>CM077004.1:41760000-51760000 GCA_039090855.1 Macrothele yani
CACATTTCAGACTCTCTCATCTCAACTCTCTCTTTCTCATCTCAACTCTCTCTCTCTCTCTCTCTCTCCCTCTCTCTCTTTCTCTTTCTCTCTCTCTCTCTCTCTCATCTCAAACTCTCTCATCTCAACTCTCTCTTTCACATCTCAGACTCTCTCATCTCAACTCTCTCTCTTTCTCATCTCAGACTCTGTCATCTCAACTCTCTCTCTCTCTCTCTCTCTCTCTCTCTCTCTCTCTTTCTCATCTCAGACTCTGTCATCTCAACTCTCTCTCTCTCTCTCTCTCTCTCTCTCTCTCTCTCTCTTTCTCATCTCAGACTCTGTCATCTCAACTCTCTCTCTCTCTCTCTCTCTCTCTCTCTCTCTCTCATCCCAAACTTTCTCTTTCTCATCTCAAACTCTCTCTTTCTGAAAGTAAAATTAAATTAGAGTATATGATACGAAGTTTTGGTGAAGGTATATCTAACCCTAGAACTAAAACTGCCGTTTAGGAGAAGGAAGTTAGGGGGAAATTAAGTAAGAGATCCTAATAGGAAAGTAAAATAGAAAATTTTAGAGGCAGGGGGACAGAGGAAGTCACTCCGCTTGAATAAGAAAGGAGGAAAAGCATTCGTCAGTGCATGGAGGAACACGAACATCGAAGCATCACCAGTGAAACCAGCACTGACCACCTTCCCGGGAAAGGGCGGTAGAAATTTCTGAAGTGGAACAGCACCTGGTGCTCATCACCTTACACCAACCTGGAAAACAAAACATTCGTCTGGTCAAGATCCTCGTCCAGTGGCCTGTCTAAAATCCATCTTATTAATTGACAAAAGACTTTCCGTCTGATTCAATATCCATCTGATCCAAATCTTATGGACCTGGCACAAGATCAGTACTTAACAGTAAGACTATCCTCATGTTCGGTCCCTAAGCGAAGTTTTAGGTCTGGGACACTTAATGACCACACTGGGGTTACGGTCGACAGCATCCGTAACATAAAGATCTCAGTTCATCACTAGGACTATAAAAAATGATTTAATACATAATTGCAGTTAATTTTCATTTTATTCGTAACTTGCTTCCAAAGCAACATGAGTCTATAATTCGCTGTTACGTTAATCAACAAAAGGAAGAATACAGTGATTAATATTAGAACATTTCAAAACTCAATTATATTAGCAGGTAGTGCTTAGTTGACATACTGTCTCGTCACTTGTCTCTTTCTTTACTAAGACAGTAGGTAGCTTGTTACCATACGGTTTGAGAAACTTAGAAGGTCTGAACTTCTAAGTTAACTAGTACAACCAGATGTAAAAAAAAATTACATAGGAGACAGAAACTAAAATTAGAATCACATAGACCGATGAGCCATTATATTATGACCACCCCCAGCCTAGAGAAATGATCGCTCCTTGAGACCGAACGGTGGCGTAGGTGAAATTCACAGAGCAGTATATGTACAACCTGAGGACGGGCGTTCGGTTAGTAGAGTGTTCGGAGTCAGAATTGGAAAAGCTGCCGATTTATTGGATTTTGATAAAGGACAAATCGTGATGGCATGGCGCCTCGGAACTACGATCTGAGAAACGGAGCGACTTGTGGATTCTTCACGTGCTGCTGTAGTGAGTACGTATCAAAACTTGGTGCCCGGATGGCCAAACGACAAATTGTCATCCAGTCGTGTGTCGTCCACAACTCATTGATGCCAGAGGGGAGCGGAGATTATCGTGCATTTTTCGCAGTCATCGCAGGGCCACAGTGCGACAACCCCCCCCCCCCCCCGCAGCTACGACATTGGTATTCAGGGCAGTGTGTCACAGCACGCAACTCATCGCAGCCTTCTGCGCATGGGACTGCTCAGTCGAAGACTCAGCCCGGTCGAAATGCTCACTGCACGTGATCGTCAACAACGCATGAAATGGGCCCGAGATTGGACAGTGGATGACTGGAAGAAAGTGGCCTGGTCTGACGAATCAAGATTCCTGGTGCGTCACGTAGACGGCCGAGCGCGGATACGCCGATTACCAAAGGAGGTTATGGCACGTGGATGCAGTGTTGGGCGGAAACAGGCCTTCGGCGGCGGTGTTATGCTGTGGGCGATGTTTTCTTGGAACACTTTAGGCCCCATTATCCCAATCTCTGACAGCTGTCAGATATCTGAACATCGTTGCGGATCGAGTTCACCCATTCATGGAAACTGTGTTCCCTGCTGGTGATGGCCATTACCAACAGAATAATGTGCCATGCCACACTGCCAGAATCGTCAAGGAGTGGTCGAAGGAACATGTTGGCGACTTTCTGTTAATGCCCTGGCCTCAAAATCCGCCTGACATGAACCCAATCGAACATTTGTGGTTCGACCTGAAAAAGCGGGTTCGCACTAAATAACAACCGTCCCGAAATGTACGAGAACTGGAGGTGCTGCTGTTGACATTATTGTGCCAGATACCCCAGGTGACCTATCGTCACCTCATCGAATCGATGCTTCGCAGAGTGGCCGCTGTTTTGCGGGCTAAATAAGGTCCTACAGCTTATTAGATAAGTGGTCATAATGTAATGGCTCATCGGTTTACATCACAACATATTCTATTGTTTTTAGTGAAATCTTATTCTTTTAGTTTAAATCCATCCTAACTTTTACTGTTTAACTCCAATGTGGCTCTCATGGTTTGAGACTAGACTTAAGAAAGTACCAAGAGGAGGATCCATAATGTGGTAAATTTATTCCTACGCGGTTGTTGTTGTTTCCTTTATTTATTTATTTTTATTTTATTTTTTTTATTTATTTATTTATTTATTTATTTTTTGCGAAGAAAGAAGTCTAGGTAAACCTTGAATCATCTACGTATAATTTGTTTGTTAAACACTCAGCTAGACCTGAATCGCACGATTTACAAAAGATCTGAGATCCGATACCCTGTGTTCAGGCGACTGTTGAGTTTTTTTATTGAAAATTGTGTGTAAAAAGGGTAGGGTAGAGGGAGGGAAAGAGATTTTTACTGTCTTGGGCTTTCTGGATGTTATTTAGTGCATACTTTAATATTATGTTCGTTGTCTCAACTGGACTTAAAAAAAACATTTTTTTGAAAATTTCGGTGGAGATAAGGGGCTTGTCAGGCTAAAAATTTAGCCTTTTTCCCTGGCTCCTTGCTGTACATTTTAAATTGATATTGAAAGTGTTTTAGTCATATTGACAACATTTGAGTTAGAATTTGTTCCCGTACTTTATGTTGTAAAGTATTTATCTTCGCAACATGGGAATTATATTGTTAAAAACTGGAAAATGGCCTTACTTACATTGGTTTCATTGGTGTATTATGCATATTCTTGTTATTATTAACCTTAGATTATGTGACATATTGTTCGTTCTTTTGGGTGTTGTGTTGTGATATTGTACAGCAAAAGAGTTCTAATAAATAAATAATAAATAAATAAATGAAATACCTTCAATTATCCATCAAGTGAATGTTGTGCCTCTAAACATGAAACCACAAACATGATCATTTGTAAACGGAAAATCCGTTAAAATACATTTTCAATGTAATTTTTTCTTTATTTTTCTTTTATTTATTTCTCTTGGTGTAAATTATCCCTGCTAATCTTTTAAATCTAAATATTTTGCTTTGTTTTGTTTTGCAATAAATGGCGTCAAAAAACTACAGGGTATTTCAACACTCTCCTTATTCCCAGAACGATTGCGCCATACGCAATTTTGACACCAAACCACTTCCAAACTTGCGACAGTGGTGCTTAAGTCTTAAAATTAAATTCAGAGATATCACTATATTGAGTTTGGTTCCATTACCCTTTGCTCCAACGTGTTCTCATTTCCGCTCTTCTGCCAGTAGGTGGCCACGTGTTACTGCGCAATAGATTTCCTTGCCATCCTTATTGCGAGAAGTGCGACGTTTAATTGCTCTGCTTATGTCTGAAATATCCTAATACCTCAGCGGCTCTTTGGCTAAATGCAACTAATCTTACTCGACCAACTTAGCTCTAATTCGTGTCTTTATGCAAAGTGTTTGATGCACCAAAAGGGCGTGTATGGTATTTTTTTATTTTTTTCACGGTATTTATTTTTTTCAGCGGGGGTCGAAAAAAACGGAAGCTTCTAAAATCCACCAGGACAACGCATAAGTTTATGAAAAATAGAAGAAAAATTATATTTCCTACACAAAATATTCGCAATGCAAAAATATTCGTTACGCAGGTATCTTTTTACCATTTTGTGAAGAAGTTTTTATAAGAGTTACAATACAACCAAAACCACTTCTTTCCAGAAAGAAAATCGTAGATTTTAACAATTTTTATTCTCTCTCTCTGCTTCTCTCTCGCTGTTTCTCTCTTTCTATTTCCCTCTTTCTCTGTATGTTTCTCTCTCTCTCTCTCTCTCTCTCTCTCTCTCTCTCTCTCTCTCTCTTATCTCCCTTTCTCTTTCTCTGTATGTTTCTTTACCTCTCTCTCTCTTTCTCCCTTTTCCTCTCTCTGTTTCTCTCTTCCTATCTCCCTCTTTTTCTTTCTGTCTTCCTCTCTTTCTCTCTCTCTCTCTCTTCTTTCTGTTCCTCTCTCCCTCTTTCTCTGTCAGTTTCTTTCTTTCTCTCTCTGTTTCTCTCTATCTCTCTCCCTCTTTCAATGTATGTTTCTTTCTTTCTCTCTCTGTTCCTTAAATAGAAAGAAGTAAAGAAACTTTAGAAATTTCTCTCTTTCTCTCTCTATGTTTCTCACTTTCTCTGCCACTCTTTCTCTCTCTATGTTTCTCACTTTCTCTGCCACTCTTTCTCTCTCTGTTCCTTTCTCTCTCTATCTCTCTCGCTCTTTCTCTCCATCTTTCTCTGTTTGTATCTTTCTTTCTCTTTGTTTCTTTCTTTCTCTCTGCCTCTTTCTCTGTCTCTGTTTCTGTTCCTCTCTCTCTCTCTGAGTTTCTGTCTGTATTTCTCTCCCTCTTCCTCTGTCTGTAACTTTTTTTCTCTTTCTCCTTATTTCTATCTCTCTCTCCGTTTCTCTGTTCCTCTCCCTCTTTCTCTGTCTGAATCTTTCTTTCTCTTTCTCTTTTTCTCTATTTCTCTCTCTGTTTCTTTCTTTTTCTGTGTTTTTCTCTTTTTCTCTTCCTTTTTCTCTGTCTGTATCTTTCTTTCTCTTTTTCTTTTTCTTTCTTTCTCTCTGCCTCTTTCTCGCTCTCTCTTTCTCTTTCTCTGTTTCTCTTTTTTTCTCTTTCTCTGCCTCTGTTTCTTTCTTTCGCTCTGCCTCTTTCTCGCCCTCTCTTTCTCTCTCTCTCTCTCTCTCTCTCTGTTTTTCTCCCCTTTTCTCTTTCTCTCTCTCTGTTTCTTTCTTTCCCTCTGTCTCTTTCTCTCTCTGTTTCTCTCCTTCTCTCTCTCTTTCTCTCCCTCTTTCTCTGTCTGTATCTTTCTTTCTTTTTCTCTTTTTCTGTCTTTCTCACTCTGTTTCTTTCTTTATATCTGCCTCTCTCTCTCTCTGAACTTTCAATCCATATTATGGTCTTTTTCTTGAGCTTTAAAGCAAATACTTCTTTGTGATAATTACTTTGTCTTTATGGTAGTTTTCGTGTGTCTTCATTACGGACGATAAATTTCAGGTAACGACTTTATTAAAATCTGAGATTTATTTTTTAGTGTCCACAATGAAATTTTGCTCCGGCCCCGGCAATGAAATCTCGCCCATGGCCACGCAAGAGCTCCATCTGGCCCTACGCGTCAGAAAGTATTCGTGCTCATTATAACTAAAATTTCGGTGTCATCTTTCTTGTATTCTAATGTAAGTCGGATTTTAACAGAAACGAAAAAGGAAACACTTTCGGAGGGGCGGGGCAAGGCCTTTTGCCCCTCCACTGAATACGCCCCTGATGCACAGAACTGTCACGTGAGAAAATTATTTCGCATGGTGCATTTAAAATATATTTATTGTAAAATTTTGACAAAAAGGAATGTAAATTGAATCGAATAGCTTCATTCTTAATGGTGCATGTAAATCTCATCAGTCACTTCCGTTGCCGACTAGTCAGTTGCTCAGGTTTCGGGATAATCTCCCAACTGAACCCAGGGTTCGATTCCTGGATAAGGTTGTGTACATGTCCTTCGGTGCTGATTACGTCCTTTTCTGGTAACAGTGGCATTAAATTAGGCATGACATGAGAGACAGCCATACATTTTCTATAATCAGCCATACATTTCCTTCAAGACAAAGGAGTTTTACATGCTCAAAGAAATTGCTCTTTAGGTCATCAGATGACATTAGCATTAAGAGGAAGAGAGAGACGGAGATTTAAATAAACGAGGATACCGAGAAAAAATGGGTCTGGTACGATTCGCCCAACGACGATTGGTCCAATACCGATTCGTCCAATGGACAATTGGTCCAAAGGTACGATTCGTCCAATGGTACGATTGGTCCAATGCCGATTCGTCCAATGGGGCGATTGGTCCAATGCCGATTCGTCCAATGGACGATTGGTCCAATTCCGTCCTATCTGTCCGAAGTGCTACTCGTGCTGTAAAAGTCTCATCTGTTCTGATTTTATCTCCGTTGTTATACGAAAGTACCGGTAGTCCAAAGAATGTAAAATAATGTTACATTTCATGCGTAATATTGTGGTTACAGATTCCTTTTTTTTTTTTTTTTTTTTTTTTTTTTTGAAATCGCATTTTCTTGTTATACTGTCCTTGCTGCCGTATGAAGTTGCTGATGTACGAGCCGTTCTATCAACTTCAATGTTTCTCTTTTGAATGAAATAATATAAAATACTAGTGTTCTGTTTCTGTTTGTAGAATGCAGTGGGGTTTTTCGCCAACTGCCCAACGGAAACAATTGGTCGGGGTTTGGACAGAGGCCTTTTCAACAGTTTTTATTCCAGCGATGTCATATTCGTAACGTTTACATATTAAATCAAGTTAATAATATTGCACTTTTATTTAAACACGAAATATTATTTCATAGGCCCTAGGCCTAGGCTTTTTTACCAGTTTTAATTCTACCGATGTCAGATTCATAACGCTTACATATCAAATCAAGTTAATAATATTGAGCTTTTACTTAGGCACGAAATATTAATTCACAGGCTCTAGGCCTAGGCCTTTTTAGGACTTTTTATTCTACCGATGTCATATTCATAACGTTTACATATTAAATCAAGTCAATAATATTGCGCTTTCACTTAAGCACGAAATATTAATTCATAGGCTCGCGGCCTAGGTGCCTAGCAAAGACCTCAGAAATGATACGATGAGTGCTTTTATAAAGTTTTAATGTTTACAAATACCAAATATCTAGGTTGTAACTTAAAATCTTCTAAAATGGACCGCGGCCTAGGTGACTTGCAAAGACCTCAGAAATAATACGGTGAATGCCTTTTATAAAGTTTTATAAAGTGTTTACAAATATCTAGGTTGTAACTTAAAATCTTTTAAAAAGGCCTGAGGCCTAGGTGCCTTGTAAAGACCTGAGAAATTATACGATGAGTGCCTTTTATTAGGTTTTATAGAATGTTTACAAATACCATATATCCAGGTTGTAACTCAAAATCTTCTAAAAAGGCCCGGGGCCTAGACGCCTCGTAAATACCTAAGAAATGATAGGATGAGTGCCTTTTATTAGGTTTTATAACATATTTACAAATACCAAATATCTAGGTTGTAAATTAAAATCTTCAAAAAATGCCCGCGGCCTAGGTGCTTTGCAAACAGCTGAGAAATGGTAAAAGGCACTCAATGTGCCTTTTACCAGGTTTATGTAAAATGTTTACAATTACTAAATATACGGAAATTATCTTTCAAAAGGACATAAAGAGGAGAATAATTTAAATTATTATTCCTTTCTGGAAAATAAAAAAGTTTACCGTTGGTAAGATGATAGCATTGGACGAATCGGAGTTGGACCACTCGTACCTTTGGACGAATCAGCATTGGACCAATCGTACCATTGGACGAATCGGACATTGGACCAATTGGCATTGGACCAATCGTCCCTTTGAACGAATCGGCATTGGACCAATTGGCATTGGACCAATCATCGTTGGACGAATCGTCCGGGACCGAGAAAAATGCCTTCACTTTCTAATACGTGGTTCACAGCTTCTAAATTAGACTTCAAAACGGCTATATTTTTCGTGTATTGATGGAGTTACGGATATACAACAATTTCGCTTCGTGAGCATGAACTGCGTATAAACAAGAACACGTGTGTTGACTGGAATAATTACATGAGAGAGGTTTGTGCAGCAATTTTACTAAGAAATCCTTCGTTGATAGAAGGACAAGGACTGACATATAGAAATATAAGGGTCGCCCAAATGAAAGTGAGACTCGTGTAATAGTGTCGTTGTATAATTACACAGAGCCGCGCAATTGCGCCGGTAGATGGCGTGTCATGTCAGGAAGCACGCTGTTATCGGCGATACGTGTCAGTGTGCTGTTTGCACGTGCGTGTGGAGGCACGTAGACTACGTAGGGTAGTGACATGGATTCGTCCAAACAGGCCCAGCGGGAAGTTATGCAATTTTTGACGGCAGAAGGTGTTAGTGGAGCCGAAACTTATCGTCGTATGAAGGATGTGTATGGGAATGAGTGTCAGTCACGGTGTATAGTGTTCCGCTGGTGTAGTGAATTTCGTAAAGGACGTGTGAGCACCGAGGACATGACGAGACCTGGATGGACAAGCACACGTGGCCATCAGCATGGAATCGATTGCTGCCGTGGACAACCTTGTGAAGGAGAATCGCCGAATTACCACCGGAGAGCTTACGGCAACATTTTCCGTGAGTACGGGAACTGTTAACACCATTCCTCATCGCCGATTAGGATACAGCAAGGTTTGCGCACAATGGGTTCCCGGGTTGACTACGTCTTCTGCTCCAGGAAGAGCAGAAGACGCGGCGAATGGGTGCTTACCTGGAGCATCTGCATCGTTACCACGCAGAGGGGAGACAGTTTCTTTCCAAGATTGTGCCCGCAGATGAAACTTGGTGACACCACTTCGATCCGGCCACAAAACGGATGAGTAGGGAGTGGCGGCATCCCAAATCTCCACGCCCAAAAAAAGCTCAGTCCTTCTTAAGAGTTAGAAAAGTGATGAGAATGGCCCATTGCTGTTGGATTGGCTGGACGCAGGCAGTACGTTCAAGGCCACCACATACTGCAATACGTTACGCAACCTCAAAACGACCATCAAGCCTACGTGACTCGGTATGGTGCCACATGGGGTTACTCATGTAGAAGACAACACACGCTCGCATGTGGCGACAGTGTGCCAAGATTTGCTGGAGAGCTTCCGCTGGGAGGTCTTCGACAATACCCGTATAACCCGGATCTGTCGCCCTGCGACTATCTCATCTTCGGGCCACTGAAAAAAGCTCTCAAGGGCCGCTAGTTTGCTAACGACGCTGAGGTCCGGGACGCCGTTAAAGACTGGTTCCACAGCCAACCATACGGACGTTCTTCGCTCAGGGTATCCCCAATTTCGTGCCGTGCTGGGAAACTTGCTTGAACCGACAAGGCAACTATGTGTAGCGGGTATGTAACCCACGTATGTCCCTTTTATTTCCTGTATGTTCACATATTCCAACCTATAAACCCTTACGGAAAAAAACCCGATAGTCTGTTTCATTTTGGGCGACCCTTATCGATGAAAGTTTATTTTCTAAAAGGATAAATAACGTTGGCCGTGTATTACCAGAGGAAAGGGTTTTCGGTAGAATTTGCAGAGAAACTCATGAATGCTTCCTTATTGCTGTTCCAGAGCAAAGTTGCCGTATTTTAATACCCATTTTAAGCAGTATATACGTCCTGGGGCTACGATAATATCTAACGAATGGCGAAGGTACAAACGTCTATCTGATGAAGATTAGTTACACTTGCAGGTAGATCATTCACTGAACTTTGTAAATCCCAACACAGGTAATCACACTCAGTTAGTGGAATCCACGTGAAGAAAGGCAAAATGTACAAAAGGAAACCATTGATTCGTGAAGAATATACTGTCTGAAGCACGATTTTAGTAATAAAAAATGAATTATATATACAATTTAAAACCAATATATGCATTAGCACTTTCGAAGCAGCGGCTGCCTCATCATCAGATGGAATAAGAAAAAACACAGTTAATCAATATATATAACATAGGCATGGTGCATTGTGGGTAACATTAAACGAATGAACGTTAGTAGACAAACAATTCATTCGTTTAATGCCACCCACAATGCACCATGCCTATGTTATATATTGATTAACTGTGTTTTTTCTTATTCCATCTGATGATGAGGCAGCCGCTGCTTCGAAAGTGCTAATGCATATATTGGTTTTAAATTGTATATATAATTCATTTTTTTATTATTAAAATCGTGCTTTAGACGGTTTGTTCTTCACGAATCAATGGTATCTTTTTCGCACGAGTCTTCGTGTAATTTTTTAACAACGAAACCTGTTGGGCACTTATAAGAGCCTGTTGGATTCATACCTATGTGAATTTATGTGGCGCAAGAGGTTGAACAGTGATGACGATCCATTTTTTAAAATTCTGGAAGCGATCGTAGAGTAAAAGAACCACGTCAACACTAGTATTGGCTCCCAGAGTGGTATTGCTACCTAATTTGTTGGTATCTGTTTTCTTATACTGTATAATCTTTTTCTTTCATATATTACTGGCTCCCAGAGTGGCATTGTTACCTAATTTGTTGGTATCTGTTTTCTTATACTGAATAATCTTTTTCTTTCATATATTACTGAAGGTGGACATCTAGTGATTTTGATTCCTATACTTCCAATGGGCAAACTTCTGTGCACATTTTCTTCATAATTAATGCGTTCCCAAGGATGAAAATTTGAACATTGATTAAAATAACTTCATATTATGACTTTGAATATTTGATATTTCCTAAAATATAACCATAATTATATTCAAAATCAATAACTTTTCCTCTGGGGGTGTTGACACCAGAAAAAAGATGGCGCGACTTGTACATTGATGACGTCAGTAGACAAACAAATGTTGGATTGCTTAATTATGGTTATGATTTAGAAAATATTAAGTATTCCAAGATATAATATGAAGTTGTTTTAATCAAAATAGTATAACTATACTAAAAATCCGAAAATTCTTGGCGTAGAATAGAAATAAAAGTTTCCAAGCTTTCGCACATCAACCAGATGGCTTTCTCAAGGAAGGTAGACAGCTAACTGCAAACTGGATAATAGAACGTTTCAACATTTTGAACGCAGTGACTTGACTAGACAATAAATGATTAGAAGCAAACGTGATACTTCGAGGAAACGAGGTCACGTTGGTTGGGCACGCGGTACAATGATAGAGGACTCAGCATTATTTGAAGAACTGATTCCAAATACGTGGCAACTCCAGAGAAACGCTATCATTGCAAGCCTCGCAGCTGGTCAAGATTTCCAAGGTTTCGCGAATGGCGGTAGATTTTGGTGTGAAGTATGAAGCTAATTTCTTTACATCACTCCATATAGGATCGGCAGACTTGAACTTTACTTCTCTTGATAGGGCAGTGGTCATTTTCCCGTCTCTTGTATCCCTTTTATGTTCGCTGATTCTAATTCCAAACGAACGTTTGGTCATTCCGATGTAGTATCGCCTGGAGCCGTCAGGGTATTTTAGTGATATGGCATAAACACCTGCTTCATTGAGAATTTCTATTCTACGCCAAGAATTTTTGGATTTTTAGTATAGTTATACTATTTTGAGTATAATTTGGTGTACAGTTATTACTTTTTGAACTTGTTTTAATCGTTGTTCAAATTTTCATCCTTGGGAACACATTAATTATGAAGAAAATGTGTACAGAAGTTTGCCCATTGGAAGTATAGGAAGCAAAATCACTAGGCACCCACCTTAAACAGCTTCAATTGTATTAAAAAGCGAATAAACAGATATTTGCGATGTTAAGTGTCATTTTATGTACCTATCAACAACAGCAAATAGGGGCGGGCAGATAATAGAAAATATCCCAATCCGCCATTACTGCGACGCACACTGAAGTCGTAGTAACTTTTTATCCACCGCGTGAGTTCGAAAACGAATTCACATTACGAAAAATAATGTCGAGAATTAATAATTGTCAACCGCTATGTGAGTGAGCAATCAGTAGTCTTCTAGATAGTAATGGAAATGATACTTAAGAATGGGAATCATTTGTGCCTGAATCGTTCGCCACAAG
This sequence comes from Macrothele yani, assembly GCA_039090855.1. Classification (NCBI taxonomy): domain Eukaryota; kingdom Metazoa; phylum Arthropoda; class Arachnida; order Araneae; family Macrothelidae; genus Macrothele; species Macrothele yani. The sequence continues at coordinate 41,772,170 of CM077004.1, forward strand.
CCAGCTCGTGTAAAATCCTTCATCGTGAATGGCGAAGATCTCGCTCTGTTTTGAGAAGTTACCAAAAAGGGCTGCAGCCATGACACGTTCGTTGCTGGAATCTCGTGTTTACGACCAAAGTACTTTGGTCGTAAACACGAGATTCCAGCAACGAATTATTTCTTCACTAAGCATAGTGACAACAAAGAAATTGATTACCCATTCCTTTGAATGATCATTCGTGAAAGACTCTTTGACATGAATGAACTCTGTAGCATTCTTTATTATTTGAAATGTATGTCTTTTGCTTTGAGAAACACTAAGTAATACAACGGCCGTTCCATAAAAACTGGGAGTAAAATCACACAAAATGAAGAAATATAGGTACAGCAAAATATATGTTGTTCTTTCGCAAAGTATCTTCCCTCGGACGATATGCGCTTTTCAAAGCATGTGCAGAAGGCATTTTGTGGAAGCTGCTTTAGCGATCCCTGTACAGCTGGAATAATGACAGCATCTGTGTTGAATATTACGCCACGGAACTTCTCATTGTTGGAAACAACCAGAAATCGCACAGGGTAAGATCAGGACTGTAGGCAAGCTGTGGCAGGATTTCAATACTGCATTTCGTAAGAAACTGTCGAACACAAACAGCCGCATGTGGACAGGCGCTACCATGGTGTAGGATCCACTTGCTCACCAGTTCCTGTCGCTTAATTGATATGTGTCGTCACAGACACTTCAAGACTGAAATGTAACAGTCAGCACTGACAGTAATTTGTGGAGGAACGGCATGCTGGTAGACTACACCTTTATGATCAAAGAAAATTATCACCATTACCTCCCCAGCTGATTTGATTTGCTTGATTTTTTTTTCGGAGGAAGTTCCAGACACTCGTTGAGCGCTTCGGGAGTGGGATTTGTTTTTTGCTATTTGATTTGGTGATTTTTTTTTTCGGAGGGTGTTTCCAGACGCACGTTGCGCTCTTCGTGAGGGGGTCAAAATACTGGACCCATGTTTCATTTGCAGTTATCACTGTGTTTAGAAAGTTTGGATCCTTTGCAATCATTTGTTTCTACTCATGACACTCCTGAACTCTGGCTAACAATTGTTCTTTCGTCAGGTGATGAGGTATCCATCTCGGACACACGCGATGCAGCAGTAATTTGTCGCGTAGAATGCGGATTGCGGACGTTTTTGAAATATTAGTTGACGCCGCTATGTCTTCACATGTCATTCGTCGATCTTCTTGCAGGATTGCCCAAACGTTGTTAACAATACGCTCCGTAACAACACTTTCAGGTCGACCAGGCCTAGGAGCGAGTTCTGCCGACAAACACCCTTTTTTTAAATAATGGTGTCATTTAAAAATCGTTGACTCACTCAAACATTTATGTTTGTAAGATTTTTTTGTTAAATCAACTGTTTCTGGAGCCGTTTTACCCACGCGATAACAAAGTTTTATCGTACAATGCATTTCCCTTTTTAACTCTGAATCATTCACCTCCATAGTTATATGGCGAAATGCAGACGTACCTTAAACAAATGCGCCATAACAAAACCAGAATCGTCTGCAACAGCTAATAACTGTTGTCATAGTTACTTCCTTAATTCAGTTAAGCGAAACAAATTCACTCAAATAAAATTTAAAAATGGTTTACTTATTTGCTGTTCCCCTGGGTGGCTACTTACAGTTTGCTTTTATTTCAGCCGCACTTCACTCAAGCATGGCTCCAATAGCACAATAAGCACTTAGTCGAATTAACGTAAGTTAGTAAGTAAGCAACTTAACTCCAACACTAAGGTCCGTTTCACACAACCGGGTTTTTCCCGCAGAAGCAATAAATTATTCAGCTGTCCAACCGCTTTTTTAAAGCCAGCTATAGAGTTATAGCGAGACTTTCAGACGAGCGGAATCGGTAGAAACTCCGATCCGGCAACCACTGAGCTCTCATGGGGTTCGCTACAAACCGGCCGACTGCGATACCGTCCAAATTTGGAGAAATACAGATGTAAGGCAAGACGTTCACACTATCGGGGAACGGATTCCCCGCTACAGCAATAAAACAATCACTCTTGTCAGAGGGGAGAGGCCTAAAACGATGCTGCCAAGCGGGGTCGATTGTCAATCGCTTTTCTTTTTTTGATTGGAAGTTTAACGACCACCGTGAGCAACTCAATGGGCTATAAGCAGTCGCCCGTCCCTAATTTAGGGTCACTGGTTCCAGGGAAGGGAGAGAGCCAGTGCCGTAAGACAAACACAACATCCATGCCTCACCGGGTTTCGAACCCGGACCCCATTCGGACGAATGATCAGAGGCCATCGCTTAGACCACTGCGCCACCGGGACGGCCAATCGCTTTGGGCTTGTGTGCTTTGTTAGTTTTCAACAGAAACACTGATTGATTTTTTAGTATAGTTTGGCATATAACCTCTGTCAATAATGTCTACTGTTAATGTTAATATTTTATTATTTATTTTGGAAGTGGAAAAGGCGCCTACAAGTTTGGGATACATCGCCGGAAGATTACAGGGAGAGGAACATAAAAAAAAAAAATGTTGGAAATGATATCTGCAGAATCCTGTACAACGAGTTCGACAGTTTCACTGAATATGAAAGGAACATCATCGGTAAGAATATTCCGAATGTACTTGTCTATGTGCAGAGATATTTCACAACAATAATATATGAGTATGGCTTTCCCTGTCCCTATCAGAGGAGGGGAGGGGGTGCCTGGCCCTCCACCTCGGTGGGCGCCTCCACTCACACACTGTAATGAAGAAAAAAATATATACCTTGCACCTGACATTCACTCCGATCATTTATTTATCAACAGAGAAAATTATTCTAGGTCAGGTATAATGCATAAACTCACAATGTTTGGAAATCTTGTTCGTTCATGGAAATAGCAGCGTTATCTGCTTTTTTTACGCTTTCCAACCGTAGGTTGAAGAAGCGTATATGCTCCAGCTTTGTCCGTCCATCTGTCCGCACGATGACTGGAGTAAAAATGGTTCGATTTCGATGAGATTTTAGTTTGTGGTAGGGGACCACTTGGGGACGAACCCTATTGAAAATGGGACAAATGGGGTCAAAGGTCACGACGTAGGAGCGGGATCCATTCCATTACACTTATGCGTCATAACCTGCGTAAATATGGTTCGATTTCAATGAAATTTTACTATGTGGTAGGGCACCGACTGGGGACGAAACCTATTCAAAATGGGCGAATTGGGGTCAAAGGTCAGGACATAAGAGCGGGATGCATTCCATTGCCCTTATGCGGCATAACGTGCGTACAAATGGTTCGATTTCGATGAAATTTCAGTATGTGGTAGGGGACCACCTGGGGAAGAACCCTATTGAAAATGGACAAAATGGGGTCAAAGGTCAGGACATAGGATTGCGATCCATTCCATCGCCCTTATTCCATATTATTAAGATGAACGTCAAGTAATTTTGCTTCCTATACTTCCAATGGAAAAACTTTTGTACACATTTCCTTCACAATTAATGTGTTCCCAAGAATGAAAATTTGAGCATCGATTAAAATAACTTCCTATTATAACTTGGAATACTTAATATTTTCTAAAACATAACCATAATTATATTAAAAATCAACAACTTTTCCTTTGGTGGTATTGAAACCAAAAAAAGAATGGCGCGACCTGTACTTTGATGACGTCAGTAGACAAACAAATGCTGGATTGCATAATCATGGTTATGTTTTAGAAAATATTAAGTATTGCAAGTTATAAAAGGAAGCTATTTTAATCGATGTTCAAATTTTCATCCTTGGGAACGCATTAATTGGGAAGAAAATGTGTACAGGAATTTTTCCATTCGAAGTACAGGACGCAAATTACTTGTAAATTTTATTTTGAAAACGGCTCTAAGGATTTTGATGAAAGTCGTTAACCTACCGTTTTCTGGTACTAGAAATCGATTTAGCTTGATCTCGACTTTAGGAAAATTCGTTTAGTGGGTTAAAGAACCTCACCGAGTTACCACGTTTTTAGTGAAGGGTCATGGCGTCGTGCCAATAGATTTTGGCGCGCGGTCACGCCATCTGTCTCATTACGTCATGCGTTGTGTGTGGATCGTATTAAAGTTTCATGACGTCACACTCTTGCGAGCAGATGGTCGCGATTCCCATCTGCCTTATTACGTCACGCGTTGTGTGCGATGTCCGCCCGCACGATAACTCGCGTAAAAATCGTTCGACTTCGATGATATTTTAGTATGCGGTAGGGGAATACCTGTGAAGGAACCCTATTGAAAGTGAATGAAATGGGGTCAAAGGTCAGGACGTAGGAGCGGGATCCATTCCACTGCTCTTATGCTTCATTACTAACGTAAAAAAGGTTCGATTTCGATTAAATTTTAGTATGTGGTAGGGGACCACCTGGGGACAAACCCTATTGAAAATTGGCGAAATGGGGGTCAAAGGTTAGGACATTGGAGCGGAATCACTTCCATCGCCATTATGCGTAATAACTTACGTAAAAATGTTTCTATTTGGATGAAATGTTAGTATGTTGTAGGGGCCTGCCTGGGGACGAATCCTATTGAAAATGGGGGAAATGGGGTCAAAGGTTAGGACACAGGAGCGGGATCTATTCCATAGACCTTATGCATCATAACTTACGTAAAATTACTTCGATTGCGACAAAAATTTATCATGTTATTTCGGAGGTATACTGAACCAGTTCTGTTGAATATCATCGAAATGGGATCAAAGGTCAGGGCACAGGAGTGAGATTTATTCCACAGCCATTTTCCTCATAACTTGAGTAATGATTTCTAGTATGTTGGAAAGCGTATCATAATCAATGCATTGCATGATTTTACTAACTTGTTTTAATTTCAAGTTTAGTATAATTGTTTTCTCATAGTTCGCGCATAATCACCATATTTCGAGTGTAGGTATGATGCCAGCAATTTGCTACAAACATTGTAATGGTTTACAGAGCTGCAGAAGTTAATTGTCACATTTTGCCATTTTTTGTATAGGAGTGAATAACTTCAAAATATGGTAACTATGCAAAACAGTATTTTAAGCAAAAAGCAGTGCCGAAAATGAAATGTAGAAACGTACGATAGTAAATAAATGTAGAAACGCCAATGGTATACTGACTGTCGGAACTTCAGAATTTTGGAAGTCGTCTTTCAAGAAAGAAGTCAAATTTCAGAAAGAGGTTAAGTGTGTGCGTTAAACGAAAAAATGTCTGAAGGCTTCCAGAATAAAGTAACGAAAAACCTATGGCTATGCTGTGTCTTTTAACTGTTAAACAAAAGTAAGAGAATGCAGTAAATAATTAAAAAAACATCTTCATCCAGAACAACAAATTTAATCATTTTATGTGTACATTAAGATTTCTTTCGAAATCCATTGTAACATGTTGCATGGAGAAATAACAGCCCGCATCAAAACAAATCACACCTGATAAATAATTCACACCAATAGTTGCCTGAAATTTAAAGTTTCACATATAAGGAAAGTTAATTACTTCGAAATGATCACACAGCCTTCTGTAAGTGCTCTCAAAAACGTCTTATAAAAGGCTATTAAGGTATTCTGTGTTTCCATAGTTTTCCTCAAGTGTTCTCCAAAATGCTCTGTAAAAGTGTGTGTGTGTGTGTGTGTGCGTTTTTTTTAATACACCTTACAAATGTTTCATAGTATTTCAGTATATGTATCTTTCAACACGGTAAGCGGTTTTATAGAACATTGGCTCCGAAAAAATGTTTTATGTCATATATTTGCTACATTTACTGTATATTATACATCGACATAAGTACTTGTTATATTCAATACATTATCTTTTCATGAGTTTAAAACATGTTATGCATTGAGTTCTTACAACAAATACTGCATTTGAACGAAGACACAATCTAGAAACTGACCATACAAAGAGTAGCCATTTGGTTCCCGCCTATCGGTCGTACGTTGTTTTTTTCTCCGCTCTCAAAATAAAACTGCTCGTGTGAAAGCCACCCAAAAACAGCACTGCGGGACGGCTTTATAGATTCGTCGGATTCATTCCGTCTGTGTGAAACGGGCCTCAATGTATAACAGCACAACTCGAACACGCAGACTTCAAGTAAACAGTTTCCGCCTAGTGCAGCTTCCACCACCACAGTATTTGCTGCTTGCTTCAATACGTCTCGTTCTTATCTGTCAACATGCCTACGTTACTTTCACTGACCTCAAGATTGTTGCCAACATCATTCCGCGAGCGAGAAGATATAAGTTTAAGATTGAAAACGCTTAAAGAGAATGAACTCAAATTTACATAGAGAAACCAACTAAAAATGAAAGTTAATTTGGAGCGAGACCTACGTAATAGATATGGCCTGCCCGTTAGGGAAATTTCTACGGGGAAAAAGTGTCCGCGCTGTTGAAAGTTTTGACCGCTAGGTGGCAGTAGAGACCGTGACTAAAAATGTAGACAACAGTGATAGCAGATGTGGTTTCGCCAACGAATACGTTGTTTCAAATTAAATAACTCCACACTTTAATCAAAAGTGAACTGATATAAGTGACATACAACATGATTTGTGATCAGATCAGATCATACGTAGAGGATTTTAGGAAGGGAGAGTCTGACCCCATGTCTTAAACAACCCTTAGAAATAGGAAGCTAGGAGATTTGGGCTAGGGTGCCCGATAGAAAAGTGACACGGAAGCGAAGTAGAAAGGGGGAGGAAGACGCACTTATTTATTACCGGGGTGCCAGTACCCTGGGTCCGACGGCTTACCGTGCCCATCCGACGCACGGCGGATATTTAGTGGATCGAGCTGCCTGGGATCGAACCTGAAGTCCTTTCCGTGGCAGTCACGAACGTTGCCCACTAGGCCACCCGTGGCCCATGATTTGTGATCAACACTAGAGACGATCTTAAATAATTGCGTAGATCACCTGGTGATGCACGTGTCCACGTATTTTGCATATACTCTGTGTAAGTGACGTTTACGCACATCTACACAAAAGTTTCTAATTCAGTGGCTGGTGTGTGTACATACAATATATCTATTGGATTGGAAAAAAAGTAACAAGGTACCCGAATTCGGAGCCCCAGCCAGGGCGCACATTGTCCACTGAGATTGCCCAGCACATCGACATGATATCAGCAGGTAGGTGGCTTAAGTCAGTGGCTGTTAGCCGTCAGAAGGCGAAGAGTGTAAGCGCCAGCTAACATGGAAGTGGATGAGGTGCAACATCCGCAATTGTATGCTGTATGAGTTTCGTCGCGGTAGCACCCCGCAAGTGCTGTAAGTAGCATTGCCAGTGCGAACCACAATGCCATATTACATCATCAGTGCTGTCTTTGGTTGGGTTTCGAGAGGGTAATTTTGGAGCGTCAGATTGTCTCAAAGACGGAAGACCGCAACAGTGGATATGGACATGCGGAAGACTTTAGTGGAGGCCGACCCACGTAAACCCACGTGGGAATCGGTTGAACAGCTGGGAACTACGCACATGAGCATTATCAAGCACCTCCGTCAAATTGGGAAGGTGCAAAAGAAGGGTGTTTTTGGTATCCCATCAACTCACAGTTGAGCAGAAAGCAAATCGAATGAGTGCATGCGTTTCCCTGCTTGCACGTGACCAAATTGAACGGTTCTTGGACCCCATTGTGAAAGGTGACGAGAAATGGGTCCTGTATGACAATGTCAGCGCCTGGACACAATGGTACCCAAAACAGAAGCCCATGCCGACCCTCAAAGCCGGTTTACCCCCAGGTTGGGTCCAGCTGTCTGTTTGATGGGATATACGGCGTGTCATATTTTTTTGAGCTATTGCCGGACAACACCACTATCACAATCGATGTGTACTTCAGTCAGCTCGACGATCTGCCCGCATCGGTTACGTCAAAACGACTAGCATTGCAGAACCGCAAGGGCAGCAGGATGAAGCGAGAACTCACACAGCACGTGTCACCTGTCACAAGATCAGGGACCTGGGCTGGAAGCTGCTACAGCACGGGTCACCTGTCACACGATCAGGGACCTGGACTGGAAGCTGCTGCAGCACGTGTCACCTGTCACACGATCAGTGACCTGGGCTGGAAGCTGCTACAGCACGGATCACCTGTCACACGATCAGGGACCTGGGCTGGAAGCTGCTACAGCACGGGTCACCTGTCACACGATCAGGGACCTGGACTGGAAGCTGCTGCAGCACGTGTCACCTGTCACACAATCAGTGACCTGGGCTGGAAGCTGCTACAGCACGGGTCACCTGTCACACGATCAGGGATCTGGACTGGAAGCTGCTACAGCACGGGTCACCTGCCACACGATCAGGGACCTGGGCTGGAAGCTGCTACAGCACGGGTCACCTGTCACACGATCAGGGACCTGGGCTGGAAGCTGCTACAGCACGGGTCACCTGTAACACGATCAGTGACCTGGGCTGGAAGCTGCTACAGCACATGTCACCTGTCACACGATCAGTGACCTGGGCTGGAAGCTGCTGCAGCACGTGTCACCTGTCACACGATCAGTGACCTGGGCTGGAAGCTGCTACAGCACGGGTCACCTGTCACACGATCAGGGACCTGGGCTGGAAGCTGCTACACCACGGGTCACCTGTCACACGATCAGGGACCTGGGCTGGAAGCTGCTACAGCACGGGTCACCTGTCACACGATCAGGGACCTGGGCTGGAAGCTGCTACAGCACGGGTCACCTGTCACACGATCAGGCACCTGGGCTGGAAGCTGCTACAGCACGTGTCACCTGTCACACGATCAGGGATCTGGACTGGAAGCTGCTACAGCACGGGTCACCTGTCTCACGATCAGTGACCTGGGCTGGAAGCTGCTACAGCACGGGTCACCTGTCACACGATCAGTGACCTGGGCTGGAAGCTGCTACAGCACGGGTCACCTGTCACACGATCAGTGACCTGGGCTGGAAGCTGCTACAGCACGGGTACCTGTCACACGATCAGGGATCTGGACTGGAAGCTGCTACAGCACGGGCCACCTGTCTCACGATCAGTGACCTGGACTGGAAGCTGCTACAGCACGGGTCACCTGTCTCACGATCAGTGACCTGGGTTGGAAGCTGCTACAGCACGGGTCACCTGTCTCACGATCAGTGACCTGGGCTGGAAGCTGCTACAGCACGGGTCACCTGTCACACGATCAGTGACCTGGGTTGGAAGCTGCTACAGCACGGGTCACCTGTCACACGATCAGTGACCTGGGCTGGAAGCTGCTACAGCACGGGTCACCTGTCACACGATCAGGGATCTGGACTGGAAGCTGCTACAGCACGGGTCACCTGTCACACAATCAGGGATCTGGACTGGAAGCTGCTACAGCACGGGTCACCTGTCTCACGATCAGTGACCTGGGCTGGAAGCTGCTACAGCACGGGTCACCTGTCACACGATCAGTGACCTGGGCTGAAAGCTGCTACAGCACGGGTCACCTGTCACACGATCAGGGACCTGGGCTTATAGCTGCTACAGCACGTGTCACCCGTCACATGATCAGGGATCTGGACTGGAAGCTGCTACAGCACGGGTCACCTGTCACACGATCAGGCACCTGGGCTGGAAGCTGCTACAGCACGTGTCACCTGTCACGCGATCAGGGATCTGGACTGGAAGCTGCTACAGCACGGGTCACCTGTCTCACGATCAGTGACCTGGACTGGAAGCTGCTACAGCACGGGTCACCTGTCACACGATCAGTGACCTGGGCTGGAAGCTTCTACAGCACGGGTCACCTGTCTCACGATCAGTGACCTGGGCTGGAAGCTGCTACAGCACGGGTCACCTGTCACACGATCAGTGACCTGGGCTGGAAGCTTCTACAGCACGGGTCACCTGTCACACGATCAGTGACCTGGGCTGGAAGCTGCTACAGCACGGGTCACCTGTCACACGATCAGGGATCTGGACTGGAAGCTGCTACAGCACGGGTCACCTGTCTCACGATCAGTGACCTGGGCTGGAAGCTGCTACAGCACGGGTCACCTGTCACACGATCAGTGACCTGGGCTGGAAGCTGCTACAACACGGGTCACCTGTCACACGATCAGTGACCTGGGCTGGAAGCTGCTACAGCACGGGTCACCTGTCACACGATCAGGGATCTGGACTGGTAGCTGCTACAGCACGGGTCACCTGTCTCACGATCAGTGACCTGGGCTGGAAGCTGCTACAGCACGGGTCACCTGTCACACGATCAGTGACCTGGGCTGGAAGCTGCTACAGCACGGGTCACCTGTCACACGATCAGTGACCTGGGCTGGAAGCTGCTACAGCACGGGTCACCTGTCATACGATCAGTGACCTGGGCTGGAAGCTGCTACAGCACGGGTCACCTGTCACACGATCAGGGACCTGGGCTGGAAGCTGCTACAGCACGGGTCACCAGTCACACGATCAGGGACCTGGGCTGGAAGCTGCTACACCACGGGTCACCTGTCACACGATCAGGGACCTGGGCTGGAAGCTGCTACAGCACGGGTCACCTGTCACACGATCAGGGACCTGGGCTGGAAGCTGCTACAGCACGGGTCACCTGTCACACGATCAGGCACCTGGGCTGGAAGCTGCTACAGCACGTGTCACCTGTCACACGATCAGGGATCTGGACTGGAAGCTGCTACAGCACGGGTCACCTGTCTCACGATCAGTGACCTGGGCTGGAAGCTGCTACAGCACGGGTCACCTGTCACACGATCAGTGACCTGGGCTGGAAGCTGCTACAGCACGGGTCACCTGTCACACGATCAGTGACCTGGGCTGGAAGCTGCTACAGCACGGGTACCTGTCACACGATCAGGGATCTGGACTGGAAGCTGCTACAGCACGGGCCACCTGTCTCACGATCAGTGACCTGGGTTGGAAGCTGCTACAGCACGGGTCACCTGTCTCACGATCAGTGACCTGGGCTGGAAGCTGCTACAGCACGGGTCACCTGTCACACGATCAGTGACCTGGGTTGGAAGCTGCTACAGCACGGGTCACCTGTCACACGATCAGTGACCTGGGCTGGAAGCTGCTACAGCACGGGTCACCTGTCACACGATCAGGGATCTGGACTGGAAGCTGCTACAGCACGGGTCACCTGTCACACAATCAGGGATCTGGACTGGAAGCTGCTACAGCACGGGTCACCTGTCTCACGATCAGTGACCTGGGCTGGAAGCTGCTACAGCACGGGTCACCTGTCACACGATCAGTGACCTGGGCTGGAAGCTGCTACAGCACGGGTCACCTGTCACACGATCAGTGACCTGGGCTGAAAGCTGCTACAGCACGGGTCACCTGTCACACGATCAGGGACCTGGGCTTATAGCTGCTACAGCACGTGTCACCCGTCACATGATCAGGGATCTGGACTGGAAGCTGCTACAGCACGGGTCACCTGTCACACGATCAGGCACCTGGGCTGGAAGCTGCTACAGCACGTGTCACCTGTCACGCGATCAGGGATCTGGACTGGAAGCTGCTACAGCACGGGTCACCTGTCTCACGATCAGTGACCTGGGCTGGAAGCTGCTACAGCACGGGTCACCTGTCACACGATCAGTGACCTGGGCTGGAAGCTTCTACAGCACGGGTCACCTGTCTCACGATCAGTGACCTGGGTTGGAAGCTGCTACAGCACGGGTCACCTGTCACACGATCAGTGACCTGGGCTGGAAGCTTCTACAGCACGGGTCACCTGTCACACGATCAGGGATCTGGACTGGAAGCTGCTACAGCACGGGTCACCTGTCTCACGATCAGTGACCTGGGCTGGAAGCTGCTACAGCACGGGTCACCTGTCACACGATCAGTGACCTGGGCTGGAAGCTGCTACAACACGGGTCACCTGTCACACGATCAGTGACCTGGGCTGGAAGCTGCTACAGCACGGGTCACCTGTCACACGATCAGGGATCTGGACTGGTAGCTGCTACAGCACGGGTCACCTGTCTCACGATCAGTGACCTGGGCTGGAAGCTGCTACAGCACGGGTCACCTGTCACACGATCAGTGACCTGGGCTGGAAGCTGCTACAGCACGGGTCACCTGTCACACGATCAGTGACCTGGGCTGGAAGCTGCTACAGCACGGGTCACCTGTCATACGATCAGTGACCTGGGCTGGAAGCTGCTACAGCACGGGTCACCTGTCACACGATCAGGGACCTGGGCTGGAAGCTGCTACAGCACGGGTCACCAGTCACACGATCAGGGACCTGGGCTGGAAGCTGCTACAGCACGGGTCACCTGTCGCACGATCAGCGACCTGGGCTGGAAGCTGCTACAGCAGCCAGCCTATTTCCCGGATATTGCTCCAAGGGACTACCACCTTTTCCGGTCATTGCAGTATTTCCCGCACAGACAGCGGTTCACCAAACGGCACGATGTCGAACGCGCACTTACTCACTTCATTGCGTCGAAGCTGCCACAATTCTACAGGGACAGTTTCCAACAGCTGCCCAGACCATGGAAGTAGGTCGTGGCAAACGATGGCGACCACATTTTGAACTGATTTGTACTTGTGCATACGGTGATCAGCACTTTTCTTTTGCCTTGTATTTGCAGACGTTACTTTCTTTCCAGCCCAATAATACTACATACTGTATTTATAAACGCTGTAACTCTATGCAGTGTGATTGAAATCAATAAAGTTAAAAGCGAGAAGGATGACACCGAATTTTTGGGTGTAATGAGCCCGTCTTTTGAATCCGTTATGATGCGAATTAAATTTATCAAAGCTATTCAAAGTCAATGGAACCAGTATGGAAAACAGTGGTATCTGACCGAAGAAAAAAGTTTGTGGATTGGGTGTTTAATCCCGCAGAAACTGCTGTAAACGGAATCGTAAACTTACGCCCTCTGGTTGCGGACTTGTGCATTACGAAAAATTTTAAATTGTGTGAGAAGCGGAAACGCTCTCCAACGAAGAAAGAATTTTTCAAATCGGACTCTTAGAAACAGAGATATCGGCAAATATAAGATATGAATCTACGCCCCCTAGAGGGAAAAAGACGCATTCTTTTAAGAAGAAGGTATTCCCGAAAGGTTTTTCGATATGAGCTGTAGCGGTCTACAAAAACAATTTTTCAATCGAGTTTCCAGGAGCTCAGATTTTGCTGCAAATGCATCAGAAGCAGAATTTAACACTTACGCCTCCTGGTGGCCAAACCATTCTCTACCAAATATTAGAAATTATATGAAAAACATTTCCCATCCGCAGCTGTGTGCGATACAGAAAGATATTTTCAAATCGGCGTTTTAGAAGCAGAAATATCGGGGGGAACGCAATTTACCTTAACGCCCCCTAGCGGAAAGTCTATGAATTACTTGAAAATTTTGAAATTATATGAAAACCATTTCGCACCGGAAACGCTATCCAACAAAGAAGGAATTTTTCAAATCAGATTCTTAGAAGCAGAGATATTTACAAAAATAAGATATACATCTACGCTCCCTGGCGGAGAAACCGTGCAATATTTGAAGAAAAAACTATTCCAAAAAGGTTTATCGACGTAAGTAGCATCGGATCACGAAATAATTTTTTTCAATCGAGGTTTTAGAAGCTCAGATTTTGTGGCAAACACATCGGAAGCAGAAATTAACGCTTACGCCCCCTGGTGGCCAAACCATTCTTTACCAAAAGTTAGAAATTTTATGCAAAAGATTTCCCATAAGGAGTTGTATCCTCTAAAGAAAAAAAAATTTCAAATCAGATTTTTAGAAGTAGAGATATCGGGGAAAATGAAATTTACTTTCACACCCCTAGCGGAAAACCTACGCGCAACTTAAAAAGGTGACTATACCTAAAATACTCTTCAACATAAATGGAATCGAAAGGTAAGAGAATTTTTTCTATCGAATATTTCGAAGCAAACATATGGAATAAAATGTATTTTAAATTCGATATCACTTGCATTTACGCCGTCTAGCGGCGCAATTGTACATCGTAAAAAATGAAATGAAGGGTCACCATTCGCTTATTCCAAGCTTTCCAATGCAAAAATAATTTTTCAAATCGGACCAATACTTGGAGAGATATGGTGTCCACCGCCAGACGGACAGACCGATAACATAAGCACGATCTTTTTTTACAAAAGACGTGCTTACAAGAAAAGCTGTGAAAAAGGATAACTGAAAATACTAGTACACTATGACAAAAAATTACTGCATACTACCTAGTACCAAATACAACGGCACTTGCTGCACGCCATGCGTTGGAACAGAAGAATACACTACCCTCTGAGGACGGAAATGTGCCATGTTTCGTTTATGAGGTTTTTCAATTACACGTTAATTTTAATTGGACCCTTGAAAAACATACAAACGGAGTTTGCTCTGTATTTAGAGTGCTGGTGTGTAAATTTCGAATTCAACATCTCTTTCAGATTACAATGGTGTAAAACTCAATTTATAGCCAAGCAAGCGTTTTCTCCGTGGACTTTACTATAAACTTTTGTTTTACTGTTGTTGGTTCTGTTAATAGTTAAATAAACCCTAACGAACACAAGAACAGACATTTTTCATTTGCTTTAAGCTCTTGTGTGATTTAATAACACCGGTAAAAACTATTTCTAATTTTAATTTACTTTCATCTGTTTTCTTTCGAAAGCTGTACAAAATACCTTATCCAGTCTTCTTCTCATTATTGTTATTATAATTTTATATAATATGATGTTATGATGCGAATTAAATTTATCAAAGCTATTCAAAGTCAATGGAACCAGTATGGAAAACAGTGGTATCTGACCGAAGAAAAAAGTTTGTGGATTGGGTGTTTAATCCCGCAGAAACTGCTGTAAACGGAATCGTAAACTTACGCCCTCTGGTTGCGGACTTGTGCATTACGAAAAATTTTAAATTGTGTGAGAAGCGGAAACGCTCTCCAACGAAGAAAGAATTTTTCAAATCGGACTCTTAGAAACAGAGATATCGGCAAATATAAGATATGAATCTACGCCCCCTAGAGGGAAAAAGACGCATTCTTTTAAGAAGAAGGTATTCCCGAAAGGTTTTTCGATATGAGCTGTAGCGGTCTACAAAAACAATTTTTCAATCGAGTTTCCAGGAGCTCAGATTTTGCTGCAAATGCATCAGAAGCAGAATTTAACACTTACGCCTCCTGGTGGCCAAACCATTCTCTACCAAATATTAGAAATTATATGAAAAACATTTCCCATCCGCAGCTGTGTGCGATACAGAAAGATATTTTCAAATCGGCGTTTTAGAAGCAGAAATATCGGGGGGAACGCAATTTACCTTAACGCCCCCTAGCGGAAAGTCTATGAATTACTTGAAAATTTTGAAATTATATGAAAACCATTTCGCACCGGAAACGCTATCCAACAAAGAAGGAATTTTTCAAATCAGATTCTTAGAAGCAGAGATATTTACAAAAATAAGATATACATCTACGCTCCCTGGCGGAGAAACCGTGCAATATTTGAAGAAAAAACTATTCCAAAAAGGTTTATCGACGTAAGTAGCATCGGATCACGAAATAATTTTTTTCAATCGAGGTTTTAGAAGCTCAGATTTTGTGGCAAACACATCGGAAGCAGAAAT
Source organism: Macrothele yani (assembly GCA_039090855.1). Taxonomy (NCBI): domain Eukaryota; kingdom Metazoa; phylum Arthropoda; class Arachnida; order Araneae; family Macrothelidae; genus Macrothele; species Macrothele yani. Next base: position 41,787,710 of record CM077004.1, read on the forward strand.
TAACGCTTACGCCCCCTGGTGGCCAAACCATTCTTTACCAAAAGTTAGAAATTTTATGCAAAAGATTTCCCATAAGGAGTTGTATCCTCTAAAGAAAAAAAATTTCAAATCAGATTTTTAGAAGTAGAGATATCGGGGAAAATGAAATTTACTTTCACACCCCCTAGCGGAAAACCTACGCGCAACTTAAAAAGGTGACTATACCTAAAATACTCTTCAACATAAATGGAATCGAAAGGTAAGAGAATTTTTTCTATCGAATATTTCGAAGCAAACATATGGAATAAAATGTATTTTAAATTCGATATCACTTGCATTTACGCCGTCTAGCGGCGCAATTGTACATCGTAAAAAATGAAATGAAGGGTCACCATTCGCTTATTCCAAGCTTTCCAATGCAAAAATAATTTTTCAAATCGGACCAATACTTGGAGAGATATGGTGTCCACCGCCAGACGGACAGACCGATAACATAAGCACGATCTTTTTTTACAAAAGACGTGCTTACAAGAAAAGCTGTGAAAAAGGATAACTGAAAATACTAGTACACTATGACAAAAAATTACTGCATACTACCTAGTACCAAATACAACGGCACTTGCTGCACGCCATGCGTTGGAACAGAAGAATACACTACCCTCTGAGGACGGAAATGTGCCATGTTTCGTTTATGAGGTTTTTCAATTACACGTTAATTTTAATTGGACCCTTGAAAAACATACAAACGGAGTTTGCTCTGTATTTAGAGTGCTGGTGTGTAAATTTCGAATTCAACATCTCTTTCAGATTACAATGGTGTAAAACTCAATTTATAGCCAAGCAAGCGTTTTCTCCGTGGACTTTACTATAAACTTTTGTTTTACTGTTGTTGGTTCTGTTAATAGTTAAATAAACCCTAACGAACACAAGAACAGACATTTTTCATTTGCTTTAAGCTCTTGTGTGATTTAATAACACCGGTAAAAACTATTTCTAATTTTAATTTACTTTCATCTGTTTTCTTTCGAAAGCTGTACAAAATACCTTATCCAGTCTTCTTCTCATTATTGTTATTATAATTTTCTTTTTGCATTCCTTTTTCTCCTTTTTCTTCCTATTATTATTACTGTTATTATAGAAAAGTATGGTTAAATCTATTGGGGTTTTTAATGATTAAAGACTTCCCAAAATTAACGAACCTACTAAATTTATTCCTCTAACATAAACATCCGCTTTTTATTCTCTGAAGAAAAAAATGGGTATTTAATTACGCTAAATTATAATTATTTTCGAAAAAATAAGAATATGTCATTTGAAAGCTCTCTTTATCTTAAGCCTGTGGCAATTTTAATAAGTCATGGCACTTTTTAATCATTTCTAATATACTTCCATTTCCATTTTTTAACTTCACTGATGTTTCATTGGAGCTGATATTTCAAATGACTTATTTCTCTACTAGAGTGTCCGAGAAAGTTGACAAAGTTTCAGAAAACCTTAATTAATGAGATTTTGCTTTGTGTCTGGCTTAGTCTAATGAGATCGCTGTTAAATAGGGAATAATGAGACGTCTTGCCGAATATTGGATTAACAGTGAGCAGAGGCTTCTTTCTTTCTTTCAAATCCATATGCCTGTGTGTGTTGTGGGCTTTTATTGCTCCAATACAGAGCGAGAAAACCACGAAAGGATTTTTTTTCCCTCTCTCTTACGGTGACAGCAGACATCACTTCTGATGGATTATAGGATCAAACGAACGTTCCATTTAAACTACGTAGATTGCAGTCGGGCAGAAAATGAAATTCAGTTACTCGCACGCGGGAAAGCCGAACAGCAGCAGGTAAATTTACATTCGATGCTTGGTAATTAACATGGAACTCTAAAACTAGCAGCAGAAAGCGAACGAAAAAAAAAAAGTCATTTTCCCTCGCGCTTTCCTCAAATGCGTCGCCTTGGCTACTTTATTTCTCCATTAGTGGCAGAATTTCTGTATAGGAGGTACACTGGGGCGAGAATCTGGTTGGACGCTGAGGCAGGGGACTAATCTTGAAGATTCGTTTGCATATAATAAGTACACACATTTTAAACTGATTATTATTATAGTGCTGTTTATAGCAATTGCCACGCCAAAATACACTCATTATCATAAAAATCTGCTCACAAGAAGGAGGCGTCGGATTGAAATGAGATTTTAGTAATGAGATGGTACATACCAAGGACAGAAGTGATTACAGTATCACAGCAGCAGGACGATTTCCCGCGGTCATACGGTTCACATTTAGTACGCCGTCGTACCGCCTTGCACTCAGATACATGCGGTGATGCGGTCCGACATGGAGTCAAAGAGACGCCGTATATTAATTATCCTGGGACAGATTGGCCCACACTTCTTGCAACTGACGTTCTAAATCATGAACATTAGGACATAGAGAAACCTGGCATCCCTATCTGGTCCCATATGTGCTCGATGGGCGAGAGATCAGGCGATCTGGCAGGCCACGGAAGCGTCGAAGCATGACGTAGACCTGGGAAACCAGAGAGAGCCGTGTGCAGATGGGCATTATCTTGTTGTAAAATGGCTCCAGGCTGCCCCGCCAGGAAAGACAGCACATGGGGTCGCAAGGTCTCCTGTACGTAGCGTTGGAATGTCAAAGTCCCTATGATCACTGCGAGGGAAGTCCGGCTGTCATACGAGAAGGCTCCCCAGACCATCACGAATGCAGTTCCGGAAGCGTGTCACTGTACAGTGAGTTTCGAAGCGTATTCCAGAAACAAAGTTCCAAGTGTGAATGCAGTTCGGGACGTGTGTCGCTGTACAGTGAGGAACTGAAGAGTATTCCAGAAACAGAATTACAGGTATGCTTCCAGCAATGGCAACAGCATTTAATTAAATGCATAGCTGAGGAAGGGAGATTGCTTCGAAGGTGACAAAGGAACTGAAGAGTATTCCCGAAACAGAGTTCAAGGTATGTGTCCATGGCAACAGCGTCTAACTAAATGCATAGCTGCGGAACAGGATTACTTCGAATGTGGCAAAGGAACTGAAGACTATTCCAGAAACAGAGCTCCAGGTATGTTTCCAGCAATGGCAACAGCGTCTAACTAAATTCCAAGTATGTTTCCAGCAATGGAAACAGCGTCTAACTAAATTCTTGGTATCTTTCCAGCAATGGCAACAGCGTCTAACTAAATGCATAGCTGCGGAAGGGGATTGCTCCGAAGGTGACGAAGGAACTGAAGAGTATTCCAGAAACAGAATTCCAGGTATGTTTCCAGCAATGGCAACATCGTTTAACTAAATGCATAGCTGCGGAACAGGATTACTTTGAAGGCGACAAAGGAACTGAAGAGTGTTCCAGAAACAGAGTTCGAGGTATGTGTCCATGGCAACAGCGTCTAACTAAATGCATAGCTGCAGAAGAGGATTACTTCGAATGTGACAAAGGAACTGAAGACTATTCCAGAAACAGAGCTCCAGGTATGTTTCCAGCAATGGCAACAGCGTCTAACTAAATTCCAAGTATGTTTCCAGCAATGGCAACAGCGTCTAACTAAATGCATAGCTGCGGAAGGGGATTGCTTCGAAGGTGACGAAGGAACCGAAGAGTATTCCAGAAACAGAGTTTCAGGTATGTTTTCAGCAATGGCAATATCGTCTAACTAAATGCATAGCTGCGGAAGAGGATTACTTCGAAGATGACAAAGGAACTGAAGAGTATTCCAGAAACAGAGTTTCAGGTATGTTTCCAGCAATGGCAATATCGTCTAACTAAATGCATAGCTGCGGAAGAGGATTACTTCGAAGATGACAAAGGAACTGAAGAGTATTCCAGAAACAGAGTTCCAGGTATGCTTCCAGCAATGGCAACATGGCAACAGAATCTAACTAAATGCATAGCTGCGGAAGGGGATTGCTTCGAAGATGACAGTAGTCACTAGACCACAGGTACGGACACATTTTCTTTTACAGGTGCATTTCAGGAATTAAATTGTCTTACGATGTATGGCAGATTACTTAAGATTCAAGACCTGAATGATCAGAAATGTAATGCTGTAACTGCAGAACAGTGGTGTCCAACTGGCAGCCGCATGCTGCCCGCAAATGAAGACTAACCCAACCTTCATTTTTCACATAAAAGGGGTGAAATTCAATCTGAAATGTTACGTTGTGTTGTACACCAATAAGCTTTATGTTGGTTTTTATTGGGGCTATCAAATACAACTGACAAGGTGGAAATAACGAACTAAATTAGTGGAGTACATCTTGCTCTTACGCATAGTAAACTCAAAACATTTTTCGATGGATTGGTTGTAGGGCCGTAGCTACCGTGAGGGCAGAAAAGGCGGTAGCCCTACCAGGATGGTCATACCAGGGGCGTAATTTCATACTCCGAGGAGCGCAAAAAGTAAAAATTAGAAGATAGTGTGAAAAGATTTTCCGAATGTAACTCAGAAACATAGTTATAATATACTTTAGTATCTTCTTTTTAAATACTTTAGTTAGCCGCATACATTACGTTAGCAAACCAACGTACAGAATTTACACTGTCTGTCAACTACCACCTCATGGAATTATCCGAAGCAGTGGATGGAAGTACACTATATTGACAAAAGTCACCGGACATCAAGAAGAGAAACGCAACATAGCATTTACTGACACACATTAGTACGGTGTCGATACACCTTTGGTCTTAATGCATGAACTGACCCTTCGAGACGTGCTTTCGACAAGGTTTTGGAACACAACGATAGGTATGCGCTTCCATTCAGTACATAATGCTTCCCCTAACTGATGCTTAGTATTAGGCCTTGGTTCCAAACTTCTTATGCGGCGCTCTAGTTCATCCCATAGGTACTCTATGGGATTAAGATCAGGGTTCTGTGCTGGCCAGTCCACACACGATACAGAATTATCGTCAAGCTACGCCGTAACAACCCTTGCTTTATGGCTCGATGCATTATCCTACAGGTACCAACAAGACTCGGTTCCATAGTATTGCCACAGCGTTGGTAGGTCATGATTGTCCAGAATATCGAGGTAGACGTGCTGGCTAACAGGTTTGTATACGATAACCAATGGGTGGGGAACATGCCACGAAAAATACCCCAACACCAGTACATTGCCAGCTCCAAACTTGACGTAGGAGCAGTACAATGTCGTAAATAGCGTTCCTCCGGCTGCCACCATACCCACACACAGCCATAAGACTGATGGATCGTGTATCTGGATTCATCAGTCCATAGGACCCGTTTCCATTGATCTACGGTCCACGATAAATGTTCTTTACGCCATGCTAAATGACGAGTAGCATTCCGAGTGGAGATGAAAGGCTTATGAGCAGCCGCACGACCACGGTAACCCATGGAATGAAGTTCTCAGTGAATGGTAGTGTACATACCGATGTTCCAGCATTTCTTCTAACTTGTACATTGAGGTCTTTTGCAGTACTCCGTCGATTGGCTGAAACAACTCTCCTGAGGCTTTTACGTCCTCTATCACTGATTTTCTTTGGTCTTCCGGTACGTTTTGCTACTTCAGGCACGCCATGTGTCTTCCACTTATTCAGTACATCCAAAACAGTTGACTTGGTTATGTTTAAAAGCCTCTCGGTTTCTCTTATGGGCAACCCACTAATATAACACCCAACAATCTTTCCTTTCTCAAAGTCAGCTCCCTCCCGCCGCGACATTTTCACTCAAACTCACAGTGCGTTATGATCGCGGTCAGCTGCAGGCTTGTTTTTATACCGTTTGCAGCTGTACCGCGCATCTTAACAACGCAGCGGTTCTGTTCATTTGCTTTTGAAGGGGTGTCCGGTAACTTTTGTCACTATAGTGTATGCAAAACAATATGCTTATATGGCTAACCTCCGTGACTTTTCCGAATATGTCGTAGGAATGAAGAGCTTATTAGTCATTTGTGCTCTGTCCCCGCAAGTTTCTCTGAGCGTTTAACCTTGAACGGAATTTTTCGAAGCCCTACTCCGAAAGCGTCTTCCTATTGTTACCTTTACTATCTAATACTCATTCGTTTTGTGCTGGTTTGTTTTCATTGCGCATTTCTAAACGTGTAGTGTTGTCGATGTTGACCTAACTTTTATGTTTCACTTGATATTTAAAACCGTTCGCTCTTGGGTATTCATCTAAATTTTAAATTTTGAGTAAAATTATGTCGCAAACTGGAAGTGAGGTTTTTTAATGATCATAATACTTGCTCATAACGAAGGTATGAGAAAGTAAGAACTGCTTACTATTTGAGTGAAAGTCAGGAACTTTTGAACTCAAACAGGCGTAATTTTAAGGCTCGCCCTCCTAGATAAGAAAAGCTTACTAGGTTCCTGACTAGTTGCCAATATGGTGACTTGATTCTGCGCAATCGATTCCGTTAGTTCAGTGCTGGAAAATGTTTAGTGAGAATTTGCTAAGTTCGGAAAGAACTTCGTTTTTATTGGAAAAAATGAAATGTGATACTGATTCAACTATTAGGGGCATGCAAAAGTTTCAGCCGTTTTAAGGAGAAAGGAGACAAAAACAATTAGGAAACTAGTACACATTTACTCAACGAAATATTGGCCGTTAGCATTTATGACCTTTTGCCATTTTTCAGGCAACCAATGAGTGCCCCTGTGATAGAAGGACTCGGGTTTTGAGCTGAAGAACACAGTGAAGAAATTTTCCACCTCTGGAACTTTGGTGAACCGCTGTTGGGCAAGCGCATGTTGCACAGAGTGAAACAGATGAAAGCCAGAGGGTGCAATATCCGGGAGTAAGTGGGGGCCGGTAAAACCTCCCAGTGTAACTGTTCAAGGGTTGATTTCGTGGTGGCACCGACATGTGGTCTTGCATTATCGTGCAACAGGATGACTGGGAGGCGTCTTTTACCTCTCCATGGACGCTTTTGCTCGATTGCGGTGTTCAGATCGCTATATCGTTGTTCAGTTAGTGATTGTTTCGCTGGGTTTCACCAGTTCGGAGTACCGACCTCCGTGCATATCCCACCACACACACAACATCACCTTTTTCCTGTGGATATCCTGTTTTGCAATGGATGTTGATGGCTGGCTTGGGTCGACCCAAGATCGCTTGCGTACGGGGTTTCTCGCAATAGACCCATTTCTCATCTCCGGTGACAACCTTCCACAAGAAATTCTTCCCTTGAAACCTCTTCAGCAACGACATGCAGATGCGCAATCGTTGACCAATATTACGCTTCGTTAAAGTATGCTGAACCAACTTACCAATCTTCTGGATCTTCCCCAAGGCCTGTAGACGCCGTATCACCATCGATTGAGCCACTTTCAAACGTTTCGCCAGTTGCGTGGTCGATTGTGTGGCATCCTTTTTCAACAGCGATTTCAGCTACTCGTCTGCGAGTTCCTGCGGTCTACCTGCACGTGGCTTGCCTTCCAAGCTTAGATCACCTTTCTTAAACCTGGCAAACCATTTTGACACGTCCGCTCACCCATAACCGTTTCTCCATACGCCTGACATATTGAACTGTATGCTTCACTCGCACTTTTATCTAAATTAAAAATTAATAACAAACAGTGTCGCAAATGAATTTTATCGACCGCCATGATTGTCTTCATGTACGAACTGACAGCACGGGTCGCCGGCTGGTTAGACTCCTATAGCGCTCGCTAGCGGGGGCGGGGGAAACTTTTGTATACCCCTAATAAAAGGCTGAATGATGTCGCTTTTCTTTGCTCAGTAGCTTTCCTAACTGATATCACGCAGCATTTGAATGCGATAAATTTTGCTCTGCAGGGGAGAAACCAAAATATCTATAATCGTTAGTCATGTAGCTGGTTGTCGTAACAAGCAGCCATTGTTAAATTAAAATCCAGAGAAAAAAACAGTTTGACTCATTTCGAATCCTGAAAGGGGCTTTTTGATGAAATGACAATACTTGGTGAAACTATAGACTTTAAAGTACTTGTTCCTCTTCTGGGCACTCTTATTAAGAATTTTCAAATCCGGTGAGTAAGCAGGATGTTTCAAAAGATCATAGAGAATTTCACAAAACTGGTAGCGTGATGCTAATCGTATGAGCAGAAGCAGCATTTTGATTCCAATTCCTGCTTCAGTTTGTTAAATTTGCAATTAGTCTCTGAGGGTTTGGCACTCTTTTCCACGTACTCCACTAGCAAGGGTGAAAGATCAGTTTGTCAGTGTTCACTTCGTCCACGGTTCTCTTTGTTCACTGTACATTTGTGCCACCGTTCACTTTGATTGGCATCGTACCAAACGAAAGTGTAAAACAGCTCTTCAAATTTCAGTTCCTCGTTTTACTTTAAATAACATTTAAAAACACTATATTTCAAATGAAAAACTTGAACAGAAAAAGAAATCACATGTAAGCAATGTCCTCGCTGACATTTTTTCTTCTGCCTAGTAACAAACATTCCATCAAAACAGAAACTTCCCGCAGAATTCCATCCATTCTGAGGTCGAAATGAATATGGACTCAGTGGACGGCAGATAAAGTGAACGGTGGGTGAAATGAACAGTAGACAAAATGAACAGCGGACAAAATGAAATCAGACAAAGTGAACGGCTGACAAAGTAAACCGTGGACGAAATAAATTGGATCAAGTGTACGCGGAGGAGATGAATATGGACAAAGCAATAAGGAACCACTAGCATTACCCTGTTCTCGTCCCAAAACACAGACGTCATTACCGATCCTGCAGAATTCTGAGCTCGAAACTTCTTGCGAGAGGGGAACCACTGTGTCCATTTTTTGTACACTGGCGTACAAAAATTAAAGACGAAGAGGAGAAATTAGCATAACAGCGGAACGAGCAGGCAGAACGGCGCATATATGCAGCATGACGTAGGGGGAGGGGCAGTGTCGGAAGGATATAAAGCAGACGGGCGGTGTACGCTCAGCAACTCGGTGAAAGCTTTTGCACGGTGTACATCGGTTTGAACGACGTCGAGTTGCTGTCACCGTGTGATATGGCCAACAACAGGCAATCCAGTAGACGACATCTGGATGACTTTACCCGAGGTCGCGTCATTGGGAAGTAGGAAGAAGGTTGAAGTGTGACTAGTGTGGCCGAGGAGTTCGGGATCGCTCACAGTATCGTTTCACGAGCTTGAAGAGCATTTCAAACGACAGGAACAGCTGTCCGAGAGTTTAGCAGTGGTCGTCCACGACCGGCGGCGGACGACCGGTACATTGTCCTAAAGGCGAGAAGAGACAGACGGCAGACAGCGAGAGAAATCGCAAGGCACATGCAACAGACAACTGGACGTCCGTTATCGCGTTTTACCGTGGTTAGGAGGCTGCATAAAGGTGGTCTGTTTGTACGACGACCTATACGGTGTGTGCCATTAACGCCTGCTCATCGAAGACGGCGGTTTCTGTGGTGCCAGGAACACAAGAACTGGACATATCAGCAATAGGGTCGAGTTCTCTTTACGGATGAGAGCCGATTTCGTCTGACGAGCAATTCTGGAGAGAGCTGGGAACACGCAATCACACCACTAACATCATCGAAAGGGCCCGGTTTCGAGGTGGCGGAGTTCTCGTTTGGGGCGGTATCATGCTTGGTAGCCGTACTGACCTCCACATCTTCCAAGGAGGTTCAGTCACTGGTGTCCGCTATTGTACCGGGGTTCTCCTGCCTCACGTACGTCTGTTTAGAGATGCTGTGGGTCCTGAGTTCCTCTTCATGGACGACAACGCTACACCTCATCGTACAGTGGCTGTCGCAGAGCTGTTGGGGAGTGATAATATTCAACGCATGGATAGGCCCGCAAGGTCCCCGGACCTAAATCCAATCGAACACGTGTGAGACCTTTTCGGGAGACGCTTGTCAGCACGTCACCAGCCGCCAACAACGATTCCGCAGCTGCGATTGGCGCTACAAGAGGAATGGGTGGCGATGCTTCAACAGCACCTTGACAACCTCTTCCTCAGCATGGACAAACGTTGTAAATCCTGCAACGCAGTCAGGGGTGATCATGTCCCCTACTAAATACTGGATTTTTCTTGGCAGCCGCCTGTCACATGGACGTTTCTGTCTTCTGTCCAATTGTGCTCGAAGCTACCTTTTCAATAAAGTGCCTTTGTATCCTTTGGATTCCTTGTTTGGACGGTTTTGCTCACTTGTCCCATATTCTTACATCTTGGGGATCTTATGGTATGATTTGAGTCGATGTACAGCACTTCTGCACGACGTTACATTCGAAAAACCGTCTCGTTCTTAATTTTTGCACGCCAGTGTAGTACTTTTATAGGAGGTGATTCCATAATTTCGTCTGCCTCCTGAATAGGTTGAGAATTATAAGCAATCAATACATTAACATATGCAATGCTCCCGACATCTGACACTAAATTCCAGTTTCTTCACATCCTGAATAACTTTCTTTAAAGTTTCATTCAAATATTCTCTTAGGTTTTAAGAATAATTGAGGCATACACCTGTCAGCGATTAATTGAAGTTCCTCAAATAAATTTCATACCTACATTTCAAGGATTCGGAGAACGCGGTTTAATTTTTTCTATTACACGATATAGTTCGAAGTGTTTGCCGTATATGATGTGCGAAAAAATAGTGGAGGAAACGTTGCAATGCAAGAAAGTCGAGCATGCGAAAGTAAAAAACGGTCTGTTTATCAAGAAATTGTTCACCGATTAAAAAAAGTTTTATCAGCTAAATTCTTTGGCTCTTTTCAAACTCTTTTCAATTGACTCCTTCTAAAGAATCATGGTAGTCCTCCACTTGCCGAGATATCGATAAAGGTGATTCCACTTTGTTCTCAGAAGCAAGTGACCATGAGTTTGTTTGATGATTTGAAAAGTTTTGGCTTTTTCCTTTCCACTTTCTAAAATAAACTTCCCACTCAAAATTTTTTATTTGGAAATTTAAAAAATCCGGCATACGAGGAGCAACATGACTGATGTACTTTGATCACGGAACCATGAATTAAACGAAACTCCATTTTTTCCTTCCAGCCAGATTTACAAGCACGTTCGGCACAGTTGACTCTTTTCGAAGAATCATGACAGTCATATCCGAGCAGCAGACAGCACTTTCAAAATGTCAATACGTCGGTACAATTTTCTACTCGGTTACGGCTAGAACAAGAAATACAACACCGAATTTTCGGTTCTAGTGAGCACGTCTTTTGAGAATCCGTTCTAGCGCGAATTAAATTTATCAGAGCTTTCAAAGTCAATGGAACCGTTTAGGAAAACGATCAGCCGGCTCCTACAATCCATAAAATATCCACAAATACACGGTCGAGTCACATTATTGCGACCAACAGCTAATATCCAGAGTAACCGCCGTGTGAAGCGCGGACAGCAGCTAGACTGTCTGGGAGTGACTCAATAAGGTGCTGGAAAGTGTTCACAGGCATGTGGAGTCATGCTGACTGCAGTGCATCCGATGCTGTTGGAGGGTGCGTGGTGGAGGATCCATAGAGCGAACAACACGATCGAGGTGGTCTCACAAATGCTCAATTGGGTTTACGTCTGGGGAATTAGGAGGCGAAGGAAGTACTTTGAAGTCCTCGTCGTGCTCTTCCAACCACTCTTGGACATTTCTAGCCATGTGGCACGTCTCATTGTCGTGCTGGGAGATCCCATCCACCCCAGAGAAGACAATCAGCATGTATGGGTGAGAGTGGTCAGCAAATATGGATTCACAACGAATTTGGTCCATAGTGCCTTCCACAGGTATGAGTGGATACACGGAATGCCACGAAAACATTCCCCGACCATAACGCTGCCCCCAGCAGCTTGCGTTCTTCCAGTAATGGTTGAAGAGTTTTTGTTCTCCGATGTTTCTCGCCTTAAACGCCAATGTCCATCCGTTCGATGAAGCGGAAAACGTGACTCATCGGAGAAGGCAATCCGTTGCCAAATCAGCGGAGATCCAATTCCGATACTGCCGTGCAAATGCAAGCTTTTTCTGCTGATGCACCTTCGTTAGCATGGGTGCAGTGACCATCTGTCTGCATCGGAGCCCCATACGCAGCAGGGATCGCTGAACTGTCGTTTCAGACACACTTCCGGTAGCCACCCTGGTTCATTCGGCCAGTGAGTTGCTACACTGTAGCGTGTCGATTGGTCATCACGCACCTTCGCAGCAGGCCTAAACCTCTCACATTAATGGCACGTGGTGCTCCGCAGTTTCTACGTGCTTATTCGCAGTAGTGCAATTTCTCCAATCACGATACACTTTAACCGCAGCAGCACGCGAAAAGTTAGCAAACTGCGCTGTTTGCAGAAATATTGCCACCCTTGGCTCCAAAGCCGATAATCATCCCATTTTGCAAATATGATAAATCGCTCCTTTTGTCCATGACAGCAACAAGTGATATGTTTTCAGAATGCCTACAGCACACCTAATATACCCTCCAAGCTAGCTCACGACAAGTACCTTTTTTCACTGGCTACGCGCTGTTGGCGTCAAAAGTAGGAGGTGGTCACAATAATGTGACTCGACCTTGTAGAAACATGTTTTTAGTTCCACCAGCGGCTAAAAGACATATTACGGAATTGAACAAATGGCGCACAAAAAGATTTCTCATAGCACAAATAAAGTATCAGAGACAAGAGATTTTCAAATCGAACAGTTAAAGCATGAAATATAGAAAAGGAAACATGATATAAGTCTACGCCTGCTAGCGGAAGAATTTTGCATAACGGAAAAGTTTATAACAGGCGAAAAATATTCTTCATGGAAAATGCTATGCTTAGGAAAAACAACTTTTTAAATACGTTTCGATCTTTACTCACCTCACGGGAAATCTTTGCGTTATTTAAAGAGGATAATGCTCCAAATCTCTATTGTAGCGAATGCATACAGTAAAAAGGAAGGAAATTTCTCAACAATGTTTTTAGAAGCTGCGATACAGCAGCAAACTGTAGTACACAAACACCATCTACCGACAGAAATGTGAACTACAAAATTCCTCATGTACTAGAAAAATGTTCTACAAAGTAAATGACATTCGGTGGTGAGAGAATGTTTTAAATCGGACATGTAGAAGCAAAGATATTGAAAATAAACAGATTAAGCATTTAGCCCCCTAGCGGCGAACTTGCGCACTATTTCGGGAAGAAAATACGCATACGGAGTTTGCTGAGTTAGTAGCATCTTACCGTAGAAAAAAGTTTTTCAATCGGATTTTTGGTACCGAAGATATTGTGGTAAACGAAAACGTGAACTTACGCCCTCTGGAGGCATACTTCTGCGTCTAGAAAATTTTTAAATTATATGAGAAAACATTTTTCAGTGGAAGCGCTCTCCAACAAATAAAGAATTTTAAAAATCGGACTCTTAGAAATAGAGCTATGGACAAAAATAAGCTTTGCATCTACGCCCCTAGCGGAAAAACCATGCATTATTTTAAGAAGAAAGTACTCTCGAAAGGTTTTTGGATGTAAGCGGTATCGGTCCACGAAAGAATTTTTTAAAATGAGATTTTAGGAGCTCAGATTTTGCTGCAAATGCATCAAAAGCAGAAATTACCACTTACGCTCCCTGGTGGCCACGGTCTTCCATCATTAGTTGTATCCGGTGCAGAAAGAATTTTTCAAATCGGAGTTTTAGAAGCAGAGATATCCTCGAAAACGCAAATTACTTCTACGCCCCCTAGAGGAAAATATATGCATAACTTGGAAAAGTGACTATACCTGAAATAGTCTTCGACATAAATGGAATCGAAAGGTAAAAGAATTTTTACAATCGGATGTGTAGAAGCAAATGTATGGAATAAAATGTATTTTGAATTCGTCATCATCTGCCTTTACGCCCTCCAGCAGCGAAATTGTGCATCGTATAAAAAAAAAAACAAAATAAAGGATCACCATTTGTACATTTCAAGCTTACGAATGCGAAAAGAATTTTTGAAATCAGACCAATAGTTGCAGAGATATTGTGTCCGCAGACAGACGGACGGACGGGAAAACCGATAACATAAGCACGATCTTTTTTTACCAAAGATGTGCTAAAAATACAAGGTTGGGTCAAAAAGTAATACACAATAAGCTGTTACTCCTTCATTATTTCAGATAATGTAACCATTCTTCGCAAATGCAATCCTTTACTTGTAAAGATATCCCTCGCTGGATCCACTGCAGTCACTGTATTTCGTCCGGCGTTCTTTGCATGCAATGAAAGCTCTTTAGTAAAAACAAGAAGGTTGAACTGCGTACCACTGTTTGCAACGTACTACGTGACGGGCTCCTGTACTACGTTCACGTGCTCCTGAGGTGGCGCATGAGTCAAATCGACAATGCAGCAGCGATAAGCCTGCCAGAGTAGTTCAGTTGGGAGAACAGCCGCTCCGGAGTAGGAAGACGTGAGCTCGAAGGCCACCACCGGCATCAAAGAGGTTATATGTCAGCTTGGCGTTCAAACATAAATGAGTCTCCCTGCCGTGAGGCTTGAAAAATTTGTGTGATGATTCTTTCACACATCGTCTGGAACTAACAAAAAATTCCTTCTTCTACAGTGAGCTGGTTTTTCTAACAGGGTTGTCGACTAACCCGAAAACCTGCAATTTCGTGCCCCCGCATTTCTCAAAGGGCGAATGGTATAACGTGTGACGTGACATGTAGATGGCGTACTGCTGCGGTGAAGTCTGAGTCAAATTGACAGTGTTGCAGCGATAAGCATGCGGGCATAGTCAAAACCCCCCTGGAGAGCAAGCCCCAGCGCGCGTTGGGCCGCAGGTGGCCTAGTGGGCAGCGTTCGTGACTGCCACGAGAAGGACCTCAAGTTTGATCCCAGGCAGGTACGAACGCTCGATCCACTAAATACCTGCCGTGCGTCGGATGGGCACGTTAAGCCGTCGGACCCCGGGTACTGGCCCCCGGTAATAAATAAGGGCGTCTTCCTGCCCCTTTCTACTTCGCTTCCGTGTGACTTTCCTATCGGGCGCTCAAGCCCAAATCTCCTAGTTTCCTATTTCTAAGGGTTGTTTAAGACCTGGGGTCAGACACTCCCTTCCTAAAATCCTCTACATATGATACTTAATCCTTAGCCCCAGGGCGAACTGCCAAGGGGTGTGACGTCACGGTAAGAGGGCCATTGCAATCCCTCTCTCCAGAGAGGTCAAAGGGCAAACGTAAGGGGAATGCCGATATTAGCTGCGCGTTCATGCGGCATTGGTCAGTATTGAGCTTTCGGTATTCGTGCAGGTGAGTTAGCGTTTTTATGCAACATCATCTAATTGCAAAGCACATCCAAAAGCCGCTGTTTTCAGCTTTCCTGAAGGTGAAAGCCTTCGAAGAAGATGGATTTCTTCCGTACGAATAAGGAATTTTGAACCCACCGTGAATTCAAAGGTCAGTTAAGCCTAATTGTTCTCATGATAGCATGTTCTGCTTTCGTTGTGAATAAAACTATAATTTAGTGAATTGTTAGTCGCTATTTTGATTGACGGAGTAAAATTTAAAGGCTAGCCTTCCGATTATCAGCTCATTATTTGTTGTCGTTTAAATAACGATAATACTTACCATTCAACATTTCATTTCTACAAAATAAATGTTATTTTTCTTTACAAAATTCGTAGTTAGTAGTGTTCAAATTGAAAAAAAAAAAAGAAAACCCAAAGGAGATGTACAGATATTATCAGCACATCGAGTACTAAGGTTAACCAGGCAAAGAAACTTCCAATGAATAATTACATTATTTATTAAAACAACATTTCATTTCCGTAAAACAAATGTCATTTTTCTTCACAAAACTACTGTGTATCAGTGTCCTAATTAAAACAAGAATTCGCTCGAAATATACAGAACTACTTGATGCGCTGATAATCTGAAGGCTAGTCCAAATAAAAGTTTATTGGAATATCCAACAAATGTATCCGAAAGTTTAAAATGTGTCCGAAAGAATTCACTTATATCGTTAAACGATCCCTGAAGTTTGCTGGCTGATAAGTTAAAATGTATGTATCTACATATATTCATGGGTTTACAATTGTTTTAAGTTAGTGAATGTACAATGTAATTGAAATTAAGTTGTGGTAGAAATTGAGGTTCGGATTAGAGAACTATGAACTTGAATTGTCTACATTGAACTCTTTTGCAAAGCAGCACTTTAATTCCTAGTTACATTCATAATCACATGTATAAGGATAGTTTTAGAAATATTGGCAGTGAAACGTTTCTCCCTGCAAGAAGCACATCGTGCAAAAAAAAAAAAAAAAAAGTACTTATGCATAGTGAAGGAACACATTTGTTGATGTATGTGTTTTCCACTTTTTAGGGAGTCTGTTAATGTGTTAATTGATATCTTTACAGATATTAAAAAACGGAAAAAAAAATGTGACATTCAGATTTTCCAGTATAAAATTTGCGGTGTTATGTGCATTAATTCGAAGATATCCAAATTAATACATTCCATGTTTTCATTTGACAAAGAACTGTTTTCTAAATGATTCTAATTTATATTTTTTTTACCTTCTGGAAGTATTTGTAAGATTTGTGCACACATCTTACCGTATTTTCATGAAATATACTCACTAAACCGGAAATTTTTGCATTCACGTTCTTTACGTAATTAAAGAAAAGTCTTTTTTTTCTTTCATTTTAGTGAATCGAACGCAAAGGGAATTTCTAAAAGTTTTAAGTGAAGTGATTATGTTCATACAGTCCTACCAATTTGCCTATTACCGCACTTAAAAAAATTGTAGTTGCAAAAATACTTAACGTAAAAGGTTGGTCTTTTTCACGTTATGCGTGAAAAAACTTATGTTTGTGCTCCTTTAGCCAAATTGCAAGCAAAAGGAAAACTTTCCTGAAATATTTAGTTTTAAGAACAGTACATGAAATCATTTCCCAACACAAGAGCAAAACTTCGGAATTCCCCGATTTATAGGTATCATTGTTGTAAACTGAGAAAAAAAAAATGAAAGCTAAAGATGTAATCTCTTGATGTTATCTAAGGATAAAAATTACAGAGAAAAAAACATGGTCGATTTATTGCTGTGTGCGCAAATTGTCTAGTATCGCACTCGAGAAATTATTTCTCTGCGTAAACACCGCGGTATTTCGCTGGCGTTTTCAGGAGCGGAGAGCTCGAGGCTGGAGTCGGTCGGCCCGCTAGCTTTGACTTCACAGACCAGTTCGGAGGTTTTCTTAATCTTCAGGGACGTTTTGTCATAGTTCAGTTGAGAAAATAGCCGCTCCGGAGAAGGAAGACATGAATTCGAATCCTTCCACCACCTGCAAAAAGGTTATACATGGTTGTATCAAAATAATATGATCATCTGCCTAATAATAGGAATAACCACTCTTGGCCCGGATGAGAGCTGCGAGACGGCGTGGCATGGACGAAGTGATGTCCTGGAAGGTTACGCGAGGCACAGGTGCTCATTCAGACTGCAGAAGATCACGGAGGTCCCGGAGATGGCGTGGATCCAATACCTGTCGATCCAAATAGTCCCACAGGTGCTCTATGGGATTGAGGTCGGGCGACTTCGCCGGTCAAGGAAGAACGAAGGTATTGCTGTCGTGTTCTTGGATCCAGTCACGCACCCCCTTTCCGAAGTGGCACTGCGCATTCTACTGTTGGTGAACACCATCACCACCTAGGTAAACGTCCAATATGAAGGGATGCATGTGGTCAGCGAAAATGGACAGGTAGCCATTGGCATTCAGGGACCCATCCAGTGGTACCAGTTGTCCTAGATCACACCAGGAAAATATTCCCCAATCATGCACACTGCCACCGCTAGCCTGTACTTGACCGACAAGGGTGCCCGGGTGTTGGTTCTCGTGTGTCTGACGTCATATCCGCCAACGCCCGTCACTTCTGTGGAGTAGAAACTTTGATTCGTAGGAGAAGGCAATCTTTTTCCACTCTTCCACTGTCCAATGACGGTAGTTCCATGCGAACTGCAGTACCTGGGTTTGCATGGGTGCCTTGACGCAGCGTCGATTCCGGTGACACATACGTAACAGGGTTCGCTTTATTGTTATCGGAGTCACGTACCTGTGTGCCCCAGCGTTCATTTGCGTGGTGAGTTGCTGCACTATTGCCCGTCGATTGCCCTTTACCAGTCGACGGAGACTCGGTGTACCAGCGGTCTATTCTTGGTACACCCTTACTACAGCACCACGCGAACAGCCCACGAAATCTGCTGTTTCTGAGATGCTTCCACCTTTGGCGCGGTAGCCGGTGATCATTCCTTTTTGAATGTCAGTCAAATCACTACCTTTGACCATCGTGCTCACGTGACGCACTATGGCTCATCTGACCTAGCCGGCCGGTTATATGTCCGTGTGGTCGCCCTTGTCACCTGCACTCTGTGACTCGCCTGGGCGGGTACACTGTGATTTCGGGGTGGTCATATTATTATTCTAATACGACTGTGTATGCTATATGTTTCGTGAACGGAATGTGTCCCTTATCACTATCAAACACTTTACCAAGAGGGTAATGCTTTCAGTCTACCAAACAAATATAAATCGGGAGGGAGCGAGGTGTTGGCTGTCAGTTGGATCAGGCATTATTCTCCACCCGGTTTTTGCCAGTGTAATTTCCGCGGTGTGAGAATTCGTATTATCCTGACGAAGCTGAATGTCCTGCCTATTGAGTTCTGATCTTCTGATTTCAGAACTCAATTAAGTTTTCCATGGACAAGCGGTATCTTTCTTTGCTTTGGTTGTTCCATTTTCTAAGACATCGATAAATATTGATGCCAGAAGCACGGTTTCCATGAGGTCGTTTGATGATTTGGACAGTTTCGGCATTTTCTTTCCAAGTGATGTAAGAGGTTTCCGTTCTGCGGATTGACGTTGTATTTGTGGGTCATGACGGAAAATTCATGTTCCATCCAGTGTCATAACCCCTTTAAAGCCCTCAGGACAGGCAGCAATAAATACGAGTATCTCTAGAAGATAATCACAGGCCGCTTTACTCGTAGCTATCATCTCTCGTGTGCGCAACTTACTTATCCACCGAAAACAGATTTTTCTGCATCCCAGTCTAAAGCCCTCAGGACAGGCAGCAATAAATACGAGTATCTCTAGAAGATAATCACAGGCCGCTTTACTCGTAGCTATCATCTCTCGTGTGCGCAACTTACTTATCCACCGAAAACAGATTTTTCTGCATCCCAGTCTAAAGCCCTCTGGACAGGCAGCAATAAATACGAGTATCTCTAGAAGATAATCACAGGCCGCTTTCCTTGTAGCTATCATCTCTCGTGTGCGCAACTTACTTATCCACCGAAAACAGATTTTTCTGCATCCCAGTCTAAAGCCCTCAGGACAGGCAGCAATAAATACGAGTATCTCTAGAAGATAATCACAGGCCGCTTTACTCGTAGCTATCATCTCTCGTGTGCGCAACTTACTTATCCACCGAAAACAGATTTTTCTGCATCCCAGTCTAAAGCCCTCAGGACAGGCAGCAATAAATACGAGTATCTCTAGAAGATAATCACAGGCCGCTTTACTCGTAGCTATCATCTCTCGTGTGCGCAACTTACTTATCCACCGAAAACAGATTTTTCTGCATCCCAGTCTAAAGCCCTCAGGACAGGCAGCAATAAATACGAGTATCTCTAGAAGATAATCACAGGCCGCTTTCCTCGTAGCTATCATCTCTCGTGTGCGCAACTTACTTATCCACCGAAAACAGATTTTTCTGCATCCCAGTCTAAAACCCTCAGGACAGGCAGCAATAAATACGAGTATCTCTAGAAGATAATCACAGGCCGCTTTCCTCGTAGCTATCATCTCTCGTGTGCGCAACTTACTCATCCACCGAAAACAGATTTTTCTGCATCCCAGTCTAAAGCCCTCTGGACAGGCAGCAATAAATACGAGTATCTCTAGAAGATAATCACAGGCCGCTTTCCTCGTAGCTATCATCTCTCGTGTGCGCAACTTACTTATCCACCGAAAACAGATTTTTCTGCATCCCAGTCTAAAGCCCTCAGGACAGGCAGCAATAAATACGAGTATCTCTAGAAGATAATCACAGGCCGCTTTACTCGTAGCTATCATCTCTCGTGTGCGCAACTTACTTATCCACCGAAAACAGATTTTTCTGCATCCCAGTCTAAAGCCCTCTGGACAGGCAGCAATAAATACGAGTATCTCTAGAAGATAATCACAGGCCGCTTTCCTTGTAGCTATCATCTCTCGTGTGCGCAACTTACTTATCCACCGAAAACAGATTTTTCTGCATCCCAGTCTAAAGCCCTCAGGACAGGCAGCAATAAATACGAGTATCTCTAGAAGATAATCACAGGCCGCTTTACTCGTAGCTATCATCTCTCGTGTGCGCAACTTACTTATCCACCGAAAACAGATTTTTCTGCATCCCAGTCTAAAGCCCTCAGGACAGGCAGCAATAAATACGAGTATCTCTAGAAGATAATCACAGGCCGCTTTCCTTGTAGCTATCATCTCTCGTGTGCGCAACTTACTCATCCACCGAAAACAGATTTTTCTGCATCCCAGTCTAAAACCCTCAGGACAGGCAGCAATAAATACGAGTATCTCTAGAAGATAATCACAGGCCGCTTTCCTCGTAGCTATCATCTCTCGTGTGCGCAACTTACTCATCCACCGAAAACAGATTTTCTCTGCATCCCAGTCTAAAGCCCTCTGGACAGGCAGCAATAAATACGAGTATCTCTAGAAGATAATCACAGGCCGCTTTCCTCGTAGCTATCATCTCTCGTGTGCGCAACTTACTCATCCACCGAAAACAGATTTTTCTGCATCCCAGTCTAAAGCCCTCAGGACAGGCAGCAATAAATACGAGTATCTCTAGAAGATAATCACAGGCCGCTTTCCTCGTAGCTGTCATCTCTCGTGTGCGCAACTTACTCATCCACCGAAAACAGATTTTTCTGCATCCCAGTCTAAAGCCCTCAGGACAGGCAGCAATAAATACGAGTATCTCTGGAAGATAATCACAGGCCGCTTTCGTCGTAGCTATCATCTCTCGTGTGAGCAACTTACTTATCCACCGAAAACAGATTTTCTCTGCATCCCAGTCTAAAGCCCTCAGGACAGGCAGCAATAAATACGAGTATCTCTGGAAGATAATCACAGGCCGCTTTCGTCGTAGCTATCATCTCTCGTGTGAGCAACTTACTTATCCACCGAAAACAGATTTTTCTGCATCCCAGTCTAAAGCCCTCAGGACAGGCAGCAATAAATACGAGTATCTCTGGAAGATAATCACAGGCCGCTTTCGTCGTAGCTATCATCTCTCGTGTGAGCAACTTACTTATCCACCGAAAACAGATTTTTCTGCATCCCAGTCTAAAGCCCTCAGGACAGGCAGCAATAAATACGAGTATCTCTAGAAGATAATCACAGGCCGCTTTCGTCGTAGCTATCATCTCTCGTGTGAGCAACTTACTTATCCACGGAAAACAGATTTTTTTCTGCATCCCAGTCTGCGGATGATTGACATTTGCACAGCGTCCGGCAATTGTCAGGGGGTTATGTACTTGTCTTGTTTAATGAATCGGTTAATAAGTTCTTCCTATTCACTCTTTGCGATGGACGTTTTTGGTCTTCTCTTCCGGCATATAGCTTGTCCTTGATACCAAACTTTTCTTTCTAAAACCATTGGAAACACCTCTCAGGACATTACTTCGATTAATTGTCTGGGGCTTTAGATGGATTGGCATCCCAACTGATCACGTTATTGAACAAAATCTCAATCACAGACCATTAATGGAGATGGGTTTCACTCCATTCACACACACACACACACACACACACATCATTCTACCTTCGGGCTAACGAAAACTCGTATTCACTGTGGTATTGTGTATGTAGCAGTACAGTCGAACCCACACAAAAATTGGAGAGTATTACGAAGTTTAAAGGATCTGTAAGAATACCAAAGTTCTTACAGATCCCTTGAACTTCGCAATACATTCCCTTGTTATTTTTACTGCATATTACGACAGCAATTTTTGGAGAAAATGTATATATCGAAGCTCAGCGTGCTTATTTTCAAACAAAATAAGTGGCAATAACTCAGTCTTTAACCCTTCCTCTTTCACTGGAGAACTAGAGATTACGGGTTGTTTATAACTAGCTCATTGACCGTGCCATGCACGGGTGAAGAAGCTGTAACTGAAATTTTTATAGCACGAATTGTAAAATGCATATACACTGCTGGCCACCCAAAATGCAACACCAAGAAGGAAGCATCCGATTAGCTTGAAATTCGCAGCATGCGTCGCCCGCGAGAGGACATGCAAACGATTAGCATTGCAGGGCATATGCAAATCACGTGCGCCCGGCAAGCCACCGAGAAGCACTATAAGAAGGGTGCACAGAAGGCGGGGTGTAAGTAGTGGAAGTGTGTTGTGCTGCCGGACCTGCACGTGGGATGCTTGCTGATGTCTCGTCGCAGAATACGGCAGTCATTCCAGCACGTTTCGGAGTTCGACAGAGGACGAAGAGTGGCTCATCGCCACAGCGGTTTATCGTACCGAGACATCGGCGCTCGTGTGGGACGACATCCAGCCACAGTGAGGCGAGTATGGATTCGGTAGGTGCAAGAGGGTCGGACGCATGGACCGACGTGAGCGATTGCCGCAGCCACGGCACACCACCGAATGAGAGGACCGACATGTTGTGCGGCGGGCATTGACGGCTCACACCGCCACATCACGAACGTTAGCGCAGGAATTAGGGTGTGCTGCGCAACAACCTGTGTCAGCACGTACCGTTCGACGTCGTCTGCAGAAGCGGGGACTTGTCGCACGGCGCCCATTGCTCCGATTACCATTGACGTTACACCACCGGCGAGTGCGGCAGCAGTGGGCCGTTGAACGACGAATCCCGCTTCTGCCTGCAACACCACGATGGTCGGATCCGCGTGTGGCGGCACCGCGGCGAGAGATTGTATGACGCCTGCATTATGCATCGCCATACCGGTCCGTCGCCTGGCGTTATGGTTTTTGCGCAATTGGATATGACACCCGCACCCTTCTGGTACACATCGCCGGTACACTCAACAGCCATCGCTACATCTCCGACGTTTTGGAGCCTGTAGTCCTTCCTTACCTGCAGAACCTGCCCGCGTCCACGTTTCAACAGGACAATGCGCTCCCGCACGTGGCACGCATCGTGCAACAATTCTTCACGGCCCACCAGATGTCACTACTGCCGTGGCGTTGCCCATCGAACACGTCTGGTCGCTGATCGGCAACCAAGTGGCCCGGCAAGCACCACCCGCGGCTACGCCTGATGAACTGTGGCTACGTGTGGAAGCAGCCTGGACCGACATACCCCAAGCCCACATCCAAAGCCTCTTTCGCTCGATGCCACGGCGTGTAGCGGTCGTTATTGCGAGCCATGGGGGCCACAAGAACTATTGACGTCTGCGTGTTCCGCAAGTCGCACAGGCCTGTAAGCTCAATCGTGTCATCTTTGTATTTGTTGGTATGTGTCCAGTAAATCTGGCTTTGCTATCTCGTGTCCCTCTTGGTATTGCATTTTGGGTGGCCAGCAGTGTACATAACTATAATACAATTTTACTTCTTCCTTTTTTTGTAATAAAATAACGCTGATTCCTTTTTATGAAATTACTCTGCACTTTGATTCCTTTATTATAAAATTACCCTCCAATGCAACGAAAATGAAATAAAACACAACATAACACCTGCGAAACAGGACAAACGTCGCAGATAGTTGTTCGAGCACGTGCGTGTTGCCACAGATGAAGTCGTTTGTCTTATTAACTTTATTTTATTTTCCGTTATTTCTCCTTAATTTACGTATCGTGCCATAGCGGTTAGCTTAGATCCGATTTCGGCCACTTGATAAAACCAGGTGGCACTGCAAGTACTGCATGACGTTAGGGCGTTGACGTCAGAGCGTTAGGGAAAGACGTAGCCTATCATATAGGTTTTACACTCTGTGTACAGGTAGATTGGTGTGTAACAGAAAAACAAGAACATTTCAGCATTTTCCTGTACTCCCCCCACCCCGACACACACTCGAAACTCCTGAGCGAACAACTCCTGGCTGTCTTTTATGCTATTCCCTCTTTACCTTTCAGGCACATAATCTCTACTCAGGAGGCCGCGAATCTGCTTGTAAGGGGCAGAACGTCACGTAGCGGTATGAAGCAACCAAGGTTAGAAACAGGCCTGGCCGCGCTCACTTCGGAAGTCTCTGACGTCACTCTACTGGTCCGGTGTGATTTTTCGTATCCGAGTCCGATAACAGTAGACGACGGAATCAATGTTTTACGCCTAACACTTATCAGTTTCAATCTTCGCGTAGTTGTTTTCTCCCACTCCTCAAATTGTAGTCACCAAAACCCGGAACATACAGTCTACCAGTTTTATAACTTTTTATCTATTACATGTACAAATTAGTTTTGAAGCGCTTTAACACAACGCAACATGTAATTTGAGAGAAAACAGCAATACCTTTACGAATCAAAATATGCGACATTATCTATCACTTTCCGTCATCGGTCGGGCAGCTGACGAATTCCGGCCATGAAAAAACTTCGTCGTGTGACGCGATGAAGTCGTCAACCCATTTTTGCACTGCGTCACATACCCGGAACCGTACAGCAGACAAACCATGTTGTATCGATCGAAATAAATGATAGTCTGAAGGAGCTACGTCGGGACTATATGCCGGGTGCTCCAAAACTTTCCAGCCAAGCGTCAATAACGTTTCCTTAACCGATTTCGCGACATGCGGACTAGCGTTGTCATGCAGTAATTTCACGGGACACAATCCTTTGCCTGTGAATAGACGTTTCCGACAGATTTCCTGGTTCAATCGCAGCAATTGTTGCTTGTGGCGATCAGCAGTAACAGTTTGACCCTGTTCCAGTAGTTCATAACAGAGCATACCTTTCATATCCCATCCAGATGCACAGCAGAACTTTCTTGGAGTGAATATTGCGTTTCGGTGTCGAAGTCGTTTCTTCACCGGGGTCTACCTAGTGTTTTATGCGTTTGGGATTGTCATACCATATCGACTTTTCATCATCCGTAACGATTTTCCATAGGAAAGACTTTCTGTGTTGTTTATTCAACAGAATCAAACACTTCATGACACGCTCATCCTTGTTCCTCTGGCTCAGTGGCACCCATTTTCCTTCCTTCAGAATCTTTCCCATTGCATGTAAACGATTGGAAACGGTTTGTTGAGTTACCCCCAGTTGTTCAACTAGTTCTTTTTGCGTTTGAGACGAATCTTCATCCAGCAATGCTTGCAGTTCCTCAAGTGCAACCTTCTGCGGGGCGACGCTACGTTCTCGATCGCTAACATCAAAATCACCTGCTTCAAACGGTGTAAAACCAAAACTCACACGTGCTTTTCGATACAATATTCTTCCCCAGAACAGAACAGATCGATGCACATGCTTTTGCCATACTTTTTTATCCTTGATGAAATTTGTAACGAACGTAGTGTAGAATAAATGCAGTATCGCTTGCCATCTTCCGCCTACCGATGTGCAAGAGCGTCTGACTGTTGGGCAAACTTCTGTGTCAGATTTTATACTCTGGACCAGTTACGGTCACATGACAACAACGCGGGGGAATGTTGGATATGTAAATTAGCGGTATACGTCAGACAAGAAACCGCTTTAAAACTTATTTGTACAGCTATATTATCATTAAAAAATCATAGTCTTGGAACTTAGGTATCGTATTGGAAAATTGCTTCAAAAACAAACATGACATATCGTTGCAAATCCTTTTTCTCGTAACAAAGAGAGAGAGAGAGAGAGAAATTAAATTACTAGAAGTCGTAGTTTCCGTTCCTTTAAATCAGAAAAATAATCAGCCGTATGCGTATTTTTTTTCAGTCTATAACTTTAAAAAAAGGATTGAACGATCATTGAAGATTGTTTTCAAACACACCGCCATTTTTTGTTTTTTTTTAGTTCAACTTTTATATCGGAATTCATTGTAGTGAGAACTTTTCTCCCTCCTTTTGTGCAGGTTTTCCTGCCCAGCAATTGTTTTCTTGTCCTTTTGTCGGATATCTTATTGTTTTAAATGCATCTTCTGGAAAACAAGTAAGAAATTTATTCTGTTATTTATTGCATCATTATGGTATTAAGCATGTAGTGTATTCGCTCCTTAAAGGATAACTCCCTCGACATTGACGATTTGACAAAATGTTTAATTTTCCCCCAAATGCTTGACCGAATTAACTAAGGTATTTTCTTGCGAAAGATGGTGTTATATGAATTAAAAGGGGGGCAAATACCAAAAATTGCACTTAAAGGGAGGATATGTCTGGGGAAAACAGAGGGTGTGATCAAGTTTTATTACGAAGCACGCATCTTAATTCATTTTCGCCCCAGCACAGACAGTACTGAATAATTGAAAATACATATGTTTCTTTAGTCGGATATGACTGTATGTGTATATTGCACGTAAAAACTATTGTTTTTCAAAACAGTTATTCAGAAGCATATCAATAATTGCAACAAAAAATGAATTTGTTGTTTAAATTGCTGATATTTCTGTCTTATTATCGACCATTAAGGTATAGCAGAAACTAACAAATAGTCATCTCTCTGACACGTACAAAGTATAAAGCAAACATAATTTAGCCTGGGACAAGAGCCACTTCAGTTAGGAATTTATTGTGACAACAAGATCTAGGTGGAACTTTAATACAGACATAATCAAGGAATAGGATATCATTTAAAAACGGAACAGAATGTAGAGTTTAAAACCATATTATCTGGGAAAAAATGGTTATACAGCTTCAACGATATCTTTTTTGTTTTTTTTTGCTTTCTATACCACCCAATGCAATGGGAACAGGCGCTACTGGATAGCTAAGCGAAAGTAA
The DNA here is from genome assembly GCA_039090855.1 of Macrothele yani. Lineage (NCBI taxonomy): Eukaryota > Metazoa > Arthropoda > Arachnida > Araneae > Macrothelidae > Macrothele > Macrothele yani. The sequence continues at coordinate 41,814,484 of CM077004.1, forward strand.
AACTTAGCTTCAGCAGCATGCACAGAGTTCTGCTTATTAGTGTTTTTTATCTGAATTCTGTGAGTGATTTTCATAGGCATTATGACAAAAAAGGGTATTTTACTTCCTGCTAAAAGTACAGATAATTACACTACAGAACCGTCTTTGCACGATTAAACTTGAGATTAAAATACCCCAAGTCAAGAACACTGACTGACTAAAAATAAAAGATGTTAAAAATTTAAGATCTTTTGGTTCCACAGTGGACCCATCCTCAGAAACGATGACTAAGGATAGACAAAGGTATACTTACATACAACTTCAAAGAAATGACGTAACACCTACTTAATGCGTGTGCTCACCAACCCCTTACATGACCCACCTGTACTCCATGCTAGGGGTTGAATAAGAAAATTATTAGAGAATCTGAAAGGAAATTTTAAAGTTTTGAGGGACACGTCAAATTAGCTACAATCAAGTAGTAATTTCTAAGGATGAGAAATACACAATGTGCTATCTCCATTACAGCATATATGTGCTAATTTATGTGTAAAAATGCTTTCCGTTTATAACATTCATGATCTTAATGGGAGGTTAGCTAGAATTCTTGCATCGTCCCAAATGGAGAAGTGTGTACCTGCATTAGCTAGACGTGACTGAGCAGTAGTCATAGCACCAGCTTTAACACTATATTTGTGTTCCGCCATTCTAGTTTTTACTGTACGAGCAGTGGTCCTATATATAACATTGGTCTGTATGCTCCGAGTGTACTGCTTTCAGAGGAATATTTCAGATCCCATGTTTACTGTACTCCTCAACACAATCAAGGTCATTTTTAACCATTGAGAGGATGTTAGCTGTCTTTAGCCCAAAATCCGTGTTGTATCACCGACAAATGTTTTTAAGGAGTTAAGAAAGGTTGGGAGTGAAGTCCATGGAGCCCACAAATCTGGTATTAGTACGGTCTCTGGATAACGTTGAGTGGATGCAGATTTTTTTAATTTTTTGATAATGTATTCAACAGTTGACAGGGAGTGTCCGTATGTTGTAGCAATATTCTTTACCTGCTTTATGTCTACTTTACGAATGAATGGGTGAAGGCACGACGAACAAGAGAGGAAATAGGTGAACTTTTATGATTCAAAGGGTGCGCTGAAATAGCCCGAATTAAAGTCGGACAAGAAGTCGGTTTGCAAAATACAGAGAAGTTGATTTTCGGCGACTCAGGAATGCGTTATAAAAGAAAATCTAAGAATGGTAGTGTCAGGTTTTCTTCAAAATCAACAGTGAATTTGAGACTGAGATATTGAGCAGAACAACATTGATGTGTCCTCAATAACTTTAAAATTTCCTTTCATATTTTTTTCTACCAATTCCCTGACGTACCGATGGGACTCGCCAGAGGTTGGTGAGCGCGGCATTAAGCAGGTGTTACGCCGTTTCTTTGAAGATATATACTAGTACGTTCAAAAAGTTCCGGAACTTTTTAAATATTTGCCAAATTTCAGTGAATTATGTCATTCCCCGCTGAGCAAGAAAAGAGCATCATGTGGCTGACCAGCCAGAACCGGTTTGATCCAGATCCAACACGTACAGCGTATGTGCGTAGTTCGTGATTACAGGCATTCGAGGCTCTCCGTCGCGAGGACAACGATTTCGAATTTTGAACAGCGTTCAAGTGTAAAATGTCGTATTCTGCTCAAAAAATCTTTCGCTGAGAATTTTCAAATGATTAAGTCAGCGTACGGTGATAGTGCAATGAGTCGAACTAGAGATTACGAGTGGCATCGACGATTCGAAAACGGGCTACAGAGTATAGAGGATGATGAGAGGTCAGGACAACCTTCAACATCCACAACGGATGAACAAATCGTCATTGTCAAAGAAATTGTGAAAAATGACCGTCGAAAACCTGTTGCAGCGATTGCAGAAGTTACCGGCATCTCAGTTGGAAGTTGCCATGCCATTTTAACAGAGAAACTGGGCATGAATCACGTCGGCCAACAAATTGGTCCCGAAAACTTGACACAAGAAAAAATGGATAAGCGCGTGCAAGTTTTTGGGGATAACATCGATGCAGTGGATTCAAATTCCGATCTCTTGAATCAATTGATCACTGAAGATGAGACTTGGTGCTTTCTGTACGACCCCCAATCCAACCGACTGTCAAAAGTGTGGAAATCCCCGTCGTCACCACGACCAAAAAAGTTCAAGGCTGACCGCTCCAAAGGAAAGGTCTTGTTAACAGTTTTCTTCGATTGCAACGGGGTCATACACAAGGAATTCCTTCAACATGGTAGTACAGTCACTAAAGAAGAGTACGTCAAAGTCCTAAAATGTCTCCGAGAATCAGTGAGATGCAAGCTACCCGATCTTTGGAAGTGGGTGCTCACAGATTCCTCCTGGTGTCCGATTACCTGTCCAAACATCACGTTCCCGTTCTTCCACAACCAGCTTATTCCCCTGATCTCGCCCCATGTGACTTTTTTTTATTTTTCCCCAGATGAAGAATTTGCTTAAGGGGCGACGCTTCTCAAGTTCCGAAGAAGTGCAACGAGCTGCGACGGAGGCACAGGAGGATATGGCAAAAAAGGTTTGCAATCTGCATTTAAATATATTTGTATGAACGCTGGCAAAAATGCATAGTTACACAGGGTAACTACTTCGAAGGAAACACCGCATAAACATGTATTATCTGTACTCATTCTTTTTTAATATAAATAGTTCCGGAACTTTTTGAACGCACTGGTATAAGTGTACCTTTGTCTATTCGCAGTCACCGTTTCTGAGGATGGGTTCACTGTGGACCCAAAAGGTATAAACACCATTTGGCAGCCATTTCCCCCTTCCCATGTGTTGGCAAATTATATTTTATAGAAACATACATAACTACATTTGTTGCTCTAAGAAGACTGAGGAGAATGTTTTTTTTTATGGTAATGTTGCAGAATTACTAATTATTTCTTAAAATAAAGTGACAAGGCAATTAATTGCTGGTAAGACATTATTACCTTACCCAGCTAACAAATGAAGCTCCCCCAATGAAGGATACAAAACGTTTACACCACTTCCAGATAACAGCTATACATAAACTGGCCAGGTTAATTAACTCAGGACCGAGCGACAGCTTCTGACTATGTTAACTATAATATTCATGTAATGCCCAAAGTTACAATTGAATTTCTAATATCTACTGACTAATTGCTTCCGAGAAAAGATGTGAAGATTATAATGACTGAATAATATATTATGCCTAAACTTGACATCAAACAAAGATCTTCGCTCTTTCCACGTTTATAAGTGAGTCACGGAAAAATTCTCATTGGCCGACACCGGGAGTCGAACCCAGGGTCTTCCACTTACGCGCCGGATATGCTTCCGCTACACCACAGCGGCCTCGAATCCCTCCAGACTTACACACGCTAACTACCAAGCCAATTTGGCAGGTTGCTTCTTGGTGTAGCGGAAGCATATCCGGCGAGTAACTAGATGACCCTGGGTTCGACTCCCGGTGGCGGCCAATGAGAATTTTTCCGTGACTCACGTATAAACGTGGAAAGAGCGAAGATCTTTGTTTGATGTTTCTGGTCCACGTTAAATGTCTGTATTAATTATCCATTCGCCTAAACTTGAACTCAGGGTTAAAAATTTTATGATGTTGAAGAACATGGTTTAGCTTACTAAAAGACAGTAGTTACTATGCATTTGCAAATTCTGCAAGAAACTACTGCAGAATATATACTGAAGAATAACCATAGCTTGTAAATAGGACAGAAAATTATGTTTTGGCACACGGTACATGGTAATTTACTTTCGTGCTTTTTGAAATCTCACCCGATGTAATTATTTAATTGGATATTACTTATACGCCTCTAAAGAAAACAATAAAATTCTTTACAAGGAAAAGTTCATCTTCTGCAGTTATTCAAAAACAATTTATACAAAGAAGCTTTAAACAGAAAAAAAATGGATAGGTAAAGTAGGATATCTTGTCACTGTAATTAAAAGCCACATCTTTTTATTCATTTCCGTAGAGTATCCAACATAAGATTGAATAATTAAAAAGACATTTTTGTATTTATACAGATGACTACATCATGTGTAGGTGACACCAAAATCAGCTGTTTTTCAAACAGTTATTCAGAAATACATCACTAATTACAACAGGAAAAAAAAAAAGAAAGAGAAGAAAAACATACTGAATAACAAACTTCGCTCTTTTTTTTTTTTTTTGGAGGTTTAATGACCACCGTGAGCAACTCAATGGGCTATGAGCAGTCGCCCGTCCCTAATTTAGGGTCACTGGTTCCAGGGAAGGGAGAGAGCCAGTGCCGTAAGACAAACACAACATCCATGCCTGACCGGGATTAGAACCCGGACCCCTTACGGACGAATGATCAGAGGCCTGCGCCACCGGGGCGGCAAACTTCGCTCTCCGGGAAGAGCAATCCACCCCGGTAAGGCATCAAGTTTAGGGTAGCAATCTTAAAAGTACGATAATTAAAACAGTATCAGATGAAGTACTTTCATCTGATGACGCTCTTTAGGAAGACCGAAAGTTCTTATGGCTTTAGCTTTATTTTTTACCTTTTAACTTATACATTAAATAGGTTGTTCACTTCATCTGAAAATCTCCTACTGTTTTAATTATCGTGCTTTTAAAACTGCTTCCTTAAACTTTTACGATTCACCCCAGTAAGGAAATAGTCACCTCCTATGACAGTTTATTAGAACTGACAATGTGCATATTAATAAAACAAATCGTGGTTAAACGCATTTTATGAACTTCCCCAAAATGCCCTTCTCACGCCATAATTTTCGATCTGTAGATTGGGGCTAGGAATTAGTTCCCCCATGATACCTTTTATTCCACAAGATGAATATAAAACAAGAAATGTTCACTGTTGTTTATTTTAGCACTATGGGCAATAGGCATGCATGCTCATTTCTTTGACACCTCAACAATATCAATTTGCTAAATTTTTTTTCCAGATACTTAAGGAATAAATTAACTAAGCTCTTGATATTTTCTACAGAAAGACGGCATTTCATGAATTAAAAGTAGGAAAAATCGAAAGTTAAACTCAAATAGAGGATTTTCAATTATACACTGCTGGCCACCCATAATGCAACACCAAGAAGGACACGAGATAGCAAAGTCATATTTACTGGACACATAACAATAGATACAAAGATGAAACGATTGAGCTTACAGGCTCTTGAGACTTGCGGAACACGCAGACATCAATAGTCCGTGTGTCCCCCATGGCTGGCAATAACGGCCGCTACACGCCGCGGCATTGAACGAAAGAGGCTTCGGATGTGGGCTTGGGGTATGTCGGTCCAGGCTGCTTCCCCACGTAGCCACAGTTCATCAGGCGTATCCGCGGGTGGTGCTTGCCAGGCCACTCGGTTGCCGATCAGCGACCAGACGTGTTCGATGGACGACATATCGGGAGAGTAGGCGGGCCACGGCAGCAGTGACGCCTGGTGGGCCGTGAAGAATTGTTGCACTATGCGTGCCACGTGCGGGCGCGCATTGTCTTGTTGAAACGTGGCCGCTGGCAGGTTCTTCAGGTAAGGGAGGACTACAGGCTCCAAAACGTCGGAGATGTAGCGGTGGCTGTTGAGTGTACAGGCGATGCGTACCAGAAGGGTGCGGGTGTCATATCCAATTGCGTCCCAAACCATAACGCCAGGCGACGGACCGGTATGGCGATGCATAATGCAGACGTCATACAATCTCTCGTCGCGGTGCCGCCACACGCGGATCCGACCATCGTGGTGTTGCAGGCAGAAGCGGCATTCGTCGGAGAAGACAATGTCGTGCCATTCCGTAGTCCAGATGTGGCGTTCAACGGCCCACTGCCGCCGCACTCGCCGGTGGTGTAACATCAATGGTAATCGGAGCAATGGGCGCCGTGCGAGAAGTCCCCACTCCTGCAGACGACGTTGAACGGTACGTGCTGACACAGGTTGTTGCGCAACACACCCCAATTCCTGCGCTAACGTTCGTGATGTGGCGGTGCGAGCCGTCAATGCCCGCCGCACAGCATGCCGCTCCTCTCGTTAGGTGGTGAGCCGCGGCTGCGGCAATCGCTGACGCAGTTCGTCCGTCCCTCCTGCACCCACCGAATCCATACTTGCCTTACTGTGGCTGAATGTCGTCCCACACAGGCGCCGATGTCTCGGTACGATAAATCGCTGTCGCGATAAGCCACTCTTCGTCCTCTGTCGAACTCCGAAACGTGCTGGAATGACTGCCGGATTCTGCGACGAGACATCAGCAAGCATCCCACGTGCAGGTCCGGCAGCACAACACACTTCCAATACTTACACCCAGCCTTCTGTGCACCCTTCTTATAGTGCTTCTCGGTGGCGTGCCGGGCGCACATGATTTGCATATGCCCTGCAATGCTAATCGTTTGCATGTCCTCTTGCGGGCGACGCATGCTGCGAATTTCAGGCCAATCGGATACTTCCTTCTTGGTGTTGCATTTTGGGTGGCCAGCAGTGTAGATACTCTGAAAATTACAAATAAGATTCTGCAAGTTTCGAGGATGAGGCAGTTAAAACAAACCAAATTTTAATTGTAAGATGAAGGGGAATGAGTAAATAAACATGCAGCCAGCACCATAATTTGGTTAAAGTAGCGACGACAGTTTTTTGTCAACCGTGATAATGATATTTTTTCAACAATAATTTCATGTTATCCAACTCTTAGTAACAAGGTAAAAGACTTTAAAATATTTAGAACAAAATCTAATTTACTTGTAGCTTCATCAATCACTTATTTTTTTACCTAACAAAAAGCAAAAGCTCTTTGATTTCATTTGATGATGTTAAGGCTATAGTTTTAGTTGGCAAAATAGCCTTGACAACATGATTTTATTAATAAAGAAATCAAACAATAAGCTGTTTTTTTCATAATATACCCAGACACAATAAGATATTCATTTTCCAATGTTATAAAGCAGATAGCCAATTTCACATCGTTTTTAGTATATGTCCAGTTGTTCTGCAAATGATCTTTAACTTTGAGGAAATCCACTATATCATTGAGAGATGTGATTGTAGTTTTGTACGTAGTCCTAGTAATTCGAAAGACTTTCTATTAAAGCTTTATTCTATTTTTAGTACGTCTTTTGCAAAAAAAGATCTTGCTTATGTTATCGGTTTGTCCGTACGTCTGCCTGTAGACACGATATTTCTGCAACTATTAATCCGATTTAAAAATTCTTTTTGCATTGGGAAGCTTGAAATATGCAAATGATGATCCTTTATTTTGTTTTGTTTTTTACGATGTACAATTTCGCCGGTAGAGGGCGTAAATGCAGATGATGTCAAATTCAGAAATATGTTTTATTCCACATATTTGCTTCTAAATATCCGATTGAAAAAATATTTTATCTTTCGATTTCATTTATGTCGAAGAGTATTTTAGATGCAGTTATTTTTTCAAATTACGCATAGGTTTTCCGCTAGGGGGCGTAAAAGCAAATTACGTTTTCCCCGATAACTGTTCTTCTAAAACTTCCATTTGAAACATTTCTTCTTCAGCGGATACAGATCCTGATGGAAAATCTTTTGCATATAATTTCTAATTTTTGGTAAAGATTACTTTTGGCCACCAGAGGGCGTAAGTGTTAATTTTTGCTTCTGATGTATTTGCCATAAAATCTGAGCTTCTAAAATCTCGATTGAAAACATTATTTCGTGGAGCGATGCCACTCACGTAGATAAGCTTTTTCGGTATATTTTTATCTTAATATATTCCACAGTTTCTCCGCCAAGGGGCGTAGATGTATATCTTATTTTTGTCAATATATCTACTTTTAGGAGTCCGATATGAAAAATTCCTTCTTTGTTGGGTAGTGTATTAAGTGTGACATGTTTTTCCTACAAACGGAGAGAACTGATCTTTCTAATAGCACGGCTTTGTGCTTTGTGGACGGCCTTGGTTTTAACCTTTTAACTATCTGAAACGAATTGACTGGAGGTGAGAAAAACCAGCTGAAATCAACTCGAACGAATACATTCTTTGTCTAAGAAGTGGGCAGAACGCGGGTGGAACAAGTTAACTTGAGCATGAAAAGGCGTCGCTTTCCCCTAAGCTTTATTATTCAAAGTGGTCATTTAGGGAGGTGATATACACCAATCCTTTCTGGCCAATTACCTGCTGAAAGAGCTACTAAAACGATGGCGAAGAACCTGACAAAGGAGAGAGAAGACGTTTGAGTCACTTGTTTCTACCTAGTGGCATGATGTTCGTGCCAGAGGGACAAGCTCTTCCCCATCATGTCTTGGGTCATGGAGCAGAGAATAAAGGACTAGAATCAAACTCTTTCATTAGTTACAGGTCTATGATCGGTATTTCTGCGATGGTAAAAGGGGAAGGAATTGTTTTGACGTAATTTTCGCAAAACCCAGTGACTATAGGATTGGGAAGCACAGAAAATTTCAGGCACCATTTGGCTCAGGTACATCGGCCGTTTAAAAGGTTACTACTGAGCATCAAGGATAGCCGTTAATCTCTCATTTGAAGCCACTAGCTTCGAGAGGTTGTCCTTCACAGTGGAGCGGGCTCGCTGTCAATGTATCATGCTGGAGTCAGGTTGATACTCAGCTCCAACGATTTGCCAGAAGCCAGCGCATCTAGCCCCCCACTGGGGCATCACATCTGCAAATCGACGACTAAAAGCACGACGATGATTGGAATAACCGATAGCTATCCAAAAAATTGGCTCCTATTGGAAGTCACTTTATATTTTTTTCATCTGATCGAATGCGAAATGTGCGAAACCAAATTTCCAACCGAGGCCAACGTACAAACTTTTCTAATTGTTGTTCATTTGCGTAATTTCTTGGTAATATTATTCAACAAAATCTTCTGGGATGATTTCTTTAATGCTGACTGCAAATAATTCAGAGACAGAAATGCGTAAATATTCTGCAACCCCAAGACTGAAAAAGCGCACATATTTTTTATTTTATTTTTTATTGATTTCTGAGTTATATTGATTTTCTTGAGCGGTAATCTGTACCTACATAAGACAAAAAAATCAAGAGGAAATTTATTTATTTTTGCACAGCTTTCTGAATAAAATCTCCTTCGATCTCCCTTTAGAAAAGCAGAGCGAAACTTACAGAACAAGACAATGAGCTCCGCTGCCGTTTAGAACTTGCCCTAGAATCAACGGCGCTTTGGAGAAGGAAATTGTGTTCGCGGTTTTGCATTTTCAAAAGTCTCATGATGTCCCTACTTTAAATGAACTCATAAATATTAATGAAGTCATTTGTAGTGCTCCCACCTCGACACACAAGCTTGATTCTGACCTGCAGCCTATCTCCCTCATGCTCCCCACATCAAAGTTTCATCTTAAAGGTGACTTTGCAGCATTCCTTGGAACACTTATACCTCCATCTCCACAGTTCCTTCACCAACTGAGAAGTAAATATCGTTCACAAAGGGTTTCGTCGAGCTATCTCATCTGGATGTATGACACGTAAATTAGTTTAGATTATCCGAAAGCGGGTGTATTGTTTTGATTACTGGAGTAACTTTAGTTAAATGTCCTTTATTAGCATTCTTGAAATTAATAGCTTTGGCCTTAGAATGAATGAAGACCTAACAAAAAATGACACGGAGTTGTTGAAGTTAATGAACAGGTTTTTGGCCAAACGTTTTGTTCCAGATATGAAAACGGTATTCCAAGACACCCAGTCCCGTTGGCCAGACAAGCGAGTCTCTGGCGAGTTCAAGATGTTCTCGGGTTCGAGGCCTGTACAGGCATGGTAGGTTGGTTTGCCTTGAGACCATCCCTCGCTAGAGCTACCTCCACCTCCACCAAATTCGGTAAGGTTGATTTCTTAAGGCTTTATAAATTCTCATAAAGGTCGCTAAACTCCGAAACAATATATACCTACCAGCCAAAACATTAAAACCACATAAATAACAATACCGTCTATGTACGATATTTAATGTTAAAATATGAAGAATATTTACAATTAAAAACCTCACTAGTACTTTCGGGATTTCATTCAATCCGTCATCAGGTGGAACAGAGGTTATGTGATACTCGCACAGGTTTATAAGAGTACAGCAATGCACCACGGGTAAAGGTCTGAAGCGTCACAAGATTGTGATTGTTACCATCGCAACCGAGCAAACACACTCGTGTAATTTCCAACATCAAAACTTTCACATAGTAATACAGAGATTTTGTTACATTATTAAAGGCAATTGTCAAATTCACATGTTGTTTTTAATTGCTATAATTTAAATAATGTACCTGTGGACGCCACGCATCGTATTATTGAGGCTAAACTCGCTGAAATGCACGTTCCTACCTCCGAAATTTCTGCCATTATGAACGCACTTCGTTTAGTTAAACGGCGTTCATATTTCAAATACTTTGACAAAATTTATATGCAAACTGAAGGTTCCCCCATGGGCTCCCCTCTCTCCTCGGTGTTAGCAGAAATTCTGCTACAGTACATTGAAAACAAAGTTCTTAATGAATGTCCTCTAGTCCCCAGCTTATACCTTAGGTACGTCGACGACATCCTCGTGTTTTGGCCTCACTCACAGGATGACTTAAATTCATTCGCCGACGCAGTCTCTTCAGTATTTCCCACTACCGGGCTCACGATAGAACTTGAATCTAATTTCTCACTGCCTTTTCTGGATTTTCGCATTTCACGTGATCCAGAAACTAATTTACTGTCTTTTTCTGTTTATTGCAAACCAACTGATTGCAATAATCTTATTCCGTTTAACTCTTCACATCCAATTCCACAAAAGCTATCTGCCATCAGCTTTCTTATTGGAAGAGCCTTCACGCACTCTTGAGGTGAAAGTCATTTACAGTCCGAGATAAAGTTCATTTTCGAGTTGGCGGACAAACATGTATACCCAAGAACTTTGCTCGACAGAACATGCCATAGGATAATAAATGATAGATCCATACGTCTGAAGCAAGACCCAAAGCCTGACAAATGATTTGTGGGAGCATTAGATCAGTCCCCACACATCACTAACGTACTGTCACGTACGTGCTCAAAACATAATATACAGTTTGTACCCGATCAAGGAATCTTTTTTTTTTTTTTTTTTTTTTGAGGTTTAACGACCACCGTGAGCAACTCAATGGGCTATAAGCAGTCGCCCGTCCCTAATTTAGGGTCACTGGTTCCAGGGAAGGGAGAGAGCCAGTGCCGTAAGACAAACACAACATCCATGCCTGACCGGGATTCAAACCCAGACCTCTTACGGACGAATGATCACAGGCCAGCGCCTTAGACCACTGCGCCACCGGGGCGGCTCAAGGAATCTTATATCGTTCATTAAAAAAGATCGGGCAACAACTGACATAATAAGTAAATGGGGAGTGTATAACATTCCAATGTTGGACTCCTCAACAGGTGAATATGTTAGCAACTACGTAGGATCCACAAAGAGAAGCTTGGGTATTCGTGTGCAGAAACACAAATATGATATCCGAAATAACCACAATAAGCCGCCCCGGTGGCGCAGTGGTCTAAGCAATGTCCTCTGATCATTCGTCCAAAAGGGGTCCGGGTTCGAATCCCGGTTAGGCATGGATGTTGTGTTTGTCTTACGGCACTGTCTCTCTCCCATTAATGGAACCAGTGACCCTAAATTAGGGACGGGCGACTGCTTATAGCCCATTGAGTTGCTCACGGTGGTCGTTATTAAACTTCCAATTAAAAAAACCGCAATAATACGGCATTATCTAGGAATGTTGTAAATGGAACATTACAACCAGACTGGACGAACATCAGACTGTTGGAAACTCCAGCGCACGTACACTCACTACACCTTGTTGAAAGTCTGTACATTGAAGCCCTTGGAGAAAGATGTTGTAATGACAATACACCTGTGGACATATCAAAAATTTGGAAAAATCACATAGTTAATTTGAACTTTAAATTACAGCAATTAAAAACAACATGTGAACTTGACGATTGCCTTTAATAATGTAACAAAATCTCTGTATTACTATGTGAATGTTTTGATGTTGGAAATTACACGAGTGTGTTTGCTCGGTTGCGATGGTAACAAGCACAATCTTGTGACGCTTGAGACCTTTACCATTGGTGCATTGCTGTACTCTTATGAATCTGTGCGAGTATCATCTATCCTCTGTTCCACCTGACGACAGGGTGAATGTCACTCCGAAAGTACTAGTGGGGGTTTTAGTTGTAAATATTCTTCATCTTTTAACATTAAATATCGTACATAGACGGTGTTATTATTTATGTGACATATTGTACGGAATTGCTTTTATCTTTACCATTAAAACCAACTACGTAATATGATATGGGTCCTCCTCTCGCTGCCAAAAGAGCTCTCATCCGATGAGGCAGAGATTCAATGAGATGTCAGTATGATGTAGATCCTCCTCTCGCCGCTAAAAGAGCTCTCATCCGGTGAGGCAGAGATTCAATGAGATATCAGTATGATGTAAGTCCTCCTCTCGCCGCCAAAAGAGCTCTCACACTATGAGGCAGAGATTCAATGAGATGTCAGTATGATGTAGGTCCTACTCTCGCCACCAAAAGAGCTCTCACCCCATAAGGCAGAGATTCAATGAGATGTCAGTATGGTGTAGGTCCTCCTCTCGCCGCCAAAAGAGCTCTCACACGATGAGGCAGAGATTCAATGAGATGTCAGTATGATGTAGGTCCTCCTCTCGCCACGAAAAGAGCTCTCATCCGATGAGGCAAAGATTCGATGAGATGTCAGTATGATGTAGATCCTCCTCTCGCCGCTAAAAGAGCTCTCATCCGGTGAGGCAGAGATTCAATGAGATATCAGTATGATGTAAGTCCTCCTCTCGCCGCCAAAAGAGCTCTCACACTATGAGGCAGAGATTCAATGAGATGTCAGTATGATGTAGGTCCTACTCTCGCCACCAAAAGAGCTCTCACCCCATAAGGCAGAGATTCAATGAGATGTCAGTATGGTGTAGGTCCTCCTCTCGCCGCCAAAAGAGCTCTCACACGATGAGGCAGAGATTCAATGAGATGTCAGTATGATGTAGGTCCTCCTCTCGCCACGAAAAGAGCTCTCACCCGATGAGGCATGGATTCAACGAGATGTTGGTAGGTGTCTCTCGATATTTTGTACCACAACTGCAACAGAACATTCCGCAGTTTCCGTAAATTACGATTTTGGGGCAATGCTTCTAGAACTCGTTTCTCCAACTCAAACCACAAATTATCGATAGCATTCAGGTTCGGCGAATATGGGGACCACGGAAATAAATGGAATTCCTCTTCATGTTCTTGGAACCATTCCTGAAGCTTCTTCGCAGTGTGGCATGGAGTATTGTTATGTGTGACGTACCTGCCAGCAGGACGCACACGACGTAAAGGCAGATAGGAATCAGAATAAACGTCTGCGTAGCTCAGTTGGTAGAGCGACTTGTTCCGGAATAAGCGGCCTCGGGTTCGAATCCCGGCGTAGACCAAAAATGACGGAGAAATTTACTTCGTTATAATGGCGCCCGAACTATCCGGATGACCCGGCCGTTCAAAATCTCGCATTGGTGTGATGTTATTTCCACACCGCGAGACAGGAAAAATCAGAGAATTCCTTCTCCAGCGCTTCGAAAAATAAAAATGTGTGATGTTGCATTCCACACAGCAGATTGACTGGGAGTTCTCAAGTGCACGTTCTACAGTGGATGGCTGCCTGCAACGATTCATGGTCACGGCTGACCCGCGTGGGCCATGCCCCCGGCCCTCTTTCGGGGGGGGAGGTGTGACGTACCTGCCAGCAGGACGCACACGACATAAAGGCAGATAGGAATCAGAATAAACGTCTGCGTAGCTGAGTTGGTAGAGCGACTTGTTCCGGAATAAGCGGCCTCGGGTTCGAATCCCGGCGTAGACCAAAAATGACGGAGACATTTACTTCGTTATATATGTTGTAAGACGCTATCTCCGCCAGGGAATACAGTCGCCATAAAGGGATGTACTTGGCCAGCCACGATGTCCAGGCACGTGACAGCTATCAGAGTTCGCTCTACAGGGATAATGGGTCCAAGTGTTCCCCAAGAAAATATTGCTCAGACCATCACACCCTCCAGCCACATGGATCCTTCTGGATCCATCCCACAGTACATCCAGGTGAGAAGGCTTCCTTGGGTAAACGTCGCACACGAGCTCGTCGGTCAACATGGTGTAACAGAAAACGGGATTCGTCTGACTATGAGACCCTATTTCAGTTTTCTATGGTACAATGTTGATGGTTGCATGACAACTGCAAGCGATGACGACAGTGAACGGTTGTGAGCATAGGCACACCGATGGGTCTGCGGCTGCGCAGACCCATATCCAAGAGCGTACGCTGAACTGTGCGTTCGGACAGATTGGGCCCATTACCGCAATTGAAATTCTGGGTAAAGTCAGCCACGGTAGCCCTCCTGTTGCTGCGGACATGACGAGATAGCTTCCGCTTACCTCTGGCATCAATTAGGCGTGGCCTCCCCAAGCCTTGTCGACGACTCGAAGTGTCACCTGTTTCGTACCATCCTAGATAGGTACTAACTACTGCATAGCTTGAGCAGCCTACCAGCGTCGCTGTTTCGGAGATGTTCTTACCAAGACGTCTAGCCATAACGATCTAGCCATTGGCGAAATCAGATAAATCATTTGATTTTCCCATGTTGAGACGAAACGAAATACTGATTAAGAGAGCTCCGACCCAGGTATTATATATATCATTCGCGACCTTAGCACGCGATGCTGATTGGCTGCAAGCGCGCTTGTTTGCATAAAGTAGGGGTGGTTTTAACGTTTTGGCGGATCGCTGTATATCTCATCAACCATTATCAATTCAGTGTTCGATGAAGGTCTCCCTGATTCTCCTCAACAACTTGCTGTCTTGATCCTGTCTCTTCCAAATCGCTCCAACATGCTTTCGGATTTCATAAACCCATCTATCGCGTGGTCTTCTTTTGAGTCTTTTCATTTCCCTTGGAATCCAGTCCAGAATTTTAGTTGATCAGTTCTAACAATATGTCCAGCCATTGCCATTTCAGGGTTTTTACTTTGATCACGATGTCCTCAACTCTTTCCATTTTCCTAATGCATGAGTTCCACTTCCTATCTTTCCTGGTTACACCAAGCATGCATCTCTTCATGCCTCTTTGAACTGTTTGCAGTTTCTGTACGTCATTTTCAGTTAAGGTCCACATATCTGTTCAGTACCTAAGAACTGGAAAGATGCATTGATTGAGCACTTTTTTTTTTAAGACATAATGGCAAATTGCGTTTGAAAATTGAACTGTTTCTTCCGGAAGCTCTCGAAAAGGAGTTTTATACTCCGACTTATTTCTTCATCACTGTGACCCTCGCTTAATATCTGCTATCCGAGATAAATGTAGGCATCTGTTACTTTTAGATTTGCTCCATCAACCACTAAATCTTCAGTTCTTGGAAAACAATTGTACATTAATTTTGTTTTCTGTAAGTTCATTTTTAAACTCATTTCTTTCTTCGTGTCAGCAAGTTCCTGAATCATACTCTGCAGCTCTTAGGGGACCTTGCAAAAATGACTAAGTCATCAGCAAAACGAAGATGGGTTAAATAATCCCCATTAATCTTTATTCCTTTATTTCTCCAGTTCAACTATTGTAAGGCATTCTGCAATGTTGCGTTAAAAAGTTTATATATATTTATCAGAACCCGCTTATACCGAGCCCGTATTTAGCGTGATATCAGATTTAACGAGAAAAATAAGAACTGCTGTTTATTTTCGTTTAGTATAATGCTGATTTTGAGCTAATTTATCATTATTTTTAATGAAAAATTTAATAAAATTCCTGCATTTAACGAGGGACAGAAAAACTAAGATGATTACTTTTAACAAGCAAAGTAAGAAAATGTAATGAATAACGAGGCAGAGAAAATACGTTGCGTGCTGGAATGGAAGAGGAGAAATGGTGGAATACAAGACGAAACTTCAAGAGCTCGTGGGAATCTTCGAGTGTTAATGGAAGAGTTTTGATAGAAAAGCAATGCGGAGATAGTATATCATTGCTGATGAATTGTGCAAGAAACTCGCTCCACAACCTAGTTCAAAGGACTATGCCTTGGAGTATCACATCAGCAGAGTTGAAAACAGGCGACCTACTCTTATGCAAAAAGAGAATGAGTAAGTTGCATGCACTTGAAAATGGATTTTTTTGGGGGGATTGGAGGTTTAACGACCACCGTGAGCAACTCAACGGGCCAGTCCCTAATTTAGGATCACTGATTCCAGGGAAGGAAGAGAGTCAGTACCGTAAGACAAACACAACAAGGCGTCACCGAGATTCAAACCCGGACCCTTCTCGGTCACAAACCAGCAGACCACTGCGACACCGGGGCGGCTAAATGGATTTCAGGGAAACGGTTGCAGAAAGGAATAGGGAGTGATAAAATGTGAATATCGCCTGCGTGATGGGGAACAAGAGCTAATGATTGGTAGAATTGTGTCCATTGTTCCTTTCACATGGCCTTGAAGTTGATATTTTTAGAATCATTGGTTATTACTCTTTTTAATGTCAGTTATTAGATTTCAGCTATTTGTTATAATTCAGAAATTATAAGCATTTGATCAATCGTAAGAAATTATGTAGGTCAAGTTTTCTTAGAGGGTACCCCCATGGTACAAATTTTAAAGACGTATCCACGTCAAAAAACAAAAAGAGATTCTTTGATAAAATTTGAGTGAAATTGCTATACTGCACGGAACGAGAAGCACGTACATCTATGAGCATAGTTTACAGCAATAGCATCGAAGCTTTCTTCAGCGCCCTTTCTGATTTCATGACTTCAAGAACACGTGTGCAGAAGCGCACGGCACACTATCTCTTTCATTCGCTACACTATGAGATTATCGTACGGCACTGACCTTATCCTGTTTCATAGAATCAAGGGTCTTAAATTAGGGACGGGTGACTGTTGATTTCCCTACATGAAGGGGAGGGTCGTAAATCCAGAAGTAGCAAAATCACTATGATACGTATGACCTAATTAGTGATGGCATAAATCATTTGCTTGTTGGAAGTTCTTTCATCATTCACGCAAAAGAGTCTTTCACGAATGATCATTCAAACGAATGGTCATACGCAAAAGAGTCTTTCACGAATGATCATTCAAACGAATGGTCATTCATTTCAAGGTTATCACAACGCTCACTAAGTACATCATTCGTTGCATGGATCTCGGATTTACGACCAAAGCGTTTTCAAGAGTACAGCTCTTTTGGAAAACTGCACAAAAGAGCGCGAGTTCTTCAGCATTCTAAAAGAGCGCGAGTTCTTCTGCATTCAAAAAGAGCGCGAGTTCTTCAGCATTCAAAAAGAGCGCGAGTTCTTCAGCGTTCGCGATGAATGATTTGCCATGAGCTAGCTCGTTGAAAATGATTTCAGCACACCATTAAACGAATGGCATTCACTTTAGCATTCCCATTCTTAAGTTCCATATTATTTCTATCTGACTTCTGATTGCTCACTCACATAATACACCGATGAATCATTTCATTATGGCCACCTACCTAGTAAGCTGTAGGACCCCCTTTAGCCAGCAAAACAGCGGCCATTCTGCGAGGCATTGATTCGATGAGATGGCGATAGGTAACCTGGGTTATCCGGAACCATCATGTCAAGAGCAGGTCCTCCAGTTCCCGTACATTTCGGGGTTGTGTTGATCTACCGCGAACCCGCTTTTCCAAGTCGAACCACGAATGTTCGATTAGGCTCATCTCAGGTAAATTTGGAGACCAGGACATTAACAAAAGTCACCAGCATAATCCTCGAGACATTCCTTGACGATTCTGGCAGTGTAGCCTGGCGCATTATTCTGTTGGTGATGGCCATCACCAGCAGGGAACACAGTTACCATGAATGGGTGAACTTAGTCGGCAAAGATATTCAGATACCTGACAGCTGTCAAGGATTCTGCTATTGGGATGATGAGGCCTAAAGTGTCCAAAAAAAACATTGCCCACAGCATAATACCGCCAGCCTGTTTCCCTGCAACAACGCATCCAGGTGCCATAGCCTCCGTTGGTAATCAGCGTATCCGCGTTCGGCAGTCTACGTGATGCACCAGGAATCTTGATTCGCCACACCAAGCCATTTTCTACCAATCATCCACTGTCCAATCTCGATGATCTTGGGTCCATTTCATGCGTTGTTGGCGATGACATGCAGTGAGCCTGGGGATTCGGCTGGGTCTTCGGTTACATATGCCAATGCGTAGAAGGCTACGATGAACTGTGTGCTGTGACACATTGCCCTGATCATCACTGTTGTAGCTGCGGGTGATTTGTCGCACTGTGGCCCTGCGGTCGCTGTGAACAATGCGTGACAGTCTGCGCTACCCTCTATCATCAATGATCTGCGGACGACACACGGCTGGGCTGGACGACGATTCTTTGTTTGGCCATCTGTGCACCTCTTTTAATATGCACTCACTACAGCGGCACGTGAACAATCCACAAGCCGCGCCGTTTCCGAGATTGTAGTTCGAAGACGCCGTGTCATCACAATTTTTCCTTTATCAAACTCCGATAAATCGGCGCTTATCCCATTATGACTCCGAACACTCTACTAGCCGAAAGCCGGTCCCCGGATTGTATATACACTGCTCTGTGAACTTCACCTGCGCCACCGTTTGGTCTCCAGGCGGGCTCATTTCTCTAGGCTGGGGTAGTCATAATATAATGGCTCATCGGTGTAGTTGACACTTATTAATGATCGGTGTAGTTGACACTTATTAATGATCGGTGTAGTTGACACTTATTAATGATCGGTGTAGTTGACACTTATTAATGATCGGTGTAGTTGACACTTATTAATGATCGGTGTAGTTGACACTTATTAATGATCGGTGTAGTTGACACTTATTAATGATCGGTGTAGTTGACACTTATTAATGATCGGTGTAGTTGACACTTATTAATGATCGGTGTAGTTGACACTTATTAATGATCGGTGTAGTTGACACTTATTAATGATCGGTGTAGTTGACACTTATTAATGATCGGTGTAATTGACACTTATTAATGATCGGTGTAATTGACACTTATTAATGATCGGTGTAGTTGACACTTATTAATGATCGGTGTAGTTGACACTTATTAATGATCGACATCACTTTTCTGAATAGAAATTCCATTCTGAACTTGTGGGGGCCGAAAAAGTGAAACGTGCTATGACTTCAGTGTGTGTGTTGCAGTAACGGTGGATTGAATGATCGTTCACAGCGGTGAGAGCGAGCCATTCACGGTGAAGAATCATTCGTTGTGAACGAATCGTTCACAGGTGGTCTTTCACTAAACCCAATGCCATCTGTGACGTATTTTCCTAAATCAGCCCACCTTCTGAGTTCCTGTTTCTCATGAAAGTTTCGTTTGTTAGATATTTTCCTACTGTGCGGCACATTACTTCTCCGAACATCTTGTAAGTTTTGGAAACGTTTACAGTGAATCAAATGAAAATAAAAGGTAAGGTACAGATTGTGTTCCGGGTGAAGAGATGTAAAAAGAATAAAGAGCAGAAATTGTATAATAGATATATTGTGGAGATTTCTATGTTTTTTAAAATTATATGAGTTTGCCCTTACGATAACATGATGATTTGCGAATTGATGATTGTTACCTATAAACTACGCAAAGATAATTGTGGAGGCAAAACAGTTCAAGTCTTACGTAGATTGTTGATTCTTTTGACATTGGCCGATAATCAGATTAAGCTGATTATGCTATGTGTTGAACAAGTTTAGCTAAGGGCAATGTAGGAGACCTGATTACTCAGGTCACCCATGGGTCCTTTGTGCTTTGCCTTTATAATATTTTTCTAATAATTACTAGCAGTCTCCCTCGAATTACGCGTTCTTTACGACGATCAAGAATCAGCTTTGGAAGAAGACGTGGTGGTCCGTATCGTTCAGCTTCGCATTGTGCAGCGCAGCGTCTTCTTATCAACTTGGAAACAAAGGATATTTCCAAGGTGGAGGTTAGATTGCTGTATATATCCTTATCATCGGACCTGATGTTTCACTCTAATACTGAGAACACGTTGCAAGAACCTCCTGTTACTGTAGCATCAACCCAAGCGATTAAGGGAACAGTACTGGAGTCTTCGGCGCCTGTTCCTTCGGCGCTTCCACCAGACACTCCAATGGCTGCTATAGAGGAAGCTAATGAGCGATTAAGGGAACAGTACTGGAGTCTTCGGCCCTTCTACCAGACACTCCTATGGCTGTTATAGAGGAAGCTAATGAGCGATTAAGGGAACAGTACTGGAGTCTTCCGCGCCTGTTACTTCGGCGCTTCTACCATACACTCCTATGGCTGCTATAAAGGAAGCTAATGAGCGATTAAGGGAACAGTACTGGAGTCTTCCGCGCCTGTTACTTCGGCGCTTCTACCAGACACTCCTATGGCTGCTATAGAGGAAGCTAATGAGCTATTAAGGAAACAGTACTAGAGTCTTCGGCGCTTCTACCAGACACTCATATGGCTGCTATAGAGGAAGCTGATGAGCGATTAAGGGAACAGTACTGGAGTCTTCCGCGCCTGTTCCTTCGGCGCTTCTACCAGACTCTCCTATGGCTGCTATAGAGGAAGCTAATGAGCTATTAAGGAAACAGTACTAGAGTCTTCGGCGCTTCTACCAGACACTCATATGGCTGCTATAGAGGAAGCTAATGAGCGATTAAGGGAATAGTACTGGAATCTTCGGCTCCTGTTTTCGGCGCTTCTACCAAACACTCTATGGTTGCTATAGAGGAAGCTAATGAGCGATTAAGGGAACAGTACTGGAGCCTTCGGCGCTTCTACCAGACACTCCTATGGCTGCTGTAGAGGAAGCTAATGAGCGAGTAAGGGAACAGTACTGGAGTCTTCGGCGCCTGTTCCTTCGGCGCTTCTACGAGACACTCTATGGCTGCTATAGAGGAAGCTAATGAGCGATTAAAGGAACAGTACTGGAGTCGTCGGCGCTTCTACCAGACACTCCTATGGCTGCTATAGTGGAAGCTAATGAGCGATTAAGGGAACAGTACTGGAGTCTTCGGCGCTTCTACCAGACACTCCTACGGCTGCTATAGAGGAAGCTAATGAGCAACCCGTTGAAGATACTAGTGCTTAACCTGATCCTAAAGCCTCAGTTTCTCAAACGATTCCTAGTTTGCTGGCGTGTGCTTCTGAAGATTCCGCGATTCAGTATACCATTGTAGCTTACTACTGTCTTATCTGAGTACCTGGGAATCTGCCATTTGATTTGGTACCTCTAGAATGTGTGTTTAATTCATCATACAAATCATCGTTACATTCCTTTCAGGACGATGCGTCCATAGTCTCTCCACTATGCGATATCAGGAGTGACGTACATTTTTATGTGGCTCCAGATGAGTCTTTTCAAGTTAAGATTTGCACTAGTGCCGAACGCCAACTGGAGGAGCCTATATTCTTTGGAAATCCGACGCGAGTTGAGTTCTTTGAATATCTTCGCATATATTTTCACTTGTATCTAGATGATTGGATCTTTCTATGTTCTACGGATGAGACACAGGGTGACCTTTATCACACTTTTTTGGGACTTAGTAACAGCACATCGCACACCTCGAATGCATTTCTATTCGACAGTGCCCTTTGATGCCGTTTGACTTCCTTCTTGGCTACGCCTGTGATCCAAGACGACTTTGTCATGATGCTGCTGTGGGTATCCGACTTCAAGGCACATGAACTTATATGACTTTGTGCCTTTTTCTAGTTATTAAGACTGTGTTGTCTACTTCTCGTTGTAATACCTGCTTCGGCTTAGTGTAGGCTCATTCATTGCTTCGGCTTAGTGTATTCTTTTTTTTTCTTCGTTTTAAGAAGAAATGCTGAATTTTGTAAATTTTATTTTATTTCCATTATTCCATTTACAATAAACCAGGCATGTTGAGACATGCTTGGGGATTTTCAAACTAGCAGCCAAGCTAGTTGATCGTGAAAGTTAGGAAGATATCCATCCTAAAACATATGAATAGCACATTTCATGTTAATCACCTAATAACAACGTCACAATCTAACTAACAAGAAAGCTAACACCGAATTTTCGGTTGCAATGAGCACAACTTTTGAATCTTCTCCGACACAAAAAATACATGTACTTCAAAGCAGATTTTTAGAAAATCTAAAAATTAAACAGAAAAGGAAATACATTTACATCATCTAGGGGGAAACTGTGCATAATTTAAAACACGCAATGTGAGTACGGTTTTCCGTAGTTAGTAGAACAGTTTTAAAAAAATTCAACCAGATTTCTGCAATCGATAAGACATCCAGAAATAAAAATAGTTACTTACACTCACTAACGGCTGAAAAGTATATTACGAAAATTAACAAATTGCGCACGAAAAGTTTCTTATAGCGAATGGAAGATATCAAGTGCTTTTAAATCGAACAGTTACAAGGAGAGATATAGAGAAAAACATGATATAACTTAACGCTCCCTAGCGTAAAATCTTTGCAATACCATAAAAAGGAAATGCGTTCAAAATTATTTTTGTAACGGAGAGTATCCTACCAAAAAATGGGATTTTACAAGGGATTTTTAGAATCGAATTATTTATTTCAAATACAAATACACGCTGACGCCCCCTGGTGGCTGAGTTTCGAATAATGGAAACGTAGAAAACATGCTAAAGGCAGGGCGGTATTTAGGGGGTCTATAGGGTGTATAGCCTTGAGGACCACCATGACTAAGGACCCAGGTGGCATGCCTAGGCTAATCGACAGAGAGAGAGAGAGAGAGAGGTTTATAAAATAATTATGCTTTTGTGTGGTATCATTTTCACTTGGCTAGAAACAAAGGCTGGAAGAAGGCCAGATTCCAAGACAGTGACTCACCAAGGGTAAAGGTTTCATGTTGCTATGTACAGCGGGGTCAGAGAGACAGTTTCAAATTTTTCGCTACCATCCACTCACACCTCCCAATCCGCACTTGGAACCATTAATGGTCCAAGTCCCTTGTGGCTTCACATTGAATTAAAAAAAGAGATGAACTAAGAAAGATACACAATGATAAATCATTAGAAAATCCATGACAAAGTCTGTAAATTTTAAGCTTTTAACTCATGTTCTTCTGAGAACAATGAAAATTACAGGGACGTTTTATGAAAATTCTGCAGATAACTTATTAGTTTGAAGAATGCACTACGTATTATTTATTACAAGCATATTGCTTCGGTTCCTTGTTTTAACGGACTTCATAATGATTCTCTGTCATAAGTTCTTTGGGGGCCCACCCAAATATCTTAGCCTTGGGGCCCGCTAAGGCCTTAATCCGACCCTGGGTAAAGGTTTTCTTTATAGTAAAAACCATGCTAAGGAAAAATAGTTTTTCAAATACGTATCCTGGAAACAGAAATAACGAGAAAAAGTTTTGACATTTCCGCTCCCTAGCGGGAAAGCTGTGCATTATTTAAAAACGAAGCTGTCCCCCATCTTCACGGCAGCGAATGGCAGTAGTAAAAAAAGAAATTTTTCAATAGGATATTTACAGGGGATGGACAACGAAACTGAAACACCTGCGCAAATAACACCCAACGTGTCACGCCGCAGTACGCGCTACCTGGTGGCCAGCCTGCATCTATTTCGAAACACCTGCGCAATAACACCCAACGTGTCACGCCGCTGTACGCGCTACCTGGTGGCCAGCCTGCATCTATTTCGAAACACCTGCGCAATAACACCCAACGTGTCACGCCGCTGTACGCGCTACCTGGTGGCCAGCCTGCATATATTTTGAAACACCTGCGCAATAACACCCAACGTGTCACGCCGCTGTACACGCTACCTGGTGGCCAGCCTGCATCTAACTGAAACACCTGCGCAAATAACACCCAACGTGTCACGCCGCAGTACGCGCTACCTTGTGGCCAGCCTGCATATATTTTGAAACACCTGCGCAATAACACCATACTTGTCACGCCGCAGTACGCGCTACCTGGTGGCCAGCCTGCATCTAAATGAAACACCTGCCCAAATAACACCCAACGTGTCACGCCGCTGTACGCGCTACCTGGTGGCCAGCCTGCATATATTTTGAAACACCTGCGCAATAACACCCTACCTGTCACGCCGCAATACGCGCTACCTGGTGGCCAGCCTGCATCTAACTGAAACACCTGCGCAAACAACACCCAACGTTTCACGCTGCAGTACGCGCTACCTGGTAGCCAGCCTGCATCTATTTCGCAGTCGATCAATCAGGCGGAGTGTGAAGGTTGCATTAGCAGATCAGTGTTGTTGAATTTGTAATTCTCAATCTTTTTTTAGTATTTGGCTTAATAGATGGCGCCAAATGCACATCGCATTGCAGAAACTGCGTATGACGTGAGAAAGTTACTTGGATTTTCTCCTCCGTAGAGAGAGGTTGTCGCGATTGTGTAGCGAAGAGCTCGGTTTGTCTACATGTCATTTTTGTGTAATATTAAAGTATTATGTTTTTTTTAAATGCTATTATGGTAAGTGATTTAAAGTGGAGTAGTGCTTTGGATATATCGTAGCAATCGAGATGAACTAGGATTCAAGAAATAAATAATTTCATCAACCGAAAGCCATCAATTAACCAACCTACCACAGAGGGTTATGGGCTCAGGAGAGGAAACAGAATGCTGTGCGTGGAACAGACTGAAGAAGCCTGCGCCATTTGTACTTTCGTTCTTCGAAGGGAAGCTCAACTCCGCCATGTCTGCTTCCGGTTTGGAAGTCTGTAAGTTCAGTGTTGCTAACGGTCTTAGGCAACCGAGGATAACTTACTGAAAAGGTAAGAACATTTTTTGCTGCCCAAAAAAATAACAGCAACATAAAAGGAGTGCTACAATTTTATTTTCGCTGAGTGGAAAACACAAGGAACGTTGATTTACATTACAGAAATAAATTCACTTTAAGATGACGGAAAATCCACCACTTCCAAAATTTGATGAAAAAAATTTTACATCATGGAAATACAGAATGGTGTGCATTCTGGAAAGCAAAGACTTAGACAGTGTTTTAACTGAAAACCCGCCAAATGACGTACTGAAAATGCTATACGGAAAAAGAGGGACTCTCGGGCAAAAGGAATTATAACATGTTCTATGTCAGATACATAAGTTGCTCTAGTTTTAACTTGTCAAACTAGTGAACAAATTTGGCAATTCCTACATACACGTTATGAAGGCGATTTAAAAAGAAGGATGGCAGAGGGTGAGAAATGGCGTTTCAAGAATTACAATGGGAGCGAATGAAAATTGGTAAGTATTATTTATTAAGAGCTGAAAAACTGCTTGAAACGGCACGAATATTAGGGGTAAATATGGATGACCAAGAATTTATCGATGTACTAATTAGGGGTTTACGGAGCAAATATAACCTCATAGCAATGCAATTTGATAATTTTGAAAGTGCTACGATGGTTGATGTACGTAGACCTTTTAAAGCTCATCATGAAAAAAATGAGCCTACCCTAAAAGCACATGATTCCTCAGCATATAAAGTAAATTGTAGAGAAAGGCTTTCATACTATCCCAGACAAAATGTAAATTTAAAGAAAACCATATGCCATATTTGCTCTAAGTCTAATCACAAAGCTGCTGAATGTTGGCACAACCCAGCTAACAAACGGAAGGGAAGTGAAAAAAGGGAAGCAAATGTTCAACATTCTCACAGGGTGAAATTTTATCCAAAGCATCAAAAGGCGAATGTTATAGATGATGTAACAAATAAGGGTCACACAGTCCTGACAGTCAAGAGAGAAAAACCAGAAAAATATTCAGAAAATGAATGGATTCTGGACAGTGGGGCTACATCACATATGACATCTAATTCTAAGTGGATAAGAAATGCAAAGGAAGATAACAGGTTAATAAAACTGGCATGCAATTCAATTATACATGCACAGACTATGGGAACTGTAGAATTAAAAACTGAAAATAATAAAACCCTATTAATGAAGGGTGTTTTATATGTTCCTCAGCTTTCAGGAAACTTGATATCCATTAATAAATTGGTAGAGGATAACCAAGAAGTAATTTTCGACACGAATGGTTACCACTTGCCATATTATGGAAAATGGGGAAAACCTATTAAATGCTAGTAGAGTAAACGGCTTTTTTGAGGTAAACTGTGAAGACGATATGAGTAATAAATCTGTAATTATGAAAGCAGGGGAAATTACATGGGAAAATTGGGATGAACGACTTTGACATATAAAGGATACATACGTGAGCCAAATGAAAACACATTCTATGGTCCACAAACTTGATGGAAAAATTACAAACCTTGGATCTTGTGAAACTTGTATTCAGGGCAAAATATTCCAGAAAATCCTTCAAAAGCGTGTAGGAAATTCAATCAACTAAACCACTTGATCTTTTACATATTGATTTAATTGGTCCAGTTCGTGAGAAGTCTATTGGAGGTGCAAGTTGTGTGTTGACTATTGTAGATGACTATTCCAGAAAAATTTTCACGCGTTTTTTAAAGAATAAAAATGAAACACTAGGTAATTTATTCAGCAAATTGAAAACACCATTAATGCAAAAGTAAGAAGAATAAGATCTGACAATGGTTCAGAATTTCTTTCTAAACAAGCTGTATAATATTTTAAGGCAAGGGGTATTGAACATCAATACATTGAGAAAAGTATTGTATACAACTACGCTCCCTGACAGAAAAACTATGAATTATTTTAAGCAGAAGGTGTTTCCGGTAGGGTTTTGTGGTGAGCGATATCTTATCACAAAAGAATTTTGTAAATCGAGTTTTCACACGCGAAAATTTTCCTGCAAATACATCACAAATAGAAATATACACTTACACCCCCTACTGGCGAACCCATTCTTTCCAAAAGAATAGAAATTATATACAAAACATTTTCTACCGCTCTGTTCTATACAAAAACAATGTTACAAATCGGACTATTAAAAGCAAAGAAATCGTAGAAATAGCAGTTTTCGTTCACGCCTCTAGCGGAAAAATTGTGTGGTTCTTGAAAAAGAAACTATACCAATAATTCCGTTGTAAATGGTATCGTACGGAGGAAGGATTTTTTTTCAATCGGATGCTTAAAAGCAATGAAGTGGAATAAAATGCATTTTGAATTCGACAGCAACTGCATTTACGCCCTCTGGTTGCAAAGTTCTGCACCAGGGAAAGCAAGTTCTGCGTCCCTGAAAGCAAGGATTATCGTTCTCACATTTTAAGTTTCCTAATGCAAAAAGAATTTTTCAGATCTGTGTAATAGTTGCAGAGATATGGAGACGGACAAAGGATAACGCAAACACGTACTTTTTTTTTTTTTGCAAAAGACGAGCTAAAAACATTATACCCCTAAAAAGGTGAACCTGAAGTGAGGCAATAGGAATTCATACAATCTACAAAAAACGAACGAGAAAAATGAAGTATTACGAAAAAATAGTATCAAAAGGGCCTTCGTGCAGCAGTTCATAGAAAGAGAAAAGAGTTGAAAAGAAAGGATTTATAGAGTCAATGTTAGACGAAGATGTGGCATCGATGAAGTGAATATTCTCTCGCTCTGGTTTTCACTTTGTCTGGAGAAATTACAAATCAGTGACTTTCGAAATTTCGATGCAAATTAGGGTCGTTAAACTAGCAAAAATGATTGCCTCGTTGTTTTTTTAAATAATTTTGGAGACTGTTTTTTCTTTCTTTTTCATGGCATCCAAGTTTTCCATTTTATGATCTCATGTTAGGATACTATAAATTGAGCGTTTCGTTCCACTCCAAATTCCGACAGTGACTGATGATTAATTCTCTCTGTTCTGTTTTTCAAAGGTAATTTAATGCATGAAATCATTCTTGTGCAACTGACACACCATTTATTTTATGGATAATGATTTGCTGTAACGGTTCTGTTTTCATGAATGACTAATTTCACATTTCTCGTTGCGATACCCAAACAAAGAAAAGTTTCAAGAGTTCAGTCAATTAATTTCAACAAAGCTGGCTGGAAGTATAAAATATTGCTTTTATTTGACGCTCTAAATAATTTTTGCCATCTTCTTTTTTTCATTTCACGTACTGAGCAAATGTCTTTAACCTTCAAACGCTACCAGTTCAAGATAAAGTTCACATAGTGTTTCTTTGGCGCTGATATGATTTCCCGGGGCCATATTTAAACCACCAGACGCGTTTTAAATTTAGCTCACTGATGGAATATGATTTATATTTAAAGACACAAGCGAGATACTAGTAACAGTAAAAACAATAAAGCAACAAGAAAGATGACCCCGAATTTTCGGGTGTAATAAGCACGTCTTTTGAATCCGTTCTGATGCAAATTAAATTTATCAACAGTCAATGGAACCGGTATGGAAAACAATAGATCTGACGAAAGAAAGATTTTCAATCGGGTTTTACATCCCTCAGATATTGCTGTAAACGGAATCGTGAGCTTACGAACTCTTAGAAACAAAGATATCGACAAAAATAAGATGTGACTTTTCAAAAGGTTTATCCATATAAGCGGTATCGGTCCAAGAAAAAAATTAGTAGAGTTTTCAGGAGCCCAGATTTTGCTACAAATACATCAGAAGCAGAAATTAACACTTATGACCCCTGGTGGGCAAACCATTCTTTACCAAACATTAGAAATTATGTGAAAAATATTTTCCATCAGGTCTTGTATGCGATACGGGAAGAATTTTTCAAATCGGAGCTTTAGGAGCAGAAATAACGCAGAAAACGCAAATTACCTTTGTGCCCCCTAGCGGAAAGTCTATGATTTACTTGTAAATTTTGAATTTATAGGAAAAGCATTTCGCATCGGAAACACTATCCAACAAAGAATGAATTTTTCAAATCGGACTCTTAGAAGTAGAGATACTGAAAAAAATAAGAAATACATCTACGCCTCCTGGCGTAGAAACCATGCATTATTTTAAGAAGAAAATGTTTCTAAAAGGTTTGTCGACATGAGTAGTATCGGTCCACATACGACTTTTACTTTCAATCGAGATTTTAGAAGCTCATAATTTGCTGCAAATACATCAGAAGCGGAAATTAAGGCTTACACCACCTGGTGGCCGAACCGTTTTTTACAGAAACTATAAATTATGTGCAAACTATTTCCTATCAGGAGCTGTATCCGGTGCAGAAAGAATTTTTCAAATCGGAGATTTAGAAGCAGAGATATAGGGGGAAACGCAATTTACCCTTACGCCCCCTAGCGAAAATTCTATGAATTTCTTGAAAATTTTAAAATTATGTGAAAAACATGTCACATGGAAAACACTATCCAACAAGAAGGAATCTTTCAAATCGGACTCCTAGAAGTAGAGATATTGACAAAAATAAGATGTACATTTACGCCCTCTGGCGGAGAAACTGTGGAATATTTTAGGAAAAAAATATTCCAAAACAATTAATCGATGTGAGTGGCATCAGTGCACGAAAGAATTTTTCAATCGATATCTTAGAAGCTCAGATTTCATGGCAAATACATCAGAGGCAAAAATTAACACTTACGCCCCCTGGTGGCCAAAGTATTCTTTACCAAAAATTTGAAATTATATGCAAAAGATTTTCCATCAGGAGGTGTATCCGCTGAAGAAAACATTTTTCAAATCGGAGTTTTGGAAGAAGAGTTATCGGGGAAAATGTAATTTACTTTTACGCCTCCTAGGGAAAAATCTAGGCGTAATTTGGAAAATTAACTATATCTAAAATACTTTTCGACGAAAATGGAATCGAAAGATAAAAGATATTTTTCAATCGGATGTTTAGAAGCAAATATGTGGAATAAAACGTATTTTTGAATTCGACATCATCTGCATTTACGCCTTCTAGCGGCGAAATTGTACGTTGTAAAAAAAACGATATGAAGGATCATCATTCGCATATTTCAAGCTTCCGAATGCAAAAAGAATTTTTCAAATCGGATTAATAGTTACAGAGATATCGTGGGTACAGACGGACGGACGGACGGACAAACCGATATCATAAGCACGATCTTTTTTATAAAAGACGTGCTGAAAAGGAAAAGGAACTTCTAATGTCTCTGTGCAGTTCTGTTGTTATTCATCACAATGTTAAGAAATATTATTACACGCAGGTATACCAAAACGTTATTTAGTTTTCATCTAAGTAGATACTTCGTAAAACATTAAACAAAATTTAGAAAAAGCTCAGTGCTCTTGTTGATACGAAAAAATTTTGTTATCTTATAACTACAGACCAAGTTATAATGTACGCCTATCGATGTACAATATAATATGTAGCCTCTCCTAGACAAATCTTCGCTCCGATTTTTCGTGCTACCGTGCTACCTCTTGTTCTCACTGAAGGGAATTTGACGTCAGACCTACCAAATAGCAATACAGCGCACCCACCACCCACCACCACCCCCGAATGATTCCACAATTAAAAACTCCATTAGTCTCCAGCTGCTGGACTGGATATACACTGGTGAGCCATTACATTAGGTGCCCACCTACCTAATAAGCTGTAGGACCCCCCCCCTCCTTAAGCCCCCAAAACAGCGGCCACTCGTTGAGGCATTGATTCGATGAGGTGCCCATAGGTATCCTGGGGTATCTAGTACCATAATGTCAACAGCAGGTCGGCCAGTTCCAGTATATTTCGGGGTGGTGGTGATTTAGCCTGAACCCGCTTTTCGAAGCCAAACCACAACTGTTCGATTAGGTGCATCTCTGGTAAATTTGGAGGCCAGGGCATTTACAAAAAGGTCCGAGCATGTTTCTCAAACCACTCATTGATGATTCTGGCGGTGTGACATGGCGCATTATCCTGTTGGTAATGGCTATCGTCAGCAGGAAGCACAGTTGCCAGGAATGGGTGAACTTGGTCCGCAACGATGTTCACATACCTGACAGCTGTCAAGGATTGTGCTATTGGGGAAATGGGGCCTAAAGCGTCCCAAAAAGCATCGCCCACAGCATAACACCACCACCGACACCAGCCAGTTTCCACCCAACAGTGCATCCAGGTGCTATAGCGTCCGTTGGTAATCGGAGTATCCGCGTTCCGCAGTCTACGTGATGCACCAGGAATCTTGATTCGTCAAACTAGGCCACTTTCTTCCAATCATCCACGGTCCAATCTCCATTATCTTGGGCCCATTTCATGCGTTGTTGGCGATGACGCGCAGTGAGCTTGGGAACCCGGCTGTGTCTTCGGCTACGCAGGTCCATGCACAGAAGGCTGCGATGAACTGTGTGCTGTGACACATTGCTCTCATCACCACTGTTGTAGCTGCTAGCGATTTGTCGCACTGTATCGCTGTGAGCAATATTTGACAGTCTTCGCTCCCCTCTGGCATCAATGTGCCATGACAACACACTCAGGACGGCGGTTCGTCGTTTGGCACATCTGTGCACCACTTTTGATACGTACTCACTAGAGCGGCATGTGAACAATCCACAAGCCACGCCGTTTCCGAGATCATAGTTCCAAAGCGCAGTACCATCACAATTTGCCGTTTACCAAACTCCAATGAATCGCCAGCTTTTCCCATTTTGACTCCGAACAGTCTACTAACCGAACGCCGGTCTTCGAGTTGTATATATACTGCTCTGTGAGCTTCACCTGCGCCACCGTTCGGTCTTCAGGCGCGCTGGTGTTAGTTATAATGTAATTTCTCATCTCTGTAGATATTTCTAGAACTGACCACCGTCGGACTACTGAAATGCTGGACTGAATACCAAGGGACGGAAAAAGGCTCTGTGTGCATGAAATTGAAAAACATTGCCTGAGTGACATGAAGGAGAGCAAAGGTCACCCCTGGCTGACGTCCCCAAGTACACTATACACCCCCACTCCTCCGACTAGCTGTGACCCGCCAGGGAAACTGTAGTTATTTTTTTTTTTTTTTTTTGATTGGAGGTTTAACGACCACCGTGAGCAACTCAATGGGCTATAAGCAGTCGCCCGTCCCTAATTTAGGGTCACTGGTTCCAGGGAAGGGAGAGAGCCAGTGCCGTAAGACAAACACAACATCCATGCCTCACCGGGATTCGAACCCGGACCCCTTTCGGACGAATGATCAGAGGCCAACGCCTTAGACCACTGCGCCACCGGGGCGGCAAACTGTAGTTTTGATGTGGACAATAAAAGAAAAAAGAAAAATAGAGAGAGTACTCTGATATTCTTTACAGATACGAGTAATTTATGCTATGCATCTTCCGCTTAGCAAGATCTTTGTGGGTGTGAAATAAAACGAGTTATCGAGAGTATATATTTATTTACGTGCGACGCATTGCATTTATTCGCGTCACTCACGACCACACTGAACCACAGTCCGATACATACTGTGTGAAATTAAATCATACGATGGTCATAACGAAAGTTCTGCACACGTTGATCTAAAAAGGAAGCGGATGATGCAATCGAGAAAATGATTGCTTCAGTGTCAAGTTCAGACTCTCAGCAACGCAGTGGTGTCAGAACGATGCGCTGTCATTTGTTGCGTGCACGTGGGTAGGTTTGGAAATAGAAGCGTGCAACTCCTCAAGTCGAGTCACATGTTAGACCAGCGCTCGTACGTGAAAATAGAAACTCTGGGGGGGGGAAACTCCGACACAGATCCACACTGCCTTGCAAGAATTTTCTGGGGAAGCAACTCTTGATCGAAGCATAATTTATTGTTGGGCATCGCACTTTCGGGAGGGCCGAAACTGTATCGAAGACGATCACCGCTCAGGCCGACTTCAAACGGCGGCAGACAAAACATCTGTCACCATTACTACAACGTTTCTCGAAGAGAATCGCCGTTTGACAGCCGAGGAGATTGTTCATCAGGCAAATTTGTCCACCATGTCTGTTCACTGGATTTTGACCGACTCACTGGGGAAAAGAAAATCGCCGCGCGCTGGGTGCCCCATCAACTCACCCCCGAGCACACGGCAGCCAGTGTGAGCATCGCACAGGATCACCTCCACATGTTCGAAAGGGAGGGCGATATCTTCCTGAACAGAATTGTCGCAATTGATGAGACTTGGACCCGTGATTTTGAGCCGGAACTGAAGTCACAATCAGCAGAATGGAGGCATCCAAGTTCCCCACGCCCTTCAAAGTGTCGTCGGCAACAATCCAAAGTGAAGCATATGTTTATTTTTGGGTACGATGCCCAGGATGTTGTGGTTTCTGGTCGAATGCCAGCAGGACAAAATGTCAATGCATCATTTTCCGTGACTTTCTGAGGACAAAGTTGAGATCGAAAATTCATCAAAAGCGCCCAACTTGTTAGAAACAGGAGCGATCTTGGTGCATGACAACGCATCGTGTCATGGTGCAGCGTCGGTGCAGAGACTTTTGTGGAAATATGGCTGGGTAATTTTATCCCGCCCACCATACAGCCCTGATCTCAATCCACCCGACTTTGTTTATCTATTCTCAAATTTAAAAAATAAGCTCCGTGGCATCCCCTACGAATCGCTGGACGAATTTTCATTAGACGTGACCCGAATAATACGACAGCTGAACAAAGATGGCCTACTACGGGGCATCCAGGACCAACCTTACCCCTGGAAAGCTGTCATTAGCAACGGAGGGAAGTACACTGAACGGTAATAAGGTAAGTTTTCTCCGTTACTTCACACTTTTCTCAAAAATGTACAGGGTGCAGAACTTTTGTTAGGACCCCGTAACAATGAACAATAAGATTTACTAATTCCTGACATTGAGCGGTACTGACGTAGGTGGATTAATGAATGTTATTGTCGTAAAACCAGTGAAAGAAGATATGTGAGTAATAAAACTAAATATTTACTAAACTATGGCGTATTTAAGTATTTCGACTGCTTAGTTTTTCAAAAATATCATTATTGTTATTATTATTATATTTTGTTTAATTTTCTCATCTACAGCAATGACATCTGTAGCATGGTCCACTTGTCACTACTGATATAAAGCCAAGTAAAGACATAGCCACTCATGGTTTAAAAATCGTCTTACGATGTGGCACATATCAAGAATTAGCCTACAGGGTGTCCACAATATCTTGTTACCCCCACTGTAATAAGAAATGTAAGTGAGCTGTGTATCTGTTGTATGATGTATATGTTGAGTTATATGTTGAGACATCCTTAAACATCCAGTGGATCCGTTTGCGCTCCGTCATTCTCGTGACAGAGAATAATTTTACGCCATGTTCTGTGGGACATTTTCCGAAGCAGTTGCGGGGTGATAGGAGAGTAAGCACGTCTCACTGCTTGTTTAAGTTCATCAGTGGTTTGGTAGCGCTGCTGTGCAACAACCTGCTTTATGAAACCCCAAAGGGCATTATCACACGTTGAGATATCTGTGCTTCGAAGTGGCCATTCAAGTGGAGCGGGCAGCACTGCCGAACCTCGGCCGATCCAACGATACCGAAAGACCTCACCAAGGTATTCCCGAACAGCTATTGGGTAATGAGCGGGTGCCCCATCCTGTTGGAACCATACGCCATTCAGAATGCCAAGATTTCCAAGTTGTGGCACAAACCAGGTTTGCAGCATGTCCAAATAAGTTGTCTGATTCACTGGATCATCAAAGAAATACGGTCCAAACAGATGTCGACTATTCATTGCAGCCCATATCATGGCATGCGGAGGATGATGTTCCAATTCTTCGACATGATGTGGGTTTTCTTTGGACCAGAACACAACGTTCCGTGATTGACAGCTGCGGTATATCGCACATTCATCACTGAAAATGACCTTTCCACGTTTTGGGATTGTGGCAAATGTCTGAAGCATCATTGCACATGCATCCCGTCTGCGGTTTAAATCGATGTCTGATAACTCCTGAACGAACATCGGGCGATATGCGTGCAAATTCAGGTCATTCTTCATGTGCTTATGCAGTGTCGATCGTGGTATTCCAAGCTCCGCTGATCGTTTGCGGAGCGACTTCGTCGGTGACCTGATAACTGATTCCTCGACCGCTTGACACTGTTGCACTCTGGTAGGTGATCTTCCCGTTCGTGGTTTATCCTTGATGTTGCCTGGTTCGAAAAGTTTATGTTCCCACCGCAGAAGAGTCTGTTTTGGAGGGGCCTCTTTGTCGAATCGTTGTCGGAAATCGGCACGCACGTCACGCATTGTCTTCCCTGTGTGTGGACGTTCGTGTACCCAGACACTGACAACAATCCGCTGTTCCAGGGTGTATTCGCTGGTATCACACATGGTTCCGGTACCTAATCTGTAAATAAACACAATATAGACCATAACTCGACATATACATCATACAACAGATACATAGCTCACTTACATTTCTTATTACAGGGGGGTTAACAAGACATTGTGGACACCCCGTACTTCCTCTTGGATTTTGGGCCTTACGTGTTATAGACCTAAAGCATCAAACTGAGTTATAAGAGTCTCAAGAATTATACCAGTTGCAGAGATAATCAGTGGACGTATGTGAACTGTTTTCAGCTTCCACTTCTGTTTAATCTCCGCAGCCAGTTCCACCTACTTGTTGATTTTTGTTGCATAGGTATTCTGAATTTCACGGTCCGACGGTACTGATATGTCGGTAATGACTGCTTCCTTCTGCCTTTTGTCATATAACACTAGACAATTGGCTGAGATGATTATGTCTGTTTTAATCTCACGATCCCAATATAATTTGTACTGTTTATTATCTAGTACCTCAGTGGTTTGATATTTATAGTATGGTACTTCTGACACTGATAGTTTTGTATCGCGCGCTAATTGTTGATGTATCATCTTAGCAAAATTACTATGTCGCTACATGTAATCAACGTTTGCTAGTGTGGTGCGTTCTCCGCAGATGTGTTCAGAGGTCTCACTGCACATACCACATCTTCTACATCTGTCACTTTGCAGATCTTGTTTTAAAATGCATCTTCTGTAATTTTTGGTTGCAATCACTTTGTCTTGAATAGCCATCATAAATCCAATAGTCTCTCCATATAATTTTCCTCCTTTCAACCACTAATTTCAGGCTTTCTTGTCAACTTCTGGTCTGCCTAATTGGTTTGGATGAGCCCCATGAAGTTCCTTTTGCTTCCATTTTCTAATCTGGTCTTCCGTAGACGTTTCTTCTATTTTAGCACCTCATTTACTTAATAGCAGTGGAGTGCTCTCTTTGTCGTCAGCACATATGACATCAAACATATTACTTTCATTACATTTGGAGTGAAAGTATTTCCGCAGTGAGCAAATTTGCATATCGTGAAGGCGTTTTGTATCAAAGATACTAATCCTCCTTCTTCTTGCAGGAGTGTGATACGCTCTACGGCTGCCTTTATCATTATTATTATAATTATTATTACACTGCTGGCCACCCAAAATACAACACCAAGAAGGAAGCATCCGATTGGCCTGAAATTCGCAGCATGCGTCGCCCGCGAGAGGGCATGCAAACGATTAGCATTGCAGGGCATATGCAAATCATGTGCGCCCAGCACGCCACCGAGAAGCACTATAAGAAGGGTGCACAGAAGGCGTGGTGTAAGTAGTGGAAGTGTGTTGTGCTGCCGGACCTGTGCGTGGGAAGCTTCCTGATGCCTCGTTGCAGAATACGGCAGTTATTTCAGCACGTTTCGGAATTCGGTAGAGGACGAATAGTGGCTTATCGCGACAGCGGTTTATCGTACCGAGACATCGGCGCCCTTGTGGGACGACATCCAGCCACAATGAAGCGAGTATGGATTCGGTGGGTGCAGGAGGGACGGACGGATGGACCGACGTGAGCGATCGCCACAGCCGCAGCACACCACCTAACGAGAGGACCGGCATGTTGTGCGGCGGGCATTGACTGCTCACATCGCCACATCACGAACGTTAGCGCAGGAATTAGGCTGTGTTGCGCAACAACCTGTGTCAGCACGTACCGTTCGACGTCGTCTGCAGCAGCGGGGACTTGTCGCACTGCGCCCATTGCTCCGATTACCATTGACGTTACACCACCAGCGAGTGCAGCGTCAGTGGGCCGTTGAACGCCGCACCTGGACTACGGAATGGCACGATATTGTCTTCTCCGACGAATCCCGCCTCTGCCTGCAACACCATAATGGTCGGATCCGCGTGTGGCGGCACCGCGGCGAGAGACTGTATGACGCCTGCATTATGCATCGCCATACCGGTCCGTCGCCTGGTGTTATGGCTTGGGGCGCAGTTGGATATGACACCCGCACCCCTCTGGTAGGCATCGCCGGTACACTCAACAGCCACCGCTACATCTCCGACGTTTTGGAGCCTGTAGTTCACCCTTACTTGCAGAACCTGCCAGCGGTCACGTTTCAACAGGACAATGCGCGCCCGCACGGGGCACGCATCGTGCAACAATACTTCACGGCCCACCAAGTGCCACTGCTGTCGTGGCCCTCCTGTTCTCCCGATATGTCGCCCATCGAACACGTCTGGTCGCTGATCGGCAACCGAGTGGCCCGGCAAGCATCACCCGCGGCTACGCCTGATGAACTGTGGCAACGTGTGGAAGCAGCCTGGACCGACATACCCCAAGCCCACTTCCAAAGCCTCTTTCTTTCGATGCCGCGGCGTGTAGCGGCCATTATTGTCAGCCATGGGGGTCACACGAACTATTGATGTCTGCGTGTTCCGCAAGTCGCACGGGCCTGTAAGCTCAATCGTTTTATCTTTGTATCTGTTGTTATGTGTCCAGTAAATCTGGTTTTGCTATCTCGTGTCCTTCTTGGTGTTGCATTTTGTGTGGCCAGCAGTGTATTATTAGATGAAAGCCCATCAATAATGACGGTGAAAAATAAGGTATGCAGAGTATTTTTTTAATAACCAGGTATTCTTTTTGTTTGTCGAAATGTGAAAGTATGTTTCATGAATATTGCAACAATAAAAGAAAAAAAGCATATTTTTTGAGGCAAGGATTCGACAAGTAAAACAGGCAAGCGCTCTTTTCAGTGCACCACCAAACGGAGGCAAACGTTCAAACGTTCACACAAAAGAAATTATATTGTTTGTGATCGTTTTATATTATTCAGATTCAAAAACGACCCTGACACCGATGAAATGGGACGTAGCTGCGAAAGTCCATCTGCGCATGCGTAAACTAAAATCAGACCTTAAGATAGAAAGAAATGTTGAATCGCAGATGTATTTGTGGTTGGAGTTGGTAACTTTTGGTCTTAGGACATCTACACGTTACACTCCGCCGTGTTATATACACATTTTAACGCCCTCATCAATAGTACAGGTAATCCTGATCGAAAGGAAACTAAATCTCGCTACGATGCACCGTTTTCCTAGCATCAAAACTGCTTTTTTTTAATGGCTTTTATCACATTGAGCATCAAGTTCTTATAATTTACGAAAATTTACTTTATATAAAACGTGATTAAATAATGTTAAGCGATAGTTTACTAAAATATATTGTTAGGTAGCAATGTAATTAACTGATGTTGCGTCATTTCATGGGACAGCACTCAAAAATCAGATTTCAAAAATGGTTTTGACTACTTCCGTTACCCATTTCCGTTGCATCGAATTTTTTTACTTAGGATTTACTTTACTACCGTCGGGCAAGATACATAGCATCAAAAATAAAAATAATGGTTTCCTGAATGCAGATACTCCACGTGTGACCTTGTAAAACTAAATAAATCAAAATTCACGAAAAAATTCAAAGATAAATTTTACATTTAGTAGATTAAAAATGTAGCGTTACTTCTCCTCGTCTCCGAGAATTATTTCTGTTCTATTCATGAATTCAGCATGAAATGTTCTCTGAGCTATAAAGCATGAAACATTAAAGAAATCACGATAAGTAAAGTTCATCGTTTCCAAAATCCGACTGGGTACAAACAGCATAGAATCCCAAACCCATTATTTCCATTGTTTCGAAGTAAAACAGGAATAGCCTTAAAAGCGTGTACACAAGTCAGGTAATGTTTTCAGAACGTCGATCAGACTAAAAGAAGTTGTTTCAAACTGTCATGGAAAGCGTGTCGGGTCACTAGTGATGAGAATGTTTTTTTCCTTTTTATTCGAGTTCTTTATGTTTCAATCCTGAAGTATAGAACAACGTTCTTTCACCGAAAAAAGAAACCTAAGTTCTCCCCAAGCTGAAAAATGACAATCGATTTTTTAACTATACAGATTTGCGCACAAATGTGATCAGTCTTGATCACGTGGTGCAGCTACGCAGTGGCGTAGCGTGAATTTTAAGCGCCCCCCCCCCTCTGCGAAAAATCTTTAAGGCCCATATGTAAAGAAAAATAAAAAAAGACTTCCATTCCAAAGAAATTGAAGTGTCCGCTCGCTACTGGATACCAGATGGCTGTGTCGCAGCCATATGAATTCTTTTAGCACTCACATGATAGCATGGTGGGGGTTTTTTTCTCAAAATAAAACCTATATAATAGCCTACGTCTGTCCCTAACGATCTGACGTCATTCCATACTAGCAGCACCATCTGCTTTCATCCGGTGGCCGAAATGGATACGTATCGTGCGATTGCTCACCGCAATCGCACGATACGTAAAATCAAGGAGAAATACCGAAAAATAAAACAAAGTTAGTAAGACAAACGACTTTATCTGTGGCAACACCCACGTGCTAGAACAACTGTATGCGACGTTTGTGCTGTTACGTAGGTGTTATGTCGTGTTTTATTTCATTTTCTTCGCATTGCAGAGTAATTTCATTAAAAGGAATTAGAGTTATATTATTTCATAAAAATAAATTCATAAAAAGGAATTAGCTTTGTTTTATTTCATAAAAAGGAACAAGTAAAATTGTAAGAAAGTAACTGCAGGCGTAGTTTTGATTCTCTGTGATGGAAATTTAAAAAAATTATTGGTTCCGTGGATTTTTTTTTTTTTTTTTTTTTTTGTAGTTCAAGATAGAAGAAGATAGCTGAATGAAAACGTTGCTTAAATATAGAACGACCAAGACGATGGGGTGCAAATCAATCTTCTAATACTTTGCATTATTTGAACGAAGGCAGAGCTAATCGCAGACGAAATTAAACTTCTGAAGAAATACAAGCCAGACATATTACTGATTCTCTGGCAGATGCTAAACGCAGACAACAAGAAACTCCTGAACAACTACCAGCTTGACGTAATGCAGCTGCTCTCTCAGACACAATTCACCGGCAGCAAGAAACTCCAGAACTTCAAGAATATTTTGGTCAAGTTATTCGAGAAGAGGCAGTTCAATTTGATGAAGCTCGAGTGGTTGAATATAGCTGTGGCCCATTAAACATTTATCTTATAGACTGCCCATTAATAATCCAACTGTTTAGTATAGTTGTGCATATGTATTATGGGTACAAATAAGTTTTGAAGAGGTTTTTGTGTGGCGTATACCACTACATTACAAATCGGACATTTCTCCGCGTTGTTGTCATAGTAACTGGTCCAGAGTATAAAATGTGATACAGAAGTTTGCCCAACAGTCAAACGCACTTGCACATCGGTAGGTGAAAGATGGCAACCAATACTGCATTTATTCGACACTGCATTCATTACGAATTTCATCGAGGAAAAAGTTCTGCAAAAGCATGTGTATCGATCTGTTCTGTTCTGGGGGAGAATATTGTATCGAAAAGCACGTGTGAGTTTTGGTTTAGACGGTTTAAAGCAGCTGATTTTGATGTTAGCGATCGAGAATGTAGCGGCGCCCCGCAGAAGGTTGCACATGAGGAACAGCAAGCATTGCTTGATGAAGATTCGTCTCAAACGCAAAAAGAAACTAGCTGAACAACTGGGAGTAACTCAACAAACCATTTGCAATGGTTTACGTGCAATGGGAAAGATTCAGAAGCAGGGGCGGTTTGGCCCACCGGGACATTTCCCGGTGTCCAGGTGGACCACTCGAGAAATGGTCCACTTTCTCTTATTAATTTTTTGAACGAAGGAGTAATTTTTTTTGTACTTATTACTGATAATCGTAACTTCATTTGAGCTTTATTTCTGCCTGAAAAGTTACTTCCTTGAAAAAAAAAATCTTTCTACCTATACATTGGATGTTTACTCTGAAATGACATGGCAAAATCCCCTGTTCTTATGTGAGAAAAGAGCC
Source organism: Macrothele yani (assembly GCA_039090855.1). Lineage (NCBI taxonomy): Eukaryota > Metazoa > Arthropoda > Arachnida > Araneae > Macrothelidae > Macrothele > Macrothele yani. The sequence goes on from CM077004.1 coordinate 41,855,509, forward strand.
GTCGGACCGTGACGCTGTTTATAAACTAATTAAGATGTTGCTAACGAGAGTTAGACGTAGATCTTGGAGCCTAGGGTGATTGGTACGCCTTATTCCCGTTTTGTAATCTTCAAGGAGACACTAGTACCCTTGTGATAGATGACCCATCATACCCACGCACTGCTACGGAGCACAAAGTGATTCTCCTGCAGAGATACTCCGAAATACATGCCCCACACTTGAGCTGCCCCGGGCGCAGCTCAAGAGAGGGCACGAAAATCGCTGCTTACAATCTGATTAAAATTGAAACCTATTTCTCCACTTACAGACTTTGCTTATAATATGCTTCACCAGTTTCGGTATCCTGGGCACAGCTTAAAAGTTCACATTTCCTTCTCAAAATGTTCTAGGGGTGTCAGCTGCTCTCATTAAAAAATGAAGGTGCCATTATAAGGATTTTATTTGCATTGTTGAATATTCTCTGAGGGCTATTCGGTCATTACTACGAGCCATGATTGCCAGCTACATTTGATGTGATACCGGATGTCTAAGCACAATCTGACTGTGCCTCACACGTAGCGATAACATTGGGAAGTGACTTTTGGGGAGGGGCGGGGCCCGGGGGCCGGGGAGTTAACGACCACCGTGATCACCTCGATGGCCGATGAGCAGTCTTCCGTCCTTTATTTAGAGCCACTAGTTCCAGGGAAGGAAGAGAGCCAGCGCAGTTACACAAATATAACATCCATGCCTCCTCGGGATTCGAACCCGGACTCATTTCGGAAGAGTGGTCAGAAGCTGGAGCTTAGATTCCTGGGCCACCGGAGCGCCCATTTTATTCTATCAGTCCGTATCTTGTATCTATCTATCTATCTGTATAATACGTACAAAGAGATATGGGGGCGCAATATTTTGTGCTTTGCCCCGGGCGTAGAAATGCCTAGTTACGCCTCTTCCCACTCGCATTCACTTTGAGATAAAAATGATTAACCAGTATTGGTTCATGCATCAAAATAATGGCTAGATTAAAAAAAACGTATTCTCAAGGAGGAAATAACAATATCATTGCGCAGTAGACGATTAGTGACCAAATAAATATAAAATTAAATTGCGTTTGAAAATTGCTATGTGGCATGTTGCCATTGAATTTTCAGAGTGATCTTCACAGTGATTTAGTGAAAATAGGGTCTTGAAAAGACTGGTGATTTTTTATTTATTTATTTTTCTCCATATCTCGTTCCTTTTTTTTTTTTTTCTCTCCAAAACCATTTTTTTTTTTTTTTTTTTTTTTTTTTCTAAAACCAAAAATTTGAAAGAAAGATAGTTATTTGGTACAGCACTTCGTTTTGAGAGTGGTGAAATTCAGTCATGAGCGAATTTTTTTAATTATTTCGTCGTTAAATGGTTAAAATGTGTTCACGTCTGAATTCCTTTTACAATGCATACTTCAAGTGTTTTCTTTCATCCAGGTTCTGACAGAATTTTTTTTTTTTTACATGGGGGAATTTATAAGGTGCCTCCCTGTATGAAGACGTGTTTTTATAATGGGCCGCAAGAACAAAATTCCCCGCCTGGTTTGGTCGTCCCAATCCTACCCTGCTCAGAAGGAAGGAAAATGGGTGCCACATGACCTGAGCCAGAGGAACAAGGATGAAGGTGTCATGAAGTATTTGAATCTGTTGAATAAACAACACAGAAAGTCTTTCCTGTGGAAAATCGTTACGGGTGATGAAAAGTGGATATGGTACGACAATCCCAAACGCAAAAAACACTGGGTAGACCCCGGTGAAGCAACGACTTCGACACCAAAACGCAATATCCACTCAAAGAAAGTTATGCTGTGCATCTGGTGGGATATGAAGGGTGTGCTCTATTATGAACTACTGGAACAGGGTCAAACTGTTACTGCTGATCACTACAAGCAACAATTGCTGCGATTGAACCAGTAAATCTGTCGGAAACGTCCATTCACAAGCAAAGGATTGCGTCCCGTGAAATTACTGCATGACAACGCTAGGCTGCATGTCGCGAAATCGGTCAAGGAGACGTTATTGACGCTTGGCTGGGAAGTTTTGGAGCACCCGGAGTATAGTCCCGACATAGCTCTTTCAGAATATCATTTCTTCCGATGGATGCAACATGGTTTGTCTGCTGTAAGGTTCCGGTCATGTGACGAAGTGCAGAAATGGGTTGACGACTTCGTCGCGTCACACGACGAATATTCTTCGTGACTGGAATTCGTCATCTGCCCGACAGATGGCAGAAGGTGATAGATAATGATGGCGCATATTTTGATTCGTAAAGGTATTGTTGTTTTCTCTCAAATTACATGTTGCGTTGTCTTAAAACGCTTTAAAACTTATTTGTACACCGAATATTATACGATTCGTGTTATAAAAATTTCAGTCACAGCTTTTTCATCCGTGCATGGAACGGGCTATGAGCTAGTAAAACCTAATAGACTACGTCTGTCCCTAACGCTGTGACGTCAGTCAGTACTTGCAGCCCCATCTGCTTTTATCCGGTGGATGAAATCGGAACTAAGCTCACCGCTATCGCACGATACGTAAAATCAAGGAGAAATACCAGAAAATAAAATATCGTAAGACAAACGACTTCATCTGTGGCAAACACACACGTGCTCGAATAACTGTGTACGACGTGTTTTCTGTTACGTAGGTGTTATGTCGTGTTTTATTTCATTTTCTTCGCATTGCAGAGTAATATCATAAAAAGGAATCAGCGTTATTTTATTTCATAAAAAGGAATTCATGAACAGGAATCAGCGTTATTTTATTTCATAAAGCGGAACAAATAAAATTGTATTATAGTTATGCATATGTATTTTATGATTCGAGTTATAAAAATTTCAGTCACAGCTTTTTCACCCGCCAATGGCACGGGCTATGAGCTAGTAATAACTAATACTCAACACGTCTCATGCATCAGAAAAATGTAAAAAAGAAATCAAGTCTCAAATATGCCTAGAACATTTAATATATTTTTCCTAAATCAAACATTTTCTGCATGCCAAGTCATTATTAAATTTTCACAAGTATTCAATTTAACTAGTCCGTAACCCGTGCCATGCACGGTTGAAAAAACTGTGACTGAATTTTTTTCTTGTCTTATAACACGAATCGTAATAAAATGCATAACTATAATAAACGGTTGAATTATTAATGGGAAGTATGTGAGATGGGTCACCAACAACAAAATTTTCAATGAATGAAATACGGGATTACACCATCTCTCCAGGTTCCCGCTCCAGGACGACGAAATTTTCAAGTTTTCGGGTATTATCTGACTTAACATCCATGTCATATTTACACCAATAAACGGTTTCACATCTTCCAAATTTGTATTGAACATAATTTTCGTAATATTCCCATTGATTTTTAATTTTTCCAACTACGCGTATACGAATTTTACGATTACGTTCCTCATTATTGTATAAACATGTGCTTACCTGTTGTTGACGGGCTTACGTTGGAGTATTGAGTTATTCTTTCAGTGACCCGAAATGATATCGTGTTCCGATAACTACAAAATTTTCTAGATGACTGTACAGTTGTCTTGATAACTACACAATTGTCTAGATAATTACACAATGGGGTTTAAAATGTGTTTTATTTTGCTAGTTTGATATTAACATTTTTTTTCTTTTTTGGTATCATTATACACTGCTGTGCAAATACTAAGGACGAGACGGTTTTTCGAATGTAACGTCGTGCAGAAGTGCTCCACATCCACTCAAATCATACCATAAGATCCCCAAGATGTAAGAATATGGGACAAGTGAGCAAAATCTTCCAAACAAGGAATCCAAAGGACACAAAGGCACTTTACTGAAAAGGTAGCTTCGAGCACAACTGGACAGAAGACAGAAACATCCATGTGACAGGCGGCTGCCAAGAAAAATCCAGTCTTTAGTAGGGGACATGATCACCCCTGATTACGTTGCAGGATTTACAACGTTTGTCCATGCTGAGGACGAGGTTGTCAAGGAGCTGTTGACGCATCGCGGCCCATTCCTCTTGTAGCGCCAATAGCAGCTGCGGAATCGTTGCTGGCGGCTGGTGACGTGCTGCCAAGCGTCTCCCGAGAAGATCCCACACGTGTTCGATTGGATTTAGGTCCGGGGACCTTGCGGGCCAATCCATGCGTTGAATATCTTCACTCTCCAACAGCTCTGCGACAGCCACTGTACGATGAGGAGTAGCGTTGTCGTCCATGATGATCTTCATGGACGACAACGGAGACGGCGGTTTCTGTGGTGCCAGGCACACAAGAACTGGACACATCAGCAATGGGGTCGAGTTCTCTTACGTATGAGAACCTATTTAGTCTGACGAGCTATTCTGGACGTATACACATCTGGAGAGAACAGGGAACACGCAATCACACCTCCAACATCATCGAAAGGGACCGGTTTGAAGGTGGCGGAGTTCTCGTTTGGGGCGGTATCACACTTGGTAGCCGTACTGACCTCCACATCTTCCAAGGAGGTTCAGTCACTGGTGTCCTGCAATTGTACCGAAGTTCTCCTGCCTCACGTGCATCTGTTTAGAGGTGCTGTGGGTCCTGAGTTCCTCTTCATGGACGACAACGCTACACCTCATCGTACAGTGGCTGCCGCAGAGCTGTTGGAGAGTGAAGATATTTAACGCATGGATTGGCCCGCAAGATCCCCGGACCTAAATCCTATCGAACACGTGTGGGACCTTCTCGGGAGACGCTTGGCAACAAGTCACCAGCCGCCAGCAACGATTCCTCAGCTTCCATTAGCGCTACAAGAAAAATGGGCCGCAATGCCTCAACAGCTCCTGGACAATTTCGTCCTCAGCATGGACAGACGTTGTAAATCCTGCAACGCAGTCAGGGGTGATCATATCCCCTACTAAAGACTGGATTTTTCTTGGCAGCCGCCTGTCACATGGACGTTTCTGTCTTCTGTCCAGTTGTGCTCGAAGCTACCTTTTCAGTAAAGTGCCTTTGTATCCTTTGGATTCCTTGTTTGGACGGTTTTGCTCACTTGTCCCATATTCTTACATCTTGGTGATCTCATGGTATGATTTGAGCCGATGTGGAGCACTTTTTTTTTTTGCACGACGTTACATTCGATAAACCGTCTCGTCCTTAATTTTTGCACGCCAGTGTACATAGTCAAAAGCGGAGAGCTTAGTTCCAAGTTTCGCCCCCGCAGAAAGAAGACGGCGCTGCAAGTACTGAAGCGAGAACAAACGCCAGAATAACGAACGGCTGATTGTGCGAAGAAAATTCCATGGTAGCATAAAAAAAATTACTTATGACAAAAAAAATTAGGGATGACAAATCTTTGGGTCAGTAGCTCTCATTTAAAAAAAAATCATGAAAATCGCTCCAATGGGTGGAGCTGGCTGATTGTAGAAAGAAACAGCCTTGCGTTTTAAACATATAGATTGCAACCTCAAGTCCTGCTTTCTCGAATAAGGTACGCCCAACAGCATATTCAGTATTACTAGCAACTGATAAAAGCATTGTAAACTAAAGAAACACAGGTTTTTCTTTTTTCTCTAACGGTCATTATTTACTACAGTAAGTTATTCTTCAGATCAGGAACACACAGCACAGTTTCTAATCGAATGATTTTTGTATCTCTTCCATTCGGCACAGAGATTCGTATGGATCCTTTTCCAGTTACTTCAGCTGTTTTATCTACTGCGAGATTCACAAAACAGTTTGCTTGTTTATTTATTTATGTAAACAGACTCTCGTCGTGGCACATATGAGACGTTGCTCCGCTGTCTATGCACCATATAGACTTTGTATTATGAGTGGCATTCATTGATATGGCTGTATGCATACTTTCATTTTTCGCTTTTATCACCACGGAAGCCTTGTCACTGAAGAAAACTGTATCCAGACTCTATTCCACGTTGTTCAAGGAATGAGCGGAACCATCGGTAGAAGTGTATTCGTTTGCCTGCATCTGGGGCCTTGAGTTCATGCACTGCGCGAATGCGATATGGACGAAGATGTAACGATCTCGCAGCTTTATGAGTACTACCTATGAGATTGATGATTGCACGGCGACTTTCCAGAGGCTTTTCCGTGTCGATCGCTGCAGTGCTCGCTTTATCTCATCCACTTTATGGTAAGTCAAACTGGAGGGTCCCCTGGAGCGTTTTTTATCCCAGCAGATCCATTGACCCGAAAACGCTGCACTAATCGCGATATTGGGGACTTATTGGGGACTGCTGTACCCGGAAATTTCTTGTGAAAGTCCTCGGCAACACATTCGTATGAACGAGTTGCGAAATAGCTTTCCAGAATGAAAATTCGCTGCTTCTGGAAAAAAGACATTTCATCTCCACAACTAACGAAACTACACTACGAACAACCTGTACACATCACAGTGACTACTTCGGCTTCACTGATACTTCCTAACAGTATGGTAGTGACATCTAATGGCAGAAAGAATTATTATAATGATTTTAGCAACAATTTATGAAAATTCAAACTTTGGGTTGCGCGAGTTTACGATCACCCTGTATTACACTTTATACAGGGAGTACATAAATTAGTTGGGCAATTTCGTAAGTGAATAATGTGCGAAATATTAATTGTAAGTTACCGGTTCAAATGCAGATGAGTCTTAGTGTATCCTAAGTTTGCGGATAGATGCCGCTAGGTGTGTCATGTCCATGTCTCAGTGAGCTGTAGGTCGCGGTTGTTCATCATTCGTTCTGTGTTCGCGTAACGATGGAGACGTATACCGTCGGTGAAAAAGCGAAATGCTGTCTGTGGTTCCACGAAACGCATTCCGCTGTGCAAGTGCAACGAAATTTCCGTCGAGAATACCACAAAAGTGCGCCGAAAAGAGACACCATTGTATCATGGTACAATCGATTTACCGAAACGGGATGTGTGGCACATAGGCTTAGTGGCCAAGGCAGACCTAAAATGCGAGAACAGACGGTGGATGCAGTGAGAGAATCATTTGTGAGAAGTCCGGGAAAATCTACAGCACGCGCTAGTTTACAACTTTGGAATTCCTAAAACAACAGTGCATAAAATCCTACGAAAACGGCTGATGTTCAGACCTTACACATTGTTCAAGCTCTGAAGCCCATGGACCTGACGAATAGAGCAAAATTTTGCACCGATATGTTAGAGCGCATGGAAAGGGAAGACGATTTCCTGTCGCAGTTAGTTTTCAGTGACGAGGCAACGTTTCATTTGAGTGGAAAAGTGAATAGACATAATGTCAGGATATGGGGATCCGAAAATCCTAATGCCACCTTTGAGCATGAAAGGGATAGTCCCAAAATAAACGTGTTTTGTGCGGTAAGTTGTTCTAATGTTTTTGGCCCATTCTTCTTTACTGAAAAAACTGTTACGGGAATCGTATACCTGGACATGCTTCAGATTTACCTGATGCCGATCCTGAAAGAAACAATGCCTGAAGGTTTCATTTTTCAACAAGATGGCGCACCGTGTCACTTCCACAGAGCGGTGACTTCTTACCTCAGTGCTGAAGTACCAGTTTGGATTGGTCGCGGAGGTGTTATTCCATGGCCAGCACGATCACCAGATCTTTTACCCCTAGATTTCAGTGTATGGGGTTTTGTTAAAGACCAGGTTTACCGTCCGCCGCTTCCGAAATCCATTCCTGAATTGAAATCACGAATCAGCACTGCACTTGGTTTGATCAACGTGAACATGCTCACTAACATATGGCAAGAACTGATGTACCGATGGGACATTTGCAGAGTAACGAAGGATAGACACATCGAACATTTGTGAAAAAGGTAAACTTGGTATGTTTCACTATCTTATAATCTTGTTCACCCTCATGTGTGCCTATATAACTACGCATAATAAACCATTCTTTTTGCCCAACTAATTTGTGTACACCCTGTATAAATGAAATAAAGTATATTGAATACAGTGATGTAGTTCTAATTAAAAAAGTGCCTTAGCGGTGAACTGATTAGGTAAAAACACCTTGAAAAGAAGACTCAAAGTTTTTAAAAGCATCGTGAATTCTGATTTGCTATTTTTATTGTTCAGTATATTTTACAAAAATTGTATTACTAATTATTATTTAAATAACAATTTTTAATAAAGTAAAAGAATTTTTGTTAGTCGCATCCTAAAAGCTCTCCTAATATACGATCCATCTTCTTGTCGTATTGTAACTGCGGTTTGATAAACATTTCATCAATTATAAGAGAGACAAATTTTTCTCCTTCATTTAAACGTTCTAGTTCTGATAAAAGGCGTTCCTTGATTAAAGGAGTAACTCCAGTTTCACCGTCTATGTTTCCAACATATCGGCATAATGTACTTTTGCTTGGAATGTTCAGTAACATGTGTTGTTTTTCATATGCATAGCCTTTGGGGGAGCAATACTGCCATGAAACACATTTTTTTGTTGTCTCAGGAGGGACATGTTTTAGAACAATTTTCAATCTGCTCAATTAGGAACTCAGATTTGTGATCTTCTGATGCATCATTCAAAAGATTTTTAAGAGCTTTGTGATACCTGTTATTTTCATAATAGGCCAGCTTTTCCTTTGCATAGTCCAAGTCACATTTCATTACTTTCAACTTCTCATTAAGGCGATATATCTTCTGTCGTTGAGCTTCCACAAGTGTTTTGTGTCCTTAGTATTTGCAGAAACTGTGGTCTGTGTATAAACAGAAGTATTCAGCTCCTCAGAACTGCTAATTAGAGGAATCACATTTGCATCATTTGGTATTGAAACAACAGATTGCAATTTCAGCCACTTAGCTGGAGGCACTTCTACTCTTGTTACAGACCTTCTGGGTTTCTCAGCAGTTGGAATTTTGTAGGAGGGGTACCCAGGAAAAATACTAGGAACAGATCTTTTTTTCAGACGTCTGACTTTCAGGCTAGGAACATAATCATCCTGCTGAAAATGTACACTGCAAACTACAGTCGATGAAGAAAAATCATTGATAGTAAAATTTTCTCTTGAAATAACTTTTAACCACTTTTCTCTCAACTCAGTCTCAATGGGAAATTCATGGTAGCTCACTTCTTTGGTTTTCTCTTTTTTGGAGTTAGAATAAGGTACACACAGGGGCGGCTCCCGCTATGGGGCTGTGGGGCTTATCCCCCTCCCCCAAGCAGTTTTATTTTCATGCCGTACCAAGAGAGAGAAATTTTATGAACTTAACTGAGTTTTCCCTGCATAACACCACTGGGAGCGCAAGGAACGTTGGCGGACTGCGCTGCTTGCAGCCCTAACGGGTATTGAAACCAACTCATGTGGGAACCTCTGTCTATTCCCACATCAGTTCGTTTCCTTTGAATAAAACTTCCCTAGGGACTGCATTGATGGCAGTCTCGCTAGCACGGGTTGCTCGCGAATGCAGTCTCTCGTTATGTAGGAATGCATCGCAGGGCCTGTGTGCTTTGTTGATTAATACGGTTCTTGTGCTTCCAAATAACAAATAAAATAGGGGAATGAATTAAAATAATAACGAATGCTGAAATAAAGTATTAAATAAGGTATGTTTGAATGTTTTACTCAACCTGTTTTTTGTTTTTTTCCTTCCAATTTTTGGTTTGTTCCTGCATTTATTCAACGTAATAATTCTAACACCATCGAACTGTAGAATATTTGTGTTTGCTAATGACAAATACTCAGTTGCCGGGGCTTTTGCAAAAAAGTTTTACTTATATTTTCTCTTCTGGTCAAAATGGGCATGTGAACAAATTGCGATTAAGAATAGAATTCAGCATGGGATAAATTGAAAAAAAAAAGAGGGAGAGAGAGAGAGATTAATTTCTGCAGCGAAATACTTGCACAAAATTGATTTCTTCTCTTACGAAGCACAACAAAATTTTCGCTTTTAAACTCACATAAATTTTTATTCACCAAAAATCATTGAAGTCACTCCACTGGGTATTTTTTTTTCTGCAGCATCCCCCTCCCTCCCAAAAACAAGCTGCGTATTTCAATTGAGGTAGTGCATTATACTTAATTACTTTGAAAACAACATTCAATCAGATATCATTGTTTAGAAAATTTACGAAGTTGGTAAATTTTGGAAAACAAATTTTTCTGCACTAAATTGTTTTCATGGCTTCAAAATTAAAACTGTACTGAATATGTTTATGCCGGTGTGTGAGTATCGCAATAACAACTCGTCGTGAAATTCTGGCAGACCCTTCAAAATTCTACAAATTGTTTTTCATCGACGTCCAAGTTGCAGTGATCGGTATCAAGTCGAAGTTTCAAAGGGAGTGTATCAGAAGGAAAAATATTTATTGTCATATTTCTAGGGGTCACAATGAGACACTTGAGAATGCGTACATGACCTTGAGTGTGTGTCTCCACTGCCACTGCCACACGCATTAATTTTTTTACATTTTTTGTCCTTATATACTTGTAAATATATATACGTATATGCATGTATATAAAATTTGCAACCACTATCAATCCACTGCTGGATGAGAGTCTCCAAGTTTCTTCTTCCACAACAGTCTTTTTTGAGCCAGTTTCTTTCATGCTTTCGAATTTCAGGCACCCGTCTCCCTCTTGTCATCTTCTGGGTATTGTTTTTTCCCTTGATATCCAGTTCAATATTTCAACTCTCCGTCAGTGGCTCTTTCTTCTAGCAATATGTCCATCTCATTGCAATTTCAGGAATTCTGATCATAATGTCTTCCACTCTTGTCATTTTCCCGATCCACGAGTTTCTATTTGTATCTTTCCTGGTAACATCAAACATGCATCTCTATTTGCTGCTTTCAGTTGTCTGCAACATCTGTATCTCTATTTCAGTTGAGGTCCATGTCTGTGCTCCATGCGTAAGAACTGGAAGGATGCACTGATTATTCAGTTTCCTTTTAAGAAATATTGCATCTGACCAAGTTTTATAGTTCGATTATTTCCTTCATAAATGTGGCAATGTGGCCATCGCTTAACATCTGTTGCCTAATTTAGGTATCGGTACCTCTACAATTTCCCTATCAATCGCTAAATATAAAATCTAAATATTCATTTCTTGTAAAAAAGCACTTTCGATCAATATATATACACTGCTGACCACCCAAACTGCAACACAAAGAAGGAAGCATCCGATTGGCCTGAAATTCACAGCATGCTTCTCCCGCGAGAGGACATGCAAACGATTAGCATTGCAGGGCATATGCAAATCATGTGCGCCCGGCACGCCACCGAGAAGCACTATAAGAAGGGTGCACAGAAGGCGGGGTGTAAGTAGTGGAAGTGTGTTGTGCTGCCGGACCTGCACGTGGGATGCTTGCTGATGTCTCGTCGCAGAATCCGGCAGTCATTCCAGCACGTTTCGGAGTTCGACAGAGGACGAATAGTGGCTTATCACGACAGCGGTTTATCGTACCGAGACATCGGCGCCCGTGTGGGACGACATCCAGCCAGTGAGGCGAGGACGGATTCGGTGGGTGCAGTTGCGACGGACAAACCAACGTGAGCGATTGCCGCAGCCGCGGCACACCACCGAATAAGAGGACCGGCATGTTGTGCGGCGGGCATTGACGGCTCGAACCGCCACATCACGAACGTTAGCACAGGAATTAGGGTGTGTTGCGCAACAACCTGTGTCAGCAGGTACCATTCGACGTCGTCTGCAGGAGCGGGGACTTGTCGCACGGCGCCCATTGCTCCGATTACCATTGATGTTACACCCCCAGAGAGTGCAGCGTCAGTGGGCCGTTGAACGCCGCACCTGGACTACGGAATGGCACGACATTGTCTTCTCCGACGAATCCCGCCTATGCCTGCAACACACAATGGTCGAATCCGCGTGTGGCGGCACCGCGTCGAGAGACTGTATGACGCCTGCATTATGCATCGCCATACCGGTCCGTCGCCTGGCGTTATGGTTTGGGGTGCAATTGAGTATGACACCAGCACCCCTCTGGTACGCATCGCCGGTACACTCAACAGCCACCGCTACATCTCTGACGTTTTGGAGCTCGTAGTCCTCCCTTATTTGCAGGGCCTGCCAGCGGCCACGTTTCAATAGGACAACGCACGCCCGCACGTTGCACGCAACGTGCAACAATTTTTCACGGTCCACCAGGTGTCACTGCTGCCGTGGCCCGCCCCTTCTCCCGATATGTCGTCCATCGAACACGTCTGGTTGCTGATTGGCAACCGAGTGACCCGGCAAGCACCACCCGCGGCAACACCTAATGAACTGCGGCTACGTGTGGAAGCAGCCTGGACCGACATACCCCAAGCCCATATCCAAAGCCTCTTTCGTTCGATGCCACAGCGTGTAGCGGCCGTTATTGCCAGCCATGGGTGCCACACGAACTATTGATGTCTGCGTGTTCCGCAAGTCCCAAGGGCCTGTAAGCTCAATCGTTTCATCTTTGTATCTGTTGTTACGCGTCCAGTAAATCTGGCTTTGCTGTCTCGTGTCCTTCTTGGTGTTGCATTTTGGGAGGCCAGCAGTGTATATACATATATATGCATATATAGGGATGTAAGGTCAGGTGATGCGTTACCTCACAGCTTCTCCTTGACAAATGTCAACCCCGCCTTCTCGTGGTACATCTTGTTCCCACTAAAGGGGCTCTGGCGACCGCCAATAGCGGTAAAACTATACCATCGGGATTAGAGGAAATGCTATCCCACACTCACCAACCCGCTTGGCCAGCGTGGTGAGTTATGGCCAAACCCCTCCAAAATGACACCACAACTTAAATCTTGGCCGTCAGTCTCCGGCAGCTGGAATGTACGTGGCCAAGGCAGCGGCCAGTGCGACATGAAGGCAGAGGGTGCTAAGAATCCCCGGAGAACCGGACTAGGCTGCTATCTGATGCTGACCTTGGCTACGTATAATGGACGCTCCCTATCTTCTGATTCAAGACTTCTTGAATTGGAAGAGGAACTACAAAGAATCAAGTGGGACATCGTTGGGCTAAGTGAGGTAAGGAGAAAAGGAGAAGATCTCATTGAACTGAAAAGTGGACATCTCTTCTACTATCGTGGGACTGATACTGGCAGAACTAGTGGTGTTGGGTTTATAATAAACAAGAAACTGAAGGATAAAGTTGTAGAAGTTGAAAGTTCCTCTGACAGAGCTGCACGACTCGTTATCCAACTCTCGAGAAGATACCAGACTCAGATTATTCAAACTTATGCACCCACCACAAGTCATCCTGAAGAAGAAATTGAAGAATTTTATGAGGAAATTTGCCATCTAAATAATAAAGGTAAGCAGCACTTGAAGATAATTATGGGAGATTTCAATGCAAAAATAGGGCAACGGCAACAGAATGAAACTTCAGTAGGTAAATTCGGTCACGGCAACAGAAACCAGCGTGGAAATACTCTCGTTGAGTTTGCAGAGGCAGAAGGGTTTTTCATCTTGAACTCCTTTTTCAAGAAAAAGCCACGCAGGGAATGGACATGAAGACATCCAAATGGGACGACAAATGAAATAGATTTTATTATGTGTAACAAAAAATTCGTCATAGAAGACTGCAGTGTGCTAAACAAGTTCAACACAGGTAGTGACCATAGATTGGTGAGATGTAAGATGCACCTCAACACTAAACTTGAACGTGGCAAGCTCATAAGACAAACAAAATGTATTGACATAACCAACCTTAAAAAACACCATAATACTTTCAAGTTGGAACTGAAAAACAGATTCTCTGCTTTAGAAGGCCTAACATTGGAAGAAGTGGATATTTCTGAAGTTACAGAAAAGTAACCAAAGCTCTTATGGAAACAGCAACAAAATTAGCTGGGTCTAAGAACAAATTGCATGTAAACAAATTATCAGGAAAAACCAAAATGTTGATGCAAAAAAGAAGAGAGATGAGGACAACTAAATAAGATGTGACTTCCAAAGTGGAATATATAGAGCTGTGCAAGACAGTACGAAAAAGTATCACTGAAGACGTAAGGAAATTCAACTGTGAACTAGTGAGGAAAGCAATTGAAAACAACCAAAGCCTAAAGATAGCAAAGGAACATCTCAGTAAGGGAAGAAAACAGATTATGGCACTGAGAAAAGAAGATGGTTCTGTAACAAGAAATAGAGGCGAAATTTTGACAAGAGTGAAAGATTTCTACTCCAAATTATATGAAAGGGATGATACATGTATTCCAGACATCATGAAAGGTACTAGTACCAGAGTTCTTCCAGTCCTCCCAGCAGAAGTTGCACATGCAATCAAGAACATGAAGCGGGGGAAAGCTCCAGGAGAAGACGGAATTACTGTAGACATCATACAAGAAGCAAGTGGAGAAATCGAAACAGTACTCGCCCAAATTTTCACTCGATGTCTTAATGAAGGGAAGATTCCTGAGGATTGGAACAACGCTACAATGATCTTGCTACATAAAAAAGGTGACATTGAGGATCTCGGGAACTACAGACCTATCAGCCTCCTCTCAGTGGTTTATAAATCTTCACTAAAGTTCTTTCACACCGCTTGAAGGTGACACTGGACATGGATCAACCGAGAGAACAAGCTGGATTCAGGAGTGGCTACAGCACAATAGATCATATCCACGTACTGAGAGAACTAATTGAAAGAGCGAGGGAATATGAGCTTCCATTGTGCATGGCTTTTATCGATTATGAAAAAACCTTTGATTCGGTGAAACCATCAGCAGTTACAATGGCCCTGAAATCCTGCGGTATTGAAGATGCGTACATTAATATTATTAATAACATCTAATAAAATGCAAGTGGAAAGATTCGGCTGTTTGAAAATACAACACACATAAAAATTTTAAAAGGAGTGAGACAAGGTGACACTATATCTCCAAAGCTCTTTAATGCCACATTGGAAAATGTCTTTCAATCACTGAACTGGGAAAACAAAGGGATAAAGATTAATGGAGATTATCTAACCCACCTTCGTTTTGCTGATGACATACTCATTTTTGCAACTACCCCATCAGAGCTGCAGAGTATGATCCAAGAACTTGCTGACAAGAGTAAAGAAGTGGGATTAAGAATGAACTTTCAGAAGACAAAAGTGATGTTCAATGCTTTTACAAGAAATGAAGATTTATCGATTGATGGAGAAAAGCTGGAGATAACAGACACGTACATTTATCTTGGACAGCAGATATCAAGTGAGGGTCACATTGATGAAGAAATTAATCGGCGTACAAAACTTGCCTGGAGAGCTTTTGGAAGAAACAGCATAATTTTCAAGAGCAATATGCCATTATGTCTTAGAAGAAAAGTGTTTGATCAATGCATCCTTCCAGTGCTTACGTATAGTGCAGAGACGTGGATCTTAACTAAAAGAGACATACAAAGGCTGCAGACAACTCAAAGCAGCATGGAGAGGTGCATGCTTGGTGTAACCAGGAGAGATAAGAAGAGGAACTCGTGGATCCGAAAAAGGACAAGAGTGGAAGACATCATGATCAGAGTTAAATCCCTGAAATGGCAATGGGCTGGACATACGTCTAGAAGGACAGACCATCGATGGACAGCCGAAATTTTAGATTGGATTCCAAGGGACAGGAAAAGACCCAGAAGAAGACCACATGGAAGATGGGTGGATGAAATTCGAAAGTATGCGGGAGTGACATGGAGGAGACTGACACAAGACAGACCGTTGTGGAGGAAACTTGGGGAGCTTCGTCCAGCATGTGGATTGACAATTGTTGACGATGATGATGATGATGATGATGATGATGATGATGATATATATATATATTATTACTATTAAACGGACAGCATCAGCACAGGCTCAGTAACTTAGCTTATTCGAAGTGATATCTACAAAATTGACATGCAACTCCCCCCCCCCCTTCCTCCCCATCTCAGCTTATCATGAGCAGCCACTGGGTACACGTCAGTACACCATGGTAGCTACCGAATTCAATCAAGAAAACCTTTGCAATTTGAGTATGATATAGGCTATAAAATAAATTGTGCACTTTATTTTGCTTTCATACAGCTGCTTAACTGAAATGATTAACTCCACGAAAATAGATTAAAACAGACTGTCGATTTACCTCGCTATAATGCACGTTTAAATAGGCCGGCACATGAAAAACTAATTACGATCAGCCAAAAAAAAAATCACTAACTGGGGTCGGTGTCTGCACCCTCTAACGACGAAAATTGGCATTTTTCTTGTACGCGAATCCCCGTAGTGATCGCCGAAGTGACAGAGCCTTGAGCAGTAATAGTTACAATTGAAGCTCCCAGATAGCTGTGTTCATACTATAGTAATTCTTCATTTCGCCGCTAGAGGGAGAGTGGATCGCTGAGATTTTTTGATTATTTTTATTTTTGTTATTGGAAGTTTAACGACCACCGTGAGCAACTCAATGAGCTATTAGCGGTCGCCCGTCCCTAATTTAGGGCCACTAGTTCCGGGACGGCGTAAAGAGAATAGACAGACACAACATCCATGCCTCACTGGGATTCGAACCCGGACCCTTCTCGGACGAATTATCAGAAGCTATCACTTAGACCACTGCGCCACTAGGGCGGCCCGCTGAGATTGCCAATAACCACGAGCGGCAGCCATTCAAGAGTGGGAAAACTGGTGGTTTTCAAAGCTGTTTCAATGCATTTTATATTGGCCGAATCGCATTTTTTTGTCTCAAATGTTTCTAATTTTGCATCGTAACCTGCTGCCAATGTGTGAGAAAATGATGGATTTATAAAATTCTTAATTATTTTGAGACACCTTCACAGTTCCATTTTAAATTGAAACTCATGAAACGTTAGTGCAAGTTAAAAACAAAACGTAACGTAACGTCCGAAAAAGGTCCGGGTTCGAATCCCGGTGAGGCATGGATGATGTGTTTGCCTTACGGCCCTGGCTCTCTCCCTTCCTTGGAACCAGTGGCCCTAAATTAGGGACGTGCGACTTCTTATAGCCCATTGAGTTGCTCACGGTGGTCGTTATTTGGGAGCTCGAGAGAAATTCTACCCTATATCTGTAATGTAAATTCTTTTGTATACATTTACTTGTTTTTTCTCCCGTTGAGTAGCTATTACGAATTCATAATACTGCGGTAAAAACTTCCGAAATTAAAAGTGTTGCTCTCGGCAATTTCTCTTAAGAGTAAAAAGAAATGGTCACATTAAAATGATTTTTAACATTACTTAGTGTGAAATACGAATTTCATGCAACTAGATCACGCAGTTTGCAAGCTACTGCTGAAGCCGAAATATATTTTACACGTAGGACAAGCGACGTTTCCCTTCAGTTATTTCGTATCTCCAAAAAATTACGATAATGATGTTTTCTTTAATCGTGAGTTAAAAGGCATAATGTCTAATTTATACCCCATTGAAAAAAAAAAATAATACGCAGTATTAAAACAACGTAATATTTCTTCTTTCGCTCAGGTAAAAGAGCTTAATTAACGTTGCTCACATACGACACATGCCGTTTTAAACATACAAGCTCTGCGATCAAAATGTCGCCAGCTGCTGCCACTCATTTACACAAGAACTTCCAGTCTATGTATCTTAACTTCTTAAGGTCTTTGGGTTCCACCTAAAATCTCTACCTTATGGTTTCAATGGTAAAACTTCTATACATATTTTCTTCGCAATTAATGTATTCCCAAGGATGAAAATTTACACATCGATAAAACTAACTCTGAGTTATAGCATGGGATACTTAATGTTTGCTAAAACATAACCATAAGTAAGCAATCCGACATTTGTTTGTCTACTGACGTCATCAATGTGCAAGTCGCGCTATCTATTAACAGGTCTGAACACAGTGGGCCGCCCCGGTGGCGCAGTGGTCTAAGGCGTTGGCCTCTGATCATTCGTCCGTAAGGGGTCCGGGTTCGAATCCCGGTCAGGCATGGGTGTTGTGTTTGTCTTACGGCACTGGTTCTCTCCCTTCCCTGGAACCAGTGACCCTAAATTAGGGACGGGCGACTGCTTATAGCCCATTGAGTTGCTCACGGTGGTCGTTAAACCTCCAATCAAAAAAAAAAAAAAAAAAAAAAAGAACACAGTGGCGGATTTCCGACTAGGCGCAATAGGCGCGCGCCTAGGGCCTCAGAGATTAAGAGGCCCCGAAAACGAATAAATGGATTGCCGGTTTCATTTTGGTTTTCACGGACCGAAACAATTCAATCCTTAAAGCTACCACTTTGTTGTATTGTGAATTGATATTTCACTTTCTGATATTAATAACATATATTTTTTCTTGCTTTCTTGATACACCAAATTTTTTGAGTTCTTATCGATTTACTTGTTTTGAAAGGAACGGTTAAAATAATTTAGCCTTCCGTTTAGTGGTAAGTGAAAGAAAGATTCACGCTGCCCACAATTTTCATTGTTTACGGTGAATTCTTACCTGTCCTGCTGTTATATAAATTACTTTCATGCTACTTTCAGTCAAACGAAAACATCTGTGTTGGAACTTTTCCTCTTTTCTTCCA
This sequence comes from Macrothele yani, assembly GCA_039090855.1. NCBI lineage: Eukaryota > Metazoa > Arthropoda > Arachnida > Araneae > Macrothelidae > Macrothele > Macrothele yani. Next base: position 41,873,898 of record CM077004.1, read on the forward strand.
GCTAAATTGCGATGAGGAGTTCTTGTAGATACTCTCCTTATGATCGGGGATCTTTGCTGCTAATTGTTTTTTCCCCTTTGGGGTTGGGTGATCAAATTCTTTCTCGGCCCTAATCCCCCTAACCAGCCTAAACCTAAAGAGTTAATATTTAGGCTGAAAAAATAAAGAAATTCGAGAATATCGTACTATTTATGTTTCTTTTATTTAATAGTGTTAAAAGAAATTTCTATTTTGCAACAAAATGTTCTTATTACTTTTCTTATGACTTTCTCCTCCGCTGGTATAAAACTGATAAAGATGTGGTTCCTACTTTTCCAATTTCAAACCGGATCTTCTGCATTTAATTCTTATGCTTCTCTTTCTGATAACTGCAGTGCATATATAGAAAAAGATCTCGCGCATTTCTTTGAAAGAATAAAAAATGCAGACCTTCTCAATTCCCCCTATGAAAATAAAAAGAAAATGCTTTCAGGAAACACATTCTCGCTTTCCTGCACTATCTGATTAAATTCTCACTGTCCAAGTTTCTTATTCTTAGTCCATGGCATTCGTCTATGCCATGGACGACTGAATCTCTTCGATTTAGGGAATTGTTCGCCACAGAAGAACTCCTCCACGAAAAGTCATCTACACTTTTCAAGTAAAGTACTGTGCACAAATTGCATTTTACCCGAATTTTCTATTGTAGAGGACTTGCCAATGTCTTTAAGTATCTTATTTTTACTTGACGCCATGCTCGTTGCCTACTGTTTGCTCATAACTTATAAAAAAAAATATTTTCCGAAGCTGAAACAATGGAAATTCAAACGCATTTCAATTTCATAACAATGTATACGTAATGTACTGATAAATTTAGAGAAATTCCATTTTCAGGACCTTAGCTTTAAATTTACCAAGTAATTTGCAACTGAAAAAGTGCTAAAGTAATCAGCTTTGCCTAATATATCAAACTCAAAAATAACTTTTGCTGTAACTGAAATGGTCTCTTCGTAGCGTAAAGTTAAAATTTACTGAATGTCCATTTCGAGAACTCCTGGGGATAAATTTGTAAACTAGTAGTGAACTTTAAAATCGGCAAAATTGAATGACTGTTTATGTCGTATCATTCGTAAAAATAATTTTCTAAAAATCTGTAAAAACTAAATTCTTTAGATTTAGCAGGAAATTAACGAACTAATTGGAAAATTCAAATATTTGTGAAAAAAAAATAGGTAAGCCTGCTCTGAGAAGCATAAAAGTGATTTTTCCCTCTAAGTTGAATAGCTTGTTCAGAATAGAACTTCATTTCTTTGAATTTTCAACTTGGATAGCCCTTAGCCGTAAATTCACGAAGTATATGGGATATTTAAAGTGCCAAACTTTATATCTATTGATTTCTTATTAGCCGCAAAAATAATTTTTGAAATATCTCTGAAAACAAGAAGTTCCATGTGCACGGACATACAACAAAGTGATTACACTAGCACTATTTTTTACAAAACCTTCTAATAATAGAAAGATCGACTGGAATTTTAAGAAGAGTAAATACCTTTTTCTTGAATTTACTTTTTTTATTTGTTAAATCTGACGGATAAAAATTTCTGAGGTGATAAGAAGGGGGAGGGGGACCCTGAATCTTTTAGCGGCTAGGGCCCCAAAAGATCAAAAGTCGCCTCTGTCTGAACATTACTGAAAGAAAAATGATTGTTTTTAAAATAATTTTTGTTATGTTTTAGCAATTATTAAGTATCCCATGCTATAACTTAGAGTTCGTTTTATCGATGTGAAATTTTCGTCCTTGGGAAATGTACAGAAATTTAACCATTGACAGCATAAAGCAAAGATTTTAGGTGGAACCACCTTAAACCTCCAATCAAAAAAATAAATAAATAAAAAAACTTCATTCGCACATGAAGTATAATTCATTCCGTTTTGATATTAACACGATTTCTGCAACCAAAAACTACGCATTTAAAAAACCCAACAGCTCAAACTACAGGGGTAACATGTAAACAAATTCCCACACTTTGCAGCTTCACGCTTAAGAGACCCAGTGCATCTCCAGAAGTCTTATTCTACCTCCTTGCGTAAAATCTTCAATAAAAAAAATTTTAAAAATAGAGACTTCAGGTCAGCTTACCGGACATGGAACACGTGGTCTAAATTAGGGATAGGTGACTCCTTGTGGCCTCGGACGCAAAATGAGAAATTCATAAACTTATGAAAGTTATAAAAATAAGAACGTCAGAACTTTACTACCCTCCTTGAATACTGCAAGTCGCATGCTTGGGGCTCAATATGGTAATTTGGTTTCTTGACTAAATTACCATTTTTTTCATCATCTACGTAGTAGCATTAAGATTGACGTTATTTGGCTGTTTCATCCCGTCCTTTGATATCAAAATTCCTGTCCGAAATCAGGCTGGTTAAATTAGTGAGCTCTTTCCAAACATATTCAGACTTATAGCATTCAGTAAATATCAGCACTTTGCATGAGAAAGCATTATTGAGTAACCGACAAAAATGTTTTGAAATAGAAATACGTCACGTAGTATTTTTTAATACACAGATGACGTCGGACTAGGAAGGGCGTCATCATATTTGCCTGTGATCTTTACGTTAATAAGCAGCTTAATATATGTTCAGTCCAGTCAGTATATCAGTTGTTGACGATCGTAAACAGTGTGGTCTGCTGATTGTTTTGTTCCTGTAAATTATTTATTTAAATTTTAACTCGAGCATTACTTGATTATATTTTCTTATCGAAAGTCAGGGGTGTAGAAATATATTAACTCGTTCATTACTACTTGTTTGTCGGGTGACGTATTCGAGCGGCTGATTTGTGCGTTGAATCACGCTAGTCTCGTGGCGTGGACTTTGAAACTTATTTGATTATTGTACTAGAGGACATTGCCCACCCAAAAAAGGACCACAGGCAGACTTTTGGTACTTGAATATCTGGTGATGAATTCATCCGTGACAACCAGTGTGGCGTAGTTGTTTCATGGTTTATACGGATTTGGAGTATTTTTCCACGTGATTTTGAAACGGCGTGCTATTAACAATTGAGTGTTACAGCTTTCACTACATAAATAAGCAGTGATTATGATTTTCAGTAGTAATGACATATTAACACAGGCGCAGTTGAAGCGATTAGCAGAACACAAATACAGTTCGTGCGGAAATACGCTCCTGGACCCTTTATTGCAACCATTCTGGAATTGGCTGGTTAATAAGCTGCCTTTATGGCTGGCACCAAATTTGATGACCATCAGTGGCCTTATCATAACCATAGTTACTACTTTAATTCTAGTTTATTACAGTCCTGATGCCCAACAAGAGGTGAGCACCAAAAGTTTGCTCAAAATGTGTTTTGAAATGTGTTGAGTATTGGTTGAATGATGTGATGAAAGAATGGTCTTATGAAATGAGTAACCAACTCTGGTCATTCACATAAATTTCGCTTGCAATTTCTAAATACTGTAGGTTCTTGAGTACAACCCCCTAAAGTTTTAATTTGCTGAAACCAAAAAATGTATTCATAAATCCATAAGACTATTTGAAAATTTGCTCAAGTGCAAATTCATGGGAAATGGTTATTGCTTTATATCATCCTTGCACTTTTTATGAAAAAATTGAACTGATTTTATACGATGGATGATACTATCAGCTGCTCTTCTGATTAAAACAAAGGCACTTTTAAGATACATAAACACTCTGAAGCCACAACTGAAATACATCTGCTAAGATTTTGTGTTACCACTAGCTGTTGTCAAAACACAATTTCTGTGAGTAGAAACGGATTTCCTCTTAAAACGAAGTTGCAGACTTACTTTGCTCCCAGTAAGTAAACTTACCTTGCTGCATGTCCTTGTAAGGTACATTAGTGTTGTCATTGAGAGCCTTTCTTGAAGTACAGTACATCAGGTAGTATATGAGACTAGTGGTTGTTAGGGCAAGAAAAGGTCACAGTCGAGGTTCTCACTGCCAAGTAGGAAGTAAAATGGTACTTTCTGTTCATTTACCCACAAGGGATGTGAACATGCTGGATTTGGGCAGTCAGAGGTGGAAATCCTTCTGGAGTTTCCACTCTGCATATTTCCCTGCTTTTTTTTTTTATGACTTGACTTGCAGTCTTGATGACACACTTCCAAGTGCATCCTTTCCCTTCCCTAGCTTTCACTGTGTTTGCTTTGGTGCTTCTGCTATTCCAATTGAAAAGGGGAAAAAAAAATTGTGGCTCTCGGCCCTTAAAGAACTTTGTGCCTAAATTCCTAAACTGAAAATGCTTCAGTCTCTGATTTTGCTGAACATTGCTACTTCTGGAACACGACCAAGGTGGTACTTGTTCACAAGTGGAACCTGCTTGTAAGGCCTTTGTGTGTGTAAGAAGTTCTCGGGTTTAATTTTTCTTAAAAAAATTTTTTATTTGCTTTGTTTTTAGCTTTAGTTATGTAATGCTTTTTTTAGGATATTTGATGCTTTCTTTCCATTTCAGATAATGGAAATAATATTCCATATGTTTTTTAGTGTTTGTTTTGTTCACATGCTTTTTTTTTTTTATGTATGTATGAAAAAGTCCATGACATGTGCAGTAGGAAAACTAACATCCAGTTTATGAAACCACCATCTATCATCAAAGCATATTTAAGGAGATGCTTCCCGGGGGCTGGACAGTATTTTGGGGCCCAGTATCAGTGGCACATCTAGGATTTTACTATGGGTGGATGAACAAAAATACCTATGAGAAAACATTCCCAAAATATGATGAGGAAACCATAAAAATATCCCCTCTGTATTGAAGTGTATATCCCGTGATTCATGGATGAATTAGTGATAGCAAGGAAATGTAAATGTGAATGGTTGAAAAATGGATACCAGTTTATTTCAGCTTTAATCCCCCCACTGTTCAGCTTGTTGAAATTATTTTGAAGTAGTGGGCAAAATAATATGATCCAAATAGCATATTCAAACAAATTCGTAATGTAGGAAAATTTTCTCCAATTATAGATGTGTACAAAAAATCATCTGTAATGCTTTTGAAAGATTTGAGGATGGACTGGGGGCAACTATACTTTTTTTGTGGACTCCTGAAAAACCAGAAAGAAATAGAATTTTTTTTTTTCACAAGGCAGTTTCTTATAGTTTTTGTTGTTATCTGCAAAAGAACAAAGAAAAAACTATAAAACTCTGTCAATTCTTCAGTCATCCTGCATAATTCTGGGGTCCTTGGAAAATGTGAGGCCAGGGGCTGTAGCCCCCCTCTTAAATGGGCTCTGTCTATGATACATGACAGGTATCTATAGCTTCACAATGGGAGAACAAAAGCTGGAATATAACTGACAGGTCAGGAAAATATATAAATGCTTTTTGACTGATTTGGACTTGTGCTATTGTTTATAGTCCATTCACTATTACCTGGCACTTGGGAAGGATTTGCTTGACTAGTTTTTATAGTAAGTTCACATTGTAAAAGATTTATCTTTTCCCTCACTAATAAAACACCAAACAATGATGGGATGCGTTGGAGAGGGGAGTAAATGAGGGTTTCTTCTAGTGTTGAAGTTGACTTCCCTGCTCTTCCTACTTTTACTTTACCACTTCACTCCCATCCACAAACACTGTTTTATGAAAAGCTCCCAAGCACCACAGGGAGTCAACACTAAAAGGAACCCCCATGCACTCTCCTCTCCACCCCATCGCATCATTGTTTGGTTTAGCTAGCGAAAAGATACATCTTTTACAATGTGAGCCTACCCTAAAAGTCAAGTGAATCCTTCCTGACTGCCAGATAATAGTGAACAGACTATGCTGCTATTATATCAGTTATCATGTTAGGCTTAGTCGTGCATTTTGTAGAAAAAGCAGCCTGGGTTTTGCTGTACTATATGATAAATGTAGTTTGGTGATCTAAGCACTGGCTTCTGATCATTCGTCCGTGATGGCTCTAGGTTCGAAACCCAGTAAAGACATAATGGATCTTGGGTTTTACGGATCTGGCTCCCACTCTCTCTCTTCCGTAGAACCAATGGCTCTAAATCAGGAACAGACATCTGCTTATAGCCAATAGAGTTGCTCACAGTGGTCTTTTAAAACCTCCTAACAAAAATAAAAGATAGTTTTGTGACCTTTTGCCAGTTACATCACAGCTGTGCCCCTTCCATGAGGGCAGCAGACCTAAGGATGAAAACTGTTGCCAATGATAGTCAGTGGCTAGTCATACAAATGTAAACAAATGATGTGGATTTCCTGTGGACTGCTTGACATGTTTATATAATAAGTCTTTGAATAATAAATATGAAATAGAAAGCATTAGATATTTTCATAAAGCATTCTCATGAAAAAAAAAAAGTGTAAAGCGAGTGCTTCCAACTTGAAAATGATTACCATCAAGGCTAATGTTAAATTTGTTTTGATCAGTTGTATTGATTTTGGCATTTGTCTGATAATTGAAGATAAGATTATTCAACCATCTCAGTATCTGGGAGAATGACAATCGTATTTGAATTTACCTTGCTCGGCTGTTATAGAAAAGCATTTTTGCATTGGTTTGGGGCCAGTTGTTCATAGAAATTTTTTTCTCACTTTGCTCAGTCAGCTAAAACTCTTTTCAACTTGGAGGTTTTTGTTTATTTTGCAAGTATGAAATGTATTGGTACTCGAAATTGCTTGACCACAATTTAAGGAATGGCATTTAAATTTGTTCTGCAGGTAGCATGATTTTTTGAAGACAGCATCATTTTGAGTTTGGGAATTTCAGTTATAACTTTTTTTCCAATGTGTTAAAGCTACAAATTAAAGTAATATTTACTACTATTAGTTTGAATTTCTAAGTAATGAAACCATAAATGGAAACATTGTGCGTAAGGGACCTGTATAACTTTGAGTTCGCTGGTTTTGTTCTGCTGTCATGGCCCACACTGCATTCATTAAGTCTTTCATTACCACATATTAAGCAACCAAGATTTATGAACAATCATATTCTCAACTCGTGAATACACGCATATAGGTTAATCAACAACTTTATTACAGGACCAACGTCCTGATTGAAGTACATCAACATACATATATACACTATATTGACAAAAGTCACCGTGCACTTAAAAGAGAAACACAACATAGCATTTATTGACGTACATTAGTACGTTCGCTGTCCACCTTTGGCTTTGATGCATGCACTGAATCTCAAGACATGCTTTCGACAAGGTTTTGGAACACAGCAATAGGTATGCACTTCCATTCAGTACATAATGCTGCGCTAACTGTTGCTTAGTAGTAGGCCTTGGTTCCAAATTTCTTATGCGGTGCTCTAATTCATCCCATAGGTGCTCTATGAAATTAATATCAGGACTCTGTGCTGGCCAGTCCACACACGATACGGAATTATCGTGAAACCACGCTGTAACAATCCTTGCTTTATGGCTCGGTGCATTATCCTGCTGATACCAACAAGGCTCAGTACCATAGTATTGCCACAGAGTTGGTAGAGCATAATTGTTCGGAATATCGAGGTAGACTTGCTGGTTAACAGGTTTGTCCACGATAACCAATGGGACAGGACCATACCATGAAACACACGCCCACAAAAGTACACTGCCAGCTCCAAAACTTGATCGTACAAACAGTACGCTGTGGTAAATAGCGTTTCCCCGGCTGCCGCCATACCCACACACTGCCATCAGACTGATGGATCGTGTATCTGGATTCATCAGTCCATAGGACCTGTTTCTGTTGATTTACGGTCAACAATAAATGTTTTTTACACCATGCTAAACGACGAGTAGCATTCAGAGTGGAGATGAAAGGCTTACAAGCAGCTGCACTACCACAGTAACCCATGGAATGAAGTTCTCTGTGAATGGTAAGTGTACATACTGAGGTTCTAGCATTTTTACTCACTTGTACACTGAGGTCTTGAGCAGTACTCTGTCGATTAGCTGTAATGACTCTCCTGAGGCTTCAGCGTCCACTGTCACTGATTTTCTTTCGTCTGTAGGTACATTTTGCTGCTTCAGGCACGCCATGTGTCTTCCACTTATTCAATACATCCAAAACAGTTGACTTGGGTATGTTTAAATGCCTCAGGGTTTCTCTTATGAACAACCCATTAATATGACACCCAACAATCTTTCCTTTCTTGAAGTCAGTTCTTTCCCCGCTGCGACATTTTCACTCAACCTCACAGTGCAATATGATTGCTGTCAGCTGCAGGCTTGTTTTATACTGTTTGCAGCTGTAGTGTGCATCTTAACGACGACGACTGATCCGTTCATTTGCTTTTGAAGGGGTGTCCGGTGACTTTTGTCAATATAGTGTATATCGTGGCAGCACTTCACTTACATGTCGCCATAACACCATGCCGACCAGCACTCTTCTGCCACTTCTTCTCGAGTCGCCGTCTAACCCTAATCTCTTTAAGACCAATCCAGTTCTCCTTTTGGGAGTGTCTCTAAGCCCCCTCAGGCATACGGGACCACCCAATTCGGCACTGACCCTGTGCCGACGTCAGTAAAACTTAGCGAATGTGCCAGGTACAGCAGGCATCAACATATACAAAAAAAGTAATTACAATATTATAGCATGAGTCCTTACATTGTGTTTGGCAGAGGAGGAAATGGTGTATGTGCAGTGTCTGACCAACCTGTTTCTTCAAGGCTATGAGTCGAGGTCACTAGTGGAGCAGTGCAAAAGTATTGAAACTGGGGAAAGAGTAGAGAGCAAGTTCTATCTCAGCAATTCAAATGAACTTTTTTCTTTTTTTGAAACAAAGACAACGTCAAGTGAAGCCATGACAAACTTAATCACCCAAGAGTCAAATGCCTTAATACAATTCAAGGTCTGAATGGAACTCTGAATAGAAATCTGAGAATTTAACGTTAAAGGTTTCAGGTAAGTGGCTAGGGCCTTCTCCAAGTTACGAGTTGGGTTAGCATAACCCGAGACTAAAAGCCTAAGTGGTTGACCTTGTTTGTGAATCTTCAGTTTCCCAAATATTTCGGGAACTCTTGGTCCAATTGGGGGTTTCATCTTGGATGATACGGAATATGGTAGAAAACCTTGATTACGGAGTTTACTCAGGTCCGAAATTGTAGCAGATATTGGGCAGAGAGAAAATTGTAGCACAGGTTTTCTACCATATTCCATATCATCCAAGATGAAACCCCCAATTGGACCAAGAGTTCCCAAAATATTTGGGAAACTGAAGATTCACAAACAAGGTCAACCACTTAGGCTTTTGGTCTCGGGTTATGCTAACCCAACTCGTAACTTAGAGAAGGCCCTAGCCACTTACCTGAAACCTTTAACGTTAAATTCTCAGATTTCTATTCGGAGTTCCATTCAGGCCTTGAATTGTATTAAGGCATTTGACTCTCCGGGGATTGAGTTTCTCATGGCTTCACTTGACGTTGTCTCTTTGTTTCCTAGCGTTCTACTCACCCAAGTACATTCCATTATTGCTGCCAAATTACACGCTGATTGTTCCATTCCTCCACTTGAAGCAGAGGCTATCCTCTCCGCTCTTAAGTTGGTAGCCAGGAGGTCATATTTTAAATTCGACGGGAAAATTTTTCAACAACGCGAAGGTGCACCTATGGGGTCTCCATTATCCCCCATTTTGTTAGAGTTTTTGCTCCAGTCACTGGAAGACCGTGCTCTATCGAATTTCCCTTTCCAACCTGCTCTCATTGTTAGATATGTGGACGATATGTTGGTTTTTTGGCCTCATTCTATTACACTCCTGGACAACTTTACGGAACACCTCTCCTCACAATTTCCCACTATCAAGTTTACTAGAGAATTGGAACAAGAGGGAAAACTACCTTTTTCGGATTTTATGTTGTCAAGGGGGACCCATCTTCACAACAGGGCAAATATTCTGTTTATGGAAAACCAACATTTACACCATGCATTATCCCTTTTGCTTCTTCACACTCCACTGAACAAAAGACCTCAGCCCTCCGTTTTCTAATAAGATGAGCTTTCACTCATTCATCTACTTGTAGAGCCAGAAATAAGGAACTTTCTACTATTAAGGCTTCGGCTTGGTCTTTTGGATTCGCAGAGCGGGATTTCTATAAATGGTTGAGAGACTTCACGACATTGTCTACGGAGGTCAGGACTTTTAGGTGTGTTGGCAACGTGGAATACTCCCCCCCCCCCCAATTATTTTTACCCTCAAAAAGGCATGCCGGAAATATGCTTTAAAATTTGGTGTCTGCACTCGAAATATCTTGTCACTAATTAGGAATGACCATGATAAGGTTTCAAATTTTTGTAAACCAGGTGTTTATAGTATCCCACTTATACATGAAGACCCTAATACTGATAATAAATTCTATATAGGTTCTACACTTCGGACATTGGATAAAAGATTGAGTGAACATAAAAATGCACTACGTTATCCCAGTCAGGGGAGGTTACTCCCCTGACTGGGATAACGCAAAAATTCTCTGTTCAAATGTTACCAGAAGCATAATATTTTTGTTCGAAAGTTTGCATATTATTTCATATGGTAACATTTGTTGTAATATTGATATGCTTATTTATATACCAAACCCATGGAGATGGTTGGTGACTCCCTCTTCTATCGAGAGTGAAAACTAGAACTACCTTTGACTTGTATAATTATTTTTTGAGCATTAGTGTTTGAGTTCTAATGTTGGCAACACAGGAGAGTTAAAGAGACGTGTGACGGGAATACTTTGTGGCTTTATATATGCTTCGTGGCACTTAGGCCTGATGATGGAGACATGGGATCCCTGAAAGTACTTGCATTTGTATTTAAAAATAGTGTTTTTAATTGTAAATAAATGTGTTTTAATTTGCAGTTGGAGACGCGGTTTGTGTTGATCGTACGTGAGACAGCATATTTCTAGTAATTGTACTTTTACTACCATCGATAACAAATGTAGACTCTGTGGAAATGGAAAAACGGTGACTGTTTTCCAAGGCCACCTGTATTAATATAATTTGAATAAGCATTTGCCATCATAGAAATGGGCCAATCCCAAAACTAAGGCAATAAAAACAGCCAAAAGAGAAAAAAAAAAAAAAAAAATAATCCCGGAACTTGTTATGTAGAACATTGCATAATAAAAAAATAGCAGTACTCAGATACAGTCGCACTCTGTTAAGACGAGCTGTTCGGGATCGAACAAATTGCTCGTTATAGCCATTACTCGTATAATCCGGTAAAGACCCAAAATATCAAGGAAATCATTCAAAAAATAAATTTCTTTATCAAATATAGTACATACAATGTTTAATGTTGAGAAATACATAGTACTTACGTTTAGTTGAAATTACCGTACAATATTTCAGTTGTGGAATTCTTGAAAAATGCGTACGTACAGTACTACATACGTACTATACATAGACATTGTACATACATATGTAAGTACGTACGATGTGATGCACATTAAGTTGAAATTCTTGAATAACGGACATGTAAACTACATACGTACTGTATGAAATACAATATATACTATACAGTATTGTAATTTTTGTACCATACAGTACTTAGTACCGTACCTGTGCTTAATTTTATCTATCTGCCCAAAGCACATATCCTTTTTATTTCGTATGAAAAAATTTGGTTAATTTTAGCTGCATTGTCCTTGACTTCAACCGAAAATCCATCAGATTATGCTTAACAACTGATAATGCACTGAACACACACTCATTGCCAGAATTAGTTTCATAAAATCTAGTCAAAATATCCAAGGCATCTTGTGCTTCATTGTAAGTCACAACTTCTTGTGTTTCTGGTAATGCTTTCGCCTTCACTGTCGGTTTCAGTTTCTTCATTCACCGCAATGACTTCTTGCACAATTTGTTCCTCTGTTAAAATTCCAGTTGTTAGGACCGCAGCGTCAATGTCGATAAAATCATCAAGAGAATTGCAATTGTTAAAGGTGCTTAAATCTCTAGTTTTTAACCATTCTGATAAGGGGAGATCGTCGTCATCAATCACTTCAGTGTTTTCTACTAAAGTCTGCTTTAGAAGATCAGCTTTCCTATAACAGTTTTTAATGGTTGTCGGAGTGACACTATCCCAAGCTGCTCTCATAAGACGAACAGCATCCAATACGAAAATCTTAATTTCTAGCTTCTCCATTTTCTGAATTAATTGTACAGTTAGAAATCGCCGAAAATGGCACTTAAAGCTCCTGATTATCCCTTGGTCCATAGGTTGTAGAATTGATGTTGAGTTTTGTGGTAGGAACACAAGTTTGATATTTGTCAAGTTTTCTGCTTTGGGATGTGCTGGGCAGTTGTCTATTAACAGCAAAATGTTTCTGTTTTTCTTTCGTACTTCACAATCCAATTTATGAAATTCTCCCATAAAGATATCTGATGTCATCCACGCCTTTCTGTTTGCTTTATAATCAACCGGGAGATGCTGAACATTATTAAGGCATTGAGGCTTTAACGATTTGCCAATCACCAATAATTTTCTTTTTTCATTTCCTGCCATGTTCGCACAAATTAGAACGGTTAGCCAATCCTTTGCCAATTTACCTCCAATGCATTTCTCGCCTTTAAAGGTTAAAGTCATGTCAGGGGTTACCTTGTAAAAAATACCCGTTTCATCAGCATTGAATATGTTCTGCTCACTGAATTCAGAAATGAAGCTGGGCCAAACGCGTTTTAGCCATTGATTTACAGATTCCGTATCCGCAGACATTGATTACCCTGACATTTTTGCGTAAACAATATTGTGTCTGTTCTTGAAGCGATCAAGTCACCCATTACTGCATATAAAATTCTCATGACCGAACTGTACTGCAAATTTTTCCACTTGCACTTTTAAAATCGGTCCATTGATAGGAAAACCAGAATCACGTTGCACTCTAAACCAACAAAGTAAAGCTTCATCAATATCATTTTTTTCACACTTTTTCATTTTTTTTTTTTTTTGCAATCTGTAAGATTGTTTTCAAATGCTGACAAAACTGCATCTTTGTTCTTCCACAATGTAGATACGGTAGATGATGAAAGCCCATACTTTTTGCAAGCAGCTGAATTTTTCTCACCGTCTTGCAGTTCCTGAATAATATCCATTTTCTCCCTGATGGAGAGAGCCTTTCTTTTAACAACAACCATTTTGCTCACAATATCACACTTAATAAAAAAAGATGGAGGGAAAGCATAAGTGATATCGCAGGAGTAGGGCTGCGTGCGGCTTTCTGATTAAAAAAAGGTTACGATATGTCCCGTGCGAAGTTGAAATACTGAATGCACTAAGAAAACATGCGTGGGGTTAGACCATAGCAGCCAATGAGAGAAAGCGAGTTCCCTCGCGTAAACAATGGCAAAGGAAAGGCTGGGAAGCTGTACCCCACAAAATGCCGCCCCCACCTACCCTTGGGCTGAAATGCAAGACGTCATAAAACACTCCCTACTTTTCTCTCGGAGCAGGTGACACACAGATGGTCTTTTTGGGTAGCAGGTGGCTAATTGACGCCACCTTTCAATGCTGCGCTATCTTTACTGGGTGTAAAAATAAAAAAAATCTGAAAGTCTTGCAAATTTGCTCGCTATAACAAAGTTGATACTCGTAACAAGCGGGATAATTTAACACTAATTGCATACGAAACCAAAATTCTTCTGGCATTTACTCGCTGTAGCCGGGACCTCGTTATATCCAACTCATCTTAACCAAGTTCGACTGTATTTAATTATCTGTACATTTGCACTCATTTTTATACAGAACAAAAAAAAACCTTGTGTGCTTTTTCTGGTATCATACAAAAAAAAAAATAAAAATAAAATAGGGTAATCTTTTAGAAATTGGACGTACTTAATTTTGAAGAAACTATATGCCAACAAAGTTTGGGCAAAGTTTTAGATTATACTTTGGTCACTTGAATTGTTTGTATGCCACAGAATACAGATGGTGACACATCAGCCATTCTGGGAGCATGATCATCTGAACCAGTAAAGTGTGACATCTTGGGCCCTTCTTCCAGCACATGTACTCCATTGGCTGATGGAATGAGTGGCTTTTCTCTGCAATATTGGCAACAGTGGTACCACCTGCTCCTCCTCTGTGACAGGGTTTTAAAGATGATACTCATTTTTGTGAAATTTGCCTATTTTTGTGTGAATTTTGCTAAAAATATAAATAAAAAAACTCTAAAGTACACAAAAGTTCAAAGTAGCATGGATTTGTAGATGGAATCATGATTATCAGATCATGACTTGCAAAGTGCCATAGCCTAGGTGCAAGTGTCATCAAAATGGGGGTCTCAGAGGTATGTGCAGTGGTGGTCGAAATTGTGGACACTTTTTGAAAATTTCATGTTTTGCAAATTTGCAGGCTTATAGGCAGGGCTCGATTTCGACAGGTAGTTAGTAGCAAATTGCTAGCAAGCAAATGCATTTTGCTAGTGGAAAAATGTTGAATGTTTTAATGTGAACTGTAAAATGCCACTACATTGTGCATATGTGGAATATTTTAGACACATACAAAAAGGAACAACTGCTTTCTGGAAACAAATGTTTCTTGAAAAGTACAAACATTATAAAAACATTTTGGCACTAGTAGGAATAACCAGTATGTTTCCCTTATCTACTTCTGCATGTGAGGTTGGGTTCAGTTTCATGAAGAGAATACATGGTGATTAGAGGGGCAGTTTAAACTTATAAAACATTGAATGCTTTCATTAGTATTGAGGTTGAAGGTCCATTGAAGACATGTTTGATCCCAGGCCTGCTGTTTTAAAGTGGTATGATGAAAAGACCCAAAACCCAGATCGTAAGCCATACAGAAAATAACTTAAGATTTTGAATAGTGTTCTTGAATTTTGTGAATAAAGTTAAATAAAAAAAAAACTGTTTTTTAAATATTTGCATTAGAATTAATCTGTCAGGCCATGAAAAGGTGAGTTATATCTAAATATTTTTCAGCATTACAATGTGACAGTTACAGGGATGAAATCAAAATTTGTCATGATTGACTAATGGAAGGGGACGTGTTAAAGTTTCTTTTATGTAATGTTAATAAACTTTTGCTAGTAGATAATGCAATTTGCTAGTAAAAAATAAGGCTACTAGCAAGTGTTGCTACTGCTAAAAAAAACCAAAAAAAAAACCAAGGCCTCCTTATAGAAAATGTTAAGTTTCCCTAAATGCATATGTATATACATCAGTTGAAAGAGAATTTAATGCTGAATTCGATACAAGAAATAGAATTCAAATATCTGCTGTACAAAAACGTTATGCTTACTTTAATCTAAAAAACAAGCACAGGTGTGATTCAGTTCAGAAGTGGAATGTGAGTGCAAATCACACTCCTTGTTCAGAGACCAATCTCTGAACAAGGAGTGTGATTTGCACTCACATTGATTCAGTTCAGAAGCGGAATGTGAGTGCAATCACACTCCTTGTTCTAGAGACCAATCAAATGGCTGCAACGCATCATGTACGAAGTTGGGAAAAGTCAGTTTTGTTCTGTAGAAGAAAGTTATCTGTGTAAGTGAAGTGTGCAATTGGACATTGTGTGCATACTTTTAGTATTTCTTGAAATTTAAAGTGTAGATAATAAATAGAGCAATGGCTCTAAAGAAAAGAGTTGATTGTACATCAAAGAAAAGAAGCAGCATTGTTGTATTACGTGAATCAGGCCCTTTCTATGCTGAAATTGCAAGGCAAGCAGGTGTGACAGTAATGGTATCCAGAGTACGAAAATTGTGTTTACATTATCAGAAAAAAAGTAACTGAAAACCAAAGTATGAAAAGGCCAAAAAAAGTGCACAAAATCTGTTGATGACAAAAGAATAGAAAGACTGTCTCAAAGACAGAAAAATTTCATCTGAGGTGAACAGGGTGCAACTGGTTTTTGTCAGTTTAAGAATGATAAGGGGAAGACTAACAGATATGGGACTGAAAGGGACAATTCTGAGAAGAAAAAAGCCATATCTGAATCTACAGTGCAAGAAACTACTACAGTTGGCAAAACAATACATTGAATGGACAGAAGATCAGTGGAAGCAAGTTATTCAGAGTGACGAAAGTAAGATATCCTTATTTGGTAGCGATGGGGGAAAATATGTGAGATGTTGAATGGGAGAAGAGCGACATCCTGACTGCATGGAGACAAATGTAAAGCACCCAACAAACATTATGATTTGTGCATGTATGGCAACAGATAGTATTGGCTGCCTTCGTGTAATCAGCAGCATGCTGAACGCAAGGAAATACATTGACACCATCCTGGAACCAAAACTGCTACTTTCCATCAGAGATTTTTTTCCAACAATGCGCCATTCCTTTTTCAGCAGGATTCAGCTCCCTGCCACACAGCACAAATGTGCAAACAATGGTTCACAGCAAAGAGCATTCAATTGTTGGCCTGGCCAGGAAACAGCCCTGACGTGAGCCCAATAGAAAATTTGTAGTACCATTTGAGAAAAACATTGTATACGAATGAGGCATCCATCAAGAAAAAGGCAATTAATTAAGGCTATAATTGCTTCCTGGCACCACATAATAGTGAAGGCAGAGCTGCAAACACTTGCTGGCTCAGTGAGACGTCTCTGTTGTGCTGTTTTAAACAATGAAGGCTACCCTACTAAATAGTGATAGTACATTGCAATCGTAAGTATTTGACATCATTTTTTAGTGTAGATTTATCATGATTGCAGTATTTACAGCTTAACTTTTTTTGTACTGCAGGTATTTGAAACATTTACATAGTGAAACATAACATGTCCTTATAGGCCTGCAAAGCTGCGAGACATGAAATTTTCAATGTCCACAATTTTAGCCACCACTGTAAATAAACAACCCAGTTGCCTGGCTAGGTTACAAAAAAAAAAAAAACCTTTCAACATCAACAGCCTGTTTTGCAGTCTAAATTTAAAAAAAAAAAAAAGTAATAATAATTTCAAGGTGCTTCCTACACTAAAATAGTTTTGTTAAAGTAAAGTGTAATGAAAATATGCAGCTTGAATTGTGCTAAAAATATTTTTGTGCAGCTACCACCCAATGGTATTGAACTCTACCTAGATCAACTGCTGCTCTGCAGTATAACAACACGATGCTAATTTTGCAAATCACAGGGCAATTTCCCCCAAAAGAAAATGATCACATTACTAACCTAAAGTGTAGTTAACCATAGTTGTGCTTTTAGGGGGCTGACACACATCTGAGAATAAAACTGAAAAACAATATCAGAAAAATATGGTAGGATATGATAAGAGCAGTGTCAAGATTGCTTATGAGACACTGGATGCTGATAAGTGTTGCCACAAAAGTGGGTTATAATCCAAAGGATAGCCAAACTTTCTTTTTGGTTACTTACTGCACATTGGTGTCCTTGGGAAATTGACTTTGTAGCCACTGGAAATTGTGCATGTTCCCTTATTCCCATTGTCAAGGTGATGACACACTTCTGCAAAGCCATGCAGTCAATTCAGGAGTGAGTGACTGTTCTGTAAAGCATCATCTCTACTCCAGACCTGCCAATTGTTACGATTTTATCATACAGTACTCTCGCTAATCCGGCCTCCTTCTCCTTGCGTGGTTTTTGGTTGCAGAAATCATGTTAATATCAAACTGGAATGAATTATACTTCATACACAAGTGAAGTTTTCAATTTTAATGTTATGTTTGGCTTTGAATTGGCGCTAACATTCGTATAATTCAATTTAAAATAAAAGTAGGAAGGATCCTCAAAATAATTAATAATATTAGAAAAAGCATCTTTATTAAAGCAGACAAATCTGTGACGTGTTTCGAAGTGACCACACTTAGTAGAAAATGCAAGATTTCATCTGCACTGCATTGCAATTGTATGTTTCTTTTACTGTGTATTGTACATAGACATACATATTGTGTTTTACTGTACTAATAATGAGAAAAGATCATTTCATTGTTGTAAATGAGACAGTATAGTGCAAACTGATGGTGTCCTTTTACTATTATCATATGCTTGTCTCTTATTTATGTTTTTTAAATACATATGCACTACACATAGTAAACTTGTAATTGTAACATTAAATTTAAGGAAGAATTAAACTGAATTTTTATGCATTCTCAGTAATCCAGCACTCGCTAATCTGGCACCCCTCTGCGCAAGCAATGGCTAGATTAGCGAGAGTCTACTGTATTTAGTACAATAAATCATGCTGCATTACGATAATATGATTTTGCTGCCAAAAATACGATTTTTTTAAAGTCATGTTCTCCTCCATTTTTCCCCTTTTCAGACAGAAGTAGGGGAAAATTTACATGTTATCTGTTTTTTCCCCCTTCGAAAGATTTTTTTCTCAGAGAGGTTTCCAATTTCTCTTAACAGATTCCCCTGCCTCTAGTTTCCCAATGGAAATAAAGTAAGTCAAACCAAGTGCAATCGGCAACCAGTGGGCAAATCTCAACTCGTTTCGTATTTTCAACTCTTCATCATACCGAAAGCTGCTGATTGGTCTGCGCTGGAATGTGAAGTGTCTGTTTATTCAGAGCAACCTCCCTCTTCTTACACCTGCAAGCATCAAGAATTTATATTGCTACACCTTACACCATCGAGAATTTATATAGCTGAAATAAGCTTCATGTTACGATTTTTCTGTTTGAGTGTTATGTTTTCTGGTTCTGAGAGGTTGGCAAGTCTGCTACTTGTGTTTTTCATCCAAGTCCCGAGAAAATTGCCCATCAAAATGTGATACGCTTGCTTGCTGCAAACCTTCCGAATCCATGCAGGCATGTGAAAACCTCTGCAGAGGGCCTGCTATAAAAAGAGTGGGACAACTCCTGGAACTGTCTGACAGCATGCCAGTTCAAGTATAGAGGAGTTTCTTTCCTCACAATATCCCCCATCATTGGCGTCCCTTATTTCCACTCGCCCAGTTGGGTGCCAGTCTTTCTCAGAACCCCACAATAATCCTACTGCTACACAACCTGACCACAAAACCTGTGGTATTCAACAACTAAAAAATATTTTATAAAAAGTACCCTGGTACTCCGTGTATATAATTTATTCCATGTATCTTTCGCATGCCAAAATCTTTGTGGGTGTGAAATAAAACCAGTGATGGCTTCTGATCATTCATCTGAAAGGGTTCTGGTTTCGAATCCCGGTGAGGCATGGATGTTGTTTGTCTTATGGCACTGGCTCTCTCCCTTCCCTGGAACCAGTGGCCCTAAATTAGGGACAGGCGACTGCTTATAACCCATTGAGTTGCTCATGGCAGTCGTTAAACCTTCAATAAAAAAAAATAATAAAAAAAAAACAAGAAAAACAATGATTCGAGATTATACATTTATTTACATACAACACATTGCATTTATTCACGTCACTCCCGACCATATCAAACCACAGCCTGATACATACTAAGCAGAATTGAATCAGAACAACAAATAAGAAGGTTTAGTAATTCCTGACAGTGAACAGTAGGTAGGTACAGGGGTTGCGCTGCCGATCGCCATCTTCGCAATTTGCGAAAAAAACAAGTGTTTTGGCGATTACATTTTTATACTGTTATAATACTTTGGCAATAAAAAATTGAATTTGGCAAATAAATTGGCGAAAATTTTAAAAGAGCCAGCGTGACCCTTGGGTAGGTAGATTGATGAATGTTATTGTAAAACCAATTGAAGAAGATATGCGAGTCAAAAGCAAATATTTACTAAACTATGGTAGTAGTAATAGCATTTTGACTGCATAGCTTTTCAAAAATAATATTCACTATTATTATTATATACAGGGTAATTCAAAATGATTCATCCGATTTCATTAGATCATAGCTCCGTAAAAATCAAGGTAATAATAGGATACTGCACGTTAAAATGAAGAAAAACTTGTTGAGTTTGCGAATTGTTACCTAGAAAATAAAGTATGAGCCACATTGGCATCTGGATGTTCACTGCTACCTTAACGAACAGCTTCCTAACCGCTGGATTGGTCACTGTGGGCACGACGACAAGGCGCTCAACAGGTGGCCCACCAGGTCTGTGGACCTGACCCCTTGCGACTTTTTCTTATGGGGTATGTTAAGGATAATGTGTATTTGCCACCATTGGCCACAACGCTGGATGAACTCAAAAGTTCGCATTCATAGTGCTCTGCAGTCGTTGACAACAGACATGTTTGATCACGTATGGCAGGAATTTGATTATCGCCTCGACGTAGTTTGCGTGACCAACGGAAGTAACATAGAACATTTATAAGGTATGAAAACAAAATTTGGACTGTTTTTTCTTTATCCTATGTACATTTAATCACTGTATATTTAGAAACACATAAAATACAGCCATTTGAAATTGGATTAATCATTTTGAATTACCCTGTACATTCAGATGAATGTAAGAAATGACCCTGACATTGATGAAGTGTGATGTAGCATTACTATTGACATAGCAATCTCATTGGACATGATTTTAGTGAAAAGTGGGAACGTCAATGACCATGTAGGCTGGTAAATCCACCCAACGTGGTCACCAGTACTTTGAAAATGACTCCTGAAAAAGAATGAGGATTTCATTTGAAAACATGAGTTAAAATACCTATATTTTTTTCCTGTTAATACCCTTAAATATTCAGTTAACTTGGGTATGATCTGTATTATCATGAGTCTTTCATCCATGAACTGCTCTATAGTAGTTTCATTTCAGTGTTTCTTAGGAAACTTTATGTGTAAAAGTTCACTGAGTTTCTCAGTTTTCATTTTCACATTCACAGTTTGTGTGAAGCATCGCATTTAAAGTAGTTTTTGTTTTGTAGCCTCCAGGCTGGGCATTTGTTCTGTGTGCTGTGGGCTTGTTCACTTACCAGTCTCTGGATGCTTGTGATGGGAAGCAAGCAAGAAGAACTGAATCTAGTTCGCCTTTGGGAGAATTATTTGATCATGGTTGTGATTCTATATCGACAGGTAGGTGATTTTGTTTTTCAAGGAATTTGTTAGTCCAGTATTTGTGACTTTCAAATATAATTCCTTTAACAGATTATAGTATATATGATATATATTTTAATTTTATTACATTATCTTACAATTTCTACAAGGGTCATTTCCATGTCATTTCACCCAGTGTATGACACCCATCAACTCAGATTTTCATGAAACTTTTTTTACTTACTACCACCAAGTTACTAATTTGTGTAAAATGTTTCCACTCTAGGCCACATAGTTGCTGAGATATAAAATGTCAAAGTTTTGGAAAATTGCACATCAATGACGTTTCCGAGACTCCGCTTTTAGACACAGTATTTGAGTAAAAAATTCATAGTTCTGTGTCTAATCAACATATCACTACCAAATTTTTACCACAAGTCAAGCAAAGTATTTCAGAAAAAAATATTATATAAATCTTGCCTACCTCTGAGAGACACTCGAATTTACTAAATTGTTTTATTTACAAATTTTTAAGTGCAAAGACATTGCTTCATTAAGTAAGTATTATGGCATAAGGCACAGGAGTTACCAGAGCACTTTTTCTTTTAATTGAACCTAAAAGTATTGTCTAAAAGGCTGTGAAAGAAAAATAGTGGGGTTTTGATTGCTAAAACATAAAAAGTGTAACAATTAGTAGGTATTTATAGCTAATTAGGATAATCAACTAGTGGAATATTTTAGTTCAACAAATTAAAAGCTTGAATAATTAATCTTACTTTTCATCTGAGATGTTGTATCTTATTGTACTGGTGTTGTATTAAATCAGCCTCTTTTTCAGGGAAATAGTACACCCTCCCAGAGCCCTTGGTGGTGGGAGGACTAACATAAGAAATTATATTACACAGGGAAACATGGAAGATGTATTCTTTCTGTGGAGGCTAGTGAAATGATAGTGCTGGGCTATTCGGGTGCATGAACTTTGCTTTTACATCACCTTCCTCCACGTGTTTAGAAAGTACTAATCCAAAAAACCAGTGACTCATAAATACATGCAATGTATGAGTTTGTAGAGATCCGTGACATCTTGACTGTAGGTGGTTGCTCTCCAGAGAAGTGGAAAATAGTGCTGAAATTTTGATCAAAACTAGTTCTCTTTGTTCCAATGGAATTATTAGACACAGGGATGAAATGATGAAAGCCACATGTATCAGGAATTGTTTTTGCTGTGGAGAATCGGGCTTCTATCTGCTGATGTGTTTCTGAAAGTGTTTCTTTTTTTACCATCCAGAATTTTATGTTTTTGACTCTTGCCTCACAGAAATTGAGGACTTTTTCAACTGAGTCTATTGCATCACCAGGGCACATTTGAAGGCTTGCTCAGGTAACCAGCCCCTTAACTGTACCACCAGTGCTGTTGCAAAGAGATTTCCCATGACTGGTTGCAAAAAATATCCATGATGCCGCTAAAGAGAAGTTGTAGTTGCAAAGATTGAGAAAGTTTTTGCAGTTCTTATACTGTGCAGCACATCCGGCACTAAAATAAAATACATTTTTTACAACTGGAAAGTTTTTCTTTATACTGAGTGATTATTTTTTGTGTTTCTTACACAAAGGCTACATCATGCTCTAAATCATCATACAAGATGCACACACTTGAAACAAGTAGGTCTTCAGAGTGGTCAGGTTCTGGTATGTATCTTCTATACCACAAACATGAAATAGAAGACTTACATTTTGATGGATTGTGCAAACACAAATGGAATGTGTTCCAGAAGACCCTGCTAACACTCACCATTTCAGACGCAGCATGCAGAATTTCGAGATGCCAGTTTTAATGTTGGGTTACTCAAATTTAAAAGCAGAATACAATTCATTTAAATTAGCAGGTAATAATCTCCTTTCGTACATGTACATTTTTAGAAATACTGACTGTGTCCTTTTTTCCTGGCATGATTCGAGAGTATTCATCACTTTGGTAAAAGTTCTTCACCAATTCAACTGTATTTTCACCGAGTGTTTTTCCTTTTCTTGGTTTAGGTAAAGCCATGATTCCTTTGTCTCTGAGAAGGTATCTTGCTTGACGGATGGCATATTCACTTACATGGACCTCTTCTATGATTTTTTTCTTGCTCCATGAAGTAGGAACAAGCGTCAAAAGTTGTATCTTTTCTCAGCGTCTCATTGAAGTCTCAAGTTTTGCTTTAAGTAAACCTATAAGCACATCCATATCATCTGCTTTTTGTTTTAAATCGTTTGGAAGTTTTTTGGCATCTTTTTCTATAACCTTACTAACTTTGCTTTTTAAATTAGAACATGCTGACTCAACCTTTCTTTTTGCATTGACAGATTTGCTGTGTGATGCAACGGCATGGAATTTCAAAGGAGACTCCCCTATCTCCGCCAGTGATGTATTAGTTTTCCCTAATGTTTCTTCTTTGGAAATTGATGTTTCTAAATTACAAATACTCTGATTACTGTCACTATCTGTGTACACCTCTTTAATGTCATCATTTTAATTTTAAAATTGTGGGTGTTTTTGTACCTTTTCTCTACATGCATCACATCTTCTGTCCAGGAATTGATTTTGCAATCATCAGAATTTTATTAATTTTCTCTGAAAAGTCAAAGGTCACATTCCTCAATGCTTTTTTTATTTTATTTTTCTTGTGGCACCTAAATGGATCAAAACAACTTTTGTGGTAAGTTTCATATTTCCTCAAGCAGTGTTTTATGATGCTCACAAATATTAAACAGAAGTTCACAACTTACCCCACTTCTCAAGGCCAAAAGTTATTTTTCTGAAGCACTTATTGTTTCAAAGTTTATCAGATTCACCTCCTGTGTGTAACTCCTTATGGCACTCAGTTCCACTTGTTTTTCCTATACTACATTGCTCAACAAGCTGTTCAGTTTGGGACATTTTTAAAACTAATATTTCAAATGGATACTAAAAGAGCTTTCTTTTAAACCTTGGAACAGTAAAATGATCTTTAACTGTAACTAAGAGGAATAACCCACTTCTGAACATTTGAAGCAGCATAAAACACCTTCACTCAACAATAGATAGCAGATGACTGTGACTGACTAGTAGTGCAATCCAGTTGAATCCTGTGCACAGAAGGATGACTCATGTTGAATCAGCTCATGCTTTTAGATTGCTGGGTACATGACTCATTCTGAGCCACCTCATGCTTTCAAATTGCTGGTACAGCTAGTTTTATCCCCTTGCCTCAAAGTATTCCATCCAGTTGAAAAAAAACTAATTCATTCAAAACAATTTTTAAATTGAATCATGACTAATTCAGTTTGACTTTTTCATTATCAAATTTATGCCAAGCCTGTAAAGTTTTGCATTGAACAGTACAATATTTTAAACTATTTGACTAGTCTACATTTATTCTATATTAGGCTAAATTATCACATACAGATAAAAGATAATTATCTATTATTGATATATAAGTGTCTGCATAGAATGTGTCAAATTATAAGTTAAAATAACTATATTAGCAATCAAAATCCCACTACTTTTCTTTCACAGCCTTTTTTAGGTTCAGTTAAAAAAGTGCGCTCTGGTAACTCCTGTGCCCTATGCCATAATGCTCACTTAATGAAGCAACGTCTTTGCACTTAAAAAAATTTTAATAACAAAAATTAATAAATTTTAATGTCTCTCAGAGATAGACAGGATTTATATAATATTTTTTTCTGAAATGTACATACTTTGCTTGACATGTAGTAAACATTTGGTAGTGATATGTTGATTAGACACAGAACTATGATTTTGTTTTCTCAAATATTGCGTCTAAAAGCGGAGTCTCGGAAACGTCATCAATGTGCAATTTTCCAAAACTTCGACATTTTTTTATCTCAGAAATTATGTGGCCTAGAGAGGAAATGTCTAGAGAGGAAAAAATTTACATGGATTAGTAACTCGGTGGTAGTAACAAGTGAAAAAAGTTTAATGAAAATCTGAGTTGGTGGGTGTCATTTCAAAATTAAGCTGGGTGGTCTGATGTGGAATGACCCACAAAGTACTCGTAATCTAGAGGTGAGAATTTCTCATGTACATCTCAGTATGGCATCATCAGCTTTATTTTGTCCATACCTCTGTGCCCATAACTGCAAAGAAGTTGAGTTGTAATTTATAATCCCTTAAAATATGCTCCCAATCAGACTGACTATTCCTTATTTTTCATATTTGCTGGAACAAACTCTCCAGGGGTTCCAGCTGTTGGCAATGCTTAAAGAGCATTTGTTGAGTTGCACTTTTAAAACCCTGAAAATCCATCTGAAATCATTGTTCTTTATACTTTATATTTTGGAGATGAAACAACTTTTGAAATTGTTATATTTTAATCAGAAAACCTTAACAGGAAAACAAAAAACAACTAAATGTAAGCAATGTCCCCAACCCTTTTCTTGTCTACTTGCAAACATTCCATCTAAG
The DNA here is from genome assembly GCA_039090855.1 of Macrothele yani. Classification (NCBI taxonomy): domain Eukaryota; kingdom Metazoa; phylum Arthropoda; class Arachnida; order Araneae; family Macrothelidae; genus Macrothele; species Macrothele yani. Next base: position 41,899,158 of record CM077004.1, read on the forward strand.
CAGAAATTTTCTGCAGTATTCCATCCATTCTTAGGACAAAGTTAATGGTGGATAAACTAAACAGCGAACGGAGTGAACTCTCGATGAAATGGACAGCGGATGAAGTGAACATGGGCAAAAGGAATGTAGACAAAGGGATTTGTCACGATTGTGAATTTAGTTTTCATAAGGATTTGAAATTTCACCCTCTGAAATGAACATGTCTGCAATGTACGGGAAACAGACAAGGATATGCAAACATTTTATTGTGAAACATTAGATTTGAATAAAAAATTTGTAGCTGAAGATAGTGAGTAGTCAAATCCAGTATATACGAGTTAATGCCAAAGGAGCAAGCATTTTTTTTAAAACCTAAAATCAGAGTTCAACATTGGTTCTTCCCCATGTTCCTGCCAGAACTGGCATCTTTTGTGACCCATAAAGTTGTTTTCAAGGTACAGTATAGAGTTTCGGATTTCCTACTTAAAATGCATACTTTCTCATTCCTTGGTTCTACGTCAATTCGTCGTAGCGTCAATTAGTCGACTACGTCAATTCGTCGCGCGTCAATTCGTCGACTGCGTCAATTCGTCGCCTACGTCAATTCGTCGCGCGTCAATTAGTCGACTACGTCAATTCGTCGCGCGTCAATTCGTCGACTGCGTCAATTCGTCGCGGACGAATTCGTCGACTACGTCAATTCGCCGCGTTTACAGATTTTGGCTACATACAAAACGAATGCAGGAAAACGTACGATTTCGAACGTCTTGCTCCCTGATCAAATTTATAAAGTTTGGACATGCAGACAGGATAGGAATATTACGTTTTTCTTTGGCACTAAAAATATTAGACGGTGAACGGTTTTTGGAAAGGGGCAGGGCCCGGTTGGTCAGAGCCCCCCATATACAAAATTTTCGTAAAATCTGCAGTTTTCAATTCAGAACCACCAAATCTGGTATACTATCTCGTGGTATTCTAACTTAGACGCTAGACGGTTTTTGGAAGGGGTTGGAGCCCGGGGGTCAGACCCCCCCCCCCGAATAAACACTTTTTCGTAAAATCTACAGTTTTCAATTTAGAACCACCAAATTTGGTATACTATCTCATGGTACTCTAACTTAGACGCTAGACGGTTTTTGGAAGGGGTTGGAGCCCCGCGGGGTCGTAGCCCCCCCCCCTCATAAAAAATTTCGTAAAATATACAGTTTTCATCTTAGAACCACCAAATTTGGTATACTATCTTATGGTACTCTAACTTAGACGGCAGACCGTTTTTGGAACGGGTCAAGGCCCGGGGGTCAGAGCCCCCACATACAAAATTTTCTTAAAAACTACAGTTTTCAATTCAGAACTACCTAATCTGGTATACTATCTCATGGTAATCTAACTTAGACGCTAGACGATTTTTTGAAGGGGTTGCAGCCCGGGGGTAAGGGCCCCCTCATATAAAAATTCGCAAAATCTACAGTTTTCAATTTAGAACCACCAAATTTGGTATACTATCTCATGGTACTCTAACTTAGACGGTTGTCGGTTTTTGGAACGGGTGAAGGCCCGACGAGTCAGAGCTCCCCCCTACATACAAAATTTTCGTAAAATCTAGTTTTCATTTCAGAACCATCAAATTTGGTATCGTGAAACTCTAACTTAGACGCTAGACGGTTTTTAGAAGGGGCTGGAACCCCGGGGTGATAGCCCCTCCCCTCCTCATAAAAATTTCGTAAAATCTACAGTTTTCAATTTAGGACAACCAGATTTGGTATACTACTTATGTTAAATGGTTATCTAACTTAGACGGTAGACGGTTTTTGGATGGGGTCGGGGCCCGGGTTAAGGTAGCCCCATGCAAAATTTTCGTAAAAAGTTCCGTTTTTTACTCTTAAGAATACCCTATTTACGTTCTATAGCGCTCTTTGGCCCTTTGAGGGCCTTGCACCATAAACCATCAACCAACCAACCAACTAACCAACCTACGGTCTAAGTTAGGGACTGAAGATAACAATAAAGTGCAAAAATATGCGTTTAATGGTGTATTAAAAACACAAATCTATATAGTTTAGCTTTCACTACCAACGAACGGCTTATCAGAAAGAAATATAATGTAATGTAAACAGAGAGTTCCAGATATTCAAAATTAAAAACGGTAAGAAAAAGATTATCAGTGCCAATGTGAAGTCGTATGCATGCGACATCACATAGGTACATTGCATTTCTGTGTCGCGGGATTCACAGAAGCACACGCCAGATGTACGGCAGTTCTATAGAAGTCTCCTAGAAGGTAAGTATTCCCATTCCTTCTTTCTTTTTGTTTCGCAAAATTAAATTAACTAAATCAAAAAATTTAAAATAAGTTTACTGGAAAATTGCAGGAATATCTTTTTCATTCATTAACTTTCACCCGCTGAACTTGGTGATTCCACAAATAGTAATATGTACCTGGCAAATAACTGGTATCCCTACTAGTACAAATTATATTAATGATTTATTTGCATCCAGTTCAATCTAGTATGTCCATAAGAGCGTTTGGGGCGGTATGAAAAATACATTTCAACGTGTGCCACTACGGCGGCGGAGTGATCTAGGCGCTGGCTTCTGACCACTTGTCGAGAAGGATCCTGGTTCAAATCCCGGTGAATCATGGACGTTGTGCTTGATTTCTGGCACTGGCTGTCCCCCTTCCCAGGAACCAGTGGCCCAAAATTGGGAATGTCCGACTGCTTATAGCCCACTGAATTGATCACGGTGGTCGTAACCCCCTACCCCCAAGATTGCGACGTGTCCATTGCTATTTGTTGTGGACCGTACAAAAAGTATGTTTTTGATATCAAGGTGTCCACTTCCATGTAGGCTGGCCATAAAATGTTAGGGAACCGTACAAAATTGCACTTTTGCTTTCACCTTGTCAGCGCTTCGGTATATGGTTGAAGTATACGTATATATAGTTGGGCCATTTCAGCACGTAGTTTGGTTTATATAAAAAATCAAGATAATGTTACATTTTTACTCAGCTACAACACATTAATCCCAAAGGCTATTTGTTGAAATCTTTAATCCGCCGTGCTCATATTCACAACGTTAACATAACATGTCAAGTTATTAATGTTGCAGTTTTACCCTGTCACAAAACTTTAGTTACAAGACCTTAGGCGTAAACTTTTTTAGGAATTTTTAGTCCGACGTATTCATAAGGTTTCGATAACATGCCAAGGTTATGGTACTGCGTTTTGACTGAGGCACAAAAATTCATAAACAGGCCTTAAGTCTTTTTATCAGTTTTCAATCAACCGTGCTCATATACATAAAATTTTCAGAGAAAGTCAAGTTTACTGTGTTGCGCATTTACTCGAGTACAAAACTATAAACAGCCATTAACTTTCACCCGCTGAACTTGGTGATTCCTCAATTCATCCATTAACAAGTCTTTTAAGTGATTGTATGCTATGGTCATATTGATAATGTTTGATGACAAGTCAGGTTAATGATGTTGCACTTATTAAAGACTTAAAAAGGTGTAGAGGCTAGTAATTATTATTTGAAGTCTAAGTAAAAGCTCATTTTTAACTTGACTCGTCATGAAATCCTTGTGAATATGGCATTTATTTTATTTTGTACATTTTACAAAGCGTATGCAGTTTTTTTGGCATTTGTTTTATTTTGTGTTGTACTTGTTACATAGCGTTTCGCATTTTTGTAATGCTTGTGATTGCATTTTGAATTTTTATTTGTTTCACATTTTGGATTGCATTTTGAATTTTTATATGTTTCACATTTTGGATTACTTTTTGACAATTTATATTTTTGACAATTTATATTTTTGACATGCTATTTTGAAAATTTTGACTTTTTTAATTTTGCGTTGTGTTTTACATTCTTGCATCTTTGGCGGAATTACATTCTTGAAAAATTCAAATACAAGTTAGTAAAAGGTATAAATCAATTAGTGAGAAATACCAGCACATTTTAGTAAAGGGTAGAATTATATGAAATTCCTCTTAAAATGTCCAGCATGTTAACATTGTCTCTGTGCACCAAAGAAGTTCGAATTCCTTTTTATCTTGCCAGCGTTTCTCTTCTGGGTGGATTTGTTGGAATCTGTGCTATCACTCTTTCGATTTTAGCCATAGTTGTTCTCTGCTCTTTCGCAATTTCACTGATTATTTCGTACAGTCACAGTTTTTTCTCTCCCAGAAGTGTATTCCAGCGTCTGTCTAATCTTTCAAGTTCGTTTTATGTTCTGGGAAAGCCAAATAAATTGTTTTCACTAACTGACCAAATTGTTGGCGGGAACAGCGGAGGGCTTCTGCTTCCACGAAATTTTCCAAGAACATAATTTTCCTCAAACCACTGAACTACAGAATCTGCATATTCTGGTAAAATTGATTTCACTTCTTCAAAAGAAGCTGGAATTTCATCAAATGGAAAAAAATGAGAGTGCTTGCAGATGTCTGACTTTGAGAGCAAACTCACTGTTTTCCTTATATTCCAAGGCTATGCCAGAGGATGGATATTAATCAGCACATTTTTTTCCGAGATGAAACCAACAACATTTGTGTGTGCTGCTTCCAAATTCCTTTTTAGCAGCATTATAACGGTAGCTATTTCAAAATCTATTAGTATGCGTATATTGTGGTGCAAGCTGAATATCATAGTCTGATGCATAGTCTTGTAAATCCTACAAAAATACTTTATAATAGTATTATATTATTTATACTTGCTGGAAAGTAACCCATAAACTAGTGGGACAAGTCTGTGCATCTCTGGATTCGTTTCAACCATAGCATGAATGGAACATAATTGCCTAAAAAGGGTTGGACAAGTTTCAAATGTCCCATCCATAATCCAGAGGGGTGCTTCTTTAAGCTTTCGTAAATTATTCTCTGTTAAAAATAAAATAATTCTTTGATGTCCAAATGCGCTATCTCTGCCAAAAAATTTTGCACCATCTTCTCCTGTAAATTTATTGGGGCATCGATCCGTTCTGAAGTCGTAGGCTCCGCAGGCATGTCTTGGCATGTCTTCTCTTTTTTACAACTTGCCTTAGTGCATCCATATTAGGCATGTAAGCTGCATTTACTGTAGCCATTGACGTTGTCATGGTTTGAATAATTTGTGCAGGGCATTCGTCCGTATTTCTCGCTCGTTCTTTTATTTGCGCTCTTGCAACAGCAACATCACTTTTCTCCGATCTTGGAGCATGATTATGTGGTTTCTCATTGCGCATCCTGTGTTCATCTCCAATAAGAATAGTACTAGCAAAGCCAGTACAATTTCCATAATTTATTTCAATACAGTGACAATACCGTAAATCACCTCGCACTCTGTTATGGCAAAATAAATACCCTTTTCATTTCAGCAAATCATTTTCTTTTTGTGAGTTAACTATTTATGTTGCATTCTTCATCTGCATAGTGCCTTCGGAAAACAATGCACTTTCTCTTTCCAAAATTATTTAGAATGATATATTTCCACTATTATCACTTGACAACGCACAACAAAGGTTTCAACAAGCACGTTCTCTGTTCTCCAGTCAACTATGAACTAATGAGCAACCATTCAATAAAACACTCAGAATACAGACAATCACGTGAAGCTTGTTCCTCCAGTTAGGGTTTAAGCGAAGTTCAAGATTTTCGTACCTGCGGTCACAAGAAGTGGTTAATTTTAAGGATCGGCATCTTATCTTTTGTTTTTCCAAAACGCAGAGGTACATGTATTTCACAGCTGGGACGCTCCAGGCGGGGGATCAACAGATGCGAAGAACCCGGGAGCCAGGTTCCGGAGGCGGTAGCAGGCGCGGACTGGGCAGCTGTACTCTGGGCCGGTAGGCGTCATGCTAATTCTCAAAAATAAATTCAAATTTTTTGTGTTGCACCATGCGTATGAAAGAAAATTGTTATACTGAAAAGACAATTTGTTTACCCCATAACATATTAAACGAAACCTACGTCCCTACGTGCTAAATGATCTGTAAGCCAAACACAGTTTTTCATGCAACACCTTCCCCCAACTTTCTAAGTTCAGATCTGTCTCGTTCGACTTATTTCCTGTACCGCCCCTCTCTTTCGCTAATTGCAGTTAATTGCCGTGAAATTGGTGTTTTACGTTGGGGTGTATTGCCGCCTGTCCTGAAGACTATAGTGAAAGCGGTGAACCCCAGGGGAAAAGTATTCCATCAAAAGCAACAGAAATCCAATGCGAGAGCAAAACTTTGTTCGTTGGCATTACATCCAAGCAATTTAGGCGAAGTAGGAAGTGTGTTTTTCTACTACGACACCAGAAGATTGTCGCAAATGCTCAGGCAATTACGATACAGATGTGTCCTTAAGACTTCTCTTTCAAGACGTCCAAAGGCCGGCACTAGGGGATGGGGAGGGATACAGTGTGGATGCTCTTTTTTGTTGCAGTTAGAAATTCTTAAGCTCATTCTTCCTTAAAACTTTGCCTGGTTACCAGTAAGTACTGTCTCATGCCTCAACCCTTGCACAGATTTGTTGTTTTTGTTTTCATTCTTTGAGTTAACAGCGGGAAAATATCTGAACTGCGTTGTTTCAGTTGGAAATATTTTTTTTTACTTCAGCAACAGGGCTTCACGTATAATTGCAAAATACTTCGATAGAAAAAACATACCTTACATAAAGAGTTTGCATGAGAAAATAGATTAATAATAAGGAAAATATTCTAAAACCAAAAAAAGAAATTGCGGAACCGAAAAAGCTAGGTAGAGGAAACAAAAGGCTCTAAGAAAACGTTCATATTTAAAGAAACCTGTAGTCGCTTAATGAGTAAGTGGTATAACTCAATACAAAATCATGTGCTGTATTTGAAAAAAAAATTAGAAGCAAGTAGGCATCGTGACTGTCCACAGTTTCTCATTTTCATCCTGTCGACATTACAACCACCACAGAAAAGAAAATAACAAAAACATAACAAAAACACCCATACAAAGTAAAATGCCCAAAACATAAAAAGAAGTAACCACACAAAATGAAATGCCCAAAACATTAAAAAAACTGCAACCACACGAAACAAAATACCCAAAACATGGTAAGAAATTCTGTTTAAAGCACAATAAAGGTATACGACAGGAGAAATATATGTTTTTAAAACTTAATACAAGTGTCAAAACTGAAATAAAAGGAAAGAAAAAAGAAATATTCCAAATTTCATTGTTACTTTAGATATTTTGACCTGTTGACATTTCGTAAATTGTACTTGCACTCGGTCAAAAAATATTACTTACAAGGACTCTTTAGTAACTTTTAATCGCTGTGGTCGTATTTATAAGGTTTGCATAACAAATCAAGTTAATAATGTTGCGCTTTCACTTACCGTCTCCCGCTAAGTTAGAGTTTCATGACACAAAATTTGGTGGTTCTGAACTGAAAAATAAAGATTTTAAGAAAATTTTGTATGTGGGGGGGGGTCTTACCCCCGGGCCTTGATCCGTTCCAAAAACCTTCTACCGTCTAAGTTAGAGTACCATGAGATAATATAGAAAATTTGGTGGTTCTAAATTGAAAACTATAGATTTTACGAAAGTTTGTGTGTAGGGGGGAAGGGTAACCACCCTTGCCCCGACCCGTTCTGAAAACTGTCTACCGTTTAATTTAGAACACCATTATATAGTATACCAAATTTGGTAGCTCTAAATTGAAAACTTTAGTTTTTACGAAAAATATTTATGGGCGGAGGGACTCTGACCCCGTGCCCGACCCGTTCCAAAAACCGTCTACCGTCTAAGTTAGAGTACCATGAGAGAGTATGCCAAATTTGGTGGTTCTAAATTAAAAACTGTAGATTTTACGCGGCATTTTTATGGGGGGGCCTTTACCCCGGGCTCCAACTCCTTCCAAAAATGGTCTACTGTCTAAGTTAGAGTACCATGAGATAGTATACCAAATTTGGTGGTTCTAAATTGAAAACTGTAGATTTTACGAAAAAGTTTTTATTCGGGGGTGGTCTGACCCCCGGGCTCCAACCCATTCCAAAACCCGTCTGGCGTCTAAGTTAGAGCACCATGAGATAGTATACCAGATTTGGTGGTTCTGAATTGAAAACTGTAGTTTTTAAGAAAATTTTGTATGTGGGGGCTCTGACCCTCCGGGCCTTGATCCGTTCCAAAAACGGTCTACTGTCTAAGTTAGAGTACCATGAGATAGTATACCAAATTTGGTGGTTCTAAATTAAAAACTGTAGATTTTACAAAAAAAAAATTATTCAGAGGGGGTCTGACCCCCGGGCTCCAACCCCTTCCAAAAACCGTCTAGCGTCTAAGTTAGAGTACCATGAGATAGTATACCAGATTAGGTGGTTCTGAATTGAAAACTGTAGTTTTTAAGAAAATTTTGTATGTGGGGGGCTCTGACCCCCGGGCCTTGACCCGTTCCAAAAATGGTCTGCCGTCTAAGTTAGAGTACCATAAGATAGTATACCAAATTTGGTGGTTCTAAGATGAAAACTGTAGATTTTACGAATTTTTTATGAGGGGGGGGCCGGCCCCGCGGGCTCCAACCCCTTCCAAAAACCGTCTAGCGTCTAAGTTAGAATACCATGAGATAGTATACCAGATTAGGTGGTTCTGAATTGAAAACTACATAGAAATGTTATTTTACTGAAGAATAAAGGCAATTTTGAAATGTAGTTTTTAAGAAAATTTTGTATGTGGGGGCTCTGATCCCCAGTGCCTTGACCCGTTCCAAAAACGGTCTGCCGACTAAGTTAGAGTACCATAAGATAGTATACCAAATTTGGCTATCCTGTCTGCGTGTCCAAACTTTATAAATTTGATCAGGGAGCAAGACGTTCGAAATCGTACGTTTTCCTGCATTCGTTTTGTATGTAACCAAAATCTGTAAACGCGACGAATTGACGTAGTCGACGAATTGACGCATGCGACGAATCGTCGTGGTCGACGAATTGACGCATGCGACGAATCGTCGTGGTCGACGAATTGACGCATGCGACGAATCGTCGTGGTCGACGAATTGACGCATGCGACGAATTGTTGTAGTCGACGAATTGACGCAGGTGACGAATTGACGTAGTCGACGAATTGACGCACGCGACGAATTGACGTGACACCTCATTCCTTGATGTTTCTCCTTGCTATATCAAACCTCACATGAGTTTAAAGTTCAAAACCAGTACTGTTTCTGCTCATTTTGCCATGAAATTATCTTTGTAGATCCTGGAAGGAGACAGAGAGCAAAATACGTACTGCTTTGGAACTTAAATTTCACTTTAAAGAAAGGAAGGGGTTGCACTTTCATCGATGATCATATGTAGGAAGAGACTAAGGTATTGAAAACCATGGATTTCATTAGGAAAGTTTGTCAAAAGAGATGGCCGCCCCAGTGGCGCAGTGGTCTAAGTGCTGGTTTTTGACCATTTGTTCGAGATGGATCCAGGTTCAAATCCCAGTGAGGCTTGAATGTTGTGTTTGTCTTACAGCACTGGCGCTTTCCCTTCCCTGGAGTCAGTGGGCCTAAATTAGGGACAGGCGACTACTTATAGCCCATCAAGTTGCTCATGAGGTCGTTAAACCCTAAAACAAAACAAAAAATAAACAGGTGAAGCCATTTTATTTTCTCTTTAAAAAGTCTCACAGGCATTGAAATGCCTGTGAGACTTTTATCACATCTTCAGCATTTACTGTTTGGTGATGCTGGTAACAGCCATAGGAATGTACCATTCTTTCTACTAGACCATTTTTTCTACACTCAGCAAAAAATTAAGACTACTTATGAAAGGACATGTGAGTTTACCTTTTACCTGCAGGATTGTGGCAGTTCACCGTGGAACGGACTTAGATATTTGACTGGATTGAGTGAAGTACAACCACAAACACTGTAGAGTAACCAATAATGCAGCATTGGGGGCAGTAGAGGATTGCAACAAATCAGAACTCACTCCCAAATGTGTTTTAATGAAAATTAAATCTTGTTGGTTTGGAGGTCACTGTAAAGAACAAAAATCATCAGAATGTTCTTTTAACCATACTTGGCCTCATCAGGCATAGTAGCCGAGCTTTTCCAGTCATGCCTGAGCTGATCTAGTACAATGGCAAGACTCTTCTTGCCATGCCTGGGCTCATCAGGCACAATGGTAGGGCTCCTTCAGTCATACCTGGGCTCATGATGCACAGTCGCCTGGGCTGTTCCAGTCATGTCTCGGCTATCAGAGACAAGGCTGTTTCAGTCATGTCTGGGAACATCAAGTGCAATGGCAGGATTCTTCCTATCATGCCTGGGCTGATCAGGCACAGTGCCAGGGTGCATTATTTCATTGGAACACATCATCATTAGAAGATAATACAATACTCAGAAATGGGTACCATGACAGCCATGGGCTTGGAATATCTGTGCTCGGAATACAAGGTACGTAGCTTTTTTTTTTTTTCACATGTTTCAGCAGATATCTGAATTCATCAGACAAACCATTTTCAAGTCATGAACATCCCAGTGTTGGGGTGTGTCTGGCAGTGAGAATTATATGGTAAACAAGTGATCAATTTCTGTACCTCAGGCATTGCGAGGTTCAATTCAGTGTTCAGGTGTAAATCAGTCTCCGTCCCACACTGCACTGGTTGTTCATGCCAGTTTCCTGTTGGTACACACTAGCTTTTTATTTGCTTCTCAACATGTGCAGTCCCTTTTCATTTCCATCCACTATTTGAGTGTCACACTGCTGTTTATCCTCCATTTTTACACCCCATGAACACATTCACCACCACTGCAGGCACAGCCCTCCGGGTGCACACTTTGTCTGAGATGGTGGCACCGAAGTTCCAGCAACCAGTGGTCATGCCTCTTTGAAATTCCATAAAATCACACTTCTTCCTGATGCTTTGTCCCACAAACTCTCCATACCACAACAGATGTGTAGTGGCATTTTTAATAAGGTTGATTCTGATTGAAGAGTGCTGGTGGTTGTGATAATTTGCTAACTTAGTGTAAAACGAATCCAAAACAGTAACATTGTGCTATACACAGTCATATCAGAATAATATGACCGGCCTCACGAATCACTGTGTACCCGCCCAGGTGCATCGCAGAGTGCACGTGACAAAGTCGACCACACGAAGATATAAGCGACTGGCCAGGACTGATGAGCCATAATGTGTTACATGAGAAGAATGGGCAGAGGTAGTGATTTGACGCATGTTCAAAAAGGAATGATTCTTGGCTACTGCACCAAGGGTGGAAGCATCTCGGAAACAGTAGACTTCATGGGCTGTTCAATGAGGTGCTGTAGTAAAGGTGTATCAAAAATGGATCGCTGGCACACCAAGTACCTCCTGACGTCATAACCGTGGAGCCCCAAAGGCATCGACCCCAGAGGAAAATGTCGCCTCCATCAACTGGTAAAGTGCAGTCAGCGCGCGACAGTGCAGCAATTGACCACGCAAATGAACGCTGGGGCATCCAGGTGCGTGTCCCTGATAACAGTAGAGTGAACCTTGTTACGCATGGGTCAACACTGCTTCAAGGTGCCCATGTTAATCCAGGTCCATTGGCAATAATGCCTGCAGTTCGCATGGGACTACTGTCGTTGTACACTGGAAGAATGGGAAAAGATTGCCTTCTCTGACGAATCAAGGTTTCTACTCCACAGAAGTGATGGGCGGTGACGGATACAGTGTCAGACACTCGAGAACCAACAAGTGGACACTTTTGTCGGTCAATTACAGGACAGCAGTGGCAGTGTGCATGTCTGTGGGATGTTTTCTTGGTATGATCTGGGACTGCTGGTACCACTGGATGGGCCCCTGAACGCCAATGGTTACCTGTCCATCCTCGCTGACGACATGCATCTCTTCATGTTGGACGTTTATCTTGGTGGGGATGGTGTCTACCAGCATGACAGTGTGCCCTGCCATGTCGCTGAGGGTGTGTGTGACTGGTTCCAGGAACATGACAGCGATGTCTCTGTTCTCCCTTGGCCGGTGAAATTGCCTGACCTCAATCCCCTTTTCTTACTTTTCACGTTTCAATTCAGTTTCGGTAATTGGAGGTATTTGTATTTAACTTCTTACCTCTTCCGCGAGTCCGTATATGGGCCCTGCAGCAATCCAACATCTTCTTTGGGTATGATGCACATGGTCGTATACACAATAACATATTCCAAGAGTTGCACATCCAAGGTATACTTGATGAAACGAATTTATTGCAGATCATTTTATATGAATTAGATGTAAATACACAAACACTCGCACACACACGCACACTGAATATTTCGTTGTTTGTCTTTCGCATCCTAATTCTTAACATCAGTTTTGTTTTCACATTGTGGCCTCTGCAGTGAGTTCCCATGCGTCTTCACGTGTCCACAATTTTCTCGTGTTTGCCTCCTCCGCTGCGCCCTCTGTCGGCGTAGTCCCAACATCCCCTAGAGCACTTGTGGAACTATTTGGATCAACAGGTTCGATGTGCCGACCCACAACCATGTCATCTCTGGGACCTCTGTGCTCTGCTGCAGTCCGAATGGGCATGTGTGCAGTAGGCAACCTTATAGGGCCTCGTGTCCATGCCATGCCGTCTCGCCGCTGTCATATGGGCCATAAGGGTGATTGTTCCCATTATAAGTTAGGTAGTCGTATTATTCTGATACGATCGTGTCCGATCTTTTGACATTATAGAACTTTTACTTAGTGTAATAAATAAACTGGTGTCCAAATTAGCATGACAAATACAGATTCGAGAATATATCCAAACCGAGATGACCATTTTTGAAGTTTTTTCAGGGACATGTCAAAAACGCTAAGTCAACGTACTGAAGAAACATTGTGCTAGCTACTATGGGAATATGTAAATGATGACCTATGTCATCAAGATGGCAGGCCAGCGACCTTGACAAATGCCATTGTGAGCGGGGCGCGGCATTTGAAGCTTCAGTTGGATTGTTAGTGGAAGAATGGCACCACACCATAACGTAGAAGACTCTTTATGGTGGAAAGCAATTAGTAGATTGAAGACGGGGCAATCACAAGCTGAGGTGACCTGATGGCTGAATGTGTCGAGGCACGTGGTCTCCAATCTCTGGAGACAGTTCCGGGAAACTGGAACAATAACCAGTAGGCCAGGGTAAGGATGCTCATGAGTCACAACAAGTCAAGATGACTGATATTTGTTTCTTAACAGCTCTCCATAAGGAGTCGATAACCAGGCAACTGTCTCAGGAGTTCTCTGCTATGGGAACTGTGATGTCAAGGCGAACAGTTTACAGAGGACTCCACGAGAGAGGTCTGTATGCAAGAAGGTCAATAGTTTATATCCCAATTGCCTAATCACACAGAAGGTTGGTTTATATGAATTGGGCTTGACATCACCCTTGGACCCATTGGGCCTGTGTTCTCTTCAGTGACTAGTCGCATTACAGGCTAAACATGAATTCTTGACCTGTGTACATTTGGAGAGGGGTGGGAAGCCAAAATCTTCCCTCCTACATTAGGGAAATTGGCTGCTGCAGTGGTGGACTCTTGGTTTCGTGCTGGCAGCATGTTCGATGGATGCATGCCACTGCACAGGTTTCCAGGAGGCACCCTGACTGTTACATGCTACTTGGATGACATCCTAGAACTCTATGTACAGCTTTTCAGGGTAGATGTTGGCCACCCAATTCCTTTTTGTGGATGATAATGCATGTTCCCATAAAGCTCAGCCAGTTGACAAATACTTGGAAAATGAGGATACTTACAGGATGGAGTGGTCTGTGAGATCCCTGGACCTGAACCCTATAAAGCATGTGTGGGCTGTCCTGGGAGAAGCAATTGCAAGCCAGCAGAACCCTCCCTGGACTGCGATGCGCCTTGGTGGAGGAGTGGCTTACTGCCCCAAACTCTCATGAATAGCCTTGTAAACAGCATGAGAGCTTGTTGTGCGAGCTGTATTGTTGTTCGGGGTAATCACACTCTCTATTAGCCCCTCGAAATCTGTGCCACTTGCTGCAATACTTTCAGACAGCCATGCACATGCTTTCTTTTCATGTGATAATGACATTCCTTTCTGTTGTGTATTGCTGAATTCTTGGTATATGTATGCCTGTACTAACTGTCATGAATATCTGTTGTGTGGATTTTGTATTATTCGTGATTTTGTGTTTGTTGCATTAATTTTGGACACCAGTGTAGCTTCTCACTTAAAGTATGAAGGCAAATCAGTTAACTTGCTTTAATTAGGTGCATTGTGTTGAATGTTTCAAAATGCACAGTAACAGGGGAATTCTTCAACTGTGTTTTAATATAACTTCCATATGTATTCAGGCATATGTTCCATGAGTTGTTTTAGTGGCCATGTTGCAGAATATGATTATGCATCATGAAGCTGTCAGTGTATAGCAGAATTTTATTGTATAATTGCTTGTGCAATGTTGGTGTGAGGATTCCATTTTCAGTGAACCAGATAGAATAGAAATCACTCTAGGCTAAGCTAGCACTATAAGAAGGATGATGTTAGACATGCCTCTTCAGTGATTGAACAATTGTTTTATTGTATTAGGATTGAACAATTATTTTATTGTATTAGGATTGCATGTTGCTGAGCCTGAATGTCTCAGATTATCTCTGATGGTAACATTTCATTCAGGTAGTAATGCATGTGTTGCCATTTTGGTTTGTTTTCCTGGTGGTTTTTCTTTGGTGTCCTTAAATTGTATCAACACATTTCTTTTTTTTTTAATGCTGACAGCAAACATCAAGTGTAACTCTAAAGGTACAGTGGGAACATATACAGTTGAATCACGATCTAACATTTCCCAGATCTAATGATTTCCTGCATTCAATGCTACATTTTGAAGTCCCCAAATTATACATATGCATTTAATGATTTTCCAGATTTAACATTCATTTTTAGTGTTCCCTCCAAAAATATTAGTTTATGATTTGACTGTGCTTAATTCGTGACATTCTAAGATTAGATTAAGTATGCATCTCATTGTTTTTCTGGAATAGATGTGGAAAAGAAAGACTGAAGGTTAGATTATGTAGGAGTAAATGCAGTGTAGGCTAAAAGTAAATGCAGGCTTGCTAAAAAGTATATTCATGGTTTGTATTTCATTTACATATTGCAAAATGTTCAAAGCAGTGCAAGCAGTTAAATAAAAACTTTGGCAAGAGCTTTTTCGTTTAGACTTGTAATTGATGTAACAAATAATCATCAGGGATGTATGCAGATTTTTTTGAAAGGGAAATATCATGCATCTGTTTCTTTTTGTTGTGCTGTATTTCATTTAGATACCGTATTTACTCGAATTTAAATCTCCCCGAATGTAATGTGCACCCCCAACTCCAGTCTGCGGTTTTAGGAATCAGAAAAAATATACACACATACTCAAGTAAAAAAGAAAATCTTCAAAAAATACTAACAAATAAGTATATTTACCTTATTTCCGATACATACTAGATCCAATACACATGACTGCAAAAAAAAAAAAAAAAATCAGTCACTGTCACTAACGGGGCTTTCTACTTCCGATTGTTCATTGTCCGAGCTCACTTCAAACAATGCTGCATCATCTTCTGTTCCGTCCAAAGAATTCGAAATTCCACACTTAAGAAAGGATTTCCGCACAAGTTCATTTGGAATGGATTCCCAAGCAGCAATAATCCATTCACACACACAGTCGATAGGCGTGTTCTTGTAATGTGGCCAGTCTTTGTTAGTTCTGTTTCTCCCGATGAAAGCCAGGCATTATAAAGTCGACGGACGGCAGCCTTAAATGGGTGGTTAATACAAACATCAAGAGGCTGGATTTGTGATGTCGTCCGTCCAGGAATAATGACGAGATTGCTGCAGTTTTCTTTCATTTTTTTCTTTACTGCATCTGCTACATGTCCTTTAAATGTGTCTAGCACTAGCAGGGATCGCAACTTTAGTAGACCTTGAGGTAGTCGTAGCCAAACTTTACTTAGCAAGTCTAAAACCAAATTTGTAGACATCTAGCCATTATCCTGCACTGCAACATAGATTCCTCTTGGAAAAGTAAACTTCCACCCTATGTCTTGAAAGCGACATAGGGTGGAAGTTTATTTCCACCTGCTGTAACACAAAGCATTACTGTCATTCTGATTTTGTCGCCCCTCGTTGTCAGTAATTTCCACTGTGCAGTTTGAAGGCATATCGAAATAGATCGGCGTCTGATCAGCATTGCCAATCTGCCACAAGTCGATTTGCGCTTGCTTTCGAATAGCGATCAAACGTTTTTGGAAAGCATTCAACTTTTTTCAAAGTCAGCTGGCAACTTTTGGCAGATGGATGTCAGTTGTCTAAGAGAAAATCCCTTTCTCTTCATGAACCGTGTTATCCAACCATGGTATGCTTCAAGTTTTTCCTGTAGTTGTAGCTGACAATGAATTTCATTAGCTTTCACTTTCTGGTAATCCACCTGCCTGCTGTTCTTTTACGAACATGCTTAATTGTTCATCAATTTCGGGAAATTTCCCCTTTTTAGGGCCAGTAAAAGCCTGTCTGATTGTCGAGCACATCTTTAATCGTACAATTGTGCGTACTTCTGCGCCATTATCAGGATGCAATGCTCCTGTACGATGATAGATTGATCCATTTATTCTAAAACAATAAGATCCATAACCTGGTGGAGACGCCATTTTTGCTCCCATCGATGCAAATGCAAGAGAACTGTTAATCGACCGTATGCTAACCATAAAGTTTTTTGAATGCTCATGCTGATTTCATAAGTTGTTCAATTAATGGGGAAGTGTGAATGGGATCGAATTTTAGTGCTCCTTTTGAGCAACATTTAGAAAATTTTCCATCTGAAGGTCTTTTTCCGGCAAAGTTTTTGGCTTTACAAATTCACAAATTTGCTCAAGAGTGCCTCGGTACAGTCTTTTCGTTGTCTATATGGTTTAAAGCCACATGATGTGTAGCATTTGTTTGTTGTTGTCGGTTTGTTAATGTCCTCTGAACCTCTTGAGCGCAGTGTTCTCTTTCCTTTGTTCTGGGGTCGCATTTTGTGCCTCTACAATATGTACATTTGTCATGTGTTGAGATTCAGCTTCAATATGTTCCGGTGTCATATTATTAGTACGACGATCATGCAAACTTAGAATTTCAGAATTTCTTTAAACTGCACTGCATTTTTGTCTTTTTTCTAGCATGTTCGGCATTCCAGAAGTTAACATCTTGTCTTTCGACTGCAGTGTGTTGTTTTCGCCTTGCTCGATCATAATAGGATTTTTTTTTCTTATTGGGAGTTTAACGACCACCATAAAGAACTCAATGGGCTATAAGCTGTCGCCCGTACCTAATTTAGGGCCATTGGTTCCAGGGAAGGGAGAAACCCGGTGCCGTAAGACAAACACAACATTCATGCCTCACTGGGATTGGAACCTGGACCCATCTCAGACAAATGAGCAGAAGCCATCGCTTAGACCGCTGGGCCATCAGGGTGGCAAATAGGCTTTGCAGCGTTTATCTTCAATCTCTTCATCTAATGAAGGAGGTAAATTTATTTTTTGTTGCGGCATAGGCGAGGTTTAAAACAACAGTCAAGTTCGCGAAGTACACTAACGTCCGTCCTTGCATTACTAAAATAAAAGTGATCCACATCATCGCAAGTACATATTAAAATTAAGAAATATATGTATTAACGGCTATGAAATATTTTAGGGAGAAAATGCATGAAAAAATAATCTTGTATGTTTAAATATATAAATAATAAACATCTTACAGCCTAGAACTGTATTCTTCCATTTCCACAGTACTCGAAATAAAAAAAAAACCCTAACTTTGAACGAAAGAAAAAAGATGTAAACAATATGTTAAACAGGAACGTTTACGGATAACACAGTGTGAGCACCGTAATATAAATGTTCGTCTTTTTCTGGTAATCAGCGTAATAAAGCATATTAAGAGTATGTAAAGTGGAACCAACATTCCTGACGTAGTTTTCCTATTTCTAAAGAGTTGACCGTGTGATGTAACACATCTCTGACATCATGTGAGAATGATTTGGATGAGATGACATCACACCAGCAGCTGTGTTCTTTGTTGCTATGACAACAAAACAAAGTGATATACACGTGAACTGTGCACGTGTAGCTGATGAAGTGACCTGCAGGGAAACATGAAAAGCTAATTGTGACGTCACAAACATTTGTTTCTCGGTTGTTGCTATGACGACTTAAAAAATGATCCAGGTCGTAGGCAATGCACGTAACTACCAAACAAGTTAAGTTGATGGTAGTTGAGGACACTCTAAGTTACATATAATAGTTTTTAAGGCAAATATATTTCAGCCATTACTATTTCCTTCATCAGTGAGAGTGAATTAACCAGTAAGCCGCATGGACATTGTTCACATCAGTCTGAACTGCCTCTGGGCTAGCCAGTAAGCTCTCACATAATGGCCACATCAGTCTTTGTCAGTGTCAGTATTGTAATCAAGCTGTTGGGTATTGCTGTTCAAGTACTGCATAATTAGTTCTCATTGTGGCCTTACTGCATATATCTTTAAATGTTAGCACATTTCAATGAAGCCATATTATAATCTTTGACAGCTGTAAAGGAAATTCAGATCTGTGATCATTGGCAAATAACCAGCCAAATGAAAGTTGCTGACTTTTTAAGATCCAGTTTCTCACAAGCCTTCATTTGTATTTTCAGAGACAGCATATCTATCTCTTCCTATGCCTGCTTCAAATTTTGAAAGTAGTGTGTCAGATGCAAACAGAATATTTTGAGAGTTCCTGGTTGGAAATCTTGGAGCACAGAAAAATTGTAGTCTTGCAGTATAAAGCATGGTTACAAGATTTTTCTTTTTATGATTTGTTCTGTTTACCATGTGTTCACCCCTGTCCCACCCCTTTCTCCCATGTGGTCTGAACTAGTGAAGTTTACTGTATATTTTGTATAATCATTTTTAAGCTGTATTTAATTATTATGTTGGGTGTAAAGTCTGGCCATGAGTGTCTTACCAATGTTTGTATTTTCTCTTTTCAGTTTTTGTATCTTTAGGAATATGCATAGCAGTCAGGTTAGGAACATATCCTAACTGGATGTTTTTTCAATGCTTCATTGCCATTACACTATTTTATTGTGCTCACTGGCAAACTTACATTACTGGTTCTTTAAAATTTGGCAAGTAAGTTGATTTTTTTTGGGGGGGGGTCTATTCTCATTTTGTTTCTTTCCTTTGTGTGTGTGTGTGTGTGTGTGTGTGTCATGTGCATGTGTGTGTCGTGTGTGTAATTTTGTTTTGCTTATGCTTTAAAAGTCTGAGATAAAACATGTTTAGGAAATATTTTTGATCATGTTTTTGTAACAATGACTTTTTTCCATCGCACAATTTATCATTATATGTGTGCATCTATAAAATTTATACAGGAAGAATTGGAATCTTGGTGCGATGTACACCAATAAGCCGTTCCATTGTGACCACCCCCAGCCTGGAGAAATGAGAGCTGCTGGAGAGCGAACGGTGGCACAGGTGAAGTTCACAAAGCAGTATATATACAACTCGAGGACCGGCTTTCAGTTAGTAAAGTGTTCGAAGTCAGAATGGGGAAAGCTGCCGATTTATTGGAGTTTAATAAAAGGAAAAATTGTGATGGCACGGTGCCTCGGAACTACGATCTCTGAAACGGCGCGGCTTGTGGGTTGTTCACATGCCGCTGAAGTGAGTAGGATCAAAAGTGGTGCACAGATGGCCAAATGACGAAGCATCGTCCGCAGCTCATTGATGCCAAAGGGGAGCGGAGACTGTCGCGCATTGTTCGCAGCGGCCGCAGGGCCACAGTGCGACAAATCACCCTCGGCTACAACAGTGGTGATCAGGGTAATGTGTCACAGCACACAGTTCATCTCTGCCTTCTGCGCATGGGCCTGCATAGCCGAAGACCCAGCTGCGTCCCCATGCTCACTGCACGTCATCGCCAACATTGCATGAAATGTGCCTCAAGATCATTGAGATTGGACCGTGGATGATTAGACGAAAGTGGCCTGGTCTGATAAATCAAGATTCCTGGTGCATCACGTAGATGGCTGAGCACAGATACATTGATTACCAACGGAGGCTATGGCACCTGGATGCACTGTAGGGTGAAAACAGGCCGGCGTCAGCAGTGTTATGCTGTGGGAGTTATTTTCTTGGGACACTTTAGGCCCCATTATTCCAATAGCATGATCACTGACAGCTGTCAGGTATCTGAACATCGTTGCAGGCCAAGGTCAACCATTCATGGTAACTGTGTTCCCTGCTGGTGATGGCCATTACCAACAGGATAATGCACCATGCCACACTGCCAGGATCGTCAAGGTGTGGCTCGAGGAACATGCTGGTCACTTTCTGTTAATGCCCTGGCCTCCAGATTCACCTGACATGAACCCAATCAAACATTTGTGGTTCCACTTGGAAAACTGAGTTCGTGCTAAATCACCCACCCTGTAATGTATGGGAACTGGAAGACCTGCTGTTGACATTATGATACCAGATACCCCAGGATACCTATCGCCACTTCATCGAATCAATGCCTCACTGAGTGGCTGCTGTTTTGTGGACTAAAGGGAGTCCTACAGCTTATTAGGTAGGTGGTCATAATGTAATGACTCATCGGTGTATTTCCATCAGTACAAAGCATATGTATGGCTTTACCACAATTCTATTTGCAAATTCTACCCTTATGTGCTGATGGTTTAGTTTTTCATCATGTCTTGTTCATCTTAGATAGGTTTCAGGTAGGTTGAAGTTATTCAGTACACATCTTAGTTTATGGTTTTATTACTACTTGAACAATATTAACAAGATTGAGCTTGGAATGTAGTTTCTGAATATTTAGAACTTAGCATCTGGATAACACTGTGGTTGTTCAAGATCATTCGGACACTAGTGAAAATACTACTGAACACTGTGCGTATTTAATGAAGCAGTATTCACTTCAAAATAGCTACATGTGCCAGTGAAAACTTCTTCAGGAAGTCAAACCTTGACATTTCCTAATGAGTAATATAAATCAACTTACTTTGGAATAACAAGCTTATGTCATCCTTCAAATTCTGTATACTCATGTTTTAAATGTTCTAATGTTCCACATTAGTTTGAAACCTATGATAAATGACTTTATATTCATTATACGAGGTCTGATCAAAAAGAGTGCTACCGCATTTTCCCTCCTGAACTAGAGAGAGCACTGAAACTCGGTACCTTGGACTTTAGTACGTATGTGTAAATTTTTGCCATTTTGTAGTCTGGCTCATTTGGTGCCTGGTACTAAAAGTTTGGTGGTGTGAACTCCTTGCCTGTTGCATTCTTGTCTTGTGCCACAATGGCTGAGCTAGTTGAGCAGAGAATCGGCATCAAATTCTGCCACAAACTCTGCCACACATCAGCTGAAACAATTGAAATGACTATAAGGGCCTTTGGTGATAAAGCTATGAGTGCAACGCAAATTAAGAAGTGGCATCGACACTTTAAAGATGCACAAATGTCTGTTGAGAGTGAAAAACATTCAGGAAGACCCTCCACAAGCAGAAACCCCAAAATCATTGGGAAAGTGTGTGCTACAGTCATGAAAAACCAGTGAATCACAATTTAAAGTTATCTTGGAATTGGTTGCAGTTCAGCACAGAAAATTTTGACTGAGGACTTGGGCATGCACCACATCGCTGCAAAGTTCATGGCAAAACTCTTGATATGCAAGCAGGAAGAACTCTGTCACAAAATCACCAAGGACATGTTGGGATGTGCAAATCAAGACCCACGGTTCATGAAGATCACCATCATCATGAGGGAAGAAACATGGGTGTATGGGTACTATCCGGAAACAAAAGCCTGGTTGTCTCAGTGGAAGAGTCCAGGGTCTTCAAGGCCAAAAAGAGGCATGAAAGGCCTGCATAAGGTCCAAATCATGCTGACAGTATTATTTTTTACTGTCAAAGCATGGTTCATCGTGAATGTGCTCCAGAAGGACAAACTGTATATAAGGTGTTCTACCAGGCAGTTAGTTCTCCATCACCTATGAGATACAATGCAGTGGAAGAAACCAAGCAGCAATGTGACTGGCAACTGCTGCCCCATGACCCCCCCCCCACACACACACACATCTCACTTCATTTAGGCCTCTTTTGGCCAAACACCAGATCCCACAAGTAAAGCCCCCAAACACTCTAAACATAGCTCCTTGTGACTTCTAGCTGTTCCTGAAGTTAAAAATGTGTTTGAAGAGGAAAAGACTTGAAGACACAGAGGAGGGATCAAGAAGAGCATGATGTGGCACCCATTGGCGATCCCTAAAAGTGGCAGTACTTCAAAAAGTATCCAGCAAACAGTGTGGTAAAAATTCACCCTTGCACACTAAGATCCAAGGTTGTACACCACACAATTTCGGTGCAGTACTCTGCCTAGTTTAGGAGGTGGGAAATGTGGTCGGATACTTTTGTTTAGACCCTGTACTGAAAAAGTTATTCGTTCTGCTTAGTCTTGGTGCATGCATCTTCATCCACTCTATGGTGCATTTACCAATCAATGCACTGTACTTGCCAATCTTATGCTTTTGATGATCTTTGTAGAACAGAGCAATTTGAATGTTTAAACTGTTAAAAACAGTAAATTCAAACACTTAAAGGAGCCGAAATGTTTTTTTTTTTTTTTTTTTTTTTTAAGATTCCATTTTTCATACATTGGTCCTTGTAGAATAGGATGAGCTGAATTCAAAAACTGTTAAAAACTGCAAAAATGATTGCAGATATGCCAAAATTATTTCCTCTCCAAACTGCTTAAGATGGCAGTCGTCATTTGCACATTTTGCTGCGCTAGGATGCATTTTGTTTGTCCTTTTTTGTGGACATCTTGAGCCACTCAACTTTGTTCATGCTTCTCTTATACTTGCGATGATCCTCATACAGTAGGACAATTTGAATTCAAAAACAGCATTTCAAAGTCAAGTAGGTAAAGGTGTTGGTGCAAATTGATAGACAAAATGTATCCTAGTCCAGGACAATATGCAACCGATGAAGGCCATGTTAGGCCTTTTGGAGAGGATATGGTTTTGGTACCTCTTAAATATTCAGCTTTGCCGTTTTTTAAAGTTTTTCAATTCAGATCATTCTGTTCTACAAGGATCGTCACAACACAAGTATAAGAGGGATGAAGTCTAAAATAAAAATCAATTTTGGCACCTCATAATGTTTGATTTTACCGTTTATAAGTTTTAAATTCAAATCATTCTGTTCTATGAAGATCATCAAAAGCGTAAGAGTGGCAAGCACAGCGTTGATTGGACAAGTGTCTGAGAAGGGGATAAAGAAACGTAAAGCAATGACTAACGTGAGCAAGATGAACAACTTTTTCATATAATGAATATAAAAAGTCCAAACTACTGTGGAACACTAGAACATTTGAAACATGGATGCAAAATTTGGAAGATGTAATTGTTATATATGAAAGCCATGTATGCTGGCAGTAGAGCATGTGTATGAGTAAATAATGTTTTATCAAAATGGTTTTCTATTGGTGCAGGAGTCGGACAAGATTGTGTAATGTCTTCACCTTGGCTGTTTAATATATTTATGGATGCATTCATGTGTTATGCCAAAATGGATAATACTGGTTTATGTCTTGGTAACATCCGTATGTGTGGAGATAGCTGTGTAGTTACGACACAGTCCTGTTCACAGAGAGCAAAAGTGAGTGAGTTGAGGAGTGTGTTGTTCCGGATGTACAGAGTTGTATGAAATTCAAACTGAATATAAATAAGGGAAAAACCAAATTTATGATTTTTGAGCAACGAACTGTTAGAACTGAATTCAAGATAAATCTTAATGTCACAGAGATAGACCAGGTGAATGAGTTTGTATATTTAGGAAGAATGTTTGACAGAGAGAGCAAATTAGCTGGGGGTGAAATTAATAGGCAAGTGAATTCTCTTTTGAAAGTCATAGCTGCTTTAGTAGGATTTCACAGAAATGGTGGATTCTCAAGAAAGTCCCAAATGGCTGTATATGAAAGGGTAATTGTTCCTGCTGTGATGTATAGTAGTGAAGCCTGGGTACTGCAGAAAAACAACAACATAGGAGTCATTTGTGTGCTGGGGAGATGCATTACATATGGGAAGTTTGTGGCAAGACACGCTCTGCTCATGTGAGGGATGAAGATGTGTTGCAGATGTGTAACGCGAGGCAAAATGTTGCTAGTAAGGTGGAGACTAATATTCTTAGGTGGTTTAGCCATATTGAAAGAATGAGTGATGAGGTGCTGACTGAAAGAATTTTTTCAGCCCAAGTGGCAGGAAAGAAAGGTAGTGGAAGGCTGAGGAAATTGTGCGAGGACCAGATGCAGAAATGTTTGCATCAGAAAAAGATTATGAGTATGAAGTACAAAAGGCCATGTGTGCAATGTGTGATGGATGTTAATGAATCTTGAGCTGTGTACCAAGATTGTAAGAAATTTGATTTAAGAACCACATAAAAATGAGCTAAAATAATAAGCACTTAAGTATCAGTAATATAAATTCTTTCTTTCTTTTAATCCAGACGACAGCTACAGGTTACTTTCAGTGAAAATCCTCCAAATACGTGGCATCAGTAAATAAATAAATACATCGCTCTTTCCACATTCCAGAAACACATAGCAACCAAAAAATTGTTTTCAGCCGCAGCTGTGGAATTGAACCATGGAACTCTCGATATCTAGCCGAGCGCGTTAACTTTACACCACGGTGGCCAACAATCCACGGTGCTATGTGTATTTTTCAGTCAGCTTCTGACATCATAAATCCGTAAGATGGGCTCAGCTACTGAGAAGTCTCCATCTGGTGGGCATTAACGGCACTGGCTATATATGTTATAGCAGTTAAAGCTGACTTAAAAATGCACATAGCACCGTGGATTGTTGGCCACCGTGGTGTAAAGTTAACGCGTTCGGCTAGATATCGAGAGTTCCGTGGTTCAATTCCACGGCGGCAGCTGAAATCAATTTTTCGGTTGCTATGTGTTTCTGGAGCGTGGAAAGAGCGATGTATTTATTTATTTATTTACTTTCAGTGTTTGATAAATAAACACACGTGTACACCAATCAGCTAAAAAAATTAAAACCACCTACCTAATATTATGTAGGTATTGCTCTTGCCCCCAAAAGAGCTCTTAGCTGATGAGGCATAGGTTCCACGAGATGTTGGTATAGGTGTCTCTTGATATTTGGTATCATGACTGAAACAGAAGGTCCTGCAGTTCCATAAATTAAGTAGTTGGAGTGATGCTGCTTGAAAGTGCTTCTCAAGCTCAAACCACAAATCTCCGATAGGATTCATGTCCAGTGAATTTGGGAGCTATGGCAATAAATGGAATTCCTCTTCATGTTCTTGGAAAAAATCCTGAACCTTCTTTGCAGTGTGGCATGGAGCATTGTCTTGTTGAAATTAAAAACACCTACCATACATCTCTGCTAGGGAATACAGTTGTTATAATGGAGTGTACTTGGTCAGCTACAATGTTCAAGTACATTGCAGCTGTCAGAGTTCGTTCTTAAGGAATAATGGGTCCAAGTGTTCCTCAAGAAAATACTGCCCAAACCATCGCACTCACTTCAGCTGCCTGGATCCATCCCACAGTACGTCCAGGTGCAAAGGCTTCCTTGAGTAAACATTGCACATGAGCTTGTCTGTCAACATGGTGTAACAGGAAACGGGATTCACCCGACCATGAGACTCTGTCTTCTACGTTCCAATGTCGATGATTATATGCCCACTGCAAGCCTTGGCAATGAAAAATAGCTGTGAGCATATAGGCACATGAACGGGTTTGCGGCGACCCATATCCAAGAGCGTAGGATGAACTGTGTGTTTGGACACATTGGACCCCATCACCACAATTGAAATTATGGGTAATTTCAGCCACAGCAGCTCTCCTATTGCTGTGCCCAAGGTGAGATAGCCTGCCCTGACCTCTGGCGTCTGTGAGGAGTGGCCTGCTAATGGCTTGTCGACAGCTTGAAGTGTCACCTATTCCGGACCTTCTTTGATAGGTACTAACTCACTGGTTACGCTGCTGATCACATTCTTCGCAATTTTCAGGGAAAAAATCGTTTTGGCAAAAATATTGATGATTACCTTTTTGTACTGTTATAACTCTTTGAAAAACAACTTCAATTTGGCAAATGAGTTGGCAAAAACTTTAAAAAGGCCAAAGTAACCACTGCTAACTACTGCATAGCGTAAGCAGCCTACCAATGACACTGTTTCAGATGCTCTTACCA
The DNA here is from genome assembly GCA_039090855.1 of Macrothele yani. Classification (NCBI taxonomy): domain Eukaryota; kingdom Metazoa; phylum Arthropoda; class Arachnida; order Araneae; family Macrothelidae; genus Macrothele; species Macrothele yani. The sequence goes on from CM077004.1 coordinate 41,925,339, forward strand.
AGGCGTCTTGCCATAATGATTTGGCCTTTGTCGAAATCAGATAAATCCTCTGCTTTTCCCATGTTGAGATGAAATGAAATACTGGCGGAGAGAGCTTCGATCCAGGTATTATATCATCATCATCATCATCAACCATTATCAATCCACTGCTGGACGGAGGTCTCCCCAAGTTTCCTCCACAACGGTCTGTATTGTGCCAGTCTCCTCCATGTCACTCCCGCATACTTTCGAATTTCATCCACCCATCTCCCATGTGGTCTTCTTCTGGGTCTTTTCCTGTCCCTTGGAATCCAATCTAAAATTTCAGCTGTCCATCGATGGTCTGTCCTTCTGGCAGTATGTCCAGCCCATTGCCATTTCAGGGATTTAACTCTGATCATGATGTCTTCCACTCTTGTCATTTTTCGGATCCACGAGTTCCTCTTCTTATCTCTCCTGGTTACACCAAGCATGCACCTCTCCATGCTGCTTTGAGTTGTCTGCAGCCTTTGTACGTCTTTTTTAGTTAAGGTCCACGTCTCTGCCCCATACGTAAGCACTGGAAGGATGCATTGATCAAACACTTTTCTTTTAAGATATAATGGCATATTGCTTTTGAAAATTATGCTGTTTCTTCCAAAAGCTCTCCAGGTAAGTTTTGTACGCCGATTAATTTCTTCATCAATGTGACCCTCACTTGATATCTGCTGTCCAAGATAAACGCACGTGTCTGTTATCTCCAGCTTTTCTCCATCAATCGATAAATCTTCATTTCTTGTAAAAGAATTGAACATCACTTTTGTCTTCTGAAAGTTCATTTTTAATCCCACTTCTTTACTCTTGTCAGCAAGTTCCTGGATCATACTCTGCAGCTCTGATGGGGTAGTTGCAAAAATGACTACGTCATCAGCAAAACGAAGGTGGGTTAGATAATCTCCATTAATCTTTATCCCTTTGTTTTCAATGTGACATTCAAGAGCTTCGGAGATATGGTGTCACCTTGTCTCACTCCCTTTCCAATTTTTATGTGTGTTGTATTTTCAAACAGCCGAATCTTTGCACTTGCATTTTCATAGATGTTATTTATAATATTAATGTATGCATCTTCAATACCACAGGATTTCAGAGCCATTGTAACTGCTGATGGTTTCACCGAATCAAAGGCTTTTTCATAATCGATAAAAGCCATGGACAATGGAAGTTCATATTCCCTTGCTCTTTCAAGTAGTTCTCTCAGTACGTGGATATGATCTATTGTGCTGTAGCCACTCCTGAATCCAGCTTGTTCTCTCAGTTGAGCCATGTCCAGTGTTACTTTTAAGTGGTGTGAAAGAACTTTAGTGAAGATTTTATAAACCACTGATAAAAGGCTGATAGGTCTGTAGTTCCCGAGATCCTCAATGTCACCTTTTTTATGTAGCAGGATTATTGTAGCGTTGTTCCAATCCTCAGGAATCTTCCCTTCATTAAGGCATCGAGTGAAAATTTGGGCGAGTACTGTTTCGATTTCTCCACTTGCTTCTTGTATGATGTCTACAGTAATTCCATCTTCTCCTGGAGCTTTTCCCCGCTTCATGTTCTTGATTGCATGTGCAACTTCTGCTGGGAGGACTGGAAGAACTCTGCTACTGGTACCTTTCATGATGTCTGGAGTACATACATCATCCCTTTCATATAATTTGGAATAGAAATCTTTCACTCTTGTCAAAATTTCGCCTCTGTTTCTTGTTACAGAACCATCTTCTTTTCTCAGTGCCATAATCTGTTTTCTTCCCTTACTGAGATGTCCCTTTGCTATCTTTAGGCTTTGGTTGTTTTCAATTGCTTTCCTCACTAGTTCACAATTGAATTTCCTTACGTCTTCAGTGATACTTTTTCGTACTGTCTTGCATAGCTCTATATATTCCACTTTGGAAGTCTCATCTTCTTTAGTTGTCCTCATCTCTCTTCTTTTTTGCATCACCATTTTGGTTTTTCCTGATAATTTGTTCACATGCAACTTGTTCTTAGACCCAGCTAATTTTGTTGCTGTTACCATAAGAGCTTTGGTTACTTTTCTGTTAACTTCAGAAATATCCCCTTCTTCTGATGTTAGGCCTTCTAAAGCAGAGAATCTGTTCTTCAGTTCCAACTTGAAGGTATTATGGTGTTTTTTAAGGTTGGTTATGTCAATACATTTTGTTTGTCTTATGAGCTTGCCTTGTTTGAGTTTAGTGTTGAGGTGCATCTTACATCTCACCAATCTATGGTCACTACCTGTGTTGAATTTGTTTAGCACACTGCAGTCTTCTATGATGAATTTTTTGTTACAGATAATAAAATTAATTTCACTTGTCATCCCATTTAGATATCTCCATGTCCATTTTCTGTGTAGCTTTTTCTTGAAAAAGGAGTTCATGATGAAAAACCCTTCTGCCTCTTCAAACTCTACGAGCGTATTTCCACGCTGGTTTCTATTGTCGTGACCGAATTTACGTACTGAAGTTTCATTCTGTTGCCGTTGCCCTATTTTTGCATTGAAATCTCCCATAATTATCTTCAAGTACTGCTTACCTTTATTATTTAGATGACGAATTTCCTCATAAAGTTCTTCAATTTCTTCTTCAGGATGACTTGTGGTGGGTGCATAAGTTTGAATAATCTGAGCCTTGTATCTTCTTGAGAGTTGGATAACGAGTCTTGCAGCTCTGTCAGAGGAACTTTCAACTTCTACAACTTTATCCTTCAGTTTCTTGTTTATTATAAATCCAACACCACTAGTTCTGCCAGTATCAGTCCCACGATAGTAGAAGAGATGTCCATTTTTCAGTTCAATGAGATCTTCTCCTTTTCTCCTTACCTCACTTAGCCCGACGATCTTGATCCTTTGTAGTTCCTCTTCCAATTCAAGAAGCCTTGAATCAGAAGATAGGGAGCATCCATTATACGTAGCCAAGGTCAGCATCAGATGGCAGCCTAGCCCGGTCCTCCAGGGATTCTTAGCACCCTCTGCCTTCATGTAGCACTGGCCGCTGTCTTGGCCAGGTACATTCCAGTTGTCGGAGACTGAGGGCCAAGATCCCATCACAGCCTCTCCTTGACAAATGTCAACCCCGCCTTCTCGTGGTGCATCCTGTTCCCACTAAAGGGGCTCTGACGACCGCCAATAGTGGTATAACTATACCATCGGGATTAGAGGAAATGCTATCCCACACTCGCCAACCTGCTTGGCCAGCGTGGTCAGTTATGGCCAAACCCCTCCAAAATGACTCCACAACTTAAATCTTGGCCCTCAGTCTCCGGCAGCTGGAATGTACCTGGCCAAGGCAGCGGCCAGTGCCACATGAAGGCAGAGGGTGCTAAGAATCCCCGGAGGACCGGACTAGGCTGCCATCTGATGCTGACCTTGGCTACGTATAATGGACGCTCCCTATCTTCTGATTCAAGGCTTCTTGAATTGGAAGAGGAACTACAAAGGATCAAGTGGGAGATCGTCGGGCTAAGTGAGGTAAGGAGAAAAGGAGATCTCATTGAACTGAAAAGTGAACATATCTTCTACTATCGTGGGACAGATACTGGCAGAACTAGTGGTGTTGGATTTATAATAAACAAGAAACTGAAGGATAAAGTTGTAGAAGTTGAAAGTTCCTCTGACAGAGCTGCACGAGCCGTTATCCAACTCTCGAGTAGATACCAGGCTCAGATTATTCAAACTTATGCACTCACCACAAGTCATCCTGAAGAAGAAATTGAAGAACTTTATGAGGAAATTCGTCATCTAAATAATAAAGGTAAGCAGTACTTGAAGATAATTATGGGAGATTTCAATGCAAAAATAGGGCAACGGCAACAGAATGAAACTTCAGTAGGTAAATTCGGTCACGACAATATAAACCAGCGTGGAAATACGCTCGTAGAGTTTGAAGAGGCAGAAGGGTTTTTCATCATGAACTCCTTTTTCAAGAAAAAGCTACACAGAAAATGGACATGGAGACATCTAAATGGGACGACAAGTGAAATTAATTTTATTATCTGTAACAAAAAATTCATCATAGAAGACTGCAGTGTGCTGAACAAATTCAACACAGGTAGTGACCATAGATTGGTGAGATGTAAGATGCACCTCAACACTAAACTCAAACGAGGCAAGCTCATAAGACAAACAAAATATATTGACATAACCAACCTAAAAAAACACCATAATACCTTCAAGTTGGAACTGAAGAACAGATTCTCTGCTTTAGAAGGCCTAACATCAGAAGAAGGGGATATTTCTGAAGTTAACAGAAAAGTAACCAAAGCTCTTATGGAAACAGCAACAAAATTAGCTGGGTCTAAGAACAAGTTGCATGTGAACAAATTATCAGGAAAAACCAAAATGGTGATGCAAAAAAGATGAGGACAACTAAAGAAGATGTGACTTCCAAAGTGGAATACATAGAGCTATGCAAGACAGTACGAAAAAGTATCACTGAAGACGTAAGTAAATTCAACTGTGAACTAGTGAGGAAAGCAATTGAGAACAACCAAAGCCTAAAGATAGCAAAGGGACATCTCAGTAAGGGAAGAAAACAGATTATGGCACTGAGAAAAGAAGATGGTTCTGTAACAAGAAACAGAGGCGAAATTTTGACAAGAGTGAAAGATTTCTACTCCAAATTATATGAAAGGGATGATGCATGTACTCCAGACATCATGAAAGGTACCAGTAGCAGAGTTCTTCCAGTCCTCCCAGCAGAAGTTGCACATGCAATCAAGAACATGAAGCGGGGAAAAGCTCCAGGAGAAGATGGAATTACTGTAGACATCATACAAGAAGCAAGTGGAGAAATCGAAACAGTACTCGCCCAAATTTTCACTCGATGCCTTAATGAAGGGAAGATTCCTGAGGATTGAAACAACGCTACAATGATCCTGCTACATAAAAAAGGTGACATTGAGGATCTCAGGAACTACAGACCTATCAGCCTCCTATCAGTGGTTTATAAAATCTTCACTAAAGTTCTTTCACACCACTTGAAGGTAACACTGGACATGGCTCCACCGAGAGGACAAGCTGGATTCAGGAGTGGCTACAGCACAATAGATCATGTCCACGTACTGAGAGAACTAATTGAAAGAGCGAGGGAATATGAACTTCCATTGTCCATGGCTTTTATCGATTATGAAAAAGCCTTTGATTCAGTGAAACCATCAGCAGTTACAGTGGCTCTGAAATCCTGCGGTATTGAAGATGCATACATTAATATTATAAATAACATCTATGAAAATGCAAGTGCAAAGATTCGGCTGTTTGAAAATACAACACACATAAAAATTGGAAAGGGAGTGAGACAAGGTGACACCATATCTCCGAAGCTCTTGAATGCCACATTGAAAACAAAGGGATAAAGATTAATGGAGATTATCTAACCCACCTTCGTTTTGCTGATGACGTAGTCATTTTTGCAACTACCCCATCAGAGCTGCAGAGTATGATCCAGGAACTTGCTGACAAGAGTAAAGAAGTGGGATTAAAAATGAACTTTCAGAAGACAAAAGTGATGTTCAATTCTTTTACAAGAAATGAAGATTTATCGATTGATGGAGAAAAGCTGGAGATAACAGACACGTGCGTTTATCTTGGACAGCAGATATCAAGTGAGGGTCACATTGATGAAAAAATTAATCGGCGTACAAAACTTGCCTGGAGAGCTTTTGGAAGAGAGAGCATAATTTTAAAGAGCAATATGCCATTATGTCTTAAAAGAAAAGTGTTTGATCAATGTATCCTTCCAGTGCTTACGTATGGTGCAGAGACGTGGACCTTAACTAAAAGAGACATACACTATCTACCAACAAGTAATTGGACACCCCTGCAATCAACGATATATGTGGTCCTTATACACGTCATGGCCGCCGCCGTTAAATATCGTGTCAGAAACAACAAGGCAACCAGTCGCCTACAAGATGCCACGCAGTTCGGAGCTCTCTAATTTCTAGAAAGGTGTAATCGTCGGGTATCACAGAAATGGCCGATCAATACGTGACATATCGAGCGAGTTGAAGTACCCAAAATCGACAGTGGCCTACGTGATTGGCAAGTAGAAGATGAGAGGTGACTGTCGGAATTTGCCCCGACCCGGCAGACCCACAAAACTGGGAGTTAGAGACCGACGAGTACTGGCCAGAGAAATTCGGAAGAACCGAACGAAATCGATGGGCCACATCCCCGAAGAATTTCAACAGGCATCCGGGAGTGTTCTTTCGATGAATACCATCCGTAAGGAAGCCCATCTGCTCGGTTATCATGGACCTGCTGCCGCCCACAAGCCTTTGATCACCAAGTCCAATAGCGCTGCTCGGCTAATGTTGTGCAAAGAACGTCGACAGTGGGCCGTTGAACAGTGGAAACAGATTCTCTGGAGCGACGAATCAAGGTTCACCATCTACCGTTCAGATGGCAGGGTCTGGGTTTTGAGAACGCCTACTGCCGGAATGTATTGTGCCAACTGTGAAGTTCGGCGGCGTTGGAATTGTGCTATGGGGGTGTTTCTCCTAATATGGCACGGGACCCTTGGTCGCAATTCCTGGTAGACTCAACGCTGCGACCTACTGCACCATTTTGGATGACCATGCGCTTCCTACGTTGTGGCAGTTTTACGGGGTGGACCCATGTTACTTTCAGGATGCCACCTGTCATGTTGCGAGGTCCACCCTGGCTTGGTATGGTGACAATGGAGTTAATCGAATGGACTGGCCTGCGCAGAGCCCGGACCTTAACCCAATGGAGCACCTCTGGAACGAGTTGGAGCGTCGAATTAAGGGAGGCCCCCACCGTCCGAAATCGATGAAGGAACTTTCCTGTCTTCTTCAAGCCGAGTGGAAGAAAATACCGCTAGCCGTCGTACAACGCCTGGCTGAGAGTATGCCTCGGAGGGTCGCAGCTGTAATTGCAGCTCATGGAGGCTCCACCAACTATTGAAGGTGAATAAATTTTGTTTTCCTTTGCTATCACATGTGTCCAATTATTTGTTGTTAGATAGTGTACAAAGGCTGCAGACAACTAATAAGCATGGAGAGGTGCATGCTTAGTGTAACCGGGAGAGATAAGAAGAGGAACTCGTGGATCCGAAAAATGACAAGAGTGGAAGACATCATGATCAGAGTTAAATCACTGAAATGGCAATGGCAGGGATCGCATTCCTCCTAAAATTCCTAATATTTTGTGACCCTCTATAAATTCCTAAAATTATACCTAAAATTTGCTATTCATCCTAAAATTTTCGTAAGCTTATTTATTAAAAACACAACCGTTATTAACGCCAATAAATTTACCATTACGGTAAGGTAAAAGGACCTGTTATTGTAGAAACACAGCCTATATGCTGTGCTGCTGAAGGGAGGGAAAATGACGCCATCGAGATGCACTTGCTTCGGGGCGGGCGCTCCACTTTTTTGCCTTCAGACAGTTTTCGAGAGTAACAAGAGATCTAAGGGAAAAGGGGAGGGGTCATTTTCACCCCTGGTTTGCGCTTTGTAGACGAACTCCGTGGCACGCAGAAGATCGTACTTTATTTTTGTACATGCCTTGTGGAACCTCCTCTTTCTGCTGATGTTTTGTTATTGTAAACCGCAGGTGGGTGGAAGCAAAGAGGAAACGTGATCTCCTTCCGTAACCTCCGGTAATGACGATGGGATGGTAGCTGAGTGTTATCGTGACAGGCAGTAGAGCATGTGATCATTGACCTTCGATCGTGCGTCGGCGACAGCGACCTTCGATGTGCAATATATCTTGGCTCCGACTCGCTTTGACTGAACTTGCGTGAGATGCGTATGATAGTTTCTGGTTTTGTGTCTTTTATGGTGTTCTCTGTGCTGTGTGCAGGTTCAGTTCTCTAGTGGTGACCTGCTTTTTTTTTTTCTATCTTCTGACATCCTCGCAGCCAAATTTTGGGAAGTTGTCTGGTTTTGCAATATTGGAACGTGTTTTTGTACTTCCCTTTCATTTTCTGTTTAGTAATACAAGTGTTTAAGATGCCTAAATCCAAAACGAAATTTCAAGATGCGTGGCTCGCCAAAGAATTGGACGGAGTGAAGTTGAAAGAATGGTGTTCTGCAACTGAAACAATATTTTCTGCTAAGTGTATATTGTGTTCAGAAATTTTCAACATTTCTAATAGTGGCTTTTCACAAGTAAAAGCGCATCATAAAGGAAAAAAACATTTGCAGAAATTTCAAAGTACATTTCAAAATAAGTCCATCCTGAAAGCCTTTAGAGGACGGGATCTTCAGCCCAAAACAAATATTAGTGAAGTACTGAGTCATGATTTACAGTTGGCTAAAGCCGAAGCATTATGGGCCATGAAAGTTGCTAAGGACAATATGTCTTTTGTTTCATGCACTGAAACAGTTGAACTTTTCAAAGAAATGTTTCCTGATTCTGCTATTGCAGCCAAAATGCAACTTAAAGAAAAAAAGTTGCTTATGTGATATCACATGGATTGTCAAAATATTTTGAAGAGGATTTGAAAAAAGACATTGCATCTAGTAGCCCAGGAAAGGTTACTATAGCATTTGATGAAACTACAAATACACAAGTGAAACGGCAGTTGGATGTGTATCTCAGGTACTGGTCTTCAGAAATAAATTCAGTTTCTTGCCGATACCTAACAAGCGTTTTTCTGGGTCATGCAACAGCAGATATTTTGCTAAAAGAAATTCTTGATGTGTTATCATTCTTCAATATTTCGTTGAACAGAATTATTTGTGTATCCATGGACAGCCCAAATGTAAATAAGTGCTTTTTACGCAAATTCAATGAAGTTGTAAAACAAGAAACAGGCCAGAAATCTTTGAAACTAGGTTTTTGCAACCTGCATGTTGTTAGTAATGCATTTAAAAAATTTTTGACAAGCTTAAATATAGATTTTGACGAATTTGCTACTGATATGCATTACTTTTTAAAGAGTAGTGCTGCAAGACGAGAGGATTATAAATCTGTCGAGGATATAACATTGGTCACTGCCAAATTTCTTTTGCGTCATGTCAGCAACAGATGGTTAACCATTGGTTCTGTAGCCCAGAGGCTCTTGGATCAATGGCTAAATATTACAGAATATTTTTTAAACTTCTTGCCATCTCAAAAAATATTTGAAAAACAACTATGCAATTCGGCAAGGTATAAAAGAATTCACTGTTTCCTGAAAAATGAGCTAACTCCTTGCTATTTAGCATTAATTTCATTTTCACACCAAAATTTTGAAAAGTTTTCATTATGTTATCAGAGTGAAGAACCAAAAATACACCAGTTATATTCTGATTTAAATACTTTAATGAAGAATGTTATGGCTCAGTTTATCCAAGATGATGTTATTGCAGGGAAATTTGGAGAAGACCTAAAGAATGTAGATTTTGAAAACAAAAATTCATGGGAAAAACTAGGGGAGTTAGAAGTTGGTATGAAGACAAAAAATCTCCTCAGGAATGGTCAGGAGACCAGGCAGAAATTATTTCTCTTAGATGTAAGATCATCACTAATTGCAACCACAAAATATTTAAAGTCAAATTTGCCATTCTGCAATCAAAAGCTAAGAGACATAGAAGTTTTAAAGGTAAAAGAACCAAAGAAAGAGTCAACTCAACTTTCAGTCACTGAAGGACTTTCGGAAATAACCAGAATTTCAAGTGTTTTGCATCTTTCTGAGGAACAAATTGATAGAGTAAGAGAAGAGTGGAAACTTTTAAGTTGCGATAAGCCAACTCTAGATGAACTAGTGAAATTTTCAGAGGAAGGGCATATTCCAGTGCGGATTGATCATTACTGGCGTAATATATTTAGTATTAAAGACTCTAGCGGAAAAGAAAAATACTCAAATCTTGCTAAACTCATAAAGTCAATTTTAGTTTTACCTCATGGTAATGCTGATGCAGAAAGGGGATTTTCGGTTAACACTGCTCTGTTAAGGAAGGACAAGGCTAACTTAAAAGACTCAACTATAACATCATTAAGAATAGTTAAAGGGGCCATTAAACACTATGGATGTGTAAGTAAAGTTCCCATAACAAGAAATTTGTTAAATAGTGTTCGTGATTCACATAAATTTTATAAAGAGTATGTTGATAAGCTGAAGGAAGAAGAATCAAAAAAGGTAAAAGAAAGGAAGCAGAAAGAGAGGGAAAATAAGGAAAAGCAGCTAGAGAAAAAAAGAAAAGCTGAGTTTGATGACAAAATAAAAGAAAATGATGCAGAAATAAATAGACTTAAAAAAGATAAAGAAGCCTCCCTAGCAGTAATTCAAGAGGGAACAGAAAGAATGAGAAAAGCTGTAGAAAAACAAAATAATGTTGAAATAGCAGTTGCCTCTAACTTGATCATACAAGGTTCAGCTGAAATAAAAAAAACTGAAAGTAAATTAGTTGTGGTGGAAGCAGAAAAAGATAGGCTAATCAGGAAAAGGTTAAAACAATAATATGAAAAAAGTAATTCAGTGAACAATTGTACATAGTTCTTGGTTTTCAATTACCTTTTTAGGATATTATAGTTTAATGTGAAACCTGAAAACTTTACTGTGAAAATCGTGAATTGCTTCTGGTTCAACAGCATATTAATGTTCAAAGTGAAACTTGAATGTGGTAAATATACTTGAATATGATAATAACACGTGAAAAGATAAGAACTGAACATTAGAAGTAAATCATACTTAAACTTTAGACATTAGACGTTATGCAAAAAATTTGGGTGTGAACTTTGACCATATATACTAATGGACTGTGCATTGGCAATAGCTGCATCAAAGCCGCCATGGCTCAAACATTGGGCACGTCATCATCAGACTCCAAATTTCGTGTACAAATGCTGTTATGATTACTAATTTACGCTGCAGAACTTCAGTGTTTTCGGTGTATTATGTGAATGCACCTCATATATAATGAAAACTCTTCAGGTAAGTTTACTTATGAGCTATATACATGCATGATCGTGTTGTTTACATTTTGTGATTTATAATGTGATGAACATTTGCGAAGAATTTGGAACATGCATTCCATTTTTTTTTTCTTAAGTTACTATATTTTTATATCAATAGCTGCAAGTTTCTGGTTAAGTAATTGAACTTTATTGACTTAGGTATTTAATTCGTTTCTTACCCATGAAAAATCATAGAACTTTCTTTACTATATCGGTCAGAGCAACCATAAGCACAGCAGGTGTAACCCATCTTTTTGACTGTTGTCATGTGATTTTATGTTGGAGCCAGAAATTTTGATGTCATGAGCAGTCTATCAGTATATATGGTTGAAGGGTGTGAAGCAAACTCTTTACAATGTATACAAAGTTGTTTTACTAGATGTATACAAATATACATCTAGTTTTTATTGAAATACACTCCTAAAATTTTCCTAAAGTTTTTCTAAAAATTCCTAAAATTCCTAAAATGCTTACCTAAAATTTTCCAGAAGTATGCTATGATCCCTGCAATGGGCTGGACATACTGCCAGAAGGACAGACCATCGATGGACAGCCGAAATTTTAGATTGGATTCCAAGGGACAGGAAAAGACCCAGAAGAAGACCACATGGGAGATGGGTGGATGAAATTCGAAAGTATGCTGGAGTGACATGGAGGAGACTAGCACAAGACAGACCGTTGTGGAGGAAACTTAGGGAGACCTTCGTCCAGCAGTGGATTGATAATGGTTGACAATGATGATGATGATATTTATTTATATTGGGTATATAAATAAGTTTTGAGGGATTTGAGGTGAACAAAACACATTGTTGTAAAACAGACACAATATTTTAATATTAATCGAAGTATGCTCCCTCTGAAGCTACAACTTTACCCCATCTTTTGGGCAGTGAACGTATGCCCCGAAGGAAGAATTCCGGTTCCTTGGAAGAGATCCAGTTGTCCAGCCAATTTTTGATGTCTTCGTAAGAACTAAACCGTTCTCCAGAAAGTGCTGACTGCATCGACCGTAACGAATGGTAATCCGATGGCGCAATATCTGGCGAATATGGCGGGTGGGGTAGAACTCCTCGGTCAGATCCTTCTAAGTACTTTTTCACAGGTCGAGAAACATGTGGTCTTGCGTTGTCATGCTGTAAGATGACTTTGTTGTGTCTATTCTCCCATTCCGGCCGTTTTTGCGTGAGAGCTAGTTTTAAACGCCTTAATTGGGTTCGATACCGATCACCAGTAATAGTTTCTGACGGTTTCAGCAGTTCATAGTTGGTCACACCTTTCTGGTCCCACCAGATTCACAGCATTACCTTTGAACCATGGATATTACGTTTTGGCATTGAAGGACCTGGTTCACCTGGCTTTACCCATGCTTTCTGCCATTTAGGGTTATCGTATCATATCCATTTCTCGTCGGCAGTAATAATACGATGCAAAAAGCTTTTCTTTTTTGCCTTTGAAGCAGCAATTCGCAAATGGTTTTTCGACATTCAAGGTCTCTTTCTAGCAAAGCATCTGGAACCCAATTCCCTTCTTTTTGCACCATTCCCATGGCAGCTAAACATTGTGAAATGCATGGTTGACTAACATTTAATGCTGCTGCTAGTTCTTTTTGGGTCTGGCACGGATCCTCGTCAAGTAAAGCTTCCAATTCGGCATCAGCAATTTTTTGGGGGTGTCCAGAACATTCTTTATCACTGACATCGAAATCGTTCCTTTTGAATCGTCTAAACCAATACTCACATGTTTTTATGGATGGGGAATGTTCACCATAGATTTCTGACATTAAGTGATAGCTGTCGACAGCACTTTTCTTGACAATAAAGTAATGCACTAACACTTCCCGCAAATGCTGTTTTGTCGGGATGAAAGTTGCCATTTTCCATCGAGTAAAACAAAAACGTCTTCGCTCGTCAATCGAACGTCGTATACTGACTCTGACAGCTGGCGTTTCGTACTGCGATATCGCAGTGTTGCCACCTTAAAATACATGCGAGCAGTAATAAGTACGGCACTGAACGGAAATCCCTCAAAACTTATTTATATACCAAATATATGATCCCCGACCATGGCACGTGACACTGATTGGCTCCACATGTGCTTATTCGTATATCGCTGAGGTGGTTTAAATGTTTTGGCTGATTAGTTTATGTGCTTTGTACATTACAAGTCTCAACAAACCATAAGTTATCAATATAACTGAGATCAGCACTTGAAACAGGCAATTCCACTGATCAACAGTTAAAGGCGCAGGTCATCTCACCCATTGACTTCTTTTACCACTTTACAGTGTGTCTGTGTACACTGTCAGAATAGGATCGCTTTGTGACTGATGCTGGTTTAGAGTTATTTATAGTGATGTGAGGTTTTACTGCACTTAGGCCTTAAGGTGCATGCTTTCTGTCAGCAAGTGTGAGGTGCAGGCATTAATTACAGAAGCATGTTCTTTTTTCTTTAATCATAAAGGCGGGTGTCAAAAACACAAGCTGTGGGATGAAGCAGCATTTTTTTTTTTTTTTTTTTTTTTTTGATCTAGCAACCATAAATTAGAGGTGGAGACTTGTTTTTGGTGCTCATTAGAATTGTTAATTGTTATGGTCATAAATAAACACCTACATGAACAGCTGTGCATCAGTCATAATTTCAATGCATATTATAAATCTCTCTTCCAGATTTGATGTAACAGAGTGCCAATGTAGCATAACCGTAGTTCACCTAATATCTGCTGTTCTTGGGACATCGATATGGACATATCAGGTAATGTTGCTTATTATTTTACTTTGTGAATGTGGTTAAATTTAGAATGTAAAGTCACTACCTAAATGTTAATATTATGTGATAAGAAAAATGTAGAAACATCTCAGGTTTACCCATGCATGATGAATAAAGCACGTTGTTTACGTGTGCATAAACATGAACTAGAAAGTGGTTATGTAGTGGCACATCAGGCTACCTTTTGCCAAAGTAACCTCTTGCATATGGCATGCCATCAATTCCAGTTGACTGTGGAAGGTGTCCTCACTTTCCACAGTCAAGGGAAGTTGATAGCTGGACAGCAGAACTTGACAGAATAACATCCCGTGGTTCAGCTTCAGGGTGAGGCATTGGCATGGACTGCTAGAACTTGACAGAATAACATCCCGTGGTTCAGCTTCAGGGTGAGGCATTGGCATGGACTGCTAAATGATGTGTTCCACTACATCTCACAAGTGTTCAATAGGATTCAGGTCAGCAGAAATTGGTGTCTGGGGTGGGGTGGAGGGCACACAAGTTTCTTGATTAAAGATATTGACAATGGATTAAAGCTATCAACAATAGTGTGTGATAACATTGGCCTTTCACTGGTGGAAGCATCTTCAAACTTTCTCCTCCATGCTTAAATTTCACAACCCAGTTTGTGAAATTTAAGCATGGAGGAGAAGGTTTGAAGATGCTTCCACCAGTGAAAGGCCGATTTTATCATACACTATGGCACATAACGAACAAGAACTAGTTCCCACTGTATGATGCATTTTTAAATATTCTGGATCTTTCTTTTGAAGAACCAGCCCCTGACTGTAAAGAAGGAATATGCATATTGATGCTTTTGAATATTTAAATATGTCTTTAAATAGAAATCAGAAGAGCCCTCTCATAACGAGGCTTTATTTAGTGAGAACCGGCATTTAACAAGGGAAACAGGAGCATGTTTGGTATAATGTATATCCAAATTCAAGGCCATAGGCATAGCAACAGGGGGTTGAAGAGATGGACAGTTACTTTCACATGCCAGTCCTGCTGCTAAAATTGTTAATGTACCACAACAAGTAATCATCTCATGTAAGTATACAGTTGCAGTCCATGGTTTAGAAATGAAACTTTTTCCCTGAAAACTTGTGACAATTCATCAATGTAGGTTATGTGGTATGATAAAATGTCTTTAAAAATTTTGCATAAGTATATATGACATTGGAGGACTCTTAGCATATTTCGAAAGTATATTTGATTTCTTTTTTTTTTTTTTTTTCAAAAATTAAATAATTCGTTTCACATAACTTATAGAAAAATTTTTAATGGGCTTGTGTTAAGTCAGTATGATCATTTGTTGCAACAATTTCCTCAGCTGAAACAAAGCTTTTGCTCAGTGTAACAAAACAACAGTATAAATGGCATTGTGATTGCCCAGGTGAGTGAGTTTGTGTATTTAGGAAGTATGTTTGACAGAGAGAACAAGTTGGATGGTGAAATCAGTAGGCGAGTGAATTCTTCTTTGAAAGTCATAGCTGCTCTGGGAGGTTTTCACAGGAATGATGGGTTCTCTAGAGAGTCCCGCATGGCTGTGTATGAAACAGTAATTGTTCCTACTCTGATGTATGGCAGTGAAACCTGGGTACTGCAGAAGAAACATAGGAGTCGTTTGTGTGCTGGAGAAATGTGTTATTTACGTGGGGTTTGTGGCAAGACGCGATCTGATTGTGTGAGGAATGAAGATGTATTGCAGTTGTGTGATGTAAAGCAAAATGTTGTTAGCAAGGTGGAGACCAATATGCTTCGGTGGTTTGGCCATGTTGAAAGAATGAGTGATGAAATGCTTACTAAGAAAATATTTTCAGCCCAAGTGGCTGGAAGGAAAGGCAGAGGAAGGCCAAGGAAGACATGGGTGGATCAGATTCAGGAGTGTCTGCATAAGAAAAAGATTATGAGTATGAAGTATAAAAGATCTTGTGTACGGCGTGTAATGGATATCAGTGAAGCACGAGTTGTATGTCGAGATCGCTGTAAATGGCAAAGTTTGATACGACAACAATAAGTAAAAATATCTGGAAGTTTGTATTTCTTTTTGGAGCTAACCTCTGAATCTCGGAGAACAGCTTAGTGATATGTATGTATGTATGTAACAAAACAACTTTCTACGCAGCGCAAGCATGTTGGGATCAAACTTGAAGCAACATATAAAATTAAATGTTTTAGTCATAGATGATCTTTAGTTGCTTAAAATAATGTGTACCCTTTGTAATGAGCGTAAATTTTTCTGTTTCCTAAAACAAAAATTTTAAATATTGTACAAATATTCACAAAATTACAGTAAATTATAAAAAAAGCTATCCATATTTAAGATTACAAGAATCAGAATAAGGATTAGGTGACAGAAAGCAAACGAACTTAATTAAAAGTAGAATGAGTGGGACATATCCATCAAATATGCTATAAAGAAGAGACACCACTGGTTTACAGTTGAGGTGAATGCCAATTGGCACACATGCTGACCTGGATACTAAATGGCTAGTGATCCCCCAGTTCGTAGCACATTTCAACCAGGACACATAGACCAGATCCTTCCTAAGCATTGTTTCAGACCAAGTGTTGCCCTACATGGTGATCCTGTATAGTACTGGACTCTTCCATCAGGACAATTGTCCCATGTCATAAGCAATGGTGATGCTAGCTGATCTAAACTGGGGGGAAGGGGACATTAGGGGAGCTAAGTATCATTTGAAGGGAATACAAATTTTGAAGCGCTTGGGAGAAATTTTATCAGAACATTTCGTTCATGTAGATTTTGCCCAACATTTGTGATCTTATCCTAGTGAAGAAAAAGAAAACTCTGGCACATATTACTGTATGTCATATTTATTCAATGCGTGTATTTCTGGCACCCATGGATATGAACTACTCTGGCCTATAACAAGTTACTATTTCTTCACAATGAAAAATTCACATACATTTATCCAAGTTCCCTAACATATTAGATGTTAGCACTTGCTATGTGTTCTAACTGCTTAAATACTTTGAGAGAGGGGGAGCTAAAGGGTGGGCTGAAGCCGATCTGTAGCATCGCGTCTGGTCGCAAGGCCTGCATTATGCAGGAATAATTTAAGAATCGTGTCCAAGCATTCCATATGCTTCACAGCCCAAAAAATGTCCACACTTTGAATGCCATCAAATCTATATGGGTTGCATTGGAACACATCATTCACCAGTCCATACCAGTGCCTCACTCTGCCACTGAATTGTGAAGCATTATTCTGTTAATCTGGAACAGAATACCTGAGGACACTTTCTGCAGTCTAGCGGAGTTGTTGCCAGTCTGGGTGCAAGTGGTTATCATGGCAAAATGCAGCCCAGCATGCTTTTAGGTAAGTAGATAATCATAACGTTATGGCTTGTGAGTGTACCCTTCTTGCGGATCTGCCTATATGTATGTACATATATTTAGTATTTTTATATATACTGACTAGCCAATGACCTTACAAAGTTAAAACTTTCATCTTCCTAAATGTACCACATGGCAGGTCTCTTGTTGTCAAAGATGTAGTTAACTCTAATGGCAACACTGCCCACTTACCTATCTTTTGCTATTTGCTGTTACACCTAGTACTTACTACACATAGGCCTAATGCACTCCTGTAACTGATATTGCCATGGTTAGGTGTCTGATGTTTGAATGTCTGAGGTAAGTGTGTTTTTGACTTGGTGTGTTCTGGTCTTGGTGAATTTTGTTATTTTCTTGCACTTTCTTGGCTTGTTGGTTGGGTTTGGTTCTATATTTCGTTGACCTTAGGAACACACGGGTGGCTCTCAACATTTTGCCTATACCCATATCGAAAGGTCACCACAGCCAGTGTTGTCCTGGCTAGATTGGCCCTCTATTTCATTCCTTTTAACTCATTTTATTATTATGTATTTACTTACTTTTTTATATTTCATTTTGAGTTAGGCATTCTGCTACTATGCTTCTGGAGTGAGCTATGATTCTGTCAGTGATTCTTTCAAGATGTTCCTTAATCATTTTGGGACTTTTTTTAATATTTACTTGCCTTTTTAGGCTTTTAATTTTATTCAAAGGTTCTAAATGATTTCTATTATAGTAATTCACAATGTGGTTAACTTCTACCTTATATATCATCATCATCATCAACCATTATCAATCCACTGCTGGACGAAGGTCTCCCCAAGTTTCCTCCACAATGGTCTGTCTTGTGCCAGTCTCCTCCATGTCACTCCCACATACTTTCGAATTTCATCCACCCATCTCCCATGTGGTCTTCTTCTGGCCCTTGGAATCCAATCTAAAATTTCGGCTGTCCATCGGTGGTCTGTCCTTCTGGCAGTATGCCCAGCCCATTGCCATTTCAGGGATTTAACTCTGATCATGATGTCTTCCACTCTCGTCATTTTTCGGATCCACGAGTTCCTCTTCTTATCTCTCCTGCTTACACCAAGCATGCACCTCTCCATGCTACTTTGAGTTGTCAGCAGCCTTTGTATGTCTCTTTTAGTTAAGGTCCACGTCTCGCACCATACGTAAACACTGGAAGGATGAATTGATCAAACACTTTTCTTTTAAGACATAATGGCATATTGCTCTTGAAAAAAAAAACACAAAAACTTATATATATATATATTTCCATTTGTCCATGCAGCCTTCTCGTGGGTCAGTGGATAATATGTTACTTTCACATCTCTGGATGTGGTGTTTGTGCATTTGTGTTTCCTTTCTTGGAATTGGTCTAATTATATAATATTATTTCATCATCATCATTGTCAATCATTATCAATCCACTGCTGGACGAAGGTCTCCCCAAGTTTCCTCCACAACGGTCTGTCTTGTGCCAGTCTCCTCCATGTCACTCCCGCATCACTGGCCTTGGCCAGGTACATTCCAGCTGCCGGAGACTGAGGGCCAAGATTTAAGTTGTGGAATCATTTTGGAGGGGTTTGGCCATAACTCACCACGCTGGCCAAGCGGGTTGGTGATAGCGTTTCCTCTAATCCCGATGGTATAGTTATACTGCTATTGGCGGTCATCAGAGCCCCTTTAGTGGGAACAGGATGCACCACGAGAAGGCGGGGTTGACATTTGTCAAGGAGAGGCTGTGATGTTACGCATCACCTGACCTTACATCCCTAATATTATTTAGTAATAGTTATATATGCCGATCAGCCATTACGTTATGACCACCTACCTAATAAGCTGTAGGACCCACTTTAGCCCGCAAAACAGGGGCCACTCGGCGAGGCATCGATTCAATGAGGTGGCAAATAGGTATCCTGAGGTATCTGGTACCATAATGTCAACAGCAGGTCCTCCAGTTCCCGTACATTTCAGAGTAGTGGTGATTTAGCGCGAACCCACTTTTCCAAGTCGAACCACAAATGTTCGATTGGGTTCATGTCAGGAATTTGGAGGCCAGGGCATTAACAGAAAGTTACCCGCATGTTCCTCGAACCACTCCTTGATGATTCTGGCTGTGTGGCGTGGCGCATTATCCTGTTGGTAATGGCCATCACCAGCATGGAACGCAGTTGCCATGAATGGGTGAACTTGGTCCACAACGAGGTTCAGATAACTGACTGCTGTCAGAGATTGTGCTATTGGGGTAATGGGGCCTAAAGTGTCCCAAGAAAACATCACCCACAGCATAACACCGCCACTGCCGGCCTATTTCCTCACAACAGCGCATCCAGGTGCCATACCCTCTGTTGGTAATCGGCGTATCCATGCTCGGCTGTCTATATGATACACCAGGAATCTTGATTCGTCAGACCAGGATACTTTCTTCCCATCTCGATGATCTTGGGCCCATTTCATGTGTTGTTGGCGATGACGTGCAGTGAGCTTAGAGACCCGGTTGGGTCTTCGGCTACGCATGACCATGCACAGAAGGCTGCGATGAACTGTGTGCTGTGATCGCCGCTTCTGTAGCTGCAGGTGATTTGTCGCTCTGTGGCCCTGTGTTCGGTGTGAACAGTGCACAACAGTCTCCACTCCCCTCTGGCACCAATGAGCTGTGGACAACAGTTCATCGTTTGGCCATCTGTGCACCACTTTTGATCATACTCACTACTTTGACACATGAACAACACCAGCCACACCGTTTTCGAGGTGCCATGCCATCACAGTTTGTCCTTTATCAAACTGATAAATGATCAGCTTTTTCCATTCTGACTCCAAACACTCTGCTAACTGAAAGCCAGTCCTCGGGTTGTATATATACTGCTCTGTGAACTTCCCCTGTGCCACCGTTCAGTCTCCAGGTGCACTCATTTCTGTAGGCTGGGGGTGGGGTCGTAGTGTAATAGCTCATAGGTGTATATTAAAAATGAACTTTCAGGAAACAAAACTGATGTACCATGCTTTTACAAGAAATAAAGATTTATCAATTGATGGGGAGAGCTGGAGATAACCGATTCCTACATATACCTTGGGCAGCAGATATCAAGCAAGGGTTACATTAACGAAAAAATTAATCAGCATACAGAACTTGGTTCAAGAGCTTTTGGAATAAATTGTACAATTTTTAAGAGCAATATGCTATTATGTCTTAAAAGTAAAGTGTTTAATCAATGCATCCTTCCAGTGCTTATGTATGGAGCAGAGACTTGGATCTTAACTGAAACAGGCATACATAGACTGCGGGACAACTGAAAGAATCCTGGAGTGCTCGGTATAATGAAGAATGATAAGAAGAGGAACTCGTGGATAAGGAAAATGACAAGAGTAAAGACATCATGATCAGATTAAAATCCCAGAAATGGCAATGGGCTGGACATATCGCCAGGAGAGCGGACTGCTGACGGACAACCAACATTTTTAGACTGGATTCCAAGGGACAGGAAAAGACCCAAAAGAAGATTGCATGGGAGATGGGTGGATGAAATTCGAAAGCATGGAGGAGACTGGCCCAAAAGAGACAGTTGTGAAAGAAGCTTGGGGAGACCTTCATCCAGCAGTGGATTGATAATGCTTGACAGTGATGATGATATATATATGAAGGCCACAGCACCAAGTGTGGTATCACACATAATAATACACTCAATACCAAATAAATGAAAAAATATATATGATAAATTATTTAATAAATTCCTCCACTGCTCATGGCTTGCAAGGATTTCTCTTCAATCAAGCAGACAAAAGACATAAGTTAAACAAAAAATAAAATACTTCATATAGACTATCTGCAAAACTATATCTCAATTGGTCGTGGGCACTTGGATTTGACTCCAACATGTCTCAATTTTCCTAAAAGTCATTTCAACATGCATCCACACAGAAATAACTATGATGTTCTCTTGAGTGCATGTGCAAACACTCAGTGTAGCCAATATTTGCATTGCAAATTTCATCCTTGCATTCAGCCAATAATTCATTCAAAGGTAAGTGTGACTTGTTGCATATGTGGCAGTATATTTGTACTTTGACCTCATATCTGAATGCTTACTATATTTGACACTGAAACAATAGTATTCATCAACACATACATGTCACTAAGCTGTTCTCTGAGATTCAAAGATTAGCTCCACAATTTTTTTTTTTTTTTTTTTTTTTGTTGCCGTATCAAACTTCTCGACATACATGTATACAGTAATCTTGACACACAAGTCGGGCTTCGCTCACATCCATCACACGACATACACAATACCTTCCATACTTCAGACTCGTAATCTTTTTCTCATGCAGACGCACCTGAATGTGATCCTACTATGACTTCCTTCGCCTTTCTCTGCATTTCCTTCCTTTCATTTGAGCTAAAAAAGAAATTTCTTAGTAAGCAATTTCATCACTCATTCTTTCCACATGACCAAACCACCGAAGCATATTATTCTCCATTTTGCTTCACATTACGCAACTGCAACACATCTTCATTCCTCACACGATCAGAACGTGTCTTGCCACAACCCCCCCCCCCCCCAAGTAACACATTTCTCCAGCACACAAATGACTGCTGTCTCTTCTATAGTACCCAGGTTTTACTGCCATACATCAGAATAAGAACAGTTACACTTTCATAGACAGCCATGCGAGCCTCTCTTGAGAACCCATCATTCCTGTGAAAACATGAACACTAGACACATAAAAAAAAGTACATACAGGAAACACTTGTAAACACTTAAAACAACAAATATGACAATACAAGCATGAGTTATGCATTGTGATTCAATAGACTACCTGTTTGTTTTACTATAACTACGAACTACATATACAACTAATCAACTCTTAGACAGGAGACCAAATTAGTGGAGACAAGCTGTAACACATAAATGGCCACAAAAGAAAAATGGAAAACAATATAGCCTATGTTGGTGACTTGGATACGATTCTTTCTTTCAGAATGGGAAAAGTTATGTATGTGATTTCTGCATTCAGGTGGCACACTGTTGGTGATTTACTCAGTCCTTTCAAACTGCTTTATGTATACAGCACATACTATGTAATGTAGTATCTAACTTTGTGAAATGTCATGCTCCTCATCATAGCTCAAGCAACTCATAGCAACCCTTTATTCCAAAAGATAGATGTCCAGTACTCTGGGGGGGGGGCAGTGTGCTTGCTGTACTGAAGTTTAAAAGCAAATCTCACGCTGCAAGTGTCATCAATCACTGCTCCAAGGGATGGGATGAATATCTTGGAATGAAATTTTGTTTTCTATTCTGTTTGTTCCCATTGGAGGGTGATTTCACCATTTGATAACAGGCGTGACACTGCAATGACACCTATTTTGTTGTCTCAAAGTTTGGTCTGTGTCCTCTGCCTGCACAACCACTTGGAGATTTCTAATATTATCCCCTTGTTTAGTCATAGTCTGCTTGGAATGTGGGTGGTATCTCTTTCGCTTTACTGTCAATATGTCAGTCCGTGCAGCAAGAATGATCCTTCTCCCTTGTCTTATGAGGCAGGTGAAGACTTCTGCTTGTGAAAGCAAAGCATGCTTAAAAGTTCCCATAAATTTGTCGCCGCCCCAGCGGCGCAGTGGTCTAAGCGATGGCCTCTGATCATTCGTCCGAAAGGGGTCTGGGTTCGAATCCCGGTGAGGCATGGATGTTGTGTTTGTCTTACGGCACTGGCTCTCTTCCTTCCCTAGAACCAGTGACCCTAAATTAGGGACTGGCGACTGCTTATAGCCCATTGAGTTGCTCACGGTGGTCATTAAACCTCCAATCAAAAAAATCAATCTTAAATTTGTCACAAGCTGAAGGTTAGTTGTAGCCATATGGCTACCTTAATTGCATGTTTTATAAGCAGAAAATGGTTACCTACCTATAGTGATGAGAGAATTTTAACAATGTGATGAATAAATCAGAGGATGAAGCATTGCCATTATAAATTAATAGAGAGCAATACAAAGTTAATTTACATGATCAGCATTTGAAAAATGATGAAAGAGACAAAGTAAAATTGTAGCATCTGGGACTCCCCATAACAGTGTGTGTGTGTGAATATTGCCATCGTGTATGCACATATTTGTGTTGAAATTTTTACCTACAAAATGGACTTAGTGAGCATTTTCATTGATCCCAAGTTCTCAAAGTTGCATTGTTCTGAGCAATGTAATAGTATTTATACTCGAACTGCAATTGGTTGTGTGAGATAATGTAATTTTCAGGTTTTCTGGGAAGTTGTTTCATGGACAGTTAATTGAGGACTTTTTTTGTGCCACAAAAATGTTCTTGTTCTTCGTGTAAATTTGAACTTACGTTCAAAAATAATGAATGTGCTGTTTATCATTGTTTTATTAGTGTTACCTTTTTTTGCTGTAAATACTTTTCTTGAAAACCTGTGAAAGAAAGTTAAGTAGGCTAAGTTGATGTCATGTTATATCTATTGAAATCTTAATTTATTTGCAGGTTCCATTCTTGAATGTGGAATTGCGGCTTGTACCAATTGCTATAGCTTTCTTTATATCATTCACTTACTGCTATCATCATTTAATAGTTGTCTATAAAGGTGGAATAGGGAAAAATGGATCTACTGTTGCAGTAAGTGTGTCTATTATGAAATCATTCTTACAATCAGTGGTATTTAAGGTTTATGACATTTACTTATGAAGTCTCAAAATTTGTCTCTTTGTATGTATGCATGCATACCCATGCATTTGATTACTTCATAATGAAACTGAAATTCTTCTTCTTTTTCCAATTCTTTTTATTGCCAAGTGAGGCTATAGGTTTCTCCACAGCTTTCCTGCAGTTTTGTTTATATCATCCATCCATCTTCTCTCTGATCTTCCCACTCTTCTCTTTCATTTGTATGGTATCCATTCTGTTACTACCCAGTCTTAACATAAATACCATTACAAGCGTTCGACAGATGGCGCACAGCCGGGATGCAATGTCACCGACTAGCCAGGAGGCATGAATCAGCTAGCGAATCGTTATGTGTTCAGTCACAGAGGACATAACTTGTTTTGTGTAGTACTTGCCAT
The DNA here is from genome assembly GCA_039090855.1 of Macrothele yani. Taxonomy (NCBI): domain Eukaryota; kingdom Metazoa; phylum Arthropoda; class Arachnida; order Araneae; family Macrothelidae; genus Macrothele; species Macrothele yani. Next base: position 41,949,423 of record CM077004.1, read on the forward strand.
GAAGTGGGGCGATTATGAGAATTGTGTTGCTGTAATAGCGCTCTGCACAAAGTTGGAAAAATCAGGTTCCAAGATTTTCAACATGTTAAAGAAACTGAAAATGAGCCGAATTTTTGTCTACCGGGCCATAAAAAGGTTCCTTGAGACTGGAACCATCGCTGACCTCCCCAGAGAGGGTCAGCCACGTACCGTAAAGACTGTTCGCCTAGTGAAAACAGTGGCAGCCCATATTTGCTGAAATCCTGTAAAAAAACAATCAGTGATGGCTTGTGAGCTGAACATATCAAGAATGTTGATGTCGCGTGTGCTGCGGAGTGACCTAAGGCCAAGGGTGAGAGCTTACCGGCAGCATACAGAGCACTTCTTCAGCCCACAACCGAAGCGGCAGAGGGTGCTAAAAGTGAAACGGTTGCTGCAACATTACGCAGACAGTCGCCGCAGACAGATCCTTTTCTCTGATGAAAAATTTTCACTATTGAAGAGGCTTTCAACTGCCAAACTGGCAAGGTTTATGCGTCAACCTCATGAGAAGCTCAAGAGAAAGCTCCAAGGATCATGAGGGGCCATCATCCTGCTTCTGTCATGGTTTGCTGGGGAGTCTCTTACAAGGGTACCATGGAGCTCCATTTCTGTGAGAAAGAAGTGAAAGTCTACCAGGACAGGGTTTTGGAGCCAGTGGTCAAAAATGTGAGTCACACCCTCTTCCAAAACCGACAGTGGAGCTTTCAGCAGGATTCTGCACCTGCCCACAAGGCCAAGTGGACCCAGGAGTGGCTTCAGGCGAATTTGCCAGACTTCATTTCTCCAGCTGATTGGCCTTCAAGCAGCCCAGACCTCAGCCCAATGGACTACAAGTTGTGAGCCACACTGGAGGATATGTCCTGTAGAAAGAGACACCCCAGTATTGACAGTCTAAAACGCTCTTTGGTGCGGGCTGTAGCAGCTTTCCCTGTGGAGACCCTGCGTAAAGCTATTGATGAGTGGCCACAGAGACTGAAGGACTGTGTGAAGGCAAAAGGATGCCACTTTGAAAAGTGATTGGTGCCATGTATTCACAAGTGTACTACTTACATCAGATGTATTGCAGTTGTGTGATGTAAAGCAAAATGTTGTTAGCAAGGTGGAGACCAATATGCTTTGGTGGTTTGGCCATGTTGAAAGCATGAGTGATGAAATGCTTACTAAGGAAATATTTTCAGCCCAAGTGGCTGGAAGGAAAGGCAGAGGAAGGCCAAGGAAGACATGGGTGGATCAGATTCAGGAGTGTCTGCATGAGAAAAAGATTATGAGTATGAAGTATAAAAGATCTTGTGTACGGCGTGTAATGGATATCAGTGAAGCACGAGTTTTATGTCAAGATCGCTGTAAATGGCGAAGTTTGATACGACACCAATAAGTAAAAATATCTGGAAGTTTGTATTTCTTTTTGGAGCTAACCTCTGAATCTCAGAGAACAGTTTAGTGATATGTATGTAATATATTATTTTCCATTCTTGCTATATGGCCAGCCCATTTCCATTTTAAATTGAGTATCTTTTTTCCTATGTCTAAAAATTTTGTTCTGGATCTTATATCTGTATTCCTTATTTTATCTTAAAGTCTTATATTTAGTATAGATCTTTCCATTTTACATTGTGTTTTTTGCAGTTTGTCTAAGATGTCTTTCGACTGCAAATCTTAAATTGTTCAACCTTACTCCATTTTGTTGATCCCCTTTTCTAACCAATTTAATTTGCTCATTTGTATTCTTCTAGTGGTGATGTAAATAGCTTTGGCAAGATAGTATTTCTTTGTCTTATTCTTCTATTTATTTTAAACTTTTCACTTTCTTCATTTAGGATAACCCCGCATGGGGATAACTGGTTTTCCAGTTATTTGGGGAGCTGCGCCCCCACGGCCCGAGCTAACCTTGTGACGGTTTCTTTTGCCTCTGCGGCTTTAACGATTACATAACCGAAGGGACAGCTGTTCATTCAACTGATGGGGGATGGCGTCCCCACTGCCTGAGCCGATTTTCTCTTATTGTTTTGCTTTTTTCGTCTTTAGTTCGTATATTGACTTGTACCCGCCTCAGTTGTAGGCTGCTGAGGTTGTGATGAGGTGCCAGCTCCAGGTTTTGTTCCTCGTTCCCTTCCCTGTCTTTTCTCTTTTCTGTTCTATTTTCTGTTTTTCCGGAGCTGGTTAGCTTAGACCTACCTGCATGTTTGCCGTGTGCGGTGACCCGTACAGGTGGAAAAGAGGATGCTGGAGGCTGCGGTACCTGGGGGCCGGGTTGTAGTTGTCTCCAGATGCCAACACTCCTCTTTGCCCTCTGCTTCACCCTAAACGGGAGGCTGGGAGCTAACCCACTCCTAGTCAAGGAAGTCTGTGGCCAAGTGGCGTCCAGACTTCTAGCGGCTTGTCGTTCTGTTCGGCAGGGTGAGTTTGTGGGTAGGGTGGGCATGCCAAAGGGGTGTTCCCCGGGCACGGGAAAGTCTGGGTGCACGCCGAGCGTATGTCTGCCCTACCAAATTGCTATATCCGCTGACTATCGCTAGAGCCGTGTCCTGCGTCCTCTTGGGCTTGCGGACCTCGGGCTCTCCCTCGTTGGGCTCGGTAGAGGGTGGGGAGGTCGGCGGATGAATCTTTTTCTTCTTTATAGCTACTTCCCATGCTACCAATTTAAAGCGCCCTGTGGAGGAAGGTGCACCCTCCTCCACAAAGAAACTTGTCACCTCAAATTGCAATGCTCTGTTTCTTTTAATCAAATCTGGTGACTCTTCACAGTCACTCAGTAGCAAGAGTCCTTTCTGGATCAACAAGGCTCTGCAAGCCGTTGCTGGCTCTCCAAAGTGTGTCAAGAAGCTCCCTTCCAGGGGTCTTCTCGTGGAAACTTCTTCTCCACGCCACAGTGCCACCTTGCTGGAAACGACCGTTTTGCTTGGCGTTCCTGTTCAGGTTTCTCCCCATGGTTACCTCAATTCCTCTCGCGGTGTAGTCAACTCCCGCAACCTGCTTGAATGCAGCGATGAGGAATTGTTGGAGGAACTTGGTGAACAACATGTCATTGGGGTTCGGCGGATTCTTTTTAGGCGGGATGGGAAATCTATTCCCTCCCGTAACATCATCCTCACTTTTGACTCCCCAACCCTGCCTACTTCCATCAAGGCAGGTTATTTACGGCTTGATGTTCGGCCGTATATCCTGAACCCCTTGCACTGTTTCAGGTGCCAGCATTACGGTCACTCCCAGCAGTCTTGCCGTAATGTTGCAAAGTGTGGTCGCTGTGGTTCCACAGAACACTCTTTGGCGGAATGCTCTGCAGGGTCTGATCATTATGTCAACTGCGAAGGGACTCATCCTGCATCTTCTAAGCAGTGTCCAAAGTGGATAGGCAATCCAATGCCTGAAGACAACTGAGCATCTCTCGTATCCCGAAGCTAGACGGCGGATCGCCCCTTTACAACCAGGCCGGCGGTCATATGCTTCAGTTGTGGTGCAGAAGGCCTCAGTGGCTGTCCAGACTGAGGTGACCATCCCAGCGCGGTGTCCTTATGATTTTGAAAACATCGTTGCTGCTGGATTGGAGGCACTGAAGTCTCACCGCATTGCCTCCAAGGCGACATCAACATCGTCGCCAAAACCTTCCTCTATGCCGAAAACATCTTCTGCCAGCACAGGGACCCAGGGCACTGCAAAGAAGAAGCCGGAGAAGTTGAAACCAGGATCATCCTCCCCAAAACAGAGCAGGCAAAAACCACCTCTCAACAAGGGGTAAACACAGCCCTGTGTTACCTCCAGACACTGCGGATGGATTGGATGTGATGGACGACATTGAGACTTTCTAGTCGTCTGTCTTTTTCATTCTTTCATTTCATTTTCATTATGGCCACACTCATTCAGTGGAATTGCCAAGGTCTGCGATCACGCATTGATGATTTGAAAGGCTTACTGTCTTCGCACACACCTGTGTGCGTTTGTCTCCAGGAGACAAAGCTTCGCACGACGGACACTCCTTCGCTGAGGAGACATTCCCTTTTCCGCAAAGATCACCAGCTCGCCGTTATCGCCTGCGGAGGAGTGGCCGTCATTGCTCCTCATGGTGTTCCTGTCACTGCAGTTGCCCTTCGGACGACTTTGCAGGCAGTGGCAGTATCTGGGAACACTCTGTTCACTGTGTGTTCCCTCTACATACCACCAGATGAAGCAGTAAGCCTTTCGAATCTGGAAGATTTAGTTGACCAGCTGCCGCCTCCTTTCTTCATCTTAGGAAATTTCAATGCACACAATCCGTTGTGGGGTTCTACCACTCGAGACTGCAGGGGCCGTGTTGTTGAGGCTCTTCTCTCCAACACGTCCCTCTGTCTCCACAACATGGGAGGTACTACGTATTTTCATGAACCCACCCGCTTGTTCTCAGCCATTGATCTGTCTCCGAGTTCACCCTCTTTATATCCTGACTGGTCCTGGAGCCTGTCTGGTGATCCCCTTGGCAGCGATCACTTTCCCATCTTTCTCCGTCTAACATGTGGCGGGTACCGTTACCCTACTCGCCCTGCTAGATGGAATATTGATCGAGCCAAGTGGGACACATTCACGGCTACGGCGAGTATTACTCCTGCTCTGGTGACCTCAGGAACGGTCAATGACGCTGTTGTGGCGGTAGCGGATTGTATTGTGCAAGCGGCAGAACTTACCATCCCCAGGACGTCGACTAAACTTCCACGTTGCCCGAGACCTTGGTGGAATTCCACTTGCATGGCAGCTCGTCAGGCCCAACATCGGGCTGGTGGTAGGTTTCGTCGGTACCCCACCGACGCGAACCTACTTGCTTTCAAGAAAGCCAAGTCCTACGCGCTATTGGTTTCATAGGTGTAGTCAATGGGAGTCCTGGATTTACTATGTATCCGGGATTACCACCACTACCAGCCCTAAGATTGTTTGGGACAGGATCCGTAAGATTCGGGGACAGTACCCATCTCGGGAAATCTCCATTCTTGAGAGTGATGGAGGAACGGTTGCTGACGCTCAGGGTATTGCTGACTGTCTGGGCGCCGCTTTTCTTCGGTGTCCAGCAGCAGCAATTACCCTGCTTCGTTCCAGCAGTTACAGCCGCGGCTTGAGCGGTCCAAGATTTCTTTTGGACCGTTTTCTTCCGCGGATTATAACAGCCCGCTGACTGCAGTGGAGCTGAAGACCGCTCTGAATTGGTCCAGCCGGACATCTGTCGGACCAGATAACATCCATTACGAAATGCTGAAGCACCTTTCTCCATCCTCTCTTGAATGTCTGCTAATCCTGTTTAACAGGATTTGGCAAGAGCATGTCTTTCCCGAATCTTGGCACACTGCCATTGTCGTTCCTGTTCCCAAATCTGGTAAAGATCCCACCAACCTGTTGAACTACCGGCCAATTGCTATGACGAGCTGCCTTTGCAAAGTACTCGAGCGCATCATTAATCTTCGTCTCCTTTTTTATTTGGAGTTTCATCACATTTTTTCACCTCATCAGAGTGGATTTCGCAAATATCGATCCACCACCGATCATCATCTTCGCCTTGAGACATCTGTCAGGGAGGCGTTTGTCCGGCGCAGCACATGGTCTCCGTGTTCTTTGACATGGAGAAAGTGTATGACCACACCTGGAGATACGGTATTCTCGGTGATCTGCAAGAGTGCTGATTTCGGGGAAACTTACCATCTTTCATCGCCGGTTTTCTCCAGGACCAGAGTTTCCGTGTGCGCGTCGGGTCAACCCTCACTGCGATGTATCCGCAAGAACAGGGTGTACCTCAAGGCTCCATTCTTTCCGTTACGTTGTTCATCCTTCGTGTCAACCATGTTTTCCCACTACTTCCTCCGACGGTTCGTGGAACTATGTACGTGAATGATCTGCAGATCTCTTGCGCATCTGTCAACATACGCACTATTGAGCGGCAGCTGCAGTCTGCCATTAATAAGATCTCTACCTGGGCCTCCCACAATGGATTTGGCTTCTCGACCCAGAAGACCGTTTGCATGCATTTTTGCCGCAAACGGGGCCTTCACCCAGACCCCAGTCTCCGTCTGGATGGTACCACCATTCCTGTGGTGTCAGAAGCCAAGTTCCTTGGGCTAACTTTTGACCGAGCACTCACCTTCCGACCTCACATCCAGTCTTTGAAGGTGTCATGCACGAAGTAATTGAGTATCCTGAAGGTCCTCTCTCGAACATCTTGGGGGGCTGACAGGTGCTCAATGCTTCGCATTTACCATTCTCTGATTCGATCGAAGTTAGACTTTGAATGCATAACGTGCGGTTCTGCACGTCCTTTCGTGTTACGGCCTCTGGATCCTGTCCATCATCAGGCTCTGCGGCTATGCTTTGGTGCTTTCTGTACCTCTCCCGTGCATAGCCTGTATGCCGAGGCCCATGAACCGCCGTTGTGCATCCGACGTAAGCAGCTGTCTCTTCAATTCTTCACCAAGTTGAAGTCTCTTCCTGATCATCCGCTGCATGGTTCCATTTTCGAACGGCAATGTGTCCGCCTATTCTCACACCGGCCTTCCTGTGTTCTGACGTTTGGGATTCGGTTGTCGAACTTAGTGCACGATGCTGGTCTAGAGTTGTCAAGGATTGGTTTGACCCGGTTCTACAATGAACCACCTTGGCAGACGGTTCAAGCAACGGCTGACCTTTCCCTTTGTGTGCGGCCAAAGTCTTCCACTCTTGCTCTGGTGTACCAGCAGCTCTTTGCCAAGAAACAGTCTCTCTTCCCGGATTTCGTGCCTGTATTTACTGACGGGTCGAAATCCGGTGAGGTTGTTGGATCCGCTTTCGTGTGTGGCGATGCCTCCCATGCTGAGAGGCTTCCGCCTGAATCCACAGTCTTTTCGGCAGAGATGCGTGCGGTACACCTCGCTTTGTGTCACATACAGTCTAGATCTCATCGTCGCGCTATGATTTGCTCCGATTCCCAGTCGGTCATCCAAGTCCTTTCTTCTCCGGAGGACACGGACTCACCGGTCATCCGTGATGTCCGTCGTCGTCTTGGAACTTTGGAAGGTGCTGGATTCCTGGTCCGATTCTGTTGGGTTCCTGGCCATGTTGGGATCCGGGGTAACGAGCTGGCAGATCTATCTGCCAGGTCTGTTTCCTCCATGTCGCCAGCTCGGCTGCCACTGTCTTTCCACGATTTTAGACCTTTGATCCGGACATTTCTCCTGGACGAGTGGCAGTCCCTGTGGTCTCAGCAGGGCAGCAATAAACTGCATTTAATCAAACCACAGTCGGACTATGGAAGTCTAGTTTGCGGAAGAACCGTCGTAAGGAAGTTGTTCTTGCACGTCTCCGCATTGGGCACTGTCGTTTTACTCACCGCTTTTTGCTGTGTGGCGACAGTGCCCCGATGTGTGAGGCGTGCCACTGTCGTCTCACTGTCCTTCATGTTTTGTGTACTTGTGTTCGGTTTTGTGATCATCGTTTTCGTCATTTTCACTCTCATCTGTTGGACGAAGGAGCAGGTACGCTGCAAACTATTATTGGCGAAGCCTGCGACATGAAAGCAGTGTTTTCGTTTTTACAAGAAATTGACTTTTTTAAACTCGTCTAGATGTTAGCTTGGTTCACTCTCATATTTCATTTTTACTACATCAGCCTGTTTTTAACCTTGTGTAAGTTTTTTATTGATTTTGTTTTGTTTTGATGTCCTTTGTTTGGCGCTCTTTGGCCACCCATGGCCCTTGCGCCATTAAAATCAATTAACTAACCATTTAGGAAAATATTAGGTGTTGCATTCTGGTAGATATACATGATTAGATTTATATAAGGTTATTCAATGCCATAAGTTTTCAGGAGGTCTATTATTGATGCTGTTTTTATGCTTTCAAAAGCATTTTTTTTTTTGAGAAGTCTGTAAATGCTAAATTTAAAGGGATGTTGTATTCGTTGCATTTTTCAATAAGAACACATTGTTTGTATGTCATCTATTGTAGTAAAAAAATTTCCAAAGCCTTCAAGAAACTAAAATACCAAAGTAGTAATTGTGAACATTTGTTTTGTTTTTTTAGTTTTCTGAATAATATATCAGTGTTCTTAAAAATATGCACATTTTTTATGAATGTTGATGTATACTAAAATTAGTCCATGTATGGATGTATTTAGGTTTGGTTTTAGGAAAAACAAGTTTTTTTATTGATTTCTTTTAATAAATATTACATTTAACAATGATGTTAATTACAGTCCATTTATTTTCAAGGGTACAAGTGTGCTTTCCCCATCTATTCTGATTGCGCTGGTATTTATTCCTGCCTTTACAATTTACCAGAAATCAACTGAGCATATCTACGAGCGCCATCCTTGCCTTTACATTTTAGCCTTTGGTATTGTAGCAGCTAAAGTTACAAACAGACTTGTGGTAAGTTACAGCTACTCAATTTTTTTTTTAATATTTAGTAGGGTCTTGCTTATTTTCATTTTCAGCAAAGAACAGTTAATTCACTGTGTGAGTGGGATAGAATAAGAAGAAGAAGGGAATTTGTTTATTTGCAGAGAGAGTTTGTAAGGACATTGTAGGGCTAATCTATATGTTACCTAAGCCACCTTTAGGTTCTCACCACTGTTATCTCCTCCAGCTTCATTATGTTCCTTATGATTGATTATTACCAACCATACTAATCGACAGCAAGAAGTTTGAACAAGAAAATAATTCTGTGGTATAAAATATAACCAGGGATTACTCAAATCTTGATTGTCCTCTTATAGTTTCCAATTGCCACATTGTCGTTTTACCAAGACAGGGAACTTGTCCCCTACGTCAAGCCATTACAGCGTCCAGTCCCCTTCTCAATTTTGGGACCCAGTGTGCATTTTTCGAGAGCATCCACACTTTTCAATCCAGTTTTCACGTCCTTGAGAGACTGGACATCCCCTTAGACAACCACAGATGATGAATGAGATAGCTATCACACCCTGGTTTTTGCCGTTCGGATGTAGCTATTTTGTTTAATCACTTTCAAACAGTGAAAAACAAGAAAGATGACACCAAATTTTTGTTTGTAATGAGCACACACATGTACATCTTTTGAATCCTTTCCGACAAATATTTCAGAGTTATTCATAGTCAGTGGAACACATTACAGGAAATACTAAAAAAAAAAAAATCAGCCACATTTCTACGATTGATTAAATATCTAGACCAAAGTTATGGTTTTTGAGTGAGGAACTGTTACTACTGAATGCAGGATAAGTCTAAATGGCACATTATTGACCAGATGAACCAGTTTGTATATTTGGGATGCATGTTTGACAGAGAAAACAAATTAGATGGTGAAATTAGTAGGCAAGTAAATTCTTCATTTAAAATCATAGCTGACCCTTTAGGAAGATTGCAGAGGAATGATGGGTTCTCGAGAAAGTCCTGAATGGCTGTATATGAAAGTGTAATAATTGTTCCTACTCTGGTGTACAGCAGTGAAACCCAGGTGAGAGACATAGGAGTAATTTGTGTGCTGGAGAGATGCATTACTTACAGGGGAGGGGGAGGGTGTCGCAAGGCACACTCTGATCATGTGAGGAATCAAGATGTGTTGCAGTTGTGTAATGTGAGGCAAAATGTTGTTAGTTAGGTGGAGACTAATATTCTTCGGTAGTTTAGCTATGTTAAAAGAATGAGTGATGAGATGATTACTAAGAGAACTTTTTCAGCACAATGCAGGAAAGAAAGGTTAAGGGAGGCCAAGGAAATCATGAGAGGACCAGATTCAGAAATGTCTGCATGAGAAAAAGATAATGAGTTTGAAGTACAAAAGCTCTAAGTGTGCATCATGTTATGGATGTTAGAGAAGCCAGAGCTATGTGTGCCAAGTATGTTGTAAATGAAGACATTTGATAGAGCAACAGTAAGTTTTTTCTTTGAGAAGATAACCTGTAAATATCAGAATAGCTTAGTGATGTGTATGTATATGTAAAATATCTAAAAACAGGAAGTTACTTTCCCCCGCTAGCAGTCAAAAAGTGTCTAACGAAAATTAACAAATTGTGCTAAAAAAGATTTCTCTTAGCTGAAGGAACGTATCTGTGACAAAATGATTTTTATATCAAACATTTACAAGAACAGATATAGAGTAAAATTTAAATTTATGCCCCCTAGTGGAAGAATTTTGAATAATGAAGTAAAAAATATGTGAAAGGGGTTCTTCGCAGCAAAAGCTATGTTAAGGAAAAAATATATATATCAAATACATCTCTTTTAAGCTGAAATAGCAAGAAAAAGGTTACATTTCTGCCTCCTAGTGAGTAAACTGTGCACTATTTTAAAAATATGATATTCCCCTTTTTTACTGTGTCAAGTGGTATTCAGCAAAAAAATACATTTTTCAAAAAGATATTTAGAAATGAAGATACATCAAACAGAAGTACACACTAACACCTCATAGCATCAAAGCTGTGAACTACAAAACCCACGAGCAGGGGCAAAATGTTCCTCAAAGTAAATAGTATACAGCGTTCAAAGAAAAATTTTAATTAAGCTTTTAAAAACAGGGATATTAACAAAAACCAATAAGATGTTTGTATCCCTAGTGAGAAAATTGTGCACTGTATTTGCTAATAAATGCACACAAAATATTTCAGCAGTTAGTAGTATCTGACCAAAAGAGGATTTTTTTTCAATCTCTTTTTAAATGCGCAGATATTGTGCTACTTGTGCTGGAAGTGTTAACTTATGTATTCTTAGTGGCACACATATGCTTTAAGAAAAATTTGAAACTATATGAAAAATATCTCGCACCTCTCCAACAAAGAAAAGAAAAATCTTCAAATTGTACTGTTAGAAGCAAAGATATCGACAAAAATAAGATATACATCTATGCCCCTAACAGAAAAATTATGCACTATTTTCGGCACAAGGCATTCTTAAAAAGCTTGTCACGGTGAGTGGTATCTGACTGCGAAAATAATTTTTTTATTGAGCTTTCAAAGGTGCAGATATTGCTGCAAATATATCAGAAACAAAAGTATACACTTTCGACCCCTAGTGGCCAAACCATTCTTTACAAAAATTCGAATTTATATACATAAGATTTCCCACCAGGAGCTCTATCCGATGCAAAAGAATTTTTCAAAATTGAGACTTTTAGATACAGGGGAAATTGCAATTTAACTTGACACCCCCAGCAAAAAAACTACACATTACTTGAAAAAAAATCTCTACCCAAAATAGCCTTCATTATAAATGGTATCAAATGGAAGAAAGAATGTTTTTAATAGTATGTGCAGAAACAATTATATTGAATAAAATGTATTTTGAAGTCTGTGGCATCTGCATTTATTGCCCTCTGGTGGCGAAGTTCTGAATTGTTGAAAAACCAAAAAGCATGTATCATCGTTCTCACAAGCTTCCCAAGCAAAAATAATTTTTAAAATGGAACTAATAGTTGCAGAGATATGGTGTCCACAAAGACGGACGGACAAAGTGATAACATAAGCAGTAAGCACTCTGTTTTTACAAAAAAAAGTGCTAAAAAGAAGTCATGTTTCTATAATAAAAACCCTACAGGCATAAACAAGTTTTTTTATTGAAAAAAAAAAAACTTGTGGTGTGTTTTGTGGTGTGTTGAGGGTTTTTTGTCTGTGAAAAACTTTCCTTATATTTTGTGGTTTTAAGGTTGGCTGACTTTTATATCTTCTGAAAGAAACTTTAGTTCAATATTATTAATTAAGCTGAATAAAAGTTTTCTATTCCACCTTAAACCCAAGTTCCATAACACAGACAACAAAGAAAACACAATCGAGTGACATTACAATACTTAGGTTTTGTAGTGTTTACTGCTACAGGAGTTTATCAAAATAATGGAAACACTGACTACAACTGGAGTACATGTACTGCACCATGTGAAAATCTCAGGGACGATGTCACTTGGGATGTGAGGTATATTAAAACATGCTGAATGATGTCGGCTATCACATAGCATTGCCACAGTTGTAGGTGAAGCAGCTGTTGTGGAGTAATTGTCGACAATGACAGATCTTGGTGACCTCAAAAAAGGCATGATCATTGGTTCACGTCTTGCAAGAGCTTCAGTGACTAGAGCAGCAGAAAAAGTAGGTGTAACACAAAGAACTGCATCAAAGTTTTTGACTACTTGTCAAAAGGACACAGCATTGCCTCCAAGCATATAAATTGATGACACCATACAAAGATGTCAGATAGAGATAGGCAATGTTGGCACTGATTGTACAATAGGAATACAATTTCACAGCACCACAAATTGCAGCAGATTTGAACACCAGTCGTAATGATCCTATTTCCGCCATAACTGTTTGTCGGGAAATCCATCATGCCAGTATTTATGGCTGTGCTGTAATCTGCACACCTCTGATTACCAACATCAATTCAACAAAACATGTAAGGTGGTGCAAAGCATATAAAAACTAATAGTATGCTAAAGATTGGCAATGTGTCATCTGGTCTGATGAATCGTGCTTCACATTGTTTTCCACTGGTGGTTGAGTGTATGTCATGCAAAAACCTGTTCAAGCACAGCATGAGAACCATTGGTTATTCTGCAGGGCCATGTCACATCTGCAATGCATAAATCCGTTCTTGTGGCTTGTTACCATTCGTCCGAGAAGGGCCGGCATGAATGTTGTATTTGTCTTATGGCACTGGCTCTCTCCCTTCCCTGCAGTCAGTGGCCCTAAATTAGGGACGGGCAGTCAACTGCTTATAGCCCATTGAGTTGCTCATGGTGGTTGTTAAACCCCCAATAAAAAAAAAAAAAAAATCCATTCTTGTGCTCAGTATTGTTGGTATTGTTCCCAAATGACTGTCCATGGTGTCAAGCAGATAATAATGCACCTGTGGTTTGCAAAGCATGAGGATAAGATACAGCAGGTACTCAATTTCCAAAGCTCAAAAATATTGAACATTTGTGGAATATCTGGAGCGAAAGTTCAGATTGCACTTTCGACCTCCAATATCACTGGATCAATTGTGCTATATTTTACATTAAGAATGGTCCCAAATTCTATTGTCGTACATGCATGACTTGTGTCACTCTATTCCAACTCGAACTGCTTCTGTTCTGAAAACTTCAGGTGGGCCTACAGCTTATTGATGAAACATTCTCCACAAACAGTTTTTCCATTGTTTTGATAAACCCCTATAGATAACACAGAGAGAGAGAGAGAGAGAGAGAGAGAGAGAGAGAGACATTACAATTCACTTTCTTTTTTTTTTTTTTTTTTGCCAGTTTTGTACTGACTTAGCCATTGTGATGATCGGTTGGTGTACAATTCTAAAAATTTGTCAAGTGAGTTTTATTGATTTTAACTTTAAATTTAATAATGAACTCGACAAAACCTAAATGTTTTGAAGTTATAGTAAACTGGAAGCTACCGTACAGTCCCTTATTACAGTAGTGTTCAGGCTTAGAGTTGCCTTCATTTTATTTTATCATCATTATTATTGCCGAGGTGGAGAGGTTGATAATGTGTTGTCATGTATCCGGACAAGCAGAAAACAACAGCTGTTACTGAAACAGGAACACCCTATATAACATGTCTGAGTGGAGGCAGTTCACCATGCTACATTATTATACACTGAAAGCCTCATTTAACTTCTTGCATGTAACAGTTTTCTTCATTGTACTACAAATCCCACTTTTTTATCCATGCAAAATGTAGTGTTGCAGTAGTTTTCAGCTTATTGTACCTATTATATTTAGAGCATTGCATTGGTGTTTTTTTTTTTTTTCTAAGTAGTGTATTAAGAGTTTTCTCACATCAAAATCTTGAGTTCACATAATTTTGGCACACGTCTGGTATTAATGACATGTGTGACATCCTACTGATTGAATTTTTCATTCATTATGAGCACATTCCCAACAAAATGAGAATTATTACTGCAGAAAGAGAATTTTTTAAACAGGAATTCCATGCTGGTATTTTAAATGTATTTGCGTGATGTTCTCAGTAAAGTATTTGACCCAGTGTTGGGTGGTAGAGTGCTATAAGGAAAAACAATAATAATAAAAAAAAATTAATTCTTTTCTCTTTCCAGTTAATTATGGCTCAAGTTAAGGAACTTTTATAAAATAATTATGTATTAACCAAATTTTTAATTTTAATTCTGTGTTGCAAATAAAATGGTCAGCCTGTGAGTGTAGTTGTTGATGGTAATTATGCAGAAAAATTAGGAATGGCTTTTGAGTTATAGTGATAAAAAATCTATTAGCCTTGGTTTTAAAATTTGTTTTGGGCTAAGGACTTTTTATGGAATCAATCATGTGGATATTTTCACTGGAATTGGTTGCTAAATGCTTGAAGGCAGTGGTAGCAGTAAGCAGAAATCGGAGTTGTTCTGAAATTCCCGATTTTTTTTTTCCTGAAATGTCTTTATTATTGTTCTATATCCTGAAAATTTAAGTATAATCCTGAAATTTTAAGAATAAATGGTAAACTATATATAGTGATTCATCATCTAGCGTTTACAAGTACTGCATAAATTAAAAAATGGAACGAGAGGGAGAGTGAGTACTCTTATCATTGTGAAGTCATCGGCAAGAACTCCCAGTCTTGTAATTTGTGATGCACGCAAATGTGTTCCCGCTTTTGGGAGATCGTCCGAGGATTGAAGCTGCTGTGAAGCCACTTCATACGGAGGACGCACAGAGATGCCAACCATTACGAAATCTCCGTAATTATTATGGATTTCCTTCAGGATTACGGAGGACTGGCGAAAAATTAGATATTCAGATTTTTGCTGTTATTAAGAAAGTTTTGCTGGTTTTGTAATTTAAGCCTCTGAAGTTCGTAACATAGCTCTGTGTTTTTTGTTTTTTTTCCCCTCTGAAGAGGAGGAATTTCCTTTGCTTGTTTGAAAGAGTGAAAAAAAAAACGCAAAATGGTGCCGATCCGGGATTACCTAGGCCTGGCGTGCTTTTTCGCCTTGGCCTGGAATTGCGTCGGCCTGAAGACTCTGAATAAAGTTCATGACACAGCTCTTTGTTTCTTTTCTTTTCTTTTTCCAAAGAGAAGGAATTTGTTTTGTTTGTTTGAAAGCTAAGTGGAAAGAAAGCACGGCGCCTGGCCGGGATTATGTTGGCCCAGTGTGCTTCTTTTGCCGTGACCCAGAATTATGTTGGCCCGGGTGTGCTTCTTTCGCTGTGGCCCGGGATTGTGCTTGCCCGATGCCTCTGAACCAAGTTCATGACGCACCTCTTTGTATCTTTTTTTTTTTTTTTTTTTTGAAGGTGGAATGTGTTTGTTTGTTTGAAAGCTAAGTGTAAAGAAAACACGGCTTCAGGCCAGTATTATGTCGGCCCGAAGCCTCTGAACAAAGTTCATGATGCAGCTTTCTGTTTCTTCCTTCTTTTCTTTTCTTTTTTTTTTTTTTTCTTCTTCTTCTTTCTTTCTTTCTGAGGAGGAGTTTGTTTTGCTTGTGTGAAAGCTAAGTGGAAAGAACGCATGGCTCCAGGATTACGTCAGCCATTATATCATTTTGGGTTTCTCATGATCGATGCACAAACTGAGCAGAAATCTTGCGGGGGGGGGGGGGTCGTTTTCTGTTTGAGGACGGAAGTTAGTTGGAGTGAAGATTTCTCCCGTAATTGTAATATTTTCTCATAATGTTCCTTCCGCCCAGTATTTTTCTTAAATATCCATTTATTCCATAAATACTCACATTTCAGCTTAAAAATGGAGAAAAGAGTTTCCCGAAATGGAACACGGTCGAATTTCTCCTGTAAACATAATTTTTCTTCCCGCAATGTTCTGACCATCCTGTGTTGTTGTTAAGTGTTACATATGACTATATTTTGAAGAAATTCTTTCTGAAAAGTAAATTTCTGCTGCACACAGAAATTGCTGATATAGGAATTAGGATGGAGGAAGCTTCCTTTTCTTCTGTAATGTACTTGGCAAATATTTTTCCCAGCTGCTGTTGTTAGTGACAGTGATCTGGACGAGTTAGAATTTTTATTTTTTTGATTGGAGGTTTAACGACCACCATGAGCAACTCATTGGGCTATAAGCAGTCGCCCGTCCCTAATTTCCCCGCACGGGGATAACTGGTTTTCCAGTTATTTGGCGAGTAGCGCCCCACGGCCCGAGCCCACCATGTGAGGGAACATCTTACTAACTCGTCTTGTACAATAACTTCACCAAAGGGACAGCTGTTCATCCAGCTGCTGGGGAGTGGCGACCCCACGTCCCGAGCCGACATGCACTTTATGATGAATTTCCCTTATTATGTTTTTTTGTTGTTCTCTTAACATGTACCCGCCTCAGTTGTAGGCTGCTGAGGTTGTGATTATGCGCCAGCTCTGAATTTTAGTTTCTGTTTTTCTTTTCTGTCATCTCCATTTTATGTTCCTTCCTTTCTTTGTTTTTCCGAGCTGGTTAGCTAGACCTACCTGCACGTTTGCCGTGTGCTGTGACCCGTAAGGTGGAAAACAGGATGCTGGAGGCCAGGGTGGTGGTGTTGTTGCCAGTTGCCAACACTCCTCTTTGTCCCCTGCTTCACCCTAAACGGGCCGCTGGGAACTAACCCACTCCTAGTCAATGAGGTCTGTGGCCAAGTGGAGCCCAGACCTCTAACGGCTTGTCGTTTTGTACGACAGGGTGAGTCTGGGGATAGGGTGGGCATGCCAAAGGGGTGTTCCCCAGGTACAGGAAAGTGTGGGTGCACGCCGAGCGCACGTCTGCCCTATCAACTTGCTATATCCGCTTCCTATCCCTAGAGCCGTGTTCTGCGTCCACTTGGGCTTGTGGACCTCCAGCTCTCCCTCGTTGGTCTCGATTGTGGGTGGGGAAGTCAGCAGACAAAATCTTTCTTTTTTTCATGGCTCTCAATGATATTTCCCATGAACCTAAAATCAAAAGAGGTAATGAGGAAGGCTCATCCCCTTCCGCAAAAAAACATGTTCCTGATTGTTCAGATGCTCGTTTCTTTTTTGTGCACTCATTGGACCCTTCAAGGCCTATGAGTGCCAAAAGTCCATTTTGGATTAACAAAGCACTTCAATCTATAGCAAGCTCTCCTAAGAGTGTAAAGAAGCTCCAATCTGGAGATCTTCTTGTAGAGATGTCCACTGTGGCCTACAGTACTGCACTTATTAACACTACCACGCTGCTTGAGACTCCGGTCAAAATAACACCTCATGGATACCTAAATTCATCTCGAGGTGTTGTCTCCTCTCAGACCTCATTGAGTGTACTGAGGATGAACTACTTGAAGGACTAAGGAGTCAACACGTTACAGGTGTGCGGCGTATTCTCTTTAGGCGGAATGGGCAGTCCGTCCCATCCAGCAACATCATTTTAACATTTGGCAGCCCTTCCCTGCTTACGTCCATCAAGGCAGGGTATCTTCACTTTGAGGTACGTCCGTATATCTCTAACCCTTTTAGCTGTTTTAGGTGTCAGTCTTACGACCATTCTCAGTAGTCATGCAGGAGCAACCCTAGGTGTGGACGCTGTGGTGCCACAGTTCATCTTTTACCAGAATGTGTGGCCGAGGCAGAGTTTTGTGTGAACTGCAAGGGTTCACACACAGCATCAGCCAAAGATTGTCCCAAGTGGAAGGAGGAGAAAGGAATTGAAAGGCTAAAGATGGTGGAGAATATTTCTTATCCTGAGGCCAGAAGGAGAGTAGTTCCTGTTTCTTCTGATCGGAGAGTAGTTCCTGTTTCTTCTGATCATCAGTGGTGGTTGCCAAATCTATGGTTGCCATTCAAACCGACATTCAGAGCCTCCCTAAATGTCCCTACAAGCTGGAGGCACTCCAGTCTCAAGCTACGGGTCTGAAAGCGGCACCCACCACTTCACCGAAGCATACTCACTCCACCACCAGCAAGGGAACTCAGGCCACTTCTTCTGGCAAGAAAACCAAAGCCAAGGATAAGAAAAGCATTTCTTCTCCAAAATCTCAGCAAACAACTCAATGCCGAGCGCCTCCCGTTAAAACACTTGGGACAAGCATGCTCCCATCTTGGCCCCTGGTCACACTACCACAGATCTGGGGGAACCCTCATCAGAGGAGATGGAGCCTGACCTCGTTTGAATATTTCCTTTTTCATCTCACTTTTAACCATGGCTTCAATCATTCAGTGGAACTGTCGAGGTTTTCGGACGAGTTTTGATGACGTGAAACATCTGCTTTCGTTGTATTCTCCGGTGTGCCTTTGTTTACAGGAAACAAAACTTAAACCATCAGACCTGCTTTCAGTTCGAGGCTACAGTGCCTGTCGGACAGATAAAGTATCGGGAGACATCGCCTGTGGGGTAGTCGCTATTCTTGTCCCTCAGTGTTCCGGTGTCTTCTGCTGTGATATCCACAACTTTGCAGGCAGTGGCAGTTCGCAATCTGTGCCTGTGCCTCTTACTGTCTGCAGTGTCTATCTGCCGCCGGATGAGAACGTGAGCATCTCTGTTCTGGAGAGCTTGGTTGATCTGCTGCTTTCACCCTTTCTTCTACTGGGTGACTTCAATACCCATCATCATTTGTGGGGTAATGTCAGCATCAGCACGAGAGGTTGTCGCATAGTCTCTTCTGTCCTCGGCCTCTTTGTGCCTTTTTAACACCGGTGCTGACACGTACTTCCATGAACCGACAAGATCCTTCAGTGCAATCGATTTGACCTTGAGATCACGATCGATTATTGCTGATTGGTCGTGGACGGTGTGTAACAACCTCCACGGGAGCGACCATTTTCCAATTGTGCTCTCGCATCATGCGAACATGTCCTCTTCTGCCTCCCGCCCTCCTCGGTGGTGGATGGAGTGTGCAAGATGGGAGGTCTTCACATCGTCAGTGATATCTTCTGCCATGGTGACCCAAGAGTCAATCGAAGCAGCTGTTCTTGAAGTCACAAATTACATTCTTCAGGCAGCTGATCTTTCTATACCAAAAACAGCTACAACACTCCCCAGAAGTCTAAGCCTTGGTGGACCCCTGAATGCGCAGCGGCTAGGAGAGCTCCAATGTAAGGCCTGGTCTACGTTTCAGCGTTATCCAACCGATGCCAATCTCGTTACATTCAAACGAGCAAAATCCTATGCTCGGTTGGTGCGTCGACGTAGCAAGAGGGAGTCTTGGGTTCAGTATGTTTCATCTCTCACTTCACGTGCCAGTTCGAAAAGTGTGTGGGACAAGATTCATAAGATCCGGGGTAACTACAGCTCTCACCTGATCTCCATTCTCGAGAGTAATGGCTGCACATATGCTGAAGTCGGGGAGATTGCTGATTGTTTGGGGGAGGCGTTTGCCTCCAAGTCGAGTGACCTGGTGTATCCTTCTTCTTTTCAAAGAATTAAATCCACTGTGGAACGCCAGAGAATCTCCTTTCCGCCTTTTAACAACACTAATTATAACTCCCCCTTCAGCATGATTGAACTCAGGGTGGCTCTGCATTGGTCCGGCCCTACATCTGCCGGTCCCAATGGCATCCACTATGACATGCTCCATCATCTCTCGCAGTCGTCTCTCGAGAATCTCTTAATCCTGTACAATCGTATTTGGTCAGAGCACAGTTTCCCGAAATGTTGGTGAAAATCTTTTGTTCTGCCTTTTTCCAAACCTGGCAAGGATCCCAAATCTCCCTCTAGTTATCGTCCAATTGCTCTCACTATCTGTCTGTGTAAAGTTCTTGAGCGCATGGTTAATTCTAGGTCAATTCATTTTTTAGAACATCAAGTACTTTCACCATCGCAAAGCAGCTTTCACCGACATCGTTCACCTCACGATCATCTCCTGCACCTTGAGACATCTGTGCGCGAGGCGTTCGTGCATAGGCAGCACCTGGTGTCCGTTTTCTTTAATATTGAAAAAGCCTATGATCGAGCGTGGCGGCACGGTATTATCCGTGACCTCCACGCATGTGGATTGCGGGGAAATCTTCCAACATTTCATCGTTAATTTTCTTTGCAATCGGGTGTTCCAGATGCGCCTGGGTACGACGCTCTCGGCACTGTTCCATCAAGAACAAGGTGTTCCTCAAGATTGCATTTTATCTGTCACATTGTTCATCCTCCGCATTACTTGTCTTTTCACAAATCTTCCTCCTGCGGTTTCAGCTACTGTTTATGTTGATGACTTGCACATTTTCTGCTCGCCATCAAGCATGAATTTTATTGAAAGGCAGTTGCAATCTGCGATTAACCAGATCTTTAAAGCAGCGAATAGCAATGGTTTATTTCTTTCTCCCGACAAGACAGCATGTGTTCATCTCTGCCGGAGGCGCGGCCTCCATCCTGACCCAGAGCTGTATTTAGACCGTGCAGCCATACCAGTTTTGCCTGAGACCAAGTTCCTTGGATTGACCGTTGACCGTACGCTTACATTCCATGCGCACATTCAGCGGCTAAATATTTCCTGTCTGCGGGCTCTATCTATTCTTAAGATCCTTTCGAGAGTCTCGTAGGGTGCAGACAGGGTGTCTTTGTTTCGCATTTACCATTCTTTAATACGGTCGAAACTGGATTATGGTTGTATCGTGTATGGCTCTGCTCGTCGTTCCGTTCTCTGGCCTTTGGATACTATTCACCATCAAGCGCTGCGTCTTTGTACGGGAGCATTTCGAACATCTCCGATTCCCAGCCTTTACGCTGATGCAAACAAACCATCTCTTGAATTACGCCATCTGCAGCTGTCTGTTCATTTTTGTTTGATACTTTGATCTCTTCCAGACCATCCTTTATACGATGCAGTTTTTCATCCCCAGCATGCTTGTTTATTTGAGAACCGGCACTCATGCATTCCAACCTTCGGTCTTCATATGGCGGCCGTAGCTCGTGATGCAGGGCTCGACTTGTCTCTTGTTGGAGCGACCAGGGTCGTTGGGGACCCGCCGTGGCAACCTTTTGAGGTTGTGACTGATCTCAACTTTACTTCTTTGGATAAGTCCTCAACCCCTGCTTCCGTGTACCAGCAGCTCTTCGCTGAGCACCGTGCCTTCAATTCTGACTACACTCCTATTTTTACTGATGGCTCCAGGATGCATGGAGGAGTCGGAACTGCAGCTGTCTGTATCAATGACGTTTCTGTAGCGCGGATCCCAGCTGAGGCCACGGTGTTTTCGGCTGAGATGCATGCTGTGTATCTCGCCCTTCTCCATGTTCAGTCGAGTTCTCATCATCGTGCTATGGTCTATACGGATTCCATAAGTGTCTTGCAGTCTTTGTCATCTGCAGATTGCAGTGACCATCCTTTTCTCTTAGATGTGAGACAGTTACTTCGTCGTTTGCTCGAAGCCAGTTTTCATGTTCAATTTTGCTGGATTCCTGGGCATGTTGGAATCTCGGGTAACGAGTGTGCTGATGCGGCTGCTAGATCTGCTTCCTCTTTGGTCGTCACACCCTTGCCACTGTTTCACTGGGATTTCTGCTTTATTGTTCGCGACCATATCAAGCAAACATGGCAGGGTCTGTGGGACCAAGAGATAAAAAATAAGCTGCATTGTATTAAACCTAATCTTAGGATCTGGAAATCCTCATATCGTCGGAACCGTAGGGAGGAAGTGGTGCTTGTGCGTCTCCGCATTGGGCATTGTCGTTTCACTCACCGCTTATTACTGTGTGGCGACACTGCGCCGATGTGTGAGACGTGCAATTGCCGACTCACTGTCACTCATCTTTTGTGTAATTGTGTTCGTTTTCGTGATGTGCGTTTTCATTTCTTTCATTCTCATTTGTTGACCGAGGACATCTCTACACTGCAGCGGCTCCTAAATGACCACTGCGATACTGTTGCTGTCTTTTCATTTTTTAAACAAATTGACTTTTTTAAACGTATCTAGATTTTAGCTCTATCATCATTCTCATTTCTCAGTTTTACTTCATCAGCCAGATTTTAAGCTTTATACCACGTGTTTAATACTGTTTATTTGTCTTGTGTCTGGCGCTCTTTGGCCAAACATGGCCCTTGCGCCATAAAAATCAACTAACCAACCAACCGTCCCTAATTTAGGGCCACTAGTTCTCCAGGGAAGGGAGAGCCAGTGCCGTAAGACAAACACAACATCCATGCCTCACCATGTTTCGAACCCGGACCCTTCTCGGACGAATGGTCATAAGCCAGCGCGCAGACCACTGCTCCATCTGGGTGACAACAAGTTGGAATTGGAGTTTGGCTTCTATCAAATTGTTGAATTGAAAGAATGTGTTTTGAGTAGTCCTACAATTGATAGATACCGCATGGTCAAAAACTTTGAAAATGACTGGTACAATTGGTGCTAAAAAGTATGAAGTTTTACCACACCTGATACATGCTATTCTTGTTGTGCCACATAGTAATGCAACTGCGGAAAGAAGTTTTAGCATTGTCCATAAGAGTCGAACAGAGTTTAGGCCAAACCTAGCCACCAAAACTTTAGGGGCGTTGCTAGCCTTTAAAGTGAAAAAATTCCTGCTAACAACTGGACCATAATTTAGATAGCTTTTTAGTGAAAAGAATAACATTTCTGCATTTATACCAATATTTGATTTAATTTACTTGCCAGGTCTGCCAAAATATGTCTTAAAATTGTCCTAAAATTTAAGAAAAATTGTGTCCTGAATTTTTTTTTTTTTTTTTTATTGCTCCTACCGCTGTAAATGATGCTAGAGCAGTGGTCTCAAACTGAGACACTTTGGAAGGGCCACTTTCCAGTTTTGAAGGAACTTAGGGGGCCGCATGAATATTAATAAATGTCTTATGAATGGATATCAACTTTGCAAAACTACTCCAATGGATTGGCACTAGAGTGGAATATTATTTCTAATTATCGGTAAATAGTAAAAACAAATGCTTCGTCAATCACTGAAAACAATCACTTTTACGTAACAATTATTTTTCACTTAAATCTTGAAACTCACATTTTACCAACTGAACATGGTACAAAAAATATTACATGTTCTGACCAGAAACTTGGGCTTGCTTTTCTGTCACTAACTTATCGATATTTGGAATAATGTTCTTTGAACATGCTACTTTTAAAAGTGAGTATAACTGACTGTCACTTAACGTATTCCTTTCAAGACATTTTACTTGGTCCATTCTTGAAAACAACTGTTCACACGAGTATGTTTTCCGAACATGGACAGAACCTGTGCAGCTAGCTTATGAATGTTTACGTACTTGTCCTTTTAAACTAACTGGTAAAACTCTGTTAGATTGCAGCTGTTGATTTTTTTTTTTTTTCAGGAAAGAATCACACTGAAAGTCTATTAATTCAAGCTGAAGTTCTTCAGGTGCATTGTCAGCATTATAGGAAAATGGATACTTGAAAATATTTTCCATGTCTTTGAAACATTCAAACAGCCTGTTGAGATCCTCTTTTAAAATAGTTATCTTCGTAGAAAATTCACCGAAGTTGATTTACTCTTCTTCAGCAGAAGCTTTTACAGTGGGAAAATGAGCAAAATTTCCTGCACTGAGCTGAGTTTTACAAAGCTGAAGTTTCCTCTGAAATGCATTAACATTATCAATAATATCAGTGACTAGCTTATTTTGGCCTTGTAGTTTGAAATTCAAATCGTTTAAGTATCCATTTATATCTGAGCTGAATGCCATATCATATAACAATTTTGAATCATCAGAAGCGAGACGTCTTGATCTCTATTTTCAAGGAACATCTTTGTTTCATCTCTCAAATCCCAAAATGTTTTAACACTCATACACAGCTAAAGTCACCTTACATGAGAGTGATAGTATAAAATATCACTTTGCTCACAGCCAATATCTTGGAGAAAAGTAGTAAACTGTCTGATTTAAGCTTTTTGGAGCGAATATAGTTTATGATTTTTACCACAGGCTTAAAAATATTTCAACTTTTAAAACACGGCCACACAGTGCGCCTTCATATATGTAAATGTACAAATTGGAGTAAGTGAATAAATAAATACATCGCTCTTTCCACGTTCCAGAAACACATAGCAACCGAAAAATTGTTTTTCAGCCGCCACTCTGCTAGATATTCAGAGTTCCGTGGTTCATTTCCACGGCGGCGACTGAAAAACAATTTTTCAGTTGCTATGTGTTTCTGGAACGTGGAAAGAGCGATGTATTTATTTATTTACTTGACGCCACGTATTTGGAGGATTTTCACCTTGGAGTAAGTGAATCAATTAACATTTTTTTTTTTTTTTTTTGCTTTCCAACAATGCCATTTTTTGAACTAGCCATTGCAGGCGCGCACCATCTGTAACTAAATATGCCAATTTAGGTTAAAACAATTTTTCTCCTCAAGCATTGTTTTCATTTTAGCTGAAGTAGTTCTTCAGTTACTTTAAGATTTTCCATCTACCCCGCGAATAAAAACAGTCAACTGAGCAACATCTGCCATGTCAGTACCTACGTCAATTGCAAGGGAAAAGTAAAGGAACTCTGATATCTTCTGAATTAATTGATTATTTATATCTGAAGCTAGTTCATCGATTCTACTAGCAACTGTGTTTAGCGAAGGACTTATTTCTTTAAATTCATTCACCTTGTCAGGGCAAATAAACTCTGCTGCTTTAACTAAACACTCTTTTATAAAAACAACCATCTATAAAAGGCTTAGAATTTTCTGCTATCATTTTTGGTACGGACATAGCTTATCTTCACATTATCTGTTTTCTGTTTAGCAATTCTCTGAAACACATTTTGTTGCAAACTTAAATCCGTTTTCAGTTTCTTCAGTTTGTCCCCTTTGAAGATGCCCTTGCAGTGAATCATACTTCTCCCCATGCACAGTTTGAAAATGGCATCATAAGTTGTACTCTTTTGGAACCGCTAACACTTGATTACAGATAAGGCACAATACATGATTATTACTTTCACAACAAAAGTACTGTATCTCCCACTTCTTGTTAAATACTCTATGTTCATCTTCAATGGATCGTTTTCTACTGTAACTTGGGTTTGAAACAGACATGGTAAAAATAAAATCACATAAATCAACTTCAGTAGAAAAATAGCATGTGAAGTAACCGATGCAGCCGGGCGAAGCTTAGCCACCAGCTGAGCAGGAAGGAGCTTTTCATGGTCGATCAGTGTTGCCAGCACTTGAGTTCAATTCTACACAAATAATATTTCCTTTTCAGATGATATCCCTTCCGTACAGCAACACGGCGGCCAGCGCTCTTGGATTCGTAGACAGTACGTCGAGGGAAGACACCTGTACCGTTTTTGCATTCCTTTCGACGTAACAAAACGCATGTTTAATACAGTTATATTCTTCATAAATAAACTTGTTACTTATAAATAGGATGGCTTTTGTAAGCATTACTATATTTATATTATATTTAATATATCATGATATACTTGAAAAAAGGGTGGTTTATTTTTATTTTGTAATCATTCATGCGCGTCGCAAAACAGTTGGTGCCGGGCCGCATGTGGCCCTCGAGCCATGAGTTTGAGACCACTGTGCTAGAGTATTTTGATGAGATTAAGGAAAGTAGAGAGCATGTGGAAGTTATCAGTGGCATAGGTCTTCTTCTCTTAGGTATCAGGGTAGATCATTTGATCATCAGCAATTTCAAGAGATCTGTTATTGTTGTTCCAGGACTTTGTCCAGTGATTGTTGCTTTGGAAGTTTATCTCATGAGTGGCATCAGCCTGATTATGAATATTGAAATTCTGGTTGTTGTGAAGCCAAGACCAGTTCTCATAAGGGAAATGCTGAGAATATCCTGAGGGCTGAAGAAAGGTGAGTGGAATAGAACTCTTGTCTGCCGACCGTCATGAGAGGAAGGGGTGGGGGGGGGGATTGTATCATCTCGAACTGGTTGAAGAATTTCTATGCTCTTTCCACGGCTGCCTGCATGTCCCAACATGAACCCAGGTGAGCACATTTGGGACCACATGGATCAGCAACTGTAGCATATGGAACCCCCAGCACAAACACTGGATGAGCTGTAGGCAGGACTTACTGTATTTTCTGAGAATAATGTTGCACCAATCCCAACATGGACCCCGATGAGCATATTTAGGACCACATGGATTAGCAGCTGTGGTGTATGGGCTCTGTGCACAAACACTGGATGAGCTATAGGCAGGACTTACTGTGTATTCTGAGAATAGCATTGCACCAAGTGTAATGCTGCAGGTCCTGTTATCTCATTGGTTTGTTATTGGAAATAATGCCACACCCAGTTTAAAGCAACAGGTAAATGTACCATTAAGGAATTTTTATTTGACGATTATTCCAACCCTTCTCCCTTCACCTATGTGGTAGCAGAGTACTTTGTATGATTTTCATCAGAGATAAATGACGCAATGAAAGGAGGAGCTAGGAAAACTGTTTATTTATTTCTATTGCATTTCAAATCACCTGCGCAACTCACATAAAATAACATTGGAGGTGAAAGTATTCTGCGTTTGGTCTTTCAAAAAGTAATGAGACCGACCTCATAGCGCCAAAACAAACCCACACAGAAATAAGCAGCTGCCTGTGTTGGAATGCCTGCAAGGTTAGTCACGTGAAGATGCGTGGTTACAGTGCTCCATTAGTCCATTCTTGTAGCAGACGGCATAGAATTCAGACGTGTTTGTGGAACCCAGCATGGATTTAAAATTGGAACAAAGAGCAGCTATAAAGTTTTGTGTGCATTTGAATAAAACTGCAACAGAAACACATGAAGTGATTAAAACAGCCTATAATAAAGATCCTTTCTCCTGTACTAGAGTGGTTTGAGTGCCACAAGAAATTTGTGAATGCAGAGTGTCAGGTAACTGTGCCACACTCTGGTAGGCCTTCAACATTGTCTACAGAGGTTAATGTCAGTACCATCAAGGCACTCTTGCACAAAGACCACCAAATGAACATTGAGGAGGTTGTTAATGTGATGCAGATGTCCGTTGGTTCCATTGATGACAGTGTGAGAAACCGGTTGGGATACCGAAAAGTCGCTGCAAAGTGGATTCCACACTTGCTCACGGATGAACACAAGGGCAGACTGTGTTATCACTTGTTGCCAGTGGAAGTGTCGTCTACAATGCAAGCCACACTTTTTGGATCAAGTCGTCACGTGATGAAACGTTTTCTCACCATTTCGATTCAGAAACAAAACAACAGCACCAAATGGAAATACTTACAGAGCTCCTGATCCAAGAAAGCAAAGGTTTAAGCAAGGGAATTGCATATGAACACGTTTCAGAAGGGGAAACTGTTACCGGTGCCTACTATTCTGAAGTTCTCAAAGGTCCTCTAAAGGAAAAAAATTCCCCAAAACGTCCAGAATATGCACAAACTACAGTGTAACTTGTCTAATTTGAACGTTTTTAATTTGAATTTTTCATTTGGTCCCTTGAATTTTCTATATAAATAATGTAAAAACAACCCCTTTAATTTGAACTTTTTTTTTTTTTAATTTGAAGAAAACCCCATTTTCGTATTCTCGTATTTTCAACAATTACCTTTTAAAATGGGTACGTACTGTTCTGGATAAAGTTCAGAGTTCTGGATGAAGCAACAAGTTAAACCTGAAACTATAGCCAACTGCTTTGGAAAAGCAGGCTTCCAGCACCTCGATGATGAGTCTCAACTACATCAAGGTAATGGTGGCGAGGAGATCATACCCACTGTGGAGTACTGGGAAGTCGTAGGCTTTTGTGAGAGTTGATGCCAATTTAGTTGTTTGTGGTGATCCCACAGTTGATGAGATCTTGGCTGATGTTATGAATAAGAAGACCTGCTGTGTATCTTCAGATGAAGAACTGGAATGGCCAGAATTTCCTGAAGAGCACCTTTCAAATTTAGTAGAGGCCTTGGTTCACCTCCAACAGTTAAGGAAGTTTGTTGAGGGACAGCAGAATGTAAGTGGCTCTTTATTTCATTCACTCAATAAACTTGAGGAATTTACTAACATAAATTCTAAGCAGGCCAAAATTTCACGTCTTTTTTACAAAAAAAGTATTTTAGTTGTAAATGAATTTATGGCACCTCTATTCATAGTGATTGTGGAATAACTTTTTTACCGGTCTTATAGAGGCTATTTTTCTGAGTGGCAGCAACTACTCCAGTGACATAGTCCTGATGATGAACTAGGCTTTAGTTCAAAAATTTGACAACCAACTTTCATGAAAAATAACCTCTATAAGACCCGTAAAAAAGTTATTCCACAAAAAAAATATGTAAATTTACCATACTGTACTTTTGTTTTGTACGTTATGAATAAATATGGTGTTTTTACCATACTTGAATGTGCCCATATTCAAACTTGTCTAATGCGAATTTGTCGATAATTCAAATTATTTTTGTGGTCCCTTCAGCTTTGAATTATCCAAGTTATACTGTATTTGGATTTTGCATCAGGATAATGCCTCTGCACATTTTGCTTTGCTTACCCAGCAGATCATTCAAGATCTAGGCATCGAAATGATGGTGCATCCTCTGTATTCACCAGACCTAGCAGCATGTGATTTCCACCTATTCCCTGAAGTGAAAAAACAACTACGTGGGCATCGGTTTACATCAAATACTGAACTGAGCGATGCTGTGATGAATATCCTGAACCACATGTTGAGGAAGGGCTTCAAACACACCTTCCGGAAGTGGATAGAAAGGTGTGACTGGTGCATTCATGTAGAGGGAGAAACTTCAAAACTATAAAAGATTTTTTATTTGACTCACTTATAAACATGGAAAGAGCGATGCCTTCTGTTTGATGTTATTAATCCACGTCAGTCATGTGTATTAATATAAGTGTAAGTGGGTTTGTAACGATTGGCCAACAGTAACGATTGGTCGACAGTAATGATTGGTCGACATAAAATGGTCAACGAAATTTAGGAAAAAAAAAAATTTTAATAAGTGCAAACAGTTTGGCGGTAAATTGCCCCACCGGAAGATTGCCACACATCTTTCAGCAACCCAGAAAATTGCCACATGGATTTCATTAAGGGGACGAGCACAAATTCCTGTTCTTCCGAGAAATGCTTTGAATGTGTGGCAGTTTCTCCAAGGTGCCTAACGACGGAAAGGAGCTCTTTTGTTTCTCTGAATTTTCATGCGGGTTCATACGAGTTTAGGGCAACTAGACACAAAAGTTTAAGGGGTGGGGGGGGGGGTCAGCTACTTCTCCAACTTCAGTAATTTTATATTCTGGACAGCTAGAGTCTGTCATCAGGTTGGAAGATCGTATTTGTAACGTTGCGCAACATTAATGTAATGTGACTAAGACATTGCTGCAACATTACGCATGTTCAAAAAGGTTGCAAGGGGACATCCCAGTAATATTGCAATGTAATGTGGAAATTTAATCCCTCAGGCGGACATTTCTACGTCATTGCAATATATTTGTAACATCGCTGCAACATTGCGCAACGTTACCGTAATGTTACGAAATTTTATATGTTCGTCGTCACTGTTATGTTTCTGCAACATGCTCGTGCTGTATGAGCACACTGCACCCTCAGCTCCCCCTCTTCCACCGCCAATAATTTGTAAATTTAGCAGAAATTCACATGGAAAAAAAATTAAATTGCACTGAAATTGCACACCTTTATCTTAAAATTTTAGTTCATTACAAATCAACATTTTAGGAATTTTGATGGAAATTTTCCAAGGAAATCCCCCCCCCCCCTGACTGGGCATTAATGTCTATGGGGTGGCCATTCTCCACTCTCCGTGATTTGATATTCACTTTTTTCCCAGTAATTTAACTACACGCAGTTTCAAAATTTATCTAATTAAATTACATATAAATTGTATTAATTAAATTGTCTATAACTGAGTAATGCAGTTCCGTTACGGGGAAGATTTATTTAAACACACAAAGAAATATGGCACTACTCACTTGAGATTATTTGAACACACAAAGAAATATGGAATTTACCTAAAGTGCCCCGGGGCCCTTTCGGAAATAAGATCATTCAGAAGGCCCTCTATATAGATTTCACTTAGAGTACAAAAGATGACACGAGGGCTTATTCGAAAATAATATGTTATAATGCTGTACGTTCTGAGGACTACATTCTAAAAGATATTATTTCCAAAAAGGAACGTTACGTTTTGAGAGGTACTGCTGCGAATGTAAACTGTAATCCTCTGAACCAATGGTTCTCTCGACTAGTTGTTATGGTCGACTGATCACTATGTCGACTAATTGTGCTGTCAACCAATCGTTACTGTCGAGTAGTCGTTACGGTCGACCAATCGTTATTCGACAAATCGTGCGACACCGGTGTAAGTATGTTTACTGCATTATTACACTTCTGCCTCATGTAAAATCAGTTTCTTTACTTTTTGAACAACCCTCATAGCTGTGCAGAAAGTTTGTGCACTAAATGGCAGTTGTAACCTGTCTGTCATTGCTGTACTTGTGTAACTCTTAAAGACCTTCCATTTACAGAAGAGGGAGGGCTATAAAAGAGACCATAAGTATTTCACAGCAGATCATTTGTTATTAACCCATGTACTGGGAAGTGAATGCCGTTTAGCCTGTGGTTGACACCTACAATGCTTTCTGTGTTTAGAAACAGGAAGACCCCACTCTGATTTCACGTGCAGTAGTGGAAGCACCTACAGTAATGTGGTTTTTCCTGTTGCAGGCTCACCAACAGTACTACATGAAAGGTGGAAAAGAAATCTATGTTTTACCCTCCCTAGCTCGAGATGAGAAAAAATCCTCACTAAAAAGAAGTTGCTGAAATGTAATTCATTAATCCTAAATAAAGATTTTCAAACAGAACAGTAAACAGGGCTTCAAAAATACCTTGCCCAAGATGCCCGGGGCATGTAAATTATTAGCCTCAGCAGGTAAATAAAAAATCTGGTTTCCCAGTCTGGGCAAGTATATTAAAATATAAAGTTTAAAATAGATTTCCTGTTGCAAGAAAAAAGACAGTCGTCGCATGTTCTGTTTCATTTTACCGCTAATTACCAGAAGTTGTATTATTGTTATGGAGTGCCAAGGACAAAAGAATATCACTTCTTTAATTATATTGTGCTTTGGGTCCAGAAATTGGAACCAAATGTTGTTTATAGTCAGCGATGGACACATGCCCTTCTGGTGTTTAGTGACAAAAGGCGAAACTTTAATGAAAGGAACATAGCAGAATCGCTGAATTTCTGAAATACCAATTTCCCATCATCATAAGCACACTGGACAAAAATTACGGAATGCTCATTTTATTGGTTAATATGGGGTTACATCACCACGAGCTCGAAGCACAGCCTTCATTGTCTTTGGCATGCTGTCAATATGGGAGCGGATGACATTAATGTCCAGTTTGCCCCACGCCGTGAACAACTGGTCCCGCAGAGCAGTCAGATTGGGAGGGTGTTGTTGTCGCCTCTTCTTAACGGCCCGTTCGAGCATGTCCCAAATTTTCTCTATAACATTGAGATCAGGCGAATTGGCAGGCCAGGTGAGATGTGGGACGTCGACCTCGTGTTCTGCAAACCAATCCTGCACAATGGCAGCTCGGTGGAGAGTGCAGTTGTCGTCTTAATAACGTGGATCTGGAATGGCGGCATCTTGGAGGAACTGGACATATGGCAACACCTCGTTATCCAACAGTTTCACGTAGTCCACCGCTTTCATGCCATTAGACACGTGAACTAAGGGACCCACCCCACCCCAGCACTGGATATACACCCCCAAAACATGACACTTCCATCCCCTTTCTGTACAGCCCTTTGCACACACTCTGCGTTGAAGGCTTCTCCGGCTTACCGCATGACCCTGGATCGACCGTCATTGGAATACAGGCAGAACCTGGATTCGTCCGACCAGATGATGCGTCGCCACTGTTCTGTGGTCCAGTGTCGGTGTTCCCTCGCCCATTCCAGCAGCTTTTTCTTGTGTATGGCACACAGCTTGAGGCGTACCCTAGCTACACGACTGAATATTCCTACACCATGCAGTTCTCGTCAAAGCGTTCGTTCGGAAACAGGCTGACTGGGTCCTGCATTGTACTCTTGCAGCAACTCATGCTGGGTTTGGAACCATTTTGCGGTTGATAATCGCCCCAGACGTCGACGATCATGGTTTCTCATGATGGTTTTTCTGCCGCAGCTGCTCCGATGGGAATTGTCTCTGGTCGACTACTTCCACGCTAGATGAACACTACTGACTGTGGACTTGGACACGCTAATGAACTACGCCACCTCCCTCAGCGAATGACCATGTTCACGATCAAAGACGATAGCTCCCTTTTGCCAATCTGTTAAGTCACCTTTTCTACCCATGGTACTACCTGTAAGCAACAATAAAGCTGATTAGGCATGCACGTCTTACAAGGCTGAAAAAGTAACAAGTAACATACAATACTTTCCATTCCATTATATACACGCATTTTTTTCTGCCTGATCAGTTTGCAACTGTTTCCTCCGGATGACAGCATTCCGTAATTTTTTGTCCTGTGTTGCTTACCATTTCATACCAGTTTTGGCATCATCATCATCTTATAACTTGAGATACACACTTTTGTGCATTGAACATTTTGAATACAGGCCCTTACAACAAAAATGCAAAACATCTAAAAAAAGTTCATATTTTTTAACTTAAAAAAAAATAGGTTTCTGATGTGTTATCTTAAAAGCTAAATTTTCCTGGGCATCCAGCTTTTACCACCTGGGCAGGTAAAAAATTTCTGCACATACCCAGCTAGGCATGTAGCTTTGTAGATATTTTTCAAGTCCTGGTAAATCATAAACGACCTGTGTGCAAGAAGAATGGCCAGATTGAATCCTTGCCATTCTCCAAATTACCAGTTTATGTATGATCATGCTAGTTTTAGGATCCGTGAGGGTCCCATGTAAATAATCAAAGAAGAGTCAGCACTCCAAATTCTTTATAGCTCAGTGTCTGCCATAAATGATTCACGAAATGATCTTTTTAATGTAGTGAATGACTGTTGACATTTATGTACAGTTATGAGCTGCATCTAGTTAAACGCTGCATTTCAGAGCTGCATGTTGGTAAAATTAAGTGTAACACCATGGCATTCATCATCATCATCATCATTGTCAACCATTATCAATCCACTGCTGGACGAAGGTCTCCCCAAGTTTCCTCCACAACGGTCTGTCTTGTGCCAGTCTCCTCCATGTCACCCCTGCATACTTTCGAATTTCATCCACCCATCTCCCATGTGGTCTTCTTCTGGGTCTTTTCCTGTCCCTTGGAATCCAATCTAAAATTTCGGCTGTCCATCGATGATCTGTCCTTCTGGCAGTATGTCCAGCCCATTGCCATTTCAGGGATTTAACTCTGATCATGACGTCTTCCACTCTTGTCATTTTTCGGATCCACAAGTTCCTCTTCTTATCTCTCCTGGTTACACCAAGCATGCACCTCTCCATGCTGCTTTGAGTTGTCTGCAGCCTTTGTATGTCTCTTTTAGTTAAGGTCCACGTCTCTGCACCATACGTAAGCACTGGAAGGATGCATTGATCAAACACTTTTCTTTTAAGACATAATGGCATATTGCTCTTGAAAATTATGCTGTTTCTTCCAAAAGCTCTCCAGGCAAGTTTTGTACGCCGATTAATTTCTTCACCAATGTGACCCTCACTTGATATCTGCTGTCCAAGATAAACGTACGTGTCTGTTATCTCCAGCTTTTCTCCATCAATCGATAAATCTTCATTTCTTGTAAAAGCATTGAACATCACTTTTGTCTTCTGAAAGTTCATTTTTAATCCCACTTCTTTACTCTTGTCAGCAAGTTCCTGGATCATACTCTGCAGCTCTGATGGGGTAGTTGCAAAAATGACTATGTCATCAGCAAAACGAAGGTGGGTTAAATAATCTCCATTAATCTTTATCCCCTTGTTTTCCCAGCTCAGCGACTGAAAAACACCCTCCAATGTGGCATTAAAGAGCTTCGGAGATATGGTGTCACCTTGTCTCACTCCCCTTTCCAATTTTTACGTGTATTGTATTTTCAAACAGCCTAATCTTTGCACTTGCATTTTCATAGATGTTATTAATAATATTAATGTATGCATCTTCAATACCGCAGGTTTTCAGAGCCATTGTAACTGCTGATTGTTTCACCGAATCAAAGGCTTTTTTCATAATCGATAAAAGCCATGCACAATGGAAGTTCATATTCCCTTGCTCTTTCAATTAGTTCTCTCAGCACGTGGATATGATCTATTGTGCTGTAGCCACTCCCTGAATCCAGCTTGTTCTCTCGGTTGAGCCATGTCCAGTTTTACCTTCAAGCGGTGTGAAAGAACTTTTAGTGAAGATTTTATAAACTACTGATAGGAGGCTGATAGGTCTGTAGTTTCCGAGATCCTCAATGTCACCTTTCTTATGTAGCAGGATCATTGTAGCGTTGTTCCAATCCTCAGGAATCTTTCCTTCATTAAGGCATCGAGTGAAAATTTGGGCGAGTACTGTTTCGATTTCTCCACTTGCTTCTTGTATGATGTCTACAGTAATTCCATCTTCTCCTGGAGCTTTTCCTCGCTTCATGTTCTTGATTGCATGTGCAACTTCTGCTGGAAGGACTGGAGGAACTCTGGTACTGGTATCTTTCATGATGTCTGGAGTGCACATATCATCCCTTTCATATAATTTGGAGTAGAAATCTTTCACTCTTGTCAAAATTTCGCCTCTATTTCTTGTTACAGAACCATCTTCTTTTCTCAGTGCCATAATCTGTTTTCTTCCCTTACTGAGATGTCCCTTTGCTATCTTTAGGCTTTGGTTGTTTTCAATTGCTTTCCTCACTAGTTCACAGTTGAATTTCCTTACGTCTTCCGTGATACTTTTTCGTACTGTCTTGCATAGCTCTATATATTCCACTTTGGAAGTCACATCTTCTTTAGTTGTCCTCATCTCTCTTCTTTTTTGCATCAACATTTTGGTTTTTCCTGATAATTTGTTCACATGCAACTTGTTCTTAGACCCAGCTAATTTTGTTGCTGTTTCCATAAGAGCTTTGGTTACTTTTCTGTTAACTTCAGAGATGTCCACTTCTTCCGATGTTAGGCCTTCTAAAGCAGAGAACCTGTTCTTCAGTTCCAACTTGAAGGTATTATGGTGTTTTTTAAGGTTGGTTATCTCAATAGATTTTGTTTGTCTTATGAGCTTGCCACGTTCAAGTTTAGTGTTGAGGTGCATCTTACATCTCACCATTCTATGGTCACTACCTGTGTTGAACTTGTTTAGCACACTGCAGTCTTCTATGACGAATTTTTTGTTACACATAATAAAATCAATTTCACTTGTCGTCCCATTTGGATGTCTCCATGTCCATTTCCTGTGTGGCTTTTTCTTGAAGAAGGAGTTCAAGATGAAAAACCCTTCTGCCTCTGCAAACTCAACGAGAGTATTTCCACGCTGGTTTCTGTTGCCATGACCGAATTTGCCTACTGAAGTTTCATTCTGTTGCCGTTGCCCTATTTTTGCATTGAAATCTCCCATAATTATTTTCAAGTGCTGCTTACCTTTATTATTTAGATGACAAATTTCCTCATAAAATTCTTCAATTTCTTCTTCAGCATGACTTGTGGTGGGTGCATAAGTTTGAATAATCTGAGCCTGGTATCTTTTCGAGAGTTGGATAACAAGTCGTGCAGCTCTGTCAGAGGAACTTTCAACTTCTACAACTTTATCCTTCAGTTTCTTGTTTATTATAAATCCAACACCACTAGTTCTGCCAGTATCTGTCCCACGATAGTAGAAGAGATGTCCACTTTTCAGTTCGATGAGATCTTCTCCTTTTCTCCTTACCTCACTTAGCCCCACGATGTCCCACTTGATCCTTTTTAGTTCCTCTTCCAATTCAAGAAGCCTTGAATCAGAAGATAGGGAGCGTCCATTGTAAGTAGCCAAGGTCAGCATCAGATGTTCAGCATCTGATGCTGAACACCATGGCATTATAATCAGAAAACGTGTTTTTAGGATATGATGCTGCATACCAATGGACACCTTTCAGTCTTGTGAAGTCCATGCTTTGTCTCATGGCCACAATGGTGGTGGCTCATAGTGTTCCTACACAGTTCTGTACAGGTGGTCATAATGTTTTGATCCTAAAGTATATTATTTTTGTGAACATGTGTTAAAAATTTTGGTGGGTGCAATAATATATGTGTTTTGCATTGATAATTTCATCAGAAATGGATTTTATTTTATCTAACATATCCTCACAGATAAACCAGATGGCTCTCGCTTCCTGAGCTGCACTATCAAGGTACCATTTTCCACTAAAATATGATAACTTAAGCATTGCTTAATTGGAATATTTTAAATGTGTCAAGCAAGAAATTTGTGAAATTGTTATCTAAGAATTGTGCATCAAAAAAAAAAAAAATCACAAGGAAGTTATTTCTGAATAAATTAAATCTTAATTATTTATAATTGTGTAGTTTTGAATTCAAAGGGAAAGTAGTTATATAGTTTTCATTTGCTGTGTTTTGTGATACTATTTAAGTTTTGATGGTAAGATTTTTTTTGTTTTTGTTTTTCTTTTTTTGACAGGTTGCTCACATGACAAGAAGTGAGCTTGACTATTTTGATTCTGTCCTCCTTGGTCCTGGAATGCTGTTCCTTAATCAATACTTCAATACTTATTTCGATGAGTATATCATTCTCTGGCTGTGTCTGGTAAAAACTTTTTTTGATCAGTTATTAAATGTATGCTTTCTCAAACATATGCTAGTTGTAGGTGTTACTATAAAACAATGAATATCTAAACAAAAGAACAGAAAAAAAACTGTATGGTGAATTAGTGAATTGTTATTATTATTATTATTAATGTTATTATTATTATTATTATTATTATTATTATTATAAATAATTATTATTATTGAGCTGTAGCTGTATGTTCAGAGAATCATGTACAAATATTATCTTGTATAAATTTTCTTTTTTAGTAGGTTCAAAAACACATGTCACATAAAAGAAATTACACCCCCCCCCCTTTTTTTTTCCATAGTGTGAATGCTTGTTATACGGGGTCCTAACAAAAGTTCTGCACACTGTCCAGTTTTGAGAAAAGTGTGAAGGTACGGAGAAAACTTACTTTATTGTTGTTCAATATGCACCTCTCTGCTGCTAATGACAGCTTGCCAGTGGTGAGGTAAGTCCTGGATGCCTCGTAGTACACCAATTTTGTACAGCTGTCGTATTACTCCAGTCACGCCTAATGACAGTTTGTCCAGCGATTCGAAGCAGATGCCACAAAGCCAATTTTTTAACTTTGGGAAAAGATCAAAGTCAGGTGGACTGAGATCAGAGCTGTATGGTGGGTTGGATAAAGTTTCCCAGCCATATTTTGACAAAAGTCCCCGTACCGACGCTGCACCATGACACTATGAATTGCAATTGAGCAAGATCGCTCCCACTTCCAAGTTGGTGGGGTGATTTAGATGAATTTCAGTCTCAATTTTGTCCTCAAAAAGTCACGACAATATTGTGCGTTGACATTTTGCCCTACCAGCACTCGATCAGAGAACACAACACCCCGAGCATTGTACGCAAAAATCATCATTTGCTTCACTTTGGATTGTTGCTGACCACACTTTGAGGGGCATGGAGAACTTGGGTGCCTCCATTCTGCTGATTGTGACTTCAGTTCTGGCCCAAAATCACAGGTCCAAGTCTCATCAATTATGACAGTTCTGTTCAGGAAGGTGTCACCCTCCCTTTCGAACCTGTGGAGGTGATCCTGTGCGATGCTCACTCTGGCTGCTTTTTGCTCAAGGGTGAGTTGATGGGGTACCCAGCACGTGGTGATTTTTTTTCTTTTCCCCAGTGAGTCGGTCAAAATCCAGTGAACAAACATGGTAGACAAATTTGCTTGATGAGCAATCTCCTCGACTGTCAAGCGGCGATTCTCTTCGAGAAATGTTGTGATAATGGTGACAGATGTTTTATCTTTCGCCGTTTAAGGTCGGCCTGAGTGGTAATCACCTTCGATGCTGCTTTCGCTTTCCCAAAAGTGCGAATTCATGGCAGATGATCTGGCTGATAGGATAGTCTTTCACAACCTCAGCAAAGAAGTACTGACTGGCCTCTATGAAATCCTGATTTTTGTATTAAAAAACAACTTTTTTCAGTTTGAGTATTGATTCTACAAACAGACCTCAGGTTTGGCTATGGGCTCTCCAGTTGCCCCCCTACCTAGCAAATTGCTACGTTGGCAAACTGGAAGAAGAGGTGCTGATAACTCCTTCTGTCTATATGCCAGATATATGGACAACATTATTTTCATTTTAGGCAGCACTAATCCCTCTCTCCCGTTCTCCATCCTGGATTGGTTCAACTCCCTTGATGAAAAGTTAAATTTCACTCTGGAACTTCAGCAGAACAATTAGCTAAATTACCTGGACCTGTCATTAATTCTTTGAAGTGGGAGAATTCTTACAAAAGTCTTCAAAAAGCCCACTAACACTAACAAAATGCTGGACTTCCAGTCAAACCATCCAGAATACATGAACTGGAACGTAGCCTCGCAATTTGTAGAAAAGATCAATGTTCTCAACTCCTCGGAATTAGACAAGCGAGCGCAAAAAAGCGAACTTAAACTCATTCTTCAGGATAATAATTACCCTTCTCCAATGGTGGAAACAATTTTAACTAATAATAAAGAAAGATCGGAGCCCTAACCCAGGATGTTGGTTAACTAGAAAAATCACCTACCATAAGGACCTTTTTGAAAAACTTCAAAGGATTAGCAAAAAATTTCAAATCAGATTATCTCCAGGTTTAGGAAATAAGATCAATAACTATCTTCCTAAATTAAAGCAGCAAGAAACTAACATCTTGTTAAAAGATGGAGTAGTCTACAGTATCAAGTGTGAATGTGGTCTTAGCTGTGTAGGAGAAACAGGCAGACAGCTTAAGACCAGGCTGAAAGAACATAAAGCAGCCATAAAGAACATGACAAATAAAACTGGCCTTGACAGACATGTTCAATCTACTGGACATAAAATCCTATAGGACTCAGTAGAAATTCTGACCCACCAAAAGCATTTCTTCGAGAGAAAACTGTTGGAAGGTCTTGAGATTGAGAGAAGAAGAGGAACTACATTAAATGATTTTAAAGGTTGGAGTTTTACCCAATGTTGGCAACACTTACTGTAGTGTTCGTTCTGATGAAGGGTAGGGTTACTACCCAAAAATTTGACGCTAAGAATTAACATCCTTTATTCCTAAGTAATTCCCATAATCTGTCTATTGTAACTATCATATGATCATCTAGGAAAGCCATGACTTTATTTATTACTGTCTACAAATGTTTTTCATAAAACCAAAATTATTGCACTTTATTGCATAAAACACAAATGTGCATGTTGTAATTAAAATTATTGCCTTAGATTTATACCATTACGAAGTACTACAAAAAAGACATACTTTTAATGGTACAAAAGTAGGCCAAAGTTAATCATGTCCAGTGAATTTTATTCTTTTATAGAACTAAGGCCAGCCTCTTGAAATGTCACACGATCACACACACAAACTGTCATGCGACGATGTCTAATGACCTCCGATTTATGCGAAAATACCGAACACAAGTAAGCAAATAAAATAAGTGACAATTAAGAATTATGTACACTTGAATATTTAAAGAATACATTAACTTATTTTCTCTTGAATGTATAAATAACACATGTAACATAATGCCACAATGTTTTGCACCTTGCATTTTTTTCTTGATTCTCTTCTAAAAAATGACACTGGTCTCCGTTTCTTTGCCCCCGAAGAACACCTTTTAATTCATTATATTCTGAAAGATGCATAGTTCTGTGTAAACAACTGCAATACATGACATCTTATCCTCATTGATATAGAAACTACAATCATTGAACTGATATTTCTTTCTCATTCTCTTGCTAATATTGTAT
The DNA here is from genome assembly GCA_039090855.1 of Macrothele yani. Taxonomy (NCBI): domain Eukaryota; kingdom Metazoa; phylum Arthropoda; class Arachnida; order Araneae; family Macrothelidae; genus Macrothele; species Macrothele yani. The sequence goes on from CM077004.1 coordinate 41,989,157, forward strand.
ATACATAGGTATAGGGACTATTGCTATGGCTGTGAAAAGGGGACCTCTAGTTTTCTGGAATAGCTGCTTTCCCATCATCCAGTTTTTATAAGCTACCACTGGAAAAAATGATTTTCAAATATTATAATTATTTAATAAAAAAAAAAAGAAATTCCTTTTCTTTTTTATATTTAATTCAAAGCTGCCATAAAAAAATTCCCTGGCTATTTCTGTAACCAGCTTCATATGCAGTGTCCGAGAAAGAAAATTGTAAATGTTTTTGAAAAATATTTTTCCTGATTTTAGATGCCCTTTCATCAATAAGCCCTCAATGCAGGAGTTGCAGAGGCTATCAGTACTCCCCTGCAACTGTGCTAATGATGTTAGAGGTGGGCAGTGTGATCTCACTCACTCCACATATCTACAAATATTCTACAGTATTGAGGTAGCCAGGGTATCTGCTGTATCTCATCCTCATGCTCTACAAACCACAACTTCATACATTTTGCACAATGCACAGGTGGATTATCTGCTTGAAGCTAGGGACGGTCATTAGAGAACAATGCCTGTTACATTGGCTGCAAAAGAATGGATTCATATGTTGCACGTGTGACTTGACCCTACAGAATAGCCAATGTCCATAAGGAATGCCATGATATGGCATCCCACAGCTTCAGGGATGCACATCCATCAGAGCTGCTATTGCATTATTATGAAGCTGGGTCCTAGGGACCCTCAGATTTTTAAAAAGTGGGTGCTTTGTCAGATATTCTGGATTGTTTTAAAAAAATCAAAAGTATCAAGAGATAATGAATATTTATACTTAAGCAGATAAAAAATAAATGTAATATACATTGTTCAATACTTAATTTATTTTAATTCGGTTGACATTAAATGTCCGTAAATACTGTTTCACACGTTATGCAAGTTCAGCTATCGGGAGATTGCAAAAGGACGTTAACATAGTATTGGCAATTGAAGTCAAGTATAATAATAATAAGTATCTGTACTTACAATATTCTTAGTGGCTGTCGGGGCTTCATATGTGCGTCATCTAAGAATGTGAATTCTTTCAATTGTGAAGTTAAAATTCATGATATTGTAAGATCTGCACCAGATAAAATTAAACAAGATGAATTTTTTACAATGCAACAAAATAATCCTTTATATCGATGAAATAAGAAACTGAATTAAAACCTTGTTGAATTTTTTAAAAACGAACTACAATCCTGAAGAGGAGACAGTCTTGACAGCGAAGCACCCTGATACATAATGAAAACTGAAGATGAATTATACTTTTGCCAAAACCTCAAAAATAAACAATCTTGAAAAAGAAAATACAAACATACAAATCTCCCGAATGCGAAGCACCAAACTAGTTTCTGCTAACATTTATAGCCTTCATCAGTGGTAGGTGCACGGACATTAGGATTACCGCACTCACTGAGGTATGCAGCTATGAAGCCCCGACAGCCACTAAGAATATTGTAAGTACAGATACTTATTATTATTATACTTGACTTCAATTGCCAATACTATGTTAACGTCCTTTTGCAATCTCCCGATAGCTGAACTTGCATAACATGTGAAACAGTATTTACGGACATTTAATGTCAACCGAATTAAAATATCGTAGCCACGTAAAAAGTATGTTCATCGCAACTTAGCGAAAATTGAACAACGATATATGTCATATATAACTTAATTTATGCTCTTTGAAAGCAATCTTTAAAAAAAATTCAAGTACTGACAATTAAATTTTATCATTTTCAACTAAATTTTATCATTTTCAACTAAATTTTATCATACACAAAGACAATGCATTTTAAGTCAGCTCAAAACACCAGACAGGTTTTTATTTTTCAAAACACAGGAACTGTGTGATGACTACTCTTGACCTTTATCTTTTTGTTTTTTTGACTCTTAACGAAGAATCATTGAAGTAGACTACTTTTTAGTAGAGTATATTCGTTCATAGTGCTCTCATTAAATGTAAGTTTGTTTGTTTTTCAAATTTTAAATTTCAACTGTTCCAATACTGATAAAAGAGCTGAAGGGTTTAATAAATTAATCAGGACATTTGTACATTTACATAATCTTATATTGTATATTTACATAATCTTGATGGACAGTGCATTGCTGGCTGTTTTAATTCTTACCCAAATCCTCATGAATTTGACTTTTTGCCAAACGGCATGTTAAAAAAAAAATCTGAAATAAAATGTGGGTCCCAAATGATGCACAGGGTTTGTAATTATGAATTCCTTTTTTTTTGGGGGGGGGGGGGCAGTAATTTAGACACAACGCATCAGTTGCAGCACTGATCCATGATTCACAATCAGGGTAGTACACTTCTGCCGGTTTTTGTCAGTGGCACGTTACCAGTGGTGAGAAAACAATGTGAAGCACAATTCATCAGACTAGATTTTTTAAGTGTTTTGCACCATCTTACACAGTTTGTTGCTTTGATATATATATATATATATATATATTTTTTTTGAGCGGAGTTGTCTTCCAGTTTCTCTTACATATATGTTACCACAATTGCAGTTTACACTGTAGATAACTCCTTCTTGTAGTAGCATATTAATTTCTTCTTGTTTAAACTGTGGAAAATATTTTTGTATTTTATTGTGTAAGTGAGGAGCAAGACAAATATGGAAGATAAGGCTAATTCTCTGCAGCCTTTCAAACAACCCTTTATGGTAAGTTATTTTTCTAGTGAGTTTAATGTTTTTATCAGATTTTTTATGGCTTTGACTTATCTTTTTTTCTTTAATTTTTTTTTCTATCCAATTTTCTGGGTAATGCTACTACTACAAGAAGGAGTTATCTACAGTGTAAACTGCAATTGTGGTAACATATATGTAGGAGAAACTGGAAAACAACTCCGCACCCGTGGAACTGAACACAAAGCCGCAATTATTGGAACATTACAAGCAAAACAGGCCTTGATAAACATGTACAAAGTACTGGACATTCAATGAACTGGGAATCTTTAAAAATTCTTGCACACCAACAACACTATCTAAAACGGAAACTTGAAGAAAGTCTACACATTGAGAGAAGAAGAGGTTCCACGATTAACGAACATAGCGGTATGACATTACCACTTGAGTGGCAGCACCTTCTATCTTAGTCAGTCCTGACGAAGGGTTGGGGGTACAACCCGAAAATTTGACAGAGTGAAAACTTATATCCTAGTAATCCCCGTAATGCACAATTTAACTACTAGAATCATTTTTGTCTGACTGAGAAGTACTTGCATGGATAGGTACTATGGGTGGATGTATTCTTGTGTAATTTGGGAGTGATTGAATTGCAAATTATATTCATAAATGCAATATAGTTGCATGTTCCCATGCTTTTTTATTTTTATTGTTTTCGTGCCTTTTTATTGCTATTTTTATTATTATTAATATTGTTATCATTCAGCAGGATGGATTCTATGTCTTTTTTTTTTTTTTCAGATATACTCTACTGCAGATCTTGTACATTACTGTACCATAGTTTGCAACCAGATCTGTAATCACATGAATATTCAGCTTTTTAAAATTGACCCTGTTGTAGGAAAAGTCTATTCAGATTCAAGATCCAGCAAAACTTCTGTCCAAAACAACGTAAAATCATCTGGGCGGAAGTCAACGTGATGCAGAAGGTAGCATTTGAGTTCATCTTTGTATAGTGTCAGGAAAGGTTTTGCTCATTTTCGTGTTGTAAAAGGATTAATGGTTATGAAATTACATGTGCATTTTTTTTTTCTTGAACATTTACTTACTTATTTAAATGGTCGCATTTATAACAAACTTAGATTTTGTATTTTGCCTCTAAGGAGAATCTTTGTTATTTGAAGCTTACCTGAAATACTACTAATATATTTTTTTTGTGTGTGACCATTTATTGTACTCATTTTATGCATCCTCATGCTGAGCATTATTATGTTAAAATAGTTCCAACATAATACTTTGCATTTTTTAACATATTTATTTTGAATAACCTTCAGAAAAGTGTTATTATTAATCATGGTCAAGCCATTATGTCTGTTTAGTACTATTCAAATGCTAGACTGGAAATTAAAGATGAAAATGTGAAAATTATTCTCGTACATGACAAAATAAAAATTTATCATCTGTTCCATGGCACCAAGCTGTGCTATTACACTATTGCTTAGTGTCATTATTGTGGAAATGATTGTATTTGTGTTTTCATTTAGTAGAATTGTCAGGATCAATTAAAATTTATTAAGCTTATTTGAAGTTCATGCTTCATCTTGACAATTCAGAGCAGTGTGGCAGCTTGTGAGAACTAGGGAACAATTCAGTTTAAGTCTAAGATTCATGGTTGTTTTTTGTTGTTGTTTTTTCTAACAAGTGGGCATGATACACAGATCTGCAGAAAATATTTTTGAATAGATTAATATATACTTGTGGAAGTAACAATTAATTTTTAATGCAGTAAGGTCCACTCTCTAGCTGTATGCCAAGTTGATTCACACACACACACTACATCAAATAGATATTTGATTGTGTTTTGTGTGTGTGCTCTTTTAAAACCATTTATTATTATTATTATTGTTTGGTGTTATGATAAACATTCCACTTAAACATTTCTATTTTTTTTTTCAAACCACACAGTGTGTGATGTTATATTATAAACTGTTCTTCCATGGGGGTATGAAAGAATACAAATGCTGCCAGTCTTTCAAAAGTCTCAGGTTATCATTAAAGAAAATATTAACAGGTTATCATTAAAGAAAATATTATGCATGCACATACATACATATGCATGATGCAGGGGGAGGGGGCACCCAAAGGCCCCAGGGGCTTATTATTCCTTTGGCAGATCCAAGCAAAAAAAAAAAAAAAAAAAAAAAACGGGGTGAAAGAAAGAAATTGTCTGTCAACTGTCATTTTTGGCACAAAGGTCCTGCTACTGACATTTGTATATTTGTCCCATGTGTTTGTTAAGAATTATTTCTTCAAGGCAATTTCCCACTGATATCTAACAAATCATCTATCATTTTTAAATTTAGGGGTTATTTTTTAAGATGTAAGCTCTCACAATTTTCAGTGCCCTCTCCTTATTCTTCAGGTTTCAAACAACAGCAGAGTGCCATGCAGGGTACCCTTTATAGAAACTTAGGTGTTATAGCCTGGGAGAGTTTTCTGTGCCCTTTATAGAAACTTTAGGTGCTACAGACTGGGAGAGTTTTCTGTTGTGTAAATGATCCCAGATGAACACAAGTGGACATACATCTCCAGGTTTTTTTTATAAAGAACTCTCAGGTTTTGTTGGAAGCCTAAAATATCAGTAAAGAAAAAGTAGTGAAATTTTTAGGATTTACATTTTGAAAAGTAATATCTACAAAAAGTCCAAGAACTTTTGCTTAAATTTACCTGAAGAATTGTTTGTTGAGTAAAGCTGGGTTTTCTTGTTCTGACAGGTCACAAGATAGACCATGCATAGAATATGCCCGTGCTTACATTGATTTAACCTTGAACTTTCTGGAAACAGTTTATTTGTTTACTTAAAAAAATAATTACAAGTATGTGCACTATATTTATCAATGAATATTAATCTATTATTGTTTGCCATTAAACAACCTATACATGTGTGAGATACAGCTTAAAATATTGTAGTTATTACATTTGTGCACTTAAGCTTAAAAGATTAAATGTTTATGATTTTTAACATTTGTGGTGATATATTCTTGCCTTTCAAGTGATAAGGGTGTAATTTGAATGTTGTACCAGCCTTTCTTTGTTACATACCACTTTTGTATACTAATTTATAGCATTTCAAGATCAAATCTCTGTTTTTGCATGTAAATGCAGAGCTTCCAAATAATATTCTTGTAGTATCAGACCATTAACGATGCATATTTCTTGTTAATCAGTTTTTGAGAAATAAACCTCGTTTCATTTTATTGGGGAAAAAATACATTTTCTGATCTGAAAAAAGAAAAACTGTAGAACTCCGTAAAAATCTGTAAAAAAAAAAAAATGGTAAATATTGTTACATTTTGTAAAATAAATTTATCTAATATACCCTTATTTCAATTAGTGCTTTGTTTTGCTTTTTTCATAGTTACTTTTTAATTAAGGCTTCTGAGAGTAGATTTCTTTCTCATCTTTCATTTCATGCCAGAATTGAGTTATGCTAGAATTGTTAGCATGCTGGTGGTAGTGCAAAATGAGCAGTACCCTCATAACTTTTAATGGACCTTCTTCCCAAGCTTACTTAATGGCCTACAAATTGTGAAAAAGTATTTACAGTTCATCTTTTGGTAGCACCTATAACAGGCAAAAAAAATCACAAAAATCTGATACATGAAGGGAAATCTCATGTAATGTATTTCTTGATTTCATGTGGAACTACCCAGAAGCTTTAGTGTATGGTGAAGAAGAGATCCCACACTACAAACAAATTTTCTGTAACTGAAAGACCTCAAAGTGTCATTCTTTAACCCTCCAGAAATGCAATAGCAAAAACGAGTTACTTTTAGATGTACTGCTGGCAAGTATTTGAGGCATTTTCCTTGGCTTCACTCAAGACTTGAGAGCAGTTTCTCAACTTCAGAATATGAAATTGCCCCACAGCAGGTAGCTCTCTGACATATCTGAACTGTTTTAGAGATAACAAAGTTATTCCTCATTTAATTTAGTATATCAGTGAAAATTTCTAATTATGATCAATTATCAATCTACCTAGGTACAAGGGTTGAGTGAAAAGTAGTGTCAACAGGTATCTAACACACACATTACACTTTAGGCATGAATGGAACATCACTGGTCCTCGGTGTAATCACCAGCCATATAAACAACTTTAGTATGTACCTGTAGGAGATGGTGAATGCCATCAACAGATCCATTTCTATTGGTAGTAGCAATAGTTCAGTCTGTGGCACAGAATACCTCAGAAACAACAAGAAAACATTGTCCTTGTATGGGTGCCTTCAATTTGGGAAACAGATCAAAGTTACAAGAACTTTGATTTGTTTCCCAGATCTAGGGAAAAGATCAGTGTCTGGAAAACATGGTGAGTGCTCCAAGGTTTCCCAATGGCATCTTGTCAAAAGTTCCTGCACTGTTTGTGCAACATGACAGCAAGCCTTGTCTTGAATGAGTACTAGTAGATTGTCTTTAATGAAATGTGGTCACTTAATTTGTATTGCCAGATGCAGATGTTTCTCTGAAAATCATCAATAGTACTCAGCCTTCACAGTTCGTTTTTCAGGAGTAGCATGATGAAGGATTACACTATCCAATCTCAAATTTTTGTCCAGCTGCATTGTTCTAACTTCGTAAACATGCTTTAGACCCTTCTTGCACAACAGCTATACTTTATGTGCTCCGTAAGCTACCTCCTTCATTCCTCACAAACACTCAAGTAATGTTCAACACTCGAAATGCTTTCTTGTACTCGACTGTGTTTTCACCAGAGTGTGCTGCAAATATCTGCTCTGATCATTGCCGTGCTGCCACTACTTTTCTCTCAACCCCCTTATAGTTTTATTTATGGGTATAATTGGTAATTAAAGGCAAAACTATTAGTACATAACATGGTCATTTTTGGTTTCTTATTTTTAAATGTAGTGCTGGTCAGATGTAGTTTATTTTATCCTTTTTTTTTTTTTTAATAGTTGGTCATTTTTTTGGGAAGGGGGAATTACAAATTCAAAATTTTTAATATTACAGGAAAGAAAGATTTAGCAAAGGGATTAGTGTAGCACTTAATCAGTGGAATACAAAACAAGTGTTGCATACTTGCTAAGTTTTATGGTTTGTTTGTAAAATTTGCAGAAATTCTACCAGTTTTACAGATATTTAATGGACAACATGTTTTAGAATTCCCCCCCCCCTCAGATTAGTGTAGTTATCATGATGTTTGCATGTCCTGATTTATTTGATCACATTTTCTCCCATTTCTGCATCCCCTACAGTGTATGCTTGCAGCCTAGTGGGAAAGACTCTGTAAAAGTGCTACAAGATTAGGATTGGGGATAACCACTGAAAAAGAGAGAGAGAAATTAAAAATAAAAGCTTTGCATATAAGACTTGCATTTTTTAAAGGTATTGTAGCATTTTAGCACAGAAATTTATAAGTTCAAAACCTCAGTTTAAAAGTTACTGCAAATATATTGCAATAAGTTTGCAGTTACAAATGAAATGCTTTTGTATGGAACCTAACCACAGTCGCCAACTACGGACGTACTCAGTTGCTTAAGCATCTTCCACAGAAATCAGGGCATGCTTTCAGCAGAAGAAACGTAAAGTATCTTTTCATAATATACACTTTGTTTGCATAATTTAAATTAAAATATGCTTTAAAAAAAACTGTACGTTAAAATCACGAGTATTCTAATCAACTTGGTATAAGGTCAAACATCAGTCCTGTGTTACAAGTAACATAAGTTGTAAAAGAATCTGTTAAAAGACATGTACTCACTCAGGACTTGAGATGTGAAGGTCCTTGTGGCCATAACTTCTTGAAGATTGAAAATGTATTCACTTGACCCGGAACAAGTAGTTACAGAAATCTCATGGTTGTAATGTCAAAAATTCCAGGATGATCTGCACTTTCAGTGAAGTCAAATTTCAATTGTCCAATTTCTCATAATTTATGGTGAACTATGTTGCAGCATGAATAATACTGAAGTTGAGCTAAAACACATTCACTGAGGGTTAAAATCATATGCCTTCTTCAGTAATTTGATTTTAATCCTTAGTGTGTTTTTTTAGGTCAACTTCAGTATTAATACATACTGCAGCACAGTTCTTCATAAACAGTGAGAAATTAGACTTAATTGAAATTTGACCTCACTGAAAGTGCAGATCATCCTGGAATTTCTGTGCAATTTTTGTGACTACTTGTTTTGGATCAAGTGAATGAATTTTTTGATCTTCGAGAAGTTATGGCCACAAAGACCGTCACAACTCAAGTTCTGAGTGAGTACATGTTTTTTAACAGATTCTTTCACAACTTATGTTACTTGTAATACTGGACTGATGTTTGAACTTATACCAAGTTGATTAGAATACTCCTGATTTTAACGTACATAGTTTTTTTGAAGACATATTTTAATTTATGCAAACAAACTGTACATTACCGTACATTCTGTACCAGTGATATATTATGAATATTTCATAACAATGTTTTTGATCTTTCGGTAGGTATTTGTATATTGCAACTAGAACCTATGGAAAAAGATATTTCTATGAGTTAACATCAGCCAAAGGTTGTTAAAAACCAAAATTAATGTATTCAACACACAATTTTAAAATGGTGTATATCGAGTATATTATTTTAGTATAAATAAATTCTGTTATATGTTGCATCAGTTATATATAAAATTTTATGCGGAATTCAATGCACTCAAAAATTTTCAATTGAACTAAAAAAAAATTTCATTTTTTTCTGATGAAATAAATCTCTCTCTCTCTCTCTCTCTCTCTCTCTCTCTCTCTCTCTCTCTCTCTCGTTTTTGTTTGTTGTTATTGAAAATAAAACTGAATTAAATGTGTTGCATAATACCATGATAGTTGTGGTGACTGCTGAAACTTATGGTTGTAATTTAAAAGAAAAAAACATCCTAAATATATATATATATATATATATATATATAGAAACCAGGTTAGCTATATTTCTTTCAATTTTAGAGCATGAAAATAAAATTTTCACTAAGTTTTAAAGTTTTCTTCCCCCCCCCCTCCCTTTTTCTCATTTCTATATCAAGGCATTTCTAAGAGCTCAGTGATGTGTGTGTGTGCTTTTTCTTTTTTTTTTTTTTTTCTTTTAATTATGTTATTTCTGAAATTTTCTCTTATTCTTAACACCTTCCTCTTCCCAAAAATTGCTGAAACATCAAACCATGTGATTTAATGTGATAAAAGTAATAAAGTGAATAAATGAACACATTACAAGCAACATTCTACCAGAAGTGTTCACCAGTAGAACTGCAGAAAGCTGATTATTTAAATTTATGCTGATAATTTGGCCAATGTTGCAAGAGTAATTTTCAATGTAAAATTAATTTATTTTTTTATATCAATATTGTTTATTGTAATTTTGTGATTAGATACTAAAATTTAACATGCCAGTAACATAATACTGTGTGCTGGTTACTGAAAATTAGTGAGGAAAAGTCATATTGGTTACTAAGAATTACTAAAAAAAGTCATGTTGGTTACATGGCAGCCACTTCTAGATGGTGGTATCTCTAATTTTACACAAAAGGAAATCTAGTCTTCTTGTATCGGCACAAAGCTGGATAGAAGAAAATTTTTATATCATATGACTTTGTAGTTTTTAGTTCTGTGGTTGTTTTGTACCATAGTATATGATTTATCTTATTTGTGCTTTCCAATATTTGACGTCCCTCTCCTTCCCCTGTTGCAGTTCGTGTAGTTGTGAGGCTAGGTTGTTTCTTTGATTGTGAATTTCAGTAATGCAGTCTTTGGCATGTGATTTCGTAACATACACTGTATTCCATACAATTGTTCACCAATGATTTTCAACTTTCCAATAGTGGCTGATAGTGTGGCTAACTTCAGAGCTCATATTTCTCAACATAACCACTTCAGTGTGCATATACATTCATGCATTCTGATGCTTCATTGAAGGTTTCTCAGGGAGTCGTTTAAAATATTAAGTATGCCAGTTGTGCAGTGCTGTGAGATGATTTTATTTTATTTTTATTTTTTTTCCTGTGCAAAGAAAATATATCAGGTGCCACAATAAGTCCTGCCATTTTTGTAAGGGGTTAGAAATAATAACATAACTATCTGTTTCAAACCACATTTATTCACCAAAATAGTCTCCATCACAATCAAGCACCTTCTGACATTGTGAAACCAGGTCATAGATGAATTTTTGATAAAAAGCTGATAGTTTAGAGGCAAAAACAGAATTCATTTCATTTTCTGAAACTTATCTGTTCTGGAAGGCCATGTGCCAGAAATAGTTTTCCAAGTCACAGAAAAGGCAATAGTCAGCAGATGAAATGTCCAAGGAATAAGGTGGGTGAAATAAAACTTCCCATCCTAATGCTGCAATTACATCTGCCTTGCTGTATATGGTCTGGTGTTGTCCACGAGCAACGACTGTCCCTTATTAATCACCAGGGCAAGATGCAGTTTACACAGCTAACCATGAACCCATTATAGTATGGCATAGTAAAACTCTGCCGTGATAGTTTTACCAACCTGCAACACCTCATACAGAACAATCCTCCTTGTCCAGAAAAAAACAAGGAGAATCATCCTGGGATAAAATCTCATTGGCTGAAAGGCCAGTTGACATGACTGTTTGATGTTATTATGCATTACCCATATTTCCCATTGTGACTGATAATTTGGCTTATTTTCCTGCAGAAACAGAGAGGAACATATGTTAATGCAAGATTATTTGTTCCTGGCTGACAGTTGGTAAGGAACCCACTCATCAAGTTTTCTTACCTTTCCTAGCTTGTGGAGGTAAAGTTACCCACTAGATTCTGAGATCCCAAGGATGATTACCATTAGGGAGCAGATTTGATGAACAACTGCCTCAGTCAGGTTATAGAGTCGGTCTTCATTAATGATTTGTGGGAATCGGGAATGGAAGACATCTTCCTGTGTTGTGTCTTCATATGCACCGTACGATCAGAAAGATCATATCCTCCAAAGGTTTGATGCATATTTTTCCATTTCTGATCCTTTAACCATATCTTAAACTCATAAAGCAAAGCATAATTTTTTTCATTTGTTTTGAAACTGTAAGGCAGGCGCTGCTATCTGTAGCTTCCCTGCCAAAGCTCACAGCTGTTCTCACTTTACTGATTTCAAAGCATCTTTTGCAAATTACAGTGAACTACCGTATTTTTCTGTGTATAAGAAGATATATATTTTTTTTTTCCAAAATTTTTAGACCAAAAATTGGAGGTCGTCTTATAAACGGGGTGGAGGTGGGGGTTAAGCGGTTAAGAGAACCCTGCAGTTACCGCAGCGAAACTGCCAGTACCTCTTATCCCCTCTCCCCACTATGACTTACAAATCTACTGAGTCACAGCTATTTTTGTTAAGCTTCCTGAAAGTGGTGCATAATTTTGTAGTTTGCATCTTAAAAATATTACCTAATTTGTAAATAATATAAATTTCCAAAACTTCTTTTTTTTTATATATGTATTATTACAGACTTTGTGATATTACCTAATTTCTAACTGTACTTCAATGTTATTACCTAATTTCTAAAAAATATCAAATGTATCCTTTTTTATAATAAAAATATTGATTTCTTAATTTTCGGTTTGAAAAAGTAGGGGTCGTCTTATACTTGGGGGTGTCTTATACACGGAAAAATACGGTATTTTATTTGAAAGAAGCAAACCGCCACCACCCCACCTTTTTTATGGATATCTGGTAATCAAGGCAGCTGAAAGGTGTTTTGTTCTTTGATCAAGCAGAAAAATGAATTATGATGATGTTCTAAAACTTAATAGGAACTTTATTATCCAACTGAATGATTTTCCATCTAGCTGTTTCGAAAGCTGCAGAAAACACAGTGTCGTCAATTCTGCATATTCCCCCACATATTCGCCTCAACCAGAACACCTACGCTAAACTCGGACACTGGCTCCTCTTACTATGGGAGCCTCCTTACATACATGCCTGCAAGCTGCCAAAAGCCTGACCACTTTCTCCCTCTTTTTCTACATCCCCTTCAAGGCTGTACTGGTTGAGTACCAAAAGTAACTGACTCCACTTCCTAGAATCAGCGGGTCACTCCCTAGCATTTTATCTTGTGGTTAAATTTTAAAAAAATGCATTCACTCAAACTGCTCCATACCACTTGGTCTAGCCCATGTGGGTTACCCAAAGATCATTCACTCTTTTCATCACAGTTCTCTGAACTAGCCAGAAATGGTAATTCCATACAGCATTGATAATACAAATATAAACACTTACTGTGGCATATTCGTAGATTGATGTGACTTCCTGCCATTAATCCCAGCTTAACAGTGGGCTTTCACAATCCCGAGAGGCATCAGGTGCTAATGAGCTTCTTGCTCTTCGTTCATTCATGCGATACATTGTGATTTTCTGGTGCCAAGTCTGTACGTATCTAAAAGGCTTAGGCTCCTGCTTTTTTCCTACAAAGGAATCCTCCTTCGTACTCTTACCAGAAATGGCCAACAAATACAAGTCACAAATAAGGAATGTTCATCATAACTGTCCATTGATGTCATTAATTTTTCATGTTTGGATAAAGTAGATAGTTATTTAATTTTCAGTGACCTTTACAAACACCATCATTTAGACTTTACTGGTAAGCAACTGATAGAATCACTGTGTGGAGATAAAGGCATGATGATTGTACTGTTACGTGGCCATTGGTCAAATGAGGCTTGTTTTTTTTTTGTTTTTTTTGGCGTATGGCATGTCAAACTTTTTATAAAAAGTTACTGGACTTTTTGTGGTATCTGATACTTTGCTGTTTTAATGCTCTTTTTTTTTATGTTTTTTTTTTAAACTCCAGGTATTTCTTAATGGAATATAATGCTGCTTGATTTAGGACTCCCCAATTCTGTGGTATATAGTCTCCCAACTAATATGACAGTTGTTTTTATAGGAATTCTCATGTGAAAAACAATGAAATTTTAGGAGGAGCTTCATACCACCTTCCTAACATGCCCAACTTATGCTTAATTTTATGTTTGTTTGTGTTATAACTAAACTTCTGTGGGTTTTTTATTTGTTATCTGGATTTTACAGATGTTACTCATTTTTTTAGAAATTAATGATTAATGTAGTTAAAAAAAGTTGTGCTTTATTAGTATCTGTTGTTATACTTTGCTCATCTGTCTTCATGCTGATAAGAATTTTAACACTTTTGCGTAATGTTATCTTTTTACACTTCGGCAGTTGATTTAGATAAAACCTTTCAGTTGACATTGTAATATATAGTCATCCTTCTTTTAATTACTTAATGCTTTAAACAAGATGTCACTGTAATTTGCTGCCTTTCTTTTTCTTTTTCCCAACAATTCACATACAAGAAGCGATAATATCCTTTTTGCTTCTCTTGTAATCCTTAAGAAGTACTAAATTTGGCAATTGCAATCCAAAAATTCATTTAGAGCTTCAGTTTTATTGATGTTTATCAATCAAGTATGATTAGATATTGATGTTTTTGCCAGTTTTACTTCATCAGAACTTATTTTGTCTGATGTTGTGAAGCCAGTTTCACTTTAATGAAATGCAAACAACATTATGGAAACTAATACTGTAAATCACAGGATTTCTCGAGTTCCAAGGTGAGCATTTAAATTTCATAAAAACGAATATGGGTTCTGCTTTCCATACTTCCTTGTGACAGTGAAAAAATTGTGTGAAATCAAACAACCAGCCATATTAGTAATAGCGAGCTATCTTTAAAAAATTGTTTTGAACTGAATTTATTAATCAATTTCATGTTAGTCCTGGGAATGGACGTATACTTGAATAAAGAAGTTGTTTTGTAACAAAGGCCCTCAAACTGAAGCAAGTAATTGGAATTTTATCTTTGTGTTCATTTTTTTCTTGCAATTTTGCTTGGATGTTAATAAAAGTACCATACAGTTCAATATTCTGAGCTGTATGGTACTCTGTACTTCATTTTTTAATACTGTATTTTCCTGTTATAGCATCATGGCACTAAACTCAATTTTACAAACATGCAGCATTTAACTAAGTGTGGCTTATAACCATTTTCAATAGCATTATAAGTTTCAACCGTCATTCATGATATTAGAACAAATTGTTTCATGAACTTTTTATAGCATACACTGAGCCATAAAGAATGTGAAGTGTTAGTCTGGGATCGTTGTGGATTAAAGTTACTTTCTCTTTATTGATTATTTTAGTATGGGAGCCAAGCAGTCTCACAGATGAAGTCTCAAAAACTGTGTGATTACATGTAAATAAGTAATCACAAGGAATGGCAGGGATTCAGTGTAGCCTTTTATTTTGCTTGCAGGTGGTTTGCAATTTGCTATTTGAAAATCAGGAGAATGGCAGTTTAAAAAATTAGGAGAATGGCAGGGATTCAGTATAGACCTTTACTTTGCATGTAAGTGTTTGAAAATCAAGAGAATGGCAGTTTGAAAAATTTGGAGAATGGCAGGGATTCAATCTAGCCTTTAATTATGTGGTTTGTGATTTACTGTTTGAAAATCGTTATTCAGCATTATTACGTTATGATTTACTTCATGCGTTTTTTTCTTTTGCCTGTCTTTTTTTTTTCTTATTTCATGCTAGGGAGGTTAAAACATGGATTTCTTTTCAGCCTTGTGCGTAGTACAGCCCGTGAGCGTACAACAGAGAATACCACAAAATTGTACTCATTTTCACCATCAAACACCTCCTCACAGGTGAAATTAGAATTATTTCTCCCTCTTGCTAAACACATAATCCACTGCTAGTGAATAATCACTAGCAGTGGATTATGTGCTGCTAGTAATAATCCGCTGCTAGTAATCCACTGAATGCAAACCACTTGAATGAAAAATAAAGGCTACAACCATGAGATAAACGACCCTCTGGGATTGATTACAAATACCCTGCTGCGAAGCACTTTTGCTCCTTTATGCTCTCCCTTAAACAGTGTGAAAAGGTATTTTACCCATTAGGAGTGAGAGTTGCTCAAGTACATCAACGAAGCAATGGTGATGACTGCCATTTAGTGCATAACTATCCTCATGACTGTAGCACTTTCTCTTCCAATGTTAGCACAGGTGATTTGAAGTGTATTAAAAATAAATATTTTTCCTAAAACTTCCCTTGATTGCATTGTTTATATTTGATGAAAATCATACAATGTATTGTGCTACCATATCTGTGGAGGTTAGAATAGTATCAAATACAAATTACTTTGTAGTATATTCTTCTGTGGCTTTAAACTGGGTGCAGCATTATTCCCAATAATAAACCAAGGAGGTAAATAAAACTGCTGTGTGTTATTCTCAGAAAATGCGGTAGTAATTATTACATAACATAATAATTTAGCGTTCAAGCTAGAATGTCTTGTGATACAATCCAAAAAGTTGTTTATTTTAATCCTTTAGGAGATGATACATCTATTGATTTTCTCTTGTTTCAGATATTTAAATTGTATTCTTCCAAATTTTCTGTTTTATGGGATAAAATATGCATTCTAAATGTAGAATGTTTTCATTTTTAGATGAATATCAACAAAGAGTTCTGAAAGTAAAGTACTTAATTTTTTCAATGGCAAGAAATTTGTTTTGTTTTGATATTTAATCTTTTTCCAAAATCATTTCAAATATCCATGATATTGATCAGTTATATTACTCTGTACTATGAGGCAAAAAGGTCATTATCTATTCTTTTGTGCAGCTGCAAATTACTTAGAATTTTTTATTTTACGTACAGTGTGTAATTTTTTTCATTTGGTACTAACGAAATTTGTACAGAAACTTTTCATTTTGTCATCATTATGCGTTTATCACATATAAAGTGGCTTACGTGCAGTAAAAGTTTACGAGTAGAGTTCAGAATCATGAAAACATTTTTTTCTACTGCTTTCATTATTTTAAGTTGAATGCCACATTCCATTTACCTGTTTATTGCATAGTATTTTTGTACATAGTTTATGTTTTATGAATTATGTTGAAGTAGATCTGCATAAGTCATGATTTTTTAAGTTAGCTTGATAGTGATTTGGGACCAAATATTGCTTCGTAAATAGTGTCAGGATTTGTGTGATTCTGGCAGCTGTGAATGTACTGCAAATATTTCACTAATTGTACTCATTTTTATCACATGCAAATTTATTGTTCACTGCTTGGGGTGTAACAGTTATTCTGTTAGGGGAGTGTATTGATCCTCGCAGACTTCAAAGTATGGTAGCATACATTTCTTTGAGTAGTGAGCAACATAATAATTAAATTAAATCTTATATATTACCCATAGAAGTTGGCATTTAGCACTGTCATATATGGGTTTAATTTCTGTAATATCCTTTATTCAGTCTTTTATTTCTTTTTTTAAAACAGTTCAAGAACTACTGTAGTCTTGTTATTTTAAATACACCAGATCATAAAATGCATTTATGTCTACATTGCCTTTAAAAATCCTAGTGGAGTGTGAAAGCTTGGCGAATCTTTATGCATATTACACCTCGAAAATAAACGGATTTGCTACGCTATAAACATTCCTTGAGTACTGTAGTCTTATTAAAGCCCCATTTTGTGTATATTTTTCTGCACACACCAACATGCTCTGCAAACCCAGATATAGAGATCATCAAGATTGGGTAATTGAAAAAATGTGAAAATGTGAAAATTTGAAAAGAAAATAAACAATGAGAAACATATAGGAAAATAATTTGTATGAACAATAAACACTCAGCTCATGATAATAATAGAGAGAAATGGGCAGCAACGCATAACTAAAATAGAGGCTGTAAAGAAAAATAGAAATTCATGCTTAAGTTACGTAAAAAGGTATATGTTCGAATTAGGTCTTTTACTTCTCTTGTGATTGCAAGCAACATCAACACCTTTTTAAAAATGCGTAAAAGAAATATGTCCTTTAAAAAGGAGTTGGGCAGATATCAAAATGTAACAAAAAGAAAATATTGGGTTGGAAAGAAAGTAATGTCTGATGACTAGGTACCTGAAGTCAAAGCTCTGGCCCCAGTGCACATTGGCCACTGAGATTGTGCAGCACACTGGCATGAAATCTGCAGGTAGGTGGCTTAAGTCAGTGGCAGTTAGCCGTGAGAAGGCAAAGAGTGTAAGTGCCAGCCAATAGTGAAATGGACAAGGAGCACATCTGCCGTTGCAGGCTGTATTTGTTTTGCCACAGTAGCACCCCCCACAAATGGTGTAAGAAACATTATCAGTGTGTGCCCCAATGCCATATCACATCATCAGTGCTGATTAAAATGGTTTTGAGAGGGGAATTTTCACCTGTCAGACCATCCCAAAGCTGGAAGACCTGCAACCGTGGATATGGACACGCTGAAGACCTTAGTGGGGACCGACCCATGTATGATCACGCGGGAGTTGGCCGAACAACTGGGGACTACCCACACAATCATTATCACACACCTGCGTCAACTTGGGAAGGTGAGAGGGAGTTCGGGTACACCATCAACTCACAGTTGAGTGGAAAGCAAATCACATGAGTGCATGCATTTCCATGCTTGTACGTGACCAAGTTGAATTGTTCTTGGACCGCACCGCATTGTGACAGGTAACAAGAAATTGATCCTATATGAGCACCCGGAAACAGTTGAAGCCAAAATAGAAGCCCATGCAGACCCCAAAGTTGGCTTACGCCCATATAAGGTCATGCTGTCTGTTTGGTGGGATATGCAGGTTGTGTTTTTTGAGTTGCTGCCGGACATCACCACTATCACCGTCGATGTGTACTGCCGTTAGCTTAAAATCTGCACGCACCGCTCGTGTCAAAATGACCATCACTGCTGTACCGCAAGGGTGTTCTCCTCCTACAGCAGGATGAAGTGACCCCTCACACAGCAAGAGTGACCCGTCACAGGATCAGGGACCTGGGTTAGGAGTGGCTACCGCACCCAGCCAATTTCCCAGACCGTACTCGAAGTGACTACCACCTTTTTCAGTTGTTGTAGTATTTCCTGGACAAAGAGCAGTTCACCAACTGGGTCAATGTCAAATGCACACTTACTTACTTCTTTGCATCCAAGCTGCCACAAATTCTATAGGAATAGTATCATCATCTGGCAGGGACAGCTGCCCAGATGATGGGACCAGGTCATGCCAAACAATGGTGACTACATTTTGGACTGATTTGTACTTGTGTATATGGTAATTAGCACTTTTCTGTTGCCTTGCATTTGTAGTCATTACTTTCTTTCCTACCCAATAGTGGATCTCAGGTCAGTATATTGAGAAACAGTAAAAACACACATACATATATATATGCTGTCATGTAATGGAGATTTTTATGTCTGGAAAAATACATTTTAGAAGTAGGGAAAAGTACCTTGAGTGGGAAAAGGGATAAAATAGGAAACAAATTACCTGCTAGGCCTGCTTTAGCATTTTGTGATGCCCAGTACAGCAGTGTTATGACTCTCCCCAAAAGTGTGTGTGTGTGTGCACTGGATTGTGTGGTTTTTTCAGCCACATAGGAAAGATATGTGGCGCTGTTCCCAAGGTCAGTGCCAAAATTAATGTTCTTTCCTTTCACTTAATTTTCACAATATTCTATTGTAATAATTTGATTTGTTCCTTGACAGTGAGACTTTGTCTCCAATCATCACCGTTTATATCTTGAAGAACAATACTCGCAGCATATTTTTCCTTTTATTACAGTATATATCCCACCGTTTCACACACACACAAAAAAGGGGAAATAGTTCATCTTGGCGCCAAGTGCAGTGGCACTGCCTTTAAAGTAACCTACCTATATAATCCCAGCTTTGCTGATATATATTTGTGTGTAAGCAAGCATTAGAGATGTGAGTGCAGTTGTGCATGTGAAGAACTTTTGAGATAGAAACTGGTATTGTCTTGGGACAGCAATTGAACTGGTCTGTCATAGTTTCTATCTGATTGTGCTAGCCTGTTCATGATAATGTATTTTACTGGCATCACTCTTGTGGCCAACTGATTAGGAGACTTAAAATTTTTTGCCATTCTAAAACGGAAATTGAACCTGCATCTCTCGAGTTCCATTCAAGCGTGTTATCACACCACCTAGCCACTGAAATATAGGAATTGAACATTCATTCATTGTGCTAGTCAAGGCATTGAATGTCTCCCTGTAGCAACAACCATTCTATCCATGACAACAAAATCCAAATTACCTATCACCCATTCTCCGGATAACATCTTAGAAATCAGTGAAGAATTACTCTTCACGAATGCATGATAGCCACTCAGACTAATTTGCAAGCTAAAAAAATGTGGCACACAGATTGGCAGGTGAAAGAAAACAAATGATTATTGTGTGTGTTAATATTGCCATTGTTCTCTGTTATCAAACCAGCAGCAGGCAAACCATTATATCCTGAGAAACTTAAACAGTCTGCACTTACTTGCATTCCGTTTTGATTTTCCTTATCTATAAAATTGCTTTCTGATAAGAGAAAGTTTAAAAGCTGTTTTTGCAATGATAATGTTTTTGAAGGTAAAAGATATAGAGTGGATGTGATAATGGGTTCTGTTTGTAAACTGCTTGTTTTCTTCATGTATCTTGTATAGGGCCATCTAGAGTATTTATTTGTGGCCCATGCTGATTGCATGAATAGCCCTGTATTTTTACTTTGTACTACATTTGTCACACATGTATAACTTTTTGGCTGTATGCCATTTCACTCCCTCACTTGTATATTTCCTGTCGTGTGCTGCCTGAAAATGTAACTTTTATTTTTTAAACTATTAATTGTAGTAAACAAATTGGCAATCAATAGCTGTGTTGAATTAAGTTGGAATGATTATAAAGTTGGATTATTTTCAGGCAGAGTATTCATGAAAAAAAAAAGATTTAATTGAATATCCAGATTTTGCCTTGAATGCATGAAAAGTGTTACCATTGTTTAAAAGCATTTTTATGCATTGCAGTTCATTTTTATTTACTACTAATGAGGGACAATTATTAATTTTGTAAAATTCTAATGCGTGATGCTGTTGCACAGTATTGGTCTTTCAAACGGCACCTAGCCGCCCCAGTGGCGCAGTGGTCTAAGGCGTTGGCCTCTGATCATTCGTCCGAAAGGGGTCCGGGTTCGAATCCCGGTGAGGCATGGATGTTGTGTTTGTCTTACGGCACTGGCTCTCTCCCTTTCCTGGAACCAGTGACCCTAAATTAGGGACGGGCGACTGCTTATAGCCCATTGAGTTGCTCACGGTGGTCGTTAAACCTCCAATCACACACACACACACACAAACGGCACCTAAACGATGTGAACTGCAATGTATAAAAATGCTTTTAATTCTTTTTTTTTTTTTTACTGATGGAGAATACATCACAAAAAAATAAAAATCAGAAATGCTCTGAGTACTGGTGAATTTTTCTCTGATGCTAAGCTATCTGAAAAAAAAATTCCTTATCTTTATTCTATAAAGATTTCATGTTTAGAAAACATTGATAAGATGTTCCAATGTTCGAAGAATTTAGGTATGATTGAGTTAGTTAAATAGGTTTAATTGGTAATTTAGAAAGAATTTCAGGATGTGAAAGCACTCTGAAATAATCTGTGACAAAATCTGTATTTACATCAATTCTAGCACACATGTCTCTCATTTTCACATTTTATTTCTTTACATCACTATCACTCATTTAAAATGCAACATGTACTATATAGTAACCCCTTTCTGAACGTGAAAAACACATCATGGCAGCTACATTTAGGTCCTCATTTCTTATGTGAACATATCTAATTCACAGAAGTGATGATAATAAAAACTAAATACATAAATAATTTTATTTTGAAAAACTTTAATCATGGCTTCATCAAGAAACTGTTTATTTTCTATTGTTTAGTAGTGTTTCCCTGCAAATCTTTATAAATTTCTCTGTGGAAGGTACAAATATGAAGGCTTCTTTTAAACTTTAAACATCTTTCCATAATGGAATCCAGGTTGACAACAAAGTCAACTGCTTTTCTTAAAAATTAATTGAGAATCTTGGTAGTTGAGGGGTGGGGTCCTTTTCTTCTTCCTCACCATCATCCTCTGTCGCTAATAGTTACTATTAGTTGATCAATTACTTCTGTTGTTTGTTCTTGATGCCCTTCAGTGTGTTTCTCAGCATCTTGCTGCATATCATCAAAATGCTTAGCTCCAATAGCTATTGTCAAGTGCAAAAATTCCTTCTCAGATTCCCTGGCAGTTGTTGGAAAGCCTTTAAAGTCATTTACAATGTCAGGTTAAAGTTAATGCCAGCATGCAATCGTTGTTGATTGTTTCACTTCTTTATGATGTCAGTGTTTTAGTGTTAAAATTCTTCCAAAAATCCATCATTATCATGGAGCTGGGTCTAATGCTGAAAGTCTAATGCCTTAAAAGTATTTTTAAATCTCTATGTAAGTACTTTAGTACAACAGAACATTTGATTTCCTGCCAAGTCACAAATTCATGAGATCTTTAGATTACTGCTGGTGAGTATTGAAATAGAGAGCTAAAGAAAGTTTGGTAAGAGCTTAGCCAATAATATCAAGCCAAAAGATGGTAGCGGAGAAATTCAAACAAGCATAGCCATAATTTTTATATTTAATTATGCAACATACACAAAAAAAAGGTTTGACTAAAACAAGGGAAAACATTCTGGCCATAAGTCATTCAAAATTTAGTAGGTTCCTATTGGGTAATGCAAATCACATGCAGATTGAGCACTCCTGATATCACAAAAATTCTGGCTAGCTAGTCAGTTCTTAGCAGGATTTGAAGACTTAAAATACAGGTAAAAGAGTGCTTGCATAAGCACACAGCCATGGTATTCCATTTGGGTTGTAGATACTGCACAATTTATCAAGCACAGACATCATTCATTCATCTGTATTGGTTGTGGTATACTGTAAGGTTGCTTCACCCATGCACTTGACAGGCATTGGAGAAGTTTCTCACACCAGAGGTAATGATCACTTCAGCAAGGAAAGACCGTGGTGATTGCTTCTGGGTGGTCACATACTCAAAACGGATTCGTGAAGGTTTCCAGGAGACTCGAGTAGTATTCACCTTCAGTAGGAGTTCATGAGCTGCGTGGAATGAGCAAATTCTACGCTTTACATAATGGGAGTTTGTTGACCTTCGGCCACAGCTTGCTTGTCCATGAGAACTCCGTTTCAGGGTGTCACTGTTGGCGAATGCTGTAAGATAAAAGATGCTCAGTGCGCTAAGGTTATACAAACATAAATTGCAGGAATGAAAGAGTATTTTTGACATAGAAGTACTGTCTGAGAGCTGATGATGCGGGTTGTCGCAAACAATTTCAATTTGTAATAGCTGTCATATTATAGTTTGTATTGTCCCATTTTGTTGTTAGTGTGGACTCCTAAAAATATTTCTTTTAAACGTTTTTGAAAATAAATTATATATATATATACAGAGGGTAAGTTGAAAGTTTTGCAATATTTGGATCACTTTATGTCTTCATGCGTATCTTTACGACGAAAGCAGACTGTCATTCAAATTGTCCTTCGAGATGAAGAACTCCTTTACCCCAGCTTCCACCTCCTCCTGGTTGTGGGAATGCTTACCCTCAAAGGAAGTGGGCCATGTACCAGAACAGGTAATAATCTGACGGAGCAAGGTCCGGACTATATGCTGGGTGTGGCACCATTCGATGCCCTCAAGTTCCTGGAATTTTGCCTGGGTTGTTCGCACGTCATGAGGCCAAGTGTTGCCGTGCTGTAGGAGAGTGCGCTTTCTGTTCACCAGTGCCAAGTACCTCTCCTCCAAAAGTGCAAACATCCACTCTAGCTGTTCAAAGTAGAGGTTTTTGCATTGATGGTCCAACCGTTTGGAACAAATTCATAATGGATTATCCCTTTGAAATTCCACCAGATGCAGAGCATCACCTTGTGCTCGAAGCACCCACATTCGGCAAAAGGTTCAGGGAGCTGGCCCGTGCTCATCCACTGCCGTTGTGTGTTAGGATTACGGAAATAGACCCACTTTTCATCGCACGTAACAATTCCCTTGATGAAACTTCATTGCACGGGTTTTCTAGGAGTTTCGTGCACACTTCCACTCAGTGGTTTGCTTCAGCTGGCATCAGTTCGTGAGGAACAATGCGACAGCTCCTTGTAGATCTTGCCACGGTCCTGAAGGTGACGAACCATGGTGGTCTGTAATATGCCCAGCTCGCCTCATAATCTCCAAGTGCTGGTTGTCAGATTTGCCTCTATGGCCTGGCGTATGACCTCCGAATCCATGGTTCGCTGCCTACCTGACCTTGGCTGGTTGTCAAGGTTTCTGTCACCTGTGCAAAATTTCTTGAACCATCTGGCTACGGGGATGTGGTCCATGGAACCTTTCGCATAACAAACGTTTCGCGTTGCTCGAGCAGCGTTATGGCAGAGTTCAAACTCGTAAAGCAAAAGTCCCCTAATTAGCCGGTTGTGGCTGTTCATCTTTTAGACGTCCCAACCACAGACAGAACGACGACATGCAATGCAGTTCACAGCAATGACTACCACTTTATATTTAGATCCCTTTCAACTGAGTGCAGTGAGTGACTTGAACTAGTTTAATCACATGACATGCCCGCCGCAGCACATGCGTTTATGCAAATGAAGAATGCAAATATTGCAAAACTTTTGACTCTCCCTCTGTATATATGGAGCTTCAAGCCTGTTGGGAGGTTTGAACATCCCTGTTGTCCTTTGCTTTGGAGGTATTTTGATGTCTGCTTGGTAAGTTGTTTCATTTTAAAATTTATCTTTGATCCTTTTTAATTATCATAAAGGACCCACTTCTCGTCGCAGGTGACGATTCGATGCAGTAGAGGTTCCTGTTTGTTCACGGCAAGCACCGACGTGCAGACTTTCAAACGCCTAGTCTTGTTGGCAGTTGTCAACTGATGCGGCAGCCACATGTCCAGCTTTTACCTTACCCAGGGCAGCCAGAAACCGAACAACCTTCGTGTGTGGTGGACACCTACCTCTGCCGCTATCTCACAACACGTTTTTCAGGTGTCTGCTTCAACCACACGTAATAGAACATCGTCAGAAACGGCAACAGGTCAGTGACCACGTGCATCGTTTTGCAGGTCCACATCTACACTTCGAAACTTTACAAACCATCGCAGAATGGTTCGTTCGTTGGCTGTATTCTCTCCAAACGCTTTAACGTTTCAAGCAGCAGACTCTCAACTCCGGCATCTGCACGTTTCCTTTGCAAGCCACATTACATCCCAACAAACCATGCCTGAAACTTGTTCTTCACATACGTGCTATCTACTTATAGTAACTCTGTGACGTATTACCCGCAACACCTGTGGGTGGTTCCATTCCTCTGTGGTAGGGGCCAGTCTCTACTGCTCGTTCACGCCGGACATTTCATTCGCACCCACCCAATACATGACACATAACGCCCTTAATTAAAGAACAGATATCATTGCAATGAAATATATATTCTTGCATGTATATAAAAAGGTTTACAGTTTGTTACATTTACATGTTTATTTTATTACTTTGATATTTCTGTAATTATAATTATCATGGTAGTTACAAGCAAAAGTTTACAGCAAAAGTCAAGGTACTGCCCTAATTCTCTTAAAATCTCAAGCTGTTTAATAGTGACTTGTTCTGAATATAAATAGTCAAAGATTGTAATGTTCATGAAACACCGTACTGTAAGAGTTTATGACCTGATATTAATAAACATGAGAGGTTGTTTTTTCCAGTTTTAGGACATCAACCTCAACAGAGAGTTTAGTCTTGGATTTTTAAATGATGCAAAAGCAATGCGGTAAGGTATTAGTTGTTTTTTTCTAATCGCCAATTTTAAAAGATACTGAGATTGCAGAATATTAGCAGCTGTTGCTATTTTCATGTCTCTTCTGCATTTCCAACAATAATTTGTATTTCCTTGTGGTGTTTTACAGTCACTATTATGAACTGAATCGTTAAATTATATACACCAACCTAGTGGCATGTTGTTGCACCTTTTGCCCACAAAACAACAGCCAGGTATCCTGGTAAGGACTCGATGAGGTACTGAAAACATGGAGGTAGTATTGCCACCGTGAAGTGAGGATCGCCTGTCATAGAGCATCCACAGTTGCGAGTGGGGTGGGGTGCGATCTAGAGCAGATCTTTCTGATTCGTCCCACAAATTCTCAATAGGGTTAAGGTCTGGTGATTCAGGGGGCGATTTAAGTGTGGTAAGCTCACTCAAATGTTCCCGATGCCAATTGGTTGCCAGTCAGGGAGTACGGGATGTGGCATTGTCTTATTGCAAGATGGTGTCATGGTGCAGAAAGAGCATCGTTATGAATGGGTGTTAATGGTTGCAAAGATGTTCTCATGCCTTGTTCCTTTGACAAAGGTTTTGACAGTTACGAATGGGCCCCCTAAGAAAATCCCTGTAAACGTACTCAAAGCTGCTACACCACCTCCACCTGTCCGTGTGCATCTGCTTGATAACCTGGGTTGCATGATCGAATGAATTCAAAAATCGAACGGTTGAAATCGAGATCTGACAAATCAATATATCCATTCGAATGATATTTAATTTTTAAAATTAACTGGTAGGTGGCGTGATAAGCTCAGGGCCACCTTCTGCTTTTGACAAGTCGAGATATTCATTCGAAGTTATCACTTAAATATTTCTAATTTTACAATTTACTAGTAGATTACCTCTCCTTACCCATAGTAAGGAATCCAAGCTGTAAATGAAGCACTCCAAAAAATTTGGTTAGCCTAACCAAGATTTAGAAGTAACATAGTTAGTAGGTCCTCGAGAGAGAGAGATCATTGGAGTGATCCTGCAAGCGAGAGATCGTACGATAACTTCAAAAGTATTTCGAGAAGAGATGAGCAGTTTTGCACAAAAGAATTCAAATGATATTTTCTTGCAATTTAAATTCACTCATTGGATCAAAAGAGCATAGGAGCAATTGAGAATTTTCTCGAAAGTTTTTTTTTTTCATTCGAATGATTTTGAAGTTATTAAATATTTTGAGAGATTTCCGTAATCGATTGGATAGATTTTTTCTATTCGATTATGCCCATCACTAATTTACGCCACACATGCAGCCTTCCATTAGTGTGATAGATTTCAAACCATGATTTGTCAGACCAGGTGATATGTTTCAAGCCTCCTTCACTCCAGTAGCAATGGGCCTTTTGTAAACTGATCCTTCGATACCTTACAGTCAACAAAGTGACACAATTTGGACGTCAACTGCCATAGCCTGTTTTTCTTATGGTACAACAGATAGTCTTTATGCATACCTACCAAGTTTCCTGATTAACCCATAGATTTCTGGAAATTCTACTGGGTTTATGGTTATTTTATGGACATGTTTTGCAGGCTCGTTTATTTTCTAGGCTAGTGCAATTTTAAGGAGAGGAAAAGATTCCCCAAGGACCACCATGCCTGTGTATTCTGATTAACCCGATCACATTTTCTCCCACTTCCACGTCCCCAACCCTCTCTACTTGCAGCCTAGTGGTAAAGTCTTGGTAAAAACGATGTCATTAGTATTGGCAATAACTGCTGAAATAGAAAGAGAAATACAGTATATCAGCATCAGATAAGACTTAAAATTGCATTTTTCAAAGATATGCTGGCACAGAAATATAAGATCAAACCCACAGTTAAGTTAAAGCAAAAAGTCACTGCAATATAATTTAGCATTAATTCTGCAGTTGCAAATGAAATTTTTATCTGTGTATGCAGCATAATATGTATTAAGGAGGTAATTATGTATCAATTGTATTTTAATCGCTGTAAACGTTAAATAGTGCCAAAACACTTAGCATACGAAATTGATTCAAATCGGCAAATGATTTGCATAGTAAGTCAGATCGACTTTTTAACCGCTATGTTCAATACATTTTATCGTGACGTTCAATACATCAGTCAGTCTCGAAGAAACGTTCACTGAAAAATTTTACGGATTTCAATTCTTGAAGGTTGGCAGGTCTGCCTGAATTTGTTCCAACATTATCTACTCCATGTAGTCATGCAGTTCTTTGTAACAATGCCTCAAATCAGCCACATTTATGCCACTGGCTGGGTGTTTTGCCATATTTGACATACTCTTGATATGCACATGCAACATTCTGACGTGGACATCGACATCCCAACACTTCAGCAGTTGTGGTGGTTGAGTAACTAGCCTTCTTTGCAGCTATTATCTGGCTACAGTCAAACTCTCACATCATTGCCTTTATTCGTGATTACTTTTCCATAACTGAGCATGATACTTCTATTTTGCATGTTGTTAACGGGGTATAATATGTATGTATGTGTGTGTATAAACTTGATTTTTGAACTTCTATTCAGATTTTTTTTTCTAAGGATTCTTTTTATTTTCTCAATATATTCGAGGATGTAATCAAGGGTGGTAATCTATATAATGCAGTACTTTGTTATTTTAATTATGCATTTTTTTCACAGTAAATGAAAACTTTTCGGTGACTGTAACATGTTTGCCATTTTTAGTGTAAGGAAAAAAAAAACCGTCAGAAGATTTTTTTTTTTTGCTTCACGACCACAACTACGTGCAAAACATGTTTGAGTATATTCAATTTCTTTGTATATTAGTAATGGTAGTACAAAAGATTGGTTCAGTAAATTGTTTCTTCATTTGTTAGTGTTGTGTATTCAGTTTTTCTTTTTAAAGAAATTGCAAATGTCGTGATAAGCTATGTTACAATGAGCACTGAAATATTTTTAAAAGTATAGAATCCTTAGATTACAAATATTTGTATTTTGAAGTGCTGCATGATTTGAAAAGGAAATATTGTAGTGTGCCTTTAGATTTGTGTGCTTATGTTTGACAGGAGAACTGTAACCAGTGTTCAAAAAAAAAAAGAAGAAAAAAAAATATATGCCTAGTCTCAACAAATTCACTGGTTTGCTCCTTAGTAAATCTGTTTAGTGTAATTAGTATTTCTTTTGTACAAAAATAGTTTCCAGTTATGTTCACATGATTTTTAGTGCAAGAGGTGAATGTAGTAATTCTCTTTGCTTCAGAAGTCAAGTACTAGTCATTTTGCTATTAAACCATAAAAAATCATTTTGTTCCAAAGCAGTATATAATTACCGTCGTTTGCATGTGTATTTTATGTAACATTTGCTTTGAAGATCTTCCCCAAAAATTATAGGTTGTTCAGAAAGATAATGTAGTGGCAAAAGAAAAAAAAAGACATGTATAATTCTAATTTTCAAGTGCAGGTCAAATAAATCATCTTTTCCAGTTAGTATTTTTGAATAAATGTTTCTCTGTTTTTATATGCATTACACAACACTTACACTCATGAGCCATTACATTATGAGCACCTACCTAATAAGATGTAGGACCTCCTTTAGCCTACAAAACAGCGGCCAGTCGGCGAGGAATCTATGCGATGAGGTGACGATAGGTATCCTGGGGTATCTGGTACCATAATGTCAATAGCAGGTCCTCTACTTTCCGTGCATTTCGGTGTGATGGTGATTTAGCGCGAACCCGCTTTTCCTAGTCAAAACCACAAATGTTCGATTGGGTTCATGGCAGGTGAATTTGAAAGCTAGGGCATTAACTGAAAGTCACCAGCCTGTTTCTCGACCCACTCCTTGACGATCCTGGCAGTGTGGCAATGCCCATCACCAGCAAGGAACACAGTTGCCATGAATAGGCGAACTTGGTCCGCAACGATCTTCAGATACCTGATAGCTGTCGGGGATTGGGATAATGGGGCCTAAAGTTTCCCAAGAAAACGTCGCTCACAGCATAACGCCGCAGCCGGCCTGTAGCCTCCGTTGGTAATCGGCATATCGGTCGTCTACATAGTGCACCAGGAATCTTGATTAGTCAGTCCAGGCCACTTCCAATGTGGATGAACTTTGGGCGCAGTGGTCTAAACGATGGCCTCTGATCGTTCGAATCCCGTAAGGCATGGATGTTGTGTTTGTCTTACGGCACGGGCTCTCTCCCTTCCCTGGAACCAGTGACCCTAAATTAGGGACTGGCGACTGCTTATAGCCCATTGAGTTGCTCACGGTGGTCGTTAAACCTCCAATCAAAAAAGAACTTGGGGCCAATTTCATACGTTGTTGGCGATGACGTAAAGTGAGCATTAGAACCCGGCTGGGTCTTCAGCTACGCATGCGCAGAAGGTTGCGATGAACTGTAACACATTGTCTTGATCACCACTGTTGTAGCTGCGGGTGATTTGTCGCTGTGAACAATGAGCGACAGTCTCCACTCCCCTCTGACATCAATGAGCTAGAGACGACACCGCTGGACGACGGTCCGTCGTTTCGCCATCTGTGCGCCACTTTTGATGAATTCTCACTACAGCGGCACTTGAACAAGCCCTGCTGTTTCCGAGATCGTAGTCCGATAAATGGGCAGGTTTTTCCTTTCTGACTCCGAACACTAGTAACCGAAAGCCGGTCCTCGGGTTGTATATATGCTGCTCTATGAACTTCACCTGCGCCACCGTTCGGTCTCCAGGCGCGCTCAATTCTCTAGTCTGGGAGTGGTAATAATGGAATGGTTCATCGGTGTAGATTGGCTGTGAAGATTTCATTTCTAAAGGTACTTGTGATTTAATGCAAAAAAAAAAAAACACCATGAAAATTTATCTAATATATGCAGGCCTCATTTAAAACACCCGGGGGACCAAAGCTAGGAAAATGGCGAAGCCCCATCGAAACAAAATCTTGCGCCAATCTACAGCGCTGAAGGTGTTACATGATTTTCACAACTTTATTCATACACACAAAACGCGCGCGCGAGGTTCTGTCAGAAAGTAAAGAACGTTTGCTTATAAACCCTATGTACTTCTAAATTTTTCAAATATTTTATTTACAATTTTTAACTCGTACCTTCGCCTATTTTTCTTCGTAGTCTCCCTGGACATTGAGATTATTGGGATAATCTTGGGATAAGTTTAAGTATCCCCACCTCATAGAACTCTGCCGCCTGATTTTTTTTTCGTTGTTATTATTTGAGTGGAGGTTTTACGACCACCGTGAGCAACTCAGTGCGCTATAAGCAGTCGCCCGTCCCTAATTTAGGGCCGCTGGTTCCAGGAGAAGGAGAGAGCCAGGGCCGTAAGACAAACACAGCATCCATGCCTCACCGGGATTCAAATCCGGACCCATCTCGGACGAACAAGGCTGTTGGTTCCTTGAAGTTCGTTCAATCGAGGTTTGACTGTATCTTGGTTGTTTCTTTTGGGGTTTTTTTTTTTTGTATACTATAATAGCCCGTCCTAAGACGGTTGTTTTTAAGCTTTAAATAAATATTAATACATAGGGGATGTTTCCCGTCCTAAGACTGAAATTTTTAATTGAAGCAGATTAAAAACAAATCAAATAGAAGCCGCCAGCTTTTTTGTAAGGAAATATAGTTCAGAGGGCGAGTCAAAAATAATGAGCCATTGGATTGGAAAAGTTCAAACATTTGTAAAGTACAAACGAATTCAATTCAATCTTCGAAACACAGGCCATTATGTTCTATGGTCTGAAGCCATCTCTCTGCTAAATTGTAAATTTCCTCTCTGTACAACTCCTTGGGTTTTGAGGTGAAAAACTCCAGGACCCCGGCTTCCACCTCATGACAGTTTCGGAAAGTTCTGCCACGGAAGAAAAGTGCCATCGACCGAAACAAGTGGTAGTCACTTAGAGCAAGGTCTGGGCTATAGGCAGAATGTGGAATAAGTTCGATTCCATCGAGCTCCCGGATCTTATCCCTCGTTGAACGGGCAATATGGGGTGGTGCGTTATCGTGCTGAAGGAGAACCTGTTTTCTGTTGACCAGGGCCGGATACTTACGTACCAGAGCGCAGCGGAGACGCCTCTCCCAGCTGGAACGAATTCAAAGTGTATGGGCCCCTCAAAATTCCTCTAAACACACAAAATGACTTTGTGCTCGAAGCGTCCCCGCTTGGCAACGGGTTCTGGAAGCTGGCCCGGGTTAATCCACTGGTTTCGCATGTCGGGATTACGGGAAAAGATCCACTTTTCATCGGACGTAACAATTCGCTTGATGAAACGCTCGTTCATGGAGTGGTTCAGCAGCTCTCTGCACAATTCCATCCGCCTCTGAGCTTGTGCTGCGGTCAATTCGTGGGGTACCACTCGGCAGCTCGTATTGACCTTCCCAAGCTTGTGGAGATGGCGAACCACACTGGATTGTGATACCCTAACCTCGTCCGACAATCTGCGAGTGCGCCGCCCCGGTGGCGCAGTGGTCTAAGGCGATGGCCTCTGATCATTCGTCCGTAAAGGGGTCCGGGTTCGAATCCCGGTCAGGCATGGATGTTGTGTTTGTCTTACGGCACTGGCTCTTTCCCTTCCCTGGAACCAGTGACCCTAAATTAGGGACGGGCGACTGTTTATAGCCCATTGAGTTGCTCACGGTGGTCGTTAAACCTCCAACCAAAAAAAAGAAAGAAATCTGCGAGTGCTTGTGGTTGGTGTTGCATCTACGACTTCACGCAGGGCTTCCGAATCCACCGTTGGGGTCTGCCAGAACGAGGCCCATCTTGAAGGCTAGTGTCCCCCTTGTTAAAGCGAACAAACCATCTTTTTGCTGTGGCGTAGGCCGCGTAGCTGACTACACCCACACCTTCCACTGCACAAATTTCGGCGACCGAGCATGCGCAGATAGTATTTTTTCCCAATAATGACGCAACAGTACTCGAACTGCCGTTTTTTCTTCCATGTTCTGAAAGCAAAAAAACAACACAATTAATTCATATTCATGTCCACTACCAAAGCAAATTCTGATAGTCCATGAAATGCTCTTTCTGCCGCCCCGGTGGCGCAGTGGTCTAAGGCGTTGGTCTCTGATAATTCGTCCGAAAGGGGTCCGGGTTCGAATCCCGGTGAGGCATGGATGTTGTGTTTGTCTTACGGCACTGGCTGTCTCCCTTCCCTGTAACCAGTGACCCTAAATTAGGGACGGGCGACTGCTTATAGCCCATTGAGTTGCTCACGGTGGTCGTTAAACCTCCAATCAAAAAAATGCTCTTTCTACCTATAAACAAGTTCCAGTCCAAACAATTGTTTAATTCCGAAAAAACAACGCCATCTCAAACTACCTGTCACGTGGCTCATTACTTATGACTCACCATCTGTAGTAGTTAGAACTGAAAATTATATGCTATTTATTTCCGTTTTCAAAAGACCTCGCGATAAATATTCTGCGCGAAATAGTTGTTATTGTTCAACAATTTTTCTTGTAGTCCAGTTGTTTTCGTGTAAACTTACCTTAATAACTTTTGCTTTGATTTTTCGCGTTCAATTACTTTTTCTCCGGCACACGGCTTGTTTTAGACTGTCCTATCCGAAGTTTAGTTTGAAACTTCATATCGAAGCTTTTTCTACAAAATAATGCGCCATCTCGTATTACAAATCGGAACTATGTAAATTCTCGACAATGTGCTATTGGGGCGACATCTGCTTTTAGATGCAATCTTGCTCACTTCGACATCGCAAGACTTCAGTTTTTATTGTAGGTTAGAGTATTTACATAGCAAAATGTATAATATGTATAATCAGCACTAAACTCGGAAAATTAGTTAAATTAAGTAATTAAAGCGTAAAATTAATATTCGAATTGTGCTAAATTAAATCAATGTACAAACGCAACTTACCGCGATATTAAGATTTTAATTCGAATTCTGTACATCGGATAGGTCTGATCAAAAAGTTCCGAGACTAGGCCGATATTCAACAAAGTACTTACGTTACTTAAGTCTGGCTATGATCTCCTTCAAAGTAGTCTCCTTGGGCAGCGATACACCGCTGCCAGTGTTTTTGCCACTGTTAGAACGCTCCCTGCAAGTTCTGTTCGCGAATCATGCCAAGCACCGTCTGAAATTCGCGCTGGATCTCGTCCACGGTTTCAAAACGGCGACGCTTCAGCTTCATCTTCGGGAACAGAACGAAGTCGCAGGGGGACCAAATCCGGCGAGTACAGCGGGTGAGGAAGGGTAGTCATGCTGTTGAAACTGCAAAACTGGCATGTTGCTAAAGCTCTGCTTTGAGCTGCTGCATTGTCGTGATGGAGCAGGAAATCGCCCCTGCGCCACATTTCAGGTCGTTTGCGGCGACTGTCCTCCCTAAGACGCAGCAGAACATCGCAGTAAAAGAGCGCGGTGACGGTCTAGCTCTGGGGAACGAATTCACGGTGCACAACCCCACGAATATCGAAGAACACGATAAGCATGCTTTTGGTTACGCTCCGGACCTTCTTCGGTTGTGGAGATGTCGGGCTCTTCCACTGCGACGACTGTTGTTTGGTCTCCGGGTTGTGACCGTAACCCAAGTCTCGTCCCCAGTGATCACCTGCGACAGCAACGTTGGATCATACACCACCTGCTGGCGAAGATCTTGACAGAGTTCGACACGGAGCGCCTTCTGCGCGGGGTTCAGAATCTTTGGCACAAACTTTGCAGCAATGCGGTGCTTGTTCAAAATCGACGTCAGAATTTCTTGCACTGTTCCGTATGACACATTGACGATGGTAGCGGTGTCTTGAATAGTTCTCCGACGATCCTCATGCACCAGTTCTCTAATTTTGTCCACATTTTCGGGGGTTTTGCTCGTGAACGGTCGCCCTGACCTCTCGTCGTCTTCCAGTGCCGTTCTGCTACTCAAAACACCTCTCACGGCTCATTGCTTCATAGCCATAAGATTGTCGTAACATTTCATGCGTCTCCATTCCCGATTTGCCGAGTTTGAAGCAGAATTTGATGTTCGCTCGCTGCTCTAGTTTGCAGCCCATACCGAAATCGCAGCTATGTTCTGTACCTTTTTACTCATGTTCTTCTGAGAACAGTATGAAATGTAATGATTTATTATGAAAACTCTGCAGATAATTTAGTAAATATAGTTTCGTGTTTAAACGGACTTCATAATAATTCCCCGTCGTAAGTTCTTTGGGGGCCACTCAGATGCCTTAGCCTTGGGGCCCACTTAAATGTCTTAGTCTAGGGGCCCACTAAAGTCTTAATCCGGCCTGGGAAAAGAGTAGAACGCCGCCCCGGTGGCGCAGTGGTCTAAGGCGTTGGCCTCTGATCATTCGTCCGTAAGGGGTCCGGGTTCGAATCCCGGTGAGGCATGGATGTTGTGTTTGTCTTACGGCACTGGCTCTCTCCCTTCCCTGGAGCCAGTGACCCTAAATTAGGGACGGGCGACTGCTTATAGCCCATTGAGTTGCTCACGGTGGTCGTTAAACCTCCAATCAAAAAAAGAGTAGAACCTAACGCCGTCCTTGATTATCTACGACGTAGACACTGTGGCGCAATGTGAAAGGGCAAGAAGTTTCACTTTCGTTTCTGCCCCGCGGAAGTGCTGTAGTTATCAGAAAATCTAGGCATTGGTACTCAGAGAGAGGAAGCTGTGCCGATTGGCTGGCTTTCATTCTGCGAAATAAGGCACATTGTTTCCTTTTTTGCTTCCTTCCTTTTTATTTTCTTTTAGGCTTTGCTTTGCTTCGATCTTCCTCTTTAAGAGTCGTATGGCGTAGAAATTAATAGAAATCAGCATCATGACCCCTTTGCCCCTCGATCCTGGCCTCGAAGCATATGGGGCCTTGCCAGTACAGGATACAGTGAGGTGCAGCGTGCGGAGGCCCACGTCTGATAGGGGTCCTATTACTCACTCTCTTTCTTACGTAAAACTTTTTTTTGTTCTTTTTTTTTCTTTTTGCATTCAGCTTAAGAAAATTTCAATAACATGTTTTTCTATTTTTGCGGCGTACATTTATTTCCGAATCATGTAGATCTAACTGCGTGTTTCAAATCTTCCTGACATGGAAATCTTACGCCATTTGTTCCCTTGAAGAAGGAGCGGATTGAGTCGACGAAGCCAGGCTGGGAATTTTAGTCTCGTGGCCCACTACCGAAACACCCGTATCCATCAGGGAAACACTTCATAAATTCCCTCACGAAACAAATTCTGTTAACTCCTCGATGAAATACACTCACGGACAATGAAATTTGCGCACCTAGAAGAAAATATGCAATGACCGCGGAACTTTGCAAATAGCTAGAGTGCGTGCTGGTATATGCAAATGATCCACATTTGGCGTGAGTGCGCATAACCGCACACCCTGTGATGGCGCTGCAAGCACGAATCGGCAGCCTTATAAACCGGCGTGTAGTCGATGCCCCATGAAAGCGAAAAGCACCGGCCGACGCAAGCAAGAGTACATAGTGACAAGAATGCCGGGTTGACGCCAGAGACTTCGATTTACGTAACTTACGGACTTTGAGAGAGGCCTGATCATCGGGCTGAAAACCGCAGGGTGGTCGGCGCGCCGTATAGCCCGCCACGTGGATCGTTCTGACCATACCGTCCGACTGCGTTGGGAGCAGTGGACACGTGATGGCACTGCCACACGGCGGAGCCTCTCTGGACGGACCAGGAGGACCACCGGTAGAGAGGATCGTGCGCCAGGCACGAACGGATCCCACGGGGACCCGGTCCACCATATAGGCAGATGCAGCTACTCCTGTGTGCCCACGAACCATTTCCCGATACCTCGCGGAAACGAATCTGCGATCCCAACGCCCCTTACGTGTGCTGCCATTAACACCGGAACATCGCCGGCTCCGTGTGCAGTGGTGCCAGGCCAGAGCGACGTAGAAAGCCACAGACTGGCCACATGTGGTGTTTAACGATGAGTGCCGCTTCGTTTTGGGAACATATGATTATCGTGTCCGGGTGTGGAGGTCCCCGGGTGAACGGCGCAATTCCAACCTCGCTATCCAGCGCTACACCTCCCATACTGCAGGCATTATGGTCTTGAGAGCCATTGCCTACGATAGCCGATCAGCTCTAGTAGGGGTACGTGGATCATTGACGGGCCAGCGGTATGTGGATGAGATCCTACTGCCCCATGTGCTCCCATTTTCGGCCGTGATTCCAGGCGCGCTATACCAACAGGATGATGCCCTCCTGCACACGGCTCGGTTTTCCCAGGACTGCCTACACCATATCCAGACACTTCCATAGCCTGCCCGCTCCCCGTACATGTCCCCTACAGAGTATGTGTGGGACCAGTTGAAACGCCAACTGCCGCCGTGCCACACTATCCAGGATTTGGAGCTCCAACCCGAGGGGGCCAGTCTGCCACAGGACAACATCAGGTGTCTGTTCGCCTCCATGCCGGACCGTATTGCAGCATGTATCGCCGCACAAAGCGGTGCAACGCGCTATTGAAGATGACCGAACTGCGTGCCACAGATTCCTCTGTAATTGTCCTGCAGCTCTGTTTTTGCCATAATGTGTATCATTTCGTCCATAAAATTTCAGTTCAATCCGATGCTTCCTTCTTGGTGCGCAAATTTCATTGTCCGCTAGTGTAGAACTGTTGAGATATGCAATGTAAAATTAATTCAGTCGTGAAAACTTTTTCACGGCAATTTAAGGGTGAAATAATTTTAAAAATTCACTCAAGATTTAATGTAACATATCAAACCATGTTCAAAACGGGGTGTCGTACTAGATAATTGCATTTCGGTCACTGATCGTCTACTGTTCAACGGTATACATACCACCTCGCTGTATAAACGCCTTTTACAAGTGTACCCATTTTTTTTTTCTTGACTCGTGAACTACCATTTTGATCCATGAATCAGCACCAGTGAATCGTTGTTTCTCTTAAGATAAATGTGGGTGGGACACGAATTTTGTAGCATCTGTGCCGGAGAATCTCTTTATACTCTATGTCTGTACGTGGATAAGGGTGTGGGGACGATGGACGATCAAAATTGTTACTAGTGCCTTCTTCAAGATTACAAAAGGAGGGTCGGCCACCCTATGTCCCTTTGGTTCCAAGTCCAACGCTCTATGCTTAACCGTAGTTACTTTAATTTACACTCATCATCAAAAAATTAGTTGCACCCAAAAGGACGTGTGAGATTACAATCCTATTCGGGAGGAAAGCAAAGGTGACCAGGGACAATAAATGATTAAATATTGAGACTGATGTGGGCAATTTTTATTCAGCTACTCGCTTAGTGTCTCACTATGGCGTCTGGCCGCCATGTTTGCTCACACAACATGCCAGACGTCTCGGCATGGAGTTGAACAGATTCCTAATGGTTTCCTGCCATAAGCCATCCCATGCAGCTTGAATCTTACGCAGTTCCTGCAGACTGTGCTGTAGGAATGGACTGTGGATAGCGCGTCCAATAGCATCCTACACATTTTCACACAATGGCGATAGGTCTGGCGATGCGGCTGGCCATGTCGGAGTAACAATGCCTTGAAGGCAAGCTCCCGAGACAGCAGCAGTATGCTGACGAGCGTTGTCCCGTTGGAAAATCGCACCGGAGTGAGCGTTCGGAAAAGGTAAGGTCACTGGTTGCAGGACCTCATTAACGTAACGTTGGGCTGTCAAACTGTCTGTAGTGAACACCAAAGGTGATATGGCATCGTAGGCAATTGCACCACACACCAGGCCTTCTAGACGTGCAACGCTCGACAACAAACCGTTCATCTTGGCGCTGACTACAGTGCCTCCACACACGGATTCGGTGGTCGTTTCCTCAAAGACAAAAGCGGGACTCGTCACTGAAGATCACCCGCTGCCATTCTGCGTGGATCCTTGAGAATCTGGCACGACACCATTGCAGTCTTTGGCGACGATGCAATGGTGTTAAGGGCAGTCGTCGTAACGGTTTGCGTGCGTGTTGTCCTACGTCGTGCAGCCGTCTTCCAATAGGGCTGGCACTAATCGGAAGATGCATGGAGGGCGCCACTGCTCGATGAATATCTGCAATCGTGGGTGTTGGATCTCTCTGTGCATGTCGGACAACCCGTCGGTCCTTCCGCTCAGTGGTTCGTCTAGGTCTCCCATCCTGTCGCTGCTGCGTGCATTGTTCTATCCACTGCCGCCAACAGCGTGCTATGCCAATATCCGTACGACCGGTATGGCGCGTAATACGGCGATTAGACCGTCCCGCTTTCCATAGCCCGACGATGGGACCCCTCTCGTACTCCTCCAACTGCTCGAATTGCTTCCGGAGTTTTCTCCGAGGCATACTTCACTTGCAATGGATGCAACCAACACAGCAGTACAAGTCAGAATGGGAAGCACACGCAACGGGACGATCTTGTATACCCGGTCAGGCACAGCGCTACGACCACCCTTTCTTGCGGCCGAGCGTGATGCTTGAATCATTTGCATGTCTCACAATATCAAAGCTACCCACCAACTTTCATTCCTGTCGGTTACTTTCTTCTCGGTGCAACTACTATTTTGACTATGAGTGTATTTACACAGTCGAGTCATATTATTTTGACCAGCTCCTACTTTTGACGTCAACAGCTGGTAACCAATGAAAGAAGGCACGGTCGTGAGCTGGCTTGTAGGGTATATAAGGAGCCTGTAGACATTCTGAAAACATATAACTCGTTGATGTCATGGATAAAAGGAGCGATTTATCAGATTCGCAAAAATGGATTATTATCGGCTTTCTGGCCAAGGGCGGCAGTATTTCTGAAACAGCGCAGTTTGTCAACTGTTCGCGTGCTGCTGTGGTTAAAGGATACGTGATTGGAAAAATGACACCATTGCAAATAAGCGATGTGGAAACTGCGGAGCACCGCGTGCCATTGATGTGAGAGGTAAACGTCGGCTTCGAAGGTGCGTAAGGGCCGAGCGACACGCTACAGTGGAACAACTCACTGGCCCAATGAACCAGGGGGTTACCGGAAGTGTGTTTAAAACGACAGTTCAGCGAACCCTGCTGCGTATGGGGCTCCGATGCAGATGGATGGTCACTGCACCTATGTCAACGAAGGCGCATCGGCCGAAAAGGCTACAGCTGCACGACAGTATCGGAATTGGACCTCCGCTGATTAGCAAACGATTGCCTTCTCCGATGAGTCACGTTTTCTGCTTCGTGGAACGGATAGGCGTTGGCGTATAAGGCGAGAAACATCGGAGAACAAACACTCTGCAACCATTGTTGGAAGAACACAAGCTGGTGGGGGCAGCGTTGTGGTCTGGGGAATGTTTTCGTGGCATTCTCTGGATCCACTCATACCTGTGGGAGGCACTATGGACCGAATTCGTTATGAGTCCATCCTTGCTGACCACGTACACCCATACATGCTGATTGTCTTTCCTGGGGTGGATGGGATCTTCCAGAACGACAATGCGACGTGTCACTCAGCTGGAAATGTCCGAGAGTAGCTGGAAGAGCACGATGAAGATTTCAGAGTACTTTCCTGGGCCCCTAATTCTCCAGGCTTAAACCAAATTGATCATCTGTGGGACCATATCGATTCTATTGTTCGTTCTCTGGATATTAGCTGCTGATCATAATAATGTGACTCGACCGTGTATAACAGCTTGCTTGGTCCTACGCCAAACTTTTCACTGAAGCAGAGTCAATTTTGTTTTGTCCTTTTGGAGCAAACACCCAACATATATGCATAGATAGAATGAAACGCCAAATTTTTTTAATGACAAAAATGTTTCAGACAGATAATACGAAAAAGCTCAAATTAAGATAACGATTGTTATTCATAAGTACCAAAATAATTATTCATTCTTTCCAAACAATCCAAGGAGGATACGAGAAATAGTGGGCCATTTCTCGAGTGGGCCACCGGGAAATGTTCCGGTAGGACAGTCCACCCTTGAGCACAACATGAATTAATTAAAACGTCAATAGGTCAGCTGACGTCACTTCCAAGGGAGCAAACTGAGCATCCTTTTGCATCACTGTGTGAGTTTGGTAAGTTTATTTCATTTAGGGTAGCAGTCGTGAGTACGACCAGATTATGCCATGCTGTAACGCTGAGCTGACACTGAATTGTTGCCCATTTCAGAAGACTTTTCCTATTTCCATTAATTATTTGGCTATCAATTATTTTTAGTTAAACATTATTAGATTATGTTTGTATTGCTGTTATTATTGCTATAAATAATATATTACAGTATAGAGTCTCCATATAACGAACTTTCATTTAACGAAGTTTTCTATTTAACGAAATGTTTTGCGGAATCTTGACTTTTAACGGCACTTACATTCAAATTACTCTCCATATTACGAAAAACAATTTTTATATAACGAAGTTTTTTCCGACTAAATTTTTTTTTTCCTTTTGGTCTGATATGTGCGTGCACAACCATAAAAGTAAAGAGGAGAGAACTAAATTCATTCCGATCCACAACAAAGGGAAGGAAGTCGCTGCCTTAAATCCTTATCTTTGCGGGGCTGGAAGGTCGTCTTTGGATACGGGTGTTAAAACATCACTGAGTCATGAATGTTTATGATGATGATGATGATGATGCGCGCGCACGCAGTTCTTTTCTCCGAGATTTGGAACCCGTGTGAAAGTCCTTGTTTTTTTCTCTCTCTCTTCTCACCTCGAGTTTCTTGCCACTTTGCTGTCTTCCGCAAACGCCAACACGTGCGGCGACCGCCATGTCTTGTTGGAGGGGGGGGGGGGCATGCGGGGAATCCTGCACGCACGAGGCTTTTATTCAGAAGTGGAAGCACCGCTTGTATCTGGTGTGGGCCTGATTCTGTAGAAGACACATTCGTATTTAATCAGCACGCATATCTCTCGTCTGTGTGCTAACTCGCTCAAAATGCCGAAAATAAAGTGTTTGTGTCTTTCGGATAATGTGAAACTCTTAGATGATATTAATAAAGGAATGAAGAAGAAAGGCGTGGCTATAAAGTATGGATAGCAGCAAGCAGGGTGTCAACAATTAAAAAAAATCGTTCTGCAGTATGAATGTGAATAGAAAAAGATTTAAACAATGTTCATATAAAGACGTCGATGCCGGTGTTTTAAAATGGGTAAGGATGATTCGAGGTCAAAATAGCCTCTCTCCGGTCCAATATTCCAACAAAAAGCCATCGATTTTACTCAGGATTTAGGACACTCAAATTTCCAAGCCAGCGTTGGATAGCTAGAGAGATTTGAAAAGAGACACGGAATTTCGTATAAACCCATATCCGGAGAAAGCGCAGATGTTTTAGAAGAGGAGTGTGAAAAATGGAAAAAAGAAGCTGCAAAACGTTTGGAAGAATATGGGGCAAAAGACATCTTTAATGCAGATGAAACGGGATTATTTTTTAAGTGTCTACCGAATGCAATCTTAACATTTCAAGACAAGTGCTTCGGAGGGAAACATTTTGCAAGCAAATAATAAATGTTTTGTTATGTGCAAATATAACTGGCGATGAAAAATTAAAATCGCTAGTAATCGGGAAAAGTAAAAACCCCAGTTTAGACCAAGGCATAATTAAAAACCTTAAAGTGCATTATCGAAAAAGGATCCTGCAAAAAGTTATTCTTGCCTTAGAGAGCAGCCGGTGTATAGATAATGTTATTAATTTGAAAACTTCATATCGGAGATGACGAAAGCTTGGCAGTGTGATGTGACTTCATCCACTATACACAACTGTTTTGTTAAAGCCGGCTTCAAAAGTGATGCTGAATCCAATACAATGAGACTGGCGGATTTGAAGGGAAAATGGTAGTTTCTGAAAGACATGGGAGCTGTTGAAGAAGGTACAGAGCTCTCTAATTTTCTCAACGTTGATGAAGGCGTTGTGATCGCTGAATATCATACGGAGCATGACATCTTGCAAAATGTTAGGAAATGTAGTGAAGAAACTACAGTGAGAGATGAAGATGATAATGAAGAGGCTATTAAAAAACCTTCACAAGAAGAAATGTTAAAAGCATTTGATACAATACGAAGGGAATTACAGTTTCCAGAAAGTGTTACAGATGAAGTGTTCCGATCTTTACAAAAATGCGAAAAATTTTATGAACAGTGCGTTTTTTTATAATAAACCTGTATAAAGCAGTATTACGGACTTTTTTTATAGTTCAGGATATGTGCTAAATAAAGGCCATAAAGAGGAGACGTAAGTTTCAGTCTTTGTTTGCTTCTCTGTTTTTCAATTTCAGTTACTAATTTCAGTTTAACAAATTTTCTTTATAACGAAGTTTTTAAGGTGGAACGATGGGACTTCGTTAAATAGAGACTCGACTGTATATATCATTGCTATGCACTCATCGTCAAAAAAATAGTTGCACCCAGACGGAAGAAACCGACAGGAATGAAACTTGGTGGGCAGCTTGACATCGTGAGACATACAAATGATTCAAGTATCAAGCTCGGCTGCGCATGTGACGCAATGGAAGCAGGGGTCGTAAAGCTGTGCCTGACCAGTTATATAAGGTCGTCCCGTTGCGCGTGCTTGCCATTCTGACTTGTGCTATTGTGCTGGTTGCATCCTTTGCAAGTGAAGTATGCCTCGGAGAAAAGTTTGGAAACAATATGAGAAGTTGGAGGAGTTCGAGAGGGCCCGCATCATCGGGCTCCGGGAAGCGGGAGAGTCTTATCGCCGTATTGCGCGTCACACCGGTCGTACGTATATCACCATAGAACGCTGTTGGCAGCAGTGGATAGAACAAGGCACGCAGCAGCGACAGGAAGGGTCTGGAAGACCTAGACAAACCACAGCGAGAGACGACCGACGGGTTGTCCGACATGCGCGGAGTGACCCAACAGTCACGATTGCGGATATTCAGCGAGCAGTGGTACTCTTCACGCATCGTCCAATTAGTGAAAGAACTATTGGTAGACGGCTGCCCGACGTAGGACTACACGCACGTAGTCCGGTACGACGATTTCCCTTAACACCATTGCATCGTCGCCAAATACTGCAATGGTGTCGTGCCAGACTATCATGGAGCCACGCAGAATAGTAGCGGGTGATCTTCAGTGACGAATCCCGCTTTTGTTTTGCAGGAGACGACCACCGAATCCGTGTGTGGAGGCACCGTGGTCAGCGCCAAGATGAACGGTTTGTTGTCGAGCGTCAAACGTCCATGAGGCCTGGTGTCTTGGTGTGAGGTGCAGTTGCCTACGATGTCATATCACCTTTGCTGTTCATTGCAGACACTTTGACAGCTCAACGTTACGTTAATGTGGTCCTGCAACCAGTGGCCCTACCTTTTCTGAACGCTCACTTAGGTGAGATTTTCCAACAGGATAACGCTCACCAACATACTGTTGCCGTCTCGAGAGCTTGCTTTCAAGGCACTGACACTCTGCCATGGCCAACCGCATCGCCA
Organism: Macrothele yani; assembly: GCA_039090855.1. Taxonomy (NCBI): domain Eukaryota; kingdom Metazoa; phylum Arthropoda; class Arachnida; order Araneae; family Macrothelidae; genus Macrothele; species Macrothele yani. The sequence continues at coordinate 42,032,904 of CM077004.1, forward strand.
GTTTGCCAGTTTTGGGGAAACTGCTCTTGCCCTTGAAATGTTTGTCCGCAAATGCCCCATCCACTGAAAAGTTGTCCGCAAATGTTCCACTTTTCAGTTCTGTCCGCATTTGTCCCATCTGCTTTTGTCATGGTATCACGTACTTCTAAGGGTTGTTTAAGACCTGGGGTCAAAAAAATCCCTTTCTAAAATCCTCTACATAAATCTCTGATAACCATAGTTAGACGTAGGTCGTTGCGTTTGGTGACCGAGGTCATTGGAATGCCCTACCCTCCCTTTTAAATCTTGGAAACACTAGTACCCATTGTGATGGCCTGTCATCCCAATCCCCTTTTCGACAGACTGACAGAGCGGTGAGTGATTCTCCCCAGACGTATTTTGAAATCCGTATCCCACCTACATGCATCTTAAAAGAAACATTTTAGTTATACTGATTAATGGGTCAAAATGGTGGCTCGTGGGAGAAATTATGGGTAGACTTAAAAAAACGTCTACTGAAGATGTAAATACCAATACTATTGCCCATTAGCCGATCAGTGACCAAATAAAGATAAAAATTATTTGCGTAGGAAAATTGTTATCAGGCATGCGCCCATTTCACCTCTCAGAATAATCTTCATGATGATTTAGTTGGAAATGGAGTATGCAAAAGAATCCTTTTTTTTTGGGGGGGGGGGCTGTTTATTTGTTTGTTATTTTAGTCAAAACTAACATTTTAAAAAGAAAATAATAATGTGGTTCGCAGAGGCGACTTCTTTAGATCTTTTGGGACCCTGGGCGCTAAAAGGTTCTGCGGGGCCCCCTCACCCTTCTATATATCGCCTTATAAATTTTCATCCGTCAGATTTACAAAAAGGGGGAAGTCAAGAAAAATGCTTTTACGCTTTTTAAAATGCCATTCTATCTTCTTATCATTAGAACATACTGTAAGAAAAAGCGCTAGTGTACTCATTTTATCTGTCCGTGCACATCGAACTTTTTGGTTTTAGAGATATTTCAAAAATTATTTTTGCGGCTAATAGGAAATCATAGGGTCAGATCAGACCAGATCATATGTAGAGGATTTTAGGAAGGGAGTGTCTGACCCCAGGCCTTAAACAACCCTTAGAAATAGGAAGCTAGGAGATTTGGGCTAGAGTGCCCTATAGGAAAGTGATACGGAAGCGAGGTAGAAAGGGGGAGGAAGACGCCCTTATTTATTACCAGGGAGCCAGTACCCGGGGTTCGACGGATTCACGTGCCCACCCGACGCACGGCGGTATTTAGTGGTTCGAACCTGCCCAGGATCGAACCTGAGGTTATCTCCATGGCAGTCACGAACGCTGGTTAATAGGAAATCAAAGGTTGATCAAATGATTATATGTAGAGGATTTTAGGAACGGAGTGTCTGACCCCAGGTCTTAAACAACCCTTAGAAATAGGAAGCTAGGAGATTTGGGCTAGAGTGCCCGATAGGAAAGTGACACGGAAGCAAAGTAGAAAGGGGGAGGAAGACGCCCTTATTTATTACCGGGGGGAGGGGGCAAGTACCCGGGGTCCAACGGCTTAACTTGCCCATCCGACGCATGGCGGATATTTAGTGGATCGAGCGCTCGTATACCTTCTGGGATTGAACCTGAGGTCCTTTCCGTGGCAGTCACGAACGTTGCCCACTAGGCCACCCGCGGCCCGAAATCAAAGGTTATTAATTTTGGCACCATTAACGTATTAACGTAATAATATCTCTATGCCTCTCAGATTAGGCTTAACTAATCCTTCTCAATTATTTAAATATTCTAATTAGTTCGTTAATTTCCTGCTAGAGACGCTAAGTTCAAAGAATTTGGTTTTCAGAGATTTTTGAAACATTATTTTGGCGAATGGTAGGACATTAACATTCATTAAATTATGGCCATTTAAAATTTCATTACTAGTTTATAAATTTCCCGCTAGGAGTTCTAGGATTTCAGAGTTCTACCACGAAGGCAAAATTATTTTAACCGTTCTTTTCAAAATAAGTACACTGATAAGAACTCGAAAATTCGGAGTATGAGCGACAGCAAGAAAAAATATATGTTACTAATATGAAAAAGTAAAATATCAATTGACAATGCAAAACAGTCGCTTTAAAGACCGTTCAGTATTTTTCAAGAGTTCAGTGATGCTAAATTCAGTTCTTGTTTGAGTTCATAAGTTACACCATATTCAGCACATAAGGAAACATTTTAGCCCACATGTCAGCTTTACTAGCTGTTTATCTCCTGTAGACAATTATGCAACACTTCTGACATTTAGATTGTCCGATCTCAGGTATCATGGATCTAGACCGCAGCCCTTGGAACAAATATAGATAGTTACTAACCGCAGTTAGTTGAAATGTACCCCTAGCTAACTCGACCGCAGCCGAGCGCTTTTCTTACGGCAAAATCATCCCACGCGATTACCTGACGTCTTACTCCAGTGAAAGCTACACGAGAAGAGCCCGCCAAAAAACTCACTTCTTGAGTTCTTCCAAACTTTTTCAGCCCCAGCGAGCGCTTGGCCAATCACGACGATGCATTCGACCTCCTTAGCTGGGCATCCTGCACTCTCCGCGTCATGATCATGGTCATATGTAGAGAATTTTAGGAAGGGAGTGTCTGAGCCCAGGTCTTAAACAACCCTTAGAAATAGGAAGCTAGGAGATTTGGGCTAGACTGCCCAATAGGAAAGTGATACGGAAGCGAAGTAGAAAGGGGGAGGAAGACGCCCTTATTTATTACCGGCGGGCCAGTACCCGGGGTCCGACGGCTTAACGTGCTCATCCGACGCACGGCGGGTATTTAGTGTATCGAGCGCAGATGTTTATACGCGCCGTCAATTGAGTTTCTTTGAGTTCATGAGGAACCCACACATCGAGCTTGCTTACGTATCCCAGCTTCTACAGGTGGTCGTGAACGCTTGAATGATGGATGTGCAATGTGTCTGCAATCTCTCGTGTCGTGTAACGTGGGTTTGACACGATCAATGCCTTGATTTGGTCGTCATCAACCTCGGTGTGCCTCCCGGACCGAGGAGCATCGTTTAGGTCAAAATCACCAGCATGCAATTTTGTGAACCATCGCTGGCACTGGCGTTCTTGTAGAGCATTATCACCGTACACTTTACGCAACTTTTCACAAGTTTGACGCGCGTTCTTCCCTTTACGGAATTAAAACAGTGGCGAAAATGCACAGTTTGGTCTTCCATCTTCAACTTGATGTCAGATCTCCGCAAATCAACCAAATCGCTCACTATTCCTTTTAGACTGCAGCTAGAACTGGCACCTGTCGAATTTCATAGCGATAACAGAGCTGCGCCTCTAACACTTCCAAAACCGCCCAACCGCCATCGGGTGCCAAAACACGTCATGACTTTTCCGGCAACCTAATAGTAAGCGGTAACACTACAAAAGTCAATCCCTATATAGATTAATGATAGGAGAAAAAATCGATGTCGTCCCACTCTCTCGTACACCGCACCATACACTACAGACAACCCCACTACAGACAACTTCCGTCCCCCACTCTACACAACACACACACTCGCTAATGATCGAATCTTTTTGTTCTCGACAAGCGCCAAAAAGGTTTTACCATCTTAATACCTAGAGATTGGTAAAAACACTGTGAATGCCTCTCCTTGCCTTTCTGGTTACGCCTTGGACTATGTCATGAAAGTAAGTAAAGCCAAAAGAAAAGGATGAATAGGAACAGTTAAACACACCAGGAAAACGCTGAATACGACTTTTTTCTTTCTTTACCATTGCGATAAAAAGAATGGGTCGACTTGGCTCTGCCTGTTGCTTTGTTCTCTAAACTAAAAAAGGCCCAACCCGGCTCGGGCTTGGCGGATCAGTCCGGTCCATGCAGACCTCTACGGGCGACTGCTTGTAGACCACTGAGTTGCTCAGGGTGGTCGTTAAACTTCGAATAAAAATAAAAAAACATAAAATATTGCGCCCTCATCTGTTTGTATATATATGTATATCATCATTGTCAACCGTTATCAGTCCACTGCTGGATGAAGGTATTCCCAAATTTCTTCCAGAACAGTCTGTCTGGAGGAAGTCTCCATATCACTCCGGCATGCTTTCGAAGTTCATCCACCCAAGTCCCACGTGGACTTCTCCTGGGTATCTTCCTGTGCCTTGATATCCGGTTAAAATTTCAGTTGCCCATCGGTGGCCCGTTTTTCTGGCAATACGTCCAGCCCATTGCCATTTCAAGGATTTTACTCTGATGTCTTCCCCTCTTGTCATTTCCTGATCCAGGAGTTCCTCTGTCTTTCCTGGTTACGCCTCGCACGCATCTCTCCATGCTTCTTTCAGTTGTCTGCAGTCTTTGTCTTTTTCAGTTAAGCTCTATGTCTCTGCTCCATACGTATGAACTGGGAGGTTACACTGATTAAACAATTCTATCTTACGACATAATGGTGCATCAGCAAAACGACGAGTTAAATAAACTCCATTAATTTTTATCCCTTGTTCACCCAGTTCAATGATTATATCACAATGTGCAATTGAAGAGTTTGGGAGATATGGTGTCACCTCGTCTCATATCATCATATGTAGAGGATTTTTTAGGAAGGGAGTGTCTGACCCCAGGTCTTAAACAACCCTTAGAAATAGGAAGCTAGGAGATTTGGGTTAGAGTGCCCGATAGGAAAGTGACACGGAAGCGAAGTAGAAAGGGGGAGGAAGACGCTCTTATTTATTACCGGGGGCTAGTACCCGAGGTCCAACGGCTTAACGTGCCCATCCGACGCACGGCGGATATTTAGTGGATCTAGCGTTCGTACTTGCCGGGGATCGAACCTGAGGTCCTTTCCGTGGCAGTCACGAACGTTGACCACTAGGCCACCCGCGGCCCTGTGTCACCTCGTCTCAATCATTTTCCAACTTTTATTGGTGCTGAATCCTCAAACAACCGAACCTTTGTACTTGCATTTTCATAGATGTTATTATGTAATTATGCTAATGTATGCATCTTCAATACCGCAATATTGCAAAACCATTGTAACTGCTGATGATTTCACGGAATCAAGGCTTTTTCATATATATATATATATATTGAAAGCGGGTATGTCACGTGGTTAAAATAGTTCAGGTCGCGCACTGAAGTCGGTCGAAGGGATATAAAGTGGTAGTCGTTGCTCTGAACAGCATTGCACGTCTTTATTCTGTCTGTGGTTGGGAAGCCTGAAAGATATAGAGCCACAACCGGCTAATTAGGGAACTTTTGCTTTACGAGTTTGAACTCGGCCATAACGCTGCTCAAGCAACAACATTTGTCATGCGAAAAGGGAAGGTTTCGTGGACCCCATCACCCAAAACCAGATGGTTCAAGAAATTTCACTCAGGTGATACAAACCTCGACGATCAGCCAAGGTCAGGTAGGCCGCGAACCGTGGATTCGAGGCCGTCCGCCAGGCCGTAGAGGGAGATCCGACAACAAGCACTCGGAGATTATTAGGCGAGCTGGGCACATCACAGACCACCGTGGTTCGTCACCTTCAGGACCTCGGCAAGGTCTACAGGGAGTTGCCGCATTGTCCCCCACGAACTGACGCCAGCTGAAGCAAACCGCCGAGTGGATGAGTGCACGAAACTCCTAGAAAACCCGCGCGATGTACGTTTCATCAGGAGAATTGTAACATGCGATGAAAAGTGGGTCTATTTCCGTAATCCTAACACACAACGGCAGTGGTTGAGCACGGGCTGGCTTCCTGAACCTGTAATCAAACGTGGGCGCTTCGAGCACAAGGTGATGCTCTGTGTCTGATGGAATTTTAAGGTGATAATCCATTACGAATTTGTTCCATACCGTCGGACCATCAACCCCAACCTTTACTGATAACCGGATTTTTTGAATTTAATATTTATGCTTTTGTTTCTGATACCTGCACTTAGGACCAGGGGTGGCTCCAGGCATGGGCAGACCGGGCAACCGCCCAGGGCCCCGCACCGCCGTCAATGAATTAATAGTTTTTGTCTGGTGTCACTTAAAGAGTTATCGCGGGGCCCCGCAAGGGCTAGGGCCACCACTGCTTAGGACCGTAACTCTGCGGCAATGTGTCCCCGCACCGGGCGCAAGGCCGCAGAGTGCGCAAAAGCAGTACGGCTAAATGACTATGTCTGGGGGGCGTAAAATGGTTAACTCGCACCGGACGCAACACGGGCTAGTTACGGTAATCTTTATGCTTCTGTTTCTGATAAATGCCTGCACTGCAGTTATCAGAAACAGAAGCATAAAGATTAAATGCCAAAGATCCGGTTTGAAAACGGAAAAGTGGTAACACAGCTTTTCGAGTAAGAACATCATTAAAACTTTTACTGCTTTCTCAAAAATTAGCTTTATGCCGATTTAAGGAATATAAACCAGGGAGGAGAAAGCAATAAAGAGACATTTCTTTCAACGCTATGATATTTACAGTATAAGTAGACATTTCTTTCAACACTATTAAATAAAAAAATGATAAACAGCGGGACATTTTCGAATTTCTAAATATGAGCTCTTTTCGTTTGGGCTGGTTTAGGGAGATTAGGGCTGAGAAAGAACTTGGTTAACCTACCCTAAAGGGAAAACGCGATAAACAGCAGACAACAGGATCATCAAGACAGTTTCAACAAGCACTCCTTATCGCAACTCAGAGGCAAGGAGTTTCCAACACAGATATGTTTTCCTTTGGCTGTAACTGGAAGTTGCATGAAAGCATAGGCGACAACTATAAGGGGCAAGGGGAATCTTGCCCCTCCAATAATTTTATTGGGGGCAGTTCCCACCCAATATTTTTCGTCCTATTTAATTAAATAATCGCTTTAGCCTCATAAGGTAAACCCAGCTCCGTCTTATGAAGCCAAAGCAATTTTTTTTCAAAAAATTAATAAATAACAAGATGAATGAAAACTTTTTTTCGCATACTCAGTATTGCTCATTGGATAAAAAACTGGATTGGCAGCCTAGTATTGTGTTTGATATGTTCTCGTGATATGTGGTAAATGTTTAAATCAATTATCAAAAATAAAATAAATAAAAATACAGAAACGTATAAAATCTAGCGCCCTTATTTATCTACGTGTATTTATTTTTTGCGCTTCTTGTTCTTCGTTTGAGTAACCCAGCTAATTTCTCATATTTCTTTTATAAATGTTTAAAAATAAAATCTCTGTGGATATTTTTATAAAATCACAGACCAAATTTTATCTTTGAAAATATTAATATTTGGCAAAAGAATATTTCGGTTTCTTTGTTCATTTGCTAATGTGCAATTACAATTCCGTTTTAACATAGCCTATACTGACAAAAGTCACCGGACATCTAGAAGAGAAACACAACATAGCATTTATTGACATCATTAGTACGGTAACGGCCCATCTTTGGCCTTAATGCATGCACTGACCCTTCGAGACATGATTTTGACAAGGTTTTGGAGCACAGCGATAGGTATGCGCTTCCATTAAGTACATACTGCTGCCGCTATAACTGTTGTTTAGTAGTAGGCCTTAGTTCCAAACTTCTTATGCGACGCTTTAATTGATTCCATAGGTGCTCTATGGGATTAAGATCAGGGCTCTGCGCTGGCCAGTCCACACACGATATGGAATTATCGTCAAACCACGCCGTAACAGTCCTTGCCTTATGGCTCTGTGCATTATCTTGCTGGTTCCAACAAGGCTCGGTTCCATAGTGTTGCCACAGAGTTGGTTGAACATAATTGTCGAGAATATCAAGGTAGACGTGCTGATTAACAGGTTTGTCCACGATAACGAATGGGCCCGGGCCATACCACGAAAAACACCCCCACCCAAGTACACTGCCAGCTCCAAACTTGACCGCAGGAACAGTACATTGTGGTAAATAGCGTTTCCCCGGCTGCCGCCATACCCACACACGGCCATCAGTTTGATGGATCGTGTATCTGGATTCATCAGTCCAATGGACCCGTTTCCATTGGCCTACAGTTCGCGATAAATGTTCTTTACACCATGCTAAATGACGAGTAGCATTCCGAGTGGAGATGAAAGGCTTATGAGCAGCCGCACGACCATGGTAACCCATGGAATGAAGTTCTCTGCGAATGGTACGTGTACATACCGCGGTTCCAGCATTTTTACTCACCTGTACACTGAGATCTTGTGCAGTACTTCGTCGATTAGCTGTAACGACTCTCCTGAGGCTTCGACGTCCTCTATCATTGTTTTTCTTTGGTCTGCCGGTATGTTTTGCTGCTTCATGCACGCCATGTGTCTTCCACTTATTCAGCACATCCAAAACAGTTGACTTGGGCATGTTTAAACGCCTCTCGGTTTCTCTTGTGGACAACCCACTAATATAACACCCAACAATCTTTCCTTTCTCAAAGTCAGTTCTTTCCCGCCGCGCTATTTTCACTCAACCTCACAGGCTGATATGATTGCGGTCAGCTACAGGCTTGTTTTTATATAGTTTGCAGCTGTGCCGCGCCTCTTAACAATGCAGCGGATCCGTTCATTTAATTTTGGAGGAGTGTCCGGTGACTTTTGTCAATATAGTGTATATGTCGAATCTCATAGTTTATTTTTGGCCCCCTTCTTTTTTAATTACCTCCTGATAATGGAAGAGACGTGTTCCACCCACGTCTGCCCCCCCCCAATAATTTGGTAACGTCGGCGCCCTTGCATGAAAGTGATTCATATAACAGCAGGCCAGTTAAGTATTCTCCTTAAACAATGAAAAGTGTGGGAAGCGTGAGTCCTTGCTGCACCTACCACTGAACAGAAGGCTAAATTATTTTACTGTTCCTTTCAAAATGAGGACATCGATAAGAACTCGAAAATTTGGAGTGTCAACAACAGTAAGAAACAAGAAAGATGACACCGAATTTTCGGGTGTAATGAGCACGTCTTTTGAATCCGTTCTGACGCAAATTAAATTTATCAAAGTTGTTCTAAGTCAATAGAACCGGTATGGAAAACAATAGTATCTGACCGAAAAACGAAGATTTTCAATCGGATTTTTATTCCGGCAGATATTGCTGTAAAAGGAATCCTGAACTTACGCCCTCTGCTTGCAGACTTATATATGAGAAACATTTCAAAGCTGAAACGCTCTCCAACAAAGAAAGAATTTTTCAAATCAGACTTTTCGAAGCAGAGATATGGACAAATCTTAACAAGAAAGTATTCTCAAAGGGTTTTTCAATGTGAGCGGTATCGGTCCAAGAAAAAATGTTAGTCGAGTTTTCAGGAACGCAGATTTTGCTGTAAATACACCACAAGCAGAAATTAACGCTTATGCCCCCTGGTGGCCAAATCATTCTTTACAAAATATTCGAAACTATATGAAAAGCATTTTTCATCAAGAGCTGTATGCGATGTAGGAAAAAAAATTCAAATCGGAGTTTTAGAAGCAGAAATACTGAAGGAAATGCACTTTACCTTTCCGCCCCCTATCGGAAAGTCTAGTATTTACTTGAAAATTCTGAATTTATATAAAAAACATTTCGCATCGAAAACACTATTCAACAAAGAAGGAGTTTTTCAAATCCAACTCCTAGAACTAAAGATATTGACAAAAATAAGATACACATCTACGCCCCATGGTGTAGAAACCATGCATTATTTTAAGAAAAAATATTCCTAAAAGGTTTCTCGACGTGATTAGTATCGGTCCACAAACGATTTTTTTTTCAATTCAGTTTTTAAACGCTCAGATTTTGAAATACATCAGAAGCGGAAATTAAGTCTTACGCCCCGTGGTGGCCAAACCATTTTTACCAAAAAATAGAAATTATATGCAAAGGATTTCCCACCAGGAGTTGTATTCGATGCAGAAAGAATTTTTCAAATCGGAGTTTTAGTAACAGAGATATCGGGGAAAACGTAATTTACCTTTACGCCCCCTAGCGGAAAGTCTATGAATTACTTGAAAATTTCGAAATTATATGGAAAACGTGTCACACTTGAAACTCTATCCAATAAAAAAGAATTTTTCAAATCGGACCCTTAGAAGAAGAGATATTGACAAAAATAAAATATACATCTACGCTCCTTGGCGGAGAAACCATGCAATATTTTAAGAAGAAAATATTTCTGAAGGTTTGTCGACGTAAGTAGTATCGGCCCACGGAAGAATTTTTTCAATCGATATTTTAGAAGCCCTTATATTATAGCAAATACATCAGAACCAAAAATTAACACTTACGCCCCCTGGTGGCCAAAGTATTCTTTACTAAAAATTAGAAATTAAATGCAAAAGAGTTTTCATCAGGAGCTGTATCAGCTGAAGAAAAAAATTTTGAAATCGGAGTTTTAGAAGACGAGATATCGGGGAAAATGTAATTTACTTTTACGCCGCCCTAGCGCAAAATCTATTTTTTTTTTTTTTTTTTTTTTGTGATTGGAGGTTTAACGACCACCGTGAGCAACTCAATGGGCTATAAGCAGTCGCCCGTCCCTAATTTAGGGTCACTGGTTCCAGGGAAGGGAGAGAGCCAGTGCCGTAAGACAAACACAACATCCATGCCTGACCGGGATTCGAACCCGGACCCCTTACGGACGAATGATCAGAGGCCCGCAAAATCTATGCGTAATTTGAAAAGTAACTATACCTAATTTGAAAAGTAACTATAACTCTTCGACATAAATGGAATCGAAAGATAAAGTAATTTTTTCAATCCGATGCTTAGAAGCAAATATATGGAATAAAATGTATTTTGAATTCGACATCATTCGCATTTACGCCTTCTAGCGGCGAAATTGTAAATCGTAAAAAAAAAAAAAAAACGAAATGAAGGATCATCATTTGCACATTTCAAGCTTCCCAATGCAAAAATAATTTTTCAAATCGAACTAATAGTTGCAGAGATATGGTGTCTACATACAGACTGGCGGACTGACGGACAAACCGATAACATAAGCACGATCTTTACAAAAGACGTGCTAAAAATATATGTTACTAATATAATATGAGAAAGTAAAATATCCATGGGCGGCGGAAGGTAGGGGACGCGGGGGACCGGACCCCTCTGGAATTTTATGGTCCCCCTCACTGAGGGAGTCCACCCAGGAAACATCTTAAAAATATGTGGTTCACTTATAATTTGCAGGGTTTTTTTTTAACGATTTCCTGGATATCGTCACCATGCTTCGTAGTTTTTTGGAAAACTCTTTATGTACACTTTTGAAAATTGATTTCGCACAAATAATACTGAAAAATTAATTCAGTGCTCTGTTTTTCTCCTTAAAAACAACGTTAAAGAATTCTTTAAAAAAATAACCAGGGTGGAGAAGGAGTCTCTTTCCTCTCTGTGAGTTCTTTCTTACCCCCCCCCAAGTCAGAATGTGTCTTACTCTCTTACTCGAGATCAGAAAAGCTATTAAATATTTACATCTGAGAAATAAATAACTGAACAAATGAACTCGAACTCAAATTAAGCAGTATACTACTTGTTGTGCACAGAGCACAAATCTTTCTTGGTGTTTCGACACATAGGAGATAAACGATTCTGGACGAATGTGCTTGCGTTTTCGGCCTGTTTATTAGGGACAGGAAAAGACCCAGAAGAAGACCACATGGAAGATGGGTGGATGAAATTCGAAAGTATGCGGGAGTGACATGGAGGAGACTGGCATTAGACAGACCGTTGTGGAGGAAACTTGGGGAGACCTTCGTCCAGCAGTGGATTGATAATGGTTGACAATGATGATGATGATGATGATATTTGTAGGAAAACTGGTCGTGTTTGAGCAATTGTAATATTAGATATAATATCAAGGGGTAGGAAAAGACCCAGAACAAGACCACGCGAAAGATGGAGCAGAGACATTAATGTCTTTGTACCATATGTGGATGAAATACGAAAGACTGCTGAAGTGACTTGGAAGAGACAGGTTTAAGACAGAAAGTTGTGGAAGGTACTTGGGAGACCTTCCTCCAGCAGTGGATTGAAAATGGTTGGACGATGATGATGATGATATGTACGAGTATATACTAATCTAGCGACGTTGTTTTATTTCTCTCTCTCTCTCTCTCCTTACTTTTTTTAATTGTTTTCGCTCTCGGCGAACTTGGACTCCCCCGGAAAATATTAGGTTCCGCCGCCTATGAAAATATCAATTGACAATACAAATAAAGTGCTCGCTTTAAGGATATATTTCTTTCGATCTGTGAAAACCGAAACAATACTGGCAATTTTAGGTCTTGTAATGATTATACATTTTCGGGGCCCCTCAAGCTCTGGGCCCTAGGCACGCGCGCCTCGTGAGCCTAGTTGGAAATCCGCGCACGTGTGAACTTATTAAACGTGAGATTTATTTTTTCTTTTTGAAGTGAAATAACATGCTCCTGTTGAACTTTTCTTATCGTTAGAAAGGCTGTATTTGAAGGCAATTTGACAACCCAATCCACGAGTGTCACCGCAGACAGATAGCAATACAACACGGGGTCTGCTATTGGTCTGCGACTCGTTGGAGAAAGCCACAGAGTAGAGATAGCAAGCTGTGGTTGTTGTAATTAGTCCTTCGTTCACCAAGCCTTGGCGAACGAGCAGAGCACGGTTCACACTGCGCTCTGCTTTCCTTACGAGGCTGTTGGAAATCTGCCCGTTCCGAAGTTGGGCATGTCATCCGGGTGATTTCGCTCACCTTGTAGCGTCTTGGCTTTGTGATGTAGAAAATATAGGGAGGTGGTAAGTAAAATTTTTTGATGTATGGATACATTAGTGAGAAATGTGATGTTTAACGACTCTGATTACTAAACTCAGCATCTATGGTATTTATGAAAATATTTCTTTTATCTTTGTATCTGAGGATACATCAGAAATGTTCGATGTTTGAAAGTAAAGCAAGGAAAAAATCTGGGGTAACTTTCCTCTGCAGCATTTTTTCATTTTAGCAATTATTTTTCAGGCATTCCTGTAGAATGATTTTAAACCTAGGAGATATTAATCTGATGAATTACTTAATTTCATTTTCATGTAGTGCTTGGATGTAACATAGGCATTACATTTGCAATTTTGTGAAAGGTGTTCGCATTTTTTAAAGGGCAGAAGTTGACGGTATAATCAATCTAATTATAATTTATTCTCAATCAGCAGTAAAGTCGATCTAATTACATTTTGCTGTTGACTAAGAATAAATGGATACACTGACGGTTGTGCTCTTGGTTGATCGTTAGTAGTCAGCCCATTCTCTTCAGAGTTTACACTTACTTAATGAGAGGATAGATGGCGCCATGCTTTAACTGCTGAAATTTCGTCTGTGCAAGTATTAACAGTAATAAATAAATCAGAGATAATAATAGTACTTCACTACCAACAAGTATTTATTTGGGGCAATTTGTAAAATACATTTGTACGCTAATAAGCAAGAACCGATAGTAACGCTGAAGGATATTTATCCTCTCCTTCGCTATTTTAAACGATATGGTATACGGAACAATGTGAAAAAATTGTTACTTCGGCTGGAGATCTCGTGACCCTTTCATGCTGCTCCTGTGAAGTGGTTTTGGTTTCAATTTAACCGGGGAGCGCCATTGGCTGCAGGCAACATGCCATGGCCGTGAGTATGTTCTTCCTTCCGCTGATAAAAACTATTCCCAGACGAAGCAAGTGGGCTGGCAACTAAAGTTCTACGGACGTTCACGGTCTGTAGGTGAATTTCCGCAGTTTTATTAAAATAATTTAGATCACTTATATTTTCGTGCATTGGATTATTATAGTAAAAAAATATTTTGTGAGACATTGAAATAAAGCTACCATATCAGTCTGTAGCTGTCATTTTGAAAGTTGGTATTTTAGCATCAACTTTTTTTCCAGCTACAGTAGCATTTATGTACTACTAAATCTGTTCGACAGGCAGATAAAATGATTTTGCTGAATTAAAATCCGTAGTTCTCTCCTTATGTGTGTTTCATTGCAGCCAAGGTAGAATTGAATTTTGAAAACTACTGGGTTTACATATGACACAAATACAGGTCCGTAGCCAGACAAGCAAGTTGGGAGGGGCGGTTGATGATTGAGATCGGGCGAAGGATATGAAGAGGTCGGGCAAAAGGTGTGAGAAAGGTCGGGCACTATGCTGTTGTGTGAGTCGCTAGGACGGGCAAAAGGAAGCAGCTCAGCCTGGCCCTCCCCTGGCTACGGCCCTGCACAAATACTAATGTATTTTAATATGCACACTGCATTACTTAAGTGAGTTTTTTGAAAGTGTATAAGGTTTAATGGCAACATTTTTTTTTTTTTAGATTTTCACCTGACTGAATCCTCAGTGATATTGCCCAAGGTGGTTGAATTGTGAAATAACTAGTGCTAGTAATATCCTCATTAAGTCTGAAAGAGTTTTATCAATGTTCAGTTTATTTTGCCAGTCTGTTTTGATTGCCCCCATGTTTCCTAACACCCATTCACACTCATCTATGTTGAAATGTATTACTTGATTATGGAGTATACTTGCTGCATGTACATTTGTCAAATGGATTTTAAAGTTATCACTTCCAGTAATTAATGCTGACTGTTTATCAGCAAATTAAAATTTTTAGTGAACATTTTGTCTGCTTGGTAATTGTTGTCCTGGAGCCAATTAAAAATATTCAGCCACTGCTGCTGGAATGCACATAAATGCTGATTGCAATCATATTTTTCATCATACTTTTTGGATTCACGTGGTTTCCCGTTTCTTTTTGGTGATGCTCGTAACCTATGCTGCAACAATTGAGAAAAGCAATAAATTTTTCATATCATGCATTGCTTACCAGAAAGTAAATGATGGGACATTTTGGTAGTTAACTACTATCTTCTTCAACCATAGAATGAGACTTGGTATTAGCATCAGTTGGTAGATTTCAAAATAGCTTTCCAATTGCTAGGGATTTCATGAGGTACGTTTGTACAACAACTGGGGGGAGGGGGAGATAAGTAAATTTCAATATTTTCACGGTGCCTTAGGGACATCCAATTACTGAAAGAAGCACTACTTATTACGTTATGCCACTCAGGAATAGCAGATGTATCGCTGACAGTTAAAATTGAAAGGGAAGTTGAAGGGTTGCCACTCTTCACATAAATAATATGTTACACCAATTACTTATTGATCACTTATTACCAATACAATGGGTAATGCCTCTGGATGTGTTAAACCCAGGATTTGTAACACTTTTAATCAAGATGATGCACCTGTTTAAATCCTTATCATTGGAAAGCCATTTTGAAATCTGGCAGCAACTGATAATACCATGTCCCATTCCATGGTTAAAGAAAGAAGTTAAATACCAAAACATCCCAAAATTTTATTTTCTCGTAACCTAACCATTGTTCAATATTCCATTGCTTCTCTCAATATTTATGATGTGTGCATTTCTGGGATTCCTTCTCACTGTGCTGTTTACAACACCACACATTAAAAGAATCTAGTTGATGACCATTCACAGTTGCAAAAGTAACTTGGGCTTTTCGAACTGATGATTCCCAGTCTGCCACTGCAACACATACAACGTACTTTCCTTCCAAGATTCCTTGTGCTGAAGTGAGAGTTGTGATACTCTTCCGGAAATGTGCCTATGGTGCAACAAAGATTCTTAATGTGTTTTGCTCCCTGCCAATTCTGTAAGTTTTTGTTCTTACCTTGGGCTGCTTGCTTTTAACATACTTGGATATTTTCCCTCACCAATGCATAGACTATACAGTTTTCATTCTCTGGGCTCTAGAGACAATATTCTGCATGTACTATAAACAAAAAAATATTTCACAACTTCGATTTACAGAAAAGAAAAATGCTATAGCTTTTTCTGATATAAATTACATTTTCCATAAAGGAACTGATCCATTGCATCACTAATATTTTGATTTCGATAAAAATAGAGTTGGTGGTTAACTCTATTTTAGTGGTTGCCAACCACCAAAGAATTTCAAAGCTGATTATAGATCTCAGCAGTATTAGAATTAGAAAGAAATTTTCTACTGGCCAAGCGGACCACTCAAATTTACAAATCACTGGTCCGTGAAAGAAAAACCTTATACATGTACAGAATATGCAAAAAATGTCTAATTTCATTAGAGCAACAGAATGTGTATGTATGCATGCAAATAGTGCATAAAAAACACAAAGCACAGTAAGCAGTTGGAGAAATTACAGAACAGCAGCAACAAAAAAAAAAATCACTTTTCAGCAAAGCCAGTTCATACTAAAATGTGGTGGTCCACTCTTTTTCGCTGGTCCAGAAATGGCAGAAGTACTAATACATTTAACATGCATGCAGTATTTGTATCAAGAACAGTACACTGGAGAATAATATATAGTTAATTTCAAATTAAAGTTTGTAGTACAAATATTATGAAGTATTGATTTGGACCTTGAGTTGCTATAATCTAAAATTTTCATAAAACTGAAGTATAGCTTGCAATTCTGATATTCAGTTTTTGAGTAGTAATATATATTTAGGATATTGCAAATGGGATATTATTTAATGGAGTGCCCCTTGACTTTCAGGCTGTTGTAAAGTTTGTGAGTGTATATTTACAAGGTAATTTGAAATGGGATACACATGTAGTGAAATTGCGGTTGTGCTCAGATCCCATATTGGTGTCATCTATAGGATTTCAAGTTTATTGCTTGCCAGGGTTAAGTTGTTATTGTATTTTTCATTTATTTATCCATTTCTATCTTACTAATCTTTTGGCTTGGGGTTGCACAACTTTTGGGAAAGTTATTAGAATTTACATTTTGCAAAAAAAAATTTTACCTTTGGTGAATCCGTCTTTACAGGTACATTCTCTTTTTCTTCGTTATCAGATAATGTCATTTGATAAATTATAGTTTTCGACTATTATTGTTTATGCATGAATGTATATATGCTAATAAATATTCAGGTCTAGTTACCTTACATTTGCGTCCCCATGATCATGACACTCGTGGTAATACTAGTTGTTTAACACCTAGAGCGTGTACAAATTTTTTATTTAATAATATTAGCATGACCTGTCCTAGGTCCTGGAATGGATTGCCACTTCGGATCAACACGGTGACACACTATTCGGTATTTAAAAGAGAGCTTAAGAATTTCTTACTTTATGGTTGATTACTCGTTAGTCACATATTGTTTGTTATTACTTTACAATTTACTATATTAACAGTTAAATTGTTCCTTGACTTGACAATTTAGATTCTCTCTTTTTTTTTTCCTTGGAGACTAGGGGCTCGTCAGGCTATTTGTTAGTCTTTTCCCCTGGTTCCCTTTCCACATTACATCGCAACAATTTGTTATAAAGGATCTGGGTAAATGTGTACTTTAGCATCCTAAATTATTTCATCGGAAAAATTTAACAATGTGGGAAAAGTGCTATGTACAATTTTTGGTAAACCTTCCGAATGTGGCCCAGAAATAGTTTTCGGAAGCGACGATAGATGGCGAAACGTTATCGCTACATCGTGAAGCGTAGCGTTACGTTGTGAAATTGGCTGGCAAAGGAAGTGAATAATATGGATGAAAGATGGCCCTTAAAAGGACCTTTATGAATGCACATTGTGGCATATGTGTGAAATATTTATTATGACGGAAGATTAAGTTTTCCTCATGCATGTGAAACTGTCTAGCTAGCAGAATAAAAGCAAGAAAAGTTCTATCTGCCAGGGAAGAACTGCCTGATAGCAAAGTGATGTAAGTAACTATAACACATTTCATGTGAAAGCCCTAGAAGAGAGGAGAGGTGAAGTGCTACCGTGGCGCCATCTATCAGAGCAGGCCACTTTCGGAAGGTTAGCCCAATTTTTTAAGCATGCAAAATAATGGAGAAAGCTGTAAAAATATAGTATTTTTACATGAAAGGAAATTTTTTTTCCGAAGAACTTACCTTGGAGTGTGAAGGTTTGGAAGAGTACGTGCGGTAGGCCTAAGATGACGCAGCGGCAATGGCCTGAAGATGGAGTCTGTTGAATGGAAGCATTGTTGAGAACTGCAGGTTGTGCGCGGAAGAATACACAAGGAAGCAGTTCAGCAGTACATAGTCATTGAAGCGGTTTGTAGGAATACGCTGAAGGAAAGAGGTCGGTTTTTATGCTGCATTGTAATATCATTTTTTGAAGGGTAATTTTGCGAAATCGTAAGTAGAAAATTGCCAAAAAGGCTTAAAATTTCATCATCCCCCACAATTCGACATGCAGCTCTGGGCCTCCCTGCCATAGTACAATTCCTGATTATAAGAAAATCGTTTATTTTCCACAATATCTGTTTCACGAGGGAAAAAAAAGGACGAACGATGGACGGAATATTCAACAGCAGAACTACAAATGAGGTGCTTGAAGAAATCACTGACCCCTTAACATCTCCGAAACCATAACCAAAACTTCTGCCGCACATTATATAATTTACATTCCCAGACTTGTTTACAATAAAGACATTTAGAACATTTCTTTATTAATAATTAATGAAACATTTCTGAAATATTTCTTCTTGCACACGATTACACGACGCATCACACTCCTCCGACACATACATCCCACTCTTGTTGTATTCTTCTGCGCATTCACTACCAACTGTTACTCCCTTCCGATGCACGGACCCTTCACGTTGTTGCCGTTAGCATCACTTTAGCCTCCCGCACCAACTGGTGCAAACCATCGTACTCACAGGTTAATACTTTGGAAACATTATTTCTTTTTATCTAAAAATACTCTATTTTTGCACCTTTCCCCATTATTTTGTATGCTTTAAAAATTGTACGTCGCACTTTTCCCACACAGTTACATTTTTCCGACGAAATAATTTAGGACGCTAAAGTACACATTTACCAGAATCTGTTGCAGCTTGCGTCGCACTTTTCCCACACAGTTACATTTTTCCGACGAAATAATTTAGGACGCTAAAGTACACATTTACCAGAATCTGTTGCAGCTTGCTTTAATTTATTTAAAACTAAAAGATTATAGTGTTACTTTGATGCTTTGCAATTATTATTTACTTTATTTGTGCTCCCTGTGGTGAGACTTGATGTTATTGGCTGTGAAGTGTTCGCACCTTTTTCTTGTCGGTGTGTGTGATTAAATTATTTATTTCAGTATGTAACTTTTTGAAAACATTAATTTCATTGGTATATACTTTGTCATGTGTATGTCTTAATGAAAATATGATATTATTTGCAAAAATCGAATTGTATGGAAATGGTTATACTTTTGAAGTTTTGTAATAGTTATACTTTTGAAGTGCTGCAATTTCTTAGTTACTTTGGTTTTTTGTTAATTTCTTAGTTACTTTGGTTGCATGCTGTGTGCAACCGTTGATTTTTATGATATAAAAAGTCTGATTCATTCATTCTGTTTGCACATTTATATTATTATTGGTATTACTGTATTCTTGGACTTTTGTTGTTTATTATGATTGTAGATATAGTCCCCGGTGTGTATGGGCTAAATTCTGTTTTGTTGTGGTGTGGCATGAAATTGTCGTTAAAATAAAAAAAAAATAGGTCTGAATTTTAAAAAACCCGAAAACTGCATAGCCAGGCCTGGGTATTTTGAAATCTGGTTCAGTTTGTTATAAACTTAAATTCCAAAACAAGTGAAAAAAAAAATATTTACTGGCCCGAGTGGCCAGTAACAAATATTTTACTGGGCCGATGGAATCTTTGCTGACCGATGGCCAGCGGACCACTGAGGAATTCGAATGCTGTTCGGTATCTGTAAGATGATGACTTAAAATTTCACTATAATAAATTTTGAGATTTGTTTGCATAACTCATCTGGACTTAAATAATTACCCGTAAAAACCTGCCATTGGCTTTAGCTGATAGTTTCATCCATGAGAACCAGCAGTGCTAATAATACCACACCAAAGCTAATTCTATATGTATGATATGGTGAATAAATTTTAGAAAAAGTCTAAAATTGGCAGAAAATTGGTGACAGCAAACTTCACCCCATCCAAATTACAAAAAAAAAAAAAATGAGAAATCACTGTTGGATGAGGGACTACAGAATTCTTAGACATAAGTTGGGAGGGGTGGAAAGGAGTGTTACCACTGCTTTTACTGTTATACATTGTATTTAACATTATCACTATTTCTACTTGAAAATGTGATGTGCAAGGAGTAATGTGAGCAGCATGGAGTCTGTAGAAGTTTCAGTGAATGTGAATCAGTGTGGTATTAAATTTTTTTGCAGAAGAGAAGATGAAACTCATCGAAATTTCACAAAAACTGCAAGCATTGTATAGGTTAATAGGATGAAACTATGTGAAAGGCAAGGGTGTAAGATTAGCATAAATTTTTCGAGGGCCAAGAAGGTGTAGCAAATGAACTGCATATACACGTGTCAAGTACTGCTGTGACTAAGGTGAACATTGATCATGTGCAACAGCATATTTCAGAAAACAGGAGGGAAAGGGTGTATCAGACATGGGTTTTTTTCCACACTACCAACAGTGTTGTAGTACCAAAAAAACCATCCATGAGCATCTGCTGTTCAGAAAACTGTATGTGTTAGGTACCAAAGGTATCGACATTAGATGAAAACTCATTTCTCGTCATTGATTAAACTCGCAGAGCTTTTGCATCTCTTAACAGGACTGAAAAAATAATGTGCCCGAGATTACTGTGGCGTGTAATATTGGCCTGAGCAGGTAAAAAAAAAAAAAAAAAAAAAACAATCTAGTTGCCCATTCCAGGCAAGTAAATTTAAATATAAAAAAGTTTAGAATATAGAATTGACTACTACAAGTAAAAAGGACAGTTTTTGCATGTCCTGTTTGATTTCACTGCTAATCACCAGAAATTGTATTATTGTTATGGAGTGCTAAGGACAGAAGAATATCTTTTCTTTAATTATATATTATGTTCTAGGTCCAGAAATTTTAAGCATATGCAGTATTGCTTCTAATGTAGTTTTAGTCAGCAAAGGGATGCATGCCTCTGATGTAACTAGCCTCCGGTGTTTAGTGACAAAAGGCAAAAACTTCACCGAAAGGAACATGGTAGAGTCGCCAAATTTTTCAAATACCAATTTCATCATCATACCATTTCATACCAGTTTCAGCATCATCATCTTGAAACTTGAGATACACGTTTTTTGCACTTTGAACATTTTAAGTGCATACCCTTGAAAAGGAAATGTGAAACACGTATAAAAAGTTCATATTTTTTAACAGAGTTCTGATTTGTTATCTTAAAAGATTAATTTTCCTGGCCATCTAACTTTACTACCTGGGCAGGTAAATAATAATCTTTGCACATGCCTTGTTGGGCATGCAACTTTTCAGATATTTTTCAAGCCCTGCTTAAGTCTGGGTGAGAAGCATTTTTGTGGAAGGTCATTCATGACCAGTGACAAGACTTGGGCTTTTATTTCCCACCAGAAACTATGCCAGCCAGCTGTGCATGATGCCACAAGGATTCTCCACAACTGAAGAAATTCAAAGTAGTGCCATCTGCAAGGAAACCAATGGCTTCTGGAGGTTATAAATTGTTAGCCCATTATAGTTACATGAGGAAATTAGTAACACAGTAGTGCTTTCAGTCCCACTGGGGTCTTGATCACTTATAAACAAATGGAGTAACACTGGTTGCCAGATTTTAATGTGTAAGTTCTTCATTTCAGTTGTTACCAAAATAGTGATTTCTAAATGATGGAGATAAAATACAGACTGTTTGTATTGCAGTTTGATGAGGTGTATATTTTAGTGCTCTCATGAAAATGGGAAATTCTTTTGTTGATGAAAAGAGCGATTTTCTCAGTAATTTCCCAGAGGGGCACTGCTAAAGTATCTGAGGTATTTCAAGTATCGAGGAAGAATCAGGAAATTTGTGGTGAGCCACAGTGGTTTTGATATTCTTGTATTCCCTAAATTTCCTCTTGGGTTGATGAACAAACTAATTCAAAAGTTTGAAGTCAAGAATTCGCCGCCCCGGTGCCGCAGTGGTCTAAGTGATGGCCTTTGATCATTCGTCCGAACGAGGTCCGGGTTCGAATCCCGGTGAGGCATGGATGCTGTGTTTGTCTTACGGCACTGGCTCTCTCCCTTCCCTGGAACCAGTGACCCTAAATTAGGGACGGGCGGCTGCTTATAGCCCATTGAGTTGCTCGTGGTGGTCGTTAAACCTCCAATCAAAAAAAAAAAAAAAAAAAAAAAAAAGAAAAGAATTCCACTACTCTTCATTCTTCAGAGGTTTGACTATTTCAATTTGCTTGATGTTCCTTTTCATGACAAGTTTGCCTGCACGTTGTATCAAATCTTCAAATCGTACTGTTATTTAATTGATATCAAATCCAATCCCACCATCATGAAACTTAGCCTACGGGACAAAGTTGAAGACCTCGGTGCCCCTGGTGTGTACAAAATCCCCATTTCTACTTTGTTTGGCATAGCACAAAAGGGATGTCATCCACAGTTTCTTTATGGGGGTGGCCCAAAATATTGAAGATGCAAATAGAGATACCCCAGAGAAAACATCTCCCAAAACATTGGGTAGGGATAAAACTATATCTGCCATATTAAAATGCATTCCAATTATTTGTAAAAATATATTAAAAAATTTGTACAAATACATTTAAAAATAAGCAGTCAGTAACAAAGAATGAAAGAAATTCATGTCCCTAGGCCACCCCCACTGAGCACACTACTGCCCAAGGTAGACCTAAATATTCCTTGGCTTTACTAATTCCCTCAGATGCTTCAGCACTGCCCCTCTGGAAAAATACTGAGAAAAATCTATCTTTTCATCAACAAAAGGGCTTTACATTTTCATGAGAGCATTGAAGTACACATGTCATCAAACTGCAATACCAATAGTTTGTATTTTATTCCCATCATTTTGGCAACAACTGAAGAATTTGGAAATTAAACAACCAGTCTCACTCCATTTAGTTAAGGTGATCAAGACCCCAGTGGGGTCGAAAGTGCTACTGTGCTTCTAGTCTCTTTATGTAACTATAGTGTGCTATCAACTCAAAACCTATATTTAGTGTTATCTGTAGATTTTTCTTTTTTACAGCTGGGTGGTACTTTTAAGAACTTCCCTCCCCCTGATGTAATGTAACATAACATGATAAACAACAATTTTCTAATTTTGTTTATCATGGTATATTACATTTTTCTAATTTTGTTTATCATGGTATTCAGCATTAGGAAACTGTTGTTTATCGTTATGTTGTTACACTAATCCTTTGAAAAAAAAAAGGATGTTGTTTGCCTAACATTATTATAGTTATTAAACAATTTTAGTGGTATGGTAGGCATTAATGTAACATAACATGATAAACAACATGAGAAAATTGTACATAAATGATACAAAAATGGATATTTACTAATGAATCATATTTGATGCAGATTCCAGCCAGTTTTCAGCAATATTTTTTATGTATGTGGGAAGAAGTTTTCCACTCTTACAACTTTATGCATTGTGAAAATGTTCATTAAAGAAAATTTATCTGGGTGGCAGAGAAAATTAGCTAGAGATGCCACCCTATAAAAAGGCTCTAGGCAGAACACTATACATTTATTTGTTATGCATGGATTTCATTCCTTGCAATGGCTTCTGTATTGTGGGGTGTAAACAGGATACTCCTGGGGGATTTTCTTGCACGGGGACTAACAATGAATGCAAAGTATCATGCTACCCTTGTAAAAAAGATAATTCAACCTTCTATCTGCATAAAGAGGCTAGGAAGACTGTCAAAACAAGTCATCCGATTGCATGCCAATCCTGTGCCACACACAGATCATATGACAGTACAGCATCAGTAAGCTTGGAAATACTTCACCACCCTCTACAGTCCTGACTTGGCTCCAATTGATTGTCACCTATTTTAGAGGTCTGCATGAGCCTAATTTGTTGAGCCTGTCCCGTGCGCTTATGACCCAGCCCAGCCTGGGCCCATCAATTGCAGCTCTTGTTTAGGCCCAGCCCGTGATGTGCCATTTGGTATTATTTTATTTTATTAAAGTGTGAAAATTAAATAATGAAATGAGATATTATTGAAAGTATTGAATGTAAGCCTATAAATAGTAACTAAACTTTGACAGTTATCGAAAAGTATAACCTTTAAAAAGAGAGAAAAAGGAAGATTAAGTGCATTCAGAATCTCCCTTTCTCTGAGCTAGTAAGCTGTAACACTACAAGTCAATCCCTATAGAGATTAGGAATAGGAGAAAAAAATTGATGTCATCCCACTGTTTCATACAAATACACACAGACTCCCACCCACTCTACACAACACACACTCGCTCAGGCTCAAGTCTTTTTGTTCTCAACAAGCCCCAAAATGCTTTTATCATCTTAATACCTATAGATTGGTAAAAACACTGTGAGTGCCTCTCCTTGCTTTTCTGTTTACGCTCTGGGCCATGTCATGGAAGTAAGTAAAGTCAGCAAAACAGTTAAACACACCAGGAAATTGGGGAACACTACTTTTTGCGATAAAAAGAATGGGTCGACTTGCCCGGCCTGGCCTGGTTGTAAGTGTCTGGGGAAAAGCCCGGCCTGGCCTGGTTGTAAGTGTCTGGGAAAAAGCCAGGCCTGGCTCAATGCTTTCTTCTCTAAATTAAAAAAAAAAAAGGCTGAACCGGCCCGTGCAGACCTCTAAAATGTGTGATGCATTTAAGGCGCATTTAGGTGAGAAGAAATTCACCATAGTTGAACAACTACTGAAGTATGTCCTACAATAGACAGCAACCCAAATCCTTCTGCATGGCTTTCTGGAATACAGGGTTTTCCATAGAGACAGGACAAGTCTGTTAATGTTAAGGGAGTGTATCTAGAGAATGATGCATAGTTTGGTAAGTGTATTCATATTGGTTTCTTTTGCACACACACACACACACACACACACACACACACACACAATTAAGTTAACCTTGAACTACCTACGTGCTTCCATTATTCATGAAACCTCAATGTGCTTCTTTGATGTATCTGCTCCTTTCTACTTCACTGAGAAATGTTCACTAAAAGTTATTGTCCGTGCTGTTAATATATATTTGGGAGAAAACTTATTGTGGAATACCTCTAGCTTCATTTCTTTTTTCTCCAACTGTTTCACTTTGTGTGGACTTGTTTTCAACAAGCACGTTTGGCGGGCCATTTTTTTCTGTTCGAAATTTAGACATATTGGACGTCCTTAAAACTTTTTGCCTATTGCAGAAGCTTCATTAAGTGGTGGCATTTATTTATAAAAATGTTGCGTTCAATAATATTTGACTTTAGCTTGTCATCTTTGCAGAGATAGCAAATATTTTTGCTTTTAAAAATTCCTTCTGCTTGGATAAATTTTTTCAATATGTTAAATGTACAGTGAAACCTAATAGGGACATAATAATCTTTTTCAAGTTTCATGGGTTTTTGTTGTAAGTTTCATGGTTTTTTTTTTTTTTTGTCATCTTTGCAGAGATAGCAAATATTTTTGCTTTTAAAAATTCCTTCTGCTTGGATAAATTTTTTTCATTATGTTAAATGTACAGTGAAACCTAATAGGGACATAATAATCTTTTTCAAGTTTCATGGGTTTTTGTTGTAAGTTTCATGGTTTTTTTTTTTTTTTTTTTTTTTTTTTTTTGCAAGTGTCATGTTTTTTTTTAGGAGGTTTTCACAGGAATGATGGGTTCTCAAGAGAGTCCCGAATGGCTGTGTATGAAAGTGTAATTGTTCCTACTCTGATGTACTGCAGTGAAACCTGGGTACTACAGAAGAAACGTAGGAGTCGTTTGTGTGCTGGAGAAATGCATTACTTATGGGGGGTTTGTGGCAAGATGCATTCTGATCGTGTGAGAAATGAAGATGTTGCAGTTGTGTAATATGAAGCAAAATGTTGTTAGCAAGGTGGAGACTAATATTCTTCAGTGGTTTATCCATGTGGAAAGAATAAGTGATGAAATGCTCACTAAGAACTTTTTTTTTTGGGCCTAAGTGGGAGGAAGGAAAGGCTGAGGAAGGCTGAGGAAGTTATGGGAGGATCAGATTCAGGAGTGTCTGCATGAGAAAAAGATTGAGTATGAAGTATAGAAGGTCTTGTGTATGTTGTGTGATATGGATGTTATTGAAGCCCGAGTTGTGTGTCAAGATTGCTGTAAATGGAGAAGTTTTGTACGGCAACAGTAAGTAAATAATCAGTTAAAAATTTATCTGGTAGTTTGTAATTTCTTTGTGAAGCTAACTTCTGAATCTCAAAGAACAGCTTAGTGATATGTATGTATGTACGTACAAATGATGTATGTATAAAAATGTTTTAATATTTGACAAGCTTCTCATCTTTGCAGAGATAGCAAATATTTTTGCTTTTAAAAATTTATTCTGCTGAGATTTGTTGTCATATTAAATGTACAGTGAAACCTGATAGGGTCATAACCTTTTTTAAGTTTCTTGTTGTTGTTTTTTGTTGTAAGTTTCATGGTTTTATGTAGTTAAATGTTGTTTTTGTTTTAGCATCCTCAATCATCGGCTATGAGAAGTCATCAGAACCAGTAGAGGACAGACACAAACCACTGTTTTTCATTTGGAACTCAAATTGAGACCCAACTCCAGTAATTATTCACTCAGTATATGGGACAGCCCCACTTTTTAGTGTCTTCAATCGCTGAATAAGGTATTAAAGCTTACTATAAAAAGGAAACGTAGTGCTAGTGCTTATTACAATTTTTTTTATGGGCTACAGTAAATATGCTGAAAGAAAACGTTAGCTTGAATGGTTTACTCATTGCTTCATCAGATTATGTCTTGCAACAGAAAATGCACACATCAGTATTACTTCATTTTTTTTTCTTTATTTATTTTGAAATTTGCTCAAATTGTGCTTGTTGAATTGTGGAATTTAAATTTAAATTTCGTGACCAGAATATTAAATATGTGAACATTGATAAAATTTGCCCAATGGATATGTAACAACTGAATCAATTTAAATGCTGAAAGTAAGTGTTCTGCTCCTCTGCATCTAATATTTTATTTTTCTGAAACAGTTGAACATCTGAATGAACAGATTGTACGTAAACTGTTCAGTTGATGCAGCCTAAACTGCTGTAGGCAGTGCTGGTGTCAGGCTATTTTGCACACTAGGAAAGGCCAGGGTGGCGGAATGTAGGCATATGCACTTACATCATATGCAGATAGTTTCCAAATTATTAGCAGATTTTGCAGATAGTTTTTGCTCATAGATTAAAAAAAATTAAAAATCTTGCAGCAATCGAAACACTTACTCAACATTTTACTCAGGTTAATATACTTAATTCTACTTAATTCTATTTTAACTTGAGGAACGTTCAATTATTTTTCGCATTTTCTGGGGTTTTTTTTTGTTTTTACAGATGTTTCTGGCCCCTAAATTTTATCGAGGCCTGTTAACACTCAATGTACAGGAATTGTATCAAAAGTTTTATTTACACAGAAAGAATTTAAATTTTATTGTTAGGTTCTGCTTGCAATTACAGGTTATTAAATTAAATTAAAATATTTTCTCTATGTAAGTATTTTGTATGTCTGCTATTTTTGAATTAAGTTGTTGAAAATGTTATTTATAATTTTTGAAGGTTCATTAATGGAACTGTTTTTCTGGATAGAAAACTTCCTTTAATTAGTCTCTTGTTTTCATGAGGTTCATAGTCCAATATTTTACTATTTTGCCATAAAGGTCCATTTCACACACATTGCTTGCTGCACATTCAATTGCAATGCACTTATTTTGTCCTCATTGAAATTTATAATGTTCTAATAATTTATTGTTTTATTAATTTAATATTCTAATTGTTAATGTGGTCCATGGGTTTGCAGCAAGTTTTCTGTTTTAGTGGTTGTGTGTACAGAGATACATTTTATTTTTATACAGCTTTGGGCAAGGCTAACTACTTGCAACCATCCCACCAGAAATTACCAACTTCAGTTTATCACTAAATTAAAAAATATATAAATTAGAACAACATGCATGTAAAAAGAATAAATTAAAACAGTGTACAGAAATTTTTCATAAAACCTTATAATTAATTATATTCCTTAGTCCTGTTGTGGTATTTGTGTTAAAATAACATATGTAAATTGTCAGCTGTATTTTTCGTGTGTTAAAAAACTTATCTCTATAAAACTGTACCTGTCAAAGGTCAGTACTAGGCCCTTCTGAGGTCTGCACCCTGGACAAGCTGCTTGGCTGGCCTAATGATAGCACTGGCCCCAGGTACGGGGTATAACACAAGCACTCCTCTGTTGCAGAGATTCTAAGTTTGTCAACATACTATGAAATTGTGGCAGCTTTTTTTGTTTCATTCGAAGCAAGGGGGCAGTCAAGGTTGAGAAGAGTTACATTTCGCACACAAGAAAGTGCGAGTGAGATAATGAGATTTAAGGAAGAGAGATGGACAAACATGAGATGCGAAGGAGATGGGCTGATACATGGTACATGTGCACCTAGCAGAGGAAAAATAGGCCAATTCTTTTGGCCAATTTGAGTCACTGTTTATTTTTTCAAGTTTCAAGAATTTTTTATACAGGGTGCCCAGTAAAGTCCTTTCTCAGCCCCGTTAACTTTCGAACGCCGACAGCTATAGCCATAAAAACGGTTTCTAGGTATAGTAAAGTGGCTATGCGCTATTCGATGAAACCACTTACAGCGCCTCCTAGCGCCAAAGTCAGGAGATAGCGTGCTGATCTCGAAAACTATACGAGGTACGAGAAAATAGTCAATTACAAAGATGTAGAGCAGCATCGATTTAGTACGAAAACACACCTTGCGCACATGAATGCTAAGAATGGAATGCAAGCAATGCTAGTTTGTTTGTTCGCGATATCGAACACTGTTACACGCGAAACGCCTCAGAAAAGAGCAATTAGTTGTCACTAGACACATTTACTGTCGGTGCTCAATATGCTCTGCATCAGCCACAATACACATTTGGACTCAAGATTGAATCTCACGCTGCACTATTTGCAGCATGTCAGGTGACATGCTGGAACAAGCATCAGTTATACAGTGTCAAAGGTCCTGCAACATTGTCGGAGGGGTCTGATACACCTTCTCCTCGAGGTAGCCCCACAGGAAGAAGTCCGAGTCCAATGGGGTGAGGTCCGGTGAGCGCGCAGGCCACTCTACGCAACCACCATAGCCAATGATTTGTTGCTCGAATGTCTCGACCAGGTACCTTCTTACGTTTCCTGGCTGGTGCAGGGGGAGGGGGTGTCATGTTAGAACCAAACATTCTGTAGTTGAGTCGGGCTTGTGCTTTGCGGAAAGCGATATCTCCTTTCTGACGCGTTTTGTGACATAAGTGTTTGACATCGCAAACAAACAAATGAGCGTTGTACGTGTTCTATTCTTAGCATTCATGTGCGCAAGGTGTATTTATGTATTAAATTGATGCTGCTCTACAACTTTGTAATTGATTATTTCCCTGTATCTCGTATAGTTTCGCGATCGGCATGCTAACTCCTGACTTTGGCGCTAGGAGGCGCTGTAAGAAGTCTCATCGAATAGCGCGTAGCCACTTTACTATACCTAGACACCGTTTTTATGGCTATAGCTGTCGGTGTTCGAAAGTTACTGGGCTGAGAAAGGACTTTACTGGACACCCTGTATATGTATGTATCTAAACTTACTGAATACGTGTTTTAGGCGCTTTTTTTTTTTTTCCAGGGCCTGTGGACGCAAAGGCTGGGGTTGCAATATCACACTAGCATCCCAGGCCCAGTCCGCCCCTGTTTATAAATATGGATCCCATTGTAGTAAACTTGAAACTTGGCATACTGGTAAACATAACTCTTAAATCTACTAATCACTCTTAAGATGCGATGAAATTTTGCTTTTTATTTGTTTATTTTTTTCAAAATTTTAAAATTAGTTTTTTTTAATATTCAAGGTCAAAATTTATTTATGTGACCTTGAAAAGGCCAACTATATATTTTATTTTTCATCATATGATATAAAAGTTCGTATAAAATGCTTTTAAAAGACAAATTTTACCATCTAGCCCATTAGGTACCCAGCAAAATCAGTCTTGCTGGCCCAGCACCATGTTGCCGCTGCCGAACCGTCAATAAAATGTCCGGGCAGCCAACAGAAGGGCCAGCAGTTCAGGCCAACAGTTGGCACCCCATCAGTTGTCATATGCCACAACAGGGCCATCAGTTGTCCATCACAGGCAATAGCTGCCACAAGTGGCCCTTCAGTGGCCCTGCAAGCACGTGCCAGAAATGATGGTTAGCCTAATATGGTCCGCTAGTTTGACAGTAGTGGCAACCACGTGACGTAACTGGTGGCTTGCCGAATCTTGTCTGCCAATTTCCCAGTAGTAGCCATAATAATAAAAAAAATTTAAAAAAAAATCAAGGATAACTGCAAAAATCGCCCGCTTGCATCCGAGTGGATTTGAACCAGGGCCGTTCGCGTGGTAGATGCGCTCTCAACCGACCGGACTAATTTGCCACGCTTGAGCGCATGCTTGAACTGTCTATTTTGTACATAATGTGTAACCGAATGCTTCCCTCTTTCATTTTACAATATTGCAAGGTATTTTTCATAAAAGTCAGTTTCATATAATTCATAAATTTATTTTTTAAAGTAACAAAAGTTTTTTATTACCTTAAGGGAACTTCACTCATTTTCAAGGAGTGTACATACTTAGAGTCGCTTTCCAAAGTTTTGTACTGTCCTTGTCGTCTTGAAAAGAGATTGTTGAATAAATATATATTTATCCGGGTTCATGTCACATTCTGTTACATTTTTAACGTTGTGTCTTTCCTTTCCGTTGCCCGAAGCTACATTTGTTTTAAAGAGGAAATATATTTTATTTTACTTCTTGTTATTTTTAGAAGCAAACTCCTCCAGTCTTGTGTATTTAACCCATGGATGAGTACACCACATAGTGTTGCTTTTTTTTTCTTTCAAATAATTAATAAATTTTGTATGCGTATAATTCTTTTTTTTTTTTTCCAACTAATGTTGTTTTGATGGTTTTCCAGAACATTTGTTTCAAGCGGTTTCAAATTTTTTCTTGTTATTCATCCACTCCATTCCATGAATTGTTATTCATGGGAATGGAGTGGGTGTATTTCATGGTTGTAATCTAGTACTATTTTCCGGCTTAATCTGATATCTTCGTCGACGTAGAATTTCATTAGGGAATTAATTCGCCTCTCTACATATGGATTTTTTTCCTTAACATCCACTAAAATAACACGATAGCGATAGCGTCGTCTTCAACTAACTGGTACCATGAGAGACACAGCAAATGTTGCTTCTGCGCATGTGCAGCCAAGTTGCTTCCACCTGCTGTTGGGGTTGCATTGGTTGCGAGCAACGGGCCACTAGTGGCACTTGCTTGGAGGCCCACAATTCACGGTGATGCTGCAGGGCCATCAATGGCTCGCCAACTGATAGCGCTGCCATCAACGGACCACTACCGGGCCGTGAGCGGCAGATTTCAGCCAGTAGTGATCCATCACTGCCAGCTGCTGGCTAGCAGTTTCCCAGCACTTGTGTTTTTGCTGGGTAATGAGATACAACTACTTGAAGATTGCCCAGTGATCACAATTTCCTGATTTTCCAGGTTGCAATTTGAAACCCTGTTTGTGGACAGAGATAAAATTTGGGATTTATGCACAAGTCCGTGCCTAACAATCATATCAAATTTCGAGGAAATGAAAAGGGGTCAGGTTGAAAATGGCTATTTCATTGGTTGTTTTGACACAGAATGACCCTAATTACAAATAATTGTTTTCTTGAAAGTTCATAAGTAGAAGTTTGCCTGTACTTGGTATTTCTTTTTCCAGTTTTCTGGTAACAGAGGTTTTACTGTATCATTGTTGTGAGGTAAACATTAAGTGGGTGCATTAATTACATTTTGGTGCTCCTCTCTATCTGCAGTTAACCTTTTAAATGCTGCACTATGTTAACTGCGAGTTTCAAACTTTTTGTGCAAATTTATTGTTCCCATTTGGGAACATTGGCATTTTGAGTTAATAATTTTGTTGCAATGTTAGAGAAACTGATTTTTGTTTTGTTATTTAGTACATTAAAGGGTCACTGATATGCAGGGTGTGCCATATAAAAGAGGCCCTAGTATAATGAACGACAACAGTCTGGCAATGTTACTGTACATGGTAAAGAACAGTTGAAATGACCGAAAACAGGAGTAATTTACCTGCGTTTACAATAATTCCTCAAAATGCTGTCCTCCGACATCAAGACACAGCTGCACACGACGAAACATGTTCGTAATGCGCCACAACTCATCGGCAGTAATCTGGGCTATGGCATCCGTAATGTTCACTTTAAATTCATCAAGGGTGTGCGGCTTAGTTGCATACACTTTCCCTGTCAATGCTCCCCTCAGATAAAAGTCACAGGTGGAGAGATTAGGTGATCTGGGTGGCCATAGTCTCTTTGATGCAGTTCTGTCCTCCCCAAACACTTCATGCACAGCATGTAGACTGTTCCGTGCAGTATGCGCCGTTGCACCATCCTGCTGAAAGAAAGCATATGTTCGCTCTTCTTCTCTAAGTGCGGCAACAAATGGGCTGAACAGTTGCTGAACATAGCGCTCTGAGTTGATGGTGTCAGTGAAAAAGAATGGGCCGACTATCCTTTTCGCAGACACAGCACACCAAATGCCTATATTTTGGTCGTACAGAGGAGTCTCTGTTGTCCATCTGGTATTTGTGTCGGTCCAAATCCTACTGTTTTGTGCATTGACATACCCAGACAGATGAAACCATGCTTCATCTGTCATGTAATAAAGTGTTGGGTCCATTTCACCACTGACAATGGTCTCCTGAAACCACTTACAATATTGCATCCATTTTGCATAATCAGGAGTTTTAAGTTCTTGGAGTGCCATAACTTTGTACTGCCACAAAGGCAAATCCACGTTATGTATGTGTCGGCATGACGTGGCAGATATTCCTGTTTTAGACGATAATTGGCAAATCAACTTCCGAGGGCTTTGTAACATCATTGTGCTCACATCCTTGATAATGTCTTCAGTACAAATTGTCTTGGGTTTGTTTCTTTTCGTGTCACACACCGTTCCGGTTTCACGAAATTTCCTCACTAACTTCTGTACCACTGATTTCACCTGTGCTGCACAATGTGGAAATTTTTCTGTAAAGAACTCATTTAAAACCTTGTAAATGTTATTTCTGAAATACTGTTCCACAATAAAAATCTGCTGTTCCGTTCTTAAAACCATTTCCATTGCCTTTGTTCTCTCTTCACTTACACTTATGACCGCGTACCTACACTGCTCTGGCTGTGACTGACCACTCCTTATAATTCCTTTGCAGCCGTACACGCAGAAACCAGTTAGAAGTGGAACAAAGCAGTTTTAACTGGAAACCCACCAAACAGCTTTAACCTGCATGACAACGTCTGGCCACAGGGCCTCTTTTATATGGCACACCCAGTATATTAGGTATTATAAAAACTATAATTTGTGTTTTAATGGCTAGTTTTTGCACTTTTAATTTGTGATAATAATAACTGATTAGCTGTAACTTGCCACAGAATAATGTCACTTGCTATAGAGTAAAATCTTTCCTGCTGAGATTGGATTCAGCATTCCTGATTGCCCCACATATGTTCGATGGGATTTAGATAAGGGCTTTAGGTCAGCCTATCCAACACCTGAACATCCTGTCCCTGCTCCACAAGCTGCTCTAACACTTGTCCATGCTTCACAAACCCAGCCTGGACAGGTGTTGCAGAGTGGAAAGGTACCTGGATGAGCTAAAACAGACAGGGACCTGTACCGAAGTACTGCCACAGCAGAGGTAATGCAGCATTGATCAGAAAATACTGATAACTGGTGACCATTAGGTTGAACATCACCGTAATCAAAGGCTTCAGTCCTTGCTGGCAAAAACATCCCCACACCATCACAGAGCCTCCTCCAAACTTGAGTGTAGTGCCAATGCAGTCTACCTGACAGCATTCCCTGGGCAAATGTCACACCCAAGTACTATCCAAACAAAAAGTGAGTAGTGCAAGTCATTTATCCATATGACCTTTCACTTTTCTGTTGTCCATGAATGGTGAGCAAGACACCACTGCAGTCACAGTCTAGCATTACCTGGAGTGATGTAGGTCTTGTGTGTAGCTGACCTAGCGTGGTAACATTTGTCATCTGATCCCGATGGTTTGTTCTGGTGCAAATAGATGTTTCATGTGGCTTATTCAAAGTCACTGGATTGGCCTGTGGCCAAGAATGTGCATGCCTTCACATTATGCGGTGAGTTCCTCATGGCATGATCACTGAGTTTGTGCGGCCTGTAAGAGTACAGCTTCGGTGTAGTGGCACCATCTGCTTTCCATTGATGAAGAACATCAACGACAGTGGATTTGGGGAATCCCAGGAGAGAGAAAATGCTACGCAATGATTTCTTACTAAGGCAACCAACCTCCTTGCACCATTTCAAAGTCCATCAGTTCAGCTCTGTGCAGCATAATTGCTTTCAGTGCTTTCTCACAGATGTGCTAACACTCATCTTTCTGCTCCAACACACCCTGTGTGTGGTGCATCTGGTACTGAAAATGCACTTTTATTTGCATATGTGGAGGTGTCCAAATACTTTTGTTTACATAGTGTATTTGAAATGAATTTTATTTATTTTGTTTCTTTTTGTACCATAGTTAAGTAAGTGCCCATGGTAAGCTGGGACACAATGTTGATTTAGTCTTTTTTTGCACTCAAAACATTTGTTTCTGGTATTTTTCTATCAAATTACAAAGCACCCTTGCAAAGAGGGTGCCAGATAGTGGGTGTGAAATGTTCCAGAAGTATGTGGAGTAGGACCTGTGAGTGCTGGGTGAGTTGACAGGCGTTCTTTTTGGTGAAGATTCACTTCACTGTATCTCTGAATAAGGTAATGTTATAGGATGCCAATCTTGTTTTTCTTGGCCTTTGGAAATAGTTTGACTATTCTGATGGATTCAAGTGAAGGGTAATTTGATGTAACTATAACTTGCCAGTACTGGTGTTTACATAACCATCCTGCCCATCATCACAGATTTTGTGGAGTTACCCAGTACTAAGTGTCAAAGTTCAGTTACAAGGGCTTTGGGTCAAGAGCTAAAAGGAACTGTGCATCAATCACAGACAAACATGAAGATGACATTTTGTGTAGCTGCTAAAAGGTTTATAAAGCATTTTGAACTTTCTGATGAAAAATGCTTCACACCACATGCCAATGTTCTCATTTGGGAACATCGAAAAAAAAAAGACACGGGTTCTCACTAATGAATTAAGAACTGTACAAATTTATGTGATTACAACATAAACTCAACCCTTCTGCATCTCTCCAGTGAATATAAAAGAAATTCAATGTTTTTTATGGTATGAAATTATAAAGTGTTCATAACAGGTATAAAAATAAGAAAAACAGCAGTTTTGGGAAATTTTTAGATTTTTATTTTTTGAATAGAGGGCAAAATAAAAATAGCTAAAAAATATAAAGGATATTCAGCAATTTAAAGAAAAAATTCATTACTGAATGCTTCCTTCCAATTTTTTTAATTTTAATTGAAAAGTTATTGTTCCCAAATGAGAACATTGGCAGGTAAAAGGTTAATTGGAAATATGTGTGTTTGCATATCAGTCATACCACAACACTCCTGATGTTAACAGTTTGTTAGAGAAGATATGTGGCTGTGAAATTCTGAATGTAATGACATGTTTGCAAGGCTAATTTGAAATGGTGTCAAAAGTATTCGTGAGAATCTCAAAACTTATAATATTTAACATTAATGTTTGTACGAGGAGTGTCAGATAAGTATCTAGATTTTTATTCATATCGATACAAAACTGTGTTGTGTATGATCGTATGTGTGCAGGAAACTATTACAACTACTTTCAGTGAAGCACTGTAAAAGTGGAGCAGCTTGATACTAATGTTAGGTGGTGCATTGATCAAAAACAATGGCAGCTACATTAAGTGTTCAGTTCAAGCAGCCAGCAGTAGTGAAATTTTTAATGAAAAAGACCAAATTAAAGCAGACCTCATCAGAAAAGATTACTAAAATAGCCTTACAAAATTCCAGAAGCAAGTAAAGAAACATCAAAAACATTTTGAGAACAGTCAATTAAAAGCTCTTAAAGATTTCAGAAAAAATGAAAGTGTAGTTGCTGTGAAAACAGACAAAAGTAAGTTGATTACTATTATGGATAAGAAAGATTATCAAGAAAAGATGGAAGAAGAACTAAAAAAGCCTATGAATGAAGAAGTAAAAGAAAACCCACTACCAGATTTGATTAAAAAAAGTCTCAAAGCTTATTTCACTTCAAAAAAGAAAAACCAGCTTCCAGAAAACTATAAACAATTCTCAAAATTACAGTTCAGATTACCTCAAATATATGGAATAGTCAAACTGCATAAAGAACACCAACCAATTAGATCAATAATTGACTCAAAAAACTCAATTCTTTCAAATCTAAATTACTTTTTAAAGTCGCACTTTCAGAATCTTTTAAGAGCCACCTAACTTGATTAAAAATTCAATGCAGCTAAAAAAAAAAAAAAAAAAAACATTAGAACTTCTTCCTAAATTAGATTCTCCTATTATGGGTAGTTTAGACAAAGTGTCTGTTTCTACTCACATCAATATAGATCAACTTATTGACTTTATAGCGAAAGACTTGGCAGACCTAATAGTTTTTCACAACAAAGATAGAAACATATTAGTTGGAATTTTTGAAATGCTTACCTTCTCTTTGCAGAATAACTACTTTCAATTTGAGAAAAAATAATTTCATTCAAAAATCTGGTCTAGCTATGAGCTCCCCACTCTTAGCCTAACTATTATGTGGGAAAACTAGAAGAAAAGGTACTAGTACAACCCACATACTTCTGCTTACATAGCAGATACATGAATGACATCTTATTTATAATAGATAGCTCAGAAATTGTTTCAGAAGGAATTCTAGACTCATTCAATGAATTAGATGATTCCCTTAAGTTCACTATTGAACTTCATAAAGAAAGAAGAATTAACTTCGTAGATATTACTATCTATTATGAAGATGAAAAATCTCTTTCTAGTTGGTATAAAAACCAATGAATACTAATAGACTATTGGATTTCAATTCCTATCATCCAGTTTCTATTTTAAAAAAATGTAGCAAGTCAGTTTTTAGAAAAAATAATAAAATAGTTTCTACAGCAGATAAGAAAGAAGCCCATAAAGAAGAGCTTAGTCATACTTGCAGGAAATAACTATCCTAAAGAAGAAATTGAGAAGCTTCTGAATTTTAATGGTACGAAGAACTCGCAAAAGCAACAAGTAAAATTCACTAAAAAAAAATTCTTAAATTCTTATCACAAAGGTATATTTGAGTCTTTTAAAGAGAATTAGAGTATAATATTAGGCTAGCTCCAAGTTTAGAGAACAAAGTTAAAAAAAAAATCCCTAAAATAGTTCAAAGACAAGAAGATATTTTAAAAATGCAAGGTGTAGTCTATGAAGTAAAATGTAGTTGTGGACTATCTTACATAGGTGAAACAGGTCGCAGACTAGAAACTCGTATAGCACAGCATAAAGCTGCTATAAAAAATTGCTCCAACGAGACTGGTTTAGATAGGCATGTTAGAGAAACTAGTCACAGCATGGATTAAAATTCCCTTAAAGTCATCAGTTTCCAAAGCAATTTTCAAAAAAGAAAGCTAAAAGAAGGAATAGAGATTGAGAAAAATCAAAATTTCATCATCAATGACTGCAAAGGATTTTTCCTGCCTAACATCTGGCAGGATTTGAGGGAAAATAACCGTAACCTTCAAGGTTAACCCTAACCGCGATAGTGACGGGAATAAGTGACAACAAAAAGACAGCCTGAAGAAGTAGAAGAGTTTTCTCCGAAAATTCGCAATTTAAATAAAAAAATTCCTACTAAAATTCCCATAACAGTTGCTTTTGATTAGTAATTGAAAGAAAGCGTATAGGCCGCGGACATTACTAGAAGACTTCAGACAGTGTATGATGATGAGGCTGTCTCGTTCCAGTGTTTATGAATGGGTTATGAAGTTCAAAGCTTGTAACGAGAGCCTTGAGGATAAGGCATAGTCAGGTAGCCCTAACACTGCGGTGACTGATGAAACTATTAAACGGGTTGACGGCTTGATTAAAGGTGACAGATGCATTCGTGTTCGGAGTATTGCCATGGAATTTAATATCAGTAAAGATTCTGTTGGCCGAATTATTCATGAACAGCTCAACTAACAGTGGTGCATAAATGCCAAAGACTAGACATTTGGAGTTAACTGGTACAGTGCTATAATGAGGAGGACGATGCATAATCACAGGCGATGAAACATGGATTCATCAGTTCAAACTGGAGACAAAATGGCAAAGTATGCAATAGCTTCGTTCGAATTCGCCCCCATCAAAGAAGTTCAAAGTTGGTTTGTCGGCGTCCAAGGTCATGGCTACTGTCTTCTGGGACAAACACGGTATCCCTTTGGTTGAGTACTTGGCAAAAAATGAAACAATAAATGTGAACACTTATGCGAAGACACCGAGAAAACTTGTGCAGCGTATCCGGACCAAACAGCCAACATTGAAAAACAATCAACTGTTGCTTCAGCCTGATAATGCTTGCCCACATATCGCTAAACCAGTGCAAGCAGAAATTGAAAGACAGAGGTGGACCATTCTTCCGCACCCTGCTTACAGTCTGGACTTGGCACCTTCCAATTTTCATGTTTTCAGTCCCTTGAAGGATAGTCTTCGCCGCCCCGGTGGCGCAGTGGTCTAAGCGATGGCCTCTGATCATTCGTCCGAAAGGGGTCCGGGTTCGAATCCTGGTGAGGCATGGATGTTGTGTTTGTCTTACGGCACTGGCTCTCTGCCTTCCCTGGAACCAGTGACCCTAAATTAGGGACGAGTGACTGCTTATAGCCCATTGAGTTGCTCACGGTGGTCGTTAAACCTTCACTCAAAAAAAAAAAAAAAAAAAAAGAAGGATAGTCTTTGTGGCCACCACTGTAAGAGCATGGACGATCTGTGAGCGTCTGTCGATCTCAGCACCCCTGCTGATTTCTTTGCCACTGGAATGAATCAACTTGTTCATCGGTGGAGGACATTCGTTGTGCTGAACGGAGAATATGTGGAAAAATTACTTGACTTGTTCTTACCACTGAATCCTACATATATATCATATAATTTATGCATCCTGTATTTTTTATTTTTCTCCTATGATTGATAGGAATAAAAATCTTGTTACTTATCGGACACCCCTTGTAATTGTTTTACAGTTGATGTTTGTAAAAACACAATTCTTTTGAATAAATAAGTACATCGCGCTTTCCACTTTGTAACCACACACAGCAACCGAATAACAATTTTTCGGTTGCTGTGTGTGTTTACAAAGTGGAAAGAGCAATGTACTTATTTATTCAACTGACGCCACATATTTAGAGGATTTTCACAATTCTTTATTATCCATATTTTTCAGTTACCAGCAAATTTATGTTTCATTCCTGCTAATTGAGTATAAACTGCATTTCTTTCAGTGAAAACTATAGTTCAAAGCTCTGTGATTTTTTTAATTGTCATTATGATGCAGCAAAAGTGCTGTTTCTTGCCATGATAATCAAAGGCTAGCCTTCTGATTATCAAGTCTTCTGTGTGTCACTTCACTTTGTTTACATGACACTCACTATCATGGGCAAAGAAACTAACACCACCGTAGTAGATAAAATACAAACAAAAACGAATCGGAGCACTTTTTGTGGAAAATATTACAGACACAGGACAAAAAATTAGTCACCTCGAGAAATTTACTTTTAATACTTAGTTACATCACCATGTACAAAAATCACAGCATTAATTCATTGTGGAAGAAGTTCAGCAAAAGGATTTAAATAACTTGAGTAAATTTTTGACCATTTTAAGAACAGTTTGTCCTGCAATTCATTGAGATTCCTGGGATGCTGAAGTTTGGTTTTTATCCTTCGTTCAAGGTGGTTCCATAAATTCTCAATGGGATTTAAATCTGGTGGTTTAGCTGGCCAGTCCTTGTGCCCCAAAGTTGTATCATGGTCTCCACACCAATTCATAATGGTTTTAGCTCTATGAATCCTACAGTTGTCATCCTGGTAAATCGGATAAATTACTTGGTGAGAATTCTGTAAATGTTGGGCGAAAAGAAGCACACAACTGTCTAAAATTTCTCTGTAAGCATGCTGATTCATTGTGTTCTTCACCTCTAATAATGGGCTTAGTTCACAACCAGTAAAACAACCCCACAGCATTGCAGACCCAGCTCCTTTGGCAGGAACTCCTTGAACACACTCAAGACTGAATGTTTCTTTAGACCTCCTGTTGACTCTACACCAGGGATGGCGAACCTTTTCCGACTAGTGTGTCATTTATAGTTTGCTTTACTGCTTTCAAGTGTCAAGTGCGCCACCTCTTGTCCGTTTTTTTTTTTTTTTCAGATTAACATTAGCGTAAAACTTCTTGCTGAATGCTACTAGCCAAGGCATTTAAGTTCAGTTAATAACATATTGTCTTCAAGGTTATGGGCACCATCAGTAGTCATAGATACTATTTTATTTAAGTCAATTTCCAATTTTACTACAAATTCCTGCTTCACTTCACTTCACATATTATATCTTTCCCTCAGCAATCAGTCCCCCCCCCATTACATTTCCACAAGGAAATCTAACAAAAATATTTAACCTTGCTTGTGACGTCATATCAATGCATTAAAGCATTGATATATTGGAAGGATAAAGTGGTAGAAGTTGAAAGTTCCTCTGACAGAGCTGCACGACTCGTTATCCAACTCTCGAGAAGATACCAGGCTCAGATTATTCAAACTTATGCACCCACCACAAGTCATCCTGAAGAAGAAATTGAAGAATTTTATGAGGAAATTTGTCATCTAAATAATAAAGGTAA
The DNA here is from genome assembly GCA_039090855.1 of Macrothele yani. Taxonomy (NCBI): domain Eukaryota; kingdom Metazoa; phylum Arthropoda; class Arachnida; order Araneae; family Macrothelidae; genus Macrothele; species Macrothele yani. The sequence goes on from CM077004.1 coordinate 42,073,726, forward strand.
GCAGCACTTGAAAATAATTATGGGAGATTTCAATGCAAAAATAGGGCAACGGCAACAGAATGAAACTTCAGTAGGTAAATTCGGTCACGGCAACAGAAACCAGCGTGGAAATACTCTCGTTGAGTTTGCAGAGGCAGAAGGGTTTTTCATCTTGAACTCCTTCTTCAAGAAAAAGCCACACAGGAAATGGACATGGAGACATCCAAATGGGACGACAAGTGAAATTGATTTTATTATGTGTAACAAAAAATTCGTCATAGAAGACTGCAGTGTGCTAAACAAGTTCAACACAGGTAGTGACCATAGATTGGTGCGATGTAAGATGCACCTCAACACTAAACTTGAACGTGGCAAGCTCATAAGACAAACAAAATCTATTGACATAACCAACCTTAAAAAACACCATAATACCTTCAAGTTGGAACTGAAGAACAGGTTCTCTGCTTTAGAAGGCCTAACATCGGAAGAAGTGGACATCTCTGAAGTTAACAGAAAAGTAACCAAAGCTCTTGTGGAAACAGCAACAAAATTAGCTGGGTCTAAGAACAAGTTGCATGTAAATAAATTATCAGGAAAAACGAAAATGTTGATGCAAAAAAGAAGAGAGATGAGGACAACTAAAGAAGATGTGACTTCCAAAGTGGAATATATAGAGCTATGCAAGACAGTACGAAAAAGTATCACTGAAGACGTAAGAAAATTCAACTGTGATCTAGTGAGGAAAGCAATTGAAAACAACCAAAGCCTAAAGATAGCAAAGGGACATCTCAGTAAGGGAAGAAAACAGATTATGGCACTGAGAAAAGAAGATGGTTCTGTAACAAGAAATAGAGGCGAAATTTTGACAAGAGTGAAAGATTTCTACTCCAAATTATATGAAAGGGATGATACATGCACTCCAGACATCATGAAAGATACCAGTACCAGAGTTCCTCCAGTCCTTCCAGCAGAAGTTGCACATGCAATCAAGAACATGAAGCGGGGAAAAGCTCCAGGAGAAGATGGAATTACTGTAGACATCATACAAGAAGCAAGTGGAGAAATCGAAACAGTACTCGCCCAAATTTTTACTCGATGCCTTAATGAAGGAAAGATTCCTGAGGATTGGAACACCGCTACAATGATCCTGCTACATAAGAAAGGTGACATTGAGGATCTCGGAAACTACAGACCTATCAGCCTCCTATCAGTAGTTTATAAAATCTTCACTAAAGTTCTTTCACACCGCTTGAAGGTAACACTGGACATGGCTCAACCGAGAGAACAAGCTGGATTCAGGAGTGGCTACAGCACAATAGATCATATCCATGTGCTGAGAGAACTAATTGAAAGAGCGAGGGAATATGAACTTCCATTGTGCATGGCTTTTATCGATTATGAAAAAGCCTTTGATTCGGTGAAACCATCAGCAGTTACAATGGCTCTGAAAACCTGCGGTATTGAAGATGCATACATTAATATTATTAATAACATCTATGAAAATGCAAGTGCAAAGATTAGGCTGTTTGAAAATACAACACACATAAAAATTGGAAAGGGAGTGAGACAAGGTGACACCATATCTCCGAAGCTCTTTAATGCCACATTGGAGGGTGTTTTTCAGTCACTGAGCTGGGAAACCAAGGGGATAAAGATTAATGGAGATTATCTAACCCACCTTCGTTTTGCTGATGACGTAGTCTTTTTTGCAACTAGCCCATCAGAGCTGCAGTGTATGATCCAGGAACTTGCTGACAAGAGTAAAGAAGTGGGATTAAAAATGAACTTTCAGAAGACAAAAGTGATGTTCAATGCTTTTACAAGAAATGAAGATTTATCGATTGATGGAGAAAAGCTGGAGATAACAGACACGTACGTTTATCTTGGACAGCAGATATCAAGTGAGGGTCACATTGATGAAGAAATTAATTGGCGTACAAAACTTGCCTGGAGAGCTTTTGGAAGAAACAGCATAATTTTCAAGAGCAATATGCCATTATGTCTTAAAAGAAAAGTGTTTGATCAATGCATCCTTCCAGTGCTTACGTATGGTGCAGAGACGTGGACCTTAACTAAAAGAGACATACAAAGGCTGCAGACAACTCAAAGAAGCATGGAGAGGTGCATACTTGGTGTAACCAGGAGAGATAAGAAGAGGAACTCGTGGATCCGAAAAATGGCAAGAGTGGAAGACATCATGATCAGAGTTAAATCCCTGAAATGGCAATGGGCTGGACATACTGCCAGAAGGACAGATCATCGATGGACAGCCGAAATTTTAGATTGGATTCCAAGGGACAGGAAAAGACCCAGAAGAAGACCACATGGGAGATGGGTGGATGAAATTCGAAAGTATGCAGGGGTGACATGGAGGAGACTGGCACAAGACAGACCGTTGTGGAGGAAACTTGGGGAGACCTTCGTCCAGCAGTGGATTGATAATGGTTGACAATGATGATGATGATGATATTGGAAACATATCGAACATATTGGAAACATATCGAACATATTGGAAACATATCGAACATATTGGAAACATATCGAACATATTGGAAACATATCGATATTGTCCAAATAAGATTTAATATGACCAGTAACATCTTCACTCATTCTTGTTATTCTATCTTTAAGAGAGTTCCTTCTGGCTGGCATTTCCTTAATTCTATTCACAATTTGTTACTTGTTTGGAAAATCTTTCAATAATGTGTCAGACTTGGCTAAGAAAGCCGCCTTCAAAAAATCACCATCACAAAGTGGCTTCCTATGCTGTGCAATACAGCAAAATAGAGGAAAACTAGCCACAGTGATATTATTCCTTGTCCTGAAAGAAGATACAGAACAATTTAATTGTTTTTCATAATTTTTCACTTTTTATGAAATGTACTTCATTCTTTCTTCATTTTACATGGAACAAAAACTTTTACAATTCCTCTCAAAATGACGCTGTACGTTGAATTTGCGGAAAACTGCTGTTTCCGTACACAGGCAACAGAAAGCTTAATTGTTTTTCTCAATGACTCCGAACTCCGATGTCTACTGTTCTTGAAATACTCGGCCACTATCTTTGTTAAGTTTCAATTTTTTTTTTTTTTTTTTTTTTGTGGCACCGAAAACATGTTTGCATAGTCGGGATACAAAAACACCAGCAAAGAAACAATTACAGCACACGAGAAATAAGCAGCAGCTAGAAACAAATCAACCTTCTTTGACAAACTGAAGCTCTGGACTGGCGTCACAGTGTTGCCAAGTTATAAATTTGAAATCTCTCCATTCATTGTTCAAGGTTACTTTCAGTTCTCACAGGAACTCGCTGTTTCACGCACTTCTACCTATCAGATTGGTTTTCTCTCCCTCCTGCAAAGGTAAGGGAGAAGCAGGAGAGTGGGGGCTTGAGCTGTAGCAGGTGTGGACGCCTCGTTGGTAGAAGTCTGTAGGAGCAGAATGATAAAATAATTGTGTGCATGTGATGCTTAACTTTTGGGAATTAATGGCAATTAAATAGGTGAGGCTGATTTATTTACTACCACTTTGGAGGACACTTTTTGGCTAGATTAATTTTCTTGTCAAAGCTCAGTTATTTGCAAAAAAGACACTACAGACATGCTGTTGAAAAATTATCTCTAAAAAAACTAAATTTTCATTTAATGTTAAATGTTTTCATATTGATGTGCCACCCGAATCGTGTTCATGTGCCATAGGTTCACCATCCCTGCCCTACACCTTGCATCATTTGAGTATAGGCAAAATTTGGATTCATCCGAGCATATGACAGCCTTTCCCTGATCAACAGTCCATGTCCTGTGAGCTTTGGCACAAGCTAATCGAGTTTTATTGTGAGCTGCAGTTAACATTGGTTTCATTCAGTCTTGCAACTTTACTTCAGATATCTATTCGATGAAGTTAACAGTCCATGTCCTGTGAGCTTTGGCCCAAGCTAATCGAGTTTTATTGTGAGCTGCAGTTAACATTGGTTTCATTCAGTCTTGCAACTTTACTTCAGATATCTATTCGATGAAGTTAACAGTCCATGTCCTGTGAGCTTTGGCCCAAGCTAATCGAGTTTTATTGTGAGCTGCAGTTAACATTGGTTTCATTCAGTCTTGCAACTTTACTTCAGATATCTATTCGATGAAGTTAACAGTCCATGTCCTGTGAGCTTTGGCCCAAGCTAATCGAGTTTTATTGTGAGCTGCAGTTAACATTGGTTTCATTCAGTCTTGCAACTTTACTTCGGATATCTATTCGATGAAGTTAACAGTCCATGTCCTGTGAGCTTTGGCCCAAGCTAATCGAGTTTTATTGTGAGCTGCAGTTAACATTGGTTTCATTCAGTCTTGCAACTTTACTTCAGATATCTATTCGATGAAGTTAACAGTCCATGTCCTGTGAGCTTTGGCCCAAGCTAATCGAGTTTTATTGTGAGCTGCAGTTAACATTGGTTTCATTCAGTCTTGCAACTTTACTTCAGATATCTATTCGATGAAGTTCCTTACACAATATTTGCTCAGATATAGATGTGTGAGGCCCATTATTAACAGAGTCAAAGAGCTCCTTCTTGTTTGGAACCTCTTTTCATTGACCAGGCGAGAAATTCTGTGCTGGCCATGACGTGTCAAAATGGTGTTTCATCCAGAGTTGTTTCTTTTATTCTCAGTCGAGTTTAACCTATACCATTCTTTATAAATACGTAGAACTGTTCTTTTGTTAATATCTGCAAATTCAGCAACTTCCTTGATCACAGTGGTCGTTAAACCTTCAATTTAAAAAAAAAAACCTTCCTTGATTTATTGTATATATCTGTCAATTATACAGTTGTGATATTTTATACTGTTTCTCATGTTGTATGAATATCAAAGTGCTTGTGGGAAACTTATTCATCTTTGTCTGACATTGAATTATCAAAGATAATATTCATCTTTGTCTGACTTTGAATTACCTGTGATAATTCAATGTCAGACAAAGATGAATAAGTTTCCGCAAGCACTTTGATATTCATATAACATGAGAAACAGTGCAAAATATCACAACTGTATAGTTGACTGATATGTACAGTAAATCTTATAACCACGTAATGAAGTTCAACACCGAAGTGTGTTTGAAGAACTAAGTAAACTTTCTTGATGCTGTGTCCTTTTGACCTGCCAAAAACTATGAGACCTTTTTTCCAATCTTCAAGTCACTGATTTTAATTTTTCAAAAATTTCAGCTTAAAATTTTGCCTGTAGAAAGAAATAACACTTATTTTATTATTATGTAACCCAGAAACATTTAAATAAAATTCTAATTATAACCTCAGAAATATATCATATTCAAGGAAAACACATATTGCTGCAGGTGATTAATTTTCTGTCCAGTGTCTTTATATTTATAACTTCTATGTTTTTGAACTGTGACCACCTAATAACCTTGGTTAACAACAAGTGAGGAAAAAAATAAAATCGGTTTGCGTAAAAACTTCAATAATAATAAAACAGCACTTTCTGATATTATTTATTATTCAGCATTTAATTTTTACAAAACAAATCTTGTATTTCTTTCCAAAATTGCTATTTATTATTGTACAAATTATTCCAGTTAAAAAAAAATACTTTGCATGAAATGTAGCAACAATGCCACTTTCTTTGCCTCATGACGGTGGGCATCCGCAGGTGTAATGTAAACAAATTGGAATAAACACTGAACTACTTAAATAGCTGATAATTAGAAAGCTAGCCAACTGTAATTTGCTGTAGTCTTAAAACTCTTATTTTGTGTTACAGGCCATGGCTTTTTCCACCCAGAGGTGTTCTTCTCAACCAAAGAGAGATGACGATGATAACTCCAGTTACGAAGTTGACATTGGGATTCCGCAAGAACGAATTGAACATCATTTGCAATTTTCTACCAAGAGGATTTATGAGGGAAAGCTGGTGCAGCTAGTTGAACGACTTGAGGAATGTACTGAGGTCAGGGAAGATTTCATTGATGGATTCCCAGAATGGCATACTTACCGAGATAGAAGTATAACATGCCTTGATGATGTAGAGAAAACTCTGAATAAAATTCATCATGATGTCAACATTACCAAAGCAGTAGCTGGTGCTGGTGGATTGGCTAGTGCCTGTGTTGGTGTAGGAGCTGCAGTGGCAATGATAGCTGATGATCCCATATCTACTCCCTTACGGATAGTTGCAGGTGTTGGCAATGTAACCACATCACTTGTAGGAGTGGGTGCTGAAGCTGCTGAAATTACATTGTCCCAGAAGCAGTTAAACAAAGTTAAGAAAAGTTTATTGGGAGACAGTGAGCGGTTTGAAATAGTACTGATGTTCTTTGAGCGATCGAATGATGTAAAAAGTGCCATTGAAAGCATTTGTGATATCAATGTAATGTCTGATGTTTTCCAACAATTGATTGCCATTGTTCCTAAGGTGAAGGCTACATCCAGTGCTCTGTCAATTCAAGTAACGCAAGTGATGAAAGTAGTCACCAAAGTGCTGAAAAAGGATATGTCAAACTGTGATATTAATAAAATTGTTTTGATGTGTGCTTCAATATGCCAAAACCCTGAGTTACTTGGAAACATAAAAGACATTCTTCAGGTGCTGAGAAATGTTCCCAGCTTGATACCCATGTTAAAAATGGTGGCAAATGTTTATTTTGAAGGCAAGTTCCTTGCAGAGCAGATTTATGAGGAAAGTAAACACTCAGTGGGAAAAAGTGGAACTTCAACAGACAGGGCAGTTATGTATGGACTGTTTCAAACAGTGAATATTGCTCTTGAGCTGTTTTCACTATCAGTTCTTTTGGAGGATTTCCAAAAAGGTTCCAAGTCTCGATACTCTCCTGAAATCCAAAAAGTGAATAACATGTTGAAGGCAGAGCTTGCCCTTATTTCTCATGTGTACAAAAGAGTGAAAGAGGGAAAGGAATGATTTTTGATGTATTCTTCATAAATTTTGCTAACGTTTATAAAGAAAACAGCTGATTGGTCAGAAAATAGGGAGAGGTACAATGTAATGTGGTGGTGTATACAATGTAATTTGGTGTAATGTACATCCCATTTAAGGCAAAAGATGGCCTATGTAAATTGTAAAATATCCCACAGTATCCTCAAAAGTTGCATAGTCTTTTAAAAAATAAGAATATAACAGGGACATAATGTCGACAACATGTTGTTGTTTTTTTCAAGCATGCAGTATGATAGTAGTGCTTAAAGTAAGAATCCTCTGCTAAGAAAAACTAGGAAATTTTGGCCATCCATGCTTTCATCTAATACAAAAAGGATTTGGATATATTGTTTGAAACTGATACCATTACCAGTGCAAATGTTCAAAGACCACCTCATCTGTTCAGTAGGCTTTGCACTGATTCTCCAAGGTTGGTCAGGGTCCAAGGCCTAGATGAGGTTAGTAGGGTCCAGCACTGGTTCTGTTTTTTCCTGGAATCAGTGACTCTGTATTAGGGATGGAGGATTCATAATAATAGTCTAGTGTATCTAAAATTGGAAAAACAAATTATATACACACATGAGCTATAATATTTTGGCGACCTACTTAGAACCATGTTGAGCTCATCAACTCACTTAAACCACAGAGGTGCCCCCGGTATTCTTTACAAGCTGAACAGTATCACACCCTTGAGATCAGCAGTGGAGTGAGACACTGGCGAATTCTGTGTTCCACTGCATTCCACAAAAGTTTGATAGGATTCAAGGCAAGGGTGTTTGGTTGCCAGAGTAGCACGCAAAATGCTAGGTTGTGATCCTTGAACTATTTCTGTATGGTGCTAGCCTTGTTTTTCCAAAAGAGTCCAGAATCATCCAAGATACATGGTAACAACATAGGGCAGAACTTGGTCCGGAACCGTGCTTAGGTAGGATCTGACAATGATGGTGTGTTCAAGAAGGGTGTTAGAGAACAATTTGTATACTAACTGCAACCGGTCTATTTCCATCCAGCTAGGCATCTGGTTGCAGCTGTTCATCCTCACATATCAAATAAGGACCTGTCCATTGGCGTGTTGTGGCTGGAACCCGTCTGAGCAGGTGACTGTTTTTCAGTGTCCAGTCACTGTGCTTTCGTACCCACTGCATGCAGAACTGTTGATGAGGGTCATCCAACTTGGGCACATGAGTGAGCCACTTACAAAAGTGCATAGACAAAGCAGTCTGTAGCATTTCTTACTGTTTCACACGTTATTTCTTATAATAATCCTAAGGAGCGTAGTGTTCAAGTTCTATTGTCAAAATATTGCAAATTAAATGCACTGTGAACTAATGTTTGTCTTAAAAGGTAGATAATCAGTATTGTAACTCGCCTTGCTGTTGTTTGTTGCACTGGCTGAGCATCCATAATTAGCTGACTTTGAAGAACTGCTGCACCAGCTGAGCTTCTGTAATTTGCTTGACCCTGAAGAACTCCAGTGTATATCTCCACCAGTCGGGAATCAAAATAATGTTTCAATGTATGTTGCTAATAAGGTGAATAAAATTGAATAATATAAATAAAAACCGATTTAATCTCAAAAGGAGCAAACTGAAATTGAACCAGAAAAATGGAAGTTCCAACTGACCAATATGCAAATTTTCTCGAGCCACTTACTCCTTAATCCCATGCACTGGGTTATGTGCTTGGAAACATTTCTCTATGCACTCTGGTTATGGTCTGCCATTAACCATGGCATAATGTGCTGTCTCTTGTTCCAGACTGCACAGGCCAATCAGTGTCCATTTTGACTGTCACCCAGTGGGAATTTCTTTCCAACACTTTGTCCTGCATCAGAATATTTCCTCCACACCCTTGTTGTGGTAAATCTCGAATAGGAAACAGTGACTTTGGTTGCTAAGATGCTGGCTTCGCTATCCTCAAACTGATAATATTCTGTGTTAAATCCAAACTCCACGAAAATCCTCTTTCCCCATTTCATGGACTACAAATTGACATATCTTGCCCATGTTATCTCAGTATATTCTTCTTTAGTTAATGATGTATTTGCTATATATTGTGGGATCGCATCCACTTGCAGAGACTGGTGGTCATAATGATCTGGCTCAAGAATGTGTGTATGCATGTGTATTTGTACACACACACACACGCTCACACCAAATGGGAAAATTGTGTTAACAGGAAGGGGGTTGAAAAGTATGTGAAAAAATGTCCAAAGTGTGGCTGTATCTCATCCTCTTAACAGAAAAGATTCTGCATCAGAAAAAGAAGCAAAAAGAGTTTTAGCCAAAGAAAAAAAAAGTGGCTGCTGTCTAGAAACTGAGATAACTAATGCTTGGCATTCACCAAAAATGTCACTTTTTTAAAGTTCATTTGTTAAAAAAGGATGCTGAAATGGAAAGGAGTATTTTGAGAATAAACACCTGATGAGAAAAAGTATTTTGAGAGATTTCGTTTTCAAGACTAAGTATATTGTAAATGCATATCTATTGATTTATTATGTGAAATTCTGTTTAATTATGCTTACCAACTCTCATATTAGGAAATTGTAATTGGTAGTGTTACAAATTTTGAAATGTATGTAGAAAGCACCAGAAAGGCTGTGTTTCAGAAGTGGTTGAAAGTGGATTAATTATAAATGAGTGGTAGGCAATGCACTTAACTAACAAACTAATTAAGAAGAAGGTAGTGTAGAACACGCTAAGTTACGTATAAAAGTTTAATGCAAATATATTTCAGCCATTACTATGGCCTTCATCAGTGCGACTACGATTACAATCGTAGTCGCACTGATGAAGGCCATAGTAATGGCTGAAATATATTTGCATTAAACTTTTATACGTAACTTAGCGTGTTCTACACTACCTTCTTCTTAATTAGTGGATTAATTCTTACTGTTTTTAACAAAATCAATGTAGTACTGTTATATTTTGGTTAAATTATTTGGCGGTGTATTATTAAATTAACAGGGAGATTTGTTCCCAGTGTTTATGAACTTATTAGTAGCTGCCACCAGTCAAGAATGATAGCAAGGTCTGGACCCGTTTATCTTCACTTTCTACTCACCTCAGAGGCGTTGCAAAGGGTCATGCACTTGTTAAACAGAGCTGACCTCTTCCATGACAACAAATTTATTCCTGTATACATGACGTGACGATTGATGAAATATTTAAAATGATGGTTGAAATATATTCAACTTGTGGATAAAGGCTTACTTTGTTAAGGCATTCAACATGCACAGTTCCTTTTCAATATTTCATTTCTTACACAGCACTGAGAGTTCCATCGAGATACACACTGTCCAGTCATGGTGAATGAGGCATCGAAAAGTTTCTATTAAATACTTCTCAGGGTAGTGACAATACTGTTACAGAGAACACAGGGAGAGGCTACTCCTTACCCACTACCTAACTTATTTTATATGCTTAGACCTCAGCCTAATGCTGATAATGATCAAGTTTAAACAACCAACCTCGGCTAATGAAAAATTACACTGGTGACGCAACTGCAGCTGAGCAACCAAACTTTTTTAGGTCTCCTGGTTCATTCTCAGAAGAAACCTGACCTCCTTTCCGAGTGATCACAACCTCCGAAAAACTAACTTCATGCGTCCCTCAACTTTCTCTTGGACCTTGGACAGTGCATGACCAGTCACAGGCTTGCATTCTGACCCCCCCTAGTCCTGGGCATCGCATGCTGCTCTCCACGTCCTATGACATAATCCAGATGCCCGCTCTGCTGTTGCTATGGTCTCTGTGAATTCCATGTTCCAAATTCTTAAAAAGTCACAACCTCTCTTCGATTTTTGTGACCTTGTCACTAAAATGGCTACAGCTTCTTCATCCCTTCTCTTTCACTCAATAATGGTGTCCCATTACCCAAGTTCAGAGTTTTCCCACTCTTTGTTTGTTTTTTTTTGTTTTTTAATTCAACCTCGCACTGATTTTTTTTTCTCCTATTTTTCAAAATCTCTCCACGTCACCACAAGTACTACCCTTTATCTTTTCTTAGAATTATAAGAATTTTCATTTTCACTTGTTGATGGCTGGCTTTGTCTTCTCTCTTGGTGCACGTGAAGCCACATAACTTCAAAGCTAGACAAATGGTTCTCCATCTCCCCATATCTGTGAATATTTTTTCTTTCTTTTTGAATACCATCCTTCCAGAATTCATCAACACGGTGAACTAGTAATTTTTTTTAAATGACCCATTATATAGGCAAATATATCTTCATTCATTAAAGTGAAGAGATTTTGGGACGTATATTTAAGTGATGACAAGGATTTTCCACGATGGTATGTACATATTTACATACTGTAAATTCAAATGCTTGATTTGCTTTCTACAGTGCAGCATGTACGATTTAAAGGTTAAACTGCAGAATAGACTGGTGATCCTGTATCCTGATTTAAGCCACCCCTTTGGCGAAGTAACCTAAACGCTGGCTTTTGATCATATGCCGAAATGGGTCTGTGTTCAAATCCCGGCAAGGCATGGATGTTGCATTTGACTACGGCACTGGTTCTGTCCCTTCCCTGGAACCAGTGGCCTAAATTAGGGACGGGTGACTGCTTATAATCCACTGAGTTACGATGGCCATTAAGACCCCGATAAAAAAAATAAAAAAATATCCTGATTTAAAGGTTAAATTGCAAAACTGTTGATCCTAAAACCTGATTTAGATGTTGAATTGATTATAAAGATTGCTTTTATTCCAAACTTCCTTAGAATTGTCTGATATCTAGACACGCGAGTAATTTACACTTACCATGCTGTCACGTATGATGTGGCTTATATGTGTTGAGTTCTACATCAGCTCATATTTCCATCTTTTGTTGCCGGGTTATGTTCATTTATTCTAGTCTCATCTTCATTATATTCGACCAGCATGGATTTTACTAGAGTGTATTGCATGTTCTTAAAAAATATGGTTGTACAGAATTGGAAAAATATTCTTCATTTTTTGTGAAGGCTATTGTGTTATTAAAGAAAACAAGAAAGCTTTGATTTCTGTCCTTGGATTTGTGTCTGTGTAAATCTCAGATGGATCTTTAAAGTTGCAGGTTGTTCTGTTTTATTGAGAGATGAAGGCACTTACCTGTGAGCCTTAACAAAGAGCATTCAAAATGCATGGGCACCCATAGAGGGAGGGGGGGGGGAGAGAAGGGGCATTTGCCCTCCCATGAAAATAAAACCATGTCCTTTCTGTTCTTGGAAGGTACTACAGAGATTTTCCCAATAACCCTAATTCTGATTTCTAATATTTATGTAAAACTTGTTTAGGCAGAAAAAAATAGGGAAAACATTGGAAATTTCCAATAGAAAAAGCGAAAATTTGCAGTAGAAAGTAGTAATGAAATTTTCCATTGCATGTTGGAGAATAGCATACATACGTACAGCGTGGGAAAATATTGAAAGCAAAGAAATGAAAAATACAAGTGGATATGGTGTTTGTGTATGTTACTCATAGGTGCAATTTCTGTTTGTCCCCTACTGAAAACTAAGCTACGGGTGCCCATGTCAAAATGTGTTTTAGTCTTTAAAAAATCTAATAGGTTTCTTCCTCCTTTTTGTCAGCCAGTGTTTCACTATTCCATTGGTTTGCTTTTCAGCTGTGAAAAGGTGTTTAGCATCCAGTGTTTCATTTCAGTGACTACAGTCAGCAGTGAAGGCAAAAGAAGCCTAATATGCTGTATGATTTACACATTTTGTACTGTAACATCTAATTTTGTACCATTGTTACTCTACATGAGTTCCTGAAAAATGAATATTATATACTATATTGACTAATCTCTGTTCTCTCTCTGATTTGTTTATTCTATGAGCAAAATATTCATGGTGATGTAATCATCTTGGCCCTCAAGAATTGTTTGTTCTGCAGACATGCATAACTTTTTTTAATATGATAGTACACCATATGCATATGCATGTCTGTGCATTGCAAATGTGAACATGTATACATATATGAATCACTTTTAAATATGAACATACTCATCTGTCAACAAAATGAGTTTTTGAATTGCATTATGATCATGCTTTGGCTTTCTTTTAATAAGCATGTGCATCATATGAATATATGTGTGCATAGATCATAAATGAACATGCATGTTTGTGCATCATTTTTTCAATATGAATATGCTTATTTTATGAGCAAAGTGATGCTATGAAAAGCATTGTGTTGATGCATAACTTTTTTTAATACAGGTAGTATATACATGATATGGATATGCATGTTTATGGATTGCAAATATGGATATACATGTCCATGTGTTGCCTATTATGAATATAAGTCATATAAATACGCATGTCCTTGAATTTCTTTTAAGTATGATATACTCATCTGTAAGCAAAGTGGCCTTTTAAACAGTTTTTTTTATCATCCTTTGCTTTTCTTTTAATCCAAATGTGCATCATGTGAAAATATGTATGTATGAATATGGATAATTTTGGATGTTTCTTTTCAATATGAATATCCTCATTGTGTGTAAAGTGACCTTAAGAACATCACTCTTGTCATGGGCTGTTGTTTCTTTTTTGTTAAATATGAATATATATATCATAGGACTTATAGAGTATGTCTGTCTATGGATTGCATTTTCTTAAAATGTGATCTATGTATAATGAGCAAAGTTTCCTTATCTATGTGAGCAAAGTGTCCTTATGAACAGCATTATGGTCATACATTTTATATGAATATACATGTCTATTGATTGCAAATATGGATATACATGTTCTATGCATCATTTTTTTTTTGAAAATATGAATATACATTAGTTTCAAGGCTTTTTATATACAGTATATTGTTTTATGAAGTGTGCTTATGCATATTTTGATCTGTAAATACGAAATTCACAATGAACAATAATGTCAAGTAGAATGTATTTTTTATATGTCAATAAAACCACATCCAATAAATATAAATTCAGACTTAGTTTAATCTCTGTTGCACCAGCACATCACGATCAAGGCAGGTTTCCAAAAGCTTCAGAAACTAATCGCATTTGTCTTTGAGTGAAAGGATGAAAGTTCCATGTGTTCAACTTACATGTGTAAGGACTGGCAAAATTAGCTTCTGTCTTGCTTTTATGTTTTACAATATCAGTTCTTATTTTGCACATAGTGTTCAGATACATATTTTTTACAAAGCAGTTTATGCATGCACCATTTCTGGTCACAATGGATAGTAGATCTATGATGGGTAATTCAAAAACCTATACTGATTGGTTGCTTCAGTTGAAACACTTAATCCTCTCTTGAAATCATTCTGTAAATGAGTTGGTATTACAAGAACAGAAATAGAAACAAAGGGTGTAATAAAAGTATAGTTTTGATACATTCAAGAGGCAGCCAAAACAGCACAATACTGCAATTGAGAAGGCAGGAAAATATGGCCTTGTTGTCCCTATTGCTTGGCCAGTTAATTTAGGCACGGTCACCCCAGTGCTGCAGTGGTTTAAGCGCTGGCTCTTGACCAGATGGGTACAGGTTTGAATCCAGGTGAGGCACTGATGTTCTGTTTGTCTCACAATGCTTGCTTTCTCCCTTCCCTAGAACCAGTGGCCCTAAAATTAGGGGTGGGTGACAGGTTATTACAGGAAGATTGTCTCTTATCTGAAATGCTTATGGCTGGAAATGCCTCGGATTTCATATTTTGGGGTATTTGCATATATCATAAGCACAGACTTTTGTAAAACACAGGGTGTACTCAACCATAAATTAAAAAAAACAAAAAATGGCATTTAAACACAAATTTTCTTTAATGAAAATAACAAGAAAGTTTACACCGAATTTTAGGTTCTGATAAGCGCTTCTTTTGAATCTGTACCGATGCGAATAAAACTTATCAAAGTCAGTGAACCAAAAAAGCCAACCGGATTTCTACCATTGATAAAACATCCAGAAATAGGAACGGCTACTTCCACCAGCAGCTAAAAAGTGTATTAGGAAAACTAACAAGTGGCGCACAAAAGGTTTTTCATAGTTGAAGGAAGGTGTCGGAGGCGCAGTGGTCAAAGCGCTGGTTTACTACTGTGTATCCGAGAAGGGTTCAGGTCTGAATCCTGATGAGGCATGGATGTGTTTATATTTCAGCACCGGCTCGCTCCCTTCCATGGAAGCAGTGTCCCTAAATTAGGGGCGGAGGAAAAAATATGTTAAACTACATCTTCCGGAAGCTGAAAGAGTGCGAAAAGCTTTTGAATTTTACCCCCTAGGGGGAAATTGTGCATTTTTTAAAGACTATAATACTAAATATCTCTATAATAGGGAATGGCATACAGTAAATATAAAAAAAAAAAAATTCTCCATAGGATTTTCAGAAGCAGAGATACAGCTGCAAACAGAATACAAAAACACTACTAATGACAGAATATGAACTATGAAACTTCTCAAATACAAACCTAAAGTGTTCCACAAGGTAAATGGCATCCAGTGTTGAAATAATTTATTAAATGACACATGTAAAAATGGAGATATTGAGAAAATCAAATTAAACGGTGACCCTTCTAGCCACAAATTTATACATTATTTTGGGTAGAAAATACACACAAAATAGTTATAGTTCTGACCAAAAAAATTTTTTTTTCAATCTGGGGGTTTTTAGTCCCGCAGGTATTGCTGAAAACGGAATCATGAACTGAAGCCCTCTAGTGTTGCACTTGTGAGAAAAGAAAAATTTGAAATTATTCAAGAAACATTTTGCATCGGATAGGCTCTCCAACAAAGAATTTTTACAATCAAACTCTTAGAAGCAAAGATATCGCCAAAAAAAAAAAAATGATATACATCTGCTTTCCCTGGCGGAAAAACTCTGTTACTTTAAAGAAAAAAGTATTCTGAAAAGGTTTTCTGAGGTAAGCGATATGGGTCCATGACAAATTTTTTTCAATCGAGCTTTCTGAAGCTCGGATTTGCCGCCCTGGTGGCTCAGTGGTCTAAGCGATAGCTTCTGATCATTTGTCCGAAAGGGGTCTGGGTTCGAATCCCCGGTGAAGCATGGATGCTGTGTTTGTCTTCTGGCACTGGCTCTCTCCCTTCCCTGGAACCAGTGGCCCCAAATTAGGGACCGGCGACTGCTTTGAGTTGCTCACATTGGTCGTTAAACCTCCAATAATAAAACAAAGAAGCAAAAGCTCAGATTTTGCTGCAAACGCATCAGAAGCAGAAATTAACATTTACGCAGCCTGGCGGCCAAACCATTCTTTATTAAAAATTATGCGCAAAATATTTCCCACCAGCAGCTGTATCCGATGCCGAGAGAATTTTTCAAATCAGAGTTTTAAAAGCAGAGATATCAGGGAAACCGCAAGCCCCCCCTCTGCGGAGGATCTATGCAATACTTGAAACTTTTGAAATTATATGAGAAAAATTTCGCACTGGAAATGCTCTCCAGCCAAAAAATAATTTTTCAAATTGCACTCTTGGAAACAGAGATATCGACAAAAACAAGATATACATTTATGCCCCTGGTGGGAAAACTATGCATTATTTTAAGAAGAAAGTACTATGAAAAGTTTTTCCGATGTGAGCGGTATCGGTCTACGAAAGAATTTTCTCAATCGAGTTTTCAGAAGCTTAGATTTTGTTGCAACTGCATTAGAAGTAAAAAAAAAAAAACAAACTTGCAATTGTATCTCATCAGGAATTGTATCCTATGCAGGAAGAATTTTTCGACTAGGGTTTTAGATGCAGAGATATCGTGGAAAACGTAATTTATCTTTACGTCCCCTAGTGGAAAATCAATGCAGTACTTGAAAATGATACTGTACCTAAAATACAGTAGAACCTCCTTTATGCTTTTCTCACTAATACGTTTTTCGCATACGTAAAATGTCGCCGATCCAAAAATTCTGAATTGCTTTTAATGTTCAACTTACCCTTTTTCGTTTATACGTTTTTTTCAATTATACTTTAATTTTACTTGCTCCCTTGAAAAGAGTGTAAACAAGGTTACACTGTATAGTCTTCGATATAAATGGTATCGAAAGGAAAAAAGAAAAATTCAATCGGATATTTAGAAGCAACTATATGGAATAAAATGCATTTTGAATTCGTTATCTTCTGCATCTTCTGCATTTACACCCTCTAGTGGTGGAGTTGTGCATCGGGGAAAAACCGGAATGCAAGAATCACCATTTTCGCATTTCAAGCTTCCCAATCTTAAAATAATGTTTCAAATAGGACAAAAAGTTGCAGAGATGTGGTGTCCAAAGACAGACGGATTGGCAAACCGAAAACTTAAGCACGATTTTTTCTTACAAAAGACATGCTAAAAGAAATCTTTTATTAATCGTTATCCGGTAGTAAACTTTCGAACACGTTTGAAATAATGCCTGGCTGAACGGGTGGCGCAGTTGTCTAAGCGATGGCCTCGGATCATTCGTCCGAACGGGGTCCGGGTTCGAATCTTGGTGAGGCATGGATGTTGTGTTTGTCTTACGGCACTGGCTCTCCCTTCCCTGGAACCAGTGACCCTAAATTAGGGACGGGCGACTGCTTATAGCCCATTGTGTTGCTCACGGTGGTCGTTAAACCTCCAATAAAAAAAAATGCCTGTTTTTCATTCAGTCTTCATTTTGTGAGTAAATTTGAATGTACAACGACGGTTCCATAAAAAATGAGAGTAAAATCACACAAAGTTAAAAAATATAGGCACAGCAAAATATATGTTATTCTTTCTCAAAGTATTTTCCCTCAGATGATATGCAATGGTCCTATCGTTCAGTCCACTTTTCAAAGCATGTGGCGATGGCGTTTTGTGGAAACTGCTTTAACGACTCCTGTACACTTCAATAACGTCAGCATCTGTGCTGAATGTTGCGCCACGGAACTGCATTGTTAGAAAAAACCAGAAATCGCACGGGGCGAGGTCAGGACTGTCTGCAGGCTGTGGCATGATTTCAATATTGCATTTCGTAATAAACTGTTGAACACAAGCAGGCACATGTGCGCGGGCGTTATCATGTTGTAGGGTCCACCAGTTCCGGTCGCTTAATCGATCGATATGTGACGTCGCAGATGCTTCAAGTCTGAAATGTATTAATCAGCATTGACAGTAATTTGTGGAGGAACGGCATGCTGGTAGACTACACCTTTATGATCAAAGAAAATTATCATCATCCTTCCCCAGCTGATTTGGTTTGGCGGACATTTTTTCGGAGGAGGCGAGCCTGTGTGTTTTCAGACACGCGTTGCGCGCTTCGTGAGGCGATTGAAATAGTGGATCCACGTTTCATCGGCAGTTATCACTGTGTTTAGAAAGTTTGTATCCTTTGCAATAATTTGTTTTCACTCATGACACACCTGAACTCTGGCTAACAATTGTTCTCTAGTCGGGTGACGAGGTACCCATCTGGAACACACACGATGCAGCAGTAATTTTTCGCGTAAAATGCGGGATGTCGGCGTTTTTGAAATATTAGTTAACGCCGCTATCTATGTCTTCACACGTCATTCGTCGATCTTCTTGCAGGATTGCACAAACACCATTGCCGCCCCGGTGGCGCAGTGGTCTAAGGCGTTGGCCTCTGATCATTCGTCCGTAAGGGGTCCGGGTTCGAATTCCGGTCAGGCATGGATGTTGTGTTTGTCTTACGGCACTGGTTCTCTCCCTTCCCTGGAACCAGTGACCCTAAATTAGGGTCGGGCGACTGCTTATAGCCCATTGAGTTGCTCACGGTGGTCGTTAAACCTCCAATCAAAAAAAAACACCATTAACAACAACACGCTTCGTGACAACACTTTCAGGTCGACCAGGCCTAGGAGCGAGTTCTGTCGACAAACGCCCTTTTTTGAAACCATCTAAAAATCGTTGGCTCACCCCAAACATTTACCTTTGTAAGCTTTTTCATCAAATCAACTGTTTCTGACAACGTTTTACCCAAAAGGTTACAAAATTTTATCGCACAACGCATTTCACTTCTTAACTCTGAATCACTCACCTCCATAGCTGTATGGCGAAGTGCAGACGTACCTTAAACAACTGCACAATAACAAAACCAGAATCACCTGCCACGCCTAATAACTGTTGCCGTAGATACTTCCTTAATTTAGTTAGTCGTCTGCGTGGTTATTTCCCACTGTTTCAACAGAAAAAAATTCAGTTTTTATGGAACGGACTTTTTTTGGAAGGGGAGTGAGTTAGAAGCAGTTTTCTGTCCCTGTTTTGGAACCGTAGGGCTGAATATGCAAATGATTAAAACATAACGACCAATGACAAAATAATATCAAGCCACAGCGCATGGGCGTGATATTATTAAGGGTATATCACAAGCAAAGCTCGCACGCAGGGACTATTGTGATAGCAGATTGCTGTTGCATTAACCTCCACGGACTGTCCGGCTGTTTCGACGTCGGATCCGGGCACACCACGAGCAATTCAACGAATTTGAGAGAGGACTCATAATTGCGTTGAAAGAGGCCGGTTGCTCAAGTCGTAGTATCGCCAGGCATTTGGGAAGGAGCGATGCTGCAATCGGACGAAGTTGGCGCTAATGGGTCAAAGAGGGCACAACCCAGCGGAACGCGGGCAGTGGACGGCCAAGGGAAACGACGGAACACGAGGATCGAGGGATTGCGAGAGCTGCACGAACATAACCGAATTCGTCGCTCTCAATAATCCGTGGCCATGTTGCGTCGCCTACAGGTACGGAAATGGCCATCCGGACCCTTGCCAGACGACTTGCGGCCCCACATTCGAGGGGGCCACTCCTCCGCCTACCACCACTGGCCAGCGAGAATCGCCTTCACCTTCTGCAGTAATGGCGGGCTCGATAACCGGAGATAGTGACGCCGTGTTGTCTTCAGTGATGAGTCATGATTTGCACTTGGCACCGATGACCAGAGCATACGTGTCTGGAGACGAGCCGGCCAGCGCATGGATACTGCCTTTACCGTTGAACGGCACACGGCTCGAACACCAGGAGTAACTGTCTGGGGAGCCATTTCTTACGATAGCCGGACACTCTTGGTTGTCCTCGACACCGCCCTCACGGTTCAACGGTACGTCGACGACATTCTACGCTCTGTTGTGTTGCCTTTCCTGTCGCAGCATCACCAAGCAATTTTTCAATAGGATAATGCCCGGCTACACACGGCGCGGACTCTTCGAGGCCTGCCTCCGTAATGTCGACACTCTTCTATGGTCAGCCAGATTTCCCGACCTCTCACCGGTCGAACATATTTGGGACATGATAAGACGCCACCTACAACCATCCCGGAATGTTGGTGAACTGGCCCGTAATTTGGACTCCATCTGTCATGCTATACCTCTGGAAAGTATCCGTAAACTCAGTGGCGTAACCATATTTCAAAATCGTGGGGGAGGCGCCGATCACACGTACACAGTGATCGGACCCCTCCTATATATACAATAATGTATACATACTGTATAAAATAGTTTGGAACCACACACACACACGCGCAGGAGCAAGGCAGTTGCTGAGGCGCGATCTAAAGGGCACGACATAGACGCCTCTGTTGGTGAATTGTGGAACTTAGCGAACACAACTGTAAAGCTATGATACGTAGGGCCGAAATGTAAATTACCAAGTTGTAGAGCTGACTTTGCTTATTTATTTATTTTTATTGGAGGTTTAACGACCACCGTGAGCAACTCGATGGGCTATAAGCAGTCGCCCGTCCCTAATTTAGGGTCACTGGTTCCAGGGAAGGGAGAGAGCCAGTGCCGTAAGACAAACACAACATCCATGCCTGACCGGGATTCGAACCCGGACCCCTTACGGACGAATGATCAGAGGCCAACGCCTTAGACCACTGCGCCACCGGGGCGGCTGACTTTGCTTATTAGGAATCGATATTGCTGTTTTATTAAGTACACATTATATGCACGTGTTTGCATTCTACGAAAAATCATACTCATATGTTATTAAATTTAGTCCGTTTACACCATAAAAAAGTGTGCATTATAACATTATATCCCTATCCCCAATTTTTTTTTTTTTGGGGGGGGGTCCGTTACATTGGGGATCCCCGACTCTGAAAATCTGGAGCCCCCGCAGTGGTTATGCCTATATGCGTGAACTGAATGCGTCTATGCCACGCCGGGCAACCGCTTGTATCCGAGCTAGAGATGGCGCTGCAACAAACTAACTTGTATACTTTTACGCACCCACAGAATCGCTGTCAATGTCTATCGTCTCATATACTGTATATATTAGGTATGCAACTTAATTCTCAGCCACGGGCACGACACGTTGACACCAAATTATAGCAAATCGAATACGTACCTAATCAGGAAAATTATCCCCGTCGTGTTGGATACATTTAAGCTATCTGTCAGGGAGCTGCGCAAAAAGAGGGCTGTTTTGAGTTGATAAAGTCATCAATACTTGTGTGGAAATCCTCGACAGAAGTGAAGTGCGTATCACTCATGTGATGTTGCAGGGAGCTAAAGAGGTGATAATCCGACGGAGCGAAGTTTGGAGATTCCAGGTCGGTGATCGTGTTTAAAGTCGTTTTCGCGGTGTGAGGACGCGCGTTATCTTGAAGCAACAGGACCGACCTTCTGCCCTTGCCGGTGTATGGCCTTTTCGCCTCCATTGCGTTACTCACACGAATGAGCTGCCGACAATAACGCTCAGCATTGACCGTTTCACAAGGTTTGAGCAATTCACAGTGTACGACATTGCGCTGATCCCACCATGTGCACAGCGACAACTTCTTGGCATTGATATTCGGTTTGGCAGTACTGGTGGTAGGATGACCTGGATAAACCCACGATTTGCGCCGCTTAGGATTCTCGTAGAGGATCCACTTCTCATCACAAGTCAAAATCTTATTGAGGAATCCTTTTTCTTGAATCTGGAGAGCGAGGATACAGCAACATCGTAGCGCCTAGACTTGTTCGCAGCTGTGAGTTGGTGGGGCACCCAACGGCCCTCCTTGTGAATCCGTCCAAGCTTGTGCAGGTGCTTTGCAATGGCTTGCCGTGCTACTCCGAGTTCATGGGCGAGCTCTGACTGTATGCGACAGGGATCCGCGTCCAACAGTTGTTCCAGTTCTCATCGTCAACTTTCTGTGGCTGTCCCGGACATTCTGCATCACGGAGATCGAAATCCCCCTGCTTAAACCGCTGGAACCACTTCTTACACGTACTGTAGCCTCACCCAAAGCAGCACAGATCATTTGCTTGGCTGCTTCCGCGGCATTTTCTTTTTTCAGCTGAAACGCGATTAGGAGGCAGTACCTCAAATGTTGCTTCTCGAACGACATGGCTTTCACCGTCAACTTTCATCCCTTCTGTCACTACAGCTGTGAGCCGTTACGCGGTTGCCTGGAAAGCTGTTGGATGGCGCTGCAATCAGCTATTATCGCACACAACTATTTGCATTTGCCGACGTTCTGTGATCGCTTGGGGTTAGGGGCCGAGAATTAAGTTCCACACCTATAATACGACTCCGTCTTTTACACGAATGTTCATAAACTTGAGGACGAGTCCAAGGTGGACCAGAAAGATCTAAGTGTTTTTTCTGTTTTTAATATGTCATCCAGTTTTAACTTGTGTAGTACATTAATAAACCTACTGTGCTTCATGGCTCACAAGTTAATCTATAGACTACGGTAATCTTCTATTTGATATCGTGCATCAAGGACGACTACCTTGGACTTTACTTATATATGTACTAACTTGTTCCACTCGTTTAGCTATTTTATAAATGACCCTGGAATTGCAATCATTTCCTTTCCTGTGTACATTGCATATCACCAATTTTCATCTCGATTGGATGATTCTTCCTCGGTGCTTTTTTTTTTTTTTTATTTCAAGTGTGTATTAATGGATGAAATACGGGTTTATATACCATTGTACAATACAAATTTGGAAGATGTGAATCCGTTAATCGGTGTAAATATTACATGGATGTTAAGTCAGATAATATCCACCAATTAACGGATTCACATCATCGAAAGTGTATATTTTTGTTACTGATTCCATTAACTCTGAAGGAGTCCTTGCAAAACTGCGGATGTACACATTCAGCTGGTAGAGGGGGAGGGCGTAAATCCAATTTCTTTGTTGCTGATTCTCTGTTTTTATAAAAACCCACTTTGGAAAAGTAGTTTAAACGCTTCAAAATACACTGGCGGAAAGTGAAAAAAGAACAGCAAGAAGGAGACGTCTGATACCAAAGAAATTTATACAGCATAATAACGGAATGCAGAGGGTTACGTGATCAAAACATTATGGCAAAATACAGCTGTATTTGCTGGTAAACTGAAAAATAACATTTCCATGTAACATGGATAGTACGATGTTGAACCGCCATGAACTGCGTCACACTGTGCAATTCTGGCATGGAGTCTGTCGTACAGATGTTGGATGTAAGTTTGGGGTATTGAGTTCCAAGCATCCTCAACGTGGACGCGTAAATCGGCGAAGGTCGTGGCTGGCCGTGGAGACCGGATAAGTCGTTGTCCCATAAAATTCCACACGTGCTCAATGGGGGACAAATCCGGTGACGTGCAGGCCATGGAAGTTGTCTCATACCATGAAGTGCATGTTGCGTTGCACGGGCCGTGTGTGGGCGTGCGTTATCTTGCTGGAAAACACCACGATGGACCGACCTTACAAATGGCACAACAACGGGCTGACTGATGTTGTTGATATAGGAGGTGCTGTTTAACGTACCCGGTACAAACACTAGTTTGTACGGGAGTGATAGCTGATCGCTCCCCACACCAGGAGACCAGGTGTAGGCCATGTGTGCCGCTGGCGGATGCAAGAAGGGTGGAGACGCTCCCCTGTGCGTCTGCGAACATGCATACGGCCATCGGAGGGTCCCAAGCAGAATCTGCTTTCATCGCTGAACACGACAGATCGCCATTGCGTTCTCCAGTGCAGACGTTGGCGACACCACTGCAGCCGTTCCTGACGGTGGGCTGGAGCCAGAGGTACACATGTCAGAGGCACACGTGCACGTTGTCCTGCATCCAGTAGACGGTTGCGGATTGTTCGCACAGTCACCTCAGGTGCAACGGCAGCTCGGATTTGCGTCACAGTGGATGTTCTGCTTGACAACGCCGCTCTTCTTATGCGTCGATCGGTCCGCTCAATAGTCCGTCTGTGACTCCCGGTTCCACGTCTTCTCGTGTGGGAATGTTCCTCGGACCATCTACGCCACTATCGTACCACCACCGATACTTCCCGTCCAGTTCGCTCCGCAATACGACGATACGACCACCCGGCCTCGCGGAGTCCGACTAGAGGACCTAACACAAAGTCCGATAACTGCTAAAATCGTACACGTCTTCCATGTCCAGGCATTGCAGCTTCTTCAGGGTCTTCGCACGTGTCCGTACGCCGACGACTGATTACATTCACTTCGCCGTACTCCTTAAATACCACCGACGATAATTTGCATATTATGCCGTGCTGTGAGCGTTAACAAGTCTATATGGAGTATAAGTCGAATGGGTTAAACTTCTCAATTTTCTTATCTTCATTCATAGATGACTCGACGCCTGATTAACATATACAAATTTCATGATGTAAGCACAAGTCGATATGGAGTATAAGTCGAATGGGCTAAACTTCTCAATTTTCTTTCCGCCAGTGTACATGTTCATTACACCTGAGAATTCGATGTCATCTTTATGGAGTATAAGTCGAATGGGTTAAACTTCTCAATTTTCTTATTTTCATTCATAGATGACTCGATCCTGAGTATAAGACGACGCTAGAACACATACAGTGAGTGTTAACAAGTCGATATGGTGTATAAGTCGAATGGGCTAAATTTCTCAATTTTCTTATCTTCATTCATAGATGACTCGATCCTGATTATAAGACGACGCTAGAACACATACAGTGAGTGTTAACACGTCAATATGGAGTATAAGTCGAATGGGTTAAACTTCTCAATTTTCTTATTTTCATTCATAGATGACTCGATCCTGAGTATAAGACGACGCTAGAACACATACAGTGAGTGTTAACAAGTCGATATGGAGTATAAGTCGAATGGGCTAAACTTCTCAATTTTCTTATCTTCATTCATAGATGACTCGATCCTGAGTATAAGACGACGCTAGAACACATACAGTGAGTGTTAACAAGTCTATATGGAGTATAAGTCGAATGGGCTAAACTTCTCAATTTTCTTATCTTCATTCATAGATGACTCGATCCTGAGTATAAGACGACGCTAGAACACATACAGTGAGTGTTAACAAGTCTATATGGAGTATAAGTCGAATGGGCTAAACTTCTCAATTTTCTTATCTTCATTCATAGATTACTCGATCCTGAGTATAAGACGACGCTAGAACACATACAGTGAGTGTTAACAAGTCTATATGGAGTATAAGTCGAATGGGTTAAACTTCTCAATTTCCTTATTTTCATTCATAGATTACTCGATCCTGAGTATAAGACGACGCTAGAACACATACAGTGAGTGTTAACAAGTCTATATGGAGTATAAGTGGAATGGGTTAAACTTCTCAATTTCCTTATCTTCATTCATAGATGACTCGATCCTGAGTATAAGACGACGCTAGAACACATACAGTGAGTGTCAACAAGTCTATATGGAGTATAAGTGGAATGGGTTAAACTTCTCAATTTCCTTATCTTCATTCATAGATGACTCGATCCTGAGTATAAGACGACGCTAGAACACATACAGTGAGTGTCAACAAGTCTATATGGAGTATAAGTGGAATGGGTTAAACTTCTCAATTTCCTTATCTTCATTCATAGATGACTCGATCCTGAGTATAAGACGACGCTAGAACACATACAGTGAGTGTCAACAAGTCTATATGGAGTATAAGTGGAATGGGTTAAACTTCTCAATTTCCTTATCTTCATTCATAGATGACTCGATCCTGAGTATAAGACGACGCTAGAACACATACAGTGAGTGTCAACAAGTCTATATGGAGTATAAGTGGAATGGGTTAAACTTCTCAATTTCCTTATCTTCATTCATAGATGACTCGATCCTGAGTATAAGACGACGCTAGAACACATACAGTGAGTGTCAACAAGTCTATATGGAGTATAAGTGGAATGGGTTAAACTTCTCAATTTCCTTATCTTCATTCATAGATGACTCGATCCTGAGTATAAGACGACGCTAGAACACATACAGTGAGTGTCAACAAGTCTATATGGAGTATAAGTGGAATGGGTTAAACTTCTCAATTTCCTTATCTTCATTCATAGATGACTCGATCCTGAGTATAAGACGACGCTAGAACACATACAGTGAGTGTCAACAAGTCTATATGGAGTATAAGTGGAATGGGTTAAACTTCTCAATTTCCTTATCTTCATTCATAGATGACTCGATCCTGAGTATAAGACGACGCTAGAACACATACAGTGAGTGTCAACAAGTCTATATGGAGTATAAGTGGAATGGGTTAAACTTCTCAATTTCCTTATCTTCATTCATAGATGACTCGATCCTGAGTATAAGACGACGCTAGAACACATACAGTGAGTGTCAACAAGTCTATATGGAGTATAAGTGGAATGGGTTAAACTTCTCAATTTCCTTATCTTCATTCATAGATGACTCGATCCTGAGTATAAGACGACGCTAGAACACATACAGTGAGTGTCAACAAGTCTATATGGAGTATAAGTGGAATGGGTTAAACTTCTCAATTTCCTTATCTTCATTCATAGATGACTCGATCCTGAGTATAAGACGACGCTAGAACACATACAGTGAGTGTCAACAAGTCTATATGGAGTATAAGTGGAATGGGTTAAACTTCTCAATTTCCTTATCTTCATTCATAGATGACTCGATCCTGAGTATAAGACGACGCTAGAACACATACAGTGAGTGTCAACAAGTCTATATGGAGTATAAGTGGAATGGGTTAAACTTCTCAATTTCCTTATCTTCATTCATAGATGACTCGATCCTGAGTATAAGACGACGCTAGAACACATACAGTGAGTGTCAACAAGTCTATATGGAGTATAAGTGGAATGGGTTAAACTTCTCAATTTCCTTATCTTCATTCATAGATGACTCGATCCTGAGTATAAGACGACGCTAGAACACATACAGTGAGTGTCAACAAGTCTATATGGAGTATAAGTGGAATGGGTTAAACTTCTCAATTTCCTTATCTTCATTCATAGATGACTCGATCCTGAGTATAAGACGACGCTAGAACACATACAGTGAGTGTCAACAAGTCTATATGGAGTATAAGTGGAATGGGTTAAACTTCTCAATTTCCTTATCTTCATTCATAGATGACTCGATCCTGAGTATAAGACGACGCTAGAACACATACAGTGAGTGTCAACAAGTCTATATGGAGTATAAGTGGAATGGGTTAAACTTCTCAATTTCCTTATCTTCATTCATAGATGACTCGATCCTGAGTATAAGACGACGCTAGAACACATACAGTGAGTGTCAACAAGTCTATATGGAGTATAAGTGGAATGGGTTAAACTTCTCAATTTCCTTATCTTCATTCATAGATGACTCGATCCTGAGTATAAGACGACGCTAGAACACATACAGTGAGTGTCAACAAGTCTATATGGAGTATAAGTGGAATGGGTTAAACTTCTCAATTTCCTTATCTTCATTCATAGATGACTCGATCCTGAGTATAAGACGACGCTAGAACACATACAGTGAGTGTCAACAAGTCTATATGGAGTATAAGTGGAATGGGTTAAACTTCTCAATTTCCTTATCTTCATTCATAGATGACTCGATCCTGAGTATAAGACGACGCTAGAACACATACAGTGAGTGTCAACAAGTCTATATGGAGTATAAGTGGAATGGGTTAAACTTCTCAATTTCCTTATCTTCATTCATAGATGACTCGATCCTGAGTATAAGACGACGCTAGAACACATACAGTGAGTGTCAACAAGTCTATATGGAGTATAAGTGGAATGGGTTAAACTTCTCAATTTCCTTATCTTCATTCATAGATGACTCGATCCTGAGTATAAGACGACGCTAGAACACATACAGTGAGTGTCAACAAGTCTATATGGAGTATAAGTGGAATGGGTTAAACTTCTCAATTTCCTTATCTTCATTCATAGATGACTCGATCCTGAGTATAAGACGACGCTAGAACACATACAGTGAGTGTCAACAAGTCTATATGGAGTATAAGTGGAATGGGTTAAACTTCTCAATTTCCTTATCTTCATTCATAGATGACTCGATCCTGAGTATAAGACGACGCTAGAACACATACAGTGAGTGTCAACAAGTCTATATGGAGTATAAGTGGAATGGGTTAAACTTCTCAATTTCCTTATCTTCATTCATAGATGACTCGATCCTGAGTATAAGACGACGCTAGAACACATACAGTGAGTGTCAACAAGTCTATATGGAGTATAAGTGGAATGGGTTAAACTTCTCAATTTCCTTATCTTCATTCATAGATGACTCGATCCTGAGTATAAGACGACGCTAGAACACATACAGTGAGTGTCAACAAGTCTATATGGAGTATAAGTGGAATGGGTTAAACTTCTCAATTTCCTTATCTTCATTCATAGATGACTCGATCCTGAGTATAAGACGACGCTAGAACACATACAGTGAGTGTCAACAAGTCTATATGGAGTATAAGTGGAATGGGTTAAACTTCTCAATTTCCTTATCTTCATTCATAGATGACTCGATCCTGAGTATAAGACGACGCTAGAACACATACAGTGAGTGTCAACAAGTCTATATGGAGTATAAGTGGAATGGGTTAAACTTCTCAATTTCCTTATCTTCATTCATAGATGACTCGATCCTGAGTATAAGACGACGCTAGAACACATACAGTGAGTGTCAACAAGTCTATATGGAGTATAAGTGGAATGGGTTAAACTTCTCAATTTCCTTATCTTCATTCATAGATGACTCGATCCTGAGTATAAGACGACGCTAGAACACATACAGTGAGTGTCAACAAGTCTATATGGAGTATAAGTGGAATGGGTTAAACTTCTCAATTTCCTTATCTTCATTCATAGATGACTCGATCCTGAGTATAAGACGACGCTAGAACACATACAGTGAGTGTCAACAAGTCTATATGGAGTATAAGTGGAATGTGTTAAACTTCTCAATTTCCTTATCTTCATTCATAGATGACTCGATCCTGAGTATAAGACGACGCTAGAACACATACAGTGAGTGTCAACAAGTCTATATGGAGTATAAGTGGAATGGGTTAAACTTCTCAATTTCCTTATCTTCATTCATAGATGACTCGATCCTGAGTATAAGACGACGCTAGAACACATACAGTGAGTGTCAACAAGTCTATATGGAGTATAAGTGGAATGGGTTAAACTTCTCAATTTCCTTATCTTCATTCATAGATGACTCGATCCTGAGTATAAGACGACGCTAGAACACATACAGTGAGTGTCAACAAGTCTATATGGAGTATAAGTGGAATGGGTTAAACTTCTCAATTTCCTTATCTTCATTCATAGATGACTCGATCCTGAGTATAAGACGACGCTAGAACACATACAGTGAGTGTCAACAAGTCTATATGGAGTATAAGTGGAATGGGTTAAACTTCTCAATTTCCTTATCTTCATTCATAGATGACTCGATCCTGAGTATAAGACGACGCTAGAACACATACAGTGAGTGTCAACAAGTCTATATGGAGTATAAGTGGAATGGGTTAAACTTCTCAATTTCCTTATCTTCATTCATAGATGACTCGATCCTGAGTATAAGACGACGCTAGAACACATACAGTGAGTGTCAACAAGTCTATATGGAGTATAAGTGGAATGGGTTAAACTTCTCAATTTCCTTATCTTCATTCATAGATGACTCGATCCTGAGTATAAGACGACGCTAGAACACATACAGTGAGTGTCAACAAGTCTATATGGAGTATAAGTGGAATGGGTTAAACTTCTCAATTTCCTTATCTTCATTCATAGATGACTCGATCCTGAGTATAAGACGACGCTAGAACACATACAGTGAGTGTCAACAAGTCTATATGGAGTATAAGTGGAATGGGTTAAACTTCTCAATTTCCTTATCTTCATTCATAGATGACTCGATCCTGAGTATAAGACGACGCTAGAACACATACAGTGAGTGTCAACAAGTCTATATGGAGTATAAGTGGAATGGGTTAAACTTCTCAATTTCCTTATCTTCATTCATAGATGACTCGATCCTGAGTATAAGACGACGCTAGAACACATACAGTGAGTGTCAACAAGTCTATATGGAGTATAAGTGGAATGGGTTAAACTTCTCAATTTCCTTATCTTCATTCATAGATGACTCGATCCTGAGTATAAGACGACGCTAGAACACATACAGTGAGTGTCAACAAGTCTATATGGAGTATAAGTGGAATGGGTTAAACTTCTCAATTTCCTTATCTTCATTCATAGATGACTCGATCCTGAGTATAAGACGACGCTAGAACACATACAGTGAGTGTCAACAAGTCTATATGGAGTATAAGTGGAATGGGTTAAACTTCTCAATTTCCTTATCTTCATTCATAGATGACTCGATCCTGAGTATAAGACGACGCTAGAACACATACAGTGAGTGTCAACAAGTCTATATGGAGTATAAGTGGAATGGGTTAAACTTCTCAATTTCCTTATCTTCATTCATAGATGACTCGATCCTGAGTATAAGACGACGCTAGAACACATACAGTGAGTGTCAACAAGTCTATATGGAGTATAAGTGGAATGGGTTAAACTTCTCAATTTCCTTATCTTCATTCATAGATGACTCGATCCTGAGTATAAGACGACGCTAGAACACATACAGTGAGTGTCAACAAGTCTATATGGAGTATAAGTGGAATGGGTTAAACTTCTCAATTTCCTTATCTTCATTCATAGATGACTCGATCCTGAGTATAAGACGACGCTAGAACACATACAGTGAGTGTCAACAAGTCTATATGGAGTATAAGTGGAATGGGTTAAACTTCTCAATTTCCTTATCTTCATTCATAGATGACTCGATCCTGAGTATAAGACGACGCTAGAACACATACAGTGAGTGTCAACAAGTCTATATGGAGTATAAGTGGAATGGGTTAAACTTCTCAATTTCCTTATCTTCATTCATAGATGACTCGATCCTGAGTATAAGACGACGCTAGAACACATACAGTGAGTGTCAACAAGTCTATATGGAGTATAAGTGGAATGGGTTAAACTTCTCAATTTCCTTATCTTCATTCATAGATGACTCGATCCTGAGTATAAGACGACGCTAGAACACATACAGTGAGTGTCAACAAGTCTATATGGAGTATAAGTGGAATGGGTTAAACTTCTCAATTTCCTTATCTTCATTCATAGATGACTCGATCCTGAGTATAAGACGACGCTAGAACACATACAGTGAGTGTCAACAAGTCTATATGGAGTATAAGTGGAATGGGTTAAACTTCTCAATTTCCTTATCTTCATTCATAGATGACTCGATCCTGAGTATAAGACGACGCTAGAACACATACAGTGAGTGTCAACAAGTCTATATGGAGTATAAGTGGAATGGGTTAAACTTCTCAATTTCCTTATCTTCATTCATAGATGACTCGATCCTGAGTATAAGACGACGCTAGAACACATACAGTGAGTGTCAACAAGTCTATATGGAGTATAAGTGGAATGGGTTAAACTTCTCAATTTCCTTATCTTCATTCATAGATGACTCGATCCTGAGTATAAGACGACGCTAGAACACATACAGTGAGTGTCAACAAGTCTATATGGAGTATAAGTGGAATGGGTTAAACTTCTCAATTTCCTTATCTTCATTCATAGATGACTCGATCCTGAGTATAAGACGACGCTAGAACACATACAGTGAGTGTCAACAAGTCTATATGGAGTATAAGTGGAATGGGTTAAACTTCTCAATTTCCTTATCTTCATTCATAGATGACTCGATCCTGAGTATAAGACGACGCTAGAACACATACAGTGAGTGTCAACAAGTCTATATGGAGTATAAGTGGAATGGGTTAAACTTCTCAATTTCCTTATCTTCATTCATAGATGACTCGATCCTGAGTATAAGACGACGCTAGAACACATACAGTGAGTGTCAACAAGTCTATATGGAGTATAAGTGGAATGGGTTAAACTTCTCAATTTCCTTATCTTCATTCATAGATGACTCGATCCTGAGTATAAGACGACGCTAGAACACATACAGTGAGTGTCAACAAGTCTATATGGAGTATAAGTGGAATGGGTTAAACTTCTCAATTTCCTTATCTTCATTCATAGATGACTCGATCCTGAGTATAAGACGACGCTAGAACACATACAGTGAGTGTCAACAAGTCTATATGGAGTATAAGTGGAATGGGTTAAACTTCTCAATTTCCTTATCTTCATTCATAGATGACTCGATCCTGAGTATAAGACGACGCTAGAACACATACAGTGAGTGTCAACAAGTCTATATGGAGTATAAGTGGAATGGGTTAAACTTCTCAATTTCCTTATCTTCATTCATAGATGACTCGATCCTGAGTATAAGACGACGCTAGAACACATACAGTGAGTGTCAACAAGTCTATATGGAGTATAAGTGGAATGGGTTAAACTTCTCAATTTCCTTATCTTCATTCATAGATGACTCGATCCTGAGTATAAGACGACGCTAGAACACATACAGTGAGTGTCAACAAGTCTATATGGAGTATAAGTGGAATGGGTTAAACTTCTCAATTTCCTTATCTTCATTCATAGATGACTCGATCCTGAGTATAAGACGACGCTAGAACACATACAGTGAGTGTCAACAAGTCTATATGGAGTATAAGTGGAATGGGTTAAACTTCTCAATTTCCTTATCTTCATTCATAGATGACTCGATCCTGAGTATAAGACGACGCTAGAACACATACAGTGAGTGTCAACAAGTCTATATGGAGTATAAGTGGAATGTGTTAAACTTCTCAATTTCCTTATCTTCATTCATAGATGACTCGATCCTGAGTATAAGACGACGCTAGAACACATACAGTGAGTGTCAACAAGTCTATATGGAGTATAAGTGGAATGGGTTAAACTTCTCAATTTCCTTATCTTCATTCATAGATGACTCGATCCTGAGTATAAGACGACGCTAGAACACATACAGTGAGTGTCAACAAGTCTATATGGAGTATAAGTGGAATGGGTTAAACTTCTCAATTTCCTTATCTTCATTCATAGATGACTCGATCCTGAGTATAAGACGACGCTAGAACACATACAGTGAGTGTCAACAAGTCTATATGGAGTATAAGTGGAATGGGTTAAACTTCTCAATTTCCTTATCTTCATTCATAGATGACTCGATCCTGAGTATAAGACGACGCTAGAACACATACAGTGAGTGTCAACAAGTCTATATGGAGTATAAGTGGAATGGGTTAAACTTCTCAATTTCCTTATCTTCATTCATAGATGACTCGATCCTGAGTATAAGACGACGCTAGAACACATACAGTGAGTGTCAACAAGTCTATATGGAGTATAAGTGGAATGGGTTAAACTTCTCAATTTCCTTATCTTCATTCATAGATGACTCGATCCTGAGTATAAGACGACGCTAGAACACATACAGTGAGTGTCAACAAGTCTATATGGAGTATAAGTGGAATGGGTTAAACTTCTCAATTTCCTTATCTTCATTCATAGATGACTCGATCCTGAGTATAAGACGACGCTAGAACACATACAGTGAGTGTCAACAAGTCTATATGGAGTATAAGTGGAATGGGTTAAACTTCTCAATTTCCTTATCTTCATTCATAGATGACTCGATCCTGAGTATAAGACGACGCTAGAACACATACAGTGAGTGTCAACAAGTCTATATGGAGTATAAGTGGAATGGGTTAAACTTCTCAATTTCCTTATCTTCATTCATAGATGACTCGATCCTGAGTATAAGACGACGCTAGAACACATACAGTGAGTGTCAACAAGTCTATATGGAGTATAAGTGGAATGGGTTAAACTTCTCAATTTCCTTATCTTCATTCATAGATGACTCGATCCTGAGTATAAGACGACGCTAGAACACATACAGTGAGTGTCAACAAGTCTATATGGAGTATAAGTGGAATGGGTTAAACTTCTCAATTTCCTTATCTTCATTCATAGATGACTCGATCCTGAGTATAAGACGACGCTAGAACACATACAGTGAGTGTCAACAAGTCTATATGGAGTATAAGTGGAATGGGTTAAACTTCTCAATTTCCTTATCTTCATTCATAGATGACTCGATCCTGAGTATAAGACGACGCTAGAACACATACAGTGAGTGTCAACAAGTCTATATGGAGTATAAGTGGAATGGGTTAAACTTCTCAATTTCCTTATCTTCATTCATAGATGACTCGATCCTGAGTATAAGACGACGCTAGAACACATACAGTGAGTGTCAACAAGTCTATATGGAGTATAAGTGGAATGGGTTAAACTTCTCAATTTCCTTATCTTCATTCATAGATGACTCGATCCTGAGTATAAGACGACGCTAGAACACATACAGTGAGTGTCAACAAGTCTATATGGAGTATAAGTGGAATGGGTTAAACTTCTCAATTTCCTTATCTTCATTCATAGATGACTCGATCCTGAGTATAAGACGACGCTAGAACACATACAGTGAGTGTCAACAAGTCTATATGGAGTATAAGTGGAATGGGTTAAACTTCTCAATTTCCTTATCTTCATTCATAGATGACTCGATCCTGAGTATAAGACGACGCTAGAACACATACAGTGAGTGTCAACAAGTCTATATGGAGTATAAGTGGAATGGGTTAAACTTCTCAATTTCCTTATCTTCATTCATAGATGACTCGATCCTGAGTATAAGACGACGCTAGAACACATACAGTGAGTGTCAACAAGTCTATATGGAGTATAAGTGGAATGGGTTAAACTTCTCAATTTCCTTATCTTCATTCATAGATGACTCGATCCTGAGTATAAGACGACGCTAGAACACATACAGTGAGTGTCAACAAGTCTATATGGAGTATAAGTGGAATGGGTTAAACTTCTCAATTTCCTTATCTTCATTCATAGATGACTCGATCCTGAGTATAAGACGACGCTAGAACACATACAGTGAGTGTCAACAAGTCTATATGGAGTATAAGTGGAATGGGTTAAACTTCTCAATTTCCTTATCTTCATTCATAGATGACTCGATCCTGAGTATAAGACGACGCTAGAACACATACAGTGAGTGTCAACAAGTCTATATGGAGTATAAGTGGAATGGGTTAAACTTCTCAATTTCCTTATCTTCATTCATAGATGACTCGATCCTGAGTATAAGACGACGCTAGAACACATACAGTGAGTGTCAACAAGTCTATATGGAGTATAAGTGGAATGGGTTAAACTTCTCAATTTCCTTATCTTCATTCATAGATGACTCGATCCTGAGTATAAGACGACGCTAGAACACATACAGTGAGTGTCAACAAGTCTATATGGAGTATAAGTGGAATGGGTTAAACTTCTCAATTTCCTTATCTTCATTCATAGATGACTCGATCCTGAGTATAAGACGACGCTAGAACACATACAGTGAGTGTCAACAAGTCTATATGGAGTATAAGTGGAATGGGTTAAACTTCTCAATTTCCTTATCTTCATTCATAGATGACTCGATCCTGAGTATAAGACGACGCTAGAACACATACAGTGAGTGTCAACAAGTCTATATGGAGTATAAGTGGAATGGGTTAAACTTCTCAATTTCCTTATCTTCATTCATAGATGACTCGATCCTGAGTATAAGACGACGCTAGAACACATACAGTGAGTGTC
Organism: Macrothele yani; assembly: GCA_039090855.1. NCBI lineage: Eukaryota > Metazoa > Arthropoda > Arachnida > Araneae > Macrothelidae > Macrothele > Macrothele yani. The sequence goes on from CM077004.1 coordinate 42,109,462, forward strand.
AACAAGTCTATATGGAGTATAAGTGGAATGGGTTAAACTTCTCAATTTCCTTATCTTCATTCATAGATGACTCGATCCTGAGTATAAGACGACGCTAGAACACATACAGTGAGTGTCAACAAGTCTATATGGAGTATAAGTGGAATGGGTTAAACTTCTCAATTTCCTTATCTTCATTCATAGATGACTCGATCCTGAGTATAAGACGACGCTAGAACACATACAGTGAGTGTCAACAAGTCTATATGGAGTATAAGTGGAATGGGTTAAACTTCTCAATTTCCTTATCTTCATTCATAGATGACTCGATCCTGAGTATAAGACGACGCTAGAACACATACAGTGAGTGTCAACAAGTCTATATGGAGTATAAGTGGAATGGGTTAAACTTCTCAATTTCCTTATCTTCATTCATAGATGACTCGATCCTGAGTATAAGACGACGCTAGAACACATACAGTGAGTGTCAACAAGTCTATATGGAGTATAAGTGGAATGGGTTAAACTTCTCAATTTCCTTATCTTCATTCATAGATGACTCGATCCTGAGTATAAGACGACGCTAGAACACATACAGTGAGTGTCAACAAGTCTATATGGAGTATAAGTGGAATGGGTTAAACTTCTCAATTTCCTTATCTTCATTCATAGATGACTCGATCCTGAGTATAAGACGACGCTAGAACACATACAGTGAGTGTCAACAAGTCTATATGGAGTATAAGTGGAATGGGTTAAACTTCTCAATTTCCTTATCTTCATTCATAGATGACTCGATCCTGAGTATAAGACGACGCTAGAACACATACAGTGAGTGTCAACAAGTCTATATGGAGTATAAGTGGAATGGGTTAAACTTCTCAATTTCCTTATCTTCATTCATAGATGACTCGATCCTGAGTATAAGACGACGCTAGAACACATACAGTGAGTGTCAACAAGTCTATATGGAGTATAAGTGGAATGGGTTAAACTTCTCAATTTCCTTATCTTCATTCATAGATGACTCGATCCTGAGTATAAGACGACGCTAGAACACATACAGTGAGTGTCAACAAGTCTATATGGAGTATAAGTGGAATGGGTTAAACTTCTCAATTTCCTTATCTTCATTCATAGATGACTCGATCCTGAGTATAAGACGACGCTAGAACACATACAGTGAGTGTCAACAAGTCTATATGGAGTATAAGTGGAATGGGTTAAACTTCTCAATTTCCTTATCTTCATTCATAGATGACTCGATCCTGAGTATAAGACGACGCTAGAACACATACAGTGAGTGTCAACAAGTCTATATGGAGTATAAGTGGAATGGGTTAAACTTCTCAATTTCCTTATCTTCATTCATAGATGACTCGATCCTGAGTATAAGACGACGCTAGAACACATACAGTGAGTGTCAACAAGTCTATATGGAGTATAAGTGGAATGGGTTAAACTTCTCAATTTCCTTATCTTCATTCATAGATGACTCGATCCTGAGTATAAGACGACGCTAGAACACATACAGTGAGTGTCAACAAGTCTATATGGAGTATAAGTGGAATGGGTTAAACTTCTCAATTTCCTTATCTTCATTCATAGATGACTCGATCCTGAGTATAAGACGACGCTAGAACACATACAGTGAGTGTCAACAAGTCTATATGGAGTATAAGTGGAATGGGTTAAACTTCTCAATTTCCTTATCTTCATTCATAGATGACTCGATCCTGAGTATAAGACGACGCTAGAACACATACAGTGAGTGTCAACAAGTCTATATGGAGTATAAGTGGAATGGGTTAAACTTCTCAATTTCCTTATCTTCATTCATAGATGACTCGATCCTGAGTATAAGACGACGCTAGAACACATACAGTGAGTGTCAACAAGTCTATATGGAGTATAAGTGGAATGGGTTAAACTTCTCAATTTCCTTATCTTCATTCATAGATGACTCGATCCTGAGTATAAGACGACGCTAGAACACATACAGTGAGTGTCAACAAGTCTATATGGAGTATAAGTGGAATGGGTTAAACTTCTCAATTTCCTTATCTTCATTCATAGATGACTCGATCCTGAGTATAAGACGACGCTAGAACACATACAGTGAGTGTCAACAAGTCTATATGGAGTATAAGTGGAATGGGTTAAACTTCTCAATTTCCTTATCTTCATTCATAGATGACTCGATCCTGAGTATAAGACGACGCTAGAACACATACAGTGAGTGTCAACAAGTCTATATGGAGTATAAGTGGAATGGGTTAAACTTCTCAATTTCCTTATCTTCATTCATAGATGACTCGATCCTGAGTATAAGACGACGCTAGAACACATACAGTGAGTGTCAACAAGTCTATATGGAGTATAAGTGGAATGGGTTAAACTTCTCAATTTCCTTATCTTCATTCATAGATGACTCGATCCTGAGTATAAGACGACGCTAGAACACATACAGTGAGTGTCAACAAGTCTATATGGAGTATAAGTGGAATGGGTTAAACTTCTCAATTTCCTTATCTTCATTCATAGATGACTCGATCCTGAGTATAAGACGACGCTAGAACACATACAGTGAGTGTCAACAAGTCTATATGGAGTATAAGTGGAATGGGTTAAACTTCTCAATTTCCTTATCTTCATTCATAGATGACTCGATCCTGAGTATAAGACGACGCTAGAACACATACAGTGAGTGTCAACAAGTCTATATGGAGTATAAGTGGAATGGGTTAAACTTCTCAATTTCCTTATCTTCATTCATAGATGACTCGATCCTGAGTATAAGACGACGCTAGAACACATACAGTGAGTGTCAACAAGTCTATATGGAGTATAAGTGGAATGGGTTAAACTTCTCAATTTCCTTATCTTCATTCATAGATGACTCGATCCTGAGTATAAGACGACGCTAGAACACATACAGTGAGTGTCAACAAGTCTATATGGAGTATAAGTGGAATGGGTTAAACTTCTCAATTTCCTTATCTTCATTCATAGATGACTCGATCCTGAGTATAAGACGACGCTAGAACACATACAGTGAGTGTCAACAAGTCTATATGGAGTATAAGTGGAATGGGTTAAACTTCTCAATTTCCTTATCTTCATTCATAGATGACTCGATCCTGAGTATAAGACGACGCTAGAACACATACAGTGAGTGTCAACAAGTCTATATGGAGTATAAGTGGAATGGGTTAAACTTCTCAATTTCCTTATCTTCATTCATAGATGACTCGATCCTGAGTATAAGACGACGCTAGAACACATACAGTGAGTGTCAACAAGTCTATATGGAGTATAAGTGGAATGGGTTAAACTTCTCAATTTCCTTATCTTCATTCATAGATGACTCGATCCTGAGTATAAGACGACGCTAGAACACATACAGTGAGTGTCAACAAGTCTATATGGAGTATAAGTGGAATGGGTTAAACTTCTCAATTTCCTTATCTTCATTCATAGATGACTCGATCCTGAGTATAAGACGACGCTAGAACACATACAGTGAGTGTCAACAAGTCTATATGGAGTATAAGTGGAATGGGTTAAACTTCTCAATTTCCTTATCTTCATTCATAGATGACTCGATCCTGAGTATAAGACGACGCTAGAACACATACAGTGAGTGTCAACAAGTCTATATGGAGTATAAGTGGAATGGGTTAAACTTCTCAATTTCCTTATCTTCATTCATAGATGACTCGATCCTGAGTATAAGACGACGCTAGAACACATACAGTGAGTGTCAACAAGTCTATATGGAGTATAAGTGGAATGGGTTAAACTTCTCAATTTCCTTATCTTCATTCATAGATGACTCGATCCTGAGTATAAGACGACGCTAGAACACATACAGTGAGTGTCAACAAGTCTATATGGAGTATAAGTGGAATGGGTTAAACTTCTCAATTTCCTTATCTTCATTCATAGATGACTCGATCCTGAGTATAAGACGACGCTAGAACACATACAGTGAGTGTCAACAAGTCTATATGGAGTATAAGTGGAATGGGTTAAACTTCTCAATTTCCTTATCTTCATTCATAGATGACTCGATCCTGAGTATAAGACGACGCTAGAACACATACAGTGAGTGTCAACAAGTCTATATGGAGTATAAGTGGAATGGGTTAAACTTCTCAATTTCCTTATCTTCATTCATAGATGACTCGATCCTGAGTATAAGACGACGCTAGAACACATACAGTGAGTGTCAACAAGTCTATATGGAGTATAAGTGGAATGGGTTAAACTTCTCAATTTCCTTATCTTCATTCATAGATGACTCGATCCTGAGTATAAGACGACGCTAGAACACATACAGTGAGTGTCAACAAGTCTATATGGAGTATAAGTGGAATGGGTTAAACTTCTCAATTTCCTTATCTTCATTCATAGATGACTCGATCCTGAGTATAAGACGACGCTAGAACACATACAGTGAGTGTCAACAAGTCTATATGGAGTATAAGTGGAATGGGTTAAACTTCTCAATTTCCTTATCTTCATTCATAGATGACTCGATCCTGAGTATAAGACGACGCTAGAACACATACAGTGAGTGTCAACAAGTCTATATGGAGTATAAGTGGAATGGGTTAAACTTCTCAATTTCCTTATCTTCATTCATAGATGACTCGATCCTGAGTATAAGACGACGCTAGAACACATACAGTGAGTGTCAACAAGTCTATATGGAGTATAAGTGGAATGGGTTAAACTTCTCAATTTCCTTATCTTCATTCATAGATGACTCGATCCTGAGTATAAGACGACGCTAGAACACATACAGTGAGTGTCAACAAGTCTATATGGAGTATAAGTGGAATGGGTTAAACTTCTCAATTTCCTTATCTTCATTCATAGATGACTCGATCCTGAGTATAAGACGACGCTAGAACACATACAGTGAGTGTCAACAAGTCTATATGGAGTATAAGTGGAATGGGTTAAACTTCTCAATTTCCTTATCTTCATTCATAGATGACTCGATCCTGAGTATAAGACGACGCTAGAACACATACAGTGAGTGTCAACAAGTCTATATGGAGTATAAGTGGAATGGGTTAAACTTCTCAATTTCCTTATCTTCATTCATAGATGACTCGATCCTGAGTATAAGACGACGCTAGAACACATACAGTGAGTGTCAACAAGTCTATATGGAGTATAAGTGGAATGGGTTAAACTTCTCAATTTCCTTATCTTCATTCATAGATGACTCGATCCTGAGTATAAGACGACGCTAGAACACATACAGTGAGTGTCAACAAGTCTATATGGAGTATAAGTGGAATGGGTTAAACTTCTCAATTTCCTTATCTTCATTCATAGATGACTCGATCCTGAGTATAAGACGACGCTAGAACACATACAGTGAGTGTCAACAAGTCTATATGGAGTATAAGTGGAATGGGTTAAACTTCTCAATTTCCTTATCTTCATTCATAGATGACTCGATCCTGAGTATAAGACGACGCTAGAACACATACAGTGAGTGTCAACAAGTCTATATGGAGTATAAGTGGAATGTGTTAAACTTCTCAATTTCCTTATCTTCATTCATAGATGACTCGATCCTGAGTATAAGACGACGCTAGAACACATACAGTGAGTGTCAACAAGTCTATATGGAGTATAAGTGGAATGGGTTAAACTTCTCAATTTCCTTATCTTCATTCATAGATGACTCGATCCTGAGTAGAAAACGACGCTAGAATACATACAGTGAGTGTTAAAAAGTCGATGTGCGGTATAAGTGGAATCAGGGGCGCCGACTTCTCCAAATTATTGGGGGAGGGGGGTTACAGGCGTGAAGAGATCAGACGTGGGAGGGGTATATCTCTTTCATTTTCAGAAGGAAAACAAAGGGGGTGGGACAAAATAATAAACAATTAGATTCGACGAATATTTTTAAACGCAATTGTAATTGCTCATCAGCAAAACGAACAAGGAAACAGAAATATTGTTTTGCGGAATATTAATATTTAAAAACTAAAATTCAGCCTGTGATTTTATAAAAATATCCAGAAAGATTTTATTTCCAAAGTTTAGTAAAAAATGAGAAATAGCAGTCTTAATCAAACAAAGGACAAGAAGCGCAAAAAATAAATAGATAAATAAAGGCGCTAGAGATTATACGTTTCTGTACTTTATTTATTTTATTTTTGGCAATTGCTTTAAGCATTTACCAAATATCGTGAGAACATGTCACACTCTATTAATATGGGGCTGGCAATCCAGATTCTTATCAAATCAGCAAAGCTAAGATTGGGAAAAAAGTTTTTATTCATTTTTTGGAAATAAATCGCTTTGACCTAATAAGGTGGAGCTTGGTCCACCTTAAGAGGCTAAAGCCATTATTTAATTAAACAGGACCAAAAAATATTGGGTGGGCACTGCCTCCCCCTCCCTCCAGTGAAATTATTGGAGGAGCAAGATTCACCTTGCCCCCCTATAGTCGGCGCCCATGAGTCTGATGGGTTAAATTTCTCAGTTTCCTTATCTTCATTCATAGATGAGTCGATCTTGAGTATATGACGTAGATAGAACACATGCGATTAGTGTTCCGAAATTCTGTTACTATATTTTTAATTTCTGTTACTATATTTTTAATGTTTCAGTAAATATTAACAAGTTAGTAAAATCATGCAATGCACTGATTATGATAAGGTTTCCAACATACCAGAAATCATTACTCAAGTTATGAGGATAATGGCTGTGAAAGAAATCTCGGTCTTGTGTCCTGACCTTTGACCCCATTTCGATTATATTAAAAAGAACCGGTTCAGTATACCTCCGGAACAACATACTAAAGTTATGTCGCAAAAGAAGCATTTTTAGTCAAGTTATGAGGATAATGGCTGTGGAAGAAATCTTGGTCTTGTGTCCTGACCTTTGACCATATTTCGATTATATTAAAAAAAAACCGGTTCAGTATACCTCCGGAACAACATACTAAAATTATGTCGCAAAAGAAGCATTTTTAGTCAAGTTATGAGGATAAAAAATGAGTCGACTGGTGACAAGGAGGTAGTCAGCACAATAAAAGCTTACGGATGTCTCATACAACCGACCGCTGAAGATGGGCACAGTATTGCCAGAAACATGTTCGGACGATCGAGGAAGGACTTGTTGACTTCTTTTAACATTTTTTAAAGTTTTAAATCTGTTAATCTGGATACTTCATAGCAGCTTGGTATAGAACAGCGAAATGTTTCAACTGCTAAAATTCTGGCCGCGTCAACGTAATCTTATCTTGACAGTGATCTCAAAATTATTTTAACTCATCACCCTCTTCTTGTAGAATTGTGCAGATGTTCGTATTTGTGTCGAAGTTTGAACGCGGAATATCTTCAATGACGTGGTACAGCTACAGCACCAGACAAGAAGCATGATCGATTGCCAGCCAGAAGGATTGAAACCGGAGTAAGGTGAGCGCAATACGTGTTGCTCCATTTGCTTCATTGCCGTTTTTATGCCTCACTAAATATAATCTATGTTAGGATTCAACATTTAAATACTGTACATAAATAAATATTCTTAATTTCAACAATAAATATTTCATTATGATTGAAGTCAACTTGTCTATTCGAAACTCATATACTACGCGTGTAACAGTATTATAAAGGACCTTGTCCTAATATACATTATGAGGATAATGGCTGTGGAATAAATCTCGCTCCGGTGCCCTGACCTTTGACTCCATTTTGCCCATTTTCAAAAGAGTTCGTCCCCAGGTGGTTCCCTACCACAAACTAAAATTTCGACTGTACCAGGAACGGTACCCGATGAGACGAGTGCCAAACCTCCAAGTGTTTTCAAGGCTGCATCAGAGGTTATGCGACACTGGTTCTTTCCAGGGACCTGCCAGGTGTCGGGAACGATGGGTACGCACCTCTGCCATCGAAGAGAATGTGTTAATCATGCAGCAGACATTCCAAGTGCCATCACACGAGCAATTGCCCATCGGCTCGGTCTGTCCCAGTCCACAGCATGGAGGGTTCTGCACGAAGGCCAATTGCATTCATATCATGTGCAGCGTGCTTCGACACTAAGCCCTAAATATTACCCTCAGCGCATTGCATTTGCGCATTGGTACCTGCAGAAGAGTGCGGCAGAACCCGAATTACCTGCTTCTGTGCTGTTCACAGACGAAGCGTGCTTTACACGGGAAGGTTGCTTCAATGCACATAATGCGCATGTATGAGCGGTGGAGAACCCCCATGCTGTACGACCACGTGCAGCACAAAACCGCTTTGCTGTTAATGTTTGGGCCGGCATTGTCGGGGACCACTTTATTGGCCCATACCTCATGCCCCCTCGTCTGGACGGAAGGAGTTACCGGATATTTCTGGAGAACGTCTTGCCACAGCTATTGAACGAACAACAGGTCCCTCAGTCGCTGCGCCGTGCAATGTGGTTCTAGCATGATGGGGCCCCCGCCCATTTCGCAGTGACGTTCGTCATCACTTAAACATGACATTTTGACATCAGTGGATCGGGTGTGGTGGTCCCGTTCATTGGGCTGCAAGATCGCCCAACTTAACATGCCTTGATTACTTTTTCTGGGATTACATCAAAGTACTGGTGTACGACACCCCCGTTGAAAAAGATAAGGACCTTGTAGCACGCATCTCTGTATCTGCTTCACAAGTCCGAGATACGCCAGGAATTTTGTAAAATGTACGTGATTCCACGTGCCAACGATGTCAAGCGTGTGTTACAGCTTATGGTCGCGACGTTGAACACCTTCTGTAACCTCAATGCATTTCGCAAATGTCTTGTGAGTAATAAAAAGCATGTTGTTCTCTTACGTGCTGCTCTTTCATTTCTCGTCCTCTCTGTACACTAGCACATGAAGATGGCGTTTCCGACCTTGCATTGCTATGTGATTTCCATTTGTCTTTGTGCAACCTACCCCTCCCAGAAGTTTGTACACGCTTAGCTGAATCACCCTGTATAAACTCCAGTCGATTTGTAAAAAAGGTGTCTAAGAAATTGTTTTTGAACTTGCTCGATTTCATTTACTAGAGTTACAAGGCTAGGGCTCGAAATGATCGCCACATATCCCAGTGATTATCTTACCGTAGTCTCAAAAATGCGAATAGGTGTCTGAATATTCGAGAAATACTTGGAATGTCGCATGATAAATCCAAGATTTCTGTACGCTGTACGTACAATTCTTTTGATATGACTTTTAAAGCCCATGTTCGAATCAAAAGTGACTCCCAAGTCGTGGAGATCGTTTATCCAGCTAAGAGTATAGTCGTCAGCTTTGTAGTAAAAAAGAATTGGTTTTCTTTTCCGCGAAAAGGAAACGTCATGACACTTGGAGATGTTGAGTGAGTTAACGATGGTTTTTAATGTACACCACTGAAGCAGGTTATTGGCATCAGTTTGAAGAGCAAGACAGTCATCAGGAATCTGTACATTGTGATAGAGCCTGAGATCATCAGCAAACAAAGAAACATGGGCCATCAATGCGAAAAGGAAGTTCATTAATGTATATGGAAAACAGGAGTGGTCCTAAGTTAGAGCCTTGGGGTATTCCAGATGTGGCAACATAGGGATCAGAAATTGGTTGTCATAAATAACAGACTGGGATCGATTGAAAAGATAGGATTTAAACAAGGACATCAGGTTATCGCTGAGGCCAAGACGGTTCAATTTCTTGAGTAAAATGCCATGGTGAACTTTGTCAAAAGCTTTAGCAGTGTAAATAATATCAACTTGTGATCCTCTGTCAATAGATGACGTAATATCCTCTGTGATGCGGAATAGGTTGGTAAGCGTTGAGTGTTTCTTTACAAAACCATGCTGTGCAGAGCTGACGGCATGTTTGAAGTGATCATATAGCTTAGAAAAAATAAGAGACTCAACTATTTTCGCCAGGACAGAAATAATTGTGATAGGTCGATAATTCTCAATAGAGTCTCGGCTGCCTTTTTTTGAAAACAGGAATAATTTTCGCTTTTTTTAGATCTGGAGGGAAAATTCCAGTAATGACAATTAGATTATAAATATGAAGCAGTGGCTTACTAAGCGTCTGACCACATCCTTTGACTGTGCACGAAGGAATCATATCAGGGCCAACAACTGTACTTCCTCTCAGTTTCTTGATGGTGTAAAGATCTCATTCTTAGTGAAGTGGTCAATGTAAAGAACATGCTGTTCGTATTGACCTTCGGCAGTTACAGGGAAAATATCAGGTTGGTGGGGCAAGGAATTCTATGTAACGAAGACAGAACGGAAAAAATCTGCAAAGCCATTAGCGATGTTCTGGCCACCCTCAATCCTGGTGTTATTGCGATTAAGTATATTGAGTAGGACGCATCGCTTCTTCTTAAGAACTGTAAAATCCCAGAATTTGGATGGATCACGAGTGGTAAGTTCTTCAATTTATTTCGTAAACGAGATATGCGTTGCTTTTACCGCTTTCTTAACTTCGGCCTGGAGATCTTTATACTGTTTGTAGTCATCAATAATATTATTATGTCTCATGAATTTTCTTCTGTAGTGGTTTTTGTGAGCAAGCCGTGTCTTTATAATATACCCGTTGAACTACCGGGGGGGGGGTACTTATTCCTAGAAGCTTTGCACTTGGGAAAATACATTCATTGAGGATAATGTAGTAGAACTTGTCATAAAAGCAGTTCAAGGTATCTACGCTATCAGTTTGCTTATAAAGATCGGACCAATTGCAAGTCTCTAATGTCTCTCATAGAGTATAGAGCTTGGTGTAATCACCGTTGCGGAAGTTAAAGTGAACAAGCGGAGCATTATGTTGGGGCGTAGCATACCGAACCCGAGAAAAGGATAAAACTAAAGCTGGATGATGTCCGCTCTCTCTCTCAAGAGCGGTGAAGTAACAGGTGATACCACACACTGAAACCTGCAGTTGTAATAAAGAATTAAATCCAAGCATTTATTGTTGACATTCACAGTGTTGTTCAACTGAGACAAGTTAAGAGTATACTAGCGAATTCAGTTAGAGCTGTTTTTTTCCCGTACGTACGGAAATCCAAGTTAGTACCAGATACATAAGATGGTAGGTTGAAGTCGCCAACAAATATCATATCTTCATTACATACAGCCGGATGACAGCTAACACGATTAAAGTAATCCGAATAAATTTGTGAGTTGAAGGATGGGAGGAAGTAGATAGTGCTGATACAAATTGATTTTGAGTGATCAACTTTAATATTAACCGCAAAGATTTTCATCAGAGTTTTCTAATTCACTCATTCTGTGACTGTGAAAGTTGTTCTTAACAGCAATTAAGATGCCTCCACCACAATTCTTATTAGTCGCGTATACATTTCTGTCTTTCCTATAGACAGTATATCGAGAGTCTAAGAGTTCAGAATCAAACACATCATCCTGGAGCCAAGTTTCAGTTATACAAATAATATCGTAATCATCAGCAAGAACTGAGGTGTAAAAGTCCTGCGTTTTGGATTTTATACCACCAACATTTTGATAATAAATCCTAATATTAGAGCACAGTCATTTTGACTGCTCGCCTGTTTTTTCTGAGTGAACCTCATCAGAACACAAATTCGTCTCCGAGTTTAAGGAAACATCTGCATTTGCTTTATTGCAATGCGTCCTAAGGAAGGCAGAGGGTTCGCTATTCACACTATGCGAATTTTTACTTTCCAGGAAATATGTATTCGGCTTAAATGCAGACTGATCATTATGGTTTATCCGATTTCTTCTGGGGAACCGGAATTTTATATTTAGCTCTGTAATAAATGAATTTCTAATTATTTGTCTCTGAAATTAATTATCACTAAGTATCAGCATGCTCTCAGAGAAAAATCTAAGGATTTCTTATGCAAAATCCAGTAAATAAATAAACAAATGCTCTGGCGTTTCTCAGTCGGGTTGGCCCACGGACCCGGTATCACTTGGTTCTTCGTTTTTCGTTATTGGCTGCGTATTTTTAAAATATATTTGTATGTGATTTTAAATACATATTTTATGAATCGTTGGAAATACTTTAATTAATATGGCGGAGATATTAACACTTACCGATATTTTTGGAGATGTTTTCTCCGGTGTATTTTCATTTGCATCTTCAATATTTTTGGTCACCCATATAAAAAATCTTCGGGGTGCCATTGAAAAAATGTGAGAAATAACAAATTTGAAAAAAAAAATCCTTTCTTCATGTAGTTATCTTCAGAAGCTTGAATTTTCTAAAAAAAAATGTTCTTTCATCTGCGAATTCATGTGCTCATTCGAATCATAGTACGTGTTTTCATGAAAAGTTTAATGCCTCTCGGCTGAATTTTAGAGGAATTTTCTTCCATTGACTCTGATACGTTTCTCGTAATGTTTTTCACTTTTCTTTTTTAAATTTCATGTTCGCCATGAATTGGGAGGAACATCCGCTCATGCTTTTTCTGTGGCAACCCCACTAGTTCACTTTTACATATCCCTTTTATAGTCGCCTTCAACAAAATGTTTGGAGCAAATAGTAGCATTTTGGACAGTGGCGTACCGAAAAATCTCAGAGCCCCCCCCCCACAATTCTCCTAGACCCTTTTGCGAAACTCTATTAGCACTCGGTTAGTTATTTTTTTAATTCCATGTTATTAAGTAAGGTATAGGCAATTTGATAAAATTTGGAACTTACAGGTATTTTGCGTAAGACCAAAATTATTGCGCTTTACTGCGTGTAACACAAATCTGCACGTTGTTATTGAAATAATTGCACTAGTTTTATATCACTAGAAAATACTACAAAACAGGTATTCAAAAGTTGAGCATGTCATGCAAATTTTATTCTTTTAGACAACTAAGGCCAGCCTCTTTGAAACGCCTCGCGATCAGGCCTACAAAACACGTAACTTTTGTGAGAGTGCATAATGAAATTTTCTGATTTATACGAAAATGCAGAACATAAGTAAGCAACTAAATAAGTAACAATTAAGAATCATGGCACCAAAAAAAAAAAAAAAAAGTAACACTACGTAAATTATTTACTTTTGAATATAAAATACACAACATAATGTCACAATGTTTTGCACTTAGTAAAATTTTTTCTCTTGACCCTGTTATAAAAAAAACGACAATGTTATAAAAAAACGTCTCTGCATATACCAAAAAGAACAACTTTCAATTCATTATATTCTGAAGCAGGCATGCAAAAAACGGTAATTCGCAACACCTTATCCTCATTGATAAAACGTTTTCATTCATTGAACTGATATTTCTTTCACATTCTCTTGTTACAGTACATTCATTGGGACCTTTGCTATGGATATGGAAAGGGGCCACAGGTCCTCTGAAATAACTGCTTTCCCGTCATCCAGTTTTTATATATTTAAATCTCTGATAAAACAGCAACCAAAAACTACTTTTCTTTTTAATACTCCCTTTAAAGCTGCCGCAAAGAAATTTCTGACTATTTATTTACTCATGTGAAGTTTCCGCAAAAAGGTCTATTCTTTAAAAAGTTTTTGCTGAAGCCTTGACCCCCCTCCATCCCCATCTATAAGCCCCTGATTCTGGATCAAAAAAAAAAAAGTATCACCTCGTTTACAGCGTAATTTCCATAACCTGCAGAGCTCAGTCACTTTCGGAAATCTGTGGTATGTAATTGGGGATCCTTAGTTATTTCTGTGGTTATTCTTGCAGTCTGCAACAGTGCAGGAACTCGAAGGCATCTCGTAAACTATTTGCAAACAAACTTAGCTATACACTAAAATTATTCTAGAAACAGAAAAAACAGCTCTTTGAATAAGAGGCAAATGACATGTGCGACTGCTTCGACCTTCGGTGCACTAAACTAGTTAGTTCGTAAGACAGCTGACGTCATGAGACTACCTACACCGCACTCCCGGGAGGGGGAAACTTTACAGGGGTCTTACGGGAACAAACTTGTGCAGTGAACCTTGTGTGTTAAAGAACCTTGAGGCATAAGAACGATAAGGGGGAGCAGCATTTATTTCCCCCAAACAATGCTTTCCAGGAGGAAACGATAGGGTGACAACAAAGAATATCTAACGGTGACAAGCCGGACAAGCTCCTTGGGATCTGTAGCATGAGCGGATGGCAGATGCTGTTGTTCTGTTGAGTCATTAAGTGAGGAGAAGGGTGCTATTGTTCATCTCGCCTTGCGTAGAGCTCAGGGGCCTGTTGACACTTAAGCCTTGTGACGTTACCTTTTCGAACAGGTACATCCGGGTGTCGGACAAAAGCCCACCGGACACTTGCCCACTAGGACACTTGCCCACCGGACACCTGCCCACCCGGATATTTGCCCACTGGACACGAGCCCACTGAGCCTGAGCACACTAACTTTAGTAATAACCGCTACCATATTTTTGAAATTTAATCATCATGACTTGCTTTGATTTCGGGAAATGGTGTACACGCGCCGAAATTTTAATTTTGCATACCGTGTGACCCAACGCACGTTTGGATATGATGTACACCCACCGGATTTGTACGCCTGCCGAACTTTAAATTTGTATGCAGTGTGACTCAACGCACGTTTTGAATTTCTGGGGCAATTTTAATACTAACTTTACTTGCGAAACACTGAAAAAGGATTTTTAGTGTTTTTTTTTTACTACCGGCTCCAAAGAAAGTCGGCGTTAACCCTATTTCCCCCGTCTCTTTCTCTCAGAAACATACGTCCCTTACACCTGGGTCTGATAAGTTATGCCACTGGTAAACCAACAAGATGAGACGAAAACGAGTAATGGGTATGGTATAAGAGGGTTGGTGGGAAACCGCCATACGGGAAAACTGCCACACAGGAAAACTGCGACATGGTTTTCATTAAGGGGCCGGGCACAAATTGCTGTTCCTCCGAGAAACACTTTGAATGTGTGGAAGTTTTCCGGTGTGGCAGTTTTCCAAGTTTCCGAATTATGTGTGGAAGTTTTCCAAGGAACCTAACGACGTGAAGGAGCTGATTTTTCATGCCGGATCATACTTAGGGCACACAGAAGTTCGAGGGGGGGGGGAAGGGGGTATAAAGATTGCCGTTTCTTGGCCTATATTGAGAATTTCGAGAAAACGAATTTCAGAAAACGTTCTATGTAAGGCTAGCAAAAATTGCTGCGTTCAGGAAAGGACAATAAGGTGGGATTTTTTAATAACGCTGCATTTTTACATAGGCACTAAATATTTAAATAACATGTCAAATTTGTAATATTTTTCTTTTACTTAATTAATTCACAGGCCCAACACCTAGGCCTTTTCAGCAGCTTTTTATCGGCCGACTTCATAACGTTTACGTATCAAATCAAGTTAATAGCATTACGCTTTTCCTTACGCACTAAATATTTATTCATGGCCTTAGGCCTAGGCCTTTTTAACAGTTTTTATTCTACCGATGTCATATTCATAAAGTTTACATAACAAGTTAGGTTAATAATATTGTGCTTTTACTTAGGCATTAAATATTAATTCATAAGCCTTTTTAAGAGTTTTAATTCTACCAGTGTCATATTCACAAAGTTTACACATCAAATCAAGTTAATAAATTGCGCTTTTATTTAGGCACGAAATATTTATTCACTGGTCTTAGGCCCCTTTACCAGTTTTATTCTACCAATGCCATATTCACAACGTTTACACAGAAAATCAAGTTAATTTTATTGGGCGTTTTCTTAGGCACGAAATATTAATTCTTAGGCCCTAGGCCTAGGTCTTTTTAATAGTTTTTACTTTATCACTGTCATATTCACAATGTTTACACAACAAATAAATGTAATAATATTGCGCTTTTACTTAGGCAGGAAATATTAACTGCCCAAAGGCCTAGGCCTAGGCCTTTTTGACAGTTTTTATTCTATCAATGCCATATACACAACTTTTACACAGCAAATCAAGTTAATAATATTGCACTTTTACTTAGGCACGAAATATTAATTTATAGGCCCTAGGCCTAGGCCTTTTCAATAGTTTTTACTCTACTAAATCATATTCGCAACGTCAACACATCAAAGCAAGTTAATATTATTGGCTATTCAGGCACGAAATATCAATTAATAGGTCCTAGGCCTAGGCCTTTTGGCAGTTTTTAATCCATTGACTTCATATTCATAACGTTTACGCATCCACTCAAGTTAATAGCATTGCGCTCTTACTTAAGCACTAAATATTAATTCAGAGGCCCTAGGCCTAGGCATTATAACACTTTTTATTCAACGGATGTCATATCCGCAATATTTACTTATTAAGTCAAGTTAAGAATACTGTCATAACTACGAAAGGTAATACTGGCATAACTACGAAGGATAATGCTGACATACCTAGGAAGGATATTCTCTTGGATCAGGAAAATAACCAAAGTTTAAGACATCATCATCAAAGTAAAATCACTGAGCTGGCAATAGGCCGGACATACTGCTAGAAGAATGGACCACCGATGGATTACTGGTGTATTAGTCTGGGTACCAAGGAACATAAAAAGACCCAGGAGAAGACCACGCGGGAGATGGGTGGATGAAATTCGAAAGCATGCCGGAATGACACGGAGGAGACTAGCTCAGACAAACACTTGTGAAAGAAGCTTTGGAAGCCCATCCATCCAGCAGTGGACTGATAGATTTAAAATTTGAGATTTATGTTAATTAAAATTTTAATAATTTTATCTGTAGCACGTTCACATGAGATATAACATACTGTTTTACAAAACACAATACGATTTATGATCTGACAAGAAAAAGTGCATATCCTTCCCAAAAAAACTGAACACTTTATCTTAAATTTTCCCTAACGTTTTCCATTTTATCAAGGAAAATTTCTTAAAACCAAAATATTTTCGTGGGGTTTTTTTTCATACCTGTTAGGACAAATGAGTTGAAGTACATATTTTTAATGAAAAGCGCAAAACAATTAGTGCATCTATGACGCCTTTCAAATGTGTATCTTCATATTATGTGTCTTTTCTTCCTACTTGACCTGAAAATACAAAAAAAAAAAAAAAAAAAAAAAAAAAAAAATAGAACTTGTTTACATTAAAGTTACAGTTCCTCAAGAGTTATCGACGGAAATCTTTGAAAGAAAGGAAAATCTTCTAATCGTTTCATTTGTGAAATGACAAAGCGACAGCTGATGTCTGATGTTTGCGAATGGGATGGGGGTTTATAGAGGCCATTGTTTGTTGCCGCGAGGGTTAGTGGTGTAGCGGTTAAATCAAAGCAAAGGAAGGTCCGTGGTCCTAAATATATGTCAAGATTTTCTTTCCAGTCATGGCCCAGAGCTGCCTCTGTTTTTATTGTGTCATTAAGACGCTCTCTCTTTAATTATTTTATTGTCCACAGGGACAGAATTACAGTCAAATTGGTGGGTGGGTCCATCCCGTTTGACCACAACATATGGTCTCCCCTGCGCACAAAAACTGCCTCAAGTTAGAACCTCTTCCTGGGTAAGGGTATTGTCCAAATGAAGAAGTTATGCGTAGAATGTACTTCGGGCAGACCGTCTTCCTCTTTTTTTCTCACTATGATACAGATAGGTCTATGGAGAAAATATTGAATACAACATTAATATTATAAATGGGGTGCAGACGTAATTAATATAAATTTCGTGCACTTTATGAACAAATGCATTTTTTTCTCCAGATGTAGTTATTAGCGAATTTTTGTATCAGTGGCTTACATTTTAGTGTACTTAATTCAGTGTTAAATACAATTTGCGTAGTTAAAGGCAACCACTTCTGTCAATGTGGAATTGTCTTAGAACAGCAAAAGTACATTTTCTTCTTTGTACCAATAATTTTATATTAATATGCGAACATGAAGTAATTATTTCATCTAAAGCACACACTTGGCTGAGCTGTCAATTTATTAATATTGCTCTTTAGCTAATGCATTCTGTAAAGTACTGCTTATCAACATTACACCGATTGAAAACTTCTTTCTGGAGCAGAAAAAGAGGCTCTGTTCGTTTATAGTCCTGTTCGTATTTTATCTGCTGAAACTTATAGCGCAGGTCGTCTTAGGAACAGCGGCTTTGGAACAATATTTTGACGATGGGGGGGGGGGCTTAGCAGCATATGAAATTTTTTGTCAGATCATAAATCTTATTGTGTTTTGTAAAACAGCATGTGAACGAGCTACAGATAAAACTATTAAAATCTAAATTAACGTGAATTTTAAATTTTAAATCTATTCAGTTCACTGTTGGATGAAGAACTCCCCAAGTATCTTCCACAAGTGTCTGCCTGAGCCAGTTTTTTCCACGTCATTCCGGCATGTTTTCGGATTTCATCCACCCATCTTCCACGTGGTCTTCTTCTGTGTCTTTTCATGGTTTTGGCACCCTGTCTAATACTTCAGTAGCACATCGGTGGTCCATTCTTCTAGCAGTATGTCCGGTCTATTGCCATTTCAGGGATTTTATTTTGATCATGATGTCTTCTACTTTGGTTATTTTCCTGATCCAAGAGTTCATCATCTTATCCTTCCTAGTTATGCTAGTATTATTAACTTGACTTGATATGTAAACATTGCGAAGAAGATGACATTGGTAGAATAAAAACTGTTTAAAAGGCCCTGCTCTAGGGCCTATGAATGAATATTTAGTGCCTAAGTAAAAGCGTCGTCCTATTAACTTGAGTTGATACGTAACCGTTATGAATATGAAGTCGACAGATTAAAAACTGTTAAAAAGGCATAGGCCTAGGGCCTATGAATTAATATTTTGTGCCTAAGTAAAAGCGCAATATTATTAACTTTATTTAATGTATAAACGTTGTGAATATGACATCGGGCGAGTAAAAACTATTTAAAAGAACTAGGCCTTGAGCCTATAAATTAATATTTCGTGCCTAAGTAAAAGCGCAATATTATTAACTTTATTTAATGTATAAACGTTGTGAATATGACATAGGAGGAGCAAAAACTCTTTAAATGGCCTAGGGTCTATAAATTAATATTTCGTGCCTAAGTAAACGCCCAATATTATTAACTTGATTCGCTCTGTAAACGTTGTGAATATGACATTGACAGAATAAGAACTGTTAAAAGGGCCTATGCCTAGGGCCTGTGATTAAATATTTCGTGCCAAAGTAAAAGCGCAATATTATTAAGTGGATTTGATTTGCAAACGTTGTGAATATTGCATTGGTAGAATAAAAACTGTTTAAAAGGCCTAATCCTAGGGCCTATGCATTGATATTTAGTGCCTAAGTAAAAGCGTAATGAAATTCACTTGATTTGATTTTTTATTTTATTGAGGTTTAGCGACCACAGTGAGCAACTCAATGCTGGGCTATAAACAGTTGCCCGTCCCTAATTCAGGGCCACTGTTTCCAGGGAAGGGAGAGAGCCAGTGCCCTAAGACAAAAACAGCATCCCTGCCTCACCGGGATTCGAGCCCAGTCCCATCTCGGACGAATGATCAGAAGCAAGCGCTTAGACCACTGCCCCACAGTGTTTTTCTTTCCTTTTTCTGTCTTTTTTTTTTAATCATATACGTATTTTTAAACGATCAAAGCTGAGCATATACGCTTCAGCCATAGGCTGAAGAAGCGTATATGAAATGTTGTTTTATAAATGTTAAATGAAGCCCCTTACATTTTAACATTTCTAAAACAAAGTGCAAATTTTATACAATCCAAAAATATTTATGTGATCAGTTTTCCTACACTTGATCGGAAACGTCCTCCGAAGTTAGGTATTATCTACAAATCATCCATAGTGGGCAAGTGTCCTAGCTTAGTACTTTCAATTCCGTTTTGAAAACTTGCAATATAGGCTTTAATTTCGCAGATTTCGGCCTGGAGAGAACATAGTATCTCTGATACATTCATGGGAAGTGGGATGCCATTTAGGCCCAAAGCATAGAAAATGTTGTTTGTTAGCTTACCATTTGAGTCGGCATCCGTCATGGCACTTAAAATGTCCTCCAAATCCAACACAGCTCTGGGTCTCGTTGCACTTCCACGCCGTTTTACATTTTTTGATGCATACTCAACCGGTAGGGTTTCAAATAAGATGTCTTTAGCCAATCTTACCATCTCTTCACTATAGAAATGCGTACATTTATAAGGTGATTGTGGGAGTTACAAATTATTTTAAAGAAAGCACAAGAGCTCGTTAACACGTGCTTCACTCTCCGCCGCCACGCTAGCTGCACCGTCTCCACAACATAGTATGTGAATACTTTATTTGTACATGAACTTCCTTCTTCTTTCCTTTTGTGTGAACTTGAGCGTTACGTTTTCATAAAAAAGTTTCCTCCCAGTAATTTTTCATATTTAAAAAGAATGTTTTTCTCTGTTGACGAATCAGCCAAGTTGCTCGAATGTACATGTCCTTGTGCGGCTCTAAGATATATCTTGATTCTGTTTAATGCAGAAAAACTTCTTTAGGTAGTTGCAGTTGTTGATAGAAACTTTAATATTAGGTCTATTAATTTGTACACGTCACTAAACGCTATGTCCAATTTATTCAACTTAATGTAACAAGTATTGTCCCTTACTGATTTGTTTTTGTATTCATCAAGGGAATAAAACACCTTCAGTTCATTTTTTAGTCGAGCTGTATCAAAAATTGAATCATATAGTTCTTTAAGTTCTGACAGTAGATGTTCAGGGAAGCTTTCATAAAATTTATCAAAACAGTTCGAATCCAACAAAACCACGAATTTAAGATATAATATCACTGATTTTAATTCACTGACATTTCACACAAACTGAAACAACTCATGCGAAACCCGTGCTGTTACAGGCTTCGGAAGAATGCGAGTGACTGAGGTAGTCGAAGTCTTCTCTTTTCTGAGCGAACCATTGCGCAAAACAATGATCCATTCCCCTCCATACGCTCATTCACGTTGTCATAGAAATGCTAGCAGGCGATCATATCGAAGGTCTTCGAATCAGAACAGGGAAGACTCTGGAAGAGTTCCTTACGTTATGTCGATGGTTTAGCTCGCCAGACTGAATCAAAGAAGCGAATCCGCACATGTTTTTTTTTCGCAGAGAAAGCATCAACATATCTTAACACCGTTGATAACTGACTTTTATTTGCACTGAAATTAAGATAATAATTGGGAGCAATAGTTGATTTTAATTCAGTTGAGCTATAGAGATTGACACAGCGAAAAAAAAAGAGCCTTAGCTGGCCGCTAGTCATGTTCTTAAAGCGCATGTGCCGCCGGCTGTCAACACGATTGTCACCAGCCAATCAATTGCGTGGAAGCGACGTGTTTCAGATGTTTAATCATCGCGAGATAAATGAGGTGCATCCATTGCAATCCTAACGGCTTTGCTAAACCAGAGATGAATGCCTTTCAGTGGGGTCTTGGAGGAGTCGCGAGGGGAATGCTATTTGCATACAACTGCTGCCACTTCGAATCGATCACGGTATTTTAATGAAGTTTCTGCCAAACGGAAGTATCTGTTGTAGCAGCTTTTGAACAAGTTCATAATGACGGAATATTACAT
This sequence comes from Macrothele yani, assembly GCA_039090855.1. NCBI lineage: Eukaryota > Metazoa > Arthropoda > Arachnida > Araneae > Macrothelidae > Macrothele > Macrothele yani. The sequence goes on from CM077004.1 coordinate 42,130,877, forward strand.
TTCGTATGCTTTTGAACTAAATGCACGAGAGGATGCTGAAAAGTTCTTGGCCTAACCCACTTCCTGTAACTGTAACATTATTTTGTCACTGCAGCTCGAAAGAGTGTTCTTTTGTATTGCAAAGTGCCAATTTTGAGAGTAATAGCTCTTTTTTTGCAGAGTCCTGAACTGAATCATGTCAATGCAAAGTGTTGAATTTTCGAATGTGGAACTCCGGGATGTCATGAAATTTCTGTTCCTGCAGAAAAGAAATTGCAAAAGGAAATCTATGAGTGTATGACGCAAACATTAAGTGACAAGTACCCTTCGTATTCCACTATGAAGAAATGGCGTGCCAACTATCAGCGTGGAGACTGTGAGACCGAAGGCGAATCAAGATCTGAGAGGCTTTCAACAGGGACAACACCCGAAATTGTTGATCGTGTTCATGACCTGATTTTGTCAGATCGGCGAATCTTGGCTAAAACAATAACTGAGACACTGGAAATGTCCAGGGAACATGTTGGGTTAATAATTCACGAGCACTTGGATATGCAGAAGATGTCAGCGAAGTAGGAGCCCAAATGTTTGAACACCAATCAGAAACGAAAACGAGTGGACACTTTCAAAACGGTTTTGCAGCATTTCGAGCGCTCTGGTGATAATTTTTGGCAGCCACTGTAACGCGGTTACATCACTACCATCCAGAGACGAAACAACAGTCCCTGAAGTGGCGGCACTCGGGTTCTCTACGGCCGAAGAAACTCAAGGCACAAATGTCTGCAGGAAAGGTCATGGCAACGTTTTTTTGGGGGATTAGGAAGGCGTTTTACTGACTGACTATCTCCCGAAGGGCCCCAACAATAAATGCTGAATACTATTACAACTTGCTGTGCCGATTAAAGGAGGCGTTGAAAGAAAAAAGGGGAGAAAAACTGCGGAAAGGTGTTCTCTTTTTGCAGGACAATGCGCCGGCTAACAAGGCTGGCAAGCAATGGATGTTTTGAGGGATCTGGAGTTTAAGCGCATAGACCATTCACCTTACTCACCAGACCTTGCTCCATAGGACTATTTCCTGTTTCAACCTTAAAAAAAGTTTTAAAGGGAAGCAAGCATTTTTGGAATGATTCGGAGGTGATATCAGCAGCAGAGTAGTATTTGAGTGATCAGACTTCAATTATTATTATTATTTTTATTATTATTATTATTTTGGAAGTGTTAAAGAAACTCCAGAAACGCTGTGCCAAGTGTGTTGAACTTTGGAGTGAATATGTGGAATAGTCTGTAAGTTTTATGGCTCTAGCCCATTTCCTTCTTGGTGAGGCCGAGAACTTATCAGCGTCCCCTCGTAATATTGCGTTTCTGCTAAATTTGAGGCACAATATGTATATATATATATATCATCATCAACCATTATCAATCCACTGCTGGATGAAGGTCTCCCCAAATTTCTTCCACAATTGTCTGTCTTGTGCCTGTCTCCTCCATGTCACTCCAGCATACTTTCGAATTTCATTCATCCATCTCCCATGGGGGTCTTCTTCTGGGTCTTTTCCTGTCCCTCGGAATTCAGTCTAAAATTTCGGTTGTCCATCGGTGGTCCGTTCTTCTGGCAACATGTCCAACCCACTGCCATTTCACTCTGGTCATGATGTCGTCCAGTCCAGTCATTTTCCTTATCCACAAGTTCCTCTTTTTATCTTTCCTGGTTACACCAAGCATGCATCTCTCCATGCCTCTTCGAGTTGTCTGCAGTCGTTGTATGTCTTTTTTAGCTAAGGTCCATATCTCTGCTCCATACGTAAGCACTGGCAGGATACATTGATTAAACACTTTTCTTTTGAGACATAATGGCATACTGCTCTTAAAAATTGTACTGTTTCTTCCAAAAGCTCTCCATCCAAGTTTTATACGCCGATTAATTTCTTCATCAATGTGACCCTCACTTGATATGTGCTGCCCAAGATAAATGTAGGAATCGGTTGCCTCAAGCTTTTCTCCATCAATCGATAAATCTTCGCTTATTGTAAAAGCATTATACATCACTTTTGTCTTCTGAAACTTAATTTTTAATCCCACTTCTTTAATATATGTATATATATATATATATATTTTAATTGAGAAATATCAATGACCGATCAATAGATAAGTCGAGGTTTGGACTTCTGAAGAAAAATGTCTTGCTTCATACGCCGAAAATCACGGTAATTGAAATTATTTTCTGCGTTTTCATTTTAAAAACACTCCAGGAAGTGCTTTCGTATTTCAGAATTATACTGGAAAACTTTTCCAATCTTATTTAAAGCGGCCGAGAAACCTTTGAGGAGGAAACTCAAATGCAGAAGCTGATACCAGCGCTCTCTTCATAATCAGCGACACAAACAACTCTTCAGCGATAATTCAAAGGGCAAAATGCTTACTTTCACTTTCATTTCTGTTAGATGAAAGTGCAGCAGGAAATGTACGTGTTGGAACTGCATGTGACTGCTGCGGCGCGTCCCGTCGGTTGGTTTGGCCTTCGTCTGCGAAATGCTTATTTTTCGTTTGTTTTTACTTTGACATTCCTGTGACTCGAGGAGTAGAAATGAATAGAAATCGGCATCATGTGCGAACTAATCGATGGGTTTTGGAATCAGTCATTAAAGACTGGATTACATGCACTAAAATACGCCAAAATCAGCATGCGTGTAAAATACACAAAATATTCAGTAAAAATGACAAAATCCGTATTTATAATTTTTGTTTATTTATCTTCAATTAAATGATATGGACCTAAAAACGACTTTTCGAGTATTTTTTAAACAATTTATAAACGACCAGTAGAAGATTGACCATCCGGGACCTCGGTGGACAGCTCAAGAAATGGCCCATTCTCTCTCTCTCTCTCTCTCTCTCTCTTTTTTTCTGGATTTTTTCGGAACGAAACTGAGCGCCTGGGCCTCATTGGTGTCCCTGTTAATCTGCCCCTGTGGTTGAGAATCATTGGCGCAACCATTTCTACAGATTCAGTCCGAGAAGTTTTTTTTTTTTTTTTTTTTAGCGATTCATCGTTTATACTATTTCAATTTCGCTTTTTCAAAAACAGTTCAGTACACTAATACTGTACATAAGGCATTTATGCTTATAATGAAAAAACAAGAATAATTTTTATAAATCACCGAGAAAAAAAAATTCAGGAATTTGCAACAACGTCGGTCCGAAGGGGGGGGGGGCTGCAACCCCTGCTAGCTACGACCCTCCACAAAAGAAAGTTCTGAGAAAACGTGTTATTGCTTACAAAATTCAAATAATACGGTTTTGAAAAAGAAAAAAAAATAACATTCCAGCTGTAATCGAACCCTGTTTGTAAAGAGGAAGAGTTACTCTTTCAACATGTGGAATTTGAACGACCTCTTTTAGTTAATAAAAAAAGTTAGACCCACTTTTGCATTACTTTCGGTACAACCCTCCCAGTGGCGCCCATATGAGTACGTTTAGGGGGGGCTAAGAAAATTCCTTACCTCCTGTCAAACATTTTAGTAAATGTATAAGATACTAAAATCCAAAAAAAATAATTGATACAATCAATCATTAATATCTTATTATTAAAAAAATGCTTTAAAAAAAGATTTCGTCTATTTTAGTGTTTTAAATTTATCAAACAATTGGCTATACCAAGGGGGGGGTATGGGCGCCCTTGAGCCCTCCTATTAAAATTTGTGTGCACGACTTAACTCGTTTCACAATACATATTTTAATGTTTTTTTTCCATCCACTATCTAACAGAATTTTTTCCTGAGGGAATTTAGGAGGCGTTTCTTTCGTTATAGGTATGTGATTTTTATATTAGATCGCGAGACTAAATTTCTTTCTTTTTATTAGGGGTTTAACGTCAACAACTCGACGGGCTATAAGCAATAGCCCATCCCTAATTTAGGGCCACTGGCACCAGGGAAGGGGAAGATCCAGTGCCGTAAGACAAATACAACATCCATGCTTCACCGGGATTCGAATCCGCGCTCCTCTCAGACGAAGGGTCAGGAGCCAGCGCTTAGACCACTGCGTCATGTTTAGGTGCCATGGCAGTACGTGAGGTAAAACTCGATGCATTTTGCAACACATTAACGCCTCCAAAATTTTTATAAGTATTCTGAATAAAATTCTCTACGCTTTCAAAGTTGTAAAGTAAGTCCTTTTTGTGTGTCAGGTCTTCCCTGTGTATAAAATCGCTAGGATGGGCAAAAAGTAACGCACCCAACTGGCTACGAGTCCCGCACCCTTCCCCCTTCCTCCGCGGGTATCATTGGACCAGGGCCCCAGAAGTCGGAGGGATGGCCCTACGATAGAAATCCTTTCTCAGATGTTCAAATTTAAGCATCTAATGCTACACAAAACATTCTTTGAAACAACAATAATAATAATAATGATCCGAAATTTCTTGTCGTAGAATAGAAATAAAAGTTTCCAAGCTTTCGCATATCAACCAGATGACTTTCTCAAGGAAGGTGGACAGCTAACTACCTTCCTTCCATCTGGTTGATATGCGAAAGCTTGGAAAATTTTATTTCTATTCTGCGCTAAGAAATTTTAAAATTAACTGCCTACCTGCCTTGAGAAAGCGATGTGGTTGATGTGCGGAAGCTTGGAAACTTTTATTTCTAGTCTACGCCAAGCAATTTCGAATCACTAGTATAGTTATACTATTTAACCATAGGAGAAGCTTATGTTGAAAATGTAGTTTGGGACATCATATATCAGAGATAACGTGACCAAAAATTGGGGGAGGGGGCACAAATAAGTGTAAACTGATGGGGGGGGATCTCGGAAACAGTTTCTCCGAAAATGCTCTTCTTCAATTGCCATAACTTAGGTTTTTACATGCCTAATATGGGAAACGGCAAACGGAGGGGGGGGGACGATACGCCTATGGTTTGGAATGTTTCCCAAAGGATGATCTCCATTGGAATTTTTTTAATCAGACTTTTAAAGCTAATATTAATAAAAGCATATTTGAACGCATAAGACGTGCCGAAATAGCTCAGTTGGGAGAGCGTTAGACTGAAGATCTAAAGGTCCCTGGTTCGATCCCGGGTTTCGGCAGATAACTTTTTTTTTTTTTCACATTTTTAATCTTTTAAATAAATATAAGTTCACGTCTCTTGACACTGCAAATCCTGACAGATACATCTATTCAGTAAATGTGAATATGACGGGAGTAAAATTCCTTTTATTTGCATCAAAGACATCGTTTTTTTTTTCAATTATTTATTTGCTGATGCCGCGTTTGCCAAAACAGATTGCTTTTGAGGTTCATTTAAAAAATAAAACATTGTATCTAAAAATAAAAGTATTTCTCATATACATGACATGAGAAATTTATTTTAAAATATTTTCTTTATGTGTGTGTGATTTAAGAAAAAAAAAAAAAATGAAAAGTGATTTATTTGTTAAGTCCAAACTTCTTTTTATTATCAAACAAGAATTTTTGTTTTACCTACCTTCTGCAATTTGAATTGAAAAACGTATGTTAGAATATATTAATATATTACCTATTACAGAAAGGTTTTCAAGTATATCACATATCTAAGATTATGTAAAGAAAAAATCATGAAGAGAATTTAAACTGGCTCTTTTCTTGCTAAAGCAACGAACAAAAGGCAATTTCTTTTTGTCTTATTTAGAAGGGGTCAAATTGCTGAAATCACTGAAAGAAAGATTACCGAAAAAATCTACCTTCATCTCTAAAGGCGAAAAATGATCGTTCATATCGTAAGTTATAAAAATTTCAAGCCTATGTGTATGTACCATTATCTCGCTATTTTCTTCTTCGGTTCGAATAACCATAGTTTTTTCAATAAGAGAAATTAATATAATTAATCTTGCACATAATTTACTGTTTTAGTGAACGCAATTCACCAAGAGATGGCAGATAGCAGTTGTTGCAACCTTGCGACATTTTTAGAGGCTTCTGAGAAAACTCACGTGTTCATTGCGCGCCCAAAATAGCAAAGGCGGAGGCCGATATAGAATTTTTTCGGGGAGAGGGTGGGTGGAGGAGGAGTGACATTTTTCAAATCCACCAAGGCAAAATAAAAGTTAATGAAAAATAGAGGGAAAAATTAAAGCATTATTTCTGATGAAAGGAGATGCATTTTAATTAAATTAAAGCAATTTTTTAATAGTGTAAGTCCCATTTTAACAAATTAATGGAATACTTTTAGGGAGGGGGCAAGACCCCTCGACTTCCACTAAGTACGCCCCTGATGAAACCAATAACAATAATAAAAGGCAGTACTTCAGCAAAGTTCACTGAGGTTACCAAATTCTAATAAATATCACATGAACAGTCAAAATAATCTTGAAAAGACTTTAATTCACATAAATTTACTCAAGCCTTTTTTCAAGGAAAATCTTTAAGTATCGATATCATTTATGTCAGTTCAAGTGCAGGAATTACGGTGAGAGAAGATCTGTTTATGTTTTGACGTTATTACTGGTTGCTTAATTAGCAGAACTTGTAGTCAAGCACTGCGTAAGACACTCGGGGTCTCCATCAAATAAAAATGTTTTCCATTTTTCACAAAAGGGAAGCATTTTGTTACGATGAGTCTTCGACAGTGCTACAAATGTCACGTGACACACATGACGCGATATAAAGAAATACAGAATATAATTGTTGAAAGGCGTAGAATTTGATTTGATTGGCAATCTACAAATTTGTAACATTTATTTATAATCTTAGAATTTGCAATAAACCCTAAAGCAAAATTTATTGTGAATTTGAAGTAAGAGAGCAGTTTCAGAGAAGAGGAACAAAGAGTTAATTCCTCTCATAAAATCATTGGGGATTGACTGATTAAAGGGAGCAACTAAACCGCATAGAAATTACTTGTATAGTAATAATAAGGATGCTAATAAAGATAACCATATTAATAATGATTACAGAAATTAAAATGTTCAGTAATATTAGATTTTTGTAATATTAGATTTTCTTGAAACAACATATAAAAAGGTGGCCGTGTTAAACCCGAGTCCTGCTTGTAGTAGTACCAATGTTATTCTTTATCATCACCAAATAGCTGTATATAAATGCATGCTGTGGAGACCATTTTTATTATCTATTAAAAAAAAAAAATGGTCACCACCAGTTCCACAGTAATTGCGTGCAGAGCCTTCGACATACACGAGCCACTTAAATGTATTGAAAAACTGACATATATTACTATGTCTCATTAAAAAGTGTCATCCTCTATTCGAAAGCGTCGAAAGTTTACAAATGTAACCTTTAATGCAGGAGTTTTGTGCTAGGCCACAACTGGGGTATTTATTTGTACTGAAAGTAGTAGGGTCACTATTTCTTATAATTCCCAGATTTCTTCGTTTAAATGTATGGCGTAAGTAGCCTGTATTCTTTATTATTATTTTTACTACATTCAATGTTTTTTTTTTTTAGACGAAATCTTTTTTGTTGGTACATTATATCGATGTGTTGCTAACATTTTTTAGAAGTTCTTTTTTAGCATGCACTGAAAACATCTTTTTCTATTAGGTAAGTCGTTAAAAGAGTTATTTTCTCGGCTAAACTTCCACGTTCGGCCCCGCTAGTTCCGAAAGCAATAATAGATAGCGCCACGGTAGCACTTCACCTATCCTCCGCTCTTTTCGCACGTGAAATGTATTCAGCCATCTCATGACTCTATGTGTCGATGCGTTTCATCGTTTAGTACAATTCATGTGTCGGAAGAAGTACACTTCAGGGAATGATGAGTACTCTTCCCGCGCACTTGGTACGTGTTTTTTTTATGCTGATATTCCTATTGATAGAGTGATGATTCTCACGTATTTTTTCGCCAAAGGATTGTCTTACGATGAGGCGATTGAAGAAACCTCCCATGGCCACATCCACTGAGACAATTAGCGACTGGTATTCGTATTGCAGACAACTAGTCTCACAGTTTATGGTAGCCTCACAATGTAAATGTACTTGGCAGACCATATTCTGGAATATTTATCCCGAAGGAATTGCCGTCTTTCCTCTGAACATTGCTTTGAAGTCCTGATTCCTGCGATCAGACAGTTCTTCCCTGGCAGATAAAACTTTCCTTGCTTTTATTCTGCTAGCTACACAGTTTCATATTCTTCCGTTAAAATAAATATTTCACACATATGCCACAATCAACATTCAAAAAGGTCCTTAAGCGCCACCTTTCATCCATATTATTCACTTCCTTTGCCGCTTTCACAAGGTAACGAAACGCTTCACGATGTAGCAATAACGTGTCGCCATCTATCGTCGCTTCATAAAACTATTTTTGGGCCGAACGTGATCTCGGCATGCATTTTAATGGCTATCGAAAACTAAAGAAAAGTACCCACAAAAAAATCGATTCCAAAAGAAATACAACCCTACCAGATCTTGAGAATGAGAGACGTAGCGCCATCTGCTGGTAGCAAAGAAAAATAGAAACTGAAGGGGAGAGAGAAAAATCAAAGCCCCGTTCTATTTCCAGCGTGATCCCGGTAGGCTACGGTTAGACTAAGAACATTGAATAGGGATTAATTTTTTTTTCACTACCTCGTACTTACCATATCTCTCCCTTCCGTAATGAAAAAATAAAAATAAAAAGTAAAGCAGCAGAATTTAAAATTGGCATTTTCCCTTTTATTTTAATTCTCTCTTAGCTACGGGACGCAGGAGGGCGGTTGCTTTCCCAGAATCAGAAGCGACTTTAGATCTTTTGGAGCCCTAGGCGCTAGAAGATTCAGTCATCCCCCCCTTCTCCTCATTGCTTATTACTTCAGAAATTTTCATTCGTCAGAATAAAAAAAAGTAAAGTCAGGAAAAAGTTTTTACCTTTTTTAAAATGCTATTCCATCTTTCTACTGTTAAAACGTTTTGTAGGAAACAGTGCTAATGTAATCACTTTGTCCGTGCAGATCGAACTTTTTTTGTTTTTAGCGATATTTCAAAGATTATTTTTGCGGGTAATAGAAAATCAAAGGTAATTAAGCTTGGCACTTTAAATATCCCATAAGCTTCATGAAATTACCCTCAAGGGCTGTCAAAGTCGAAAAAAAAATGAAGTTCTGTTGCGAAGAAAGAAGAAACTATTAAACTAAAAGAAATGCTAAATTATGTTAACTGTTCCTTTCAAAACAAGTAAATTAGTGAGAACTCGAAAATTTCGAGTATCAACAACAGCAAAAGAAAATAATGAATATGTTACTAATATGAGAAAGCAAAATATTAATTGATAATACAAATAAAGTGGTCGCTTTAAGGATTGATTTGTTTCGGTGCGTGAAAACTAAAACTAAACTGGCAATCCAGTTTAGTTATTTTGAGGGGGGGGGGACTAAGCGCGCACCAAGTTGGAAATCCGTCCCTGCCAAGAATAGTCGTACCAGGGGAGTAACTTCACCCTTTGAGGAGCATACGAAATAGATACGAACAGAGTGTGAATAAATTTGCCGAAAATTTTAACTCAATAACAAAGTTATATACTTTAATATCTTCTTTTGTAAAGATATACACTATTACACGCAGCTAACCAGTGTACAGAGAGTGAAGATATACACTATTACACGCAGCTAACCAGCGTACAGAGAGTGAAGATATACACTATTACACGCAGCTAACCAGCGTACAGAGAGTGAAGATATACACTATTACACGCAGCTAACCAGCGTACAGAGAGTGACGATATACACTATTACACGCAGCTAACCAGCGTACAGAGAGTGAAGATATACACTATTAAACGCAGCTAACCAGCGTACAGAGAGTGAAGATATACACTATTACACGCAGCTAACCAGCGTACAGAGAGTGAAGATATACACTATTACACGCAGTTAACCAGCGTACAGAGAGTGAAGATATACACTATTACACGCAGCTAACCAGCGTACAGAGAGTGAAGATATGCACTATTACACGCAGCTAACCAGCGTACAGAGAGTGAAGATATGCACTATTAAACGCAGCTAACCAGCGTACAGAGAGTGAAGATATACACTATTACACGCAGCTAACCAGCGTACAGAGAGTGAAGATATGCACTATTACACGCAGCTAACCAGCGTACAGAGAGTGAAGATATACACTATTACACGCAGCTAGCCAGCTTACAGAGAGTGAAGATATACACTATTACACGCAGCTAACCAGCGTACAGAGAGTGAAGATATACACTATTACACGCAGCTAACCAGCGTACAGAGAGTGAAGATATACACTATTACACGCAGCTAACCAGCGTACAGAGAGTGAAGATATACACTATTACACGCAGCTAACCAGCGTACAGAGAGTGAAGATATACACTGTCATTCGCAAAATTTTTGAAAAATCTGTGAAAACCAAATCTTTTGGCCTTCAGCGCTTCTAGCAGGAAACTAACGAACTAATTCACAAATTTAAATATTTAATCTGAGAGCCACAAAAATATTTTTTTCTCTAAATTGAACAGTTGCTTCACAACAGAGCTTCATTTTTTTGAATTTTTGACTTTAATAGCCCTTAACGGTGAATTCATGAAGTACGAGCATGAGTGATTATTTAGAGTGTCAAACTTAATATCCTTTGATTTCCTATTAACTGTAAAAATAATTTTTGAAATCTCTCTAAAAAAAAAAAAAAAAAAAAAAAATGATCGATATGCACGAACGGACAAGGTGATTACATTAGCACTGTTTCTTACAAAATATTCTAAAAATAAGAAGAGAGAATGGCATTTTAAAAAATGAAAGAACTATTTTCTTGGCTCTACTTTTTTTTTTTTTAATCTGACGGATGAAAATTTTTGAGGCGATAAGAAGGAAAGAGGGGGAGGGCCCTGAATCTTTTAGCGCCTAGGGCCCCAAAGTAGGTGGCAACGACCAATATTCTTGCAAAGCTTAGACAAGCTTTGCAAGAATATTGGTCGTTGCCACCTACTGAGCTCCAGACACCAACATCAACAGCACGAAACATCACTGTGAAGATTACATTGCTGCGGAGGGTGATCACACTCTTTATTGACGTACTTTGGCTATTTCATTCTGACACTTTATTTTCCCCCTGGTTTTGTATGTGGTCATTTTTATCGGAATGGAGTGTTTCTCATGAAATATTTTAGGATCGTTCTCTAACGTACGACATGATGCAAGTTTTCACCAAATTTCGTAACATTTCATTAAGTATTTTTTTAGCTATCGAGATTTTATACGTATTTCCTTAATTTGTAGAAACCAGTGTGGTATAAATTTTGGTAAGGGAACGGCACAGTAAACGATTATAATTTTGGAGATCAATTTAATTATATTAGTAATTTTACGGTTTTGTAATATAAATATTAAGGAATGAATAAAACGGGACAAGCATTGTAATGTACATTACTGGTAACTCAGAAAAACATTTCTTGCTGAACAAATAAATTTTCGCGACAATATTCAACAAGTTTACCTAACAAAAAGAAAAAAGGGGGGGGGGAGAAAAAGCAGTACATTAAATCTCAGCACTTGTCAATATTATTCCACATGCTACAGAATAACAATTCGAATGGTGATTAGAAAAGTGACGTCATGAATTCACCCCGGAATTACAGGATGATATCAACCTTGTTGACCTTTTTCCTTTGCTAGCTGTACAGCAGTGGAAACATACAAATTTTAAAGATGACAATCCGTTTTTTTTTTTTTTTTGGTGTAAATGTGACAAGGATGGTAAGTCAGATAGCATCAGAAAACTTGAGAATTTCGTTGGCTTGCAGGGGGAATCAAATCCGCGTCTCCCAGAAAGCGTCCGAATATGCCAACCAGTACACCACCCAGAAGGACCGAGTCTCAAGTTTCCGATTAATTTGAATAAAACCATCACAGGATTCGCTAATCGAAGCAACCGGCATTCATGTTTAGCGATTCCTCCGGACAATCACGGGATAGGATTCTTAACCTCCAGATGAGCTAAACATGATGGCTGGTTGCTTCGACTAGCGAATCCTGTGATTTTTATATTCAAATTAATTGGAAACTTGAGACTTGGTCGTTCTGGGTGGTGTAGTGGTTAGCATACCGGGACGCTATCTGGGAGACACGGGTTCGATTACCGCTCCAGGACGACGAAATTCTCAAGTTTTCGGATATTATCTGACTCTCCGTACTTGTCACATTCACACCAATAAACCGACTGTCATCTTCAAACTTTTTATTGTATGGTGTAATCCCGTATTCCATTCATGATTAAAGGGAACATACCTGAAAATTCCTCAAACAATGCCGTCGAGAGAAACCTGTACTGATTGAACCAGAAAACATGTAGTTCTAGCTCGATGGGACTTCACTACTTCTTAAATCATTTTTCTGGACTTTTTAAATGAGACGTCTTCAAACAAGTGCGTCCGAAGGTGTAGGCCAGTCGAATAGCCATGAACGACCGCTCACATGTCTCAGCTCTTCGTCATTTCTTTCTGTGCTGGTGGTATCCGAAGTCAGTCATATGCACTGAATGTTCCAGAGATTTGCCGCAGCTATATGACAACGTCAGCTATGACTGTACAATATTAGCAGCAGTTTGGGAAGAAATGTTCAGGTATCTTACACATCAGTGACGTATTCAAAACTTAGGCTGCAGTCCTCATTTTTAGCACATAAAAAGGTACGTGTTTGTGTCATGATTTTGTCTGGCTGTGGACGCCATATCTCTACAACTATTAGTCCAATTGGGATGTAAGGTCAGGTGATGCGTAACATCACAGCCTCTCCTTGACAAATGTCAACCCCGCCTTCTCGTGGTGCATCCTGTTCCCACTAAAGGGGCTCTGACGACCGCCCATAGCGGTATAACTATACCATCGGGATCAGAGGAAATTCTATCCCACACTCACCAACCCGCTTGGCCAGCGTGGTGAGTTATGGCCAAACCACTCCAAAATGATTCCACAACTTAAATCTTGGCCCTCAGTCTCCGGCAGTTGGAATGTACCTGGCCAAGGCAGCGGCCAGTGCGACATGAAGGCAGAGGGTGCTAAGAATCCCCGGAGGACCGGACTAGGCTGCCATCTGATGCTGACCTTGGCTACTTAAAATGGACGCTCCCTATCTTCTGATTCAAGGCTTCTTGAATTGGAAGAGGAACTACAAAGGATCAAGTGGGACATCGTGGGGCTAAGTGAGGTAAGGAGAAAAGGAGAAGATCTCATCAAACTGAAAAGTGGACATCTCTTCTACTATCGTGGGACAGATACTGGCAGAACTAGTGGTGTTGGATTTATAATAAACAAGAAACTGAAGGATAAAGTTGTAGAAGTTGAAAGTTCCTCTGACAGAGCTGCACGACTTGTTATCCAACTCTCGAAAAGATACCAGGCTCAGATTATTCAAACTTATGCACCCACCACAAGTCATCCTGAAGAAGAAATTGAAGAATTTTATGAGGAAATTCGTCATCTAAATAATAAAGGTAAGCAGCACTTGAAAATAATTATGGGAGATTTCAATGCAAAAATAGGGCAACGGCAACAGAATGAAACTTCAGTAGGTAAATTCGGTCATGGCAGCAGAAACCAGCATGGAAATACTCTCGTTGAGTTTGCAGAGGCAGAAGGGTTTTTCATCTTGAACTCCTTCTTCAAGAAAAAGCCACACAGGAAATGGACATGGAGACATCCAAATGGGACGACAAGTGAAATTGATTTTATTATGTGTAACAAAAAATTCGTCATAGAAGACTGCAGTGTGCTAAACAAGTTCAACACAGGTAGTGACCATAGATTGGTGAGATGTAAGATGCACCTCAACACTAAACTTGAACGTGGCAAGCTCATAAGACAAACAAAATCTATTGACATAACCAACCTTAAAAAACACCATAATACCTTCAAGTTAGAACTGAAGAACAGGTTCTCTGCTTTAGAAGGCCTAACATCGGAAGAAGTGGACATCTCTGAAGTTAACAGAAAAGTAACCAAAGTTTATGGAAACAGCAACAAAAGTAGCTGGGTCTAAGAACAAGTTGCATGTGAACAAATTATCAGGAAAAACCAAAATGTTGATGCAAAAAGAAGAGAGAGGAGGACAACTAAAGAAGATGTGACTTCCAAAGTGGAATATATAGAGCTATGCAAGACAGTAAGAAAAAGTATCACTGAAGACGTAAGGAAATTCAACTGTGAACTAGTGAGGAAAGCAATTGAAAACAACCAAAGCCTAAAGATAGCAAAGGGACATCTCAGTAAGGGAAGAAAACAGATTATGGCGCTGAGAAAAGAAGATGGTTCTGTAACAAGAAATAGAGGCGAAATTTTGACAAGAGTGAAAGATTTCTACTCCAAATTATATGAAAGGATGATATATGCACTCCAGACATCATGAAAGATACCAGTACCAGAGTTCCTCCAGTCCTTCCAGCAGAAGTTGCACATGCAATCAAGAACATGAAGCGAGGAAAAACTCCAGGAGAAGATGGAATTACTGTAGACATCATACAAGAAGCAAGTGGAGAAATCGAAACAGTACTCGCCCAAATTTTCACTCGATGCCTTAATGAAGGAAAGATTCCTGAGGATTGGAACACCGCTACAATGATCCTGCTACATAAGAAAGATGACATTGAGGATCTCGGAAACTACAGACCTATCAGCCTCCTATCAGTAGTTTATAAAATCTTCACTAAAGTTCTTTCACACCGCTTGAAGGTAGCACTAGACATGGCTCAACCGAGAGAACAAGCTGGATTCAGGAGTGGCTACAGCACAATAGATCATATCCACGTGCTGAGAGAACTAATTGAAAGAGCGAGGGAATATGAACTTCCATTGTGCATGGCTTTTATCGATTATGAAAAAGCCTTTGATTCGGTGAAACCATCAGCAGTTACAATGGCTCTGAAAACCTGCGGTATTGAAGATGCATACATTAATATTATTAATAACATCTATGAAAATGCAAGTGCAAAGATTAGGCTGTTTGAAAATACAACACACGTAAAAATTGGAAAGGGAGTGAGACAAGGTGACACCATATCTCCGAAGCTCTTTAATGCCACATTGGAGGGTGTTTTTTCAGTCGCTGAGCTGGGAAAACAAGGGGATAAAGATTAATGGAGATTATCTAACCCACCTTCGTTTTGCTGATGACGTAGTCATTTTTGCAACTACCCCATCAGAGCTGCAGAGTATGATCCAGGAACTTGCTGACAAGAGTAAAGAAGTGGGATAAAAATGAACTTTCAGAAGACAAAAGTGATGTTCAATGCTTTTACAAGAAATGAAGATTTATCGATTGATGGAGAAAAGCTGGAGATAACAGACACATGCGTTTATCTTGGACAGCAGATATCAAGTGAGGGTCACATTGATGAAGAAATTAATCGGCGTACAAAACT
This sequence comes from Macrothele yani, assembly GCA_039090855.1. Taxonomy (NCBI): domain Eukaryota; kingdom Metazoa; phylum Arthropoda; class Arachnida; order Araneae; family Macrothelidae; genus Macrothele; species Macrothele yani. The sequence continues at coordinate 42,146,199 of CM077004.1, forward strand.
TGCCTGGAGAGCTTTTGGAAGAAACAGCATAATTTTCAAGAGCAATATGCCATTATGTCTTAAAAGAAAAGTGTTTGATCAATGCATCCTTCCAGTGCTTACGTATGGTGCAGAGACGTGGACCTTAACTAAAAGAGACATACAAAGGCTGCAGACAACTCAAAGCAGCATGGAGAGGTGCATGCTTGGTGTAACCAGGAGAGATAAGAAGAGGAACTCGTGGATCCGAAAAATGACAAGAGTGGAAGACATCATGATCAAAGTTAAATCCCTGAAATGGCAATGGGCTGGACATACTGCCAGAAGGACAGATCATCGATGGACAGCCGAAATTTTAGATTGGATTCCAAGGGACAGGAAAAGACCCAGAAGAAGACCACATAGGAGATGGGTGGATGAAATTCGAAAGTATGCAGGGGTGACATGGAGGAGACTGGCACAAGACAGACCGTTGTGGAGGAAACTTGGGAAGACCTTCGTCCAGCAGTGGATTGATAATGGTTGACAATGATGATTAGTCCAGTTTGAAAACTTCTTTTTGCATTGGGAAGCTTGAAAAGTAAAATAAAAGTAGTCCTTGCTTTCAGATATTTCTACAGGGTGTCCCCAATGTCTTGTTACCCCCCTGTAATAAGAAATGTAAGTGAGCTATGTATCTGTTGTATGATGTATATGTTGAGTTATGGTCTGTATTGTGTTTATTTACAGATTAGGCACCGGAACCATGTGTGATACCAGCGAATACACCCTGGAACAGCGGATTGTTGTCAGTGTCTTCTAGGTACACGAACGTCCACACACAGGGAAGACAATGCGTGACGTGCGCAGTGGCGTAGGAACGGGGGGGGGGGGTACAGGGGTACAATGTACCCCCAAATTTTGGAGGGGTAAATTAATATCTACTGTACCCCCAGATATGAGCAAACACAAACCAATCATTCATAAAGAGTGAATTGTAAAATTTATATGCTACTTATTTTTTTATTCTCTTTTTTTTTTCAAAGAAATATCACGGGTCATCTGTTTTTTTTTATATCCCAAGCTTGTACTGGGAGGCTTTTCATCCACCAAAAACTGGCCAACCATCTGGGAAACTCCAGCAAATTAGTTCTGCAGGGAAACGACGAGTGCGAGGATTTTGTTAATAACTTCAAACAGCATATGATAGGGCTAGGGCTTGATAACATACTTGTGGTCAGTGTCTCTTTTCCCTTAAAATTTCATGCATCTTGATCAGGTCGTCCTTTCTGCACTTTTAAAAAAAATTTAATGCACAAGTGGACATTTCAGCGCCCGCAGCCCCGGCACTAAAATTGTTTTCTATCTTAAGATCTGTTGCACTACAACAAGTGCATTACGGATTTCACATACCACTCATAGAACTCCAATTCCTCGATATCTCCACCATCATTTAGCTTTGCACCAGACCAATGTGCTTTTTACATCAATTGTCAGCTTATGTATCGTTCAAAGTCTTTAATATAGACTTCATGATGCTTCAATGGTACTATCATGGCGGGTAGAGCAGTTTTTATCTTACTGCGGTTTTACTTTATTTCTTCTTCTTATTATTATAATGATAAGAAATTTGATTCGTTCTTGTAAAGAGTTATATAACATTTCCTGAGAAATCCCTCTTTTCCAAACCCTGCTGACAGAAATTCATCCTAATGTTAACTTGTCCCTGCTCAATATTTTAATGGAAAAAAAGTACAAAAATTAACAAGAGAGAACACAACCCCCCCCCCACTTCTCCATTCATTTTCTGATAAGAAATTAATAATGTGAACTTTTGGTCAGCAATAAAAATAATAATGGTAATAATTAATAATAATAGTATGATGATAACAAAGTTCATTCGAATGAATTCCTGATCAGTATACGTATTTTATAAAAACTCTAATATACTACCCCCCAAAAAATAAAATTCGGAGGGGGTCATCTATAGATGGCTTAATCCTTGAGATGTAAGGTTCATGAGCTTGTAACCCCCTAAATCAAAAGCGTTCCTACGCCACTGGACGTGCGTGCCGATTTCCAACAACGATTCGACAAAGAGGCCCCTCCAAAACAGACTCTTCTGCGGTGGGAACATAAACTCTTCGCAGCAGACAACATCAAGGATAAACCACGAACAGGAAGATCACCTACCAGAGTGCAACAGTGTCAAGCGGTCGAGGAATCAGTTATCAGTTCACCGACGAAGTCGCTCCACAAACGATCAGCGGAGCTTGGAATACCACGATCGACACTGCATAAGCACATGAAGAATGACCTGAATTTGCACGCATATCGCCCGATGTTCGTTCAGGAGTTATCAGACATCGATTTAAACCGCAGACGGGATGCATGTGCAATGATGCTTCAGATATTTGCCACAATCCCAAAACGTGGAAAGATCATTTTCAGTGATGAATGTGCGATATACCGCAGCTGTCGATCACGGAACGTTGTGTTCTGGTCCAAGGAAAACCCACATTATGTCAAAGAATTAATTGGAACATCATCCTCCACATGTCATGATATGGGCTGCAATGAATAGTCGACATCTGTTTGGACCGTATTTCTTTGATGGTCCAGTGAATCAGACAACTTATCTGGACATGCTGCAAACCTGGTTTGTGCCACAACTTGGAAATCTTGGCATTCTGAATGACGTATGGTTCCAACAGGATGGGGCACCCGCCCATTACGCAATCGCTGTTCGGGAATACCTTGGTGAGGTCTTTCGGGATCGTTGGATCGGCCGAGGTTCGGCAGTGCTGCCCGCTCCACTTGAATGGCCACCTCGGAGCCCAGATCTCTCAACGTGTGATAATGCCCTTTGGGGTTTCATGAAGGAGGTTGTTGCACAGCAGCGCTACCAAACCACTGATGAACTTAAACAAGCAATGAGACGTGCTTTCTCTCGTATCAGCCCGCAACTGCTTCGGAAAATGTCCCACAGAACATGGCGTAAAATTATTCTCTGTCACAAGAATGACGGAGTCCAAACGGATCCACTGGATGTTTAAGGATGCCTCAACATATACATCATACAACAGATACATAGCTCACTTACATTTCTTATTACAGGGGGAAGGGGGTTACAAGACATTGTGGACACCCTGTACGATGCACAACTTCGCCGATAAGAGGCGTAAATGGAGATATTATAGAATTTGAAATACGAGTATACTTTATTCCATATAATGGCTTCTGAACTTCCGATTGAAAACACTCTTTCTTGTAATCGAAACAATTTTAAAAGTCGAATCAGAATACTATGACTACCTACCTAATAATGGGAATAACCACCCTTGGCCAGAAGAACAGCGGTAAGACGGCGTGGCATGGATGCAATGAGGCTGTGGAAGGTTGTCCGAGGCACACGTGCCTATAGAGCCTTTGCACCGACGTCATTTTTGACGTCACGGTTACTTCCGGGTTTGTAAGAGAAAGTTCGGCTGCTAAGGTTCTCATAGGATTAACATGGGGCAGCGATTTCTGGACCCTCTGTCACTCGATTGTTTGAAGTTTTAGAAATGGTTAAAAGTTATGTGGCGTATGGGTGCTTCTTAAAGTACGAGTAAGGTAGTGGAATTTCCCTTTATCGCTTTCCAACGGCAGAAAAATGCCTGATTATGTGGAAAATAGCCGTAAATCGGAAGGCATGGTCGCCCAAGTCGTATGACAGGATCTGCAGTAAACACTTCATTTCAGATACCGTAAATCTGCATATTTTACTACGTTAATAGTCGAATTTACATCGGTTCATTTTCTTGCTCACTCTTATGTATTATTTTCAAGTTTTTACGCAAGTCCTTGTTATTCTGTTTAAAATGCTCTGAATGCATGACCGATTAACTTTGCTGTCGAATCGGAAATTGCTAAGCTTTCATGAACTTTCAAGGTTTTGTAGTGTTACCGATTTATAAATACTGAAAAAGATGCCTTTTTTTCCGAACCGAAATTTAAGGATATAAGTCCACATAGAGTTAGAGATTGCTGTCATTCATTATTGTGTCTTCCGTTTTCCCGGATCTGTTTGTGTGTGTGAAAAAGTAGTCCGTTTCTCGGGATATGATAATTAGGTATTTTCTTTTTTTAATTGCAATACACACTGGAACCAGTCAGAAATTTAAAAACTTGCCTTAGACCGGATAAGATTTTTTTTGTTTTCAGTCTTCAGAATTAATACATTTCTAACCCACTCATTGGTAAAATATTTATATTCATCAAAGCTTTTATAAGTTTATACAGCTTCTCCGGTATAACACGAAAACCTGCCTACTAAATAGTTCTAAATATCGTGATAGTTCAGATCAGGGAGGTCCGTAGCAACACAAACTTCCAGACGATAAAAATATTTTTCAGGTATGTCATATGGATCTTCTATGCCATTCATTATTTCTAAGCTTTTGTTCGTAACGTTGCTTTTCCACCACATTAAGATGGCAGACTTTGTCAGAAAGAACAGTTTTTTAACTCTATTTAGAGCAACAGCAGCCATTGAAAAGCATGGAGAGAGATCAGCACGGGTACTTTCTAACCACCCGGAAGTCAAGCAGACAGTTTTGTGACGTCACGTGCAAATGCTCTATTCGCCTGATTATGTTCGGACTGCAGCAGAGCACGGAGGTTCCGTGGATGACGTGTTGTGGGATAGCACATCGATCCGAATAGGCTCACAAGTATCCTATGGGATTGAGGTCTGGCGATTTCGCCGGCCAAGGGAGAACGGAGATATCGCTGTAGTGTTCTTGGAACCAGTCACGCAGCCCCTTAGCGACGTGGCAGGGCGCATTCTCGTGTTGGTAGACATCATGAACACCAGAGTAAACGTTCAACATGAAGGGATGCACGTGGTCAGCGAAGATAGACAGGTAGCTATTGGTGTTCAGGGACCCATCCAGTGGTACCAGCAGCCCCAGGTCATACCAGGAAAACATCCCCCATATATGCACACTGCCACCGCCTGCCTGTATACTTGACAGAAAAGCCTGTCCGGGTGTCGATTCTCGTGTGCCTGACGCCGTATCTGCCACCGTCCGTCACTTCTGTGGAGTAGAAACCTCGATTCGACGGAGAAGGCAATCTTTTCCCACTCTTCCACTGTCTTCAGGCGTCGTTGCCGATGGGCCTGAGTTAACATGAGCGCCTTGCGTGGTCCATCCCAGTGTTCATTTGCGTGGTCCATTACTGCACAGTTGTGCGTCGATTGCCCGTTACCAGTCGACGTTCTCCTCTGGGATCGATTGCCTTTGGGGCTCCACATTTATGACGTCGGGAGGTACACGGTGTGCCAGCGGTACATTATTGGTACACCCTTACTACAGCACCACACCAACAGCCCACGAATTCTGCTGTTTCTGAGATGCTTCCTCCCTTGGCGCAGTAGTTGATGATCATTCCTTTTTGAACGCCCGTCTAATCACCGCCTTTGCTCATTGTGTTCATGTCACGCACTATGGCTCATCTGTCCCGGCCGGCGCTTATATCTCCGTGTGGTCGGCCTTCTCACGTGCACTCTGTAGCGCTTGGGCGAGTACACTGTGATTCCTGGGGTACACTGTGATTACACTGCGAGTACACTGTGATTCCTTCATATTATCCTGATACGACCGTGTATAATGAATACTATTTTAGGTACAGTTTGTTTTTCGAGTAATACATAGTTTTTCCGCAAGGGGACGTAAAGTTAAATTGCGAATTCCCCAATATCTCTGCTTCTAAATGTCTGATCCGAATTATTTTTTTTTAATTTTTTTCATGAGATAGAGCTCCTGGTGAGAAATGTTCTGCATATAATTTCTAACTTTTGATGAAGAACGCTTTTGCCACTAGGAGGCGTAAGTGTTTATTTTTGTTTCTGATGCATTTGCAATAATATCCGCGATTCTGAGAACTCGATTTAAAAAATTCTTTCGCGGGCATATCCACTCATGGCAAACCATTTCAGAATACCTTCTCTTAAAATAATGTCCAGTTTTTCCGCCAGGGTGCATACATATGTCATCATCATCATCATCATCATCATCATCATCATCATCATCATCATTGTCAACCATTATCGATCCACTGCTGGACGAAGGTCTCCCCAAGTTTCCTCCACAACGGTCTCTCTTGTGCCAGTCTCCTCCATGTCACTCCCACATACTTTCAAATTTCATCCACCCATCGTCCATGTGGTCTTCTTCTGGGTCTTTTCCTGTCCCTTGGAATCCAATCTGAAATTTCAGCTGTCCATCGATGGTCTGTCCTTCTGGCAGTATGTCCAGCCCATTGCCATTTCAGGGATTTAACTCTGATCATGATGTCTTCCACTCTTGTCATTTTTCTGATCCACGAGTTCCTCTTCTTATCGCTCCTGGTTACACCATGCTTTGAGTTGTCTGCAGCCTTTGTATGTCTCTTTTAGTTAAGGTCCACGTCTCTGCACCATACGTAAGCACTGGAAGGATGCATTGATGAAACACTTTTCTTTTAAGACATAATGGCATATTGCTCTTGAAAATTATGCTGTTTCTTCCAAAAGCTCTCCAGGCAAGTTTTGTACGCCGATTTATTTCTTCATCAATGTGACCCTCACTTGATATCTGCTGTCCAAGATAAACGTACGTGTCTGTTATCTCCAGCTTTTCTCCATCAATCGATAAATCTTCATTTCTTGTAAAAGCATTGAACATCACTTTTGTCTTCTGAAAGTTCATTTTCAATCCCACTTCTTTACTCTTGTCAGCAAGTTCCTGGATCATACTCTGCAGCTCTGATGGGGTAGTTGCAAAAATGACTACGTCATCAGCAAAACGAAGGTGGGTTAGATAATCTCCATTAATCTTTATCTCTTTGTTTTCCCAGTTCAATGATTGAAAGACATTTTCCAATGTGGCATTCAAGAGCTTCGGAGATATGGTGTCACCTTGTCTCACTTCCATTCCAATTTTTATGTGTGTTGTATTTTCAAACAGCCGAATCTTTGCACTTGCATTTTCATAGATGTTATTAATAATATTAATGTATGCAACTTCAATACCGCAAGATTTCAGAGCGATTGTAACTGCTGATGATTTCACCGAATCAAAGGCTTTTTCATAATCGATGAAAGCCATGCACAATGGAAGTTCATATTCCCTCGCTCTTTCAATTAGTTCTCTCAGTACGTGGATATGATCTATTGTGCTGTAGCCACTCCTGAATCCAGCTTGTTCTCTCGGTTGAGCCATGTCCAGTGTTACCTTCAAGCGGTGTGAAAGAACTTTAGTGAAGATTTTATAAACCACTGATAGGTCTGTAGTTCCTGAGATCCTCAATGTCACCTTATAACGAAGTAAATTTCTCCGTCATTTTTGGTCTACGCCGGGATTCGAACCCGAGTACGCTTATTCCGGAACAAGCAGCTCTACCAACTGAGCTACGCAGACATGTATTCTGATTCCTATCTGCCTTTATGTGTCCTGCTGGCAGGTACGTCACATCTCCCCCCCCTCCGAAAGAGGGCCGGGGGCATGGCCCACGGATCAGCCGTGACCATGAATCGCTGCAGGCAGACAACCACAGCAGAACGTGCACTTGAGAACTCCCAGTCAATCTGGTGTGTGGAATGCAACGTCACACACATTTATTTTTCGAAGCACTGGTGAAGGGATTCTCTGATTTTTCCTATCTCGCGGTGTGGAAAGAACATCACACCATTGCGAGATTTTGAACGGTCGGGTCATCCGGGTAGTTCGGGCGCCATTATAACGAAGTGAATTTCTCCGTCATTTTTATCAGCGCCAGGATTCGAACCCGGGTCCACTCATTCCGGAATAAGTTGCTCTACCAATTGAGCTACGCGGACATGTATTCTGATTCCTATCTGCCTTTATGTCATGTGCGTCCTGCTGGCAGGTACGTCACAACCTTTTTTATGTAGCAGGATCATTGTAGCATTGTTCCAATCCTCAGGAATCTTCCCTTCATTAAGGCATCGAGTGAAAATTTGGGCGAGTACTGTTTCGATTTCTCCACTTGTTTCTTGTATGATGTCTACACTAATTCCATCTTCTCCTGGAGCTTTACCCCGTTTCATGTTCTTGATTGCATGTGCAACTTCTGCTGGGAGGACTGGAAGAACTCTGGTACTGGTACCTTTCATGATGTCTGGAGTGCATGTATCATCCCTTTCATATAATTTGGAGTAGAAATCTTTCACTCTTGTCAAAATTTCGCCTCTATTTCTTGTTACAGAACCATCTTCTTTTCTCAGTGTCATAATTTGTTTTCTTCCCTTACTGAGATGTCCCTTTGCTATCTTTAGGCTTTGGTTGTTTTCAATAGTTCACAGTTGAATTTTCACTAGTTCACAGTTGAATTTTCTTACGTCTTCAGTGATACTTTTTCGTACTGTCTTGCATAGTTCTATATATTCCACTTTGGAAGTCACATCTTCTTTAGTTGTAATCATCTCTCTTCTTTTTGCATCAACATTTTGGTTTTTCCTGATAATTTGTTCACATGCAACTTGTTCTTAGACCCAGCTAATTTTATTGCTGTTTCCATAAGAGCTTTGGTTAGTTTTCTGTTAACTTCAGAAATATCCACTTCTTCCGATGTTAGACCTTCTAAAGCAGAGAATCTGTTCTTCAGTTCCAAATTGAAGGTATTATGGTGTTTTTTAAGGTTGTTTATGTCAATACATCTTGTTTGCCTTATGAGCTTGCCACGTTCGAGTTTAGTGTTGAGGTGCATCTTACAACTCACCAATCTATGGTCACTACCTGTGTTGAACTTGTTTAGCACACTGCAGTCTTCTATGATGAATTTTTTGTTACACATAATAAAATCAATTTCACTTGTCATCCCATTTGGATGTCTCCATGTCCATTTCTTGTGTGGCTTTTTCTTGAAAAAGGAGTTCAAGATGAAAAACCCTTCTGCCTCTGTAAACTTTACGAGAGTATTTCCACGCTGGTTTCTGTTGCCATGACCGAATTTACCAACTGAAGTTTCATTCTGTTGCCGTTTTCCTATTTTTGCATTGAAATCTCCCATAATTATCTTCAAGTGCTGCTTACCTTTATTATTTAGATGACGAATTTCCTCATAAAATTCTTCGATTTCTTCTTCAGGATGACTTGTTGTGGGTGCATAAGTTTGAATAATCTGAGCCTTGTATCTTCTCGAGAGTTGGATATCGAGTCGTGCAGCTCTGTCAGAGGAACTTTCAACTTCTACAACTTTATCCTTCAGTTTCTTGTTTATTATAAATCCAACACCACTAGTTCTGCCAGTATCTGTCCCACGATAGTAGAAGAGATGTCCACTTTTCAGTTCAATGAGATCTTCTCCTTTTCTCCTTACCTCACTTAGCCCGACGATGTCCCACTTGATCCTTTGTAGTTCTTCTTCCAATTCAAGTAGCCTTGAATCAGAAGATAGGGAACGTCCATTATACGTAGCCAAGGTCAGCATCAGATGGCAGCCTAGTCCGGTCCTCCGGGGATTCTTAGCACCCTCTGCCTTCATGTCGCACTGGCCACTGCCTTGGCCAGGTACATTCCAGCTGCCGGAGACTGAGGGCCAAGATTTAAGTTGTGGAGTCATTTTGGAGGGGTTTGGCCATAACTCACCACGCTGGTCAAGCAGGTTGGTGAGTGTGGGATAGCATTTCTTCTAATCCCGATGGTATAGTTATACCACTATTATCGGTCGTCAGAGCCCCTTTAGTGGGAACAGGATGCACCACGAGAAGGCGGGGTTGACATTTGTCAAGGAGAGGCTGTGATGTTACGCATCACCTGACCTTACATCACCACATATATATATATCTTATTTTTCTTGATATCTCTGCTTCTAACAGTCCGATTTCTAAAAAATATTTCTTTGTTGAAGAATGTTTCTGACGTGAAAGGTTTTGCATATAGCTTCAAATTTTTCTAGCGCACAAAATTTGCCACTAGGGGAGCACAAGCTCACATTTCCGTTTGCAGCATATTGGCATCAATATCTGCTCAATTAAAAACCTGACTGAAAAAAACCCTTTTCCGTCTGATACTAGTAACTGCCAAAAAGTTTTGTGTAGATTTATTGCCAAAAATAGCTTAGAGATTTTTCGTTATGGGCGCAAGTCTCTAATCGATTTTTGTCAATATATCTGCTTCTAAATGTCCGATTTAAAAATTATTTGAACTGAGCTTTTTCATTCGGATTCTTTCCGTTTGCTCCCCCCACGAGGGGGGGGATGGGGGATGGGGAGTGGAACCAGCCTCGTTCGGCTTTGTCTTCAATTATAACTTCAATCACGCGTGCTACCGTTGTGCCAGAAAGACATGTAAAGCATAATCACGTATCAGGTATAGCTCTAATCTTGCAATGATGAAATGTTTTCTGTTATTAATGCGGGTGAATTAGTCATTGCATTATCTGTTGGAGCTCATTATTTTTTTAAATAGTTCTGTAACAATTTTATCGTTTCTGTAGGAGGATTTATTACAAATTAGGATTTTTTTTTATCGTGATTTTCCGAAGCAACGCAGTTTGGAACCTGAGATCTTTTTAAACTGACAATGGCTTTCATTAATCTTTAAGAAAAGGTGCAGTATACTGCTTTCTATTGGGTAGGTGCGAATGAAATCTCCAGCAAAGGACCAGCATACGTAGACGGCGAGAACAGAAAAGTAGGGCAATAAATCTACTTTTCTCGGCCTCGACACATAGTTGCCATCTGTCCGGCAAGGCCATGATCCCGGAGCGAAAAAAGTCTTGTGGCTGGGACCTAAAGAAGTCATCAAAGACACGTTGAACCTCATTGTCTGTCGTGAACTGTTTCCCAGACAGGAAGTGATCCAGGCGACGAAACAGATGATAGTCTGTCGGAGACAAGTCCGGAGAATAGACAGGATGAGACAGTGCTTCATAGCCCAAGGAACTTAGTGTCAGCATCGTTCGTCGTGCGACATGAGTGCGGACGTTGTCCTGGAGAAGTGGAACACCATGTCTGTTGACCAAAGCCGGTTGTTTCTGCAGCAATTTCCGGTACATCTGGTGTAATTCAACACAATAAGATTCTGCAGTGATGGTTTGGCCTCTTGCCAAGTAACTCCAATGAATTATCCCAGCTGTGGACCACCATACAAAGATCATCATCTTTTTTATATGTAGGGGTGGCTTAGAATGCCGTCCAGCAGGCTGTGCCTTGCTTAACCATTCTGCAGATCGTTTCCGATTATCATAAAAGACCCATTTATAGTCGCAGGTGACAATTCGATGCAGTAGAGGTTCCTGTTTATTACTGGGAAGCAGCGACGTGCAGGCTTCCAAACGCCTAGTCTTGCTGGCAGTTGTCAACTCATGGGGCAGCCACAAGTCCAGCTTTTTGACTTTACATAGCGCAGCCAGACGCAGAACAACCTGTCGTGTGGTGGAAACCTACCTCTGCCGCTATCTCACGACACGTTTTCCGGGGTCCGCTTCAACCACACGTAACAAAACATCGTCAGAAACAGCAACAAGTCTGTGACCACGTTCTTCCGCTTTGCAGGTCCGGATATCCGCTTCGAAACTTCACAAACCATCACCGAATGGCTCGTTCTTTATCTGTATTCTACCCAAACGCTTTGTTAACGTTTCGAGCGGCAATTCCTGCAGAATGGCATATTTTAAATTCGTACAGGAAGATGTCTCTCAAATCCGGCGTCTGCATGTTTTCTTTGCAAGCCATATTACGTGCAAACAAACCACGCCTGAACCTTGTTCTTCAGATCAGATCATATGTAGAGGATTTTAGGAAGGCAGTGTCTGACCCCAGGTCTTAAACAACCCTTAGAAATAGGAAGCTAGGTAGAAAGGGGGAGGAAGACGCCCTTATTTGTTACCGGTGGGCCAGTACCCGGGGTCCGACGGCTTAACGTGCCCATCCGACGCATGGCGGGTATTTAGTGGTTCGAACGTTCGTACCTGCCTAGGATCAAACCTAAGGTTATCTCCATGGTAAATCACGAACGCTTACCACTAGGCCACTCGCGGCCCAACTTTGTTCTTCACACACGTGATAGCTATTTATAATAACTCTATGACGTAACACCCGTAACACCTGTGAGTGGCTCCATTCCGCTGTGGTGGGAGGCCTGTCTCCACTGCTCGTTCGCGCCGGTTATTTCATTCGCCCCAACCCAACAGTATTATTAGACAAAACTCCTAAATATAAAATTTACTTTTAATAGCTATAATAGTTTTTATCTCCTACAGATGATTGAAATTTAACAGTTAATCAAACCTCAAGAATTCCGGAGAATCGCTCCTATTGCAAGAGATTTTCCGTCTTATGGATGGATATGGAAAAAAGTGAGAACAGAATTTTAATTTTCTCGTTAATATACGAAAGCAATTGCGGAAAACGTTTTGAAAATTCAGAATTTTCCTGGCGTACGAAAAATCCGTGAAATTTAGGGGTTTTCCCGTCATTACGTGGAAAAGGTTGTATCAGAAATATGCTTCGTTAATTCATAAAAAGAATCACAGTAAATCACTCGTGAATTTTTGAAAAATGTTTGTACAGTGTGCGCTTTTTACACCTGAATATTTTGTAGTAAGCTGTTTACACAGCCATCTCAACTTCATAATTGCGTATGTAAATGAGAGCCGCATATATCATATTGGTATTCGGTGTTGCTAATAATTTGCTACTTAAGTGTATTTTCAGGTAAGATGCAAATTTTTGAGATAAGTGTTGGTTAGGAGAGAAGGTAAAAAAATTAATCCACGAACAGACTGACGTACGATCCATGAAAGTCATTCAGTGTAGTTTTTTTTTTTTTTTAAGAAATCTTTAACTACGTTTCATTCGACATCAACAAACAAACATGAAATATTCACAAGAATATCTATAACAAAGAAGTAAGTCGCCATCAGAGGATGGAAATATGTTTTCTTTTCTCAAACGTTCATAGCAAATAACTGAATTAAAAATAGGCTCTTGTCTCCTTTTATTCGTGCATGGAAACGTACAAGTAATAATGAAAAATAAATATTTAATCGGCACAGAGACTAAGATTAATGATGAACATGATATCAGATTTGGGCTTCACAATCTCGTTAATCGAGGGCCTCACGTGGTATCAATTATTCTGACGTCAGGTTCTGAACTCTTTTCTTATTCACTGTCTACGAAATATTCACAAGGTCTTGCAGTAGTTTACATATCGAAGGAAAAGCTGCAGAAGTAAAAAAACAGAAAAAAAAAAAAAAAAAAAACATGAGAGGCGAGAATAGCGGTTAACAATAAAGATTATAAAACTAATATACCTCGTCATTTCATCAAAATGTAAATATGACATAAAAACAAATCGAGACGTTTTAGCAAATAAACTTGTTCTGTTTGTTTAAATACACACGTTTTTGCTGATACAGCAATGGTAAAAAAAAATAAAAAAATAAAAGAATTTGGAAACCGCTTTAAGCCAACGATTTCTGAAAAGTTCTGAAAGGTTCTCTGAAAAATTTTGAAATTTTCTTGAAAAGTTCTGAAAATTTTCTTGAAAAGTTCTGAAAATTTTCTTGAAAAGTTCTGAAAATTTTCTTGAAAAGTTCTGCGGAACATGGAAGAACTCAAGCCTTTGTGTAATACGTTTCGGAAATTGGGGCACTGTAAAAAACAAGTTGTGTGAATTCACGGAAAATTCCTGAAAATAACGTGCAGCAAAGTTAGCGGTAGGTGTCCGTCTTTTAACGAAGCTTACGATGTTCCCTTTTCTTCTAACTTCCGTATTTTGGGAGATTTCTTCGTATTCCGCAATTATGTTTATTTCAGAAAAGTTCATTTCGTTTTTCAACGTATGTTTTACAGAAATTTCGCAAAATCGAAGAATCTCAATTCTCAGTCCTTTCACCAGAAATTACTTTACCCGGGTTCAACCAGAGACAAGGCCGTCTAGAAAGTAGAAGGCCATGGCATTAGAGAGATCACTCCCCCCCCGTTTGTGACGTCACTGTCATGCTACACGGCCTGATATGTCGGTGTCGTGTTCGACGTCACACACGACAACGTTGGAAAACAATCGGAATCCTTGGTTTTCGCGTGACGTCACTAAAAGTGGGAACTTATCTCTCTAACGTTATGGCCTTTTATTTTCTAGACGGCCTTGCCGGAGGTCGATCGGGTTGGCTTAACAGGAACCGCGCGTGTTGCCGCTGATCCAGAAAGTCCAATAAATCGCACTCGAGTTTAAGGTAGAAATCCAACTGCGAGATAAGGATTTTTTTTCGTCATTAATGCTGGTGAATTAGTGATTTTATTTTATGTTGGAGCTTATTTTTCTGGATAGGTTTGTAATAATTTTATTTTTCATAGAAGGAAGAGCCATTTATTTTTTTCATCGTGATTTTTCGAAGCAACAGAATGATTTGGAAATTGAGATTTTTTTTCAAACATCCATTCCCACATAAGCTATCAGCTATCAACTTTTTAATCAGAAGAGCTTTCGCTCACTCATCTGCTGACAGCTTGCTCAAACCTGAAATAGATTTCATTTTTGATTTAGCAGCCAAACATGGATATCCCAAATATATGATCAACCGTATCTATATCGAAGAATCTCATATGATAGATCTACATGTTTGACCAAAGACCAAAAACCAGCAAAGTGTTTTGTTGGTACAAGGGAGCAGTACCCAAGCATTACTAATGTACTGACACGCACATGTGTGAAGCATGATACTCATTTTGGCATTAGTTCCAGAAATCTATTTTCACTTATCAAAAGATAGAGAAGAACCTGATATTTTGTGTAAACGGGATGTATATAATATACCGTTAATAGATGTTTCCAATGGTGAACACGTAAGCAACTATGTGGGATCTACAAAAAGTAGCCTTGAAACTCGAATGCAGGAACATAAATATGACATTCGCGTTAAATACAGTAACACAGCGCTCGTCAGAAATGTAGCACAATGTCCAACCAGATTGGAAAAACACTAAGCTGCTACATACACCCGCTTCTGTATACTCGTTGCATATAACTGAAAGTTTATGCATTGAGGCCTTCGGGGACGGCTGCTGTAACGATAATTCCACAATTGACTTACCCAGGATATGGAAAAGACTCATTACAGCTATGAACTTACATAACATGTCATGTTAAATATGTGAATTATAACAAATACATATATTTCGTATATTTCTGCACCCTGTTAATCACATTCCCACATGGATCCCGTTTGATTTGTGATTTGGCCATGAAATGATGGCAACAGTGACACTGTGACCACCCCCTCAGTACTTCGTTGGGCCACCTTTTGCCTTTAATACTGCGTCGATTCTTCGTGGCATGGACTCCACGAGATGTTGATAGGTGGTTTGTGGAATCTGAGACCATGCTTGATGAATAGCACTTTCCAGGAGTGTGAGATTGCAGGGTTGTGGATCCGGCTGTCTGATGGCTCGTTCAACTTCATCCCACAAATTCTCAATGGGGTTGAGATCTGGAGATTGTAGGGGCCACCTAAGCAAAGTAAACTCATCGGCAAGTTCCTGAAACCAATCTTGCACAATACGGGCACTATGGCAGGACGCATTATCTTGTTGAAAGTAGCCATTGGGATAAACCATCCACATGACAGGATGCACTTGGTCCGCAACGATGCTTAGGTATGATGTGCCAGTCAGACGTTGATCAACACAAATTAAAAGGCCCAAAAGCATGCTAGGAAAACATTCCCCAAGCCATAACGTTGCCTCCACCAGCTTGAAGGGTTCTAGCAATGCATTTGGGGTCCATGCTTTCGTGCTGTTTCCGCCAAATTCTCACTCGGCCATCGGCATGGTGCAACTGAAAACGTGATTCATCGGACCACATAATTTGTTTTCAATTATCGACTGTCCAATCCTGGTGCTCCTGTGCGAACTGGAGATGTTTTCTCTTGTTAACTGCAGACAGCAAAGGTTTTCGAACAGGCCTTCGGCTGCCATATCCCATCCGATGCAGCGTACGGCGAACAGTGGTGCAGAGATCATTTGAGGGGATTCTTGATTAAGATGGTCTGTAATTTGCTGCACTGTTGCCCTTCCGTTGTCTGTTACCAGTCTGGACACTCTCCGTTCCTCCCGAGCAGTCATTAGTCGATGACGACCACACGTTGCACGTAGAGACACAGTATTTTGGCTGACAGTCCAGTCTTTAAACACTTTAACAACAGCTGCTCTAGAACATTTCCCGAATGCGGCGGTTTCGGTGATACTCGCTCCATGGCTCCGAGCTCCGATAATCATTTCACGTTGAAAGTCCGTCAAATCGCATTTTTTACCCATCTCGTCAACCAAAAATCCCTTCTACTACTGTCGCAAGCACTAAGCTTTCCCTTTTTATACTAGCGTCGCCTTCTGGCGGCAACAGCGTGCAGCCATAGCTCATTTGCTTAAAACTGTCAGGTGGTCATAATAAAGTGGCCACTCAGTGTATATTAATTGAGCAGTCTATGGAGAGCAGTTCTACTCGAAGCCTACAGCTGCTTACATTTAATTTCTAAATGTATCTCATGGGAATAACTGAAACTAATAAAACCAAATCATTTGATGTAGATGCAACTTAACTTCCCAAATGATTAAAAAAGCCTTCCTCTCAGCATGCTGTTTTCTTGAGAACTTACTTGATAACAAAATAAACTCTCAAGGTGTCACAATCGTCTACATTCACCTTCCGCACGAAAATGGGGTGTTTTCAATCAAACGCTGTAACTCCGAAAGAAAATGGAACTCGAAAGGAATTTTTAGTTATCTTTTCGTAGATTTTTAGAAATGAAATGACTGAGGAATCTCAAATTTTTCTAAACCTTAAGGTGGTTCCACCTAAAATCTCTGCCTTATGTTTCCAATGGTAAAACTTCTTTACATATTTTCTTCGCAATTAATGTATTCCCAAGGATGAAAATCTGTACATCGATAAAACTAACTTTAAGTTATAGCATGAGATACTTAATGCTTGCTAAAACATAACCATAATTATATTAAAAATCAATCAGTTTTCTTTGAGTAATGCTCAGACCTGTTAATAGATGGCACGACCTGTACATTGATGACGTCAGTATAGACAAACAAATGTTGGATTGCTTAATTATGGTTATGTTTTAGCAAATATTAAGTATCCCATGCTATAACTTAAAGTTAGTTTAATCGATGTGCAAATTTTCATCCTTGGGAATACATTAATTACGGAGAAAATATGTAAAGAAGTTTTACCATTGGAAACATAAGGCAGAGATTTTAGGTGGAACCACCTTAAACGCCCGGATTTCCAGGTTCAGAATGTGCCAGAAACCCCTAATTCCGGGCTACACCCGGACTACGAACAGGTCTGATGTATGTTTAGAGTTGCGAGTAACTTTTCACAGAATTTCAGTTCCTAAAGTAACATGCTTCAGAATTCAGTGTAACTTTAAGTATTTTGGCAGCAGCAGTTTCATCCACTAAAGGACGTGCTAAAATTTGCTGTTGATTTCTGTAAAATGTTTCGGCATGATGTGAGTTGCACGTGCAACTTACATCATTGCGAAACTTAAAAGAGCCTTATGACCCACCAGAAAAATTGCAAGAACTGTAACGGCAATGTATGTTTTACCGTTCCTAAATCAAAGCTAATGTTAAAAGACTAACAGCATATCGTTATTTACGACTTTGAGACTCGTTTTTCTCCACAGTTTCTATAAAATTGAATTTTATCTTTTTCCCGAGGAATATTCCATGTTGGCTGAGGAACTTTTCACGAAATCAGCATGTCGTTCTTTGTATAATTATATTGAGCATATTCACATCGTGGTGGAAATTTTTCATTCTTCAAAAATGTGTAGAGCAATTGTTGGGATTTCTTTTTATAACCTTTTTCAGGATTGCTAAAGTACCACAATCTTCTTATGGTGTGGAACCTTAAGAAGAAACGGGTTCTATTTGTTTAGCCCCACACTACACACTACTTATAAAGAACAATATAAACTGGTGCTCAAAATTAACGTGACAACTATTGAGAATATGTCCAAAGCGAGGCGACCGATTGTGGAGATTTTTCAGAGACATGTACAAGGGAAAACCCTAAGTCAGTTTATCCAAGCAACATTGTGCTACCTCCTATGTAAATATGCAAACGGCGACCGTAGTTCATCAGGCACGCGACATTCATAAACGTTGTTCTCAGCGTGGTGCAGCAATTGAAGCTTGAGTTGGACTGTTAGTG
This sequence comes from Macrothele yani, assembly GCA_039090855.1. Taxonomy (NCBI): domain Eukaryota; kingdom Metazoa; phylum Arthropoda; class Arachnida; order Araneae; family Macrothelidae; genus Macrothele; species Macrothele yani. The sequence goes on from CM077004.1 coordinate 42,164,384, forward strand.
GAAGAATGGCTCCGCACCATCGGTTAGAAGACCCTTTATGGTGCAGAGCGATCAGTAGACTGGAAGCAAGGCAATTGAAGCTTGAGTTCGACTGTTAGTGGAAGAATGGCTCCGCACCATCGGTTAGAAAACTCTTTATGGTGGAGAGCGATCGGTAGACTGGAAGCAAGACAATTGAAGCTTGAGTTGGACTTTTAATTGAAGAACAGCTCCGGGCCATTGCTTAGAAGACTCTTTATGGTGGAGAGCGATCGGTAGATTGGAAGCAGGGCAATTGAAGCTTGAGTTGGACTGTTAGTGAAAGAATGGCTCCGCACCATCGGTTAGAAGACTCTTTATGGTGGAGAGCGATCGGTAGACTGGAAGCAAGGCAATTGAAGCTTGAGTTGGACTCTTAATGGAAGAATAGCTCTGGGGCATCGCTTAGAAGACTCTTTTTGATGGACATCAATCGGTAGATTGGAAGTAGGGCAATTGAAGCTTGAGTTGGACTGTTAATGGAAGAACAGCTCCGGGCCATCGCTTAGAAGACTCTTTATGGTGGACAGCGATCGGTAGATTGGAACAGGGCAATTGAAGCTTGAGTCGGACTGTTGGAGGAATGGCTCCGCACCATCGCTTAGAAGACTCTTTACGGTGGACAGTGATCGGTAGATTGGAAGCAGGGCAATTGAAGCTTGCGTTGGACTGTTAGTGGAAGTATGGCTCCGCACCATCGCTTAAAAGCCTCTTTACGGTGGAAAACGATCGGTAGATTGGAAGCAAGGAAATCACAAGCTGAGGCAGCAAGATGGCTGAATGTGTCGAGGCAAGTGGTATCCAGTCTCGGAGACAGTTCCACGAAACCGGAACAATAACCAGAAGGCCTCGACAAGGATTACCACAAGTCACAACAAGTCAAGAGTGTGTGTCTTGTTTATAGCTCTCCGGCTGTCGACTCCCTATAACGGCGACAGCCAGACAACTGTCGCAGGAGCTCTCTTCCGCTACGGGAATCGCAATATTGAGGCAAATACAGGGTGTCCGAAAAATAACTGTGTACTGAAAGCAACGCTTACCATGTCAAACTGATTCCTACAGAAGGTATTGGAAATGGGCCCCACTGACGTCTAGTCATGTATGCACACGCTTCTGCAAGTTTGTGAAGACCTTTCTCAGGGTATGTGGTGTGATTTGTTGGATGTGGGTCGTTATTGCAGCCTGTAGATTCTTGAAGTGTATACGGATTACCTGCGTACACCATCGCTTTCAGTGATCTACACAGAAAAAAGTCAGGGGGTGTTAGATCCGGTGACCGGGCAGGCCACAACCCCTGGGGGATGATGCGATTTCCGAAGAATTCCTCAAGAAGCTGTATCGATGTGCCAGCGGTATGAGCAGTTGCACTGTCTTGCGGGAACCATCCTTTGCTGATTTCCCGTTCCCTGAGTTCGGATATGAATAGCTGGATAATCTAGGCACGCTGCCGTTCTGAGCTAATGGTTTCACGGAAGAAAATGGGCCCGATATTGCGCGTACGAGTCATGACTCACCAAACACCGACTTTCGGGTTGTGGAAAGGTACTTCATTAAATTTGTGGGGATTTACAGTAAACCTCAGATGAGTGTTTTGGCTGATGATGTACCCGAACAGGTGTAACCATGCTTTATCTGTAAAGAGAGTTACATCGAGAATATCCTCACTTTCTTCAGACAGGAACTCTTGAAAATACTTGCAGTAATGAACACAAGCCTCGCGGTTTGTTTCTTTCAGCTAAAGCACGACAGACCTTTGTAGGGGTGGAAATGCAACTTCCTTTTCAAAATATCGTGGGCTACACTCTTTGGCACATCAGTTTGTTGTGATCGCTGCTTCACGGACTTGTATGGATTCCTCTGTATCTGTCCTGAATATCCTGTACGGTCTCGTCTGCCATGGATGGCTTACTGGGGCAGGGGAATCCAAAACACTGCCAGTTTCCCGAAAGTGTGCTATGAGCTGACGTATCGCATTACGGTAGGGGACATCTGCATCACGAAATTACCTAACGAATGCACTTCGTCCGTGTACTTGACGTCATCGCGAAAGACATGTTCCATCAAAAACACACTGTTCAACCATCAACACCTATGTCTTTGTGCCGAGACGAGTGACCAATCGACAAGTCTGGCTTTTTCGATCAAGCGTTCGGGAATGACCTTCGCTCGGAATGACGACTCAGGGTGGGGAGACACAAAGGTTACCAGACAAGAGCACTTCCACGTGGCAGATAACTTCTACTGTAATTCCACTCAAAATTTCTTTATTATTACATTACTGCAATTCGTACATTCAGTGCACAGACACTATTCGGATATCCTGTAGTTTACAGAAGACTCCACGAGAGAGGCATCCAAAAAGATGAATGGTCTTCTAGCATGCCTCAATAGGCATACAAGAAGGTTACTCGCCGCATCAAGGGTCCGTCTGAATTAGGCTCAACAACATTACCCCTGATCAATGGGCCTGTGTTCTCTACAGTGGCATGTCGCGGTACGGCCGAAACATGGATTCTCGACGTGTGTGGATTTGGAGAGAGGTGAAAAGCTGAAATCTTTCCTCTAACATTAGAGATACTGACCACTACGGTGCCGGAGGACTCTTGGTTTGGGCTGGCATTATGTTGGATGGACCCACGCCGCAGCACGTGTTTCCAGGAGGCACTTCGACTGATGAAGCTACAGGGATTACATCCTGGAGCCCTATGTACCACTTTTGAATGTAGCTGTAGGTCCCCCAGTTCCATTTTTATGGACGTAAACGCTTGTCCTCATAGGGTTTAGCTAGTCGACGCATGCCTGGAGAGTGAAGATATTCACAGGATGACGTGGCTCGCCAGATCTCCTGACCTGAACCCTTTAGAGCAGTAGTCTCAAACTCAGACCCTTGGAAGGGCCACTTTCCAGTTTTGAAGGAACTTACATGAATATTAATAAATTACTTATGAATAAATATCAACTTTGCAAAACTACACCAATGGCTAGAGTGGAATATTATTTCTAATTATCGGTAAATAGTAAAAACAAATGCGTCATCAATCACTGAAAACAATCATTTTTACGTAACAATTATTTTCACTTAAATCTGAAAGCAAGCGCATTTTACCAACTGTACACGGTACAGAAAAATATTACTTTTCTGTCATTAACTTATTGATATTTGGAATAATGTCCTTTGAACATGCTACCTTTAAAAGTGAGCATGTCACTTAATCTGTTCCTTTCAAGACATTTTACTAGGTTCATTCTTGAAAACAACTGTCCACATGCAGGGGCGAACTTCCAAATAGGCACACTAGGCTCGTGCCTAGGGCCTCAGAGCTTGAGGGGCCCCGAAAATGTATAATTGGATTGCTAGTATTGTTTCGGTTTCCACGGACCAAAACAAATAAATCCGTAAAGCGACCACTTTATTTGTATCGTCAATTAATATTTTACTTTCTCATATTAGTAATATATATATTTTTTCTTCCTTTGTTGACATTCCAAATTTTCGAGTTCTTATCAATGCACTTGTTTTGAAAGGAACAATTAAAATAATTTAGCCTTCCTTTTAGTGGAAGATGAAGGAAGAAATCACGCTTCCCATAATTTTCTTTGTTTAAGGCGAGTGCTCTAATGGTCTGCTGCTGTAAAAATTACTTTCACGCTACTTCTAGCCAAAGGAAAACATCTGTGTTGGAACCTTTCCCTCTTTTTCCTGAGTTGCGAAGAGGAGTGATAGAAACTGTCCTGATGATCGGGGTGTTTGCTGTTAATTGTTTTTCGCTTCGGGGTAGGGTAATCGAGTTCTTTCTCAGCCCTAATAACCCTAAACCAGCCTAAACCAAATGAATTAATATTTAGGCTGAAAAAATTAAGAAATTCGAGAATATCTCACTATTTATGTTTTTTCTAATTTAATAGTGTTAAAAGAAATTTCTATTGTATTGCAACAATATTTTTTATTACTTTGTCCTCCTCTTGTTTAATACTGATAATTGTCAAGTATTCTCACCTTTTCTATTCATTAAATCGACATAAAACTAACTTTTAGTTTGAAAACGCAATAAAAAAGTTTCAATGATATTCTTACTCGAAAAGCTGTGGTTCTTACTTTTCCATTTTGAAACCGAATCTTTTGCATTTAATTCTTATGCTTCTGTTTCTGATAACTGCAGTGCAGGTATAAAAAAAATTCACGCACCTTTTTGACAGAATAAAAAAATGCAGACCTCCTCAATTTTCCGATGTAAATAAGAGCAATGCTTTCAAGAAACGCATTCTCGCTTTCCTGCACTAACTGATGCAATTCTTACTGTCCAACTTTCTTGGTCTATGGCATTCCTGTATGCCATCGACGGCTTGATCTCTTCGATTTACTGAATTGTTCGCCACATGAAAACTCCTCCACGAAAAATCATCCACCCTTTTCAAGCGAAGTACTGTGCACAAATTGAACTCTCCCCGAAATTTCTAATGTGGAGGACTTTTCCGGTTGCCAATGTCTTCAAGTTTCATTTTTGCTTGATACCATGCTCGTTGTCTACTAATTTGTTCACAATGTAAAAACAAGATGATTTTTCAAAGTTGAGGCAATGGAAAGAGTACCTTATTTTAATTGAAATGGATTCTAATTTTATGACAATTTATACATAGTGTACTGATAAATTTAGAGAAATTCCATTTCCAGCGCCGTTAGCGACAAGTTTGCCTAGCAACTTGCAACTGAAAAGGTGCTAAAGTAATCAGTTTTGCCCAATGTATCAAACTCAAAAAGAAATTTTGCTGTAACTGAAATTATCTCTTCGTAGCGTAAAGCTAAAATTTACTAAATTTCCATTTTTAGAACTCCTAGCGGGAAATTAAGGAACTATTAGTGAAATTTAAAATGAGCAAAATTAAATGAATGTTTACATCCTCTCATTTGCAAAAATAAATTTTGAAAAATATATGAAAACCAATTTCTTTGGACTTAGCGCATCTAGCAGGAAATTACCGAACTAATTGAAAATTTTAAATATTTGAGAAGGAACAGTTAAACCTAATCTGAGAGGCGTAAAAATAATTTTTTCCTCTATGTTGAATAGTTTCTTCACAATAGAGTATTCATTTTTTTTGGATTTTCGACTTTGACAGTCCTTAACGGCAAATTCATGAAGTAAATGGGATATCTAAAGTGCCAAATTTAATATCCATTGATTTCCTATTAGCCGCAAAAAATAATTTTTGAAATATCTCTAAAAACAAAAAGTTTAGTGTGTACGGACAGACAAGTGATTACACTAGCACTGTTTCTTACAAAACGTTCCATAAAAATAGGACGATAGAATAGCATTTCAAAAAACGTAAAAACATTTTTCTTGACTTAACTTTATTTTTTTGGTAATCTAACGGATGAAAATTCCTGAGGCGATAAGAAGGGTACGGGGCCCCCTGAATCTTTTAGTGCTTAGGGCCCCAAAAGATCTAAAGTCGCCCCTGTTCACGTGAGCATCTTGTTCCGAACATAGACAGAACCCGTGCAGCTAGGTTATGAGTGTTTACGTACTTGTCCTTTGAAACTAACTGATAAAACTCTGTTAGATTGCAACTGTTGAATTTTTCTATTAGGAAAGAATCACACTGAAAGTCTATTAATTCAAGCAGAAGTTCTTCAGGAACATTGTCAGCATCATAAGAAAATGGAGACTTAAAAATATTTTCCATGTTTTTGAAACATTTAAACCGCCTGTTGAAATTCTCTTTTAACATAGCTAGAAAATTCACCAAAGTTAATTTCTTCTGCTTTAGCTGAAGCTTTTAAAGTGGGAAAGTGAGCATGATTTCCCGCACTGAGGTGAGCTTCCCAAAGCTGAAGTTTTTCTGAAATGCGTTAACATTATCAATAATATTAGTATCTAGCTTATTTTGGCCTTGTAATTTGATATTCAAACAGTTTAAGTATTCAGTTATATCTGTGCTTAATGCCAGATCACGTAACACTTTTGTACCATCAAAAAGCGAGACAAGACGTCTTGATCTTTACTTTCAAGGAACATCTTTATTTCATCTCTCAAATCCCAAAATCGTTTTAACACTCGTCCACAGCTAAGCCACCTTACATTGGAGTGATACAAAATATCACTATGCTCACAGCCAATATCTTTGAGAAAAGCAGTAAACTGTCTGTGATTTAAGCTTTCGGAGCGAATGTAGTTTATGATTTTAAACCACAGGCTTCAAAATATTTTTCAACTTTTAAAACACGGCCACAAAATGCTCCGTCATGTATAATGCAATAAAAATGTACAAATGGAGTAAGTGAACCTTCATCGAACAATATTTCTTTCTATCTTACCAACAACGCCGTTTTTTAAACTAGCCATTGCAGGCGCACCATCTGTAACTAAGCATGCCAATTTAGGACAAGACAATTTTTCCTCCTCAAACATTTTTTTCATTTTGTCAAAAATGTCATCAGCTTTCGTAGTATCATGCATTGGTATTAGTTGAAGTAGTTCTTCAGTTACTTTAAGATATTGATCTACCCAGCGAATAAAAACAAACAACTGAGCAACATCTGTTACGTCAGTACCTTCGTCAATTGCAAGAGAAAACTAAAGGAACTCTGATATCTTCTGAATTAATTGATCGTTCATATCTGAAGCTAGTTCATCGATTCTACCAGCAACCGTGTTTGACGAAAGACATATTTCTTTAATTCCATTCTCCTTGTCAGGACAAATACACTCTGCTGCTTAAACTAAACACTCTTTTATAAAACAACCATCTGTAAAAGGCTTAGAATTTTCTGCTATCGTTTTTGATAAGATATAGCTTACATTCACATTATCTGTTTTCTGTTTAACGATTCTCTGTAACACATTTTGTGGCGAAATTACATCGATGAACCATTACATTATGACCACCTACCTAACAAAATGGAGAAAAACTGGAGATAACCGATAGCTACATTTATCTTGGACAGCAGATATCAAGTGAGGGTCAAATTGATGAGGAAATTAATCGGCGGATAAAACTTAACTGGAGAGCTTTTGGAAGAAACAGTACAAGTTTCAAGAGCAATATGTCATTATGTCTTAAAAGAAAAGTGTTTAATCAGTGCATCATTCCAGTTCTTACATATCGAGCAGAGACATAGGCTTTAACTTAAAAAGACATACAGAGGCTGCAGACAACTCAAAGAAGCATGGAGAGATGCGTGTTTGGTGTAACCAGGAAAGATAATAAGAGGAACTCGTGTAGATAAGGAAAATGACAAGAATGGAAGACATCATGATCAGAGTAAAATCCCTGAAATCGCAATGGGCGGGACGTGTTGACAGAAGAACGGACGACAGATGGACAATTAAAATTTTAGACTGGATTCCAAGGTATAGAAAAAGATCCAGAAGAAGAGCACACGGGAAATGGATGGATGGAATTTGAAAGCATGCAGGAGTAACATGGAGGAGAGTGGCTCAAGACAGACAGTTGAGGAAGAAACTTAGGGAGGCCTTCATCCAACAGTGAATTGATAATAGTTGACAGTGATGATGATGGCATAATTTTTTAAAGAAAAAGCTAAAAAAATCACAATATGATCATTAAATTTTTAGTATAAATGGTTGCTCTTGAAAACCTAGCATTTCATCCCTAAAGTAAATTTTCTTTGTTTTGGAATCAATATAAAACAGTAATGATTACTTCGTTTTAAGCTCGAATTAAAAGATGAAACGAACTATGTTTGTGAAAGTATTTTTCGCAGCAATTTTCGTAATGCGTTCTTCTTGCCTGAAGATTTCCATATCGTAAAAAATGTTTAAGCCACGACAGAATGCTACAGCACGCACTGCGTTCTCAGATTCTAACTTAGCGTCTTTATAAATTGCTATTTTAATGATGTTATCCTATGTGATAGAAAATCCAATTTGACGGTAAATGCAATTTTTTTTATGGGTGGTGAATAGAAATCCATTTTCAAAAACCTTAGTTTAGTGAAAATCCTTCAAATACGTGGCGTCAGTGAATAAACAAAGACACCACTCTTTCCACGTTTTATCAACAAATAGCAACCGAAAAATTGTTATCCGGTCACTGCTGTGGATCTGAATTCCAGATCTCTCGATATCTATCCGATCGCGTTAGCCTTACACCACGGTGGCCAACAATCCACGGCGCTATGTGTGTTTTTCTGTCAGCTTTTGACATCATAAATCCGTAAGATGGGTCCAGCTACTGAGACGTCTCCGCCTGGTGGGCATTAACGGCACTGGCTATATATTAATTATAGCAGTTAAATCCAAAGTGAAAATCCTCCAAATACGTGGCGTCAGTGAATAAACAAAGGCATCACTCTTTCCACGTTTTATCAACACGTTGCAACCGTAAAACTGTTATCCGGCTACGGCTGGGGATCTGAATTTCCAGATTTCTCGATAACTATCCGAGCGCGTTAGCCTTACACTCGGCTAAATATCGAGAGATCTGGGATTTGATTCCCCAGCGGTGACCGAATAACAATTTTTAGTTTACCGTCTGTTCCTAAAACGTGGAAGAACTGACGCCACGTTTTTGGAGGATTTTCACTTTGGATCTTGCCCTTTGGATTTAACTGCTATAATTAATATATAGCCAGTGCCGTTAATGCCCACCAGATGGATATGTCTCAGTAGCTGAACCCATCTTACGGATTTATTATGTCAGAAGCTGACAGAAAAACACACATAGCGCCGTGGATTGTTGGTCACCGTTGTGTAAGGCTAACGCGCTTGGCTAGATATCGAGAGATCTGGGATTCGCTTCCCCAGCAGTGGCCGAATACAATTTTTCGGTTGCTGTGTGTTGCAAAAACGTGGAAAGAGCGATGTCTTTGTTTAAACCTTAGTTTAGAGCGATATGAAAAACTGCTTATTTATTAATTAAAGAAATTTTTTTGAGCCGGTTCCATTATTTTTATTATGAAATATCTACACGAGTAGATTTTTAAGTGCATGCTTGTGGTCACATTAGGTTTTTATTTCGGAATTGAGTAATCGCTTAAAAATTGGTAATTGGAATCACTGTTTCTAGAAATATATACACAGTCGAGTCACATTATTGTGATCACTCCCTACTTTTGACGTCAACAGCGCGTAGCCAATGAAAGAAGACACGTGTCGTGAGCTGGCTTGGAGGGTATATAAGGTGTGCTGTAGGCATTCTGAAAACATATCTAAAAACATATCAGTCCTTGCTGTCATGGATAAAAGGAGCGATTTATCAGATTTGCAAAAAGGATGATTATAGGCTTTTGGGCCAAGGGTGGCAGCATTTCTGAAACAGCAGGGTTGCGAACTGTTCGCGCTCTGCTGTGGTTAAAGCGTATCGTGATTGGAGAAATGGAAAATATGCGAACAAGCGACGTGGGAACTATGGAGCAACACGTGCCATTGATGTGAGAGGTGAACGTCGGTTGCGAAGGTGCGTGAGGGCCGATCGACACGCTACAGTGGAGCAACTCACTGGCCGAATGAACCAGGTTGCTACCGGAAGTGTGTCTAAAACGACAGGCTCCGATACAGACGGATGGTCACGGAACCTACGTATGTTAACGAAGGTGCATCGGCAGAAAAGGCTTACATTTGCACGGCAGTATCGGAATTGGACCTTCGCTGATTGGCAAAGAATTGCCTTCTCCGATGAGTCACGTTTTCTGCTTCATTGAACGAATGGACGTTGGCGTATAAGGCGAGAAACATCGGATAACAAACACTCTTCAACCATTGCTGGAAGAACACAAGCTGGTGGGGGCAGCGTTATGGCTTGGGGAATGTTTTCTTGGCACTCCCTGGGTCCACTCATACCTGTGGAAGGCACTATGGACCGAATTCGTTACGAATTCATCCTTGCAGACCACGTACACCTATAGATGCTGATTGTCTTCCCTTGGGCGGATGGGATCTTTCAGTACGACAATGCGATGTGTCACACTGCTAAAAATGTTCGAGAGTGGTCGGAAGAGCACGATGAAGACTTCAAAGTACTTTTCTGGCCCCGTAATTCCCCTGACTTAAACCCAAATGAGCATCTGTGGGACCACCTGGATCGTGTTGTTTGCTCTATGGATCCTCCACCACGCATCCTTCAGCAGCTGTCAGATGCATTGCAGTCAGCATGGCTCCACATACCTGTGAACAACTTCCGGCACCTTATTGAGTCACTCGCAGCCCGTCTAGCTGTTGTCTGCGCTGTACACAGCGGTTAAGCTGGTGTTCACAATAAGGCGACTCGACCGTGTATATATATAGATATAGGGTGTTCAAAAAGTCTCTCTGCAGTGGGTATCTTAGGTTATATGGAAATCAAACAACATTTGTAAATTCAGCTTGCATCACTTAGCTGGAAAAACAGTTTTGCGCTTGGTAAAGCTATGCTTTTTAGTTTTATGGAGTGGAAATCAGGCGAAGTTTCGGAACATTTTCTCTATAGGGGAAGAGGTATAGGCTAGATGTGCTGATAACGCCCTCTCCGTACGGTATTGAACGGTGTAGTGACACTTGCGTACACGTCAAATTTGGTGGCACTTGCGTACATATTAAGGCGTTCCCGAATCTAACAGATGCAGCATAGGAAAAGAGGTGGCACTTGCGTACAACCTTAGATTTCCCCTGTAATGTCCGGAGTTAATTACATGCTTTTGTAGTTATCCCCGAACCCCACTGTCACTGTGATCCATATTTTGAATGATTTTAACTTTCCTTCACATTTTATTCAGGCTTAGGACTGGCAGCATCTATGCTGGCGTGTTTGAAAGTTTTTGTTTTTTTAGGCGATATTCGCCCCCTCCCCTTTTTTTTAGATATTTCAATTCACTTTTTCAAAATGTACTCTAATTTAGCAATATAATCCAAAGACTTCAAATACTTCTTCACATCTTGCGTACTTTCGTAATGTCGCAGAGTTCTAGAAATTCGCTGATCCAGTTTGATGTAATTTTTAGATCGTTTCTTTCCTTCAAGATTAAGGTCTGTTCGATTTATAAGAAAGGCACGGTACTTAGATTCTTCCTTTAAGCTTTGAATTCGGGTCTTGATTTTAGGATGTGGTCTACTCATTAAGGTGTTAAACTTATTAATCCAGCTATAACGAAGTGAATCTCTCCGTCATTTTTATCCGCGCCAGGATTCGAACCCGGATCCCCTCATTCCGGAATAAGTTGCTCTACCATTTGAGCTACGCGGACATTTTATTCTGATTCCTATCTGCCTTTATGTCGTGTGCGTCCTTCTGGCAGGTATGTCACATCTCCTGGTACGTTACACAGCCCTCTACCGCATTATTGGTTCTGTACTGTAGATTATGACAGTTAAACATGTTAGTTCTAAAGACAAAATTTTCTAGCTATTTATTTACATAATAATCATAAAATTCCGTCAGCTTCGGTGAACTTTCTTGAATTGATAACCATCCATTTTCCATGTCTGCATCTGGAAGATGTGCTAATGCTGCACACATGCGCACATGAAGTCTAATTTCTTCATTTTATTTATAATCACTGGCTAGTTAATCCAAGTGCCTGAACATGCCGCCACAGACATTGGTTAAAATGAAAGTTTCATCCTGAAATCTTCCCTAACGGAAATATACTTTCCAAGGCTTTAATAGCTGCAAACGCAGTCTAAAGTCACTGAATGTGGATTCCATCCTGCTTCTTTTAAAATTGTGAAAAGTTTTACATATGTATCTTCATTTTTCTTTGAAAGTAGGACGAAAATTATTGGATCAATAGTGACTTCATTCTCATTACTACTTAAATCAGCGTGAACTGTATATAGCTGGAAGAACTGCTTGCTGCAACTTTGAAAAGTTCCATCAGCAAAGAATTTTTTGCAGTTTTTCAGGGTGCTCCATTCCTTTTTCACTAGCAAATACTAAAGTTCTAACTTCTTGGCTATCATCATCCAGCAAGAAACTTGTTCAATCTTCCATTGCCAACACATCATCAGGAATCTGGATTTCTTGCGACGTCTTTGGTTCTTTCGTCAATCCTTGTTCTTTGCGTCTAATACGATATAGTTGTGATTTTACTGAGGGCAAAATAGGAATGTTTGTCACAATATCGTATCCGCGATTAAACAGAGGACTCAGTTCTTGGTGGTAAATTTTTGATACAGGAAGGTCTTCTTCTCGAGCCCGTTAAATGCTTTGCAACGTCACTTGCTGCTATGTCAGGTTTGCAAATGTGGTTAGAAACTTGAAGTATTTTCCCATCTTTTGGTTTTAAGGAGCCACGACACTTGCAGTTTTCTCATTAATGCGTAACCAACTGATGACATTTCCTTTGTTAGTTCGGTGTTGACGATATTCGTGCCCATCGTATATGACAGAAAGTTTCTTCTTTGTGGTCTCTATGATTTCTATCATATCCATCTAACTGCTAACAGTGATAGAAATTTGTAAAGGGCTTACAAAAATACTCAAATGAGCTTCTCGTTAAGAAGCAAAAAAAGAAATGATATACAATCAAAGATTTTTGGCGTGCAATAGTCTGGCTTGGTTCTGGAACGCTATTGGTTGTCGGTCAACCTTTTCCCTTCAGGACAGGGCCGTAGAAGAGAAGGGCTGGGTTATTCCTTTGTTTGAAGAGGATTACTTTTAAGCTCCGACGAGGGAGCTATTTATGGCCGCTGTGACGTCATGGCGAAGACAGGCGCGTTTCACCACCAGTCATTTTCTCTCTCGAGAGCGAAAGAGAGTTGTACCAGGGCCGGCTAGAGTCTGAATGGCCCTGGTTGTACGCTCTTTTCCTGTTAGATTCGGGAACGCCTTGACATGTACGCAAGTGCCATCAAATTTGACATGTAAGCAAGTGCCACCAATTCGTATTGAACATAGTCTTGAGTCAAAGTGAATGATGAGGGTTACTTTACTTACACAATGAAATAATAATAAAAGTATGAATATTAGTTAAAACATTACATGAGATCTTTCGTGCCACCGATTGGCACATCATCAACCTTAAAGTTAAAATCTTATGACAGTGTGAAAAAATTCTAAAAAAGTTTTCGCAATCTGCTGCTGCTGCTCTTTATATTTACAACACCAATGGGCTACAGACGCAGTGGGCATGCGCCTTGTTGCTGATGTAATTCTCTGGGTCTTTTCAAAGAATGATACCAGTAGAGGGCGGTGGGGGTAAGTCGAGACAGACTTATGTATTCAATGAAATGAAAGAAAGGACTTTTGTGGTTGTTGTATTTTCCTTAAAAAATGATTTTCTAGGTAAGAGAATACTTTTTGGCAAGTCTTAGTTACAGCACACTGAAAGTGAACACTTTTGGGCAAGTCTTCGTATACTTTTTGGCAAGTCATCGTTACAGCACACGGAAAGTGAATACTTTTGGGCAAGTCTTCGTATACTTTTTGGCAAGTCTTCGTTACAGCACACTGAAAGTGAATACTTTTGGGCAAGTCTTCGTATAATTTTTGGCAAGTCTTCGTTACAGCACACTGAAAGTGAATACTTTTGGGCAAGTCTTCGTATACTTTTTGGCAAGTCTTCGTCACAGCACACTGAAAGTGAATACTTTTGGGCAAGTCTTCGCATACTTTTTGGCAAGTCTTCGTTACAGCACGCTGAAAGTGAATACTTTTTGGCAAGTCTTCGTTACAGCACGCTGAAAGTGAATACTTTTGGGCAAGTCTTCGCATACTTTTGGCAAGTCTTCGTTACAGCACACTGAAAGTGAATACTTTTGGGCAAGTCTTCGTATACTTTTTGGCAAGTCTTCGTTACAGCACACTGAAAGTGAATACTTTTGGGCAAGTCTTCGTATACTTTTTGGCAAGTCTTCGTTACAGCACACTAAAAGTGAATACTTTTGGGCAAGCAGCCTTCGTATACTTTTTGGCAAGTCTTCGTTACAGCACACTGAAAGTGAATACTTTTGGGCAAGTCTTCGTATACTTTTTGGCAAGCCTTCGTTACAGCACACTGAAAGTGAATACTTTTGGGCAAGTCTTCGTATACGTTTTGGCAAGTCTTCGTTACAGCACACTGAAAGTGAATACTTTTGGGCAAGCCTTCGTTACAGCACACTGAAAGTGAATACTTTTGGGCAAGCCTTCGTTACAGCACACTGAAAGTGAATACTTTTGGGCAAGTCTTCGTATACTTTTTGGCAAGCCTTCGTTACAGCACACTGAAAGTGAATACTTTTGGGCAAGTCTTCGTATACGTTTTGGCAAGTCTTCGTTACAGCACACTGAAAGTGAATACTTTTGGGCAAGCCTTCGTTACAGCACACTGAAAGTGAATACTTTTGGGCAAGCCTTCGTTACAGCACACTGAAAGTGAATACTTTTGGGCAAGTCTTCGTATACTTTTTGGCAAGTCTTCGTTACAGCACACTGAAAGTGAATACTTTTGGGCAAGTCTTCGTATACTTTTTGGCAAGTCTTCGTTACAGCACACTGAAAGTGAATACTTTTTGGCAAGTCTTCGTTACAGCACGCTGAAAGTGAATACTTTTGGGCAAGTCTTCGCATACTTTTGGCAAGTCTTCGTTACAGCACACTGAAAGTGAATACTTTTGGGCAAGTCTTCGTATACTTTTTGGCAAGTCTTCGTTACAGCACACTGAAAGTGAATACTTTTGGGCAAGTCTTCGTATACTTTTTGGCAAGTCTTCGTTACAGCACACTAAAAGTGAATACTTTTGGGCAAGCAGCCTTCGTATACTTTTTGGCAAGTCTTCGTTACAGCACACTGAAAGTGAATACTTTTGGGCAAGTCTTCGTATACTTTTTGGCAAGCCTTCGTTACAGCACACTGAAAGTGAATACTTTTGGGCAAGTCTTCGTATACTTTTTGGCAAGTCTTCGTTACAGCACACTGAAAGTGAATACTTTTGGGCAAGCCTTCGTTACAGCACACTGAAAGTGAATACTTTCGGGCAAGTCTTCGTATACTTTTTGGCAAGTCTTCGTTACAGCACACTGAAAGGGAATACTTTTGGGCAAGTCTTAGTATACTTTTTGGCAAGTCTTCGTTACAGCACACTGAAAGTGAATACCTTTGGGCAAGTCTTCGTATACTTTTTGGCAAGTCTTCGTTACAGCACACTGAAAGTGAATACTTTTGGGCAAGTCTTCATATACTTTTTAGCAAGTCTTCGTTACAGCACACTGAAAGTGAATACTTTTGGGCAAGTCTTCGTATACTTTTTGGCAAGTCTTCGTTACAGCACACTGAAAGTGAATACTTTTGGGCAAGTCTTCGTATACTTTTTGGCAAGTCTTCGTTACAGCACACTGAAAGTGGATACTTTTGGGCAAGTCTTCGTATACTTTTTGGCAAGTCTTCGTTACAGCACACTGAAAGTGAATACTTTTCGGCAAGTCTTCGTATACTTTTTGGCAAGTCTTCGTTACAGCACACAGATCTTTTTTTGCAAGTCTTTGTTACTGCATACTGAAAGTTAATACTTTTGGGCAAGTCTTCGTATATTTTTTTGGCAAGTCTTCGTATACTTTTTGACAAGTCTTCGTATACTTTTTGGCGAAAATTATTCGTTACAGCACACTGAAAGTGTGCTGTAACAAAGACTTGCCAAAAATTATTCCCTAACCTCGGAAATCAATTTTTAAGGAAAATATAATAACCACAAAAGAAATTTATAAAATATACAACAACCACAAAGGAAATTTATAAAAATACAACACATTTTTTTATAAAAATACAAACACAACAACCACAAAAGTGTTTTGTCAAGTCTTCGTTCAGTGTGCTGTAAAGAAGACTTGCCAAAAAATATTCCTTAACCTTGCAAATCAATTTTTAAGGAAAATACAACCAAAAAAACCTTTCATTTTATAAAATACATAACTGTCTCGACACCCCCACCCCCACCGCCTCCCCCACTGGTATCATACTTTGAAACGACCCAGTGAATTACATCAGTATCAAGGCGCATGCCCACTACGTCTATGACTCATTGGTGTTGTATAATATATATATATATATATAAAGAGCAGCAGCAGATTACGAAAACTGTTTTAGAAATTTTTTTACATTATCACAGGATTTTAACTTTACCTGATGATGTGCCAGTCGCTGGCACGAAAGATCTCGTGTGATGTTTTAACTAATATTCATACTTTCATTATTATTTCATAGTGTAATTAAAGCGATTCTCATCATTCACTTTGACTCAAGACTATGTTCAGTATCGTGCGGAGACGGTGTTATCAGCACATCTAGAGATTTCAACACGAAGTTATTCATGACTTTTAAGGGATATGGGCTAACAAAATTTTCATAGGGGCGGTTGCAAGATTTTGGACCAATAAACAGTCTGGCTTCAGGCAGTTACGGTCATGGAAGAACAGGAAAACTTACAGGACTGTTGGAAAGCCATTCCCCAGTCATCCAACATAAGGTCGAACCGGTAATGCAGTTAGAAACAATACAGGAAATTTGATATGTGGGCTTTCGTCTTTTCGTTTAAAATAAAAAGGAGGAGGGGGGGGGCAATCTTACTTATAGCGACAGCGATATCATATCCCCAAACTTTCAAAACAATATTAGTAAACACATGCAATATCAGATTTACGTATGTATGTAGAAATATCTTCTACAGATAAAATGTCAACGTTAATAAATAAGATAGAAACTCACCTGATCGATACATTAGAAATATTTTCCTGTCTGGAAAGCTGCTGTATTCCTTTCATGATGCCTTGTTTTATGCCTTCTTCAATAAAGGGTAAAATAAAAGAGGTATCCATGTCTTCACCCATGACTTCAAAGGAAGGTGACCTTCGTCCTGAAAAGGATGCTTGCATTTCAGTTCTGTCGTCTTCCTTTTCGGCATCAATTTGCTTACCAAGTTTTCCATATTGCTCATCAACATTTTCATTCATTTTCATTTTGTCGGGATATTTTGCAAACTCAGGTTGTCGATCCGCAGCGCTATAATTCATGCAGCCAACATTTCTCTTCACTAGTTTCCTACGGTTGGCACCAACTATATCTTTTTCTTCAAAAAAACTAGGTAAATTGGTTCCAGACGCGATTCCATTAAAGTTAATTTTCAGAAATCGGAATGGGAATGGTATAACAACGCCGCCGTTTGAGTAGAAAAGTTTACCTCTTTGCTCGTTTTTAGGTTTCCCTTGACGGATGGAATCGTATAAAATTCCACCTTGTAAAACTGGTATCATGAATAACAACAAAGGGCACAGTTTAGGAATCATTTTTGCGAAATCTCGATAATAAATCAAGCACTGAACTTCAGTCTGAATGTACAAATGGAAGGTGCTGTCTTGATGTTTAATGCTTTTCGGTAGAATGACGCGTGCGTTCACATGACGTCAATGGACGACGTCATGCTTTCACTGAGAACAGATCGTGGGCGGCTTCAATGCGACATTCGGGGAATTCACAGCAACAGTCGAAGTCAAAAAGTGCTCGTCAACATTTCTTTAATAGACATGTTTATTTATGAAGAACACTGAGGGATGCACAGTTGATTTTAATGTGTTTTTAATTTTTTGTCGGCTGGTGAACACATTAACCTTGTAGTCATCGGGCCAATAGCCAGACAGGGAAGTTGGGAGGATCATCTGATGATTGAGGTCAGGCAAAGGATGTTGGACGGGCAAAAATAAACACAGGTCGGATCCCGCCCAGCCTGCCAATTCGCTGACTACGACGCTGTCCGTCATAAAACAGAACAAGGCGTGTCTCTCCTGTCCGTTTCCACTACAGAAGATCAGTGAAGTGTTGAGCAATTTCAAAACGTCAGTCTGTTTCGTAAATAACCGACCAAATAACAGTAAAATAAAAATACAAGGATTGACGGGAGGCATGCTATCAAGTGGTCAGATGTGCAGGTTTCAGGCTAATTAACCGAGCTAGGCCAAGGCCGTCTAGAAAATACAAGGCCATCACATTAGAGAGATGAGTTCCCTCCTTTCGTGACGTCACTGTCGTGTTACACGGCCTGATATGTTGGTGTTGTGTTTGACATTTTACAGAAAAGCGTTGGAAGCCGATTGGAAGCATTGATTTCCGTATGACGTCACTAAAGGAGGGAACTCATCTCTCTAATGGCCTTGAATTTTCCAGACGGCCTTGGCTCTAGCCGCGGGGAGCCATGGGGGTGTTGCTGCATCATGGCGATGGCTCCTCCTAGTGGAAACGAAACGGTTATGGGTGAGCGGACGTGTCAAAATGGTTTGCCAGGTTTACGAAAGGTGATCTAAGCTTGGAAGACAAGCCACGTGCAAGTAGACCGCAGGAACTCGCAGACGAGGAGCTGGAATCGCTGTTGCAAGAGGATGCCACACAATCGACCACGCAACTGGCGAAACGTTTGAAAGTGGCTCAAACGACGGTGGTACGGCGTCTACAGGCCTTGGGGAAGATCCAGGAGATTGGCAAGTGGGTTCCGCATACTTTAACGGAGATATTGGTCAATGAATGAGCATCTGCATGTCGTTGCTGAAAAGGTTTCAAGGGAAGAATTTCTTGTGGGTTGTCACCGGGGATTAAAAATGGGTCTATTGCGACAACCCCGTATGCAAGCGATTCTGGGTCATCCCAGGCCAGCCATCAACATCCACAGAATATCCACGAGAAAAAAGGTCCTGTGGTGAAATATGCGTGGAGTACAGTACTTCGAACTGTTGAAAACGGACGAAACAATCACAGCACAAAGATATAGCGGTCAGTTGATGAAACTGAACACCCCAATCGAGCAAAAACGCACATGAACAGGTAAAGGACGCCGCCCAGTTATCATGTTACACGATAATGTCTGACCACATGTCGGTGCCACCACAAAATCAACCATCAATGCGTCTAATTGTCGTGCAAATGTAAGATACTGAAGAAGATTAAAAAGTTCGTCGATGCACGATATTAATATCATGAAATCACTAAAAGCTCAGATCCATTAAAACCTTTAATTACACACTTAGCATAGTTACAAATTTAGTTAACACTAAAACACGTGAGATCTTTCGAGCTGACAGGGCTCATCCTCAGACGTGATTACAATGGAAGAAGCTTCGGGTTACATCATCGTATATATAGCCATAATATATGACGTCATAACTGTAAGCTGCATGAGTTGAAGTTGTTACATAAAATTACAGGTTATGACGTAGAAGTCTTTTCGTACTTCTACGTTAATTTAAAACATCACCATACGAAGAAATAGTTCCTAAATTAAACCTTAACGGCCAGACGAAACATGTAAACAACAGAAGTCAAACTTACGGAAAAGATGCTTTATTCAGGATGTAGCATTTCCATAACAAAATGGTATCAACATTTAAACACATCACACAGCTCCACACACAACGCTCTCTTTACAACGCTCCCTTTCAACGCTCTCTTAAACAACGCTCTCTTCAACGCCCTCTTTAACAACGCTCGCCAAGAAACAGTTTAGTCGTCGTTTTTATCTCTCGTTCTTATCTTATCTCAGACATACGTCACGTGCATTCAACCTCAATTGTGCTGCCAAACGTATTCGTTTGAGAGAAAAGATATCACGTTAAGAGTGAAATATAACTGAGAATAAACTCAAGATTTACATAGGGAAAGAAACTAAAAAGTAAAGTTAATTTAGAATATATGTCACAAGGTACATAAAAAAAAAAGCTTAAATATAAATAATTGAGGCGGCACAACAATTACATCTCACTTAAACACCTCATTACAGCACCTGAACAGTTATTCATGTTCTTCGGGTGCTAATTGTAATGAGGTGTTTAACTATATTTTTAACAATGCTAAGTATGTAATTAAAGGTTTTAATTGATCTTAGCTTTCAGTGATTTTATGATTTTAATATCGTGCATCGACGGACTTTTTAATCTTCTTCAATATCTAACAAAATCAACCGTTGAACAGTTGCACTGGGTGGTTTTACCGCACCCAGCTTACTACACGGACACTGCGCCCTCAGATTTTCATTTGTTTCGGTCTATGCAACATTCCCTAGACCAACAGGGGTTCACCACAGTTCCAGACGTAGAAAATTTCATCACTACGTTCTTCAGCTCAAAACCAGTGTCCTTCTATCACAGGGGCATTCATTTGTTGCCTGAAAAATGGCAATAGGTCATTGATGCTAACGGCCTTCAATAACCTATTGCCATTGTTGAATAAATGTGTATTGGTTTCTTGATTGCTTCTGTCTCCTTTCTCTTTAGAACAACGGAAAATTTTGCATACCTCTAAGAAATAAGAGATTAAAATTGATTTCTTATACCTTGGATACCATTTACAAGGAAAACCAAAGAGAATGACCATTCACGTGAATGATCATTTGTGAACGACTGTTTTGCGTGAACGAATTACCAAGAAGAAATGAATTATTCCGCCATTAAACGAGAGTCATCGATATTGATTAAAGTTTAACAGACAAGCACTTTCTGTTTAAATTGATGTTTTTGGTTTGAATGCACAATAAGTGTGTATTGTTACTTCTTGTATAAAAAAATACAAAGACAAATTCTGAAGATACGTAATATATCCTCATTTTTCACAAATTTCTCGCACATTTAGAAGTTTATAAATGAAAACTTCAAGGAGCCGCGCCGGTGGAGCAGAGGTCGAAGCGATGGCTTCTGGTCATTCGTCCGAGATGGGTCCGGGTTCGAATTCCCGTGAGGCATGGATGTTGTGTTTGTCTTACGGCGCTGGCTCTTTCCCTTTCCTGGAACCAGTGGTCCCAAATTAGGGACAGGCGGCTGCATAAAGCCCAATGAGTTGCCCACGGTGGTCGTTAAACCTCAATAAAAAAAAATCAAGGATTTCGAAATAAAATGCTCCGATAATTATTCACTGCTTATCCACGAGAAACCAACGCCGAAATTATTAAAAATTAAACCTCGCAATTACTAATTAAATTATTAGATGACACAGAGAAAAATCCTAAGAGAAGGTAAAAAAAATTCCCACTTTTTCATCTTAAAGAAACCAACCAGTACCTCACAGATTTCATTATTCAGCACAGGAGATCTAAATACAAATTAAAGTCTCTTCCCCATTTCGCGGCAAAAATAAAGAAACTCTAACTTCAGAAAGATAATTAAAAACCGCCTTGAAGCAAAAATTTTACTCCCACTCTGCCTCAATTTATGAAGAAGGAATGGAAGGAGAGGGAATTGCCTGTTAGGGTCTTCAATCTCAAGTCTCTTAAGTGTAAACGAAGAAGGGGAAAATTCTCTGTTAGGGCCTTCGATCTCTAATCTCTTAAGTGTATAAAAAAAATATCTTACGTTTTTTTGACTGCCTTAATTTCCCTCAAAGTTCTGTCTCTTAAAAAATGAAAAGAAAAAGAAAAAATATATATATATCCACGAACACTGAAGCTGATCCTGGAACCAGTGGTCCTGAATTAAAGATAGGTGACTGCTTATAGCCCATCGAATTATTCACTATGGTCGTTAAACCCACAGAAAAGAAAAAAAAAGAGGAACTTCTCGTCTGATCACCGTCGTTAACAAGCATTCCGGAAAGCAACAATGAAGACGGTGACCAACTGATACTCTCTCCAATCTCACTGGAAAATCTGTTTGTGATTGTAACTCCTCTAATCAAATTAAAAGAAAAGTTTATTTTGACCTGCTTCGTACGTTACAGGACTTTCATCTCACGACCTAATTGAATAGAAAAAAAAAGGAAGAAAGAAAGAGATTAGGGGGCGGGGAAGGAGGAATTTAAGAGCCTTTCCAATCTCACAGCGAATAACTCCTCTGATTATTTCCGAATTCTCACTAATCTCCAAAGCCGAGAAATTGTCATTCGTACTAAAATCCCCAACTTCAGCTTGAGCCCACCTTAGGAATCACCTTCCGCCATTAGAGGATAAGCTGAGATGCTGAGCATCATCATTGCATCCTCTCATCACCATGGGACTAGCTGTTTCACCTCGTATCTATTTTTGCTTTTTTCCCTGTGAGCTTATTCTAAAATCCTACCGCATTTCCTGTAACCATGTTTTTCATATTCATTTCCAAGTAAATCCAATCAACCTCAATTTTTCTCTAAAAATTCGCCAGTACTTCACTTACTTGACGTAACTTTTCCCCTTCTCACCCGCTTATCCTTTGTAACTTGGCAGCAGCATTTTCATACACACTACGGCACTCCTATAGCTACAATTTCTCTTCCTTTTGCATTAAACCTTCCAATCAGGATGCCCTATCCCGCATCTCAATGTTTCGATTTCGTTGGATTTATTTATTTATTTTTATTTCAGCTGTTTTTATGCAAAATAATTGACATTATTATGTTTATTAATACGAAACAGCTAGGAAGAGAGGGGAAAATGCCAAACAAAGACCTGACATAGCCCCAGTCTCCCTACGTACACATATCCAGTCAAGCACCACAGAGGCAGCAATCCGAATTATTAGTGTAAGTTAGTAAACATGTTATTTAATTCCAAAAGAAAGAAAAAGAGATAATAATTAAAAAAAGAAAAGAAAAAAAGACAATAACAAAAGAGAGATGTAAATGAATAGATCTTTCTCCCCTAATCACCCATTATGTTCACTATATTGCTTACATTTTCCCTACTTTCTCATATTAATACCCCCCCCCCGCCGTTTCTAATTTTTATGTAACAGATGAAGTTTTAATTTCCTCTTAAAAATATTAAAGTTATTCAAATCAGTAGTCTCATGTGGTAATGAGTTCCAATATTGCGGTCCCACGTAGTTTATACTTTGCATTATATAATTACACTATCTACCAACAAGCAATTGGACACCCCTGCAATCGACGATATCTGCGGTCCTGATGCACGTCACGGTCGCAGCCGTTAAATATCGTGTGGGAAACAACAACGCAACAAGTCGCATGCAAGATGCCACGCAGTTCGGAGCTCTTTGATTTCGAGAAAGGTGTAATCGTCGGGTATCACAGAAATATAGCCGATTCATACGTGACATATCCAGCGAGTTGAAGTACCCAAAATCGACAGTGGCCTACGTCATTGGCAAGTGGAAGATGAGAGGTGATTGTCGGAATGTGCCCCGACCCGGCAGACCCACAAAACTGGGAGTTAGAGACCGACGGTTGCTGGCCAGAGAAATTCGGAAGAACCGCACCAAATCGATGGGCCACATCGGCGAGGAGTTTCAACAGGCATCCGAGAGTGTTCGTTCGATGAATACCATCCGTAAGGAATCCCATCTGCTCGGTTATCATGGACGTGCTGCCGCCCACAAGCCTTTGATCACCAAGTCCAATAGCGCTGCTCGGCTAACGTGGAGCAAAGAACTTCGACAGTGGACCGTTGAACAGTGGAAAACAGGTTCTCTGGAGCGACGAATCAAGGTTCACCCTCTACCGTTCGGATGGCAGGGTCTGGGTTTGGCGTCTGCCTGGAGAACGCCTCCCGCCGGAATGTATTGTGCCAACTGGTGGAATTATGCTATGGGAGTGTTTCTCCTGGTATGGCAAGGGACCCTTGGTCGCAATTCCTGGTAGACTCAACGCCGAGACCTACTGCACCATTTTGGATGACCATGCGCTTCCTACGTTGTGGCAGTTTTACGGGGTGGACCCATGTTACTTTCAGGATGGCAATGCCACCTCTCATGTTGCGAGGACCACCATGGCTTGGTATGACGACAATGGGGTTAATCGAATGGACTAGCCTGTGCAGAGCCCGGACCTTAACCCTATCGAGCACCTCTGGGACGAGTTGGAGCGTCGACTTAAGGAGTGCCCCCCCCGTCCGAAATCGGTGAAGGAACTGACCTGTCTTCTCCAAGCCGAGTGGAAGAAAATACCGCTAGCCGTCGTACAACGCCTGGTGTAGAGTATGTCCCTGAGGGTCGCAGCTGTAATCGCCGCTCGTTGAGGCTCCACCAACTGTTGAAGGTGAATAAACTTCGTTTTCCTTTGCTATCACAGGTGTCCAATTACTTGTAGGTAGATAGTGTAGTTCTGGGAAAGACTGGTTTCAGTAAATCTTGATTCCTGGTATTGTAGCTGTGAACAGATTTAGAAATTAGTATAAATTCATTATTAATATTATCTTTAATCTTTTTATGCATTATCTTACCTAAATTAAAGTTATATAACTGGCTAATAGTTAAAAAACCATATTTCGTAGGGTGTACTCCAGCAAAATGTCGAAAACTAAATTGTGCTTCATTCATAAGTGTAAAATTATTTCTTAATTCCAATAATCTGACAAATTTATTCAACTGAATAGTAATCTAACAACAGGTGGATTGCTGATTGATTCTAGGAACGTTATCGTGTCTGTTTAGGTACTCTTCTTATAGGACTTCTTATAGGAGCAGAGCCAGATAAAATGCGTTCTACAGTTTCAGATCATCAAATCACATGTAGAGGATTTTAGGAAGGGAGTGTCTGATCCCAGGTCTTAAACAACCCTTAGAAGTAGGAAGCTAGGAGATTTGGGCTAGAGTGCCCGATAGGAAAGTCACACGGAAGCGAGGTAGAAAGGCGCCCGTATTTATTACCTGGGGGGGGGCAGTACCCGGGGTCCGACGGGTTAACGTGCCCATCCTACGCACGGCGGATATTTAGTGGCTCGAACGTTCGTACCTGCCTGGGATCGAACCGGAGGTCTTCTCCAAGGCAGTCACGATCACTAGGCCATCCGCGGCCCTCTACAGCTTCAGTGGCTTTACCACACTTTTTACAGGGGGTTATCTTTTATAACATTCATTGTGCTCTTTCTAGGGTTCTGGGTTCAAGTAACTTGGCGTTGAATCTCGAAAAAATCTCCCAGATTTTGGACGAAGCTGATTATTTTTTCAACTATTGTAGTGATGAATTTTCGTCGATGGTTTCTAGTGTTAAGGAGCTGAGATATTTCTAGTGCAGAACTGTTTTAGCCAATCTTCAATTGTTCTGAGTTATTCTGATTGTGGAAACAGCTGAGAATTACTGTGATTGGCGGAGTGTAGCCCTCGTTAGATGCACCACTACAGCTGTGATAATATGTATTTTCTCTAAGAAGTATTGTTTCAGTTGCTGTTTTTGTCAAAAAATCTGATTATTCTGTTTTCGCCCTTCTTTTCTTTTTAAGGCGCCGTCCTTCAACTGTTGAATTTGGATACCCCGTAAAACAAATTCTGAAATTTATGAGCCACTTTCCGTGATTCCTTTCGTGAATTAACGAAGCATATTTTTTATACAACCTTTTCCATGATATGACGGAAAGAAACCTGAATTTCATGTATTTTTCATGCATCTGGAAAATTCTGAATTGTTAGAAACCTTTCCGCAATTCATATCTTATGTATTGAGGGTAAATTGCCGTTTTTAAGATGTGTTAACGGATAATTCTGAATATTCAAAAACCTTTCCGCAATTCCATTCGTATATTAACGAAACAACTCCGTTCTCACCTTTTCCTTATCCATATGAAGAAAAATTTCCGGAAGTAGGAACGATTCGAGGGAAAACTTTAGATTTTATTAACTACTAAATTTCAGTCGTCTGTCAAAGGATCTGATTTTGAAGTTCTGTAGCAAGACCGGATATTGCGGATAGCATATCGCATGAATTTTCCTTATTGTGGCCAACTATTATGATATATTGTGTTACCATAAGAAACAGGGTACTTAAAATATTGTGCAGATGATTGTATGTTGTCTATGTATGACTCTGTAGAGTCCTTAAGAGAAAAGCCATTATAGCTATCAAGAGTAAATTTTATATTTAGGAGTTTTGTGAAATAATACAATACTATAAAACAATACATTTCACCTTCTCTTAAAGATAATTGAATGCCTTTGTCAGTTTAAAAAAGTCTCAAGTTCTAAATCATTCTTTGCTTCAAAAACTCACAATGAAAAAAAAAATACTTAATTTGTGATAAGTCCTCCTACAGAAAAAGTAAGATGACTACAAACGTATTAAAAAGTAATAAGTTCCAAAATAAAATAAAATGGCTAAATCACTCGCAATAATGAAAAAAATCATCACGCAATTAGAGTTTTACCTTGTACGTGAGTGAGTTTTCTGAGCCTTTCTGGCTGAATCAAGATGCGGGGTTTCTGTTGAGCCAACCCAAACGACATCGGTTCGAGACCCACCAGCGCGAAAGGGTTATCTGTTGTAAGGGCTGAAAAATTCAGCATCTTCGATTTTGCGAAATTTCTGTATAAATACGAAAAAACCTGAAACGGACTTTTCTGAAATAAACGGAATTACTGACTACGGAAAATCTGAGAAAATAAGGGTTGAAAAAAAAACGGGAACTTTAAAAACGCAAATTTCATCAAAAGACGGACACATACTGGCAAATTTACCGCACGTGATTTTCAGATAGTTTCCGTGAATTCGCATCATTGATTTTTAACAGTGTAATGACACCTATGCTTGATTAAAATCCGTCTTTTAAGCCTGTTACATTTCTGTAGATCCGCATAAGGAAACTAAAAGAGTAAGATAACATAGGTATAGCTCAAGAGTCGATATTTTTTTGAGGACGACCCGAACTCTCTTGAGAAGCAACAGAAGTCTCGCTTTCCCTTCTATCTGAATGGACAGTTATAGTTCAATTTCTAGGGCTGTGAAGGAATATGAATATTTACAATTTAACGCACACACACACACACGCACACACACACAAACGAACATAGAAGAACGAAATCATAGCTTCTAGCAATCATTACAAAATATATTTTGCTTTATATTTCTCAGAATGTACAGGGTGTGTCTAAAGTCTTTCCTTTATTACGATAAATTGTATAAAATGAACCGAGCTAGTTAGACATACGCGGTTTGTTGCATTGATTGGGTCATATTCTCAAGTTTTTTGTTCGTTGTACTTTTGGAACAATAAGTGGTGCTGCACGTCTGCAGCGTAGTTTGTCGTTGAAAGCGTCAATCGGCGAAATTGCGTCTTTGCAGGAGAAGGTTAATTATGTTCTCTGGTTTCATGAAACCAAATCTGCAATTTCAGTGCAGCGGAAGTTTAGGCGTGAGTATGAAAGAGTTCCGCCTGATATGAAGAGCATTTGTCATCTAAGAATTGACGGACAGGGTGTTGTACCTGTCCGTCAAATTTTAGATGACGAATTCCCTAACAGATGGATAAGCAGAGATGGTCCCATGCCCTGGCCACCAAGACACCCAGACATTACGCCCCTTGATTTCCTTTTATGGTTCTACATAAAGGATCAAGTTTATGCACCACCAGGTGCAGATACATAACACTTTGAAGGGAAGAATAACTGAAGCGTTTGCGACCATCACAGACGACATGTTGCAGCAGACATGGAAAGAGGTAAGAGTACCGACTGGATGTCCTCCGTGTAACAAAAAGAGTCCACGTTGAGGTATACTGATGACCCGAAAAAACCCCCTCTGGATTTCAGGTAAGCTATAATGGAAAACCGTATGTGTTTAACGAGCGTGGTTCATTTTATATGATTAATCGTAATCAGGGAAAGACTTTAGACACACCCTGTAGTATTTTACTCATTCGTACTCACTGGTAAAGACTTTTTAAGGTTGTTTCACAAGAATTTAAATAGGAAAACAACTATTTTCGGACACATCCTTAAAATGGTTCTGGAACGAACCTTATTGTTATTTCTGCAAAACGGAGATGAGGAAAGGTAAAAAATGCTGTGAAAAATTTGGGTTACGTGAAGCACTAACAAAACTTTCCTGAGTTCAAAGCACACGATCTTCTGGCATAATTCACATTTCAGGAAGTCCCACGTAGTCTTTAGCAGTAAAATTGCGAGATTTTAACTTAAAATTTATTTGAGTATGGCTGAGTTCTCTAAATTATTAGGGAACATTATGTATAAGTCCTATCTCAGATTTTCCTCATATTTCATTTAGTCGCTTCTTATGTGTAACCCTGAAACTTGCTCCTCAAAATTATGCTACACGAATGACCAAACCCAGTATCAAAATGTATCTCAAACTTGCGATTCCAGTTAAATTGCGCACTGTGAAAATGAAAGTGATGTGGTGAAAATATTCTTTTATAAGCAGACATGTGGAATAGGAGGACATGATATGAAGCAGGAAAATACATTCTTTCGACCTAGTGGATTACCATTTGAAAAGTGTCATAAAAAACCCGACAAAGGCAGACCTTACACGTTCAATAATATTGTCGTTACTGCGATTCATTTAGGCGCCATCGTTACTCCATTATTGCCCTGTCATTACTTTCACACCTTACACGCTCATTATTAAGTGTCAATACTTTGCTTCAGTACCAGCCAAGTCCCCACGGAGAGTACACCGAATCTGTCTGCATCTGAGAATGGATGTATACAAAGAAAAGCGTGTTTAGCTATTATTTTAGCTTTAGGAAAGAAACGTCATGTACAGTTGCGGTTTTGGATGAAGGGATGGCTAAAAAGCGCGATAAGTGTTCACAGAGATATGGGTAGATCTGGATGAAGGAATGGCTAAAAAGCGTGATAAGTGTTCACAGATACTTGGGTAGATCTGGATGAAGGAATGGTTAAAAAGCGCGATAAATGTTCACAGAGACTTGCGTAGATCTGCTTGAAGGAATGGCTAAAAAGCGTGATAAGTGTTAACAGAGAATTGTGTAGATCTGGATGAAGGAATGGCTAAAAAGCTCGATAAGTGTTCACAGAGACTTGGGTAGATCTAGATGAAGGAATGGCTAAAAAGCGCGATAAGTGTTCACAGAGACTTGGATAGATCTAGATGAAGGAATGGCTAAAAAGCGCGATAAGTGTTCGCAGAGACTTGGATAGATCTGGATGAAGGAATGTCTAAAAAGCGCGATAAGTGTTCACAGAGATTTGGGTAGATCTGGATGAAGGAATGGCTAAAAGGCGCGATAAATGTTCACAGAGACTTGGGTAGACCTGGATGAAGGAATGGCTAAAAAGCGTGATAAGTATTCACAGAGACTTGCGTAGGTCTGGATGAAGGAATGGCTAAAAAGCGCGATAAGTGTTAACAGAGATTTGGGTAGATCTGGATGAAGGAATGGCTAAAAAGCGTGATAAGTGTTCACAGAGACTTGGGTAGATCTGGATGAAGGAATGGCTGAAAAGTTCGATAAGTGTTCAGAGAGACTTGGATAGATCTAGATGAAGGAATGACTAAAAAGCGCGATAAGTGTTCACAGAGACTTGGATAGATCTGGATGAAGGAATGGCTAAAAAGCGCGATAAGTGTTCGCAGAGACTTGGATAGATCTGGATGAAGGAATGGCTAAAAAGCGCGATAAGTGTTCACAGAGACTTGGGTAGATCTGCATGAAGGAATGGCTAAAAAGCGTGAAAAGTATTGACAGAGACTTGAGTAGATCTGGATGAAGGAATGGCTAAAAAGCGTGATGAGTATTAACAGAGACGTGGGTAGATCTGAATGAAGGAATGGCTAAAAAGCGCGATAAGCGTTAAAAAGCGTGATAAGTGTTCACAGAGACTTGAGTAGATCTGGATGAGGTCTACTCAAGTCTCTTCAACTACTCTGCCTTAAGGAATTCTCTTCCTTGTGTCACTCCGCCATGATCTCGACTTTCATCCAACCATCTTCCTCGTCATCGTCTGGGTTTTTTCCTGTTCCTCGCTGTCGAGTCTGGTATTTCTGTTATCCAACGGTGGTCAGTTCTTCTAGCAATTTGTCCAGCCCATTGCCACTTCAGGGTTTTCATTTTGATTGTCATGCCATCAGCTCTTGGGATTTTCCTTATCCACAAGTTCCTGGTTTTTTTCGAAATGTGCGAGGAAATCAGGAAAGTCAATGCTTTTGTTCACATGTCAGATAATTCAGGGTTTCACTTCTTCGGGCTATGGGAAAATTCGAAACTCACCACTCCGTAACTCACATTATAAAACAAAGTTTTTAAGATGATGTTAGACAATACTTTCTAGAATATTTCCGAACAGGATTTCAGTCTTTGGATTCTGAAATGGCGCTCGCCTGTGAAGGAGATTATTTTAAACAGAAACTTTGCGTAGAAAAAAATCTGATGTAATAAAGTTGTTAACTAATTTTACAAGATCATTACTTCATGAATACCTCTTACATAAAATGCTGTTAGCAGTATTTTATCCAAATGCTGCGAACAGCATTTATGTGAGAGGTCCAACATTTTTATAAAATGCCCTGCAATATACCAGTGAACTTCTACTGGAGATCCTTTAATAAAATACCAAGGAGCTAACGAAATACCACAGAGTAAGGCAAGTGATGAATGGTCAGCTTCAGACAAACAATAATTATGTCTAAATTAAATGAAAGACGAGGAGAAAAACATCTCAGTAACACAATCGCTTGTCCGAAAATGTCTGAATATTCTCCACTCGTATTCAGTAATGCTGGAGTTATCACGCATGCGCTCTCACACGATCAGTATAATGACAGTATCCCCTCCAGCTGCCAATACTGAAGCTCCGATATCAGGATATCCGGATCCGCGTCATTACCGCGTCATTATTTGCCGTCATCCCAAATCTGCCATTACTTTCAAGTAATGACATTATCATTGAATGTGTAAAGTCCGCTTTAGAAGCTGAAATTGAGATAAAGGAGATACATGCATTAAGTGCTAATTGAACTATGACCATCCCCATGCGAGGTGAACAACACTCGATACTGGAGTAACGGGCAGAAATGCGTGGATTGTAGGCTAGAGGGGTGTATATAAATTGTTAGTGATTCAGTTGAGAAGGAAGTTACATGCGTGATGGGAAAAATCAAGGATTTGTTGGAATTTACGAAAGGCCAAAATGTGGGTGCACGAAGGATTGGTGCGTCCGTTTTGGAAGCGGCGGAACTGGTGGGCTCTTCGAGAGCCAGAGTAGCTAAATTGTTCCAGCAACAGTACCAAAATAGAGGAATAACCAACCGGCAACAAAAATGTAAAGGGCGTAAAATGGAGAAATAACCAACCGGCGACACAATTGTGAAGGGCGTCAAAATGGAGAAATAACCAACCGGCGACACGATTGTGAAGGGCGTCAAAATGGAGAAATAACCAACCGGCGACACGATTGTGAAGGGCGTCAAAATGGAGAAATAACCAACCGGCGACACAATTGTGAAGGACGTCAAAATGGAAAAATAACCAACCGGTGACACTACTGTAAAGGGCGGCAAAATGGAAGAAATAACTAACCGGTAACAAAACTGTTAAGCGCGGCAAAACAGAGAACCAACCGGAGACCTTACGGTAAAGGGCGGCAAAATGGAGAAATTACCAACCGGCGACACAACTGTAAAGGGCGTCAAAATGGAGAAATAACCAACCGGCGACACAATTGTGAAGGACGTCAAAATGGAAAAATAACCAACCGGTGACACTACTGTAAAGGGCGGCAAAATGGAAGAAATAACTAACCGGCAACAAAACTGTTAAGCGCGGCAAAACAGAGAACCAACCGGAGACCTTACGGTAAAGGGCGGCAAAATGGAGAAATTACCAACCGGCGACACAACTGTAAAGGGCGTCAAAATGGAGAAATAACCAACCGGCGACACAATTGTGAAGGACGTCAAAATGGAAAAATAACCAACCGGTGACACTACTGTAAAGGGCGGCAAAATGGAAGAAATAACTAACCGGTAACAAAACTGTTAAGCGCGGCAAAACAGAGAACCAACCGGAGACCTTACGGTAAAGGGCGGCAAAATGGAGAAATTACCAACCGGCGACACAACTGTAAAGGGCGGCCAAATGGAGAAATAATAAACCCGTGACACAACTGTAAAGAGCAGAAAAATGGAGAAATAACTAACCGGCGACACAACTGTTAAGGGCGGCAAAACAGAGGACCGGCGACCTTACGGTAAAGGGCGGCAAAATGGAGAAATAATCAACCGGTGACACAACTGTAAAAGGCGGCAAAATGGAGAAATAATCAACCGGTGACACAACAGTAAAAGGCGGCAAAATGGAGAAATAACCAATCGGCGACACAACTGTAAGGGGTGGAAAAAGGTGGATTACAGAGGTGAAAAACAGGTGCATCGCCTAATACAAAGCAATCGGCGCTGCACAGTTTCGGAGTTGATAGACCAATACAAATATGGGTCAACCAGAAATAATATCCCGTGGGACTGTGAGTCGCACGCCGCGCTGGTGGGAATGGATTACAAGAGTAAACACGCTGTACGCCACACTCTTCTAAAAACAGTCCATCGGCGTAAATGATTCTACTCGTGCCAACAGCAAGCGAATTGGGCAACAGAAGATTGGAAGCAGATGTTCTAGTACGATGAATCGCAATATGTACTCCATTCTACCGATGGTCGAATTCGTATTTGGAATTAGCAGCATGAAGCTATGGATTCCTCATGCATGCCATCGACTATTCAAGCAGGTGGGTGCAGTTGTATGACTGCCGTGAATTGAGATCCCTGCTTGTGTGGACCAAGGCATGTACGCCGAATACATCCAAAAACTGCTTTGCTGACAGTTTACACTGTACATTCCGAATGCTGTACCTCTTCTCAGAGGAGGACAGCTCCTTCCAGGACAATATTGCCAAATATCTTCCGGCCCACCTCGTGAAAGTATGATTCAATGAACACAATGTTAATACGACACATTTCGAATAGGCCCCCAAACTGGCCTGATCTCAACTCAGTTGAACGTCTGTGGGAAGTTGTGGGACGTCAGGTGAGACAGTTGGACACACCATCCCGCTGCATACTGGAACTGTAGACAGCAACCTAAACAACCTAGTTGCGGATTTCCCCACAACTGTACAGACACCACGTGGAGTCGATGCCACGCCAGGTAGGGCTACTTCTCCAGAGAAAAGGAGGGACCACAAAGTATCAGGTAGGTTGTCGTAATTCAGTGACTACTTATGTGCCATAACATTACGCGCACCTGCCAAATAGTTTGTTGGGCCACCTTTCGCACGATGATCATTTCCACCAGGCTGGGATAGACTTCAGTGAACTGTTGATGCTGTCGCCAGATATTCTGTTCCAGCTGAAGAGAATGACTTGCCAGAGTTATGCGACGGTGGGCGGAGACACTGCCGTTCGCTGTCGCTTTCCATTGCATCACGAAAATCTTTTTGCCCGCCTTTTGCCACCCTTTACAGTTGTGTAGCCGGTTGGTTATTTCTCCATTTTGCTATCCTTTACAGTTGTGTCGCCGGTTGGTTATTTCTCTGTTTTGCTGCCCTTTACAATTGTGTCACCGGTTGATTACTTCTTCATTTTGTCGCCCTTTACAGCTGTGTCGCATATTGTTCGGAAGAATTTGGTGACCGGGGCAACACACGAAATGCAAGATATGATGCTCCAACAATTCCTGCACAATGTTGGCCATGTCATGTGGGGCCTCGTCTTGCTCATATAGAGTTCAGTAACTCAATCACAACGCGGGGCAACACTTGGTCTGAAGCAATGCCTATGAAGGATTGGTGATGAGGGGACCCAGTGAGGTCCACACGAGAACAATCCAAGCACTGTGATATCGCTGCAGATGGTTGCAGTTGGTTCACCAGCTAAGACTCGAATACAGACTCGTCCATTGGCATGTTGGAGTTAGAATCTGGACTCATCAAACCAAGTGACTCTGTTCTAAACTTCAGATGTCCAGTCACGGGCTCCCGAAATCACTGCAGGCTGAGCTCTCGATGACGGGCTGTCAACATGGACACCTAAACTGACCTCCGATTCCTGATGCCTATTTGCAAAAACGTTTGCTTGATTGTGTGCCTGTAAACGCTTCTCTGTACTCCCTAGTTGAAGTCCGCCGTTAATTCTGGGAATTTTAAACTGTCTGTTGTCCCGGACAGCATGTGAAACAGGCGTTCACCTAGACAACCAGCTTCTAGTGATCTTCTCTTTCCTGCGCGTTGGTTGATGTATAACGAAGTAAATTTCTCCGTCATTTTTGGTCTACGCCGGGATTCGAACCCGAGGCTGCTTATTCCGGAACAAGTCGCTCTACTAACTGAGCTACGCAGACATTTGTTCTGATTCCTATCTGCCTTTATGTCGTGTGCGTCCTGCTGGCAGGTACG
This sequence comes from Macrothele yani, assembly GCA_039090855.1. NCBI lineage: Eukaryota > Metazoa > Arthropoda > Arachnida > Araneae > Macrothelidae > Macrothele > Macrothele yani. The sequence continues at coordinate 42,198,359 of CM077004.1, forward strand.
TCGCATCTCCTCTCCTGGTACGTTACATCATCTCCCCCTTATTTATTTTTTATTTTTTTTTTTCGAAGTGCTGGAGAAAGGATTCTCTTATTTTTCCTATCTCGCGGTGTGGAAATAACATCACACCAATGCGAGATTTTGAACGGTCGGGTCATCCGGATAGTTCGGGCGCCATTATAACGAAGTAAATTTCTCCGTCATTTTTGGTCTACGCCGGGATTCGAACCCGGGTCCACTCATTCCGGAATAAGTTGCTCTACCAATTAAGCTACGCGGACATTTTATTCTGTTTCCTATCTGCCTTTATGTCGTGTGCGTCCTGCTGGCAGGTACGTCACACTCCTCTCCTGGTACGTTACAGATGTGTGTCCATTTTCTGTCCATTTTTACTCTGCCTCCATTATATCGGCCTTCGAACAGTCCATAGTGCTAGAGGTTGATGACGGCTGAGATGATGACTCCAGCCCTTCTCGTACCAATAATAATTCCTCATATAACGTTATTCTCAGAGTTCAACAGAAAACAGATAGAAACTGAACTCCAAGCGATGAACTGCTATGAGATAGCCGATCGATAAAAATCCTTTACTCACGATGTTTCCTTAACATCAGACACCTTCAAAACCGTTAAGACTAACTATAGTCGAGTTTCACAAACGTTAAGATTAACTAACCTCATGCCTTAGTTATATCTCACAACTTAACTGGCTCATTGCTAAGAGGTAAAAAAAACGAGCTAATTGAGGTTCAGAGGTGGCGTTCAGTACAGCAATAACGAAACAAGCAACAGAATGTTCATAAATAAGAGTAAATAGGAACTAATCTGGAAGATTAGAAAGGCGATATACGTCACACCTGTTGTAATTTTGAGAAGTCTTTCCCTTTCCCCATTGCATGGGCTTCGTTCAAAGCGAACTAATATGGTCTGTTCATGCGGTTTATATACATTATGCGCCGACAGGTACCATCACTCCTACGTTTTGCGACATGAGTCCAGTCGTGGATTCCGGGGTAGTTATAGTGATGTGGCTCACGAGAAAAAATTTTTCGGGTCTAAGCGAGAAAATTGTACATCGCTAGAACTAGAAAACGCACGAAAAATTTTCACCATGGAAAACAGAGTCTCACACAAAAGAATTTTTTTCAGTGAGTTCCTCAAAAACAGAGATATAGTCGCAAATTGAAATACGCATTTATACCCCTGGGAAAAAAACCTGATTATTAGAAGAAGCAAAAGCACGCAGATTTTGCCTTAGTAACAGTTGCCTTACAGAAAAAAATAATATTTTTCTTTCGCGTTTCGGAAGAAATGATAAAAGTTCAAATATATATCAACGTGCCTATAAGCAGAACTGTGCGTTGTGGAAGGGGAAGCGCAACAAAATGTTTTTCTTAGTCTTTACAGCTGGAGGCAAAAAGCATTTTTCATATTGGATTTTTATAGAAACAAAAAAGACGGATGGGGATTGAATACACTTCTATACTCCCAAGCAGATATTCTATATATATATATATAAATATCGAGGCAAATACTTGTGGGTGAATAAATCATCAGCCAAGTTAAAGACTAAAGGGCAGGAGAGTGATCTTGGGTCAGAATAAGAAGCTGTACTGAATAAAACTTCAGTATAAAGAAAAAAATCTGCAGGCTAAGTTTTGTACGATTGATTATAACTTATAATTTATTCTTAGAAAAAAAAATGGAAGGAAAAAACATAAAACAAATACATGCCTACAAAGTCCACACGAAAAACAAAACAAAACCAAAGCAAAAAATTTGACACCGAATTTTCGGTTGTAATGACCACCTCTTTTGAGAATCCGTTCAGACGCGAATTTAATTTATCTGAGCTATTCGAAGTCAATGAAACCGGCTAGAAAGACGATCAACCGGTTTCTACAATCCATAAAACATCCACGAATGGAAGCATGCATTAGGTGTACAAATGAGTTTTAAAGCGTTTTTTTGTGTGACGTATACCTCCAATTTACATATCCGACATCCCCCGCGTTGTTGTCATGTGACTGTAAGTGGTCCAGAGTATAAAATATGACACAGAAGTTTACCCAACAGTCAAACGCACTTGCACATTGGTAGGTGAAAGATGGCAACGATACTGCATTTATTCGACACTGCATTCGTTACAAATTTCATCAAGGAAAAAGTGCTGCAAAAGCATGGGCATCGATCTGTTCTGTTCTGGGAGAGAATATTGTATCGAAAAGCAAGTGTGAATTTTGGTTTAGACGGTTTAAAGCAGGTGATTTTGATATTAGCGATCGAGAACGTAGCGGTGCCCCGCAGAAGGTTGCACATGACGAACTGCAAGCATTGCTGGATGAAGATTCGCCTCAAACGCAAAAAGAATTAGCTGAACAACTGAGGGTAACTCAACAAACCATTTCCAATCGTTTACACGCAATGGGAAAGATTCAGAAGGAAGGAAAATGGGTGCCACATGACCTGAACCAGAGGAACAAGGATGAGCGTGTCATGAAGTGTTTGAATCTGTTGAATTAACAACACAGAAAGTCTTTCCCGTGGAAAATCGTTATGGGTGATGAAAAGTGGATATGGTACGACAATTTAAAACGCAAAACCCACTGGGTAAACCTCGGTGAAGCAACGATTTTGACACCGAAACGCAATATTCACTCCAAGAAAGTTCTGCTGTGCATCTCGTGGGATACGAAGTGTGTGCTCTATTATGAACTATTGGAACAGGGTCAAACTGTTACTGCTGATCGCCACAAGCAACAATTGCTACGATTGAACCAGGAAATCTGTCGAAGACGTCCATTCACAGGCAAAGAATTGCGTCCCGTGAAATTACTGCATGACAACGCTAGGCCGTATGTCGCGAAATCGGTCAAGGAAAACGTTATTCACGCTTGTCTGGGAAGTTTTGGAGCACCCGGCGTATAGTCCGACATAGCCGCTTCAGACTATCATTTGTTTCGATCGATGCAACATGGTTTGTCTGATGTACGGATCCGGACATGTGATGAAGTGCAAAAATGGGTTGACGACTTCATCGCCCTACACGACGAATTATTCTTCATGACTGGAATCCGTCAGCTTCCCGACCGATGGCGGAAGGTGATAGATAATGATAGGGCATATTTTGATTCGTAAAGGTATTGTTGGTTTCTCTCAAATTACATGTTGCGTTGTCTTAAAACGCTTTAAAACTTATTTGCACACCTAATACTTAGTTCCACCAGCGGCTAAAAAACATGTTACGGAGATGAACTAATGGCGCCCAAAAATTTGCTCATAGCACAAGAAAGCTATGAAAGAAAAAAAGATTTTCAAATCGAACAGTTAAAAGATGAAATATAGAAGAGGAAACATGACATAAGTCTGGGTCTGTTAGTGGAAGAATTTTGCTTAATGAAAAAGCTGACAATAGGCGAAAAATATTCTTCGTGGAAAATGCTAAGTTAAGAAAAACAACTTTTCAAACACGTCTCACGGAAGCAGAGATAGCGGAAAAAAATGTTCCCATCATTACGCACCTACCTGGAAATCTTTGAATTATTTAAAGGGGATAATTTTCCACGTCTCTATTGCATCAGACTGTAAAAAAGAACTTTCTCAATAGTGTTTTCAGAAGCTGCGATACAGCTGCAAACTGATGTACACAAACACCACCACCTACCGACAGAAATGTTAACTGCGAAATTCCTCATATACTAGCCTTAAATGTTCTACAAAGTAAATGACATTCAGTGTTGTTAGAATTTTTTAAATTGGACATGTACAAGCAGAGATATTGAGAAAAACAGATTAAGCGTTTACGCCTTCTAGCGCCGAAAGTGTGCATTACTTCGGGTAGAAAATACGCACACAGAGTTTGCTTAATTAGTAACATCTTACCGAAAAAGAGTTTTTCAATCGGGTTTGTAGTCCCGAAGATATTGTTGTAAACGAAAACGTGAACGTACGCCCCCTGGTGTCAGACTTGTGCGTTAAGAAAAATTTGAGATTAAATGAGAAACACTTTTCAGCGGAAGTGCTCTCCAACAAAGAAAGAAATTTTCAAATCGTACTGTTAGAAGCAGAGCTATGGACAAAAATAAGCTATGCATCCACGCCCTCTTGCGGAAAAAGCATTCATTACTTTAAGAAGAAAGCATTCTCGAAAGGTTATTCGATGTGAGCGGTATCGGTCCCCGAAAGAATTCTTTCAATCGAGATTTTAGAAGTTCAGATTTTTCTGCGAATGCATCAGAAGCAGAAATGAACAATTGTTAGCCAGAGTTCAGGTGTGTCATAAGTGGAAACAAATGATTGCAAAGAATCCAAACTTTCTAAACACAGTAATAACTGCCGATGAAACATGGGTTCACTATTTCGACCCCTCCGAAAGCGCGCAGCTAATGTCTGGAAACACACACGCTCGCTTCCTCCGAAAAAGTCCACCAAACCAAATCAGCTGGTGGTGATGATAATTTTGCTTTGATAATAAAGGTGTAGTCTACCAGCGTGTCGCGTTCTTCCACAAGTTACTATCAATGCTGAGTATTACACTTCGGTCTTGAAGCGTCGGCGAGGACATATATCGATTAAGCGACCGAAATTGTAGGGCAAATGGATCCTACACCATGATAACGCCCGCCCACATCTGGCTGTTCAATAGTTTCTTATGAAATGCAGTATTAAAATCATGCCACAGCCTGCATACAGTCCTGATCTCTCCCTGTGCGATTTCTGGTTGTTTCCAATAATGAAGGAGAAGTTCCGTGGCGCAATATTCAACACAGATGCTGACGTTATTCAAGCTCTACAGGGGTCGCAAAAGTAGCTCCCACAAAATTCCATCGCCACATGCTTTGAAAAGTGGACTGAAAGATGGGACCGTTGCATATCATGCGAGGAAAGAAACTTTGAGAAAGAATAACATATATTTTGCTGTACCTATATTTTTTCATTTTGTGTGATTTTACTCTCAGCTTTTATGGAACGGCCGTTGTAGATTTTGTAAAAATCTGCTTTGAGATATTTTTTGTGTGTCGGAAAGAATTCAAAAACAGTGCTGATTACAAACAAAAATTCGGTATCGTTAGCGACCTTGTTAGTCTCACAACCTTTGAAGGTCGCATTTCATTCTTTCCTTTCCTTCGTTTGTCGTTCTTCGATTGCTAAAGGACGTGGTCATCGAATCTCTCTTCTTATTTTCTTAGTGTCTGCTGCTTACAGAGTACGAGAAGCACGCAAAGATTAAGTCACGTGTTTCCTTCTTCACAGCATCAATCTACACTCTGTCACGGTATTAAATCCTGAGCCTGTTGCATACGAGAACCAAAGAAACAAGAGCTGGTAGCAGCAAGGGAGAGATTGATCTTCATCGATTTGCAGAATCCTCATCATCGGTCACTTCACTCAAAGGCATCACGTGATATTGGGCCGTTAGCGCGAGATATGTGACAACTCTCCTGAGACGGAACTTTCGTCTAAATGACATGTTAGCGTTATCACTCTCTAGAAAGCAAACGAAGTAATCCCAAATCCGACACCTAATGCTTCCAGCAAACATTTTCTTCCCCACAACGATTCCTCGTAAAGGAAGCATTTGGGATGAACAACCTTTTTGGAAACACACTCTTGTCACGTTCGCTTTTTGTGTGCAGAGATAATTTCTTTGAAATCGGTGATTTTGAAAGGAAATTCCATTCTCTTCTAGCACTTTGTTTTTGATAAGGAAACTTTCTGACTACTTCTTCCACACTATACACTCACACATACTATGACAATCTCCCTAACGGCGTTTTGGGTAGTATTTAGCAGCGACTGCCGGTTGCGCTCAGCTTGCCATAGATTGTATAAATAAGACTGTGGATTGTGGAGGATGTTCAGTTTTTTCGCGACGGATGGTATACGACAGGAGTGGGGATCCTGGGGAACCTGCGGCCTTTTGAATGAATCCAAGGTTTTGCAGAACAAATCCTTTTATTTTTTTAATATGTTTTTGTTCGTCTTTTATTTTAATTTTAATCTTAAAATGACAGTATTTAAAATACCAAAGAGCAGAAGGATAACTAGGGCAGTAGCGAGGGCGTAAAAATATCTGCTTACAATCTGACTAAAGCTAAAACGTTTGCATCAGTTTTTGAGATTGTTTTTTCATACCATATTTTTTTATTTCTGCACTTACAGACTTTGCTTTTAATATGTTTCGCCAGTTTCGATAACCCTGGCAATATAAAATTCGTATTGCTTTCCCAAAATGATCTGGGAATGTTAGCTGCTTACATTTAGATTTAAAGATTAATGTAGAGGATTTTAGGAAGAAAGTGTCTGACCCCAGGTCTTAAACAACTCTTAGAAGTAGGAAGCTAGGAGATTTGGGGCTACAATCCCGACAGGAAAGTCACACGGATGGGAAGTAGAGATTTATGTAGAGAATTTCAGGAAGGGAGTGTCTGACCCCAGGTCTTAAACAACTCTTAGAAGTAGGAAGCTAGTAGATTTGGGCTAGAATGCCCGACAGAAAAGTCACACGGAAGCGAGGTAGAAAGTCAGTAGAACAAATGACCGTATTTCTAACGGGAGAGGAGGGATCCAATACCCCGGAACTGGAAACGGTCTGCCTTTTGGAGTTCCCGTGGTTTGGCGAGAACCTAAGGGCCACATAACTGACTGCTATTTTTGCCTGATCAACACGAAGGGTGTGAGCAAGAAAAGCCGGCGTAAGATCTCCTTTTCCCAGTATTCCGTCAGCAATTCGTTATACTCCGCACTCTGAGGAACTCCCGGTTTCAGTTTTTAATGGGTTTGCCTCATCTGAAGATGAAGGCAGTGAACGCCGCCCCGGTGGCGCAGTGGTCTAAGCGATGGCCTCTGATCATTCGTCTGAACGGGGTCCGGGTTCGAATCCCGGTGAGGCATGGATGTTGTGTTTGTCTTACGGCACTGGCTCTCTTCCTTCCCTGGAACCAGTGACCCTAAATTAAGGACGGGCGACTGCTTATAGCCCATTGAGTTGCTCACGGTGGTCGTTAAACCTCCAATTAAGAACAAGAAGAAGGCAGTGAACATGATCAGGAAGAGCACTAGGGTTGTGATAACGAGCTCCAAGAAATGTTTTCAGAATCCGAAAACTCTTCAACTGATACCAAACAGTCGTCAGTCCCTCATGAGTTTAGCCAATCGGAATTGAATGATTTAGTGCATGATTTGAGGCTCTCCAAGTAAGCAGCTGAGGTATTAGCCTCCAGGCTGCAAGAAAAAAAACCCTACTTGACCGCTGTACAAGAGTTTCTTATTTCCGAAAGCGGGACCAGATTTTTGTGGACTTTTTTCTTTTTCTCAGAAGACAAGCAGTTTGTTTACTGCCACGAAATCCCAGGTCTTCTCAGGCAATTAGGTGTTACCTCATATAATCCAACAGAATGGCGATTATTTCTGGACAGCTCAAAGCGCAGCCTCAAGTGTGTTTATTGGGTTCCTTTGTTTATTGGTTTACGTGTTCCATTGGTTTGGCCTATTTACAATTCTTTTCTCTCTCTATCTATGTATCTATCAGAAAGGGCTGAAGATAGGTATTTATTTCAGATTAATGCGTATTCTGAGGGAGGTTCTTCAATAGAGGGTCTCTAATCCGGCAGTGATAAGATAACCAGAGAATCTTCTCTCGCTGCGTCCCAAAATGAGCGCGACAGCTTTCTGTCCGGTTGTAACTCGTTGGACATTTGTCAACAAGCGTCGAGCGGTGGGTTGAACGACCAGAGAAGCATGGCCGATTACCTCTCTCACCGGACCAGGAGAAAGGAGGACATGCTGTTTTACTCCAGATCCATGAAAGCGCCGACGAGAGCAATGAAAAGTGATAAATGTTTACAGGAGACGTATCGCACCGGTTTGGCACCAGCCAGGCAGTTGAGAGAACATGCGGCGTCGTATGACGCGTTTTAAAATGTTGGCAGACCTAGTGTTGAAGTCAGTATTTGGACAATAGTAGAAGTAAACAGTTGCTGCTTGCAATTTCTTCCGAATATTGCAAGCACTGACTGCAATTTGCTTCTGTTCTTCGTGAGTAAACACTGAATTGATAACAAATGATGATTTGCTGCTCAAACTTTCCATGGGCACGCAGATAATTTTTTAGAAGATTATCACCAATTTGGACAATCACTTTCAAAATGGTTTGCCATTCCTGCTGTAGATACACGAAAATCTTTGACAGCCTTACCCCCCCGCCCCAAAGAAAGAAGAAAACTTTATCTCGGAATACAACTGAATTATTATTGATGATACCCTCTGCTCATCCTTCAGGTAGTTACTATTACAGTGTTTTTCTTCTACTGAAGTTCTAGAAGTCTGTATCTTTTTACCATTCTGTTTTTTTCCACGAAACGTTTTATGCAGTTTGTCATTTTAAACATTCTCTTCAGATTCAGAATTCAGGTTTTTGTTTTATTTTATTTCTTCATTTTAATTCGAAGCATTTTTTCTGCAGCACAGAAAGTGATATAACAAAAAAAACCCCAGGGATGGGTACTCTCACTGCCATAAAAATGCGCGCACCACGAAGGAGGCGTCGGATTGAAATGAGATTTTAGCAGCGCGATGGTACATACCGAGGGCAGAAGTGATTACAGTATCAAAGGAGCAGGACGATTTCCGGCTTACATAGAGTACACATTCCGGACAGCGTCAGTGCCGCGTCGAACCGCCTCGTTCTCGGATACATGTGGTGATATGGTCCGGCATGAAGTCAAAGAGACACCGTATGTTATCTTGGGACAGATTGGCCCACACTTCTTGCAACTGACGCTCTAAATCACGAACACTGGAACAGGGAGAAAGCTGGCGACCCACCTGTTTCCACACGTGTTCGATGGGCGAGAGATCAGGCGATCTGGCTGGTCACGGAAGCGTCGAAATATGACGTAGACATTCCTGAGGAAACCCGAGCCGTGTGCAGACTGGCGTTATCTTGTTGGAAAATGGCTCAGGACCGTCCCGCCAGGAAAGGCAGCACATGGGGCCGCATGATCTCTTCTACGTACAGCAGGGCTGTCAAAGGCCCTCGAATTACTGCGAGGGAAGTCTACGAGGGTGGCCCACCAGACCATCAAGCCTCCACTGCGAGAGAGGCTACCCAGTCCATCAAGCCTCCACTGCGAAAGAGGCTACCCAGTTCATCAAGCCTCCACTGCGAGAGGCTACCCAGACCATCAAGCGTCCATTGCGAGAAGAGATTACCCAGACCATAAAGCCTCCACTGCAAGATAGGCTGCCCAGACATAAAGCCTCCACTACGAGAAAGGCTACCCAGACCATCAAGCCTCCACTGCGAGAGAGGCTACCCAGACCATCAAGCCTCCACTACAAGAGAGGCTACCCAGTCCATCAAGCGTCCATTGCGAGAGAGATTACCCAGACCAACATGCCTCCACTGCGAGAGAGGCTGCCCAGACCATCGAGCCTCCACTGCGAGAGAGGCTACCCAGAACATCAAGCCTCCACTGCGAGAGAGGCTACCCAGACCATCAAGCCTCCACTGCGAGAGAGGCTACCCAGACCATCAAGCCTCCACTGCGAGAGAGGCTACCCAGACCATCAAGCCTCCACTGCGAGAGAGACTACCCAGGCCATCAAGCCTCCACTGCGAGAGAGGCTACCCAGTCCATCAAGCCTCCACTGCGAGAGAGGCTACCCCAACCATCAAACCTCCACTGCGAGAGAGGCTCCCCAGACCATCAAGCCTCCACTGCAAGATAGGCTACCCAGACCATAAAGCCTCCGCTGCGAGAGAGGCTACCCAGACCATCAAGCCTCCACTGCGAGAGAGACTACCCAGGCCATCAAGCCTCCACTGCAAGATAGGCTGCCCAGACATAAAGCCTCCACTACGAGAAAGGCTACCCAGACCATCAAGCCTCCACTGCGAGAGAGGCTGCCCAGACCATCGAGCCTCCACTGCGAGAGAAGCTGCCCAGACCATCAAGCCTCCACTGCGAGAGAGGCTACCCCAACCATCAAGCCTCCACTACGAGAGAGGCTCCCCAGACCATCAAGATTCCACTGCAAGATAGGCTACCCAGACCATCAAGCCTCCACTGCGAGAGAGGCTACCCAGACCAACTAGCCAGTAGTTCGGAAATTGCGCAGCTGTACAGTGAGGTTGGGATTGTAGAGCTCACCTGTGGTCATCCACACTCTGACACGATCGCACCGTACTGTCCCACCGGCACAAATGGCAGCCGATTCGGAGCGCTGGCCACCCTGACGATACGGCCTCGTTCAAACTGCGTCAGTTGCCCGTACGCAAATCAACGGCAGTTCCTCTGCATGTCTAATGCCCAGGGATCTCACCTGACTCTTACCGCGCACTTCGGCAAGAATGCGAAGTCTCCCGCGCGGTTCCTTATAAGCCCCAACCATTGCGATTGCAGCGCCTGTCTTGGACACGCGGGCATACAGAATCGCACGAAACTTTAATCATTTGCATGTCTTCCCTCCTCGTAGCTATTCGCCGAGTTTCGCGTTAATCGCACTTTTTTTTTTTTTTTTTTTTTTTTGGTGCGCGGATTTTTTGACAGTGAGTGTAATATCAAAAAATGTAAGGAAAGCAACTTGATTGTGTCAAATAAAGTTTTGCAGTCATCTCACAGCGACTTAAAATCATGTTTAGTAAGATGACTCCCAGTCTGAGACTGATTTTTACCAAAGCAGCTGTAGATCCGAAATTCTTTAAATTAGTATTTGGGATTTGTTCCACGACTAATCGATAAAAAAGAAAATCCCACTAAATATCCTTAGAATAAATACTTCGGTAAAATAACAACGAGCTTCGTGTTTGCTATTCTGTTCAGTGAAAATCCCAATATTGGTTCGACGCTGAAAAAATTATTTATCTGGTTGTAGTAATTTGCCAGTATTTGCGAGGAATGAAATTACCTGTTTTTGTAACTCTCACTCAGTAACGGAACTGGAAATTGTCGAAGACTTTTCTTGTTTAACGGGAATCACGGGAGGGATATTTCAAATACCTTTCCTGTCGGGACTGAAGGATTATGGTTGGATCAGGAAGTCACTCACGAATGCTACTTTAACGTGACCTCTTTTCTGCTTACTTAGTGGCTGTTTCTCCGGTTGTAAAAATCCGCACTGGAAAAACTGTCTTCGTCACGCGACAAACTGTGAAGTCAGATCACCTATGTCATGTAGGAAGAATGTCAAGAGCTACTTTTAACTTTATGGGGAGGAATAGGGAATAATCTGTAGTATTCAAAATAGCATTTCTAATGTTAAGAAAATTCCAAAACGTACAGTGTATGTGCATGTGGCAATGAAAAAACTGTGTGTGTGCGTGTGTGTTGGGACTTTGTCATATCAAAACTGATTCTGATGTATGTGTCTAACCAAATATCATAACTGTAGCCTGATTATTTCATTGTTTTGTAGGTCTGAAGCGACAATGACGCAAAACAGCACGTATTTCACTGCAAAAGAGTGCCGAGCCGTGATGAAATATCTGTTCTTGAATGGGAACTCCGCCAAACAAATTCATGATGAAATGTCGGTGATATTAAGTGATAAGTGCGCTTCCTACTGCACAGTTAAGAACTGCGTTGCTATGTTTTGAACAGGACATTTGAGCACCGAAGATGAAGAACGTTCTGGGAGACCAACTCAAGTGAGAGTTCCAGAAAACGCAGATGCCACTCATTCTATAATCCTGGAAGATCTAATAATACCCACTGAAAAGACAGCAGAGACTCTGGCGATAACACGAGAGTAGAAGGCTATACTATGCATGAGATTTTAGACATGAGAATGCTCTTAGCTAAATGGGTTCCCAAATGAAAGAGAGTTGAACACCAGCTTTCTTCTCTTAGAAGTCTATAGTACGATGTACTCCTGCTAATAGCTGCTTGCACTTGTGAACATTTAAGTGCATTTAGATCATATTTTTCTGGGATCGTTAAGTATTGTTCAAGATAAGCTTCCATGTACTTTCTTCACTCTTAAGTCTCTTATATGTGTTGCTGGATATGGGCTTTGAGAGAGATGTAATTATTTTATTTTAACAGCTTGCACCAAATCTTGTTCATTTACAAGCGATTAACTTTCTCTTAAATTATATGCAAATATTATCTGATCGTCTCTTGAAAGACTGACACTGGGAAATTCTTGCCTATCCTCCTATAGTCCTGATTTGGCTCCAATTAGACCCTTCTTTTCCCGAAACCGAAGAATCACCTTCGAGATGCATCTTTTTGCCACAAAAGTTTTGACTCCTTATTTGCAATGACACGTGTTTCACTTGTTTTAGTGACTATCCCGAAAGATAAACTACGTATGCGTCTGCATGTGACCCATATGTTAAGCATTGAACTTGGCTAATTTCCAAAGCAACAACATAGGGAACCATAGTTTTGACTTTCTCTCGTATTGGCAATCAGTTGGCAACTCTTAAATGAATTGCATGCTCTTTAAAAGATTAATTGTACGCGATTTCATTTTTATTCTTGTGACGTGCCTGCACTGCAGGACGCACATGAGATAAAGGCAGATAGCAGCGAGAACATACGTCCGCGTAGCTCAGTTGTGAGAGCGACTTATCCCGGAATGAGGGGACCCGGGTACGATGCCCGGCGTGGGCAAAAATGACAGAGAAATTTACTTCGTTATATTCTCATGTAAGAGTTCAAAAGGTTTATTCACCTGCTGACGTACGAAAGACAATTTAGGGCTGCAAAAGTATGATACACTGTACGGTAGTATAGAAAACTGACTTTAATAGAATTTAGAGGTGGGCTTAACAGTGAATCTCCTGTCACCGTGACAACGGTGAGAGTTTCATGGAAGTAACGGTAGCTATAAACAGTGACAAAATCGCTGTTTACGACAGGGAAGACGAAACTGTAACGTGATGGCGAGTCACCGTCATCAGTCACAAAATCGCTGTTTACCACAGGCAAGACGAAACTGTAACGGGATGGCGAGTCACCGTCATCAGTGAGAAAATCGCTGTTTACGACAGGGATGACGAAACTGTAACGGGATGGCGAGTCACCGTCATCAGAGACAACATCGCTGTTTACGACAGGGAAGACGAAACTGTAACGGGATGGCGAGTCACCCATATCAGTGACAAACTCGCTGCTTACAACAGGGAAGACGAAACTGTAACGGGATGGCGAGTCACCGTCATCAGTGAGAAAATCGCTGTTTACGACAGGGAAGACGAAACTGTAACGGGATGGCGAGTCACATATATCAGTGACAAACTCGCTGCTAACAACAGGGAAGACGAAACTGTAACGGGATGGCGAGTCATCGTCATCAGTGAGAAAATCGCTGTTTAAGACAGGGAAGATGAAACTGTAACGGGATGGCGAGTCACCGTCATCAGTGAGAAAATCGCTGTTTACGACAGGGAAGACGAAACTGTAACGGGATGGCGAGTCACCCATATCAGTGACAAACTCGCTGCTTACAACAGGGAAGACGAAACTGTAACGGGATGGCGAGTCACCGTCATCAGTGACAAAATCACCGTTTACGACAGGGAAGACGAAACTGTAACGGGATAGCGAGTCACCCTCATCAGTGACAAAATCGCTGTTTACGACAGGCAAGACGAAACTGTACCGGGATGACGAGTTACCGTCATCAGTGACAAAATCGCTGTTTACGACAGGGAAGACGAAACTGTAACGGGATGGCGAGTCACCGCTATCAGTGACAAAAATTAACGTTTACGACAGGGAAGATGAAACTGTAACGGGATGGCGAGTCACAGTCATCAGTGACAAAATTGCTGTTTACGACAGGGATGACGAAACTGTAACGGGATAACGAGTTACCGTCATCAGTGACAAAATCGCTGTTTACGACTGGGAAGACGAAACTGTAACGGGATGGTGAGTCACCGTCATCAGCGGCAAAATCGCTGTTTACAACAGGGAAGACGAAACTGTAACGAGATGGCGAGTCACCCTCTTCAGTGACAAACCTGCTGTTTACGACAGGGAAGACTGTAACGGGATGGCGAGTCACCGTCATCAGTGAAAAAATCACCGTTTACGACAGGGAAGACTGTAACGGGATGGCGAGTCACCGTCATCAGTAACAAAATCGCTCTTTACGACAGGGAAGACGAAACTGTAACGAGATGGCGAGGTACCGTCATCAGTGACAACATCGCTGTTTACGACAGGGAAGACGAAACTGTAACGGGATGGCGAGTCACCGTCATCAGAGTGACAAGATCGCTGTTTACGACGGAGTGACGGATAAGTAACGGAACGGCGAGTTTCAAACCCTCGTAAGAAAGCTTCTGCTCACAAATATATCACACGAAGCAAAATAATTTCCATCAACGACGATGAAATAATTCCTCATTTCACTGGTTTTTCTGCGCTTGGCGTCAGACATTCTGTTATGTTGAATGCTGAAAAGCCTTGACACTTTATTATCGATCACGTCCATTCCCAAGGGCAACTTCGTGAAGAGACGAGCATGAAAAACCGGTTTCTTTTGAAGAAAGCTGCCATCACTAGCGACCTCTGTGATGTTTCAACATAAATAACATGGTGACATGGTAACCGTGGACCCCAAGCATTGCTCAGGCACGACTTATTCAGCGACATTTTTATCAGTGACTTTGGAACTGTTACTTTTCGTCACTGGTCGTAACGGTGGCAGTAATTTTTCAGCAACGGTGATAAAGTAACAGTTAAGTGATTTCCGACCCATCTCTAATAGCAATAGAGAAAGAATAATTCATGCATTACACTGAAGATCAATTAAATTAGGGATACCTGTCTAGTAACGTGTGGCACCACCTTTCGCCCTGATGACAGCGGCGATTCGTCCCGGCATGGACTCGACAAGACACCGGAAGCGTTGGGAAGCCATACGGATCCGCGACCCCTGAACAAGCTCCCACAGTTCACGAAGATTTGATGGAGGGGGGTCAGACTTCGAACGTCTCTCTCGATGGCACCCCAGATGTGCTCGATGGGATTGAGGACAGGTGACCTAGCTGGCCAAGGAAGCGAGGTCACGCCGGTGGAGTGTTCATCCAACCATTCGGATACAATTCGGGAGCGATGGCACGGTGCATTGTCTTGTTGCAAGATGAGGTCCCGAGTGGGATGCTGAAGACGCAGAAACTTGAGAAAATGGTCGTCCAGGATATCCTGGTAACATTGACCTGTGATGGACGATGTCACACGTACCAGGGGTCCTATTTCAGTCCACGTAAACAGTTCCCAGACGAGAATGCCACCCCCACCAGCTTGAAGAGTACCCTGCTGGCAAGAAGGACCCATCGCTTCATGTGGTTTGCGCCATACTCGTATCCTGCCATCCGCATGTACCAACGTGAATCTCGACTCATCAGTCCAGGCAAAATTTTTCCACATGTCCAGGGTCCAGTGGCGATGTTCCCGCGCCCATGCTAATCTTTACACCCTGTGATGTGCGGTCAGCAGCGGTACCATCGTGGGACGATGGCATCTGTACTCCATAGCGAGGAGATGGTTGTGGATGGTGTGGCTGCTTACACGTTTTCGTGCACCTGCGTTAAATTGCCGAGTGATTTCTTGCACTGTGGTCCGTCTATCCGCTGTTACAATGCGAGTTAGCCGACGATGACCTCATTCATCCACACGTTTTTGTCAAAGGCAGTTAGCCCTTGCAGGGATGGTTTTACCGGATTCGATGTACTCACAGTGCACCCGTGACACAGTGGCTCATGAAAATCCCAGTGCCTGCACGACTTCCGAGATGGAGTGACTCATTCGTCGGGCCCCGACAATTTGCCCACGATCAAATGCGCTTAGATCCTTCGTCTTACCCATACTGCGTCCGACTCTTACTAATTCCCGTCGCATCACTCCTTATATTGTCGGATCGCTGCATACGCCATGCCGTTTCCGTTTACAGGGCCGCCCACAGCGCCACATTTGCATAACGCCTGCTGTCCCTAATTCAATTGCTCTTCAGTGTATATGATTAAAAGTATCCGGACACCCTTTTCGAACAGTCCATTTACTCACATACATTCATTGTCAGGAAAATCCTCGTACCAAGAAAAAACCGCGCGATTAACGCGAAACTCGGCGAATAGCTACGGGGAAGGCAGACATGCAAATGATTAAATTTTCGTGCGATTCGGCATGCCTGCGCGTCCCACACCAGCGCTACAATCGTAATCCTTGGGGCTTATAAGGCGCCGCGCAGGGGACATTGTCACCGTTGCTCCACATGCGTGCTGAAGTGAATGGTAAGAGACTGGTGAGATCCCTGAGAGATAGACATGCCAACGAGTCGCCGTAGATGTGCGTACGGGCAACTGATGGAGTTTAAAAGAGGCTTTATTGTCGCGATGAGAGAGGCAGGGTGGCCGGAGCGCCGAATCGGCAGCCATTTGGGCCGATCGTACACTACGGTGCGATTGTGTTGGGAGCAAAAGAAATGGGAAGGCACCCAGACACGGCAGACTGGTTCTGGACGATCCAGACACACTACCAGCAGAGAGAATTGTGAAAGAGGCACGCACTGATGTAAGGACGTCCTTGTTATATGGACGTCCTTGTTATATATAAGGACATATATATATAAGGACGTCCTTGTTATATCCAGGGACATGTGACGTTTACCAGGATTGTCTACGTCATATATATCCAGGGACATGTGACGGCTGTACAAGGGACTCCTGTGTCCGCCATAACCATTTCCAGACGCCTGGCAGAGGCGAATGTGTGCTCTCGACGGCCGTTACGTTTTCTGCCATTAACACCTGACCATCGTACGCGTCGATTGCAGTGGTGTCAGCAGCGAGCAACGTGGAATGCTGCCGACTGGTGACGTATAGTGTTCAGCGACGAATCCCGATTCTGCATGGGAACGAACGACCACCGTGTCAGATTGCGTAGGACCGCCGGTGCGCAGTACAATCCCAGCCACACTGTACAGTGGCACTCGTCCCAAACTGCAGGCGTGATGGTCTGGGGAACCATCGCGTATGACAGCCGTACGTCCTTCGCAGTGAGCCGAGGGACGTTTACCAGGATTGTCTACGTCAAACTTCGACGCTTCCGTGGCCTGTTAGATTGCCTGATTTCTCTCTCATCTAGCACGTGTGGGACCAGCAAGACGCCAGCTTTCTCCATGTCCCAGTGTTCGTGATTTAGATCGACAGTTGCAAGAAGTGTGGGTCAATCTGTCCCAGGATAACATTGATTCCATGCCGGACAGTATCACAGCATGTATCCGAGCACGAGGTGGTCCGACGCGGTTCTAACGATGACCGGAATGCGTACTGTAGGTCCACGGGAAATCGTCTATCTGCTGTGATATTGTAAACACTTCTGCCCTTGGTATGTACCATCTCACGACTAAAATCTCATTTCAATCCAACGCCTCCTTCTTGTTAGAGTACGCAGTGTGACAATTTAATTCCCGAAACGGTCGAGCAGTGTCACCCTTGTGATGCGGGCAGAATTCCGTGCCTACACGTGTCTGGATATGTTTCAAGTAGCGCATGCGTTAACCGCAGACCGGTAGAGCCATTCGTGAGAGTTGTAAAAGCAAGGCAAATCTGTGTGTGAGTTGTGAAAACACAAGTTTCTCCGCGACGGGCATCGAACCCCTGACCACTCACTCCGGAGTAAGTCGTTCTTCCAAATGAGCTACGCGGACAGAATGTCTCGCTGTAGATTTGTCGTATTGACAGATGTTTTCAGCTCTGTAATACGTTGTATCATCTCCCTCTTAATTCTCTTTTCTTTGAAGCGAAGTAGGAATTTTTTCATTAATTCCAAACAATGTGTGGAACAAACATCACACATTTTTTGAAGAACCCAACTACCAGTGGGTCCATTTTCCACAATCGGGCGCCATTGTGAAAACACAAGTTTGTCCACGACGGACATAAAAGTCGTGTCCCCTCACTCCGGAGTAAGTCGCTCTCTCAACTGAGCTATGCTGACAGAATCTCTCGCTGGAGATTTGTCGTCTTGACTCATGATTTCACCTCTGTAGTATACGTCACAGAGTTTTGAGGTAAAAGTTAGTGATAGAAATTTAGAGTAGCGCATTATTGTTAAATTCCATGTGAATATCGGTAAAAGTACTACTGAAACGTTACAGGTATTGAAAGTGGCTTTATTTATTTATTTATTTTTTGATTGGAGGTTTAACGACCACCATGAGCAACTCAGTGGGCTATAAGAATTCGCCCGTCCCTGATTTAAGGCCACTGGTTCTAGGGAAGGGAGATAGCCAGCGTCGTAAGACAAACACAACATCCATGCCTCACCGGAATTCGAACCCGGACTCATCATGGACGATTGATCAGAAGCCATCGCTTAGAACACTGTGCCACTGGGGTGGTAAAGTGGCTTATGATGAGGATGCTGTGAAAAAGTCAGGTGTCTTTAAGAAGTGCCGAAAAAATCCCGCATGTCACCCGCGCAGTTCAAGATCATGTTTATGGGTTTTTCTCGATGACATGGGCATTGATAGTTCATCACGAATTCAGTGAACAGGGATAAACTGTCAACAAACAATACTATTTAGAGATGTTGAAAAGGTTACGGGATTCTGTTAGAAAGAAAAGTGTTGAACTGTGGCCTAACAACTGTGGCTTCACGACACCCCAAGCCATGATGTGCTCAGTGTTCACGAATTCCTGGCTAAGAAATGAATTACCAAATTGTATAATCCACCTTATTCATCTGAGTTGGCCCATTGTGACTTCCGGTTCTTTCCGAAAATAAAAACTGCCATGAAATGTCGAAGATTTTTAGAAATTTCTAACATCTGGTGTAACATGACATAGGAACTCAAGAGTTTTCCAGAAATGGAGTTGAAGGTATGTGTCTAGCAGTGGCAACAACATCTAACTAAATGCCTAGCTGCGGAACGGGATTGCTTCGAAGGTGATAAAGGAACTCAACAGTATTCCAGAAACAAAGTTCCAGGTATGTTTCCAACAATGGCAACAGCGTCTAACTAAATTCCAGGTATGCTTCCAGCAATGGCAACAGCGTCTAACTAATTTGCAGGTATGTTTGTAGCAATGGCAACAGCGTCTAACTGAATTCCAGGTATGCTTCCAGCAATGGCAACAGCGTCTAACTAAATTCCAGGTATGTTTGTAGCAATGGCAACAGCGTTTAACTAAATGCATAGCTGCGGAAGGGGATTGATCGGAAGGTTATAAAGGAACTCAACAGTATTCCAGAAAGAAAGTTCCAGGTATGTTTCCAGCAATAGCAACAGCGTCTAACTCATTTCCAGGTATGTTTGTAGCAATGGCAACAGCATCTAACTAAATGCATAGCTGCGGAAGGGGATTACTTCGAAGGTGACAAAGGAACTCAGGAGTATTACAGAAACAGAGTTCAAGGTATGTGTCCAGCAATAGCAACAACGCCTAACTAAATGCATAGCTGCGGAAGGGGATTGTTTCGAAGGTAACAAAGGAACTCAACAGTATTTCAGAAACAAAGTTCCAGGTATGTTTCCAGCAATGGCAACAGCGTCTAACCAATAGTTGCGGAAAGGAATTTCTTCAAAGATGACAGTAGCCGCTAGTGTACAGGTATGCGCACGTTTTTACTACAGGGGCATTCCGGGAATTAAATTGTCACATCTCGTATATAGAAGGAGATACATTTAATTAAGCTCAAAGTTTTCTATTTCGGATTATATTCGGTAGTTTTGAGCACACCTTGTGTTTGGGTAGGCTTGTTTGTGAGTTGAAAGGGGGGGGAGGACTAGGTGAAAATAACAGCGTGATGGGGAATTCTACAGGCGCATGTGAAGCAGTGAGATTTTAACATTGTTCTGAATTCTTCCATCTCATCCATTTCGGAGAGCTTCGAAGTAACAAAATCTGATTTTGAATGCGCTTCATCTGACAAGATCAAAGCGAAGGGAATTCATTCCAGATAAGTTTTATTCCTTCATGCCTTATATCATTATCATCATCATCATCATCGTCGTCTGCATAGAACTCATATCAAGACCATTCCAGATGAGTCTCCTCGATCCCATGCGACTTTTTGTGCCATCGAAAATGAGTTGCTGCTTCTCTCCCGTTTCTACTCTAGAATCGATAAAGCGAGGCCTTTGAAAATAGGAAATTCGCCGAATCCCATATGATGGATTCATAAATGATGATTGATATCTTCAATCCCGAAGGATGAGCTTCAACATCTCCGGTTTCAGCGACATATGACGTGTTCTTTTCGTATGCCAATTACTGGGAAACTTTGTGCATTCGGTAAATAATAAACGGTGCTGGCGTTTACTAAGCGATTATAGCTTTATTTGGAAATGAAGCATTCTCTCATATATCTCTCGCTGTGGAAAGAGCAAAAAAACAACAACATTATGTCATTTTTATCTTCGTCATTAAATATGCAATGCATATAAGATTTTAAAAAAATATCGGGAGGTGTCGGTAATCTTTTCGTGAAAAAAGCCACTGTTCCGACTTAACTAAACATGAGCTTCTGTTACAACGTTTATCCTCTCTGACAAAACATTTCCCAGTGGCTTTGGTCTGTAACATTACATTATAAATGAATACAGAAATGTAGTTGTAGGTTCACTGTAACTTCAGAATTACATCGCACGAGTTTTTCACTCGGTTTATTGTTTTAAAAGTTATGCACCGAATAATACAGTATCTACCAACAAGTAATTGGACACCTGTGATAGCAAAGGAAAACGAAGTTTATTCACCATCAATAGTTCGTGGAGCCTCCACGAGCGGTGATTACAGCTGCGACCCTCAGGGGCATACTCTCAACCAGGCGTTGTACGACGGCTAGCGGTATTATCTTCCACTCGGCTTGGAGAAGACAGGTCAGTTCCTTCACCGATTTCGGACGGTAGGGGCACCCCTTAAGTCGACGCTCCAACTCGTCCCAGAGGTGCTCGATAGGGTTAAGGTCCGGGCTCTGCGCAGGCTAGTCCATTCGATTAACCCCATTGTCACCATACCAAGCCATGTTGGTCCTCGCAACATGACAGGTGTCATTGCCATCCTGAAAGTAACATTGGTCCACCCCGTTAAACTGCCACAACGTAGGAAGCGCATGGTCATCCAAAATGGTGCAGTAGGGCTCGGCGTTGAGTCTACCAGGAGTTGCGACCAAGGGTCCCGTGCCATACCAGGAGAAACACCCCCATAGCATTATTCCACCGCCGCCGAACTTCAAAGTTGGCACAATACATTCCGGCAGGAGACGTTCTCCAGGCAGACGCCAAACCCAAACCCTGCCATCCGAACGGTAGAGGGTGAACCTTGATTCGTTGCTCCAGAGAACCTGTTTCCACTGTTCAACGGTCCACTGTCGACGTTCTTTGCACCACGTTAGCCAAGCAGCGCTATTGGACTTGGTGATCAAAGGCTTGTGGGCGGCAGCACGCCCATGATAACCGAGCAGATGGACTTCCTTACGGATGGTATTCATCGAAAGAACACTCCTGGATGCCTGTTGAAACTCCTCGCGAATGTGGCCCATCGATTTTGTGCGGTTCTTCCGAATTTCTCTGGCCAGCACCCGTCGGTCTCTAACTCCCAGTTTTGTGAGTCTGCCGGGTCAGGGCACATTCCGACAGTCACCTCTCATCTTCCACTTGCCAATCACGTAGGACACTGTCGCTTTTAGGTACTTCAACTCGCTGGATATGTCACGTATGGATCGGCCATTTCTGTGATACCCGACGATTACACCTTTCTCGAAATCAGAGAGCTCCGAACTGCGTGGCATCTTACATGCGACTGGTTGCGTTGCTGTTTCCCACACGATATTTAACGGCGGCGGCCGTGACGTGTATCAGGACCGCAGATATCGTCGATTGCATTGCAGGGATGTCCAATTACTTGTTGGTAGATAGTGTATATTATCGATAAATTAATGAAGGAAGAAATATTCCTCATAATACATGGGGAATCGATAGAATATTAAAATCAAACAGAATATAAATTCTGAATTTTGCTTGTAACACTTACTGGTCATCCATGTAATATCTCTCAGAAAACATGAAAATTTCATCGCCTTGGAGCAGGAATCGAACCCGCTGATGAAATTTTGGCATACTCGAACGGAAATAGGGAGATACGGGTTCGATTTACGCTCCAGGCGACGAAATTTTCAAGTTTTCTGAGAAATGATGGATAACCTGTAAGTGGTACAAGCAAATTCAGAATTTATATTCTATTTGCTTTGAATAATATATTATCGATTCTCATTGCATCTGCACTAAAGCCTTGTCAACGACGGTAGGTTTCCCTGGTTGCAAAGTAGACACATGCAGTCTTCTGGTAAAGCGCGAAAGCTCGGCCTGTGTTCGAGTACCGGATGAAGCATGAGCGGTGATCCCGTACTGCGACCTAGCTTGGACAAAAATTAGGGACGGGTGACTGATGAAAACCTTGGATGTTCACGGGGATCGTTAAAACCTAACAAATAGTAATACTTAAAGAAAGTGGTTGTCTTACTGTACGGAGAAATACCGAGTGATTTAGTATTTGGGCTTTTGTCTCCTGTGCTGCTAGATTGTTTTCGAATCCCGCGTAAGACATGAATATGTTCGCTTTTACGGAACTGTTCTATCCCTCTTACTAATGCCACATATTATTCCTGCTGCCCTCGAATGCTCATGCGTGTTAGGAACCTTAAAAGAAATAAAACCTATATAATAAGCTGCGTGTGTCCCTAACGCTGTGACGTCATTCAGTGCTTGCAGCGCCATCTGCTTTTATCCAGTGGCCGAAGTCGGAACTAAGCTCACATCTATCGCACGATACGTGAAATCAAGGAGAAATATCGGGAAATAAAATAAAGTTAATAAGACAAACGACTTCATCTGTAGCAACACGCACATGCTCGAATAATTGTCTGCGACATTTGTTCTGTTACGTAGGTGTTATGTCGTGTTATTAAAATTTCAGTCACAGCTTTTCTCACCCGTGCATGCATTGCACGGGCTATGAGCTAGTGAATACAAGATGAGATTGTGACGTCACTGCAAATAAAACATGTCCTTTGCTTGCTGACAGGTACTCTCAATAGTGTGAGTTGCCAAACGGGAAGGCCAAAACCCGACCAATGAGAAGACTGCGCCGTTAACTTGGAAAAGATTTATTTGTTTGGGTTTTAAATACCACTACGAGCAACTCCAACGTAGTACGCAACATGGCACGGATAACGTGCTACGGTGTTAACGTGTGAATCAAATCGGTAAAGTTGCAGCAATAAACCTTGTAGGCGTGGCAAAGTTGGGAGAACAGTCTTTCTGGAGTTGGAAGACGTGGCTCATATTGGCACGGGAACGCAAATTAATCTTCTGGCCGTGAGGTTCGAAAATAAGTATGATGATTCTTCCGCGCGTCATACGGAATTAATAAAATTTCCTTCTTCCAACATGGCTGTCAGGGGACCCCAAAACCAGCGATTTCGTGTCCCGGCTTTCTCAAGGAGGCGATGACGTAACATGACGTAGATAATGTGCTGCAACGGTGACGTATGAGTCAAATCGGCAAAGTTATGAAGATAAGTCTTGTGCTCTGTAGTTTGCTGGAATAGGAAGGCGTGATTCGAATTCCACCGATGGTAGAAAGCTTATAACTCTTGGGGTTATGAGCAACTCCTGCCCCAAGTTATGCCCATTGCCAGGAAAGGTGCATCGTCATCAGACAAGCGCATCACCCGCGCCTCATTCAGGGCTCGAACCCGGTCCATCTGGGACGAATGGTCAAAAGCCAGCGTCCAGAACACTTAGGCAACGAAGCTGTTAGCTTGGGAAGAAGAAAGAAGATTGTTGTGTGATGGAGACGAGGCAGTCGTGTTTGTGTTGAAATGAAAATATGTTTAGAAACTTGTTAGCTATGGAGTACATACTGAGTGCTAATTGAATTAAGACTACCTTCCTGATCAGGACCGTAGCAAGCTTTTCTTATCTGGGAGGGTGAGATTTGAAATTATGCCCCTTCGAGTTCAAAATTACTCCCCTTCGAGTTCAAAATTACGCCCCTTCGAGTTTCACTCAAATAATACCTGGGTTTTACTTTCTCACACACCGCCATTATAGGGTAGCTCCATGATCGTTCAAAAATCGCATTTCAGGTTTTTGACATAATGTTATTCAAAATGTAAAAACTAAGTAAATACCCAAGAACCGCAGTAAATTCCAAGCAAATCGTAAACGTTATGTGAACGCCGACAACACACTACTCCACAGAAATGCAGAACGAAAAACAAACCAGCGCAGAACGAATGAGTATCGGATAGTGATCGTAACAATTGGAAGAAGTTTTGGGGGTAGGGCTTGGAAAAATTCCGTTCAAGGTCAAACGCTCAGAGAACGTTTTGCGACAGAGCACAGATGATTAACTAGCTCTTCATCTCAGCAACATGTTCGGAAAGGTCATGGAAGTTAGACATACCAGGATATTGTTTTCTATGTCTCCATTCACTGTTTTGGAAAATTCCCTTCGTGGATATGGATGTTCAGACCTTGTAATGTTCGTGGAACATAGCGTTGTCGGAACACTACATAAATCAGTTATTGATAACTTCACTTTTAAGCGAATCAGGAGTCACTCAAATAACTTCACAAAAGGTTACTTACTATTAGACTTTATTCAGCTAAGCATCCTTTTGCACTTTAATAAAGTGACGAACGTGAGTTGATATGAACAATAACACTTGACTAAGAAACACAACACTGGTGTTAAACTAGAACACGCAGCCTTCAAACAATTCAAATGACAATTAAACAATATCGTTTCCACAATTAGCATTAATTTCCACCAACAATCTCAACACTGCTGCTTCTCAAAACATTATACTGAATATATCGTTCGGTTCTCATTTCAGACATACACACGTCATTCGCTCTCACCTCAGAGTGTTGCCAACCATACTCTTGCGAGAGAGAAGATATCACGTTAAGTTTGAAAAATGCTAAGGAGAAGGAACTCAAATTTACATAGAGAAAAAAACTAAAAATGACAGTTAAATTAGAGAATACGTCACAACCTCACAGTCTAGGTTACTCTGTACTCTGGTCAACTGCATGGAATGTTGTATGGGACTAACAAAGTCCTTAAAAAGAATACTGAAATATGTAACTTTCTTTTTAGTTACAATTTCTATTTTATACATCCCCAAGAGCATGAATTTACGCCTTTGGAATGACCATTCTGGGAGGGTAACCGCCCTCCCTTTCCTCCCGGTACTTACGACCTCGTACCTGACACTTTGTGATTTCTCCTTTCTCCAGGTAAACGGTGGTCTCCACCGGTGTAGCTTTCAACTCTACTAGATTTCTGTACAGTTGAGTGGGGATATGCAACCAATTGGTTTGTACTGCGGTTCACAGTTCCTGTATGGAGCAGGATGGTATTGCCAACAACCACACCTGGTGTTCCACAGCATCCCATAGGTTGAGATCAGGCGACTTGGGGGGGGGCATTCGATTTGTCTCATATCGGTACTACGTTCGTTTAATCATTCGTGCACGATGCAGGCGCGGATAGCATGGGAATTTATCGTTCTGGAAGAGCCCATCGTCCTCTGTGTGGAGTACAACTCCGCGGGCTGTAAATGATCCGCAAGCATTCCCCGGTAGCAGCCGGTGTCTTACGTTGGTACACACACATACGCGCCAGTAGTTCATACTAGCTAAAGTGCACCATATCATACAATCCAGCAAAAACACAAGTGCTGGGAAACTGCTGGCCACCAGCTGGCAGTGATGGGTCACTGCTGGCTGAAATCTGCCGCTACTGGCCCGCTACCAACGTGCCGGTAGCGGTCCGTTGGTAGCGGGCTGTGCTATCAGTTGGCGAGCCATTGATGGCCCTGCAGCATCGCCGTGAATTGTGGGTCTCCAAGCAAGTGCCACTAGTGGCCCGTTGCTGGCAACCAATGCAACCCCCAACAGCAGGTGGAAGCAACGGGCATGCACAGAAGCAACACTTGCTGTGTCTCTCATGGTACTAGTTAGTTGAAGACGACGCTATCGCCATCGTGTTATTTTGGTGGATGAGAGGCGAATTAATTTCAAAATGAAATTCCACGTCGACAAAGATATCAGATTGAGCCATGAAATACACCCACTCCATTCCCATGAATAACAATTCATGGAATGGAGTGGAATTATAACAAGAAAAAATTTGAAACCGCTTGAAACAAATATCCTGGAAAACCATTAAAACAACGTCTGAGGGGGAAAAAATGAATTATACGCGTGCAAATTTTATTAATTATTTGAAAGAAAAAAAAAGCAACGCTATGGGGTGTACTCATCCATAGGTTGAATACACAAGACTGGGAGGAATTCGCTTCTAAAAATAACGAAAAGTAAAATAAAATATCTTTTACTCTTTAAAACAAATGTAGCTTCGGACAACGGAAAGGAAAGGCACAACGTTAAAAATGTAACAGAATGTGACATGAACCCGGGTAAATATATATTTATTCAACAATCTCTCTTCAAGACGGCAAGGACAGTACAAAACTTTGGAAAGCGACTCTAAGTATGTACACGCCTTGAAAATGAGTGAAGTTCCCTTAAGGTAAAAAAAAAAACTATCGTTACGTTGAAAAAATTAATTTATCAATTATATGAAACTGACTTTTATGAAAAATACCTCGCAATATTGTAAAATGAAAGAGGGAAGCATTCGATTACACATTGCATACCAAACAGACAGCTTTAAGCATTCGCTCGAGTGTGGCAAATTAGTATAGTCGGTGGAGAGCTCAGCTGACACGCCAACGGTCCTGGTTCAAATCCCGTCATATGCAAACGGGCGTTTTTCCGGTATGTTGAGAAAATTTCCCCAGCGCAATGCGTTAATTCACAAGCTTCGTAAGGGTAGAAAAAAATGTAGCTTTGGGAAACTGCGGTTATCCTTGTTTTGTTTTTTTATTATTATTATGGCTACTACTGGGAAACTGGCGGACAAGATTCAGCAAGCCACCAGTTACGTCACGTGGTTGCTGGTTGCCACTAAGGGCACACTAGCGGACCACATTAGGCTAGCCATCATTTCTGGCACGTGCTTGCAGGGCCACTGAAGGGCAACTTGTGGCAGCTACTGCCTGTGATGGACCACTGATGGCCCTGTTGTGGCATATGACAACTGATGGGGTGCCAACTGTTGGCCTGAACTGCTGGCCCTTCTGTTGGCCGCCCGGACATTTTATTGACGGTTCGGCAGAGGCAACATAGTGCTGGGCCAGCAAGACTGTTTTTGCTGAGAAGTACCACCACCGGACTAGGTAGACGATGCCGTGGGCATCTCTAGTCTCCTCCTGTTGACGCCAAATGCGCCCAATACAGACTCGACTATCGGTAAAGTAGAGTACATACACTATATTGACAAAAGTCACCGGTCACTTAGAAGAAAAACACAACATAGCGTTTATTGACTTGTATTAGTACGGCGTCAGTCCACCTTTCACCTTAATGCATGCACTGGCTCCTCCAGACAGGCTTTCGACAAGGTTTTGGAACACAGCGATAGGTATGCGCTTCCATTCAGTACATAATGCTGCCGATAACTGTTGCTTAGTAGTAGGCCTTGGTTCCAAACTTCTTATACGGCGCTCTAATTCATCCCATAGGTGCTCTATGGCATAAATATCAGGTCTCTGTGCGGGCCAGTCCACACACGATACGGAAGTATCGTCAAACCACGCCGTAACAGTCCTTGCTTTATGGCTCGGTGCATTATCTTGCCGGTACCATCAAGGCTCGGTTCCATAGTATTGCCACAGAGTTGGTAGGGCATAATTGTTGGTAGAGCATAATAGGCAGAGATGTAGGTGGGGATGGTTGATCACGAACAACTCGTTCGAATATGTCCCATAAATTATCTATGGGGTTGCTGTCCGGTGAGCGAGGGGGCCCATGCGAGTGTGGTAAGCTCACTGCTATGCTCCTGGAGCTAGTCGATCGCTAGCCGGCACCGATGGGGTGGAACGTTGTCCTGTGAAAGATCGAAACTTGATTCGGACAGAGGTACTTAATAAAAGGGTGGAGATGGTCGGCTAGAAGCTGCACATAGCTGGAACCAGTGACGGAAGACTCAAGAGGTACCAAGGGACCCAGGACGGACCACGTGAAAGCTGTCCAAACAGTTACACCGCCTACACCGGCCCTGCAGTATCCCAACATGGCATGCGGGGTCCATAGCTTCGCGTGGTTTACGCCACACACTCTGCCAGCCATCGGTGTGATACAGTGTGAAACGGGATTCGTCTGACCATATGACGCGTTTCTAATCATCTATGCTCCAGTTTCGATGGGCCTTCGCAAACAGCAGCCGAATCATGCGATGCTGTGCCGTTAACATCGGGACACGATGTGGTCGACGACTGTTCCAGTCGAGTTGTGCCATGTGTACGACGGATTGTTTTTGAGCATAGGCTTGTCGATGCTCCTTCATTAAATTGTGACGTGATTTGCTGCAAACAAGCCTTCCGTTTCGTCTGTACGATGCGGAGGCAATCGTCGGCGCCCTCGATCATCCAATGCACTTTTTCAGCCACATTTCATCAGATTCTTAGCGATTTTTCCGGATTTCACGTACTCCTGGATCTTACTTGTTACGGTTTGTAGCGGAGTTCCTAACAGTTTCGCCGTTGCGCTGATTGAACATCCGGCCTTCTTGGCTCCCACGACTTGACCTCGATCAAACTCACTCAAGTCTCGTTCTCGGCCTACTTGACGGAATGTATTCCTGCGCGCACCGACCCATTCTATTTATAGCCCCAACCGGTTTTCCTGCTCACCGTGATTTTCTGCTGTCCTATGCTGCTTTGTGTATTTCCACCGGGGTGTACGTAATAATTTGCCCTTTCAGTGTATACAGCGTTCAACTTCTAAGATAAGGGAGGTGTCCAACTTAGAGAGTATTACATACATTTTAAAAAACAGGAGTTTGTTCGGTTCGATCGAACTGTGTCCAACTTAGGGAGGTGTCCAAAATAAAAAGATGTCCAATTTTACAGGTTTTTCTGTAATTATAATTCGCATCATGACGTCACTGGCTAACCGCTGTGTATTGAACTTTTGCCATTTAGGAGAGCCTTCGTGATTGTACTGAATGTTTTCCCGCTTAGTTTTCGGTATCACAAAAGCGGAGCCAAGTTTCCTAGGTTGACACTGGTTACGCTGAAAAAAAAGGAAGTCTTTTTTTCACCTTTAACGTTCAATAAAAACTAACACACTTTATTCATTTCTGACATCAGCATTCATGCGACCCAACTTATCACTTCAGACTGACTGAATGTTAGTACGGAATAATTTTCTATTTCAGCATAATCTCTTCAATATAATCCTTACACCCGTTGTTCGGCAATTTCCTTAATTTCCCCGACATTTCTGCACATTTCTTTAGTGATCACTTTATCTGGCTTGTTCTGATGAGAATCGTTTTCATTTACCCTGTTCCTCGCACTACTAGAGCTGGCAATCCTATCTTTTTTTAATAAACTGTGACACTCTGTTCGCCGCAGAATTCTCGAATTTTAAATTATCTTCCTGCCTTTCACATTTAGGATTTTTTTAGGCAGTAATGGCTGTAGCATTCATTCAACCTCCTGAACGTCAACGTCTGATATATGTACTAGGGGTGTTCAAATGAAAAGGTACGAAACGTCATAAGAACGTAACCGTTAACATATTTGCCTATGCCGCTATGGGAGAACGTAGCGACACATCTAGGGATGCGATTGGAGTCGCCGGCGTGGATCGGAGCATGCGCGGGCGCCCGCATGCGCAGGAGAGAGCAGAGGCTCTTATAAAGAGCGCCGTCCAATTGACTACTTGTTGAATTCCTCCAGCACAGACGAACCATTAACTCCGATGTGTACTGTGAGACACTCCGAGCCTACGCAGGTCCGTCAAGAACAAAAGGCCGGGGCTGCTCACGGAGGGTGTGGTTCTGCTCCATGATAACGCGCGTCCACACGTCTCCAGGGTCATACACGCGGAACTGGCCAAGTTCCAGTGGGAGCAGCTTGACCATCCGCCCTGTAGCCCGGACATGTCGCCCTGCGATTTCCATGTGTTTGATCCCCTGAAACAACATCTGAAAGGGAAGCGCTTCCACTCGGACGACGAACTCAAGGACGCTGTGCAGGACTGGGTCTCGTCACGGCCACAGGAATTCTGGGAACAAGGAATCCTTCGGCTCGTTAATCAATGGGATCGTTGTGCTACGGCCTATGGTGTATACTTTGAATAAAGTCTTCATTTATACCCACAGTGTCATTTCGTACCTTTTCATTTGAACACCCCTAGTACATTAACTGCCTGGACGTTTTATGTTGAGTGTTGACTTATTCAAAAGCACCGCCAACATATAAGCGTTATTACTTCATACTTAGAAATGGAACTTATTAAAAAAACTTTCGTACATTTATTTATGCAGTTTTGTTTCCGTATATCGATGGGAAAGATTAAAGACTTGCTGGCAAACTGGGATTTTAACAGAGAAACCTATCGCGCGTGAGCAAAAGACAAATTAGAAGATATACGACAAATGTATAACACCTGCATTTCACCGAGCTTTAATTTTGAATCTTTTTCGTTTTTTTTACGCTTTCCAACCGTAGGTTGAAGAAGCGTATATGCTCCAGCTTTGTCCGTCCGTCCGCACGATAACTGGCGTAAAAATGGTTCGATTTCGATAAAATTTCAGTATGTCGTAGGGGACCACCTGGGGACGAACCCTATTGAAAATGGACGAAATGGGGTCAAAGGTCAGGACATAGGATTGCGATCCATTCCATCGCCCTTATCCCATATTAATAAGGTGGACGTCAAGTAATTTTGCTTCCTATACTTCCAATGGAAAAACTTTTGTACACATTTCCTTCACAATTAATGTGTTCCCAAGAATGAAATTTGAGCATCGATTAAAATAACTTCATATTATAACTTGGAATACTTAATATTTTCTAAAACATAACCACAATTATATTACAAATCAATAACTTTTCCTTAGGTGGGGTTGAAGCCAGAAAAAGGATGGCGCTACCTGTACTTTGATGACGTCAATAGACAAACAAATGTTGGATTCCATAATTATGGTTATGTTTTAGAAAATATTAGGTATTTCAAGTTATAAAATAAAGCTATTTTAATCGATGTTCAAATTTTCATCCTTGTGAACGCATTAATTGTCCAGAAAATAGATGGCGCGACCTGCATTTTCGTGACGTCAGTAGACAAACAAATATTGGATTGCATAATTATGGTTATGTTTTAGAAAATATTAAGTATTGAAAGTTATAAAATGAAGATATTTTAATCGATGTTCAAATTTTCATCCTTGAGAAGCGCATTAATTGGGAAGAAAATGTGTACAGAAATTTTTCCATTCGAAGTACAGGAAGCAAAATTACTTGACGTTCACCTTAAAGCAGCAATTGTTCTATGTATGTAAATTTTATTTTGAAAACGGCTCTAAGGATTTTGATGAAAGTCATTAACCTACCGTTTTCTGGTACTTGAAATCGATTTAGCTTGATCTTGACATTAGGAAAATTCGTTTAGTGGGTTAAATAACCACCCCGAATTACCACGGTTTTAGTGTAGTGTCATGACGTAGTTCCATTAGGTGTTGGCGCGCGGTCACGTCATCTGTGTCATTACGTCACGCGTTGTGTGTGGATCCTATTAAAGTTCTATGACGTCACACTCTTGCGAGCAGATGGTCGCGATTCCCATCTGCCTCATTACGTCACGCGTTGTGTGCGTATGTTCGTCCGCACAATAACTCGCATAAAAAATCGCTCGATTTCGATGAAATTTTAGTATGTGGTAGAGGAACACCTAGGAAGGAACCCTATTGAAAGTAAACGAAATGGGGTCAAAGGTCAGGACATAGGAGCGGGATCGAGTCCACTGCTCATATGTGTCATAACTAACGTAAAAAAAGGTTTGATTTCGATTAAATTTTAGTATGTAGTAGGAGACCACCTGGGGATAAACCCTATTGAAAATTGACGAAATAGGGGTCAAAGGTTAGGACATAGGAGCGGAATCACTTCCATCGCATTGTGCGTCATAACTTACGTAAAAATGTTTCGATTTGGATGAAGTGTTAGTATGTTGTAGGAACCTTCCTGGGGACGAATTCTGTTGAAAATGGGCGAAATGGGGTTAAAGGTTCGGACACAGAAGCGGGATCTATGCCATAGCCCTTATATGCATCATAACTTTCGTAAGATTGCTTCGATTGCGACAAAACTTTATCATGTTATTTCGGAAATACACTGAACCAGTTCTGTTGAATATCATCGAAATGGGATCAAAGGTCAGGGCACAGGAGTGAGATTTATTCCACAGCCATTTTCCTCACAACTTGAGAAATAACTTGAGTAATGATTTCTAGTATGTTGGAAAGCGTATCATAATCAATGCATTGCATGATTTTACTAACTTGTTTAATATTATACTCTTGATTTTCTTCACCGAAGAGCTTTGGCTGCTAACATATTAGCAATGTGCACGCAAAAACTGCTACAATAGCATATAGTAAATAAGTAAGAACGTTGGTTTTTGCAAGCGAATATCATCATTCGATAATGTTTTTTCCATTAGTTTCTCATGTTCAATATTTGCCATCGAAAGTTTGGATGTAACATTTTTTTGTCTTTTCTCCCCGCGTCATCCTTTGATCTCTCTCTCCATATCCAATGTATGTTACATTTTTAGCGTTGTATTTCTCTATTTGACATTCCTTCTTTCCAGAGGTTTAAAGAATTGGATGCTTTTCATGCAGGAATAACGATATTGGCATTTGACTGATTATATACATATAATCACAATTTTATTACTTATACATATATATATATATATTAATATACATAAAAAGTTTAAAGAGAATATAAAAATATGTTTGTATATCGCAAATGCAAATTTCAAATTTTACATCTCAGTTGCTGAGACCATCAATACGCATTCGTATAGTCAGATGCTGACTGATAAACCACGCATTACGATGAGAATTGTTGGCGCTGTAGCGTAAATTCGAACGCACTCGACTAGTTATCGAGAGTTCTGGGGTTCGATCCCAGCAGTGCCGAAATACAATTTTTCAGTCGCTATGCGTTGTTTAAAAAATAACGTGGAAAGAGTGATTACATCGTCCATTTACATTAGCTCCACGTATTTGATATATATTAAACATTTCTATCGCCCTTTGAATTTATCAGCTACAATTAAAATAGCTGTTGCGTTAAATGCCACCAGATGACGACATCTCAGTTGCTGAGACCATCAATACGCATTCGTATAGTCAGATGCTGACTGATAAACCACGCATTGCGATGAGAATTGTTGGCGCTGTAGCGTAAATTCGAACGCACTCGACTAGTTATCGAGAGTTCTGGGGTTCGATCCCAGCAGTGCCGAAATACAATTTTTCAGTCGCTATGCGTTGTTTAAAAAATAACGTGGAAAGAGTGATTACATCGTCCATTTACATTAGCTCCACGTATTTGATATATATTAAACATTTCTATCGCCCTTTGAATTTATCAGCTACAATTAAAATAGCTGTTGCGTTAAATGCCACCAGATGACGACATCTCAGTTGCTGAGACCATCAATACGCATTCGTATAGTCAGATGCTGACTGATAAACCACGCATTGCGATGAGAATTGTTGGCGCTGTAGCGTAAATTCGAACGCACTCGACTAGTTATCGAGAGTTCTGGGGTTCGATCCCAGCAGTGCCGAAATACAATTTTTCAGTCGCTATGCGTTGTTTAAAAAATAACGTGGAAAGAGTGATTACATCGTCCATTTACATTAGCTCCACGTATTTGATATATATTAAACATTTCTATCGCCCTTTGAATTTATCAGCTACAATTAAAATAGCTGTTGCGTTAAATGCCACCAGATGACGACATCTCAGTTGCTGAGACCATCAATACGCATTCGTATAGTCAGATGCTGACTGATAAACCACGCATTGCGATGAGAATTGTTGGCGCTGTAGCGTAAATTCGAACGCACTCGACTAGTTATCGAGAGTTCTGGGGTTCGATCCCAGCAGTGCCGAAATACAATTTTTCAGTCGCTATGCGTTGTTTAAAAAATAACGTGGAAAGAGTGATTACATCGTCCATTTACATTAGCTCCACGTATTTGATATATATTAAACATTTCTATCGCCCTTTGAATTTATCAGCTACAATTAAAATAGCTGTTGCGTTAAATGCCACCAGATGACGACATCTCAGTTGCTGAGACCATCAATACGCATTCGTATAGTCAGATGCTGACTGATAAACCACGCATTGCGATGAGAATTGTTGGCGCTGTAGCGTAAATTCGAACGCACTCGACTAGTTATCGAGAGTTCTGGGGTTCGATCCCAGCAGTGCCGAAATACAATTTTTCAGTCGCTATGCGTTGTTTAAAAAATAACGTGGAAAGAGTGATTACATCGTCCATTTACATTAGCTCCACGTATTTGATATATATTAAACATTTCTATCGCCCTTTGAATTTATCAGCTACAATTAAAATAGCTGTTGCGTTAAATGCCACCAGATGACGACATCTCAGTTGCTGAGACCATCAATACGCATTCGTATAGTCAGATGCTGACTGATAAACCACGCATTGCGATGAGAATTGTTGGCGCTGTAGCGTAAATTCGAACGCACTCGACTAGTTATCGAGAGTTCTGGGGTTCGATCCCAGCAGTGCCGAAATACAATTTTTCAGTCGCTATGCGTTGTTTAAAAAATAACGTGGAAAGAGTGATTACATCGTCCATTTACATTAGCTCCGCGTATTTGATATATATTAAACATTTCTATCGCCCTTTGAATTTATCAGCTACAATTAAAATAGCTGTTGCGTTAAATGCCACCAGATGACGACATCTCAGCGTAAATTCGAACGCACTCGACTAGTTATCGAGAGTTCTGGGGTTCGATCCCAGCAGTGCCGAAATACAATTTTTCAGTCGCTATGCGTTGTTTAAAAAATAACGTGGAAAGAGTGATTACATCGTCCATTTACATTAGCTCCACGTATTTGATATATATTAAACATTTCTATCGCCCTTTGAATTTATCAGCTACAATTAAAATAGCTGTTGCGTTAAATGCCACCAGATGACGACATCTCAGTTGCTGAGACCATCAATACGCATTCGTATAGTCAGATGCTGACTGATAAACCACGCATTGCGATGAGAATTGTTGGCGCTGTAGCGTAAATTCGAACGCACTCGACTAGTTATCGAGAGTTCTGGGGTTCGATCCCAGCAGTGCCGAAATACAATTTTTCAGTCGCTATGCGTTGTTTAAAAAATAACGTGGAAAGAGTGATTACATCGTCCATTTACATTAGCTCCACGTATTTGATATATATTAAACATTTCTATCGCCCTTTGAATTTATCAGCTACAATTAAAATAGCTGTTGCGTTAAATGCCACCAGATGACGACATCTCAGTTGCTGAGACCATCAATACGCATTCGTATAGTCAGATGCTGACTGATAAACCACGCATTGCGATGAGAATTGTTGGCGCTGTAGCGTAAATTCGAACGCACTCGACTAGTTATCGAGAGTTCTGGGGTTCGATCCCAGCAGTGCCGAAATACAATTTTTCAGTCGCTATGCGTTGTTTAAAAAATAACGTGGAAAGAGTGATTACATCGTCCATTTACATTAGCTCCACGTATTTGATATATATTAAACATTTCTATCGCCCTTTGAATTTATCAGCTACAATTAAAATAGCTGTTGCGTTAAATGCCACCAGATGACGACATCTCAGTTGCTGAGACCATCAATACGCATTCGTATAGTCAGATGCTGACTGATAAACCACGCATTGCGATGAGAATTGTTGGCGCTGTAGCGTAAATTCGAACGCACTCGACTAGTTATCGAGAGTTCTGGGGTTCGATCCCAGCAGTGCCGAAATACAATTTTTCAGTCGCTATGCGTTGTTTAAAAAATAACGTGGAAAGAGTGATTACATCGTCCATTTACATTAGCTCCGCGTATTTGATATATATTAAACATTTCTATCGCCCTTTGAATTTATCAGCTACAATTAAAATAGCTGTTGCGTTAAATGCCACCAGATGACGACATCTCAGCGTAAATTCGAACGCACTCGACTAGTTATCGAGAGTTCTGGGGTTCGATCCCAGCAGTGCCGAAATACAATTTTTCAGTCGCTATGCGTTGTTTTAAAAAATAACGTGGAAAGAGTGATTACATCGTCCATTTACATTAGCTCCACGTATTTGATATATATTAAACATTTCTATCGCCCTTTGAATTTATCAGCTACAATTAAAATAGCTGTTGCGTTAAATGCCACCAGATGACGACATCTCAGTTGCTGAGACCATCAATATGCATTCGTATAGTCAGATGCTGACTGATAAACCACGCATTGCGATGAGAATTGTTGGCGCTGTAGCGTAAATTCGAACGCACTCGACTAGTTATCGAGAGTTCTGGGGTTCGATCCCAGCAGTGCCGAAATACAATTTTTCAGTCGCTATGCGTTGTTTAAAAAATAACGTGGAAAGAGTGATTACATCGTCCATTTACATTAGCTCCACGTATTTGATATATATTAAACATTTCTATCGCCCTTTGAATTTATCAGCTACAATTAAAATAGCTGTTGCGTTAAATGCCACCAGATGACGACATCTCAGTTGCTGAGACCATCAATACGCATTCGTATAGTCAGATGCTGACTGATAAACCACGCATTGCGATGAGAATTGTTGGCGCTGTAGCGTAAATTCAGAACGCACTCGACTAGTTATCGAGAGTTCTGGGGTTCGATCCCAGCAGTGCCGAAATACAATTTTTCAGTCGCTATGCGTTGTTTAAAAAATAACGTGGAAAGAGTGATTACATCGTCCATTTACATTAGCTCCACGTATTTGATATATATTAAACATTTCTATCGCCCTTTGAATTTATCAGCTACAATTAAAATAGCTGTTGCGTTAAATGCCACCAGATGACGACATCTCAGTTGCTGAGACCATCAATACGCATTCGTATAGTCAGATGCTGACTGATAAACCACGCAATGCGATGAGAATTGTTGGCGCTGTAGCGTAAATTCGAACGCACTCGACTAGTTATCGAGAGTTCTGGGGTTCGATCCCAGCAGTGCCGAAATACAATTTTTCAGTCGCTATGCGTTGTTTAAAAAATAACGTGGAAAAGAGTGATTACATCGTCCATTTACATTAGCTCCACGTATTTGATATATATTAAACATTTCTATCGCCCTTTGAATTTATCAGCTACAATTAAAATAGCTGTTGCGTTAAATGCCACCAGATGACGACATCTCAGTTGCTGAGACCATCAATACGCATTCGTATAGTCAGATGCTGACTGATAAACCACGCATTGCGATGAGAATTGTTGGCGCTGTAGCGTAAATTCGAACGCACTCGACTAGTTATCGAGAGTTCTGGGGTTCGATCCCAGCAGTGCCGAAATGCAATTTTTCAGTCGCTATGCGTTGTTTAAAAATAACGTGGAAAGAGTGATTACATCGTCCATTTACATTAGCTCCACGTATTTGATATATATTAAACATTTCTATCGCCCTTTGAATTTATCAGCTACAATTAAAATAGCTGTTGCGTTAAATGCCACCAGATGACGACATCTCAGTTGCTGAGACCATCAATACGCATTCGTATAGTCAGATGCTGACTGATAAACCACGCATTGCGATGAGAATTGTTGGCGCTGTAGCGTAAATTCGAACGCACTCGACTAGTTATCGAGAGTTCTGGGGTTCGATCCCAGCAGTGCCGAAATACAATTTTTCAGTCGCTATGCGTTGTTTAAAAAATAACGTGGAAAGAGTGATTACATCGTCCATTTACATTAGCTCCACGTATTTGATATATATTAAAGCAAATTTCAAGAAATGTGCACATACAAGTGATCAAAAAGGTAAAAACGTTTGCTTTAATTCAGAAATGCACCATGGGGCGGTGTAAAATATTGAGGATGCTAGTAAGATAACGCTGTGTTGAAGAAAATCATCTCAAATCATTAGGAGTGGTAAAAATGTTCTCGCCTTACTACAAGCATGTTTCTGATTATTAAGGAATCTTTACAGTGTTACCTGAAAACGTATGGCGTAAACCATTCCCCTGCCATTTGGTCTCAGCCCCTTTACATTATTTAGATTAGCACACATAGTAAAAACGAAAAAACAAACGAAAACTAACTAACAGTTTGGATGCCAGTTGGAGGTGCCTCGATTTGACGGGGGGTGTCTCCATTTTTACGCACGTTATTTTGTTTTTGTCACAAAGTGTAAACCACTCACTGCCAGTAAAAAAAGACACCCCACCCCTTTTCATGGGAACAATTTCTAATATACTGTACATGGGAAGTCGGCATCCCAAAGACTGAAATAAAACTGAATACCAGCTTTCAAAATATGATGATGTATTGCAGTGCAAACATCTCTACTCTGTCGAATTAGGTTTTTATTGCAGTAGTCCTAGTTGTCAGTGCTTGAAAAATTGCCCCTTCAGCGAGGACTGTTTAATGTTTTATTGAAGGATGACAGAAATTTTAAATTAAAGTCCACGTGGATGGTTTTTTTGTTATTATAGTATTTTCCCTCATTTCTTAAGTTCTTTTAATTAATTTATCCAAATATTCAGCTATAAACGGAAGCAAACTACCATATTTTCCCGTGTATAAGACGCCCCCATGTATAAGATAACCCCTACTTTTTCGAACCGAAAATTAAGAAATCAATATTTTTATTACAAAAAAGGATACATTTGATATTTTTTTGAAATTAGGTAATATCATTGAAGTACATTTAGAAATTAGGTAATATATATAAAAAAAAGAAGTTCAGAAATTTATATTATTTAGAAATTAGGTAATATTTTAAAGATAGAAACTATGCATCACTTTCTTCAGCACTATTAGTTCCAAACATATCGCTTTTTTCAACCTCAACTGCATAACCGCCGTCGTTTGAGTCACTGTCTATATGTATTAGATTATCCTCAGTTCCATCCATGACATTGCTGATTCCACATTTCATGAAGAAGTTCACAACCACCTCATGCTTGACTCCATTCCATGAGTTTAGGATCCAGTTGCAGACCTCAGTAATGGTTGATTTTTTCACTCTTCCTGTCCGTGTCAAGTTATTACCTACTTTTTGCATCCATTTATTCCATTCTTCTTTCATTAGAGTTTTGAAGGGCTTGTTGATGGGAAAATCTAGAGACTGTAGCTGACCTGTAAGAAAACCATTAATAACTGCTTGTAGGTCGTAGTGGGGAGGGGGGATAAGAGGCACTGGTAGTTTCGCCGCGGTAACCGCAGGTTTCTCTCAACCCCCGTGTGTAAGACGACCCTCAATTTTTGGTCTAAAAATTTTGGAAAAAAATATCGTCTTATACAAGGAAAATACGCTAAATATAAGGGGGAAATCGCCCCAAAACCTACGGAGGGGGGGGGGGGAGTTCATGGATTTTCGGGGGACTAAGCACCCCTGGGAAGATGCCTGATACATCACTGACTAAAGTGATCCGTTTAAAAGACTCGTTCGTTTTTTTCGTCGGAAACAGGAAATAGTGTGAGGTCTCTTCCTGTTTGCGACGGTTGGTTATGTTCATAAAGTTAGCTGTTGCCTATAAATTAAACGTTTTAGAGTGATGTGTGACGATTTTTATAATTATTTGTTTCACTCTGTTGCGCAAAAAATACTGCCTTTCGTATATATTAATATACATTTCCAAGTGAAATATCAACGAATACAAGCTACGTATTACAAAACAGAAGTGCGGTCAAAGTTCTGGATTGCTGTCTCCATCTTGTGAATGAAACTGTAATGAAAAGAATCAAAATATAAAAATCATAGTATCTAAAAAATGGAAGATTTCATCTTTTCACTGCAAACCATTAGTTAAAACCGAAGATAAAATGGTTATAAGATGGTTCCAGTAACACGAAAACATTTTCGATCCAGTAACTAATCAATGGGCTATGAAATACCAGCTACGACCAACGAAAGAAACGACCGAAGCGAACAGCGAACGATTTGGATGCTCGACTCCAGGCCCGAAGTGAAAGGCGAACGAAATCTGCTAGAACTACTGAACGGATCTTTTCGTTCACTCTGTCGACGAGGTCACTTGGAACGGATCAGTCGCGAACCACCCATCTCTGTTTCACATTCTTTGTGGCGACCCTTCTGTTATGATGGTCGTTCTGTTTTCTGCTGTGATGTTTTGACGTAGCCCTATGTCGAAATCCGCGGATAGTATGGGGCGACTTACGGCAGACCGCCTGTGACAAAAATGTGTATGAATTGAAATTATTACAGCGTTAAAAATACGTGCCGCACACTAATAGCGTTATCATATTCCTGTATACTGATACTAATTGTGTTAGCATTAGTAGGGTGTCCATAAGAGAAACCGAGAGGCGTTTAAACACACGCAAGCAAACTGTTTTGGATG
The DNA here is from genome assembly GCA_039090855.1 of Macrothele yani. Classification (NCBI taxonomy): domain Eukaryota; kingdom Metazoa; phylum Arthropoda; class Arachnida; order Araneae; family Macrothelidae; genus Macrothele; species Macrothele yani. The sequence continues at coordinate 42,238,898 of CM077004.1, forward strand.
TACTGAATAAGTAGAAGACACATGGCATGCCTGAAGCAGCAAAACGTACCGACAGACCAAAGAAAATCAGTGATGGAGGACGTCGAAGCCTCAGAAGAGTCGTTACAACTAATCGACGGAATACTTCACAAGACCTCAGTGTAAAGGTGAGTAACAATGCTGGAACCTCGGTATGTACACTTACCATTCGCAGATTACTTCATTCCATGGGTTACCGTGGTAGTGCGGCTGCTCATAAGCCTTTCATCTCCACTCAGAATGCTGCTCGTCGTTTAGCATGGTGTAAAGAATATTTATCGCGGACAGTAGATCAATGGAGACGGGTTCTATGGACTGATGAATCCAGATACACGATCCATCAGTCTGATGGCCGTGTGTGGGTATGGCGGCAGCAGGAGAACGCTATTTACCACAGTGTACTGTTCCTATGGTCTAGTTTGGAGTTGGCAGTGTACTCGTGTGGGGGCGTTTTTTGCGGTATGGTCCCAGCTCATTGGTCATCGTGGACAAACCTGTTAACCAGCACGCTTACCTCGTTTTTCTGGACAATTGTGCTCTCCCAACTCTGTGGCAATACTGTAGAACCAAGCCTTGTTGGTACCAGCAGGATAATACACTGAGTCAAAAAACAAGGTTTCAAAATCGCTTTATTATTATTCATTATAAGAAGCATAAGAGGGAGACGTACAGCGTTGGGTGTCTCTCTGGGAAATACTACAAACTGTTAAAAAATTGTGGTATATACACTGCAATGACAACGGGGATAAATAACAAATGCTTCAAGCAAAGCTTATTGCAAAAAAAAAAAAAAAATGCAAGAGGAGTGACAGAGAGAAACCCATCGTGTCACATGACACCGGCTGGGCATGATGTACAAGATAACACAGGCGAAACAATGGTACAAAATGAGAAAAAGAACAGCACAAACACCGTCGTGAAGGTGCGAAAAGGAAAACATTAGAGCACTTGTCTGAAGTAATCGAAGACCCAGAAATAGGGAGAGATGCTGGCTTAAAATCATAGGGAAAGAATTCATGTGGAGCAATAGCTGGATGTCGAGACGAATGCTGTAGTCCAAGAGTAGTGATACAAGCCATTGAACGGGCGAAGGCACGATCAGGTATAGGCACTAAAATGTGTATGGCGACAAGCACTAGGAAGGCAATCGGCACGCTGGGAAAGGCAGCGTAGTGAACCACTAACGATGGGTGGAGTACAAAGACGGAAGACAGACGCTGACACAGGCAGCAGGAAGTCTTCTATGAGGAGCAGTAGGCAGTTCAGAGCAGATAGTCAAGGTCAGTCACGATGTGTAAAAAGTAAACATGCCCAACGTGATAAATTATGATGGTAAAACAGTAAAATATGCACTTACTAGCTCGGGAAAGTGGTTAAGAAGATATCGCACACTGTTTTGCACGAGCGAAGCACAAATTAAAGGAGCAATAGGCACTATAAACAAGCAAATAGGGTGCACACTGCCTATCTCGGCAGGGCGTGGTTAACAGATGAAATTATGATGGAATATCAGTGAAACATGCACATTCGAACTCGGACAAGTGGTTAGGGAAAAACCGCACACTTTTATGTACGGGTGAAGCACAATTTGAAGGAGCAATAGACACTTGAAACGGGCGAACAGGGCACACACTGCAGATCTCGGAAGAGTGTAGTCGGCAGGTGAAATTATGATGGATAATTGGTAAAATATGCACTTACCAACTCGTAGTTGTGGCAAAAAGGATATCACACACCATTATGCACAAGCGAAGAGCACAAATTACAGAAGCAACAGATAATATGAACAGGTACTTTGGGCCTGAAAAGTGGACATCTCTTCTATTATCGTGGGACAGATACTGGCAGAACTAGTGGTGTTGGATTTATAATAAACAAGAAACTGAAGGATAAAGTGGTAGAAGTTGAAAGTTCCTCTGACAGAGCTGCACGACTCGTTATCCAACTATCGAGAAGATACCAGGCTCAGATTATTCAAACTTATGCACCCACCACAAGTCATCCTGAAGAAGAAATTGAAGAATTTTATGAGGAAATTCGTCATCTAAATAATAAAGGTAAGCAGCACTTGAAGATAATTATGGGAGATTTCAATGCAAAAATAGGGCACCGGCAACAGAATGAAACTTCAGTAGGTAAATTCGGTCACGGCAACAGAAACCAACGTGGAAATACTCTCGTTGAGTTTGCAGAGGCAGAAGGATTTTTCATCTTGAATTCCTTTTTCAAGAAAAAGCCACACAGGAAATGGACATGGAGACATCCAATTGGGACGACAAGTGAAATTGATTTTATTATGTGTAACAAAAAATTCGTCATCGAAGACTGCAGTGTGCTAAACAAGTTCAACACAGGTAGTGACCATAGATTGGTGAGATGTAAGATGCACCTCAACACTAAACTGGAACGTGGCAAGCTCACAAGACAAACAAAATGTATTGACATAACCAACCTTAAAAAACACCATAATACTTTCAAGTTGGAACTGAAGAACAGATTCTCTGCTTTAGAAGGCCTAACATCGGAAGAAGTGGATATTTCTGAAGTTAACAGAAAAGTAACCAAAGCTCTTATGGAAACAGCAACAAAATTAGCTGGGTCTAAGAACAAGTTGCATGTAAACAAATTATCAGGAAAAACCAAAATGTTGATGCAAAAAAAGAAGAGAGATGAGGACAACTAAAGAAGATGTGACTTCCAAAGTGGAATATATAGAGCTATGCAAGACAGCACGAAAAAGTATCACTGAAGACGTAAGGAAATTCAACTGTGAGCTAGTGAGGAAAGCAATTGAAAACAACCAAAGCCTAAAGATAGCAAAGGGACATCTCAGTAAGGGAAGAAAACAGATTATATCTCTGAGAAAAGAAGATGGTTCTCTAACAAGAAATAGAGGCGAAATTTTGACAAGAGTGAAAGATTTCTACTCCAAACTATATGAAAGGGATGATACATGTACTCCAGACATCATGAAAGGTACCAGAGTTCTTCCAGTCCTCCCAGCAGAAGTTGCTCATGCAATCAAGAACATGAAGCGGGGGAAAGCTCCAGGAGAAGATGGAATTACTATAGACATCATACAAGAAGCAAGTGGAGAAATTGAAACAGTACTCGCCCAAATTTTCACTCGATGCCTTAATGAAGGAAGATTCCTGAGGATTGGAACAATGCTACAATGATCCTGCTACATAAAAAAGGTGACATTGAGGATCTCAGGAACTACAGACCTATCAGCCTCCTATCAGTGGTTTATAAAATCTTCACTAAAGTTCTTTCACGCCGCTTGAAGGTAACACTGGACATGGCTCAACCGAGAGAACAAGCTGGATTCAGGAGTGGCTACAGCACAATAGATCATATCCACGTACTGAGAGAACTAATTGAAAGAGCGAGGGAATATGAACTTCCATTGTGCATGGCTTTTATCGATTATGAAAAAGCCTTTGATTCGGTGAAACCATCAGCAGTTACCACTGCTCTGAAATCCTGCGGTATTGAAGATGCATACATTAATATTATTAATAACATCTATGAAAAATGCAAGTGCAAAGATTCGGCTGTTTGAAAATACAACACATAAAATTGGAAAGGGAGTGAGACAAGGTGACACCATATCTCCAAGAAGCTCTTGAATGCCACATTGGAAAATGTCTTTCAATCACTGAACTGGGAAACAAAGGGATAAAGATTAATGGAGATTATCTAACCCACCTTCGTTTTGCTGATGACGTAGTCATTTTTGCAACTACCCCATCAGAGCTGCAGAGAGTATGATCCAGGAACTTGCTGACAAGAGTAAAGAAGTGGGATTAAAAATGAACTTTCAGAAGACAAAAGTGATGTTCAATGCTTTTACAAGAAATGAAGATTTATCGATTGATGGAGAAAAGCTGGAGATAACAGATACGTATGTTTATCTCGGACAGCAGATATCAAGTGAGGGTCACATTGATGAAGAAATTAATCGGCGTACAAAACTTGCCTGGAGAGCTTTTGGAAGAAACAGCATAATTTTCAAGAGCAATATGCCATTATGTCTTAAAAGAAAAGTGTTTGATCAATGCATCCTTCCAGTGCTTACGTATGGTGCAGAGACGTGGACCTTAACTAAAAGAGACATACAAAGGCTGCAGACAACTCAAAGAAGCATGGAGAGGTGCATGCTTGGTATAACCAGGAGAGATAAGAAGAGGAACTCGTGGATCCGAAAAATGGCGAGAGTGGAAGACATCATGATCAGAGTTAAATCCCTGAAATGGCAATGGGCTGGACATACTGCCAGAAGGACAGACCATAGATGGACAGCCGAAATTTTAGATTGGATTCCAAGGGACAGGAAAAGACCCAGAAAAAGACCACATGGGAGATGGGTGGATGAAATTCGTAAATATGCAGGAGTGACATGGAGGAGACTGGCACAAGACAGACCGTTGTGGAGGAAACTTGGGGAGACCTTCGTCCAGCAGTGGATTGATAATGGTTGACAATGATGATGATGATGACTTTGGGCACACACTGCAGATCTCGGAATGGCGTGGTCAGCAGGTGAAAGTATGATAGAATAACGGTATAATATGCACTTACTCACTCGGAAAAACGTCGAGGAAGATAGCACACACCTTTACACACGAGTGGAGCACAAATTTCAGGAGCAACAGGCACTTTAAACAGGCAAACAGGGTGCAACATGCAGAGCTCTGAAGGGCGTGACTAGCGGTCATAAAGCAAGGACTGTTACGTCGTGGTTTGACAATAATTCCGTATCATGTGTGGACTGGACAGCACAGAGCCCTGATCTTAATCCCATAGATCACCAATGGGATGAATTAGAGCGTCGCAAAAGAAGTTTGGAACCAAGCAACAGTTAGCTGCAGCAGTATGTACTGAATGGAAACGCATACCTATTGCTGTGTTCCAAAACCTTGTCGAAAAGCATGTCTCGAAGTGTCAGTGACAGACGCAGATACAGGCAGCATTAAGGCCAGATGTGGACCAACACTGTACTAATGTAGGTCAATAAATGCTATATTGTGTTTCTTTTCTAGGTGTCTGGTCACTTTTGTCAATATAGTGTATATTGGCATTATTGTAATTTCGGTCTACTTAATTCCCGGAGCAATATAACACAGACGCCGTCCACATTCATCCGATTCCACTCGCCACCTGCCTATTTCTGTTCTTGCCGATCTTCATTTCGCGGGATCGTCGCGAAAGTTAGCGTACCGAAACACGTCGGGAAACCACAATGCTCCTTTATCGCCTTGAACAATCACTAATTAAAGATATACACTTTATTATATTTTTTGGATATTAGCATCTAAGGTGGGTATGCCGTATCTCCAAAACCAGAGTTGATACGGCCCAACCAATGCCATTTTCGGAATCAGCGCCCCAAATATATCGAAAAATAGGTCTAACTTGCAAAGCACCAGACATTTTTTTATTGTTGGGTTGTGTTATCACTGTTGGAGAAGATCTCGAAAAGTTAGTTCCCTGATGGCAGTCTCTTTAAAGTTTAAGTAAGGCGCAAATCTTTTAACATTATTCCATATAAGTGGTTGAGAAGCGCATGGATTCTCCGCCAAGTACCGTATTCTGCAGGTTGATGCTTCTCGTGTCAAAGCGATCCTTAGACATAAAGCATAAAAACCATTTGTCGGTGGTGGGATATCGAAATCGCACCCTTCTGCTCCGAAGCGGAATGCTTTCCCAATTAAAATACACCAGCGAAATCTGTCGCTGCAACTTTGCGGTCTAGACTAGTGCGTTGCCTCTGAGGTAGTGACGTCACAGACACTAGATGTAAAGCAGACATGAGTAGTGCATTGGTGGTGGCTTGTCTTAGGACACTGACTGCCTCACTTCCATGGAATCAATGGTCCCAAATTAGGAACGGACGACAGCTTATTGCCTTTTGAGTTGTTTATGATGGAAAACATTCCCCAGACCAGAACGCTGCCCCCACCAACTTGTGTTCTGCCAACATTGGTTGAAGAGTGCTTGTTCTCTGATGTTTCTCGCTTTATACACCAACGTCCATTCATTCGATGAAGTGTTGTCACACCTCCGTAAACAAACAAATGAATAAAATATTCAGATAACTGTAAAGTTGCTTAGATGGCCACGCTGTCTGAGTCCTTTACCTCTGACCATTCAGTCGTGATGAATCCGGGTCCGAGTCCCAGATGAGGAATGGCTTGTCTTACGGCACTGGCGATGTCACTACCGTGGTGCCAGTGGCCCCCGAATTAGGGAATTTGGGACGGGCGACTGCTTTTATCACCTTGAGCTGTTTATGACGGTGTTAAGCCCACAAACAAACAAGAGATTCAGAAAACTGTAATGCCACCGGTGTGGACGAGCCAGGCCATTTGCCCGAGATGAGCCCGGGTTCGAGTCCCGAGCAAGGCATTGAGGCTGTGTTTGTCTTACGGCGCTGGCTCTTCCCGTTCCTTGGAACCAGTAGCTCTAAATTAGAGACAGCCGACTGCTTATAACCCTTTGAGTTGTTCATGGTAGTCCTGAAACCCGGAAGAGGAAAAACTGTATAAGCATTGACGTGGCCTCAGTGGGCTTTATATATTTTCCCTTGTTTCTATGCGCTATGCAAATTCAACAGGGTGACGTTGTGACGTATTACAGAGTGGAATCACGTATGAAGACGACAAATCTGCAGCGATACATTCCGTCGGTGTAGTTTAGTCTGTTAGAGCAACTCACTCCGGAGCGACGAGACAAGGTTTCCATCATGTCACCGACAAATTCCTGTTTTCACAAATCAATGAAGGAAGAAATATTCTTCATAATACATGGAAAATCGACAGAATATTCAAAGCAAACTGAATTTGCTTGTACCACAACAGGTCATCAATGTAACACTTCTCAGAAAACTTGAAAATTTTTATCGTCTTGGAGCGGCAATCGAATCCCGCATCTCCCGATTACTGGTCGAGTATGCTAATTATTACACCACCCAGGACAGTGAAGTCCCAAGCTACTGAGACATAGGAATCTGAAAGTCCTCAGATTTTTTACATGGATGACCAGTTGTGACACAAGCAAATTCAGTTTGCTTTGAATATCCTGTTTTCACATTGGCGCCCGAACGTTAAAAATGGATCTTCGAAAAATGTGTGATGTTCGTTCCACACATCGTCTAGAATGAATGAAAGGTTCGTTCTTTGCTTCGTTTATTTTAACTTCCGCATTTTGACAGATTTTCCGCAGACAGAAATTCCGTTTATTTCAGAAAAGTCAATTTCAGGTTTTTCGGTATTTTAACTGAAATTCCGCAAAATCGACGGCCCTGTACTTTTCAGGCCTTGCCCAGATAATCCTTCCGCTGAGTACAGAATCGAAACACAGACGTTGGAGCAGCCTCGACAGGTAACTCGCGCCTTTAACCACTAAGCTACAAACACTCAGCGATCAGCTTCGCGTACATCGTAAAACGAATTTGGTGCAGATGAAATTTTGTTTTTTGTCATTAATGCGAGTGATTTAGTCATTTTATTTTCTGTTGGAGCTTATTATTTTTTTCAATAGGTTTGTGTTATATTTTTTTTTCTGTAGGAGGATTTTTCACAAGTATTTTTCATCGCGATTTTTCGAAGCAACTAAATGCTTTGCAACTTTATTTTTTAAACTGACAGTGACTTTCAGTTATCTTTAAAAAAGGTGAAATGTACTTTTTTACAGTATTATTTCACCAAAAAAAAAAAAAAAAAAAAAAAAAAGGCTCCTACATATAAAATTTACTCATGTTAGCTATAATAGCTTTTGTCTTAAGTTGTCCAAAGACTGATACATAGACATCGTATAACCATCTGTACAATAAGTACCCGGTTTCTTACAGTAACACATAAGAAATATTAAATAGCTGGTGCTCAAAATAGGGGAGAGGAGAAGAAATACCCTGTGCTACAATAAACATAGTTCATGCCATATACTATCCACAATATCCGATCTCGCTACGGAACTTCAAAACTCGACAGACGATTGAAATTTAAAAGTTAATAAAACTTCAAGTATTCTTACTAATCGCCCCTATTAATGGAAATTTCTCATCATGCGGATACGGAAAAAGTGCGAACGGAGTTTTTCCGTTAATATAGGAAAGGAATTGCGGAAAGGTTTCTAAAAATTCAGAATTTTCCATTAACACATCTCTAAAACGGTAATTTACCGTCAATATAAGAAAGAAGCTGTGGAAAGGTTTCTGAAAATTTGGAATTTTCTCGTGGTACGAAAAATTCGTGAAATTGAGGTTTCTTTCCGTCATTTCAAGGAATCAGTTGTATCAGAAACATGCTTCGTTAATTCACGACAGAAATAACGGAAAGTTGCCCGTGAATTTCAGAATTGTTTTTACAGTGTTGACACAAAAGCACAAATTCGCAGAGAGAGAGAGAGAGAAAATGTAGCTTTAAGGCTAGAAAATGTTTAACGAGAATAAACTAAAATTTACATAAGAGAACAGGAACAATGCATGCGTTACAGCGGAACGAAGAAACTTTCGAGAGAGAATCTCACTCCGGAGCGAGCAGACGCGATTTTTGCTGTCACCGACAAAATCCTGTTTTCACAACTTGTCAACGTAAAATTTGCAGGGCGAAAAACGCACAAACTCGTTAATCACATTAGATACTGGAAAAGTACCACCACGGTATTGCCAGAATACATACCACACATAGATTAAGATTAGCGTTTATTGAACGCTCCTAGTACACTGAAGAGCCCTTGTTACATCATGTATTTATATTCGACTAGTGAATTCTTGAAGCGGTGTTTCAAAATGGATTTCAGAAATTCCAAGCTCTTCATATGGTGAACATGTGTAAATAAGGTTTAACATGTCTACATACGTACAATACTATATTGTACCTACTGGCTGAAGAGAAGTAGATTTCACCTCTTCTCAGGAAATTGTCTTTATGTATTTCACAGAAAGCTAGTCTACATCGTGAATTCAAATTTGATTCAAGTAATTTATTGTCACGCTTTACCGTAAACAGAACATTAGCATAGTAATGGGCCAAACTTGCGGTTGCCTCTGACATTCAGTCGTCTGCGTTGTTTTGAAATGGAATATTTCATGAAGTTCGAATCGTCGTAAAAGTTAGTTGCAGAAGTGCGCGGATGTCACAAAGAAAATATCGAAACACAAGGCGAATATAAAAAAATCCTGCATACCATTTTCATACTGTCCTCTCAAATTTCTTTAGTATTCGGAGGTAGAAAATTTACATATTTTGTTCATAAAAGTTGATTCTTTAGAACTGTTTGTGCACAAAAAGAGATGAAGTTTCCGCTTGTATCTATTTGCTATGCAATAAGCTATCACATTTTTGTGCTTTGAAAAATCCTGAATTTTACATGTGATAACGAAGAAGAAGTAAGAGGCTGGAGAACTGGCAGTATTTTTCAACGAATCATTGCAGTAAAAATCAAACTCATGCATAAAACAATAAAAAGCAAAGCTCGTGAATTCTTATCCGGCACGTAGCATCACTCAGTATAAGAAATAAATTTAGTAAAAATAGCTTTTTATTTTCCTCACAATGCCACCGTAGTAATAACAAAGTATTAGGTGTGCAACCTGATTCTCGGCCCCTAACCCCAAGCAATCATAGAACATCGGCAAATGCAAATAGCTGTGTGCGGTAATGGCTGATCATAGCGCCATCCAACAGCTTTCCAGTAGGCAACCGTAACCGCTCACAGCTGTAGTGCCAGAAGGTACGAAAGTTGACGGTGAAAGCAATGTCGTTCGAGAAGCAACATTTAAGGCACTGCCTCCTATCTCAGCTTTAAAAAGTGCCGCGGAAGTCCAGCAAATGAGGCTGCTGTGTCCTACAGTACGTGTAAAAAGTGGTTCCAGCTGTTTTAGTAGGAAAATTGCGATCTCCGTGATGCAGAACGTCCGGGACAGCCACAGAAAGTTGACGATGAGGAACTGGAACAACTGTTGGAAGCGGATCCCTGTCGCATACAGTCAGAGCTCGCCCAGGAACTCGGAGTAACACGGTAAGCCATTGCAAAGCGCCTGCACAAGCTTGGACGGATTTAAAAGGAGGGCCGTTGGGTGCCCCACCAACTCACAGCTGCGAACAAGTCTAGGCGCTACGAGGTTCTGTGTGTCCTTGCTCTCCAGATTCAAGAAGAAGGATTTCCTCCACAAGATTTTGACCTGTGATGAGAAGTGGATCCTCTACGATAATCTTAAGCGGCGCAAATCGAGGGGTTATCCAGGTCAGCCTACCACCAGTACCGCCAAACCGAATATCCATGCCAAGAAGTTGTCGCTGTGTATATGGTGGGATCAGCGCAATGTCGTACACTGTGAATTGCTCAAACCTTGTGAAACGGTCAAAGCTGAGCGTTATTGTCAGCAGCATATTCGTGTGAATGACGCAATGGAGGCGAAAAGGCCATACACCGGCAAGGGCAGAAGGTCGGTCCTGTTGCTTCAGGGTAACGCGCGTCTTCACACCGCAAAAACGACTTTAAACACGATCACCGACCTGGGATGGGAGATTTTGTCCCACCCGGCGTATTCTCCAGACTTCGCCCCGTCGGATCATCACCTCTTTCGCTCCCTGCAACATCACCTGAGTGATACGCACTTCACTTCTCTCGAGGAGGTTCACACAAGTATTGATGACTTTATCAATTCGAAACAACCCTCTTTTTCCGCAGTGACATTCGGCAGCTCCCTGACCAAAGGCTGAAATGTATCCAACACGACGGGGATTATTTCCCTGATTAGGTACGTATTAGATTTGCTATAATTTGCTGGCAATGTGTCGTGCCTGTGGCCGAGAATTAAGTTACACACCTAACACAATCAAACCCATTTCGAGCTTTTTTTTTTTTTTTTGGTTGAGGTTTAACTACCGCTGTGAGCAACTCAATGGGCTATAAGCAGTCGCTCGCTCGTCCCTGATTTAAGGCCACTGCTTCTAGGGAAGGGAGAGAGCCAGTACCGTAAGACAAACCCAACATCCATGCCTCACGGGATTCGAACGCGTACCTTTCTCGGACGAATAGTCATAAGCCATCGCTGAGACCACTGCGCCCCGGAGAGGCCGGCCTATTTTTGTCATATTACCTTTTTTGGGCTAAAATTAATCAATCATAAACTGTTCGTCAATTAATCGAAGATAAATAATACTTGGCCACCGGCATAGAGCAGTTAGTTAAGTCGCTATGCACTGTGTGGAAGACGGACGTTTCTGAATGGTGTTCGAATTCCGGTCCTGCCGGCCATCTAGTCTGCGGTTTTTTCCGGGGTTTTCCGTAGACTCCCTGTGTTTAGGGACACGAATGCGTGCATGGCTCCCTGTGAAGTCGGCCCCGGATGCACTCTGTCACTTGGTCCTCCAGGTTGGGGGTTGGGTGTGGGGTTAACGACCCACCTCATCAAAAATCTCTCGTTACGAAAACTCACGTAAAAACTCTTTGAGACGGACAGGGTCCACACTGTGGTGTCGAGTCATTGAAGAAGAAGAAGCAGAAATAACACTTAAAAATCAAAAACTATATAGATAGAAAAAAAGTGAGATCTGCAGCAAGCAAAACATTTAGTTAATGTATAAATTAAAGTAACTGCCCAAAAGCGGAAATTTCACATGCTACATCTGATTTGCTGTTTGCACTTTGCGTCGAAAATACGAGACAGCTGTTACTTGTCTGGTGGTTGTCCTGATAACAGTTTCAAAATGCTTTTCAACTTCCTCTGAGGGGGTGGTCAAGAAGTTCCTAGATGTAAAATAAACTTCACAGATTAAATGATTGAAAGATGCCGAGAAGAGAGGATAAAAGACAGCATTTTGTTTAGCTGGAGGTGTAAAAATACAAGTTTGTCCGCGTCCCCTTACTCCGGAGTAAGTTGCTCTCCCGACTAAGCTACACGGACGGAATGTATCTCTGGATGACATAAGTATATACAAATTTCTATTTGCGATATATTGATATATTCGACTGCAAAAAAACCCTTTTATGGTTAGAAGGGGAGCAATTCTTGCGTTCTTGCCAACAAATTCTGTATTCCGTATATGACTAATGTGATCATTAGGAGCTTTAAGAGTAACTTTCGGGAGCGATAAATCTCGATGATTTTGAGCATAATGAGGGAGATTAACAACGTCAAATGCAAGTAAATGCACTCAAAGCAATTCGTTTGATGTCCGATAAGTGGGAAAATGCGACAACAGAGTGTGAATCTCCCTCATTATGCTCAAACTGTATGCAAAATCTTCACGTAAAGCTGGGTTGCAGATTTTGGAAACGGACACTCCGAAGAGGAGGAAACTGCTGGTCCACTTTCGTCACAGAAACACTGCTAATACTGATAAGTGTACTAATATTAGTTTCTTCCGATGTGCTCATTAGAGATATACATTCTGCTTCGACCATAATCGTTAATCTCCATATTTCTATTAAATGTTACTCAATTTTTCAATAAAATGTTAAACAAAGTCAAATTTTGTGCGTTTGGGTTACTTTAACTTTCGAGCGCTGTATCTCCCTAACGTCCGACGAAATGTTTTATATGTGCTCATGATGGGTGATGATAAACATACAGGGGTTGGATAGAATAATGTGAACACTACGCTCAGAGACATAACTTCTAATGCAGCTGCGTACGTTGCAATACGCAAAGGTATCCGCCACGTTTTTGGTTCTAATAGCTCTGTTTAGAATCTCAAGGTGCTGGTTAAGTGCATTGAAAGTGTCTTGTTGCAAAATTTCTTTCAGGGTGACGACGAAAGGGGAGGCCTAACGGACTTCGAAAGAGGGATAATTGTTGGTGGCTGTGCCTCCGTGATAACAGTTGCCAGGGTAGTGTTATCGAGCTCTACTCTGTCTAGCGTCATGACAGCCATACCGTATTCGTGGCAAAACCTCGTCTGCGAAAGACAAGAGCTACCGGAAAACAACCCTGACTGATAGAGACAGGAGATCATTAGAGAGGATTGTTACCCGTAATAAGAGGACCACTGGACTAAAAATTAGTGCGGATCCCAATCTGCATCTCCAGACTCTAGTATCAACGAAAACAGTGCGCAGGGAACTTCATAAACAGGATATTCATGGCAGAGCTGCTATTGCAAAACCTCTGGTGACCTGGGTGAATGCATAATGGCGACGGCAGTGGTGCCAGGAGCATACAACGTGGACTGCCGATGCATGGAAACGTGTACTGTGGTCGGATGAATCTACATTCACACTATTCCCCACCGCAGGACGTGTTTACGTGTGGAGAACACCGTCAGAAGCGTACAACCTAGAGCGTCTGCTTCCAACAGTGCAGCATGGTGGTGGTTCTGTCATATCGTGGTTTTCAGCAGGTCACCTGACCACCTTAAAAGGACGGATGACTGGCAGGGTGTATGAAACCATTTTGGACGACCAAGTCCATCCAATGGCTCAGGCATTGTTTCCTGCAGGGGATGCCATCTGTCAAGACGATAACGCCCCAATTCATAGAGCTAGGAATTTCCAATCATGGTTTGAGGAACATGAGGACGAACTTTCACACCTTCCTTGGCCTCGCCAATCACCTGACTTAAACGTCATCGAGCCATTGTGGTCCGTGTTGGAAAACAGTGTAAGATCACGTTATCCTCCTCCTGTATCTCTCAAGGACCTGGAGAAGTTTCTGCATGACGAATGGTGTAACATCCCACTAACAACTATTCAGGATTTGTATGCGTCCATTCCAAGGAGAACTCAGGCGGTTTTGAATGCCAAAGGTGGTCTTGCATCCTATTAGGTACGTAAAACCTTCTTTTCCTAGATGTTCACATTATTCTGTCTAACCCTTGTATGTACGAAGTTTATCTGAAATCCTAGTTGGACGAGAACGAAACTTTCCTTGTGAGAGCAGCACTGTTACAATTTTTACTTTCGTTTGAAATGGACGTTATTTTGCGTTATACGTTACCAGACCGAAAGAGCATAATTTTTCTAATTGAGCCAATTTAATGTTTCCCCCTAATAAGTAAACTATGCTAAGAGCAATTCTAATGACTTAACTATTTTATCCTCATTAAGGAACACCAATGCCTCATTTATTTTTATGAGAGATTTATGTTGTTTGAAGAAGACCATTTCATTGGGTTTTTTGTATCTCTTACGAAATCGAAACTCTGCTGCGTATTTAACGCTTCTAACAACTCAGTTTTTGAATTACGCTAGACTCGTACGAACGTTTTTATTTTAGCACAGCACTGAGGATATAGGATTAAAGTTTTTGTTTAGAATGAAAATTAATGCTATTTATGTTAACAAGAAAGTGGAATGCAATAAAAACTTTCCATTTAAAGGCAACAGCCCGCTCTGAATGTAAACACATATTTTTAAATTAATTTCGGGAAATGAAAAAACGTCATGGCATAAGTACTTTTGCTTAACGTCGCATTTATTAAATTCACTTCATCTTGATTTTGCACGAATAAAATTCTCAGTACACATATGATAACATTAAAAACTAATGTCAACATATCACGAATGAATACCTTCGGTATATTTGGAGAGTAAATTATCTGAACTTTTTTTATATTTAGTTTTTAGTTTGTGTATTTGCTACCGGAAGTAAAATTTTTTTCTTTAACAGCAGAATTTCTTTTTGACAAAAAATATTCAAATACTTCGGAAACGGAATGCTTATTTTCCTTGACACTGTCTTTGATAAATGCAATATTCTTTCGCGTCATTTTTATATCTTGTACATGTTTTGAGCGTTATAGAATTTATAAGGGTCGCCCAAATGAAAGTGAGACTCGTGTAATAGCGTCGTTGTATAATTACACAGAGCCATGCATTTGCGCCGGTAGATGGCGTGTCATGTCAGGAAGCACGCTGTTATAGGCGGCATGTGTCAGTGTTCTGTTTGCACGTGCGGAGGCAAGTTGACTACATAAGGTCGTGACATGGATTCGTCCAAACAGACCCAGAGGGCAGTTATCCAATTTTTGACAACAGAAGGTGTTAATGGAACAGAAATTTATCGTCGTATGAAGGATATTTATGGGAATGAGTATTAGTCACGGCGCACAGTGTTCAGCTGGTGCAGTGAATTTCGTAAAGGACGTGTGAGCACGGAGGATATGCCGAGACCTGGGCAAGCACACGTAGCCATCACCACGGAATCGATTGCTGCCGTGGACAACCTTGTGAAGGAGAATCGCCGAACTTCCACCCGCGAGCTTGCAGCAACACTGTCCGTCGTCAGTAAGCGAACTGTTAACACCATTCTCTATCGCCGATTGGGATACAGCAAGGTTTGGGCACAATGGGTCCTCAAGCATCTCCAGGGGGAGCAGAAGACTCGACGAATGGGTGTTTGCTGGAGCATCTGCATCGTTACAACGCAGTGAGGGGACTGTTCCTTTCCAAGATTGTGGCTGCAGATGAAACTTAGTGCCACCACTTCAATCCTGCCACAAAAACGGGTGAGTATAGAATGGCGGCATCCCAACCCTCCAGGCTCCTTCCCCCAAAAGCTCAGTCCTTCTTTAGAGCTAGAAAAGTGATGCTCACGGATTTCTTTGATGAGAATGGGGTTATACGTCAATTCGTCGCGTGCGTCAATCCGTCGACTGCGTCAATTCGTCGCGCGTCAATTCGTCGCGCGTCAATTCGCCGCGCATCAATTCGTCGCGGGTCAATTCGTCGCCTGCGTCAATTCGTCACGCGTCAATGTCGCGGACACATTCGTCGACTACGTCAATTCGTCGCGTTTACAGATTTTGGTTACATACAAAACGAATGCAGGAAAACGTACAATTTCAAACGTCTTCCTCCCTGATCAAATTTATAAAGTTTGGACACTCAGACAGGATAGGAATATTACGCTTTTTCTTTGGCACTAAAAATATTAGACGGTAGACGGTTTTTGGAAGGGGTCAGGGCCCGGTTGGTCAGAGCCCCCATATACAATTTTTTTGTAAAATCTACAGTTTTCAATTCAGAACCACCAAATCAGGTATCCTATCTCATGGTACCCTAACTTAGACGGTTGTCAGTTTTTTGGAACGGATTAAGGCCCGGAGGGAGTCAGAGCCCCCACCCCCACCCTCACGCCCCACATACATACAAAATTTTTGTGAAATCTAGTTTTCATTTCACAACCATCAAATTTGGTATCATGAAACTCTTACTTAGACGCTAGACGGTTTTTAGAAGGGGTTTGAGCCCGAGGGTCAGAGCCCCCCCCTCATAAAAATTTCGTAAAATCTACAGTTTTCATTTTTGAACCACAAAATTTGGTATACTATCTCATGGTACTCTAACTTAGACGGTACACCGTTTTTGGAACGGGTCAAGGCCCGGTGAGTCAGAGCCGCCCACATACAATTTTTTTAAAAACTACAGTTTTCAATTCAGAACCACAAATTCTGGTATACTGTCTCATGGTACTCTAACTTAGACGCTAGACGATTTTTTGAAGTGGTTGCAGCCCGGGGGTAAGGGCCCCCTCATAAAAAATTCGCAAAATCTACAGTTTTCAATTTAGAACCACCTAATTTGGTATACTATCTCATGGTGCTCTAACTTAAACGGTAGACCGTTTTTGGAAGGGGTTGCAGCTCTGGGGGTAAGGGCCCCCTTCATAAAAAAATCGCAAAATCTAGTTTTCAATTTAGAACCACCAAATTTGGTATACTATCTCATGGTACTCTAACTTAGACGGTAGACCGTTTTTGGAACGGGTCAAGGCCAGGGGGTCAGAGCTCCCCTCATAAAAAAATTCGTAAAATCTACAGTTTTCACTTCAGAACCACCAAATTTGGTATACTATCTCATGGTACTTTAACTTAGACGGTAGACCGTTTTTGGATCGGGTCAAGGCCCGGGGGTCAGAGCGCCTGCCCCCATAATTTTTTTTTCGTAAAATCTACAGTTTTCAATTCAGAACCATCAAATATGGTATCGTGAAACTTCAACTTTGACGCTAAACGGTTTTTGGAAGGGGTTGGAGCCCGGGGGGGGGAGCCCCCACATAAAAATTTCGTAAAATCTACGGTTTTCAATTTAGAACTACCAAATTTGGTATACTATCTCATGGTTCTCTAACTTAGACGGTAGACGGTTTTTGGAAGGGGTCGGGGCCCTGGTCAAGGGAGCCCTAAACAAAAATTTCATAAAAAGCTCCGTTTTTTACTCTTAAGAATACCCTATCTACGTTCTAAGGCGCTCTTTGGCCCTTTGAGGGCCTTGCACCATAAACCATCAACCAACCAACTAACCAACCTACGGTCTAAGTGAGAGACTGTAGATAACAATAAAGTGCAAAAATATGCGTTTAATGGTGTATTAACAACACAAATCAATATAGTTTAGCTTTCACTACCAACGAACGGCTTATCAGGAAGAAATATAATGCAATGTAAATAGAGAGTTCCAGATATTCAAAATTAAAAACGGTAAGAAAAAGATGATCAATGCCAATGTGAAGTCGAACGGAATCGACATCACATATGTACATTGCATTTCTTTGTTGCGGGATTCACAGAAGCACACGTCAGATGTACTGCAGTTCTATAGATGTCTCCTAGAAGGTAAGTATTCCCATTCCTTTTTCTTTCTTTTTTGTTTCGCAAAATTAAATTAACTAAATCAAAAAATTTAAAATAAGTTTACTGGAAAATTGCAGGAATATCTTTTTCATTCATTAACTTTCACCCACTGAACTTGGTGATTCCATAAATAGTAATATGTACCTTTCAAATAACTGGTATCCCTGCTAGTACAAATTATATTAATGATTTATTTGCGTCCAGTTCAATCTAGTATGTCCATAAGAGCGTTTGGGGCCGTACGAAAAATACATTTCAACGTGTGCCGCTACGGCGGCGGAGTGATCTAGGGGCTGGCTTCTGACCACTTGTCAAGAAGAATTGCGCATGTGGAGGCACTTACCCCCGGGCCTTGACCCGTTCCAAAAACCGTCTACCGTTTAAGTTAGAGCACCATGAGATGGTATACCAAATTTGGTGGTTCTAAATTGAAAACTGTAGATTTTACGAAATTTTTGTATGGAAGGGGTGGCTCTGACCCCCTGGCTCCAACCGCTTCCAAAAACCGTCTACAGTCAAAGTTAGAGTTTTGTGAGATAGTATACCAAATTTGGTGGTTCTCAATTGAAAACTGTAGTTTTTACGAAAAATGTTATGGGGGGGGGGGCTCTGACCCCGTGCTCGACCTGTTTCAAAAACCATCTACCGTCCAAGTTAGAGTACCATGAGATAGTACACCATATTTGCTGGTTCTATATTGAAAACTGTAGATTTTACGAAAATTTTGTATTGAAGGGGGGTCTAAACCATCGGGCCCCGACCCATTCCAAAATCCATCTACCGTCTAAGTTAGAGTACCATGAGATAGTATACCAAATTTGGTGGTTCTCAATTGAAAACTGTAGATTCTATGTAAATTTTGAACGGGGTGGAGCTCTGACCCCCGGGCCCCGACCCGTTCCAAAAACCGTCTCCCGCTAAGTTAGAATTTCATGACACCAAATTTGGTGGTTCTGAAATAGATTTTAAGAAAATTTTGTATGGGGAGGGGGCTCCTACTCCCGGGCCTTGACCCGTCCCAAACGGTGTACCTTCTAAGTTAGAGTACCATGAGATAGTATACCAAATTTGGTGGTTCTAAATTGAAAACGGTATATTTGACGAAAATTTTGTAGGGGGGGGGCTCTGACCCACCGCGCCACTACCCGTTCCAAATACCGTCTCCCGTCTAAGTTAGAGTTTCATGATACCAAATTTGGTGGTTCTAAATTGTAAATTATGGATTTTACGAAAATTTTGTATGTGGGGGCTCTTCCCCTGGCTCCAACCGCTTCCAAAACCATCTACAGTCTAAGTTAGAGTTTCGTGAGATGGTATACGAAATTTGGTGGTTCTAAATTGAAAACTATAGATTTTACAAAAAATATTTATGGGGGAGGGGCGGCTCTGACCCCGTGCGCGACCTGTTTCAAAAACCATCTACCGTTTACGTTAGAGTACCATCAGATAGTATATCAAATTTGGTGGTTCTAAATTGAAAACTGTAGATTTTACGATAATTTTGTACCGGGGGGGGGGTCTGACCTCCCGGTCCCCGATCCGTTCCAAACACGGTCTTCCGCTAGTTAGATGAAAACTAGATTTTAATTGAAAACTAGATTTTACGGTAATTTCGTAGGAGGGGCTCTAACCCCCGGGCTCCAACCGCTTCCAAAAACCGTCTACAGTCTAAGTTAGAATACCACGAGATAGTATACCAGATTTGGGGTGGTTCTGAATTGAAAACTAGATTTTGCGATTTTTTTATAAAGGGGGCCCTTACCCCCGGCGCTGCAACCCTTCCAAAAACGGTCTATCGTCTAAGTTAGAGTACCATGAGATAGTATACCAAATTTGGTGGCTCTAAATTGAAAACTGTAGATTTTACGAAATTTTTATGAGGGGTGCTTTTACCCCCGGGCTCTAACCCCTTCCAAAAAGCGTCTAGCGTCTAAGTTAGAGTTTCATGATACCATACTTAATGGTTCTGAATTGAAAACTGTAGATTTATGGGGGGGGCTCTAACCCCCGGGCCTTGACCCCTTCCAAAAACGGTCTACCGTCTAAGTTAGAGTACCATGAGATAGTATACCCAATTTGGTGGTTCTAAATTGAATACTGTAGATTTTACGGCATTTTTTTATGACGGGGGGGGGCTCTTACCCGCTTCCAAAAACTGTCTAGCGTTTAAGTTAGAGTAACATGAGATAGTATACCAGATTTGGTGGTTCTGAATTGAAAACTGTAGTTTTTAAGAAAATTTTGTAGGGGGGGGGGGCTCTGACCCCCGGGCCTTCACCCGTTCCAAAAACGGTCTACCGTCTAAGTTAGAGTACCATGAGATAGTATACCAAATTTGGTGGTTCTAAATTGAGATGGTTCCATCACTTCGAACCCATCGAAGCTATGCACTTTCACCAGACAGTATTTCACCGCCAAATACAGTGCGGTAACGCAGTCTTCATCCTCATTAGCTTCCCCTCTTCTCTCCTCTCTTCCTCAGGTAACCTCTACTTTATTTACTTCTTTACTCTCTCCTTTCTCTCTTCGCGAACTCCGCGAGGCGTTCGCTACTCTCAATCCTCATGCCGCTCCTAGACCTGACGGCCTTCCTCTGTCCTTTTATCGTGCTTTTCTACTGTGCCTTCTGCCTTTTCTGTCTGCGTGTTTCTCGTCTGCTTTTTCCTCTAATGCGTTACCGCCGGACTTTACTTTGGCACACATCATCCTCCTTCCTAATAAGGGTGACCTCTTGGATCTTGGAAACTGGCTCCCTATCTCTATCCTAAACACTGACTATAAGTTCTATACAAAACTCTTATCCCGTCGTCTTAATTCTGTTCTCTCTTTCGTTATTTCTAACTACCAGACATACACTGTGCCTGGTCGGACTATTTCCACTAACGTTTCTCTTCTCCTTCATCTTCACTTCCTCGCTCGCTCTTTTTCTGAACCTCTTGCCTTTCTCAATCTGGATCAAAAGTCCGCTTTTGATAACGTTTCTCATTTTTATCTCTCTGCTGTCCCTTCACAATTTGGCTTTCCTCCTAGCTTTTCTTCCGCACTCTTGGCCCTTTATTAGGGCGCCAGTTTCCATGTTCGAGCTGCCACATTTCTAACCGCTCCAATTCCGTTTAAGCGCGGCATCTGGCAAGGATGTCAGCTCTCCGACCAGCTATTCGCTCTCGCTTTTGAGCCTTTCCTGTTAGCAGCCCGAAGATCACTCCTGGATGTCTTACCGCCGACAGTGGCTAGTACTCGTCATCATCTAATAATTTTCACCGCCTATGCTGATGATGTGACCTTTTGCGTCCGGGATGAATCTCAATTCGATCGCCTGTATTCTGTATATCAACAGTATGTTGCATTATCTGGAGCTGCGATGAATGCCACTAAAAGTACTGGCTTATGGTGCGGGGCATGGGCTGCCCACACCGATGCTCCTTGGGGTGCGTAGTGGACAGCCACTACACAGAAGATCCTCGGTGCGTATGTCGGATTGCCCTTGGCTTCTGCATCCGCCACCTGGACTGCTCTTCTTCTCCGGATACAACGGACTGCTGCCTACTGGAGTAAGGCCCGCCCTTTCACATCGTTCCGTCAACGAGCAGCCGTGGTTCGTCTACAACTTATCTCCCTATGCGAATACTCTTGGATGTCGACGGTTGGCCCGTGTCACAAATGATGACCATCACTCGCCTCTCAACTTCCGTCATCTGGTCTTCACATCACTGGGTTAAACCTGCCACGCTTCATCTGCCAGCCTCTTTAGGTGGCATCCAGCGTCCTGGTCCAGCTGTCTTTTATAAAACACATCGCATTATACATTTCATTCGCCTTGCCACTTCAACTGT
The DNA here is from genome assembly GCA_039090855.1 of Macrothele yani. Classification (NCBI taxonomy): domain Eukaryota; kingdom Metazoa; phylum Arthropoda; class Arachnida; order Araneae; family Macrothelidae; genus Macrothele; species Macrothele yani. Next base: position 42,260,334 of record CM077004.1, read on the forward strand.
TCCGTCCCTTACTACTACCTTGAATGTTCTAGCTTCTTCCCGTGACCCATCTTTCACCTTCCTACTGTTTCTGAAGATGGATGCACACTCTCTTCTCCAGTCCCACCTCCCTCCTGTCCTGCGAGAGGGCCTTTCTCTCTTTCGTTCGCTTCCTCTTCTCCGTTCATTTCCTTCTTCAACTCTTGATCTCCTAGATGAACCTCTCTTCTTCTCTTCTCTTATTCAACCTCCTAACCTCCCTTACTTTTACTTTCCTCATTGGATCCGCTCTGGTGTGATAACTGTCCGTTCTCTCGTAACTTCTGATCTAACCTGGAGACCTCTTTCTTTCCTGTTTCTATCTCCAACCATTACATTTGCTAACGAATATCTTCTCCTTCGCACAGCGCTTTGGAGCCTCTTTCCACTCCTCGCTTCACCTGATGGTCTCTTCTCGGTCCCCTCTGCTCCTCTTTCCCTCCCGTTCTTTCTCCTCATTCGTAGCTCCCCGGTTCTAGTTACTTCTCTCTCCTCCTCTTCTCTTTATTGGCTTCTTCTTTCCCCTCCCGCACTTCCACTTTCTGTTCATTCTGCTCCTCCTTCTCTTCTCCCCGCCATCAGGACAGCCTCTACCTCTCCCCTTTCCTCCCCTCTTGAACTCAATGTCATTTGGCAACTTCTTCACCTTCGTCTCCCCGCCCCATCAGTACTGTTTCGCATGACCCTTCTCACCTCTCCGCAGTGCTCCTTTTGCCCTGAAGTCAGCGACGTCCAACATCAATACCTATTCTGCCCCGTTCTCCTGCCAGTCCTAAACACAGCATTTCGTCTTGCTGATCGAATTTGTGCTCGATCGTTACCATTTCTTGCATATGCTTGGCTACTCCAAACAAAGCATCCACCTACTCACTTGCCTCCTGTGTGCCGTTATATTTTTCTTCTTGTGAAGTTCACTGTCTATGCTTTCCATCTTCAACAACGCTTCCCTGCTCTTATTCCACCTCCTCAGGAGGCAAGTGCTATCATTCGGAGACGCTTCCTAGCACGGTTAACCACTCGCCTCCAAATGGAGCACTCTCGTGCTGCCTCAACAAACACCGATAGCGTTTTTCAATCCACTTGGGCCCAATCGGCTGGGTGGTTCCATATCCACAATTTGCAGTTACATCTCAACCTATAAGTGGGATTTTTGTTGTCGCCCACGTTCACTGTAACAAATCATGTTTTTACGTATTAATTTTGGTGCTTCGCTATTTGTGATTATTCTGTTTTAATGTGCCATTGAAGATAGCTCACCATGTTTTCCATGTTCTCTTCGATAATGTTGAGTTTTATGTTGTTGTATATAATTTATTGTTACAAGATGCCCTTCTGAGTACATTTAGCGTTATTTCCCCTTGTCACTGAATACTTCTGTACATATGTTGTAAATTTTGAATGTAGCATCACTGTTGCATTTCTGTTTCATGAGAAGCTGCCCTTCTGGGTATGTTTAGCGGCTTTCTTCCTTGTCACTGTATTGTTCTGTACATATGATATGAAACTTGTGCATTGCATTACTGTTCGATTTCTGTTTTTTGTAAAGTTGCTCTCCTGGGTTCGTTTAGCATATTTCTCTCTTGTCAGTGCATAATTCTGTACATATGATAAGTATTTGTGCTTATTTGTTTCTACCATTACTGTCATATCTCTAAATACTGTTGCACCTGTTAGTTCCTTCTCACCCATGGTCTTTTATGAGAATTAGTACCTTGTGCATGTTTAATCTTTAGTATGGTAGTAATGCTTAATTGGAATTTGTGCATAGTATAGAATCATGTCTTGCCCTGTCTACAATACTGTAGGTAAACATTTTCGTTTGTATCGCTCGTGCTTTATTGTCTGCCTCTCCTTCGCCCTACGTGGCGAAATAATTTTATCATTTTAACAATATTTTGTTTTGCGTTTCACTGGAACTTTCCAGCTGATGTATATACCACTGTATTTATTGGCAGAATTCCATTGTCATGTACATAGAAATGTTATTTTATTGAAGAATAAAGGCAATTTTGAAATGTAGATTTTGCGAATTTTTTTATGAGGAGGGCCCTTACCCCCGGGCTGCAACACTTTCAAAAAATCGTCTAGCGTCTAAGTTAGAGTACCATGAGATAGTATACCAGAATTGGTGGTTCTGAATTGAAAACTGTAGTTTTTAAGAAAATTTTGTATGTGGGGGCTCTGATCCCCCGGGCCTTGACCCGTTCCAAAAACGGTGTACCGTCTAAGTTAGAGTACCATGAGATAGTATACCAAATTTTGTGGTTCTAAAATGAAAACTGTAGATTTTACGAAATTTTTACGAGGGGGGGGCTCTGACCCCCGGGCTCAAACCCCTTCCAAAAACCGTCTAGCTTCTAAGTTAGAGTTTCATGATACCAAATTTGATGGTTCTGAAATGAAAACTAGATTTCACGAAAATTTTAAATCGTACGTTTTCCTGCATTCGTTTTGTATGTAACCAAAATCTGTAAACGCGACGAGTGGACGTAGTCGACGAATTGACGCACGCTACGAATTGACGTGACACCTGAGAATGGCCCATTGCTGTTGGATTGGCTGGACGCAGGTAGTACGGTCAAGGCAACCACATACTGCGATACGTTACGCAACCACATACTGCGATACGTTACGCAACCTCAAAACGGGCAGCAAGTATAAGTGACCCGGTATGTTGTGAAATGGGGTTATTCTGCTGCATGACAATGCCCGCCCGCTTGTAGCGACAGTGTGCCAAGACTTGCTGCGGAGCTTCCGGTGGGAGGTCTTCGACCATCTCGCATACAGCCCCGATCTGTCGCCCCGCGACTACCACATCTTCGGGCCACTGAAAAAAGCTCTCAAGGGCTGCCGGTTTGCTAACGGTGCTGATGTCCGGGAGGCCGTTGAAGACTTGTTCCACATTGGTTTTTCGCTCAGAGTATCCTCAATCTCGCGCCGCGCTGGGACACCTGCTTGAACCGACAAGGCGACTATGGTAGCGCGTACGTAGCCCATGTATCACTCTTACTTCCTGTATGTTCACATATTCCAACCCATTAACACTTACTGCAAAAAACCAACAGTTTCAGTTTCATTTAGTTGACCCTTATATTTTTCTGAGTACACATCATCATCAATCCACTTCTAGAAGAAGGTTTCCCTAAGTTTCTTCCACAACTTTTTAACTTGAGCCAGTCTCCTCCATGTCACTCCGAAATGCTTTCGAATTTCATCCATCCATCTTTCACGTGGTCTTCTTCTGGGTCTTTTCCTATCTCTTGAAATCCAGTCTAGTATTTAGGTTGCCCAACGGTGGTCAGTTTTTCTAGCATTATGTCCCGCCCATTGCCATTTCAGGGATTTGAAAAAAATGAAAATGTCGCGGCGAGAGTGAACTGACTTTGAGAAAGAAAAGATTGTTGGGTGTTATATTAGTGCGTTGTCCGTAAGAAAAAACCGAGAGGCGTTTAAACATACCCAAGTCAACTGTTTTCGATGTACTGAATAAGTGGAAGACACATGGCGTGCGTGAAGCAGCAAAACCTACCTGAAGACCAAAGAAAATCAGTGATAGAGGATATTTAAGCTGCTTTCCACGTATCAACAGTACGCAGCTCTCTCTGGTGCGTCCTTGAACGTGCTGAAGAGCACCGGGTTGTGGTGTGGGTCTTGGATGCGCCGCACCGATACCCCATGGGGTGCGGTGTAGTCCTCCTCGACCCAGAAAATTCTTGGCTCCCAGATTGGACATCCATTCACTGCTGGAATTATTACCTGGAATGGACTCCTTCCTCGATTACAACGCTCAGCTGCGTTTTGGCGATTCACGCATTCTTTCGCATCTTACATTCAGAGAGCGCAAATTGTCCAGCGATACCTTCTATCCAAATGCTTGTTTTCTTGGAATTCATCGGTGTTTACCTCGGCTTGTCTCTCTACTATCAACAACATCTTCACCCGTGATTTGGTCAGCGAAGCATCGGGTTGCTGCTACGACTCTCACTCTTCCAGCTTCCCTGGGAGGAATTCGCCTACCGGATGTACGCCTTTACTACCGAGCCTTTTACATCGTTTCATTCCTTCGCCTTCTTCTCAATTCTTCTCCATCCCTCTGCTCTACTTTTGATTTTCTTATCTCTCTTCAAGATCCATCCTTTTCTTTTCTCTTATATCTTCGGATGAACTCTTATCCTTCTTCTTTTAATCAATTTCCACCCCTCATTACTCAAGCTCTAGCGTTCTTCCGCTCACTTCCACTTCTTCGCGCAACTCCCTCTACTACTCGTGATCTTCTTGCCGGACCACTTTTCTTTTCGACTCTGATTCACCCTCCTGATCAACCCTACTTCATCTTCCCTCCTTGGGTCCGCTCCGGAATCTTAACTCTTCAGGCTTTAGTTACTGCTGACCTCTGTTGGAAGCCCCTTTCCTCTCTCTTCCCCGCTTCTACTCCCCTACTGGAGGAAGATTATGATCTCCTTTGTTCTACTCCCTGTTCTCTCTTCCCTTCCCTTGTTTCTGATTCTGGTTTCATCTCTGTTTCTGGTCCTAGCCTCTCTATTCCTTTCTTCCTTCCTCTTCGTGACTTTCTTGCCCCCATTTCTTCTTTTTCCACCGGTTCGATCTATAGTCTTCTAAGCGCACCCCTTGATATTCTCCACCCACTCCCGGATGTTTTCTTCGCTTTCTTTGACAATCTGGTCTACATCTTTTTCGCCGCTCTCCTCCCCGCTGGAGCTTAACCTTCAATAGCGGTTTCTCCACCGTCGCCTTCCCGTTCCTTCCTCTCTCTTTCGTATGTCTATTTCTTCTTCTTCACTCCGTATTTTTTGTGGTTCTGAAGGCGATGTTCCACACGTTTATTGTCACTGTCCCATTCTGTTACCGCTGCTTCATACTGCTTTTCGTCTTGCTGGCATTATTTGTTCCAGGGATCTTCCTTTCCAAGCAAATTTTCCTTTTCCATGGCTACTTCTCACTAAGCGTCCTCCAACTAAACTTCCGGATGCGTCTGCCTACCTATTCGTCCTTGTGAAGCATGTTATTGAGCCTTCCTTCCGGTCTGCCTGGGCGTAGGAAACCGGGTGGTTCCGAGTTGACGGGTCGACGCTGTATCTTTCGTGTTAATTGCGTTGTGCTTTCTCCTCTTACTTTTCCACGTGCCTTTTAGGACACAGTGTATATTTGTAATTATATTTTGTTATTTTGTTGGATCTGCATTTCTTTGTGTCTGTTCTCTCAAATGGCAGGGTATGTAGTTGTCCACTGTGGTGTGCCGTTCTTGGCATAGGTTTTGCGAATTGCTAACTCATGTGGCTCGTTTTCTTTTGTTTGAGTACAGGTTTGTACCCGAGTCTAAGCTGCATGTACCACTTTTATCATTTTTTTCCTGGTATTTTATGATATATATGTACCATATCTCCTTATGGTCCCTTTATTGCTGTCAATAGGCGTGGTATTGTTGGTTGCCTGTAACTGTATGCTGTTGTAACCTATCTTCATTGTACATAATTTCTGACATTGTCACTTTTTTTCGCACCTTGGATTGTCATGTACCCTGTATAACGAAGTAAATTTCTCCGTCATTTCTGTCCACGCCAGGATTCGAACCCGGATCCCCTCATTCCGGAATAAGTCACTCTACCAATTGAGCTACGCGGACGTTTTGTTCTGATTCCTATTTGCCTTTATGTCGTGTGCGTCCTTCTGGCAGGTACGTCACATCTCCTGGTACGTTACATCATCTCCCCCTTATTTTTTTTATTTTTTTTCGAAGTGCTGGAGAAGGGATTCTCTGATTTTTCCTATCTCGCGGTGTGGAAAGAACATCACACCATTGCGAGATTTTGAACGGCCGGGTCATCCGGATAGTTCGGGCGCCATTATAACGAAGTAAATTTCTCCGTCATTTCTGTCCACGCCAGGATTCGAACCCGGATCCCCTCATTCCGGAATAAGTCACTCTACCAATTGAGCTACGCGGACGTTTTATTCTAATTCCTATCTGCCTTTATGTCGTGTGCGTCCTTCTGGCAGGTACGTCACATCTCCTGGTACGTTACATCATCTCCCCCTTATTTTTTTTTTTTTTTTCGAAGTGCTGGAGAAGGGATTCTCTGATTTTTCCTATCTCGCGGTGTGGAAAGAACATCACACCATTGCGAGATTTTGAACGGTCGGGTCATCCGGATAGTTCGGGCGCCATTATAACGAAGTAAATTTCTCCGTCATTTCTGTCCACGCCAGGATTCGAACCCGGATCCCCTCATTCCGGAATAAGTCACTCTACCAATTGAGCTACGCGGACGTTTTGTTCTGATTCCTATCTGCCTTTATGTCGTGTGCGTCCTTCAGGCAGGTACGTCACATCTCCTGGTACGTTACACCTGTTTATTGTAAATTGTTCGTCCATTGCTTCTTTTCCCCTGCTGTTATCTGAGACAGCGAAGTTCTGTTCTCTATGCTTGTAATTTATATAGCATGCTCATTGTGTATATTCATACTGAAGTTTTATATCGTTCCTGTTCACTGGACCGTTGTACTGTGTATTCTGTAGTGTTATGCAACGAGGAACAGCGTTTGCTGGTTCGTACCTCTCACTCGAATGTTTTATTTCCCTGTGTACCCAATGTGCTTATTTCTTGTTTTTCTTCCCAGTCATGTATTGTTCGGCTTATCACAGGGTTTATGTTCGAGTCCGAAGTTCCCGGACTCTCGTTTCCCTGTTGTATTTGTGTTATGTGAACGTCACCCTGCCGCATACTTTTTCACGTTCTTCGATTTGTTTCGGTTGGTGATAGCTCATTGACCTGTAAAGGCTGTATTATTTTACCCAATTTTTCCTTAAGCTTTCGCCGGTTCCCGCGAGCGCCGTGTTTCTACTTTTCGCACTCGCTAGCAAGGTTTTATCACTGTTACATTGCTTACGTGTACCGTGTTGGTTATGCCTCGTGCTTGATACTGTGTTTAATGAAATCTTCAGCTTTTTATTTTTTCTTGTATGTATATTGTACTTCTTCTTCAGCATTTCTGTTGGTACTATTTCCTTTGTGATTCTTTGGTCCTCGGTTGAGTCCAGGGTCACTATAAATTTTGTATCAATGTTGATTTTTGTGAATTGAGCTTACCATCAAGTGTGAGTTGTAATTTTTATTGTTCTGTTTTTCTTTAGTTGGCGCTTGCCATTCGCCTCTAGTGCGTATCATGTAACTTACCGTAATCTGCATTATTTCTCTGGTACTGTGCTTGCTGTCATTATCAACTATCTCTCACGCGTATTTTCCCTGTTCTCAGTGCACCGTGCTATTTGTAATTCTTGTTTGTTATGTATCCCCGATGTGCCCCGTGGGTTTTGCACTTGCGTTTTTGGCTTTTTGTATTGTATCTTCAAACCTCGTGCAATTTCTGTTCGAGTCGGTGTCATTGGGCTCACATTTATTTGTACCGTTTTATGAATTGTGCGGGATGTTATGTTGTTCCTTTATGTTTTTCCCCTCTATCTGTTTTCTCATTGTTTAGCGTCGCTCAGTGTGGCAACGCCTTGATCTTGTCTTCAGAATCACTCACTGGAGTGGTATTCATATGAATTTTATCGGGTTTGTTGCGCGTTGTTGGTGTACGGTGCTTACTGTATTTATCGTTTTTATTTCCGGTTTTCCTCATTGTTAATAGAGTGCCGTGTTGGATGTCCTTTTCTGTTGTTAGGTGTTCCTCGATTACATCCTGGCTATTGCCAGTGCCAGTTGTAATTGCTTTCGTGTAGTTTGCTGTCTCTGTGTATCGTGTATTTTACCACCTTGTTGTGGGTTTTAGCATTTTTCATATTATTTTGACCGGCGTAGCCGCATTCATTTGTTGATATTGTCATTACTTTCATTCATTGTTTAATTATTGTTTTCCCCACTTTGTGGTGCGCCTGTATTATTTCATGCCTAAGAGTTCAATAAAATTTGTTAATACTCAGGAGAGTCGTTACAACTAATCGACGGAGTGCTCATAAGGATCGTCTTGATCTGAATTTATTATGATATCTCGTACAATAGAGGTAATTTCGGGTGGCAAGGAAACAACGCTATAATAATATCGAGTTATGCTTTGCATTATTGCCACTGGAGTGGTCAGTGGAAAAGAGCAATCACACATTTTAAACCATAAAAGCTGAATAAGCAGGATTATGTGCTGGAAACTGAACTGCGGAAATTTCGGCCATAATTCAATATAATAATCGTTTAGAGGAAAATAATATTATAATTCGAAGAAACTAGAATGTATATCGAATGTTCTGCGACATGTTTCCGACAAATGTAAACATTCTAATATTATATTCATACTCACAGAAAGAAAATGGCGAATATCTCTGGAGATCACACCTGCTGCTGTGGGAACATTGGCGTGTTCAACTCCGGATGATTATTTGTGGTTATGTTGATGGTCGAACTCGCCATAATTATGACAGTAAGCCGATAAATGACAATATAAACTTGTTGATTCTCATATCCCGAGTTCAGAAATTAATGCTATTATGAACGCACTTCGTCTTGTTAAGAAACGTTCATATTTCAAATTTAAAGACAGCCTTTATCAACAGTTGGAGGGCTCCCCAATGGGTTCCCCCCTTATAACGAAGTAAATTTCTCCGTCATTTTTGATCTACGCCGGGATTCGAACCCGAGGCCGCTTATTCCGGAACAAGTAGCTCTACCAACTGAGCTACGCAGACGTTTATTCTGATTCCTATCTGCCTTTATGTCGTGTGCGTCCTGCTGGCAGGTACGTCACATCTCCCCCCGAAAGAGGGCCGGGGGCATGGCCCACGGGTCAGCCGTGACCATGAATCGCTGCAGGCAGCCATCCACTGTAGAACGTGCACTTGAGAACTCCCAGTCAATCTTCTGTGTGGAATGCAACATCACACATTTTTATTTTTCGAAGCGCTGGAGAAGGAATTCTCTGATTTTTCCTGTCTCGCGGTGTGGAAAGAACATCACACCAATGCGAGATTTTGAACGGCCGGGTCATCCGGATAGTTCGGGCGCCATTATAACGAAGTAAATTTCTCCGTCATTTTTGGTCTACGCCGGGATTCGAACCCGAGGCCGCTTATTCCGGAACAAGTCGCTCTACCAACTGAGCTACGCAGACGTTTATTCTGATTCCTATCTGCCTTTATGTCGTGTGCGTCCTGTTGGAAGGTACGTCACACCCTGTCTGCTGTTCTAGCTGAAATTTTGTTACAGCACATTGAAAATCAGGTCATTGGTTCCTTTCCTCACCGCCCGTTGCTTTATTTAAGGTACGTTGACGACATCCTGTTTGCATGGCCTCACAACCGGGATGATTTACACTTATTCGCCAACGAACTATCATCCATGTTCCCAACTATCAGGCTCACGATAGAATTTGAAGCTAATAACTGCTTACCTTACTTGGATATTCTTATTCGTAAGGACTATAGCCTTAACTGCATTACCACTTGTGTATATAGAAAACCCAGTCATACACCTGTTTTAATACCTTATCATTCATCACACCCTAAACAACATAAGTTGACAGCATTATTCTATATGTTTAGAAGAGCTCACTCACATTCATAAACTTCTGAATTATTTCAGCAAGAAGTTAACTACATTTTTGGTTTGGCTGAGCAATATGAGTTCCCTAAATATCTGATTAGGCAAGTGTTTGGCAAGGTCAAATATGCCCTACATACTACCCTGTTAAGAAACTCCAACTGCAATTCCATATATGTTGGCTCTATGCAATACAATCCACATTTAACGAGAGCCTTAACACAACTATGTAAACCATATGACTTGAAGTTTGGTTCACGCACACGAAACTTATTTTCAGTAGTTCGTAAGGATCGTGAACTGAATAGCAAAATGGGACAGTGGGGTATTTACAATATCCCTCTGGTTAAGGCAACTACAGGACAAGCAGCTTCTAATTATGTGGGTTCTACAAAACGCAATATTGCATTACGAATTAAAGAACACAAATACAATATTAAAACAGACATGTATTGTACATCACTAGCCAAATCTGTTACACAAGATGATCTTAATCCCGACTGGAGCAATGTTAGAATAATTAATACTCCTAGTAAACCTGGTGATCTTTTAATTGCTGAAAGTGTGTATATAGAGGCCTCCGGTGAGCAATGTTGTAATGAACATGCCCCCTATGAGTTACATAACGTTTGGAAATCCCTTATTAAAAATTTAAATTATAAATTGTAATATAAACTTAAAATTGAATGTTCACCCTACACCATTTATTTCTATTATATATTTCCAGGTTTTCTTCTTCAGACCATTGGGCCAACAGTATACGCAACATTTTTGACGCATGTAGATTACTATTGGCTAACTTACCATGCTTCCCACAATGCAATGATCTATATTATATATAGATTAAATGTGTATCTATTTATTATATCTGAAGAAGAGGCAGCCGCTGCCTCGAAAGTGCTCATGGTTTTAACTGTTTTTATTTGTATATATTTCTCATCTTTTAATCATTAAATCGTGCTAAAGACGGAAATCTTTCATCGCTTCAGTGACAATATATCAGTTCTTTCGTACCAAACTTAATTATTTTATTATACGGAATGAAGCGCAGAACATGTCACAAATCAATAAAACAAGACACACACCCCGCAACTGGTAGTTCAGACGCTGTTGTTTTTATTACTTGTGTAAGTCCTAACTTCTCATCTCTTCTCCGGTCATGTTCCACACACGACTATTGCGGTTTCTTGATAACTGGTGCACATAAAATCGCGACGTTTTATGCATACGCCACAGACTGTTGAAACTCGGTTGCACCACTGATTACGATTTTTTTAAAGTTTTTATTCGCGTAGGAAAGAAATGAAAAAAACGTTCTTATTACAACCGAAGATTCGGTGTCATCTTTCTTGTTTTCCATATATTTTTGCAACTGCTGAATATACACTGGCGTGCAAAAATTCAGAACGAGACGGTTTTTCGAATGTAATGTCGTGCAGAAGTGCTCCACATCGACTCAAATCATACCATAAGATCCCCAAGATGTAAGAATATGGGATAAGTGAGCAAAACCGTCCAAACCAGGAATCCAAAGGATACAAAGGCACTTTATTGAAAACGTAGCTTCGAGCACAACTGGACAGAAAACAGAAACATCCATGTGACAGGCGGCTGCCAAGAAAAATCCAGTCTTTAGTAGGGGATATGATCACCCCTGACTGCCTTGCAGAATTTACAACGTCTGTCCATGCTGAGGATGAGGTTGCAAAGGAGCTGTTGAGGCATCGCGGCCCATTCCTCTTGTAGCGCCAATGACAACTGCGGAATCGTTGCTGGCTGCTGGTGACGAGGTTCCAAGCGTCTCCCTAGAAGGTCCCACATGTGTTCGATTGGATTTAGGTCCGCGGACCTTGCTGACCAATCCATACGTTGAATATCTTCACTGTCCAACAGATCTGCGACAGCCACTGTACGATGAGATGTAGCGTTGTCGTCCATGAAGAGGAACTCAGCACCCACAGCATCTCTAAACAGACGCACTTGAGGCAGGAGAACCTCGGTATAATAGCGGACACCAGTGACTGAACCTCCTTGGAAGATGTGGAAGGTCGTACGGCTACCATGCATGATACCGCCCTAAACGAGAACTCCGCCACCTCCAAACTGGTCCCTTTCGATGATGTTGGAGGTGTGATTGCGTGTTCCCTGCTCTCTCCAGATGTGTATACGTCCAGAATCGCTCGTCAGACTAAATCGGCTCTCATCCGTAAAGAGAACTCGACCCCAATGCTGATGTGTCCAGTTCTTGTGCTCCTGGCACCACAGAAACCGCCGTCTCCGATGAGCAGGCGTTAATGGTACATACCGTACTGGACGTTGTGCAAATAGACCACCTTTGTGCAGCCTCCTGGCCACGGTAAAACGCGATAACGGAAGTTCAGTTATCTGTTGCCTGTGCTTTGCGATTTCTCCCGCTGTCTGCCGTCTGTCTCTTCTCGCCTGTCGGACAATGTACCGGTCGTCCGCCGTCTGTCTTTTCTCGCCTGTAGGACAATATACCGGTCGTCCGCCGCCGTGGTTGCTCGTGGACGACCACTGCTAAACTCTCGGACAGCTGTTCCTGTCGTTTGAAATGCTCTCCAAGCTCGTGAAACGATGCTGTGAGCGATCCCGAACTCCTCGGCCACAACAGTCACACTTCGACCTTCTTCCAACTTCCCAATGACGCGACCTCGGGTAAAGTCATCCAGATGCCGTCTACTGGAGTGCCTGTTGGCCATATCTCACGGTGGCAGCAACTCGACGTCGTTGAAACCGATGTACACCCTGCAATAGGTTTCACCGAATTGCTGAGCGTACACCGCCCGTGTGCTTTATATCCTTCCGACACCCCCCTCACGTCACGCTGCATATATGCGCATGCCCTACCGTACCGGACCCTAGTCTATCTCCTGAGTGCTCTTTCGGTCCGTTCTGCCTGCTCGTTCCGCTGTTATGCTAATTTGTCCTCTTCGTCCTTAATTTTTGCACACGAGTTGTATATATTTGCTATTAAAAAGATTAATAAAAGTGTTGAAACCGTAGTCAGATGGACATTTGTGGAATATGGAGATAAATATTTTTTCTTACTAAATGCGGAGAAAATTGTCCTTTCACCTACAAGCTGTTTAATAAAGCATTACTGTGTACTAATGTTTTATTATATCGCACGCAGGGCGAGAAAGAAATGATCATCTTCTCGTTTTTCATTTTGTTCAGAAAATGAGTGTCTAATATACATTACATTTAGAAGTGCAACATCCTTCTTAAAATCAACTGAGCAAATGCGGTATTTTTTGTTTGTTTCGAGGATCAACAAGCGTCATGAACAAATCTAAGGGCTAAACGCAGTTGCCTTTACGTATCTATTAGAGCCACTTCTTTCAGGGAAGTGAGAGAGCCAGGGCCATCAAACAACCACACCAGCCACCCGTTTCTCATGCGAGACACGGGCCCTGACCTTTCTTGGACGAATGATACGGAGCCCGCACCTCAGACTAGTTGACCACCGGGAAGGCGTTGTAGACAAGAATGCATGTGTATGCATAGAAAACTATAAAAACCAGAAGATGGATAAGATGTCATAGTGACGAAGTTCTGATTTATGACCATTTGTTCGGGATGTACCCGGTTCGATCTCGCAGGAAGCATGGGTAGTTTGTTTGCCTTACAGCCCTGGTTCACTTCCCTCCCTGGAACTAGTGATCCCAAATTAGAGACGGTCGGGTATGTATAGCCCATGGAGTTGCTCATGCTTTTCGATGAATAATTTAATATGTAATATCTAAAAGATTCACATTTCTATCAGTATTTTTAAATATTTTGACCCTCAGGAATTTGCAGTTTCTTTATTAATGCACCGAGTGATCTGTTAACTAGGTTTGTTTCTTCCAAGTTAACGTTGTAAAATAATGATCACAGTTCTACGTAATTGATGATGATAATAAGTAATAAGCACGACGTTTATGTATTCATGGAGTGCATCGGTACTTTTTAAAACAACCATAGGTTGAAGAAGCGTATATGCTCCAGCTTTGTCCGTCCGTCCGTCTGTCTCTCCGTCCGCACGATAACTCGCGTAAAAATGGTTCGATTTCGATGAAATTTTAGTATGTGGTAGAGAACCATCTAGGGGCGAACCCTTTTGAAAATGGGTGAAATGGGATCAAAGGTCAGGACATAGGAGCGGGATCCATTCCATTGCCCTTATGCGTTATAACTTACGTAAAAATGCTTCGATTGAGACAAAACTTTTCATGTTCTTCCGGAAGTATGCTTTACCGGTTCTGTTGAATATCATCGAAATGGGGTCAAAGGTCGGGTCAGAGGAGCGAGATTTATTCTACAGCCATTATCCTCATAACTTGAGTAATAACGTGAGTAATGATTTCTGGTATGTTGGTAAGCGTATCATAATCAATGCATTGCATGATTTTACTAACTTGTTACCTCTCACGTTGATCGTCCGCTACCCCCTTTGTTCGCCGGAGAATTCACCCCCAGAAAGGGATCTACTCTTAACACTTTCGCCATCGAAGACCCTTAGGGATTACTGGCGTCGGCTTTACAAAGCGTCAAAGCTGAATTAAAATGAATCCGCCTTCCGTTCAGTTACTGTGAAGTGCAAATCTTAACTGGACAAAGCCTCCAGCACAGAAACGAAAATTGCAAATGGTTTTTCATTGTCATACCATATCAGATGGATTCTAGAAAAAGCATCCCAACGGCGCCATTGAATAGCCATATACCTCCTGTCGGCGTGACAAAAGTTTCCCACGCATCGTGGAAACAAAGGAAATAGAACACGCAGGCGAAAGAAAAGTTGCGAATGAGATTCAATATTTTTGCCTAGATTTCTAATCTCCGTAACAGATCACTGAATTATGACTACCCCTATCAAAAGTGGATTATTGAGTCGCCAGACACCCCTTAAAAAGCAAATGAACAGATCCACTGCGTTGTTAAAATGCGCGGTACAGCTGCAAACGGTATAAAAACAAGGCTGCAGCTGACCGCGATCATATCGCACTGTGAGGTTGAGTAAAAACGTCGCGGTTTGAGAGAACTGACTTTGAGAAAGGAAATATTGTTCGGTGTTATATTAGGGGGTTGTCAATAAGAGTAACCGAGAGGCGTTTAAACATACCCAAGTCAACTGTTTTGGATGTGCTGAATAAGTGGAAGACACATGGCATGCCTGAAGCACCAAAACGTACCGGCACACCAAAGAAAACCAGTGAAAGAAGACGTCGAAGCCTCAGGAAAGTCGTTACAGCTAATCGAAGGAGTACTGCACAAGACCTTAATGTACGAGTGAGTAAACTAAGCTTTCAAAAAATATAGAACATGAACTAATCTATAAAAATAACTATATAAAAATAAACTAAGCTATAAAAAATAACTATATAAAAAATAAACTAAGCTTTCAAAAATATAGTTCTTTTAGTGTTACATTACTATTTGTCAAAACTGCAACACCATGAAGGACTACTGAAATCAACTCTTACAGCGTATGTACAACAGGTTGGGCATCCAAATGATTAAAATGTCATTGAAAACGCGCATGCGGTTTCATAGAAGCACCCTCTGAACTGTTCGTTTTTGGGTATAAAGAGCTGGCTCAAACGAGATTTTGCAATCTATGATGAGCCGATATTGAGTTGGAAGGGTGTTTCTTGTGTCTCACTATTCTCGTTGCCGAAGGTCGCATTATGAACACCTGACAGACTTTGAGCGAGGAAGGATTGTTGGGATGAGAGAAGATGGATTTTTCCTACCGCGAAATCACCACTCGTACGGGTTGAAACACCAGTACAGTGACGTGAACGTGACGTCAGTGGACAGCTGAGGCTCAGACGCACAGAAATTCGGAAAATGTACCGCAAAATCGCACGTATGCACGAGATGACACCTACCTCTACCGCATGGCAGTGAACGATCGCACAATGACATCCACAATGTTACCGCAGAAGTCGAGCACTGTCACAGGTCAGGCTTTGTCCTCCAGCACAGTTCGTCGTCGTCTACTTAACAGAGAAAAGGTCGCTAGCAGCCCATTCCTGCGCATTCCTTTGATCTTCAACCATGGACACCTCAAGCTCCAATGAGGTCTCGAACACAGACATTGGCGCTCTGATTGGCCACAGGTCATGTTTTCTGACGATTCACGATTCAACTTGATGCACCATGATGGTCACATACGAGTTCGAAAACATCGCGGTGAACATCACCTTGCAGCGTCATTCTGGCCCAACGCCAAGCGTCATGGTTTGGGGAGCCACTGGGTTCAATTCTTCATCTCGCCTGATACAAAGTGAGGCAACCCTTGACAGACAGTAAGGCTCCATTCACCACGATGTCTTCGAACACGTAAGCGACAATCATGGTGAATACGTGATCACAGATGTTTGAGAGGCAGAGGTACCATTCCTTCAGAGTTCCATGGTACTATATTCCAGCAGGACGATGCTCGACCACATGTGACCCGGAATGTCCAAGACCTCTTCCATACACGGGAGATACAGATCCTTCTCTGTCCTGCACGTTCGCCGGATTTGTCCCCTATCGATCATGTCTGGGGAATGGTAACTAAGCAAATGGCCGCCAAGCGCCTCCGCCAGTCATCGCAAATGAACTCTTGTCTCGCATAGAGGCAGTCTGGCTGGTTATTCCCCAGGACGATATCTATCCAACATATCTGCGACATGGTAGCTAAGCGACTGGCCCGTCAAGCGCCTCCGTCAGTCATCACAAATGAACTCTGGTCTCGCATAGAAGCAGCCTGGCAGGCTATTCCCCAGGACGATATCAATCCACCATGTCTGGGACATAGTAGGTAAACGAATGACCCGTCAAGCGCTTCCGCTAGTCACCACAAATGAACTCTGGTCTCGCATAGAAGCAGGATGGAAAGCTATTCCCCAGGACGATATCTATTCAACATATCTGGGACATGGTAGCTAAGCGACTGGCCCCTCAAGAGCCTCTGCCAGTCACCACAAATGAACTCTGGTCTCGTATAGAAGCAGCCTGGCAGGTTATTCCCCAGGACGATATCTATCCAACATATCTGCGACACGGTAGCTAAGCGCCTCCGCCAGTCACCACAAATGAACTCTGGTCTCGCATAGAAGCATCCTGGCAGGCTATTCCCCAGGACGATATCTATCCGACATATGTGGGATATGGTAGCTAAGCGACTGGCCCCTCAAGCGCCGCCTCCAGTCACCACAAATGAACTCTGGTCTCGCATAGAAGCAGCCTGGCAGGCTATTCCCCAGGACGATATCTATCCAACATATCTGCGACATGGTAGCTAAGCGACTGGCCCCTCAAGCCCCTCTGCCAGTCACCACAAATGAACTCTGGTCTCGTATAAAGGCAGCACGGCAGGTTATTGCCCCGGATGATATCTATCCAACATATCTGGGACACGGTAGCTAAGCGACTGGTCCCCCAAGCGCCGCCTCCAGTCACCACAAATGAACTCTGGTCTCGCATAGAAGCAGCCTGGCAGGCTATTCCCCAGGACGATATCTATCCAACATATCTGCGACATCGTAGCTAAGCAACTGGCCCCTCAAGCACCTCTGCCAGTCACCACAAATGAACTCTGGTCTCTCATAGAAGCAGCATGGTAGGCTATTTCCCAGGAGGATATGAAAAACATCTTCCATTCGGTGCCACGCAGTTAAGATACTGTTATTTTTGCTCAAGACCTCTTCCATGCAGGGGAGATACCGTTCCTTCTTTGGCCTTCACGTTTTGCGGATATGTCCCCGATCGAATATGTCTGGGACATGATAACTAAGCAACTGGTCTGTCAAATGCCTCCTCTACTCACAACAAATAAACTCTGGTCTCGCCCAGAAGCAGTCTGGCTGGCTATTCTCCAGGACGATATCGAAAACCTCTTCCATTCAATTCCATGCCCTGTAGAGGCTGTTATTGTTGCTCAAGGTGGCTTCACACGATACTGAATTTTGAAGCACAAAAAATCTTTCATAGCTCTACAAATGTAATTAGTTATCTCTTGTAACATGAGGAATCTGTGACATGAATTTCATTTGAATATCGTGATTCTTTCATCTCTGGTGTTGCAAATTTCACAAAATGTAGTGTACCAAAATATCAGTTTTGAACCAGCGTGTTGTGGTTATATGATTTAATATTTCAAGAGATTCTATGCTCTCTACATGCGCAAACTGAGATGATATTAACCCTCTAGGTGGCAGGGATTTTGGAAGAGACAATGCGTAGCTTTGTCACATGTGTAACAGGAGAATCCCCTAGAAGCATCTTGTCTTTCTGTAATATTTGTCGTCTTTAAGATACGCATATATGCGTTCTCGCCGCTTTTGCACAGGTTTTCGATGAACATATTATTACGTCGTCGTCGCTTTAGGCACAGAAGTATCCGAGCGTACATATATACTTGCCACCTGCAGCGTTAAGGAATAATGTACTGAAGAGCAATTGAATTAGAGACAGCAAATGTGGCGCTGTGGGCGGCCTGTAAACGGAAACGACATGACAATATAAGGAGTGATACGACGGGAATCAGTAAGAGTTGGACGCAGTAGGGGTAAGACGAAGGATCTGAGCGCATTAGATCGTGGGCAAATTGTCGGGGCCCGGCGAATGGGTCACTCCAACTCGGAAGTCGTGCAGGCACTGGGAGTTTCACGAGCTACTGCGTCACGGGTGCACCGTGAGTACATCGAATCCGGTAAAACCATCCTAGCAAGGGCCAACTGCCGTGGACAACAGCGTGTGGATGAACGGGGTCATCGTAGGCTGGCTCGCATTGTAACAGCGGATAGACGGACCACAGTCCAAGAAATCACTCGGCAATTTAACGCTGGTGCACAAAAACGTGTAAGCAGCCACACCATCCAGAACCATCTCCTTGCTATGGAGTACAGAAGCCATCGTCCCACCAGGGTACCGCTGCTGACCGCACATCACAGTGTGCAAAGATTAGCATGGGCGCGGGAACATCGCCACTGGACGTTAGACATGTAGAAAAATGTTGCCAGGACTGATGAGTCGAGATTCACGTTGGTGCATGCGGTTGGCAAGATATGAGTACGACGCAAACCACATAAAGCGATGGATCCTTCTTGCCAGCAGGGCACTCTTCAAACTGGTACGGGTGGCATTCTCGTCTGGGGACTGTTTACGTGGACTGAAATGGGAACCCTGGTACGTGTGACATCGTCCCTCGCAGGTCAACGTTACCGGGATATCCTGGACGACCATTTGTTCCCGTTTGTCCGTCTTCAACATCCCACTGAGGATCTCATCCTGCAACAAGACAATGCACCGTGTCATCGCTCCCGAATTGTATCCGAATGGTTGGGTGAACACTCCACCGGCATGACTTCGCTTCCTAGGCCAGCTAGGCCACCTGACCTGAAGCCCATCGAGCACATCTGGGATGCCATCGAGAAAGATGTTCGAAGCTCTGACCCCCTCCATCAAATCTTCGTGAACTGTGGGAGCTTGTTCAAGGGTCGTGGATCCGTATGGCTTCCCAACGCTTCCGGTGTACTGTGGAGTTCATGCCGAGACGAATCACCGCCGTCATTAGGGCGAAAGGTCGTGCTACACGTTAGTAGACAGGTATCTCTGTTCCACCTTGTCCGGATGGTCAGAGCTAAGAATTTCTTGGAGTTCTAAGATGCATTGCCCTCTGTGGAACAAGTTTGGCTTGTTCGAAGTTCTCACTTGATGACGCAGGGATTTTGATGTTAGAGATGTCGGCTATTCTGCTGAGGTGGCGCAGTGTTCGAAACGCTGGCTTATGATCATTCATCCTGGTGGGTTCGAGTTCGAATCCCAGTTAAACATGAATGTTGTTTTGTCTTACGGCACAGGCTCCCACCCTTCCCTGGAACCAGTTGCCCTAAATTAGGGACGGGGGCTGCTTACAGTATAGCCCATTGAGTTGCACACGGTAGTCGTCAAACCTCCAAACAACAAAAAAGATGTTGGCTATTCTCGTTCAAGTCTTCGATATGACGTGGCGCGGCTGCACATATTTGTGCTAAAAACCTACTTATAAATCAGAAAGAATGAACTTTAAGTACCTTTAAGTGATCACACACACGCGTTATTTAACTATAAAGCATTCTAAAAGGTTACTACCTCATATCCTTGCCATAAGAAATGAAGCTTACGTTAGGTACTTTCCTGAATAGTTACTTTCCTGCTGTTCTCAGTTCCATTGCGTACCTAAGATACACGTTCAACATTCGCAATGGCTGACGGACGTCCAGATCGTTGGCTGCTTTCGACATTAATATATCCTCATTTTAAACGATGTAGCGATTCAACATGCTTCTCGTTTTTATTTACAGTACACTATTTACATAGAGTTACAATTTTGACTTTTCCAGCTTTAAGATTTCATATTTGAATCGCGTTATTTCTTACTATAACAGCGCTGGTGAATTAAAAACGCATTCAGAAATGGCCAAAATGACGAAACGACGTGCTAAGATTCCCGAAAGTACGGGCGATGTAGGAAAATGTTTAACGCCTGCACATTCTCGCGAAGTTGTTCGTATTGAAAATATATATTCGGGGACATTGAATTTTTTCGTTTAGTTGCAGGTTTTGGGACACTGGCTCCAAGGAGGCGACAAAGCCAGCATAATCGAAAAAGAGCACTAACAATACCTACCTCGGACTGGAGACAGTGCCCATACCGGTCAAATGATCAGAGTTCAACGCCTCAGATTACTAGGCCACTTGGGCGGCTTAGTATATTTTCAGGGAAAATGATGGTGTGTTGTTTGTTTACCACTTCATAACTTACCATAATGTGACCATTTCTTGAAAAAGCCGTCCAGGAGGTAGAGGCGATGGTCTCTCACTACTCGCTCGAGGTGGTCCGGGTCCGAATCCCGGATGAGATATGGATGGTGTGTTTGCTTTACGGCATCAGCTTTCTCCTCCTCTAGAACTAATTGGGCTGCGCGCGGCTTAGTGGTCAACGTTCATGACTGCATCGGAAAAATCTCAGGATCCTAGGCGCAGCGTGACCAAATTTGTTTTTTTAGGGGGAGGCGTAAAAAAGTGTAAACTGATGCTTTGAGGGGGGGGGGGACTCTCGAAAATAGTTTTTCTGAAAATTCTCCTTTTCAATTGCCATAACTTAGGTTTTTTGTGTACATGCTTAATATATCCAAAACTACGAGGTGAACCAGGCTTTGTTGTTTCACACTCATGAAGACGTAAAAAAAACCACGCCTTTCAAAGCACCTCATGCAGTCATCCGATGATAAAAGCTATCATCAGATGACTGCATGGTATTGTATATGCAATGACTGCTGGAAAGCAGTCATGGCAATGCTCGCTATTGCGTAGCGTTGTTCCCTTGGATGTATGTCGCACTTTATAACATTTAAAAGGCAAACGAGTAGTTATAACTTTTTCCAAATTTTAAGTTGAGGGGGCACGTGCCCCCGACGACACGTCTATGCTCAAGATCGATCCCAGGCAGGCACAAATGCTCGATCCACTAAATATCTGCCGTGCGTCGGACCCCGAATACTGCTCCCCGGTTATAAAGAAGGGCGTCGTCCTTCCCTGGTCCTGGTTATAAAAACCGGCGTCTTCCTCCCTACGGTTATAAAAAAAGGGAGTCTTCCTCCCCGGTTTTAAAAAAGGGAATCTTCCTCCCCGGTTATAAAATAGGGCGTCTTCCTCTCCCTCTCTACCTGTGTTCCGTGTGACTTTCATGCAGTGCACTCTAGCCCCAATCTCCCAGCTTTCTATTTGTAAGGGTTGTTTAGGACCTAGGGTCAGACATTCCCTTGCTAAAATCCTCTACATAAATCTCTAGAGCCAGTGGTTCCAATTTAGGGACAGCTGATTACTTATAGCCCCGAGGGTTGCTCTCGGTGCTAGTAAAAACTCAAAAGAAGCAACAGCAAAAAATATTTTTAGAAACATATTTTCCTTCCATTCTAATTGAATTGCACTGAACTATAAAATTCAGGTGCTTTTGATAATACTTGAAGCGTATGTGTGATGAATACGATAAAGACACATTTATGAAATAGCAGTGAATAAAATAAAATAAATGCCTGTGTTGGATAAAAGTTTGCTATGAAACTTAGAAGCTCTTCACTGAGGCAATAAGAGCATCAGATAACATATAAGCTATTTCGAGTAAATTTGGTTTCCTATTGAAAGTAAATGCACCGTGCTTGCTTCATTGCCGAGTTCTAACACATTCCGATTAATCAATCACGGTTTCCCCAGGCGAGGAGAAATTCTACGATCTCTTTTTCTATGCTGTAGGCGAGGTGATGAAATCTTCGCTCATTCTGCGATTGGCCGTTTGCTTAAAAAAAACAACAAAAACAAAAAAAAACAAAAAAAAAACAAGCGTCATGTGACCTGACGCCTTTCACCAATCTTCTCTTTCCGTTTTCTGTATGGGTATGTGTTCGCAACCTATTCTTCACAGTTTCCGTCTGTATATTTAGTTCTACATGCGATTCTCAGGCACAAGTTTCTAATGTAACTGAATTGTACAGTTACCTGACGTTTCTATACAATTGTGACTTTCGTTTTCTTTGTCACCTGTTTTTTGCTCTTCGTGTTTAACTAGGGATGAGCATTATATGAGTATAATATTGTAAGAGGATGGTCGAAACAGTGACACCAGTTTATGACACAACTTCTATGTTTCGCGAAGCGAGATTTTTTACGAATCTGAGGTTTTCGCTGGGCTCCGAACAATATACTAAAAATTGATGTTAGAAAGGTCCTCACTTACCAAATAATTCGCAAAATTCAACAGGCTGACAACATCTGAAATCGTGCTTCAACACAAATTTAGTAATTGTTAAGATATTTCATTCTAAGTTAGGATAATGTCTCTCTACTCAGTGCCAGCTTTAGCGTTCGTGGCGCACTGGGTGCGACAATATTTGCTGAAGCTGCCAACAATTTTGTTTTTAATTTTATTATTTTTCAGATACATATGAAAGATATACGATATAAATTAACAGTCGAGCGCGTTGATTACAAGCTCTTCATCAAAAAGAACTCACGTTGTTGCGCTTAATTGAAACAATACTTTATATTTTATCGTGATGATTTGGATTGTTCCGGTGACAGCGACACCTTCCATTGTCTCGAACCACAATACTCGTCATATATATGTATATCTATCTATTGTAACCGGGACATCCATATTTATCAGAAGTGAAATTCAGTAGCCACTTTAGAGACAGTGAATTGTATTCATTTTCCTCCAATTTCCCGCCATTTTGATGAGCTGTGCAACAAACAGTCAAAGTGCGCTTTTTCTCACGCGTGCGTTCCTTCAAATGAGGGGGTGTTAGATTTATATTTTCGTCGATGTGAGAAGAGTGTAACAGAACATTATGGCTCTTCAGTCGTCCCAGGCGAGGAAGTAAGAAAAGGGGACAGCAGCGAAGCCAATTAAAGAACTTAGAATTTACAGAGAGAAGATATTTTAGGGTGTGGACGCTCTTTCTAGGAAGGCGTTAGACTTCACTCTTCGGCGAGGGGACGCCTTTTAGGGTTTTTTTCTCAGCAAGAGGACAAAAGACTGGGTGGCAGGAAGTTGAGTGGTAAGGAGGTGCAAAAGGCTTGCTGGTCGGCGTGACGGAGATAAAGAGTAAGCAATGCGGTTGATGATAAGAGAGGAACGGATATCAGGACAAAAGCTTGGAGATATTTCCCATGGCATCTGAATAAAAGTCTTCCTCACTGCAAGAAAAAAGTTTAGCTAGAGTCTATTTTTGATACCTTGCATTTTATTTATCTGCTGTAGTTGGGAGAATTATGGGTTATAAATCCCCGATACAGAACTTGCGGCAAACGAAGCATCAAACGAACCCTCCACACGGAGCGACACAGCACCAAGCCTTTTAACACTATACACAGTGTGGCAAAGAATTTTTAAGACTGGGTCTGTAAAATGAAATAGAAACAAGAAATTATGATTTGTTTTGGTTTGTTATTTAAAATAAGTCCCTTCGGCTTCAATACACTTGTTACAGCGATTTAATAATGATTCGAATGCCTGTTCCAGTTCACTTTGCGGAATTGCCTATAAAGCACGCGACGAAGCTGTGTGTATGGTCGAAATATCATCAAAATAACAACCTTTTAACGTCATTTTAAGTTTTGGGAATAAAGAAAAGTCGCAGGGTGCTAAATCAGGCGAATACGGTGGATGATTCAACACACAGACGTTATTTTTCGCCAAAAATCTACGAACAAGAAGTAAGGTGTGACTGGGTGCAATATCGTGCAACAAACACCAACTGTTTTCATCCCGATATTCTGGATGAATGCGACGAATTCTGCCCATCAAACGACTCAAAACATTTAAATAAAACTCACCAGTAATTGTTTGTCCACTTGGAACAAATTCTTTGTGGATAATACCGTTACTATCGAAGAATGTAATGAGCATTGTTTTGATTTTCGATGAAACTTTTCTTGTTTTGTTGGCTTGTGGCGAGTTTTTTGACTTCCATTCCGCACTTTGTCGCTTTGTTTTAGTATCATATTGAAAACACCATGTTTCATCACCTGTAACAATCGATTTTAAGAAGTTTGGATCATTTTCAGCTGCTGAAATGATGTTTCTGCAATGTGAACTTCTCCTTGATTTTTGTTCATTGGTTAACGTGTGTGGAACAAATTTAGCACAGACTTTTGTTTTGCCCAAATCTTCATGCAGGATGGTTCGAATCGTTTCTTTGTTGATGTTTAAAGACTCTTCCATCATTCTTAGTGACGCTCATCAATTGTTTGGCACGAAATCACGCACTTTTTCAATAATCTCAGGTGTCCTAGATGAACTTGGTCTTCCGGTATGCTTATCATCTTCTGGCGTCTCTCTTCCGTCCAAAAAACGTTTGTGCCACAGGAAAACATTTGATCTACTTAAACAAAACTCACCGTAAACTTGTTTCATCATTTGGTACGTTTCCGAGGCATTTTTACCAAGTTTTGCGTTAAATTTAATAACAGCCCTTTGTTCCATCTTAATAATTCAACATGAAAAAAATGTTACTTCTCTAATGAACGGCCGTTTCGTTTGAGTTACTTTAACAACTGCGCAGTCCTTTTGGAAGAAAGCAAGCAGATGGTAACGGTTCATAACGCATTCGCGATCACACTGGTGGGGCCACCGTAAGCTGAAATCTAGCGCCTGTCCTAAAAATTCTTTGACGCACTGTGTATACATATATATCATCATCTTCAACCATCATCAATCCACTGATGGATGAAGGTCTCCCCAAGTTTCTTCCACAATTGTCTGTCTTGAGCCTGTCTCTTCCATGTCACCCCAGCATACTTTCGAATTTCATCCATCCATCTCCCATGGGGTCTTCTTCTGGGTCTTTTCCTGTCCCTTGGAATCCAGTCTAGAATTTCGATTGTCCGTCGGTGGTCCGTTCTTCTGTCAACATGTCCAGCCCATTGCAATTTCAGTGATTTTACTCTGGTCATGATGTCGTCCACTCCTATCATTTTCCTTATCCACAAGTTCCTTTTCTTATCTTTCCTGGTTACTCCAAACATACATCTCTCCATGCCTCTCTGAGTTGTCTGCAGTCTTCCTATGTCTTTTTTAGTTAAGGTCCATGTCTCTGCTCCATACGTAAGCACTGGCAGGATGCATTGGTTAAACAATTTTTTTTAAATACATAATGGCATACTGCTCTTAAAAAATGTACTGTTTCTTCCAAAAGCTCTCTATCCAAGTTTTATACGGCGCTTAATATCTTCATCAATGTGACCCACACTTATCTATCTATCTATCCATCCATCCATCTATCTATCTATCTATCTATCTATCTAGCAAAAGCATTTAAAGGGAAAAAACAAAAAATCAAGAACAAATTGCTCCTTGGGCAATTTTTGCTTCCCTTTTTCCTAAATTTGCTGCTTGCTTTCCTTTTCATTATTGTATGTTGCTTTTTCTGGTTTTAATTTATTTTTGTTTTTTATTTTATTATTTTTTTGATGTTTCCTGGCAGGATTAAGGTTTCACTTTTTATGTGACGAGTTTAAAGATATCCCTTCAGTAACATTTATTGGTTGGATTTTTCTTGTTTTTTAATACTAATTTCTTAACTGGGTTTGCATTTTTTGAGGAGCTCGGTTCCCTTTCTTTTTCGTTTTATTTTTTGAGTGATTATCTTGGTTGTTGTGCGGTCAGGCAACGTGTTTTAGTTTGCTGGGTTTGGGTTTTTATTAGAAATCCCTTTGATTTTGACAATTTTACCCCTAAATTTAATCGGTCCTTATAGCAAATTAAATAGCAGAAACCCACAATTATCTGGTCTCAGTAGGTTAATGAGTGATTTTCTTATTGCTTGCCCTTGACGAAGCCAACAAGGAGTCAGTCATTAATGTGCTTCCCTGCATTCTTCTGTTCGTTAAATTTACATCGCTTGAAGCTCGCCTGCTTCGGTCGGTTGGAAAGTGGTGATTGTTCTTATTCTCGTTCACTGATTTTTTGTTTTTTGTTTTTTCTTTGTTCAAAATTTGCTTTTATGTTTCACATTTCTATATATCATCATCATCATCATCATTGTCAACCATTATCAATCCACTGCTGGACGAAGGTCTCCCCAAGTTTCCTCCACAACGGTCTGTCTTGTGCCAGTCTCCTCCATGTCACTCCCGCATATTTACGAATTTCATCCACCCATCTCCCATGTGGTCTTTTTTCTGGGTCTTTTCCTGTCCCTTGGAATCCAATCTAAAATTTCGGCTGTCCATCTATGGTCTGTCCTTCTGGCAGTATGTCCAGCCCATTGCCATTTCAGGGATTTAACTCTGATCATGATGTCTTCCACTCTCGTCATTTTTCGGATCCACGAGTTCCTCTTCTTATCTCTCCTGGTTACCAAGCATGCACCTCTCCATGCTTTTTTGAGTTGTCTGCAGCCTTTGTATGTCTCTTTTAGTTAAGGTCCACGTCTCTGCACCATACGTAAGCACTGGAAGGATGCATTGATCAAACACTTTTCTTTTAAGACATAATGGCATATTGCTCTTGAAAATTATGCTGTTTCTTCCAAAAAGCTCTCCAGGCAAGTTTTGTACGCCGATTAATTTCTTCATCAATGTGACCCTCACTTGATATCTGCTGTCCAAGATAAACATACGTATCTGTTATCTCCAGTTTTTCTCCATCAATCGATAAATCTTCATTTCTTGTAAAAGCATTGAACATCACTTTTGTCTTCTGAAAGTTCATTTTTAATCCCACTTCTTTACTCTTGTCAGCAAGTTCCTGGATCATACTCTGCAGCTCTGATGGGGTAGTTGCAAAAATGACTACGTCATCAGCAAAACGAAGGTGGGTTAGATAATCTCCATTAATTTTTATCCCTTTGTTTTCCCAGTTCAGTGATTGAAAGACATTTTCCAATGTGGCATTAAAGAGCTTCGGAGATATGGTGTCACCTTGTCTCACTCCCTTTCCAATTTTTATGTGTGTTGTATTTTCAAACAGCCGAATCTTTGCACTTGCATTTTCATAGATGTTATTAATAATATTAATGTATGCATCTTCAATACTGCAGGATTTCAGAGCCGTGGTAACTGCTGATGGTTTCACCGAATCAAAGGCTTTTTCATAATCGATAAAAGCCATGCACAATGGAAGTTCATATTCCCTCGCTCTTTCAATTAGTTCTCTCAGTACGTGGATATGATCTATTGTGCTGTAGCCACTCCTGAATCCAGCTTGTTCTCTCGGTTGAGCCATGTCCAGTGTTACCTTCAAGCGGTGTGAAAGAACTTTAGTGAAGATTTTATAAACCACTGATAGGAGGCTGATAGGTCTGTAGTTCCTGAGATCCTCAATGTCACCTTTTTTATGTAGCAGGATCATTGTAGCATTGTTCCAATCCTCAGGAATCTTCCCTTCATTAAGGCATCGAGTGAAAATTTGGGCGAGCACTGTTTCAATTTCTCCACTTGCTTCTTGTATGATGTCTATAGTAATTCCATCTTCTCCTGGAGCTTTCCCCCGCTTCATGTTCTTGATTGCATGAGCAACTTCTGCTGGGAGGACTGGAAGAACTCTGGTACCTTTCATGATGTCTGGAGTACATGTATCATCCCTTTCATATAATTTGGAGTAGAAATCTTTCACTCTTGTCAAAATTTCGCCTCTATTTCTTGTTATAGAACCATCTTCTTTTCTCAGAGCCATAATCTGTTTTCTTCCCCTTACTGAGATGTCCCTTTGCTATCTTTAGGCTTTGGTTGTTTTCAATTGCTTTCCTCACTAGCTCACAGTTGAATTTCCTTACGTCTTCAGTGATACTTTTTCGTGCTGTCTTGCATAGCTCTATGTATTCCACTTTGGAAGTCACATCTTCTTTAGTTGTCCTCATCTCTCTTCTTTTTTGCATCAACATTTTGGTTTTTCCTGATAATTTGTTTACATGCAACTTGTTCTTAGACCCAGCTAATTTTGTTGCTGTTTCCATAAGAGCTTTGGTTACTTTTCTGTTAACTTCAGAAATATCCACTTCTTCCGATGTTAGGCCTTCTAAAGCAGAGAATCTGTTCTTCAGTTCCAACTTGAAAGTATTATGGTGTTTTTTAAGGTTGGTTATGTCAATACATTTTGTTTGTCTTATGAGCTTGCCACGTTCCAGTTTAGTGTTGAGGTGCATCTTACATCTCACCAATCTATGGTCACTACCTGTGTTGAACTTGTTTAGCACACTGCAGTCTTCGATGACGAATTTTTTGTTACACATAATAAAATCAATTTCACTTGTCGTCCCAATTGGATGTCTCCATGTCCATTTCCTGTGTGGCTTTTTCTTGAAAAAGGAATTCAAGATGAAAAATCCTTCTGCCTCTGCAAACTCAACGAGAGTATTTCCACGCTGGTTTCTGTTGCCGTGACCGAATTTACCTACTGAAGTTTCATTCTGTTGCCGGTGCCCTATTTTTGCATTGAAATCTCCCATAATTATCTTCAAGTGCTGCTTATCTTTATTATTTAGATGACGAATTTCCTCATAAAATTCTTCAATTTCTTCTTCAGGATGACTTATGGTGGGTGCATAAGTTTGAATAATCTGAGCCTGGTATCTTCTCGATAGTTGGATAACGAGTCGTGCAGCTCTGTCAGAGGAACTTTCAACTTCTACCACTTTATCCTTCAGTTTCTTGTTTATTATAAATCCAACACCACTAGTTCTGCCAGTATCTGTCCCACGATAATAGAAGAGATGTCCACTTTTCAGTTCAATGAGATCTTCTCCTTTTCTCCTTACCTCACTCAGCCCGACGATGTCCCACTTGATCCTTTGTAGTTCCTCTTCCAATTCAAGAAGCCTTGAATCAGAAGATAGGGAGCGTCCGTTGTAGGTAGCCAAGGTCAGCATCAAATGGCAGCCTAGTCCGGTCCTCCGGGGATTCTTAGCACCCTCTGCCTTCATGTCGCACTGGCCGCTGCCTTGGCCAGGTACATTCCAGCTGCCGGAGACTGAGGGCCAAGATTTAAGTTGTAGAGTCATTTTGGAGGTGTTTGGCCATAACTCACCACGCTGGCCAAGCGGGTTGGTGAGTGTGGGATAGCATTTCCTCTGATCCCGATGGTATAGTTATACCGCTATTTGCGGTCGTCAGAGCCCCTTTAGTGGGAACAGGATGCACCACGAGAAGGCGGGGTTGACATTTGTCAAGGAGAGGCTGTGATGTTACGCATCACCTATATTTAAAACTGGGTACAAAAGTTCGCATCTTTGGGTCAAGAGATCATCGTCAACACACCACACAAGCATCAGCAAAGTTCAATAAATTAAGTCAGTGTTTTGAACACTGTTTATTCAAGTCAGACACATCACTCAATAAACTGGATGATTTAACCAGCACAAGACACTTTAACCGATAAATAGCGATAACTAAGTATACGGATAAATGCGATTATGGATTATATAAATACCTGTGGTTAAAAATATGCAGCACTTGAACAAGAAATTATTTGTCGTAAAAACTTGAGTTGAGTGTATTTGGAAGAAGCTGTACAATTTTTGAGAGCAATTTATGAATACGTCTTAGAAGAAAATTATTTAACCAGTGCATATTTTCAGTTCTTACTCATTGATCAGAGAAGTGGACATTAACTAAAAAAGACATGCAGAGGCAATGGACAATCCAAAGGAGCATGGAGAGGTGCATATTTGGCTTAACCAAGAAAGATAGGAAGACGGACTCATGGATCAGGAAAATGATAAGAGTGGAAGACATCGAAAACCCTCAAGAGGCAGTTGGGCAGACATATTGCTAGAAGAACTGATTATTGTTGGGCAACTAAAATATTACATTGTATATCAAGCAGCAAAAAGAGATCCAGAAGAAGACGATGTGGGAGACAGGTGGATGGAATTCGAAAGAAACCACATGGAAGAGGTTTGCTGAAGACAGAGAGTTGTGAAATAGACTTCGGGAGACCTTCATCCAGCATTGGATTGTGATTGGTAGACGATGATGACGACACACTGCCTTGTTAGAGTATGACGCTAACTTCGCCAATAATGTGTCTATTAAATTCTGTTCCTCAGCGCATGGAGAAATTTATGCCACGTTATTATAGTCGATACTACATACTCCGAACATAATGCCTCTGGTACTTTTCTGGAGAGAATCTCTATGTTTCTGTCTACGAAGAATATCAGGACTGGAAGAAAAATGAAATCAAAGTACATACTCGGAAAGCCCTAACACTATCACATTGTTGATGATGAAACATGTGATATTCTTAACCTCTTAACGTTCTATGAAGGCACGGTGAATGTTTCTGAAATGCATAATTGTCGCCAGTCTAGTGCTTCATAGATTTCTTTATCACCAACATTACATAGAGACGAACATTTTGCTCCTGCAATTTTAACAGCTGCCTTTACATCACTGGCCAACTCACCAACTATCCATTAGAAATTCGCAATAACAAGTAAAGACTGTTAATTATGATGTCCTTAGGGCCACACTAGCTACCTGAATTATTCAAAACTATTTTCTTCAACATTGAATCGAAATTAATGTAAAGGACTTCCTTGTGACAGTTGAGGGATTATGACGCATTAAATCAGTTACGAAATATTATTTTAGGTTTTACTGTTTGTTTTACGGTAATAGTAGGTTCAAGGTTTCAGCTCTAACGGTAAGCTGCAGCGGTAATGTGTACTTGCTTAAATGTTAACGCTGCTTAAGTTATGAACACGGTGAACAAAATAATTACTTGACAATATACGAGAGGTCATCCAGAAAAGTACCGTTTGAAGAACAAAAAAAAAATCCATAACCAATTTTTATTGTGTGATGAATTCTAAATACCTTAATCTGCTTTTCAACATATTCAACTTGGATGTTAAGGCATTTGCCATATCGTGGCACAAGTTTCTGGATGCCCTCCTCATAGTAGTCTGCCGCCTGAATTCTACACTGGTGTGCAAAAATTAAGGACGAAGAGGAGAAATTAGCATAACAGCGAAACGAGCAGGCAGAACGGACCAAAAGATCACTCAGGACATAGACTAGGGTCCGGTACGGTACGGCATGCGCATATATGCAGCATGACGTAGGGGGAGGGGGTGTCGGAAGGGTATAAAGCACACGGGCGGTGTACGCTCATCAATTCGGTGAAAGCTATTGCACGGTGTACATCGGTTTGAACGACGTCGAGTTGCTACCACCGTGTGATATAGTCTATTGGCAATCTGGTAGACGACATCTGAATGACTTTACCCGAGGTCGGGTCATTGGGAAGTGGGAAGAAGGTCGAAGTGTGACTAGCGTGGCCGAGGAGTTCTGGATCGCTCACAGCATCGATTCACGAGCTTGGAGAGCATTTCAAACGACAGGAAGAGCTGTCCGAGAGTTTAGCAGTGGTCGTCCACGAGCAACCACGGCGGCGGACGACGGGTATATTTTTCTACAGGAGAGAAGAGACAGACGGCGGACAGCGGGAGAAATCGCAAGGCACATGCAACAGACAACTGGACGTCTGTTATCGCGTTTTACCGTGGCCAGGAGGCTGCACAAAGGTGGTCTATTTGCACGATGACCATTACGGTGTGTGCCAATAACGCCTGCTCATCGGAGACGGCGGTTTTTGTGGTGCCAGGAACACAAGAACTGGATACATCAGCAATGGGGTCGAGTTCTCTTTACGTGTGAGAGCCGATTTAGTCTGACGAGCGATTCTGGACGTATACACATCTGGAGAGAGCAGGGAACACGCAATCACACCTCCAACATCATCGAAAGGGACAGGTTTGGAGGTGGCGGAGTTCACGTTTGGGGTGGTATCATGCTTGGTGGCCGTACTGACCTCCACATCTTCCAAGGAGGTTCAGTCACTCGTGTCCGCTATTGTACCGAGGTTCTCCTGCCTCTCGTGCGTCTGTTTAGAGGTGCTGTGGGTCCTGAGTTAATCTTCATGGACGACAACGCTACACCTCATCGTACAGTGGCTTTCGCAGATCTGTTGGAGAGTGAAGATATTCAACGTATGGATTGGCCCGGACCTAAATCCAATCGAACATGTGTCGGACCTTCTCGGGTGATGCTTGGCAGCACGTCACCAGCCGCCAGCAACGATTCCGCAGCTGCGATTGGCGCTACAAGAGAAATGGACCGCGATGCCTCAACTCCTCTTTGACAACTTCATCCTCAGCATGGACAGACGTTGTAAATCCTGCAACGCAGTCAGGGGTGATCATCATCATCATCATCATCATCATCGTCAACCATTATCAATCCACTGCTGGACGAAGGTCTCCCCAAGTTTCCTCCACAACGGTCTGTCTTGTGCCAGTCTCCTCCATGTCACTCCCGCATATTTACGAATTTCATCCACCCATCTCCCATGTGGTCTTTTTCTGGGTCTTTTCCTGTCCCTTGGAATCCAATCTAAAATTTCGGCTGTCCATCTATGGTCTGTCCTTCTGGCAGTATGTCCAGCCCATTGCCATTTCAGGGATTTAACTCTGATCATGATGTCTTCCACTCTCGTCATTTTTCGGATCCACGAGTTCCTCTTCTTATCTCTCCTGGTTATACCAAGCATGCACCTCTCCATGCTTCTTTGAGTTGTCTGCAGCCTTTGTATGTCTCTTTTAGTTAAGGTCCACGTCTCTGCACCATACGTAAGCACTGGAAGGATGCATTGATCAAACACTTTTCTTTTAAGACATAATGGCATATTGCTCTTGAAAATTATGCTGTTTCTTCCAAAAGCTCTCCAGGCAAGTTTTGTACGCCGATTAATTTCTTCATCAATGTGACCCTCACTTGATATCTGCTGTCCAAGATAAACATACGTATCTGTTATCTCCAGCTTTTCTCCATCAATCGATAAATCTTCATTTCTTGTAAAAGCATTGAACATCACTTTTGTCTTCCGAAAGTTCATTTTTAATCCCACTTCTTTACTCTTGTCAGCAAGTTCCTGGATCATACTCTGCAGCTCTGATGGGGTAGTTGCAAAAATGACTACGTCATCAGCAAAACGAAGGTGGGTTAGATAATCTCCATTAATCTTTATCCCTTTGTTTTCCCAGTTCAGTGATTGAAAGACATTTTCCAATGTGGCATTAAAGAGCTTCGGAGATATGGTGTCACCTTGTCTCACTCCCTTTCCAATTTTTATGTGTGTTGTATTTTCAAACAGCCGAATCTTTGCACTTGCATTTTCATAGATGTTATTAATAATATTAATGTAAGCATCTTCAATACCGCAGGATTTCAGAGCCGTGGTAACTGCTGATGGTTTCACCGAATCAAAGGCTTTTTCATAATCGATAAAAGCCATGCACAATGGAAGTTCATATTCCCTCGCTCTTTCAATTAGTTCTCTCAGTACGTGGATATGATCTATTGTGCTGTAGCCACTCCTGAATCCAGCTTGTTCTCTCGGTTGAGCCATGTCCAGTGTTACCTTCAAGCGGTGTGAAAGAACTTTAGTGAAGATTTTATAAACCACTGATAGGAGGCTGATAGGTCTGTAGTTCCTGAGATCCTCAATGTCACCTTTTTTATGTAGCAGGATCATTGTAGCATTGTTCCAATCCTCAGGAATTTTCCCTTCATTAAGGCATCGGAGTGAAAATTTGGGCGAGTACTGTTTCGATTTCTCCACTTGCTTCTTGTATGATGTCTACAGTAATTCCATCTTCTCCTGGAGCTTTTCCCCTCTTCATGTTCTTGATTGCATGTGCAACTTCTGCTGGAAGGACTGGAAGAACTCTGGTACTGGTATCTTTCATGGTGTCTGGAGTACATGTATCATCCCTTTCATATAATTTGGAGTAGAAATCTTTCACTCTTGTCAAAATTTCGCCTCTATTTCTTGTTATAGAACCATCTTCTTTTCTCAGAGCCATAATCTGTTTTCTTCCCTTACTGAGATGTCCCTTTGCTATCTTTAGGCTTTGGTTGTTTTCAATTGCTTTCCTCACTAGCTCACAGTTGAATTTCCTTACGTCTTCAGGGATACTTTTTCGTGCTGTCTTGCATAGCTCTATATATTCCACTTTGGAAGTCACATCTTCTTTAGTTGTCCTCATCTCTCTTCTTTTTTGCATCAACATTTTGGTTTTTTCTGATAATTTGTTCACACGCAACTTGTTCTTAGACCCAGCTAATTTTGTTGCTGTTTCCATAAGAGCTTTGGTTACTTTTCTGTTAACTTCCGAAATATCCACTTCTTCCGATGTTAGGCCTTCTAAAGCAGAGAATCTGTTCTTCAGTTCCAACTTGAAAGTATTATGGTGTTTTTTAAGGTTGGTTATGTCAATACATTTTGTTTGTCTTATGAGCTTGCCACGTTCCAGTTTAGTGTTGAGGTGCATCTTACATCTCACCAATCTATGGTCACTACCTGTGTTGAACTTGTTCAGCACACTGCAGTCTTCGATGACGAATTTTTTGTTACACATAATAAAATCAATTTCACTTGTCGTCCCAATTGGATGTCTCCATGTCCATTTCCTGTGTGGCTTTTTCTTGAAAAAGGAATTCAAGATGAAAAATCCTTCTGCCTCTGCAAACTCAACG
Organism: Macrothele yani; assembly: GCA_039090855.1. Lineage (NCBI taxonomy): Eukaryota > Metazoa > Arthropoda > Arachnida > Araneae > Macrothelidae > Macrothele > Macrothele yani. Next base: position 42,294,983 of record CM077004.1, read on the forward strand.
AGAGTATTTCCACGCTGGTTTCTGTTGCCGTGACCGAATTTACCTACTGAAGTTTCATTCTGTTGCCGTTGCCCTATTTTTGCATTGAAATCTTCCATAATTATCTTCAAGTGCTGCTTACCTTTATTATTTAGATGACGAATTTCCTCATAAAATTCTTCAATTTCTTCTTCAGGATGACTTGTGGTGGGTGCATAAGTTTGAATAATCTGAGCCTGGTATCTTCTCGATAGTTGGATAACGAGTCGTGCAGCTCTGTCAGAGGAACTTTCAACTTCTACCACTTTATCCTTCAGTTTCTTGTTTATTATAAATCCAACACCACTAGTTCTACCAGTATCTGTCCCACGATAATAGAAGAGATGTCCACTTTTCAGTTCAATGAGATCTTCTCCTTTTCTCCTTACCTCACTTAGCCCGACGATGTCCCACTTGATCCTTTGTAGTTCCTCTTCCAATTCAAGAAGCCTTGAATCAGAAGATAGGGAGCGTCCGTTGTAGGTAGCCAAGGTCAGCATCAAATGGCAGCCTAGTCCGGTCCTCCGGGGATTCTTAGCACCCTCTGCCTTCATGTCGCACTGGCCGCTGCCTTGGCCAGGTACATTCCAGCTGCCGGAGACTGAGGGCCAAGATTTAAGTTGTAGAGTCATTTTGGAGGTGTTTGGCCATAACTCACCACGCTGGCCAAGCGGGTTGGTGAGTGTGGTATGGCATTTCCTCTGATCCCGATGGTATAGTTATACCGCTATTGGCGGTCGTCAGAGCCCCTTTAGTGGGAACAGGATGCATCACGAGAAGGCGGGGTTGACATTTGTCAAGGAGAGGCTGTGATACACCCTACTAAAGACTGGATTTTTCTTGGCAGCCGCCTGTCACACGGACGTTTCTGTCTTCTGTCCAGTTGTGCTCGAAGCTACCTTTTCAATGAAGTGCCTTTGTATACTTTGGATTTCTTGTTTGGACGGTTTTGCTAACTTGTCCCATATTCTTACATCTTGGGGATTTTATGGTATGATTTGAGTCAATGTGGAGCATTTCTGCAAGACGTTACATTCGAAAAACCGCCTCGTCCTAAATTTTTGCACGCCAGTGTATATACCTTAATCTACTTTTCAACATATTCACCGTGGATGTTAAAGCATTTTTCATATCGTGGCACACGTTTATGGATAGCCTCCTTATAAAAGTCTGCTGCCTGGGTTCTGCATGCCTTAATCTACTTTTTAACATATTCCCCGTGGTTTTTAAGGCATTTGTCATATCGTGGCACAAGTTTCTGGATACCCTCCTCATAGGAGTCTGACGCTTGGCTTCTACATACCTTAATTTACTTTTCAATATATCCCCGTGGATGTTAAGACATTTGTCATATCGTGGCACAAGGTTTTGTATACCCTTGTCATAGAAGTCTGTCGCATGGCTTATTTATACCTTAATCTACTTTTCAACATATCCCCGTGGATGTTAAGGTATTTGTCATATCGTGACACAAGTTTCTGTATACCCTCCTCGTAGAAGTCTGACGCTTCGCTTCTACATATACCTTAATCTACTTTTGAACATATTCCCCTTGAATGTTAAGGCAATTGCTATATAGTGGCACAAGGTTCTGAACACTCTCCTCATAGAAGTCGGCGGCCTGGGTTCTGTGTATCTAAATCTACTTTTCAACATATTAATTACCCGTGGATGTTAAGGTATTTGTCATATCGTGACACAAGTTTCTGAATACCGTCCTCGTAGAAGTCTGACGCTTGGCTTCTACACAAATTAATCTACTTTTGAACATATTCCCCGTGAATGTTAAGCCATTTGTCATATCGTGGCACAAGTTTCTGTATACCCTCCTCATAAAAGTCTGCCGCCTGGCTTCTACATACCTTAATCCACTTTTCAACATATTCCCCGTAGATGTTAAGGCATCTGTCATATTGTGGCTCAAGTTTCTGGAAACCCACCTCATAGAAGTCTGCGGACGGAGTTTTGAGCCACTGGTCAACCGTCGTCTTCACGCCATCGTCGTTATCGAACCTCTGACCAGCAATAAACCATTTTCAGTGGATAAACAAATGATTGTCACCGGCACCAAATCTGGGCTGTAGGAAGGATGAACCAGCTGCTCCCATTCAAGTTTGGTGACCAATTTTTGCGTCACATTCGAGGCATGAGGCCTTGCGTTATCATGGAGAAGAACAGCTCCCTCGCTGAGTATGCCGTGCTTTTTGTTTTGAATTTCCAGACGCAACTTTCTCAGTGTCTCACAATAAACAGCCGCGTTTACTATCATGCCTTTAGGCAGGAATCGCATCAACAAAATTCCTTTCCTGTCCCAAAGACATTACACATGACTTTTCTCGTTGACATCGGCTGTTTGAATTCTTTGACCATAGGTGAGCCCATATGTTTCCGTTGCAGGTACTGCTGTTTCGATTTAGGTGTGACGTGAGTGACCCAAGTCTCATCTGCGGTCACTATACGGCTTAAATAATCATCGCCTTCCTACACGTATCGCCCCCATAGATTGAGAAGCAGATCCCACGCGCTTCGTTTTGTGCTCTTCTGTCGACATCTTTGGAACCCATCGTGCACACACCTTGCGGTACTGAAACTTTTCTGTAATGAATTCGAAACTTCAACAAAATGGTCTGAAGGATCAGAAACTTGAAGCATAGGTTCTCCCTAATGTTTTCATTCACTCTCCCCACCAAATCCTCCGTGACCAGAGATTGCCTAACCCTGCGCAATTCGTCATGAATGCTCTGTCGTCCTTCATTAAACATTCGAACCCACTTTTGCACCATTCCTTCACTCATTCCATTTTGTTCCTAAATTTTCCAAATTTGCCGATGCAGCTCACTCGGTCTAACATTTCTCGCATTCAGAAATCTTATCACAGACCGGAATTCGCAGTCGGTGCGCCGTTCTATTATCTTAAACATTATTAACGCACAGAACAAACCTTTAACATCAGCACAACCTTACAAAATAAGCATGACTAATGGATGAGGCAACACAACTGCGCATGCGCAACTCTGAAGATAAGTGATGCGCGAACTGTACTTTCTTTCTGGTTAGCCCTTATGGAAAACCTTAACTGCCAAAAGGTACCCACTCTTTTATTCTCTGATACGACGCTTCAGCACAGGTGAACAACTCTGGCCAGTTTATAGTTTGCTGGCTTCAAACCATATATTAGTCACAATGCTTCGAATACACACGTTTTTAACACGTCGCTAAGCACACCGGACAAAACAATTAGTCACCCCTAACAGAAACGACAGTAGGAAGTTATCGGTTGCACTGAGGGCGCCATGATAGCATTGTTGGGAGATAAATAGCCCTTATGTGGTCTATAGGATCATTTCTGTCTCGTGCAGTGGGGAAGATCAACGTGTGTCTTGAATTTAGTCTGCAATATGGGTCGTAAGACAGACGTTACTGAGTGGCAAAAAAGGAGTCATCGTGTTTGGCCGTGCCCACGGACACAAAGTGAATGCAGTTACCCAATTTGTTGGTGTGTCGAAGCGTACTGTCCAGCGGGTCTACAAACAGTGGTGTACTTCGCAATCAACTGAAAATCGACGCTTAACTGTGGCCGGAAAATGATTCTCACCAACACGGAGCGCCGCCATATTTCACGCCTAGTAATTGCAAATCGGTTTCAAACCAGGCAACAATTGCTCCAAACAGTAAAAGAAAGTCCACTCCAACCAATATCCGAAAGGATATTGCGACGAGAATTGCACGCGATAGACATCTGGAGCAGAGTACCACGGAAGATGCCTCTTTTAACAGCTAGTCACAAACTCGCAAGTTATCAATGGGCTCAGAGGCACCAAAATTTCCAATCCTGTGCAGGATTGGAAACGAGAAATTTGGCGTTTTCGTTTGTACTCCAATGATGGGAGGCGACGAGCGCATCGCAGGCCCAATGAAGCTTTTGATCCTCATTGCGTCGAAGGTGTTGTTCAAGCTGGTGGGGCTTCTGTGATGCTTTAGGGATGTCTTTCGTACCACGAAATGGGCCCTCTCGTCGCAGCGACGATGAATTTGAACAAGCATGCGTACCTCAGCATTCTGAATGACGAAGTGTTGCCCTTTGCCCAACACCTCCAGGAGCAGCATCACATTGCCACTCCTGTCTTCCAAGAAAACACTTGCCGTGTGCACAGGGCTCAAACTGTGTCTGAGTGGAACGACAAAACAGTCAGCAACACAGTCTCTTCTCGACTGGGCCTCCAAATCCCCAGATTTCAATCCTATTAAAAATCTGTGGGGTCATTTGGAACAGAAGGTGAAACGCCGGAATAGACATTCACGTACTCTGGCGGAACTTCGGGACCAATTGAGACACGAGTGCTTGCAAATCGATGTTCAATACATTCACAACCTCGTGGAGTCTCTAACACACCGGATTGATGCTGTCATCAAGGCAAGACGCGCCGTTACCAGTTACTAGGTATGTTCTGATAGGGGTGACTAATTTTTTGTCCGGTATTCTTATATCATTGCACTTCTAATAAAATGAACCTTTTTTATTTATCTGTCATAAAATGAACCTCTTTTCTCATCGTTATCACGAAATGCACATTTAACAAATGTTATTACAAACTTCTCTCTACGCAAATCATTATCTGGAATTGCACTCTCACTACAATCAGTATTTGCATTTTATTAACCTCTGACCCACTGTCAGTGATGCCAAACTGAAATGAATTTAGTTTGAAATTTTTAGTGATCCGAGTACGTTGTGTTGGATAACCGAAGCTTTGATAATCAGGACTTCATACAAAAAACATCTAATTTTATTAGAATTTTTTAATGCGTCTTACTTAAGCATAAACGCGCATAATTTGAAAACGCATATAATGATTCACACGCTCTGAGCTACTAAATAATTTATTATCACTTTGCGGAATACATCATTCGCACATTCACCACATGATTACATGATAAATATAATCACACACGAAACATTTTTGTTTCTTTACAATACTAGAAGGTATACATTTTTTTATGAATAAATATCTTATCGTTTCAAAAAATAACAAGAAGCACTTTAATTCACTCATCGAACTTAAAAATCACAGCTAAATAACGTCATTTAAGGGCATGACTTTTCCGTACTTGATTCGTCAGAGTTCGGATTTTCATCAAACACTTCAGGCAGGATTACAGTTTCCTCTTGAATCTGAGAATTTTCTGGTAAGTTTTCTGGTTTAGCTGTCTGATTAGATATCACAGTGTTGTTCACGACGGTAAGACCAGGTTTAGTTTCCAAGCTGATATCTTCCCTTGATTCAGATTTCGGATAGAAGCAATATGGCCGCAATTTGAGAAGGATAGCTTCCCGAATCTGCAAACAAACAAAGAAACAAAAATTCAGGAGGATGATAGAGTAAATATCCCTGTGAGACCATTATTATTGTAATATAAATAAAGAAGTACCTTGAAGAAATGCATTTTTACACAATTTTAATATTACAGTCATTTGCAAAAGTTTAAGACTACCTGTTGGTATTAGATTTCTACCGATTCCGTCAGCTACTGTCTGTATTACTCAACTTCCTGTCGGTGTTGCGTCAGCCTACAGCGGCAGCTGTTGATAGAATTGGGGGAAGCATGAGAGCGTCAGTTTGCTACTGGTTTCCATTTTGAGAGGTTTTGTACGTAGTTTCTATATAGCCAAAAATAGGCAAAAAAGCGTGATTAAAGTGTTACCCAGAGGGCTCAAATAGTGACTTCATATCATGAAGACTACCCCGAACGTGACATAAGCAGAAAGGTGAATGTGAGAAAGACTGCTATTCATGATACGATCATGAAGTATCAAGATACAGGTGAATTTAGCTACCAAAAGAGAAATGGACGTCCAAGGAAAACAACCCCACATGATGAAAATACCGTAAGGCAAATAGTTATGCGTTCTCCGAGGAGTTCGTGCAAAAAATTCAAGGCCTTTGTACATCCAAAAGGGTCTGATTTTACGAGTAGTATCAGCACTATTTTCTGATGTCTTAACAAAGATTTTGGATTAAAGTCTCATAAACCTGTACGTAGACCTGGACTAGCCTCTGTCATGAAAAAGATGCGACTCCAGTTTGCGAAGCGTTATCAATCGTGGACTGCCGGAAATTAGAGCCAAGTTCTTTTTTCTGGTGAATCAACTGTGCGTCAATTTGAATCGCGTGAAGCACATCTTTGACGACCAAAAGGCAAAAGGTTTGATGAAAAATACACCGTTAGCACCGTGAGAGTCAGAGGATGTGGGGTGCTATGTAAGCATCCGGTACTGCTGCATTATCCTTTTTTGCCGACAGGCACTACCATGAGTGGTCCTTTTTATGTGGAAATGTCACGTGAGAAGCTGATAACTCATATGCAAGTGCACAGGTGTACAATCTTTATGCATGATGGTGCTAAATGCCACAGATCAAAGACAGTAAAAGACTACCGTCAGAGGAAAAACATAACTATTCCTGACTAGCCCTGGTAATAGTCCCGACCTTAACCTCATCGAAAATTTGTGAACCATTTTAAAAGACAAAGTAGCAGAAAAACAGCCACCAAATTCCCAAGCTTTGATTGACGCGATAAAGTACGTGTGGTGCAAAGACATTTCAAGTGACTACTGCAAATCCCTCATTGAGAGTATGCAACATCGTATTCTGTCCGTTATAAAAAACAAAGGTGCCCACACAATGTACTGATTTCGGTCTTTTTGTGTTCTAAAGAATGTACGTATTTATCTGTGGTGCCATGTTTTGAAATGCCTCTGACTAGTAATTAGTTGTTTCTTTGAAAATCTTAATTTTCAATAAATTGACAGGTGGTTTTAAACTTTTGCAAATGACTGTATTTCTTCTTTTTCAGACTCCACGCTCAGATAACGACGCAGGCGATTCATTATAATGAGCTACACTCCGTCATGATGGGGACGAATATCCTGAGACATGGGGATTAGGATCGGGTGGTTTCACCCCTTTTTTCTCATCAGGTGTCAACTGCCATGGGACGCCCCGGTGGCGCAGTGGTCTAAGGCGTTGGCCTCTGATCATTCGTCCGAACGGGGTCCGGGTTCGAATCCCGGTGAGGCATGGACGTTGTGTTTGTCTTACGGCACTGGCTCTCTCCCTTCCCTGGAACCAGTGACCCTAAATTAGGGACGGGCCCATTGAGTTGCTCACGGTGGTCGTTAAACCTCCAATCAAAAAAAAAAAAAAAAAAAAGAAAATCAACTGCCATGGATGGACATCTCAATACTCCCAGGGCTGGGAATACAATATTAATAGCCACGCACATGTATATTCGTATTACATTCGCAGAAATCCTGTGAAATGGATGGTCGGCACCTGAATTAGAATCCCCAACAGTCGCCTGTTGCACTGACACGTTTGTGGCGATTAGCCAACTGCACCCCCGCTACACCCCGTAATATAATACACTGTTGTGTATGAGGTATACAGTACATTTTGACTAATCAAAATAGAAAAAAAAACGATTTTACACGAACATAAATCAAGCTGTTCTTCCATGCAACGTAACCACAGAAGTTTGAAAATTTCGTCGCCCTGGAACGAGATTCGAATCGCATCTCTCGATTCCAGCTCACGACGATGAAATTTTGATTCCAGTTCAGGACATCATCGGGAGATGCGGGTTCTATTCCCGTTCCAGGACGATGAAATATTCAAATTTCTGCGGTTGTGTTACATGAAAAAACAGCTTGATTTATGTCCATATTAATTATTCCATGTGGCTTTTGTTTTATTGGAGGTTTAACGACCACCGTGAGCAACTCAATGGGCTATAAGCAGTCGCCCGTCCCTAATTTCAGGGCCACTGGTTCCAGGGAAAGGAGAGAGCCAGCTCCGTAAGACAAACAGAACATCCATGCCTCACCGGGATTCGAACCCGGACCCAACTCGGACGATTGATGAGAAACCATCGCTTAGATCACTGCACCACAGGGGCAGCACTCTCTCTTGTATATTTTCACATAATCAAGCTGTATCTGAGTTCAGTTCATTAAATTTCAAGTCATTCTCTGAGTTAGAAATATCGGTCATCCCATAAGCACATACGAGATGGCGCAATAGTAGCAAGACAAACCCGGTGGAAGACTAATCAGAGGAGAGGAATTCTGCCTTATCGAGAGAACTGGGCTTGGGTTTGTATCTCGGATAAGGCATGAGTGGTGTGTTTGTCTAAAGAAGCAGGCCATCTCTCTTCTCTTGAACCAGCGGTCCTGAATTAATGACGGGAGACTTCTTATCGTCCTTGGAATTGCTTCTGATAGTCGCCAAACCCTGATCAAAAAATAGTGTTGGTAGAACATGTATGCACCTTTCTCAGGGACACAATGAATAAAATCATTAATCAACTCGCTGAAGGAAGTTACTTATCTGAAAAACCATAAGAAAAATGCTTGGCTGCTCGAACAAAGCACAATTGCGGTTGTGCGTCACTATATACGTAGTAAACAAAACGCTACCAAGAAAAGCGATGCATCATGGGAACTTGTCGTCACTTTTCAAACTGAAAAACATTTCACCCTTAGTGGTGTACAGTGGCATTATCGCGACCACGGGGATCGACTTTTCTGAAATCCCTTGGATGCCCGAGCTTTGCACTTGAAGTCCAATGGGTGCTCGTGTTCTGAACGGAAAGTCCAGTGGGTGCTCAAGGTCAGATCGGGACGTCTAATTGGTGCTCAAGCTGAGATCGACAAGTCTAATGAGTGCGCAAGTTTTTCCCATGAGGTCCAATGTGTGCTCGAGTTCAGAACAGGAAGGCCAACGGATGCTCAACTTTGCACATGAAGTCCAATGGGTGCTCAGCATGCACATGAAGTCCAATAGGTGTTCAGCTTTGCACATGAAGTCCAATGGGTGCTCGAGTTCTGAACGCGAAGTCCAACGGGTGCTCAGTTGTGCACATGAGGTCCAATGGGTGCTCGTGTTCAGAACAGGAAGTCCAATGGATGCTCAGCTTTGCAAATGAAGTCCAATGGGCGTTCAGCTTTGCACATGAAGTCGAATGGGTGTTCAGCTTCGCACATGAATTCCAATGGGTGCTCGAGTTCTGAACGGGAAGTCCAATGGGTGCTCAGTTGTGCACATGAGGTCCAATGGGTGCTCGAGTTCAGAACAGGCAGTACAATGGATGCTCAGCTTTGCACATGAAATCCAATGGGTGTTCAGCTTTGCACATGAAGTCCAATGGGTGCTCGAGTTCTGAACGGGAAGTCCAATGGGTGCTCGAGTTATAAATGGATACAATGGATACCCGAGTGCCTTAAATGCTCATACGTGCAAAGACACATCTACAATGGAATGCCGACAATACGCTAATTAGTCACACGATTTATTCCGTGAAAGGTTTTTAAAAATAGGAACGAATATACAACTATGTACGCTCAGATTTTTTCTAGTTTACAGTTATGCACTTTTTCAGTTAATAAATAAATACATCGCTCTTTCCACGTTCGAGAAACACACAGCAACCGAAAAATTGTATTTCAGCCGCCGCTGTGGAATACAATTTTTCGGTTGCTGTGTGTTTCTGGAACGTTTAAAGAGCGATGTATTTATTTATTAACTGTCGCCACGTATTTGGAATATTTTCACTTTTTCAGTTATTTTTCTTTTCTTTTTTTCTTTTTTGAGGGGAGGGGAACTTTTATTGTTATCAATCACTTGTTGAGCACCACGAAAGAGAAGTTCGCAGCATGTTTTTCATAATAGGAGTGCTTCCACTAAAAGTATGATATCTAGATATTTCTTGCTGTCTTCAAAAAATTTCCAAAATGGTGAATTAAAAGTCTTTTTCTTTTAATTTTTGTTTCTAAGCTTTCAGTTCGTACAATTTTTCAATCGGTGCTTGAGTCCAAGGGCGCCTATGATCGCCGCGTTTTTTGTTTTATTTTTTTGATTGGAGGTTTAAAAATTATTTATTGAACTTGGTTGACAGATACATTGACATATACACTGAAGTGCCGGAAAAACTGGTACACCAGTTTAATACTTGGTAGGTCCCCCACGGGAGCGCAGGACTGTAGAAATACGCCGGGGCATGGACTCCACTAGCTTCTGGAAATAAGCTGTAGGCAATGCACACCATACTTCCTGTAGAGCGCTCCACAATTCGGGTGTATTCCGAGGTTTCCGATTCCTGTGTTCGATAGCGCGCTGCATGGCATCCCAAATGTGTTCTATCACATTCAGATCTGGGGACTTGGGTGGGAATGGTAACACCCCAAACTCAGATGAATGCTCCTCTAACCATAATGTGGCGTCCCGACACTTGTATGGAGGTGCATTGTCCTTTTGGAACAGGCCCAACCCATCTGCATGAATGCAGGACATGAACGGGTGTACCTCGTCAGAAAGGAAGCGCACATAGCGTTGGCCGGTCACAGACGTTTGTAGACGAACCAGAGGTCCCAGTGAAGTATAGCTAAACACACCCCGTATCATTACGGACCCCCCACCAACTGGTACAGCTCCCTGTTGACAGGCGGGATCCATGGCTTTATGGAGTTTGCGCCACACACGAATCCTTCCATCTGCCTCGATACAGTTGGAAACGCGATTCGTCAGACTAGGCTACTTGTTTCCAGTCATCAAGTGTCCAGTGGCGGTGCTGCCGTGCCCAAGCGAGCCAAGCGAGGCGCATAGCTCTGTGTCGTGCACCCATCAAGGGGACTCGAGTTGGGCGTCGGCTTCCAAAGCCCATATCGTGCAGGGTACCTTGCACAATCCGGACGCTGATGCTTGTTGAGGCTCCAGCATTGAATTCCGATGATATCTGCCAGAGTGTTGCACGCCTATCGCGTGAAACGATTCCTGACAGCCGACGATGGTCACGTTCACCCAATGTCTTTTTATGGCCACACTGGTATCGTAGGTTGGAGGTTTTGCCGGAATTCTTGTAGTCACGGTGCACCCTTGAAATGGCCGTCCGTGAAAATCCGAACTTCGTTTCTACCTACAAAATACTATGGCCCATCTCACGAGCGCCAACTATGACACCGCGTTGAAAATCGCTTAAATCGTTATTACTTGTCATTCTCATGCCGAAAATAGCTCTGACAGCTAGCAACGATGTCTATCGCTTTATATACGCACTGGCGGACGCAACCGAGTACGCGTATAGGTGACGTTGCTATGTATTTCGCATAAGATCGTCTGTACCAGTTTTTCTGGCACTTAAGTGTATATTGAACTCGGTTGACAGATATATACAGTATAGACATTCTGTGTTTCAACGACAGCAATGCACGTAGGTGAACAAAGAACTCAGCGAATAAACCCCCGAAAGGCAAACACAACCATGCCATACCTCGGATTCGAACCCAGACTCCTCCGTTGGGCAAATGATCAGAAGCCATCGCTTATACCACTGCGCCACCGGGGCGGCATCCCGGCTTTACGCGCGCGCTTTTCTTTTGTGTTTATGTGTGTGTGTGTGTGTGTGCTTAAGACAGTCTTCAAACCGGAAATGCAACAGCAAACATCCAATATAAATTCGAAAAAAAAAAAAAAATGGGACTTGCTGTCATAGATCGATATTCTACACAGATGTTTAAGAAGTTTTAAAGATTGGCATTTCTTTTCAAAGTAGGTAAAATCTTTTTACTTTGAAGTTTGGACTAAAACCAAAATCCCGAACTTTTTTAAATGTAATGATTTCCTTATATTTATTTTCCAGTTCCGGTTTAATTTTCTTTTCCAATATCAACCTTCTATATTTTTGTCTTTTTCGTTGGAGTATTAATTTGTTTCTATTAGGGCCCTAAAACACCGTAAATGGAGTTTCTTTTCACTTTAAAACACACTTGTTCAATTTCTCGTAATTTGCAGAGAAATTTATTTACCAAAAATAAAAGAACTACCACACATTTTGAAATCTGAGTTTCGAGCCTGAAAACTAATTTCATTCAACAGAAGAGTTTTTACCTTATTCTAAAACATGGCGCTTACGGACATATAATTAAATTTCTCCAATCGATGCCTCAGTTCGGACGATTTGGCAAGATTCCACGCTACTACCTACTTCGTCATCGGGGTGGCCATTCTAATATGCTGTTCTATTAATAGCGAAATATCCTGCTAATCTATGCTTGGCCTCTCCCGGTGTCCGGTGCATTTTTTCCTATTATGAAAAAATGCTGCGAACTTCTTTTTGGTGGGCTTCCACTACGTAGGTGCTCAACAAATCATTGATAATAATAAAAGTTCACCTCCCTCCTGAAAAAAAAAAAAAGAAAAGAAAAATAACTGCAAAGTGCCTAACTGTAGACTAGAAAAATGATTTATGAGCGTACATAGTTGTAGTTGTAGGTTTTTAAAAATACTTGTTCCTATTTTTAAAAACCTATCAGGGAATAAATCGTGTGACTAATTAGCGTATAATCGGCATTCCATTGTAGATGTGTGTATGCACGTATGAATATTTAAAGAACTCGGATATCCATTGTACCCATTCAGAACTCGAACACCCATCGGACTTCTTGTTCAGAACTCGAGCACCCATCGGACTTCTTGTTCAGAACTCGAGCACCCATTGGACTTCATGTGCAAAGCTGAACACCCATTGGACTTCATGTGCAAAGCTAAGCATGCATTGGACTTCACGTTCTAAACTCGAGCACCCATTGGACCTCATGTGCACAACTAAGCACCCGTTGGACTTCCCGTTCAGAACTCGAGCACCCATTGGACTTCATGTGCAAAGCTGAGCATCCATTGGACTTCATGTTCTGAACTCGAGCACCCATAGATGAGTCCGAGTTCGAGTCATCGATGAAGCCTTGGTAGTTTGCCTGACGGCACTGGCTTTCTCCCTTCTCTGGAACCAGCGGCTTTAGATTAGAGATGGGCGACCGCTTACAGCTCTATGAGTTGCTCATGGTGGTAACAAGAAATTATCGCCCCCTTAAGCGAAATGATGAAAAAGTCCCACCTTCCCGCTTCTCAGTTTGCAAAACTATATAATAAAAAAACCAAAATGCCTATGGTTCGGCTTGTAAAAACATTTGCTTCATTAAAAGGAATTCTTATATTTTTATAAATAGATAAATTAGAGATATTCAAATAAAAATAAGTTTTTCTTTCCACTATTTGTGTTAACGAAGTCTCTTAATTAAATATTTGGTGCTTAATTTACGTGCTTCTTGAGCTTCAGTGGCAATTGTGGAAGAAATTTTAGTCATTCCCGACACATTGTATTTCGCAAATACTTGTTGATTATTTTCAGCTTGCTCGGTGATCTTTCAGAAGTACTTAACTACTGTAACAGGTAATGTTAAATATAAAATAAGTCCTGTTGTAAAGACGTCCGGGTAACTACATGAAAAATTCTTTAACTTTAAAACAATTATACGATTCATTTTAAATATTGATTTTATTTTTACTTAGATCTTTATCATAATTTTTTGCAATTTGTCTGTGTATGTTAAAATATCACTTTTCGTTAGTGCAAGCACAAAAATGCGAAATTACAGGTGATTTTTTGCATACAGATAAATGTTTTCTTAATTTGTGTTATAAGTATGTCAAACATTCTGTAAAACATATTCACCACTGAATGTGTCCACACCTCTTTTAAATTTGAATCCAATGAATGCCAACAACATCCCCTGCGCAGCTAACACCATAGCAGACGAGCGAAGTGAAGAGAGCTCTTCTCTTTTTCTAACCTGTTGTTTGGAGTAATTTTCCTCACTTGTCCGTGATTTGAGTTAAAAGTTTTATTTGCCTAATCTTTTCTGGGCCCTCTAACGTCGCGGGATCATTAACCTCAGCTTAACCGCGGTTAATCGGTACGCCACTGGTCGTTAAAAGGTGAAACACAAGAAAACAAAACAAAATCTGTGCTTGCTGTATCGCCTGGGAAAAGACATTTAAAAATGTCTGAAATGTCCCTGATTACCATAACTCTTTAAGCGCCCGATGTACCTGAACCAAATAGTGCTCGAAATTTTCTTCGTTCCGCTGTAACGCATAAATTGTTCCTGTTTTCTTATGTAAATTTTAGTTTATTCTCTTTAAACATTTTCTAGTCTTAACGCTGTATTTTCTATTTTCTCTCTCTCCCTGCTAATTTGTGCTTTTGGGGCAACACCGTAAAAACATTTTTGAAATTCACGGACAAGTTTCCGTCATTTTTTTCGTGAATTAACGAAGCATATTTCTGATACAACCTTTTCCATGAAATGACGGAAATAAACCTGAATTTAACGGATTTTTCGTAACACGGGAAAATTCTGAATTTTCAGAAACCTTTCCGCAACTTTTTTTTTATTGACGATAAATTACCGTTTTAGAGATGTGTTAACGGAAAATTCTGAATTTTCAAAAATCTTTCCGCAATTCCTTTCGTATATTAACGGAAAATCTCCGTTCTCACTTTTTCCGTATCCGTATGACGATACCGGTAATAGGAGTGATTGGTGACAATACTTGAGGTTTGATTAACTTTTAAATTTCAATCGTCTGTCGAATTTTGAAATTCCGTAGTGAGTTTGGATATTGTGGATAGCATATCGCATGAATTTTGTTTATTGTGGCACAGAATATTTCTTTTCCTCTCCCTTATTTTCGTGCACCAGCGTTTTAATATATATATATATATTGTGTTACTGTAAAAAAACCGGGTACTTAACTTATTTTACAGATGGGCAACTTAAGATAAAAGCTATTATAGCTATCAAGAGTAAATTTTATATTTAGGAGCTTTTTTTTGTGAAATTATATTATAAAAAAAGTATATTTCACCTTTTTTAAAGATAAATGAAAGTCATTGTGAGTTTAAAATAATCAAGTTGCAAAGCATTTTGTTGCTTCGAAAAATCACGATGAAAAATTCTTAGTTTGTGAAAAGTCCTCCTACAGAAAAAAAAATACAAACCTATTGTAAGAGCGGAAGCATTATGTATGCATGCGAAATAATTACTTGAACATTATACCTGAATAGTCACGGAATTTATATCTTAATGGACTAATGATGGGGGCAGTATGCCCACATAATATTAAATCAATGTGTGGTATATGGACTTGTGATACGAATATCCATGTATATAATTATTAACAAAACTTAAAACGTGGTCCAGTAGACAAAGAAGAAATGGATGATTCTAGAACTCTTTCGGAATTGTTTGTATAATACAATGGAGTACTGTTGTTCACACGCTCGGAGAAAGGGAAACTCCTTTCACGAGCAAGATAACCATCAGCAATTAAGCTAACAGCATCCGCCAGACATTGTCAGCGAAGAGCAGACGCCAAGATGTCTAACAAGCTGACCACAGTTATTGTTTGTATGTAGTAGTTTGTATTGTGCTTAATGTGTAGTTGTACTTTAGATTAAGTTAAGCCTGTCCAAAGAAGCGCCACTAATGAAGGTACATCAAACGGGCCAGCTATCTAGTGAAGGACCGGTGAGTTCGTAAACAGGATGGACGCGTCCACCGGACGCGAACTCAGAAAAACGCTGGTCATCGCATGACTTAGCCATTAGCAGATGAGAGGAAGAGCGGTACGCCCGGAGGGCAAGGAAGCGGAAGTGACGTACGAGTGGCGGAGGCGAAAGAGAGAGAGAGAGAGAGAGAGAGAGAGAGAGAGAGAGAGAGAGAGAGAGAGAGAGAGAGAGAGAGAGAGAGAGAGAGAGAGAGAGAGAGAGAAGCGAACGAGTGAGTTGTTCTGACTTAGGTAAGCGGAGAAGTAAGTTCTGTGGTAGGTGTATAACTAGAAGGGGGTCGAGTACAACCGGACCCAGGCGGTAAGGGTCCCGTAGTTTAGTCGCGTACTGAACGGTAACGAGATGTTTTCGTGAAATTTATTTACTCGTGATATAGGTCTCAGAGACTCTAACGAATATTCGGAAGGAAGTACTTCTAGACAGTGAAGACGAAAGTCGGAGCTGAATTTTTTGATACTGTGCGAAGGTAGAAGATCACTGGGAGATATAGGTCTCAGAGGAAAAAGACTCCCTCCCAAGTTCTAGTGAATAGTGTTAGGATATAAGTGCCAAGTTTACAATTTGCAAGTTACGAACTTTTCACCGGATAACGGACGTTTTGATCTGCCATCAAAGACGGCAACTTAATGGACATACTGACTTTCCAACCTCAGATCTATTTAAATAAACTTGTCAAGTTTGATGAAAGCCTCATGTATTATTTTAGGACATTGGTAATTCTTGTTTGAGTTTCGGCTGTTTCGATCCATCCACCTTATTCGCAGATTAATTATAGAAAAGCGGGGAGGATTTCGTCCATTCACCCAATCGTGGTTTGGGGAAAGTTCTTAGGAAAGAACCTCATATTTCTATTGGCTGTGAGGGGACAGGTACCATACATAATTTTGGGCGTGTCCACATAATTAGATGAGTACGCTCGAAAAAACAAAATTTCATCGTGGCGGAATTCGTTTTACGATGTACGTGAGTTGAATTACAGAGCGTTTGTGGCTCAAGTTACCTGCTGGCCCAGCTCTAAAGACGGAGCTTCGGTCCTGTCCTCAGCGGAAGTATTATCTGGAGTAAATGCTGTACAGGTTCGTCGATTTTACGGAATTTATATCTACGGAGAATCTGTAAAAATATGGAAGTCAAAATAAACGGGCACTTTCAAAAATGGAAATCTCTGGAAAACACGGATACTTACCGGCAAATTTGCTGGACGTTATTTTCAGAAATTTTCCGTGAATTCATACCACTTATTTTTTACAGTGAGGAGAATGACGTATGCAAGCGAGGAGAATAAGATTTCTATTTTGAACTGTATCGATGGGGTTGGTGCGAGTTGATTTCATACCGAGAGAGTTGATTTGAGTCACTCCCAATGAATGTTCCGTTTGTTTCGAAGTCACGATCGTTTGGCGAGACATCACGATTAATCTGTTTCCCGAGCATTTGATTATTCTGATATTGAAGTGATGATAGATTGCTTACAAATTGGAGTTATGTTTTAATTGGAAGTTTTGCTAACCTGTGTGTGCCTACAAAGGATCATTAAAACAGTAGTGGACATCGTAAGGAAGCCTTTTCAATTCAAGTAGCCGTTATATTTATTCACCCTTATCATACATAATTAAGCTATCCGGAGCATCACAGGAAGATATTTTGTTTTGTTTGTTTCTTGTTTTGGGGTTTATCGACCACCGTGGACAACTTGTTGAGTTATAAGCAGTCGTCCGTCCCTGATTCAGGGCCACTGGTTTTAAAAGTGCCCGTTTATTTTAACTTCCGCATTTTCATAGCTTTTCCGTAGACAGAAATTCCGTTTATTTTAGAAAAAAGTCTAGTTCAGGTTTTTCCGTATTTAAACTGAAATTCCGTAAAATCGACGACCCTGTACAGCATTTACACCACGTAACCCTTCCGTTGAGGTGAGGATCAAACTCCCGCCTTTAGAGCTGGGTCAACAGGTAACTTGCGCCTTTAACAACTGAGACACAAACGCTAGGAAATTCGACTCACGCACATCGTAAAACGAATACTGCGACGATGAAACTTTGTTTTTTTGTGATTAATGCGAGTGATTTAGTCATTTTATTTTCTGTTGGAGCTTACTTTTTCTGAATAGGTTTGTAATATATTTTTCTTCTGTAGAAGGCCTTTTCACAAATTTAGCATTTTTTATTGTGATTTTTCGAAGCAACAAAGTGCTTTGCAACTTGATTTTTTTAACTGACAATAACTTTCAGTTATCTTTTTTTACAGTATTATTTCACACACACACAAATTAATATAAAATTTACTCTTGATAGCTATAATAGTTTTTGTCTTAAATTGTCCAAAGACTGATACAGAGACATCGTATAATCATCTGCACAATATTTGCCCGGTTCTTAGGGTAACTCAATTTATAATGAGTAGCTGGTGCACCAAATAGGGGAAAGGAGAGGAAATATCATGTGCCACATTAAACAGAATCCATGCGATATGCTATCCACAATATCCGATCCCGCAACGGAACTTCAAAAATCGACAGACGATTGAAATTTAAAAGTTAATCAAACTTCAAGTATTCTCACGAATTGCTCCTATTACCGTAATTTCTCGTCATACGGATACCGAAATAGTGAGAACGGAGATTTTCAATTAATATGCGAAAGGAATTGCGGAAAGGTTTCTGAAAATTCGGAATTTTCCGTTAACACATTTCTAAAACGGTAATTTACCGTCAATATAAGAAAAAAGTTGCGGAAAGGTTTCTGAAAATTCAGAATCTTCCCTTTTACGAAAAATCCGTTAAATTACGGTTTCTTTCCGTCATTTCACGGAAAAGGTTGTATCAGAAATATGCTTCGTTAATCACGAAAGAAATATCAGAAAGTTGACCATGGATTTCAGAATTTTTTTACAGTGCAGTGTCGGAAGACAAACACAACATCCATGCCTCACCGAGATTCGAACCTGGACCCATCTCGGACGAATGGTCAGAAGACAGCGCTGAGACCGAGGCGCCACAGGAGTGGCTCAGCAAGATTTACAGTGTAGCAAGTTATTGTGGCACGTTTATGCTTAGTAAGAAGAGTGCT
Organism: Macrothele yani; assembly: GCA_039090855.1. Lineage (NCBI taxonomy): Eukaryota > Metazoa > Arthropoda > Arachnida > Araneae > Macrothelidae > Macrothele > Macrothele yani. Next base: position 42,313,531 of record CM077004.1, read on the forward strand.
TTACAGTAAAGTTAGGTTAGGGTTTCAGTCGTACTATGAAAAATTAACAATACTGCAACACTAAAACCTTGAAAATATGTTCATGCATTGGTGGGGTTTTACGAAAGCTTTTGCAGAAGAATTCCCTTCCACCTCTCATTTCATCCGGACCAACTATAAACCTATAGCTTGCTTCGAGTTCTCTATTATCTACTCCATAACTCAAGGCATGATGAGGAAGGACTAGTCCTCCTGACATGGACATCATGCCACTAAATAGTAACAAGTAACTCAAACTTATTTTCTCTCCTTTCTTAGGTTCATCGCTGTTGTTACAGACCTTTTAGCAGGTGATACATCAGAAAGGATTGGGTTCAATCATCCCATAAATGACCACTTTGAATAACATCTAAGCTAAAAAGCGCAAGCTTACTCGTTCATGCCGCGTTCAGCCCACTTTTTAGACAGTGAATATATTCGTCAGAGCTGATTTCAGACCATTTTGTTAACGCCGAGTTAATTCGTTTCAGCCGGTTACCGTTAGTTTGGAATTCAGTCTCCGAAAAAAAAAAGACACCAGTAAACTTAAGACGGCGAAAGTGTGATTCAAAATCTTTGATTTACTTTTTTGCAAAATATTAAATCATCAATGAAGGAAGAAATATTCTTCATAATACATGGGAAATTCGTAGAATATTCAAGCAAAGCAAACTGAATTTGCTTGTTCACCACTTACTGGTCATCTATGTAACACTTCTCAGAAAATGTGAAAATTTCATCGTCCGGGAGCGGGAATCGAACTCCGCATCTCCTAATTACCGGTAGGATATACTAACCCTTGGAAATTCAACTGTGAACTAGTAAGGAAAGCAATTGAAAACAACCAAAGCCTAAAGATAGCAAAGGGACATCTCAGTAAGGGGAAAAAAACAGATTATGGCACTGAGAAAAGAAGATGGTTCTGTAACAAGAAATAGAGGCGAAATTTTGACAAGAGTGAAAGATTTCTACTCCAAATTATATGAAAGGGATGATACATGTACTCCAGACATCATGAAAGGTACCAGTACCAGAGTTCTTCCAGTCCTTCCAGCAGAAGTTGCACATGCAATCAAGAACATGAAGCGGGGAAAAGCTCCAGGAGAAGATGGAATTACTGTAGACATCATACAAGAAGCAAGTGGAGAAATCGAAACAGTACTCACCCAAATTTTCACTCGATGCCTTAACGAAGGGAAAATTCCTGAGGATTGGAACAACGCTACAATGATCTTGCCACATAAAAAAGGTGACATTGAGGATCTCAGGAACTACAGACCTATCAGCCTCCTATCAGTGGTTTATAAAATCTTCACTAAAGTTCTTTCACACCGCTTGAAGGTAACATTGGACATGGCTCAACCGAGAGAACAAGCTGGATTCAGGAGTGGCTACAGCACAATAGATCATATCCACGTACTGAGAGAACTAATTGAAAGAGCGAGGGAATATGAACTTCCATTGTGCATGGCTTTTATCGATTATGAAAAAGCGTTTGATTCGGTGAAACCATCAGCAGTTGCAATGGCTCTGAAATCCTGCGGTATTGAAGATGCATACATTAATATTATTAATAACATCTATGAAAATGCAAGTGCAAAGATTCGGCTGTTTGAAAATACAACACACATAAAAATTGGAAAAGGAGTGAGACAAGGTGACACCATATCTCCGAAGCTCTTTAATGCCACATTGGAAAATGTCTTTCAATCACTGAACTGGGAAAACAAAGGGATAAAGGTTAATGGAGATTATCTAACCCACCTTCGTTTTGCTGATGACATAGTCATTTTTGCAACTACCCCATCAGAGCTACAGAGTATGATCCAGGAACTTGCTGACAAGAGTAAAGAAGTGGGATTAAAAATGAACTTTCAGAAGACAAAAGTGATGTACAATGCTTTTACAAGAAATGAAGATTTATCGATTGATGGAGAAAAGCTGGAGATAACAGACACACGTACGTTTATCTTGGACAGCAGATATCAAGTGAGGGTCACATTGGTGAAGAAATTAATCGGCGTACAAAACTTGCCTGGAGAGATTTTGGAAGAAACAGCATAATTTTCAAGAGCAATATGCCATTATGTCTTAAAAGAAAAGTGTTTGATCAATGCATCCTTCCAGTGCTTACGTATGGTGCAGAGACGTGGACCTTAGCTAAAAGAGACATACAAAGGCTGCAAACAACTCAAAGAAGCATGGAGAGGTGCATGCTTGGTGTAACCAGAAGAGATAAGAAGAGGAACACGTGGATCCGAAAAATGACAAGAGTGGAAGACATCATGATCAGAGTTAAATCCCTGAAATGGCAATGGGCTGGACATACTGCCAGAAGAACAGACCATCGATGGACAGCCGAAATTTTAGATTGGATTCCAAGGGACAGGAAAAGACCCAGAAAAAGACCACATGGAAGATGGGTGGATGAAATTCGAAAGTATGCGGGAGTGACATGGAGGAGACTGGCGCAAGACAGACCGTTGTGGAGGAAACTTGGGGAGACCTTCGTCCAGCAGTGGATTGATAATGGTTGACAATGATGATGATGATGACTCCACCCACTACTGTGAAGTTCCAAGCAACTGAGGCCTAGGATTCTGAAAGTCCTTAGCATACTACACCGGCAATCGGGACATGCGGGGTTCGATTCCCGCTCCAGGACGATGAAATTTTCAAGTTTTCTGAGAAGTGTTACATGGATGATCAGTAAGTGGTACAAGCAAATTCAGTTTGCTTTGCTTGAATATTCTATTAAATCATCTGTTTGAAGATGTCCAAAACTTCCGTTAAAGCTGTTTAACAAATGATTCGGGACAATTAGAATATGTCTTTTCAGATGTATCTTTGTCAGCTAAACTACCCTCTAACTACGCCCTAAGGCTTTCGTGAGTGAAACATCAAAGACGGAAGGAAAATAAAGTGCAGGTTTTTTTTTAAAACCCGTAACTCCACTTCCCGGGTGAAATATGGTAATGATATCGATGCAGGTAGCAGCAGAGTTCGGAAAAAGGTTGCGGCGACGAAACCAGTGCAAAGGTCACTTCATTCGATGGGGTCACCGAATGCGAGCTTTACTCCAACCATGAAAGAGTCAAGAGAAAAGGAGGGCGAAATTTCAATAAGGGATCGCTTCTTCCTCATTAAGGGGTTTTCTCTCTATCATGAGGAGCGAGAAACTTCCTGCGGGAATGAGAATGGGACGCAATTCATTAAAACCAGTGTGCAATTCCTGAATTCTAAATATATATGAAGTGCTTCAGATTGATGTTGCAGAGAATACGGAAAGGAAATCCGGAAACTACAACAAAATACCTCTCTTGTATCGCAAGAGAATAGAAAATGCTACTATTAAAGATAAAAATCCCGCTTTATATCCTTTTCCTATTGAAACAGTTTTCCAAAGAGAGAATTCAACATAAAATGGATTAGAGAGGAAACAAGGAGAAATAAAAAGAGAAGGAAAGTTTTTTATATGAAACAATCTTTGCTTCTCCTTTTTTGCAGCATTCGTCTCCTTTTAGAAATGCGAGTGGCTTTATTATTTTTTATGCAAACCAACGCATTTCCCAAGAATTAAAATGGGTGGATGAAACAAAAACACTAACAAATGTTGCATTAGGTATGTAAACGCTATTCTCTGGCAAGAGAAACTCAAATAATTTGTTTTACTACAACATTTTCTTTAAAGAAAATATGCGTATATCTGAAGCAATAAGACTTAACATAGTTTATGCAAGATACGAAAAGAAATACGGATTTAAACCTGAACTTTAGACAGATATATGGGTTGAGTTTGCATCACTGCCAAAGAAGTTTCTATATGATTCCGGTTAGCTCTGACATCAATCATTAGCAACGAAATCAGAAAACTGAGATACGGAATTCTTCATTGAAAGCTGTTCATCTGTATAACGAATGGAAAATTAATCGATTGAAGCACCATACCTGAAAAACGGACAACAGGACTTTAAACCACACTCATGAACAGTAGTAAATGAAGACATCCTAACTTGAAAGATGAAAATAACATGAAATATTTTAAAACGAAAAATACATATCGGTGTTCAAAGAATCAGCCGGATATAAGCTTGAAGTGGAAATTACAGCAATATAAGATTTCAAGTATTTAGAAATCTATATGATTAGTGCAAAGACCATTCGAAGAAGAAGTGCACCATCAAACGGTTACCATAAATTAGCAGGATGACAATATACACTGACGGAAAAAAATCCCAACACCACGAAAAAAATAGCTGTAGATGAATGAAATGGCGGCAATACATTTGTATAGGTAACATATTTAATCGATCAAGGTTTCAAGATCACAGCTTATTGTAAGCGCGAGAAGAGCCATTTTAAATGTGAAATGCCGGTACATTAATAACGGGTGTAACCGCCAGAATGTTGAATGCAAGCACGCAAACGTTCATGCATTGTGTCGTACAGGTGCTGGATGTCAATTTGTGGGATGGAGTTCCATGCCTGTTGCACTTGGTCGGTCAATACAGGGACGGTTAATGCTGGTTGGGGGTGACGCTGGAGTTGTCGTCCAATGATGTCCCATACGTTCTTGATTGGTGAAAGATCTGGTGATCTAGCAGGCCACGGCAAAATTTCGACACTCTGTAGAGCATGTTGGGTTACAACAGCGGTATGCGGGCGAGCGTTATCCTGTTGGAAAACACCCCATGGAATGCTGTTCATGAATGGCAGCACAACAGGTTGAATCACCAGACCGACGTACAACTGTGCCGTCAGGGTGCGTGGGATAACCACGAGAGTGCTCCTGCTGTCATAGGAAATTGCTCCCCAGACCATAACTCCAGGTGTAGGTCCAGTGCGTCTCGGCCGCAGACAGGTTGGTTGCAGGCGCTCACCTGGCCTCATTCTAACCAACACACGGCCATCACTGGCACCCAGGCAGAACCGGCTTTCATCAGAAAAGACAACAGATCTCCACTCCGTCCTCCAATGAGCTCTAGCTTGACACCACTGACGTCGCAAACGGCAGTGGTTTGGAGTAAGTGGAATGCACGTTACAGGGAGTCTGGCTCGGAGCTGTCCTTCAAGTAACCGATTTGTAACAGTTCGTTGTGTCACTGTGGTGGCAACTGCAGCTCGAATTGCTGCCGCAGACACGGTACGATGCGCCACGGCCATACGCCGTACACGGCGGTCTTCTCTCTGAGTAGTGCCACGTGGCAGGCCGGAACCCGGTTTTCTTGAGGCAGTACCTTCCCTTGACCACCGCTGCCAACAATCATGCACAGTGGCTACATTCCTGCCAAGTCGTTCTGCAATATTGCGGAAAGAAAATCCACCTTCTCGTAGCCCTATTACACGACCTCGTTCAAACTCCGTGAGCTGCTGATAATGGCTTCTTCGTCTTCTTAAAGGCATTATTGACTAACATCAACACCCTACGTCGAATCTCAACGATAACTAACGCTCACGAACGTTACAGCGCGTATTTACAGCAAACCTGCTTTGCATGTTCCGAGGGGCGCTACTAGCGCCACACGTATGCGCCGAGCGCGAAATGTGCATAGACGCCATCTTACAGATGTATTATCACCGCCTACCAACTGTCGTTTATCTAACACAACCCCTTCTTGGTGTTGGGATTTTTTTCCGTCAGTGTATATATATATATATATATATAACATGGGAAAACAAATGCCCACAAGCTGAAACCATAGGTAAAATATGCAAAACACTTATCCCAACACTCATGACCAAACGAGAACAGAAATGGATAAAAATAAACAAATAAAGCCATGCAGCACGAACTCAAACATAAAAATTTGATGGTCTTGAAAGTGAAACTCGTGAATAAATAACCATGAAAAAGAAGACTGGAATGGACAATCATGCTAATATAACGGAAGAGAAAATAGTTAAAATAGTCAAAACTTGATAGCCTCTAAAATAAAGAACTGGGATATAACAAAATGCGGTGAGGTATACATTCATAAAGGTCCAGAAATGTTCGACTACAAGCCTGGGTATTTGCTGTAGAAACGGATGTAAATTTTGCTGGAGTTATCGAGAAAAGCAAAATATACATTTACACCCCACACACAGAAAAATTAACTTTCTTCTGCTTCTAAAACACAGAAAGTCAGATTTGAAAAGTTCTTTCTGCATTCGACAGACCCAGTGTTTCTTTCAGGACTTTTTGGCCGGGGAGGGGGCAAATGGAACCTCAGAGGGGGCAAGTTTTCCATTTGCTATAGAGAGAGAGAGAGAGAGAGAGAGAGAGAGAGAGAGAGAGAGCCTTGCCCCCCCCCCCCCCCAGGAAAATGTTTCATTTTTTTTATTTATTGGTTAAAATGCGACTTACATTAGAAAAAAATGCCTTAATTTTATAAAAATGTATCAACTTACATTAGAAAAAAATGCTTTAATTTTCCTTCAATTTTTCACTAACTTTAATTTTGTTTAGATGGTGGATTTCAAAAACGTCCTCCCCTCCCCCGGAGAAAAATTCTATATACATCCCTGATATAGTGATTACTTCTTCAAATATTTCAGGAATAACAAACTTTTTCCAGCTAAAGGAAAAGGGGGGGGGGGGGGCGCAGGCTTGAATTTTTTATCTATTAAAATGCATTCAACGCACTCTTGTTCCTGAATCACGATTCCCAGACAATTAGGTATGATTAGTCTACTTATTATATTTTGAAAAATATCATGCGTCGTAATACACTTTTTAATAAAATAAACTATAACTAGTACCATTTGAACAAATATTTAAAAAAATATAATTGGAGAAATATTTGTAGCATAAAAAGAAACGAAACTTCTTTTTTCATCATAGCCTGAATTTATTAAAATTTGGTTCAGTAATCTAAAATGTCTCCGGGGGAGCGAATGGTCGTTTCCGGGAGGGCTTCGCCCCCCTGGATGTATGCCTGAAAGAAACACTGGATAGACCTCCAAATGGGAAATGTCTTTGATACAATTTCTAATTTTTGATAAAGAATCGTTTTATCACAAGGGAGCTTAAGTGTATATTTCTGTTTCTGATGCGTTTGCAGCAAAATCTGCTCTTCTGAAAAAATCGATTAAAGATATTCCTTTTTTGTGTGTCCCTCCATTTCAATATTGACACTACAACGACACTACTTCTCACCACGACAAATCTTATGATAATATCATCTGCTTAAAATAGTGCGTAATGTTTTCCGCCATGATAAACATAGCTTGACCCCAAAACAACTGAGAATGTTTTTATAAAAAGGTACTGCGTTTGACCTTGGCACAAGGCTAAAAAAACTGTAGTTGTAGTAACCATGGCAACGGGTCACACCTGTTTGTTACTCATCGTCGTCGGTAGCACGCAGTTCAATAAGCGTTGTTTCGTGAACCCCTAACAAGTGTTTTCGTGCCGTGATTTTTAGAAAAAAATGAATGTGAAAGGGGATCAAAGATACGCCATTAAATTTTGCTCTCGATTTAAGAAGTCTGTCGAAGAGACTTTCCGTCTTATGTAAGAGGCTTATAAAGATGAATGTCTAGGAAAATCAACAATTTACACATGGTCTGAAGAATTTATGGACGGTAGTGTGTCGGTGGCTTTAACTGCTCATGGACGAAGAACTTCAACGAGTGTTGCAGGGGTAAAAATCAATATAATAAGTGTAAGACAATATAATACGGGACGACAGACACCTATCAATTAGAGATATCGAAGATATGGTTCACATTTCAAAGTCATCAATTGACAGAATTTTAACCGAGCATTTGGACATGAAACGAGTTTGTTCAACTTCGGTTCTCCATTTATTTTCATGTGTGCGGCCGAATGCAAGTCTGCACATGGCCAGTTCTGTCGTTTCTTATTTGAAGAAAATGAATTTTAAGTGTATGCCCCAACCTGCATATACACTAAATTGACAAAAGTCACCGGACACCTAGAAGAGAAACACCGGACACCTAAAAGGTCCACCTTTGGCCTTAATGCATGCACTGATCCTTCGAGATATGCTTTCGACAAGGTTTTGGAATACAGCGATAGGTATGCGCTTTCATTCAGTACATACTGCTGCCGCTAACTGTTGCTTAGTAGCAGACCTTGGTTCCAAAATTCTTATGCGGCGCTCTAATTCATCCCATTGGTGTTCTGTGGGATTAAGATCAGGGCTCTGTCCTGGCCAGTCCACACACAATACGGAATTATCGTCAAACGACGCCATAACAGTCCTGGCCAGTCCACACACAATACGGAATTATCGTCAAACGACGCCATAACAGTCCTGGCTTTACGGCTCGATGCATTATCCTACTGGTACCAACAAGGCTCGGTTCCATAGTATTGCCAGAGTTGGTAGGTCATAATTGTTAAAAATATCGAGGTAGACGTGCCGATTAACAGGTTTGTCCACGATAACCAATGGGACGGGACTATACTACGAAAAACATCCCCACACGAGTACACTGCCAGCTCCAAACTTGACCGTAGGAACAGTACACTATGGTAAATAGAATTTCCCTGGCTTCCGTCATACCCACACACGACCATCAGACTGATGGATCGTGTATCTGGATTCATCAGTCCATAGAACCCGTTTCCATTGATCTACGATCCACGATAAATGATCTTTACACCATGCTAAACGAAGAGCAGCATTCCAAGTGGAGGTGAAAGGCTTATGAGCAGCCGCACGACCACGGTAACCCATGGAACGAAGTTCTTTGCGAATGGTACGTGTACATACCGAGGTTCCAGCATTTTTACTCACCTGTACACTGAGGTCTTGTGCAGTACCCCGTCGATTAGCTGTAACGACTCTCCTGAGGCTTCGACGTCCTCTATCACTGATTTTCTTTAGTCTGCCGGTACGTTTTGCTGCTTCAGGCACGCCATATGTCTTCCATTTATTCAGTACATCCAAAACTTGGGTATGTTTAAACGCCTCTTGGTTTCTCTTATGGACAACCCACTAATATAACACCCAACAATCTTTCCTTTCTCAAAGTCAGTTCTCTCCCTCCGCGACATTTTCATTCAATATCACAGTGCGATATGATCGCGGTAAGCTGCAGGCGTGTTTTTGTACCATTTGCAGCTGTACCGCGCATCTTAACAACTATGTATATATATATATATATATATTGTTTTTGTTGATATCTCTGCTCCTAACAGTTCGATTTGAAAAATTCCTTCTTTTTCGGAGAGCGGTTTTGGTGCGAAATGGTTTGCACACAATTTCAATTTTTTTAACGCAGAAATGTGTTACAAAGGTGGTATAAGTTCAAGTTTTCGTTTGCTGCATACCAGCAACAGTATCTACGCATCTAAAAGCCCAATTGAAAAAATCCTTTTTTGGTTAGTTACTAGTAACTACCGAAACATTTTTTGTGCATTTCCTGCCAAAAATTTAAAAAAAAAAAAAAAAAGAGGCACAATTTTCCCTCTAGGGGCGCCAAACTTTAATTTATTTTTGTTGATTTCACTTTTCTAAATGTCCAATTTAAAAAAATGTTTTAATATCCGCTATTATTTATCTTGTGGAACAATTTGCTTGCTGGTTTTTTACAGTTCACAGTTCAGGAGCTAGTTGGAGTTAGTGTGTGTTTCTGTTTGCAGCTGTATCTCCGCTCCTAAAAATTCTATTGAGAAATGCCTTTTTTTTTACTGTACGCTACAGTAAAAGTGGAGAATATTTTGCTTATCAAATACTACACCGTTTTCCCGCTAGGGTGCGTATGTGGCAAACACTTTTTCTCGCTGTCGGTACTTTTAGAAAACGTATTTAAGAAATTCTTTTTCCATAGCATAGCTTTTGTTGTGAATAATATTTTTCTCATATTTTCTACTTTTCCATTATTCAAAATTCTTCTCTATAGGGAGCGTAAAGTTTTACACTGCTGGACAATTGCTAAGGGCGGATCATAAACGACTATATAGCGCAAAACAAAGTAAGTGTGGTTGGATGCCAAGTGAAATAAAATAATGTCAGAATGCCAGGACATTACAAGAAAGACAATTTATTGTGCTCTGAAATCCAGAAGGCTTTGGAACGTGTTCAAGGGACAAACAGGCCATTTTGTGCAGAATACGTAAACGTGAAAAAAATGCAATTACTGTCCGCAGGCGTTCCGGCGTAAGATGTCAATACGGGATATAGCCACCATGGAGGGCGATGCAAGATTCCACACGTCGTGTCATGCTTTGCACAACATTATCAAGCAGCTGTTGGGGTAATTTATCCCATTCCTCTGTCAGTGCACGTGTCATGGCGAAAATTTTAACCTCTGGTGAATTTCGGAAAGACCTGATCAATCTTTCTGTTGGTTTATCGGAGATTAATTAATGCAAAAATTTTCTCCCATGACATACGTTAGAAGAAAATTCCTGGTTGAAAGGCAGGAGAATTCATGCGCAAAATTCGCTTGTCTTAATCACAACCAGGAAAACAAAATTTCATGTTGGAGAAAGAAAAAAAAAAGAGAAAAAGAATAATATTTGATTTAACTGACTTTGGGCTTTTGAAAATAATTATTTTATCTGTTCTTTTATCGCGATAGGAAAAGGCGAGTAGGTGTGCAGCTCAGAGAATCAAAATTAATTTTAGTTTAACAAACATCACGAAACGAGAGAAAAAGAAAATTAAAATTAGTGATTTTCTGCAAGGCATGAATTCGCCATTTTTTGCGTTCCTGTTTCCAAACGGCGTGGAAAAGTCACCCAAAAGTGTAACATCTTTTCGTCTTTTGGGTAAGGAATTCAGCAACAGAATCTATTTTTAGACCTCAGGGTCAAGAGAGGCTTGGTCCCTACGTGTTGAAGGTCAAGTTCATCTTCCCCTTGGCCGACCAGAGGATGCACGTGCTAGTAACATTTTTTTTCGTGGAGAGTGTTGGACGCTGCAACGATGCCTGAGTGAAGGTCAGAGTGTCACCCCTGGCTTGCGTGGGAGTGAAATTCCGTTGGGAAGCTGTGAGTTGCTAGGCTGAAGTTTCGACCAATGGGAGGGGTCAGCGGTTTCAAGCACCCCAGAGTTTTATCCGTTGAGAGAGCACACTCTTGTTCTTGCCCTCTTGCTGGCTGGGGGAAAGAGGGGACGGCCGAGTCTCTCCTCGCCTTTTGGTGGGGAGAGCATTTTTGCTGACCGCCATGATTTGACATCGAGGTAAAAAAAAGGGCTTAAAGGAGCCTAGTAGCGACGGTCTTCTAGCGTGGGGACTTGTCAGGCTCATAGTTGGTTACATGAAAAAAATTTTTTAAAAGGAACTCAGGGCTGGCGATAAATTTCTCGCAAAAAGGGCTTAAAGGAGCCTAGTAGCGACGGTCTTCTAGCGTGGGGACTTGTCAGGCTCATGGTTGGTTACATGAAAAAAAATTTTTTAAAAGGAACTCAGGGCTGGCGATAAATTTCTCGCGGATTCCACCAGATGAGAAGAAATGAAAGAAATTATGAAGAAAGGACAGGACCACCGTAGGACGAGACCTCCTCGGGGCGCAGCGAAAGATGATCACCGATGCACTCCTAAGCATTCTCGTGAGAGCTGATGGATAAAGAAAGGGGAACCTCCGCGCCTTTGCCGTCCACCTTCCAATGCAGCCGACCAAATTCCTACCAGGGGAGAGAGCTATGGACATCGAAAAGGACAAGGGAGAATTACTCCCTCTGAGAGGGTCCATCATCACCAGCTTCGGGATGTCTTTTGTTTTCCCTGTGTTCAGGTGAAGTGCTCGGGCACATTGTGTCCAAAAAGAAAGAGAAAGACATTATTGGAGGCGAAGAGATTATCAACAGTGACAGTGTGACGAGAAGATTTTTTTTTTTGAAACAAGAGTTGTTCCTGCCCAGCCCAGAAGGTAATTTCTTTCTCGATTTTTTTTTGTATAATGTTGTGACCGCTGCGAAATTGTTGAACGAGTGGGTCAGCAGTGGGAAATCAAATTTATAGTTCTGAGAAAAAAACAAAAAAGGAAGTTTTCTGTTTTTTTTGGTTAGCTGGATGTGGGACAGATGTCCCCATATTGTTGTCGTTCAGTTTTCAAAATTAAGACTTATTAGTTCCTCAGGCATGAGTTCGAGAAAAAAAGAGAGGGGAGTTGAAAATGCTTTCATTTATGTTTTTTTTCTGTGTTGTCATGTCTGGTATTGTAGCAACTTCCCAGGCCAGTAAATTTTGATGTATCGGAAAAATTTAGTTTAATGTTTGGGCACAGTAAATTTTGGTGCATCGATAATAGTTTAGTTGGGCATGTGATAATTGAAAAGCAGTGTTATTGTGATGTCGTGGGTGATAAAATAATAGTAAACATTTCTCTCTAGTCTTTTACAGCGTTGAGTTATTTTTTTTGAGTGAAGATAAATTATGGGATGATTTATATTGGAATTTTGGGAACATATTATAGTGTGATGAAATTGGAAACCTAAAGTGCTGTTTACATTCTTGGAGTGTTGAGTGTCGAAACTGAGATGGTAGGAGTGTTAATTGAGGACCAGTATTTTACATGCTCCAGATGAGTGTTAATCTCCCATTGGAAAGGGGTGATCTTAGGGCAAACCGGGAACTTGTCCTAGGGCAGAGGGCTCTGAGTAGGGAATTTTCACCAGGATGCGATATGTGCAGAATAGAAGTTAAAGTATTTTTTTGTTCTCAAGTTTAGTATTTCACAAAATGAATGAACATCATGGGTTGAGAAGACACACTTTTGCTCACCAGTTCCAGTATTAATTGTTCTTTTCTTTGGCCTAAATTTTCTTGTTTTTACAATAAGGTTAAAAGTCTAAATGTAATTTTAATTTTCAATAAGGTGAAAATATTTAGTGGGTTATGTAAATGGTCAGTGTTATTGTCTGAAGTGGACCTGCGCATTGCTATGGTGCAGAAGAATTTCCTTGCTAGTGATTTTTCCTGGGATATATGTGGATATAGAGATAAGTGAATTTTCCTGGGATATATGTGGATATAGAGATAAGTGAATTTTCCTGGGATATATGTGGATATAGAGATAAGTGGATTTTCCTGGGATATAGAGAGATAAGTGAATTTTCCTGGGATATATGTGGATATTGTGATTTAGGATTTCTTGGGATATATAGAGAGATAAGTGAATTTTCCTGGGATATATGTGGATATTGTGATTTAGGATTTCTTGGGATATATAGAGAGATAAGTGAATTTTCCTGGGATATATGTGGATATTGTGATTTAGGATTTCTTGGGATATATAGAGAGATAAGTGAATTTTTCCTGGGATATAGTTGTGTTGGTTCTGGGCCAGATGTGCCTGGAGTATTTAGGGTTGAAGTACGACAGGCTCTTGCAGGCGTGGTTGATCAAGGTGGGATCATGCATTGGTTCGAAAAGGGAGATCCTTGAGGACGTGGTTTTTGGGGGAAAACTTGTCTTCAAACCCCCCAGTAGTTTCGCTGCTCACGGAGATATGTACTGCCAGCGAGGGTCGGTCGAGCGTTGCTTCAAGAAATGTGGTGAGATCGTGTTAGAGGAAATTCTGTACCTGATGATGATGTGTCGCACTTGAGGATTTTTTCCTTTCCTTTTGCATAGGCTGAAATTGGATTCACGACCCAATTTCACGCCTTCAGCCTGACTGGTATTTTCTTCCTGTGTTGGTTCTCAAAACCTAGGGTAGTGTCTGAACTGAGAGTATTTGCCTCACCGCTACCTCAGTAATTCACTGCAGGTGTTAAATTTAAGTTTGTCTGGTGATTTAAAGTATCTAAATTTATTTGTTTATGATTTGCTGTAGTGCTAGGGATGTAAATTCTAAATTCTGGTTGTTGGTGTTAGTGAACTTGATATTTGGTTTGGAAATTTAGTAAATTGGTATTTTGAGCTTTTGTTTACAGTATAGAGTTATTAAGTATCTTGAGCTATTATGTGAAGTGCAGAGTGAGGTGATTTTTATGAGCAAGCTAGTGCAAGAAGATTGTTTGAATTTCTGAATTATGGTGATGGTATGAATAGTGATAATTTTTAAGTTAGTGAGGTTTCTTTATAAGTGAAGTAGGTTCATTCAGGGTAGTTCTATAGGTTATGTAATGTTAATTAATGCTTGTGCTCAGTGTAAATTCTGTTTTGAGGATAATTTACTTGGTTTGTTTACTTGCTGATAGTAGATTTGTTAAAGTATAATTTGTGGCTCTTAAAATAACTGTAAATTTAAATTGAAGTCTTCGAAGCTGGTCTGGGAGATTGCGGAGTTTGCTAAGATTGTTTAGGTGCTGTAAATTTAAATCAATAAGTGTAAAATTGTAAATTTGTCATTGAGCTAACTAGGTGAGAGAGAAGAGAGTACGTTTCAAAAGAACAGAACTTGTCCACCTTGTGGAATTAAAAATAATCCAGTATCTTTTTTTTTGTGTAAGCTATGTGAATCATGGTATAATTTTGGATGCATGCCTAGTGTTCAAACCAACTGTGTTGAAATATGTAAAGTTGTGCTGTTCATAAAGCCAGTGGCCAAAGAGAATAGAAAAGAAATTGAGATTCTGTTTTTATACTGCTGTGTTTTAGCAAACTACAAAAAGGAAATGCCATCTGATTGTCCACTAAATGACCTTATTAAGTTTTTAAAGAAAAATAATAAATACAGGCAGTAGCCTTTCAAAAAAAGTCCAAAATTAGAGCAGTGTGAAAATTTTTGTGTGCTGTTGTCTTCCATGACTTGGTCCCATGTACCCCTCCTTAGCTTGACTAAGGCTATCGATCCGAATCCTGGTTTTATAAGGTATTTCATAACTGCAATTTTTGTCCTATCCTTTTAAATTGACTTTCACCGCCTCCACAAGTTGTTATTGAACGAGTACATTTTATCCTAGGACTTATAGTGACACCTTTTCGTACACATGCAACAATATTCACTTATTTTTGCACTTTCAGGTGACTCAACTCTGCGTAAACACAAACAACGCAAACTTTCCTATAACTTCTTGTGGAATGTAAATGTTCAGATGCATTTCTGTTTAGGATGTTCATGGCCTTCTAGTACTTAGAAAATATTTTTGTTTCGAAATGCATCCACCCATCTCCCAAATTTAATTTTTCTATA
Source organism: Macrothele yani (assembly GCA_039090855.1). Taxonomy (NCBI): domain Eukaryota; kingdom Metazoa; phylum Arthropoda; class Arachnida; order Araneae; family Macrothelidae; genus Macrothele; species Macrothele yani. The sequence goes on from CM077004.1 coordinate 42,328,589, forward strand.
ATTTCCATATAAATTTCAATACCAGCATAAATATAGTAATGCTTTTAATGAAATAGCATCAATTCAATATACTCAAAATAAATGATTTTTTTCACCATAACACACGGATGAGGGTGTCCTTGTGTATTGGAGAGCATCGGCGACCAGCAAGACTCCTCCCCAAAGCATCCCACACATTTTCAATAGGATTCAGATCTGGAGAACGTGCTGTCCATACTAGGCGTTGAATATTCTCGCTCTCAAAACACTCCTGGACAGCGACTGTTCGATGACATGTTGCGTTGTCGTCCATGAAAATGAATCTATCACCGACAGCACCACGGAACATGCGAACATGAGGTAGCAGAACATCATTAATGTATCGTTGGCTAGTCATAGTCCCAGTTGGAAGCACATAAAGGGACGTATAGCCATTGATCATGATGCCAGCCCATACCATGACACTACATGTCGGATATCGGTCCCTTTCCTGTATGTTTGCTGGACAATATGCAGTACCACTATAACGCCAGATCAGTTGTCGTCGACAATCAGACGACAGACTGTATCTACTTTCATCTGAGAAGAGGACAGCAGACCAGTCGTTATCAGTCCAATTGCTATGTTGATGGCACCATTGCAAACGGGCGGTACGGTGACGTCTGGACAATGGGATGCACACAACAGGACGGCGGGCGTATAGTCCTTCTTCATGCAAACGTCTGGCGACAGTTTTTCTGGAGATCCGCTTGCCAGTAGCAGCCATAAACTGATTTGCTACCTCACTAGCTGTGCTGCGCCGGTGTTTTTTTTGTTGATAGCACTATGTACCGATCTTCTGCAGGTGTCGTACTGCGAACACGAATTCCCCCGTGACGTTTGCTACACTCTCCATTTGTTTGAAATGATTTCCAAAGCCTTGAAACAACACTGTGGCTGACGTCGAACTCCCTGGCAACATCTGTTATTTTTCGCCCTTCTTCAATCTTGCCAATAATACGGCTACGCGTAAAATCATTTAGGTGATGTCGGGAAGACATACTGAAACTTGCAAGTTCGTCAATTGATTCTTTCCCTTTCAACTTTGCGTTTGAACAACAACGGTCAATACGCGTCAAATCCTTTATATCTCTTATCAGCGCTATGACGTCACGAACAAGTCCGGCAATCCAAAATTTGCATACGCACAACACGTCTTACTGTATCCCGCACTTACGCTAATTTCCACATTTTCCTGCCTTCCATTTTATGGTTGCTATCGTTGCATTGTCATCCGTCCTCAGCAATTGTCCGGCAGTGTATCATGTGCAGAGTTGTACAAAAATAAAATGCATCTGCTTACGCAACCATTGAAATCGAAAACTTGCTGCCAACCGGCGAAGCCCGAACCATGATAATAATATAATAAGATAATTTCAATAAAAATTAATAAAACAATAAGTAATTATTAGAACATTACAGATTCGAAAGAGGACACAATGTGTACATTACAATTGAATGTGCCGCAACGTGTGGGAAATGGACCTTTATGACAAAACATTAAAATACTGAGCTATGGACATCATAAAAAAAACAAGAGATTAAGTAAAGAAAGTTTTAACATCCAGAAAAGCAATTCCATTAATGAATCTCCAAAAACTATAAGCAGCATTTTCAACAACTTAATTCAAAAATAGTAGACTTACAAAATACACGAGGAAAAGATTTCAATTTAATAACTGGCAACTGCAAGAGGAACTTGGTAACAAAATTTAAATTGTTTCCGTGTAAACGAAACTTTTGATACAGTTCCTATGCACTGAGAACAGGCCTTGATAAAATCTAGAGGCCAGTAACGTCTGTAAAAACGAAAGAACTCAGATGTGAAAAATAAGTGGCAGTTTTTCAAGTTAAAATAGATTAAGTACATTAATCTGAGTAAAGATATGAGTAACCGTTATCGCTCACTTTTAAAAATTGAAATTTCTGAAAAAGTTGGACACCTACAGGTAACTTTTCTGCACGTTATTTTCAGAAATTTCCGAAAAAGTTGGACACCTACCGGTAACTTTTCTGCACGTTATTTTCAGAAATTTCTGAAAAAGTTGGACACCTACCGGTAACTTTTCTGCACGTTATTTTCAGAAATTTCTGAAAAAGTTGGACACCTACCGGTGACTTTTCTGCACGTTATTTTCAGAAATTTTCTGTGAATTCACACCAGTTATTTTTTACAGCGTAGAACCAGCTTATAACAAGCGTAAAACGAGCTTAAAACGGTTACATTTATAGAACCCGTTATAACAAAAGTAGAATCATCTTATAACAAGTGTAGAGCCCGCTTATAACAGTTTTAACAGTGTAGAACCCGCTTATAACAGTTACAGGGTAGAACCGGCTTATATCGCTTATAACAAAGAGCCGAAAGAAGTATTTGCCAAATCCATTTTGGGGTAAAAAATCTCACCATGTAAAAATATGCATGTGTGATACTACACGGTCGAGTCACATTATTGTGACCACCAGCTAACACCCAGAGTAACCGCTGTGTGCAGCCCCGGTGGCGCAGTGGTCTAAGCGGTGGCCTCTGATCATTCGTTCAAAAGGCGTCCGGGTTCGAATCCCGGTGAGGCATGGATGTTGTGTTTGTCTTACGGCACTGGCTCTCTCACTTCCCTGGAACAAGTGACCCTAAATTAGGGACGAGCGACTGCTTATAGCCCATTGAGTTGATCACAATGCCCGTTAAACCTCCAATAAAAAAATAAATAAATTACCGCCGTGTGCAGCGCGGACAGCAGCTAGATGGGTTGGGAATGACTCAGTAAGGTGCTGGAAGGTGTTCACAGGTATGTGGAGTCATTCTGACTACAGTGCATCTGCCAGCTCTTGGAAGGTGCGTGCTGCAGGATCCATTGAGCGAACAACACGCTCGTGGTGGTCCCACAGATACTCAATTGGGTTTAAGTCTGGGGAACTAGGGGGCCAGGGAAGTACTTTGAAGTCTTTATCGTGCTCTTCCAAGCACTCTCGGACATTTCTAGCTGTGTGACACGTCGCATTGTCGTGCTGGAAGATCCCATCCGCCCCAGGGAAGACGATCAGCATGTCTAGGTGTACGTGGTCTGCAAGGATGGATTCATAACGAATTTTATCCATAGTGCCTTCCACAGGTAATAGTGGACCCAGAGATTTCCACGAAAACATTCCCCAGACCAAAACGCTTCCCCTACCAGCTTGCGTTCTTTCAGCAATGGTTGAAGAGTGTTTGTCCTCCGACGTTTCTCGTCTTGTACGTCAATGTCCATCCGTTCGATGAAGCATAAAACGTGACTCATCGGAGAAGGCAATCCTTTACCAATCAGCGGAAGCCCAATTCCGTTACTGCCGTGCAAATGTAAGCCTTTTCTGCCGATGCACCTTCGTTAGCATAGGTGCAGTGACCATCCGTCTGCATCAGAGCCCCATACGCAGCAGGGGTCACTGAACTGTCGCTGATTTAGACCCACTTCCGGTAGCCCCCTGGTTCATTCAACCTATGAGTTGCTCCACTATTGCGTGTCGATCGGCTCAAACCATACCCCCTTTATAGCTACAAGCCAGCTCACTGAATTCCGGAAGTTGGGTGACGTAGAGGAGTGTAGTCTACTAATCCGTGGTGGGTGTTCGAGCAGTCGAGCTTGCTCGCTCGCTGTATAAGCATCACTGTCAATGTGCGTGGCTGTTGTTGTCAAATTGTCAACTAAATGTTCTTTTCTTGGTTCTCATAAATGAATATTTTCAGGACAAACAGCTCCAGAAGAAAATTACTGTCACGGTAATTATGACGACGGACCACGTGTTAGTGTATTCAATTTCCTACTAACGGGGACCTCCTAAGAAAATAGATTACTTCAATCAAGCAGGAAAATTTTAAAGTGACCAAGAACTCTAGGGTAAGGAGAAACCTTTTAAACTAATTCATAAAAAAAAAACTTGAACTAGAAAATCTACATTTGGTTGATTTTATAATAAATTCCGACGAAGTTTTAGTGTGGTAGGGGGCAACCTGGGGACGAACCCTATTGAAAATGGGTGACATGGGGTCAAAGGTCACGACATAGGCGCGGGATCCATTCCATCGCCCTTATGCGTCATAACTTACTTAAAAATGCTTCGATTGCGACAAAACTTTATAATGTTCATGAAAGATATACGGGATTACGCCATATAACACAAATTTTGAAGATGACAATCCGATTTTTGGCGTAAATGTGACAAGGATGGTAAGTCAGATAATATTTGAAAACTTGAAAATTTTCATCGTCCTGGAGCGGGACTCGAACCCGCGTCTCCCAGAAAACGCCTAAACATGAATGCCGGTTGCTTCGACTAGCGAATCCTGTGATGGTTAAATTCAAATTGATCGGAAACTTGAAACTTGGTCGTTCTGGGTGGTGTAGTGTTTAGCATACCTAGGCGTTTTCTGGGAGACGCGGGTTCGAGTCCCGCTCCAGGACGATGAAAATTTTCAAGTTTTCAAATATTATCTGACTCACCATCCTTGTCACATTTACGCCAAAAATCGGATTGTCATCTTCAAAATTTGTTTTATAATGTTCTCCCGGAGGTATACTGAACCGGTTCTGTTGAATATCATCGAAATGGGGTCAAAGGTCGGGGCACAGGAGCGAGATCTATTCCACAGCCATTATCCTTATAACTTGAGTAACAAGTTAGTAAAATCATGCAATGCTTTGATTATGATACGCTTTCCGACATACCAGAAATCATTACTCAAGTTACGAGGATAACGGCTGTGGAATAAATCTCGTTCCTGTGTCCTGACCTTTGACCCCATTTCGATGACATTAAACACGATTGGTTCAGTAAACCCTCGGAACAACGTATTAAAATTTCATTGAAATCGAACCATGTTTAGTCCAGTTATGACGCACAAGGGCAATGGGATGGATCCCGCTCCTATGGCATGACCTTTGACCCCATTTCGCCCATTTGCGATAGGGTTCGTCCCCAGGTGGTTCCCTACCACATACTAAAATTTCATCGAAATCGAACCATTTTTAAAATGCAAGTTATGACGCATAAGAGCAATGGAATGGATCCAGATCCTATGTTCTGACATTTGACCCCATTTCGCCCATTTTCAATAGGGTTCGTCCCCAGGTTGTTACCTACTGCATACTAAAATTTCATCGAAAAAATCGAACCATTTTTTACGCGAGTTATCGTGCGGACGGACAGACGGACAGACAGACAAAGGTTGAGCATATACGCTTCTTCAACCTACGGTTGGAAAGACAAAACTTTAGTATGTTGTTCCGGAGGTATACTGAACAAATCAATAGTCAGGATAGGGAGGAGGGTTTGTCTGCGCGCGATTTCTGGTATATTGGGAAGCGTATCATAATCAATGCATCGCATGATTTTTCTAACTTGTTTCATTTTTTCACAAGATAGAGTGGTACATTTGGGTGTATGACTGGTAGCTTTATGCTGATGGAGTTCTACTCTTTGAAGGCTCGGTGGATAAAGGAATGGAATTTCCTCTTTAAATATAGGGTGTTAAAACATTATCTTGGTAATATGTAGAATTTATTTTAACATTCTTTCCAACTTTTCTTAACTTTAATTTCTCCCATTGTACGAGAAACTAGCGATAATCACGAATCCTTTACCGAAACTTTCTTTGGATTCTTGAAACCAAATCTGTAAGTCAGTCCTTTTCTGCTCTTTTGCGATAGTAAATCGGTCTTTCTTTGTTACAGTCGTTTAGGTAGATCCATGTTTCATCAATAGTCACAACAAATTTCCATCTGTCTCTGGCTAAGTGATTTTCATAAAGAAGTCTATATCGTGTTCTGCGCTGAGCTACGTGCCTAGGCAAAATGCGGTGATCATTATGCTTCTTAATTTTTTTTCAGATTCAAATCCTTGCTAGTTATCTTGTTTAACTTGCAATCTCATATTCCTTTCAGATTCAAATTCTTATTAATTATTCGGAGGTTTTTAACAACTTAGCAATTGCTCTTTGAGGCGGTAAGCATTCTTTTAAGACCAGAAATCTAACTTTTGAAATAGTCGTAAAAGTACATACCTTCTTTGGATATTCGTTTGGTGTTCTTTTTCCTATTAACTTTTGTGCCTGGGGACGAACCCTATTGAAAATGGGCGAAGCAGGGTTAAAGGTCAGGACATAGGAGCTGGATCCATTCCATTGCCTCTATGCGTCATAACTTTCGTAAAAATGGTTTGATTTTGATGAAATTTTAGTATGTGGTAGGGAACAACCTGGGCACGAACTCTGTTGAAAATGGGCGGAATGGGGTCAAAGGTCAGGACACAAAAGCGGGATCCATTCCATTGCCTTTACGCATCATAACATGCGTAAATATGGTTCGATTTCGATGAAATTTTAGTGTGTGGTAGGGAACCACCTGGGCACGAACCCTATTGAAAATAGGCAAAATGGGGTCAAAGGTCAGACAGGGCATAAGAGCGGGATATATTCCATTGCCCTTATGCGTTATATCTTGCATAAAAATGGTTGGATTTCGATGAAATTTTAATATGTGGTAGGGAGCCACTGGGAACGAACCCTATTGAAAATGGGCGAAATGGGGTCAAAGGTCAGGACACTGGAGTGGGATCCATTCCAATGCCCTTGTGCATCATAACTTACCTAAAATGCTTGGATTGCGACAAAACTTCATCATGTTGTTCGGGAGGTATAGTGAACCGGCTCTGTTGAATATCAACGAAATGGGGTCAAAAGTCATTGCACAAAAGCCAGATTTATTCCACAGCCATTATTCTCATAACTTGCGTAAAACTGCTTCTATTGCAACAAAACTTTATCATGTTGTTTCCGGAGGAATAGTGAACCGGTTCTGTTGAATATCATCGAAATTGGGTCAAAGGTCAGGACACAGGAGCGAGATTTATTCCACACCCATGATCCACATAACTTGAGCAATAATTTCTGGTATGTTGGAAAGCGTATTGTAATCAATGCATTGCATGATTTTACTAACTTGTTGTCTTTTTAATCAGATAAGTACATCTTACCTGAATAAAAAGACAAAATTTTGGCATCACGCATGCAACAAACATCTTTTAATTTCGAAGTTAATCTTTTTAATACTATTTTTAAAAGGCAAAAGTATACGAGTACGTAAATTCTCGTTTTCCATTTTTGAAACCCTCCGTTTAAACATTAATTTGAATTCAAACAGTACTTTTAGTTTAGATTTAATTCTAAACATTTCGCGCTGCTGTCGTGATCAGTTAACCTTAGGTGAAACGACTCTTCGATATGACGTCATAAATTTTGCCGTCTCCGGATTGGATTGACGCAAAGCCGAATTTACTGTAATTTTAAATATCATCTCAATGCAATACATTGAATATAAAAAAAAATATTAGTTGGTTTAATTTATCCTTTCATTGGAATAAGGTCACGTTTCCCTAATGAATGTCTTTAAGTATGGTGCCTTTGAAAACCATAAAGTTTCGTCAGAATAAAGTGGATTTGTATCACTGGCAGAATGGACAGCAGCACTTCTTCCCGCAAGTGGTTTTCGGAATGGGAGACAGAACGAAAAGTGAAAGATGAAGAGACGACAAGGAACAGACAAGAAAATTAATGTAAGGAGAAGGTACGAGGTAATTAGTTGTCCCACTTATTTGTCACTCAACGCTCTTTCGAAAGTCACGCGCATGCCGTGTCTGAGTTTCTATGAGGAAACCATGTGAGAGCTTCATTTATTAGAAAAAGAAAGGAAAAGAAAGGTCTCTTTTTTTTTAGGGGGAAAAAGACTTTTTCCATGTGCTCATTAAGGAGTTATTCATAAAATTTAAAATAACGAAATGTTCTTTTTCATAATATTTGATCGTGAATTGAAGCGCCATAATTTCAGCTGTTCATCAACTTGCAGCAGTCGCTTATACACGGAATGGACAAAATATTAGAGATACGTACATAATAGCGTGTTGGTCCTCCTCTGACACGAATAACAACCTGTACACACCGAGACATCGACTCCACCGGACGCCGGTGTGTTTCTGGAGGTAATTACAGCCGTACCTGTTGCAGCATTGTTCACGACTCGAACCGAGACGTCGGTCCAGGATCCATGGATCTGATGTTCTGCTCCGCATCATCCTACAGAGTTTTCACAGGTTTGGGAACCTTAGACGCCACGACGCAGCGCCATTCTACAGAGGCCCGGTTTTGATGTTCCCGGCACCACGAGAGGTGTAAAGTGCAATGACGAGCAGTCAACTGTGACATACGTGTAGGGCGTTGGCTCCCGTAGCCAAGGTTACGCAGCGTGCGTCGTACCATTCGCTCGCTGACGTTGCTTGGGCCTCCGACATTTAAACTGGATGTGATTTGCGCAGCCGCTGCCAAGCGTTCAGTCTGTACGACCCTGGATAGTCTACGTCGTCTCCGGTCGTCAATGCCGTGTGGTCGGTCCCTGCTTGCTCTCTGGTTGCTGGTACGGTGTTTCCCCGAAAATAAGTCCGGGTCTTACACACTGAGCGGATACTTTATTATGACCACCTCTTCAGTACTTCGTTGGGCCACCTTTTGCCTTTAATACTGCGTCGATTCTTTGTGGCATGAACTCCACGAGATGTTGGTTTGTGGAATCTGAGACCATGCTTGATGAATAGCACTTTCCAGGAGTGTGAGATTGGAGGGTTGTGTATCCAGCTGTCTGATGGCTCGTTCAACTTCATCCCACAAATCCTCAATGGGGTTGAGATCTGGAGATTGTGGGGGCTACCTAAGCAAAGTAAACTCACCAGCATGTTCCTCAAACCAATCCTGTACAATACGAGCACTATGGCAGGACGCATTATCTTGTTGAAAGTGGCCATAGCCATTGGGATAAACCATCCACATGACAGGATGCACTTGGTCCGCAACGAAGTTTAGATGTAATGTGCCAATCAGACGTTGATCAACACGAATTAAAGGGCCCAAAGCATGCCAGGAAAACATTCCCCAAACCATAACGTTGCCTCCACCAGCTTGAAGGGTTGTAGCAATGCATTTGGGGATCCATGCTTTCGTGCTGTTTTCGCCAAACTCTCACTCGGCCATCGGCATGGTGCAACTGACTGAAAACGTGATTCATCGGACCACATAATTTGTTTCCAATTATCGACTGTCCAATCCTTATGCTCCTGTGCGAACTGGAGCTGTTTTCTCTTGTTAACTGCAGACAGAAAAGTGTTCGAACAGGCCTTCGGCTGCCATATCCCATCCGATGCAGTGTACGGCGAACAGTGGTGCAGAGATCATTTGAGGGGATTCTTGATTAAGATGGTCTGTAATTTGCTGCATTGTTGCCCTTCTGTTGTCTGTTACCAGTCTGGACACTCTCCGTTCCGCCCGAGCAGTCACTAGTCGATGACGACCACACGTTGCACGTAGAGACCCAGTTTTTTTGGCTGACAGTCCAGTCTTTAAACACTTTAACAACAGCTGCTCTGGAACATTTCACGAATGCGGCGGTTTCGGTGATACTCGCTCCATGGCGCTCCGAGCTCCTACAATCATCCCACGTTGAAAGTCCGTCAAATCGCTTTTTTACCCATCTCGTCACCCCAAAATCACTTCTACTACTGTCGCAAGCACTAAGCTTTCCCTTTTTATACTGGCCCCGCCCTCTGGCGGCAACAGCGTGCAGCCATAGCTCATTTCCTTAAAACTGTCAGGTGGTCATAATAAAGTGGCCACTGAGTGTATTAATTTTTGTTCAAAAAGACGCATTAGGGCTTATATTCAGGGGACGTCTTATTTTTTCATGTACTACCAACTTTTTTTCTTTTTTTTTCATCTACATTTATTCATTGATTCGTGTACAAAAATCTACATTTATTCATGTACAAAAATCTACATTTATTCATGTACAAAAATCTACATTTATTCATATACAAAAATCAACGTTTATTCAAATACAGTCATGTCCATCTTCTTCTGTGACATCGTCATAACTCTCCAAACCTCGAATTCCCGCCTGAATTTCTCGCGACTCGATTTCCTGTAGAACCATTGACCCCAATCTCTCACGTCCAGCAATAAAGCTCTCCTTAAATGAGCACTTCTTGTCCATGTAGCCTGCTCGTAGTGCATTGGCCACACAGCTGTCGGGGATTTTATCCCATGAATTCTTCACCCAAGTCACGACCTCTTGCAGGGTAGGCTTCACAAAGTTTCCACGCTGATTTATCTCCATTCCATTTTCATTGTAGTCATTGATTTCCATGCGCAAATGATCCTTGAATGGCTTGTTTATTGCAATATCAAGAGTCTGGAGGTAGGCAGTCATTCCTGCGGGAATCATTATTTGATCTATTATTCTCCCAGCAAGGAAGTTCTTCATGTATTTAGCGCGGTGAGTGCTGGCTGAATCCCAGACTAGCAGATCTCTTTGGCCACCTCGCAAAACAAGTGGCAGCATTAAATTGACCCATTTCCTTATAACTGTTTGTGTGCACCAGGCTGTTTCGGTTTCAAGAACATTAAATGCCTGAAACACGTTCAATCTTACCTTTTTTGCCCTTAGTGATGATTAAATGTGGGGCTTTCTTTCCATCCAGACGAATTGCCAAAACACAGGTAACAAGTGCACTTTCGTAACCAGTGGAGGTAGTGTAGATTGACGAGACACCCTCTAATCAATTGTCGTTTGAGATCCTTGGCCCATAAGCACTGCAGTTTCATCCATAGCAATCATGTTGGAGAGTTGGTATTTAGAAAAGTCAATGCCATCAACAAAGGACTTGAATGCAAGTGCACGTTTAATAACTTCAGTATCTTCCAGCTTGAACAGTGTTGTCCATCTTCTTAGAGACAGTTCATATCGCTGAAGGAAGCCATCCAGCCAGTGTTGTGATGCTTTGAATTCTTCTGGGGATATTTCTAACTGTGTTGCCATTGCAAGGGCAAATGCTTGAATATCAGTCCTACGCACAACCAAAGCCTTTACTCTCCTGTCAGCAATCCATTCACAGATGATGTCTTCCAGCTCAGGAAATAATGGTTGCCGACCTGATCCACACTTGCGCTTCTTAGCATCTACTTCGTCGACCTGTTGACTGAGGTTATCTTACTCTGCTCGCCATTTCCGGACCATTCGGAGATCCAACTTCTTCTAAGATTCTTGTTCCGGGAGTCCTCCACGATTCCTTTCTTGTACTGGACGGAACAGCTCTTTCTTTTTGCACTCATCTTGTCTGGGGGTCAAAATATTATTCCCTTTAAATCTACCATTAAACCAAGTGTTAATTGAAGACTGTGTTAATTGTTAATCGCCACAGGAGTAGCAGCAAAAATGATGACAGTTAAGAATGTACGTTCGGCCCTAAAATATTAACTCTCTGTGTTTTAAAGAATTCTTTGAGTCTCCGTTGCCAACACAATAACTTGGACAGGGACGAACCCCTTCGTAATCTATTGAAGGCGGTTAGAACACTTAATACTTTTTCTTTGAGTTCGCATACGTGCTCCCCCCCCTCCAAATTTCTAAAAACACACACCGCCTGTTGATGAATAACTTTTTCGCCAACAAAGACAGCGTTCACCGGTAAAGTTTCCCACGTCGGATTCCCTTTTCGGAACTGGATGTTACAGCTGCCGAACAAAAGACGGCTTCTTTTCATCTCATGCTAGCTCTCTGAACCGAACTGAATGCATGCGTCATAAATGCAAAAACCATATCCTCGGCTGAGTTCAAAGTAAATCGGCTTTCTTTCTTACTCTGGATATTCAAGACAAATTAAACTCATGAACAGGGTATGCTCCAGTGATTTTGGCACTCGCTTTAGTTTTTTTTAACAGCGATAGGCTGGATGACAACGGTACTACGTATCGTAACTGGGGCTTATTTTCGGGGTTGTGATTATATTACGAGCATCCGGAAAAATCTTGCTAGGGCTTATTTTCCGGTTAGGTTTTACTTTCGGGGAAATACGGTACGTCTGTCGATGGTATACTCGCAGTAGACCTTGATACGGTTGCCCTCGGGAACCCTAGAGTTCTTACCACTTTGGATACATGGATCTGCCCCACGTCATCCTACAGAGCTTAACAGAACAACCAATCTGCCTTGCGTCGACAACACGTCCATGACGAAATTCGCTCAGATCATCACGTTTACCCATGTTCGTCGATTGTGATACACTGTTGGAAATCCTTACTGTCTACCTATTTATCGCCTGCGTTCGGTTATGGTCCGTTCCACTCTGCGCGGAGGATGCTCATGTCAAATGTCCTTCACCTCTATTGTTTTGTCTACTGAGTGTACTGAATTCTTCATAGTATTCCTAAAACAATAAAACGCAGCAAATATTGATAAAGCAAACGTGAAATTATTCTTAGATTTTTGCTCTTGAGAAGGCGTTTAATCTTTCTTTGAGCAGAGCCGGAGGAAGCCTTTGTTACTTGAGAAAGGGAATTGGACCAAACTTGGAATTGCGCCCCTTCGAATCCAAAAGTTCTCTACCTCCGCTCAAATATCAAAGGTTTTTTTATTTTCTCGTTCCTGCATTATAGGCACGTATTATCATGGTTCAAAAATCACATTTCCGGTTTTTGGCATAATTTTATTAAAAATGTGTAACCTAGGTAAATAACCAAGAGCCAACGGCTGTAAATATTAATCGAAGCGTAAAAACTATGTGAAAGCCGACAACACAGCATTCCGCAGAAATGCGTGATAAAAAACGAACTAGCATAAAGCAAATGTAAGCTGACCAGAAGTCCCGAATTCTTGAGGTCACTCCTCGAATTTTGTTTACTACCCCCAAAAACGTCTAATGGGAAACGCAAATTGTCCTGAAATTTTGATCCTCAAGTGTCCTCAAATTTAGACTTTCTCATTACCTTGTTAGATGTCTAATGAAAAATGTTCTTAAAAATAGTTTTCGTTATACAAATTTTCCAACATGCTTCTTATGAAAACAAATTTTGACCGATTTTTTTACTTTTTCCTAAGTTTAACGACCACTATTAGCAAAAAAAAAAAAATATTATAAGCAGTCACCTGTCCCTAATTTGGGGACATTTGTTCTAGGGAAGGGAGAGAGCAAGTGCTGTGAGACAAACACACCACCCGTGCCTCATTCGGGACTCGAACCCGCACCAACTTTTACGAAAGGTCAGTGGCCAGCACTAAGAGCACTGCACTACTGGAGAGACCAAATTGCGACTGTACATGTTCTGAGTCCCTCCAGAAACTTTGGCAAAATAAAAAATTCGCCATACAATTATCGTACTTCATTAGCACACAGCTTCATTTTTAATTCAGCACATATACGAAACATTTCACTTTTGCTAATATATTTTCGCCATCATAACTCTGCCTTTTTCAAACCAAATTACTAACATTTTGCAAAATACAATATGTCCTTTTAAGACATAAATTTTCCTATATAATATCACTAGAAACAATACAGTTTTGTGAGAAAAAGATTTGCATATTTATTTTGAGTATGTATGCGTCCCCAAATGATCTGCTGATTTGGGAAAACTACGCCATTTTGTCCTCATATCAGTGTTCCAATATCTAGTCACTTTAAGCAAATAAGTATCGGATAATGAACGAAACCACAGGTAGACGCTTTCGGTGCAGTACTTGGAAAAACCGCGCTCAAGGTTAAACGCTCAAGAGCAACTTTCTGCGACAAAGCACACAGATGACTAATTAGCTCTTCCTCACTAAGGCGTATTCGGAAAGGTCATGAGGTTAGGCATATTCGCATATTGGTTTATATGGCTGTTTTCTCTGTTTCTGAATTCCTTTCATGCATCTGAGGAGTCCGCATCTCACACAGTAGGTTATTCTATACCCTGGTTCAGTGGCGCACTGGATAAGGGTGGTCCAGGGGACGGGGAGCAGCCCATGACGTATCACTTGGTCCTTCATTCCTTGTCATAGGCTGTTTATTTTTAAATGCACTCTGGATTAGCTTTGCATTAGGAACAATCTCCGCTTTACATGTTCGAAGCGATAACGAAGAACCACGTGCTATCAGCGTCACGTACAGCTACTATAAAGTGCGCAAACATTTTCTCTGTACGTATTTAGTAAACCTTTCCCAGCAATGGGGAAAACGTGGCAACTCGAGCCAATTTGGGCCACACTTGTTGGGTGCTCCCGTACTACTGTATCAAGGGTGTACCGGGACTGGATTAACCATGCACAGACATCCAGCAGAAGGGCTCAGATTGGTCAGCCACACTAGTTGGTTGCTCCCGTACTACTGTATCAAGGGTGAACCATTACTGGATTAACCATGCACAGACATCCGGTAGAAGGGCTTACATTGGTCAGCCACACTTATTGGCTGCCCCGTACTGCCGTATCATGGGTGTACTAGGACTGGATTAACCATGCACAGACATCCAGCAGAAGGGCTCACATTGGTCAACCACGCGCGGTTGATCCCATAGACTTGAGCGTTGGATGTTACGACTGGTATCTCAGCAAGGACGTGCAACAGTCAACCAGTTCACACACCAGTACAACAGTGGTGCAGTTTGACCTATTTCTACTTGGATCATTCGCTGTGCTTTGATTCGCGAGGGATTCTACAGCAGGAGACAGAAGAGGTACCCATGATGGCGTCCAGTCATCGCAAACAACACCTCGCATGTCCCAAGGAACGTCGGCAGTGGACCCTGGACAGATGGAAGAAGGTCCTCTGGAGTGATGAGTCCCGTTTCCTGATGCACCATGCTGATGGCCGGGTTCGCATATAGCGTAAACAGAATGAATCCCTATGTTCTGGTGTGGGGAGCACCGTGTCATCGGGCTCGTATAACTACTGAGTGGTTTGTAGGAACATGACAACGAATTCGCCACATTGTTTTGGCCCCCAAATTCCCCTGACTGTAACCCAGTTGAACATCTATGGGATATGCTAGAATGGGGTGTGAGAACCGCTGATCCTCTTCCACGAAATGAGCTTGAACTGACGAAATTGCTGCAGCGGATAGAGGTCAAGTTACGCATGGAAGATAGTAGACACCTTGTAGAACCTGATTACAGAAATTACACAGAAAGATAGACCAACGCGTTATTTGGTAGGTGTTCCTAATGCATAGCTAACTCAGTGTATTTGATTATGTTGTTAAATACATATTTTGCGAATAATTGGAAAAACACTTTAATATCGCGGGGATAATTTTTTTCTCTTCCCAATTATTTAATGAGATGCTTTCTCCGGTCTATTTTTATGCGCGTCTTCAATTTATATGTGTCTTCTCAAAATTGTTTTTATGTTACCTATAACTTGATTGTTTTATGTTACCTATTTCTATTTTACCTATTTCTATGTTACCTATTTATGCTACCTATAACTTGATTGTTTTATGTTACCTATTTATGTTACCTATTTTATGTTGCCTATAACAAAGCACTTATGTTACATTTTTATGTTACCTATTTATGTTACCTATTTTTATGTTACCTATTTTATGTTACCTATAACAACGCACTTATTTTACATTTTTATGTTACCTATTTTTATGTTACTTATTTTATGTTACCTATTTTTTATGTTACCTATTGTTTTATGTTACCTATTTTTTATGTTACCTATTGTTTTTATGTTACCTATAATTATTTTATGTTACCTATAATTATTTTTATGTTACCTATAATGTGTCCTATAAATCTATTTTTATGTGCGTCTTCAATTATAACTAGCTACTTCTGTTCTTAAGATTCGTCATTTGTATGTGTTTTATGTGCGTCTTCATTGAGAAAGAAATCCTAGCGGCGCCACTGACCTTGTTAACTGCGCAGAATATTGTATGCGGCTAACTATTCTTTAAGGAAGAAAATACTGAAGCGTATACTTTTCTTTTTGAGTTACAATTTTAAAAAAACTTTATCCACACGTCGTGCATTTCTATTTTTTGCGCCACCAGTATCAATACTCTGGGAGGGCAAGCATCGCTCTGCTCCCGTCAGCAGTTGAGGCGTCTTGAAAATCACAAAATTTCACAGTACTAATGGAATGACAAATGTTTTTCGAATAGCAGTGTACGCGAATGCGCACTATGCAGTAGAGATTTCGTGAGCCCGGCCCAGGCCCGTTTCAAATATTAGACACTCGGCCTGTCCCGGCCCGGGCCCGTCAATTGCAGCTCTTGTTTAGGCTTGGCTGGGATGTGCCATTTTGTCTTTCTATTGTATTTTATGAAAGTGTGAAAATTAAATAATGAAATGAGATATTATTGAAAATATTTAGTTAAATGTAAGCCTAAAAATATTAACTAAACGTTAACAATTATCGAAAAATATAACCTTTAAAGAGAGAGAAAAAAGAAGACTAAGCGCGTTCAGAATCTCCCTTTATCTGAACTAGTAAGAGATAACACTACAAAAGTCAATCCCTATACAGATTAGGGATAGGAGAAAAAATGCATGTTGTCTCACTCTCTCATACAAAATGATATCAATATAAATTTTCAAGAAATTGGGAAATTTGTGAAAGAATTTAAGGAAATATGTCGTTTACGGTAAACGCTCTAAATAAAAACGTTACAGATGCATGAAGGCATTTTTTGTATAAGTATATGCGCATGACTATTATCTATGCAGTGAAATGAAAGGTAAGTGATGTTCCTAAACACTGCTGAGATACACTCTTTTCTACATGTACATACATGTATTAGTGTGAATTTTCGACACACGTCTTCGCTATGTTGAATGCAAATAGCTATAACCTAACTCTGAACTGACAAAAAGCAAAACCTTTAGTTCATTGCATGCACAGTATTGTAAGAAAGATGTATACCAAGTTTCATCAATTTATTTACATACTTTTTGCAATTATTAGGTTTTCCGTAAAGAGTTTCGGACGAAAATCTCATCCTGCAAAAAACGCGTTTCAAGTGCCACTTCCCGTTCGTTTGACACCTGGGTTTAGATATTCCGATTGCTGTAACTCCGTATCTATTCGTCGTAGACAAGGAACAAAGGCAGTTTTGGAATCCTAAAGAATGGGGCTTTAAAATGAACGCATTTTTACGAAAAGTGAAATTTGGTCTAAAACTACCTTTTCAACATAGTGGGATTCTTTGGTGGGATACCTTAAGATCTCAGAAAACAGCTATATTTTTCATAACTTAAGTAAAAAATTCTGGGCTTGGGCTGGGCCTATACTTCAAGATTTAACATTTTGCTCCTGCATTAAAGAAATCTTTTCTTCTCACAAAACGAAGAATGATTTGTTAAATAATCAGTAGGGGAAATTCGCTGAGTGAAACGAATGCGCTCAGTGCACAGCCTAAATTTCCCCCTTGACCCCACTTTTTACTACTGATTTATAGCAAATGAATGATACTCTAAAACTTGTGTTTCTGCTCTCTATACAACATATGGTCGAAACTCAATGAGCTAAGTTTGTGAATATTCCGCTAGGGGCGCTGATACTGAAGTTGCCTCAGCGGCACTTTCCGTTAGTTACGCATCGTTATGAGTCTCCGTTTCCCCGTGAGATATATAGCCTGTATAGCCTGCATATCTCTGCTGGTAAGCGCTTTCGGCCTCATTTTGAACGATTTTTGGATGCTATGCATCTTTGCCGACTTTGCTACAGTAAATCCAAAGTGAAAACTTTCGGTGTAACAAAAATGGGTGATGGTGCGTCAGTAGGTATAAAGGGCGTCTTCTGGGACAAGGTTACGGCTCCCTTACGGCTCCCTTACGGCTCACTTGCGGCACCGGGTGGAGTGGGGCAGAATGGACGGTGGGCGGGGCTGAGTGACGGGTTCAGCTGTCAGCGGGTGGTGCGTGTGATGTATGTTTCTGGAGGGGTATATTTTTAATTGGTGGGGGGATTTCGTAGGAAGATGGGGTAACGACGGATGATTGTGATCTTTTTTTTTAAGGTTTCATTTTTAATGTGGAAAATGAAAGAAAAGCCTAACCTATCGCGATGATGTAACGCAGTAGGGTTATGTATTGTTTGTGGTCTTTTCAGAGTGATTTTATTTTATTGTGGAACGTTGAAGTGTTGCTTTCTAAGTAATAATGAAAAGATGTATACTTTTTTCTTGATGGAAATGTTCAGAAAATGATTATATCAATAAAAAGTGCATAAAATTTAGTTGATCTGTTCGAGGATGAAATGATCTCAAGTACGATGTATGTGATGTAATCAAATAAAGAAAGATGGAATTAATCAAGAACATTGGTAAAAGAAAAAAAAATGAGAAGACATTTCAACTCTGAGAAATGAGATGAAGGTAAGTTTTGGTTATAAGAAATATTTGTATGAACACCTTAGTTTTTTCTTGACGATAAGTGTCATTGTAAGGGAAGCGATTTTTTTTTAATCTTTGATGTGGAAAAGAAAAACATTCTCTTCAGTAAACAGCTTGATCATTTAAAAATAATGTTATACAATCAAGTGTTAAACAAACGACTTCAGATGCCTTTTCTTACCCACTATCAAAAACCCCTCAGCTCGAATATGAAACACGTGGAAAGGTAAATCAAGCTAAAGTGGAAATTGAAGAAACAGAAGTTGCTAAAGCACAATAAATTAAAAAGCGTGGTTTTGTGGAAGATGTGCTTGTGTTATCGGTTCCAAGAGCTCTGCTCAGAACGTTCTGCATGTGTTTGACATTATATCTTGGACACCTCACGTAGAATTAGTATACCGCGAGAAAGCACTTAAAAATTCTAACAACATCGATGATCATATGTTAAATCCTCAAAGTACTAGAGATTTTTCATGCAATGGATATATTTGTCAAAGCTGTAAACGAAATTAATTTACCATCAAGATATCTGAAAAATAAGAAAATATTTGTATCAGAGAAACCTTCTCAATCTGGAAAGAGTGTCCTTATGAAAGATTTGTATGTTTTCTTTAAATGGTGTGAGTATTTTTTTTGTTTCTTAGTTTTATAACAACAACAAAATACAAGATTAACACCGAGTCAGTGTTTTGTAACAACAAAAAAAAAATTCCGTGAATGCACGTTTTTCTTACTTAAAATATATGTAAGGGGCGATATTTGCAAACCAAAGTTTTTGATCTAGGACAGTTTATTGAAAACAAATTTTACATGAAAGGCGAAAAAATGAGATCAAAGTATCCAAGCTCCATCAAAAATGCCATAGGATAACATGGGAAAATGAAAAAAGTGAAAGGACAATTTTTGATTGGAAAAAATTCGGTGAATGCACGTTTTTCTTACTTAAAATATATGTAGGGGAGCGATATTTGCAAACCAAAGTTTTGATCGAGGACAGTTTATTGAAAACAAATTTTACATGAAAGGCGAAAAAATGAGATCAAAGTATCCAAGCTCCATCAAAAATGCCATAGGATAACATGGGAAAACGAAAAAAGTGAAAGGACAACTTTTCGATTGAAAAAAATTTGGTGAATGCACGTTTTTCTCACTTAAAATATATGTAGGGGGCGATATTTGCAAACCAAAGTTTTGATCGAGGAGAGTTTATTAAAAACAAATTATACATATAAGTAAAATAAAGAAAGATGGAATTAATCAAGAACATTGGTAAAAGAAAAAAAAAAAGAGAAGACATTTCAACTCTGAGAAATGAGATAAAGGTAAGTTTTGGTTATAAGAAATATTTGTATGAACACCAAAGTTTTTCTGGACGATAAGTGATACTTTGTCTGTGAAGTGATTTTTTTAAATCTTTGAATCACATCAAGTCATCAGTGAAGCACCAGATATTCCAATAAGAGCTATCTGGCTGACCGACTTCTAAATTATTCATTTAGAAGACCTTGAAAATTGTGATTCTTATGGTTTCGGTCATAAAGCTCCAGACCAAATACCCCACCTCCCCATCCCACCCAATTTTGATTTTTTTTTCTAGCTGAACATTTTAGTTTTGTTTTTAACAAATTCTCATTTTCTTAGTGGGTGGTTCTTCTATATTAAAATGACCATACGTCAAAGTGTGTATATTATCAGAGCATATTACTCGTTTGTTATCATCATGACTTAGAGTTTTTTTGTTTGTGGAAAGACTGAAAACAGTATGTTTCAGACTTCTGATGCTATTCGAAATATTTCTTATTTCTTTTTTTTCCAAGAGGCAACTTTTATAATCGAAAAAGCTGAGCTGATGAGCTACAACTGTACTACTCACTCCTTTTGCTTTCTTTACAACATATTTATTTTCTCCACTGAAAGCATACATTTTGGGTCTAAGGCCTACAAATTCGTTAATTATATTCCCGTTCATTTCATCCTTAAATGTTCCGAGTACTTTTTTTGTTTATTAAACTGAAGAGGAAATGATCTGCAGGAAAATCGCTTGTATCAAGTAAATTAGAAATATTTTTCATGCCTTCATAGACATCTTCAGTTACTGTCTCTTAAAAAAAAAGGAATCGGTATCCATGTATAAAATTTTCAAATTCTCCGGGTAAAGTTTCCTCATCACATCGTAATGGAAGTGATACATCTTCACTTTTGATATATCTAGAATGGATGTTCCAAGGTAGACTGGTTTATCAAATAATAATTTTGTTACATTCATACGCATTAAAACCAAATAGCTATCATCTGATTCATTTTTAAGAATGGTACGGTCTTTTAAGTTTGGCTTTCTGAGTACCTTCTCCAATCGCCTATCTTCATATACTAGTTCAACTTTTATTCTATTTCGAATGTTCTCCATAGTTTTTCCGAACACGCTATTGTTCATTAGTTTATAAAAGTCTTTCTCGAATTCGTTTTTTTTTTTTTCGCTGCCTTTCTCTTCTCTGTGTTTACATCGATATATGGTTTCAACCATTTACTTTTGGAAAATGATATCCCTCGATGAATCTTTTTAATGATCAATCCTGCTTTTATTGCTTGTTTTAACAGCCTATAATGCGCAACATATCTCTCCTTATTCCTCAACGTTGTTAATAATTTTACTTGGTGAGTTCCTGGAACGATTTCGGTCTCCGGACAGTAAGGTAAATCAGCATGCTCTTCGTGAAGTTCCATCGGATACTCAATGTCAACCTCTAGAATGTAGCCAGTGTGACTATCGTCTGACACAGACGTGATGTCGATTTGTTCTATTTCCACAGACGACATCCAAGTAAATCCAGCATATCCAAGCGATTGCGTAATTGATTGCAAAACCGTACAGGTTTGTGCAGTCAAAATAATTGATAAAATTTGATGGAGATGACTCATCATAATGGCTCATGTACTTATTATTGGCTCTTGAATATCTCTTAATGCATTGGCAAAGTCCTCCGCGCTTCCCATACTCTACAAATAAAAGTTTGTCGTAATCATTCAACAGCTCAAGTGAAATTTTTGTATATTTTAGCATTGCACTAAATGATAATCCCGGAGCGCTGAAATACCAGCTTGGATCGAAAGCGTATGTACGTAAACATATGTCCCGAAAATTTTCAAAGACGTCAGCTAATATTAACACATCTGTTTTTAAGTACAAGTCTGTGTATTCTCCCAAAGTCCCAATATGTAGTGCATGCCACACGTTTTTAGCATGTTGATATTCTTTTTCTGAGATATGTTGGTCTGAAATTTTGCTAAAAAATTCTGTTGCAGGAGGTAGAGAAGTTTCAGAGAGTTTCTCGTAACAATTTAGGTATTCGTAAGGAAATATTCCTTTCTGAGTGAGGAGATCAAACTTTTGTTCATCTGGATAATGGTGTTTTGTTATTTTAAAATCACTCTTCGGGAGGTTTTCGGCTAATTTTGACAAACTTGTAGCCATAAATCGGAAACTATCGACAAATCGAAGTTCCAAACCACCAATTTTCTTAGAAAATGCAATAAAATTTTCACTAGATTCTGGAATGACAGTTATATCTCCTGGTGCAAATCCTAATTCTTTCACTATAAAATGAGAGTCATACCCAGACAAGTTATGCATGAAAATTGGGATAAATGTAGGATTTTTGAAATTAATATTACACAAAGCGTGTGAGAGCACACACCCCTTTCAGGATGACAACCATATATTTTTTCACTATCCCTCATCAAGATTTTCCCATTCATCAGAGAGATTCCACGACCTTAAGGGGCCTATCATACGATGGCAGCCTTTTCTACTGCGAAAAAAAAAATCCTTAACACATACTTGCAAAGAGGAAGGAAATAGTGATTATATCAACCACTGACATAATTGGTTATATCACTCTTAACTGCGAAACGCAATCAGGTGGATTCATGGCGTCTAGCAATGAAGACGCGGTACCGAGATTTTTATCTGTCTGAGAGGTTTCGAAAGATTTCCCTTTCGTTAGAGAGCTTTCACAAGATACCATCATATGGAAGAATAGGAATCTTTAACACCCACATGCAAAATAACCATTATATCATTCACTAATTGGATGCACTCGAAGGTATATAACGCTTAACTGTGAAGAGCTTTCAGATGGGATTCTATTGTGAATGTGGAATTTTCGCGTCTATCTGTAAGGCGCGCTGGTCAGTTTGCCGAAGCTTTATCCCCGCAGGACACCAAGGGGGACATCTCTCTTTGTTCCATTACTCGCTTTTACGATGTGGGGAAGAAAAGCTTTTTTCCTGCATAAGGAAGTGTGTGACAGAACACGAATGTAATTGCTAAAAGAAAACCCTATGAGAATTTTAGGCTGTTACTCTCTCTTTCAGAAATTATTTGAGCGGGAATGGATTTCTTCGTGTGAGGTCTACTACAGGAAGAAGTCGCCATTCGTTTTAACTGGGGATGGTTACATACTAACGCTTGTACGATAAAAAGAATAATGAATTCTTTCCCGTCGTCAGTTTCCTAGGAAAGGAAGCACGTATTGATATGAGCATAAGGGAGAAAAAAGGAGGGTGGGTTTCTCTACCTTTCAGAAAAGAGATCTTATTATCCAAACTTTTCATTGGAAAACGGGTCAAAAATGGGAGGAGTAAACTGTTTCAAATTAATGCGTTGCGTTTGAAGAAAGTATCAGTCTCTCTTTTTCCTTTTTTAAGAGGAGTACAATATTCTCATCATGTCTTCAACAGACTCCCAGGATTCCTTCATACGTGAGGTAAGACACACTTATTATTTGTCTTTCCCTTATGTTTTAACATTAGGAGAAATAATAGGAACTCGATTTATTTTAAGACATTATACTTTATTTCACACCAAGAATAAATTAAGGATAGTTCGTTTTAACTTATTTATTGTTTAAACTCTGTTTTTGAATACATGCTAGTGAGTTAGGAATCCCACGGTAATTTCCTTTTTTTTTATCCTATTTCTTTGTCAGGTTTTCGGGATCGGTGGTGTGAAGATTCCGACCTCTTTGCTGAAAATGATATTTTTTCCGCTATCGAGGAAATTCCTCTAGATGAGGATTGGGCTAATTCCTTTGTTCCTGATGCTTCCTTAGTGGAAGGTAACGTTACTTCCAACTTTATTTGTTAGGTGTGCAAAAAAGCATTCTCGAGGAAATTTGATATGCAAAGACATGTAACATCTCATAGTGGGTTAAACGCATTTCATTGTCAACAGTGTCCTGCTCAATTCAACAGAAAATCTAACTTAAAGCGCCATGAGAGACGAGTTCATAAACAAGTTGGATCAGGAGTCATTGATGTCGATGTTGCTGGTCCAAGCAACCAACCATCCGTGCGTCCTTTACGCGAAGAAAGAATGAATATTATAGATGATGCTTCCGTTGCTGTTCCAAGCAACCAACCGCCTGCGCTTCCTTTACACGAAGAAAGAAGGGAAAAATTTAGGACCCTTTCGGGAAACCGAATCTGTTGCTAGGAATAGATTAAAAACGTACAAAACTGAGCCTGAAATTCCGAACTCTCTTCTAACTTTTCTTAACAACATCAGAGAATCGACGTAGAAATACTTGAGCACAATTTGAGAGAGCATCCTAGTATAAAATCTAGCGTTTTTATGGAAGCTGTTTTCAAAAAACCAAAAAAGGAAAACCCTGACGAATTCAACTACTGCACATGCAATCTGAAGACTTCAAACAAACCACTTTTCCGATCCACGGATCTTTTTGGAATTTTTCAATACCGTGGTACGAAAAATCGAGAATGAAAAATCGGAGTGTGAGATGAAAGGATCCGGTTGGATTTTCTCTCATGTTGTATGGTTGGAACTCAGAATAAACAGATTTAAATCTCTGAAAGGAGATGGATCGTTTATTGAGCTTCCGTCTCATATACAGAGGAAAAAAGCAGTGGTAAATGTCAAAAACACTGCTGATAACTTTTGCTTCAGATATGCGGTGTGGACTCCGCGATTACCGGAGGAACAGAAAAATCGAGAAAGGGTGGCAACTTACGAGAAAGATGTAAATTTTTCCAACGGATATAAGTGGGGATGTATCGATTATCCAGTTAATATCCAAGCCATTCCAATCTTTGAAAAGGCTAATAACATGAGTATAAACGTTTTTTGGATCGAATGAGGAAGGTGCTATTTACCCCATCAAAGTGTGTGATGAGGAGAAAGAAGATCACTGAGACTTGCTGCTTTTAGAAGATGGAAACAAATCGCATTTTGCTTTTATCTCCAATTTTCAAAGACTGGTATCCCGTCAAATTGCTCCACATAAACAGTGTTTTATAACGTACGATAAAAGGTATAACGGGGAAGAAAAATTAAGAGAGCACAAACTTCTGTGTAGTAAAAATAAAGCCGTTTTAATTAACTTGCCAAAAGATAAATCATTTACTTTCAAAAATTATAATCACTCCCTAAGAGTACCTTTCACAATATATGCAGATTTTGAAAGCCTTTTAAAACCAATTCAAGGTTCATCACCAAACCCAGAAAAATCATTTTCTACCCCATCTCAAATTCATGAGGTCATTGCATATGGCTATTACATCAAAGACGTGATGGAAGAGTATAGTGTGTATAGCGGAACTAGGAGTTGTCCAGCATTTTCTTAACTCTCTCAAAAACGATGTGGAAGCCATTGGAAAGTTGATAAAGAAAAATCTTCCCATGAAACGTTTGACATTGTTCGAACGAGAAGCTTATGAGAAGGCTATGGTATGTTATATCTGTGGTGAAGGAGATTTTGACCCTGCTGACAAAGCAAAAATGAAAGTTGCCGATCATGACCATGGAACCGCACATTTTCGAGGTGCTGCTCACGCTTCATGTAATATTAATTTCAAAAATCCTACATTTATCCCAATTTTCATGCATAACTTGTCTGGGTATGACTCTCATTTTATAGTGAAAGAATTAGGATTTGTACCAGGAGATATAACTGTCATTCCAGAATCTAGTGAAAATTTTATTGCATTTTCTAAGAAAATTGGTGGTTTGGAACTTCGATTTGTCGATAGTTTCTGATTTATGGCTACAAGTTTGTCAAAATTAGCCGAAAACCTCCCGAAGAGTGATTTTAAAATAACAAAACAACATTATCCAGATGAACAAAAGTTTGATCTCCTCACTCAGAAAGGAATATTTCCTTACGAATACCTAAATTGTTACGAGAAACTCTCTGAAACTTCTCTACCTCCTGCAACAGAATTTTTTAGCAAAATTTCAGACCAACATATCTCAGAAAAAGAATATCAACATGCTAAAAACGTGTGGCATGCACTACATATTGGGACTTCGGGAGAATACACAGACTTGTACTTAAAAACAGATGTGTTAATATTAGCTGACGTCTTTGAAAATTTTCGGGACATATGTTTACGTACATACGCTTTGGATCCAAGCTGGTATTTCAGCGCTCCGGGATTATCATTTAGTGCAATGCTAAAATATACAAAAATTTCACTTGAGCTGTTGAATGATTACGACAAACTTTTATTTGTAGAGTATGGGAAGCGCGGAGGACTTTGCCAATGCATTAAGAGATATTCAAGAGCCAATAATAAGTACATGAGCCATTATGATGAGTCATCTCCATCAAATTTTATCAATTATTTTGACTGCACAAACCTGTACGGTTTTGCAATCAATTACGCAATCGCTTGGATATGCTGGATTTACTTGGATGTCGTCTGTGGAAATAGAACAAATCGACATCACGTCTGTGTCAGACGATAGTCACACTGGCTACATTCTAGAGGTTGACATTGAGTATCCGATGGAACTTCACGAAGAGCATGCTGATTTACCTTACTGTCCGGAGACCGAAATCGTTCCAGGAACTCACCAAGTAAAATTATTAACAACGTTGAGGAATAAGGAGAGATATGTTGCGCATTATAGGCTGTTAAAACAAGCAATAAAAGCAGGATTGATCATTAAAAAGATTCATCGAGGGATATCATTTTCCAAAAGTAAATGGTTGAAACCATATATCGATGTAAACACAGAGAAGAGAAAGGCAGCGAAAAAAAAAACGAATTCGAGAAAGACTTTTATAAACTAATGAACAATAGCGTGTTCGGAAAAACTATGGAGAACATTCGAAATAGAATAAAAGTTGAACTAGTATATGAAGATAGGCGATTGGAGAAGGTACTCAGAAAGCCAAACTTAAAAGACCGTACCATTCTTAAAAATGAATCAGATGATAGCTATTTGGTTTTAATGCGTATGAATGTAACAAAATTATTATTTGATAAACCAGTCTACCTTGGAACATCCATTCTAGATATATCAAAAGTGAAGATGTATCACTTCCATTACGATGTGATGAGGAAACTTTACCCGGAGAATTTGAAAATTTTATACATGGATACCGATTCCTTTTTTTATGAGACAGTAACTGAAGATGTCTATGAAGGCATGAAAAATATTTCTAATTTACTTGATAGAAGCGATTTTCCTGCAGATCATTTCCTCTTCAGTTTAATAAACAAAAAAAGTACTCGGAACATTTAACGATGAAATGAACGGGAATATAATTAACGAATTTGTAGGCCTTAGACCCAAAATGTATGCTTTCAGTGGAGAAAATAAATATGTTGTAAAGAAAGCAAAAGGAGTGAGTAGTACAGTTGTAACTCATCAGCTCAGCTTTTTCGATTATAAAAGTTGCCTCTTGGAAAAAAAAGAAATAAGAAATATTTCGAATAGCATCAGAAGTCTGAAACATACTGTTTTCAGTCTTTCCACAAACAAAAAAACTCTAAGTCATGATGATAACAAACGAGTAATATGCTCTGATAATATACACACTTTGCCGTATGGTCATTTTAATATAGAAGAACCACCCACTAAGAAAATGAGAATTTGTTAAAAACAAAACTAAAATGTTCAGCTAGAAAAAAAAATCAAAATTGGGTGGGATGGGGAGGTGGGGTATTTGGTCTGGAGCTTTATGACCGAAACCATAAGAATCACAATTTTCAAGGTCTTCTAAATGAATAATTTAGAAGTCGGTCAGCCAGATAGCTCTTATTGGAATATCTGGTGCTTCACTGATGACTTGATGTGATTCAAAGATTTAAAAAAATCACT
Source organism: Macrothele yani (assembly GCA_039090855.1). Lineage (NCBI taxonomy): Eukaryota > Metazoa > Arthropoda > Arachnida > Araneae > Macrothelidae > Macrothele > Macrothele yani. Next base: position 42,355,966 of record CM077004.1, read on the forward strand.
TCACAGACAAAGTATCACTTATCGTCCAGAAAAACTTTGGTGTTCATACAAATATTTCTTATAACCAAAACTTACCTTCATCCCATTTTTTATTTATTTTATTTTTATTTTCAGAGTTGAAATGTCTTCTCTTTTTTTCTTTTACCAATGTTCTTGATTAATTACATCTTTCTTTATTTGATTACATTAAATACACAATAGCACTTATCGTCAAGAAAAAAAAAACAAACTAAGGTGTTCATACAAATATTTCTTATAACCAAAACTTACCTTTATCTCATTTCTCAGAGTTGAAATGTCTTCTCTTTTTTTCTTTTACCAATGTTCTTGATTAATTCCATCTTTCTTTATTTTACTTATATGTATAATTTGTTTTTAATAAACTCTCCTCGATCAAAACTTTGGTTTGCAAATATCGCCCCCTACATATATTTTAAGTGAGAAAAACGTGCATTCACCAAATTTTTTTCAATCGAAAAGTTGTCCTTTCACTTTTTTCGTTTTCCCATGTTATCCTATGGCATTTTTGATGGAGCTTGGATACTCATTTTTTTCCTTTCATGTAAAATTTGTTTTCAATAAACTGTCCTCGATCAAAACTTTGGTTTGCAAATATCGCTCCCCTACATATATTTTAAGTAAGAAAAACGTGCATTCACCGAATTTTTTCCAATCAAAAACTTGTCCTTTCACTTTTTTCATTTTCCCATGTTATCCTATGGCATTTTTGATGGAGCTTGGATACTTTGATCTCATTTTTTCGCCTTTCATGTAAAATTTGTTTTCAATAAACTGTCCTAGATCAAAAACTTTGGTTTGCAAATATCGCCCCTTACATATATTTTAAGTAAGAAAAACGTGCATTCACGGAATTTTTTTTTTGTTACAAAACACTGACTCGGTGTTAATCTTGTATTTTGTTGTTGTTATAAAACTAAGAAACAAAAAAAATACTCACACCATTTAAAGAAAACATACAAATCTTTCATAAGGACACTCTTTCCAGATTGAGAAGGTTTCTCTGATACAAATATTTTCTTATTTTTCAGATATCTTGATGGTAAATTAATTTCGTTTACAGCTTTGACAAATATATCCATTGCATGAAAAATCTCTAGTACTTTGAGGGTTTAACATATGATCATCGATGTTGTTAGAATTTTTAAGTGCTTTCTCGCGGTATACTAATTCTACGTGAGGTGTCCAAGATATAATGTCAAACACATGCAGAACGTTCTGAGCAGAGCTCTTGGAACCGATAACACAAGCACATCTTCCACAAAACCACGCTTCTTAATTTATTGTGCTTTAGCAACTTCTGTTTCTTCAATTTCCACTTTAGCTTGATTTACCTTTCCACGTGTTTCATATTCGAGCTGAGGGGTTTTTGATAGTGGGTAAGAAAAGGCATCTGAAGTCGTTTGTTTAACACTTGATTGTATAACATTATTTTTAAATGATCAAGCTGTTTACTGAAGAGAATGTTTTTCTTTTCCACATCAAAGATTAAAAAAAATCGCTTCCCTTACAATGACACTTATCGTCAAGAAAAAACTAAGGTGTTCATACAAATATTTCTTATAACCAAAACTTACCTTCATCTCATTTCTCAGAGTTGAAATGTCTTCTCATTTTTTTCTTTTACCAATGTTCTTGATTAATTCCATCTTTCTTTATTTGATTACATCACATACATCGTACCTGAGATCATTTCATCCTCGAACAGATCAACTAAATTTTATGCACTTTTTATTGATATAATCATTTTCTGAACATTTCCATCAAGAAAAAATTATACATCTTTTTATTATTACTTAGAAAGCAACACTTCAACGTTCCACAATAAAATAAAATCACTCTGAAAAGACCACAAACAATACATAACCCTACTGCGTTACATCATCGCGATAGGTTAGGCTTTTCTTTCATTTTCCACATTAAAAATGAAACCTTAAAAAAAAGATCACAATCATCCGTCGTTACCCCATCTTCCTACGAAATCCCCCCACCAATTAAAAATATACCCCTCCAGAAACATACATCACACGCACCACCCGCTGACAGCTGAACCCGTCACTCAGCCCCGCCCACCGTCCATTCTGCCCCACTCCACCCGGTGCCGCAAGTGAGCCGTAAGGGAGCCGTAAGGGAGCCGTAACCTTGTCCCAGAAGACGCCCTTTATACCTACTTGCGTCCTTCTGAAAACCATGATGGTTGAAATGTGATCGTGCCGCATGCTGTTCCATGAAGTGACGCAACAACCATTAATTTCATTGTTACTCAACAATACATTTTACCAGACTATCGCTGAACATTATTTCATCACGTCTTGCATAAAAGTAAAAGTACTTCATTGTAATACACTGATGTGCAAAAATGAAGGATGAAGAGGAGAAATTAGCATAACAGCGGAACGAACAGGCAGAACGGACCGAAAGACCACTCAGGAGATAGACTAGGGTCCGGTACGGTAGGGCATGCGCATATATGCAGCATGACATAGGGGGTCGGAAGGGTATAAAACACACGGGCGGCGTACGCTCAGCAATTCGGTGAAAGCTATTGCACGGTGTACATCGGTTTGAACGACGTCCAGTTGCTGCCATCGTGTGATATGGCCAATAAGCAATCCAGTAGACGACATCTGGATGACTTTACCCGAGGTCGCGTCATTGGGAAGTTGGAAGAAGGTCTAAGTGTGACTAGTGTGGTTGAGGAGTTCGGGATCGCTCACAGCATCGTTTCACGAGCTTGGAGAGCATTTCAAACGACAGGAACAGCTGTCCGAGAGTTTAGCAGTGGTCGTCCACGAGCAACCACGGCGGCGGACGATCTGTATAATGTCCTACAGGCGAGAAGAGACAGACGGCAGACAGCGGGAGAAATCGCAAGGCACATGCAACAGACAACTGGACGTCCGTTATCGCGTTTTACCGTGGCCAGGAGGCTACACAAAGGTGGTCTATTTGCACGACGACCAGTACGGTGTGTGCCATTAACGCCTTCTCATCGGAGACGACATTTTCTGTACTGCCAGGAACTCAAGAACTGGACACATCAGCAATGGGGTCGAGCTCTCGTTACGGATGAAAGCCAATTTACTCTGACGAGCGATTCTGGACGTATACACATCGGGAAAGAGCAGGGAACCCGCAATCACACCTCCAACACTATCGAAAGGGACCGGTTTGGAGGTGGCGGAGTTCTCGTTTGGGGCGGTATCATGCTTTGTAGCTGTACTGACCTCCACATCTTCCAAGGAGGTTCAGTCACTGGTGTCCGCTATTGTACCGAGGTTCACCTGCTTCACGTGCATCTGTTTAGAGGTAATGTGGGTCCTGAGTTCCTCTTCATGGACTACAACGCTACACCTCATCGTACAAAGGCTGTCGCAGAGTTGTTGGAGAGTGAAGATATTCAGCTCATGGATTGGCCCGCAAGGTCCCCGGACCTAAATCCAATCGAACACGTGTGGGAATTTCTCGGGAGATGCTTGGCAGCACGTCACCAGCCGCCAACAACGATTCCGCAGCTGCGATTGGCGCTAAAAGAGGAATGGGCCACGATGCCTCAACAGCTCCTTGACAACCTCGTCCTCAGCATGAACAGACGTTGTAAATCCTGCAACGCAGTGAGGGGTGATTATATACCCTACTAAAGACAGGATTTTTCTTGGCAGCCGCCTGTCACATGGACGTTTCTATCTTCTGTCCAGTTGTGCTGGAAGCTACCTTTTCAATAAAGTGCCTTTGTCTCCTTTGGATTAACTGTTTGGACGGCTTTGCTCATTTGTCCCATATTCTTACATCTTGAGGATCTTATGGTATGATTTGAGTCGATGTGGAGCACATCTGCACGACGTTGCATTCGAAAGACCGTCACGTCCTAAATTTTTGCACGCCAGTGTATGTGTAAACTACCAGTACTTATGCAAAATGTGATAAAGCCCATTACAAAAATGCATTTTGATGCTACACATCTTTCCTGTAAGTAGTAAAGTATGCGTCGTAGCGAAAGTTTGCTTTCTCTCAACCCCCCCCCTCCTCCCCAGGGGTTTACCTACAATTAGAGAGAGGGCTTTAAATCGATGTATAACACGATAGGGTGTAACCTGTAGATATCCTACATCAAATTATTCCAGTCGCACTCACTAATACACTTACGATTCAGCTTTTCTTTTTGTCTTGAGATCAGATTTTAGCTTGCGCACGCGTAGGTAGACTTCGTAGCTACATCATATTTCATCGGTGTCATGGTCGTTTTATTACGTTCGTATAAATCTGAATAAGTAATAATAAAAATAATAACAATATTAATAACAAATATTGTGTTTGAAGAACTAAACAGTTGAAATACTTACTGTTGCCGCCTCCATAGTTTAGTAAATATTTACTTTTATGACTCAGATATCTTCTTTTAATGGTTTTACCACAATAACATTCATTAATCCGCCTACCTAAGTACCGCTCAATGTGAGGAATTATTAAACCTTATTGCTTGTTGTTATGATTTAATTCCACTTAATATGTACCAGATTCTTGCTCCGTGTGGTCGTGAGTGACGTGACTAAATACAATGTGTTGTAGTAAGTAAATGTATACTCTCGAATTACTCGTTTTACACGGTCGAGTCATATTATTGTGACCATTCACTAATATCCAAAGTAACCGCCGCCGTGTGCAGCGCGGACAGTAGCTAGACGGCCTGGAAGTGACTCAATAAGGTGCTGGAAGATGTTCACAGGCATTGGAGCCATGCTGACTACAGTGCATCTGACAGCTGCTGGAGGGTGAGTGGTGGAGGATCCATAAAGCGAACAACACAATCGAGGTGGTCCCACAGATGCTCAATTGGGTTTATGTCTGGGAAATTAGGGGTCAGGGAAGTACTTTGAAGTCTTCATCGTGCTCATCCAACTCCTCTCGGACATTTCTAGCTGTGTGACACCTCGCATTGTCTTTCTCGGAAGATCCCATCCGCCCCAGGGAAGACAATCCGCATGTATGGATATTCGTGGTCTGCAAGGATGGATTCATAACAAACTGGGTCCATAGTGCCTTCCACAGGTATGAATGGAACCAGAGAATGCCACGAAAACCTTCTCCAAACCATAACTCTACCCCCACCAACTTGTGTTCTTCCAGCATCGGTTGAAGAGTGTTTGTTCTCCGATGTTTCTTGCCTTATACGCCGACGTCCATCCGTTCGATGAAACAGAAAACGTGACTCATCGGAGAAGGCAATCTTTTGCCAATCAGTGGAAGTCCAATTCCGATATGCCATGCAAATGTAAGCCTTTTCTGCCGATGCACCTTCGTAAGCATTTGTGCAGTGACCATCCGTTTGCGTTGGAGCCCCATACGCAGCAGGGTTCGATAAACTCTCGTTTTAGTCACACTTCCGGTAGCCCGCTGGTTTATTCGGCCAGTGAGTTGCTCCACTGTAGCGTGTCGATCGGCTCTCACGCATCTTCGCAGCCGACGTTCACCTCTCATATCAATGGCACGTGGTGCTCCGCAGTTTCCACATCGCTTATTCGTAATGGTGCCATTTCACCAATCACGATACACTTTAAACACAGCAGCACGCGAACAGTTCACGAACTGCGCTGTTTCAGAAATACGCTACCCTTGGCCCGAAAGCCGATAATCATCCCTTTTTGCAAATCTGATAAATCGTTCCTTTTATTCATGACACCAACGAGTGATATGTTTTTAGAATGCCCACAGCACACCTTATATACCCTCCAAGCCAGCTCACGACACGTGCCTTCTTTCATTGGCTACGAAAGTAGGAGGTGGTCACAATTATACGTCAAAAGTAGGAGGTGGTCACAATTATGTGACTCGACTGTGTATTTCACACCCACACAAGATCTTGGCATCGGAATGATGCGTAGGATAAGTTTTCTACAAAGAGTACAGGGTACTATTTCGATTCTTTTTATCAGAATTTGCCGGAGAAATAATTCCCAAAGTTTGCCCTTACGTTTTTGAAACAGCCTGCATGTTGCATATGTCTCAGACCGCTTAACTGCCTATTTACTAAAATTATTACACGAATTCACAAAATTAATAGTGCTGCATTTTACTGCTATTGACTGCGTTTTATTCTTAAAAAAGGGTTGCTTCTTTATAGCACGGAGGGCAGCAATGATGCGCGTATGATGGCTGAAGAGACGCGGAAGGGTATGCGAAACGAAAACCATAAATGTGAAAAACACAAAGAAAACTTTAATTAAAGTTTATAAGAAGATTATAGATAAAATACAGAGGAACATTCTGCACTGACCTGCGTATTGAGAAAGAAGTATATTATAGGATTGTAAATGACGCTAGTCTTGGCAAATATGGCAGGGCAAACTGAAGACACAGGTCCCATCAAATGTGGATATCCCAAAGCCACGATCAGTGACACCACGGCGTAAGGGGTCCATGCAATCATGGTACAGATGATCATTGCCCATGCCATTATGGTGACGTGGTACTCAGCTTTGGCTGTGGAACTTTTCCCGGTTAACCTCGGGGACTGGAAAACAAAGAAACAAATCTATATTTCCCTTTTATGCAAATATAAAACATGCAATGCAAATTTCATATTTAAGTAAAATGTTGAGAACATGAACACACTGTCTTTATGTCTAAATATTTCCTTCTTGCAAGATTCAAATAAATACAATCATTGTCAAAAACGTTATAGCACACAAAAGATCGAGTCGGATTGCAATGCTATTCGGGAGGAAGGTAAAGGTAACAAGAAACAATAAATGATTAAACATTGAGACTGATATGTGCAATATTTATTGAGCTACACGCCAATAAGTAGTGTCTCTCAGTATGGCGTCGGGCAGCCATGTTTGCTCACAGAGCATGACAGACGTCTCAGCATGGAGTTGTACTGGTTCCTAATGGTGTCCTGCGATAAGCCATCCCATGCAGCTTGAATCTTCTCAAGCAGTTCCAATAGCATGCCACACATTTTCAATCGGCGATATGTCTGGCGATGCGGTTGCCATGGCAGAGTGTTAGTGCCTTGATGGCAAGCTCTCGAGACAGCTGCAGTATGGGGACGAGCGTTATCATGTTGGAAAATCGCACCGGAGTAATCGTAGAAAAAAAGGAGGGCCACTGGTTGTGGGACCACATCAAGGTAACGTTTAGCTATCAAAGTTCCTGTAATGAACACCAAAGGTGATCTGGCATCGTAGGCAATTGCACTCCAAATCATGACACCAGGCCTTCTGAACGTGTGACGCTCGACAATATACCGTTCGTCTTGGCGCTGACCACAGTGCCTCCACACAAAGATTCGTTGGTCCTCTCCTCCTAGACAAAAGCGGGACTCGTCACTGAAGATCACTCGCTGCCATTCTGCGTGGCTCCATGACAGTCTGATACGACAACATTTCAGTCTTTGGCGACGATGCAATGGTGTTAAGGACAATCGTCGTAACGGTCTGCGTGCGTGTCATCCTACGTCGTGCAGCCGTCTGCCAATGGTGCTGGTATTAATCGGACGATGCATGAAGGGCACCACTGGTCGCTGAATATACACAATCGTGACTGTTGGTTCACTCCTCGCATGTCGGACAACACATCGGTCTTCTCTCTCAGTGGTTCGTCTAGGTCTCCCAGACCCTTTCTGTCGCTGCTGCGTGCCTTGTTCTATCCACTGCCGCCAACAGCGTTCTACGGTGATATCCGCACGATCGGTATGGCGTGCAATATGGCGATAAGATCATCCCGCTTCCCGGAGCCCAACAATGCGGCCCCTCTCGAACTCCTCCAACTGCTCGAATTGCTTCCGAACTATTCTCCACTTGTAATGGATGCAACCAACACAACAGCACGAGTCAGAATGGCAAGCACGCGCAATGGGATGACCTTATATAGCCGGTCAGGCAGAGCGGTACGATCCCTTGAATCATTTGCATACCTAACGATGTCAAACGTACCCACCAAGTATCATTCCTGTTGGTTGATTCCTTCTGAGTGCAACTATTTTTTTGACTATGAGTGTATATTGATCTTTGTGATGATGAGAACAGCCATCGTTAAAAAAAAAAAAAAGGAAAGAGAGAGAGAAAGAGAGAGAGAATTTGTGCGTTATGTAAACAATGTGACGTACCTGCCAGCAGGACGCACACGATATAAAGGCAGATAGGAATCAGAATAATCGTCTGCGTAGCTCAGTTGGTAGAGTGACTTGTTCCGGAATAAGCGGCCTCGGGTTCGAATCCCGGCGTAGACCAAAAATGACGGAGAAATTTACTTCGTTATAATGGCGCCCGAACTATCCGGATGACCTGGCCGTTCAAAATCTCGCATTGGAGGATGTTATTTCCACACCGCGAGACAGGAAAAATCAGAGAATCCCTTCTCCAGCTCTTCGGAAAATAAAAATGTGTGATGGTGCATTCCACACAGCAGATTGACTGGGAGTTCTCAAGTGCACGTTCTACAGTGGATGGCTGCCTGCAACGAATCATGGTCACGGCTGACCCGTGGGCCATGCCCCCGGCCCTCTTTCGGGGGGAGATGTGACGTACCTGCCAGCAGGACGCACACGATATAAAGGCAGATAGGAATCAGAATAATCGTCTGCGTAGCTCAGTTGGTAGAGCGACTTGTTCCGGAATAAGCGGCCTCGGGTTCGAATCCCGGCGTAGACCAAAAATGACGGAGAAATTTACTTCGTTATGACAACTATCCAGCGGCGTAGAGTTGAGCGAAATGATAAAAGCTATTTGCCATTAAGTCGAGTATGGTTTAATCCAGCATGTCAGAGGCACTCGAGTTTGTTTATATTTCTGCGGACACGTGTGAATGAATGGTGAACTGGAAACCGAGAAGCGGTTGAAGAGACGGGGGTTGGCTTCGTTGAAGGCGACGCGGGAAGATTGACGTTGCTTGGCATCTAAGCCGTTGTTCTCTCCATATGCGGAGAAGCAGTATGTTGTAATTTTATGTTTTGCATGTGTAGTACCGTCCTTGTGTTCGTCTGGCTTTATTAAAAACCATTTATTTAACTTCCTGCATGTTACTCGAATAACGCCTCATGTTAATTTGCGGCGACCTGCGATAATGAGGAACGGCTGCTCATGATAAGTGGCACATCTGTTTGGCCAACGCTACCACAAACAGTAGTACGTGTGAGTGGAATCAAATTCACCACACGTATTAGAACGTTATTGACAAGAATTGGGATCCACCCCCATCAAGTCATAACAAAACATAAGAATCTTAATGAAAATTTTAAGAGCTTTCCAACCTTAAGTGCTCTAGCATATGGCCACAGGAAGGTCGATTGGAAGGTCAGTGGATTGAAACACATACACCACTGTAGCGTATTGATCAGAAATCTGTGGACATATCTGGAAATTGAAACTCAAATATTGCAGGTTTCTGAATCATTAGTGTAGCCTCTTCAGTTTTCTCGAACCTTCTCGTTTTTAAATTGGGATTTAACGACAACTGTGAGCAACTTTATGGGCTATAAAATGTTACCGGTTTGTTATTTAGGGATACTGGTTCCACGGGAGGGAGAGAACCAATGCCATAAGACAAACACATCATCGGTGTCTCTCCCAGGTCCCCCACGGGAGCGCAGGATTGCAGAAATAGTAGATTGAAACACATACACCACTGTAGCGTATTGATCAGAAATCTGTGGACATATATGGAAATTGAAACTCAAATATTGCAGGTTTCTGAATCATTAATGTAGCCTCTTCAGTTTTCTCGAACCTTCTCGTTTTTAAATTGGGATTTAACGACAACTGTGAGCAACTTTATGGGCTATAAAATGTTACCGGTTTGTTATTTAGGGATACTGGTTCCACGGGAGGGTGAGAACCAATGCCATAAGACAAACACAACATCGATGTCTCTCCCAGGACTCTAACCCATGTCGGACGAATGTTCAGAAGCCGGCGCTTAGAACACCCCGCCACCGCGGCTACTCTTGAATCTTCACCTGTTTTCACATTTTTTTTATCTGCACGTTATCTGTTCATCGTGGTTTCGCTGAAGTTCCTAGTAAATAGTTATAAACCAATGAGCCATTACATTATGAGCACCGACCACCGCCAGCCTAGAGAAATGAGCGCGCCTGGAGACCGAACGGTGGCGCAGGTGAAGTTCACAGAGAAGTATATACACTGAAGTTCCAGAAAAACTGGTACAGACGAGCTTATGCAAAATACATAACAATGTCACCTATGCGCGTACTCGGTTGCGTCCGCCAGTGCGTATATAAAATGATAGACATCCTTGCCAGCTGTAATAACGATTTAAGCGATTTTCAACGCGGTGTCATAGTTGGCGCTCGTGAGATGGGCCATAGTATTTCGGAGGTAGAAACGAAGTTCGGATTTTTACGGACGACCATTGCAAGGGTGTACCGTGACTACAAGGATTCCGGCAAAACCTCCAACCTACGATACCAGTGTGGCCGTAAAAAGACATTAGGTGAACGTGACCATCGTTGTCTGTCAAGAATCGTTTCACGCGATAAGCGTGCAACACTCTCACTGGCATCATCGGAATTCAATGCTGGAGCCTCAAGAAGCATCAGCGTCCGGACTGTGCAAGGTATCCTGCACGATATGGCTTTGGGAGCCGACGCCCAGCTCGAATACCCTTGATGGGTGCACGACACAGAGCTATGCGCCTCGCTTGGGCACGGCAACACCGCCACTGATCACTTGATGACTGGAAACCAGTAGCCTGGTCTGACGAATCGCGTTTCCATCTGTATCGGGCAGATGGAAGGATTCGTGTGTGGCGCAAACCCCATGAAGCCATGGATCTCGCCTGTCAACAGGGAACTGAACCGGCTTGTGGAGGGGTCCGTAATGGTATGGGGTGTGTTTAGCAGGACTTCACTGGGACCCCTGGTACGTCTACAGACGTCTGTGACCGGCCAACTCTATGTGCGCATTCTTTCTGAGGAGGTACACCCGTTCATGTCCTGCATTCATGCTGATGCGTTGGGCCTGTTTCAACAGAACAATGCACCTCCACACAAGTGTCGGGACGCCACATTATGGTTGGAGGAGCATTCATCTGAGTTTGGGATGTTTCCACTATGACCCAAGTCCCCAGATCTGAACGTGATAGAACACATTTGGGATGCCATGCAACGCGCTATCGAACACAGGAATCCGAGACCTCGGTATACACCCGATTGGTGGAATGCTCTGCAGGAAATATGGTGTGCATTGCCTACAGCATATTTCCAGAAGCTAGTTGAGTCTATGCCCCGTCGTATTTCTGCAATCCTGCGCTCCCTTGGGGGACCTACCAAGTATTAGACTAGTGTACCAGTTTTTCTGGCAATTCAGTGCATACAACCCAAAGACCGGCTTTCGGTTAGTACAGTGTTCGGAGTCAAAATGGGAAAAGCTTCCGATTTATCTGAGTTTGATAAAGGACAAAGCGTTATGGCACGCCGCTTCGGAACTGCGATCTCGGAAATGGCGCGGCTTGTGGGTTGTTCACGTGCCGATGTAGTGAGTACGTATCAAAAGTGGTGTACAGAGGGTCAAACGACGAACAGTTGCCCAGCCGTGTGTCGTCCGCAGCTCGTTGATTCCAAAGGGGAGCGGAGACTATCGCGCATTGTTTACAGCGACCACAGGGCCATAGTACGACAAATCACCAACAGTTACAACAGTGAGAATCTAGGCAATGTATCACAACACACAGTTCATCGTAGCCTTCTGCGCATGGGCTTGCGTAGCCGAATACCCAGCCGAGTCCCCATGCACACTGCACGTCATCGCCAACAACGAATGAAATGGGCCCGACATCATCAAAATTGAACCGCGGATGTTTGGAAGAAAGTGGTCTAGTCCGACGAAACATGATTTCTGATTCATCACGTTGACGGCCGAGCGCGGATAGGTCGATTATCAACGGAGGCTATGGCAACTGGATGCACTGTTGGGCGGAAACAGGCCGGCGTGGCGGTGTTATGCTGTGGGCGTGTATTCTTGGCTCATTTTAGGCTTCATTATCCCAATAGCACAATCCCTGACAGCTGTCGGGTACCTGAACATCATTGCGGACCAAGTTCACCCATTCATGGCAACGTCCGGGTCCGAAATGTTACACCCGTTTCCAATTCTGTCCGGGAGACATATTTGAAAAATTCCTTTTCCTTAGCATTGCTTTTGCTATGAAGACTACTTTTTGCATATTTTCAAATTTCCCATTTTCCAAAATTCTTCCGCTGGGATGTCTAAATTTATGTTATGATTCCTTCTATATTTTTCTTTTAAGTGTTCTATTTGAAAATCTCTTTGTCTTCTTCACCACCAGAAACTTTCTGTGCACCATTTGTTAATTTCAAGGAGGTTAGAATAATGCTTCTGGAGATGCCCTGAGCCTCTTAACCGTGAATCCACAAACTGTGGGAATTTGACGTTGTTTACATGTTACCTATACAATTTCAAGTGCTTGTATTTTGGAATAGCGTGGTTTTTGGGTTGCAGAAACTGCGCTAATATCAAACCGGAATGAATTATACTTCTTATACGAGTGAAGTATTCAATTTTGACGTCATGTTTTGTTTAGAATTTACACTAACGTTTATGCATTTCAATTTATAATAAAAATGGGAAAGAAGCGTCAAAACAATTAAAAATTTATAAATTCATCATTTTCTCGCACATTGGCAACAAGTTACGATGCGCAATTGGAAACATTTGCGACGAAAGAAGGCGATTCGGATAACACAAAATGCATTGCAATAGCCTTGAAAACCATCAGCTTTCCCACACTTTGACCGCCGTCTCTCGCGGTTATAGGCTTCACGCAAAGTGGCACTTCTCCATTAACGAGGGCATCTCCAGATATCTCATTTTAACCTCCTTGGTTAATTTTCGTAAGATACTTTTCAGTCGTTGGTAGGAGTAAGAAGCTGTTTCTAGTTGAAGATGTTATCGATTGCAAAAATGTGGTTGATTGATTTTTTTAATTACCGGTTCTATTGACTCTGAATAACTTTGAAAAATTTTATTCGAGGTCGGAAAGGACTCAAAAGACATGCTCATCGCAATCAAAAATGCGGTTTCATCTATTTTATTTATTATATCCCCCTCCCCATCCCCTTAAATTTGGGCATTCTATGTATCACATTTTCATTTGGGATCAGTACGTCATTTTCATTTAGGATCAGTGTTTCTTTTTGATGCCTTTAAAAAGCTGAAAGCCCAACCCTAGCGACGAAGAAATTCACACGTGCAAAGAGCACATGTGAAGATGCCTTTGTATTTTTGTAAATAATTTCACAGAAATCGTAATAGTATTTCGAGTGCTGTAATTTGATAAATAATATTTTTACCAACTGAAATTTCCGTAACTTTTTGAACTAACTTGAAATTTAACAAGAAAGATGACACCGAATTTTCGGGTGTAATGAGCAAGTCATTTGAATCAGTTCTGACGAATTAAATTTATCAAACCTATTCAAAGTCAATGAAACCAGTATGGAAAACTATCTGACAGAAAACAAAACTCTCAATCGGGATTTTAATCCCGCAGATATTGCTGTAAATGGAAATGCGAACTTACGTCCTCTGGTGGCAAATTTGTGCGTTGTGAAAAAATTTGAAATTATATAAGAAATATTTCGCCGCGGAAACGCTCTCCAACAAAGCAAGAATTTTTCAAATCAAACTCTTAGAAGCAGAGATATCGACAAATATAAGATATGCATCTACGCCCCCTGGCTGGAAATACATGCATTATTTTAAGAAGAAAGTATTGTCAAAAGGTTTTACGATGGGAGTCGTATCGGTCCAGGAAAGAATTTAAATCGAATTTTCAGGAGCTCAGATTTGGCTGCAAATACATCAGAAGCAGAAGTTAACGGTGGCCAAACCATTCTTTACCAAATATTAGAAATATGAAAAACTTTTCCCATCCGGAGCTATATGCGATACAGGGAGAATTTGTCAAATCAGAGTTTCAGAAGCTGAAATATCGGGGAAACCGCAATCCACCTTGACGACCCCTAGGAGAAAGTCTAAGAGTTACTTGAAAATTTTGAAATTTTATGGAAAACATTTCATACCAAAAACGCTATCCCATAAAGAAGGAATTTTCAAATCGGATTCTTAGAAGTAAAGATATTTGACAAAAACAAGATATACATTTACGCCCCCTGGCAGAGAAACCATGCATTATTTTAGGAAGAAAATATTCCGAAAAGGTTTATCGATGTGAGAAGTATCGGTCTACAAACTATTTTTTTTTCAATCGAGATTTTAGAAACTCAGATTTTGTGGCAAATGCATCAGAAGCAGAAATTAACTCTTACGCCCCATCGTAGCCAAACCGTTGTTTACCAAATATTATATGCAAAATATTTCTTATTAGGAACTACATCTTCTGGAGAAGGCAGCGGAGTTTTGGAAGCAGAGATATCGAGGGGAAACGAAATTTACTGTTACGCCCTCTAGCGAATAATCAATGCGTAACTTGAAAAAGTGACTATACCTTAAATATACTATTTGCCCTAAGGGGAATCGAAAGGTAAAGGATTTTTTTTTACTCTAATGTTTTGAAGCAAATATATGGAATAAAATGTATTTTGAATTCGATATCATCTGCATTTACGCCCTCTAGTGCCAAAATTGTATATTGTAAAAAAAAAAAAATGACGTAAAGGATCATCATTCGCATGTATGAAGCTTCGCAATAGAAAAATAAGTTTTCAAATCGGACTAATAGTTGCAGAGATATGGTGTCCACAGCGGGACGGACAAACCGATAACATAAGCACGATCTTTCCTTACAAAAGACGTGCTAAAAATCAAATCCTGCTAACAACTGGTTGAACGCTTAAAATCTTTCCAGCAAGGGTAAATTCTCACCTATGTTTCATGCAGTTATACACTATATTGACAAAAGATACCGGACACATTTAAAAAGCAAATGAACGGATCCGCTGCGTTGTTAACATGCGCGGTACATCTGAAAACAGTATAAAAACAAGACTGTAGGTGACCGCGATCATATTGCACTGTGAGGCCGAGTGAAAATGTCCCGGCGGGAGAGAACTGACTCTGAGAAAGGAAAGATTGTTGGGTGTTATATTAATGGGTTGTCCATAAGACAAACCGAGAGGCATTTAAACATATCCAAGTCAACTGTTTTGAATATACTGAATAAGGGGAAGACCCATAGTGTGCCTGAAGCAGCAAAACGTACCGGCAGACCAAAGAAAATCAGTGATAGAGGACGTCGAAGCCTTAGGAGAGTCGTTAGAGCTAATCGACGGAGTACTGCACAAGACCTCAATCTACAGGTGAGTAAAAATGCTGGAACCTAGGGAAGGAAAGGCACCATTCGCAGAGAAATTCATTCCATGGGTTATCGTGGTCGTGCGGCTGCTCATAAGTCTTTGATCTCCACTCGGAATGCTACTCGTCGTTTAGCATGGTGTAAAAAACATATATCGTGGACCGTACATCAATGGAAACGGGGCCTATGGACTGATGAATCCAGATACACGATCCATCAATCTGATGGCCGTGTGTGGCTATAGTGGTAGTCGGGAGTACTGACCTGTGGAGCAGTACCACAGTGTAATGTTCCTACGGTCAAGTTTGGAGCTGGCAGTGTGCTCGTGTGGGGGTATTTTTCATGGTATGGTCCCCGCCCATTGGTTATCGTGGACAAACCTGTTAACCAGCATGTCTACCTCGATAATTTTGACAATTATGCCCTACAAACTCTGTGGCAATACTATGGAACCGAGCCTTGTTGGTAACAGCAGGATAATGCCACAAAGCAAGGACTGTTGCGGCGTGGGTTTGACGATAATTCCGTATCGTGTGTGGACTGGCCTGCACAGAGCCCTGATCTTAATCCCATAGAGCATCTATGGGATGAATTAGAGCACCGCATAAGAAGTTTGGAACCAAGGCCTACTACTAAGCAACAGTTAGCGACAGCATTATCTATCGCTGCTTTCCAAAACCTTGTCGGAATCATGTCTCGAAAGGTCAGTGCATGCATGAATGCTAAATGTGGACCGACACCGTAGTAAACATGTCAATAAATGCTATGTTGTTTTTCTCTTCTAGGTGTCCGGTGACTTTTTCAATATAGTGTATGTATGCCTACATGATATAAATCAAGATTGTTGTGAAGGTCGCGGGCGTTCATCTGCGTCACAAAAGACAATAATG
Organism: Macrothele yani; assembly: GCA_039090855.1. NCBI lineage: Eukaryota > Metazoa > Arthropoda > Arachnida > Araneae > Macrothelidae > Macrothele > Macrothele yani. The sequence goes on from CM077004.1 coordinate 42,372,168, forward strand.
CAATAGTACCACTTAAGGTAAGTTTTTTAATCGAGATTAGTTATGCGTGTTATGTTTTAATAAAGGTGTTAAGAATTCAGATGTGTACTTACCCTTTTGATAATGCATATCACTTTCCAATAGCAGGTGACCATGATGATCAGTGGTATCACATAACCTACAGTGAAGATGAAGAATATGTAAGAGGAATCCCTCAAGTTGGACGACTGCCAGTTCAGAGAGCAGGCGATACCTGGGTGTTCAACTATGTACTCATTCCATCCGAAGAGAGGTGGCAACGCCTGGGCGAAAGAGTAGACCCATACGAAGAAAATGACCACTCCAGCTGTAGTAGGACTTAGACCGGAGCTGTGGAAAGGTCTAGAGATAATGATGTAGCGTTCAATGGCAATGGCGGCTAACGTTCCGATGGCTGTCATGCCTAGAAAAAAAAAGCGAAATTGTGAAAATATGGACATCCACTTGATCCGAAAACTTACGACACATTTTATGCACAACAAATACAAGGTGCACAATTACAAAATATGTTCAAATTGTCGCCGTTGCGCTGCACTCACAGGTGAAGACCCAATCTCCACACTTGTAGCCATTTATGGAACCCACTCGGGGGAATTTGTTGAGATATCTGCACAATGTGTTCTTTAAAATGGAGAATGTTTTGAAATTTGACCTCGTTCACCACGGCTTTCAGGTGACCCCACAAATAAAAATCGAGCGGAGTGAGATCTGGGCTCCTTTGAGGCCACTCCACGTGTCCTCGGCGTCCAATCCAACGTTCGAGAAACTGTGTGTTAAGGTAATGTCGCACTGTCAGCGCGAAATGCGGAGAAGCGCCATCCTGCTTAAACCATTCCGGGAAAGTGGCTGCTGGATTCAACAGGGTTGGAAATGCTTCCTCCTGCAACATGTTCAGGTATGTTTCAGCGGTTATCGTCTCGTCAAGGAAGTGGTCCGCTGCGAGGCCTGTCATGTATGAACCCAGTTGTCTTAAATTTGGATGTCAGCTTCCAAGCACATCTGTGTGTGACCATTGCGCGGTCTGGATGCAGCTTGCGGAATTCTTCGGCCACTTTCTTTCCTGTGACTCCGGGTCCCGACTAACAAAATGACATCAGTTCGTTTCTCCGTACTCAGCGAAACGGTTTACCTGTAAAAGAAGAATCACAAATGTGAGAAACTCTTATGGGTCTCGACTTACGGGACACCCTGTAGTTAGCAATACTAATATTCATATTGTAGCATTCGCTTGCGGGTAAACTACACCTTGTTATATCACGTAACCACTTTTCTGTTGCTGCCGCGTACTAGCAGCCGGACATCTGTCGCTTTTCTCTCGTTTTCGTGTCTTTTCTGTAAGTATTTTTGTTGAACCAAGTGTCGTTTTGTATTAATTTAACACCGCTCTTTCATATTGTAATTGGAGTTGGTTTTGAGGTAGTTTTTGAGTTAGTTTTGCTAAGTTCTGTATTTTGCCACTAGAGGCGCTACAAGCACGTCCAATCGATTGAGCATGGACACTTTTCTATAGGTAAACGTTACTTCCGTGGCGGTACAATACGCGGTTTAAAAATTAGAGTGGGTAAACGAACTTTCCTAAGAACCCTGCATATACACTGAAGAGCAATTGAATTAGAGACAGCTGGCGTTATGCAAATGTAGCGCTGTGGGCGGCCCTGTGAACGGAAACGACATGACGTATGCAGCGATCCGACAATATAAGGAGTGATGCGACGGGAATCAGTAAGAGTCGGACGCAGTATGGGTAAGACGAAGGATCTAAGCGCATTTGATCGTGGGTAAATTGTCGGGGCCCGACGAAAGGGTCACTCCATCTCGAAAGTCGTGCAGGCACTGGGATTTTTACGAGCCACTGTGTCAGGGGTGCACGACGGTGAGTACATCGAATCCGGTAAAACCATCCCTGCAAGGGCTAACTGCCGTGCACAACAGCGTATGGATAGGCGGGGTCATCGTCGGCTAGCTCGCATTGTAACAGCGGATAGACGGGCCACAGTGCAAGAAATCACTCGGCAATTTAACGCTGGTGCACAAAAGCGTGTAAGCAGCCACACCATCCAGAACCATCTCCTCGCTATGGGGTACCGAAGCCTTCGTCCCACGAGGATACCGCTGCTGACCGCACATCACAGGGTGCAAAGATTAGCATGAGCGCGGGAACATCGCCACTGGACCCTAGACACGTGGGAAAATGTTGCCTGGAATGATGAGTCGACATTCACGTTGGTACATGCGGATGGCAAGATACGAGTACGGCGCAAACCACATAAAGCGATGGATCCTTCTTGCCAGCTGGAGGGGTTGGCATTCTAGTCTGAGGTCTGTTTACGTGGACTGAAATGAGCTTTCTGGTACGTGTGACATCGTGCCTCACAGGTCAACGTTACCGGGATATCCTGGACGAGCATTTGCCCCCGTTTGTGCGTCTTCAACATCCCACTGGAGACCTCATCCTTGCAACAAGACAGTGCAGCTCCCGAATTGTATCCGAATTGTTGGATGAACTCTTCACTGACGTAACCTCGCCTACTTGGCCAGCTAGAGAACCTGACCTCAATCCCATCGAGCACATCTGGGATGCCATCGAGAGAGATGTTCGAGGCTCTGATCCCCCTTCATCAAATGTTCGGGAACTGTGGGAGCTTGTTCAGGGGTCGCGGATCCCTATGGCTTTCCAACGCTTTCCGGTGTCTTTTCGAGTCCATTACGAGACGAATCGCCGCCGTCATCAGAGCGAAAGGGGGTGTTACATGTTACTAGACAGGTATCTCTAATTCAATTGCTCTTCAGTGTATACCTTTGCGATAGAATGCCGGGTCATGCGAAGAGAAAAAGTTTTGGACAGGGCAGCGTGTAACTCATCAGTTTTGGATAAGTGTGCACGCAAATGATTATCGAGTGAAAGGAACAAGTGATAGTCTGAAGGAGAGATATTTGGTGAGTAAGCTCCCACCTTTGATAGTGTTTCTGGTCAAGGAAGCGGAGTGGGCACGAGCGTTATCTTGAAGGAGCAGAAACCCTTTTCTGTTGACAAGTGCTGCTTCCTGCCTTTTCAAGTCCTCATGCACACGCTTCACTTGTTCACAGAATACTGCAGCGGCGGTCGTTTGTCCGCGTTGTAAGAGTTCATAATGAACAACACCACGTGCTGTCAACCATACACACAGCCTAACTTTAGGTGGATGACGTGTTGGCTTCGATGAGTGAGGAATTGGGTCATTGGTGGACAACCAATATCTGGAACGCTTTGGGGTTGCTGTACTGGACCCAGTTCCCATCCCATGTGAATACCTTATCCAACAATGGTTCCTTGTCATAGCCGGACAGCAATGCCAGACAAACTGAGATACGTTGGTGTTTGTTCGCTGCACAAAATTCGAGGTGGACCCACTTAGACATTATACAGATATCTTCGGACGGTTTCATCACTAACACTAAATGACTGGGTTAGTTCCTGGTATGATTTGGCTATTGTCCTGCTCAACAGCAGCTTTCAGGGCTCCTGTATCAAGGCTGACAGGACGACCACTCCGCTCTTGTCTTGAAGAGACTTATCTCGGTCTTAAAAACTTTCAAAACCAATTCGGAGTTGTGTGTTCCTTCACTGCATCGACCCCGAATGGTAGGCAAATGCGACGAGTTGTTTCTGAAGTAGATAAACCTAGTTTAAATTCGTGCAGCAGACACCTACGAGCCGCCCCGGTGGCGCAGTGTTCTAAGCGGTGTCTTCTGACCAATCGTCAGAGATGGGTGCGAGTTCGTATCCCGCATGGATGTTGTGTTTGTCTTACGGCGCTGGTTCTCTCCCTTCACTGGAACAAGTTTCCCTAAATTAGGGACGGGCGACTGTTTATAACCCACTGAGTTGCTCCTGATGGTCGTTAAACCTCAAAAAAAAAAAAAAAAAAAAAAAACCACCCACGAATAATCTTCACTGATATCGCCATTGTAATCGCACATCGTAAACTGTTTACTCATACGATTGATGTGCTCAGGGCATTTTGGGATTTCAGCTGACAACATACCGCTGGTGGAACGTCGTCTGTACGCAAATTCATTCATTACAAGGTGTTTCTTTTGCTCCTTCAAAAAACGGCAAAAACGTTTGTGGTTACCTGATAGATGACACTTTAATCACATTAACTTAAGAAGAACGTAAAAAAATGAATCCAGAAATACACTGAACGGAAAAAAATCCCAACACCACGAAAAAATAGTTGTAGAGGAATGAAATGGCGGCACTACATTTGTATTGCTAACATATTTAATCGATTAAGGTTTCAAGATCACAGCTTATTGTAAGCGCGAGAAGAGCCATTTTAAATGTGAAATGCTGGTACATTAATAACCGGTGTAACCGCCAGAATGTTGAATGCAAGCACGCAAACGTTCATGCATTGTGTCGTACAGGTGCTAAATGTCAGTTTGTGGGATGGAGTTCCATGCCTGTTGCACTTGGTCGGTCAATACAGGGACGGTTAATGCTGGTTGGGGGTGACGCTGGAGTTGTCGTCCAATAATGTCCCATACGTGCTCGATTGGTGAAAGATCTGGTGATCTGGCAGGCCACGGCTACATGTCGACACTCTGTAGAGCATGTTGGGTTACAACAGCGGTATGCGGGCGAACGTTATCCTGTTGGAAAACACCCCCTGGAATGCTGTTCATGAATGGCAGCACAACAGGTTGAATCACCAGACCGACGTACAACTGTGCCGTCAGGGTGCGTAGGATAACCACGAGAGTACTCCTGCTGTCATAGGAAATTGCTCCCCAGACCATAACTCCAGGTGTAGGTCCAGTGCGTCTCGGCCGCAGACAAGTTGGTTCCAGGCGCTCACCTGGCCTCCTTCTAACCAACACACGGCCATCACTGGCACCCAGACAGAACCGACTTTCATCAGAAAACACAACAGATCTCCACTCCGTCCTCCAATGAGCTCTAGTTTGAAGCCACTGACGTCGCAAACGGCAGTGGTTTGGAGTAAATGGAATGCACGCTACAGAGCGTCTGGCTCGAAGCTGTCCTTCAAGTAACCGATTTGTAACAGTTCGTTGTGTCACTGTGGTGGCAATTGCAGCTCGACTTGCTGCCGCAGACGCGGTACGATGCGCCACGGCCAAACGCCGTACACGGCGGTCTTCCCTCTCAGTAGTGCCACGTGGCCCGCCGGAACCCGGTCTTCTTGAGGCAGTACCTTCCCTTGACCACCGCTGCCAACAATCATGCACAGTGGCTACATTCCTGCCAAGTCGTTCTGCAATATTGCGGAAACGAAAATCCACCTTCTCGTAGCCCTATTACACGGCCTCGTTCAAACTCCGTGAGCTGTTGATAATGGCTTCTTCGTCTTTTTAAACGGCATTATTGACTAACATCAACACCCTACTTCGAATCTCAACAATAACTAACGCTCACGAACGTTACAGCGCGTATTTACAGCAAACCTGCTTTGCATGTTCCGAGGGGTGCTACTAGCGCGACACGTATGCGCCGAGCGTGAAATGTGCATAGACATCATCTTACAGATGTATTATCACCGCTTACCAACTGTCGTTTATCTAACACAACCCCTTCTTGGTGTTGGGATTTTTTTCCGTCAGTGTACATTTAGGACATTTATATTGTTACGAATTTGAACTCGTGAAGATACGGAAAACCTGTGTAAGCCGCAATCTGCATAATGCGGAAACTTGTTCAAAGCGGAACTTTTTTTTGGTCCCTGAAATGAAAGATAGAAAATTACATACTACACTATATTGTGAAAAGTATTCCAATACTACCAAATATTCGCATAAGTGCAAAGAACTGTTGCGCAGGAAGGTGCGCTGTGAATGCGGAGATGCGTATATAAAGCTGAGATGTTCTATCGTCTTATAAATAACTTTGAAGCGGATATGCTACGTGGACCTGAACTTTCTGAGTTCCAGCGTTTTTCGATCATAGCATGTCATTTGAGTAACGTTTCCATAAGTACTGCAGCTAAACTAAACATACCAAAATGGATTGTAAGTGATGTTGTGAAGAGATGGAAGCAGGACGATGTAATACAGCAGAAAAACGTCCAGGAAGGCCACACAAACTGACGGAACGTGACAGAATAGCCATGGTAAGAAATGTTAAGAAATACCGTTCTTCTTCTGCTGTTTCCATCGCTCCTGAAGTGGGAAATGCTTGTAATGACTCGGTTAGTACCATAACTATCCGCAGAGAGTTGCTCAATGTGGGTTATTATGGTAGAGCGGCGACACACAAGCCACACATCACTATCGTGAATACGAAGCACCATTTGGGGTTGGGTGTCTCCCGTCATTCCCGGACTGTGGGCCGCTACAAAGTTGTTCTTCGGAGTGATGAGTCACGCTTTTCACTCTTCTAATCTGATGGGTGTGTTTCGATTTGGAGACAGCCCAGCGAACGATTTTCGTCAGACTGTATTCTTCCAACTGTTAAGTTCGTTGGAGGCTCCCTTATTTTATGGAGTTATTTTTCGTAGATGGGACTCGGCTAGGTGGTCATTACACCAAAAACCACGAACTGTGAAGCGCATCTCGACGTTCTGGATAATTCTGCCCTACCAACAATGTGGCAGTATTATGAAAATGGCCGTTGTCTTTTTCAACACGATGAAGCTCCATGCCACACGCACGGCGTGTGCAGAACTGGTTTCTTGAAAGTGAGGTTTAAGTGTTAGACTGGCATGCTCAGAGTCCTGATCCTAATCACATAGAACACCTCTCGGATGAACTGGAGTGACGAATAGATATCGGCCATAATGCCAGTCTTCGCTCTCTGGCAGCAGCTTCGCAGAACAAATGACGAGCTATTCCTGTCGAGACGTACCGGAATTTGGTTGATACTATCTCTGGACGTGTTGTCGCTGTCATATAAATAAAAGATGGACCGACTAACTACTAATTTCGACAATAAAACCATTTCCCCCAAAACATTGCGTGTCCGAATACTTTTGATAATATACAGTGAAGAGCAATTGAATTAGAGATACCTGTCCAGTAACGTGTAGCACTACCTTCCTTTCGCCCTGATGACCGCTGCGATTCGTCTCGGCATGGACTCGACAAGACACCGGAAGCGTTGGGAAGTCATACGGATCCACGACCCCTGAACAAGCTCCCACAGTTCACGAACATTTGATGGAGGGGGTCAAAGCCTCGAACATCTCTCTCGATAGCATCCTAGATGTGCTCGATGGGATTGAGGTCAAATGACCTAGCTGGCCTAGGTAGCGAGGTCACGTCGGTGGAGTGTTCATTCAACCATTCGGATACAATTCGGGAGCGATGGCACGGTGCATTGTCTTGTTGCAGGATGAGGTCCCCAGTGGGATGTTGAAGACACACAAAGGATATCCCGGTAACGTTGACCTGTGAGGGACGATGTCATACGTACCAGGGGTCCCATTTCAGTCCACGCAAAAAGTCCCCAGACGAGAATGCCAACCCCACCAGCTTGAAGAGTACCTTGCTGGCAAGAAGGATCCATCGCTTCATATGGTTTGCGCCGTACTCGTATCCTGCCATCCGCATGTACCAACGTGAATCTCGACTCATCAGTCCAGGCAACATTTTCCCACATGTCTAGGGTCCAGTGGCGATTTTCCCGCGCTCATGCAAATGTTTGCACCCTGTGATGTGCGGTCAGCAGCGGTACCTTCGTGGGACGATGGTTTCTGTATCCCATAGCGAGGAGATGGTTCTGGATGGTGTGGCTGCTTACACGTTTTTATGCACCAGCGTTAAATTTCTCAGTGATTTCTTGCACTGTGGCCCGTCTATCCGCTGTTACAATGCGAGCTAGCCGACGATGACACCGCTCATCCACACGCTGTTGTCCACGGCATTTGGCCCTTGCAGGGATGGTTTTTACCGGATTCGATGTACTCACGGTGCACCCGTGACACAGTGGCTCGTAAAAATCCCAGTGCCTGCACGACTTCCGAAATGGAGTTACCCATTCGTCAGGCCCCGACAATTTGCCCACGATCAGATGCGTTTAGATCCTTCGTCTTACCCATACTACTGATTCCCGTCGCATCACTCTTTATATTGTCGGATCGCTGCATACGTCATGTCGTTTCCGTTTACAGGGCCGCCCACAGCGCCACATTTGCGTAACGCCAGCTGTCTCTAAATCAATTGCCCTTCAGTGTAGTATATTTAACCTGTCTGAAAGGCAATCTGCCTAACGCGGAAACGGAAATAACAGGAAAGTAAATGAGTCTGGTAACAACGGAAAGTTTCCAGATGTTGCAGTACGTGCTGTCAAGTATTTTAATTGAATATGAAACACTACACGATAAATTGTAATGGGGAATTCACATGAGAGAAATATACTTGTATGGTTGAAGTTGTAGATAAACTTATTAGAGAGAAAGAGAGAGAGAGAGAGAGAGAGAGAGAGAGAGAGAGAGAGAGATTGCTTTTGAGTTGTTTACACAAACACAAAATGTAGCACGTCAACTATTTGGTTAGTTAAGCACGTGCCCCAATTCAGGTTTAGTTCATGTGGTTAGCGTAGCTCTCTTATTACAAGATGCAAAGTCTTCACAGTTGGCTGTTTCGTACGGATTGTAACGAGACGCAAATATAACATAACATTTATTCCTTTGCGATGATCAATCACAACTTTTGCATGTTGTGAGTTGCGTTCGTTTGTTTGCATCTTACCATGGCGGCAAAGAATAAAGTTCTCGACCTGGATACAAAAGTCCGCCGGGATTTAAACCCTGTGGAAGCTCTCTGGAATGCCATGGATCGGGATCTTAGACTGAGGTCTTGGGCGGAGTTGTGGACAATGCTGCAACAGGCATGATTGACATTACCTCCGAAAACCCTCCAGCATCTGATGAAGTCCATATCTCGGCGTGTTCAGGCTGTTATTTCGCGATAGAGCAGGACCAACACGCTATTATATAGGCCTCTCTAATGTTTTGTCCATTGAGTGTATTTTCAGTTGTTGTTACTATGACAAATGTACGAAATTCCCTATTTTAATTATTTACCATATTTGCTCGATGATTTCGGTCTTGATGCATCAGATTTCAATTTGCTCTCTTGCAGACGTAATAAACGCGGTTTTAAGCTCATTTAGCTTCGAGTGCTTTATTGGAACGAGAAAATTTTCATGAAACATTTCCTGAATTCTAACCTGTAATCGCCTTCCTCTGCCCACACCTCTCCTATTAAACAGAAGTGTTTGTTAAACTACGAGTAATATCTAGAAGGTTATTTCGTAACAATGATCGATTGTCGACTATTTGTGTTGTAACGTGCTACTTCTGTAATAAACATGATTTGTGCATCAGTGTAAAAGCAGTGTAAATAACCTTAATGGGCTCAGAGTTAGCAGTCCTTTCTCTGAAAGCAATGCTCGTTCAGTAATTAGGAATATTAAACAGCATTTCAGACTCAAGCGTAAGGAAGAGGGTTAAGTTATTTATTATTTGAAGAGTAAATTAGCTTCGTTGAAGGACAAGTCACGAATAAATTTCGATTAACATGGCATCCGGTTACGTAATCATCCTGATTTGTTTCATGAGAAGAAATGAATAAAAAAGATAAAAATTTCAAAGCTGTTCCTTCTCTTCGAAAATAATGAACGCAACTTAACAAGGAAATCCCTCAGCAATAGCGTATACTTTTTTTAGAAGATATGAGTTCTAAGCATACTTTTCTTACTTATTAAGATTCGAAAAGCATCTAGTAGTTGAAGATCTGTCATTCTGCAGCAATATGTAATTTATCTGAAGCAAATATTTCAAATTCTCATCTAGTAGATATGCGTAAACATTATTTAATGGATATTTGGGCACGTAAAAGCGAAACATACACTTTTCGATAAATTTAAGGTACATACCTAAAAGTTAACATGGAAATGTACGGACTAGCTAGAATTTAATGAAATTCTGCATAGTGGCCCATGAGAAAGAACACGCAAAATAAAATTGTATGTGAAGAGAGTGCTTCCTTCGCACATACAAAATGCCACACACATAAGGCATGCTATAAAAGAAATTGCAAGTACGGAGCTCATCACATTTTACAGACATCAAATAAAAAAAAAGGAATCACCCCCTTAACTTCGGAACCGTTTTCCGCATGAAAACAGGCAAGGTACTGTTGGAAAGGACACGAAGGGAACTATCACGTGATGTGAAGAAAGACGCCAATTAAGCTAATTAACATGCTAATTAGTTCTCGATCTCCGAAGTTTTCCATGTAAGAGGTACGTTATCGTTATTTTACGCGCATTCTATTCAGCACATAGTAAAGCCCTTAAATTCCAAATTTCGTACAAGTCGACCAATAAATACGTGTACAGTGAGCTACAGAAAAAAGACGTAGCTAATGTTAAACTGTGAAAGTTGTTTTTGATTTATGTCATTTAATCAAGAACAGATACAGTGATTCGTCGGTGCAACAGTAAAATACAAAGAGATCTAGATAATATGGGCCGTTATGCAAGAACAGAACTGGTATATTAAGGGAATTATAAATTACGGAACATGATCATGAACAAAATGAATTATGACCATATCTGATTAATATTCCATGGGATGCGAAATATTGTTAAACCCCTAAATTCAAAGTTACAACGTGATAGCATAAAACCTTGCTTGAGATATAAGCGGAAACTCAAGCATACATCGATTAAGGTGCCGTGCATAAAAAACATATTTTCCTCTACTTACTGTAAAACGGTTTATCCCGCAGTACTTAGAAACTCTTTGGAGAAAGTGTTTCTACGTGACACTGATACTGAAATGGGGTGCAAGAAAGAGTAGTACGAGATGGAAACGATGGGATGCGAAATATTATTATACCACTAAATTCACAATTGCCACTTTTAATGATGAACATCATAAATTAACGAGCTACCGTTAGCTTAGTTCTAGTTTCACGTCAAACTGATGTCCCGCTACATTTGCGAAGGCGAATGTGTAGACAGATAACTTTCGCAGAAGTAAGGTTTTAGCTAAATATATCTCAGTAAATTACAGAATCCATTGTCAATGTTACAAATCAATTACACAGCCCAACAACAACAAAATATTCTTGGTGCCTCGGAAGTTAGACTCATTCTTGGGTATATTTTGGGCTCTGATTCCAAAAATGGCAACAGTTTTGAATTATCAGCTCTAGTTTTGGAGATAGGGCATACCCGCCCTATATGCGGATGTGCAGAAATATCGTTATTTTATGTGCGTAAAGTCAGTGTATATTGTTATTTTATGAGTGTAATGCCAGTGTCTGTTAGTTTAATTGGGAGTTTGTGAACAACTATACAACAGATAATCTAATGTGATCTAATTTTGTTTGCAGATTGAGCAGAAGCCATGGCTTCACCACGAATCACCCAGATGTCTTTTGATACATTTATGGCGAGTACATCCTTCAAAAAAGTAGGAAACCTATTTCTGAATTTGTGAAGAGGCATATCTTGATTATTTTGGTGTTCAGCTCGGAGACCAAGAAAAGTCGTGGGCTCCCCATATTGTATGCAAAACTTGCACGGAGCATTTACTGCAGTGGACAAATGGAAAAAGGAGCTCTCTGAAATTTGGAATACCAATGATGTGGAGGGAACCTAAAAACCACCATGATGACTGTTATTTTTGTCTTGTCAACATCAAGGGCATCAATCGAAACAATCGAAGCAATTGGACGTATCCTGGCCTCGATTCAGTAAGACGACAGCATCCACACTCAAATGCGGTACCCATTCCATCTTTCATCCACCTATCAGAGCTGCCAGAGGATGAGGAATAAAGCATGTCTGATCACATACAAGATAACAGCATTGGAGAAAGTGACAGGGATTTCGTAGGAAATTCATCAATTTCTCAACCTTTTAAAAAACATGAACTGAGTGCCCTCATCAGGGGTCTGAACCTCTCAAAGGAGTCTTCAGAATTGCTGGCCTCCAGGTTGAATGGAAAGACTTTACTTCAATCTGGAACCAACATTACGTTTTACCGTAGCAGAGAAAAGGATGTGCTGCCTTTTTCCTCTAAGGACAACAACCTATAGTTCTGCAATGATGTCAGTGGCCTTCTCAGGAAAATAGGTCTATCATCATACATGCCAAATGAATGGTGTCTTTTCGTTGATATCCCCAATGCAGAGTTTAAAATGCGTTCTTTTACACAAGTGCAACAGATATGGCTCAGTTTCAATTGGTAACTCAGCCAGTATGACAGAGACGTAGTAGACAATCTCTCTAGTCTTGGAAAACCTGAAGTATCAAGAAGATAAATGGATTATTTGTGTAGACCTAAAGATGGTGAACTTTCTCCTTGGTAAGCAAAGTGGCTACCCAAAATATCCGTGCTTTATATGTCTTTGGACAGCAGAGCCAAGCACGACCACTGGATAAGAAAAGTGTGGACTTTCAGAAAAGATATGGTAGTTGTAGAGCAAAAAGTCATTAAGGAACCTTTGGTAAGCAGAGACAAAATCATTCTGGCACCTTTACATATCAAGCTAGGCCTAATGAAACAATTTGTAAAGGCGTTGAACGCAAAAGGGCTGTGCTTTGGCTATTTATCACGTACATTCCCTGGACTGAGCACGGAAAAACTTAAAGCAGGGATTTTCGATGGTCCCCGGATAAGGCAGCTAATAAACGATCCATATTTCATAGACTGAATGGACAACACTGAGTCTTGTGCCTGGACTTCGTTTGTTCTAGTTGTCAAAAACTTTCTTGGCAAGCATAAGGCAGACAACTACTCTGAATTATTTGAGGACTCGCTCTCCAATTTTATTAAGCTCGGCTGTAATATGAGCATCCAGGTCCATTACCCACTCAGCCACCTAGCTCGCTTTCCGGAAAACCTTGATGATTTAAGCGAAGAGCAAGGTGAAACATTTCACCAGGACATAAAAATTATGGAAGACAGATACCAGGATAGGTGGGATGCCCACATGATGGCAGAGCACGGCTGAAACCTTCAGCCGGACTGCCATCGTAGATCTCGCTCTAGGAAGTCCTATAAAAGACGTTTCTCATATGTTGAATGACTGATCATTTTATATGGTCTTGTGTTGAAATATACAGATTTAGTAATATGTGTTTGTTTCAATAGTATGCATATAGTATCAATATTTGTCAAGATCATGTCAAAAATAGCAGATCAAGCGATGAAGGATCCCGAAATTTGGCGGATGACCGGTGGAATCAGCATGTAAGGTGGGTATGCCCTATCTCCAAAACTAGACCTGATAGGGCAAAACTGACGCCATTTGTTTACTATGCGTCTCAAATATTTCCAAATAAATCCAAAAGTTTGTAATATGTGCTTGTTTAAATAGTATGTAACATTAATAGCATCAATATTTGTCAAAATCATATCAAAAATAGCAGACCATGCGATGAAGGATCCCGAAATTTGGCGGATGACCGGTGGAATCAGCATGTAAGGTGATCCTATCTCCAAAACTAGACCTGATAGGGCAAAACTGACGCCATTTGTGGACTATGCGTCTCAAATATTTCCAAATATATCAAAAGTTTGTAATATGTGCTTGTTTAAATAATATGTAACATTAATAGCATCAATATTTGTCAAAATCATATCAAAAATAGCAGACCATGCGATGTTGGATCCCGAATTTTGACGGATGACCGGTGGAATCAACATGTAAGGTGGGTATGCCCTATCTCCAAAACTAGAGCTGATAGGGCAAAACGGACGCCATTTGTGGACTATGCGCCTCAAATATTTCCAAATACATCCAAACTTTTGTAATATGTGCTCGTTTAAATAGTATGCAACATTAATAGCATCAATATTTGTAAAACTCATATCAAAAATAGCAGACCATGCGATGTAGGAGTCCGGATTTTGATGGATGACCGGTGGAATCAGCATATGTATAAGGTGGGTATGCCCTATCTCCAAAATTAGAGCTGATAGAGCAAAACTGATGCTAATTTTAGAATCAACGCCCCAAATATATCCAAGAATAGGTTTAACTTTCAAGGCACCAAAATGTGTGTTGGGCAGTGTTATAATTGACTAGGTGAAGCCCGTCAATAATGAAGAAGGAAAATAAGATGAGAAATATTTTAATAACCAAGTACAGCGCAATCTCTCTTAACCGGCCCTCGTGTAACCAGATCTTCCCTAAACCGGCGCTTTCCAAAACAAACAAAAAAACACAAAATTTCGTTCTTTTTCAATGTCGTTATGACTTGCGGTACGTATTTTTGTCGGTTGTCTCATGATCTATTTTTAGAATACGTTTAGGGGATTTCCCCTGTGCGTGCTTTGACATGCATCTGAGTGGGGGTTGCTATTTTAAGAATGCGTTCCCCTTGTCCAAGGGCAGGGAATGTGAGGGGGATGTTGCTCTTTGTGATGCTGAGCTTCTCTAGAAAGAGGGCGAGTGACCTGCTTTTTTTCCCACCCAATATTACTTCACTCATACAACCGATGGACCAAGGTGTAATTGAAAGATTTAAGACAAGATACCGTCGGAAATTACTGATAGCATTGTTAGAAAATGATTGTGTGATTAATTTGAACTGGTTTCAGTCAACCTGGTTTAACCGGATTTTTTCTGAGCCGGATTACCCTAAGTCCCAGTTAGTCCGGTTAAGAGAGGCTCTAGTGTGTTCTTTTTGGTTGTGATGTCCAACTGTGAAAGTTTGCTTCATGAACATTACAACAATAAAAAGAAAAAAGCATTATCTGTTCAAGCACGGATTTGGCAATTAAAACAGGCAACCGCTCGCATTTTCCCAGTGTTTGTTCGCCGCAAATCAGATGTTTCTATAAGCAGCTGATGAAATATGAAAAACAGAAGCTGCAGCCAGTTGCAATATTTCCGGCATTTTTTTTATTAAATCATTTGAAAGCAAGCCTTTTCAGTGGTTCCCTTCCTTCGACTCCCCCCCCCCAAGGCCTAGTGGCCCTAAAACGCGCATTGTTTCATTTACTGTAAAAAAAAAAAAAAAAAAAAATCACGCAGAGGTCAAGCAATACGTTCTCCTGTTGCTGCTCTTGCCAGATAGCAGAAAAGTGTTGACATAGTGAAAGCATTTTCGAAAACTTAGAACTCCACAGTTGCACATGTTAAATTGTTATGGTAGTTCATGCGCAGAACCACAAACAGTGCTTCTTCTTTTCTTTCCTTTTTTCTTTCTTTTTCATTTCTTCTACAAATATAAATAATATAATAAAGGAAAAAGAAAGTTCGAAATCACGTTTTTTCAGCACACGCATGCAATAATAAAAATACACTGTTACCTACTCTATTGCAACTTAACTCTCAATTTTTAGACTTAAATGAGAAAAGAAACTGGTTTGACGATCTAAAATAGACATTTCAGGTTCGCAAAGGAAATCTTGAAATAAAATTTTGTACGATTGTATTATAAATGAAAAATTCCACGCGTCATGAACGACAAAGTAGATCCAAAATTCATGACGTAACGTTTTTCTGTTTCAAAAAAGTTGATCGTGTGACGTAATGCATCTCTGACGTCATGTCAGAATGATTTAGATGAGATGACTTCACACTAGCCGCTGTTAAAAATCGGTCTTTGTTATTATGAAAACAAAGCAAAGTGGCACACGCGTCCGCTGCGCACGACAAAATGCGACAAACGTTCAATCATAAGAAAAATATTGTTTTAGATTGACTCATGGAATTAATGTCAGAGGTGCAAATTTAAATTACAAGACATAGCTGTTCCCATTAATTCGCATGTTAATTATGTGAAAACACAAGTTTGTCCGTGACGGGCATCGAACCCATGTCCTCCTCACTCCAGAGTAAATCGCTCTCCCAACTGACTACGCTGGCACAACTTTTCGCTACAGATTTGTCGTCCTGATGCATGTTTTCACCTCTGTAGTACGTCACAAGTAGGATAAATATGAAGGCAAAGTGAGTTTTTGAGGTGGAAAATACCACGTAACGAATCATTTGGAATAGATCGCATACTTTTGCAACATTTTGCGAAAGCCATTTAAAAAAAAAAACAAAACAAAAAAAAAACGGTGATCATTGCGTTCCTCATACGTTCCCAAGGTGTTCCGAATATGTTTGTGTTATCAATGCTCTCTCATCCACAAAATGTTTTATGATAGAAAATAATATTTTTGCATAACACATTCGGAACACTTTGTGGCAAAAGCATGGAACACTGTCGTAGCACACAGCGAAAGCATTTTCCAGAATTACTTTCTCGATATGTTCCGAATGAGTTGTCTGCCTTTCGCCAATGTATTCCCAGTGGAACACATTGCGATATATTCCCAAATTCCACGGACAGCTAGAAAAGAAATTATCGAAATGCGACATGGCTCAAGCGTCTGCATCATTTTAAATGTACTGATGCACGAATTTACTAAAATAGTGGGTTTTGGTTACGTGAAACTTCACTTCAAGCATGTCATGTGCCATTTCGTGCACATAGACATGCATCTGCTGTCCTTTCAGTTGGTTAACAGCAGCGCCAGTCTTTGTATATTCCATGGTATATATATCAGAGTACAGCATAAAATACACTGGCATGCAAAAATTAAGGACGAGACAGTTTTTCGAATGTAACGTCGTGCAGAAGTGCTCCACATCGACTCAAATAATACCATAAGATCCCCAAGATGTAAAAATATGGGACAAGTGAGCAAAACCGCCCAAACAAGGAATCCAAAGGATACAAAGGCACTTTATTGAAAAGGCAGCTTCGAGCACAACTGGACCGAAGACAGAAACGTCCATGTGACAGGCGGCTGCCAAGAAGAATCCAGTCTTTAGTAGGGGATATGATCACCATTGACTGCGTTGCAGGATTTACAACGTCTGTCCATGCTGAGGACGAGGTTATCAAGGAGCTGTTGAGGCATCGCGGCCCATTCATCTTGTAGCGCCAATCGCAGCTGCGGAATTGTTGCTGGCGGCTGGCGGCTGGTGACGTGCTGCCAAGCGTCTCCCGAGAAGGTCCCACACGTGTTCGATTGGATTTAGGTCCGGGGACCTTGCGGGCCAATCCATGCGTTGAATATCTTCACTGTCCAACAGCTCTGCGACAGCCACTGTACGATAAGGTGTAGCGTTGTCGTCCATGAAAAGGAACTGAGGACCCACAGCACCTCTAAACAGACGCACGTGAGGCAGGTGAACCTCGGTACAATAGCGGACACCAGCGACTGAACCTCCTTAGAAGATGTGGAGGTCAGTACGGCTACCAAGCATGATACCGCCCCAAACGAAAACTCCGCCACCTCAAAACCGGTCCCTTTCGATGATGTTGGAGGTGTGATTGCGTGTTCCTTGCTCTCACCAGATGTGTATACGTCCAGAATCGCTCGTCAGACTAAATCAGCTTTCTTCTGTAAAGAGAACTCGACCCCATTGCTGATGTGTCCAGTTCTGGTGTTCCTGGCACCACAGAAACCGCCATTTCCGATGAGAAGGCGTTAATGGCACACACCGTACTGGTCGTCGTGCAAATAGACCACCTTTACGCAGCCTCCTGGCCACGGTAAAACGGGATAACGGACTTCCAGTTGTCTGTTGCATGTGTCTCTTCTCGCCTGTAGGACAATATACCGGTCGTCCGCCGCCGTGGTTGCTCGTGGACGACGACTGCTAAACTCTCAGACAGCTGTTCCTGTTGTTTGAAATGCTCTCCAAGCTCGTGAAACAATGCTGTGAGCGATCCCGAACTCCTCGGCCACACTAGTCACACTTCGACCTTCTTCCAACTTCCCAATTACGCGACCTCGGGTATAGTCATCAAGATGTCGTCTACTGAATTGCCTGTTGGCCATATCACACGGTGGCAGCAACTCGACGTCGTTCAAACCGATGTACACCGTGCAATAGCTTTCACCGAATTGCTGAGCGTACACCACCCGTGTGCTTCATACCCTTCCGACACTTCCCCCGCCCTACGTCATGCTGCATGCATGCGCATGCCCTACCGTACCAGACCCTAGTCTATCTCCTGAGTGGTCTTTCGGTTCGTTCTTCCTGCTCGTTCCGCTGTTATGCAAATTTCTCCTCTTCGTCCTTAATTTTTGCACACCAGTGTACATGCGCAGGTTAGAATATGATGATTTTCTGCACTGCTCGGTATAGAAAATACAGAGGATGTTCACACATTTTTAGAACAATTTTCAAGCAATAAAATTTATGTTTAACACAAAATTATTTCTTTCTTAAATGACCTGTCTGATAGTCCTTTCTGTGGTCTTTGAAACTACATCTAAATTTCCAAAATAACAGGGCATTTCTTAAAATCGATTGTGGTAATTTATTCCACTCCTTTTCCACTGCTTTCCATAGTCTAATCATTGTTTTATGTCTGCGTTTATAAAACTTTCTTTTTAGCTGTCCGAAGGCACAATAGTCTCTTGTTAACACATCAATCAGGGAACTCCGAAGGAACATGAGCAAAAGGTATTATAGACTTGATACCCGTCTCCTTTTACATTTTTTCAAGAAACAGCGGGGTAGATTTTGAAGTATGAGCGGTAGCCTTAACCCGAGGGAATTCTATTCTTCGAAAGCTATGTGAATCAAGAAAAATGGTATTTCCTTTTTACGCTTTCTAACCGTAGGTTGAAGAAGCGTATATGCTCCAGCTTTGTCAGTCTGTCCGTCCGCACGATAACTCGCATAAAAATGGTTCGATTTTGATGAAATTTTAGTATGTGGTAGGGGATAACCTGGGGACGAACCCTATTGAAAATGGACGAAATGAGGTCAAAGGTCAGGACATAGGAGAGAGATCCATTTCACAGCCCTTATGCGTCATAACTTAGGTAAAAATGCTTCGATCGCGACAAAACGTTATCATTTTGTTCCGGATGTATACTGAACTTCTGGTTCTGTTGAACATCGTTGAAATGCGGTCAATGGTCAGGACACAGGAGCGAGATTTATTCCACAGCAATTATCCGCATAACTTGACTAAATATGTTTCGATTGCGACAAAACTTTAGTATGTTGTTCCGGAGATATACTGAACCACTTCTGTTTAATATCATCGACATGGGGTCAAAGGTCAGGACACAGGAGCGAGATTTATTCCACAGCAATTATCCTCATAACTTGACTAAAAATGATTCTATTGCGACAAAACTTTGGTATGTTATTCCGGAGGTATACAGAATCAATTCTTTTAATATCATCGAAATGCTGTCAAAGGTCAGGGCACAGGAGTGAGATTTATTCCACAGCCTTTATCCTTATAAGTTGAGTAATGACTTCTGGTATTTTGGAAAGCGTATCATAATAAATGCATTGCATGGTTTTAGTAACATGTTAAATATAGGAGTTAAAACATCATTTTGGTAACGTGTAGAATTGATTTGAACATTCTTTTCAACTTTTCTTTAGTTTAATTTCCCATTGGATGATAAACCAGTAATTATCATGAATTCTTTACTGAAACTTTTATTGTTTTCTTGGAACCAAGTTCGTAAGTTTTTGTCTCCTCTTTTGTGACAGTAAATCTACTTTTTTTGTTACAGTCGTTTAGGTAGATCCATGCTTCATCAATAGCCACAATAAATTTTCATCTACCTCCGGCTAAGTGATTTTCATAAAGAAGTGTAGCCACAATAAATTTGCCCCAATAAATTTCCATAAATTTCCAAAGTAGGTAAGTACCTACTTTGGATATTCGTTTGGTGTTATTTTTCCTGTTAAATGCGTTGCTTGATGATTTTCCCTCTATTATTAATAATATTGCTTGTTTTGCATTTAGAAATGCTAATTCCATGATTTTCTCGGCATTTTTTAATTACAGAATACGAATATTTCTCTTCGTAAAAAGTAAAAATCGTAACCTTATATCCACAGCTTGTTCACGTGCGCCATTTCCTTAGCAGACAATATTTAGTTGCAGCAAATGTTTCTTTACGTTGTTGCCAGATTCAATTCGTTGAACCTCTTTTAGTTTCTGTAATTTGTTATCAAAAACGTTCTAAGAATGAGTGAACATTCTCTATGAATGATTGCAGTTGCCAACCAATCATGCAATATAGCTTAGGAAGGTAAAAGGTCAAAACGGTTCGGCGAAATACACTCTACGTCAAAAAAATAGTAGCCACCAGAAGGAAGCCCCTGACAGTAATGAAACTTGGTTAGTAGGTTTGACATCGCGAGACATGCGAATGATTCAAGTACCACGCTCTGCCGCGCATGTGACGCAAGCAAGGAGTGGTCGTAGCACTGTGCCTGACCGGCTATACACTGAGTGGCCACTTTATTATGACCAACTGACAGTTTTAAGCAAATGAGCTATGGCTGCACGCTGTTGCCGCCAGAGGGCCGGGATAGTACAAAAAGGGAAAGCTTAGTGCTTGCGATAGTAGTAGAAGTTATTTTTGGGTGACGAGATGGGTAAAAAATGCGATTTGGCGGACTTTCAACGTGGGATGATTGTAGGAGCTCGGAGCCATGGAGCGAGTATCACCGAAACCGCGGCATTTGTGAAATGTTCCAGAGCAGCTGTTGTTAAAATGTTTAAAGACTGGACTTTCATCCAAAATATGGGTCTCTACGTGCAACGTGTGGTCGTCATCGACTAATGACTGCTCGGGCGGAACGGAGAGTGTCCAGACTGGTAACAGACAACAGAAGGGCAACAGTGCAGCAAATTACAGACCATCTTAATCAAGAACCCTTCAAATGATCTCTACACGCACTGTTCGCCGTACACTGCATCGGATGGGATATGGCAGCCGAAGGCCTGTTCGAACATCTTTGCTGCCTGCAGTTAACAAGAGAAAACATCTCCAGTTCGCACAGGAGCACAAGAATTGGACAGTCGATAACTGGAAACAAATTATGTGGTCCGATAAATCACGTTTTCAGTTGCACCATGCCGATGGCCGAGTGAGAATTTGGCGGAAACAGCACATAAGCATGGAACCCAAATGCATTGCTACAACCCTTCAAGCTGATGGAGGCAACGTTATGGTTTGGGGAATGTTTTCCTGGCATGCTTTGGGCCCTTTAATTCGTGTTGATCAATGTCTGACTGGCACATTATATCTAAACATCGTTGCGGACCAAGTGCATCCTGTCATGAGGATGGCTTATCCCAATGGCGATGGCTACTTTCAACAAGATAATGCTTCCTACCATACAGCTTGTATTGTACAGGATTGGTTTCAGGAACATGCCGGTGAATTTACGTAACTTAGGTGGACCCCACAATCTCCAGATCTCTACCCCATTGAGAATTTGTGGGATGAAGTTGAACGAGCCATCAGGCAGCTGGATCCACAACCCTCCAATCTCACACTCCTGGAAAGTGCTATTCATCAAGCATGGTCTCAGATTCCGCAAACCACCTATCAACATCTCGTGGAGTCCATGCCACGAAGAATCGACGCAGTATTAAAGGCAAAAGGTGGCCCAACGAAGTACTGATGGGTTGGTCATAATAAAGTGGCCACTCAGTGTATAAGGTCGTCCCGTTGCTCGTGCTTGCCATCCTTACTTGTACTGTTGTGTTGGCTGCATAATTTGCAAGTGAAGTGTGCCTCGGAGAAAGTTAGAAAGCAATACGAGCAGTTGGAGTAGATCGAGAAGGGCGCATCGTCGTGCTCCGGGAAGCGAGATGGTCTTAGTTCCGTATTGGGCGCCATACTGGTCATGCGGATATCACCATAGCACGCTGTTGGTGGCAGTGGATATAACAAAGCACGCAGCAGCGACAGGAAGGTCTGGGAGACCTTGATGAACTAAGAAGAGAGAGGACCGATGGGTTGTCCGACATGCGTGGAGTTACCCAATAGCCACGATTGTGCATATTCAGCGAACAGTGGTTCCCTCCATGCATTGCCCGATTAGTACCAGCACCATTGGTTGAGAGCTACACGACGTAGAACTAGACGCACGCAGACCGTTACGACGACTGCCCTTAACACCAATGCATCATCGCCAAAGACTGCAATGGTGTCGTACAAGACTGTCAAAGAGCAGCGGGGATCTTCAATGACGAGTCCCGTTTTTGTCTTGGAAGAGACGACCAACGAATCCCTATGTGTAGGCACCGTGGTCAGCACCAAGATGAATGGTTTGTTGTCGAGCTTCACACGTCCAGAAAGCCTAGTGTCATGATGTGGAGTGCAATTACCTACGATGCCAGATCACCTTTGGTGTTCATTACAGGCACTTTGACAGCCCAACGTTATGTTAATGAGGCCCTGCAACCAGTGGCCCTAGCTCCTTTGAACGCTCACTCCGGTGCGGCTTTCCATCAGGACAACGCTCGTCAGCATACTGCTGCTGTCTCGAGAGCTTGCCTTCAAGGCACTGACACTCTGCTATGGCCAGCCGCATCGCCAGACCTATCGCCGATTGAAAATGTATGGTATGCTATTGGAACTGCTTGAGAAGATTGAAGCTGCATGGGATGGCTTATCGCAGGACACCATTAGGAACCTATACAACTCCGCGCCAAGACGTCTGGCATGTTGTGTGAGCAAACATGGCTGCCCGACGCCATACTGAGAGACACTACTTATTGACGTGTAGGTCAATAAATATTTCCCATATCAGTTTCAACGTTTAATCATTTATTGTTCCTGGTAAATTTTACCTTCTTCCCGAATAAGATTGCAATTCGACACGTCCATCTGGGTGTGACTATTTTTTTGACGTAGAATGCATTTTCATCCTCACCTGAGCCTATGTACCGTCGCATAGTAGTGATTCTCATAGAGGAAGCATGTGTGAGGAATGAGGACGCCTGGAAGACGTCATCGGGAGTCCCACCATTACGCGGACACCTTTACCAGATGTTTCATCCCAAGGCTACGTCCGGATGGTCAGTCCCTTCGTCGCATGTAAGCTGAAACTCTGCGAGAAGCAGAGATAGCGAGAAAAACGTTTTGACGTTTACGCCACCTAGCGGTATGACTGTGCATTATTTGAAGTGAATAATGCTTTCCATCTATATTGTATCGAATGCAATAGATTAAAAAATAAATTGTTCAGTAGGGTTTTTAGAAGCAGAAATACAGCTGCAAACAAATATACACAAACACCACTTAGTGAAAGAACTGTGAACTACAAAGCTCTTCAAATATACAAGCATCAAATGTTTCACAAGGTAAATGGTATCCGGGCCTAAAATAATTTTTGAAAGTGGTCATTTAGAAGCAGAAATGTCGAGACAAAGCGGACTAAAGTTTTGCACCCCTAGCGACTAAATTGTGCGTCATTTTGGGAAAGAAATAAACACAACACATTTTCATAGTTAGCAGAATCTGACAGAAGAAGAATTTTTTCAATCGGGTGTTTACTCTCCCAGATATTGCTGTAAACGGAAATGTGAACTTACACTCTCTAGTGGCACGCTTGTGCGTTGAGAAAAATTTGAAATTATATGAGAAATATTTCGCACTCTCCGATGAAAAAAAAAATTCAAATCAGACTCTTAGAAGAGAGATATCGACAAGAATAAAATACAGATCTGTGTCCTCCCATCCGGCAAAAAACTATGCACTACCTTAAGCAGAAAGAAATTTCAATAGGTTTTTCGACGTGAGAAGTACCAGTTCGCGAAAGAATTTTTCAATCGAGTTTTCAGAAGCTCAGATTTTGTTGCAATATATCAGAAACCGAAATAAAGATTTATGCCCCCTTATTCTCTACAGAAAGCTAGGTATACTAATTTAGAACATTTCCCTCCAAGAGCTGTATCCGATGCAGAAATAAGTTTTCAAATAGGACGTTTACAAGCAGACATATAGGGGAAATTGCATTTTTCCTTTACGCCCCAAACGGTAAATCTATGCGTCACTTGAGAAAGATAATGTACTCAAATTAGTCTTCGTTATAAATTGCATCGAAAGGATGAAAGTATTTTTTTCAATCGGATATTTAGGGGGAAGTGTATGGATTAACATGTAATTTCCATTAGATATCATCTGCATTTACACCATCTAACGACAAAGTTTTGCGTCTGGGGAAAACAGAAAAGAAGGATCATCTTTATCTCACTTCAAGCTTTCAACGAAAAAAGAATCTTTCAAATCGGACTAATTGTTGCAGAGATATAGTGTCCACACACTGACGGACGGACGGACGGACAAAGAGGTACAATAAGCAAGTACCTTTTTTTTTAGCAAAGTGTCTTTCATTCCGAATCTAACTGACATGATATTATTTGATTAACAGGTCTTAAAATGTCCCATATTGTGATTGCGAGCTGATTTTTGATTTAATTCCTAATTAATGACTAAATTAATTTCCGTGATAGAACATTTATTAAAAACTCCTTTTCGTCATAATAATTTCTATGATTAAGTAGCTGAAAAAGTGTGTTCAAAGTTCTGTTACAAACGCGATTTCGGAATAAAAGTTTTTGTGGACAAAGGAACGTAAAAGTTTGAAAAAAAATCCGAACTGTTAGAAACGCCGTTCGGGCATAAGAATATCTGTGAATAAAAAGATATCGAAATATTTGCAAAACAACCGAATGGCGCACCTAGCGGCAGAAAACATGATACACATTGGCTTCAAACAAATAGCTTTCTATTTACACCATTATCACGTATCAAGAAACATGTGATATTTTTTTGTACGTGGCAAATATCAAGTGAAAGAAAAAAAAAAAACCTTTTAAATTCTTTCAATTTTTCGCAACCACAGGCAAAGTATTTACTGAGAGAAGTACAGAATTTCTAATATGCTGTAATTTTTCCATTGATGGATAAGCCATCAAACCATCATTCATTACTTTTTCATTAGCCATCATTTTATTTACATTTTCATTAGCAGAAGTTAATGAAAAAGTAAATAAAATGTCGCAAATGAATAAGGAAATACGAGATACGTTGTTATTTTTTTCAAACTTTGCCTCCGCAGTACGTAACATTTGTTTTGCCACTGTAACTGATTTCCTTTCCATTCAGGGTTTTGTCTGGAGCTTTCAATATAAGGCAATACTTATGTATTTGCTAACGAAAGTAAGTAGTAGTGTAATTGAATTTTGGTTGATGTCTAGAGACTCTACACATAAAAAATAGAAGATGAAGAGAAATTTCTATATGTTTTTCATCCAAATAAAAACAGAATAAAATAAAAGGAGTAAACAGTGCCTACAGCTGAATGTGATTGAATTCTTTTTTTTGCGAAAGTGATATAATTCGTTTAGATTGTCATTGTTTTCTTTTCAAAAGGTTCTTCGAATATATATTGGTAGTTCGAGAGAATTACATCAAAAAATAAATAAATAATAAAAAAATGAAAAGGTGAACCAAATTCCTCTTTCTTTACCAGTGCTTTTTTTTTTTTTGAATCCTTTGAATTTTGAATTCCAAGAAAAAATGCTCTCAAAGCTCTGTCAATGAACTGAAAAAAAGTGATGTCTTTGTTTGTTCATGTCTTTTACTACGTTGTTTTCAAAGTTCTTTTATTTTAGTATTCCTTTTGTTTTTCAGCATGTTCAAGGAGGACCTCTAGGGAAAGACTATCCTATATTTGCCATGTTAATTCGCTCTATTGATATTTTCTCAAAGACCTCCGGTCTTCAAAAATTTTCAGACCAAATGAATAAATTTCTTTGCTAATATATGACCCAGCTGTTATTTCTAAATATTTATCAGAAATCTTAAAATTCATTTTATCTGAATCGGTGCCAAATGCGAATACTTCCCGATTGAGATAAATTGAATTAAAAAAATTCTGACAAATATTTCGAAATAACATCTAGCAAGGTACCCACTGGAAAGTAATTAAAAAAAAATTCCCTGACTTTTCCAGGAACTCCAGGTGGTTTTAAAAGTTTTTTTCCAGTGGTGACCCCATGGGCGCACCCAGAAATTCGGAAGGGGGGGGGGGTTACGGCTCTGCAAGTAAAAATGCTCATGTATGTGTACTTACGCGACGTGACTGTTATAATAAATGTTTTGATCTGTGAAAGAATTTAAAAGAATTTAATACATTGTATTCATGAATTATCCAGCTGCAAATGGTGATTTCGTTGTTGTTTTTACTTTTAACAAAATTACATATTTCAAAAAAAGGAGTTAACCACAAATTCAATTTTTTTCTATTGCTATATTATAGTTTTTTAAAACAAATTCTGTAATGCGTGATTTCAGCAATTATGAAAAATGAAATTCACCAAGTAGGAAAATTTAAGAATAGTTAGAGGGTTAGGAATATGTCGTGTCGGACACCGATGCTGTCGGAATCATACTACAAAACACTTGGCCTCATGGGGAGGGGTCCGGACCCGAGGACCCCCTTGGGTGCGCCCCTGGGTGACCCAATCAGGTTGCGATGAATTGTTACATTTCATTCCATTCCATTCATGCATTTTTTCGCTAAAACACACATTTGTAAATTCTTTAAGTAACTTGCTTTTATAAAATTACCTGCTTTTCATTAATAAAAACTAAATGCACACATTATTTTCCATGCCGAAATTCCACGAAAATTTGTAAATACTACTCACATAGAATTTGTTAATACATTTCCAAAGAAATGGGCCATATGTAAGAAAAATCTGTCAGTTGATTAGATTTAGTTTTTCTGTAACACAATGCGACTAACCGGGAAAGTAAAGGAGTTATCAGAAGCGGGGATAAAGGAAATAAGCCGATTGTATAGATTTTGCCACTCTGAGTAAGAAAATGTCAATTAAAAATGCCCAATCGAAGTAGTAAACGCACAAAGCTCTGGCAAAGGCGGAAACAGAAATACGAAAAATGCTTACTACGTTTCAATAAACTGGTGGCAAGTTTGGAGCACATGTGTTGCGTGACATGATCAAGTCACCTAATCTTGTAATTGACTGTACATGAAGTGGGAACATGAAAAAAGATGGATTGCGAAAATTTGTTCAACACGTTCTCTGCAAAGCGGCTGCGTCAGGACTGGACAATCTCTTTATTGTGCATCAGTGGGCACGTTTTCGCGATTACAACCCCATTTCATCTGCAATGCCTGAACGCACAACAGTTACGGTTATCAACATTCCAACTTATGCTACCCGTACTTGTCATCATCTCAATGTTTACGGTTTCGGACCAATGAAAAACTGCTTGAAACAACCATCCAATTCTATTCGCATGCGTCAATTCGACATCCGGCTGTCACAACGAGATTCTGTGCTTGTCCAGCAATCAGTTTTGCACAATCAATTCCGTTCTCCGCGTCTCCGTGGATTATTCTAATATTCTTTTACGAAGTCAAATACGTTCCGGTGATTACATACCTTTTCCGTCACCGACAATATTTGCTTTTCACTTTGGAATCGAAAATTGCGACCTTTGTTGCAGTCTTGCCTTCATTCGATGTCAAAGCCGTTCTCTTTGCAGCATTTCTTTCCAGATCATCTATCAGAGCTGAAATATCATTTTTGTTCAGCCTATGTTCCATAATTGTTCTTTTTCATTGCTTTCTGATGTTGTTTGCCAATTAAAATTTTCCACCACTTTGTGAGTTTACAAGTTCGATTGGGCATTTTTAATTGACATTTTATTACTCAGCGTGGGAAACTCTACACAAACGGCTCATTTCCTTTATGTCCCGCTTCTGATAACTCCTTTACTTCCATGGTAAGCTCAATGATGGAATAGCTCCCGTTCAGTGAAAGATGTCGCAAGAGAACCAACAGACAAAGAACTTTGATCCATTGTTTTGTTGGTTTTGTTGTAATGTGTTCCTCAAGTAGGACTGTGTCAAGGCATTGTGCCTAATTGTTCCATGTTACTACAACAGTCAGCAGAAATTGAACAAAAATTTAATAACACAGACAATGTTTAAAATCTAATTTTGCATCTTTTTTAGGAAATAAAGGAAAAATGTATGTAACTGAAAGTAAGATCTACCAAATTCTAGGCAGGCAGTAACCAGAGTTGGAAACGGGTCAAAAAAGTTTGGACGCAGACCCAACCCGGACCTGACCGTCACATATTTGGACCCGACCCTGACCTGACCCGGACAAATATGCTTTGAGCTATAAATTCGAATACATCATCATCATCATCATTGTCAATAATTATCAATCCACTGCTGGATGAAGGTCTCCCCAAGTTTCCTCCACAACGGCCTGTCTTGGGCCAATCTTCTCTATCCACCCATCTCCCACGTAGTCTTCTTCTGAGTCTTTTCCTGTTCCTTGGAATCCAGTCTAAAATTTTGGTTGTTCATCGGTAGTCCGTTCTTTTGTCAATATGTCCAGCCCGTTGTAATTTCAGGGATTTCACTGTGATCGTGATGTCATCCACTCTTTTTTCATTTTTCTTACCCACAAATTCCTTTTTTTATCTCTCCAAGGTATACACAAAGCACGCATCTTTTCAGGCTTCTTTCAGTTGTGTGCAGTCTTTGAACGCCTCTTTTTGGTGAAGGTCCACGCCTCTGCTTCCCATGTAAGCACTGAAAGGATGCGTTGATTAAACACTTTTCTTTTAAGACATAACGGCATATTGCTTCTAAGAATTGTACTGTTCCTTCCAAAAGCTCAAGTTTTATACGCCAATTAATTTCTTCATCAATGTGACCCTCGCTTGATATTTGCTGCCCATGGTGAATATCAGAATTGGTTCTCTCCAGCTTTTCTTCATCAATTACTAAATCTTCATTCCCTGTAAAAGCATTGTACATCAGTTTTGTCTTCTGAAAGTTCATTTTTGATCCCCATCACTTTATCATTCTCAGCAAGTTCCTGGATCATACTCTGCAGCTACACTGAAGAGCAATTGAATTGGAGACAGCTGGCGGTATGCAATTGTGGCGCTGTGGGCGGCCCTGTAAACGGAAACGACATGACATATGCCGCGAGCCAACAATATAAGGAGTGATGCGACGGGAATCAGTAAGAGTCGGACTCAGTATATGTAAGACGAAGAATCTAAGCGCATTTGATCTTGGGAAAATTGCCGAGGCCTGACAAATGGGTCACTCCATCTCGGAGGTCGTGCAGGCACTGGGATATTCTCAAGCCACTGTGTCACGGGTGCACTGTGAGTACATCGAATCCGGTAAAACCATCCCTGCAAGGGCCAACTGCCATGGACAACAGCGTGTGGATGAGCGGAGTCATCGTCGGCTAGCTCGCATTGTAACAGCGAATAGACGGGCCACAGTGCAAGAAATCACTCGGCAATTTAACGCTGGTGCACAAAAACGTGTAAGCAGCCACACCATCCAGAACCCTCTCCTCGCTATGGGGGTACAGAAGCCATCGTCCCACGAGGGTGCCGCTGCTGACCGCACATCACAGGGTGCAAAGATTAGCATGGGCGCGGGAACATCGCCGCTGGACCCTAGACATGTGGAAAAATGTTGCCTGGACTGATGAGTCGAGATTCACGTTGGTACTTGCGGATGGCAGGATACGAGTACCGCACAAACCACATGAAGCGATGGATCCTTCATGACGGGAGGATGCTCTTCAAGCTGGGGGGTGGGGGTGGGTGGGGTGGCATTCTCGTCTGGGGACTGTTTACGTGGACCGAAATGGGACCCCTGGTACGTGCAACATCGTCCCTCATAGGTCAACGATACCCGGATATCCTGGACGACCATTTGCTCCCGTATGTGCGTCTTCAACATTCCACTGGGGACCTCATCCTGCAACAAAGCAATGCGCAGTCCAGCGGTCCCGAATTGTATCCGAATGGTTGGATGAACACTCCACTTACGTGACCTCGCTTCCTTAGCCAGCTAGGTCACCTGACTTCAATCCCATCGAGCACATCTGGGATGCTATCGAGAGAGATATTCGAGGCTCTGACCCCCTCCATCAAATCTTCGTGAACTGTGGGAGCTTGTTCAGGGGTCGTGGATCCGATGGCTTCCTAACGCTTCCGGTGTCTTGTCGAGTCCATGCCGAGACGAATCGCCGCCGTCATCAGAGCGAAAGGTGGTGCTACACGTTACTAGACAGGTATCTCTAATTCAATTGCTCTTCAGTGTATTTCAAATAACTCTGAAGGGATCTTTAAAATATCTTTTTCTATTCTAAAATAAAACGGAAATAAAACAGGGTTGAATTCGGGTCAGGAACACCTTCACCCTACCCGTTTGACAGAAAGTTACTGTCGACCAGGTGACCCGGTGACATGTGACCCGTTTCTGTCTCTGGCAATACGGCAAACAACAGTTTCAAATTTGAAAACAAGTTAGTAAAATCATGCAATGCATTGATTATGATATGCTTTCCAACATACCGGAAATCATTACTCAAGTTATGAGGATAATGGCTGTGGAGTAAATCTCGCTCCTGTGCCCTGACCTTTGATCCCATTTCGATGATATTCAACAGAACTGGTTCAGTATACCTCCGAAATAACATGAGAGAGATTTGTTGCGATGGAAGCAATTTTTCGTAAGATATGATGCATATGGGCTATGGAATAGATCCCGCTCCTGTGTCCTAACCTTTGACCCATTTCGCCCATTTTCAATAGGATTCGTCCACAGGCAGATTCCTGCAGCACACATACTCGCATTTCATCCAAATCGAAACATTTTTACGTAAGTTATGACGCATAAAGCGATGGAAGTAATTCTGCTCCTATGTTCTGACCTTTGACCCCATTTCACCCATTTTCAATAGGGTTTGTCCCCAGGAGGTCCTCTACCACATACTAAAATTTTATCGAAATCGAACCTTTTTTACGTTAGTTATGACGCATAAGAGCAGTGGAATGGATCCCGCTCCTATGTAAATGAGTGAAATGTGACCCCATTTCGTTCACTTTCAATAGGGTTCCTTCACAGGTGTTCCCCTACCACATACTAAAAGTTCATCGAAATCGAACGATTTTTACGTGAGTTATCGTGAGGACGAACATAGGCACAGAACGCGTGACATAATGAGGCAGATGCGAATCGCGACCGTCTGCTCGCAAGAGCGTGACGTCATAAAACTTTAATAGGATCCACACACATCGCGTGACGTAATGAAACAGATGGCGTGACCGTACGCCAACATCTGAATTGCGAGAGTATGACGTCATAAGATTTCTAAGCATGGATAACATTAATGGGTCGACGCCATGACACTAAAAACTTGGTAATTCGGGGTGGTTATTTAACCCACTGAACGAATTTTCCTAAAGTCGAAATCAAGCTAAATCGATTTCTGGTACCAGAAAACGGTAGGTTAACGACTTTCATCAAAATCCTTAGAGCCGTTTTCAAAATAAAATTTACATACATACAAGAATTTCTCCTTTAAGATGAACCGCAAGTAATTTTACTTCCTGTACATCGAATGGAAAAATTTCTGTACACATTTTTGTTCCAATTAGTGCGTTCCGAAGGATGAAAATTTGAACATCGATTAAAATATCTTCATTTTATAATTTGAAATACTTAATATTTTCTAAAACATAACCATCATTATGCAATCCAACATTTGTTTGTCTGCTGACGTCATCAAAGTACAGGTCGCGCCATCCTTTTTCTGGTTTCAACACCACCAAAGGAAAAGTTATTGATTTTTAATATAATTACGGTTATGTTTCAGAAAATATTAAGTATTCCAAGTTATAATATGAAGTTATTTTAATCGATATTCAAATTTTCACCCTTGGGAACACATTAATTGTGAAGGATATGTGTGCAAAAGTTTTTCCATTGGAAGTATAGGAAGCAAAATTACTTGACGTCCACCTTAATAATATGGGGTAAGGACGATGGAATGGATCCCAATTCTATGTCCTGACCTTTGACCCCATTTCGTCCATTTTCAATAGGGTTCATCCCCAAGTGGTCTCCTACCACATACTAAAATTTCATCGAAAGTCGAACCATTTTTACGCACGTTATAACGCATAAGAACAATGGAATGCATCTCTCTCTCTCTTATGTCCTGACCTTTGACCCCACTTCTACCATTTTGAATAGGGTTTGTCCCCAGGCGGTCCCTTACCACACGATAAAAGTTCATTGAAATCGAACAATATGTACGCAAGCTATGACGCATAAGGGCAATGGAATGGATCCCGCTCCTACGTCGTGACCTTTGAACCCATTTGTTCCATTTTCAATAGGGTTCGTCCCCAGGTGGTTTCCTACCACACACTAAAATGTCATGGAAATCGAACCATTTTTACGCCAGTTATCGTGCGGACAGACGGACCGACAGAAAAAGCTGGAGCATATACGCTTCTTCAACCTACGGTTGGAAAGCGTAAAAAAGGAAAGGTTTTTGGCAAAATGCAGTATCCCTTGATTTTACAAAAAAAGGGCAATTTTTCCTGATTTTCAGAACAATGTTCAAATTTCCTGAGAATTCCATGTTTTCCCTGTTTTCCAGGCTGCGTGGAAATCCTGGCTGAGGCACAAATTAGCTACTGACGGGCTCAAAAGTCTGAAGACCAGAATGTAAACGTCTTTGAGAAAATATGTACAGAACAAAATAACATTGCAAGCACAGTCAAAAACTCCTTTTAACGAAATGCGATATAACAAAAAGCACGCTACAATGTGAAAAAGCCAAGAACTTGTTTGATTTACTGTATTTATATAAGAAATATGAAGCGTTATAGCGAAATACTTTAGAACAAAATACACATAATTACAAAATAAATTTCTTGCGGAAAAAGCTCAATCGAAACTGTATACGTAGCGAATTTCTCCCTCTGTTTAAAATTCTAAACGATTTAACTGCAATGGAGCGCCAACAAGAGAAAACAAGAAAGATGACATCGAATTTTCGGGTGTAATGAGTACACCTTTTGAATCCGTTCTGACGCGAATTAAATTTATCAAAGCTATTCAAAGTCAATGCAACCGGTATGGAAAACAGTGGTATCTGATCGAAGAAAGTAGTTTTTCAATAGGGTTTTTCATCCCGTTGATATTGCTGCAAACGGAATCGCAAACGTACGCCCTCTGGTGACTTGTGCGTTTAAGAAAAATTTGAAATTATATGAGAACATTTCGCAGCGAAAGCGCTCTCCAACAGATCGGACTCTTAGAAGCAGAGATATCGACAAGTATAAGGTATGCATAAACGCCCCCAGGCGGCAAAAGTATGCATTATTTTAAGAAGAAAGTATCCTCAAAAGATTTTTTGATGTGAGCGGTATTGCAGCAAAATATGAGCTTCTAAATTCTCGATTGAAAAAATTCATCGTTTGTAGACCTATAGTACTCATGTCGACAAACCTTTTAGAAACCTTTTCCTTCTTAAAATAATGCATGGTTTGTACGCCAGGGGCGTAGATGTATATCTTATTTTTGCCAATATCTCTACTTCTAGGATTTCGATTTGAAAAATTCCTTCTTTGTTGGATAGTGTTTCCAGTGTGACATGTTTTTCATATAATTTCAAAATTTTCAATTTATTCATAAACTTTCCGCTCGGGGCGTAAATGTATATTGCTTGCCCCCCTATATCTCTGCTTCTAAATCTCCGATTTGAAAATTCTTTCTGCACCGGATACAGCACCTGATGGGAAATCCTTTGCACATAATTTCTAATTTTTGTAAAAAATGGTTTGGTCACCAGGTGACGTAAGTCTTAATTTCCACTTCTGATGTATTTGCAAAAAAATATGAGCTTCTAAAATCTCGATTGTAAAAAAAGTGGTTTGATGACCGATACTACTCATGTCGACAAACCTTTTAGGAACATTTTCTTCTTGAAATAATACATGGTTTCTACGCCAGGAGGCGTAGATGCATATCTTATTTTTGTCAATATCTCTACTTCTAGGAGTCCGATTTGAAAAATTCCTTCTTTGTTGGATAGTGTTTCCGATTCGAAATGTTTTCCCTATAAATTCAAAATTTTCAAGTAAATCATACACTTTCCGCTAGGGGGCACAAAAGTAAATTGCGTTTTTTGTGTTATTTCTGCATCTAAAACTCCGATTTGAAGAATTCTTCCTGTATCGCATACAAGACCTGATGGAAAATATTTTTCACATAATTTTTAATGTTTGGTAAAGAATGGTTTTGCCACGAGGGGGCATAAGTGTTAATTTCTGCTTCTGATGTAATTGTGGCAAAACTGGGCTCCTGAAAATTCGACTAAATTTTTTTTTCTTCTTGGACCGATAGTGCTCATATGGAAAAATTTTTTTGTGAATACTTTCTTCCTAAAATAATGCATGGTTTTTCCACCAGCGGACGTAAAGTCACATCTTATTTTTGTCGACATCTCTGTTTCTAAGAGCCCGATTTGAAAAACTCTTTCTATGTTGTAGAGCGTTTCCGGTGCGAAATGTTTTTCATACATAAATTCATGTTTTTCTTAACGCACAAGTCTGAAACCAAAGGGCGTAAGCTCACCATTCCGTTTACAGCAATATCTGAGGGGTTAAAAACCCGATTGAAAAACTTCTTTCTTCCGTAAGATACTATTGTTTTCCACACCGGTTCCATTGACTTTGAATAGCTTTGATAAATTTAATTTGCGTCCGAAAAGATTCAAAAGATGTGCTTACTTATTACACCAGAAAAGTCGGTGTCATCTTTCTTGTTTTTTATAATTTTCCCCTGAATTCACACCACTTATTTTTTCACAGTGTAGCAGAGGTTTTACAGTGATTGATGTGACACTCAAAAAATTTACAGCAAACGAGATCCTGTAAACGAAACATCATGTGGATCAGAGATATCATAGAAGACTGATGATAACTGAACAAGCGAACAGATGATTTAGATCCCTGGAAATTACTACAGCCTTCAGCACTTACGTGCCGAGGGTCGTCTCCGAACACATAACGTATTGGCATATGTCACGAATAGGCTCTGTCGACCTGTCTCCTTCGATCTCTCGGATCCACCAACTGTTTCCGTCCACAGAATCGCCGACTGTTGGAAGTTCGAGTAAACCCGTGCTACAGTTGTGCGTGAAAAACCCAGGTAGATGGCCGTTAGAAAGATGCTCCAACCGACACGCCTGGTTCAAAGCCGTTCAGATAACTCGTTTTGCGCATTCCGACCCTTAACTGAACACTAACTGATGCTCTATGAGCTGATCTGCCTGATTTATAGAGCGGTAACATGACATCTGGCGTGTTGGAATGATCCATCTATATGACGAGGACAGGTGAGCCAAATGAACTGGTGTCTTAGTGCATGTGCGTTGGTAAACATGGCTGAAACTCTGTCTTGTCGTGCTGTATCACTCTGCCTTCATGACTAGAGTTACCTTTACACAAAGTATTACTGTAGCACAACCTGCGTAACGATGAATTGGGACTCCTTTAATATTCAGAACAGAAACACTTCGCTTCAACAGTGCTTCGTCTTAGTTTTGGTAACCTTTATGTGAAGCAGTGGCCCACGCTGATTGGATGGAAGTGGATCGAGAAGTTTGATGCCCCATTTGACTTTAACCCACAAATGACTCATGGGATTAAGGCAGCCAATGCAGTAGGATAATGTCCCACACCATGTTTTGAAACCAGTCCCAGACGATTTAGCCATTATCCTGCTGAAACTATCGATTCACCACGGGAGTGGAGGGTGACGACGGGCAGATGAACATAATAAACAATAATTAATATATTCGCTTTGGCTTTCAGGCGTGGGCCTATTCGAATTAAGAGGCCTAAAAGTCTCCCACGGAAATATTGCCCACACTTTTACACTGCCTTGGCTAGCCATAAAAGATAGATCTATACTCTCATGTTGTTTTCTTCAAATTCTTACCCTCCTTTAGGTATGGGGGAAATTGTAAAAGCGAACGATTCATCCGATTTCTTTTTGAGCTTTAACGAACAGCGAGTGCAATACTAAGGACTATAAGCAGTCGTCTATTCGTGATTTGGGGCCACTGGTTCCAGGGAAGGAAGATATTCAACGCTGCAGGTCAAACAATCCACCAAATCCTCAACTGGGATTCGAATCCATTCCAACACGGAGGACTACCCAGAAACTGAAACCTCTGACCACATGAGGATTTGTCTCCTAACACTGCAGTATTTCAGTCACCACTGCAGCCTCTGATCCAACTGGTCTTAGCGGAGAGGTTGAGAGCTGCAATATGTCTCCCGAGAGCTTTCCAGATATGCTCGATCGGATTAAGGTCGGGAGATCTGGCTGGCCAATCCATAAGGGCAGTGGTCTCCTCTTGAAGATATTGTTCTACCAAACTCGCTGGGTGGGAACGGGCATTATCCTCTTGTAGGCGAAAAATATCTTCTAAGACATCTACAAAAGGCAAAACATAGGGTTCAGGATATCTGACAACATCGTCTAGCATTCATGGTTCTTGTTAGAAGCACATGGGGTCTGTAGGTGCACCTAACGAGATGCCACCTCAAACCAGCAGGTAGCACCACTTATAACGAAGTGAATTTCTCCGTCATTTCTGTCCACGCCAGGATTCGAACCCGGATCCCCTCATTCCGGAATAAGTCACTGTACCAATTGAGCTGCGCGGACGTTTGTTCGTGTGCGTCCTGCTGGCAGGTACGTCACATCTCCCCCCCCTGAAAGAGGGCCGGGGGCATGGCCCACGGGCCAGCCGTGACCATGAATCGTTGCAGGCAGCCATCCACTGTAGAACGAGCACTTGAGAACTCCCAGTCAATCTAGTGTGTGGAATGTAACATCACACATTTTTATTTTTCGAAGCGCTGGAGAAGGGATTCTCTGATTTTTCCTATCTCGCATTGTGGAAATAACATCACACCAATGCGAGATTTTGAACGGTCGGGTCATCCGGATAGTTCGGGCGCCATTATAACGAAATGAATTTCTCCGTCATTTTTATCCGCGCCAGGATTCGAATCCGGGTCCCCTCATTCCGGAATAAGTTGCTCTACCAATTGAGCTACGCGGACGTTTTATTCTGATTCCTATCTGCCTTTATGTCGTGTGCGTCCTTCTGGCAGGTACGTCACACACTATAAGTGTCCCTTTCGCGGATCGATCTCTGGAGGGATCCCTCGATCTCTCCTGATCATATCACACCTAGAATCACTCTGCAAAGCAAATCTAGACTCATCTGTGAAAAGTAATGAACTCCATTGGTTTTCAGCTTAATTGACGTGAAGTGGTAGCCAATTAGAACTCCCCGCCTGTAAAGAGAGTATGAAGCACGCAGACTGCTGTTTGCCTAGCTTAAAACCTCCATCTTGAAGCCTTCTGCGCAGAGTAGAAGCAGATACTACCGTCCTTGTAGCCGCAGCAAGGAAAAATCGCAGCTGTGTCACGGTAGCCGTCCTGTGCCTTCGCGCAGTTAATTGGATATTTTGTTTATCCATAGATGTTTTATACCTGGGCTTTACTTCGCTGCACCATAGGGGAAGCTGACTGCGTATTTTGAAATTGGTTCTGCAGCTTTTGGATCACAGAAAGACTCACATGCAGTCATCTTGCAACTTCCACCTAACTTTGGCCTGCCGCTTGTGTTCCGATCGCTCTCCATCTCAGTTCATCTGTAAAACCATGTCTCGCAGCATTAAAACAAATCTGCTATCTATAAATCTCTTCTTTCGTAAACAATGTGACGCACACTTCCATAACAAACCCTTTTATGTTGCGTTTTATTAGCATATGCTCATGCCATAGCCACTCATTTTCTTTCTTTTTTTTTTTTTTTTGATTGGAGGTTTAACGACCACCGTGAGCAACTCAATGGGCTATAAGCAGTCGCCCGTCCCTAATTTAGGGTCACTGGTTCCAGGGAAGGAAGAGAGCCAGTGCCGTAAGACAAACACAACATCCATGCCTCACCGGGATTCGAACCCGGACCCCTTACGGACGAATGATCAGAGGCCAACGCCTTAGACCACTGCGCCACCGGGGCGGCCCACTCATTTTCATACGATACCCTGACTCTGCATTACATTTGACGTCATATTCCCATGTCTCGTGCATTTTCAACTCTTCTTTCACAAGCAATCCCGCTATTTTCTGTTCTTTTCTTAAATTATGGAAACCAGTGTAGTTACGAGCTTCGATGAAGGCCCAATGCCACCAACGTTATTAAAAAATGGAAAAAGCTAAAATTTTGGTGTTTGTTTCTTCGTGTTAGTTTATCTGGAGGTAGTTCAATACGCGAAAATAAAATTGCATCGCAATTTTTTCACAACTTGAAGTGCATCGCTTTTCTGTCTTTGTGGGTCAGACTAACGTACCGACCTTATCACACAGGTTATCCTTATCATAGTACTGTTGTGCATTTTGTAACCCTGAGGTTGTGACACCTAGAGTGGTGGCCGGAGTCAGATGAAGACCACTGAGAAAAAATGTTGGCAAATAAGTAAAGCATGATTTCAGTTGCCCACATATTTATATCTCAGACAGCATTATTACATAGCTGACACAAAATCATTGTACATAAGTTTTTTTTGATATTTTCCAAGATATAGTTATCGCAAGTGCAATTATAAGAGAAGACCGTCGAATCACAATTAGACAACTGTTGAATACATTAGACATTTCTTATGGAAGCTCCCAGCTGTCCTGGTTTGAGCCAGCGTTGTGTGTGCTCGCGTTGAATTCCACGGTTATTAAAAATATTCGGCTTGTCCTAAAGTATTAGAAATATACATACATCCCGAATCTCACTCCAGGAGATTAGTGGCTATACCCACAATTAAATAAATCGTTGTGATGTAGCGGTTTTAAGACCGATTCAAAAAGCAAAAAAACTGTTTTCAAGTCCCTGTCTAATAACGATCTGCTGCAGGTTTTCAGAAGCTGGTTTACACTTTGGGAGTAGTGTATTGTACGCAGTGGAGAGTAATTTAAGAAAAAGCATGTAGACACTGATGATTAGATATCTATGATAGGAACTTATTACATTTTGATCAGCCTATGTACACTGGTGTGCAAAATTAAGGACGAAGAGGAGAAATTAGCATAACAGCGGAACGAGCAGGCAGAACGAACCGAAAGACCACTCAGGAGATAGACTAGGGTACGGTACGATAGGGCATGCGCATATATGCAGCATGACGTAGGGGGAGTTTCGTAAGGGTATAAAGCACACGAGCGGTGTACGCTCAGCAATTCGGTGAAAGCTATTGCACGGTGTACACCAGTTTGAACGACGTCGAGTTGCTGCAACCGTGTGATATAGCCAACAGGTAGTCCAGTAGACGACATCTGGATGACTTTACCCGAAGTCGCGTCATTAGGAAGTTTGAAGAAGGTCGAAGTGTGACTAGTGTGGCCAAGGAGTTCGGGATTGCTCACAGCATCGTTTCACGAGCTTGGAGAACATTTCAAACGACAGGAACAGCTGTCCGAGAGTTTAACAGTCGTCGTCCACGAGCAACCACGGCGGCGGGCGACCGGTATATTGTCTTACAGGCGAGAAGAGACAGACGGCAGACAGCGGGAGAAATCGCAAGGCACATGCAACAGACAACTGGAAGTCCGTTATCCCGTTTTACCGTGGCCAGGAAGCTGCACAAAGGTGGTCTATTTGCACGACGACCCGTACGGTGTCGGCCATTAAACGCCTACTAATCGGAGACGGCGGTTTCTGTGGTGCCAGGAACACAAGAACTCGACACATCAGCAATGGGGTCGAGTTCTCTTTACGGATGAGAGCCGATTTAGTCTGACGAGCGAATCTAGATGTATAGACATCTGAAGAGAGCAGGGAACACACAATCACACCTCTAACATCATCGAAAGTGACCGGTTTGGAGGTGGAGGAGTTCTCGTTTGGGGCGGTATCATGCTTGGTAGATGTACTGACCTCCACATCTTCCAAGAAGGTTCAGTCACTGGTGTCCGCTATTGTACCAAGGTGCACCTGCCTCACGTGCGTCTGTTTAGAGGTGCACCTGCCTCACGTGCGTCTGTTTAGAGGTGCTGTGGGTCCTGAATTCCTCTTCATGAACGACAACGCTACACCTCATCGTACAGTGGCTGTCGCAGAGCTGTTGTAGAGTGAAGATATTCAACGCATGGATTGGCCCGCAAGGTTCCCGGACCTAAATGCAATCGAACATCTGTGGGACCTTCTAGGGAGACGCTTGGCAGCACGTCACCAGCCGCCAGCCGCCAGCCGCCAGCAACGATTCCGCAGCTGCGATTGGCGCTACAAGATGAATGGGCCGCGATGCCTCAACAGCTCCTTGATAACCTCGTCCTCAGCATGGACAGACGTTGTAAATCCTGCAACGCAGTCAGGGGTGATCATATCCCCTACTAAAGACTGGATTTTTCTTGGCAGCCACCTGTCACATGGACGTTTCTGTCTTCTGTCCAGTTGTGCTCGAAGCCACCTTTTCAATAAAGTGTCTTTGTATTCTTTGGATTCCTTGTTTGGGCGATTTTGCTTACTTGTCCCATATTCTTACATCTTGGGGATTTTATGGTATGATTTGAGTCGATGTGGAGCACTTCTGCACGACGTTACATTCGAAAAACCGACTTGTCCTTAATTTTTGCACGTTAGTGTATGTTAGTATGTTAAAGAACGTAAAGTTGACTTGAGTTTTAAAAATGGAAAGTCTAAAACTCGAATTTACTTTCATTTCTTTTCTTGTTCCAGAAAAAAAAACTAAGAAAAGCGATTGGCAAGTAGTCCAGCGTCAATCGCTTGTACATAAATAAAATAAAAATACAAGATACGAATACGCATAATTCAAACTACTGAGCGTTAATCATAAGTAATTTTAAACAATCAGTTCAAAAGTTTACATGCCATTGTCAGAATACGATGCTTTTGACAACAACATGAAAACAAATCCTTTGAAATGTCGGCAACCAAATACTTGCTTTGATCATTCTGCGTCTGCAATGCCTGTCAGATTGTCGGAGTTTTAGATGCAGTCTAATTACATTTCCAGAGGCTGTTTACAGCACTCATAAAAGACTGGTTTTTGTTCGAACAACGAACGAAAGGAAGGGAGTTTTGAAATCATTAATACAGACGGCGGTCATTATCAAACCCTTACAACCAGTGAGAACTTGTAACAGATGAAACGCTCGAAGAAACTCATTGTTAGTTGAACTTTACGCGAATAATACGTGTCTGTCAGGAAACAGGTATGCAATGAATATTGAGTTTTCTGCTTTTCCTAAAACAACATATTATTAGGAAGGATGTTTGACAGAGAGAACAAACTGGATGGTGAAATTAGTCGGCGAGTGAATTCTTCACTGAAAGTCATAGCTGATTTGTTTTTTTTTTTTTTTTTTTTTTTTTTTGATTGGAGGTTTAACGACCACCGTGAGCAACTCAATGGGCTATAAGCAGTCGCCCGTCCCTAATTTAGGGTCACTGGTTCCAGGGAAGGGAGAGAGCCAGTGCCGTAAGACAAACACAACATCCATGCCTCACCGGGATTCGAACCCGGACCCCTTACGGACGAATGATCAGAGGCCATCGCTTAGACCACTGCGCCACCGGGGCGGCATAGCTGATTTGCTAGGTTTCCGCAGGAATGATGGGTTCTCAAGAGAGTCCCGCATGGCTGTGTATGAAAGTGTGGTTCTTCCTACTCTGATGTATAGCAGTGATTTTTTTTTTTTTTGATTGGAGGTTTAACGACCACCGTGAGCAATTCAATGATCTATAAGTAGTCGCCCGTCCCTAATTTAGGGTCACTGGTTCCAGGGAAGGGAGAGAGCCAGTGCCGCAAGACAAACACAACATCCATGCCTCACCGGGATTCGAACCCGGACCCCGTTCGGACGAATGATCAGAGGCCATCGCTTAGACCACTGCGCCACCGGGGCGGCGATGTATAGCAGTGAAACCATGGTACTATAGAAGAAACATAGGAGTCGTTTGTGTGCTGGAGAAATGCGTTACTTACGGGGGTTTACGGCAAGACATGTTCTGATCGTGCGAGGAATGAAGATATGTCGCACTTGTGCAATGTGAAGCCAAATGTTGTTAGCAAGGTGGAAAGTAATATGTTTCGGTGGTTTGGTCATGTTGAAAGAATGAGTGATGAGATTCTTGGTGAAAATCATCGAAATACGTGGCGTCAGTTGAGTAAATAAATTCATCGCTCTTTTCACGTTAAGCAACGCACAGCAACCGAAAAATTGTTATTAGGCCGCCGTCGAGGAATCGAACCCCG
The DNA here is from genome assembly GCA_039090855.1 of Macrothele yani. Lineage (NCBI taxonomy): Eukaryota > Metazoa > Arthropoda > Arachnida > Araneae > Macrothelidae > Macrothele > Macrothele yani. Next base: position 42,414,170 of record CM077004.1, read on the forward strand.
AAACTCTCGATATCTAGCATCTGAAAAAGAAAAAAACACACATAGCACCGTGAATTGTTGGCCGCTGTAGTGTAAGGCTAACGCGCTCAGTTAGATACCGAGAGATTCGGGATTCGATTCCCCGACGGCGGCCGAATAACAATTTTTTGGTTGCTGTGCGTTGCTTAACGTGGAAAGAGCGATGGATTCATTTACTCAACTAACGCCACGTATTTAGATGATTTTTACCTTGGATCTCGTCCCTTTGTATTATTGCTATAATTATATATAGCCAGTGCCGTTAATGCCCAGCAGATGGAGACGTCTCAGTAACTGAGCCCATCTTACGGATTTATGTCAGATGCTGACTGAAAAAGAAAAACACACATAGCACCGTGAATTGTTGGCCGATGGGGTGTAAGGCTAACGCGGTCGGCTAGATATCGAGAGATTTGGGATTCGATTTCCCGACGGCGTCCGAATAAAAAATTTTCGGTTGCTGTGCGTTGCTTCACGTGGAAAGAGCGATGAGATTCTTACTAAGAAATTTTCTTTCAGCCCAAGTGGCAGGAAGGAAAAGCAGAGGAAGGCCAAGGAAGTCATGGGAGGATCACATTCAGGAGTGTTTTCATGAGAAAAAGATTATGAGTATGAAGTACAGAAGATGTTGTGTACGTCGTATGATGGATGTCAGTGAAGCTCGAGTTGTGTGTCAAGATCGCTGTAAATGGAGAAGTTTGATACGGCAACAGTAAGTAAATAATCAGTTAAAAATTTATCTGGTAGTTTGTATTTCTTTGTGGAGTTAACCTCTGAATATCAGAGAACAGCTTAGGGATATGTATGTACTAAAACAACCTTTGATTGCCGGAGCATAGTTGACTGCAAAACAGATAACTGCCAACGGGGAATGCTATATTTCACATTACATCATTACGAAGAAAACCTACCAATGAACTTTAGAGCGCCGCCCAGGTGGCGCAGTGATCTAAGCGATGGCATCTGATCATTCGTCCGTAAGGAGTCCGGGTTCGAATCCCGGTGAGGCATGGATGTTGTGTTTGTCTTACGGCACTGGCTCTTTCCCTTCCCTGGATCCAGTGACCCCAAATTAGGGACCGGCGACTGCTTATAGCCCATTGAGTTGTTCACGGTGGTCGTTAAATCTCCAACAAAAAGAAAAAACTTTCGAGCAAAATTTTATGAGGACAAGGGAATCAAATGTTCCATTACTTACAAACTACGCCGAAAATTTTTTACGTCTCCTCTCCTCTTGAAGTCCATGGTGAACTTCTAGAGGAATTAAAAGTTTTCAATGTTGATCTGCACTGGAGCTCCAAAACGACAAGAAAGGAAAATGTTTCGTTATAATTGTCCACACTGCAGCAAAAAGAGGACAGAAAAAAAGGGTTTTGTCGTTGGGGTTATTCTCAGCAAGGTATCGAAATTTTGCGCCGCCCCGGTGGCGCCATGGTCTGAGCGCTGACTACTGACCATTCGCCTGAGATGATCCGGATTCGAATCCTGGTGTGCCGCCCCGGTGGCGCAGTGGTCTAAGCGATGGCCTCTGATTATTCGTCCGTAAGGGGTCCGGGTTCGAATCCCGGTGAGGCATGGATGTTGTGTTTGTCTTACGGCACTGGCTCTCTCCCTTCCCTGGAACCAGTGACCCAAAATTAGGGACGGGCGACTGCTTATAACTCATTGAGTTGCTCACGGTGGTCGTTAAACCTCCAATCAAAAAAAAAAAAAAAAAAAATCCTGGTGATGCCTGGATGCTGTGTTTGTCTTACGGCACTTGTTCTATCCCTTCCCTGGAGTCAGTGACCCTAAATTAGGGACGGACGACTGCTTATAACTCATTGAGTTACTCACGGTAGTCGTTAAATCCCGAACAATATGGGAAATACGGATTTCATTTAAATAAGGCCTTCTAGATTGTGCTCCAACAGGAACTTTCAGGACAAGAAGGAAAAAGATTTTGTTTGCCATTATACGCTATTAGTAATAATCAAGCATTCAGAGCAGGGAGATGTAGCCCTCTAGATTGTGCTTCAAGAGGAATTTCCAGGACACGAAAGAAAAGCCATTATAAGCTATTAGTAATCAAGCATTCAGAGCAGGTTGGAAAATTAGAAAACATTTGCTTCTGCAAAATGGCGCCTGTGGATAAAATTCTAGGCGTAAATCTTACTGTACCATGCGCAGAAACTATTTTTCGAGTGCAATGCATATAACGGATAAGCTCATATGCATTTACACTGCCGGAAAGTGAAAAAAGAACACCAAGAAGAAATTGGCGGACGATCATGAAATTTACATATGTTAATGGGGTCGAGTTTACGTAGGTATGATGTTAATTTCGGGACCAACCGGTAAGCGTTTACGCCACAGCACGGCATAATATGCAAATTATCGTCGGTGGTATTTAAGGAGTACGGCGAAGTGAATGTAATCAGTCATCGGCATACGGACACGTGCGAAGACCCTCAAGAAGCTGCAATGCCTGGACATGGAAGACGTGTAAGATTTCAGCAGTTATCGGACTTTGAGTTAGGTCGTCTAGTCGGACTCCGCGAGGCCGGGTGGTCGTATTGTCGTATTGCGGAGCGTATTGGACGGGAAGTATCGGTGGTGGTACGATGGTGGCGTAGATGGTCCGAGGAACATTCCCACACGAGAAGACGTGGAACCGGGAGTCACAGACGGGCTGATGAGCGGACCGATCGACGCATAAAAAGGGCGGCGTTGTCAAGCAGAACATCCACTGCGACGCAAATCCGAGCTGCCATTGCACCTGAGGTGACTGTGCGAACAATCCGCAACCGTCTACTGGATGCAGGACTACGTGCACGTGTGCCTCTGACTCCAGCCCACCGTCAGGAACGGCTGCAGTGGTGTCGCCAACGTCTGCACTGGAGAACGCAATAGCAATCTGTCGTGTTCAGCGATGAAAGCAGATTCTGCTTGGGGGCCTCTGATGGCCGTATGCATGTTCGCAGACGCACAGGGGAGCGTCTCCACCCTTCTTGCATCCTCCAGCGACACACAAGGCCTACATCTGGTCTCCTGGTGTGGGGAGCAATCAGCTATCACTCCCGTACACAACTAGTGTTTGTACCGGGTACGTTAAACAGTACCTCCCACATCAACAACATCATTCATCCCGTTGTTGTGCTATTTGTAAGGCGGTCCATTGTGGTGTTTTTTTCAGCAAGATAACGCACGCCCACACACGGCACGTGCAACGCAACATGCACTTCAGGGTGTGAGACAACTTCCATGGCCTGCACGTTCACCGGATTTGTCCCCCATTGAGAACGTGTGGGATATTATGGGACAACGACTTATCCGGTCTCCACGGCCAGCCACGACGATCCCCGATTTACGCGTCCAGGTTGAGGATGCTTGGAAATCAATACCCCAAACTTACATCCAACATCTGTACGACAGACTCCATGCCAGAATTACACAGTGTGACGCAGTTCATGGCGGTTCAACCTCGTACTAACCATGTTACATGGAAATGTTATTTTTCAGTTTACCAGCAAATACAGCAGTATTTTGCCATAATGTTTTGATCACGTTATGCTCTGTATTCCGTTATTATGCTGTATAAATTTCGTTGGTATCCGACGTCTCCTTCTTGGTGTTCTTTTTTCACTTTCCGCCAGTGTAAAAGAAATTGTGAATTAAATAATTAAATGTGGGGTATTTGGTGACTCCTTTTATGCCTTTGAAATTTGATCTATGTGAATGAAAATTTTTTGCATGGGGTAATGAATAATTTTTGTAGATTTTTAAACCACATTTTATCAAAACTCCATGTAAGCTGCAGTTTAAAACTCTTATTTTACCAGTAAAATTCTTCCATCAGTTGTTATAGTAAATACCATGAGCACCTAACCTAAATTGAAATTTGTTGTATTTTCATAATTTGGGAACTGCGGTCCACCATATTCAGCTTCTTGTACTTGAAATAAACTGCATGCATGAATTCACAGATTTCTTAAATTCCACAGATTTGTCAGTTTCAAAAAAGAATGAAGAGGAGCCGAAAATCTTCAACTATTTACTGAGTTTTTATGAGCAACAGTACGTGAGTCACAGAAATTAACATACTTAGTGTGTGCGGCTAAAAATACAACTAAACTATAGTTACCCAAAGTTATATAAGTTTTCCGTACACCTTTCTACGCATGTATATCGCAAAACAAGGATTCATTAACCTCCCTATGGTTTTTGAGGTCTTTACGATCCCAGAAGATCTTTGAAAACTCTGTTGACTGTTGTATTTTTTTAAGCAAGTTTGGTGACTTTTCACGCAGTTATTTTAGTTTTATAGTAGATTTCTTTTAACTTCACCAAGGAAAACATAATATCAAAATAATTTCTAAAAAAAAAAAAAAAAAAAAAAAATGAACTTAAATTTGTGCAGTCGCGAATTTGCACCTGTGCTCAAAATACTTGTCGCAGAATGAAAAATTACGGTCGCATTTTGCACCTTGCGTCCGCTAATTTTCCGCCTTGATTCATAGGGACAAGTTTGGAAACGGTTTTATCGCAATGGGTCGCCGACTGCAGTCTCTCTAGCCAGAGATTCTAAAAACAACGAAAATTTGAGTTTTGGTTTAAAGCCACACTCTCGTTAATGACCCTGGTCAGATATTCATAGGTTTAGGCAAAATTAGGGTTTCAGCTGTGGAGTTGTGGGCAATTTTCCAGTCTACCTTTTTAGAAGAAGTTGGCGTTTTATCGTGACTGAATGCTGTCAATAATGATAAAGGTCGAAGTCTTAGAAGGTCAAAAGAATTTAATATTGGTGCGCTGTTGGCAGTAATGGTTGCATTCAGAAGAAGCTGAGAAGCAAGTGTTTCTCCATAAGGGAACAATGCCTTTGGCAGTGGAGGACGACATTCTAAATGAACGAAGAGTTTAGTAGATAAAAATGTCTCAATATCAAAATTCTGCCGCCCCGGTGGCGCAGTGGTCTAAGCGATGGCCTCTGATCATTCGTCCGAAAGGGATCCGGGTTCGAATCCCGGTGAGGCATGGATGTTGTGTTTGTCTTACGGCACTGGCTCTCTCCCTTCCCTGGAACCAGTGACCCTAAATTAGGGACGGGCGACTGCTTATAGCCCATTGAGTTGCTCACGGTGGTCGTTAAACCTCCAATCAAAAAAAAAAAAATTCTAAAAGCATTCTATGCGTTTTAAAATGCCCAGCTGATATTACTCAAAAGTTAAAGATTTCCATTACATTTTTAGGTTGACTTATTGAAACAAAAGGTACGTGCTTATCGTATTACTTGTCTCAACGTGTGTGGACATACTTTTGCACTTATGAGTCCGTTTTGAAAAATCCTTTTTAGATTAAAATACCAGAATGAATTTATATACCCTTTAGTCTTATCCGATATACTCTTGCCAAAAGGAAGCGTAAAAATGCATGTATTTTTATTTAAATCGTTGCTTCCAAAATCCAGTTGAAGATTGTTTTTACCTTTCGATGCTTTTTACTACGAAAACAATTTTGCGCACATTCTTAACTTTAAAAATGCGCACTTTTGTCTCTAGGGGGCGTATAGGAGTTTCACTGTGTTTGCTTTTTTTATAGTTCTTTAGTGGCGATAGATGTCGCTGCGGTGTTACATCAGCTGAAACGCCCAGATGGTCTGAAACTGTAATCGTGTTGTTGTTGCTCGCCATGTTGACCTTAGAAGAAGTTTTTCTGTTCGGCGGTGAACCTCGTTTAGGTTATTTGTGTAGATGAGAAATAAATGTCCAGTCTGATCTAGGTTTCTTTGTTAATTAAATTTAGTTAGTAAATTTCAGTTCATTTGACAAAGGCTTCTTTATTTCTGAACATTACATTCAAAAGTCTGCGTATCTTTCTCTGGTGAAGTCAAGTCAAGTTACTATGTTGTGGTTGACGAGTGGTTTGAGCTGCTGTTAAATTGCATGATTTTGCATTATTTGTGTTGGTATTAGGGTTCATCTCTTGTGTAGTGCATTAGGAGTGTTCAGCTTTTGTCTTGTTACACAGTGGCGAGCGGTGGGAATACTGTTGGCTATTTGCTGAGCTTATTTACGCTTTCCAACCGTAGGTTGAAGAAGCGTATAACCGATATAATCACGTTCCTTTCGAGCTCTGTGTTTGTGCCCAGTTTTTGGAAGTGTATAGTGAGTGTTTGTTCCTATTTTTGTGTTCCCCTTCAAGAAGAAGATCTGTACATTCTTTTAGTTCAGCTCCCAAGTCGGTGAGTTGCATATTTTGTTTGCATTCAGCATTTTATTATTTTCGATCAAGCTGATCGATCCTTAAGTTAGTCCTCGCCATTTACAATGGCGGGCACTGATAAGGGTGATGTCCACGCCCACATAAGTGATGCTCATTCAACCTCCTCCTCCTCCTCCCTCTCAGGAGACCAATCAGCATTTATGCACGTCAGAGACATCATACGCATACAAGATGCGACGCGGGACTCCTCTGCAAAGGCTCAAGCTGATATTCCCGCCCAAGAGAGTGACGTCACCTTGACACACGTCTCTGGTTCATTTGCCGAAGCTATGGATGTGACCGATTGCACGGTTGCGTTGCCTTCAACTGGCTCAACTCAGTTTACCAAGCCGCTACCAGCAATCAGCACTGTGTCGCATCCTTCCGCTGCCAGCTCTACGTCTCTCACTTACTCCAAAGTGACCTCCGGAGCGAGAGTTCCTTCCAAGTTTATTGCTCCCGTTTTTCCTGACTCTTACGTCAGTGTTGAGGGTAGTTCTGCCACCATCGATATCCCAGAGGATTCCCCAGCCGGGAAACAAATTTTCTCCACTATGGATTTCGGTGTCTGTTTTGATGCATTACCAGACACGAAACTCAAGGAATATAGTATTGCCCTAAAGAAGATGCTTCCTACAGGAGCTTATATCACTCATATGGCTCGAAAGCCACGGGCCGTATTAGTGTTATTTGCCCGTAAAGAACATGCAGACCTTGTGATGACTGATGGCTTATCCATCAAAGATGTGCATCTTCTGGCTGAACCTGTGGCGCAGCGACCTATCCAGGTCACTTTCCACCCAGTCCCGCCTGAAGTCTCAGATGTCGCTTTATGCACTTTACTCAGCAAATTTGGCCGAGTGGTTGGACCAATAACGACCCTTTCGGCTGCGCCCAGAGATCCCGATGACAAATCCATTGCAGGGTTTCGTCGAAGTGCCCGTGTCATATTTCCGTCGGACGATCATCTGCTTGCGTGCCCGAAGATCCGAACCGAACGGTGTGGCCAGCAACGTCGGAGAATCGACGTCATTACCTCCTTGCACTGCACGCTTTGCCATGGCGAAAACCATCTTCGCGTGCACTGCCCACAACAAGTTCCACCGACTCCGACTGGCGCTCCTAAGGGTACTGTTCCTACCTCGAAGCGTACTACACCATCTACTTCAGCACAGCAGGCCTCGGAGCCAAGATAAGATTAAAAAAGTTCGCTTACAGACGTTGGTCAACGCAACGCTCCCACAGCCGCTTCCTCTTTTTCACTAGAGGACTTTCCTACAATTGCCTCCTTACTCCCGCAACGTCGTCGCTCCACCACTGAGTCCCTTTCAGAAGGTTTACAACCAGTTATTACCACTGGAATCTCCGAAACAGCTGATGTGGAGTCCGTTGGTCCAGAGACGCAGTGTGAGGATGAGACAACCGAGCCTCCACTGAAGCGCCGCGGCTCTGGCCACAGCAGGCGAGTAGCGAAGAAGCAAAAATCTACTTCACCTCGTTCAACCTCCCTCTCCAGCAGTTCTCCTCGACACACCTCGCCAGCCGAAGTTTCCTTTCCCACGGTCGAAGAGTTCGCTGCATTTCTCCAGACAGCCAATATACCTCCCGTACCACTCTCATACATTGATCTCCATACATACTTAACGAATCCGACAAGCTACGCAATAGCACGTGCCTTAGCAGTCAAGAATCCATCGCTTCGCCAACTTGTGCCGGAGCAGATCTTCAATGTGTCGCATTTCTTCCGCCAGAATGTTTCCACCCATCCGTGGGCACAAATCTTCTATAATCGTCTCAAGTCTTTTCCTCCAGCTCTGAAAGATCTTCAGCTAGAGGCAAGGAACCCCACAATTCAAGATCGTGTCACTTAATTGCAGGGGATTCGCTTCACCCCTCAGCAACTCTCTGGCATATGAAGACCTCAACCCGTTGAGGGCTGATATTCTCCTCCTTCAAGAGACAAATTGCAAACCAACTACCGTCTATTCTCGATGGCGCCAGTGGAACTTTGTGTTTCATCACGCCTATGGACTAACATCTCATAACGGTCTTGCCATCGGCATTAGTCATACTCTCAATTCTATTATCACATCCCTCTCTGTGCGAAATATTTGTCGAGATCTCTTACAGCGTGCATCCTTTACCATCGCGTCTTCCAGATACCATTTATTCAGTATCTATATTCCAAGCACTACAACACATTTATAAATTCTCTTCACGCGTCTTCGCAGAGCACTCGACCGTATCCCACCGTCAGACCATGCTCTCGTTGGTGGGGATTTTAACTGTACCCTGGATCCTCTTCTGGATAGGTCTTCTACAAATAGAGAGCGCCGCCATGCCCTGGCGAACCTGCTCCAGACAGTTGTCACCAACAACGCTCTTCATGATGTGCATCGGCATATTCATCCATGGTCGACTAATTACACTTGGCGCTCCTCTCATGCGCAAAATCCTTTCTTAGCCCGCCTTGACAGGTTTTATGCCTCCAGTACTCTACTTCCTGCCGTGACAGAATCGAATGTGTATCCCACCGCTTCATCTGACCACTGAGCCATTGCCATCATAGTCCATACTGTACCATTCAAACCCAGGATAATTCGCCCGTGGACATTTGATGATGCACTTCTCTCCGACCCGGCATTCTGCTCTTCGGTGCGGTCATTCCTGATTGACAGACGACCGCAGCTTCAATCTGCACTCTGCGGATTAAATTCTTGGCTGGAGATCAAGCAACAGCTCGTTCTGCATGTCGGAAACTACTCTTTCCAATTAAAGACACTCCAGAACATGCGCCTTGACTATGTTCGTTCAATGCTATCCATGCTCAGTCTCAGTGATCCACTCTTCTCCTCCTTTCAAGAAGAGCTTCGATCTCTTCTCACTCCTCTGGCGCAACAAGCTCTCCGCCGACTTCGTTTGCAACACCTGACGCCGGATGCTCACAACTATGAGTTCCTGACGTCGGTGGTAAACACCCGACGAGCTTCATCCATACTTCCTCATCTACGCCTTTATTCTGGAGAGGTATCAGATTAGCCGATTGCGCTTTGTTCCCATGTTCGTCAGTACTTTTCCACGAAGTTCAGTGAACCTCCTCAACCATCCTCTGCAGCAATGGATTCTCTCCTTTCTAATCTACCTCAGGTTCCCCCCATCTCGCTTCTTCTCTTCTCCTTTCCCCTACGCCCTCTGAACTAAACACTACATTCTTTTCTCTGAATTCTAGTGCCGCTCCGGGTCCGGAGGGCCTAACCTTTAGCTTTTATAAAACTTTTCTGCCTCTTCTTCTTCCGTTTCTCCTATCCGCTTTCTCTGCTGCCTTTACTTACTCTCCTCTCTCGAGGGGATTCACAAATGCATACGTTGTCCTTTTCCCCAAGAAAGGTTATCTCCTTGACTTGGCGAACTGGCGCCCAATTTCCCTACTGAATCTCGACTACAAACTTTATACCAAGCTTCTTTCACAACGACTAAATCCCATCCTTACTTACATCCTCTCCCCTAACCAGACTTACACAGTTCCCGGCCGTTCCCTATCTCACAGCATCCATCTCCTGACTGATCTAATTCATCTTGCGCGCTCCCGCTCTGAATCCCTCGCCCTCCTCTCTTTAGACCAATAGTCCGCCTTTGATAATATCTCCCACACTTATCTCTCCGCCACACTTCTCCGATTTGGATTTCCATCTCCGTTTATTTCTCTCCTCACCTCCCTCTACCAGGACGCCAGTTTCCAAGTCAAGTTGCCCACCTTTCTTACAGCACCAATCCTCTTCCGCCGTGGAGTGAGGCAAGGCTGCCCACTCTCCGGTCAACTTTTCGCTATAGCCTTAGAACTTTTTCTTCGCTCCGTTCAACGCTCCTTTCAAGCTAACCTGCCGTAACTCATCGCCCGCACGAGACACCATGCCACCACTTCCGTGGCGTATGCAGACGACGTTACCTTCTGTATACGCCTGGATTCACAGTTCTCTTTGCTCCAAAGTCTTTTCGCCGATTACGCCTCCTGCTCCGGAGCTGCGATTAATACAACCAAAAGCACAGGCCTGTGGTGCGGCTCATGGGTTGACCGCTTGGATTCCCCATGGGGAGCGCACTGGTCTTCAGCCTCTCAACGTTTCCTTGGCGTACATCTTGGCGTCCCAGGTGAAGCCTCCAGCATAACGTGGAAGACCATCCAGCCACGTCTTCATCGATCAACTGCGTTTTGGCGAAAAGCGCAGTTCTGCACCTCATATTTTCAACGTGCACGTCTTGCGCAAACCTATCTTCTCTCCATGTGCACACATTCCTGGCTTGCTACTAAATCCCCACTTCTTCGTCTCAATGATATCACTCGCTGCTTCACCTCAGTTATCTGGACCGGACACCACTGGCTCCAGTGCCCCCAAGCTCAGCCTTCCTCCTGACCAAGGTGGCATTGGCCTAATTGATACAAGACTGTACTATCAAGCTCTGCGGATTACTTCGTTCCTCCGTCTTCATACCTCACCTGTTGCTGACGCCGTTACCGCAAGGAATGTCATCACCTCTTCGAGCAACACTAATTTCATTTTCACTTCTTTCATTCTAATGGACCTCCGTACTACCACTCACTCTCACCTTCCTCCTGCCTTACGGGAGACTCTTACCTTTCTCCGCTCTCTCCCGCTCACTCGATCCCCACCCGATTCCACCACTGAACTCCTTGCCGAACCCCTGTTCTTCTCCTCTCTTCTTCAGCCCCCTCATCTTTCATGCTTCGCCTATCCTTCTTGGCTCCGAGTCGGAGTTGTAACCGTCAAAGACCTTGTAACCTCAGATCTGTCCTGGCGACCCTACGCCAGCCTCCCACCCACCGTTCTACGTTCACCCTCCTCTCGCTCTGTCTATGACTCCCTACTCTCTACCATCATTGCTCAGTTTCCTCATCTCGCAACCACCACCGGCCTGACCTTTGTTCCTTCCGCCTCCCTCCCCTTCCTTTCTTTCTTTCAGTCGGCAGATCTACACTTCCACTCTCCTCTCTTTCAACCTCAGTTCTCTATCGGTTACTTTTAAAATCCCACTCTCCTTCTCCCCTTCACATCCCTGATGTCCCCCAGTCCTCTCTCACTGCTGTCTGGTCTGCCACCCTTTCTCCTCTTTCAGCTCCTCTTGAAATAAACACTCACTGGCTTTTTCTCCACCGCCGTCTTCCCGTTCCATCCATCCTCCACCGCATGACCATTCTTGACTCACCTCTTTGCCCCTTCTGTGCCCAAGTAGCTGATGTCTCTCACGTTTATCTACATTGTGTCATCCTCCTTCCACTACTCCATCTTGCATTTTCCATTGCTCAACGTTCAGCAACAACTGATCTTCCTTTCGGTGCCTATAAGACACTCCTCCTGCAGGCCTCTCCGCCAGTCAAGCTTCCACCCATCTGCTCATATATTTTCATCTTGGTGAAACACGTCATCTACGTATTTCATCAGCGCTGCCGAGATATCTCATCTCCTTATACCATCCACCAAGCTTCTGTGGAACTACTGTGCCACTTTCGGGAGCGTCTCCTCTCAAGACTTCGTCTAGAGAACCCTGTGGCCGTTGCCCAACAGAGAGAACAACATTTCCGTTCCACCTGGTCTCCGGCAGCTTCCTGGTTCGCCGGCATGCCAGCGACGTTGCAACTGACTGTCGGTTGTTTATCCTAGCTCTGTTGAACTTCAGTTCAACGTGCATGCTCACCATTGGTTTTCGGAATCAAACTTCAACATAAAGCTTATATCTTCTAACAAATGTGCATATAATATGCACCATACTGTACAAATGTATATAGTCTCACTTGTTTTCTTTTTGATTATCATTGTTTCTACCAGTACTAAGACATCGTAATTCCGTTTGCCTTAGGTTTCACAATGTCTACTTTGTTATCTACAGTTCTCCTTTCGTACAGTGCTTCATTATAATATTCTTCAGTTATTTGTCAGCACTGTAATATACTTATACTTCGAGACGAAATGTTTCGACAATCTCTCTTATTGTTCTTGTGCAAAAGGCCTGCACCACTTACCACGAGGCTCCTTTGTGAATCAATACATCGTGCTGTATATAATGTACATAGAATTTTAGAGTTTGTATATTTTACCGTACAATATATGTATCAGGACGCCCATGTTCGCCTCCTGAACCCAACCTTGTTTAATAAAATTGTGTTGAACTGAAGAAGCGTATATGCTCCAGCTTTTTCCGTCCGTCTGTCTGTCGGCACGATAACTCACGTAAAAATGGTTCGATTACGATGAAATTTCAGTATGTGGTAGGGGACCACCTGGAGACGAACCCTATTGAAAATGGGTGAAGTGGAGTCAAAGTTCAGGACATAGAAGCGGGATGCATTCCATTGCCCTTATGCGTCATAACGTGGATAAAAAATGGTTCGATTTCGATGAAATATAAGTATGTGGTAGGGGACCACCTGGAGAGAAACCCTATTGAGAATGGGACAAATGGGGTCAAAGGCAAAGGTCAAGACATAGGATCGGGATCCATTCCTTCGCCCTTATCCCATACTATTAAGGTGGACGTCAAGTAATTTTGCTTCCTATATTTCCAATGGAAAAACTTTTCTACACATTGCCATCACAATTAGTATGTTCCTAAGGATGCAAATTTGAACATCGATTAAAATAACTTCATATTATAACTTGGAATAAAAACACAACCATAATTATGTTAAAAATCAATAACGTTTCCTTTGGTGGTGTTGAAACCAGAAAAAAAGAATGTTGCGACCTGCACTTTGATGACGTCAGTAGACAAATAAATGTTGGATTGCATAATTGTGGTTATGTTTTAGAAAATATTAAGTATTCCAAGTTATAAAATGAAGCATTTTAATCGATGTTCAAATTTTCATCCTTGGGAACGCATTAATTGTGAAGAAAATGTGTACAGAAGTTTTTCCATTGAAAGTATAGGTAGCAAAAGTACTGGACGTCCACCTTAAAGGAGAAATTCTTGTATCTATGAAAATTTCAATTTGAAAACGGCTCTAAGGATTTTGATGAAAGTAGTTAACCTACAGTTTTCTGGTACTAGAAATCGATTTAACTTGATCTTGATTTTAGGAAAATTCGTTTAATGGGTTAAATAACCACCCCGAATTACCACGTTTTCAGTGTCATGGCATCGTTCTATTAATGTTACCCACCATGCTTAGAAATCTTATGATATCACAAGCTCGCAACTGAGATGTTGGCGCGCAGTCACGCCATCTGTCTCATTACGTCACGCGTTGTGTGTGGATCCTATTAAAGTTTTATGACGTCACACTCTTTCGAGCAGATGGTCGCGATTCCCATCTATTTCATTACGTCACGCGTTGTGTGCGTATGCCCGTCCGCACGATAACTCGCGTAACAATCTTTCAATTTCGATTAAATTTTAGTATGTGGTAGGGGACCACCTGGGAAGGAATCCTATTGAAAGTGAACGAAATGGTGTCAAAGGTCAGGACATAGCAGCGGGATCCATTCCACTGCTCTTATTCGTCATAACTGACGCAAAAAAGGATCGATTTCAATGAAATTTTAGTATGTGATAGGGGGCCACATGGAGAGAAACCCTATTGAAAATGGGCAAAATAGTGTCAAAGGTCAGCACATAGGAGCGGAATCACTTCCATCGCCATTATGCGTCATAAGTTATGTAAAAATACTTCGATTTGGATGAAATGTTAATATGTTGTAGGGGCCTGCCTGGGGGACGAATCCTGTTGAAAATGAGCGAAATTCCATAGCCGTTATGCATCATAACTTGCGTAGAAATGCTTCTATTGCGACAAAGCTCTATCATGTTATTTCGGAGGTATACTGAACCGGTTGTTCTGTTGAATGTCACCGAAATGGGATCAAAGGTCAGGACACAAGAGCGAGATTTATTCCGCAGCCATTATCCTCATAACTTGAGTAATAACTTGAGTAATGATTTTTGGTATGTTGGAAAGCGTATTATAATCAATGCATTGCATGATTTTACTAACTTGTTTGAAATGTGTCTGCTCATTGCTGATGAGTAAGGTTCTTAGATATCTCTTAGGTTAGGTCCTTTAGGTATCTTCGCTCTCATTGGCTCTTTCATTTGACGTCATTGTGGAGGCACGGAGCGGAAGAAAAACACAGCGCTCATACGTAACTCAAGGCAGAGAGAAGAACTTGAAAGTTTTTATGAGCAAAGGCTAAATTGTTTTTCCATTTAAAATCTTTCACTTCGTCACGTTATTGCCAAAGAAAAGAAAAATGCCCAGTTCAAAATGAATTCTTAACTAATATAATAGTTACGTTCACAGTTTGCTATATGCGTTTGTGAAACAACATGGTAGGGACCTATATTTTTACCAAAACAAATAAGGAATTTATATCAACAAACAATATTCCTCGATCTTTTTTAATTTACGCAGTTTCAATAACTAGCGCCAGAACTATTCTCGTAGATAGCTCATGGGACATAAAATTTGGATACAAATAAAGGTTTGTATTGAATTATACCAAAAATTAATATGTTTCTTTTCGCTATCGAAATGTAGTAGACTTTCTTTTGCACACGGCATTCTTACTTTTTTTTATCTCCATTTTATATTTCAACCTCGAAATGGCGAGCATTTTTTTTAATTCGGATAGAAATTATGCTTAAAATTTATTTAGAAAGTCGCTAAAATTTCAGTTGTGCAATCTGTATATTTGAACTTTTACTGCACTGAATGAACGAACGTTTTTGAAAATCACGTTCATAATCACCTTCGGTAAAATGTTTAGAACAAATTCAAGTTTGTTTCAAATTGACAACATTTTTTCGTTTGCATTTGAGTAGCCACGTTGTTTTTAGCATCTGATCTTTTGGGAATGTGTGATAAATACTTCCAATTCCTTTTTTAGGCTTTCCAACCGTAGGTTGAAGAAGCGTATATGCTCCGGCTTTGTCCGTCCGTCCGTCCGCACGATAACTGGCGTAAAAATGGTTCGATTTTGATGAAATTTTAGTATGTGGTAGGGGACCACCTGGGGACGAACCCTATTGAAAATGGGGTCAAAGGTCACGACGTAGGAGCGGGAACCATTCCATTGCACTTATGCGTCATAACTTGCGTAAATATGGCTCGATTTCAATGAAATTTTACTATGTGGTAGGGGACCGCCGGGGGATGAACTCTATTCAAAATGGGTGAATTGAAGTCAAAGGTCAGGACATAAGAGCGGGATGCATTCCAATGCCCATATGCGTCATAACGTGCGTAAAAATGGTTCGATTTCGATGAAATTTCAGAATGTGGTAGGGGACCACCAGGGGACGAACCCTATTGAAAATGGACAAAATGGGGTCAAAGGTAAGGACATAGGATTGTGATCCATTCCATCGGCCTTATCCCATATTATTAAGGTGGACGTCAAGTAATTTTGCTTCCTGTACTTCCAATGGGAAAACTTTTATACACATTTCCTTCACAATTAATGTGTTCCCAAGGATGAAAATTTGAACACCGATTAAAATAACTTCATATTATAACTTGGAATACTTAATATTTTCTAAAACATAACCATAATTATGTTAAAAATCAATAACTTTTCCTTTAGTTGTGTTGAAACCAGAAAAAAGATGGCGCGACCTGTACTTTAATGACGTCAGTAGACAAACAAATGTTGGATTGCATAATTATGGTTATGTTTTAGAAAATATTAGGTATTCCAAGTTATAAAATGAAGCTATTTTAATCGATGTTCAAATTTTTATCCTTGTGAACGCATTAATTGTCCAGAAAAAAGATGGCTCGACCTGTACTTTGATCACGTCAGTAGACAAACAATGTTGGATTGCATAATTATGGTTATGTTTTAGAAAATTTTAAGTATTGCAAGTTATAAAATGAAGATATTTTAATCGATGTTCAAATTTTCATCCTTGGGAACGCATTAGTTAGGAAGAAAATGTGTACAGAAATTTTTCCATTCGAAGTACAGGAAGCAAAATTACTTGACGTTCACCTTAAAGGAGCAATTCTTGTATGTATGTAAATTTTATTTTGAAAACGGCTCTAAGGATTTTGATGAAAGTAGTTAACCTACCGTTTTCTGGTACTAGAAATCGATTTAGCTAGATCTCGACTTTAAGAAAATTCGTTTAGTGGGTTAAATATTCACTCCGAATTACCACGTTTTTAGTGCAGTATCATTGCGTCGTCCCATTAGATGTTGGTGCGCGGTCACACCATCTGTCTCATTACGTTACGCGTTGTGTGTGGATCCTATTAAAATTTTATGACGTCACACTCTTGCGAGCAGATGGCGCGATTCCCATCTGCCTCATTACGTCACGCGTTGTGTGCGATGTCCGCCCGCACGATAACTCGCGTAAAAACCGTTCGATTTCGATGAAATTTTAGTATGTGGTAAGTGAACGAAATGGGGTCAAAGGTCAGGACATAGAAGCGGGATCCATTCCACTGCTCTTATGCGTCATAACTAACGTAAAAAAGGCTCGATTTCGATTAACTTTTAGTATGTGGTAGGGAACCAACTGGGAACAAACCCTATTGAAAATTGGCGAAATGGGGGTCAAAAGGCAGGGCATAGGAGCGGAATCACTTCTATCGCCATTATGCGTCATAACTTACGTAAAAATGTTTCGATTTGGATGAAATGTTAGTATGTTGTAGGGACTTGCCTGGGGACGAATCCTATTGAAAATGGGAAAAATGGGCAAAATGGGGTCAAAGGGTAGGACACAGAAGCGGGATCTATTCCGTAGCCCTTATGCATCATAACTTACGCAAAATTGCTTCGATTGCGACAAAACTTTATCATGTTATTTCGGAGGTATACTGAACCAGTTCTGTTGAATATCATCGAAATTTGATCACAGGTCAGGGCACATGACTGAGATTTATTCCACAGCCTTTTTCTTCACAACTTGAGTAGTAACTTGAGTTATGATTTCTAGTATGTTGGAAAGCGTATCATAATCAATGCATTGCATGACTTTACTATCTTTTTTACTCTGCGATGGGCGCAGAGCAACGGCTCAATTTGGCATCGTTCTTACGAAATAATATCGCAGAATGGTGGGGTCTGGAATTTTTTCTAGCAAACAAACATACAGTAATAGAACGATTTCTTTTTTGCTACCACAATTCTTATCTTTATTCTATCACGCTAAAATATGACTCTGTATCACAAAGAACTGATCAGATATCACTAAATAAACAAGACCGGTATCTGATATCATAAATCCGTAAGATGGGCTTAGTTACTGAGACGTCTCCATCTGGTGGGCATTAACGGCATTGGCTATATATAATTATAGCAATAATACAAAGAGCGAGATCCATGGTTAAAATCATCTAAATACATGACGTCAGTTGAGTAAATAAATCTATTACTATTTCCACGTTAAGCAACTTACAGCAACCGAAAAATAGTTATTCGGCCGCCGTCGGGGAATCGAATCCCGAATCTCTCGATATCTAGCCTAGCGCGTTAGCCTTACACCACAGCGGCCAACAATTCACGGTGCTATGTGTGCTTTTTCCTTTTCAGTCAGCATCTGACATCATAAATTTGGTGTAAATGTGACATGGATGGTAAGTCAGATAATATCCGAAAACTTGAAATCTTTCATCGTTCTGGAACGGGACTCGAGCCCGAACCCTGTCACATTCAACACCAAAAATGTCACATTCAACACCAAAAAGATGACAATCCGATTTTCTGCGTAAATGTGACATGGATGGTAAGTCAGATAATATCCGAAAACTTGAAATCTTTCATCGTTCTGGAGCGGGACTCGAGCCCGAACCCTGTCACATTCAACACCAAAAATCGGATTGTCATCTTCAGAATTTGTATTATATGGTGTAATCCCGTGTTTCTCTTATGGGTTACTAACAATTTTCAGTATAAATTTTTGATCTTGAATGCTCGTAGTTTGTTCTGTAAATTAGATGTTTTTGTTAGTTTATTACATCATGGTTTGATGCGGATAGCTATCATGCGTGTAAAATACCGGCTTACCGGTTTGTAACGGCTTCCCGTTCGGGAGTTTATACGATCTATGCTAAACAAATTTGAACTTTTCACTATGTGAAAAATGTACAGTTCTAAATGAACATTTTGAGATGATTGCAATTGACTTACAACAGTCTATAATAAGTGTCACGTATCGCTCACCTCAGGGTAAACTTGATTCTTTTCTTAATCTTTTTTCAAATTTTTTGGATGATATTAATTCCTGGGGGAAGACTCTTTATTCTTTCGGGGATTTCAGTATTGATATACATACTGATAATAATGTTACTTGTTTATTCAATGATATAATTTCTGCTTCCGGGATAGCAAATGTTATTACAATTCCTACTAGAATTACGGAAGGTTTTTCCTCAGTACTGGATTTGTGTATTACTAATAATTATAGTTCATGCTCGGGAGTACCTTTTTTATACTTTAGTGATCATCTACCAATTTTTTATTTGATTAATTGCCCGGTAAGTGGTGTTGGATCTACATCCAGTTCTATGTTAATAAGAAATTTTAGCCAACATAGTCTCGGTCATTTAGGGATGCTTTGTCATGTGTTGATTGGACACCTGTACTTACAACGGATAACATGGTTGAATCTTTTGATGTATTTTGGAAAAAGTTTTGGGATCATTATGATACTAATTTTCCTCTTCGTACTGATACTCGTAATGCGCGTTGTAGGAAACCATGGCTTACTACAAGTCTTTTGAGATAAACAGATAAGAAAAATATATATTTAAATTATTTCTTCGTACTAGAGACCCTGTTGATTTAGTTAATTTCCGTAAGTATCGCAATTGACTTAACTCTAACTTGCGGCAGACTAAAATAAATTTTTACTGTAATCAATTTGCCTTAAGGTGGACGTCAAGTAATTTTGCTTCCTATACTTATAATGGAAAAACGTTTGTACACATTTCCTTCACAATTAGTGTGTTCCCAAGGATGAAAATTTGAACATCGGTTAAAATAATTTCATATTATAACTTGGAATACTTAATATTTTCTAAAACATAACCATAATTATGTTAGAAATCAATACCTTTTCTTTTGGTGGTGTTGAAACCAGAAAAAAGATGGCGCGACCTGTACTTTGATGACGCCAGTAGACAAACAAATGTTGGATTTCATAATTATGATTATATTTTAGAAAATATTAAGTATTCCAAGTTATAAAATGAAGCTGTTTTAATTGATGTTCAAATTTTTATCCTTCGGAATATATTAATTGTGAAGGAAATGTGTACAGAAGTTTTTCCATTGGAAGTATAGGAAGAAAAATTACTTGACGTCCACCTTAACAACGGATAGCAAGATACGGCAAAACATTGAGTTGAGAGATGTTTGGTGTCCGAAACAAAACGCTGCTTGCCTCTTTGCCGTTCTCATAAACTCCGTTCCCAATCTTCTTACCTTCAACTCTATACATGGGTGTGTCAACTGGCGGTCACAAAAATGTACTCTCATCCACGCCAGAGTTATTCACGAGAAACCTTTCTCCCGAAGTTCTAAAGAAGGAAGCACGCACGGAATCGAGGTTATATGCTTTCAGAGTGCAAGTGTTTAAGTTAAGGGTGAACTGAAAACCTCAGGTAATCAAAGAAATTATAAACTGCCCCTGTTCCGCTCCTTCAAGTCAATAAAATCGCGATGACAACTATGCACATTCGTAACACTTGTTTCTTCGGTGATTTTTAAAGCATCAGTCACTTTAACATGAGAGATGCAGAAACCTTTTCCTGCTCTTTCGTATATTTATAGTTTCTTGCGATACCACACATCCATCTTAGCACTTTTATTCCTGCATTATCCAATTCTAGAAACAAAATCAAATAAAGCCAAGGGCCATTATCGTGCAGTAATACAGACTCAAAACTGTACATTATGTTTATCACAAAATACACCAGATGCATTCCTCCAAATTTTTCGTTTCCATTGCTCCCGAACTTTTGTCAATTTTGTTCTGTATGAGAGGCTCTGAAAAATTTATATAATAGCCTATTTTTTTTAATGTGAGTATGCAGATTTTTTTTCAGGAAGTAGTTTACACCTAAGAGCCAAAACATTATGACCAGCGGATCTTTATTCAAATCTAAGCAACTGCAGGTAAACAACGGCACCTGTGAAGATCATGTGACGGTATAAACAACATCTGATACTGAGCTCTGTTAAACAGTGTTATTCTTGTTCTTCAGATAAAAAAGGCATCGGACTTAAACGAGTTTGGCAAAGGCCAAATTGTAATGGCCTGACGACTAGGTCACTTCCGAGACGGCAAGCCTTGAGGGGGCTGTCACTATCAGCCGTGGTTAGAACCTTCAAAAAGTGACCCGAGTAGGGGAAAACCTACGAACTGCCGGCAAGGTGTTCTCCGACCACAGATGATCGATGCTATAGATAAGCGAATTCTATCCCGTTTGATACGAGCCAGCAGAAGGGATACGGTGGCGCAATTCGACGGTAATTTGAATACTGGTGCCGGGAGTAATGTGTCACAGCACACAGTACATGGGACCCAGCTGAAAATGGGGCTGCGTAGGCACAGGCCTGTTCGAGTAACCATGTGAACTTTGGTTCACCATCGAAAGGGCCTGCAATGGGCACGCGAGCATCAAAACTGGACTTTGAATGATTGGAAGAAGGTCGTCCGATCCACTGAATCTCTTTTTCTGTTGCGCCATGTGGACGGCCGGGTACGTGTGCGTCGTTTACCTGGGGAAGTGTTGGCATCAGGATGCACCGGGGGACGAAAACAAGCTGGTGGAGGAAGTGTACGCGTAATGCTTTCGGCAATATTTGCTAGGAAACCCTAGGTCTAATCATTCTCGTGCAGGAAACTGTGTTATCTAGAACCTACCTAAAAATAATTGAAGACCAGGCACATTCTTTCATGGCAACGGTGTTTGCCTCCAATAGTGCATTTTTCAGAAGGATAATGCGCCATGCTACACTACACAGTTGTTCGAGAAAGATTCACAGAACACGAGAAAGACCGCCAGGCATTGAACTGGCCTCTAAATTCCTCAGACATCAATCCAGTCAAGCATATGTGATCTGTGTTGGAAGAGTAAATCTGATCAGCTGCGGTTCACGTAACTTAAAAGAGTTAAAGATCTGGTGGTGACGTGTTGGTATACCACAAGACACCTTTAAAAATCTTGCAGCATGGATCCCTCATCCGGGACGTGCCGTTTTGGCTGCACTCGGAGGACAAACGTCATATTAGATAGGTGGTCATAATGTTTTGGCTTTACTGTGTATATATTTTTATTTTACCCTTACCCATTTTCAATGTTGTGAAACCATTCTTTCTTTTCTTTCGTGGTGATTTTGTAAATTAAATCGTAGAGACTTTGCGAAATGGAGAAACTGAACTACGGGCTGCATTAAAGTACACTGGCGTGCAAAAATTAAGGACGAGACGGTTTTTTGAATGCAACGTCGCGCAGAAGTGCTCCACATCAACTCAAATGATACCATAAGTTCCCCAAGATGTAAGAATATGGTACAAGTGAGCAAAACCATCCAAAAAAGGAATCCAAAGGATACAAAGGCATTATATTGAAAAGGTAGCTTCGAGCACAACTGGACAGAAGACATAATCGTCCATGTGACAGGCAGCTGCGAAGAAAAATCTAGTTTTTAGTAGGGGATATGATCACCCCTGATTACGTTGCAGGATTTACAACGTCTGACTATGCTGAGGACGTGATTGTCAAGGAGCTGTTGAGGCATCGAGGCCCATTCCTTTTGCAGTGCCAATCGCAGCTGCGGAATCGTTGCTGGCTGCTGGTGACGTGCTGCCAAGCGTCTCCCGAGAAGGTCCCACACGTGTTTGATTGGACTTAGGTCTGGAGACCTTGTGGATCAATCCATGCGTTGAATATCTTCACTCTCCAACAGCTCTGCGACAGCCACTGTACGATGAGGTGTAGCGTTGCCGACCATAATAAGGAACTCAGGACCCACAGCACCTCTAAACAGACGCACGTGAGGCAGGAGAACCTCGGTACAATAGCGGACACCAGTGACTGAACCTCCTTGGAAGATGTGGAGGTCAGTACGGCTACCAAGCATGATACCGCTTGATCATCGAAAGGGACCGGTTTGGAGAACTCCGCCACCTCCGAACCGGTCCCTTTCGATGATGTTGGAGGTGTGATTGCGTGTTCCCAGCTCTATCCAGATGTGTATACGTCCAGAATCGTTCGTCAGACTAAATCAGCTCTCATCCGTAAAGAGAACACGACCCCATTGCTGACATGTCGAGTTCTTGTGTTCCTGGCACCACAGAAACCGCCGTCTCCGATGAGCAGGCGTTAATGGCACACACACCGTACTGGTCATCGTGCAAATAGACCACCTTTGTGCAGCCTCCTGGCCACGGTAAAACGCGATAACGGACGTCCAGTTGTCTGTTGCATGTGCCTTGCGATTTCTCCTGCTGTCTGCCGTCTGTCTCTTCTCGCCTGTAGGACAATATACCGGTCGTGCACCGCCATGGTTGCTCGTGGACCACCACTGCTAAACTCTCGGACAGCTGTTCCTGTTGTTTGAAATGATTTCCAAGCTCGTAAAACGATGCTGTAAGCGATCCCGAACTCCTCGGCCACACTAGTCACACTTCGATCTTCTTCCAACTTCCCAATGACGCGACTTCGGGTAAAGTCATCCAGATGTCATCGACTGGATTACCTGTTGGCCATATCACACGGTGGCAGCAACTCGACGTCGTTCAAACCGATGTACACCGTGCAATTGCTTTCACCGAATTGCTGAGCGTACACCACCCATGTGCTTTATACCCTTCCGACACTCCTCCCCCTACGTCATGCTGCATATATGCAAATGCCCTACCGTACCGGACCCTAGTCTATCTCCTGAGTGGTTTTTCGGTCCGTTCTGCCTGCTCGTTCAGTAGTTATTCCAATTTCTCCTCTTGGTCCTTAATTTTTGCACACCAGTGTACCTGTCTCGGACAGTTCATGATGCCATGGTGCAGTAATTGGGACATAAAGAAGCTACATGTAGATCGTTATGTAGGCGATACTCCACATCCACTTCTGAGGGAAACATCAACCAAGCACATGACCTCCTGATGTCACATAAATGAATGATTGTTCGGTTTATATCTGAGTCTGCAAGCACGTGAAACGGCAATTTCGGCACGGTCCTGATGAATAAATTTGAAGATGAAAAGGGACAGAGTGCGATGGGTCCCACCCACGAATATTGACAAATGAGCGAAAGGCCCTCTGCAAACGAATGTGCTTCACCAACTTGACGTTTGGATCCAATAAAGTTTCTGGTCCTGGATTGTCACAGTGATTGAAATATGGTTTGATCACTTCGAAGGAGAGAATGAAATTCTAAGTAAGGAAACATTTATCTCCTCCTACGTTCAAGGAGTCGTGTTGCTTCTTCAGCAGACATGCTGTTGCCACCAGATTTTTTTGGGAGGAATGCCGAAGACACCATCATGCTTGATTACTTGGAAAAGGGGAACTGCCGCTGATGCTTATTACTCCAAACGCATGAGCCAACCTCTTAAAACCATTAAGGAAAAAGTGGCCTGGAAAACTGCGATGTGGTATATTCCTCCTTCAAGACAATGCACCGCAACGCAGCTCACAAGTTGTTGAAGACCTCCATGCAAACTACATCTCAGTTACTTCAACACCTATCGTATTGTAAAAATCTTATCCTCTCTACCCATTGCAAAACTCACCTGACTATGAAGTGGAAGATACTGAGTGTATAACTTCCACAGCATAATTCATTCCAGTCTGAAAGTTCGTACTCCTGCTTGAACTACTTAAAAAGTACATTATTCTTCTAAACGTTGTGCTTTATAACATGAAGATATAAGTTTTAGTCGTGTTTCTGAAATTTCAGATATTCGCGATTTGTCGACGTTACCGTTTCCCACATCAGCCGGCCATGTGCATTAGAGTGGATACACCCGAAAGATATTGTTACGTCGCTGGCGGCTTTCTTCCCCGAATTAGTTTCGAGACCCCACGCACAGGATGAAACCGGAACTGTCGGGCTTGGCCTCTGGATCAGAGAACAGTAAAAAAGAGAGTGAGCGCATAAAAACTTCCTATAGAGAGCATTAAACCAAAAAAAGATGACAACAAAATTTAACAACTAAACAAATACAGGTTCGATATTATAAGATACAGCACAAACACGTTGAATGAACAGTGAATAATTCATATGTGTATTAATATGTCGTCTTTGCTTAAAATCAATAAACATCTCTGTCGTCGCTGATGTAACATGACTTACTTATCTTACACGTGGCGAAGAGTGTAATCCAGAACGTTTCTGTTATTCAATACAAACACAGCCTTAGTTTAACAACCGCACAAAAACAAGCGTCTTCTTTCATCGCCATAAGAACACTCCGAACTGTCAACTCGTTGCTCTTCTTCCTCAGCTGCACACACGATGATATCACGTGACCGACTCAGGTCGAAGTTCGCTGCTTGAAAAGTTTTCTCACAGTAAGAGAAAGGTAAGGCAGAATCCCCCACCCTTGCGACAGCTGCAATCGCTTGGTTGCGAAACGACCCGTTGTTTACCAAACCACCAGTAAAGCACTTAAGATGACTTTTCGTATTTGGCAATAAAAAAAAAGGATTTAATTATATTATACAACAATATTTATTGCGGGTGGGAGGGTAAGCAGAGTGTCAACTGGTTAGAGGGTCACTAAGTGTTTCTCCTTTCTTCTCGATCGCTCACAGAAGAATAATAAGGAAATTTCCCTTTGTTATGCCTCCCGTCACGGTCGCTCACCTTCAGGATTTGTGGACGATCCCCGGCACATTAACCCTCATTAGTGCAGAAAAATACTGTGCTATGAAACCACGATGTTCTTCTTGGTGAAAAGGCCCTTGCAGCTTCTACTTCACACTCAGGTTAGGTCAGCGCCAAGTATAGTGACTTTCTTTGTTCCCCAATCTGAAGGAATACATTTGTAGGAAAGGTGGTCGCAGCAATTGGGTTTAGAAGACCAAGATCAAGGTTCTCTTCTCCCGGGGTTGATCAAGGTTCTCTTCTCACGGGGTTGATCAAGGTTCTCTTTCTCTTCTCTGGCAGTAAAGTCTTGGTAGGATAAGTACGCTGAAGCAGCAGGGGAGTATGTCGGAAAATAAAATAGAAAGCAAAATGATATAGCTCTTCCTTATGTGTTCCAATACGAACTTTTTGAACGATATTTTTATCTCGTTCTTTTTAGAAACTGATCTCGTTTATTTAAACCCCTTTTCTCTCCGGCCTTGCTATTACTTGCTGTTAATGTCATGAATTTGACTCTTCTCGCTTTACTGCACCCTCTCTCTCTCTCTCTTTATGCACACAACACAGAATAGGATAATGCGATTTTCTTCTGAATATTCACATGTACATGAACCACATTAGTAGATGTGCTAAGAAAACTTTGCTGCTCCTTCCAAACTATTTATACCCAT
Source organism: Macrothele yani (assembly GCA_039090855.1). Taxonomy (NCBI): domain Eukaryota; kingdom Metazoa; phylum Arthropoda; class Arachnida; order Araneae; family Macrothelidae; genus Macrothele; species Macrothele yani. The sequence continues at coordinate 42,439,941 of CM077004.1, forward strand.
AAGTGGTAGAAGGAAATATGTTCCATATTCATGAAGAATACGCTAGAAATAAGCATTTATCTGACGCAAGGCAACCAGTGTGGCATAAATAAAATGCGACGAACAAGGCAAGAATAAAGATTAAAAAAATATAGAGGGCTACTTTTGCGGTTATTACAAACATGCAAATGAGAACAGCAGCGGCTTGGAATGAACTTGCTTTCAATAAAACTTTCGTACATTTTCCGTGTCAGCAGATTATGGAAACTCCATTACCCTGCTCCGATGAGAAACGCTCTCGCTTTTTTCTTCTCTTGAGAGTATTTCAATCACATTTAATTAATTTATAATCTTCAAATGGAGGAAATAGAAGACAAGAATCTTTGCGAAAGCGGACAATGCATTTTTATACGAAGTGCAATCTTCTCTGATTCAGATAAATTACGTCATTTGGAACTTAAAAACTTGCCTGAAAGGCAGGAGCATTTTAAAATAGGGCTGATGTCCCATTAGTACTTAATGAGAAATTGCTGAAAAATTTAACACGAAATTATGTAAAATGGAAGCAACGGTTCGGTGTACCGATTTTCATTTACAATGATAAAGTAGTTTATTACCCAGAAAGCCTGGATTCAAATGAACTGTACTTCTGTTCTTTTAACAACGGCATGGAAAATCTCAAAAGAATTACTTAATAATATGCTTCTAAAAATAAATGAACATGTTTGCAATAATAAATGATTATGGGGTAAGTGTGGCTCCTGTTTTCCAAGTAGTTGTAGACACGGACACATTTTTTTCCGTGAAAAGTGGCAGAAGGGGTTTAAAATCTTCTGTAACAGTTGAGACAAAAAAGAATACCCGTTCTTAAATTAGGACCACTGGTTTCAAAGAAGGGATAGAACCAGTGTGGTTGAATAAACATACCTTCCATGACACATTCTGAAATCTAACCAGGTCCCTAATATATCGAACAGCCAGAAGCCACTCTCTGTTAGGGAATGTCTGGGTTCGATTCCTGGATGAGATGCGTTTGTTCTAGACTTCCCCTTTACTGGAGCCAACAACATTAAACTATATAGAAAACAAGGTGTATGATTCCATTTACACCTATAAAAACGGACTTTTATCTCTTAAAGTCTTGCATTTACTTATTTCTAGGACTCTTTCTAGTCTTGAATGTCAATGAAACTCGCCGCCAGAATGATCTTCCGTTAAGACGATTCGCAGAGAAACAAAACGTGAATAAAAACATTATTGTGTAAATCTTTCTGATTACAGTGTGTCTTGAATATATACACTATATTGACGAAAGTCAGCGGACATCCCTTCAAAATCAAATGAACGGATCCGCTGCGTTGTTAAGATACATGGTACAGCTGCAAACCGTATAAAAACAAGCCTGCAGCTGACCGAGATCATATCGCACTGTGAGGTTGAGTGAAAATGTCGTGGCGGGAGAGAACTGACTTATGAGAAAGGAAAGAATGTTGCTCACTGAGAAAAAAGTTTGTTTGAAACAACAAAATAGTTTTGTTGAGCTGTTTGTCGATTTATTTTGTTGCTTGAGCCAAACTCCATTGGCATTGTTTTATTGGCAACACAAAATTAGTTCGTTGGCTATATTTTGTTAATTGAACTAAACGTTTTATCACGAAAACAATACATATTGTTTGATCAAACAAATCCCCAAACATCAACCTAGGCATTTTGTTAAATGAACAAAACGTTTTGTCATGATAACAATTAATTTTGTTGAATCAACAATAATTTTCAGCAAAATGCATTTGAAAATTCAACAAACATTTCTTGTTGAGAGCATATCAAAAAAATGTTTTGGTTGATTCAACAATTTTTTTGCTGAATTAACAAAACTTTTTTCTCAGTGTGGGTGTTATATTAGTATGTTGTCCATAAGAAAAAGGGTGAGGCATTTAAACACACCCAAGTCAACTGTTTTGGATGTACTGAATAAGTGGAAAACATGGTGTGTCTGAAGCAGCAAAACGTACCTGCAGACCAAAGAAAATCAGTGATAGATGACGTCGAAGCCTCAGGAGAGTCGTTACAGCTAATCAAGGAAGTACTGCACAAGACCACAGTGTACAGGTGAGTAAAAATGCTGGAACCTCGGTATGTACACGTACCATTCGCAGAGAACTTCATTCCATGGGTTTCCGTGGTCGTGCGGCTGCTCATAAGCCTTTCATCTCCACTCGGAATGCTACTCGTCGTTTAGCATGGTGTAAAGAATATTTATTGTGGACCGTAGATCAATGGAAACGGGTCTAATGGACTGATGAATCCAGATACACGATACGTCAGTCTGATGGTCGTGTGTGTGGGTTTGGCGGCAGCCGGGGTAACGCCATTTGCCACAGTTTATTGTTCCTACGGTCAAATTTGGAGCTCGCAGTGTAGTCGTGTGGGGATGTTTTTCGTGGTATAGTTCCAGCCCATTGGTTATCGTGGAAAAACCTGTTAACCAGCTCGTCTACCTTGATATTCTAGCCAATTATGCCGTACCAACTTTGTGGCAATACTATGGAACCAAGCCTTGTTGGTACCCGCAGGATAATTCACCGAGCCATAAAGCAGACTGTTACGGCGTGGAATGATGATTATTCCGTATCGTGCGTGGACTGGCCAGCACAGAGCCCTAATCTGAATCCCATAGAGCACTTATGGGATGAATCAGAGCGCCACATAAGAAGTTTGGAACCAAGGCCTACTACTAAGCAACAGTTAGGTGCAGCATTATGTACTGAATGGAAGCGCATACCTATCGCTGTGTTCCAAAACCTTGTCGAAAGTATCTCTCGAAGGGCCAGTGCATGCATTAAGGCCAAAGGTGGACCGAGACCGTACTAATGTATGTCAATAAATGCTATGTTGTGTTTCTCTTCTAGGTGTCCGGTGACTTTTGTCAATATAGTGTATTAGATCTAGGCATATGTTCCCAGCGTTTGTTCGTGTGTAGTCACTTTCACACTTTTTCGATCTCCCCAATGGCTTAGAACCGTAGAACCGAGGTCGACTGCTGTAAAAAGTGTATTGCCTGTTCTGTGTGAACTGGATGGCATCTTTAAGCATAAGAGCTTGTAAATCTGCGCACGCGTCTCCTTCGGCCGTCTGCTACGCTGCTTTTTCTCGAAGGGTTTAACGATGAAATTCGACTTCTAAATAACAAGGAGATGCAACAATTCAAGATCATTATGCTTTATTTCAGTGAAAAAATGTGGCAACAGCAACAGAATGAAACCTTTTTATGTAAATTCGGTCAGGAGAACAGAAACAAGCTTAGAAATAATAGGGGGCAGTGATGAATTTTTTTTTCCATTAATGCGAGTGATATAGTCATTTTAATTTATATTAGAGTTTAATATTTTTTGAACACGTTTCTAATAGTTTTATTTTTTCTGTAGGAGGTCTTATTATACATAAATGACGCATTTTTTCATATTGATTGTTCGAAGCAACAGAATGATTTGGAATTTGAGATCTTTTTTTCAACTGACAGTAACTTTTAATTATCTTTAAGGGGAGATGCACTGTACTGTTTCATAACGATATTTCACAAAACTTCTAAATATAAAATTTATTCTAGATAGCTATACAGATTTTGTCTTAAGGACTGCACAAATTGACACATAGACATCGTGCAATCACCTGTGCAATAAATTAAGTACCCGGTTTCTTACGGTAACGCAATGTATAATAGCTGGTGCACAAAATGGAGAAGAGGAGAAGAAATATCCTGTACCACAGTAACTAAGATTCATGCGACATACTATCCGCAAAAATATATCCGGCATAGCTACAGATCTTTAAAATCAAATACTTCGACGGACTATTGAAATTTACCAGTTAATCAGACCCCCTAACTATTCCCGTGAATCTCTTCTAGCCGCCCCGGTGGCGCAGTGGTCTAGGCGATGGCCTCTGATCATTCGTCCGAAAGGAGTCCGGGTTCGAATCCCGGTGAGGCAAGGATGTTGTGTTTGTCTTACGGCACTGGCTCTCTCCCTTCCCTGGAACCAGTGACCCTAAATTAGGGACGGGCGACTGCTTATAGCCCATTGAGTTGCTCACGGTGGTCGTTAAACCTCCAATCAATCAAAAAAAAAAAAAAAAAAAGAATCTCTTCTATTACCGAAAATATTTCATCATATGGATACGGAAAAAGTGAGAACGGAGTTTTTCTGTTAATATAAGAAAGGAATTGCCGAAAAATTCCTGAAAATTCAGAATTATTATTATTTTTTTGATTGGAGATTTAACGACCAGCGTGAGCAACAAGCAGTCACCCGTCCCTAATTTAGGGCCGCTGGTTCTAGGGAAGGGAGAGAACCAGTGCCGTAAGACAAACACAACATCCATGCCTCACTGGGATTCGAACCCAGACCCATCTCAGAGGAAGAGTCATAAGCCAGCGCTTAAACCACTTCGCCACCGGGGTAGCTCAGACTTTTCCGTTAACACATCTTGAAAACGCCAATTTGTCGTCAATATAAAAAAGGAATTGCGAAAGGTTTCATAAAATTCAGAATTTTTCTGGAGTACGGAAAATCTGTGAAATTTAGAGGTTTTTCCCCGTCAGTTCACGGAAAAAGTATCAGAAATATGCTTCGTTACTTCACGACAGAAATCGCGGAAAATGGCTCCCGAATTTCCGAAAATGTTTGCAGTGTAACAATAGATGGGAACTCCTTTAGAATGAACTTGAAGAACCTGATGCTGTGACTACTCCTCCGTATAGATTTATGTACCGCATTTGAGCAGCGCATTTAATGGAGGACTTTCAAAATCCACACACATATACCTTAGATGTAGATCTACCAAAAGGTGTGATGTCGGCATAATTGAGTGCGGATTTGCCATAGACGTAGGTCGTTCAATGTGCACTATATTGAGAAAAGTCACCGGACATCTGGAAGAGAAACACAACATAGCATTTATTGACATACTACGGTGTCGGTCCACCTTTGGCTTAATGCATGCACTGACCTTTCGACACATGCTTTCCACAAGGTTTTGGAACACAGCGATAGGTATGCGCTTCCATTCAGTACATAATACTGCCACTAACTGTTGCTTAGTAGTAGGCCTTGGTTCTAAACTTCTTATGCGGCGCTCTAATTCATCCCATACGTGCTCTATGGGATTAATACAGGGCTCTGTGCTGGCCAGTCCACACATGATACGGAATTGTCGTCAAATCACGCCGTAACAGACCTTGGTTTATGGCTCGGTGAATTATCCTGCTGGTACCAAGAAGGCTCGGTTCCATAGTATTGCTACACAGTTGGTAGGGCATAATTGTCTAGAATATCAAGGTAGAAGTGCTGGTTAACAGGTTTGTCCACGATAACCAATGGGCAGGGACCATACCACAAAATCACCCCCACAGGAGTACACTGCCAGTTCAAAACTTGCTCATAGGAACAGTACACTGTGGTAAAAAGCATTGCCCCGGCTCTCACCATACTCACACACGGCCATCAGACCGATAGATTGTGTATCTGGATTGATCAGTCCTTAGGACCCGTTTCCATTGATCTACGGTCCACGATAAATGTTCTTTACACCATGCTAAACGACGAGTAGCATTTCGAGTGGTGATGAAAGGCTTATGAGCATCCGCACGACCACGGCAACACATGGAATGAAGTTATCTGCGAATGGTACGTGTACATACCGAGGTTCCAGCATTGTTACTCACCTGTACACTTAGGTCTTTTGCTGTACTCCGTAGATTAGCTGTAACGACTCTCCTGAGGCTTCGACGTCCTCTATCACTGATTTTCTTTGGCCTGCCGCTGCGTTTTGCTGCTTCAGACACGCCATGTGTCTTCCACTTATTCAGTACATCCGAGACAGCTGACTTGGGTATGATTAAACGCCTCTCGGTTTCTCTTATGGACAACCCACTAATATAACATCCAGCAATCTTTCCTTTCTCAAAGTCAGTTCTCTCCCGCCGCGTCATTTTCATTCGACCTTACAGTGCGATATGATCTCGGTCAGCTGCAGGCTTGTTTTTATACTGTTTGCAGGTGTACCGCGCATCTTAACAACTCAGCGGATCCGTTCATTTGCTATTGAAGGGGTGTCCGGTGACTTTTGTCAATATAGTGTATAAGTTTCCTGATGCCGTCAAAGTTGTTATAAACATATGGGAGGCAGAGTAAGCACAGAGGTATAGGGCGCGATCCATCCCCGCCACGTAACTGTCCTCATTGCTCCTCTAGACACGAAAGCGCAGGGAGGATTGAGGGCAGCTGGGAAGCAACTGGGCTCGCGTCCAAAGGATATCTAACGAGAAGAAGTTAAGGCTCAGCGAGACGTCATATCTTCAGAGTTAAAATGCAGTGCACAGAAGCCAATATTACAGGCTGATGCCGGAGCAGACTGAGTTGGACCGTCGTTAGGAGCCAGGCAGCATGACAGGTGGACGCGTGTTGGAGACGTAGTGTAAGGAAGAGGTGCGTGCCGTGATACGGTACGAGTGGGCAAATGGCGGTACAACCAATGACATCAACGAGAAACTGGTTGCTGTGTATGATGATTTCGTAATGTGTGTGCAAATGGTGAGAAGGTGGTGCAATATGTTCGCGGAAGGCAGAGTGGACATTTTTGACGAAGATCAATCCGGTCGTTCCTCCACTGCAGTAGTGCTGAAACCGTCGGAAAGTCCGGCCCGACCCAAGCCCGTACGTCCAAGGCCCGGCCAATTTCAAATTTTTAAATTAAAGCCCGGCTCGACCCGGCCAGTATATTTCTCCTGTTTCCAAGGCCCGGGCCAGACCGTAAAATTTCAACAAATACTAAAACACGAATTTGACACCTGGTGCACTCGGTCATTCGACTCCTGAAGAGTTTTCGTTTTCTTAATTGCTACACGTATTCTATTACAATAAACGTTAATTCGGAATATTTCTGTGACTCTGTATAAGTCACGTGACGTCTGAGGAGGGGGGCTTGTATACTCAAAAATATTGCATGTAACCGACAATTTTCATGCCTTTCAAAATTTCTGGATTTTCAAATTATCATTGCGCCTACCGCCGGACCCGGAATATCATTGAGAATAAGGAGCGGAGGGGGGCGGGATTAACTCGAAAAAGTACGAAATATCCAGAATTATGAGTCAGATCGTTCTACTTTACATTGTCTACAAGCACATATTCCCGAGAAGCGATTTTTTCGCTTAAATCTTTCGCTTTTTAAAACTCCATAATAAGTATGAAAGAGTATTATCAGCAATACTGAACTGAGCATATGCTAAGGGAAAACAACGACAGATTGCCCAGCTAACCAGTGTCACAGTAGTTTTAAAAACGGGTGAGCTGTGATACCTAAAGGTTCATTTGCCATCTGCTGACACCCTGAGAGTAGAAATGGGAAAAATATGGCACAGATTTATACACAGAAGTAAATTTCTCCCAGCTCATTTCTTCCGTGCCATTTAAGACGACTTAAATGCTTTTCACACATCTAGAGAACAAAGTGCCGCCGACCAGAACAATGAAAACGATCGTCTGCGAGCGGGTGGCTCGGTTTATAAATGCTGCAGTCAATAGCCAGCCCTGAAGCATGAGAGGAGGGTGGAAGTTAGAGAGAGAGAAAAGGGACCACACTCACATTGAAAAACTAAGGGAAATGACCCACTCCAATTGTTTTGTAGGAGGGGAGGATGTCGTAAAATATCTATTTTTTGCAACAGCGGACATTATTCAATCTTATCCTGCTGTTGTATGTTGTGAGATTTTCAAACGAGAAAGACACCGTTGAGCGATTGTTTTTCTCATTAAAAAAACCCCCTGCTCGGCCCGTGTCTGTTTTACATTAAAACAGACACGGGTCGAGCAGGTTCAGCAGGTTTAAAGACCATATACCGTTTGTAGGTAATTTCAAAAGTTTTGCACACTGCGCGGGCGCTGCCCGTAGGATGATGCAATTGGTCCAATCGTTGCGCCAGTTGCGAGTCAAACTTCAGTATACAAAATTGTGTCTACGTTTGGTGGCTAATTTGTTCCTGTTCCGAACAATTTGCTTAGAACTAGAAATAGAGGAAGAAAGTGAGTCAGGTCAGATCTCGCGTAGCGACCAGTGATCCTACATTATGTTAATTAACGCAGCAATCAGACATCTCTTAATTGACTGTATTTACGATTCTTCACGTAATGTCAATCACATCAGAAAAGTTAAAAATTTCATCGCCCTGAAGCGCGAAACGAACTCGCACCTCCCGACTACCGTTCGAGTACGCTAACCGTTACACGATGAAATTTCAAGTTTCCTGATGTGATTGACGTTATGTGAAGAACAGTAAATACATTTAATTCAGAGATGTCTGATTACTGTGCTAATTATCATGATGCATTTTCTACATATTATGAGAAGAATATGTCTTCCACATTGTATAGATCCTACATTAAAATTGAAACTTTGCGAGGGATATCCCCGACCGAAATCCATAAAGTTTTGTGTGAAGACTATGACTTGTTCCCAACCTGACTATGACATGTTCTCAACCAGACTATGACTTTTTCCCAAAACTGAAGAAACCACTCCGCGGGGAAAGATTCAGTACGATTCAGGATGTTCCTAATGAGGTAACCTAAGTAATCCGACGCCACAACAGAGGTCTCCTGACGGGAATGCAAGACTTACTCAAACGTTGGGCCGCTGTCATAAAGAAACATAGAGATTACTTCGAAGCCCTATAAAGCTATATTGTGAAATAAATTCGTTTTTTAAGAGATAACCCACAGTGTGAAAAACCTTTGAAATGACCTTCGTAAATTGCCAGTCCGCCATTGTGGGTTCAGTCTGCAAAGTCATTGTATTCGTAAATTTAATGCATGTGCAAGCGTGAGTATAAAACGTTTTTTCAATATTTTCTTCCAAATCAGGGAAGAAAAATCTTTATTCTTGAGAAATTAGCTTGAAAATGTCGTCTCTCATGTTCTTGCAGTTTTTTAAAGAACTGTTTACCAATTTGATGACTTGATCGGTTATATCTAGGGATGGGACATTCGAGACCTCGATTCGAAAACTCGTATCTTGGCGCTTTTTTCGTCATTCCAATCTTTCGAATCTTTACTTAAAAAACTTGGCTTTTGGTGCTTGTTCTAGAGTGATATTTTTCGAATTTTATTCAGCATGGCGAGTTCTGACATTGGAAAACAATCGAAGAAGATCGTCTACAGTGTGTAAACAGCTATTTGAAATAGCTCGTTATTTCCAAAATTTGAGGAAACTCTCTAAAACGTTCTTACTCACACCACCATCGACAATAATGTCAAAAAGACTATTCAGCACATCAGGTGTCATAGCTGATATAAAACGAAGCTACATCTAGAGCAAGTTCAAATGCCAGTGTTTTTAAATAAAAATCTCCTTTAAAGATTTTTGAGTTTTTTTACATTGCCCTGAAAGAGTTCAGTTTCTAGTGCTTTTATTAACTCTTAAAACAAACATGTTTTTAATTTTTCTTAATTTCCTGGAAAGAATTTACTCAATTTAGTGTTGTATGTTTAGTGTTTATCTACATTGACTCCTGAAATAATCCTCTCCACCTCTACGCTTGCTTGATTTAAAAAGGTTTTGGAACTTTTGTTGTTAAAGAAAAATGTCAAAAATGTGAATTGTTACTCAAATATTTTTTTGTCAAATTATGTTCAGAAAATGGAAATGAACCTCAAGTTATGTGCTTCATTTTTTGTCAAATTATAAATTTTTTTGTCAAATTATAAATTTCATTTGTATTTCATTTGCATCTTCTTAATAAGAATGGTGTGACCTGCCTGCCCAGCAGGACGCACACGACATAAAGGCAGATAACAGTCAGAACGGACGTCCGCGTAGCTCAATTGGTAGAGTGACTTATTCCGGAATGAGGGGACCCGGGTTGGAGCCCCGGCGTGGACAAAAATGACGAAGAAATGTACTTCATTATAATGGGTATTTTTTTTTGAAAACTGTATTCTTTAATTTGTTTTTCATTAAACACAGATTTCAAATTTTGCTGCAGTTTGTAAGAGCTTTTAAATTTAAGTAGAAGTATTTTCTTTTCTTTTTATTCTAATAATTATTCTTATATGAAGGATTCGAGAGAGAGATTCGACGGATTCGAGAACCTTTTAGGATTCGGATTCAGATTCGAGAACCTATTAGGATTCGGATTCGAGAAAATTTAGGATTCGTCCCTTCTCTAGTTATATCAACTTAAACTTCTCTTCTGCCCATTCTTTCCCCCTCAGATTTTATCCACAATAAGATTATATTGACTATGAATATTTATTCTCATGTAATAACCAGGTCGTAGCCATGGGACGTGAAGGGAGAGCGGTTACCCCTACCGGAATGGTCACTCCAGGTGCGTAAATTCATGCTCTGGGGGATGTAAAAAATAGAAATTGTAACTACAAAAAGAAAGTTTACGCCCTTCAGTGCTTTCTTTTTAAAGGCTTTTGTTTGTTAGTCTCATTCAGTATTCCATGCAGTTAACGAGGGTACAGAGTAACATGGTGCGTGAACATCTAGTGTCCATGAAGGGAATTTTCCAAAATAGTTACTGGAGGCATAGAAAACAATATGCTGATATGCCTCCGTGACATTTCCAAATGTGTCGTCGAGATGAAGAGCTAATTAATCATTTGTGCTCTGTCGCTGAAAGTTCTCTGAGTGTTTAACCTTGAACGGAATTTTTCCAAGCCCTACCCCTAAAGCTTCTTCCTATTGTTACGTTCACTGATCGATACTCTTTCGTTCTGCGCTGGTCTGTTTTTCGTTCTGCATTTCTGTTTAGAGTTGTGATGTCGAAGTTCACAGAACGTTTTCACTTTACTTCCATTTCTGTTTAGAGTTGTGATGTCGAAGTTCACAGAACGTTTTCACTTTACTTGGTATTTACAAACTGTGGTTCTTGGGTATTTACTTAGTTTTTACATTTTTAATAAAATTATGTCAAAAACCTGAAGTGCGATTTGTGAAGGATCATAATTATTTCCTTAATGGCGGTGTGTGGGAAAGTGAAAACCCCACACATTATTTGAGTAGAACTCGGAGAGGCATTAATTTTGAACTCGAAGGGACGTAATTTTGAACTTGATGGAGCGCGATTTTCGACGCGAAGGAATGTGATTTTGAACTCGAAGGGGCGTTAATTTTGTACAGATGGGGCATAATTTTGAACTCGACGAGCATAATTTTGAACTCGGTGGGGGTAATTTTGAACTTGATGAGGCGTAATTTTGAACTCGAGGGGCGTTGATTTTGATCTCTAAGGGGTGCAACTTTGTACTCGATGGGGAGTAATTTTTAACGCAAAGGGGCGTAATTTCAAGTCTTGCCCTCCCAGATAGGAAAAGCTTGCTACGGTCCTGAATATGACCAATAGCGGTGGTTGAGGTTGCGATTGGGGCAGAAATCTTCATCCAATAGACCACTCAACAGTAGGGTGATATTTGAGTCGATCAAAAATATTAAATACCTATATAAATTTTTATGGCCAATCACAATACCTACAGACTCAATTTCCGCCATCTGCGCTACATTTTTTTTACTCTCACTGAAGAGTGAAATGACGTATGGAAAATAGGTTGAAACACGGAATTTTACAAAACCAGAATGTTTTGAAAATACAGTGAAATTGTTTTGCAATTTTTTATCCTTAAAAACGAATTTGTAACGACACGTGTGGAATTTCCACCGCTCAAATGCGATGTGTAAATCAAAGAAATGAAAACAATTGTTGTGCTGCCTAAGCATTAGAAACTAATGTAATTTTTTCTGCTATTTAATTCCTGAATTTAATTTGCCGAAATCCCCGGATGCCTTTACCATAACATATGCAATTAGTGCTAAACTGTGAGTGCCTGCGATGGAAGTTATTACATGTTCAGCAGGGAGCTGTTTTGTGGTGTCTCCTGCAAATGATAACGTCTATCAGCTAAATATTTATAATTACATTTTCGAACGCCAATGTATCAAAATATGTTGCTTTTGTAAGCACGATTTCATTACCATAACAGATGGGACATGTTTGAAACTACGTAGTTTTACTGCTCCGTTTATTTTACGCTCACAGACTTACGCTTCTTTCGTTCTTTTATACTCTCAAGTTTCCACGGAATTTTAGTAATTCTGATTTTGCGCCTAGATTTTTATAAACGGAGATTATATGTGGTGCGGGGGATTGCTAATGGATCGTTTAGTACAGGAAATTGAAATAAATTATGTAACTAAATGATCTGTTACCATACCATCCTGCCACATATTTATTAAGAATTTGTAGTATTATTTACAAGGATACTATTCTTACAGAGCTGTATTTACAGACTTTCCAACTCCGTGTATCTACCTCGGAACTCTAACCGTGTATTTGCAAAATCAAGACCAATGAGTTTAGAAAAGATGGAGAAACTGTCTGCCCATTCCCCTCGTGTAATCAAAATGAAGCCAGAGAAACGTTACGAACATGACGTCACGGACTCCGCCGCCATGTTGGCGAGACAAATCAAAACAACGCACTGAGTTCTGAGGATAGGGCTGTCATTTATTGAGGTTTTCGATCGGTATCTTTAAATTTCAACATTTGAATCAGTGAAAAAAATGTTAGGTAACGTAATAAACATTTAAGGTTCGGAATGATACGTGTTTACGGATGATTTTATACATCTCACATTTTATTGATGCCTGATGTTCTTAGGTTGCTAGCCATACATACATACAGTAAACTTGAGAATATTTATTCTACGTATTAGTTTATGGGTCGCACCTTTACAGAATCAACTCTTCAGAACTTATGAACTGAAGTGTTTGATATGAAAAATGCGGTAGCTAATAGGAAGTTTAAACGTTTTGTAATTTTTACAATGAAAATTTCGTTTAAACGTTTACTGAAACTGATTAACATAAAGAGCACTATTCATGAGATTACAAAATTTCCCGTTTATATTAAGAATTTTATTAACCGTAATATTTTTAGATATATTTGAGAAAGCTCAGCAGAGAAAAATCAACCAGTTTACCGTGACGCAATTACTGCGCCGCCGAAAGCACAGATCAAAACCCTCATATATTACCTAGGTAGTATGATTAGATAGAAAAATAACACGAATGCATAAAGTTTATTTATTATTACTAGAGGCTGCGCCTCTAGGCTCCCTACGCTCGTTTCTAGAGTAGCGCTGAGGCCCGGCAGCCCGATCTCCAGGTATATCGTATCAAATAAAAACTGGAAAATTCATATAAATTTCAATTTTTATTGCATGTCTAAACAAATAAGGCTTATTATTCCGAAACTTCAGAGTTTTTTTTACTGTCGTTAATTTTTGGAAGGTCATATTTTTGTCGTTTGAACTTATAGCACTTATTAAATTTACCACTAAGGAAAACAAAAGCGATCCAAAAAGCATTTCCGCAAACCGTTATGCTAAACCGTTAAGGTGGACGTCAAGTAATTTTGCTTCCTATACTTCCAATGGAAAAACGTTTGTACACATTTCCTTCACAATTATTGTGTTCCCAAAAATGAAAATTTGAACATCGATTATAATAACTTCATATTTTAACTTGGAATACTTAATATTTTTTAAAACATAACCGTAATTATATAAAAAATCAATAACTTTTTCTTTGGTGGTATGGGAAACAGAAAAAAGATGGCGCGACCTGTACTTTGATGACGTCAGTAGACAAACAAATGTTGGATTGCATAATTATGGTTATGTTTTAGAAAATATTAAGTATTCCAAGTTATAAAATGAGGCTATTTTAATTGATGTTCAAATTTTCATCCTTGGGAACGCATTAATATCAGAAAAAAGATGGCGCGACCTGCTCTTTGATGACGTCAGTAGACAACAAAATGTTAGATTGCGTAATTATGGTTATGTTTTAGGAAATAATAAGTATTCCAAGTTATAAAATGAAGCTATTTTAATCGATGTTCAAATTTTCATCCTTGGGAACGCATTAATTGTCCAGAAAATGTGTACAGAAGTTTTTCCATTGGAAGTATAGGAAGCAAAATTACTTGACGTCCACCTTAAACAACTGAGATAGCTTTACCAACAAAACATATGCATAACAAATTCTCTGCGTTACCATGGCAGCAGGTCACGGGACCAGAACGTTCCTCTGTGGTTATCGTGAAGACAGACAAACCGTTCGTTTCTTTCCTTTGCGTCTTTAAAAAAGCTTAAAAATCAGAAAATGACTTTTTCTTAAAGTTTTTTCTGTAAAACAAGGACGATAGTTGTAAGTTTATGCGGTAAAAATTGCAATGCGTTATGATTTATAGTTTGCCATATATCCGTTTTTTAAATGGATCCCATCGCGAAACAAAGAATTTTGTGAAATTTAGAAATTCAATTTCTCGTAAACTAAACCGAAATTCAAAAAAAAAAAAAAAAAAGGGTAAAGAGGTGCAAAAATTCTGTCATGGCACTACATGCCTACAAAGCTTCCTGGTTCTGTTGCCGTTAGTGTGTCAGGAACGCGACCTGATAGCACTTTTTTGCTTACCTTAACTTTGAAATACATGAGCTCTTGAAGTATCGCATAGAATCGAGAAACGGTTTATTTCAGCGTGTTCTCCAACCAATTCTCTACAAACGATGGAAATATCATATTTTTTTGTGTTCAATACGTTTTGCGCTGCGAGCTAGGAAAGCAAGAGTGTCGCGAAATTTCTAAAACAGCGGCAGTTACTTTTTTTTTAGAATAGAGAGATAAATGAATACGTCATTGCAGATGACTTTCGGGGGGAAGATTATGCTAATTTCTCGTTTGCTAAAACTTGGGTAAGTTTCAGAACCAGCAGTCTCCACGCAGCACTTCAATGACTTCCTGAAAATACAAAATTTATAGAAAAAATAATATTGCATGCAAAATTACTGACGAAAAGATGTACCGGGAGGTGCGTTAGGGTGATGACACATCGAAATGTACATCCGTATCTCATTTTAAAAGAAGTTCAAGTATTCTGACGAAAAAAAGATCTGTTCCGTATCACCAAAACGGTGAAAAACTACTCGGAACGTCTTACTGGACATAGCACCTGACTCAACGTCGTCCGCTAAAAAAGCTTCACGTTCGTGACACCATCTTTACTCCATTCATTTTAACGAAATTCCAACCTCCTTGATAAAGATCGATACCCACGTAGTAGATATGACCTGCCCGTAATAGATATGACCTACTCCTACGGGAAAAAGTGTCCGCGCTGTTGAAAGTTTTGCCCGCTAGGTGGCAGTAGAGACCGTAAATGAAAATGTAAACAATGGTGATAACAAATGTAGTTTCGCCAACGAAACTACATTTGTTATCACCATTGTTGAATTTCATATAACGCTACCCTTGATGTAACGCCACAGTGTATCGTAACAGATTGTAGCGGCACATCAAGGGTTGACTCTAATTTATTCATACCACTTTAACCTAAAATTTTCTTTTAGTACCGATGCATTTGGAGCACTGTGGAGTATCGCGCTGCAACAAATGGGATAAATCTAGAATAAACACGGAACGATATGCACAGCCTAATGGCAACCTTTTGTGAAAAGAAAATTACAGGAATATTATAGCTGCTTTCAATCTTCCACCGGCACTTCAAATTAGCATAGGGATTATTGTTGTAAATGAGGTAGTCAAAACCACTGTTTACTGAGAAATTCCTACTCATTCAGTATGCTCAGGGAAAACAAGCTGATGACGTCATTCTTAATAAATTTTCCACTCCTGGATTACACATATACCGTCATCATCATTAAATTTACAGTTGAACGAGTCTGGTTAAGATCTGAACCCACTTCTAACCTATGAATCAGCGGTTTGTTTTTTAAATGCTTCAAATATTTGTACAATTTCTTTCACATGGATTTTTTCAGACGCGCACCGCACGATACGCGAACACCCGATGCTTAACTAAACATAATAATGAATTCTCGATGATTAACTAAATATAATACACAGTCGAGTCACATTACTATGACCACCTCCTACTTTTGACGTCAACAGCGCGTCGCCAATGAAAGAAAGCACGTGCCGTCAGCTGGCTTGGAGGGTATATAAGGTGTGCTGTAGGCAATCTGAAGACATATCACTCGTTGCTGTCATGGATAAAAGGAGCGATTAATCAGATTTGCAAAAAGGGATGATTATCGGCTTTCGGGCAAAGGTCTGAAACAGCGCAGTTTACGAACTGTTCGCGTGCTGCTGTGGTTAAAGTGTATCGCGATTGGAGAAACGACACCATTGCGAATAAGCGACGTGAAAACTGCGGAGCACCACGTACCATTGATGTGAGAGGTGAATGTCGGCTTCGAAGGTGCGTGAGGGCCGATCGACACGCTATAGCGGAGCAACTCACTGGCCGAATGAACCAGGGGGCAACCGGAAGTGTGTCTGGAGCGACAGTTCAGGCAACCCTGCTGCATATGGGGCTCCGATGCCGACGCATGGTCACGGTACCAATGCTAAAGGAGGTGCTTCGACAGAAAATGCTTACATTTCCACGGCAGTATCGGAATCGGACCTCCGCTGATTGGCAAAGGATTGCCTTCTTCGATGAGTCACGTTTTCTGCTTTATCGACCGGATGGATGTTGGCGCATAAGGCAAAAAACATCGGAGAACAAACACTCTTCAACCATTGCTGGCAGAACACAAGCTGGTGGGGGCAGCGTTATGGTCTGGGGAATGTTTTCGTGGCATTCTCTGGGTCCACTGATACCTGAGGAAAGCACTATGGACCAAATTCGTTATACATCCATTCTTGCAGACCACGTACACCCATACATGCTGATTGTCTTTCCTGGGGCGGATGGAATCTTCCAGCACGACAATGCGACGTATCACACATCTAGAAATGTCCGAGAGTGGTTGGTAGAGCACGATGAAGACTTCTAAGAACTTTCCTAGCCCTCTAATTCCCCAGACTTAAACCCAATTGAACATCTGTGAGACCACCTCGATCGTGTTGTTCGCTCTATGGATTCTCCACCACGCACCCTCCAGCAGCTGTCAGATGCACTGCAGTCAGCATGGCTCCACATACCTGTTAAAACATTCCAGCATCTCACTGAGTCACTGCCAGCCCGTCTAGCTGCTGTCTGCGCTGCACACGGTAGTTACTCTGTATGTTAGCTGGTGGTCACAATATTGTGACTTCACCGTGTATATACACTTACATACTTTAGAAGTATTTTCCCTCTACTTGAATGAACCGGTCTCACATTTATATCCATTTTCGGAAGGTATGTTCGAAGCCCTTCCTCGACATGTGGATCAGGATTCGAATCACAGAATTGTTCAGTTCAGTGTTGAACGCCCACGAAGTTGTTTTTCTACTTCAGGAATAGGTGGAAGTCACACGGCGCGGGGGTCGGATGAACACGGAGGGCGCGAAATCATTTCGATGCCTAGATCTTGAATAACTTGCTGGGTAAGCAGACCATGCTGTGCAGGGGCATTATCTTGACTCAAAACCCAACCAGTTGTAACCGGGTCTTCCATATTAATCATAAGCGAGATTCTGTAGCCATTTGTAGAGATAGGGAATTGTAGTCATTTTCTTTCAATTCCCGCCATTTCGATGGGAAGGGCAGCGACAGGCAAAGTACCTTTTACCCACGCGTCGCAACAGAAGGGGTTTTAGATTTATAGTTTCGTCGATGTGAGAAGAATGAAACTGGACATTATTGCTTCTCCGTCGTCCCAAGCAGTCCGAGGCAAAGGGCAATTAAGGAATCTTGCGTTTTTCGGAGGGGACGTGGCTGAGAGAACTCGGGAGCAGAAGGTCGACGAAGCAGGAGAGCTTTAGCGGTGGTGCTTGTATCTTCGGAACGAAGGGGAGGAGGAAGGAATTGAGACCGATGATGAAAGAGACGGATAGATTTTATCAGGGGCTAATATGTAGAATGAACGGAGAACAGGACAAGGCTTAAAGACATTCCCCGTAACATCTGAATAAAAGTCTTCCTCACTGCAAAATTCAGCCTCAGTCGATTCCCTCTTCTATACTTTATATTGTATTTATCTGCTCCAGTTGGGTGAATTACGGATTAAACCACCGATACCGAACTTACTTCAAAGGAAGCATCAAACGAACCCTCTAGCCGCCCCGGTGGCGCAGTGGTCTTAGCGATGGCTTCTGATCATTCGTCCGAATGGGGTGCGAGTTCGAATCCCGGTGAGGCATGGATGTTGTGTTTTGTCTTACGGCACTGGCTTTCTCCCTTCCCTGGAACCAGTGACCCTAAATTAGGGACGAGCGACTGCTTATAGCCCATTGAGTTGCTCACGGTGGTCGTTAAAACCTCCAATAAAAAAATAAATTCAAACGAACCCTCCACACAAGGCGCTGTGATAGAACTCAGCACCAAGCCCTGTAACATTTGAATTGCGCCCTAACAGGGACTCGAACTCTGGACTGTTAGGTTAAAAGCCTGAAGGTGATATTTTAGTGCAGTCGATGGCTGAAAATCTCGAGGAGGGATTGCATGTTGCCAGATCTGTGAACAGAATCAGTAGCAATGGCCTTTATAATGTTTTAGCAGCAAATACTTCTGATCAACCAATCTGGATAAACAAGGGCATGAAAATAGCTAAATTCGAAAATTTTGAAGAAGCTCAGGTGAATAATGTCATGGGAGCTAACACCATAGATATCACTGAGAATACGTCTACCCAAAATTGTTTTGACTTGTCTCACATTCCTCCGAATCAAAAACGAGAGATAGAAAAATTGCTGAATAAACACGCGGATGTTTTTGCTACAAATTTAAATGAGCTGGGAAATTCTACTGTCATTCAGCACAGAATTCCATTGACTTCCGATACTCCAGTGTATTCCAGGCCTTATCGTACTCCCTTAGCTTTAAAGGAAGAAATGAAAAAACAAAGAGCCTATCTGGGGCAGGAATAATCGAACCTACAGCCAGCCCATTTTCGAGTCCAGCTCTCTTGGTGAAAAAACGAGACCATGCATCGTATCGTTTCGTTATAGATTTCAGACGTTTAAATTTGATCACTAAATTGGATCGCTATCGTTTACCTCTAATGCATGATATTGTCGACAATTTGGGAAAAGCGCGCTACTTTTCCACTTTAGATCTGAATTCTGGATTTTTCCAGATCCCAGTCGCGCCAGAGGACGTGCATAAAACTTCCTTCTGCTCAGAATTTGGTACCTTTGCTTTTAAAAAATTGCCTCAGGGACTAGCTGGTGCGAGCTCTACTTTTCAGAGGGCTATGGACATTGTGCTCTCAGGCATGCAACAGCATCATGTATATGCATTTATTGATGACATTTTAATTGCCAGTACGACCTTTAAAGAGCATAGAGAGAGAGATTAGGGATGGTATTTCACAGACTCTGGGTTCAAGACCTAAAGTTGAAACCCTCTAAATGTCATTTCCTTAGAAGCAAAATAACCTATCTTGGGCATGAGATTAGCAATGAAGGAATAAGGAGCAGATCCCAGAAATATTGAGTCAATTATGAATCTATCCACGCCGAAATCAGTCAAAAATGTGCAACAGATTGTGGGGGTAGTTAATTATTATCGGAATCATATCCCAAACTTCTCTGATATAATTACTCCTTTGACTGTATAACGAAGTGAATTTCTCCGTCATTTTTATCCGCGCCGGGGTTCGAACCCGGGTCCACTCATTCCGGAATAAGTTGCTCTACCAATTAAGCTACGCGGACATTTTATTCTGATTCCTATCTGCCTTTATGTCGTGTGCGTCCTTCTGGCAGGTACGTCACATCTCCTGGTACGTTACATCATCTCCCCCTTATTTTTCTTTTCTTTCGAAGTGCTGCTCACATTTTTCCTATCTCGCGGTGTGGAAAGAACATCACACCAATGCGAGATTTTGAACGGTCGGGTCATCCGGATAGTTCGGGCGCCATTATAACGAAGTAAATTTCTCCGTCATTTTTGGTCTGCGCCGGGATTCGAACCCGAGTACGCTTATTCCGGAACAAGTCGCTCTACCAACTGAGCTACGCAGACATTTTATTCTGATTCCTATCTGCCTTTATGTCATGTGCGTCCTGCTGGCAGGTACGTCACATCCCCCCCCGAAAGAGGGCCGGGGGCATGGCCCACGGATCAGCCGTGACCATGAATCGTTGCAGGCAGCCATCCACTGTAGAACGTGCACTTGAGAACTCCCTGTCAATCTGCTGTGTGGAATGCAACATCACGCATTTTTATTTTTCGAAGCGCTGGAGAAGGAATTCTCTGATTTTTCCTGTCTCGCGGTGTGGAAATAACATCACACCATTGCGAGATTTTGAACGGTCGGGTCATCCGGATAGTTCGGGCGCCATTATAACGAAGTGAATTTCTCCGTCATTTTTATCCGCGCCGGGGTTCGAACCCGGGTCCACTCATTCCGGAATAAGTTGCTCTACCAATTAAGCTACGCGGACATTTTATTCTGATTCCTATCTGCCTTTATGTCGTGTGCGTCCTTCTGGCAGGTACGTCACATCTCCTGGTACGTTACAACTGATCTAACCAAAGGGAAAGAGAAGAAAAAATTTCTTTGGAACGAGAATGCTGAGAGAGCTCTCCAAATTGTGAAAAATTTACTTTGCACCAGGCCTCTTTTGCATTATCCGGATAACGACAAAGTTTATTTCCTATCTACCGATGCTAGTGGTGAAGCATTAGGGGCAGTGCTCGAGCAAGAAAAAGAAAGGGTAATGGTTCCCATAAGCTATGCTAGCAGGAAGCTGAAGAAGCCAGAAAAGAACTACTCTACGACGGAGAGGGAATGCTTAGCCATTGTCTGGGCGGTGAATCATTTTCGTCCGTATCTGTACGGAAAACATTTTGTTCTCAAAACAGACCACAAGCCCATAACCTACATGCTTACGAAAAGCAGCCCAAATATCAGGTTAAACAAAATGGCAGGTGCAGCTGCAAGAGTTTGATTTCGAAATGCGCTACATTCCGGGAAAAGAAAATGTAGTAGCAGACTGCTTATCACGGAACGTAAACACAGCCACGACTGATACAGTGCATCTTCTAAGAGAAAAATTTTCTATAGAAGAAATGAAGGGTTTACAGCGAAAAGACCCAGCTTGGAAAAATATTATTGACCATCTCGAAGGAAAACGACAGCAAACCCCCACAAAGGGACATGACTTTTTATTTTTGGCATTGTGTACTTTACCACTACTCAACTCCCCATCCATCTCAAGTGAGACAACGAACGGTGAAACAGCTGTGTGTACCTGAATCTCTAATTGGACAAGTGATGGAAACAATGCATGATTCCTTATTTACAAATTGCCATTTAGCATTTGAGAAAACTCTGCTTCGAATCAGAGAGCATTACTTTTAGTACAACATGTATGCAGACATTCAGAATTTTGTAGCTTCATGTCATCAATGTTTGGCGCGAAGGGGATTCAAGGCATCACAGAAGGCACTGTTGCAGCGAATGCCAGCTACAAGCTGTCCATGGAAAAGGCTGCATATAGATGTTCTAGGGCCTCAAAGGCCGAGCGACGAAGGAAATATATATGTTCTCACAATTCAAGATGCATTCACTAAATTTCCATTAGCCTATCCAATGCCGGACCAAAAAAGCTCAAACTATTGCGAAAATTTTACTCGAGGAAGTATTTTGTTTGTTTGGTGTGCCTGAATTCATGGTTAGTGATAGGGGTGCTAACTTTCTCTCCGGAACTATGAAGCAACTTTGTGAAAAAATGCAGATTAAGTATTTACATACTTCAAGCTTCCATGCGCAGAGCAACGGGTTGTTTGAACGGTTTCGCAGGGTCCTTGTATCCATGCTGAGCCATTTTATAAACCGCAATCACACAAATTGGTGTAATCTTATTCCATTCGCATTATCTGCCTACCATTCCGCTGTCCACGCTACAACCGGGGACACTCCTGCATTTTTATTTTTTTGCCAGAGATTTGATTTCACCATATACCTTGATTCCGCCTAGAACGAGGCTAACTTATTTTTCCACAGAGGATTATGTTGAGCATATTTCTGATGCGATAGCTGCAGTTCACCGAGTGGTGAGTGAGAGAATAAGAAATGCCTCAGAAAAACAAGAAACTCACCGGATGAAAACAGCGGGTTCTAAAGATTTTAAAGTCGGTCAGCTGGTATTCCTTTATACACCAAAGGGGGAGGTAGGGCAGAGCAAGAAATTTGCGTAATTTTCCGAGGGCCCATACCGCATCACGAGCATAATGGGCAACGTGAATGCGAATCTGCGGTTGGTAAGCAACCCAAAGAAGACCGCCATGGCTCATTTTGATCGGCTACATCATATATGCCCGACAAGAACACCCAGGCAGACCGATGCAACACAGGAAGCTTCTGAAACGCACCAAAGTACTCCGGAGGTACAAGAAAGAGATTTTTCGTACGAGCGCTGGGATATGCCCGAAGCGACTTACACATGTGCTAATTATTGACTCCCACAAGCCAGGAGTGAAAATCGTCAAGACTATATTGTCATTGATATAGAACCAGCAAATCGTGTATACGATCTTAGGGAACGCGATATCTTCGGCAGGGTGCGACACATAAACAGACAACGAGTGTGATTCATCAGTGCTTGTGAAACTTTTCGACCTGCTGAGTCATCGACTGCAAAGAACGTGCCTGCAGTGTGTTTCGTAATCATTCATATTTTGTGATAAACTATTCACACCACGCAGGTTGTTAACGCATTTTTTTTTCATTTGTATTTCAGGGATAAACCGTTCACATTCACACAGGTCATTAATGATATATAGTGAACGCTCTATGACATCGAATATTTTGAGCACCACCGTTAGATTGGTCAATAATTTTCAATTTGTGAAATGTGTACATACGAACATTTTGTGTTTACATGAACATTTCCCAAAAGACAATTTAAGGTTTTTGTGCATCAAATTGATAATTTGCATTAAAAGGATTTTTATATGCTTTTAAAATGATTTTTATATGCTTTTGGTTGGATGGACAATGATCATCCATGATCTAAGTGAACTTTAAACGGAGTCATTCAAGACTGAAGAAATGCATCTATTGATTATTTGCAGTGCTATTTATCTCAACTTGTTTTATTGTATATAATATTAGCGTAAGTAACTTTAATATGTAAAAATTTGCAGTGTAGGTGTATATAAGGTTTTGGAAAAATTATTCAAGTATTCAATCGGTAAAACATTGCAGTGCAAGTGTATATAAGATTTTGCAAAAATTATTCAAGTGTTTAATCGGTAACCTATCGGCATTGTCAAAATTAAAACTTTTCTGCATTTCATGTTTCAACTGATAGAAAATGTATGCATATTTTGTCGTACATTTTTCGGAAATTTTCAGCGTAGATCAACATTAAAAACTAAAATGAGGGGCTAATTCAAACTGGACAGGAATGGTTGTAAAGTGGTAAGATTTTGAGAATTAATTGCACCGCGAAGTTAAATTCTTGTAGAGATCAGTAGTAAAATTGTAATGTACGAATGAAGTGGAATGGAGATAGCGATGAAAATATCAAGTGTAAAGTATTGTTTGTGGTAGGTATCTGTACATGTATTTTTCAGGAGAGGCATGATTAGTAACCATGTTTGTATATATGTAATATCAGAAAAATGTTCTGGAACCCATCATGCTAGTTATATTTCAACGTGCTTGCTGGAAATCTTTCGTGAATTTTATCGTCAACTATGCTTTAAATTATACTGCCATTAGGTCATCATCGTGAAGTGTATGGAAATATGTTTATCAAAGAAATCAAGGAGAATAACTGTATGTAAACCTCAGCATGCGCAGGTACCTCTTCAAAATCATGTAAAATTGCCCGCCCAATATTGTATTGTCACAAGCTTGTCCTGATTCGAATTAATCACGTTGGTTACTGTAGGCGAAAAAATGAGGCTGTCTAGCGCCATCCTCATTTTTATTTTGGCGGGGAGATTTTGTAACCGGGGCTTCCATATTTATCAGAAGCGAGATTCTGTAGCCATTTTTAGAGATAGGGAATTGTAGTCATTTTCTTTCAATTCCCGCCATTTGGATGGGAAGGGCAGCGACAGGCAAAGTACTCTTCTCCCCACGCGTCGCAACAGAGGGGGTGTTAGATTTATAGTTTCGTCGATGTGAGAAGAATGAAACTGAACATTATTGCTTCTCCGTCGTCCCAAGCAGTTCGAGGCAAAGGACAATTAAGGAATCATGCGCTTTTCGGAGGAAAGGCATCTTAGGGCGTGGCTGACAGAACTCGGGGGCAGAAGTTCGACGAAACAGGAGAGCTTTAGCGGTGGTGCTTGTATCTTCGGAACGAAGGGAAGGAATTGAGACCGATGATGAGAGAGACGGAAAGATTTTATGTAGAATGAATGGAGATCAGGACAAGGTTTAAAGACATTCCCCGTAACTTCTGAATAAACGTTTTCTTCACTGCAAAATTTGGCCTCAGTGGATTCACTTTTCTATGCTTTGTATTGTATTTATCTGCTCCAGTTGGGAGAATTACGGATTAAACCACCGATACCGAACTTAGTGCAAAGGAAACATCAAACGAACCCTCCACACAGGGCGCTGTAATAGAACTCAGCACCAAGCCCTGCAACATTTGAATAATTTAGCCTCAGTCGATTCACTCTTCTATACTTTGTATTGTATTTATCTGCTCCAGTTGGGAGAATTACGGATTATACCACCGATACCGAACTTACTGCAAAGGAAGCATCAAACGAACCCTCCACACAAGGCGCTGTAATAGAAATCAGCTCCAAGCCCTGTAACATAGTTAGTGCATATTCTGGGCGTTTTGGGGAACTTTTTATCTTCAGAATAATAGGCACTGGTAACTGTTTTGTTTTCCCTTGTGGAACAACATGGTCATCCACAATTCCCTTTTTAACGAACAAAACCAGGTACATGACATTCCCTGCACTTGCTTGAAACTTGGCTTTCTTGTGCTACTCAAAAAGTCTTGCATGGGACAAAGCATCTTCCTTATAGGCTGTTTTAATCATTTCGTGCGTTTTCGTGGCGATCTTTTGCTCTTTGCTCTAGTTTTAAATCCATACTGGGTTAAAGAAACACGTCTGAACTCTACACCGTCTACTCCAAGAATGAAATAACGGAGAGCTATAACCACAGAGGAGAAGGTACAGAGGTTTACCTCTCGTTTCTTGAACAGCGCCGCAGTGGTTGGGTATGAAACTACGATAGCGTCAGTTACGTGATACGGTACTAGTGGCTATATAAGTAGCACCGCGGAGAGAGTTGCAAACTCGGGGCCGCGGATGGCCCAGTGGTTAACGCTCGTGACTGCCACGGAGAAACCTTAGGTTCGATCCCAGGTAGGTACAAACGCTCGAACAACACGTCATTGAAACCCGACACTAGTTCGTATTTGCCTTCTACGAAGTCAAATGGCGAACGATTAGTTTCTGCCAAGCAAGTTAGAAGCCAAATTCCAGCGGAGAGGGTGAGGGAGATGAACATGGAGAGAAAGGTCACTAAATATCCACCGTGCGTCGCATGGACACGTTTATTCAGCTGTCGGAACCTGGGTACTGCCCCCCCCCCACCCAGTAATAAATAAGGGTGTCTTCCTTCCCCTTTCTACGTCGCTTCCGTGTCACTTTCCAATCGGGCACTCTAGCCCAAATCTCCTAGCTTCTTATTTCTAACCGTTGTTTAAAACCTTGGGTCAGACACTTTCTTCACAAAACGTTCTACATTTAATCTGGTCTGAGAATTGCAAAATCTTGAAAAAAAAAGTCAAAAAAGGTAGAATCTCACGGTTATAGTTTGGAAGCTTTAGTTCCATGTCCGTCCACTGGTGCGCTGTTCTATTGAGATCTTCGGGGCTAAACTGTTGCCATGAGCCTCAGTGAAAGATATACCTCGGGGTCTCCTACTCTGTGGCTTTAACGACGTGTCGTCACATGACCGATCTTGCAGGTGTTCCGTCCGACACAGGCAGCTGCATTTTTTTGGGTGGAATCATTTTGGCGCTATGACGTTAGTCTCGTCATTTTTGGCACAACCTACATATAGCGATACATTATATATAAAAGGTAATATATCGTGAACAAGAAATCAGAAAGTTATCTAAAACGCTTCAACCTAATGAAGGAGACATGATTTGTGGTTTTAGAGAATACAACTTCTACGAAAACTAAATCCTATTACATCTGAAGTAAACTTTGCAAACCATTGCTGCATCTTCTAGCGAATACATAGCGGCCCCACCATTGGCCGTTATGACAGCTGCGACACATCTAGACATGTTTATTTTGAGATGCCTGTGAGTCTGTATTGGAATTCCCCTCCCCCATTCCTCCAGCAAAGCTCCTGTCAGTGCTGCCGAAAAGGAAGGTCTTACCAGTGAAGATCGGATTCGGCATTCCAGCTCATTCCACAAATGTTCTATTGGACTTTCGAGATTTTGGGCATGCCAGTCCAACACTTCAACTTCTCACCCCTCAAATATGACCTCCCAGTGTGGAAAAGCTTTCGATCATGCTGAAATAGGCAGATATCTATGCCGAAATACTGCCACAGTGCAGGTAGTGTGGAATTGTCCAGAATATCTTCGTATCTGGCAGTAATTGAGCTGAAGGACAACACAACCAAAGGGTTGAGTCCTGCCCAGCGGAAACAGTCCCACAACGTCACAAGCCGATGTAAAGACTGATAATATTACGATTTCGGTTCTTGAATTTCAGCGTAGAAAGAGCGCTGGGTCAACCGACCCCATAAATTTGAGGGAAAGCGGACACTCGTGAGGTGAGAAAACCTGGATCGGCCTTGAGAGACGAGATAACGCGTAGATGCCCACACGAGAAAACGCGTTCCAGAGCAGAGAAAGAGTTCGGACGGTAATGGCGTCCTGTAACTAGCTGGTTGCTTTTCTTTGTATAATAGTGATTTATTGCGATCGGGAACGGTGGTCGCAGAATAAAGTTTTTGAGTTATATATGCGTGCGTTCATGCTAGAGAAATACTGTTTCTGTTTATAGGGGACTTACCCTGAAGTGCCGAAGAACTGGGATACCTCTCTAATACCGCACTGGTTCTCCTCGCGATCGGATATGGCCAGCAACGCGATGGGCCATGCATTCCACGATCTCTCAATTGTGGAAGATCTTTAGTGTGCTGTGCACTGTTGAGAAGTGTACAGCACACTAAAGAGCTTCCACAATTCAGTGATATTTTGAGAAGTGCACTCCCGAAGAGCTTCCCACAATTTAGTAATATTTGCCGGTGGAGGATTCCTGGCATTGACGACACGTTGAACAGCATCACGACCGGGCATGGGAACCACCAGTTCTCTATAGTACTGTGGAGACAGTGCACACCATGCTTACTGAAGAGCGTCCCACAATTCCGTATTATTCGCCTGTGAAGGTTTCCTGATATTGCACTTCGAACAGCATCCCAAATTTGTTCGATGGTGGCCAAGTCAGGATGCCAAACGCTGTGGAATGTTCCTTCAGCCATAACCCGGCTACTGCAGACGTGTGCGATGACGCAATGTCATGTTGAAAGAGGTGGCACCCTTTGGAGTGGTTGAATAACATGAACGAGTGCTAATGATCCCCGAAGATGGTTACGTGACCTCCACAGGTCGGAGCGGTCTTCAGACGTATGAGAGGTCGCAATGCGTTCCCTCTGGAAACGCCCCACACCATAACAAAGCCACCACCCGCTTTCCCTGTCCCTTGTAAGTATGCGGGATCCATTGCCTCATGGGATTGTCGCCACTCCCAAAGTCGACCATCTGCTCAAAACAGTTGATACCGCGATTCGTCGAACCAGGCTACAGCTTTCCAGTATTCTTGCGTCCAATGGCAGTGTTCCCGAGCCCAGGCGAGGCACACAGCCATCACCCCCTAATAGCTTAACAGGCCCGCGCACCGATTTGTGACGTCACTAGAGTAGTCCGTAGTCGCGGAGAGGAGCATTACGGCGATGTGCGGAAGAACGCGTCTTTACGTACACCAACTAACCAGGTCGTGCGTTCTTTTAGAGTTTCACTGCATTTAAATAAGAACTTGTGTGTTAGTTTTCAAATAACTGCAGAGTTAACAAGTTTGTTTAATAATCTTTTAAAATACAGAAGAAAAAGAAATTACAGCGTAAAATTTAGCGTAGCAATAATTTCGACTTGAAAGGGTAAGCAAGACAGATTCGTCAACTTAATGAAAGCATCACTGTCATTTCACTGGAAGTGATAAACCATTCCTATAATCGAAATTATAAACTGTTGTCGTAGTTTCACTTGAAGTTATAGTGTTTTTATAGTTAGCCGAACGATTCCTGTACTTGTGAACAAATCGTTCTTGTACTTGAAAGATTAGTTTGAGGGTCCATTACGAAGTATCGCCGTCGTTTCAAAAGATGTCAATTGACATATTTAAGGAATCAGATTTTTCATTCATTGCAAACTTATGACTATGAAAATTTTAATAATGAAATAATTCCTTTAGTGAAAATGTATTTTATATGCAATCCGTGATCACTAATATATATAAAAAGGTCAAGAAAAACTGAATTTTTTTCTGTGTTTTTAATTATTACCAAAGGCTCAATAAAACACGTTTTAACATACATGCAGTGAATTGCTGCTTGATCCACTGATTGCATCAAATAAATTAAGATTTCAAGAAAATTGTGCCATTGCTACATTATTAAACGTACAATAATGACATAACAAGTTTTCCTAATTTTAGTACCATCTAGTTACGTGTTTGGACAACTTCATTTTGATAAGCAAATATAAAGTTTATAATTTTTGTCTTCCACAGCACTATTTCAAAAAAGTTACCTTGTCAATGTATTAAGTATATTAGTAGCATTAAGCAAAACTATTTCGATCCACAATATAAGCATTTCTTTTTATCTGGAAAAATACAAGTAGCTTATTGGCAGAAATTTCCTGAAATTTGATTTTCAAGAAATATTCAGGAAAACTGCCAATGTACATATAATTATGGTTGTGTAGTTCTTTGTGTATCACAAGCACAATTTGATTAAGTGTCCGTTAGCTGTTCCTTGAAGAATTTCAAAGACACGTTTCTAAGAAAATCTGAAATTTGTTCTAATAATTTCTTAAAGTATTTTTTCAGATAATTATTATATTTTTTGAGAACGTGACAAATGCATATGCAGTTATTGTACTGAATAAATCTAAGCGATTGTTTTGGTACTATAGGATGTATTTTAAAAGATGTACATGTTTCATTATAAATTGACTAACTTGATGTACCATTTTCTCAGAAACTATAAAAAGCAATGGTATAAAATTTTGCACAAATGTTTTGTCATTGCTAAAGCTATTGAAAAAGATTGTTTTTTCCTTTTCTTATGATTTTGGTTTCAAAATAAATTCTATGAAGGATTGAAGTTTTTCCCCATACAAAAATTGACACCCACCCTCACGTTTGGAAGCACACTTTCCAGATAATATGAGATATATTAGTTCCAGTTATTATTGCTGTAGCTTGTGAAGACACAGTGCAGGAAGTCTGGAAACAGATAAGTCTAGGTAAATAAATAAAACGTTGATCACTCATTTTAAGCAAATGTTTTCAAAAAAAAAAAAAAAAAAAAAGAGGCGAGTATATATTTTTACTTGTATTTTAAAAATCTTGTTTGTTTAGAACATAGTTTCCACAATATGTGGATTCATGTCGATCCACGTACTTTTTTTTCTCTTAAAAATAACAATATCCAAGGCTTAAAAATACCATGCCCGAGATGCCCAGATCATGTAAATCATTCGTCTGGGCAGGTAAATAAAACATTTAATTGCCTGTGCATGGTAACTGAATTTTAAAATAAAAGTTTGTAATAAAATTTCCTACTACACAAGAAAAAAGACAGTCATCACATGTCGTGTTTCATGTCATTGTTAATTAATGGAAGTTGTATTATTGTTACGAAGTACCAAGGAAAGAGTAATATCACATCTTTAATTATGTTATGCTCTACGCCCAGAAATCGGAAACCTAGTTTTTCTCCAAATTTTGTTTATAATCAACAACAGTTTGCATGCCTCTGATGTAACCGGCCTCTCATGTTTAGTGACAAAGGGAGAAAACTTTAACAAAAGGAACATGGCATAATCACTAAATTTCCGAAACACCAGTTTCATCATCGTACCATTTCATACCAATTTCAGCATCAGCATCTTAAAAATTGATATACACACGTTTGTGCATTGAACATTTGTAATACAGACCCTTAAAATGGAAGTGCAAACATGTTAAAACAGTTCATATTTTTAACTTAAAAAAAATAGGGTTCTGGTTTGTTATCTTAAAAGATACATTTTCCTGCGCATCCTGCTTTTACTACATGGGCAAGTAAATAATTTCTTGCCCAGGTAGTACTGATATATTTCACCTAATTTTTAAGAAATTGAATGGTTCTGATAAATTCTCATCCTACCACAGATAGAGCATACACACTGCTCACACGAGAGTTCTTCAATGTGTTGGTTTGTAGAAAAATGCTTCAAAATCTTTAAACGGACATTTTAAAGGCAAACTTACTCCTGAACTATGTGTGAACTTCTGTTTTTGTGCATTCATATCTAACTTTTGCTGTCTATACTTGATTTAGTGTTTGTGTTCCTTTAGTAATAAATATTAAAAATGATAATTCAATGCAATTCTCTATGTCTGCAAACACAAAAGATGTATTTCACATGGCAACAAGGCCTTAGCATTTATATGAAGGACATAGGCATGTTAGATGTGTACATGACATACATATATTTCGTATAGGATATAAGTATTTTACAAGCACTTGTGCCCAGAAAAAGGGACCCCATAAAAGTTAATCTGGCGCTGCCTAAACACTTAAATAACTAAGTACGAATGTATCAACATATTACTCTTGGGATCAAAAACATGCAACCCTTATTATTCTGTGTCCATAATAAAGTTTAAAACCACTTCCTAAATATACATATTTTACTTTGAACTCATTTGATACATTGGCAAAAACATGTTATTTGTTACTATAACAACACAAGTAATCTATTCTTTCCATTACAAACATAAATTTCATTTTTCAAAAATCTTTTCAGTGCTTTGACTTTCCGCTGTGAGATGCATTAGATTATAAAATTAGCCAAATTTAAATTTTCTAGTTCAAAATTTTTATTTTACGAGTAGTTTAAAATAAGGTTAACAAAAGGTTTCCACGTACCTTAGAGTTGAAAATTTTCACGCTTTATTGCTGTAATCCATTTTCTGAGAACCTCCCCATTAGTAGGGAATTTGAATACTTTTAATATTCCTCTATGAAAATAAATTTAGTTGACAATTTGACAACAACAACCACACACATCCGTAGTCACGCTTACACAGAGTGAGCAAGCTCATGCATGCTCGACCACCCACCACGGATATCAGCCTACTCTCCCCTACGTCACGCAGCTTCCGGCGTTCGGTGCGCGGGCCTGCTAAGCTATTAGGGGATGATGACACAGCCCTGTATCGTCGGGCCCGGAAACCCATTGAACTCATGGAACGTTGCGCTGTCCGAACGATGATGCTACTACTGGCCCGATCATTTAATTGCGCTGTGATTTGTAGCAAAGTTATACGCAGGGCGGATGATACGATGGGTGACAGACGGCGCTGTCCACGATTGTCCAATCTCTTCTACGGACACACCGGTCTCGCACTCTGGATTTCCCCCGAGTTTCTGCAGTTCTCTTGAAATTCGTGACCGCATAAATCCACATGTTGTGGTAATTTCCGAGATGGAGTGACCTATCTCCCAGGTGCCGACTATTATATCACGTTCAAAATCGCTTAAATCCTGAGAAGCTGCCACCTGAACTGCGAATCCAACAACTTGTGCTTGCGGAGATATCTGCCTCTATAAATACGTCGTTTGCGGACGATACCATTTACCGCATGGGTATGGTAGCATGTAATAGAAATGGTAGACGCCCTTCCCACTTTTTTTGGCACCTCAGTGTATTACGTTTGATAATAGCCAACTTAGTAAATGCTGTGGAGATACGAAGGAGTGAATCACACAAGCGACCTAGAAATACATAGGTTTCCTAACTTGGCTGTAGGGAAAATGCAGTCCGTCTGACAGGGTTCCCCGGGAAAATGCTTTTCCCAAATACATTCATCCGAACAAAGTAGAGAGTAGCATGATTCGTTACTCTACACGACCCACTTTCACCCACCTATTTTCCACAGGCAGCGAGCGAGGGACCACTGCAGTCGTCTTGTGGGTTTATCTGGAGTGATGTAGGGCTTGTGTGCAGCCGACCTAGCATGGTAACTGTGTGCACGTAATTCCTGATTGACTGTTCTGGTGCAAATAGGTGTTCTAGCGGCTTGTGCGGCATCGCCGGCCAGGTCTGTGACTGAGGACGTGCGTGCCTCCTTCACATTAAGATTCGTTTGGAAAAAATCTCTCAGCTTGTGCGACCTACCAGAGAGCAGCTTCACTATAATGCTAACATCTGCTCTCCATCGATGAAGAACATCAGCGACGGTGGAATTTGAGAATCCCAGAAATGTTATGCGCTTATTCCTCGCTGAGGTGACATCCAACACCCATGCTATCTAACCACTCAGTCTTTCATTTCATGTTCACGCGGTATAGTGCCTTCCAATGCGTGCGCCAATGTTCCCCTTTATATGCAGCACGCAGCGCACACCACGCGATCAGGTTTGGTTCTGCAAATGCACGTTTATTTGCATATGTGGAGGTGTCCGGATGCCTTTGTCTTGATAGTGTTCATTCAATGACATTTTTCATCGTTTATGGAAAGAAAAGCTACTTTTGAAAGGTATTGAAGTTCGTTATTTTGTCTGAAACCTTTCGTACTTGGTTCGCAGTTGTAACTTATTCAGGGTAAGAGTTCCATTTTAAAGGCCAACAACTCAACAAATATGAATCGTTTGTATTTTCTGAGTAGATTCCTGAGATAGAAGGGTTTCTCTCAGACGGCTATGATATTTTCTGCTTATGGGCAAGCAACACCTTTGTTTAGTGTTTGGAGATAGTTCAAAAAAACAAATAAAAAAACAGAGTGGTTTTTGATGGAGCTAAAAAGGAACAAATCCCTTGGTGCTCGTTTAACCGGAAAATAAATTTGAAATGCTTTTCTGAAACACTGAAACTCAAAAGAAAAAAGAATGACAGATGTGTGTTATTCTTTTGAAGTAACACTAAAATGGGAAAAAAGCAGTTGAAAGATCCAGCAAGAATTTTTTTTTTTTTTTTTTTTTTTTGCAATATTTGCTGAAATCCACTAAATCCGCAGTTCAGGATCTGTTCTCACTTTTATTATTTTTTTCCTCGACTGCAAAATATATCCGCATTTTACACCTATTTCTCTTTGCGAAAAAAAATAACCGTTATTCGCCGAACAGGATACATTGTTTGTATACTCACTGACGACAACTTCTCAGCAAATATTTTGATATAAACATATTTTCTAGAGCGAAATGGTTTCACACTTTTTATTATTCTTTAAAAAACGCTTTTAAAATGTACCAATTGTTTTTATTCGAAATGCATTTTGATTTCGAATCGTTTTTCTATTTAGAGCTTCCGTGGATATGTTTCAAAGGGATTTTCAGAATAGTTTCACATTTCATCTTCGGAAGAGTATGTAAGAGATGCTGTGACGTTTGAAAAATAAATTTCTTTGTTTTCAGCCTAATAATATCTTACTGCTTGACGTAAACCACAATGCGCTTATATTAAAAAAAAAGTGAAATAATTTAGCCAATGAAAATTAATTTTTACAGTTGAACCCAAATCCTCACTCACACTTTAGATTTACTGATGATAAAAATATTTACTCTTTAACGACCATAACTCCCAAAATGCCCTTACATCCAAACTAAAACGATCGCATGAAAACGCTGGTCTATACAGTAGTGAGTAGGATTTCGTACTCCCACATGTTCTTTGATTTTTCACGGCCTCTATAGGGTTAACAGAATTCACATTCAGTCACACTGTTGTGGCTAAACAAATAAGTAAAGCAGACATTGGTATCTCCCGGGGCAATATTATTTGAATTTACACTGCTTCTACGGGATCAGCAGAAGTCACACCCAGTCAGCACTGTTGTGGCTGAACGAATAAGTGAAGCAGACGATGGTATATCCCGGGGCAATATTATTTGAATTTACACTGCTTCTACGGGATCAGCAGAAGTCACCCTCCAGTCAGCACTGTTGTGGCTAAACAAATAAGTAAAGCAGACATTGGTATCTCCCGGGGCAATATTATTTGAATTTACACTGCTTCTACGGGATCAGCAGAAGTCACACCCAGTCAGCACTGTTGTGGCTGAACGAATAAGTGAAGCAGACGATGGTATATCCCGGGGCAATATTATTTGAATTTACACTGCTTCTACGGGATCAGCAGAAGTCACCCTCCAGTCAGCACTGTTGTGGCTGAACAAATAAGTGAAGCAGACATTGGTATCTCCCGGGGCAATATTATTTAAATTTACACTGCTTCTACGGGATCAGCAGAAGTCACACATAGTCACCACTGTTGTGGCTGAACGAATAAGTGAAGCAGACGATGGTATATCCCGGGGCAATATTATTTGAATTTACACTGCTTCTACGGGATCAGCAGAAGTCACACCCAGTCAGCACTGTTGTGGCTGAACGAATAAGTGAAGCAGACGATGGTATATCCCGGGGCAATATTATTTGAATTTACACTGCTTCTACGGGATCAGCAGAAGTCACCCTCCAGTCAGCACTGTTGTGGCTGAACAAATAAGTGAAGCAGACATTGGTATCTCCCGGGGCAATATTATTTGAATTTACACTGCTTCTACGGGATCAGCAGAAGTCACACCCAGTCAGCACTGTTGTGGCTGAACGAATAAGTGAAGCAGACGATGGTATATCCCGGGGCAATATTATTTGAATTTACACTGCTTCTACGGGATCAGCAGAAGTCCCCCTCCAGTCAGCACTGTTGTGGCTGAACAAATAAGTGAAGCAGACATTGGTATCTCCCGGGGCAATATTATTTGAATTTACACTGCTTCTACGGGATCAGCAGAAGTCACACCCAGTCAGCACTGTTGTGGCTGAACGAATAAGTGAAGCAGACGATGGTATATCCCGGGGCAATATTATTTGAATTTACACTGCTTCTACGGGATCAGCAGAAGTCACACCCAGTCAGCACTGTTGTGGCTGAACAAATAAGTGAAGCAGACGTTGGTATCTCTCGGGGCAATATTATTTGAATTTACACTGCTTCTACGGGATCAGCAGAAGTCACCCCCAGTCAGCACTGTTGTGGCTGAACAAATAAGTGAAGCAGACGTTGGTATCTCTGGGCAATATTATTTGAATTTACACTGCTTCTACAGGATCAGCAGAAGTCACCCCCAGTCAGCACTGTTGTGGCTGAACAAATAAGTGAAGCAGACGTTGGTATCTCTCGGGGCAATATTATTTGAATTTACACTACTTCTACGGGATCAGCAGAAGTCACCCCCCAGTCAGCACTGTTGTGGCTGAACAAATAAGTGAAGCAGACGTTGGTATCTCCCGGGGCAATATTATTTGAATTTACACTACTTCTACGGGATCAGCAGAAGTCACCCCCAGTCAGCACTGTTGTGGCTGAACAAATAAGTGAAGCAGACGATGGTATATCCCGGGGCAATATTATTTGAATTTACACTGCTTCTACGGGATCAGCAGAAGTAACCCCAGTCAGCACTGTTGTAGCTGAACAAATAAGTGAAGCAGACGTTGGTATATCCCGGGGCAATATTATTTGAATTTACACTGCTTCTACAGGATCAGCAGAAGTCACCCCCAGTCAGCACTGTTGTGGCTGAACAAATAAGTGAAGCAGACGATGGTATATCCCGGGGCAATATTATTTGAATTTACACTGCTTTCTACGGGATCAGCAGAAGTAACCCCAGTCAGCACTGTTGTAGCTGAACAAATAAGTGAAGCAGACGTTGGTATATCCCGGGGCAATATTATTTGAATTTACACTGCTTCTACAGGATCAGCAGAAGTCACCCCCAGTCAGCACTGTTGTGGCTGAACAAATAAGTGAAGCAGACGTTGGTATTTCCCGGGGCAATATTATTTGAATTTACACTGCTTCTACAGGATCAGCAGAAGTCACCCCCAGTCAGCACTGTTGTGGCTGAACAAATAAGTGAAGCAGACGTTGGTATCTCCCGGGGCAATATTATTTGAATTTACACTGCTTCTACAGGATCAGCAGAAGTCACCCCCAGTCAGCACTGTTGTGGCTGAACAAATAAGTGAAGCAGACGTTGGTATCTCCCGGGGCAATATTATTTGAATTTACACTGCTTCTACGGGATCAGCAGAAGTCACCCCAGTCAGCACTGTTGTGGCTGAACAAATAAGTGAAGCAGACGTTGGTATCTCCCGGGGCAATATTATTTGAATTTACACTACTTCTACGGGATCAGCAGAAGTCACCCCCCAGTCAGCACTGTTGTGGCTGAACAAATAAGTGAAGCAGACGTTGGTATCTCCCGGGGCAATATTATTTGAATTTACACTGCTTCTACGGAATCAGCAGAAGTCACCCCCGTCACCACTGTTGTGGCTGAACAAATAAGTGAAGCAGACGTTGGTATCTCCCGGGGCAATATTATTTGAATTTACACTACTTCTACGGGATCAGCAGAAGTCACCCCCAGTCAGCACTGTTGTGGCTGAACAAATAAGTGAAGCAGACGTTGGTATCTCCCGGGGCAATATTATTTGAATTTACACTACTTCTACGGGATCAGCAGAAGTCACCCCCAGTCAGCACTGTTGTGGCTGAACAAATAAGTGAAGCAGACGTTGGTATCTCCCGGGGCAATATTATTTGAATTTACACTGCTTCTACGGGATCAGCAGAAGTCACCCCCAGTCAGCACTGTTGTGGCTGAACAAATAAGTGAAGCAGACGTTGGTATCTCCCGGGGCAATATTATTTGAATTTACACTACTTCTACGGGATCAGCAGAAGTCACCCCCAGTCAGCACTGTTGTGGCTGAACAAATAAGTGAAGCAGACGTTGGTATCTCCCGGGGCAATATTATTTGAATTTACACTGCTTCTACGGAATCAGCAGAAGTCACCCCCGTCACCACTGTTGTGGCTGAACAAATAAGTGAAGCAGACGTTGGTATCTCCCGGGGCAATATTATTTGAATTTACACTGCTTCTACGGGATCAGCAGAAGTCACCCTCCAGTCAGCACTGTTGTGGCTGAACAAATAAGTGAAGCAGACGATGGTATATTCCGGGGCAATATTATTTGAATTTACACTGCTTCTACGGGATCAGCAGAAGTCACCCCAGTCAGCACTGTTGTGGCTGAACAAATAAGTGAAGCAGACGATGGTATATCCCGGGGCAATATTATTTGAATTTACACTGCTTCTACGGGATCAGCAGAAGTCACCCCCAGTCAGCACTGTTGTAGCTGAACAAATAAGTGAAGCAGACGTTGGTATATCCCGGGGCAATATTATTTGAATTTACACTGCTTCTACGGGATCAGCAGAAGTCACCCCCAGTCAGCACTGTTGTGGCTGAACAAATAAGTGAAGCAGACGTTGGTATCTCCCGGGGCAATATTATTTGAATTTACACTACTTCTACGGGATCAGCAGAAGTCACCCCCCAGTCAGCACTGTTGTGGCTGAACAAATAAGTGAAGCAGACGTTGGTATCTCCCGGGGCAATATTATTTGAATTTACACTACTTCTACGGGATCAGCAGAAGTCACCCCCGTCAGCACTGTTGTGGCTGAACAAATAAGTGAAGCAGACGTTGGTATCTCTCGGGGCAATATTATTTGAATTTACACTGCTTCTACAGGATCAGCAGAAGTCACCCCCAGTCAGCACTGTTGTGGCTGAACAAATAAGTGAAGCAGACGTTGGTATCTCCCGGGGCAATATTATTTGAATTTACACTACTTCTACGGGATCAGCAGAAGTCACCCCCAGTCAGCACTGTTGTGGCTGAACAAATAAGTGAAGCAGACGTTGGTATCTCCCGGGACAATATTATTTGAATTTACACTACTTCTACGGGATCAGCAGAAGTCACCCCCAGTCAGCACTGTTGTGGCTGAACAAATAAGTGAAGCAGACGGTGGTATCTCCCGGGGCAATATTATTTGAATTTACACTGCTTCTACGGGATCAGCAGAAGTCACCCAAAGTCAGCACTGTTGTAGCTGAACAAATAAGTGAAGCAGACGTTGGTATATCCCGGGGCAATATTATTTGAATTTACACTGCTTCTACGGGATCAGCAGAAGTCACCCCCAGTCAGCACTGTTGTGGCTGAACAAATAAGTGAAGCAGACGTTGGTATTTCCCGGGGCAATATTATTTGAATTTACACTGCTTCTACGGAATCAGCAGAAGTCACCCCCAGTCAGCACTGTTGTGGCTGAACAAATAAGTGAAGCAGACGATGGTATATCCCGGGGCAATATTATTTGAATTTACACTGCTTCTACGGGATCAGCAGAAATCACACCCAGTCAGCACTGTTGTGGCTGAACAAATAAGTAAAGCAGACATTGGTATCTCCCGGGGCAATATTATTTGAATTTACACTGCTTCTACGGGATCAGCAGAAGTCCCCCCCCCAGTAAGCACTGTTGTGGCCGAACAAATAAGTGAAGCAGACGTTGGTATCTCCCGGGGCAATATTATTTGAATTTACACTGCTTCTACTGGATCAGCAGAAGTCACCCCCAGTCAGCACTGTTGTGGCTGAACAAATAAGTGAAGCAGACGATGGTATATCCCGGGGCAATATTATTTGAATTTACACTGCTTCTACGGGATCAGCAGAAATCACCCCCAGTCAGCACTGTTGTGGCTGAACAAATAAGTGAAGCAGACGTTGGTATCTCCCGGGGCAATATTATTTGAATTTACACTGCTTCTACTGGATCAGCAGAAGTCACCCCCAGTCAGCACTGTTGTGGCTAAACAAATAAGTAAAGCAGACGTTGGTATCTCCCGGGGCAATATTATTTGAATTTACACTGCTTCTACGGGATCAGCAGAAGTCACCCTCCAGTCAGCACTGTTGTGGCTGAACAAATAAGTGAAGCAGACATTGGTATCTCCCGGGGCAATATTATTTGAATTTACACTGCTTCTACGGGATCAGCAGAAGTCACCCCCAGTCAGCACTGTTGTGGCTAAACAAATAAGTAAAGCAGACGTTGGTATCTCCCGGGGCAATATTATTTGAATTTACACTGCTTCTACGGGATCAGCAGAAATCACCCCCAGTCAGCACTGTTGTGGCTGAACAAATAAGTGAAGCAGACATTGGTATCTCCCGGGGCAATATTATTTGAATTTACACTGCTTCTACGGGATCAGCAGAAGTCACCCCCAGTCAGCACTGTTGTGGCTAAACAAATAAGTAAAGCAGACGTTGGTATCTCCCGGGGCAATATTATTTGAATTTACACTGCTTCTACTGGATCAGCAGAAGTCACCCTCCAGTCAGCACTGTTGTGGCTGAACAAATAAGTAAAGCAGACATTGGTATCTCCCGGGGCAATATTATTTGAATTTACACTGCTTCTACGGGATCAGCAGAAGTCACCCCCCAGTCAGCACTGTTGTGGCTAAACAAATAAGTAAAGCAGACGTTGGTATCTCCCGGGGCAATATTATTTGAATTTACACTGCTTCTACGGGATCAGCAGAAGTCACCCCCCAGTCAGCACTGTTGTGGCTAAACAAATAAGTAAAGCAGACGTTGGTATCTCCCGGGGCAATATTATTTGAATTTACACTGCTTCTACGGGATCAGCAGAAGTCACCCCCCAGTCAGCACTGTTGTGGCTAAACAAATAAGTAAAGCAGACGTTGGTATCTCCCGGGGCAATATTATTTGAATTTACACTGCTTCTACGGGATCAGCAGAAGTCACCCCCCAGTCAGCACTGTTGTGGCTAAACAAATAAGTAAAGCAGACATTGGTATCTCCCGGGGCAATATTATTTGAATTTACACTGCTTCTACGGGATCAGCAGAAGTCACCCCCCAGTCAGCACTGTTGTGGCTAAACAAATAAGTAAAGCAGACGTTGGTATCTCCCGGGGCAATATTATTTGAATTTACACTGCTTCTACGGGATCAGCAGAAGTCACCCCCCAGTCAGCACTGTTGTGGCTAAACAAATAAGTAAAGCAGACGTTGGTATCTCCCGGGGCAATATTATTTGAATTTACACTGCTTCTACGGGATCAGCAGAAGTCACCCCCAGTCAGCACTGTTGTGGCTAAACAAATAAGTAAAGCAGACGTTGGTATCTCCCGGGGCAATATTATTTGAATTTACACTGCTTCTACGGGATCAGCAGAAGTCCCCCCCCCCCAGTAAGCACTGTTGTGGCCGAACAAATAAGTGAAGCAGACGTTGGTATCTCCCGGGGCAATATTATTTGAATTTACACTGCTTCTACGGGATCAGCAGAAGTCACCCCCCAGTCAGCACTGTTGTGGCTAAACAAATAAGTAAAGCAGACATTGGTATCTCCCGGGGCAATATTATTTGAATTTACACTGCTTCTACGGGATCAGCAGAAGTCACCCCCAGTCAGCACTGTTGTGGCTAAACAAATAAGTAAAGCAGACGTTGGTATCTCCCGGGGCAATATTATTTGAATTTACACTGCTTCTACGGGATCAGCAGAAGTCACCCCCAGTCAGCACTGTTGTGGCTAAACAAATAAGTAAAGCAGACGTTGGTATCTCCCGGGGCAATATTATTTGAATTTACACTGCTTCTACGGGATCAGCAGAAGTCACCCCCCAGTCAGCACTGTTGTGGCTAAACAAATAAGTAAAGCAGACGTTGGTATCTCCCGGGGCAATATTATTTGAATTTACACTGCTTCTACGGGATCAGCAGAAGTCACCCCCAGTCAGCACTGTTGTGGCTAAACAAATAAGTAAAGCAGACGTTGGTATCTCCCGGGGCAATATTATTTGAATTTACACTGCTTCTACGGGATCAGCAGAAGTCACCCCCAGTCAGCACTGTTGTGGCTAAACAAATAAGTAAAGCAGACGTTGGTATCTCCCGGGGCAATATTATTTGAATTTACACTGCTTCTACGGGATCAGCAGAAGTCACCCCCCAGTCAGCACTGTTGTGGCTAAACAAATAAGTAAAGCAGACGTTGGTATCTCCCGGGGCAATATTATTTGAATTTACACTGCTTCTACGGGATCAGCAGAAGTCACCCCCCAGTCAGCACTGTTGTGGCTAAACAAATAAGTAAAGCAGACATTGGTATCTCCCGGGGCAATATTATTTGAATTTACACTGCTTCTACGGGATCAGCAGAAGTCACCCCCCAGTCAGCACTGTTGTGGCTAAACAAATAAGTAAAGCAGACGTTGGTATCTCCCGGGGCAATATTATTTGAATTTACACTGCTTCTACGGGATCAGCAGAAATCACCCCCAGTCAGCACTGTTGTGGCTGAACAAATAAGTAAAGCAGACATTGGTATCTCCCGGGGCAATATTATTTGAATTTACACTGCTTCTACGGGATCAGCAGAAGTCACCCTCCAGTCAGCACTGTTGTGGCTGAACAAATAAGTGAAGCAGACGTTGG
Organism: Macrothele yani; assembly: GCA_039090855.1. Taxonomy (NCBI): domain Eukaryota; kingdom Metazoa; phylum Arthropoda; class Arachnida; order Araneae; family Macrothelidae; genus Macrothele; species Macrothele yani. The sequence goes on from CM077004.1 coordinate 42,481,631, forward strand.
TATCTCCCGGGGCAATATTATTTGAATTTACACTGCTTCTACGGGATCAGCAGAAATCACCCCCAGTCAGCACTGTTGTGGCTGAACAAATAAGTAAAGCAGATATTGGTATCTCCCGGGGCAATATTATTTGAATTTACACTGCTTCTACGGGATCAGCAGAAGTCACCCTCCAGTCAGCACTGTTGTGGCTGAACAAATAAGTGAAGCAGACGTTGGTATCTCCCGGGGCAATATTATTTGAATTTACACTGCTTCTACGGGATCAGCAGAAGTCACCCCAGTCAGCAATGGTGTGGCTGAACAAATAAGTGAAGCAGACGTTGGTATCTCCCGGGGCAATATTATTTGAATTTACACTGCTTCTACGGGATCAGCAGAAGTCACCCTCCAGTCAGCAATATTGTGGCTGAACAAATAAGTGAAGCAGACGTTGGTATCTCCCGGGGCAACATTATTTGAATTTACACTGCTTCTACGGGATCAGCAGAAGTCAACCCCAGTCAGCACTGTTGTGGCTGAACAAATAAGTGAAGCAGACGTTGGTATCTCCCGGGGCAATATTATTTGAATTTACACTGCTTCTACGGGATCAGCAGAAGTCACCCCCAGTCAGCAATATTGTGGCTGAACAAATAAGTGAAGCAGACGTTGGTATCTCCCGGGGCAACATTATTTGAATTTACACTGCTTCTACGGGATCAGCAGAAGTCAACCCCAGTCAGCACTGTTGTGGCTGAACAAATAAGTGAAGCAGACGTTGGTATCTCCCGGGGCAATATTATTTGAATTTACACTGCTTCTACGGGATCAGCAGAAGTCACCCCCCCCCCCCCAGTCAGCAATGGTGTGGCTGAACAAATAATCAGCAGAAGTCACCCCAGTCAGCAATATTGTGGCTGAACAAATAAGTGAAGCAGACGTTGGTATCTCCCGGGGCAATATTATTTGAATTTATACTGCTTCTACGGGATCAGCAGAAGTCACTCCCAGTCAGCAATGTTGTGGCTGAACAAATAAGTGAAGCAGACGTTGGTATCTCCCGGGGCAATATTATTTGAATTTACACTGCTTCTACGGGATCAGCAGAAGTCACTCCCAGTCAGCAGTGTTGTGGCTGAACAAATAAGTGAAGCAGACGTTGGTATCTCCTGGGGCAATATTATTTGAATTTACACTGCTTCTACGGGATCAGCAGAAGTCATTCCCAGTCAGCAATGTTGTGGCTGAACAAATAAGTGAAGCAGACGTTGGTATCTCCTAAGGCAATATTATTTGAATTTACACTGCTTCTACGGGATCAGCAGAAGTCATTCCCAGTCAGCAATGTTGTGGCTGAACAAATAAGTGAAGCAGACGTTGGTATCTCCCGGGGCAATATTATTTGAATTTACACTGCTTCTACGGGATCAGCAGAAGTCACTCCCAGTCAGCAGTGTTGTGGCTGAACAAATAAGTGAAGCAGACGTTGGTATCTCCTGGGGCAATATTATTTGAATTTACACTGCTTCTACGGGATCAGCAGAAGTCATCCCCAGTCAGCAATGTTGTGGCTGAACAAATAAGTGAAGCAGGCGCAGGTATCTCCCGGGTAATGTTATTTAATCTCATTACTAAATGCGTTCTCCAAGGAAGAATGTAGTGATCGTCTCCAGCAAATGCCTGCAGGTTAATGCACGTCAATGCTACAGATGCGAAGTTCTGTCTGTAATCGAGCAGTAATCCTTGTTTTCTTAACTTATAATGGCGAGGGGAGAAATCCGAAAGGTTTTGAGCGACACAAGATTTCAAGGCTGGCTGTTAAAAAGTTAATTTGATTTTCTTTTTTTTTTTTGCAAATTTAAGTAAAAGTCCAAGTTACAGTAACTGGTAAAATGATTGTGAAACTAAGATACGACTGGCAGTTGGAGTTTTATCTTTTTTTTCTCGGTGTCTCCGACGAGCTGTTGTTTAAGAACAATGATACCAAGGGAAGAGAAAATGACAGTGTATAACGAAGTAAATATCTCCGTCATTTTTGTCCACGCCGGGCATCGAAACCGGGCTCCCCTTACTCCGGAATAAGTCGCTCTACCAACTGAGCTACGCATACGTATCTTCTCGCTGGTATCTGCCTTTATCTCATGTGCACGTCATATTTCTTGATATTGAGGAATAGACTCTGCCAAGTATTTCGAACGAAATGGTTGAGTAGAAAAGGAAACAAAGCTTCCCAGCGTCAGAGAAGAAAATACTGAGGGAAAATGAAACCAAAGGAGAAAAAAAGAAGGAAAGACTGAGGGAAGAAAAACACAGAACAATCTAGCAAAAATAGTTCAGGGGAAAAGAGATAACAGCTTTTCAGCATGCTGGAAGGAACAATTTTTCGAAGGGGAAAATTTAAATTCCCCAGCATACTGAAATGAGGAACTGAGGGGAAGGAATCAAATCTGTCCAGCATCTGTAAAAGGAAAGTGAGCAGGAAGGGAATCAAGGCTGCTCAGCATTCGGGGAGGAACAATTGAGACAGAAAGAAATTAAAACTTTTCAGCATGCTGGAAGGAACAATTTTGGGAGGTGAAAATTTTAATTGCCCAGCATACTGAAATGAGGAACTGAGGGGAAGGAATCAAATCTGTCCAGCATCTGTAAAAGGAAAGTGAGCAGGAAGGGAATCAAGGCTGCTCAGCATTCGGGGAGGAACAATTGAGACAGAAAGAAATTAAAACTTTTCAGCATGCTGGAAGGAACAATTTTGGGAGGTGAAAATTTTAATTGCCCAGCATACTGAAATGAGGAACTGAGGGGAATTAATCAAATCTGTCCAGCATCTGTAAAAGGAAAGTGAGCAGGAAGGGAATCAAGGCTGCTCAGCATTCGGGGAGGAACAATTGAGACAGAAAGAAATTAAAACTTTTCAGCATGCTGGAAGGAACAATTTTGGGAGGTGAAAATTTTAATTCCCCAGCATACTGAAATGAGGAACTGAGGGGAAGGAATCAAATCTGTCCAGCATCTGTAAAAGGAAAGTGAGCAGGAAGGGAATCAAGGCTGCTCAGCATTCGGGGAGGAACAATTGAGACAGAAAGAAATTAAAACTTTTCAGCATGCTGGAAGGAACAATTTTGTTAGGTTGTAAATTTTAATTGCCCAGCATACTGAAATGAAGAACTGAGGGGAAGGAATGAAATCTGTCGAGCATCTGTAAGAGAAAACTGAGTAGGAAGGGAATCAAGGCTGCTCAGCATTCGCGTAGGAACAACTGAGAGAAACGAAATTAAATTTGCTAAGTATACTGAAGAAACACTTGAGATGAGGAGATATCAAAATTTCCCAGCCTACTGGGAGGGACGACTGAGGGGGAAATAAATCAAAGACTCCTATCATCCAGGGCGGAACAATTCAGGGAAGAAGAAATCAAAGTAGTCCAGCATTCTGCAAGAAATAACTGAGAAGCCCAGAAATCAAGGTTTCTCAGCATCGTGAACAAATGGCTAAGAAATGGAGAAGATATAAATGTATCCAACGTTCTGGTGGTAACAATTCAGGGAAAAGGAGAATGAGAGCTTTGTAGCATGTTGGAAGCAACAACGGAGAGAAAAAGAAAATTAAACCGTGCAGTATATTGGCAGGAAGAACTGATGGAAAAAGAAATCAAATGTATTTTCCTTATTCTGGAAGGAAGGATTTGGAAACAAGAAATAAAAAAAGTTATCCAGCATTCTGGAAGAAACAATCCTGAGGAAAAATACTGAAAGCTCATTGTCCTACAGTGAACAAATGAGGGAAAAAGAAATCAAAACTTTCCCATGTCACGACACAAGGACAACATCACGTTCGCCCGAATATGAGAATAAGCGATTCCTCACTCACGCAGGAAAGAATATGAAATTATAATATTTTTTAAAAATTCTTTTTTATGTGAGACGACGTATCACTCAGCAATAGTGTGCCCATTCCCACAAATAAATGAAGGAAACCTTTTAACTTCTTGCTGCTTTGTCGTATTTGTCATACGAAAGGTTGGCGTTTGTGAGTGGGAGACAAAATAAATTTCAGCAAAATTGAAATATATATTCGAAAATCGAAAAAGTTCTAAATAATTGAAATATTGTACCAATGAAACTTCTCATGTTAATGTAGCAATCAGTTTTTGAAGCTAAAGGCAAGGAGGTACAAATTAAATCATCCTTCCGATTTTTTATTGGCATGCCTTTTGTAAAAAAACAGTAGGTGCTTATGGCATCACTTTGTCCTTCTGTCCGTACGTCTGTCTGTGGACACCATATCTCATCAAATATTAGTCCTATTTGAAAATATCGTTTGCATTGGAATGCCTGAAATGTGATATTTTGAAAAATCTATTTGCATTGGAAAGCCTGAAATTTGATCCATTGCTTCCCGGTTTATTCCGATGCATAACTTCGTCACTAGAGGGCGTAAATTCAGATGCTATCCAATTCAAAATATATTTTATTCCATATATTTGTTTCTAAATATCCCATTGAAAACGTTATTCGTCTTTCCATGCCATTTATGAAAAAGATTATTTTGAGTAGTTTCTTTTTCATGTAAGGTATATATTCCGTCAGGGGCGTAGAGGTAAATTATGATTTCCGAGATTTCTCTGCTTCTAAAAGTCCTATTTTAAAACTCCTTTCGCATTGGATACAGCTCTTTTTGGGCAATACTTTACGCACAATTTCTGATTTTTGGTAGATAATACTTTGGGCACCAGTGAGCGTAAGAGTTTATTTCTGTTTCTGATGTATTTGCAGCAAAATCTGTAGTTCCGAAAACTCGATTGGAAACATTCTTTCGGGTACCGATACCGGTCACCTCGGAAAACCTTTTGAGAATAACTTCTACTTAAAATAATTCTTTGTTGTTTCGGGGGGGGGGGGGGTCTTATATGCATATCGTATTTTTGTCGATGTCTCTGCTCCTAAGAGTCGGATTTTAAAAAATCTTTGTTATATCGGAGAGCGTTTCCGGAGCAAAACATTCTACATAAAACTAAAAAAAATTCTAAATGCACAACTGTAGAGGATATAAGCTCACGTTTCCGTTTACCACATATTTGCAGCAGTATCTACGGGAACAAAATCTTTCTGCTTAGTTTTTTAAATAATTTTTTCTGCTTAGATACTACTAACAATGAAAACATTTTGTGTGCATTTCCTTCCTAAAATAATGTACAACCTCATCGCTAGGTAGGGGGGCGCAAATGTGCAATCCGTTTTTCTCGATATTGCTGCTTCTAAATGTCCGAATGTCCGATTAAAAAAATTCTTTAAACAGCGGATAGCATTTACTTCGTGAAACACTTTGGGTTTGTACTTGTGCACTTGCAGAGTTTTTTTATAGTTCACAGTTCTGGCGCTAGGCTGTTTGTGTTTGCAGCTGTATCTCCGATTCTAAAAACCTCACTGATATTTTTTAACTGTATACTACATTTAAGATCTGGAACATTATCTTCTTTAAATAATGCGTAGATTTTCCGCCAGGAGGCGTAAAAGTCAAAACCATTTTGTCGCGATCTTTGCTTCCGGGAAACGTGTTTGGAAAACTCTTTTTTCTTTGCAAAGCTTTTGCTATGAAGAACACTCTTCGCATATTTTCAACTTTTCGTCCAAAATTATTTCGTTAAGGGCCGTAGAGTTATATCATGTTTCCTTCTATATTTCGTCTTTTAAATGTTCGATTTGAAAATCTGTTTGTCTTTGATGCTTTCTTCTGCTATGAGAAACTTTGTGTGCACCGTACGTTAATTTTAGTAACATGCTTTTTAGCCTCTGGTGGGTGTAAGTAGTTCTTTCTATTTCTGGATGTTTTATCGTTTGTAAAAATCCGATTAATTGTTTTTCTAAGCAGTTCCATTGATTAGAATATCTTTGAAAAAATGTATTTTCATCGGAAAGGATTCAAAAGACATGCTTATTACAACTGAAAATTCGGTATCGTCCTTTTTGTTCTTCGCTATTAAAAAATGTGATATCGCCTGTTACAAGGATGTTGCATATCCCCTACTCTGTTGAAATTTATACTGATGTACGTTGTAAACTTAGGAAGTGTTCAAGAAAGAACAAAGCATCTGTACATCATCTACCGTTCGCGGACGTGATCAAGTCATGATTACCGAAGATAAAGAGGATATTGCTTACATGTTTCAGAAGGTGGCCGCTGAATATTTATGCATAGGCCTGAACATTAATTTGAATAAGACAACCGATAAGAGAGAAGACATTGAATTGGAGAATGGAACGAAAGTAAGGAAAAATTTAAATACCTTGGATCAATAAATAACTTACGGGAATAGAACTTGATGTGACTTTGAGAGAAGGCAGGAAAGCAATCTCAATGCTGAACCCAGATCTCTGGAGCAGCGGCATCATTCCTAAGACTACGATACTAATTTTTGGAACAGTTGTCCAAACTATCTATTTATATGGTGCAAAAGCTGGTAAAACTGATGAACAGCATTGAGATAAGCTGCTATCTAGCGAAATAGATTTTTGGAGACGGTCAGCAAGGATATCTAGGAGAGAGAAAGTACGTAATACAGTGATCTCGAAAGCATGGATGTGAATAGGAATACGCTCCAAGACAATAAGACAACGTGACTGAAATGGTTTGTACCAATTCAGTGATACGTAAGTTAGAAATGTGAAGAGGAATATTCTCCAAGACACTGAGGTACGGAGGCTGAAATGGTTTGTACCAATTCAGTGATCCGTAAGTTAGAAATGTGAAGAGGAATATTCTCCAAGACACTGAGGTACGGAGGCTGAAATGGTTTGTACCAATTCAGTGATCCGTAAGTTAGAAATGTGAAGAGGAATATTCTCCAAGACACTGAGGTACGGAGGCTGAAATGGTTTGTACCAGTTGTACATTGTGCAAATTCAGGGATCCGTGAAATTATGGATGTGAACAGGAATATTCTCTAGGATGAGAGAGAAATACTTTGGCCAAAGAATGGCACCAGCACGATGGCATAAACATTGATGGATCTGGACGTAGCGAGAAGAAGAAAAAGTGGGTGGCTGATGTGAGTGACGGCTCGAAAGACCATGGACTTCCAAGCGGTCACTCACATCAGCTTTCGTTGCTGACAGTGGGATGCGAACCCACATATTCCTACTCCAGAGCGGCTGGTATCCCAACTGAACTACACATGCAGGCTAATCGCTACTACATTATCCATTTTACTCAAGATACATTTGTCCCCTTTTGAAAAAAGAGGGGGACACTGCATCTCTCAGCAGGTTTCGAGTCAACCCAGAGAAACATTCTTTAGAAAGAAGGGGGCATTACAACTCTCAGCTGGTTTCGAGTAAACCGACAGCAACATTCTTTAGAAAGGAGGGGGACACTGCATCTCTCAGAAGGTTTCGGGTTAACCGACAGCAACATTCTTGAGAAAGGAGGTAGGCACTGCATCTCTCAGCAGGTTTTGGGTCAACCGACAGCAACATTCTTTAGAAAGAAGGGGACACTACAACTCTTAGCAGGTTTTCTGCCAACCGACAGCAAACTTCTTGAGAAATGATGGGTACACTACAACTTTCAGCAGGTTTTGGGTTAACCGACAGCAAAATTATTGAGAAAGGAGGGGGACACTACATCTCTCAACTAGTTTCGGGTTAACCGACAGGAACATTCTTTAGAAAGGAGGGGGACACTACAACTCTCAGCAGGTTTCGGGTCAACCGACAGCAAAATTCTTGAGAAAGGAGAGGGACACTACAATTCTCAGTAGGTTTGGGGTTAACCGACAGCAATATTCTCGAGAAAGGAGGAGGACACTGCATCTCTCAGCAGGTTTCGGGACAACCGACAGCAACATTCTTTAGAAAGGAGAGTGACACTACATCTGTCAGCAAGTTTCGATTCAACCGACAACAACATTATTTAGAAAGAAGGGGGACGCTACATCTCTCAGCAGGGTTCGGGTCAACCGACAGCAAAATTCTAGAGAAAAGAGGGGAACACTACATCTCTCAGCAAGTTTCGATTCAACCGACAGCAGCATTCCTTAGAAAGGAGGGGGACACTACATCTATCAGCAAATTTCGATTCAACCGACAGCAGCATTCTTTAGAAAGGAGGGGGACACTACATCTGTCTGCAGGTCTGGGGTCAAACGACAGCAAAATTCCAGAGAAAGGAGGAGGACACTGCATCTCTATACATGCACTGTGCGGAAGAAGCATCACATAATTTTTAAATCCTCATGGGCAGAAAATCCTTTTCTTTTTCGGACGCGAATATTACCTTTCTTTTGCCGACAGTGGGATTTTAACACACATTTTCTTTCTCCTGAGCGGCTGTTCCCCCAGTTTAACTAGACTAACGGGCCTATCACTGCTGCATTGCACATTTGAATCACGTCATAGACTAACTTAAATGTTGGCCATGGGCCAGTGGGGGATGCAGAAAATCCCTGGCTGAAATGTGTATAGAGGAAATCCACTTTTAAGTGCAAATTCTTGAAGAACAAGAAAAATGCGAAGCTGAAGTAGAAAAACAAAGCAAATGAATTTTTTTTCAGGCGAAAGAAAATAAATTTTACGACAAATAAAATACATATGCAGATTTTAAAAGTCCATCTCGCCATTTTGAACAGAGTTCCACTGTTCCCATCAGAAATGAACAACTGATCTCAAAACGAAGCAAACAATTTTGTTCCGCTTTGTACTTTCCTTCTCAAAAGCCAGTTCAGAAAGCGACAAAGAGAAAACCATTCTATTGAATAGTAAACAAATTCGAACCTCAAAAGAATTTTCTTCGATTTCATTTTTACTATTCCACCGCATTAGGTTTTAATTAAAGTTGCTGTTTTGACAACGTGATATAAACAGAAAAGAAATGTCTAGAAGGAAGGCACTTAATCAAATGACAATGAAGTTTGAGACGAGAAAAATTTCATAGAACGCATAATGTGAAAGGGCAGAGTCTGTCGCCTGATTCGCATATCGATCTTAGAAGTGTCATAGACTTCAGGCGGAATTAGCATATGAAAAGCGAATCCTTCTGCTACATGACTTTCAGAACTTGATTCAGTTCATGCAATATGTTTTTTTCTCTAGACGCATATGCCATGTATACCCAAGTCTGCTGCATTTTCTCAACAGTTAACTCCCTTAGTTTTGAGATGGTATTAAGATTTATTACAAAGTATGCGAGTTTCTTCCGTCCATACCTACATTTTGTAGCATATAAATTTTGTTTCACTGATGAAATTTCATACTTTACCAGACAGGATATTTATCTTGAGGACCAGTGAGCACGACAGAGGACTTTTTTCTACTTTCCGGAAGTTAAATGCAAATAAGATGCTCATGCAAAATTCATACAGAAGCAGAGAAAATCATTTTTATCGTCCTTTTTTCCTTTTGTGAGTTTAGCAGTTTTATCTTATGCTATCCCAAGCACTCGTTGCCTTTCGATGCTAATGCGAAATAAATACTGATGAAACCGAAGCGGTTTCGGCGTTCATACACAAGCTATTGCCAATTCACTCTAGTTTATATTTTCGTGTTTTGTGCAACTCTTTTCTCCCTTTTAAAGAGAAAACCGTGGATTTAAGACAATCGGAATATTTCTATTTCTGCTCATGAAAAAACATATGACTTAATATGGCCGAGAGGTTGGGTATACAGATAGAGATCTAGGTCTGGTTCATTTGCCCGACTATTACTTCACCGAAGGTGCAGCTGACTGAAAATCACTTCACCGAAAAGATTATTTCACCGAAAGTTCACTTGATCAAAATATTCATTTAACAGAACGGTCACTTGATCGAAAATCACTTCACCGAAAGATCACTTGATCGAAAGGTTCATTTTACCGAAGGGTCACTTAACCTTAAAATCACTTCATTGAAAGATCACTTGATCAAAAGGTTTACTTCACCGAAGGGTCATTTGACCGCAAATGACTTTATCGAAAGGTTCATTTCACCGAAGGGTCACTTGGCCAAAAATCACTTCACTGAAAAAATTTATAATGAATTAACTTTATTTGCTTTCCGCTAAGCTAATTATTATGAATGATTCTCTTCTTACCAGCTAGCTAATGATATACTTGCACTAAGCTTCAAAATAATGAATTCCCAAAAGGGTGTTGTTACTAGTTAATTACGAACTTAAACAAAGTCTCAACGCTGGTTATTTATAGTAAGTAATAAAAGTTATAAACCTAACAGCCAGACAGAGGTCTGACAAAAACTATGAATTGAGAAAGACTGACTTACTGAAAACTTCTTTATTTCCAAGACTCTTGGTCAACTAAGGCACACACAACACACCACTACATAACAACACACTGCAACGCAACAACCACGCGACACCTCATAACAACACACAACGCCCCTAAGTCTCGATGAACGCGCCTATATACTAGCTACCACCACGTCATGACTTACACTCATTGCCAGATCACATTCAGCGGGTGAAATAATATTTCGTTCAGTAAGAAGATAATTTACATAGTAAAATAAAATAACCAGAGATAGTAAAATCAAAAGGAAAGTGAATATAGAGTATACGCTACATCATCTCCCCCTTAATTTTTCTTTTTTTTTTTTTCCTTTTTTTCTTTTTTTTTTTTTTTTTTTTTTTTTTTGTTTCCGAAAAACCTATCAATTTTGGAGTGTAAGTCTTACATTTCGGTGATTGACGTTTCTCGATCTTTTTTTTGATTTGTTGTTTGGTGGTAGCCGTATTTACATTATCAAACTTGGCATGACAATTTACGAAATCTGTATTCGACTGTGAAATTTGTAGTGTAGAACAAAACAAACCTGCATCGGCATACTTTCCTTTTATTCTGCCTAGCAGGAATCACTTTTTTAATTTCAAATGACGTTCTCATTATTTGGTGAATACATACCAACTGTATCAGCAGCGAAGATTGCCTGGAGCTGCCTAACAGTAACAATTTTATTATTTTCATTTCAAATTACGTTCGCCTTATTCGTTGAAATACATACCAACTGTATCAGCAGCGAAATTTACCTGGAGCTGCCTAACAGTAACAATTTTATTATTTTCATTTCAAATTACGTTCGCCTTATTCGTTGAAATACATACCAACTGTATCAGCAGCGAAATTTACCTGGAGCTGCCTAACAGTAACAATTTTATTATTTTACCCCTAAGCACATAGATATATATATAAAAAGTGGATTAGTAGATGGACATAGAAGAAATATAAAAAAAAACACATATATACACAAAAAAAAATGCATAGGCCCACACGAAAAAAAGAAATTCTGACACGCCAACTGGTCGTGCAGGAAAAACAACAAACTGAGAAAAGAACCTGTCCACGAGAACTTACTTATCTCGAGGACGCATAAAAAACTCTAGTGCGATAACGTTTTCCAGGCCTAATTGGACTGGTAAAATCAGGTGGCTTCGATCTCTTCCGGGACTGGAACGGAACTGGAACATCGGTCTGCTGTCGGTCAGGAAATCCCGGCGGCTGACGGGAACGGTCAGGAATGGCGGAAATCCTTCCGTCCGAAACGGCTGAAGTCTGTGGGTCCAGAAATCCCTGCGGCTGAGAAGAACGGTCAGGAGTCTGGCGGTCTGGAAATCCCTGCGGCTCAGAAGAACGGTCAGAAGTCCGGCGGTCTGGAATCATTTGCGGCTGATAGGAACGGTCAGGAACGTCAGAAGTCTGGCGGTCCGGAAATCCTTGCAGCTGATAGGAACGGGCTCCCCCAGGCTTTGGATATGAAGTCCCTTTGTGCTGGGGCCCGTTGTGTCCTTCCAGTATCTTTTTGGACGGACGTGTCTCCGACCACATCGTTTGCTTTCGCTTACGCCCACGTGGCATGAGAGTAGCAGCAGGCATCGGCCCTGTTTGCCCTGAACGTAGGTTCTAGGGGCGAAACCCGGGCGGATGCAAAGATTTCTGCCTTCGTCGCTGTTGCGGCGAAGCAGATTGGGGAGACAAGTCACGTTTGCGCCCAGCCTTTGGTGGTGCTGGACGGTTTGGAACCGGAAATTTAGTATTCATAACTGATAAGTCAGAAATGTCCGAAGCCTCTGAGTCGCTGCTGTAATTCAGTGGTCGTGCAGGGCGATGTTTAGATTTACCTATAGGAATACTTTCAGACGAGGTATTCAAAGAAGAAGTAGCCCGCGTTGGTGCAGAGTTATCCGGAAACGGCGCAGCAATAGTCTTGGCAATGGTTGGAGGGAAAGGAACGATACTAGTATTCGACGAACTCGATTCGAGCCTTGGTCTCATGGGAGAATCAGGTTGCGTGTGTAGAAACCCGTCTGGAGGGGGGAGGGTGAAGGAAAAATCACTGGAGATTCTTCAAAAATGTTTGTTGGTTCGTCCAAAATTTCTGGCTGTTGAACATGAGATATAGATTCTTGAGTCTGTGGAACAGAAGGTTGAGTAGGATTGATAATGAAATCGATATTCCTTTCGTGATACTTGCGACACTGATCAACATGTACATATTGAAAATGGTTGTCCGGTTTCTCCAGAACAATATAATTTTCAAAGACATTTGCCACCTGATATGGACCTTCGTAGCTGGGTGCAAATTTCTTCACTAAAGTATGCGAAACAGAAGACTGGAAGTGCGTTTCCACGAGAGTGAGATCTCCAACGACAAGATCTGGTTCCCTACGCCTAGAATTATAATATCTTGCTTGAGCCGCTTGTGCTCCTAGCATTGCAACACGAGCTTTTTCTGCCATAATGTGTACTGATTGCGGAGTTGGTCGCTGATTTAGTTCGTCGATAATCCCCGTTAAATTTTCAAAAGGGGTTTTAATTTTGCGACCCAGAAAAAGTTCTGCAGGAGTAATTTTAGTAGACTCGTGGACAGACGAGCGGAGGGCGAACGCAAAAAGTTCTAAATGGTCATCCCATCTTTCATGATGATCCATTACAAAAGTCGCAATCATTTTCACTAGCGTTCGGTTAACGCGTTCTGCAGGATTACTCTGGGGATGATATGGGGAAATGAATTTATGTTTAATGTGTAGTCTCACACACATTCTTTCAAAAATGTCAGAAATAAATTGAGGACCATTATCCGAAACTACTTTATTAGATGCACCATATCTAGAAAATACTTCATTAACTAAGACATTACAAATAACTTCAGCCGTAGCGGCTTTAATGGGAAAAACTTCAACCCATTTAGAAAAATTATCAGTTAGTACTAAAACATAACGAGCTTTATTTTTAACAGATAATGGATAAGGTCCCAATAAATCTATGGAAATAATATCAAACACATGAGAACTTGAACTAGATTTCAAGTGACCGGCCGGTCTTACATTACGGTAATTATTAATCTGACACAAGTGACATGATTGAACGTATGCGAGCACACTTTGGTACATGCCAGGCCAATAGGCAACATCCCGCAATTTACAACGGGTCTTGCGAATACCTAAATGGCCTGCAAGAGGTTTGTCATGAAATTCATTTAAAAGAGCCATTCTAAGGGTTCGCGGAATACATGGGCGAAACTCTGCCCTAGTAGTCCGAGATTTTGTATAATAAAGAAGACCCTCTATTACCTCAAAATGTTGTGACCTTCCAGCCAGAGAAGGATCACTTTGCAGGGGCGAACCCGCAAGCAAAAAATTGTAGATATCCCCAAAATCTGGATCATTTATTAATTCTGCCATTATCTGCTCTCTGGATGTGATATCAGCTATTAGAAGTAAAGGCTGACATCCAGGAGTAGTTTCTGTGGGGACCCCATTAATCGGAACGCGAGATAATGCGTCCGGTAATTGATTCTTATGACCTGGCTGATATGAAATTTTGATATTGCTCTCTTGTAACTTCAGAGCCCACTTCATAAGTCTTTGAGATAGGTGCTTAGCAGAATTCAAATACTGAAGGGCAGAATGATCCGTAATTATGTTAACTGTCAATTCATTAAGATAACATTGAAATTTATTCAGTGCATACACAACAGCAAGACATTCACGTTCCGTATCTGAATAATTGCGTTCAGCTTTGGCTAAAGTACGAGACGCAAAAGCTATTGGATGCCCAGCTTGTGACAAAACGCAACCAAGACCAACTCCGGATGCATCAGTATAAATATCAAATTCCTTAGTATGATCCGGGAAAGCCAACACCGGAGGCTGAGTCAATGCAGACTTCAGTGTTTCGAATGCAGCGTTAGCCTCAGGTGTCCAAATAAACTTCTTGTATTTACGTTTTAACGCATACAATGGCTCACATATTGTAGCATAAGCGGGGACGAACTGCTGATACCAACCGGTCATTCCCAGAAAGCGTGATAGTTCTTTTGCTGTTTTAGGCCGAGGAAAGGCAACAATAGGCCTAATTTTTTCATTATCAGTGAATAAGCCGTGGGGAGTGATTTTCAACCCCAGATATACAATCTCGTCCCGCGCTATCTGGCATTTACTAGGTTTTAACGTCAAGCCAGCATTGTATATAAGTTGGAACACCTGTTTGAGCAGAGAAAGGTGCTCGTCAAAAGTCTCTGATGTGATAATAATATCATCCAAATAGACATGCACATGGGGACCCAGGACAGGTCTGAGAACCGTATCCATAAGTTTTTGGAAAGTAGAAGGTGCAGAAGCTAGTCCAAAAGGCATACGTAAATATTCATAGGCCCCAAAGGGAGTCACAAAGCCAGTTTTATCGACAGAGTCCGGATGTACTGCCACCTGCCAATATCCACTCGCCAAATCCAAAGTTGACATCCATTTGGTTGACGACAAGTCATTTAAAATATGTGACATGACAGGTAGGGGATAATTGATCGTTTTTGTGACTTGGTTGAGCTTGCGAAAATCTGTCACGAAACGAAATTCATTGGGTTGTTTCTTTGGAACCAAAAAGGCAGGGGCAGCCCAGGCGCTTGTTGATTCCCTGATTATGCCCTGCTTAATCATTTCAGCAATTTGACGTTGCATTTCCTGTTTCTTATGTGGAGCACAAGGGTAAGGTAGGTTTCGTCGCAATTGGTTTCGAACCATCAGTGTCAATAACATGATAAACCACCTGTGTGAAACCAGGTTGATCCGAAAATAAACCAGGGCTTTCCTGTAAAAGGAGAGAAAGCTGGTCTCGTTGCCCCTCATTCAATTGGTCACTCAATAATAAACTCGTGATATCTACAGGAACCGTAGGAATCATTTCGACAGGTTCCGGAAAGGAAATCACATGTTGTACAAAATTCAAAGTTATTTGAAACTGGTTTATAAAGTTCATTCCCATTAGACATTTCACGGGTAGCTCGTCTATAAGCAGGAAAGAATGTGTAAAACGAGCTTTTCCCAGCCCTAAAGATAATATGACAGTTCCTGAGATACTGAAGATTTCATTATTTGCACCTCGCAAATACTGCGTTGCAGGCCGAACGGGTATTGCAGAAAAAGTGTCAGTGCAAAACTTTGTATTTAGGGCTGAGATCTCAGACCCAGTGTCGAACTTTGTCTCGACAATAACGTCTTCAAGTGTCAAGAATACATCAGGCAACTGAGGAGTTTGAACAGTCACTAATACTGTTTTAGGGTCAGAATGTTTGGTATCAGGAAGCAGGACCGACCCTTCGTCTACTACCTGTGGAAGTTTAAAGGAATCCTGGTGGGGTTATCATGTGGTCGGAAACCTCGACCCTGCCGGGTATCGGGAAAATTTTCACGATGAGGAAAACTGCGTGAAAACTGCGTCGGGAACTCCGCGTGTCTATTGACATTTTCATATCCGTTACGTCTGCCCTCAGCACGGGCAGAAAAATTATCAGTGCCCTGAGCATGATAACGTTCCGAATGCTGCTGAGTGAAACGGGGTCGAGCATACTGTGCATTATTACGATATTCCGAAGCTTGTGCAGAAACTCGCTGTTGGTTTGCCACTCTTCTGTGTGGTGGAACGTATGAAGCTTGGGTGGGCACTTGTGTATGCTCGCGCTGAAAATTATGTCTATTATGCCGCTGAGGGTTTTCGTAATAAGCCTCGCGGGGTGCCCGAGCATGGTGAGTTGAACCATGTTTGCCATGTCGCTCTTCATACGTGCGTATGAGGCGAAGGCATTCATGAATTGTGGCAGGGTGTCGAACCTCAAGAAAATCTTGTAAGAATGGGTCGAGCTGCTGCACGAGGGTATCCAACATGTCAACATGACTGGCATGTGGATCCCATAAGTTATATAGGCGTGTAGTTTCCAACGCAAATGCAACAGGACTATCATTGGGACCTTGCTGACGTGAAAAAAGCTGTTGAGCAAGGCTAGCTCGACTGAGGCCGAAAGGAAAGACCTCCAAGAATTCTGCACGGAAATTCGCATAATGAGAATCCGGGTTCGACCCTCTCCACTGCCGATACCAGGTCTTAGCGGTATCCCTCAAGCAAGTGCCGGCAATTTGGACCTTGCAGTCTTCAGGAATATTATATAGATCAAAATGATCTTCCAGATCTTCGAGGAACTTTAAGGACCCCTCCAAACCATTGAAATGAATTGTTCCTGCATGCGGCACGAAATGGGCAAGCATTCTGCTTCGCTGAGAGGATTGAACTCCCTCAGGTACGACCCGCGACTCAGAGTAATAAGAAGCTGGTGCATTACGAAATGGTGAAGAATGCCTGGGTGCGTGTAGATCATTCATATCAAAGTCAGAGCCACAGGCTTCGTGCAAATTGTCCAAAAAAACACCATTACCCTCGAGACTTGCCGGAGGGTGGAAATTTGAAGTTGTCTCAGGTAAGGAAGACATGGATAATAATAGTCAGGATCTCGTGTTCGAGAAAAGTTCGGGCGCCAATTATAATGAATTAACTTTATTTGCTTTCCGCTAAGCTAATTATTATGAATGATTCTCTTCTTACCAGCTAGCTAATGATATACTTGCACTAAGCTTCAAAATAATGAATTCCCAAAAGGGTGTTGTTACTAGTTAATTACGAACTTAAACAAAGTCTCAACGCTGGTTATTTATAGTAAGTAATAAAAGTTATAAACCTAACAGCCAGACAGAGGTCTGACAAAAACTATGAATTGAGAAAGACTGACTTACTGAAAACTTCTTTATTTCCAAGACTCTTGGTCAACTAAGGCACACACAACACACCACTACATAACAACACACTGCAACGCAACAACCACGCGACACCTCATAACAACACACAACGCCCCTAAGTCTCGATGAACGCGCCTATATACTAGCTACCACCACGTCATGACTTACACTCATTGCCAGATCACATTCAGCGGGTGAAATAATATTTCGTTCAGTAAGAAGATAATTTACATAGTAAAATAAAATAACCAGAGATAGTAAAATCAAAAGGAAAGTGAATATAGAGTATACGTTACAGATTGTTCCACCGAAAGATCACTTGATCGAAAGGTTCATTCCGCTGAAGGGTCACTTGATCGAAATGTTCATTCCGCTGAAGGGTCACTTGATCGAAATGTTCATTTCACCGAAAGGTCAGTTGACCGAAAGTCACTTCACCGAAAAGATTGTTTCAACGGAAGATCACTTGATCGAAAGGTTCATTTCACCGAGGGGTCACTTGATAGAAAATTACTTCACCGAAAGATCACTTGATCGAAAACCACATTTCACCGAAGGCTCACTTGATCAAAAGGACCATTTCACTGAAGGATCTCTTTACCAAACTGTTCATTTCACCGAAGGGTCAGTTTATCGAAAACTTATACGCCAACGTCCAACCGTTCGATGAGGCAGAAGACGTGACTCATCGGAGAAGGCAATCCTTTGCCAATCAGCGGTGGTCCAATACGGATACTGTCGTGCAAATGTAAGCGTTTTCTGCCGATGTACATTCGTTAGCATACTTGCAGTGATCATCCGTCGGCATCGGAGCTCCATATGCAGTAGGGTTCGCTGAACTGTCGTTTTACACACACTTCCGGTGTCCCCCTGGTTCATTAGTTGGTCCACTGTAGCATGTTGATCCATCCCCAAGCACCTTTGCAGCTGACGTTCACCTCTCATATCAACGGCACGTGATTCTCCGCAGTTTCGCGTCGCTTATTCGCAATGATACCATTTCTCCAATCACGATACACTTTAACCACAGCAGCACGCGAACAGTTCACAAACTGCGCCGTTACAGAAATACTGCCACCCTTGGCCGAAAACCCTTTTTGCAAATATTATAAATCGCTCCTTTTATCCATGACAACAACGACTGATGTGTTTTCAGAATGCCTACAGCACACCTTATATACCCTCCAAGCGAGCTCACGACACATGTCTTCTTTCGTTTGCGTCAAATGTAGGAGGTGGTCACAATAATGTGACTCGACTGTGTATAATAAGTCAAGTTAGTAATGTTTCACATTTAATCAGACACAAATAATTAATTTTAAGGTCTAATTTTAATTTTAGATTTCAAAAGACCGACCTCCGACGAAATGGACATGGAAGAATGAAAAGTGCATTTCGTGTACGCTTCCTTAAAGTTTTGGTGGTCTGTCTTCCGAACTGACACTACACTTCAGCAGATATAAAAGATCCGAATTTTTTTATAAACTGACCTTTCGAGGAATGAACTTTAAGATGAAGAGACCTTTCGGTGAATGAACTTTAAGATGAAGAGACCTTTCGGTGAAATGAACTTTCGAAGTAATGAACTTTAAGATGAAGAGACCTTTCGGTGAAATGAAATTTCGAAGTAATGAACTTTTAGATGAAGAGAGCTTTCGGTGAAATAAACTTTCGATGTAATGAACTTTTAGATGAAGAGACCTTTCGGTGAAATGAACTTTCGATGTAATGAACTTTTAGATGAAGAGACCTTTCGGTGAAATTAACTTTCGATGTAATGAACTTTTAGATGAAGAGACCTTTCGGTGAAATGAACTTTCGATGTAATGAACTTTTAGATGAAGAGACCTTTCGGTGAAATGAACTTTCGATGTAATGAACTTTTAGATGAAGAGACCTTTCGGTGAAATTAACTTTCGATGTAATGAACTTTTAGATGAAGAGACCTTTCGGTGAAATGAACTTTCGAAGTAATGAACTTTTAGATGATGAGAGCTTTCGGTGAAATAAACTTTTGATGTAATGAACTTGTAGATGAAGAGACCTTTCGGTGAAATGAACTTTCGATGTAATGAACTATTAGATGAAGATACCTTTCGGTGAAATGAACTTTCAATGTAATGAACTTTTAGATGAAGAGACCTTTCAGTGAAATGAATTTTTCGGTCTGTTGATTTTCAGCCAACTGATTTTCTCTGAAGTGAACTATACCCGATGAAGGTCAATCGGTAAGGCCTTGATAACGTGGACAAAAATAGGAAACTTTCTATTCAAGAGCAATGTTCTGTCCGGATGAGGAAATTGCGTGAGGTTGTGGATTTGCTTTCATATTCGACGAATGCTGGCGTAGATTACGATGAATGCTGGCTGAGGTCCGCGAGTGGTATAGTGGTTAGAGCAACCGCTTTCTTACCAGATGATCGTAAGATAAATTTCCGGTATTGCGACCCGGCAGCAAATAAGGTAACCTGTTTCTTGCTCTCTCTCTCTCTCACTCTCTCTTTCCCTGAAGGGCTCATTGTAAGGACGTAGTCTGGCATTTCCTAATATATCAACTCACACTTTCAATCGGGCTCTCCTACTTCTCTAACCGGTCTACCATCTGTCGAATAGCAGCCTCTAAGTTCAGTCTAAGGTAATTTCGCAAATTTTGAAGATGCGAATCCGTTTTTTTGGTGTAAATATGACATGGATGGTAAGTCAGATAATATCCGAAAATTGAAAATTTCGTCGTCCTGAAGCGGGAATCGAATCGGCGTCTCCCTGGTAGCGCCCGAGTATGAGTGCCGGTTTCTTCGACTAGCGAATCCTGTGATGGTCATATTCAAATTAATGGGAAACTTGAAACATGGTCTTTCTTGATGGTGTAGTGGTTAGCATACTCGGGCGTTATCCGGTAGGCGCGGTTTCGATTTCCGCTCCAGGACGACGAAATTTTCAAGATCTCGGATATCATCTGACTTACCATCCATGCCATGTTTACACCATAAAACGAATTCACATCTTCAAAATTTGTATTGTATGGTGTAATCCCGTATTCCATTATTGATTTAGTGTAACTTCGTTTCTGATAAGCAGTCCTACGGGGCATAGTCCAAAACCTTCCCTGTGGGTGTTAATACTATGAGAAATTACTGGATTAGATGGAATGCTAGCAGCGCCTTTGCAGTGGCATCAAAGTAGCAGTGTTAATAATGTTTTAAAAGCTTTAAGAGGAATAAGGGCGGATTTGATGACATGCTGGTGCAGTTTATGTGAATGGAACAGTTGAGCCAATGCCGTCTAGAAAACATCAGGCCATGACATTAGGAATGAATTCGCTCTTTTAGTGACGTCACTGGAAACCAAGGCTTCCGATTGGTCTCCAGCGCTGTCGTGCGACATCACACACGATGCTTACGTATCAGTCCGTGTATCACGAGTGTGACGTCACAATAGGAGAGAACTTATCTCCCTAATGTCATGGACTTGTGTCTTCTAAACGGCCTTGTTTTTTTTTTTTTTTTGGTTGGAGGTTTAACGACCACCGTGAGCAACTCAATGGGCTATAAGCAGTCGCCCGTCCCTAATTTAGGGTCATTGGCTCCAGGGAAGGGAGAGAGCCAGTGCCGTAAGACAAACACAACATCCATGCCTGACCGGGATTCGAACCCGGACCCCTTACGGACGAATGATCATAGGCCAGCGCCTTAGACCACTGCGCCACCGGGGCGGCACGGCCTTGTTTGAGCCAAGGATCGTGACTATGAAGTTACAATGGTTGGTTAAAAAGAGTTTAATGCCACTTAACAGCATCTTTACATAATCCTCTTGTGAAGTTCAAAAGCATTTTCTTGAAATTGCTACTTATTAAACGCAATTTGATGAAAATTTCGTAAATGTTTTAAAAAAACGGTGCGGTTACAATTATTAAAATAAGCAAGTCCTAAGAAATTAACAAAAGAAGGTATCTTTATCGGCTACTAATTTCCAAACTTGTCAGAAATAGTTGTTTGATGACGTCATAAATACTGATAAAGGAGAATGAAAATTTCAAAAGGTGTTATTGCCAGATTTTTAGGGTCTCTAATACAGTATTTATAAAAGAGATATTTGCAAAAATCTTGTAGAAGACAGTTCTACAAAAATTCATAAAAGTCAACGGAATAAAAGTTTACTTTCCACTTTATCATTTGAATTTTACCCTCTTAATCTGGATGCCATAGGTAACAAACATAGCGAAGGATTTCACCAGGGTGTTTCTTGTGTGAAACAATGGAACTCGAAAAAGTTTGAAAGCTGTTCTTGCTAAATTTATGTTGGATCTATCAAAGGAAATTTTACTCTCATGTTTGAACCTGGTACGTCAGAATTAATCACGGTTTTTCGCTTTAACCTTTTAAGCAGCCGATTTACCTGAACCAGTTGATGCCCATAATTTTCTGCACTCCCCAGAAATGCCGGCTGATTTTACTGAAAGTAAAACAAAGCAATTCTTCCCCCTCCCCTGCATCTCAGCAGTACCAACCATAAACATGTCACTGGCGATAAGATTTTCATTCCAGTTGGCTATTTTCTGCTCCGTGACCCAAGTCGTGATGGGAAAGGCATAGTCCTCCTGACATGTACACCATGCCAATGTGTAGAAACAAGTGACTCAAACATTTCATTTCTTTCTTAGTCTCGTCGGCATTAGTACAACCCTTTTAGCCTGTAATCAGTTAGACATTAGTGTCAATCATCCCTCTAAAGGACCACTTCGAAAAACAAAGTTAAGAGGTTCAGTCGCTCCAGCTGTGTTAGGCTTACTTCCTAGACGTCGAATATATTCGTTCGAGACAATTTAAACCTTTTTTCTAACCCTGAGTTAGTTCGCTCCATTCATAGCAGTCTCATTGAACATTATTTCATGTTCACTCCATTCATAGCAAACAAAGCTACTCGCTCCAGCCGCGTTGGGCTTACTTCCTAGACGGCGTATATATTCGTTCGAGGCGATTTCAGCCTATTTTTCTAACCCTGTGTTAGTTCGTTCCATTCATAGCAGTCCCATTGAACACTATTTCATATTCACTCCATTCATAGCAAACAAAGCTAAGAGGTTCACCTAGAAGTAAGCGTTGGGCTTACTTCCTGGACGGCGAAATATATTCGTTCCAGACGATTTCAACCTATTTTTCTAACCCTGAGTTAGTTCGCTCCATTCATTGCAGTCCCATTGAACACTATTTCATGTTCACTCCATTCATAGCAAACAAAGCTAAGAGGTTCACCTAGAAGTAAGCGTTGGGCTTACTTCCTGGACGGCGAAATATATTCGTTCCAGACGATTTCAACCTATTTTTCTAACCCTGAGTTAGTTCGCTCCATTCATTGCAGTCCCATTGAACACTATTTCATGTTCGCTCCATTCATAGCAAACAAATCTAAGAAGCTAACTCGCTCCCGCCGCTTTGGGCTTACTTCCTAGATGGCCGATATATTCGTACGAGACGATTTCAGCATATTTTTCTAACCCTGAGTTAGTTCGCTCTATTCATACCAGGGAACAACAACAGCAATTTTAAGCAGAAAAAGGAATGCAAATTGGTATCATCTGCTGGAAAAATCATGGCAACTGTATTTGTTTTGGCTGTGATATATTGTATTCATGCCGAAAGGTCCACAATAACTGCTGCTTACTATTGTGAAACGTTGAAAAAACTGCAAAGAGCTATTAAAGGCAAGACACGGAGGATAGAGCACAACAATCGTTTTCCTACACGACAACCCCACGGCTCACAAAGCTGCCTCAGAGCAAGAATTTCTGAAAAATTTCAAGCACAACTTCCCACCATATATTATTGACCTGTCACCTTCAACTACTGTTTGTTCTGTAATTTGAATGAGAATCTGAGAGGACAAAGGTTTTCTTCAGACGAAGACGTCAAAGAAAATATTTTTGATATGGGTTATGGACATTGGAGCAGAATTTTATTCTCAGGGAATGAAGTAAATTTTCTACATCCATGAAATATTTCTATCCCTGTTACACAGATACTGCTCAAATTCAGTAAGTTATATCTAACTTCATTAGTGTAATCATGAATTCACTGTAAAGGAGAATGATTGATATCGTACGGGAAAATAAGAAACCACCATAGGAACAGAAGAAAGATTCCCAGTTTGGAAATACAAGACTTGTTCAGGCAATGGCGGCGTTTCATCTAGACGGACTCCTGGTTTTGCCAAATCTTTCCACAAATTTCTGTTATGGATTCCACAAAATATCAACTATTTGTATTTGCTGCAGTACCACGGGCTTGAGAAAATCTCATATTAAAAATTTAATTGATTCCCACTGACTGTCCGAATGGATTGATTTCTCTCGCTTGCGGCACGTCCGAATTCATATGTTTACATCTGGATTCTTGTACTAAGTGGGATAATCACCGGCAAAAGTTGTTTAGCCGAAATAGATTCAAGTTTTACATTCACCTTAAAGTATTTTTCGTTCTTATACTCTTTGATGTCTCCTGTGTATTCAAAAGCACAACTTATTTTTGGATATGTCCTCTTTTAAGTGTGTACCTAACAAAATAACCATTCAGTGTGTACATAATGCGATTTGACATTGCATTCTGCGAAAGCATTAAACGTTGTCTGAAATTATTTTTAATCTCAATGTTGCAATGGTCAGAGGATTCTCAACGGCTATCGTAGTGAAGCAGTTAAACATAAATAAACTCTCATCTCCGTTTTACCAACGAAGCACTTTTAAAATATGTGCGAATTTTGCCCGAGAATTTGATACCATCTTTCTCTTTCAATGTTAAGCTCATTAAAATCCCATCCGTACAGGCAGTTCAATTTTGTGCATTTGACAGTGGTGGAAATGCTCCTGTTCACTAACTTTTAAGGTCTCTATATTTCCACGACGTGCGTTGTGTAAAATTCTCGTCATTTGCATAGTATTTGAGATAATAAAGGATGACTCTTGAATGATTTACAAAGCAATCTTTTCATGACTTCGGCATCCTACAACGACTAAATCCAAAAGCAGATTACCATCAGTTTGACGTTGAATCTCAGCAGACAAAGGTCTGCTAGTGGTTCAGTAGCTCGATTCGCTGTTTCCTTGTTGTTATGCAAATCATACCGTTCTCGCAGAATATGCCGACGATATCTGACTAAAACCATGTAATTCATTGTGCTTGCTCATGTTCCTTCTTTTTTTTTTTTTTTTTTTTTATTGGAGGTTTAACGACCACCGTGAGCAACTCAATGGGCTATAAGCAGTCGCCCGTCCCTAATTTAGGGTCACTGGTTCCAGGGAAGGGAGAGAGCCAGTGCCGTAAGACAAACACAACATCCATGCCTCACCGGGATTCGAACCCGGACCCCTCACGGACGAATGATCAGAGGCCAGCGCCTTAGACCACTGCGCCACCGGGGCGGCATTCCTTCTTTTGAAACGGGGCAGGTACTACCATATTATACAGTCTTAAAACTGCCAAATTTTCATGTGATTGAGTAAATTTATTAGTTTTGGTATCCTATATATCAGGAAATTTTAGTCTTGAGAAAAATAACACAAGTATTCACGTTTCCTTCCCTAGTGCAAACGTACTGTTTTACAGTCCCGTAAGATAAAACATTTCTACGGAAAGGAATTAATAGGAAAAAATTTATGCAGAAAAATTATAAAATCGTACACCATGTTTGTTTGGGATTAGGTAACAAGATTTCAGATCCATTTTGTTGCCACCGGTTTTATTTTTTAATCACTTTAATAACGAACGTGCGCATTGCACTCTTCAAATTAGTATTTTAATTATTTGGTGACAATTAGCGAATAATGGTGTTTGTATTTTCACAAACATGTATTTTCGTTGCTATTTCGTTAATGAACAAACTGTTTATTAAAACCATAGAGAGGACTTTACTATTCGCTTCCATAATGTCCAACTACTAGATGTAACAACGCCTGCATCAGGAGCACCATACGCAGCAGGGTTCGCTGAACTGTCGTTTCAGACACACTTCCGGTAGCCCACTGGTTCATTCGGCCAGTGAGTTGTTCCACTGTAGCGTGTCGATCGGCTGTCACGCACCTTCGAAGCCGACGTTCACCTCTCACATCAATGGCACGTGGTGCTCCGCAGTTTTCACGTCGCTTATTCGCAATAGTGCCATTACTTCAATCGTGATACACTTTAACCACAGAAGCACGCGAACAGTTTACAAACTGCGCTGTTTCAGAAATACTGCCACCCTTGGCCCGAAAGCCGATAATAATCCCTTTTTGCAAATATGATAAATCGCTCCTTTCATTCATGACAGCAACGAGTGATATGTTTTCAGATGCCTACAGCACGCCTTATATACCCACTCAGCCAGCTCACGACACCTGCCTTCTTTCACTGGCTAGGTGCTGTTGACGTCAAAAGTAGGAGATGGTCACCATAATGTGACTGGACTGTGTAGTTTCAACGTTTTATTATTCTCTGTAAACAGAAATGCTTAGGAGCTCGAGCAACTTGGAGGATAAATTGAGATAAGAGAATCTAAAACGAAGGAATAAACAAAGAAGAATTAGAAGAAGAAGAAGAAGAAGAAGAAGAAGAAGAAGAAGAAGAAGATGAAGGAGAAGAAGAAGAAGAAGAAGAAGAAGAAGAAACTGAGTTATCATTAACCAGAGTATAACATCTCCAGTTCCTCATCAGACGATTTAGATGGTGATCTAGAAGGTAAAGCGAGCGAGTAGAAAATCCTAAAGAAAAAACTGGAGTTTTAGTATTACCTGCAAAGGCCACGGGTAGCCTAGTGGGCAACGTTCGTGACTGCCACGGAAAGGACCTCAGGTTCCATCCCAGCGAGGTACAAACGCTCGATCCACTAAATATCCGCCGTGCGTCGGATGAGCACGTTAAGCCGTCGGACTCTGGGTACTGGCCCCCCGGTAATAAATAAGGTCGTCTTCTTCCCCTTTTCTACTTCGCTTCCGTGTCACTTTCCTATCGGGCACTCTAGCCCAAATTTCCTAGCTTCCTATTTCTAAGGGTTGTTTAAGACCTGGGGTCAGACACTCCCTTCCTAAAATCCTCTACATATCATCATTTGATCCTTAAAAGAAAAAAAACTATTACCTGTAAGATTTATATTACGTACATATTGGAATCGAGATTCAGTGATGTGTAATCATTAAAAAGAAGGATTTAATCTTTTTTGCTGGGGTTTAACAACCACCGTGAGCAATTTGATGGGCTATAACAGTCAACATTCCATAATTTACGGCCACTAACTCCGAGGAAGGGAGGTAGCCAGGGCCGAAAGACAAACACAACATCCATGCCTCGCGGGATTCGAACCCTGACCCTTCTCAGACGAATGATCAGAAGCCTTTGCTTAAACACTAGGTCACCGAGGTGGCAACAAATGTACGGCCGTAATGACGTTATGCAAATGAACATTTGTCTCAACCATGTGTATTTATGCCTGTGCGATGTACATTCAGAACTCCTTTGGGAACTGCGTGAAGAGGAATACCTAGATTAACAAAAGCAATTCCTCAACAATTACACAGTCAAGGCTTATTTGCAGTAAAGAAGCTCAAAACCTACAAGAACCAAAGAATCAGCTTCAGGAAGTACTTCGAGTCCAAGGAATGCTAGTTGAGGTAGACTTAATATTATTTCCCGCTCTACTTTGTTAAACATTTTGTGGTAGATTGCACCAAAAAGCGGTACTACACCAGCTGCACCGATTTCTAAGAAAAATACGTCATTGTTTGGTGCAAACCAAAACCAACAATATGGTGAAAACTTGCACGATAATGTGGTGCAGCTTTGTACCATAACGTGAAGCAAAGATGCACCATGTTTTTGGGGTTTGTTTGCAACACACAATGGTGTATCTTTTCTCAGATAGTGGTGCAACAGGTGTAGTACCACTTTTTTGTGCAACTGGTGTAGTACCACTTTGGCGTAACTGGTGTAGTACCACTGTTTGGTGCAACCTGTCACAAAATTGTTAACAGTGTAGGTCTAAATTTTAAACTTCAAGAAATGTTGATCAATTGGAAAGGTTTTCCAGTGCAAGCAATGTTAGTTAAAATCAGCGGAGATGCGATGAATCGAAGATTGCCGTCAAGTAACCAAAAGACAAGATAGGAGCTTCTCATATAAAACGGAATGCATACATTGAAAATCGTTTTTCGCCTCCCAGGTAGGGCAGTATCTAGAGTTGACTTCTGACCGTTTGTCCGAGTTAGTCCGAGTTCGAATCGCGATTGAGGGATGGGTGGTACATTTACTTTACGGCAGTACTGGGTCTCCACTTTCCCTAGAAGCAGTGCCCCCGAATTAAAGGCGGGCGACTGCTTACATACCATCGAGTTGTTTCTAGTGGTAGTTGAACCTCAAAAAGGAAAGGAAGAGAAAGGTGTTTACAAACTATGCCGCCACCCCGGTGGCGCAGTGGTCTAAGCGATGGCCTCTGATCATTCGTCCCAAAGGGGTCCGGGTTCGAATCCCGGTGAGGCGTGGATGTTGTGTTTGTCTTTCGGCACTGGCTCTCTCCCTTCCCTGGAACCAGTGGCCCTAAATTAGGGACGGGCGACTGCTTATAGCCCATTGAGTTGCTCACGGTGGTCGTTAAACCTCTAATCACACACACACAAACTATGCCTGTTTTGGGAAAATATGCAAATTGGGAGAAGATTAAATGTTAGTGAAGATAGAAGCATTTGTTGTCTGATGATGTCTTGAAAAGAATTCCTCATTCTAGAACCAGTCTGGAATTTTTTTGTCCAGTAATTATAGGAGGAGCTACTGGTAGGCAAATGCCTGTAGTTGTCATGGTATTGGGAATTGAAATTTCCAGAGTGCGATTTAAACATTGCTGTAGCTAAGGACCCATCGCCAAGAGAATGCGAAATGTTCTTGGATACAATTTATTGAAAGAACTGAAACTACTCTTGGCCGCCCCGGTGGCGCAGTGGTCTAAGCGATGGCCTCTGATCATTCGTCCGAACGGGGTCCGGGTTCGAATCCCGGTGAGGCATGGATGTTGTGTTTGTCTTACGGCACTGGATCTCTCCCTCCCATGGAACCAGTGACCCTAAATTAGGGACGGGCGACTGCTTATAGCCCATTGAGTTGCTCACGGTGGTCGTTAAACCTCCAATCAAGAAAAAAACCACTCTTGATTTTACCCAAGATAAGCTCATTCGTGTAAATTCTGGTAGTTGGAAGGTAAACTCTACAAAAGTAAAAAATCTGCCCTTTTCGGAAAAAAATATTTCATTTCAGAAGCAGAATACAAAGAAAGTAAGATTTTGACCAAAAGATGAAATATTTCATCTGAGGAAAAGTAACAAATTTTCACCAAGATGGAAAGATATTTTGAATGTGGTCTTAGATAAATCTACGTATTTTAAACACCAGGAAAGACGAAGTAATTGAGAATGAATGCATACAAGAAGAAATTTTCGCATATAAAGATGATTATAGTAAAATTGAGCAGTTTCATCAGAAAAGGTTCAGATACTCATGAACTTTTTTCCCGAGTAATTACAACTTGCTCTGTAGCATGATTATTTCCGCAACTAGGTAGTGTAGGAGTTGTGGAACTTCTTCAGTTTTTCTCCTGTATAGCATTGTTGTCACATTCTATCCATCTCGCCTCACCCCTTCCTCTTCTCCTGTGTATCATTGTTGCCACGATCCACCCATCTCGCCTCAGCACTTCGTGCAGTTCGCTGCCCTGGTAGCTCCATATCCATAACTACGTCCTATGCATTCCTGGTCCGTTCTCAAAACTTGACCATATCAGCTCAATCATGGTTGTTCGGTATTTTTTTAAACGTCTGTCACTTTAATTTTGCCCTTACCTTCTCATTTCTGATACTGTTTTTACTGGTAGCACCGCACATTTCAACCTCAGCTTCTGTATTTCAGCCAAATACCTTGTCTTTGGCCAAGTCTTAGTACTACATAGACTTTCTGTTTTGGAATTTGTATCAGTTCGATATATACTAAGTGCAATCATAACAACAAACAATAAAGTGTACTAATTCCTGATATTGAGCGGCAATTAGGTAGGTGGATTAATGAATGTCTTTGTCGTAAAACCAATGAAAGAAGATATGTGAGTCATAAAAGCAAGCATTTACTAAACATGGTAAATATGTACTAAACTATGGCGACGGCAATAGCTTTTAAAAACAATATTCACTATTATTATTATATACAGGGTAATTCAAAATGATTCAGGGCGATGAAAATTTTCAAGTTTTGTGAAAAATGTAATTACATGAAATACAGTAAAAATTGGCCAATAATGTTAGATGAATCGTCGTTTGAATTAACTGCATTCAGCCATTAGCATGATTCATTCGATTTCATTAGATCATAGCTCCGTAAAAATCAAGGCAATAATAACCTACCACACATTAAAATGAAAAGAAACTCACCAAGGGTACGAATGTAACCGCTAGATGGCGCAATATAACCCATGTATCTGCACCTGGGCGAAAACTGGTCATTGTTCTGTGTGGTTTCTCGTGCAAAAGTTTACGACCCTTTCTTTATCCAGGAACAGACAGCAACTGGACACTCGTATTTATATATGTTGGAGATACGGGTATTTCCGCAATTAAACAAAGATTTACGCGATTACATTTTTTAGCTCGATGGAGCACCGTCACATTGCCATCTGGATGTTCGCCTTTACCTAATCGAACAACTTCCTAACCACTGAATTGGTCGCTGTGGACAAGACGACAAGGCCCTCTACTGGTGGCCCGTCAGGTCTCCGGACCTGACCCCTTGCGAATTTTTCTTATGGGGGTATGGTAAGGTTCATGTGCATGTGCCACCATTGCCCTCAACGCTAGATGAACTCAGAGTTCTATTCAGAGTGTTTTGCAGTCGTTGACAACAGACATGCTTGATCACGTATGGCAGGAATTTGATTATCGCCTCGACGCAGTTCACGTGACCAACAAAAGTCACATAGAACATAAATAAGGTACGAAAACAAAATTTGGACTGTTTTTTGTTTCTTCTATGTACATGTAATCACTGTATGTTGAGAAAGACATACACAGTGTGGCAAAGAAATTTTAAGACTGGGTCTGTAAAATGAAATAGAAACAAGAAATTATAATCTGTTTTGGTTTGTTATTCGAAATAAGTCCCTCCGGCTTCAGTATATTTGTTACAGCGATTTAATAATGATTCGAATGCCTGTTCCAGTTCACTCTGCGGAATTGATTCCAAAGCACGCGTCGAAGCTGTTTGTATGGTCGAAGTATCAACAAACTAACGCCCTTTTAACGTCATTTTAAGTTTTGGGGACAAAGAAAAGTCGCAGGGTGCTAAATCAGGCGAATACGGTGGATGATTCAACACACAGACGTTATTTTTTGCTAAAAATCTACGAACAAGAAGTGAGGTGTGACTGAGTGCATTATCGTGCAACAAACACCAACTGTTTTCATCCCGATATTCTGGACGCATGCGACGAATTCTGTCCATCAAACGACTCAAAACATTTAAATAAAACTCACCAGTAATTGTTTGTCCACTTGGAACAAATCCTTTGTGGATAATACCCTTACTATCGAAGAATGTAATGAGCATTGTTTTGATTTTCGATGAAACTTTTCTTGTTTTTTTTTTTGCTTGTGGCGAGTTTTTTGACTTCCATTCCACACTTTGTCGTTTTGTTTTAAGATCATATTGAAAACACCATGTTTCATCACTTGTAACAATCGATTTTAAGAAGTTTGGATGATTTTCAGCGGCTGAAACGATGTCTCTGCAATGTGCACTTCTCCTTGATTTTTGTTCATTGGTTAACGTGTGTGGAACAAATTTAGCACATACTTTTGTTTTGCTCAAATCTTCACGCAGGATGGTTCGAATCGTTTCTTTGTTGATGTTTAAAGACTCTTTCATCATTCTAAGTGACGCACATCGATTGTTTGCCACGAAATCACGCACTTTTTAAAATAATCTCAGGTGTCCTAGATGAACTTGGTCTTCTGGTATGCTTATCATCTTCTAGCGTCTCTTTTCCGTCCGAAAAACGTTTGTGCCACAGGAAAACATTTGATCTACTTAAACAAAACTCACCGTAAACTTGTTTCATCATTTGGTACGTTTTCGAGGCGCTTTTACCAAGTTTTGTGTTAAATTTAATAACAGCCTTTTGTTCTATCTTAATAATTCAACATGAAAAAATTTTACTTCTCTAATAAACGGCCGTTTTGTTTGAGTTACTTTAATAACTGCGCAGTACTTTTGGCAGAAAGTAAGCAGATGGTTACGGTTTATAATGCATTCGCGATTACACTTGTGGCACCACCGTAGGCTGAAATCTAGCGCCAGTCTTAAAAATTCTTTGACGCACTGTGTAAAATACAGTCATTGAAATCGGATGAATGGAATTACCCTACATTATTCAGATTTAGACGAACGTTAGAAACTATCCTGACACTAATTAAATGTTTTTTTTTATCTAAGAAAGTCCATCTGCGCATGCGCAACGAAAATCTGACCTCAATATAGAAAGAAAAGCTGAATCGCAAATCGCAAATGTGTTAGTGAGGATGATTGATAACTTTTGGTCAAGGATATCTACAGGTTACATCCCTTCATTTTATACATCACTTCAAAGCTTTCGTCAATAGCAGCTTATCCCCGTCGAGAGGAAGCTAAATTTCGCTACGATGCCCCTTATTCATAGCTTCGATAAATGCATTTTTGTAATGGCTTTTATCACATCTAGCATCAGGTTCTCGTAATTTGCGTAGACTGCAACGAGATATTTTTAGGTTTATGCAAAACGTGATGAAATAATATGTGCTGCGATAGTTTAGTAAAATATATTGTTGAGTAACAATGAAATTAATTATCCTTGGGTCACTTCATGGGATAACATTGAAAAATCGGAATTAAATAAAGTTTATGAAACGTTACCCATATTCGTTTCATCGAAAATTTTTGTTGATTGAAATCAAAACAGAAAAAGGGGAAAAATGAACCGAGGCTGAAATTCAACGGTTTCTTCTTGCAGGAGAAAACACACGTTTACCAAAGATTCTTCTAATATGCACAATTTTCGAAAAGGGCTTAGAAAACACTGGAGACAAAATGAATAATTTTACTTATATTTTAATTTCATTAAATGTCTGGTAGCTGATTTCTTTATACGGCGGTTGTACCGAAAGCAATGCAAAAGTGGGCATATTTTTTTTATTAACTGACAGAGGTCGTTCAAACTGCACATGTTGGTAGTTACTCTTCCTCTATGGTAAGCCTTATTCTTCATTGCAGGTAAATAATGGATTCCAAGCAGAAGCAACATGTCATCATTCAGTCCTTGACGAAGAAAGTCTGCAAGCTGTCCGATATCCCCAAAAGGCTACAGAATGATTACGGAGATGAGACCATTGACAAGAGCAATGTGCACAGATGGAGTTTAAAGAAGAGGAAACCAGTATTGAGGAAAACGACGCAGTGGAAGACCATCACCTGCGACCACTGACACGAAATCGTCGGCGAGTGGATGAATTGATTCGCGCGGAGAGATGAGTCACAATCCGCGAGCTTGTTGCATACAGAAGATGGCGTAAAACTTAAAATGTCGGAAAGTGTGTGCAAAGTGGGTACCTCGCCAGTTGACACCCGATTTGAAGCAGAAAAGGGTGGAAGTCTGCTCTGAGCGGCTGGAAGCGTTTGAAACCAATGAAGACACGTTGTTTTTCGATCTGGTGATAGCGGATGAAACGTGTGCGTATCTTTACGATCTGGAAACGAAAATGCGATTTGTGGAATGGCGTCACACATTTTCACCAAGGCATAAGAAGTTCAAGAGCTAGCGATCAGCACAGAAAGTCGTGGTGACTGTTTTTTTAGGGTGACAGGGGTATCATTTTCCTTGACTTTCTGCAACATGGCTGTATCGTGACCAGTGAGCGGTACATTGAGACACTCAAGAAGCTTAGAGAAGCCATAAGGAGGAAGAGACCGAACAAGAATCTGAAAAGCATCCGCATTCACCATGACAATGCGAGACCACTTACATCTTTGGAAACAAATCAGGCGTTCAGCAAATTAGGCTGACTGGTGGTCCTCCATCCACCGTACAGCCCAGATCTGGTGCCCTCCGACTCCCACCAGTTCGATCCAATGAAGGATAGTATCCGAGGAACAACGATTTGATGACACAGACGAGGTGAAAGTGGCCGTGAAAAAGTGGATACGACAGTCGACACCTGAATGTTTTTTAAAGAGGATTCGAGAGTTGGGTTCAACGATGGGCAAATACATAGCTTGTGATGGAGACTATGTTAAGTAGTACTTTTGTATAAAGAAAGAGTTACTCTACTAACATATGCAATTTGAACGACCTTTGTCAGTTAATAAAACAGTTGTGCCCACTTTTGCAATACTTTCGGTACAACCCTCGTATTAACTGTTAGGGGTATGCAAAAGTTTCCACCGCCCCCGCTAGTGGGTGCTGTAGAGGTATAACCGGCCGGCGATCCATGCTGTCAGTAAAGTTCATTTGCGACACTGTTTGTTATTCATGTTTAATTTAGGGAAAAGTGCGAGTGAAGCATACGGTTCTGTCGAGAACAAGCTTAGAAGACAAGCCACATGCAAGTACACCGCAGAAAATTGCTGACGAGGAGCTGGGATCACTGTTGCAAGAGGATGCCACAACAATCGACCACGCAACTGGTAAAACCTTTGAAAGTGGCTCAATCGACGGTGGTACGGCGTCTACATGCCTTGGAGAAGATCCAAAAGATTTGTAAGTGGGTTCCAAATACTTTAACGGAGCGTAATATCATTCAACGATTGGGCACATGCATGTCGTTGCTGAAGAAGTTTCAAGCGAAGAATTTCTTGTGGAAGGTTGTCACCGGAGATGGAAAATGGGTCTATTGCGACACCCCCGTACGCAAGCGATCCTGGGTTGACCCAGGCTAGCCATCAACATCCATTGCAAAATAGGATATCCATGGGGAAAAGGTGCTGTTATGTGTGTGTGGTTTGATATGCATGGAGTGCTGCACTTCGAACAGTTGAAACCGGGTGAATCAGTCACTGCACAACGGTGTAGCGATCAGGTGATGAAACGGAACACCGCAATCGAGCAAAAACGCCCATGGACATGTAAAGGACGCCGCTCGGTCATCCTGTTACACGATAATACCAGAATTCATGTCGGTGCCACCACGAAATCAACCTTTCAGCAGTTACACTGGGAGGTTTTACCGAACCCGGCTTACTCCCCGGACATTGCACCCTCAGACTTTCATCTGTTTCGCTCTATGCAACATGCCCTAGCCCAACAGCGGTTCACCACAGTTCCAGAGGTGGAAACTTTCGTCAACTCAAAACCCGAGTACTTCCATCATAGGGGAATTCATTTGTTACCTGAAAAATGGCAAAAGGTCATTGATGCTGACGGCCAATATTTCGTTGAATAAATGTGTACTGGTTTCCTGATTGTTTCTGTCTCCTTTCTCCTTAAAACAGAAGCAACGTTTGCATACCGCTAATACAAAGGGTTTTTATACATGCAAGATAGAGGTAACGCTCTTCCTAACAGATCCCTTCTATCAGAAATCACTAATTTCCTTATCTACGTGAGATTAGAAGTTTGGCAATTTTGCAATAGAAAAATCCTTTTACTTCTATCCCATTCACGCAACGTTACAAACGACGTGAATAAAATTTATGGCATTTTTATCTTGAAAGCAATTAAACTATCAGTTTCCGGTTAATTTCCTAATTCAATTTTTTTCCCACATTTTTCTCAATTTTTCCCACTTTTTTTACGCACGTCGTCTTAGAAAATAGGACGATTAATGATGCCCTCGGCAAATGGTAATTACGTGCGTTTCTGAGTTATTACCTGCGATGTAAATCCTCAAGACGGAAAGGATGACGTTATCATCATGAGGGAAATTAAGAGGTTCATTTCAATTGAAATTACATTTAGCGGGAAACGTTTTCGAATTACTTTGCGAAAACGTTTCCCTCTAAAATGCGTACGCAGGATTGCTTTCTGAAAGGGAGTTAACAGAATTTCTCTCATCATAAATGGAAATTTGAAAGAAATCTACGACCTAAATCCGGACCTGCAATTCTTATTTATTTATTTATTTTATTTATTTTTGTTGTTACATGCTCTTAGAAGAAAAGAAAGAAAAAAGAAACAAAAAACGAGTGGGAAAAAAAATTGACAGTACATAAATGATGAACATAGACTGTAACAACAGGGAAAACAAAGGAAAAGGCCAAAATGACCTGACATAGCCTTATACTCCGTACGTACGTCCAAGTGAAGAGGAACTCCTACATACAGGTGTTCACTGAGCAGAGAGCTCTGTTATATCAGTGGAATTTCAGTATTTAGGTTTTCCATTTTTCTCAAAAAAGAGGAAGCAGTTTTATGCAGCATTCAAGCGACCTTCGAGCTTCTCATCATTTCGTTGCTCAACTGCATTGCGGTGTCCATTGATTTCAGCTTTCGGTTTAATGGGATATAGCACACGACGGAACCTTCAAAGAATAGTACGTTAAAAGCTAAGAAGATGGTGGTTTCCAGTGGCGGATTTAGAGTTACCGTGGCCCTGACCACAGCGTCGGTTTGGCCCCTCCCCTCACTTTGCCGGGCATCCTTAAAATATAACCCGCGCATTTTAAATCTCTCCCACTAATGAATAAAAAGGGCTCGTAATTGCAAGAACAAGTTGACTTCCAGATTTGAACAGAAATGCACATTTTGGGCTCTCCCGAACATGATTTGTATATTTTCATGGTGATGTCTCTATGTGTGTGTCGTATATTGTCGCCATAACTCAAAAACGATAGTAGCTATCAAGACGAAATTTAATACTGAGTGCTTTCGTGATGCCCTGATGGGGAGGAAACGGCTGAAGTTAAAAAGTGGAAAGCATTTTTTTAAGGAAGAAAATTCTGACATTCTATAAACAGGACCACTGAGCCACAGCACTTTAACATATAACATAAAGATAGTCTGTGGTACTGCTTTAATTGACCTTTACACGGTCGTACTAGAATAATATGATGCACGTGACAAGGTCGCCCATAAGCGGCCGGCCAGGGCAGATGATCCATACTGCGTCACATGACCACAATGGGCAGAGGTAGTGACTTGACGGACGTTCGAAAGGGAATGATCATCGTCTACCGCGCCAAGGGAGGAAGCATCTGAGGAACAGCAGACATCATGGCCTGTTCGCGAGGTGCTGTAGTAAGGGTGTACCAAGAATGGACCAATGGCACACCGAGTACCTCCTGACGTCATAACTGTGGAGCCCGAAAGGCCATCAACCCCAGAAGAGAACGTGGCTCCCTTCGACTAGTAAAGGGCAATCGACGCACAACAGTGCAGCAATTGACCACGCAAATGAACGCTGGGGTACCCAGGTACGTGTTACCGATAACAGTAGAGCAAACCGTCTTGCGCATGGGTCTCCAGAGTCGACTCTGCGTCAAGGCGCCCATGTTAATCCAGGTCCATCGGCAACGACACCTGCAGTTCGCATGGGACTACCGCCAATGGTCAGTGGAAGACTGGAAAAAGGGTTGCCTTCTCCGACAAGTCGAGGTTTCTATTCCACAGAAATGGCGAGCAGTGGTGGATACGGCATCAGACACACGAGAACCCACATCCGGACCTGCTTGTCGGTCAGTTTCAAGCAGGCAGTGGCAGTGTGTATGTCTGTGGGATGTTTTCCTTTTATGGCATGGGACCGCTGGTACCACTGGATGGGTTCCTGAACACCAATGGCTACCAGTCCATCCTCGCTGACCACATGCATCCCTTCATATTGAACATTTACTATGGTGGTGATGGTGCTTACAACAGGAAATGCGGAGTGCCACATCGCTAAGGGGGTGCGTGACTGGTTCCAGGAACACGACAGCAATGTCTCTGTTCTCCCTTGGCCAGTGAAATCGCCCGTTCTTAATCCCATAAAGCACTTGTGGGGGACTATTTAGATCGACAGAGTCGACGTGCCGTCCCACAACAACGTCATCCCCCGGACCTCCGCGCTCTACTGCAGTCCAAATGGCTGCATCGTGCAACCTTCCAGGGCCTCGCTGCGTCCGTGCCACGCCGTCTCGCCGCTGTCATCCGGGCCAAGGGTGGTTATTCCCATTATTAGGAAGGTGGTCGTATTATTCTGATACGACTGTGTATGTTACATGCAGTGTGAGGTCTGCTGTTGCATATTGTCAGATTCTAGCCCACTGACAGTTTTCCTACTAGTGGATGTCCAGGAAATAGATTTTCACGGACGTATTACGTCTCATGGCTTTGTATGAACCAAAGATTTCAGACACTAAGTCACGATAGTTTTCTGCCTTATCATTTCCCCCAAAACGGTTTTAGTAACAGTTCTGAAAATATTTCCAAGATGCTTTTTCAATTTGGCGCAACTTCTGCTCAAACTCTGCATCCTCAGTCAACTCCCTGATTTTAAGACCTAAAAATATCCCTTTCTTAATTAATGTGTAGGGAAAGGGTTAGTAAACATTTTCGGGGTTGACCAGTGCAGTGTTTACCACACTTTTCTTCCTTGGAGTTAGTGACTCAGATTTTGGCCAGCTTTTTCTCGTATGATGACTTCTTCTGTCTCTACCATCCCACTCACACAGGAAACAACAACATTTTGTGTATCTAAGCTCAAAACTAAGCAAAAGACCAATGACTTTGAAATTACCACAGATGTTCCAAGCATATTTTTCATGCTGGATATTTTCCAAAAGTAGTTTCATATGACTCTTCCATGTCAGTAGTATGGGCTAATGGCACAGACGGAAATTATTTTCGTTGTGAAGAAGAACATCTTTCAAGCTAACTTTAAAGGAGTCATTGAACAAGCGCCACGCTGCTGTAACACGGGGAGAAAGTACATATAATACTCAACAACACAGATATGTAAGAGACTTCCTCTGCCATCTACTTCACGGGGCTTGGGTGTATTGCGTCAGCAGAGTTGGGCAAGTAGGAGCTCGGCCACCTACTCCTGAGTAAAAAGTGTACGCGTGGGGCTGACGCACATGTAAATGTGTTTCTGACCGACATTTGTAAAGAGGGGTAGAGCAGTGATGGCCGCCTGGATGGCGCAGGTGTTCTAAGCACTGGCTTCTGACCATTTGGCAGGGATGGATCTGAGTTCGAATCCCAGTGAGGCATGGATGTTGTGTTTGTCTTACGGCACTGGTTCT
Source organism: Macrothele yani (assembly GCA_039090855.1). Classification (NCBI taxonomy): domain Eukaryota; kingdom Metazoa; phylum Arthropoda; class Arachnida; order Araneae; family Macrothelidae; genus Macrothele; species Macrothele yani. The sequence continues at coordinate 42,519,909 of CM077004.1, forward strand.
CTCTCTTCCCTGGAACCAGTGGCCCTAATTTTTTTTTTTTTTTTTTTTTTTTTTGGATTGGAGGTTTAACGACCACCGTGAGCAACTCAATGCGCTATAAGTGGTCGCCCATCCCTAATTTTGGGTCACTGGTTCCATGGGAGGGAGAGAGCCAGTGCCGTAAGACAAAACACAACATCCATGCCTCACCGGGATTCGAACCCTGACCCCTTTCGGACGAATGATCTGAGTAAGTTTCTCTTCCAACTAAGCTAGAAGGACGGAATGTACCGCTGCAGATTTGTCGTTTTGGCACGTGATTCACCTCTGTAGTACGTCACAGTCGTTAAACCACCAATCGAGAAGGAGAACGAGAGGAGTAGTGGAATGCGGGTGCCCTGGCTGGGATACAGGAGAAAATTCGTAAAATTGTGTCCATTGCTTCTTTCACCGTCCAAGTGAGCACTGCACTGGGAGAATAGGTGCTTCTTTTGGTTCGTGTGAGTTGTATAGTTAAACAGCGGTCGCCTCACATGGTCGTCAAGTTGATTATACTTGAAATATTTCATTAATTAACTACATTACTGATGTAGTTAATTAATTAAATCTTTAAAGTATATCCAATTGTTACGGATATCACGTATATGCACATTATCACGTATGCATATTTTCACCCCAAAACGGATTTAACGAGCAGATGGATTTAATGACGGTTCATGTCTCATATTCCCATTAAATATTCCCATGACAGAACCCTATTATATAGGTTAATAGATTTTAACACATCATATAACGGTCACAGTACGTTAAAAATCATATAATGCAAAAAGTATTAAAAGATTAGTTTGCACGCCCTAGCCGGTGTTGTTCTCTATTTAAGCGATGTTTTCTTTCAGCTTTATCTTCTTCCATCTTGTACTACAATGAAAAAATTCCACGGAACCAATAATTCTTTAAATTTCCATCACAGTGAATCAAAACTTAAGCCTGCAGTTACTTTCCTACAATTTTACTTGTTTCTTTTTATAAAATAAAATAACGCTGATTCCTTCTTTATGAAATTACTCTTCAATGCGAAGAAAATGAAAGAAGTTAGTAAAATCATGCAATGCTTTGACTATGATACGCTTTCCATCATACCAGAAATCATTACTCAACAACATCGCTCTTTCCACGTTTAGCAACGCACAGCATCCGAAAAATTTATGTACGGTAGCCGCCGGGGAATTGAATCCCGAATCTCTCGATATCTAGCCGAGCGCGTTAGCCTTACACCACGGTAGCCAACAATCCACGGCGCTATGTGCGTTTTTCTGTCAGCATCTGACATTATAAATCCGTAAGATGGGCTCAGATACTGAGACGTCTCCAGGATTTTCACTTTCGATCTCGCCCTTTGGATTTAACTACTATAATTAATACATGTATATAGCCAGTGCCGTTAATGCCCACCAGATGGAGACGTCTCAGTAGCTGAGCTCATCTTACGGATTTATAATGTCAGATGCTGACAGAAAAACGCATACAGCGCCGTGGATTCTTGGCCACCGTGGTGTAAGGCTAACACGCTCGGCTTGATATCGAGAGATCCGGGATTCAACTCCCCGGCGGCGGTCGAATAACAATTTTTCGGTTGCTGTGTGTTGCTAAACGTGGAAAGAGCGATGTCTTTGTTTATTCACTGACACCATGTATTTGGAGGATTTTCACATCATTGCTCAAGTTATGAGGATAATGGCTGTGGAATAAATCTCGCTCCTGTGCCCTGACCTTTGACCCCATTTCAATTATATTAAACAGAATTGGTTCAATGTACCTCAGGAACATACTAAAGTTTTGTCGCAATAGAAGCATTTTTAGTCAAGTTTTGAGGAAAATGGCTGTGGAATAAATATCGCTCTTGTGCCCTGACCTTTGACCGCATTTCAATGATATTCAACAGAACTGGTTCAGTATACCTCCGAAACAACATGATAGAGTTTTGTGGTAATCGAAGCATTTTACGCAAGTAATGGCGTATAAGGGCGATGGAATGGATCCCAATCCTATGTCCTGGCCTTTGATCCCATTTCGCCCATTTTCAATAGGGTTCTTCCTCAGATTGTCCGCTACCACATGCTAAAATTTCATCGAAATTGAACCGTTTTTACACGAATTATCGTGCGGACAGACAGATAGACAGACGAACAAAGCTGGAGCATATAGAGGGTGCATAGGAAAGTCCCTTTGGCCTGGAATAACTTGCGAACGGAGAGAAGAACAGTTATGCAAGTGAGATAACAGTATAGTAAAGCGACTACGTCCGATCGAATGCAACCAATAGCAGCGCCTCTAGCGGCGAAATGCGTAAGTTAGACATTGCAAATCGAAAACAAAAAGACATAGAGCAAAATTTTGAAATTAGAAAGTTGTAGAGCATCAATTAACAAGTTAGTAAAATCATGTAAAGCACTGATTATGATACGCTTTCCAACATACCAGGAATCATTACTCAAGTTATGATGATAATAGCTGTGGAATAAATCTCGCTCCTGCGCCCTGACCTTTAACTCCATTTCGATTATTTTCAACAGAACTGGTTCAGTATATCTCCGAAATAACATGATAAAGTTTTGTCGTAGTCGAAGCAATTTTACTTAAGTTATGATGCTTAAGGGCTATGGAACAGATCCCATTCCTGTGTCCTAACCTTTAACAACATTTCGCCCATTTTCAATAGGATTCGTCACCAGGCAAGTCCCTACAACATATTAACATTTCATCCAAATCGAAACATTTTACGTAAGTTATGACGCATAATGGAGATGGAAGGGATTCCGCACCTATGACCTGACCTTTGGTCCCATTTCGCCCATTTTTCAACAGGGTTTGTCCCCAGGTGGTCCCCTACCACATACTGAAATTTAATCGAAATCGAACCTTTTTTACGTTAGTTATAACGCATAAGAGCAGTGGAAAAGATCCGGATCCTATGTCCTGACCTTTGACCCCATTTCGTTCACTTTCAATTGGGTTCCTTCCCAGGTGTTCAACTACCACATACTAAAATTTCATCGAAATCGAAAGCTTTTTACGCGAGTTATCATGCGGACACAACGCGTGACGTAAGGAGGCAGATGGGAATCCAGACCATCTGCTCAGAAGAGTGTGACGCCATAAAACTTTAATAAGATCCACACACAACGCGTGACGTAATGAGACAGATGGCGTGACCGCGCGCCAACATCTGAATTGCGAGAGTATGACGTCATAAGATTTTTAAGCATGGATAACATTAATGGGATGACGCAATGACACTAAAAATTATAATTCGGGATGGTTATTTAACCCACTAAACGAATTTTCCGAAAGTCGAGATCAAGCTAAATCGATTTCTATTACCAGAAAACGGTAGGTTAATGACTTTCTTCAAAATCCTTAGAGCCGTTTTCAAAATCAAATATACATACATACAAGAATTCCTCCTTTAAGGTGGACGTGAAGTACTTTGCTTCATATACTTCCAATGGAAAACGTCTGTACACATTTTCTTCCCAATTAGTGCGTTACCAAGGTTGAAAATTTGAACATCGATGAAAATATCTTCATTTTATAACTTGGAATACTTAATATTTTCTAAAACATAACCATAATTATGCAATCCAACATCCAACATCCAACATTTGTTTGTCTACTGACGTCATGAAAGTACAGGTCGCGCCATCTTTTTTCTGGACAATTAATGCTTTCACAAGGATGAAAATTTGAACATCGATTAAAATAACTTCATTTTATAACTTGGAATACTTAATATTTTCTAAAACATAACCATAATTATGCAATCCAACATTTGTTTGTCTACTGACGTCATCAAAGTACACGTCGCGCCATCTTTTTTCTGGTTTCAACACCACCAAAAGAAAAGTTATTGATTTTTAATATAACTATGGTTATGTTTTAGAAAATATTAAGTATTCCAAGTCATAATATGAAGTTAATTTAATCGGTGTTCAAATTTTCATCCTTGGGAATACATTAATTGTGAAGGAAATGTGTACAAAAGTTTTTCCATTGGAAGAATAGGTTAGTAGAGTAACCTATACTTCCACTTGACGTACACCTTAAAAATATGGGATAAGGGCGATGGAATGGATCCCAATCCTACTTCCTGACCTTTGACCCCATTTCGTCCATTTTCAATAAGGTTCGTCCCCAGGTGGTCCCCCTACCACATACTAAAATTTCATTGAAATCGAACCAATTTTACGCCAGTTATTGTGCTGACAGACGGACGGACGGATGCAAAAAGCTGGAGCATATACGCTTCTTCAACCTACCGTCGGAAAGCGTAAATTACACTGCTGGCCACCCAAAATGCAATACCAAGTTGGACACGAGATACCAAAACCAGATTTACTGGACACATAACAACAGATACAAAGATGAAACGATTGAGCTTACAGGCCCCTGCGACTTGCGGAACACGTAGACATCAATAGTTCGTGTGGCCCACATGGCTGGCAATAACAGCCACTACACGCCGCGGAATCGAAAGAAAGAGGCTTTGGATGTGGGCTTGGGGTATGTCGGTCCAGGCTGCTTCCACACGTTGCCACAGTTCATCAGGCGTAGCCGCGAGTGGTGCTTGCCGGCCCACCCGGCTGTCGATTAGCGACCAGACGTGTTCGATTGGCGACATATCGGGAGAAGAGGCGGAACACGGTAGCAGAGACATCTGGTGGGCCGTGAAGAATTGTTGAACGATGCGTGCGACGTGCGGGCGCGCATTGCCCTGTTGAAACGTGGCCGCTGGCAGGTCCTGCAGGTAAGGAAGTGGACTACAGGCTCCAAAACGTTGGAGATGTAGCGGTGGCTGTTGAGTGTACCGGCGATCCGTACCAGAGGGGTGCGGGTGTCATATCCAATTGCGCCCCAAACCATAACGCCAGGCGACGGACCGGTATGGCGATGCATTATGCAGGCGTCATACAGTCTCTCGCCGCGGTGCCGCCACACGCGGATCCGACCATCGTGGTGTTGCAAGCAGAAGCGGGATTCGTCGCAGAGAGGACAATGTCGTGCCGTTCCGTAGTCCAGGTGCGGCGTTCAACGGCCCACTGCCGCCGCACTCACCGGTGGTGTAACGTCAATGGTAATCGCAGCAATGGGCGCCGTGCGACAAGTTCCCGCTCCGCCAGACGACGTCGAACGGTACGTGCTGACACAGGTTGTTGTGCAACGCACCCTAATTCTTGCGCTAACGTTCGTAATGTGGCGGTGAGAGCCGTCAATGCTCGCCGCACAACATGCCGGTCCTAATGTTAGGTGGTGTGCCGAGGGTGCTGCAATCGCTCACGTCGGTCCGTCCGTCCGTCCGTCCGTCCGTCCATCCTTCCTGCATCCACCGAATCCATACTCGTCTCACTGTGGCTGGATGTCGTCCCACACGGGCGCCGATGTCTCGGTACGATAAACCGCTGTCGCGATAAGCCACTATTCGTCCTCTGTCAAACTCCGAAACGTGCTGGAATGACTGTCGTATTCTGCGACGAGGCATCAGGAAGCTTCCACGCACAGGTCCGGCAGCACAACACACTTCCACTACTTACACTCCGCCTTCTGTGCACCCTTCTTATAGTGCTCCTCGGTGGCGGGCTGGGCGTACATGATTTGCATATGCCCTGCAATGCTAATCGTTTGCATGTCCTCTTGCGGGCGAAGCATGCTGCGAATTTCAGGTCAATCGGATGCTTCCTTCTTGGTGTTGCATTTTTGGTGGCCAGCAGTGTAGTACAAAACGACATTTGTTTTACACGGTTAAGATAAATTGTCGCCTAAATACCCTAAAATGTCTGAAATCGATGCGCGACCTTTTGTGTGAACGTTTGAAGGGAACAGGTAGCAAATACACACAATTTATTGCATAAATGCGTACTTATGTCAATACAGTTTGATGACGTTAGACAAAACAAAAACAAAAAAGGCAAACTGGCGCACAGTGGGAAAAAGTTAATGTCGAGTATGTTCGAAGAGTTCGCCATTGCCCACGATACACATTTGTATTCGTGAAAGTAACTCTGCATGCACATTCCTCAGCATGGAAGGTGTCACACTATTACAAGCATCTGTAACACGACGACGTAGATCCAGCAGACTTGTAGGCGTTGTTGCACATACCTGGTTTTTTACGTAACCCCAGAAATTTAATCTCGCCACTCTCACACAGCGTACGTAGACCTAAACCTCTGATCCTGCTACTGGTTTTTATATCGTAGGTACGGTAGAACGTCACAATCTGCATTTGCATACGGCTACATTTGCGAAATGTGAATATGCAGATTCGAATCGTCGCGCATCGATTTCGGACATTGTAGGATATTCAGGCGACAATTTATCTTATCCGTGTGAAACAAATGTCGTGTTGTACTAATTAACTGACGCTCTATAACTTTGTAATTGGAAACTTGCCCTATCTCTTTTCGTTTTCGATTTGCAATGGCTAACTTCCGCATTTCGACACTAGGGGCGCTGCTATTGGTTACATTCGATCGGGCGTAGTCGCTTTAATATACCGTTTTCTCAATTGCATAACTTTACCTCTCTCCGTTCGCAAGTTATTCCAAGCTAAAAGGACTTTCCTATGCACCCTGTATATAATACGCTTCTTCAACCTACGGTTGGAAAACGTAAATAAAATACGACATAACACCCGGGCCCTTCTCGGACGAATGGTCATAAGCGCCGACTTATGACCATTCTTCCGAGAAGGGCCCGGGTTCGAATCCCAGGGAGTCATGGATATTGTGTTTGTCTTACGGCATTGGCTCTCTCCCTTCCCTGGAACCAGTGGCCCTAAATTAGGGACGGGTGACTGCCTGCTTATTGCCCATTGAGTTGCTCACGGTGGTCGTTAAACCTTCAATCAAGAAAAAAAAAAAGCATCTACGTAATGAATACGTGCGTATTGCCACTGACAAAGTCGTTTGTCTTACTAACTTTATTTTATTTTCCGGTATTTCTTCTTCATTTTACGTATCGTGCGATAGCGGTGACCTTAGTTCCGATTTCGGCCACCGGATAAAAGCAGATGGCGCTACAAGTACTAACCGACGTCAGAACGTTAGGGACAGACGTAGCCTATTATATAGGCTTAATAGATTAAAAGTATCTGAAGTTTAAGGTTTCTTGATGATTTCCTTGAATTGAGAAATCACGCACTGATTTATGCCTGCGGCGTTAGGAAAGACGTGTTCAATCCCATAAATCTCTCGACCTGATGTTTAAACACGGAGTAATGATACAAAGTAAGATGTGAGTCCGTTTATTCGTGTAAATCTGACATGGATGTTAAGTCATATAACATCCGAAAGCTTGAAAATTTCGTCGTACTGGAGCGGGAATCGAACTCGCGTCACCCGGATAGCGCTTAAGTATGTTAACCACTACACCATCCAGAACGACCAAGTCTCAAGTTTGCGATTAATATGAATATAACCGTCACAGGATTTGCTAGTCGAAACAATCGGTATTCATGAATATAGCGAATCGAGTTTTTTTGCTGATTTCCGTATATACGAGGTCCGATCAAAAAGTTCCGAGACTAGGCCGATATACAACAAATTACTTACGTTACTTAAGCCTGGCTATGTATCTCTCTCAAAGTAGTCTCCTTGGGCAGCGATACATCGCTGCCAGCGTTTTTGCCTCTGTTGGAACACTCCCTGGAAGTCCTGTTCGCGAATCGTGTCAAGCACCGTCTGCGATTCGCGCTGGATCTCGTCCACGGTTTCAGAACGGCGACCCTTTGAGCTTCATCTTCGGGAAAAGAAAGAAGTCGTAAAGGGCCCAAATCTGGCGAGTAAGGCGGATGAGGAAGGGAATCAGGCTGTTATGGTTGTAAACGCTCTGTGAGTTGCTGCATTGTCGTGATGGGGCATGAAATCACCCTGCGCCTCATTTCAGGACATTTGCGGCGAATGTCCTTCCTAAGAAGCCGCAGAACTTCGCAGTAAAAAAGAGCGGTGACGGTCAGGCCCTGGGGGAGGAATTCACGGTGCGCAACCCCACGAATGTCGAAGAACGCGATGAGCATGCTTTTGGTCGCGCTCCGGACTTATCGGGCCTTCTTCGGGCGGTGAGATGCCGGGCTCTTATACTGCGACGACTGCTGTTTGGTCTCCGGGTCGTAACCGTAAGAATTTCTCACACTGTTCCGTATGATGCATTGATGATTATAGCAATGTCTTGAATGGTTCTACGACGATACTCACGCAACAGTTCCCTAATTTTATCCACATTTTCGGCTGTTTTGCTCGTAGATGGTCGCCCTGACCTCTCGTCGTCTTCCAGTGCCTTTCTGCCTCTCTTGAAGCGCGAGTGCCACTCAAAACACCTCACACGACTCATTGCTTCATTACCATAAGCCTGCCGTAACATTTCATGCGTCTCCGTTCCAGATTTGCCGAGTTTGACGCAGGAATTTGATGTTCGCTCGCTACTCTAGTTCACAGTCCATACCGAAATCGCAGCTGTGTTCTGCACGTGGTCACCAAATATCGTGTAGCACAGCTCCTGATGTTCACAGAACGACGCCACTCTGCACAATGACTCATGAAAGTCACTGCCCTCGACACTAGTATCGGAAATTTTTGATCGCACTACGTACAATATAACTACAAATCAGTCCAAAATTTAGTCGCTATCGTTTGCCATGACCTGCTCCCATCATCTGGACAACTGTTGGATGCAGTCTCTGTAAAATTGTGGTGGCTTGGATGCAAAGAAGTGGGTAAGTGCGCGTTCGACATCGTTCCGGTAGGTGAACAGCTGTCCCTCCAGCAAATTGTGCAACGACCGGAAAAAGCTGTAGTCGCTTCGGGCCAATGTCCGGGGAATAGGCTGAGTATGACAGCAGCTCCCAGCCTAGGTCCCTGATCTTTTGTGACGTCATCATAAGAGTGTCCCGGTTCAGCAGTGCTGGTCGTTTCGACGTTAGCGATGCATACAGATCGTCGAGCTGACGGCAGTACACATCGGTGGTGATAGTGATGTTGTGGGTGGTGTAGTATTTAGCATACTCGGACGCTATCCTGGAGACGCGATTTCAATTCCCGCTCCAGTACGACGAAATATTCAAGTTTTCGGATATTATCAGACTTAACATTTATGTCATATTTACACATATACTCTCTACCAACAAGTAATTAGACAACTGTGATAGCAAAGGAAAGCGAAGTTTATTCACCTTCAATAGTTGGTGGAGCCTCCACGAGCGGCGATTACAGCTGCGACCCTCCGGGGCATACTCTCAACCAGGCGTTGTACGACGGCAAGCGGTATGTTCTTCCACTCGGCTTGGAGAAGACAGGTCAGTTCCTTCACCGATTCCGGACGGTGGGGGCACCCCTTAAGTCGACTCTCCAACTCGTCCCAGAGGTACTCGATAGGGTTAAGGTCCGGGCTCTGCTCAGCCCAGTCCATTCAATTAACTCCATTGTCACCATACCAAGCCATGGCGGACCTCGCAACATGACAGGTGACATTGTCATCCTGAAAGTAACATGGGTCCACCCCGTAAAACTGCCACAACGTAGCAAGCGCATGGTCATCCAAAATCGTGCAGTATCTAAAAATGGTGTTCGGCGTTGAGTCTACCAGGAATTGCGACCAAAGATTCCGTGCCATACCAGGAGAAATACCCCCATAGCATAATTCCACCGCCGCCGAAGTTCACAGTTGGCACAATACATTCCAGCAGGCGGCGTTCTCCAGGCAGATGCCAAACCTAGACCCTGCCATCCGAACGGTAGAGGGTGAACCTTGATTCGTCGCTCCAGAGAACCTGTTTCCACTGTTCAACGGTCCACTGTCGACGTTTTTTGCACCTCCTTACCCAAGCAGCGCTATTGGACATGGTGATCCAAGGCTTGTGGGTGGCAGCACGTCCCTGATAACCGAGCAGATGGGATTCCTTACGGATAGTATTCATCGAAAGAACACTCCCGGATGCCTGTTGAAACTCCTCGAGGTTGTGGCCAATCGATTTGGTGCGGTTCTTCCGAATTTCTCTGGCCAGCACCCGTCGGTCTCTAACTCCCAGTTTTGTGGGTCTGCCGGGTCGGGGCACATTCCGACAGTCACCTCTCATCTTCCACTTGCCAATCACGTAGGCCACTGTCGATTTTGGGTACTTCAACTCGCTGGATATGTCACGTATGGATCGGCCATTTCTGTGATACCCGACGATTACACCTTTCTCGAAATCAGAGAGCTCCGAACTGCGTGGCATATTGCATGCGACTGGTTGCGTTGTTGTTTTCCACACGATATTTAACGACGGCGGCCGTGACGTGTATCAGGACCGAAGATATCGTCGATTGCAGGGGTGTCTAATTACTTGTTTGTAGATAGTGTATAAAAAGATTCCCATCTTCCAAATTGGTATTGTACGATGGTGTAATCCCGTATTTCATCCATGGAGTAATGATTTGATATTACAGAGTCAGTTCTCTTCGGAGATGTTGTTCAGAAAGTCAGTTAGTTTGGCCACCATCATTTTGAATGAAATCCTGGTTGATTAATTTCGTTTTAATTCAGAAATAACCTTGCGTTTTCGCGATAAATCTTTAGGTGTTTGGCAGATACCGGAAGCCAAACTGTCAAACTTCACAGTTAAGCGATTTCAAATTGTCCGACTGCTGTTTAAGTGGCACTTTAGGCGATGGCTTTTTCTCAAAACTGAAACGTTCTTGTCTTGTGTCGTTCAAATCGTCCTAGTTTCTCTAATTTTTTACGACATGGAAAAGTCTCAATTAACATTCATCGATGTGAAACGAATTTTCTAAACACTTAGGAATATATCCGAGAATCGAGTTCGCACCGCTTAATTTCAGACTCATTATTTTGGCATTAGAACAAGATATTTCCAAACAACTGAAGCCCAGTATACAGAAGTCTGAACAAACTTGCATATTCCTTCAGTCTGAAAAATTGACTATTACTCTTTCCAAATTGTTAATCGAAAAATTATCTTTGCCCCCGAAACTTCAGAACGAAATAAAAAACAATTTACATTTTGACTGTTCCGTTATGTTCCGCAGTCACATGAAAGTTTAAAATAATATCTCAGGACAGTGGATATACCCAATCAAGTAATAACCAGTATCGTGTTGAATTTTATATGATGCTTCCACTTTAAAGCTCCGTACTCAGGAAAATACTTTTTTTTTGTTCAGTGTCGCAAGACAAATTCATCATCCATGCCTCACTCGGGATTCGAACCCCGATCCATCCGAGAAGAATGATTAAAATCATTCATCAGTCGAATACCGGGGCTGCTCAGAAAAAACCTACCGATGTAAAAATTTTATGGATTTCCTTCGAAACTGGTATCATTTCGTAGGTTTCTTTCCATTCCAGTTGAGAACTTGGGAATTATTTGTTCTTGCCTCTTTTATTGATTGGGAATGTCTGCAAATGCAAAGCAGCAGAAAAGTGCTGATTTCTGTAAATACAGTCAAACCTCGATTTACCGAACTTCAAGGGACCAACAGTCCCTTGAAGTTCGCTAAATCGAGGAAGACTTTCGAATGAAACATGAAACGCGGAATTTGCTAAATCAAGGAAGACTTTCCAATGAAACATGAAACGCGGAATTTGCTAAATCAAGGAAGACTTTCGAATGAAAAATTCAAATTAAGTTAGTGTTCATGACAGAATACGTAAACAGCTAAGTTCTTTTTTTTCAGTGAAATTTCAATTAGGTGTAGTACTTTTAATTACGAATTTATCATCAAAAATGTTATAATACGTACACATTTACTTTGCATATTAAATACATAATTCGTAGATATTAAGACTTTAATATGCAGCATCAAAATTTAAGCGCACTTTAAAATTTCGCGAAAAATACTACAGTTGTTTTTTCCCCCGAGCACTTAGTTTTCTTAAATAGTGATTTCAGTATTCCTAAACTGCACGAAACAGAACATCAATTAATACTAATTAACTTGTAAAAACAGAATAATTAATACAGACATTTAACGTAGACCAGGAACATCAAACAAAGATCTTCGCTCTTTCCACGTTTATAAGTGAGTCACGGAAAAATTCTCATTGGCCGCCACCGGGAGTTGAACTGGAAGACCTTGGGTTCGACTCTCGGTGACGGCCAATGAGAATTTTTCCGTGACTCACCTATAAACGTGGAAAGAGCGAAGATCTTTGTTTGAAAAACAGAATATATGTCGATTACCTTTTTACACTGCAGAGAAGATTGCTAATGTTTTTTTTTTCCGAATGTTTAATTGCAACCTCAATTCTATGAAGTACATGAAAAACATCATCATTAATATACACGGGCATCAATTATTTTTTAGCACACCAGCATCACTAAAGCAGTTGACTTTCAGTACATCTTCTTCAGAATCTGATGCATTTAGTCCGATCTGTTCATCGAAAACATCACCAAGGGATTGTATTTGGGCTAACTTTTAACGTGAATGTGCTAGTTAACATAATTTTGTGGTTTAAAAAATAAAAAAAAATGTTCGCTAAATTGAAGAAACGTGTTCGTTAAATCGGGAAACGTCAAGCATTAATTTCAATGTGGTTCCGTCGGGACCATAAAAATGTGCGTAAAATCGCGACATTCGTTAAATCGCAGTCCGTTAAATAGGGGTTTGACTGTATAATTACAAATGAGTCCAAAATGTAGTCGCCATTGCTTGCCACGACCTGCTCCCGTCGTCTGGACAGCTATTGAATACCGTCCCTGTAGAACTGTGGCGCCTAGGACGCAAGAAGTGAATAAGCGGTCGTTTGATATCGTCCCTGTTGGTGAACTGGTGTCCGTCCAGGAAATGCTGCAACAACCGGAAAAAGTGATAATCGCTTGGAGCAATGTCTGGGGGATAGAATGGGTGCGGCAGGAGCTCCCAGCCCCGGTCTCTCATCTTGTGATCAGTCGCCCGTGCTGTGTGAGGTGTCGCTCCATCCTGATATAGTAGGACGTCTTTGCTGTTCAGCAGTCCTGGTCGTTTCGACGTGAGCGATGCGTGCAGATCGTCGAGCTGACGGCAGTACACATCGGTGGTGATTGGGGTGTTGCCGGCAGCAGCTCAAAAAAACAAAAAAAACACGACACCCCGCATATCCCACTAAACCGACAGCAGGACCTTACTTGGGTGTAAGACAGCTTTGGAGATCAGCATGGGATTCTGTTTTGTGTCTGATGACACTGCCATACAGGAACAATTTATCGTCACCTGACACAATGCGGTCCAAGAACTGTCCAACTTGGCCACATGCAAGCAGGGAAACGCATGCACTCATGCGATTTGATTTCTGCTCAACTGTGAGCTGGTGGGGTACCCAAACTTCCCTCTTGCGCACCTTTCCAAGTTGACGCAGGTGCGTTATAATGCTTGTGTGGGTAGTTGCCAGCTGTTCGGTCAACTCCCACGTGGTCGCACGTGGGTCGGTCTCCGCTAAGGTCTTCAGCATGTCCATTTCATCTGTTGCGGGTCTTCCGGCTTTGGGACGGTCTGATAGGTCAAAATCTCCCTCTCGAAACCGTGCGAACCAATGATAGCACTGTCGATGTGATATGGCGTTGAGGTACACACCGGTAATGTTCTTTACAGCACTTGCGGGGGTGCTACCTCTATAAAACTCCTACAGTATGCAATGGCGGATGTGCTGAGCCGCGGATGGCTTAGTGGTTAGCAAGTCAGACTGTCAATGCAAGGTCCTCAGGTTCGATCCTGGGCTGATCTCTCAGAGATGGTGTGATTTACTAACAATCGCTGAATATCCGCCGTGCATCGTACGAGCACGTTAAGTGACAGCCCCCAGGCTGGACCCACTGGTTAAATGGATATCCTTTCCTATGCCCCCCCTGAAATTCTCTGACCCCTCTATGTGCAACATCGTACTTGTACGGTGGCGCTATCTACTGTACTATAATTTCACTACAAACTGTTCTGTCATAGTCGCTAGACTTGCTCTCATTCCTTCCGTTTCTGTGTCCTGCTCAAAAGGCGATCTCGCTGTAGGTGGCTGGGACCTAAACTCTACTCACTGTGGACGGAAGTCCTACAAGAAAATGACAAATACTGTGGTTGGTTGAATGGCGGATGTGCTCTTTGTCCACTTCCATGTTGTCTGGCGCTTAAATGTTTTGCCTTCTGACGGTTAACTGCCACCGACGTATGCCACCTACCTGCTGATGTCATGCCGGTGTGTTGCGCTATCTCAGGGACCAACGTGTACTGTGGCAGGGGCTTCGACTTCGAGTACCTCGTCATCGGACATTACTTTCTTTCCACCACAATTGATACATTTGAAAGTCTCGGTCCTACTCCGTTTTTAATTTTGCTGAAAAAAACAAACAAAAAAACAAACAGACATTTGTTTGAGCTCTGTAGCGAATATTAAACCTGGATTAATTTTTCATGACACAAAATTCGTTACATGATCCCTTCGTCAGTGAATTTAAAAATCCACGGCTTTTTTTTATTTCATTGTGCCATGTTGACGTGCTAAGTTTTCTTAATTTTTCTGTCGAAAATGCAACACCAACGAAGATCTGAGATATTGAAGTGAGATTTATAGGGTAGAAGTCTGCTCGGGCCAGAAAATTTAGGAGCTCGGTCTTGTTCAGAATTTCCAGCTTACGGCCAGCCCGATTCAGACTTATATCAAGCCTGCTTCGCCATTTATTGCAAGTAAAGCATTTCTTCCTTTAGAACAGGAGTCTTCAACCCGTGGCCCAGAGAACAATGTTTAATAGTATACGTTGCCCACAAAAGGAAATATGAAAATGAGAAAAAATATATTTTCGAAATGTATTTTATTCTAAAATTATATAACCGAATTTTATGTAATTCGTTGAAAAATACATTTTTTATAAATTATGTATACAATGTACACTATCTACCAACAAGTAATTGAATACCTGTGATACCAAAGGAAAACGAAGTTTATTCACCTTCAATAGTTGGTGGAGCCTCCACGAGCGGCGATTACAGCTACGACCCTCCGGGACATACTCTCAACCAGGTGTTGTACGACGGCTAGCGGTGTTTTCTTCCACTCGGCTTGGAGAAGACAGATCAGTTCCTTCACCGATTTAGGACGGTGGGGGCACCTCTTAGGTCGACGGTCCAACTCGTCCCAGAGGTGCTCGATAGGGTTAAGGTTCGGTCTCTGCGCAGGCCAGTCCATTCGATTAACCCCATTGTCACCATACCAAGCCATGGTGGACCTCGCAACATGACAGGTGGCATTGTTATCCTGCAAGTAACATGGGTCCATACCGTAAAACTGCCACAACGTAGGAAGCGCATGGTCATCCAAAATGGTGCAGTAGGTCTGGGCGTTGAGTCTACCAGGAATTGCGACCAAGGGTCCCGTGCACATGACAGGTGGCATTGTTATCCTGAAAGTAACATGGGTCCATACCGTAAAACTGCCACAACGTAGGAAGCGCATGGTCATCCAAAATGGTGCAGTAGGTCTGGGCGTTGAGTCTACCAGGAATTGCGACTAAGGGTCCCGTGCCATACCAGGAGAAACACCCCCATAGCATAATTTCACCGCCGCCGAACTTCACTGTTGGCACAATACATTCCGACAGGAGGCGTTCTCCAGGCAGACGCCAAACCCAGACCCTGCCATCCGAACGGTAGAGGGTGAACCTTGATTTGTCGCTCCAGAAAACCTGTTTCCACTGTTCAACGGTCCACTATCGACGTTCTTTGCTTCACGTTAGCCGAGCAGCGCTATTGGACTTGGTGATCAAAGGATTGTGGACGGCAGCACGTCCATGATAACCGAGTAAATAGGCTTCCTTACGGATGGTATTAATCGAAAAAACACTCCCCGATGCCTGTTGAAACTCCTCGCGGATGTGGCCCATCGATTTGGTGCGGTTCTTCAGACCCGTGCTGTCAGTTCGTACATGAAGCCAAGCATGGCGGTCGATAAAGTTAATTTGCGGCAGTCTTTGTAATTCATGTTTAATTTAGGGAAAGGTGCCAGTGAAGCATGCGGTTCAATATGTCAGGCGTATGGCGAAACGGTTATGGGTGAGCAGACGTGTCGAGAATGGTTTGTCATGTTTAAGAAAGGTGATCTAAGCTTGGAAGACAGTCACGTGAAAGTACACCGCAGGAACTCGCAGACGAGGAGCTGGAATCGCTGTTGCAAGATGATGCCACACAATTGACCGCGCAACTGGGGAAACGTTTGAAAGTGGCTGAATCCACGGTGGTTTGGCGTCTACATAACTGTACCTATCTCCTTTCGCAAGTTATTCCAGGCTAAAGGGACTTTCCTATGCACTCTCTCTCTCTCTCTCTCTCTCTCTCTCTATATATATATATATAGGAGTGACATGGAGGAGACTGGCACAAGACAGACCGTTGTGGAGGAAACTTGGGGAGACCTTCGTCCAGCAGTGGATTGTTAATGGTCGACAATGATGATGATGATGATGATATATATATATATGTATATTCCTTGGATAATGACAGGAGTGGACGACATCATGACCAGAGTGAAATCACTGAAATGGCAATGGGCCGGATATGTTGCCAAAAGAACGGATCTTCGATGGACAACGAAAATTTTAGGCTAGATCTCCGATGGACAACGGAAATTTTAGACTGGATTCCGAGGGACAGGAAAAAGATCCAGAAGAAGGCCCCACGGGAGATGGATGGATGAAATTCGAAAGTATGCTGGAGTGACATGGAGGAAACATGCTCAAGGCAGACAATTGTGGAAGAAACTTGGGGAGACCTTCATCCAGCAGTGGATTGATAATGGTTGTTCATGATGATGTTATATACTGTACTGTGACGTACCTGCCAGCAGGACGCACACGATATAAAGGCAGATAGGAATCAGAATAATCGTCTGCGTAGCTCAGTTGGTAGAGTGACTTGTTCCGGAATTAGCGGCCCCGGGTTCGAATCCCGGCGTAGACCAAAAATGACGGAGAAATTTACTTCGTTATAATGGCACCCGAACTATCCGGATGACCCGGCCGTTCAAAATCTCGCATAGGTGTGATGTTGTTTCCACACCGCGAGACAGGAAAAATCAGAGAATTCCTTCTCCAGCGCTTCGAAAAATAAAAATGTGTGATGTTGCATTCCACACAGCAGATTGACTGGTGATCTAAGCTTGGAAGACAGTCACGTGAGATTGACTGGGAGTTCTCAAGTGCACGTTCTACAGTGGATGGCTGCCTGCAACGATTCATGGTCACGGCTGACCCTGTGAGCCATGCCCCCGGCCCTCTTTCGGGGGGCGGGGGAGATGTGACGTACCAGCCAGCAGGACGCACACGACATAAAGGCAGATGGGAATCAGAATAATCGTCTGCGTAGCTCAGTTGGTAGAGCGACTTGTTCCGGAATAAGCGGCCTCGGGTTCAAATCCCGGCGTAGACCAAAAACGACGGAGAAATTTACTTCGTTGTAGTACATACAATTCAAATCAATTGGTGACGTCATTCCAATGCGGTATGGTGTTCCTACATTGCTAGTAGCAAAAGTTTTTGTTTACTTTCTTGAAATTAGTTTTGCGTTCGGATACGGAAATATTAATGAATCTCATAAACATACATACTGAAATCTTTATTTTCCTATAATAGCGCAAAAATTTACTGACACCAATATTCATGTGACAATAACACACTAATTATTAATAATTTTTTATTTAAATATGTTTAATTGAGAATCATTAGTTTTTAAAGTTGTAACTTAACTTTCGCAATTAAAAGTACTGATAAGGATGAAAAAGCAAACATTTAGTGCTATGTAAACGAGTAGAAATATTCCGAAAAAGTGGTAATGAAGGAATTTCTCTGTCGCGTTGCATTCTTCGATCAGTATTCATCTCTTCATTTTTATTCGATCCTTTGTTGTCAAAAGTTTTCAGGAAGAATGAAAGTTAGTTGTTCTCAAAAGTTTTCCAGTCACTGAGCACCTTAGGAGTGACGAGGAATCATATGAGGAATTTATTTATTTATTTATTCCATACCATTCACCACTTTACAACCTTTGCCTGATTTTTTGTTGTTGATTTTTTACATCGAAGTACGAATTCGTCTAACAGAAGCAATTTTTTTTTTTTTTTTTGGTTTGGGAAGTAAATCACCAAAGTACAAAAATAATAAGCAGTGACTAAAATCAACTGGGAGAGAAAAAGAGAGAGCAAAAAAAAAAAGCCTTGAATGCTTTAAAAAGAAAATACATTACCCTATCTCTTTCATGCTATGTAAACAGTTTGCACAACACATACTCGCGGACCGAATAAATGCGTAATAGTTCAACATCTGCGCTCACTAACTCCTGGAAATGGATTTTACGTTTTACGAAATAAATACGAGCCCTTTTTAGAAACTCCTATTGCATACCAAGTACCAAGTAGGAGAACATTCCATCAGTTTGTGCATACCGTATTTCTGTACCTATTAGTCAAATTCGAAAAAAATTCTTCTTTCGTTGGCAACTTGAGCTATGGGAATAATGGAAGGGCGCAAAAGTTCGTGGACATTTTCCAAGGACTTACACCGATGATTCATTACATTACGACTACCCCCAGCCTAGAGAAATGAGTGCGCCTGGAGACCAAACGGAGGCGCAAGAGAAGTTCACACAGCAGTGTATATACACTGAAGAGCAATTGAATTAGAGATACCTGTCTAGTAACGTGTAGCACCACCTTTCGCCCTGATGACGGCGGCGATTCGTCTCGGCATGGACTCGACAAGACACTCGAAGCGTTGGGAAGCCATACGGATCCACGACCCCTGAACAAGCTCCCACAGTTCACGAGGATTTGAGGGGGGAGGGTCATCTCCTTGATGGCATCCCAGATGTGCTCGATGGGATTGAGGTCTAGCTTGCCAAGGAAGCGAAGTCACGTCGGTGGAGTGTTCATCCAACCATTCGGATACAATTCCGGGAGCGATGGCACGGTGCAGTGTCTTATTGCAGGATGAGGTCCCCAGTGGGATATTGAAGACGCACAAACGAAAGCAAATGGTTGTCCAGGATATCCCGGTAACGTCAACCTGTGAGGGACGATGTCACACCTACCAGGGGTCTCATTTCAGTCCACGTAAACAGTCCCCAGACGAGAATGCCACCCCCGTCAGCTTGAAGAAGTACTCTGCTGCCAAGAAGGATCCATCGCTTCATGTGTTTTCCGCCGTACTCGTATCCTGCCATCCTCATGTACCAACGTGAATCTCGACTCATCAGTCCAGGCAACATTTTCCCAAATGTCTAGGGTCCAGTAGCGATGTTCCCGCGCCCATGCTAATCTTTGCACCCTGTGATGTGTGGTCAGCAGCGGTACCCTCGTGGGACGATGGCTTCTGTACCACATAGCGAGGAGATGGTTCTGGATGGTGTGGCTGCTTATACGTTTTTGTGCACCAGCGTTAAATTCCCGAGTGATTTCTTGCACTGTGGCCCGTCTATCCGCTGTTACAATGCGATCTAGCCGACGATGACCCCGCTCATCCACACGCTGTTGTCCACGGCGGTTGGCCCTTGCAGGGATGGTTTTACCGGATTCAACGTACTCACGGTGCACCCGTGACACAGTGGCTCGTGAAAATCCCAGTGCCTGCACGACTTCCGAGATGGAGTGACCCATTCGTTGGGCCCCAACAATTGCCCCACGATCAAATGCGCCTAGATCCTTCGTCTTACCCATACTGCTTCCGACTCTTACTGATTCCTGTCGCGTCACTCCTTATATTGTCGGATTGCTGCATACGCCATGTCGTTTCCGTTTACAGGGCCGCATACAGCGCTACATTTGCATAACGCCAGCTGTCTCTAATTCAATTGGTCTTCAGTGTACAACCCGAGGACCGGATTTCGGTTAATTGAGTTTTCGGAGACAGAATGGGAAAAGCTGCCGATTTATCGGAGTTTGATAAATGACAAGTTGTGTTGGCCCGACGCCTCTGAACAACGATCTGAGAAACGGTGCGGATTGGGGATTGTTCACTTGCCGCTGTAGTGAACACGCACCAACGTGGTGCACAGATGGTCAAACGACGACCGTCGTCCAGCCATGTGTTGTCCGCAGCTCACTGATGCCAGAGGCGAGTGGAGAGTGTCGCACAGAGGCGAGTGGAGAGTGTCGCACAGAGGCGAGTGGAGAGTGTCGCACAGAGGCGAGCGGAGACTGTCGCACATTGTTCTCAGCGACCGCAGTTCCACACTGCGACAAATCACCCGCAGCTACAACAGTGGTGATAAGGGGAATGTGTCACAGCACACAGTTCATCGCAGCCTTCTGCGCATGGGCATGCATAGCCGAATACCCAGCCGGGTTCCCATGCTCACTGCACGTCATTGCCAGCAACGTATGAAATGGGCCCACGATCATCGAGATTGGACGGTGAATGATTGGAAGAACGTGACCTGATCTGACGAATCAAGATTCCTGGTGCATCGTGTAGACGGCCGAGCGCGGATACGGCGATTACGAACGGAGACTATGGCACCTGTATACACGGTTGGGTGGAAACAGGCCGGCGATGGTGGTGTTATGCTGCGGGCGAGGTTTTCTTGGGACACTTTAAGCCCCATTATCCCAATAGCACAATCCTAGACATCTGTCGGGTATCTGAACATCGTTGCGGACCAAGTTCACCCATTCATGGTAACTGTAACAACATTAAGATATGTCGATGCTTTCGCTGCGAAAAAAACACGTACGGATTCACTTCTTTGACTCAGTCTGGCGAGCGAAGCCCAACGGCATAACGCAGGCAGCTCTTCCAGAGTCTTCGCTGTTCTGATTCGAAGACCTTAGATATGATCGCCTGCTAGCGTTTCCATGACAAGTGAATGAGCATATGGAGGGAAATGGACCATTTCTTTGCGCAACGGTTTGCTCAAAAAAGAGAAGACTTCGACAACCTCAGTCGCTCGCATGCTTCCGCCTGAACAGCATGTGTTTCGCGAGAGTTGTTTCAGTTTGTGTGAAGTGTCAATGAATTAAAATCAGTGATATTATATCTTAAATTTGGGGCTTTGTTGGATTCGAACTGTTTTGATTAATTTTGTGAAAGCTTCCCTGAGCAACTACTGTCAGAACTTAAAGAACTCTATGCTTCAAATTTTGGTACAGCTTGACTGAGAAATGAACTGAAGGTGTTTTGTACCCTTGATGAATACAAAAATAAGTCAGTAAGAGACATTACTTGTTACATAAGTCTTAATAAATTGGAGATAGTGTTTAGTGAGGTGTACAAATTAGCAGACCTAATATTAAAGTTTCCATCAACAACTGCAAATGCCAAAAAAGTTTTTCTGCATTAAAAAGAATCAAGATATGTTTTAGAGCCACACAAGGACATGTATTTTCGAGCAACTTGACAGATTTGTCAATAGAGAAAACGTTCTTTTTAAATATGAAAAACTACTCGGAAAAAACTTTTTATGAAAACGTAACAATCATGTTCATACAAAAAAAGGAAAGAAGAATGGAGTTCATGTACAAATAAAGTATTCAAATCCTAATCTACATAATTATTTGATATCATGCTAGCAATAGCATGTACCTAAAATAAGTTACTTCTATTACTTAATAATTGTGAAATTACTGCAAAGGAAAGGGTGTCTGAAAAAAATATAAAGTTATATAAGGAATAATGATATGAATAGGGGTAAATTAAAACTCATATTGAAATTAAGATAGAAGAAAATGGTAAGTTTAGTTTAAGTCGAGAGGGTAAAACCACTCAGATAATGATGGGGGAAATGACAGCTATCAAAGTTGAGAAGATTAATATAAATAGAGGACGAAGAATGAAATGATCGAGAAATAGCAACAAGGAAACTTAGGCCTATTGATCTCCCTCTTACTATAATTGTGAGAAAAATAAGAATAAAAATAGAATTGGATGGGGGGATAAAAAATAAATACTATCAAATAAGATAGAAGAAATAGTTCTAAAATTAAACTTCGCAAATAAAATACAGTACTGGGAGAGGGGGGGGGGTACGTCCAGTTTTCAGACCCAAGATACGCCGCTGCATGAAAGGATACTTCAAGCTCGTATTTTTCCTGTGGGCATGTGCTAAAGTCAGCTGGACACCTGAATAACTTGCAACACGTGAAATGTACCTAGGAAAGAAACAAACTATGTTATGTTCTCAGCCACTAATGAATGTCATTCTGTAAGTGATGAGAGGAAATACATACACTGACTAAAAATATTGTGACGAAACATAAAAATAAATCATAAACGAAAATAAAACTGTCCATTCTTATTTGTTGTATTGTAAAATCGAGCAGAGTGGATGCACCAAGATATCTACTATCTGTTGGATTACTGCGGCTTAATTTAATTTTGCTCAGTTCATAATAACGAAATGATAAGTGAGAGAGCGTACATACCAGGTCACGGAAAACACGCGATCCAATTAGTCACGCACTCTTTGGCCAATAGGAGGCTTCTTTAGTGAAACGAAAAAAAATGCTTTTGGATCGTTAATGGGCGTATGGGTTAGACTTGCATCCGATGAATTTTAACTAAAAAAATTTGTGCGTATGCACCGATTTAGAATATATACGATTACTAAGTATTCTACATTCTTTACATGATCAAATGGGTATAATGGTGACATCTGATCTATTAAGTACTTCCGTAATCAAGAAAACCAAATGTAAGGAGTTCTCATGTTTTTCTTATTTGAAACAAACTTCATCGTTGCTTTGATGAATACATCGCTAACATGAGCCCGGGCTCATATTTCTTTAAACTCACGCTTCAATACAAGCAGTACTTATTTATACATGTTGTGACGTACCTGCCAGCAGGACGCACACGACATAAAGGCAGATAGGAATCAGAACAAATGTCTGCGTAGCTCAGTTGGTAGAGCGACTTGTTCTGGAATAAGCGGACTCGGGTTCGAATCCCGGCGTAGACCAAAAATGACGGAGAAATTTACTTCGTTATAATGGCGCCCGAACTATCCGGATGACCCGGGCGTTCAAAATCTCGCATTGGTGTGATGTTATTTCCACACCCCGAGACAGGAAAAATCAGAGAATTCCTTCTCCAGCGCTTCGAAAAATAAAAATGTGTGATGTTGCATTCCACACAGCAGATTGACTGGGAGTTCTCAAGTGCACGTTCTACAGTGGATGGCTGCCTGCAACGATTCATGGTCATGGCTGACCCGTGGGCCATGCCCCCGGCCCTCTTTCGGGGGGGGGGAGATGTGACGTACCTGCCGGCAGGACGCACACGACATAAAGGCAGATAGGAATCAGAACAAATGTCTGCGTAGCTCAGTTGGTAGAGCGACTTGTTTCGGAATAAGCGGACTCGGGTTCGAATCCCGGCGTAGACCAAAAATGACGGAGAAATTTACTTCGTTATAATGTAACAGTAGCATTATATTAAAATCTTCAAAACATTGTTAAAAAGACAGTTACGTAAATCTTAACTATTTAAAATTCCATGAAAAATTTTAGGGAATCAATGCTTTAGTGTCAAAATCTAGCAGTCTATATTTGCTCAACCATAATACTAAATATGTTTGAAGTGCTTCTGTAGTGCTACATATTGTTTCATGGATGCGTGATGAGTGACTTTTTTTGTCTACATATTCGGCGCAGCTATATTAACACCGTATGGGAAGTTTTGGTCATTATTTAAAAATTCAAGATCTGGACTTGTATTATGCTATTATCTTACTTTTATTATGAACCATATACACAGACAGCCCTTACACGTATAGCAGAAAAATGTTGAAACTATCGTTAAAAATGTATTGCCACATCATGTATCTCTTTCACTCTTTTTTTTAAATTAAATATTAACTACGGGGAAAAATCGGAAAAGCAAGGAGAATTTAAGATATTGCGAGATCATCACACGTACTTCATATTTAAGTTAGTTGCCATTTGCTTTCGCGTGCTCAATTTTGCGTAGTCGGGAAGCAAACATCATACGTGCAGTTTTCGACTATACCGTCGGAGAACATTCATTCCTTCATCATATTTTTGTAGCTACAGTGGATTAGAGCCCATAAAATTTGAAAACGCTTTATGAAGAAACAGGAAGAAGGAATTGAAATTCCTGTCAAAAAAATGTGTTTTTTTGTTTTGACAGTTTCCGACTATTGTTCCATTGTTACAACTGAAACCAATCGAGAACTTAAATTTGAAATGCTTCCTTTTCCAGCTTACAATCTAGAACTCGCCCTGAGCGATTAAGATCTTTCTGTTCCTCTGAAAATGCATTACGTGAACACAAGCTTTCGCATAATGGGGAATTCGAAGAAAAGGGGGATATATCTGTCTACAGAAACAACAAAGCTCTGCTCGGACGACATTAAGAAAAAGAAACTTATGGAACGGCTTAACAGAGTTTGGAAAATAAAGGAACTACTGTGAAAATGATATATAGAATTGTGTACTTTTACTTTTCTAGACTGTAACGTATAAGCCGCAATTTAACTTTCCATTTCTATACTTTGTTTTTATCTAAATTATGCTACTTCCCTTTCTTTATTTTTTTTTTTTCTCATGCCCGGCTTTATTGAAAGCCGACCACGAGGGATTAGTAAAGAATTGATAAGGTTTTATGAATTTTTTCCTATTTCACTTTTATACACAACCTTTACACTCTTTTATAACATTTCCTCATTTACTACTTTAAATTTTATAGAGATCACTTATTTTTTTAGATAAAACTATCATAAGTATTTTAAAATAAAAGGTTCCAGGTTAAAAAACAACAAAAAAGAAACACAAACTGAAATCTACATCTCATCCACTACAAAATATAAGTCCTTATGCATCCAATGAAAATTTGCATAACATTTTTAATAAATATTTTAGATTTTTCATTCACACAGATCTTTCACATCAACTTTGTGTGTGTGTGTGAAGGTGGCGGCCTCACTCGGAAGAACCGGTCGGATCAGGTTTTGTACAATTAATTTAGGATCACTCCTTTAGGGAGCACTAAAAAGTTCTATAGTAAAGTGATTCTTTAGAAAGGAGAAAAAATAAAAATTAAATAAAAATAATTTAGAAAGATAGTAAAGATGTGAAGACAACGTTGCCACAGGAAAATTAGATTCACAACATAAAAGTTTGTTTTTGGATTCTATTTTAAAATTCAAGTTTTATGTTATTTTCCATTATTTGTATTACCTTATTGCGTGATGCGTAACATCACAGCCTCTTCTTGACAAATGTCAACCCCGCCTTCTCGTGGTGCATCCTGTTCCCACTAAAGGGGCTCTGACGACCGCCAATAGCGGTATAACTATACCATCGGGATCAGAGGAAATTCTATCCCACACTCACCAACACGCTTGGCCAGCGTGGTGAGTTATGGCCAAACCCCTCCAAAATGACTCCACAACTTAAATCTTGGCCCTCAGTCTCCGGCAGCTGGGATGTACCTGGCCAAGGCAGCGGCCAGTGCGACATGAAGGCAGAGGGTGCTAAGAATCCCCGGAGGACCGGACTAGGCTGCCATCTGATGCTGACCTTGGCAACGTACAATGGACGCTCCCTATCTTCCAATTCAAGGCTTCTTGAATTGGAAGAGGAACTACAAAGGATCAAGTGGGACATCGTGGGGCTAAGTGAGGTAAGGAGAAAAGGAGAAGATCTCATCGAACTGAAAAGTGGACATCTCTTCTACTATCGTGGGACAGATACTGGCAGAACTAGTGGTGTTGGATTTATAATAAACAAGAAACTGAAGGATAAAGTGGTAGAAGTTGAAAGTTCCTCTGACAGAGCTGCACGACTCGTTATCCAACTCTCGAGAAGATACCAGGCTTAGATTATTCAAACTTATGCACCCACCACAAGTCATGCTGAAGAAGAAATTGAAGAATTTTATGAGGAAATTCGTGATCTAAATAATAAAGGTAAGCAGCACTTGAAAATAATTATGGGAGATTTCAATGCAAAAATAGGGCAACGGCAACAGAATGAAACTTCAGTAGGTAAATTCGGTCACGGCAACAGAAACCAGCGTGGAAATACTCTCGTTGAGTTTGCAGAGGCAGAAGGGTTTTTCATCTTGAACTCCTTCTTCAAGAAAAAGCCACACAGGAAATGGACATGGAGACATCCAAATGGGACGACAAGTGAAATTGATTTTATTATGTGTAACAAAAAATTCGTCATAGAAGACTGCAGTGTGCTAAACAAGTTCAACACAGGTAGTGACCATAGATTGGTGAGATGTAAGATGCACCTCAACACTAAACTTGAACGTGGCAAGCTCATAAGACAAACAAAATGTATTGACATAACCAACCTTAAAAAACACCATAATACCTTCAAGTTGGAACTGAAGAACAGGTTCTCTGCTTTAGAAGGCCTAACATCGGAAGAAGTGGACATCTCTGAAGTTAACAGAAAAGTAACCAAAGCTCTTATGGAAACAGCAACAAAATTAGCTGGGTCTAAGAACAAGTTGCATGTAAATAAATTATCAGGAAAAACGAAAATGTTGATGCAAAAAAGAAGAGAGATGAGGACAACTAAAGAAGATGTGACTTCCAAAGTGGAATATATAGAGCTATGCAAGACAGTACGAAAAAGTATCACTGAAGACGTAAGAAAATTCAACTGTGAACTAGTGAGGAAAGCAATTGAAAACAACCAAAGCGTAAAGATAGCAAAGGGACATCTCAGTAAGGGAAGTAAACAGATTATGGCACTGAGAAAAGAAGATGGTTCTGTAACAAGAAATAGAGGCGAAATTTTGACAAGAGTGAAAGATTTCTACTCCAAATTATATGAAAGGGATGATACATGCACTTCAGACATCATGAAAGATACCAGTACCAGAGTTCCTCCAGTCCTTCCAGCAGAAGTTGCACATGCAATCAAGAACATGAAGCGGGGAAATGCTCCAGGAGAAGATGGAATTACTGTAGACATCATACAAGAAGCAAGTGGAGAAATCGAAACAGTACTCGCCCAAATTTTCACTCGATGCCTTAATGAAGGAAAGATTCCTGAGGATTGGAACAACGCTACAATGATCCTGCTACATAAGAAAGGTGACATTGAGGATCTCGGAAACTACAGACCTATCAGCCTCCTATCAGTAGTTTATAAAATCTTCACTAAAGTTCTTTCACACCGCTTGAAGGTAACACTGGACATGGCTCAACCGAGAGAACAAGCTGGATTCAGGAGTGGCTACAGCACAATAGATCATATCCATATGCTGAGAGAACTAATTGAAAGAGCGAGGGAATATGAACTTCCATTGTGCATGGCTTTTATCGATTATGAAAAAGCCTTTGATTCGGTGAAACCATCAGCAGTTACAATGGCTCTGAAAACCTGCGGTATTGAAGATGCATACATTAATATTATTAATAACATCTATGAAAATGCAAGTGCAAAGATTAGGCTGTTTGAAAATACAACACACATAAAAATTGGAAAGGGAGTGAGACAAGGTGACACCATATCTCCGAAGCTCTTTAATGCCACATTGGAGGGTGTTTTTCAGTCACTGAGCTGGGAAAACAAGGGGATAAAGATTAATGGAGATTATCTAACCCACCTTCGTTTTGCTGATGATGTAGTCATTTTTGCAACTACCCCATCAGAGCTGCAGAGTATGATCCAGGAACTT
Organism: Macrothele yani; assembly: GCA_039090855.1. NCBI lineage: Eukaryota > Metazoa > Arthropoda > Arachnida > Araneae > Macrothelidae > Macrothele > Macrothele yani. The sequence continues at coordinate 42,547,546 of CM077004.1, forward strand.
GCTGACAAGAGTAAAGAAGTGGGATTGAAAATGAACTTTCGGAAGACAAAAGTGATGTTCAATGCTTTTACAAGAAATGAAGATTTATCGATTGATGGAGAAAAGCTGGAGATAACAGATACGTGCGTTTATCTTGGACAGCAGATATCAAGTGAGGGTGACATTGATGAAGAAATTAATCGGCGTACAAAACTTGCCTGGAGAGCTTTTGGAAGAAACAGCATAGTTTTCAAGAGCAATATGCCATTATGTCTTAAAAGAAAAGTGTTTGATCAATGCATCCTTCCAGTGCTTACGTATGGTGCAGAGACGTGGACCTTAACTAAAAGAGACATACAAAGGCTGCAGACAACTCAAAGCAGCATGGAGAGGTGTATGCTTGGTGTAACCAGGAGAGATAAGAAGAGGAACTCGTGGATCCGATAAATGACAAGAGTGGAAGACATCATGATCAGAGTTAAATCCCTGAAATGGCAATGGGCTGGACATACTGCCAGAAGGACAGATCATCGATGGACAGCCGAAATTTTAGATTGGATTCCAAGGGACAGGAAAAGACCCAGAAGAAGACCACATGGGAGATGGGTGGATGAAATTCGAAAGTATGCAGGGGTGACATGGAGGAGACTGGCACAAGACAGACCGTTGTGGAGGAAACTTGGGGAGACCTTCAATGGGCTATAAGCAGTCGCCCGTCCCTAATTTAGGGTCACTGGTTCCAGGGATGGGAGAGAGCTAGTGCTGTAAGACAAACACAACATCCATGCCTCAACGGGATTCGAAACCGGACCCTTTCACGGACGAATGATCATAAGCCAGTGCTTAGACTACTGCGCCACCGGGACGGCTTTTATTTTCACAAACGAGAGATACGACTGAACCCTCAAGATAAGTCTTAATGAAATTTACACGATGTTCACTTTTTGACTTTTTCTCGTTCATGAAAATACGTATGAAAACCTTTTATATCGGAACTTTTCAATACCTAGGCATTTATAGAATTCCAGAACTACGCAGTTCAACAAAATGTTACATATTAAAAGATGTTTGGTTTGCAATAGTTTGGCAGATGTTCCAAACATGTCCCGAGCTGATTGCAGATAAGAGTTTAGTTGTATTCTGCCATGTAAGATTCTTTTCTTTCTCGTAAAACGATGTTACACTTTGGGCAGGGCATTCATACAATTGTAAGTCATGAAATAAGAAAAGTGCACATAATATTGAAAGCATAGCATGATATTTAAAATATTTATTCCTATCTTTTGTACTTTTTTTTTTTTTTTTTTTGATTGGAGGTTTAACGACCACCGTGAGCAACTCAATGGGCTATAAGAGGAGTCGCCCGTCCCTAATTTAGGGTCACTGGTTCCAGGGAAGGGAGAGAGCCAGTGCCGTAAGACAAACACAACATCCATGCCTCATCGGGATTCGAACCCGGACACCTTACAGACGAATGATCAGAGGCCATCGCTTAGACCACTGCACGGCTTTGTAATTCTACATGATGAGTTTTAAACTTTACTTTAAAATCTCATCCTTTTCCCTTCAAAACTGCGCTTATTACACATCCATTTATGTTTCTTGTGCGCGATTTCTTTGCAATATTTAGCAGTAGTCACCTATCATTACCTTAACTGAGAGGTACATTACAAGAGCAAAGGTACACGTAACGACATCAGTAACATAGGCGTCTTAGCACGATTAAAATTATATCCACTGAATTAAAATAACTATGATACACTTAAAAAATCTCCAATTTGAAAAGTTTAATTTAAGACATCATTTATTAAAAGCATTAGATCTTTCTCGACCCTCTCAGGGTCCATCCTCAGATGCGTACACATGCAATGAACTGGATCACCGTGCGCGAAGTAATATACATAGAGCTTAGTTAGTAGGAAGTCAAGTGTCAAGACGCATGCGCCGTTCTTGTTTACAATTTATCAGTTGCCATAATAACCTTTCAAGCTGACAAAAAGTTGTTCACGAGTCATTCAAGGCCCTCCTGATCAGTTATTGACATTATTAGTTTTCACGGTGATGGAATATAGCATGGAAATTTATCATTACAACATTGTTCTTTATAAATTATAGATGAAGATGCTTTCGGCGAAGAGAGTTGCATGCTTAGAGCGGGGGTATTCAGTATAGTGGCCTCACCCCAAGCGGGATAGTGGGTACCCTTAATTGCTAATCGTGATAGGAAAGTTGCTCTTGATCCGGGTTTTGAGTTATATTTGTGGTCTATGAGCCTGGATGAGCTCGGGACATGTTTGGAACATCTGCCAAACTACTGCAAACCAAACATCTTTTAATATGTAACATTTTGTTGAACTGCGTAGTTCTTGAATTCTATAAATGCCTAGCTATTGAAAAGTTCCGATATAAAAGGTTTTCATACGTATTTTCATGAACGAGAAAAAGTCAAAAAGTGAACATCGTGTAAATTTCATTAAGACTTATCTCGAGGGTTCAGTCGTATCTCTCATTTGTGAAAATAAAAGCCGTCCCGGTGGCGCAGTGGTCTAAGCACTGGCTTATGATCATTCGTCCGTGAAAGGGTCCGGTTTCGAATCCCGTTGAGGCATGGATGTTGTGTTTGTCTTACAGCACTGGCTCTCTCCCATCCCTGGAACCAGTGACCCTAAATTAGGAACGGGCGACTGCTTATAGCCCATTGAGTTGCTCACGCTTGGCGCTAAACCTTCAATGAAAACAATAATAATAAAGCCTTTTTGCTGGTGGTAAGATTCGACGCCAGGTCTCTTCGCTCCGGAGCCAATTTTCCTCCCGACTGAACTATACCGACTTTGGCTTATCGCTACAACTTAGGCGGTTTGCCTCTTGAGGCAACCCGAGTCGTACTTAACAAATTCCGTAAAGCAAAAGCAAATAAATTGGCTGATTAGATCCCACATTACCTTTTTTACTGCCCTTGCTAAAATACAGGTTTATATTCTCTATGCTGCAGATACAAACTGGTGAAATAATTGAGCTTCGAGTAGTTAAATCCAGCTTTGTGGTCTATGAGCCTGGATTTCTGTGAAGCCGATATAAATGTTATTTTTTTCCAGACTTTTAGCTGCTAAAGACACACTGTAGACACCGTGTTAATTCACAATTTCAACTGGGTCTCTATATTTTTTACTGTAGAAGGAATGTTCCTTGTTTTAATCCCGAAGTCGATAACCTCTGGGAAGTATTTTTTAGAATCGAAATGATACCCGGTACAAAATCCATTGAGGCAAAACATATCTAATCTCTGTTTGTCCCCGAGTTAATGTGATGAATGTGAGTCTTTGTAGTCTATGAAGTAAAACATCAATTGTTGTCCGGGAGTAACCATGAGTTCTGGCGATTTCGTTGATTTTAGATATTTCAGCAGGTCTTCAGTAGAGCAATGGGTCATGACACGTCGAAGCATAACCCGAATGGCAGATAGTTGATAGTTTGTAGTACCCGAATGCAGGTAGTTAGTAAGTGGATGAGCTGATATTGCAGGTATGATTGAGGGAAACGAAGTCGGTTTTCTGTATACAGAAGTCGTGATAGTGTTTGTGACCGGGTTTCGGTACAGATTAATGTCCAAAAAAGGTAGTATAGAATCGTTCTTGATTTCAAGGCTGAACTTAATGGTAATTGTAGAACGTCGGAAAGATATTCGAATTCCTTCGATATGGGGAATGTAATCCCTGAGAATATCTTAATTGCAGATCTTGGTCTGCAAAATGTAGGAGTTTTTTGATATGCAGGTTTTGGGTGCAACACAGTAACGTGTAATCTGACAAAAAAAATGTGATGTGTTACACGTGCTAAATTCAAATAAGCCACATAGGTTCGTCGCTGTAGAAAATCAATAAGTCCCCGTTTTAGCCGTATTTCAGCTATAATCCTCTTAGTTCCCGCCGTGGCCAAAATCGCGGCGTCACGTCTGGATCGTGGGACAAAATTTAGCGTTAGAATTTAGGAATAACTCCAAGGTCTCGGGAGTTGATCAGAAATTTTAGATGAGTTTCTTCCAGTGCTAATTTTTTTCTTAGTCTTCTAAACAGTTTAGTCGCCAGTTAAATTTGTGTGTCATAAAAGTAAACGAAAAAGGAAATTTGAAATCACATACCAGAAAAGCGGCCAAAATACAGCTGAGCAGTAATTTCGTTCAGTCCTATAACAACATCAGTAATATAGCCGTCTTAGCACGATTAAACTTATATCTAGTGAATGTTAAGTCGGATATTATCTGACTTAACATCCTTGTCACATTTACACCAAAAATCGGATTGTCATCTTCAAAATGTGTATTACATGCTGTAATCCCGTATTTATTTCATGATTTATCCGCTTCTCCGGGCAATCACGGGATATGATTCGCTAAACATGAATGCCGGTTGCTTCGACTAGCGAATCCTGCGATGGTTATATTCAAATTAATCGGAAACTTGAGACTTGGTCGTTCTGGGTGGTGTAGTGGTTATCATATCCGGGTGGTGTAGTGGTTATCATATCTGGTGGTGTAGTGGTTATCATATCCGGGTGGTGTAGTGGTTATCATATCCGGGTGGTGTAGTGGTTATCATATCTGGTGGTGTAGTGGTTATCATATCCGGGTGGTGTAGTGGTTATCATATCCGGGTGGTGTAGTGGTTATCATATCTGGTGATGTAGTGGTTATCATATCCGGGTGGTGTAGTGGTTATCATATCCGGGTGGTGTAGTGGTTATCATATCTGGTGGTGTAGTGGTTATCATATCCGGGTGGTGTAGTGGTTATCATATCTGGTGGTGTAGTGGTTATCATATCCGGGTGGTGTAGTGGTTATCATATCCGGGTGGTGTAGTGGTTATCATATCTGGTGGTGTAGTGGTTATCATATCCGGGTGGTGTAGTGGTTATCATATCTGGTGGTGTAGTGGTTATCATATCTGGTGGTGTAGTGGTTATCATATCCGGGCGCTATCTGGGAGACGCGGGTTCGAGTCCCGCTGCAGGACGATGAAATTTTCAAGTTTTCGGATATTATCTGACTAAACATCCTTATCACATTTACACCAAAAATCGGATTGTCTTCTTCAAAATGTGTATTACATGCTGTAATCCCGTATTTATTTCATGATTTATCCGCTTCTCCGGGCAATCACGGGATATGATTCGCTAAACATGAATGCCGGTTGCTTCGACTAGCGAATCCTGCGATGGTTATATTCAAATTAATCGGAAACTTGAGACTTGGTCGTTCTGGGTGGTGTAGTGGTTATCATATCCGGGTGGTGTAGTGGTTATCATATCCGGGTGGTGTAGTGGTTATCATATCTGGTGGTGTAGTGGTTATCATATCTGGTGGTGTAGTGGTTATCATATCCGGGCGGTATCTGGGAGACGCGGGTTCGAGTCCCGCTGCAGGACGATGAAATTTTCAAGTTTTCGGATATTATCTGACTAAACATCCTTATCACATTTACACCAAAAATCGGATTGTCATCTTCAAAATGTGTATTACATGCTGTAATCCCGTATTTATTTCATGATTTATCCGCTTCTCCGGGCAATCACGGGATATGATTCGCTAAACATGAATGCCGGTTGCTTCGACTAGCGAATCCTGCGATGGTTATATTCAAATTAATCGGAAACTTGAGACTTGGTCGTTCTGGGTGGTGTAGTGGTTATCATATCCGGGTGGTGTAGTGGTTATCATATCTGGTGGTGTAGTGGTTATCATATCTGGTGGTGTAGTGGTTATCATATCTGGTGGTGTAGTGGTTATCATATCTGGTGGTGTAGTGGTTATCATATCCGGGCGCTATCTGGGAGACGCGGGTTCGAGTCCCGCTGCAGGACGATGAAATTTTCAAGTTTTCGGATATTATCTGACTAAACATCCTTGTCACATTTGCACCAAAAATAGGATTGTCATCTTCAAATTTTGTAACTATGATACATTTAAAGAAGCTCCAGTTTAAGAAGTTTAATTTAAGATACCATTCATAGAAAGCATTAAATCTTTCGGACCCTCTCAGAGTCCATCCTCAGATGCGTACACAATGAACTGGATCATTGTGAATAAACACGGTGTTTACTATAGCAGCTACAAGTCCGGAAGAACATGATAAGATTTATATCGGCTCCACAGTTCGGACATTGAAAACCAGGCTCTTTGAGCACAAGTATAACTTCAAAACTGGATCTAGAGCAACTTCCCTATCACGTTTTTTTTTTTTTTTTTTTGATTGGAGGTTTAACGACCACCGTGAGCAACTCAATGGGCTATAAGCAGTCGCCCGTCCCTAATTTAGGGTCACTGGTTCCAGGGAAGGGAGAGAGCCAGTGCCGTAAGACAAACACAACATCCATGCCTCACCGGGATTCGAACCCAGACCCCTGACGGGCGAATGATCAGAGGCCAGCGCCTTAGACCACTGCGCCACCGGGGAGGCATCACGTTTAGGAATTAAGGGTACCCGGTATCCCGTCTGGGGGTGAGGCCACTAAAATGGCTACCCCCCGTTTTAAGCATGCAGCTCTGTTCACAGAAAGCATCTTCATCTATAATTATAAAGAACAATATTGTAATGATGAACTGCCATGCTATATTCCATCACGATGAAAAATAATAATGTCAAAAACTGAGCACAAGGACCCGGAATGACTCATGAACAACTTTCCTGTCATGAAAGGAGGTTACTATGACAACTGATAAATTGCAAACAAGAACGGCGCATGCGTGACTTTCAACTAAACTCTCTGTACATATTACTTTACTTACGATGATCCAGTTTATTGTGCACGCATCTGAGGATGGACCCTGAGACGGTCCGAAAAATCTAATGCTTTTAATGAATGATATCTTAAATTAAACCTTTTCAATTAGAGGTTCTTTAAGTGTATCATAGTCATTTTATTTCACTGGATATAATCTTAATCGTGCTAAGGCGGCTATATTACTGATGTTGTTACGTGTACCTTTGCTCTTGTAATGCACCTCCCAGTTAAAGTAATGATAGGTGACTGCTGCTAAATATTGCAAAGAGATCGAGCACTATTGCTCAAAGGTACACGTACCTATCACTGAATTATAATCTTTTATTCAATGCTAGGCTAGACCTCCTTTAGCCAGAATAAAAGCACGTCTGCGATTTGGCACAGATTTCACAAGGTGTTGAAGTGCATCTACGTCTGCAGCAAGAGGAATTTGCTCACGTATCTGTTTTTCTAACATGTACCATTCATTTTCAATGCGGTTCAGATCCGGGTTTTGAGGCGGGAAGAGAAAATAGTGGAGTCACTTTCTTGCTCGCTGAACCACTCCTTGGGTGACACCCGACCTGCCAGCAATATTGTGGGAGCCGTTCTATACCAACAGAACGTTCTACACATCCCTACACCACCTCCAGAACCTTGAGTTGTGTTTACAAGGCAGGTTTGGGCCATTGATTCATGGGGCTCCCGCAAAACTGTCTGCCTACCGTCGACATAGAACAAAGAGTACAGCGACTTGTCACACCACGTGACTTTTTTCTAGTGTTCCAATGTCCAGTTCTTGCAGCAATCAGTGGTTTCTGTATAAGCTAACGACTGCAAGTACCGATCCTCTTCAATTATCTGCTCATAGTTCGTTGATATGGACTGAAACGATAAAAGTTTTCCGTCTTTAGCACGATTTAATGATAAAAGATGAGAAATATATACAATTAAAACCATGAGCACTTTCGAGGCAGCGGCTGCCTCTTCTTCAGATGTAATAAATACAGACACATTTAATCAATATATAATATAGATCATTGCATTGTGGGAAGCATGGTAAGTTATTAGCCAATAGTAATATACATGCGCCAAATTATTGCGTATACTGTTGGCCCAATGGTCTGTGAAGAAATCATGGAAATATATTATAGAAATAAGAAATGGTGTAGGGTGGGGTGAACATTCAATTTTAAGTCTATATTACAATTTATAATTTACTGTTTTAATAAGTGATTTTCAAACGTTAAGTAACTCATAGGGGGCATGTTCATTTCAACATTGCTCACCGGTTGCCTCTATATATACACTATAATGAATAAAGTTCTCCGCTGGACGGGTTGTGCAGGGAAGCTTACGTTAAGTCACGTTAGGGTTATTGGAAGGTTACTTGACGTAGCTAAAGTGTGCCTAATCTTCAAAGTGCTAGAGTTTGTTTAGGTAAGACACGCACGTGCAATAAGTTCATTGAATATGAAACTTTTTTTTACTCAGCGTTCCTCATTATCTTGAATTTCAGTAATATAACTTCGGTTTTAGTACATTAGTACCTTGAAGGCTCCTTATTAGAGCGGTAAACACAATATACCCTGGACTTAACGTAGACACTCAATGAAATCTTAACGGCCAGACAGAGGTCTGACAATAAAATGAACTAAGAAAACGTACTCACTTTTAACCTTTTATTGGGGAACTCCTGGTATTACTCAAATACACACTCCAACAAAACACAACTACTGATAGCACGAACTTTCGTACTATCGTAGATAAATCACATAACAATAATAACGGAAGAACCTATCACATATAAAACGAAGCGCTGGAGAAGGGATTCTCTGATTTTTCCTATCTTGCGGTGTGGAAATAACATCACACCATTGCGAGATTTTGAACGGTCGGGTCATCCGGATAGTTCGGGCGCCATTATAACGAAGTAAATTTCTCCGTCATTTCTGTCCACGCCAGGATTCGAACCCGGATCCCCTCATTCCGGAATAAGTCACTCTACCAATTGAGCTACGCGGACGTTTGTTCTGATTGCTATGTGCCTTTATGTCGTGTGCGTCCTGCTGGCAGGTACGTCACAACACTTTCTGCAATTAAAAGGTCACCAAGTTTACTAGGAGTATTAATTATTCTTGCATTACTCCAGTCGGGATTAAGATCCTCTTGTATAACATATTTGGCTAGGGATGTACAATACATGCCTGTTTTGTACATGTACGCCGTGCGTCGGATGGGCACGTTAAGCCGTCGGACCCCGGGTACTCGCCCCCGGTAAAAAATAAGGGCGTCTTCCTCCCCCTTTCTATATCGCTTCCGTGTCACTTTCCTATCGGGCACTCTAGCCCAAATCTCCTAGCTTCGTATTTCTAAGGGCTGCTTAAGATCTGGGGTCAGACACTCCCTTCCTAAAATCCTCTACATATGATCTGATCTTATTACCTGTGCCACCGTTTGATCTCCAGGCGCGCTCATTTATCTAGGCTGGGGGTGGTCATAATGGAATGCTTATCGATGTAAACTTTACGGAGCATTTCAGTAAAAAGAATAAGCTTCACAGTAAATTATGTTATGGTTTTTGTGTAACAAAAACAAATAAGATTATCTACAACAATTTTAAAACTTAAACTCTACTTTTGCTTTTCAATGGCAGACTCCAAAAAAATATGACAGGAATTGTCCGGACAGTTAGCACCCCTCTCATGTAGTCTAGGTCACGAAAACTACCATTTGCTACATTAAAACCTATCATAAATACTATATACAACTTTTCAGCACAGAGACACAATTTCAACTGACAGCATTCGGCTTTATAAGAAAGGGGAGGTGAACGCAGGAAACTTCCGCAGGGAATGACTGTCAGGAATCAGGTTAGAGTAGGATCCCTATCTATCGAACCTTGACTCTTCTGGTTTTGGTGAACGATTTTTAGTTTAAATTTATTTTTTAGTCTCCAGGATGTCTTTTATCAATTTTAAATTTAAATTTATTTTTAAATTATATGGAACATTTTTCTTATTTTTTAGGTAAGTTGGTTTTAAAACGTTCATGAAATTTATTGAATTTTTCGAACTTCTGAATAAGGTTTCATTTTCAGACCAAAGCATTAATCTTACCATGACACACAGGTGAGCATATGATGTATAGTGGAAAATAATTTTGACTGATTATATGAGGGAACACGTTCTTTTGCGGAGTCAATTTTTTTCGGGAAAGAATCATTCCCGAACTACTTAGTTTTGTGGCTCATTCTTCCCGAACAACTTTAAATTCCTAAAATATGAAATTCCTTAAATTTCTCCAAATATAAATGGATGTTTTCTTTAGATTTTATCCCGTTCCCACGCTATCTCATTATGTAGATATACGGTATACAAATACTCCAAAAACGAAAAGAAAATCGGAAATACGAGCCACTCTCGGCTCCAAGCATTTCGGATACGGGAGGCTTAAGCTGTTCCAGAATAATGTTGAGATCTGTTACGAGACATCTCCGGCACCAAGCTTCTAGGATATGGGATGCCTACTCTGTACCAGAATCATGTTGAGTACGAGACATCTCTCGCTCCAAGAATTTCAGATATGGGATGTTTAACCTGCACCAAAATCATGTTCAGATCTGTTAATGAGACATCTCTGGCTCCAAGCATTTTGGATATGGGATGCCTAACCTCTACCAGAATCATGTTCACATCTTCTGTTACGCAACAAGTATAGGTGGAAAAATCATTTTGCAGCTGATGAGACGGATTTATGAAACATTTGTTTTTACGCTAAACTGGATGATTTAAATGTAAGTCATAAAAGCTGTCTACGTACGATAAAAAACATTATTCCTGCGGATACTATAGACTAATTTAAAAAAAAAGCTTTATTCACAAGTAAAAGCAAGTTAAAAGCGAGATCTTTCGGGATCCCTAGATCCCATCTTCAGGCTTAAGGCCATAAAGAACAACAAGTGGTCCACTTATATACGATCAGGTTTGACCCATGATGCAACGCAGTGGGCGTTGACATCGGTCAACATAGCAAATCAAAAAACAATCAATAGTTCGAAGATATGTAAGGTAATACAATATTGTTCGTAGTGGTTCCGGGCATGTCGATGGGGATTAGTTTTTTCCATATGTGAGGAATGAATGACGGAAGTTCTGAGTTACAGCATAAAGGCCCATATGAATGGATATATAGGCTCTCGGAGAGGAAAACATTTCCCCTTGTTACTTTAGAGTTCAAAACCACGGCGTTCTTCCAGTCGGGTATTTTTCCCTCTTGGTCCACAGTTTCAGTTAATGCTGTGTTGGTGGAACCTGACCTCAAGAAATACACTGCCGGACAATTGCTAAGGACGGATGACAATAGCAACGACAGCAACCATAAAATGGAAGGCAAGAAAATGTGGAAATTAGCATAAGTGCGGGATACAGTAAGACGTGTTGTGCGTATGCAAATTTTGGATTGCCGAACTTGTTCGTGACGTCATAGCGCTGATAAGAGTTATAAAGGATTTGACGCGTATTGACCGTTGTTGTTCAAACGCAAAGTTGAAAGGGAAAGAATCAATTGACGAACTTGCAAGTATCAGTATGTCTTCCCGACATCACCTAGATGATTTTACGCGTGGCCGTATTATTGGCAAGATTGAAGAAGGGCGAAAAATAACAGATGTTGCCAGGGAGTTCGACGTCAGCCACAGTGTTGTTTCAAGGCTTTGGAAATCATTTCAAACAAATGGAGAGTGTAGCAAACGTCACGGGGAGGTCGTGTTCGCAGTACGACACCTGCAGAAGATCGGTACATAGTGCTATCAACAAAACGACACCGGCTCAGCACAGCTAGTGTGGTAGAAAATCAGTTTATGGCTGCTACTGGCAAGCGGATCTCCCGAAAAACTGTCGCCAGACGTTTGCATGAAGGAGGACTATACGCCCGCCGTCCTGTTGTGTGCACCCCATTGTCCAGACGTCACCGTACCGCCCGTTTGCGATGGTGCCATCAACATCGCAATTGGACTGATAACGACTGGTCTGCTGTCCTCTTCTCAGATGAGAGTAGATACAGTCTATCGTCTGATTGTCGACGACAACTGATCTGGCGTGATAGTGGTACTGCATATTGTCCAGCAAACATACAGGAAAGGGACCGATATCCGACATGTAGTGTCATGGTATGGCCTGGCAGCATGATCAATGGCCGTACGTCCCTCTATGTGCTTCCAACTGGGACTATGACTGGCCAACGATACATTAATGATGTTCTGCTACCTCATGTTCGCATGTTCCGTGGTGCTGTCGGTGATAGATTCATTTTCATGGATGACAACGCAACATGTCATCGAACAGTCGCTGTCCAAGAGTGTCTTGAGAGCAAGGATATTCAACGCCACGTATGGCCAGCACGTTCTCCAGATCTGAATCCCATTGAAAATGTGTGGGATGCTTTGGGGAGGAGTCTTGCTGGTCGCCAATGCCCTCCAATAAACAAGGACACCCTCATCCGTGCACTGACAGAGGAATGGGATAAATTACCCCAACAGCTGCTTGATAATGTTGTGCAAAGCATGACACGACGTGTGGAATCTTGCATCGCCCTCCATGGTGGCCATATCCCGTATTGACATCTTACGCCGGAACGCCTGCAGACGGTAATTGCATTTTTTTCACGTTTACGTATTCTGCACAAAATGGCCTGTTTGTCCCTTGAACACGTTCCAAAGCCTTCTGGATTTCAGAGCACAATAAATTGTCTTTCTTGTAATGTCCTGGCATTCTGACATTATTTTATTTCACTTGGCATCCAACCACACTTACTTTTTTATGCGCTATATAGACGTTTATGATCCGTCCTTAGCAATTGTCCAGCAGTGTATTAGTGCTCCGATAATCGAGCTTTTAAGGTCCTGAGAGTCGAACCTATATAATATTTCATCGTACTTTTAAGGTCCTGAGAGTCGAACCTATATAATATTTCATCGTACTTTTAAGGTCCTGAGAGCCGAACCTATATAATATTTCATCGTACTTTTAAGGTCCTGAGAGTCGAACCTATATAATATTTCATCGTACTTTTAAGGTCCTGAGAGTCGAACCTATATAATATTTCATCGTACTTTTAAGGTCCTGAGAGTCGAACCTATATAATATTTCATCGTACTTTTAAGGTCCTGAGAGTCGAACCTATATAATATTTCATCGTACTTTTAAGGTCCTGAGAGTCGAACCTATATAATATTTCATCGTACTTTTAAGGTCCTGAGAGTCGAACCTATATAATATTTCATCGTACTTTTAAGGTCCTGAGAGTCGAACCTATATAATATTTCATCGTACTTTTAAGGTCCTGAGAGTCGAACCTATATAATATTTCATCGTACTTTTAAGGTCCTGAGAGCCGAACCTATATAATATTTCATCGTACTTTTAAGGTCCTGAGAGTCGAACCTATATAATATTTCATCGTACTTTTAAGGTCCTGAGAGTCGAACCTATATAATATTTCATCGTACTTTTAAGGTCCTGAGAGTCGAACCTATATAATATTTCATCGTACTTTTAAGGTCCTGAGAGTCGAACCTATATAATATTTCATCGTACTTTTTAAGGTCCTGAGAGTCGAACCTATATAATATTTCATCGTACTTTTAAGGTCCTGAGAGTCGAACCTATATAATATTTCATCGTACTTTTAAGGTCCTGAGAGTCGAACCTATATAATATTTCATCGTACTTTTAAGGTCCTGAGAGTCGAACCTATATAATATTTCATCGTACTTTTAAGGTCCTGAGAGTCGAACCTATATAATATTTCATCGTACTTTTAAGGTCCTGAGAGTCGAACCTATATAATATTTCATCGTACTTTTAAGGTCCTGAGAGTCGAACCTATATAATATTTCATCGTACTTTTAAGGTCCTGAGAGTCGAACCTATATAATATTTCATCGTACTTTTAAGGTCCTGAGAGTCGAACCTATATAATATTTCATCGTACTTTTAAGGTCCTGAGAGTCGAACCTATATAATATTTCATCGTACTTTTAAGGTCCTGAGAGTCGAACCTATATAATATTTCATCGTACTTTTAAGGTCCTGAGAGCCGAACCTATATAATATTTCATCGTACTTTTAAGGTCCTGAGAGTCGAACCTATATAATATTTCATCGTACTTTTAAGGTCCTGAGAGTCGAACCTATGTAATATTTCATCGTACTTTTAAGGTCCTGAGAGTCGAACCTATATAATATTTCATCGTACTTTTAAGGTCCTGAGAGTCGCACCTATATAATATTTCAGGTTTGACCCACGATTATTTGTACGATTATCGGAACACCAATATTACTTGAGGTCAGGCTCCACCAACACAGCACTAACTGAAACTGTGAACCAAGAGGGAAAAATACCTGACTGGAAGAACGCAGTGGTTTTGAACTCTAAAGTAACAAGGGGAAATGTTTTCCTCTCCGAGAGCTTATATATCCATTCATATGGGCCTTTATGCTGTAACTCAGAATTTCCGTCATTCATTCCTCATATATGGAAAAAACTAATCCCCATCGACATGCCGGGAACCACTACGAACAATATTGTATTAGCTTACATATCTTCGAACTATTGGTTGTTTTTTGATTTGCTATGTTGACCGATGTAAACGCTCACTGCGTTGCATCATGAGTCAAACCTGATCGTATATAAGTGGACCACTTGTTGTTCTTTATGGCCTTAAGCCTGAAGATGGGATCTAGGGATCCCGAAAGATCTCGCTTTTAACTTGCTTTTACTTGTGAATAAAGTTTTTTTTAAATTAGTCTATAGTATCCGCAGGGATAATGTTTTTTATCGTACGTAGACAGCTTTTATGACTTACATGTTCCTTTCGTGCGAAACACAGTTTTTATCGGATGATTTAAACATTTAGGTTTGTGGAAAAAACTGCGAAACTGAGAAATCTAAGCATCAGATTTGTAACCAGTGTGTCAGAATTTACAAATAACAGAAAACAAATATTAGTCAATGAAAACTGTTATTGATCTGTGTTATGTGTACGTACACTGACGTGCCAGAAAAACTGGTACACCAGTCTAATACTTGGTAGGTCCCCCACGGGAGCGCAGGACAGTAGAAATACGACGGGGCATGGACTCCACTAGCTTCTGGAAATATGCTGTAGGCAATGCCTACCATAATTCCTAAAGAGTGTTCCACAATTCGGGTGTATTCCGATTTCTCGGAATCCTGTGATCGATAGCACGTTGCATGGCATCCCGAATGTGTTCTATCACGTTCAGATCTGGGGACTTGGGTTAGAGTGGCAACACCCCAAACTCAGATGAATGCTCCTCTAACCATAATGTGGCGTCCCGACACTTGTGTGGAGGTACATTGCTGATATGTCCTGCACTCATGCTGATGGGTTGAACAGGCCCAACCCATCAGCATAAGTGCAGGACATGAACGGATGTACCTCGTCAGAAAGGATGTGCACATGGCGTTGGCCGGTCAGAGACGTTTGTAGACGTACCAGGGGTCCCAGTGAAGTCCAGCTAAACACACCCCATACCATTACGCCCCCCCACACACACACCAGCTGATACAGTTCCCTGTTGACAGGCGGGATCCATGGCTTCATGGGGTTTGCGCCACACACGAATCCTTCCATCTGCCCGATACAGTTGGAAACGCGACTCGTCAGACCAGGCTACTTGTTTCCAGTCATCAAGTCTCCAGTGGAGGTGTTGCCGTGCCCAAGCAAGGCGCATAGCTCTGTGTCGTGCACCCATCAAGGGGACTCGAGTTGGGCGTCGGCTCCCAAAGTCCATATCGTGCAGGGTACGTTGCACAGTCCGGACGCTGATGCTTGTTGAGGCTCCAGCATTGAATTCCGATGATACCTGCGAGAGTGTTGCACGCCTATCGCGTGAAACGATTCTTGACAGCCGACGATGGTCACGTTCACCCAATGTCTTTTTACGGCCACACTGGTATCGTAGGTTGGAGGTTTTTGCCGGAATTCTTGTAGTCACGGTACTCCCTTGCAATGGTCGTCTGTGAAAATCCGAACTTCGTTTCTACCTCCGAAATACTATGGCCCATCTCACGAGCGCCAACTATGACACCGCGTTGAAAATCGCTTAAATGGTTATTACTTTTCATTCTTATGCCGAAAACAGCTCTGACAGATGGCAAGGATGTCTATCGCTTTATACATGCACTGGCGGACGCAACCGAGTACACGCATAGGTGACGTTGCTATGTATTTCGCATAAGCTCGTCTGTACCAGTTTTTCTGGCACTTCAGTGTATATACACCCAAAAGCCCAAACATGTGTAGAGGTGTCTTTGTACAAATCGAAGAAACTACAGATAAACGACGACGAGTGAGAAGTTCATGAAACGGTATAAATAATACTGTGTTAATCAGTGTTATTCTTGTTCTTCAGGTTGGAAAGGCAGAGGACTTAAGCACGGTGGACAAAGGCCAAATGGAAATGGCCAGCCGATTGGATCAGAGAATTTCTGTGACGGCCAGGTGTGTGGTGTGCTCACGGTCAGCCATTATTAGTATTTTCAAAAAGTGGTCCGAAAAGGGAACAAGAAAGATGACACCGAATTTTCGGGTGCAATGTCTTTTGAATCCGTTCTGAAGCAAATGAAATTTATCAAAGCTATTCAAAGCTATTGAAGCAATTAAATTTATCAAAGCTATTCAAAGCTATTGAAGCAATTAAATTTATCAAAGCTATTCAAAGCTATTGAAGCAATTAAATTTATCAAAGCTATTCAAAGCTATTGAAGCAATTAAATTTATCAAAGCTATTTTTGAATCCGCAAGCACGTCTTTTGAATCCGCATTAAATTTATCAAAGCTGTTCAAAGTCAATGGAACCGGTATGGAAAACAATAGTATCAGACTTAAGAAAGAAGTTTTTCAATCGGGTTTTTAATCCGTTTCAAGCAATATTTGCGGGTTTTTAATCCCGCAAATATTGCTTGAAACGGAATCGTGAACTTACGCCCTCTGGGTGCAGACTTGGGCGTTAAAAAAAATTGACTTTATGTGAGAAACGTTTCGCAGCGGAAACGCTCTCCAACAAAGAAAGAATTTTTCAAATCGGACTCTTGGAAGCAGAGATATCAACAAATATAGGATACGCATCTATGCCCTCTGGTGGGAAAAACATGCATTATGTTAGAAAGAAAGTATTCTCAAAAGGCTTTTCGATGCGAGCGGTACCTGTCTAAGAAAAAATTTTTTGGTCGTGTTTTCAGAAGCTCAGGTTTTGCTGAAAATGCACCAGAAGCAGAAATTAACACTTATGCCCCCTGGTGGCCAAAGCATATTTTATCAAATACTAGAAATTTTATGAAAAGCATTTTGCATCAGGAGCTGTATGTGGTACAGTAAGAATTTCTCGAATCGGAGTTTTAGAAGCAGAAATATCTCGGAAAAAGCAATTTACCTTTGCGCCCCCTGGCGGAAAGTCTATGATTTACTTGAAAATTTTGAATTTATATGAAAAACATTTCGCATCGGAAACACTATCCGACAAAGAAATTTTTTTCAAATTGGACTCCTAGAAGTCGAGATATTGACAAAAATAAGATATACATCTACGTCCCCTGACGTAGAAACCGTGCATTATTTTAAGAAGAAAATATTCTTTAAAGGTTTGTCGGCGTGAGTAGTACCGGTCCACAAGCGAATTTTTTCAATCGAAATTTTTGAAGCTCAGATTTTGCTGCAAATGCATCAGAAATGAAAATAAAGCAATACGCCGCCGGGTGGGTAAATCATTTTAACCAAAAATTAGAAATTATATGCAACGGATTTCTCACCAGGAGCTGTATCCGGAAGGAAGTTTTCAAATCGGAGTTTCAGAAGCAGAGATATTGGAGGAAACGCAATTTACCTTTACGCCTCCTAGCGCAAAGTCTATGAATTACTTGAAAATTTTGAAATTATATGAAAAACATGTCACACCGGAAACTCAATCCAATAAAGAGAGAATTTTTCAAATAAGACCATTAGAAGCCGAGATATTGACAAAAGTAAGATATATATCTACGCCCCCTGGTGGAGAGACTATGCAATAATTTAAGAAGAAAATATTCCGAAAAGATTTATCAACGTCAGTGGCATCGGTCCACGAACGAATTTTTTCAATCGAGATTTTAGAAGCTCATATTTTATGGTAAATACATCAGAAGCAAAAAATAACACTTACGCCCCCTGTTGGCCAAAGCATTCTTTACCAAAAATTAGAAATTATATGCAAAAGGTTTTCCATCGGGAGCTGTATCCGCTAAAAGAAAAATGTTTCAAATCGGAGATTTAGAAGAAGAGATATCGGGGAAAACGTAATTTACTTTTACGCCCTCTATCGGAAAATCAATGCGTAACTTTAAAAGTAATTATGGCTAAATACTCTTCAACATTTTCGACTTGATAAATGGAATTGAAAGGTAAAATGATTTTTTCAATCGGATTCTTAGAAGCAAATATATGGAATAAAATGTATTTTTAATGCGATAGCATCTGCATTTACGCCCTCTAGCGGTGAAACTGTGCATCATAAAAAAAGCGAAATAAAGGATCATCATTCGCATATTTCAAGCTTCTCAACAGAAAAAAAAATGTTTTAAATCGGACAAATACTTACAGAGATATGGTGCCTACAGACGGAACGGACGGACAGACAAACCGACAAAATAAGCACGATCTTTTTTTACAAAAGACATGCTAAAAACCAGGAACCACCGGAAAAGTTGTGGGTGGAGAACGGCTCATCTATGCTAGAGGGAAGCAAAAGCTATTCCATATGGTATGAGTCAACAGAAAGAACTTTGGGGCAACTCGATGGTAATTTGAATGATGATGACAGTAGTAATGTGCCACAACATGCAATACATCGAGCCAGGCTGAAACTCGGGCTGAGCAGCTGCAGGCCTCTTCGAGTGCCCATGCTAATCTCATTCAAAGTCGAAAGCGCTTATTTCGGGTACACCAACGTCAAAAATTGACCTTGAATGTTCGGTGGTCGTCTTGTGCGATAAAGTGCGTTTGCAGATGCATCGTATCAATGGCCGGGTACGTGTGCGTAGTTTACCAGCTGGGAAGTGCTGGCACAAGATGCACCGTTGGAAGAAAACAAGCTGGTAGAGAAGTGTAATGCTTTGGGCAAGGTTATGGTGGCGAACCCTGGATCCAGTCATTCATGTGGTATTGAAGCGATACGTCTACCATCTACCTAAACGTCATCCAGATCAGGTACATTCTTTCATGGCAACTCTATTACTCCTATAGTAGTGATTTTTTGAAGTAGAATAATGCACAATGCTACACTGTCCGGATTATTCGAGAATGTTTCGAGGAACTTGAGGAAGACTTCCAGGTGTTGCAGTGACTTATACCTGGAAGTCCAATCCAGAATCTGTGGTTTGAGTTGGAAGAGCAAATGCGATCAGCTGCGGCTCAACCACGTAACTACAAGACTTAAAGGATCTGCTAGTAACGTGTTGATATCAAATACCACAATGCACCTTTAGAAATTTTGTACCATTCATGCCTCGTCAAGTAAGAGCTGCTTCTGCTGCAAGTGGAGAACCAACATAATATTAAGCAAATGGTCATAATGTTTTGCCTCTTCAGTGAAAATGTAACTCTTGAACTTGTACCGTTTTAAATACGAGTACACGAAGCTTTACTTTTGAGCTCATTTTACTTCAGTAGTTTTTAATTCGTAAACTACACTGAAGAGCAATTGAATTAGAGATACCTGTATAGTATTGTGTAGCACTACCTTTCGCTCTGATGACGGTGGCGATTCGTTCTCGGCATGGACTCGACAAGACACCGGAAGCATTGGGAAGCCATACGGATCCACGACCCCTTAACAAGCTTGCACAGTTCACGAAGATTTGATGGAGGAGGATCAGAGCCTCGAACATCTCTCTCTCTCAATGGCATCCCAGATGTGCTCGATGGGATTGAGGTCAAGTGATCTAGCTGGCCAAAGAAGCGAGGTCAGGTTGGTGGAGTGTTCATGGAACCATTCGGATACAATTCAGGAGCGATGGCACGGTGCATCTTCTTGCAGGATGAGGTCCCACAGTGGGATCTTGAAGGCGCACAAACAGGAGCAAATGGTCGTCCAGGATATACCGGTAAAGTTGACCTGTGAGGGACGATGTCACACATAGCAGGGGTCCCATTTCAGTCCACGTAAACAGTCCTCAAACGAGAATGTCACTCCCACCAGCTTGAAGAGTACCCTGCTGGAAAGAAGGATCCTTCGCTTCATGTGGTTTGCGCCGTACTCGTGTACTGCAATCCGCATGTACCAACGTGAATTTCGACTCATCAGACCAGGCAACATTTTTCCACATGTTTAGGGTCCAGTGGAGATGTTTCCGCGCCCATGCTAATTTTTACACGCTGTGATGTGCGGTCAGCAGCGGTACCCTCGTGGGACGATGGCTTCTGTATCCCATAGCTAGGAGATGGTTCTGGATGGTGTGGATGCTTACACGTTTTTGTGCGCCAGCGTTATACTGCAGAGTGATTTCTTGCACTGTGGCCCGTCTATCCGCTGTTACAATGTGAGCTAGCCGACGAAGACCCCGCTCATCCACACGCTGTTGTCCACTGCAGTTGGCCCTTGCAGGGATGGTTTTA
Source organism: Macrothele yani (assembly GCA_039090855.1). Taxonomy (NCBI): domain Eukaryota; kingdom Metazoa; phylum Arthropoda; class Arachnida; order Araneae; family Macrothelidae; genus Macrothele; species Macrothele yani. Next base: position 42,567,957 of record CM077004.1, read on the forward strand.
CCGGATTCGATGTACTCGCGGTGCACCCGTGACACAGTGGCTCCTGAAAATCCCACTGCCTGCACGAATTCCGAGATGGAGTGACCCATTCGTCGGGCCCCGACAATTTGCGCACGATAAAATGCGCTTAGATCCTTCGTCTTACCCATACTGCGTCCGAATCTTACTGATTCCCGACGCATCACTCCTTATATTGTCGGATCGCTGCATACGTCATGTCGTTTCCGTTTACAGGGCCGCCCACAGCGCCACATTTGCATAACGCCAGCTGTCTCTAATTCAATTGCTCTTCAGTGTATATCGTTTTTGAAAACTCGATATGATATCTTGTATTACAAACTATCAACTTTATTAAAATGAAAGTGTGCCTTTAGTATTAATTCTCTATTTTATGAGAAACTCCTGCATGGTACTGATTTATTCCCTTTGTCAACAAGACTTAGTTTATTTAATTTGCCTGTTCAAAAGAATATTTAACTACGAATTTCTAAACTGAAAATTAGCAAGGCAAAATGTTAAAGAGCTTGTGATTTAAAGTATGTGATACTTATCTAAAAAATGCGGAAAATCGCGAATCATTTATAGTCCAGAAGCATGCAGTTACTTTAAAGTTTTCTGATTTATGTGATACGATGTAAGGATCAAAGTGATATTTATTTCACCGTCAGCTTGTTCTTCGAATTGCCTAATTTCAATACGTTGCTGCTACATTTTCTGAATGCGTGACCCCTTTGGCTATCCTAAATGGCGAGAACGCCAGATGTCTCTTATATATCACGGTTTTGCAAAAAAATCCTTTCTGAAAACACTTTGGACTTTCGATTGAAGTAGGATTGAGCGGGATTTGCTTGATAGCGTAATACGTAGAACAGGAGTGCGCATATGAATTATGAATTTTGCTTTCCCTCTGTGAGAAATCGATACTACGTTGTCTGCATTTCAAAAGAAATTTTGATAAGTTTTTCAGAAAGCGTCTTAAAATCATAAAGCTGAGAAAATTTTATTTACACTCTCTGCGGATTATCAGTGTTAAACAGCTTCGAATTTGGGGTTAGAAAACAAGCTTCAGAAAATTTTAAATGAGTCTCAGGAAGTATGCACAGAAACATATTATACTGATACACAGAAAACTCGAGAAAATACTCAATAGTCAGAAAATTCGAAAAATGTGCAGAAAATTTGTAAAAAAAGATAATTACAAAAATGCAACTAGAAAATTGGAAAAACCAGGTTGCCTTCTTCAGGAGAGTATCAGCCTGGAGGAGCGGCTTTTGCAGTGCCAGTAAATGGTAGGGTTTAACCGATATCGACGGAAAAATGCTTCCGAAGCCACTACAAGAAGACACACACTTTAGAGTTGGAAACAAATTTGCTGAAAAATATGAAGCTTACAGACAAGTTTAAATAAAAAACTTTTAGTAAACACACAATTTACCAGCAGATGGAATATACCGAAAGAACGAGCTCGTCGTGACTGACAACTAGGTTGAAAGGTAAACTCTGATTGAATAAAGTCGATTAAGCAGAAGGAAGAAATATATAACAGGAAAAAGTTGCAGTTAAGGGAAAGAATTGAGTGAACAAAAAGTATATGTGACCTAACCAGGCTAAAAAGGTGTGCGTAACACTATATGCAAGACTGTGTATGTAAATGTCTTCAGCTACTAGGGACCCACCAAGTAGAACTTAGTATTACCTCGAGAATTTAAAAATTGTAAGATCCTGGGTTAGCCTAGAGTGTTGATGGGCAATTTAAAAAGCTGAGAAGTGGAATTAAAATTTAGGACTAGCTATTTTGGGTGACGTCGTAAGTAATAAACTGGACATTTAAGAATTTATTTAACTTAAATTTGGGGTAAGAATTTGAGGTGGTTCTTGTTAATCGAGATTGTTTAACCCATATTCATTTTGCTGACGATATTGTCAATTTTGCAAGTACTACCTCAGATCCGTAGTGTACGATACAGGAACTTACTGATTATAGCAAATGAAGTGGGTAAAAAATGAGCTTACAGAAAACAAAATAGGTGCACAATGTTTTTTCAAAAACTGAAGATTTGGAAGTGCAGGATGGCAAATGTAGGAGTAACCCGATGCGTACGTATGCCTTGGACAATCGTATATCAAGAGAGAATCACGCAGAAGACGAAATAAGTAGGCATATAAAACTTGTTTGAGGACTTTTGAAAGAAAAATCACAACTTTCAAGAGCAATCTACTATTATATCTTTAGAAAAGTGTTAGATCAATACATATTTCGAGTTCTTACTTATGAATCAGAGACGTGGACCTAAACTAAACAATCTAGTAAAATCATGCAATGCATTGATTATGATACGCTTTCGAACGTACCAGAAATCATTACTCAAGTTATTATTCAAGTTATAAGGATAATTAATGGCTGTAAACTAAATCTCGCCGCCCCGGTGGTGCAGTGGTCTAAGGCGTTGGTCTCTGATCATTCGTCCGTAAGGGGTCCGGGTTCGAATCCCGGTCAGGCATGGATGTTGTGTTTGTCTTACGGCACTGGCTCTCTCCCTTCCCTGGAACCAGTGACCCTAAATTAGGGACGGGCGACTGCTTATAGCCCATTGAGTTGCTCACGGTGGTCGATAAACCTCCAATCAAAAAAAAAAAAAAAAAACTAAATCTCGCTCCAACGACCTGACCTTTGACCCCATCTCGATGATATTCAACAGAACCGGTAAAGTATACTTCCGGAACAACATGATAAAGTTTTGTCTCAATCGAAACATTTTTACCTAAGTTATAACGCATAAGGGTGGTGGAATGCATCCCGCTCCTATGTCCTGACCTTTGACCCCATTTTGCCCTTTTTAATAGGATTCGTCCCTAGGTGGTCCCTTATCACATACTAAAATTTCATCGAAATCGAACCGTTTTTACGCAGGTTATGACGCATAAGAGCAACAGAATGGATCTCACTCCTATGTCGTGACCTTTGACCCGATTTTGCCCCTTTTCAATAGGGTTCGTCCCCAGTTGGTCCCTTACCAGATACTAAAATTTCATTGAAATCGAACCGTTTTTACGCAGGTTATGACGCATAAGGGAAACAGAATGGATCTCGCTCCTATGTCCTGACCTTTAACCCCATTTCGCTCATTTTTAATAGGGTTCGTCCACAGTTGGTCCCTTACCGCATATCAAAATTTCATCTAACTCGAACCATTTTTACGAAAGTTATGACGATAAGGGTGGTGGAATGGATCCGCTCCTATGTCGTGACCTTTGATCTCATTTCACCCATTTTTAATAGGATTTGTCCCCAGGTGATTCCTTATCACATACTAAAATTTCATCGACATCGAACCGTTTGTACGTAGGTTATGACGCATAAGAGCAACAGAATGGATCTCGCTCCTATGTCGTGACCTTTGACCCCATTTCGCTCATTTTCAATAGGGTTCGTCTGCAGTTGGTCCCTTACGACATACCGAAATTTCATCTAACTCGAACCATTTTTACCAAAGTTATGACGATAAGGGTGGTGGAATGGATCCGCTCTTATGTCGTGACCTTTGGCCCCATTTTACTCATTTTCAACAAGGTTCGTCCCCAGGTGGTCTCCTAATACATACTAAAATGTCATCGATATCGAACCATTTTTACACGAGTTACCTTGCGGACAGACGGACAAAGCTGGAGCCTATATGCTTCTTCTACCTACGGTTGGAAAGCGTAAAAAACACACTCGGAGGCTGCAGACCACTGAAAGAAATAATTTGGAAGTGAATGTTTGGTGAACCAGGAAGGGTAAGAAGAGAAATTGAGTGATCAGGAAAATTACGGGAGCTGAAAACGTCGTGACCTAGGTCAAGTCAATGAAATTGCATGGGCTGGACATAATGCTAGAATGTATCTGTCCTACCTGAAAACTCTTTGCAACAGTATGACATGCTGGGATCGTCCTGCTTTTTGAAGCACGTGATCTCCCCTATGTATTGTCAAAACTTTGGTAGCACATAATTATACACGAAATCTAGGAAGAGCTCATCATTCATGGTGTTGCCCAAAACAAGTGACGGGCCAGAGCCAAACCACAAACACGAAGTTTGTATTTTTACTACACTTTATCGTCGGGAAGATACAATCTGGAATGCACCTGTCTCCCAGCATCCGGTACACCAGGGAACGACCATTAGAATGGTCGTTCCCTAGTCAGCTCAAAGCACAGATGCCCATTGGAGTTCAATCAAAAACCGACTTTCTTTACTCCATGCTAAACGGCGTGGGACTTTAGCCAAAGTGATTAGCGGCTTTACGATGGATGCTCTATACTGGTAAACAATGCGGTACATAATCGAGCTCACTGTACTGGTTTTTTTATTGGACGTTTAACGACCACCGTGAGCAACTCAATGGGCTATAAGCAGTCGCCCGTCCCTAATTTGGGATCACTGGCTCCAGGGAAGGGAGAGAGCCAGTGCCGTAAGACAAACACAACATCCATGCCTGACCGGGATTCGAACCTGGACCCCTTACGGACGAATGATCAGAGGCCAAGCGCCTTAGACCACTGCGCCGCCGGGGCGGCCTGCACTGGTTTAATTGATAGTATAAGTCCTAGTACACTCATATAGGATGTGATTTGAGACAATGTATATCTGAGCGGACAGTTCTTTGCAGAGCTGTCCTTTGACGTTCTGTTAGCTGCGGAGGTTTACTGGGTCATTTCTTGGCAGACTCAGTCCCTGTCCACTCCCATGTGCATAATACATCCCTAGTAGTAGTCCTAGCGATTCTTATTGCCGTTGAAAAGTCACGTATGAAGTAGTTGCTTATGTGGTACCACATTGTTAATCCGCTCTGGAAATCAGTTAGCACTCTCGATCGAGGTATCGTGCATTTGCAATCGCGCTGTTGTCTCATCTACCCTACTTGCACTTTTGTGGACAAATAGATGTTACAAGAAGGTGGGCGCTAAACTAATCAAGCAAGCAGACATGCCTCAGAAAACTTAAAAATCACGTCGACTTGGGACGGTAGATGCGGGTTCGATATGCGTTCCAGGTGTAACGGTAACATATTCGAAAGAAATCAGAAGATGCTGAATCGATTCTTCTTCCTGGACGATGTTATTAGCAGGTCTACTTGCTAGCACATTTGCAGTTGGATCTGTGACGTGGGACTTGCGTGTAAAAACTGATTGTCAACGGGGGTTGCCCGGATATTAATTGCAGTACAGTGTAGTCTTAATCATTTGATTTCCAGTAACAGCACTGGGACCAGAGTTCAGGTGATAAGTAATCTCTCTGACTGCCATGTGTAGTCGTGAACGAACTCGTAAACCATTTTTAGGATTTGTTCTGCACTTGACGTTGATGGCCGATGTTAACCTACAGTGTTTGTTAACCCGCCTTTTTTTTTTTTTTTTTATTGGAGGTTTTAACGACCTCCGTGAGCAACTCAATGGGCTATAAGCAGTCGCCCGTCCCCAATTTAGGATCTCTGGTTCCAGGGAAGGGAGAGAGCCAGTAAGACAAACACAACATCCATGCCTGACCGGGATTCGAACCTGGACCCCTTACGGACGAATGATCAGAGGCCAGCGCCTTAGACCACTGCGCCACCGGGGCGCCTGCACTGGTTTAATAGTATAAGTCCTAGTACACTCATATAAGTATTTGAGACAATGTATATCTGAGCGGACAGTTCTTTGCAGAGCTGTCCTTTGACGTTCTGTTAGCTGCGGAGGTTTACTGGGTCATTTCTTGGCAGACTCAGTCCCTGTCCACTCCCATGTGCATAATACATCCCTAGTAGTAGTCCTAGCGATTCTTATTGCCGTTGAAAAGTCACGTATGAAGTAGTTGCTTATGTGGTACCACATTGTTAATCCGCTCTGAAATCAGTTAGCACTCTCGATCGAGGTATCGTGCATTTGCAATCGCGCTGTTGTCTCATCTACCCTACTTGCACTTTTGTGGACAAATAGATGTTACAAGAAGGTAGGCGCTAAACTAATCAAGCAAGCAGACATGCCTAGAAAACTTAAAAATCACGTCGACTTGGGACGGTAGATGCGGGTTCGATATGTGTTCCAGGTGTAACGGTAACATATTCGAAAGAAATCAGAAGATGCTGAATCGATTCTTGTTCCTGGACGATGTTATTAGCAGGTCTACTTGCTAGCACATTTGCAGTTGGATCTGTGACGTGGACTTGCGTAAAAACTGATTGTCAACGGGGGTTGCCGGATAATTGCAGTACAGTGTAGTCTTAATCATTTGATTTCCAGTAACAGCACTGGGACCAGAGTTCAGGTGATAAGTAATCTCTGACTGCCATGTGCATATAGTCGTGAACGAACTCGTAAAACCATTTTAGGATTTGTTCTGCACTTGACGTTGATGGCCGATGTTAACCTACAGTGTTTGTTAACCCGCCTTTTTTTTTTTTATTGGAGGTTTTAACGACCTCCGTGAGCAACTCAATGGGCTATAAGCAGTCGCCCGTCCCTAATTTAGGATCTCTGGTTCCAGGGAAGGGAGAGAGCCAGTGCCGTAAGACAAATACAACATCCATGCCTCACCGGGATTCGAACCCACCCTCGGACGAATGATCAGAGGCCATCGCTTAGACCACTGCGCCACCGGGGCGGCTAACCCGCCTTTGAACTGATTCATTCAACGTCAGACGTTACTGTCACATCAATTACGTTCAGGCTGTAAACATTTCTCAGCCTGCTATAGATTTAGAAAGTTCTGAAACCCTCCTCTGCTTGTCAAAAATTCAATAACAGATTTTTGTTTATATACACTATCTACCAACAAATAATTGGACACTTGCAATAGCAAAGGAAAACGAAGTTTATTCACCTTCCATAGTTGGTGGAGCCTCCACGAGCGCGATTACAGCTGCGACCATCCGGGGCATACTCTCAATCAGGCATTTTACGACGGCCAGCGGTATTTTCTTCCATTCGGCTTGGAGAAGACAGGTCAGTTCCTTCACCGATTTCGGGCGGTGGGGGCACCTCTTAAGTCGACGCTCCGACTTGTCCCAGAGGTGCTCGATAGGGTTAAGGTCTGGGCTCTGCGCAGACCAGTCCATTCGATTAACCCCATTGTCACCATAACAAGCCATGGTGGACCTCGCAACAGGACAGGTGGCATTGCCATCCTGAAAGTAACATGGGTCCACTCCGTAAAACTGCCACAACGTAGGATGCCCATGGTCATCCAAAATGGTGCAGTAGGTCTCCGCGTTGAGTCTATCAGGAATTGCGGCCAAGGGTCCCGTGCCATACCAGGAGAAACACCCCCATAGCATAATTCCACCGCCGCCGAACTTCACAGTTGGCACAATACATTCCGGCACGAATCGTTCTCCAGGAAGACGCCAAACCCAGACTCTGCCATCCGAACGTTAGAGGGTGAACCTTGATTCGTCGCTCCAGAGAACCTGCTTCCACTGTTCAACGGTCAACTGTCGACGTTCTTTGCACCACGTTAGCCGAGCAGCGCTATTGGACTTGGTGATCAAAGGCTTGTGGGTGGCAGCACGTCCATGATAACCAACATATTGGCTTCCTTACGGATGGTATTAATCGAAAACATACTGCCGGATGCTTGTTGAAACTCCTCGCGGATGTGGCCCATCGATGTGGTGCGGTTCTTCCGAATTTCTCTGGCCAGCACCCGTCGGTCTCTAACTCCCAGTTTTGTGGGTCTGCCAGGTCGGGGCACATTCCGACAGTCTCCTCTCATCTTCCACTTGCCAATCACGTAGGGCACTGTCGATTTTGGGTGCTTCAACTCGCTGGATATGTCACGTATGGATCGGCCATTTCTGTGATACCTGACGATTACACCTTTCTCGAAATCAGAGAGCTCCGAACTGCGTGGCATCTTGCATGCGACTGGTTGCGTTGTTGTTTCCCACACGATATTTAACGGCGGCGGCCGTGACGTGTATCAGGACCGCAGATATCGTCGATTGCAGGGATGTCCAATTACTTGTTGGTAGATAGTGTATAACCTTTAAGCGGCTGGTATACCTGAACTAAATGGTAAGACATTTTCTGCGTTCTCAAAGCAAAAATATTCACATAGCGTTCGGGTTCTATGAAAGCTACGGCAAAACAATTTCTTTTCTTCCCCGCATCTCAGCAGTGCCGACCATAAAACTATGAAAAGTGATAAGAGTTCCCTTTTACTCCTTTATTCTCTGTTCCATGACGCAGTGCATGTTCGGAAAAGGTTAATCCCCCTGACACGGACATCATGTCACTGAGACGAAACGAAGGACTCAAACACTTTCTCCTTTCTTAGGTTCGTCGACATAGTTTTAGTCCTTTTAGGAGGTAATTAGTTAGAAAGAATTTGAGTCACAATCACCCTTAAATAACCATTTTGAATAACAAATCTAAGCGGAATGCCTTCTGATGAGAAGGTTCACTCGTTACAGTCGCGTTCGGCCCACGCAGACAGCGAATACAATCCTTCCAGATGATTTCAGCCCATTTTTCTGAGCCTGAGTTAATTCGTTCTAGCCGGTTAAAGGTTGATATCCATCTTTCACGGCGATTCCCTTGGAAACCGTGAGGGGCATGAACATTCAGCTATGCTTAAGCAAAAAAACTGCCAAAAAGGCATCATTCGTGGAACACCTGTCGTACTTTCATTGTAAATATTAAATAGATAAGGGAAGCGTAATCATTCGAGAGATATCGAAAGATAGGTGTTTTCTTCAACGCAGCTACACAGCTTATACTGAACAGGATGTTTTAATGCTCTGCTTTGATACGCTGGATCTCAGGCAAAATTGTAAGAATGTCCGTATGGGGTTCTTGGAAATTTCTACACCCTTTGTAGTGCAGGAGGAAACACTGGAAACTGCATATCATAGTAAAAATTCTCGAAATTTCCAAGAGATGAAGAACCTATCAGTTATGATGTGGGACTTCGGCAACAAAAATTTAAGCCGCCCAGGTGGCAGATTGATTAGGGGCATACATTTTTAACTAGTTGTCCTAGCTGAGACCGAGGTCCAGTTCCATATGAGGCATGGTTAGTGAGTCTTCTAAATTGCGCTGCCTCTCTCTCGCTCTCTCCTTTTCCAGTTGCCTCAAGCTATGGGCGGGACGACCGCTCGTAGCACTTCTAGCTGCTCATGGCGGTCTCTAATTAAATCTATATAATAGGCTGCGTATGTCTGTAGCGCTCTGACGTCATTTAGTACTTGCAGCGCCATCTGCTTTTATCCGGTGGCCGAAATCGAAACTAAGTTCACCGCTATCGCACGATACGTAAAATCAAGGAGAAATACCGAAAAATAAAATAAAGTTAATAAGACAAACGACTTCATCTGTGGCAACACGCACGTGCTCGAACAACTGTCCGCGACGTTTGTTCTGTTATGTAGGTGTTATGCCGTGTTTTATTTCATTTTTTTTGCGTTGCAGAACATTTTCATAAAAAGGAAAACAGTTACAGAGTAATATCATAAAAAGGAGTCCGCGTTATTTTATTTCATAAAAAGGTATCTGCAAGTAAAATTGTAAGAAAGTAACTACTGCAGGCGTAGATTTGATTCATTGTGATGGAAATAAAAACAAAATGTTGCTTCTGTGAAATTTGTTCCTTGTAAGGCAAGATGAAAGAAGAAAAATCTGCTTCAATAGAGAACGACAACGGCGATGGCGTGCTAACCAATCTTCTATATGATTCGTGTAATAAAAATTTCAGTCACAGCTTTTTAACCATAGCCCGTGCATAGTACGAGCTATGAGCTAGTCCTCTGTAAAAAGATAAAACAAGCTGCATCTAGAACGCTTACCCGGAACTGCAAAAATAGTGCGATTCCAACACGCGTGTGTAAGCACATTGGAAAAACTACTACGAAAATTCTAGCAGGTGGAAAAAATAGCTTTTTCTTCAACGTGTAGTTGTGCATTTAATTGAAAAACAATGTACCAGAGAAATTTCTAAAATATATGGCTGATTCTGTGTACACCTACACGCATCCACTAAAAAATGCAGTACGGCTTCTTGAAGAGTAGGCATAATTTCCTTCGCTACAGACGGACGAACAAAAAAAACAGAAAATCTACGTGCTTACGTTTTGATTTCGTTTGTAACGTACATCAAAAACTGTGCTAAAGAAAAATATGTGTAAGCTGGATTTATTTTCTCACCTGATACTAGCAGTTATGTTCGTTTTCCGAACGGTGAATCTATAATTTTTTGAACATAAAATTATAGAAAAGGGAAAAGTAATTAAGGTAAAGAAAAGTAATTTAAAATTCGTAACTGTTTCACTATTTAGAACAGAGTCGTGATGATAATGCATACGGTTTGACGTAAAACGAATCAGGCTTTGGCTCCCCTTAATTTTAAATCAAAATTTCATGGAATTTTGACAGCATTTCAACGTTTTTGGCACTATTATCTTTAAACCTATCCGCATTTTGAACAGTAAAACTAAGACTCCATTTTGAACTGTTTGGTTCTTATACTTTTTTAGGCATCCGGATCTTAAGGACTATCAGCATGCCAATTTTCAGATCTCAAGGTTATTGACAAGTGGTAGAATAGTTTGCAAAAAATTTAAGCAGAGAACGTTCCAAAGCAGCCATTTTTATTTGTTTCGGACTCTTCTAGGCAATAGGACCTTAAGACGCATCAGCATGACAATTTTCAAATCCCTAGGTCATTTTGAAGTAGTCAAACAATTGACGAAAAATTCAAGCAGACAATCTTCCAAAGTAGCCATTTTTTTTTTCGTTTTCGGACTCTTCTACGAATTCGGACCTTAAGACCTGTCATGATAATTTTCAAATCTCCAAGTCATGTAGAAGTGGTCGAACAATTCGCGAACATTTCAAGCAGAGAAATGTTTCATAGCCACCATTTTTACTTTTATTTTATTTTATTTATGCCGGCGGAAATCGCAGAACTTTAAAAGCGTCAGCGTCATTAAGCATTGCGCTACGTCATTAAGTATTGCGTCATTACCAGTTTGATTGTAAGGTGTCCTTTCTCCCAGTGAGCAGAGAACACTAAAAATAGCTGCATCATCATGGCAGCAGGTCTCGGAACCAGAACTTTCCTGTGTGTTTACCGCTGAAGACAGAGGAAGCTGTTCGTTCCTTTCCTTTGCGTCTTAAAGTATGCTGAAAAAACAGAAAATGATTTGTTCTTAAATTTTTTTTAAAGAAGGATGATAGCTGTGAGTTTATGCTGTAAAAATTGCAATGCGTTATGATTTATAGTTTGCCATATATCCGTTTTTTACGCTTTCCAACCGTAGGTTGAAGAAGCGCAAATGCTCCAGCTTTTTCCGTCCGTCTGTCCGTCTGTCTGTCGGCACGATAACTCACGTAAAAATGGTTCGATTTCGGTGAAATTTTAGTGTGTGTTAGGGGACCACCAGGGGACAAACCCTATTGAAAATGGTTGAAGTGGGGTCAAAGGTCACGCCATAAGAGCAGGATCCATTCAATTGCTCTTATGCGTCGTAACTTGCGTAAATATTGTTCGATTTCGATGAAATTTTAGTATGTGGTAGGGGACCTCCAGGGGACGAACCCTATTGAAAATGGGTGAAGTGGGGTCAAAGGTCACGCCATAAGAGCGGGATCCATTTCATTGCCTTTATGCGTCATAACATGCGCAAATATGGTTCGATTTCGATGAAATTTCAGTATGTGGTAGGGAACTACCTGGGCACGAACCCTATTGAAAATTGGCAAATTGGGGTCAAAGGTCAGGACATAAAAGCAGGATCCATTTCATTGCCTTTATGCGTCATAACATGCGTAAATAGGGTTCGATTTCGATGAAATTTTAGTATGTGGTAGGGAACCACTGGGCACGAACCTTATTGAAAATGGGCGAATGGGGTCATAGGTCAGGCAGGGCATAAAAGCGGTATTTATTCCATTGCCCTTATGCGTCATAACTTGCGTAAAAATGGTTCGATTTCGATGAAATTTTAGTATTTGGTAAGGAACCACCTGGGGACGAACCCTACTGAAAATGGGCGAAATGGGGTCAAAGGTCAAGACACTGGAGTGGGATCCATTCCATTGCCCTAGTGCATCATAACTTACTAAAAAATGTTTCGATTGCGACAAAACGTTATCATGTTGTTCGGGAGGTATAGTGAACCGGTTCTGTTGAATATCAACGAAATGGGGTCAAAGGTCATTGCGCAAAAGCAAGATTTATTCCACAGCCATTATTCTCATAACTTGCGTAAAACTGCTTCTATTGCGACAAAACTTTAGTATGTTATTTTTGAGGTGTACTGAACCGGTTCTGTTGAATATAATCGAAATGGGGTTAAAGGTCAGGACACAGGAGCGAGATTTATTCCACAGCCATTATCCTCATAACTTGAGTAATAATTTCTGGTATGTTGGAAAGCGTATCATAATCAATGCATTGCATGATTTCACTAACTTGTTTAAAATGGATCCCATCGCAAAATAGAGAATTTTGTGAAATTTAAAAATTTAATTTCCCGTAAACTAAATAAAAAAAAAAGTGCGACGAAGTGCAAAAATTCGTCCATGGCCCTACATGCCAACAAAGTTTCGTGGTTCTGTTGCTGTTAGTGTGTCCGGAACAAGAACTGATAGCACTTTTTCGTTTACCTTAACTTTGAAATACAATAGCTCTTGAAGTATCGCCAGAATCGAAAAACGGTTTATTTCAGCGTGTTTTCCAAATAATTCTCTACAAACGATGTAAATTTCATATTTTGGTGTTCAATGCTTCTTGCACTGGGAGCTAGGAAAGCACGAGTATCGCGAAATTTCTAAAATAGCGGCGGCGGCTGCAGTTACCTTTTTTAAAATAGAAAGATTAGAAATTCTGTCCTGTAGTTTACTCTTGTACATTATTTCCGCGGTAAATTATACTACTGCTGATGATTCATTGGATTGATGGTTAGTCGAAATAATCTCGTTAACGTGTATCATCACTCACTGACCTCATATATCAATCTTTTTAACCGGCTCACGAGTGGCAACATTTGGTTTGTTTCCGCTTGCTGGAAGTTTTATCTTGTTAACAGACTTTGCCAAGACTTCCGTGAATACCCGACTTGTTAATTCCATAATGTTTCTCTTACAAAGACATCGCTGATAAGTCGGATATTATATCTTATTTAGAAAAGAGAACCTAATGCTCCTTTTCGCCGACGGTGTGACGTTATTGCCTTGGAGACTTACCTCGAAGCTGCTCAACAACATCCATCCGCAAAGAAACATATAAACATATATTTGTGATACCTAGAAAGTTTTGGAACAGAGATATATCTGGACCATAGTTGAAAACGGGTCAATAAGTTTGGACACGGAACCGGCTGTCATGTGATTGGACCAACCCGGACCCGGCCGTCATATAACTGGACCCGACTCGGATCTGACCCGAACAAATCTGCTTTGAGCCAAAAACTCGAATATATCATCATCTTCATTGTCAATCATTACCAATCCACTGCTGGATGAAGGTTTTCCCAAGTTTCTTCCACAACGGACTGTCTTGGGCCAGTCTTCGCCACCCACCCATCTCCCACGTGGCTTCTTCTGGGTCATTTCCTGTCCCTTGGAATACAGTCTAAAATTTCGGTTGTACATCGGTGGTCCCTTCTCTTGGCTACATGTCCAGCCCATTGCCATTTCAGGGATTTTACTCTGACCGTGGTGTCTTCCACTCTTGTTATTTTCCTTATCGACGAGTTTCTCATTTTACCTTTCTTGGTTACACCAAGGTTACATCTCTTTATACTTCTTTCAATTGTCTGCAGTCCTTGTATATCTTTTTTAGTTAAGGTCCACATCTCTGCTGGGTACGTAAACATTGGAAGGACCCACTGACTAAACACTTTATTTTAAGATACAATGGCTAGAAGTAATAAACCCCGGTAACATACACTGAAGAGCAATTGAATTAGAGACAGCTGGCGTTATGCAAATGTGGCGCTGTGGGCGGCCCTGTAAACGGAAACGACATGACGTATGCAGCGATCCGACAATATAAGGAGTGATGCGACGGGAATCAGTAACAGTCGGACGCAGTATGGGTAAGACGAAGGATCTAAGTGCATTTGATCGTAGGAAAATTGTCGGGCCTGACGAATGGGTCACTCCATCTCGGAAGTCGTGCAGGCACTGGGATTTTCACGAGCCACTGTGTCACGGGTGCACTGTGAGTACATCGAAACCGGTAAAACCATCCCTTGCAAGGGTCAATTGTCGTGGACAACAGCGTGTGGATGAGCGGGGTAATCGTCAGCTAGCTCGCATTGTAACAGCGGATAGACGGGCCACAGTGCAAGAAATCACTCGCCAATTTAACGCTGGTGCACAAAAACGTATAAGCAGCCTCACCATCCAGAACCATCTCCTCGCTATGAGGTTCAGAAGCCATCGTCCCACGAGAGCACCGCTGCTGACCGCACATCACAGGGTGAAAAGAATTTCATGGGCTCGGGAACATTGCCACTGGACCCTAGACTTGTGATAAAATGTTGCCTGGACTGATGAGTCGAGATTCACGTTGGTACATGTGGATGGCAGGATACGAGTACGGCGCAAACCACATGAAAGATTGATTGAGGATGGATCCTTCTTGCCAGCAGGATATTCTTCAAGATGGTGGGGGTGGCATTTTGGTCTAGGGACTGTTTACGTGGACTGAAATGGGACCCTTGGTACGTGCGACATCGTCCTTCACAAGTCAACGTTACCGGGATATCCTGGACGAGCATTTGCTCCCGTTTGTGCTTCTTCAACATCCCACTGGGGACCTCATCCTGTAGTAAGACAATGCACCGTACCATCGCTCCCGAATTGTATCCGAATGGTTGGATGAACACTCCGCCGACGTGACCTCGCTTCCTTGGCCAGCTAGATCACCTGACCTCAATCCCATCGAGCACATCTGGGATGCCATTGAGAGAGATGTTCGAGGCTCTGATCCCCCTCCATCAAATCTTCGTGAACTGTGGGAGCTTGTTGAAGGGTCGTGGATCCGTATGGCTTCCCAACGCTTCTGGTGTCTTGTCGAGTCCATGCCGAGACGAATCGCCGCCGTCATCAGGACGAAAGGTGGTGCTACACGTTACTAGGACAGGTATCTCTAATTCAATTGCTCTTCAGTGTATATCAAGCGTGGGAAACAACGACGAAGAAAGTAGTAGTTGTGTAAAACTTGGTTGCGGTACATTTGGAAGAAACAGTACAATTTTCAATAGTAATTTGCCATTATGTCTTCTAAAAGTAAAGTGTTTAATCAATGCATACTTCCAATTGTTACTCATGTATCACAGATATGGAACTCAAGAAAGAAAAAGGACTACAGATGCTGCGGATAGATCAAAGAAGCGCGGAGAAATTCATGCTTGGTGGAGCCAAGAAAGATACGAAAAAGAACTCATGGATCAGAAAAATGACAGGAGTTGATGACATCAGGATTAAAGTAAAGACTCTCAAATGAAAGTGGACTGGACACATTACTGGAAGAACTGACCACCGCTGGGTGACTAGAATAGTGGACTACAAACCAATGGACAGCAGAAGGTTCAATAGATGACCACGTGGGAGATGGGTGGACGAAATTTGAGTTCATGCCGGAGGGACATAGAGGAGCACTGCTCAAGACAGAGAGTTGTGGAAAAGATTTGGGGAGACCTTCATTTAGCAGTGGATTCAGAATGGTTGAGGATGACTGTAAAATGGAAAGAGCACTGATTCCGCATCTAGTGTGTAATGACCACGTCTTAAGAATTAGAAAAACTTGTGGGAATACTAAAAAAATGCCCCGTAATATTCCAGAATTAACTGGCGTATGGAATCTTATAATTAAGGGCCTTTATAAAAAAAGTCTTTTAGTCAAAGAGAAAGCCGACAAAAGCAAAAATAGCATTTTAAGTTTTTAAGTCCGTCTTTTAGAAGCAGAGAAACGGTCTGAAACCAAATAAACGTTTGGGATCCTATCACAAAACTGAACTACGGTAAGAAAAATTTCACGAAACATATTATTCGCAGAAGAATCTATCCGAAGAAAAACACATTTTTGTTTCTTTTTTGTAAGTCGGGCTTTCGGAAACGGAGATTTGGTCTCAAATAGAAATAAATACTTACACAGCTGGAAGTGAAAAAATTAGTTTTGAAATTGTGACGTACCTGCCAGCAGGACGCACACGACATAAAGGCAGATAGCAGTCAGAACAAACGTCCACGTAGCTCAATTGGTAGAGTGACTTATTCCGGAGTGAGGGGATCCGGATTCGAGCCCCGGCGTGGACAAAAATGACGGAGAAATTTACTTCGTTATAATGGCGCCCGAACTTTCTGGATGACCCGGCCGTTCAAAATGTCGCATTGGTGTGATGTTCTTTCCACACCGCGAGATAGGAAAAATCAGAGAATGCCTTCTCCAGCGCTTCGAAAAATAAAACTGTGTGATGTTGCATTCCACACACTAGATTGACTGGGAGTTCTCGAGTGAACGTTCTACAGCGGATGGCTGCCTGCAACGATTGATGGTCACGGCTGACCCCCGGCCAATTTTCGGGGATGGGTGGGGGGAGATGTGACGTACCTGCCAGCAGGACGCACACGACATAAAGGCATATAGCAGTCAGAACAAACGTCAGCGTAGCTCAATTGGTAGAGTGACTTATTCCGGAATGAGGGGATCCGGGTTCGAATCCTGGCGTGGACAGGAATGACGGAGAAATTTACTTCGTTATAATGGCGCCCGAACTTTCCGGATGACTCGGCCGTTCAAAATCTCGCATTGGTGTGATGTTCTTTCCACACCGCGAGATAGGAAAAATAAGAGAATCCCTTCTCCAGCGCTTCGAAAAATAAAACTGTGTGATGTTGCATTCCACACACTAGATTGACTGGGAGTTCTCGAGTGCACGTTCTACAGCGGATGGCTGCCTGCAACGATTGATGGTCACGGCTAACCCCCGGCCAATTTTCGGGGATGGGTGGGGGGCGATGTGACGTACCTGCCAGCAGGACGCACACGACATAAAAAAATATAGCAGTCAGAACAAACGTCCACGTAGCTCAATTGGTAGAGTGACTTATTCCGGAATGAGGGGATCCGGGTTCGAATTCTGGCGTGGACAGAAATGACGAAGAAATTTACTTCTTTATAGAATCAATTAATATGCTTAAGAGGATATTTACACAGTGACTTCTATGGTATGTTGAATATAATTCTTTCAATAGATATTTTAAAAGGGCAGTCACGATTCTGGATGCAAATGCGCTTTTCAAACAGTTTGTGGCTGAAGTGAGAGTTATTAAAATACTAGCTTTACTACCGGGCTTTTCCCGGGATTTAGGCTTATTAATTTCACATTTCCTTATATGTCACTGAAAAATCGGGAAAAAATAGATGCTTGCAAGAAAGAAAAAAGTTGATTTCACAAATTCGGTCATTACAAATTATTTATTCATAGTGTGATTATTTCAGCACTTGGCCGTACAAAACATTTTTGGTTTATCCTTCACTGGCGACAATATATAATTTTGTTGGATCCTTTGCCCTTGACATTCGATACAGCTGTAGAATCAAACGGACTAAAAGCGTTACTAATTATTTAACACGCGCCCAGGAGACACAACATTGGAACACTGACTGAACAAAATTCGTTAACAATTTGTTATCGACAATCAAATGCATCACATGTTTTCAGTTTCAGACGTCTTTGAGGGGCGAATCTCTGGGACTGGGATAAAATAGTTAAAAACCTATCTTTGCGAATTTATTATGAAACTGGCTGAAATTTTAATGAACACCATAAATCGTAAATAGGAACATGACCTGCAAATTTCGCCTGAATCGGTAAATAACTTTTTAAATTAGCCGTCAAAATTTTATTAAACGTTTCTGCGTATATATTTCTGTTTACCGATGAATTAAAAATTCCATGCCTATTTTAAAAAGTTTTGAACGGATTCCGGTGAAATTTTGAGGGACTCCTCTTATTAGCAATTCATGGTGTTGATAAAAATTTCAGCCCGTTTAGTTAAGATTTCGCAAAGTTCGTTTTTGCATTTTATTATGCACAGAGAATAGAAACAGCAAAGAATAGAAACACCTGTGGATGTGCCGGAGCGATGAATGCAGCCACGTGCTTTCAGATTTAAAAATCTGGCAAGCCTACTTATAGCCCATCAGATTGCTCACGTTGGCCGTTAAAACTCCCTCCCTTTCCCAGAGAAAAAATCCTTTAGATCAGTGCGTGCTACTGGTGTTAGTGACAGTGTGTTATATACACTGGTGTGCAAAAATGAAGGACGAGGAAGAGCAATTAACATAACAGCGGAACAAGCAGGCAGAACGGACCGAAAGACCACTCAGGAGATAGACTATGGTAGGGCATACGCATATATGCAGCATGACGTAGGGGTTGTGGGGTGTCGAAAGGCTATAAAGCACACGGGCGATGTACGCTCAACAATTCCGTGAAAGCTATTGCACGGTGTACACCTGTTTGAACGACGTCGAGTTGGTGCCACCGTGTGATATGGCCAACGGGCAATCCAGTAGACGACATCTGGATGACTTTACCCGAGGTCGCGGCATTGGGAAGTTGGAAAAATGTCGAAGTGTGACTAGTGTGGCCGAGGAGTTCGGGATAGCTCACATCATCGTGTCACGAGCTTGGAGAGCATTTCAAACGACATGAACAGCTATCCGAGAGTTTAGCAGTGGTCGTCCACGAGCAACCACGGCGACGGACGACCGGTATATTGTCCTACAGGCGAGAAGAGACAGACGGCAGACAGCGGAAGAAATCGCAAGGCACATGCAACAGACAACTGGACGTCCGTTATCGCGTTTTACCGTGCCAGGAGGCTGCACAAAGGTGGTTTATTTGCACGACGACCAGTATGGGGTGTGCCATTAACGCCTGCTCATCGGAGACGGCGGTTTCTGTGGTGCCAGGAACACAAGAACTGGACACATCAGCAATGGGTTCGAGTTCTCTTTACGGATGAGAGCCGATTTAGTCTGACGAGCGATTCTGGACGTATACGCATCTGGAAAGAGCAGGAAACACGCAATCACACCTCCAACATCATCGAAAGGGACCAGTTTGGAGGTGGCGGTGTTCTCGTTTGGGGCGGTATCATGCTTGGTAGCCGTACTGACCTCCACATCTTCTAAGGAGGTTCAGTCACTGGTGTCCGCTATTGTACCGAGGTTCTCCTGCCTCACGTGCGTCTGTTTAGAGGTGCTTTGGGTCCTAAGTTCCTCTTCATAGACTACAACGCTACACCTCATCGTACAGTGACGGTCGCAGAGCTGTTGGAGAGTGAAGATATTCAACGCATGGATTGGCCCGCAAGGTGTGCGGACCTAAATCCAATCGAACACGTTTGGGACCTTCTCGGGAGACGCTTAGCAGCACGTCACCAGCCGCCAGCAACAATTCCACAGCTGCGATTGGCGCTACAAGAGAAATGGGCCGCGATGCCTCAACAGCTCCTTGACAAGCTCGTCCTCAGCACGGACAGACGATGTAAATCCTGCAACGCAGTCAGGGGTGATCGTATCGCCTACTAAAGACATACTGATAATGCGCATCATACAATCACCTGTACAAAAACCTAAGCACCAGGTTACTTACGGTAACACAATGTGCAATATAGCTGGTACACATAAGAAGGAGTAGGGGAAGTCACAATAAGAAAATGCGATATGCTATCCACAATATAAAATCTCGCTGGAGAACTTCAAAATCATATCCTTCGACAACCATTGAAATTTTGCAGTTAATTAAACCTGAAGTATTTTCGTTAATCGCTCGTATTACCAAGAATTATCCTGCGTGTGGATATGGAAAAATTGAGAACAGAGATGTTCCGTTAACATATAAAAGGAATTACGGGAAGATTTCTGAAAATTCAGAATTTTCCGCTAGCGCATCTTAACCCTTTAACCGGCTGGAACGAATTAACTCGGGGTTAAAATAATGAGCTAAAACCAGGTCTAAGAAATATTTTTGCTGTCTAATGGGAATAACCACTATTGGCCCAGATGACTACGGCGAGACGGCGTGGCATGGACGGAATAAGGCCCTGGAAGGTTGCCCAAGGCACACGCGCCCATTTGGACTGCAGAACAGCAAGGAGGTCCCGGAGATGACGTGGTTGTGGGTCGGCACGTCGAACCTGTCGCCTCAAATAGTTTCACAAGTGCTCTATGTGATTGAGGTCGGGCGATTTAACCTGCCAACAGAAAAAGGAGACATCGCTGTCATGTTCCTGGAACCAGTCACGCATTCCCTTAGCGACGTGGCACTGCGCATTGTCATGTTGGTATACACCATCACCACTAGGGTAAACGTCCAACATGAAGGGACGCATGTATTCAGTGAGGACGGAGCCATTGACGTTCACGGAACCATCCAGTGGTACCAGCGTTAACAGGTCACAGCAGGCAAATATCCCCCAGAAATAAACACTTCCACCTGTGGATGGTACTTGACCGATAAGCGTGTCCGGGTGTTGTTTCTCGTGTGTCTGACGCCGTATCAGCCACCTCCCTTCATTTCTGTGGAGTAGAAACCTCGATTCGTTGGAGAAGGCAATCTCTTTCCACTGTTCCGCTGCCCTATGACGGTAGTTCCATGCGAACTGCAGGCGTCGATGCCGATGGACCTGGGTTAACATGGGCGCCTTGACGCGGAGATTCATGCGTGGCAGGGTTAGGTCTACTGTTATCGTGGACACGTACCTGGGTGCCCAGCGTTCATTTGCGTGGTCAATCGCTGCACTGTTGCGCGCGTCGATTGCCCTTTACCAGTCGACGGAGGTGGCGTTGCCCTTTTGAGTGGATGGCGTTTGGAGCTTCACAGTTATGGCGTCACGAGATACTCGGTGTGCCAGCGGTCCACTCTTGGTACACCCTTACTACAGCACCTCGCGAACAGCCCACGAAGTCTGCTGTTTCTGAGATGCTTCTACCCTTGGCACACTAGCCGATGATCATTCCTTTATGAACGTCCGTCAAATCACTACCTCTGCGCATTGTACTCACGTTACGCACTATGGCTCATCTGTCCTAGCCAGCCGCTTATATCTCCGTGTGGTCGATCTTGTCACGTGCACTCTGTGTCGCACGCGGGTACATTGAGGTTCCGGGGGTGGTCATATTATTCTGATACGATCGTGTGTGCTTCGTTAATTCACGAAAGAAACCACGGGAAGTGCCTCGTGAATTATATATGTGTTTTACATTGTCGTTGAATATGACAAATAAGAAGAATAAGGAGATAAGAAAACAAAATAGTTTATAAAAACCATAATGCTTGCTTGAACGTGAGAAATTTTTTCCGTAATGCTCTCTAAAACATTTAACATTATTTGGCTGCCGAGCAAACGCGCTTTACCGAAAAGAAAGAAATCTTAATGATTCCACATTTGAGGTGTTTAAATTAAATAATACAAAAGTAGAATGCGCATGTTCTTTTATGTTGAGGTATGTTTGTTTAAAGATTTTTTTGTCGGAAAGAAGTTCAGCTTTTTATTTATGTGTGCTGCGCAAAATATCCAAGGAGTAAAAATTGTTCTGAAGCTGATTTTTTTCTGCATTATTGAATTAAAGTTTCCTTTGAAGCGAGACTTTTGCATGTATTTTGTGTTTCAAGAACATGAAAGAGGACAGAGAGAGAGAGTGAGAGAGAGAGAGAGAGAGAGAAAGAGAGAGAGAGAGAGAGAGAGTTATGAAGTGAATTATTAAGGACTTCGAAGATTTCATTGTTTTAAAATCCATAAAAATTTATGCTACAATTCTGGGCCAGTTCGCTTTCATCGATCCTCTGAGGATAAATAAAGGATTTCGGGAAATTTACTTACTATGTAATTCAGTACAGACTGCATGATGGAATTTAAAGGATATACGTGAATTCGGCATTGAGAAAACAATTGAAAAAGAGAAAACCTGTATTTTAGTATTCCTTTTGCATAGAAGATATAAAGACATCTGCAGTGTATATGTTTGCACTACGATGATTAGATTTGTTTTTATTTAGCTCCAGCTTGAAGTAACAGAGAGAATGTACTGAAACGATCAAAATTTATAATTAAAAATCAGCCAGACGAAAAAATTCCACGTGAAGCTTTCTCATTTTCCCATCGGAACCATATGAGATTTTCCGTAAGCAGAAAAAAGAATTAACAGGAAATTCCGTGCGCCGATTCGGAATCCAATTTTTTAAATATTAATAGTTTATGCCTTTATCCCCCTTCCCCCAATCTATTGCTGGATGAAAGTCTCTTCGCCCAGGTTTAGGGGTTTAACGACCACCGAGAGCCACTCGATGGATTATAAGCAGTCGCCCGTCCCTAATTTTGGACCCCTATTTCCAGAGAAGGGAGAGTGAGAGAGCCAGTGCTGTAAGACAAACACAACATCCATGCTTCCCTGCTACTGGAACCCGGACAAACGGTCACAAGCCAATGATTAGGCCGCTGCGCCAGCTGGGAGGCTTTGCAAATGTTTTCGACAACTCTGTTTTGAGCCTCAGTGTTACTCCGGCATGACTTCGAATTTCGTCCATTTGTCACACACCCACATGGGCCGCCCCGGTGGCGCAGTGGTCTAAGCGATGGCCTCTGATCATTCGTCCGTAAGGGGTCCAGGTTCGAATCCCGGTGAGGCATGGATGTTGTGTTTGTCTTACGGCACTGGCTCTCTCCCTTCCCTGGAACCAGTGACCCTAAATTAGGGACGGGCGACTGCTTATAGACCATTGAGTTGCTCATTGTGGTCGTTAAACCTTCAATAAAAAAAAACACCCACATGGTCTTCTTGATTTCTTCCTGTTCCTTTGTATCCAGTTTAGTAAACACACAAAAGTAGCAAATTATCAGGTAACCACAAAAGTGTTTGCCGTTTTCGGAGACTGAGATAAAGTATAACACATACGTATTAGAAAGGCAATTTATTCATCAAAATAATAACCATGGGCATCAACAACGTTCTGCCAACATGTTAACAACTTATACACTGCCTGGCAGAGAAAATGCCACACCACGAAGAAGTGATCGCAGCGCCCTGCAAATTGCAGGGTGGGTGCACACGTACGAGTTATGCAAATGATTGCATTTTGCAGGTCAATCGCACGAACGGCGCGCGGGTATAAACGGACAACCAGCCAGTGAAGCCATCAGTCGAGACGTCGTCACGGCCGCGAGTAGTGAGTAGTTCTGATGTAACCGGGTCTGGAGAACGAAGAATAGGTGCCAAAGCCATTAAGACGCCGTCGTACGCGATTTCGTCAAACGGATGAGTTCACAAGAGGTGTCACCCTAGGCCTTCGTACCGCCAGATGGACCTTGCGTCGTATTACAGAAGAAACGTAAGTGATGCCCCAACCGTCGGTCACATTCGGAGACAGTGGTCCCAGGAAGGATATGTGCAACGTCGTACAGGGACGGGATCACGGAGACGAACGTCCGAGAGCACCGATCGTCGCTTCCAACATCATGCCGTAGCGAACCCATAGGCCACAACGGGCGACACTTTGCGGAGTGTACGGGGAGAACTGGATACTCCGATATCGACGCGGGCAGTGTCGCACCGATTGGCTTCGTCTGATTTGCTGTCCAGCCTTCCGTTGCAAAGGCTACCCTTAACATCGGGCCCTCGTCATCAATGCTTGGCGTGGTGCGCTACAGAAATGCGTGGGGTGCCGAATGGAACAATGTAATGTTCAGCGACGAATCGCGGTTCTGTCTCACCACGGATGATGGTCGTGTGAGAGTATGGAGGCGACGTGGCCAACGGGCGGATTCCTCCGCCATTGTGGAGCGCCACACGATCCGGCAACGTAGAATCATGATGTGGGGTTCTATCAGCGCGGCCAACAGCTTCTCACCGCTGGTACGCATTACGGGCACACTGACGGCGCGCCGCTGGGTTGACGAGGTGCTGCTGCTGCCCGTGGCACTACCGTACCTGCAGATCATCCCAAACGCCATTTTTCAACAGAATAACGCGCGGCCGTGTACCGCTCGGATTATCCTGAATGCTTTACATATTGTGCGGATGCTTCCGAGGCCAGAACGAACCCCCGACCTCTCGCCCATCGAGCATCTGTGGGACTCGATTGGACGTCGGCTGAGTTTTCTCCAACCCCGCAAAATGAAGATGAACTGTGAACTCGGATCAACACCACATGGTCCACGATACCCCAGGACTCTATTCGGACTCTCATTGCCTCGATGCCACGTCGGATTCAACGCTGTATTATCGCCCAAAATGGGGGCCATACTCCATATTGATCATCCTGTATATTCGGCTACTGGAGCGTAGTGTGTATGTGACAATTAAACCATTTGTTCAGGACCAACTTTGCTATCTGTGTGTGCAGTTCCGTCTGTTTTCGAGCATTCCTTTATGGTGTGGCATTTTCTCTGCCAGGCTGTGTATCTACCCCTTCGATAAAATTCAGAGTCATGGAAAGAGAAAAAGTTTTGGAGGGTAGCGTACAACTCATCAAAGTTGGAGAAGTAGTGTCCGTTAAATCTTCGTGCCTAATATCAGAGCTTAAAATACACTGGCGCAAAGTGAAAAAAGAACACCAAGAAGGAGACGTCTGATACCAACGAAATTTATACAGCATAATAACGGAAAACAGAGGATAACGTGATCAAAGCATTATGGCAAAATACAGCTGTATTTGCTGGTAAAATGAAAAATAACATTTACATGTAACATGGTTAGTACGAGGTTGAACCGCCATGAACTGCGTCACACTGTGCAATTCTGGCATGGAGTCTGTCATATAGATGTTGGATGTAAGTTTGGGGTATTGCGTTCCAAGCATCCTCAACCCGGACGCGTAAATCGGGGATGGTCGTGGCTGGCCGTGGAGACCGGATAAGTCGTTGTGCCATAAAATCCAACACGTGCTCAATGGGGGACAAATCCGGTGAACGTGCAGGCCATGGAAGTTGTCTCACACCCTGAAGTGCATGTTGCGTTGCACGTGCCGTGTGTGGGCGTGCGTGTATCTTGCTGGGAAACACCACGATGGACCGACCTTACAAATGGCACAACAACGGGCTGAATGATGTTGTTGATGTAGGAGGTGCTGTTTAACGTACCCGGTACAAATACTAGTTGTGTACGGGAGTGATAGCTGATTGCTCCCCACACCAGAAGAATAGGTATAGGCCCTGTGTGTCGCTGGCGGATGCAAGAAGGGTGGAGACGCTCTCCTGTGCGTCTGCGAACACGCATACGGCCATCGGAGGCTCCCAAGCAGAATCTGCTTTCATCGTTGAACACGACAGATCGCCATTGCGTTCTCCAGTGCAGACGTTGGCGACACCACTGCAGCCGTTCCTGACGGTGGGCTGGAGTCAGAGGTACACATGCCAGAGGCACACGTGCACGTAGGCCTGCATCCAGTAGACGGTTGCTGATTGTTCGCACAGTTACCTCAGGTGCAACGGTAGGTCGGATTTGCGTCGCAGTGGATGTTCTGATTGACAACGCCGCTCTTCTTATGCGTCGATCGGTCCGCTCATCAGTTCGTCTGTGACTCCCGGTTCCACGTCTTCTCGTGTGCGAATGCTCCTCGGACCATCTACGCCACCATCGTACCACCACCGAGACTTTCCGTCCAAATTTTGCTCCGCAACACGACGATACGACCACCCGGCCTCGCGGAGTCCGACTGGACGACCTCGCTCAAAGTCCGATAACTGCTGAAATCGTACACGTCTTCCATGTTAAGGCATTGCAGCTTCTTCAGGGTCTTCGCACGTGTCCGTACGCCGACGACTGATTACATTCACTTCGCCGTACTCCTTAAATACCACCGACGATAATTTGCATATTATGCCGTGCTGTGACGGAAGTGCTCACCGGTTGGTCCCGACTTTAACATCACACCTACGTAAACGCGACCACATTAACATACGTAAATTTCATGATAGTCCGCCAATTCCTTCTTGGTGTTCTTTTTTCACTTTCGGTGCAGTGTATATAGCCGTCTGTGCACGAAAAGCAATAGAATTATTAAAAACTAGCATTAAAACGTACAGTTTTTAAAAATCTTTAATACTAAAAAGCATGACTAACTGCGCAAGATCTTTCGAAGTGCCCGGCACTTCATCATCAGGCCGAGAGATCAACTTGTGCTGCAGGAACTCATTTAAATATACAAGAATCCATCTGGTGTCTATGACATAATCTGGTCGGAGTTCATAGACGTACTGAACATCAACGTCCTGCATCCCGAATTACAATATATTATTAGGTAGTTCGGTGCATTCGTCCAATTGTTTTTTTCACAATAGACAAGTCCATGGCATTGGTATAACAGGTGGGGGTTCATCGTTACAGCACTTTTTTCCACATGTTTGGATGAACAGGCTTTCAGTTAAGAGTAAGGATCGTCTGGATTTGGCCGTAGCCAAAATACTGATGGCGTTCCATTCAGGATAGTGTGTTCCTGCGTTAACTGTTCTTGAAAGTGCTGTAGACTCCATTTTATTCCTAAAAGAGTTCTTGTGCTCCGAAATCCTTTTCGATACATATTGTGTCGTGGAACTGATATATACCACATCTCTATTCTGACTGTCATGGGCTTTCAACGGAATGCAATAAACTCCATGTCTATTTGCCAGTGGGATGGGCTCACGATCATTCTTGATGATTGACAAAATATTTCGTGTTATGACTCCGAAGTCTATATGATGTTTCTTGCATACGTTTTTCAGAATAGATATGACATCTGGTAGGTACTGCATTGATCCAACGTATTTCGTTTCGACCGTGTCACTTTCGAGAGTAGAGAAATCAGCTTGCAGTACCCTGTCGAGTATCTTATTTACCACCATCCCTGAATATCCATTGGTTTCGGAAATTCGGTGTATATAACTAATTTTATTGCGTTTGGACTGCAAGCTAGAAGAGTGTGATATCGCTCGTCTCGCAAGGTAGCGGAGGGAAGACAATTTATAATATAATGGATGTGCTGAAGAACTTGGAATAATAGTATCGTTATTTGTTGGTTTTCGGTAAACTGAGTAACTGACAGTATTTGAGTCACTATTTCAGTGAAGGATGAAGTCTAGAAATGGGAGGGAATTTTCTAGTTCGTGTTCTATGGTAAATTGTATTGAGGGAAATTTAGAAGCCAGCAAGTCTGCAAAGCATGGGATTAATTAATTATTTTTGATGTGGCCAGAATATTAAGATATCGTCTATGTAACGTATGTATAGGCTCGGTTTAAGTTGGCATGCATTTAGTATATCTTCCTCCAACTCCTGCATAACAACTTCGGGCAAAATAGACGACAAGGGGGAGCCCATTGGTGCTCCTCCCATCTGTCGATATATCTCTCCTTCAAAGGCAAAGTACGTACGCTTCTGCACCAGCCGCAGGGCATTTTCCACAGCCTAGATTTCCTGAAGAAGAAGGTTGTTCGCAGAGAGTAATCGAGTTTTAATAATGGTACGAGGCTCTTGTACAGGAACACTAGGGTTAAATGACTGCACATCTAGTGAAGCTATTAAAAAGGAATTAAAGTAAGGTTGTTGAGCCGTAATGATTTCCAAGGCCTGTTTGGAGCTGGAGACTGAGTGTGACGAATTTTTGATAAGAGGAGAAAGATATTTGGCAAGAGTCTTCTCCAATGGGCGCGTCGGGCTCGCATAAGCTGAAAGCAATGGTCTTAAGGGTTGACCCTCCTTATGAGATTTGAGTTTTCTGAAAAATTTCGGAACGCCCAGTCCGATGGTTGATGTCATGGATTTTTTTATTTTAGTTGGAAATGATCCATGGTTCTTTAGTTGTGCCACAGCGGTAATGGTCGCCGCCTTAGGATCGTTATTAATTTTGACATGTGGAATCTTACCAATTGCTTCTAGCATTTTTGACACATAATCTGCCTTATTCATAATTATGAGCTGCTGTGTTTTATAGGTCGTTAAAATGGAGATGTCATCGTTATCTCGCAGGATTTTTAGTTGCTGTTGTTCTTCTTTAAATTGATGATAGTCAGGTCCTTGGGCAGGCCTATGGTTTTTGATTGTATTTGCCAGTCTATACCTCACATAGTTGCGTTCAGTTTCTGGTAAGGTTTCCACGATGCCCTCTAGTTGTGGAATTACACGGTATTTATTGATACAACTGAGCGGGTACGCAAATTTTGTGCTTCGGTTAAGGGCCCGTTCTTGAACTGGGTTCAATACACGCGAGCTCATGTTAATATATTTCGGTTGAGGCTCGTATGTACCGTTTGAGTGTAAAACATGTCTTCGACGGGAACTTGCTTCAAGAGTGTATGATACAAGATACCTCACTTTTTTAATGTGCCGTTCATGCATATCCCTGCTCAGGGTTTCCATAATGGAGCTAAACTTTATCAAGGTCTGATCTAATATAACAACATGAGCCCGACCTGCCCAAAGTAAATATTTGATATACGTTTTTCTATGTAAAAAGTCTAAATAGCTCCTCTTACCTCGAATCTCCGTGGTAAGGCGCTTCCTCTCTGCACTTTTTATTACCAAGTCATTTTTCTACGTATTTTGCCTTTGAAGGAGAGATATATAGACAGGCGGGGGAGCCCCAATGGGCTCCCCCTTGTCGCCTATTTTGGCCGAAGTTGTTATGCAGGAGTTGGAGGAAGATATACTAAATGCATGCCAACTTACGCCGAGCCTGTACATACGTTACATAGACGATATCTTAATATTCTGGCTACATCAAAAATAATTAATTAATCCCATGCTTTGCAGACTTGCTTGCTTCTAAATTTCCCGCAATACAGTTTACCATAGAACACGGACTAGATAATTCCCTCACATTTCTAGACTTCATCCTTCACCGAAATATTGACTCAAATACTGTCAGCTACTCAGTTTACCGAAAACCAACAAATAACGATGCTATTATTCCAAGTTATTCAGCACATCCATTACATTATAAGTTGTCTTAACTCCGCTACCTTGCGAGACGAGCGATATCACACTCTTCTAGCTTGCAGTCCAGACGCAGTGAAATTAGTTATATACACCTAATTGACGAAACCAATGGATATTCAGGGATGGTGGTAAATAAGATACTCGACAGGGTACTGCAAGCTGATTTCTCTACTCTCGAAAGTTACACGGTCGAAACGAAATACGTTGGATCAATGCAGTACCTACCAGATGTCATATCTATTCTGAAAAACGTATGCAAGAAACATCATATAGACTTCGGAGTCATAACACGAAATATTTTGTCAATCATCAAGAATGATCGTGAGCCCATCCCACTGGCAAATAGACATGGAGTTTATTGCATTCCGTTGAAAGCCCATGACAGTCAGAATAGAGATGCGGTATATATCAGTTCCACGACACAATATGTATCGAAAAGGATTTCGGAGCACACGAACTCTTTTAGGAATAAAATGGAGTCTACAGCACTTTCAAGAACAGTTAACGCAGGAACACACTATCCTGAATGGAACGCCATCAGTATTTTGGCTACGGCCAAATCCAGACGATCCTTACTCTTAACTGAAAGCCTGTTCATCCAAACATGTGGAAAAAAGTGCTGTAACGATGAACCCCCATCTGTTATACCAATGCCATGGACTTGTCGATTGTGAAAAAAACAATTGGATGAATGCACCGAACTACCTAATAATATATTGTAATTCGGGGGTGCAGGACGTTGATGTTCAGTACGTCTATGAACTCCGACCAGATTATGTCATAGACACCAGATGGATTCTTGTATATATAAATGAGTTCCTGCAGCACAAGTTGATCTCTCGGCCTGATGATGAAGTGCCGGGCACTTCGAAAGACCTTGCGCAGTTAGTCATGCTGTTTAGTATTAAAGATTTTTAACAACTGTACGTTTTTAATACTAGTTTTTAGTGATTCTATTCCATATCGTGCACAGACGGCTATGTATTTTAAGTTATGTGGAGAAGTCGTGTCCACACAAATGATTGTCGAGTGAAAGAAACAAGCGAGAGTCTGAAGGAGATATATCTGGTGAGTAAGCTAGATGACACAAAAGCTCCCACCCAAGGTCTTTAATAAGGTGCCCACTCCGCTTGAGTGTGCACGAGCGTTATCTTGAAGTAACAGAACTCATTTTAAGTGCACGAACTCCCTTTCTGTTGACCAGTGCTGCTTCCTTATTTTTCAGGTCCTTATGGGCACGTTCCAGTTTTTCACAGTACACTGCAGCAGTGATAGTTTGGGCGCATGACTAGAGTTCATAATGAAAAACACCACTTGCTGTCCACCATACACATAGTACAACTTTACGTGCAGTGGCGTTTGCAGAAATTTGAAAAGGGGGGTGGGGTGGAGGCACCTTAATACCACTATCAGGTTGCCAGTTTGATCGAATGTCAGAATATCTTACCTTAGTCTCAAAGGATGGGGGAGGAGCAAATGTTCGAAATATTTATTATCGATTTTTTTTTCTTTTCGGAGAATGAGATGCGTGATTATATGAGTATTCTGATCGGGTCTGTTGAAGAGTCATTTTAAGTGCACGAATTTATTAAATAACCCTTTTGAATGAAAAGCGGAATGTATGTTACACAAAAGTGAGTCTCCTTGGGTGCATTCGAACAAATCTCTGCAAAATCTCATCAATATTTTTAGGGCAATATTTTGGTGAATATGCATTAAACTTAATCCTGTAAGACACTGCTAGTTTATGTGGTTCTTAGATATGTTTTCAGCCTATTTATAGCTGAGAAGGATCTCTCTGGCATCGCTGTTGTAACTGAAATAACAGCTGCTAGAGACATTTGATGTTGTTTAAGCAAATCAGATTTTTATTGGTCTGAATTGCTGTAATGCATTCAGATTCTGGAAAAGAATCTACTTTTCTTCCTGCTTCACAATGGCTTGACGCTTGAGGGGTGATTGATTCCTTTCTGAAAAGGGTGACATCAAGAGTTTCAAGAACTACCTGGATTATTTTACAAGCTTTAACAGTACAAAAAATAGACAGATACGCGTGTGTTTTTAGCAAGGTGTAAAAATACAGAAAATGAAAGATTTCGTCCCTTTTTAGGAAGGCACGTGCCCCTAGGCCCCTCTTCTGCAACCGTCCTTGTTTACGTGGATGCAGTGCTGGCTTCGATGTGTGAGGAATTGAGTCACTGGTAGACAACCACTGTCTAGACCGTTTTGTCATGCTGTACTAGACCCACTTCTCATCACATGTGAGTCTCCTATCCAAAAATGATTCCTTGTCATATCAAGACAGCAATGCAAGACAAGCTGAGACACGTTGATCTTTGTTTACTGCAGATAATTCGAGGGAGACCCTCTTAGACAATTTGTATGTTTTACCTATTGCATGCAGATGTCTTCGAACGGTTTCATCACTAACACCAAAGGACTAGGCTAGTTACTGGCATGCTTAACTACTGCTCTGCTCAATAGCAACTGTGTCAAGGCTGACAGGTAAACCACTCCAGGCCTTGTTTATAATGTCGCTGCTCAGAGTAGAGCAGCTGTGGATGAACCGCTGGCTAGTGAGATAATCGGTTAGATGGAGTGGCCAGCGTGGTCTTCTGATCGCAGTCCAATCGAACATGCACGGGGCCGCATTAGGATGACACACTGATACCAAAATGTATCACGGTGTGCGGTTCCATAACAACAAACCTCCTAAATTCTTGAGTTGTACAGGGATAAAGAAATGCCCGATTACCCGCTATTCCGGACGACCTCATGATAGCCGCCAAAGTAAGACCAGGCCCTCAGATCCCAAAGCTCTTCGGAAGACTTAAGCACCACAAGCCCGGAAATCAATTTAGACCCATCGTATCCAGGAAGTCTGCACCAACGTACCTATTTAGAGAAAGCACTATCCAGATTCCTGAGTAATTATTTTCCCGAATAGGACTCTGTAATAGCTTCCACTCTGGATTCTATCACGAAAGTCAAGCGACTCACTGTCCTACCAAGAGAAATTATCTGTAGCTTCGACGTGATTTCTCTTTACGCTTCAATCCCCGTTCCAGAAGTCATCATCAGAACGTTAAAGGGGAACACATCTAATTTACCATTTCATATGCAGGAGTCAGCATCTTCAAGTTAATAGACTTGGTCTCAAATCCTAGCTGCTACAATTTCCAAGGACAAGTCTATAAATAGACTAATGGCGTTCCGATGAGATCCTAACATTCAACCATCCTCGCGAAAGCCATACTTCGCTCAATTGAGCAGAATGTATTATCTAGCATCACCGCACGGTCTACCACCTGGCTACGTTATGCGGAGGACGCACTATTTTTCTTAGGGCCTCACGGAAAGGAGACTTTCCCAATTGTCTTCGTTAAAATCAATGATATATTGCATGCTACGATCAATTGTACAATGGATCTTGAATACAACAGTGCTTTACCTTATCTGAATGTCTTACTGGGCAAATCGCCTGACAACTGCCTTTGTACGCAAGCCTATTATAAACCCATGCCCGTCCCCAACCTAATACTCTGAAGCTTTCTTTCGTTCTGTCCAGCAGAATACAAAACAGCTATCTTCCGTTCTCGAATTAGAAGAGCCTTCGCCGTCCTCCGATGCTCATTCTAGGCAACAAGAAATTAAAAGCGTCATCGAATTGACCGCTGATGCAGAGTACACATTGAACCAGGTACATAACTTTATCTAAAAAGCTAAAATCAAACGTTCTTATCTTCTTATGCAGCAGCTTCGCTACCTGGTCTCAATTCGCTACATATCAAATGCGTCTTACAAACTTGAGAACGCCTTCAAGAAGATGAACTAAGGTGTCAGCATAAGGTCTCCCGCATCTTTATATATCATGTTTAAGAGAAATACTGACAAACCCCTCTTTTCAGCGAGACAGGTGTTTATGTGACCCCTCTCATATATCCAAATGGATCCAGACGATACTACATTGGAATGATCAAGCGTATGTTTTGAATCAGAATCAAAGATCATAAAAGAAACACAAAAGAAGGTAAAGTAACTACGGTCCTATCCAGAGAAGTCACATTTCAGTCCGATAATCCTATGTGTGATGATACTGTATAAAGGCATTAGCAGCCTACTCCTCTCCTAAATCTGCAGCCATTCGAGAAACCTTGGAGATCATTACCAACAACAAGTTCTTCAGATAACGCATTTTTCCTACCAGGATGCCGCATGTCCAACCAATATGACTCCTCGGGTCTTTGAATGAAAAAAATCTTGAGTCTTGGAATGCATTCAAATTGTTGAAGCTTTCAATTGCAGTTTCTGTCTATCATTCTTGAAAAAGCCATCTGATTGATGTGCGAAAACTTAGAAACGTTTGTCTCTATTCTTACGTCAATAAATTGGATTACTACATTAGTTTCCATACATTAAGCAACAAACCGAAGAATCGCAATAATTGGGCGAAATATAGTTCAAATTGCACGGAATTTGCATATCGGTTAACGGGGGGCAAACGAGTGGCGTTGGCAGCGCTTTATGCAAATGCCGAATAGCTTAAAACCAGCTGTTTCGGAGGGAGTCGCCAATTCATGTGCGACGGTGAATGACAAGATTTGGAGATAGCGGTTTTGTTAACATGGCTTCGAGACGTCATTTATCAGCGGAGTTAAGCTACAGAGCGATAGGCCGAATCGAAGCAGGACGACGGCAGGCTCAGCATCGATCGTTCTGTGGTAAGCAGGATATATGGCAGCAGTTACAACCCACTGATGCAGCTTCCCGAAGGTACAGCGAATGTAGGCCAAGGGCGATACGGATGATCGGTATTTGCGGCTTTCGGCACGGTGGAACAGGACGGCTAGATCGACTCATCTCAGATCTGTGCTTGTGGCAGCCACTGGACGGACAATATCAACTTGGACGGTACGCAGAAGGTTACATGCAGGAGGACTGTATGCTCGGCAACCAGTATTATGCGTGTCCTTCACCCGCAGCCACCAGAGGGAGCGTATCGATTGCGCACGAATGAATGTGAACTGGACTTAAAACCAGTGGAGGTCAGTTCTGTTCACTGATGAGTCGTGATACTGTTTGCCGAGTGATTCTCTTCGAGTTTACATCTGGAGAGAGGCCGGTGCTCCCTATCTTCACTCTAATATCCAGGAAAGAGACTCCTATGGCGGTGGGAGTGTTCTAGTGTGGGCGGGCATATCGTTAGGCGGCCGTACCAACCTCTGTGTGTTGCCACATGGAAACCTCCATGCCCAGTGGTATAAAGACGACATCCTGGACCCTATTATTCGTCGCCGCGGATGGCTTAGTGGTTAGCAAGTCAGACTATCGATGCAAGGTCCCCAGGTTCAAACCTGGACTGATCTTTCAGAGATGGTGTGATTTACTAACAATCGCTGAATATCCGCCGTGCATCGGACGAGCACGTTAAGTGACGGCCCCCAGACTGGACCCACTAGTTAAATGGGTATCCTTTCCTATGTCCCCCCTGAAATTCTCTCACCCTCTGTGTGCAACATCGTACTTGTACGGTGGCGCCATCTACTGTACTCTAATCTCACTACAAACTGTTCTGTCAAAGTCGCCAGACTTGCTCTCATTCCTTCCGTTTCTGTGTCCTGCCCAAAAGGCGATCTCGCTGTAGGTGACTGGGACCTAAACTCTACTCACTGTGGACGGAAGTCCTACTAGAAAATGACAAATACTGTACTGTACTATTGTTCGTCGGTATGTGGCCGGAATTGCCGATACATTTTTACTTCATGCGGATAACGCTCGCCCTCACACAGCTCGCCTCGTGCACCAGTACCTGGAACAGGAGACTATAGTACGTATGGAGTGGCCAGCACGCTCTCCCGATCTGAATGCCATTGATCATGTCTGGGATGTTCTCGGGAGGCGCGTTGCTAGACTCCACCCCTATTC
Organism: Macrothele yani; assembly: GCA_039090855.1. Taxonomy (NCBI): domain Eukaryota; kingdom Metazoa; phylum Arthropoda; class Arachnida; order Araneae; family Macrothelidae; genus Macrothele; species Macrothele yani. The sequence continues at coordinate 42,602,837 of CM077004.1, forward strand.
CTTTTAGACTGCAGCTAAAAGGAATAGGGGTGGAGTCTAGCAACGCGATTTCTACTCCACTCACTATTCCTTTTAGACTGCAGCTAGAACTGGCACCTGTCGAATATCATAGCGATAACAGAGCTGCTCATGCCTGTAGTATTTCAAAAACCGCCCAACCGTCATCGGGCGCCAAAATACATCATGACTTTTCCGACAACCCAATATTTACGGAACTGCTCGACACCATTATTGACAGCATGGAACATCGGTGTCGGGTCTGTATTGCTGTTCGGGGTAACCACACTCTGTATTGAAGTACGTTTTCCTATTTCATTTTCATACCTATATTTCTGTATTTTCATATTTGCATCACTCATACAAAATGTAAATGTTTTGCATCACATGTTCTTACGTTTTCTTGTTGCATTTGGTCTGATAAAGCTTACCAACAAATTTCATCCGAATCGGTTGCGTACTTTTTGAGTTATCACGATTTTTCCATTTGTTGTTTAATTTACGGAAACCAGTGTAACCAGTGTAATTTACGGAAACCAGTGTTTTACTTTTGGGATATGTCCAGTTTATTTCCATTTCTGAATGTGTGAGAAATTATAGCTTTAACTTAAAAGTAAAACGAAGAATGATAATTAGGAGCTGAGCTTAACGGTGATCAAAACTTTAAATTAATATCGAAGTCTGATTTCTAGTCAGTCTTAACTCGGAATTTAGAGCACGCTTCATAATAAGAAACAAGTTCTTGTACAATTCGATTTCATTTCCGACAATATATTTTTAAAGAAACGAAGATTCTTGCAACTGAAAAGTGAGTGTTATGAATTGAAAAAGAAATTTAATTATTTTTGAAGTAGAAATAAGTAAAATGATAAACTGGCTGTCAGTTATCGGTTTCGCAAAAAACGCTTACAATTATTTTAAACGAGGATATTAATATTATCTTTTCGATCGATGCTCTTAAGAGTAATTAAATAATCTCCTAATACGTTGAACGTTTGAAAAAAATCAGTTTCCAAGGTAATACTTTATCATCAACCTGATTTGCATATGCAAGATTTTTAAGTTTTCATGCTGAAGATACGGTTAAACAGTATCCATATTTAATTAATAGGTAATTAGTTTAAGAATGAATAATTTTTCAAAGAAATATTACAGTATGCTCCTCTGTCGCGTTTGCACAGATTTGTGGAATAATAAAAACTTTGAATCAGCTTTTCTTCGTCATTAGGTTAATGAATGTATCAGTTTCAGACGCATCATCATTAGATGATCATGTGAAGCGTAAGAAAAACGTCTCAAAGCTTTCACATAGGAGAAAACAAAGAACTTTGGAGCTGATACCTTCAGTATGTTTTTCTTGTAGATGTCGCAGCTACTAGCATTTCCCCTCATGGGGTTAGTTGTGCACTTTGGTGGAGGAGATTCGGTATACTGTCCGAAATGACTGTTAGTAATTTGCTTTCAAGAAATCTACTGTCTCCGTTCTGTGTGTGGACGAGCATTATTATGCTGCAACGTTAAACCTCGTATGCGTAGCTGTATCATACTAATTATCAGTAACTACCTTGTATATCCTGGTCTTCCAGCTTAAAATCTCTCACGTGACGTGTACTTCTTAAAAAGAAAATCTGCGTACGAATCTCTCTTGAGAAGTTAGAGCATTGTGGGGAGAGAGATATAAGATTTATTCCCTCCAGCGTTTCTTGCAATAATACTGCGCCGTTACGCAGGACCTGTAAAATTTCGTGGCTGTTTTTCACATGCACTTCTCAATGAAACGATGTAAAATTAAGCACACCGGACAAAAAATCGGTCACCTCTAACAGAAATGATAGTAGGAAGTTACCGGTTGCACAGACAGCGCTGTGATAACACTATTGGGAGAGAAACATCACTGACTTGGCCTACAGGATCATTTCTGTCTCGTACAGTGGAGAAGAGTAACGTGTGTGTTGAATTTAGTCTGCAATATAGGTCGTAAGACAGACGTTATTGAGTAGCAGAAAGGAGGCATCGTGTTTGGGTATGCCCACGAACACAAAATGAATGAAGCAGTCAACTGAAAATCGGTGACCTAATTGTGGCCGAAAAACGATTCTCACCAACAGGGACCTCCGCCGTGTTTTACGCCTAGTAACTGCAAATCGGTTTCAAACCAGGCAACAGTTGCTCCAAACAGTCAAAGGAAGTCCACTCCAACCAATTTCCGAAAGGATATTGCGACGAGAACTGAATGCGATAGACATCTGGATAAGTGTACCACGAAAGACGGCTGTTTTAACAGCAAGTCACAAAGTCGCACATTATAAATGAGCTCAGAGACACAAAAACGTTACTGTGGAGGATTGGAAACGTGGAATGTGGTCTTATTAGTCTCGTCTCTTTGTTTGTACTACAATGGTGGAAGGCGACGAGTGCATGTCAAACCTTTAATCCTGATTGTGATGAAGGTGTTGTTTAAGCTGGAGGGGGTTCTGCGATGATTTGGGGATGTTTTTCGTACCACGAATTGGTCCCTCTCGTTGCAGCGACGCTGAATTTGAACCAGCATGCGTACCTCCGCATTTTGAAGGAAGAAGTGTTGCCCTTTGCCCCTACATCTCTAGGAGCAGCACCACAATGCCAGTCCTGTCTTCTAAGACGACAATTGCCGTGTGAACAAGGCTAAAACTGCGTCTGAGTGGCACGAAGAACAATTAGCAACACTGTCGCACCTCGACTGGTCCTCCAAATCCTCAGATTTGAATCCTATTGAAAGTCTGTGGGATCATTTGGAACAGAAGGTGAAACGCCGGAATAGAAACCCACGTACTCTGGCGAAAGTTCGGGACCGATTGTCGCACGAGTGGTTGCAAATCGATGTTCAATACATCCACAACTTCGTGGTGTCTCTACCACACCGGATTCATGCTGTTATCAAGGCAAGAGGTGCCGTCACCCATTATTAGGTAAGTTTTGATAGGGATAACTGTTTTTTTCCGGCGTGCTTATGTGGCGCACGTAGGAACAGCATTCTTTTTAAGTTCTTCATAAAAATGGTAAATGTTTGTGGATTCTGTGACAATGGTCGCTTTTTTACTCATAAGTGTGTCTTTCATAGACTTCCATAACTCCTTAAACAGCGGTTGAGTTTTAGTGGTCATCGTGACGCGAAGTCATTGAACTGAACTCCAAAATTCCTTAAGCAACCAAAACGCAAATACACTGTTCAAAATTTTGCAGTAGGTTGCACCAAAATGTGTTACTACTCCAACTGTACCACTTTTTGAGAAAAGATACGCCATAGTGTGGTGCAAACAAACCCAACAACGTAGGGCAACTTTGTATAACGTTATAATACACGGTTGCACGAAAGTTTGCACCATGTTGTTGAGTTTATTTTGCACCACAGTGTACCTTTTCTAAGAAAGTGGTGCAGCTGGTGTTACAACACCTTTTGGTGCAACCCACCACAAAATGTTTAACAGTGTAGACAATTTGCGAACGTTTTATGATCCTTTCGTAATTCTTTACAATGATCCTTCAAAAATTCTCTACATTTTTTTTTCATTTTCTTTCAAAGGATCCTTTCGTAATTATTATATTTTCTTTCAATTTCTTTCAATGGATCCTTTCGTAATTTTCATTTCGTGATGGGTCTTTTCGTAATTATACATTTTCAGAGTGGTAAATCTATTTCTGATGGTAAATCAATGATAAATTTATTCATAAATTAGTAAATCTATTGGTAAATCTATCACAAATGATGGATTTACAATAGATTTACCATAAATTTCTATGATGATTGGAAAACTTCTTTCTTCGTCAGATAATACGATGCTATCAAGGCAATGGATTTTTCCATAGATAATAATAGATATTAAAATAATAATTGACAATATGGTCAGAACGATGACATTTCAAATAACGATAGATAATAGGTAATATCTATTATACACAGTGCGTCAAAGAATTTTTAAGACTGGCGCTAGATTTCAGCCTACGGTGGTGCCACAAGTGTAATCACGAATGCGTTATAAACCATGACCATCTGCTTGCTTTCTGCCAAAAGTACTGTGCAGTTGTTAAAGTAACTCAAATAAAACGGGCGTTCATTAGAGAAGTAAAATTTTTTTCATGTTGAATTATTAAGATGGAACAAAGGGCTGTTATTAAATTTAACGCAAAACTTGGTAAAAGTGCCTCGGAAACGTACCAAATGATGAAACAAGTTTACGGTGAGTTTTGTTTAGGTAGATCAAATGTTTTCCTGTGGCACAAACGTTTTTTGGACGGAAGAGATACGCTAGAAGATGATGAGCATACCGGAAAACCAAGTTCATCTAGGAAACCTGAGATTATTGAAAAAGTGCGTGATTTCGTGGAAAACAATCGATGTGTGTAACTAAGAATGATGGAAGAGTCTTTAAACATCAACAAAGAAACGATTCGAACCATCCTGCATGAAGATTTGGGCAAAACAAAAGTCTGTGTAAAATTTATTCCACACACCAATGATTTATTCCACACACCAATGAACAAAAATCAAGGAGAAGTGCACATTGCAGAGACATCATTTCAGCCCCTGAAAATGATCCAAACTTCTTAAAATCGATTTTTACTGGTGATGAAACAGGGTGTTTTCAATATGATCCTAAAACAAAGCGCGGAATGGAAATAAAAAAAACTCGCCACAAGCCAAAAAAAAAAAAAAAAAAAAACAAGAAAAATTCCATCGGAAATCAAAACAATGCTCATTACATTCTTTGATAGTAAGGGTATTATCCACAAAACATTTGTTCCAAGTGGACAAACAATTACTGGTGAGCTTTATTTAAATGTTTTGAGGCGTTTGATGGGCAGAATTCGTCGCATTCGTCCAGAATGTCGGGATGAAAACAGTTGGTGTTTGTTGCACGATAATGCACCCTGTCACATCTCACTTCTTGTTTGTAGATTTTTGGCGAAAAATAACGTCCGTGTGTTGAACCATCCACCGTATTCGCCTGATTTAGCACCCCGTGACTTTTCTTTGTTCCCAAAATTTAAAATGACGTTAAAAGGGTGTTATTTTGACGATATTTTGACCATACAAACAGCTTCGACGCGTGCTTTGGAGGCAATTCCGCAAAGTGAACTGGAACAGGCATTCAATTCATTATTAAATCGCTGTAACAAGTGTAGTGAAGCCGGAGGGACTTATTTTGAATAACAAACCAAAACAAATTATAATTTCTTGTTTTTATTTCATTTTACAGACCCAGTCTTAAAAATTCTTTGACGCACTGTGTATATAATAAATAATATCTATAATAGATAATATAGGTATTATCCGAATATTTAACTCTCGTTTTCTTAAACCTCTACCCTGAACAGATAGAGCGAATGATATTAAAATAGATAATATAGGTATCTATTATCTACAGTATAATAATTAAAAAAAACCCTTATGGGGAGGGGGTAATATAATAGTATATATCTATTATAGATAGCGAACAGACCTTGAAAGCAGCCCCATTATAATAGATAATATAGATATTATCGGAATATTTAACTCTTGTTTTCTTAAACCTGTTTCCTTAAACTTCTACTCTAAACAGCTAGAGCGGATGGTATTATAATAGATAATATAGATATTATCTATAACAGATAATAAATATTTTAGATAATATCAATAGATAATAGATAGTGCTGTTATCAAGGACATAGATTTTTCCGTAAATTCTAAATATATTGATAATCAATTGGTAAATCTAGTGGTAAATCTATCGTTTCACTTTTAAATCAAAGTGGTAAATCTATTCATAAATTGGAAAATCTATTCCTGATGAATCCTTTTTGTAATTATATTTTAAATCGTGATGGACCCTATCGTAATTATACTTTAAATCGTGATGGACCCTTTCGTAATTCTACATTTTCTTTCAATTTCTTTCAATGGATCCTTTCGTAATTCTTATTTTCTTGCACTTTCTTTCAATGGATCCTTTTGTAATTCTCTACATTTTCTTTCAATTCCAGCAGAATGAATTTTAATATCGCAAAAAATCATGATGAGTTGCAGCTCTTTTAAAAACTTCATGATAACTTCCACAACTTTCCATACTGCTGCTGCAAACAGCCTTTCAGCAATCTGAGGAACTTTCGTTTTCGTTGAAAAATTCTCTTACTGGGGCCAACCGTTATGACATAATATTTTTTTCTCATTTTAAAATTTTCAGTACCATCTGCTTAATTGAGTGATAATTCTATCCGACTTTAAGAGAATTTGACTTCAAGATGTATAACCTCTATGCACACATACTGTGATCAGAAGATGTCACAACACCTGACATGACATGCTCATAATTTCGAAAAACATCGCAAATGCCGCCCAAGTATAAATGAGTGGTCTGAGCTACCGGATTCCAACCATTCCGTCTGAGATGGACTCGGACCCTGACCCCGGATGAGGACCAGCCGACACCAGAGATGGAAACAGGTCACGGGTCAGCGTTGGAAATAGTGAATTTTTGCAGTGCTTCACAGCCGGCTCAAAATAGGATAACATTCACAATCATGCAAAGCAGCGACGTTGACGTATCACGTCACATACCGCCATCAAGCCGCTATAAAGACGAGCCGTCTTCAGATAGAGGCGGAGCAGAGCCAGGAGTATGTCTCTGTGTATGACCTGGAGAGTCCGAGTCCAGATGTCAACAAAGTCTGATGTTGTCGGCGTTTGAAGGAATTGTGAAGCCACTACGAGGATCTGCTATATATATGCCTCAAGTGTTGATACAGTGCATACTGCCCTTTCTTTACGCTTTAGATTGAAGATGCGTATATGTTCCAGCTTTCTCCGTCTGTCCGTCCTCACGATAACTCGCGTAAAAATGGTTCGATTTCGATGAAATTTTAGTATGTAGTAGGGGATCTCCTAGGGACGAACCCTATTGAAAATGGGCGAAATGGATTTAAAGGTCAGGACATAGGAGCGGGATCTATTCTACTACCCTTATGCGTCATAACTTGCGTAAAAATGTTTCGATTTCGATAAAAATTTAGTATGTGGTAAGGGACCACTGGGAACGAATCCTGTTGAAAATGGGTGAAATGGGGTCAAAGGTCAGGACATGGGATCGGGATCCATTCCATCGCCCTTATGCGTCATAACTTACGTAAAAATACTTCGATTGAGATAAAGCTTTATCATGTTGCTCCGGAAGTATACTTTACCGGTTCTGTTGAATGTCATCGAACTGGGGTCAAAGGTCACGTCATAGGAGCGAGATTTATTTTACAGCTATTACCCTCATAATTTGAGTATTAACTTGAGAAATGATTTCTGGTATGTTGGAAAACGTATCGTAATCAACGCATTGCATGATTTTACTAACTTGTTAGATTATGAAGAAAGATGCAGCTCAAGTGTCTAGCGGAGTTTTCCCCGATCAAGGTGACAAGTAGCTGCTTTCCTGATGTCTCAAGAACAGTAAGCCTAAAGTATCTTTCCAACAAAGTTAAATTTGAACTCTTTCTATTAGTGTGTTGTGTAATCGGTTTTATCAGTCAGTTCAACTGAACGTCCGTTTTATTTTGAGTGTTACAACATGGTAACAGAAGTGTATAGCTTAGGCCAATTGTATGTATGTTATATTCATTTAAGCTTCAGGTAAAGCTAATTTTTGTTCTCATTAATGCGTCGTCATATTTAGCAGCTTGTGTTAAAATTTACTTAGTTAGCATTCCTTTATTGCTAAAAGCAACTGCACCCTTCAAACAAGAGTCAGCGGTTCAACTGGTCAACAATTTCTTGCAGGTCACACGGGTCAGGTCAGGGTGTTCCTGCCCCCTGACCTGTTTTATTTTTTGAAAAAAAAAAAAAAAAAAAAAAAGTATTTCAAGGAAAAATGCGTACTGTGGAATTATGTGCTCGATACTGGTGCCAGCGGAGTGAAAAATGATTTCTCACCCAAAAATATTGCTGTCTCTTCCTTAAAGAAGATTTCCGCCATCTGGCGATACGGCGCAGACGTTAGACTCACCAATACCATGTCGTAAAACGACACTTCCTTTGACTTTGTTTCCAGTGCGATTATCCGGAGTAAGGTACACGCAAACGCCTGTTGCCTGCCTCTCTGGTGATTTATTCAGTTTTCCTTTGATATGCTAACATCCCGTTCTATTGCATTGCATGTCATGCCGGAATCAATGCCTTGTTTGTTGATATGGATGAATTCAATATTAAGGAGATTGAGAAAGGTTTCGAGGCCAACAAACACGTGCTTGTTGAAAACAAAATGGGAAAGAGTGAATGCTGGAAGATGTTTCGTCTCATTAAGAAACCTGAATATGTTTCACAGCAACACCGATTTTCAAAAGCTTGTGATGAGTTGAAAGTTTCCAAAATGTGAATGCTGATTTCACGAGTGTTTTTTCCTTCAGAGAGGCAATGATGAAATCAACATCGCATTTTGAAAACTATCAATTCGTTAGAAGCCGGTGAAAGTTGGTGTTGCTGTGAAACATATTTTGAAGCTTGATATGTTACCAAGAAAACAGCAAAAAACTGAATTTTTTTTTTTTGGAATTTTAACGACCACCGTGAGCAACTCAATGGGCTATAAGCAGTCGCCCGTCCCTAATTTAGGGTCACTGGCTCCAGGAAAGGGAGAGAGCCAGTGCCGTAAGACAAACACAACATCCATGCCTCACCGGGATTCGAACCCGGACCCCGTTCGGACGAATGATCAGAGGCCATCGCTTAGACCACTGCGCCACCGGGGCGGCAAAAACTGAAATTAAACATACAAGTTAATTAAAATTTTTTTACTGCAGCACCATCGAAATTAAGTGGAGCAGCCTTAACATGACTGCGGAATGACTTTTCGACTCTCGCAGATGTGTTTGAAAACATGTGTAAAACAGTTAAGTTCGACAGTATTTTTTTATTGGAGATTTAACGACCACCGGGAGCAACTTAATGGGCTATAAGCAGTCGCACGACCCTAATTTAGGGTCACTGGTTTCAGGAAGGCGAGAGGGTCAGTGCCGTAAGACAAACACAGCATCCATGCATCACTGGGATTTGAACTGGGACACCTTTCGGACAAATGATCAGAGGCCATCACTTAGACCACTGCGCCACCGGGGCAGCTGCGTCCGTTTCAACATTTTCTACAGAAAATGTTTTTCTTGACCGTTTCAACATTTATATGTACGTTCCCGTAATGCATTTTTATGATTCCTATATAACCCACTACAAAGAGGCTTTTTGAACGCCCTCAGTGTGTGTGTATATATATACATATACACGGCTGTATCAGAGTAATATGACTACACCAGGAATCACATTGTGCCCGCCCAGGCGTCACAGAGTACACGTGACTAGGTCGACCACAGGGAGATATAAGCGGCCGGCCAGGACAAATGAGCCATAGTACCTCATGTGAGCACAATGGGCAGAGGTAGTGATTTTACGGGCGTTCAAAAAGAAATGATCATCAGCTACTGCGCCAAGTTTGGAAGCATCTCAGAAACAGCAGACTTCGTGGGCTGTTCGCGAGGTGTTGTGTAGTAAGGATGTACCAAGAATGGACCGCTGGCACTCCGAGTACCTCCCGACGTCATAACTGTGGAGCCCCAAAGGCCATCGACCCCAGAGGAGAACGTCAACTGCTAAAGGACAATCGACACTAAACAGTGCAGCAATTGATCACGCAAATTAAAGCTATGGAACCCAAGTAAGTGTCCCCGATAGCAGTAAAGCGAACCCTGTTACCTATGTGTTTCCGGAGTAGACGCTGCATCAAGGCGCCAATGTTAACCTAGGTCCATCGGCAACGACGCCAGCAGTTTTCATGGGACTACCGTCATTGGAAGTGGAAGAGTGGAAAATGGTTGCCTTCTCCGACGAATCGAAGTTTCTACTCCACAGAAGTGACGGGCGGTAGCGGATACGGCGTCAGACACACGGGAACCAATACACGAACACACTTTTCGGTCACGTACAGGCCGGTGGTGGTAGTGCGCATGTCTGTGGAATGTTTTCCTGGTATAACTTGGAACCGCTGGTACCACTAAATGGATCCTAAACGCCAATGGTTACCTTTCCATCCTCTCTGACCACATGCATCCCTTCATGTTGGACGTTTACCCTAGTGGTGATGGTGTCTACCAACAGGACAATTCGCCGTGTCACGTCGCTAAGAGGGTGCATGACTGGTTCCAGGAACACAACAGCAATGTCTCCATTCTCCCTTGGCAGGCGAAATCACCCGCCCTAGATCCCATAGAACAGGGAAGGGAGAGAGCCAGGGCCATAAGACAAACACAACATTTTCATGCCTCACCGGGATTCGAACTTGGACCTCATCTCGGACGAATGATCAGAAGCCATGGCTTAGACCACTGCGGCACTGGGGCAGCTCACAGTCTTCTTTCCTGTCCCTTGGAATCCAATCCAGTATTTCAGCTGTTCAACCATGGTAAGTCCTTAGAAATATATTGTTCCAGCTCATTGCAACTTGAAGTTCTTTACTCTGATAATGTTGTCATTAAGCTTTGTCATTTTCCTGATCCATGAGTTCTGTTTCCTTTCTTGATTATACAAAGTATACCTCTCTCCATCCTTCTTTGAGCTATTTGTACCCTCTGTGTCTTTTTCACTGAAGGTCCCTTTTTGATTTTCTTTTGATTGGAGGTTTAACGACCACCGTGAGCAACTCAATGGGCTATAAGCAGCCGCCCGTCCCTAATTTAGGGTCACTGGTTCCAGGGAAGGGAGAGAGCCAGTTCGGTAAAACAAACACAACACCCATGCCTGACCGGAATTCGAACCCGGACCCCTTACGGACGAAAGATCAGAGGACATCGCTTAGACCACTGCGCCACCGGGGCGGCCCCTTTTGATTTATAAGTAAGACCTGGAATCTTTCGTTTATATATACAAGACACAATGATAATCGAAAATTGTACTGTTTCTTCCCAATGCACTCTGGCCAAGTTTTATCTTTCTTCTATATAGTCCTCCACTGTCGACGTAGGCTTAAAGTACTTTTAAATTTGCCCTGTCCGTCTCTAAATCTTTAGTTCTTGTGTACATCAATTTGTGTCTTGTAAATTGCTCTTTAATCCCAATTATTATGTGTGTGCAAAAGATCTACCCGTTTTTTATGATGCAAATCTCAAGTAAAAAATTTAAGTAACAAGTGCGATAACAGATGGTCGAAACGCTTTGATGGGTAAGCTATAAAGAGGCACCAAGTATGCAGATGCATCTCATTCGTAAACGAGACACACAAGACTTAACATATCAAGCAATAAGAATCCGATTAAACATTGTTTGCGTTATGAATTCGACAAAGGCAACAACGTAGCTGAAGCCTGTCCAAACATTTGTGAGGTGTATGGCTGTAGACGAAAGCACATGTCGCCGTTGGTTGCAGAAATTCCGTGGAGACAGAAAATACAGAGATCAACCATGTTCTGAATGTTCATGAGAAGTTTCTGTGGAAGACCTCAACCAAGCCCAATCAAATGACCTTTTAACCGCTGCAGAATTATCACAAAGGTTTTCTGTACACAAAATAACGGTAGAAAGTCGGATGCATGCCCTTCGGTTTATCACAAAGTTCGACTAGTGGACACCACACGACTTATCCGCAAGAAATCGATCGGACAGAATGAACACTTGCCTTTTTATGCTTGCGTGTCACAGAAATGAACCTCTCTTGGAACGATTAGTTCAAAGAAGTGGTCGTTAACAAAAATGTAAACCGTCAAAGGGGTATGCCGAGTTGGAGGGCTTGCACCTAACCAAACGATAAATGCTGATCTTTATTGCGAACAGTTGGAAACATTAAAAGGAAAATTGGAATCTAAGCGTGTCTAGCACTGGTTAATCGCAAGGGCGTTATCTCGCAACATGATAACGCAAGACCCATACAGATTTATCTAATCAGAGAATATTTCTGGACATCGCATAGGAAGTGTTATTACGTATTCCCAGACCTTCCACCTACGGACCACCACCGTTTTCGATCTCTCCAGAACGACGTCGCAGGAAAAACCTTCGACGAAGTTGAAGACGTCGAGCCTGCATTAGAAGAGTTTTTGACACCATAACGGAGTTCTATAGAAGGAGAATTCAAGTACCACCAGAAAGATGGTAAGAGGTAATAGATAATAATGGCAATTATGTAAAAGAATAAAGATGTTATTTATTAAAAAAATGTTTTTCTTCTCTACCAAAAAAACGGGTAGAACGTTTGCACACACCTAATATTTACTGCTCTCGACAAGTTCCCGAAATATACTCAGTATCTCTGATAAAGTACTTGCAAAATTAATGAGTGTGTTATCAGAGAAAATGAAGGGAATTAAATTATTTTTATTGATCATTATCCCATTGTCTTCCAGCATTTATAAGTATAATGGCAGGTTAGTTCTTAATGTGCGGCGGTTTAAATTCGATCGAAGAGTTGGGGGTTTCTAGAGAGAAAAAGAAAAATCTTCCAGTCTTTGCAATACTCCCCGGAAGTCACCCACGGTAGATGGCAAGCCATAATTCTTTAAAATGGCATTATTGAGGTGCTTTCTAGTCAGCGCAAAATATTCTCTGATGTTTGATTAATCATAAAATATTCTTAATTTTCCCGCTCTTGTGTTCATAAATTTCCGGCAATAAAAGTCGTCGGAAGTTTAGAACCCTTGAGAAAAGGAAATCAGCGTCTGACCTCCGACATACACGCCGAGATGACTGCGATCGAGGAATCAAGAAATAACCGAATACATTTTGATTCTCACTGCTTCTTGAAAATACCGGTGTTCCATCCCCTTTGTTGGCACGAATTTTAAAGCAATGATTTGGAATGGAAGAATTTTCATTCAGATATTTTGTCTTTCATGATTTCATAGGCGTTACATGTTGAAATACAAGGGTCATTTCAAAAGTTTTACGAACTGTGGGTTATCTCTAAAAACACAAATTTATATCACAACATTCTTTTACAGGACTTCGAAGTAATCTCCATGTTTCTTTATGACAGCGACTCAACATTTGGGTAAGTCTTGTATTCCAGTCAGGGCACTTCCATCGGTTCACCTAATTAGAAACATCTTGAATCGTTTACCGCGGAGTGGCTTCTTCAGTTTTGGGAACAAGTCATTGTCTGGTGGGTTCATGTCAAGACTGTATGGCACGTGGGGAAGCAATTCCCATCCATACTTTTCCAGAATGTCTCTTACTGTACGGGCGACATGCATCCTTGCGTTGTCGTGAAAAATGATGACACCAGATTCGAGCATGTCGGGCCTTCTTTGGCCAATCTTTGAGCGCAAAACATTTTGCAGAAACCTTCAGTAGTATTCCGCTGTTACAGTGGATTCCTCGGGCACTCTGTCTATTGTTATCACTCCAACCTTGCCATAGACCATAATCATCATCAGCTTAACCTTCGATTGTCGGCGAAGGAATTTTTTTGGCGAGGTGTTTCTGGATGTTTCCACTGAACGGACTAAGATTTCAGTTCTGGTTCAAAATCTCGTATCCAGGTTTCGTCTATAGCAAGAATTCTGCCCAAAAACTGCTGTCTCGTACCGCTGCGGCAATTCTTGTGCGATCCCTTTGCGAACTGCTTTGTTGCTCTTCACTCAAATTATGCGGAACACATTTGGCAGCCACTTTTCTCTTCTGCAATTTTTCGGTTAGGATTCTGAGAACCAAAGCGGTAGACATGTTTGCTTCATATGCAATCTTTTCACGTGTTTTCCGTTGATCTGCTTCAAAAATGCTGTTGACGATAACAACGGAAGTATTGTCCGTTGCATCTGATGGCCAGCCACTTCTTGGGTTGTCTTCGATGCTTTCCAAGCCTTGGCGGAAACGAGAAGCCCACAGTGACACTGTGCTACGATCTACTACACTAACCCTACAAACTTCACACAAAGCTTTATGAATTTCGGTAGAGAATTTTCCTTGCAAAGTTTCGATTGTAATGTAGGATCGCTGGTCGCTACGCGAAATTTGACCTAACTCACTTTCTTCCTCCGTTTCTAGGCAGAAGTTTTCGAAACAGAAACAAATTAGCCAGCAAACGTAGACACAACTTTGTATACTGAAGTCTGGTTCACAACTAGCGCAACGATTAGAGTGGTTGCATCATCCTACGAGCAGCACCAGCGCAGTGTGCAAGACGTTGGAAATGATCAACGTACAGTACAAAGATAATTGTCGTCTTTTTTTTCTACACGGTCACATTGTTTTATTTCATGGTTGTTTGTTTTTCTTTGAAACTGTCAAAAATTCTTACCATCCTAGAAACATAGCTAGGGTTCCTTTGCATAAAAAAAACTGTGTCCATGCAAATCACATGGATAGGATCGCTGTGTAAAGAAAGCTATTTTCAAAATTTTGGTTAAGTTTTTTTTCGTTTTGTTATGGTGTTAACAACCAATGCGACTAACGTTCAAGTTTATTAGCAGTATTCCGTTCTTAATTTGCGGCACTGGTTCCGGGAACGAGGGTAAGGGACCTGCGTAACCCCAAGACATGATCAGTGACACAAATCCGGGAACATCTCGAATAAATAGCCAAAATCGCGCCCCAGGGATCCAGACACGAAAAATGAAGGCAAGATTTTGAAAAATCAGAGTATTTGCAGCGAGTCGTTAAAAGACGATGATATGATATTGGAACGTGAAGAAAGAACATTGTTCAAACATCTTTCTCTGATGGTTCTGTGTCTGGCGCTCTTTGGCTAAACCTGGCACATGTGCCATTAAAATCAACCAACTAACTAACAAAATTGTTGTTAACAATATACCCCACCGTACATAAAAATGTCAACACAAAGATAGACACGAGATAACGAAGTGGAATTTATTTGGCAGATCGCATTCAGATATGAACGATCAGAAGCATAGTTCTGTATACGCAGGGGAAGACACAACTGTCAGTGTATACCAGCCACGAGCGGCGATAACGGCATGAGCACAAGGACTGTAAAGGTCCTGAATGTCTGTTTCTTTAGTGTCCTGGCAGGATACCTCTATTCGGACCCAAAGCTAATGCTAGGCAGATGACGACTTGGATTTGTGGTCCAGTCGCCAAGTGATATTTTCCTAGACACGTTCTGTAGGAGATAAATCTGGTGAGTGTGCAGGCTAAGAAAGAAATGGCGCGTGTCAGGCATTTATGAGAGCAAACACATTATGCGCAACATGTGGCCGAGTGTTGTCTTTGGAGAAATGAACGGAGGTTGCCACGTTCTGTCCAAATCACTAACGATCCTTCAGATCACAACATACTCTATCGATTGCGCACAAAGAATCGTTTCTGGGCGTAGAATCCAGCGGACACTTTTGCAGATTGCTCTAAAGAATCGGAGGAACGCTCATGTTTACAGATCGTCACAGACAATTCCGCCTGTAGTGGACACGAAAGCTCCGTTTCCAGACGTTAACTACTAGAAAACAGATTTAGTCGAGGTTCCAACTCCAAAAAGCCGATTAGTCCAGGTTCCAGCTCCAAAGAGCCGATTAGTCCAGGTTCCAGCTCCAAAAAGCCGATTAGACCAGGTTCCAGCTCCAGAAAGCCAATGGACTAGTTCATGTTCGACGTCGCTCGAGTGCACAGCTGCGACCACAGTACACGGGAAACGGTCTTGTGGCTATAGTACCATCGAATATAGAATGCTCTCTTTGGCAACATTGTTCCCCGTTTCTCTTTTGAGCATACCCTCATCTCTAGTACCTGCCCTGGCATTGTGTAGCACCACGTGTTGCTTTACATAGTGAAAGAGTGTCAAGTCGGCACTGAACTCTTTCAGAAAGACGAAGCATCTGGTCACAATGACAGCATTAGACATAGATAAAGTTCCAGAATGATATCCATGCAATTCTTGTGTTCTCCAGGCATCTATATTCCTCGACTTGAATCCCGTGAAGCGTTTGTGTGATACACTGGAAACCAGCATTCACCGGTCCCCGCCAGTGCATCTTGTAGAACGTTTGTGGAATGCACTGGAACAGTTCCCTAATCGGTCTCCGCCAGTGCTTTTCTCCGTCGTCAACTCTGGGATTCCATTCTTACCAGCTGGTACAGAATATCTGACGACACCTGGTGCCGCAAAGAGGCTTCGACACGGTTGCTAATCGGTTACCCGGGTGAAAGGCGGCCCAATTCTATTGGATACGTGATCATAATGATGTAGCGCATGAGAACAGTTCGTAATTTATATATATATATATCATCATCATCATCATTGTCAACCATTATCAATCCACTGCTGGACGAAGGTCTCCCCAAGTTTCCTCCACAACGGTCTGTCTTGTGCCAGTCTCCTCCATGTCACTCCCGCATATTTACGAATTTCATCCACCCATCTCCCATGTGGTCTTCTTCTGGGTCTTTTCCTGTCCCTTGGAATCCAATCTAAAATTTCGGCTGTCCATCTATGGTCTGTCCTTCTGGCAGTATGTCCAGCCCATTGCCATTTCAGGGATTTAACTCTGATCATGATGTCTTCCACTCTCGTCATTTTTCGGATCCACGAGTTCCTCTTCTTATCTCTCCTGGTTATACCAAGCATGCACCTCTCCATGCTTCTTTGAGTTGTCTGCAGCCTTTGTATGTCTCTTTTAGTTAAGGTCCACGTCTCTGCACCATACGTAAGCACTGGAAGGATGCATTGATCAAACACTTTTCTTTTAAGACATAATGGCATATTGCTCTTGAAAATTATGCTGTTTCTTCCAAAAGCTCTCCAGGCAAGTTTTGTACGCCTATTAATTTCTTCATCAATGTGACCCTCACTTGATATCTGCTGTCCAAGATAAACATACGTATCTGTTATCTCCAGTTTTTCTCCATCAATCGATAAATCTTCATTTCTTGTAAAAGCATTGAACATCACTTTTGTCTTCTGAAAGTTCATTTTTAATCCCACTTCTTTACTCTTGTCAGCAAGTTCCTGGATCATACTCTGCAGCTCTGATGGGGTAGTTGCAAAAATGACTACGTCATCAGCAAAACGAAGGTGGGTTAGATAATCTCCATTAATCTTTATCCCTTTGTTTTCCCAGTCCAGTGATTGAAAGACATTTTCCAATGTGGCATTAAAGAGCTTCGGAGATATGGTGTCACCTTGTCTCACTCCCTTCCAATTTTTATGTGTGTTGTATTTTCAAACAGCCGAATCTTTGCACTTGCATTTTCATAGATGTTATTAATAATATTAATGTATGCATCTTCAATACCGCAGGATTTCAGAGCCATTGCAACTGCTGATGGTTTCACCGAATCAAAGGCTTTTTCATAATCGATAAAAGCCATGCACAATGGAAGTTCATATTCCCTCGCTCTTTCAATTAGTTCTCTCAGTACGTGGATATGATCTATTGTGCTGTAGCCACTCCTGAATCCAGCTTGTTCTCTCGGTTGAGCCATGTCCAGTGTTACCTTCAAGCGGTGTGAAAGAACTTTAGTGAAGATTTTATAAACCACTGATAGGAGGCTGATAGGTCTGTAGTTCCTGAGATCCTCAATGTCACCTTTTTTATGTAGCAGGATCATTGTAGCATTGTTCCAATCCTCAGGAATCTTCCCTTCATTAAGGCATCGAGTGAAAATTTGGGCGAGTACTGTTTCAATTTCTCCACTTGCTTCTTGTATGATGTCTATAGTAATTCCATCTTCTCCTGGAGCTTTCCCCCGCTTCATGTTCTTGATTGCATGAGCAACTTCTGCTGGGAGGACTGGAAGAACTCTGGTACCTTTCATGATGTCTGGAGTACATGTATCATCCCTTTCATATAATTTGGAGTAGAAATCTTTCACTCTTGTCAAAATTTCACCTCTATTTCTTGTTACAGAACCATCTTCTTTTCTCAGTGCCATAATCTGTTTTCTTCCCTTACTGAGATGTCCCTTTGCTATCTTTAGGCTTTGGTTGTTTTCAATTGCTTTCCTCACTAGCTCACAGTTGAATTTCCTTACGTCTTCAGTGATACTTTTTCGTGCTGTCTTGCATAGCTCTATATATTCCACTTTGGAAGTCACATCTTCTTTAGTTGTCCTCATCTCTCTTCTTTTTGCATCAACATTTTGGTTTTTCCTGATAATTTGTTTACATGCAACTTGTTCTTAGACCCAGATAATTTTGTTGCTGTTTCCATAAGAGCTTTGGTTACTTTTCTGTTAACTTCCGAAATATCCACTTCTTCCGATGTTAGGCCTTCTAAAGCAGAGAATCTGTTCTTCAGTTCCAACTTGAAAGTATTATGGTGTTTTTTAAGGTTGGTTATGTCAATACATTTTGTTTGTCTTATGAGCTTGCCACGTTCCAGTTTAGTGTTGAGGTGCATCTTACATCTCACCAATCTATGGTCACTACCTGTGTTGAACTTGTTCAGCACACTGCAGTCTTCGATGACGAATTTTTTGTTACACATAATAAAATCAATTTCACTTGTCGTCCCAATTGGATGTCTCCATGTCCATTTCCTGTGTGGCTTTTTCTTGAAAAAGGAATTCAAGATGAAAAATCCTTCTGCCTCTGCAAACTCAACGAGAGTATTTCCACGCTGGTTTCTGTTGCCGTGACCGAATTTACCTACTGAAGTTTCATTCTGTTGCCGGTGCCCTATTTTTGCATTGAAATCTCCCATAATTATCTTCAAGTGCTGCTTACCTTTATTATTTAGATGACGAATTTCCTCATAAAATTCTTCAATTTCTTCTTCAGGATGACTTGTGGTGGGTGCATAAGTTTGAATAATCTGAGCCTGGTATCTTCTCGATAGTTGGATAACGAGTCGTGCAGCTCTGTCAGAGGAACTTTCAACTTCTACCACTTTATGCTTCAGTTTCTTGTTTATTATAAATCCAACACCACTAGTTCTGCCAGTATCTGTCCCACGATAATAGAAGAGATGTCCACTTTTCAGTTCAATGAGATCTTCTCCTTTTCTCCTTACCTCACTTAGCCCGACGATGTCCCACTTGATCCTTTGTAGTTCCTCTTCCAATTCAAGAAGCCTTGAATCAGAAGATAGGGAGCGTCCGTTGTAGGTAGCCAAGGTCAGCATCAAATGGCAGCCTAGTCCGGTCCTCCGGGGATTCTTAGCACCCTCTGCCTTCATGTCGCACTGGCCGCTGCCTTGGCCAGGTACATTCCAGCTGCCGGAGACTGAGGGCCAAGATTTAAGTTGTAGAGTCATTTTGGAGGTGTTTGGCCATAACTCACCACGCTGGCCAAGCGGGTTGGTGAGTGTGGGATAGCATTTCCTCTGATCCCGATGGTATAGTTATACCGCTATTTGCGGTCGTCAGAGCCCCTTTAGTGGGAACAGGATGCACCACGAGAAGGCGGGGTTGACATTTGTCAAGGAGAGGCTGTGATGTTACGCATCACCTGACCTACGAAAATTTATGTATATATATATATATATATATATATATATATATATATATACATAAATTTTCGTCGGCATCACATAGTGTTAAAGCTGTGTTTAAAGAAGAAAAGCCGTTGTTGGAGGGCGTGAAAAAAGGTATCTTAATGCGCTTTGCTGAGTGTTGAAAAGCACTCGAGATTCTTATAGCACATATAAAATGTACCAGCCTTCGCACATTTCTTTTGATCATTTTTTCACCGTGTTAAAGAAACATGAAAAGCTGAGAATAATCTGCTGTAGAGGTTTTGCGTTCTGATAGTACTACGTCTTGCATGAAGTAAATGAGTCTTGTATGAACACATGCAAAGGCTCTTCGGTAGATATTGTAAACAGTGGAGCGAAGCTGCTGAGGACTTTTCTGAATATTCATCTGCTGCTCCCAGCCCTGCTGAAGAGAGTATTGGGTTCTGAAACAGTTGAGCATTTACAACGTTTTAATGTCTAAACAAATGAAATACGGCCAGAGTTCGTTTAAATGAAATCAACTTACGTAACAGTACAATTTAACGTTATTTCCACGTCCTCGGTCAAAGTACAGCTTCATGATAACATCAACAAAACGCAAAAACTCTTATTCTTCGTGCATATATTCTCTGACTCTCGCAAAATGAAGATAATGTATTTCAAGCAGCAACTCATCTTACGTTCACACCACCACTACACCTTTACACTAGGCGTGGAGTTTTATTTCCTCTGACACACTGTCAGTTATTGCCAAAATATAATTTCGGAGGAGTTGACGTCACGAAAAAGTAACATAATTTATATAAGGACAGAAATTTTGGGAAGATGAATCTAGGGAAACATGGAAGAGCCACAATATTGTGGCCGCCCCGGTGGCGCAGTAGTCTAAGCGATGGCCTCTGATCATTCGTCCAACAAAGGGGTCCGAGTTCGAATCCCAGTGAGACATGGATGTGTGTTTGTCTTACGGCACTGCCTTTCTCCCT
Source organism: Macrothele yani (assembly GCA_039090855.1). NCBI lineage: Eukaryota > Metazoa > Arthropoda > Arachnida > Araneae > Macrothelidae > Macrothele > Macrothele yani. Next base: position 42,623,203 of record CM077004.1, read on the forward strand.
TCCCTGGAACCAGTGGCCCTAAAATTACGGACGGGCGACTGCTCATAGCCCATTGAGTTGCTCACGGTGGTCATTAAACCACTAATTAAAAAATATGTATATATATATATATATATATATATATTATTATTATTATTATTATGACCAGAGCGTCTTTATGCAAATCGCAGCAAATGCAGATAAATGACGGCGCGTGTGAGTGACATGAAAGAGTATAAATAATACATGGCATTGAGCTGTGTAAATCAATTTAAGACTACATACTTCCTACTACTTACACACACACACACACACACACACACACATACTATCACACTACTTACCCCCCACATGCAAAATCAAATTACCCATGGAAACAAAAATTCTGCTTTGTACACATACGTATATCATGAAATACATATGCTCAACAGGATTCCATACAGAAAAAAAAACTCAATTTTCTTAAAGGAATTGCAGTACACAGAAGACATATCCCTTCCGTTATAGAGATAGCTGTCTAAAAATTTAGAAAACCGAAGCCTGTCTGCTCGCTCACGCCAATAGACCTCACAGTACGAACGAATTGCGCTGCATCCCATTTGCTCCTCATATTTGCTTCGGAATTTCAAAAATTCTCAAAAGTTTTAATTTCAAAGTTGTTTTCAATCCCATAAACGAGGTGAATTTTTATGGATCAAAAGATTACGTAGAAGACATACATTCCTGGGTAATTTATCAGATTCCTCATGAATGTGGACTTTCATATATAGGACACACCCGCAGGGCTTTAAGTTTCCGTGTGAAGGAACACAAGACTTACGTACGGAACTATGAACTGAAGAAGTCATCAGTACCCCAACATTGTCACGAAAATAACCATAAATTTTTGTTTGGAAACGCTACGTTTCTAATTATTTGATAAACCTGATTCGACTATAAAGCTTAATACACTAAAAGCTTTTCACATATACCGGAACTCTTCACGTCTTGTAAACGACATGAAGTCTACTCCATTTCTTTCAAGCGGAAGGAAGCAACTCACCGAAATCCTTGACCTTCAGAACTTTGATGATGTCACAATGATTTGAATGTTTACTCTCCGTTCGTCCTGATGATACCAAGTCAACACTCTGAGAAACTATAATCGATGTAAATAAAACATTTAATTGTGAATAAACGTTGATATTTTATTCTATGATTTCTATTCTTGTCCTTCAGATGGGAAAGGCAGAGGACTTTAGCTAGTTTGACGAAGAACAAATCATAATGGCCAGACGGCTGAGTCCGAGCATTTCCGAGATGGCAAGGCTTACGGGATGTTCAGAGGTTAGTACCTTCAAAAAGTGGTATGGAGAGGGAAAAACCAGAAACCCCTGGCAATGTGTGAGCCTACCACTGCTCATCGATGCCAGAGGTGAGTGGAAGTTAACCCGTATAGCACGAGCCAACAGATGGTATACTGTGGCTCAACTCACCAATAACTTGAATGCTGGTGACGGGAGTAATGTGTCACAGCATACAATACATCGAACACTGCTGAAAATGAAGCTACGTAGCCTCAGACCACTCCGAGTGCACATACTAACATTGGTTGACAAGTCGAAAACGCCTACAATGGGCATCCGAGCGTCAAAACTGGGTCTTCAATGACTGGAAGAGTTCGAATCTCAAGGAATCTCGTTTATTGTTGCACTATGTGGATGGCCAGGTATGTTCTGAGGAAGTGTTGGCACCAGGATGCAGCATGGGACGAAACCAAGCCGGTGGTGGAAGCATAGTTTATTGGGCAATGCTCTGCTGGGAAATGCTGGGTCCATTCACTCATGTGAAGGAAACTAAGACGTCTATCTGGTACCTAACAAATCATTGCAGACCAGTGACATCCTTTCATGACAAAGGTATTCCCATATACTAGTGCCTTATTTTAGAAGGATAATACGCCATGCCACACTGTTTGGATGGTTTGAGATTGTTTCGAAAAACATGAGGATGATTTTCATGTATTTTCCTGGTTTCCAAATTCCTCAGACATCAATCCAATGGAGTATATGTGGTTTGTGTTGGAACAGCAAATCCGATTTGCGGCGAGTCAGCCACGTGACTTACAAGAGTTAAAGGATCTGTTGGTAATGTGTTGGTACTAGATACCACAAGAAGCCTTTAGAAATCATGTAGCGTCCAGGCCTCGCCAGGTAAGGAATTTATATGGCGGCATATGGAGGACCAACATCATATTAGGTAGATCGTCAATATTTTTCAGCTCTTCACTGTAAAAAAAAAGTGGTGTTAATTTACGGAAAATTTCTGAAGATAATGTGCATCAAATTTGCCGGTAAGCGTCCGTTTATTAGCGAAACTTCCATTTTTAAAAGTGCCCGTTTTTTAAACCCGTATGATGAAGTGAATTTCTCCATCATTTTTGTGCCAGGGGTGGGATTAGAACCCACAACTCTCGGCTCCGGAGCTCTGAGTGCTATCCACTGCACTACACTGGCATGTTTTCTCACTTCTATCTGCCTTTATCTCATGTGCGTCCTGCGGAGCAGGCACGTCACATCCCCGTCCCCCGAAAGTGGGCAGGGGGCATGTGTCGCTGTAGGCAGTCATCCGCTGAAGAACGTGCATTTAAGAAATCCCAGACAATTTCGTGTGGGGAACGTAAAATTACATACATTTAGCACTGAAGAATGGATTCTCATTTTCCTCTATCGCCGTGTGGAAAGAACATCATCACACCATTGCGAGAAACCTAACAGCCAGGCTATCCTGGAAGTTCGGGCGTCAATATGACGAAGTAAATTTTTCCATCAATTTTATACCAGGAGCGGGATTCGAACCCACAACCCTCGGCTCCGGAGCTCCGAGTGCTATCCACTATACTACACTGGCATGCAGTACACCCGTATTTTCACAGATTTTATTTCAGAAAAGTCCGTTTAAAGTTTTTCCGTATTTATGCAGACATTTCGCGTAATCAAGAACACTGAATTTTTCAGCCCTCACGCCAAATAATCCTTTCGCGCCAGTAGTGGGGTATGGAACCGGGGTCATTTGGGTTGGGTGTACACTTTTTAACCACTGAGAAGAATGTCTGAGAAGTCGCACGTACGTTTCGGTAAAGCTGACCCCGCGATGATAAATTTCTTTTTTTCTACATTAATGTGAGTGATTCAGTCATTTTCTTTTCTATTGGAGATTATTATTTTTTGGAATACTTTTGTAATAATTTTATTTTTCTGTAGGATGACTTATCAGAAATACATTGTTTTTCAGCGTCATATTTCGAAGCAATAGAATGTTTTGGAACTTTAGATTTTTTTAACCGACAATAACTTTCAATTTTCTTTAAGAAAAGGTTAAATGCACTCTTTCATAACATATTTCACAAAACTTTTAAATATAAAATTAACTCTTGACAGCAATAAAGAGGAAAAACCTGGCCAAAGACCAGGCCAATCAAAAAAGAAATAAGAGACAAAATGCAGAAAACAGGAAGAATAATGGAAATATGTCTGCTGAACATGCGACTCAAAGATAAAAATGAATTATGAAGAAATAAGAGCCAAAACGAAATTTTTAGATATTGGAGAAAACATACTTCAAAAGAAATGGAAATGGGTTGAACATATTGCAAGGCAAAAGGACAATATGTGGACAAAAGTTATACTGGAGTGGCGGCCATATGAAGCTAAAATATCAGCTGGAAGACCTGAAAAAAGAGGGTCAGGTGATATAAAGAAAACAATTGGAATTCTTTGGCACCAACAAGCTCAGGATAGAAATAGAGAGAAATAATTGGGAGACACTTGTAGCCAGAAGTGGCTATAAAAAAAAGGGTCAAAAGAAAGAAAATGAAAGTCTGTGAAATTCTTTTGTTTTAAGGATTCCACAGACTGATACATAGACATCGTACATCACATGAACAATAATTTAAATACCAGGTTTATTACGGTAACATAGTATATAACAGCTGATGCACGAAATGCGGGATAGGAGAAGAAATATCCGGCGCAACAATAATCAAAATGTGATGCGATATACTATCCACAATATGCGATCTCGCCACAGAACTTCAAAATCAGTTCCTTTGATACACGATTAAAATTTAATAATTAATCAAAACTCAAATATTCCCGCTAATCACTCCTATTACCGGAATATTTTCGTCATAAGGATGGATAGAAAGTGAGTGCTGAGTTTTTCCGTTAATATACGAGAGAAACTGCGGAAAGGTTTCTGAAAATTCAGAATTTTCCTGGCGTACGAAAAATCTGCGACCTTCAGGTTTCTGAAAATTCAGAATTTTCTTGGCGTAAAAAAATCCGAGAAATTCAGTTTTATGAAAATTCAGGATTTTCCTGGCGTACGAAAAATCCGCGAAATTCAGGTTTCTGAAAATCAGAATTTTCCTGGCGTACTAAAACCCCGCGAGAATCAGGTTTCTGAAAATTCAAAATTTTCCCGGCTTACTTAAAATCCGCGAATTTTAGGTTTCTGAAAATTCAGAATTCTTCTGGCGTACGAAAACCTTGCGAAATTCAGGTTTCTGAAAATTTAGAATTTTCCTGTCGTACGACAAACTCGCGAAATTCAGGTTCCTGAAAATTCAGAATTTTCCTTGGATACGAAAATTCTGCGAAATTCAGGTTTCTGAAAATTCAGAATTTTCTTGGCGTACGTAAAATCAGAGAAATTCAGTTTTATGAAAATTCAGAACTTTCTTGGCGTACAAAAATCCGAGAAATTCAGTTTTATGAAAATTCAGGATTTTCCTGGCGTACCAAAAATCCGCGAAATTCAGGTTCCTGAAAATTCAGAATTTTCCTGGCGTACGAAAAATCTGGGACCTTCAGGTTTCTGAAAATTCAGAATTTTCTTGGCGTACAAAAATCCGAGAAATTCAGTTTTATGAAAATTCAGGATTTTCCTGGCGTACGAAAAATCCGCGAAATTCAGGTTTCTGAAAATCAGAATTTTCCTGGCGTACGAAAACCCCGCGAGATTCAGGTTTCTGAAAATTCAAAATTTTCCCGGCTTACTTAAAATCCGCGAATTTTAGGTTTCTGAAAATTCAGAATTTTTCTGGCGTACGAAAACCTCGCGAAATTCAGGATTCTGAAAATTTAGAATTTTCCTGTCGTACGACAAACTCGCGAAATTCAGGTTCCTGAAAATTCAGAATTTTCCTTGGATACGAAAATTCTGCGAAATTCAGGTTTCTGAAAATTCAGAATTTTCTTGGAGTACGTAAAATCAGAGAAATTCAGTTTTATGAAAATTCAGAATTTTCTTGGCGTACAAAAAATTCGAGAAATTTAGGTTTCTGGAAATTCAGAATTCTCCTGGCGAACGACGAACCCGCGAAATTCAGGTTCCTGAAAATTCAGAATTTTCTTTGGGTACGATAAAATCGGAGAAATTCAGTTTTATGAAAATTCAGAATTTTCCTGGCGTACGACAAACCCGTGAAATTCAGGTTTCTGAAAAATCAGAATTTTCCTGGCGTACGAAAAATCCGCGAAATTCAGGTTTTTTCCCGTCATTTCAGAGGTTGTATCAGAAATATGCTTCGTTATTTCACCTGAGAAAGAATTATATTCTGACATTTCTGCACAAAATTATATATACTGAAAACAGCAAGAATTACGTAAGAACTCGGAATAACAAAAAACTGACTAAACATGAAGTGCAATGATTGTTAGAAACGTGATAATTTTTCTCAGTGTTTGAGAACGTTTTGCAAAATTATGTTCCTATTTCCATATTTTTCATTTAAAATCTAAATCACACCTTTTCCTTGACAAGACAAAAACAAATCCCAAATGAAAAACAAATCATTCTAGAAAACTTCTGACAGTTAATTTGAGCACAATTTTGTTTTAGGGAAGTTTTGAACGAATTTGCTAACGGGATTAGATTTAGAATGCCTTCGTAATTTTTTAAGTTTTATATGCATTGCATTATATTCTTTACTATTCCGGAAATTTCGGAAATGAATATTTAAGCTGTGTTAGAATGCTTGAGAAATGAAAATATGACAGCGAAGAATTTTTTGTTGAATTCCTAAACGGTACAGGAGTTTTAATTCGCCATACATATTCTATCGCCACTGGCAATTGAAATACTGTGAATGGTTTATTTCATTGGAGCCTGACGATATTTAAATTTTCGTTTGCTGTATGTATACCATATTCCAAGCATTAGAGAAAAAGGAGATAAAACAAAAACATCTTTACAAGATTTTCTAACCTATTTATGTAGGAAGTAATATTGTATAAAGATTTATTATGGTCAATATTCCTAAAAGAATTGCGCGGGAGGATTTTGGGAAGCGAAAGTACTTACGTTTCTGTGATACACGCGAATAGTTAAATTAGGAATGGAATAAACTGTTATAATACAAAGACGGATTATAAGGATTCAGCAATCATTCCTTCTTTCTGTTGCAGCTTATACTCGCTAGTAAAATAAATGGTGTAGGGTGGTATGGGGCGATTTATGAAATGCTTTGAGACGAAAAAATGTAAAATAAGTAAAATAAAAGGCTGTTCAGAATAATCTGTCAAATACTGGAAAAAAATGAAAACCCCGTAAAATTAATCTTACTACCATGCCACAGCAAAGGCTTATTTGCAGAGTTCTTTTGGTACAAATAATAATATATAACATATTATTAGTTTTACTGAAAGCACTCTGCTTTTCAGTGCAACTGGAGTGATCCTTTTGGGTAATGATAACTGAGAAATGCTTTGGTATGGTTTCTAACCGATATAATAATTCAATATTTGGCAGAAATTCCCTTTATGGATAGGAATTTGTCTAGGTCTCTTACATGACTCCCTTTGCGGACTCTGCACAAGCTGGGTGCTCAATTCTTGCCCCATGTTTTTTAACATACGAGAAGCGATTTGTGCGAACGCTGCAGAAATTTTGACCTTCAAGTCATTCAGGTTTTGAGGTAGTTGTGCGTACAACACGTTCTTCACAAACCCCCAGAATAAAATCGCGGGCGTGAGATACGGGGAGTTAGTATGCCAAGGAATATGGCAATCGCGGCCACATCAGTTGTCATTGAATGTGTTGTTGAGGAAGTTCCAGGCTTCCAGTGACCAGAGCGGTGGGGCAGCATCTTGCTGGCGTATGTATGTATGTAATAGCCTTACAAACACAACTCAGCAATCTTAATGATAATTAAAAACGAACTCCAGGTTCAAACATATCAAAATATTTACGATCATTTTAAAAAGATTAACTTGAAAAGGAATGTTTCACTAAGGGAATGTTTTGATTTCTACCATTCTTCCAGGTTTGAGTTTGACCATTCCCTTAGTGAAACATTCCTCTTTAAGTTAACCTTTTTATCATGATCATGTTTGCGTTCTCTGAAGTGATGAATCAACTTACCCATCTGGTAGTACAACAGACGGGTCTGAATGTGAAAGATATGAGGTGACTCTACCTCCCGGACATGTGTTATTACAACTGTGAAGTTTAGTGGAGGAGACATCATGCTCTTGAGTGGTGTCTCATGGTTTGAGCTGGATCCTCTAGTACCGGAAACTTTAACGCTATGGCCTATAATGCTATTCTCGACGTCTAACACATAGCGCGTGCCATGCACGGGAGAAAAAGCTGTGCCTGAAATTTTTATTACACGAATCGTAAAACACATATACACCGAAGAGCAATTGAATTAGAGATACCTGTCTACTAACGTGTAGCACCACCTTTCGTCCTGAAGACGGCGGCGATTCGTGGCCCGTCTATCCACTGTTACAATGCGAGCTAGCCGACGATGACCCCGCTCATCCACATGCTGTTGTCCACGGCAGTTGGCCCTTGCAGAGATGGTTTTACCGGATTCGATGTACTCGCGGTGCACCCGTGACACAGTGGCTCGTGAAAATCCCAGTGCCTGCACGACTTCTGAGATGGAGTGACCCATTCGTCGGGCCAAATTCCATTCGTTGGGCCAAATTTGTTGGGCCAAAGTGGCCAATTCGTTGGGCCAAATTTGCGCACGATCAAATTCGCTTAGATCCTTCGTCTTACCCATACTGCGTCCGACTGTTACTGATTCCCGTCGCATCACTCCTTATATTGTCGGATCGCTGCATACGTCATGTCGTTTCCGTTTACAGGGCCTCCCACAGCGCCACATTTGCATAACGCCAGCTGTCTCTAATTCAATTGCTCTTCAGTGTACAGTGTACATAACTATAGTACAATTTTACATGTTCCCTTTTATAAAATAAAATAACGCTGATTCCTTCTCATGAAATTACTCTGCAATTTTATTCCTTTTTATGAAATTTCTCTGCAATGCGAAGAAAATGAAAGGAAGCACGACATTACACTTAGGCAACAGAAAAAAGTCGCAGACAATTGTTTAAGAACGCGCGTGTTGCCACAGATTGAGTCGTTTGTCTTACTAACTTTATTTTATTTTCTGGTATTTCTCCTTCATTTTACGTATCGAGCGATAGCGGTGAAGTGAGTTCCGATTTCGGCCACCGGATAAAAGCAGATGGCGCTGCAAAGTATTGAATGACGCTAGAGAGTTAGGAACAGACGCAGCTTATTATATTGGTTTTATACTGTGCTTCCAACATTATCGCAACGGTTCATTGAAAACCATTTCTTTTGCAAACAGCACATTGCCCCTGTTAACAAAATGGGGTCCGTGCAGCAAAGGTTTAATGAAACTGGTATGGAAGAACTTAACTGGCTTGCACAAACCCCAGATCACAACCACGTGGAACGCTTTTGGTCTGAATTGGAATTCCGACTGCAAGCCAAGCTGAACCGACCAACAACGGTGATCGATTTGATGGTCACCGTAGTTAGGGCAGAATGGAAGGCAAATGCAACAGCAAAGTACCAAAATCTAGCGGAAAGCCATTTCTGCCGAATGAAGGATGTGATAGCAGAAAACAGGGTTGACCAACTCGATATAAATTCCTTTCCTGTTGGATGGAGTTTGTGGATATGAAGGTGCTTTTTGATCAGATATTTCTTCCCTAATTTCAGTGGGAAAACGACCAGTAACAGCTTCGATTACAGAGAGCAAGAATGTGTACTTGATGATGAATGTGACCTAACACTCAGAATGTGGCTCAAACGATTGTCTCAAAGTTCTTTTTCGGAAAATCTAAATGAAGCTATAACGAAGTAAATTTCTCCGTCATTTCTATCCGCGCCAGGATTCGAACCCGGGTCCCCTCATTCCGGAATAAGTTGCTCTACCAATTGAGCTACGTGGACATTTTATTCTGATTCCTATCTGCCTTTATGTCGTGTGCGTCCTTCTGGCAGGTACGTCACATCTCCTGGTACGTTACATCATCTCCCCTTATTTTATTTTTTTTTCGAAGTGCTGGAGAAAGGATTCTCTGATTTTTCCTGTCTCGCGGTGTGGAAATAACATCACACCAATGCGAGAGTTTGAACGGCCGGGTCATCCGGATAGTTCGGGCGCCATTATAACGAAGTAAATTTCTCCGTCATTTCTATCCGCGCCAGGATTCGAACCCGGGTCCCCTCATTCCGGAATAAGTTGCTCTACCAATTGAGCTACGTGGACATTTTATTCTGATTCCTATCTGCCTTTATGTCGTGTGCGTCCTTCGGGCAGGTACGTCACATCTCCTGGTACGTTACAAAGCTTTTAAGGAGTAAATGAAACTTAAGAGGCATAAACAGAGTTTGAGGTCATTGAAAAAATCGCAAATTGTGACGAGGCTTTTATTAGTGAAGTAGATAATGAAAAACTGAAATTACTGCAGACAAAGTTTCGTGTGCACAAGATGGTATGGAAATTCTAAAAAATAGTGAGATTCTATGAAATGAGAAACAACTAAAAACAAAAATTGTTTACATTAAAGAAAGCCGTGAACATTTAGATTTACCTTAAGAAGGAAATCAAACAAAGCTTCTAAAAATTTGGTTATACATCATAGATAGCAAAGCATTTGGCGCCATGGGTAAATGATAGCCCTTGAAAACTGGTTCAGCTGTATTCTTGTTTGTTTATAGGAAACTGTTAATATCATCATTATCATCATCAAACTTTTTCAGTCCAATGCACGATGAAAGTCTTACTAAACCTCTTCACAGCTCTCTGCATTGAGCTATTCTTTTCCTTAGCATTCAAGCACGCTTTCGAATTTCATTCACCCACATTCCACGTGGTCTTCTCCTGTCCCTTGGCATACAGACTAATATCTCAGCTGTTCAACTGTAGTCAGTTTTTCTAGCAAAGTGTCCAGCACATTGACATTTGATAGTCCTTATTTGGAACATTATATCATCACCTCTTTTCATTTACCTGACCTGATCCATAAGTTCGTTTTCTTACCTTTATTGGTTGCACCAAGCATGCAACTCTCCATACTATTTTATGAGTTATCCGTGGCTTCTATATGTCTTTTTTAGGAAAGGTCCATGTCTTTGATTCATGAGTAACAACTGGAAGAATGCATTGATTAAGGTGGATTCACCAAAAATCTTTGTCTTGTATTTCCAGTGGGCAAGCTTCTGTAGCCATTTTCTTCACAATCAATGCGTTCCCAAGGATAAAAATATGAACATCAATAAAAATAACTTCATACTATATCCTAGTATACTTAATATTTTCTAAAATGTAACCATAATTATATTAAAAATCAATAACTTCACCTTTGGTGGTGTTGAGACCAGAAAATAGATGGCGCCGCATCTACACGTGACTTACTAAATGCTATCACTTCGCATTTTTTTTCAATAATTTTATTAATTTTCGGAATGGAATCAATATCTGAGTGTATCCATACGACATTCTGGAATGTTTACAATGATTTGAGCCACTTATATAAAATGTTCTGATAATAATTTAGCTGAAAATGTTAACAGAATTGTAAATGCTGCTGATTTTTCCGAAATAAACCAGCAAGCACGCTCTCCAACTTTTTCAGCTAACTTAATGTTAGAATATTTACTCTAGATGGATCGAATCATTCTAAACATTCCGGACTATCGCATGGATGGACACAAGTGTTGATTGCACTCCAAAAATTAATGAAATTATTGAAAAACATGTGACGTGATAGCATTTAGTAAGTCACATGTAGATGTGACGCCATCTATTTTCTCGTCTCAGCACCACCAAAAGAAAAGTTGTAGATTTTTAATATAATTCTGTTTAAATTTTAGAAAATGTTAAGTATACTAGGATATAATATGAAGCTATTTTTATCGATGTTCAAATTTTCATCCTTGGGAACGCATTAATTATGAAGAAAATGGCAACATAAGTTTTCCCATTGGACATACAAGGCCAACATTTAGGTGGATCAACCTTAAACATTTTCGTTTAAGTCGTAATGGCAAACTGTTCTTGAAAATTTCACTATTTCTTCCGCGTACACTTAAAAATACACCGATCAGCCATTACATTATAACCACCTAACTAATATGCCGTAGGACCCCCTTTAGGCCGCAAGACAGCGGCCACTCGGTGAAGCATCGATTCGATGAGGTGGCGGTAAGTATCCTGGGTTATTTGGTACCATAATGTCAACAGCAGGTCCTCCAGTTCTTGTACATTTCAGGGTGGTGGTGATTTAGCGCTAACCCGCTTTTCATGTCGAACCACAAATGCTCGACTTGGCTCATGTCAGGTGAATTTGGAGGCCAAAGCATTAACAGAAAGTCACCAGCACGTTCCTTGAACCACTCCTTGATGATTCTTTCAGTGCGACATGACGTGTTATCCTGTTGGAAATGTCCATCACCAGCAGAGAACACAGTTACCATGAATGGGTGAACTTGATCCGCAACGATATTCAAATCCCTGACAGCTGTCAGGGATTGTGTTATTGGAATAATATGGCCTAAAGGTTCATAAGAAAACATCTCCCACAGCATAACACCGCCGCCGGCCTGCTTCCGCCAAACATTGCATCCTGGTGCCATAGCCTCCGTTGGTAACTCTCTGACGTCCAGAGGGCGTAGTGATTAAAGCGCTGGCTTATGACCATTCGTCCGTGAAGGGTCCGAGTTCGAATCCCGGTGAAGCATGGATGTTTTGTTTGTCCTACGGCACTGGTTTTCTCTCTCTTCCTGGAACCAGTGGTCCTAAATTAGGGACGGGCGACTGCTTATATCTATTATAGCCCATTGAGTTGCTCACGGTGGTCTTAAATCTTTATTAAAAAAGGATTATGCACCATGCCACACTGCCATAATCGCCAAGGAGTGGTTCGGGGAACATGCTGGTGACTTTCTGTTAATGCTGTGGCCTCCTGACATGAACATAGTTGAACATTTCTGGTTCGGCTTGAAAAGCGGGTTCGCGCTAAATCACCCCCTCCCCAAATGTACGGTTACTGAAGGACCTGCTTTTGACATTATGGTACCAGATACACCAGGACACCTATCGCCACCTCATCGAATTGATGCCTCGCCGAGTAGCCGCTGTTTTGCGGGCTATATGGGGTCTTACAGCTTATTAGGTAGGTGGTCATAATGTAATGACTCATCGGCGTATATAATAATTATAATAATAAATACGGTTTTTGAAAAAACTAAACCGCCGAAATACTTACTACTGCCATTGCCATAGTTTAGTAAATGTTTACTTTTATGGAGCGCATATCTTTTTTCATTGGTTTTGCGACAGTAACATTCATTAATCCAGTTACCTAAGAACCACTCAAAGTCAGGAATTAATAAACCTTATTCTTTGTTGTCATGATTTAATGCCACTTAGTATGTGCCGGACGCGAATGAATCTTATGTGTTGTACGTAAATTGTTTCTTTTCTTCAAAACGTACATCCCAGTTTGTTTCTTATGTGATAACTTCCCAGTTTGTTTCTTTTGTTATAACTTCCCAGTTTGTTTCTTTTGTTATAACTTCCCAGTTTGTTTCTTTTGTTTTTTCTTTTGTTATAACTTCCCAGTTTGTTTCTTTTGTTTTTTCTCTTGTTTTAACTTCCCAGTTTGTTTCTTTTGTTTTTTTCTTTTGTTATAACTTCCCAGTTTGTTTCTTTTGTTGTTTCTTTTGTTATAACTTCCCAGTTTGTTTCTTTTGTTTTAACTTCCCAGTTTGTTTCTTTTGTTTCTTTTGTTATAACTTCCCAGTTTGTTTCTTTTGTTTTTTCTTTTGTTATAACTTCACAGTTTGTTTCTTTTGTTTTTTTCTTTTGTTATAACTTCCCAGTTTGTTTCTTTTTTTTTCTTTTGTTATAACTTCCCAGTTTGTTTCTTTTGTTTTTTCTTTTGTTATAACTTCCCAGTTTGTTTCTTTTGTTTTTTCTTTTGTTATAACTTCCCAGTTTGTTTCTTTTGTTTTTTTCTTTTGTTATAACTTCCCAGTTCGTTTCTTTTCTTCAAAACATATTTTGGATACTTTCGAATCCCTCGCTTTATTTCATACCCACAAAGATCGTGACATGCGAAAGATGCATAGAGTAAATTATGTGTAAATAGTACCAGGGCACTCTCTCGTTTTTTTTTTAATTCTGCAGTTTTAACCATTAAACTGTCCACAAATAGCTCTGTTAAGTAAGTCACTTCATTTTAACACCAAAAAAAAATCATAATTCTTTCTACGTTGATAAGTGAGTCTCGGAAGAATTCTCATCGGCCGCCACCGGAAATCGAACCCAGGGTCTTCCAGTTACGCGCCGGAAATGCTACCACTGCACCACAGTGGTAGCATGTGTAGCATGTCCGGCGCGTAACTGGAAGGCTCTGGGTTTGATTGCCGGTGGCGGACAATGAGAATTTTTCCGAGACTCACTTATCAACGTGGAAAGAGTGATGATTTCTGTTTGGTGTTCCTGATCCACGTCCAGTGTTTGAATTAATTTCATATTAAGCTGTCGAAACGACAGTACGTTGTGACATCATAAATACATCGGTCACTAGGATGACATTATGATCGAATTCTGCTTCATATAAAATTGCTATTCACGTTAAATATTACATGTTTTACGCAAAGCTTCTATTCATGAGTGACAACTGCTTATGTTAGCGTTATAATTTATAAATTACTGAGTACTACATGGAAAAACTCTTCAATTTTGGGAGTATTCAAAGGCGGTAATAATTTCACTGTTGTTGACAGTTATAACAATGCGGAATTTTGGGGTGTAATTTTTTCTTTACGAAGAAAGTTAAATACACTGACGGGAAAAAGAAATCCCAACACCAAGGAGGGGTTGTGTTAGATAAACGACAGTTGGTAGGCGGTGAGAGTACATCTGTAAGATGACGTCTATGCAAATTTCGCGCTCGGCGCGTACGTGTGGCGCTAGTAGCGCCCCTTGGAACATGCAAAGCAGGTTTGCTGGAAATAGGCGCTGTAACGTTCGTGAGCGTTAGTTATCGTTGAGATTCGCCGTACGGTGTTGATGTTAGTCAATAATGCCTTTAAGAAGACGAAGAAGCCATTATCAACAGCTCACGGAGTTTGAACGAGGTCGTGTAATAGGGCTACGAGAAGGTGGACTTCCTTTCCGCAATATTGCAGAACGACTTAGCAGGAATGTAGCCACTGTGCATGATTGTTGACAGCGGTGGTCAAGGGAAGGTACTGCCTCAAGAAGACCGGGTTCCGGCTGGCCACGTGGCACTACTGAGAGGGAAAACCGCCGTGTACTGCGTATGGCCGTGGCCCATCGTACCACGTCTGCGGCAGCAATTCGAGCTGCAGTTGCCACCACAGTGACACAACGAACTGTTACAAATCGGTTACTTGAAGGACAGCTCCGAGCCAGACGCCCTGTAGCGTGCATTCCACTTACTCCAAACCACTGCCGTTTGCGACATCAGTGGTGTCAAGCTAAAGCTCATTGGAGGACGGAGTGGAGATCTGTTGTGTTTCCTGATGAAAGCCGGTTCTGCCTGGGTGCCAGTAATGACCGTGTGTTGGTTAGAAGGAGGCCAGGTGAGCGCCTGCAACCAACCTGTCTGCGGCCGAGACACACTGGACCTTCACCTGGAGTTATGGTCTGGGGAGCAATTTCCAATGACAGCAGGAGCACTCTCGTGGTTATCCCACGCACCCTGACGGCACAGTTGTACGTCGGTCTGGTGATTCAACCTGTTGTGCTGCCATTCATGAACAGCATTCCAGGGGGTGTTTTCCAACAGGATAACGCTCGCCCGCATACCGCTGTTGTAACCCAACATGCTCTATAGAGTGTCGACATGTTGCCGTGGCCTGCTAGATCACTAGATCTTTCACCAATCGAGCACGTATGGGATATCATTGGACGACAACTCCAGCGTCACCCCCAACCAGCATTAACCGTCCCTGTATTGACCGACCAAGTGCAACAGGCATGGAACTCCATCCCACAAACTGACATCCAGCACCTGTACGACACAATGCATGAACGTTTGCGTGCCTGCATTCAACATTCTGGCGGTTACACCGGTTATTAATGTACCAGCATTTCACATTTAGCAGCATTTCACATTAATGTACCAGCATTTCACATTTACCAGCATTTCACATTTAGGGATGTAAGGTCAGGTGATGCGTAACATCACAGACTCTCCTTGACAAATGTCAACCCCGCCTTCTCGTGGTGCATCCTGTTCCTACTAAAGGGCTCTGACGACCGCCAATAGCGATATAACTATACCATCGGGATTAGAGGAAATTCTATCCCACACTCACCAACCCGCTTGGCCAGCGTGGTGAGTTATGGCCAAACCCCTCCAAAATGACTCCACAACTTAAATCTTGGCCCTCAGTCTCCGGCAGCTGGAATGTTCCTGGCCAAGGCAGCGGCCAGTGCGACATGATGGCAGAGGGTGCTAAGAATCCCCGGAGGACCGGACTAGGCTGCCATCTGATGCTGACCTTGGCAATGTACAATGGACGCTCCCTATCTTCTGATTCAAGGCTTCTTGAATTGGAAGAGGAACTACAAAGGATCAAGTGGGACATCGTGGGGCTAAGTGAGGTAAGGCGAAAAGGAGAAGATCTCATCGAACTGAAAAGTGGACATCTCTTCTACTATCGTGGGACAGATACTGGCAGAACTAGTGGTGTTGGATTTATAATAAACAAGAAACTGAAGGATAAAGTTGTAGAAGTTGAAATTTCCTCTGACAGAGCTGCACGGCTTGTTATCCAACTCTCGAAAAGATACCAGGCTCAGATTATTCAAACTTATGCACCCACCACAAGTCATCCTGAAGAAGAAATTGAAGAATTTTATGAGGAAATTTGTCATCTAAATAATAAAGGTAAGCAGCACTTGAAAATAATTATGGGAGATTTCAATGCAAAAATAGGGCAACGGCAACAGAATGAAACTTCAGTAGGTAAATTCGGTCACGGCAACAGAAACCAGCGTGGAAATACTCTCGTTGAGTTTGCAGAGGCAGAAGGGTTTTTCATCTTGAACTCCTTCTTCAAGAAAAAGCCACACAGGAAATGGACATGGAGACATCCAAATGGGACGACAAGTGAAATTGATTTTATTATGTGTAACAAAAAATTCGTCATAGAAGACTGCAGTGTGCTAAACAAGTTCAACACAGGTAGTGACCATAGATTGGTGAGATGTAAGATGCACCTCAACACTAAACTTGAACGTGGCAAGCTCATAAGACAAACAAAATCTATTGACATAACCAACCTTAGAAAACACCATAATACCTTCAAGTTGGAACTGAAGAACAGGTTCTCTGCTTTAGAAGGCCTAACATCGGAAGAAGTGGACATCTCTGAAGTTAACAGAAAAGTAACCAAAGCTCTTATGGAAACAGCAACAAAATTAGCTGGGTCTAAGAACAAGTTGCATGTAAATAAATTATCAGGAAAAACGAAAATGTTGATGCAAAAAGAAGAGAGATGAGGACAACTAAAGAAGATGTGACTTCCAAAGTGGAATATATGGAGCTATGCAAGACAGTACGAAAAAGTATCACTGAAGACGTAAGAAAATTCAACTGTGAACTAGTGAGGAAAGCAATTGAAAACAACCAAAGCCTAAAGATAGCAAAGGGACATCTCAGTAAGGGAAGAAAACAGATTATGGCACTGAGAAAAGAAGATGGTTCTGTAACAAGAAATAGAGGCGAAATTTTGACAAGAGTGAAAGATTTCTACTCCAAATTATATGAAAGGGATGATACATGCAGTCCAGACATCATGAAAGATACCAGTACCAGAGTTCCTCCAGTCCTTCCAGCAGAAGTTGCACATGCAATCAAGAACATGAAGCGGGAAAAGCTCCAGGAGAAGATGGAATTACTGTAGACATCATACAAGAAGCAAGTGGAGAAATCGAAACAGTACTCGCCCAAATGTTCACTCGATGCCTTAATGAAGGAAAGATTCCTGAGGATTGGAACACCGCTACAATGATCCTGCTACATAAGAAAGGTGACACTGAGGATCTCGGAAACTACAGACCTATCAGCCTCCTATCAGTAGTTTATAAAATCTTCACTAAAGTTCTTTCACACCGCTTGAAGGTAACACTGGACATGGCTCAACCGAGAGAACAAGCTGGATTCAGGAGTGGCTACAGCACAATAGATGATATCCATGTGCTGAGAGAACTAATTGAAAGAGCGAGGGAATATGAACTTCCATTGTGCATGGCTTTTATCGATTATGAAAAAGCCTTTGATTCGGTGAAACCATCAGCAGTTACAATGGCTCTGAAAACCTGCGGTATTGAAGATGCATACATTAATATTACTAATAACATCTATGAAAATGCAAGTGCAAAGATTAGGCTGTTTGAAAATACAACACACATAAAAATTGGAAAGGGAGTGAGACAAGGTGACACCATATCTCCGAAGCTCTTTAATGCCACATTGGAGGGTGTTTTTCAGTCACTGAGCTGGGAAAACAAGGATAAAGATTAATGGAGATTATCTAACCCACCTTCGTTTTGCTGATGACTTAGTCATATTTGCAACTAGCCCATCAGAGCTGCAGAGTATGATCCAGGAACTTGCTGACAAGAGTAAAGAAGTGGGATTAAAAATGAACTTTCAGAAGACAAAAGTGATGTTCAATGCTTTTACAAGAAATGAAGATTTATCGATTGATGGAGAAAAGCTGGAGATAACAGACACGTACGTTTATCTTGGACAGCAGATATCAAGTGAGGGTCACATTGGTGAAGAAATTAATCGGCGTACAAAACTTGCCTGGAGAGCTTTTGGAAGAAACAGCATAATTTTCAAGAGCAATATGCCATTATGTCTTAAAAGAAAAGTGTTTGATCAATGCATCCTTCCAGTGCTTACGTATGGTGCAGAGACGTGGACCTTAACTAAAAGAGACATACAAAGGCTGCAGACAACTCAAAGCAGCATGGAGAGGTGCATACTTGTGTAACCAGGAGAGATAAGAAGAGGAACTCGTGGATCCGAAAAATGACAAGAGTGGAAGACATCATGATCAGAGTTAAATCCCTGAAATGGCAATGGGCTGGACATACTGCCAGAAGGGCAGATCATCGATGGACAGCCAAAATTTTAGATTGGATTCCAAGGGACAGGAAAAGACCCAGAAGAAGACCACATGGGAGATGGGTGGATGAAATTCGAAAGTATGCAGGGGTGACATGGAGGAGACTGGCACAAGACAGACCGTTGTGGAGGAAACTTGGGAGACCTTCGTCCAGCAGTGGATTGATAATGGTTGACAATGATGATGATGATGATGATTTCACATTTAAAATGGCTCTTCTCGCGCTTACAATAAGCTGTGATCTTGAAACCTTAATTGGTTAAATATGTTACCTATACAAATGTATTGCCACCATTTCATTCCTCTACAACTATTTTTGTGTGGTGTTGGGTTTTTTTCCATCAGTGTATTTCTTATGTGTACTCCTTCAATGGAGTTACACATTAGAAATATTTAACTACTACTCGTAGTTTTAGTCCTGCTTTTTTCTCGTTACGAACGAAATACATACAGAATAGAAGAAACTTCTCAGTTTGTCTCTTTTCTTCAAGATATATTTTTTTAAATTTCAAAATAATGTACTTCAAATGTTTTAGGTATAAACTTTGTTTCGCAATAAACGCAATAAGTTTACGTAGACGAATAAAATCTTAAATCATTATGATGACGAAATATTCCCAGATGTTGCTCTTAATTCACGAACAAGAAATAACTTTCCTCACAGATTTGAATTCTGGAAACATAGTCCGGTAAAACAGAATAAGAAAGACGAAAGAAAAGAAAGGAAAGTAAAATACGGTGTGACACTTCGCTTAAGGAAGATTGATGTGGAAGCAGTTTACGTGTTTCAAACTCACCTGGAATACAATTTTTTTTTTCATGATCAAAATAAGTATATGGGTTTCTGCTATTATGTAGATGTTTTCAGAATACAGAATCATCACGCGACAGTAGGAATGCAGCTTAGAACGCAAATGAGGAGTTACAAAATAGGTGGGTTGCATGCAAGTCTCGTACTCGCCATCAAGAAAAGTTAAAAAAAAGAATGGTTGTTTTTGCTTAGAGTTTCGCATCTGTTTTTTTTTTTTTTTATTTGTAGGTAGTTGTTTCACGGCTGAGTACGAAGAAAAAGGGACGATGATATTTTGACGGAAGTTTAGCGTGAACAGTAAGTTTTTCTCTGGCCACTGAGTAAAACCCGTTTAGGAATTCTAATACGAATGTTTAAATGCCTTTCCCAAAATTATCATAACTTTATCATTTTGTTTCTTGAACTCGAATAACGGAATTTAATCTTTGACATCTGCCTCTGTACGTAATGCGGAAATGTAATTCGTTAGCTAAAAATAATAAATAAAGATACAAATGGAAAAAAATAAAGAAAGGAGTTCTGTACAGACAAAATTTTGTGAAAAATATCACATTCTTGAACGAGGAGAGATACCTAACTACAACGGCCGTTCCATAAAAACTGAGAGTAAAATCACACAAAATGAAGAAATATAGATACAATAAAATATATAATAGCAAAATATATGTTATTCTATATCAAAGTGTCTTCCCTCGGATGATATGCCAACAGTCCCATCGTTCAGTCCACTTTTTAAAGCATGTGGCGAAGGCACTTTGTGGTAGCTGTTTTAGAGACCGCAGTACAGCTTGAATAGCGTCGGCATCCGTGTTGAATGTTGCGCTGCGGAACTTCTCTTTCCTTGTTGGAAACAACCTGAAATCGCACGGGGCGAGATCAGGACTGTATGCAGGCTATGGCACAATTTCAATACTGCATTTCGTAAGAAACTGTTGAACACAGGCAGCCACATGTGGGCGGGCGTTATCATGGTGTAGAGTACACTTGCCCACCAGTTTCGGTCGCTTAATCGATATGTGTCGTCGCAGACGCTTCAAGACTTAAATGTAATACTCAGCATTGACAGTAAATTTTGGAGGAACGGCATGCTAGTAGACTACATCTTTATGATCAAGGAAAATTATCATCATCACCTTCCTAGCTGATTTGGTTGGCGGACGTTTTACGGAGGAGGCGAGCCTATGTGGTATTTCCAAACACTCGTTGTGAACATCGTTAAGGGGTCGAAATACTGGACCCATGTTTCATCGGCAATTATTACTGTGTTTAGAAAGTTTGGATCCTTAGCAATCATTTGTTTCCATTCATGACAATTATTCTCACGTCAGGTGATGAGGCACTCATCTGGAACACACACGTTGCAGTAATAATTCGTCGCGTAGAATGCGGGGAATGCCGACGTTCTTGAAATATTAGTTAACGCCGCTATGTCTTCACACGCCATTCGTCGACTTTTTGCAGTATCGCCCATACAGTGTTAACAATGCGCTCTGTAACAACACTTTCAAGTCGAACAGGCCTAGGAACGAGTTCTGACAACATACTCCCTTTTTCGAAATCATGGAGCTATTTGAAAATCGTTGACTCACCCAAACATTTACCTTTGTATGCTTTTTACATTAAATCAACTGTTTCTGGAGCCGTATTACCCGAACGATAGCAAAATTTTATCGCACAACGCATTTTTAACTCTGAATCACTTACCTTCATAGCTGTATGGCGAAATGCAGACGTACCTTAAACAACTGTGCAATAACAAAACCAGAATCGCCTGCCACGGATATAATAACTCTTGCCATCGATACTTCCTTAATTCAGTTAGTCGTCTGCATATTTTCCCCCTTCACACTGTTGACAACTCAAAAACATTACTCTCGGTTTTTATGGAACGGATTTTGTAACATTCCTCTATAACAAAGATACCGTATTTAGCATCGTTTCGTTTACGATTCTGCCACCTGATGCTGCCACAGCAAAAGAAGCAGTTTTACAGTAAAGAAAACTTGGGAATATTTTTATATTGCACGTAGTCAAACGACATTTAATGCTCCATAAGGTAAAACGAATGGTACACTGAATGCTTTGCGTCTTTTATTAAAAAGGTGTAACTTGAATACGTGTTTGGTAACAGGACATCGATCCTATCTAAAAATGTAGCTGTTTTTTAAATTCCTTTAGCATTTTCGGCATTGTGTTACTTCGCTCGGGAAATCAGACAACACTTTCGACTTAACAGAAATCAGTGAACACTTTCAACAGTAAAGTAATGATTACAATATTTGACGCAATTATTACTAGTTCCTCATTATTAATGGTATATTTTAAAACTGTAAAAGTTCACAAACACCATTAAAAGTAGCGGTGTGTAGATGCCCATATTTCGCAGAACCATGTCCTGTGTGTTGTTGCTAATACGAGACGTCTTCCTTTTTAGAATGGCCGAAACAGCTGAAATCACAGGGGTTCAGTCCCGGTAAATACGGTGGATGAGGTAACTCTACCCGAACGTTGTATTGAATGCATAGCCGAACAATCCAGGATTTATTCAGCCCTGCGTTTTCGCGCACGAGCAGGAGACTTTCTATGTGATGTCGCTATGCCCATGCTGGTATATGCCTTTCTAGAAGTGACTTACACCTCTCGATGTCATTGTTATGTTCTGATCATTCTTCCTCCAAAAATCCACACAGAATACATCCATTCGAAAGACCAAATGTGACTTTATACACATGCAACCTTGCTTTGGGAAAATGCACAGTGAATACCGGGATTATCCAAGGCCGTCTACAAAACAAAAAACCATGGTATTAGAGAGATGAGTTCCCTCTTTTAGTGATATCACGCGGAAACCAAGGCTTCCGGTTGGTTTTCAACGCTGTTGTGTATGACGTCAAACACGAAACCGACGTATCAGGCCGTGTGATCTGAGAGTGACGTCAAAGAAAAATCAGCTCTCCAACGTCATGGCTTTGGGTTTTCAGGACGGCATTGCTTCAATCTAGAGCCATGACTCATGTCGTTGCCCGGGGGCCTAAAACTCCACACAACGTTCATCTAACCAGAGGATCCTTGTGTGTACTCTAATACACTGGCGTGCAAAAATTAAGGACGAGACGGGCTTTCAAATGTAACGTCGTGCAGAAGTGCTCCACATCGACTCAAATCATTCCATAAGATCCCCAAGATGTAAGAATATGGGATGAGCAAAACCGTCCAAACAAGGAATCCAAAGTATACAAAGGCACTTTATTGAAAAGGTAGCTTACAGCACAACTGGACAGAAGACAGAAACGTCAATGTGACAGGCGGCTGCCGAGAAAAATCCAGCCTTTAGTAGGGGATATGATCACCCCTGACTGCGTTGCAGGATTTACAACGACTGTCCATGCTGAGGACGTGGTTGTCAAGCAACTGTTGAGGCATCGCAGCCCATTCCTCTTGTAGCGCCAATCGCAGCTGCGGAATCGCTGCTGGCGGTTGGTGACGTGCTGCCAAGCGCCTCCCGAGAAGGTCCCACACGTGTTCGATTGGATTTAGGTCCGGGGACCTTGCGGGTCAATCCATGCGTTGAATATCTTCACTCTCCAACAGCTTTGCGACAGCCACTGTACGATGAGGTGTAGCGTTCTCGTCCATGAAGAGGAACTCAGGACCCACAGCACATCTAAACAGACGCACGTGAGGCAGGAGAACCTCGGTACAATAGCTGACACCAGTGACTGAACCTCCTTGAAAGATGTGGAGGTCAGTACGGCTACCAAGCATGATACCGCCCCAAACGAGAACTGTGCCACCTACAAACCGGTCCCTTTCGATGACGTTGGAGGTGTGATTGCGTGTTTCCTGCTTTCTCCAGATGTGTATACGTCCAGAATCGCTCGTCAGACTAAATCAGCTCTCATTCGCAAAGAGAACTCGACCCCATTGCTGATGTATCCAGTTCGTGTGTTCCTGGTATCACAGAAACCGCCGTGTCCGATGAGCAGGCGTTATTAGCACACACCGTACTGGACGTCGTGCAAATAGACCACCTTTGTGCAGCCTCTTGGCCACGGTAAAACGCGATAACGGACTTCCAGTTGTCAGTTGCATGTGCCTTGCAATTTCTGCCGCTGTCTGCCGTCTGTCTCTTCTCGCCTGTCGGACAATATAGCGGTCGTCCGCCGTCGTGGTTGCTCGTGGACGACTACTGCTAAACTCTCGGACAGCTGTTCCTGTCGTTTGAAATGCTCTCCAAGCTCGTGAAACGATGCTGTGAGCGATCCTGAACTCCACGGCCACACTAGTCACACTTCTACCTTCTTCCAACTTCCCAATGACGCGACCTCGGGTAAAGTCATCCAGATGTCGTCTACTGGATTGCCCGTTGGCCATATCATACGGTGGCAGCAACTCGACGTCTTTCAAACCGATGTACACCGTGCAATAGCTTTCACTGAATTACTGAGCGTACACCGCCCGTATGCTTTATACCCTTCGGACACTCCCCTACGTCATGCAGCATATATGCACATGCCCTACCGTACCGGACCCTAGTCTATCTCCTGAGTGGTATTTCGGTCCGTTCTGCCAGCTCGTTCCGCTGTTATGCGCAGTCCAATGTATTACGAATTTAATCTAGTCTCTTTTGTCTGTTTAACCTTTAACAACAATAACGCCGGAAACGCCCTTAGATCCACGACCGTCCCAAAACGCCCACTCATAGTGAGTAGGATTTCCAATCCATGCATGTTCTTTAAATTTATACGGGGTTAGCAGAAGTCACCCTCAGCCATCATTGTTTTCGCTAAAGAAGTAAGTGAGGCAGGCGTTGGTATATCCAGAAACAATATTATTTGAATATACATGGCCTCTGCGTAATTAGCAGAAGTCACCCTCAGTCACCATTGTTGTGACTAAACAAATAAGTAAAGCAGGCATTGGTATTTTCCGTGGCGATATTATTTGAATTTACACGGCCTCTACGAGATTACCAGAAGTCATCCTCAGTCACCGTTGTTATTGCTAAACAAATATGTAAAGCAGGCATTGGTATCTTCCATGGCAATATTATTTGAATTTATACGGCCTTTACGGGATTAGCAGAAGTCACCCTCAGTCACCATTGTTTTCGATAAGAAAATAAGTGAAGCAGGCGTTGGTATCTCCCGGGGCGATGTTATTTGAATTTATACGGTCTCTACAGAATTACCAGAAGTCACCCACAGTAATCATTGTTGTGGCTAAAGAAATAAGTAAAGCATGCATTGGTGCCTCCCGGGGCTATATTAATTACACTCCTGACATTGCATGCCTTCTTCATGGAAGAATGCAGTGATCGCCCCGGAAAACGCCTTAAGGTCACTCCACACCAAGACTACAAACTAGAAGTTAACTGTGGTGATTAAGCACTAATATTTCTTTTGTTAACTTGTGCAGGGGAAGAGGAGAATTCTGAAAGGCGCAACAGAAGTCAGTTTTGTGTGTTATAATATTCTGAGCAACACAAGATTTGAGGTCCTAGCAGGGCCGGATTAAAGCCTTAGTGGGCCCCTAGGCTAAGATATTTGAGAGGGCCCCAAGGCAAAGACATATGAGTGGGCCCTCAAAGAACTTATGACCAGGAATTACCAGGGTGATTCATTAGTTCGTAGCATTTCGCGGTACAGATGGAGAAGCTTCTCCGAACAGGTGGAACATGCGAAATTTGGTGGAATGTGCCCCACGCCTGATTGGGTGACATGCTCCGCTGCCCAGACAGGTAGGCATGCGCCTGGCCCAACACGTGTGTGCCGCTCAGAATGTTGGAGGAGGAACTTGTTTTTCGTGTGCTCTTACGCCATTATTGAAAAAAAAAGGTTGAGCGCAACAGCTGCCGAGAAGGAAATTTGTATAGTATAATGTGAGGGGACAGTGCAACCTGCAACAGCAAGAAAATCGCCTGATCGATTTTGGTCCGGTCACACAGAGATCGTTGACAAATCGAGGTGTGGGAGATCAGTCACCACCAACACTGAAGCACTGCGTCTAGCTGTTGAACAGCACCCAGGAACCAGCATCCGACGATTAGCAGAATAGGTTCATGCATCACAAACGATCATCATTCGTCACCTACACCAGCTCGGTTTTCACCCCAGGTTCCGCGAATGGTTCTCCATGAGTTGAGCCCAAAGCAAACTGAGGAGCGTGTCACTCTGTGTCGAGAATTGCTGCAAAATCTACGTGACGACCGGTTTTGGCGGAGAATCGTAACGAGTGATGAGAAGAGGGTCTTCTAACGTTATCCTGATACCGGAAACTAATGGCTGCTGCCCGGGTATGAGACTCAAGCAGTGGTTCAAAGAGGGCATTTTGAAGTGAATACAGTGTTCTGTGTATGGTGGAATTTCCAGGGTTCTTGTTCACTGGGAGCTTGTTCCACATGGTCCGGCCGCCGAGGGGAATCTGTATGTCGACTTGCTGCAACACGTGAACGACGTTCTACTCCAGCGCTACACCGCAATGTTGAACCGAAAGAAGCTCCTCCTGCAATTCGAAAACTCCCCATGTCATAGGTCACGGATTGTCTACCAGAAAATTCAGGATTTGGATGGTGTCGAAAACCCACCACACCCAGCATATAGCCCGGATCTTTCCCCTTTTAATTTTCACCTGTTTCTTTCCATGGCGCACTTCTGTGCCGGCTGACAGTTCCATTCCTTGGAGACTGTGACAGATGGCATCACTGATTCTTTTGCATCCAACCCAGCCACTTGGTATCCCAACAGCATTGCATCTTGACTGAACGTGTTGGCAAAGCACCATAGTCTCTGACGGACTGTATTTTGCCAAATAGCCATATGTGGTCAACATGTGGTACCAGACTGAACATTGTAACGCAAAACGATACGAACTTATAACTCACCCTGGTATTATGAAACCGTTAAAATACGAAAGTGTAACTGTAATTTATGTGCAGAGTTTTCATAATAAGTCACTGTATCTTTCATTATTCTTCCAAGAACATGAGTTAAAAGCTTAATAATCCTAGATTTTGTCTTGGATTTCTTAGTGGTGTAATATTGTATGCTTTTCTTAGTGCATCTTTTTTGTTATGCGATATGAAGCGACAGGGGACTTTGACCATTAAGGTGGTTCCGCGTAAAATCTCTGCCTTATGTTTCCAATGGTAAAACTTCTTTACATATTTTCTTCGCAATTAATGTATTCCCAAGGATGAAAATCTGTACATCGATAAAACTAACTTGAAGTTATATCATGGGATACTTAATACTTGCTGAAGCATAACCATAATTACATTAAAAATCAATCATTTTTCTTTGAGTAATGTTCAGACCTGTTAACAGATGGCGCGACATTACATTGATGACGTCAGTAGACAAGCAAATATTGGATTGCTTAATTATGGTTATGTTTTAGCAACTAACTTGAAGTTAGAGCATGGGATACTTATCCCATGCTCTAACTTGAAGTTAATACATTAATTGCGTAGAAAATATGTAAAGAAGTTTTATCATTGGAAACATAAAGCAGAGATTCTAGGAGGAACTACCTTGACTGTTCCAAGAACAAACTGGAAGGTGTGGGTGGGTAGTAGTGAAAAAGCTGAAACTGTCTCGCCGAATCCGCTGTACGCAGCGACATGAAATCTTCACCCTTTGTGAGACACTGCATTGAAATCCGTTTGTCTTCCAGCCTCTGTTTGTGATCAAGTGGAAATCACACGAGACGAAATTAAAACTATTTTAGGAACCTCTCTCTCTCTACCTATCTATCTATTACTTGCCCAGGTATGCCTACTGGGTCCTTGGTCATGGTGGATCCCAAGACTATAGCCCTTATAGTCCCCCTTAATCCGGCCTTCGGTTCTAGTAGTTAAAGGATTAAACTTTACCAAAGCTTATTCACGTGCTCCTCTTGTGTAACCAAATTTATTTAGCATTTCAACTCATAAAATGTTGGAAAAAACAGAAAAGCGGTTGTTTTAATGAGGGAAAATCGGCATGTGATTATTAAAAGACGTAAACAAGGTGAAAGTGTTTCACCACTTGCATCCAAATTTTGTATTGGACAGCAAACTACACTCACTGACAATGAAATTGCACGCCTAGAAGAAAACATGCTACAACCGCAAAACTTTGCAATAGCTGTAGTGCGTGCTGGTCTGCAAGTGATCCACGTTTGGTACGATTGCGCATGACCCCACACCCTCTGGTGGCGCTGCAAGCATGAACCGGCAGCCATATAAACTAGCCTGTAATCGATGCCCATGAAAGAGAAAAGCACCGGCCGACGCAAGCAAGAACGCAGAGTGACAATAATGCTGGGTAGATGCCAGATACGTCGATTTACATAACTTAGGGACTTTGAGAGAGGCCGGAACGTCGAGCTGAAAGCCACAGGGTGGTTGGCGCGTCGTATAGCCCACGACTTGGTTCGTTCTGACCATATAGTCCAACTGTGTTGGGAGCAGAGGACAGGTGAAGGCACTGCCACACGGACGGCGAAGTGGCTCCGAACGGACCAGGAAAACCACCAGTAGAGGAGATCGACAGATCATGCACCAGGCACGAACTGATCCCGCGGGGACTCGGTCCACTATACAAGCAGATGTAGCGCGGCTCCTGTGTGCCCACAAATCATTTCCCGACGCCTCCCGGATGAGAATCGGTGATCCCAGCGCCCCTTACGTGTGCTGCCATTAACACCGGAACATCGCTGGCTCCGTTTGCAGTAGTGCCAGGCCAGAGCGACGTGGAAACGGAAGCTCGTCTCTTGAAGTGGGTCATGCTCAGTTGCTACCCCCATCAGAGCGCCACAATTTCCGTGAATCGATTGTGTCAACTTGCCATGTACGTCCTGGTTTTATATCTCCTACGGGAGTACTATGAGGGCGTGGTTGGCACAAATCATTTTCATGTGCTTTGAAGTTGTACTCATTTGCACCTCCTCACGTGACTTTCCCATCCCATGAGTTACAGTCCGAACGCACACATTTTCCCTGGTGTTGCATTTTCAGCAGTGAGTTTTCCAAAAGACGCCCCAAAAGAATTTGTTCTTCACCGTGCCCAACAAAAACAATTAAAATTAAAAATCCCTTTCTTTTCTCACGCCAGATGCTCGGTGGCGAAGACAGCTTTTTAAAAATCACCCTGAAGACCTAACTGCAAAAGGCATGCTCTGTCATGAATGGAATTCGGGATTACACCATACAATACAAATTTTAAAGATGACAATCCATTTTTTGATGTAAATATGAAAAGGATGGTAAGTCAGATAATATCCGAAAACTTAAAGTTGTTTTCGGATACTTGCCATCCTTTTCATATTTACATCAAAAAACGGATTGTCATATTCAAAATTTGTGTTGTATGATTTATCTGCTTCTACGGGCAATCACGGAATAAGATTCTTAACCTCCAGATTCGCTAAACAGGAATACCGGTTACTTCGACTAGCGAATCCTGTGATAGTTATATTCAAATTAATCGGAAGCTTGAGACTTGGTCATTCTGGGTGGTGTAGTGGTTAGCAAACTCGGGCGCTATCCGGGAGACGCAGATTCGATTCCTGCTCCAAGACGACGAAGTTTTCAAGTTTTCGGATATTATCTGACTTACCATCCTTGTCATATTTACACCAAAAAGCGGATTGGCATCTCCAAAACTGGCATGCTCTGTTTTTGAAGAAGAATAAATAAGGCTTTGACTTGAATCTTGGGCTGGACGTTTCAGTTTATGGCATGACACTTCCAATTCCGCCCTTGGAAGCGTGCTCTAACGTTTTGTGCAAGACCGTCATTCAACATATTTCGAAAATAAGACTATGTTCAAACCAATGTCACGAAATCACTACTGAATATTATTTCTTTGAAGATGTCTGACGCAATTAAGAGCGTTCTTGGAGTAAAGGACAATATACCGGAATTTGTGCTCATCTTCTATAAGTCCATATGTCTTTCCCCAGCCATGTGTCTTTCCACAGTCATATGTCTTTCCCCATATGTCTTCCCCATATGTCTTTCCCCAGCCACGATTGCCTTTCAGAAAAAGTTAAGTGCGATGTGGAATACTTGGAAACCAAGGTAGTAAAAACTGTCATATTGGAACATTTACCAAGCGGTCATCCCACCGCTGGCTACCAATTTTGTAAAGTACAGAGCTTAACAAAAATTTCAAAAATCGCCACCAATTTGATGCGAACCGAGCATGATTCTTCAAAGAAGAGAAAAAAAGATTGTATAGGTTGTCTTGCGAAGACTGCTGTAATGAGGGCGCGCACTTACCTAAATTTCATTTTACTATCAGTAGAGCATCCACCAATCAACTGTGAGAATGGCCGGCACTTAAATACACTTTAATTTAGAAAATCACGTTTGCATAATTTGTGGTGATGAATCAGGCCGAATTGGGGCCATAGAAAGGTCACTGAGACTAACGTGGCAAATTTTAACAGAATGCGCTGTCCAATCATGGATATCGGAATAGTCACTCAAATGTCTTGTTACAAGTTTACCCATTAGCTGTCTCTGTCATAGTTCCGAATAATAAACATCCGGCACTTAAAACTCAAAGAAACTGTCACTTACTGTTCTTCTCATGTTGTAAAATCTAACAGCACCGAGCACGTTCCTGGAAAACGATCACGTACACCGTTAGTGGAATGTAGTAACCACAGTGTCGGTTTTACTAATAGCAGAAACCACGCAACTTGGATCCGGGTTGGAAACGGCTGGATGCCGCGTAGATGCCCACACACTTTCACTGGTCCTGCTGCTGAAGCGTGGGGTTAGAACCACAGACCCACGTATGATGCTCTCCTACGAAGAGAAGAACCGTTGGTCACACGACGCGCGACCCGAGCTGACACTTTGCACTCAAACCAAGATTTCTGCTTGCTCCTCGGATGTTTGGAACTTTCGGATGTAACGGGAAACGATTTCGATCCTGGTCCCTTTGCCACTCCATTATATCATGGACGCTGACGAATCGATTGTGCTTGAGAACTCGGCACTCCTTTCGATGTCAGGCCAAGGTGGACCATCCATAACTCTTTCCTGTTGTTCAATCAAGAAAACTTCTTTGCCTCCTCTCTTTATCGAAGCTGCTCGTGCTGCTACTTCTTCTGGCGTGTAACGGGAAGCCTGAATTTTTCTTCCTTCTGTTGATTTCAACTCGCAAACCAGAGCTGATAACTGCTTTCCCCCGTGCACACTACAACACAAGAATACTAGGAGCATTTAAAATGCATTTGTTGGCGCTTAAGAATTTCAAAATATCCAACAATTCCTTGACTTAAGCTGAAACCTCTCCCATAAATCTGTCCTGCGAACGACGTCTCCACCCTTTGTTTAGTGGAGGAGCCTGACACCATCGGAAGAATTACGACTGTTTTTGTCAGCTTCATTACCCACACCCAACGACAAATCCTCTTGGTGGTCCCTGCTTCATTTTGGGATTTCTCTTTTCTTTGTCTAAAAACCTAATCAGAGCTCATGAATTAATTAATCAATTAATTAACCGGCTCGATTAGCCACGGCCATTATATTCAAAATGATGAGGGCAAATTCATAACAATATTGTTTAAATAATTTGAAGCAACTGTGACAGGAATAATGTTTCTACACAATGCAGAATATTTTTCGCATTCTGCAAAATGTGAATTTTGTAGAATCTGAGATTTTTCTGAATGCCAGGAGAGCTTGTATCATCTGAGACAACATAATACAAGTTAGTAAAATCATGCAATGCATTGATTATGATACGCTTTGCAACATACCAGAAATCATTTCTCAAGTTATGAGGATAATGACTGTGGAATAAACCTCGGTCTTTGTAACGTACCAGGAGATGTGACGTACCTGCCAGAAGGACGCACACGACATAAAGGCAGATAGGAATCAGAATAAAACGTCCGCATAGCTCAATTGGTAGAGTGACTTATCCCGGAATGAGGGGATCCGGGTTCGAATCCTGGCGTGGACAGAAATGACGGAGAAATTTACTTCGTTATAATGGCGCCCGAACTATCCGGATGACCCGACCGCTCAAAATCTCGCAATGGTGTGATGTTATTTCCACACCGCGAGATAGGGAAAATAAGAGAATCCCTTCTCCAGCACTTCGAAAAAAAAAGGGGGGGAGATGATGTAACGTACCAGGAGATGTGACGTACCTGCAAGAAGGACGCACACGACATAAAGACAGATAGGAATCAGAATAAAACGTCCGCGTAGCTCAATTGGTAGAGTGAATTTCTCCGTCATTTCTGTACACGCCAGGATTCGAACCCGGATCCCCTCATTCCGGAATTAGTCACTCTACCAATTGAGCTACGCGGACGTTTTATTCTGATTCCTATCTGTCTTTATGTCGTGTGCGTCCTTCTTGCAGGTACGTCACATCTCCTGGTACGTTACATCTTGTGCCCTGAACTTTTATTCCCATTTTGATGATATTCCACATAACCGGTTCAGTATACCTCCGAAATAACATGATAAAGTTTTGTCGGAATGGAAGCATTTTTACGTAAGTTATGATGCATAAGGGCTATGGAATAGATTCCGCTCCTGTGTTCTAACCTTTGACCCCATTTCGCCCATTTTCAATAGGATTCGTTAACCCCATTTCGCCCATTTAATAGGCATGCCCCTACAACATACTAACATTTCATCCAGATCGAAGAGTTTTTACGTAAGTTATGACGCATAATGGCGATGGAAGTGATTCCGCTCCTATGTCTTGACCTTTGACCCCATTTCGCCCATTTTCAATAGGGTTTATCCCCAGTGGGCCCCTACCATATACTAAAATTTATTCGAAATCGAACCTTTTTTACGTTAGTTATGACGCATAAGAGCAGTGGAATGGATCCCACTCCTTTGTGCTAACCTTTGACCCCATTTTGTTCACGTTCAATAGGGTTCCTTCCCAGAAGACCCCTTCCACATAATAAAAGTTCATCGAAATCGAACGATTTTTATGCGAGTTATCGTGCGGACGAACATAGGCACACAACGCGTGACGTAATGAGGCAGATGGGAAACGTGACCATCTGCTCGTAAGAGTGTGACGTCATAAAACTTTAATAGAATCCACACACAACGCGTGACGTAGTGAGACAGATGGCGTGACCGCGCGCCGACATATCAAGCGCGAGATTGAGACGTCATAAGATCGTCCCCAGGTGGTCCTCTACCACATAATAAAATTTCATCGAATCGAACCATTTTTACGCACGTTATGACGCATAAAGGCAATGGAATGCATCCCGCTCCTATGTCCTGACCTTTGACCCCACTTCACCCATTTTCAATAGGCTTTATTCCCAGGTGTTCCCCTGTAGGGGACACGCACACCCACAAAAATTAGTATATGGTAATATATTAAAATTTCATCGACATCGAACCATATTTACGCAAGTTATGATGCATAAGGCCAATGGAATGGAACCCGCTCCTATGCCGTGACCTTTGACCCCACTTCACCAATGTTCAATAGGGGTCATTACCAGGTAGTCCCCTACAATATGCTAAAATTTCATCGAAATCGAACCATATGTACAAAACGTATGACGCATAAGGGCAATGGAATGGATCTCGCTCCTATGCCGTGACCTTTGACTCCATTTCGTCCATTTTCAATAGGGTTCGTCCCCAGGTGGTCCCCTACCCCATATTAAAATTTCATAGAAATCGAACCATTTTTACGCGAGTTATCGTGCCGACAGACAGACGGACGGACAAAGCTGGAGCATATACGATTCTTCAACCTACGGTTGGAAAGCGTGAAAAACATAAAAAATAGACTTTGTCTTTATTTTGCGGCTTTATGATTATAACTTCCAAAACACGAAACTGTAAGCATTCAAGATATTTTTTTTTCTATTTTCAACACAATTTAATACACGGAGCATGGATTAAGAATAGAATTTATCAACGACGTCCTTTATTGCAGAGAACTCTAGCTGGGCATCAAATTCAACGAACGTCCGCAGTACCTTTTTAGAGAATTGTGTGGATTATACTAATTGACTTTGTGACGTACCTGCCAGCAGGACGCACACGACATAAAGGCAGATAGTAGTCAGAACAAACGTCCGCGTAGCTCAATTGGTAGAGTGACTTATTCCGGAATGAGGGGATCCGGGTTCGAATCCTGGCGTGGACAGAAATGACGGAGAAATTTACTTCGTTATAATGGCGCCCGAACTTTCCGGATGACTTGGCCGTTCAAAATCTCGCATTGGTGTGATGTTCTTTCCACACTGCGAGATAGGAAAAATCAGAGAATCCCTTCTACAGCGCTTCGAAAAATAAAAGTGTGTGACGTTGCATTCCACACACCAGATTGACTGGGAGTTCTCAAGTGCACGTTCTACAGTGGATGGCTGCCTGCAACGATTCATGGTCACGGCTGACCCGTGGGCCATGCCCCCGGCCCTCTTTCGGGGGGGAGATGTGACGTACCTGCCAGCAGGACGCACACAACATAAAGGCAGATAGTAGTCAGAACAAATGTCCGCGTAGCTCAATTGGTAGAGTGACTTATTCCGGAATGAGGGGATCCGGGTTCGAATCCTGGCGTGGACAGAAATGACGGAGAAATTTACTTCGTTATAATGGCTCCCGAACTTTCCGGATGACTCGGCTGTTCAAAATCTCGCATTGGTGTGATGTTCTTTCCACACCGCGAGATAGGAAAAATCAGAGAATCCCTTCTACAGCGCTTCGAAAAATAAAAGTGTGTGACGTTGCATTCCACACACCAGATTGACTGGGAGTTCTCAAGTGCACGTTCTACAGTGGATGGCTGCCTGCAACGATTCATGGTCACGGCTGACCCGTGGGCCATGCCCCCGGCCCTCTTTCGGGGGGGGGAGATGTGACGTACCTGCTAGCAGGACGCACACAACATAAAGGCAGTAGTAGTCAGAACAAACGTCCGCGTAGCTCAATTGGTAGAGTGACTTATTCCGGAATGAGGGGATCCGAGTTCGAATCCTGGCTTCGAATCCTGGCGTGGACAGAAATGACGGAGATATTTATTTCGTTAAAACTTGTGGCGCACACACACGCACACCCACAAAAAATACAGGCCGGAAGATAAGCCGCTTCGCTTTTCTTCGGAATTAAACTCAGCGAAAACAATACTTTTTCTGAGTGGTTCAGTGTTTTTCGTTTATTTTTATTGCAGCATACATCGTTTGTGGGATTACAATGATAAGCTTTCGTGCATGAAGGTAAGTGAAGACCATAAAAAAAATGAAATAAGCTGATTTGGAGCCATTAGCAGTAGATATATTCAACGATTTGTTCTCCTAGCAACAATTTTTATTTTTGCCGTTGTTGCGAGTTGTAAGTTGGTTTGCTGTTAAGACTTCAATAATGTTTCTCAGTGCCGTTAGTTTCTAATCCTCCAAGATAATCTCCTAAACGGTTACCTGCAACTCCTTTAGTTGGCCACTTTGAAAACAGAATTTTCCCAGGAATTTATTCTCGGCTATAAGCGGTTTTTTTGTTTGCCAAAGAGGAATCTGGATTATCATATTGACAGCGTATCATTTCAAGAACCTATAATAAGGGGCTACCCAAAGGGATTCGATTCCGAACACTGTGGTAGAATGCTACCGCCATTTCAGCTCTTTATTTCGCTTCGAGGACGACGTCAGCATACAAGCATGCGCAGACGATTACGTGTTAATTGTGTCCACCAGCGGCCGTCATACTCTAGGAGAAAAAAGTTCCTAAGTCTTTTAACATGTTAGAAAATTGGAATCAGAGTTTAAATTTACAGTTTGATCCGGAGAATACAACTCTAACATATTTCCCGAAAGGAAGTGAGATAACTAATGCGGCTTTCCAACATGAAAAGTTCGCCACCTCTGACCTAGGGGTTGTGCTAGATGACAATCTCTCAGGAATTATCCCCCTGAATCAAGTTAAAGAAAAAGTTTTATAGATGATGAACAGGACAATTAGAATGAAGTTTCAAGGAACTATGTAGAAAGTCATGTCTAAAAAATGTATCGAGGATCTGGTGCTACACGCAAGCCGAGCGTGGTGGAAGAACACCATTAGAATGCGTCGAAAATTGCTTCATTTCCAGATTATAGCTCTTCTGGTGGGTTTTTTTTTTTTTTTTTTGATTGGAGGTTTAACGACCACCGTGAGCAACTCAATAGGCTATAAGCAGTCGCCCGTCCCTAATTTAGGGTCACTGGTTCTAGGGAAGGGAGAGAGCCAGTGCCGTAAGACAAACACAACATCCATGCCTCACCGGGATTCGAACCCGGACCCCTTACGGACGAATGATCAGAGGCCATCGCTTAAACCACTGCGCCACCAGGGCGGCCTTCTAGGGGTTACATGTAGCTTTAGTACTGCACAAGGTGAGGATAATTG
Source organism: Macrothele yani (assembly GCA_039090855.1). Classification (NCBI taxonomy): domain Eukaryota; kingdom Metazoa; phylum Arthropoda; class Arachnida; order Araneae; family Macrothelidae; genus Macrothele; species Macrothele yani. The sequence goes on from CM077004.1 coordinate 42,658,869, forward strand.
CCATCGAGGCACGTTGCCACATTAATTATTTAAAAATTAAAAACATTGAAACACACAAGTACTTTCGGGAAACTCAACTTGTTCCCATCATCAGGTGTAAAAATAAGGTGGTTAAAAGCTACATGAAGTTTCTAAGTTAAAACCACACGACTTGAAGAGACAGATGACACGTCTATTTGAAAGACAACATAACATTCACAGACGACGCAACAAACTTACAGTTAGGGATGAAAAAGACAGGTACGGTTAAAAAGCTAGACGTCAGAAGATCTCATGAAGTTAAATGTGGTGATTATGACGTCAGAAGATCTCATGAAGTTGAATGCGGTGATTATGACGTCAGATTACGCTGGCGATGTTCAATAGAGTTTATGAGCTGTAACCAAGGTCTGGGTAGGTTAACAGGGTAATCATAGTAGCAGCAAGAATTCGACAATCTGTGAATAACGACAGTTTCCCTGCATCTTAAAAACCATTCATTTCCATTACCCGAAATAAGTTTAACATCAGACCAGATGCGTGTCAGATTCTTGTCCAGGCAAGTTCTCGTAAGTGCTGTGGTACGAACTTCATTTCTCAAAGAGCGTTGATGTTCAGAGAGTCTGTATTTCAGTCTTTTTTTAGCACTACCTACATAGTAGGTTGTATGTGATACAGGGGAACCAGAGTTAGAGCCCCTGTATCACATACAACCTATTATGTAGGTAGTACAAAAGAAAACTGAAATACAAACTCTCTGATCATCAACGTTCTTTGAGAAATCAAGTTCGTACCACAGCACTTACGAGAACTTGCCTGGACAAGAATCTAACACCCATCTGGTCTGATGTTAAACTTATTTCGGGTAATGGAAATGAATGGTTTTTAAGATGCAGGAAACTGTCGTTATTCACAGATTGTCGAATTCTTGCTGCTACGATGATTACCTTGTTAACCTACCAAAACTTTGGCTACAGCTCATAAATTCTATTGAACATCGCCAGCGTAATTTGACGTCATAATCACAGCATATAACTTCATAAGATCTTCTGACGTCTAGCTTGTTAACCGTACCTATCTTTTTCATCCTTAACTGTAAGTTTGCTACGGCGTCTGTGTATGTTATGTTGTCTTTCAAGTAGACGTGTCATCTGTCTCTTACATGTCGTGTGGTTTTAACTTAGAAACATCATGTAGCTTTTAACCACCTTATTTTTACACCTGATGATGGGAACAAGTTGAGTTTCCCGAAAATACTTGTGTGTTTCAATGTTTTTAATTTTTAATGAATAAATGTGTCAACGTGCCTCGATGGCAATTATCCTCACCTTGTGAACATTTTGGTGCTTAGTTGAAGCATGCCAAGGTCATCCTTGGTTAGTCTTAAAGCTTTAAGACTGTTTCCACCCGGAATCTGCAGATCCTCTCGGAATGCGAGCCGCTTGACTTAATACTCGAAAAGGAAGCTGTTCTTTTCCATCTTAAGTGCAATGATCAAGAAACTACAGTGTTCAGCAATAGTTTCAAAGGAGAACAAACTGAGAGATTATCTAAGACCGCTATACACCATCCAGCTCCAAAGCAATGTCCACCATGAGACAAGACAGAACCAAGAGGAATGGGGAATAAACTGTTTATAGATGGCTAACAAATTGGTTGTAGCGGGCTTCTGTGTTTTGTAAGACGACAAATTAGTAATGTTTAAAGGTTTCAGATTGACATTCTACAACAGTGTTCGAGTTAGAGCTCTAGGCTATTCTCGAGGCTCTACGCTGGGCTAATTCAAATCACAGCAGGTAACATATCAACTTAAACTGTGTGACAGGTAAGGTGACTCCGCCGTAAGAAAATTGAATAATGCAAATAAAATTGTCAGAGACATCAAAATCAGTTTGAAAACCTAAAAGAAGTTCAGGTCTCCTTCTACTGGACCAGAGAACACCAGAGAATAGCTGGGATTGAGACTGCAGGTGAATTAGCAATAGCTGGAACGACAAGGACAGAATTGGGTATTAGGATCAAAGAACCACTTCATAGTGTGCGTACAAGAAAAACGGCTCGATGTTTGAGTGGCTTGAAATGGTGGAAGACAGTGGTCATATTGAGGTGGACGTATGAAGTATTTCCTAAGGTCTTTTCTAAGAGATGTTTGACAAATAAGTTTTATAATCAAGTCTTGACAGAGCACGGAGTGATACCATCTTACTTCAGAAAATTCTCATTTAAGAGCAGCTTTCGTGGATGTGAAGAACAACAGCCTACGATGTTTCACCTCGTCTTCCGCTGTCCAGCGCTCAGAGGTAAAAGCAGCAAGTTCTTGTCGATGAGCACATCAGAGGGTTTTTTTTTTGGTTGGAGGTTTAACGACCACCGTGAGCAACTCAATGGGCTATAAGCAGTCGCCCGTCCCTAATTTAGGGTCACTGGTTCCAGGGAAGGGAGAGAGCCAGTGCCGTAAGACAAACACAACATCCATGCCTCACCGGGATTCGAACCCGGACCCCGTTCGGGCGAATGATCAGAGGCCATCGCTTAGACCACTGCGCCACCGGGGCGGCCATCAGAGGATATTAAAAGGAGTAACGGCACAAAAGCATACACATTGACGAATGAACAGTCGATGTTGAGAATCTCACAAGACCAGAAGAATGAAGAGATTTCGAGAATTGATTATCAGGACTCGGAGTAAGTGGCATGAATTTTCAAAGTATGAGTCACGGCATCAGTCTTTAAAAATCTCATAAATGGTGAAAATTTTCCAAATTCGTGGAGACAATGTAAATAGACAAAGTCATCGCTCTTTCCACGCTTTTCTTTAACCAACACAGAGCAGCAGAAAAAGTTGTTATTCGACACTGCTGGGGTCGAATCTCAGATCTCTCGATAACTAGCCGAGTGCGTTCGCTTTACGCTACGGCGCCAACAATCCACGGCGCTATGTGTGTTTATCTGTCAGCATCTGACTTCACAAATCCGTAAGGATGGGCTCAGCAACTGAGACGTCTCCATCCGGTGGGGCTCAACGGCACAAGCTATTTAATTATAGCTAATAAATCCAAAGAGCGAGAGAAATGGTGAAAAACTTCCAAATGCATGGAGACAATGTAAATAGACAAAGTCCTAGCTTTTTCAACGCTTTTCTTAAATTAACACAAAGCAACCGAAAAACTGTATTTTGGCACCGCTGCAATCGGATCCCAGATCTCTCGATAACTAGCCGAGTGCGTTTGCTGAGCCTATCGCTACGGATTTGTGAAGTTAGAAGCTGACTGATGAACATACATAGCGCCGTGGTTGTTGGCACCGTAGAGTAAAGCGAACGCATTCGGCTAGTTATCGAGATATCTGGGGTTCGATTTCAGCGGTGTCTACATACAATTTTTTGGTTGCTTTGTGTTAATTATAGAAAAACCTGCAACGAGCGATGACTTTGTCTATTTACATTCTCATAAATTTTTGCCTCTCCACAAAGCCTGGGATTTTGATTTGATAGCTTCATGATTTGGGGTTTGATAAATTCTTTTAAGTCAGTAGCTTAGAAGAAAAATTTCTTTAGTTATTTTAATTCTTTCGTTTCCTACAAAGTTTGAAGGCCTGTTTGGTTTTAATCTTTTAACGACCATAATGCTCGAAACGCCCTTACATCCAAACCACCACAACCGCCCGGTAACGCCCGTATAGAGTGAATACGATTTCCTACACCCACCTGTTCTTTGATTTAGCATGTGCTTTACGAGATTAGCTAAAATCACCCTCAGTTATCATTATTGCCCCAAAACAAATATACAGGGTGTTTCATAAAGAATGACCCGATTGGAAAAGTGAATATCTCGGCAAACACGAACCACCGATGAATGCCACTCATATCATCTCTACGGACGTGGCCTAGAGTTTGTTATGACTACCGCTAGATGGCAGCACGAGCGTCCAAACAGTCGCTACGGTGAGTAAGAAGATGGCGTCGAGGCAACAGAAGGCGTTTTGTGTGCTAGAATTTAGCAAGACCAAGTCCGTGATTACGGTGCGGCGTGCGTTTAAACGGCGTTACGGCAGTGCTTCAGCAGTGGGTAAAAACATTCGTCGTTGGTATCGACAATTTGAAGAAACAGGGTGTTCATGTAACGGAAAGAGTCCTGGAGAACCAACCACCTCAGCGACGAATGTGCAACGAATACACGAGGCGTTTCAGTGAAGCCCACGGAAGTCTACTCGTCGTGCGAGCCGCGAACTTGCCATCCCTCATGTGACTGTTTGGCGTGTTTTACGACGACGTTTGCTGCTGAAGCCGCACAGATTGCAACTGGTGCAAGCTCTTCGTGGAGGTGACAAAACACAACGAAAAGATTTTTGTGCAACTCTGTTAGAGGACATGGAGGACCAATGCGTCGCACAAAGGTAGATTTTTTGTGATGAAGCAACCTTTCATGTAAGCGGAAAAGTTTCGCGCCACAATGTTCGCATATGGGGACTAACGAATCCACATGAAACTTTCCAACATGAACGTGATTCACCAAAACTGAATGTTTTTAGCGCGGTTTCTGTTAGAAAGGTTTATGGCCCTTTCTTTTTTCGGACAACACGGTTACGGGCAACTCCTATCTTGCAATGCTGAAGGACTGGCTACTTTCACAGCTGCAGGACGAATCTGAAGATTACATTTTGCAGCAGGACGGCGCACCGCCACATTGGAACCTCCAAGTTCGTCGGTTTCTAAACGACACATTGCCTCAGCGTTGGATTGGACGCAGGGGACCTCATGACTTGGCACTACACGCTTGGCCTCCGAGATCTCCAGACATCACACCATGTGACTTTTTTTATGGAGATACGTAAAAGACCGTGTTTATGTTCCTCCTTTACCCGCTGACTTGGATGAGCTCCGAACGAGAATCACTGCGGAGGTAAATTCTGTGACTGAAGACACTCTCCGAGGTGTTTGGGATGAATTCAGCTATCGGCTTGATGTTGTCCGTGCAGCAGGTGGAAGGCACATTGGGCATTTGTAATTGTGGTGAGTGAAACTTCAGACCTTCCTTCATACTTGGCTCTTTCTTCTTTGTAACTATACCACATCTGTCTTATTAAATATATTACTTTGAAAACGGGTCATTCTTTTTGAAACAGCCTATTTAAAGCAGGCGTTGTTATCTCTGGGGAAGATATTGCTGTATTTATAAACATGACATCGCAAGCCTTCTCCGTTGAAGTGATAGACCTAGGAAATACCTGAAGGTCAATCCACATCAAGATTACAGACTGGAAGTTGCATGTGATGTCCGAGCACTAAACCTTCTTTTGTTACAAATTTTGAAGATGACAATCCGATTTTTGGCGTAAATGTGACAAGGATGGTAAGTCAGATACCATCCTTGTCATCATTTCTTTCATGGTTTCTTTCATGCTTCTTTTGTTATTTTGTAAAGGGGATGGGAAATTTTTGAAAGGACATTTTCGGGTGTTATGGTGCTCTGAGCGACACAGATTTCAGACCCTTGTCGTTTAAAGGTTTTTTGGCGTAATTATTATTAATTAACAAATACAAATAATTTCTTTGTTTTTGATTGTCATTGCTTCGGGAATGTCGTTTTCAGTTTTTCCTTCATTTTTTTAAGATTGTTTCTTCATATCTTGAGTAATACGAGGATCATAACAAACGTTCTGCGCATGTTAATCTAAAACGGAAGTAGATGATGCAATTGGGAAAATGATTGCTTCATGTCAAGGTCAGACTCTCAGCAATTGGTGTCAGAACGACGCGTTATCATTTGCTGTGTGGACATGGGAGAGTTTGGAAATAGAGGCGTTCAGTTCCTCAGGTCGAGTCCTGCATTTGAATAGCACTCGTACGTGAAAATAGAAACTCTGCGAAGAAAAACTCTGACACAGATATACAGTGCCTTGCAAGAAGTTTGTGGGAAAGGAATTCTTGATCGAAGCACAGTTTTTTTCTGACGGCGAAGTTGAGACCAAACATTAGTCAAAATCGCCCCAACTTTTTGGAAGAAGGAGCGATCTTGCTGCATGACAATGCATCGTGTCACGACGCAGCGACGGTACGGGGACTTTTGTCGAAATATGACTGGGAAACTTTATCCCACCCACCATACAGCCCTGATCTCAGTCCACCCGACTTTGGTTTTTTTCCAAAGTTAAAAAACGGCTCCGTGGTGTCCCAGCTAAAACAATATTGCTGGGCCATTACTGGCAGCCAGCACTGCCAACAATGGCCCAGCACTATGTGGCCGCTGCCGAACCGTCAATAAAATGTCCGGGAGGCCAACAGTTGGCACCCCATCAGTTGTCATATGCCACAACAGGGCCATCAGCTATCCATCACAGGCAGAAGCTGCCACAAGTGGCCCTTCAGCGGCCCTGCAAGCACGTTCCAGGAATGATGGCTAGCCTAATGTGGTCCGCTAGTTTGCCGGTAGTGGCAGCCGGAAACCACGTGCCGTAACTGATGGCTTGCCGAATCTTGTCCACCAATTTCCCAGTAGTAGCCATAAAAAGAATTAAGGATATCCGCAGTTTCCCAAAGCTACAACTTTTGTTTTCTCCCGTTACGAAACTTGTGAATTATAGAACTGCGCTGGGTAAATTTCCTCAACAGACCGGAAAAACGACAGTTTGGATCTGGGTGGATACGAACTAGGTCTGTCGGCGTGGGAGGTGAGCTCTCTACCGACCGGACTAATTTGCCACGTACGAGCGTGCGCTTGAAGCTATCTGTTTTGTGCGGAATGTGTAATTGAATGGTTCTCTCTTTCATTTCACAATATTGCGAGGTATTTTTCATAAAAGTCAGTTTCATATAATTCATAAATTTTTTGTTTCAACGTAACGATAGTTTTTTTTTTTTTTTTTACCTTAAGGGAACTTCACTCATTTTCAAGAAGTGTATAAACTTAAAGTCGCTTTCCAAAATTTTGTACTGCCCTTGTCGTCTTGAAAGGCGGTTGTTGAATTAATATATATTTACCCGGGTTCATGTTACATTTTCAACGTTGTATCTTTCCTTTCCGCTGTCCGTAGCTACATTTGTTTCAAAGAGGGAAGATATTTTATTTTACTTTTCGTTATTTTTGGAAGCGAATTCCTCCCAGTCTTGTGTATTCAGCCCATGGATAAGTACATTATATCCGCATAGCGTTGCTTTTTTTTTCTTTCAAATAATTAATAAATTTTGTAAGCGTATAATATATGTTTTTTCAACAAACTTTTTTTTTAATGTTTTTCCAGGACATTTGTTTCAAGCGGTTCACAATTTTTTCTGGTTATTCACCCATTCCATTCCATGAATTGTTATTCATTGGAATGGAGTGGGTGTATTTCATGACTTAATTTGATGTCTTCGTCGACGTGGAATTTCATTAGGAAACTAATTCGCCACTCTACATATGGATTTTGTTTCTTAACATCCACTAAAATAACACGATGGCAATAGCGTCGTCTTCAGCTAACTGGTACCATGAGAGACACAGCAAGTGTTGCTTCCGCACATGCGCAATCCCGTTGCTTCCACCTGCTGTTGGGGTTGCATTGATTGCCAGTAACGGGCCACTAGTGACACTTGCTTGGAGGCCCACAATTCACGGCGATGCTGCAGGGCCATCAATGGCTCGCCAACTGATAGAACTGCTACCAACGGACCGCTACCGGGCCGTGAGCGGCAGATTTCAGCCAGCAGTGACCCATCACTCCCAGCTGGTGGCCAGCAGTTTCCTAGCACTTGTGTTTTTGCTGGGATCCGGTACGAATCGTTGGACGAACTGTCATTGGATGTGACCCAAGTAATATAACAGCTAGAGAAAGATGTCCTACTATGGGGCATCCTAGACCTACCACACCGCTGGCAAGCTGTATTTAGCAGGGTAGGGGAGTACATTGAATGACAATAAGGTATGTTTTCTCCGGTACACAATTTTCTCAAAAATGGACAGTGTGCAGAATTTTTGCTATGACCACCTTAGTCTAAAAAAATAAAAGTAATCATGCATTTTTGTTAATGTGAATTTAAGCTGTTTAAGGTCTACAGTTTGAAATGTATGTTTAGACGTGAATTGTATTGTAAATACAAGTTCGTGAGAAATCGTGTGTATTTAAAAATAATAATAATTTAGTGAAATCTAATGAAAATTGTAAAAGCTTTGTAAGAATAGTGATATTTTTCAAGTGTCGGAAACAAGGCGTGTCCAGCTCTTTTTCGCGAGCCAAACACTATGCTTCAACAGGGTATCCTCGTATGGCCATTGGTCACAGTATCCGGTCAACTACACTGGTGTGCAAAAATTAAGGACGAAGAGGAGAAATTAGCAAAACAGTGGAACGAGCAGGCAGAACGGACCGAAAGACTACTCAGCAGATAGTCCGGTACGGTAGGGCATGCGCATATATATGCAGCCTGACGTAGATGGGGGAGTGTCGGAAAGGTATAAAGCACACGGGCGGTATACGCTCTGCAATTCGGTGAAAGCTATTGCACGGTGTACATTGGTTTGAACGCCGTCGAGTTGCTGCCACCGTGTTATATGACCAACAGGCAATCCAGTAGACGACATCTGGATGACTTTACCAGAGATCGCGTCATTGGGAAGTTGGAAAAAGGTCGAAGTGTGAGTAGTGTGGCAGAGGAGTTCGGGATCGCTCACAGCATCGTTTCACGAGCTTGGAGAGCATTTCAAACGACAGGAACAGCTGTCCGAGAGTTTAGCAGTAGTCGTCCACGTGAAACCACGTCGGCGGACGACCGGTATATTGTCCTACAGACGAGAAGAGACAGACGGCAGACAGCTGGAGAAATCGCAAGGCACACGCAACAGACAACTGAACGTCCGTTATCGCGTTTTACCGTGGCCAGGAGGCTGCACAAAGGTGGACTATTAGCACGACGACCAGTACGGTGTGTGACATTAACGCCTGCTCATCGGAGACGTCGGTTTCTGTGGTACCAGGAACACAATAACTGGACACATCAGCAATGGGGTCGAGTTCTCTTTACGGATGAGAGCCGATTTAGTCTAACGAGCGATTCTGGACGTATACACATCTGGAGAGAGCAGGGAACACGCAACCACACCTCCAACATCATCGAATAGGACCGGTTTGGCGGTGGCGGAGTTCTCGTTTGGGGCGGTATCATGCTTGGTAGCTGTACTGACCTTTACATCTTCCAAGGAGGTTCAGTCACTGGTGCCCGCTATTGTACCGAGGTTCTCCTGCCTCACGTGCGTCTGTTTAGAGGTCCTGAGTTCCTCTTCATGGACGACAACGCTACACCTCATCGTACAGTGGCTGTCGCAGAGCTGTTGGAGAGTGAAGATATTCAACGCATGGATTGGCCCGCAAGGTTCCCGGACCTAAATCCAATCGAACACGTGTGGGACCTTCTCTGGAGACGCTTGGCAGCACGTCACCAGCCGCCAGCAACAATTCCGCAGCTGCGATTGGCGCTACAAGAGGAATGGACCGCGAAGCCGTAACAGCTGCTTGACAACCTCGTCCTCAGCATGGACAGACGTTGTAAATCCTGCAACGCAGTCAGGGGTGATCATATCCTCTACTAAAAACTGGATTTTTCTTGGCAGTCACCTGTCACATGGACGTTTCTGTCTTCTGTCCAGTTGTGCTCGAAGCTACCTTTTCAATAAAGTGCCTTTGTATCCTTTGGATTCCTTGTTTGGAAGGTGTTGATCACTTGTTCCATATTCGTACATCTTGGGGATCTTATGGTATGATTTGAGTCGATGTGGAGCACTTCTGCACGACGTTACATTTAAACAACCGTCTCGTCCTTAATTTTTGCACGGTGTATAATGCGCATAACAGGTAACAGGCACGGTGACATCTCGGCGGTATGTGGATGACGCTTTACAGCCGGCGTTTTTGTCATTTTTAAGATGTATCTTAAAGTTCATTTGCGAGCAAGGTAATACTCGATCACCCACCTCTGTCATTTCTCGAGGAGATCATACGCGTCCAAGTCCGGCAACATCTTCGCATTCATCACCCATCGAGATTGAATGGGAGCTGAACGAACGATGCTTGCAAGCCTCTGCTTTGCCTCCGCGAAATGCCACTGGAATTTGAGACTAGATAAACGTTGGAATGGGTTCCGTAGAATGCACCCAGCTGATTCTGCCACCAGGTCTGTTTCCTGTTTGGTGATCACACCATTGCCACTGTTTCCCCTGCACTTGCGCTTTCTGATTCGGGAAAATACGAGGCGAATGCTGCAGAGTTTGCGGGACCAAGAATTGAGCAACTAACTGCATCGCAGCAAGCTAGTTTTCGCAGTCTGGACTTCAGTTTATTGATGAAACCGTAGAGTGGAAGTTGTACTGATACGTCTCCGCATCTGGTATTGCCGTTTCACCCACAGTGTGCTGACACTACCCCTATGTATGAGATGTGCAGTGTACCTATGACTGTTGTACATGTTTTGTGTTTGTGTCGTCGTTTTGTTCGTGAATGTACTCATTTTGTGCTTTTACCCCCTCCAGCAGACGACTCAGAAACCCTGAGTCGCCCTTTAAACGATCATTGTGATGAGTTTTTTGTTTTGTTTTCTTCGTTGCACTGATATTTTTTGTTAGCCCGTTTTGAGATTGCCAGCCATTTACACAGTTTCTTTTCATGTCTGTCTTTCGAAACTTACCTTTTGTCATAATTTTGATGTTGCTTTTGTTTCTTGTCTAAACCATGGCGTTCTTTGACCAATTGAGGCTCTTGCGCCAATAAACCCCAATCAGCCAACCAACCAAGTATACGTTGCGTGATCACAGATACTGCAACAATTATGGCGTTGTATCCCAGCATGTCGTACAGTGTAACTGATTGTAATGCGTAACACGGTGGTTACATAAGGTATAGACTGCTATCACGTCATCCTGTCTCGTAGCCTGTCAAACAGATGTATTTACTTGGAAGTTAAATCATGTAGGATTATTCTCATATTCCATATGTGTTGTGGTTTTACGGTTATTCAGCACAATCTTTTTAAGTGGCTCGTATTCCCTATTAAGCTGTGCATTTCGCACGGCAACACTTGTGACATAGTTACAACTGTTATCGTGCCCCCCCAGAAAGAGGGCTGGGGGCAAGGCCCACGGGTCAGCCGTGACCATGAATCGTTGCAGGCAGCCATACGCCGTAGAACGTGCACTTGAGAACTCCCATTCAATCTGGTGTGTGGAATCTAACGTCACACACATTTATTTTTCGATTTATTTTTCGAAGAGGGGAAGAAGGGATTCTGTTATTTTTCCTATCTCGCGGTGTGGAAAGAACATCACACCTCTTCGAGATCTTGAACGGCCGGGTCATCCTGGAAGTTCGGGCGCCATTAAAACGAAATAAATTTCTCCGTCATTTTTGGTCCACGCCGGGGATCGAACCCGAGTCCACTTATTCCGGAACAAGTCGCACTACCAACTGAGCTACGCAGACGTTCGTTCCTGCTGCTATCTGCCTTTATGTCGTGTGCGTCCTGCGGGGCAGGCACGTCACAGTAACTGGCGGCAGTTCCTGACGGCCCAGGCGTCGAGGCACCGCATCTCACACATATCCAATGAGCGACAAATCAGGCGAAAGCAGGCCTCGAGCATTCATGAGCTATAACACATTCCGCGCAACATATGGTCGGGCATAATCCTGTTGAACGATGATACCGCAGATCACCTGCAAATATGGTACACTTCAGCTTCCACAACTTCTTCGATGTACCGCTGGCTAGTCCTGATTCCTGCAATGCGCAGGAGATGGGAAGGTGACTGGAACACAAAAGCACCCCACACCAGAACTCCCGGCATCTGACCCGTGTGATGCCGCTACCAGACGTTCAGCACGGTGTCGCCGTACAAGGATGCGTCCGTCATGGGCCATTTGGTTAATCGAGACTCGTTGGAAAACACTATGCGCTACCATTCATCACACTAGTGTCTACATCAAACAAAGGTCTTCGCTTTTCCCACGTTTATAAGTGAGTCACGGAAATATTCTCATTGGCCGCCACCGGGAATCGGACCCTGGGTCTCCCAGTTACGGCCGGTTATGTTTCTAATACACCACAGCGGCCTCGGAAGACCCTGGGTTCGATTCCCGGTGGCGGCCAATGAAAATTTTTCCGTGACTCACTTATACAAGTGGGAAGAGCGAAGACCTTTGTTTGGTGTTCCTGGTCCACGTCAAATGTCTGTATCAATCATTCATTCGCCTTCTAATTATTTTTTCAGTTGCTGCTTACCATCTTTGGTGAATCCCCAGCATTGTGCTGGGCTCCAAGAAGCAATCTGCCAAATTGGCTTGGCAGTTAGCGCGTGTGAGTCCGGAGGAATTCGAGGCCGCTGTGGTGTAGTGGGAGCATATCCGGCGCGTAACTGAAAGACCCTGGGTTCGATTCCCGGTTGCGGCCAATGAGAATTTTTCCGTGACTCACTTATAAACGTGGAAATAGCGAAGACCTTTGTTTGATGTTCATGGTCCACGTTAAATGCCTGTATTAAGTAGTGTCTACATTCTTGGGTTTTTCAGGCACTAAGGTGTATGATTTACGATCAAGGGTACTCGAAGAAACGGAAGGCGATCGATGAAGACTCTCTGAGGCAAACGGTTTTGGACAGAACTTGCAAACAACCCTTGATGTGATAGAGACCTCTATTGGTTTTCTAACCCTCGGGATGTGGCTGTTCGTTCCGTCAACGCCATATGGAGGAGATGACGGTATTCCCGTTCGTTCATCCGTCACTGGTTTCCAGACCCTTCATGTCGGTGCATCAGGCCTTCCTTTTCTCAGTGACGCCATATTCGCATTACTCTGTTTACGTTCCGTCCAACAGGAGCGGCAATGTTGCGGAAGGAAAGTCCGCCTTCCCCGAGTTCAACCTATCGGCCCACTTCCAAGTCCGTCAGCTGTACGTAGAGGTCTCCTCTTCTGCAGTGGGTTATAACCTTACTACCACAATTTTCGCGAATCGACTGTGAGAACTTGCCCTGTGCGTCTTGCGTTGGTACCTTCTGCGGGACAGCTGAAAAGGTCTGGCTGGCACAAATCGCTTGCACGTACGCTGCAGTTTTAATCATTTACCTTTCCTCACGTGACCTATCCACCCTGCGAGTTTCAATCCGATCGCACATGGTTTTTTTCCCTTGGTGTTGCATTTTCAACAAACACCGGTGTATTTTCCCATCAAGTTCTTCAGACTAATATAATTTCTGCAGTTCTATCTTGACGATTCGACTTCATAAACTAGTCATAAAAAATTAGGAATATTACATGAAATGAAGAATGCATGTAGCTGACTCAAGTAACACTCACATAATTGAGGCACAAACGGTAAAGAGTGCGTTTACAAAAGCAATCTATTGTGCAATTTCTGTCCAAAGAAAGTAGCACTGCAATACAGACAAAATGGAAAATCGGAAAAGGGTCCATACCTCTGCATTTAAGTACCCTGTAACAGCAGCTCTGTGTCGAAGAACGTCTTGGCCCGTACGAGACATACTTGCAATGATATTATTGACGAGTGTCTGGGGCAACTTGGTCCCATATTACAGGTAACATGTTATGGAGGTCTGCTAGTGTACCGAGGTATGGAACAGGCTTATCCAGACGTCGCTGTACAGCGTCCCAAACGTTCTCAATGGGATTCAGGTCACGAGACCTAGGAGGTGACTCTAACGATACAATGCCATGATTTTCCATCTCCTGAAGCACGCTCCAGGTACGGTGATTGGTTGGATTGTCATCGTAAAAACGGAATGCGTGTCCAATAGCAGCGTGAAGCAATGTCATAATGGGCTCAATGATCTCGTTTCGGTTATCAGAGGCATTCATGTTGCCTTCACAATCATAGAAGAAAATACGGCAGTCAAAACACGCCTGCCCTGAACAGAACTGACTGCCATTGGTAAGGGTGGACAGATTCCACACAGTGTAAGTTGCATTCGTGTGCATGATCTCCTTTACACGTAACCTCGTCGAGTATCAAGATAAAGGGCCAAACGGGATTCGTCTGTAAAAATACAGGGTGTCACTCTGTATTACATGACATGTACTGCTGGACCCAGGTACATCCTTCACGACGGTGAGCTGATGTCAATGCCATACATCTAACCGTCCTCCTTGCTTTTCGCCGCTCGTGTTGGACGTCTGTTCTCGTGAAGACGGTTTGGGAACAGTTTGAGTGCATACTGTGACAGCCGAAGCTGCTCGAAGTGATTACCGGAGTTGTCTACTGGTGATATTAGGCCTTATCGGAGCACATACCATCAGGTAGAGCGATCTTGCCTCCTGGTGGTTATCCTCGGGCGGCCACTCCTGTGTCGATCTGCAACATTTTGAGCCGACTTCCTACACTTTGCGATACTCTTAAAGCAGCAGCCACATCGATCTATCGTACATTTGCCTGTAACACGTCAACAGCCCTATTTGTGTTGTCAGCCACTTCAAGTTAATCCCGCCGCCCAGGTGGCTCAGTGGTCTAAGCGATGGCTTCTGATCATTCGTCCGAGATGGGTCCGGGTTCGAATCCCGGTGAGGCATGGGTGTTGTGTTTGTCTTACGGCACTGGCTCTTTCCCTTCCCTGGAACCAGTTGACCTAAATTAGGGACAGTGGCCCATTGGGTTGCTGTGGCCCATTGGGTTGCTCACGGTGGTCGTTAAACCTCGAAACAAAAAAGCAAAACTTAGTCCTACCCGCAAAGTAATATATTCAGCAAACTTCTAGACCAATCGGTGTACTTTTGTAGCAGCTCGCACGCCACATGCTGCGTTGTCCTGATGTTCATTTACATATGACGTAGCTAACCAAGTTGATAACCGATCTCTAGTAGGGGCTAAATTTGCATATCACCACGTTGTCCCTTCGAAAGCGCAATATCCCTGACTTTTTGTGACCAGTGTACTGTATATCTTCCGTATACACATTGCCTGCTAATTCATCTCATTCTTTTCCTTTTCTCCAGTTATGATCTCTAGTGAAGTACTTTCATCCAGTGCTTACCGAAGATAAACCACATTTTCCTTTTATCATATGACGAAAGTGGCATAGTACAAGAAAGACTTAAGCGGCTGAGAATAGTCATTAAATATTTGATGCAATTATTCCTTTCGCGAAGATCTTATTTATGACACACCAGAAGATCGAAATTATCTTCATCAATCTTCCCAGGAACCACATAACAACGTATGTATATAATATCGTGTTATCCTTCTCGAGAGCTCTATCTTTGCAGACACGAAAATGTAGATAATGGATTTTTGCAACGTAGCAGACGGGCATTGTTCACGAAGAACGTCTTTCATCTTGCTAGGCTTTTGGTTGAATATCACCCATCAAGTGCAACATTTCCTTCATCTGGTAATATTTTGACTACATAGCCCTTCCGAGAAACATAAGTAATTTATTTTCTGGAGCTCCGTTCTCATATATTTATCGTTCAGAAAGAAAAGTAATTTATCGAAGTTTGCATCCAAACTAGTTTGTTTTAATATTTTGTATCAGGGACATGATCTGCCCCGGCAGTTGCTCATTATAATTTAATCTTCTGAACTCTCGCATTTCAGTGAAAATAATTGTCACCGTCTCGTATTCAATCAAGAAAGCATTGTCTGCAACATATTTCATGATTGTAATCAGTGCTGGATTTAAGACTTTTCAGGCCCTAGGCTAAGTTTTCTATGCGACTCCCACCCCGTCTACCCATATTTAAATTAGCTCTTATAAGATGTTTTAATAAACTTATCTTTAAGTTAGGAATATAATAACTGGTAGTATAAATTTATTGTTAAATAAGTATTATTGAAATAAAACTTTTGATTTAACTTGTTATTAAATTAAAGGTTATAAGAAAATATTTGTAAACATACACAAAGAGGTTCTTGATTATCCAGGAACATTTTGAAACCTTAGACCTATATTTGAAACCGACACACGATGCATTCTTATAACACGAAAGTAAACAATAGTATTTCTTGTTTTGATTATTTAAAATTGCATTACAACAACAAAAATGTTCTATTCTCTATTGTCGTTCTGTTCTCTTCGTTTTTCTGGATTCTTCAACTGCGGCCCTTAGGCCGCGGCCTAGTTGGCCGAGTGGTAAATCCGCCGCTGACTGTAATGTGCATAACCTCCTAGGTCTTCGTGTATCACATGTGAAACAATGGTTTCACAATTTTTCAAAATTCCAGAACCGGTTGTATCGCATGCGAAACTATGTAAGCCGCCCGCGGTGGCGTAGTGGTCTAAGCGATGGCCTCTGATCATTCGTCCGAAAGGGGTCCAGGTTCGAATCCCGGCGAGGCATGGATGTTGTGCTCGTCTTACGGCACTGGCTTTCTCCCTTCCCTGGAACCAGTAACCCTAAATTGGGGACGGGCGACTGGTTATAGCCCATTCAGTAGCTGACGGCGGTCGTTAAAACTCCAATAAAAAAAATAAAGGAAATTATGTAAAATACTTTGCTAAATTTTCTCTTATCGTCAATAAATGGCAGCACAAGTCAACTTTCGTGTCTTGTAGAGGCGTCTTGTAAGAAAAACACGATGTCTTTACATGGTCCTGGTAAGTGTTTTATAAATACTTAATTAAAAACGTTATATTTATTTAAGTATATACATTCCATTTCGGTAAGTGAGTTATTTAAAGTAAATAAGTTTAATTTCGTCAACATATTAGACAGTAGCAACTTCTTAAACATTTCTGTATCACTGGTGATGCAATGGTTTCCAATGCTGTCGGAAAAAAAATATGAGTTATTTTTAGCGGGTGTTTACACTTGTATTTACTAAATATTTTCTACAATTTATGTAATATTCAATAAATATGTTTTAAGAGAACATTTCAAGTAATGATGTTAACTCACGTAACTTGTGTGAACATTATTACTTGAAATTTTCACTTATAATAATATTATTCATTTTTTCTGACGAACCCTCAGATGATAACAAACCACTTCTTAAACGTAGGATTACTCCTGCATCTATGTCACATGATTGACCACGAAATAAACATGTAAGACACATGCCTGAGATGACTGGAGACAGCGACCACAGAAGGAGATGCCGAAATTCAAAGTGCAATGAGTTAAATACAGTGCGGTGTTCAGACTGTAAGATGTTCATGTGTTTCAGTAGCTCCAGAAATTCTTTCAAATTAAAAATAAATTAATTAAGCCAGTATTTTTCTATTTTCTTAAATATTATAATTACAGCATCTCGGTCCTGATGTATCACATGTAATACAACCCCTCCTTTCCATGAAAAATTAAAGAATTTTGTTTTTCAGTTTACAATGCAGTAAACATCAATTTTCCAACCTGTTTAAAAAAATCAAAAAATCAAGTGTGTAACTGCATCGCAGGTCAGAGTAGGATAAGGAAGTAATTATTTCTCAGATATGTTCTAGGAAAGGGTTGTAACGTACCAGGAGATGTGACGTACCTGCCAGAAGGACGCACACGACATAAAGGCAGATAGGAATCAGAATAAAACGTCCGCGTAGCTCAATTGGTAGAGCGACTTGTTCCGGAATAAGCGGCCTCGGGTTCGAATCCCGGCGTAGACCAAAAATGACGGAGAAATTTACTTCGTTATAATGGCGCCCGAACTATCCGGATGACCCGACCGTTCAAAATCTCGCAATGGTGTGATGTTATTTCCACCCGCGAGATAGGAAAAATAAGAGAATCCCTTCTCCAGCACTTCGAAAAAAAAAAATAATAATAAGGTGGAGATGATGTAACGTACCAGGAGATGTGACGTACCTGCCAGAAGGACGCACACGACATAAAGGCAGATAGGAATCAGAATAAAGCGTCCGCGTAGCTCAATTGGTAGAGCAACTTATTCCGGAATGAGGGGACCCGGGTTCGAATCCTGGCGCAGATAGAAATGACGGAGAAATTTACTTCGTTATAGGGTTGGCGAACATATATATCGCGTGCAAAGGGTAGCTATAATGTCTTTGAAAAGCGAAAAACGTTTTGTTGGGATACGGCATGCAATGCGGCTATAATGTCTTTGAAATCCTGCGGCACTGAAAATGTATATATTAACATTATTAATGGCGTCTATAAAAATGCAAGTGCAAATCTTCTGCTATTAGAGGATACAGCACCAAAATAATTGGAAAGCGAGAGAGACAAAATGGCACCATATCCCAAACTCTTCAATGCCAAATTGCAGAATTTCTTTCAATCATTGAACTGGAAAGGCAAGGGATAAAAATTAGTGTAGACTATTTAGCCCACCTTCATTTTGCTGATTACATAGTAATATTTGCAGCTATCCCTTCAGAACCACAGAGTATGATCCAGGAACTTGCTGACAAGAGGAAAGAAGTGAAAAAATTAATTTTTAGAAAACAAATGTGATTCATAATGCTTTTACAAGAAATGAAGATACAGAGAATGATTGAGAAAATCTAGAGCTAACCGATGCTTACATTTACCTTGGGCAACAGATACCAAGCTAGGGACCACAGTGATGAAGAAACTAATCTGCGTATAAAACTTCGTTGAAGAGTATTTGGAAGAAACAGTACAGTTTTCAAGAGCAATTTGCCATTATGTCTAAAAAGAAGAGTGTTTAATCATTTCATCCTTCTAGTTTAATCAAATCATATTTAATCAATTCATTCATATAGGGATTGATTGGAAAAATCCAGAAGTAACTGATACCTACATTTACCTTGGGCAAGAGATATCAAGCCAGGGCCACATTGATGAAGAAACTAATCTTCGCATAAAATTGGTTGGAGAGCATTTTGGAGAAATAATGCAATTTTCGAAGGCAGTTTACCAAAAGAAAAGTGTAATTCATCCTTCCAGTTCTTACGTATCGAGCAGGAGCTTAACTAAAATAGATATACAGAGGCTGCAGACAAAGGAGCATGGATAAATGCATACTTGGTGCAACCAGGACTTATAAGAATAGGAACTCTTGGATAAGGAAAATGACAAGATTGGAAGACAATATTATCAAAGTAAAATCACTGAAATGAAAATTGGCTGGATGTATTCCTAGAAGAATTGATCTCCGACGAACAAGTGGAATATTAGACTGGATACCAAGGGACAGAGAAAGACCCAAAAGAAGACCATGAGGGAGATGCAGGGATGAAATTCCAAAGCATGCCGGAGTGACATGGAGGAGACTGGATCAAGACAGACTGTTGTGAAAGAAACTTCGCAAAACTTTCATCCAGCAGTGGATTGAAAATGTTTGACAATGATGGTGCCGCAAAAGAGGGCTTCATGCCAGGAAGCCCTCTTTTGCGTGATAGGTCTCTGGTTGGTCTAAAAAGAAGCGCGAAAGGATATTTCCTGGCTGTGACTCGAAGGACATTAGTGGACAAACCAAGAGCAGAGGGCTCAGCGACCATGGTAGCGCGCTAGCTGGGCGAAGGCGAGAACATATGACATCCTGTAACACGTTTTTAAATCCTTCCAGACCCAGTTTATACATCAGTATTTGAGAAATAATAAAAACAAATCAGTGGCTTTGGCGTTACTCTTCTCATATTTTTTGTCAGAACGCATTTGAAACGCGCAATCAAAACAAAATAATACCTTCTGATTTTATTTTGTTTTTCGTTTCATTGGCGTACAGAATATGAAAATTAAATTAGTCATGCATGATAATGTCTGTCGATTACCTGAACAGATATTGTGTGTCTAAATAAATATTTTTGCAAAAATATTTCAGCACGTCTTTTGTAAAAAAAATAAAAAAATAAAAGGACGTGTTTGACCATTGAACACATCTGTTCTTCTGTGAACATTCGCATTTGTGATTTTAATTTCATTTTTTTTTTTTTTTTTGTATTTGGAAGCTCAAGGAGTGGGAATGATTGATCGTGCGTTTTGGTTTTTTCCCGATGCGCGACTTCACAACTAGGGGGCGAAAAAGCAGATGCTATTAAATTCAAAATGTTTTCCTCCATCTACAAACCCGATCGAATCAATTCCTTTTTACCATCGACATATTTTAACACGAAAATTAGTTTGTGCACAGTTTCTTCTTCAAATAATGTACAACACAGTTTTAAGGATAGAAGTCTAAATGCACACGGTATTTTTCTCGAAATCTCTGCTTCTAAAAGTCCTAGTTGAAAAATTCGTTTTGCTTCAGATAGTGTTCGTGGTGAAAAACTTTGCATGCATAACTAATTCTACATAACTCACAATTCTGCCTTTATGTACTTAAGAGAATATTTTGTTTGCAACATATTTGCAGCAGGATCTACGCTTCTGAAAGCATAACTAGATAATAAAAAAACGTTTTTTTTTTTTGGTCAAATCGGTACTCAGTACGGAAAACATTTTGGGAGTATTTCTCGCCCTAAATAGTGAACAGTTTTCTCTTAAGTACAAAACAGTAATCCCTAATATTTCTGCTTCTAAAAGTTAGATTAAAGAAAAAAACTTTTGCGTTGCACAGTGCCTATGGTAGAACTCATTTCTCATATGATTTCGAATTTTTTCGTAATGCACAATTTCGCCAGTAGTGAGCGATATTTCAGTTTGCAACATATGCGCGCACGTTTTCAGGCGTTTATAATCCAGGATGAGAAAAAACAACATTTTTTTGGAATGATACTACTCATTACATAAAACATTTTTCTCACAGTTATCTTCGAGAATAATCTGCAATTTACCCTCTACAGGTGGTTAATCTATGTTTTGGTTCTATGGATATCTCGGATTCGAAAAGTCCGATTTGAAAAATAGTTTTTACGCCAAATATCATTTTCTGCTGGGAATATTTCTGAAATACTTTTCGATCTTGAGTAATGTTCTGCTGCTAAGAGCCCGGATTTGTATTTCTATTTTCAACTGAATATTTGCTCCTAAATATATTAGTTTTCATGCATAATAGAATTCATTCTAATAGATACTTGGGCGTCCTGGAGTTGATGCATTTTTCACATTTTCGTGATACTAGGGCAGTCTGAACATTCTAGTTCCTAGGATTCGCTCGAACATTGCATACTTCGGTATTAATGCAGCTGGTCCTCGAAAATGGAATGAATTGCCTTCAGACACTAGAGGTGTTGTGAACTACAGGACATTCAGGAAAATGTTATTTACTGCTTTATTGGCTACTTGATTACTTAACATATTGTGGTATGCAGCTTTTAATCTGGTATTTTGATTCTAATTCACTACTGCCTTTTAAATCTCGTTCTACTCCAGTTGTGGGCCTCATGGACTATGATTCCATGCCTCTTAGACTATGATTCCATGCCTCTTAGACCTACATCCACTTTCTAACTTCACATTTTATCAGTAACTCAGATCTTTTGATGCATGATTTAATAGCCTGCATTGTTCTCATATTTATACGTAATGGTACTGTGTGACTATAGGCATACACAGTATACACTGAAGTGCCAGAAAAACTGGTACAGACGAGCTTATGCAAAATACAAGCCAACGTCACTTATGCGCGTACTCGGTTGCGTCCGCCAGTGCGTACATAAAGCGATAGACATCCTCGCCAGCTATCAGAGCTGTTTTCGGCATGAGAATGACAAGTTATAATGATTTAAGCGATTTTCAACGCTGTATCATAGCTAGCGCTCGTGAGATGGGCCATAATATTTCGGAGGTAGAAACAAAGTTCGGATTTTCACGGACGCCCATTGGAAGGGTCTACCGTGACTACAAGAATTCCGGCAAAACCTCCAACCTACGATACTAGTGTGGTCGTAAAAAGACATTGGATGAACTTCACCATCGTCGGCTGTCAAGAATCGTTTCACGCGATAGGCGTGCGACACCCTCGCAGGTATCATCGGAATTCAATGCTGGAACTTTAACAAGCAGCAGCATCCGGCCTGTGCAACGTACCCTCACGATATGGGCTTTGGGAGCCGACGCCCAACTCTAGTCCCGTTGATAGGCGCATGACACAGAGCTACGCGTCTCATTTGAGCACGGAAACACCGCCAGTGGACACTTGATGACAGGAAACAAGTAGCCTGGTCTGACGAGTCGCGTTTCCAACTGTATCGGGAAGATGGAAGGATTCGTGTGTGGCGCAAACCCCATGAAGCCATGGATCCCGCCTGTCAACAGGGAACTGTACCGACTGGTGGGGGTCCGCAATGGTGTGGGGTGTGTTTAGCTGGATTTCACTGGGACCCCTGGTACGTCTACAAACGTCTGTGGCCGTACCCAAACGTCTGTGGCCGTGTCTACAAACGTCCTTTCTGACGAGGTACACTCGTTCATGTCCTGCATTCATGCTGATGGGTTGAGACTGTTCCAACAAGACAATGCACCTCCACACAAGTGTCGGGACGTCACATTATGGTTAGAGGAGCATTCATCTGAGTTTGGGGTGTTACCATTCCCACCCAAGTTCCCAGATCTGAACGTGATAGAACACATTTGGGATACCATGCAACACGCTATCGAACACAGGAATCCGAGACCTCTGAATACACCCGAATTGTGGAACGCTCTGTAGGAAGTATGATGTGCATTGCCTACAGCATATTTCTAGAAGCTAGTGGAGTCCATGACACGTCGTATTTCTGCAGCCCTGCGCTCCCGTGGGGGACCTACCAAGTATTAGACTGGTGTATCATTTTTTCTGGCACTTCAGTGTATAAAAAGGTATCATAACTTGATTATTGATTTACTGTATGTTGGTCACGCCACTCTGGGAATAACGTATTGTTTAGTGTTTATTTAATGTGGTGTATTGTCGGTATGGTGATTTGCTGTTAATAATAGGTATATTCGTTTCTCACATCAGCATGGTTTGGGGGACACAGTTAGTGGAGTGCGGGTTATATTCAGTTCCTTTCTGCTTACAGTTCCCACCTACTGTTACATGTGTGATAAATTTTTCATATGTAGCTTCGAGATGTAAGTCTTCGGAATATTCTCATATATTGTGCTACGCACCAGTGTACTAATCATATATTATACTTGACCTTTTCCACTAGTTTGACTTTCGGCGTTTTGGCTTGTCATGACTTTGCAATATTTAAATAACTTCGCATTATGTATTTGGTGGCTTATTTGGTACTTGTTCATATATTGTTGCATGCTGGATACAGTTTATGATATTTTTATTATGCTAGTTCCCATGACTAATCTGTGTTATACTACACATTTTCTGCTTCGTGCTCTCTGGCCTGTCACTTTTTAAATTGAGGATCAGGGGCTTGTCGGGCTTTTTTAATAAAGCCTTTTTCACTGGCTTCATGCCATTCACCGTGATGATCATATGTAGAGGATTTTAGGAAGGGAGGGTCTGACCCCAGGTCTTAAACAACCCTTAGAAATAGAAAGCTAGGAGATTTGGGCTAAAGTGCCCGATAGGAAAGTGACACGGAAGCGAATTAGAAAGGGGGAGGAAGACGCCCTTATTTATTACCGGGGGCCAGTACCCGGGGTCCGACGGCTTAACGTGCCCATCCGACGCACGGCGGATATTTAGTGGATCGAGCGTTCGTACCTGCCTGGGATCGAACCTGAAGTCCTTTCCGTGGCAGTCACGAACGTTGCCCACTAGGCCACCCGCGGCCGACCATTCACCGTGGTGATTCATGGCGCCTTAAATAATTTATGTGTTTATAATACGAACTCTACATGTTTCGTTTGTTGAACAGTTTATGAAATATTTAAAATGGTACTTATGTATATTGAATATTTTTGACTAATTACTTAATATTTCATATATCTTTATTGTGGTTGAGTATATTGAATAATTATTGTTATGTATTAAATTACCAGTTGTGTGGCAGAATATTTAAAAAAAAAAAGAAATGAAATGAAAAATTTCATTGCAAACCTACTTTCTTTACTGCGTAACTTTCACTTTGGCAAAGATTGTGAACATTCTCTATTTTAAAAGACGCACAATTCTTCCTCTAGTGCGTATGTTTACAAATTATTTTTATTATTATTTTAAAATGCGGTGCTTCTAAACACCGCATTTTAAAAATTATTTTTTTCCAGCATTGATCTCTCTATTAAGAATATTCTGTGCTTATTTTCTACATTTTCGTCGTAATGCACAGTCCTGTCGCTAGGGGGGCGTCATTTGATATTTTTATGTGCAAGGGCGTCTCTTATTTTGAAAATGGGACGCGGATGGCCTCGTGGTCAACTTTCGTTACTACAAACAGAGAAATCTCAGTTTCGATCCCAGGCAGGCACGAACGCTAGAACCACCAAATATCCACCGTGCGTCGGATGAGCACGTTAAACCGTCGGGCCTCGGGTACTGGCTCCTCAGTTATAAATAAGGACGTCTTCCTCTCCCTTTCTACCTTACTTCCGTGTCACTTTCTTATCGGGCATTCTAGCCCAAATCTCCTAGCTTCCTATTTCAAAGGGTTGCTTAAGACCTGGGGTCAGACATTCGCTTCCTAAAATCCTCTACATACGATCTGATCTGATCTATTCGAAAAATGCAACTAAAAACATTTATCTAATTTTCTTCTACAAATAACGCTCAATGAATGAAATGCGGTATTGCACCATTGTACCATACAAATTTGAAAGATGTGAATCAGTTTATTGGTGTAAATATGACGTGGATGTTAAGTCAGATAATATACGAAAACTTGAAAATTTCGTCGCCCTGGAGCAGGAATCGATTCCTCGTCTCCCGGATAGCGCTCTGGTATGCTCCATCCAGAACGACCAAGTCAGATCAGATGATATGCAGAGGATTCTAGGAAAGGAATGTCTGACCCCAGGCCTTAAACAACCCTTAGAAATAGGAAGCTAGGAGATTTGGGCTAGAGTGCCAGATAGGAAAGTGAAACAGAAGCGAGGTAGAAAGGGGAGGAAGCCACCCTTATTTATTACCGGGAGAACGACCAAGTCTTAAGTTTCCGATTAATTTGAATAAAACCATCATAGGATTTGCTAGTCGAAGCAACCAGCATTCATATACAGCGAATCTGGAGGATTAGAATTCATTCCCGTGATTTCCCGGCGTCGCAGATATAATCAATGAATGAAATACGGGGTTACACCATTACAATACAAATTTGGAAGATGTGAATCCGTTTATTGGTGTAAATATAACATGGATGCTCAAAATTTCGTATATGATCTGACGTAACACCCGTGTCATATTTACACCAATAAAACGATTCACATCTTCCATATAACTCCCAGTTTTCTCGCTAGAGGTCGTCAGCACATATATTACAATTTCTTTCATTTCCTTGCTTCTGTCTGTCTCTTTTTAAAAATTCCTTTTGTTTCAGATATATGAGGAAAAATTTTGCGTACGATTTTTGAGTTTTTATACTGCGCGTTTCTTGCTATTACGATTCGCAAAATGTTTAAAGAAAATCGGTTGCAAAAATTCCATTTGTAACTATCTTCATTCATTATGAGGAGCACTGCGCACATTGCGCGGTTTAAATAATGCGCAACGTTTCGGAAAAGTGAGAATAAACGCGATTTATTTTTAATTGATTTTCTCCGTTGCTTTAAAGAAATTAGTCAAAGTTTCGCTTTGGAACACTGGTGTGAGTAAAATGCTTTAAATGAAGACTGATGCTGGACAACTTACATAAGTCCAAAACAACTGGACTACAATTTCGCGGTAATTGATAACTAAATACGTTCGTTTCGTTACAGTGAAATGCAAGGTGATTGACTGGGGACTGGGCACTTATTATGTGGAATATATGAGATGGGGAATATACGATGAGCGTGAAACCCAAACGGACCGGTTTTTTATTCCCTGACGAAGCAGTCGACATGCATTATCTGCGAATAAAATTTCTCCCCGGTTGCTGGATGCCGTTGCACTAACGCGCCATCTGTGTAGGTAGTGGTGGGGGAATAGCTTGTTACCGCAGACAGTTTAAGCGATGAGATCGAATAAAGATGGTGTACTCAATTGAAGAGCGTGTGTTCATTGTGCGTCAGTACTGGGTAGCCGGTACCTTCAAACAATCCACGCCATCTATGAAGAACCATTGCATCCAGTGAAAATCGGTGTCTGGTGTGCGGTGTTCCGACACATCATTGGGCCTAACTTTTCTAAAGACACGGTGAATACCGACCGATACTTGGAAATCTTTAATGAGTTTGTGAACCAGATGGATGATCAGGAACTTGCAGATGGTTACTTTCAACAGGACGGTGCAACGTGCAACACCTCCAAAAAGAGCATGGCAGAAATTCGCAGCTTTTTCCAGGACAGGATTATCTCCAAAGACCTGTGGCCGTCTAGGTGGAGTAAGGAGAAATCTGACGGCACCAGATTTCTTTCTCTGGGGACTTTTGAAAAGCAAGGTTCATGCCAACAAGCCAAAATCGATTGAAGAACTGAGAGATAACATCACACGTGAAATTGCTGCCATAGACGTCGCTACGCTACATCGTGCATTTGCTAATATGGAGCGTGGGGTGAATATGTGCCTAGAAGCTAGCGGTGAGCTTTTCCAGCATTTTCTATGAGATATTTCTTTTTGTCATGGATCAAGGTATGTTTTACATTAATTTCATTCAAAGATGCTTTTGTAATCGTGAGTTATTTAAAAAAATGAATGTTCAGTGCCGAGTGAGTCACCCTATAGAAGAGATATAACAATCCAATAATTGCGAAAATCATGCCCCGAATATCATTATAAAAGTTCAAATCAAATTGAAATAATTTACGACTAAAAGAATGAGACTGATTTCTTGAAGTACAAAGAAAATCTTTTATGCCCAAGAAGTTCTACAATTTCAGTTTTTTTTTGTTTGTTTTTTTTCCTTGAAGATTGCAGTCAGTATGATTACACGAAAAGGAAATTCTACGCCGCTTGGCTAAAAGTTTTAGCCTCATACGATCTGGAAAATACTGGAAATTCTGAGTAGGGTTTATAACGATCGAACCCCAAAAAAGTATAAAAAAACATCTTTCTGAACCCTTTAATGACCATAACTCGCAAAACGCCCGTACATACAAACGACTATAGCAGCCCGAAAAGCCTGTCTAGAGTGAGTCAGATATCCTACTCTTACGTGTTCTTTAAATTTGCACGACCTATGAGGGGTCAGCAGGAGTCACCGTCAGTCAGCATTGTTGTTACTAAACAAAGAAGTGAAACAACAGACAATTTCGGGCGTTATGGTATTTAGAGTGATACAAGATTTTAGAGTCATTGTCGTTAAAGGGTTAAGTGTATGCCCATATAATACAGACTTCGTGCCCTGGCTTCTCCCTTCCCTGGAACCAGTGACCCTAAATTAGAGACGGGCGACTGCTTATAGCCCATTGAGTTGCTCACGGTAGTCGTTAAACCTCCAATCAAAACAAAAAAAAAAGGTCTTCGTGCCGAAACGCCTGTCTAGAGTGAGTCAGATTTCCTACTCTTACGTGTTCTTTAAATTTGCACGACATATGAGGGATCAGCAGGAGTCACCGTCAGTCACCATTGTTGTTACTAAACAAGTGAAACAACATACAGTTTTGGGCGTTATAGAATTTAGAGTGATACCAGATTTTATGGTAATGGTCGTTGAAGGGTTAAAAGCACAGATACATAAAAATATTGTTGCAGCTACTAGAGGGAAAATATCTGATCAGGAAAATGTGTAGCTTGTGGATTAAACTGCAGTCTTGTCACAGTCCAACTTTTTTGGATAATGTACTGCTATTTTGCAAATCTGAAGAATGCAGAGCGTCATTCGGCTAAAAATAGCTTGCTAACATATGCTCTAGAGTGCGATGTGACGTTTTTAGTTTTCCTTGATTGAAGGTTTAAGCAAAAAAAAAAAAAAGCTTTTAACTTACCGGGGAGAAAGGAGACAGGTAAATAAGAATCTCGTCTTGCAACAGAAATGATTCAATCGACCAACACCCCAGCATCCAAAAAGTTTGTTTGGCGTAATGGTTGCAAAGGCACAGCGCGCGATGCTTAAAGACCGCATAAAATATACTCACGGACAAGGAAATTTGAGCAACTGGAAGAAATCACGCTACAACCGCGAAACTGTGCAAATAGCTAGAGTGCTTGCTTGTATGTAAATGATCCACGTTTGGAGCGATTGCGAATAACTTCACGCCTTGTGGTGGCGCTGCAAGCACGAACCGACAGCTTTATAAACCGGCGTGTAGTCGATGCCCCATGAAACTGAACGCCACCGGCCGGCGCAGAGGGACAAGAATGCTGGGTAAACGCCAGAGAGTGCAGAGGGACAAGAATGCTGGGTAGACGCCAGAGACGTCAATATGCGCAGCTTACGTACCTTGAGAGAGGCTTGATCATTGGGCTGAAAACCGCAGGGTGGTCGGCGCGCGATATAGCCCGCCACGTGGGTCAATTTGACCATACCGCCCGACTGTGTTGGGAGCAGTGAAAATGTAGCGGCACTGCTACATGGCGGAGCGACTCCGGACGGACCAGGACGACCATCGGTAAAGGGGATCGACGGATCGTGCTCCAGACACGAACGGATCCTACGGGGACCTGGTCCACTGTACAGGCAGATGTAGCTGATCCTGTGTGCCTACGAACCATTTCCCGAAGCCCCGCTGAAGCGAATCTGCGATCATAGCACCGCTGCCATTAAAACCGGAAATCGCCGGCTCAGTGAGCAGTGGTGCCAGGCCAGAGCGAACACAGTCGGAAAAAACGTCAGTCTGCGACGTGGAACGCCACAGACTGGCGACGTTTGGTGTTTTGCGATGAGTGCAGCTTCGTTTTGGGGACAGATGATCATTGTGTCCGGGTGTGGAGGTCCCCAGGTCAACTGGCTCAATTCCCACCTCGCTATCGAGGGCCACATTTCTCTCACTGCAGGCATTATGGTCTGGGGAACCATTGCCTACGGTAGCCGATCAGCACTAGTAGTGGTACGTGGATCATTCACGGGCCAGCGGTATGTGGCTGAGAACCAGGTGTGCTATACCAGTAGGATAATGCCGGCCCGCACACGACTCGAATTGCCCAGGACTGCTTACGTCATACCCAGACACTTCCATGGCCTGCCCACTCCCCGGACATGTCCCTTATCGACTTATCGAGCATGTGTGGGACCAGTTAAAACGCCAGCTGCCGCCTGCCGCGCTATGCGGGATTTGGAGCACACCGTACATCACGTGTGGGCTAGTATGCCGTAGGACAACATCAGGGGTCTGTTCGCCTCCCTGCCGAACCGTATTGTAGCATGTATCGCCGCACGAGGCGGTGCGACGCGCTATTGAAGTTGACCGGACTGCGTGCCACAGATCCCTCTATAGTTATCCTGCAGCTCTGTTTTTGCCATCATGTGTATCCTTCAACTGTAACATTACGTCCATAAAATTTCAGTTCAATTCGATGCTTCCTTCTTGGTGCGCAAATTTCATTGTCCGTGAGTGTACATTGATTATTCGTCCTAATGGAACTAAAGGGATAAACTGCGTAAAACCCTCTGTATGTATACTGAAATTCAGTGTAATGATTTTACTTGACGTTCCGTTTCATTGATTTTACTTCCAAAACTATGACTCGAAGTAATATCGACCTGGTAACCAAAAATCGACGTCGATTTAACGTTACTGTGCTACCGGGAACTATTTTGTAATACGTCTGTACTACAGAAGAATTATGCTACGGCAATCATTTTTATTACTTCAAAAATACATTTGTGTTTCACGCAATAAAGTACAAAAGCTTTGGTTTTACAAAAAACGCCTCTGAGTTCCAACGAATTTGGATTATTAAAACGTTATAATACCTGATTAATAATACAGAATTTAAAAATTGAAGTAATTGAAAGCTAATAATTTTTCGCAAAAGGAGCATCGAGGAATTTTTTGTGGCCGGGGGCTGGGGGGGCGTTGGGTCAGAGTTTTTCTGGTATGCCACTGGTACTACACTGGCATTCAACCTAGATAATAGGGGGGGGGGATGCACAGGAGATAATCATACTTTTTTTCAATGTAGCCTACACGAATGACGTTAAACACTAAATTATGGGGTTCACATTATTTTGTACAACCCCTGTTCATCTACGCCACACATTAGAAATATGCATTTGCGACGCGTAGCAGTAAAACAATGCATTACAAAAAATCGAAAATCAGTTCATACTTATGTTTTGTACTACACAGGGTTCTTAGAAAAGTCCGTTTACCCCATCTAACTCTTAAACCTCGTATCGTACCGCCACAGAAGTAACATGTACCTACAGGAAAGTGACCATGCGCAATCGATTGGACGTGCTTGTAGTGCCCCTACTGGCGAATTACAGAACTTAGCAAAACTAACTCAGAAACCAAGAGAGATACGTAAAAAAGTCCAAGTACAAAATGAAAGAGCGGTGTTTAATTAGTATAAACCAACACTTGGTTCAACAGAAACACTTACAGAATAGACAAGACATGTTAAAGTAGTGAACTTTAAATAACAAACACAAAGCAACACACAGTTCGTGAAGTATAGGTGTAACTAACCTGGCGAGTGGTCTACCGCACACATTGTTCGAAGTGTGCACCATCAGCGATGATGCACATGTGGACCCGGGACAGAAATGCATCTCGAACAGCATGCAGCACCGCAGAGGTTACAGAATTACGGGCCCTGATGATGCGTTACTTTAAATCTGCCGCGCTGGATGGTTACATAGAGTACACTTGATCCTTCAGGTATCCCTAAAAGAAGAAGTCCATCGGTGTTAGGTCGGGTTACCGTGGCGGCGATTCCGTACAATTACCATTCCCAATAATATTGTTGCCGAACGTGCCAGATAAAAACGAGCGAACTGGAAAGGTTTTGTAGAAAGGACAGCTGTCATGTTGAAACCGTATGCGTGGCAACGTATTCAAAGGAACATCATTCAACCAATCGCTTACTGGACCACATAACGGCTGCAAGTAACTCTGACCGGTTAAATTTCCCTCAATGAACACAGGTTCAGTTACGGATGTTTGCCACATTCCACACCACACATTAGGTGACCAGCGTTATTGATGGTCTGCTTGTCTCGTCATGCGTGGATTTCTCACATCCCAGTAGTGGGAGTTCTGGTGATTGATGATCCCGCCCCTTGAAAATGTTGACTCGTCAGTCCATAGGATGCTGTCCATAACCACGGCTTTTCCTGTAAGGTGTTCAAGACGAAGTTACAAAAGTCATACCGCCTTTGAAGGTCTCCAGGCATCAGGTTTTCCACGACAGCATCACGGTAGGGATGCGCACCATGTTCGTTCAAGATTTGCCACACCCTTTATGCCAATAATCCACATTCACGGCTAACTGCCGTCGTACTGCTTCGAGGATTTACCAGAACATAGTCCAAAACATCCGCAGGATGTACCCGCACATCGGCACCAATGGGACGACCGGAACGATGATGCTCAGTAACGCCTCCCGATTCTCGCAGGCGCCGGACAACTTTGGTAATTGTTTGTGCTGCTGGATGCTGACGAGTGGGAAAACCGTACTCTATACAACCTCGCAACCTTTTCTGCATTCTTTTGACATTCGCCGTACAGCCATCTACCTGCCGACCCCGTACTCTGATTCACTCTTAATTTCCACCCATCATTTGTAGCTCTTCGGCTGTCTGACCTTATTTTACGTCAAACTGAAAATCAGCATAACTACATGTTACATCACGTAACCACTTTTCTGTTGATGTCGCGTGCTAGTAGCCGGACATCTGACGCTTTGTTCGCGCTTTCTTGTCTTTTCTGTAAGTGTTTCTGTTGAACCAAGTGTCGTTTTGTACTAAATAAACACCGCTCTTCCATTTTGTAGTTGAAATTTTTTGCGTATCTCTCTCGGTTTCTGAGTTAGTTTTGCTAAGTTCCGTATTTCGTCACTAGGGGCGCTGCAAGCACGTCCAACCGATTGCGCATGGATAATTTCATATACGTACATGTTACTTCCATGGCGGTACGACACGCTGTTTAAAAGTTAAAGGCGGGTAAATGGACTTTCCTAAGAACCCTGTATATGTGAAACAAAATTAAGTTTTTCGGATCAGAGTTATCCCATCTACAGAAGTGCGGTGGGTAAAGCAGTACTAAAAATACGGTTTTTCTTTTGTGCACGCTCTCGCGTGTGTGTGTGCATTTTTCAAAGGACGCCGTAAATTACAGAGCAAATGAAAATGCAATCTTTAACTTTCTTTTGTACATCTCGCTATTCCTCAGATTTGTTCCTGCGAATTTCTTCAGTCATAGATACTTCTCAAAGTTCTATTTCCGTGTTTTACAATAAAATTAATGAGATGCGAAATTCAAAACTGTTATCTCGTCTTTTTTTAAAGAAATACCAGTGTTAAAGTGAAAAGGGAAAACTGCTTTACCATTGGGGTTAGAGATCAGAAACTCCAGGAAGTAAACTATTTTTTTTGCGGAAACATGCTTGATTCCTTTGAAGAGAGGAAAACAATTTCCATTTATTTTTAAAAATGTCATATCTTTGCGAGCAACCGGTGGAACTCTCTCACAAACATGATAGTTCTACGAAGCTGGTCATTGTCTTTTTCTTCAAAGGAATTTAATGTCTTTCGTCAAAAGTTTTTAGTTATAAAAGTCTCCCGAGAGATGCATAATTTATCCTTTAGGTGGTATTAAGGTGGATTGTACCTCGTAAGGCAATTTTTTGTTACATATCCTCTTACTCCATCTATAGAAAAGAACACTGATGTACATAATACAGCATTTAAAATAACATTTCGCTGAAAAATACAGATAGTTGAAACTAGTATAAGCTTTTTAAAGCACAGTAGTAGGGCATCAATTATTTAATAAATTGCAACAGCATAAAAGTTAAATGACTATTTTATTCCGAACAGAAAGTTCGTGTGTTTTCGAATAAAACATTATCAAGAAAGATGACGTTGTGTTCTTGGGTGTAATGAGCACGTCTTTCGAATTATTTCCGTCGTGAAAAGAAAATTTCAAAGGGGTTTCTTAGAAAAGGCGAAAGTCAGCGAAAAATAAACTGCGCAGCATTTAAAATACACACTGTGCGCATATCATAGTGTTACAGTACACCAGGTACAAAAAGATTTTTTCAAACGAAAACGTTTTGGTGAAATCTTTTTCAAATGAACTCTTTCAAGGTGAAATAGCTACGCGGAAGAAATGTGAGTTATGAAAAGCCACAAAATGAACGAAAAATGCTGATCATAGGGAAAGATATCTGAAGCAAAAGGAGTTTCTGAAAGTCGCACCATTTGGAGAAGAAATATGAAAAAAAAAATGTAATATAAATTTACGCCCTCTATCAGGAAAACAGTGCGCTATTTGAAGTAGAGAATAAAAACAGATTTCCTTTTGCTACGGAAAGGATTCAAAAGACGTCCTCATTACACCAAAGAATACGGTACGGCGTCATCGTTCTTGACAATATTTTATTCGAATTTAGACGAATTTTCTGTTTTGAAGAAACTAGAATCGGTAGAACATTTGCAAGGTGAAATAGTAGCTTCGCGGCAGAAGTGTGTTATGAATAGACACAAGACGTGGTTTTCAACAGGTCCTCTGATCAAGGTGATCAGAGGACCTGCTGAAAACTACGGTATGACCCCCCCCCCATAACATTGCAGAACCACCACCATGCTGCACTGTTGGGAGCAAACAGTACGCTTCTGACTGTGTTCTCCACACATGAACACGTCCTGCGGTGGGGAATAGTGTGAATGTGGA
Organism: Macrothele yani; assembly: GCA_039090855.1. Lineage (NCBI taxonomy): Eukaryota > Metazoa > Arthropoda > Arachnida > Araneae > Macrothelidae > Macrothele > Macrothele yani. Next base: position 42,692,471 of record CM077004.1, read on the forward strand.
CTCATCCGACCACAGTACACGCTTCCATGCATCGGCAGTCCACGTTGTATGCTCCTGGCACCACTGCAGTCGCCGTTGTGCATTCACCCAGGTCACCAGAGGTTTTGCAATAGCAGCTCTGCCATGAATATCCTGTTTATGCAGTTCCCTGCGCACTGTTTTCGTTGATACTGGGATCTGGTGATGCAGATTGAGCTGCGCACTAATTTTCGGCGCCGTGTTCTTCTTATAACGGGTAACAATCCTCTTTAATGCTCTACTGTCATTATGAGTCAGGGTCGTTTTCCAGCCGGTCTTGTGTAACGAGATTTTGCCAGGAACACGGTATGCTGCTATGACGCCGGACACAGTACCTCTCGTTACCCCCACTACCCTGGCGACTGTTGTCACGGAGGCACCAACTGGCAGGCCAATAACAATTAGCCCTGTTTCGGAGTCCGTTAAGTAGCTCATTTCGTTGTCACCCTGAAAGAAATTTTGCAACAAGGCACTTTAAGGTGGACGTCTAGTGATTTTGCTTCCTATATTTCCAATGGGCAAATATCTGTACACATTTTTTCACAATTGATGCGCTTCCAAGGATGAAAATTTGAACATCGATTAAAATAACTTCATATTATAACTTAGAATACTTAATATTTTCTAAAACATAACCATAATTATATTAAAAATCAATAACTTTCACTCTGGTGGTGTTGAGACCAGAAAAAAGATGGCGCGACCTGTACATTGATGACGTCAGTAGACAAGCAAATGTTGGATTGCTTAATTATGGTTATGTTATAGAAAATATTAAGTATTCCAAGTTATAATATGAAGTTATGTTTACCGATGTTCAAATTTTCATCCTTGGGAACACAACAATTGTGTACAGAAGTTTGCCAATTGGAAGTATAGGAAGCAAAATCCCTAGACGTCCACCTTGATCATGATCATATGTAGAGGATTTTAGGAAGGGAATGTCTGACCCCAGGTCTTAAACAACCTTTAGAAACAGGAAGCTAGGAGATTTGGGATAGAGTGCCCGATAAGAAAGTGACACGGAAGCGAAGTAGAAGGCAGACGCCCTTATTTATTACCGGGGGGGGGGCAGTACCCGGGGTCCGACGGCTTAACGTGCCCATCCGACGCACGGCGGTTATTTAGTGGATCGAGCGTTCATACCTGCCCGGGATCTAACCTGAGGTCCTTTCCGTGGCAGTCACGAACGTTGCCCACTCGGTCACCCGCGGCCCTAGACGTCCACCTTAAATGCACTTTGAGGTTCTAAACAAAGCTATTACAACCAAAATGTGGTGGATACCTTTGCGTATTGCGACGTAAGCAGCTGCATTAAAAGGCACGTCTCTGAGCGTGGTGTTGACATTATTATGCCCAACCCCTGTAGTTGTTTCCTTTTTATCGAACAAGTGGCAAAAAATTAGGAGAGGATATCCACTATCAAAACAAATTTTACTAGCTTTAGATAAATTTCACAAACTAACAATAATTTCCGTATATACTATTTTTCTTGTTAGCAAGTAATAGCTCCGTTTTTCAAAAAAAAAAAAAAAAAAAAAAAACAACTCTCAACTGCTGCATTGCGGAAAATTTGTTATTCTTGAATCGATTGAATGCAATTAGTAGTTTCTGCAGAGAATGCTCTTCCGAGGTGATTTTCTCAAAATAAAGTTTGCGCATTGGAATTAATTTTTTTAAATCAAGGAGAAGAAAGCATTCTTCTGCTACGAAGAAAAACAACAGTAGCAACAACAACAAAAGTACACCGCATTCGAGGAGCGTTTTTCACAACTGCCGTCCGTTTTCAATGATAACAACAACAGCAAATCTAGGTTTAAACATTAGTTCTGAATTTAAAAAAGGTAAATAACCCCCACTATCAAACACGATAATCTAAGAACCCTTTCGGAATACAAAAAAAAAAAAAAAAAATTTTGCTACCAGTGAAAATTCCACCAGAGGCAATTATATTACTTTTTTTTTTCTCTTTAAAGGAGGAAAACAGAAAAGGAAGAAAGGAAGGAATGAAAGCAAGCGTTCGTCTCTCTCACGTTACTTATGCGCTCACACATGTAACATGCAGACGCCACTTCCTTTTCAAAACTTTATTTTCTTCCCAAAATAACATGGTCCATATTTTGATATGAGAAGACGTTCTGTAGTTCCGATGTATTATAATCTCATGAGTTCAGTTTCCTGATAATACGTATACTAACATATGTGACGTATTACAGAGGTGAATCACGTGTTAAAACGACAGATCAGCAGCGGTACATTCCGTCTGTGTAGTTTAGCTGGGAGAGAAACTTACTCCGGAGTGGGGGCGCCGGTTCGATCCCCGTCACGGATAAATTTGTGTTTTCACACTGGCGTCCGAACGTAAAAATGGATCCACTGGCCGTTGGGTTCTTCGGAAAATGTGTAAAGTTTGTTCAACACATCGTCTGGAATTAATGAAAATTTTATACTTCGCTTCAAAAAAAAAAAAAAAAAAAAAGAAAAGTTAAGAAGGAGATGATGTGACGTACTACAGAGGTAAAGCACGTGTCAAGACGACAAATCTGCAGCGACATATTCTGTCCGTGTACTTTAGTTGGGAGAGCAGCTTTCTCCGGAGTGAAGAGGAGAGGAGAGGAGAGGAGAGGAGAGGGGGAGGGAGGGAGGGAAGGAGGGAGGGGGGAGACGGGTTCGATCCCAGCACGGACAAATTTGTGCTTTCACACATATTTTTATGAGATTCCTTGTGTTTGGTAGACACCATCCATTGACTTAGGAGATCAGAGGTAGGAAGCGCCACAAAATTATGCAGTTTCGAAGTTATTAATCTGCTTCAAACTTAATATGAAACATCCCCTCAGAATTGTAAGTATTCATTTATTCAGAACAGACGACGATGACACATTAACTGACTGAGAGATACAAAGAACTGGGATTGAAGATATGGGATACTAATCCCATGTTTTAACACTTAACAAGAAAAGAAAAATCCCATGTCTGTAGATGAGAAGAAAAGGACAAATTTGTGTTTTCACACATATTTTTATGAGAGATTCCTTATGCTTGGTAGACACCATCCATTGACTTCGGAGAGCAGAGGTAGGAAGCGCCATAAAATTATGCAGTTTCAAAGATATTAACCTCCTTCAAACTTAATATAAAACATCCCCTCAGAATTGCAAGTATTCATTTATTCAGAACAGCTGACGACGACACAATAACTGACTGAGAGATACAAAGAACTGGTATTGAAGCTACGGAATGCTAATCCCGTGTTTCAACACTTAACAAGGAAAGAAAAATCCCATGTTTGTAGAATGAGAAGAAAAGAGGTCGATGTCTGGGTCTACATTGGCAAAAGATATCGATTGTGCGTAACATCAACGAGGGAATTATAGTTCGTATGAAACTTTCCTGAAGTCCATTAAGGAGGAATAATTGATTTTTCCATTATGTTCCCAACGTCAAGTACATTATGAGTGTAACCTACCGGTTTTTCCTAATTTATAACATACCTCAATGAAGAAAGATACTATACAAGCAGCTCAAAGGGACGTGAAGAGATCAATGACTGAGATAATATTAATGAGAAAACAAGAGTACGAAACATTTTTAAACCGAATTTGAATGGTGCAAATACCATTCGTGCCACAAACACACTGGCAATCCAGCAATTCGTTATGACGCTGGTATATACTTAAACTACACTGGGTACTCTAGATCATTCAAGTACTTAAACTCATTATACTAAATATCCAGGTACTTAGATTCAAGCTACACTAATTATCTAGATCATGCGTGTACTTAGAGTCAATTTAGCGTTACCGGAGTCAAGCAGCTTAAATCACTAGGTAATTTCAAGTTAAGCTAGGTACTTAGATTCCAGGTACGAAATCCATATGTACTTATACTCAAATTACATTAGGTACTCCAGCTCATGCCGGTACTTAGAGTCAATGTAGCGTAACCTGAGTCAAACCGCTTAAATCACTAGGTAATTTCAAGTTAAGCTAGGTACTTAGATTCAAGGTACGAAATCCCTATGTACTTAGACTCAAATTACATTAGGTACTCTAGTTCATGCCGGTACTTAGAGTCAATGTAGCGTAACCGGAGTCAAACCGCTTAAATCACTAGGTAATTTCAAGTTAAGCTAGGTACTTAGATTCAAGGTACGAAATCATTATGTACTTAGACTCAAATTACATTAGGTACTCCAGCTCATGCCGGTACTTAGAGTCAATGTAGCGTAACCTGAGTCAAACCGCTTAAATCACTAGGTAATTTCCAGTTAAGCTAGGTACTTAGATTCCAGGTACGAAATCCATATGTACTTATACTCAAATTACATTAGGTACTCCAGCTCATGCCGGTACTTAGAGTCAATGTAGCGTAACCGGAGTCAAACCGCTTAAATCACTAGGTAATTTCAAGTTAAGCTAGGTACTTAGATTCAAGGTACGAAATCCATATGTACTTATACTCAAATTACATTAGGTACTCCAGCTCAGCCGGTACTTAGAGTCAATGTAGCGTAACCGGTGTCAAACCGCTTAAATCACTAGATAATTTCGAGTTAAGCTAGGTACTTAGACTCAAGGTACGAAATCCCTATGTACTTAGACTCAAATTACATTAGGTACTCCAGCTCATGCCGGTACTTAAAGTCAAACCGCTTAAATCACTAGGTAATTTCAAGTTAAGCTAGGTACTTAGATTCCAGGTACGAAATCCATATGTACTTAGACTCAAATTACATTAGGTACTCCAGCTTATGCCGGTACTTAGAGTCAATGTAGCGTAACCGGAGTCAAACCGCTTAAATCACTAGATAATTTCAAGTTAAGCTAGGTACTTAGATTCAAGGTACGAAATCTCTATGTACTTAGACTCAAATTACATTAGGTACTCCAGCTCATGCCGGTAATTAGAGTCAATGTAGCGTAACCTGAGTCGAACCGCTTAAATCACTAAGTAATTTCAAGTTAAGCTAGGTACTTAGATTCAAGGTACGAAATCTCTATGTACTTAGACTCAAATTACATTAGGTACTCCAGCTCATGCCGGTACTTAGAGTCAATGTAGCGTAACCGGAGTCAAACCGCTTAAATCACTAGATAATTTCAAGTTCAGCTAGGTACTTAGATTCAAGGTACGAAACCTCTATGCACTTAGACTCAAATGACGATAGGTACTCCAGCTCATGCCAGTACTTAGAGTCAATGTAGCGTAACCTGAGTCAAACCGCTTAAATCACTAGGTAATTTCAAGTTAAGCTAGGTACTTAGATTCAAGGTACGAAATCCCTATGTACTTAGGCTCACATTACATAAGGTACTCCATCTCATGCCGGTACTTAGACTCAACTACTAAATCGGCAAGGTACTAAACGCTAGATACTTAGACTCAAGCTTCACTAGGCCCTCTAGATCATGCAGGTACAAACTGTACTAAGACTCAAGGTACTAAGACACTGGTAACAGTGTCTCAGTACCTTTTAGTAATAGCTTTCAGTCACTAGAAATTTAGACTCAAGCTACACTAGGTACATTATGTGGATCTGCGGAAAGGGGCCAAAATAGTAAACTAAAAAAATTAATAGTTTATTTAAATTTGGTGTCATCTTGCTTCCAGTGATAAGAATCGTTCAACTCAACTATTACCAGCAAGCAATTTCAGAGAATGTCATTAATTATTTATACAGTCGAATTCTGATTTAACGTTTTCTAAATTTAAAGATTTCCCGCATTTAATGCCAGCTTTTAAATTCTCAATTCATTCCTATATATGGGATGCTAAAAAAACCGCCCATCTTCCGTTTTGATGTTAACGTTTTCCCCACATCTAACGTTCCTATTTGTCACTAAAGCTACACTAGGTACTCCAGTGTAGCTTTAGTGACAAATGTATCTTTTTCATCCTGTATTCAGGGTATTTTCTTTTTCAGTTTGGACCAGAACGGTCCTAACCATCAAGGACACTGAGCATTTCCTGTTTCTCTTGCACCTTGTGAAGTTTCACAGCAGCATGCAAAGCAGTGGCAATTATTCGATTCTTTAGAAGCATTTTGGTGCGAGGCAGGTCTAATCTGTTTGTTTTAGCGATCTTGTAACGTGAAACTTTGTTTTGTGTGGTCAGTAAAGGGTCTCTGAACTTCAGCGATGAAAATGCCGTAAAACGAGAAGAAAAGTTTTAAACTTAACGTGAGAGCAAAGCATATTGAAGAAGTGGAAAGAAACAAAAACGCTATGCTATTCGAACTTGCACAAGAAGATTGAAATTAACAACCTCTACTTTAAAATGCGATCGCAGGAAATCGATATTCGATCATCTCGGCTGTGAAAAAGTCTGGTTCGCCATCATTGAAGAGATAGAACTCAAAGAACACATACTGAGATAAGTTCAAGAAGCACGTGCTAGTAATCTTCCTCTTAACGGCGTGACCGTACGTGAAATGGCGGCGAAGAACATTGCATCGATGTAAGGGCTCGAACAGCTCACCACATTTGCTGATTGGATTAACAGATTTACACTGAGTAGCTTTGCATTAGGAACACCTACCTAATAACGCGTTGGTCGTAACTTCCGTGCAATGACGGATCGCAGACGCCTGGAAACAGATTAAGTTGTCGATCATCCACAATGCGAAACGTGACTCATGACCGCTGCAGCATCTCTGTTAGTTCACACTCAATCCGAAGAGTATGATCAGCAGTTCTCGCCCCCCGTTCTAGCATATCCCATAAATGTTCAATTGTGTTACGGTCAGGGAAGTTTGGGGGCCAAGGGAATTTGGCGAATTCGTTGTTGTGTTTCTCCAACCATTCAGCAGTTATACAAGCCCGATGACACAGTGCGTTTACCTGTTGAAACTGACACTGTAGTCATGATAAACCTCCTGCAGATATAGATGGAGATGGTCGGCTAAAAGGTCCCTGTAGTGTCCACCGTTCAGTGTTTGTAGAATGATAACCAATGAACCTAGCGCTTGCCAGGAAAATGCTCCTCAGGCCAGAACATCACGTCCACTTGCCTGTTGAACTCCAACTGCGCAACCAGTGGAGAGGGTTTCATGCTGTTTACGCCATATGCGAACCCGGTCATTACCACGGTGCAGCAGGAAACGGGAGTCATCACTCCACATGACTTTATTCCATCTGTCGAGAGTCCATTGCGGACGTTCCTCGTCCCGCGCGAGGAATTGTTTGCGATGAATGGGTGCCATTATGGGTACCCTCATTGGTCTCTTGCTGTGTAACTCCAAGGTACGGCGCAGGGTGCATGTGGAATTTGATCGAACTGCACCGCTGTTGTACTGGCGGGTGAGTTGGGTGACTGTTGCACGTCGTTGCTGAGATACTAGTCGTGAAACCGACGCTTACCTCTAGGATTAACCGCGCGTGGTTGACGAATGTGAGCCCTTCTGCTGGATGTCTGCGCATGGTTAATCCAGTCCTGGTACACCTTTTATACAGTAGTACGGGAGCAGCCAACAAGTGTGGCTGACCAATGTGAGCCCTTCTGCTGGATGGCTGTGCATGGTTACTCCAGTCCTGGTACACCTCTGATATAGTAGTACGGGAGCAGCCAACAAGTGTGGCTGACCAATATGAGCCCTTCTGTGGATGTATGTGCATGGTTAATTAGTCTTGGTACACCCTTGGTACAGTAGAATGGGAGCACCAAACAAGTGCGGCTGTTTCCGAAATGCTGGCACCTGCCCTTTGAGGCCTAACCTTGTGGCCGCGACTTTCGTTGCCAAGTTTTCCCAATGCTGGTAAACGTTTGCTGATTACGTACAAAGGATAGGCGTGCCCAATTAACACATAGTAGCTGCACGTGACGTTGATATCACGTGTTACTTCGTTATTACTTCGAATATGTAAAACGGAAGTATTCCTAATGCAAAGCTAACTCAGTGTAACAGCCGACACGGACATATCTACAAGGCCTTTATCGGGTGATTTAGCAAGCGTTGATCTCGTTTGATCAGTAAAGTGGGAACATGATGAATTCCTGAAAATCCTCGAAGGCTGCGCGGGAAAAGACATTTTTAACGCTGACGAGATGAAACATTTTTTTTTCTTTTTTGACGTGAATACGTCTTTAAAATCATACCAGTACGAGATGGCCAGTACGGAAAGTTGAGCGTTACGAAAAAATGGACATCGAGTTCTATCTAATAATATCTATATTATCAACGCGAACCAAACCTACCTAGTGTCATTCGATGGCTAAGGAAGCAGAGACTTGTTACAGTAGTGGCCAAAATTGTGGAAACCTTTTGGAAAAAGTGTATTTTTGAGGTTTGATGGCTCATAACACCACTTTTTTTGGAGTAATACCATAAAATTATATATCAATTGAAAGATAATTTCATTAATAATGTAATGCAACAACGTTTGTTCAATTACCTGTATTCTATGAAAAGTCATAGCCAAATAACCAGAAAAAGGAAGCACAAGTTGCTTAGGTTGATATGAAGTAGCTTTCCTTCATTTGAAAGTAGCCAATGAGCATGAGTGTTTAGAGAGCCAATCAGGTGTCATCTTGTTTTGGCAACGAGCCAATCAGGTGTCATCTTGTTTTGGCAACGAGCCAATCAGGTGTCATCTTGTTTTGCCAACGAGCCAATCAGGTCACAGTAGGATTCAGCTATCGATGTCATGTATTGGAGCTGAGAAGAGAACATTTGTCAGTGTGTTATGTGATTGCTATAAAGCTGTTTTTTTTTTTTTTTTTTTTTTTTGTCTTTTTTTTTGTGTTGTTTCATTTAGTGAGCTTGTAAAACGTAATAAAATTAAAGAAATGGCTCAAAAGAATGACTGGTCACCCAGAAAGCGATGTAAAATAGTGCTATTATGTGAACAAGGATTCAGTTATGAAGAAATTAGAAGAAAAATTGGTGGACGCTTAACCAAAGGCGCATTTCTAAATTTTTGAAGAGATATAAGGAGACTCAGTCACTATAAAACCAGACTGGTAAAGGGAGAGAAAGGTGCACAACTGCAAGTAATGATAGAAGAATTAAGCGACTGTGCCTAGGTGACAGAAGAGAATCATCTGGGTGTATGCAAGATGAAATGGTGCAATGCAATGTGAAGTTGAGTGCAAGGACTGTTCGGCGCAGACTGCAGGAATTTGGTCTAAAAGCTAGAATTCCACGAAAAAAGCCATTTTTATCTCTCAAACATAGGTTGAGAATATTAAACTGGGCTAAAACCAATGTTAACTGGACAGCGGAACAATCTGACAGTGTTATTTGGAGTGATGAGACCCAAAATCTTCCTGCTTGGTAGTGATGACATAAAATGCGTAAGGAGAAGAATCGGAGCAGATTTGGATCCTGATTGCATTACATGTACCGTGAAACACCCAGTTAATGTTATGATCTGCGCTTGTATGGCATCAAAAGGTGTGGGCAGAATTTGCGCGATTAATGGGAATATAAATAGCCAAAAATACATTAATGAAATGCTAGAGCCCAAACTGAAGCCTTCCACGCGTGATCTTTTCCAAGATAATGAAGCATTTATATTTCAACCGGATTCAGCTCCATTTCATGTTGCTGCTGTGTGCAAAAAGTGGTTACAAGATAATCATATTCCACTGCTGAAATGGCCTGAGAATAGCCCATACCTCAACCCCATCGAAAATCTATGGAGCCGACTAAAGGAACTTATTAGTCAGAAGCAACCCAGCAGTAAAACCCAATTAATAGAAGCAATAATTCAATTTTGGTGTCACATTATAACAGCTGCAGAACTAAAAAACTTTGTTCACTCCATGGGAAGGCGATGTAAGGCCGTAATAAATGCTAAAGGTTACCCAACTAAGTATTAACTGATATGGTGAGAATTCTTGTATATGTCATTTTTTCTATGTGTTTCACTTTTATTCTATATAACTGCTGTTCTAATACAAAATCCTTCATAAAAGTTATTGCATTACATTCTTGCTGAAATTATCGTTCCATTGATATACACTCAGTGGCCACTTTATTATGACAACCTGCCAGTTTTAAGCAAATGAGCTATGGCTGGAAGCTGCTGCCGCCAGAGGGCGAGACTAGTATAAAAAGGGAAAGCTTAGTGCTTGCGACAGTAGTAGAAGTGATTTTTGGGTGACGAGATGGGTAAAAGATGCGATTTGACGGACTTTCAACGTGGGATGATTGTAGGAGCGAGTATCACCGAAACCACCGCATTCGTGAAATGTTCCACAGCATCTGTTGTTAAAGTGTTTAAAAACTGGACTGTCAGCCAAAAAACTGGGTCTCTACGTGCAACGTTTGGTCGTTACTGACTAGTGACTGCTCGGGCGGAATGGAGAGTGTCCAGACTGGTAACAGACAAAAGAAGGGCAACAGTGCAGCAAATTACAGACCATCTTTATCAAGGATCCCCTCAAACGATCTCTGCACACACAGTTCACCGTACACTGCATCGGATGGGATATGGCAGCCGAAGGCCAGTTCGAACACCTTTGCTGTCTGCAGTTAACCAGGGAAAACGTCTCCAGTTCGCACAGGAGCACAAGGATTGAACAGTCGATAATTGGAAACAAATTATGTGGTCCGATGAATCACGTTTTCAGTTGCACCATGCCGGTGGCTGAATGAGAATTTAGCGGAAACAGCACGAAAGCATGGACCCCAAATGCATTGCTACAATCCTTCAAGCTGGTGGAGGCAACGTTATGGTTTGGGGAATGTTTTCCTGGCATGCTTTGGGCCCTTTAATTCGTGTTAATCAACATCTCACTGGCACATCATATCTAAACATCGTTGCGGACCAAGTGCATCCTGTCATGTGGATGGTTTATCCCAATGGCGATGGCTACTTTCAACAAGATAATGCGTCCTGCCATAGTGCTCGTATTGTACAGGATTGGTTTCAGGAACATGGCGGTGAGTTTCCTTTGCTTAGGTGGCCCCCACAATCTCCAGATCTCAACCCCATTGAGAATTTGTGGGTTGAAGTTGAACGAGCCATCAGACAGCTGGATCCACAACCCTGAAATCTCACACTTCTGGAAAGTGCGATTCATCAAGCATGGTCTCAGATCCTATAAACCACCTATCAACGTCTCGTGGAGTAAATGCCACGAGGAATAGACGCAGTATTAAAGGCAAAAGGTGGCCCAACGAAGTACTGAGGTGGTGGTCATAATAAAGTGGCCACTCAGTGTATAATTTTATGGTATTACTCCAAAAAAAGAAGTGGTGTTATGAGCCATCAAACCTGAAAAATACACTTATTCCAAAAGGTTTCCACAATTTTGGCCGCTACTGTAGTGATCTTGAGTTCGCGCGCCGTGATGAGTGGGAATTGAGGGGTGGGGGATGTGGATTCGGGGACTTTCCGTTGCGACGCGCAAACTTCAAATCACTGTAACTCGGGAATGCAAAGGCCTACGACGTCGAAATTTGTCTGAAACGAAAACTAACGTCGAGCTCTGTCGATTTAAGACATTCGAACTGAAATCGAATACAGTATTGGTTGTGAAACTTTAGATCGCAGTTGAAATTGTTTTTTTAAATTGCACAATGCCGGCATATACTCGTCGAAAAGCCAAGCAGAAATACATCGAATGTTGTCTACGCGGAAGAGCAACTCGTCAGCTTTCGATAAACACCGCAATGTCCGCGGCAGAAGCATGAGAAAGTATCGGAGGCGAAAGAAAATTGCTGCGGCGCAGCGTGCGAGAGACGGCGCGAGCACTTTGGCGGTAGTGACGCACGAGTCCATGGAGGTGGAGCATGAAAACGGTTCTGCCCATGTTTGGGAACACGGAAATGGCGACGCTACTTGAACACTCTTAAATTATAAAGAAAATCATCGCAGATTTGGAGCCTAATTTGGAAACGCGGATCATCATCCCCGGCGACTTCAACTTTGATGTGTTGCGAAATCGAGCTCTCATTGATTTCATGCAACGCGAGTTTAGTCTGAGTTACGTACTGACTGCTCCGAGCACACTCGGCTATCTATACTTGTATCGACTTGACATTCGCTAGAAACATAGATAGATGTATCTTGTATGCCATTTGTATCCTACTTCTCTTACCATAGATCAATGATTAATGAACTTGTAATTGGCTACTGAATTTGTCTTTCTTTCATTTACTAGACCAAAATAAATACACTGCTGGACAATTGCTAAGGACGGATCATAAACGGCTATATAGCGCATAAAAAAGTAAGTGCGGTTGGATGCCAAGTGAAATAAAATAATGTCAGAATCCCAAGACATTACAAAAAAGACAATTTATTGTGCTCTGAAATCCAGAAGGCTTTGGGACGTGTTCAAGGGACAAACAGGCCATTTTGTGCAGAATAGGTAAACGTGAAAAAAATGCAATTACCGTCCGCAGGCGTTCCGGCGTAAGATGTCAATACGGGATATGGCCACCATGGAGGGCGATACAAGATTCCACACGTCGTGTCATGCTTTGCACAACATTATCAAGCAGCTGTTGGGGTAATTTATCCCATTCCTCTGTCAGTGCACGGATGAGGGCGTGCTTGTTTATTGGAGGGCATTAGCGACCAGCAAGACTCCTCCCCAAAGCATCCCACACATTTTCAATGGGATTCAGATCTGGAGAACGTGCTGGCCATACGAGGCATTGAATATCCTCGCTCTCAAGACACTCCTGGACAGCGACTGTTCGATGACATGTTGCGTTGACGTCCATGAAAACGAATCTGTCACCGACAGCACCACGGAACATGCAAACATGAGGTAGCAGAACATCATTAATGTATCGTTGGCCAGTCATAGTCCCAGTTGGAAGCACATAGAGGGACGTACGGCCATTGATCATGATGCCATCCCACACTACATGTCGGATATCAGTCCCTTTCTTGCATGTTTGCTGGACAATATGCAGTACCACTATCACGCCAGATCAGTTGTCGTCGACAATCAGACGATAGACTGTATCTACTCTCATCTGAGAAGAGGACAGCAGACCAGTCGTTATCAGTCCAATTGCGATGTTGATGGCACCATTGCAAACGGGCGGTACGGTGACGTCTGGACAATGGGATGCACACAACAGGACGCCGGGCGTATAGTCCTCCTTCATGCAAACGTCTGGCGACAGTTTTTCGGGAGATCCGCTTGCCAGTAGCAGCCATAAACTGAATTGCTACCTCACTAGCTGTACTGCGCCGGTGTCTTTTTGTTGATAGCACTATGTAACGATCTTCTGCAGGTGTGGTACCGCGAACACGACCTCTCCCGTGACGTTTGCTACCCTCTCCGTTTGTTTGAAATGATTTCCAAAGCCTTGAAACAACACTGTGGCTGACGTCGAACTCCCTGGCAACATCTGTTATTTTTCGCCCTTCTTCAATCTTGCCAATAATACGGCCATGCGTAAAATCATCTAGGTGATGTCGGGAAGACCTACTGAAAATTGCAAGTTCGTCAATTGATTCTTTCCCTGTCAACTTTGCGTTTGAACAACAACGGTCAATACGCGTCAAATCCTTTATATCTCTTATCAGCGCTATGACGTCACGAACAAATTCGGCAATCCAAAATTTGCAACAACACGTCTTACTGTATCCCTCACTTATGCTAATTTCCACATTTTCCTGCCTTCCATTTTATGGTTGCTATTGTCATCCGTTCTTAGCAATTGTCCGGCAGTGTACTATGCGATGCGCTAACAAGACGTATTCACGTAAAACCTTGCGGCTGTGCTCTGACACAGCCAACCCGATTTTCTTAACCTAAGTCCTGACGAGACATAATCATTTGTCGGTGATGATTGTCATGACAGTAAGGAGATCAAGGATCGTTTTACTGTTCCCTTTTGAATAAAAGTGGGTGGAAATGAAAAGCAAGAACCGTTCGTTATAGGAAAAGTTTCCAAACCTCGACGTTTTAAAGGTTACGCATACTTTGTCTTACAAGCAAAAAACATTTTCGATAGTATAGAGGACATCAAAAGTATTTTGAGAGTTTCTTGATGGCCGTGTTGTCGAAATGAAAAATTCGAGCAGAAGAATTCTGTTGTTCGTAGATAGGTGTGCAGTTCACCTCACAGATACAAAGCGTTTAAGAAACGTATGATTAGAAATTTTCTCTGCGAATCGCACGCGTTGAATACAGCGAAAGTAAGTAAATGACAAGCTCATCTTGCATTTCGGGTGATTGCTTTGTGACGTCACTGTCCAAATCTCCGTCGTAAGACTACCTAATCGCCCCGTTTCTTTGTATCTGCACTATAGCAGCGTGTCGGAATTATTATTCGTAAACCAGCTTCATGAATTCTACCGGATTTTTTAATGCATAATGTTTTCAATTTTTAGTTTAAAAAAATTGGGGAATGTTGCCGAAATACTCTTCCTGTTCCTCATAAAGAGATTCTTTATTATATGACAATATTACGTCCTGCTGCGCGTTTCCTCTTCTACATTATATAAAAACAGCAAAAATTCCATTTGTAACTAAATTAACATATTAAAGCAAAACCGTTTTCCCGCCCTTTACGTAACAAAAATGTGTGGCAGGCAATTTTGGAATCTCCGTTACTAAAATATAAACATGACTGTGAATTTCTTCTGTATTTAATGCAAATGTAATTTTGCATAAGCCTTTGTTCTGTGTTTGAGTTGTAAAAATTGTCGACGCGGCATCTTCCGCTATAGCTATAGTTCAGATCTACGATTCACATGTCAGGACGGTGACGTCACTCAGTGACGTCACGATTATTCGTCTGCGAGGAAGGCGGGATGAGCAAACCTTACTCTCTATTAACCTTGGAGTACAGCCACTTGACGTGGGGATAATCCGTAGTACCAAATTACATTATCGATCAGGCTTAATACTAAATACAGCTGCTGCAAAAGAACAAAATATAAGCTTTCGATACTCAACGTCCTTCAAGCTTTGAAGATGCAGCCTTAAAAATTGTTTTGCTATACAGGTTGTTTCAAAATGCTTTGCAAAGCTAGTTTCATGGAGTTGGAGATACAGGATACTGAAAATGATGAAAAACTGGTGCTAGGAAATGACTGAGAAAATGCAAATCCACTCGAAACGTTAACATTTCAAGAATATTTTTAACTGTGACAGCAACATTCAAATGAGTGGCGGAGCCAGCCAAGGCCGTCTAGAAAGTACAAAGCCATGCCATTAGACAGACGAGTTCCCTCCATTTGTGTGACGTCACTTCACGTCACTTCAATTTCATGGCTTTGTACATTGTGCTGCAATTAAGTTAATGTGTTTTAAAAATGCAGGGAAAACACACTGGTGGAAAATGTCATGGTTTTTTGATAAGTCAGTTATCAGCTATGCGGAGGAAACAGCGTGTGTGTGTGAGAATCACCCAGATTATTATTTACGGTGTGTATGACGTCATTCGGCGGAAGGACGTTGTCACATCTTTGTCACGGAGCAGAAAGCAAATATCCGTTCTGTTTGAAAATCGACAAAACTGCATCTGCGACAGTTGAATTGTTGCGAGATATGCATGGGGATAATTACCTTTCTCGTGCACAAATATTCCGATGGTATGTACGTTTCAAGAATGGGCGGAAAGATTTGGAAAACGACGAAAGGCTCGGACTTTCGATTTGAGATCGCACGTCTGAATTCGTTCAGAAAGTTCACTGAAAGATAAAAAGTGATCATTGTGTGACCTTGAGGATACTCTAATGTGAGCTCGGTGTCAATAAGATGACCATTCGCCAAAGTTTAGTGCAAGATTGGGTGGGGTTGTGCTCCTTTCGATATTCATGCCACGTCAGACGACCAGAAATATGCATGAGTGGAGCACGCAAAAGACATCCTCGAAACTGTAGAAAAGGTGCAGAAGTTTCTCTAATGCGTTGTGGCAGGTGGCGAGACATTGTATTTTAGTTATGATCCTGAATCGGAGCGTCAGAGTGCTCAGAGAAGTCGCCGCAGTCACCAAAAGAAAAGAAAATCAGGTTGTAGAAGTCCAAAGTCAAGACGATGCTTGTGCTATTTATGTGTGTGATAACAACAGTGCTTCTGTATCACGAGTTCATTCCTGAAGGTACAACTGCCACTGGTAATGCTTCCACATCCATTTTGGAACGATTTATGTGTGTGATAAAAACAGTGCTTCTCTATCACGAGTTCATTCCTGAAGGTACAACTGCCACTGGTAATGCTTCCACGTCCATTTTGGAACGATTTATGTGCGTGATAAAAACAGTGCTTCTGTATCACGAGTTCATTCCTGAAGGTACAACTGCCACTGGTAATGCTTCCACGTCCATTTTGGAACGATTTATGTGTGTGATAAAAACAGTGCTTCTGTATCACGAGTTCATTCCTGAAGGTACAACTGCCACTGACAATGCTTCCACATCAATTTTGGAATGATTTACGTGTGTGACCAAGACGATACTTCTGTATCACGAGCTCATTCCTGAAAGTACAACTGCCACTGGTAATGCTTCCACGTCCATTTTGGAACGATTTATGTGCGTGATAAAAACAGTGCTTCTGTATCACGAGTTCATTCCTGAAGGTACAACTGCCACTGGTAATGCTTGCACGTCCATTTTGGAACGATTTATGTGTGTGATAAAAACAGTGCTTCTCTATCACGAGTTCATTCCTGAAGGTACAACTGCCACTAGTAATGCTTCCACGTCCATTTTGGAACGATTTATGGGTGTGATTAAAAAAGTGCTTCTGTATCACGAGCTCATTCCTGAAAGTACAACTGCCACTGGTAATGCTTCCACGTCCATTTTGGAACGATTTATGTGCATGATAAAAACAGTGCTTCTGTATCACGAGTTCATTCCTGAAGGTACAACTGCCACTGGTAATGCTTCCACGTCCATTTTGGAACGATTTATGTGTGTGATAAAAACAGTGCTTCTCTATCACGAGTTCATTCCTGAAGGTACAACTGCCACTGGTAATGCTTCCACGTCCATTTTGGAACGATTTATGTGTGTGATAAAAATAGTGCTTCTGCATCACGAGTTCATTCCTGAAGGTACAACTGCCACTGACAATGCTTCCACATCAATGTTGGAATGATTTACGTGTGTGACCAAGACAATACTTCTGTATCACGAGTTCATTCCTGAAGGTACAACTGCCACTGGCAATGCTTCCACGTCCATTTTGGAACGATTTATGTGTGTGATTAAAAAAGTGCTTCTGTATCACGAGCTCATTCCTGAAAGTACAACTGCCACTGGTAATGCTTCCACGTCCATTTTTGGACGATTTACGTGTGTGATAAAAACAGTGCTTCTCTATCACGAGTTCATTCCCGAAGGTACAACTGCCACTGACAATGCTTCCACATTCGTTTTGGAACGATTTATGTGCGTGATAAAAACAGTGCTTCTCTATCACGAGTTCATTCCTGAAGGTACAACTGCCACTGGTAATGCTTCCACGTCCATTTTGGAACGATTTATGTGTGTGATGAAAACAGTGCTTCTGTATCACGAGCTTATTCGTGAAAGTACAACTGCCACTGACAATGCTTCCAAATCAATTTTGGAATGATTTACGTGTGTGACCAAGACAATACTTCTGTATCACGAGTTCATTCCTGAAGGTACAACTGCCACTAGTAATGCTTCCACGTCCATTTTGGAACGATTTATGTGTGTGATAAAAACAGTGCTTCTGTATCACGAACACATTCCTGAAGGTACAACTGCCACTGGTAATGCTTCCACGTCCATTTTGGAACGATTTATGTGTGTGATGAAAACAGTGCTTCTGTATCACGAGCTTATTCGTGAAAGTACAACTGCCACTGGTAATGCTTCCACGTCCATTTTGGAACGATTTATGTGCGTGATAAAAACAGTGCTTCTCTATCACGAGTTCATTCCTGAAGGTACAACTGCCACTGGTAATGCTTCCACGTCCATTTTGGAACGATTTATGTGTGTGATAAAAACAGTGCTTCTGTATCACGAGTTCATTCCTGAAGGTACAACTGCCACTGGTAATGCTTCAACGTCCATTTTGGAATAATTTACGTGTGTGACCAAGACAATACTTCTGTATCACGAGCTCATTCCTGAAGGTACAACTGCCACTGGTAATGCTTCCACGTCAATTTTGGAACGATTTATGTGTGTGATAAAAACAGTGCTTCTGTATCACGAGCTCATTCCTGAAAGTACAACTGCCACTGGTAATGCTTCCACGTCCATTTTGGAACGATTTATGTGTGTGATAAAAACAGTGCTTCTGTATCACGAGTTCATTCCTGAAGGTACAACTGCCACTGGTAATGCTTCCACGTCCATTTTGGAACAATTTATGTGTGTGATTAAAAAAGTGCTTCTGTATCACGAGCTTATTCGTGAAAGTACAACTGCCACTGGTAATGCTTCCACGTCCATTTTGGAACGATTTATGTGCGTGATAAAAACAGTGCTTCTGTATCACGAGTTCATTCCTGA
Source organism: Macrothele yani (assembly GCA_039090855.1). Lineage (NCBI taxonomy): Eukaryota > Metazoa > Arthropoda > Arachnida > Araneae > Macrothelidae > Macrothele > Macrothele yani. Next base: position 42,710,908 of record CM077004.1, read on the forward strand.
AGGTACAACTGCCACTGGTAATGCTTCCACGTCCATTTTGGAACGATTTATGTGTGTGATAAAAACAGTGCTTCTCTATCACGAGTTCATTCCTGAAGGTACAACTGCCACTGGTAATGCTTCCACGTCCATTTTGGAACGATTTATGTGTGTGATAAAAACAGTGCTTCTGTATCACGAGTTCATTCCTGAAGGTACAACTGCCCCTGACAATGCTTCCACATCAATTTTGGAATGATTTACGTGTGTGACCAAGACAATACTTCTGTATCACGAGTTCATTCCTGAAGGTACAACTGCCACTGGCAATGCTTCCACGTCCATTTTGGAACGATTTATGTGTGTGATTAAAAAGTGCTTCTGTATCACGAGCTCATTCCTGAAAGTACAACTGCCACTGGTAATGCTTCCACGTCCATTTTGGAACGATTTACGTGTGTGATAAAAACAGTGCTTCTCTATCACGAGTTCATTCCCGAAGGTACAACTGCCACTGACAATGCTTCCACATTCGTTTTGGAACGATTTATGTGCGTGATAAAAACAGTGCTTCTCTATCACGAGTTCATTCCTGAAGGTACAACTGCCACTGGTAATGCTTCCACGTCCATTTTGGAACGATTTATGTGTGTGATGAAAACAGTGCTTCTGTATCACGAGCTTATTCGTGAAAGTACAACTGCCACTGACAATGCTTCCACATCAATTTTGGAATGATTTACGTGTGTGACCAAGACAATACTTCTGTATCACGAGTTCATTCCTGAAGGTACAACTGCCACTAGTAATGCTTCCACGTCCATTTTGGAACGATTTATGTGTGTGATAAAAACAGTGCTTCTGTATCACGAACACATTCCTGAAGGTACAACTGCCACTGGTAATGCTTCCACGTCCATTTTGGAACGATTTATGTGCGTGATAAAAACAGTGCTTCTCTATCACGAGTTCATTCCTGAAGGTACAACTGCCACTGGTAATGCTTCCACGTCCATTTTGGAACGATTTATGTGTGTGATAAAAACAGTGCTTCTGTATCACGAGTTCATTCCTGAAGGTACAACTGCCACTGGTAATGCTTCAACGTCCATTTTGGAATAATTTACGTGTGTGACCAAGACAATACTTCTGTATCACGAGTTCATTCCTGAAGGTACAACTGCCACTGGTAATGCTTCCACGTCAATTTTGGAACGATTTATGTGTGTGATAAAAACAGTGCTTCTGTATCACAAACTCATTCCTGAAGGTACAACTGCCACTGGTAATGCTTCCACGTCCATTTTGGAACGATTTATGTGTGTGATGAAAACAGTGCTTCTCTATCACGAGTTCATTCCCGAAGGTACAACTGCCACTGACAATGCTTCCACATTCGTTTTGGAACAATTTTTGTGTGTGATAAAAACAGTGCTTCTGTATCACGAGTTCATTCCTGAAGTTACAACTGCCACTGGTAATGCTTCCACGTCCATTTTGGAACGATTTATGTGTGTGATGAAAACAGTGCTTCTCTATCACGAGTTCATTCCCGAAGGTACAACTGCCACTGACAATGCTTCCACATTCGTTTTGGAACAATTTTTGTGTGTGATAAAAACAGTGTTTCTGTATCACGAGCTCATTCCTTAAGGTGCAACTGCCACTGGCAATGCTTCCACGTCCGTTTTGGAACGATTTATGTGTGTGATAAAAACAGTGCTTCTGTATCACGAGCTCATTCCTGAAGGTACAACTGCCACTGACAATGCTTCCACATCCATTTTGGAAAGATTTATGTGTGTGATAAAAACAGTGCTTCTGTATCACGAGTTCATTCCTGAAGGTACAACTGCCCCTGACAATGCTTCCACATCAATTTTGGAATGATTTACGTGTGTGACCAAGACAATACTTCTGTATCACGAGTTCATTCCTGAAGGTACAACTGCCACTGGCAATGCTTCCACGTCCATTTTGGAACGATTTATGTGTGTGATTAAAAAAGTGCTTCTGTATCACGAGCTCATTCCTGAAAGTACAACTGCCACTGGTAATGCTTCCACGTCCATTTTGGAACGATTTACGTGTGTGATAAAAACAGTGCTTCTCTATCACGAGTTCATTCCCGAAGGTACAACTGCCACTGACAATGCTTCCACATTCGTTTTGGAACGATTTATGTGCGTGATAAAAACAGTGCTTCTCTATCACGAGTTCATTCCTGAAGGTACAACTGCCACTGGTAATGCTTCCACGTCCATTTTGGAACGATTTATGTGTGTGATGAAAACAGTGCTTCTGTATCACGAGCTTATTCGTGAAAGTACAACTGCCACTGACAATGCTTCCACATCAATTTTGGAATGATTTACGTGTGTGACCAAGACAATACTTCTGTATCACGAGTTCATTCCTGAAGGTACAACTGCCACTAGTAATGCTTCCACGTCCATTTTGGAACGATTTATGTGTGTGATAAAAACAGTGCTTCTGTATCACGAACACATTCCTGAAGGTACAACTGCCACTGGTAATGCTTCCACGTCCATTTTGGAACGATTTATGTGTGTGATGAAAACAGTGCTTCTGTATCACGAGCTTATTCGTGAAAGTACAACTGCCACTGGTAATGCTTCCACGTCCATTTTGGAACGATTTATGTGCGTGATAAAAACAGTGCTTCTCTATCACGAGTTCATTCCTGAAGGTACAACTGCCACTGGTAATGCTTCCACGTCCATTTTGGAACGATTTATGTGTGTGATAAAAACAGTGCTTCTGTATCACGAGTTCATTCCTGAAGGTACAACTGCCACTGGTAATGCTTCAACGTCCATTTTGGAATAATTTACGTGTGTGACCAAGACAATACTTCTGTATCACGAGTTCATTCCTGAAGGTACAACTGCCACTGGTAATGCTTCCACGTCAATTTTGGAACGATTTATGTGTGTGATAAAAACAGTGCTTCTGTATCACAAACTCATTCCTGAAGGTACAACTGCCACTGGTAATGCTTCCACGTCCATTTTGGAACGATTTATGTGTGTGATGAAAACAGTGCTTCTCTATCACGAGTTCATTCCCGAAGGTACAACTGCCACTGACAATGCTTCCACATTCGTTTTGGAACAATTTTTGTGTGTGATAAAAACAGTGCTTCTGTATCACGAGTTCATTCCTGAAGTTACAACTGCCACTGGTAATGCTTCCACGTCCATTTTGGAACGATTTATGTGTGTGATGAAAACAGTGCTTCTCTATCACGAGTTCATTCCCGAAGGTACAACTGCCACTGACAATGCTTCCACATTCGTTTTGGAACAATTTTTGTGTGTGATAAAAACAGTGTTTCTGTATCACGAGCTCATTCCTGAAGGTACAACTGCCACTGGCAATGCTTCCACGTCCGTTTTGGAACGATTTATGTGTGTGATAAAAACAGTGCTTCTGTATCACGAGCTCATTCCTGAAGGTACAACTGCCACTGACAATGCTTCCACATCCATTTTGGAAAGATTTATGTGTGTGATAAAAACAGTGCTTCTGTATCACGAGCTTATTTGTGAAAGTACAACTGCCACTGACAATGCTTCCACATCAATTTTGGAATGATTTACGTGTGTGACCAAGACAATACTTCTGCATCACGAGTACATTCCTGAAGGTACAACTGCCACTGGTAATGCTTCCACGTCCATTTTGGAACGATTTATGTGTGTGATAAAAACAGTGCTTCTGTATCACGAACTCATTCCTGAAGGTACAACTGCCACTAGTAATGCTTCTACGTCCATTTTGGAACGATGAAAACAGTGCTTCTCTATCACGAGTTCATTCCCGAAGGTAAAACTGCCACTGACAATGCTTCCACATTCGTTTTGGAACAATTTTTGTGTGTGATAAAAACAGTGCTTCTGTATCACGAGTTCATTCCTGAAGTTACAACTGCCACTGGCAATGCTTCCACGTCCGTTTTGGAACGATTTATGTGTGTGATAAAAACAGTGCTTCTGTATCACGAGCTCATTCCTGAAGGTACAACTGCCAGTGACAATGCTTCCACATCCATTTTGGAAAGATTGTGGAAGAGGATTTACTCGTGCCAGGCCTAAGTATAGAAACGAGCAGTGATTCCCTTTTCACGATAATGCACCCGCACACAGAGCAGTCAGTGTACAGCAATTTCTGGCACGAAAACAAGTGTCTTTACTCAAACATCCTCCTTATTCTTCAGATTTGTCACCATGTGAATACTTTCTATTCCGTAAGTTAAAGTTGACTTTAAAACGAAATGTTTTTCAAGACATTGAAGACATGCAAAGCACTGTGATATCAGCTCTTTTCTGTGTTCCAAAGGATGACATCTGCAATTCCTTCCTTTAGGTAGCTGATCGTGCCACTTCTTGTATTAAGGCAAGAAAAACGCTCTTCGAATAAAATATATTCGTGTTACTTTTCCTAGTTTTCCATTAAACAAAATTAGTCTCATTACTTAATTGGCGCACTGTATATTTTTTAGAAGGGCTTTAGTAAGCTTAGCTGAAATTTGTGATAACGCAGAAACACGTAGAAACTGAGTGAATACAAGGAAGACGATAGCAAGAAATATAAACATGTTTCTTTCAGTGAAGCAGTCACAGTTATAGGAAAATTAAAAATACACTTCACCTCATTTAATGTGAGTGAGAGTCTGATATGATATTTGAGAGGAATTGAAAGCAAGATAGATGATACCGAATTTTCGGTTGCAATGAGCACGTCTTTTGAATCCGTTCTTACGCGAATTAAATTTACTAAAGTTATTCGAAATTAATACTACCAGTTAGAAAAAATCACACAACCGTATTTTTACAATCGGTAAAACATCCGGAAATAGAAACATCTGCTTACTTCCACCAGCGGCTTGCTGCAAACACATCAGAAGCAGAATTTAACACTTACGCCTTCTGGTGGCCAAACCATTGTTTACCAAATATTACAAATTATATGCAAAATATTTCCCATCAAGAACTATATCCGGTGCAGAAAGAAATTTTCAAATCGGAGTTTTAGAAGCACAAATATCATGGAAAACGCAATTAACCTTTACGGCTCTTAGCGGAAAGTCTATGAATTACATGAAAATTTTGAAATTTTACGAAAAACGTTTCGTACCGGAAACTCTGTCCAACAAAAAATACTTTTTTTCAAATAGGACTCTTAGAAACAGATATATTAACAAAAATATGATACACATCTGCGACCCCTGGCGGAGACACTGAGCATTATTTTAAAAAGAAATATTCCGAAAAGGTTTATTGACGTGAGTTGCATCGGTCCACGAACGAATTTTTTCAATCGAGATTTTTAAAATCTCAGAATTTGATGCAAATACATCAAAAGCAGAAATAACCCTTACGCCCCCTGATTGCCAAACCAACTTTTACCAAAAATTAGAAATTATACAAAAGGAGTTTTCATCAGGGGATGTATCCGGCACAGAAAGAATTTTTCAAATTGGAGTTTTAGAAGCAGAGATATCGGGGAACACGCAATTTAGTTTTACGCCCCTAGCGGAAAATCTATACGTAGCTTGAAAGAGTGACTATAACTAAAATAGTCTTCGGTATCATTGGAATCGAAAGGTAAAAGAATTTTTTCCAAGCGGATGCTTAGAAGAAAATATATGGAATAAAATGCATTTTGAATTCGATATCATCTGCATTTACGCCATCTCGCGGCGAAACTGTACATCGTAAAAAAAGATGAAATGAAGGATTATTATTCACACATTTCAAGCTTCCCAATGCAAGAAGAATTTATTAAATCTTACTAATAGTTGCAGAGGTTTGGTATCCACAGATGGACGGACAAAAAGGTAACATAAGCACGAACTGTTCTCCAAATCTGTGCTAAAAAAACTACTTTGATTAGACGCCAGCAGGCAACCATCACAGAATTTTTAAAGCGTTAGTACAGGAGAGCTCTTTTACGAAGTTAGCATGATGCGTTAGTACGTACGGATAAAAATTACGCATTTTTTAGTGTACAATAACTACTACGTACATATTTTCTGTGGGGATGTGCAATACAATATTTGTTTTGGTTCATTATTTTTACTTGTGTGTTTGCGTGATAATAATCCGATTATTGTAATTGCATGGACTTTTAAATCGCAATATTAGACTTTTTAATTCCGCATAGAACAATTTTTCGGATTTAACGTTAATTTCTGGTGCTCCCTCCAAAAAACGTTTGATCGCGATGGAGATTGTATTTCAATAGAGTTCTTCGTCTGTGCAACAAAATTCGAACGAGCGGTGGAGCTTATTTCTGGAGCTCCCTCCAAAAAACGTTTGATCGCGATGGCGATTGTATTTCAGTAGAGTTCTTCATCTGTGCACCAAAATTCAAGCGAGCGGCGGAGCTTATTTCTGGAGCTCCCTCCAAAAAACGTTTGATCGCGATGGCGATTGTATTTCAATAGAGTTCTTCATCTGCGCACCAAAATTCAGACGAGCGGCGGAGCTTATTTCTGGAGCTCCCTCCAAAAAACGTTTGATCGCGATGGCGATTGTATTTCAATAGAGTTCTTCATCTGCGCACCAAAATTCAGACGAGCGGCGGAGCTTATTTCTGGAGCTCCCTCCAAAAAACGTTTGATCGCGATGGCGATTGTATTTCAATAGAGTTCTTCATCTGTGCACCAAAATTCAAACGAGCGGCGGAGCTTATTTCTGGAGCTCCCTCCAAAAAACGTTTGATCGCGATGGCGATTGTATTTCAATAGAGTTCTTCATCTGTGCACCAAAATTCAAACGAGCGGTGGAGCTTATTTCTGGAGCTCCCTTCAGAAAACGTTTGATCGCGATGGCGATTATATTTCAATAGAGTTCTTCATCTGTGCAGCAAAATTCAAACGAGTGGCGGAGCTTATTTCTGGAGCTCCCTCCAAAAAACGTTTGATCGCGATGGCGATTGTATTTCAATAGAGTTCTTCATCTGTGCACCAAAATTCAAACGAGCGGCGGAGCGTTTCTGAAGTCACATGATATTTTGAATAGCAATTGTAAACTCAAAGAAAACATTTGCTTTTTAACGATTTTACGTATTTAACTTCAATAGAGCTTAGTTATTCTTCCTCACCCTTTTTTTATATCTTGCATTTTATTTTATTGTTTTTACTGTTTGGCATGGAGAAATAATTCGCTGGTGAAATACACTGACGGAAAAAAAATCCCAACACCAAGAAGGGGTTGTGTTAGATAAACGACAGTTGGTAGGCGGTGAGAGTACATCTGTAAGATGACGTCTATGAAAATTTCGCGCTCGGCGCATACGTGTGGCGCTAGTAGCGCCCTCGGAACATGCAAAGCAGGTTTGCTGTAAATACGCGATGTAACTTTCGTGAGCGTTAGTTATCGTTGAGATTCGACGTAGTGTGTTGATGTTAGTCAAGAATGCCTTTGAGAAGACGAAGAAGCATTATCAACAGCCCACGGAGTTTGAACGAGGTCATGTAATAGGGCTACGAAAAGGTGGATTTTCTTTCCGCAATATTGCAGAACGACTTGGCAGGAATGTAGCCACTGTGCATGATTGTTGGCAGCGGTCGTCAAGGGAACGTACTGCCTCAAGAAGACCGGGTTCCGGCCGGCCACGTGGCACTACTGAGAGGAAAGACCGCCGTGTACGGCATATGGCCGTGGCGCATCGTACCGCGTCAGCGGCAGCAATTCGAGCTGCAGTTGCCACCACAGTGACACAACGAACTGTTACAAATCGGTTACTTGAAGGACAGCTCCGAGCCAGACGCCCTGTACCGTGCATTCCACTTACTCCAAACCACTTACGTTTGCGACGTCAGTGGTGTCAAGCTAGAGCTCATTGGAGGACGGAGTGGAGATCTGTTGCGTTTTCTGAAGAAAGCCGGTTCTGCCTGGGTGCCAGTGATGGCCGTGTGTTGGTTAGAAGGAGGCCAGGTGAGCGCCTGCAACCAACCTGTCTGCGGCCGAGACACACTGGACCTACACCTGGAGTTATGGTCTGTGGAGCAATTTCCTATGACAACAGGAGCACTCTTGTGGTTATCCCACGCACCCTGACGGCACAGTTTTACGTCGGTCTGGTGATTCAACCTGTTGAGCTGCCATTCATGAACAGCATTCCAGAGGGTGTTTTCTAACAGGATAACGCTCGCCCGCATACCGCTGTTGTAACCCAAAATGCTCTACAGAGTGTCGACATGTTGCCGTGGCCGCTAGATCACCAGATCTTTCACCAATCGAGCACGTATGGGACATCAGTGGACGACAACTCCAGCGTCACCCCAACCAGCATTAACGGTCCCTGTATTGACCGACCAAGTGCAACAGGCATGGAACTCCATTCCACAAACAGACATCCAACACCTGTACGACACAATGCATGAACGTTTGCGTGCTTGCATTCAACATTCTAGCGGTTACACCGCGGTTATTAATGTACCGGCATTTCACATTTAAAATGGCTCTTCTCGTGCTTACAATAAGCTGTGATCTTGAAACCTTAATCGATTAAATATGTTACCTATACAAATGTATTGCCGCCATTTCATCCCTCTACAACTATTTTTTCGTGGTGTTGGGATTTTTTTTCCGTCAGTGTAACTTAACAAATGAAAAAAAAACAAAGCGAAATTTGCATGTGCATTCATGGGAAAATAGTTTTTATCTGAAAACAGAATCCTACCCTAGATGACACTTCATCTCCTCCCCTCCCCCGTTTCTGGGACTAGCGACAGCCTGGTATGGTGCTTTTTATTATACATGGTCGCTCCGACTTCACAGATGAGTTAGTCTTGAATTTTGCTTATTTTAATTTTATTTTGGGGTTTAACGACCACCGTGACCAACACCGGAATTAAAGCAGTCGTCCTTCCCTAATGTAGGGACACCGGCTCCAGGAAAGGGACAGAGCCAGAACCATCGAACAAGTACACCACCCATGCTTCATCATAGACTATGTAATCAAGACCGTCTAGAAAGTATTAGGTGCTTGAATTAATTCCCGCTGTTGCCCAATAGAGCGCATCAGTGGTACGCTGTGACCAGGGCCACACGTGAGCTCCCTTGCACACGCACGTACCGTCCGTAGTCTGGGCGAAGCAGTGTGTGACCCGCGATCGGAGGGCACAGAACACCAGTTTGTATCGCATTCACGACGTTGAGTTACGTACCAAAAAAAGGAGCATTTGCGGGAAGCATTACTTTTCTGCTTTCAACTCAAAAAATCTGCAGCGGAAAGTCATCGTTTGCTAGTGCAGGCCTATGGGGAACATGCACTATCGGAAACAACATGCAGAGAGTGGTTCCGACGCTTCAAAGCCAACGAATATGACGTGAAGGACAAAGAGCGCCCTGAGCAGCCGAAAAAGTTCGAAGATGGCGCATTGGAGGCTTTATTGGACGAAGATATTTTTAGCATGAATTATTCATAAAATTTAAGTTAGTTCATAAATTCTAAACCGCTGTGGTATAACCAATTCCTTCACATCTTCTAAGCCGTTACAGTATGACCAATTCCTTACGAGCTCATATGCGATGGTAGTATACCTAATTTCTCATGAACCCCAAAGCCGATACAGTATGGCTGATTTAATGAACTGCTCAACAAATTTAGCTTAGTTCATAACTTTTAAGGCACTACAATATGATCAGTTCCTTATAAACTCCTAAGCAGATATCGTATGGCTAATTAAATAGGAACTATCCCTAAAATGTAGCTTAGTTTATAACTTCTAACATAAGACATTATCGATTGCTTATTAATTTTCTAGCTAAAGTTCCTTATAAATTCCTGAACTGTAACACTGTGACCAATTCCTTATGAGGAGCCCGAATGGCTAAGAGGAAGCGTTGGCTTCTCATTCGTCCGAGGTATGGCCAGGGATCGAATCCCGAATGAGGCATGGATGGTGTGCTTGCCTTACGGCACTGAGTTCATGTCCTTCCGGGAACCGATCGCCCCAAATCAGGGACTGGCGTCTGCTTACGGCACTGGGTTCATGTTCTTCCGGGAACCAATCGCCCCAAATCAGGAACTGGCAACTTCTTACGGCACTGGGTTCATGTCCTTCGGGGGAGCAATCGCCCCAAATCAGTGACTGGCTTCCTGTCCTTCCAGGGACAAATCCTACCAAATCAGGGACAGGCGACTGCTTACGGGGCTGGCTTCCTGTCCATGAGGGAACCAATAGCCCAAAATCAGGGATTAGCGATTGCTAACGGCACTGGCTTCCTGACAAATCGACTCAAATCAGGGAGTAGCGACTGCGTACGACACTGATTTCTTGTCCTTTCAGAGATAAATCGCCCCAAATCAGGGAGTAGCGACTGCTTACGACACTGATTCCTTGCCCTTGCAGAGATAAATCGTCCCAAATCAGGGACTTGCGACTGCTTAAAGGCACTGGCTCCCTATCCTTTCGCGAATCAATCGTCTGAAATTAGGAACCAGCGACTGCTTACGGCACTAGCGTCCTGACCTTCCGGTAACCAATCGCCCCAAATTAGGAAAAAGTGACTGCTTACATCTCACCAAATTGCACGCGATTGTTGGTAAACGCAAAAAAACAAAAACAAAGAATCCTTAAGAGCTTCCAAGCTGGATTAAGTGTGGTAAATTTAATATGAACTATTCATAGACATACATTGTGACTAATTCTTTATGAATTTCTGATATGAAACCGTGTTGCAAATTTATCATGAGCTCACAGTTCAAAAAAGTGAGTAGGCTTTCCCTTTCCCTCTAAATATGCAGAGTTTCCTTTTAGTGAAGTTAGTAATTGTGAGTGTATTGAAACGGTACGTTTCAGCTATTCGAAGAAGTTTTAGAGCAGACTGAGATCGGCAAATGTGAAATCCAGTGTTACGTAGCTCGTTGCTCGTGATTCAATTTCAAGAAGCCACCACTTCCCTCTCCCCCCTCCACACACACACACACAGGATGGGGCCGGGAAGGTCAGGTTCGTAGACTGTAAAAAATAAGTGGTATAAATTCCCCAAAGATTCCTGAGAATAACGTGTAGGGAAGTTGTCGGAAGGTCTCCGTCTTTTAACAGATTTTCATTTCTAATTCTAACAGTAACTAATTCCGATTTTTTTTTCCAGAAAAGTCAATTTCGGGTACTTCTATTTGTGTACAAAAAATTCGCAAAAACTCCGATTTTGACTTTTTCACCAGAGATTTTCCCCTGGAGTACGAATCCTTTCCACCTTGTGGAGTTCGAACTGGGTACGTCTTCAACGATAGAGAATGTCCTAAAGAGATACTCAGACGTTTTCAACGATAGAGATACTTAGACGTCTTCAACGAGAGATACATAGGGAAGAGATACTTAGACGTCTTCAACGACAGAGATACTTAGACGTTTTCAACGATAGAGATACTTAGACGTCTTCAACGATAGAGATACTTAGACGTCTTCAACGAGAGATACTTAGACGTCTTCAAACGGGAGAATAACCTACAGAAATACTTTCACAACTCCAACGATAGAGATACTTAGACGTCTTCAACGATAGAGATACTTAGACGTCTTCAACGAGAGATACATAGAGAATAGATACTTAGGCGTCTTCAACGAGAGATATATAGAGAGATACTTAGACGTCTTCAACGAGCGAATGAACTAGAGAGATACTTAGACGTCTTCAACGAGAGAATGACCTAAAGAGATACTTAGACGTCTTCAACGAGAGAATGATATAGAGAGATACTTAAACGTCTTCACCGAGAGAATGACCTAGAGAGATACTTAGACGTCTTCAACGAGCGAATGACGTAGAGAGATACTTAGACGTCTTCAACGAGCGAATGACGTAGAGAGATACTTAGACATCTTCAACGAGCGAATGACCTAGAGAGATACTTAGACGTCTTCAACGAGCGAATGACCTAGAGAGATACTTAGACGTCTTCAACGAGCGAATGACCTAGAGAGATACTTAGTCGTCTTCAACGAGCGAATGACCTAGAGAGATACTTAGTCGTCTTCAACGAGAGAATGACCTAGAGAGATACTTAGTCGTCTTCAACGAGAGAATGAGCTAGAGAGATGCTTAGACGTCTTCAACGAGAGAATGACCTAGAGAGATACTTAGATGTTTTCAAGGAGAGAATGACCTAGAGAGATACTTAGACGTCTTTAACGAGAGAATGACCTAGAGAGATACTTAGACGTCTTCAACGAGAGAGATACTTAAAAGTCTTCAACGATAGAGATGCTTAGACGTCTTTAACAAGAGAATGACCTAGAGAGATACTTAGACGTCTTCAACGAGAGGTACATAGTACCTCTTCAACGATAGAGAATGACCTGGAAAGATACTTAACACGTGGTCCCAAATAAGGTACAAATGAAGATTACTCCAATCGAGCGATGATAAAATGTTTATCGCTATTAATGCAGACTAATTAGTCATTTTATTTTCCGTTGGAACGTATTATTTTTCTGAATGACAAACAACGTAATTTCCTTTGTCTGAACGTTTGAACGTTTGTCCCACTTGGGTGCCGCTGTGGAAAGAGCACTTCTCTGTTTTAATTGTAGAAACCCTGCCTCAACCAAAATACTTTTTCTTTTATTGTCATAATGTTCATTGTTGTAATGTTCAAGGAACATACTTTCGCATTTGGATATCACGAACAAAAATGGATATCCAGTTAATAAAATATTTCTCTACATATCTATTGCTCTACATATCTTATTTTCTCTGCATATCTATTGCTCTATATATCTTAATATTGCTCTACATATCTTAATATTGCTCTACATATCTTAATATTGCTCTACATATCTTAATATTGCTCTACATATCTTATTTTCTCTGCATATCTATTGCTCTATATATCTTAATATTGCTCTACATATCTTAATATTGCTCTACATATCTTAATATTGCTCTACATATCTTATTTTCCCCCATCATTACTGACGGAATTTCACCTAGTAGGTTTATAGCAATTTTATTTCTCCAAAGGACTTCATCACAAATTGCATTTTTTTCATCGTGATTTTTTGAGGCAACAGAATGTTTTAGAACTCTAGATATTTTAAAACTAAAAAAGTGACTTTCAGTTATGTTTAAGAAAAGGTGAAATGTACTATTTGATTGTATTATTTCACAAAATTCCTAAATATAAAATTTATCCTCAAAATAGTATAACTACACGAATGATCTGAATTTCTTGGCGTAAGACCGAAATAAAACTTTCCAACCTTTAGCACATCCACCAGATGGCTATTTCAAGGAAGGTTGACAACTAACTGTCTACAGTCTGACAGCTAACTGTCTGCAGTTAGCTGTCTACCTTCCTTGAAAAATCCATCTGGTTGATGTGCGAAAACTTGGAAAGTTTTATTTCGGTTTTACGCCAAGAAATTCGGGTCATTAGTATAGTTATACTATTTTGAGTATAATTGGTGTACAGTTCCTACTTATCAGTTATAAAATTTATTCTGGACAGCTCTAATAACTTTTGCGTTAAAGGGTCCGCAGACTGATACATAAACATCATACAATAATCCGTACAATAATTTGAGTACTCGGTTTCTTACGGTAACAAAATATATGTAATAGCTGGTGCGCCAATAAGCGGAAGAGAGGAAGTACTATCAATTGCGACAATAACCTAAAAAATATCATGCGAAATGCTATCCGTCTCGCTATAGATCATCAATATTAGGAAAAACGTGTTGATGAAGAGCGAAAAAATGAAATTCTTTCTTCAAATGTGTAGCAAGATATCTTTTAAAATTCCGTAAAACGCATTCAATTGAAAAAAATTCCGAAACAGCGCTTAAAGATATTCAAGATATTGACATTACATCTAGTACTAAAAAAAGGAAATACAGTGAAGATTGCATTAAATTTGACTTTTTTATTGACAGAAGGTGAGGACTATCTACAACAACGTGTGTCATTTGTGAAGAAGTCCCGGCAAACAGCAGCTTGAAACCTTCACTCTCGTCTCGTCATTTAAAAACTAAGCACCAAAGTGTCGCAAATAAACCAGTTGACTTTTTCGTACGGAAATCCAACGAACGCAGAGAGTCTAATATTAATTCGCGTAATTTCACTTCGTAATCAAGGTAGTAAAAAAGCGATTGAAACATCATACTTGCTAAGCGACCAAATAGGAAAAGTTGGGGAAGCCCATACCATTGCGAAAAACCTGATTTTACCGTGTGCGAAAGCAATATTATCAACTGCATGTTTTGGTGACGATTCGGCAAGAAAATTGGACATGATATCTTTTTCCAGCAACGCAGTGTTTCGCGGAATCCACGATATGTCTGAGGATATTTTAATTTGTTATTATAGAACGGGTGCGGAAGAGTACTACGTAAGCTCTGCAGTTAGATAAGACCACAGACTTTTCTAATCTAGCAATATGAATTGTATTTGTACGATACCTGATTGATGGTAAGGTAGAGGAAAGCGTGCTGTTTTGCCGGCTGTTAAAGGACGTAAAACTGGTGAGTGCACTTTTAATTTAATCAACTGGTATTTTGAAGAAGAGAAAATTGAATAGTCTTCTTGCTGTGGAATTTGTAGAGATGTTGCAAAACCGATGGCAAAAAGATTTGAGGGCTTTAGTGGATCGCATCAAAAAATATGTGTGCGAATATTTATTGGACGCATTGTAGAATTCATAGACCTGCCTTGGCATCGAGACAAGTGCCGGAACAATTAAAATGTGTGTTCGATGAAGCTACCAAAGTAATCAACTTTATAAAATCGAGACCAACTAATTCTAAAGTATTTACTTCCTTATGCAAGCGTACGGACAGCGAGTATGTTGCTAATTTGAAAACACAGGTATTAAATGGCTCTCACGTGGCAAAGTGCTCACACTTTTGTTTGAATAAAGACAAGAATTAACTGTTTTCTTTGAAGATCACGCTTTTCATCTTAGTGGGTGTACAACAGATCACATACGGCTTCAAAGAATAGCTTTTTTGGCAGATATCTTTTCGAAAATAAACGAACACAATTTATTATTACAAGATTAAACTACGACCATTTTCATTGTTCAAGATCGAGTGGAACGTGTTCTAAAAAATAATATTCTGGGAAAAGGTTGTTGAGAACAATAGAGTGTCTTAGCACTCAGCACAACTTTTTAAACAGAAAATGAACTGACTTTAGACCGCAATGCTAAAAGCAATATCAAATGTCGCTTAAGTCCCGAACGATGGCCTTGAAGGACCAGTTTCTAAGAAATTAAATTGACTTTTCCACCAGTTTTCAAGAAAACAAATTGACTTTTTCACCAGTTTCCAAGAAATTAAATTGACTTTTCCACCAGTTTCCAAGAAATTAAATTGGCTTTTCCACCAGTTTACAAGAAATTAAATTGACTTTTCCACCAGTTTCCAAGAAATTAAATTGACTTTTCCACCTTCCAAGAAATTAAACTGGATTAATGATCCATCTGACGAGTTTTTTATGTCGTTGACTGCTGACCTCTCTTTGGTAGAAAAAGAACATTTTATTGATATTTCAACAGATTTTGGGCTTCAAACATTATTCAAGAGTGAACGTCTTACACATTTCTGGATTGAGGTAAAATCAGAGTATTCTCATTTTAGTGACAACAGTATTCTCATTTTAGTGCTAACATACTTTTGTCATTTTCAACTATTTACATGTCGAGAGAGGTTTCTTAAGCAACCCCTCGCTGAAGTAAAAATATTGAAACAAACTTCATGCAGAACTAGATCTGAGACTAAGTCTGTGTTCTGTCGAACCGAATATTGATATACTTTGTTCAAGTAAACAAGCCCAGAAACATAACAAAATTTGTGATTTTGATTCATAAGTGTTAATATCATTATAATTATTTAGATATGTGCATTTGTTACCATTAAATCAGGAATAAATCTTTTAATATTTGTTTCAGGAATGTTTTCTACTTATTTCCAGGTTTCTTAGCCATTAATTACATTTTATGATAGTGTAGGTATACTTTTTGATGATAAAATCCTTTTAGTTTTACAAAATATATATTCTTGAATTAAGATTTTGTAATGAAGTTACAGGAATTTCTATAAAAACAGGTAACTTCCGTGAAAGAAACCCTAAATACTGGGGGCATTTAAGAATATACTTACAATATACTGTTATATTATTTATGTAAACAAAATAGGTGCAGGGGTGTGCGATAACAATATAATGTTAAATGGGATTCGCGAGTTAAAATAGGTTGGGAACCACTGGTTCAGGCGGATTCCTATGAAATTTATCATCTAGATTCCTTTTATGATTTCAGAAAAAGCTGGAAGGTCTAAATTATATTAGTACATTTGAGCTGAATTCTCTGCAGTTAAAGTGATTCCTTCAAACTGCACTATTTCACTTACAAGATAAGAATGATATATTGAGACTTAAAAAAGGAGAAGAGTGCTTTCGGCGCAGAGAAACACTTCTGGAACAGATATCAAAGCCCCCGTGAATAGATCTTTTTTTCCCCTTCGGAATTTAACGACAGAGCTGTCAAAATCAGTTCCATTGGTATGATATGTGATTAAAATACAGTATGGCTGAATAGTGCATGCACCAAATATAAGAAGTTCTGACTAATAAAACATTAAGCACTAAATGATGAGAATTTTGATCCAGAAATGAAAATCAAAATTCATCGCAGACACGTTGATGCGCTTTGAGATCAAACGTGCTTCATGAAAGTTAGTCTGTGTATTCCACTGGGACTAAGTTCCAAAGACAGAAACTTATAACATACATAATTCGTTGAATAAGAACTTGCATTAAAATTTATGTTTCACGATTCACGCATTTCTTATGTCAGTTTGACTTAGCTAGATAACATTTTTGATCAAAAAATTTACTCGACTTCAACTGATCTTTTACTGCCTATTTAACTGCTTCCCGAAGGAAAAAGATTTTGATCATTTTTATCTTCATTTTCAGATTTCCTTCAACAAGTGTAATTTCTCACTTATTTTTCTGGTTCTTCGACTAGTTTAATTTGATTTATAACGAGAAACAGTACACCAATTAAGTAGTAGTAAATAGTAACACTGTACTAATTAATGATCCGATTTATTGGCGTAGGAAATAGCAGTTTCTGTCTAACTTCCTTGAAAAAGCCATCTGGTTGATGTGCGAAAGCTTGGAAACGCTTATGTGTTTATTTCCTATGCCAATAAATCGGATCACTAGTACAGTGTTACTATTTACTATTTAATTTGATTGTTTTATTTTGCTTCTCATTCTATAGCTTTTCTTGTAGTTTTTGTCGTATCGTTCGAAATTTGTCATGTTTCATTGTAGTTGGAATGATAAATATTCAAAATAAACCCGCGCAAGAAATAAAGGGAATCAACGTATTTTCTTTTTGATTACATTTTTCTTTTCGTCATTTTCACCCCTTTTGATGTGCATATATTTATAATTATTGTTAGGCTTTCTTTGTGAAAGAATTTAAAACAAATGTTGCCAACATTTAAAAGAAATAGAATTTACCTATATTTAAACAAGCAATACATTATTCTGTTCTGTATTTTTTTTCTCTTAATGATTTTTACCTTAGATGGCTAATTAACATTTACAGAATAGTTTTGAATATTTAACCATTTCGGTCGAAAATATTGTTAAAAATCATTTACCGTCATAAAAAATAATTAAAAATATCTCCTCAATTAACTACGCAGTTTTGCATTTATAACAACCTTCGTTTAAAAGTTCTTAGGAAATTCTTCGCCTACTACATGATATACGAATTTATTTTAAATGATTGCTAATTTAACGAAACTCTTTGAGTAATATCTTCTGTGAGAAATGAATCCGAAGCACAGGCTTTTGTTTTACAGTGAGGTAAGAGATTACTGATTTTCTCAAATTATTTAATTATATATGAGTTATTCAACGCAAAAATCCAAGCAGGCAGTAACAAATATTGTTTTTTTAAAAAGGTCAAATAAACAGGGAATGCGGGAATAATGTATGTGTAATCCCTAATGCATTAGCGATTGTACAAAATCTAATACGGTTAAACTATTTTTAGGAAGTCATAAATGTAATCCAGAAAAAATTAAGAGCTCCTTTAAAGAAAATACATCAAAGGATTTAAAAAAGGATGAGATTTAAAGCCACACAGGCAAGCTTAGAGAGGCTTTCGTGCAATTTAATACTTAAAAATCTATTATTCATAAAACTGACGCATTGCGATGAACAAAATTTTCAACTTGTAACGCATAATCGATTCTGAGATTCACTCAACAAAATCTGCAGACGATTTTCTGGCATTAAATTCACC
Source organism: Macrothele yani (assembly GCA_039090855.1). Classification (NCBI taxonomy): domain Eukaryota; kingdom Metazoa; phylum Arthropoda; class Arachnida; order Araneae; family Macrothelidae; genus Macrothele; species Macrothele yani. The sequence goes on from CM077004.1 coordinate 42,729,196, forward strand.
AGTCAAGTGGACTGGTTGCAAGATATTTCAATTTCTCATGAGTAAGAAATTTTGTTAAACAAATGGGAACTGCATGTCCAGCGTAAGAAGGCATGTTGTGCATGGCTCTATATTGCATATGATGCAAAATTTGGCAGTAACTAATCAGCTTCAACCATTTTCAAACAAATAAAGTGTTTTGACCCATGCGTACATAGAGAGTCAAATCAAGAAGGACCACTCTTTAAGTTGCAGTACAGTGACGCCATTTATGGCATAAACGTGTCATAATTATTGTTCAATGAATAACAGTTGCCTAAAGAAAACAATTTTGCTGACATTAGAAGCACCAGTAAGATAAAAAAAAAAGAACATTTTCTTTTTAAATTGATGAATTAAAAAATTATTTTCGTGTGAGAATATGTAACAAATGAGCAAAACCGTCCAAACAAGGAATCCAAAGGATACAAAGGCACTTTATTGAAAAGGTAGCTTCGAGAACAACTGGACAGAAGACAGAAACGTCCATGTGACAGGCGGCTGCCAAGAAAAATCCAGTCTTTAGTACGGGATATGATCACCCCTGACTGCGTTTCAGGATTTGCAACGTCTGTCCATACTGAGGACGAGGTTGCCAAGTAGCTGTTGAGGCATCGCGGCCCATTTCCTCTTGCAGCGCCAATCGCAGCTGCGGAATCGTTGCTGGCGGCTGGTGACGTGCTGCCAAGCGTCTCCCGAGAAGGTCCCACACGTGTTCGATTGGAGTTAGGTCCGGGGCCCTTGCGGGCCAATCCATGCGTTGAATATCTTCACTCTCCAACAGCTCTGCGACAGCCACTGTACGATGAGGTGTAGCGTTCCCGTCCATGAAGAGGAACTCAGGACCTACAGCACCTCTAAACAAACACACGTGAGGCAAGGAGAACATCGGTACAATAGCGGACACCAGTGACTGAACCTCCTTGGAAGATGTGGAGGTCAGTACGGCTACCAAGCATGATACCGCTCCAAACGAGAACTGCGCTACCTCCAAGCCGGTCCCTTTTGATGATGTTGGAGGTGTGATTGCGTGTTCCTTGCTCTCTCCAGATGTGTATACGTTCAGAATCGCTCGTCAGACCGAATCGGCTCTCATCCGTAAAGAGAACTCGACCCCATTGCTGATGTGTCCAGTTCTTGTGTTCCAGGCGCCACAGAAACTGCCGTCTCCGATGAGCAGGCGTTAATGGCACACACCGTACTGGTCATTGTGCAAATAGACCACTTTTGTGCAGCCTCCTGGCCACGGTAAAATGCGATAACGGACGTCCAGTTGTTTTTGAAATCGCATATGCCTTGCGATTTCTCCAGTTGTCTGCCGTCTGTCTCTTCTCGCCTGTAGGACAATATACCGATCGCCCGCCGCCGTGGTTGCTCGTGGACGTCCACTGCTAAACTCTCGGACAGCTGTACCTGTCGTTTGAAATGCTCTCCAAGCTCATAAAACGATGCTGTGAGCGATCACGAACTCGTCGGCCACACTAGTCACACTTCGACCTTCTTCCAACTTCCCGACGACGCGACCTCGGGTAACGTCACCCAGATGTCGTCTACTGGATTGCCTGTTGGCCATATCACACGGTGGCAGCAACTCGACGTCGTTGAAACCGATGTACACCGTGCAATAGCTTTTACCGAATTGCAGAGGGTACACCGCCCGTGTGCTTTATACCCTTCCGACCCCCCCCCTACCTCATGCTGCATATATGCGCATGCCCTACCGTACCGGACCCTAGTCTATCTCCTGAGTGGTCTTTCGGTCCGTTCTGCCTGCTCGTTCCACTGTTATGCTAATTTCACCTCTTCGTCCTTAATGTTTGCACACCACTGTATATACATTCCACATACTAATTTGCATCTCGTTTGGATGATTCCTTATGGGTGCTTTTTTTTTTTTTTTTTTTTTTTTTTGCAGAGATTGCATTTTGTTCAGGAACAAGAGAACACATGCTGATTTGAAGATGGTCATCCTGTTACAAAATGTATGTCTTTCGAACAGTCATCGTGTCGCTTTTCGCAATGCGGGAAGTTTTAGTAATCATAAAAACAGTCGGAACTGAAATTTCGAAATTAATTCAAATTTTTACGATTCATATCCACAAAAGCAGAGATATTATATTAACAATACTTCCATGTACCGTATGTATTGCCGTCGAGCAGCCGTGTCATCGAATGGCCTGTACACACGAGATTTCTCAGTACGGCTTCAGCAAGAAACTTAAAAGTTAGCATTCAAGATTCCTCGATCGAAACACTGCAAAGTTTATAAATCTTAGGAGAAATAAAGGACAAGTGGAAGCTAGTCAGTTTACAACTAAATCTTTTTATGGTTTTCCTTCAGAACTCCTTAAATTTCAAACTTAAAACTTGGGATTTATGGCATATATTGTGGGGATACATAAAAATGTTTACGGTCAGTTCTCAACGTCATTTCTCTATATTTTCTTAGAGTTCTGTCTTCGTTGCTATTTCGGTTAGAAATATTTGCGTCATAAAACTGGTCAACAGTTTTATTCATATTTTTATTCAATTGTTTCATGAAACAGTTTTCGAAAGATAATTTTGTTTTCCGTGTATTCGTGGGGGGTAGGGGGAGGGGGAGACGCATTTCTTAATCCTAAGCGAGATGCTTCAACGCCAGTCAAAAGTCTAGCAGTAAAACAAAAGAAAACAACAGCAACGAAAAACATGCGCGTTGGCCAAACTTCACGACATTCTGTAATATTGTATACAAGGTTTACACATCTGGCTTTCGTCTCAGCGGAGATATGGGCCCCTAGCGGAACCAACTAAAGCTCTAGCGGTTGGAAACGTGCTGCTAACAATTTTAACTCAAACGCACTCTGAGTCTGAAATCGTGTACCCAGAGGTTCCGCAAAAATGCATCTAAATAAACCTAGGAAAAGCTTACAGCGATGTGAATATTCCATTTGCAGTAAACAGAGGATTTAAAGAAATTCAGTATGTATTAATGTTTTAAAGTAATTTGGTTAATTTAAACAAAATACTTACATGGCATTAAAGAAAAGGGCAGCGAAACGGTTGTACCTTTAAATTTTCATTTCGATTCAACTGTAATATTTCATCCAAACTGGTCCGGGTTCTAGTTCTAGTTGAGGCATGGGTGGGTGCTTGTCTTACGGTACTGGTTTTTTACCTTCCCTGGAATCAATAACCCTGAATTAGGGACGGACGACTGATGATAGCCATTAGAATAGTTCAATGTGGCCGCTAAACATGGAATAGGAAAAAGGACTGTGCCGCCCCGGTGGCGCAGTGGTCTAAGCAATGGCTTCTGATCATTCGTCCGAAAGGGGTCCGGGTTCGAATCCCGGTGAGGCATGGATGTTGTGTTTGTCTTACGGCACTGGCTCTCTCCCTTCCCTGGAACAAGTGACCCTAAATTAGGGACGGGCGACTGCTTATAGCCCATTGAGTTGCTCACGGTGGTCGCTAAACCTCCAATCAAAAAAAAAAAAAAAAGGACTGTAATGACCCATTTGTTATATAAATTTAAGCGAGAAATATGACACCGAATTTTCGGTTGTAATGAGCACGTCTTTTGAATCCGTTCTGACGCGAATCAAATTTATCAGAGGTATTCAAAGTCAATAAAACCGGTTAGGAACAACCTGTTTCTACAATCGATAAAACATCCACAAACAGAAACATCTACCTAGTTTCACTAGCGGCTAAAAAGCATGTTACGAAAATTAGCTAATGGCGAACAAAACGTTTCTCATAGGACAAGGAAGGTATCAGAGACAAAGATATTTTCAAATCGAACAGTTAAAAGAAGAAATATAGAAAAGGAAACATGATATAAGATTACGTCTGCTGGCGGAAGAATTTTGCATAATGGAAAACTTGAAAATAGGAGAAAAATATTCTTCATGGAAAAAAGCTATGCTAAGGAAAAATAACTTTTCAAATACGTCTCCCGGAAGCAGAGATAGCGAAAAAAGTTTCGATATTTACGCACCTACCAGGAAGTCTGCATTATTTAAAGAGGATAATGCTCCACATCTCTATTGTAGCGAAAGGCATACAGTAAAAAAGAAATTTCTCAATAAGGATTTTAGAAGCTGCAATAAAGTTGAAAACTGAAGTACACAAACACCACGTACCGACAGAATTGTGAGCTACAAAATTTCTCATGTACTAGCCTAAAGTGTTCTACAAATTAAATGGCATCCTGTGCTGAAATAATTTTTTTAAATCCGACATGTAGAAGCATAGATATTGAGAAAAACATATTAAGTTTTTCGACCCCCTAGCGACGAAATTGGTCGTTATTTCGTGAAGAAAATAAGCACACAGGGCACTTAGTTAGTAGTATCTGACCGAAGAAAAAAATTTTCAATCGGGATTTTAGTCCCAAAGATATTCCTGTAAACGAAAACGTGAACTTACGCCCTCTGATGGCAGACTTGTGCGTTAAGAAAATTTTGAAAATATATGAGAAACATTTTTTAGCGGAAATGCTCTCCAACAAAAAATAATTTTTCAAATCGGACTCTTAGAAGCATAGCTATTGACAAAAATAATCTATGCACCTACGTCCCGTGGCGGAAAAACCATGCATTATTTTAAGAAGAAAGCATTCTCAAAAGGTTTTAAAATAAATAATATGAGCGGCTTCAGGCCAAGAAAGAATTTTTCAGTCGGGTTTTTAGGAGCTCAGATTTTGCTGCAAATACATCAGAAGCAGGAATTAACATTTACGCTCCCTTGTGGCCAAATCATTCTTTATCAAATATTCGAAATTATATGCAAAACATTTCCCATCTGGAGCTGTATGCGATACAGGAAGAATTTTTCAAATCGGAGTTTCAGAGGCAGAGATATCGGAGGAAACGCAATTTACCTCTACCCTTCCCTAACGGAAACTCAATGAATTACTTGAAATTTTTGATATTACATGAAAAACATTTCAAACCGAAAGCACTATCCATCAAAGAACGAATTTTTCAAATCGAACTATTAGAAGCAGAGATATTGACAAAAATAAGATATACATCTACGACCCCTGGCGGAGAAACCATGCATTATTTTAAGAAGAAAATATTCAGAAAGGTTTATCGACGTGAGTTATATCGGTCCAGGAAAGAATTTTTTCAACTGAGATTTTAGAAACTGCAAGTGTAACACTTACGCACCCTAGTTGGCCAAACCATTCTTTACCTAACATTACAAGTTATATGCAAAGAATTTCCCATCAGGAGCAGCAAGAGTTTATTAAATCGGTGTTTTAGGAGCACAGATATCGGGAAAACGCAGTATACCATTACGCCTCCTGGCGAAAAGCCAATGAATTACCTGAAAATTTTGAAATTATGTGAAAAACATTTCCCATCGGAAACTATCCAACAAAGAAGAAATTTTTCAAATCGGGCGCTTGGAAGCAGATATAGTGAAAAATAAGATATACATCAACGCCCCCTGGCGGATAAACCATGCATTATTTTAAGAAGGAAGTATTCCGAAAAAGTTTATCGACGGGAGTGGTATCGATCCACGAGAGCTTCTTTTCCTGTCGAGATTTTAGAAGCTCAGATTTTGTTGTAAATGCATCAGAAGCAGAAATCAACACTTATGTCCCATGGTGGCCAAACCATTTTTTGCCAAAAATTAGAAATTATATGCAAATGATTTCCCGCGAGGAATTGTATCCACCGCAGAAAGAATTTTTCAAATCTGAGTTTTAGAAGCAGAGATATCGGGGAAAACGCTTTTTACTTTCACGCCCCCTGGCGGAAAACCTGTGCGTAACTTGAAAAAGTGACTATACCTAAAATAGTCTTCGACATAAATGGAATCGAAAGGTAAAATTTTTTTTAATTGGATGTTTAGAAGCAAATATCTAAGTATGAAGTTGAATGTTTGTTTGTTTGTACGCTATACAAATCTACAGTTTTCAATTTAGAACCACCAAATTTGGTATACTATCTCATGGTACTCTAACTTAGACTGTAGACGGTTTTTGAAAGGAGTCGGAGTCCGGGGTCAAGGGGACCCCATACAAAATTTTCGTAAAAAGTAAAATTTTGTACTTTTTTATTTTGAATTCGATAAGTGCAAGAACAGAATTTTTTGTGACAAGTGCTTTCCAATGAAGAACAGCAACAAAATTCAGCATCGGAACTGAAGGTAAGTAAATAACAAAAATCAAACGGAAAAACTAAAAATACTGTGCGCCTAAAGACTCTACAGAGAATAAAATTTATAATTCAGTGAAGAAATGAAATACAGTATTAGGTACGGTTCATGCCATCGTTTTCATTTGATTTGTAGAAAATATTTTGATAGTGAATTATCGTCAACTTCTACCGAGCAACGCCGAGCAATTCAGCTAGTATGGAATAAAATTTTATTTTGAATTGGGCATCATATACATTTACGCCCTCTAGCAGCGAAATTGTGCATCATATAAAAATACGAAATGAAGGATCGTCATTCGCACATTTCAAGCGTCACAACAAAAGAATGTTCGAAATCGGACTAATGTCTGCAGAGATATGGTTTCCACAGACGGACGAAGAGACAGACTGACAGACGGACAAACCGAAAACAGAAGCACGATCTTTTTAACGAAAGACGTGCTGAAAAATGGAAAAAGCATAAATTGTTATGTTACTCTCATCAAATAAATAAATTTCTTCGAGCCGAAGAAATGCGTATTTCTGGAATGTTGGACAAATTCACTAAACTAAAAATCTGACACATTTTTAAACTCTCGATTCTTTTCGTAATATTTTAGTCGCAAATTTTTGGGAATTGTAAAAATCTAGACATTGTTGAATGTAAAAAAAAAAAAAAATGAACTGCCTTTACCGACCTTTGTCATGTTTATCAAGTGTCTGTTACAAACTGTTTCCTCTTTTGGAGTAGACAAGATATACTTGGTGTACGCTAAAATAGCGCATGCGAATCACAGTCCTTGTTTTCATGTACAGTTCGTGTTTTCATGAACTATTGCAAGCAGTTTTCTCTTTCGGTGTTGACAAGATATACTTGGTGAACGTTAAAATAGCGCATGCGAATCACAGTCCTTGTTTTCATGAGCTGTTAAAATCAGTTTTCCTATTTGGAGAACGTTAAAATGGCGCATACGAATCATAGTCCTTGTTTTCAAGAACAGTTCGATGGAGGGGTGCACATTTGGAGGGAATCGATGTGCTGTAGTTTCTGCTGCGGAGCAAAAAATGCTCCTAACTTTTTATAAATGATTTTCCCAGGTATTTATTTAAAAAACAAATCTTCTAAACGAATGCTCATGCACATTCACTCTTTTGTTGGGTGTTGCAAACTGCCTCTGCTTATGGCATGAATCCAGCCACAAAAAGCAACTGTCTCCTGCACCGGGTCGAGAGGTGCATTTCTAACCCCCAGTCCAGGACACGTTGTTTGGCATTTAAAGGCAACATATCCGTCAAGATATGTATAAGCTTAGTAAAATATGCAGTCTCTCGAAGACGCAATCGACATTTCAAGTTCTTCGCGAAGTGCAATCTTTATTTCATCTTCACTAATTTCATCATTGTGGTTTGTATTATTACATACTACAGAGACAAAAGATATCACAGAAGCAGTTAAATCATGACGCTCTGATTAGTGTGCGTAACATTAGATGCGCGCGCGCGCGTGTGTGGGTGCACTTTCTTTACACATCTGTCTGCCAGTTCTTCGACTCAGCGGCGGTACCAGGTCTTGTCCTTCGAGGCGAAGAACTCCTTCACCCCAGCTGTCACATCCTCTTGGTTGTTGAAGTGCCGCCCTCGAAGGAAGTGGGCCATGGACTGGAACGGGTAATAATCCGACGGGGCAAGGTCCGGACTATATGCTGGGTGTGACATCAGTTCGATGCCCTCAGTTCCTGGAGTTTTGCCCGGGTCGTTCGTGCGGTATGAGGCCGAGCGTCGTCCTGCTGTAGGAGAGCGCGTTTTCTGTTCACCAGTGCCGAGGTACTTCTCCCCCAAAACGGCATACATCCGCTCCAGCTGTTCAGAGTAGAGTTTGGCGTTAATGATCCGACCGTCTGGAACAAATTCGTAATGGATTATTCCCTCGAAATTTTATCAGGCGGCCTACCTGAACTTGGATGATCGTCGAGGTTTCTGCCACCTGAGCGAAATTTCTTGAATCATCTGGTTGCAGTATTGTGGTCCACGGAACCTTCCCCTTTCGCATGACAAATGTTTCGTGTTTCTTGAGCAGTGTTATGGCCTAGTTCAAACTCGTAAAGCAAAAGTTCCCTAATTAGCCGGCTTGTGGCTGTTCATCGTTTAGGAGTCCCAACAACAGACAGAACGACGACATGCAATGCTGTTCCCAGCAACGACTACCACTTTATATCCCTTTCGACTGACTGCAGTGCGCGACTTGAAATAATTTAAACGCGTGACATACCCGCCATGCGTTTATGCAAATATTGCAAAACTTTCGACTCACCCTTATAGTTGGAGGTCTACCAGGTATTCTCTTGGTTGATCTTGGATACCAGTTTGTGACACGGTAGGTTCACCTGTTGTCGGCGAGTCTGGCGATATGATTTGCCCATCGTGTCTTGTTGTCATATATCGCGTTCTCACTACTACTTTTACTCCAGTTAAATTTATAATAGTTGTGTTTGTGATGTGATCTTTTTTTTACTTATCCCTGGGGTTCTCCTTTCCATAGAATACTGGGTGGTTTGAAGACTGAGTTCCTCTTCTTGAGTGGTGCTCCATGTTTCAGAGCCTATGTTAGATATGGGAGGATACAGCTGTTGAATATGTCAGCTCGCATTTTGCCGGTACGAAGAACTGGCCACATCACAATTTCAGTGTCATAAAATTGTTCTGAATAAACAAATATCGTGTGGTTATAATTCCTATTACTTGAGCAACTATTGTTCACGAAACATTTTTTTTTAATATTTCATTTTCAATAAGAAATTTAGACATTTCCGTGATTTTCTGGCCAAAGACCAGGCGCAGAACTGGCCACAAAAATTTTAAGGGGCCGTATAAAAATGGCACGTTCGACCGCTTCGTGGGCACGTCAAATGAGGTTGGTTATCTGAATTACATAAAGTTTCCGTAATTTCGTATTTTCTTAATTGCGGTATTTAATGTAATTTTTTGTAAAAATATTTATAATCAACAACTAAACAAAAGAATTTCACGGTTTAAAATCTACAGCTCAACAAATTCTCAGCGGGCATGTGCAAATGCAGCAAACCTATCTGGGGGGGGGGGGACTTTTTACCAAAAAGATAATATAAAATATAAAGAATTTCTGGTCCGATCGGAAGATTTTCGGTGTTTACAAATAGAACTCAACAAATTCTCTACGGGCATATCCTAAAGCAGGAAACCGGAAACTTGTTCGGTTTCCCGCTTTTTAAAATTTCTGGTCCGATGGGGGGGGGGGGGGTAATTCTCAGCGTTTACAAACTAAACCTGAAAAACTCTCTGTGGGCATGTGCCTGTCGGAGGTAATACCAAAAATATAAAATATAAGGAATTTCTGGTCTGATCGCGAGATTTTCAGCTTTTGCAAACATAACTCAACAAATTCTCCCAGCACATTAGCTAACGCAAGCAGCCTGTCGGGGGGGGGGGGGGGGCAATGACGAAAATATAAAATATTGAGGATTTCTGGTCCAGTTGGAAGATTTTCCACGTTTACAAACTGCAGCCCTACCAATTCTTTATATTCTATATTTTTCGCGTTAAGCCCTCCTCTCCCCGCCTTCCCAAAGACAGGTTTCCTAAGGTAGGAGATGCCCGCAGAAAATTTTTTTTGTTCAGTTGTAGTTTCTAAACGCTGAAAATATCCCGATCGGACCAGAAATCCTTTATATTTTGTTTTCCGCACATTTCCTCCCCCCTAGAGAGGTTTCCTGCGTTAGCACATTCCCGCATAGAATTTGTTGAGTTGCGTTTGTAAACGCTGAAACTCTCCCGATCGGACCAGAAATTTTTTATATTTTATATTTTCGGTATTAAGAGCCCTCGCCCCCTCCGATAGGATAGCTGCGTTTGTGCATGCCCGTAGAGAATTTGTTGAGTTGTAGGTTTTAATCTGTGAAATTCTTTTGTTGAGTTGTAAATTATAAACATTTTTTAAAAGTATTACATTAAGTGTCGCAATTAAGAAAATACGAAATTACGGAAACTTTATGTGATTCAGGTAACCAACCTCAGACGGGGCAACTAAGCGGTCGAAAACGCAATTTTTATACGGCCCTTAACATTTTTGTGGCCTATTCTCCTTCACCCCGTACTCTGATATCTAGCTTTGGATCTGCGATTGTGGTTTTGAAACGGCTAAAGGATGTCCACGCCGCCCTTTTTCTTTTAGATATTTCTTCAGAGATGTCATTGTACATATTTATTGTTTGCTCGAGGTATGTGTAGGAATCTATATTTTCTACAGTGAAATTATTTAGTTGTAATTCCTTCCATGAGGAATTAAATTTATTTTGGCAGTGCACAGCTTTTTAAAAACAAGGAAGGAGCAGCTCTTCCAGTTTGTGTGTGTGACACTCACACAAAGTCTATCAGTTTTTTTAACTAGAACAACTGCCCACCCTAAGATAAACTTCTGGATGCGCCCATGCACCAGGGATGATTACATAAATTTTTGCTGCTTCTTTTGTAATTCACATTTTTGTGTTCGAGCTTAACTTTTGACGAGCAGTGTACAAAAAGAATTTGTGTTAAAAAATTCCCATTATTTTGCTTCAAAACCTCTCAGTTGGTCGCCCAATCCCCTAAAATGAACGATGTCCATGTCTTAGTGGGAGTTGTTTGATTACTACCAATTTAACTCTTCGTACTGTTTCTGCGTAGGTGCCGCCGTAGTTGTGTTTTTAATTCCCATTATTTTGCTTCAAAACCTCTCAGTTCTTTTGGTCGCACAATTCCCTAAAACCGAATGATGTCATGTCTTCGTGGGAGTTCTTTGATTGCTACCAATTCAACTCTTCCTCCTGTTTTTGCGTAGGTGCCGCCTGTCTTCTTCAACAATTCAAACTTCTTTTGATCTTCTTTTTGTTATTTGAATGAACAAATATTTCTTTCGAATACGTTTCTCGTGCTGATACGACTTATTGAAGGCCCGTTGAAAACAGAATTGTGATCAATGCTCTTTGTCTGGAAGGAAATCATTTTAGTTTCCCTTCCTTTTCAGCTCGCGTGTCTCTGACGGTTTCTTTGTCGTGATCAGCTATTTACCTTTTGAACTTCAGGTAATCAAGAATAGACAGGATTTTCCCCTATTGCTACTTTTCAGTGAAATCAAAGAGATTAGAAAATAAAAAAAATTCGTAAAGACAAGAAAGAAGAATTGATGCCTTGCAAATAAATATATGTACATTACAGAACTGCCTATACATCACTCTAAGATTCTTAAAATAAATTAAGAAAAGTAAAATACAGATGGAATTTGAATAAAAAAAGTGAAAAGAAGTATCTCCTTCTATAGTTGCCAGAAAGAACAATAGCACCGAATTCTCGAAGATAAAAAGCCTGTCTAATAAAAATAAGTCTGAAACATAGCAATCCAAAGCCCTTTATAGCACGTCTTTTGTAAAAAATGATCGTGCTTAAGTTACCGGTTTGTCCGTCCGTCTGTACCCACGATATCTCTGCAGCTATTAGTCCGATTCGAAAAATTCTTTTGCCTTGGGAAGCTTGAAATATGCGAATGATGATCCTTTATTTCGTTTACTTTTACGATCTACAATTTCGCCGCTAGAGGGCGTAAATGCAGATGATGTCGAATTTAAAAATACGTTTTATTCTACATATCTGCTTCTAACATCCGATTGAAAAAATTATTTTATCTTTCGATTCCATTTATGTCGAAGAGTATTTTAGATATAGTTACTTTTCAAATTACGCATAGATTTTCCGCTAGGGGGCGTAAAAGTAAATTACATTTTTCTGGATAACTCTTCTTCTAAAACTTTGATTTGAAAATTTTTTTCTACAGCGGATACACCTCCTTATGAAAAATCTTTTGCATATAATTTCAAATTTTTGGTAAATAATACTTTAGCCACCAGGGGGCGTAAATGTTAATTTTTGCTTCTGATGTATTTGACATAAAATCTGAGCTTCTAAAATATCAATTGAAAAAATTCTTTCATGGACTGATGCCACTCACATCGAAAAACCTTTTCGGATAATTTTCTTCTTAAAATATCACACAGTTTCTCCGCCGGCGTAGATGTATATCTTATTTTTGTCAATATCTCTACTTCTAGAAGTCCGATTTAAAAAATTCCTTCTTTGTTGGATAGTGTTTTCTGTGTGACACGTTTTTCATATAATTTCAAAATTTTCAAGTAGTTCATAGACTTTTCGCTAAGGGGCGTAGCGGTAAATTGCGTTTCATCATATATCTCTGCTTCTAAATATCCGATTTGAAAAATTCTTTCTGCACCGAATACAGCTCCGGATAAGAAATCCTCTGCACATAATTTGTAATTTTTGTAAAAAAAATTGCTTGGCCACCAGGGGTCGTAAATCTTAATTTCCGCTTATGATGTATTTGCAGCAAAATATGAGCTTCTAAATTCTCGATTGAAAATAACGTCGTTTGTAGACCGATACTACTCATGCCGACAGTCTTTTTAGAAACATTTTCTTCTTATAATAGTGCACGGTTTCTGCGCCAGGGGGCGTAGGTATATATCTTATTTTTGTCAATATCTCTACTTCTAGAAGTCCGATTTGAAACATTCCTTCTTTTTTGGATAGTGTTTCCAGTGTGACATGTTTTTCATATAACTTAAAAATTTTCAAGTAATTCATAGACTTTCCGCTAGGGGACGTAAAGGTAAATTGCTTTCCTCCTTATATCTCTGCTCCTAAATCTCCGATTTCAAAGTTTCTTTCTGCACCGGATACAGCTCTTATTGGGAAACCCTTTGCACATAATTTCTAATTTTTTTTTTAAATATTTTGGCCACCAGGTGGCGAAGCCTTAATTTCCGCTTCTGACGTATTTGCAGCAAAATATGAGCTTCTAAAATCTCGATTGAAAAAATGTATTTTGTTGACCGATACTATTCATGTCTACAACCTTTTAGGAACATTTTCTTCTTGAAATAATGCATGGTTTCTACGCCAGGGGGCGTAGATGTATATCTTATTTTTGTCAATATCTCTACTTCTAGGAGTTCGATTTAAAAAATTGCTTCTTTGTTGGATAGTGTTTCCGATGTGAAATGTTTTTCCAATAAATTCAAAATTTTCAAGTAAATAATAGACTTTCCGCTAGGGGGCACAAAGGTAAATTGCGTTTTCTGCGTTATTTCTGCTTCTAAAACTCAGATTTGAAAATTTCTTCCTGTATCGCATACAAGACCTGATGGAAAATATTTTTGACCCAATTTCGAATGTTTAGTAAAGAATGGTTTGGCCACCAGGGGGCATAAGTGTTAATTTCTGCTTCTGATTTATTTGTGGCAAAACTGGGCTCCTGAAAACTCGACTAAATTTTTTTTTCTTGGACCGATAGTGCTCATATGGAAAAACGTTTTGTGAATACTTTCTTCCTAAAATAATGCATGGTTTTCCCACCAGGGGACGTAAAACCACATCTTGTTTTTGTCGATATCTCTGTTTCTAAGAGTCCGAATTGAAAAATTCTTTCTGTGTTGGAGAGCGTTTCCGGTGCGAAATGTTTCTCATATAAATTCATGTTTTTCTTAACGCACAAGTCTGCAACTAGAGGGCGTAAGCTCATGATTCCGTTTACAGCAATATCTGAGGGTTTAAAAACCCGATTGAAAAACTTCTTTCTTTCGTCAGATACTACTGTTTTCCATACTGGTTCCATTGACTTTGAATAGCTTTGATAAACTTAATTTGCGTCAGAACGGATTCAAAAGACGTGCTTATTACACCCGAAAATTCGGTGTCATCTTTGTTGTTTTATTTAAAATGAGCTGTCAGTAGTTGCATAAAATATATGCGCGTATGCATGTCACAAAGATGTTCTTTCTGATTTAGAATTTAATTCCTTCAAGCCAGCATACGATGACTTGCTAAATCAAAGTAACTTACGATACTGGACTTGATTCAACATTGATGCACGAAACGCCATTTTTTACAGCGATCTTTGCACACAACTCGAGCCTCACACTCATATTCAGCATGCATCTCAAACAAGAAGTTTTGTATTTTATACTACGAGGATTGTTCAATAAATAATGATCTTTAGGGAACGGAGTTTTTGGTGATAAAAACAGAAAAATATTTATTTTCTATGTGTTAATAATTTCCAAAAATATTTGCCAAAAACAGAAAAATATTTTATGAAAGTAAAATAATCATTATTTATTCTGCCTGGGATCCCTCGGGATTATCCGGCTTACATTAACAGCAGCAAAAGGAACTTTAATTCTATTAAAAAAAAAAAAAAAAAAAACCTTTCACGAGGCTTGAAGTTTGCGTACCCAAATCTTCGTCCAGATAGATTTAGACAAATTCCTCAGGTTGAGAACATAATTCGCGCTTTGCCAGAAGGTGAAAAAGAGCCAATTAGATATTCAATTGTAAGATATCTTTCAAAAATTCCATCAAGTAATCAAGAAGCCTCTTCTACTTTCCTGGAAGAAAAATCTCAACTAAGAGCAACAATTCTGAACTGGCCATAGTTGTGACAGACAAAACCAACCGAATTATGCTGTTAGACTTTCCTGTATACATTCAAAGGATGGAGCAAGCCATTGGTAATATTCCCCACAAGGTCGTTCAGCGAGATCCAACAAGTGCTACTTTGGTTGCTGTCAACAAGTTGAAGAATCATCCAGGTCTTCATGATTCTATTTCAGATCTCCTCCGTTCACCTTCGGGGTGCAGGACACCCGAATTATTTGGTAAAATTAAGACCCATAAACCTGGTGAGCCCGCTCGCCTTCTAGTCAGTGGCTATGCTAGCCCTATTCGCCCACTCGAACAAGCGTTCGCAAAATAGTTACGTACTTTAACCTCCTCCTCTGACTACTCTGTTCGCACTTCCACCCATGCTATTCAAAGGGTAAAGAATTTTCAATCCAGGTCCACCCCATTTATCATTGCCTCAATAGATGCTGTCTTTCTCTATTCCAGTATTCCCATGGATATAGCTCATTTTATTATTGAAGAAAAATTGCACCTTAAAGGTGTTGCTCCCATGGAACTCCAGGCAATCTTGAGCGCTTTGAAGCTTGTTCGGGACCGTTTCTACTTCAAGTTCAATGGGGCCATTTATAAACAGTGCGAGAGTGCCCCCGTGAGCTCGCCTTTGTCCCCGGTGCACGCTGAAATTGTTATGCAAAAACTCGAGGAAGAGACACTTACAAGGGCACCATTTCAACCAATTTTCTATTTGAGGTACGTAGACGACGTGCTTATATGTTGGCTCCACCCAGTTGGTGAATTTTATAAATTTGTTGATTTGCTGTCACAAAATTATGTCTCCATTAACTTCACCTTGGAATTAGGGTTGATAATTCCTTACCGTTTCTTGACTTTTTTGTTGGTGAAGGACCCTACATCGTTTTCAATAAAATTTTCTGTTTATAGAAAACCAACCACCAACTCTACCTTAATTCCGTTTCAATCAGCCCATCCACTACCTTATATATTGGTAGGTCTTCGATTTCTTTTAAAGAGGGCGTTCATTCACTTCTCTAACATACCTCTTCGTAGGGCAGAGATACAGAAAACTCAAGAGATTCTGTTATACGGATATCCAGAGCACCTTATGAGTCAAATCTTGCGTAAGGTGCGTCGCATAAATATAGAGACAGTCGACTTTGCGCCGTGAACGCAATGCGAATATAGGTAGGAAGCTGAAGTGGTACCTAATTAGACATAACCCTACAACAAACGTTTCGATCCGTCGAGATGACCGGATTCTGTGAAAAGAACACCACAAAGTGAAATAGTGCAATTTTAGGTGTCTCATAAACATAAAGATAACTATGTAAAGCAGCCACATGCAAATGAGATATACAAATTAGCATGTTGTACGCACGCGCATGGGCCGTAATTCGGTCCAGCCTACAAAAGACAGCGGATCTGCATGCCGTCCGACATTCATTTGCCGAAATGTCACGCAACAGTAAATTTTCTGGTGATTAGGTGCAGAAGATTTGGAGACTGAGAGCAAATGGATTGCCTGTAGCGAAAATTTGTAAAGCCATGGGCAGGAGTAGGGCAGTCATTTATAAGACTTTATCGAAACGTGGTGCGTTGACTGCCAGAAAACGGCCTGGAAGACCTCGAATAACAACCAAACGAGATGATCGTGCCATCATGCGTTTAGTTTCATCCCGAAGGTTATCACTACGTCAAGTTTTTCAGACTGTTGGTGTCACCGTCTCAAAGGACACAGTTCATAGACGAATCAAGAAAAGTCGCAACATTGTGCTCCGTAAAATGTGCCGTCTGCCACACCTTACGCGGCGCCACAAGGAAGCTGGATTGTTATGGACAAGCAGCCACATGCACTGGACGGACGAGTGGATCACAACTATTTTCTTTGATGAGAAAAAGTTTAACCTGGACGGCCCTGACGGTTGGAACTGCTATTGGCATGATTTACGACGCGAGCCACGCACCTTCTTAAGCAGACAGAAAGGTGGGGGATCTGTGATGGTCTGGGGAGCTTTTGCATTCAATGGAACAACGTATATCGCTTTTCTGCAAGGCAGTCAAAACTCCGAAACGTATCAGGACATACTCAGCGGCCACCTTCTACCGTTTGCCGAAACTCTAGCGGGTGTTGATTATCTGTTCCAGCAAGACAATGCCTCTATCCATCGGTCTGCATCAACGAAAAGCTGGTTTAACACTCATCATGTGACCGTAATGGATTGTCCAGCACTCGGTCCAGATCTGAACCCTATCGAGAACCTCTGGGGTATCCTAGCTCGGGATGTGTATGCGAATGGACGGCAGTTCTCAAGTGTGGTGGCATTGAAAGAGCAGATTGAACGAAGCTGGTACGCACTCCGTCCAGAACATTTACATCACTTGGTGGACAGCATGCCCAATCGGGTTTTCAGTGTTATTAGGAACAACGGCTCCACTATTCGTACCGGAGATGCTCATAACTAGTAAGTCTTTATATTTTTGAGACAGCGTATTTCTGTCTTTTTTCTTGTACTTGGCGTTGGAATTGTGATGTCTCCGTCAAACTATTGTGCAGCTGCGTGTTCTATGCTATTTTTGCTTTATAAATATGAGGTGTACATTTCAGCTCGCTGTTGTTTCTTTTTATTCGAGAATTTGTTCTGTCTCTATATTTATGCGACGCACTATAGGATTAGATTAGCTAATTCCACAACGCATCGACCCGAACAACTTGGCATACAATTTCTAGGATCCATGGACAATCACCCCTCAGTGAACTTGACCTTAAAAATCATTGCAAGAAATTTAATATTGACTTTGGTATCAGAACAACAAACAGCTTAACAATACAGAAAGATCGAGACCCAATTCAGGGGAATACACGTGTGGAGTTTACGTGATACCTATGAGCTCCATGGACCTTAACGAGCCACCCACATCATACATTGCGTCTACAAGGCAGTGTGTTTAAAAATACGTTTGACGGAACACGTCTAGAATATAAAAATGGGTGCTCTCTCTACATCGTTAGCTCGTACCACTCATAGTGGTACGCATTTTTACGATTTGCGAGGAATCTATAATTATTGTAACTCCTACAAATCTGGCTTTCCTGCTCTTTAGCGAAAGCTCGTGTATTTTGGATAGAGGGCAGCAGTGTTGTAATGATCATCTGAAATTCCGCCGGCCAGGAGAACATTATTAAAAAAACGAGAGAATAATGGGGAAAATGTCACTCAAACACCCACTTAGGCATGTATTACGCCAACATTACTATGTTGCTTATTTTTGCTAAAGGGTGCTATCAACAAGGACTTGTGATGCAATTAACCGTCACAGATAGCTTCTTTATTGAGATATTTAAGAGCAAGCATCTTGTGTTAATCTGTCTGACGATAGTCTCAAAGTGAGACCGAAAGATCTAACTTTCATCTTTTTAGTAAATATTTTTAAATTTTTTTTTCTAAACCTCATGTGTTAATTTATCAATAGTGAGTGTGCTGTCGTGCTTTGAAGGTGATATGTGTTTCTAATGGTTAAAATAATAATTTTCCAAAATAAAAAATCATTTTCTAAAAATAAAAATCATTTTCTAAAAAAATAAAAGTCATTTTCTAAAAATAAAAAAAAATCATTTTCTAAAAATAAAAAAAATCATTTGCTAAAAATAACAAATCATTTTCTAAAATAAAAAATCATTTTCTAAAAATAAAAAAATCAGTTTCTAAAAAAATAAAAATCATTTTCTAAAAATAAAAAAAATCATTTTCTAAAAATAAAAAATCATTTTCCAAAAAATAAAACATTTTCTAAAAATAAAAAATCATTTTCTAAAAATAAAAAAATCATTTTCTAAAAATAAAAAAAATCATTTTCTAAAAATAAAAAATCATTTTCTGAAAATAAAAAAATCCTTTTCTAAAAACAAAAAATCATTTGCTAAAAATAAAAAATCATTCTCTAAAAATAAAACAGCATTTGCTAAAAAATAAAAAATCATTTCGAAAATAAAAATATATTTTCTTCAACTGTGATGTAACAAGCTGTTTTCGCCATAAACAGATTTTTTAAACTCAGCTTACTAATCACAGCTATACATTTGATGGAAAAAGTTATATGGAATTGCAGTGGACAACAAATATCATCTCAATTTTCCATCGGAAATCTATGCCTGTTGTTATAAAACAATGACAAAAAAATTATTGTTCTACTGCGTGATTCACAGAAAACTACCACGTTTCACGTTCGCTTTATTTCAGCAGGAATAAATCGTAACGGCCCGTGTTAGTTCCAAATGACGCGGGCGTCTGTGAAATTCCTGTATTCTCACGAGCGGGCGCTGCTGCGCAGGATGTGGTAGCTGTCACCGCCAGATTGGCTTAGTCACTGTGAAGATACAGTACACGCTACAGCAACGGGTATTTCTTGTGAAAACGTACTGGATTAAAAACTCGATCACAGCTACGCAAAGGGCATTAGTGAGGGAATTTGTTGTTACTAGACCTCCCCAAATGAACTCTATACTGACACTTGTACGCAAGTTGGAAACAACAGGATCTCTTGTGAGTGAAACCGGCTAGCATTGTTCACCTGCACTGCCGGCGGTTGCTGCGGAAGTTGAGGCACGACTGCAGCGGTCACTCCGGAAGTCATTATGGCGTCTGTTGCAGGAGACAGGGTACCCGTACCCCATTTGTCAGAAAGCTGCTGAGAAAGCGAGGCTAAAGCCGTATGAGGATGTAGCACGTGACGTCATCGAGAAGTTTCAGTGTAGTGGCAACAGTCCCTGCAAGTTCCTGAAGGACAGGCATAGCTGGCTGGCACTTAGTGCGCAAAGTGCATTCATTAGCGGTCGGTGTTTATAAAAATTTGAAGCCAAAATACCTAGATTTTGTGGCACTCTGAATTGAGGTAATAGAGGAAATCGAGACAGTCAGTCTCTTTCATGCTACAAGTTGCTGTCTCTAAAGGCAGTACCGAAAAAATTCGCTTATATGCCAAACGAAGGGAGATCACTTCCTAGAGCTTAGAGAACACTTTTTGTTAAAGATTTAGACTTTTCAAAAGCAGAGAACCTCTTAAATTTTAGTTTTATAGAGAAATCAGGGATTTTTGGTAAAGCAGAGCATCTGACTTTTACTGGTTCAAACGCTCTTGCACTCTTGGGCCAGGCATTTCATTCGTTGATTCAAAATTTTCAAGTTGAATTTAAAAGGTGTTGGCTGCTTTTTTGCGTAGGTTTTATTGCTACTGACTATTTTCTTATAGAACACCTTTTAGAGTTTGTTTTTTAGTCAAAATATTTCTTAAATTAACGCTTCGGTCCCCAATCGGCATTTCTGTGCACGTGGTATTTTTTTCTCTCCATGGACTTCTTTTTCAGAAGGTTCCTGGTTGTTCCAGGGGATGTTGAAACTTTTTATAGGGCTAAAAGTTAATTTGTTATCAAACCTGACTTTGAGTCAGAATCAAATCTCTGGCTCTTCTGTATTTTTTATATCTCGAGCACTCCGTTCCCCTGACTCACTTTATTTTGCGAGAGTTCGGCTTTTCACTTTTAAGGTTATTTGGCTGTCAGTGTTGGGTTTTTTTTTGTTTATTACTTTGTTCTATATGATATTTCCTCCCAAACTACCGTTGATTTTGCTTTTTAGTACACCTGGATTTTTACCTGGAGCTGAAGCACGCTTTTGCGGAATAATGCAAATAATTGCTAAAATTATTGTCAAAATAAAATTCCTTTTGGTGTCTAGGTCTGTTTATAGGCCAGATTTATGCTGCTAAATTTATTTACGGATAAATAGATCATAGGGCACAAATCTTAGAAAAAATATTTTGTTTTTTCACCACAATTTTACGAAAGAAAAAAAAAAAAAAAAAGATTTTGCTCATTTTTCTAAGGCTTGGAAATCGCTTTCCAGAGCTTAGAAAGACACTTTTTCTTGAAAAGTTAAACTCTCAAGAAGGTATAGAACCTTTCGAGGGTGAGTTTTATCCAAAATCAGCGATTCCTGGAAAGAAAGAAAACTTACATTTTTTTACTCAGGTCTCTGCACCTGAAAGGGAAAAGAACTTCCCTTATTAAGGCAGCGTACCTATTTTCTCCTTAAATTACTGATTACGCACGAATTTGTGATCGTACTAAATTACCCTGTAAAAGAAAACCGAAGACGAGAAATTGTCATATACTTCGAAACTTTTATATGCCTCAAACTGTTCTGCGGTAAAGGCACTTCGACCAAAGACGAAGCAATCGAAAATATTTACTATTTGCATTTTCGGAAAAATTTTCGTATCACTTTCAAAGATACTTGCATTCAGCACATAAGGATCTTTTCCTTCAATCTCTTTAATTTTTTCCAAAAACCGCATTTTGTACTCGGAAGTTAAATTTTCAAAGTAAGCCGCCATCATTTCAACGGGGCTGGTTGTCCTTCACTTACGTTACTAAGGCTCGTTGCCATGCTGAGAGTCACGTGTCTGCTACATCCTCATAGGTTGATGGCTGTTCATGAGTTGCTGGAGCCAGATAAGGGAAAACGAGTGCAATATTGTACCGGGTTTCAGGACTTCATTGCTCAAAATCCTGGCATATTATCCATCACGTGGTTCACGGATGAGGCGTGGTTTCACTTATGTGGCTATGTCAATTCACAGAACACACGCGTTTTGGCTGCATAACATCCGCTAGCCCTTCAGGAAGCGCCAATCCACCTACAAAAAGTCGGAATTTGATGCGCAATACCTGCTGAAAGAATAGTGGGTCCATTTGTTTCAATGGGACAGTCTACTCTGCAGATCACCAACGAATTTTCATGGACCTTGTTGAGCAATTGGATGACATAGAGCTGCGTCCCGGCTATTTTCAACAGGATGGCGCCGCGTGCCATACATCAAATGAGTCTATGGCGCTTATCCACAGTTATTTTTAGGACCGGATAATTTCCCATAACTTGTGGCCACCAAGATCACCAGAATTGACAACACCAGATTTCTTTCTGTGGGGGTTTCTTAAGGAATGCATTCTACACGCCCTCGGACATTAGACGAATTGAAGAAGAACATTACAAACAAAATCAACGGTATTGACAAGACGATGCTCCAACGAACAGACAGGAACATGGAACAATGTGTCCTCCAGATGTGTCTTCAGGAGGAGGGGAGGGACATTTTCAGCATTTGATGTAAAGGTAAACGTTATGTAATGTAAATTCCCATAGATATGCTACATTTTAGATGGCATAACTTGCTGTTAACTTTATTCTTGTTCACATAAATTGATAATGAAATGTGTTAGTTTTATATGAATCACCCTTTACATCACAAGAAATTAACCTTGTATATTTTAAGAGGGGAATGTAACTAACACTTAGTCAGTTTCGCGTAGAAGTTGGCATTGTAAAACTTGAGCAACTCTACACGCAGTTTGAAATCCACTGGGTTTTTTTTGTTTGTTGTTGTTGTTGTTTTTGTTTTTTTCTAATATAGGTATGAATTGGTTTCTTAGGACTTTTATTTTTGAACCCGAAAGTGTGTTAAGTTTCCTTTCAACATCCTACGCAACTGTTCGATAAAGAACTGAGAAAAAGCTAAAGAACTGAGAAAAAGCTTGTTGCTTTTTCTCAGTTCTTTATCGAATGACACCAAATTTGAGGTTTCTTTTTAAACTAGTACCATTCATAAAATGCTGAACAACCTCAATTGCAGAAGCGTAGACTTTTTCCATTTCATCGAAACAGATCTAAAACCTTCAAAACGATTTGGCATTGAGCCATGTAACCCAGCGTGTGACTACGGCTGTAAGTGACAGTGGGAGATCAGGATCCTTTTTTCAAAAAATCGATCTGGCGGGATTAAATCAAAAAACTTGCAATTGGTAAAAATCTTCATTTGGAAACCATGCATTCCACAGACGCTGTTAATAGGCGTGAAAAATACGAAGTAAAACTTTAAACTCTCCAAAATGCTTTTGTTTTGTGATTAGCATTGACTTATTTCCTTTGTTGCCCGTAATGTCACATGATATCACATCCACCCTAGTTATTTGATAAGATCCTGTTACGCTTTTGTTGCTTTTATTAGGCTTCGGGTTTGAAGGTTCCTTTTTCACTCACAAACTCGCAATTAAAAGGCAGGACATTCGTTAAAACTCAACACAGAATTTTTTCGGCAGTTATAGAGCTCCTAGCAGCAATTCAACAGAACCGCATCTGCAACAACGACAAGAACATGAACGGCGAATATATACTCTCGGCGTTGGTCTTTGAGACCGATCCATATGTTTTCTAAACCTTCGTGTGTACGAGAGAACTTCCAGTTTCACTTCTCCGAGTGGACGTCTGTTCCCACTCGCTTCTCCGAGTGGAAAGAGAAGTCGTCATTTGCCAAAGTGCAGACGCGAATGAAACGAGCCTTTGTTGAGGAACACCGGGGGATAAATTCCACGGGCTCTTTACAATACTGCTCTTCTTTTTTTAGCTGAATTTTTACTTCGGGTTTATTTGCACTAAAAATAAAAACAAATCATGTACGTATTTGTTACGGAATTTCGGAAAATGTGCATTTACGTACAATATTTTCCAAAAATATGTGTTTTTTATGTGAAAAGATTTATTTACCTTAACGCCGTTCATTAAAGATCGTAATTCCCTAAAAATTTATCCTTATTAATAATCCCTGTTGTGATGGGGATTTCCCCCCCCAAAATATTCCCCATATTACGCAATGCACTTATTCCAACGCTTCTATCACTTTGCAAAATCTGAATGGAAGCAATTTTCTGACATGAGTGCAAGAACCGCCTTAGATGCTATAACAACTTCATTTGACAAATGAAACTACTGACCCTTCAGTTCATTCTATAAGTTTGGAAACAAAAAGAAATCGTAGGAGAAGAGATCAGGGATATTAGGTAGATGAAGAACTCGTTTAGGATTAATTTTGGCCAAATGGTTGACAGCAGCATAAGCAAGGTGATGTATTGCATTGTTGTGCAGCAGCATCCATCCGGCTGGGTGTGTGTCTTTTTCCAACGAAAGTGATTCCGCCAATTCTGCAATACAGCTCTGCAGTAGGCTCCAGTAAAAGTGGAATTATTTAGCCCAGCATGACAGTAATCACCTTATTTATGAATTCAGCATCAGTAGCGACCACACTTAGCAGTAAAACTTCAACCCGAACAGGATTTTAGTCAAGTTTCAGTATTCTTGGAACCCAATGCGCACACGCACACATACATACACGCGTGTATATGCAGATGGTCATGGACAACAGTTAGCACAGTTCCTACTGACAGTCTCAAAATCTCTATTAGTTGTCTGTTATACGTCGATCCTCTCTCACAATTAAAGCTGCAGTGTTAACATTTTCCGTAGTAACAGCACTTGTTGAAACACCACGGCCCAAAGGCGAAATTATAGGGAAACCCATGAAGCAAAGGCGCAAAAAATTAGCAAAGTATGTGTGAAAGCCAAAATTTGTCAGTGAAGGAAATCGCGTCCCCCTCCCTCCAGAGTAAGTTGCTCTCCCAACTAAGCTACACGGACGGAATGTATCGCTGCAGATTTGTCATTTTTGACACGTGCTTTATCTCTGTAGTACGTCACAAATGCGCATCCAAAAGATTACCTTAATGTACCGGGTGGCTCAAAAGTACGTTTAAATTTCAAAACTCTATAACGAAACAACATATGCGTGTATTCCAGTGCGGTTTGCACGAAAAGCATCACCTAGAAGGGGTGGGGTTTGTTTAGCAAAGAATACCTTTAGCTCAAAAAGGTTACGAGAGTGGGCCCTTTACACGCATGCAAATCATGAAGGATGTGCAAATATCATGTCTCTAAAAATGGAGAAGCTGCAGCTTTCAATCTTTTGTAAATTGCCTTCCTCCTTCTCGTTACCGAAAACGGTGTTCAAAAGGAGTGTTGTTACGACGTTAAATTTGCCGGATAAAGCCATGTTACTGAAGTCTTTTTATGTTAGCTGAGACACGGCAACAGAAGCTCTGTCAACGTTCTGGACACAGAAAGGACTAAAGAAATGCCAAGGTGTTGTCAGCTGTGCCTGTTTGCCGTGTCTGGTAAGACTATCTGAGGAAACTGGAAGTTCATTGGCTCGTCCCCCACGTGGGAATCTAGCATTTAGGGTTTCTCGTTCAGGTGCTGCGGGATCCCAAATAGACGAACTAGAATCGGGCACAGAAAGGACTAAAGAAAAACCAATGTCTTGTCAGTTGTGCCTGTTTGCCGTGTCTGGTGAGACTATTTGTGGTAACCAGAAGTTTATTGGCTCGTCCCCCACGTGGGAAACTAGCCTTTAGGGTGTCTCGTTCAACTGCTGTGGCTTTCCAAATGAACGAATTAGCATCGGACACAGAAAGGACTAAAGAAAAGCCAAGGTATTGCCAGCTGTACCTGTTTGCCGTGTCTGGTGAGACTGTTTGGGGAAACTGGGAGTTTATTGGATCGTCCTCCACGTGGGAAACCAGCGTTTAGAAAGTCTCGTTCAAGTGCTGCGGCGTCCCAAATGAACGAACTAACATCGGACACAGAAAGGACTGAAGAAAAGCCAAGGTCTTATCACCGTGCCTGTTTGCCGTGTCTGGTGAGACTATCTGAGGAAACTAGAAGTTTATTAGCTCGTCCACCACGTGGGGATCTAGCTTTTAGGGTGTCTCGTTCAAGTGCAGCGGGATCCCAAATAGACGAACTAGAATCGGACACAGAAAGGACTGAAGAAAAGCCAATGTCTTGTCAGTTGTGCCTGTTTGCCGAGTCTGGTGAGACTATTTGAAGAAACCAGAAGTTTATTGGCTCGTCCTCTACGTGGGAAACTAGCATTTAGGGTGGCTCGTTGAACTGCTGTGGCTTTCCAAATGGATGAATTAGCATCGGACACAGAAAGGACTAAAGAAAAGCCAAGGTCTTGCCAGATGTGCCTGTTTTCCGTGTCTGGTGAGACTATTTGAGGAAACTGGAAGTTTATTGGATCGTCCCCCATGTGAGAAACCAGCGTTTAGAGAGTCTCGTTGAAATGCTGTGGCATCCCAAATGGTGAAACTAGTATCTCAAACGACAAGTGGAACAAACCGTGCTCATGTAGCAGCAAGAAGTTTAGGCAGGCAGAGAACATTGGTAAATCGTACCCTTCATAGTGCGTTAAAGCTGTACCCACACAAACTGCAAACTTTACAACAGCTGTAACCGGCAGATAACACACAGCGCGAGGTATTTGCCGAATGGGCTCTGGCAATGAGGATCTCAAGTGGTTGTTACGACGAAACCCATTTTCCGTTATATGGCTCTGTCAACACGCATATTTGCCAATAACGGGCAGAGGATAATCCTCATGGGCACACAGAGGAACCAGTTCATACAGTCCGAGTTGCGGTGGGGTGTGTATTCAATGCATCCGTCATTCTTAGGCTTTTTATCTTCGAGGAACCGTGTCCCAGAAAGGTCTGGAAGACATACTCAATAAATTCCAAGCGCTACTTGAAACTTCTACGTGAAAACGTGATGCCATGTTTGCAAACACAAAATCTGTCACACACAGTCACGAGTATGCAGGATGGTGCAACAGCTCACGCCACATCTCCAGCAAAGAGCCTCCTTGTCACCGCATTCGGAGCAAGAAAACTAATCAGCTGGCAGTGCAGTATCGCGTGGCCATCTCTGCCTCAAAATTTGACACCCGTGGATTTTCTGGTTGTGTGGTTATTTAAAGTCCTGAGTACCTAACAAGACCTTCCTCACTGCCACGACTGAAAGAAGCCATTCTCCCGGACATGCTGCATTCACCGGTCACTGGTGTTGTCACATGCTTGAATTCTGTAATTTCTTATGGCGGAGGATATATTGAACAAGCACCGTTGTCATAGTGTGACCAAATTCATGCAACGTATGTGTTTTCATTGATTTTGACTGTACTTGCAAACTTCCTCTTTATTTGAAATAAAAGTTTTTCCGTTGTCAAAAAAGGAAAAAAAGACTTCCCTTACAAGCTTATGATTTTCGTTCAAACCGCAAAGTAATACACGCATTTGTTCTTTTGTTATAAACTTTTTGAAATTTAAAAGAACTTCCGATTTCTATTTCCTTGGTTATCCAAAAAAATTGTGAGCATGTGTTCTTGATATCAAACTTCAGCTTTGTATTTCTTTTATAGGTTTATTCGTGCGATCTGGTATATCGACATTTCTACAGTTTCCGCTGAACGAATTTTGAGTACTTGCTTAAGTCAAAATGGTCAAATCTGACTGCTGACGAAATTTCATTTCGTCATACAAAGATTTCTGCTACGTGACTGTCGAGAAAGACTTTCCTCTCCGACGACGTCGCCCTGTTCATAACACAATCAATGTGACAGAGAGAAAGAGATGTAGCAATTTAACATGTCTGTAGAATTCTCTGTTTCTTTTATTGAATTTTCGTTTAGCAGAACTTCCACGTATCACTTAAAATTTGAGAAATTCCATTACACTTCGCGATGTGGAGAGTTTAATCTGAAATATTTTTTTTTATTCTTAATCTCTTCGAATCAACGGTGCCATGGAGATGCAGGTTTTCGGTGCGGAGGAAGATGAGCTAATAATCAAGTTCCGTAACTCAACGTTTCTACTTTAGTGATCAGAATAGATTGCACAAAAAGTAAATAGAAACTCTTTAACAAGAGTAAAGATACGTATAGTACACTTGAAATGTTTTAAACATAGGGATTCTCAGACATATTTATACGCGGGTGGATCGAAAAGTAACCCACACTATTTTTTTGACAACAGTTTAATAGATAGAGGATAAACATATACACAGTGAAACTACATTTCTTAGCTATTTTTCAACATAAGAACCGAGACGCTCGAGACATTTATTCCAGCGTGGTACCAGTTTTAGTATACCTTGTTCATAAAAGTCCGTTTTCTGGGCGTGTAGACATTTCTTAGCTATTTTTCAACATGAGAACCGAGACGTTCGAGACATTTATCCCAGCGTGGTACCAGTTTTAGTATACCTTGTTCATAAAAGTCCGTTTTCTGGGCGTGTAGACATTTCTCAGCTATTTTTCAACATAAGAACCGAGACGTTCGAGACATTTATCCCAGCGTGGTACCAGTTTTAGTATACCTTGTCCATAAAAGTCCGTTTTATGGGCATATAGACATTTCTTAGCTATTTTTCAACATAAGAACCGAGACGCTCGAGACATTTATTCCAGCGTGGTACCAGTTTCAGTATACCTTGTTCATAAAAGTCCGTTTTCTGGGCGTGTAGACGTTTCTTAGCTATTTTTCAACATAAGAACCGAGACGTTCGAGACATTTATCCCAGCGTGGTACCAGTTTTAGTATACCTTGTTCATAAAAGTCCGTTTTCTGGGCGTGTAGACATTTCTTAGCTGTTTTTCAACATAAGAACCGAGACGCTCGAGACATTTATTCCAGCGTGGTACCAGTTTTAGTATACCTTGTTCATAAAAGTCCGTTTTCTGGGCGTGTAGACGTTTCTTAGCTATTTTTCACCATAAGAACCGAGACGCTCGAGGCATTTATTCCAGCGTGGTACCAGTTTTAGTATACCTTGTTCATAAAAGTCCGTTTTCTGGGCGTGTAGACATTTCTTAGCTATTTTTCAACATGAGAACCGAGACGTTCGAGACATTTATCCCAGCGTGGTACCAGTTTTAGTATACCTTGTTCATAAAAGTCCGTTTTCTGGGCGTGTAGACATTTCTCAGCTATTTTTCAACATAAGAACCGAGACGTTCGAGACATTTATCCCAGCGTGGTACCAGTTTTAGTATACCTTGTGCATAAAAATCCGTTTTATGGGCATATAGACATTTCTTAGCTATTTTTCAACATAAGAACCGAGACGTTCGAGACATTTATCCCAGCGTGGTACCAGTTTTAGTATACCTTGTTCATAAAAGTCCGTTTTCTGGGCTTATAGACATTTCCTAGCTATTTTTCAACATAAGAACCGAGACGTTCGAGACATTTATCCCAGCGTGTTACCAGTTTTAGTATACCTTGTTCATAAAAGTCCGTTTTCTGGGCGTATAGACATTTCTTAGCTGTTTTTCAACATAAGAACCGAGACGCTCGAGACATTTATCCGAGCGTGGTACCAGTTTTAGTATACCTTGTTCATAAAAGTCCGTTTTCTGGGCGTATAGACATTTCTTAGTTATTTTTCAACATAAGAACCGAGACGCTCGAGACATTTATCCCAGCGTGGTACCAGTTTTAGTATACCTTGTTCATAAAAGTCCGTTTTCTGGGCGTATAGACATTTCTTAGCTATTTTTCAACATAAGAACCGAGACGTTCGAGACATTTATCCCAGTGTGGTACCAGTTTTAGTATACCTTGTTCATAAAAGTCCGTTTTCTGGGCGTATAGAGATTTCTTAGCTATTTTTCAACATAAGAACCGAGACGCTCGAGACATTTATCCCAGCGTGGTACCAGTTTTAGTATACCTTGTTCATAAAAGTCCGTTTTCTGGGCGTATAGACATTTTTTAGCTATTTTTCAACATAAGAACCGAGACGCTCGAGACATTTATCCCAGCGTGGTACCAGTTTTAGTATACCTTGTTCATAAAAGTCCGTTTTCTGGGCGTATAGACATTTCCTAGCTATTTTTCAACATAAGAACCGAGACGCTCGAGACATTTATCCCAGCGTGGTACCAGTTTTAGTATACCTTGTTCATAAAAGTCCGTTTTCTGGGCGTATAGACATTTCTTAGCTATTTTTCAGCATAAGAACCGAGACGTTCGAGACATTTATCCCAGCGTGGTACCAGTTTTAGTATACCTTGTTCATAAAAATTCGTTACTGAGTGTATAGCCACCTGTGGACAACCGATTTGAATTCGTCAGCCTAATCGAAGCGCTGGCCGCCAAGGAATCTTTTCAAGGGGCCGAACAGATGAAAGTCCAAAGGAGCCAAGTTTGGCCTGTACGGTGGGTGCTCCTCCCATCTAAATTGCGCAATTTTGTCACGAGCATGTTGTGCAGCATGTGGGTGGGTGTTGTCGTGAAGCAGTCTGACGTGTGTAGCGTCTCTATTGGGTCTTTCGTCACGAAGGGCACGTCGCAACTTTATCAATGTGTTAGCGTAGGTTTTGGCATTGACATTGGTCCCCATTGTATGAAACTCCACCAAGAGAACGCCATGTATGTTCAGAACACCACCATGATGACTTTTTGTGGCGATTGGGTCACTGTGAAGTTTTTTGGTGGCGGCAAGTCGGAATGTTTCCACACCATACTGGCCTTCTTTGTTTCGGGAATGTAGTGGTACGCCCAGGTCTCATCGCCCGCCACTACACCTGCCAGAAATTCATGTCCTTTTTATCTGTAATGCATCAAGTCGTCCAAGGATGACATCATTCTCTGACCCTTCTGGTCTTCTGTCAAGTTCGTGGGCACACATCGAGCACTGGCCTGGCAAAATTGCAATTTGTCATGCACAATATCGTACGCTATACCGTACGAAATGTTGAACTTTTGTGCCAATGTGCGCAAATTGATCCGCCGGTCAATCAGAATTGCCTGTTCAATGCCTCTCAGAGTGGCAAGGTGATGACGCAGTTACAGGTCGACCGGAACATGCCGAATCGGTAAGGTTGCCACGGCTCTCTGCAAAGAAACTGCCCTCTCTGGAGATGTTGCTGCCATCCAGGCAATCACCACAATACGCTTCGACCATTTTTTGTAAATTTTCGTTGGAGTTTTCCGTTTAGCCCACAGAAATGGGAACAACACCGCGTTGCTTTTCATTCGTAGACGAAGCTAACAAACGCGACATCTTTGTGCCGTCGTTCACATGTCTTCCACCACGGCCACACATGATCCAACCAAACCTGTCTGTAGCGTGATATTCGAACTCGTTGTCTGCCAAACTGCAACCTGTTACTAGCAAACTGCAAAGGGAAATGAATTGATGTGCGTTACTTTTCGATCCTCCGTAGTATTTTAAACTGATTTTGAAAGCTTTGGAGCACACCATCCAACGCGTGTGGGCCAGTCTGCCGCAGGATAACATCATGCGTCTGTTTGCCTCCATGCTAGACCGCCTTGCAGCATGTATCGCCGCACGAGGCAGTGCAACGCGCTATTTAAGACGACAGGACTGTTGCCACAGATTCCTCTGTAATTGTCCTGCACTTCTTTTTTTTTTTTTTTTTTTTTGCCATCATTCATCTGTATCATTATGTCCATAAAATTTCAGTTCAATTCGATGATTCCTTCTTGGTGCGCAAATTTCATTGTCCGTGAATGGATGTCCAAGGGAACGAATATGGAGTCATTCTTGGAGCGATCATGTTAGAGGGCACAACAGGAGGCCCAACGCTCTCCACGGAAAACAGTTGAATCCGATGACTGATGGTCATAAGCAGGAATGTCCTCAACATTCAGTTGAAACTCGGAGATGCAGTAATACACTGGCGTGCAAAAATTAAGGACGAGACGGATTTTCAAATGTAACGTCGTGCAAGAAGTGCTCCACATCGACTCAAATCATACTATAAGATCACCAAGATGTAAGAATATGGGACAAGTGAGCAAAACCGTCCAAACAAGGAAGCCAAAGGATACAAAGGCACTTTATTGAAAAAGTAGCTTCGAGCACAACTGGACATAAGACAGAATAGTCCATGTGACAGGCGGCTGCCAAGAAAAATCCAGTCTTTAGTAGGAGATATGATCAACCCTGACTACGTTGAAGGATTTACAACGTCTGCCCATGCTGAGGACGAGGTTGTTAAAGAGCTGTTGAGGCATCGCAGCCCATTGCTCTTGTAGCGCCAATCACAGCTGCGGAATCGTTGCTGGCGGCTGGTGACGTGCTGCCAAGCGTCTTTTGAGAAGGTTCCATACCTGTTCGATTGGATTTAGGTCCGGGGACCTTGCGGGCCAATCCATGCGTTGAATATCTTCACTCTCCAACAGCTCTGCGACAGCCACTGTACGATGAGGTGTAGCGTTGTCGTCCATGAAGAGGAACTCAGGGACCCACGGCACCTCTAAACAGACGCACGTGAGGTAGGAGAACCTCGGTACAATAGCGGACACCAGTGATTGAACCTCCTTGGAAGATGTGGAGGTCAGTACGGCTACCAAGCATGATACCGCCCCAAACGAGAACTACGCCACCTCCAAACCTGTCCCTTCCGATGATGTTGGGGGTGTGATTGCATGTTCCCTGCTCTCTCCAGATGTGTATACGTCCAGAATCGCTGGTCAGACTAAATCGGCTCTCATCCGCAAAGAGAACTCGGCCCCATTGCTGATGTGTCCAGTTCTTGTGTTCCTTGCACCACAGAAACCACCGTATCCGATGAGCAGGCTTTAATGGCCCACACCGTACTGGTCGCCGTGCAAATAGACCACCTTTGTGCAGCCTCTTGGCCACGGTAAAAGGCGATAACGGACGTTCAGTTGTCTGTTGTATGTGCCTTGCAATTTCTCCTGCTGTCTGCCGTCTGTCTCTTCTTGCCTGTAAGACAATATACCGGTCGTCCGCCGCCGTGGTTGCTCGTGGAAGACCATTGCTAAACTCTCGGACAGCTGTTCCTGTCGTTTGAAATGCTCTCCAAGCTCGTGAAACGATGCTGTGGGAGATCCCGAACTCGTCGGCCACACTAGTCACACTTCGACCTTTTTACAACTTCCCAATAACGCGAACTCAGGTAAAGTCATCCAGACGTCGTCTACTTGATTGCCTGTTGGCCATATCACACGGTGGCAGCAACTCGACGTCTTTCAAACCGATGTACACAGTGCAATAGCTTTCACCGAATTGCTGAGCGTACACCTCCTGTGTGCTTTATATCCATCCGACACCCCCCCCCCCCCACCCTACGTCATGCTGCATATATGCGCATGCCCTACCATACCGGACCATAGTCTATCTCCTGAGTGGTCTTTCAGTCCGTTCTGCCTGCTCGTTCCGCTGTTATGCTAATTTCTCCTCTTCGTCCTTAATTTTTGCACACCAGTGTAGGTAAAAACATCACGAGAATGCTTGAGTGCGAAGGCAGGAAGCTTCGGAAAAGGCTTCAAATTAGTGA
This sequence comes from Macrothele yani, assembly GCA_039090855.1. NCBI lineage: Eukaryota > Metazoa > Arthropoda > Arachnida > Araneae > Macrothelidae > Macrothele > Macrothele yani. The sequence goes on from CM077004.1 coordinate 42,761,913, forward strand.
AAGGTAGTCATAGATAGCGACTCTCACTGAAGGTTTGCTAGACTCGAGCTCGAACATCTTGAGAGTTGCAAGTTAGTGTTGAACTGCCATCCTCCACCCCCAAACTCAACCGTCGGACTGCCGGGTAGTGAAGCGTTGTTTATCACTGCTCCATAGTCTACCGACATTGAGCTTTACATCACTCCAAACGACGCTTGGCGTTGACCTTGCTGATTTTATTCCTGTGTGCTGCTGCTCAGCCATGGAAGCCCCATCCCTTCAGCTCTCTCCCAACCTGTTATAGTATTAAAGTTGCTCTCAGATCTATTTTGGAACTCTGTGGTAAATATCGTAATCGATAACAGGGGGGTTTGTCGCACTACCCGCTTCAGCGCTTGGAAGTCCTGCTCTGTCATTTTAGGTGGCCTAACGGGTCGTAGTTGCACTGATGTTGCTCCTAGGCGTTTCCACCTCATAAAAAGGCGCAGGTAATCGGAGCAGCACAGCAGATATTTTCCAAACAACAAGTTGCTAAGATCGTGCCACGTGAAAAGTAAGTGAGCTCTTCCGTACGGCGCATTATACTATTCACGTCTTTCTGTGGTGTTTACCAAGTCACGTGATTATTTTTATACTTGGCTGTGATGCATATGGGGAAATTCACTACTCGAAAGAGGCGTCTGAATAATTTTTATAATTAAGTATATTTAAAAACATAGTTTTGAGTTTTATTAAAAATTAGAGGAGAGTGCGAGGGTGATAACAAAAGTTCTGCACACGCTAATCTAAAACTGAAGGGTATGATGCAATCGGGAAAATGATGGCGTCATGTCAAGATCAGACTCTCAGCAACGCAGTGGTATCGGAACGACGTGCTATCATTTGCTGTGTGGACGTGGGAATGTTTAGAAATGGAAGTGTGCGCAGCTACTCAGGTCTAGTCACAGCGTTAGACAAGCGCTCCTACGGGAAAATAAACACCCTGCGGGGAAAAACTCCGACACAAATCCACACTGCCTTGCAAGAAGTTTGTAGGGAAGGAACTCTTTATCGAAGCACAATTTCTCGCTAGGTATCATCTTTTGGAAGGGCCGAAAACGCGATGCCCCGCGACAAATTGCCGTTCAGGCCGTTGAAAATGACCATTCTCAAAGTTTATGCCGTTTGAGGTCGGCCAGAACGGTGAGCATCGAAGATGATCGTCGTTCAGGCCGATCTCAAACCGCGACAGAAAAAACACATGTCACCATTATATATAAATATATATATATGTCAACCCCGCCTTCTCGTGGTACATCCTGTTCCCACTAAAGGGGCTCTGACGACCGCCAATAGCGGTATAACTATACCATCGGGATTAGAGGAAATTCTATCCCACACTCACCAACCCGCTTGGCCAGCGTGATGAGTTATGGCCAAACCCCTCCAAAATGACTCCACAACTTAAATCTTGGCCCTCAGTCTCCGGCAGCTGGAATGTACCTGGCCAAGGCAGCGGCCAGTGCGACATGAAGGCAGAGGGTGCTAAGAATCCCCGGAGGACCGGACTAGGCTGCCATCTGATGCTGACCTTGGCGACGTACAACGGACGCTCCCTATCTTCTGATTCAAGGCTTCTTGAATTGGAAGAGGAACTACAAAGGATCAAGTGGGACATCGTCGGGCTAAGTGAGGTAAGGAGAAAAGGAGAAGATCTCATTGAACTGAAAAGTGGACATATCTTCTACTATCGTGGGACAGATACTGGCAGAACTAGTGGTGTTGGATTTATAATAAACAAGAAACTGAAGGATAAAGTTGTAGAAGTTGAAAGTTCCTCTGACAGAGCTGCACGACTCGTTATCCAACTCTCGAGAAGATACCAGGCTCAGATTATTCAAACTTATGCACCCACCACAAGTCATGCTGAAGAAGAAATTCAAGAATTTTATGAGGAAATTCGTCATCTAAATAATAAAGGTAAGCAGCACTTGAAGATAATTATGGGAGATTTCAATGCAAAAAATAGGGCAACGGCAACAGAATGAAACTTCAGTAGGTAAATTCGGTCACGGCAACAGAAACCAGGGTGGAAATACTCTCGTAGAGTTTGCAGAGGCAGAAGGGTTTTTCATCTTGAACTCCTTTTTCAAGAAAAAGCCACACAGGAAATGGACATGGAGACATCCAAATGGGACGACAAGTGAAATTGATTTTATTATGTGTAACAAAAAATTCGTCACAGAAGACTGCAGTGTGCTAAACAAGTTCAACACATGCAGTGACCATAGATTGGTGAGATGTAAGATGCACCTCAACACTAAACTCGAACGTAGCAAGCTCATAAGACAAACAAAATGTATTGACATAACCAACCTTAAAAAACACCATAATACCTTCAAATTGGAACTGAAGAACAGATTCTCTGCTTTAGAAGGTCTAACATCGGAAGAAGTGGATATTTCTGAAGTTAACAGAAAAGTAACCAAAGCTCTTATGGAAACAGCAACAAAATTAGCTGGGTCTAAGAACAAATTGCATGTGAACAAATTATCAGGAAAAACCAAAATGTTGATGCAAAAAAGAAGAGTGATGAGGACAACTAAAGAAGATGTGACTTCCAAAGTGGAATATATAGAGCTATGCAAGACAGTACGAAAAAGTATCACTGAAGACGTAAGGAAATTAAACTGTGAACTAGTAAGGAAAGCAATTGAAAACAACCAAAGCCTAAAGATAGCAAAGGGACATCTCAGTAAGGGGAAAAAACAGATTATGTCACTGAGAAAAGAAGATGGTTCTGTAACAAGAAATAGAGGCGAAATTTTGACAAGAGTGAAAGATTTCTACTCCAAATTATGTGAAAGGGATGATACATGTACTCCAGACATCATGAAAGGTACCAGTACCAGAGTTCTTCCAGTCCTCCCAGCAGAAGTTCCACATGCAATCAAGAACATGAAGCGGGGAAAAGCTCCAGGAGAAGATGGAATTACTGTAGACATCATACAAGAAGCAAGTGGAGAAAATGAAACAGTACTCGCCCAAATTTTCACTCGATGCCTTAATGAAGGGAAAATTCCTGAGGATTGGAACAACGCTACAATGATCTTGCTACATAAAAAAGGGGACATTGAGGATCTCAGGAACTACAGACCTATCAGCCTCCTATCAGTGGTTTATAAAATCTTCACCAAAGTTCTTTCACACCGCTTGAAGGTGACACTGGACATGGCTCAACCGAGAGAACAAGCTGGATTCAGTAGTGGCTACAGCACAATAGATCATATCCACGTACTGAGAGAACTAATTGAAAGAGCGAGGGAATATGAGCTTCCATTGTGCATGGCTTTTATCGATTATGAAAAAGCCTTTGATTCAGTGAAACCATCAGCAGTTGCAATGGCTCTGAAATCCTGCGGTATTGAAGATGCATACATTAATATTATTAATAACATCTATGAAAATGCAAGTGCAAAGATTCGGCTGTTTGAAAATACAACACACATAAAAATTGGAAAAGGAGTGAGACAAGGTGACACCATATCTCCGAAGCTCTTTAATGCCACATTGGAAAATGTCTTTCAATAACTGAACTGGGAAAACAAAGGGATAAAGATTAATGGAGATTATCTAACCCATCTTCGTTTTGCTGATGACATAGTCATTTTTGCAACTACCCCATCAGAGCTACAGAGTATGATCCAGGAACTTGCTGACAAGAGTAAAGAAGTGGGATTAAAAATGAACTTTCAGAAGACAAAAGTGATGTACAATGCTTTTACAAGAAATGAAGATTTATCGATTGATGGAGAAAAGCTGGAGATAACAGACACGTACGTTTATCTTGGACAGCAGATATCAAGTGAGGGTCACATTGGTGAAGAAATTAATCGGCGTACAAAACTTGCCTGGAGAGCTTTTGGAAGAAACAGCATAATTTTCAAGAGCAATATGCCATTATGTCTTAAAAGAAAAGTGTTTGATCAATGGATCCTTCAAGTGCTTACATATGGTGCAGAGACGTGGACCTTAACTAAAAGAGACATACAAAGGCTGCAGACAACTCAAAAAAGCATCATGGAGAGGTGCATGCTTGGTGTAACCAGGGGACAGATAAGAAGAGGAACACGTGGATCCGAAAAATGACAAGAGTGGAAGACATCATGATCAGAGTTAAATCCCTGAAATGGCAATGGGCTGGACATACTGCCAGAAGAACAGACCATCGATGGACAGCCGAAATTTTTGATTGGATTCCAAGGGACAGGAAAAGACCCAGAAGAAGACCACATGAAAGTTGGGTGGATGAAATTCGAAAGTATGCGGGAGTGACATGGAGGAGACTGGCACAAGACAGACCGTTGTGGTGGAAACTTGGGGAGACCTTTCGTCCAGCAGTGGATTGATAATGGTTGACAATGATGATGATGATGATGATGATATACATTTATGACATTATACAGGGTGCATAGGAAAGTCCCTTTAGCCTGGAATAACTTGCGAACGGAGAGAAGTCCAGTTATGCAAGTGAGATAACGGTAAAGTAAAGCTACTACGCCCAATCGAATGCAACCGATTGCAGCGCCCCTAGTGGCGAAATGCGGAACAAAAAGAGGCAGAGCAAAATTTTCAATTACAAAGTTGTAGAGCATCAATTAATTAGTACAAAACGGCATTTGTTTCACACGGATAAGATAAATTGTCGCCTGAATACCCTAAAATGTCCGAAATCGATGCGCAACCTTTAATGTGAACGTTTGAAGGGAACAGGTATAGGTATGAGCAAATACACACAATCTATTGCATAAATGCGTACTTATGCCAATACAGTTGATGACGTTAGACAAAACAAAAACAAAAAGGGCAAACTGGCGCACAGTGATGAAAAGTTAATGTCGAGTATGTTTGAAGAGTTTGCCATTGCCCACGATTCACATTTGTTTTTGTGAAAGTAACTCTGCATGCACATTCCTCAGCATGGAAGGTGTCACACTATTGCAAGCATCTGTAACACGACAACGTAGATCCAGCAGACTTGTAGGCGCTGTTGCATACACCTGATTTTTTACGTAATCCCAGAAATCCAAGCTCGCTATTCCCACACAGTTTACGTAGACCTAAACTTCTGATCAGGGTACATCCTGCTACTGGTTTTTATATCGTAGGTACGGTACAACGTCACAATCTGCATTTGCATACGGCTAAATTTGCGAAATGTGAATATGCAGATTCGAATCGTCTCACGTCGATTTCGGATATTTTAGGGTACTTAGGCGACAATTTATCTTATCATTGTAAAACAAATGTCGTTTTGTACTAATTAATTGATGCTCTACAACTTTGTAATTGGATATTTTGATCTATCTCTTTTCGTTTTCGATTTGCAATGGCTAACTTCCGCATTTCACCACTAGGGGCGCTGCTATTGATTGCGTTCAATCGAGCGTAGTCGCTTTACTATACCGTTATCTCAGTTGCATAACTGTACCTCTCTCCGTTCGCAAGTAATTCCAGGCTAAAAGGACTTTTCTATGCACCCTGTATACACTGAGTGGCCACTTTATTATAACCACTTGACAGTTTTAAGCAAATAAGCTATGGCTGCACGCTGTTGCCACCAGAGGACGAGGCTAGTATAAAAAAGGAAAGCTTAGTGCTTGCGACAGTAGTAAAAGGGAATTTTGGGTGACGACATGGGTAAAAAATGCGATTTGACGGACTTTCAACGTGGGATGATTGTAGGAGCTAGGAGCCACGGAGCGAGTATCACCGGAACCGCCACATTCGTGAAATGTTCCAGAGAAGCTGTTGTTAAAGTGTTTAAAGGCTGGACTGTCAGCCAGAAAACTGGGTCTCTACGTGCAACGCGTGGTCATCATCGACTAGTGACTGCTCGGGCGGAACGGAGAGTGTTCAGACTGGTAACAGACAACAAAAGGGCAACAGTGCAGCAAATTACAGACCATCTTAATCAAGGATCCCCTAAAATGATCTCTGCACGCACTGTTCTCCGTACACTGCATCGGATGGGATATGGCAGCCGAAGGCCTGTTCGAACACCTTTGCTGTTTGCAGTTAACAAAAGTAAACGTCTCCAGTTCGCACAGCAGCACAAGGATTGGACAGTCAATAATTGGAAACAAGTTATGTGGTCCGATGAATCACGTTTTCAGTTGCACCATGCCGATGGCAGAGTGAGAATTTGGCGGAAACAGCACGAAAGCATGGACCCCAAATGAATTGCTACAACCCTTCAAGCTGGCGGAGGCAACGTTATGGTTTGGGGAATACTTTCCTGACATGCTCTGGGACCTTTAATTCGTGTTGATCAACGTCTGACTGGTACATCATATCTAAAAATCGTTGCGGACCAAGTGCATCCTGTCATGTGGATGGTTTATCCCAATGGCGATGGCTACTTTCAACAAATTAATGCGTCCTGCCACAGTGCTTGTATTGTACAGGATTGGTTTCAGGAACATGCCGGTGAGTTTGCTTTACTTAGGTAGCCCCCACAATCTCCAGATCTCAACCCCATTGAGAATTTGTGGGATGAAGTTGAACGAGCCATCAGACAGCTGGATTCACAACCCTGCAATCTCACACGGCTGGAAAGTGCTATTCATCAAGCATGGTCTCAGATTCCACAAACCAACATCTCGTGGAGTTCATGCCACGAAGAATCGACGCAGCATTAAAGGCAAAAGGTGGCCCAACGAAGTAGTGAGTGGGGTAGTCATAATAAAGTGGCCACTCAGTGTATAATTTATACATCGAAAGGGTCACCTGGTATTGAGATAAAATAAAAATATCAACGTTTACCACAATCAAAGGTTTATTATACATGGACTGTAGTTTCGCAGAGCTTTTGGCTCGGCTTCATCAAGATGAATGCCAAAAGCTCTGCGAAACTATAGTCGATGTACATAAATCTTTGATTGTGGTAAACGTTGATATTTTTATTTTACCTGTCACCATTGTGGGAACGCGTCTCGAAGAGAATCGCCAGGATCACCTCCACAGGTTCGAAAGGGACGAACGGAATTGTCGCAATTGGTGATATTTGGACACCTTCTTGAACGGAATTATCGCAATTGGTGATACTTGGACACCTTCTTGAACGGAATTGTCGCAATTGGGGATACTTGGACACGTGATTTTGAACCGGAACTGAAGCCACAATCAGCGGAATGGAGGGAGGTATCCAAGTTCCTCTCGCCCCCCCCCCCCAAAGTTTCGTCTGCAATAATCCAAAGTGAAACAAATGATGGTTGTTTTCATTCGAAGCTCAGGGTGTTGTGGTTTCTGATCGAGAGCATGTAAGGCAAAATCTCAAAGCACAATATTATCGTGGCTTTCTGTGGACAAAGTTGAGACCAAAATTTCGTCCAAATTGTGGGAAGAGAAAGCGATCTAGCTGCTTGACAACACACATATCATGGTGCAGCGTCGGTACGGGAACTTTTGTCGAAATATGGCTGGGTAACTTTACCCCACCCACCATACAACCCTGATTTCAGTCCACCTGACTTTGATCTTTTCCCAAAGTTAAAAAATCGGCTCCTATGGCGTACTACGGGGCATCCAGGACCTACCTTACCGCTGGCAAGCTGTCATTAGCAGCGGAAGGGAGTACATTAAACGGCAACAACGTAAGTTTTATCCGTTAGTTCACACTTTTTTCAGAAATGGACAGTACGCAGAACTTTTGTGGGGATCCCTGTATCTACCTCCTGATGACCAGCTCTCATTCGTTTAATTTTTTTTTTTTTTTTGGAATTTTAACGACCACCGTGAGCAACTCAATGCGCTATAAGCAGTCGGCCGTCCCTAATTTAGGGTCACTGGTTCCAGGGAAGGGAGAGAGCCAGTGCCGTAAGACAAACACAACATCCCTCACCGGGATTCGAACCCGGACTCCGTTCGGACGAATGATCAGAGGCCATCGCTTAGACCACTGCGCCACGTTTAATTTCCATGTGCTTGGATTAAATGCACATTACTAGTGCTATTACGTTAGAAGTTTTGGGATTTCACTTGAAATTAGAAAGAACTATTTTACGTGCTTTAGACCGTGACGTTTTAAGCTTCTGAGCTCTTACTTACAGTACACTCGTGCGTTGTTCTAAGATTGTGTCTGCATACACTGTAAAAAAAGGAGTGATGTGAGTTCACGGAAAATTTCCGAGAATAACGTGCAGCAAAGTTGCCGGTAAGTGTATGTCTTTTAAGGAAATTTCCGTTTTTGAAAGTGTCCTGTTTTTTTGTTTTTCTTTAACTTCTGTATTTTCACAGATTCTTATTCCGTTTGCTTTAGAAAAGCTTGTTTTATGTTTTTCCGTATTTATACCGAAATTTCATAAGATCAGAGACGCTGAATTTCTGCGCTCTTACGCCAGAGACTCCTTCGCGCTGGCGCTGGGGCTCGAACTGAGGATGTTTTGGTTTCAAACGGAGCGTCTTGACTACTGAGCCATAATGTAACGAGACTCACGTTGAACGTAAAACCGAATTGCGCAATGCTGATTTTTTTTTCATTAATGCGAGTGATTCAGTAATTTTATTTTCTGTTCGAGCTTATTATTTTTTTTAATACGTTTGTAATGATTTTATAATTCTGTAGGAGGGCTTATCACAAATTAAGTATTTTTTTCATCGTGATTTTTCGAAGCAACACAATACTTTGGAACTTAAGATCTTTTTGAATTGATAGTGACTTTTAATTATCTTTAAGAAAAAGTAAAATGCGCTGTTTTATAGTATTATTTCACAAAACTTCTAAATATAAAATTTACTCTTGATAGCTATATATAACTGCCTTAAGGAAACCACAGACTGATACATAGACATCGTACAAACAGGGGAGAATCCGGAAGTTTACTCTAGGTGGGCGGAGGGGGGGAGGTGTCATCATCATCATTGTCAACCATTATCAATCCACTGCTGGATGAAGGTATCCCCAAGTTTTTTCTACAACGGTCTGTCTTGTGCCAGTCTCCTCCATGCTATTCCCGCAAATATATATAATGTCAGTAGCAGGAGATTCCGAAAATTGCCTCGTATTAGCCACGCTGCCTCGCTCCCAGCCTACCCCACCCAAGCGGGGATTGACTTCGGAGTGAGTGGAACAACAGGAAGCGCCTGTGAGGCGTGAGGAGTAGGAAAAATAAGTCCCTAAAAAGACCATCTGGGAGGAAGCGGTGGGGATATTTTTACGAATTTTCTTTATGACCCAGTTAAGATACGTACGTAGATCAGATTGCTATTCACAGTTTCTTCCACCTACTCTGATTTCAGTACCAAGCTCTGCCTTACCCTGTTTCGAAACGTTACAGGTGCTAGACAACAAGACAATAGCAAAGAACTAACAGAATATCCCCATGTTGTTTATCCCCGCTGTCCCTGTTTTCCCTTTATCTTTTGCGCTCTCTCTCTCTCTCTCTCTCTCTCTCTCTTTTTATTCTATTCCCTTCTCTTTCTTTTTTTACTGAACCTAAATCAATGTCATAAGTATTTTAAATCCTCCGTGCTAAGTTTAAATGTTTATTTCTTTTTAGAAAAACTGAAAACGAAATATGCAAAGTTAATCATTTACATATCTTCGTTACTATAACGAAGTAAATTTCTCCGTCATTTTTGTCCCCGCCGGGCATCGAACCCGTGTCCCCTCATTCCGGAACAAGTCGCTCCCCCAACTGATCTACGCGGACGTATGCTCTCGTTGCTATCTGCCTTTATCTCATGTGTGCCCTGCGGTGTAGGCACGTCACATCTCCCCCACCTACACCCACACCCCCGAAAGAGGGCCGGGTGCATGGCCCACGGTCAGCCAGGACCATGTATCGCTGTACGCAGTCATCCGCTGAAGAACGTACATTAGAGAAATACCAGTCAGTTTAGTGTGTGCAACGTAACATCACACACATTTATTTTTCGAAGCGCTGAAGACGGGATTCTCTTATTTTTCCTGTCTCGCGGTATGGAAAGAACATCACACCATTGCGAGAACTTTAACGGCCAGGTTATTCTTGTAGTTCGGGCGCCAATATAACGTAATTTCTTTTCGTTCTGAAATATTGTCGTTCTTACGTTATTTCTAAAGCATTAGCTAAGTATTCGATGCAATAGTTCTTAAATGAATATTTACGGCCAGACGAATCATAGAAAACAGAAGTCCACTTACGGAAATTCGCTTTATTCCAGCATTATCTCATTAGAACAGATATCGCACTTCAAAGTATAACGTAATTCACATTGCCACATACCACATATCCACCACACACGAGCAACTGTTATCTCGTTGTTTTTATCTATCGTTCTTATCTCATACATTTATGCGTCACGTTCACTCTGACGTCAAAAGTGTTGCCAACCGTATTCTCGTTTGAGGGAAAAGATGCCACGTTAAGATTGAAAGTATAAGCAGAACAAACTCACAATTTACATAGGGAAAGAAACTAAAAATGAAAGTTAATTTAGAATATACGTCACACTACTTTAAACGTAAAAACTTCGTAAGGGTTTAGGGGGTTTAGGGGTGCGATCGCCCGCAATCGCCCCTCGCTGTATCCGCCACTACGTACACATCACCTGTACAAGAATGTAAGTCCTCGGTTTCTTACGGTAACACAATTTATATAGATGGTGCGCAAAATGGGGGAGAGGAGAAAAAATATACCGCGCGCCGCAATAACCAAAATTCATGCGATATGCTATCCACAATATCTCATCTCGCTACAGAACTTCAAAATCAGATCTTTCGACAGACTATCGAAATTTAACAATTAATCAAACCTCATGTAATTCCGCGGATCTCTCCTATAACCCAAAAATATATGTCATATGGATACGAAAAAAGTCGGAACAGAACTTTTCCGTTGATATACGAAAGGAATTGCGGAAAGGTTTCTAAAAATTCAGAATTTTTCTGTCGTACGAAAAATCCGGGAAATTCAGGTTTCTTTCCGTTATTTCATGTAAAAGGTTGTATCAGAAATATGCTTCGTTAATTCACGAAAGGAATCACGGGAAGTGGCATGAGAATTTGAGAATGTCTTTTACGGAGTACGGAGATTTTTGAGGTGTATATGTCTCTTCCTTTTTTTTTTTTTTTTTTTTTTGATTGGAGGTTTAACGACCACCGTGAGCAACTCAATGGGCTATAAGCAGTCGCCCGTCCCTAATTTAGGGTCACTGGTTCCAGGGAAGGGAAAGAGCCAGTGCCGTAAGACAAACACAACATCCATGCCTCACCGGGATTCGAACCCGAACCCCGTTCGGACGAATGATCAGAGGCCATCGCTTAGACCACTGCGCCACCGGGGCCGGCTGTCTCTTCCTATCCCCTATGGCACGGAATATACAGTATGTATTGAAGCATGTATTCAATATTTATATGTTAAATATTGAATACACACTTCAATATTTATTTTGATGTTTAGAGACACAATTGTACATATACGTGATTCCATAAACAAAAATGCTTTTAATTTATGTATAGATATGAAATCACATAACATTAATGTAAATAATTATCATTTTGTATGCTCAGGGAATAATTCTTGCCCTAAAACGCATGCATAATTATTTTCCATTTTTTTTGTATCTCTCTCGTTAATCAAATTGAAAAGATAGATGTGATTAAAAATATTTCAGCTCTTAATTTGCTGTTGAAAAACATGCTGTTTCATTATCACCGTTTCTCCGAGATGTCCTTAGAATTTGCGTTTCCGAAATGAAAAGGAAATAAGCATAAAAAAAGGAGGGGGAGGGGCTTTTCCTGAAAAGAGGGGAAAAAATGGCTGTAAATTTGTCCATAAAATCACATTACTGAAGTAATTATACGAAACTGTTTGGAAGATTTAATAGCAGCATTGCTTCATGTGTTTTTTTCTTTCCTAGTCTTTTCCATTGCCTCATTAAAAAAAAAGATGGCAGATAATTCATTTCTACTTGCAGAAAAATTTAACAGTCGCATATAGTTTTTCTTTCACTTTATGCCCTTTATGAGTTCATGTGGTTCAACCCATTAGTGAAGTATTATTGCAGCTCATCCACAAAGGAGTAACAGCTAAGATTTTGTTACAGACAATATTGTATGTATTTCTCTTTGAATAACTTTTGGCACGGTGTAAGTAGCGAATTTGCCAAGTCTAACAAAACAACAAGTTTTCTATTATACATGTACACTGAGTAGACAAAACATTAGAGATAGGAGCGATGGGCAGTTGACATGGGCATCCCCCGCCTTGCAGAATGGAACAAAGCCAAACCTAACGCCTGATAAATAGGCGTATACAGCAGGGCTTCCCAACAGTTTATCACAATCGACGAACATGAGTAAACATGGTGAATATATTTCAAATATGTGGAGTTAATGTAAATAAATGATGTCATCGCTCTGTCCACGTTATTTTGTAAACAACGCATAGCAACTGAAAAATTGTTCATCCGACACCGCTGGGATGTCGGATGAACACTATTTATGAATGAACAATATATGAACTCAACAGAGCAAGCTGTAATTAAACAGCTTGCTCTGTTGAATGCCACTAGATTGCGGCATATCAGTTGCTGAGCTCATCAATATGGACTTGTTTAGTCAGATGCTGACTGATAAACCACGCATAGTGCTGTGAATTGTTGGCACCGTAGCGTAAAGCGAAGGCACTCGTCTAGTTATCGAGAGATCTGGGATTCGATCCAAGGGGTATAATGAATTCAGCTTTTTCTACTAATGGTTGTTCAAATGCTTGTTGTTTGTTAATTATATCATGAATAAACTTTCCTGCTAGTAGTGTAGTAATAATAATAATGAACAAGCTTTTAACTGCTAGTAATGTTGTAGCAGTAATTAAGATGAATAAAGTCTTATGCTGTTTGTTAATAATAACAACTAATGAAATAAACCTAACAGCCAGACAGAGGTCTGACAGTACTATGAACTGAGAAAAACGTACTTACTTAAAAAGCTTTTATTAGGAAACTTCTGGAATCACCCAACACACACACAACAGCTCTCTCGCACATAAACAACAGCTCTCCTAGGTATCGTTGAACGCGCCTATTTATACTGGCTACCACCACGTCACTGTAACGTACCAGGAGATGTGACGTACCTGCCAGAAGGACGCACACGACATAAAGGCAGATAGGAATCAGAATAAAACGTCCGCGTAGTTTAATTGGTAGAGCAACTTATTCCGGAATGAGTGGACCCGGGTTCGAACCCAGGCGCGGATAAAAATGACGGAGAAATTCAATTCGTTATAATGGCGCCCGAACTATTCGGATGACCCGACCGTTCAAAATCTCGCATTGGTGTGATGTTATTTCCACACCGCGAGATAGGAAAAATCAGAGAATCCTTTCTCCAGCACTTCGAAAAAAAAAAAAAAAAAAATAAGGGGGAGATGATGTAACGTACCAGGAGATGTGACGTACCTGCCAGAAGGACGCACACGACATAAAGGCAGATAGCAATTAGAATCAATGTCCGCGTAGCTTAATTGGTAGAGCAACTTATTCCGGAATGAGTGGACTCGGGTTCGAACCCCGGCGCGGATAAAAATGACGGAGAAATTCAATTCGTTATATCACGACTTACACTCATTGCCAGATCTCATTCAGCGGGAGAAATAACATCTCGTTCAGTAAGAAGATAATTTACATAGGAAAATAAAATAACCAGAGATAGTAAAAATCAAAAGGAAAGTGAATCTAGAGTATACGTTACAGGGGGTCGGATGAACAATTTTTCAATTGCTATGCGTTGTTTATAAAATAACGTGGACAGAGCGATGACATCGTCTATTTACATGCGTAAACATGGTGATCTGAGCTATTTTGATAGTGGACGTATTGTCTGCACAAGACAGATGGGTCATTCTTTTGCCCAAGTGGAAAGAACCCCAGCGTTCCGGAGGGCTACCGTATCCGGGTTGTACCGCGAGTATACCGTGGACGGGCGTACCAGCGCCCGGAGAGAAAGCGGTGGCCGATTACACACCATCAGTGGCGGCTCGTGGCAACTGAAGCAGGTGGGGCCAGTAGCCGAAGTCAAACAATGAAATATAAAAGCAAACTGTCATTATTAGGCCAACTATTCAGACCCCACAGACAAGATTCCTCTACTCTGCCTCTGTATATCCCCTTGACTCAGAATAACGCCCAAATAAGGTAGGAATGTGTTAACTATTGTATTGCACACGAAAAAAAATTCCTCAGAATAGAATGCATAACTATTAACAGCAAAATGTTAAAATTCCTTAAATAAAATTTTTACCTTAAAACATATGAGTTGTGCTTTGTGTTTCTTCAGATTTCTCAATTGAGGAATAATCACAGAATTCACAGGATAAAAAAATGCAGTGAAAAAATAATAACTCCAAATATATGCAGGGAGGGAACGTTTCATGAATTTCGTCTCATATAGAAGGAGTACCATACTACCATTTGCATTATTTGAAAGGTTTAACCTTTTTTTAAAGAACTTGTGAAACCTAAAAACATATATGTACTCATGTGCAAATTATACTTGCATGTTTTCTCATTTATTTATTTATTTCTAACATAGAAAATCATCTTAGTTAAAACTGAAATTAGTTCTGCAAAGCTTTTGTAAACTTCATACTCTTGGAAACTCAAATTCTTGGGCTGATAAGCACAGAGTTTTTTTTAAGTGAAGCTTTTCGACTCAAATTTTTGGGCTGATGAGCACTGTTTTTTTTTTTTTAAGTGAAGCTCAAACTAAACATTTTTGGGGTGATAAGCAGTGAGTTTTTTAAGTGAAGCTTTTATTCCAGATTTAAAACAAAGAACGGAGATTTTTACAAAATATCCACTCCATTCATTGTACTCGACAAGCAAAAAAGTCACGACACGAAGGAACAACCCATCACCGAGAGAGACACACACGGGAAAAACAACTAACTGAACTTTGCTACGACATTTAAAACCCTCCCGCCACCTTTGAGCTTGGTCGGGGTAAGCTTGGAAACTCAAATTCTTGGTAGATCAAATAAAAAAAAAAAAAAAAAACCGCGTGTGCAAAAAAAGCTGTGGACCAGATAGATCTGGCCCCACAGCTTTTTTGCACACGCGGTTAAAACAGTGTTGTATGTAGGTCATCATACTGAATGAGACGGGGAGGAAATCGTCTCCTCTTCGCTTGCGTAGTGATGTTACTGGGGCCTGTTGGAGTTGGCCCCAATAACCTCACACTCTGAACGTGATCTCTTTCCTCAGGGAATAGTTTTCCGTTTTTGAAGGAAACTTTTCCCTTAGGTAATGGTTTTTGTAGAAATTTTTAGGTGGGGCCCTGCCCATCTGGCCCCTGATGACGTACCGCCCCTGCACGCCATTGATGATCGGGATCGACCTAGACTATTCAGGCTCGTACAGATTGACTGCTTGGCAACGATGGTACAAACTACATCGAGGTTAAAGGACGGAGGCCCAAGCAGCGTCAGCGAGCTACTACCCAGCAAAAACATAAGTGCTGGGAAACTGCTGGCCACCAGCTGGCAGAGATGGATCACTGCTGGCTGAAATCTGCCGCTGACGGCCCGGTAGCGGTCCGTTGGTGGCAGCGCTATCAGTTGGCGAGCCATTAATGGCCCTGCAACATCGCCGTGAATTGTGGGCCTCCAAGCAAGTGCCACTAGTGGTCCGTTGCTGGCAACCAATGCCACTCCAACAGCAGGTAGAAGCAATGGGATGCGCATGCGCAGAAGCAACACTTGCTGTGTATCGCATGGTACCAGTTAGTTGAAGACGACGCTATCGCTATCATGTTATTTTAGTGGATGTTAAGAAAAAAAAAAAGCCATATGTAGAGAGGCGAATTAATGTCCTAATGATTAAGCCAAGAATTACAAATTACAGCCATGAAATACACCCACTCCATTCCCATGAATAACAATTCATGGAATGGAGTGGGTGAATAACAGGAAATAATTTGCAATCGCTTGAAACAAATGTCCTGGAAAAACATTAAACAAACGTTTGTTGGAAAAAAAAAAGAAGAATTATACGCGCACAAAATTTAATAATTATTTGAAAAAAAAAAAAAAAAGCTACGCTATGTTGATATAATGCTCTCATCCATGGTCTGAATACACAAGACTGGAAAGAGTTCGCTTCTAAAAAGTAACGACAAGCAAAATAAAATGCCTTAAAAAAAAAAAAAAAAGCTACGCTATGGGGATATAATGCTCTCATCCATGGGCTGAATAAACAAGACTGGAAGGAATTCGCTTCTAAAACGTAACGAGAAGTAAAATCAAATATCTTTCCTTTTTGAAACAAATGTAGCTTCAGACAACGGAAAGGAAAGATACAACGCTGAAGATGTAACAGAATGTGACATGAACCCGGGTAAATATATATTAATTCAACAATCGCCTTTCAAGACGACAAGGACAGTACAAAACTTTGGAAAGCGACTTTAAGTTGGTACATTCCTTGAAAATGAGTGAAGTTCCCTTAAGTCAAAAAAAAAAAAAAAAAAAAAAAAAGAAAAAGACTATCGTTACGTTGAAAAAATAAATTTATGAATTATATGAAACTGGCATTTATGAAAAATACCTCGCAATATTGTAAAATGAAAAAGAGAACCATTCGATTAGACATTCCTCACGAAAGAGACAGCTTCAAGCACATGCGCGTGCGTTGCAAATTAGTCCGGTCGGTAGAGAGCTCGCCTCCCACGCCGACAGCCCTGGTTCGTTTCCACACAGATCCAAACGGGCGTTTTTCTGCTTTGTTGAGAAAAGTTCCCCTACTCCGTGTTTTAATTCAGAAGAAGTTTCGTACGAGGAAAAAAAAAGTTGTAGCTTTGGGAAGGAAACTGCGGTTATCCTTGATTTTTTTTTATGGCTGCTACTGAGAAATTGGCGGACAAGATTCGGCAAGCCATCGGTTACGGCACGTGGTTGCCGACTGCCACTACCGGCAAACTAACGGACCACATTAGGCTAGCCATCATTTCTGGCACGTGCTTGCAGGGCTGCTGAAGGGCCACTTGTGGCAGCTACTGCCTGTGATGGATAACTGATTGCCCTGTTGTGGCATATGGCAACTGATGAGGGTGCCAGCCGTTGGTCTGAACTGCTGGCCCTTCTGTTGGCCGCCTGGACATTTTATTGACGGTTCGGCAGCGTCAACATAGTGCTGGCCATTGCTGGTAGTGCTGGCTTCCAGCAATGGCCCAGCAAGACTGTTTTTTCTGGGAAGTACCGAGCTCGCTACGTACCCTGGGCTACGTGAGCTGGCAGTTTACTCGTGTAACACCTCTGACTACTCGTCATGGGACATTACGCTTCGCCTGATACCAGGAACATCAAAACTGGCCCTCTGCAGAGTGGAACCGCGTTGTGTGGTCAGATGAGTCCCGTTTATAGATATACCAAGCTGACGGGAGGGTACGGGTGTGGCGTCGACAGCATGAGGTCATAGCTCCGTCGTGCCAGGTTGGCTCTGTTCAAGCCGGTGGTGGCTCTGTGATGGTGTGGGGAGCCTTCTCTGAGACACATTAGGTCCCTTAAAGGGTCTAGAGAGGTCCTTAATCTCTGAATGCTATCAGCATCTGCTAGATGATCACCTGTACACTTTTATGGCCTTCGCGCATCCTGCGGCCCATAATGTGTTTCAATAGGACAATGCGCCACACACCAGGCAGAAACACAGGCATGGCTCGTGGAACACTCATGTTGCTTTGGAAACATTCAATGGCCCCCAAGGTTCCCAGACTATAACATAACGCCCGAAACTGTCTGTTCTTTTACTTCTACGTTTAATAATAACAATGGTGACTGACGGTGACTCCTGCTGATCCCTCATAGGTCGTGTAAAGAACACGTAAGAGTAGGAAATCTGACTCACTCTAGACAGGCGTTTCGGCACGAAGACTGTATTATATGGGTATACACTTAACCCTTTAACGACCATGACTCTAAAATCTTGTATCCCTCTAAATACCATAACGCCCAAAACTGTCTGTTGTTTCACTTCTTTGTTTAGTAACAACAATGGTGACTGACGGTGACTCCTGCTGATCCCTCATATGTCGTACAAATTTAAAGAACGCGTAAGAGTAGGAAATCTGACTCACTCTAGACAGGAGTTTCGGCACGAAGACTGTATTATATGGGCATACACTTAACCCTTTAACGACCATCACCCCAAAATCTTGTATCACTCTAAATACCATAACGCCTGATATTGTCTATTGGTTCCCTTCTTTGTTTAGTAACAAAAAAGGTGACTGAGGGTGACAACTGCTGATCCCTCATAGGTCGTGCAAATTTGAAGAGCAGGTAAGGGTAGGAAATCTGACTCACTCTAGACAAGCGTTTCGGGCGGCTATGGTCATTTGTATATACGGTCGTTTTGGGCGTTATCGTCGTTAAAGGGTTAAAACTTGAGGAAACTCTCGGAGATGCATTGGAGGGACACATCAGATCCATAGATGCCGGACCGACGTCTCGGGCGAAGGTGTGCACAGTGTTGCAACAGACATGGCTGGCATTACCTCCGGAAACCTCTGGCATCTGGTGGAGTCGATGTCTTGGCGTGTACAGGCTGTTATTCGCGCTAGAGGAAGACCACAACGCTATTAGGTAGGTATCTCTAATGTTTTGTCCAGCAGCGGTTAAGGACATCTCCAGACACACTATTACACTATGAGGCTTAATGTGTCCCATGATAAAGCTCCCCAAAACAGTCACAGAGCCACCAATTTGTTGAACAGAGCCAACCTGGCGTGGAGGTACCATGGCCGCATGCTGTCGAGACCACATCCGCTCCCACCTGTCCAGCTAAAAACAGGATTCATCTGACCACACAACGCGGCGCCATTCTGCAGAGATCCAGGTTTGATGTTCCCGGCATCATGAGAGATGTTACGTCCGATGACGAGCAGGCAACGGTTGCACACGAGTAAGGTGTCGTCTCGAGTAGCACAGGGTATTTTTTTTTTGATTGGAGGTTTAACGACCACCGTGAGCAACTCAATGGGCTATAAGCAGTCGCCCGTCCCTAATTTAGGGTCACTGGTTCCAGGGAAGGGAGAGAGCCAGTGCCGTAATACAAACACAACATCCATGCCTGACCGGGATTCGAACCCGGACCCCTTACGGACGAATGATCAGAGGCCAACGCCTTAGACCACTGCGCCACCGGGGCGGCGCACAGGGTATGCAGCATGCATCTTACCGTTCGCTCGCTGACGCTGATTGGGCTTCCGACATTTAACCTGGATGTGATTTGCACCTCCGTTGCGAAGCGGTAGGTCTGTAGGAGCCTGGGTAACCTACGTCGACTCCGATCATGAAGGCGTCTGGCTGTCCACCGCTTGCTCTCTAGACAATGGTAGGTCTCTCGATGGTATACTCGTGGTACACCTTTGATACGGTTGCTCTCTGGAATCCTAGGGTTCTTACCACTTGGCAGATAGAATGACCCATCTGTCTTTGCGGACAATGTGCCTACGATCAAAGTCGCTCAGATCACCATCTTTACCCATGTTCGTCGATTGCGATACACTATTGGGAAGCCAATTTATTGCCCTGCGTTTGATTTCGGTCTATTCCACTGTGCGCGGGTAATTCTCGTGTCAACTGCCCCATTACCGCTTACTCTTATGCTTTGTCTACTGAATATATAAGTACTTCCAAACGTTGTAAAAATTTTGAATGCCAGATATCTTATGTTTGGGCATTTTTCAGTAAAAAACAGAAAAATATTATAATTGTGCACTAGTCTCTCTGTTAGTGCTCTAATAAATTCATCTGTTTGAAGATCACATAATTCCATTTAGAAAATAGCTTTTGTGCTTCCAATGCCAATATTCAATGCTTATTGAGCAGAATGTAAGTTCATCAAATTGTTTTTTTTTTCGTTTAAGTTCATCAAATTGTTTACACGTGCCATTAAAATTTTTAGTAAGAGTGACGAGCTGAGAAACCATTGTTTTAAGATCTATAATTTCACTAAGCATTATGGTTTCATCAAAAAGCGCATTGCGAGATTTGAAGTAACTGTTTCTTTCTTTCAAGATTTGATTTTTACAATGACAGCTGTATTACTGTAAAAATTACCGACAGTTTGGTGTTTGCCCCTTGAGCCAAATTTAGCGCATTCAATTGCTACGTGATATCAGTTAGCAAGAAACACACATCACTAAGACTTTTAGCAGACCATTATCACATTTTATTCTTTCCAATGTAAAGAGATCAAGTTCTTTCTGAAGTTGGGAAAATCTTAGAAACACAGGGTGATTCATAAAGAAGTATACAGTTTCAACGCACTATAAAACACGAACAATGTAAGATATTTTATGTTACCTGTAATGTAAGGGAATGTTTCAAGTTTTTTTAGAGACAGTCACAGATGTTCTATGTGTGCACCCTTAGTCACACGACACACATCGAGCCGATAATCCCATTTCAGCCCAAACGCGAGGTAAGATATCTGAATCAAATGCAGTGATAGTGGCTGTGATACGCTGTTTCAGCTCCGCTAGATTAACAGGAAGGGGAGGGGCGAATACCTTTTCCTTTACGTACCCCCACAGGAAAAAGTCACAAGGTGTTAAGTCAGGACTTCTGGGTGGCCATTGGGTCAGGGGCATGTTGGCTCGTCCAATCCATCGGTGAAGAAGATGTTCATCTAGATAATCTCGCTCGTCGCCTAACCAGTGCGGTGGTGCACCATCCAATTTGAGAATAAAGTTGTCACTGTCGTCCTGCAACTGTGGCATCAACCAAAGACTTAACATATCCAGAAAAGACCCTCCCGTGACAGTTTTCTCGTGAAAAAAGAAGGGGACGTACACTTTCTTTTGGACACAGCACAGAACACATTGACCTTAGGGGAATCTCGCACGTGTTGCACTGCAAATCTCGGATTCTCCGTTCCCCAAAAGCGAACATTGTGCTTGTTTACCTGACCACTCACGTGAAATGTAGCTTCATCGGTGAAAACTAAGTGATCGGCAAAATCGTCATTTTCAAAACGGTGCTGCATTTCGGCACAAAATTCAAAGCGCTTTGTCTTGTCAAGGTCAGTGAGATTTTGCAACATTTGCACTTTTGTATGGAATCATTTTCAGCTTCTTTCTCAAAATTCTCCAGACAGTGGGCTGTGAAATCTGCACTTCATGACTCACCCTCAACGTTGATTTGCCCGGGCTTCGTTGAATGGCGGTGCAAAGACTATCGACGACTTCTTCCAATACACGCGATCGTCCAGGATTTTTAAGTTTGCACAAACAGCCCGTAGTTTCAAATTTTTTATGACAATCGTAGATCGATTTTCTGGTTGGAGGTTCTTTTCCGAATCGTGATCGAAAATGCCGTTGCACAACAGTTACAGATTCCGTTTTTCTCAATTCATGAACACAAACGCCTTCTCCACTGCAGACGCTGCCATTTTGACTGACTAGTCACGTGACCCACGCGCTATCGCCTACGTCACTTCCCCCAGTAGCGGGACACGAACTTTATGAGTACATCTACCTAACGGTTCGCAGTTGTGGCCCGTGTCTTCAACTGTTACTGTTTTACAGCATCTGGAAACTGTATACTTCTTTACGAATCAGGGTGTACTTTCTTGCACGCACTAAGTGTGATCGGTTGTGCAGAGCGTAGGCACCATATTCGTCACGAAGTTCATCAAAATATGTTTGGAAATTTCTATGCGCAAAAGTAGGCCTAGGTAGTACAGCCTTGCAATTTAATGTAGGCCCAGCACTGAGCTACCGTCTTCTGTTCCTAAAAGGCGGTGGCTCAGTGTTGTGCCTACGTTAAATTGCAAGGCTGTGCTATCTTTACAATGATACAGCTGTCATTGTAAAAATCATTTCCACTCCTAATTTAAATTCCTTATTTTCATTACCTTGCCGATTGTATTTGATCGTTCCAGCTAATACCAACATAATGCTTGTTAGTGTGCAATTTCATCTCTTTTTAGTCAGAAATTAAGTTTGGTTTTTCTTCATTAGCGGGCAGCAAAATTTATTCCGCGGGCCACCGGTTGAATCTTCTATTTAACACTAACGTTTCCTCACTCAGGAAATTTAGTTTCGGTTTTCGCATCATCAGACTTTTAAAAATTTTAAATGAAACAAGACGCAGAAGCGAATATAAACTGTGACGTACCTGTCAGCAGGACGCACACGACATAAAGGTAGATAGTAGTCAGAACAAACGTTCGCGTAGCTCAATTGGTAGAGTGACTTATTCCGGAATGAGGGGATCCGGGTTCGAATCCTGGCGTGGACAGAAATGACGGAGAAATGTACTTCGTTATAATGACGCCCGAACTATCCGGATGACCCGACCGTTCAAAATCTCGCATTGGTGTGATGTTATTTCCACACCGCGAGACAGGAAAAATCAGAGAATCCCTTCTCCAGCGCTTCGAAAAATAAATGTGTGTGACGTTGCATTCCACACACCAGACTGACTGGGAGTTCTCAAGTGCACGTTCTACAGTGGATGGCTGCCTGCAACGATTCATGGTCACGGCTGACCCGTGGACCATGCCCCCGGCCCTCTTTCGCAGGGGGAGATGTGACGTACCTGCCAGCAGGACGCACACGACATAAAGGCAGATAGTAGTCAGAACAAACGTCCGCGTAGCTCAATTGGTAGAGTGACTTATTCCGGAATGAGGGGATCCGGGTTCGAATCCTGGCATGGACAGAAATGACGGAGAAATTTACTTCGTTATAAAACACGTTCGATTTTGCTGAATTATCTTGTTCCGAAACCAATCGTATTATAGCGATGAAATGTAACTAGACGAAACCAGTCGGAATCAACGGTTATTTTTTTTTTTTTTGAAAGGAATAAACTCATATGAAACAACAAATGTAAAATTATTTTGATTCACAAATTTACTCAACCACTTCAGTAAAGACAAAAGTCCAAGTTCGTGATTTTGTTCTTGTTTTGACTGAAAGTTTAACGACCACCGTGAGCAACTCAATAGGCTATAAGCAGTCGCCCGTCCCTAACTTAGGGTCGCTGGTGCCAGGGAAGGAAGAGAGCCAGTGCCGTAAGACAAACACAACATCCATGCCCCATCGGGATTCAAAACCGGACCCTTCACGAAAGAAGCATCATAAGCCAGCACTTAGACCACTGCGCCACCGGGGCTGCCAGGTTCGTGATGAGCATCACGACTGCACACTTTTTCAGTCGTAAAATGTGAGGCGGAAGTCCACTCATCTCGATCGTGTACAAAACTTTAACTGGATAGCGCATTCTTTCACCCTCATCTTCAATCACAAGTGTGTTTGTAAATGTTGTTGGAACGAGATTCGCGTTGCGAATACTCTTCATTCACTCTTGTCTGAGACATACAGTTGCGACCCATTAATCGCTCACGCCTTCCAGTAAGACTCTTACGTTTTCTTTTTTTTTTTCTGTGTTAGAGACATTCTGTTAAGGGTAAGTATGCAATAAAGTATTTACTTACTTTAGGACTGATCATAGAACACCATGCACACACCAAGTCTGACACTGAACTGAGCGCCTGATGTAGATAAAGGCCGCACGCTTTTTCCATAGACTTTACATGGGAAATTTGCCGCCACGCCACGTCCGAACCGTTGCCCCACTCTCAGTTTTCTCTTCGACTGGCACATTTACATGGTAAGGCCTTTATTTTGACATCTGAACCATATTTTTACGTTCAGCCGTTCTCTCAAAATAGGTCTCACAGTAAAAAACCTTACAGAATGAAGATATATAGATGGCACAACTCAATATGTAATACATTATAAATATTTTCACTAACAATGGTCAACGGAATGTTATTTACATCCTTACGTAATGGGAAACGTCTTACCTACGTGAATAAACTGGATCGAATGAATATTAAATTGTATATGCACACCACGCAGTCCAACGTCATAACGCAATCAGGTATTCGAGAGTGTTCGCTGTTCCGATGAGAAGAACTTTAATTCAAATGCCTGCTAGCGTTGCTTTGCGCAACGGTTCGCTCAGAAAAAGAATACTTCGGACTTTGGACTATCTCAGTACCTCCATGCGTCCGCCTTCAACAGCGCGTGAGTCAATCGCAGGCGATCGAATGTCAACCGCACGCTTCTACCATAGACTTTACATGGGAACTTTGCCGCCCCACAACGCGCGAACCGTTGTCTTAATCTCATTTTTCTCTTCGACTGGCACATTTGCATGATAAGACCTTTATTTTGATGTCTCAACCAGATCTTTACGTTCAGCCGTTCTCTCAAAATAGGACTCACAGTAAAAAACCTTATAGAATTAATATATAAATAATAACTGAAGAGCCGTATGCCTCCTTTGTTATCCGTAGTCATTTTTGTTTCTTTTGAACTCTTATTCTTATTCTGGAGATTAATAAATTGTCTTTATGTTTAGATCTGTCATTTCAGCACATTTCTGTTTGCCAGGGAATGTCATTCCGAGTCCTTAACGAGTAGCACTAAGCCTTAATCTTACGTACTTTCTTTCTTGCTTTTGTCGTCTTTGAATACATGCTTAGGTACAGGAAATTGGACATTTGTCCCTTGCGGAATGGTCGCTTTAGCAAAGTTGTCATTATCACACGTTCTGCCCCTTTCATGTTCAGATCGGCAGACTTTGTTCTTAAATAAACAAAAAGGAACAGCTTTCGGCATACAAGTTAATCTTCTTCATAGCTCTGAGATAAGGTAAGCACATTATATCAAAGCTAGATGTGTTTTATCAAATACATCTAGCGTCATACAAGTGTTTAGGCATCATTCAGTTAGCCATCAATGCACAAATTGAGAAAGCAGATAATGATTCCCTATCCGTTATTAATATATCTTCTTGGAAATTGAAAATAAGAACAGAATATATAAGAAGATTCTTCCTCTAGTAGTCTTTTCTCACACTGTTTTACTGACGTACGTGGTGTACCAAAAATTACCGTACCCTATTACTGATCCGTCCATCTATACGAGGTCAGTTGAAATGTTTTTTTCGCTTCTGAAAGCTAAACTGTAAAATAAATTTATGGCTACAACTAAAGGTTAACCCTATTAAGCTTTTTCTGCATAATTTTTCGTTTATGCAGAATTTTCTGGCTACAAAACACAAATGCAAATATTTTTATTTCGTTTATTCGATTCATAGAAAACAAGAACTTGTTTGTTTGTTTGATTGGAGGTTTAACGACCACCGTGAGCAACTCAATGGGCTATAAGCAGTCGCCCGTCCCTAATTTAGGGTCACTGGTTCCAGGGAAGGGTGAGAGCCAGTGCCGTAAGACAAACACAACATCCATGCCTCACCGGGATTCGAACCCGGACCCCTCACGGACAAATGATCAGAGGCCAGCGCCTTAGACCACTGCGCCACCGGGGCGGCAAACAAGAACTTGACGATGATAGGTACAATACGGGCTTTTTTTTTGCGCTTTCAAACCGTAGGTTGAAGAAGTGCATATGCTCCAGCTTTGTCTGTCTGTCTGTCCATCCGTCCGTCCGCCTGTCCGCACGATAACTCGCGTAAAAATGGTTCGATTTCGATGAAATTTTAGTATGTGGTAGGGAACAACCTAGGAAGGAATCCTATTGAAAACGGAAGAATGGGGTCAAGGGTCAGGACATAGGAGCGGGATCCACTCTATCGCCCTTATGCGTCATAACTTGACTTAAAATGCTTCTATTGCGACAAAAATTTAGTATGTTGTTCCGGAGGTATACGGAACCAATTATGCTTAATATCATCGAAATGGGGTCAAAGGTCAGGACGCAGGAGCGTGATTTATTCCACAGCAATTATCCTCATAACTTGAGAAATGATTTCTGGTATGTTGGAAAGCGTATCATAATCAATGCATTGCATGATTTTACGAACTTGTTATTTATACGCAATGAAGTATTAATGCGTTTAAATCGCTTTACAGATTTCGACTTCACTGAGGTTCCGTCTTCACTAGAAGTAAAATAAACGATTAATCAAACGGCACTTTAAGAAAAGAACTGTTAGAAATTTCCTTGCATAATTTTCAAATATGCACGCCTTAAGTACATACACTCATTGCCATAAAAATCCGTACACCAAGAAGGAAGCGTCGGATTGAAATGGGATTTTAGCAGTGAGATGGTACATGCCAAGGACAGAAGTGATTACAATATCACAGCAGCAGGACGATTTTCCGCGGATATACGGTACACATTCCTTTCAGCTTTAGTACCGCGTCGGAAAGCCTCGTGCTCGGATACATGCGGTATGTTATCCTAAAATGGACTGGCCCACACTTCTTGCAACTGACGCTCTAAATCCCGAACACTGGGACATGAAGAAAGCTGGCGTCTCATCTGGTCCCCACACGTGCTCGATGGGCGAGAGATCAGGCGATCTGGCAGGCCACGGAAGCATCGAAGCATGACGTAGACAGTCCTGGGAAATCCGAGCTGTGTGTGGACGAGCGTTATCTTGTTGGAAAATGGCTCCGGGTCTCCCCGCCAGGAAAGGCAGCACATGGGGCAGCAAGATCTCCTGTACGTAGCACTGGGTTGTCAACTTCCATCGGATCACTGCGAGGGAAATCCGGCTATCATACGCGATGACTCCCCAAATAATCAGTCCTGCAGGTCGGGACGTGTACCGCTGTACAGTGAGGTTGGGACTGTAGCGCTCACCTGCAGTCCTCAACACTCTGATACCGTTGTCGTCCGTTACCATACAGAAGCGGGATTCGTCGCTGAATATTATGCGTCGAAAGTCCGTAGCTTTCCACGTTGCTCGCTGCTGACATCACTACAATCGATGCAGACGATGGTCAGGTTTTAATGGCAAAAAAAGAAAGATCCGTCGAGAGTGCTGATTCGTCTCTGTCAGTCATTTGTAAATGGTTCTGGCGGACACAGGAGTCCCTTGTAGAGCTGCCACATGTCTCTGGATATTGAACAAGGATGTCGTTGCATCTGTGCGTGCCACTCTCACGATCCCACGGTCCCCTCTGCTGGTGGTACGTCTGGGTCGTTCAGAACCAGTCCGCCGTCTCTGGATGCCTTCCCGTGTCCATTGCTCCCAACACGATCGCACCTTTCAATTGGCGGCTGATTCGGCGAGTCGACCACCCTGCCTCTCTCTTCCCGACGATACGGCCTCGTTCAAATTCCGTCCTTTGCTCGTACGCGCATCTGCGACGGCTCCTCGACATGTCTATCGCTCAGTAATCTCACTTCATTCTTACCGTGCTCTTCGGCACGAAAGTGGAGTGTCCTGGGCGGCGCCTTATAAGCCTCAAGGATTGCAATTGCAGCTCTGGTCTTGGACGTGCGGGCATGCGGAATCGCACAAAACTTTAATCATCTGCATGTCTGCCCTTCCCTTAACTATTCGCCGAGTTTCGCGTTAATCGCACGAGTTTTTCTTGGTGCGCGGATTTTTTATGACAATGAGTGTACGTTCATCATCCAAATGTAGTAATATTCGAATACGGGTTCCCTGAGTTTAAAAGGGATTAAATCCCGTTTTGAAGCATGATGTTTATACTTGACGATCTTTGATGTTCAGGTGAGGAAGGTAAGGGGATATAAAATTGGCTTTCCCATCATTTCAATTACAGGATATGGATCGGTACAGTACTGCAACCCTCGCGGTGTTTCCGTCCTGTGTAGTACGTTTGTGTTCCTTTTTTCTCATATTTCGGAATGAAATGGACACCATGAGAAACTCCTTGGGCTATTAGCAGTTGCCTATTACCTGTTTGGAGCTACTGGCTGCAGGGAAACCGCACGATCAGTGATGATTGGCCAGAAGCCAGTGCCTTGGACCACACGGTCTCCTGGACGGTCCGAGGCACTGGCTCGGTCTCCTCCGTTCCTTCATACGATCACATAGTTTTCTTCATTTTAACCACATATTGATTTCATTTCGCTTACATGGTACACTGTAAATCGCCCACTTGTTGCTTTCTGGAATCGACAGCACTATTGGCGGAAGCATGGATTTCTGGCTGGTCGTCTGACTTCTGGTGAGGCATGGGTGGTATATTTGTGTTACAGTGCTGTTTCCTCCGTTCTCTGGAATCAGTGACGCTACGTTAGGAACGACTGAGTGCTTGTAAACCTTAGAGACGTTCATGATGTTCGTTAAACCAAGGATATTTAGAAAGTACAAGGCCACTGCATTAAACAGATGAGCTTCCTCCTTTTGTGACGTACATGGCCTGTTACGTTCTGTATGTGGCGTGTGTTTCATGCCATACATGACGGCGTTGGAAACCGATTCCTACATTTACCTTGGACAGCAGATATCAAGCGAGGGTCAAGTTGATGAGGAAATTAATCGGCATATAAAACTTGGTTGGAAAGCTTTTCAAAGAAACAGTACAATCTTTGAGGGTAATAAACAATTATCTCTCTATTTTAAAAAAAAGTAGCTGCCGCCGGCGCTGTTTTAGAAATTTCGCGACACTCGCGCTTTCCTAGCTCGCAGGGCAAAAAGTATTTAACAAAACAAAATATAAAATTTACATCGTTTGTAGAGAATTGTTTGGAAAACACGCTGAAAATAAACCGTTTTTCGATTCTGGCGTTACTTCAAGAGCTATTGTATTTTAAAGTTATGGTGAGCAAAAAAGTGCTATCAGTTCGCGTTCCGGACACACTATCAGCAACAGAACTACAAAACTTTGTAGGCATGTAGTGCCATGGGCGAAGTTTTGCACCTCGCCGCCCTTTTTTTTTTGAATTTTGATTTAGTTTACGAGAAATTAAATTTTTAAATTTCACAATGCTAAACTATAAATCATAAGGCATTGCAGTTTTTACAGCGCGAACTCACAACTATCGTCCCTCTTTTACAAAAAAATAAAATAAGGAAAAAGCATTTTCTGATTTTTAAGCATTTTTTAAAGATGCAAAGGAAAAGAACGAAAGCTTACTCTGTCTTCATAGTTAACCACACAGGGGAGTTCTGGTCCCATGACCTGCTGCCATAGTGACGTAGCTATTTTTAGTACTCTCTTCTCATTGGGTGAAAAAACAGGCTACATTCAAAGTGGTAATGATGTAGCGACGCTTTTAAATTTCGGCGTTTTTCATCGGCATGCGTCTATATAAACAAAGAGGGAAAATGAGAGTGTGTTCGTCCGCGAATTGTTCAACCACTTCTAAATTACCTAGAGATCTAAAAATTAGTATGCTGGTAGGTCTTAACGATCGGATACCTAGAAACGTCCGACAACCAAAATAATCAAAACGGCGGCTTTGGAACATTGTTTGCTTGAACTTTTCGCGAATTGTTATTGTTAGACATCTAAAAATTGGCATGCTGGTAGGTCCTAAAGTCCGGATACCTGCAAATACACGAAAACAAAAACAAAACAAAACAAAAAACCCTACGCTTTGGAACATTGTCTGCTTGAATTTTTCTACCACTAGCACACCCAGAATGATGTCTGAAAATCAAAATATTCAAAACGGTGGCTTAGCTTTTGTGACGTACCTGCCAGCAGGACGCACACGACATAAAGGCAGATAGCAGTCAGAATGAACGTCTGCGTAGCTCAGTTGGTAGAGCGACTTATTCCGGAATAAGCGGACTCGGGTTCGATTCCCGGCGTAGACCAAAAATGACGGAGAAATTTACTTCGTTATAATGGCGCCCGAACTATCCGGATGACCCTACCGTTCAAAATCTCGCAATGGTGTGATGTTATTTCCTCACCGCGAGATAGAAAAAATCAGAGAATCCCTTCTTCATTGTTTCGAAAAAAAAAAAAGTGTGTGATGTTGCATTTCACACCCTAGATTGACTGGGAGCTCTCTAGTGCACGTTCTACAGTGGATGGCTGACTGCAACGATTCATGGTCACGGCTGACCCGTGGGCCATGCCCCCGGCCCTCATGCCCCCGGCCCTGCCGACAAACGCCCTTTTTCGAAATCATGGTGCCATCTAAAAATCGTTGATACACCGAAACATTTTTCTGTGCAAGCTCTTTTCATTAAATCAACTGTTTCTGGAGCAGTTTTACCCAAACGATAGCAAAATTTTATCGCACAACGCATTTCACTTCTCAACTCTGAATCACTCACCTCCATAGCTGTATGGCGAAATGCAGACGTACCTTAAACAACTGCGCAATAACAAAACCAGAATCGTCTGCCGCGGCTAATAACTGTTGCCATAGATACTTCCTAAATTCAGTTAGTTGTCTGCGTGGTTATTTTTCCCCTTCGCACTGTTGCCAACTCAAAAAAATTACTCCCAGTTTTTCTGGAACGGACTTCGTATATATATGTGTGTACAGACTTTGTATTTTTAAAAAACAATATTTCCATCTCCGTGTATGTAATGGCCTTGTACCTTTCATATACACACACTGAGTTAGCTTTGCGTTAGGAACGCCCGCTGTTTTACATATTCGGAGCACTAACAAAGTACCACGTGATATCAAAGTCACGTACGGCTAGTATTTATGTTTGTATCTCTTGCAAGAAGTCCGCTAAATTGTGAGATTGTTGTAATTATCTTGGAAAGAGATCGTTTAGAGAGCTCGATTTTAGTGTTTATTGTATGATTAGAGGTAGACGTTGAATATTATGCTTCGTTGTTAATGAAGCCTTAAATTGTTTCAGTTCATATGAGACTGGAGAAGAATTCTGTTTATTGAGAATCTGTGGCATTTCAATGTCGAACTACTAGCGGATTACACGCCCAGTGCACATTTAATTATAGCTAATAAATGGGCTTAACGACACAAGCTATTTAATTATAGCACAGTGAATTCTGTTTTGATGAGCTGGCTTGAAACCGATCGAGATCAATAAATGGTTGAAATTGTAAGTAGACTTGACTTTTTTGGCAGTTATGCTACTTAATGCCTAAGCTTGCTTTAAAGTGCTTAGTTAACCTATCCGGAGCACGACTTACGCTGGCACGTTTCAGTACCAAACGAATTCACATTTAAGTAATGTTAGTGTTTTGGTGTAACATAGACATTTAACTGATAAACAGACAAAGCCATCGCTCTTTCCACGTTCTCCTTTAATTAACACACAGCAACCGAATAATTGTATTTCGACACCGCTGGGATCGAACCCCAGAACTCTCGACAACTATCCGAGTGCGTTCGCTTTTCACTACGGTACCAAGCATGTGTGTTTATCTGTCAGCATCTGACTTCACAAATCCGTATGAGTTGGGCTCAGCAACTGCGACGTCGCCACCTGGTGGGGCTTAACGACACAAGCTATTTAATTATAGCTAATAAATCCAAAGGGTGACAGAAATGGTTAAAATCTTCCAAATTCCTAATTTTTACTATTTGTGAAAATTTGGAATTTGACATGTCTAATTGACAATGTGACACGCGGGGAGTAAGTGTGAATCATAGTGAAGCAGGCGACAGGCGTCTACCTGGATCTTGCTCTGGACAATATCACTGAAAACAAACGCACAGGAAGTATCGTCGGTGGGTAGAAATCTTCTTTGGTTTAAGGAAGAGACGGCAATATTTTTGTATGACAAATGATTTTTCACTCGGCTGGCACCAGCAACAAGCACAAAATTCCATAATATGTATTTTTCTTTGAAATATTGTTTTTTTCTCTTCAAAAATAAAACGGAAATAAAACCGGGTCGAAATCGGGTCACGAACACCTTGACCCGCAAGAAATTGTCGGCCCGTTGACTCGTGATCCGTTTCCATCTCTGATAAGCAGTCGCGCGTCCCCAATTTAGCGCCACTGGTTCCAGGGAAGGGAGAGAGCCAATGCCGTAAGACAAGCACAATATCCATGCCTCACCGGGATTCGAACCCTGACCCATCTCGGACGAATGGTCATAAGCCAACGCTTAGACCACTGCTCCACTTAGGCTGCGCAGTAACATTAGGACTCACCTATATACTATATACACTACATTGACAAAAGTCACCGGACACCTAGAAGAGAAACGCAACATAGCATTTATTGACATAATTAGTAGGGTGTCGGTCCACCTTTGGCCTTAATGCATGCACTGACCCTTCGAGACATGTTTTTTTTGCAACACAGCGATTCGTATGCGCTTCGATTCAGTACGTAATTCCGGCGCTAACTGTTGCTTAGTAGCCTTGGTTCCAAACTTCGTATGCGGCGCTCTAATTCATCCCATAGGTGATCTATGGGATTAAGATCAGAGCTCTGTGTTGGCCTGTCGACACACGATACGGAATTATCGTCAAACCACGCCGTTACAGTCCTTGCTTTATGGCTCGGTGCATTATTCTGATGGTACCAACAAGATTCGGTTCCATAGTATTGCTACAGAGTTGGTAGGGCATAATTGTCCATAATATCGTGATAGACGTGTTGATTAACAGGTTTGTCCACAATAACCAATGGGCTGGGACAATACCACGAAAAACACTCCCACACGAGTACACTGCCAGCTCCAAACTTGACAGGTGGAACATTACACTGGTAAATAGCATTCCCCGGATGCCGCCATACCCACACACGGCCATCAGACTGATGGAACGTGTATCTGGATTCATCAGTCCACAGGACCCGTTTCCATTGATCTACGATCCACGATAAATGTTTTTTACACCATGCTAAACGACGAGTAGCATTCCGAGTGGAGGTGAAAGGCCTATGAGCAGTCACACGACCACGGTAACTCATGGAATGAAGTTCTCTGCGAATGGTACATGTACTTACCGAGGCTCCAGCATTTTTACTCACCTGTACACTGAGGTCTTGTGCAGTACTCCGTCGATTAGCTGTAACGACTCTCCTGAGGCTTCGACGTCCTCTATCACTGATTTTCTTTGGTCTGCCGGTACGTTTTGCTGCTTCAGGCACGCCATGTGTCTACCACTTATTCAGTACATCCACAACAGCTGACGTGGGTATGTTTAAACGCCTCTCGGTTTCTCTTATGGACAACCCATTAATAAAACACCTAAAAATCTTTCCTTTCTCAAAGTCAGTTCTCTCCCGCCGGGAAATTTTCACTCAATGTCTCAGTGCGATATGATCGCGGTCAGCTGCAGGCTTGTTTTTATACCGTTTGCAGCTGTATCTCGTATCTTAACAACGCAGTGTATCCGTTCATTTGCTTTTGAAGGGATGTCCGGTGACTTTTGTCAATATAGTGTACATATAGTCCGTGCTAAGCCTAAACAAAATTACTTTTTGATCAGCCTACGTAACGAAAATATTTAAAATCATTCGGTGAAGCTGTAGTGGGCTATCTCCACATCAATGAAATTTTTTTCGATAAAGTTTAATGAGACGTTAACGAGGAATATCTGTTACTTAGTGAAGCACTGAAATTCACGACATATCCTCAATTGCAAAAATATGCAACCTTTCAAGTTGTTACTAATAAATCAATATGAATATTACATGATTGCCAGTCAATATTTCATATATATGTTCCTGATTATCCTCTTCATTTCCTTCCGAAGGCGAAAATTGGATCTCCCGAGGGTAATAGCTGTCTTCCCTTACGTTATTATGACACTGGCTAGAACATACGAGCGCAATGGGCTTTCTGTAAATGAATTATCGACGTTTCTCCAGAGCGAAGAACTTCCTGCTTCTTTTCTACAAATAGTTTTATCAGATTATGTACTGACGTGGTGCTTTCCTGACAAAAATAACTTATGCTCAAACAGATTTAATTAGTCTTATCGTAAATAATAAAATTAACGAAATACAAGCAGAGTAGTCGAATTTCAAACTGCTTTTGTACTAATTAGGTGTCTCCAAATGTAATCTATCTGGAAAATTTTTAATTGACTCACAAATTTTGGAAAAAATAAAATCACTAATACTCAAACGTTTGTTGAATTACTTGATCAAAAAGTCACTTCGTCGTAAAATTAAAGCAATCAATTATGTTGTTTATAGATGTCTCAATTATCTAATAATATTAACTAAAAGAATTTGTTGCAGATTTTTTTAAAGATATGAGAAAATTGCATATTAAAAATTGAAAGTATCGCTCAATAGTGGTTCGTTTTTCATTTTAGAAAAAAGTTTTTTTTTTTGACATTCAAAATACACACACACTAGCTACTGAATTAGAAACTTTTACTCAATACCTGGTTGGACTTCCTTTAACGTGAATTACAGCCCGTACGCCATTTTCATTGATTCCACAAGGTATTGGTGTATATCTACATCCACACCCTACCAGGAGCTCACCAGACTACTAGGGGTTCACCAGACTACCAGGGTTCACCAGACTACCAGGGGTTCACCAGACTGTCCTTTAACTAGCTCAGATCTGAAGAAAGAAGACTTTGCTCCCGGATCTGTTTTTAAACATGTCCCATACAATTGGTTTCAGATCTGGGCTTTGTGGTGGAAAACTATATTTAATTAAGCAATTTAATTCTTCTAAATTTAAAACGCATTTAAATTAAAAGCTGCAGATATCAATGTCAAAATTCGGCAGTTTTTTTTCAGTACAAAAGAGGTGAGTAGGAGGTAGTGCAAAAAATTAAACCGTATGTAACCCCTTCAATGTTATTAGCATGCATGAGATTCTTCTGTGGATCCGCGGAATTCTGTGTGTGTGTGTCTGTTTCCTATCATTTGGATCGTTCTCGAGATCGATGCAAAAGCAAAGAGAAATTACTTGGGGTTTCATTTGGGGGAAGGGAAGTGTCCTTTTGTGTCTGGCGAAGGTATTTCGTTTTTTAAAACTTTCTAAAACGGATGCTAAGCGGAGCGAGGATTTTTCCCAAAATGGTAGTGTTTTTCTCGCGATGTTGCCAAATATCGTCAAATTTAATTATTTTTTTTAGATTGAAGGTTTAACGACCACCGTGGTCAACTCAATGAGTTATAAGCAGTCGCCATCCCTAATGTAGGGTCACTGGCTCCAGGAAAGAAAGAGAGCCAGTGCCGTGAGACTAACACAACATCCATGCCTCACAGGGATTCAAACCGGGACCCCTTCTCGGATGGATGATCATAAGCCAACGCTTAGACCACTGCTCCATCGGGGCGGCAAATTTCATTTTAATGCATACATTTTTGTATTTAAGCTTGAAACTGAAGGCAACAATTTACGAAAACGGATTTTAGACGGCGCGAAAAATTCCCTGTGATCTTGAGGCATGAGATTCTTCAGCAGATTCAAGAAATTCCGCCTTTTCTATTTTCATTTGAGTCATTCACATGATCGATGCATAACTGAACGGATTTTTTTGCAGGGGGTGGGATTGGTGGAGGCAGGGGGAGAGCAGAAATTCATCCTTCGAAACTTTCGAAAACAGAAGGTAGACGAATTAGAAATTTATACCGTAGTTGTATTTCTTCCTTCTCGCGATGTTTCTTCTGCTATTAGATATCAATTAAAACCATAAATATTTGCATTTCAGCTTGAAAACGCTGGAAATATTTCCGAAAACGGAAGTCGGACGGAACGAAGATTTATCCCGTATTCGCATTTTTGTTTTCAGCGATGATCCAACCCTCGTTGTTAAATGCTATTTCCTCCCATAAATGTGTGGATTTAGGCTTGATAGGGATGGGGAAATTTCCCAAAACAGAAGTGAAGAGTTGGATTTTTTGTAAGAGTTAATGCACAGCGTTCAAAAGTATTCATATTCTAAAAGTTACACCATTTATCTAAAACAGTGAAAGCTTTGATATCAGCATTCATTGTCATCATGCTGAAAATTTCAGCATGATGGATGAAATTATTGTCATCGGAGGGAATAAAAAATAAAGCGACAAAGAAATGGGAAGGGAAAGGTATAGGCAGAAAGAATATTTAAGCAAGGGATGCTGTGCAGCTGCAGAGTCAATGTAAGAGAAATATGGCTGTGGAACTTGCTGAGAAGAAAAAGCAAGGCTTGCTTTCATGAAGAAACATCAACTGATGTTCTTCTTGCAAGTATAACAATAAAACAAGAAAAAAACTATTTGAAGCAACGTTTTTAAACCTATTTTATTTTGTTTTTAATTGTAATTTTATATCATGATTATAGTGGTGTTCTCCACTTTAATATTTACATAAATAAATTACATGAACAGTTCAATCTTACTCATGCTGTATTATATTCACACTTTCTCTCCACGCATTCTGATATTTCACTTGGTTAAAAAGTTCGGCTTTTGTTCTTTTTCATGGGTCTCCTGTATATGTATTAGCCTAAAGACGCGTTTGCTCTCTTCACCGGCATCAGTTTCGCGATTTTCAAGCAGCTCTCCTTGGAAATGTTTTGGTGAACACACGGGACGTTTACTCTTAAGTGTCCCATGCTGTGACAGTGTGGGGCCACATAAATTGTACGACACTTTGTTGTCGCTCCAGTGTGGACACAGATGCCAGGCCTCCATAACCAAAATGCTGTGACGGCTAGTACGTGCATATACAGGAAAAAATTATGAAAACCGCACATTAAAGTATATTATTCATTTGCACGAAATATTTTGGGAAACGTGCACAAAAACACAATTTTTCAGGCAGAAGTCAGTCTGCAAAGGTTCTTCGTTTCATCGGTAAGCCTTGTAAAACTTGATGTTATTCCTACGGCTCCACGCTTCTCTCTAAAGAGCAAAGCGAAGCACAGAGCCGAGGGGAGCACGAACTTATCTTAAGACAAACAAACAGCCAACGCAAAGAAATAAAAGGGAAATTCGGAGATGTGCGAAACAAACGGTTAATTGGAGACAAAAGCCAAAAACGCGAAGTTTTGCAACGACGTCCGAAATGTTTGACATATTAACGCCATTTTTCATGACAGAAGTCACGGCAATGGCGCAGGCTACGATTTTTTTTAGGTTTGCGGTGTTTCCTGTGGGAATTAAGAAAGAACAAAGAGTAAATCGCTTTTTATTGTGAAATGCGGAAGGAATGGAAACACAACGCTCAGGAAATCTGTTCGGAATGGAAAAGGTTTGTTGGGCAAATTGGCATTTCAGGGTAAAGTTCGGGAACTAGTTCGCACGAGGAAGGTATTGACTGTTATTGTGTTTGATCTCATGGGACGTTTCGCCGTGTTCTGAGAGCGCACAACACTGTAGGTACGACGGTTTCTTCCAGATTGATATGGAATAGAAACTACTTTTGGAATAGATAAACTTAGCGTCCACGGAAAATTGTTGAAATAAATGGAATATTCCTTGTCAGCTTTCGCATTATCTACAATCGATCCACCTCTACGAACTTAATGTGACAGAGTTACTGTATCGTGTACGTAAATTAAAGAACTAACACATAAATTGAAGTATTTCAAAAAAGTTTACTTATAATTTAAAAATTATTTGTATGGATATATCACCATCGTCATTCTCAACCATTATCAATTCACTGCTGGATGAAGGTCTCCGCAAGTTTCTTCCACAACTGTCCGTCTTGAGCCAATTTCCTCCATGTCACTCCCGCATGCTTTCAAATTTCATCCACCCATCTCTCATCCACAGGAGAAATGGGTGGATGAAATTTGAAAATCTTCTTCTGGGGTTTTCCCTGCCTCTTGGAATCCAGTCTAACATTTCGGTGGTCCGTTCTTCTGGTAATATTCCAGCCCATTGCTATTTCAGGGATTTTTCTCTGATCGTGATGCTTTCCACTCTTGTCATTTTCCTTATCCACGAGTTCCTCTTTCTATCTTTCTTGGTTACACCAAGCATGCATCTCTCCATGCTGCTTTCAGTTATCTGCATTCTTTGTATGTCTTTTATAGCTAAGGTATGTCTGTTTTCCATATGTAAGAACTGGAAGGATGCATTGAATAAACATTTTTCTCTTAAGACACAACGCCATATTGCTCTTAAAACGTTTACCATCTATTCCAAAAGCTCTCCAGCCAAGTTTTATACGCCGATTAATGTCTTCATCAATGTCACTCTTGCTTGCTATCGGTTGTCCAAGGTAAAGGTAGGTACCGGTTACTTCAAGCTTTTTCCCATCAATCGCAAAATTTTCATTTCTGGAAAAAGCATTGTACATCACTTTTGTCTTCTGAAAGCTCATTTTTAATCCCACTTCTTTACTCTTGTCAGCAAGCTCCTGGATTATACTCTGCAGCTCTAAAGGAGTAGTCGCAAACATAATTACGCCATCAGCAAAACGAAGGGGAGTAAAATAATCTCCATTATTCTTTATCCCCTTGTTTTCCCAGTTCAATGACTGAAAGACACTTTGCAATGTGGCATTGAAGAGTTTGGGAGATATAGCGTCAGATTGTCTTACAACCTTTCCAATTTTTATTAGTGCTATATACTCAAATAGCCGAACCTTTGTACTTATATTTTCATAGATTAAATTAATAATGCTAAGGTAAATATCTTCAATACTGCAGTGTGGATATATATTTTAACATAACTCGTCAAAATTCTATAAAAATAATATTGTACATTTTGACCGTGATAAATGTTACAAGCATGTTCTGGGGGGAAGCGAGGGGTTGACGAACACCTTGAGTAATTCTACGGGCTTCTGTCGGTCAAATATCTCTGGTTTGGGCTGATTGTTTCCAGGGAAGGGAGAAGGCCGATATGGTAGGGCAAGCACACCGACAATGACTTATTAAACAATAAAACTTTATTCGCTGTAAAATTCTAAGGTTTAAACTCGTCGCTTCAATTTAAATCTATTTATTTAACACTTGTGTTTTAATTTGGGTCTTTGGCAGTAGAATCTGCTGACTTAAATAAGCATTTGCACATTATTTAAATAAACACTTTAAATTAAAATGTCGAGAGTCGAGAAATCAGCAAAAACAGATTACATTGAAACCTGTCTAGCAACGTTGTTCACAGTTCAATGAAAAAATGACCATCTTGACAGGTGACCACCAAACAGATGTCTCAGTTGTCCAAATATTACCCCTCCTCAGCTGAAAGTAAAATGTAAAACATCGTTTTTTAATACAGCCTGCCTCCATGCCATTATGTTCTTCTGCAATGTTATTCACTAAATTTCTCCCTATGGGCCATAATTGGGTAAGGCGTTTGGAATATACGTAGATTGTTACAAACAGTGTGCTACTATCACATACTCCACCGCAGGAAATGGAAGGTAATGAGATGCAGAACGCAATAGCAGTACTATTGGGGTTGAGCTTTGAAGACATTCCGCCCTTCACCTCCTTCTTCCTTAACGTCAGCCATGTTTTTCTTTTGCCATCAATCCGGCCGTGAGAAGTCTAGTTTCTTTGGAATGAAGGAGATCTGCTTTTCACGGTCTCATTTAGGGAAATTGAACACCGAGTATCCGTACCTTAGTCAACAGAAAACCATATTGTCTGCAAACAAAATTCTAAGAACTTGACAGATCCCAAGGACTATCCACCTTTTGCATTTTCGTGTAGGGTGATATAAGAGAAATAAAAATAAAAATTTGTCTTATGTTTTAAAATTCATTGGCTTTTGTTATCTTTCTAAGACTTCCTAATAAATATTTTTCTATAAGTTGTTAGTGACCACGAAATGCAGGTATATCCCCTTTTGCGTTTCAAAAATGGATGCCAGTGGCCACATCCTCTAGGTGGCCGTCAAATAGATTTATTTCTCTTATGCATTGTTTCTATTGGTGACAGCATCCGTGCCAGATAAAACTGATCGCTTTGGCAGGTGACCGCGGAATTAACGTGACCGCCAACATAGGTTTCACCACACTTACTAAACTCAATATTCATGCTCAGCACGTCAAGAAAGAACAACTTGGCACATACT
Source organism: Macrothele yani (assembly GCA_039090855.1). Lineage (NCBI taxonomy): Eukaryota > Metazoa > Arthropoda > Arachnida > Araneae > Macrothelidae > Macrothele > Macrothele yani. The sequence continues at coordinate 42,801,545 of CM077004.1, forward strand.
TTACTTTGTAGCAGCAACTTGGAAAAACTTGAAACTATTAAATCTCTGTTTCTTAACAAGACTCAATTAACAATTACAGCTCGCTGTAACCGAACGTAATCCAGATATATCTACTCGTCGAATGTTATCGTTTGCTCTTTTCTCTCTTCATCTAACACACAGCATATCGTACTCAGCCCACAGAACTTTGCTTTATTTACTTTGTATTGAAATTTACCTCACTGTCAGGTTGCCAACTTTGAAAACTGGTCGGGAGAGATAATGTGTCGTTAAGTCAAAAAAAGTTTGAGGAGAAGAAACCAAATTTATATCAAAATACAGAAACCCAAATGAAAAGTTTAATGAAAGGTCTCAGACTCAATGGGGCACGGATTAAGATCTATCTCGGACGAACGGTCTGAGGCCACCGCTCAGACTACTATGCCACCGCGGCTGCATTAAAGTATGTAAATGTTCAATTTTAAACGTTACTTTTTTAGTCTGCTTGGAGTTACTAAGGTGTTTGGTGATCTCCATAGGCCTTACACGATCCCTCATGCTTCCAAAACTTTGCTTCTGGTGCTCAGTAGGGTGACGTTTCTATTTTTCCTTTGGATCTGAAGACCTATCTGGGCAATTTATTCTTCGCATTTCTTTGCTTTCCAGGCATTCCTCCACAAGCCCCGCCCTATGAGGAAGAGCATTATCGTTCATAAGAGAAGTTTCTTGTCCAAAATCACCTCGAAGTTTCTGTATATGAAACTGTAGGATCCCTTCTCAGTACCCGAAGGCAGTCAAAGTCATATGGAGAGGTATTATAACAACCAATCATGATGCTCCCAACATTACCCTTCCACCTCCAATACTAACTCTTTGCATTTTATTGGAGGGATGATTTCGGACGTTTACTTCTTGAAAAGCGTACTTGTGTAGAGAATCTCTTGTTACACAAAATCTTGACTCGTCCGTGAAGTGTGCATCGTCTGACTGCTCAGGTGCCCAAATGCCATGCTACCTACTCAGGTGCCCAAATACCATGTTGCCTACTTAGATGCCCAAATGCCATGTTGCCTACTCAGGTGCCCAAATGCCATGCTGCCTAGTCAATGCTATTCGCAACTCTTTTATAGTTTGGCGGATACAGAACCTAGGTTTCCTGGACACCTCACTCACTTTCCCGAAGCCTTCTCGATACACCTAGGTTTCCTGGACACCTCACTTTCTCTTTCGCGAAGCCTTCTCGATACAGCTCACCTTGATACTGATATTTCAGTTTAAACTCATGCTACATTCGAATCCAAACTGTTTCTAACGCCAAAAGTAGCCTAGCACGTTATTAAACAAGTGTTCCTAATAATTTACTATTTAGTGCAATAAAACGCGCTCAATAATAAATTGTTAGGACCACTTAAAAACGGACGTGAGTGAGGTGTCTAATGAACCAGTGCAATAAAACGCATTGAATGATAAATTAATGTACACTTAAAAACGGACGTGAGTGAGATGTCTAATGAACCAGTAAAATGAAACGCATTGAACAGTAAATTATTAGGAACATTTAAAATAGACGCGAGTGAGGTGTCTAATGAACCAGTGCAAAAAAACGTATTGAATAGTAAATTATTAGGAACACTTAAGAACTGAAGTGAGTGAGGTGTCTAATGAACAGTGCAATGAAACGCATTGAATAGTAAATTATTAGGAACACTTAAAATAGACGTGAATGAGGTGTCTAACGAAAGAGTGCAATAAAACGCACTGAATAGTAAATTATTAGGAACACTTAAAATAGACGTGAATGAGGTGTCTAATGAACCAGTGCAATAAAACGCACTGCAAAGAAAATTATTAGGATCACTTTAAAACGGACGTGAGTGAGGTGTCTAATGAACCAGTGCAATAAATCGCATTGAATAGTAAATTATTAGGAACATTTAAAATAGACGCGAGTAAGGTGTCTAATGAACCAGTGCAATAAAACGTATTGAATAGTAAATTATTAGGAACACTTAAAAACTGACGTGAGTGAGGTGTCTAATGAACCAGTGCAATGAAACGCATTGAATAGTAAATTATTAGGAACTCTTAAAATAGACGTGAATGAGGTGTCTAACGAAAGAGTGCAATAAAACGCACTGAATAGTAAATTATTAGGAACACTTAAAATAGACGTGAATGAGGTGTCTAGTGAACCAGTGCAATAAAACGCACTGCATAGAAAATTATTAGGATCACTTTAACACGGACGTGAGTGAGTTGTCTAATGAACCACCTTCAATTTACGTGGCTCTTTGTGTATTTATAAAAATAATCATGACTTGATTGACTGCTAGTCATCTCCCAGAGAACAAAAATTCGTGGAAGTTGAAGCGAAACGCTCAGTACGGAAAACATCACGATAAGCAATCAAAATTTACATAAATGAAAAGTCGGCAAAACCGTAAGGTTAAAAGGTCAGTTTATACCGCAACTGATAAGCCGCCCTGCAAATAATTTGAAAAAGACGATAGATGGAAATAATAGATGGAATCCGAAAATAATGATCAAGTCATACAGAAGAATGCTCCTTTAAATATCCTTTTGTTCAAGGCAAAGCTTTTGAAGATGATCCTTATGTCGATAAGGAAGAAATATATTGTAGTAAATTCAGTTGAATTACTTGGCAGGACTGGAAGGTTTCTGTAAATAACCATGATTTAAATTTAAAATATTTTAGCTGCACTGAAGATCATAGGGATATTTTAAATCTTCCTAAAAGCAACAAGTCGTAATTCGGGTTCAATAATTTCTCGAAGTAATAAATATCTTGCTTCAAGGAAAATTATGTGAAGCTCGGCTTATTTTCATAATATTCTCTTTCTAGAAGCTCCTATTTAGAATACTACCCAGAAGTTTTGCTTTCATTTCCATAGAGATACAATGATGATGATGATCATTATAAAATATCTGTGCAGAGTACTAAATAACGATTGCTTTCAGCATATGTTTTGAAAACAAATACGTGCCTATAATATCGCTGCGTCCGTCTGTGGATGCCATTCCTCTGCAGACATAACTCCGATTTGAAAAATTCTTTTCTCAGTCGAAGCCTTAACTGCAAGTACGAGATCCATGCATTTTGGTCATTTTCCGGTGCTTAATCTTGCCTCTGGATAGAGTAAATGCATGTGCTATGAAATTCATGATGTATTGTTTAACTCCATGCAATTTGCTTCAAAAAAAGGAACCAAAACATATTTTCAACTACCACGAAAGAAATTTCACATATAGTTTCTATTTGAAATAATGCATGGTATGACCGCTAGATGGCGTAAATGTGAATTACATTTTTATCGAAACCTCTACTTCTAAAAATCCTATGCGCCGAAGCATCGAATTTTAAAAATCCTTTTTGCGTTAAGTAGAAGCCACGACTGTGAATAGTTTGCATGCATTTTACAAAATTTTGTGGCAAAATACTTTGCCACTAGGATGAGTAAGTGCATATTTTTGTTTGTAACATTATTTGCAATTGTATCATCGCTTCCAAAGCCCACTTCTTCAACTGCTTTTCACTCTCATTATTTTCCATATCACATCCTTGGTATGCGGTGTGTAACATGATCTCTTAGATTTTATCGCTTCCTTTCAAAAAACAGATTTCCTCCAGTGCTTCGTATCTATATCTGCCGCTACCTTTTGTGTTCATGTGTCTGAGGATGTGTGCCTGTTGGTAGGACCCAAAAGGTCTCACGCTTTAAAATTTTTAACTATCATTAAAGTTTTTATTCCACCATAAAACTCTTTTATACATCGTGTGAAGACGGTTGGTCGTTTATAGTATGACTTTTTAGCACGAGTTACCTCTGTTTTGTATTACCAAGGAACCGCATTATGGTATGCTTTTTATAGTGCATTTTCTTCATCTTTATACTATGGAATTGGCTGCTATTATTTTCCGCAAACTTAAATTGAAATTTTCCACTAAGGGCACACATCTTGCCTTTCCTTACTAATTGTCGAGATCTTGGCGTGATTCCTAAGTATCTTACCTTACGTTTCGAGCCTGTGTCTTGGCGGGATGAACGAATTATTTCCACCGCCCAACGCAAACGCTTATCGGCTGAGATAAGATTAAAATGAAGACTATTGGACACTTTGAACCGCAAACTGTATACTGCGTATCATAAACTTGCTTTATTAACTCATCCCATTTTATTCAACCGACTATTAATTACTGTTTCTGCATCATGTAATACGGAGTCTGAGCGACGTACCGCAAATCATATCAAGAAACTACGGCAACTTGTGTCTTCTGAGATAACTTCTAGGCCTCCCTACCGAAGATTGGGAACTCGACATAGACATCCGGAGGCCACACCGCTGTTTAGGAACTTGAGTGACATTCAACTAAATTCTATTTAAATCACAGCCTTGAACCGTGGTGCCAAATTTGCTTATCCCCATTCAGGACTCCGTAAATTACAAGTTATTTCTAAACTGGAAGGCATTATACAGTCACTGCTATACCCGGATTAAGACTGCCAGGTTCAAAATCTTGGACATTCACAAGAAATCTTCTTCTGGACTTACAAACATGATACCCCGTGATCTTCTTGTGAAGCAGAGAGAACTTAAGTTACTGAATGGCAATCCGGACTTGGCCATTGCTTCGGCCGACAAATCCAACCACATTATTTTACTCAATCAAGCAGACTACCTTCACAAAATGAAGGAAGCCGTCAGTGCCATTGAACACCAAATCTTGCCTAAAGATCCCATGCAATCTACTATTGCTGCTCTTGGCAGATTGCGTAATCATGCCTCATTACCTTCCGCTATTTCCAACCACATGCATCCACCCCTGGGTCCTCGGGTTCCCGAGTTATTTGGAAAGATTAAACCTCACAAAGTAGGCTTTCCCGCACGACCTTTGGTTTCTGCTTCAGCTAGCCCTACTTGGCCACTAGAGTTTGCCTTAAAACGTTTTCTTCAACCTCTGACTAGTGACTCCCCTTACTCAATCTCTAGTTCGACGGACGCCTTAGATAGAATTAGAGCTCTCCGCTCCTCTAATTCCGCTCCTCTAATTCCACTCCATTGTTTATGGAATCTTTCGATGTTATTTCACTTTTCCTGAATGTTCCGGTACCGGCTGTTCATAATCTCATTTACGATAAACTTGTATCTCAAGCAGCTCTTTCTGTTTCTGAAATTCAGGCCATAATGTCAGCATTATAATAAATATATAAACGGTCTTATTTTCAGTTTGATCATGTTATTTACAGAGTGCCCAGTGGCGCCCATGGGATCTTCCTCTCTCCCCCTCTCCCCCATATCACCCCCCCCCTTCCCGAAATTTTATTGCAGGAATTGGAGGGTGAGATGATTAGTTCGTTTCCAATTAAACCTCTTTTGTTTCTTAGATACGTTAATAATATCCTTATTTTCTGGCCGTCCTCTCAAGAGGATCTTTACTCTTTTGTTCAGCGCCTTTCGTCCAAATATCCCTCCATCAAGTTCACATTTGAGTTGGAGGTTGATACTTGCTTACCGTTTCTGGATTTTAAACTTCAGCGCTTTTCCTCTTGTTCTCTGTCATTCAGTGTATTCAGAAAACATAGTTCATGTCCCATTATTATTCCAACCACTTCATCTCCCCCCATTTGTGTCTATCGAAAGCCTACCGATTGTAACAGCCTTATCCCGTTTAACTCTTCACATCCAACTCCACAAAAATTTTCTGCTATCAGTTTCATTTTTAGATGAGCCTTCACACATTCTTCAAATGATAATCATTTCCAGTCTGAGATACAGTTCATTTTTAAATTAGCGGATAAACATGGATACCCCCAGGATGATGATTAATAGATTATACACTAGAATTTCATGTGAAGGAACTATTAATCTGAAGCCAGACACAAAGCCTAATAAACGATTCGTAGGAGCATTGGACCAGCACCCCCATATCACTAACACACTATCTCGTATCTGTTCAAAACACAATATACAATTCGGCACCTGCTCGAAGAACCTCCTATCATCAGTTAAAAAGGATCGAGCAAAAACAGATATTATGAACAAATGGGGTGTGTATAATATTCCACTGCTGGACCCCTCAACAGGAGAACATGTTAACAACTACGTGGGCTCGACACGAAGAAGTTTGGGTATCCGTGTCCAAGAACACAAATACGATATCCGAACCAACAGCAATAACACAGCTTTATCAGGAAATGTGGTAAACGGAATTCTACAACCAGACTGGGAAAACATGAGACTACTGGACACTTCAGCATATATACATTCGCTGCATTTTGTTGAAAGTATGTACATCGAAGCCTTAGGGGACAAATGCTGCAATGACTACTTGCCTGTGGACATATCAAGAATTTGGAAAGAACGTATTACTAACCTGAACTTTAAATTATAGTAATATATATTTACAAATTCCAAGAATATATAAATTGATCATAACTTTGTATTTGTAACGAATCCTTGTATTGATATGTTAAACTAATAACTTGTGAAATTATACTCTTCACACTGTTATAATGGCAACGGTCACGACACATGCGACGTTTGATGACTTATACCCATAATGCATCGTTGCACTAATATATAAAGGAGTACTGCATTGCCTCTGTTCCACCTGATGATGGGGTAAATGTTACCCCGAAAGTGCTAGTGGGGTATTTTAACTGTAAATATCTTTCGTATTTTATTAAATATCGCACATAGACGGTGAGGTTTCTCATTTCAGTTGACATATTGTACGAAGTCATCCTTTTATTATTACGGAAATTCTGTCAAATTACTGAAGTTAGAAGAAACCAAAATTTTGTTAAAAGACGGGGAACTTTGCAGCACGTTATTTTCAGAAAATTTCCGTGAATTCACACCATTTATGTTGTACATAATAAACAAAGATATCGCTCTTTCCACGTTTTATCAATACACAGCAACCGAAAAATTGTTATCATGTCACAGCTGGGGATCCGAATCCCAGATCTCTCGATATTCAGCCGAGCGCGTTGGCCTTACGCTACGGTGGCCAACAATCAACGGCGCTATGTGTGTTTTTCTGTCAGCTTCTGACATCATAAATCCGTAAGATGGGCTCGCTACTGAGACGTATCCATCTGTTGTGCATAAACGGCACTAGCTATATGTTAATTATAGCAGTTGAATCCAAAGGACGAGATCCAAAGTAAAAATCCTCCAAATCGAGGGATCTGGAGTTCTGATCCCCAGCGGTGACCGGATAGCAATTTTTTGGTTACTATGTGTTGATAAAACGTGAAAAGAGCGATGTCTTTGTTTATTCAAGGACGGATTGGAGGATTTTCACTATGTTGTACAGTGTAGTCTTTTTCGCTGAATTTCTTCATTTAAAAATCTATAAAGTATTTTTCTCATATCAGAAAGGATTTAAAAGATCTGCTGATTACACCCGAGAATTCTATGCCATTTTTCTTGTACAAGAGTTTGCGTTACTCAACATTTTCTCCGTGAGTTTGCGTTACTCAACTGATTAATGCTTCCCTTTGTTAATATCTTTCTAATAAAAAAAGAAGTCAGGGATTCCATTCTTATAAATGAGATCCTGATATCTGAAGGAAAATGATCTCCATTAACTGATTGCTGCTAGAGGTTATGAAACCTGAGAAAACACAACAGACAAAAAACTCGCCCTGCATTTGATATTTTCCTTTAACTGAGACCGACTGTTCTTTTGTTACCAAAGTCTTGTAGGCAAAAAAACAAAAATATGAGGTGATGAAGAAACTGTTGTTACAGTTGCTACGGTAAGGAAGCTATATGAAGAATTGAGAAAAAAATGAGATTAAGAAACAAAAGAAGAAAAATTTAAGGAATAGATCAAAGGATAAAAGAACATGGCATTCAATGAGCAGATTATGTTGTAACGAAAATCGAAAAGGAAGTATTTTTTTTTTCCAAAAACAGGAGCGTCTGATTGATTAAGCATTAATGGTGTATGGAAAACACACTTTCTTGTTTCAAGGGACTAATGAGAGAATTCATAGAATTCGTCCCCAATTTTCCTAAAGGTAGAAAGTTTTGTTTCTTTAGGAAATAAGAAATAGTTATAAGGGAAATATAAGCAGTCGAGTCACATTATTGTGACCACCTCCTACTTTTGACGTAAACAGCGCTTAGCCAATGAAAGAAGGCACGTGCTGCCATCTGGCTTGTAGGGTATATAAGGAGTGCTGCAGGCATTCCGAAAATATATCACTTGTTGCTGTCATGGATAAAAGGAACGATTTATCAGATTTGCGAAAAGGGATGATTATCGGCTTTCGGGGCAAGGGTCGCAATATTTCTGAAACAGCGCAGTTTGTGAACTGTTCGCGTACTGCTGTGGTTAAAGAGTATCGTGTTTGGAGAAATGGCACCATTGCGAATAAGAGACGTGGAAACAACGGACAACCACGTGCCATTGATGTGAGAGGTGAACGTTGGTTGCGAAAGTGCGTGAGGGCTGTTTGACAGGCTACAGCGGAACAACTCACCTGCCGAATGAACTAGGAGGCTACCAGAAGTGTGTCTAAAACGACAGTTCAGCGAACCCTGCTGCGTATGGGGCTTCGATGCAGAAGGACGGTCACTGCACCTATGCTAACGAAGGTGCATCGGCAGTAAAGGGTTACATTTGCACGGCAGTATCAGAATCGGACCTCCGCTGATTGGCAAATGATTACCTTCTGCGATGAGTCACGTTTTCTGCTTCATCGGACGGATGGACGTTGGCGTATAAGGCGAGAAACATCGGAGAACAAATACTCTTCAACCATTGCTGGAAGAACACAAGCTGGTGGTGGCAGCGTTATGGCCTGGGAAATGTTTTCCTGTCATTCCCTGGGTACACTCATACCTGTGGAACGCACTATGTACCGAATTAGTTATGAATCCATCCTTGCAGACCACGTACACCAATACATGCTGATTGTCTTCCCTGGGGCGGATCTTCCAGGAAGACAATGCGACGTGTCGCATAGCTAGAAATGTCCGAGAGAGGTTGGAAGAGCACGATGAAGATTTCAAAGTACTTCCCTGGCCCCCTGATTCCCCAGACATAAACCCAATTGAGCATACGTGGGACCATTTCGATCTCGCTGTTCGCTCTATAGAACCTTCACCACGCACCCTACAGCAGCTTTCCGATGCACTGCAGTCAGCATGGCTCCAGATACCTGTGGACACCTCTCAGCAACTTACTGAGTCACTCCCAGCCTGTCTGGCTGCTGTCCGCGCTGCACACGGCGGTTACTTTGGATATTAACTGGTGTTCACAATGTGACTCGACCGTGTATCCTATAGCGGTATAACTATACCATCGGGATTAGAGGAAATGCTATCCCACACTCACCAACCCGCTTGGCCAGCGTGGTGTGTTATGGCCAAACCCCTCCAAAATGACTCCACAACTTAAATCTTGGCCCTCAGTCTCCGGCAGCTGGAATGTACCTGGCCAAGGCAGCGGCCAGTGCGACATGAAGGCAGAGGGTGCTAAGAATCCGCGGAGGACCGGACTAGGCTGCCATCTGATGCTGACCTTGGCTACGTATAACGGACGCTCCCTATCTTCTGATTCAAGGCTTCTTGAATTGGAAGAGGAACTACAAAGTATCAAGTGGGACATCGTCGGGCTAAGTGAGGTAATGAGAAAAGGAGAAGATCTCATTGAACTGAAAAGTGGACATCTCTTCTACTATCGTGGGACAGATACTGGCAGAACTAGTGGTGTTGGATTTATAATAAACAAGAAACTGAAGGATAAAGTTGTAGAAGTTGAAAGTTTCTCTGACAGAGCTGCACGACTCGTTATTCAACTCTCGAGAAGATACCAGGCTCAGATTATTCAAACTTATGCACCCACCACAAGTCATGCTGAAGAAGAAATTGAAGAATTTTATGAGGAAATTCGTGATCTAAATAATAAAGGTAAGCAGCACTTGAAGATAATTATGGGAGATTTCAATGCAAAAATAGGGCAACGGCAACAGAATGAAACTTCAGTAGGTAAATTTGGTCACGGCAACAGAAACCAGCGTGGAAATACTCTCGTAGAGTTTGCAGAGGCAGAAGGGTTTTTCATCTTGAACTCCTTTTTCAAGAAAAAGCCACACAGGAAATGGACATGGAGACATCCAAATGGGACGACAAGTGAAATTGATTTTATTATGTGTAACAAAAAATTCGTCATAGAAGACTGCAGTGTGCTAAACAAGTTCAACACAGTCGGTGACCATAGATTGGTGAGATGTAAGATGCACCTCAACACTAAACTCGAAAGTAGCAAGCTCATAAGACAAACAAAATGTATTGACATAACCAACCTTAAAAAACACCATAATACCTTCAAATTGGAACTGAAGAACAGATTCTCTGCTTTAGAAGGCCTAACATCGGAAGAAGTGGATATTTCTGAAGTTAACAGAAAAGTAACCAAAGCTTGGAAACAGCAACAAAATTAGCTGGGTCTAAGAACAAATTGCATGTAAACAAATTATCAGGAAAAACCAAAATGTTGATGCAAAAAAGAAGAGTGATGAGGACAACTAAAGAAGATGTGACTTCCAAAGTGGAATATATAGAGTTATGCAAGACAGTACGAAAAAGTATCACTGAAGACGTAAGGAAATTCAACTGTGAACTAGTAAGGAAAGCAATTGAAAACAACCAAAGCCTAAAGATAGCAAAGGGACATCTCAGTAAGGAAAAAAACAGATTATGGCACTGAGAAAAGAAGATGGTTCTGTAACAAGAAATAGAGGCGAAATTTTGACAAGAGTGAAAGATTTCTACTCCAAATTATATGAAAGGGATGATACATGTACTCCAGGCATCATGAAAGGTACCAGAGTTCTTCCAGTCCTCCCAGCAGAAGTTGCTCATGCAATCAAGAACATGAAGCGGGGGAAAAGCTCCAGGAGAAGATGGAATTACTGTAGACATCATACAAGAAGCAAGTGGAGAAATCGATACAGTACTCGCCCAAATTTTCACTCGATGCCTTAATGAAGGGAAAATTCCTGAGGATTGGATCAACGCTATACTGATCTTGCTACATAAAAAAGGTGACATTGAGGATCTCGGAAACTACAGACCTATCAGCCTCCTATCAGTGGTTTATAAAATCTTCACTAAAGTTCTTTCACACCGCTTGAAGGTAACACTGGACATGGCTCAACCGAGAGAACAAGCTGGATTCAGGAGTGGCTACAGCACAATAGATCATATCCACGTACTGAGAGAACTAATTGAAAGAGCGAGGGAATATGAACTTCCATTGTGCATGGCTTTTATCGATTATGAAAAAGCCTTTGATTCGGTGAAACCATCAGCAGTTGCAATGGCTCTGAAATCCTGCGGTATTGAAGATGCATACATTAATATTATTAATAACATCTATGAAAATGCAAGTGCAAAGATTCTGCTATTTGAAAATACAACACACATAAAAATTGGAAAAGGAGTGAGACAAGGTGACACCATATCTCCGAAGCTCTTTAATGCCACATTGGAAAATGTCTTTCAATCACTGAACTGGGAAAACAAAGGCATAAAGATTAATGGAGATTATCTAACCCACCTTCGTTTTGCTGATGACATAGTCATTTTTGCAACTACCCCATCAGAGCTACAGAGTATGATGCAGGAACTTGCTGACAAGAGTAAAGAAGTGGGATTAAAAATGAACTTTCAGAAGACAAAAGTGATGTTCAATGCTTTTACAAGAAATGAAGATTTATCGATTGATGGAGAAAAGCTGGAGATAACAGACACGTACGTTTATCTTGGACAGCAGATATCAAGTGAGGGTCACATTGGTGAAGAAATTAATCGGCGTACAAAACTTGCCTGGAGCTTTTGGAAGAAACAGCATAATTTTCAAGAGCAATATGCCATTATGTCTTAAAAGAAAAGTGTTTGATCAATGCATCCTTCAAGTGCTTACGTATGGTGCAGAGACGTAGACCTTAGCTAAAAGAGACATACAAAGGCTGCAGACAACTCAAAAAAAGCATGGGGAGTTGCATGCTTGGTGTAACTAGGAGAGATAAGAAGAGGAACACGTGGATACGAAAAATGACACGAGTGGAAGACATCATGATCAGAGTTAAATCCCTGAAATGGCAATGGGCTGGACATACTGCCAGAAGAACAGACCATCGATGGACAGCCGAAATTTTAGATTGGATTCCAAGGGACAGGAAAAGACCCAGAAGAAGACCACATGGAAGTAGGGTGGATGAAATTCGAAAGTATGCGGGAGTGACATGGAGGAGACTGGCACAAGACAGACCGTTGTGGAGGAAACTTGGGGAGACCTTCGTCCAGCAGTGGCTTGACAATGGTTGACAATGATGATGATGACGATATATATATATATATATATATGCTGAAGAGCAAATGAATTAGAGACAGCTAGCGTTATGCAAATGTGGCGCTGCTGTTGGCCCTGTAAACGGAAACGACATGACGTATGCAGCGATGCAGCGATCCGACAATATAAGAAGTGATGCAACAGAAATCAGTAAGAGTCCGACGCAGTATGCGTAAGACGAAGGATCTAAGCGCATTTGATCGCGGGCAAATTGTCGGGGCCCGATGAATGGGTCACTCCATCTGGGAAGTCGTGCAGGCACTGGGATTTTAACGAGCCACTGTGTCACGGGTGCACCGTGAGTACATCGAATCCGGTAAAACCATCCCTGCAAGGGCCAACTGCCGTGGACAACAGCGTGTGGATCAGCGGGGTCAACGTCGGCTAGCTCGCATTGTAACAGCGGATAGACGGGCCATAGTGCAAGAAATCACTCGGCAATTTAACGCTGATGCAGAAAAACGTGTAAGCAGCCACACCATCCAGAACCATCTCCTCGCTATTGGGTACAGAAGCCATCGTCCCACGAAGGTACCGCTGCTGACCGCACATCACAGGGTGCAAAGACTAGCATGGATGCGGGAACATCTGCACTGGACCCTAGACATGTGGAAAAAGTTACCTGGACTGATGAGTCGAGATTCACGTTGGTGCATGCGGATGGCAGGATACGAGTACGGCGCAAACCACATGAAGCGATGGATCCGTCTTGCCAGCAGGGTACTCTTCAAGCTAGCGGGAGTGGCATTCTCGTCTGGGGACTGTTTACGTGTACTGAAATGGTACCCCTGGTACGTGTGACATTGTCCGTCACAGATCAACGTTACCGGGATATCCTCGACGACCATTTGCTCCCGTTTGTGCGTCCTCAACATCCCACTGGGGACCTCATGCTGCAACAAGACAAAGCACCGTGCCATCTCTCCCGAATCGTATCTGAATGGTTGGATGAACACTCCACCGACGTGACCTCGCTTCCTTGGCCAGCTAGGTCACCTGACCTCAATCCCATCGAGCACATCTGGAATGCCATCGAGAGATATGTTCGAGGCTCTGACCCCCTCCATCAAATGTTCGTGAACAGTGGGAGCTTGTTCAGGGGCCGTGGATCCGTACAGCTTCCCAACGCTTCCGGTGTCTTGCCGAGTCCATGCCGAGACGAATCGCCGCAGTCATCAGGGCCAAAGGTGGTGCTACACGTTACTAGACAGGCATCTCTAATTCAATTGCTCTTCAGTGTATAACGCAACCCTTTTTCGTGTGCGAGATTGGTGTTATGCAATGTCTAAAACCATTACAAAGGAAATGTTGAACTGAATGAGAACGCGATGCATACGGGATAGCTCAAATTAAGATTTTACGGCCAGACGAAACATATACAGAAGTCAAACTTACGATAAGTTTTAATTGGTCCAGCAACGATTGATGAAATCCACAGTATAGCACTGCGCGTTTTACACTTCACATATAATACCAAAATTATCTATCGTATAATCTATCTTAACAACGATCGAACATCTCCACACACACACTAAGCAACTGCGGTTTCGTCCTTTTTATCTAACGTTCTTTTCACATCCATACGCCACTCTCTCTGACCTCAAAAGTGTTGCCAACCTCATTCATGTTAGAGAGAAGATATCACGTTAAGTTTGGAAAGTGCAAAAAAGAACAAACTCAAATTTACATAGGAAAAGGAACTAAAAATGAAAGTTAAATCACATGTCCGGGTGATTACTGTCAGCAGTGCTTCGCCGTACTCTTCATCGACCATCCCTATGATTAGGCAAAAATGTGATTCGTCTGAAAAGGCGACTTTCTTCCACTATTCGTTTGTCCAATGCAACCTTTCAGATGTAAATTCAGGCCACAATCGTCGATATCTGGCCGTCAGCATGGGGGACTTGAGTGGGCGGCGGCTCCGGAGATCCATGGAAAGCAAAGTTCGTTGAACTTTGGCCTCCGATACGCTACTCGATGTGCCTGCCTTAAATGCTCTGGCAAGTTTTTCCACTGTGGCCGGATCGTACTAGTCGGGATAATCCACTCTGCCCACGGTCGTCAATGCTCCGTGGGGGTCCACTATTACCCCGATTACTTCAGGTCTTGCCGGTTTCCTTCCATTCCTGGAACACTTTAAAAACTACACCACTTGAACAGCCCACAATACCGGCCGTTTCAGTAATGCTACCACCCTTAAGTAGTTAGCCAATGCTCATTGCTTTTACAAACTGTGTTACGTCACGTCCGTTTTCCATTTTTACGCGAAACTGCTGTGACAACGCAAGTTTATCCGTATCCCCTCACTCCGGAGTAAGTCGCTCTCCCAATTGAGCTACGCGGACAGACTGTCTCGCAGCAGATCTTTCGTCTTGACACATGTTTTCACCTCTGTAGAACGTCACAATATCTCCCTCTTAATTTGTTTGTTTTTCTTTGAAGCGAAGTAGGAATTTTTTTTTAATTCCAAATAATGTGTGGTTTTCGAAGAACCCAACGGCCAGCGGATCCTTATTCCACAATCGGGCGCCAATGTGAAAACACAAGTCTGTCCGCGACAGACATTGAAACCGTGTCTCCTCACTCCGGGGTAAGTCTCTCCCCTAACTGAGCTAAGCAGACAGAATATCTCGCTGCCGACTTATCGTCTTGACATGTGTTTTCACCTCTGTAGTACGTCACAATGCATACCATCCGTGAGTTCGTTTCCTTTTTAAATGCCTTACATGATCTGCATATGTTGCTACTCACACGTCATGTGACTGCTGATCATGGTTCCTTTTTACATCAGGGGTGTTCATGATTTATGAATGGACTGTGTATACAATGATATGTTTGTCAAAGGCAGAAGATCTTGCAGTGAAATAACAGAGACAGGGAAAGTTTGTACGTAATGTTCATTAAGTTTTCATTTTGCTGTGAAATTCTACATGAAGTCTCATCAAGCGAAACATCAAATTTTGGATATTATGAATGAATTTATTATGTAAGCACATTTCGTTTTCGGACTTAGCACTTTGTCAGTTTTGTTAAATTGTCTTCACGATTCAATAGTTCTTGAGCCGAATGCATTTTCCACACTATTCAGTCGCCTTTTGTACACCAGCGTAAAGGGGACTGTCACAGTCAGATAAGGAACCCATCAAAATCTGTCACGGCACGAAAAAGTCCGATGCATTTCACTGTCAGCTGCCGACAGCTGTCTTCACCTTCTTTCATCGCAGGGAGAAAACACACCTGTTGCTAGATCATGCTCGTGAATATATAATAGTGAATTTTCTCTGATATTTGTGCAGCGTAAAGCCCATTTTTACTTCCTTCCGATTTGATGCAAAACATTCATACCCTTCGAATAAAATGTAAATTCTGTTTTCATACTAGGTAGTGAAATAAGTCAGCTTTTCAAGAAAACGCTAGGAAAAAACCATTTTTACTCTATAAAATCTAATTTGTTTTTTTGTTTTTTTCAGAATAGAAACTCAATATGCAGATAATATCCGCTTTCTGACGCCGTAAATAAATCCCATTTAGTTCCCAGTGCGTTAAAGCGAAAGCTGATTTTCTTCTTGTGTTATTCATGAAAACGTAAATAATAGACCTCATTCCTGCTTCTTTACCCATTCTGATGCATCTTTTGATTTCCCAAATTTGTCGAAGAAATATGAGGGTTGTAGTGAAAGCAATGCAAAAGTGGGCATAACTGTTTTATTAACTGATGGAGGTCGTACATGTTTGTAGAGTAAATCTTTCTCTATAAAAAGGTACTTCTCAACATAGTCTCCATAATAAGCGATGCATTTACGCTATCGTTGAACTCAACTCTCGAATCCTATTTGAAAAAAATTCAGGTTTAAACTGTTGTACCCACTTCTTTACAGCCACTTTCATCTCGTCAGTATCATCAAATCTTTGTTCCCGGAGACGGTCTTTCATTGGACCGAATAGGTGGAAGCCGGAGAGTGCCAGATCTGGTCTGTAGGGTGGATGGGGGGACCACCGACCAGCTTAAAGCCGATCGCCTGATTTGTTGTCAATGATGCGCGTGGTCTCGCATTGTAATGGTGAATATGGATGCTTTTCAGATTCTTTTTCGGTAAATTCCTCCTTATGGCTTCCCTAGGCTTCTTGAGTATCTCAGTGTGCTGCTCGCTGGCTTCAATCCAGAAATACAAGGAGAATGACACCCCTGTCACCCCAAAAACAGTTATAACGAAGTAAATTTCTCCGTCATTTTTGTCCACGCCGGGCATCGAACCCAAGTCCCCTTATTCCGGAATAAGTCGCTCTACCAACTGAGCTACGCAGACGTATGTTCTCGCTGCTATCTGCCTTTATTTCACGTGCATCCTGCACTGCAGGCACGTCACACAGTCACCATGACTTTCTGTGCTGATCGCTGGCTCTTGAACTTCTTAGGTTTTGGTGAAGAGGTGTGATGCCATTCCATGGATTGATTCTTCGTTTCCGGATCGTAAAGATACACCAACGTTTCATCCCCTGTCACCAGATCGAAAAAACAACGCGTCTTCATTGGGTTCAAACGCTTCCAACAGATCAGAGCAGAATTCCACCCTTCTTTCCTTCTGATCGGGTGGCAACTGCCAAAGTACCCACTTTGCACACACCTTCTGATACCCTAAGTCTTCTACCATCTTCTGTATGGCGTTGTGACCACAGTCCACTTGTGCAACAAGCTCACCGATTGTGACTCGTCTCTCCAAGCGAATCAATGCATCCATTCGCTGACGATTCGTGTTAGAGGTCGCAGATGATGGTCTCCTATAAACTTCTTTATACATCTGTGCACATTGTTCTTGTCAATGGTTTCATCTCTGTAAACATTTTGTAACGTTCTGTGGATGTCAGACAACCTGCACCTTTCCTTCGTCAAGAACTCAATGACGGCACGTTGCTTCTGCTTGGAATCCATTATTTGCCTGCAATGCAGAAGAAGGATTACTATAGAGGAAGATTTACTCTACCAATATGTGCAGTTTGAACGACCTCTGTCAGTTAATAAAAAAGTTAGGACCACTTTTGCATTGCTTTCGGTACAACCCTCATATTCTTTTCTTTATACGTGGAAGTACGCCAGAATTATTAACTCAGGCATCAGACATCCCCGTGAATCGCCTGTATTTTCTGTTCATCACGTAATGTAAGTTTTGATGATGTAACTGATATTACGTGATGAACTGTAAATATAGGAAATCCAGGGATGTCTGACTACCGAGTTAATTATTCTTACGTACTTTCACGTATTAAGAAACTAATATTTCTTCCACAGAATGTATACGTCAGAAACTGGTGATTCACTTAATTACGCAACGAGAGAGCATAATTTGTTTCGAATGGCGAGCAAATCTGAGAAGGTTGAGATTCTTAACACTCAGATACTTGGCGCTTAGTAGTACTGGGTGGCGTAACGGATAGCATGCTCGAAAGGAAATCGACAGATGCGAGTTCGATTCTCCTGTCCTGGTTGATGTAATTTTCGAGTTTTCTGATGTGGTTGATGTTCCGTGATGAACAGTGAATACAGGCCATTCGGGAATGTCTGATTGCTGTGTTAATAATTTCGAATTCCCTTTCTTTGAGTTATAATGGAAGTACTCCCAGCAAAAAACAGTCTTGCTGCCCCAACACTATGTTGCCGCTGCCAAACCATCAATAATAAATTGTCCGGGCTGCCAACAGCTGGCCAACAGTTGGCACCCCATCAGTTGCCATATGACAGAACAGGGCCATCAGTTATCCATCACAGGCAGGAGCTGCCACAAGTGGCCCTTCAGCGGCCCTGTAAGCACGTGTCAGAAATGATTGCTAGCCTAATGTGGTCCCTTAATTTGCCGGTAGTGGCAGCCGGCAACCACGTAACGTAACTGATTGCTTGCCAAATCTTGTCCGCCAATTCCCCAATAGTAGCCATAAAAAATGGGTAACCGCAGTTTCCCAAAGCAACAACTTTTTGTTTTTCTCCCCTTACGAAACTTGTGAATTATAGCACTGCGCTGGGGAAATTTTCTCAACAGACCGGAAAAACGCCCGTTTGGATCTGGTGGATACGAACTAAGGATGTTGGCGTAGGAGGTTTGCTCTCTACCGACCGGACTAATTTGCCAAGCACGAGCGTGTGCTTAAAGCTGTCTCTTTCGTGCGGAATGTGTAATCGAATGGTTCTCTCATTTTACAATATTGCGAGGTATTTTTCATAAAAGTCAGTTTCATATAATTCATAAATTTATTTTTTCAATGTAACGATAGCTTTTTTTTTACTTTAAGGGAACTTCACTCATTTTCAAGGAGTGTACCAACTTAAAGTCGCTTTCCAAGGTTTTGTAGTGTCCTTGTCGTCTTGATAGGCGATTGTTGAATTAATATATATTTACCCAGGTTCATGTTGCTTTCTGTTACATTTTTAAAGTTGTATCTTTCCTTTCCGTTGTCCGAAGCTACATTTGTTTTAAAGAGGAAAGATATTTTGTTTTACTTCTCGTTATTTTTAGAAGCGAATTCCTCCCAGTCTTGTGTATTTAACCCATGGATGATTACATTATATCCACATAGCGTTGCTTTTTGTTCTTTCAAATAATTAATAAATTTTTTACGCGTATAATTCCTTTTCTTTTCCAACAAACGTTTTTTTTAATGTTTCTCCAGGACATTTGTTTCAAGCGGTTTTCAAATTTTTTCTTGTCGTTCACTCACTCCATTCCATGAATTGTTATTCATGGGAATGGAGTGGGTGTATTTCATGGCTGTAATCTAGTATTTCATGGCTTAATCTGATATCTTCGTCGACGTGGAATTTCATTAGGAAATTAATTCGCCTCTCTACATATGGATTTTTTTTCTTACCATCCACTAAAATAACACGATAGCGATAGCGTCGTCTTCAACTAACTGGTACCATGAGAGACACAGCAAGTGTTGCTTCTGCGCATGCGCAGTCCAGTTGCTTCCACCTGCTGTTGGGGTTGCATTGGTTGCCAGCAACGTGCCACTAGTGGCACTTGCTTGGAGGCCCACAATTCACGGCGATGCTACAAGGCCATTAATGGCTTGCCAACTGATAGCGCTGCTACCAACGGACCGCTACCGGGCCGCGAGCAGCAGATATCTCCCAGCAGTGACCCATCACTGCCAGCTGGTGGCCAGCAGTTTCCCAGCACTTGTGTTTTTGCTGGGCTATAATATATTATTCTAGTACTCCGCTTCTTTAAAACGCTCTTCCCACTTCCTCGGTGAAAAACGATATTTTTTTCACAATGTCATTTACTTGAAATTTCTTTCACTGATATTATACTACAGCAATTGCAGATTTAGGTGAGTTTGGGGGTTACAACAACTCAATCTCTTTAGATGAATTTGGCGAAATATTAAGTAAACAGAAAAGTGTTACCGTTTTTCGAAGAAGCAAAGAAAGCCTTGTGATGATTGAATTTGGGGAGAGATGGCGTTTCGCCCGCGATATATCGTTAGCTCACATCCCAAGATGCCCTGCGTATACGAATCAGATGAGCAAGCAGTTTGGTAGTGGAAAGAGGCGCGATTACAATGGCTGTATCTGTAGAGATTATTCGTGGGTGTTTTTTGTACGAATTTAAACTCGGTTCACCTGCAGCCAGAACAACTCGTCGCATTTGCTCAGCGTTTGGGGGCAGATGCTGTGAAGTAACGCACAACTCGGAATTGGTTTCGAAAGTTCAGAGACGCAGATGAATCTCTTCAAGTCAAGTCCCACAGTGGTCGTCCTGTAAGACTTGCACAGAAGTCCTGAAAGTTGCTATTGAGCAGTACAGTATGCCTTGAACTGGCCTAGTCGTTTGGTGTTAGTGATGAAACCGTCCGAAGATATCTGCATGCAATAGGTAAGACATTAAAATTGTCTAAATGGGTCCTCCACAAATTGTCTGCAGTGAATAAAGAGCAACGTGTCTCAACTTATCCTACATTGCTGTCTCGCTATGAAAAGGACCATTTTTGGATAGGGTACTCACATGTGATGAGAAGTAGGTCCAGTACAGCATGCCAAAACGTTCTATACATTGGTTGTCCACCAGTGACTTGATTCCTCACACATCGAAGCAGTACTGGAGCCACGTAAACTTATGCCAGGTGTATGGCGGACAGCACGTGGTGTTGTTCATTATGAACTCTTGCTATGCTGCCAAACAATCAACGCTGCAATGTACTATGAACAACTTTGACGTGCATGAAAACCTGAACAAAAAGGAAGCATCATTGGTCAAAAGAAATGGAGTTCTGTTCCTTCAAGATAATGCTCGTGTCCACTCCGCTTGAGTGGGTATGTTATAGAAAAAACTAAGGTGGGAGCTTTTACGTCATCCAGCGTACTCACCAGTTATCTCTCCTTTAGACTAGCACTTGTTTGTTTCAGGCTACAATCACTTGCATGGGCACGACTTCTTCAACTTTTATGAGTTAGACGCTGCCCAGCAAAATTTCTTCTCTGCCCAGGACCCGGCATTTTATCGCAGGAGTATATATACAGTCATTTGCAAAAGTTTAAGACCACCTGTGAATTTATTGAAAATTAAGATTTTCAAAGAAACCACTAATTACTAATGCAGCCAAGTGGCGTGGACCAGAAACATCAAACAGAGGTCATTGCTCTTTCCACGTTTTCATAAGTGAGTCACGGAAAAATTCTAATCGGCCGCCACCGGGAATCGAACCCAGCTTCCACTCTGGTGCAGTGGAAGCATGTCTGGCGCGTAACTGGAAGACCCTGGGTTCGATTCCAGGTGGCGGCCGATGAGAATTTTTTCATGACTCACTTATAAAAACGTATAAAGAGCGATGACTTCTTTTTGATGTTCCTGGTTCACGTCACTTGTTTGTATTAATTATTCATTCGCCTACTAGTTATTTGTTCAGTTGTTGCTTACCATCTTTGGTGAATCCCCAGCATTCTGCGGGGATCAATGAAGCAACCTGCCAAGTGGCTTGGCAGTTAGTCGTATGTGAGTCTGGATGAATTCGAGGCCGCTGTGGTGCACTGGAAGCATGTCCGTCGTGTAACTGGAAGACCCTTGGTTCGATTCCAGTGGCGGCCGATGAGAACTTTTCCGTGACTCACTTATAAAAACGTGGAATGAGCGATGAGTTCTGTTTGATGCAACTAATTACTAGTCAGAGATATTTGAAAAAATGACACCACAGATAAGTACTTACATTTTTTAGAACACGGAAAGACCGAAATGAATACTATGTGTGGCCACCTTTGTTTTTTATAATGGACAGAATGTGTTGTGACATAATCTCAATGAGGGATTCGCACAACTCACTTGAAATGTCTTTGCACCACACGCACTTTATCACGTCAATCAAAGCTTGGGAATTTGATGGCTGTTTTTCTGTTGCCTTGTCTTTTAAAAGAGTCCACAAATTTTCGATGTTTTTAAGGTCGGGACTGTTACCGGGCCAGTCTAGCACAGTTATGTTTTTCCTTTACAGGTAGTCCCTTACTATCTTTGATCTGCGGCATGCATCACCATCATGCATTAAGATTGTGTATCTGTGCACTTGCATAAGAATTAACAGCTTCTTACATAACATTTCCACGTAAAAAGAACCAGTCATGGTAGTGCCTGTCGGCAAAAAGGATAATAAAGCGGTACCGGATGCTGACATAGCAAGCACCCCATATCATCTGAGTAGGCGGATGTCACACGGTGCTGAATGTGAATTTTTCATGAAACATTTTGGCCCTCGAACATGTGCTTCACGTGATTCAAATTGACGCACAGTTGATTCATCGGGAAAAAGAACTTGGCTCCATTTTTCAGCAGTCCACGATCGATGACGCTTCGCAAACTGGAGTCTCTTCTTTTTCATGGAAGATGTTAGTCTAGGGTTATGTGCAGGTTTATAAGATTTTATTCCAAAATCTTTGCCAAGACGTCGGGAAACAGTGCTGATTCTAATATCAGACCCTTTTAAGTACAGAAAGTCTTTGATTTTCTTGCACAAACTCCTCGGAGAACGCGTAACCTACTCGCCTTAGGATATTGCCATCACGTGCGCTTGTTTTCCTTGGATGTCCACTTCTCTTTCGGTCTCTAAATTCACCTGTACCTCGATATTTCGTATAAGGAACAGCAGTCTTGCTGACATTCACCTTTCTGCTCATGTCACGTTCGGAGTATCCTTTGTGATTAAAATCACTATTTGTGCCCGCTGAGTAACACTTAATGACGCATTTTTGCCCAAATTTTCGCGATATAGAAAATACAAAACCTCTCAGCATGAAACGCAGAAGCAAACTTCTAGTTTTCAACTCTATCAACAGCTGCCGCTGTAGGACGACACAACACCGAAAGGAAGTTTAGTAATACAGAGGGTAGCTGACGCAATACACAGAAATCTCCTAATTCTTACAGGTGGTCTTAAACTTTTGCAAATATCTGTAAGTTGTTAACACATTGGTAGAACCTCGTTGATGCCCATGGTAATTATTTTTGATGAATAAATTGCTTTTCTACTGCGTGTGTGTTATACTTTGTCTCATTGCCCGAAAACGGCAAATACTTTTGTGGTTACCTGATGTAACGTAAATCAAGTGATTGGACAGTGAAGCTCAGAAAGACGATACATTTAAGGTGCAGAATGATGCACTCATAAACAGGGAAAGAACGGGGAGTAGCTGCAAGCATCGCCCCATTTCCTGCACAGTTAAACTGGTTAAGCGCCAGCTAACAGAGTCTTCAAATGGGAATTTCACTTTAACTACAACTAACATTTTGGGAGTTTCCTCCCAGCAGTGTGTTTCTTTGATTTATTAAATAAACTACATCCCCATTCTCTTGGACATTCAGCGAAAAATACTCCAAACTGGGAGGTCAGCCCAATGCTGGGGGAGAGTTCCAGACCAAAGTTCTTCACAATTTTTTTCCCTTTTCCTATCGGCTGGTTTTCAGTCAGGTGGTTTCCACCGAATGGTTATTTTCATCACGAAATCTGCTGTCTCAAAGACATGGTTTAGAAATAATTCTTTTAAACACTGGAAGCGTAAACATGTTCGAGATTTTCTATCTGTTTCTTGCTACGTAACGTCAATACGTGTCTGTATCTGTCAGAATATTATTGCATCAGAAAAGCGTACGTCGCACGGAAGGGGTCCGGGTTCGAATCCCGGTGAGGCATGGATGTTGTGTTTGTCTTACGGCACTGGCTCTCTCCCTTCCCTGGAACCAGTGGCCCTAAATTAGGGACGGGCGACTGCTTATAGCCCATTGAGTTGCTCACGGTGGTCGTTAAACCTCCAATCAAAAAAAAAAAAAAAAAAAAAAAGCGTACGCGGTCTTTTTCTGCTGCTGAATCCCGGGAAATACATGAATGTTCTGTTTATTTTTACGTCTGATTATTTCACTGTAAAAAAAAAAAATTAAAATTCACAGAACCATATTCCGTGATTCCTCTCGTAAATTAACGAAGCATATTTCTGATACAACCTTTTCCGTGTAATGTGGAGGAAAAAAAGCCCTGAAGTTTACCTATGTCTCATTATTCAGAAAAATTTAGAATTTTCAGAAACTTTTCAGATATTCCTTTTGTATATTAACAGTAAGTTGCGTTTATATGAGGTGTTAACAAAAAATTCTAAATTTTTAGGAACCTTTAGTCAGTTCCTCGTATATTAACGGAAAAATTCTGTTCTCAGTTTTTCCGTATCCATATGATGGAAAATTTCCGGCAATAGAAATTTTTCGAGGAAATACTTGAGGTTTGATTAACTGTTAAATTGAGTGCGTAATGTCGGTTATTATTTTGTGGACCCCTTAAGACGAAAGCTATTATAACTATCAAGAGTAAATTTTACATTTAGGAGTTTTATAAACCAATACTATAAAGCAGTACATTTCATCTATTTAAAAAAATATCTGAAAGTTATTGTTACTTTAAAAATATTTCAAATTCCTAGGCATTCTCTTGCTTCGAAAAATCAGGATAAAAAATTACGTAATTTGTAATGAGCCCTCCTACTGAAGAAAATAAAATTATTGCAAACCTATCCCGAAAAATAATAACCTCCAACAGGAAATAAAATGATTAATTCACTAACACTAATAAAAAAAAACCATCATCGAGCAATTAGAGCTTTACCTTATACGTGAGACATCTTTACGTCACTTTCTGGCTCAACGGTAAAGCATGCGCTTTCCGTTTGGAAGGTTACTGTTTCATATGAGGAATTTCAGTAAACATTTTTGCGAAATTTCACATAAAACGGTTTTTATGATATAAACGGAATTACTGACTACGGAAATTCTGCAACCCGATGTTAAACATTAGAGGCCGGCTTCTGATTATAGTCTTATACACTAAGGGGACAGAAATCGTGGGATACCTACCTAGTAACGAGTAGGCCCAAATTTCGCCCGGATAAGGGCAGTCACCCGGCAAAGCATTGAATTCAGCGTATCACGAAAGCGTTCCACATGTATTTTCACCCATGATTGCCCTATTGCTGTCCATAATTCCAACAAATTCCTAGGATAAGGATCCAAAGCTCAAACGAACATTTTTTTTTTTTTTTTTTGATTGGAGGTTTAACGACCACCGTGAGCAACTCAAATGGGCTATAAGCATTCGCCCGCCCCTAATTTAGGGCCACAGGGAAGGGAGAGAGCCAGTGCCATAAGACAAACACAACATCCATACCTCACCGGGATTCGAAACCCGGACCCACTTCAGACGAATGATCAGAGGCCATCGCTTAGACCACTGCGCCACCGGGCCGGCAACGAACCTTTCCACAGCACAACAAAGATTTTCCGCAGGGTTCATGTTCGGTGACAGGAAGTCCATTCCAGGGAATGGATTTCTGCGGAATAATCTTCTAACCACGTTCGAATTACTACGAAAATGTGGCGAGGCGTATTGTTCTGCTGGAAGAGTCCATTGTACTGTGGATGCGTGATAACCATGAACGAATGCAGATGGTTTGCGAAAATGGACATGTAGAGTGGACCGTTCAGAGATGCATCTAGACGTACCAGAGGTCATAACGTGTGCCAGATGAACACGCTCCAAACCATAACCGTTCTGAGCTACATCTAGGCGTAGTAGAGGTAATGACGTATGCCATTTGAATAGGTCCCAAACCACAACCGTTCGGAGATGCATCTAGATATACCAGAGGTCCTAACCAGTTCAACACTCCCCAAACCATAACCGTTCGGAGATGATGCATCTAAATATATCAGAGGTCATAACGTGGGACAGTTGAACACGCCCCAAACCATAACCTTTCGGAGATGCATCACACGCCCCAAATCACGTGTGCCAGTTGGACACGCCATAAATCATAACCGTTCGGAGATGCATCTAGATATACTAGAGGTCATAACGTGTGCTAGTTGAACAAGCCCCAAACCATAACCATTCGAAGATGTATCTAGACTTTCCAGAGGTCATAACATATGCCAGTTGAATACGCCGCAAACCATAACCGTTCTGAGCTGCATCTAGACGTACTAGAGGTCGTAACGTGTGCATTTTGAATACGTCCAAAACTATAACCGTTCGGAGATGATGCACCTAAACGTACCAGAGGTCCTAACGTGGGCCAGTTGAACACGGCCGAAACCATAACCGAGACTACAGCAGCCAAAACAGTTCCTGGTTAAAATGCCGGGTCCATCGCTTCTTGCGGTTTCCGTCAGATCCGCACCATCTTCTGTGAGAAATAACTGGAAACGGGACTCGTCGGACCAGTAGACTCGTTTCTAATCATTCATGGTCTAGCGCCGATGTTCTTTCGCCAAGTTAAAGCGTCTGGTGATGTGGCGTTAGCAATGGAACTACGGTGAGTCGGTTGCTTCCATATCCTGTTGCTGCGAATGATCGCATTATGGTTTTGGTGGAGACGTTTCTGGCACCTCCCTTGTTGAAGTTGGGGATTATTTGTGCCACTCCGCTCTTCGTGTGGTTGCAACTATGCCAGACGAAAAGGCCCCTCTCTAGATACTGTCGAACGCGGATACTTCAATTCATGCCAGCCTCCGCGATTGAGTGGTCCATGCGTCGCCTCCAACTACCATCCTTATTTCGGACTCTGTTCATTCACGAAGTTTATTCGTACCCACATCGAATTACAGTCTGCCTTAATGTAATGATGCCCTCCTACCTATATACCTGCCAAGCTGTGGGTTCGTCCACTAGCGAGAGGGGTGACAGCATCACGTTGCTCAGGAGCCAGGTATCCCATTATTCAGGGCACATGGCCGTTAAACTCCGAATCAAAAAGAAAATCGGTGGGCTAGAGTTGGATCATACAAAGGTAAGGATGGCAAAGATTTCCCTGATTCTGTTGTGTAGAATTTTTGTGTTAGATAGCATGGCTGAAAAGATATCCCAGACAGATATTATTAACAACCTCAATACTTAGTACTTATCTCCATTTCTTGGAATTCTGAAATTTTTGTGTATTCGCCTAACATTATGAACATGTTCTCAAATTTTATTTTTTGTATTTCCAAATAATACACTATTTTATTCCTGATCCTTTACAGCATTTCTCTTGTCAAGCGTCTGGCAGTATATCACCTGACGCATTTTTAGACGCGTCTGTACAGCACGACAGAGCTGAGCTAACCCAAGGCCGTTTAGAAGGTACAATGCCATGACATCAGAGAGATGAGTTGCCTCCGTTTGTGAAGTCAGTCTCGTGTTACACGGCCTGACACACAACAGCGTTGGAAACCAATCGGAAGCATTCGTTTCCGCGTGATGTCACTAAAAGAGCCAATGACGTCCCACATAACAGCGTTGGAAACCAATCAGAAGCCTTCGTTTCTGCGTGATGTCACTAAAAGAACCATGGACTTGAATTTTCTAGTAGGCCTTGGCAATCCTCTCCAGAACAGTAGCAAAAATAGTTCTATACATGCAAAAAGGACTAACCTCACCCGAACAGCAACCGGATATTCTCTAAACACGCAGAAATGTCACGGCTACGTCCACCAGAAAGGATCATAAATAGTAAAATCCTGAAATGTTTGTGGAAGATAAATATTAATTTATCGGCGTATGACTGATAATTTAGAAATGATAACATATATCTTCTGAAACAGTTTTCTTGCTCAAACAGAAAGTTACGAATACGCATTTTTGAAAGTAGTTACTCCGAAACTAAAGTAAACGGTGGAAAGTAAATATAAGTCAAAAGTGCCTTTGAAACGAACTACATCTTCTTTTATTGCTCCATAAAATTCTCCCTGCGGCAGGAATGTTACCGATGTTAATCTCAAAGCTATTTCACTTGTTATTTCTCGAACATAACAGTGTCAGAAATGAAGCCTTTACTGCTTTCCATTTCCTTTCCGGTCTTTTTTTTTTATTATCAGCCAGTAAGTGATTGCCATATCCTGGTATAAAGATAACAATAGAAGCGAAATGAATGTTTTTGTTGTTCTACGTATTTCTCCATTTTAAAAAATAAAATGGAGATCAAAGAAGAAAAGGACAAATGGAGTGGTTGCCGTTTCAGGACGAAAACAAATAGACCTGTCGTTTTTTCTGTCATATAAGCTTCATATGGTTGGCAGCCTGGTGAAGTTAAAGGTCATAGGGAACTTAACTGTGATCTTTAGATTTACATTTTCCCTTTGCAAAGAAATATTGTATGAGATCTATTAAAATAGGAAATTTTTTTATTCAACGCAAGTGAAAGGCACACAGATGTGCTACAATTACACAATGCTGCTCAGTAGATTAAAAAATCGATGTTAAAAGAAAGTGGAAATCTCAATTATTTTGTCGGGAAGCTCGTCCTATCAGAGTACAGCATTAAGCAGTCGACCCTCCCTATTTTAGGGACTCTGGTTCCAGGGAAGGGACTAAACCACAGTATACTGTAATAGTAGGACAGACAGAGCCTAATCCACGACTCAAACCGGGATCAACTCAGACGAATGGCCAGAACACCTTTCTTCTGATCACTCAGTCTCCGATATGTATTCTTTAAAGAGACTCACCGTGCAAGACACAAGCATTTATGAAAGTAGAGATTATAACCAGGGAAAGCTGAAAAAGGTACGGAAAATCTAAGCTATCACATTCCCTCTTTAGAGTCGAAGGAAAGTATTTTTCTTCTCTCTCTCCCGGAAAACCTTAGGTATCAATCCCTCTTTAAAATCGAAGGAGAGTATCTTTCTTCTCTCTCTTCCTTTCTATAGCAATGAACATATATAAGAACTTACGCGACCCATTAAACAATTGAAAATAAGAAAAATCGGGTTTTATTTGGAAAATTTATCACCAGGATAACATCTCATCATCATTAGTGTTCTGTCTCTTGACATGTCTAACGGTAACTCAGCAAGTTCTCTTCCTCCAGTTTCCTATCCCTTGCTCCCTCCTTCAATTCTTGGTAGTTTTCAGTGCCTATTATATCCTAAAGGAATAACATCTACACGACTGAAAACAAATTTTCCGAATCGACGGAAAATATGCACATAAATATTTATATGCACCCCCTTATCATTAATATGCGGAAACCCCTGTTGATAGCGAATCCGGTCCTACACAAGCCCTAGATCACAGACCTAACTACACTGGTGTACAAAAGTTAAACATCTTTAAAAAAAGTCATCTCAGAACAAACAAAAGGGGGGAAAAGGGAAATAACTTAAAGTACAGAGGATGTGAAAATATGCAAATGTGAAATAATGTCGCAGTACTAAGTGACGAACGACAATTAGCATAATTGGCGAAGCAGCATATTTGTGAAGTTGAGAAAGAGTTGCAAAAATGCGAGATGGGACATTTTTAGTCGTCATCACTCCCTGCTGGTAGTGCAGTTTATGTTGTATTTGAACAGTACGTCAGAAAGACAGCAAGTGGATATATTTACATATGTTTGGATTATCGGAATGCCAGAATCTGGCCAGACGCAGAGTAATTTTGCTAGAGCCAAAGACGGGAATAAATACATTGTATCGATCAGGCATGGGTGTTGTGTTTGTCTTACGGCACTGGCTCTCTCCCTTCCCTGGAACCAGTGACCCTAAATTAGGGACGGGCGACTGCTTATAGCCCATTGAGTTGCTCACGGTGGTCGTTAAACCTCCAATCAAAAAAAACAAAACATTGTATCGAGTCTACAAAGAAGGTACCAGGACACCGAAGATGCTAATCGTCAAACTGTGGAAAAAAGCAGCAAGACTTAACCGGTCAATGTTAGCGAGAGCGCTTCCTTTAGCGCTGTTTGGAACAGCAGTTTCAAGGAGAAAAGTATACAGACGTCTCAACGAACGAGGACTATGCGTGAGAAAATCTGCAGGTTTCATCGCACTCACTTCATCAGCAAGAAATTCCAGGTACTGTGGCATAGACAACATCAAGACTGGGACGAAAATCAATGGGCCAATGTCGTCTGCTCTGATAAATTCAAGTTTAATCTCGAAAGTGGAAGCCGTCGTATTCTCATCTGAAGTGAACCTGGAACACGTTATTCACCTACAAATATCCGAGAAATGCTCCATTACAGAAGTGGTGGTGTACTTGTCTGGGGTGGAATTATGTCTAACGAGTGTAAACTGCTCCATGTATATTCTGGTGGAATTTTAAGACGTTGGAGATACAGAGACAAAATCCGTGATCCCTATGTGAGACTTTTTCGGGATGCTATAGTCCCAGGTTTCCTGTTCATGGATGATAATGTGAGACCTTATAGTACTGTCGATGATGAACAGGAAAGTGAAGATAACCACCGTATGCAATGACCAGCGCATTCTCCAGACCTCAACCCATTAGAGAATGTGCAGAATGCATGAATGCATTGGGGAGACGCACTGCAGGTCGTCAACTACCTGCCAGAACTCTCGAGGAACTCCGATGTGCTCTTGTTCAGGAGAGGGATGTGCTGCCATAGAGTCTTCTTGTTTCCCTTGTCAAAAGCATGAGACTTGAATCACTGTAAGAGGTCACCGTACGCCTTAGTAGGCTGTTGTTCAAAATCAGAAATACCTCCGGGAAATTCCTGCGGTTTTAACCATTTTGAACTATTGGTACGTTTCCTTGGTTCATCATTTTTCATCTAATTTGTAGTGCGCATTTAGTTCCTTACTATGATGCCAATGTACAGTACACAGCCTATTTAATTGTGCCTTCTCGTTTTGGTAATTTAACACTTTTTGATCATTATGCTTAACTTTTGGACACCAATGTATCAATATGTTTGTAGTGCTAAGATGAGATAGTAGCTGGAGTATGGATGCAAAAGGCTTCGATCTAGAGAGTTAACTGATTTCCAGAGCAGATTGATAACACTTCCACATAAGCATGCGCTTCGTACGTAGCATTTCAGCGGCATTGGAGATCTCGAAGCGAACTCGGCTGAATCTGCCAAGAATTGACCCAGTAAACCTACGAAGCTAATAGAACGTGACAACAGCAAAGGACTGTCCACTCAAAACGCAAATCAATAGTCTTAAATGGCGCAAAACCTTACGTACGACTGATGTTAGTTCCACTAAAGTGCGCTGGACACTGTACGACATGGATTACCATGATCGAGTAGTCATCCACCAATCGCTAATCACTTCAAGCAGCCATCCACCAATCGCCAATCACTTCAAGCAACCATCAACCAATCACTTTAAATAGCCATCGACCAATCGTTAATCACTTCAAGCAGCCATCCACCAATTGTTAATCACTACAAGCTGCTATCCACCAATCGTTAATCACTACAAGCTGCTATCCACCAATCGTTAATCACTACAAGCTGCTATCCACCAATCGTTAATCACTACAAGCTGCTATCCACCAATCGTTAATCACTTCAAGCAGCCATTCACCAATCGCTACTCACTTCAAGTAGCCATCCACCTATCGCAAATCACTTCAAGTAGCCACCCACCAATCGTTATCATTTCAATCAGCCATCCACCAATCGCTAATCACTTCAAGTAGTAATCCACCAATCGTTAATCACTTCAAGCAGCCATCCACCAATCGTTAATCACTACAAGCTGTTATCCACCAATCGTTAATCATTACAAGCTGCTATCCACCAATCGTTAATCACTACAAGCTGCTATCCACCAATCGTTAATCGCTACAAGCAGCCATCCACCAATCGTTAATCACTACAAGCTGCTATCCACCAATCGTTAATCACTTCAAGAAGCCATCCACCAATCGCTAATCACTTCAAGTAGCCATCCACCAATCGCTAATCACTTCAAGTAGCCATCCACCAATCGCTAATCACTTCAAGTAGCCATCCACCAATCGCTAATCACTTCGACTAATGCCACAAGCGTATTACCTTAGTGTAAGGAACGTCGATTTAGGCTGTAGACCAAAGGAAAATTATGCTGTAGACTGACGATTCACGGTACACACTCCTACCAGTCTGAGATCGTTTCTGGATGTGGTGAGTGCTGGGAGAAAGAGGATAATTCTGGATTGTAGAGTTCTGACAATGATGTTTGATTGAAGCACGGCGTGGTTCGGCTTCGTAAAAAGATATAAGGGACCACGCGGGTGTCGAGATAGATGCCAACCCATACCAGTAAACCTTATCCTCCGTATCTGTTCATCTTAAAGACGTTTCCGCGCTGGCAACTCTTTACAACCGTGTTGGACGTAGGTAATTTTTAAGGCCGTAACGGTACGCGCGTCCATACCTGTTTTCAATTTACATGACATTTGCACCACCTCAAACGTTTGCACCTTCAATGGAAGTTACAAAGAAAAACGAAATCCTGCACATGGCCGTTGGGCATGCAGTATATGCTCAAGAAAACGTGTTTACAGTATATAACGAGATGCTGTCTTCATCGTAGCTGCAATCAGCTCTGAAACTATTTGCCCAGCAGGGCATGGTGAACAACACCTCGCTAGTAAGGGAAAGTGACAATGATCTCGTACCGTGGTGACTCTCGAACGGCCCTGGACAGGTCAACAAGCAAGTTTTCCAGTGGTTTAGTATTGATTCCCTAGCCCGATGATGACGTTTTTTCGCAAATTTAGCAGCTGCCGTTTTACCAGCTCGCCACAGTAAATAGTCACGCAAACGGCGCCTTTCCGATAGTCCCTACGAAAGAAACAAACAGAAAGGCAGAGAGAGTAAAAGTCATTAGAACAGCTAGGTAGAAAACGACAGTGAGACGAGGAAAGGAATGAACGAGACCGACTGACAAAGGCTTAAGCAGGATATAAGGTCGCAGGACAGAGAGGAAGACAATGAAAATGAGCTAGGGAGAAATACAGGAAAATAAAAAACTCTAGAGACCATCATCTCAAAAATTCCTTAGAAAATGTTTACGAAGTACTCATGAACTGAAAAACTGTGCTCATGTTAACTGGGGTCAATTTGATTAGAAAAACGAAGGTTGTTATAAACAGTATAACAAATTTTGTTCTGTTAAACATCTCGCGTTTATACCTTGGCGGACGTGTTACGTCGCAAGTGTCGCAGTGAGTGTTGCAATGTTAAGTACTGCCGTTTTCGAGCCGACTGAGAAAACATCTTCTATCGATCCATGTGAAAACAAAGAAAATAAAAAGAACAACTGCAAAATAAAGGAACAAGGTGTCTCATCTGATTTCAAAAATGATTCTAGCATTGTTTCAGAATACGAACGTAGTACTTTTCGGAAATTTAATTTCTTGTTTATGAAATTTATCCGTCGAAATCCTGATGAATATCTTTCGCTATCATGATATAGCAAAGTCATTATCAGGATATACTTTTAGAGGAGGTGACTGAGGTTTTATTGATATTTTTGTTGTAGGTTTGACTAACCTATGGTCACCTAAGGCTCTTAGGAGACTCTGGTCTCTAATTTAGAACCACAAGTTTCAGGAATGGTGAAAGAACCAATACCGTAGCTCAGTCTCACTACTCATGCCACACCCTGGACTCAAGTCCGGTCCTTTTCGGATGACTCAAACTCGGGCCTACTAGGATGACTCAAACGCGGGCCTTATCGGATGACTCAAACCAAAGCTTACTCGGACGACTCAAACCCTGGTCTACTCGGATGGCTCAAGCCCGGTCCTTTTTGGATAACTCAAACTCGGGTCTACTAGGATGACTCAAACCCGGGCCTTCTCGGATGACTCAAGCCCGAGCTTACTCGGACGACTCAAACCCTGGTCTACTCGGATGATTCATGCCCGGTCCTTTTCGGACGACTCAAACTCGGGCCTAATAGGATGAATCAAACCCGGGCCTACTCGGAATAATCGAACCCGGGCTTACTTGGATGACTCAAACCCTGGTCTACTCGGATGATTCAAACCCGGGCCTGCGCTGATCACTCAAACCTGGGACTACTTTTCGGGTGACTCAAACTCGGACCTACTTGGATTACTCAAACGCGGGCCTTTTCGGATGACTCAAGCCCGAGCTTACTCGGACGACTCAATCCCGGTCCTTTTCGTATGACTCAAACTCGGGTCTACTAGGATGACTCAAACCCGGGCCTTCTCGAATGACTCAAGCCCGAGCTTACTCGGACGACTCAAACCCTGGTCTACTCGGATGACTCAAGCCCCGTTCTTTTCGTATGACTCAAACTCGGGCCTACTAGGATGAAGGGTGAATCAAACCCGAGCCTACTCGGGTGAATCAAATCCGGGCCTTTTCGGATAACTCAAACCCAGGCCTACTCGGATGACTCAAACCCAGGCCTACTCGGATGACACAAACCTGGATCTACTCGGATGACTAAAACCCGGGACTACTCAGATGATAAACCTGGGCCTACTCGAATGAGTCGAACCCAGGCCTACTCGGACGAAGACCAGCAAGAAGCCTGTGCCTTGAACTACTCAGACAAAGATCCTTTGGACACAAACAATTTTTTCAACTTGGGATGATGCTTTTTTTAATGAGGATTCTTGGGCTGCTACAAATGAATTGACAACCTTGCAGAATCCCATAGAACAATTCCAGGACCATTTGTTTTGAGAGAGAAAAAGGACGGACCCCGTTATCCATTTAACGACCATACCGCCCGAAACACCAGTACACGCAGACGAGTACCGCCTCCTATTCATGCGTCTATGGAGAATACAATTTCCTACCCCTACATGTACTTTGAATTTCTAGGGCATCTGCGGGATTAGCAAAAATCATCCTCAGTCACCATTGTTGTCACTAAACAAATAAGTGAACCAGGCGTTGTTTTCTCCTGGGGCGATATCACTCACTCTCATGATGTCGCATCTATTCTTCCTGAAAGAATACAGTGACTTCCCCTGGAAAACGTCTGAAAGTCAATGCACATCAAGCCTACAGATTGGCAATTTCGTGTGATGACCCGGTACTAATCCTTCTTTTGTCAGCCTGTAAAAGGGGGAACAGAAATTCGAAAACTAGCAACTGAAAGATTCGGGCATTATGGTACTCTAGGCTACACATGATTTTAGAATCCTGGTCGTTAAAGGGATGAAGATATTGGATAAAGACTTTGGCATTCCTTTTTTTTTTTTTTTTTTACATCAGTTGTTTTGTTCTTTCTTTTGGGGGGAGAGCGGGTATTACTCATTTGCGACAAAGGAACGCGTTATAACAGGGTATTGCTGCTGTTGAAACAGTGCCATATAACGCAATGGCACGTATTTAACAAAATGTTTGACATTTTTTAAGGATATCCGTGAAAGATTTGTAAATTTGCTTTTATAGCATTTGTATACATTTATATTTTTTTTGAGTCCAAAATAAAATCTTGTGGCTAGTGCTTCACCATCTCCCAAGGTTTTGGCACCCTGAAAATGGCAAAACTCTAACCAAAATAAACCTACATTTTCAGTCTCCCACTTGTTAATGCCACTGAAGATCAGAACAATGATCGCCGGATTCCCGAAGCTTTCTTCGAATATCCGTCATTCCGTGTTATCCGGACTTTCTTTTGCTTTATTCTAAAGGTTTTCACGTAGTTAATAATGAACACACACCATTAAGAAAACTCAGGATCATTTGACTATTATACAGTATTAGGGTGAGTCGAAAGTTTTTCAATATTTGGATCACTTTATGTCTTCATACGCACCTTTACGACGAAAGCTGACTAGTATTCAAAGTATATGTCATCGTGTTGCACCGTATTTAACCATCTGTCTGCCTGTTCTTCGATTCCGCGGGGGTACCAGTTCTTGTCCTTCGAGGTGAAGAACTCCTTCACCCCAGCTGCCATCTCCTCCTGGTTGTACAAGTGCAGCCCGTGAAGGAAGTGGGACATGGACTGGAACAAGTAATAAATTCGACAGGGTAAGATCCGGACTATATGCTGGGTGTGACCACAGTTCGATGCCCTCAAGTTCCTGGAATTTTGCCAGGGTCGTTCGCGTGGCATGAGGCCGAGCATTGTCCCGCTGTAGGAGAGCGCTCCTTCTGTTCACCAGTGACGGGCACTTCTCCTTCAAAACGGCAGACATCCGCTCCAGCTGTTCAGAGTAGAGGCAGGTGTTGATGGTCCGACTGTCTGGAACAAATTCGTAATGGACTAAACCTTCGAAAGTTCACCAGACGGCCTACCTCACCTTGGCTGATCGTTGAGGTTTCTGTCACCTGAGCAAAATGTTTTGAACCATCTGGTTGCGGTCCTGTGGTCCACGGAACCTTCTCCTTTCGTAAGAAAACTGTTTCGTGTTGCTTGAGCAGTGTTACGGCCAAGTTCAAACCCGTAAAGCAAAAGTTCCCTAGTTAGCCGGTTGTGGTTCTTCATCTTTTAGGCTTCCCAACCACAGACAGAAAGACGACATGCAATGCTATTCACAGCAACGACTATCACTTTATATCCTTTTCGACTGACTGCAGTGCGCAACTTAAACTATTGGGTTGTCAGAAAAGTCATGACGTAGCCATGTTTTACAAAGGTCATGTATTGTGTGTGTGTGTGTGTGTGATTGGAGGTTTAACGACCACCGTGAGCAACTCAACGGGCTATAAGCAGTCGCCCGTCCCTAATTTAGGGTCACTGGTTCCAGGGAAGGGAGAGAGCCAGTGCCGTAAGACAAACACAACACCCATGCCTGACCGGGATTCGAACCCGGACCCCTTACGGACGAATGATCAGTGGCCAGCGCCTTAGACCACTGCGCCGCCGGGGCGGCCGGTCATGTATTGATAGAAAGAACAAAGAGCAATCAATGATGTAATGCCCGTTTTGTTCGATAACCTTTTGCCATCTTTCAGTGAGCTGCAGAATGCCAGGACCTGTCTTTCGGGGCGAAAAACTATACAAGGTGCTGATTTACAGCCTCATCTGAATTGAACGTTATACCACACAAGGACTGTTGAAGAGAGCGAAACAACTGGAAGTCTGACGGCGCAAGATCAGGCGAGTATGCTGGGTGTAGCAACACATCCCACCCAAGCTCCAATAATTTTTGGCGGGTGATCAAACTTGTGTGTGGTCTCGCGTTGCCATGATGAAACACAACACCTTTACGATGAACGAGTTCTGGACGTTTCTGGATGATTGATTCGTTCAAACTGTCCAATTGCCGACAGTACACATTCAAATTAATTGTTTGGTTCCATGGTAGGAGCTCGAAAAACACGACACCTTTAAAATCCCACCACACTGAGACCAGAACCTCCCGCTGATGAATGTCTGCTTTGGATGTCGTTTGAGGCGAAGCAGCACGTCGGGACCAACACCGTTTGCGCAGCACGTTGTTGTACACAATCCACTTTTCGTCACCAGTTATCAGTCGCTTCAAAAAAGGCACGTTTTCCTCACGTTTAATGAGCATATAGCAGATTTTTTATACGCACCGTCAATTAAGCTTCTTTGAGTTCATGAGGAACCCACACATCGAGCTTGTTTACGTATCCCATCTTCTTCAGGTGGTTGTGAA
Source organism: Macrothele yani (assembly GCA_039090855.1). Classification (NCBI taxonomy): domain Eukaryota; kingdom Metazoa; phylum Arthropoda; class Arachnida; order Araneae; family Macrothelidae; genus Macrothele; species Macrothele yani. Next base: position 42,838,770 of record CM077004.1, read on the forward strand.
CGCTTGAATGACGGATGTGCAATGGGTCTGCAATCTCTCGTGTCGTATAACGTGGGTTTGACTCGATCAATGCCTTGATTTGGTCGTCATCAACCTCGGTGGGCTTCCCGAACCGAGGAGCATCGTTGAGGTCAAAACCACTAGCACAGAATTGAACGAACCACCGCTGGCACTGAAGTTCTTGTAGAGCGTCATCACCGAACACTTTACGCAACTTTTCACAACTTGACACGCGTTCTTCTCTTTACGGAAGTAAAACAGTAAAATATGGCGAAAATGCACAGTTTGGTCTTCCATCTTCAACTTGATGTCAAATATCCGCAAATCAACCAAATCGCTCACTATTCCTTTTAGACTGCAGCTAGAACTGGCACCTGTCGAATGCCATAGCGATAACAGAGCTGCACGTGCCTCTAGTACTTCCAAAATCGCCCAACCGCCATCGGGTGCCAAAATACGTCATCATTTTTCCGACAACCCAATAGTTTAAACACGTGACATACCCTCCGCAGCACATGCGTTTATGCAAATATACGCATGTGCTCATCGAAATGGGCTCAAAGGTCAGGGCACAGGAGCGAAATTTATTCCACAGCCATATTATCCTCATAGCTTGAGTAATGTTTCTGGTATGTTGGAAAGCGTATCGTAATCAATGCATTGCATGGTTTTACTAACTTGTTTATGAATGGGCTAATTTTGATGTATGGAAAATCTTTCTTCATTGAGAAAATAGGGTTGAATTATTTTCCATAGGAAGTATAGGGAGCAAAATCATTAGACGTCTATCTTAAATAAGCAAACGCTTTTCGATAGCTGACTCCGTTACATTATTTAGCTTCTTTGTAGCATTGCATTAAATGTCCTGCCAGATCTCAAACCCTTTTTTAAGTAGATTTGTAAGAAGCTATCGTTGATGTGAATGGAAGGAGTATATTGATTCACTAAGAAGACATGATGCTGTCTTTTTATTTTATCCACATAAGAAGAAGTTGTATTTCATGCCAAATGAACGTTCAAGCCTGGCATTCCTCTCAAAGAAGAAGTCTCTTTTTTTCTCGTTTCAAAACTAATTCATCGCCTAAGTTTGGATAGCGTGAGATAGAGAGCAACGGGAATATAACGATATCTGCTTAAAGCAAAGAAAAGGCGCTGGGGTTTTAGAGTTGCGGAATGTATCGCGAAATTGGAGATTCAATGTATTTTTGAATACGCGTAGCACGTCTTTGTACTACGTAAGTATGAAAGCAGCAGTTTAGTTCTCAGACGGCATAAGTGGAGAAAAAAGGAATGTGATTTCCGTTACCGTAACAGAATCTCGGGGCTAATATGACTAAGATAGCCTGCAGTGACCACATGCTGTGTGAGCAGTTTAACATGCGGATATGCGAAAAATTAAATAGACAATGTGAATTTCCCATGCAAAAACCTATTGGAAAAGTGTTTCAGACAGCTTCAACCTTTAAAAACATGCACTTTTCACACGCAAACACACACACACACACACACGCCACCAAATAAATATTCTGACTTTTCGAAAAAAGATACATTGATCCTTCTTCAACAGCATACTTAGGTATGCTGTTGAAGAAGAATCAAATGTATCAGTGAAGTAAACTTTACGGTTTCATTTTCCTTGTATCATTCTCACTGTGTATTTATCGATCGTCAAGCTGAAAATGCAGCTGCAGTTTTTGCTTCAAAAGATTAACGTCATTGCAAAAGAAATCGGTTTGGCCATTAAAGAGAGAGAGAGAGAGAGAGAATGAGGAGATAGCCAGAGAGATAAAGGGATAGAGAGAGGGAACTAGTTAAAACGCAAATAACTACCCACGTGAGGGATAGTTAGTTGCCTGCTTAAAAATGTGTTCTAATGAAAGAGACAGAATCCATGTATTTGCGAGTGCACATCTCTGTCAAAGTGTGCAATTTGTTTATGCGCGTAAATGCCAGTGAATGCGTGGAATGTATGTATGTGTTTGGACGATAGAGAGAAAAAGGCTGATGTAAGGAGTAAGTAAATGTATGCGCGTGTGAGAGTGATGTGTGCGTGCGTGTGACAGATTTCTTAGGTATGCTGTTGAAGAAGGAACTGTGAGTGTGTAATTTTACGTATGAATGGAAGTGTTTTTACTGTACGTATGAAAGAGTGAAAATCTGTATGACCAAAAGAATGTGCGTGTGTATATCAAAAAGAGGGAAGCCAAATAGCGTGTTTGTGCGAAACAAAGAAGCGAGAGTACATTCATCTATGAGAAAGAGACATGCAGACAGGCAAAGTGAAGGCACAACAAAATTTCAAGGATAATGCACAACAAAATCCCATAACAGCATCAGAAGTAACGTGAGAGAGAAGAAGAAAGATAGAGACAGTTTATTTATATAAAAGAGATTGAAAGAAAGAGAGGTATAACATGCGGAAACACAGAACAGCGAACAAATATTCTTAATGTGTTCCAGAGAGAGTAAGGAAGCAATAGATAAATTAAGAGGAGATGAAGAGAGACAAAGCTAGGCACAGAATGAGAAAGAGAGAGAGATAGAGAGAGAGAGAGAGAGAGAAGTAGATACAACTAGAAAATACAGGTAAGTAGCAGACAGAAAGGTAGTGAAGGAAAGACGAAAATAGTGCGCGAGAAAGACTGAGAACAAGAAATGTAAACAGAGAGGGAAAGAGAATGACAGGGAGTAAATGTTGCAGGGCGAAGAAGTGAATGAGAGAAAAGGGAAGATATTGCGGAAAGAAGGAATGAGAGGGAAGAGTAGAGACTGAGCAAAAAAAAAAAGAGAGTAAGAGTATAAGAGAGAGAAAGAAAGACGATGAGCAGGTGAAAAATAGAATGATAGGGAGGGGGCGAGAAAGAGAATGAGGAGAACAAGACAGAATGAAAGGGAATGAGGTAAAGAGCATGAAAGATAAAGAGAAGAAAGAAGAAGAAGATATTAATACGCGGAAGAGAGAGAGAGAGAGAGAGAGAGAGAGAGAGAGAGAGAGAGTATGTGAAGGAAATGTACAAAGATATTAACATGCGTTTTTTTTTTTTTTTTTTTTTTTTTTTTGCGTGTGAGCGAGAGAATGTGTGCAAGTACGCGCAAATTTGTGGGGCACAGAACATGTGTTCATGTACGTTCGTCGAGTGAAAGGCATCGGTTTTTATGTGCGCATGCATGGAAGCCTGTGATATTTATCTGTGTCATTATTATTGTTTTTATCATCAGACAAATAAATAGAATTAGCAAATGTGTTAAACCCCATAATTTCGGAATAACTGTTTCCAATCGAAAACTCATATAACGATAAAAAAAAGAAGAAGAAGAATGCCTAAGCTTTGTTTTTCCGAGAAGTTTTAGAATTAAAAGCAATAAATCTCGAAATTCCGGGTTCATCAAAACCTTCACTGAGAAAACTGAGAAATTTGCAATTAAGACATAATCATTCCTGCAATTTAAGTACGTGCAAATATAAAGTTATAAAATTAGCTCTCATCTCCGTCTTTTCCGAAGTCTTCATCTTATTCTTATCACAATCCGTATCAGTTGGATAAAAAATTTTTAAACATTTTTTTTTAATGTCTAAGTATCTTAGTGGTAGCCATTTGACTTCGTGAACGGTTAAACGTTAAAGGATCCGAAGGCAACGTAAAATTCCTTGTTGGGTATTTTTCTCCAATCTCTTTTTCGTCCATCTTTGATATGTCCGAATATTTTTCATAGAATCTTGTTTCCAAAACAACTAAGGGATCTTTCATTGTTTGTAAAACACAGCTCAGCCACCGCGGGCCCGGTGGCCGAGGGGCCTGAGGTGCTATCTTATTACTATTCATCCGGGGAAAGCGGAGTTATTAACAGTGGAGTAACTACCATCCACGCAAACCCTGTCATTGCGGAGGGGGCGCAAGTAACTAAGGGGCTTACTGTAGGTGCCAGTTATGAAAAAATCCGAACACACACAAAAACAAACAAACAAATTATTAACCCAAAGACTCGTACTTTCCTTTAAGATATCACATATTTAGCTTTACCTGAATATGTAAATATGAAGTTTCACTTTTGAGACACTGGATGCCTTACACATTGAAGCTATTCGGCCCTTTGGCTCCGGGTTGGAATACGATCGCTATGCAGGGGGTAGTAATACTATCGTTCTGAAATGGGTTGTAACACGATACCTCTGAAATGGGATGTAATATGATCGCTCTCCAGCAATTATTTACAGCATCCGCAGATCTGCTGTGAGGTGATTTTTTCAAGTGATAAGACGGTGATTTCTTCAAGTGATAAGACGGTCATTTCTTCAAGTGAAGAAATCACCCTCTTAGGCAGTGATTTCTTCTAGTCATAAGAGGGTGATTTCTTCAAGTGATAAGACGGTGATTTCTTCGAGTGATAAGACAGTGATTTCTTCAAGTGATAACACGGTGATTTCTTCAAGTGATAAGACGGTGATTTCTTCAAGGATAAGACAGTGATTTCTTCAAGTGATAAGACAGTGATTTCTTTAAGTGATAAGACGGTGATTTCTTCAAGTGAAAAGACGGTGATTTCTTCAAGTGATAAGACGGTGATTTCTTCAAGTGATAAGACGGTGATTTCTTCAAGTGATAAGACGTTCAGTTCTTCAAGAGATAAGACGGTGATTTCTTCTAGTCATAAGACGGTGATTTCTTCAGGTGATAAGACGGTGATTTCTTCAAGTGATAAGACGGTGATTTCTTCAAGTGATAAGACGTTGAGTTCTTCAAGAGATAAGACGGTGATTTCTTCTAGTCATAAGACGGTGATTTCTTCAGGTGATAAGACGGTGATTTCTTCAAGTGATAAGACGGTGATTTTGTCAAGTGATAGGACGGTGATTTCTTCAAGTCATAAGACGGTGATTTTTTTCAAGTGATAAGACGGTGATTTCTTCAAATGATAAGACGGTGATTTCTTTAAGTGATAAGACGGTGATTTCTTCATGCGATAAGACGGTGATTTCTTCAAGTGATAAGACGATGATTTCTTCAAATGATAAGACGGTGATTTCTTCAAGTGATTTGTTTTAGTTTTAGACAAAACAAATACCTGTTGTTATTGCTTTCAGCTATTTCTTAGAGTAAGTACGTCTATTTAATTCACTGTGTGGAAGCTAATGTAAAAGTGAGCGACATCCGTTCGTCAAAATGTCACTAAGCGTCCAAGTGGAGTCCAGTATCGGTGAAAGAAAAAAGGACAGCGCTAGATGAAATTTCCAAAACTCGGCCAGTTCCTTTTGCCGCAGAGTCAATTACGCTCAAGTGCCGTTTCTAATGAAAAAAATAAAAAAAATTAGTTGTTTGGCACATCAACTCTTCAAAGTTTAGAAGCAGAAATTTTACGAAAATATAACACTTCAGAAACAAGTGAAATTAAAATCGGCGATTATGAAGTCTTATATTAGTTATTAACATTAACTATTTGAATCTATTTTACTGAATTCATTTCTAGCGATAAATGTATATTCATCTTCGTTCATCGGTTTCCACACCGTGTTCATCCTGATTGGCTGATTGATAATCCTGCATTATGTACTTCTGTTCCAAAAATTACTTAAAGTTAAAACTACAGGTCCCTAGCCTCCCCCCCCCCCCACTTTTACAGACACACACCACACACACCGCACATCCTCCTTCGTATTCGAAATCCTGAGAAATTTACTGTGCTTAGCGGTGCTGAAGTAAATCTCGCTGGGGAGCGCACGCTGTGCTAGTTACGCCACGGCTTATACACTGAAGAGCAATTGAATTAGAGATACCTGTCTAGTAACGTGTAGCACCACCTTTCGCCCTGATGACGGCGGCGATTCGTCTCGGCATGGACTCGACAAGACACCGGAAGCGTTGGGAAGCCATACGAATCCACAAACAAGCTCCCACAGTTCACGAAGATTTCATGGAGGGTGAGTCCTTTCTCTCGATGGCATCCCAGATGTGCTCGATGGGATTGAGGTCTAGCTGGCCAAGGAAGCGAAGTCACGTCGGTGGAGTGTTCATCCAACCATTCGGATACAATTCGGGAGTGATGGCGCGGTACACTGTCTAGTTGCAGGATGAGGTCCCCAATGGGATGTTGAAGACGCACAAACGGGAGCAAATGGTCGTCCAGGATATCCCGGTAACGTTGACCTGTGAGGGACGATGTCACATGTACCAGGGGTCCCATTTTAGTCCATGTAAACAGTCCCCAGACGAGAATACCAGCCCCACCAGCTTGAAGAGTTCCCTTCTGGCAAGAAGGATCCATCGCTTCATGTGGTTTGCGCCGTACTCGTATCCTGCCATCCGCATGTGCCAAGATGAATCTGGACTCATCAGTCCAGGCAACATTTTCCCACATGTCTAGGGACCAGTGGCGATGTTCCCGCGCTCGTGCTAATCTTTTGACCCTGTGATGTGCGGTCAGCAGCGGTACCCTCGTGGGACGATGGCTTCTGTACCCCATAGCGAGGAGATGGTTTTGGATGGTGTGGCTGCTTACACGTTTTTGTGCACCAGCGTTAAATTTCCGAGTGATTTATTGCACTGTGGCCCATCTATCCGCTGTTACAAGGCTAGCTAGCTGACGTTGACCCCGCTCATCCACACGCTGTTGTCCACGGCAGTTGGCCCTTGTTGGGATAGTTTTTGCCGGATTCGATGTACTCACGGCGCACCCGTGACACAGTGGCTCGTGAAAATCCCATTGCCTGCACGACTTCCGAGATGGAGTGACCCATTCGTCGGGCCCCGACAATTTGCAAAAGTTCAAATGCGCTTAGATCCTTCGTCCTACTCATACTGCGTCCGACTCTTACTGATTCCCGTCGCATCACTCCTTATATTGTCGGATCGCTGCATACGTCATGTCGTTTCCGTTTACAGGGCCGCCTGAAGCGTCACATTTGCATAACGCCAGCTGTCTCTAATTCAGTTGCTTTTCAGTGTAAATCGCCATGGGCATCTAAGATCAGAAAGAATCCCTCTCCAGTGGTATGAGGTGTTGGTTCTGCCTTCCTCTCCTGGAACCAGTGGCCCTAAAGTAGGGTTGGTTGACTGCTTATAGCCCTTAGAGTTGCTCACGGTGGTGGTTAAACGATAAAAAAAAAGAAAAAGAGATGGAGTCCACCATCAGTACTTCGGGTCCGCTGATTCTAGACAGCCGAGAGAAACAGTTTCGTGCGTGCTCGCGAGATGACGATCTTGCGAAAGGAGAAATCAATGACGCGTGGAAGCAAACTTACATAAGACATTTCGCACGGAAGTAGAAATACCAAACGTATCTTCGTGTCAATGCTCAGAAGTAGAAGTCAGACTGCGATCAGAACGAGCTTCGAGTATGAGAAATCATAATTTTTTAGCAACGCAGTTCATTTCTGCGCATGTGTGTGGCAGAAATGTCTCTCTAGAGAGAGATAGGAACGGAACTACAAGTTTCTACACTACCGGAACGGCTGTGTACAAACTTGTGGACAGCCCTGATCGTGGTCTCATTCACATGAGCAGTTAACTGTAATTAAATTGTCAGGCCAAGAGACAGAAGTGTTGCGCATGGCATAATTATCAGATTTCTCGCGAATGATTGTGTCATTCCTCTCGAAATCTTTACAAAGCTTCGAGCCTAGTTTGGGGAAAACCTTCGTCACAGGCAAGGGTAAACAGTTGGGCTAAATAATTTAAGAAAGGGCGATACTGAGTCGAAAATGAATTTCACGTTTAAAGGCTTAATTTGCAGAACTTTCTTTAGAATTTTACATAAATTACTTGCCTCGTGAAATGAAGATATTGAAAATCCCCGCTGAGAAAATGCAACATTATTCAGAAGCACCTACTTATGCGAACAATCATTTTCTGTAAAAAAAGACGTGAAATCAAGAGATCGTTCTCGTCTAATTGGTGAACACTTGGCGGGAAACCTGCGTATCTCTGAGTAGGACATTGAACCAGATATTGAAATACTAATAAAAAAACAAGCAATGTCAAATTTCTTACTACAGATTAACAAAAAATGAAATAGTTTTGGAGATACCTTCATATTTCCCAAGCAGGTAAGTTGCTTTGTTTAATTAATTTCTGTACCCTTTTTGGAACACGCCTGGGTTTTTAGCTTCTCAGTATCGTGTGTTCTGAAAACTGACATATCAAGAAAGGTGGAACCAAGCTTCGTCTGTTAAAATGAAGAGAAATAGGTTGAGCAGGGCTCCAGACACCATCTCTAAGAGCCACTGACAGTAACGGACACGTTTTCCCTTATTTAAATGCTTTTAATTCCTCCACAGAACTCACACGATAAGGCTTCATTTTTTTAAACCATCAAATATGCGCTGAATTGAATTACGAGTAACGTCTGTCTGCTGCGATAAACGGCATGTTGACTTCTTGCGGCTTCTTTCGATACGATTCGCTACATTGGTGGCAGCTGTCGGTGTGCGGAGTTCGTTTTTTCACTCTCTGTGCGTTGATTACAGAACCAGTTGTACGCCATTTCTTCACTAAGTTCTGGACCGTTGATTACTCAGGAAGATTGGCACCAGGATATTTTGCTTTAAATCGTTTGCGAAGCAAAACAAAAGAACATGTACGGACATACCCCTCCACAATAAAAACGCGTTGATCAATTGAATACATTATGGCGGGCCGCAGATGGCCTAGTGGTTAACGTTCGTAACTGCTACGGAGAAGTCTCAGATTCGATTCCAGGCAGGTATGAACGCTCAAACCACTAAATATTTGCCGTGCGTCGGATGGGTACGTAAATCTGTCATACCCAGGATACTGGCCCTCCAGTTATAAACAAGGGCGTTTTCCTCCCTATTTCTACTTCGCTTCCGGGTGACTTTCCTGTCTGGCACCCTAGTCCAAATCTCCTAGCTTCCTGCGTCTAAAGGTTGTTTAAGACCCGGGGTCAGACACTCCTTCTTAAAATCCTCTATATATGATATGATACGAATACGGCATGGCACAGACGCAGACTGTCTCCCAGAGCATAAAGAGGATCACTAAACTCATATGCGCATGCGCGACAGCGTTGCATAGTTTCCAGCGATGAACTGTAACTGTTATTTTGAGGGAAGGGAGAGCATAGCTATACTATTTTAAATTCTTGGACGTTTCTCTTATTCCTGCTTGTTGAGGGACTTCTACAACGATCGTCACCTTGAACACTTTCACGGTCATTTCCGAAGCGTTTGTCGCACTCGTACACTTGAACGACTATTGCAGTCCTGACCATACACTCTCAGCAACAGGTTCTTCATAAGAATCGCCCAGGTTCTTACAGAATCTGACGCAAATGCATTGCTCAACCTTCTCAGACTTCGTTAAAGTGGATCCACATGAAATCTTTGCTTTCTATTTCAAATGGGAAAAATTCTGTAGCCATTTTCTTCACAATTCATGCGTTCCCAAGGATGAAAATTTGAACATTGATAAAAATAACTTCATATTATAGCCTAATATACTTAATAATTTCTAAACCTTAACCACAATTATATAAAAAATCAATAACTTTTCCTTTGGTGGTGTTGAGACCACAAAATAGATGGCCCCACGTCTAGTCTACACGTGACTTACTAAATGCTATCACGTCGCATTTTTTTTTCAATAATTTCATTAATGTTTTGATTACAATCAACACTTGTGTCCATCCATGCAATAGTCCGGAATGTTTACAATGATTCGAGCCATTTATATTAAATATTCTGATATTAATTTAGCTGAAAATATTGCATAGTGCGCTTGCTGGTTTATTTCGGAATTAAAAATCAGCAGCATCCACAGTTCTGTTAACAATTTCAGATAAATTATTTTCAAAACATTTTATCTAAGAGGTTCCAATCATTCTAAACATTCCAGACTGTCGCATGGATACACTCAAATTTTGATTCCATTCAAAAAATTAATGAAATTATTGAAAAAATAGTGACGTGATAGCATTTAGCAAGTCACGTGTAGATGTGGCGCCATCTATTTTCTGGTCTTAACACCACTAAAGGAAAAGTTATTGATTTTTAACATAATTATAGTTAAATTTTAGAAAATATTTGGTATACTAGGCTATAAAAATGTGAAGTTATTTTTCATCGATGTTCAAATTTTCATCCTTGGGAACGCATTAATTGTGAAGAAAAATGGCTACCGCAGTTTGCCCATTGAAAATATAATGCGAAGGTTTTAGGTGGATCCACTTAAATGCGTCACGCTGATCAGACTAGACTCCAAACACCTGGCCATAGCACAAAAGTCTCACTGACAGCATTTTCTCGGCAGGCGCATGTGCAATAGGTTCCAAAGTCACAGCCTACCAAATGACATTCTGCTTTGCAGCTCCATTTAACAGTTATGCATACAGTCCCGATTATTTTTTATCACCCTTCGTACGGTGAGATGAATGCTTGGTGTAAAAAAAGGGAGATAAGAAGGAACTAATAGATCACGAAAACGGCACGACAAAGAAAAGACCCTCAGGCGGTAATGGGTTGAACATACATCTAAAAGAACTGTCTATCTTTAGGCAACTTAAATACTAGACAGGAGACAAGATACCAAAAGGGAGGAAAAAGCGCAGAAGAAGGTTCCCGGTTAGCAATAACGAATGAAATTCAAAAGCATGCCTGGGTCACATGATAGAAAATTGTTCAAGATTTGTGGAAAAGACTTGGGGAAACCTTCGTCAATTTTGATTTGTGGAAAAGACTTCAGGAAACCTTCGTCCATTTTTATTTGTGGAAAAGACTTGGGGAAATCTTCGTCCATTTTAATTTCTGGAAAAAACTTGGGGAAACCTTCGTCCAGCAGCGAAATGAAAATGGGCCGTTCCGTTGGCGCATGACCATCCGTTCGAGATGGATCCGGGTTCAAATCCCGGTGAGGCATGGATGTTGTGTTTGTCTTACGGCACTGGTTCTCTCGCTTTTCTGGAACCAGTGGCCCTAAATTAGGGACAGAAGACTGCTTATGGCACATTGAGTTGTTCACGGTGGTCGTTAAACCTTCAATAAAAAATAAAATGAGAATGGTCGTTAATGATGATGATGCCAGTAGCTGAAATTAGAGGCATCAGCTAAATAAATGCTTAGAAAAGTGACTGACCACGCAATTGCATATATTAAATTTATAACTATCTGACTCAGCGTTTGTTTATGCTAATATCATGTCACTACGTATTCCACAGCAATTTTGGCAATGAAGCTAAAGCATAATTTCGTCATGAATGGTACGAAGCATACACGCAATGCGCAACACGTTCCTGGTTTCTATAGTAGTCCCGCACAACCTTAATTCAGTCATCAATGATTTTGCACTGTCACCCGAAGTTAATTGTGTGCAAGCGTTAATTGGATGTCAGATGAGAATTCAGTAACTTTCGCAGCCACCTGCTTAGTTGAGGATCATGAGGAGCTTCTGCCACTATAACTTCCTGAATAAGTGACTAAGAATTTATTTAGGTGAGCCCGAATTACATTCTCTATTTTTAATTCTTCTACGCATTTCATTAGAAGAATAAAGCCTCTTGTCCTAACTATCCATATTAAAATGCCCTGCATTGTGCAATGAACGGCTGTTTTGTTGGCTAAAGTCTCACAGTATGTCGATAAAACGAAATAAAATATTTTCAGTTACAAATTTGACGAGTTGAACGAGAGTAAAGGTAAATTCTGCTCGTTAAATCCTATGTAAAACACCTCGATACGACATTGTTTATTTAACCAATTTCAGGAATATTAAAGTTGTAACTTACAGACCAATTTCTCCACTAAATATACATTCTCGCATCCGGGAAATATTTGAAGGCTGTTGTTCTTCCACTCCTGACATTTGCTAAACTCAAAAGGACAACAGCTTTTCTTCCTTCTCCTCCCATTCCCCCTCACGTCGCTATCTCCCTCTTTTAATATTTCAGTCAAAGTTAGGGAGAACAACCTGTAAAACCGTGAACGTATAAGGGGTGGGGGATAGATAAACTGACATTGAGGGAAACAGAGAGAGGGAGTGAGTAACAGCGGCAGAAACGGAAAAAGAGGGATTGAGGATAAGTGGCAGATACTAAGACACTTGGAGAGATAGTGGAAGAAACTGAGATAAATAGACACACACACAAAAAAAAGGAGACTGAAAGAAATGGACACGCAGAAAAAGAGAGCGGCTGAAAGAAAGTGATGAAAACTCATAGACAAACTGACAAAATAAGACGAATGAGAAAGGCAAAAGCAGAAAATGGACAAACAAACAGTTAAAGAACCCAATCCCTAGAAAACGAAAGAATCGACGATATTGAAGAGAAGGATGCCGAAACAAGGAGAAAGTAGAAGGGAGTGTTCCCCCCCCTCCCAGCTGAGGATATAATTGACGGAGGGGCAGAAAACTATCGCGTACATGGCCGCGGATGGCCTAGTGGACAACGTTCGTGACTACCACGGAAAGGACCTCAGGTTCAATCCCAGGCAAGTACGATCGCTCGATCCACTAAATATTCGCCGTGCGTCATATGGGCACGTTAACTGGTCCCCGGGTAATAAATAAGGGCCTCTTCCTTCCCCTTTCTATTACGCTTCCGTGTTACTTTCCTAACGGGTGCTCTAGCCCAAATCTGCCGCCCCGGTGGCGCAGTGGTCTAAGGCGTTGGCCTCTGATCATTCGTCCGTTAGGGGTCCGGGTTCGAATCCCGGTCAGGCATGGATGTTGTGTTTGTCTTACGGCACTGGCTCTTTCCCTTCCCTGGAACCAGTGACCCTAAATTACGGACGGGCGACTGCTTACAGCCCATTGAGTTGCTCACGGTGGTCGTTAAACATCCAATTAAAAAAAAAAAAAAAAGCCCAAATCTCCTAGCTTCTTATTTCTAAGGGTTGTTTAAGACCTGGGGTCAGACACTCTCTTCCTAAAATCCTCTACATATGATCATTTGATCAACTATCGCGTACTGACACACAGAGAGTATTTTGCACTCCATAGTTTGTATTTCACTTGTCTCTCAGTGAAATTATTTCATTACATTCGGTGAAATTATTATACAATAATATATTTTTCCTCTTTCGCATTATTCACCGCTATGCTGGCCCAGAGGAAGACATAACTGGCAACTCTTTATATTTTACACTGAATAATATCTCGTAGTGACACACGGAGAGTACCTCACAAACCATTGTTGGTGTTTTACTTGTGTTTTAGTGAAAGGTATATGTTTATTCTTAGACAAATCCGTCCCTTTTCTGCATTTAATTGTGGAACTATTTATATCGCGTAGTGACACAGGGTGAGCTGCTATCTAAAACGTAAACAAACCTTTAGCTGGTTTTCTTTACCTTTGAGGGAAAATTAGCTAGAAACTGCTTGTGTGACGAATTCACACCGCTTTGAGATCATGTACCCTAATAACAAGCTATTCTAGTGAATTGTCCCTCAGATATAGTGAAGCAGTCCTAATATACACTGAGTGACCACTTTATTATGACCACCCCCTCAGTACTTTGTTGGGCCACCTTTTGCCTTTAATACTGCGTCGATTCTTCGTGGTATGGACTCCACGAGATGTTGACAGGTGGTTTGTGGAATCTAAAGATCATGCTTAATGAATAGCACTTTGCAGGAGTGTGAAATTGCAGGGTTGTGGATCCAGCTGTCTGATGGCTCATTCAACGTCATCCCACAAATTCTCAATGGGGTTGAGATCTGGAGATTGTGGGGGCCACCTAAGCAAAGTAAACTCACCGGCATGTTCCTGAAACCAATCCTGTACAATACGAGCACTATGGCAGGACGCATTATCTTGTTGAAAGTGGCCATCGCCATTGGGATAAACCATCCACATGACAGGATGCACTTGGTCCGCAACGAAGTTTAGATGTAATGTGCCAATCAGACGTTGATCAACACGAATTAAAGGTCCCAGAGTATGTCAGGAAAGCATTCCCCAAACCATAACGTTGCCTCCACCAGCTTGAAGGGTTGTAGCAATGTATTTGGGGTCCATGCTTTTGTGCTGTTTCCGCCAAATTCTCACTCGGCCATTGGCATGGTGCAACTGAAAACGTGATTCATCGGGCCACATAATTTGTTTCCAATTATCGACTGTCCAATCCTTGTTCTCCTGTGCGAACTGGAGACGTTTTCTCTTGTTAACTGCAGACAGCAAAGGTGTTCCAACTGGCTTTCGGCTGCCATATTCCATCCGATGCAGTGTACGGCGAACAGTGCTTGCAGAGGTCATTTGAGGGGATCCTTGATTAAGATGGCCTGTAATTTGCTGCACTGTTGCCCTTCTGTTGTCTGTTACCAGTCTGTACTCTTTCCGTTCCACCCGAGCAGTCACTACTGGAGGACGACCATACGTTTCACGTAGAGACCCAGTTTTTTGGATGAAAGTCCAGTCTTTAAACACTTTAACAACAGCTGCTCTGGAAAATTTCACGAATGCGGCGGTTTCGGTGATACTCGCTCCATGGTTTCGAGCTCCTACAATCATCACACGATGAAAGTCAGTCAAATCGCATTTTTTACCCATCTCGTCACCCAAAAATCACTTCTACTACTATCGCAAGCACTAAGCTTTCCCTTTTCATAGTAACTCGGCCCTCTGGCGGCAACAGCGTGCAGCCATAGCTCATTTGCTTAAAACTGTCAGGTGGTCATAATAAAGTGGCCACTCAGTGTACAAACACCTGAATACCTGTTGTAACGACAAACAACCCGTTATACTGCCTCACACTTGGAGGTTTCTCATTAAAGTTGAAACTAATTTTCATCAACCTCCTTTTGCAATTCCTTCGAAGTCGCCTACCATTGCATCTTTAACTTAGCGGACTTCTAACTGAATTCCATTACTTCCTTTTTGTAACTTGTTCTGTGGCAACATCTGATCTGTGTCATCTACAATGTAGCATATCCGAACTCAAGAGCTTATTAAGTATCTATGTAGGAGTTATTATGTGAAGTGCCTTTTACTTTTTTAGTATCACACCTGATGATGAAATCTCCTGATGATTTCGAAAACACTTGTGTATTTATACGAAACAATTTTTAACGTGCCTAGACGGTATTTCAAACCCAATATTTGTTAAAAAAATCTTCCGCCGATCGTGGCCGAAGGATACACATTAGTGGTCTGCAAGGGCCTTAATTTGGAAATCCCAGCCCAGCCCGGCTTAGCTCAGAATTTCCACTTTACGTCCCGACCCGTTTTATACTTTCATCAAGCATTGTCCCCCATATATTGCAGATAACGCAATTCTTCCTTCAAAATAGGGTCTTCAACCCGTGGCCGGTGGAGCATTTTTCAATGCCAGCGAAACGTTGTACACAAAGGAAATTCTAAAATGGAAGAAGATACATTTTCGAAATGGGGAAGTGAATATCCACACGCTCACACACAGAGATAAATTTTGAAAGAGTACCAGAGAATGTAGGCGTGTCAGGTACATATTTCGAAATTCTTTGTATTATACGAGTAAGGAGAGCAACCCCCCCCCTCCCCCCCCAAAAGAGCAATTTTTTCCTCTTTGTAGGTTGCAGTTTAGCAGACAACGAGTTCGAATATTACGCTACAGACCGGGTTAGCTGGGTCAAGTGTCACCGTTGTGAAAAACAGTATGAACGACGGCACAAATATGTCGCTTATGTTAGCGTCTTCTACGACGAAGAGCAACGCGGTGTAGTCCGATTTTTGTGGGCTAAAAGGAAAACTCAGACGGAAATTCACAAAGAAATGGTCGAAGGGTATGGTGGTGATTGCTGAACCGCAGCAACATCTCCAGATGGTGCAGTTTCTTTGCAAAGGGCAGTGACAACCGTACCTATCCGACACGTTCCGGTTGACCTATAACTGTGTCATCACCTAACACTAAGCAGAAAATTCTGAGTGATCGGCGGATCAATTTGCGCACATTGGTACAAAACTTCAACATTGCGTACGGTATAGCGTACGATATTGTGCATGACAAATTGCAATTTCTCAAGGTCAGTGCGCAATGGGTGCACAAGAACTTGACAAACGGCCAGAAGGTACAGAGAATGATGTCATCCTTGGACCAGTTGATGCGTTACGCACAAGAAGGACATGAATTTATGGCAGGTGTAGTGACGGGCAATAGGTTCTGGGCGTACTTGAAACGAAGAAGTATGGTGTGGCTGCATTCCGAATTTTGCCACCAAAAAAATTCAGAGTAACCCAATCTGCACAAAAAGTCTTCATGACGGTGTTTTGGGACATGCATGAAGTCCTTCTGGTGGAGTTTCATCCAATGGGGACACACTGTGAATGCCAAAACCTACGCTAACAAGTTGAAAAAGTTGCAGCGTGCCTTTCGTGAAAAAAGACCCAACAGTGACGTTGCAAGTGTTAGACTGCTTCATGACAACGCTTGCTCACATGTTGCACAGCATGTTCGTGACAAAATTGCGCAATTTGGCTTGGACATGCTCTAACTCTCACATTAAAGTTCGGACCTGGTTCCTTCGAACTTTCATCTGTTCGGTCCCTTGAAAAGATTCCTGGGCGGCCAACGCTTCGATTCGGCTGACGAAGTCAAATTGGTTCTCCGCAGCTGGCTATACGCCCAGAAAACGGACTCTTATGAACAACGTATACTAAAACTGGAACCACGCTGGGATAAATGTCTCGAACCTCTCGGTTCTTATGTTGAAAAATAGCTAAGAAATGTCTATACGCCCAGAAAACGGACTTTTATGAACAAGGTATACTAAAACTGGTACCACGCTGGGATAAATGTCTCGAACGTCTCGGTTCTTATGTTGAAAAATAGCTAAGAAATGTCTATACGCCCAGAAAACGGACTTTTATGAACAAGGTATACTAAAACTGGTACCACAATAGGATAAATGTCTCGAGCGTCTCGGTTCTTATGTTGAAAAATAGCTAAGAAATGTCTATAAGCCCAGAAAACGGACTTTTATGAACAAGGTATACTAAAACTGGTACCACGCTAGGATAAATGTCTCGAGCGTCTCGGTTCTTATGTTGAAAAATAGCTAAGAAATGTCTATACGCCCAGAAAACGGACTTTTATGAACAAGGTATACTAAAACTGGTACCACGCTGGGATAAATGTCTCGAGCGTCTCGGTTCTTATGTTGAAATGTATCTAAGACATGTCTATACGCCCAGAAAATGGACTTTTATGAACAAGGTATACTAAAACTGCTACCACGCTGTTATAAATGTCTCGAGCGTCTCGGTTCTTATGTTGAAAAATAGCTAAGAAATGTCTATACGCCAAGAAAACGGATTTTTTTTATGAACAAGGTATACTAAAACTGGTGCCACGCTGGGATAAATGTCTCGAGCGTCTCGGTTCTTATGTTAAAATGTATCTAAGACATGTCTATACGCCCAGAAAATGGACTTTTATGAACAAGGTATACTAAAACTGCTACCACGCTGTTATAAATGTCTCGAGCGTCTCGGTTCTTATGTTGAAAAATAGCTAAGAAATGTCTATACGCCCAGAAAATGGAGTTTTTTAACAAGGTATACTTAAACTGGTACCACGCTGGGATAAATGTCTCGAGCGTCTCGGTTCTTATGTTGAAATGTAACTAAGACATGTCTATACGCCCAGAAAATGGACTTTTATGAACAAGGTATACTAAAACTGCTACCACGCTGTTATAAATGTCTCGAGCGTCTCGGTTATTATGTTGAAAAATAGCTGAGAAATGTCTATACGCCCAGAAAACGGACTTCTATGAACAAGGTATACTAAAACTGGTACCACGCTAGGATAAATGTCTCGAGCGTCTCGGTTCTTATGTTGAAAAATAGCTAAGAAATGTCTATACGCCCAGAAAACGGACTTTTATGAACAAGGTATACTAAAACTGGTACCACGCTGGGATAAATGTCTCGAGCGTCTCGGTTCTTATGTTGAAAAATAGCTAAGAAATGTCTATACGCCCAGAAAACGGACTTTTATGAACAAGGTATACTAAAACTGGTACCACGCTGGGATAAATGTCTCGAGCGTCTCGGTTCTTATGTTGAAAAATAGCTAAGAAATGTCTATACGCCGAGAAAACGGACTTTTATGAACAAGGTATACTAAAACTGGTACCACGCTGGGATAAAGGTCTCCAGCGTCTCGGTTCTTATGTTGAAAAATAACTAAGAAATGTCTATACGCCCGGAAAACGGACTTTTATGAACAAGGTATACTAAAACTGGTACCACGCTGGGATAAATGTCTCGAGCGTCTCGGTTCTTATGTTGAAAAATGTAGCTAAGACATGTCTATACGCCCAGAAAACGGACTTTTATGAACAAGGTATACTAAAACTACTACCACGCTGTTATAAATGTCTCGAGCGTCTCGGTTCTTATGTTGAAAAATAGCTGAGAAATGTCTATACTCCCAGAAAACGGACTTTTATGAACAAGGTACACTAAAACTCCTACCACGCTGTTATAAATGTCTCGAGCGTCTCGGTTCTTATGTTGAAAAATAGCTGAGAAATGTCTATACGCCCAGAAAACGGACTTTTATGAACAAGGTATACTAAAACTGGTACCACGCTGGGATAAAGGTCTCCAGCGTCTCGGTTCTTATGTTGAAAAATAACTAAGAAATGTCTAAACGCCCAGAAAACGGACTTTTATGAACAAGGTATACTAAAACTGGTACCACGCTGGGATAAATGTCTCGAGCGTCTCGGTTCTTATGTTGAAATGTAGCTAAGAAATGTCTATACGCCCAGAAAACGGACTTTTATGAACAAGGTATACTAAAACTGCTACCACGCTGTTATAAATGTCTCGAGCGTCTCGGTTCTTATGTTGAAAAATAGCTGTGAAATGTCTGTACGCCCAGAAAACGGACTTTTATGAACAAGGTATACTAAAACTGGTACCACGCTGGGATAAATGTCTCGAGCGTCTGGGTTCTTATGTTGAAATGTAACTAAGAAATGTCTATACGGCCAGAAAACGGACTTTTATGAACAAGGTATACTAAAACTGGTACCACGCTGTTATAAATGTCTCGAGCGTCTCGGTTCTTATGTTGGAAAATAGCTAAGAAATGTAGTTACACTGTGTAGATGTTTTGTTCCGTATATCCATTAAACTGTTGCCCCCCTCCTTCACCAAAAAAAAAAAAATAGTGTGCGTTACATTTCGATCCACCCTTGTACATATTATAATAACTTCATCGTTTCTTTTTCCGAAAGAGAAATTTTAAGATTCAAATGCTTTCTGAAATAATCGTTATTCATAACAATCACATGCATGTTTTCTTTTCCTTTCCATGTAGCCCTCGATTCCTATTCCGTTTCGCATATCTGCGATCCAGAAAAGTTTAAAGGACCAGAGGATTAGAGAAACAATCGTGCCATGCTGAACAAAACTCTTTTAGTTGTAGAAGGAATGTCTCATAGAGAAACGTGCCGTTTCTCATTAAAATTCTTCACATGATTTAGGATTCGACCCAGATACATACTTCAAGATAATAAACGCTTCTCATATAAATACTTTTCTACTCTCATAAATTAAAATACAAACAATGTGGTCCTCGGTCCCCAAACGTGTACAAAAATACTTCAAACTTCCTCATCTCCACTGTAGCAACAAATGGTGCCGCAAGTTCGTTTTGGTTTGGGATTCTATTCATGTAAACATTTCTCTGAAATCAAAAACAAAATTCACGTATTTTAGTCACAAAAGACAACTAAGTGAAAACGGAATTTGATTCCAACCGTAAAAGAAATAAGCCGTCCCGCTTCAGATTTTCATCTTACAGCCCCGACTTGTCGATTTAAGTTGTAATTAATTAATGCATCCGCTGGAAAATTCGTTTCACACAGTGAACGTCGCAATCTGATTATACACTAAAGAGACAAAAAACTAGGAAAGAGCGCTAGAATTTGCATTACATGGCACCACATCTATGCAGTAATTGATATCGTCCGCAAACGACGTATTCACTGAAGTGCCAGAAAAACTGGTACACCAGTTTAATACTTGGTAGGCCCCCCACCGGAGCGCAGGACTGCAGAAATACGTCGGGGCATGGACTCCACTAGCTTCTGGAAACACGCTATAGGCAATGCACACCATACTTTCTGCAGAGAGTTCCACAATTCGGGTGTATTCCGAGGTCTCGGATTCCTGTGTTCGATAGCGCGTTGCATGGCATCCCAAATGTGTTCTATGACGTTCAGATCTACGGACTTGGATGGAATTGACAACACCCGAAACTCAGAAGAATGCTCCTCTAACCACAATGTGGCGTCCCGACTCTTGTGTGGAGGTTCATTTTTCTGGTGGAACAGGCACAACCCATCAGCATGAATGCAGGACAAGAATGGGTGTGCCTCGTCAGAAAGGATGCGCACATAGCGTTGACCGTGTCAGACGTTTGTAGACACATGGTGTGACCACAGAAAAGCCCTGGAGCATCGTGGACAGCGGCGTCTGGCACGCATCGTAACATCAGCCCGGTGTGCAACATTGCCGCAGATCACAGCTCGATTCAATGCCGGGGCCACTAGCAGCATCAGCGTTCGGACAGTGCAACGTTCCCTGTTTTCTGTGGAGTTTCGGAGCCGACGACCCACCCAGGTGTCATTGCTAACCTGGCGACACAAACGTATCCGCCTCGCCTGAGCTAGGGAACACCGCCGTTGGACGCAAGATCACTGGAAACATGTAGCCTGGTCCGACGAATTGCGGAACCAACTGTTTCGAGCAAATGGCCGTCTCCGGGTGTCGCAACAACTCCACGAGGTAATGTATCTCGTATGCATACAATGGAGAGTGCAGGCCTGCTGTGGCTCTGTTATGGTGTAGGCTGCTTTCAACTGGCAAGCATTTGGACCCCCTCGTACATCTGAAGACCGTACTGACCGGTATGAAGCTACGTAACCATCCTTTGGGGAGCATTTGCACTCGTCCATGTCATGGAATCACTCCAGCGGATGCGACCTTTTTCATGCTTTGTATCTTGCACTTCTTCATGTTCAGTCGGACTCTCATCAACGTGCTACGTGTACACTGATTCCTTAAGTGTTGTACAGTCTGTGTCATCGTTGGACTGTAGTGATCATCCTTTTCTGTTTAACTTACGAAGGCTTCTTCGTTCTTTGCTCGAGGCCGGTGTCCAGATACAATTCTGCTGGATTCCTGGGAATGTTGGAATTGCAGGTAACGAGTGTGCTGATGCTGTTGCTAGATCTTCTTCCTCTTTGGTCATCACACCCTTGTCACTGTTTCATCGTGATTTACGCTTTATTATTCGTGGTCATATCACGCGAACGCGGCATGGTCTGTGGGATCAACCGGCGGAAAATAAACTTCATCGTATCAAACCAAATCTTGGAGTCTGGAGATCCCCATGTCGCCTGAACCGTGGTGAGGAAGTTGTTCTTGCGCGTCTCCGCATAGGGCATTGTCGTTTCACTCGCCGCATCTTGCTGTGTGGTGACACCTCAAGTAGCACACTGACATTGGCCAACGGTTGGCCCAATGATATTTTTGCGTCAGCAGCGTTGGGCGAAGGTTGCGTTGTTTATCGAAGATTGGCCAACGGTTTTTCCAACCACACATGACCAACCATTTATCAACAAACGACCACTTAACGGTTGTCCGATGGTTGTCCAACAACACATGACCAACCATGATTGTCCAACAACACATGATCACATTGAAAAACTGTTTGCAACAGTTTTCCAATGTGATTCCAACCGTTGAACCAACACATATCCAATTGTTGGCCGCCGAGTCACCTGTCGCTGGGCCGACCTCTGTATTTATGTTCGTTTTCGTGACGTTCATTTTCATTTCTTCATTTTCTTATTTGTTGAGCAACGACGCAGCTACGTTGCTGCTGCTCCTAGAGGATCACTGCGATACATTCGCTATCTTTTTATTTTTAAAACAAATTGAATGTTTTGAACGTATCTAGTTTTTACACTTTTCTTCATTCTCATATTTCACTTTTACTGAATCAGCCTGATTTTAAGCATTATACCCTGTTTTTAATACTGTTCATTCGATTGTCTTGTGTCTGGTGCTCTTTGGCCAAACATGGCCCTTCAGCCATAAAAATCTACCAACCAACCAACCAACCAACCAACCTCTTTCAACACGACCGCACATGTCTACAGCCACCCAGTTATGGCTGGAAGAATATCCCACGTAGTTTGGAAACCAGACTTGCCCCCTCTTCCTCATTCGCCGGATTTAAACCCCATCGAACATATTTGGGATGTTGTTCAACGTACCGTCAATGCCAGGAATCCTCCACCGGTGACTACTACGGAATTTTGGGACGCTCTTCAGGAAGCGTGGTGTGAACTGTCTCCACAGTACTACAGAGAGCTCGTAGAGTCCATGTCCCGTCGCGTCGCTGCTTTTATCCAATCGCGAGGAGAACCAACGCGGTGTTAGAGAGGTATCACAGTTTTTTGGCACTTCAGTGTATTTAGCACGTCAGTCTTCGTTTTGTGACACGAAAAGATCTTTTTTAATGCAGAAGCAAAGTGTCAAACCTCCCAGTAGAGTCCTGGCCCAGTCCTAGTACAGGCCAGCCCAAGCCTGTAATATTCTAATTCACTGATAAAACAAAAGAGCCCAAGGGCCGTGTCGAGCCCGTACAGACCTTTAAGACACGTTACACTTCTGAAGTCCAGCCGTGTGATTTACATGCAACGAGTTCAGTACGGGCATGGCCCCTGTGCCATAAAAATGCCAGACACATACAGACACAATAGGTGATTTGTAAAAGAAAGATGGCACCGAAATCTTGAAGCACATAAGCATTTAAATTCACAGCTATTTTAGCCTTATTACGATATTTTCCTTAAAGCTGGAATATATTGTAAATACCCAGCTACTGGGAATTGGATTTTGTGGAAAAGTTTCTTGGATTTCTTATGATACATACTGAATCCACACTTCGATGTCTGACTGCATGACTTCCGTGGCTCACTTCAATGTGATATCTTTTAACGGTGAATGAGACTCTGAACATTCTACCAATAGGGTCACGAAGTGAAGCACCGAGTGCGGCTCAAAATTTTGCACGAGAACGCTGTGCGTGTTGCTCAAGGCAGTTAAGATTCTCTCGGGTTCTTTCTGAAGAGCAAAATATATCATGAAATCTTCCTTCCGTGCTGCAAAGTTTCCTAAAAGGACCATTATTTTCGTGAAGACATCCCATCGAGCGGAGTTTACGTGTGTTTCCATGGTAACGGGGCTCGAACGGGAAGGAAGGAAGCGCTGCTTATAACATTTCGCATCTCAGTTTCTCTTTCGAAATGGTGATGCCCCTTTACAAAGTAATAGAACTTTAAGTTTGGAATTCATCCTGGTATACTTCGCAGAATTAGAAGTGTTAAAAAACTCTGTATTGAATCTTTGCACAAACAAGCAGGAAATAAATTATTTCGGCAATTTGCAATCATGAAACTCCATAAAAAATGGAATCCTTTTATTGTTACTATTCGAAGCTACAGCTCTTTGTTAAGAAAGTTCCCTTTGAAGCAATGTTATATGAGCCACCTGCTGACAGCAGATCTTTATCTATCGGCGAAACCATTTTATCTTTTGAAAATGATAAATCAGTAGAATTTAAATATTTCTATGATGTACAGGGTGTCCATAAATGAAGTATTCAACTTCAGTCTACTATTGAAAACAATCACGACAAATAACAATTTACTTTTAACGTCAAAACACTTGGTAAATGCGAAACTTTTTTTAATGTCAGTGGGCCTCCACCTGTTCACCATTGGTTGCCCTCTGCGTGTCTAATTGATTGCCCTCTGGATGTCTAAACTGATTGCCCTCTGGATGTCTAAATTGGTTGCTCTCTGGATGTCTAATTGGTTTCCGTCCAAACAGGTCTAATTGGTTGCCCTCTTGATGTCTAAACGATAGTACAATTCCACTCACGTACGGTGCCGAACGTCAGGTGTAACAAGCAGGAAGGATGCCGTTATCCGTTCTTTGATCTCAGTGATATATGTAACCTTTTTCTTCTACACAATGTCCTTAATAAAGCCCCAAAGAAAAAAACTCTCATGGGAAGAACGAGGTGGCCATGTCATCGGACCCTCTTACCACCAAAACAATGCCCTGAAAAATGAAGGTCTAAAGATCTGCGTACATCCAAAGTCCAGTGCGTAGGCGCTCCATCTTGCTGGAAAATGATGTCTTAAATATTCTGGAATTGTGAGAATGCGAATTTGTTCTAACATGTTCTTCGGGCTCCTTAGGTAAGCCTTGCGCACGTCTTCCACCTTTTCGTCTGAAATGGAAGCTGAATCGTGTTGCACCATCTTTAGCCATCCGTCTGCCAGTTCTTCGATTCCGCGGCGGTACCACTTTTCGTCCTTGGAGGCGAATAACACCTTTACCCCAGCTGCCACCTCCTCCTGGTTGTTGAAGTGCCTCCGGCAAAGGAAGTGGGCCATGGACCAGAACAGGTAATAATCCGAAAAGGCAAGTTCCAGACTATATGGTGGTGTGGCATTAGTGCGATGCCATCAAGTTCCCGGAGTTTTGCCCGAATCGTTCGCGTGGTATGAGACCGATCTTTGTCCTACAGTAGGAAAGCGCGCTTTTTGTTCACTAGTGTCGGGAACTTCTCATCCAAAACGTCATACATCCGCTCCAGCTGTCCAGAGTGGAGGTTGACGTTGATGATCCGACTGACTGGGACAAATTCGCAATGGATTATCCCCTCGAAATTCCCCCAAGATGCAGAGCATCACCTTGTGTTCGAAGCGTCCACCTTTGCCAACAGGTTCATGAAGCTGGCCTGAGCTCAACCACTGCATTTGTGTGTCATGATTATTGAAATAGACCCACTTTTCATCGCACAAAACAATTCTCTTGATGAAACGTACATCGCGCGGTTTTCCTAGGAGTTACGTGCACACTCGGCGGTTTGCTTCAACTGGCGTCAGTTCAGAAGCTCTTGTAGACCCCACCGAGGTCATGAAGGTGACTAACCACGGGGGTCTGTGATATACCCAGATCACCTGATAATCTCCGAGTGCTGATTCTTCTACGGCCTGGCGCACGGCCTCCGAATCCACGGTTTGCGCCCTACATGACCTTGGCTGATCGTCGACTTTTCTGTGACCTGAGCGAAATTTCTTAAACCATTTGGTTGCGGTACTGTGGTCCACGGAACCATCCCCTTTCGCGTGACAAATGTTTCGTGTTGCTTGAGCAGCGCTATGGCCGAGTTCAAACTCGTAAAGTAAAAGTTCCCTAATTAGCCGGTTGTATATGCTCTTCTTTTAGGCGTTCCAACAACAGACAGAACGACGACATGCAATGTTGTTCACAACAACGACTACCACTTTATATCCCTTTCGACTGATCGCAGTGCGTCACTTGAACTAGTTTAAACACGCGATATACCCGCCGCAGCATATGTGTTTATGCAAAAAATTGAAAAACTTTCGGCTCACACTCTGTATAATTCAAACCAGACAAAAATACGAAATAATCTGAATTTTTTTTTTTATTAGAGGTTTAACGACCACCGTGAACAACTCAATGGGCTATAAGCAGTCGCCCGTCCCTAATTTAGGGTCACTGGTTCCAGGGAAGGGAGAGAGCCAGTGCCGTAAGACAAACACAACATCCATGCCTCACCGGGATTCGAACCCGGACCCTGTTCGGACGAATGATCAGAGGCCATCGCTTAGACCACTGCGCCACCGGGGCGGCTAATCTGAAATGTGCGGGTATATTTGATATTCACGAAATTACATAAAACCCCCTTAAATTCTCTAAAAAAATCGCGGAAATGCGCACCACCAAACAATTACTAGCGTAGTTATAGGTAATTTACTTTATTTTTCGTCTCTTAATTTTTTTGTCTATCAATCATTTTTTTTTTTTTTTGGCATCTATCTATTCATTACATTTGCAATTTTTAGCTTTTGTGAAATCAGTAAGTGTTAAGATTTAAACTATGAACCGCGAACCGCCAAACAAATTCATAAAACAAGATTTCTAAAAAAGTACAATAGACTAAAAAAAGGCGAGTAATTCGCGAAATCTGCTTCTCCTCCATTTCAGTTGATTTGATTTCGAGAACACAAATCCATTTCATTGCTCGATCATTTTCTGCAGCAAATAAAAAAGGCTAAGTGAAAATACGGAACCTTTTCTTCACTGAGAAGAAGAATTCCTAACAAAAAAAAGATGCGAAAAAGGCGATTTTATGGAAATTGAGCCTTCAAAAATCCGAACTTCATTCACTAGGGGAGCTTCTTTCAATGCGCCAGAGAATAAGGAGCACAGAATGAATTTTTGCTGGAATTCCGTTCATGGTGAAGAAACGTGGATAAGACCTGACATTTTGGGTATTGCATTCAAACCAAGTGAAACCAAGCGACATCGAGTTTTCCGAATTTTCTTTCGCAACGAAATATTCTATCGCGTGTAGTGCCTAGGATGTGCTAAAATGGACATATTTCAATGCAGACTCCTCGGATTTCAATGGGATACAACTTTTACACTCGTAAAGTAAACCTTTTGAATCAGATCCGCCCGCTTAAAAGAGAATTTCATGGGGAATAAATCATGCTATCCAAAACCCGTTAGACTGAAACATTTCCAACTAATAAACAGCGACATTCACGTGCGAACACTTATTACTGTTTGCCGATGGAAGACAAATCATAATGTACACTCAGTAGACAAAACATTAGAGATAGGGGTGATGGGAAGTTGACATTGGCACCCCCCACACAGAGTGGAACAGACCCAAACCAAACACAGGTAAGAAATAGGCAGATAGAAGGGCTTCCCAACAGTGTATAGCAAAGGACGAACATGGGTAAACGTAGTGATCTGAGCGACTTTTATCGTGGAAGCATTGTTGGAATTCATCGCCCAAGTGGTAAGAACCCTAGGTCATCAAAAAGAAGTCATCGCTCTTTCTTTTTTTTTTTTTTTTTTTTTTTTTTTTTTTGATTGGAGGTTTAACGACCACCGTGAGCAACTCAATGGGCTATAAGCAGTCGCCCGTCCCTAATTTAGGGTCACTGGTTCCAGGGAAGGGAGAGAGCCAGTGCCGTAAGACAAACACAACATCCATGCCTGACCGGGATTCGAACCCGGACCCCTTACGGACGAATGATCAGAGGCCAAAGCCTTAGACCACTGCGCCACCGGGGCGGCGATCGCTCTTTCCACGTTTATAAGTGAGTCACGGAAAAATTCTCATCGTCCGCCACCGGAAATCGAACCCAAGGTCTTCCAGTTATGCGCCGGATATGCTTCCACTGCATCACAGCGGCCTCAAAATTCTCCAGACTCACAAACGACAAACTGCCAAACCACATGACAGGTTTATTCTTTGGAGCCCCGCACAATGCTGGGGATTCACCAAAGATGAGCAGCAGCAACTGAACAAATTACTAGAAGCCGAAGGAATGATAAATACACAGTAGACGTGGGCCAGGAAACATCGAATAGAAGTCATCGCTCTTCCCACGTTTATAAGCGAGTCACCGAAAAATTATCATAGGCCGCTACCGGGAATCGAACCCAGGGTCTTCCAGTTACGTGCCGGATATGCTTCCACTGCACCATCATCTTTGGTGAATCCCCAGCATTAAGCGGGGTAGTTGTCATTTGTGAGTCTGGAGAATGTCGAGGCCGCTGTAGTGCAGGAAAAGCATATCCGCCGCGTAACTGGAAGATCCTGGGTTCAATTCTCGGTGGCGGCCAATGAGAATTTTTCGGTGACTCACTTATAAACATGAAAAGAGCGATGCCTTCTATTTGGTGTTTCTGGTCCACGCCAACTGTGTATTTATCAAGAACCCTAGAGTTTCCGAAGGCAACCATATCAAGGGTGTACCGCGAGTATACCACCGACGGACGTACGAGCGCCCAGGAGAGCAAGCGGTGGCGGACCACACGTCGGTGATGATCGGGGTCGACGTAGATTATCGAGGATCGTACAGACCGACCGCTTGACAATGGCGGCGCAAATCCTTCCAGGTTAAATGTAGGAGGCCCAAGCTGCGTCAGCGAGTGGACGGTACAGCGCAGATTGCATACCCTGAAGCCCTACTCGTTTGCCACTGGTGACTGCTTTTCACCAGAAATTACGCCTCGACTGATGACAGGAACATCAAAACTGAACCCCTGCAGAGTGGCGCCGCATCGAGTGGTCAGACAAATCTCGTTTTCAGTTGCGCCGAGTCAACGAAAAGGTTCGATCCGGGTCGTCGACAGCATGAGGACATTGCCCTGTCGTGCCAGATCTGCTCTGTTTAAGGCGATGGTGGCTCTATGATGGTTTTAGGTGCATTCTCACGGGACACATTAGATCCTTTAGTGTGTCTCGAGAGGTCCTTTACTGCTGAGAGCTATTAGCATATGCTGGCTGATCACTTCCGCCATTTCATGACCTTCGTACATCCTGCGGCCAATGCTTTGTTCCAGAAGGACAATGCGCCACCACACCGGGCAGCAACCACCATGACATAACTCAAGGGACACTCTTCTGTGTTTGGAACCATCCAGTGGCCCCAAGGTCTCTGAATTAAAACCCTGTAGAAGCTCTATATGATGTTGTAGAGCGGAACATCAGATCCATGGATCCTGGACTGACGTCTCGAGCAGAGTTGTGGGTAATTCTGCAACAGGCATGGCTGGCATTACCTCCAGAACCCTTCGGCATCTGGTGGACTCAGTGCTTTGGCTTGTACAAGCTGTTGTTCTTCGCGATAGGAGGACCAACACGCTATTAGATTTTTTTTTTTTGATTGGAGGTTTAACGACTACCGTGAGCAACTCAATGGGCTATAAGCAGTCGCCCGTCCCTAATTTAGGGTCACTGGTTCCAGGGAAGGGAGAGAGCCAGTGCCGTAAGACAAACACAACATCCATGCCTCACCGGGATTCGAACCCGGACCCCTTCGGACGAATGATCAGAGGCCAACGCCTTAGACCACTGCGCCACCGGGGCGGCACTATTAGATTGGTATCTCTAATGTTTTGTCCATTGAGTGTATATGGTACATATATACACGAACAACAGATACAGACCAGACTGCTGATACATCAAGAGAACAAGCTGGATTTAGGAGTGGTTACAGCAGTGTAGATCATATCCATGTACTAAGAGAACTAATTGAGAAAACGAATGGATAACGAATCCTATTATGCATTGCTTTTATTGATTATGAAAGGGCTTTTGATTCCGTAAATACATCAGCAATTATAACGACAAACAGAAGTCATCGCACTTTCCACGTTTATAAGTGAGTCACGGAAAAATTATCATTGGCTACCAACGGGAATCGAACCCAGGGTATTCCAGTTATGCGCCGGATATGCTTCCACTGCACCACAGCTGCCTCGAATTCCTCCAGACTCACACACACTAGCTGCCAAGCCAATTTGGCAGATTGCTTCTTGGAGCCCCGCACAATGCTGAGGATTCACCAAAGATGGTAAGTAGCAACTGAACAAATAATTAGAAGGCGAATGAATAAGTAATACAGACATTGACGTGGACTTGGAACATCAAACCGAAGTCATCGCTCTTTCCACGTTTATAAGTGAGTCACGGAAAAATTCTCATTGGTATGTGAGTCTGGAGGAATTCGAGGCAGCTGTGGTGCAGTGGAAGCATATCCGGCGCGTAACTGGAAGACACTGGGTTCGATTCCCGGTGGCGGCCAATGATAATTTTTCCGTGACTCACTTATGAACGTGGAAAGAGCGATGACTTCTGTTTGATGTTCCTAGTCCACGCCAAATGTCTGTATTAATTATAACGTCTTTGAAATCCTGCGGTACTGAAGATGCATACAATAATATCATTGATAACATCTATGAAAATGCAAGTGCAGATGTTCGATTGTTCGAGGCCACAGCACTTACAAAAATTGTAAAGGTAGTGAGATAAGGTGACACCATATCTCCTAAGCTCCGCAATGCCACATTGCAGAATGTTTTCCAGTCATTGAACCGGAAAGACGAAGTTATGAGGATTAATGAAGATTAGTTAACCTACTTAAGCTTTGAAGAAAATTTCTCACCTTCGTTTCGTACATAGTCATTTTGGCAAGCATATCCCCACAGCTGCAGAGTATGTTCCAAGAATTTTCTGACGAGAGGAAAGCAGTCAGCTTAGAAATTAACACATAAAACAAAACTGATATACAGTGTCTTTAGAAGAGCTACAGATTTAGCGATTGATGGAAAATTTCTACAAGTATCCGATGGGTACATTTACCTAGGATAACAGATATCAAGCTAGAGCCACATCGAAGAATAAACTGACAGGCTTATAAAACTTGACTGGAAAGCATTTGGAAGAAATAGTACACTTTTTAAGCGCAATTCACCATTATGTCTTAAACGAAAAGTGTTGCATCATTGCATACTTGCAGTTCTTACTTATGGATCAGAGACATGGATTTTACCTAAAAAGGACATGCAGAAGTTGCAAACTACTGAAAGAAGCATGGAAAGGTGCATGCGCTGTAAAACCACGAAAGATAGATAGCAAGAAAAACTTTTGGGTCAGGGAAACGATGTGACGTACTACAAAGGTAAAGCACGTGTCAAGACGATAAATCTACAGCGATATATTCCGTGCGTGTAGCTCAGTTGGAAGAGCAACTTACTCCGGAGGGAGGGGCCCGGCTTCGATCCACGTCACGGACAAATTTGTGTTTCCACACTGGCGCCCTAACGTAAAAATATATGTACCGACCGTTAGGTTTTTCAAAAAATATGCGATATTTGTTCCTCACATCATCTAGGATTAATAAAAATTCGTTCTTCGTTTCAAGAAAGATAAAAAAATAAGAGGGAGATGATGTGACATGCTACAGAGGTAAAGCATATGTCAAGACGACAAATCTGCAGCGACATATTCCGTCCGTGTAGCTTACTTGGGAGAGCAACTTACGCCGGAGTGAGAGGACGCAGGTTCGATCCCCGTTACGGAAAGCATTGTGTTTTTACAACGAGGTTGGTTGGTTGGTTGGTTGATTTTTATGGCGCAAGGGCCATGTTTGGCCAAAGAGCGCCAGACACAAGACAAACAAGCAGTATTAAAAACGTGGTATAAATCATGAAAGAAATACGGGATTACGCCATATAATACAAATTTTGAAGATGACAATCCGATTTTTGGCGTAAATGTGACAAAGATGGTAAGTCAGATAATATCCTAAAATTTTCAAGTTTTCGGATATTATCTGACTTACCATCTTTGTCACATTTACGCCAAAAATCGGATTATCATCTTCAAAATTCGTGGTATAAAGCTTAAAATCTGGCTGATCAAGTAAAACTGAACTATGAGAATGATGGAAGGGCTAAAAAGACAATGAAACAAACAGTATTAAAACATGGTACAATGGTTAAAAACTAGCTGATTAAGTAAAACTGAGGAATGAGAACGATGATAGGGCTAAAATTTAGATACGTTTAAAAAAGTCAATTTGTTTAAAAAATGATTTTTTTTTTTTTTACAACGAGGAGAGTTCATGACATCATTATCAAAGTAAAATCTCTGAAATGGCAGTCGACTGGAGATATTGGTAGAAGAGAAGTCACCCCTTTGGACAACTGAAATCTATACTGGATTGCTAGGGTTAAGAAAAGGCTCAGAACACCACGTGGCAGATGGGATGACATTAGAAAGCATGTCGGAGTGACATGCAGGAGACTGGCTCAAGAAAGTAGTTGCGGAAGAAGCTGAAGAGATCTTCAGCCAGCAGTGGATTGATAATGACAGATGATGATGATGATATACAGGATGTTTCTAAAATGTTTGGACAAACTTTGGGTCTCATTCTACACCTGATTCTGATAAAACAAAATCATTTAAACATAGAGCCGGAAAGGTTTTCTTGCAGTTATATACAGGGTGTTTGTAAAGTCGCTCCCTAGCGGTTTAATTCACAGGATAACGGATTCGGTTTCAAACTATCCTGGGTTTGAGTTAAGATGAATTAAATACGATTGTTAATCAAAATTCACGTAATGTTGGTGTTCTAGACAAAACGACATTTCCCCATATATTTACATTCTTAAACCCCAAGAACGTCAAAATAAGAAAGTGTGCAAGAGGAAATTCATTTATATTTGCAACAGAAGAGGTAGTCAGGTCTAAACTACATCTGTGAGAGGAATAAAGCCTACATAATAGACTACGTCTGTCCCTAACGCTCTGACGTCGTGCAGTACTTGCAGCGCCATCTGCGTTTATCCGGTGGCCGATATCGGAACTAAGATCAGAGCCGCAGATGGTCTAGTAATCAACGTTCATGACTGCTACGAAGAGGTCTCAGGTTCGATCCCAAGCAGGTACAAACACTCGAACCACTAAATATCCGCCGTGCGTCGGATGGGCACGTTAAACCGTCGGACCCCGACTACTGACCCCCTGGTTATAAGTAACGGCGTCATCCTCCCCTTTCTAACTCGCTTCCGCGTTACTTTCCTGTCGGGCACTCTAGCAAAAATATCCTAGCTTCTTACTTCTAAGGGTTGTTTAAGACCTGGAGTCAGACACTTCCTTCCTAAAATCCTCTACATATACCGCTATCACACGATACGTAGAATCAAGGAGAAATACCGTGACATCAACGGTCTGACGTCATTCAGTACTTGCACCGCCATCTGCTTTTTTCCTGTGGCCGAAATCGGAACTAAGCTCACTGCTATCGCAAGATACGTAAAATCAAGGAGAAATACCGCAAAATAAAATAAAGTTAATAAGACAAACGATTTCATCTGTGGCAACACGCACGTGCTCGAACATCTGTCTGTGACTGTTGTTCTATTACGTAGCTGTTATGTCGTGTTTTATTTCATTTTCTTCGCATTGCAGAGTAAATTCATAAACAGGAATAAAAATAGAAATTATTATTTTTCTCATGCACAGTATGTATCTAGGACGTAATAAGTATCTGTCTTAAGCACGATTACAAAAATACTCTACAACTGCACATACCCGTCTTCAATGAACAAACAGTTTTATTCGAAATTAAAAACATCTATGTACAGCTTAGAGCATATTAAAAAGTTAAAAGTTAAAAGGCGAGCACTTTCGGTCCACCCAAGTGGCCATTATCAAGCCAACAAGTGAGCTCAGATTTCCTGTGAGTGGGACTATAATACATACAGGGTTAGTCACGTGTAGTTACCATAAGTTAAAGTCTTTAGGTTAAGTTAACTTAACTTAACCTATAGACTTTTAGAAATATAAAACCATATATGTTTTACTACGTTGTTACTATACTGTGCAAATTAATTGGGAAAAAGAAAAAAATCACTCTTTTTTCCAAAACTATGCCTTTATATCATTCTATGCCTTCATATACACTGATAAATATCTGTATTAGTATGAAGTATGTCCCCTTTTAGCAGAAATGACCTCTTCAATTCGTTTTGGCATTGACTCCACTAATTGAGTGCACATATGTTTAACTTCATAATCGTGGAACCACACTTTTATAGCATTCGTTATCATGCGTTCTTTGGTTGTACAGTCCATTTTACCTAAACGTCTCTTCAAAATATTCCACACGTTTTCTATGGGATTTATGTCTAGTGCATTTCCAGGCCAATCAAACAAAATGAATTTGATTTTCCAGCATGAAATTCTTGACCAATTTCGAATTGTGACATGGGGCCAA
This sequence comes from Macrothele yani, assembly GCA_039090855.1. NCBI lineage: Eukaryota > Metazoa > Arthropoda > Arachnida > Araneae > Macrothelidae > Macrothele > Macrothele yani. The sequence goes on from CM077004.1 coordinate 42,872,414, forward strand.
GTCATGCTGAAATGTCCCGTCAAAAGTTTGCAAGAATGGAACAATCCTACGTTGTAATATTTCTACGTACTTGGCTGAATTCATCATACCTTGAACAGGAACTAAGCTTCCAGTGCCATTTGATGTGAAAACCCCCAAAACATCTGTTTCAGAGGGTGTTTTACAGTTTGTTTGACATGCTCAGGTCTTAAGGGATCACAGTTGCTTCGTGTAACGACATTTTCTTGGTAACCCTGCACAAATAAATGACGTTCATCACTGAAAATTACCTTTTCCCAGTCGTCAGCAGTCCATGATTTATATTTTTTGGCCCATGCTAAACGTTTTATCTTCATTTTCGCATTCAAATATTGTTTTTTGGTTGGGCTTCTTGCCTTCCGGCCAACTTCCAGAAACCATCGGCGTATAGTTGAATCACTAACATCCCAACCACTAGACAATAAATCTCTTTGAAGGTCGGTGCTTGTTTTTTGTTTGGATTAATTTTACTATTTTTAATTAGATATTTGTCGGTTCGTGGCGTTGTTTTTCGTTTTCTTCCACATTTACCTCTCATTTTTGGAGACGATGATCCAAATGCATTGCATCGCGAAAGCAGTCTTGATACACTTGAGTTGCTTACACCAACTGCAGAAGCGATATCTCTCACTGTCATAGAAGTGTGATCCTTCAGAACAATTATTTTTGCACGCTTCCTTGGGGAAATATCCATTTTTAAATACACGAAAGCAACACGTACTCACAGAGAGCAAAATCTAACATCCACCTGCCACACACGAAAGCTCACAGCTGAAGTTGAAGTGCCTGTTTAAATTTATTTCCTGTTTAAAACCGGTCAAATGACATTGTTACTATCAAGGTATATCAGTCACACCACCTCACAGCTGATAAAACCGGTGTACGTTGGTTTCCGACATCAACTGGCGATCACATTACAATTCTGAGAAGAAAATAGCTTGTCCCAATTAATTTGCACGGTATAGTATTGCTACTTTGCGTTGCTATGGTAACTACATGTGAGTAAACCTGTATGTATTATAGTCCCACTCACAGGAAATCTGAGCTCACTTGTTCTCTTGATAATGGCCACTTGGGTGGACCCAAAAGTGCTCGCCTTCTAACTTTTAACTTTTTAATATGCTCTTAGCTGTACATAGATGTTTTTAATTTCGAATAAAAGTGTTTGTTCATTGAGGACGGGTATGTGCAGCTGTAGAGTATATTTGTAATCGTGCTTAAGACAGATACTTATTGCGTCCTAGGAATATAATTGCAGAGTAATTTCATATAAAAGAATTAGCGTTATCTTATTTCACAAAAAGAAACAAGTAAAATTAAAAGAAAGTAACTGTAGGCGTAGTATTGATTCACTGTGATGGAAATTTAAAAAAACATATTGGTTCCGTGGAATTTTTTCTTCCTAGTACAAGATGGAAGAAGAAAAAGCTGAAAGAAAACGTCGCTTAAATAGAGAACGTCATATGACAGGTTAAAATCTATTAACCTATATGGGAATTTTTGTCATTAGAATATACGAACATTTTGTTGTTGGTAACTTATCCTATAGACTGTCTATTAATAATTCAACCGTTTATTATAGTTATGTACATGCATTTTACGATTCGTGTTATAAAATTTCAGTCAGCTTTTTTACCCGGGCATAGCAAGGGCCATGAGCTACTGTAGTTCCTATGAAAAATGATACATCTCTGCGTTACATTCTGTTTAGTACTCACGTAGTTCGGTTCAGTAGGGCAGCTTTGTTTCTCTAGAATATGCATTACGTTATTTGCAATAAGTGGCGGAGAACACGGGATGAAAGACTGAAACGCACAGGGCAGTAAAGTGGAAAGTCTGAGCCAGGTCGGGCAGGATCGGATCTTCTAAATTCCGAGTCAGGGCAGGACTGGAGTTTCCAAATTAAGACTCATGGAAACCTTTAATACAGAATGATTTATAACTGTAAAAGAAGAACAATTTTTTTAATGTAAACTTCTCAATATGTTCCATGATTGGGCAATAAACATCAGAGACGTATCACTAATTTCATGCATCTAACAAAAAATACATAGAAACAAATATTTCCCTAAAATATAGTATTTCATCATTTTACTTAAACAAATAAAACTAAAGACATTGCCTTACCTGTTAGAGTCATCAGAAAAGCATAAATCTGGCAAAGTGTATCCCCAAAGGCCCATTTATGGTAGAGTGCAGACACAAAACTCAAGGGAGTTCCGAACAAGGAGATAGTAAAATCACTGACACTTAAATTCAGGAGGATGAGGTTCATGGGAGTTCTCAGCTTTCTGTCTCCGCCTACGACAATAATCACAAGAATATTATTGAAACATCCTATGATGAAAATGAAGAAAAGGCAAACAGCTGACATAGCGAATCCAGCGGAGGACAACGACTCCAGTTCTTCAGAACTATTGGTGCTCGTAGGTCGTATACCAAACTTTGTTATATCTTCGCTGTATCCTGGTGAAGCAACGTGAAGAGATTCCATCGAATTGTTTGTTGGGTAGTCAACAGTCTCCATGCTGGGTTGGTACGTGTAATGGTATTGCACCTAGCGACGGTATCACTGAATCTTTAATAATATTGCTTTTCTTCTACAAGATTACAAAGCACACATATATTGAAGTACAGATTATATAATTTGAAATTTCTCATATTTTTATGGTACGCGGATCTTCCAGAAATAGCTTTTAATACGTTTTCAGTGACTTACTGTTTCATTTTCGCATTCAGTTTCTTAAATGAACTCCAATGGACTCCGGGTATCTTTCACCCAACCGAATGTCAGCTTTTCAATCCGATTTATTGCTGTGTTTCCGTTTGTTTACCAAGTCTCTGCAGAAGATATTTCACACTCTTAATTTATAAAATGTAAGTGCAGGTGCAGTTGTTCCAGCAATGAATTTTATACACTGAATGAGAAACATTCATTGCATTTGTTTTTCACATCAGGATACAAGTATTTTTCACTTCAAAAGTTTCCTCAATATACATATATATGCAGTGCGTTATAATTTTTGCAACTTCTGATTTCATGTAGATAAAAGTAAAGTGTCAGATATTTAAAATATCTTCAGAAAATTTTGCTGTCAAGAAAAATAAAAAATGTGAATCAATTTTAAAAAAGATGTTAACGTGGCTACTGTTTCTACTCAAATTGAGCCTTGAGAATAAGATATTTATAGGATATAAATTAAAAAAAATCTAATTAATAAACAATTGTAAATATATAATCATCTGTTGTGCATTTTGGATACATTACTTTTGTTTACCTCTAAGTAAAATACTCTTCTGTATATTGTTTCACACAATTTCTAAGACTTTTCTTAATATCATTGTGAAACAGTCTTCAATTCCTGTGCTGTAGTTTTTTAAACATTTTCATGTTACTAACATGCCAGGAACATTGTGCTAAAAATTATGTTGAACGTCAGGTAGTAAATAATTCTATTAAATTTTTCAATATGCTTTTCAATTCAATATTAATTATCATGAAGTTATTTTTCTAAATAATAATTACAAAGCAATTATTCATCAATGTCAAGCGGTTATTTATTTTGACAATATTTGTTTTCCTCAGAAACTTTCGCTTGTTTTCTTAGAGTGAATTGATCAGTCTCATACAGAACTGAAAATTCCCACAACTTTTAATGCTCACGTTATTTTTGCATGGTATTTGCGAGAAACAGCATGAATAATTGAAGAAGATTACTGAAACAGAGAAAATCCGACTAATTCTTTGCTGCACTGCCTTCAAGAGAAAGGAAAATGCTTCATCATCACTTAACTGTCAGAATGAATTTACTGATGAGATGAAAAACAAGTTAATTTATGATATTGGTTGTCTTTATATTATTAGCAACTTTTGTTGGAAATTTATTACGCAATAGCACACATAAGTTCGAGAAAAATATTAATCTCTTTCTTTTCATTTTCCAATGTAGTTTTTCTATTCACAGATTTCATTTAGGAAGAGTACAGATGTCAACGTTTTGAGGTACAAAAGTTATAAGTGAAATTGCCTATAGCTCAAAATGTGCATTAATGGACTGATTTGTGAACTCGAAATAGTATGAAACATGTTAAAAGGAAGATGCACGAACTAAATTGTTTCCGAAGAGCTATAATTCACATTTGATGTTTTAATAGGAAGAACACATTTAAAAGACAACATAATTTAAACTTGAGAGAAAGAAATTATTTAAATTTATACCTAACGTAGCCAAATATTCTTAACTGTTTCCATTTGATTTATTGGCATTTTGGAAATACGTTTTTGAGCAGGTATATATGCATGAAAATTTCGTTTTCACAATTCCTTTGAATAACATAACTTGAAATCTCTCCACGGCAGGCAAAACTTATTTTTTATTTTTCAAATTCCCATGTCCTCAAGGGAAAGAAAGCTAAAATATTTGATGAAATAACTTTTAAAGTTGCATGTTTTGGTATAAGCATGGTTCATTAGCAAAGTTATTTTCCTCCCCGTGTTGTTATTCATATCTTGAAGTTGCATTAGAGAGAAGAAGTTTCTTAACATCGTGGACATCTCAGAAGCAGAGCAATGTTAGTGTTAGATTTGTAACACCAGATAACTTTTCCGGGCTTTAAAATAAGTATTTTTTTATACAAGTTGTTTATATTTCCATTGCTATCGAATAGCAAGAAAATTTTAGAACATTTTCAGCAAAAATAAGTACGGCATGTTCTGCCATTAGCTTGGAAGCTTTCCAATTGAAAATGTAACTGCGTAACATCAGCGCATGTTTATTTTGATACAATGATTATAGCCTTATGTTATAATTAGCTGTTCATTGTCGGCTGCTTAGGCAAGGAGATGCATCATTCATTTAAATAACAAGATTACGACGACGGAATTCTGTATTTATCGAGCATAAGTATCATGCAGAAAGAATGTGATTTTCAGTTAAGGGGGGGGGAATCATTTTTCCTTGTTGTAAACTAGATGTCGACATAAATATATTAGTACTGAAATGATTTGGAGAATTTATTATTTTAACAATTCATTAAATGTTTCCTTCATCTTCCTGAAACAATGAATAATAATTTTTAAGCTATAAGTATCACAGGTGTATTGATTTGTCACACCTTTTTAAAAATTGTAGGCGTCCAAGTCGGTTTTATTTTCTCTCCACGGATCGCGTGTTACATAGTGCAGAATTTCAAAGATATTCTTTAATTTTCACGTAATAAGTATTCAGTATGGGTCAATGTCATGCCTAGTGATGCAGTACGCTTTAGCAAGCATTATTTTCTAGTTCTGTTATCTAATAACTTAAGAACCCGTTATATTCCACTGTTTCTATTTCACGTGATTGCGCTAATATAATTTGATATCTAATTTTTTCTAAGGGAAGAAAAACTGCATAAGTCTTCGTAATTTGATACCCAAAACGTTATTCCTAATATTTCAAAGAACAAGTTTCGGAGTCCTATCAAAGATTTAACCCAATAAAGCGAAATATTTTTTTTTTTCAGATAAACGTATATAAATAAATACCTCAAACAATCCTTAAGCTCTTCGCTCTTCCTACAGTATGTTACATTGTTTCAAGCAAAGATATCAACAGATGATGACTCTCTGTATGATGCTGTAAGAAGAGAGAAATTCACCACAGAACACCAGGGCAGCTGGTGCATAGTCTCTGACACGAAAACACTTTCCGCTGCACATTTTATACCAACGGAGAGAGAGAGAAGCACGTGGTCTGCCACGTGGGGAGCGAAAGATTCAGCCTCAGAGAGGCTGCTGCGCAGTGCTGGATGAAGATTCATTGGAACAGACTTTCGTCGGATAGGATTGTTTCTCGGTGAAACTAGTGACTCTCCTTTTACTGACCGAAGGCAGCTTGATTGCTTTTTCTTTTTACGAACAACCTCATTCAACAAACACAGTATAAATTATGATTCATCACCGCTTAGAAGTCTAAGCAATTTAGAATATCTAATAACTAACATTGACATAAATAATTATTCATGGTCTTCTTAGGGCGTTTACATCATACTTCGATCGATGAAGAGATAATCCCGGAAAGCACTTGTTGAGGCGGTCGTTAGTTGGACAAAAGTCAACTACCGATCCTTGCGCCGCGAGATGAGCAAACCCTGATGCAGCATGGGAAGAACTTGCTCTTATTAAAACTTTTGTACATTAACTTATATAACGAAGTAAATTTCTCCGTCATTTTTGTCCACGCTGGGGATCGAACCCGGGTCCCCTCATTCCGGAATAAGTCACTCTACCAATTGAGCTACGCGGACGTTCGTTGTCGCTGCTATCTGCCTTTATGTCGTGTGTGTCCTGCTGGGCAGGCACGTCACATCTCCCCCCCCCCCGAAAGAGGGCCGGGGGCATGGCCCACGGGTCAGCCGTGACCATGAATCGTCGCAGGCAGCCATCCGCTGTAGAACGTGCACTTGAGAACTCCCAGTCAATCTAGTATGTGGAATGCAACGTCACAGACATATATTTTTCGAAGCGCTGGAGAAGGGATTCTCTTATTTTTCCTATCTCGCGGTGTGGAAATAACATCATAGCATTGTGAGATCTTGAACGGCCGGGTGATCCGGAAAGTTCGGGCGCCATTATAACGAAGTAAATTCCTCCGTCATTTTTGTCCACGCTGGGGCTCTCACCCGGGTCCCTTAATTCCGGAATAAGTCACTCTACCAATTGAGCTACGCGGACGTTCGTTGTCGCTGCTATCTGCCTTTATGTCGTGTGCGTCCTGCGGGGCAGGCACGTCACACTTAATAAGAACTATTCTTCACCTTATTCGCAGATTTCGGTTGACCAACACACACAACGAAAGCTAGGGGATTATCAGATCGCCTAACCGAAAATGTCCTCTTCGGAAAAAAGCCAGATATGTTACATCCTCAATGCCTTTAGTCTCTCTGTACAATTGTGGCAAATAAAAACCCCAAATCAGTAGTCTGGTTTTGTTGCAGAATCTGAGAGGAAAGTTGAAAAAGAAAGAACACCCCCTCACACAAATGCAGGGGATACATAAATTGTTTGTTATGTAGGAGTTTGACGACCACAGTGAGTAACTCTTTGGGCTATTAGGAGTCACCCATCACTAATATACAGAGGGTGTTTTGCAATATTTGCATAAACGCATGTGCTGCGGCGGGTATATCACGTGTTTAAACTAGTTTAAGTGACGCACTACGATCAGTCGAAAGGGATATAAAGTGGTAGTCGTTGCTGTGAACAGCATTGCATGTCGTCGTTCTGTCTGTGGTTAGGACGCCTAAAAAATGAACAGCCACAACCGGCTAAGTAGGGAACTTTTACTTTACGCGTTTGAACTCGGCCATAACGCTGCTCAAGTAACACGAAACATTTTCACGCAAAAGGGGAAAGTTCCGTGGACCATAGCATCGCAACCAGATAGTCTAAGGAATTCCGCTCAGGTGACAGAAACCTCGACGATCAGCCATGGTCAGGCAGGCCGCGAACCGTGGATTCGGAGGCAGTGCGCCAGACCGTAGCGGGAAATATGACAACCAGCACTCGGAGATTACCAGGCGAGCTGGGCATATTACGAACCACCGTGGGTCGTCACCTTCAGGACCTCGGTGGGGTCTACAAGAGCTGCCCCGTATTCCCTCACGAACTGAAGCCAGCTGAAGCAAACGCCGTGTGGAAGTGTACACGAAGCTCCTGGAAAACCAGCGCGGTGTACGTTTCATCAAGAGAATTGTTACGTGCGATGAAAAGTAGGTCTACGCAATCCTAACACACCACGGCAGGGGTTGAGCCCGGTCCAGCTTCCTGAGCCTGTTGCCAAACGTGGGCGCATCGAACACAAGGTGATGCTCAGCGTCTGGTGGAATTTCGATGGGATAATCCATTACGAATTTGTTCCAGACGGTCGGACCATCAACGCCAACCACTACGAACAGATGAAGCGAATGTATGCCGTTTTGGAAGAGAAGTACCCTGCACTGGTGAACAGAAAGTGCGTTCTCCTACAGCAGACCTACGCTCTGCCTTCTACCACGCGAACGACCTGGGCAGAACTCCAGGAACTTGAGGGCATCAAACTGATGTCACAACCAGCATATAGTCCGGGCCTTGTCCCGTCGGATAATGACTTGTTCCGGTCCATGGCCCACTTTCTTCGCCAGTGGGACTTCAACAATCAGTATTAGGTGCCAGCTGGGCTTAAAGAGTTCTTCGTATCGAAGGACAAGAACTTGTACTGCCACGGAATCGAAGAACTGGCAGACAGAATCAAAGAACTGGCAGACTGGAAGACAGCCGTAAGACAAACACAGCCCATACCGCATCTGGGGCTGAAGCCTATCTGGGACAAACAGTCATTGGCCAGCGCTTAGACAACTGCGCCATCAGAGCGATAGACAGAGATGTCATCATCATTATTGTTAACCATTATCAACCAACTGCTGGATGAAGGTCTCCCCAAGTTTCCTCCACAACTGTCTGTCTTGAGCCATTCTCCTCCATGTTACTCCGGCATGTTTCCGAATTTCATCCATCCATCTCCCATGTGGTCTTCTTCTGGGTCTTTTTCTGTCCCTTGGTATACAGTCTAAAATTTCGATTGTCCATAGGTGGTCCGTTGTCCTACCAACATGTCCCGCCCATTGCCCTTTCGGAGATTTTACTCTGATCATGATGTTTCCCACTCTTGTCATTTCCCTTATCCAAGCGTTCCTCTTCTTATCTTTCCTGGTTACATCAAGCATACATCTCTGCATGCTTCTTTCATTTGTTTGAAGCCTTTGTGTGTCTCTTCTAGTTTGCTCCATATGTAAGAACTGGATGGATGCATTGATTAAACACTTTTCTTTTAAGGCATAATGGCGTATTGCTCTTAAAAATTGTACTGTTTCTTCCAAAAGCTTTCCAGCCAACTTTTATACGCCGATTAATTTCCTCATCAATGAGACCTTTGCTTGATAGACAGATAGCGAGAGATATCATCATAATCATCATATATATGTATATATACATACACTGCTGGCAACCCAAAATGCAACACCAAGAAGGAAGCATCCGATTTGCCTGAAATTCACAGCATGCGTCTCCAGCAAGAGGACATGCAAACGATTAGCATTGAAGGGCATATGCAAATCATGTGCGCCCGGCACGCCACCGAGAAACACTATAAGAAGGGTGCACAGAAGGCTGGGTGTAAGTAGTGGAAGTGTGTTGTGCTGCCGGACCTGTGCGTGGGAAGCTTCCTGATGCCTCTTCGCAGAATAGGGCAGTCATTCCAGCACGTTTTGGAGTTCGACAGATTACGAATAGTGGCTTATCGCGACAGCGGTTTATCGTACCGAGACATCGGCGCCCGTGTGGGACGACATACAGTCACAGTGAGGCGAGTAGAGATTCGGTGGGTGCAGGAGGGACGGACGAACCGACGTGAGCGATTGCCGCAGCCGCGGCACACCTCCGAGCGAGAGGACCGGCATGTTGTGCGGCGGGCATTGACGGCTCGCACCGCCACATCACGAACGTTAGCGCAGGAATTAGGGTGTGGCGAAACAAATTGTGTCAGCACGTACCTCTGCAGGAGCGGGGACTTGTCGCACGGCGCCCGTTGCTCCAATTACCATTGACGTTACACTACCGGTGGGTGCGGTGGCATTGGGCCGTTGAACGCCTCACCTGGACTACGGAATGGCACGACAGTCTTCTCCGACGAACCCGCTTCTGCCTGCAACACCACGATGTTCGGATCCGCGTGTGGCGACACCGCGGCCAGAGACTGTATGACGCCTGCATTATGCATTGCCATACCGGTCCGTCGCCTGGCGTTATGGTTTAGGGCACAATTGGATATGACATCCGCAAACCTCTGGTACGCATCGCTGGTACACTCAACAGCCACCGCTACATCTCCGACGTTTTGGAGCCTGTAGTTATCCCTTACCTGCAGGACATGTCAGCGGCCACGTTTCAACAGGAAAATGCGCGCCTGCGCGTGGCACGCATCGTGCAACAATTTTTCACGGCCCACCAGGTGTCACTGCTGCCTTGGCCCGCCTGTTCTCCCGATATGTCGCCCATCAAACACATCTGGTCGCTGATTAGCAACCGAGTGGCCCAGCAAGCACCACCAGCTGCTTCGCCTGATGAACTGTGGCAACGTGTGGAAGCAGCCTGGACCGACATACTCCAAGCTCACATCCAAAGCCTGTTTCGTTCGATGCCGCGGCGTGTAGCGGCCGTTATTGCCAGCCATGGGGGCCACACGAACTATTGATGTCTACGTATTCCGCAAGTCGCACGGGCCTGTAAGCTCAATCGTTTCATCTTTGTATCTGTTGTTATGTGTCCAGTAAATCTGGCTTTGCTATCTCGTGTCCTTCTTGGTGTTGTATTTTGGGTGGCCAGCAGTATATATTAGATAGGTAGATAGATAAATAGATGAGTTTCAAAAAGAAAATTCAACAAAAATGTTTTATGGAATGCAAGTAGGTCATGTGATATCCTAACTTTTGAATCCATAATCTTCTTACAGGGTAAGGGAACAAAAGGTCCAGAGCATCTACCTTCCCAGGAAAATCTGAATGTGTCATTAAGGTTTTCCTTTGTATTAAGGAGTAATATAAGATAAATATAAAATCATTTTGACTTAGGCGAAACTTGCCAATATTTGCCTATCGATTGATATATTTTTATATTGTCTATCGATTAATATTTGAATTTAGATATTCAAATATTAATTTTAATATTTGCCTATCGATTGATATTTTTTTTATAAACTTGCCAATTTTGTCTGTCGATTGATACAAGTGCCGTAAGTCAAACGCACTGCTCATGCCCTATCCGGGGCTCACTCCCGGTTCCGACGAAAGATCAGAAGACAGCGTCTTTACCACTGCGCTATTGAGGCGATAGATAGATAGATAGATAGATAAATGAGTATTAAAGAGGAGGTAGCATCTAAAAGGTTTTCTAGAGTTAAAATAGCTCATGTGATGTGGTAACTATTGAATACACAGTTTCTTACAGGGTAAGGAGCAAGCGGTCTAGAGGAGCCCACTCCTCAAACCACTAGGCCACCGGGTTGCTATGTTAGGTAATACTGCCAACGATAAGAAAGATTCTGTATTAGATTTTTAAATTTCATTCGCATTTCAGTCGTACGTTTTATGTAAATCCTTCTCTTAGCAGCAAAGATATATGAGAAAAGGCAGAAAATCATAAGAAGCTGATTTGAATTACACCCAAAATAATTTTTACCCAACATACTGTATCTCTTACTTTACTTTAATGTCATGAATAACAGCTACAATTTTTATACTACTTAGCAGAAAAAATTGCACAATGGAACATACTGGAAACGTATGAAACTCCTTGAGCATGTTCACTTTCCTTCGATTCAAAAAAAAAAAAAAAAATAAAAAAAATCTATTCTTCCGGAGAAGAAAAACATCCGACAGGTATACGACCCCATGCCTACAAGCTTAGCTCAATGTATCAGCAATTGAGGTGGCTTTAAATCATAATACTCTGTTATCGTTTTGTGGCCAAAAATGTGTTAGTTAACATCTAAAAATTTCATCTTCTGTTTTTATGTTTTCTTCGAAAAAGTTCAATGATGTAAGAAAGCCATACACATCCGCCTCGTTATGCAAAGTACTGACCGTTGTTTCTATAGCTTTTTGATAACGTTTCAACAGTCACGATCTCATTGTGGTACCACTTGGCATAGTTTCGAGGATAGAAAGTCTTTGATACCGAATTCCAGATCCACCAGAGAAGCGAAGTGTCGTCCTTGTAGGAAATGGGCCATGGAGCGAAACAGGTGGTAGTTGGACGGGAGCAAGGTCGGGACTGCACAGAGGAATTCAATTCCTGAAGTTTTCGTCGGACAGTTTTGGAGGTGTGACTTGGTGCACTATCCGCTTGCAGAAACGCTTGTTTTCTATTAATGAACGTTGGGTACGTTGACGCAGAGCATCATGGACCCGCTGCAGTTGTTCGTTATAGAGGTTTCCGTCCACAGCCTGTATACCTCGTACTACACTGTAAAAAAATTCTGAAATTCACGAGCCACTTTCCGTGATACCTTTCGTGAATTAACGAAGCATATTTATGATACAACCTTTTCCGTAAAACGAGGAGAAAAAACCTGAAATTCACGGATTTTTCGTACGTCAGGAAAATTCTGAATTTTCAGAAATCTTTCCGGTATTCCTTTTTTACATTGACGGTAAATTCACGTTTCTAAAAGGTGTTAATGGGAAATTCTGAATTTTTCGAAACATTTCCGCAATTCATTCCTTATACTGATTAAAAATTGCCGTTTCTAAGAGTTGTTAACGGAGAATTGTAAATTTTCAGAAACATTTCCGCAATTGCGTTCTTATATTGTCGGTAAATTGACGCTTCTAAGATACGTTAACGGTAAATTGTCAATTTTTAGAAACATATCCGCAATTCCTTCCTTATACTGGTTAAAAATTGCCGTTTCTAAGAGTTGTTAACGGAGAATTGTAAATTTTCAGAAACATTTCCGCAATTGCTTTCTTATAATGTCGGTAAATTGACGCTTCTAAGATACGTTAACGGTAAATTGTCAATTTTTAGAAACATTTCCGCAATTCCTTTCTGATATTGACGGTAAACTGCCGTTTCTAAGAGATATTAATGGAAAATTGTGAATTTTAAGAAACATTTCCGCGATTCCTTTCTTACATTGACGGGAAATTTCCGTTTCTAAGAGGTATTAATGGGAAGTTCCAAATTTTCAGAAACCTTTCAGCATTTATTTTCTTTTTTTGACGGTAAATTGCCGTATCTAAGAGACGTTAACGGAAAATTCAGAATTTTCGGAAATATTTCCGCAATTCCTTTCGTGTATTAACGGAAAATTCTGTTTTCACTTTTTTTACTATCCATATGAGGTAACAATTCCGAGTGATTCGCGGGAATACTTAAGGTTTGATTAACTATTAAACTGATTTTGTGATGTATATGTATTAGTCTGTAGATCCCTTAAGACAAAAGCTATTTTAGCTATCAAGAGTAAATTTTATATTCAATAGTTTTGTGAAATAACACTATTTCTTACAGGTAATGAAAATTTTTGCCAGTTTTTTTATAAAGATCTCGAGTTCCGAAGCATTATCTCTGTAACTTCAAAAAATCGCGGTGTAAAAAATGTGTAATTTATAAGAAGTCCTCCTGAAAAAAAATATTACAAACATATTTAGAAAAATAACAAGCTCCAACCAAAACTAAAAGGGCTAATTCCCATATATTAATAACAAAAAAATTCATCATCGAGGAAATAGACATGTACCAGATCTTAACGAGAATTTCTGGTTCAGCGGTAAGGCACCCGCTTCACGTTCAGAAGATCGCTGGTTCAAATCCCACGAAGGACGAATGAGGAAGGACTCGTTTTCTTAGTACGTCAGGAAAGAAACTGACCGAAAGAGTCAGAACTGCGAAGTTCAGTAAAAATACGGAAAACCCAAAGCGGATTTTTCTGAAATTAACAGACTACGGAAATTTTAACAAAATACTTGTTAGAAAAAGCAGAAACTGTTAAAAACTGAAATTTCTTTAAAAGACTGACACATACCAGCAACTTTGCTGCACGTTGTGTTTAGAAATTTTCCATGAATCCGCTTATTTATTACAGTGTAATTCCCAATTCTCAGGAGTCTCACAATTACACCAAATGCACAGTACGACTTTCCTCTCGAACACCTCCCTGTCCTTGCGCCATTAGCAGTGCTTCCTAGAGTGGCTTCAGTAACTGTTTTCCAGTGGCAGGATAACATGGGAATATACATTTTTCATCACCAGTGACAATACGACACCAAAACCTATTGTACCGTAGATTTGACAGCAATCTGCGCCAGAGAGTGAGATGCTGTTTCACCTGCATTTATTCCATTGATCAATGACCGTAGATCAATCGAAACGTGTCCTATGGACTGATGAATCCAGATACACCATCCATCAGTCTGATGGCCGTGTGTGGGTATGGCGGCAGCCGGGGAAACGCTATTTACCACAGTGTACTGTTCCTACGGTCAAGTTTGGAGCCTGCAGTGTATTCCGGGGGGATCGTGGTATGGTCCCGTCCCATTATTTATCGTGGACAAACCTGTTAACCAGCACGTCTACCTGGATGTTCTTAACAACTATGCACTACCAACTCTGTGGCAATACTATGGAACCGAGCCTTGTTGGTACCAGCAGGATAATGCACCGAACCATAAAGCAAGGTTTCAAAATCGCTTTATTCTAATTTATCATAAGAAAACATAAGAGGGAGACGTACAGTATTGGGCGTCTCACTGGGAAATAATACAAAACTGTTAAAACATGATGGTATATACACTGCAATGACAATGGGGATGCATAACAAATGCTGCAAGCAAAGCTTATTGAATAAAAATTGCAGAAGTGATAGAGAGAAACACATCGTGTCACATGACATTGGCTGGACATGATTTACAGGATAACACAGGCGAAACAATAGTACATAATTAAAAAAAGAACAGCACAAACACCGCCGTGAAGGTAAAACATCACAAACATGAGATAAAAACACAGCGTGCACAATGGTGCAAGTTATTTAACGAGGGCACCAAAGCAACAAAATACAGGCGGGGTGAAAGTAAGTAATGTACACGAGTAAGCATGAAAATACACTGAGATGGCATTAGCATTCACAATTCAACGGTAGTGTGGATTGCACGAGTCGTAGAGTGGAGGAGGGGCACCAGGGTGCCACGGAACTCAGCAAAGGAGGTGTAGAATGTCCTAGGGTACTGATAGGTGTAGCAGTCCAGAATCAACCGCAAACCATGGAGCGGCCGGCGCCCAGGTAGCATAGAAGGTGGCTTCTCGACGACTGGAAGAAGCCGACTGGTACTCCAGGCGGAGTCGAGAAAGCAATCGATCTTGAAAATGGCACAAAAGGGCTGCGATGGCCTGGTGCAAAGAGACCGGCGAGGAAACGCTGCGGAGCTGTTGAAGGTATACGTAAATAACGTGTTTAACCAGCACGAAAAGATAGGCACATACTGACGGAAGAGGCGTAGGTGGATGAGCCCGCAGAAGAAGATGTCTGTAGGCAGTGAACGGAAGATCTTGAGAACAAGAGCGACTGGCAATCCGGAAAGCCTGGTGGAGGAGAGGCATCAGGATGGGACAGTAAAGGTAGACGTGAGAAACGTCTGCCTCCTGTGCGCAGAAGGAGCAGAGAGGGGAGGAGAGAAGAGACATGCGAAAGAGAAAATACGGAACAGGGAGGCGATTATGCAAAAAGAGCCAGTGGGTGTTAATTTCAAGAGGGGCAGATAAGGGTGAGGGGCAGCGGCCCAGACAAGAGGAAGAGAAGCAGGGGGAACCTCCAGAATAGAAAGCTGTGAAGGAGTGGCAAGGTGCACTAGAAAACGATAAAGAGATTTAGAGGAGAGAGAGGAGAGAGGAAGAACCGAGTTTGTGAGTCGGAGGAAAAACGGCAGCGGAAGAGGGGCAGAAAAGACAGAGACGAGACCGGTGGGGGAGACAACATCAGGGAAAAGCGAAAGAAGTGCAGTTAGCAGAGAGTCATAGACCAAATGGGCGGATGGGGACGAGAGAATAGCAGGGGGGAGGCCAGAGAAAGGGCGCCAGGATAGATCCGAGTTAGTGAGGTCTTGTACAGTTACTACACCTGCTCGGAGCCAAGAGGGGAATGAAAAACAGGGGAGATGGGGGATGAACAAGGGAGTTGAAGGAGAGGGGTACAGAAAGAAGCTCTAGAGTTGAAGAGGGAGGGGAGAGAATGAGGGGGAGAGAGCGAAGGTGAGTGAGGGCTTCAGAATATGCAGGTGGGAGTTTGGAGGGGGGAAAGGACAGCATTCCATGAGAACTAAAGAAAGAAAGGGAAAATGTGGGTTACGCAAGGTGGCAAGAACGTCACGTACCTGAACTGCGGAAGCCACTGGAGCCGTGAAAAGGTGAATGAAGTTGATCACTCGGCTTGCTTTGTAGCACAGCGGGACATCAGGTAGGCCAGCACCACCATAGGAGGGAGGAGCACAGAGCTTGTGGACGTTAATCCAGTGATGACCCGCCCACATTACTCGAGTAAGGCAGCGTGTAACCTCCTGGAGACAGAAAAGCGGGGTCGTAGATGCAATCCAAGAATGCTTGCAGATGGACAGAAGGTATGTCCTGGTGAGATTTGCACGCTGGTAGTAGGACGTACAGAACTGCGCACGACACCAGAATGCAGCTGTGCGGAGGAGGCGAGGATGGAGTTCCGAGCGAGTTGCACTGGATGTAGCTTGTGGTGCGCCTAAGTGCACACCCAGGAAGCATTGGGTAGTGGATGACCATGTGGCCCCCCATGGAGCATCCAAGCGATTGGACCACGACCCGCACCACAATCCAGTGCTCTTAGACGTAGTCAGTTCAGCTGCAGAACATGAAGCATATGCAGAGAACAAACGACGAAGCAGTTGGAACTGTGAGTCGCTACGAATGCAGACGGTGATGTCATCTGCATAAGCAGAGTAAATGACTGAGTGATGCCGTGTGCTGGCAACTGGTGGTGGAAGTTGTGCTAGGAGAGATGTTTGCAGAGAGCGTAGAAAAGGCTCGACGGCAATCGCAAACAGTTGACCAGAAAGCGGGCAGCCCTGACGAACTCCCCGCTTGAAGGGAACATGTGCTGTGAGAAAAGATGCCGTCTTGACATGGAAAACGGCGTCCCGGTAGAGGGAGAGAAGAACGGAGACAAATTGTGGAGGAAAGCCAAAGTGTAGCAGGGTTTGTGTTAAATAGGCGTGTGAGATATTATCGAAAGCGGAACGGAGGTCTAAGGAAAGGAGAGCAAGAGGTTCAGAATGAGTCTTGGCAAGATGAATGAGATCGCGAAGAAGTTGAACATTGGAGGAAAGAGAACGGCCAGGAACAGTATAGGTTTGAGAGTCAGCAAGGATGTGAGGGAGGATAGAGTTTAGTCGACGGGAAAGAAGCTTAGTATAGAGTTTATAATCTTGATTGAGAAGAGAAATGGGGCGCCAATTTCCCAAGTCAAGAGGGTCACCCTTCTTGGGAAATAGGACCACATGTGCGTCCGTGAAACTCCTCGGGAGGGGGAGCAGTTAAATGCAGCAGTAAAAGCGGAGAGGAGAAAAGGCAACAAAAGAGGCAAGAACGCACGGTAAAAAGGAAAAGAGAGGCCGTCCGGACCCGGAGCGGCATGGTGGTTAAGGGAAGAGAAGGTGTCGGACACCTCCGTGGATGTGGGTGAAAGAGACAGGGTGTGAGCAAGATGAGACGGAACTTGAGGCAGGTTATTAAGAAGATGGGGGAGAGCAGAGGGAGAAGGGGGAGGAGTTTCACTGAACTTGGTGGTATAGAACTGACGAGCGTGAGAGCAAATCGCTGCCGAATTGGATGTGATTTCGCCAGAGGGGAGGCGAAGATGATGAAGCGAGGTAGAAGACTTACGTGCAGATTCCATTGATGTTAGAAAATCATAGGTGCATTCCTCCGGATTGAGATGTTTAATGCGCAGACGTAAAAGTGCTTGCTGCGCAAGAGGTTTCAGCAAAGCCTGGAGCTCCGCCTGATATGCTGGAAAAAGCGGATCTGATAACCCAATCAGTGTGAGCATCTGCCTGGCGTGATCGAGGCGCATCTGACTAGAAGTCTTCATGATGAAGGAAAGTTGCTTGATATGTAAGAGGAGCTGATGCTTGAAACGAAGCCAATACGTCAAGGTACAGGGTGCGGAATGCAACCCTGCGCGACGAGCAGCGAGGAAAGAACGGACAGAGGCACAAAATTCAGGATCAGTGAGGAGATTGGAGTCAAATGTCCACGGACGTACAGTCCGAGGGAGTGACGCCGCAACAAACACTGTGAGGGTGACCGTGCAGTGGTCTGAGGAAGCAGTAGGTTGATGTTGCAACTCGGTAATAGACGCAAGAAGCGGTGTGGAAACGTAAACCCGATCCAAGCGTGCAGTTGATGGAAGCTGACTCCCAGACGAGCGCCACGTGTGTGAGGTCTCTTGTTAATGAAGGCGCCTATAAGCATCGGTGAAGGAGAAATCAGCAACAAGGTCATGGAGTAGTGCGACGAGATCCGTCCGACGCTCTCGTGACGAAGGAGAGCGATCCAGAGCCGGGTCAAGGGTGCAATTGAAGTCTCCACCCAAGAGCACACGATCCGAAGGTGAGACTTTCGAGAGAGCTTTACGGAGTTTGGTGAACAAGATGGATAAATGAATAGAGGTGCATGGAATATACACATTAAAGATGTGAAATCGAGCTCCGCCAACTGTGAAGCAGACTTGCTGGAGTAAATCTCGGCATAAGTTCTGCACTGAGAGTGCAGTGAGGGTGGATCGGAAATGTTGATGTATTCTGATAGCAAGTCCACCATGAGATGAGTAGCGGAGAGCATGATGGAACACATAATCGCTAGCACGCCAGCGAGTAAACAGAGTGGAGGAATGGCAGTTTGTTTCTTGTAGTAGTAACAGATCGGCCCCGAGGGGCGAGAGGTCTTCCATTACAAGAGCATTCGCTAGGGGACTAGCGAACCCTCTGCAATTAAGGGTCGTGACCTTGAATGGACTGGTCAGTCGTTGGTTGGAGGAGTCGCGGAGCAACTTTCAGGAGGAGTTGTAATCGGTTTACGCAGCCAAGGGTCCATGAGTGGTGCAGGGGGTCATGAACAAACCCGCGAAGGTACTTAGCAATGCATCCGGCTTGCAGGAGCAGCGCGGGAAGAATGTCTTCGCGCTCTCGGAGGTAGTCATACGTCGACTCCAGGTTCGTGGTGTGGGTGCAAAACTGATAGTAATCTCCAAGATTGAGAGGTTCTGAAGGAGCACCACATTTGGAGAGTACACTTGAAAAGACCTCAAACGAAGGCGGAGACCCATCATCATCAGTGTCCCTTTCAATTTCTGTTGGCGCAGGAGAGGGAGAAATATCTCCTGAAGATTTGGTAGTACGGAACGGTTGCCCATCCGCAGAGGAAGATTTCTTCTTCTTCTTCCTCTTACGTCGGGTACCTGTACGAGTGCCAGAAATTCGTTTTCCAGGGAGCGACGATGCTCGGGAAGCTGACGCAGAGTCAGAGGAGTTATCGGCACCGCCGTCACACTCGGAGACACCAACAGTGAAGACTGGTGGGAAACCAGCGGCGAAGTCTCCCGATGTTGCCACGGGATGAGGAGTAATAGGTGAGGTGAGCACTGAAAATTGAAGGTGGGAGGTGAGATCAGCATCAAAAGACGCTCGTGGACGAGAGGCTGTAGATATACTTTTTGTGTAACTCGGACCTGGGGCAGTTGGCACATTTGAAGACGGTGCAGGTCGAGAGCGAGATGTAGCAGGAGGCTGCTTAGAGGCGGTAGGCACTGTAGAAGCCGTGGGAGCTGGATACTCGTTGTTGGAGCATCGAGCACGCTGATGCCCAAGTTCTTTACAATTAGCATAGTGTTCTGATGTTAGCATGTCAATTCTGTAGGAGAGCTGCCCACATCGGACGTTTAGGATCCGTGGGAACTTACGGAGATGCTCCTCTGATGGAAAGATGAGTCGAACACTCCGGCGAAAACTACGAACATTTTTATTTGCAGGATCCTTGGGCGCAGCTGAATGTGTGATAACAGGACCAACAATCTTACCACACTTACTAAGTGCAGTACATATCATCGCATCTGAGATTTCGGGGGCACCGGATGCAAGGAGACCTGAACAGGGCGCCTGGCAATCGGTTCAGCTTCCAGGTGGTGGTCTCCCAGGTCAAGACCAAATTTTAGAAGCGTGTCTGCATGCTCTTTGGATGTGAAATAAACAATCACCGTCCGCGGCCGGCGGGTGAGGTGAGTAATGGCTCCGGCTGGAAGAAAAGCAAGGAGCGTATCACAATAGACTTTCAGCGGTGTATTCGGAAGAGCATCTAGGCACACTCCCAACTCGCGGGTGGAGTGAAGTTCCTGCGCAGCCGGTGAGAAGTGCGGAACGTCCAATTGAAGTGAGTCACCATGTATCTGGACATGGGCATCTGCAAGGGGAAGGCGAGTCGAATGCGTCGGTAGGGACGCACCTGAGGTAACGCTAGAATAAGAGCGGGAAGGCAATCCTCCATTGGAAGGCAGAGGTGCAGCGCTGGATGAAGGAGCTGACACAACGCTAGGTAAGGCTACCGTGGGCAGAGAAGCAACGCCCTCAGAGATATCCATTACGTCATCGGTAGCATCAGGAACGAACGTCATAGCCTCACCACCAGGACGGGTGGTGGAGTCAGAGAGTTGAAGCGTAGAAGAAGAAGAACAATAGGCATCAGGAGGAGGACGATATTCCGTATCATCAAGGACGGACGCTGCTTGGTTTGCTCCGTCAGAGATAAGGATCGACGTAGTAGGAGAAGCTGTGACGAGAGCGGGAAATCTGCTCTTATCAGCAGTCGCCATCGCCGATGGCGAGGCATAATTTAGTAAAAACGACCAACTGGTCAAGAAAATAAAGTGCTGATAGCTAATTGAAAATAGTACTCACCGACTCGGGAGATGTCTTAAATGAAAGATACAACCTTCGTCTTGAAGGCACGCACAAAAGTTAAACGACAGAGCACACAAAACACACTCAGTAGACGGCGAAACACGGAGCTCAAAACAGACACGACTTACGTCCCATAAATCAAGGACTGTTACGGCATGGTTTGACGATAATTCCGTATCGTGTGTAGACTGGCCAGCACAGAGCTCTGATCTTAATCGTATAGAGCACCTATGGGATGAATTCGAACGGCGTATAAGACGTTTGGAACCAATGTCTACTACTAAGCAACAGTTAGCGGCAGCATTATATACTGAATGGTAGTGCATACCTATCGCTGTATTCCAAAACCTTGTCGAAAGCTTGTCTGGAAGGGTCAGTGCATGAATTAAGGCCAAAGGTGGACCGACACCGTACTGATGTATTTAAATAAACGCTATGTTGTGTTTCTCTTCTAGGTGTCCGGTGAGTTTTGTCAATATAATGTATTTCGTCCGTGTAGCTTAGTTGGGAGAGCAACTTACTCCGGAGTGAGGGGGCGTGTGACTTCGATATCAGCCAAGGGCAAAATTGTGTTTTCACAACTTGAACAATTTCTTTAAAGAAAAATTATCTTTTTGTTTACCTAAATAAAATTCTAACATTGTGACACGCAGATACAACTGTTTTCCTTATCCTTAACTCCTTTCCTTCAACCCAACGACCTTACCTTGCACACCCGTTCTCCAATTCAGTCTTCAGCGACGTCCTGCACCCTCAGTTCTCCGGAGTAGGCTTAAGAACGCCGGTGTAACTTTAGACTCCACTATCCGTGTTTTTTTTTTTTTTTTTTTTTTTTTTTTTTTTTTTTTGATTGGAGGTTTAACGACCACCGTGAGCAACTCAATGGGCTATAAGCAGTCGCCCGTCCCTAATTTAGGGTCACTGGTTCCAGGGAAGGGAGAGAGCCAGTGCCGTAAGACAAACACAACACCCATGCCTGACCGGGATTCGAACCCGGACCCCTTACGGACGAATGATCAGAGGCCAACGCCTTAGACCACTGCGCCACCGGGGCGGCCATATCCGTGTTTGAACCCCTACTTAGCAGCACAAACAGAAAAGCAATTAGTAATGACCTCCCTCGCTATAATGCACCCTCCTCATTCAACCCTGGCCATACTAACATCGAAAAGGCTTAAACTAAAGATTTAGGAGAGTGAAGAAAAGTTAATTTTCATGGGCCTGCGAATTTTATTTTGATAATTTTCCACAGAGAAGTAAGCAGCGCACTTCCTAGAGAAAAATACTTATAGCGACAAAAAACACGACGCTTACACTGTTAAAAATTAGTACTTAGAAATAAGCAAAATGTGCTCGATTTTGAGTAAATTCTGGTCTTATAATAGCTGCGATTACTTTTGTCTCATTTTTGAAAAAGGCACGTACTCATTTTTTAATACGTACAGGGAATCAATTGTGAGTATATCTGGTATTTCTAATTATGTGATCATTTTTGAGTACATATATTTCAAATATATGTACCCTTTCGGAGAGGGCACAGAAACTGGAGGACGTTAGAGCGAATCTAGATATTCTTACAGGAGAGAGAGAGCACACTAGATGTCGCCACCGTACAAGCGTACGATTTTACTCATAGAAGGAAGAGATAAACAAGGGTGGGGTGCTTAGAAACTTCAACCGGGGGCTGTCAATTAACGTTCTCGTCCGATTTTCAGCAATTCACACTACCAGTCTAGATTTGAACCTGGGGTCACTCCATCAGTAGTCTGAATGTCTAACCACTATGCCATCCGCGGCTCGATTTCAAATCTGGAATACATGTATTCCATACATACTCATTTATTCATTAGAATCAACTGGAAGTACATTATTCGATGGCACATCTGCGATAATAGATATACTAGTTGTCTCATGCTGGGTAAATGGACCGCACAGTTTTATGACAAATATAGTGATGAAGCGACAATATACTATTTATGAGATTGACACAAATACAGTTAATGTAAAAAAAGGTACACAAGTATACTTTATGCATAATTAAATTAATTGTGATCAGTGACTTTGTTGTACTAATTATTAATGTGTGTCACTTTACACTTTTATTAAACAATTTATCTTGAAATCTATTTTTTTTTTATTGGAGGCTTAACGACCACCGTGAGCAACTGAAATGGGCTATAAGCAGTCGCCCGTCCCTAATTTAGGGTCACTGGTTCCAGGGAAGGGAGAGAGCCAGTGCCGAAAGACAAACACAACATCCATGCCCGACCGGGATTCGAACCCGGACCCCTTCGGACGAATGATCAGAGGCCATCGCTTAGACCACTGCGCCACCGGGGCGGCCTTGAAATCTATAATATCTAAAATGAAGTAATACGACATTATATTTATATTTATTGAAGCAGTTATTTGTAAGTACGTATGGTTACATTTTTTTTTGATTGGAGGTTTAACGACCACCGTGAGCAACTCAGTGGGTTATAAGCAGTCGCCCGTCCATCTGGTTCCAGGGAACGGAGAGAGCCAGTGCCGTAACACAAACACAACATCCATTTCTCACCGGGATTCGAACCCGGACATCTTTCGGACGAATGATCAGAGGCCATCGCTTAGACCACTGCGCCACCAGGGCGGCATGATGACTCATATAGTTATGAGAATAATGTCTGTGGAATAAATCTGGATTTTGTGCAATGACCTTTGACCCCATTTCGTTGATATTCAACAGAGCCGGTTCACTATACCTCAGGAACAACATGATAAAGTTTTGTCCCAATCGAAGCATTTTAGGTAAGTTATGATGCACATGAGCAATGGAATGGATCCCACTCCAGTGTCCTGACCTTTGACCCCATTTCGCCCATTTTCAACAGGGATCGTCGCCATGTGGTTCCTTACCACATACTAAACTTTCATCGAAATTGAACCATTTTTACGCAAGTTATGACGCATAAGGGCAATGGAATAAATCCCGCTCTTATGCCCTGCCTGACCTTTGACACCATTTCGCCCATTTTCAATAGGGTTCGTGCCCAGGAGGTTCCCTACCACATATACTAAAATTTCCATCGAAATCGAACCATATTTACGCATGTTATGACGCATAAAGGCAATGGAATGGATCCCGCTTTTATATCCTGAACTTTGACTCCATTCCGCCCATTTTCAACAGGGTTCGTCCCCAGGTGATTCCTTACCACATACTAAAATTTGATCGAAATCGAACCATTTTTACGCAAGTTATGACGCATAAGGGCAATGTAATATATCCCGCTTTTATGTCCTGCCTGACCTTTGACCCATATTTCGCCCATTTTCAATAGGGTTTGTGCCCGGTAATTCCCCATCACATACTAAAATTTCATCGAAATCGAACCATATTTACGCAAGTTATGACGCGTAAAAGCAATGGAATGGATCCAGCTCTTATGCCCTGACCTTTGACCCCATTCCGCCCATTTTCAAAAGGGTTTATCTCCAGGTGGTCCCCTACCACATACTAAAATTTCGTCGAAATCGAACCATTTTCACGTGAGTTATCGTGCGCACGAACGGACAGACGGACGGACAAAGCTGGAGCATATACGCTTCTTCAACCAACAGTTGGAAAGCGTGAAAAAACGAGTAGGTTCAGGTTCTTATTTTTAAGCAGAATGTTTTAACAGTATATTACTGTTGGCGAAGTCCAGATTTTGAAGTTTAAAAAACTGAAAACGAGTACATCTTAAACTGTGTGGGCAAGAAAATTTTCAGGGTGTGCTAAGGCCCACCGTCGCATCCCCTTAGCGACGTCCCTGTCTGCAGCACTTAGTGCTTATAAAGGCATCACATTTGCATACCTTTTCTGGTTAGTATGAGTGTAAAGCGCTCCCTCACGTCGCATTTTCAAACTAAATGTTTTTCCGTGGCCAAACAAAATTCCCCTACTACCTGATGCTTTTCGTGTAAATCGCACTATACAACAGTAATCCTCCTACTTACGTCACCCCGCACTTATGTCGTTGGGCTCAAACTGAACAAAAAAACGTGGGCTTTACGGTATTTTTTCGTTCGCTTTTGACATCACGCGCTCGGAGGGAAGTAGGGGGCATTTATGTTTTACCGCGCAGTCTGGAAGGAATGCCATGGTGGGCGAATGAATTCCCATTATCAGAAACTCGTGGCCGACGATCTTCTAGAAATTCGGAACTAAAGCGTTCTTGAAAAAATCGCGGAATCTGACGCTAAGCTTATTGAAAGAAGAATGACGGCTTCAAAATTGAACGAGAGGCTAAATCTCATCGAATCTGGGATGAAGATCCTTGACAACATTGTTTCTGACGAGCAGCGAGTAGCAACGACCAGAAAAAGGAATAAAAAGTATGGCGAAGAAAAGCAGTCTTTGTCGATTCAGACTTTGGTGCTGAAGTTCTTCAAGTCTTCAGAGACACTTGCATCGCCACAAGATCATCTAATTTCATAATTATAAATGCAATATACACTGAAGTGCCAGAAAAACTGGTACAGACGAGATTATGCAAAATACATAGCAACATCACCTATGCGCGTACTCGGTTGCATCCGCCAGTACGTATATAAAGCGATAGACATCCTTACCAGCTGTCAGAGCTGTTTTCGGCATGAGAATGACAAGTAATAACGATTTAAGCGATTTTCAACGCGGTGTCATAGTTGGCGCTCGTGAGATGGGCCATAGTATTTCGGAGGTAGAAACGAAGTTCGGATTTTCACGGACGACCATTGCAAGGGTGTACCGTGACTACAAGAATTCCGGCAAAACCTCCAACCTACGATACCAGTGTGGCGGTAAAAAGACATTGGGTGAACGTGACCATTGTCGGCTGTCATGAATCCTTTCACGCGATAGGCGTGCAACACTCTCGCATGTATAATCGGAATTCAATGATGGAGCCTCAACAATCATCAGCGTCCGGACTGTGCAACGTACCCTGCACGATATGGGCTTTGGGAGCCGACGCCCAACTCGAGTCCCCTTAATGGGTGCACGACATAGAGCTATGCGCCTCGCTTGGGCATGGCAACACCGCCACTGGACATTTGATGACTGGAAACAAGTTGCCTGGTCTGACGAGTCGCGTTCCCAACTGTATCGGGCAGATGGAAGGATTCGTGTGTGGCGCAAACCCCATGAAGCCATGGATCCCGCCTGTCAACAGGGAACTGTACCGGCTGGTGAGGGGTCCGTAATGGTATCGGGTATGTTTAGCATGACTTCACTGGGACCCCTCGTACGTCTACAAACGTCTGTGACCGGCCAACAGTATGTGCGCATCCTTTATGACGAGGTACACCCGTTGATGTCCTGCATTCATGCTGATGGGTTGGGTCTGTTCCAACAGAACAATGCACCTCCACACAAGTGTCGAGACGCCACATTCTGCTTAGAGGAGCATTTATCTGAGTTTGGGGTATTACCATTCCCACCCAAGTCCCCAGATCTGAAAGTGATAGAACACATTTGGGATGCCATGCAACGCGCTATCGAACACAGGAATCCGAGACCTCGGAATACACCCGCGCTCTGCAGGAAGCATATATGGCGTGCATTGCTACAGCATATTTCCAGAAGCTAGTGGAGTCCATGCTCCGTCGTATTTCTGCAGTCCTGCTCTCCCGTGGAGGACGTACCAAGTATTAGACCGGTGTACCAGTTTTTTTGGCACTTCAGCGTATGTATTAATAAGTACTTATAATCTTTGTAATTGAAACTGATAATTGTCACAAATTTTAATTCTATAAGGGTGAGTCGAAAGTTTTGCAATATTTGGACCCCTTTATGTCTTCTTACGTACCTTAACAACTAAAGCTGTGTTGCATTCAAAGTATAGGCCATCGTATTGCACCGTCTTTAGCCATCTGTCTGCCAATTCTTAGATTCCGCGAGGGTACCAGTTCTTGTTCTTCGAGGCAAAGAATTATTTCACCCCAGCTACCACCTCCTCTCGGATATTGAAGTGCCGTCAGCGAAGGAAGTGGCCCATGGACCGGAACAAGTAATAAATCTTACAGGGTAAGATCCGGACTGTATGCTGGGTGTGGCATTAGTTCGATGCCCTCAAGTTCCTGGAGTTTTGCCCAGGTCGTTCGCGCGGTTTGAGGCCGAGTATAGAAGACTGCAGTGTGCTAAACAAGTTCAACACAGGTAGTGACCATAGATTGGTGAGATGTAAGATGCACCTCAACGCTAAACTTGAACGTGGCAAGCTCATAAGACAAACAAAGTCTATTGACATAACCAACCTCAAAAAACACCATAATACCTTCAAGTTAGAACTGAAGAACAGGTTCTCTGCTTTAGAAGGCCTAACATCGGAAGAAGTGGACATCTCTGAAGTTAACAGAAAAGTAACCAAAGCTCTTATGGAAACAGCAACAAAATTAGCTGGGTCTAAGAACAAGTTGCATGTGAACAAATTATCAGGAAAAACCAAAATGTTGATGCAAAAAAGAAGAGAGATGAGGACAACTAAAGAAGATGTGACTTCCAAAGTGGAATATATAGAGCTATGCAAGACAGTAAGAAAAAAGTATCACTGAAGACGTAAGGAAATTCAACTGTGAACTAGTGAGGAAAGCAATTGAAAACAACCAAAGCCTAAAGATAGCAAAGGGACATCTCAGTAAGGGAAGAAAACAGATTATGGCACTGAGAAAAAGAAGATGGTTCTGTAACAAGAAATAGAGGCGAAATTTTGACAAGAGTGAAAGATTTCTACTCCAAATTATATGAAAGGGATGATATATGCACTCCAGACATCATGAAAGATACCAGTACCAGAGTTCCTCCAGTCCTTCCAGCAGAAGTTGCACATACAATCAAGAACATGAAGCGAGGAAAAGCTCCAGGAGAAGATGGAATTACTGTAGACATCATACAAGAAGCAAGTGGAGAAATCGAAACAGTACTCGCCCAAATTTTCACTCGATGCCTTAATGAAGGAAAGATTCCTGAGGATTGGAACACCGCTACAATGATCCTGCTACATAAGAAAGGTGACATTGAGGATCTCGGAAACTACAGACCTATCAGCCTCCTATCAGTAGTTTATAAAATCTTCACTAAAGTTCTTTCACACCGCTTGAAGGTAACACTGGACACGGCTCAACCGAGAGAACAAGCTGGATTCAGGAGTGGCTACAGCACAATAGATCATATCCACGTGCTGAGAGAACTAATTGAAAGAGCGAGGGAATATGAACTTCCATTGTGCATGGCTTTTATCGATTATGAAAAAGCCTTTGATTCGGTGAAACCATCAGCAGTTACAATGGCTCTGAAAACCTGCGGTATTGAAGATGCATACATTAATATTATTAATAACATCTATGAAATGCAAGTGCAAAGATTAGGCTGTTTGAAAATACAACACACGTAAAAATTGGAAAGGGAGTGAGACAAGGTGACAACATATCTCCGAAGCTCTTTAATGCCACATTGGAGGGTGTTTTTCAGTCGCTGAGCTGGGAAAACAAGGGGATAAAGATTAATGGAGATTATCTAACCCACCTTCGTTTTGCTGATGACGTAGTCATTTTGCAACTACCCCATCAGAGCTGCAGAGTATGATCCAGGAACTTGCTGACAAGAGTAAAGAAGTGGGATTAAAAATGAACTTTCAGAAGACAAAAGTGATGTTCAATGCTTTTACAAGAAATGAAGATTTATCGATTGATGGAGAAAAGCTGGAGATAACAGACACGTACGTTTATCTTGGACAGCAGATATCAAGTGAGGGTCACATTGATGAAGAAATTAATCGGCGTACAAAACTTGCCTGGAGAGCTTTTGGAAGAAACAGCATAATTTTCAAGAGCAATATGCCATTATGTCTTAAAAGAAAAGTGTTTGATCAATGCATCCTTCCAGTGCTTACGTATGGTGCAGAGACGTGGACCTTAACTAAAAGAGACATACAAAGGCTGCAGACAACTCAAAGAAGCATGGAGAGGTGCATGCTTGGTGTAACCAGGAGAGATAAGAAGAGGAACTCGTGGATCCGAAAAATGACTAGAGTGGAAGACATCATGATCAGAGTTAAATCCCTGAAATGGCAATGGGCTGGACATACTGCCAGAAGGACAGATCATCGATGGACAGCCGAAATTTTAGATTGGATTCCAAGGGACAGGAAAAGACCCAGAAGAAGACCACATGGGAGATGGGTGGATGAAATTCGAAAGTATGCAGGGGTGACATGGAGGAGACTGGCACAAGACAGACCGTTGTGGAGGAAACTTGGGGAGACCTTCGTCCAGCAGTGGATTGATAATGGTTGACAATGATGATGATGATGATTGTCCTGCTGTAGCAGAGCGCGCTTTCTGTGACTTTGCCGAGGTCCTGAAGGTGACGATCCACGGTGGTCTGTAATATGCCCAGCTCGTCTGATGATCTCCGAGTGACGGTTGTCGGATTTCTCTCTATGGGCTGGCTCACTGCCTCCGAATTAACAGTTCGCGGCCTACCTGACCTTGGTTGATCGTAGAGGTTTCTGTGACCTTAGCGAAATTTCTTGAGCTATCTGGTTGCGGTGCTGTGGTCCACGGAACCTTCCCCTTACGCATGACAAATGCTTCGTGTTGCTTGAGCAGCGTTATGGCCGAGTTCAAACTCGTGAAGCAAAAGTTCCCTAATTAGCCGGTTGTGGCTGTTCCTTTTTTAGGCGTCCTAACCACAGACAGAACGACGACATGCAATGCTGTTCACAGCAACGACTACCACTTTATATCCCTTTCGACTGACTGCAGTGCGCGACTTGAACTAGTTTCTTTTTTTTTTTATTGGAGGTTTAACGACCACCGTGAGCTTCAACAATATTTTATTTGGAGCAAACATGGACAGGAAGATACAAGTGGCCTGTGCTTAACAGTTACCAAAAGATAAACAAGTGGATGACCTATTTACAATGACAATGAGATATTTACATTATGTGGATGCACTATATACAATGTAAGCAAATTCATAACACTGACAATACTGGACTGATGGGTTGACTTACTCTATGTACAACATATGTTCGCAATGTGCATCAGCAGAGTGCCATCTCTAATAGGTGAACACCAGTACAAGGTATAACTATAAATTTTACAGTGCAAAAACAAACATGTATATTTTGAGCAATCTTGAAAAAAAGAAGAAAAGAGAAGAAAAGAGCAGAAGGTTTATACTTTTCAGTATTTGAAAGATAAGCGAATAAATGATCTATCCACAATGATGGTGTGAACTCTATACAAATTGAATGCAATATCTCTCTTGTGAAACGCTGTCAAATTACAAAAAGAACTATTACTTAGGCTTACACAAGTGCCTCAATCACAGTGCTATAGATTAACTTGTAATGAACAACAACATATGTACACAAGATGCAACGGCATAGGGAAGACACTAATAAGGAATAACAATTCCATGGTACAACTGTAAATTTCACAGTGCAAAGAGTAAAGTATATTAGTACAAACAGAACTTGCGTTTTACAGAAAATTTATACTTCGAGTACAATACAAATAATGAAAATATGAAACTGACTCTTAGTACAGCAAATATGCAATCCAGCGCAGAACATTATCTAATAGACTGATTATTTCCTATTAGGCACATGTGACATGAGAAAAACCACACTGTGTAACATTAACATATAATTGAAATACTATCAAAGCGTTTGCTCCTCACCATGAGCATAAAACTTAAGACATGTAATCGTGACCCAACATGCGAAATGTGCCAAACATAAATTTTACAGTGCAATTAGGAAAGTACATTAGTATATACAAAACTGAGCTTTTGGCATAGCAACTATACTTCAGGTACAGTACAAATAACCGAATGATGAACAATTACCCCCTGCACTACAAAAGTGCTAAACCTTGCAGAACATGGTGCAATCGACTGATCATATCCCTTTATGTACATGTAACATGATCAAAAACCACACTGTGCAAAATCAATAATACAATTTAAACACTATCAAACAGTTGCTGAGCACCGTGAGCAAAAACCATATATTATAAAGCCCGGCAGACATAAGAAAAGTGCCGAAAAAAAAAAAAAAAAAAAACTTTAAACTTATTTTAAGTGCCTGTGGTATAACAAGAAACTCACCTACAGGACCTTGTTGGTGAGAAACATGCAAACGTGCAGTAACATTAAGAAGCGATTATGACAAGAGCACCTAAGAACACGATAATCACAAAACTATACTTCAATTAGTCCAAACAATTTCACAGACGTCAGAACAAAGTCTAAGGTCTTCTGATGGACCAGAAAACCATTGACGAAAAGGTGACCACACTGACATAAAGTGTGGGATTCGATTCGCAGCCTTAGCAACAGTGAAAGCAAGCCTCAAGCGTGAAATCATTCTGTTCCGGAACTGACTGCACATCGCAGCTCCCGCCTGAAAGATGGTAGGCTGTATAGGGGTAGAACGTAGCTGTTGATAGTAGCAAAAAATCACATGTTTTGCTAATATGAATACATAAGCACATGACTCTGATATAGGAATAGGCGGAGTACTTGAACTGAGTAGCGTGCTATAGGCTGAAAAGGAGAGATCATTAGTACTAAGGCACTGTGCAGTAGTGAAGGTCAGATGTAGCAAGGGAAGAAGCACTGTGCAATGTTGATACACATGATCTACATCCGCAATCGTAGAGCAAAACATGCAGTTAGGCGAATCAACAAGCGTCATCCTGAATAATTTGGTAGGAACTGGTAACCGTCGATGAAGAAACAACCATTGGATGTTTCTTTCTGCTGGAATAGATAGTGGCGAATTAGACATGGACCACACTTGTGAAAGGGCGACATTCGGAACATCTGGAATCATCAATGGTGTAGCATACAGTGGATCAATGAGACAACGGTAAAGAGACGAGACAGAAAAACTGGAGAGAGGAAGTGATGAGCCCCGAACGGAAAGGAAAAAGGGAAGAAGAAGAGAGGCAGAGGGAACAAGAGTTAACCCAGCTTGAGAGGCAAGGTTAGGGAAGAGGGTAATGATTGAAGAACGGAAGGAATCATACAGCGAAAGAAAGGAAGAGGTAGAGGAGATGTGGGGGGACAGATCAGAGAAGGGTTTCCAAGAAAGATCTGGAGAAATTAGATCCTGAACAGATACTATTCCGGCGGGGAGCCAGGAAAGGTCAGTAAAGTAGGGAGCATTAGGGGGATGAAGGATGGAAGAAAAGAACAGGGTCTCAGCTAATAGTTCAGTGGTGGAAGCCGGTGGAGCACGGAAGAGGGGTAGAGAACGGAGAAAGGAAAGGACCTCTTTGTAGAAAGGGGAAAGTTTAGAATGAAAAAAAGGAGATTGATCCATTAGAAGATACGTGATGAAAGTGATTCGGGGATTCCTAGGCGATATCATGACATCTCTAACGAGCGTAACTGGCGACTCTGGTGCACTTAGTAGCCGCAGGAAAGAAACCACTTTATGTGCTTTATAGTAGGTGCGAACTTCCAGCAGTGAAATACCTCCATCAGTGACTCGACGACAGAGAGTGGAGACCTGGATCCAATGGTACCTGTTCCATATTATCGTTGAGATGATTCGAGTGATTTCATTGAGGTGATAAATGGGCATACGTTCTGGCTGACCATGCATATAAGCATGGAGAAAGAATATAAGTCTGAGCTATTCTAGCTCTTGAGAAGTAAGAAGTACAAAACTGGGAACCTCGCCAGAATGCAGCAGTTCGAGTAAGGCGTGTTCTGAGAGCATTCCATGTTTCATTTTGAGCAGAAAGACGGACTCCGAGATGGACCCCAAGGAATTTTTGGGATGAAGCAGTCCATGAGGCGCCCCACGGGGTGTCAGTCCTAGAGGCCCACGCTCCGCTCCATAGGCCTGCACTCTTGGATGTATTAAGTGATGCCGCTGAACATGAAGAATATTGATCGTAAATCTGGAGCAAGATGTCGAATTGAGCGTCTGTCCTTACACAAAAGGTCGCGTCATCGGCATATGCAGAGTATGTCACAGAAAAGTGCCTAGTACTTGCAGTAGGCGGTGGCAGTGCATCTATAAAGGCTCGATGGACAGACCGAAGAAACGGCTCAAAAGCAATGGCAAAGAGCTGCCCAGAAAGTGGGCAACCCTGCCGAATGCCTCGCCGAAAAGGAATAGGTGCAGTCAAGAAGGCGGCCGTCTTGACATGGAAAGCAGCGTCCTGATAAAGGGCAAGAATAGAGGTAACAAAAGCAAAAGGAAAGCCGAAAGCAATAAGAACAGCAGAAAGATACGAATGTGAGATATTGTCGAAAGCTGCTCTTTGGTCAAGATTAAAGAGGGCAAGTGGTTCAGAGTTAGTACGAGCCAGATGTAGGAGATCTCGAAGGAGATTGAGATTAGAAGTGATGGACCGACCAGGAACCGTGTAGGTCTGGTCGGGAGAAAGAAGAAATGGAAGAACTTGGTTGAGTCGACTGGAAAGGAGTTTAGTGAAGAGTTTATAGTCAATGTTTAGTAGCGAGATAGGACGCCAGTTTCCCAAGTCAAGCAGATCGCCTTTCTTGGGAAATAACACCATATGAGCCTCTGTGAAACCCCTCGGAAGAAAAGAGGAAGAAAGAGCAGCATTGAAAGCGGCGAGAAGAAATGGAAGCAACGAAGGGAGAAAAGTACGGTAGAAAAAGAGCGGAAGGCCATCTGGACCTGGGACAGCACGGGAATTTAGAGAGACTAGAATGGTCCGAAGTTCAGTCTGCGAAATAAGTTGTAAAAGGGAATCAGAGAGATTGGAAGGAACTTGGGGAAGAGCAGAGAGTAAAGTAGCAGAAGAAGAAACAGAAGGCTGAGGAGTTTCACTGTATTTGATAGTAAAATACCGACGAACCTGAGAGCAAACTGCATCCGGATCAGAGATGATTTCACCATCAGGCCGCCGAAGTAGTCGAAGCTGATGCGACGAGCGGCGTTTTTCTTCTAACGCGGATAGAAACTCAAAGGAGCAGTCCTCTGGTGATAGATGTTGCAGACGGAGACGAAGAATTACCTGACGTGCACGATCCTCAAGAAGTGCTCTAAGATCCGCTTGGTAAGCTGTATACATGGGATGACTCGCACCAAGCTGTAACATGATGTTTCGGAGATTTTGCTCTTCCATGGAGCGCTTCGTGCCTTCGGAGAAGGAATGACGTCTAAGAAGATAAATTAGGTAAGATTTTACCTCGAGCCAGTAATTGATGGCACAAGGGGCAGTGGACAGGCCCTCTCGCATATGATCAAGAAGATCTCTGATCTCGGTGCATATATTCTCATCAGCTAGGAGAGAAGTGTCTAGTGTCCATGACCGAGACCTAACATGCAGACGAGATGAAGAGTTACAGGAGATAGTGATGGCACAATGATCCGATGAAGCTGTAGGAGAGTGCATACAATCCGTTGTAATGGGCAATAACGGAGCAGAAGCGTAAAATCGATCCAGCCTGGCAGAAAGAGAGGAGGATGCAGATGCAGCTCTCCAGGTATGTGAAATGGATGTCGGATGCAATCGTCGGAACACGTCATGTAAATCAAAATCAGACACTAATGATCGCAATTGCTCCACAAGACGTGAACGATGTTCAATCCTCGAAGGAGCGCGATCGAGCTCTGGTTGAAGTGTACAGTTAAAGTCTCCTCCAATGAGCACGTGATCTGATGGTAATGCTGACTGAAGTGCAGTGCGGAGCGACGAAAATAACAACGTTAGATGTGTAGATGAACATGGAATATATATGTTGAAAACTAAATATCGTTGTCCATCTAGGACGAAAGTGAGTCGCTGCAATAAATCTCGGCACAGGTTATGAACTTTAACAGAGGAGAGTGCTTGACGAAATCTATTATGTACACCAATCGCTAAACCTCCACGAAGAGAGAGCCTATATGCGTGATGAAATTGATAGTCCCATCTCCTCCAGCGATGGAAGGGTGAAGTGGAGAGACAATTTGTCTCTTGCAAAAGTAGGAGATCTGCTTTGAGGTGGTGGACGTCTTTTTTTTTTTTTTTTTTTTTTTTGATTGGAGGTTTAACGACCACCGTGAGCAACTCAATGGGCTATAAGCAGTCGCCCGTCCCTAATGTAGGGTCACTGGTTCCAGGGAAGGGAGAGAGCCAGTGCCGTAAGACAAACACAACATCCATGCCTGACCGGGATTCGAACCCGGACCCCTTACGGACGCATGATCAGAGGCCAGCGCCTTAGACCACTGCGCCACCGGGGCGGCGGTGGACGTCTTCATATGCTAAAGCATTGGCCAAAGGGGTACACATACCCCTACTATTCAGTGAGACTGTCTTGAACAGAATAGTCTGAAGATGGTTGGAGGATGTTGTCGGCTGCGTTCTGTAACTTGGCCAGACGGCTACGGAACTTCTTTGCCCAGTAGGGACCACCCAGATCTCTGCCCGGAACGGTGCGTAAATGAGAATGTATCGCCAACATTTGATTCATGGTGTCAGACAGACAGTGGGAGTAACCTTCCAAAAAATTGCGAGACAGCTTGTCTCTACGGGGACTTATTAGGAACGCATACACCTTCTCTCCAGACACAGGTGTCTGTGGAAGAGAGGATGCCTCTAGAATATGTAAAAAGTTTTCACAAGAGATCGGAATAATTGTTCCATCATCTGTATCAGATTCCATAGAGCCTTCAGACGTGAGCATCTGACTACTAGAAGGATCACGTCCTGCCCTAAGGGTGGTTGTCATTCTAAACTTCTTATTCTGGGCGCGTGAAGTTCTACGTCGCTTTGCTCGTCCACGACTTTGTGCTGTAACCGGAATTGGAACTTCCGGCAATTTAAAAGGAGCTGAAGAAACAACCTCAACGGTCGGTGTAGCAGTATGACCAGAATCGTCATCAACCATCTCTATAGGAGACTTGGGATTAACAATTGATGCCTCTTTCGACTGAAGAGATAATGGGGGCGCCAATGCATCACCCGAGGTCGAGGGTTTACCCGTAGACGTCGGCTGACCAACGGCTGTCTACCTACTTCTGGTAGATGTTGGCCGACCAATGGCTGTCTCACTACATCTGGTAGACGTCGGCCCACCAACGGCTGTCTCACTACTTATGGTAGACGTCGGTTGACCAACGGCTGTCTCACTACTTCTGGTAGACGTTGGTCGACCAACGGTTGTCTCACTACTTTTTGTAGACGTCGGTTGACCAACTGCTGCATCACTACTTTTTGAGGAAGTCTGCTGTTGCTGGTCTTTAGCACCAGAAGAGGAAGCCGATTGACGTGACAAAGAGGAAGAAGGTCGTGCTGTTGACTTGGAAAGAGTGTTCGCATTATGAGGGCATAGAGCGCGGGGATGTCCCGTGCCTTTACAATTCGGACAGACGGAGCCTACTGTGATAAATATCTCTCTAATGTGCGTGTAGCAGCGTACACGTAAAGTGGGTGGAATATGCAGCATGTGCTCCTCTGAAGGGAAGACCACACGAACATTGCGGCGAAACCCGAGTAGTTATCTGTCTTCTGGCACCTTTGGAAACGAAGAGTAGGTAGTTACACCTCCAATGATCCGGCCATAAGGAAGAAGAGCGGCAATCAAGAGATCATCTGAAACTTCAGGTGGAACTGGTGAGAAACTTACAACAACGGAACTCTGTGAAACAGGTTCGGCATGGATGTGACGATCACCAATTGAGATGCCCTTGGTCAGTACATGTAGGGAATGGGCAGGAGTAGAGAAGTAAACAACTACTTTGTAAGGCTTCCTGCCCACATGAGTTATGGCTGATGCAGGAACAATCTCTCGAAGAGCAGCAGTATATGCAGTAAGTTTTGTATTTCTCAGGCTCGGAAACACAACACCATTCTCCATAGTTTGAAGGAATTTCAGCCCAGAAGGGGTATCTTCTTTAAGGACAACCTCAATGACTTCGGCATTATGCGTCATCACATATTGTCCAGGAGAAAAAGAAGACTGGGAAGGTCCCGACTTAGATGCGGTTACGTCAGCATATGAGAGGGTAGATGTACGTTGCTTTGGAGATGATTCCGGCATGGAGTGCGAAACATCCATGGCGTCATCATTAGCTTTCAGAGAGGACATCGTATCACCGCTGGGAGACTTGGAAGAAGAGGCGATATCCGATGGTAAGGCAGCAACAGAAGGCTGCAAGGAGGAGTGGTTTATCGAGATAGACACGTCATTGGTAGTAGTATTTAGAGAAGCTGTTATCGGGAGATCATCATTTCCGGTAGCAAGGGTTAGGACGTCATTCTCCCCGGAAGCCGCCATTTTGCAATGGCGAGGAGAAGCTTAGCCCTTAGCCAGCTTGGCCAAGGCAAAAAAACAAGGATAACTGATCAAAATAAGCACTTACCAGCTCGGCAGGCATATAAAAAGAAACACGGGACCTTCACACACAACACACACACGAAATAGAACACTGACAACGAAGAAAAATAACACACACCGACGAAAACGTGAAGAGCACAGAAAAACACGACTAACCCACCGTGAGCAACTCAATGGGCTATAAGCAGTCGCCCGTCCCTAATTTAGGGTCACTGGTTCCAGGAAGGGAGAGAGCCAGTGCCGTAAGACAACCACAACATCCACGCCTGACCGGGATTCGAACCCGGACCCCTTACGGACGAATGATCAGAGGCCAGCGCCTTAGACCACTGCGCCACCGGAGCGGCGTTGAACTAGTTTAAACACGTGACATACCCGGCGCAAGACATGCGGTTGGGCAAATATTGCAAAACTTTCGACTCACCTTTATATTCGTTAAGTACAAATGGATATGACCTTCTTCTTCTTTTTTTTTGTTTTTTTTTTTTTTGGTGCAGAAAAATAGTCCGGCACAACCCTTCCTATTTTAGCATTGCCTTTAAGGAAAAATCAGCCTCGACTTACGTCGTCGTCGGTCTAGGAACGAATCATTACGTAATTTCTGGATATTACTGTACACACATTTGCTCCTTTGTTATAACATTTTGAAATTTAAACGGATATTTGCGCCACTCGGCATAGTTAGAACGCGTTGTTCATTTATCCGCAAAATTCTACAGCAAACGTTTCAGCTCTTCGTTACTTCACTACTTCCCCATTTCGACTTCCATTAGCCTTTTTATTTACTTTTAACTCACTGTTAGCGTTGCTAGAATGCATAAGCTGTTTGGGGAAATAATATGCATCGCCCCGGTGGCGCAGCGGTCTAAGCGCTGGCTTATGACCATTCGTCCGAGTAGGTCCGGGTTCGAATCTAGGTGAAGCATGGACGTTGTCTTTGTCTTAAAGCACAGGCTTTCTCCCTTTCCTGGAAATAGTGGCCCTAAATTAGAGATGGGTGACTGCATATAGCCCATCGAGCTGCTCACTGTGGTCGTTTAACCCCCAATCAGCCGCCCCGGTGGCGCAGTGGTCTAAGGCGTTGGCCTCTGATCATTCGTCCGTAAGGGGTCCGGGTTCGAATCCCGGTGAGGCATGGATGTTGTGTTTGTCTTATGGCACTGGCTCTCTCCCTTCCCTGGAACCAGTGACCCTAAATTAGGGACGGGCGACTGCTTATAGCCCATTGAGTTGCTCACGGTGGTCGTTAAACCTCCAATCAAAAAAAAAAAAAAAACCCCCAATCAAAAACATTATAATAATAATGTGCCGTTCAGTGGGAAAAATCTTTAACCGAGAAGTAAAGAAATTTAATAAGAATAGAAAAACTCAAAAGAAAGGTTGAAGTAAAGGTATATATGCCACAAGCTATTTATAAAACTCGAATACTTCCAAAAAAAAAAGGGGGGAAATGGTTTGCGAGAGAGAGTGAAATGTCGTTCCGAGATATTGCTTGAGTCTTGTAGGTGTCTGTAGTCAATGACATTAAGATGACCAAAGTACAAGTCTTCGAACAGCAGAACCGGATGTTTGAAAACGTGATTGTTTTGTTGTGTCTTTGTTGCTTGAGGGCCCATATATACTTTATAATTAAATTTCTCGACATATGGCTGGCCAGATTAAAATAGCTAGCAGGCATTCGGTCATATAGATTATCTTTAACTGAAAAACGTATACGTAGTTCGAAACTCTCTTTCTTTTTCAATTCAGTCTCTCTTCATTCTAAGACAACAATTTACGTGACTGACTAAAATACTTTCTATTGCAGTTGAAATCGTGGATAAATTATTATAAGTTCTTTTTCATGAGGTAGGAAAATTTGAAGTAATAATATATTTCCACAGTACCGGGGAAATGCTGTATTAATTGTATGCAACCGGAAACGAAAAGAATATTGTTGACGGAAAGTAGAAAGAATTCTCTATTGTTGCCTCAGACTGAACAAATTGGAGCTGTTTTTTCTAACTTCTTCCTCGTGCTCAAACGTAAAACCTACCTTATTAATAGCATAACGACAGCCGTCCAACCGTGTAGTTTTCATGGATAAAGAACAAGTGCAACTTAAAGATTTCTTTTCCATTAAAGTAAAACACATAAAAACGCTTGGCAAATTCCAAATGTTTTAAAACCCCGCAGTGTTTTTGTTCGGCGTCTATTCAGAAAATAAAGAAAGATATATTTCCAAAGAAAACGTGCAGTCCAATGCTCGACGTTTCATTTAAGTGAAATCAAAGCACATTTTAAACAGACAAATTTCACAGTTCTTAAGTTTTAACATCTTTGGCAGAAACGTTAAGGCCGCCCCGGTGGCGCAGTGGTCTAAGAGATGGCCTCTAATCATTCGTCCAAAAGGGGTTCGGATTCGAATCACGGTGTGACATGGATGTTGTGTATGTCTTACGGCACTGGCTCTTTCCATTCCCTGGAACCAGTAACCCTAAATTAGGGACGGGTGACTGCTTATAGCCCATTGAGTTGCTCATGGTGGTCGTTTAAACTTTCAATAAAAAAAATTATGACACCTTATGACACTTCGATGACTGAACAATACTTCTTTCAAAAAGAGAACAAAGATAACGATTGGCATAGGGAAAGCACGAGAGATACGTTCAGGGCATAATCATCTTTTTTTTTTTTTTTTTTTTTTTGATTGGAGGTTTAACGACCACCGTGAGCAACTCAATGGGCTATAAGCAGTCGCCCGTCCCTAATTTAGGGTCACTGGTTCCAGGGAAGGGAGAGAGCCAGTGCCGTAAGACAAACACAACATCCATGCCTCACCGGGATTCGAACCCGGACCCCTTACGGACGAATGATCAGAGGCCAACGCCTTAGACCACTGCGCCACCGGGGCGGCCATAATCATCTTTAGAATAATTCAATAATTAAGAGCAGATATCACATCGTCTTAGGATTTATGAAAGAGAAATGCACCGAGTCATTACTGAATTATGACTATCTCTATCAAAATTGGATGCGGCCCATGGACCCCATGATTTCCTAGAGGGAGCGATTTGTCGACCGGCGTAGGATAAAGGTGTGAGTGGAGCAGTAGGTAGTAAAATTCGGAGCGTGATGGGTGAACATAAGGATTTATCGGTCTATGAGAATGGACATATCGTGGGAGCTCGAAGAGCGGGTGCCTAGATTTCCCAAACGGCTGAACTTTAAGAATGGACATATCGTGGGAGCTCGGAGAGCTGGTGCCTCGATTTCTCAAACAGCTGTACTTTGAAAATGGACATATCTTGGGAGCTCGGAGAGCTAATGCCTTGATTTCCCAAACGGCTGAACTTTGAGAATGGACATATCGTGGGAGCTCGGAGAGCTGGTGCCTCGATTTCCCAAACGGCTGTACTTTGTAAATGGACATATCTTAGGAGCTCGGAGAGCTGGTGCCTCAACTTCCCAAACGGCTGAACTTTGAGAAATGGACATATCGTGGGAGCTCGGAGAGCTGGTGCCTCGATTTCCCAAACAGCTGAACTTTGAGAATGGACATATCGTGGGAGCTCGGAGAGCTGGTGCCTCGATTTCCCAAACAGCTGAACTTTGAGAATGGACATATCGTGGGAGCTCGGAGAGCTGGAGCCTCGATTTCCCAAACGGCTGAACTTTGTAAATGGACATATCGTGGGAGCTCGGAGAGCGGGTGCCTCGATTTCCCAAACGGCTGAACTTTGAGAAAGGACATATCGTGGGAACTCGGAGAGCGGGTGCCTCGATTTCCCAAACGGCTGAACTTTGAGAATGGACATATCGTCGGAGCTCGGAGAGCTGGTGCCTCGATTTCCCAAACGGCTGAACTTTGAGAATGGACATATCCTCGGAGCTCGGAGAGCTGGTGCCTCAATTTCCCAAACGGCTGAACTTTGAGAATGGACATATCGTCGGAGCTCGGAGAGCTGGTGCCTCGATTTCCCAAACGGCTGAACTTTGAGAATGGACATATCCTCGGAGCTCGGAGAGCTGGTGCCTCAATTTCCCAAACGGCTGAACTTTGAGAATGGACATATCGTCGGAGCTCGGAGAGCTGGTGCCTCGATTTCCCAAACGGCTGAACTTTGAGAATGGACATATCGTGGGAGCTCGGAGAGCGGGTGCCTCGATTTCCCAAACGGCTGAACTTTGAGAATGGACATATCGTGGGAGCTCGGAGAGCTGGTGCCTCGATTTCCCAAACGGCTGAACTTTGAGAATGGACATATCGTGGGAGCTCGGAGAGCTGGTGCCTCGATTTCCCAAACAGCTGAACTTTGAGAATGGACATATCGTGGGAGCTCGGAGAGCGGGTGCCTCGACTTCCCAAACGGCTGAACTTTGAGAATGGACATATCGTGGGAGCTCGGAGAGCGGGTGCCTCGACTTCCCAAACGGCTGAACTTTGAGAATGGACATATCGTGGGAGCTCAGAGAGCGGGTGCCTCGACTTCCCGAACGGCTGAACTTTGAGAATGGACATATCGTCGGAGCTCGGAGAGCTGGTGCCTCGATTTCCCTAACGGCTGAACTTTGAGAATAGACATATCGTGGGAGCTCGAAGAGCGGGTGCCTCGACTTCCCAATCAGCTGAACTTTGAGAATGGACATATCGTCGGACCTTGGAGAGCTGGTGCCTCGATTTCCCAAACGGCTGAACTTTCAGAATGGACATATCGTGGGAGCTCAGAGAGCGGGTGCCTCGACTTCCCAAACGGCTGAACTTTGAGAATGGACATATCGTCGGAGCTCGGAGAGCTGGTGCCTCGATTTCCCAAACGGCTGAACTGGTGAGTTGTTCGCGAGCCGCCGTAGTTAAAGCTTGTCAGGAGTAGAGTGAAAGTGGTCAAACAACAACTCGGTGGCAAACCTGCACACGATAGAGAAAGGTTTAGAGAAAGGTTGATGTTAGAGTTGGGCTCCCGCTCCAACGACTTGTTCAATCGAAAATACGCAGACCGCCCCGGTGGCGCGGTGGTCTAAGAAATGACCTCTGATCATTCGTCCGAAAGGGGACCGGGTTCGAATCCCTGTGAGGCATGGATGTCGTGTTCATCTTACGGTACTGGCTCTTTCCCTTCCTTGGAAACAGTGATCCTAAATTAGGGATGGGCGATTGCTTTTAGCCCATTGAGTTGATCACGGTGGTCGTTCAACCTCCAATAAAAAAAAAAAAAGACGCTGAGGCGTTCAACAGCTGACTACCGAACAGAGTTCCACCCGAAACAGTATCTGTCATTACCATGCGCCGTACGCTTGCACGTATGGGTTATAACAGCAGACGACCCCGACGACATCCTCTCCTGACCACGGTTTATAGGCCCAAAAAGACTCACCTGGTTCAAAGGTCATGCAAGTTCATGTATGAGCTGTTAAAGTTGTATTTTAAATCTCTTAGTCTAATAAATTTAGTTTGAAGTATTTGCAAGTTCTTAAGGTCATCTAATTAAAAAACTGCAAATACTTCAAAATAATTTATTGGACTAATAAATTTTAGATACAACTTTAACAGTAATAATTATATGCGGCTGGGTATTTATGGATTTACAAAAGTTTTCCCTAATAAATATAATATAATGACTGTTAAGCAACTATACGATTTCAACTTAGGGGAAATTACGAATAAAAGAATCAAAATAACATGGAACACATGATGGAATAAAAATAATTACTTACACACATCAATATGACACTAGAAATTCAGCATATACTAATACCAGTTTTACCTAAAACTATAACCATAAAACAAAATCTAGATAGATTACTGTGGACCAAGATTTTGGAATTCATTACCTAGAGAACTAGCAGAAATCAATAATTAATACACCTGAGTGGCCACTTTATTATGACCACCTGACAGTTTTAAATAAATGAGCTACGGCTGCACGCTGTTGCCGCCAGAGAACGAGGCTAGTATAAAAAGGGAAAGCTGAGTGCTTGCAACCGTAGTAGAAGTGATTTTTGGGTGACGAGATATGTAAAAAATGCGATTTGACGGACTTTCAACGTGGGATGATTGTAGCAGCTCGGAGCCAAAGAGCGAGTATCACCGAAACCTCCGCATTCGTGAAATGTTCCAGAGCAGCTATTGTTAAAGTGTTTAAAGACTGGACTGTCATCTAAAAAACTGGGTCTCTACGTGCAACGTGTGGTCGTCATCGACTAGTGACTGCTCGGGCGGAACGGAAAGTGTCCAGACTGGTAACAGACAACAGAAGGGCAAGAGTGCATCAAATTACAAACCATCTTAATCAAGGATCCCCTCAAATGATCTCTGCACGCACTGTTTCGCCGCCGTACACTGCATCGGATGGGATATGGCAGCCGAAGGCCTGTTCGAACACGTTTGCTGTCTGCAGTTAACAAGAGAAAACGTCTCCAGTTCGCACGGGAGCACAAGGATTGGACAGTCGATAATTGTAAACAAATTATGTGGTCCGATGAATCACGTTTTCAGTTGCACCATGCCGATGGCCGAGTGAGAATTTCACCGAAACAGCACGAAAGCATGGACCCTAAATGCATTGCCACAACCCTTCAAGCTGGTGGAGGCGACGTTATGGTTTG
The DNA here is from genome assembly GCA_039090855.1 of Macrothele yani. Lineage (NCBI taxonomy): Eukaryota > Metazoa > Arthropoda > Arachnida > Araneae > Macrothelidae > Macrothele > Macrothele yani. The sequence goes on from CM077004.1 coordinate 42,915,894, forward strand.
GGGAATGTTTTTCTTGATTTTTTGGGCCTTTTAATCCCTGTTGATCAACGTCTGACTGGCACATCATATCTAAACATCGTTGCGGACCCAGTGCATCCGGTCATGTGGATGGTTTATCTCAATGACTTTCAACAAGATAATGCGTCCTGCCATAGTGCTCGTATTGTACAGGATTGGTTTCAGGAACATTTCGGTGAGCTTACTTTGTTTAGGTGGTCCCCACAATCTCCAGATCTCAACACTATTGAAATTTGTGGGATGAAGTTGAACAAGCCATCAGACAACTGGATCCACAACCCTGAAATCTCGCACTCCTGGAAAGTGCTATCCATCAAGCATGGTCTCAGATTCTACAAACCAACATCTCGTGGAGTCTATGCCGCGAAGAACCGACGCAGTATTAAAGGCAAAAGGGGGCCCAACGAAGTACTGAGGGGGTGGTCATAATAAAGTGGTCACTCAGTGTATATTAAATTAAGTACAAAAAAAAGATATGCGAAGGGAAGGGTAATCGGAACGGTGGAGGGCAAGAGTGATTTATAATTATAGCGCCGCGGAGATTTCATGTTATACCAATAGTAAACTAGTTTAATTCCTATCTGAGGCTATCCCTTAGACCACCGTGCCACCGGTGCGGCATTGTTGACTTTACGTAGGGAGCTTGAGGTTAAGTTAGGACTCTGTGAGGCCTTTTCCTGGAGCTTCCTTGCTGTTGTTATAAAAACATAGATAATAATGTAACAATAAATCAGGAATCTGTAACAGTAGAAATAATAAATTAAATGAATTGTGTAGCGTTCTTTACTATTTGTGTCCTGGAGAACACAACTTAAGATTTTGAGAATACTACTTATTTACACTCTCTTTCTCGAAGTGAAACAAAGTCACTCAAATAAAATTCAAGAAATAGCTATTTACAGATCTTTCCTTTATTCTATCAACATCTCGTAAGCACTATTCATGCAGAACTTGATTTTTTGTAACAGCACCAATATTTTGAAGCTAATTGATGTACGTTAGTAAACAGAAAACTTTAACTCCAAACATTTAATGCACAACAACACAACTCAACACGCACCCGCCGCTCCGGTGGCGTAGTGGTCTAAGCGATAACCTCTGATCATTCGTCCAAAAGGGGTCCGGGTTCGAATTCCGGTGTGGCATGGATGTTGTGTTTGTCTTACGGCACTGGCTCTCTCCCGTCCCTGGAACCAGTGACCCTAAATTAGGGACGGGTGGCTGCTTATTAGCCCATTGAGTTGCTCACGGTGGTCGTTAAACCTGCAATCAAAAAAAAAAAAAAAAAAAAAAAAAAGAAAGGAAAAGAACACGCAGCCTTCAAGTAAGCACAACTTAAGCGTAAAGCAGTTTCCACGATTAAACATCAGAACACCAACTTTAGCTGTTACTTCAACATTATGTATTTGTAGTTCTTATCTGTCAACATGCATACGTCATGCTCTCTGACCTCAGAATTGTTGCCAATGTTATTTCATGAGCGAGAAAATATAACGTTAAGGTTGAAAACGCCAAAAGTGAATAAATTCAAATTTGCATAGAGAAAGTAACTAAAAATGAAAGCCAATTGACAGTACACGTCCCAGTTGGACGTCGAATGACTGGGAAAAAGTGTGCTAGTCTGACGAGTCGCGTTTTTTCCCAGTTGGACGTCGAATGACTGGGAAAAAGTGTGCTAGTCTGACGAGTCGCGTTTTTACCCCACTCTGGATGGTCGTGTACGTGTTTAGCTCGAACAACATGAAGCACTCGATCCATCCCTCATGGTCTCAACCAGTGCAAGTCGGTGAAGACGGTTGTATGGTATGTGGCATGTTTACCTGGCAGGAAAACTTGGACCCCTGTTGCATGTGGAACAATGTATGACTAGTGCTTACTATCGTGAATTGCTTGCTGACTCTGTACACCCAGAAATGTTGCACTTTTTCCCGAATAGAGACGGTGTCTTCCAACATCATAATACCCCAAGCCACAGATTCAATGTTGTGCAGAAATGATTTGAGGAACACAGTTCAGACTTCCAGCGTATCGATTGGCCTCCGAACTCTCACCAATACCGATCCCACAGAGCACTTGAAAGACACTATGGAACAGCATATCAGTTCAAGGATACACCAATAGCCTCCATACCTGCATTGAAGGTCGCATTACACACAGCTTGGTTGGCCATGCCTCCCAAATGCTTCCGGCATCTTATTGAATCGAATTTACGTCGGATAGCTGCTGTAGTGAAGGCGAAAGGAAGGCCTACGAAGTATTAGGCAGGTGGTCATATTTCAGTGATTACTCAGTATGTACTGTACAAAGCTACGTGTATTTCTAGTATAGGGTACAATCTTGATGAACCAGAAATCGTGTACTTGATTTACTTTTTTTTTTATACGTATATCTGGTTGATTAACGCTCTCCTGTACAACTGAGGCTATAGGAGTCTCCCTTCGTTAGGGAAGCTAGAGATATTACGCTGTAAGACAAGAACGTCGCCTATGTCTCACCTTAGTATCGAATCCTGGACGAAATTTGTTGTCTTTAGCTTTAGACTATTCGAAAGTCAGGGGCGGCTCAGTTGCACTGTATTTCGCTTATAAAGAATTGTGTGTGATGTGATTGAAGGTTTAACGACCACCGTGAGCAACTCAATGTGGTATAAAAAGTCCCCCGTCCTTAATTTAGAGCCACTGGTTTCTAGAGCCAGTGCCGTAAGACAAACACAACATCCATGCCTCACCGGGATTGGAATCCGCACCCCTCCTGGACGAATGATCAGAAGCCATCGCTTAGAACACTGCGCCACCGGTGCGGCCACAAAGAATTCTGTACTAAAGATGGGATATTCTGGTCATGATCCTCTATATCCGATTCCGAACGAATGTTTTCAGCCCATCTTTTAAATTTCACATACACAAAAAAAAAAAAAAACATTTCTGCAATCGAAACAACCATCTCGATCTGCTTTTTTGGAAGTGCTGATATGACATTAATATGAGCACACTCCTGCGCCATCTAACGGAAAAAATTAGTACCATAAAAAGCCTAAATTGTATGGCCAATCTTTATCATCCGATACCGAATCAGGTTTTAGAATCTGTTTTTTAATTGGAGGTTTAACGACCACCATGAGCAACTCAATGGGCTATAAGCAGTCGCCCGTCCCTAATTTAGTACCACTAGCTCCAGAGAAGAGAGAGAGCCACTGCCGTAAGACAAACACCACATCCATGCCTCACCGCGATTCGAACCCGGACCCCTGTCGAACGAATGATCAGAAGCCATCGCTTAGACCACTGCGCCACCGGGGCGGCAACGGAGAGGATGGACAGGATAGCCTTTGGTGTTCAGGGACCCATCCAGTGGTACCACCGGTCCCCAGGTCGTACCAAGAAAGCATCCCCCAGACATGCGCGCTGCCACTGCCGGCCTGTACCTGACCGACAAACGTTTCCGGGTGTCGATTCTCGTGTGGCTGACGCCGTATTTCTCACCGCCCATCACTTCTGTGGAGTAGAAACCTCGATTCGTCGGAGAAGGCAACCTTTTTCTACTCTTCCACTGTCCAATGACGGTAGTCCCATGAAAATAATGAAATGAAAAGAAAAAGAGATGATTCTTAACCATGCCCCCTCCCCCTTTCCTCCAAAGTTTGCTTCTAAATACCAGTTACTCCTTTTGCAAAACAGAAATTTTAAAATAGCTTTCTTCAAAACACAAGCAAGAAATGACGATTAGAACGAATTTTATTCCACCTGTTTCGACAGTGTATTATTTTCCTGTTCAGCCTAAGATATATTGATCACGAATACAGCTGGCGGTATCTAGTGAACACGGATCTGTAGAGTGGAAACAGACATAGGAGCCCATGGAAACTCCTCCCATAGAAAGTGGCGCCCCCACGGACCTAAAACAGAACCAAACTGTGACGTGGTCCATCCCGTCGGCAATGGTTGCTATGGCAACCACACCCCAGGGCTGCGGTGGTGAGGTGCAGCTGCTCTACGCCTCCCCCCCCCCCATCCACACACACACACACACACTTACACACACACGACCTTTGTCCTCAACTGCTGTCCCAATCTAAGTCAAGCGAGGCATCGGAAAGATGGCAATAACGAAATATCCATAGATATTGAAGCCAAAGACGTAGATATCAAAACAGATGACAACGGAATACAAATGAGAATCGAACGTAAAGCTATATTGGGAAGAAAACAATGACAAAGTATGCGTGAATGAAATGTGCAACAAAAACACGTAGAAACCTAAGTAATGGAATTTACAAAGGAAAAGTTAACGATTAGTGAGGAATAAGCAAGAATAATGCCACTTATTAGAATGCTACAGGAAACTGGAAGATGCAAACTAAAAAGAATCCGGAAAATGTTAGGTACATGTCGTAAACGTCGTCTTCCACTCTGCACGGCAGCACGGACGTCAAAACTCAAATGGACAAAGTCATGTGGTTCGCGGTGATTCCTGGGAAGCCCAGCTGTCAATCAACTGTAGTTCTGTTTTAGGTCGCGGGTGCGCTGCAGTCGACTTCATGACGTCATGAGTTTCAGCTTAATACAGCCAGTGTCTTCTGCTGAACACTATCGAAATCGTTAAATGCTTTCAGTTCCAACGCTTCTTGCATAACTTTCCCAGTGAACATATTTTTAATACGTATTGATATTTCTTTAGGTAATAAAAAATTCCTTTAGACAGTTCATTTTTTTGGATAACTCGGTGAGAATTCTTCCTTTAAAAAGCCAAAAACTGTTATTCTTATTTTTACAAGAAAATTGTTTTTGTCTGTTTGGAAGTTTAATGACTACCGTAGGCAACAAAATGGGTTAAAAGCAGTCGTCTGTTTCTCCTTTTAGTGCCACTGGTTCCAGGGAAGAGACAGAGCCAGTGCCGTAAAACATACATACCACCCGTACCTCACCTGGTGTCCGAATGCGGATCCATCTCGGACGAATGGTCATAAGCCAGCGCTTAGACCACTGCGCCACCAGGGCGGCAACTTTAACTTGAAAGAGGGGACATGCCACTGGTGTCAGGGAAGGGACATAGTCATCAGACTGTCCCCTTTCCCGAACCACTGGCCCTAAACTGGGTACGGGAGACTGCTTGCACGCCCTTGAGTTTGATCATGGCGTTCGTCATACTCCCTTACACCAAAAAAAAAAAAAAAAAAAAAAAGACGGCTACGTTTTGAAAGCGTAAATAAAAATCACTTGCTTTACATAGCAATTGATGACCAATGGTTACGTTCATTTCTTACTTTTTTTTTTTTTTTGATTGAAGGTTTAACTACCATCGTGGGCAACTCGATGGCCTACAGGCAGTCGCCCGACCCTAATTTAGGGCCACTGACTCCAGGGAAGGAGAGAGAGCCGTAAGGAAAACACAACATCCATGTCTCGCCGGGATTCGAACCCGGACCCATCTCGGACGAATAACCAGAAGCCATCGCTTAGACCACTGCGCCATCGAGGCGGCATTCTTACTTCTTATGATTAAAAGTTTTACCTCTAGGGTCCTCAATATTTGTTTTTTAAATAAGACCGTATGTGCACTCGAAATGACTGATTAAAAAAAAACTTTTTGCACGAGAAATTGCTCTATTTTCTCTTTGAAAAGCATTCTTAATTCACATAAATCCTTTGTTACAGGATTCCATATACCAATAAATATTTAAAGATTGCTACATTTTTCATCGTTTCATTTCCGTTTGCTTCAAAACACATTGTCTGTACTCCCCAAAATGTTTGGACGCATTCTTTCTGTAAAATGTATTCAGCCAGAATTTGTTTGTCACTCGATATACCGGAGGAACTTGAAAGAATAAATCATAAGCCCAAATAATTGCTTTGGAAAAATGCGACGAGTAAAGCCCTGGTAAATGAAGCGAATCACGAAGTTTAGTTTTCTTATATTAGAAGATCAGAAGCATCTGGCAATTCCCAATTGTTTCCGGAAAGCAAGACGGCTAATTAAAGCAGCCTCAAGATTTCTCTTTCAACATACATGGGACCTGAAGGGCTTAGTAGATATGACTGAATGAAAATTTATATTTTGTTTATTTTCCTAAGGTTCTCCTTCATTCGGAAAGTTTTCTTAAATAAATCACCCCTTTCTGCAACGAAAAATATGCTTCCACGAATCAGCCAAAATCATCAAGACAATCTATTCAAATAATAAGTAACAGATTGCTTTCCTTTGTCGCTTTCTATGATTTACTTTTAATGGAATAAACAGTCCTATACATAGGTATGGGGTACAGTATTACTATTCAAAAATGTCAAGCGTTCGCAGAATGCAATATTTTTATTAGATTCATACTGAGGCGTTTCCTTGGCTAGAAGTATTATGATTCCCCCTGTGTCAAAGAAAAGGAGAAAAGGCATGCTCTTGTAATTGCCAGTGTGCTCACATTACAGTGGCGTATCTTGGGTCCGAAACCTGGGCTATCTCACCCCTTCCCCTCCCCCAGTTACTGTCTTTTCTTTAAATTGCGGAGTTTAATTTTGATTTGTTAAGTGATAGAAGAAACTTTTTTTTCTAAATTTTAGGTACATGCTATTGCTAACGTATCATTACGAGGATTAGGATTTGAACACTTATTTGCACATGAACTTTATTCTTCTTATGAATACTTTATTTGTACATGAATTCCATTCTTCTTATGAATACTTTATTTGTACATGAACTCCATTCTTTTTATGAATACTTTATTTGTACATGAACTCCATTCTTCTTATGAATACTTTATTTGTACATGAACTCCATTCTTCTTATGATACCTTATTTGTACATGAACTCCATTCTTCTTATGAATACTTTATTTATACAGAACTCCATTCTTCTTATGAATACTTTACTTGTACATGAATTCCATTCTTCTTATGAATACTTTATTTGTACATGAACTCCAATCTTCTTACGAATACTTTATTTATACATGAACTCCATTCTTCTTATGAATACTTTATTTGTACATGAACTCCATTCTTCTTATGAATACTTTATTTGTACATGAACTCCATTCATCTTATGAATACTTTATTTGTACATGAATTCCATTCTTCTTATGAATACTTTATTTGTACATGAACTCCATTCTTCTTATGAATACTTTATTTGTGCATGAACTCCATTCTTCTTATGAATACCTTATTTGTACATGAACTCCATTCTTCTTATTAATACTTTATTTGTACATAAACTCCATTCTTCATATAAATACTTTATTTGTACATAAACTCCATTCTTCTTATGAATACTTTATTTGTACATGAACTCCATTCTTCTTATGAATACTTTATTTGTACATGAACTCCATTCTTCTTATGAATACTTTATTTGTACATGAACTCCATTCTTCTTAATTTGTACATGAACTCCATTCTTCTTAATTTGTACATGAACTCCATTCTTCTGAAGGCCTGTTTGCGTTATGCAGTTGGTCATCGCTCGTCAGACTGATTCTCATAGTCAAAAGAAGCGAACCCGCTCGTGTTTTTTCCGCACTGTAAGCATCGACATATTTTAATACCGTTGATAATTGACTTTTATTTGTGAATATTTAATTAACTTTTATTTGCAGATTCTCTGGGCTTTTCAGCTAGCCTAACTAGCCTAGAGTATACGCCACTGACTCACAACATATCTTCCATCGTAAAATTTGAATTGGAAAAAAATCTATTCTGGTCTCATTTGACGTGATATAACGAAGTAAAATTCTCCGTCATTTCTGTCCACGCCAGGATTCGAACCCGGATCCCCTTATTCCGGAATAAGTCACTCTACCAATTGAGCTACGCGGACGTTTGTCCTGATTGCTATGTGCCTTTATGTCGTGTGAGTCCTGCTGGCAGGTACGTCACATCTCCCCCCGAAAGAGGGCCGGGGGCATGGCCCACGGGTCAGCCGTGACCATGAATCGTTGCAGGCAGCCATCCACTGTAGAACGTGCACTTGAGAACTCCCAGTCAATCTGGTGTTTGGAATGCAACGTCATACACATTTATTTTTCGAAGCGCTGGAGAAGGGATTCTCTGATTTTTCCTATCTCGCGGTGTGGAAAGAACATCACACCATTGCGAGATTTTGAACGGTCGGGTCATCCGGATAGTTCGGGCGCCATTATAACGAAGTAAATTTCTCCGTTATTTTTGGTCTACGCCGGGATTCGAACCCGAGTCCACTTATTCCGGAACAAGTCGCTCTACCAACTGAGCTACGCAGACGTTTGTTCTGATTGCTATGTGCCTTTATGTCGTGTGCGTCCTGCTGGCAGGTACGTCACAGTGAGGCCAATATACATTATCGTACAATTTTTGCTCCTCTAGGTATTACTCAGTTTTTTCACCAGGTGGCGTAGAAACACATCCATTTTCAGAAAAACAGAAGTGGAAAAAAAAAATCCTTTCTTGGATGAAGGTTCGAAATATAAGTTTTTCTCCTGTATAGCGCAAAGTGATCGACGCGCCTTCATGCGGTTGGGTGTCAAATTAGACTAAAAATAATGTGGTATCAAAGTATTTTTTTTTTTTTTTAAATAGGCTAAAATCTCAAAATGCATACACTGCATAACAAAATGTCCTTGCTTCTCACTGAAGGGAAATAACATTGGAACAGCTTTCGATAGATTTTGGGTATCGTTACACCCTCATGCGGTTGGAGAGAAAAATAGGCTAAAATAAAATAAAATGCATCCTATAGTTAACTGCTCTTCCTGCTTAAAGAAGGCAAATTGCATTGAGATATTGTTCATTATTTTTTTACATCAGTGTGTCTTAATGAAAACAAAAGCTCTATAAGACCTAAATTAATAGCCCTATTAAACTCCCTTCTTTATTTAGTAACACCAAGACCTTTTTTCATACTGTAATACCAGGACAGAAATCATAGAACAATATCGTTGACTACGGGAAGAAAACTGCTCCGTTTTCTAATAGACGAAAAGCGATCAGATCATTCTTACTCCGTGTGTAATGTCTTGCTAGTGTAAGAACGATGATTTTGGTCTTATCTTTTGCTCTAAGGAAACATTACTTCCCATTTTTCAGCAGAGAAGAGCGATATACACCGACGAGCCATTACATCATGACCACCCCCAGCGTACAGAAATGAGCACGCTCGAAGACCAAACTGTGGCGCAGGTGAAGTTCACAGAACGGTATATATACAGCCCGAGGACCGGGTTTCGGTTAGTAGAGTGTTCGGAGTCAGAATAGGAAGAGCTGCCGATTTATCGGAGTTTGATAAAGGACAATTTGTGACGGCACGGAGCTTCGGAACTACGATCTTGGAAACGGCACGTCTTGTGTGTTGTTCACGTGCCGCTGTAATGAGTACGTATCAAAAGTGGTGCACATATGGTCAGACGACGAACCGTTGTCCAGCCGTGTGTCGTCGCCAGCTCATTGATACCAGAGGGCAGAGGAGACTGTCGCGCATTGTTCACAGCGACCGTAGGGCCACAGTGCGACAAATCACCCGGAGCTACAACGGTGGTGATCAGGGCAGTGTGTCACAACACACAGTTCATCGCAGCGTTCTGCACATGGGCCTGCGTATCCGAAGACCCAGCCGGAAACCCATGCTCACTGCACCTCAACGCCAACAAAGCATGTCATGGGCCCAAGATAATCGAGATTGGACTGTGAATGATTGGAAGAAAGTGGCCTGGTCTGACGAATCAAGATTCCTGGTGCATCACGTAGACGGCCGAGCGCGGGTACGCTGATTATCAGTGGAGGTTATGCCACCTGGGCGCACTGTTGGGTGAAAACAGGCCGGCGGCCGCGGTGTCATGCAGCGGGCGATGTTTTTTTGAGACACTTTAGGCCCCATTATCCCAATAGCACAATCCCAGACAGCCGTCAGGTACCTGAACATCATTGCGGATCAAGTTCACCCATTCATGGCAACTGTGTTTTCTGCTGATGATGGCCATTACCGACAGGATAATGCGCCATGCCACACGGCCTGAATCGTGAAGGAGTGGTTCGAGGAACATGTTGGTGACTTTCTGTTAATGCCCTGGCCTCCAACATTACCTGGCATGAACCCAATCGAGCATTTGTGGTTCGACTTGGAAAAGCGGGTTCCAGCTAAATCACCCCATCCGAAATGAAAGGGAACTGGAGGACCTGCTGTAGACATTATGGTACCAGATACCCCAGGATACCTATCTGCACCCCATCGAATCGATGCCTTTGCCGAGTGGTCGCTGTTTTGAGGGCTAAAAGGGGTCCCACAGCTTATTACGTAGGTGGTCATAATGTAATTGCTCATCGATGTAATGTAAATCTTCAGCCAGAACATTTTGAGAAAATCTATAACCCAGGCGAATGTAGCAAAGGAAACGCATTTGCAAACTGAACACGTCGCCCCCCCCCCCGCCTTGTTTGAGCATTAAAACATAAAACAAACCCATAAACGATATTTCGCTTGCAAAGTGTGTGCAATAAACAATCCATTTGCAGCGCGAAATTGAAAACAAATTCTGTTCTTTGCTTTTCCTGCAATTCAAGTGTTAGTTTGACATCCACCCGGTTAAAGTGAACGGCGCAGCGGTTGAAGGTCTCCTATTGCCGTTGAGTTGTTATGCATATTCGCATAAACTCGCTTTTTATTAGAGGCAGAGGTTAGGTGTGTTATTATCTAGTGTTACGACTGAAAAAAGGTTTAAATGAATGAAAATGCGAGTAGTTTATTTCAATATTAAACACAGAAATGACGTGCAAATTTAGCTATGATGAATCGTTCATTTCATATTGGCCGTCATAAGTTATCTCGCGCCGGTCTTCACTGTCAATGAGCAGGTAGTAGAGCGGTTAACACAAACGTGTGTTTCTGCTTCCGATTGTGGTTAGGAAACACTGCGAGTTCTGTCGACTACGTTTGCGCCCGAAGCCGAGAAGAATGAATGAGGTTTAAAATGATTCCCAATCTACAGATCATGTTTTCGCTGTCAACTTTCCAGGATTTGGTTACGCGGAGTCCTTTAGGTTGCGAATCGCCTTTCTTTTCTATTGGTTTCGAGATTTTTCTCACATCTGTTTTACAAGCTACATACTGCATGTGACAATTGTTTAATTATTATTTAGCAGGTTATTGTTATTAATTTCTGTCTTCAAGCTGTGTTTGGAACAACCAGAATGAACGATAATGCTTCACCAGCATTGGACATTTCGAATATTAATGTCGTAAGCTAACGTATTTGTGTAGTTGTGTTTTATACTGTTTTGCAAAAAAAATGTAGAAAATAAAAACATGGAGATTTGTGCTTAAAAATGTCAAAAAAATCTGCAAGAAAAGCAACATAATGAAAATCATAGAGATGAAAGAAACTCAGCTTTATGTAAAGTATCATTCATTACTTCTTATACTCTCTATTGTAGGTTTCTTGTGACACTAACGACAAGGTCACACCTAGTCACTGATTAGAGCACTGATTAGAGGTGATTATTTCCCATAATTTTCGTGTACAGGGTGATTACAATTAAACTGTCCCCATTTAGAGCCATCTTGATAGACACCAGGGCACGAAACTGAGCTAAACTTGATAGGAAAGCAGAATCATTTCCCAAAACATGAAGAAGTGATTCCGAAAGTAACAAATTTTCTTAAAAAACACGGCCAGGGAAAACACACTGCTGGCCACCCAAAATGCAACACAAAGAAGGACGCGAGATAGCAAAGCCAGATTTACTGGACACATAACAACAGATACAAAGATGAAACGATTGAGCTTACAGGCCCGTGTGAATTGCGGAACACGCAGACATCAATAGTTCGTGTGGCCCCCCATGGCTGGCAATAACGGCCGCTACACGCCGCGATATCGAAAGAAAGAGGCTTTGGATGTAGCCTTGGGGTGTGTCGGTCCAGGCTGCTTCCTCACGTTTCCACAATTCATCAGGCGTGGCTGCGGGTGGTGCTTGCCTGGCGACTCGGTTGCCGATCAGCAACCAGACCTGTTCGATGGGCGACATATCTTGAGAACAGGCGGGCCACGGCAGCAGTGACCCCTGGTGGGCCGTGAATAATTGTTCCACGATGCGTGCCACGTGCGGGCGCACATTGTCCTATTGAAACGTGGCTGCTGGCATGTCCTCCAGGTAAGGGAGGACTACAGGCTCTAAAACGTCGGAGATGTAGCGGTGGCTGTTGAGTGTACCGGCGATGCGTACCAGAGGGGTGCGGGTGTCATATCCAATTACGCCCCAAACCATAATGCCAAGCTACGGACCAGTATGAAGATGCATAGTGCAGGCGTCATGTAGTCTCTCGCCGCGGTGCTGCCACACGCGGATCCGACCATCTTGTTGTTGCAGGCAGAAGCGGGATTCGTCGGAGAAGGCAATGTCGTGCCATTCCGTAGTTCAGGTGCGGCGTTCAACGGCCTACTGCTACCGTACTCGCCGGCGGTGTAACGTCAATGGTAATCGGAGCAATGGGTGCCGTGCGACAAGTCCCCGCACTTGCAGACGACGTCAAACGGTACGTGCTGGCACAGGTTGTTGCGCAACACACCCTAATTCCAGCGCTAGCGTTCGTGATGCGGCGGTCCGAGCCGTCAATGGCCGCCGCACAACATGACGGTCCTCTCGTTTGGTGGTGTGCTTCGGCTGCGGCAATCACTCAGGTCGGTCCGTCCGTCCCTCCTGCACCCACCGAATCCATACTCGCCTCACTGTGGCTGGATGTAGTCCCACCCGGGCGCCGATGTCTCGGTACCATAAACCGCTGTCGCGATAAGCCACTATTCGTCCTCTGTCGAACACCGAAACGTGTTGGAATGACTGTCGTATTCTGCGACGAGTCATTCCAGCACTTCCCACGCAGAGGTCCGGCAGCATAACACACGTCCACTACTTACACCCCGCTTTCTGTGCACCCTTCTTATAGTGCTTCTCGGTGGCGTGCCGGGCGCACATGATTTGCATATGCCCTGCAATGCTAATCGTTTGCATATCCTCTTGCGGGAGACTCATGCTGCGAATTTCAGGCCAATCGGATGCTTCCTTCTTGGTGTGGCATTTTGGGTGGCCAGCAGTGTATATACACTGATCATCGTGAAATGGTAACATAAGCATATTACATGCTTCCTATGGGAGGCTAAGGAGTATAAAATAAAGTGCGAGACTTTAGTTAATTCCCTCAGGAACACGTTTATCCTCAGTTTGTTTGAACGTGTGTTCTTCCTGAAGCTGTACTACCAGAAGGGTAAAAATGCTCCGGCAGAATATAGAGAATAAAGAAAATGCAATACATTCAGAGAAATATACATTACACAGCATGTACTTAGAAGCATGGTTCATTAACTTCAGCATAAGTGATACTTGTAGGAAGAACGGTCAAACCTATCGGTCCACCAGCGATTGAAGGTTTTGCTACTGCAGCCATACAGCAACGGCTTGCTATTGCTGAACCCTTATGCATTGCACATGCAGTACCAACGTAGTTATATATGCCCTAAACAATTGTGTGGGAAACTATACTTAAAGTCAAGAGACGCATATAGTGTATTAAACCAGTTTATTTTTGTGGCATAGTAAGTACAAAGATTCTCCAAGATTTCGCACTCCGCTGGGAGGCTTTTTCAAGGCAATGGTAGACATAACAAGTTTGTAAAATCATGCAATGCATTGATTATAATACGCTTTCCAACATACCAGAAATCATTACTCAAGTTATCACTCAAGTTATGAGAATAATGGCTGTGGAATAAATCTCGGTCCTGTGCCCTGACCCTTGATCCCATATCGATGATACTCAATACAATCGGTTCGGTATACCTCCGAAATAACATGATAAAGTTTTGTCGCAATCGAAGCATTTTTACGTAAGTTATGATGCATAAGGGCTATGGAATAGATCCCGCTCCTGTGTCCTAACATTTGACCCCATTTCGCCCAATTTCAACAGAATTCGTCCCCAGCCAGGCCCCTACAACATACTAACATTTCGTCCAAATCGAAGCACTTTTACGTAAGTTATGACGCATAATGGCGATGGAAGTGATTCCGCTCCTATGCCCTGACCTTTGACCCCATTTCGCCCATTTTCAATAGGGTTTGTGACCAGGTGGTCCCCTACCACATACTAAAATTTCATCGAAATCGAACCTTTTCTACGTTAGTTATGACGCATAACAGGAGTGGAAAGGATCCCGCTCCTATGTACTGACCTTTTACCTCATTTCGTTCACTTTAAGTAAGGTTCCTTCCCAGGTGATACCCTACCAGATACTAAAATTTCATCAAAATCGAACTATTGTTACGCGAGTTCTCGTGCGGACGGAGATACGCACACAACGCGTGACGTAATGAAGCAGTTGGGAATCGCGACCATCTGCTCGCAAGAGTATGGCGTCATAAAACTTTAATAGGATCCAAACACAACGCGTGACGTAATGAGGCAGATGGCGTGACCGCGCGCCAACATTCTCAAACGCGAGATTGTGACGTCATAAGATTTCTAAGCATTGGAAGCATTAATGGAACGACGCCATGACCCTAAAACCGTTATAATTCGGGGTGGTTATTTAACACCTGTGGTTGGAAAGCGTAGAAAATGACGCACTTTCAAGGCAGTGTAAACATAAAGCATCTTTATGTCTACCATTGCCTTAAAAAAGCCTCCCAGTGAAGTGCGAAAACTTGGCGAATCTTTGTACTTACTATGCCACAAAAATAAACGGCTTTAATACGCTATATGCGTATCTTGAATGTTCACAGTGTGGTTTATTTATAATTAAAGTGTGGCACTGTTATTGCTATAAACTTACCCACACTTGAAAATTGTATTCACTGGCTCAGACATTCGATTGACGTGTCCCCGATGGCACAGTGGTCTAAGCGGTAAGTGGGACGGAGTTAGAATCCCGAATGAGACATGCGTGCTGTGCTTGCCTTACGGTACCGGCTCTGTAACCTCCCTTAAACCAATGGCCTTAAATTAAGGAGGGGTCACTACTTCTAAGAATTTCTCATGGTAACCGCTGATTCTCGAAACGAAAACAAAAGAAACAAACAATCTGACTGACCTTTGTGTTGATTTTTCTGGGACGCATGGAGATAGATAAAGCTTGGCCGTAGAGCATCATGGAGAATTATAAACTCATTTTCTGCTACCTTAAACTGTCGTATCTGAGCAACAGAGAATTGGCATTACCGAAGAATATTAGTATCAGTTATAGCCTCTCAAAAAGACTAGCTGCTTCAGATTTATTAACATAGCGTTGACATCACCGAAGAATATTACGGCTTACTGAGTATTCCGTAGCCAGTAGTCTTCAGATTTGTGCCCATTCGAACATGCTTTGAGCTTGTATGGAATCACCTACAAACTCATCTTACAACGGCGCATGCCATATGTTCCCAGAAAGATTAGGAATTGGCTTGCACTAGGCTGTCACAAACTGCGTGACTTCATACTGCGGCGTGCAGCTGCATGTGTTGAGACGCATGGCGAGATTACGAGGAGCTATTTACTGCAATGTAAAAAGATTTTTGAATGCAATTACTATATTTTTCTACATTTGTGAATGAAATTGCCATATTTTTTTTGGTTTTTAGTATATTAATCGATATGGAATGTAAGTCGAATGCGTTAATTTTCTCAATTTCCTTATCGTCATTCATTCATAGATAAATCGATCCTGAGTATAAGACGAGGCTAGAACTAAAACAGTTTGTGTTAAGAAGTCGATGTGTAGTATAAGTCGAGTGGGTTGAATTTCTCAATTGCCTTATCTTCATTCATAGATAAGTCGATCTTGAGCATAAGACGAGGCTAGAACAACTACAGTTAGTGTTAAGAAGTTGTAAGTCGAGCGGGTTAAATTTCTCAATTTCCTTACCTTCATTCAAATCGATCCTGAGTATAGGACGAAGCTAGAACTAATACAGTCAGTGTTAAGAATTCCATGTGTAGTATAAGTCAAATGAGTTAAATTTCTCAATTTCTTTATCTTCATTCAAAGATAAGTCGATTTTGAGTATAAGACGAGGCTAGAACAAATACAATTAGTGTTAAGAAGTTGATATGGAGTGTAACTCGAGCGGATTAAACTTCCCAATTTACTGACCTTGATTCATAGATAAATCGATCCTGAGTATAAGACGAGGCTACAACATACATTGTTAGTGTTCCGAAATTCTATAACTATATTTTTAACGTTTCAGTAAGTATTGAAGGAAAGAGAAATTGAGGTATTCCTCATTTTTCTTTTCAGCAAAAAGTTTAATTTTCTTAGCTTATTTTTTTTTAGGAACTGACATTACCAGTATTCTATCCCTCCGACCGACCACTCTGAAAATCCAAAGCCGAAAAAGAAAAACGGAATTATGTAACAGTATTTATGATGTTTCAGTAAACATTAAAAGACAGAGAAAATGAAGTTTCTCTTTTTTTTCTCTTTCTTTTTTTTTTTTTTTTTTTTGTTCCTTTTTAAGCGAAATGTTGAATTCCATGCGCTTATTTTTCTCTTACGAGCTGACACTTCCGTACGTCAGACCGACCAAATGAAGAATCCAAGAATCTTCCGCGCAAAGGAGAAGAGAAAAAAAAAAAAAAAGAAAAGGTCGGCCGTATTTGCCAAATCAGTGTGATGCTTGCTGCTTTTTCCCAAAGCCCGACTAAAATCAGAAACCAAAAGAGCTCTTGATTTCAATCGGAAACATGAAATAAATTATGGTAAGCATAATCATTTGCAGTTGTGGATTTTAATTTAGTTGAGCCATATAATTGAGAAACTAACAAAGCAAAAAAAAAAAAAAAACATCTTTGCTAGCTGTGGTCATTGCTGTTCTTAAAGCGCAGGGGCCACCGGCTGCCAACACACTTTATACCAGCCAGTCAGTTGCATGGTAGCGACATCTTTCAGAAGTTTAATCAATGGCAGATACTCAAGTGCGTAAAATGTTCGGCTATTTAAGGATACAGATGCTCAATTGCGCCAAAAGTTAGGCTGTGTCATAATCGTACTATCACGATTTTTGTTGTTGTATTTTTTTTCTGTTTATTTCTGGGTGTTGGATAGTGGGAGGTATTTCATGGTGAATGTTGTTGCACTTTATTTCACTGCGATACTCTTACCATCCAGATGCACTTACTTTTCTTTCTTGCTGCCACCAGTCTATATTGGGGTAAGGTCTAGACGCTTTATGGAGATCACTTTATTCGAGATAGATGTGTGGTTGAAGACTTCCAAGCTGGGGTAGAAATGAGCCGAAGATATTTAACAAATGACAAAGAAGTTTACTATCCACCACTTAGGGTAGGATGAAGGTTGGTTTTACACCTTGCACTAGAACATACAGAGGAATTTTAGGTGACAATAGAGCTTGAGCTGAGCAAACAGAATTATGGTGCTTCCTTGTTAGCACCGTTCAGTTTTTACAAGAGTTCAGTGAAGTCACATTCAGTTCTTGTCTGAGTTCATAAGGTACGCATTAATAGCATTATGCAGCACTTTGTGAAACAGGACATGAGTTTATCAGATCTCAGATATAATGGATCTAGACCTCGGCCTGATCCCTTGGAACAAAATATAGATAGTTACTAACCGCAGTTAGTCGAAATCTACCCCTAGCTAACTCGACCGCAGCCGAGCGCCGTTCTTAAGTCAAAATCAACCCCCGCGATGACCTGACGTCCTACCGCAGAGAAAACTAGACGAGAAGAGCGCCAAAAAACTAACTTCCTGAGTTCTCCCCAAACGTTCTGAGCCCCAGCGAGCGCTTAGCCAATCACGACGACGCGTTCGACCCCCTTAGCTGGGCATCCTTCACTCTCCGTATCCTGCTTCTCACGGTTTACATCCGCCCGATGGCTCTTTGAAGAATTCCATGCTCAAAGTTCTGAAAATTCATGGGCTCGTTATGACCTTGTGAACTGGTCACCAAGATGGCTGTCCCTTCCTCGCTTTTCACTTCAAAATGGCGTTCCATTGCCCACTTGTGATTTTTACCACGTTTACTTTTTTAACATTCAACAGTTCCTATATTCCTGTGTGCCAGTGGCATTTTTCCAATTCTTTTTTTCTAACGGTTTTCACATCATCACAGGCTGTTTGAGGATAACCAATAAAATTTGAAAGGAATGAGACAATGTGACACTGTATCTCCCAAACTCTTCAATGCCGCATTTCAAGGTGTCTTTCAATCACTGAGCTGGGAAAACAAAACCAAAAAGATTAATGGAGATTATTTAACTCATCTTCGTTTTGCTGATGACGTAATCATTTTCGCAACCACCCTTTCAGAGTTGTAGTGTGTTATCCAGGAACTTGCTGATAACAGTAAAGAAGTGGGATTAAAAATGAACTTTTAGAAGACAAAACTGATTTATAATGCTTTCCAAGAAATGACAATTTAGCGATTGATGGAGGAAAACTTTTGGTAACCGATACTTACATTTACCTTGAACAAAAGATATCAAGCAAGGCTCACATTGATAAAGAAATTAATCGGCGTGTAAAACTTGGCTGTAGAGATTTTGGAAGAAACAATACGATTTTTAAAAGCAATATGCCGTTATGTCTTAGAAAAAGTGTTTAATCAATACATCCTTCCATTTCTTACATATGGAGCAGATACATGGACCTTAACTAAAAAAAGACATACACTATATACCAACAAGTAATTGGGGTCCTGATATACGGCCGCCGCCGTTAAATATCGTGTGGGAAACAACAACGCAACCAGTCGCATGCAAGATGCCATGCAGTTCGGAGCTCTCTGATTTCAAGAAATTTGTAATCGTCGGGTATCACAGAAATGGCCGATCCATACGTGACATATCCAGCGAGTTGAAGTAACCAAAATCGACAGTGGCCTACGTGATTGGCAAGTGGAAGATGAGAGGTGACTGTCGGAATGTGCCCCGAACCGGCAGACCCACAAAACTGGGAGTTAGAAACCGATGGGTGCTGGACAGAGAAATTCGGAAGAACTGCACCAAATCGATGAGCCACATCCGCGAGGAATTTAAACAAGCATCCGGGAGAGTTCTTTCGATGAATACCATCCGTAAGGAAGCCCATCTGCTCGGTTATCATGGACGTGCTGGCGCCCACAAGCCTTTGATCACCAAGTCCAATAGCGCTGCTTGGCTAACGTGGTGCAAAGAACGTCGACAGTGGACCGTTGAACAGTGGAAACAGGTTCTGTGGAGTGATGAATCAAGGTTCACCCTCTACCGTTCGGATGGCAGGGTCTGAGTTTGGCGTCTGCCTGGAGAAAGCCTCCTGCCGGAATGTATTGTGCCAACTGTGAAGTTCGGCGGAGGTGGAATTATGCTATGGGGGTGTTTCTGCTGGTATGGCACGGGACTCTTGATCGCAATTCCTGGTAGACTCAACGCCGAGACCTACTGCACCATTTTGGATGACCATGCGCTTCCCAAGTTGTGGCCGTTTTACGGGGTGGACCCATGTTACTTTCAGGATGAAAATGCCACCTGTCATGTTGCGAGGTCCACCATGGCTTGGTATGGTGACAATGGGCTTAATCGAATGGACTGGCCTGCGCAGAGCCCGGACCTTAACCCCATAGAGCACCTCTGGGACGAGTTGGAGCGTCGACTTAAGGGGTGCCCCCACCGTCCGAAATCGGTGAATGAACTGACCTGTCTTCTTCAAGCCGAGTGAAAGAAAATATCGCTAGCCGTCGTGCAACGCCAGGTTGAGTGTATGCCTCGGAGGGTCGCAACTGTAATCGCCGCTCGTGGAGGCTCCACCAACTATTGAAGGTGAATAAATTTCGTTTTCCTTTGCTATCACAGGTGTCCAATTACTTGTTAGTAGATAATGTACAAAGGGTGCAGACAATGGAAAGAAGCATGGAGAGATTCATGCTTGGTGTAACAAAGGAAAGGTAAAAAGAGGAACTCATGAATAAGGAAAATGAAAAAGTGGAAGACATCATGTCAAAGTTAAATCCCTGAAATCGGAATGAGCTGGACATGTTGCCAGAAAAACGGACCAGACATGGACAACCGAAATTTTAGGCTGGATTCCAAGGGACAGAAAAAGACCCAGAAGAAGACCACATGGGAGATATATGGACGAAATTCGAAAGCATGCCGGAGTAACATGGAGAAGACAGACTCAAGGCAGACAGTTGCAGAAGAAACTCGTGGAGACTTTTATCCAGCAGGGGACTGATCATGGTTGACAATGATGATGAGATACATATTTACAACGGTCGTTCCATAAAAACCGAGAGTGAAATCACACGAAATGAAGAAATATAGGTACAGAAAAATATATGTTATTTTTTCTCATAGTATCTTCCCCCCGAAGATATGCAACGGTCCCATTGCTCAGTCCACTTTTCAAAGCATGTAGCGAAGACATTTTGTGGAAGCTGCTGTAGTGACCCCTGTACAGCTTGAATAACGTCAGCATCTGTGTTGAATGTTGCGCCACGGAACTTCTCCTTCATTGCTGCAAACAGCCAGAAATCGCACGAGGCGAGGTCAGGACTGTAAGCAGGTTGTGGCATGATTTCAATACTGTATTTTGTGCGAAACTGTTGAACACAAGCAGCCACATATTGGAGGGCGTTATCATGGTGTAGGGTTCACTTGCTCACCAGGTCCGGTCGCTTACTCGATATGTGTCGTCGTAGGCGCTTCCAGACTGAAATGTAATACTCAGCATTGACAGTAATTTGTAGAGGAACGGCATTCTGGTAGACTACCAATTTATGATCAAAGAAAACTATCATCATCATCACCTTCCCATCTGATTTGGTTTGGCGGACGTTTTTCGGAGGAGGCAAGCCTGTGTGTTTCCAGACACTCGTTGCGTGCTTCATGAAGAGAGTATAAATAGTGGACCCATGTTTCATCGGCAGTTATTAATGTGTTTAGAAAGTTTGGAACCTTTGCAATCATTTGTTTCCACTCATGACACGACACACCTGAACTCTAGCTAACAATTGTTCTCTCGTCAAGTGATGAGGTTCCCAACTGGAACACATACGATGCAACAGTAATTTGCCGCATAGAATGAGGAATGTCGACGTTTTGAAATATTAGTTGACGCCGTTTCGTCTTTACACGTCATTCGCCGATCTTCTTGCAGGATTTCCCAGTGTTAACAATACGCTCCGTAACAACACTTTCAGCTCAACCACGCATAGCAGTTAGTTCTGCAGACAAATGCATTTTTTCAAATCATGGCGCCATCTAAAAATCGTTGACTCACCCAAGCATTTGTTTTTGTAAGCATTTTTCGTTAAATCCACTATTTCTGGAGCCGTTTTATCCAAGCGATAGCAAAATTTTATCGCACAACGCATTTCACTTTTTAACATTGAATCATTCACTTCTATAGCTGTATGGCGAAATGCAGACGTACCTTAAACAACTATGCAATAGCAAAAGCAGAATCGTCTGCTGCCGCCCCGGTGGCGCAGTGGTCTAAGCGATTGCTTCTGGTCATTCGTCGGAGATGGGTCTGGGTTCGAATCCCGGTGAGGCATTGATGTTGTGTTTGTCTTGCGGCGCTGGCTCGCTCCCTTCCCTAGAACCAGTGGCCCTAAATTAGGGACGGGGAGACTTCTTTTAACCCACTGAGTTGCTCACGGTGGTCGTTAAACCTTCAATAAAAAAAAACAAAAAAAAAAAAAAAAAAAAAAAAAAAAAAGAATCGTCTGCCGTGGCTGATAACTATTGCCATAGAAACTTCCTAAATTCAGTTAGTCGTCTGTGTGGGGTTTTCCCCTTCGCACTGTTGCCAACTCAAAAAATATTACTCTCAGTTTTTAAGGAACGACCTTTGCACACTGGCGTGCAAAAATTAAGGGCGAGACGGTTTTTCGAATGTAACGTCGTGCAGAAGTGCTCCACATTGACTCAAATCATACCATATGATCCCCGAGATGTAAGAATATGGGACAAGTGAGCAAAACCGTCCAAACAAGGAATCCAAAGGATACAAAGGCACTTTATTGAAAAGGTAGCTTCGAGCACAACTGGACAGAAAACAGACACGTCCATGTGACAGGCGGGTGCCAAGAAAAATCCAGTCTTTAGTAAGGGATATGATCACCCCTGACTGCTTTGCAGGATTTACAACGTCTGTCCATGCTGAGGACGAGGTTGTCAAAGAGCTGTTGAGGCATCGCGGCCCATTCCTCTTGTAGCGCCAATCGCAACTGCGGAATCGTTGCTGGCGGCTGGAGACGTGCTGCCAAGTGTCTCCCGAGAAGGTCCTACACGTAAAGGTCCTACACGTATTCGATTGGATTTATGTCCGGGGACCTTGCGGGCCAATCCATGCGTTGAATATCTTCATTCTCCAACAGCTCTGCGACAGCCACTGTACGATGAGGTGTAGCGTTGTCGTCCATGAAGAGGAACTCAGGACCCACAGCACCTCTAAACAGACGTACGTGAGGCCAGAGAACCTCGGTACAATAGCGGACACCAGTGACTGAACGTCCTTGGAAGATGGAGGTCAGTACTGATACCAAGCATGATACCGCCCCAAACGAGAACTCCACCACCTTCAAACCGGCCCCTTTCGATGATTTTGGAGGTGTGATTGCGTGTTCTCTGCTCTCTCCAGATGTGTATACGTCCAGAATCGCTCGTCAGACTAAATCGGCTCCCCTCCGTAAAGACAACTCGACCCCATTGCTGATGTGTCCAGTTCTTGTGTTCCTGGCACCACAGACACCGCCGTCTCCGATGAGCAGGCGTTAACGGCACACACCGTACTGGTCGTCGTGCAAATAGACCACTTTTGTGCAGCCTCCTGGCCACGGTAAAACGTGATAACGGACGTCCAGTTGTCTGTTGCAAGTGCCTTGCGATTTCTCCCGCTGTTTGCCGTCTGTCTCTTCTTGCCTGTAGGACAATATATCGGTCGTCCGCCGCAGTGGTTGCTCGTGGACGACCACTGCTAAACTCTCGGACAGCTGTTCCTGTCTTTTGAAATGCTCTCCAAGCTCGTGAAACGATGCTGTGAGCGATCCCGAACTCCTCGGCCACACTAGTCACACTTCGACCTTCTTCCAACTTCCCAATGACGCGACCTCGGGTAAAGTCATTCAGATGTCGTCTACTGGCTTGCCTGTTGGCATTATCACACGGTGGCAGCAACTCGACGTAGTTCAAACCGATGTACACCGTGCAATAATAGCTTTCACCGAATTGGTGAGAGCGTACACCGCCCGTGTGCTTTATACACTTCCGACCCCCCCCCCCCTATGTCATGCTGTATATATGCGCATGCAATACCGTACCGGACCCTAGTCTATCTCCCGGGTGGTCTTTCGATCCGTTCTGCCTGCTCGTTCCGCTGTTATGCTAATATCTCCTCTTCGTCCTTAATTTTTGCACACTATTGTATATATACACATGTTTCTGATTGAGAAATTTCAAAGACCAATTAATAGATAAGTCTAGGCCCGGACTCCTGATATAAAAAGTCGAAAAAGTCTCGTCCTATACGCCAAAAATTATGATAATTCTTGCTTTTAAATTTTAACTGCAATTTAGTCTTACTTATCTCCGATCCCATTTTGTTCGTGATTTTCTTTAGATTCTAATAACTACTTTTGAGCGGTATTAATTTTGTTCCAACAGTACATGGCGTCTTTAATATAGTTTCGTGATTTGTATTGGGTTGGAAAGTAATGTCCGATGACGAGTTACCCGAACTGAAAGCCCCAGCCATGGCGCGCATCGAGCCCTGAGGCTGCTGCGCAGCACACCGGCATGACATCAGCCGGTAGGTGGCCTAAATCAGTGGCAGTTAGCCATCAGAAGGCGAAGAGTGTAAGCGCCAGGCAACATGAAAGTGGGCAAGGAACACATCCGCCATTGCATGCTGAATGAGTTTAGTCATGCCAGCACTCCCGCAAGTTCTGTAAGGAATATTACGAGTGTGTACCCCAATGCCACATCACATCATCAGTGCTGTCGCTTGCTCGTAAGGTTTCGAGAAGAAAATTTTGACCTATCAGACCGTTCCAAGTCGGTCTCCGCTAAGTTTCTATGCTGAAGACCTTAGTGGAGACAGACTCACGTGTAATAACGCGGGAGTTACGGACTACCCACAGGAGCCATTAACACTCACCTGCGTCAACTTGCACAAGTGGGGAGTTTGGGTACCCTATCAGCTCACAGTTGACCAGAACGCCAATTGCTGGAGCGCATGCGTTTCCATGCTTGCACGTGACCAGGTTGAACCGTTTCTTGACCGCATTGTGACAGCTGACGAGAAATGGGTCCTGTATAACAATGTCAGTTCCCAGAAACGGTGGTCGGACGCAAACCAGAAGCCCATGCCGACTCCCAAAGCCGACTTACACCCACGTAAGGTCCTGCTGTTTGTTTGATGGGATATGCGGGGTGTTGTGTTGTGTTTTGGGCTACGCCGGACAAAACGACTATCACCGACGATGTTCACTGCCATCATCTTAACGATCTGTAAGCATCGCTCAGGCCAAAACGACCAGCATTGCTGAACCGCAATGGCGTCTTTTTTACAGCAGGATGGAGCGACACCTCACACAGCACGGGGGACCTGTCACAAAATCAGGGACCTAGGCTGGGAGCTGTTGCCGCACTCAACCTATTCCCCGGACATTACCACAAGCGACTACCATCTTTTTCGGTCATTGCAGCACTTCCTGGACAGACAGCGGTTCACTAACCGCGACGATATGGAACGCGCACTTATTCCCTTCTTTGCGTCCAAGCAAACACAATCCTACAGGGACGGTATTCAACAGCTGTCCAGACGATGGGAGTAGGTCGTGGCAAACGATGGCAATTATTGGACTGATTTGCATTTGTATGTACAGTAATTAGCACTTTTATATTGCCTTACATTTGCAGACACTAGTTTCTTTTTAACCCAATGATAATATGGTGTTCGATTACGAGCATGTACAGTACTTTAATGTGCTTTGAATACTTCGTATAGAAAAAGAATTTCTCCAAAGATTTGGTTGTTAGCTTTTGCTTTAATTAAGACTACCCAGAAGGACTTCCTTAGCATGTTTCATCCGTGCATCTCTCTTATCAGCCATTTCAATGCTCTTTGGCTACTTTCAGATTTCAAAATAAGCATTTGTTTACTTTAGCATTTCCTCCGGGAATTTTCGTTTGAAATAAAGCGGATAAAGTGCTAAGACCGTTGTCGTGTATTTCCGCTTTTTATGTAAAATAACCAACATGCTTAGATGACTACCGACAAATTAGAATATCGGCCACCTCACTCACGAGTTTCAAGAATCCTTAGTAACAAATACAAACAGTGGTTAAAATCCCATACTCGAAGATGCTCTTTGGAATTGGAAATTCTTCAGTCTTCTTAAGACCAGGGGAAAAAATGGACGTCTTAACGTGCATCACTTGCTTAAACACAAAGAGTCTGATTTTCGTGAGGAGCATTGCAAGTTATCTGTCGATATTTCAAAGCGAATGATATGCTTCACATATCCAAAACGTAAAAACATCTCTTACATTCCATTGATTAACTAAATTCTTTCGAGTGTTTTTGGATGGAAAATGCGCTGAAACGAAAATGGTTTTTGCAATTTTTCCTCTTTGTCCCATACGTCTTTAAAATACGAAACTCAAATGAATAGCGTTTTTTTATTAACTAATCTTTAAAACTGAAAAAGTATTTTTAAGTCGCGTTTCATCTATTATATTCGAATCAAGACAGCCAATTCTTTTTTTTTTAGTTCTGGTATTCAAAAGCATTCAGACATAAGTAATTACTTCATCTGCCGTCATTATTAGTACTTTTTTAAAATTTCAATCCCCCCTTCCATTCTGTGTTTGTAGAAAGTTTTAATAGTTCATTAAACATTATTGGTTTTCGACGTTTTCATAACTTGGCTCTAATGAATTTTTAAGCTTATGGGGTTTAAAATAAAAACAACAAAGTTGGCGTTAAATTTTCCGTTGTAATGAGCACGTTTTTCCAATCCTTTTCGACATAAATAACATTTTTCGAAGTTATTCATAGTCAGTGGAACTGGGTAATAAAAAAATCAACTGGATTTCTACAATCGATAATGCATCTAGAAATAGAAACAGTTACTTTCTCCCACTAGACGCTGAGAAGTATGTTACAAAAGCATAACAAATTGTGCATAAGAACTTTCTCATAATTAAAGGAAGATATCAGAAACAAAGGGATTTTCAAATTGGACAGTGAGTACAATCGAAGGCCGTCCTGGTCGCTCAGTAGTCCAAGCATTGATTTATGGCCATTAGTTCAATAAGAGTCCGGGTTCAAATGCAAGTCAGGCATGCATATTGTGTTTGTTTTACGGCACTGGCTGTCTCCCTTCCCCGGAACCAGTGACCCTAAATTAGCGACGGGAGACTGCTTATAGCTCATTCAGTTGCTCACGATGGTCGTTAAACCTTTGTGACGTATATTCTAGATTAACTTTCCTTTTTTAGTTTCTTTCCGTATGTAAATCTTGAGTTTATTCTCACGTTTAACGAAATATCTTTTCCTCAAACGAATACGGTTGGCAACACACTTGAGGTTGAATGTACATGACGTATGCCTGATCTTGATAAGAGCAAGAGATAAAAACGACGACTGATCTATTGCTTGAGAGCGTTGTAAGAGACCGTTATAAGAGAGCGATTATTACGAGCGTTGGGTTGTAAACTGATTATTGATAAGAGTGTTATGATAATGTGTGGTGTGTGGAGCGCTTACTGCAGTATGGCATATTACGATGTGTTTTCTACGTCCTGAATAAAGCTTTTCCGTAAGTTGACTTCTGTTGTTTCGTCTGGCCGTTAAGGTTTTCTTTCATTTAGGAACTATTTCTTAGTATACTGATTTGTTAAAACAGCGTAGAAGTCGAAGAGACTTTTACGCTATACCTTCAATAAAAAAAAGGAATATATATGTAAAGGAAAACATGACATAACTTTGCTCCTCTTGTCTGGAGAATTTTGTGTAATGGAAAAGTGGAAAATATGCGAAAAGTATTCTTCATAACAAAGGCAATGTTAAGGAAAACGGATTTTTCAAGTATATCTTCTGGAAGCAAAAAAAAGTTTTAATATTTATTACCCTAGCGGGAGTTCTGAGCATTATTCAAAAAGGATAATATGTTAACCATCTTTACTCTAGCGAATAATATACAATAAAAAAAATTTAGTAGAATTCTTTGAAACGGAGGTACAGCTGCAAACAGAAATATGTACACTAACACCACTTAGCGCCAGAACTAGAACGACAAAAAACCCACGAGTACAGGCAAAATATTGATGGTAAATGGTACCTGAATTTTTAAAGGAATTTTCTAAAGCAGAGATATCGACAAAAATAAATCAAGCATCTGTGCCTCTATAGCAGGGAAACTGCGTATTGGTTTGGGCACGAAAGGCACAAAAGAGGTTTAAGTAGTTAGTAACATCTCACCGAAAAAGGTTTTTCAGTCAGGGTAATAGAGGCGTCCTGCAAATGGAAATGCAAAATTATGCTCTCAAGTGGCCCACTTGTGCGTTAAAAACATTGTGAAATCATACAGAAAACATTTCGCACTAGAAGCACTTCCGACAAAGAAAGATTTTTTAAATTGGACTGTTGGAAGCACAGATATCTGCAAAAACAGGATATACATCCACGCCCCCTTGTGGAAAAACAGTGCACTGTTTCAAACAAGGGATACTCTCAAAAGGTTTTTCGTGGCGGGCGGAATCTTATTACGAAATAATTTTTTAAATCGATTTCCTAGAATCGCAGATACATTCGAAACAGAAATGTACACTTATACCTCTTGGTGGCCAAACCATTCTTTACCCAAAATCAGGTATTATATGCGGAACACTTCTCACCAGAAGATTTATCTAATGCAGAAAGAAATTTTCAAATCGGACTTTTGGTAGAAGAGATATCGGCGAAATCACAGTTTAACTTTAAGCGCGCTACTGGGGAAAATGTGCATTGCTTAAAGAACAAACTGCACTCAACATAGTTTTAGTTATCCATGGTATCGAAGGAGGAAATAATTTTTTTTCAGTCAGATATTTAGAAGCAATTATATGGATTAAATGTATTTTGAATTCGATACCATCTGATTTACGCCCTCAAACGGCCAATTTACGCATCATAAAAACGTCTGAACGCAAGGATCACCGTACTGATATTTTACGATTCCCACTGCAAATTAAAAGTTTCAAATAAGACTAATAGTTGCAGGGATATTGGGTCCACAGACAGACGAATGAACAAAGTGATACCATAAGCACGTGCTTTTGACGTAAGACTACGTCTAACCCCGCGAGTAGTATACAAAAATAGGTCCCAATTGAAATCATTATAGCGTTGAAAATACGTGCCGCACACTAATCGTGTTAGCATATTCGTAAACAGCATGGAGTTCAATTCGCGTATTGCGCAATACATCGTGCCGCCCCGGTGGCGCAGTGGTCTAAGGCGTTGGCCTCTGATCATTCGTCCGTAAGGGGTCCGGGTTCGAATCCCGGTCAGGCATGGATGTTGTGTTTGTCTTACGGCACTGGCTCTCTCCCTTCCCTGGAACCAGTGACCCTAAATTAGGGACGGGCGACTGCTTATAGCCCATTGAGTTGCTCACGGTGGTCGTTAAACCTCCAACAAAAACAAAAAACAAAAACAAAAAAGCAATACATCGTGCGCGCGACGCTCCCCTAGCTCCCTATGCGCGGGGGAGGTGATGCTATGTTTCTGGGGGTGTCGCCGCGTTTGACTCAGTCTATCTCGGCAAACCTGAACGCAACACGACTGTGCGTGGTATCGTTTCAAAGCTCCCGACGAGATCTATTCAAATATACGGAGAACATTTTGTAGTGGTTTGAACTAAACATATTAAAAATTGTTTTCTTGTGAACCGGTGAACCCTTTTGACAATATCGCGGTTTAACTGGACAAACGTGAGTGTAAAACGACTGCGCGTGGTACCGTTTTAAAGCTCTCGACGAGATCTATTTAAATATATAAAGAACATACCGCAGTGGTTTGAGCTAAAATTTTTAAAAATTGTTTTCGTGTGAACGGGTTAACATTTTTCAACAATACCGCGGAATTCGCAGAATGAACGCAAGAAAAAGTGGAGAAAATCAAAACGAAAGGCAAGAAAGAGCAAGTGATGTGGAATGTGAGAAGACCAAGAAGACAGAGCACCACGTTGGGTAATTCGTATATCGATGTGCTTTGTGTTCGCAATGTAACCATCATTATGTGTAAAAATTATGTAAGCTACTTTTCATATCATAGAACTGTGTTGGCTATAACAAATTAAATAAACGCTTTGAAACCATATTCGACCAGCTCTTTTCAAGTCACTGATCTGCAAGTCGTAATCCTACGTTCCAAACTGACGGCTCAATCAGAACTGATCCTACTCTTATTGTTTTTTTTTCTTTATTTAACAAAAATGTGTTAAAAGTAATCTATTATGATTTCTGACTACATCTCTGAGTACCTAAGATTATAAGGTGCGTCCTTTCCTAATTTAGGGTCACTGGTTCCTGAGAAGGAACGGAATCAACTCCGTCGAAGAAGTACACTATCGGTGAAAGCCTAGTAGATTAAAATACGAGTTCTTGAGATGCTCATAGACTCTTAAACGTGAAGCCACAAAGTGTGGTAATTTTGATGTTGTTTACAATACCCTGCGGTGTTTCATGCAGTTTCAGCTGGGCGATATTTTTGAAATTCGTGGTTTTGTGTTGCAGGTTAATATCAAACCGGAGAACGTTACACTCCACAGGGAAATGAAGTTTTCAATTTTAATGTTCTGGTTTGTTTTGAACTTTCACAAACGTTTCGTGTATTTCAATTTAAGACATGAATGGAAAGGTGCCTCAAAATAATCAAAATAATACAATAATTTATAAATCCAGCATTTTCTCACACATCGGCTGCCAATTACGATAAAAATTAGAAACCTTTACGACAAAATAATGCAATTTGGCCAACACAAAAATGCGTTGCACTCACCTTTAAAAACCACTAGCTTTCCCATACTTTAATGGCCGCCGCTCGCGGTTATAGGTTTCACGCAAAATGATACTGCTCCATTGACGAGGGCATCTCCAGATATCTTATTCTAACCTCCTTGGTGGAAGCCTCAACCCACTCTCAAGAACGATAGGTGTAAATAACTCATTACTTATGTATGTACACAAATGATGGTTACACAAGATACTCTACATGTTTATAATGATACCGAGCAATAGAGAAGTAAGCGTGTCATATTATTGAGTTGTTTATAACTGTCTTATAAGTTTATAAAAAAACTCAACACTCTGCCACGGCCACAGAAAAGCACATACACCGCTTTTGAAGATCTAGGCACACAGTAAGATGGGAGAAAGGTCACAAGCGCCGGTCGCGACGTTTCTGAGCTCCTAAGTATTTCAATTGTTATCAACCTCTTTCTGTTTTCGTTTGTTTCGACTGATCCGTAAAGATGCATATACCCTGCCTGTGAAGTTGCATTGGTACTGTGTACACATTCATATTTTCATCTTTAGTAATATTTGTGTTCAAATCTTCTTAACTTATATTAGTAGTCTCTAAGGTGACGGCCTCCGGCACTCCAGTATTAGTGACCCCGAAACACCACGGGTCACTGATCCTGCCTTTTTATTGGTAACTTCGCCAAAGGCTGCTTGCTAGTCCTTTCATCTATTTTTCTCATATTTAAGAACACCCATTCGTTACCTCTTTGCCTCGGCGTCAGGGTTTCCAATTTTAACTCTACTGAACGGATTTCTTTCACGAAAGTACGGCAGCCAATCACGAACGCTCGCTCTAGTTCTACACTGAATCGCACATATACCGATGCTACTGTAAGGTCTTGTGGGCCCTAGATATCACCTGTTCCCCAAAATTTCCTTCTTTTGCGGTTCTACGACAAAATATAATTCCCGATTCCATTGCACTTGGTTTCTGTTCTGACCCAGCAATAGTCCCATTCGCTAGAAGACACCCTGATTTATTGGTTCCGACTGACAATGGAGTCAGTATTTCCACCAACCCGCAAGCTACTGGATCAAGCTCTTCAATGCGACACTGCAGAAGGATTTTCAATAACTGAACTGGGAAGACAAGGGGATGAAAATTTATGGAGATCATTTAACCCACCTGCGTTTTGATGACGACATAATCATTTTAGAAAATCATCCCCACAGAGCTGGGGAGTATGGTCCATGAATTTGCTGACAAGATTAAAGAAGTGGGCTTAAAATTAAACTTGCAGAAGACAAAATTGATATGCAATGCTTTTTCAAGATCTGAAGATTTATTGATTGATGGGGAAAAGTTGGAGATAACCGGTACCTACATTTACCTTGTGCAACAGATATCAAGCAAGGGTCACATTGATGAAGAAATTAATCGGGAAGAAAACTTGTTTTACCGATTTTGGAAGACATAAAAAAATTTCAGTTTACCATTGTATCTTAAAAGAAAAGTGTTTAATCAACGAAACATTCCAGTTCTTACTCATGGAGCTGAGATATGGATAATAACTAAAAAACCATCCAGACGCTGCAAACTACTGAAAAAGCATGAAGAGGTGCATACTTAGTATAACCATGACGGATTGGAAGAGGAATTCTTAGATCAGGAAAAGAACTGGAGTTGGTGACATCATGATCAAGGTAAAATCCTTGAACTGGGCAATGTGCTGGACATATTGCTAGAAAAACTGAACACCGTTGCACAACTGAAATGCATAAAGGGATTCCAAGGGACAGGAAAAGATCCAAGAAAAGCCATGCGAGAGGTGGGTGGAATAAAATCCGAAAATATGTCAGAGTGACAAGGGAAAGATCCAAGAAAAGCCATGCGAGAGGTGGGTGGAATAAAATCCGAAAATATGTCAGAGTGACAAGGGAAAGATCCAAGAAAAGCCATGCGAGAGGTGGGTTTATAAAAATCCGAAAACATGTCAGAGTGACAAGGAAAAGATCCAAGAAAAGCTATGCGAGAGGTGGGTGGATTAAAATCCGAAAACATGTCAGAGTGACAAGCAAAAGACTAGCGCAAGGCAGAAAATTGTGGAAGAAATTTCGGGGACCTTCGCCTTCGTCCACCAGAGGATTGATAATGGTTGATGATCTTGATGATATATATACCATATATACACTGAAGAGCAATTGAATTAGAGACAGCTGGCGTTATGCAAATGTGGTGCTGTGGGCGGCCCTGTAAACGGAAACGACATGACGTATGCAGCGATCCGACAATATAATGAGTGATGCGACGGGAGTCAGTACGAGGAGCCGTGGATGGCTTAGTGGTTAGTGTTTCAGACTGTCGATGCTGGGTCCCCAGGTTCAAGCCTGGGCTGATCTTTCAGAGATGGTGTGATTTACTAACAATCGCTGAATATCCGCCGTGCATCGGACGAGCACGTAAAGTGACGGCCCCCAGGCTGGACCCACTGGTTAAATGGGTATCCTTTCCTATGTCCTCCCTGAAATTCTCTCACCCATCTATGTGCAATATTGTACTTGTACGGTGGCGCCATCTACTGTACTCTAATCTCACTACAAACTGTTCTGTCAAAAAGTCGCTAGACTTGCTCTCATTCCTTCCGTTTCTGTGTCCTGCCCAAGAGGCGACCTCGCTGTAGGTGGCTGGGACCTAAACTCTACTCCCTGTGGACGGAAGTCCTACATGAAAATGACAAATTCTGCATCCGAGTCAGTACGAGTCGGGCACAGTATGGGTAAGACGAAGGATCTAAGCGCATTTGATCGTGGGCAAATTATCGGGGCCCGACGAATGGGTCACTCCAGCTCGGAAGTCGTGTAAGCACTGGGATTTTCACGAGCCACTGTGTCACGGGTGCTGCACGGTGAGTACAACGAATCCGGTAAAACCATCCCTGCAAGGGCCAACTGCCGTGGACAACAGCGTGTGGATGAGCGGGGTCATCTTCGGCTAGCTCGCATTGTAACAGCGGATAGACGGGCCACAGTGAAAGAAATCACTCGACAATTTAACACTGGTGCACAAAAACGTGTAAGCAGCCACACCATCCAGAACCATTACCTCGCTATGGGGTACAGAAGCCATCGTCCCACGAGGGTACCGCAGCTGACCGCCCATCACAGGGTGCAAAGATTAGCATGGGCGCGGAAACATCGCCACTGGACCCTAGACATGTGGGAAAATATTGCCTGGACTGATGAGTCGAGATTCACGTTGGTACATGCGGATGGCAGGATACGAGTACGGCGCAAACCACATGAAGTGATGGATCCTTCTTGCCAGCAGGATACTCTTCAAGCTGGTGGGAGTGGCATTCTCGTCTGGGGACTGTTTACGTGAACTGAAATGGGACCCCTGCCTAAATTTCAAAATGTGAAATGATTTAGAAAGGTAAGGAGTGTCTTAGGGAATGAACTAAAATCTGCCAGATTGAATGATAACAAGTTATTGCAGGACTCATCAAAGTTAACAATGGTAGAGAAACAATTTTGTTTTGCAATACGCACACATTAATTTTGCTGTAAACAACCTATGATTCTATAGTACAATCTTTAGAGATATAAAGGAGATCTTATTTGCCACTAAGATTTTTGTTTGCTGATGATTTGAAAATCAGATATATTGTTTCCAATAAGGTCATTAATTAACATTAAATTAACAAATCATTAATTAACTATGTGTTGAACTTTGTTTTTCACTTGATAAATTGCTTCTAACAACACATATGAATATGATATACGTGTTTAACATTCTTATAAATTACATTTAATTTTTTTATTCAGGGAATATGAATACCTTATTCAGTGCATCCTTCCAGTGCTTACGTACGGAGGAGAGACACGGACCTTAACTGAAAAAAGACATACAAAGGCTGCAGACAACTAAAAGAAGAACCATGGAGAGACGCATGATTGGTGTAACCAGGAGAGATAAGAAGAACAACTCGTGGATAAAGAAAATGACAAGAGTGCAATACATCATGATCAGCGTAAAATCCCTGAAATGGCAATGAGCTGAACATGTTCCCAGAAGAACGGACCGTCGATGGACAGCCTAAATTCTAGGCTGAATTCTAAGGGACAGCAAATGACTCAAAAGACCACATGGGAGATGGGTGGATTAAGTTCGAAATCATGCGGGAGTGACATGGAGGATACTGGGACAAGACCAGATAGACCGTTGTGGAAGATATTTGGGGTGACCTTCATCCAGCAGTGAATTGATAATGGTTGATGATTATGATGATCTATCTATCTATTTATCTATCTTTCTATCTGTATCATCATCATCAGCAGCAGTTGGTTCTAAATCAGAATTGCATGATTTACTATCATCTACTTCAGACAGCATGATACCAAATCATAATTAAAGAATAATTCTTCCACTGCAGATATTTGGTTGATTAAAAGAAATTCATTTACAAAACAGGATATGTTTAGAACTATGCTATTGCACGAATTAAAAGAAAAGCAGCACATAATTTGTGCAAGGTAAAACTGAACAATTTGTATAATTCATGTTTCGAATATCGCTTGATGCAACCATTTTCATGTATTCGAAATAATGTCCAATACGAACATCATGTTTCGTGTTCAAAACAAATCGTGTACAAGTTTCCAGTTCTATTGCCGCATTAAAAAGGAGCCTGCACTATTATTACATTCGGTATTGAAATTCTTCGAAAACATATCGTTTCGATAAACCTCTCTTCATTTTTCAAGTTTTGAGGGTTCCCATCCGTGGCCTCCACAGAATATCATTTTGAGATATCGTGTCGTAAACGCTGTTATGTATGAGCAGTAATAAACGTTTTCTTTCAAAAGAAATATATGGAATGTCTCAAGATCGGACACTATAAATGGGAAGGATTTTATTAAAAAGCATATTAAAACACAATTTGCTTCACAGATCTGCTGGATTTCTTTTTTTCTTTTTTCCTATTTTGTCAGTAGCTATTATTTTAATCGTAGTGTTTTTCTTCTGTAAGTTTTCGTTTATAAAAAGGGATTTTTGTGCGCTTGATGCAACCATTTTATTTTAGACACTGATTCAAAATATGAATCTGGGAGTAAAATTAAAAGAACAACCATATAACGTAGAATGAAAGCTCTCGATCCGGATATGACTAAACTTTCCCATTTCTTTATTGACGAAGTGTTGTCGACAATTGCTTCTAAAGAGTCGGTCAAATATTGCTGAAAATAGACATCAGTAAATTTTCCTTTACGATAAGAGGAATGAAGCAAGGTTATTTTTGACTTTGCAGCCTGCTGCGATACTGTATATGTTCTTTATACGGGCACAGAGCTAAAAGTTTTAGCAACACCAGTGAGAACGCCTGTATTCCTCAACGTGAGCGACAAAAACTCTTTGGTTTCAAAAAAGACTTCTAAGATTTTTTTGATTTTTTAAAACATATAGAGGGCGACATACTGTCAAAACACAAATGTGCTGGTCGCGCGATCGAATCATCATCAGTT
This sequence comes from Macrothele yani, assembly GCA_039090855.1. Lineage (NCBI taxonomy): Eukaryota > Metazoa > Arthropoda > Arachnida > Araneae > Macrothelidae > Macrothele > Macrothele yani. The sequence continues at coordinate 42,951,384 of CM077004.1, forward strand.
TGCTCCGGAGCCGAATGCTTTCCCAATTAAGCTTCACCAACGAAATTTATCGATGCAGCTTTGCCGTCTACACATGTGCTTCACTTTGTATTATGTCACATATATCCTCCCCCCTTGAGAAAGGCGTGGCCGCGAAATCGCAGGTTTCGGGTTAGCCGCGAAGCATGCTTGAAGTAACTCTCTGTAGAAGAAGGAATTCTCACTAATTATAGATGATGTGTGGAAGAAGCATCACACACTTTTCGAAGCGAAGAAGGAGTTCTCATTAAAGAAACAGTAAACTTACAAAAAAGGTCCTCAAAAATACGAATTTTTACTGTCATGTTATGCGGGTGACGAAATTTGTTTTCCTACGGCCATTGGAAGCTGAGTAAACTGCCAACAAAGTTTCTGGGGATGACGTCACGCTAGACAAAGCATAGCCCACTGGAAAGAAGAGGCCCTGAAACGAACGGCTGTCACCGAGGTCATGTGACCAAGTGAGTCCCAGCTATAGTGTGTGCGTGGTTTCAGCTATCAGCACTGTGCTGATCGGCCGAACCGGAAGAAGGACAGAGTAGCAGGAGAATTTCATAAAATGTGCGCTGATGGAAACTTCGAAGGTTGTGTTGCAATGTGAATAAAAAGGGGTTAATATTTAGTCCACAAATAAATTTGAATGTTTTACCCAAAATGAAGGAAATGTTAATGTTTAAACGAAACTGACAAAGTATTTGCGAAGTTTTCGCCCAGAATTCCAGCTAATGGGAACTTTGAAATTTGCCGCACAAAATAAATGAAATGTGCTGTTGTTTTGTTGAAAATTACTTAAAAAGTTATTACCTGAAATGCGAATATTTTACTGTTTTTGATGGCATATTGGGTGCTAGCATTGATTCCAAGATGGTGGTTTGTTTACAATTTTTGTATCGCTCCTGGTGAACTCCCTGTTGGAATTTTGCGGATTTTGTTTTTAATTTCCTTCTATTTTTATTGAAGGGCTTTGCTCTGCCGCCATTCCGAAGGTCCAGCGTCAGTATTTTTTATTGCGGCCTATACCCGTAATGTTAACATTACCGGTGTGTGGTGTCATTGTGTTCCTTATTAATGGATAACTCAAGGAAAACGGCTTGTAAGTAATTTTTGAATTTCTTTTGCTTGATTTGAACACATTTTCTGAGGGTTTTTTTACTGTCGTTACTTTTTGGAAGGGCGGACTTTTGTCGTTTGATCTCATAGCACTCAGTAAATCTACCACTAAGGAAAACGAAAGCATTGCAAAAAAACACCTCCCTAAGGTGTATACATCTTACGGAAATGACAAACGGCCGCCCCGGTGGCGCAGTGGTCTAAGGCGCTGGCCTCTGATCATTCGTCCGTCTGGGGTCCGGGTTCGAATCCCGGTGAGGCATGGATGTTGTGTTTGTCTTACGGCACTGGCTCTCTTCCTTCCCTGGAACCAGTGACCCTAAATTAGGGACGGGCGACTGCTTATAGCCCATTGAGTTGCTCACGGTGGTCGTTAAACCTCCAATCAAAAAAAAATGACAAACCGTTAAACAACTGAGATAGTTTTACCAACAGAACATACGCATAACAAGTTCTATTTTCAGTGTATATGTAAATAACCAAACTTCGCACGTTATATTACTTAAGACAGAAAAGAAATATTTCCTGTGTATCAGTAACAGTAGACACCAGTGAGTAGAAGTAAATAGTCCTTAAACCGGCCGCTATTCATCGCGGAGGGTGTGGTTCTGCTCCATGATAACGCGCGTCACCACGTCTCCAGGGTCACACACGCAGAACTAGCCAAGTTCCAGTGGGAGCAGCTTGACCATCCGCCCTACAGCCCGGACATGTCGTCCTGCGATTTCCATGTATTTGGTCCCCTGAAAAAACATCTGAAAGGGAAGCGCTTACACTCGAACGACGAACTCAAGGACGCTGTGCAGGACTGGGTCTCGTCACGGCCACAGGAATTCTGGGAACAAGGAATCCTTCGGCTCGTTAATCAATGGGATCGTTGTGCTACGGCCTATGATGTATACTTTGAATAAAGTCTTCATTTATACCCACAGTGTCGTTTCGTACCTTTTCATTTGAACACTCCTTGTACGTCCATAATACTGAGAAGAGGACTCAATCCAGAAGAAATAGCAGACCTTATACCAGAAATTCTGAAAATCAATGAGATCGCGACGATTGTTTGGAACCGATGTAGATTCTGATGATGAAAATGTTGACTGTCCTAGTGCTGATTCTACGCATTCCGATGCAAGTGGTGAAAATTTTGACTGTCCCAATACTGATTCTATGGATTCCGATACAAGTGATGAAAACTTTGACTGTCCTAATGCTGATTCTATGGATTCCGATACAAGCGAGGAACCTTTTGACTGTCCCAATGCCGATTCTGTGGATTCCGATGCAAGTAATGAACATTTTGACTGTCCTAATGCTGATTCTACGGATTCCAATGCAAGTGGTGAAAATGTTGACTGTCCCAATGCTGCTTCTATGGATTCCGATGTGGGTGAGGAAATTTTTGACGCTCCCAATGCCGATTCTGTGGATTCCGATGCAAGTAATGAAAATTTCAACTGTCCCTATCTATGCTGATTCTACGGATTCCAATGCAAGTGATGAACATTTTGACTGTCCCAATGCTGATTCTACGGATTCCGATGAAAGTGATGAACATTTTGGCTGTTCCAATGCTGATTCTACGGATTTCGATACAAGTGATGAAAATTTTGAGTGTTCCAATTGCTGATTCTACGGATTCCGATGCAAGTGATGAACATTTTGAGTGTTCCAATTGCTGATTCTACGGATTCCGATGAAAGTGATGAACATTTTGGCTGTTCCAATGCTGATTCTACGGATTTCGATACAAGTGATGAAAATTTTGAGTGTTCCAATTGCTGATTCTACGGATTCCGATGCAAGTGATGAACATTTTGAGTGTTCCAATTGCTGATTCTACGGATTCCGATGCAAGTGATGAACATTTTGACTGTCCCAATGCTGATTCTACGGATTCCGATGAAAGTGATGAACATTTTGGCTGTTCCAATGCTGATTCTATGGATTTCGATACAAGTGATGAAAATTTTGACTGTCCCAAGTCTGATTCTATGGATTCCGATGCAAGTGAGGAAATATTTGACTGTCCCAATGCTGATTCTACGGATTCCGATGCAAGTGATGAACATTTTGAGTGTTCCAATTGCTGATTCTACGGATTCCGATGCAAGTGATGAACATTTTGACTGTTCCAATTGCTGATTCTACGGATTCCGATGCAAGTGATGAACATTTTGACTGTTCCAATTGCTGATTCTACGGATTCCGATGCAAGTGATGAACATTTTGACTGTTCCAATTGCTGATTCTACGGATTCCGATGCGAGTGACAGTACTGAGTTTTGTACTGTTGTTGATAATCTTGAAATACACTTATCGCTCGTGAGGGTACCGACTGAAAGAAATTTGGTACAGAAAGAGTCCCAGGCAGATATAGCAAAATGCACTACGTGAAAACACTGGACCAAAAGATCGTGCAAAGCGAAATGTAACTGACGACAGCGTTATGAGTTCTTGGCTTCTATTATGTTGATAGAACTATGTTAGAACACATAAGAAAATGCACACAAACCTAGAGACATGGAGTGTTCAAAGAGGACCAGTGGTCTCTCTCTCGTGCATGGACGAACTCCTTCTTCGTGGCCCTCTTCCTGGGGCTTGAATTTCTGTAATGAAATCATGGATAGAAACAAATTTTGCAAACTTTTGAGATTTTTGAAGTTTGATCTGAAATCTACGCATTCAGCTCGACTACAATTGGACAAATTCGCAATTGTTTCCGAAGTGTGGAATTGTTTTATTAAAAATTGAAGACCTTGCAGCAATAGTGAGCTAACTCACATTTTGTAAAAACGGAGAAAATGAACTCTAACATTTCCATGTATTTTAGTCCAGTTACAGTTCCCTTTAATTTAGAGTTCATTTTCTCCGTTTTTACAAAGTGTGGGTTAGCTCACTATTGCTGTAAGGTCTTCAATTATATCTGCTGTTTCAAGCCTAGTGGAAACATTAGAACTGATGAACATCTATTCGGGAAGGTGGATTATACGTGTATCACTTGTAAATAAGTGCGTATATATAGCATTCAGCGTGTTTTTTCTCCTTTCTTCTTTTTATTTTCCCATTTTTAATTAGAATTGCGATGTCGAAAAATCATTTTTTTACCAAAAATGATAAAAATCCATAGTAAATAAAGCTGTAAGAATAAAAGAATTAGTTGTTTTAAGTCTTACTATTTGAATTCGTATATACTCACACATACACAGTTGTCGAAATGACACCTGCGGGTGTTTTAGGAGGTGTAAGTGGGCGAGCGTTCCAGTGATGACGTCACGAAGCAGTCGTGCATGTTCGCTCTGAACAAAATGACCTTGGCAACTCAAATGTTTAGCTAAAGCCACTATCACTGGTCCTCATGATCACATGTTCATGCTGTCATCACCATTGAAGTTAGTGCATTGCTTTTGTCACGCCATGAAAAATTTCCTTAACAGACTCAAAAGCGATGCCGCCGGCTTAAACCCAATAAGTTTTTTGGGGGTGGGGTGGAGTGAATATAACGAGCCCCACGTGAGCAACTCAGTGGCTGTCGTCCATATCAATCGCCCGTCCCTAATTTAGGGCCACTCACTCCAAGGAAGGGAGAGAGCCATTGCGCCGTGAGACAAACACAACATCCATGCCTCACCGAGATTCGAACCCGGACCCATCTAGGACGAATGGTTAGAAGTCAGCGTTTAGGACACTGAGCCACCAGGGCGGCACCCAAACAGTGCTTGGGCCAGGCTATTTTGCGCTCTAGGCAAGGCAAACTACCTGCACACCCCCCCCCCCCTTCCTCCCGGCAAAAAAAATTACCAAATTCAATTTATCGCTGAATTTTAAAAAGAAAAAAGAAAACAGCATATAAAAAGTTTTCCATAAGACAATGATTAATTATATCCTGTAGCCTTGTGGTGTTATATGTCTACAATGTAAATTGCCAGTCGCATTTTTGATATGGGATAAAAACTAATCTGCATAGAACTATGCCTCTCAAGGTCAGTATTGCGTCTCTCAGAGGTCAGTACTGCGCCTCTCAAAGGTCAGAGGTCCCTCTGTGGTCTCCATCCTAAGCTGGTGCCTAGTTGACCTGGAGATAGCACCAGCCTAGGACCCAATGAAACAAATATTTCGCGTGGCCCGCCGCGTCATGCTTATTTCAACGTTTGTGATGTCATAGCCTTTAATGTAAAACATTATGAGAGACGCTCTCATAGTGATCGAATTAGTCTTCTTTAAGTTATTTCTATCCTTGAAAAGAAGAAATGAAACATTTATTTGACAGAGTTCCTATTTTAAACGAAGAGCCGAAGTCTTTGGATTTTAAGCGTCGCACCCTCTTGAAACAAGCTTAATACCACCGTTTAAAGAAATGCAGTTTCCAGAGATTGTGAAGCAAAATAGGAGTTGCCGCTACAATATTTCTAAAGTTGTTTCTGCCCCTGACAAGCAGAAATGAAATATTTACTTAACAAAACCTTTTGTGCCACTAAGAGCAAAAGACATCTTGGATTTTAAACGGCGCAGCTTTTTTGCATCATGCTTAATTTCACGGTTTTAACAAACGCAGTTTTCGGAGACCGTGGAGTTAATTAGGCGTTGCTGACGAAATCCTTTTCACAGAGCTAAAAGTTGGCATTTATACTATTCAGTGCAAAGAGAAATGTCTTCGCTACAATGGTGGCAATCTTAAAGCACATAAACATTAAAGTGTGTGCAGTTGTGCTTAAAACATCAACAGTCACTGTAAAACTTTAGCAGCTTGAAACTCGCGTAATTGAGAAAAGGATCCTCGACTTGAGTTCATAATTGCATGCTAAAGGCCCTGGTGTTATGGCATACAAGTGTTTTGAGAAATACGTAAAAGGACATGTTGCCATTACGATAGCAGAGTGGGGAGATTTATCGTCTGCCCATTACTCAAGTTTTTCCACAGCGAAAGTATACACTGAAGATCTAAAACATTATGACCAGCTCGTCCTTATGCAAATCGAAGCAACTACATTTAAACTATGGCGCATATGAAGGTTATGGAACGATATAAATAACACCTGATACTGAACTCTGTCAATCAGTGTTATTCTTTTTTCTTCTGATGGGAAAGATAGCCGAATTAAGCGAATTTGACAAAGGCCAAATTGAAATGACCAGGCGACTAGGTCAGAGCACTTACAGCAAAGCACGGTTTATAAGGTTCTTACGGTCAGTCGTGACCCATAAAAAACAGAAGTGTTGGGAAACTGCTGGCCACCAGCCGGCAGTGATGGGTCACTATAGTGGTCCGTTGGTCGCAGCGCCATCAGTTGGCAGTCATTGATGCTCCCGCGGTATCGCCGTGAATTACGGGCCTTCAAACAAGTGGCACTAAAGGCCCGTAGCTGGCAACCGAAGAAACCCCAACACGAAGTAGAAGCAACGGGACTGCGAATGCACAGTAGCAACGCGTGCTATGTCTCTCGTGGTACCAGTTTGTTGAGGACGATGTTATCGCCATCGTGCTATTTTAGTGGATGCTAAGAAAAAAAAAGCCATATGTAGAGAAGCAAATTAATTAACTAATGAAATGCCACGTCGACGAAGATTACCGTCGGAAGAAAATTATATAAATAATTATTAATGAACTGTAAGAAATAGTCAATTACTCTCACGTATTAATAGAAACTCTTTTCGTAGCAAAATTCCTGTACCCACACACAAAGAATCGAGAATACAGGCAGCCATGAAACACACCCACTCCATTCCCATGAACAACAAGAAATAATTTCTGTGTAATCTTTCGTTTTAACGCACACTAACCCGTTTGAAACAAAAGTCCCGGAAAAGCATTAAAAAATCGTTTGTTGGAAAAAAATAATAATTATACGCGTACAAAATTTATCAGTTATTTGAAGAAAAAAAGAAGAAGAAGCGACGCTATGTGGATATAATATACTCATCCATGAGTTGAATACACAAGACGGGAGAAATTCACTGCTAAAAAAAACGTCAAGTAAAAAAAAAATATCTTTCCTCTTCAGAACAAATGTTGCTTCGGACCGCGGAAAGGAAAGTTACAAAGTTAAAAATATAACAGAATGTGACATGAACGCGTAAATATATTAGTTAAACAATTGCCTTTGAATACCACAAGGGGCCGCCCCGGTGGCGCAGTGGTCTAAGCGATGGCCTCTGATTATTCATCCGAAAGGGGTCCGCGTTCGGATCCCGGTGAGGCATGGATGTTGTTTTTGTCTTACGGCACTTTCTCTCTCCCTTCCCTGGAACCAGTGACCCTAAATTAGGGACGGGCGACTGCTTATAGCCCATTGAGTTGCTCACGGTGGGTTAGTCGTGTTTTTTCTGTGCTCCTCAAGTTTTCGTCGGTGTGTGTTATTTTACTTCGTTGTCAGTGTTCTATTTCGTGTGTGTGTTGTGTGTGAAGGTCCCGTGTTTCTTTTTATATGCCTGCCGAGCTGGTAAGTGCTTATTTTGATTAGTTATCCTTATTTTTCTGCCTTGGCCAAGCTGGCTAAGGGCTAAGCTTCTCCTCGCCATTGCAAATGGCGGCTTCCGGGAAGAATGACGTCCTAACCCTTGCTACCGGAAATGATGATCTCCCGATAACAGCTTCTCTAAATACTACTACCAATGACGTGTCTATCTCGATAAACCAATCCTCCTTGCAGCCTTCTGTTGCTGCCTTACCATCGGATATCGCCTCTTCTTCCAAGTCTCCCAGCGGTGATACGATGTCCTCTCTGAAAGCTAATGATGACGCCATGGATGTTTCGCACTCCATGCCGGAATCATCTCCAAAGCAACGTACATCTACTCTCTCATATGCTGACGTAACCGCATCTAAGTCGGGACCTTCCTAGTCTTCTTTTTCTCCTGGACAATATGTGATGACGCATAATGCCGAAGTCATTGAGGTTGTCCTTAAAGAAGATACCCCTTCTGGGCTGAAATTCCTTCAAACTATGGAGAATGGTGTTGTGTTTCCGAGCCTGAGAAATACAAAACTTACTGCATATACTGCTGCTCTTCGAGAGATTGTTCCTGCATCAGCCATAACTCATGTGGGCAGGAAGCCTTACAAAGTAGTTGTTTACTTCTCTACTCCTGCCCATTCCCTACATGTACTGACCAAGGGCATCTCAATTGGTGATCGTCACATCTATGCCGAACCTGTTTCACAGAGTTCCGTTGTTGTAAGTTTCTCACCAGTTCCACCTGAAGTTTCAGATGATCTCTTGATTGCCGCTCTTCTTCCTTATGGCCGGATCGTTGGAGGTGTAACTACCTACTCTTCGTTTCCAGAGGTGCCAGAAGACAGATACCTACTCGGGTTTCGCCGCAATGTTCGTGTGGTCTTCCCTTCAGAGGAGCACATGCTGCGTATTCCACCCACTTTACGTGTACGCTGCTACACGCACATTAGAGAGATATTCATCACAGTAGGCTCCGTCTGTCCGAATTGTAAAGGCACGGGACATCCCCGCGCTCTATGCCCTCATAATGCGAACACTCTTTCCAAGTCAACAGCACGACCTTCTTCCTCTTTGTCACGTCAATCGGCTTCCTTTTCTGGTGCTAAAGACCAGCAACAGCAGACTTCCTCAAAAAGTAGTGATGCAGCAGTTGGTCAACCGACGTCTACAAAAAGTAGTGAGACAACCGTTGGTCGACCAACGTCTACCAGAAGTAGTGAGACAGCCGTTGGTCAACCGACGTCTACCAGATGTAGTGAGACAGCCGTTATTCGGCCAACATCCACCAGAAGTAGTGAGACAGCCGTTGCTCAACCGACGTCTACGGGTAAACCCTCGACCTCGGGTGATGCATTGGCGCCCCCATCATCTCTTCAGTCGAAAGAGGCATCAATTGTTAATCCCAAGTCTCCTATAGAAATGGTTGATGACGATTCTGGTCATACTGCTACACCGACCGTTGAGGTTGTTTCTTCAGCTCCTTTTAAATTGCCGGAAGTTCCAATTCCGGTTACAGCACAAAGTCGTGGACGGGCAAAGCGACGTAGAACTTCACGCGCCCAGAATAAGAAGTTTAGAATGACAACCACCCTTAGGGCAGGACGTGATCCTTCTAGTAGTCAGATGCTCACGTCTGCAGGCTCTATGGAATCTGATACAGATGATGGAACAATTATTCCGATCTCCTGTGAAAACTTTTTACATATTCTAGAGGCATCCTCTCTTCCACAGACACCTGTGTCTGGAGAGAAGGTGTATGCGTTCCTAATAAGTCCCCGTAGAGACAAGCTGTCTCGCAATTTTTTGGAAGATTACTCCCACTGTCTGTCTGACACCATGAATCAAATGTTGGCGATACATTCTCATTTACGCACCGTTCCGGGCAGAGATCTGGGTGGTCCCTACTGGGCAAAGAAGTTCCGTAGCCGTCTGGCCAAGTTACAGAACGCAGCCGACAACATCCTCCAACCATCATCAGACTATTCTGTTCAAGACAGTCTCACTGAATAGTAGGGGTATGTGTACCCCTTTGGCTAATGCTTTAGCGTATGAAGACGTCCACCACCTCAAAGCAGATCTCCTACTTTTGCAAGAGACAAATTGTCTCTCCACTTCACCCTTCCATCGCTGGAGGAGATGGGACTATCAATTTCATCACGCATATAGGCTCTCTCTTCGTGGAGGTTTAGCGATTGGTGTACATAATAGATTTCGTCAAGCACTCTCCTCTGTTAAAGTTCATAACCTGTGCCGAGATTTATTGCAGCGACTCACTTTCGTCCTAGATGGACAACGATATTTAGTTTTCAACATATATATTCCATGTTCATCTACACATCTAACGTTGTTATTTTCGTCGCTCCGCACTGCACTTCAGTTAGCATTACCATCAGATCATGTGCTCATTGGAGGAGACTTTAACTGTACACTTCAACCAGAGCTCGATCGCGCTCCTTCGAGGATTGAACATCGTTCACGTCTTGTGGAGCAATTGCGATCATTAGTGTCTGATTTTGATTTACATGACGTGTTCCGACGATTGCATCCGACATCCATTTCACATACCTGGAGAGCTGCATCTGCATCCTCCTCTCTTTCTGCCAGGCTGGATCGATTTTACGCTTCTGCTCCGTTATTGCCCATTACAACGGATTGTATGCACTCTCCTACAGCTTCATCGGATCATTGTGCCATCACTATCTCCTGTAGCTCTTCATCTCGTCTGCATGTTAGACCTCGGTCATGGACACTGGACACTTCTCTCCTAGCTGATGAGAATATGTGCACCGAGATCAGAGATCTTCTTGATCATATGCGAGAGGGCCTGTCCACTGCACCTTGTGCTATCAATTACTGGCTCGAGGTAAAATCTTACCTAATTTATCTTCTCAGACGTCATTCCTTCTCCGAAGGCACGAAGCGCTCCATGGAAGAGCAAAATCTCCGAAACATCCTGTTACAGCTTGGTGCGAGTCATCCCATGTATACAGCTTACCAAGCGGATCTTAGAGCACTTCTTGAGCCTCGTGCACGTCAGGTAATTCTTCGTCTCCGTCTACAACATCTATCACCAGAGGACTGCTCCTTTGAGTTTCTATCCGCGTTAGAAGAAAAACGCCGCTCGTCGCATCAGCTTCGACTACTTCGGCGGCCTGATGGTGAAATCATCTCTGATCCGGATGCAGTTTGCTCTCAGGTTCGTCGATATTTTACTATCAAATACAGTGAAACTCCTCAGCGTTCTGTTTCTGCTTCTGCTACTTTACTCTTTGCTCTTCCCCAAGTTCCTTCCAATCTCTCTGATTCCCTTTTACAACCTATTTTGCAGACTGAACTTCGGACCATTCTTGCCTCTCTAAATTCCCGTGCTGTCCCAGGTCCAGATGGCCTTCCGCTCCTTTTCTACCGTACTTTTCTCCCTTCGTTGCTTCCATTTCTTCTCGCCGCTTTCAATGCTGCTCTTTCTTCCTCTTCTCTTCCGATGGGTTTCACAGAGGCTCATATGGTGTTATTCCCCAAGAAAGGCGATCTGCTTGACTTGGGAAACTGGCGTCCTATCTCGCTACTAAACATTGACTATAAACTCTTCACTAAACTCCTTTCCAGTCGACTCAACCAAGTGCTTCCATTTCTTCTTTCTCCCGACCAGACCTACACGGTTCCTGGTCGGTCTATCACTTCTAATCTCAATCTCCTTCGAGATCTCCTACATCTGGCTCGTACTAACTCTGAACCACTTGCCCTCTTTAATCTTGACCAAAGAGCTGCTTTCGACAATATCTCACATTCGTATCTTTCTGCTGTTCTTATTGCTTTCGGCTTTCCTTTCGATTTTGTTACCTCTATTCTTGCCCTTTATCAGGACGCTGCTTTCCATGTCAGGACGGCCGCCTTCTTGACTGCACCTATTCCTTTTCGGCGAGGCATTCGGCAGGGTTGCCCACTTTCTGGGCAGCTCTTTGCCATTGCTTTTGAGCCGTTTCTTCGGTCTGTCCATCGAGCCTTTATAGATGCACTGCCACCGCCTACTGTAAGTACTAGGCACTTTTCTGTGACATACTCTGCATATGCCGATGACGCAACCTTTTGTGTACGGACAGACGCTCAATTTGACATCTTGCTCCAGATTTACGATCAATATTCTTCATGTTCAGCGGCATCACTTAATACATCCAAGAGTGCAGGTCTATGGAGCGGAGCGTGGGCCTCTAGGACTGACACCCCGTGGGGCGCCTCATGGACTGCTTCATCCCAGAAATTCCTTGGGGTCCATCTCGGAGTCCGTCTTTCTGCTCAAAATGAAACATGGAATGCTCTCAGAACACGCCTTACTCGAACTGCTGCCTTCTGGCGAGGTTCCCAGTTTTGTACTTCTTACTTCTCAAGAGCTAGAATAGCTCAGACTTATATTCTTTCTCCATGCTTATATGCATGGTCAGCAGAACGTATGCCCATTTATCACCTCAATGAAATCACTCGAATCATCTCAACGATAATATGGAACAGGTACCATTGGATCCAGGTCTCCACTCTCTGTCGTCGAGTCACTGATGGAGGTATTTCACTGCTGGACGTTCGCACCTACTATAAAGCACATAAAGTGGTTTCTTTCCTGCGGCTACTAAGTGCACCAGAGTCGCCAGTTACGCTCGTTAGAGATGTCATGATATCGCCTAGGAATTCCCGAATCACTTTCATCATGTATCTTCTAATGGATCAATCTCCTTTTTTCCATTCTAAACTTTCCCCTTTCTACAAAGAGGTCCTTTCCTTTCTCCGTTCTCTACCCCTCTTCCGTGCTCCACCGGCTTCCACCACTGAACTATTAGCTGAGCCCCTGTTCTTTTCTTCCATCCTTCATCCCCCTAATGCTCCCTACTTTACTGACCTTTCCTGGCTCCCCGCCGGAATAGTATCTGTTCAGGATCTAATTTCTCCAGATCTTTCTTGGAAACCCTTCTCTGATCTCTCCTCCCCCCTACCTCTTCCTCTCTTTCGCTGTATGATTCCTTCCGTTCTTCAATCATTACCCTCTTCCCTAACCTTGCCTCTCAAGCTGGGTTAACTCTTGTTCCCTCTGCCTCTCTTCCTCTTCCCTTTTTCCTTTCCGTTCGGGGCTCATCACTTCCTCTCTCCAGTTTTTCTATCTCGTCTCTTTACCGTTGTCTCATTGATCCACTGTATGCTACACCATTGATGATTCCAGATGTTCCGAATGTCGCCCTTTCACAAGTGTGGTCCATGTCTAATTCGCCACTATCTATTCCAGCAGAAAGAAACATCCAATGGTTGTTTCTTCATCAGCGGTTACGAGTTCCTACCAAATTATTCAGGATGACGCTTGTTGATTCGCCTAACTGCATGTTTTGCTCTACGATTGCGGATGTAGATCATGTATATCAACATTGCACAGTGCTTCTTCCCTTGTTACATCTGACCTTCACTACTGCACAGTGCCTTAGTACTACTGATCTCTCTTTCTCAGCCTATAGCACGCTACTCAGTTCCAGTACTCTGCCTATTCCTATATCAGAGTCATGTGCTTATGTTTTTATATTAGCGAAACATGTGATTTTTTGCTACTATCAACAACTTCGTTCTACCCCTATACAGACTACCATCTTTCAGGCGGGAGCTGCCATGTGCAGTCAGTTCCGGAACAGACTGATTTCACGCTTGAGGCTTGCTTTCACTGTTGCTAAGGCTGCGAATCGAATCCCACACTTTATGTCAGTGTGGTCACCTTTTCGTCAATGGTTTTCTGGTCCATCAGAAGACCTTAGACTATTGTTCTGACTTCTGTGAATTTGTTTAGACTAACTAAAGTATAGTTTTGTGATTAACGTGTTCTTAGGTGCCCTCTTCATCATTGCTGCCCAATGTTACTGCGCGTCTGCATGTTTCTCACCAACAAGGTCCTGTAGGTGAAGGTTTTTTTTTTTTTTTTTTTTTTTGTTTTGTTACACCACAGGCACTTAGATAAAGTTTAAAGTTTTATGTTCAACACTTTCCTTATGTCTGCCGGGCTTTATAATTTCTGGTTTATGCTCACGGTGCTGAGCAAATGTTTGTTAATGTTTAAATTTAATTATTAATTTTGCACAGTGGGGTTTTAGATCATGTTACATGTACATAAAGGTATATGATCAGTCAAATACACAATGTTCAGCGAGGTTTAGCACTTTTGTTGTACAAAGAATAATTGTTCCTCGTTCAGATATTTGTACTATACCTGAAGTATAGTTGCTATGCCAAAAGCTCAGTTTTGTATATACTAATGTACTTTCGTAATTGCACTGTAAAATTTATGTTCGGCACATTTCGCAGGTTGGGTCAAGATTAGATGTCTTAAGTTTTATGCTCATGGTGCGGAGCAAACGTTTTGATAGTATTTCAATTATATGTTAATGTTACACAGTGTGGTTTTTCTCATGTCACATGTGCCTACCAGGAAATAATCAGTCTTTTACATAATGTTCTGCGCTGTATTCCACATTTGCTGTACAAAGAGTCAGTTTCATATTTTCATTATTTGTATTGTACCCGAAGTATAAATTTTCTGTAAAACGCAAGTTCTGTTTGTACTAATATACTTTACTCTTTGCACTGTGAAATTTACAGTTGTACCATGGAATTGTAATTCTTTATTAGTGTCTTCCCTATGCCGTTGCACCTTGTGTACATATGTTGTTGTTCATTACATGTTAATCTATAGTATTGTGCTTGAGGCACTTGTTTAAGCCTAAGTAATAGTTCTTTTTTATAATTTGACAGTGTTTCACAATAGAGATATTGCATTCAATTTGCATAGAGTTCACACCATCATTGTAATTAGATTATTTATTCGCTTATCTTTCAGACACTGAAAAGTATAAGCCTTCTGCTCTTTTCTTCTTTTTTTCAAGATTGCTCAAAATATACATGTTTGTTTTTGCACTGTAAAATTTATAGTTATACCTTGTAATGGTGTTCACCTATTAGAGATGGCACTCTGCTGATGCACATTGCGAACATATGATGTACATAGAATAAGTCAACCCTTCAGTCCAGTATTGTCAGTGTTATGAATTTGCTTACATTGTATATAGTGCATCCACATAGTGTAAATATCTCATCGTCATTGTAAATAGGTCATCTACTTGTTTATCTTTTGGTAACTGTTAAGCACAGGCCATCTGTATCTTCCTGTCCATGTTTGCTCCAAATAAATATTGTTGAAGCTCACGGTGGTAGTTAAACCTTCAATCAAAAAAAAAAATACCACAAGGACAGCACAAAACTTTGGAAAGCGCCTTTAAGTTGGTACACTGGTTGAAAATGAGTAAAGTTCCCTTAAGGTAAATAAAAGCAATCATTACGTTGAAAAAATAAATTTATTAATTTTATGAAACGGACATTCATGAAAAATACCTCGCAATACTGTAAAATTAAAAAAGAGAACCCTTTGTTTCACATCGCGCTAGAAAGAGGCTCAGCTTCAAGCAAAGACTTGGGAGTGGCAGACTAGTGTAGTTGGTAGAGCGCCCTCTTCACAACCAGACAGTATCGTTGCTTCGTTTCCAGCCAGATCCGAACGGATGTTGTTTTTTTGTTGAGAAAATTGCCACAACGCTGCGCCGTAATGCAGAAGTTTTGAAGGGGAAAAAATGTAGTTGTGCTTTTGGAAAACTGCAGTTATCCTTTTTTTATAGCTACTACTGAGAAAATTTACAAGATTCGGCAAGCCATCAGTTACGTCACGTGATTGCCGGCTGCCACTGCCGGGAAACTAGCGGACCACATGAGGCTAGCCATCATTTATGGCACGTGCATGCAGGGCCGCTGAAGGGCCGCTTGGGAAGCCACTGCCAGTGATAGATAACTGATGGCCCTATTCTGGCATGTGACAACTGACGGGTTGCCAACTGTTGGGCAGCTGCTGGCCTCGACTGCTGGCCAATGTGGTGGCCGCCGGGACATTTTATTGACGGTTGGGCAGCGGCAACATAGGGCTGGGGCCCTGCTGGCCCAGTAACACTCTTTTTGCTGGGTGGTTAGTACAGAGTATCCGAACCATAACTTTGCACTGAAAGTAACACTTATCATGTCGAACTGGTTCCTACAGGAAGTGTTAAAAATGGGCCCCACCGACGTCCAGACATGTCTGCACACGCGGTGAAGACTTTTCTCATGGTATGTGGTGTAATTTGTTAGACGTGGGTCGTAATTGCAGCCTGTAGCTCTTGAAGTGTATGCGGATCACCTGCGTACACCTTCCTATTCAGTGCTCCCCACAGAAAAAAGTCAGACGGTGTCAGATCCGGGCATCGGGAAGGCCACAGTTCCCGGGAGATAATGCGATTTCCGAAGAATTCCTCCAGAAATTGTATTCATGCGCCAGCTGTGTGAACAATTGCCATTTCTTGCTGGAACCGTTCTTAGTTGATATCCCGTTCCGTGAGTTCGGACATGAATGGTTCGATAATGGCTCTTCGGCTCATTAGCTTGTTGTGACAGCCGCCTCACGGACTTGAGTGGACTCCTCTGCATATCATGTCCTGGATGTCCTATACGGTCTCGTCTGCTGTGGATGATCTACCGGGGCGCGGGGGGGGGGGGGAGGCATCCAGAACACTTCCAGTTTCCCAAAATCTTTGCTATGAGCTGAAGTACTGCCTTATATTAGGGGACGTCTGGGGCGAAATTTCCTAGCAAACTGTACTTCCTTCGTGTACTTGTCATCATGACTTTTTTCTGTAGGGAGCTCTAAAGGGGAAGACCAAAAACACTCTCTGTTCAACCGTCAACACTATTATCCTTGAGCCGAGACGAGTGATCAATCGACACGCCTGCCTCTGTTGACCAAGCCCTCTGGAATGACCTTCGCTAGGAATGGCAGCTGGCAGCTCCTCGAGGTGGGGAGACATGAAGGTTGCCAGACACAGCCTTTCCATGTGGCGGATCACTTCTACTGTGATTCCATTCAAATTTTCTTCATTATTACATTACTGCAATTCGTACATTCAGTGCACAGTCATTATTCGGACACCCTGTGTCTTCAAAAAGTGGTCCGAGGAGGGATAAACCACGAACCTAAGTGCGAGCCGACCGCTGCTAGAAGTGAGCGAAGGCTATCCTGTATATGGTACCAGTCAACAGAAAAGATACTGTGGCTCAACTCACTGGTAATATGAATGATAGTGATGGGAGTAATGTGTAACAGCACACAGTAACATCGAACCCTGCTGAAAACGGAGCTGTGTTGCAGGGACGTCACTAGACTTCAAAATGAGGGTGGGCGATGGGTGGACGGGTATTATTTTTGCTGGGGAAAGTTTGACAGCAACTTTTATTTACAATACACTGAAAGAAAGGATTTTTAATGTTTCTCACTGCCGGCGACAAAGGAATTTGGCGCGATTCCACCACGTCTTGGATACTATCATATACATCTACATCGGATTAGAAACGCCACTGGTAAACCAATATATCACGACAATGACCAATGGGCTGCCCCTTTGGCGCAGTGGTCTAAGCGACGGCTTCTGATCATTCGTCCGAGATGGGTCCGGGTTCGGATCCCGGTGAGGAATGGATGTTGTGTTTGTCTTACGGTGCTGGCTCTTTCCCATCCCTGAAGCTAGTGGCCCTAAATAAGGGATGGGCGACTGCTTATAGCCCACTGAGGTGCTCACGGTGGTCGTTAAACCTCCAATAAAAAAAATGACCAATGAGTTAGAAGTGTAAGATATAAGTGTTGGTAGCATGTAACCTCCGAGTTTTTTCTTGATGTGAATGTCACAATTTCTTTTCAAAATTTTGCATTTTTGCTTACGGAAACAACACAGCACTTAAACAATTTTGTTAAAGAAAGACGTTCTATTTGTTTTCCTAATTTAAATTTTAACGTCGTGACACGTTGTCACATCTCTCTACTCCTTAACTTCCTTCCTTCAAGTCAGAGATAATACCTTGTGCTATTGTCCGCTTTTCCTTCACGCCATCGACTTTGTCTTGCACTCCTCTCCTCCAAAGAAGTCTCCAGCTACGTCCTGCTGCCTCACTACCTTGGGGCAGGCTTCAGAGCACTGGTATACCTTTAGACTCCACTTTCTGTGTTGGAATTCCGTACTTAGTAGAGCAAAGAAACAGCAGCAATTAGGAATGACCTCTCTCACAAGCAACACCCCCGGATTCGAACAAACAAAACCTCACCAAACTTCCGTTTTAAGTCATTTACGTACCTCCGAATTTAATGGTGTTATTCGTTTTTCTGCAAAACTCCGCAATTGCTCGCTAGAGGGCTCTGTTGAGTCATCCGTCGCTCGCCGGCTGCTACTCCAGTCGAGTGTGTGCAGGTGCTTGTATCACATGCCTTGTTTATCTGTGTACGTAGTGAGACGACAAAATGATTCGACCTTTTTTGCGTCAGTTTTGAATATAAATCTGTCTGATAAGTCACTCGTACTTTGTGATTCCTGGTCTGGACACAAGGATGAACAAATACTTCTGGATGCTTCCGGGTGAAATTAAGTTCATTTAAAAATCATTCCATCAAAAACTACGAAATATGTTCAACACCTCGATGTTCATTTTTTCAGACAATATAAAATTTACACAAAGAGGATTATATACTACATAAAACTACGATCCAACATGCCGCAGCCAAAATTACATGACAGAATATTTCTTCTGAAGTTGCGTTCTGTTATCTACAATCAACTGTCTGCGGAGAACTATAGACCGATGCTTCGTTACACATGGCAGAAAGCTGGCAACCATTGGGGTGAACCTATGCAGAATTTCAAATGTGTCATCGACATGGCTTTCAACACTAACGTTCTTCGTGCGTGTGCATTCTGTGGGTGTACAGATATTACATTTATTTATTGTACATTTTGCGGCAATGGCTATTGCTTTGATCATTTTATAGACAGCCCTCACATGAATTAATCTTTTGACACTTCCTTCGTTTCGAAGTTACGGACGTCAACAGTCCTATGTACGTGATAATTATTTTCGTGCAGATCCTCTCTTTACACTTCGACGTGGCACCTGTCTTCAGAGACCTCTACTGGGCAACTGCGGAGTTTTACAGAAAAACGAATACCACCATTGAATTCAGAGGTACGTAAATGACTTATAACGGAAGTTTGGTGCTGTTTTGCTTGTTCGACCCCTGGGGGTGTTCCTTGTCAGTGAATTCCTATCCACCTTCCTTATTCACCCTTGGCCATACTAACATGGAAAAAATGTTGGAAAGAGTGCGATGTGTCCGTACAAGTTCCACACAAAAGACAATAGATGGCGTTGCTGCGTTAAGAGAACCTATTTGGAAATAAAAAGAAAACTCTCATTCTCTCTCGAAGGCAAGAAGTAGTGATGTGCTGACCTTCTACCTAAGAAAAACTGTTTCCGTGAGAACCGAAACTAAAAGATGAAGCATGAAAGAAATACGGGATTACGCCATATAATACAAATTTTGAAGATGACAATCCGATTTTTGGCGTAATTGTGACAAGGATGGTAAGTCAGATAATATCCGAAAACTTGAAAATTTTATCGTCCTGGAGCGGGACTCGAACCCGCGTCTCCCAGAAAACGCCCGGGTATGCTAACCACTACACCACCCAGAACGACCAAGTTTCAAGTTTCCGATCAATTTGAATTTAACCATCACAGGATACGCTAGTCGAAGCAACCGGCATTTATGTTTAGCGAATCTGGAGGTTAAGAATCTTATCCCGTGTTTGCCCGGAGAAGCAGATAAATCATGAAAGAAATACGGGATTACGCCATATAATACAAATTTTGAAGATGACAATCCGATTTTTGGCGTAATTGTGACAAGGATGGTAAGTCAGATAATATCCGAAAACTTGAAAATTTTCATCGTCCTGGAGCGGGACTCGAACCCGCGTCTCCCAGAAAAAAATTCAAATTCATCGGAAACTTGAAACTTCTTCGTTCTGGCTGGTGTAGTGATTAGCATACCCGGGCGTTTGCTGGGAGACGCGGGTTCGAGTCCCGCTCCAGGACGATGAAAAAAATGTTCACGTTTTCGGATATTATCTGACTTACCATCCTTGTCACAATTACGCCAAAAATCGGATTGTCATCTTCAAAATTTGTAAAAGATGAAGTTATGTGTGAACGTACTGCGTTCATGATGTTGTTCCAAAACCAGTATATAATTAGCGTGTGTTTTTCAATATTCAGTGTGATGTGATGTGAATACGCTCATTTGATTAAAGGATAAAGGATTATCAATTTAAAGGTGGTAGGTACTCTTTAATATTTCAACCATTCGTTCAGTGAGTTCAAGAATTCTCTTTCGTTTGTTAAATCCGTCATTTGAGATCAATGCGTGAACCTACTTAGAATTTCTAACAAAAAAGCTTAAACAAAGGATTTGGAAAAGTGGATAACAACTGAATTTTCATGGCCTTGCAGATGCTATTTTGATAACCTTTCTGTGGAGAAGTAAAGAACGCGCTTCCTATGAGAAAGTACGTAGAGCTACACGACGAAAAACATCAGACTCAGAAATACCGGCAAAATCCAGATTATATTTTAATGTTAAGAAAATTGGAAAACGGCACATCTTGAACTGGGTGGACGGCAGGGTGGGCAATACAAACTTCAGGGTGCCCCCCCCCCAACTTCGCATCCCCTTGAGGCTTCAAGTGGCCTTACTAACCTCGGTTGCCCGTTAAAAGGGGCTACAATGGGCACACGATAATTAAACCCGGACGTTGAATGATTGAAAGAAGGTCGTCTGGCCCGGTGAATCTCCTTTTCCTGTTGCACCGTGTGGGCGGCCGGCTACTTGAGCGTTGCTTACGTGGGGAAGTGTTGGCACCAGGATGCTCAGGGACGAAAACAAGATCGTAGAGGAAGTGCACTACTTTAGGCAATGTTGTGGTGGCAAACTCTGGGTCGAGTCATTTGTGTGCAGAAAACTATGGCGTCTAACACTTACCTAAACACCATTGCGGACCAGGTACATCCTTTAATGGCAATAGTATTACCCCCTCTTGGAACAGCAAATCTGATCTGCTGCCGCTTAACCACGTAATCTGCAAATTTAAAGGATATGCTAGTAACGTGTTGGTACTAGATTCGACAGAACACCATTAGAAATCTTGTAGAGTCAACGCCTCGTCGGGTAAGAGCTAATTTGGCGCACGTGGAGGACAAACACTATATTAGGCAGGTGGTCATTGTTATGATCATGGATGAAATCCCATTACATCATAAGGGTTGTTTTCCATGTAAATTAAAAGTCTATGCGGGGAAACAAACTGAATTCGAGAGGAGAACTCTGGAAGTACCCCAGATTTGGGGATTTGGCTTTACTTCATTGTAGAGAACAGCCAACACCCACTTGATACTTGTCGAGAGTCAGGACTTCAAATTCAGAAACGCTGCCGTGGCTCGAAATTAGCAGGCAGACTAAAATTAAGACTGAAAGCCCTGCTAAGTCAATTGAATAAAAAGGTCCTGGACATTCCAGAAGGGTCTCTCTCTCTCATCTTCTTTCCTGCCGAAATACCCTTCTTCTGGCTCCTTGGAATACGCTATGTATCCCCGTGATTGAGGCAGCCGAAACTAAAAACAATATTGCGGTTACCCATCTGCCATAGAGCCTGAGTGACTGATCTTCTAAACTTTTAGATTTATTAGTCAGCTCCGCGGTACCCCGTTTAATGGAATATACTGTAGAAGTAAATAAACCTTCTTTTATTAGAAAAGGACTTTCTCAATTATTTAAAAGCTAGATGACCATTACCGTCGTTGACACCTTCACCACCAGGAGGTGAATATAACAGACATAATGTTTTGGTTCTTCGATGTGTCATGTGTCATTTTTACCTTCTCAAAAATGGCTAAACGTAAAAATGCAAACCTAAAGAATTAAGTGAAATTAAGACCGAAATAAACTCATAGAAATGAGAGAACTTTTAAGCATTCATCTGTTTTTTCACAAATGATTTTCCCTCAAGGAATACGAGAAGATAGCGGGTCGTCACACACGCACACACATTATTTATTTCGTTTAATTTTAAATTTAGTTCTGAGCCGTTTTGGTGTGACAATGTACCTATGTTCAGCACTTAATTTTAACATCTCTTCAAATTTCTTCCCCCTCCCCCGTTCATTAATGCGTTAACTGTTCCTCCTTTCATGTACTCATTTATTTTTCCTTCATCCATTAAGTAAAGTATATATTTACTTATCCATTTGTCTCTTCTTTTCTTTCTTGTTTTTGTTATTCGTTTATTTATTCATTAGTCTTTATGGCAGAAGTAAACTACCTGCGCCGAATAATTTCTCAGGACCAAAGAGCCACTCATCGTAAGTTTTCCCTGTAAACGTAACTGAGCATAGATGTTTAATTCCTCCAAGCATTCTTACTGTCCTTAAAAAAGAACTGATGTTCTTTCCTTTTGCCAAAGCAAAATGTCATGTAAAAAACTGGGAAAGAATGAAATAACGGATTGCGTTCATTTTCACCGCATTAAACGTCGTCGTAATGGTAAACTAACAAGTATTTGTTAACCAAGAAGGGAATAAGATATCTGGGCAAAAACCTGTTCGACAATAAAAATAAATGAACGTGCTAGGAAACAGAAATCATGCGTTGACAAAATCTGCAAGTACTGTAAAAGTCGAGCACTCAATGAGCAAAAGGACAGGAAATCATACACTGACGGAATAAAAAATCCCAACACATGGAAGGGGTTGTGTTAGATAAACGACAGTTGGTAGGCGGTGAGAGTACATCTGTAAGATGACGTCTATGCAAATTTCGCCCTCGGCGCATACGTGTCGCGCTAGTAGCGCCCCTCGGAACATGCAAAGCAGGTTTGCTGTAAATATGCGCTATAACGTTCGCGAGCGTTAGTTATCGTTGAGATTCGACGTAGGGTGGTGATGTTAGTCAAGAATGCCTTTAAGAAGACGAAGAAGCCATTAGCAACAGCTCACGGAGTTTGAACGAGGTCGTGTAATAGGGCAACGAGAAGGTGGATTTTCTTTCCGCAATATTGCAGAACGACTTGGCAGGAATGTAGCCACTGTGCATGATTGTTGGCAGTGGTGGTCAAGGGAAGGTACTGCCTCAAGAAGACCGGGTTCCGGCCGGCCACGTGGCACTACTGAGAGGAAAGACCGCCGTGTACGGCATATGGCCGTGGCGCATCGTACCGCGTCTGCGGCAGCAACTCGAGCTGCAATTGCCACCACAGTGACACAACGAACTGTTACAAATCGGTTACTTGAAGGACAGCTCCGAGCCAGACGCCCTGTAGCGTGCATTCCACTTACTCCAAACCACTGCCGTTTGCGACGTCAGTGGTGTCAAGCTTGAGCTCATTGGAGGACGGAGTGGAGATCTGTTGTGTTTTCTGATGAAAGCCGGTTCTGCCTGGGTGCCAGTGATGGCCGTGTGTTGGTTAGAAGGAGGCCAGGTGAGCGCCTGCAACCAACCTGTCTGAGGCCGAGACACACTGGACCTACACCTGGAGTTATGGTCTGGGGAGCAATTTCCTATGACAGCAGGAGTACTCTCATGGTTATCCCACGCACCCTGACGGCACAGTTGTACGTCGGTCTGGTGATTCAACCTGTTGTGCTGCCATTCATGAACAGCATTCCAGTTGGTGTTTTCCAACAGGATAACGCTCGGCCGCATACCGCTGTTGTAACATAACATGCTCTACAGAGTGTCGACATATTGCCGTGGCCTGCTGGATCACCAGATCTTTCACCAATCGAGCACGTATGGGACATCATTGGACGACAACTCCAGCGTCACCCCCAACCAGCATTAGCCGTCCCTGTATTGACCGACCAAGTGCAACAGGCATGGAACTCCATCCCACAAACTGACATCCAGCACCTGTACAACACAATGCATGAACGTTTGCGTCCTTGCATTTAACATTCTGGCGGTTACACCGGTTATTAATGTACCAGCATTTCACATTTAAAATGGCTCTTCTCGCGCTTACAAGAAGCTGTGATCTTGAAACCTTAATCGATTAAATATGTTACCTATACAAATGTATTGCCGCCATTTCATTCCTCTACAGCTATTTTTTCGTGGTGTTGGGATTTTTTTTCCGTAAGGGTATTTACTTATCCATTTGTCTCTTCTTTTCTTTCTTGTTTTTGTTATTCGTGTATTTATTCATTAGTCTTTATGGCAGAAGTAAACTACTTGCGCTAAATAATTTCTTAGGACTAAAGAGCCACTCATCGTAAGTTTTCCCTGCAAACGTAACTGAGCATAGATGTTTAATTCCTCCAAGTATTCTTACTGTCCTGAAAGAAGAACTGATGTTCTTTCCATTTGCCAAAGGAAAAAGCCGTGTAAAAAACTGGGAAAGAATGAAATAACGGATTGCGTTCATTTTTACCGCATTAAACGTCGTCGTAATGGTAAACTAACAAGTATTTGTTTACCAAGAAGGGAATAAGATATCTGGGCGAAAACCTATTCGACAATAAAAATAAATAAACGTGCTAGAAAACAGAAATCATACGTTGAAAAAATCTGCAAGTACTGTAATTGTCGAGCACTCAATGAGCAAAAGGACAGGAAATCATATATGAAGCAACATACAGCCCAACAAGCAGTTTTCCCCTCAGTTATAAGCTCTCAGGTGCACAAGCGGGCTGAAGTGCTTATATGCTTTAAGGTTCTTTCATCTTAGTATTTAGTATCCGCTTTTTCTTCTTATTTCTGTTATTCTTTGAGCTGCAGGTAAAAAAAATTCTTAAAGGAAGAAAGGAAACTCTTGCAAACGCCAGGGGCTTTCCAATCTCATTTACCAAGTGCTAATTAGGAAACTTCAGTCTACCCAGCTGCCTCTGCATCCACCAGCATTGAAGCTGGTCATTGACTTTCAGGAAGAACGTGAGAAATAATTTCATGCTCTGCAGTGTTTATTACTTTATATGTCTTTACTTCTTTTAAACATAACTATCGTACTATCGGTCGGTGTTTCTGGTAGCAATGTAGCTTCTTGTTTTAGACACCGGATAGCTAGCACACAAAGTCCGTAATTATACGCTGAGCTAAGTTACGCGACCGAACGGTCAGAAGGATGAAGACTTCAATTACTAATCGTCTTTTATTGGTATCCAGGAATTGCATAACTACTTTACAAGGTACTTCAGTTAAACAATGGGTCGAAGGTAATCATCAGCAGCATGACAAATAATTAGCTGCTCTACTCTTCAGTGAAAACCACAAACTGAACCTCTGTATCTTGAGGCTACAAAATTTCAGAACAGTTACAGCTACTTTATATACAGCGGTGAAAATACAACGTAAAGCAACGCTAATCTATCCATACCACACCAAACGTTCCGTTGCTCGCTCCATACATTATATTGATAGTTCTTATCCTGTCAACATGCACACGTCATTCACCCTAACCTCAAGACTGATGCCACAAAAACATTCATTGAGTGAGAAAAATATGACGTTGAGGGTTAAACCAAAGCCTTCTCGAGTACTAAAGGTAAGCTGACCAGAAGTCCTTAATTCTTGAGGATAGTCCTCGAATTTAGTTTACTGCCCCAAAAAACGTCTGATACATTTGGGGACGTAATTTGTCCCCAAATTTTGATATTTGAACTCAAGTGTCCTCGAATTTACACTTTCTCATTAGCTCATAGATTTCTACGGGAAAATGTTCTTTAAAATAGTTTTCTTTTTTAATGTTCCAACATGCTCCTTGTAAAGACAAATTTTGGCTAGTTTTTTTTTGTCTTTTTCCAAGTTTAACGACCACTGTCAGCAGCTCTAAAGGCAATAAGCAGTTACGTCTCCTTAATTTGGGAACATTTGATCTAGGGAAGAGAGAGGGAGAGAGAGAGCAAGTGCTATAAGAGACAAAAACACTACCTATGCTTCATTCGGGATTCGAACCCGTACCAGTTTGTACGAATGGTCAGTGGTCAGCACTAAGAGCACTGAACCACTTGTGCGGTAATATTTCAACTTTACTTGTTCTGAGTTCCTATAAAAACTTTGGCAAAATAAAAAACTCGCCATGAAATTCTTTCCTTAGTGTGCAACTTGATTTTAGTTCGGCACATATACCCAAAGGCAAAGCCTTTCCCTTTTGCTAATATGTTCTCGGCATCATAGCTCTGCTTTATCAGTACAAATTACCAATCTACAAAGTACATACTTTTAAAGACATGAATTTTGATATGTAATATCACCCTTATAGAAACGAAGAAACGAAACAGTTTTGTGACGAAAAGGTTTGCACATTTATTTTGAGTACCTGTGTGTCCCCAAATGATCTGTTGATTTGGGGACACCAAGCCATTTTGTCCTCATATCAGTGTTCGAATATCTGGTTACCTTAAGGTTATTCCCCCTAAAATCTCTGCCTTATGTTTCCTATGGCAAAACTTCTTTGCATATTTTCTTTGAAATTAATGTATTCTCAAGGATGAAAATTTGCACATCGATAAAACTAAATTTAAGTTATACTATGCCGTGCAAATTAATTGGGACAAGCTATTTTATTCTCAGAATTGTAATGTGATCGCCAGTTGATGTCGGAAACCCACGTAAACCGGTTTTATCGGCTGTGAGGTGGTGTGACTGTTAGAACTTGATAGTAAGAATGTGGTTTGACTGGTTTTAAACAGGAAATAGGCACTTCAACTTCAGTTGTGAGCTTTTGTGTGTGACAGGTGGATGTTAGTTTTTGCTCTCTTTGAGTACGTGTTGCTTTTGTGTATTGAAAAATGGATATTTCCCCAAGGAAGCGTACAAAAATAATTGCTCTGAAGGATCACACTTCTATGACAATGAAAGATATCGCTTCTGCAGTTGGTGTAGGCAAATCAAGTGCATCAAGACTGCTTACACGATACAATGCATCTGGATCATCGTCTCCAAAAAGGAGAGGTAAATGTGAAAGAAAACGAAAAACAACCCCACGAACCGATAAATATCTAATCAGAAATAGTAAAATGAATCCAAAAAAAAAAAAAAAAAAAAAAAAAAAACCAAGCAACAAGCATTGACCTTCAGATTTATTGGCTAGTGATTCAACTGTACGCCGTAGGCTTCTGGAAGTTGGCCGGAAGGCAAGAAGACCAACGAAAAACCAATATTTGAATGCGAAAATGAAGATAAAACGTTTAGCATGGGCCAAAAAATATAAATCATGGATTGCTGACGATTGAAAAACGGTAATTTTCAGTGATGAAACTCATTTATTTGTGCAGGGTTACCAAGCAAATGTCGTTAGACGAAGCAACTGTGAACCCTTAAGACCTGAGCATGTCAAACTGTAAAACACCCTCTGAAACAGATCTTTTGGGGTTTTTTCACACCAAATGGAACTGGAAACTTAGTTCCTGTTTAAGGTATGATGAATTCAGCGAAGTACGGAGAAATATTACAATGTAGGATTGTTCCATTCTTGCAAACTTTTGACGGGACATTTCAACATGACTTGGCCCCATGTCACAATTCGAAATTGATCAAGAATTTCATGCTGGAAAATCAAATTCATTTGCTTGATTGGCCTGGAAATTCACCAGATTTAAATCCCATAGAAAACTTGTGGAATATTTTGAAGAGACGTTTAGGTAAAATGGACTGTACAACCAAAGAACGCATGATAATGAATGCTATAAAAGTGTGGTTCCATGATTATGAAGTCAAAAATATGTGCACTCAATTAGTGGAGTCAATGCCAAAACGAATTCAAGAGGTCATTTCTGCTAAAAGAAGACATACTTCATAGTAATACAGGTATTTATCAGTGTATATCAAGGCATAGAATGATATAAAGGCATAGTTTTGGAAAAAAGAGTTATTTTTTACTTTGTCCCAATTAAGTTCCACAGTATAATAGCATGGGATACTTAATGCTTGCTAAAACATAACCATAATTATATTAAAAATCAATCATTTTTGTTTGTGTAATGTACAGACCTGTTAATAGATGGCGCGACCTGTACACTGATGGTGTCAGTAGACAAACAAATGTTGGATTGCTTAATTACGGTTATGTTTTAGCAAAATATTAAGTGTTCCATGCTATAACTTAAAGTTAGTTTTATCAATGTGCAAATTTTAATCCTTGGGAATACGTTAATTGCGAAGAAAATATGTACAGAAGTTTTACCATTGGAAACATAGGGCAGAGATTTTAGGTGGAACCACCTTAACTAAAGGCCTAAGACTACGCGATTTTCCCGTTTGTGATGTCAGCAACTGGGTCATAACAAACGAAACTTGCTACGATTGAAACCAAGAAGCAGTGTTTTCTGGGCGCGTGTCTTGTACTGAGAGTGCTGAAGACTTGATGTGCGATATGAGGATTACGAGAGAAGTTAGTATTTTTATTGATTTAGATTACATACATGTGTATTTCTTACTAGCTAAATACCCGTTCCTCGAACGTGATGATTAAAAATATTTCTATAATACAGGATTTCATACCATATCATAATACGTATAATCTGTACCATAAATTAACATGCTGATAATACAATTGATCGGTTTGTTCTATTTTATTACATCATATTGGTAATAAAATGGATTCAAATACATAATGTTTATACCATAAATTTCTGAATCCTTATAAGATCCGGAGTGTTGTCATTTGTAACTAAACATTTTTATAGCGATGAACGAATGAAAAAATAAAAAGAATATATTGACTTATAATAGTGCTTCTTTGTACACTAATTGGCTGTTCTGGGATCATCTGACAGTATTACCAAACTGTATTTTTGAAAGAGATTTTGTTTGAAGGAAATCACAGAGAATGGAGAGAAATAGTCCAGAAAACTGATAAACAATTTCCGTACGTAAACCTGCACGGTTCAAATTAACAGTAGGAATAATATATTCAATAGAAAGAAAAGGAAGTCTTACTTGATTAATAGGTTTGCACTCAATGTAAAACTGGTCACCTCTCCTTATAATAAAATCTGTTTGGTCCACTGAAAAGAAAGATTTTGATAAACCTACACCATAACAAATTTCGACATTTGAAAAGGCCATACACAGCATATTTCTTCGCCCTTTTGGGAAACACATGCCTGACTGACTTATTTCTTTTTTTTTTTTTGATTGGAGGTTTAACGACCACCGTGAGTAACTCAATGGGCTATAAGCAGTCGCCCGTCCCTAATTTAGGGTCACTGGTTCCAGGGAAGGGAGAGAGCCAGTGCCGGAAGACAAACACAACATCCATACCTCACCGGGATTCGAACCCGGACCCCTTCGGACGAATGAACAGAGGCCAACGCCTTAGACCACTGCGCCACCGGGGCGGCTGACTGACTTATTCTGCCAGACGACACATAAGCAATTTCGTTCATAACTGTAAATTTAAAACTTCAAGCCTACACGAAACAAATCAAAATGCGTCGTTACTCTTCACTTATATCGTTAAAATATTAATAGAGAACAGAACAAAATAATAATAGAAAACATAACAAAATACGTTGTTACTTTCAGCATAAATGTAAAAAGAACCTTGCTTATAAAAAATTTCGTAAGCAATTTCGTTCGAAACTGTACATTTAAAAGCTAGCAAGTGACATGTTTTTGGAAGCGTGAGCAAAATTGTGTTGCCATCGCTAATATCTCAAGGCGGAAAACTTTTTTTTTCAAATTTTAATAACTATGAAAATCTACCCACATATTTACATTTATTGCAGTCACCTTGCTACTTATATGACGTCGCTGTTGCTTCGGTGAAAACAAATCTTGGCAATTTGATTTTGACTCAAAAAAAAAAAACACTTCTATGACGTCACCGTTGCTTCGGTGAAAACAAATGTTGGTAATTTGATTTTGATTAAAAAAAAACCTTGACATTCGTTATGTCAAACGATAATATAAATGTTTAAATGCAAAGCATATTATGATATATCGCTTTTTACGTGATTCTTAAGGTTTTTTGTTAAATAAATTCAGAACAAATAAATTTAGAACAAACTATATACTGAGCAGGTCAACTCAAGTCATTCAAAACTTAGGTTGGGGCTTCAGTTGCTGGGCAACAATGGCTCGATCATTGCAAAACGTCCTAGCGTTATCAAAGCTGGGTTATTTCAAAAACCCATTTCGACCCACTTCAAGTTGTCGTAGGAAAAAATCCTTTCGTTGTGCGCCTCTATGTTGTAAAAGGAACATTCCTGCCAAATGTGAAAGTTCTAAGTTCAGTAGTTTCTGATATTCGGTGATGAGTCAGAGAGGGCTTTCAGTTTTATATGTACATATGAACTGATGAACTAGGCTATTTTATTGCAAACATTATAGTTCCCGCTAAACTAAGTACCGGGTGATCCAAAGTCTTGTAGTGAATCTGTGCGCATTTATGCAGGATGGAGCACCACCCTACATCACACGTTACGTTAAGCAACTGCTGCAAGAGACGTTTGGCGCAAATCGTGTGTTGAGCCGACACTTTCCGAAGGCCTGGCCTCCTCGGTCACCAGATCTGACACCCTGAGATTTCTGGCTCTGGGGTTACCTAATATCACAAGTGTACAGATGTCGTCGCACTTCATTGGCCATGCTGAAAAATGCCATTCGACACCATGTGGCAGCTATACCAGCGGACATGCTCTTCAATGCCGTCCATGGTGTTTTCTCTCGTCTGCCGGCAGTGCTGGAACAGGACGGCCATCACATTGAACACCTGGTACAATGAGGTGTCTAACCTGGTACAATCAGGTGTCTATTTTTCTCGACACTTCCAACCTGTGGTTGCTGCTCCATCTGGCGATGAAAAATGTAAGTATAATGAGTACAAATTTATGTGATTTCATAAAAATCCCGATGTCATTTTGATCATTTCTACGCAAACCTCGTTGCCCTACTCACAAAACTCCGCGAGTTACTACGTTTTCAAACTGTGCAAGACTTTGGATCACCAGGTAGGTTTAAGTAACGTTTCATGTATCATTAGGCTTAAGCAACATTTCATCAGTCGTTAGACTTAGCAACGTTTCATTAATCATTATGCATTGTTTATGTCCAGTGATGTTTCTTTACTTTGTATGAGCTATTTAGATGTATACTTCTCCGATGTCATGCTGAAATAAAATAAAAATATGTATCAGTCGCACATTATGTTGCTGAAAGAATATAGAATTACCATATTAATAACAGCAATTTTAGTGTCACGCATGGAATGTTCCTTATTAACTTATCAGGTAAAGTTTTTCCCTTTTTCTTTCTCCTTATCTAGTTTGGATGAAATAGAATATAATTTCTTTATAAAAAATGCATGCTGCCTACGATAATACCTGTCAATTTGTGCAAAGTAACAGCTCATTGACGCAGAAAGAAAATGTTAAAGCTCTTTTATGTCTGAATTAGTTTGTAGACATGAAATAATTACTGAATTCGTCGATTGCTCCCATGGCTCATAAAGTGTTTACGTTCTGATTTTTATTCAACGTTTTGCATTTACCAAAATTTATAACTTTTTTCCATCGATATTGTGATATTACGAAAAATTAGAAGCCTGATATCGCCTCTCTGTAAACTCGCTGCTAGCATGGCAGCGTTTGTTATGACCCAGATGGTGACGTCACGCATTAAGCTCTAAGGCCTGCAAGTACTTTTGTTAAACGCTTAAATGAGAATGAACTCAAAATTTGCGTAGAGAAAGAAACTAAAAATGAAAATTAAATAAAAGTGTACGTCATAGTTCCACGGAAGTTTACTTCGATTTTATTAGTTTATACTTCTTTCGTTATATTTAACACTGATTAATGTCATAATCTATTCTTATTTCTGTATACAGAGTGTCCCGTAATAAGTGTTACAACGTTTGAGGGGCAGTAGTGACGTCATTGGGATGTGAAAACAGTTTTTTGAAATGTAACTTCATTACGGAAATATTAAGGCCGAAATTTTGTGATATCATATCCGCTTTGATATAAAATTTGTAAAAGCTTGACGAAACAACAGGTATCCCATCACCTTAAAGGTAGCACAGACATTAATTTTCACAGAAAAGAAAAAAATGCGAACGATGGAGTCGTTAAAAAGAAATCAATCTTCGAGGAACAGCAAGTAAACACTGAAGAGGAACTTCGAGCAAGAATAAAACTGGCATGTGACTCCATCCGAAGTATCACCCGAATTTTTGAAGGGGGTTTTGCAATCCTTAATGCGACGAGTGAGTGCGTGCATCGCAGTTGGTGGCCGCCATTTTGAACAGTTATTGTAATAGGCTTAATTATGTATTACTCACGATTTAAAATTTCAATTTCATCAATAACAAATTTGTTTAGTGAATCTTTTCGGCAAATAAATGAAATTTCTAACTTTTAATGTAGCTGGATGTGTTCCTTCCTTTTGAACTAAGCCTGAAAATGATACGGAGGTATATTAGACAACATAAAATGACATATTATTTCTTCATGTTTTATAACTAAAGCGAAATAACGGAAGTGAGGTCATAAAACTTCCGACCTTAATATCTTATTAATGAAGTTTTATTTCGAAAAATTGTAAACGGGTTTCGCATGAAAATGACGTCATCTACTGCCCCTTAAACGTTGTAACACTTATTGCGGGACACCCTGTATATGTATACCAGGTGGCTCAAAAGTTCCTTTTAAATTTCAAAACTTTACAGCAAAAGAACAAAAAGGTGTGGATTATAGTGCAGTTTGCAAGAAAAACATTCGTTAGTAAAGGGATTTTGGTTTTGCAACGGAAGCTCTTTTAGTTCGAAACTGCGACTAAAGGAACGCTTTTCACGCATGCAAGCCATAAAAGATGTGCAAATATGCAGCCTTTAACACCACTAAGTGATAACATGCAGCTATTAATCGCCTGTGAAGTGCCTTCACCCCTCTCTTTATTGAAAACGAGTTTCAGAGGAGTGTTGCTATGATGTTAACTTTGTAGGGCAATGTCTTTTTAATCAAGTTAATTTAAGCGGAGAATAGGCAACAGAAGCTTTGCGAAAGTTCCGAACAAAGAAAGGACTAAAGAAGGATTAACGTCCTATCACCTCTGTCGGTTTGCAGTGTCTGGTGAGACTATTTGTGGAAACTCGAAATCTGCCGTATCACTCACGACGCGGGAGAGTAAGGTTAAGGAAGTTCCTTTCCAGTGTTGTGGATTCCCAAATGAACGAACTAGCATCTCAAATGAGAAGTGGAACAAACACTGCTCGTGAAGTGGCAGGATATTTGGGTATACCGGTAAATCGTGTCCTTCACAGTTTGTTAAATCTACAACCATGCAAACTGTAAACTTTACACAAGCTGTAACCGGCGGATAACACGGAGTGGGAGGAATGTACCATATGAGCTCTGGCAACGATCACTGAGGATCCCCAGTGGTTGTTAAATATGTTCTGGACAAACGTATCTCATTTTCGTTACACGAATCTGCCAATAGGCATAACTGCCGAAGAATATGGGAACAGGATAATCCACAGGTAGACGTGCTGGTTAACAGGTTCGTCCACGAAAACCAATAGGCCGGGACCATTGGTTTTCGTGGACAAACCTGTTAACCAGCACACATTCACTCGCATACATTTTTCAGTCCAAAAAATCAAAGCTCTTTAAGTGCTCTTCCTAGGAGCTTTCTTATAGCTCTCTTTCCTTCTCAGCAGCTTACAGCTGAAAAATAGTTTTAGTAAACCTTTGGACAACAATTCTACATGGACATAAAAATTGCTAGTGACTCAAGTTACAATCCTCAGCAGTTACTTTTAATAGGTTCAAGAAATTGCCTTTAAGTCCTTTTCGTGCTTACTGAAATATTGCGCATAAATTTACACGGTTACTGTTCAGCTTTTAAAGTGAGAAACGTTATCTAATTTAAATGTGAGTTTCGCTCATTAAATTTGGAGGTGGTAAACATATACAGTATGATGTTCAAAATTATATGAGCTCTTACGATGGTATATTAAACAAAAAATCTTAAGAAGAGTTTCCGTGCCGTGCGCATTTTAAAAGTGCTTTGGCTGCACTACAGCACTGATTCCCAAACTGTTAGGCGTGCAAGCGCTGACCTGTTGAAGAAATACAATCTCATTGCAGTATTTCAGAGAATTCTGGAGCTGACATACACCGAGTTAGCTTTGCATTAGGAACACCGTCTCATTTTACATATTCGGTGCGATAACGAAGTTCCAAGTGATACCAACGTCACGTGCAGCTACTATAAATTGTGCATACCTATCCTCTGTACATAATCAGTAAACGTTTGCCAGTAATGGGGAAATGTGGTGAAGTAAGCTAATTTGATCGCGGTCTGATAATGGTGGCCCGGAGAGCTGGTGCCAGTATTTCGGAAACAGCCGCACTTGTTGGCTGCTCCCGTTCTACTGTATCAAGGGTATACCAGGACTGGATTAACCATACACAGACATCCAGCAGAGGAGGCTCACATTGGTCAGCCACACTTATTGGCTGCTCCCGTACTACTGTATCAAGGTGTACCAGGACTGGCTTAACCATGCACAGACATCCAGCAGAAGGGCTCGCATTGGTAAGGCACATTTGTAGGCTGCTCCCGTACTACTGTATCAAATTTGTACCAGGACTGGATTAACCGTGCACAGACATCCAGCAGAGGGGCTCACATTGGTCAGCCACATTTATTGGCTGCCCCCGTACTACTCTATCAATGGTGTATCAGGACTGGATTAACCATGTACAGGCATCCAACAGAAGGGCTTGCATTGGTCAGCCGCATTTGCTGGCTGCCCCCGTACTACTGTATCAACGGTGTACTGGATTAACCATGCACAGACGTCCAGCAGAAGAGCTCGCATTTTTCATCCAAGCGCGGTTGATGCTAGAGGTAAGTGTTGGGTGTCACGACTGGCCTCTCAGAAACGACTTGCAACAGTCACCCAACTCACCCACCAGTACAACAGCGGTGCAGTTCGACTTATTTCCACATGCACCATACGCTGTAATTTGCTTCTCCTAGGGTTCCACAGCCTGAGAACAATGAGGGTGCCCTGATGACGCCTAGTCATCGCAAACAACGTCTCGCGTGTGCCAAGGAACGTCGGTAATGGACTCTTGACAGATGGAAGAAGGTTGTCTGGAATGATGAGTCCAGTTTTCTGTTGCACCATGCCGATGGCGGTGCTCGCATGTGGTGTAAACTGCATGAAGCCCTATCTCCTGGTTTCACACATGACTCCAAAGAACAGCTTTCCAGGCGCTTACAGTCCAGGAACGACGGGAGACACCTCACTCCAAACAGCGCTTCGCATTCACAGTAGTGATGTGTAGCTTGTGTGCCTCTGGTCTACCATAATAACCCCCACTGTGCAACTATCTGCGGATATTTCTGGTACTAACGAAGTCATTACAACCATTTCCTACTTCAGGAGCAATGGAAACGGCAGACGACGAACGGGATTTCTTAACATTTCTTACCATGGCTCTCCTGTGACGTTCTATTAGTTTGTGAGATCTTCCCGAACGCTTTTTTGCTGTAGTTTCACTGCCCTGCTTCCATCTCTTCACATCACTTACAGTCGATTTGGGTATGTTTAGTTATGCACCGCACGGAAATGTTACTCAACTTATCCAATGGCCAGCCCACCCGGGAGCTCGGAAAGTTCACGTCCACGCAACATATTCGCTTCAAAGTTACGGATAACACGACAAAGCATATCAGCTTTATATATGTACCTCACCACTCATAGCACAGCAATTGCGAAATATTTTTTTTATTGGAGGTTTAACGACCACCGTGAGCAACTCAATGGGCTATAAGCAGTCCCCCGTCTCTAATTTAGGGCCACTTGTTCCAGAGAAGGAAGAGAGCTAGTGCCGTAAGATAAACACAACATTCATACCTCGCCGGAATTCGAATTCGTACTCCTATTGGACGAATGATCACAAGCCATCGCTTAGACCACTGCGCTACCGGGACGGCCAGTTGCGAAATAATATGAAACAATTTGAAGCTGAGCCGTAGCTGGGTCTCAGAACCAGAGGCACTGAAGACTTATATGGGGCTGAAAATTAATCTGGGGGGCTGAAGACTCATCTGGGGGCTGAAGACTCATATGAGAGTTAAGGCTCATCTGGGGCTGAAGACTCATCTGGATGCTGAAGCCTCATCTTCGCGGCTGAGGACTCATTTGGGGCTGAAGGCTCATCCGGGTGCTGAAGATTCATCTGGGAGCTGAAGACTAATCAGGCGAGTTGAAGACTCATTTTGGGGTTAAAGACCCATCTGAGAGCTGAAGACTTCGCTGGGAGGCTGAAGTCTCATTTGGGGGCTGAAGACTCATCTGGGGCTGAAGATTCTTCTGGGGGCTAAAGACTCATCTGGGGGCCTGAAGACTCATATGAGAGTTAAGGCTCATCTGGGGCTGAAGACTCATCTGGATGCTGAAACCTCAATCTCGGGGTTGAGGACTCGTTTGGGGCTGAAGGCTCATCTGGGTGCTGAAGATTCATCTGGGAGCTGAAGACTCATCAGGCAAGTTGAAGACTCATTTTGGGGTTGACGACCCATTTGAGAGCTGAAGACTCCGCTGGGAGGCTGAAGTCTCATCTGGGGGCTGAAGACTCATCTGGGGCTGAAGACTCATCTGGGGCTGAAGACTTATCTAGTGGGTCTTAAGACTCCTCTGGGAGGCTGAAGATTCATCCGGAGTGCTGAAGACTCAGCTGGATGCTGAAGACTCATCTGGGGGCTCTGTGTTCAACTAAAAGCTATATTCATCCACGAATACTGATGCAAGTTTTGCTTTGTATTTTCATTCATTTTGTTAATTTATTTCACTATCAAACAATTTCTGCATGCCGAAAAGTAAAAAAAATGAAATAGAGCGGGAGGAGAAAAAAATCAGTTCTCTTGAAATAAAAAGAATAAATCACATTAGCAGAATTTGTTTGTCTGTGGCTGAGTTGTAGAGTCATTATCGTTGGAGGAAAAATATCTTCCAACCAGCATGAGAAAGCTATTTACTTTTTAGTTTACCATTTTGGTTCCTTTCCGCAGAATCACGCAGTTGTATCGAGGAGTCACTGATGTCGAATTTTGGCTCTATCTTCTCCAAATTTAATAGCGCTTTCTCCTCTGGTGGTGCACGGCTGTAGCTTTTTCTTACTGTGGTCAAAAACCAAACCTTCCCTTCCCCACTCAAAAACAAAAACCGTCAGATTTCCACCATTAAACACTTCTCTCACACATGCATCGCAAAAGTACTTCTTCTGACCGCAAAACAATGAACAGGAATAAGTTGAAAGCTTTCTCTTTCTCCCGCTCAAAGATTTCTCTTTAGTACTATTTTTCATTGCCTAGAGAGGTGCATGTAAACTAAAATGTTACCACAGACTTCTTTGTAGGCAATTGACCACCTGGAAGTGGTTTTACAGCAACCTAGCATCTTATAGCCTCTTACCAAGTGACGATCAGTATTTCATTCGAATGCGCAAGTACGCTTGCACCTCCGCCTCTCTGTGTCTGTTTTCCTTTTTTTAATGTTTAGTATTGTGCGTTTATATTACGTTTTCTCTCTTTCTTGACCCTTAGCAGTAAAACATACATGTGGCAGAGAATCATTGGAGTGGCTGTTCCTACCGAATCACAACCAGAAACAATTTCTCTTGAGTTATCCACCGCTCAAGCTGTATCATTTCAATTTTGCTTTTTTAAAAAAACGTGCAATACTCAAATAAATAAAGTAAAGTATTTATGCTCATAATGAAATGCAAAAATCATTTTCATTAACCACCAAAATTAAAAGTTCCGAACTTTACAACGACGTCTATTTTCCAGGGGAGGGCTAAGCCCCCCCCCCCCTCTTGCCTCCTGCTAGCTACAGTCCTGATCTGAAGAAATGGCAGAAAACTATGGGCGGTGTTAAAAATTTGTTACTTTTGTTTTACTCTGTTATTCTTTTAGCCGCACTTCTCGGTCAACCCATTTACTATAATGAGAGACAAACCCAAAAATGTATTTTAATATAGGAAAATACTGCTTTAGAAAAACGGAAAACATGTGGGATAAAAAAACAACAACATTTGGCGTCGTTATTTCTATTTGCACGCCGATTAAAAACACTACGAGACGTTTCACCAAAAGCTGAAACTTTGCTAAGTTAGATGTTCTCCGAAAGAATCCGTAATGACTATTCTCGATGTTGGAGTCTCCCATTGTTCGAAGAAAAACTTTTTAACTTTTCTAGATTGGCTATCTCTCCGAGAGCACACAAACTCCTATGTACAGTCAAAGATCATTTTCTTTCTTTTTGTTTTTACTTTTATTCTTTTGGGCGGTCTACAGTGTGTGAACGTGATGTTAACACTTTTAACAACAAGTTTGTACTTCGCAGAAAACTGCTATAAGAAATTCCAAGTATAAATTTTCTTTATAGGTTCATTACGATTCCAAGCGCAAGTTCGTCTCCAGGATTATTACATTCACTAAGGCAATCTTTTCATCAAATACGGTTTTTCAATTTTCCGCTAGCTACGAGTTGGAGTGTTTTCTGCGTGTAAATTCAGCTATTGATTTCTGTTTCTTACAATTGCTTTTTCACCTCATAGCCTGCTTCTTTTGTTTGCTGTACTTCTTTCAACATTTTCAGGACTCATTTTTTGAAGGCTTAGCACGAAAATGTTTTTCGTTTATGAATCAACTCTTTGGTGCATGGAGTTATGAGACAAATAAATCTGGTACACGAGATTTAAATATTTCTCCTTACGATGCATATAGTTAAATACAGAGGTGAATATTAATAAATTTACTAAATCAAAATATCTGGTTTAGTGAAATTTTCCTTACCAAGAACTTCCACCAGTGGCAGCTCGTGGTTGGAAAAATAAATGAAGAGCTATAAGAGCAATATGAAAAGATATCTACTGTCTTCAATGAAAACCTCTTAATTATGATGTAGCTATCTTTTTTTATTAGATCAATTCCTCTCCCTTTAAAAGTTACAAATTTGTCGATTAGGTCGTCATAAAATGGTTGTTTCTTCGTGGACGTCAATAAAATGTCTTTCTAAATAGAAATATTTGCCGAAAAAGCAAGTCTATCTTGAGAAATAGTGTTTCTTGAGTAAGTTTGTGTTCCTTAAAGGCAAATAAAACTTCTTTCCACTGACACTGTTGTAGATGGAATGGTTATAATAAGGGAAATCAATTTATAACATGGGGCGACTTACCGCAGACCGCCAGTGACAAAACTAGATCGCAATTGAAATTATGATAGCGTTAAAAGTACGTGCCGCACACTAATCGTGTTAGCATATTCGTAAACAGCATGGA
This sequence comes from Macrothele yani, assembly GCA_039090855.1. Taxonomy (NCBI): domain Eukaryota; kingdom Metazoa; phylum Arthropoda; class Arachnida; order Araneae; family Macrothelidae; genus Macrothele; species Macrothele yani. The sequence continues at coordinate 42,990,236 of CM077004.1, forward strand.
GTCCAATTCGCGTACTGCGCAATATATCGTGCGCGCAACCTTCCCCTTTGTCCCTGTGCACGCGGGAGGTGATGCTATGTTTCTTGGGGTGCCGCCGCGTTTGACTCAGTCTATCTCGGCAACCCTGAGCGCAACACGACTGTGCGTGGTATCGTTTTAAAGCTCTCGACGTGATATATTTAAATATACGAAGAAAATTTTGCAGTGTTCTGAACTGAACATTTTAAAAGCTGTTTTTGTGAACCGGTGAACACTTTGTGGCAATATCGCGGTTTATCTGGACAACCGGGACTGCAAAACGACTGTGCGTTGTATCGATTTAAAGCTCTCGACGAGATCTATTCAAATATATAAAGAACCTATCGCAGTTGTTTAAACTAAAATTTTTAAAAATTGTTTTCGTTTGAATGGGTTAACATTTTCGACAATGCCGCGGAATTCGCAGAATGCACGCAAGCAAAAGTGGAGAAAATCAAAACGAGAGACAAGAGCAAGTGATGTGGAATGTAAGAAGCCCAGGAAGACGTTGGGTAATTCGTGTATGGATCTGCTTTGTGTTCACAATGTATCCAGCATTATTTGTAAAAAATTATGTAAGCTACTTTTTATATTATAGACCTGTGTTGGCTATAACAAATTAAATAAACGCTTTGAAACCATACTCGACTAGCGCATTTAAGCTCTCTGATCTGCAAGTCGTAGTCCTACGTTCCAAACTGACGGCTCAATCAGCACTGAGCCTACCTGTATCTTTTTTATCTCCATGAAGCACTCGAATAAGTTCTTGAGTTGATACATTCCTTAATTTTTCATCGGCATATACAAGACTCTTTACTTTTAAGGCGCTGGTGTTTAGTAAATATTTTTCAGTAAAAATGGTGTAGATTTTCAAGAGGGTGAGCAGGAAAGCTTAAATTAAATTGTTCGACTTTGGGTTTGTCAGCTAGACAGACAAATTGAAATTTTTCACAGTCTTGAAATCTTATATCCATTTAAATGTGGTCTAAAATTTCAAAATACGATTGTTTATAATTTTAAAAAATTGTTTCTTGTGTAAGAGCAAGCATATTCCCGTTTAGATCGGCTTATTTCTGTGATTTTGCCAACTTTTCCAAAGAGTGTTTCAAATACCTCATCGTTCTTTTTATGGCTCAAAATTTCACGAGGTTTTTATTTTTTTTTTTTTTTTTTGTAATTTGAGTTACACAATAATTTATGTCTAGTGATTTTTTCTGTGAAATTTCGAATAATAGATCGGTGGAGCCAAAAATTTCATTAAATACTATTGCCAAAAATATAAATTTAAAAGTGTTCATATCAACTAAAATACTATTGCCAAAAATGTAAATACAAAAGTGTTCATATCAACTAAAATACTATAACCAAAAATGTAAATTCAAAAGTGTTCACATCAACTATAATACTATTGCCAAAAATGTAAGTTCAAAATTGTTTATATCAACTAAATTACTATTGCCAAAAATGTAAATTCAAAAGTGTTCATATTAACTAAAATACTATTGCTATAAATGTAAATTCAGAAGTGTTGATCGTCATGTGTTCATATCATTTAAAAATTCCTTGGCAAGTTTAATTGATTTTTTGTTTGATTGTTCACTATTTGTAAAAAATTCGAATACTTCCTTCAATGTATTCCAATCTTCAACAATTACACTTATTAATTCCGAAGTAGAGGACTATTTAGTTTCTGTTATGGTTAGTACGAGTCTTGTGGTTGTTGATGTGAGTGTATAATATCGCCTTGCTGATTAGTGAGAAAAAGAAGAAATTCCACTGAGGCTTGCAAAAAATATTCGACCCTTAGAAATTTTAGAAATGCTGTAATACAAGATTCAAAGGATGTGCTAAACAATGATAAAAAGTAACAGCTTGAGAAGCTTTATCCTTAATCATTTTTTTAGTGCTACGATGAGGGCAGATAAGAACTCCCTGTTAGTGTTTTCTTGGGAAAATAAAGGGTTATACACTTTTCTACAGGATATAGCACCCAACACAACAACCTTTGGGGAGGTTAATGATTTGTTTCTCTAGGATTTTCAGTCTACCATATGCGAATATTATGTCGTTAACTTTCCCACTTCTGTGGAATGTCAGTTAGTAGCTGAAAATTAGATGCTCACTAAAACCATCTCTTCAAAACGCTCCTGGCCGCCCCGGTGGCGCAGTGGTCTAAGCGATGGCCTCTGATCATTCGTCCGAACGGGGTCCGGGTTCGAATCCCGGTGAGGCATGGATGTTGTGTTTGTCTTACGGCACTGGCTCTCTCCCTTCCCTGGAACCAGTGACCCTAAATTAGAGACGGGCGACTGCTTATAGCCCATTGAGATGCTCACGGTGGTCGTTAAACCTCCAATAAAAAAAACGCTCCTGCATTTCTGTACAGAAATCGCGACGTGCAGCTTTGTCATTGTCATTTAGACTTTGCAATAACTGCAGTTTGTAGGGAGTCATTTTCAACCGCTTCCCCATAATTTTACAAACGGTTGTGGAATTTGAAATTCCCGACTCACCATCGGTGTGGGTTTCCATTGGTTGCTTTGGTAAATGGCACGAACACGCTGCACTTGTTCATCAGATGCACGTGGTTTCCCTGGACTTTTACCTGTACACGAATATCTTGTGCCAGTCGTATAGATCGATTGTCTATTTGGAGGTGATTTCTTGAAACGTATTCTAAAACGCCGTTGCACAACAGAAACAGAACTCGTTTTGCTTAATTCAAGCACACAGAACGCCCCCTTCACAGCATTTGTGGCCATCTGGTCACGTGGCAATGAAAACGTACAAGCATTTAGTAACGCCATCTATACCATAAAATGTTTACTATTGGGGATGTAAGGCTGCATCGCGAATGTCAATATCTTACGTAGTTTTGGTTTTATAAATGTTGAAACTGAGAAATTGAACTTTGTAAGACTTTTTTTTAATGTGATGGAGGAGAGCCAATCTTTCACATATTTTGCAGCGTGTGATGCTGCAAAATTTTCCAGATAGAAGGCGCAGATACGAAATGGGGACTGCTTACCGGTAACTCAGTTGTCAGCAGTTCGGATGACTTTTAATTATACTGCGTTTCATAATGATATGACCACTTACTATTTCAATCATAACAAAGTGAGAAACAATGAAAACCACACAAAAGTCATCTTATTGAAAAGAATGAACCATTTATTCAAGAATTACAGATGCAAATATAAAAGACTTTCGAAGACAAAGAATAACCTCTTTTTCACATTTGCCGAAACAAAAGTGTTTTAAAATAATATGACCACATGACTTAGTAGCCAGTATCAACCAGAATTCTTAATTAATGTAAAAATTCTATCGAGAATGGAAACTACGGGGAGACCGGTGGGCACACTTTGGGCTTCCCAATTTTTATCATTTTTTCTAATCAAGTTATTAAACTTTTGAAGTTGCTGTCTTGAAATAGGGAAATGTGTGTAACAAAAGGTAATTATGGTTAACTATTATCACAGTTATACCGTATAAGCAGTAGTTAGGTGAAATCATGACTTCCAAGAGTGTGCTAACTAACCCCTATTGTGGGGGCTCTTTGGCACACCCAAAGGGGTTTGTTGACACACTTTAAAAAATCCATCTTTCCAGATTATTTATGCAACTAACAGTGATATTTAATTTCCAAATGATTTTTTCAGATATATAACTTCTTTAGATATAGTAACAGTTTTTATTAAACAAAAATGCAGAAAATAAATTAGCTTCCAAGTATTACCAAGAATAGGCGTAGGCCAACAGTTTATTGTGAATCCAATCTTACAGTTTAGTTTATGTGTATATTCATTTTTTGATCTGAAAAAATGGTTGACATTGAAGTTATTAACAGAAAATCAAAATAAAACATTTTATGTAATAATATTTTCAGCTACTTAGGCTTGATTTGTAGGCCTGTGCATCTATTAGTCTGATTCACAGTTATGACATTAATAATTGAAGTTTCCATCATTGCAATCTGGATGGGCCCACATTTTGCACCCAACACACTGAATCCAGTTTTCCCTTGGTCGACTATTGGAAAATGGCTCCAAACAAACGAGACAAAAGGAATCACTTTAACCTTCCGATTCCAACAAGTCCCCAGATTTCTTTAGCTTCCACATAAGCTTTTTTACGCTTTCCAACCGTAGGTTGAAGAAGCGTATATGCTCCAGCTTTGTCCGTCCGTCTGTCGGCACGATAACTCGCGTAAAAATGGTTCGATTTCGGTGAAATTTTAGTATGTGGTAGGGGACCACTTGGGGACGAACCCTATTGAAAATGTACGAAATGGGGTCAAAGGTCACGGCATAGGATCGAGATCCATTCCATTGCCCTTATGCGTCATAACTTACGTAAATATGGTTCGATGCCGATGAAATTTTAGTATATTGTAGGGGACCACCTGGGAATGAACCCTATTGAAAATGGCTGAAGTGGGGTCAAAGGTCAGAACATAGGAGCGGGATGTATTCCATTGCTTTTATACGTCATAACGTGCGTAAAAATGGTTCGATTTCGATTAAATTTTATTATGTGTTAGGGGACCACCTGGGGACGATCTTATGACGTCACAATCTCGCGCTTGATATGCTGGCGTGCGGTCACGCCATCTGTCTCATTACGTCACCTGTTGTGTGTGGATCCTGTTAAAGTTTTATGACGTCACACTCTTGCGAGCAGATGGTCGCGATTCCCATCTGCCTCATTACGTCACGCTCTATGTGCGTATGTTCGTCCGCACGATAACGCGTAAAAATCGTTAGATTTCGATGAACTTTTGTGGAAGGGGATCACCTGGGAAGGAACCCTATTGAACGTGAACGAAATGGGGTCAAAGGTTAGCACATAGGAGCGGGATCCATTCCACTGCTCTTATGCGTTATAACTAACGTAAAAAAGGTTCGATTTAGATTAAATTTTAGTATATGGTAAAGGACCACCTGGGGACAAACCCTATTGAAAATGGGCGAAATGGGGTCAAAGGTCAGGACATAGGAGCGGAATCAATTCCATCGCCATTATGTGTCATAACCTACGTAAAAATTATTCGATCTGGATGAAATGTTAGTATGTTTTAGGGGCCTGCCTATTAAATGGGCGAAATGGGATCAACGAAACCTATTGAAAATGGGCGAAATGTGGTCAAAGGTTAGGACACAGGAGCGGAATCTATTCCATAGCCCTTATGCATCATATCTTACGTAAAAATGCTTCCATTCCGACAAAACTTTATCATGTTATTTCGGTGGTATACTGAACCGGTTCTGTAGAATATCATCGAAATAAAATCAAAGTTCAGGGCACAAGACCGAGATTTATTCCACAGCCATTATCCTCATAACTTGAGTAATGATTTCTGGTATGTTGGAAAGCGTATCATAATCAATACATTGCATGATTTTACCTACTTGTTCACCCTTGAAGTTGCAAACAAACACAGTTTCGTTGTTGTTGTTTTGGGCAACAATCTCCTCTTCTTTCGTTCTTCTAATTCATTTTTTTCACAGGTGTGTCTGTCAAAATTGCGATTTTCCTTTTCGGACGATTATTTTGAATGCCTTTTCTTGTCCAGGTTTTAGCGAATGGTCTGACATCTTCCGGCGTTATTTCCAGAGCAGCTGTTCCTGACGTAGAAGGCTTGTTCAAATCTTCGAGAAATCTGTCTTGCACTTTGTCTTGGGGTTCTGGGAGATCGGATTATCTTGACCCTGGAGTTGTAGTCCTACAACTCTCAGGTTCATCCAGCTCCATGGGTCTTTCTTGCTCAGAAATGCTGTCAGCTGCTAAAAGTCTGCCTGTCACAAATGTACCGAGAAAATCACTCTTATCAAATACATCTCTGTTAAACGGTGATATGCCACTTACCCTATATACCGATAGGATATTTTTTGGTGTTGTGGCAATAGGCAAAGCAATATTTACAATTTCCGCCAAGTCAGATATCGTCATAGTCTGCCCAGGGTGGTTCATCATCCATGAATCGCAGGTCCTATTTAAAGATTTTCTTGAAAGAGCCATAGACGCTCCAGTAGTTGCCACTTGTGACTGCAGTGGGGGTGAGAAAGATAAAACCGTCACTCCATTCTCTTTAAAGTAATTCAATGCATTAATTGATAAATGGGATTCATGGTTGCCGAGCAGCAGTTAAACCGGCCCCTCTTTTGAGCATTTGGTGCGATGTACTAAATGGGACGCATATTTTATAGATTTAGTTATCTTCATCCACCCTGAAGGGTTTTGCACCGCCAGCACCTGCTGGAGGTGCACCCCTTAAAAATGCTCATGGAAATTTACTCGTGGGAACAAGAAAAATGGAGGTATGATATTCCCAGTAACAGATACAGAAACTGCTAGAGTTATTAAATACCCGCTTTTTGCTGATGTCCTTCTGGCAAATTGTTTGAAGCCTCTCTTTGCTACAACTCTGTCAGGCTCTTGCACAGTACTTATGCCAGTCTCATCAACATTCCATGTATCAGCAGGTCCAATTTTTAGTCTCTTCGTTACGGTTTCTAAATGGCCAGAAAAGGCTTTCACATTTGTCTGTTTGAAACTAGTAGCTCGTGAAAGGCTGGTTGCGTCAGGACTCCTGCTCGAAAGTGTGCGGCCCTTTAAAAAAACACGAAAACCAATCACATCCAGCCATTTGATTGTTAATACAACATGGAGGACATTTTAGTTCACGTCTCATAGCATAATGAAAGGCAAATTTTCTTAGTTCTTTTGGTAACAGGCAATAATAGATATCGCCTGCTGTCTTCAAATATTTCTCAGACTGGTCTTCCTGCTGACTTGGAAAAACCTTAAAATAAAAGAAAGGTAAAAAAGGAATTATTTAGATGGTAGTCCAAAACATGATTTATTTTTTAAATAATTAAAATATATTACGCCAAAAATTATTTATTAACACATCATGTTATAAAGGTAGAAATTTAATTACCTGTAGGATCTTTTTGTAACCCACATTCAGTAAATGAGATACTTGTGGAGACATCAGTTCCTCTGGTGTTATCTTGCTGCAATACCTGGCTAGTGAAGGAAAAGGAATTTGGAAGTCTTTGGCAGTACTTCGAATCGACTTTCTTTCGTTTTTAACCAATTTAGCAGCTCTCAAAATTATATCCTTAGGAATTTGGGCTCTGTATTTCTTTTATAGGTCCTCATTTTGATGACTCTGGAAATTTAAAGAATTTAATTTATATTATATATATTTTGTTTCTCCTTATATATATACACACAAATATGTATACTAAATTATATGTCTATTTAGTGTCATAAAACTTTAGGTATAAAAATATGAGCATAAGGGGCAAGTTGGCCTATGTGCGAACTAGCCCCGTCGCCAGTTTCTACTTTAAACATCCCGGAAACAGAGTACAAAGAATAATATAAACATCAACCAACAGCCTCTTACAGCTAAGGATTTATACTCTCATTATACCATAACAGTTTTAGAAATAACTTCATATTTAAAAGCAAACACAGCAATATATGAATTTCAAAATATTTACTTACCAAAGACAATAGTAGAAAATTTGTTGTCACTCTTCTAAAAATCAACATGGGTCACCAAATCTTTTAGGAAGCTCTGAAACTACAGTTGAGCTTGTGCTGCCATCTGTTGAAATAGATGTAGGTTATAACCAATGTGCCAACTAGCCCCGGTCTCCCCTTCTAATGCTTTTAATACTTTCTGGTCTATTTCCGCCCATTTAGAAAGTATTACTGCCTTTAGTTCGGTAATATTCTTATACTGCCTTACGTTTCCATACAACGCCCTTGTTAGATTACTCCACACATTTTCCATGGGATTAAGATCAGGCGACACAGATGGCCATTCCATCACGTGCCCGCCGCTGCTCAAAACCCAATCCCATGTGTTGTTTTCTGTATGAATCGGTGCGTTATCTTGTTTCAGAACTTATGCAGACCCAACAATTTCATCAGCACACGGCAGCAGATTGTCCACAAGATGCTCTTGGTAATCCATAGCCTTCATTCTACCTGATACAACAGCTACGAAAGCTTTACTCATAAACACGATACCAGCTCAAACCATAACGAACCCACCACCTTATTGCCTCCTGCAAAAAACCTCAGGCTCTTTACGAATATCGTGCCAATATTTGCTCCATTCATCCGGGCCGTTTGAATTGAACTTTTTCTCATCAGTAAAGATGACTGTTTCGAATTCTTGTTTCCAGGGCATGTGATGCCTTGACCACTTCAGTCGCTTTTCACGGTGCAGATCAGTCATTCGTGACTGTGAATTTTGTTTCACATAGGTTAAGTTCTCGTCACTCCTGGCAGCCTTGGATTAAGTCGGTTTGGAAATTGATTACATTGGATCCTTCCACAACTGACCAGAGATACATTTCCACTTTGTATCGGCTTGATGCATAAGTTCATGCCGTTTTATTTCACGAGTGTTTCCCAGGTCAGTAGTAAAGGTGCAGATGACCAGTTGTATATCAAAATGTATCCAGTAATACCGTGTATCTAAATCATATTGCATTGTATGATTGTGCTTAACGGTTTTTTGGTTTTCAGGTCCGGAAGTATGAGTGTCAAGTAGAGAGGAATGAACATTTCCGGCAACTGCTTCTCTAAGAGTTTAACAAGGGATCCACAGACGCCGAGGCTAATCTACAGATTTGGGCGTGTATGGGAAGGATTCTATTGCCCCGAGGACAGCCCGCAAATGGTTTGAGCGGTTTCGAGGTGACAATTTTGACCTCAACGACCCTCCACGCTCAGGTCGTCCATCTCACTTTGATGAGGATGGTTTGAACCATCTCATCCACTTGGATCCGCATCAAAACACGCACGAATTGGCCACTGAGATGGACTGTGATCAGGCCATAGTGATGCAACACCTGAAACGTATGGGAAAGGTCCAGAAATTCGGGATCCTGGGTGCCTCTCACTCTCACCGAGGACAACAAGAATCAGCGTGTTGCCAGATATGGTTCCTTCTTCACCCGTTATCGCGAATGTTCTCAGCAACACAAACCCTATCTGTCATGTATTGTTACTGGAGATGAAAAGTAGTGCTTGCACGCTATTGAGAAATGCAACAACAATAAGAACACTATTGAGAAACGCGCTAGAACAATTTTGTGGAGCATTATCCTCTTTAAATAACGCAAAGATTTCCCGGTAGGTGTGTAAAAATTGAAACTTTTTTTCCGCTATCCCTACTTCCGGGAGACGTATTTGAAAAGTTCTTTTTCCTAGTTTTTCCCATGAAAGAATATTTATCGCCTATTTTCAACTTTACGATTATGCACAATTCTTCCGCTAGCATACGTTGACTTATATCCTGTTCCCATTTCAATATTTCTTCTTGTAACTGTTCGATTTGAAAATATCTTTGTCTCTGATACCTTGTGCTATGAAAAATTTCTGTGCGCCATTTGTTATTTTTCGTAACATGCTTTTTAGCTGCCGGTGGAACTAAGTAGATATTTCTGTTTGTGGATAATTTATCGATTGTAAAAACCGATTGATCGTTTTTCTAATCGGTTCCATTGATTTTGAATAGCTCTGATAATTTTAATTCGCGTCAGAACGGATTCAAAACACGTGATCATTACAAACGAAAATTCGGCGTCATATTTCTTGTTACTAAAGTGTGTCATATGGTTTTCCAACAGAGATTTTATACTAAAACATGCATTATAGCTACAGTGAGGACTTTTAGAAATATTTTTATGTCATTTCTTCACTATCACATATAGACTGTTATGAGAAATTTCGTTGTTTCGAAATTAACTTTTTTGCTGTGCTTTCTTCAAAATGGTGGGTAGTTGCATCGTTATGAAACGCGGTGCAGTCATCTGAACTGGTTCGAATTCCATGTATGTCATGGATGTTGCGTTTGTCATACAACGCTGGCTGTGTCCTTTCTCTGGAACTAACAACGCCAAGTTAGAAACGAGAAACTGCATACCGCAAGCCCAGTGGTCCGCGTGGCTGGTCGTCCGAACTGTGCCCGTGTTCGAGTCGCGGATGAGGCATCGGTGATGCGCTTGTCTGATATGGCTGGCTCCGTTCCATCTCTGGACCTAGTGGCCCCAAATTAAGAACGAACGATTGCTTACCCGCAACCGACTGCTCAGCGGCGTTGATTTCTGGAAGTCATCACAGCCCGGAAGCTCTGTGTCTCATCGTGGATGAGGAATGAACGGTACGCTTCTCTGATGGAGCTAGCTTCATCAGACAATCGCCTGTTCCTAAATTGGAACCAGCGGCCCCAATTTAGGAACAGGCAATCGCTTACCGATAACTGAGTGGTCAGGGTTTCTGGCAAGTTGTCCGAATTGCGTCAGAGTTCGAGTACTGGATGAGGCATCAGTAACGCGCTTCTCTGATGGCGCTGGCACTCTACCTTCCCTGAAACCAAGTGCTTCAAGTTAATGACAGGCGACCCATTACATTTGCTCATTTGGGTCATTGAACCTCTGAAAAAAATGCAAAATGTGCCATCTGCCACAGAAATCAAAGTTTTTAAAAGTAGTAGCATGAAATAAATAACAATGTGTATTTGTGTATTAAAACCGGCCAGGCTGAAGTCGCAGAAAAAAAAATACCTTATTCTTCTGATACTTCAAGCTACTCAGAGGAAAAAGAATTTCCAAAATCCGTCTAATATGTAGATGCAAAAATATGTTGCTGTGGACACGGACGAACACATATAGGGGTTTTTTTTCGTCCGTTTGTTTGCCGTGAGAAATTCGGTGGGCAATAAGCAGTCTCTCGTCCCTAATTTAGGACCAATGGTTCCAGCCAATGTCATAAGACAAACGCAACATCCATGCCTCGCAGGGATTTGAACCCGGACCCATCTCTAACGAATGGTCCGAAGCCTACGTCACCGGGGCGGTATGCAGAGGTTTATCAGAATAATGGAAATACTTACTGTGTGTGCAGAAATTTTCATGAGCAATTTGTATGTCCACCTCGGGCTTTCAGAGCAGAAGCAGTTCGACTTGGAATACACTTACACAAGTCGTATGCATAAGATAAAGGTATCATTCTTCCCGTAAAATACGTCACTGTGATGCTGGAGGTGGAAAGTGTGATCTGACCTTTCGCTCCAGATTTGCCCAGAAATGCCCAATAAAATTGAGGTCTGGAGATTGAGGTGGCCACGATAGCTGCTATACCTCATGCTCATTCCCTGAAATGCACAAATTTGACATGTTTTTTTGCACAATGCAAGGGTGCTTTATCGGGGACGGTCATTAGGGAACAATGCCTGCAACATTGGATGCAGGTGGTTCCCAAGAATGTATTTGTACGTTGTAACGCAACCCTGTAAAATAACCAATGACTCCATGGCACCTGACACAATTGGGGTTCCACCTCCACGCTTCACAGTGGGAACCAAACAGTCCGAACGGTGAGCTTTTGCAGATTTCGCCAGACGTACGCTCTACCAGTGGGGGGAAACAATGTGAAGCATGATTCATCAGACCAAATGACACACTGCCAGTCTTTAGCATTCCAGTTTTTATGTGTTTTGCACCATCTTACAGGTATTGTTGCGTTGATGTTGGTAATCAGAGGTCTGTGAATTCCAGCACAGCCGTAAATATAACCACGATGGAGTTCCCGACGAACTGTTGTGACGGAAACGGGATCATTTCAACTGGTGCTCCTATTCACTGTGTCGTGGTCTTGTGCTTCCGTTGTGTAGTCCGTACCGACATTCACATCTCCAAATCGGACACCTTCGAATATGGCGTTTGACACGTTTAAATCTGACACCTTCGTATACGGCGTTTGGCACCTTTAAATCTAACGCCTTCGTATATGGCGTTTTGCACGTTCAAACCTGACACCCTCGTATATGGCGTTTAGCACGTTTAAATCTGACAACTTCGTATACAGCGTTCGGCACGTTTAAATCTGACACCTTCGTATATGGCGTTTGGCACGTTTAAATCTGACAACTTCGTATACGGCGTTTGGCACGTTTAAATCTGACGCCTTCGTATATGGCGTTTAGCACGTTTAAATCTGACACCTTCGTATACGGCGTTTGGCACGTTTAAATCTGACACCTTCGTATACGGCGTTTGGTACGTTTAAATCTGACACCTTCGTATACGGCGTTTGGCACGTTTAAATCTGACACCTTCGTATACGGCGTTTGGCACGTTTAAATCTGACGCCTTCGTATATGGCGTTTGGCACGTTTAAATCTGACACCTTCGTATACGGCGTTTGGCACGTTTAAATCTGACACCTTCGTATACGGCGTTTGGTAAGTTTAAATCTGACACCTTCGTATCTGGCGTTTGGTACGTTTAAATCTGATACCCTCATATATGGCGTTTGGCACGTTTAAATCTGACACCTTCGTATACGTCGTTTGGCACGTTTAAATCTGACACCTTCGTATACGTCGTTTGGCACGTTTAAATCTGACACCTTCGTATACGGCGTTTGGAACGTTCAAATCTGACACCTTCGTATATGGCGTTTGACTCCTTTGGAGGCAACGCCATGTCTTTTTTTATATATACACGGTGATTCAGAACCCACGGGAAAAACTTTAAGGAGTGGTAGAGCACACTGCAACAAAAAATTTTTAGTATAGAAATGTATGGGCGCAAGTGACGCGTTGAGACATAAACACAAGAAATAGACATGAAAGGAAACATATCATTGTGTACTTATAGCACCGTTGACAAGTGCTTCTTTATCTCAACGACTACAGTCTTGTGACGATTATACACTGCCGGACAATTGCTAAGGACGGATGACAATAGCAACAATAGCAACCATAAAATGGAAGGCAGGAAAATGTGGAAATTAGCATAAGTGCGGGATACAGTAAGACGTGTTGTGCGTATGCAAATTTTGGATTGCCGAACTTGTTCGTGACGTCATAGCGCTGATAAGAGATATAAAGGATTTGACGCGTATTGACCGTTGTTGTTTAAACGCAAAGTTGAAAGGGAAAGAATCAATTGACGAACTTGCAATTTTCAGTATGTCTTCCCAACATCACCTAGATGATTTTACGCGTGGCCGTATTATTGGCAAGATTGAAGAAGGGCGAAAAATAACAGATGTTGCCAGGGAGTTCGACGTCAGCCCCAGTGTTGTTTCAAGGCTTTGGAAATCATTTCAAACAAATGGAAAGTGTAGCAAACGTCACGGGGGAGGTCGTGTTCGCAGTACGACACCTACAGATGATCTGTACATAGCGCTATCAACAAAACAATACCGGCGCAGCACAGCTAGTGGGGTAGCAAATCAGTTTATGGCTGCTACTGGCAAGCGGATCTCCCGAAAAACTGTCGCCAGACGTTTGCATGAAGGAGGACTATACGCCCGCCGTCCTGTTGTGTGCATCCCATTGTCCAGACGTCACCGTACTACCCGTTTCCAATGGTGCCATCAACATCGCAATTGGACTGATAACGACTGGTCTGCTGTCCTCTTCTCAGATGAGAGTAGATACAGTCTATCGTCTGATTGTCGACGACAACTGATCTGGCGTGATAGTGGTACCGCATATTGTCCAACAAACATACAGGAAAGCGACCGTTATCCGACATGTAGTGTCATGGTATGGGCTGGCATCATGATCAATGGCCGTACGTCCCTCTATGTGCTTCCACCTGGGACTATGACTGGCCAACGATACATTAATGATGTTCTGCTACCTCATGTTCGCATGTTCCGTGGTGCTGTCGATGATAGATTCATTTTCATGGACGACAACGCAACATGTCATCGAACAGTCGCTGTCCAGGAGTGTCTTGAGAGCGAGGATATTCAACGCCTCTTATGGCCAGCACGTTTTCCTGATCTGAATCCCATTGAAAATGTGTGGGATGCTTTGGGGAGGAGTCTTGCTGGTCGCCAATGCCCTACAATAAACAAGGACACCCTCATCCGTGCGCTGACAGAGGAATGGGATAAATTACCCCAACATCTGCTTAATAATGTTGTGCAAAGCATGACACGACGTGTGGAATCTTGCGACGCCCTCCATGGTGGCCATACCCCGTATTGACATCTTACGCCGGAACGCCTGTGGACGGTAATTGCATTTTTCACGTTTACGTATTCTGCACAAAATGGCCTGTTTGTCCCTTGAACACGTTCCAAAGCCTTCTGGATTTCAGAGCACAATAAATTGTCTTTCTTGTAATGTCCTGGCATTCTGACATTATTTTATTTCACTTGGCATCCAACCACGCTTACTTTTTTATGCGCTATATAGCCGTTTATGATCCGTCCTTAGCAATTGTCCAGCAGTGTATATAGATTTTTAAACCCATAAACAAAATGAGATTTTTTAGGATCAAAGGACTGTGTTGAAGTCAAAAACTCGTGGGGAATTTATCAAATTCCATGTGAATGTGGCACTTCGTATATAGGACAGACCCGTAGAGCCTTGCGTTTTCGATTGAAAGAGCACAAGACCTACATTCGGAATTGTGACCTAAAGAAGTCTTCGATGGCTAAACACTGTTACGAAAAGGACCACAGATTTCTCTTTGAAGAAGCACAACTTATTGAAAAGCCAGATTCAACCTCCAAACTTGATAGTTTAGAAGCTTTCCATATATATCAGAAGTCTTCGCAACTTGTTAATGACACGGCATCCACGCCATTTCTATCAAACGCGTGGAAGCATCTAACCAAAACACGTGACTATAAACACCATTTATGATGCCATATACGATTTGAATATTTACGTGCCATTCGTCCTGATGAAGCTAGGTCAATACCCAGCGAAATCGTGGTCGGCTTGAGAAATAAAAAAATAAACATTTGTGACAACTACGTTGTATTATCTTAATCTATATAAGTGCCTCTTTACAGCAATGTTTACAATAATTGCTCAAAATTGCGTCCAACCTCTAACCAACACGCTACACGTCCACATGCGTACCAAGAACGATTCTCTGTGAATGTGTGGGCGGGTATTGTGAACGACTTCCTGTTTGGCCCATATCTACTACCAGCGCGACCCGATGGCAGATGACATCGTATTTTTTCTGGAAGATGGTTTACCAGAATTGCTTTAAGATGTACCACTAGCAGTCCGACAAGGACTGTGGTTTCAGCATGATGAGGCGCCTGCCCATTTCAGCATTAATGTGCGCAATTACCTGGATGCCACTTTTGGGGCGCGATGGATTAGCCGTGGTGGACCAGTCCGTTGGCCACACCGATCGCCCGATTTATCGAGCCTCTATTACTTCTTATGGGGACATCTGAAGGCCCTCGTTTACGAGACTCCAATTGACTCTGTTGAGGACTTCGTCGCTCGAATATCCGTTGCGGCTGCACGTGTGCGAGAAATACCTGGAATCTTTGAAACTGTAAGCCAATCACTCCGTCGACGCTGCCACGCATGTATTACTGTTGGTGGACGTAATTTTGAGCAATTATTGTAAGCATTGCTGTAAAGAAGCACTTTTCAACGATGCTGTAAGTACACAATGTATGTTTCCATTCATGTCTATTTCTTGTGTTTGTGCCTCAACGCGTCACTTGCGTCACATACATTCCTATAAAAAAAAAGTTTGTTGCAGTGTGCTCTACCACCCCTTAAAGATTGTCCTATGAGTTCTGAATCACCTTGTATAATCTTCGATGCAGTTTCTCGTGTTACACTTACTTCTCGTATTTCTGCCGTTTTAGTAACTGAAGCTCCTGCAAGATGCGCACCAACTATAATCCCTTTCTTGAGGTCACAGAGATCTGATATTGTCGATAATTACTCCACAACAGCGGTTTTACCTGAAACTGTGGTATTACTACATCATTTTATTTATTTATTTATTTTTATTTCAGCTGTTTTAATACAAATACATGCAAAATAATTGAAATTATTATGTTTATTAATACGAAACAGGTAGGAAGAGAGGGGGAAATGCCAAACAATGACCTGACATAGCCCCAGTCTCCCTACGTACTTCAATGACGAGTCAAGCACCACATAGACAGCAATCCGAATCAGTCAAGCACCACAGAGACAGCTGTCCGAATAATTAGGGAAAGCTACTAAACATGTTATTTTATTCAAAAGGAAAGTAAAGGAGGTAATAATTAGGAAAAAAAAAGATAATTGAAAAGAAAAAGAGATGTGAATAAAAAGATTTTTCTCCCGTAATCACCCGTTATGTTCACTGTATTGCTCACATTTTCCCTACCTTCTCATATTAATATCTCCCCATCTTCCCCCATTTCTAATTTTTATGTAACAGATAGATTTTCAATTTCCTCTTAAAAATATTAAAGTTATTCAAATCAGTAGTCTCATGTGGTAGTGAGTTCCAATATTGTGGTCCCATGTAGTTTATACTTTGCATTATATAATTAGTTCTGGGAAAGACTAGTTTCAGTAAATCTTAATTCCTGGTATTGTAGCTGTGAACAGATTTAGAAATTAGTATAATATCATTATTAATATTATTTTTAATCCTATAATGCATTACTTACCTAAATTAAAGTTATATAAAAAGAACATACTATTTTTTTTTATGTAAAAAAAACAGTTTAAAAACCATATTTTGCAGGATGTACTCTGACAAACTATCGAAAACTAAATTGTGCTACATTTATTGGTGCGAAATTATTTTTTAATTCCAATAATCTGACAAATTCATTCTGTAATATCTGGAGTCCGGAAATATTCATTAATGTAGTCTGCCCCCGTGGCAGAATGCAATCGTCAAGGTGAGACTGTATGTAGTAAGAGTAATATTATATTAGAACCCTAATTGACAAAAGTGAGACTATCGAACCAATTATATATAAATTTCTCGAACGTTTAACAACAAGATGGTTAATATGTAGGTTTCATTTCAAATTATTCTGAAGTATAATTCCAGGACATTTAACATTGTCCACATATTCAATAAGTTTATTCTCAATTTTTATTTTTAATGCAGGCGATATTTCAATTGCCTGTGTAGAGAATATCAATGCCTTAGATTTATTAGTAGTAATTACTAGCTCATTTACCGAAAGCCAATTTGAATAGATGAGCAGTTGTTCAGTACAATGTACGGCACATAGCATGTACTCCAGTCGTGGTCGTTGTTTCCATTATTTTGATAAACTCCTGTAGACAATTATAACACGAGTTTTTTCGTTTTCCTCATATCAAAGCAGGCTAAGTTGCCTCTGGGGTGTCTCACAATTTCGTTTCTAACAACTCATTTTTTTTAGCACGTCTTTTGTAAAAAAAAAATCGTGCTTATGTTACTGGTTTGTCCGTCCGTCCGCCTGTACCCACGATATCTCTGCAACTATTAGTCCGATTTGAAAAATTATTTTTGCATTGGGAAGCTTGAAATATGCAAATGATGATCCTTCATTTGTTTATTTTTGTTTTTTTACGATGTACAATTTTGCCGCTAGATGGCGTAAATGCAGATGATGTCGAATTCAAAAATACGTTTTATTTCACATATTTGCTTCTAAACATCCGATTAAAAAAATTATTTTATCTTTCGATTCCGTTTATGTCGAAGAGTATTTTAGATATAGTTACTTTTTCAAATTACGCATAGATTTTCCACTAGGGGACGTAAAAGTAAATTACATTTTTCCCGATAACTCTTCTTCTAAAACTGCGATTTGAAAATTTTTTTCTTCAGCGGATACACATCCTAATGAAAAATCTTTTCCATGTAATTTCAAATTTTTGGTAAAGAATACCTTGGCCATCAGGGGGCGTAAGTGTTAATTTTTGTTTCTGATGTATTTGCAGCAAAATATGAGCTTCTAAAATCTCGATTGAAAAAAACGGCGTTTGTAGCCCGATAGTACTCATATCAACACACCGTTTAGAAACATTTTCTTCTTAAAATAATGCAGGGTTTCTACGCCAGGGGGCGTAGATGTACATCTTATTTTTGTCAATATATCTACTTCTAGGAGTCCAAATTAAAAATTCCTTCTTTGTTGGATAGTGTTTTTAGTATGACATGTTTTTCATATAATTTCAAACTTTTTAAGTAATTCGTAGACTTTCCGCTAGGGGGCGTAGAGGTAAATCGCATTTCCCCCTATATCTCTCCTTCTAAACCTCCGATTTGAAAAATTCTTTTTGTATCGGATACAGCTCCAGATGGAAAATCGTTTGCACATAATTTCCAATTTTTGTAAAACAAATGATTTGGCCACCAGTGGGCATAAATCTTAATTTCCGCTTCTGATGTATTTGCAGCAAAATATGAGCTTCTAAATTCTCGATTGCAAAAAACGTCGTTTGTAGACCGATTTTACTCATGTCGACAAACTTTTTATAAACATTTTCTCCTTAAAATAATGCATGGTTTCTACGCCAGGGGCATATGTATCTTATTTTGTCAATATCTCTACTTCGAGGAGTCCGATTTGAAAAATTCCTTCTTTGTTGGAGAGTGTTTTCAGTGTGAAATGTTTTTCATATGATTTAAAAATTTTCAAGTAATTCATAGACTTTCCGCTAGGAGGCGTAGAGGTAAATTGCTTTTTCCCTTATATCTCTGCTTCTAAATCTCCGATTTGAACAATTCTTTCTGCACCGGATACAGCTCCAGATGGAAAATCGTTTGCACATAATTTCTAATTTTTGTAAAAAAAAATAGTTTGGTCATCAGGGGGCGTAAATCTTAATTTTTGCTTCTGATGTATTTGCAGCAAAATATGAGCTTCTAAATTCTCGATTGCAAATAAAGTCGTTCGTCGACCGATACTACTCATGTCGACAAACCTTTTAGGAACATTTTCTTCTTGAAATAATGCATGGTTTCTACGCCAGGGGGCGTAGATGTATATCTTATTTTTGTCGATATCTCTACTTCTAGGAGTCCGATTTGAAAAGTGCCTTCTTTGTTGGATATTTTTCCGACGCGAAATGTTTTTCATATAAATTCTAGACTTTCCGCTAGGGGGAACAAAGGTAAATTGTGCCCCGTGACGGAAAGTTTAGAATTATATGAAAACATTATGTATATATATATATATATATATGGGTGGATGAAATTCGAAAGTATGCAGGGGTGACATGGAGGAGACTGGCACAAGACAGACCGTTGTGGAGGAAACTTGGGGAGACCTTCGTCCAGCAGTGGATTGATAATGGTTGACAATGATGATGATGATATATATAAATGTTTTTCAAGTATACGAAAGTCAGTAAATCATAGACTTTCTGCTAGAGGGCACAAAGGTAAACTGCGTTTTCAGCTTTATTTCTGCTTCTGAAACTCCGATTTGAAAAATTATTCTTGTAGATATTATTCTTAAAAATTATTCAAGCTTCCCAATGCTGATGGAAAACATTTTTCACATAATTTCTAATGTTTGGTAAAGAATGGTTTGGCCACCAGGGGGCATATAAGTGTTTAATTTCTGCCTCTGATGTATTTGTAGGAAAATCTGGGCTCCTGAAAACTCTACTAATTTTTTTTTTTTCTTGGACCGATACCGCTCATGTGGAAAACGTTTTGAGAATACTTTCTTCCTAAAATAATGCATCTTTTTCCCACCAGGGGACGTAGAGTAACATCTTATTTTTGTCGATATCTCTGTTTCCAAGAGTCCGATTTGAAAAAATAGTTCGGTGTTGGAGAGGGTTTCTGGTGTGAAATGTTTCTCATATAAATTCATGTTTTTCTTAACGCACAAGTCTGCAATCAGACGGCGTAAGTTCACGAATCCGTTTGCAGCAATATCTGAGGGATTAAAAACCCGATGGAAAAACTTCTTTCTTCCGTCAGATACTATTGCTTTCCATACCGGTTCCATTGACTTTGAATAACTTTGATAAATTTAACTTGCGTCAGAACGGATTCAAAAGACGTGCTTATAACCCCCGAAAATTCGGTGTCATCTTTCTTGTTTTATTTTGATTGGAGATTTAACGAGCACAGTGTGCAACTCATTAAGCTATAAGCAGTCTTCCGTTCCTAATTTAGGACCACTGGTTCCACGGAAGGGAGAGAGCCACTGCCGCAGGACAAATACAACATCCATGCCTCACCGGGATTCTAACCCGGACCCATTTCGGACGAATGATCAGGAGCCATCGTTTAGACCACTCCACCACGGAGGAGACCTAACAACTCTGTAAGAATTCTGAAAAATGACCTGCATTGCGTATTCAAGTCTCTTTTTGAAATACGGCTTGCAAATTATACTCCTCATCGTCAAAAAAATAGTTGTACACAGAAGGACGTTGCGGATTACAATGCTATTCAGGGAAAGGTAAAGGTTACCAGGAACAATAAATGATTAAACATTGAAACTGATATGGGTAATATTTATTGAGCTACACGCCAATAAGTAGTGTCTCTCAGTATGGCGTTGGGCCACCATGTTTGCTCACACAGCATGCCAGACGTCTCGGCATGGAGTTGTGTAGGTTCCTAATGGTGTCCTGCGAAAAGCCATTCCATGCAGCTTGAATCTTCTCACGCACTTCCTGCGTAGTGTGGATAGCGCATCAAATAGCATCCCACACATTTTCAATCGGCGATAGGTCAGCTCTTGAGACAGCACCAGTATGCGGACGAGCGTTGTCCTGTTGGAAAATCGCACCGGATTGAGCGTTCAGAAAAGGTAGGGCCACTGGTTGCAGGACCTCATTAAATACGTAAAGTTGGGCTGTCAAAGTGCCAGTAATGTACACCAACTGTGATGTGTCATCGTAGGCAATTGCACCCCACACCATGACACCAGGCCTCCTGGATGTGCGACGCTCGACAACAAACCGTTCATCTTGGCACTGAACATGCTGCTTCCACACACGGATTCGTTGGTCGTCTCCTCCAAGGCAAAAGCGCGATTCGTCACTGAAGATCACCCGCTGACATTCTGACTGGATCCTTGACAATCTGGCACGTGACGCCATTGCAGTCTTTGGCGACGATGCAATTGTGTTAAGGGTAGTCGTCGTAACGGTCTGCGTACATGTAGTCCTACGTCATACAGCCGTCTGCCAATGGTGCTGGCACTAATCGGACGATGCATGGAGGGCACCAGTGCTCGCTTAATATCCGCAATCGTGGATGTTGAGACACTCCGCGCATGTCGGCCATCCCGTCAGCCATCTCGTCGGCCATCCCGTCGGCCATCCCGTCGGCCATCTCGTCGGCCATCCCGTCGGCCATCCCGTCGGTCCTCTCTCTCTCTCTCTCCGTGATTCGTGCAGGTCTCCCAGACCCTTCCTGTCGCTGTTACGTGTCATGTTCTATCCACTGCCGCAACATCGTGTTATCGTGATATCCGCACGACTGGTATGGCGTGCAATATGACGATTAGACCATCCCGCTTCCCGGATCCCGAGTATGCGACCCCTCACTAACTTCTCCAACCGCTCGAATTGCTTCCGAACTTTTCTCCGAGGCATATTTTCACTTGCAAAGGATGCAACCAACACAACAGCACGAGTCAGAATAGCAAACACGCGCAACGGGATGACTTTGTATAGCCGGTCAGGCACAACGCTACGACCCCTCCTTGCTGGCGTCCCATACTTCCGAGCATGCTACTTGAATCATTTGCATGTCTCACGATATCAAACCTACCCTACCAAGTTTCATTTCTGTCGGTTGCTTCTTTCTGGGTGCAACAATTTTTTTGCGTTGAGTGCGCATAAAGTCTGAAAATTAGGTGGCATGACTTTTTTTTTTTTTTTTTTTTTTTTTTGTTAATATGGATACATTACGAGGACACTTTCTAAAATCCATCAGTTGATTCCGAAATGCAGTGGAGCATTGTCAATTCGAGTCGCTTCCC
Organism: Macrothele yani; assembly: GCA_039090855.1. NCBI lineage: Eukaryota > Metazoa > Arthropoda > Arachnida > Araneae > Macrothelidae > Macrothele > Macrothele yani. The sequence goes on from CM077004.1 coordinate 43,012,025, forward strand.
TCAGAAAGCTTTTCCAAATCGGGAATCTCAGTCGCATTGCTTCTTTTAATTATACGAGCTTTAAATTTTTGATTCCCTTGAGAATAACTTTGCTTTTATTCAACACTTTCCAGGTTTCTCCTCTTGACTCATCCAGTCATGTTAATATCGTATTGAATTTTTTGTCCTTCCGATATTTTTTTCTGCCGAGGAAGGAAATTGGGATCTCTCTTCATTTCATTCTTGTCTCATATTTCAGGTAAAAGGGAGATATTTGTGTAATTTATGTTTCTTTTCATTTCGTGTAAAGGAATGTATGTCTATACTTAGTCGTGTGTATATTCATTAAATTTATCTTTTTTGTGCGCAAGTTCCATTATCGATAATGTCGCTGGTTTTCTAATGGCTTTCTGAGTAATAGCACGTTCCATTACACTCACAATCTGTCCTTGCGCCATTTGTTTCCGTGCCAGTAACCAACACAATGAAGTTCTGACAAAAAATAAAAAGTGCAAAGTGCCAAAACAAAGCACTTTATGCAGATGAGCGATTTAAAATGCATTCCTTTTAACCCTTTTTTCGTTTTATATTGCAATCCTCTTGTTGCACATCTTTCAGTTTCTTTTAACTTGCTTCACGTTGTATTATATTAAAAGCGAGTGATCTCGGGAATGATTATTTCATGCATCTGAAAAGAAACGTCTCCTTTTATGTCTCACAGTTTTTTTTTATTTTCTTTAGGAACCGTTCACCAATTTGTATCTGGAATGTTTGCGCAAATTATGAAATCTGCATTTTGACGCACAACATGACTGTTCAAGTTTCTTTTTGTTTTAGAGTAATGGCCACAGGATCAGATTTAAAAGATATGAGGAGCCGCTTTGCCCTAACTTTGGGCTACTGGTTTCAGGAAAAGAAGAAAGCCACAGTGCCGTGCGAAAAGCACCCCATTCATTTCTCATCCGAAACTCGAACCAATTCATTTTGGAAACGTAAAATACACTCTACGCCAAAGAAATAGTTGCACGCAGAAGGACGTGTCAGATTGCAATGCTATTCGGGAGGAAGGTAAAGGTTACCAGGAACAATAAATGATTAAACACTGAGACTGATATGAGTAATATTTATTGAGTTACACGCCAATAAGTAGTGTCCCTCAGTATAGCGTCGGGCCGCCATGTTTGCTCACACAGCATGCCAGACGTCTCGGCATGGAGTTGAACAGGTTCGTAATGGTGTCCTGCGATAAGCCATCACATGCAACTTGAATCTTCTCACGCAGTTCCTGCAGATCGTGCGGTAGGGATGGAGTGTGGATAGCGCGTCCAATACCATGAAACACATTTTCAATCGGCGATAGGTCTGGCGATGCGGTTGGCCATTGTAGAGTGTCAGTGCCTTGAAGGAAAGCTCTCGAGACAGCAACGGTATGAGGACGAGCGTTGTCCGGTTGGTAAATCGCACTGGAGTGAGCGTTCAGAAAAGGTAGGGCCACTGGTTACAGGACCACATTAATGTAACGTTGCGCTCTCAACGTGCCTGTAACGTACACTTAAGGTGATCTGGCATCACAGGCAATTGCACCCCACACCATGACACCAGGCCTTCTGGATGTGCGACGCTCGACAACAAACCGTTTATCTTGGCGCTGACCAGGGTGCCTCTACACACGGTCACCAAGACAAAAGCGGAACTCGTCACTGAAGATCACCCGCTGCCATTCTGACTGGATTCTTGACAGTCTGGCACGACATCATTGCAGTCTTTGGCGACAATGCAATGGTGTTAATGGCAGTCGTCGTAACGATCTGCGTGCGTGTATTCCTACGTCATGCAGCCGTCTACCAATGGTGCTAGCGATAATCGGACGATGCACGGAGGACATCACTCTTCGTTGAATATGCGCAGTCGTGGCTGTTGGGACACTCTGCCCATGTTGGCCATCCCGTTGGTCATCTCTCTCCGTGGTTCTCCTATGTCTCCCAGACCCTTCCTGTCGCTGCTGCGTGCCCTGTTCTATCCACTTCCGTTAACAGCGTGCTATGGTGATATCCGCACTACCGGTATGGCGCGCAATATGGTGATAAAACCATCCCGCTTCCCGGAGCCCGATAATGCGGGCACTCTCGAACTCCTCCAACTGCTCGAATTGCTTCCGAACTTTTCTCCGAGACATACTTCTCTTGCAAAAGATGCAACCAACTCAAAATCATGAGTCAGAATGGCAAGAACGCGCAACGGGACGACCTAGAAGAAGACATAGCCGGGTCAGGCCCAGCGCTACGCCCCTCCTTGCTTGCGTCACATGCGCTGCCGAGCGTGATACTGGAATCATTTGCATGTCTCACTGTGTGAAACTTACCCACTAAGATTAATTTCTGCCGGTTGCTATGTTCTGGGTACAACATTTTTTTCTGGCGTAGGGTGTAATAGTAAAATATTCGTTTATTTGTAGCTATAGTCTTAACAGTTTAACTTCAGTTAAGTGGTTTACGGGAGACTTAAATTGTCCCTTTAACTTGGGGGAAGTGACAGATTGATTGATTGTGTATCTTCAGACCGATCGCTATGCTGCTTGTTTTCCTTCCTGTAATCACGACTTTTGAACTTCACAAACCACTCACGAAACGTGCTTGCATCTACAGCTTTCTCACACTGTGTTGAACAAATACACTCTCATACATCTGCAGCGGTTTTCCACAGATTAAATGTAAATAACAGACAGTGATCAATATGCACCTTGAAGGTCCCAATGAGAAAACACAAATTTGTCCGTGACGAAGATCGTAATCGCCCAACCTTCACTCCGGAGTAAGTTGCTCTCTCAGCTAAGCTACACGGACGGAATGTACCGCTGCTGATTTGTCATCTTGTCACGTGATGCACCTCTGTATTTTTTTTTTTTTTTTTGATTGGAGGTTTAACGACCGCCGTGAGCAACTCAATGGGCTATAAGCAGTCGCCCGTCCCTAATTTAGGGTCACTGGTTCCAGGGAAGGGAGAGAGCCAGTGCCGTAAGACAAACACAACATCCATGCCTCACGGGATTCGAACCTGCACCCCTTTTGGACGAATGATCAGAGCCCATCGCTTAGACCACTGCGCCACCGGGGCGGCGCATTGTAATTTGTAACCATTATATTCTTGAGTATGTTTGCTGTACTAATCCATGTATTCAATCAGGCTACGAGATGTTTGATACTAATCGCACTCGGCTCGGTTGCAAGAGATCCGGAAAATATCAAAGCGTAGACGCGCTATTCCTGACGCCGGTCAGGCAGGTGTGGGGACGAGTTGTAAAAGGTTGGAGGTCACGAACGGGCAGGGGGACGCGAGGAGTGGCCACGTGGTCCTCTCTTGTGCCGGCCTCGGAGAAAAGCATTAGCGCCTCCGAGGCCGGCGCAAGAGAAGACCACGAGCATTAATGACTGGAATGCCATTGGTCATCCCTTTCTGCCCTAAAGTAGGAAATAATGACCAATGGGAAATTAATACACACAATTGACGAGGATTAGGAACATCAAACAGAAGTCGTCGCTCTTTCCACGTTTATTAGTGGGTCACGGAAAAATTATATTTGGCCACCACCGGGAATCGAACCTAGGATTTTCCAGTTACGCTCCGGACACGCTACCACTGCACCACAGCGGACTCGAATTCTCCAGACTCACATACGACTGACTGCCAAAATACATGCCATATCTTAGTCGTATGTGAGTCTGGAGAATTCGAGGCCGCTGTGGTGCAGTAGTAGCATGTCCGGCGTGTTATTAGAATACCCTGGGTTCGATTCCCGGTGGCGGCCGATGAGAATTTTTCCGTGACTCACTTAAAAACGTGGAAAGAGCGATGACTTCTGTTTGATGATCAATATAGAACTTCGCCTAAGCGAAGTCCGGAGGATGCGAGAATTAGAAAGGGTAGTCTTCCGTGAACGTCCGAAGTGGAAAGTTGTTAAGAAGAGGTGAAGGGTTCGAGTCGCGAACTCGGGCTGGGTGGAAGAGTGTTCTCATTGTGGGACAATAGGCTCATTTTCCGGGGAGTACGGAAAATCTGGTAGGCACTAAATACAGGCTCTGCGGAGATCTTACTATTGTCGATAGTTTTTGTGACAGGGGACGGGACGATACGGTATCACCGGGATACAGGCTTGTAGAACGGCTCTCCCTTGTGCTAAGTTTTTTCTTTTAGGGGATGAACTTCCGTCAAGATTCCCAGTGATACAGGTCTTTTAGAACGGCTGTCACATGTGTTGTAGTTTTGTGCAGAATAGTTATTGTTCTCATAAACGGAGACGTCGAAGATGATTATGAGAGAGATACTCAAAGACGCCCAGTCGATTGCAACCGAGCAGTAAGGGGCCGTCCATAAAGTACGTCCGTGATTTTCTACTATTTTTAGTCTCCCCCTCCCCCATGTCACATTTTGCCAGATTGTTAACACCCCCTCCCGTAAAAAGTACGCCCTAATTCCTGCAATCCCCTATATTTTTGACGACTGCCTTTAGAAGTCCGTTGAGAAACAGAAAGAAAGCATGTACGTCGTAATTATTTAAAGAAGTCTTCCATATACACTGCCGGAAAGTGAACAAATAACACCAAAAAGGAATTGGCGGACGATCGAGAAATTTACATACGTTAATGGGGGTCGAGTTTACGTAGGTGTGATGTTAATTTCGGGACCAACCGGTGAGCGCTTACGCCACAGCACGGCATAATATGCAAATTATCGTCGCTGGTATTTAAGGAGTACGGCGAAGTGAATATAATCAGTCGACGGCGTACGGACACGTGCGAAGACCCTGAAGAAGCTGAAATTCTTGGACATGAAAGTCGTGTACGATTTCAGCAGTTATTGGACTTTGAGCGAGGTCGTCTAGTCGGACTCCGCGAGGCCGGGTGGTCATATCGTCGTATTGCCGAGCGAATTGGACGGGAAGTATCGGTGGTGGTACGATGGTGGTGTAGATGGTTCGAGGAATATTCCCACTCGAGAAGACGTGGAACCAAGAGTCACAGACGGACTGATAAGCGGACCGATCGACGCATAAGAAGAGCGGCGTTATCAAGAAGAAAATCCACTGCGACGCAAATCCGAGCTGCAGTTGCACCTTAGGTGAATGTGCGAACAATCCGTAACCGTCTACTGGATGCAGGACTACGTGCACGTGTGCCTCTGGCATGTATACCTCTGACTCCAGCTCACCGTCAGGAACGGCTGCAGTGGTGTCGCCAACGTCTGCACTGGAGAACGCAATGGCGATCTGTCGTGTTCAGCGATGAAAGAAGATTCTGTTTGGGAATCTCCGATGGCCGTATGCGTGTTCGCAGACGCACAGCGGAGCATATCTACCCTTCTTGCATCCACCAGTGACACACAGGGCCTATACCTGGTCTCCTGGTGTAATGAGCTATCAGCTTTCACTCCCGTACACAACCAGTGTTTGTACCGGGTACGTTTAAACAGCACCTCCTACATCAACAACATCATTCAGCCCGTTGTTGTGCCATTTGTAAGGTCGGTCCATCGTGGTGTTTTCCATCAACATAACGCACGCCCACTCACGGCACGTGCAACGCAACATTTCAGGGTGTGAGACAACTTCCATGGCCTGCACGTTCACCGAATTTGTCCCCCATTGAGCACGTGTGGGATTTTATGGGACAACGACTTATCCGGTCTCCACGGCCAGCGACGACCATCCCCGATTTATGCGTCCAGGTTGAGGATGCTTGGAACTCAATACCCCAAACTTACATCCAACATCTATCTGTACGACAGACTCCATGCCAGAATTGCACAGTATGACGCAGTTCATGGCGGTTCTACCTCGTACTAACCATGTTACATGGAAATGTTATTTTTCAGTTTACCAGCAAATACAACTGTATTTTGCCATAATGTTTTGATCACGTTATCCTGTGTATTCCGTTATTGTGCTGTATAAATTTCGTTGGTATCAGACGTCTCCTTCTTGGTGTTCTTTTTTCACTTTCCGCCAGTGTATTTACACGTTTGCATCAGAAAATATTTATTATTTAGGTATTCATTTATTCCCAAATACTGCCCGAACTTTATTTTTCTGAAATAAAGATCTACAAATGAACGCACTCATTCAAGGTTGCAACACTCCCGATTTTACCATCTACAAAACACGATAGATTTGGTAATACAAATACGAGAACTTAACATTAATATTCTGATTTAGCTAAATATCATCAGAAATCTGAAATATTTCATACCATTTTTAACTATTACAAGAAGAAAAAAAGAGAAAACAAAACGAAGAAATACCATCCACTATATTTTTGCCGCTGGACGTCCGAATTACTAAGCCTCCCTCCTGCCCAATGTCACATTTGGTCCGGTTGTCAGGAACCCCCCCCCCAGTAATATCGGATGTACGTTATGGACGGCCCCTAAGCGGTAAAGTACGGACATTTCAGCCGATAATCTAGTATAGAATAAACTGTTAAGTTTTTCAACCACGGCTAATGAATTATTTAAGTACTAGTGACTTTATGCAATTCTTCCCTCCCCTCTCCCGATAAGCAGATTAGAGTGAGCGCGTAGCTGTCCTTTTGTTTAAAGCGAGAGTTCATTTGTGTGATTTTACTTCATTTTGTGTGATTTTTCTCTGAGTTTTTATGGAACGGCCGTTGTAGAAACTTCGATATATGGAAATGATCTTTTTATACATATGTATTGTGTAATATATTATATTTAGAAACACATTTCGTAATCAGTGCACTATTTCTTATAACTTAAGTTAATATGAAATACATTATATACAAGTTATGTTCATAAAGATAATTAAAAACAAGAATTAACGAGAGAAATATATGTTGAATATACCTCGAAAAAACATCGTATGTATTTATGCATTATTCATATATATATGCATTTACATTTGTGTAAAAACTTTCTAGTCTCGTTGCACAACAAATTTTGGTGGGGTTTCATCATAAAATTATTCATACTTATTAAGCACGTAAAATACATCGTCAGGAAATCTTTCGGCGAATTGAAAACCACGACCTATTGTATCAAACGTGGTCTTCTTTTTTAGAAAGCTTGGGAGGGGGTCTTCTGCGTCATTCTCTTCATCATCTTTTATGTCAGTCCGTTCTGTCTGAAGTCAGCTTACTATGTGGTCGTCCGTCAAGTATTCTAAAACAATTATGTCTTCGTCAATATCAAGAAACTCATGAAGGGAAATGTCTTCCCTGATAGGATCTTTGGTCTACAAGTCCTTCCAACACTGCTCAACTTGTGCCAAAACATTTTCTGCTTTGATTTGAGGTGATTCCATGAAGCTAGCTGTTGCCAAGCAATTTTTTACTGTCGATTCTAAAACATCGTTTTGTCACACCTTAGCTAGTTCAGCTATACAAATTCTCAAATCAATCACCGTATCTGTATGTAGATTGCTCATTTTCTAAGGCCCAGATAAGTCTTCTGAGAATGCTTTTCCGATCAGAAATTTTCAGCTTTTGTTTCAACTCCCTGGTCCATTGACTGCAATTTTGAAGTTGTGTTTGGGGGGAGGGGGTGGAGAATCAGATTCAAATTTGATAGTTTTGATGCTACATCAGGATGTGCCGGGAAATCGTCCCCAAAGAGAACGATTTTTTAATCTACCTGATCATTTTTTTATTGAAATGTAAAATTCTACTACTCAAAGAAATCACTTGTCACCACTAACTTTCTGTGTTATGTTTAACGGTAGTCAACTTTTTAAGACTTCACGCCTTTGAAACACCTAGATTCCTTACTTTTCCTATCACCAGTAATATGTTTTTCTTTACCGTTCATGTTGGCGCCCACCAAGACTGTTATCCTCTCTTTTCTATTTTTACCTTCATGAAAAACGTCGTCTTTAAGAGTCTTGTTTGACAAAAAATTAAAGACAAGTCCGGTTTCGGCGACATTAAAAATGTTATCAGGAGTGTACTCTTTTAAAATCTTCTTCAAAATCGCGTTTTTTCATTGGTCGCTGCCAGTATCATACACGCTTCCACTTTCCCCGGAAACAATTGACTGTATTAAGATATGTCGCTTCGTAAATGTATCCAACCAACCGGAACTAACTTGGAAATACACTTACCCCAAACGACTGGTAAACTCTAATGTCCTTTCTTTTATTAGAGGACCTGAGATTGGCAAGCTTTTGTCATGAACAATTTTAATCCACTTCACAGCAGTGTTGTCCCCTTTTCCGATATGACACGTTTCAGAACTTTTCCTGTCAGATCCGACATCTTCAAAGATTTTCATAACGAAATCCCAGTTTTTTTATAACTGTCGACACTGTGCTTAGGGGAACACTAAATTTAACAGCAATATCCTTTTTACGTATTCCACTGTCCACGTTCTTCAACAACTCCGCCTTTTCCACAAAACTGGGAGATTTTCTTTTTTACATCGCTAACACACACCCTCGGTTAGAGAGAGTGAAGCAAACTGAGCCTATTTTACAGAAAAGGAAAGGTACTTGATGAGAGGAGTGAGAGGAGTGTGTAGTCAATACCCATATCCCTCTCGGGGCGACCTGTCGGCGTTGAATGATCTTGACCACCCTTTCCTTCTTCTTCTCGCGGCATCTCCGTTTTATTTATTTCTCACTTTCGATATATGGAAATTTTTATTGAAAAGACGATTAATATAGTATTAATTTATAAATAGGTATTATGAACTAAAAACTGAAAATTTTCAGCATTCGTGTATTCCAAAGGTATCATTGCTGCACTTTTAACAAGATTTACACACATATACCTTTAACCGACTGGAATGAACTAAGTCAAAATAGGCTAAAATCAGCTCGAAAGAATATATTCGCTGCCTAAGAAGTGTACAGAATGCGGCGGGGACGAGTCAGCCTGCGCTGCTTTGTCCTTAGCTTTGTTATGCAAAATCGCCATTCAAGGGAATTTTTTTTTTTTTTTTGATTGGAGGTTTAATGACCACCGTGAGCGACTCAATGGGCTATTAGCAGTCGCCCGTCTCTAATTTAGGGCCACTGGTTCCAGAGAAGGGAGAGAGCCAGTGCCATAAGACAAACACAACATCCATGCCTCATCGGGATTTGAACCCGGACCCCTTTCGGACGAATGATCAGAAGCCATCGCTTTGACCACTACACCACCGGGGCGGCATTCAGGGGAATGATTAGCATCAATCTTTCCTGTCTTCTTATTTGTTAGAAGACATTAAACCATAAAGACAAACCCAAGAAAGAAGAGAGAAAATGTTTGAGTCACTTGCTTCTACCATGTGATATGATGTCCGTGACAGAAGAAGTGATCTTAATATAAAACACAAAACGTCTGTTTGTCTGAAGCAGCAAAAACTCTCGAACGCTGAACTTTGGCATCGTGAAATGTGCATAGCTTATTAATACTGGAATTTCTAGGTCAACGCAACTATTTTAAAATCTCTAAGTTGTTCCGTTCGCGAGTTATGAATTAATTAATAAACTAATCAATGAAGTCAGCGTCGCTTGCTACGTCAACGTTATCTGTTCCAAATCTGAAAGCACGTGACTGCATTCGTCCTTGGAGTACATCCACAGGTGTTTGTGTTCTTTGAGAACTGTGCATAAAAAATGCAAAAACGAACTTTGAGAAATCGTAAGTAAACGGGCTGAAATTTTATCAACACCATGAATTGGTAATAAGAGGAGTCCCTCAAAATTTCACCGGAATCTGGTCAAAACTTTTTTAAAATAGGCATGGAATTTTTAATTCATCGGTAAACAGAAATATATGCGCAGAAACGGTTAATAAAATTTTGACGGCTGATTTCAAAAATTATTTACCGATCCAGGCGAAATTTGGAAGTCATGTTCCTATTAACGATTTATGGTGTTCATTAAAATTCCAGCCAGTTTCATGAAATATTCGCAAAGATACGTTTTTAACTTTTTTATCCCAGAGATTCGCACCTCAAAGACGTCTGAAACGGAAAGCACGTGATGCATTTGATCGTAGATAACAATGTTAGCGAATTTTGTTCGGTCAGTGTTCTAATGCTGTGTCTCCTGGACGCGTGTTAAATAATTCGTAACGCTTTTGTTCCGTTTGATTCTACAGATTCTATACATTCTGTTCCAGGTGAAGCCGGGTAGTAAAGCTAGTTAGAGTATAAAAGTCTAGGAGAGAGCGTTTATGACCGGTTACAGGTTTATAGTCGGTAATGCTGTGATGATGAGGAGGGGAAAGGAGTTATTTTGCCGTAGCTTTCGTAAAACCCGGCTCCTAAGTAAGCATTTCTGTTTGGAAGCCACAGTTAGTTTTGATTCCCATTGGTTAATGCACGTCGGTCGCTTAAAAATTAAAAATGCATGAAACACAAGTACACTGCCGGTAATTAAAAGTGCAACACTACGAAAAACATGAGGTATCAAAGCGAAATTTATTGTACAGAAAGCAGGTAGTACAAGGGTGAATAGATTACAAATACAGCGAAGTGAGACTAGGGAAACACATAACAATTAGTATCTGGCGTAGTCACCATGGGCGGCAATTACAACTGCTACACGGCTCGTCATCGAGAGGAAGAGACGTTATATATCTGTTTGGGGAATGTCCGTCCACGCAGCTTCGATACGATCCCACAGTTCCTCCGTTATAGCTTGGGGTGGTCGCTGCAGTGCCAGTCGTCCGGCGGTCACACATGTTCAATAGGTGACATATCCGGTGAGCGCGCCGGCCAAGGAAGACGTGGCACATGGCGGCGATCCAGGAAGTCTTGGACGTTGCGGGCCACATGCAGTCGCGCATTATTCTGTTGGTAAATGGCGCCAACCCGTCCCTGAAGATAGGGTACAACAACAGGCTCCAACGCCTCAGTGATGTAACGATGACTGTTCAATGTACCGGTAATGCGGTCAAGGCGCGTGCGGGAGTGGAATTCAATGACACCTCATACCATAACTCTGAGTGCCGAGCCGGCTATGCGCAGCATAATGCAGGACTCACTCAGCCGGTTGCAACGGTACCGGCTGATTGAGTCCTGCATCATAGTGCTGCAAACTGAAGCGGGATTCGTCGGAAAACACGATGCCTTCCCATTCATTTCTCCATGCGCGACGTTCTTAGCGCCATTGCAGTCGCAGACGCCAGTGTTGTACAGTCAAAGGTGGCCGAAGCAATGGACGCAACGCAAAAGTGTTCGCTGCTGCATTCGACGTGAAACCGTCCTTACGGAGACTGGGTATAGTGCCACACACCCGAACTGTTGAGCTACGGTGGTCGATGTGGCTGTGCGATCCGTCAGAGCCATGCGTACCAGATGTCGGTGCACTCGTTCGGTGGTGTGACGTGGGCTCTGGGATCCCGAACATCGGTGTGTTCTTTCCTCCGCTACCCACTGACGTCATATTCTTCCCACCATGGCCTCATGCCGTCCCACACGAGCACCGATGTCTCGGAGTAATAATCAGCAATCCCAATATGCCACAATTCTCCTGCGATCGTTGTCGGAAACCTGCTGGTAGGGCCGCCGTTGTCTTCGACGGGGCATGATGTAGGTCTCCGTGGCTAAGAACGGCGAGAAAACACACTTCGAGTTCTTAACACCGGCTCATTGTGTAACGTATACTCTAGATTCAGTTTCCTTTTGATTTTACTATCTCTTGTTATTTTATTTTCCTATGCAAATTATCTTCTCACTTAACGAGATGTTATTTCTCCCGCTGAATTATATGTGGCAACGAGTGTAAGTCATGACGTGGTGGTATGCAATATATATAGGCGCGCTCAACTACACCAAGCAGCTTCGTTTTATATGTGATAGGTTCTTCCATTATTATTGTTATGTGATTTATCTACGATAGTACGAAAGTTCGGGCTATCAGTAGTTGAGTGTTGTTGGAGTGTGTATTTGAGTAATACCAGGAGTTCCCCAATAAAAGGTTAAAAGTGAGTACGTCTTCTTAGTTCATTTTTATTGTCAGACCTCTGTCTGGCCGTTAAGTCTACTTCATTGAGTGTCTACGTTAAGTTCAGGGTATATTGTGTTTACCGCTCTAATAAGGAGCCTTCAAGGTACTAATGTACTAAAACCGAAGTTATATTACTGAAATTCAAGATAATGAGGAACGCTGAGTAAAAAGAAGTTCCATATTCAATGAATTTATTGCACGTGCGTGTCTTACCTAAACAAACTCTAGCACTTTGAAGATTAGGCACACTTTAGCTACGTCAAGTAACCTTCCAATAACCCTAACGTGACTTAAGCTTCCCTGCACTACACGTCCAGCGGAGAACTTTATTCATTATAATTGTTCACCCCTCTTATACGACTTCCAGGGGGTGTTACTGTTCCACATGATATCCATATGTACTGCCCGGTTAACCATTTACATGTGCGCCCGTGTTCTGCAGTTCTGCAAACTTTCGAGCCTCTAGGATGCAATCTTCCTCGTGTTGCACTTTTAATTGCCAGCAGTGTACTTTTCCTTTTTTATAGTGTTCGGGAGATGATGGTACTCACAAAATAGTCATCACGCAGTAGAAGTCAGAATGCATAGCCTGCATCCTAACCCTATAAGTGGCCGATGTATCTGAGCCAAATGGTGCTCAAAATTTTCTGCCCTCCTTAAACAGAACTGTTGACATAGTGGTCGGGTTATACGAAAGTTACGGCAAAGCAATTCCTTTCCCTCTCTCGTCTCAGCAGCATTGACTACCACCATCATCTGTCGCTGGTAGTAAGTGCTCTATAACGAAGTAAATTTCTCCGTCATTTTAGGTCCACGCCGGGGATCGAACCCGAGTCCACTTACTCCGGAACAAGTCGCTCTACCAACTGTGATACGTAGACGTTCGTTCGTGCTGCTATCTGCCTTTATGTCGTGTGAGAGGAGTTACACCCCCCCCCCCCCGAAAGAGGGCTGGGGGCATGGCCCACGGGTCAGCCATGACCATGAATCGTTGCAAGCAGCCATCCACTGTAAAACGTGCACTTGAGAACTCCCAGTCAATCTGGTGTGTGGAATGTAACGTCACACACATTTACTTTTCGAAGCGCTGAAGAAGGGATTCTCTTATTTTTCTTGTCTCGCGGTGTGGAAATAACATCACACCATTGCGAGATCTTTATCGGCCGGGTCATCCGGGAAGTTCGGGCGCCATTATAACGAAGGAAATTTCTCCGTCATTTTTGGTCCACGCCGGGGTTCGAACCCGAGTCCACTTATTCCGGAACACATCGCTCTGCCAACTGAACTACGCAGACGTTCGTTATCGCTGCTATCTCCCTATGTCGTGTGCGTCCTTCGAGGCAGGCACGTCACGGCTCCTTTATGGTCCTTAGTCTTATAGTCTATAGTTTATTCCCTTATAGTGCTATATTCGCTGCTCCATGACCCAAGGAATGATTGGAAACGGCTAGTACCCCTTACAGAGGCATCGTGCCACTGGGTAGGAGCAAGTTACTCAAACATTGTTTTCTTTTTTAGGTTCTTCGCCATTTTTGTACTATTTTCGGTGGAAAAGGTAATATGATAGGAATGGTTAAGGAAAATCGTTCCCCTTAAATGACCAATTTGATTGACAACCCTGAAGGAAACGCAACGCTTTCTGATATGTAGGTTCGCTCGTTCTTGTCAAGTTCAACCCACGTGTTAAACAGTGAATATATACAGAGTCACATTATTAGGTTCTTAAAGGAAACGCAACACTTTCTGATACGCAGGTTCGCTCGTTCTTGTCGAGTTCAGCCCGCGTATTAAACAGCGAATATATACACAGTCCAGTCACATTATTGTGACCACCTCCTACATCTGACGTCAACAGCGCATAGCCAGTGAGAGAAAGCTCGTGTGGTGAGCTGACTTGGACGATATATGTATAAGGTGTGCTGAAGGCATTCTGAAAACATCGACACGCTACAGTGGAGGCCGATTGAACCGGGGAGCTACCTGCCAACTGAGCTACGCAGACGTGTGTCTAAAATGACTGTTCAGCAAACCGTGCTGTGTATGGGGCTTCGATGCAGACGGATGGTCAATGCTAACGAAGGTGCATCGGCAGAAAAGTCTTACATTTCCACGGCAGTATCGGAATTGGACCTCCGCTGATTGTCAAAATATTCTTCTCCAGTGAGTCACGTTTTCTACTTCATCGAACGGATGGACCTTGGCGTATAAGGCGAGAAACACCGGAGAACAAATGCTCTTCAACCACCATTGCTGGAAGAAACAAAATGGTGGGGGCAGCGTTATGGTCTGGTGATTGTTTTCGTGGCATTTTCTGGGTCCACTCATACCTGTGGAAAGCACTATGGAACAAATTCGTTATGAATCCATCCTTGCCAACCACATACATCCATACATGTTGATTGTCTTCCCTGGTGCGGATGGGATATCCCCGCACGACAATGCGACGTGTCCACAGCTAGAAATGTCCGAGAGTGGTTGGAAGAGCACATTGAAGAATTCAAAGTACTTCCGTGGCCCCCTAATTCCTTTGACTTAAACCTAATTGAGCATCTGTAGGATCAGCTCGACCGTGTTGTTCGCTCTATGGATCATCCAACACTCACACTCTAGCAGTTGTCAGATGCACTGCAGTCAGCATGGCTCCACATACCTGTGAACACCTTCCAGCACCTTATTGAGTCACTCCTAGCCCGTTTAGCTGCTGTCCGCGCTGCACACAGCGGTTACTCTGGATAGTAGCTGGTGGTCACAATAATGTGACTCGATCGTGTGCATTCGTTCGAGCTGATTTCCAACAATTTTGCTAACCCCAAGTAAATTCGTTTAAGCCGGCTAAATGGTTAAACATTATATCTGGGAAGCACCGGGTACAGTTTGCCTAATTTTTTAACGGGTATCGTTCACTTGACCGAAAGGTCACTTGACCGAAAATCACTTCGCCGAAAATCACTTGATCGAAAGGTACATTTCACCGAAGGGTCACTTGACCGAAAAGTTCATTTCACCGAAAGATCACTTCACCTAAAAGTTCATTTCATCGAAAGGACACTTGATCGAAAAGTTCATTTCACCGAAAGATTACTTTACCTAAAAGTTCATTATATCGAAAGATCATTTCACCGAATGGTCAGTTTATCGAAAACTTAGAATTTTGTTGTTATAGATCTGTTGGAGTATGGTGCTGGTTTTTAAAAAACTGGTCACCTAAACATTATTGGATTGTATAAAAAATACACTTTTAATTTCTTTTAAACACCTCCCCATAAGTAGGTTTTTCGAAATATAACATTAATTATAAGTCATAGATAGACCTGTGCCTTTTTGCCAAATTTTAATCCCCCGAGCTCATATTCATGAAGTTTACATAACAACTCAAGTTAATGAGTTGTTATGTAAACACACTTATTCAGACAAAAAAAAAATCAGTTTTAGGGCCCTTGGCCTCGGTTTAGGCCTTTTAAGAACATTTTAATCGTGCGTGCTCATATTCATAAGGTTTACGTAAAATGTCCAGCTAATAATGTTGCACATTTATTCAGGCAAAAAAAGAATCAATTTTTGGGCCCTAGGCCTCGGCTTAGGCCTTTTTAGAAAATATTAACCGTGCGTGCTCATGTTTATAAGGTTTACATAAAAACTAAAGTTAATGATGTTGTACTCTTATTCAGGCCAAAAGAATCAGTCTTAAAGCCCTTGGCCTCGTTTTAGGCCTTTTTAGAAAATTTTAATCCTGCGTGCTCATATTTATAAGGTTTACATAAAATGTCAAGTTAATAATGTCGCACATTTATTGAGGCAAAAAAGAATCAATATTAGGGCCATAGGCCTCGCTTAGGCCTTTTTAGCAAATTTTAATCGTGCTTGCTCATGTTCATAAGCTTTACATAAATAGTAAAGTTAATAATGTTACACATTTTTTCAGGCAAAAAAGAATCAATTTTAGGGCCCTAGGTCTCAGCTTAGGCCTTTTTAGAAAATTTTAATTGTGCTTGCTCATGTTCATAAGCTTTACATAAATAGTAAAGTTAATAATGTTACACAATTTTTCAGGCAAAAAAGAATCAATTTTAGGGCCCTAGGTCTCAGCTTAGGCCTCTTTAGAACATTTTAATTGTGCTTGCTCATGTTCATAAGCTTTACATAAAAAGTCAAGTTAATAATGTTGCAATTTTTTTCAGGCAAAAAGAATCAATTTTAAGGTCCTAGGCCTCAGCTTAGGCCTTTTTAGAAAATAATAACGGTACGTGCTCATGTTCATAGGTTAACCTAAAAACTCAAGTTAATGATGTTGCACACTTTTCAGGCTAAAAGAATCAAGTTTAGGGCTCTAGGCCTCGGCTTAGGCCTTTTTAGCAGATTTTAATCGTGCGTGCTCATATTCATAAGGTTTACATAACAACTCAAGTTAATGATGTTGTACACTTATTCAGGCCAAAAGAATCAGTCTTAAAGCCCTAGGTCTCGGCTTAGGCCTTTTTAGAAAATTGTAATCGTGCGTGCTCATATTTATAAGGTTTACATAAAATGTCAAGTTAATAATGTCGCCCTTTTATTCAGGCAAAAAAGAATCAATATTAGGGCCGTAGGCCTCGCTTAGGCCTTTTTAGCAAATTTTAATCCTGCTTGCTCATGTTCATAAGCTTTACATAAAAAGTAAAGTTAATAATGTTACACATTTTTCTGGCAAAAATAATCAATTTTAGGGCCCTAGACCTCGGCTTAGGCCTTTATCGCAAATTTTAATCGTGCGTGCTCATATTCATAAGGTTTACGTAAAAAGTCAAGTTAATAATGTTGCACATGTATTCAGGCAAAAAAGAATCAATTTTAGGGCCCAAGGTCAGCTTAGGCCTTTTTAGAACATTTTAATCGAGCGTGCTCATATTCATAAGGTTTACATAAAATGTCAAGTTAATAATGTTGCACATTTATTCAGGCAAAAAAGAATCAATTTTATTGCCCTTAGGCCTTTTTTTTTTTTTTTTAGCTTAGGCGTTTTTAGAAAATTCTAATCTTGCTGGTTTATAAGTTTACATAAAATGTCAAGTTAATAAGTTAATAATGTTGCACATTTATTAAGGCAAAAAAGAATAAATTTGATTGCCCTTAGGGCTTTTTTTTTGTAGCTTAGGCGTTTTTAGAAAATTCTAATCTTGCTTGTTCATAAGTTTACATAAAATGTCAAGTTAAAAAAATCAAGAGGGGGGGGGGGGTTAAAGATTGCCGTTTCTGGGCATATATTGAGAACTGAATTGGGAACTCCAAACGCATTTCGCGAAAACGGTCCATGTAAGCCAAGCGAGGCGAGAATTGCACTTTAATTTGAAGAAAAAAATTGCCGAGGATCCGAGGTACACCTAGTTTTGGGAGGGTGTACCCCCAACTTCCGTAATATTATGTTCGGGGCCGCTGGAGTCTGTCCGTGTATCCAGGATGTTCCCCTTGAAGCGTCCGCGAGGTCCGTCATCTCGTGGGGGGGTTGGCTTTCCCCCAAAATGTTAAAATGGACATAGAGCTGTAAACATTAGACCCATGCTTTATATAATGATTCTGTACACGACCACGAATTTTCAGGAATGTGGAGTGAAACTGAACCCCCCCGTTTCCAAGAGCTCTTCAGGGGTAACATCGAGGATACACTGATGACCGACTCCAGAGGTCCAGAATATAAAATTACGGAAGTTGGGGGTAGAGCCCTGAAAACCAAGCACCTCGTATCCCTTTTACAGACTTCACCAAATTTCTGGGGGAGGGGGAAGGGCATACATAGTTTGGCACTAAACACAACATGAAGCATAGAAATTGCGAGCAAATCCCTTACCTTGAACACCTGTCTGCGCTCTTAGAAACTTGGGGGAGGGTGAATTCGTCCCACCCTCCTGAAAATTCGTGATCGTGGACAGAATCATTATATAAAGCAAGGTTCTAATGTTTACAGCTCTACGTCCATTTTAACATTTTGGGGGAAAGCCCCTCCCAAAGCTCACGGACTTCGCAGACACTTCAAGGGGAACATCCTGGATACACTGACAGACTCCAGCGGCACAGAATATAATATTACGGAAGTTCGGGGTACAGTTCCCTCAAACCAAGTGTACCTCGGATCATCGGCAATTAATTTCTTCAAATTAAAGCACAATTCTCGCTTGGCTTACATGGAACGTTTTCGCGAAATTCGTTTAGAGTTCCTAAAAAGGCCTAAGCCGAGGCTTAGGGCCCTAAAATTGAATCTTTTTTGTCTCAATAAATGTGCAACATTATTAACTTGACTTTTTGCGTAAACCTTATAAATATGAGCACGCACGATTAAAATTTGCTAAAAAGGCCTATGCGGAGGCCTAGGGTACTAAAATTTATTCTTTTTGCCTGAATAAATGTGCGACATTATTAAGTTGACATTTTATGTAAACCTTATAAATATGAGCAAGCAGGATTAAAATTTTCTAAAAAGGCCTAAGCCGAGACCTAGGGCTTTAAAGACTGATTCTTTTGGCCTGAATAAGTGTACAACATCATTAACTTGAGTTGTTATGTAAACGTTATGAACATGAGCACGCACGGTTAAAATTTGCTAAAAGGCCTAAGCGAGGCCTACGGCCCTAATATTGATTCTTTTTTGCCTGAATAAATGTGCAACATTATTAACTTAACTTTTGCGTAAACCTTATAAATATGAGCACGCACGATTAAAATTTGCTAAAAAGGCCTAAGCGGAGGCCTAGGGCTTTAAGACTGATTCTTTTTTGCCTGAATAAATGTGCAACATTATTAACTTGACTTTTTGCGTAAACCTTATAAATATGAGCACGCACGATTAAAATTTGCTAAAAAGGCCTAAGCGGAGGCCTAGGGCCCTAAAATTGATTCTTTTTGCCTGAAAAAATGTGTAACATCATTAACTTGATTTTTTATGTAAACCTTATGAACATGAGCACGCACGGTTCAAATTTGCTAAAAAGGCCTAAGCGAGGCCTACGTCTTTTTCCCTGAAAAAATGTGTAACATCATTAACTTGATTTTTTATGTAAACCTTATGAACATGAGCACGCACCGTTAAAATTTGCTAAAAAGGCCTAAGCGAGGCCTACGGCACTAATATTGATTCTTTTTGCCTGAATAAATTTGCGACATTATTAACTTGACATTTTATGTAAACCTTATAAATATGAGCATGCAGGATTAAAATTTCCTAAAAGGGCCTAAGCCGAGGCCGTGGGCTTTATGACTGATTCTTTTGGCCTAAATAAGTGTACAACATCATTAACTTGAGTTGTTATGTAAACCTTATGAACATGAGCACGCACGGTTAAAATTTGCTAAAAAGGCCTAAGCGAGGCCTACGGCCCTAATATTGATTCTTTTTTGCCTGAATAAATGTGCAACGTTATTAACTTGACTTTTCATGTAAACTATTTATGAACATGAGCACTGAACATGATTTTTATGAAAAACGTATGAACATGATAAAACTTGCTAAAAAGGCCTAGGCCGAGGCATAGGGACTTAAAATTAATTATTTTTGCCTTAAAACTAAATCTTTGCGTTCTCTGTGACACGGAGAAATCAAAAGTGCAATTTGAGTATGATCCCCTAACGTTTCGGTGGTCTGTCTGTCAAACTTGCACCATGCTTCAACAGATCCTGTAATGAAATCTAGCGTTTTCGATAAACTGACCCTTCGGTGAAATGACCTTTCGATGAAATGAACTTTTAGGTAAAGAGACCTTTCGGTGAAATGAACTTTTCGTTCAAGTGACCCTTCGGTGAAATGTACCTTTCGATCAAGTGACCCTTCGGTGAAATGAACGCTTCGATCAAGTGATCTTTCGGTGAAACAATTTTTTCGGTGAAGTGATTTTCGGTCAAGTGACCCTTCGGTGAAGTAAACGTCGGGCAAATGAACCAGACCCTTTTTTAACTCATTAATGCGTGTGACGGAAGTCGTAAGCTGTTTTGAGTTTCAATTTCAAAAGTTGTGTCTGTATATTCCCTGCTTTTGTATATGCTTAATCTGTGACATGTTACGACGATAAGATAACGCCACATACAATTGCTTCTCTCATTTCAACTAGAGGATAAAGTTGCGCATACAATACCTTAAAAACAGATTTATGAACCTTCAGTATATTTATATTTTGTTTAACTCCCACTTTCGAAATGTTCTTAGCTTTTAATTTGGAGCTATCGATCTAATTTATTACTGCAAAACTCTCATAGCGAGTCTTTCAGCATAACTTTATATTATTGAACATGCGGGTATTGATTTTACGGGCTTTCGAATTAAGAAGGCCCTTCTGGCACAGAGCCTTAGAAAAATATTTTTCGATGAGCAACTCTCTTTTAAACTTGACAAGCGTATTTAATGAACTTTGACATTTGAATTAACGCGATGTATGTGTATAATTAAGAATCATGACTATGCCTCGAATTTCAGTGAATATCTACTAAATTACGGCTGGACAAAAAAAAAATGGAAACTCTTTTGCAAAAGTGATTGTATTTTAACTTTTGGTAACACTAATTAAATTAGCCTCGTTAGACAAATATATAAGTACAAATATTCTGTCGCGTTGGAAGTATTTCTCAAACTTAATTTTAAAGAGAGCTGGTCTCTTTTCTATCATATTATATTTGTTTCTGCATCTTCCATTATTTCTTCTCTCCAAATTTAAGAAAATAAAAATGTTGCAACATATGCAACCATGTTTTAATTGCCAAAATGGAATACAGGATTCTTTTCTGTTCTCTGCGAATTTGAAAATGCGATCAGGCATTTTTTTTTTTCTGATTCTCTACAAACAAATTTGAATGTTGCACATCTTTTTCTTAAACCTCTAACCAATGTACACTGCCTGGCTAATACACTAGGAACACCATCAGGGGCAATCATCCACCAAACATACATAAGCAACAGGACAGATAATGCACGGTCATACATATCCTCAGAGTAAGAAAATGTATAGGGTGGGGTACCATGAGAAAAACTGGTCACTTTATGTGCTCATTGTAACAATTCTCATTTCTTCATTACTGCCTTCATTTCTATTATGTTAGATTTTCTGCTTACTTGCCCTTTTATTGCATTTATATATCGTTCACTTACCTGTTCCTTCCCACTTATTATGCTATAATGTTTTTGCATACTGGTCCCTTCATACTCACTGTACTGATTTTTTTATTTACGCGACTTATAACTCTAATTTAACCTTCTTTCTGAGTTCCAGTGCTTTTATGTAAATTTGGTTTCTCCTCGCTAAATGCTTTCTAATCTTAGCGCCACAAATTTTCTCTCGAAACATTTGAAGTTGCCAAGTAGACATCGTGTCCGTTTGAGCTCGTGGAGAGATCATTGAGCGAGATACATCTCTCATGAATGGAATACGGGATTACACCATACAATACAAATTTTGAAGATGATAATCCGTTTTTTTGTGAAAATATGACAAGGATGGTAAGTCAGATAATAACCGAAAACTTGAAAATTTCATCGTCCTGGAGCGGGAATCGAACTATCTGGGATATAATAAATAATGATGTATTCATATCTCCCAAGCTCTTTAATGCCACATTGGAAAATGTCTTTCAATCACTGAACTGGGAAAACAAAGGGATAAAGATTAATGGGCTTATCTAACTCACCTTCGTTTTGCTGATGACGTAGTCATTTTTGCAATTACCCCATCAGAGCTGCAGAGTATGATCCAAGAACTTGCTGACAAGAGTAAAGAAGTGGGATTAAAAATGAACTTTCAGAAGACAAAAGTGATGTACAATGCTTTTACAAGAAATGAAGATTTATCGATTGATGGAGAAAAGCTGGAGATAACAGATGTGTATGTTTATCTTGGACAGCAGATATCAAGTTAGGTTCACATTGATGAAGAAATTAATCGGCGTATAAAACTTGCCTGGAGAGCTTTTGGAAGAAACAACATAATTTTCAAGAGCAATATATGTCTTAAAAGAAAAGTGTTTGATCAATGCATCCTTCCAGTTCTTACGTATGGTGCAGAGACGTGGACCTTAACTAAAAAAGACGTGCAAAGGCTGTAGACAACTGAAAGAGCCACGGAGAGGTGCATGCTTAGTGTAACCAGGGGAGATAAGAAGAGGAACTCGTGGATCAGAAAAATGACAAGAATGGAAAGCATCATGATCACAGTAAAATCCCTGAAATGGCAATGGGCTGGACATACTGAAAGAAAGACAGACTATCGATGGACAGCCGAAATTTTGGGTTGGATTCCAAGGGACAGGAAAAGACCCAGAAGAAGACCACATGGGGGATGGGTGGATGAAATTCGAAAGTATGCGGGAGTAACATGGAGGAGACTGGAACAAGACAGACCGTTGTGGAAGAGGCTTGGAGAGACTTTCGTCCAGCAGTGGAATGATAAAGGTTGACAATAATGATGATGATGATGTATTCATTATTAATTATATCCGTATTCCATTCATGATTTATCTGCTCCTCCGGGCAATCACGGGATAGGATTCTTAACCTCCAGATTAGCTAAACATGAATACTGGCTGCTTCGACTAGCGAATCCTGTGATGGTTATATTCAAATTGATCGGAAACTTGAGACTTGGTCGTTCTGGGTGGTGTAGCGGTTAGCATACCCGGGCGCTATCTGGGAGACGCGGGATCGATTTCCGCTCCAGGGCGAAGAAGTTTTCAAGTTTTCGGATATTATCTGACTTACCATCCTTGTCATATGTACACCAAAAAATGGGTTGTCATCTTCAAAATTTGAGATACAACTATTTTATACGGACGACTGTTGTACACTGAGTGGCCACTTTATTATGACCACCTGACAGTTTTAGGTAAATGAGCTATGGCTGCACGCTGTTGCCACCAGAGGGCGAGGCTAGTATAAAAAGGGAAAGCTTAGTGCTTGCGACAGTAGTAGAAGTGATTTTTGGGTAACGAGATGGGTAAAAAATGCAATTTAACGGTCTTTCAATGTGGGATGATTGTAGGAGCTCGGAGCCATGGAGCGAGTATCACCGAAACCGCCGCTTTCGTAAAATGTTCCAGAGCAGCTGTTGTTAAAGTGTTTAAAGACTGAGCTGTCAGCCAAAAAATTGGGTCTCTACGTGCAACGTGTGGTCGTCATCGGCTAGTGACTGCTCGGGCAGAACGGAGAGTGTCCAGACTGGTAACAGACAACAGAAGGGCAACAGTGCAGCAAATTACAGACCATCTTAATCAAGGATCCCCTCAATTGATCTCTGCACGCACTGTTCGCCGTACACTGCATCGAATGGGATATGGCAGCCGAAGGCCTGTTCGAACACCTTTGCTGTCTGCAGTTAACAAGAGAAAACGTCTTCACTTCGCACAGGAGCACAAGGATTGGACAGTCGATCATTGGAAACAAATTATGTGGTCCGATGAATCACGTTTCATTTGAACCATGCCGATGGCCGAGTGAGAATTTGGTGGAAACAGCACGAAAGCATAGACCCCAAATGCATTGCTACAACCCTTCAAGCTGGTGGGGCAACATTATGGTTTGGGGAATATTTTCCTGGCATGATTTGGGCCCTTTGATTCGTGTTGATCAACGTCTGACTGGCACATCATATCTAAACATCGTTGCGGACCAAGTGCATCCTCTCATGTGGATGGTTTATCTCAATGGCGATGGCTACTTCAACAAGATAATGTGTCCTGCCATAGTGCTCGTATTGTACGGGATTGGTTTCAGGAACATGCCAGTGAGTTTACTTTGCTTAGGTGGCCCCCACAATCTCCAGATCTCAACCCCATTGAGAATTTGGGGGATGAAGTTGAACGAGCCATCAGATCGCTGGATTCACAACCCTTTCAATCTCACACTCCTGGAAAATGCTATTCATCAAGCATGGTCTCAGATTCTACATACCACCTGTTAACATCTCGTGGAGTCCATGCCACGAAGAATCGACGCAGTATTAAAGGCAAAAGGTGGCCCAACGAAGTACTGAGGGGGTGGTCATAAAAAAGTGGCCACTCAGTGTATAAGCTGATTTTATTTGATGATTGAGTTAGTGTAGCTTGTTAATGGTAAAGACTTGAAGTGCTTTATTTACACAAATCAGGCGTGCTGAATTACCGAATAAAAGTTGATTTTGTTCGGAAATGCTGACTTGTTACTTAATCCTGGCCATATTACCTGGAAGTAACTTTCATATGACTAATTAAGTTTTCAGCTGCTACGAATGACTGAGACTCATCCGGGAAAGTGACCTTTAGGTTGCATTGACGACTTAAGTCACCCGTGAAACACTAAGTTGAAGTTAAACCGTTAAAGCAATAGCTTTCAGAAAATCCAACACTTAACTATTTTTTTATCTTTATCAATGTCTTCGTGCTCACAGTACTGAAATATTCTGGGGTTGGCACAGTGGTGAGTATTTATGGCTGTCACGGAAAGGACCTCCGTTTTTTTTTTTTTTTTTGATTGGAGGTTTAACGACCACCGTGAGCAACTCAATGAGCTATAAGCAGTCGCCCGTCCCTAATTTAGGGTCACTGGTTCCAGGGAAGGGAGAGAGCCAGTGCCGTAAGACAAACACAACATCCATGCCTCACCGGGATTCGAACCCGGACCCCGTTTGGACGAATGATCAGATGCCATCGCTTAGACCACTGCGCCACCGGGGCGGCGGACCACCGTTCGATCCTGCGCAGGTAGAAACGTTCGAACGACTGAACATCTGCCGAGCCTCGAACGAGTACTTTAAGCCGACGGATCTCCAGTACGGGCCCATCCCGGTTATCAAATTAAGGGCATTCTCCTTTCTACCTCGCTTCCGTGTGACTTTCTTGTCGGGTGCTCTAGCCCAAATATCATTGGTTCCTACTTCTAAGGGTTGTTCAAGACCTGGAGTTGGACACTCCCTTCGTAAAATCCTCCACATAAATTTCTGTTCAGTCCGCATATACCGATTATTAAACCCTTAGGCTACACACAAGATAAATCATTACATCGAATTCAGTTCTATATCTTTGTTCTTCTGAACTCTGAGGGCGTGGCATATGACTGTTGTTACGTAGATTCAAAACGGCAAATTGTAGCGATAAGCCTTGCTGGCGTAGCTCAGTAGGGAGAATATCCCACTCCGGAGTAGGAAGACGTGGCTTTAAATTCACTGCCGGCCGAAAAGGGCTCGTTCGCTATATTGACGCCCAAACGTAAAAATGAATGACCTGGCCGTGAGGTTAGTAAAAAATGCGGGATTATTCTTTCACACATCGTCTGGAATTAATAAGAATTCCTCCTTCAACAGTGAGATCCTTCAAGCATGTTTTGTTGGCGGACCTTCGTCCTGCAATTTCGTGCTCCCGCCTTTCTCAAGGGCCAGATATATATGTCACGTACCACTGAGGTAAAGCATGAGTGAAAACAGTAAGTCTCAGGAATAAGCCTTGCCGGCGTAGTTCATTTGGATAATCATCCTTCTCTGGATGTGACCCACTACAGAGGCGAATCACGTGCCAAGATGACAAATCTGCAACGTCAAATTCTGTCCGTGTAGCTTAGTTGGGAGAGCAACTTACTCCGGAGTGAGGGAGCGCGGCTTCGATCACCGTCACGGACAAACTTGCGTTTTCACGCGGATTAGAAAGATATAGGTTAGAATGCCACCACCAGCAGAAAGGGGCTCGTTCGCTATAAGAATTGTACTTATTACTCTGAAATTCTATGATTCAGTAATTTCTTCAAACGCAATGTACTGGAATTTGTTTCGTTTAATAAACCTTCCGTACACATGGTATTTAACTTCTTTGATTCTCTTATCCTTTCACACTCATTATCCCGAAATTTCTTCTGCTAATTCTTTCACATCTGCCGTACTGACATTTTTTTTTATTCACGAATTCCTTCACACTCTTAATACTAAAATTTCTTTTGGTTATCGATTCCTACAGAACATTACACTGAACTTTCTCTTATTTATCAATTCCTTCACACTCGTTGAAAGGGCGAAATGCGTTATTAATGTAATGTCGGACATTGGACATCATTTTCATATTTTATGTGTTACGATACAAAGACTGGAATTAGAAGTCAAGCGACAAAGGAAACAGCGCGTGCTTTCCCGTTTCCAGGAAAAGAACTCTTCTATTGTTTTTTTCATTTCCAGAAATAGAACATTTCTAACAGTACATATGCAAGTTAAATTAGTCGAATTACTAAAAGCCCTTGACGCTAATGGTTTTCGGATGTATTGTAAAACTCCAACACGGCGCCCGACCGTCTGAAAAAATGTACATATTAATTGTAACCAAGGCAGTTCAGAATGTACGAACACAATAGTGTATAAATGCTGCCGAGCTTTGCTGTCCGTTGGAGATTAGTTTAAAGGAAAAGGTCAAGGTCGTGATAGGGGTTGATAGGTGACCTTCCTACTCCGCAGCGAAGGTTCGAGGTGAGGGAGCAAGCGGGTCGAAG
Source organism: Macrothele yani (assembly GCA_039090855.1). Lineage (NCBI taxonomy): Eukaryota > Metazoa > Arthropoda > Arachnida > Araneae > Macrothelidae > Macrothele > Macrothele yani. The sequence goes on from CM077004.1 coordinate 43,038,394, forward strand.
AAGAATGGGGGGGGGCAACAGCGGAAGCTCGTTGTCTGAGTCACGTGCTAACCTCTGCCCTTGCCTCAGGCAACAGGGCAGAGGTTAGCACGCGACCAGAGGTGGGGAGAAGAGTTACCCGCGAAGCTTTATATTCTCTAGTTTAGTTGAGGGTTGGTTTTTGGTAGTGGAAGGAGCACGTGTACGTTGCTCGGTAGGAGTTGAGAGTTGGTTTTTGGTGGTAAAAGGAGCACGTGTACATTGCTCGGTATGAGGCTAGGAACTTCGTATGTCCTCGTGGATGGACGGGAATTTAGCGTCTTTGTGATGCAGGCCGTTTTCAGGCTCTCACAAGCGCGTGGAGATTCTGTACCGAAGTTGCGGACAGACTCCGGCAGGGATTATTAGTACAAACAATAAAGTATTAGCAAGGAGAGCTGCATTACGACAAAAACGCACGTGTGAAATAATGCGTGAGTGATTTCTCGCCACGAACGAATTCTCCGATACACAGCCTAGACTTGGACAGCATTTCTTTGAATGACGAATAAATTTTGTTAAGTTTGAAATCTTTGATGGATTTCTTTCAAGGTCTGTCTCTTCGTTATTCATTCACCTCCCCTCCCTTGATTAGCAGATTTTAATATAGTAAAGCTGAGGGAGCAGAGCGCCTGTTTGACCAATTATTATAAATTATTGGTTATCTAAGTAACACGAACGTTGACCTATTGTCTGTGGGGTGCGTGCTCCGGTGAACGAACTTTGATTATAGAGCCTTGCAGGACTTTAGATTACGTAAGGCTGGTGGAGCATTTACGTTCACCCCTACACTCGTTACACTGAAATTTCTTTTATTTATCAATACTTTCACACTCATTGCACTGAAAGTTCTTTTATTTATTAGTTCTTTCACACTCATTACACTGAAAGTTGTTTTATTTATTAATTCCTTCACACTCATTACACTGAAATGTCTTTTATTTATCAATTCTTTCACACTCATTGCACTGAAACTTCTTTTATTTATTAATTCTTTCGCACTCATTACACTGTAAGTTATTTTATTTATTAATTCTTTTACACTCATTACACTGTAAGTTATTTTATTTATCAATTCTTTCACAGTCATTACACTGAAATTTCTTTTATTTATCAATTCTTTCACACTCATTGCACTGAAACTTCTTTTATTTATTAATTCTTTCACACTCATTACACTGAAAGTTCTTTTATTTATTAATTCTTTCACACTCATTACACTGAAATTTCTTTTATTTATCAATTCTTTCACACTCATTACACTGAAATTTCTTTTATTTATCAATTCTTTCACACTCATTACACTGAAATTTCTTTTATTTATTAATTTTTTCACACTCATTACACTGTGAGTTCTTTTATTTATAAATTCTTTCACACTAGTTACATCGAAATGTTTTTTATTCATCAATTCTTTCACACTCGTTACACTGGAATTTATTTTATTTTATCAATCCCTTCACACTAATTACACTCAATTTTTTAATTATCAGTTCCTTTACACGTATTATTTTTGATATTTCTTCTGTTTCCTTATTTCGTTCTCACTATACTGAAATTTCTTGTTTCCTTATTTCGTACTCACTATACTGAAATTTCTTATTTTTAATTATCAATTCCATCACACTTATTATATTGAAATTTCTTCTGTTTTCCTATTTCACACTCAGTATACTGAAATTTGTTTTCTTATTTCGTACTCAGTATGCTGAAATTTTATTATTTTTAATTATCAGTTCCTTCATACTTATATTGAAATTTCTTCTGTTTCTTATTTCGCACTTAGTATACAGAAATCTCTTATTTTAACGATTCCTTCAACTTACTGTACTGAGTTTTCTTACCGAATATCGTATATTGTTCCTTAATTCTACAAAATTCAGCGATTCAAGAACTGAGAAACATTTCCTGGCTAATAAAACATTTGTAAAGAAATCATCATGCTTATAAGGTCATGACGTGCAGTAGCTTTCGTGATGAATTTTTTTATCAAAGAAATAGAAATTGGTGTATAAACGCTAATTGGTTAATAAATCATCTTACCTGCAAGACACGTGCCGATCCTTGCATAATGGCTTTTCTATTGAATTTCCTCCTAAAACGGCGTGTTTTTTTCTTTACTTTTCTTTTAACCGTTGATCAATTACTCGCTTGGATTCACCTGACCACCTTTCAACGACTCTCCTATCAAACATCTCTTTTTTCAAGCTCATTTTCACATTATCGTTCCAGACACTGATTCTAGTTTGTCTTGTTGCAACGGATGAATGGAACAGCTTTAAAGTTATGTAAAACAGAACTTCGTGTGTTTCACAAGATCAGACATGATAACTTCGGCGGAAGTGCAAGTAGAAAGGATGTCTCGAAATGATATAGATCATAAGTACCGTTCGATGGGCAATCGGGAGGGACGGAGGTGCTGTGAGAGAAGATAATACCTCCGGAAAACTTTGAAGCTACTAATCACAATGTAAAGGTAAATAATGAATGACTAAATGAAATAATGCTAAATGATAACAAATAATATGGAAAGAAAACTTTTCCGCTTTTCCTGGATAAAGACAGTGATATACATCCTACGATCAATTGTACTATGGAGCTAGAACACAATAATGCATTGCCTTATCTGGATGTTTTACTGTGTAAATCTCCTGAAAATCGCCCTCCGTACACGAGCCTATTATAAGCCCACTTCTGTTCCCAACCTGATACTCCGCAGCTCATTCTGCCCCGCTGATTACAAGACAGCTTTCTTCCGTTCTCGAATCAGAAGATCCTTCGCCATCTCCTCCAATGTTCCTTCTAGACTAAGCGAATTACAAAACGTTATCGAACTGGCCACTGAGGCAGGATACGACCAGAATATGGTACATAGATATATCGAAAGAAACAGAGTCATGCTAATCTTTCTATGCCGCGGCTACGCTATCTGGGTTATATTCCTTATATACTAAATGTTTAATATGAACTCAAGAACGCGTTCCGGAAGATGAACGTCGGTGTCGGCATAAGATCTCTGACATCTTTATATGCTATGCTTAAGCGAAACACTGACAAGCACTCACTTTCCAACGAAGCAGATGTTTATGACATCCCTCTACAATATCCGGATGGCTCCAAGCGATACTACATGGGATTGACCAAACGTTCATTTAGAATTAGAGTCAACGAGCATAAGGTGGACATAAAGAACAGCAAATTAACCACGGCTCTATCCAGAGAAGTCTAGTTCAAGTCCGCTTATTTTATGACATAAAAAAATTAGCATCCTACTCTACTCCTAAATCCACTGCCATTCGGGAAACTTTGGAGATCATTACCAACAATGAGGCCTGCAATGATAGCGTCATGCTAGAGTTACCACAAATTCGGAACCAATTCTTCAAAAAGTGAATAACTTTTGTTTTCCTCCACGGCTTCTGCATGCAAAACGAACATGATACCTCCTGTCTTTAATTGAATAATTACATTTTTTTATTGGAGGTTTAACGACCACCGTGAGCAACTCAATGGGCTATAAGCAGTCGCCCGTCCCTAATTTAAGGACACTGATTCCAGGGAAGGGAGAGAGCCAGTGCCGTAAGACAAACACAACATCCATGCCTCGCCGGGATTCGAACCCGGACCCCTTTCGAACGAATGATCAGAAGCCATCGCTTAGACCACTACGCCACCGGGGCGGCCTAATTTCATTTGCATTTCTTCGTTTGTTATTAAAAACGCGCAAGTCACCGCGTTCAAATTGTTGAAGCGTTCTATTATCCAGTTTGCAGTTTTGTGTCTACCTTCCTTGAAAAAGCCATCTGGTTGATTTGCGAAAGCTTGGAAACTTTGATTTCTATCTACGTCGATAAATCTGGATCACTAGTATAGTTATACTATCTTATGAAATAATATTGTCTCTTCCACTGTGTGAGTCAGAGTATTTAATTTTTTCGGAAAAAAGTCATGAACCAGGATTTTAACAAATGCGTGTTTGAGTTATTGCAACCATAACGCAGCTGTGCGATACAAAAATATTTGTGATCGAAAAAAAACTTAGTTTCTGAATAAATTTATTTAAAAAAAACTTAGTTTTTCTCATTTAAAAATTTTTGAAGATTTTCAATTTTGTGTGTATTTAAAAAGAAACATGTCAGTAAGTTTTGAAACTGGCATATGGCCATTTCCGGGCATACTTAGAAATCTGAAATGCAAGGCAGCTATGAAACTGCAGATTCCAAACAGAATCACCCAAAGATTAGGCTGTTTTACTTTACCAGATCCTATAGCACAAACCTAATACAGAGAAGAAACAAAACTTCAGCTTCAGAAAAATGCTAACTTTCATTTTTCATTGTTACTCTCAGAAAGCATGAGTGCACATAGCTTAGCTTTCAGGAGGATGGCAAACAGAAGTTGTTGCTACAAATAACATATACAAAAACCATATCATATACAAATTTCCCTGTGCCTCCTTGTTACCTAAAAGTTTTTTTATAGCACTCTCAACACAAAAATTTAATTGGAAACCAGAAAACACATAAACAAGCTGAATAAATGAAATTAGACAGCTTGTTAGTACCATAAGGAATATTCTTTGTCGTTCTTTAGAGCCTTTTGGCCACTTGTTGCACATGCGCCACGAAAACTTAGACTCTACTCAATTGTTCATCAAGAATGAAAAAATACCCTCAAAAATACCATTTCGGGAGACATTTGTTAATCAGTGAATAGCTGCTGCAGAATATGATACATTCGAACATAGAGCGAAAACTGTGTATGTCTCGCAGAGCATTCCAGAAATAAGCAGCATCTGTCTCTGCCTCCGTCCTTACATTCGGAGAACATGAACCTTATTAAAAGCATCCGGTATCTTGGAAACTAAAATAATGGAGACCACGCCAACCCGGTGGCCGAGTTGTCTGAGCACTGACAGTTCGTCCCAGTTATGCCGGATCCGAGTCCCGGATGAGCTAGGGCTTGCGTGTTTGTCTTACGGCACTGGTTCACTCCCCTCCCTGAAACCAGTTTTCTTAAATTAAGGACGGGTGACTGCTTGTAGCACTTAGAGTTGTTTGTGGTTGTCGTTAAGCCTTGAAATATATACACTGAAGAGCAATTGAATTAGATATACCTGTCTAGTAACGTGTATCATCACCTTTCGCCCTGATAACGGCGGCGATTCGTCTCGTCATGGACTCGACAAGACACCGGAAGCGTTGGGAAGCCATACGGATCCACGACCCCTGAACAAGATCCCACAGTTCACGGAGATTTGATGGAGGGTGGTCAGAGCCTCAAACATCTCTCTCGATAGCATCCCAGATGTGTTCGATGGGATTGAGGTCAGGTAACCTAGCTGACCAAGGAAGCGAGGTCACGTGGATGGAGTGTTCATCCAACCATTCGGATACAATTCGGGAGCGATGGCACTGTGCATTGTCTTGTTGCAGGATGAGGTCCCCAGTGGGATGTTGAAGACGCACAAACGGGAGCAAATGGTCGTCCAGGATATCCCGGTAACGTTAACCTGTGAGGGACGATGTCACACGTACCAGGGGTCCCATTTCAGTACACGTAAACAGTCCCCAGACGAGAATGCCACCCCCACCAGCTTGAAGAGTATCCTGCTGGCAAGAAGGATCCATCGCTTCATGTGGTTTGCGCCGTACTCGTATCCTGCCATCCGCATGTACCAACGTGAATCTTGACTCATCAGTTCAGGCAACATTTTTCCACATGGCTAGGATCCAGTGGCGATGTTCCCACGCCTATGCCAATCTTTGCACCCTGTGATGTGCGGTCAGCAGCGGTACCCTCGTTGGACGATGGCTTCTGTACCCCACAGCGAGGAGATGATTCTGGATGGTGTGACTGCTTACACGTTTTTGTGCACCACCTTTAAAGTACCGAGTGATTTCTTACACTGTGGCCCGTCCATCCGCTGTTACAATGCGAGCTAGCCGACGATGACACCGCTCATCCACACGCTGTTGTCCACGGCAGCTGGCCCTTGCAGGGATGGTTTTACCGGATTCGATGTACTCACGGTGAACTCGTGAAACAGTGGCTCGTGAAAATCCCAGTGCCTGCACGACTTCCTAGTGACCCATTCGTCGGGCCCCGACATTTTGCCCACGATAAAATTCGCTTAGATCCTTCGTCTTACCCATACTGCGTCCGACTCTTACTGATTCCCGTAGCATCAATCCTTATGTTGTCGGATCGCTGCATACGTCATTTCGTTTCCGTTTACAGGGCCGCCCACAGCGCCACATTTGCATAACGCCATCTGTCTGCAATTAAATTGCTCTTCAGTGTAGATATATAGGCAAATAACAATAGCTATAACAACCTAAAGTAAACAAAAAAAAATAGGAGCTAACTGGAAAATAAGCAGGAAGAGAATGCACAAATTGCAAGAACGCCTGCCATGGCTTTATCAGACCCCATCATGGATAATATTCTTTCATTTCTACAAAGACCTAGAGAAACTGGGTTTCTCCTACAGCACCTACAACTGTCATTCTTGAAATATCTGCATTCTCTTCCCGATTATTTTCATACTAGTTCTTTTTTTTTTTTTTGCTTACTTTAGGTTATTATACCTACTGTTATCTACCTGTTCAACCTGATTATTCTTATCTGCTGCTTTTCGCGTGATAAAATGATAAAAAACACTAGGAGAATGCGAAAGAACTAAAGATTCAAAAAAGCACATAGAAAACATATACCAGAACACGAAAATCATCTGTGCATAAAATATACAGGATGTCCGAGAATTATTGGACACATTACAAAATTATATAAAACAAAACGTGAAACAGATAGAGAGAAACTGACTGTACTAACTTACAATGTAATTACACAAGTTAATAAATTTCTATGTGAGGTCCCTTGGTTGCTCGTAGTACGTCCAAGCGATACTTGATTTCATGCCATGTATTGGCAAGCATCTGAAGAGTTATGGAATTAATTGCAGCTGTGATACGCTGCTTCAGTTCTTTCATATCAGTACAAGGTGTCCAATGGACACGATCCTTCACGTAACCCCACATGAAATATTCCAATGGAGTTAGATCTGGAGAGTGAGGAGGCCACGGAATGGGACCACCACGCCCAATCCATCTGTTGGGGAAATGCTCATTTAGGCACTTACGTACACACGTTGACTAATGCGGAGGCGCGCCGTGTTATTGGAAAACGATGTTGTCATATCTCTTGTTCTGGGGTATAGCGAAATTTTCTAAAATATCCAAGTAAATGTCACCATTTATGCTTTTCTCGCAAAAGAAGAAAGGGCCAATCACTTCTCTTTTCGATAGGGCGCACCATAGACTAACTTTTGGAAAACACATTCCAGTTCAATAGCAGCATGAGATGGTTCACTGCCCCATATCCTACAGTTGGGACGATTCACAATACCTGATACATGAAATGTGGATTCATCACTAAAAATTACAGTACTGAGAAAGTTTTCGTCGTTTTCCACTCGATTCAGCATATCCACAGCGAAAGCGTATCGCAGAGTGTGATCATTTACATGCATCTTTTGCTCTATTTGAATTTTATAAGCAATGCAACTTTAATTTCTTGTGCAAGATATCGTGAACTATCGATTTCGGAATGCACAGTTCTCTGCTTGCTTTAGGAACGGATTTCCTGGGGCTTCGTCGGAAACTCTCATTAACTTGGTCAACCGTCTCACCGCTGACACTAGGCCTACCGGCTCCTCCACGATGCTCCATATTGCCAGTTTCTTTAAACTGTTTCATCCACCACTTAATTGAATTCTTTGACGGAGGATTACAACCATGCACTAAACGGTGCCGTCTTTTAACTTTAATGACAGACTTTAAGTCTGCAAGCCATAACACACCCATCGCCTTCTGCTGTACGGATGACATGACTACTTATTGCGCATTTCTCATACATTCCTCATCATGTCACACCTAGCGCCATCTATCGGATTCTGGGAATACCAATTCTGCAAAACAAAAATATAGAAACCGTGTTAGTAATACGTGACATAGAAAAATAGACAATGCTCATAGTTTTTTTTTTGTACATAATTTTGTAATGTGTCCAATAATTCTCGGACACCCTGCATTTTATATATACACTGCATGACAGAGAAAATACCACACCATGAAGGGATGCTCGAAAACAGACCAAACTGCACATATAGATAGCCAAGTAGGTCCTGAACAAATGATTTAATTGCCACATACAGACTAGGCTCCTGTGTCCGAATATACAGGATGATCAATTAGGAGTGTGGTCCCCATTTCGGGCAATACAGCGTTAAATCCGACGTGGCATCGAGGAAATGAGAGTTCGGATAGAGTCCTAGGGTATCGTGGACCATGTGCTGTTGATCCGAGTCCACAGTTCATCTTCATTTTGCGGGGATGAGAGGGTACTTAACCGACGTCCAATCTTGTCCCACTGATGCTCAATGGGTGAGAGGTCGGGGGATCATGCTGGCCACCAAAGAATCCGTACACCGTGTAAAGCATTCAAGCTGATCCGAGGGCTATGCTGACGGGCGATATCCTGTTGAAAAACGGCGTTTGGGATGTCCTGCAGATACGATAATGCCACGGACCGCAGCACCTTGGCAACATAACGGCGTGCCGTTAATGTACCCGTAATGCGTACTACTGGTTAGAGTCTGTTGGCGCTGATAGCACCACACACCATGATACCACATTGCTGTGCCATGTGGCGCTCCACAATGGCGGAGGAATCCGCCCGTTAGCCACGTCTTCCTCAGACACAGCAGCGATTCGTCTCTGAACACCACACTGTTCCATTTGGCACTCCCCGCAGCTCTGGAGTGACACCACGCCAAGCGGTAACGACGATGTCTGGCTGTTAAGGGTAGCCTTCGCAACGGACGGCTGTACATCAAACCAGACAAGTCCAATCAGCGTGACACTATCCGCGTTGATATCGGAGCATCCAATACTTCCCGTACACTCCACAAAATGTCGCCCGTTGTGGCCTGTGGGTCCGCTACGACATGACGTCGGATGCGACGATCCGTGAGCTCGGACGTCCGTCTCCGTGCTCCGGTTACCCTACGACGTTGCACAGATCTTTCCTGGGACCACTGTCTGCAAATGCGACCGACGGTTGGGGCATCACGTTGCATTTTTTGCCACAATACGCGCAAAGACCATCCGGCGGTACGAAGGCCTATGATGACACCTCTCATTAACTCATCCATTTGATGAAATCGCATACGACGGGGTCTTAACGGCATTGGTACCCCTTGTTTGTTCTCCACACACGGTTACACAGAACCACTCACTTCTCGCGGCCGTGACGACGTCTCGACTCATGACTTCACGGGCTGGTTGTCCGTTTATATCCCGCGCGCTGTTCGTGCGATTGGTCTGCAAATGCAAGCATTTGCATAACTCGTACGTGCGCACCCACCCTGCAATTTGCATGGCGCTGCATTCACGTCTTCGTGGTGTGGCGTTTTCTCTGTCAGGCAGTGTATATATGTATAAGGTAAATTATAACACATCAACTAAAGCAAATTACTGAAAGCTCTTAAATCGGATTCGGAAAACCTAAGTCAGAGACCGAAGAATCAACCAGGAGAAAAAGGAAGGATTATAGAAATATGGCAGCTGTTAGCGATGGATTCTTCAATATCGATGGAGGCACAAACAACACCTCTCATACCTCTATATAGACCAAATAGGGTGGGTTTCTGCATCATCTAGTTTGCAAGAAAATAATAACTAAACAGAAAATTTGCAAAGGTCCTTCCCAATTATATATATATATATATATATATATAGTGTAAAATCCTCATTCTCGTGGTGCATCCTGTTCCCACTAAAGGGGCTCTGACGACCGCAAATAGCGGTATAACTATACCATCGGGATCAGAGGAAATGCTATCCCACACTCACCAACCCGCTTGGCCAGCGTGGTGAGTTATGGCCAAACACCTCCAAAATGACTCTACAACTTAAATCTTGGCCCTCAGTCTCCGGCAGCTGGAATGTACCTGGCCAAGGCAGCGGCCAGTGCGACATGAAGGCAGAGGGTGCTAAGAATCCCCGGAGGACCGGACTAGGCTGCCATTTGATGCTGACCTTGGCTACCTATAACGGACGCTCCCTATCTTCTGATTCAAGGCTTCTTGAATTGGAAGAGGAACTACAAAGGATCAAGTGGGACATTGTCGGGCTAAGTGAGGTAAGGAGAAAAGGAGAAGATCTCATTGAACTGAAAAGTGGACATCTCTTCTATTATCGTGGGACAGATACTGGCAGAACTAGTGGTGTTGGATTTATAATAAACAAGAAACTGAAGGATAAAGTGGTAGAAGTTGAAAGTTCCTCTGACAGAGCTGCACGACTCGTTATCCAACTATCGAGAAGATACCAGGCTCAGATTATTCAAACTTATGCACCCACCACAAGTCATCCTGAAGAAGAAATTGAAGAATTTTATGAGGAAATTCGTCATCTAAATAATAAAGGTAAGCAGCACTTGAAGATAATTATGGGAGATTTCAATGCAAAAATAGGGCAACGGCAACAGAATGAAACTTCAGTAGGTAAATTCGGTCACGGCAACAGAAACCAGCGTGGAAATACTCTCGTTGAGTTTGCAGAGGCAGAAGGATTTTTCATCTTGAACTCCTTTTTCAAGAAAAAGCCACACAGGAAATGGACATGGAGACATCCAATTGGGACGACAAGTGAAATTGATTTTATTATGTGTAACAAAAAATTCGTCATCGAAGACTGCAGTGTGCTGAACAAGTTCAACACAGGTAGTGACCATAGATTGGTGAGATGTAAGATGCACCTCAACACTAAACTGGAACGTGGCAAGCTCATAAGACAAACAAAATGTATTGACATAACCAACCTTAAAAAACACCATAATACTTTCAAGTTGGAACTGAAGAACAGATTCTCTGCTTTAGAAGGCCTAACATCGGAAGAAGTGGATATTTCGGAAGTTAACAGAAAAGTAACCAAAGCTCTAATGGAAACAGCAACAAAATTAGCTGGGTCTAAGAACAAGTTGCATGTGAACAAATTATCAGAAAAAACCAAAATGTTGATGCAAAAAAGAAGAGAGATGAGGACAACTAAAGAAGATGTGACTTCCAAAGTGGAATATATAGAGCTATGCAAGACAACACGAAAAAGTATCACTGAAGACGTAAGGAAATTCAACTGTGAGCTAGTGAGGAAAGCAATTGAAAACAACCAAAGCCTTAAGATAGCAAAGGGACATCTCAGTAAGGGAAGAAAACAGATTATGGCTCTGAGAAAAGAAGATGGTTCTATAACAAGAAATAGAGGCGATATTTTGACAAGAGTGAAAGATTTCTACTCCAAATTATATGAAAGGGATGATACATGTACTCCAGACATCATGAAAGGTACCAGAGTTCTTCCAGTCCTCCCAGCAGAAGTTGCTCATGCAATCAAGAACATGAAGCGGGGGAAAGCTCCAGGAGAAGATGGAATTACTATAGACATCATACAAGAAGCAAGTGGAGAAATTGAAACAGTACTCGCCCAAATTTTCACTCGATGCCTTAATGAAGGGAAGATTCCTGAGGATTGGAACAACGCTACAATGATCCTGCTACGTAAAAAAGGTGACATTGAGGATCTCAGGAACTACAGACCTATCAGCCTCCTATCAGTGGTTTATAAAATCTTCACTAAAGTTCTTTCACACCGCTTGAAGGTAACACTGGACATGGCTCAACCGAGAGAACAAGCTGGATTCAGGAGTGGCTACAGCACAATAGATCATATCCACGTACTGAGAGAACTAATTGAAAGAGCGAGGGAATATGAACTTCCATTGTGCATGGCTTTTATCGATTATGAAAAAGCCTTTGATTCGGTGAAACCATCAGCAGTTACCACGGCTCTGAAATCCTGCGGTATTGAAGATGCATACATTAATATTATTAATAACATCTATGAAAATGCAAGTGCAAAGATTCGGCTGTTTGAAAATACAACACACGTAAAAATTGGAAAGGGAGTGAGACAAGGTGACACCATATCTCCGAAGCTCTTTAATGTCACATTGGAAAATGTCTTTCAATCACTGAACTGGGAAAACAAAGGGATAAAGATTAATGGAGATTATCTAACCCACCTTCGTTTTGCTGATGACGTAGTCATTTTTGCAACTACCCCATCAGAGCTGCAGAGTATGATCCAGGAACTTGCTGACAAGAGTAAAGAAGTGGGATTAAAAATGAACTTTCAGAAGACAAAAGTGATGTTCAATGCTTTTACAAGAAATGAAGATTTATCGATTGATGGAGAAAAACTGGAGATAACAGATACATATGTTTATCTTGGACAGCAGATATCAAGTGAGGGTCACATTGATGAAGAAATTAATCGGCGTACAAAACTTGCCTGGAGAGCTTTTGGAAGAAACAGCATAATTTTCAAGAGCAATATGCCATTATGTCTTAAAAGAAAAGTGTTTGATCAATGCATCCTTCCAGTGCTTACGTATGGTGCAGAGACGTGGACCTTAACTAAAAGAGACATACAAAGGCTGCAGACAACTCAAAGTAGCATGGAGAGGGGCATGCTTGGTATAACCAGGAGAGATAAGAAGAGGAACTCGTGGATCCGAAAAATGACGAGAGTGGAAGACATCATGATCAGAGTTAAATCCCTGAAATGGCAATGGGCTGGACATACTGCCAGAAGGACAGACCATAGATGGACAGCCGAAATTTTAGATTGGATTCCAAGGGACAGGAAAAGACCCAGAAAAAGACCACATGGGAGATGGGTGGATGAAATTCGTAAATATGCGGGAGTGACATGGAGGAGACTGGCACAAGACAGACCGTTGTGGAGGAAACTTGGGGAGACCTTCGTCCAGCAGTGGATTGATAATGGTTGACAATGATGATGATGATGATGATGATATATAGAAATGAAGATTTATCGATTGATGGAGAAAAGCTGGAGATAACAGACACGTACGTTTATCTTGGACAGCAGATATCAAGTGAGGGTCACATTGATGAAGAAATTAATCGGCGTACAAAACTTGCCTGGAGAGCTTTTGAAAGAAACAGCATAATTTTCAAGAGCAATATGCCATTATGTCTTAAAAGAAAAGTGTTTGATCAATGCATCCTTCCAGTGCTTACGTATGGTGCAGAGACGTGGACCTTAACTAAAAGAGACATACAAAGGCTGCAGACAACTCAAAGCAGCATGGAGAGGTGCATGCTTGGTGTAACCAGGAGGGATAAGAAGAGGAACTCGTGGATCCGAAAAATGACAAGAGTGGAAGACATCATGATCAGAGTTAAATCCCTGAAATGGCAATGGGCTGGACATACTGCCAGAAAGACAGATCATCGATGGACAGCCGAAATTTTAGATTGGATTCCAAGGGACAGGAAAAGACCCAGAAGAAGACCACATGGGAGATGGGTGGATGAAATTCGAAAGTATGCAGGGGTGACATGGAGGAGACTGGCACAAGACAGACCGTTGTGGAGGAAACTTGGGGAGACCTTCGTCCAGCAGTGGATTGATAATGGTTGACAATGATGATGATGATGATGATGATGATGATATATATATATTATATAAAAGATATTTTATGCATAGATGATTTTTATCATCATCATCATCAACAACAACAACAACAACCATTATTAACCCACTGCTGGATGAAGGTCTCCCCAAGTTTCTTCCACCATTGTCTGTCTTGAGTCTGCCTACTCCATGTCACTCCACCATACTTTCGAATTTCATCCATCGATATCCCATGGAGTCCTCTCGTGGGTCTTTTCTTGTCCCTCGGAAATTTTAGACTTGATTCCGAGGGACAGGAAAAGACCCAGAAAAAGACACCATGGGAGATGGATGGATGAAATTCGAAAGTATGGTGGAGTGACATGGAGGAGGCAGGCTCAAGACAGACAGTTGTGGAAGAAACTTGGGGGGACTTTCGTCCAGCAGTGGATTGATAATGGCTGATGATATAAATCAACTATGCATAAAACATCTTTTATATGATATATATATATATATATATATACTAATAAAAGTTGCAATCAGCTGAAAAATTTAATGTGGAATACTGACTGCTCTGACAGAATTTATGAAGAAACAAAAAAAAATGAATCTGCCTGTATTCACGAGCGGATTGTTAGAGCCTATGCGGATTTTGCACCATCCGATATCACAATTAAGCCATAGCGAACATTTTTTAAGCTTGGTAGATAGCTACAGGAAAATTATTCACATCCTGATAGGCTGGCTTAAGTGAACACAGTGGAAGTGTGTCGAAAAGTCATATACTTGTCGTGAAGCAAATGTGGGCAGGGAATTTTTATAGAACAGCCGTAGAGAGCGCTGAAGAGACAAGATTGAGTAGTGGACTAATACAAATGGATTTACGCTAAACACCCAAACAGTTTTATTATAGTGGGCCTAAAAATCGTGACACCAGATCTGAATAACTATATTCATAAGTTGTTTTTTAACTAAACCTGATCCTCATTTCCCATGTTCTCAAAAACTTGGCTCCAGTTACTTATTCCTTTTGAAATTTGAACCATTTCTTCAGAGGAAGTTTCAGCGAGGTTGAATAGCTGCAGGAAATCTCAGAGAAGTGTTTTGTAGAACATAAATATTTTTTATAGAGGACTAATACAGCTGTAATAATGACGCATTAAGTCCAGTGAAATTACCAGGAACTACGTCCTTCCAAAGTAACTTCCCAGTATCGCCAGACACAAGGCAAAATAATCTTAAGCTTTGAACTTATTAAATGCCTCTCGTGTGATATCATGTTTCAAATGAACCATACATTTTCAGCTGATAGCGTGACATACGGTGGTGACCTAGTCATGACCTTCCGCTATTAGTTTAAATCTTTCACTTTTAATTTTCTGGCTGTTTGTCTCGTCATCGCTAGAGGAAATTACCAAATATATTTGACTCCAACACTCTGCCGTTTGTGAATTAAAGACATATTTTAAGCGACTTCTATTAATAATTTAAAAGAGGGAAAAGCTTTCTATCCGAATTCGTTTCGGTACAGCAAGGTTTTGTCTCTAAATTGACAAATTGTAGTCCTTCTCTATTCGATCCCTTGGTTTGTAGCGTGTCATCGCGTAACGTTTTCCTTATCCATTCATCTTAATCATTCGCTATCGCACGAACTCTTTAGAAACAATGCTTTCCACTTATTTCTGCATTTGTCATTTTCCCTTCAGGTGGACAGTAGCCTACATTTTCCTTCCTTCCATTCATTTTTGTTTCCCTTGTTTCTTTTTTCAGAGAGTCCTGCTTTAAGTAAGTCTAAGGCAATTTGGCTTTACCATGTTTGGCTCTGGCGATCCGACCTTATGGGGATCTGACCTCTGTGTAGTTACACGCATTTTATCCGATCATTAAGCCAACTCATCAATAAATTAATAAATTTCTACAATTTTTAATTTTCTGTGTATCGGTGTTTCTTTTAGTAGTCCCTGTACCGTAGTACTCGCACTCCTAACCTATAATAATGATGAAAGATAATGTGTGTGTGTGTGTGTGTGTGTGTGTGTGTGTGTGTGTGTGCCACATCTCATCGGGAAACCGTGGTAGACACTTCAAAATTTGCGTGATTGCTTTTTTATTGTTGTGGGAGTTTCAGTGGCCGGTATCAAGTCGAAATACCAAAAAGGGAGATTTGATGGAACAAAATAGTTTTCAAGACATTTCTACGGGAACCACAGAGACGGCTGAGAATACCTACGGGAGAAGAGAAACTACAATATGAATGGGTTCTGCCAAATATTTGGGGTGCACTTCCGAAGTGTGAGATGTATCCTTCCGCCGCAGTTGCCATTGGGTTTGTTTACGTTTTAGCACGCGGCCCAGAGGCGTAACTAGGCAATTCTGCGCCCGGGGCAAACCACAAAATATTGCGCCACCATCTGGCCTATAATATACACCGTATTGGCAACAGACACCGGACACCTAGAAGAGAAACACAACTTAGCATTTATTGACATACATTAGTACGGTATTGGTGTACCTTTGGCCTTAATGCATGCACACGACCTATGAGGGATCAGCAGGAGTCACCGTCAGTCACCATTGTTGTTACTAAACAAAGAAGTGAAACAACAGACAGTTTCGGGCGTTATGGTATTTAGAGTGATACAAGATTTTTGAATCCTGGTCGTTAAAGGGTTAAGTGTATGCCCATATAATACAGTCTTCGTGCCGAAACTCCTGTCTAGAGTGAGTCAGATTTCCTACTCTCACGCGTTCTTTAAATTTGCACGGCCTATGAGGGATCAGCAGGAGTCACCGTCAGTCACCATTGTTGTTACTAAACAAAGAAGTGAAACAACAGACAGTTTCGGGCGTTATGGTATTTAGAGTGATACAAGATTTTAGAGTCATGGTCGTTAAAGGGTTAAGTGTATACCCATATAATACAGTTTTTGTGCCGAAACGCCTGTCTAGAGTGAGTCAGATTTCCTACTCTTACGTGTTCTTTACACGACCTATGAGGGATCAGCAGGAGTCACCGTCAGTCACCATTGTTATTATTAAACGTAGAAGTAAAAGAACAGACAGTTTCGGGCGTTATGGTATATCGAGTGATACAGGATTTTAGGGTCATGGTTACGAAAGGGTTAAAGGAAATAGACGAGATAAACGAATAAAATTACACATGGTATGAACGAAAACAGTGAAATACACTATATTATTAAAAGTATTCGGATCCACACTGTTTTAAAACTAATGGTTTTATTATCTCAATTAGTAGTTAGTCGGCCCAGCTTTCGTTAAAAACTAATTTCCGGTGGGTCTCGACAGGAATGGCTCTCCATTCGTCCTGCAAAGCTGCTTCCAGAATGGAGAGCGAAGACGATGTTTGTGCTCGGTTTCGTATCCGTTGCTGCAGTTCATCCCAGAGGTGTTCTATGGGATTAAAATCAGAACTCTTAGCAGGTTAGTCTAACAATTCCACATCATTTTCAAGAAAACAGTCATGTACACGCCTTGCAGTGTGGCAGGGAGTTCGATCGTATTGTAAAAGACACCGGTCATTTCCATAACACTGCTACATTGTTGGTAGGGCAGAATTATCCAGAATGGTACACTTCAGAATTCATGGTTTGTGGTATAATTAACGGGCAGAGTCCCGAAAAACAACTTCATACCATAATGGAGCTTCCTCTGAACTTGACAGTTCGAAGAACACAGACCGATGAAAATTGTTCGCCGTGCTGTCGCCAAATCTAAACCTGCCCATCAGATTGGAAGAGTGAAAAGCGTGACTCATCATTCCAACGAACAGTTCTCCAATCGCCCACAACCCAGGAACGACGGGAGACACACCACTCCAAACGGGGTTTCGTATTCACGGTAGTGATGAGTGGTTTGTGTGCCGCTGCTCTACCATAATAACCCACAATGTCCAAATTCTACTGATAGTTATGGTACTAACCGAGCCACTACACAAAACATCTCAGCTTCGTACACGTGTCTCCCTACTCACAGCGCACATTCCAGCGCAACAGTTCGTTAAATTTAAGCAAATATTTGATAGTGTCCGATTACTTTGATAAATAGTGCATCATAAGTAAAAACTCGTGCCACATCATACGTAACAAGTTAGTAAAATCATGCAATGCATTTCCTTTCCATTTCCTTTCCAACATACCAAAAACCATTACTTAAGTTATGAAGATAATAACTGTGGAATAAATCTCGCTCCTGTGCCCTGATCCCATTTCGATTATATTAAACAGAATTGGTTCAGTATACCTCCGGAACAACATACTAAAGTTTTGTCGCAATCGAAACATTTTTAGTCAAGTTATGAGGATAATGGCTGTGGAATAAATCTAGCTTCAGTGCCCTGACCTTTGACCCCATTTCGACGATATACGACAGAACCGGTTTAGTGTATCTCTGGAACAACATGACAACGTTTAGTAGCTATCGAAGCGTTTTTTACGTAAGTTATGACGCATAAGCGTGATGGAATGGGCCCCGCTCCTATGTCCTGACCTTTTAGCCCACTTCGCCTATTTTTCAATAGGGTTCGTTCCCAGGTGGTTCCCTACCACATGCTAAAATTTAATCGAAATCGAATCATTTTTACACGAGTTATCGTGCTCTCTACGACATTGCACAGATCATTCCTGGGACCACGGTCTCCAAATGCGACCGACAGTTGTAGCATCACGTTGCGTTTCTCCTGCAATACGACACAAGGACCATCCGGTGGTACGAAGGCCTACGATGACATCTCTCGTGAACTCATCCGTTTGATGAAATGGCGTTCGACGGCGTCTTAACGGCATTGGCACCTCTTATTCGTTCTGCAGACAGGGTTACACAGAACCACTCACTTCTCGCCGCCGTGACGACGTCTCGACTGATGGCCTCACGGGCTGGTTGTCCTTTTACATCCCGCGCCGTTCGTGCGATTGGCCCGCAAATGCAATCATTTGCATAACTTGTACGTGTATACCCACCCTGCAATTTGCATGGTGCTGCGTACATGTCTTCGTGGTGTAGCATTTTCTTTGTCAGGCAGTGATCATACATATTCAAAAAAATAACTATTAGCTTTTATGCAACCTTATAATACATTTGAAGCTAAAAATATTTCAACCAAATTACTCTGGCCACCAAGCGATAAAAGGTAGATTGCATAGAGGCTAACATTTCTTTCTTTTTTTTTTTTTTTTTTTTTTTTTGAAAAAATGACCTCGTATATTTACTAAAATAACTATTAGCTTTTATGCAACCTTATAAGACACTTGAAGCGAAAAATATTTTAACCTGATTACTTTGACCACCGAGTGATAGTAGGTCGATAGCATACAGGCTGACATTTTTCTTTTTTTCTTTTTTTTTTTTTGAAAAAAGCGCTGCTGCTACCAAATCTTCTGTTTCATTAATAGATGAGATGTTTTCCCTAATCAACAGAATACCTCAAAGAAAGGTTTATTTCCTCGCTGAAATATAAACGCTGTATGATTAACGAAATCGAAAAGACCAAGTTCTGAAGTAACCTTAGGAAAATCTGAAATATGTTGCATTTATCATCACGCTGTGTTTACGAAAAGAAGATACACAAAAGGAACATGAATGCTTACCAAGGAAAACCTCTTCCATACTAGTTCCACGAATATCTCTCTGTACGAACGGAGAATTAAGTTTTAATTTCACCATATCATGTATTTGCAGATTGCTATTTTCCATTTTACTTCTAGGAGTTTAGTTCGGGTACATTATTTACAGTAAAATTAATATTGCTGGGATGGGAAATATTTTTCTTTTAATGTTTTATTTTCCCGAACAAAAAATGTAATTAAAGTGGTGGTCTTTTAAACAAATGCATTTTTGAGATATTCATCGGCAAAAAGTAAGTTTTAGATGTTTTAGGTTTTCTGTCTTTCGGGAGCAATTTTTAACAAGTAAGTAAAATCATGCAATGCATTGATTATGATACGCTTTCCAACATACTAGAAATCATTACTCAAGTTATTAATCAAGTTATGAGGAAAATGGGTGAGGAATAAATATCACTCCTGTGCCCTGACCTTTGATCCCATTTCGATGATATTCAACAGAACTGGTTCAGTATACCTCCGAAATAACATGATAAAGTTTTGTCGCAGTAGAAGCAATTTTACGTAAGTTATGATGCATAAAGGCTATGGAATAGATCCCGCTTCTGTGTCCTAACCTTTGACCCCATTTCGCCCATTTTCAATAGGATTTGTCCCCAGGCAGGTCCCTACAACATACTGACATTTCATCCAAATCGAAACATTTTTACGTAAGTTATGATGTTAATGGCGATGGAAGTGATTCCCCTCCTATGTCCTGACCTTTAACCCCCATTTCGTCAATTTTCAATAGGGTTTGTCCCCAGGTGCTCCCCTTCCACATATTAAAATTTAATCGAAATCGAACCTTTTTTACGTTAGTTAGGACGCATAAGAGCAGTGGAATGGATCCCGCTCCTATGTCCTGACCGTTGACCCCATTCTGTTCACTTTCAATAGGGTTCTTTCCCAGGTGTTTTCCTACCACATACTAAAATTTCATCGAAATCGAACGATTTTTACGCGAGTTATCGTGCGGACGAACATACGCACAAAACGCGTGACGTAATGAGGCAGATGGGAATCGCGACCATCTGCTCGCAAAAGTGTGACGTCATAAAACTTTAATAGGATCCACACACAATGCGTGACGTATTGAGACAAATGGCGTGACCGCGCGCCAACATCTAATTGAACGATGCCATGACACTTCACTAAAAACGTGGTAATTCGGGGTGGTTATTTAACCCACTAAACGAATTTTCCTAAAGTCGAGATCAGGCTGAATCGATTTCTGGTACCAGAAAACGGTAGGTTAACGACTTTTGGAGCATATACGCTTCTTCAATCTACGGTAGGAAAGCGTAAAAAACCGTCAAAGAGCAGTTCCTTATGCTTCAAATGCGCTTCAGCTATTTAACCTTTTTTTTTTCGTTTTTCATACTTACGTATGATTCATGTTAATATATCGGTTTAAAGAGTTACCGTTAGTACTTCGGATAAAAATTCTAAATACTATTGTGAGCACAGGATTTTGTTTATTCTCAGGAAATATTTCTCAAAAATGCATTTCTTTAGAAATCGAAAAATAAGCATTTCGTCGCACTACGGTGTTTGCTAAAAGCCCGTTAATCCTGAGTAAACACCGGCAATTGGTAGACAAAATGTAAAATTTAAATGCCGCCAACGTGGAACAAATCGTGCTGATGTGCAATAGAAGCGGTTCATCGATTGTTATACATTTGCGTCATTATAAAGTGTTGATAAAACCAAAGTTCCATTTTCATCGAGATCAAAAATCCTGTGGGAGTATTTATAGCTGTTTGCAATATTGTTTTTTTTTTTTTCTTTGCATACAGAGTAAAGAAAAAGAAACGTTTCGCAAGCTTGATTTCATTTTATGGGCATTTCTTCTTTTCTTTCTTTCTCCTTTTTTGTGTGCTTGCGAACGAATTCTGTAATCATATAGAGACACCACAGTTGGCAGTTTTTATCCAACTTTGAAAAAAGCAATGAATATTTGCATTGATCTGCTAAAACATTAAACAAGTTAGTAAAACCATGCAATGAACTGATTATGATACGCTTTCCAACATACCAGAAATCATTACTCAAGTTATAAGGATAATGGCTGTGGAATAAATCTTACTCCTGTGCCCTGGCCTTTGACCCCATTTCGATTATATTAAACAGAACCGGTTCAGTATACCCCCGGAACAACATACTAAAGTTTTGTCGCAATAGAAGAATTTTTAGTAAAGTTGTGAGGATAATGGCTGTGGAATAAATCTCACTCCCGTGCCCTGACCTTTGACCCCATTTCGATGATATTCAAGGAAACCTGTTCAGTATATCTCCGGAACAACATACTAAAGTTTTGTCGCAATCGAAGCATTTTTACATGAGTTATGACGCTTAAGGGCTATGGAATAGATCCCGCTCCCATGTCCTGACCTTTGACCTCATTTCGCCCATTTTCAATAGAGTGCGTCCCGAAGTAGTACCTTACCACATACTAAAATTTCACCGAAATTGAACCATTTTTACGCGAGTTATGGTGCCGACAGGCAGACGGACGGACAGACAGACAAAGGTGGAGCATATACGCTTGTTCAACCTATGTTTGGAAAGCGTTAATAAAGTCCTCTTCTCGCCGCCAAAAGAGCTCTCACCCGATAGATTCAACGAGATGTTGGTTGGTGTCTTGATATTTGATACCATGGCTGCAAAAAAAAAAATCCCGTAATTCCCGTAACTTACGTGTTTGAGGCGATGCTTCTAGTACAGTACCCGTTTCTACAACCCAAAACACAAATGCACGATACGATTCATATCCGGCGAATTTGGCGCTATGGCAATAAATGGAATTCCTCTTCATGTTCTTGGAACCATTCCTCAACCTTCTTTGCAGCCTTCTTTGTTGGATAGTATTTCCAGTGTGACATGCGCTTCATATAATTTCAAAATTTTCAAGTAATTGTTAGACTTTCCACTAGGGGCGTAAAAGTAAATTGCGTTTCTCCCTATATCTCTGCTTCTAAATCTCCGATTTGAAAAATTCTTTCTGCACCAGTTACAGCTCCTGATGGGAAATCGTTTGCACATAATTTCTAATTTTTGTAAAATAAAAAATGGTTTGGCCACCAGGGGGCGTAAACCTTAATTTCCACTTCTAATGTATTTGCAGCAAAACATGAGCTTCTAAATTCTCGATTGAACAAAACGTCGTTTGTAGAACGATGCTACTCGTGTCGACAAACCTTTTAGAAAAATTTTCTTCTTAAAATAGTGTATGGTTTCTGTGCAGGGGTCGTAGATGTATATCTTATTTTTGTCAATATCTCGACTTCTAGGAATCCTAATTAAAAAATGCCTTCTTTGTTGGATAGTGTTTCTAGTGTGATATGTTTTCCCCATTAATTCAAAAATGTCAAGTAATTCATAGACTTTCCGGTAGGGGGCGTAAAGGTAAATTGTGTTTCCCACTATTTCTCTGCTTCCAAATCTCCGATTTGAAAAATTCTTTCTGCACCAGATACAGCTCCTGATGGGAAATCGTTTGCACATAATTTCTAATTTTTGTAAAATAAAAAATGGTTTGGCCACCAGGGGGCGTAAATCTTAATTTCCGCTTCTGATGTATTTGCAGCAAAATATGAGCTTCTAAATTCTCAATTGAAAAAAACGTCGTTTGTAGACCGATACTACTCATGT
Organism: Macrothele yani; assembly: GCA_039090855.1. Taxonomy (NCBI): domain Eukaryota; kingdom Metazoa; phylum Arthropoda; class Arachnida; order Araneae; family Macrothelidae; genus Macrothele; species Macrothele yani. Next base: position 43,061,231 of record CM077004.1, read on the forward strand.
CGACAAACCTTTTAGGAACATTTTCTTCTTAAAATAGTGCATTGTTTCTATGCCAGCGGGGCCGCCCCGGTGGCGCAGTGGTCTAAGCGATGGCCTCTGATCATTCGTCCGAAAGGGGTCCGGGTTCGAATCCCGGTGAGGCATGGATGTTGTGTTTGTCTTACAGCACTGGCTCTCTCCCTTCCCTGGAACCAGTGACCCTAAATTAGGGACGGGCGACTGCTTATAGCCCATTGAGTTGCTCACGGTGTTCGTTAAACCTTCAATCAAAAAAAAAAAATTAAAAAAAAATGCCAGCGGGCGTAGATGTATGTCTTATTTTTGTCAATATCTCTACTTCTAGGGGTTCGATTTGAAAAATTCCTTCTTTGTTGGATAGTGTTTCCAGTGTGACATGTGCTTCATATAATTTCAAAATTTTCAAGTAATTGATAGACTTTCCGCTAGGGGCGTAAAAGTAAATTGCGTTTCTCCCTATATCTATGCTTCTAAATCTCCGATTTGAAAAATTCTTTCTTCACCGGTTACAGCTCGTGATGGGAAATCGTTTGCACGTAATTTCTAATTTTTGTAAAAAAAAAAAAAATGGTTTGGCCACCATGGGGCGTAAACCTGAATTTCCGCTTCTGATGTATTTGCAGCAAAATATGAGCTTCTAAATTCTCGATTGAAAAAAACGTCATTTGTAGACCGAACTACTCGTGTCGACAAACCTTTTAGAAACATTTTCTTTTTAAAATAGTGCATGGTTTCTGCGCCAGGGAGCGTAGATGTATATCTTATTTTTGTCAATATCTCGACTTCTAGGAGTCCGATTTAAAAAATTCCTTCTTTGTTGCATAGTGTTTCCGATGCGAAATGTTTTTCCTATAAATTTAAAACTTTCACGTAAATCATAGACTTTCCGCTAGGGCGCATAAAGGTAAATTGCGTTTTCTGCTCCTAAAACTTCGATTTAAAGAATTCTTCCTGTACCGCATACAAGACCTGATGGAAAATATTTTTTACATAATTTCTAATGTTTTGTAAAGAATGGTTTGGCCGCCAGGGGTCATAAGTGTTAATTTCTGCTTCTGATGTATTTGTAGCAAAATCTGGGCTCCTGAAATCTCGACTAAATTTTTTTTTTCTTGGACCGATACTGCTCATATTTATAAACCTTTTGCGAATACTTTCTTCCTAAAATAATGCATGGTTTTCCCACCAGGGGACGTAAAGTCACATCTTATTTTTGTCGATAACTCTGTTTCTAAGATTTCGTAAGCTCACGATTCCGTTTACGCCAATATCTGAGGGATTAAAGACCCGATTGAAAAACTTTTTCTTCCGTCAGATACTATTGTTTACCATACCGGTTCCGTTGACTTTAAATAGCTTTGATAAATTTAATTTGCTTCAGAACGGATTCAAAAGGCATGCTTATTACACCCGAAAATTCTGTGTCATCTTTCTTATTTTCGTTGTTGTCGTACGGCTACATTTCCCTCGTAACTAAAATCTAATTTTTATCCTGTATTTTCCATATCAAGAACAGCTGAATCCAAGCAAGAAAATCCTCATGTCCTTTCTTGACTACAAAGCACATCTGGATTTTAACTTTTATCTGCTGTATGGCGTAGTTTCACACCAGTTTTTTACTAAGAAATTTTACACATGTTTAATAAAAGTTGTATGAAATACTCAATAAAAATGAGCCCAATAAATATGAGAAGGAAGTTGTTGATTTAAACCAGTGTTTCTCAAAGTGTGGTCCGCAGGAACTTTCAGAAGAAAAAATAATTAAGAATGTGAGAATCCCTCCTCTTAAATTTTGAGTGCATGCTCGACCGGAATATCGAGAGCTATCAGAAAGAGCCATTAATCATTTTCCTTACAGCTGTGAGTTTGGATTTTCGGATTTAGTTGACATTAAGAGCAACAAAGAAAAAAACAGATTAGATGCGGAAGTTACTCTATTACTCAAACTATCTGTCGTCGAACCGGATATAGATAGCTTCATAAAAGATCGCAAGCAGCAGAATCCCTCTCACAGATACTATGATTATCATTTTAGTTGTTATTTTTGTTATTAATTATTGAATCTTTACATGTGGACTTTCAGAAAAGTATTAAAATCAAAAGAGAAAATGAAAGTATAATTGTCCATATAACATTTTGTATAATGATGTAACTTGAATTGTATGGAAATTTCTTTTGCCGTGGCTCAAATTTAGGTGGGGGGGGCACAGTTTTCAGAAAAGATTTAAGTAATTTCCCATAAATATTACCTATTAAAAATTTTACTTTTCCGCGTTTCAAGGAGGGTTTGAACAACTGACTATGCCCATGCTTTGACTACATTGCCAATTATGTAATTAAGCGAATAATCTCTTTTTCGCAATACAACTGACAAAATAAAATCAAAACTGACCAAACTCTTCCTTTTTTTCTTTATGAAATGTAGGTACTCTAAAAATTACTTTGGTTCAGATAGAATTTTTTTTTTTTTTTGATTGGAGGTTTAACGACCACCGTGAGCAACTCAATGCGCTACAAGCAGTCGCCCGTCCCTAATTTAGGGTCACGGGTTCCAGGAAAGAGAGAGAGTCATCGCCGTAATACAAGATGAGGAAGGGCCATCGCTTATACCACTGCGCCACCGGGGTCGGGGGGGCTCAGATGGAACTGGCAGCCACCGACCGATAATTTAAGCACCTGCTAAGAATTTTTGGCGATTTCCTGCATAAGGCTGGTGACAATTGCTTACCGGCCCTATTTGGTGACGGCATTATTTTCAAGTAAAAAACAGCTTAAAATTTACCAAAAGAAGCTAAAATTAACTGAAAATCATGTTTCAAGGGGAAGTAAATCGAGCCGGAGTTCGTAATCCTTCTATAAATCACATAAATCGGGGGATACTTTAGTTGTGTCTTTCCTTGCTTGGACCGGGGGAAGGGGGTTAGTCATCACCATCACTCACCGGCAGCTGTGGTGTCCGGTAGATCCTGATATTATTATCCAGGGTTAGAAACCTCAGTTTCAGACAATGTAATTTTTCAATTTCAAATTTCTCCCAAGGAAATTTCCCAGGCTCTCCCGCTTGGTGGTCCACGATAAGTAAAGAAATGCTTAAAGTGGTCCGTGAGTGATCAAAATTTGAGAAATACTGATTTAAACCATACACATTATGACGAATTCTTGATTGAGCAAAGAAAAAGGAGGGGAAGTTGAAACAGAACATTCAGTAAACATTGGATTCCATCCATTCAAAACGAAATGAATGGCTACTGCAGTCGCATATCCCCTTATTCTTGTTAAATGTTTCGGAACAGAATTTCCTGTTCCTTTGTTCATTTTGCTATACTTTAATGATTAGTTCGAACTTTCCTGACTTGATTTCGAACTGTTACATCAAAGAGGAGGAGAATTTATGTTTTGACTGAGAAATCCGCTTTTCCGCAATTTCGCAACGAAACCACAAGGAGCTAAGCGTCCAGGTGGTCAACATATGTGACAGGTGACCTAGCTTCGGGAAGAGCGCTTAACTGCGCATGCCCACATACCCGTGAAGTGGAAACACCAGATCTGGTACTCAGCGTCATCGAATGTTGATAACAGAAACAAAATACGGTTTATTTTTTGTTTGTTTGTTTCACCTTCGAGCGCAGTGGTTCTTCCGGCTTGCGAAAGATGGAATTAACCCATCCTGCTTCAATCTTTGAAGCGTTTTATAACAAATATTCGATTAATTTTCTTGGTTTTGTTAAAATATCATGGAATACTATTCGTAAAGCAACGGCTCATGTGCTCCTTCGGTTGAGCCGTCCCTGTCTTGCAGAATGATTTTATTTACTACAGTGTCTCGTATGCTAACTGTTAATATACAGTATATCGCACGACGTACTCTAAGTGCGCGAAATGGAAATTCTAAAGTGCTGGTATGCTAATATTTAGCTTAAAAATTATGCGGAAAACACACCTTCGCCAGAAAATCTCCAAAACTGAAAAAGAAAAAAAAATCCCTGGACTAAAATCTCCTTTGCTTGAAAATGTAATTGGCAATTCCATGGAATACTATTGCACCATAAGTTGGTTGGCTAGTGTATCCAGCGGACACTACTTATGCTTCACCGAGGACTGGGTTTAGACTTGTTTATAACGAGGAGTTTCTGCCCCGGGACCAAAGGATTAACGAAACTCCCGAACCTCGGGTGTGATTCAGCTGGATTTGAACCCAAAACTTTAAGGTCCCAAACAGAGAAGGCAGCCCCCATTGTGACGTGCCTGCACCGAAGGACGCACATGAGATAAAGGCAGATAGCAGCGAGAGCATACGTCCGCGTAGCTCAGTTGGGAGAGCGACTTACTCCGGAGTGAGGGGACCCGGTTTCGATGACCGGCGTGGACAAAAATGACAGCGAAATTTACTTCGTCATACAATCCAATAGAAAGTTTCATGAAGTGGAAAGTCAGTCAATTAGAATCTTCGCAATCAGAATGAATATTCAGCCTTAAATTAATAGCGACCTCACCATCCTAAAAAAATGTCTGAAGTGGAAAAAGTTCATACTCCTTCCTGCAAAACTAAAAATTTGTGTTTAATTTATTACTCCCAATTCTCCGTTCGATGAAGATGCCCTTCAAATTGAATAAAGTAAATTTACGATATAAGAAAAATTACATACGTCTTTAGTAGGATGATCTGGCGCTTGGGCAAAATGTGATCATGGGCTACGGTTATCTTTATTTCTATCCTTTGAAAGATTGAGCTTATAGCTCATGTGTACATCACTCCCAGTGATGTATTCAGTCATCTTCTTGGGGGTGCTTAACCCCGATAAAATCCATGAATGCCCCTGTAGGTTTTTGGGAGATCTCTCTTAAATTTAGTCCAATTGTTTTCGTTATAGCTGAATATTTGGAGAAATTAATTTTAAAAAAATTAAGAAAATGAGGAAAAATATCATAACAATAATAAAAAAAAGCATACGCATGCAAAATTTCTATCATTCTTCAATGAAACATTAAACAGTCCTCGCTGAAGGGGCAATTTCAAGCATTGACAACTCAGACCACTTCCGCAATAAAAACCTAATTCCGCATATTAGAGATGTTTGCACTGCAATAGATCATCATATTTTGGAAGCTGGCATTCAGCTTTATTTCAATCTTCTGGATGCCAACTTTCCAATGTGTACGGTGTACCTAATGTGACGTTAGGGCTTCCAATACAACAAAGTATTTGATACCTAATTTTTGACAATTGCAAATTATTAGAAATTGTTCCCATAAAATATTTCTCTTCTTGCGGTGGGAGGTTTATACTGTGTGAAAAAAATCGAATTATCTCAAAGTGGCATCCAAAGAGTTAGTATTCTTTTTTTTTTCTCTTTTATGTGCTAATCTAAGTAATCTAAAGGGGCTGAAACCAAATAGCAGGGGAATGGTTTACACCGTACGTTTTCAGGTAACACAGTTATGATTCCTTAATCATTAGAAATACGCTTGTAGTAAGGGAATTTTTATCACTCCTAATGTTTGGAAATACGCTTGTAGTAAGGGAATTTTTATCACTCCTAATGTTTGGAAATACGCTTGTAGTAAGGGAATTTTTTTTATTAGAAATACGCTTGTAGTAAAGGAATTTTTATCACTCCTAACATTTTTATCACTCCTAACATTTTTATCACTCCTAATGTTTTGGGGTAGGTGGATTTTCTAAAGCACAGCGTTGTTTTACTAGCATCCTCAATATTTTACACCACTTCATTGTGGATCCGTGGTGCATTACTGAATTAAAGCAAAGGTATAACATTTTTTTACATTTTTAATCCTTTGCATGTGTAAATTTCTTGGAATTTGCATTTGCGATACGCGAGCATTATTAAATTTTTATATTCTATTTAAAAATTTTATATGTATTAATCCATGTATATATAAATAACAAAATTGTAATTATATGTATATAATCAGTCAACAAGTTTCCACCCCCTGAAAATTTGCAATCCCCCCTCCCCCCCCGATAAAAATTATCTGAATGCAACGCTGACCACTCCCCTACGCGTTACGATTCCCACACAGGTATTTAGCAAGGACATGAGGCACATAAGGTTTCTATGTTTCAGAATGTGCGCTCGTAAGTCCAAGGCCAGAAAAAGAAAACAAAAAGGAAGAAAAGAAATAATTTCTACAGTTTCCACCATTTAAAATTAGTGCCAGAATGTATATTCCGGGTATAAAAAGTGCCGGTATGTAATATTCTAAAAAAAGAAGTGCCGGTATGCAATACTCTGAAGAAAGAAGTGCAGTATATAATACTCTGAAGAAGTACCGGTATGCCAGACCGGCGTATACCGGCCCATTTCGAGCACTGCGTACACATGTTTTCTCAATATCAACTTCTGGTACATGATACATCACACCCTAGTGGCAATAAAGATATCTATTCATTTCCGTTTGTCCTCATTAAATACATTTTCTTAGAGTTCCATCTCACGGAGGGAGCTGCTGCCTGACGACATGATGTTTAAAGAACACTATATACTATCAGCTCTATCTTCATAATCAGCGTCAGAACTAGACTTCAAGCCAAACTTTTAATGAGTGTACTGAATAACACGCTAGACGAGTTTTATCACAGGACACATTCCAGCAACGGACTATTTACTTCGGTGTCTCATATCGTATTTCAACCACGTTTATTCTCCTGAACGTAAGTCGTCTACTTTGCACCATACAGATATCGTCAGATTGTTTTAGCTTTCATTTCCCCATCGAACGCTTATTTATTTCGAAATTTCAGTACCTACGAATCATAGAACCTGGTGTAAATATTTATTCTATGCCAGGGGTTGGCAACCCTGGGATAGCCGCATAAATGACAGGGCGGACCAATTGGTCCGCCCTGTCATTTTATGTGGCTAGCGGGTTCCTTACCAATCACCTTATTTTTTATTTTAAAATGACCAATCTATGCTATGAAAACAGCTAAAAATCGGAAGTGGGTTCCACTCAATATAAATATATAATAAATATGTATTATACACCGACGAGCTATTACATTATGACCACCTACCGAATAAGCTGTAGGACCCCATTTGGCCAGCAAAACAGTAGCCACTCAGCGAGGCATCGATTCGATGTGGTGGAGATAGGTATCCTGTGGGATGTGGTACCATAATGTCAACAGCAGGTCCTCCAGTTCCTGAACATTTCGGCGTGTTCGTGATTTAGCGCGAACCCACTTTTCTAAATTGAACCACAAATGTTCGACTGGGTTCATGTCAGGTGAATTTGGAGGCTAGGGCATTAATAGAAAGTCACCAGTATGTTCCTCGAACAAATCCTTGACGATTCTGGCAGTGTGGCATGGCGCATTGTTCTATTGGTAAAGACCATCACCAGCAGGGAACACAGTTGCCATGAATGGGTGAACTTGGTCCGTAACGATATTCGGATACCTGACAGCTAGTCAGGGATTGAACTATTGGAATAATGGGGCAAAACGTGTTCAAGAAACCGTCGCCCACAGCATAACACTGCCACCGCCTGCCTGTTTCCGCTGAACAGTGCATCCAGGTGCCATAGCCTCCGTCGGTAATCGGCGTATCCGCGCTCGGTCGTCTACGTGACGCACCAGAAATCTTGATTCGTTAGAACAGGCCACATTCTTCCAATCATCCACGGTCCAATCTCGATGATTTTAGGCCAATTTCATGCGTTATTGGCAATGACGTGCATTGAGCATGGAGACCCGGCTGGGTCTTTGTCTAAGCTAGTCCATGCGCAGAAGTCTGCGATAAACTGTGTGCTGTGCCACATTGCCCTGATCACCACTGTTGTAGCTGCGGGTCATTTGTAGCACTGTGGCCCTGCGGTCGCTGTGAACAACGCGAGACAGTCTCCACTCCCCTCTGGCATAAATGAGCTGCGGGCGACACACGGCAAAACGACGGTTCGTCGTTTTGCCATCTGTTCACCACGTCTGATACGCACTCACTACAATGGCACGTGAAAAACCTACAAGCCGCGCCATTTCCGAGATCGTAGTTCCGAGGAGCCTTGCCCTTACAATTTCTTTTTTATCAAACTCCGATAAGTCGGCAGCTTTTCCCATTCTGACTCAGAACACTCTACTAATCCAAAGCCGGTCTTATGGTTCCATATATACTGCTCTGTGAACTTCACCTGCGCCACCGTTCGGTCTTCAGGCGCGCTCATTTCTCTATAGGCTGGGGGTGGTCATAATGTAATGGGTCATCGGTGCATACTAATATGTAATAAATATATATAATACATAAATGCACTATATTGAAAAAAGTCACAGGACACCTAGAAGAAAAACACAACAAAGCATTTATTGACATACATTAGTACGGTGTCGGTCCACCTTTGTCCTTAATGCATGCACTGACCCTTCGAAACATGCTTTCCACAAGGTTTTGGAACACAGCGGTAGGTATACGCTTCCATTCAGTACATGATGCTGCCGCTAACTGATGCTTAGTAGTAGGCCTTGATTCCAAACTTCTTATGTGGCGCCCTAATTCATCCCATAGAGTACTCTATGGGATTAAGATCAGGGCTCTGTGATGAACAGTCAACACACCATACGGAATTTTCGTCAAACCACGCGGTAACAGTCCTTGCTTTATGGCTCGGTCCATTATCCTGATGGTACAAGCAAGGCTCGGTTCCATAGCATTGCCATGGAGTTGGTAGGGCGTAATTGTCTAGAATATTGAGGTAGACGTGCTGGTTAACAGGTTTGTCCACGTAAACCAATGGGCCTGGACCATACCACGAAAAATACCCCCACACGAGTACACTGCCAGCTCCAAACTGGACCGTAGGAACAGTACACTGTGGTAAATAGCGTTCCCCTGGCTGCCGCCATACCCACACACGGCCATCAGACTGATTGATCGTGTATCTGGATTGATCAGTCCATAGGACCCGTTTCCATTGATCTAAGGTCCACGATAAATGTTCTTTACACCATGCTGAACGACGAGTAGCATTCCGAGTGGAGATGAAAGGCTTATGAGCAGCCGCACGACCACGGTAACCCATGGAATGAAGTTCTTTGCTAATGGTACGTGCACATACCGAGGTTCCAGCATTTTTACTCACCTGTACACTGAAGTCTTGTGCAGTACTCCGTCGATTAGCTGTAACGACTCTCCTGAGGATTCAGCGTCCTCTATCACTCATTTTCTTTGGTCTGCCGGTACGTTTTGCTGCTTCAGGCACACCACGTGTGTTCCACTTATTCAGTACATCCAAAACAGTTGATTTGGGTATGTTTAAATGCCTCTCGGTTTCTTTTATGGGCAACCCACTAATATAACATACAACAATCTTTCCTTTCTCAAAGTCAGTTCTTTCCCGCCTCGACATTTGCACTCAACCTCACGGTGCGATATGATCGCGGTCAGCTGCAGGCTTGTTTTTATACCGTTTGCAGCTGTACCGCGCATCTTAACAACACAGCGCATCCGTTCATTTGCTTTTGAAGGGGTGTCCGGTGACTTTCGTCAGAATAGCGTAATTTTTGAACTTCCTCATCTACTCTCTAGCAACGAATGGCGCCAGAAGCTGGCTTTGGTTTTGGTTTCCAGAAGATTAAAATCTGTTTATGTAAACATTTCTAGAAAAGAAAAAAGCCTCGTGTTTAAGTCGCTAAACGCAACGAAGTGAAAATGGAATTTGATTTTAACCTGAAGAGAAAAAAAATCGTACCCAAATTCTCATCCTACAGTCCGACTTGTCGGCTTCAGTTGTAATTAATCAACGCATTCCATCGTTTCACTCAGTGACCTTCACCACCTGATTATTTCCCGAGTCTTTGTTTTGCCAGACGAAAATATTTTTTTTAATGCAGAACCAAAATGGTAAACCTTCCAGTAACTGCCCGGCCGGCCAAGGCTGTCTAGAAAACACAAGACTATGACATTAGAAAGATGACTTCCCTCTCTTAGTGACGTCACGCGGAAACAAAGGCTTCCCATTGGTTTCCAACCCTGTCGTGTGTGACGTCAAACACTACACCGACGTGTCACTTCGTGTAATATGAGATTGACGTGACAAACGGAGAGAACAGATCTCTGCAATGTCAGGGCCTTGTACTTTCTAAACGGCCTTGGACCGGCTCGAGCCCGGAATTTTTAATTAACTGATGAAGAAAAAGACACACCGAGCCCTCGGGCCGGGTCACACCCGTGCAGACTTCTGGTGTGGAATAGAGAATGTTCAGGCAATTGTGTTGAATAAGTTACCCTGCTATTACTGAATTTGTACACAAGCATGACATAAGTAAATAGACACCTGTCGCAATGCCATTTTTGCTATGTAGTGGAGTCTGAATGCTCGAATTTCCTTTAATTTACATTATATTGACAAAAGTCACCGTACACCAAGAAGAGAAACACAACATAACATTTATTAACATATATTAGTATGGTGTCGGTCCACCTTTGGCCTTAATGCATGCACTGACACTTCGAGATATGCTTTCTACAAGGTTTTGGGAACACATCGATATGTATGCGCTTCCATTTAGTACATAATGCTGCCGCTAACTTATTATTAGTAAGACTTGGTTCCAAACTTCTAATGCGGCGCTCTAATTCATCCCATAGGTGTTCTGTGGGATGAAAATCTGGGCTCTGTGCTGGCCAGTCCCCACACGATACGGAATTATTTTTAAACCACGCGGTAACAGTTCTTTTTTAATGGCTCGGTGCATTATCCTGCTGGAACAAATAAGGCTCGGTTCCATAGTATTGCCACAGAGTTGGTTGGGAATAATTGTCCAGGATATCGAAGTAGACGTGCTGGTTAACAGGTTTGTCCACGATAACCAATGGGCCGGGACCATACCACGAAAAACACCCCCACAAGAGTACACTGCCAGCTCCAGACTTGACCGTAAGAATAGTACACTGTGGTAAATAGCGTTCCACCGTCTGCCGCAGAACACACACACACACGGCCATCACACTGATGGATCGTGTACCTGGATTCATCAGTCCATAGGACCCGTTTCCATTGATCTACGGTCCACGATAAATGTTTTTTACACCATGCTAAACGACGAGTAGCATTCCGAGTGGAGATGAAAGGCTTATGAGCAGCCGCACGACCACGTTAACTCATGGAATGAAGTTCTTTGCTAATGGTACGTGCACATACCGAGGTTCGCGCATTTTTACTCGCCTGCACACTGAAGTCTTGTGCAGTACTCCGTCGATTAGCTATAACGACTCTCCTGAGGATTCAGCGTCCTCTATCACTGATTTTCTTTGGTCTGCCGGTACGTTTTGCTGCTTAATGTGTTTTCCATTATTCAGTACATCCAAAACAGTTGATTTGGGTATGTTTAAATGCCTCTCGGTTTCTTTTATGGGCGACCCACTAATATAACATACAACAATCTTTCTTTTCTCAAAGTCAGTTCACTCCCGCCTCGACATTTGCACTCAACCTCACAGTGCTATATGATCGCGGTCAGCTGCAGGCTTGTTTCTATACCGTTTGCAGCTGTACCGCGCCTCTTAACAACGCAGAGAATCCGTTCATTTGGTTTTGAAGGGGTGTCCGGTTACTTTTGTCAATACAGTGTATTTTTAAGAACAACGTTATTGAATTGGTGACGCCAAACGAACATGCATCGAATCAAGGGAGCCAAGGAACTTAGCGACTTTCAGAGAAGACGAATCGTGGGGCAATCAGATCTTGGAGCCAGCCAGCGTCAGATTTCCGCAAACCTGCAAATTCCTCTTGTCTCAGTTAATCGAGTGCTAGTGGAATTCAAAAGAGCAGGCAGGGAAGCATCTTCAACACGTACGGGTCACCCTTGGCCATCACAGAAGTGTCTTCGAGCTGTACAGCGTTTTGTGGAAACACATTCTTGTAGCAAGGTTGCTGAGATTTCAGAACAGTTCTAAATGAGTTCCAGAACTGTTCAGCGGCATCTTCACCAACTTTACTATCGAGGAAGAGCGGCTCGACGTAAACCTTTTAGGCGAAAGCAAATATTCGTCACATATTGGCATGGGCGACAGACATGATTAAGAGACCCTTAGCAGTTTGGCACACTGTCATATTCTCTGATGACTCCCGATTTTCGCAATTTTCAGACGGTGGAGGAGCCTGGGTGTGACGACTACCCACCCAGGAATTCAGCGCATCTACAGATAATTGTGAAACGTGTTGGCGTTTCAGTTATGATATGGGGAGCCATATATATGAGTGGACATTCAGTCCTCATAGAATGAGAAGGCAACATCGGTTCACAAAAACACAAAACCATACTTGATACCATATAATCTCCAGTGGTCATGCTACCAATAATTCCAGTGGTCATGCTACCAATAATCTCCAGTGGTCATATGTCAAAGGTTACCTCCTTATTCATGAAAGATGGCGCTCCATGTCATAGGGCAAAACGTACCCAAACACGGCACGAACAAAACGCCATTCTGAAACTCTCGTGGCCAATCCAGGTTCCTGATATGAACACAACTGAACACCTGTAGGCTTTATTGGATGGAAAACTACAATGGGTGCCACAGAAACCAACCAACAGAGCACACCTGCTGGCCATGTTACGTGAATCGTGCTCACAAATTCCACAGAGCACCATTGTAGAGATGAGTTCGGGCTCAATTTTAGGAGCCCGGGCCCGCCCGTGTCCAAAGGCGTAGAGCCCGCGCCCGACCCGCTTTCTTTTATTACATGTGTTTGCTGAGCCCGGGCCCGCCCGTGCGCGAATTCTTGGGAAATTTTGCTTATCAAGACTTGCATTTATGCATTATACACTGGCCAAAGATATGGCCCAAGCAAGGATTAGTTTAAAAATCATTAGTTTAAAAAGTTTAGTTCAGCTAATCCACTTCACAATACTAATATGTTTTTAAAAATACTACGCATAAAGCCGAATGTTCTAAAATGTGGACTTGAAAATAAATAAATAAGCAACGTGCCCTTCGACCGTATCAGGGGAATCAGTAATTTTGGTAAAAGCTGAAGAAAAGAAAATCGTTTAGGAACAAAAAATTCCATTCGTTATTTCTATTTGATTTCTAAATTTTACTTTTATTTTGGATAAATTGCATTATAAAACGTACAACGCCGTACAGACATTTCCAAGTGTTTGAAATTTTGACTCTAGAAAACTAATCTTTGCAATATAATTTACATATATGCTAATTGGTAAAAGGTAGTTTAGAGTGATGTAGTAGAATATAAGAAAAAAAAGTAGGGAAATTTCCAAAATTAACAAAAAAAGAACGTAAAAGCATTCCAGACCAGATTATTCTGCATTTTGTAACATTAACAAAGTTTTGCGCTTAATAGTATAATACTCACAATATTATCATATGTGTGTGCAGTTGCCAGATCAAGTTCATCGTGAAAAAAGAGAGAGAGAGAATTTCATCTAATGCCTCAGCGCTTCAACTTGATCTTCTTTTTCTCTAAAGCTCGACCTGCTGCGGTAAAAACCAACGTCACCCCAAAAATCGCGGGGTGAGGAAATTAAAAAAAATAAATAACAATACTTCTAACTGCACAATTTTGGAAATTAATACATCATTTTAAAGATAAGATTCTTGATTTTTAATGAAATACAAAAATGGGAATGTAATTTTTTTCCAGTTTTTCGATACCAGACCTCCTTAAACTAATCCTTGCTTGGGCCATAGCTTTGGACAATGCATCATGCAAGTCTTGCTAAGCAAAATTTGTCTTGCAATGGCAGCTAGCTTAGGAAATTGAAAATACTTCCACCATGGTAACAAATCCCCAATGAAATTCACCACGTGTAATTCAACCGGGCTCGGAATTACACCTGTTGAATTAATTACAGTAATGAAATTCAAGACGTGTAATTCCGAGCCCGGACCAAGCCGGGGCCCGGGTATTTCGGTAGTTAATGAATTCTGAGCCCGTCCGGGCCTGGGTATTTCGGTAGTTAAGGAATTCTGAGCCCGTACGGGCCTGGGCCCAAGCTTATCCCTACACCATTGCTGATCTCATTTCCACAATGCCTGACAGGGTGAAAACCCTACGCACTGGAAAGCGTATAGCTACCGGATATTAAATCCAGTTACAACTACCGCTCCTTCCATTCCATACAGACAGAAAATATGTTTTATTAGCAAATCAGGTGTCTATGTACTTATGTAATGTCTGTGTAGAAGTTAAAAGTTCCTGGGAAACGAGAAAGAGAGAAAGAGAGAGAGAATGAGATTTCAGACATGTCCATAGCTTATAGTTGAAAACAAAGATTTGTGTCTGTGAATACCGCAAATTTTTAAGATTATGAATAATACCAATGCTTGCAAGTGGTTTTACATTTTTCAGATTCCACAGCTGCGGTCACTGCTCTGTGTTATTGGTATTATAGGGACGAACGGACGGTGATACACACGGATCTTTAGAAAACACCTCTGAAGACAGATCAAGTGTGCTTGGCAGCGGTGAATGTGTTCCACTTACCCCTAAAAACTAAAAGCGGAGAAGAACAATGAGCTTAAAAAACAAACAAAAAACCGGGAATAAAAGAAAACGCAATAGCATCGAACGCGTGCTCGCAAAGGTGAACCATCTATTAACATATGACATTGTGTAACACGCTTCCTTATCTGGCTTGATTTCTTTTTCATCGCCTGCATTTTTAAAAGCGAAGGAAAATGATACTGTTTCTACATATGTATGAATTAAACAAGTTTGAATATCTATCTTTTTGTTCCTACGAAGGTGAACAGGAGGACCTGATAAGAGTAGAAATCCCCTGAAGCGAAAAACGTGATGCCTCGTGTCCTGTGGAGGAATTTTTCTTTAGTTTAGTGATATCAGGAAACTGCTTTCTTCACAGATCTTTTTTCATCTTTTGCAGAAATAATGAACTACAAACCTAGTTAATAATGACCTCTCATACAAGAGACATGGAAGCTGCGACTATTTTAAGCATTTTCTCATATGTATGACGGGAAAGAAAAACAACGAAGAAGGCCTAAAATGAAAAGTTAGGTAACATTTATCGAAGACAGTAGCAGAGATCAGGGCACGATATCTATTTCACGAAAGTCATAAATAAACCGCAAAACAAAAAACGCTTTCCTCTAAATTAAATTATGATAGAGTTCACAATTTCGAACATTTATATTAGCCAACTAAATTTATGAGCGCATATTAATTAAGAACTTCACAAATGGAGGATACCCTTAGAAGATTTTGAATTCTATCATTTTTCAAGAGTGTTTTACGAAATGGCAGATTAGCAAATACGTTTTTAGAATTCTTGAAGTGCATACATTTAACTTTCAATGATGTCCATCTTTTTTTTACAGCGAGTGCTGTCGTCTTTGAAGTATAATAAAAGGCAAGCACCATAAATACATTAAAAAAAAATTAAATTAAATGCATAGCTAAAAAAGCCAGATTAACGGAAAACTGATGAATTAAAATCAGACTTGCCGTTTTTGACCATGGAAAAATTGAAGGGGAAGTATTTCATTTGGTACTACGTTTCTTTTGTTAAAGTTTAAATGCCATAGTATATTTCGTTCTCAAATTCATTCTAATGAAGTCCATTTCGTGATCGATCAAGAAGTACGTGATCATCAATCAAGTAGTACGTGACGTACTACTTGATTGATGATCACGCAATGAAAATTGATCAATTAGTACGTCACGTACCACTGATATGATGCAAAGTCGAAGTGGAAAGTTGCAGCGATAAGCCAAAGTGGGAGTATTTCAATGGGGAGAATAACTGGCTCCGGAGAGAAGAGGCGTGGCTTCGAATCTCCCCATCAAAAAATTGGTTTTTCTTCACATTGGCGCCTGAACGTAAAAATCAATCTCACGGCCGTGATGTTCGAAACAAATTGTATGACGTTTGTTCCACACATCGTACAGTGGTTCAAAAACACCATAAAACCTGGCCAACACTATTTTTGAAATTTTTAAAATGAGTTTGGTTAGCTCTCAGTGGTAGCGAGGAAGTTTCATTGAAATTTAAACAAACCCAGTTCTCATCTTCGTTGATGTAATTAAGCAGGTACTTGACAGTGAAATCTGGGCACACGAGGTCAAGCGTTTGCACTCGTTCGCTTGCTGATATCGTATTTAGAATTTTAACCCCGATTTTCTTTTGATACGTACTTAATTCATCGTCAATTGTTTTTTGTTTTAATATTGTAGATAATTTAGAATTGTACTGAGTGAATTTCAAATGTGTTCATAAATTTGTAATTGGTCAAACAGCATAATCAGTCAGATATGTAATATTACTGTTTCATGAAATAACATTTTATGTTCTCATTGGCCTACAAAATGATTACTGGCGATTGCTGCCTGAATTCTACGTTATGGAAGTAGAATTACCGTCACTTTTGAAGGACCAAAAAGCAGAATTTTCTCAAACGTCCGTTTGCACAAAATACTAGGTTCGACAAGGAGTGTACATTTATAAATCATGTTACTGTATATGAGCACAGTAGATTTGGTAAAATAGTTTATTATGTTATTTGACACTTTGTATTTTTTTATACCTTACCAAATAATCACATGGCGAGCATAAAAGCATATTATTTTCATTATAGCTTTTTATTCTCTTCATTAATGAAGGTGAATAATGAGAAAGTATAGAGAAACTCAGCGAAATCTATTTAAGTTTCTACAATAACATTCTATAGGAAGAAAACAAAAACGATAGCACTTCTTTGAGTACCTCCTCTCAAACACGGGAATAGAATCAGAGGAAGAGAAGAAAAGATCTTCGGCTTGATGTGGATACATTTTGCAAACACCTTTTCGAGATGCTTGACAAGGTATGCCTGGGTGAGTTTCTGAACAGAACTCAAACTGGCTGAGCGAAAGCTTCACACTAACCTGGGTGACAGAGAAAAGTGCAAAGCCTTCTTCATAAAAAGGTGGTAGACTTACTTGTATGCCAAGATTTAATGAGTGCAGTGAAAGGCCGAAAAGATGGAAAACCGAAGAACTCTGGATATCGTCAGGTTTTAGCTCAGAAATTTTAACATTAGCCGCCTCAATGAAACAACAAGAAGGTAATTTCGACAGACACTCACTGATTAAGGAGATGGCAGAATCTCCGAGGACAGCTGTGAAAATTCGTAAAGCTTGGAAAAATTCCAAGAAAAAGTAAATAGTGAGAATGTACACTGAAAACAAGCACTCACGTTCCTCTCAGTAGCTGACTTGACTGAATGTCAAAATAATATCCCAAGACCCCGAGCCAAAATGCATGGAATCTTTCTATATCTATCATATATTGATGTCTTAAGGGTGAAAACGAAATGCTACCCGGAAAATATTGAAGTTACAGAAAACTTAGCCAAAGTTAAATTGCACGATCTTTTGGATCATACAGCCACACATCTCGTTGAAGATATCTACTGCTGGCAACCTTCGATACTCTTGGCTCATCTCTTCATTCACCTCTATAAAGGAAAATGAAGCAAAAACACTGCCAAAAGAGGTTCCGCTTTTACTTAGAGTTTATCTAACGACAAGCATAACATCAGAAACTTGTGATACAGAAAGGTAAGTGTAATTTTCTAATATGCCCTTTAATTTCGTGTAAGTTAGTAATGATTGTAAATTAAATTTTATTATAAATTAAATGGTTCACCTTGTCGCATGTGCGCTTTTATCCACATCTAACATTTTTAACTACACCACGTTACAAGTAACAAAGTCATTTCGAAGTTATATGTTTTGGCCAGGATTTAAGACCTTCTGAACCACTGTGCATTATATGGAATTAATGAGAATTCCATCTTCAACGTTTCGTAAAATGTGTGACGCTCCTTTTTCCACACGTCGTCTGGAATTAATCAGAATTCCTTCTTTCACAACGAGCTATCTAAAGCATGGCCGCCCCGGTGGCGCAGTGGTCTAAGCGATGGCCTCTGATCGTTCGTCCGAACGGGGTCCGGGTTCGAATCCCGGTGAGGCATGGATGTTGTGTTTGTCTTACGGCACTGGCTCTCTCCCTTCCCTGGAACCAATGACCCTAAATTAGAGACGGGCGACTGCTTATAGCCCATTGAGTTGCTCACGGTGGTCGTTTAACCTCCAATCAAAAAAAAAAAAAATCTAAAGCATGGTTTCCGGAGGGGCCCCGAAACTTTCGCTTCCGTGTCACCTTCCTTTCTAAAGCGGGGGATATATGCGATCTACCACTCCGGTGACGCAGTATCACGTCACACATGAAAGCATCACACATGAAAGCGTCATATACGAATCACATAGAAAGCATTACATATGAATCGAGAACCTCATCCCTGTATTTTGTGAGTGGTACAAGACATTTACAAAAAATACCACAAGTTGTAACGAAAAGCCGAGGCCTCGGCTTTAGGCTGTTCATTTAGTTCAGTCGGGAAAAGAACTGGCTCAGGAGGAAGGAGACGTGGGTTTGAATCAGACTATCAGCTAATGGGCTTTTCTTCACGAACACCTTTTTTGTTTGGGGTTTTAAACACCACCGTAAGCAATGCAATGAACTATAATCATCGTCTTCTTGAAATCAGATACTACAGTCTTGTAATGTTTATATATAATAAGAAAATACAACATTTGTCACAAATATTTTATTTTTTTTCAAGCCCACCAAGGTTTCTTGTAACCTTGGTCGGTTTGAAGAGAATGAAATATTTGGGACAAACGGTGTATTTTCTTAATATATATCATCATCATGATTAGTGTGCTGTCTCTTGACAGGTCCAACGGTATCTCAGCAAGTTCTCTTCCTCCAGTTTCCTCGGTCACCTGCTTCCTTCTTCATTTCTTGATATCCTCTTGTGCCCATTATATCATCAAGCATCATTAGCCGTCTATTTCCTCTTGGTTGCTTCCTTCAATTTTCCCTTTTATCATTTTCTTCAATAGACTGTCTCCTGTTAACACATATCCTATCGTGTTATATTTTCCTATTCTTATGGTCTTTAGTAAATTCCTTTCTTCTTCAACTCTTTAAAATACTTCATCATTGATAATTTTTTCAATCCACTTTGTTTTCTCCATAACCACATTTCAAATGCCTCCAACATTTTGTTTTCATCCTTCCAAAATGTCCACGTTTCTGCCCCATATAACGTTATATTCCAAATATATATATATATATATAATAAATTTCTTCAGATGTTTAATCATTTTATTGATAAACAAATTTTTCTTGTTATAAAATGCATATTTTCCTTCACTAATTCTTTCTTCTATTTCCATGTCACATTTCTTGTTTATACTACCAAGGTATTTGTACACTCTCACTTGCTCTACATTTTCTCCATTCATCATCATATCAACATTTTCTGGTTTTCTGGAGACTCATAATTTTTGTTTTCTTTGTGTTAATTTTCATACTACATTTTTTGCATACACTTTCAAATTTTTGCATTAGATGCTGCAGTTTATCTTCAATGGACTATGAGGAGTTTAATGTCTGACAGTTGGCTCCATAGAAAAGAGACAGCCAGTGCAGTAAGATAAGCATATCTTACATAAGTCAACTAAGACCCGAACCCGGACCCATCTCGGACAAATGATTAGGAGCCAGCACCTCGTATCACTCGTTTGCTAGGAATGCTTTCAAAACATGCGTCGACGACGTCAGCTCTGTGGGAACGTGCACTATTGTCCCTTAGAATGAGATCAACGCAGCCTGCATCGGAAAAAATCCTCATATACACTATCTACCAACAAGTAATTGGACACCTGTGATAGCAAAGGAACACGAAGTTTATTCACCTTCAATAGTTCGTGGAGCTTCCACGAGCGTCGATTACAGCTGCGACCCTCCGGGGCATACTCTCAACCAGGCGTTGTACGACGGCTAGCGGTATTTTCTTCCACTCGGCTTGGAGAAGACAAGTCAGTTCCTTCACCAATTTCGGACGGTGGGGACACCCCTTAAGTCGACGCTCCAACTCGTCCCAAAGGTGCTCGATAGGGTTAAGGTCCGGGCTCTACGTAGGCCAGTCCATTCGATTAACCCCATCGTCACCATACCAAGCCATGGTGGACCTCGCACCATGACAGGTGGCATTGTCATCCTGAAAGTAACATGGGTCCACCCCGTAAAACTACCACAACGTAGGAAGCGCATGGTCATCCAAAATCGTGCAGTAGATCTCGGTGTTGAGTCTACCAGGGATTGGGACCAAGGGTCCCGTGCCATACCAGGAAAAACACCCCCATAGCATAATTCCACCGCCGCCGAACTTCACAGTTGGCACAATACATTCCGGCAGGAGGCGCTCTCCAGGCAGACGCCAAACTCAGACCCTGCCATCTGAACAGTAGAGGGTGAACCTTGATTCGTCGCTCCAGAGAACCTGCTTCCACTGTTCATCGGTCCACTGTCGACGTTCTTTGCACCACGTTAGCCGAGCAGCGCTATTGGACTTGGTGATCAAAGGCTTGTGGGCGGCAGCACGTCCATGATAACCAAGCAGATTGGCTTCCTTACGGATGGTATTCATCAAAAGAACACTCCCGGATGCCTGTTGAAACTCCTCGCGGATGTGGCCCATCGATTTGGTGCAGTTCTTCCAAATTTCTCTGGCCAGCACTCGTCGGTCTCTAACTCCCAGTTTTGTGGGTCTGCCGGGTCGGGGCACATTCCGACAGTCACCTCTCATCTTCCACTTGCCAATCACGTAGGCCACTGTCGATTTTGGGTACTTCAACTCGCTGGATATGTCACGTATGGATCGGCCATTTCTGTGATACCCGACGATTACACCTTTCTCGAAATTAGAGAGCTCCGAACTGCGTGGCATCTTGCATGCGACTGGTTGCGTTGTTGTTCTTTCCCACGTGATATTTAACGGCGGCGGCCGTGACGTGTATCAGGACCGCAGATATCGTCGATTGCAGGGGTGTCCAATTACTTGTTGGTAGATAGTGAAGGTATCGAGAACCTCATCCCTATATTTAAGTGGTCCCAAACTCACGGCCGGCATGAATGATTAGAAAAAAAAAAATCACCCTTTTTTCAAGTATATTATAATAAATTAAATATAATGTAAACTTAGTAATGCTTGGAAAGGCTATCTGCTTTATAAGTAAGAAGTTTATTTACGAAGAATATAACTGCATGATGATTTGAATGTTTCAAAGATATGGAAAATATTTTCAATATATTCAAGCATCCATTTTCTTATAATACTGACAACGTACCTGAAGAACATCGGCGTGAATTAATAGACTTCCAGTGTGATCCTTTCCTAAAAGAAAAATTCAACAGCTGCAATCTAACAGAGTTTTACCATTTAGTTCCAAAGGACACGTACGTAAACATTCACAACTTAGCTGCACATGTTCTGTCTATGTTCGGAACATCATGCTTATGCGAACAGTTGTTTTCAAGAATGAACCAAGTAAAATGTCTTGAAAGGAATAGATTAAGGGACAGTCACTCACTTTTAAAAGTAATAGCATGTTCAAACGATATTATTCAGAATATCGATAAGTTAGTGACAGGAAAGCGAGCCCAAGTTTCTGGTCAGAACATGTAATATTTTTCAGTACCGTGTACTGTGTTCAGTTGGTAAAATGTGATTGTTTTAAGATTTAAGTGAAAAACAATTCTTACGTATTGTTTTCAGTGACTGACGAAGCACTTGTTTTTACTAATTACCGATAATTAGAAATAATATTCTATTTTGGTGCCAAGCAATTGGTGCAGTCTCTAAAGTTGATATTTTTTTATAAGAAATTTATTAATATTCATGCGGCCCCTAAATTCCTTCAAACCTGGAAAGCGGCCCTCCCAAAGTTCTGAGTTTGAGATCACTGCTATATTTTATGTGTGTTACAAGACATTTACAAAAAACATGGTGTTTGGTACGGCCACTCAAAGGTAAACTAGCACACACACACACACACAGCAACACTACCGCTACAAAAAGCATTTCGTTCGATGGCATCTTGCGAGATTTATGCATCCCTGTTGCCCACGTCCAAAGGAAATCGCGAAGCATCCGTGAACAAGACATCATGCCACAGTTCCAGGCTTCATTCGACACGATCGAGACACCGTTTTTAAGTAAATCGCATAGGTTTGGCATTTAACGACACACGAACAGCTGGTCTGCTGGCGCAAAGCCCAAAATCACGGAGTTTATACACGCCTGCTATCCGATTCTTGACAGAATCCCGACACGTTCGTGAAAAAGACGTTACGCCACTGTTCCCAAATTTCAGCCGACATGATCGTGACTGCTGGGTACGCGGCTGTGTTTGGCTCTTAACGACACACATACTTCAAGTTTACGAGCAGAGAGCCCACAGTAAGAGAGTTTATATACGCCTGTTGTGTGATTCTCAACAGAATCGTGACTCATCCGTGAACAACACATTATGCGACTATTCCAAGGTACACTGTGAAAACTTTTGTGGTAGGTTGCACCAAAAAGTGGTGCTAAGCCAGCTGCACCACTTTCTGAAAAAAGATTCACCATCGCGGGGTGCAAACAAAACCCAACAACATTGTGTAATCTTACATCATAATGGGGCGCAACGTTGCATCATCATCACGTGATGCAAAGTTACACCATGATTTTTGGGTTTTGTTCGCACTACACAATGGTGAATCTTTCCTCAGAAAGTGGTGCAGATGGTGTAGCACCACTTATAGATGCAACCTACCACAAAATTTTTAAGTGTATAGCCGATGTACAGTGGTATTGCGCTACGATTCCACTTGGCCAATAACTCTGGACATTGGCCATCTTATGGGGTTGTCACTCTTTGTTCACCATCTTAAATACACTTGTTTGAAAACTTTTCGAGAGCCTTGAGATTGCAGACTGGTTGATACCAAAGAATCTAATTTTGTGATGGATTGACCGGTTTCTGACTTTCCAATAGTGCTCCATCGTTCTGAATCTTCCAGGCGTCTTATTTGGGACATGACGTATTATACGGTTATTGGCCGTAACGTTCCTTGTTATACTGATAGCCTCCAATCTAAAGATAGTGGTCTAAGCGATGACCTCTGATCATTCGTCCGAGTTGGGCCCGGTTTCGAATCCCGGTGAGGCATGAATGTTGTGTTTGTCTTACGGCACTGGATCTCTCCCTTCCCTGGAACCAGTGACCCTAAATTAGAGACGGGCGACTGCTTATAGCCCATTCAGTTGCTCACGGTGGTCGTTAGCCCTCCAATAAAAAAAACACAAAAAACGATAGCACTTATTTATCTCCTTTTATCGAGCTTTCCGATTTGCATATTACTTCCTGCGCCAATTTCCCTGCAACACGTGCTTTGACATCTAAATGGTTTAAGAGAGCAGCATGGCGAAAATTTTAAGCAAGTCTCAATATCTTCGGTTCTTACTCCCGTCTTTGTGTTTCACACTGGACTTTCGACTGGAAATGCGGAGGCCGCCCCGGTGGCGCAGTGGTCTAAGGCGCTGGCCTCTGATCATTCGTCCGAACGGGGTCTGGGTTCGAATCCCGGTAAGGCATGGATGTTGTGTTTGTCTTACGGCACTGGCTCTCTCCCTTCCCTGGAACCAGTGACCCTAAACTAGGGACGGGCGACTGCTTATAGCCCATTGAGTTGCTCACGGTGGTCGTTAAACCTCCAATCAAAAAAAAAAAAAAAAAAAAATGCGGACGCACATCGTTGTACATTAAACCGAGAAATTTTAATCTCATAGTTTTGAGTTCCAAGAGCTGACTTTTTTATTCTGGGAATATTTAGTGAAATCTCACTTTGCGAATTCAAATTGCTAAAACACAAATTGTAAAAAAATAGAAGTTTTCATGCCTGAATGTTCTCCAAGTGGGCGTGGCTTGAATATGACACGTGTTAGCACGTAGAATTCTTTCAAATTTGACTTAAGAGGCTCTTACTTTCTTTCTTCTTTTTTTTATTGGAGATCTAACGACCACCGTGAGCAATTCAATGGGCTATAAGCAGTCACCTGTCCGTAATTTAGGGCCACTGACTCCAGGGAAGGGAGAGAGCTAGCACCTTAAGACAAACTCAACATCCATGCCTCACCTGGATTCGAACCCAGACCCGTTTCTGGCGAATGATCAGAAGCCATCGCTTAGACCACTACGCCAGCGGGGCGGCGTTTTTTTCATTTCAATTGTCGTCAATTTCTGCGAGTTTGTATGTTCAATTATTCAATTCCAGCTCATTTCTTAGCGGTTCTAATGAAAGTTTGCACAGCATCATCAAATCAAAGTGCCCATAGCAGACCTTTGGGTCCGTAAGGAAAACATTCATTGGGTAGTAGTAGGAGCGTAGGCGTAATCAGTGGGGTGCCGGGGAGGGGGGGGTCCTCCAGATTTTCAGAGTCGGGGAACCCCAATGTAAAGGACCCCCACCCCCAATTTTTTCGGGAATATAATTATATAATGCATACTTTTTTATGATGTGAACCAACTAAATTTAATAATACACTGCTGGACAACTGCTAAGAACGGATCATAAACGGCTATATCTATATATATAAAAATGTTAAGTTGGTTTCTGTACGTTTCAAAAACTCAAAAAGTTCTGCACCGATTGAGCTCAAATTTTGACACGATATACAACCCGCTTCAAAGATTGTTTTTATCTATTTTTCGCGTCAGTAACATACCCGCGATCGCGAGAAAACAGCTTTTTCCTTCGACCATATATACTAATGGACTGCGCACTGGCAATAGCTGCATCAGAGCGTAATAAATGTATTCACGAATGAAAAGTCGTAATGGAATTCTAAAAAAGAAACTCCTATAATTCATGATGAGCACAGCACGAGTTAACCATCTTTTTGCCCGAAGTCACGTGATTTCGTGGCTTGCGATGTTGGAGCCAGAAATTTTGATGCCATGCGCAGTCTATCAGTATATATGGTCGAAGGCTTTTTCAACGGTCAGCTGTGTACCAGCAAACGCGCCATCTGCCAGAAGCGAGGGGAACACTCTCCACACTAGGTGATCGTGTTGTTTTTATCTATTTTTCGCGTAAGTAACATACCCGCGATCGCGAGAAAACAGCTTTTTCCTTCGACCATATATACTAATGGACTGCGCACTGGCAATAGCTGCATCAGAGCGTAATAAATGTATTCACGAATGAAAAGTCGTAATGGAATTCTAAAAAAGAAACTCCTAAAATTCATGATGAGCACAGCACGAGTTAACCATCTTTTTGCCCGAAGTCACGTGATTTCGTGGCTTGCGATGTTGGAGCCAGAAATTTTGATGCCATGCGCAGTCTATCAGTATATATGGTCAAAGGCTTTTTCAACGGTCAGCTGTGTACCAGCAAACGCGCCATCTGCCAGAAGCGAGGGGAACACTCTCCATACTAGGTGATCGTGTTGTTTTTATCTATTTTTCGCGTCAGTTACATACCCGCGACCGCGAGAAAACAGCTTTTTTAACGGTCAGCTGTGTACCAGAAAACGCGCCATCTGCTGGAAGCGAGGGGAACACTCTCCATACTAGGTGATCGTGTTGTTTTTATCTATTTTTCGCGTCAGTTACATACCCGCGACCGCGAGAAAACAGCTTTTTTAACGGTCAGCTGTGTACCAGAAAACGCGCCATCTGCTGGAAGCGAGGGGAACACTCTCCATACTAGGTGATCGTGTCGTGATTGAGCTGCGCCGTTCGCCAAATCGTAAGTAGAGGTTATGTTTTGTCTCTTATCTCTCATGGTTTTCAACCTAGAACTGCGAGAGCCATAAGAGGTTATAATCTTATCCCTTCCTTCTGTTCCAGTGAAAACCGAAATAATGCCTCGCAAAAAAACGAATTTGGGTCGTCGCACTCGCCACACAGAAGGATCGAGAAGACGTCTTTCGAATATGACTGAGGAAGAGCGGGCATACGTACGAGAGAGGAACAGACTAAGCACCATCCAGATGCGTAACACGGAACCAGCAGAAAGACGAGCAGCCAGGCTTGAGGATGCACGATTGCGAGCACAGCAGTCGCGTTCTGCAGCAACAGATTTGGTTCGTTCTCAACGGAATGAACGCGAGGCGTCGAGGATAGCTAAAACACGTACCCAAAGAACAGCAGATCTGATTCTGCAATACAATCGTCTTGCATTCCGGTACAATCCAGCTGTTGATTATAGTTCAAGTCCGCATGTTGTCATTGGCCAGATGAGTCATGTCTGTACCTACTGCCAGGCTCTAAAGTTCAATAATGAAACGAATGGGATGTGTTGCGCTGTCGGAAAAATTAAATTGCCTCAACTTGAAGCACCACCAGAGCCGTTGAAAACTCTACTTGCTGGATCTACCACTGAATCGAAGCATTTCCTATCAAACATCAGGAAATATAACTCTTTCTTCCAAATGACGTCATTTGGTGCGGAAATTGTGACTGCTCAATTCACGCCAACTTTTAAAATCAAAGGACAAATATATCTCAAAGCTGGCTCCCTGCTCCCGTTCCGAGATAGTGACCATAAATTCCTTCAAATGTACTTCATCGGTGATGATAGAGATGAAGTTGATGCACGTTGTGGAATACATACCTCGCTAAGAAGATCCATCATTTCGCAACTACAGGAGCTCCTTCACGAAAAGAACAATTTGGTGCGTTTGTTCAAAACGGCAATGGATATGATGCCATCAGATACCCACAAGATTGTCATTCACGCCGACAAAACGCCCGCTGGAGAACATTTCCGAAGATATAATGCTCCAACTATAGACGAAGTAGCAATTGTCATAGTCGGAGATCAGTTCCAACCTAGAGATATTTTTCTCCGTCGAAGAAACGATCAATTGATAAACGTCGCAGAAACTCACCGTTGTTACGATGCTTTGCAATATCCAGTTATCTTCTGGGATGGTGCCGATGGATATCATTTCAATGTGAAGATGATAAACCCAGTGAATGGTGCAGAAATTAATAAAAAGTGCAGCGCAATGAACTTTTACGCCTACCGCTTAATGATTCGGAGGAACGAGGACAATTATATTTTGAAATGCCGTCAGTTGTTTCACCAGTACATTGTGGATATGTATGCAAAAATTGAAACGGAACGTTTGCTATTTCTTCGTTTGAATCAGACCAAACTCCGCTCCGAAGAATACATTCATTTGCGAGATGCAGTTGTGAATGACGGTAATACAACCAACTTTGGAAAGCTTACTATTTTGCCATCTTCATACATAGGCAGTCCACGTCATATGCAGGTATATGCTCAAGATTCAATGGCATATGTTCGTCATTACGGGCGTCCAGACTTATTTATCACCTTCACGTGCAATCCAGCTTGGGACGAGATACAGCAGCTGTTACTTCCTGGGCAATCACCCGTGGATAGGCATGACATCACAGCACGTGTTTTCAGACAAAACCTTAAGTCGCTGATGGATTTCATTGTGAAACATGAGGTGTTTGGATCTGTGCGCTGCTGGATGTATTCAGTAGAATGGCAAAAGAGAGGATTGCCACATGCGCATATACTAATCTGGCTATACGATAAAATAACTTCAGGCGAAATCGACGATGTGATATGCGCTGAGATTCCACGGGCCGACGTCGATAAGGATTTGCATACAGTTGTTATCAAAAACATGATACATGGACCATGCGGTACACTAAATCCGAATTCACCATGCATGGTAGACGGGAAATGTTCTAAGCAATATCCTCGAGCATTCGCAGCCAACACAGTAACAGGAGACGATGGATATCCTCAGTATAGGAGACGATCAACTGAAGATGGCGGGAATTCGGCAACTATACACATGCGAAATGGTGATATTGATGTAGACAACCGTTGGGTGGTTCCATATTCGCCTCTGTTGTCAAAAACATACAAAGCGCACATAAGCGTAGAATATTGCAATTCGGTCAAATCGACTAAATACATCTGTAAGTATGTGAATAAAGGCAGCTATATGGCAGTTTTTGGTGTGCAACCAGAAAATAGTGACAGAAATACAGTACGAGTTATCGATGAAATTGCACAATACCAGGCAGGAAGATACATAAGCAGCAATGAGGATGCATGGCGATTTTTTTCATTTCCCATGCATGAACGCAATCCAGCTGTGGTTCACTTAGCAGTACATTTAGAGAATGGACAGCGTGTTTATTTCACAGATGCAAATGTGCAACAAAGAGCCCTAAATCCACCTGGTACAACTCTGACTGCTTTCTTCACCTTATGTCAGGAAGACGCTTTCGCCAGAACACTGATGTACACAGAAGTGCCCTCTTATTACACGTGGAATGTAACTAAAAAAGCATTCGTACGACGCAGACGAGGAGAGCCAGTCGACGGTCAACCTGGCATTTTCAGAGAAAATACAATTGGTAGACTTTATACAGTGCATCCTAATCAAGATGAATGTTTTTTCCTTCGCATGCTGTTGGTAAATGTGCCTGGTCCTAGATCTTTCCAGCAATTGAAAATTGTTGACGGCGTCACATATGCCACTTTCCGCAGTGCGTGTCAAGCTCTTAATTTATTAGAAAACGACCAACAGTGAGATATATGTATTAGTGACGCGTGCAACACTGCACATCCAAACCAAATTCGAGCACTATTCGCAATTATATTGACCGCTTGCTTCCCTTCATCTCCCACAGAGTTATGGGAGAGATATCGATCGCATATGGCTGAGGATATTTTGCATAGAGTACGCCTAGAAAATGCCAATATGACGATGGAATTTACAGAAGGCATTTACAACGAAACATTGATAAATATTGAAGACAAGTGCTTAGCTATTGCAAATAAAGTTCTTAGTCATTTGGGAATGCCAGCACCCAACCGAACTACGACTGCTTCATTTGATGTGGATTTGCGCCGTGAACAGAGTTACAACACCGGTGATCTCCATGTCCAATCATATGTCCAATCAAACATTCCCAAATTAACATGTGAACAGAAGGGCATTTATGATCGCATAATGCAAATGATAAATGACGGAGTTGGGGGGGGCTTCTTCTTGGATGCGCCAGGAGGAACTGGGAAAACATTCCTTATCAGATTGATTCTGGCAACGGTTCGATCAAATAATGACATAGCCTTAGCTCTCGCTTCGTCTGGAATAGCTGCGACGTTGTTACCAGGTGGAAGGACTGCTCATTCAGCTCTGAAGTTGCCATTAAACATGCGAATCATCGAGACTCCCACGTGCAATATTTCCAAAGCATCCGGTATGGGAAAAGTATTACAAAAATGTAAACTCATTGTTTGGGATGAATGCACGATGGCTCATAAAAAATCGCTTGAAGCTCTTGATCGATCGTTGCGAGATTTGCGTGGAAACGTTCAACCATTCGGGAATGCATTGATATTGCTCGCAGGAGATTTTAGGCAAACATTGCCTGTAATTTCTCGATCGACACCAGCGGACGAAATAAATGCTTGCCTGAAATATTCAACATTGTGGCGACACGTACGTACATTGCAGTTGACTACGAATATGCGTGTCCAGCTGCAGAACGATCAATCAGCCGAGGTATTCTCACGACAGTTACTGGACATTGGGATCGGACAACTGCCAGTCGATGAGACGTCAAGACGAATATCATTTCCTGATAATTTTTGTAATTTAGTAACATCAAAAGAAGAACTGATCGAAAAAGTATTTCCTAATATTCAAATTAATTATAAGAATCACGATTGGCTCAGTGAACGAGCTATCCTTGCCGCGAAGAATAAAGATGTCTATCAAATTAATAATGTTATTCAATCCAGCATTCAAAGTGAGGAAATTACATACAAGTCGATAGATACAGTTGTGGAAGCAGATGAAGTAGTTAATTATCCAACGGAATTTTTGAACTCACTTGATCTGCCAGGGATGCCACCACACATATTAAAATTGAAAATAGGTGTGCCAACTATCATGTTGCGGAATATTAATCAGCCAAAATTCTGCAACGGCACGCGACTCGCAGTTAAAAAACTGATGAAAAATGTAGTGGAAGCAACGATTTTAACGGGGCCTTTCGAAGGTGAAGATGTCCTCATCCCTCGAATTCCCATGATCCCGACCGATACACCATTTCAATTTAAAAGATTGCAATTCCCAATTCGATTGGCGTTCGCAATCACAATCAATAAAGCTCAAGGTCAATCTTTAGAATTGTGTGGTTTAGATTTAGATGCGGATTGCTTCTCACATGGACAACTGTATGTTGCGTGTTCCCGTGTCGGCAAACCAGATAGCCTTTATATCTACGCAGAGAATGGAAAAACAAAAAAATATTGTATACCCACAAGTATTGCAAAATTAAACTTCTATGAAACGTATGCTTTGTTTTGTTCCTCATTTCTCATCCATGCAACCACAGTGTGCCACAGCTACGCGTGGCCGGGTATAGCTAGTAGCACATAAAAAAGTAAGTGTGGTTAGATGCCAAGTGAAATAAAATAATGTCAGAATTCCAGGACATTACAAGAAAGACAATTTATTGTGCTCTGAAATCCAGAAGGCTTTGGAACGTGTTCAAGGGACGAACAGGCCATTTTGTGCAGAATACGTAAACGTGAAAAAAATGCAATTACCGTCCGCAGGCGTTCCGGCGTAAGATGTCAATACGGGATATGGCCACCATGGAGGGCGATGCAAGATTCCACACGTCGTGTCATGCTTTGCACAACATTAGCAAGCAGCTGTTGGGGTAATTTAGCCCATTCCTCTGTCAGTGCACGGATGAGGGTGTCCTTGTTTATTGGAGGGCATTGGCGACCAGCAAGACTCCTCCCCAAAGCATCCCACACATTTTCAATGGGATTCAGATCTGGAGAACGTGCTGGCCATACGAGGCGTTGAATATCCTGGCTCTCAAGACACTCCTGGACAGCTACTGTTCGATGACATGTTGCGTTGTCGACCATAAAAATGAATCTATCACCGACAGCACCACGGAACATGCGAACATGAGGTAGCAGAACATCATTAATGTATCGTTGGCCAGTCATAGTCCCAGTTGGAAGCACATAGAGGGATGTACGGCCATTGATAATGATGCCAGCCCATACCATGACACTACATGTCGGATATCGGTCCCTTTCCTGTATGTTGTCTGGACAATATGCAGTACCACTATCACGCCAGATCAGTTGTCGTCGACAATCAGACGATAGACTGTATCTACTCTCATCTGAGAAGAGGACAGCAGACCAGTCGTTATCAGTCCAATTGCGATGTTGATGGCACCATTGCCAACGGGCGGTACGATGACGTCTGGACAATGGGATGCACACAACAGGACGCCGGGCGTATAGTCCTCCTTCATGCAAACGTCTGGCGACAGTTTTTCGGGAGATCCGCTTGCCAGTAGCAGCCATAAACTGATTTGCTACCTCACTAGCTGTGCTGCGCCGGTGTCTTTTTGTTCATAGCACTATGTACCGATCTTCTGTAGGTGTCGTACTGCGAACACGACCTCCCCTGTGACGTTTGCTACACTCTCCATTTGTTTGAAATGATTTCCAAAGCCTTGAAACAACACTGTGGCTGACGTCGAACTCCCTGGCAACATCTGTTATTTTTCGCCCTTCTTCAATCTTGCCAATAATACGGCCACGCGTAAAATCATCTAGGTGATGTCGGGAAGACATACTGAAAATTGCAAGTTCGTCAATTGAATCTTTCCCTTTCAACTTTGCGTTTGAACAACAACGGTCAATACGCGTCAAATCCTTTATATCTCTTATCAGCGCTATGACGTCACGAACAAGTTCGGCAATCCAAAATTTGCATTCGCACAACACGTCTGACTGTATCCCGCACTTATGCTAATTTCTACATTTTCCTGCCTTCCATTTTATGGTTGCTATCGTTACTATTGTCATCCGTCCTCAGCAATTGTCAGGCAGTGTATAAGATCGTAATTTTTCATAGAATGCAAACACGTATATAATGTGTGCTTAATAAAACAGCGAATCTATTAAACATGTTACCAACATCGTTGGCTTATAACAGAACTGTGAAGAGCAGAAAAAGCAAAGAAAGGGCTATGTGCTATGTGTTGCCTTGACTCACTCAGGGTCAAAGGAAAGGTTATCACTGACGGAATCTCGAGTCTTGGTGCAACAAAAAATCATGGTGCAACAAAAAATTATGTTGCAACTGCAATTCGTCTTGGGAAATATGTCGAAAACGTTCTGGCATTTTTCGATTTCGTCCTTAGTTTTCTGGATAATGTTCTTAAAATTCTGTGATGTCATATCTGTATTACAGATTCTCCTCTATGTATTGCGGAATTTTATCAATGGTAGTCTTGTTTGTGAATTCTAGATGTAAAGTAAAATCCGGTAACCCCAGCCACACAGAAGAATAGAGTGACTTTATGACTGCGATGTTGTTGTTTTTTTAATTTGTACAGTGACTAATGTTCTTTGTCTAAAATTCATTCCACAATCTGAAAATTGACTATCTTGATTTTCAGATTCGTAACAGTATTCCTTCGCTGGTTTTCGGTTTCCCAGACCTACCAACATACATATAGTGTTTTTGTACTGCTCATCAGTGCACCGTGTATATTCTCCCATTGATCCCTTCTTTTTTGATGACGGAATCGGTCAGTCGGATTCCTAATAAGCAAAGTCAGTTGTACAACTTTGAAATTTACATTTCTGCCCTATTTATTATACGTAGTTTTGCAGTTGTGTTTGCTAAGTTCCACAATTCGCCAACATAGGCGCCTATGTCGTGCCCTTTAGATCGTGCCTCAGCAACTGCTTTACTCCTGCGTGTGTGTCTGGGGGAAGAGGTCCCAAACTCTATATTATACAGTATGTATATAAAATTAAATATACTCGTATATGTATGTACGTATATATATACACTGGCGGAAAGTGAAAAAAGAACACCAAGAAGGAATTGGCGGACGATCACGAAATGTGCATGTGTTAATGGGATCGAGTTTACGTAGGTGTGATGTTAATTTCGGGATCAACCGGTGAGCGCTTACGCCACAGCACGGCATAATATGCAAATTATCGTCGGTGGTATTTAAGGAGTACGGCGAAGTGAATGTAATCAGTCGTCGGCGTACGGACACGTGCGAAGACCTTGAAGAAGCTGCAATGCCTGGACATGGAAGACGTGTACGATTTCAGCAGTTATCGGACTTTGAGCGAGGTCGTCTAGTCGGACTTCGCGAGGCCGGGTGGTCGTATCGTCGTATTGCGGAGCGAATTGGATGGGAAGTATCGGTGGTGGTACGATGGTGGCGTAGTTGGTCCGAGGAACATTCCCACACGAGAAGACGTGGAACCGGGAGTCACAGACGGACTGATGAGCGGACCAATCGACGCATAAGAAGAGCGGCGTTGTCAAGCAGAACATCCACTGCGTCCAAAATCCGAGCTGTCGTTGCACCTGAGTTGACTGTGCGAACAATCCGCAACCGTCTACTGGATGCAGGACTACGTGCACGTGTGCCTCTGGCATGTGTACCTCTGACTCCAGCCCACCGTCAGGAACGGCTGCAGTGGTGTCGCTAACGTCTGCACTGGAGAACGGAATGGCGATCTGTCGTGTTCAGCGATGAAAGCAGATTCTGCTTGGGAGCCTCCGAAGGCCGAATGCGTGTTCGCAGACGCACAAAGGAGCGTCTCCACCGTTCTTGCATCCGCCAGCGACACTCAGAGCCTACACCTGGTCTCTTGATGTGGGGAACGATCAGCTATCACTCCTGTACCCAGCTAGTGTTTGTACCGGGTACGTTAAACAGCACCTCCTACATTAACAACATCATTCAGCGCGTTGCTGTGCCATTTGTAAGGTCGGTCTATCGTGGTGTTTTCCAGCAAGAAAACGCACGCCCACACACGGCACGTGCAACGCAACATGCACTTCAGGGTGTGAGACAACTTCCATCGCCTGCACGTTCACCGGATTTGTCCCCCATTGATCACGTGTGGGATTTTATGGGAAAACGACTTATCCGGTCTCCACGGCCAGCCACGACCATCCCCGATTTACGCGTCCAGGTTGAGGATGCTTGGAATTCAATACCTCAAACTTACATCCAACATCTGAACGACAGACTCCATGCCAGAATTGCACAGTGTGACGCAGTTCATGGCGGTTCAACCTCGTACTAACCATGTTACATGGAAATGTTATTTTTCAGTTTACCAGCAAATAAACCTGTATTTTGCCATAATGATTTGATCACGTTATCCTCTGTATTCCGTTATTATGCTGTATAAATTTCGTTGGTATCAGACGTCTCCTTCTTGGTGTTCTTTTTTCACTTTCCGCCAGTGTATATATGATGTGTGTACGTGTGTGATCGGAGCCCCCCTCCCTCCCCCAGATTTTGAAACATGGTTACGCCACTGAGTAGCGGAAATGTAAAATAATGTTTTCCTTTGGCGGGAGGCCTTCCTTGGAAAAAATTTCTCTGTAAATGTCACAAAATTTAGATCTTTTAAGTGCACAACAAATATTTTTTGTTTTGTATTGCTCCTCAACACAGCTGATAATGAACGATGACAAACCGACAGTCTAGCGTATTTCTGAAAACAGGAGCGTATTTAGAGGTGGGCTAGAGACCCCCTCCCCCAAAATTGTTTCATCTTTATGTTTTTTGTTAAAATTCGACTTACATTAGAAAAAAAGATTTAATTTTTTTTTTTTCTATTTTTATTAACTTTTATCTTGTCATCGGTGGATTTTTAAAACTTGCAGTTTTCATCAGCCCCCAAAACATTTATGTATGTTTTCTGTTTAACAAGAGCCTAGGTGTTTTCCGAAAATAAAGTCCTTTTTTTTTGCAAATTCATTTAACTATTAGAAATCTACTTGTTGGTACATGAATAATATTATGCAATAGTTCTATAAATTGATAACATTTTGGGTGGTTTTACTTTCTCACAAAAACGAAACATAGAATAAAGCTCTGGATTCTTCCTCTTCGAACTTTGGAGCATCTTAATTGAACCTCCCATTCATATTTGCTGTCCCATCGTATAGGTTTGCCCTCTCGCTTAAATTTTCGAAAACAAATTTTGTGGGGGGAGGGGCATCTTTCCCCCGATGCTTCGCCTATGATTGAAACAGACGGTTCGAAAAAAAATTGATCGAAGTATCGTATTTAAAAATTTGCTCTTAAAGTCAGTCGTGGATGGCTTCTGATCTTTCGTCTGAGATGGCTCCGGGTTCAAATCCCGCGAGGTATGGATGTTGTGTTTGCCTTACGGCGCTGGCTCTCACCCTTCCCTTGAACCAGTGGCCCTAAAATAGGGATGGGCGACTGCTTATAGCCCATTGAGTTGCTCTCGGTGGTCGTTAAAACTGCAATAATAAAAAAAAAGTCTTGTGGGATCACTTCCGTATGTGCCCAGGATTGTTAATGTACTAAGAAATAAGTGTAAACCATATAATATTGACTTTGGCCTTACGACTAGAAATATTTATGCCTTAATCAAGAAGGATCAGGATAGGGTGTCTCCACATACTAGATACGGCGTATGCACAATACTTCTACAAGCCGTTGTTCCAGACACTAATGATACTGTATATATTAGTTCTACAAAAAGGGACTTGAGTACCAGAGCCAGGGAGCATAAATAACATGTTCGTAATGGCAAGTTAAGAACCGCCATGTCTTTTCTGGTTGCGACCGGTTCCTATATTCCAAAGTGGAATGAGGTATCCATTATTAACTCTCCAGGTAAGCTTTGCTGTAATTCGGATCTCTTTTCTGTAATGATTATGTCCCTAAAGTTATATCGAAACCATGGACTATTTTATTTAAACATTTTCGTGATTTATTTTAAATGCACTGTGTAAATCGTATATGGCGTTGAGATATTGCTGGTTTCTGACGATGGTGTTATATATATACTATACCATGCAAATTAATTGGGACAAGTTATTTTATTCTCAGAATTGTAATGTGATCGCCAGTTGATGTCGGAAACCCACGTAAACTGGTTTTATCAGCTGCGAGATGGTGTGATTGTTAGAACTTGATAGTAAGAATGTGGTTTGACCTGTTTTAAACAGGAAATAGGCACTTCAGCTTCAGTTGTGAGCTTTCGTGTGTGACAGGTGGATGTTAGTTTTTGCTCTCTGTGAGTACGTGTTGTTTTCGTGTATTTAAAAATGGATATTTCCCCAAGGAAGCGTGCAAAAATAATTGCTCTGAAGGATCACACTTCTATGACAGTGAGGGATATCGCTTCTGCAGTTGGTGTAAGCAAATCAAGTGTATCAAGACTGCTTATGCGATACAATGCATCTTTATCATCGTCTCCAAAATGGAGAAGTAAATGTGGAAGAAAACGAAAAACAACTTTACGAAACGATAAATATCTAATCAAAAATAGTAAAATGAATCCAAATAAAAACAAGCACCCACCTTCAAAGAAATTTATTGGCTAGTGGTTGTGATGTTAGCGATTCAGCTGTACGCCGTAGGCAACTGCAAGTTGGTTGAAAGGCAAGAAGACCAAAGAAAAAACAATATTTGAATGCGAAAATGAAGATAAAACGCTTAGCATGGGCCAAAACACATAAATCATGGACTGCTGACGGCTGGTAAAAGGTAATTTTCAGTAATGAAACTCATTTATTTGTGCAGGGTTACCAAGCAAATGTCGTTAGATGAAGCAACTGTGAACCCTTAAGACCTGAGCATGTCAAACAAACTGTAAAACGAGCTCCGAAACAGATGTTTTGGGGTTTTTTCACAACAAATGGCACTGGAAGCTTAGTTGCTGTTTAAGGTATGATGAATTCAGCCAAGTACGTAGAAATATTACAACGTAGGGTTGTTCCATTCTTGCAAACTTTTGACGGGACATTTCAACATGACTTGGCCCCATGTCACAATTCGAAATTGGTCAAGAATTCCATGCTGGAAAATCAAATTCATTTGCTTGATTGGCCTGGA
Source organism: Macrothele yani (assembly GCA_039090855.1). Taxonomy (NCBI): domain Eukaryota; kingdom Metazoa; phylum Arthropoda; class Arachnida; order Araneae; family Macrothelidae; genus Macrothele; species Macrothele yani. The sequence continues at coordinate 43,098,098 of CM077004.1, forward strand.
AATTCACCAGACTTAAATCCCCTTGAAAACTTGTGGAATAGTTTGAAGAGACGTTTACGTAAAATGGACTGTACAACCAAAGAACGCATGATAACGAATGCTATAAAAGTGTGGTTCCACGATTATGAAGTCAAAAATATGTTCACTCAATTAGTGGAGTCAATGCCAAAACGAATTCAAGAGGTCATTTCTGCTAAAGGAGGACATACTTCATACTAATACAGGTATTTATCAGTGTATATCAAGGCATTGAATGATATAAAGGAATAGTTTTGGAAAAAAGAGTGATTTTTTTACTTTGTCCCAATTAATTTGCACAGTATAGTATATCTTGGTCTTACTCGTGAATGTAACATCTGAAGATGGGGAAGTTGTGTTCCTCGAAAGATCTCCTGTGGTGTGTGTTTTATCAGTAAAGCTTAAATACATGTAGTGTATGTGTGCTACATATGCGTTTTATCGTGTTTAGTTGATATTTTAACTTTCAACGTTTTTAACACGAATCATCCATCACCAAAAAAAAAAAAAAAAAAAAAAAATAAAAGTCAGTCGTGACTTTCTCAAAGGCAGTTTTGAAGTCAACTTTCTCTTATTCTTGGGTTGAGTGTTTTAGCACATTTAACGGAATTAAAAAACATCGATGCCGTGTTTGTATTGCTGTTTTGTTGCTTATCCTGTCGATGGCCGTTTCATCTTTTCCTGAAGCAAGTTGTTGAAAATTTGGAGAGATGCACCTCCTTAAACTTAAATGCAAATGGGCAGGGCCGGCTTGATCCGGTTGCCCTGGGCCGTGCGCCTTAACGGAGCCCAGCAGTTTTGAAAATAAAAGCAAAATTATTTTTGCCAGAATTCTCTATGCTTATTGCTGTTTTTTTAAGTGTTGGAGGTCCAAAATATGTCTTATAGGGTGTTTTTTAATTTTATAACCCCCCCCCCTCCAACATTTTTGAACCTTAAACTTTTGTACATTCATGAAATAACAAATTAAATTTCATCACATTTAATGACTCCTAACTAATGCTCAACAATTTGTGTGTAAACCAGATACTGAAATTTAAAGAAATAATAAGAACAATATCAAAGTTGTTTTTTGGATATACACTGGCGGAAAGTAAAAAAAGAACAGCAAGAAAGAATTGGCGGACGATCATGAAATTTACATATGTTAATGGGGTCGAGTTTACGTAGGTGTGATGTTAATTTCGGGACCAACCGGTGAGCGCTTATGCCACAGCACGGCATAATATACAAATTATCGTCGGTGGTATTTAAGGAGTACGACGAAGTGAATGTAATCAGTCGTCGGCGTACGGACACGTGCGAAGACCCTGCAGAAGCTGCAATGCCTGGACATGGAAGACGTGTACGATTTCAGCAGTTATCGGACTTTGAGCGAGGTCGTCTAGTCGGACTCCGCGAGGCCGGGTGGTCGTATCGTCGTGTTGCGGAGCGAATTGGACGGGAAGTATCGGTGGTGGTACGATGGTGACGTAGTTGGTCCGAGGAACATTCCCACACGAGAAGACGTGGAACCGGGAGTCACAGACGGACTGATGAGCGGAATGATCGACGCAAAGAAGAGCAGCGTTGTCAAGCAGAACATCCACTGCGACGCAAATCCGAGCTGTCGTTGCACCTCAGGTGACTGTGCGAACAATCTGCAACCGTCTACTGGATGCAGGACTATGTGCACGTGTGCCTCTGGCATGTGTACCTCTGACTCCAGCCCACCGTCAGGAACGGCTGCATTGGTGTCACCAACGTCTGCACTGGAGAACGCAATGGCGATCTGTTGTGTTCAGCGATGAAAGCAAATTTTGCTTGGGAGCCTCCGATGGCCGTATGCGTGTTCGCAGACGTACAGGGAAGCGTCTCCACCCTTCTTGCATCCACCAGCGACACACAGGGCCTACAGCTGGTCTCCTGCTGTAGGGAGCGATCAGGTATCACTCTCGTACACAACTAGTGTTTGTACCGGGTACGTTAAACAGCACCTCCTACATCAACAACATCATTCAGCCCGTTGTTGTGCCATTTGTAAAGTCGGTCCATAGTGGTGTTTTCCAGCAAGATAACGCACGCCCACACACGGCACGTGCAACGCAACATGCACTTCAGGGTGTGAGACAACTTCCATGGCCTGAACGTTCACCGGATTTGTTCCTCATTGAGCACGTGTGGGACTTTATGGGACAACGACTTATCCGGTCTCCACGGCCAGCCACGACCATCCCTGATTAACGCGTCCAGGTTGAGGATGCTTGGAACTCAATACCCCAAACTTACATCCAACATCTGTTCGACAGACTCCATGCCAGAATTGCGCAGTGTGACGCAGTTCATGGCGATTCAACCTCGTACTAATAACATTTCCATGTTACATGGAAATGTTATTTTTCAGTTTACCAACAAATACAACTGTATTTTGCCATAATGTTTTGATCACGTTATCCTCTGTATTCCGTTATTATGCTGTATAAATTTCGTTGGTATCAGACGTTTCCTTCTTGGTGTTCTTTTTTCACTTTCCGCCAGTGTATATGGAGGCCAATTGAGGAGTTTGCAGCAAAAGAGGGGCAACTCCCTTTTCAACATTTTGTGTGAAATAAGAAACAACTGTTTTTAAAAAATACGGTTTAACTGAGGTTGGCAAGAAATTCCCCACTGTAAAGATAATATTATCTCTAATAAATACATGTAATTTCTGAATGTTTTTTCCGTAAAATGAATATAGGATAAATACAAAAAATTGGAGCTGCCCCCTTTTTGCACCAAATGCCATAAATTTCATTAATTTCGCATTTAGTAAAGGATAGAAAAACTAAATGATGTTAATTAAATGCGTTTAATGATCATTAAACAACATTAAAAATCTGTAAGTGACCATTATTTCTCTCTAGCTGGTATATTGCAAATCTCTTTGTTAATAAACAAATAAAATATTACAATTTTATTCATCGGCCTGCGTCGTACTTGCACCAAACAGTGATGGGAACAGCTCCCAAAATATTAATATTTCACTCATTTATTATCGGATCTACCTGGTTCTTGAACCAATCGATCCGGCATATTTTTCTTAGATTAGTAAATATGTTAAGCAAAAATCGACCAAAAGTGGAGATTCCCCCCTTTTGTTGCAAACTCCTCAATTGTTCAGTGACTTTGAAAACAGCACTGGAAATTAAAAAAAAAAGCAAATTTCATACATGACCGCGTATGAAAGGTACAAAAAGTCATTAATTTCTCAGTTATTCCACTTTGGATGAAAAAATCAATCACTAAAGCATGTACAGGGAAAATATATATAAAATAAACTTATTTAAGAGGGATCCTTATTATTCGCTCCGCAAAAATGTTTTTTGTGGAGAAATATTCGCTACGCATATTAGTTAAAGTTATTTTTTTATCATTTCGTCAGGAATTTTTTATAAGTCACAATGCAACCTAAATTACCGTCTCCCAGGAAAGAAATCTTAGATTTTGACGCTTTTTTCTATCTCTGTCTCGCTCGCTCTCTCTCTCTCTCCCTGTCTGTCTGTCTCTTTCTAGCTGTCTCCCTTTCTGTCTGTCCCTCTCATTCTCTTCCTTTTTCTCTGCCTCTCTGTTTCTTTCTCTTTTTGTGTCTATGTCCCTCTCTTTCTCTTCCTGTCTGTCTGTCGCTCTCTTTCTCTCGCTCTCTCTCTGTCTGTCTCCCTCTCTTTCTGTATCTGCCTCTTTCTTTTCCTGTCTGTCGGCCTCTCTCTCTCCATGTCTCTCTCTCTGTCTGTCTCCCTCCCAGTCTGTATCTGCCTCTCTCTCTCTCTTTCTGCTATAACGAAGTGAATTTCTCCGTCATTTTTATCCGCGCCGGGGTTCGAACCCGGGTCCACTCATTCCGGAATAAGTTGCTCTACCAATTAAGCTACGCGGACGTTTAATTCTGATTCCTATCTGCCTTTATGTCGTGTGCGTCCTTCTGGCAGGTACGTCACATCTCCTGATGCGTTACATCATCTCCCCCTTATATATTTTTTTTTTCGAAGTGCTGGAGAAAGGATTCTCTTATTTTTCCTATCTCGCGGTGTGGAAATAACATCACACCAATGCGAGATTTTGAACGGTCGGGTCATCCGGATAGTTCGGGCGCCATTATAACGAAGTGAATTTCTCCGTCATTTTTATCCGCGCCTGGGTTCGAACCCGGGTCCACTCATTCCGGAATAAGTTGCTCTACCAATTAAGCTACTCGGACATTTTTATTCTGATTCCTATCTGCCTTTATGTCGTGTGCGTCCTTCTGGCAGGTACGTCACATCTCCTGATACGTTACACTGCCTGTCGGCTTCTCTCTCTCTCTGCCGGTCTCCCTCTCAGTCTGTATCTGCCTCTCTCTCTCTCTCTGCCTCTTTCTCTTCCTGCCTGTCGGCTTCTCTCTCTGCCTGTCTCCCTCTCTGTCTGTATCTACTTCTCTCTCTCTCTCTTTCTCTTCCTGTTTGTCTCTCTCTCTCTCGCTCTCTCTCTCTCTCTCTCTCTCTCTCTCTCTCTTTGTCTCCATCTCTGTCTGTCTCTCTCTGACTCTTTCTCTTCCTGTTTGTCTGTATCTCTCCCTCTCTCTGAACTTTTTTTTTATTGGGAGGGTTTAACAACCACCGTGAGCAACTCAGTGAGCTATAAGCAGTCGCCCGTCCCCAATTTAGGGCCACTGGTTCCAAGAAAGGGAGAGAGCCAGTGCCATAAGACAAACACAACATCCATACCTCACCGGGATTCAAACCCGGACCCCTATCGGACGAATGATGACCATGACCAGTAGATTACTCCACCACCGGGGCAGGGCGGCCTCTGAACTTTCAATCCATATTATGGTTTTTTCTTAAGCTCACAGTAATTTGAGATAGTCATTTTTCTTTATGATAGTTTTCGTGTATTTTTATTTTTCACGTAACGATTTCATTTAACGATTTCATTACACTGTCCCGGGCCCCTCAATGAAATTTCGCCCAGGGCCGCGCAAAAGTTTCATCCGGCCCTGAAACCGGGAAAGTTCAGCAAACAAATAAATCAAAAATATAAATTGATTTTGGGTGAAACATTTTTTTTTAAAGGAAACTGGTAATTTGTTGTTATATCATTTATAGTGCAGATCGTAAAAAAAAAAATTATGACAAAGAAAGCATAGGCCTTTGTGGTGGTTTCTTATCAGAAATTTTCAATCTGCTTTCCTGTACTTTTATTTTTGGTTGGCGAAATATCATTGTACTTTTGGCTGGCAACGCATGCACGATCTCTGTTTGCTACTACTCATATTTCCGAGAAACAGAAGAATGAATGCCTTGGATTTACGGACTAAATCAGCATCGCTATATCTGCTTAGATCTTTCATATTTTTGTGAGAGGTGCGAATTACTTGTCCACAGATGCCAAACCATATTCCGTTGCATAGGAAGAAGATTCCAATCTCTCATGTGTGACTGCATGCACAAGGCGTCTTCACAAAAGCAGTCTGGTTTCGCTGACAACAACGCTGCCTTATTATCAGGAAAACTTTGAGCTCTCAGACGCTATAGCATCACAGCTGAACAGCAGAACACCGGATGCGGCAAAAACCGGACAAAAGATCGGACGTAAGATATTCTATTACGGATTTAGTTTTCCAAAATCATCAGCAGTTTATCGCTTCATAAATCTGAAAAGTAAAGCAGTTCGTCTAAATGTAGAACTGCCGCTCTAAGCGTTGTTCTCCAATATTAAAGCGCACGTCACGTGCACTTGAGAATTGCTGCGCAAGGCCTAATTTCCACATTGTTCTCGTGCAGTCGTGTGATAACACCCCTTTAGATAACACCCAGCGAATTTACATACAGGTAGACTGCGGATGACGTCACAATTTCTGGCTCCAACATCAGAAAGAGAAATGTCACGTGATCTTAGTCAAAAATGTTAACAGAAAATTCTACAACTTATAGCCGGTGAGAAACGAATTAAATCATTAAACAGATCCTATGCCTATGTTGTAATAACGTGATTCCAATCCCCAGTAAATTTTTATTACGGTTAGTAATGGCCACCTCAGTTTTCCATATTGTTTTTTGGTTGGAGGTATAGCAACGACTGTGAGCAACTCAACGGGCTATAAGCAGTCGCCCGTCCCTAATTTAGGGCCACAAGTTCCAGGGAAGGGAGAGAGCGAGCACCGTAAGACAAACACAACACCCATTCCTCACCGGGATTTGAACCTTGACCCCTCTCGGACGAATAATCAGAAGCCATCGCTTAGACCACTGCGCCGCCGGGGCGACTTTCCATATTTCAGTACATATGGGGAAGAAATAATCAATATTGAGGGTCGATTCCCAATCTCGAAAACGTGTGCCTGTTTAAAAAAATAATATAGTCATTCGCGTTAAAAATGAATCTACGTGTTTTAAATGTTTCTTTTTTTTTTTTTTTTTTTTTTTTTGATTGGAGGTTTAACGACCACCGTGAGCAACTCAATGGGCTATAAGCAGTCGCCCGTCCCTAATTTAGGGTCACTGGTTCCAGGGAAGGGAGAGAGCCAGTGCCGTAAGACAAACACAACATCCATGCCTCACCGGGATTCGAACCCGGACCCCGTTCGGACGAATGATCAGAGGCCAACGCCTTAGACCACTGCGCCACCGGGGCGGCATTTTAAATGTTTCACAAATATTAATCGCAATGGTCTAATAATGCCTTGTAATCAAGTCTACCTATGCACATAGGTACATATTTTAAGTAAATTTATTTTTCAGCACGGCAATGCCATTTCCGCCGCCCCGGTGGCGCAGTGGTCTTATCGATGGCTTCTGAAATTATATATATATATATGTAAGGTCAGGTGATGCGTAACATCACAGCCTCTTCTTGACAAATGTCAACCCCGCCTTCTCGTGGTGCATCCTGTTCCCACTAAAGGGGCTCTGACGACCGCCCATAGCGGTATAACTATACCATCGGGATCAGAGGAAATGCTATCCCACACTCACCAACCCGCTTGGCCAGCGTGGTGAGTTATGGCCAAACCCCTCCAAAATGATTCCACAACTTAAATCTTGGCCCTCAGTCTCCGGCAGCTGGAATGTACCTGGCCAAGGCAGCGGCCAGTGCGACATGAAGGCAGAGGGTGCTAAGAATCCCCGGAGGACCGGACTAGGCTGCCATCTGATGCCGACCTTGGCTACTTACAATGGACGCTCCCTATCTTCTGATTCAAGGCTTCTTGAATTGGAAGAGGAACTACAAGGATCAAGTGGGACATCGTGGGGCTAAGTGAGGTAAGGAGAAAAGGAGAAGATCTCATCGAACTGAAAAGTGGACATCTCTTCTACTATCGTGGGACAGATACTGGCAGAACTAGTGGTGTTGGATTTATAATAAACAAGAAACTGAAGGATAAAGTTGTAGAAGTTGAAAGTTCCTCTGACAGAGCTGCACGACTTGTTATCCAACTCTCGAAAAGATACCAGGCTCAGATTATTCAAACTTATGCACCCACCACAAGTCATCCTGAAGAAGAAATTGAAGAATTTTATGAGGAAATTTGTCATCTAAATAATAAAGGTAAGCAGCACTTGAAAATAATTATGGGAGATTTCAATGCAAAAAATAGGGCAACTAACGGCAACAGAATGAAACTTCGGTAGGTAAATTCGGTCACGGCAACAGAAACCAGCGTGGAAATACTCTCGTTGAGTTTGCAGAGGCAGAAGGGTTTTTCATCTTGAACTCCTTCTTCAAGAAAAAAAGCCACACAGGAAATGGACATGGGGACATCCAAATGGGACGACAAGTGAAATTGATTTTATTATGTGTAACAAAAAATTCGTCATAGAAGACTGCAGTGTGCTAAACAAGTTCAACACAGGTAGTGACCATAGATTGGTGAGATGTAAGATGCACCTCAACACTAAACTTGAACGTGGCAAGCTCATAAGACAAACAAAATCTATTGACATAACCAACCTTAAAAAACACCATAATACCTTCAAGTTGGAACTGAAGAACAGGTTCTCTGCTTTAGAAGGCCTAACATCGGAAGAAGTGGACATCTCTGAAGTTAACAGAAAAGTAACGAAAGCTCTTATGGAAACAGCAACAAAATTAGCTGGGTCTAAGAACAAGTTGCATGTGAACAAATTATCAGGAAAAACGAAAATGTTGATGCAAAAAAGAAGAGAGATGAGGACAACTAAAGAAGATGTGACTTCCAAAGTGGAATATATAGAGCTATGCAAGACAGTAAGAAAAAGTATCACTGAAGACGTAAGGAAATTCAACTGTGAACTAGTGAGGAAAGCAATTGAAAACAACCAAAGCCTAAAGATAGCAAAGGGACATCTCAGTAAGGGAAAGAAAACAGATTATGGCACTGAGAAAAGAAGATGGTTCTGTAACAAGAAATAAAGGCGAAATTTTGACAAGAGTGAAAGATTTCTCTCAAATTATATGAAAGGGATGATATATGCACTCCAGACATCATGAAAGATACCAGTACCAGAGTTCCTCCAGTCCTTCCAGCAGAAGTTGCACATGCAATCAAGAACATGAAGCGAGGAAAAGCTCCAGGAGAAGATGGAATTACTGTAGACATCATACAAGAAGCAAGTGGAGAAATCGAAACAGTACTCGCCCAAATTTTCACTCGATGCCTTAATGAAGGAAAGATTCCTGAGGATTGGAACACCGCTACAATGATCCTGCTACATAAGAAAGGTGACATTGAGGATCTCGGAAACTACAGACCTATCAGCCTCCTATCAGTAGTTTATAAAATCTTCACTAAAGTTCTTTCACACCGCTTGAAGGTAACACTGGACATGGCTCAACCGAGAGAACAAGCTGGATTCAGGAGTGGCTACAGCACAATAGATCATATCCACGTGCTGAGAGAACTAATTGAAAGAGCGAGGGAATATGAACTTCCATTGTGCATGGCTTTTATCGATTATGAAAAAGCCTTTGATTCAGTGAAACCATCAGCAGTTACAATGGCTCTGAAAACCTGCGGTATTGAAGATGCATACATTAATATTATTAATAACATCTATGAAAATGCAAGTGCAAAGATTAGGCTGTTTGAAAATACAACACACGTAAAAATTGGAAAGGGAGTGAGACAAGGTGACACCATATCTCCGAAGCTCTTTAATGCCACATTGGAGGGTGTTTTTCAGTCACTGAGCTGGGAAAACAAGGGGATAAAGATTAATGGAGATTATCTAACCCACCTTCGTTTTGCTGATGACGTAGTCATTTTGCAACTACCCCATCAGAGCTGCAGAGTATGATCCAGGAACTTGCTGACAAGAGTAAAGAAGTGGGATTAAAAATGAACTTTCAGAAGACAAAAGTGATGTTCAATGCTTTTACAAGAAATGAAGATTTATCGATTGATGGAGAAAAGCTGGAGATAACAGACACGTACGTTTATCTTGGACAGCAGATATCAAGTGAGGTCACATTGATGAAGAAATTAATCGGCGTACAAAACTTGCCTGGAGAGCTTTTGGAAGAAACAGCATAATTTTCAAGAGCAATATGCCATTATGTCTTAAAAAGAAAAGTGTTTGATCAATGCATCCTTCCAGTGCTTACGTATGGTGCGGAGACGTGGACCTTAACTAAAAGAGACATACAAAGGCTGCAGACAACTCAAAGAAGCATGGAGAGGTGCATGCTTGGTGTAACCAGGCGAGATAAGAAGAGGAACTCGTGGATCCGAAAAATGACAAGAGTGGAAGACATCATGATCAAGAGTTAAATCCCTGAAATGGCAATGGGCTGGACATACTGCCAGAAGGACAGACCATAGATGGACAGCTGAAATTTTAGATTGGATTCCAAGGGACAGGAAAAGACCCAGAAGAAGACCACATGGGAGATGGGTGGATGAAATTCGAAAGTATGCAGGGGTGACATGGAGGAGACTGGCACAAGACAGACCGTTGTGGAGGAAACTTGGGGAGACCTTCGTCCAGCAGTGGATTGATAATGGTTGACAATGATGATGATGATGATATATACACTGGTGTGCAAAAATTAAGGACGAAGAGGAGAAATTAGCATCGCCGCCCCGGTGGCCCAGTGGTGATCAGTCGTCCGAAAGGGGTCCGGGTTCGAATCCCGGTGAGGCATGGATGTTGTGTTTGTCTTACGGCACTGACTCTCTCCTTTCCCTGGAACCAGTGGTCCTAAATTAGGGACGGGCGGCTGCTTATAGCCCATTGAGTTGCTTGCAGTGGTCGCTAAACCTTCAATAAAAAAACGCCATTTCCGTATATTTTACGTAGTACTTAACTGTGTACTTCTGAACTTTTCACATTATAATACACTGGTAATAATACTGTAGCTCTGAGCCATAAATTATAAATGAGAACACCACTTTACATAAAGTATTAAGTACAAACGTAGCCGATTCATACAAGAATACACACTGAACAAATCACCTCCTTCGTCCTAATGACTCATCTTGTAACTCCGAAATGTTTGCAATTAAATTTTTATAAATGATAATTTCTTAATGAATATATCCTTAGGTTAATTATTCCTAAAAACGGCTCTTGTTACCTACATGATTTACTAAATGGAAATATTTAAAAGTAGCATGTCGGGTCATAAGAAAGTATTGAAACTGGATTGCACGAAATAGCTTCGGCCTAATGTCACGTGATTTGACGGCTCTCATTTTGGGATCACGGCGGCTCAGTGGCAGGCACTACCAGTGCGGGGTCTATCATTATATATGGTCGAAGATAACACCCCTGTTTTTTGAACAATAACAGTTGTCTTCTTTCCAGCATGGCGGCAAGTCTGGACATTCTGCTATTTCTTACTTTATTTTTGTCCACTAACCCTTTAACAGGACGATGTACCTGAAACAAACGGTGCTACAAACTTTCTGCCCTCCCAAAACACAAATGTTCACATAGTGTCCGGATTTTATCGAAGCTACGCCAAAACAATTCCTTTTCTCCTCTCAATGTAGCTCTACCGATCATAAACTTGTCGCTTGTGATAAGCGCTCCTTCATTCTCTGCTCTATGACTCAAGTCACGAAGTCTGTCTGATACTGACATCATATCATACCACTGTTTAGAAACAAGTCAATCAAACATTGTCTCTCTTGTTTCTTGGGTTCGTCGCCATTGTTATAGATCCTTTCGCAGGTAATCAATCAGAAAGTACTTAGTATCGATCATCTCCCTAAATGATTACTTTGAATAACGAAGCTAAGCGAATGAATAAACCTGTGCATGGCCATTTTGAGTAAAGAAGCTAAGCAAACTAGAAAACCTGTGCATTACCATTTTGAGTAAAGAAGCTAAGCGAACGAGTAAGCTTGCGCATGACCACTTTGAATAAAGAAGCTAAGCGAACGAGTAAACTTGCGCATGACCACTTTGAATAAAGAAGCTAAGCGAACGAGTAAGCTTGCGCATGACCACTTTGAATAAAGAAGCTAAGCGAACGAGTAAGCTTGCGCATGACCACTTTGAATAAAGAAGCTAAGCGAACGAGTAAACCTGCGCATGACCACTTTGAATAAAGAAGCTAAGCGAACGAGTAAACTTGCGCATGACCACTTTGAGTAAAGAAGCTAAGCGAACGAGTAAACCTGGCATGACCATTTTGAGTAAAGAAGCTAAGCGAACGAGTAAGCTTGCGCATGACCACTTTGAATAAAGAAGCTAAGCGAACGAGTAAACCTGTGTATGACCACTTTGAGTAAAGAAGCAAAGCAAACGAGTGAACCTGCTCATGACGCCTTTGTATTATAACGAAGCAGCGTTTAGACGCAAAAAAGTTTCCCTTTTTAGTAATACCTCCATTGATTTCAAATACATCTTCGTGGGTTTTATGTCGTAAAATTTACTGTGTTATATAATTTGAAGTGAAAAAAAACTCTTTTCTTGGTAGTCTGCACTAGAAATCTGCAACGGCCTGACCCGTTTTGCGGCGTCAGATGGATTTCATTGCGAGGCCCGGAGCAAAATTTTATCCCGGGGACTAGAAAATAAATCTCATTTTTTAATAAAGTCATTACGTGAAAATGTCGTCCGTAAGTAACACGCACTAAACTGTCATGAAAACAAAATGATTATCTCAAACAAGTATTTGCTTTCAGCTTAAGAAAAGCACCATAACATGAATTCAAAGTTTAGAGGGAGAGAGAAAGAGAGTAAGAAAGGGTTAAAATCTACAGTTTTCTTTTCAGGGAGACATGGTTGATGTATTGTGATTCTTATAACAACTTTCTCACAAATTGATCTAAAACATAAATTCAACTAATATGCGTATCGAATATTTTCGCATTGCAAATATTTTTGCGTAGGAAATAATAAGGATCCCTCTAAAATGAATTCGTATAAATAGTTTTTCTCCTGATACATGTTTTAGTGATTGACTTTTAGTGCAAAGTGGAGTAACTGGCAAATTAGTAACTTTTTAAAGTTTTATACGAGCTCATATCTGAAAACTGTTTTTTTTCCACGTGTCTAGTAATGTTTTTAAAGTCACTGAATCATTGGATTCCATGTGTAGCCCAAAATACAACTTTGATATTGTTCTTTTTTATCTTTTTAAATTCGTTGTTCTTTTAGTTTTTTATTTTAATTTTTTTTTATTTATCTTGCTTACACAAAAATTGTTGAATATATATATATATATATCTAAAAGTACGGGACACAAAATAGAGAAATTTTATTTGTCATTTCATGAATGCAGGAAATGTTACAGTGGTTACGATAATCAATTTGAAATCTGCAAATTTCAGTACCTGTCCGGCGAAGGGCCACAACCTATTCGAAAGTAGGGGGACGGGTAGGGGGATGATTAGAAACTAAAACAAAACATTGAAAATACCTTTTTAAGGGCCTCGCGTTCCAAAACGTACAAAAATGGGTATAAAATATAATAAATTCTACGAAAACTGATTTTGCTTTTATTTCGTAAACTGCGGGGCTAGAGGGGACCGATTTCCCCTACGGTCTAGCCGGCATATAGGCCGGCTAGACCATAGAAATGGTAAATAAATCTTTCAGAACAAACTTGAGGCCGATTCGGCACTCAGGTTTGTTCTGAAAGATTTTGCATTTGCTCTTGGATTAAAGAAAAATGTTTCGACTCACAAAACGAAAACTGTCTTGTTAAATAATCAGATCACTAAGTGAAACGAAAGATATGGAAATACACTACCGGTGCGTTGTTTAATAATAGCTGAAATCGATAAGCCGGTTTCTAACAGGAGAGCCTGAAGCAGGCAGGTTCATTTCTTTAAAGGTTGAAATCGAACTTTGGCTTTAATATCAGTTAACACTGTGACTACTACCACAGTCGTCAGCTTTACCGCTGTAAAGATTTCATGCAAAATGAAATTATGGTAAAGATTTCATGCAAAATGAAATTATGGTAAAGATTTCATGCAAAATGAAAACAAGATTTCATGCAAAATAAAAACAAGATTTCATGCAAAATGAATTATTGTAAAGATTTCATGCAAAATGAAATATTGTAAAGATTTCATGCAAAATGAATTACTGTAAAGATTTCATGCAAAATGAAAACAAGATTTCATGCAAAATGAAAACAAGATTTCATGCAAAATGAAATATTGTAAAGATTTCATGCAAAATGAAATATTATAAATATTTCATGCAAAATGAATTATTGTAAAGATTTCATGCAAAATGAATTATTGTAAATATTTCATGCAAAATGAATTATTGTAAAGATTTCATGTAAAATGAATTATTGTAAAGATTTCATGCAAAATGAATTATTGTAAAGATTTCATGCAAAATGAATTATTGTAAAGATTTCATGCAAAATGAAATATTGTAAAGATTTCATGCAAAATGAAATTATTAGAAATCTGATATTCGTCAAGGTCTTCCGCTGTCATACAACTGACCAAGCAAGGTCAACATACGTATAATTAGCGTCTAAATGCATTGCTTTTTTTGTTTTCCGGGAAATGTTGTCATAAACAGACTTCTTTGTTTCACCAAACCTGATAACGAAACTTCTTTAGTAATTCGTTTCTATAACGGAGTAATGAAGCTCATAGTATGTATTTGTTTGATCGAGGCTAACCTGTTAGTGTGGAAGTGGAAATTATTTTATATATGAAAAATATGTACGTAGCTGGGTTGTGACGTACCTACCTCAGAGGTGACGCACATATCAAGACGGCAAAGTTGCAGCAACAAACTTCGTCGGTGTAGCTTAATTGGGAAAGAATTACGCTCCAGCCCAAGGATGCTCGTGCGATTGCCACCGACAAAATGACTTTTACGTTATGTGGTCTAACCCTCATCTGTGGGAGGAATTCCTACCAGAAATGGCTAGTCTCCCTGCTTCACACCATGTTTACTACGGAGGTAGTTCAACTTAGTAAAGCAATTTTGTTTCTCCAAAAGAAGAATTTCGCTATTAGCAATAAAGTGGCGCAATGAAAGTTAGAAACGAGCCCGGCTGCAGTTTCAATATTAAGGCTCGTGCAGATCTCTAATCTGAACTAATACTCTGTGTGTGTCATTGTCGTGGTGTGTGTCAGTGTGTGTGTGTCATTGTCGTGGTGGTGACAGTGTGTGTGTGTATCATTGTCGTGGTGGTGACAGTGTGTGTGTGTGTGTCATTGTCGTGGTGTGTGTCAGTGTGTGTGTCATTGCCGTGGTGTGTGTGTCAGTGTGTGTGTGTCATTGTCGTGGTGTGTGTCAGTGTGTATGTGTCATTGCCGTGGTGTGTGTGTGTCAATGTGTGTGTCATTGTCGTGCTGTGTGTCAGTGAGCGTGCCATTATTGTGGTGTGTGTCAGTGTGTGTGTGCCATTATTGTGGTGTGTGTCAGTGTGTGTGTGTGTGTCATTGTCGTGGTGTGTGTTAGTGTATGTGTCATTGTCGTAGTATGTTGCAGTGTGTCATTGTCGTAGTACGTTGCAGTGTGTCATTGTCGTAGTACGTTGCAGTGTGTCATTGTCGTGGTGTGTGTCATTGTTCTGGTGTGCGTCAGTGTGCGTGTAATTACAGTGCAGACGGCAAGTTAGCACGTACACTCTTGATCAACGGCGAATCTAATTTTGTGAAATAATGGCAACGGTTGTATATATATATATATATATATATATATATATATATATATACTGTATATGTCACTGATTTCTAAGTAACTAAAGTGGATTTTTAGTAATAAAATGCTTCCAGGAGTCCTACTTTTCAAGGTTCTTTCACATTCTTTAGTGTTCCATTGAGGTTTTAATGTGTCAGTCAGGGGCATACATAGATTTTTTCTAGGGGGAGGACGAAAAATGAATTATTTTTTAAATCCACCAGAACAAAACAAAAGTTATAAAGAAAAATAGAAGAAAAATTAAAGCGTTATTTTCTAATGTAAGTTGAAGCATTTTTGTTAAATGAAAACATTTTTTTTTTTTTGTAAGTCGTTTTTTATTAAAAAAATGAAACTTTCGCAGGAGCAAGGTCCCTCTAAATACGCCCCTGGTGTCAGTGGCACCTTCTTCAGATATTAATTCCTTAGCCATCTCTATGTTCTTCCTCCCTCTTCTTGTGAAGCCACGAAGATCCACTAGTTGTGAATTTTTCTTTCATTTGGCCTTGTAAATATAACAGTGTATCTCACAATATGGCGACTTGATGAATATCAGGTTTTACCTTCACGAAACTTGGCGTTTAATACTTACTGTGTTGTGTTATTTTTCCGTCGAACTTCAAGGTGTAATTATGCTAATAAATCTTCTTGGCTTTTTAACAACATTGTTATGCCCGTACAAAAACATGAGAAATCGTTAAGGTCGATAAATCAAGAAAACATCCCCAGAAGCTATGTGCGAACGGCTGTAAGGAAACAGTTTGCCGCAATGGATTTCTAAGAAATTTATTCGGTCATCAGTTATGAATATTAGCTCGATAATAGATCATATTAGTTACTCTTTGTTTTTTAATTCGCTATTTTAAGAAGACTAATTTAGCAGACATTAGAACACGTGTTTTGTAGTCTTTAATTTATTCATTCTGTCATTAATCATTGGAAAATATATTCATGAGCAGCAAGTCTTTGAAAAAGCAGGTCAGTGTACACAGATTAAATAACTTTTCACACTCCTGGTGTTGAAAGTAAAAATAAGTACCAAATGTGATGGGAGATAAAGAATTTTATATAAATATATTATTTCTGCGTGTGGATAAACTGTAAAAGAACTAGTGCTATTAAATATTTGCTAGCGATTTGCCTTTTCACGAACTAAACATGGAGAATGTTGAATTTCTTCTTCTTTTCTATTTTCGATTTGAGGGTTTGACCATTACCTTGAGCAACTCAATATGCAATAAGCAGTCACCCGTTTCTAATCTGGAACCATGGGCTTCGGATGGTCTTGTGGTTAGAGGAACCGGCTCCCAACTATACGGTTGGACGTTAGACCCCATCTAGACTGCCGAACTACTAAATATTCGTTGTGCCTCGGAGAGCCCGCTAATGGCGGTGCCGGAGTAATTACCTCCTCCCCCCCCCTCTCCGTCACAAATATGATCATCTATTCTACAGACTTCCGTGGGACTTTTGCTTCCGTGTGACTTTCCTGTCACGCACTCTAGACCAAATATCTTAGCTTCTTACAAGACCTGGGGTGAGACATTCCCCTCCTAAAATCCTGTACATAAGTCTCTTTAATCTGGGGTGGCTTGTTCCAGAGAAGGGTGGTAGCCAGTGCCGTGAGATAAACACACCATCCATGCTTTACCTGGCATTCGAACCCGTACCCATCACGGGCTAATTATCAGAGTTTCATAACACTTGGTCACTAGACCGGCACATTTATTTCATTTATAGAAAAGACATGCCTGAAAGGAAAGCCAGTTACTCCCAACCCTCCTTCTCTATTGTCGTTGTCCTTTTGTTAGAAAATTAAACTAGCAGTACTTTCTGGCTTACTTCCCATCTGAATACACAAAATAAACGACATATTAATCTCGAATATTACTTTAGACATAAAATAAGTCTTCAGCAAAGTTTGAGTAAACTACACAACTTGACAAGGAAAGTCACGGACCAGGAAAATATCTCTAGAGCTATTATATTGATAGTGTTCTACATTTTGTGCAGGTCAATAATCATTATGTGGCTACATACTGAAATAACGTATGACACACTCGTCCAGGAGATAAGGCGGCTATATTGTCCCTTTGGAGATGCTGCAACGTCATCAAACATGGGGTTGTAGTGCGTGGCAAAAATAAGTATAGTACAGGGTAATTCAAAATGGTGTTCCGGATTTAAATGATTTGGTACTCATGTTTAATGTAAAGCAGATACACACGCACGTAGTACTGTTGCAAAGCACATATCATAAATTTTTGTTCAACTTATTTACAAATGTTCAATGTGCGCTCCCTGCGTAACACGGCACACATCAAGATCAAGTCGAAAATCAGGTTCCTACTAAACTCTTTGTGGCATGTCGGTGTCAATGTCTGTGATGCGAGCTTTCAAATCAACCAGTGTTATTGCAAGTAATGGCACATAGACACGATCCTTTAGGAAACTCCACAAGAAAAAAATCACACAGGGTGAAATCTGGGGATTGTAGTGAAGAACGCGACAGTCCGTCACCTCCCTCAGCTGAACGGTCAATCCATCGGTTTGGCAGCCTGTCATTGAGGTGACTCCTAACCTCGTTATGGAAATGCGGTGGAGCACCACCGAGTTGAAAAATGAAGTCATCAATGTCTTCTTCCAGCTGCTGAAGAAGCCATTGTTCGAGAATGTCGAGATAGGTAATTCCTATCCCAGTGGCTTCAGCGAAGAAGAAAGGCCCATACACTTCACGATGAGGAATTGTACAGATGACACTGACTTTTGAGGAAGCACGCTAGACCTGCGAGATTGCATGGGAATTTTCAGTGTCCCACATTCTCACGTTATGCCTGTTCACCTTTCTTGAAATGTGGAATGTTGCTTCGCCACTAAAATCTAACTTTTCAGAGAAACCGTCATCCTCCATTAGAGTGAAAAAATCTTACATAGAAAGACGCTCGCACGTGGCGGCCATCCCTCTTCAGCTTTTGAATCAACTGCAGACGATACGGTTGCGTGTTCAAACGTTTCCTCAGAACTCGTCATACAGTTTTCTGCGGGACACCAAGTTTTCGACCTGTTCGATAAGTGGGTGTCTTAGAGCTCCTTACGTAACTTATCACGCTCCACTGCGTCGTTTGCTATCGACGGACGTCCAGTCGATTTTCCAGTGCAAACGCAGCTCATATCTTGAAATCGTAAGTACCCATTACGAATTGACTTACCACTGGGTGGTTCTATCCCAAATTGTGTCGGAAAATGCCGTGGAATTGTCACAACTGACTTGTTTGTATGATAATTGAGAACACAAAATGCCTTCTTTTGTCCGCTTGCCGCTATTGTATGACTTGTTCCTTCTGCCGTACTTATCGCGCCATCTACCGACCTCCCGCGGAATCGACAGTGGGGCATTCGAACTTGGAGAAATTACCTTCTAAAGTACACATCTCACAACTAAAAATACTCATTACATGTCGTGTGTAAAGCATTGAAATCGGGAACATCATTTTAACATACCCTGTACATAATGCGTTTTCCTCGAAAAAGGGATGCACGCCCCTTTTGTGCAGTGGTCTAATCGCTGGTTTCTGACCATTCGTGGTTTCTGCGCACCGTGAATGTGTCCAGAATGAAGCACGGGTGGTGTTTTTGTTCTACGGCACTGCCTCTCTCTCTTTCCTGGGACCAGCAAACCCAAATTAGGGACAAGAGACAACATGCCCCGTCTTTAGAGCAGTGGCGGGTTTAGAGTTACCAAGGCCCTCTGCTCGGGTTTGGAGCGGCCTCACTTTTCCTGGCATTATTGTAAAAGTAACGTTTTTATTGCCCAATATCAACTCCCTCTGCATTTACTGTCTTAATGTATGAGAAACTATCGTTGTCGAAAAGAAAAATGCCAGTGGAACTGTGAATCGACGCAACTGGAGGATTTGGGGTAATGAAAATCTGCAACTCACATGTGAGCTAGAGAGAGGCAGAGCTAAAGTTAACGCCTGGGTCGGCTTGATGTACACGATAAGCTGATCTGACTTTTCTCCTTTTCGGAAGAAACTGTCACCAGGATCTCGTACCTGGACATGCTGGACCTGTTTACTCAGCTGGCCAGGACAAATGTTGAAGTTCATCTTGGTGCCCTTCAAACCAAGACAGAACTCTTGTGGTTGTGTGTATTGGCGCATTATCATCTTGGAAAATAGCATCACTGTTGGGAAACATCATTTGGAACAAAGAATGCTCCTGATCACTTAGAATGTCTAAGTACTCGCTGGCAGTAACTCGACCATGTAGGGTAATGATGGGCCAGCCGAATACCAAGACAAAGCCGCTCAAATGTTCGACAGTTAGAACCACACATTCCCATTTGTACGCTTCCCTGGGGGTTCTCCATACATAAACACGACCTGCTGTTGAGAATAATGTAAATGAGGACACATCGGGCCAAATCACGTGTTTCCAGTTATCAGCTGTTCAGGTTTTATGCTCATGACACCATGTTTTTCGCATTGTAGCGTTGGGTTTGATGATTAAATGTTTAGGAATTGCAACACTTCAATGAATGTTGGCTTTGTGAAGTTCTTTGCGGACTGTTTCCTGCAAACAAGTGTGACGTACCTGCTCCGCAGGACGCACACGACATAAAGGCAGATAGCAGCAAGGACGAACGTCCGCGTAGCTCAGTTGGTAGAGCGATTTGTTCCGGAATAAGTGGACTCGGGTTCGATCCCCGGCGTGGACCAAAAATGACAGAGAAATTTACTTCGTTATAATGGCGCCCGAACTTCCCGGATGACCCGGCCGTTCAAGATCTCGCAATGGTGGGATGTTCTTTCCACACCGCGAGATAGGAAAAATAAGAGAATCCCTTCTTCAGCGCTTCGAAAAATAAAAGTGTGTTATGTTGCATTCCACACAACAGATTTACTGGGAGTTCTCAAGTGCACGCTCTACAGCGGATGGCTGCCTGCAAAAATTCATGGTCACGGCTAACCCGTGAGCCATGCCCCGGCCCTCTTTCGGGGGAAGGGGAGATGTGACGTGCCTGCTCCGCAGGACGCACACGACATAAAGGCAGATAGCAGCAAGAACGAACGTCCGCGTAGCTCAGTTGGTAGAGCGACTTTTTCCGGAATAAGTGGACTTGGGTTCGATCCCCGGCGTGGACAAAAATGACGGAGAAGTTTACTTCGTTATGCAAGGTCTTGCAGATGGATACTGAGTTCTGCTGGGGTTTTTTTCCTGCAGTAGTTCTGCAATGTTTGGACACAATACTTTTTAGTCAATGAAGGTAGAAATATCCTTCATAGTACATGGAACTTTCACAGAATATTCAAGCAAAGCAAACTGAATTTGCCCATACCACTTACTGGTCATGAAGAATATTTCTTTCTTCATTGATTTATCTGTAGTACTGATGACCTGCGGCCTACATCCGTCTGCATGGAAATTGGGCCGAAGCGATATGAGGAAGCACGGATGCTTCGACTAGCGAAAAATCTGACTTTCAGATTCCTATGTCTCAGTTGCTTGAAACTTCACTGTCCTGGGTGGTGTAATGGTTAGCATACTTTACCGGTGATCGGGAGATGCGGGGTTCGATTCCAGAATAATGAGATTTTCAAGTTTTCTGAGAAGTGTTACATGGATGACCAGTAAGTGGCACTGGCAAATTCAGTTTGCTTTGCTTGAATATACATTTCAGTGTTCGACGGTCCCTTTCTTTCAGTCTGGGGTTTCACCCTCTAGTACTGCAGATATGTGAAATAATTTTCCCGTTGATGATAGAAGCATGCAACTTGAGGCACATATACTGCATAAATGAAGGTTTAATTTTGGAGGCCATCTCAGATTTTTCTTTTAACAAAATTGACAGCCATTTAAAAAAATGGCGAGTCATTGTTATTTTTGTTTATACTGTAGATATTCATGTTCAATCATTTACTTGTGGTCATGAAATGCCTATAGTACATTTTAGAAGTAAAAATAAACCCTAATGGTAGATAATGACATTTTATTTTCAATAATGTATCATCATCATCATTGTCAACCATTATCAATCCACTGCTGGACGAAGGTCTCCCCAAGTTTCCTCCACAACGGTCTGTCTTGTGCCAGTCTCCTCCATGTCACTCCCGCATATTTACGAATTTCATCCACCCATCTCCCATGTGGTCTTTTTCTGGGTCTTTTCCTGTCCCTTGGAATCCAATCTAAAATCTCGGCTGTCCATCTATGGTCTGTCCTTCTGGCAGTATGTCCAGCCCATTGCCATTTCAGGGATTTAACTCTGATCATGATAATAATGTATACCATATTTTATTTATAATATATTTATTTATATTATATTTATAAAAATGTTTGATGGATGTTTATTTAATGGAATACTGCTATTGTCTGTACTGATATTGAATACTGTTTTGTCTTATGTTACTGATTTAAATGAAATGAACACATTTTTTGTAATCATCATCATCATCATCATTGTCAACCATTATCAATCCACTGCTGGACGAAGGTCTCCCCAAGTTTCCTCCACAACGGTCTGTCTTGTGCCAGTCTCCTCCATGTCACTCCCGCATATTTACGAATTTCATCCACCCATCTCCCATGTGGTCTTTTTCTGGGTCTTTTCCTGTCCCTTGGAATCCAATCTAAAATTTCGGCTGTCCATCTATGGTCTGTCCTTCTGGCAGTATGTCCAGCCCATTGCCATTTCAGGGATTTAACTCTGATCATGATGTCTTCCACTCTCGTCATTTTTCGGATCCACGAGTTCCTCTTCTTATCTCTCCTGGTTATACCAAGCATGCACCTCTGCATGCTACTTTGAGTTATCTGCAGCCTTTGTATGTCTCTTTTAGTTAAGGTCCACGTCTCTGCACCATACGTAAGCACTGGAAGGATGCATTGATCAAACACTTTTCTTTTAAGACATAATGGCATATTGCTCTTGAAAATTATGCTGTTTCTTCCAAAAGCTCTCCAGGCAAGTTTTGTACGCCGATTAATTTCTTCATCAATGTGACCCTCACTTGATATCTGCTGTCCAAGATAAACATATGTATCAGTTATCTCCAGTTTTTCTCCATCAATCGATAAATCTTCATTTCTTGTAAAAGCATTGAACATCACTTTTGTCTTCTGAAAGTTCATTTTTAATCCCACTTCTTTACTCTTGTCAGCAAGTTCCTGGATCATACTCTGCAGCTCTGATGGGGTAGTTGCAAAAATGACTACGTCATCAGCAAAACGAAGGTGGGTTAGATAATCTCCATTAATCTTTATCCCTTTGTTTTCCCAGTTCAGTGATTGAAAGACATTTTCCAATGTGGCATTAAAGAGATTCGGAGATATGGTGTCACCTTGTCTCACTCCCTTTCCAATTTTTATGTGTGTTGTATTTTCAAACAGCCGAATCTTTGCACTTGCATTTTCATAGATGTTATTAATAATATTAATGTATGCATCTTCAATACCGCAGGATTTCAGAGCCGTGGTAACTGCTGATGGTTTCACCGAATCAAAGGCTTTTTCATAATCGATAAAAGCCATGCACAATGGAAGTTCATATTCCCTCGCTCTTTCAATTAGTTCTCTCAGTACGTGGATATGATCTATTGTGCTGTAGCCACTCCTGAATCCAGTTTGTTCTCTCGGTTGAGCCATGTCCAGTGTTACCTTCAAGCGGTGTGAAAGAACTTTAGTGAAGATTTTATAAACCACTGATAGGAGGCTGATAGGTCTGTAGTTCCTGAGATCCTCAATGTCACCTTTTTTATGTAGCAGGATCATTGTAGCGTTGTTCCAATCCTCGGGAATCTTCCCTTCATTAAGGCATCGAGTGAAAATTTGGGCGAGTACTGTTTCGATTTCTCCACTTGCTTCTTGTATGATGTCTATAGTAATTCCATCTTCTCCTGGAGCTTTCCCCCGCTTCATGTTCTTGATTGTATGAGCAACTTCTGCTGGGAGGACTGGAAGAACTCTGGTACCTTTCATGATGTCTGGAGTACATGTATCATCCCTTTCATATAATTTGGAGTAGAAATCTTTCACTCTTGTCAAAATTTCGCCTCTATTTCTTGTTATAGAACCATCTTCTTTTCTCAGAGCCATAATCTGTTTTCTTCCCTTACTGAGATGTCCCTTTGCTATCTTAAGGCTTTGGTTGTTTTCAATTGCTTTCCTCACTAGCTCACAGTTGTATTTCCTTACGTCTTCAGTGATACTTTTTCGTGTTGTCTTGCATAGCTCTATATATTCCACTTTGGAAGTCACATCTTCTTTAGTTGTCCTCATCTCTCTTCTGTTTTGCATCAACATTTTGGTTTTTCCTGATAATTTGTTCACATGCAACTTGTTCTTAGACCCAGCTAATTTTGTTGCTGTTTCCATTAGAGCTTTGGTTACTTTTCTGTTAACTTCCGAAATATCCACTTCTTCCGATGTTAGGCCTTCTAAAGCAGAGAATCTGTTCTACAGTTCCAACTTGAAAGTATTATGGTGTTTTTTAAGGTTGGTTATGTCAATACATTTTGTTTGTCTTATGAGCTTGCCACGTTCCAGTTTAGTGTTGAGGTGCATCTTACATCTCACCAATCTATGGTCACTACCTGTGTTGAACTTGTTCAGCTCACTGCAGTCTTCGATGACGAATTTTTGTTACACATAATAAAATCAATTTCACTTGTCGTCCCAATTGGATGTCTCCATGTCCATTTCCTGTGTGGCTTTTTCTTGAAAAAGGAGTTCAAGATGAAAAATCCTTCTGCCTCTGCAAACTCAACGAGAGTATTTCCACGCTGGTTTCTGTTGCCGTGACCGAATTTACCTACTGAAGTTTCATTCTGTTGCCGTTGCCCTATTTTTGCATTGAAATCTCCCATAATTATCTTCAAGTACTGCTTACCTTTATTATTTAGATGACGAATTTCCTCATAAAATTCTTCAATTTCTTCTTCAGGATGACTTGTGGTGGGTGCATAAGTTTGAATAATCTGAGCCTGGTATCTACTCGATAGTTGGATAACGAGTCGTGCAGCTCTGTCAGAGGAACTTTCAACTTCTACAACTTTATCCTTCAGTTTCTTGTTTATTATAAATCCAACACCACTAGTTCTGCTAGTATCTGTCCCACGATAATAGAAGAGATGTCCACTTTTCAGTTCAATGAGATCTTCTCCTTACCTCACTTAGCCCGACGATGTCCCACTTGATCCTTTGTAGTTCCTCTTCCAATTCAAGAAGCCTTGAATCAGAAGATAGGGAGCGTCCGTTGTACGTAGCCAAGGTCAGCATCAGATGGCAGCCTAGTCCGGTCCTCCAGGGATTCTTAGCACCCTCTGCCTTCATGTCGCACTGGCCGCTGCCTTGGCCAGGTACATTCCAGCTGCCGGAGACTGAGGGCCAAGATTTAAGTTGTAGAGTCATTTTGGAGGTGTTTGGCCATAACTCACCACGCTGGCCAAGCGGGTTGGTGAGTGTGGGATAGCATTTCCTCTGATCCCGATGGTATAGTTATACCGCTATTGGCGGTCGCCAGAGCCCCTTTAGTGGGAACAGGATGCACCACGAGATGTAATAAACCCCTTTATTTCACTCAGTACAAAGAGCGCCACAAGTACAAAGAGCGGTACACTATAGGGCAGCCTACTTGCACTGTCGTGTGCAGCCTTTCATGCAGCCACGTCGTATAAGTTCCGTGCATGCTTGAGAAGCCTGTGGTAGGGTTGTCGAAGATATTATCCATCCACCTTCGTCCTTCTTCTTCCAACTCCAATCACCTGGCGACGAGAGCAAAGGGGTTGCGACCATGATTTGGGCCCAGCAGTAACCAGCCTGGTAGACAGCTCTCTATGTATACTGAATGAGAGCATCTTGCGAAGGAGGCAGATTGTCAATTGCTCTACCGTTCTGAGTAAACAGGTGTTTTCTTGTCTCATTAACACATTCGTCGCTGCTAGTACGGTCATATAGCAAAACTATAAATTTCTAGAATGGGTTCAGCATTTCTTGTAGAGTCTGCTGAGTAGGTCTGTCAGCCAATGTACAAAAAGTCGCGGTGATATCGTGATATGCATTCCAGGTGTCCCATGCGGTCCTTTTGCCTCTTCCTCCAAAGAAGGATACAGTGTCGCAACTAGTTATTGTGTGAAACAATGGTAAGGCAGTACAACGATCACGACCCAAAGATCTTACTAAGTCATGCGCGGCAATGATCCCGTAATTCTTCCCAACTCCAAAAGCAACATATAGTTCCCCAATGTTTAGACGTTGTGCTGATGTGATGGCTAGAACTACAACATCGGTGTCCACAGTGCGTATTTCGGCTTTGTCATTTCCTTGCTGCACAGCAACACATAAATGAAGTAGGATTCGAGTGAATGCTTCTTCGTGGTGGATGGAGCCAGTCCTAAGATATATTGACGATTTATAGCAAGGACATTTTTAACATTTGTCGTAATCACCTGCTTGTCCGTGTCAATTGCTGCCAAGGTTGTAGCCAAGAAAGAGAACAATTCAGTCTTATTTTCATCGACCTGGAGAAACTCCTGCCAGTTTTTAGGAAGTGGACTTCTTGGTTCAACACGTTTGCGAACACCTTTACCCCTTTTGCTCTGTGTGTCGCTCTTCAAGCTGTCAGGCATGTACACGTTCCAGATGATATCTAGCCTTCTTACATATTGAAGCTGAGATTTGATGTAGGGTATGAACACAGTACTGGCATAATCTTCAAAAGTTTTTGCACATCCTGGTCGCAGCATGTTGACAATTGTAGCACCTTCAATGATGGAAATTTCTACTGTTGGTTTGGTAGTAGTAATTTTTCCGGGTGTTAGTTCTTCAAGGCAATTTAATAAATCAGACTTTGTTCCGGTTCTTAGACTCCCCAACTTCGACAGTCCTGGAGGATAGGCTTGGTTTTCATGTCTAAAGAACTCATCCATTACGTATGTGTGATGCAATGTAAAATCTAGAGAATAATGAGCAGTCATTCTTCAGTGATGACAAATGTAATTGTTTATTAGACTTTTCACGAACTGGAGGACGGCTGAAGAGGTCGAGGTTATTCCGCTTAATAGGATCTGAGATACGTTTAGTTTTATTAATAAACCTCTCGCTGACATATAACTAATACTGTTCAACTCCAATTTTTTCAATATTTAAAAATGTGTCTGCAACTGCTGTAAGTACGATATTTCTGCTGTCAAGTAACAGAAGATCAGAGCTGTTTTCACTGAATTTGTTTCCCATATCTTGCATTGCATGACTAAGAGACTTGACGTCTTTTGCAAGTGCCATCTGTGAATGCTTGTTAGTCTCGTGGTGACGCTCATCTTTTTCCCATCTCTTCGTCTTGGTAGAATTAAATTCTTCAACTAAGCGGGTCATCTCGGGACCAGACACCATCCAACGATACGGAGCTTTTGAGTTTTCTGTCAGGCCTACAGCCCCTTTGTCATCTTTGACTGATGCGTTATTTTGTTCATGAGCCTGATCAATGGAAATAGCAGAGAATGCTCTCTTTGACTTCTTGGTCACAAACTTTCCTTTCACGAATTCTTCATAGGTGGCAAGGTGATTCTCTTTAAGTGAAATCATATCACGTAAGTGGACGGGAATCCATCGTGCATAGTGAGTATGGCCGAGAGAAAAGAATCAGAGAACAATGTTGGATAGCTCCTCTACATAGAGCTGAACATCTCCTTCTCGTATTGCTCTTACAAAAGTCAAAAAGCAACTAGTTTTGGAATGATGAACCAGAATCTAAATTGGATTGGGCACATACATCAATTCTTTCTTTACACTACTCTTTAAACGACTTAACTTGACTGCTATCTTCTATGTGTTGGCTGTAGTCAATGTAAGCCTGCTGCATAAGTAAATATAGACTACTGGCTGTGATTTGATGAGCCCTACGGGTACGAGTTACATGGGAAACCTTTATAAATGAATCCGCTTTTCCAGCTGTTGTAATATGAGCCTGAACAAGTGCCCCCGTCAAGCCACTTTCATTCAAGAGATTTCCAAGAACCTTGAGAACTGCCATCTCGATATGAAGCCCACCAAATAGTATAATAAATTGACCTTCACCATGAGTTGTTGGCCAGTTCTACTGGATTTGTTTTGCCAATGCGTAGAGTGGATGATCAAATGTAATGATAGGAATCTGCCCAGGATTAAGCCGATCAGTTGCTGTCTTCACAATATCCATTGAATGGCGAATCATGGCCACTGACATAGCATGGTCTGGAAATAGAGGAGGCAATGAAGAAACTGTTAATTCACAATATTTTGGTTTGTTTTCATGTTGACTAGCGTCGTACGCTGCCCAGAAGATTATTTCATCCCCTTGTAGGTTGTCAATAGCCAAAACCGTTTTTACATGCTTCAGCCAGATGTATTCTTTGACCATATCTTGCGGCGAAACTTGTTGGTCAACAAAGTTTTCTTGTACTGTTGGCAGATGACAGTCAGTTCTAATAGCAGGAGCAGGGGTAACACTTGTGTAGCTCTCAGGAAGATATTTAGTTGCTTTCACGGCACAAGGAATTGTAGTCTTTGTCCGATCAGTCCCCGTGAAGTTACCATCTGGATGTTAAAATAGGGATATTCCTGTACCATGAAAAGAGTATTGAGCTGTAGCAGAGCTTGGATTGTGGTCAATATTGTCAACCGCACTAGTTGTGAAGAGCCCTCTTTTTAACTAAACAGGAATGACAGCATTTTCCATGTGATACAGATGACATACTTCATTTCCAAGTTCTGATGAGATGTCTAGCACTCGTTCGTATGATATGCTTAATCTGAGCTCGTGAAGGGCTTCAACTAGTTCAAGCTTGCGAGTTCTTGTATGAATTAAAATACCTAAGTATATAGGCAAAGGTGTTTCCCGTTCTTGACTGTGCCTGAAGACTGTTCCAGAATCATACTCCCGACATCTCACCAAACTGTTGTACATTAGTAACTGTGCAACAGTAAGGATAGGCTGTGGTATTGTGGTAAACCTTGACTGTGCTTTAATATTTGGACCATTCGTAACCATAGCAACCAGTGTTAACAGAGATGCTGGTACCGAGTCTTCCTGACACGTTTTGGCAAATGATCTGTTGAAGAGGTTTTTCATTTTAAAGATGTCTCTTCTAACTATATTTGCTGCTTTAGCAAGATGAACAGCGTCACTATCTGCATCGTATTCACAAGCTTTCTCCAGAGATAATTCAACATCATTATTAAATATTAACATCACATCTCGACTTTGTTTATGTGCTTCCATGTCAGGAAAGTATGCAAGTACTCTGCTTTTTAGTTTTTTGGAATGTATGCGTTCTGAAAGATCACTGCCTAGTTGTTTCATCCTATTGCTGTACAGATTGCATAGATCAACAAGTTTAAATATGGGTGCAATTTCATTCGATGTATGATATAAGTTCTGCAAATGGTTAATTTGTTCTATCTCAGTTTCTTGTGTGTGTGTGTGTTTTTTTTTTTTGTCTCTTGGTCTGTTATATAATGATACGAGACATTGAATATGGTACATTGCACTTTTTGCAATAAGATCACCGGCACTCAGTTTCGCAAGCAGAGGCCTTTCCTCCAGTTTAAGGGCACAGTAGCCGCCCCGGTGGCCCAGTGGTCTAAGCGATGGCCTCTGATCATTCGTCCGAAAGAGGTCCGGGTTGGAATCCCGGTGAGGCATGGATGCTGTGTTCGTCTTACGGCACTGGCTCTCTCCCTTCCCTGGAACCAGTGACCCTAAATTAGGGACGGGCGATTGCTTATAGCCCATTGAGTTGCTCACGGTGGTCATTAAACCTCCAATAAAAAAAGGGCACCTTGACGAACACGAGCATCCAGGCCGAGTGTAGATGCAGTACATAATGATCTTCCAGCTTGAGCAGGCAGTTCACAAAAAAAGCAAATTGCTTTCGAATTAACTGAACTTTTCCCTTCAACATTCTGGTGGGTAAATTTCGTAGAACTATTTGCATTATCCGCTGGTTCTATCTTCCTTTTCTCAGCTCTTTGAAGTTTTGTTTTATTGAACTGCAATCTGCATGATTCGTGAAACCGAGCTTCATGTCGTACCAATGTTGCCTCGATACTTCCTGCATCATCCAGATGTGCCAGATTTATTGTCTTTGGTAAACACCCTGCATTACTAAACCCCATAAGCAGATCAGAAATTGTCTTATAATCGGCTCCCTTTGTATCACGTTTACTGTCTGCTAGACACTGAAGAACTTCACACTTGTCTTGGCAGATAAAACACTTGTTCCACTCAGTTTCTTTAAATTGTCTAGATGTATCAGTATTGAACGGATTCATCAGCTTATGTACTTTATCCATATTTTTATCTTCGTTTTCTTCTTACTGCTTCATCTGAGAAAAAATGGTCATATTATGAAAATATAATGCTGACATGCACACATATTTATAACATCAATTCATGCAAAATCACATATAATACGGCATTAGCGTCATCAAATAACAATTCGAAGCAGCAGATAATTTAATTTCCGAGGCCGCCATTTTGAATGTCCGCCATTAATGTAATAGGGAAATCTGAGATGGCGTCATAGTCAAAATTAAACCTTCATATATGTGCCCTAAGTTGCATGCTTCTATCATCAATAGCACAAATCTTGCAAATGTTTCACCTATCTGCAGTACTACACTGTGTTTCTTCGCCGAAGTCTTACCATGCTTTGTGTTTGCAGCCATAACCGTTATAACGAAGTAAATTTCTCCGTCATTTTTTGGTTCACGCCGGGAATCGAACCCGAGTCCACTTATTCCGGAACAAGTCGCTCTACCAACTGAGCTACGCAAACGTTCGTTCTTGCTGCTATCTGCCTTTATGTCGTGTGCGTCCTGCGGGGCAGGTACGTCACACCGTGCAGACTATTGCCCTTGAAACACGAAACAATTGGGCTCTTATATTTACAGGCGTTCTTACTAAACAGGCTTCCCCGATTTTAATTCTTTGGAAGCGTGATAGGTCACCCATTTCATTGACCGCTCGTCCGAACCAGAGATGGAAACGGATCTCGGATCAACGGGTCGGTAATTCCTTGCGATTCAAACAGGTCAGGTCAAGGTGTTCCTGACCCGGTTTCGACCCAGTTTTATTTCTGTTTTATTGTTTGAAAAGAAAAAAATTATTTCAAAGAAAATTGCGTACTGTGGAATTTTGTACTCGATACTGGTACCGCCGGAGTGAAAAATGATTTGCCATACAAACATATTACCAGCTGTTTCTTAAATCAAATAAGATTTGCACCGATTGACAATACGGCGTCGACGATAGACTCAGCGATACCATATCGAAAACTGATATACCGTTCCGGTGGCGCAGTGGTCTAAGACGCTGGCTGATGACCATTCACCCTAGTTGGATCCGGGTTCGAATCCCGGTGAGGCGTGGATGTTGGGTTACTTGTCCAACACTGGTTATCTGTGTACATTGGTCATTTAGCATACTGTAAAATCTATGTCTGATGTGTACTTGTTCAGAATGTGTTACTTGTTCAACACTGTCTATATCTGTATAAATTGATCATTTAGCATTCTGTAAAACATGTATGATATTAACCTCCAATTAAAAAAAGAAACAGTATTTTTTTGCGTTTGTTTTCAGTGCGATTGTCCGGATCAAGATACAGGTAAAAGCCTGTTGCCTGCTTCTCTGGTGATTCACTCTCTCACACCCCGCGTGTCACATTGTAAGACTGAGATTTACTTTTCACATCGCATCTTTTACATTGAGCATTCAGAGGTTTTCTTTTGACGTGCTAACATTCCGTTTCATTGCATGTCGTGCCGGAATTAATGCCTTATTTGTTAATATGGATGAATTTAATATTAAGGAGATTGAAAAAGGTTTCGAGGCCAACAGATACGTGCTTGTTGAAAACAAAATGGGAAAGAGTGAACGCTGGAAGTTGTTTCGTCTCATTAAGAAACCTGAATATGTTTCACAGCAACACCAATTTTCACAAGCTTGTGATGAATTGAAAGTTTCCAAAATGTGAATGTTGATTTCATGAGTGTTCCTTCCTTCTGGGAGGCAGTGATGAAATCAACATCCACATTTTGGAAACTTTCAACTCATTAGGAGCTGGTGAAAATTAGTGTTGCTGTGAGGCATATTCTGAAGCTTCATGTATTATCAAGAAAATAGCAAAAACTGAAATAAAATATACAAGAAGTTACTTAATTCAAACATTTTGACTGTAGCACAATTAAAATTAAATGGAACAGCCTTAAAATAACTGCGGAGTGACCTTTTGATTCTCGCAGATGTGTTCGACATGTGTAACACAGGTTACGTGAAGGACGACAGTTTCAACACTTTCTGTAAACTATACGTTTCTGTAATGCATTTGTATGATTTCTGTGTAACCTGCGATACCCATCGCGAAGAGACATTTTGAACGCCCTGTGTATGTATATATAGATAGGAATTACACAAAATATATAATGCTATAATAGTGGCCAAAATGGTGGAAACCTTTTGGAAATAGTGTATTTTTGAGGTTTGATGGCTCATAACACAACTTTTTTTTTTTTTTGGAGTAATACCATAAAATTATATATCAATAGAAAGACAATTTCATCAAGAATGTAATGCAATAACTTTTATGAAGGAATTTGTATTAGAACAGCAGTTATGAAAAAGAAATGTGAAGCACATAGAAAAAATGAGATGTACAAAAATTATCACCATGTCATTTAATACTTAGTTGGGTAACCTTTAGCATTAATTACGGCCTTACAACGCCTACCCATGGAGTGAACCAAGTGTTTTAATTCTGCAGCTGTTATAATGTGAAACCAAGTTTGAATTATTGCTTCTATTAATTGGGTTTTATTGCTGGATTGCTTCTGACTAACAAGTTTCTTTAGTTGGCTCCATAGATTTTTGATGGGGTTAAGGTCTGGGCTATTTCTAAGCCATTCCAGCAGTGGAATATGATTATCTTGAAACCACTTTTTGCACACAGAAGCAACATGACATGGAGCTGAATCCTGTTGAAATATAAATGCCTCATTATCTTGCAAAAGATCACGTGCGGAAGGCTTCAGTTTGGGCTCAAGTATTTCACCAATGTATTTTTGGCCATTTAAGTTCCCATTAATCACGCAAATTCTGCCCACCTTTTGATGTCATACAACCCCAGATCATAACACTAACTGGGTTTTTCACGGTACATGTAATGCAATCACGTTACAAATCCTCTCCGATTCTTCGCCTTACGTATTTAATGCCATCACTGTCAAACAGGGAGATTTTGGTCTCATCACTCCAAGTAACATTGTCCCATTGTTCCGCTGTACAGCTAACATGGGTTTTAGCCCAATTTAATCTTTTCAACCTTTGTTTGAGAGATAAAAATGGCTTTTTTCGTCGGATTCTAGCTTTTAGACCAAGTTCCTTCAGTCTGTGCCGAACAGTCCTTGCACTCAACTCCACATTGCATTGCACCATTTCATCTTGCATACACCCAGACGATTCTCTTCTGTCACCTAGGCACAGTCTCTTAATTCTTCTATCATCACTTGCAGTTGTGCACCTTTCTCTCCCTTTACCAGTCTGGTTTTATAGTGACTGAGTCTCCTTATATCTCTTCAAAAATTTAGAAATGCGCCTTTGGTTAAACTTCCACCAATTTTTCTTCTAATTTCTTCATAACTGAATCCTTGTTCACATAATAGCACTATTTTACATTGCTTTCTGGGTGACCAGTCATCCTTTTGCTCCATTTCTTTAAATTTATTACGTTTTACAAGCTCACTAAATGAAAGAACACAAAAAAAAAATCCCAGCCAACTTGATAACAATCCCATAATACACTGACAAATGTCCTCCTCTCAGCTCCAACATATGACATCAATAGCTGAATCCTACTGTGACCTGATTGGCTCATAGCCAAAACAAGATGGCCCCTGATTGGCTCTCTAGACACTCATGCTCATTGACTACATTCAAAAGTAAGAAGACTACTTCATATCAACCTAAGCAAGTTGTGCTTCCTTTTTCTGGTTATTTGGCTATAACTATTTACAGAATACATATAATTGAGCAAACTTTGTTGCATTACATTCTTGATAAAATTGTCTTTCCATTGATATATAATTGTGTGGTATTACTAAATAAAACGTGGTGTAATGAGCCATCAAACCTCAAAAACACACTTTTTACAAAAGGTTTCCGCAATTTTGGCCACTACTTTATGTATCTATATAATGGTACGTAATCATTTATATATGTATATCATTATCATCATCATCATTGTCAACCATTATCAATCCACTGCTGGACGAAGGTCTCCCCAAGTTTCCTCCACAACGGTCTGTCTTGTGCCAGTCTCCTCCATGTCACTCCCGCATATTTACGAATTTCATCCACCCATCTCCCATGTGGTCTTTTTCTGGGTCTTTTCCTGTCCCTTGGAATCCAATCTAAAATTTCGGCTGTCCATCTATGGTCTGTCCTTCTGGCAGTATGTCCAGCCCATTGCCATTTCAGGGATTTAACTCTGATCATGATGTCTTCCACTCTCGTCATTTTTCGGATCCACGAGTTCCTCTTCTTATCTCTCCTGGTTATACCAAGCATGCACCTCTCCATGCTTCTTGTATATAATTATGTATAATTATAAATTGAGTATCGAGTTTTTAGTTAGAAGCAACTTTGTCCGGGTCAATTCCGGGTCGGGTCCGGGTCCAAAATGTTTGACCCGTTTCCAAATATAGCACGAACCGCTGCTAAAAATAACTTGTATTACACTGGCATACATCCTAGAGAATATATACAAAAAAAGGATGCAAAAAATATATTCACTTTTGTTTTTTCAGTGCAGCCTACAGGAATAACGTTAATCCCTATAATCATGGTGTTCACTTTATTATGTCCAACCATTGTATGTATTATATTTTCTA
Organism: Macrothele yani; assembly: GCA_039090855.1. Lineage (NCBI taxonomy): Eukaryota > Metazoa > Arthropoda > Arachnida > Araneae > Macrothelidae > Macrothele > Macrothele yani. The sequence continues at coordinate 43,132,129 of CM077004.1, forward strand.
GTTTAAGTCTTTAAATCTAAAACCCTTATTCAGTTGCATTATTCTTTGATGTCAGTGATTTTAGATATCAAAAGTAGCCTGGTACCATGAACATGTTGCATCCCTTGCTGTACGGAACAGGATATCGGTGAAGTCAAAATGGAACAAAAGATTTGTAATATTAGTGAAAGTGGCGTCACATGAATCACTTTAAGAATTAAATAAAAATTTAGGCAAGGGAAGTTAGTAACAACGTTTAACGGACGGGGAAGTGTTCTTAAACGTCTCGTGCTGTAAAAGCATAACGACATTCCAATGAAAAATGGTTTTGTTTTTAGTGAAAATGTGTCACGCACAGCATCCGAAACAAACGTCGGTCTCATTCTCATCGTGCCTTTCTTTTACTGATCAAAATCTTCGGGCGGGACAGGTAAGTGTGCTGCTTCCTTTCGGGCATTTTTTTTTTCTCTTTCGGTGTCACGCGTTATTGAACACGTAGCGAAGCGTCTTCAGATAAACAGAGAATTAATTTCATGCTAATGGAGGAAGAAGACTACATCTTTCGTCCAAAAGGGAGAGGATTTAATTTCTCACTTCACAACATGAGTACACTCCGGAAAAGATTTGCCACAGAACTTCACTTCCACCATTATGGAAAGCATATCATTACTGAGTTCTTTAGATATTTCCTCTTGCAAATTAGCCTCCTTTCTCTTGGTTTCCAAATAATTGCCAAGGCAACAAAAAGAAAATTCAAAAGTGATTTTTCTGAAGGAAAGTTCCATTTGCATGACAGGAAGTTTTCACCCGATTTTTGAAAACAATTACGGTTTTGATCTAGTTAGAGCAATTGGTATTATTAGTTCAAAGAAGAAAGGAAAAAAAATCCCATCATTCCAAAGAAATCGAAATTATAATTTTTTGAAAGGAATCTGAACGCGAAATTCAGTAAAACTCTAATGTTACTTAGCATTGATTTGTTGTCTCCATAGAAGTAGAGCTGTACATGTACAGCTATTTTCCAATGATTTCATTTACATTTAAAGTGTACCGCCCCGGTGGCCGAGTGATCTGAGGCGCTGGCGTTTGACTATTTGTCCAATATAGACCCTGGTCAACGCCCCCTGTAATTGAAAACCTAACAGTTTGTTCAGGACGTCATCACAGGTGGAGCTGATTTTCGTTTTCCGTATTCGTCTATAGACGAGAGTAGGCCGAGTCTAAAATATGAAATAGCAGATGTTTACGTATACCCATTGCTTATGGCATTCCGCGTCACGAAATTAACTGGGCCAGCGATAGAAACATAATTGTCTTGACAAATGACATAACTCGGCGCCCCTGTGACGTGCCTGCACCGTAGAACGCACATGTGATAAAGGCAGATAGCAGCGAGAACATACGTCCGCGTAGCTCAGTCGGGAGAGCAACTTATACCGGAATGAGGGCACTCGGGTTCGATGCGCGGCGTGGACGAAAAAGATGGAGAAATTTACTTCGTTATACCATCTATATTTACGCTACCTCACAAACCTTATCGGTTTTGCTACACAAATACCACAAATACTGACTACATTTGAACGGCTGAATTCGAACCAATTGTTTTTTGAACAAATTAAAAGAATTGCAAGAAACGAATGATTTAAACGGTTTCAAGATGGCATTAATTCAGAAAAATAAATAAATAAACAATCCAAAGAAGGGAACAATCGGAAAAGTTTCAACAAATGCGCAACTGAAAAAGTTTCAAGATAGAAATTATTTAATTGAAGACCACTGCGCCAACGGGGAGGCCTAGAATATTTAGCCACACATAACTCAGTAAGACACCTATCTGTTTAACATTCATTATTTATTTCGGGATTTAAAGAACCCAGTAAGAATCTAGGCATGAAGGAGTCACCTGTCCCTAATTTAAGGTCACTGGTTCGAGGAAGTGACCGTAGGACAAGCACTCCACCGTTTTTGGAGTCAGACGCCAACTCAGAGTATTAGCCGGAAGCCCGCGTAGGTGACCACTCGGATACTGGAGCTGCGATCACCTATGTGCAAAATTTCAAAACTTTTGATTTGAAGATTTTATCGAAAAATAAAGAGAGAGGAACGTACCTCCGTAAACACATGCACATACAGACGAGAAAATGAGAATGGAGGAAAATGAAGCTAAATTTGTTAAAGGCCTATTTACCTCCTCGGTGGAAGGTGGAGCGGAATGTACATTCGCATGAATAATTAAGTACGAAGTCTACGGGCACTTTTATAATTCCCGGAATTTACAGAAAAAGTTTCACATTGTGTGATGGTCAGTAATGACAGGGCTGTTCCGAAAGTAATGCAAAAGTGCGCATAACTTTTCTATTAACTGACATACACAGTGCGTCAAAGATTTTTTAAGACTGGGTCTGTAAAATGAAATAGAAACAAGAAATTATAATCTGTTTTGGTTTGTTATTCAAAATAAGTCCCTCCGGCTTCAATACACTTGTTACAGCGATTTAATAATGATTCGAATGCCTGTTCCAGTTCACTTTGCGGAATTGCCTCCAAAGCACGCGTCGAAGCTGTTTGTATGGTCGAAATATCATAAAAAAACCACCCGTTTAACGTCATTTTAAGTTTTGGGAACAAAGAAAAGTCGCAGGGTGCTAAATCAGGCGAATACGGTGGATGATTCAACACACAGGCGTTATTTTTCGCCAAACATCTACGAGCAAGAAGTGAGGTGTGACTGGGTGCATTATCGTGCAACAAACATCAACTGTTTTCATCTCGATATTCTGGACAAATGCGGCGAATTCTGCCCATTAAACGCCTCCAAACATTTAAATAAAACTCACCAGTAATTGTTTGTTCACTTGGAACAAATTCTTTGTGAATTACTATCAAAGAATGTAATGAGCATTTTTTTATTTTCGATGGTACTTTTCTTGTTTTTTTTTTTTTTTTTTTTGGCTTGTGGCGAGTTTTTTGACTTCCATTCCGCACTTTGTTTTAGGATCATATTGAAAACACCATGTTTCACCTCCAGTAACAATCGATTTTAAGAAGTTTGGATCGTTTTCAGCGGCTGAAATGATGTCTCTGCAATGTGCACTTCTCCTTAATTTTTGTTCATTGGCTAACGTGTGTGGAACAAATTTAGCACAGACTTTTGTTTTGCCCAAATCTTCATGCAGGATGGTTCGAATCGTTTGTTTGTTGATGTTTAAAGACTCTTCCATCATTCTTAGTGACGCACATCGATTGTTTGCCACGAAATCACGCACTTTTTCAATAATCTCAGGTGTCCTAGATGAACTTGGTCTTCCGGTATGCTTATCATCTTATAGCGTCTCTCTTCCGTCCAAAAAACGTTTGTGCCACAGGAAAACATTTGATCTACTTAAACAAAACTCACCGTAAACTTGTTTCATCATTTGGTACGTTTCCCAGGGACTTTTACCAAGTTTTGCGTTACATTTAATAACAGCCCTTTGTTCCTTCTTAATAATTCAACATGAAAAAATTTTTTCTTCTCTAATGAACGCCTGTTTCGTTTGAGTTACTTTAACAACTACGCACTACTTTTGACAGAAAGCAAGCAGATGGTCACGGTTTATAATGCATTCTCGATTACACTGGTGGCGCCACCGTAGGCTGAAATCTAGCGCCAGTCTTAAAAATTCTTTGACGCACTGCGTAGGTCGTTCAAATTGCACATGTTGTTGTTGGTAGAATAACTCTTTCTCTATACAAAGGTACTACTCAACATAGTCTGCATCACAAGCGATGCACTTGCGCCAAGGTTGAACCCAACTCTCGAATACTCTTTGAAATAATTCAGGTATGGACTGTTGTACCCACTTCTTCACAGCTCCTTTCACTTCGTCTGTGCCATCAAATCCTTGCCCTTGGAGACTGTCCTTCATTGGACATAACAGGTGGAAGTCGGAGAGTGCCAGATCTGGGCTGTACGGTGCATGGAGGACCACCGACCAGCCTAATTTTCTGATTGACTGATTTGTTGCGAAATATGTGTGTGGTTTCCCATTTTCATGGTGAATGTGGATCTTCTTTCAGATTCTTGTTCGGTCTCTTCCTCCTTATGGCTCCTCTAAGCTTCTTGAGTGTCTCAATGTACAGCCCGCTGGTCACGGTACAGTCACGTTCCAGAAAATCAAGAAGAATGGCACTCCTGTCATCCCCCAAAACAGTCACCATGATTTTCTGTGCTGCTCGTTGGCTTTTGAACTTCTTAGGCCTTGGTGAAGAAATGTGACGTCATCGCATGGATTGATTCTTCATTTCCAGCTCGTAAAGATACGCCAACGTTTCATCCCCTGTCACCAGATCGGAAAAAACCGTGTCTTCATTGGCTTAAAACGCTTCCAGCAGATCAGAGCAGACTTCCACCCTTCTCTCCTTCAAATCGGGTGTCAACTGTCGAGGTACCCACTTTGCACACACTTTCCGATACCCTAAGTCTTCCACCATCTTCTGTATGGCATTGGGACCACAGTCCAGTTGTGCAATGAGCTCACGGATTGTGATCGGTCTCTCCGCGCTAATCAATTCATCCACTCGGTGAAGATTCGTGGCAGTGGTCGCAGATGATGGTGTCCCACTGCTTCGTTTGTATCCAATGCTGGTTTCCCCTTCTTTAAACTTCTTCATCCATTTGTGCATATTGCTTCTGTCAATAGTGTCATCTACGTAAACATTTGTGGATGTCAGACAGCCTGCAGCCTTCCTTCTTCAAGAACTCAATGACGGCACGTTGCTTCTGCTTGGAATCCATTATTTACCTAGAATGAAGAAGAAAGGTTACACAAGAGGAAGAGATACTCTACCAACATGTGCACTTTGAACCAAGGTACTTAGGAGAAGGCTCCTCCTTCTAAGTACCTTGATTTGAACGACCTCTGTCAGTTAATAAAGAAGTTATGCCTACTTTTGCATTACTTTCGGTACAACCCGCGTACATATAAGTACAACCCGCGTTTTGTTTGTTCATATATCTGTACAATTTGGTATAGCCAAATTCTACAGATATATCGACACACAAAACGGAATTTCAGATAACTGTTACACTTTTGACAATCCATGGTATCGACTGGCAGTTGCCATTGATGAATTAAAATTTAAAAACTATTTGCTTCAGTTTTCCTACCTTTTCGAAATCTGAAAATAATAAAAAAAAAATTCGGGAAGGGGGGGGGGGATTTAGTGACTCGCGATATCACCTAGGACTAGGAGAAGTCACTATTCCCTAATTAAGGGCCATTGGAAGCAGGGTGGGATATGCTATTTAGCCTATACCACATAAATGATATATCTGGGATTAGAACTGAGACCCAGCTGCAGTGGGAAATCATTCGAGCTATGGACACACACACGTGTGTGTATCCGTGTGCGACCAAACCTTTTAAAAGGTTAGTTTTACAAAGAACACACAAATGTAACGGCCACACCTCCAGGTTCCGTACCAGTCGTTTAAGGATTTCGATGCCGCATTATATTTCCAGAAGTGGAAAATGAAGAAACGAGTAATCGAACAACTCTATCCCACTTATATTTTTGAGCAATCAGGCTATATACATATCAGTAAGCTGTTCTCTGAGATTCAGAGGTTAGTTCCTCACAGAAAGCTTATCTACCGGTTTAAAGTTGACAACTGCTGTTGCTAGATATCATTTACTGTTGATGTATCAGAGGTCACCACTTACAGCGATCTCGGCACACAGTTCGAGCTTCACTGACATCCACCACGCGTCGCAAACAAGACCTGTTGTACTTCTTTTTTTATTATTGGAGGTTTAACGACCACCGTGAGCAACTCAGTGGGCTATAAGCAGTTGCTCGTCCCTAATTTAGGGCCATTGGTTCCAGGGAAGGGAGAGAGCCAGTGCCAATAAGACAAACACAACATTCATGTCTCACGGGATTCGAACTCGGGCCGTTTTTGGACGAATGATAAGAAGGCCATCGCTTAGACCATTGCGTCACCCGGACGGCCCTGTTGTACTTCAGACTCATTATCGCTTTCTCATGAAGACATTGGAGGCTCTGGTCCTCCCATGATGTCCTTAACCTTCTTGTACCTTTCTTTCGAGCCAGCTGGCCTGAATAAACTCTCTTAGTAAGCATCTCACCACTCATTCTTTCAACATGGCCTCACTGCCAAAGAATATTCATCTCCACCTTACTAACACCGTTTAGCTTTGCATTACAAATCTGCAACACATCTTACATGATCAGAACGTGTCTGACAACAAATCCCCTGCATCTCTCCAGCACAGAAACGACTCCTATGTCTCCTGTGCTGTACCCAGGTTTCACTTCCGTGCATTAGAGTAAAACAATTACGGTTTCATAAACAGCCATTCTGGATCTTTACAAGAATCTATTAGTCCTGTGATATCCTCTTGAGGCAGCTACAATTTGCAAAGACGAAATTACCCTCCTAATTTATTCATTCTTCACCTAAACCGTGTTCTGTGACAAATATGTCCCCTAAATACACACATTCATTCACCTGATCTATTTCTGTACCATTTAGGTTGATCGTAACATCAGTACTAACCAGCGGACGACGTCCCACCGCAATATTTACACTAAGCACAGTAATTTTCCCAGGATTTAGAACACGAAGAAGGATGTGTTTTTCCCGATGTGTGTGTGCATGAGTGTGATGGTTGGGTGCGAGAGGTGTGTTAAGAAGACTGTGAGTGTGTCTGGAAAAGTAGGGGGAGTACCTGGAGCCCTGTAGTTTTAACTTTTTAAGTAATTTTTGGTACAGAAATACATATGCAAAGTTATTAATCAGCCAACCGGGATTAATATGGTGCACGGACGGATGCATGAATGTGAATATACATTTTATCGCATTCGGTAAAATAAATATAAATGGTTAAGATTAATAAGACTTCATAATAGGGCCACGTTCGTGACTGCCGCTGGAAGGACCACAGGTTCAATCCCAGGCAAGTACGAACGCTCGATCCACTAAATATCCGCCGCGCGTCGGGTGAGCACGTTAAGCCGTCAGACCCCGGGTACTGGCTCCCCGGTAATAAATAAGGGCGTCTTTCTCCCCCTTTCCGCTTCGCTTTCCGTGTCACTTTACTATCAGACACTCTAACTCAAATCTCCGTAGCTTCCTATTTCTAAGGATTGTTTAAGACCTGGGGATCAGGCACTCCCTTCCTAAAATCATCTACATATGATGATCAAGACCTCATAATCACCCATTCACTTGCACTTATTTCTGAAGAACTTGGCTCTTGTAAAATGGCTGCATTTAAACTTTAAACAGTTGACGTGCTAAACAAATGGTCATCAGAAATGTCACTTGAGGTTAATTGACTCTGCGCAAAAAGAACTGGTCGAGTTTTGAAAATTTCTTCGCGCGCTCTCCTTCCTTTTTCTTTCGCCGATACTGTACTCCACTTGGACGCTTTTGTGGCATTTTGCAAATGGATATCGTTCTCTTTTATATTTAAGTTTCCACACAGTGTACAAAATAGACCTACTTGCCATAAGGAAAAACTAAAAGCAATAGTAACGTTTAATTGTTTGTTCAAAACTGAAATAAATATCTTGAAGAAATCACCCTCTTATTTAAGGTAGATCTGCGGCTGTTGTGAATACATGTTGGCGCTTGTCGTGAATCGTAGGTGACTGACTGTTTCCCACATTCTCCACGGAGAGATTTCCCATGTGGCCTCGCATTTTTCCTCAGCGGAGTAGAGAGAGGGCAACTGGAGAGCGATCGTATTACAACCTGGAACTCAAGCGCCGAATAACTTCAATCTATAGGGCATCTGGCAGTGGCCTAACTAGCACAACGTGCAGCCCCCGCAATATTTACTTCAGCGTCCCTAAGCACAGTACTATCTCCAGTATTTCGTACACGAGGGAGGATGCACTTTTCGCGGTGTGTGTGTGTGTGTGTGTGTGTGGTGGTTGGGGAAGGGAGAGGAGGTGGAGAGTTTAAGAAGTCAGGGAGAGTGTCTGCAAAAGTAATGGTGGTACCACGAGCCCTGTATTTTTAACTTTTTAAGTAATAGATTTGACAATACGTGTAATGGCTTTGTCCAAAACCGAAATATATCACTTGAAGAAATCACCCTCTTACACGTGGCAGATCTGCGGCGGTTGTGAAGAAATGTTGACTCCTGTCGTGCATGTAATCCTAGGTAACTGACTATTTCCTCACATCCTTCACGGGGAATCCCACTGTGGCCTCGCGCTTTCACTCAGCAGCGCAGAGAGAGGGCGATTGGAGAGCGATCGTATTATTTACAACCCATTGCAGAGCAATCGTATTACAACCAGAAGTCAAAGAGCAGAACACTTTCAATCTGTAGGACATCCAGTGTTTTAAAAGTGAAACTAGGCATTTATTTAGGCGAAGCTAAATATATCTTAAAGTAAAATTTGAATCTTTGGGTTAATTATTGTGCGTGTTTGAATTTTTTCTTAAAACTATAACTGTGAGCTGCAGTACTCCCCTTCGTTGCCTGCGCCCCCCGCAGCTGCATAGCCTGTGGTAGTTACACCACTGGGATTTTAATATAGTCCTTTGCTCAGAAACCATGGTAGTTACACCACTGGGCTGTGGTAGTTGCACCACTGGGATTTTAATATAGTCCTTTGCTCAGAAACCATGGTAGTTACACCACTGGGCTGTGGTAGTTACACCACTGGGATTTTAATATAGTCCTTTGCTCAGAAACCATGGCAGTTACACCACTGGGACTTTAATATAGTCCTTTGCTCAGAAACCATGGAAGTTACACCACTGGGATGTGGTAGTTGCACCACTGGGATTTTAATATAGTCGTTTGCTCAGAAACCATGGTAGTTACACCACTGGGCTGTGGTAGTTACACCACTGGGATTTTAATATAGTCCTTTGCTCAGAAACCATGGTAGTTACACCACTGGGACTTTAATATAGTCCTTTGCTCAGAAACCATGGTAGTTACACCACTGGGCTGTGGTAGTTACACCACTGGGATTTTAATATAGTCCTTTGCTCAGAAACCATGGTAGTTACACCACTGGGCTGTGGTAGTTGCACCACTGGGATTTTAATATAGTCGTTTGCTCAGAAACCATGGTAGTTACACCACTGGGATTTTAATATAGTCCTTTGCTCAGAAACCATGGTAGTTAAACCACTGGGATTTTAATATAGTCCTTTGCTCAGAAACCATGGTAGTTACACCACTGGGATTTTAATATAGTCGTTTGCTCAGAAACCATGGTAGTTACACCACTGGGCTGTGGTAGTTACACCACTGGGATTTTAATATAGTCCTTTGCTCAGAAACCATGGTAGTTACACCACTAGGATTTTAATATAGTCCTTTGCTCAGAAACCATAACTCCGTTCTGTTTTCTAAATTATAATTAGTTTGAATTTCATTCTGACTTCGTACATCCGGAACAACCTACTCCGCAACTCACGTTTGCTCTCCGATAATAAGAATGTCTCATGCGCACACAGCAATCTTCACACACGTATGTTGAGAACAAGCAGGCTGACGTAACAAAAAAAAAGGGCAGGTAAAAGAAATTTTAAATATCCTATCTATGCAGAGCTGACCTTTAAAAACAACAAGCATCGAATAAAACGAAACTCGAACAGAAATCAATCATAACTTGGGATCACTGATCGAAATCCAAATACTAGATATTGCACAGAAACGAGCGCTGAAACCAGAACTTCACGAGCGCAAACAAAGTGAATGCGAAGACGATGATGATGGTCCGTCTGCTACTTTCCGTCATATTTGGAACAGTCTCCGTGATGGAAGTAACAGTGACCTAGATTCACTTTTCGCGGTGTCAGGTCATTGTATGACACCTTGCTACTAATAGATCGTAACCGGTGATTAATTGAATTGATTGCAAAACAAACGGCGGCTTCGTGATAAGCTGATCTCCACTGTCGTTAAGCGAACTGATCTAATTAATGCTTTGTCCCCACGGCAAAGGCATTCGATACAGCTTTCATCAGAGCACAGACCCTTGCTTCTAAAGATAACAAGAGTAAACAAAAATCTAATTGTAAAATTCAGTTAAGACTACCTACTGGAAGAATGATAACCACAGTGGTGATACTTTAAGAGATAAAGAATTAAGAGGAAAGGAACTCATCATACCGCCTTACGACCCTGATGGCATTATTTTCTCACAACACTTGATTTAAAAGAAACACATTTAGGTTACGGACTAAAATAGAAAAAATTACAAGTCTGAAAGGTTAAGGATACTACATACTTATACACTTTGTAAAGGACAACGGCCAGAGTTATGGATTTATGTTCGGCAGGTTTTTAGCCACATATCCGTATTTATAGGATACTACATGTTTATACAGCTTTGTAAAAGCCAACGGCCTGCGTTATGCATTTAGGTTCGGCAGATTTTCTTTAGGGAAACTGATATTCATATTTTTAGAATGCCACAATGATGGAGGAAATCGGGAGGTAACTGATACGTACATTAGACAGCAGATATCAAGCGAGGGTCATATTGATAAAGAAATTAATCTGCGTATAAAATTTGTTCGGAAAGCATCTGAAAGGAGCAGTACGATTTTCAAGAGCAATGTATCATTATGTCTTAAAAGGAAAGTATTTAATTGATGCATCCTTCCAGCTCATATTTTCTGAGAGGAGACATAGACCTTTACTAAAAAACACATACAAAGGTTCCAGACAACTGAAAGACGCATGCTTGGTGTAAAACTGAAAGAAGCAGGCTTGGTGTAACCAGGAAAGATAAGAAGAGGAACTCGTGGATCATGAAGATGACAAGAGTGGAAGACGTCATGATACGTGTAAAATCTCCAAAATGGCAACGGGTTGGGCATGATGCCAGGAAAACGGACCACCGATGGGCAACCGAGATTTTAGATTTGGATTCCAAGAAAACACCCAGAAGAAGAAGACCACATGGTAGATGGGTGGATGAAATTCTAAAGCATGATGGAGTGGCATGGAGGAGATAGGCTCAAGACTGACTGTTGTGGAAGAAACTTGGAGAGACCTTCATCTAGCAATGGATTGGTAATTGTTGGCAATGACGATGATGATGAGATATCTATACACCTTTGTAAAGGCCGAAGACCTGCGTTATGCATTTATTTTCGGCAGTTTTCCTTAGGAAGCATGAAACTAAGCAAAATGTGGGGTAGTTTCGCAAAGTGACAGAAAGATGGGCTGATTTTTCGAAAGTGTTAGCCATCTCCTTATTTTCGGGGGGATGGGGGAAGGGGGAAGCGGTGGCAAAAGAAATTGCTGAGTATTTTAATATAATGATATTTCCACCCAGGCTTGCTTCCATTCTTAAAAATGACAATATTCAAATTCTTTCGAAAAGAAGAAAAGAAATCCTCCAAACGTCGCTTTGGATTTAGAATAATAAAAACCATGTGAAAACACAAATTTGTCCGTGACAGGAGTAGAATCCAAGCCCCCTCACTCCGGAGTAAGTTGCTCTCCCAACTAAGCTACGCGAACGGAATGTGTCGCCGCGGATTTGCCGTCTTGACAAGTTCTTTACCTTTATAGCACGCCACATCATTTCCGTCTTAACTTTTTTTTTTCTTTTGAAGCGAAGTAGGAATTTTTCATTAATTCCAGACGATGTGCGGAACAAGCATCACACATTTTTCGAAGAACCCAACGCCCAGTACATCCACATTTACGTTCGGGCGCCAATAAGAAAACACATGTTTGCCCGTGACGGGATGTTTTTTTTTTTTTTTTTTGATTGGGGTTTAACGACCACCGTGAGCAACTCATTGGGCTATGAGCAGTCGCCCGTCCCTAATTTGGGGTCACTCGTTCCAGGGAAGGGAGAGATCTAGTGTCGTAAGACAAACACAACATCCATGCCTCACCGGGATTCAAACCCGGACACCTTTCTGATGAACGATTAGAAACCATCGCTTAGACCACTGCTCCACCGGGGCGGCGTTTCCCGTCTTGACACGTGCTTTACCTCTGTAGTACGTCACATCATCTCCCTCTTAATTTATTTTTTTTTCTTTTCGAAGCGAAGAACGATTTTTCATTCATTTTACATGATGTGTGGAACAAACATCACGCATTTTGCGAAGAACCCAAAGGCCAGTAGATCCATTTTTGCGTTAGGGCGCCAATGTGAAAGCGCAAATTTGTCTGTGACGGGAATCGAAAGCGCGCCTCCTCACTTCGGAGGAAGTTGCTCTCGCAACTAAGCTACACGGACGGAATGCATTGCTGCTTTTTTGTCGTCTTGACACGTTCTTTACCTGTATAGTACGTCACAATAATTTTATTGCAGTTATGTAGCAATGGAAAAATTATTGCAAGATTTGATTTCCTTAGCTCTCATGTCTAATTCTCGGGATAATTTAAATCAAAACACTCTGTTTAGAAAACCGTCTTACATAAACTTTAAAAAAAAATTATGATGGGGCCAAAGTGGATTTACCCGCTGTGTTTAAACGTAGAACTGCGTATGCCCTGTCTTGTTTCTATGATAAGATCTTGAATAAAACACGCAGTGGAAGTCGCAGACGTAGCATACTCGACCAAACTCGTTGTTGATGAATGTTTTCTGGAATTCCGATGGGGTTTTTTTTTTCATAAATGTGTTTATAAGTCGTTGGCTTTACGTAATCCGGCTCCTTCATTTGACACCAGTCAATATCCGAGTCCATATGAACGCTCATTGTCTCCGCTGCGTCCACCAGTGCGCTTGCCCTCCAGGTGGCAAGGGCTTTATTGCGTTCTCACGGCTTTTAACAGGTTTTCGATAAACGTATTATTACGTCGTCGCAGCTTTGGGCGCAGAAATCTCCGAACGCATATATGCGTCTTTGCCACCTGGAGGGCCTGTAGGTGCTCGCGACGCGATAGCCTCACTTCGACGCGCTCTCTTTTGTCATCGCGATAGCGTTTTCAGCGCTCGGCATTCGTAGCTCGGGATTTCTTGGGTCCACAAAATTTCCTGTTCTTCCAGTCTTTTCAGTTTCCACAGCTCCTTTCTGCGCTCAACTTCGCGTTTTCGTGGCATTTTGATGTTTCTTTGCCGCTAATTCTACAGATCTGCGAAAAAAAAACAGTAATAAAGTACAGTTATATTACCATCTACTCTTATTGTTAACAGCTGCCATTGTAATTTTTTTTTTCAATTCACACTACTAGTCTGTTATGTTAACTTTATTTACATACCAAAATCAATGTTCAATCACCTTTAGTTCAGATGTATTGAAAACAAAAACAAAAGTATACTTTCGGCGCAGAACACAAAAAGGACCATCCACTTCGGCGTGCTGTCACGAACTGTCATTGATCCGCCGGCCCCACCACCTATACTTGTAACTAAATGCCATCCATACGCTATCAAACGATACTAGCGCCGTTACCAAGCCCATGATAACCCCGGAGTTATCACGAGTTGAAATCGGTCACCCAATTATGTCGCGTTCACTGCAAATCTGTATCGTTTCATAAGACGTAGTTCTACGTCAAAAATGTAATTGGAAATGAAATTACTCATTTGTTATGTGCTTTATTAAATACTGTTTTATTATTTTTGTAATTAAAAAAAAACACTTTTATTTCCCATATGCTTTAGTTTTTCGCACATAACTTTAAAATTTTCGATTTATGTAAAATAACGAAGTAAAACAATCATTGTCTGAAGAGGCAGTTTTCAACACAGTTACTTTTCTTTTTACTTGGACATAAGAAATAAAATTGTCATTTCTTGACTAACATACTGATAATTCAATATTAAAGTTTTAGCTGTTCTTAAGACAGCAGTAAAATTCAGGAGACCATATCTACGTTTGGGAGAATCAGTTCCAAATGCATTAAGCTTCAGCTTTCCATTCTATGAATACGAAAATTATGAGTCCTGAGATTTTGCCCTTCCGACAGCTTTTGCTGACAGAGAAAGAAGCTATCATCAATGTAAACAATATCGCTCCACAAGTTGTTGTTTTTTTTTTTTTATTCACGATGCAATAAGTGTTTCTTTCAGGCATACATGCAGGGGGTGAAGCCCTCCCGGAAACGACCATCCCGCCCCCGAGACAGTTTAGGTTACCGAGCCAAATTTTAATAAATTCAGGCTATGATGAAAAAGGAAGTTTCGTTTCTTTTTATGATACAAATATTTCTTCAATTTTTTTTTAATATTTGTTCAGATGGTACTAGTTATAGTTTATTTTATTAAAAAGTGTAATACGACGCATGGTATTCTTCAAAATATAATAAGTAGACTAATCATACCTAACTGTCTGGGAATCGTGATTCAGGAACAAGAGTGCGTTGAATGCATTTTAACAGATAAAAATTTCAAGCCTGCGGAACCTCCCCATTCCCTCTTTTAGCTGAAAAAAAGTTTGTTATTTCTGAAATGTTTGAAGAAGTAATTACTTTATCAGGTATGTTTATAGAATGTTTCTTCGAAGGGGGGGGGACAGAAAAAGGAAGTTTTTGAAACCCACCATCTGGAACAAAATTAAAGTTAATGAAAAATTGAAGAAACATTAAAGCATTTTTTTCTAATGTAAGTTGATACATTTTTATTAAATTAAGGCATTTTTTTCTAATGTAAGTCGCATTTTAACTAAAAACAAAAGAAATGAAGAATTTTCCGGGGGGGCTCTAAATGCGCCCCTGTGCTAGATATATAGTAATTACTTCTATATATATAAATGTAGTAGTTAAAATTGTATATATATAGCAAAATGCAAGTGCAAAGATTCGGCTGTTTGAAAATACAACACACATAAAAATTGGAAAAGGAGTGAGACAAGGTGACACCATATCTCCGAAGCTCTTTAATGCCATATTGGAAAATGTCTTTCAATCACTGAACTGGGAAAACCAAGGGATAAAGATTAATGGAGATTATCTAACCCACCTTCGTTTTGCTGATGACATAGTCATTTTTGCAGCTACCCCATCAGAGCTACAGAGTATGATCCAGGAACTTGCTGACAAGAGTAAAGAAGTGGGATTAAAAATGAACTTTCAGATGACAAAAGTGATGTTCAATGCTTTTACAAGAAATGAAGATTTATCGATTGATGGAGAAAAGCTGGAGATAACAGACACGTACGTTTATCTTGGACAGCAGATATCAAGTAAGGGTCACATTGGTGAAGAAATTAATCGGCGTACAAAACTTGCCTGGAGAGCTTTTGGAAGAAACAGCATAATTTTCAAGAGCAATATGCCATTATGTCTTAAAAGAAAAGTGTTTGATCAATGCATCCTTCCAGTGCTTACGTATGGTGCAGAGACGTGGACCTTAGCTAAAAGAGACATACAAAGGCTGCAGACAACTCAAAGCAGCATGGAGAGGTGCATGCTTGGTGTAACCAGGAGAGATAAGAAGAGGAACACGTGGATCCTAAAAATGACAAGAGTGGAGGACATCATGATCAGAGTTAAATCCCTGAAATGGCAATGGGCTGGACATACTGCCAGAAGTACAGACCATCGATGGACAGCCGAAATTTTAGATTGGATTTCAAGGGACAGGAAAAGACCCAGAAGAAGACCACATGGGAGATGGGTGGATGAAATTCGAAAGTATGCGGGAGTGACATGGAGGAGACTGGCACAAGACAGACCGTTGTGGAGGAAACTTGGGGAGACTTTCGTCCAGCAGTGGATTGATAATGGTTGACAATGATGATGATGATGATGATATAGCAAATGGAAAACTTACCCCCTCTAAGGTTCCATTTGCACCCCCGGCCAAAAGGTCCTGAAAAAAACACTGGACCCAATTTTCTCATAAAAATGCTTATCGTAAGTAGCATATCCGTGCCTTTCCACAGATACTAAATGTCTTTTGAAACTCTAGGCATTAGTGATTTCAGAAATGAGCTTAATTTACTAAATCTACAAGGGTTCTACCAAAAGTAATGCAAAAGTGAGCATAACGTTTTTATTAACTGAAAAAGGTCGCTCACATTGCACATGTTATGGTAGAGTAACTCTTCTTCTATAGTAACACTCCTCTTCTTCATTGCAGGTAAATAATGGACTACAAGCAGAAGCAACGTGCCGTCATTGAGTTCTTGACGAAGGAAGGGTGCAGGCTGTCCGACATCCCCAAAAGACTACAGAATGTTTATGAAAGCGACACCATTGACAAGAGCAATGTGCACAGATGAATGAACAAGTTTAAAGAAGGGGAAACCTGCATTGAAGACGAACCACGCAGTGACAGACCATCATCTCTGACCACTGACACGAATCCTCAGCGAGTGAATGAATTCATTCGCTTGGAGAGATGAGTAACAATGTGTGAGCTTGTTGCACAACTGGAACGCGATCACAATACCAATACAGAAGATGGTGGAAGACGTAGAGTATCAGAAAGTATGTGCAAAATGGGTGTCTTGGCAGTTGATACCCGATTTGAAGAACAGAAGGGTGGAAGTCTGCTGGAAGCGTTTGAAACCAATGAAGACACGTTTTATTCTTGTTCTGGTCACAGGTTATGAAACGCGGGCGTATCTTTATGAACCGGAAACGAAGAAACAATCCATGGAATTGCGTCACACCTCTTCACCAAGGCCTAAGAAGTTCAAGAGCCAGCGATCAGCACAGAAACTCATGGTGACTGTCTTGTGGGATGACAGGAGTGTCATTCTCCTTGATTTTCTGGAACGTGGCCGTACTGTGACCATTGAGCGGTACATTGAGACACTCAAGAAGCCATAAGGTGGAAGAGACCAAACAAGAATCTGAAAAGGATCCACATTCACCGTGACAATGCGAGACCACACTCATCTTTGGCAACAATCAGGCGATCAGCAAAATAGGCTGGTTGGTAGTCCCCATATCCATTGTACAAACAAGATTTGGCGCTCTCCGACTTCCACTTGTTCTGTCCAATTGAGGACAGTCTCCGGGGACAACGATTTGATGACGCAGATGAGATGAAAGCGGCTGTGAAGAAGTGGGTACAATTGTCCACTTCTGAATTTTTTCAAAGAGGATTCGAGAGTTGGGTTCAACTTTGGCGCAAGTGCATCGCTTGTGATGGAGACTATGTTGAGTAGTACCTTTGTATAGAGGAAGAGTTACTCTACCAACATGTGCAATTTAAACAACCTTTGTCAGTTAATAAAAAAGTTATGCGAACTTTTGCGTTACTTTCGGTACAACCCTCGTATTTCTTAAACATCAGAGAAGCTGTACAGGGTATAAGTTTAACGACGTGGCGTCTTCGGAGATTAAATAAATTTCTCTATTTTTAGCAACAATTTACTTATTCAAATATGTTAATTTTATCGGCGCATAGCCCGGTCAATAAAGCATAAGTATAGGAGTAAATAAAAAAAATCGGCAACTTTCTTTCTTCTTCCTTTTCCCCTGAACTATTGTATTGTGTGCTATGTACATTATTTCAGAAACTACGAATTTAGTCATAAGCAGGGCCATTAGTCG
The DNA here is from genome assembly GCA_039090855.1 of Macrothele yani. Classification (NCBI taxonomy): domain Eukaryota; kingdom Metazoa; phylum Arthropoda; class Arachnida; order Araneae; family Macrothelidae; genus Macrothele; species Macrothele yani. The sequence goes on from CM077004.1 coordinate 43,149,570, forward strand.
AAAGATTTTGAAAGTAAATTTTAAGGTGAAGTACATAAATTTTCGTATATTCGAACTACGAATAAATGGGAGAAAATATAGGCTCATTCATGAAATCTACCGCATTACTTGCGTCGGAGAGGGACGGCATAAGGTGCCACCATTTTCCTTTGCTTCTATTATGCCTGAAACGCGCTGTTCATTTAGTTTCCTTTTATGAAAAGGCTGCTAAAAACACAATTTATATTTTTTGTGTTGGGGGAACAAAGTACGAGCCAACTCCCAAACAGTGAGAGGCTTCAGGCTTAGTACGTTGTGGTGCAAGAGGAACCCACTCCCAAACAGAGAGAAGCTTGCTGGTTAATGCGTTGTAGTGCAAGAGGAGCCAACTCTAACTCCCAAACAGTGAGATACATGGGGCATAGAACGTTGTAGTGCAGGCGGAGCCAACTCCCAAACAGTGAGAGGCATGAGGCTTAATTCTTTGTAGTGCAAGAGGAGCCAGCTCCCAAACAGTGAGAGGCTTGCAGCTCAGTACGTTGTAGTGCAAGCGGAGCCAACTCTCAAACAGTGAGAGGTATGAGGCTTAATTCGTCGTAATGCAAGAAGAGCCAGCTCCCAAACAGTGAGAGGCTTGCAGCTCAGTACGTTGTAGTGCAAGGGGAGTCAACTCCCAAAAAAGTGAGAGGCTTGCGTCTTAGTACGTTGTAATGCAAGAGCCAACTCCAAAACAGTGAGAGGCTTCAGGCTTAGTACGTTGTAGTGCAAGGGGAGTCAACTCCCAAAAAAAAAAAGTGAGAGGCTTGTGTCTTAGTACGTTGTAATGCAAGAGCCAACTCCAAAACAGTGAGAGGCTTGAGGCTTAGTACGTTGTAGTGGAAGAGGAGCCAACTCCCAAAGAGTGAGAGGCTTGTTGCTTAGTACGTTGTAGTGCAAGAAGAGCCAGCTCCCAAACAGTGAGAGGCTTGTTGCTTTGTACGTTGTAGTGCAAGAGGAGCCAGCCCCCAAACAGTGAGAGGCTTGCAGCTCAGTACGTTGTAGTGCAAGGGGAGTCAACTCCCAAAAAAGTGAGAGGCTTGCGTCTTAGTACGTTGTAATGCAAGAGCCAACTCCAAAACAGTGAGAGGCTTGAGGCTTGGTACGTTGTAGTGGAAGAGGAGCTAACTTCCAAAGAGTGAGAGGCTTGTTGCTTAGTACTTTGTAGTGCAAGAGGAGCCAGCTCCCAAACAGTGAGAGGCTTGCAGCTCAGTACGTTGTAGTGCAAGCGGAGCCAACTCCCAAACATTGAGAGGCATGAGGCTTAATTCGTTGTAATGCAAGAGAAGCCAGCTCCCAAACAGTGAGAGGCTTGCAGCTCAGTACTTTGTAGTGCAAGGGGAGTCAACTCCCAAGAAAGTGAAAGGCTTGCGTCTTAGTACGTTGTAATGCAAGAGCCAACTCCAAAACAGTGAGAGGCTTGGAGCTTAGTACGTTGTAGTGGAAGAGGAGCCAACTCCCAAAGAGTGAGAGGCTTGTTGCTTAGTACGTTGTAGTGCAAGAGGAGCCAGCTCCCAAACAGTGAGAGGCTTGAGGTTTAGTACACTGTAGTGGAAGAGCAGCCAACTCAGATTTGCAAGTGGATCCAGTCGGTTTGCGGCGTAATACGTTGCAGTGCAAGAGGAACCAACTTTTGACTTCCCGGCACTAAGGACGCATACAACAGTTTCTCTGCAATGACCGTTTAAAAGTGTTCTAATAGTAGACAGCAGTAACATGAACTTTTCTTGTACAATTCTCTAGCTATCGTAAAAAATTGAGAGTATTGCTTCGATCTTTGAAATTTCAGGAAGAAAGATTTCGGCATTGGGAGAGTTTACCGATTCCACTCCGCATTTTGGTGCTTCATTTCGGAGTCGTTCTGAAAACAAACCGTCTCGGAATAACGATCGAACTAAGGAAATTTGGCTCTCTTTTAGTGGCCTCGTTAAATTCTTACAAATGTTCGACTCGCAACTGTCATCTCCCATCTGTTAACGAATACGAAACAGCTGCACATGTACGTTCATTATTTTCAAATTCTAGGTTATTGTACGCCAAATGGGATCCTTATTGTAGCACAGATCGTCTATAAAAAATATTTGGAGTGTTGCACTTCGGTAATTTGTAATCATTTTCCGTACCTTTATAATTAAGCTTGGCGTCTGAGCGACGTTTTCTGGGTTAGGATGTTCGTCGTCTTCAACTAGTTCTCTTCCTCGGCAGAAACGTTTATGACCCTTGAAAATACGTGCAGAAGACAGAGAATCCTCTCCATATACTTACTTCATCATTTGATACGTTCTCGTGGTACTTTTTCTCCCTCGAACGCAAAATCGGGTGTTTTCGCTTTGTTCCATTGCCGCTTCGCAACATACGAGAGAGACGAACACAACGTTTCCAGATGGTGACAGTTTGGTCTGACCTTGACTATAGTGCTCGAGGAATGTTTACTTACAGTAAATGGCGCCACCAGCACTCGGATCATAACATCAGTCTCGTTTTTTTTTTTTTTTGTTTCTTGGTTGAAGGTTTAACGACCACCGTGAGCAACTCAATGGGCTATAAGCAGTCGCCCGTCCCTAATTTAGGGTCACTGGTTCCAGGGAAGGGAGAGAGCCAGTGCCGTAAGACAAACACAACATCCATACCTCACCGGGATTCGAACCCGGACCCCGTTCGGACGAATGATCAGAGGCCATCACTTAGACCACTGCGCCACCGGGGCAGCCTCGTTTCCAATATTCGTACTGCGTAATTAACAACGGAGACGGCACTGAATTTTTGAGTACCTTTGACTCTAACTATAGCATGATAATAAATGTTTTGCTTGTTGACTAAGAATCTGTGACAGCTAATCAAGTGTTCGTCCTACAGAATTCAGACAAATGCACAAAAGAATTTTTTAATTGGGGTTTTAGTAACAGTGAAACTGCCGCAGAAAAATGAAAACACTTGTCGACTACCAGAAAACAAACTGAATTATTGTAGAAAACTCTCGCAAAATATTATTCCCCAAAAGAGATTATCTGAACCAAACAAAAACCTCTTTCGTTAAGACTCTCGGAAGCAAAAATGCGGTCTACAATAGAAATAAAGATTTAAATACTTGCGTCATTTGAAGCAGGAAATGTGCGTTAATCATTGTCATACTCAGTGGTATTATTTGCAGAAGAAATTCAAACGATTTGGGGGAGAAGAAGGTATGAGAATTATCGATTTCTAACCCTATGCCTCAAAATTATGCATTTTAGAAAAATAAAAACTCTACACATAACGTTGCACATAATGGAAGCTTTTCGACAGAAATAGAATTTTTCGGATCAAATTTTTAGGAGAGGAGACAATCAGAGTAAAAAATTGATGCATTCCTTTTCGAAAAAAACAAAGAAATGTGAATTTTTGTTTTCTGTACTTTTAAAAGCAATTTTGGAAGCCCTTATACATTTGCAAGTAGAATACGCCCTCATGCACACTAGCGATGGAATTAAAACTCAGAAAATATGGGCAAAATGTTTCCCGCGGGATTTTCCAAATTGGAATTTATAACGTATTATGTTAAAAAGAAAGTATTGTCGGCAAATGCAAGGCAACAGAAAAGCGCTAATTACCGTATATACAAGTACAAATAAGTCCAAAAAGTAGTCGCCATCGTTTGCCATGACCTGCTCCCATCGTCTGGGCACCTGTTCGATACCGCTTGCGGCAAAAGTAGTCGCCATCGTTTGCCATGACCTTCTCCCATCGTCTGGGCACCTGTTCGATACCGCTTGCGGCAAAAGTAGTCGCCATCGCTTGCCATGACCTGCTCCCATCGTCTGGGCACCTGTTCGATACCGCTTGCGGCAAAAGTAGTCGCCATCGTTTGCCATGACCTGCTGCCATCGTCTGGGCACCTGTTCGATACCGCTTGCGACAAAAGTAGTCGCCATCGTTTGCCATGACTTGCTCCCATCGTCTGGGCACCTGTTCGATACCGCTTGCGGCAAAAGTAGTCGCCCTCGTTTGCCATGACCTGCTCCCATCGTCTGGGCACCTGTTCGATACCGCTTGCGGCAAAAGTAGTCGCCCTCGTTTGCCATGACCTGCTCCCATCGTCTGGGCACCTGTTCGATACCGCTTGTGACAAAACTAGTCGCCATCGTTTGCCATGACCTGCTCCCATCGTCCGGGCACCTGTTCGATACCGCTTGCGGCAATGTCCGGAGAATAGCTCCCAGCCCAGGTGACCTTATCTTGTGACAGGTCACCCGTGCTGTGTGAGGTGTCGCTCCATCCTGCTGTAATAGGACTCCCTTGCGGTTCAGCAGTCCTGGTCGTTTCGACGTGAGCAGTGCGTGCAGATCGTCGATCTGACGGCAGTACACATCGGTGGTGATTGTGGTGGTGTCGGCAGCAGCTCAAAAAAAAAAAAAAAAAAAAAAAAACACGACACCCCGTATATCCCACCAAACAGACAGCAGGACCTTACGTGATTGTAAGATAGCTTTTGGGATCAGCATGGAATTCTGTTTTCTGTCCAACCATTGTCATACAGGAGCAATTTATCGTCACCTGTCACAATGCGGTCCAAGAACTGTCCAACTTGGTCACTTGCAAGCAGGGAAAGGCATGCACTCATGCGTTTTGTTTTCTGCTGAACTGTGAGCTGGTGGGGTACCAAACTCCCCTCTAGCGCACCTTCTCAAGTTGACGCAGGTGCGTGATAATGCTCGTGTGGGTGGTCACCTACTGTTCGGCCAACTCCCACGTGGTCACACGCTGGTCGGTTTCTACGATGGTCTTCAGCATGTCCATGTCCACAGTTGCGGGTCTTCCGGCTTAGGGACAATCTGCCATGTCAAAATATCCCTCTCGAAACCATTATAACCAACGACAGCATTGACGATGTGATATGGCATTGGGTTACACACTGGTAATGTTCTTCTATGATATATGGCATTGGGGTACACGCTGGTAATGTTCCTTACAGCACTTGCTTGGGTGCCATTATGGCAAACCTCATACAGCATGCATTGGCGGATGTACTCCTTGCACACCTCCATTCTGGCTGGCGCTTACACCACCTACCTGACTTAAGCCACCTTCCTGCTGATGTCATGCCGGTGTGCTGCGCAATCTCAGTTGCCAATGTGCGTTGTGGCTGGGATTTCCACTCCGGGTACCTCGTCATCGGACACTACTTTCTTTCCAACTCAGTACTATACTCAGAGTACAAAAGAAAACGGATGTACTGAACGATTAGTAATAAATTGCATTGGTTGTCCCGGTGGTGTAGTAGTCTAAACGCTGGCTTCTGACTGTCAGCTTCAGCATTCCACAGCAGGTGATCATCCGCGAGAGCAAATAATATCTTCTCTGTTGTGTAGTACTTTTGTCTCAAAATGTTCGTAAGCAAAAAGAAACCTTCTTGCCAACTGTTTACGAACCTCCATTTTCTTATTGCGTTACGTTTTCCTGATATTAACGCTTTTCTGGTAATTTTCCAAACTTACCACCTCTTTCTAACAATTACGATGCCTATTTTTTTTAAATCTAAAGGTCGGTAAAACGTGTATTTTCTTTCTTTTTTTTAGGTGCCGTATTATCCGCAGAATCTACATTTGCAACTTTTTTAACTGGTATTCTGCGGATTATATGACAAAATATACGGTACATAATGATTATCATTATTGGGAAATTAAGGATCTGTTACTAAGAGACATTCTGAATTTTGAATGCCTAAGATAGTTTAGAGAATTTCAGTAAGAGCTATGGAATTTATTTATTGCAGCAAAATTCACCGTCGGATGGTAGAGCCCCAAACGAGGGCTTCTGGTTGGACACCAAGAAGAGGGCAGATATCTGGGTTCATCTAAGATGGAGCGCAGAAAGATTCTCCCTGGCCGTAACTCGAAGGGATATTAGTAGACAGCCAAAGAACGGACGGCTCAACGACTACGGTAGCACCCCTGATGACCTCTCTCTCTCTCTCTCTCTCTCTCTCTCTCTCTCTCTCTCTCTCTCTCTCTCTCTCTGTCTCCGGACCAGGTAGAAGTGTTCACAGGAGATATCTCACACGGGCTCGGCGCCAAACGGGAGCTTATGAAAGCATGTAACATCGTATGTCACGGTTTAAAATTCTCGCAGATCCGGTGTATAGAGCAGTATTTGAGAAATAACAGAAGTAAATGGCTCGCACTGGCATCTCTCTCTGCTTGTAGTTTTCTCCAATTATTTGTAAGTGAACAGTAAATAAATAATAAGAAATACACGGTAGTATTAGACCTCCTACCTAATACCCGGTTGGCAACGGCGAGACGGCATGGCATGGACGCAATGAGGCCCTGGAAGATTGTCCGAGGCACACGTGCCCATTCAGACTCGCGAGAACTCAATATGGCGTCGCAAAACTTTTCAGGCTCATAGTGGCGAGAACGCATATATGTGCATCTTAACGACGACGAATACTACAGAAAGACAGGGCGCTTTTAAGGGAGTCTCCTGTTACATATGTTACTAAATTTCGCATTGCCTCTTCCGAACATCCTGCCACCTGGAGGGTAAAACGTTAAACACTACGAGCCCACGGAACTGAAAACCCGACCCACCACGAGTATCATAGGAGTGAGTGGTACGCTGTAACGTAATCAAGTTGGAATATCTTCCTGTAAAAATACGTTCGTAAATCATCATCAGCAATCTGTATTTATGTAGTTGCTCTATAGTTGATGGTTTTGTTATGGATTTACACCAATAAACGGATTCACACCTTCCAGATATGTATAACCCCAGACATTTGCTGGTGATCTAACTTAGCACCACGTTTGATTCGACTGGTGCAGTGAAATCGAAGTCTGACGTTTCAGATTAGGGCCTTAGTTGCTTGGATTTCATTGTCTTGGGTGGTGTAATGGTTAGCATACTCGAGCGCAAATCTGAAGACGCGGGGTCGATTCCAGGACAATTACATTTTAAAATTTCTGTGGTTACATGGAAAGGACAGCTTGTGGCGCTGTGGGCGGCCCTATAAACGGAAACGACATGACGTATGCAGCGATCCGACAATATAAGGAGTGATGCGACGGGAATCAGTAAGAGTCGGACGCAGTATGGGTAAGACGAAGGATCTAAGCGCATTTGATCGTGGGCAAATTGTCGGGGCCCGACGAATGGGTCACTCCATCTCGGAAGTCGTACAGGCACTGGCATTTTCACGAGCCACTGTGTCACGGGTGCACCGTGAGTACATCGAATCCGGTAAAACCATCCCTGCAAGGTCCAACTGCCGTGGACAACAGCGTGTGGATGAGCGGGGTGATCGTCGGCTAGCTCGCATTGTAACAGCGGATACACGGGCCACAGTCCAAGAAATCACTCGGCAATTCAATGCTGGTGCACAAAAACGTGTAAGCAGCCACACCATCCTGAACCATCTCCTCGCTATGGGGTACAGAAGCCATCGTCCCATGAGGGTACCGCTGCTGACCGCACATCACAGGGTGCAAAGATTAGCATGGGCGCGGGAACATCACCACTGGACCCTAGGCATGTGGGAAAATGTTGCCTCGACTGATGAGTCGAGATTCACATTAGTACATGCGGATGGCAAGATGCGAGTACGGCGCAAACCACATGAAGCGATGGATCTTTCTTGCCAGCAGGGTACTCTTCAAGCTGGTGGGGTTGGCATTCTCGTCTGGGGAATGTTTACGTGGACTGAAATGTGGCCCCTGGTACGTGTGACATCGTCCCTCACAGGTCAACGTTACCGGGCTATCCTGGACGACCATTTGCTCCCGTTTGTGCGTCTTCAACATCCCACTGGGGACCTTATCCAGCAACAAGACAATGCACTGTGCCATCGCTCCCGAATTGTATCCGAATGCTTGGATGAACACTCCAACGACGTGACCTCGCTCCCTTGGCCAGCTAGGTCACCTGATGTCAATCCCATTGAGCACATCTGTGATGCCATCGAGAGAGAGTTGTGCGAGGCTCTGACCCTCTCCATCAAATCTTCGTGAACTGTGGGAGCTTGTGCAGTGATCGTGGATCCGTATGGCTTCCCAACACTTCCGGTGTCTTGTCGAGTCCATGCCGAGACGAATCGCCGCCGTCATCAGGCCGATAGGTTACTAGACAGGTATCTCTAATTCAATCGCTCTTCAGTGTATATCTAATTATTTTTCAAAAACTAAACAATCGAAATACTTTCTGTTGCCGCAGACATAGTTTAGAAAATATTTACTTTTATGACCCACACATCTTCTTTCATTGGTTTTACGACAATAACATTTATTTATCCACCTACTTAGGTACCGCTCAATGTCAGGGATTAGTAAACGTTATTGTTTGTCGTTATGATTTAGTTCCACTTGATATGTACCCATTTGTGGCTTAGCGTGGTCGTGAGGGGCGCGAATAAATGCAATGTGTTGTACTTAAATAAATTTGGGCTCTCGAATCACTTGTTTTATTTCACACCCACAAAGCATGCGGAAGATGCATAGTATAAATTATCTACAAGGAGTGCCGTCATATTATTGACGGCACTGCTTGTAGATAATTTATACTATGAGGAGATAATTTATACTATCAACAAGGAGTGTCGACATATTTGTTTTTAGCATATTATTGACGGCACGCCTTGTAGATAATTTATACACTGCCGGACAATTGCTAAGGACAGATGACAATGCAACGATAGCAACCATAAAATGGAAGGCAGGAAAATGTGGAAATTAGCATAAGTGCGGAATACAGTAAGACGTGTTGTGCGTATGCAAATTTTGGATTGCCGAACTTGTTCGTGACGTCATAGCGCTGATAAGAGATATAAATGATTTGACGCGTATTGACCGTTGTTGTTCAAACGCAAAGTTGAAAGGGAAAGAATCAATTGACGAACTTGCAATTTTCAGTATGTCTTCCCGACATCACCTAGATGATTTTACGCGTGGCCGTATTATTGGCAAGATTGAAGAAGGGCGAAAAATGACAGATGTTGCCAGGGAGTTCGACGTCAGCCACAGTGTTGTTTCAAGGCTTTGGAAATCATTTCAAACAAATGGAGAGTGTACCAAACGTCACAGGGGAGGTCGTGTTCGCAGTACGACACCTACAGAAGATCGGTACATAGTGCTATCAACAAAAAGACACCGGCGCAGCACAGCTAGTGAGGTAGCAAATCAGTTTATGGCTGCTACTGGCAAGCGGATCTCCCGAAAAACTGTCGCCAGACGTTTGCATGAAGGAGGACTATACGCCCGGCGTCCTGTTGTGTGCATCCCATTGTCCAGACGTCACCGTACCGCCCGTTTGCAATGGTGCCATCAACATCGCAATTGGACTGATAACGACTGGTCTGCTGCCCTCTTCTCAGATGAGAGTAGATACAGTCTATCGTCTGATTGTCGACGACAACTGATCTGGCGTGGTAGTGGTACTGCATATTGTCCAGCAAACATAGAAGAAAGGGACCGATATCCGACATGTAGTGTCATGGTATGGGCTGGCATCATGATCAATGGCCGTACGTCCTTTTATGTGCTTCCAACTGGGACTATGACTGGCCAACGATACATTAATGATGTTCTGCTACCTCATGTCGGTGATAGATTCATTTTCATGGACGACAACGCAACATGTCAAAGAACAGTCGCTGTCCAGGAGTGTCTTGAGAGCGAGGATATTCAACGCCTCGTATGGCCAGCACGTTCTCCAGATCTTAATCTTATTGAAAATGTGTGGGATGCTTTGGGGAGGAGTCTTGCTGGTCGCCAATGCTCTCTAATAAACAAGAATACCCTGATCCGTGCACTGACAGAGGAATGGGATAAATTACCCCAAAAGCTGCTTGATAATGTTGTGCAAAGCATGACACGACGTGTGGAATCTTGCATCGCCCTCCATGGTGGCCATATCCCGTATTGACATCTTACGCCGGAACGCCTGCGGACGGTAATTGCATTTTTTCACGTTAACGTATTCTGCACAAAATGGCCTGTTTGACCCTTGAACACGTTCCAAAGCCTTCTGGATTTCAGAGCACAATAAATTGTCTTTCTTGTAATGTCCTGGCATTCTGACATTATTTTATTTCACTTGGCATCCAAACACACTTACTTTTTTATGCGCTATATAACCGTTTATGATCCGTCTTTAGCAATTGTCCAGCGGTGTATAAATTATCTACAAGGAGTGCCGTCATATTATTGACGGCACTCCTTGTAGATAATTTATACTATGAGGAGATAATTTATACTATCTACAAGGAGTGTCGACATATTTGTTTTTAGCATATTATTGACGGCACGCCTTGTAGATAATTTATACTACTTGTAGATGATTTATACTATCTACAAGGAGTGCCGACATATTGGTTTTTAGCACGTCTTTTGTAAAAAAAGATCGTGCTTCTGTTATCGGTTTGTCCGTCCGTCCGTCCGTCCGTCTGTACCCACGATATCTCTGCAACTATTAGTCCAATTTGAATTTTTTTTTTTTTTTTTTGCTTTGGGAATCTTGAAATATGCAAATGATGATCCTTCATTTCGTTTTTTTTTTACGGTGTAAAATTTCGCAGGTAGAGGGCGTAAATGCAGATGATGTCGAATTAAAAAATACGTTTTATTCCACATATTTGCTATTAAACATACGATTGAAAAACAGTTTTTATCTTTCGATTTCATTTATATCGAAGAGTATTTTATATATAGTTACTTTTTCAAATAACGCATAGATTTTCCGCTAGGGGGCGTAAAAGTAAATTACCTTTTCCTCGATAACTCTTCTTCTAAAACTCCGATTTGAAAAACAAATTTCTTCAGCGGATACATCTCCTGATGGAAAATCTTTTGCATATGATTTCAAATTTTTGGTAAAGAATACTTTGGCCACCAGGGGGCGTAAGTGTTAATTTTTGCGTCTGATGTATTTGCCATAAAATCTGAGCTTCTATAATAGCGATTGAAAAATTATTTCATGGACTGATGCCACTCACATCGATAATTTTTTTTTTGGAATATTTTTTTCCTAAAATATTCCACAGTTTCTCCAAAAATAAGATGTTTCTCTACATCTTATTTTTGTGAATATCTCTACTTCCAGGAGTCCGATTTGAAAAATTCCTTCTTTGTTGGATAGTGTTTTTCGTGTGACATGTTTTTCATATAATTTCAAATTTTTCAAGTAATTCATAGAGTTTCCGCTAGGGGGCGTAGCGGTAAATTGCGTGTCCCCCTATATCTCTGCTTCTAAATCTCCGATTTGAAAAATTCTTTCTGCACCGGATACAGCTCCTGATGGGGAATCGTTTGGACATAATTTCTAATTTTGGTAAAAAAAATGATTTTTCCACCAGGGGGCGTAAATCTTAATTTCCGCTTCTGATGTATTTGCAGCAAAATATGAGCTTCTAAAATCTCGATTGAAAAAAAAGTCGTTTGTTGAATGATACTACTCATGTCGACAAACCTTTTAAGAACATTATCTTCTTGAAATAATGCATTGTTTGTACGCCAGGGGGCGTAGATGTTTATCTTATTTTTGTCAATATCTCTACTTCTAAGAGTCCGATTTGAAAAATTCCTTTCTTTGTTGGATAGTGTTTCCGATGCGAAATGCGTTTCTTATAAATTCAAAATTTTCAAGTAAATCATAGACTTTCTGCTAGGGGTCACAAAGGTAAATTGCGTTTTCTGCGTTATTTCTGCTTCTAAAGCTCCGATTTGAAAAATTCTTCCCGTATCGCATACAAGAGCTGATGGAAAATATTTTTCACATAATTTCTAATGTTTGGTGAAGAATGGTTTGGCCACCAGGGGTCATAAGTGTTAATCAGCTTCTGATGTATTCGTAGCAAAATCTGGGATCCGGAAAACTCGACTAATTTTTTTTTCTTGGACCGATACTGCTTATATGGATACACCTTTTGAGAATACTTTCTTCCTAAAATAATGCATGGTTTTCCCACCAGGGGACGTAAAGTCACATCTTTTTTTTGTCGATATCTCTGTTTCTAAGAGTTCGTAAGCTCACGATTCCGTTTACAGCAATATCTGAGGGATGAAAAACCCGATTGAAAATCTTACTTTCGTCAGATCTATTGTTTTCCATACCAGTTCCATTGACTTTGAACAGCTTTGATAAATTTAATTTGCGTCAGAACGGATTCAAAAGACGTGCTTATTACACTCGAAAATTCTGTGTCATCTTTCTTGTTTATTTTCGAGTTGCTTTGCCAAAATAGTCTTTGTAAACAATCGGTAGCAAATCAGGAAAACTTGGAAATAGAATAAAACGAAAAACTGCGCATATTGATAATTTTCTCTGCTGACCAATGTTTACCCTAATATTGTATAATGTGGGCAAACCTAAATAGCAAAGAAAAACTTTCTTTGAAGTTAGCATCTGATTCATAAAACTAATATGACCGGCAATCTGTTCTGCTTACAAGTCAACACCAGGAGAACACTTGCACTCTAATCGCAGCCTAGTTTCGTCAGCTGCGTATGTACAATGGCGCATGGTGTTGTTATGGATCCACTTTTCCGCTTAAACTACCCATGGAAGACTGAGTTAGTAAGATTGAAGCTATGCAAATAAGAATCACGTTACTGAAACATAACTGAATTACATAATACCAGCAGTTAAGCTTCTTTCCGTAACTACCCAAACTAGCTGAGGGATAATGCTGCAGCTATCTCTACGAAAAGTCGCATTTCAAACGCGGTTGTTGTTGAGGTAATGTCAAAGAAAAAGCCTTTTCATTGACGGAAAGCAATAACAATCGTTACCGTAAAAGCAGACGGTGTCTGTCAAAAGACCTAAATTTTACATCATTGACCCATTAAATTGCAAGAATGTGAGATGTCAGACTTCGAAACTATTGTTTCCAGCGGAAGCATTTCTTCCTCGATTTGATTATAGCTCAAACAATCATCATTCACGCTTCATTAAACATTCAAGGTATTCAACCACACAGTGTGTTTATTACTTTCTTTGTTGAGTCGGATGGATTCTAGAAACACAGTCTTCGTTACGGGGGATCGATATCTATGTTTTTAGGTTTCGCATTGCTGAAACGTTCAAATAACTGTTGTCGAAATTCACTTGTATTACCGTATTTTTCGGCTTTTAAGTCCATATGGAGTGAGTACATACACAGTACGGCAATTAAGTAATGAGACTGAATTTTAAAAAAATGAAAAACAGCAGGAAAACGTACGTGATTTGACGTACTGCAGAGGTGAATCACGTGTCAAGATGACAAATCTGCAGCCGTGCATTCCGTCCGTGTAGCTTAGTTGGGAGAGCAACTTACACCGGAGCGAAGGGGTGCGGACAATTTTGTGTTTTCACATTGGCGCCCGAACGTAAAAATGGATACACTGGCCGTTGGGTTCTTTGAAAAATGCGTGATTTCCACACATAATCTGGAATTAATAAAAAAAACTAGACAAACCCCGTCGGAATCGATGGTTAGTTTGTTTGTTTGTTTTTTAAAAAGAATAAACTCATATGAGACAACAAATGTAAACTTTATTTACTTGACAAATTCATCCAACCACTTCAATAAAGACAATAGTCCAGTTACGTGATTTTTTTTTTATTTTGACTGAGGGTTTAACGACTACAGTAAGCAACTCAATGGGCTATAAGCAGTCGCCCAAACCTAATTTAGGGTCACTGGTTCTAGGGAAGGGAAGGAACCAGTGCCGTAAGAAAAAACACCACATCCATGCCTCATGGGATTCGAACCCGGACCCTTCACGAACGAATAATCATAAGCCAGCGCTTACACCACTGCGCCACCGGGGTGGCCAGGTTCGTGATGAGCATCACGACTTCACCCTTTTTCAGTCGTAAAATGTGAGGCGGAAGTCCCCTCATCTCGATCGTGTACAAAACTTCAAATGGATAGCGCTCTCTTTCATCCTCATCTTCAATCACAAGTGTGTTTGTAAATGTTGTTTGAAAGAGATTCGCATTGCGAATATTCTTCATTCTCTCTTGTTTGAGACATATAGTTGCGACACATTGATCGCTCACGCCTTCTAGTAAGACTCTTACGTTTGTTTGTTTGTTTTTTTGTTTTGTTTTGTTTTGTTTTTTCTGTGGGAGAGACATTCTGTTAAGGGAAAGTATGCAATAAAGTATTTACTTACTTTAGGACTGATCATAGAACACCATGCACACACCAAGTCTGACACTGAATTAAGCCCCTTATGTAAATAAGGGCCGCACGCTTCTCCCATAGACTTTACATGGGAACTTTGCCGCCCAGTCACGCCCGAACCGTTGCCCCAATCTCATTTTCCTCTTCGACTGGCACATCCACATGGGAGGACCTTTATTTTGATACCTTAACCATATATTTACGTTCAGTCGTTCTCTCAAAATAGGTCTCACAGTAAAACACCTTAAAGAATGAAGGTATAGATGGCGCAACTCAATATGTACATTCTGAATATTTTCACTAACAATGGTCAACGGATTGTTTATTTACATCTTTACATAATGGGTAACGTCTTATCTATGTGAATAAACTGGATCGAATGAATATTGAATTGTATATATATATAGTCCAACGGCATAACGCAATCAGGTCTTCCAGAGTGTTCGCTTTTCTGATTCGTATCAAGAACTTTGATACGAATGCCTGCTAGCGTTGCTTTGCGCAACGGTTCGCTCAGAAAAGATAAGACTTCGGACTTTGGACGATGTCAGTCCCTCCATGCTTCCGCCTGCAACAGCGCTTGAGTCAACTGCAGGCAATCGAATGTCAACCGCACGCTTCTCCCATACACTTGAAATGAGAACATTTCCGCCCGACCACGCCCGGACCGTTGCCCCAATCTAATTTTTCTCTTCGACTGGCACACCTACATAGTAAGACCTTTATTTTGATACCTCAACCATATCTTTACGTACAGCCGTTCTATCAAAATAGGACTCACAGTAAAAAACCTTTTAGAATTAATATATAGATGCCTACTTCGATTCTCAATATGTACATTCTGAATATTTTCACTAACAATGGTCAACAGAATGTTTATTTACATCTTTACATAATATGAAAAGTCTTACTTATGTGAATAAACTGGATCGAATGAATAATAAATTGTATATATACATCACACAGTCCAACGGCGTAACGCAATCAGGTATTCGAGAGTGTTCGCTGTTCCGATGAGAAGAACTTTGATACGAATACCTGCAAGCGTTGCTTTCCGCAACGGTTCGCTCAGAAAAGAGAAGACTTCGGACTTTGAACTATCTCAGTCCCTCCATGCCGCATGCAACAGCGCTTAAGTCAACCGCAGACAATCGAATGTCAACCGCACGTTTCTCCCATAGGCTTTACATGAGAAATTTGCCGCCCCACAACGCCCAAACAGTTGCCCTAATCTAATTTTTCTCTTCGACTGGTACATCTAAATAGTAAGATTACAGAGGTGAATCACGTGTCAAGACGACAGATCTGGAATGGTAAACTCGGTCGGCGTAGTTTAGTTGGGAGATCAACTTACTCCGGAGTGAGGAGGAGGGGGGGGGAACTTGTGCTTTCGCAGTGAATATATTTCATTCGAAGTACATTTCTAATGCGTTAATACAGTACAAGAAGTGGCACGATCAACCAACGAAAGGAAGGACTTACAAGGGTCAACTTTTGAAAGTTCATGTCCCCGTGTCTTGAAAAACTTTTCCTTTTAAAGACAGCTTTGATTTAAGGAACAGATAGTACTCTCACGGCGACGAACCTGGAGAACAGGGGGTGGGGGTAATGATTGAGTACACACACTTGCTTTTTTTTTTCTTTTTTTTTTTATTGGAAGTCTAACGACCACCGTGAGCAACTCAATGGTCTATAAGCAGTCGCTCGTCCCTAATTTAGGGTAACTGGTTCCAGGGAAGAGAGAGTGCCAGTGCCGTAAGACGAATACAACATTCAAGCTTCATCGGGATTCGAACCCGGACACCTTTCGGACGAATGCTCAGATGCCATCGCTTAGACCATTGCGCCACCGGGGAGGCACCCTTGTTTTCGTGCTAGAAATTGTTTTATACTGACTTCTCAGTGTGCGTGTGTGTTTTCGTGGAAAAAGAACCATTGCCCGGCTATGTACTCAGGCCTGACACGAAAAATTATTTTCCACAATCGTTCCAAAATGGGTACGAAAATATTCTCAGTGGCAGTCGTACCTTGACGAATGAACTCGTGATTCAGAATTCTCTGGCTGTCGTAAAAGCACACAAGCATTGTCTCGATTTTGGACTTCTGTAAGCTGATCTTCTTTTCTGTGAGTGACTGTGGCGAGTTCTCTGACGCTTCGTTTCAAGGATCATAACAAAAAACACCATGTCTCGTCACCTGCCACAATACTTTGGAGAAAATTTTGCATTGCTTCTGCAGTCTCCAGGTTGCCTTTTGTGTACTCCACTCGCGCATGCTTCTGGTCATCTGACAAAGCAAGCGGAAATAAACCATCACAAACTTCCCCTCCCCCTCCCAAATCTGGCACTGAAATTTGACGAATCGCCTTATTGTTAACACAGAGTTTACATACCAGCCTTCTCAAGGTCACACAGCGATAACTTTTTATCCTTTCACGAAGTTTCCTACTGAAATTGGGCGTCCAGGCCTTTCGTCATTTTTTAAATATTCCCACCCATCCTTCAAAAAGTTCATACTATCGGAATATTTGTGTATGAGATAAGCAATTAACCGCATACACACACGTAACAGTTCAACTGTCTCAGATGCAGTTTTACCGATTTTAAAACAGAACCGGATGTTTGCTCTCTGCTCCATGATAGAGCTGTAACAATATTCTTTCACCGAACGACGGCGTGCGCAGTGTAAATAATCATCTGCGAAATTCTCACATAAACACTGTTGCCACCACATAGCTGATAAATGATTTATCAAAAAAAAAAAAACTGTGCCTTCCTGACCCATGTGCTCTACCGTGATTAAAAAAATAAAATCAGTCTCATTATTTAATTGCCTCACTGTTTTGGTCTAATTCCTCCATTTCCTTATCTTCACTAACAGATAAGTCGAAGCTTATCTGTTAGTGAACTAGAATGAATACAGTTAGTGCTCCGAAATTCTGCAACAATATTTTTAATGTTTCAGTAAATAATAAATGCAGAGAAAGTGAGTTAACTTCCGCATTTTTCTTTTCAGTAAAAAGTTTAATTTTGTGAGTTTATTTTTTACTTACAAACTGCCACTACCCGTATTTCTACACTACGACCGACTAATTGGACAATTCGCCGCGTACAGGTGGGAAAAAAAAAAAAACCCGAGGTCACACAAGTATACCAAATCAGAGTGGTGCTGGCGGTATGAGCTGTCACACCAAGCCGTAGTCCGGTACGTACTAAGTGGAAATAAATTATAACGACGAACAACAAGGTTTACTAATTCCTGACATTGAGAGGTACTTAGGTAGGTGGATTAATGAATGTTATTTTCGTAAAACTAATGAAAGAACTTACGTGAGTCATAAAAGTAAATATTTACTAAACTATAGCGGCGGCAATAGTAAGTATATTTTGTCAGCTTAGTTTTTCAAAATCAGTATTTGTTATTAAAAATCATCATCATCATCATCATCATTGTCAACCATTATCAATCCACTGCTGGACGAAGGTCTCCCCGAGTTTCCTCCACAACGGTCTGTCTTGTGCCGGTCTCTTCCATGTCACTCCCGCATACTTTCGAATTTCATCCACCCATCTTCCATGTGGTCTTCTTCTGGGTCTTTTCCTGTCCCTTGGAATCCAATCTAAAATTTTGGCTGTCCATCGATGGTCTGTTCTTCTGGCAGTATGTCCAGCCCATTGCCATTTCATGGATTTAACTCTGATCATGATGTCCTCCACTCTTGTCATTTTTCGGATCCACGTGTTCCTCTTCTTATCTCTCCTGGTTACACCAAGCATGCACCTCTCCATGCTGCTTTGAGTTGTCTGCAGCCTTTGTATGTCTCTTTTAGCTAAGGTCCACGTCTCTGCACCATACGTAAGCACTGGAAGGATGCATTGATCAAACACTTTTCTTTTAAGACATAATGGCATATTGCTCTTGAAAATTATGCTGTTTCTTCCAAAAACTCTCCAGGCAAGTTTTGTACGCCGATTAATTTCTTCACCAATGTGGCCCTCACTTGATATCTGCTGTCCAAGATAAACGTACGTGTCTGTTATCTCCAGCTTTTCTCCATCAATCGATAAATCTTCATTTCTTGTAAAAGCATTGTACATCACTTTTGTCTTCTGAAAGTTCATTTTTAATCCCACTTCTTTACTCTTGTCAGCAAGTTCCTGGATCATACTCTGTAGCTCTGATGGGGTAGTTGCAAAAATGACTATGTCATCAGCAAAACGAAGGTGGGTTAGATAATCTCCATTAATCTTTATCCCTTTGTTTTCCCAGTTCAGTGATTGTATCATTATTATTATTATATATTATTCATATTTAGACGAACGTAAGAAATGGACCTGACACCGATGAAATGTGTTGTAGCTACAGAAAGATAGGAAAGCTGAACTGCAAGTATGTTAATGAGGGGAATTAGTAACTTTTGTTCTAGGATATGTACAGTTTACACCCTATCGTGTTATACATCATTTTACAGCTCTTGCTAATAGCAGGTCCCCCCTCCCTCTTTCCTAGGAAAGTCGAGAGGAAGCCAAATTTCCCTATGACGCGTACTCTGCTACCATCGGAAAAGATGTAAAGCATCAAAACGCATTTTTGTAATCACTTTTATCACATTTAGCATGAGGTTATCGGAATTTGCGCAGATTGTAGTAACATATTGTTACGGTTGTGTAAAACGTGAGGAAATAATGTTCGGTAATAGTCCATAAAAATATATTGTTGAAAAATAATGAAATTAACTATCGTTGCGCCGCTTCATAAGACAGATTTCAAGAATGGTTTTGACTACTTCCGTTACCCATTTTAGTTACATGGAAATTTCTTTATTTAGAATTTACTTTACGACTGTCAGGAAAGATGTATACCATTAGAAAAGGGTATTAACAAGCTGTAGATACACTATATGGACAAAAGTCACCGGACACCAAAAAGCGAAACACAACATCGCATTTATTGACATACATTAGTACGGTGTCGGTCCACCATGGCCTTAATGCGTGCACTGATCCTTCGAGATTATGTTTCCGACAAGGTTTTGGAACACAGCGATAGGTATGCGCTTCCATTCAGTACATAATGCTGCCGCTAACTGTTACTTACTAGTAGGCCTTGGTTCCAGACTTCTTATGCCGCGCTCTAATTCATCCCGTACGTGCTTTATGGGATTAAGATCAGGGCTCTGTGCTGTCCAGTCCACACACGATATGCAAATATCATCAAACCACGTCGTAACAGACCTTGCTTTGTGCTAGGTGCATTATCCTTCTTGTACCAACAAGGGTCGGTTCCATAATAGTACCACAGAGTTGGTAGAACATAATTGTCTAGAATATCGAGGTAGACGTGCTGGTTAGCAGGTTTGTCCAAGTTAACCAATGGGCCGGGACCATACCACGAAAAACACCCCCAACGAGTACACTGCCATCTCCAAACTTGAATGTAGGAAAAGTACACTGTGGTAAATAGCGTTTCCCCGGCTGCCGCCATACCCACACACGGCCATTAGACTGATTTATCGTGCATCTTTTCGATTGATCTACAGTCCACGTTAAATGTTCTTTACACCATGGTAAACGACGAGTAGCATTCCGAGTAGAGATGAAAGGCTTACGGGCAGCCGCACGTCCACAGTAACCCGTGGAATGAAGTTATCTGCGAATGGTACGTGTACATACCAAGGTTTCAGCATTTTTACTCACCTGTACTCTGAGGTCTTGGGCGTTACTCCGTCGATTAGCTGTAACGACTCTCCTGAGACTTCAACGTTCTCCATCACTGATTTTCTTTGGTCTGCCGGTACGTTTTGCTGCTTCATGTTCCTTCCACTTATTCAGTACATCCAAAACAGTTGACTTGGGTATGTTTAAACGCCTCTCGGTTTCTCTTATGGACAACCCATTAATATAACACCCAAAAATCTTTCCTTTCTCAAAGTCAGTTCTTTCCCACCGCGACCTTTTCATTTAACCTCACAGTGTGATATGATCGCAGTCAGCTGCAGGCTTGTTTTTATACCATTTGCAGCTGTACCGCTCATCTTAACAACGCAGCGGATCCATTCATTTGCTTTTGAAGGGGCGTCCGGCGGCTTTTTTCAATACAGTGTATATCAAGGGGATTTCTCTTTAGTTTCAAATTCAGCACTCAGTAATTCCCTAAAGCCAAAACAGAATTTTTCACAAACCAGCGGGAAAATATTGTACGATATAAGCAACCAAAAATGCATGAAAAATCGTAATCGTGATTCTGACAATCGGATAAACAAGTTACCTTAAAAAATTGACATGGAAGCGTAAATGCACTCAAAACAATTTTCCGTGATTCCTTTCGTGAATTAACGAAGTATATTCGTGACACAACTTTTCCGTGATATGACGGGAAAGAACTTGAACCTCGCGGATTTCTCATACGCCAGGAAAATTCTGAATTTTCGAAGACCTTCCATATATTAACGGAAAAATTATGTTCTCACTTATTCCATATCCATATGACGGAAAATTTACGGTAACAGGAGAGATCCGAAGGAAAACTTGAGGTTTGATTAACTATTTAATTTCAGTTGCCTGCCGGAGGACCTGATTTTGAAGTTCTGTAGCGAGCTCGGATATTGTGGATAGCATAGCGCATGAATTTTTGGTTATTGTGGCACCGGATATTCCTTCCCCTCTCCCACCATTTTGTTCTATTGTAAATTGTGTTACAGTTAGAAACCGAGTACTGAAATAATTATACACGTATTGTGTGATGTTTAGGTGTCAGTTTGGGGATTTCTTAACCTCTTAAGTGAAAAATCCCGGGACTAACTCTGCTGCCCGTACTGTTCTATCCCGGATGATTTCCGTGGTCTGTTTAGTGCTCAATACGTTCACGCACGAAGCATTTCCGGGCCCATTGTACTAATTTGAAAGTACAGGGTGTTTCAGAAAATTTGATATCATTTGAGATGTAAATATCTGAGTAACTAAATAGTCTAAACAAATGAAACTAAACAGGCTTAATGTTGAGCAAAATAAGATTTATTCATCAAAATTTGAATGAGAAATTCAAAGGTATGGGGATTTCATGAACGATTTCACAAGTTTTCAATATGCGCACCGCCTGTGACACTGCACACGTCAAGTCGATACTCCAGCTTCTGCTAAACACGATGCAGCATGTCCCTCATGTGCTCAAATGCACCAACTGCAATGCAGATTTGGACATGGCACAAAAAGTTCAAAGAGGAAGGCTGTCTGTGCAGGGCAAAAGGATCTGGACGACCACCAGTAGCGGAAGAGACGGTTGAGTGGGTTCGGGAAACATTTGTGAGAAGCCCCAGGAAGTCCATAAGAAGAGCAAGTCTGGAAACCCAGATTCCTCCAAAGACAGTTTGGCGTTTCGCAAAGAAGCGCTTGTGAATGACACCCTACAAGCTACAGGTCGTTCAGGCCTCAAAGACAGATGACAAGCAAAAGTTTAAGCAATTCTGTGTCGATATGCAAGAGAAACTTCAAAAAGACGAGTTTGAAAATCGTCTTGTTTTCAGTGATGAAGCCACATTTCATACGAATGGCAAAATCAACAAGCATAATGTTCGCATTTGGAGCGAAGAAAACCGCCATGCCACATTTGAGTACATGAAGGACATGCTGCATCGTATTTGGCAGGAGGTGGACTACCAACTTGACGTGTGTCGTGTCACAAGCGGGCGCATATTGAAAACTTGTGAAATCGTTCATGAAATCCCCTAACCTTTGAATTTCTCCTTCAAATTTTGATGAATAAATCTTATTGTGTTCAACATTATGTTCAGCCTGTTTAGTTTCATTTGCCTAGACTATTTAGTTACTCAGATATTTACATCTCAAATGATATCAAATGTTCTGAAACACCCTGTAGTTCATATGTTGACCGAATGATGGCACAAAGAAAGAGTGTCAGATGGTATAGGAAACTATTCTTTCATTTGAAGGATACCAATCTTGTGAATGCCTATATTATACATGGGAAAAGTGGTGGTGAAAAATGCAGTCTCCTACAATTTAGATATAAAGTCACACCACTTATGTTTTACAGTGTACAGCGAGAAAGGCAAATATACTACAACTCTGCTTGTGGTTAAGGAGTGCAATAGAAAATCAGTAATTATACTAGTGATGTCATAAATCATTCCTTCTTAGGAGTTCATTCGTTATTCCTGCAAAAGAGTCATCCACAAAGGCAAATAACGAAATCGCAATGTATAAAATTAAATTATTCATTGTAGGGATTATTTTCAAGGCCCCAGCTCTTTTTGGCAAACTGTCAGAAAAAAGCGAGATTTCCCCATCGTTCACTGTTCGTGATAAATAATTTTTCACGAGCCATCTTGTGGTCAACGATTCTGGCACACTTTTAAAGGAATGGTAAAAAAGAAGGAATGTTTCTTAAGTTTCACCATTATTTCCTAGCTGATTGCTTACTCACATAACGTTTGACACCTATCAACTCTCGACGTTCTTTTCTTATTGGGAAATGGTTTCCGTACTTATGAGGGCGGCAGAAAGTTAAACAAGCTGCTAATTCAGTGTGTGTGGCAATAATGGTGGATTGAATGATCGTTCACAGCGGTGAGACCGAACCATTCACCATTCACGGTGAAAAATAATTCGTTGTAAAAACGAATCGTTCGCGAATGGTCCATCACTAAATCAAAGTAATCACAGTTAGAACTAGCAAACTGCAAGAGAATTTTTCTAATGTGATGTGTAAAACATGAGGAGTCGTCGAACGAATAGCCTAAGCTCACGCCACCTAGCGAGGAAATTTTGAGTAAGGATAGCTGAAAAAAAGGCACAGCAAGTAATGATAATTGACAACTTGTGGCTTGTACCCAAATGACCAAGGTTCGGCCCGTTTATTTCCGATTTAATCAAGTTTCACTCCAGGTTTGTGATGAATGCAGGACTTCTGTTTCACTTTGTTAACGCAGAATTTCACTGAAGGAAAAACACAGAACGAAAACGGAATTTTACTTCGCCCTTTTAGAATTTAGTGTTTTAATTAAATTCGAGCAATACCGTGAGTTGTGATGATGAAGGTAGCAGAAAGGATCATTGTACTTCTGTTATTTGGTCAGAGGCGTAACTAGGCATTTCTGCACTTGGGACTTCTTCAACCTACGCTTTCCAACCGTAGGTTGAAGAAAAATGTTCCAGCTTTGTCCGCCTGTCCGCACGATAACTTGCGTAAAAATGGTTCCATTTCGATGAAATTTTAGTACGTCGTAGGGGACCACCTGCGGACGAACCCTATTGAAAATGGACGAAATTGGGTCAAAGGTTATGACAAAGGAGCGGGGTCCATTCCATTGCCCTTATGTATCATAACTTGCGTAGATATGGTTCGATTTCGATGAAATATTTGTATGTCCTAGGGGTCCACCTAGGGACGAACCCTATTGAAAATGGGTGAGGTGGGGTCAAAGGCCAGGATATAGAAACGGGATGCATTCCATTGCCCTTATGCGTCATAACTTGCGTAAAAATGGTTCGACTTCGATTATATTTTAGTATGTGGTAGGGGACCACCTGGGGACGAACCGAATTGAAAATGGGCGAAATGGGTTCAAAGGTCAGGACATAGGATCGGGATCCATTCCATCGCACTTATGCGTTATAACTTACGTAAAAATGCTTCGACTGAGACAAAACTTTATCATGTTGTTCCAGAAGTATACTTTACCGGTTCTGTTGAATTTCATAGAAATGGGGTCAAAGATCAGGTCATAGAAGCGAGATTTATTCTACAGCCATAATCCTCATAACTTGAGTAATAACTTGAGTGATGATTTCTGGTATGTTGGAAAGCGTATCATAATCAATGCACTGCATGATTTACTAACTTGTTAATTTAGAAGGAGACTAAAATGTATAGTGCAGCTCTGTGTCGGACTAGGATCAGTTCAATTCTTACGTTTCTGATATTGGGCGAAAGCGTTTTGTATCGAACTATCGGACAGATTATTATTCGACATGTGAAGAACTTGTGTCAACTTTTAAAATCCCATGAGATGAAAGACGATCACTAATTTGTCCTTTGATATCAACAGAAATCTGGCAGTATAAGTTGTTTACGTTGTTCATGCGCGCCGCCATGTTTAAATGTATAAGTGGCGGCCCTCAGAAAACCATAGCAATAGCGCATAGATAAACATTTCGTTTGTTTGTTTGTTTGTTTTTCTAATTAAAAAAAGCTATTTTACGATGGAAAAAAGTATCAACCGGAGCTTTAAACTTGCTGTTCGACTTATGAAAAATGAAATTATCCTACATAAAAGTATGAAAACATGAAATGCAATAAGTGTCTACTAATCAGTGGGATTATCAAACATAAATATGCATATATGTATATCGCTATAATTGACGACATCGCTCCTGATAAGCACAAAAGTGCATGTTTAGGAAGCGTTTCAGTTTTTTTTTTTTTTTTTTTTAATTCCACAGAACTGCATCCTTAAAACACGAATACTTCTGTCCCTTTCTCTCATAAGAAAGCATAGGTTGTGTCGAGTCATCGGCCCACACGTTGGTCCCGCCCTCTGGTGATAAGTAACATTAACGGGCGATATTTGTCTCCAAATTCGTACCACCTGACTATCATATGCCGTGCCCTCAGCTTAGTTTAATGAAACATCTATAGATCTAGCGGTCAAATGGCCGCTGGTGGGTGACCCTTTGTAGTTTCTTCTACCGCGTCGAATGTCAGTATCAATCTGTGGCTCGTAGCCTGCGAAAATGAGCATGATTTAATGGTCATCTTAGGAGAACGAAGATTATGAGCCCGTTGACCGTTCTGCTATTCACAAAATGTTAACGAGCTTCAGTTATCTTATAATACTCCAATTTAACGTAAGTGTGCTATTGTGATGTTAAGGTAGGTACTGCATAGTGTTTCCGAGAGACGCAAAAACGGCATCGATCCGCGTCACACTCTACTGCTGCTCTTGCTGTTCACCATTACTCCCGCACTGACCTCCCCCCCCCCCCCCCCCAATTTATGTTTTTATGACCTAGCTGAAGCTCATTGCACATCGTCTTTCCTTTTCTTTTTCTTTCTTTCCCCTACAGCTGCATAAATACATCACCCTCGCATTTCTCGATGTCATTTTATCGTCTCGGTGGTGCGAATGTTAGGACAAGTCTTGTATCCTTTCAATCGAGTCCCCTCCCGCCTCAAAATTGCATTTCTCAGCTGGACAGTCAGCTGCCGAAAGAGCAAGGCTCTTGACTGGGTAACTTCTCATATCAAATCTATTTCTAAAATGCTCGGACACTTTGAAAAGTTGCCTTAAATAGCCGTCTTGCCCGATAAACTCCTGAGCAATAATTAGCACTTTAAATGCTGGGGACTACTTTATGTAGCGGAGGAAACTGTTCCGTGTATTCCACAGTAGCACAATCTTAGGTTAATTTGGAGTATAAAAGAGGCCACGAAACATCTTGGCTTTTATTGGGCCCCAGGTAGCCTAGTGGTCAAAGTTCGAGACTGCCACGGAGATAACCACCGGTTCGATCCCAGGCAGGTACGAACGCTCGAACGACTAAATATCCGCCGTGCGTCGGATGAGCACGTTAAGCCTTCGGACCCCGGGTACTAGCCTCCCGGTAGTAAATAAGGGCGTCTTCTACCTCCTTTCCGTGTGACTTTCCTATCGGGCACTCTAGCCCAAATCTCCTAGCTTCCTATTTCTAAAGGTTGTTTAAGACCTGGGGTTAGGCACTCTCTTCCTAAAATCCTCTACCTATGATCTTATCTGATCTGGCTTTTATTGCTGGAATGTATCAAGTTGCTTACTGACTTTATTTTGCCCGGGGTCGAAAGGGTAGAATCTAAAACTTTAATGTCTGCTCATTTTATGTATCAGAGTGCAAATTTTGAGAGAATGGTGCACGGATGGGAAGCTTGTATTAAATATTTGTGGAACGCGCACGAATGGGAAGCTTGTATTGAATATTTATGGAACACTCACTCTCGCACTTACTTTACCGAAGTTTTTAATAAAAACCAGAAAAAATAGAACCCTGGTCCGTGCGGTTTAAGAAATAATGACCCGAGCTCGGACGAGCTTTATATTATTTTTTAAACGGAACAAGGCACGGATCGGGAAGTACCAGACTAGTCTCGTACAGACTTACAATGGCAGTGACGACGTACGCGAATGTAAATCGTCAAATCGGACTTTCAGAAATACAGTAGATTTCCTAAAGGAAATGTGTTACTCCCCCCCCCCCCCCCGTGAGAAAATTGTGCATGTGAAAAGCCAAGTAATGTGTGTATCATATTTATCATAGCTAAATCTAGAGGTTCTTAAAAGAATTTATTTCTGTATAACAGACAACTGCAAATCTGAATTTATGCAATTGAAATGGATCATTTTTGTACTAGAAAAGGCTTAATCTAATGTTCGAAATTGTAGCTATCAGATGAAAAGAGAAGTTTTGGATCCCGTTCAGAGACAGCGATAGAGTACGAAGTATATACTGTACATGTTACCTCATTGTAAAAAATAAGTGGTGCGAATGCACGGAAAATTTCTGAGAATAACGTGCAGCAAAGTTGCCGGTAGGTATCCGTGTTTTTCAGAAATTTCCGTTTATAAAAGTGCCCGTTTATTTTAACTTCCGTATTTTCACAGATTTTCCGTAGTCAGAAATTCCGTTATTTCAGAAAAATACATTTCTGGTTTTTCCGTATTTAAACTGAAATTCCGCAAAACTGAGGATACTGCATCCTTCCGTTCTAGTCAGGATTGAACCCAGGCCGCTTGAACAGGTAACGCAAGCTTTTAACCACTGAGCCACAGACACCAGAAAATCCGAGTCACGTACAATGTAAAACAAATTGCGCAGCAATGATTTTTTTTTTTTCTCGTTAATACGAGTGATTTATTCATTTTATTTTCTGTTGTAGCTTATTTCTTTTTTCTGAATAGGTTTGTAATATATATATTGTTTTTCTGTAGGAGGACTTTTCACAAATTAAGCATTTTTCATCGTGATTTTTGAAAGCAACAAAATGCTTTGCAACTTTATTTTTTTAAACTGACAATGACGTTCAGATATCTTTAAAAAAGGTGAAATGTAATTTTTATAGTATTATTTCACACACAAAAAAAAAGCTCCTAAATATAAAATTTACTCTTGATAGCTATAATAGCTTTTGTCTTAAGTTGTCCGAAGACTGATACATAGACATCGTATCACCATCTGTACAATAAGTACCCGGTTTCTTACAGTAACACATCATCATCATCATCATCATCATCATTGTCAACCATTATCAAACCACTGCTGGACGAAGGTCTCCCAAAGTTTCCTCCAGAACGGTCTGTCTTGTGCCAATCTCCTCCATGTCACTCCTGCATACTTTCGAATTTCATCCACCCATCTCCCATGTGGTCTTCTTCTGGGTCTTTTCCTGTCCCTTGGAATTGAATCTAAAATTTCGGCTGTCCATCGATGGTCTGTTCTTCTGGCAGTATGTCCAGCCCATTGCCATTTCAGGGATTTAACTCTGATCGTGATGTCTTCCACTCTTGTCATTTTTCGGATCCACGAGTTCCTCTTCTTATCTCTCCTGGTTACATAAAGCATGCACCTCTCCATGCTTCATTGAGTTGTTTGCAGCCTTTGTATGTCTCTTTTAGTTAAGGTCCACGTCTCTGCACCATACG
The DNA here is from genome assembly GCA_039090855.1 of Macrothele yani. Classification (NCBI taxonomy): domain Eukaryota; kingdom Metazoa; phylum Arthropoda; class Arachnida; order Araneae; family Macrothelidae; genus Macrothele; species Macrothele yani. Next base: position 43,177,415 of record CM077004.1, read on the forward strand.
TAAGCACTGGAAGGATGCATTGATCAAACACTTTTCTTTTAAGACATAATGGCATATTGCTCTTGAAAATTATGCTGTTTCTTCCAAAAGCTCTCCAGGCAAGTTTTGTACGCCGATTAATTTCTTCATCAATGTGACCCTCACTCACTTGATATCTGCTGTCCAAGATAAACGTACGTGTCTGTTATCTCCAGTTTTTCTCCATCAATCGATAAATCTTCATTTCTTGTAAAAGCATTGAACATCACTTTTGTCTTCTGAAAGTTCATTTTTAATAAGAAATATTAAATAGTTGGTGCACAAAGGAGGGGAGAGGAGAAGAAATACCCTGTGCTACAATAAACATAGTTCATGCCATATACTATCCACAATATCCGATCTCGCTATGGAACTTCAAAACTCGACAGACGATTGAAATTTAAAAGTTAATCAAACTTCAAATATTCTTACTAATCGCTCCTATTACTGGTAATTTCTCATCATGCGGATACGGAAAAAGAGAGAACGGAGTTTTTCCGTTAATATACGAAAGGAACTGCTGAAAGGTTTCTAAAAACTCAGAATTTTCCGTTAATACACCTAAAGCGGTAATTTACCGTCAATATATGAAAGAAACTACTGAAAGGTTTCTGAAAATTCAGAATTTTCCTGTGGTACGAAAAATCCGTGAAATTCAGGTTTCTTTCCGTCATTTCACAGAAAGAGTTATATCAGAAATGTGCTTCGTTAATTCATGAAAGAAATGACGGAAATTGGCTCGTGAATTTCAGAAAAAATTTACAGTGCTCGTAGATACAACTGTTTCACCTAGCTGGAAAAAATTCTTCATGGGGAACAAAAATGAATAAAAAAATTTCCCATAGTTGTCAGACGCGAAAGGAATTCTCCTATACCGACTTTTAGTAGTGTTGATATCGTACCCAACATTAACATATTTACGCCATCTGATGAGAAAAGTGTGCAGCACAGAAATTCGAGAATCAATTCTTCATTCTTTCCCATGGTGTACACTATCAGGTACACCATGGGAAAAAATGAAGATAAGGTGAAAAAATAATTTTTCAGTTCGGTTCATTCGTGCGAAGATAGCGTGTGTACAGGTGCAAATCACAGAAAGTAATACTGTTCTACGAGTGCATGTACAAGTTTGGTCAGAAAAGACATGCTAAGAAAAAGGTTCTACAGAAGTATTTTTTCCGATTTTGATTTTAGCATTCTGTTTTTGTCCAATATATAACCACTTCCATTTCTTGTACTTGTCTGATCGAACGATTTGGAAATGGAAGTAAATAAAAAAGTCATGACAATTCTTCAAGCTGTTAATCACGTAAGTTTCTTCTATCAAACAACCGCAAACCTAGAAGATGTATTCAAAGTCCAAATTCATTGTGTAACCACATAAGCTGAAACAGAAATCCCAGTGGTTAGATTCTTGTATCTGATCATTAACTGACGACAGTATTTTGCAAAAAATCTTCATTTGTAAAAATACTGCTCCAAATTATGCTAGAAAACTCTTCAAGTTCCGTTCTTCCCCGGAAAATTTAATTATCTTCAACGGGCTTGAGTCGACTTTCTCTTCACAGCCGTATTTGTTTCTATAGTTTTTCCTCTCTCAATAGGTTTTCTATTTACTTCTCGAATTCCATAAATTCAAGGATAGACGTCTTTTCTTCTTTTTTCCTTTATCAGTGACTACGTACACAGTCATTAATATTTCAAACTCTTTCAAATAATGATGTATTTATACGAAAAAATGTAAATATGGAGGGTAAATTAAATTAGAACGCAAGGAATTTCATTCCTAATTTCTCAAAACAGTTTTGTTTAGAACTCCAGCACATGAAACAACTATGCCAGGATACAATTTTTGCAGAACAATTCGCTATGCTTTATGCCAATAAATCATCATAAATCTAAAAGCAAATGACACCTTCCCCTGTTTTCTCATTTTCTCTACATCCTCATACGTTGAGCAGCTTGTTTTACCAGCAAATAGCACTACTCCAATTAAATATTTCAAGTGTTGTTTTTCTTATGTATCAGCACATTTATGAATACAAATTTAAACACACTTGGAGTTTCTTCATAAAATGTATTCGAAAGAGGTATTAAAATAAAAATGCTGATCTCATAGTTTCCTGAAGTACTTTCATGTTCACTATTCACTTTCAAGAATCAATGCATCTATCTTTTTTTTTTTATTTATTTATTTTTTGATCAGCATTAAATAAAATACTGAGTCTTATCTTTCAAATTTGAAATTTTTTTGCCCCATTTAATATTTCATTGTGCCTGCACGTTCAGTTCTAAATTTTTGCCGCGATGTCGTCTCTCTTTAAAATTCATTGTTTATTTCTCAAACATTTTCCAACTCTGTATTCTCGAATGGCTTTCTACTTGTGTTTCCAAAAAAATCGTTTTTGCCAGTAAAATGCCTTTGCAATATTTACTGCATGATGCTTAAATTCTCTTGTGGTCGCGCCCATCTGATTTCAATAGAAAAACATCAAACACGCATTGAAATTATCTTCTCCTTTTATAACATTTTCTTATTGTTGTGATTTTATCCTAACACATTACCTCACAATTTGAGCACACTGAATATAGACGCTGCTATGATTTTCAGTAAAACTTTTTTACGATTGTCTCCTTTTATGAAACTTATTAAAGTTTAAAAAGGTTTTACCCCGAAACATCAGAATTTATTTGGCGATTCTTTCTTCTCTTTTTATTTGTAATGTGACTCAAATTCAATGTAATTTTTAAATGTTCTGGTAACTTTCTTTTTAATTAATGAAGTTTAAAATGAGAATGCAGTAGAAACAGCATACAACGAGGAGTTCTGGACCGACAGGAACGCTCGTTATAAACGTATCCTGTATTTAGCAAGATTTATTTTCTGCTGTTTTACTGTTTTTAAGACTATTTTTGTGCTTAGAAAATCTAACAACTATTTTTATGTGTCCTTTTTGTTTAAATGACTTCCTCGTACGCACGCTGCACCTAATTATTTGCACAAAGTTTATCGAAAATAATTTAGAAACTTAACAACCTTACAAGCCACAATTTATTTATTGATATTTAATTACTACCGTGAGCAATTTAATGCGTTACAAGCGCTCTTATGTCCCAATTTGTGGCCATCGGATCCAGAAAGACGAGCGAGCCAATACTGTAAGACAAACACACACCAGCGATTTCTCGCCTGGGAGTCGAACCCGGACCCATCAAGGACGAATAATTCGAAGTCACCCCTTCGTACCACACAGTCAATGGGGGCGGCTCATGCTTTAATGCAATATGAATGGTGTATGAAAACATAAATGAAATTAATAAAATAATAACGAGAACATAAACGCCTCTAAAATTAAACAAGGAAAGTATAACGCCGCAGGTTATACAGGCGTCAGAGCAGTCAGAGGTGCAAACTTCTGATTATTCGAACAACTTGTGTCTACATTTGAGTTGTTTTCCTCCTTTCTTCCTTGCATACTCCATGGCTCGGCATTCTAGTTGCAAGCGCACCTGAAAATAGAAACATCCATAGACCTAGAGTAATTCACTGAAGGCCCTTGTCCTCTGAGGTTCTTGAGAGCCTGATGTGAGTACCTAGGAAGTGTTTAGAAAAAGAACTTAAAAGACTGTGAAATACCGAAGGCTCGTGCGATCCCCCAAAGTTCCTGAGGGCCTTATATGCGTACCCTAGAAAATCAAGTGCCTAAAAACTAAAAAGTGTGTAAAACCCAAATTTTCCGGTGGCAACTCGAACCCACATCCTTCTGCTCTGGAGCCGAATACTTTCCCAACTGAGCTACGTCGGCAAGGGCTTAACACTGCTACTTGCCGTCTTGACATGTGCGTCACCTCTGTAGTGCGTCACATATATTACACCTCCTTGAAAAAGGCGGGGGCACGAAATCGCAGGTTTCAACTCCTCCGTAAACCATGCTTGAAGTAGTTCTCTGTAGAAGAAGGAATTTTCACTAATTCCAAAGAATGTGTGGAAGAATCATCACACATTTTTCGAAGCGAGGAAATATTTCTCAATAATTCCAGACAATGTGTGGAAGGAACATCACGCATTTTTATTTTTATTTATTTATTTATTTATTTATTTATTTAGAAGAACATGACGGCCAGTTGATCCATTTATACGTTCAAGCACCGATGTGAATCCCAAATTTGACCGTGATCTTTCTGCTCCGGGAAGAATGCTTTCCCAATTATACTTCGCTGGCAAGGGCTTATCATTGCTATTTGCCATCTTGATACGTGCGTCACCTCTGTAGTACATCGCAGCCGGCTGGTGGGGACTTCAAATTAGTCTCGTTTTCCTGATGTATGTGCCCAAAAATAAAGAGTAGTCCTCAATATCAGTACCCAAAAATTGAAGAAAAAAACCATGAAGTAATTCATTGCACTCTGTGAATTTCAGAAATGTGTGGTTCAACTAATATAACTTTTCAGATCCTAATTTTCAATGAATTTAAACTTACCCTGGCTGTTTTTATACATTTAATTTCTTTTCCCGTTTTTTCCTAAATTCAGTGTTGTTCGTAGATTATTTGATCCAAAAATTCAAATCCACATTAGTTCTTACTTGCGGTTGTTTCGGTTACATAAATAAATATTTCAAAAAAGAAAATGTATGGTTCAACTAATATTTCTTTACAGATTCTATTTTTTTTTTTTTTTGTTGATTGGAGGTTTAACTACCACCGTAAGCAACTCAATGGGCAATAAGCAGTCGCCCATCCCTGATTTAGGGTCACTAGTTTCAGGGAAGGGAGATAGCCAGTGCCGTAAGGCAAACACAACATCCATGCTTCACCGGGATTCGAACCCGGACCCCTTTCGGACGAATGATCAGACAGATCTCTTGGTTCACTGCGCCATTGGGGCGGCTCCTAATTTTCAATGAATTTAAACTTACGCTGGCTATTCTTTATGCATTTAATCCCCCCCCCCCCCCGTTTTTCCTAAATGTAGCGTTGTTGGTAGATTCTTTGATCCAAAAGTGCAAATCCAAATTAGTTCTTCCGGTTGTTTCAGTTGCATAACGACAAATTTCTGAGTATGATTTTTTTTCAAAATTTCTGAGTAAGATTTTGGCAGTTTACATGTATTGCATTTAAATTCTGATGTAATATAAAACTGAGGGACAGATTTCGGGAGACTGGGACTTCCGTGACGACAAATTTCCGACTAACTAAAATTTTTATTAAAATTGTGTGACAAAATTGTGACTTAATACCTCAACATATTTTTGGAGGTTACTTTTTATTTATATAAGTGATTTCCAAAATTGTTAATTTTCTTATAGTTTACCACTACAATTATTTTTAGGATCGTATAAGTATAAAAGGTACAACCTCAAATTTTGGCCTTTCACAATACATATATCCGAATATGGATAGGGAAGAGATATTGATAAGAGAATAAAAAAATTTTCAGATAAAAAAATATTGCAGAATTTAAAAATATAATTTGTAAAGCCGCCCCCGGTGGCACAGTGGTCTAAGCTCTTGCATCTGTCCATTCGTTTGGTTCGAATCTCGATGAGGCATTAATGTTGTGTTTGTCACCCGGCTCCTTATGTTTGTCTTATCTCTCCGTTCCCTGGAACCAGTGGCCCTAAATTAGGGACATTGGACTCCCTATATCCCATCTCGTTGCTCACAATAATCATTAAACCCCCAAATAGAATACAAAATTTTGTAAAGTGACAAAGCTGAAAAACTGAAAAGAAACTTATGATATACTAGCAACTTTCTTTAAAAAAAACCCACAAAAAAACAGATGCACATACATGGAATGTGGTACGTTAGTCGACGAACGTTGCAAATTTAATTTCTCGTAGTGCATTCTACCAACGGGTTTCTTGCAGACAAAAATATAAATCTCCTAATTTCTTAAATTTCTTCACTGCCTTTTACATCTGCAACACTTTTATTTTGTGAACCTCAACTACTTTTAGTTTAATATTTTACTTTATTTTAAGCTTTATTAAATAAAAAATCTAGCTGCGGGGAAACAAATGAAAAGAATGCGTATAATCAAAAAGAAAATTTTCAGGAAAGCCAGAAACACTTTCTTTGCAGAAAGCATTCTACTGATAGTTTTCTAGTAGAAAAAATATAAATCCGATAATTTCTTAAATTACCTCACTGCCTTTTAGGTCTGCAACACCTTTTTTTTGTGTGTGAACCTCAATTATTTTTAGTTTAATATTTTACTTTATTTTTAGCTTTATTAAGTAAACATTCAGCTGCGGGGATACAAATGAAAAGAATGAGTATAGTCAAAAAAATATTTTCAGGAAAGCAAGAAATACGTTCTTTGCATTCTACTGATAGTTTTCTCGTAGAAAAAAATATAAATCCCCTAATTTCTTAAATTACCTCACTGTCTTTTATCTTTGCAACACTTTTATTCTGTGAATCTTAATTATTTTTAGCTTAATATGTTACTTTATTTTTAGCTTTACTATATAAAAAATTCAGCTGGGGGGGGGACAAATGAAAAGAATGAGTATAGTCAAAAACAATTTTTCAGGAAAGCGAGAAATACGTTCTTTGCAGAAATTAATGTACGTTTTTGTATGTGTGTGAGTTCACGTTCGGACAACTGGAGGGGATTAAAGTTTTCCTCCGTAGTTGAAAAAGCTAATGCCAGTTGCCCTTTGATACGATACGTCAAAATAATGAGAAGTGAGAAGTGGAAATTATAATGTAATCAAAACTTAAATTAAATAAATAGGTAAACATACCTTTTCCCTTATTGGTTCCACTCCGTGAACTTCATAAAAGCCTAGATTACTACACTTTCCTTTCCTCGCAGTCGTTAAGTGTCATCGTGCGTGCATCATCATCCTTCCTGGACTTCCTGTAGTCACGTAACGTTTGGGGTCAGCCGAAAGTGAGATCATTGGACGCAGAGAAGGAGAAGGCTCATCCTCTTTCCCTATTTCCATATCTCACCTGAGAAAGTGTCTCAGGAAAAAGAGGAAGGAAGTGTTGCGAGCCTACTGACCTGGTTTCGGAATCGTAAAATCATCGGTATATATAAACCGAGACTGCCATCGTTCAAACACAACAGCCCAGTGTCTCCTACAAGCATGGGTTCCTTAACGGTAAGTGCTCCAATAGCTCATAACTTCTTGCATCAACGGATTTGCTTACATAGATCTTCGCTCGTACAGTTCCTTTGCTTGGATCACAGGACTAGACATTTCAACACCACAGTTAAGTCGTATAACATCACATGGTACTACAGTGTCTTTAAAATATCAGGAATACACGGCATAGACTCTCTGCTATGGAGGGAAAAACTACAGTGATCCGAATTTTCTACTATAAAAGTTCAATAGTCATATTCATTGAAATTTCTAAGCCGACCCGGTATTCGAGTAGTCAGAGACGTAGGTATCTAACTAGTCATCTGATTAGGGCTTGGGTGTAAAGTCCAGAATGGGCATGGGGGTGCGCTTGTGGCTCTGGTTCTTTATCTTACCTGGAGCCAGTGATCCTAAATAAGGGACTGTGGGACTGCTTTACTCTTTAATGGCTCATCGTGGTCGTTAAACCCCGAAAGGAAGAAAAATTCTCAGTACGGCGGATTAAAAATAAACTGGCAGATAGCGTTTGAGATCTTAAACTGAAAATGTACACTTCTAACGCAATGCGACTATCGTATATTATCAGTTTCACTCTACAATGGTTTGACCGATTTCTTTTGCAACTCGCAGTGCTCGTCCAGTAATCAATTCTAAATAATTAAAATATGTATTGTACTTCGCATTAAAAAATGATTTAACGGATGTTGTTTGATATGTCTCACCTTTTGCCTGATATTTTAGAATATGTGTTAAAATATCAAGATTTTGGTTAAACTCGTTCGATAATCACCGTCTATAAAAGTTTACTGATAAGAATTTGTAGTTTAATGTATTTACGAATATCATGCCCCCAAAAGTCTTTTGAATGATTTTATTCTAAAATGCTTACCTGTTGATTAATTTCTTTGGATCTTCAGGTTTCCTACCTACTCGATATCTAAAGCCAAGCTAAATTTGTTTAAGTTGTAATGTCGATGAACGAAGAAAAGATTGTAATACCGATGAACGAAAAACAATTCTCTGAAATATCATGAATGTACCTTCATTGTTTGAATTAACTGCCATTTATTTCTGTATCATACGTGACTGTCATATTTTTAAAAACGAACCATTGCTTTTATACAGAGCTTGTGATGAGTTGTAAAATACAGGAATTCTAGATTTCTGCTCCACTCCAACGCAAGGCTAACGATGTAGAATTCAAATCACCCTTTCTTGCAGTATAATTCAGTTAATTTGCTTGTCTTACTGTTGGAGCAAAGTAGCTTCATTTTCGTTTTCCAACTAGTTTTCGAAAAATCTATACACATTATCAAACTTATTACACTTAGACATTTTGTAGTCCTAAAAATGTATTAAAAAAACTAAAACCGTTTCCAAAGTGTTTAAGCACTGGCTTCTGACCACTGGTCCGAGGTGGGGCCGGGTTCGAATCCCGGTGATACATGGACGTTGTGTTTTTCTTACGGTATTGGCTCTCTCCCTTTCCTGGAGCAAGTAACCCTAAATTAAGTACGGGAGGCTGCTTATAGCCCGCTGAGCTGCTCACGGTGGTCATTACAAACCCCCAATTAAAAAACAAGTTGGATTACTTAACTCTGATGGTTGTGATATAGCGGAGATTTAAACTGGATTTCAAAAAAACAAAATCTGTAGCTGAATCGTGTAGCAGGGTAAATCAAAACGTCTTGTTAATTTTTCTTCTTCTTTTGTTTCACTGTGAAGAACTACTCAGAATATACAAATGATAAAAACATTTTTGATAAATTCTTAATAATTTCTTGCTGAAAACCTTGTTTTTGCTGCTACGTTATTACAAGCACATTGATCTCCAGATCATTCCCGTTCCAGTGGGACAACGAAATGTTGCGCCTACAAACGTTCCTTAGTGTGATGAACGATAACACAAAACCTGCACACTACGCTTATGAAAGGTACTGAAAGTTTGAAACGTAACTGTAGACATGGTGTTGTCTTGTTTTTTATTTTATTCCTTACGTGGATAACAAAATTATATAAAATAAAACATTTTGGTTCAAGATTTCAGTCTGTTCTACTGTTTGCAAAACTGAACTTCATCAGTTGTTACCCATCAAATTTAAATAATTTGAGTGAATACTAAAAGTGTACTTTGAGCTTTCAGTTACAATAGAGCTCACGTTTGCGCTTTTGTTGAAACAGCATGACTATTACAACAATCAATAATTATCCAAATAGTTGCGATAACATTATTTTAATATAGTTATTCTGCAAAGTAAGAAAAATGCTCTCTTAACTTTTTTCCTAGTTATTTGGTTAATCCGCTGTACTTATTTACATCTTATACCAACAAACATTTAGAAAAAAAGGTTTGCTATTTTTGGCACCGAAATGCCCGTTTATTCATGTGGGCTTCATATTTTCTTGCTAGGCGTTTTCAAGATATATTCTTCATCGATTTTTATAAATAAAAAGTATGGTTTATTAGTTTAGGATAACTCGAACGGCGTCGTTGGATAAATAACAGATAAAAGCTAGAATTTTCTGTGCAGATTTCTAAGGTTTTTGTATACGATGTCAGTACAAAATTTTTGCTGTGGTAGGTACCATGTATGAATTCGAGTAATTTCCGCATGCACGAATTCGAGCATTTCAGTCTTTAATTCACATGTTTATTGAATTTCGTGGAAGCACTCTGTAACGTACCAGGAGATGTGACGTGCCTGCCAGAAGGACGCACACGACATAAAGGCAGATAGGAATCAGAATAAAATGTCCGCGTAGCTCAACTGGTAGAGTGACTTATTCCGGAATGAGGGGATCCGGGTTCGAATCCTGGCGCGGACAGAAATGACGGAGAAATTCACTTCGTTATAATGGCGCCCGAACTATCCGGATGACCCGACCGTTCACAATCTCGCAATGGTGTGATGTTATTTCCACACCGCGAGATGATGTAACGTACAGGAGATGTGACGTACCTGCCAGAAGGACGCACACGACATAAAGGCAGATAGGAATCAGAATAAAATGTCCGCGTAGCTCAACTGGTAGAGTGACTTATTCCGGAATGAGGGGATCCGGGTTCGAATCCTGGCGCGGACAGAAATGACGGAGAAATTCACTTCGTTATAACTCCCACTAGTTAAATTAAAACAAAATCACCAAGAATCTGCTTATATGTAAGGATCTACACACCATGCACATACAATTTGTCAATATGCAGCGGTGTTTTCGTTCCATGCTTCTTATGAGTCGGTTTTGCAAAGGCATGCACTCACCGTCCTGTCCAACTGGATCATGATGCCGTATAAATTCATGTCCCAATATATCACTACTCTTCCAATGGCTTCACGAACCGAAGTTGGTTCATAGCCTTTTCAACCGGCCGCGTCCACCCAGATCTATCCATGTAAGCTCTAAAATAAATGTCAGTATTTGGATCTCGTTCTATGTCATCTAGCGCTCTCAAGTTTGGTCTTCCCTGTAGTCTTTTCCTAACGACTATTCCTCCATGATGTCTTCAGTTATCTTCTCCTTCCTCTTCATCACATGGCCATAGCAAAGCAACCGCTCTCCTTTCACCACTTGCTATTATGTCAAGCTCTGTGAATAATTTTATCAATTCCTTTTTTTCCTTTTTATCCAATCACCATTTTCTCTAATAGGCCAAATCAACTGTCTCAGTGACAATTTGCGAAACCATTCATTTATTTTCATTTTCTTTTTCAGTGTCCATAACTCCGCGCCGTACTGGACTACTGGCCATATTATCGTTTTATATTTTCCTAATTTTGAAGTTTATGACAGCAGTTTCGATTTCATAATTTTTCGCAATTCAAATATACATCTGTAATAGGCCATATGATTTTCTGTATCAACCAGACTTATATAAATTCCCTATTTCTTTACATGAGTTCATTCCCTAATTTTTCCTTTCCATGAATTCGCGAACTGGTTTTTTCATATGAATTTCCTAACTTTTCCTTCATGTGAATTCCCTAACTTTTCCTTCGTGTGAATTCCCTAACTTTTCCTTCGTGTGAATTCCCTACGCTTTCTGTGTGTGAATCTCCTAACTTTTCTGAGTGCATTTCATCCACATCCAAAGAATCAACTTGGCATGAGACACCTATTGGTTTTGGTGACCAATGGATATTTAACTTTCTCTAAACTAATTTTTAATATAATTTCCTTTGACTCATTAGTCAATATTCTCATCACCTATCAATTTGACATCACATGCGTAATCTAGTATATAAACTTTCCCCATATATTGAAGATTGTATCTAATATAGCTACTTTTCTTATGACAGTGTCCAGAACTAGATTAAAATAGCAGAGTAGACAGACAGTCCTTCTTTTAAACACCAGTATTTACATCAAAAACGTTAGATCCCCGCCATATACTTTAGCTTTGCGTTTTGAATCACGACCAAATACTTGTAGTGCGATATCCGTAGAGAAAATGTGGATAATGAGTGTTTAGCTAAGCGTCCTAAGCATGGAATATTTATTTCCTGCTATTGAAAATTTAATACAAAATCAATAAAAATAAACTCCCCGTTGGGCAAGACCGAATTCGATATCCATATTTAGCATTGTCTTAGGTCAACAGCATCTGCTACAATTAGTTCTGCTCTCATTAAAGTCATGATCAGAAATATAATGAGGAGAAAAATAACTGTCATCGCGTCTCCAGCCAACACTTTCAGGCCGTTTTTGTAGCTTTCCTTGTTATCCCTTATTCTTACTGGGACAGTTCCTGCTTTTGCTCTCGGCGATCGATCAAATCGGCGAACGATGACTCGTTATTTTTCTCTTCACGATCTCATGCTTAGAGACGCAGCAGTTCGAGAGGGGAGAGGAATTCGGGGGTGTACCTTTGCTACATCTGGAGCAGACGCCCAAGATATTGCCAATAATTACCGATACATTCAGTTTCGAATATGAATGAATATGTTTTGACTTATTGTATCTTGTAATAGTGAGCTATCGTTGGAACATAGACTAAATCCGCTTTTATTTCAGGAAACAGCTGAAATATAAGCAGTTTCACATATATATACATCAAAAGTACGAAATAAAATCAATAAATCACTTCAGAGTAACTGATTTTAATATAGCATAAGTTTTTGTGACTTGTATACTTTCCGGGAAAAAGTTTTGGGGTAACAAATTACTCAGACCTTTAGCGCCAATTGAGACATACTACAGAGGTAAAAGCACGTGTGATGACGGCAAATCTACAACGGTACATTCCTTCCGTCCGTGTAGATCAGTTGGGAGAGCAACTTTCTCCGGAGTGAGTGGGTCGGGGATTCGATCTTTGTCAAAGTTGTGTTTTCACGCAACTTTTAAGGATTTAATTTTCGTTTTGAGGGAAAGGGCTTTCAAAGTACAAGAAAGGCGTGCTGAAACTGATATTTTTTTCATATTTCCTCTCTCATTTACTAAAACTCACGCAAGAACTGCAAAATACCGACCTTTAGATGCTTCTGTTGTGTATGTCGAAAATTCTTTCAGGAGTTTTTCTCATTCGTGCCCACTGTGCATGAATGAGAAAAACATTTTACTTTCAAGATTTTTTTAAAGAGGGAAAATTCTCGTAAATTGTTGCTTCAGTTCTCAAAACTCAGTTCTAAACAGTATTTCTTTATGGAGAAATTCAGCCAGTCCTCTTTCCTACGGCATGAGATACGAAAATTAAAAAAGAAGTAATCTCGTAAATCTACCTTTTGAGACAACTAAATCATTTAGTTAGTTATGTTAACTAAGTATTGCTCACAAACTACTGAAACCATTAGCGTGCTAGGACTACGGTTCGAATTCCGAAAGCGGGTTGTCCGTTTCTGGTGGCACTCACCCTAAATTAGGACTATCTAAAAACTCTAAAGAAAGTGATCTCAAGTGCACAAATGCAGCAAACTTCGTAAAACCATGCTAACGATGGCATAATCAGAATAATTAAAAACTATACTTGATAGAGACAATGGCACTGCACAAAAATTGGTCGATGCATAGAGTAACAAGAGAAGTAGACGAAGCAATATTGTCCTGGCAATAGTTATTTAAATATTTCATCCCATTGTTTCTAAGCCTTATATTCAGACAAAGAGACCAGAGTATACCGTAAAATACATGAGCAAGGTCGCCCAAGGTAAGCGCGAAATGGAAACTAAATGTTAAAAACTCCGTCTGATACAGCCAAAAATGCTCATTTTATTAGGTCAAAGACAATTGAGACATGAACTTATATTTGAAATTTGTATTACGTGACAGCAAATACTATCTCTCATACGACCCTTCCAAAGAAACCCGAAGGCGGAAATTACGTTGCTATCAAATCAGCTACTACGTTATCTATCACGTTTCGTTTACTTAACACATCGCTCTTTCTCAGTTCATGATCCTGATTTTGACCAAAAGTGTTGAAGAAATAATTTATAGAGCAAAAAGTGTTAAAATTTATTTATGAAATAACGTATTTAAATGTGAAATCTAGGAAAACTTTTTCAAGCGCTTTCTAAAAATTTCCAATTGAAAACTACCACTGAAAAGCCGACTTGAAAGACGTTTCTGCACTTAGGATATACAGGGTGCACCATATAAAAGAGGCCCCGTGGCCAAACGTTGTTAAAGCTGTTTGGCGGGTTTCCAGTTAAAACCGCTTTGTTCCGCTTCTAACCGGCTTCTGCGTGTACAGCTGCAAAGGAATTCTCCGGAGTGGTTAGTCACAGCCAGAGAAGTGTAGGTACGCGGTCATAAGTGTAAGTGAAGAGAGAACAAAAGCAATGGAAATGGTTTTAAGTACGGAACAGCGGATTTTTTTTTTGTGGAACAGTACTTCAGAAATAACTCTCCACCTGTGACTTTTATCTGTGGGGAACATAAAAAGGGAAAGTGTACGCAACTAATCCGCACATCCTTGATGAATTAAAAGTGAACATTACGGATGCCATAGTCCAGATTACTGCCCATGAGTTGTGGCGCGTTACGAACAACATATTCCGTCGTGTGCAGCTGTGTCTTGATGCCGGAGGACAGCACTTTCAGCAGTTGTTGTAAACGCAGGTAAATTACTCCTGTTTTCCGTCATTTCAACTATTTTTTACCATGTATAGTAACATTGTCTAACTGTTGTCGTTCATTATACTCGGGCCTCTTTTATATGGCACACCCTGTACAAAATGTTTAACTCCATACTTAAAAAGTGGATGTCTGTAGAAACTTATTCGTGGAACTTTATAAATTCTGCTTTCAGAAAATATGTTTGTCTTCTGTCCTTACAACTTTGACAAGTCTTCAAGTATTAAACAAAGCTCTGAAAATATTTTGTAGTTTGTTTTAAAACCACCAAAAAGCATTGCCATTCGTCTTATGTTGCAAAAAAATATTACAATTTTTCTTATATTGAGTTGTAACAAAAGGCATTTCAATCAGTTTTATAGCGTGTTGCACCAAAATGAATTTCAATTTATCTTACTTATATTGTGTTGTACAAAAATAATTCCAATTTGTCTTCTATCGTGTTGTCACAAAAACAATTGCAATTTCTCTTTTATCGTGTTGTAACAAAAAGAACTGAAATTTGTTTCATATCGTGTTGTTACAGCGAAATGATACGTAACAAGTTTTCTTTCTTTCTAACTTTCAGAATCTCTTTGCGTTATCAGCGCTCAGTTACCTGCTGTTGTGTGCATCAGCAGGCTTCCTCTCCGGTGGTGGCGGTGGAGGAGGAAGCTATGGAGGCGGAGGAGGTGGCGGCTATGGAGGTGGCGGTGGAAAAGGTGGAGGAGGCGGAGGCGGATATGGAGGTGGCGGTGGAAAAGGTGGAGGAGGAGGAGGCGGTGGACACACCGTCTTCGTAGCTGTACCAGTATCTTCCCTCGGAGGTGGTGGAGGTGGAGGCCACGGAGGAAGTGGAGGTGGCGGAGGCGGTGGTGGATATGGTGGAGGCGGCGGTAGTGGATACGGAAGCGGTGGCGGAAGTGGAGGTGGAAGTGGATACGGAAGCGGTGGCGGAAGTGGAGGTGGAAGTGGATACGGTAGCGGAGGAGGAAGCGGATACGGAAGCGGAGGCGGAAGTGGAAGTGGATACGGAAGCGGAGGCGGAAGTGGAAGTGGAAGTGGATACGGAAGTGGAAGTGGAAGTGGATACGGAAGCGGCGGCGGAAGCGGATACGGAAGCGGCGGCGGAAGCGGATACGGAAGCGGCGGAGGAGGAGGAGGCGGTTATGGAGGTATGAAATCAATTTAAATTTAATCTATCTTTATATCTTCGAACTCATTCCTTACAGTTTTCGGTTTATAAAATAACAACTACTTCTTCAATTATTCTGGCTTCCTCTTTTCAGCTTATAACTTGTAAAATGGCCTCTTTTAGGTTCCTAGTTTCTCTTGCTTTTACTCATTCATCTTCGGTGAGGAATCGCACTGTTGAATAAAGGAAGGTCAGACATCTTGCTCGTAACCATGGTTATTCAGATGAAACTATTAGTACCCTTATTAAGAACTACAAGCGAAGAAGTTTGACTACTCTAACCCGTGAAACTTCTAATCTGCGTTTCATTGAATCTATTTATTACATTCCCGACATTGTGAACATCTTGAAGAGGATCTGCATGACTAATTCATTTAGATTTGATGTTCGCATCTCTAATATCTTTAGCCTGGTACGGAGTGATAGGGATACCATCCCACTTGGATCCAGAAATGTCGTCTACTGTATTCCTCTTGTCTCAATCTCCCCTAACCATGGAAACCTTGTGTACATAGGTTCTACGTCACGAAGCATTGGGACCCGAGTCTCTGAACATGAATATTCAACTCGGTCTACTACAGTTACTATAGCACTTACTAAAGTATTATCTACTGGACTATATTATCCAGACTGGGGTGGTGTTAAACTTCTTTGGTCAGCCACTAATAGACAATCGATATTGCTTTCTGAGACTCTATTAATTTCTTATTTCGGAAACCAATCTTGTAATAATGATGATTTCCCTGCTTTTTTTTAATCCTATTTGGAGGAACCTAATTTAGTCTCTACCTAAACCAAAAATATGACGTCAATCCTCATAAAACTTGAGAGGTGAGCAATTTTGTGATCTGGCAATCCTGTAATAGACCCATGGACTCTTGGGAACGTTTATGACTATATAACTTTCTGCTTCCTTCTGTACTTTTGGAAGACTGTTAGGCCTGATGATGCGGTCAATGTGGCCTGCGAAAGATCTTGCCTTTTAAAGTTTTTAGCCTTTTTAGATTGTAAATAAATTCATTTTTGGTTTACTTCTGAAGTAGGGCTTAAAATGTTTTTTTGAATCGTGCTTCAACAGTATAACTGGTTGATACATGTGTCTATCGAATTGCACGAAAACATAGTCATTATGATCCTTTATAAATTCACGTTGCTGGATCAGAAACAAATTTAAATATTTTTCCAAACGTTGTTTCAGGGGATATTTAAATATTTTTACATCAGAAACACCAAACTAAATGTACTGACTCTCATTTGTATCGCTAACATTAATCTTTCTTGGAGAAATGCTTTTCACGCATTAAATGCATTTCTTGAAATGAGTTGGAGTTTCCCCAATCAGCTTTTAGAAATTAAAATCCGTTTCTATATTTCCGTACTTTGAGGTAGCCTATTTTAGTTGTTGGAGACACGCAGGTAAAAGCAACGGATTTTGGAGTAAGCGGGAAACAATTTCTCTAACAAATGGTTTCTCAAGTTGAAAACTCAGTGTAATTGCTCTTCATATTTAAAAACAACCAGATAATTTTCTGCAAAAGCATCATTTGATTCCACAATTTCTCCATGGCGGTCTGGGTTAATGCGTAGCTTTTCATTTTGCTTGTAAACTCATGGATAGAAAAGTGGTGCCTCAAACATTTTGTAGGTAGATAATATACCGTAATTATGTACTATCTTTTAGGTTTTATGCAGTTGGTAACTTACCTTTTGTTTCACGTGATCTCATTCTACTTCAGTAGCTTTTGAAGAACGTCTCCCTTCAAGTCTGCTGGAACATAATTATGATTTGTTTTCGGTGTTAACAAGTTTATTCTTAGATAACAGACTGGTACGTACGAAACGCTGTTGCCAGTGCTTTCTTAGTATAGTTTCTGAGTGAGAATCACGTGCGCCTCAGCATATGTGTTTTGAGTGTAAAGGCAGATTTCAATCTGATCTTAACGCTGTCGTACCCTTCTGCGGAACAGCAAATGAACTGGTCCTCTCTTTTCCCTAAACCTAACGAAATATTTCGTAGGAGGGGTTAGCATTTTAAGTTAACGTCGGATATGAGTAGGAGTTATTAAGAAAGATTCTGCAGTTTTATACATTTTATTCTGTGCGCTATATTCGAAATATTTCTCTGTTGGGACATATTGGTGTGTCGTGAAACAAAAATTGCATAGCGCCTTTGAGATGTGAGAAAAATGACTGAAGTTAATTTTTAGTGATAGGTTTCATCTGGTTCAATGTATTATTGTTTTTAATTACCCAACAGGTGTCTTTAAAGACTTTGAGTTCCATTGAAAGCTCTCTCGTGATCCGCTGTTCCGCAAATTGTGCAAGCTGTTACGATCTCAACCTGTGGTCTCGCATCTAAAGTGATAGGAAAAACACATCCCTCATATCTTACCGGGATTCGGATCAACACTCTAACTGCAGGATAGATCAGAATCCCATTTCGTACACCATACAAGATTCTTATAGGAGATTCTTTATACCCACTAAAGTTTACGATGAACAGTTATCAAAATCAGAATAAAAAATTAAATATTAGGATTTTGTTTTCATTATTTAACACTGAAGATCAGAAATTGGAAACTTACTGACTTACAAACCCGTGGATAACAAGCTGTGAATTAATGCGAACTAAACTGAAAGAAACTGCTTCTTTCATAAAAGTTAATTTAGTCTAGTTTCATCCCTTTAAATGGAAATCTACTCATCATAGTTAGGAAGAACAATATGCTGGGATTAACTTCAGTGAATTGAAATTCACATTGAAATTGACCCTGGGGAACTCCTGTGGCTGAACATTTCATCATACCTGTTCATTTAAAAATTCCAGTGCAATCACTAATAAATAATAATATTCATGAAATCCCTGTTTCACTTTGATTCTAAACTTTTTAATGAATTTTAAGAAGGGAAAAACATTTAAATATGCAAATTTCCAAAAGCTACAAATTACGTATTTAGAAAAGAAATTACATATTTGGAAATTTGCATATTTAAATGTAGCTTTTGGAAATTTGCATATTTAAATGTTCCTAATGGGATTCAATTTAGGTGAAGCATAATATTATACAGCCCATATTTATGGATCTTGCTATTGAGTTTAAGTAACTCATAAAATATCACAAACTTGTCATTTTTCAGGTCTGCTATATTTCCATTCTTTGCTACCCTCTGAGTTTTTTTATCTGCTTGTTATGATTTGCTAAATTTTTCTCTTGCCATCTCAGCAAGATCGAAGCAATAACTACTCATCCACTTGTTTGGGAATGGCGCTATAGCAACCGCAGCCAATCAGATTTGTTTTTATTTTCAGACTTTTCCTGTGCGTCATATATATAACTTTCGCGTTTTGTTTTGTTTGTTATTTTCTCTTCCTTTCCTCCGGTCGTTTCCTCGCTCTCCCTTGCACCCTGTCTTTACTGCCTCCATAATTCCTTTGTCTCTCCTCACCCTACCTTTCTCTCCCTCGGCAATCTTCGCACTACCATAGAAACGATATTTCTGACTTCCAGTCTTACAGTAGTCAGAGGTTGCAGCGTAAATCTTTGATTTAACCTTGTGAAAACACAAAACTGTCATGGCTGGAATCGAACCCCCAACTCTCTGCTCCGGAGCTGAATGTTTCACCATTAAGCTACATGGACGGAATTTATCTCTGCAATTTTTTCGTCTTGGCATGTGCTTTACCACTGTAGTACGTCATAACTTTCCTTTTTTTTGTTTCTGTTATGTGAATTAAGTTAGTTGTATTTCATTCTTCATGGCACATCGGAATCTGCAAGTTTCTCAGTACGTTTTGGCAACAACTGGCAGTTAGTAAGATTCTAAATCAAAAGTGGTACTCTCAGTGTGAGAAGAGTCGACGACGATGTAGCAAGTAAAATGTGTAACGATGGCATTACAGTCTTATAAAAGGAGTGTTAGGTACTATTTTGGGACGAATGAGTACAATCTGAAGCTGTTTAATTACGACTGCGCCCAAACTGGAACACCTGGCAAATGTATTGTAAAGCTAGAACAAAGAACAAAATAAAGAGCTGTAAGAAGAAAACACTAATGGGCAAAGGTCCGTTAGTGTTCTCTTCTAGTAAATGTCAGTGAATAAAGATCAATTACCGTTTAAGCACACTCACGTAAAGTAACAGCAAAAACACGTCAAAATGTTTAAAGTAAAGAGTTGAATACACCTTTTCTTGAATTAACTGGATATTCTGCGAAATGCATAGCACATCCGAATGTAGTTCGCTCATTAAAACAATTTACGAAGCAATCCTCATTTGTCTTGCTCTCATCCATTGAGAACTTCGCTCCTGTTTTGTCTTTTCCCCTGAGATTTATTGAATTTTGATCTTTTGCTTGAATCGTTTCCATTTTGCTTTTCTTTCATTCGAATAGGAATTATTGTCATAAACAAATTATGATGAGAACATGAAACTACTTATAGTGTAACTGATTTGTTTCTTTTTATTTAGGTGGCGGAGGAGGTGGAGGAGGAGGAGGCGGAAAAACCATCCAAATCATCACACTTGGTGGTGGCAGCGGAGGAGGTGGCGGAGGATACGGAGGAAGCAGTGGAGGAGGAGGAGGAGGAAAAGGAGGCTTTGGAGGTTTCAGCTCCGGAGGTGGCGGATACGGAGGCGGCGGTGGAGGATACGGAGGAGGCGGCGGAGGATATGGAGGCGGAGGTGGCGGTGGAAAATCATCCGGTGGTGACGTTGCTCTTATCGGAATCAGTCTAACCAATCTCGGTGGAGGTGGAGGAGGTGGACACGGAGGTGGCAGTGGAAGTGGATATGGAGGAGGCAGCGGAACTGGATACGGAGGAGGAGGCGGAGGTGGTCATGGAGGAGGAGGCGGAGGTGGTTACGGAGGAGGTGGAAAAGGAGGAAGTGGCTACAAGAAATGAGTACTTAAGGTAAGATATCTGTTTTAATGTATATTTTGCAATTAGGTTATTGTGGTTGGACGTAAAAGATTAAACGATGATTTATCAATGTTAATATCTCTGCGGAGCTCTAGGAAGCGTTTGATGTAATACATATTATGCGTATATAAACGCGCACGCGCACTCCTTGTTACAAACACTCTCCAAATTTCCGTTTATATTATACAAATTCACATTAATTATGGTTATGATTACATAGCTGAGCGTTACTTTTTGGTAAATGTGTCGTAACGTCCAAAAATGCTGTGCTTTCACATATGTTCTAGAATTTATCTTGAATGACATAAAATTCCCACATTTTTAAATAACTGTGGAGATTTATGGGTTTAAATACACTAATTATATGCATGTCGTCCTGCGGTTACATAATTTAACATACACCAAACTTGTAACCGAATGCATGACTCAGCCACTTCTACTGCCCTATTTCACCATGCAAAGGGCAAAAATCAGTAAGAATAAGTGCTATACTTCTATTAAATATGCAATGCATGGGCATGCAGCATCATAATGGAAGTTCAAAGGCAGTTCTTTTAATTTTAATTTGCGCAGTGAGTGGATGAATAAGCGGAAGAGGGAAAAGTAGTGATGAAAATGTGAAATCTAAACAAAGCGAGAGAAGACATCGAGCAATTTAGTGGTTGACACTTGAGGAGGCTAAAATGCAGCTTTCAGAATCTTGGCCCGTGGCCCGAAAGAGACTTGGAAGCAATTTATTTTTTCTAAAGTTTTAGTTACCTCTCTTGCCAAAGAACAACAGCCCTAAATTTGAAATGCGGAATTTCTCACGAAATATATGGAGATCAACAAACAAAAGAAGTCGGGCTATTAACAGTTACAACTTAACTTGTGAGAAGCAATAACGTTAGAGACTGACAGAGATGAAAATACTCCGAGATCAATGCTACAGAGAGCATAAATAAAAATACTTAAGTGAAAATAAATATAGGATCTAATTTTTTTTGTTGGATATCCGCAACGTGAGATGCAGCCCAAATACAACTGATTCATCCTTTATGGAGCTTCACCTGCTGGGCTATTGTCATTAATAGCTATGATTTATCCTGTGTTTCACACCAATAAAACCCTTGCCATTTTTTAATCGTAGTTGGTCCTTAAAGCATACAATTTCACACAGTACCAAATTAGGCTTCATCTAGGCTGGACTGGTATTGGATGAAAATAATCGTCAGCTGTAAGGTTGTGGTTTTCGCCTTTTCACTTCCCTTATCAAATGTATAGTACTAACAATGGCAAGTATAACCACCATATTAAAATATATGGCAATTTTGTCCGGAGCGGCATGTGACATGCACGTATTCTATGCGAAAAAGAAATCAGCGTATTCTCCCAATCCCCAGAGTTTACCATATAGGACTCAACTCCTCATGTGTTATAAATACGACTGCCGTTATGTGTGTCATCAGAAATGTTCTGATGCATTCTGGTAGTATCATGCTAAGGGACATCTCACTGAAATTTTTTAATGGGTCTTGATGGTACTGATAGAGATCGTAATATTTGTTAACAAAAAAGAAATATGAAACTACCTATGACGTACGTACCA
The DNA here is from genome assembly GCA_039090855.1 of Macrothele yani. NCBI lineage: Eukaryota > Metazoa > Arthropoda > Arachnida > Araneae > Macrothelidae > Macrothele > Macrothele yani. The sequence goes on from CM077004.1 coordinate 43,199,286, forward strand.
GCATCTGCTTGCCTAGTTCTGCCTTGACGAGCTTCAGATTAGTCCAAAATCGAAAAATGCGGATACATTGCGCAAATTATAGCAGTCTCACGCCAGTCGGGATTTGTAGTATTCTGCAGAGGACAATCGCGTAAAACTACAAATTTCGAGGAATTAGACCAAATTCGATAGCACCGGAAGTTCCATGACCGTCTTAGTGATTGCAATTTCAAAATTCGCATTTTTTTTATCCTATACATAGAAAACTTTCCCAAAGGTTTTTCTAAAAAACGGATCGATAAAAGAGATAGCAACGACCCATCCATTTACGGTACTAGAATTTCACTTTTCCCGAGATTCGGACACCTGTAGCTTGAATTTCTTTATCCGTCATGTCTTACAAACAGCTTAATGAAAGTGTTAATCATCCTCACGTTCGAGAAACAACAAAATCAAACTTATATTATTTAAGTATTTTCCTATGACGGCCGAGATAAAAACTTTGCTTTTCATATTCCTCAAATCAGTAAATTTTAAATTCATTTGTTCTTCATATCTCACTACTATAATAGAAATTTCGCTCACCTTCGTATCACTCAGGTAGCGAAATCCGATACAGTCTTTTATTCTGCTGTGGAAGTCTTGTAATTTATTGAAAAATATCTTTCTCGGAATTTATTAAAGAAATATCATTCTCGGAATTTATTAAAGAAATATCATTCTCGGAATTTATTAAAGAAATATCATTCTCGGAATTTATTAAAGAAATATCATTCATGGTGTATATAGCACATGTTTGACTGTATTATATATTTCATGAATGATGTTTCTTATAGAATAGTCCAGAGCTTAATGCAGTGGGACATGATTCTTGTGTAGAACCGAAGCGATGGCCGCAAGATAAAGGCTTTAAATAATATTTCAAATAGAAATATTATTGAAATTAAAGAAAATGCTATAAAAAAGTATTTATTTCACATCCTTTAACCATATTACTAGGCATATCATCGCTGTCAACTTGTTAAGTGACATAATTTCGCTCTGGTTTTAAAAACGTTTAATATAATTTTGAATTTCTTTACAGGTGGTTCCTATGGGAAATTTATATATGCAATAAACGACAACAGTGTACCTCTTCTGTAAACATGCATCTGACCACAAGAGTCTAAAGAAGATGGCTCAGAAATGCTTACTTTGGTTCCTCAAACGGACTTTTCACCGTGATTCCAAAAACAAAGTCCAGTAAATGACATGGTGCAATAGTCATTGTACAGTCGTGATTGTAAATAAAGAAAAATGTACATACAAATTCATGTTTACTCCCCTTATTTTTCTTCCTACTACATGATAATCATGCCGTTCTTTACTTTTGCTAAAAATAACAAAAAAAGATGACGTGATTTTTTATTAATAAATCGTACTGCTAAGTTATCCTAAGAGTAACGGGGCTCACAATAATTGACACAGTTTTAATAATTGTCGCAGTTTTCTTCGTTGTACCAGCCCAGTACGGGTTAAAGGGAGAAAGAAGCGCTTCCCAAATTCATCTTACGCATTGCATTTCTGTGTAGATGGCAATTTTATGACACTAAGTTATCTGAAGAAGAAAAAAAAAATTCTAACATCACGAAGAAAGATCTGTGGGCAGATTTTGCAGGGGTATATAGTGTTTAATGGTTCACACTTAGCAAAGTAAGAGGTATAAAAAGTACAAGGTGTTCCAAAAGACTTTGACACATTTAAAAAAATTATTAACCCTTTAACCGGTTGGAACGAATTAACTCGGGGCTAGCAAAATGGTTTGAAATCAGCTAGAACGAATATACACTGACGGAAAAAGAATCCCAACACCAAGAAGGGGTTGTGTTAGATAAACAATACTTGGTAGGCGGTGAGAGTACATCTGTAAGATGACGTCTATGCAAATTTCGTGCTCGGCGCATACGTGTGGCGCTAGTAGCGCCCTCGGAACATGCAAAGCAAGTTTGCTGCAAATACACGCTGTAACGTTCGTGACCGTTAGCTATCGTTGAGATTCGACGTAGGGTGTTGATATTAGTCAATAATGCCTTTAAGAAGATGAAGAAGCCATTAGTTTGAACGAGGTCGTGTAATAGGGCAAACGAGAAGGTGGAGTTTCTTTCCGCAATATTGCAGAACGATTTGGCAGGAATGTAGCCACTGTGCATGATTGTTGGCAGCGGTGGTCAAGGGAAGGTACTGCCTCAAGAAGACCGGGTTCCGGCCGGCCACATAGCACTACTGAAAGGGAAGACCGCCGTGTACGGCGTATGGCCATGGCGCATCGTACCGCGTCTGCGGCAGCAACTCGATCTGCAATTGCCACCACAGTGACACAACGAACTGTTACAAATCGGTTACTTGAAGGACAGCTCCGAGCCAGACGCCCTGCAGCGTGCATTCCACTTACTCCAAACCACTGCCGTTTGCGACGTCAGTGGTGTCAAGCTAGAGCTGATTGGAGGACGGAGTGGAGATCTGTTGTGTTTTCTGATGAAAGCCGGTTCTGCCTGGGTGCCAGTGATGGCCATCTGTTGGTTAGAAGGAGGCCAGGTAAGCGCCTGCAACCAACCTGTTTGCGGCCGAGACACACTGGACCTACACCTGGAGTTATGGTCTGGGGAGCAATTTCCTATGACAGCAGGAGCACTCTCGTGGTTATCCCACGCACCCTGACGGCACAGTTGTACGTCGGTCTGGTGATTCAACCTGTTGTGCTGCCATTCATGAACAGCATTCCAGGGGGTGTTTTCCAACAGGATAACGCTCGTCCGCATACCGCTGTTGTAACCCAACATGCTCTACAGAGTGTCGACATGTTGCTGGGGCCTGCTAGATCACCAGATCTTTCACCAATCGAGCACGTATGGGACATCATTGGACGACAACTCCAGCGTCACCCCCAACCAGAATTAACCATCCCTGTATTGACCGACCAAGTGCAACAGGCATGGAACTCCATCCCACAAACTGACATCCAGCACCTGTACGACACAATGCATGAACGTTTGCGTGCTTGCATTCTCAATTCTGGCGGTTACACCGGTTATTAATGTACCAGCATTTCACATTTAAAATGGCTCTTCTCGCGCTTACAATAAGCTGTGATCTTGAAACCTTAATCGATTAAATATGTTACCTATACAAATGTATTGCCGCCATTTCATTCCTCTACAACTATTTTTTCGTGGTGTTGGGATTTTTTTTCCGTCAGTGTATATACTCGCTGTCTAAGAAGTGGACCGACCTCGACAGGAACAAGTGAACCTGCACATCAGAAAGCCTTGTGTTTTCATTAGGTTTGTAACGTATACTCTGGATTCACTTTCCTTTTGATTTTACTATCTCTGGTTATTTTATTTTACTATGTAAATTATCTTCTTACTGAACGAGATGTTATTTCTCCCGCTGAATGAGATCTGGCAATGAGTGTAAGTCATGACGTGGTGGTAGCCAGTATAAATAGGCGCGTTCAACGATACCTAAGAGAGCTGTTGTTTATGTGCGAGGAAAGCTTTTTGTTGATGTGCGTAGGGAGAGCTTTGTTTTATGTGTAAAGAGAGCTTCGTTTATGTGAGTAGAGCTTCGTTCATGTGCAAGGAGCTACGTTTTATTGAGTAGCTGTGGGTCCGGTGAAGTGTATGTTGGATCATATCAAGAGTTTCTCTAATAAAAAGTTGTTCTAGTAAGTACGTTTTTCTCAGTTCATAGTTTTGTCAGATCTCTGTCTGGCTGTTAGGTTTATTTCATTAAGTGTTATTAGTAACAACCAGCATAAGACTTTAATCATCTTAATTACTACTACAACATTACTACCAGTTATAAGCTTGTTCATTATTATTACTACATTACTAGCAGGAAAGTTTATTCATGATATAATTAACAAAACAACAACCATTAGAAGAACCATTAGTAGAAGAAAGCTTTATTCATTATAGGTTTGTCATTCAAAGTGATCACTGACGGGGAAGGATTTCCCTTAATCCTTCTTATCGTATTACTTTTTCTCCAGAAAATGTTGCAAATATGGTGAAGAACCTAACAAAGGAGAGAAAAGATGCTTGAGTAACTTGCTTCTACCCAATGGATGATGTGCGTATCAGGGGTATCAGCTCTTTCCAATCATTCCTTGGTTCATGGAGCAGAGAATAAATCACTATAAGGGAATCAGACTACAGACAATAAGACAAAGGACCATGAGGGAGTACTTACTACCAGCGACAGATATATAGCCGATTTTGCTGAGATGAGAGACGGAAAGGAATAGTTTTGCCATAGCTTTCGTATAACCGGGCTACTATGTTAACAGTTCTGTTTGAGGAGGGCAAAAATTTGTGAGCACCATTTGGTTCAAATACATCGAACCCTTAAAGGGTTAAAAAGACTATTCGGGATAGGAACACATTTTTTTTTCAGATCTTGTTAACTTACTTCAAAAAGTTTCTTTTTCGTTCAGTTTATAAGCTTCAATATGTGCGCCTTTTGTTGGGAGGAGTATATCAAGCCGATATTCAATCTCTTCCTATGTACGTGCCAAAGTGGATTCTGTAACAGATGCAATTGCAGAAACTATGCGAGTTTTCAGTTCGTCAACACATTGCCCTTTAGATGAATAAACTTTGACTTTCACATATCTCCACAAGAAGAATTCTAGATGCGTGATATCTGGAGAGCGGGGAGGCCATCGGATGTGTCCATCTCGTTCAATCCGCTTGGTTAGAAATTCCTTATTAAAAAGGTTTCGCACAACCAAACCCACCATCTTGTTGCCAAATGATTTTAGGATATAAATGGCAAGTTTGAAGGACAGCAAAAATTTGAATCATATCCAAATGAATTTCTTTTTTGGCAGAGGATTCTGCAAAAATGAAAGGTCCGATCACATGATCAGCCGTTAGGTCACATCACACATTCCCTTTAGGACAGTGGTCTCAAACTGAGACCTTTGGAAGGGCCACTTTCCAGTTTTGAAGGAACGTAGGGGGCAGCATGAATATAAAAAAATATTTTGAATAAATATCCACTTTACAAAACTACACCAATGGCTTGGCACTAGAATGGAATAACATTTCTAATTAACGGTAAATAGTAAAAGCAAATGTTTCATCAATCACTGAATACAATCACCTGTGTGTAACAATTATTTTCACTTAAATCTTAAAACAATCACATTTTACCAACTGAACACGGTAAAAATCATTTAAATACGTGGCGCCAGTTGAATAAATAAATCCATCGCTCTTTCCACGTTAAGCAACGCACAGCAACCGAGAAATTGTTATTCGGCCGCCGTCGGGGAATCGAATCCCAAATCTCTAGATATCCAGCCGAGCGCGTTAGCCTTACACCACAGCGGCCAACAATTTACGGCGCTATTTTTTCTTTTTCAATCAGCATCTGACATCATAAGTTTGTAAAATGGGCTCAGCTACTGACACGTCTCCATCTGGTGGGCATTAACGGCAGTACACGGTACACAGTACAAAAGAAATTACATATTCTGATCAGGAACTTGGGCTCGCTTTTCTGTCACTCCGAACTTATCGATATAAGTTGACGGTGACTTGGCCTAGCTTTAATTTCTGTCAACTTATCGATATTTGTAATAATGCCTTTTAACATGCTACTTTTAAAAGTGAGCATAAGTGACTGTCACTTAACCTTTTCTTTTCTAGATATTTTACTTGGTTCATTCTTGAAAACAACTGTTCACATGAGTTTTGTTGTTCCGAACATAGACATAACACGTGCAGCTAGGCTATGAATGTATACGTACTTGTCCTATGAAACTAAATGATAAAACTTTGTTAGATTGCAGCTGTTGAATTTTTCTTTTAGGAAAGAATTACACCAAGCTGGAGTTTTTCAGGTGCGTTGTCAGCATGGCAGGAAAATTGAGACTTCAAGAATATGTTGAAAATATGTATTTTGCTTAATACAGTTATGTTCTTCGTAGATAAACTTGTTGCATATAAAGAGGATGGCTTTGCTAAGCAATACTATGTTTGTATTATATTTAATATATTATAACACTCTTGAAAAAGGGTGATTTATTTTTATTTTGTAATCACTCATGCGGGCCGCAAAACAGTTGGCGCAGGGCCGCGAGTTTGAGACCACTGCTTTAGGACTATCTCGAAAATGTTCGATAAAGTGATATGAATTCTCAGACTCCCAAGTTCTGATATTGTGGCGGTTGACTTTACCTAAAATATGAAAAGTCGCTTCACCTGTACAAACTATGTTTCGTAGGAAGTCATTATCTGCCTCTATAGGATTTAGCATGACCATAGCAAAGTAAAAACGGCGTGGTTTGTCGTCTGGATGTAAAGTTTGCAATATCTGCATTTTGTAGACATACAGGCAGAGGTTTTGTAGTAAAACTGATGCATTGTTGTGCGAGGAATTCCAATTTTTTTGAGGCGTTCTTATCGATTTAGTAGGTGTACGTGAAAGGGCTTCACGAATACTTTCAAGCTCGCCTTCAACAGTGCTTGGTCTTCCACATCTTGGCCTACCTATCAAGGACACTTCCAGTTTCTTGAAACGTCTTGTGCCCAGCTAAGATGTTATTACGATTTAGAGGATCTTTTCCAAATTTCGGACGAAAATTTCTTTGCACTTGGGCAACAGATTTCGTTTTGAAAAACTAACCAACACATATTGCATTATCGCTTTCTCTACTGGGGTAGACATTTTTCAACTAACCTTGCGTTTGGATCTGTAGCGCCACCTAGTTACCTATTTGGGAAACAGAAAAAACTTTGTTAAGTGAGTTAACAAAATCTGCAAAAATTATGTTGATATCCCGAATAGTTTTTTAAAAAAAAGTTTTAAATGTGTCAGGGACTTTTGAGACACCCTGTGTTTCACGCACACCCAAGCCGGAAAGGATTTTTTAATCCTTCGATCCAATAAAAGTACACCATAAAAATGTTGATAAAAGTTGCAACACCGTCGTGTAACAACATAAATAACTTAAAAACTCAGTTAACTACAGAGTCGTATATATACCATTGTTGTTAATTTCAAATTCCGTTAAATATATTACAGCTTTAAAGACAAACATTGGACATCATTAACCCATGTTATCCATCTCTTGGATCACACTGACAGATCTTTGACCTTTTCTGTCCTTTTTCAAGGTATTTACATGGTCTACTGACTTAACTGACTGCCAGTAATGCTGCTCAGAATAAGCTTTTGGGAGTTCAGGCGTGACGTTCAGTACAGAAGGCATAATTAAATTTACATAAGAGGAAATGAAACAAAAACGGAAAATTAAAAACGGTGATATAAGATACAGATCACCTAAATTGTTTGAGAAAATATATGAATGCTTCGATTTTCACATAAACAAAAGAAACATGTAGCGAGAGGTTGCAACCAGTCACATAATGTTTCGAAAAATATTGCTAAATATTTTTCTTAATACTAATTATGTAGCTAGTTTTTGCAGAATAGGTAAAAGACAGGATAAAAAAATGGTGTTCGTACATGTCAGTAAGCACACAATGTTTTTTGCTTTACAATGATTTCGGTAACTTTTCCTTCGTAACTTTTCTTCATTCGAGCTACTTTTAAATAACAAACTTTAAAGAAATGCGGCACTATCATTTATGCATCTGTGGCTCTATGCTGTTGTGCCCTCTTCTAGGAGTAACTCTAGAATTACCCCAAAATAAAGAAAATACAAAAATACGAACACACGCATATCACTCATTTCTCACAGTCTCTTTCTCTCTCTCTCTCTCTCTCTCTCTCTCTCTTTCTCTCTTCTGTTTCCATTTACCTGTCACTCCTTCTTTCTTTTTTTCAATCTATCTACTACTCTTTCCATCGCCACTTTTTTTCACTCTTCCTGATACTTCTTCCACTTACTTTCTCATTTTCTTTCTTTCTTTTCCCAGTCTCTTATCACTTTCTTCCACTTTCTCTTACATTTCTTTTTCCCCCTTTTCTCTCGCCCGACTTCCTTCTTAATCTTTCTTTGTTTCTTTCTCCCTTTTCTGTTTCCTTTACACTTTCTCTCTTTCACCTCCTACCTTTCCCGCTTCTCTCGTTTTCTCACGCTTGTTATTTCCAGATATCATTCTGTCCTTCTCTTTCTTCTCTCTTTCTCTGTCAATCCATCTCCCTGATCTTGATCTGTTTCCCCTCATTTTATCGCACCCTGTCTGTTTTACTTTTTCTCCTTTACCCAATCTCATTACAGCTGGTAGTCGCGCACAAAAACTCCCTCTCGCTCCCTCTTTGTCTGCTGCCATCGCTGTCTCTTTATTACAGTCACTCTCACTATTTCTTTGGGTCTATGTCACGCGTTCATTTTTCTCTTTTTCATTCCATTTTTCTTTCCCTTTCTCCGAGAAAACAAAATGAAACTTCAAAACAAAAGGTTGATAATACATGACATTCTCAACTGTTTTGGGACAAGCTATGTACGCAACAGGAGTACACACATGAAACACATTTAAGATGAACGGAACCGGAACTGAGTCAATATGTTAGCTATCTCTTATATGTTAGCTATCTCTTAAGTCGAAAATGTGGTGCTATATTGACTCAGTTCCGGTTCCGTTCATCTTAAATGTGTTTCATGTGTGTACTCCTGTTATGTACATAGCTTGTCCCAAAACAGTTGAGAATGTCATGTATGGAATACGGGATTACACCATACAATACAAATTTTGAAGATGTGAATCCGTTGTTTGGTGTAAACATTCCATGGATGGTAAGTCAGATAATATCCAAAAACTTGAAAATTTCGTCGTTTTGGAACGGGAATTGAACCCACGTCTCCCGGATAGCGTCCGAGCATGCTAACCACTACACCACCCAGAACGACCAAGTTTCCGATTAATTTGGATATAATCCGCGGGAATAGACGCGGGTTTGATTCCGCTCCAGGACAACGAAATTTTCAAGTTTTCGGATATTATCTGACTTACCATCTATGTCATGTTTACACCAAAAAACGGATTCATATCTTCAAAATTTGTAATTGAGAATGTTTTTTATAAAATATGTGCAATACTGCATTCGGCCTTGGCACCAGTCTCAAAAAAACGGTAGTCTTTGTAGTAACCATAGCAACTGGGCACACATGTTGATCCCGTATTCGTAGTCGGTAGTGCGCAGTTTAATAAGCGTTGTTTCGTGAACCCCTAACAAGTATCTTCGCGCTGTGATTTTTCAAAAAAAGGGATGTGAAAGAAGAACAAAGACGTGCCATCAAATTTTGCTGTAGACTTAAGAAGTCCGTTGGAGAGATATTCCGTTGTGACGCATTACAGAGGTCCGCGTAGCTCAGTTGGGAGAGCGACTTACTCCAGAGTGAGGGTTTCGATGCCCGTCGTGGACAAAATTGTGTTTTCTCGCCGTCTTATGCTAGAGGATTACAAAGACAAAAATGTCTAGAAAATCAACAGTTTACAGATGGCATAAAGAATTTATCGATGGTCGTGAGTCGGCGGCTTTAATCGGGCATAGAGGAAGACCTTCAACGAGTGTTACAGAGGTAAACGTCAATACAATAGGTGTTATTATACAAGAAGATATACACCTATCAATAGAGATATTGAAGATATGGTTCGCATTTCAAAATCTTCAATTCACAGAATTTTAACCGAGCATTTGAGAATGAAACGAGTTTGTCCAACTTAGGTTCCCCATTTCATTTGATGTGCGGCCCAATGCAAGATCGCGAATGGCCAGTTCTGTCGTTTTTTATTTGGAGAAAACGGAAATGACGTTGATACCCGAACCTGTATATAGTCCAGACTTGTCACCATGTGGCTTCTGATTATTCTCCATTTTAAAAAAGACATTACAAGAAAGGCAATTTGAGACTGATTGACAAGTTATTACAACTGCGCAGGCGTGCTTCAACAACATTTCAGAAGAAAAATTCCAGAAGGCATTCGGAAAGTGGAAGGAACGTTAGGACACCTGTATTCGTCGCAATGGACATTATTTTGAAAAAGGTGGCGACTTTCTTGATTATTAAGATATGCATTTTTTTTTTATAAAAACATCCTCAGTTGTTTTGGGACAGCCCCTATGTCTGGAATCATCAGAGTGACTTGGAGTGAGTTATAAAAGTGCCAGTTCAAATCGAAATTCATCGGGTCATCCAACGTACCGAATCTTTCATGATGGATAGTGCATAATTTCAACTTTCTTTATTTAATTTCTACATCAACGAGAAGCCAATATCATAAATTTACTGTCTACGTTTGCTGAACAAAAAACAGATATCCCAAATACGCCTACAGCAACAATTTGGAAATAGGTATTTGATCAGTAAGAAGTAGCCGCTTTTTTTTTTGTCTTAACTTCATCATTCTGAGAGAAGACAAAAGTCTATACCTGACTTAATATTTTAAGGTTCTGACTTTCGGGAGAGCTTTGCTATTTTATATGATATCTTTAAACAAAAAAATACCAGCATTCACTTGGGAATCGGAAAAACTGGATTCGCAATTGCCGAGAAAGAAACCCAATACGTTTCTCTGAATGACGAAAACTTCTTGAGAAAAAAAGTGACCTGAAAAGTTTTCAGCAAGTGAGGTTCCTTTCAGACTTCTAAAGAGGTTACGAAGGAAAGAAAAGCTGCATCGCAAATAAAAAGAGTAAAATTCTGCCCATCTAGAGAAACTTCTCAACTGAAAAATGTCTGCGGAATTTTTTGTGTGAAGTGGATTCAGAAGATAAGTTTAACCAAAAAGCGGGACTTCACTGATTTATTAACGATATTTCATTCTTCTTTTGTTGACGGTACATTCACTTTCATAGATTTTAATTATTAAAAATTTCACCAACAACTGTTTCAAATCCGGGAGAGAGAAATAGTTTTATAAATCACAGATCGAGACGTACACAAGTTGAGAACAACTGAAAGAAGCATGAAGAGATGCATGCAACCCAGTAAGATAAGGAAGAGTCAACTCAAGTGGTCTAAGCGCTGGCTTATGACCATTCGTCCGAGATGGGTCCGGGTTCGAATCCCGGTTAGGCATGGGTGATGTGTTTGTCTTACGGCGATAGCTATCTCCCTTCTCTGGAACCAGTGGCTGTAAATTATGAATGGGAGACTGCTTATAGCTCATTGAGTTGCTCGCGGTAGTCGTTATCCCCCAATTTAAAAAATGGTGAAAGGAACCCATAGAACAAAAAAAAAAAAAAAAAAAAAAAAAAAAAAAAAAGAGTTGGAGACATGATGACCAGAGAAAAGATCCCACAAGTTGCAATGTGCTGGATATATTACCACCCACACAGCACAGAATAATTCCTATAAGTTACCATTACGTAGCACTGAAACATTGAGACTTTTCAGATACGTTGCGCAATGTAACAGTAATGTTTCAGAAACCTTACGTTTACGTTAAAATGTCCTCACACGCTACGTAACTTTGAAACATAACCGATACGCTACAGTGAAAGGTCTTTGTAACTTCAGCATACCAACTTCATGTTACTGTTACGTATTTGAAAGATATTTGTGACATCACCATAGTACTGTTACGTAAACTTTGTAAAATCACAATAAAAAATATTACACTCGACGGCTGTTTCAAAAGCAAAAACAGTCATATTAAGAGTTGTTTACGTTTTCACAGGTTCAACGCAGTCCGCTGTCCATTGAGCACAGTGGCGGCGCTTATATATATTGATAACAAAAGAAATAGAAATCGGTCCCAAATGAAGGTGTCGAATTTCTATTATACATGTTGTGACGTATATTCTAAATTAACTTTCCTTTTTAGTTTCTTTCCCTATGTAAACCTTGAGTTTATTCTCAGTTATACTTCACTCTTAACGTGATATCTTTTCTCTCAAACGAATACTGTTGGCAACATAATTGAGGTTGAATGAACGTGACGTATGCCTGATTTGATAAGAACCAGAGATATAAACTACGAGTAAACTGTTGCTTGAGGAGCGTTGTGTTGAGGAGCTGTGTGATGTGTGGAGCGTTTAATGCGAAGTGCTATGTAATGATGTTGGAGAAAACCTTGAATAAAGCATCTTTTCCGTAAGTTTGACTTCTGTTGTTTACATGTTTCGTCTGGCCGTTAAGGTTTAATTTAGGAACTATTTCATTTTATGGTTATGTTTTTAAAATAACGTAGAAGTACGAAAAGACTTCTACGTTATAATGAGGAATAGGCTATATTTCAGCGAAAAAAAGAAACGCAATCAAATTCGCCATTTCTCTAAATACCTACCAATATGAAATTTCTCAGCTTCAAGTTAAAAAAACATGGTGGTATAATATACTAATACAACAACACAGTCATCTACTTAGCTTTTATAAAATGCTCTTTAGAATTTAAAAATTATAATAATCACAACAATTACTTACTTTCAGGTGATCTCGAATCACAAAAAAAAAAAAAAAAAAGGATGAAATATTAAATCAACTAACTAGCTAACTCGAGTACTACAGTATCACCAAAGAATACCCCAAGTAGCACATGGAAATACGACTACGAGAGTGCTTCCGTGAAATGGCATAAATGCGCATGCGCTTCTACGCCGTTGCCAAACCAAAAATTTTAGATATCGCCAAAATGTAACATCAAGGTGTACAATGGAAACTATAAAACAGTAGCATCGGTGAATGCTATTTTGAACGTAACCGCAATGTACAACGGGTTATGTTCTAAAATAGATGTTGCTGAAACGCAATTGTAAGAGTTCTCTGAAAGTGTAACGAAAATGAGAGATTGTAACATTATTAATACATATCTGAAACGTTTTGTGCTGTATGGGTCGAACTGACCGACGTTGGACGACTAAATAGGTACTAGAATGGATACCAAGAAACATGAAAAGACTCCAGAAGGCCACATGGGATGTGGATAGATGAAATTAGATAGCATGCTGGATATGAAAAAAAACGCCCATTTTTGGGATTTGAACCGGCGTCTCGTCGCTCCGAAGTCAATTATTTTCCTGACTGAAATACGCCGACTTTGGCTTATCGCTGCAACTTGCCGTTTTAACACTAGCGTCATTTCAGTGGGACGTCACATACATCCCCTCAGGTTTCGGATCCGCCGTAAACCATGCTTGAAGGAGTCCTCACTGCAGAAGAAGGAACTTTATTAATTCCAGACGATGTGTGGAAGAAGAATCACACATTTTTTTGAAGCGTTGAAGAAGGAATTCTCATTAATTCCAGAAGATGTTCTAACATAACTCTTTTTACGTTATGTAAGATTTGTTATGTTAAAGTTCCAAATGTCCGGCTAAATAGATGTTGAATTAAGGGCAAATGTGATGCACTAATTGTACCAGATAGCTCACTTTAAATTAAGGCTTTTAGGGCCAGACGAAATATTTACAGAAAGTCAATTCACTTACGTCAACTTTCTTTTATTGGTCCAGCAACTTTAGACGAAATCCTAAACATATTACGGAGAGGTACACACACAAATTCACAAAACTTAATTAGCTGCCGTGCAATCGACCTCAGCAACGATCTAACATCTCCACCTTAATATATTTTTTTTTATTTTGCCTTTGAAGCGAAGTAAGAATTTTTTATTAAATTCAAACAATGTGTGGAACAAACATGACACATTTTTAGGAGAACCCAATGGCCAGTGGATCCATTTTCCATAATCGGGAGCCAATGTGAAAGCACAAGTTTGTCCGCTACGGGCATCGAACTCGTGTGCCCTCACTCCGGAGTAAGTCGCTCTTCCAACTGAGCTACGCGGACAGAATGTCGCGCTAAAGATTTGTGGTTTTGACACATGTTTTCACCTCTGTTGTACGTCACAATGTTCAGAGGAACATCACGCATCATTTTCGAATCTCACGACCAGGAAATTCATTTTTACGTTCGGAGACCAATGCGAAAATAAACCCTTTTTGCCTGTGGTTCGATTCTAACCCACGTCTCCTCCCTCAGGAGCAAGTAATTTTCCCGGACTGAACTACACTGATCTTGGCTTATCGCTGCAAGCCCATTTTTGCTGATGGTGCGATTTTACAAACGTCTCCTTACTCAGAAGCAAGTTATTTTCCCCTACTGAACTACACTGATCTTGGCTTATCGTTGCAAGCTCTTTTTTGCTGATGGTGCGATTCAAACTCACGTCTCCTCGCTCAGGAGCGAGTTATTTTCCCAGACTGAACTACACTAACCTTGGCTTATCGCTGCAAGCCTTATTTTGCTGATGGTGCGATTCGAACCCACGTCTCCTCACTCACGAAGAAGTTATTTTCCCCGAATGAACTACACTGACCTTGGCTTATCGCTGCAAGCCCTTTTTTTGCTGATGGTGTAATTCGAATCCACGTCTCCTCGCTCAGGAGCAAGTTATTTTCCCGGACTGAACTACACCGATCTTTGCTTATCGCTGCTAGCCCTTTTTTGCTGATGGTGCGATTCGAACTCACGTCTCCTCGCCCAGGAGCAAGCTATTTTCCCGGACTGAACTACACTGATCTTGGCTTATCGCTGCAAGCCCATTTTTGCTGATGGTGCGATTTTACAAACGTCTCCTTACTCAGGAGCAAGTTATTTTCCCCTACTGAACTACACTGATCTTGGCTTATCGTTGCAAGCCCTTTTTTGCTGATGGTGCGATTCAAACTCACGTCTCCTCGCTCAGGAGCGAGTTATTTTCCCAGACTGAACTACACTAACCTTGGCTTATCGCTGCAAGCCTTATTTTGCTGATGGTGCGATTCGAACCCACGTCTCCTCACTCACGAAGAAGTTATTTTCCCCGAATGAACTACACTGACCTTGGCTTATCGCTGCAAGCCCTTTTTTTTTGCTGATGGTGCGATTCGAACTCACGTCTCCTCGCCCAGGAGCAAGCTATTTTCCCGGACTGAACTACACTGATCTTGGCTTATCGCTGCAAGCCCATTTTTGCTGATGGTGCGATTTTACAAACGTCTCCTTACTCAGGAGCAAGTTATTTTCCCCTACTGAACTACACTGATCTTGGCTTATCGTTGCAAGCCCTTATTTTGCTGATGGTGCGATTCGAACCCACGTCTCCTCACTCACGAAGAAGTTATTTTCCCCGAATGAACTACACTGACATTGGCTTATCGCTGCAAGCCCTTTTTTTGCTGATGGTGTAATTCGAATCCACGTCTCCTCGCTCAGGAGCAAGTTATTTTCCCCGACTGAACTACACCGATCTTTGCTTATCGCTGCAAGCCCTTTTTTGCTGATGGTGCGATTCGAACTCACGTCTCCTTGCTCAAGAGCAAGTTATTTTCCCCGACTGAACTACACTGATCTTGGCTTATCGCTGCAAGCCCTTTTTTGCTGATGGTGCAAATTCGAATCACCTCTCTTCGGTCAGAAGCAAGTTATTTTCCCCGACTGAACTACACTGATCTTCACTTATCGCTGCAAGCCCTTTTTGGCTGATGGTGCGATTCGAACCCACATCTCCTCGCTCAGGAGCAAGTTATTTTCTCCGACTAAACTACATTGACCTTGGCTTATCGCTGCAAGCCTTTTTTTTTTTTTGCTACTGGTGCGATTCGAACCCACGTCTCCTCACTCAGGAGCAAGTTATTTTTCCCCAACTGAACTGCACTGACCTTGGATTATCTCTACAGCTTGCCGTTTTGACTCTTACGTCACCTCAGTGGTTCGTTGTTTGGTTGGCTGGTTGGCGTTTTATGGCGCAAGGGCCTGAAATGGCCGAAGAGCGCCACCATTTCAGTGGTACGTCGCAAATAGGACAAGGAAGTGAACTGAGTTGTTTAAGATACTTGTGGACATCTTCATGCAGCAGTCGATTGAGAACGTTTGATGATAATAATGATGATGATATTTCATCTTCTAGGGCTAAGTGATGTGACGTATACTTTTATTTAACCCATAGGTGACGACTATATGGTGGCAAGGTGATTCTTTTCCCCATAATAAATTTACTGGGGTGCAGTTCCCACATAATGTTTTTCGTCCTGTTTAATTAAATAAGATTTTGTTTTTGTGTGTGTGTGCCATTTTCGAAATGCGTTAGTTGAAATATGTTTATAGAGAAGAGATGTTTTCCCATGTTGTTCAGTCTACCGTGTGCTGTGCTAATTGCAAAAAATGTATTTCTTTGCTTTACGAAAATGTATTATTCTTTATAAGATTGACCAAGCTCTACTTTATGAGGTCAAAGCGATTTATTTTCAAAAAATTAATAACTAAAAAGAATGAGTAAAACCTTTTTCCTATATTCAGCTTTGCTCATTTGATAAGTAACTTAACTGCCGGCACCGCATTGTGTTTGACACGATTTTGTGAAATGTGGCAAATGTTTAAAAACAATTATCAAAAATAAAATAAAATAAAATAAAATAAAATAAACAAAAATACAGAAACGTATAATCCCTAGAGCCTTTTTATTTAGTTTTTGCACATCTATTTAGTTTTTTCGCATCTCGTTCTTTGTTTGAATAACCGCGGTGATTTTTCATATTTTTATAAACGTTTGGAAATGAAATCTTTCTGTATAGTTTTATAAAATCACAGGTTGAATTTTGTTTTTTAAATATGAATATTCAGCTAAAAAGGTTTCTGTTTCTTTGTTTATTTGCTGATGAGCAATTGCATTTGCCTTTTAAAATATACTTCAAATCTCGTAGTCTATCCTTTCACCTCCCCGTCCCCAATAACTTGGTGACGTCGGCGCACCTGATTTAACCTTACTTTTGAGTTTCTGTTTCCTAATGTAAATTTTTTTACTTCTCGATGAGAGATTTTCTTACTAACCGCCACATTACTTTCACGAACATTTGATATATTTTAGAAATACTGACAGTGTATCAGAAAAGCATAAAAAAACAGCGTTGAATGTATAGAGTGTGTAGATTTTTTGGAGATGTTGAAAACGTTGATATTGAGAAAGACATTAAAGCCTGCTTCATATATGTTATTGACGTATAAGCATTGTTATCCTACTATTCAGAACTGCAGAACTGTGTTGGTACCAGCGAGATATATTCTGTCAGTGGATTGTGTTGATGTCCCTTTGAACTTAACTTGAGTGAAACAAATAAAGGAAGAAATTATCATTATAGTGGCTTTGCTGATTGTTTCTACCTGGACGACAGCTTTCACTTTGACACTCAAGATAGGTGAACATATGTTTTACGAAGATCTCCATTAACATTGGCTTACTACGTAATTAATCACTTAAACTACAGCTATTAAAAGCTAAAACATTTCTTTTGCCGATAGCGGAATACAAGCCCACATCTTCCTGCTACGGAAGAGCTGTTATTCCAATTGAACTATGCCGGCAGGCCTTTCGATGCTTCATTGTCCATTTGGCTCATACGTCACAAAGCTTAAACTGTTCTCCCAATTGAACTACACCGGTAGGCCTTTCCTCTGCTTCATTGTCCATTTGACTCATACTTCACAAAGCTTAAACTCTACAGTGTGGAAAACAGTTCCTCATCTCTGAATGAAGCGCAGCTTTTCGGAAATCAGAGTGAAAAGTAAATGAATGGATCTTTACGAGCTCTTTGGTATAATTTCTTTATTGTTTCAAAATTAGTTTGAGTTCGTGTCAAACTTGTGTGCTTTTTCCCTTACGTTGCATGTACTGCATTGAACCAATGAATACGTTTCCTGTTGTTTCTCGTAGCAATTTAATGGCCGTGTTTTCCGAGTAATGAACTTGGAAGACATAATCTGCTTCAGACGTACTACCAGAAATTGCGTTCTGATATACCTCTTCATTCCTGCAATAATTCACAGCGTTTTAATTAAGTATCCTGTGTTTGTCTTGAGAAAAGCTGCTAATGATCTCATTCTGGGAAGTACTCATTTCTGCTAGAACACCATTAAACGCTCTCACGATTAATGGCAATAATATCGTTGCGCTCCGCAACATGGCTTCATATTCGTCAAAGCATGTCAGCTAGTATTTGCCCCCAAATGCATTGTTATGAGTATTGCTATTTGCATCATGTAAACATAAGGCTCAGAGATCAATATATTTCAACTGACATCCTAACGTCTGGGTTTTAGTGTCTACGCAACGCTTAATTACAAATCTCATCGGAATATTCATCCACATTAGTTGCCCATCCTCTAGACGCATCGACTTCTTTTCTGGATGTTCGTCCCATGTCAGCTGCCCTATACAACAATTATTCTTTGAGTATTAGTCATCAATTCCATAGTTTCTGCTGATTTACTTCAATATTCTTTGCATGTCAACATCATCATCAGCAGGAACCATTCTTAATCCACTGGTTAATGACCGTTTCCCAAATCCACTGTAGGTGACGGTTTCCCCAAATCCACTGTAGGTGAAGGTCTCCACAACACTATCTTGAGCAGCCCGTTGCACGTTACTCTGACGTGCTTTCGAATTCCTAAATCCACTTTAACTGAAGGTCTCCACAACTCTGTCTTAAATAGTATCTTCCACGTTACTCTGACATGCTTTCGAATTCCTAAATTTACTGTAGGTGAAGGTCTCCACAACACTGTCTTGTAGGTGAAGGTCTTCACAACACATCTCTTCCACGTTACTCTGACGTACTTTCGAATTCCCAAAACCATGGTAGGAAAAGTTTTGTACCACACTGTCTTGAGCAATCTCCTCGACGTTACTCTGACAGGTTTTCGAATTCCCAAATACCCTGTAGGTGAAGGTCTCCACAACACTGTATTTAGAAATCTCTCCTACGTTACTCTGACATGCTTTCGAATTCCCAAATCCACTGTAGGTGAAGGTCTCCACAACACAGTCTTGAGCAATCTGTACCATGTTACTCTGACATGCTTTCGAAGTCCCAAAACCATTGTAGGTAAAAGTCTACACAACACTGTCTTGAGCCGTCTCTTCCACGTTACTCTGACATACTTTCGAATTCTCAAATACACTGTAGGTGAAGGTCTCCACAACGCTGTCTTGAGCAATCTTTTCCACGTTACTCTGACATGTTTTCGAATTCCCAAATCCATTATAAGCGATGGTTTGCGCAACACTGTCTTGAGAAAATCTCTTCCACGTTACTCTGACATACTTTCAAATTCTCAAATCCATTGTAGGTGATGGTCTTAACAACACTGTCTTGAGAAATCTCTTCCACGTTACTCTGACATGCTGTCGAATTCCCAGATCCATTACAGGTGAAGGTCTCCACAACACTGTCTTGAGAAATCTTTTCCACGTTACTCTGACATGCTTTCGAATTCCCAAATCCACTCTATGTTAAGGTCTCCACAACACTGTCTTGAGCAATCTGTTCCACGTTACTCTGATATGCTTTCGAATTCCATTCACACATTTCACCACGTGGTCTTTTTCTGGGACATTTTCTCTTCCTTGGTATCTTTTCTAGTATTCCAGTTGCCCAGGGATGGTGAGTTCTTCTAGCAATATGTCCAGTTCATTGCCACTTGAGAGTCTTAACTTTGATTACGATGCCATCAACTATTGTCATTTGCCTAATCCATGTATTCATCTTCCCGTCTTTCCTGGTTAAGCCAAGCATGTATCTTTATATGCTTCTTTGAGTTGTTTGCAGCCTATAAATATCCTTCATAATTAAAATCCATGTCTCTGATCCATAAGTAAAGACTGGAAAGATTCATTGACTAAACACTGTTTCTATTAAAACATAATGATACTAAATTGCTCCCGAATATTATACTATTTCTTCCAAAAACTCTCAAACCGAATGATGTACGTCAACTAATTTCTTCTCTTATGTGACCTTATCTTGACATCTGTTGTCCAAGGAAAACGTACGCATCGGTTGCTTCTAGGTTTGAACCAACAAACTCGAAAACTTCAGTTTTTGTAAGAGCATTTTACTCTCACAATCTTCTTTTGTTCACTGAAATCTTCTTTTGTTTTCTGTAAGTTCATTTCTTTATGGAAGGTTTGAGCATTTTACCCTCACTACCTTCTTTTGTTCCCGGAAATCTTCCTTTGTTTTCTGTAAGTTCATTTTTATTGAAAGTTTGAGGACCACCGTGAGCAACAAATGGGCTATAAGTAGTCGCTCGTCCCTAATTTAAGGTCACTGGTTCCAGGGAAGGGAAAGAGTCAGTGCCGTAAGAAAAACACAACATCCATACCTCATCGGAATTCGAACCCGGACCCTTTCCGAACGGATGGTCATAAGCCAGCGCTTATAGCACTGCACCACCCTGGCGGCTCATTTTATAAACCTACGTTTTTTTTCCAGCAAGTTTCTGGATCATACACTTTTAGCTCTGAATGGGTACTTGTAAAAATGAGGTGTCATCATCAAAACTAAGGTGAGTTAAAGAATATTTATTTCCGCGCGGTGGCACAGTGCTCTAAGCGATGGCCTCTGATCATTCGTCCGAAAGGGGTCCGGGTTTGCATCCCGGTGAGGCATGGATGTTGCGTTTGTCTTACGGCATTGGCTCTCTCCTTTCCCTGGAACCAGTGACCCTAAATTAAGGACGGGCGACTACTTATAGTCCGTTGAGGTGCTCACCGTGGTCGTTAAACCATTAAACTTCCAATCAAAAAAAAAAAAAAAGAAAATCAATATTTATTAACCTTTATCTACTTTTTTCCCACTTCAATGATTAATAGACCTTCAGCAGTGTGGAACTAAAGGGTTTCGAAGATATGGTGTTAGATTGTCTTATTCCCTTTCCAATTTTTGTAAAAGCAGTGTTCCCAAATAGCAGAACCTGTGCGCTTCAATTTTTATAGACATTATTAATAATGTATAACATACAACGTTCCGCCGGTGGTGGCATTTCAACTCGTTTTCCTACTCAAGAGTGACTGTTCTCCCAGTTAAACTACGCCGAAAGGTTTATCACTAATTCAATGTCGATTTTACTCATGCGTCACCTCAGTAGTGCCTCATCTATGTCATGTCACGTAATACGTTACATAACCATCTCTTGAAAAGCGGGGTCACGAAATCTCAGGTTTCGGGTTAGCTGACAAACCATACCCAAAGGACCATCCCATCGTTGAAGAATTTAATGTTTATTCACTACGTGCAGGAAGAATACTCACATAAATATTTCAAATCTAACGGCGTGGAAATTCACATACCTCTTAGGGCCCCAGTAATAAGATATAACATTTTGCCGGTGTTGGAATTCGAACTCAAGCCTTCCTCTTCTGTAACAGCTATCCTCCCAAGTGGACTACGTCGGTAGGCTTATCGCTGCATCACTGTCGATTTGACTCGTACGTCACCTCAATAATACGTCATGTGACGTAATACCTCATGAATGTAGACGTGTGTATCTTCAATGCAGCAGGATCTCAAGTATATTTCACCTGCTGGTCGTTTCAACTCTTCAACAGCAAATCCTTAAACACTTGTAAGCTGCGTGGTTGTCCCGCCGCAGATCTGATTTGCTGTTCCAACAGAAAACACAGATGCCCGATTAGATTGAGTGCCTGGGAAATTTGAAGGCCAAGGCAGTACCTGGAGGTCGTCTTCATGCTCCACTTACCATTCTCGAACAATCCGGGTGATGTAGCATGGCGCATTATTCTACTGAAAGAAGGCACGACTAGAGGGAAATACCGTTGACATGAAATGATATGCCTCTTCTGCAGTGATGCTTAGGTAGGTAGTAGACGTCATAGTTTGCTGCATATGAGACTGGACCCAGGGTTTCCCAGCAGAACATTTTCCCAAAGAATCACATTTTGTCTACCGGCTTGTTTTCGTCCCAACGAGCATCCAGGTATCAAAACTTCCCCAGGTAAACGGCGCACACGTACCTTAGCGAACAGGAAACGAGCTTCATCGGACCACAAAACCTTCTTCCAATCATTCAACGTCCAGTTTTGATGCTCGCGTGCGTATTGTAGGCGCTTTCGACAGCGACTATAGGTTAGCATATGCACGTAGAGTATCCTGCGACCACGCAGCCACATTTTGATTAGGGTTCGATGTACTACGTGCTGTGATGCATTACTCCCGTCACCAGCATTCGAATTGCGTGTTGCCCCACAGTATCTCTTCTGTTTGCTCGTACCACACGGAATAGCCTTCGCTTAACTCTAGGATGGATGAGTCATGTACGGCCCATACCTTGCCTGCAGTTCGTGGTGTTTCTCCTCGGACCACTTTTAAAGATACTAGCCACGACTGACTATGAGCACCCCACAAGCCTAGCCATCTCGAAAATGCTCTGACCAGTCCCCTGGCCATTACGATTTATTCTTTGTCAAACTCACTGTCTGTCCCATCTGAAGAACAAGAATAACACTCATTAAGAGAACTCAGTATCAGGCGTTACCGTTTCATGACTTTCAGACACTCTGTCGTTTACCTGTAGGTGCCCTAATTTGCATATATCCGCGCTGATCATAGTGTTTTAGATCTCGGTGTGTAGATACGACTTTTAGGAAAGTGATAATCACTGAATTTTATATTTATCACTTCTAGTGGAAAATCTGTGCATTAATTGATGCAGAAAATATGCAGAAAATGTTACTTATACACTCACGAACAATGAAATTTGCGCACCAAGAAAGAAGTATCGGATTGAACTGAAATTTTATGGACCTAATGATACAGATGAATGATACACATGATAGCAAAAACAGAGCTGCAGGACAACTACAGAGGGATCTGTGGCACGCAGTCCGGTCATCTTCAATAACGCGTCGCACCACCTCGTGAGGCGATACATGCTGCAATACTGTCAGACATGGAGGCGAACAGATGGTTGACGTTGTCCTGCGGCAGACTGGCCCACACGTGTTGGGCGGTGTGCTCCAAATCCCGGATAGTGTGTCACGGCGGAAGTTGCCGGCGTTTCAATTGATCCTACACATGCTCGATAGGGGAGATATCAGTGGAACGGGCAGGCCATGAAAGTGTCTTGACATGACGTAGGCAGTCCTGGATAGCCTAAGCTGTGTACGGACGGGCATTATTCTACTGGTATAGCGCGCCTGGAATCCAGGCCAAGAATGGGAGCACATGGGGCCGCAGCATCTGATCCACATACCGCAGGCCCGTCAATGATCCACGTACCGCTACTAGAGCTGATCGGCTATCGTAGGCAGTGGCTCCCCAGATCATAATGCCTACAGGGCGTAGGTGTGGCGCTCGATAGCGAGGTTGGGATTGTGCCGTTGACCCGAGAACCTCCACACCAGGACACGATGTCCCAAAACGAAGCGGCACTCATCGCTAAACACCACTCGTTGCCAGTCTATGGCATTCCATGTCGTTCCGGCCTGTCACCACTGCACACGGAGCCGGCGATGTTCCGTTGTTAATGGCAGAACACGTAAGGGGGCTCTGGGATCTGTGACGTATATTCTAAATTAACTTTGCTTTTTAGTTTCTCCCTCTCTGTAAATCTTGAGTTTGTTCTCAGTTATACTTCACACTTAACGTGATATCTTTTCTCTCAAACGAATA
This sequence comes from Macrothele yani, assembly GCA_039090855.1. Classification (NCBI taxonomy): domain Eukaryota; kingdom Metazoa; phylum Arthropoda; class Arachnida; order Araneae; family Macrothelidae; genus Macrothele; species Macrothele yani. The sequence continues at coordinate 43,222,677 of CM077004.1, forward strand.
CTGTTGGCAACACAATTGAGGTAGAATGAAGGTGACGTATGCCTGTTATGAGATAAGAACGAGAGATATAAACTACGATACAACAGTTGCTAATGTGTGGTGACGCGTGGAATGTGGTGGAATGTGGAGTGTTGATTTGTGTTATGTGATTTCTATACTATCCTGAAGTACTATAAACTGTGCTGAAGAAATAAAGCCAATTTCCGTAAGTTTGACTTCTGTTGTAAAAGTTTCGTCTGGCCGTTACGGTTTAATTTGGGAACTATTTCATCGTATGGTTATGTTTTAAAAATAACGTATCAGTACGAAAAGGCATTTACGATATAGATCGCAGATTCGCTTCCGCGGATCTGCGATCCCAGCGCACCACATGTCAGCTACTAATTGCTCGATTTGCAAAATTCTCCCTGCTTCTGATACCTTCTGCTATGAAGCACATTTTGAGCTCAGTTTGTAATTTTTTTTTTCGCATCACACATTTACCCGGCTGGTTGGTGTTTTTAACTATTTTTGATTGCGAATGTTCTGCTGATTCTAGGAATTCAGTTGAAAAACTCTTTTTGTAACACATTATATTCTGTATGAAGAACATTGCGGATGTTGTTAATTTTAAATTATGCGCATTTGTTTCTGCTAGGAGGGGGCAAATGTGTTATCTTTCTCAGTGATCGCATGCTTTGCCGTCTTGGTGGCGCAGTGGTCTAAGTTCTGGGCTCTAACCGTTCGTCCGAGTTGGCTAGGTTAGAACCCCAAGAGGCATATGTAAGGTGCTGGTTTTACGCCTCTTTTATCTCTCACTTCCATGGAACCTGTAATCCTAAATTAGAAATGGAGTACTGCTTATAGTCCTAAAAGTTGCTCACGTAGTCTTTAAACCACGAAAAAAATTGCCTGCTTTTCTAAAGATTAATTTTGAAAAATTCTTTTTGCGTCGGAAAGAATTGAAAGGCGTGCCATTACAACCGAGGATTGAGCGCCACCTCTTTCCTGCTCTCTTTTTTTTTCTTTTAGCTGTGTTTTGGCTTCAGTATAATTTATAGGAAAAATCCCTGGTGGATAAAACCATCTTTTTCACTTTCATGTTCCGACAAATTTTTGAAAAAGGAAAGACGCAAAGTGCTTGAATTCCAAACTATCTCCAGTAACTAAAACCTTTGCGAAGATGGAATTTAAAAAGGGTTAAGCTATAGGGCTGAGATGCACGTCTACCTGAGGAGTGGCTGGCTATCTTGCTACGGGAGACAAGAGGTAAAACGCGTCCATTTCCTAACTGGGACTTTAACTGATGCCGCAGACGTATAGACGATTGGCATCATACAAAGGAAGCATAAACCGCACACATCTAGGACGTACTTCTTGAGGTAACGAAAGTTAAATCATGAAAGAAATACGGGATTACGCCATATAATACAAATTTTGAAGTTGACAATCCGATTTTTGGTGTGAATGTGACAAGGATGGTAAGTCAGATAACATCCGAAAACTGGAAAATTTTCATTGTCCTGGAGCGGGACTCAAATCCGCGTCTCCCAGATAGCTCCCGGATATGCTAACCATTACACCACCTAGAATGACCAAGTTTCCGATTAATTTGAATATAACCATCACAGGATTCGCTAGTCGAAGAAACCGGCATTCATGTTTAGCGAATCTGAAGGTTAAGAATCCTATCCCGTGATTCCCCGGACGAGCAAATAAATCATTTAAGAAACTGACTTATCTGACTTACCACCCAAAGTTAAATCATTAATCGTTATCAATCCACAGCTGAATGAAGGTCTCTCCAAGATTCTTCCACAACAGTCTGTCTTGAGCCAGTCTCCTCTATGTCGGTGTAACAAGCTTTCGGCTTTCACCCATTCATCTTCCACGTGGCCTTCTTTTGGGTCTCTTTCTATCTCTTGGAATCCAGTCTAAAATTACGGTTGTTCTCCGGTGGCCCGTCCTTCTAGTGATATGTCCAGCCGATTGCCATTTCAGGGATTTTACTCTGATCATGATGTCTTCCATTCTTGTCATTTCCCTGTTCCATGAGTTCCTCTTCTTATCTTTCCTGGTAACACCAAGAATACACCTCTCCGAGCTTTTTCCAGTTGTCTTGTATGTCTTTTTAGTTAAAATCCAAGTCTCTTCTCCGTACTTAAGAACTGGAAGGATGCATTTATTAAACACTTTTTTCTTTTAAGACATAATGGTACAGTGCTCTTGAAAATTGTACTATTTCTTCTAAGTGTTCTCCAACCAAGTTTCATACGCCGGTTAATTTCTTCATCTAATGCGGCCCTAGCTTTATATCTGTTGTTCAAGGTAAATGTAGGTATCGATTACTTCTAGATTTTCCTAACCAACCTCTAAAACTTCATTTCTTGTAAAAGCATAGTACATGGTTTTCTGAAAGCTCATTTTTAATCCCACTTCTTTTAAAATCACCATACTATCAAATAATTTGCGAGCAGAAAGGTTTTTCGCCATTTTAGAAATAAATAAACGAACAGAGAGACTAGAATGATGACACTAGACGTTTTATCTGCAAGTGTAAAGACGGAAAATACTTATCTCGTACGTAACTCCTTATTTTCGTTTTGGAACCTCTCTGGTCATGTTTACGCCACACATAAATGAGCGTTGCTTAAGCAGCTACATCATTAGGTTTCCCTAGAGAGCATGATTTATGAAAAGCGACTTCAGACTGGTTGAAATATCAAGTATTTTGAAATGGAAACCAACTCGTGTACCACGCGTGATATGCGTACAATCCATCTCGTTTGGGCTCATGTTTTCAAGACAGATAACGTTTGTCCACCACTAGAATGTGAGAGCACGTAAAGGTTTTGATAAATTTCCACTGCTTTTAGCGCAACAATGAAAGTTTATCATAAGAGATTATTACTTTATTTTCGTTTGTCTAACAAGCTTTTTGACACTCATGTGCAGAAGCAGAAGCTTGTTTTTCTCTTTTTTTTTTTGTAGAATTGTATGTGCTTATACACTGAGTTACGTTGAAGTCGTGAAGTTTTCGTGCTAAGTAAGTGAAGTTATAAAATAAGCCGTCTCTGCCGAATTTTCAGGTAAAAACACTCTTTAATATTAAACAAGTTAGTAAAATCATACAATGCATTGATTATGATACGCTTTCCAACATACCAGAAATCATTACTCAAATTATTACTCAAGTTATTATTCAAGTTATGAGGATAATGTCCGTAGAATAAATCTCGCTTCTATGTCCTGACCTTTGACCCCATTTTCCCATTTTCAACAGGATCCGTCCCCAATTGGTCCCCTATCACATACTAAAATTTCATCGAAATCGAAACATTTTACGCAAGTTATGACGCATTAAGGCAATGGAATGGATCCCGCTCCTATGTCCTGAAGTTTGACACCATTTGGCCCATTTTCAACATTGTTCGTCCCCAGGTGGTCCCCTACAACCTAGTAAAATTTGATTGAAATCGAACCATTTTTACGCACGTTATGACGAAAAAGGGCAGTGGAATGGTTCCCGATCCTATGTCCTGGCGTTTGATCCCATTTCGCCCATTTTCACTAGAGTTCGTCCCCAAGTGGTCCCCTGCCACGTACTAACATTTCATCGAAATAGAACCATTTTTACGCAAGTTATGACGTATAACGGCCATGGAATGGATCCCGCTCCTATGTCTTGACCGTTGACCCCATTTCGCCCATTTTCAACAGAGCTAGTCCGCAGGTGGTTCCCTACCACATACTAACATTTCATCGCATTCGAACCATTTTAACGCAAGTTATGACGAATAAGGGAATGGAATGGATCCCGCTCCTATGTCCTGACCTTTGACCCAATTTCGCCCATTTTCAATAGGGTTCGTCCCCAAATGGTCTCCTACCACATAGTAAACTTTAATTGAAATTGAAACATTTTTACGCAAGTTAGGACGCATTAAGGGCGGTGGAATGAATCCCGCTCTTATGTTCTGACCTTTGACCCCCATTTCGCCCATTTTCAATAGGGTTCGTCCCCAGATGGTCCCCTACCACATAGTGAAATTTAATTGAAATCGAAACATTTTTACACAAGTTATGACGCATAAGGGCGATGGAATGGATCCAGCTCCTATGTCCTGGCGTTTGATCCCATTTCGCACATTTTCAATAGGGTTCATCCCCAGATGGTCCCGTACCACATACTGAAATTTAATCGTAATCAACCCATTTTTAAGCGAGTTGTTGTGCTGACAGACAGACTTGCAAAGCTGGAGCATATACGCTTCTTCAACCTACGGTTGAAAAGCGTTGAAAAATGATAAAAACACATTAAATACATTAAAAAGGGACGAGATCTTTCGATGACCGCGTCGGTCCTTTCATCAGGTCATAGAAATTGAGCCTCAGCTTCAGTGTGTCGTTCAGTGTGTATGATCTGGTGAAGGGACCGACGCGGTCGCCGAAAGATCTTGTCCCTTTTTAATGTTATTTATGTGTTTTAACATGATTTTTTAATATTAAAGAGTGGTTTTACCTGAAAATCGTGCAGAGGCGGCTTATTCTATAACTTCACAGAGTTAGCTTTTCATTAGGAACTCCCCCGTTTTACATATTCTGAACGATAACAAAGTATCACGTGATACCAACGTCACGTGCGGATACTGTAAATAGTGCACACCTTTCGTACTTTGAACGCAATCGGCAAACGTTTGCCAGTAATGGAGAAACATAACGACATAGGCCAGCGGCCAGATAGTTGGGACCCAGAGGGCAGGTGACAATATTTTGGAAACAGCTGCACTTGTTGGCTGTTCTCGTACTACTGTATCAGGGGTGTACCAGCACTGTATTATCCATGCACAAAAATCCAGCAGAAGAGCTCCCATTGGTCAGCCACGGGCGGTTGTACCGAGAAGAGAGCGTCGGGTGTTACGAATGATATCTCAGCAACGATGTGCAACAGTCACTCAGCTCACCCACCAGTACAATGGTAGTGCAGTTCGACCTATTTCCACATGCTCCATGCGCCGTACCTTGCTTCGCCTGGGGTTCCACAGCTAGAGACCAATGAGGGTACCCATGATGAGGGTACCTTGCTTCACATGGGGTTCCACAGCTGGAGTACAATGAGGGTACCTTGCTTCACCTGGGGTTCCACAGCTAGAGACCAATGAGGGTACCTTGCTTCACCTAGGGTTCCACAGCCGCAGACGAATGAGGGTACCCATGATGAGCCCAGTCATCGCAAACAACGCCTCTCATGGGCCAAAGGACGTCGGCAATGGACCCTCGACAGATGGAAGTAGGTCGTCTAGAGTGATGATTCCAATTTTTGATCGAATCGCTATAGTGCAGAAAAGCTGCCCTAATATAGCTAAAGATAATGTAAATAAAAAAATTCAAATCAGACAATATTTTTCGTTCGCGCATGACGATAGAAGTTATAAAAGTTTCCAAACTTTTAGCAGTTTTATTGATTTTCTAAGTACCAAATTAATTATAATCGAGTCGCTATAGTGAGGAAAAGTTGCCCTAGTATAGTTAAATATAATGTAAGAAAGGCTTCTCGATTTAAGACAATATTTTCCATTCGCGCATTACGAGCAAAATTATAGAAATTCACACAAATTGAGACATTTGTAGAGATTCGTTCTGAGTAGCAAATCCTTCCTCCTCCATTCACTTATTGATGAGATCCGTCGACTTTGACTTTGTCATAGACTCCATATGCTAATGTGACACCTATCTACCTTGACAAACCCGCCGTTCCTTCGGCCAGTCACGAGCTATCTCGCAACCAGTGCGAATCAGAGTTTGAGTTTAGTCCAGTGGTTCTACTTAAGTAAGTACCTACCTTTACCTTGGGATATCACAATTTAATCGAGTATTTTACAATTATGGAAGCAGCACATAAATATATAAGATGACCATGATTTGTCCTTTATTTGGTCATTCAAGAGATCTTGTTTCAAGTGAAGGTGTAATACCCATGAAGGTGTAATACGGTGCTGTTTTGAAGAGAGTTATAAGCTGGCATTGTAAAGCAACAATAAGAACGTTAACATTTCACCTGTTACGGTGTTAGTAGGAAACAAAATAAAATCTGTATTTGATAAAGTATGCATCCCTGCAGTATCTGAGTATAGAATAGTACAGCTCATAAAGGCCTTCCATTATAAATGTTACAAACTAAGAAAGTGTTTGGAAAAAATAAATCACAGACACTTTTTGATGTTCCTGCATGCGAGTATTCTATGAAGCTAGATTGCGTTTGTAGCAAGAAATGTAAGTCTTGTGTTTGTCCAATATCAATTAAATGCACCTATCGAAAAAAGTCCCTTCGATTGAACTGAAGTTCCTATATCTCCAAAAAACAGCATGGGATAGAAAGGATTGGACCAGTGTATATACAGTAAACCCCAAATAATAAAAAATAAAACAAAGAAAATAACGTAATATATGTCAATCGCTATATGTCAATCGCTGTCACTTCTAACTCCGAGTTTCCTTCTACACTGGTGTGCAAAAAATAAGGACGAAGAAGAGAAATTATCATAAAAGCGGGACGAGCAGGCAGAACGAACCGAAAGACCACTCAGGAGATAGACTATGGTCCGGTACGGTAGGGCATTTGCATATATGCAGCATGACGTGGGGGGGTGAGTGTCAGAAGGGTATAAAGCACACGGGCGGTGTACGCTTAGCAATTCGATGAAAGCTTTTGCACGGTGTACATCGGTTTGAACGACGTCGATTTGCTGCCACCGTGTGATATGGCCAACAGGCAATCCATTAGACGACATCTGGATGACTTTACCCGTGATCGCGTCATTGGGAAGTTGGAAGAAGGTCGAAGTCTGACTAGTGTGGCCGAGGAGTTCAGGATCGCTCACAGCATCGTTTCACGAGCTTGGAGAGCATTTCAAACCACAGAAACAGCTGTCCGAGAGTTTAGCAGTGGTCGTCCACGAGCAACCACGGCAGCGGACGATCGGTATATTGTCCTACAGGCGAGAAGAGACAGACGACAGACTGCAGAAGAAATTGCAAGGCACATGCAACAGGCAACTGGACGCCCGTTATCGCGTTTTACCATGGCCCGAAGGCTGCACAAAGGTGTTCTATTTGCAAGACGACCAGTACTGTGTGTGCCATTAACGCCTGCTCATCGGAGACGGCGGTTTCTGTGGTACCAGGAACAAATGAAGTGGACACATCAGCAATGGGGTCGAGTTTTCTTTACGGATGAGAGCCGATTTAGTCTGACAAGAGATTCTGGACGTATATACATCTGGAAAGAGCAGGTAACACGCAATCACACCTCCAGCATCATCGAAAGAGACCAGTTTGGAGGTGGCGGAGTTCTCGTTTGGGGCGGTATCATGCTTAGTAACAGTACTGACCTCCACATCTTCCAAGGAGATTCAGTAACTGGTGCCGCTATTGTACCGAGGTTCTCCTGGCTCACGTGCGTCTGTTTAGAGGTTCTGTGGGTCCTGAGTTCCTCTTCATGGACAACAACGCTACAGCTTATCGTACAGTGGCTGTCGCAGAGCTGTTGGAGAGTAAAGATATTCAACGCATGGATTGGCCCGCAAGATCCCCGGACTTAAATCCAATCGAACACGTGTGGGATCTTCTCGGGAGACGCTTGGCAGCACGTTACCAGCCGGCAGCAACGATTCCGCAGCTGCGATTGGCGCTACAAGAGGAATGATCCGCGATGTCTCAACAGCTCCTTGACAACCTCGTTCTCAACATGGACAGACGTTGTAAATCCTTCAACGCAGTCAGAGGTTATCATATCCCCTACTAAAGATTAGATTTTCTTGGCAGCCATCTGTCACATGGACGTTTCTGTCTTCTGCCCAGCTGTGCTCGAAGCTACCTTTGCAATAAAGTGCCTTTGTATCCTTTGGATTCCTTGTTTGGACAGTTTCGCTCACTTGTCCCATATTCGTACATCTTGGGGATCTTATGGTATGGTTTGAGTCGATGTGGAGCACTTCTGCACGACGTTACATTCGAAAAACCGTCTCGTCCTTAATTTTCGCACGCCAGTGTAGTAGACAGACTACAACTGAGCCTGAGGACGTGAGGGAAAGTTTAGTGTCTTCAACCTCCTGTTGTGTGTACTGAAAAAACAATAACATAAACTCTAAATGTCAATCGCTGCTACTTCTAAGTCTGAGTTTCCTTCTAGTGGACAGACTACAACTGAGCCTAGTGACATGAGAGAAATTTAGTGTCTTCAACCTCTTGCTGCGTGTACTGAAAAAAATGCACATCACTTCAGACTGAAATAAATGATTTTCCAGAAGATCTTTACCCTGGATCAAACACATCTGATAGTAAAACTTCAACATCGCCATGGCAGGTGAGAATTCATTTAAGAGCTACAGCATTAGCTAGTGATCGTTATGGAGTATCTGACCTGGTAACCGTTGCAGTTCCCTCAAGTTGTCACTCCCGCCATTTTTATATAACATCAGAGATGACAATGTTTCGTCACTTATACAATGTGGAGCTGTACCTAACTGGGACATAAGATTTCCTTGTCCCACACAAGCTGTAGATCGATGTGTGAAACTAGTTACAGAAGCATCAAGCAAGGCTTGTGGTTCTCAAACCAGAGTCGGGTACATTCATATAACATTGCTATCAAGATTATCGTGCCTGAATTCTTACATAAAGCTTCTTTCATAGAGATTCCAAAAAAAAAAAACAAGTTAGTAAAGGCATGCAATGCATTGATTATGTTACGCTTTCCAACATACCAGAAATCATTACTTAAATTATTACTCAACTCATGAGGATAATGGCTGTAGAATAAATCTCGCTCCTCTGCCCCAACCTTTGACCCCATTTCGATCATATTGAACAGAACCGGTTCAGTATACCTCCGGAACAACGTTTTGTCGCCATAAATCATTTTTAGTCAAGTTTTGAGGATAATGGCTGTGGAATAAATCTCGCTCCTGTGCCCTGACCTTTAATCCCATTTCGATTATATTCAGCAGAATTGGTATTGTATACCTCCGAAACAACATGATAAAGTTTTGTCGCAATCGAAGCATTTTTAGGTAAGTTATGACGCATAAAGGCAATGGAATGGATCCCGCTCCTATGTCCTGACCTTTGACTCCATTTCGTCCATTTTTAATAGGCTTCGTCCCAAGGTGGTCCCCTACCACATACCTGAAATTTCATCGAAATCGAACGATTTTTACGTGAGTTATCGTGCGGACGGGCGGACGGAGGGACAGGTGGACAGGCAGACAAAGCTGGAGCAAATACGCTTCATCAACCTACGTAAAAGAAGTAAACCTGAAACTGAAAAATTGTCTAAATTTGTGGAAATTCTATAATTTTGATCGTCATGCGCGAAAGAAAAATACTGTCTTAATTCAAAATCTTTTTTACATTATATTTTTCCGCACTCTAGTGATTCAATTGTAATTTATTTGGTACTTAAAAAAATCAATAAAATTGCGTAAATTTCGGAAATTTCGATTGTCATGCGCGAACGGAAAATATTGTTCCCTAATTTTTTTTTTTTACATTATCTTTGGCTACACTTGGGACAACTTTTCCGCCCTCTTGCGATTCAATCAAAAATATTTCGGTATTTTCGACCCACCCTACTGAATAAAACACATGAAGTAATCGGAATGGACATCGCGATGCTATAATAGCCTTAAGGAAAATAAGTAGCACAATACGGCTAAAAGGAGAATGATTCCGCCTTTGAAGAGCGGAAGTCGCTGTGAAAGAAGTCGACACAATACGGCTAAAAGGAGAATAATTCCGCCTTTGAAGAGCGGAAGTCGCTGTGAAAGAAGTCGACACAATACGGCTAAAAGGAGAATGATTCCGCCTTTGAAGAGCGGAAGTCGCTGTGAAAGAAGTCGACACAATACGGCTAAAAGGAGAATGATTCCGCCTTTGAAGAGCGGAAGTCGCTGTGAAAGAAGTCGACACAATACGGCTAAAAGGAGAATGATTCCGCCTTTGAAGAGCGGAAGTCGCTGTGAAAGAAAGTCGACACAATACGGCTAAAAGGATAATGATTCCGCCTTTGAAGAGCGGAAGTCGCTGTGAAAGAAGTTGATTCTTCCCCTTTGATATACTGTAGTTCGAACACATGTTCGTCTTTAAAGTTCTTTTTACTTACTTGCCTTCGGATATAAATCGATTTCCTATTATTTTCAGTTTGACACGCGATGAATAATATTTCTTCTCATAAAATCGATCTTCGTCAATGTTTTCTGTAAAAGAACACTCTTCAGAAAACATCATGGAACAAAAGCGCTTTCGTAGTTTCACTGAAAGCTCTCAGCCTAAGCTTTAGTTTAAATATTCATGAAATATTTGCTCTAGCATAAGCTAAGCTTTCATTAAAGTATTCGTGAAATGTCTGCAACTGAAAAATTCGGCAGAGATGTGAATCTGTCAAACAATGCATAAAGAATTCATGTGGCGAAAACTAAGAAAATATGGCTCTATTGGGATTGTCTATCGTGTGAAAAATAAGATTAAATAAAATTTGCATATAAAGATTTTTCGTTCCTGGAGGCAGCAGATATCTTGTTCTTTCATCTTTTTTGTTAAGGGATTTGTCATTTATTCATGGCAATTTCTTTTTTCGGCGATACGTAAGTTTTAAGTGTTCTCTCATTTATTTCTTAGAATCGGCTGCCATGAGTTTTCTAAAGCTTCTCTGATTGGTTGTATCTCGAACTGTGAGAGATAAATTCTTACAAAATGACGAAGCTAAGCACGTATAAAATTGGCCGGCACGCAGCAATTTATCGTAGTAATTGCTCCCATAGGGAAGATTTTGACGTAAATGCCTATGTCCCGTGGGACATTTATACTGCGTATCAGAAACGAAGTTATATTAGAGTGTACCTACAAGCTCAGATAAGACAGAAGGTAGAGAGATCAGAGAAGTACGAGTGCCTGAACGAAAGTGGGAATTGATATACACTGCTGGCCACCCAAAATGCAACACCAAGAAGGACACGAGATAGCAAAGCCAGATTTACTGGACACACAAGAACAGATACAAAGATGAAACGATTGAGCTTACAGGCCCGTGCGACTTGCGGAACACGCAGGCACCAATAGTTTGTGTGGCCTCCATGGTTGGCAATAACGGCCGCTACACGCCGCGGCATCAAACGAAAGAGGCTTTGGATGTGGACTTGGGGTATGTCGGTTCATGCTGCTTCCACACGTTGCCACAGTTCATCAGGCGTAGCCGCGGGTGGTGCTTGCCGGGCCACTCGGTTGCCGATCAGCGACCAGACATGTTTGATGGGCGACATATCGGGAGAACAGGCGGGCCATGGCAGCAGTGATACCTGGTGGGCCGTAAAGAATTGTTGCACGAATGCGTGCCACATGCGGGCGCGCATTTTCCTGTTGAAGCGTGGCTGCTGGCAGGTCCTGCAGGTAAGGGCGGACTACAAGCTCTAAAACGTCGGAGATGGTGCGGTGGCTGTTGAGTGTACCGGCGATGCGTACCAGAGGGGTGCGGGTGTCATATCCGATTGAGTCCCAAACCATAACGCCAGGCGACGGACCGGTATGGCGATGCATAATTCAGGCGTCATACAGTCTCTCGCCGCGGTGCCGCCAAACGCGGATCCTACCATCGTGGTGTTGCAGACAGAAGCGGGATTCGTCGGAGAAGACAATATCCTGCCATTCCGTAGTCCAGGTGCGGCGTTCAACGGCCCACTGCCGGCGCATTCGTCGGTGGTGTAACGTCAATGGTAATCGGGGCAATGGGCGCCGTGCGACAAGTCCCCGCTCCTGAAGACGACGTCGAATTGTACGTGCTGACACAGGTTGTTGCGCAACACACCCTAATTCCTGCGCTAACGTTCGTGATGTGGCGGTGCGCGCCGTCAATGCCCGCAGCACAACATGCCGGTCCTCTCGTTTCGGTGGTGTTCAGCGGCTGGGGCAATTGCTCACGTCGGTCCGTCCCTTCCTCCTGCACCCACCGAATCCATACTCGCCTCACTGTGGCTGGATGTCGTCCCACACGGGCGCCGATGTTTCGGTACCATAAACCACTGTCGCGATAAGCCACTATTCGTCTTCTGTCGAACTCCGAAACGTGCTGGAATGACTGCCGTATTCTGCGACAAAGCATCAGGAAGCTCCCCGCGCACAGGTCCGGCAGCACAACACACTTCCACTATTTACACCCCGCCTTCTGTGCACCCGTCTTAGACTGTTTCTTGGTGGGGTGCCGGGCGCACATGATTTGCATATGCCCTGCAATGCTAATCGTCTGCATGTCCTTTCGCGGGCGACGCATGCTGCGAATTTCAGGCCAATCGGATGCTTCCTTCTTGGTGTTGCATTTTGGGTGGCCAGTAGTGTAGTTAGGAGTGACAAATTATGACGCCACAATGAGTACTGCGATGGAGAGAGAACAATGGGCGTGCGAGAAGCAGATGACCTTTATGGTGGCATGCATCTCTTCCGACAAAGTAAATTGAATCCCATGCATAAAATTAAGATGTGACGGAAATAGTCAAAACCATTGTTGAAATCTGATTTTTGAATGCTGTCCCATAAAGTGACGCAGCAATAGTTAATTTCATTGTTACTCAACAATATATTTCGCTAAACTATCGCCGAATATTATTTCATCGCGTTATGCATAAACGTAACAATATATTATTGCAACCTGCGTAAATTACGAAAATCTGATGCTAAACGTGATAAATACCATTACAATTTTTTGGGTGCTATGAAAACAGTGCGTAGCACAGTGGTTCCAAACACAAATCTAGCTGATCAAAATTAATAACTCCTCTCCTATAAAACAGATTGTCATAGAATTTTATACGAATTTTTTTAAGTTGTATTTTCAATTAATTTTTTTATTGTGTTAAAGATATCAACGAAATATTCGTATTGTTTTGTAAGATTTAGGGCAAATATTTTTTAAGTATTTGTTCTTATTTTAAAAAAATAACAATTTAATAGGATTTAAACAGAACACCAATTGTGGTCAAATAAACACGTATTTCAAATATTTAAGGCTCCAGAGAGATGTACATCTATTCATTTTCCAACAACATCATCATCATCATCATCATCGCTGCCACTTGGATCTTGGAGTAGTCTCAGTTCATCAGGAGATATACTTTTACTTCTCTTTGACGTTTGACTTGAAGACTGCTTACAATCGGGTCCGAGCAAAGTATTAGTGTGTACACCAAATCCGTCATTGTATCGCCTCTACTAAATTCACGAGTATGGTGTGTCCTGAAATTCTTATAGTCCTTATTCCGGGCTTCTTGAGCTTCCTCAGACATCATCCCAACTGGAAGTACGGCTTCCTTTATCAACTGTGAAACATGTTATGCACACTTTGTGGCATATAATACCACTTATATTTTCAGATGTATAACTCTGCTGTGTCGAAGCAGTATTTTTCAAACTCTCCATTGTTAATGCTGTACCCACTGGCGATTGTTTTAAGGATGGTTCCAAATCGCCGAATCAGCTCTTCATCAACGCCAGTAATATCTGATGCTGAAGCTGGATCTTCAAAGAACCTCCGCGCGCTATTTCCGTCATGTGTCGTACCAAATCCTGGGTTGGGTAGGTCGACAAGAAGCCCCATTTCTTTGTGGAAGCGATCTTGTATTCTTGTTTTTCGTTCTTCAACCTCAGCTTTGTTTTCTTTTCGTATTTGCCACGATTCAAAGTCTAATCTATATTATATATATGCAGGATGCACTCGAAACATTTAATCCACGAGTGAAGGCTTGATAAACCCAGGATCAGTGTTGTTCCATCTGGATGCTTTTGTCCGAATAAGGCTAAGTTGTGAAGGAGTTGCCCCACACGCACATGACAATTTTGCGATGCTTGATTTGGGAGCACACTACAAATCTTTCCGTCGATCATAGTGAGAACAAGTTCCCTGCCTCACAAGCATTTCACGACCTTCTACGTGCACAACTGTAGGAGATAATGCAGCTACTGCCGGAAAGTGCAAAAAGAACACCAAGAAGGAATTGGCGGACGATCATGAAATTTACATATGTTAATTTATAATGAATAGACTTCTCCGCCTGGGTGTGTAGTGCAGGAAAGCAAACGTTAAGTCACGTTAGGGTTATTGAAAGGTTACTTGACGTAGCTAAAATTTGCTTAATCTTCAAAGTGCTAGAGTTTGTTTAGGTAAGACACGCACGTGCAATAAATACCAAGAATATGGAACTTCTTTTACTCAGCGTTCCTCATTATCTTGAATATCAGTAATATAACTTCGGTTTTAGTACATTAGTACCTTGAAGGCTCCTTATTAGAGCGGTAAACACAATATACCCTGAACTTAACGCAAACACTCAATGAATTAGACTTAACGGCCTGACAGAGGTCTGACAATAAAATCAACTAAGAAAACGTATTCATTTTTACCCTTTTATAGGGGGAGCTCTTGGTATTACTCAAATACACACTCCAACAAAACTCAACTACTGATAGCCCGAACTTTCGTACTATCGTAGAAACGTAGGTAAATCGCATAACAATAATTAGGAAGAACCTATCACATAAAACGAAGCCGCTTGGTATAGTTGAGCGCGCCTATATATACTGCATACCACCACGTCATGACTTACACTCGTTGCCACATATCATTCAGCGGGAGAAATAGCATCTCGTTAAGTGAGAAGATAATTTGCATAGGAAAATAAAATAACAAGAGATAGTAAAAATAAAAAAAGAAACTGAATCTAGAGTATACGTTACAAATTGGGTCGAGTTTACGTAGGTGTGATGTTAATTTTCGCGACCAACCGGTGAGTGCTTACGCCACAGCACGGCATAATATGCAAATTATCGTCGGTGGTATTTAAGGAGTACGGCGAAGTGAATGTAATCAGTCGTCGGCGTACGTACACGTGCAAAGACCCTGAAAAAAGCTGCAATGCCTGGATATGGAAGACGTGTACGATTTCACCAGTTATCGGACTTTGAGCGAGGTCGTCTAGTTGGACTCCGCGAGACCGGGCGGTCGTATCGTGGTATTGCGGAGCGAATTGGACGGGAAGTATCGGTGGTGGTACGATGGTGGCGTAGATGGTTCGAGGGGCATTCCCACACGAGAAGACGTGGAACCGGGAGTCACAGACGGACTGATGAGCGGACCGATCGAAGCAAAAGAAGAGCAGCGTTGTCAAGCAGAACATCCACTGCGACGAAAATCCGAGCTGCCGTTGCACCTGAGGTGACTGTGCGAACAATCCGCAACCGTCTACTGGATGCAGGACTATGTGCACGTGTGCTTCTGGCATGTGTACCTCTGACTCCAGCCTACCGTCAGGAACAGCTGCAGTGGTATTGCGAACGTCTGCACTGGAGAACACAGTTCAGATTCTGCTTGGGAGCCTCCGATGGCCGTATGCGTGTTCGCAGACGCACAGGGAAGAGTCTCCACCCTTCTTGCATCCGCCAGCGACACACAGGGTCTACACCTGGTCTCCTGGTGTGGGGAGCGATCAGCTATCACTCTCGTTTGTACGGGTACGTTAAACAGCGCCTCCTACATCAACAACATCATTCAGCCCGTTGTTGTGCCATTTGTAAGGTCGGTCCATCGTGGTGTTTTCCAGCAAGATAACATACGCCCACACACGGCACGTGCAACGCAACATTCACTTCAGGGTGTGAGACAACTTCCATGGCCTGCACGTTCACCGGATTTGTCCCCCATTGAGCATTGTGGGATTTATGCGGGACAATGACTTATCCGGTCTCCACGGCCAGCCACGACCATCCCCAGTTTACGCGTCCAGGTTGGGGATGCTTGGAACTCAATACCCCAAACTTACATCCAACATCTGTACGGCAGACTCCATGCCAGAATTGCACAGTGTGACGCAGTTCATGGCGGTTCAACCTCGTACTAACCATGTTACATGGAAATGTTATTTTTCAGTTTACCAGCAAATACAGCTGTATTTTTCCATAATGTGTTGATCACGTTATCCTGTGTATTCCGTTATTATGCTGTATAAATTGCGTTGGTATCAGACGTCTCCTTCTTTGTGTTTTTTTTTTTTCACTTTCCGCCAGTGTATTTGCGATTTTATATTGTGTATTTCTTTCCTTGTTAACTTTGGGCTTTCTTTCTTTAAAATAGTCTTGATAGGCCGACAGTATTTTGTCGACGAAGGCAAAGGATTTTGCCACAAAATTACTTTTTTCTGTGGACTTGTACTTCTACCAACGGAAGAATACGTGGTCATCTGCAATAGTACCATCGATATAACAAATGTATACGAATCATCAATACCCTCCTTGCGCTGCCGAAATTAATACTGGCACACTCATGGAACAACTTTCGTGGACGACCTATGTTTTTTTCTTTCTTGAGCACTGTCTACTTCTAAAAAAGTCATTTTAACACTCAACCAATCACTGCTTTTTCGTAGGAATTATTTCAATACATAGTGACAGTTAGTCCACCGTTCTTTGAGTTTCTTACAAAATTCAGCACTTTTTTTCTGCATTATCTCACGAATATGTCCCTCAAGATCTTCCAATCCATATTTAGTCAATATATAATCACACACACAGGCTAATCTCCTTGAAACATTCTTTACATTCCGCCAAACATCAAACAGCTCTCTTCTTGGAATTCCGTCCGACATCACTAAAATATTAATAAAAAAAGGTTGGTTAAAGTTGGTCATAAAACAGTTGTAATTACATACCTAAATGACTAACTTAAACGATGAATATACTTTCACAACGGACTTTTACGGCTTTTGCAAGCCTGTTACTTCAATTACATCATTAAAACATTTCATGGAATATGTCCCTTATAATTAATGAACATAAGAACTAAATAACACAATGTTAAGGTTTTAAAATGCACTAAAACTGTATATATCATATCATATGTAGAGGATTTTAGGAAGAGAGTCTCTGACCCCAGGTCTTAAACAACCCTTAGAAGTAGGAAGCTAGGAGATTTGGGCTAGATTGTCCGATAGGAAAGTGACACGGAAGAAGTAGAAAGGGGTAGGAAGACGCCCTTATTTATTACCTGTGGGCTAGTACCCGGGCACTAAAACTGTAGGCAGATACCTGTAGTTTTATTCACCGAATACCCGAATAGGATCGAGAGTAAATTACGTGTACACAGATCGTAGTTCCGAAGGCAACTGCTGGGCGATGCTAAGGAGAAAACGATGGTTGCACTAAACACGTGACATCTACGTGCTCCTGCTAAGACCCAATTATTTCTTTTGTAAAACTGATTGTGAGTCGTAGCTACACAGCTATTTAGGATTACAGTACGACAGTATTTAAGTGGTGTCACGTCAATTCGTCGCGTGCGTCAATTCGTCGCGTGCGTCAATTCGTCGACTACGTTAATTCGTCGCCTGCATCAATTCGTCGACCACGACGATTCGTCGAGCGTCAATTCGTCGCGGACAAATTCGTCGAGCGTCAATTCGTCGCGGACAAATTCGTCGACTACGTCAATTCGTCGCGTTTACAGATTTTGGTTATATACAAAACGAATGCAGGAAAACGTACGACTTCGAACGTCTTCCTCTCTGATCAAATTTATAAAGTTTGGACACTCAGACAGGGTAGGAATATTACGCTTTTTCTTTGAAACTAAAAATATTAGACGGTAGACGGTTTTTGGAACGGGTCGGGGCCCAGTTTGTCAGAGTCCCCGACATACAAGATTTTCGTAAAATCTACAGTTTTCAACTCAGAACCATGAAAGCTGGTATACTATCTCGTGGTATTCTAACTTAGACTGTAGACGTTTTTTGGAAGTGGTTGTAGCCACGTTCGAAATCGTACGTTTTCCTGCATTCGTTTTGTATGTAACCAAAATCTGTAAACGCGGCGAATTGACGTATTTGACGAATTTGTCCGCGACCAATTGACGCTCGACGAATCGTCGTGGTCGACGAATTGACGCAGTCAACGAATTGACGCTCGACGAATTGACGCACGCAATGAATTGACGTATAACCTATTTAAGTTGTTTTGAAGATACAAGAAATATACCTTTTGATCAGCTAGATTTGTATTTGGAACCACTGTGCGTAGTAGCGAGATTTGCCTTCTTCTTGACTCCACAAAATGGTGGGGGGTTAGCAAAAAAAATGTCTGGCATGGAGTTTTCCCTTTTTATTTCATGTGTTTTTACTGTAGTTTCTCACTGCTTAAGTCGTACGCTTTCGGTGACTGGCCATTACTTTGGAGTTGTAGATATTCCAGTTCCTTTTCTTTGTTCGCCATATTAGCAAAAGATTGCTTTGCGCTGTTGTGTTGGTGTCCTATGATATGCAGATGCTAATTCTCTCTCCTCATCTTGCTCTTTATTTATTTTTTTCATTCGGATTCTTAAGGATAGATCTTTGCTCTCATCTTCCTCGCTTACATTTTCCAAAAACGAAAGCAACTTCAAAAAGCTTCTGGTTACTTCTCGTTTTCTTAATAAAGACGCTACGAAGTTCTGTACGGAATGGAAGAGAGAAATTGGTCGCCAAAATATGAGAGAAATTGAGGCCTTCTTTCCGTTACTATCAAGTCTAGTATTTTTAGATGGTTTTCCATTGCCATTAGAATCTACACACCCATCTTCTTGATCCATGAGTTCCTCTTCCGTTACTTCCTGGTTATGCTAATGATGCACCTTTCCATACTTTTTCCAGTAGTCTGCAGCCTCTAAATGTGTGCGGTTTTTTTTTCTAGGGTTCATATCTCTGATTCATAAGTATGAACTGAAAGGATACATTGACAGATTTCTTTAAGGCAAAAATGGTAATTGCTCTTGAATGCTCTCCAACCAAGTCTTACACGCCAATTGATTTCTTCTTTAATGTGGCCCTCGCTTGAGATATGTTGCTATATGCACTGAGTGATCGCTGAATTATGACCACCTACCTAATACTTCACGGGTCCTCCTTCCTCCCACAGTACAACAGCTATCCGTCTTGGCTTTGATTCAATAAAACGCCGGAAGTAGTTGGAAGGAGTGGTCAACCAAGCTCTGTGTAATGCCGCCTTCAATGCAGGTATGGAGGTGATTAGTGTATCCAGTCGCCTGCTGTTCCACAAGTGCTCTGTGGAGTTAAAACCGGCGAGTTGAGTTCAGAAGCCAATAAATGTGCTGGAAGTCTGAACTGTGTTCCTCAAACCATTCCTGCACAACATTGATCTGCGGGTCGGCGCATTGCCATCTTGGAAGACACGGTCGCCATGCGGAAAAAGTGCAGCATTGCTGGATGAACAGAGTCAGCAAGTAATTCACAAGAGTGGGCTACAGTCATACCGTGTTGCATATGCACCAGGGGTCCAAGTTCCTGCCTCACACCATACAACCGACTCCACTGGCTTGCACTGTGGAAACCATGCTGGATGGACCAAGTGTCTCGTGTTGATTGCGCCAAATACGCACACGACCATCCACGGAGTGGAGTAAAAACGCGACTTCTCAGACCAGCACACTTTTTTCCAGTCATCCGACGTCCAACGTGCGTGATCTTTGCACCAGGGGAGTGTTTTTTGCCGACTAGCCGTTTTTAGGAGAGGATGTCTTCGGGATTGTCTCCTGTTATAGCCCATACGTGGGAATGTGCAACGCATGATTATGAGAGATACTGCTCCGAGTTGACCTTTGTTGTATTGGGTAGTCAACTGTTGAACAGTACTGCGTCTGTCGGTCTGTACTGGTCGTCGGACCCGGCGCTCACGTCTCACATCAACCTATCGCTGTCCTGTCAAGTTTTACCTTAGGGATGTTTGACTGTTTTCACGCCAGTCCTAATGCACTTTAACCACGGTGGCTTCCAAACAGCCCACGAGTTCAGCCGTTTCGAAATCGAGACGCCCGCACTCTGTGCTCCCACAATCTGTCCTTCCTCAAAGTCCGATAATTCCTCACGAGTTCAGCCGTTTGGGAAATCGAAGCGCCCGTCCTCTGTGCTCCCACCGTCTGTCCTTTCTCAAAGTCCGATAATTCTTCGCGAGTTCAGCCGTTTGGGAAATCGAGACGCCCGCCCTCTGAGTTCCCACAATCTGTCCTTCCTCAAAGTCCGATAATTCCTCACGAGTTCAGTCCTTTGGGAAATCGAGGCGCCCGTCCTTTGTGCTCCCACCGTCTGTCCTTCCTCAAAGTCCGATAATTCCTCGTGAGTTCAGGCGTTTGGGAAATCGAGGCGCCCGTCCTCTGAGATCCCACAATCTGTCCTTCCTCAAAGTCCGATAATTCCTCACGAGTTCAGCCGTTTGGGAAATCGAGACGCCCGCCCTCTGAGTTCCCACAATCTGTCCTTCCTCAAAGTCCGATAATTCCTCACGAGTTCCGTCGTTTGGGAAATCGAGGCGCCCGTCCTCTGTGCTCCCATAATCTGTCCTTCCTCAAAGTGCAATATTTCCTCTCAAGTTCTACCGTTTGTGAAATCGAGGCGCCCGCCCTCTATGCTCCCACAATTTGTCTTTTTTTAAAGTCCGATAATTCCTCACGAGGTCAGCCGTTTGGGAAATCGGGACGCCCGCCCTCTGAGTTCCCACAATCTGTCCTTCCGCAAAGTCCGATAATTCCTCACGAGTTCAGTCCTTTGGGAAATCGAGGCGCCCGTCCTCTGTGCTCCCACAATCTGTCCTTCCTCAAAGTGCAATATTTCCTCACAAGTTCAAACGTTTGTGAAATCGAGGCGCCCGCCCTCTGTGCTCCCACAATCTGTTCTTCCTCAAAGTCCGATAATTCCTCACGAGTTCAGCCATTTGGGAAATCGAGACGCCCGCCCTCTGAGTTCCCACAATCTGTCCTTCCTCAAAGTCCGATAATTCCTCACGAGTTCAGTCGTTTGGGAAATCGAGGCGCCCGTCCTCTGTGCTCCCACAATCTGTCCTTCCTCAAAGTGCAATATTTCCTCACAAGTTCAAACGTTTGTGAAATCGAGGCGCCCGCCCTCTGTGCTCCCACAATCTGTTCTTCCTCAAAGTCCGATAATTCCTCACGAGTTCAGTCGTTTGGGAAATCGAGGCGCCCGTCCTCTGAGATCCCACAATCTGTCCTTCCTCAAAGTCCGATAATTCCTCACGAGTTCAGCCGTTTGGGAAATCGAGACGCCCGCCCTCTGAGTTCCCACAATCTGTCCTTCCTCAAAGTCCGATAATTCCTCACGAGTTCAGTCGTTTCGGAAATCGAGGCGCCCGTCCTCTGTGCTCCCACAATATGTCCTTCCTCAAAGTGCAATATTTCCTCTCAAGTTCTACCGTTTGTGAAATCGAGGCGCCCGCCCTCTATGCTCCCACAATTTGTCCTTTTTTAAAGTCCGATAATTCCTCACGAGTTCAGCAGTTTCGGAAATCGAGACGCCCGCCCTCTGAGCTCCCTATATCTGTCCTTTCTCAAAGTCCGATAATTCCTTCCGTTTCTCCATGAACCTCCGTATTTTCCTATCTACTGCTCCATATTCATGCTGCGTCGGTCGACTAATCACGCCCTCTCAAAAATAACGTGGCAACGGGCCACATCTACTTTTGATAGGGGTGGTCGTAATTTTGTGATCACTCTGTTTAGATGAGGTAAAAGTAAAAAGTAAAGGACGAGAAAGACAAAGTGAAGCAGCGAGAGAAATTTAACCGGAAAAACAAAATGAAGTGTAAAAGCAAAGAGAGAAAAGGATCCAGCAAAATAGATCGATAGTTTTACTATTAAAAGAAAATGTAATGCAATAGACAGATAGATAACGTAAGACGGAATGATATTAAAGAATAACCGAAAGGTAAATTTTTGTAGAAAGATTTTATGCTGAAGATTGCAAAGCTATCTTTTGATACATTAAGAAAAAAATAAAACATCATCCAGGACATGAAAATAATTCATTTCAATGAAAAGCATGTTATCGTCTTCAACCAAAGACAGAGTTATATCGAATTATTTCCCTATGGCATTAGCCTTTACATGCCGTTAGATGCATTGGACTGTGTTCTAGATCCGTGCATCTTATCTAATTGTAGTGGTAATTTGCCACTGAAGGCCATCAAATGAAGACACAATTCGTACCAAGGGGGGTTGCGAGCTGCAATTAGCGTATTCAACGGCTGCGGCGTGCACACATGGAGTTCATTTACATTCAATTAACAATGAAATCCTTCCGTTTCACTTTCAAGTGTACTTGAGACAACCAGAATGTAGTTCTGCAGGGATAGTACGAATGCGAGTCTGCAGCAGTCCTTAACTCGGGAATAATTCAGATCGCATTCGTAATAATACGGAACTCTAATTCGTATATTCAAACCCTTCAAGGCAGCGCAGTGCTCGATTTCAAGCAGTTGCACAAATCTATTGAAAAAGAAAATTTGTGTTTCAGTGAAATCTCTGCAGAACTAATATTACAGTTACTTGAACTCCATTACCATTTTGTGTGCGTAAAGTGTGTGACCTACTACAAAAGTACAATACGTGTCAAGACGACAAATCTGCAGCGATATATTCCCTCCCTGTAGGTTAGTTTTGAGAGCAACTTACACCGGAGTGACAGGGCGCGGTTCCTCGTCATGGACGAATTTGTGTTTTAACAAGGGTGGGGTGTTTTTAATGACCATCGTGAGCTACTCAGGGGGTATAAGCAGTCGCCCGTCCCTGCTTTAGGGCCATTGGTTCCAGGGAAGGGAGAAAGCCACGCCATTACCTAACTAGGGATTCGAAGTGTAATCCATCTCGGATAAATAGTCAAAAGCCAAAGCTTAGACCACTGCTTCATCGGGGTGACCTATTTTTTTTCAATATTCATAGAACTTTTATAGTACGGGTGGCGAATCTAAGCACATGGTGGTGGCGCAAAATGTTTGCGCCGCACCTTGAATTTTGAACTTGTGACGTACATGTCAAGAAGGCAAAGTTGCAGCGAAAAATTCCATCGGTGTTGCTTAATTGGGAAAGCATTCGGCTCCATAGCAGAAGGATGCGAGTTCTATTTCCGCTACCGACAAAATTGTGTTTCCACGTAAAACACCTGTAATATAAATAAAAATGTAATGATTATCATTACATGAAACAACCGCTTCTACCGGAGGTATCCGAACTTTGAATGTCGGAGATAGCTTAGAGAATTTCAGTAAGAGAATTTGTTTCAGCTTTATGCGTCTTCGGAGGGAAGACCCCAGAAAAAGGCCACCGGCCAGAGAGGGAGAAGGTGACAGTTCTTTGTGTTCGTCTAAGTAGAAGCGCGAAAGGATTCCCCTTGGTCGTAACTCGAAGGAACATTAGTGAATAAGTAAAACGCAGAGGTTTTTACAACCAAGGTAACACGCTGGATCACCTCTTTCCTCGGATCAGGAGAAAGGGAAGCGTGATGTTTTACTCCCGCTCCTTGTAAGCACCGACCAGAGTAGGAAAAGATGTTTGTAGAAGACGTCACATGTCGCCTTGTCGCCACCGAGCGGTTGGGAGGACATGTGTCATCGCATAACATGCTTTGAAATCTTTGCAGGGCCACTGTACATATCAATATGCATCTAATTACAGCAGTAAACGGTTGGGGTTGGTTTTGTTCAGCTTATATTTTTTCTTCTATTGTTTGTGATACAATAATGGATAAATAACAAATGGTGTTCTCCTGCTCAAAATTCTAGTGGGCACGCGAAAGAAAACTTTAGATTATCCCAAATTCGGGTGTATACTGTCAACAAGTTAGTAAAATCATGCAATGCATTGATTATAATACACTTTCCAACATACCGGAAATCATTACTCAAGTTATCACTTAAGTTATGAGGATAATGGATGTGGAATAAATCTCGGTCCTGTGCCCTGACCTTTAATCCCCTTCCAATTATATTCAACAGAACCGGTTTAGTATACCTTCGAAATAACATGGTAAAGTTTTGTGGCAATCGAAGCATTTTTACGTATGTTATGATGCTTAAGGGCTATGGAATAGACCCCGCTTCTGTGTCCTAACCTTTGACCCATTTCGCCCATTTTCAATAGGATTCGTCCTCAGGCAGGCCCCTACAACATACTAAAATTTCATCCAAATCGAAGCTTTTTTACGTAAGTTTTGACGCATAATGGAAATGGAAGTTATTCCGCTCCTATGTCTTGACCTTTGACCCCATTTCGTTCACTTTTATTAGGGTTCTTTCCCAGGTGTTCCCCTAATACATATTAAAATTTCATCGAAATCGAATGATTTTTACGCGAGTTATCGTGCGGACGATCATACGCATACAACGCGTGACCTAATGAGGCAGATGGGAATCGCGACCATCGGCTCGAAAGAGTGTGACGTCATAAAACTTTAATAGGATCCACACACAACGCGTGACGTAATGAGACAGATGACGTGACCACGCGCCAACATCTAAAGCGCGAGATTGTAACGTCATAAGATCTCTAAGCATGGGTAACATTAATGAGACGACGTCATGACACCAAAAACGTAATAATTCGGGGCGGTTATTTAAACCACTAAACGAATTTTCCTAAAGTCGAAATCAAGCTAAATCAATCTCTAGTACCAGAAAACGGAAGGTTAACGACTTTCATCAAAATTCTTAGAGCCGTTTTCAAAATAAAATTTACATACATACAAGAAGTGCTTCTTTAATAGTTTGGGATAAGGGCGATGGAATGGATCGCGATCCTATGTCCTGATCTTTGATCCAATTTCGTCCATTTTTAATAGGGTTTGTCCCCAGGTAGTCCCCTACAACATACTACAATTTCATCGAAATCAAACCATATTTACGCAAGTTATCACGCATAAGGGCAAAGGAATGCATCCCACTCCTATGTCCTGACCTTTGATCCCACTTCACCCATTTTGAATAGGGTTCCTTTCCAGATTGTCCCCTACCACATATAAAAATTTCATCGACATCGATCTATATTTATGCAAGTTATGACGCATAAGGGCAATGGCATGGATCCCGCTCCTATGTCGTGACCTTTGACTCCATTTCGTCCATTTTGATTAGGGTTCGTCCCCAAGTGGTCCCCTACCACATACTAAAATTTCATAGAAATCGAACTATTTTTACGGGAGTTATCGTGCCGACAGACAGACGGACAGACGGACGGACAAAGCTGGAGCAAATACACTTCTTCAACCTACGGTTGGAAAGCGTAAAAAAGATTCCCCTCCACTGTTATACTAGGGGTGTTCAAATGAAAAGTTACGAAACGTCATAAGAACTTAACCGTTAACATATTTGCCTATGCCGCTATGGGAGAATGTATAGTGACACATCTAGGGATGCGATTGGAGTCGCCGGCGTGGATCGGAGCATGCGCGGGCTCCCGCATGCGCAGGAGAGAGCAGAGGCTCTTATAAAGAGTGCCGTCCAATTGACGCGGCAGTGCGTGTAAGGACAGGATGGCGTTCACATTGCAAAATTTGACGATTGAGGAGCAGCTAGGCGTTATCCGATTTCTGACAGCGGAAGGTGTTAAACCGGCCGCTATTCATCGCGGAGGGTGTGGTTCTGCTCCATGATAACGCGCGTCCTCACGTCTCCAGGGTCACACACGCGGAACTGGCCAAGTTCCAGTGGGAGCAGCTTGACCATCCGCCCTACAGCCCGGACATGTCGCCCTGCGATTTCCATGTGTTTGGTCCCCTGAAAAAACATCTGAAAGGGAAGCGCTTCCACTCGGACGACGAACTCAATGACGCTGTGCAGGTCTGGGTCTCGTCACGGTCACAGGAATTCTGGGAACAAGGAATCCTTCGGCTCGTTAATCAATGGGATCGTTGTGCTACGGCCTATGGTGTATACTTTGAATAAAGTCTTCATTTAGACCCACAGTGTCGTTTCGTACCTTTTCATTTGAACACTCCTTGTATAACGTAAATCATCATCATTATCCGCCATTTCTGTCTACAGAGATAGTCTTCCATTTCATCCGGGCATGCTTTCAAGTTTCATCTACGGATCACCCACGTAATCTCCTTCTTGTTCTTTCCCTATCCCTTGGTATCCAGTCTGTAATTTTGGATGTCCAACGACTTTCAATTTTCTAACAATATATCCAACGAATTTCCACTTAATAGTCTTTATCATGATTACATCAACTGTTGTCTTTTTCCTGATCCCTGAGTTCCGTTTCCTGTCTTTCTTGCTTACACCAAGTATGCTACTTTGTTAAATTTGATAAAAATATTTTAAAATGAAATGCTTGAAAGATCTTTGTCATAGTTTAAATTGAGTTATTTTTGGAAATGAAAATGCTTTAGAAGTTTGTTATTTCGAAATCAAAATGTCGAAGGAATAAATAGTATTTAAAAAGTTGGAATAATTCACTGATTTGTAATTATCCGCAGC
Source organism: Macrothele yani (assembly GCA_039090855.1). Classification (NCBI taxonomy): domain Eukaryota; kingdom Metazoa; phylum Arthropoda; class Arachnida; order Araneae; family Macrothelidae; genus Macrothele; species Macrothele yani. Next base: position 43,248,999 of record CM077004.1, read on the forward strand.
AGTTGTTCATTTGCTTTTATTGATTTGGGGCCTTTAATGAATTGTTCGAAAGCCTAGTGTTTCAAAATGGAATGTTTTTTGTTTCTGAAATAAAATGTCTCATTTGTTTTGGAGGAATAGCGTTTCCTCCATTTTGTTCTTTTTTCACCTTATTTTTTTTTTGTAGCATTCATTCTTCGTCTTTAATCTTAATTTCTCTTATCATCTTTTAATTAATTGTCTTTTCATTTGCTTTTCATAAGAAAATAAAGGACCAAAGTTGGGTCCCAAAGAGAGAAAAAAAGGTGATAGTGGGTCAACAGAATTTCCTTTGTTTGGCTTTACCTGTATTTGGAATACGTCATATTCATGGGTGCAAGATGTCCACGAGGCATATCGGTTCCTTTGGTCACGTGGGTGGGATTGTTGCCGCAAAGTCCTTTCTTTTTGAGTTCTTTAATAGAGACATTTAAACCCTGCGATGTCTTTCTTAGACGGTGCATGTTTATCGTCGTCAGGTTACACCACATATGCGTCTTTCATGCTCCTTACAGTTATCCGTAGCATTTGTAAGTCATTTTTAGTTAAGATCCACGTTCCTGATCCAAGAGTAAGAACTGGAAGAATGCATTACTTAAAGCACTTCTGCTTTTAAAACACAATGTTAAGTTGCTTTGGGAAATTGTTATTTCTTCCAAAAGCACTCCAGCCCAGTTTGACACTGTTATTAATTTCTTCTTCCAAGCAGTCGTAGCTTGATGTCCATTGTCAAAAATACACTGAAGTGTCAAAAGTCATGGAATACGTACCTAGTATCGTGTAGGACCTCCTCTAGCCCTGCGAAGTGCAGCAACTCGACGTGGCATCGATTCTACAAGTGGCCGCCGGAAGAGTTCTGGAGAGATGTTGACCCATGCTGTCAGAACAACCAACCACAGTTCCGTGATATTTGTAGGAGCAGGATCATGAGTACAAATTTACCTTTCCGTCGCGTCCCATAAATGCTCTATTGGGTTCATGTCGGGCGAACGTGTTGGCCACACCAACCGTCGGAACTACCCAGAATGCTCCTCAAACCAATTTTGGACAACTTGGGCCCGATAACATGGTGCATTGTCAGCCTGGAAAATCCCATAGTTCTTGGGGTACATGAAGTCCATGAAGGGCTGCAAATGGTCACCCAGCAGAGCAACATTGAAATTACCGGTTAATGACGTGTTTACGAGGACCAGAGGTCCCAATCCACGCCACCTAAAGACACCACACACATATGCATGGGACCACCACCAGCTTGCACAGTGCTTTGCTGATAGCTTAGGTCCATGACCTCATGGGGTCTGCGCCATATTCGAACCCTACCGTCAGCTCATAACAACTTGTAGCGTGAATCATCGGACCACCCCACGTGTTCCCAGTCTTCCATGGTCTATTTACCATGTTCACGAGCCCAGGTAAAACTCTGTGTTCGATGCTGGGATGTTAACAAAGGCACCCTGGTGGGTCCGATACCCCATGGACGATAAATTACGCTTCACTGACCTGGTGGATATGTCTCTGGTACCTCCTGCCTTGAATGTGGATGTTCAAGTCTGGTCAGCGTCTGACCAGAATTGTCCATCTGTTAGCATGGACAATTATGGTCAGACGCTGCTGGTCACGGTCATTCAGCCCCAGTGGTCACCCACTGCGCTGTCCACGGTGGGTGGTAACGCCTCCCAACGTAGACACCGTAGTTCCATGAGCTATTCTCGGTACACACATGACACCTTCGATCGAGGAATATTAAATGTTAGCACAACTTCGGAAATTGAATGTCCCATTTGTCTGGCTCCCTCTACCGTGCCTCGTTCAAACTCCGATAATTCACGTCGGCGTGCCATAATCCTACTGGCAGTTCTTCAACCTGACTCACGAGATTACGCCTCGCAACTGATAAAAATCGTGGCGAAGCCTTTATATGACGGCAGCGCCAGTTAAAAAATTTCATACTGCTATCAAATGACTTTTGGCACTTCAGTGTAGATGTAAGCAAATAAACAAAAGTGTAATTAGCATAAGGTACACTGCTGTGCAAAACCTAAGGACGAGTCGGGTTTTGGTCTGCAGCATCGCACAAGAACAGCCTGGATATGTGAAATTGAAACCATAGGTACGCCATTATTATAGTGGAACTTATGAGTTTACTACATCACTTTGAAAGACTACTGCATCACTTTGAAAGACTGTACGAAGCGCAATGTAGGTCATAAGTAGAGGATATGATATTTGCTCTGCTCATTTTCAGTTCTTTTGCAAGGTTACTTGCTGTTATCGTCCCATCCCCCTTAACTTCGATGCATTGTACCGTCTGTCCATACTTCGCACTACGCTGTTGATGAGTTTTTGCAGTGACTTCGCCCATTCTTCCTTCAGCACAGGGGTCAGCTGCTGGGCAGTTTCCGATGTGCATTGGTGACGCGCAATGCGTCTCCCCAGAACGTTTCACGTGTGTTCTATGGGATTGAGGTTGCGAGAACGTGCTGGCCAATTCATCCGCTGAATTCTTTCACTTTCCAACAGTTCATTGTGCCCGTACGATGGGGTGTGGCGTTATTGTCCATAACTATGGACCAGTGACACCTCAGATCAGACGAACGTGGGAAAAAATTACCTCATTACAGTAGCGCGCACCTGTTACAGTACCTTTCAGTATTTGGAGCTCCGTATTTCCATCGCTCAGGATGCCTGCCCAAACGAGAACATCGCGACCCTCAAATCTATCGCTTTCATTGATGTTTTCGAAACGATACTGAGTGCCTACTTGACGCCAGATTAGCTGATGTCCAGAATCGTTCGTGAGGCTGAATATGTTCTCGTCAGTAAAGAGTACCATACCCCACTATTCTACTCTCCAGTCCTTAAGTTCAATGGACAAAGGTAAACTGTGTCTCCGGTGAGCAGTTTTCCATCGAATAGTGGTCCCGGTGGCGCAGTGGTCTAAGCGAAGGCTTATGACCATTTGTCCGTGAAGGGTTCTGGGTTCAAATCCCGATAGGCATGGCTGTTGTGTTTGTCTTACGGCACTGGTAGGGACGGGGGACTGCTTATTGCCCATTGAGTTGCTCACAGTGGTCGTTAAACCTTCAATCACAAAAAAAAACAGTCCACCTTTGTGTAATCACCAAGCCACTGTAAAACCGCGACATTGTGCTTCCTCTGCTCATGTTTAGTTCTTTTGCAAGCTTACTTGCTGTCTGGTGCCGATCTCAAAAAAGGTCTCCAAAAACCAGCTCTTACTGGGGGCTGGTTTCTAGAGACCCCTTTTTTTTGTGTGGAGCTTTTTATTTATTTATTTTTTGTAGTTCACCGTTCTGTCCCTAGGTGGCGTTTATGCACTTCTGTCTGCAGCTGTGTCTTCGCTTCTAAAAACCTTATTTAAAAATTTCTTTCTGCACGTACGCCACTCGCTGTAATAAAGGGTTCTCTTTAAATAATGCACAGCTTTCCCGTTAGGAGGCGTAAATGTCAAAACCTTTTTCTTGCTATCTCTTCTTCCGAGAGATGTATTTGAAGAATTATTTTCCTTTAGCATATGTGTTGCTACGAAGAATACTTTTCATAAATTTTCGTCTTTTTCATTATGCAAAATTCTTACTATGGGGGCGTAGAGTTATATGCTTCTTTTTGTATTTCTTCTTTTAACTGTTCGATTTGAAAATCCCTTTATCTCTGATTTCTTCCTTCTACTATGAGAAACTGCTTATGTACAATTTTTTAATTTTCGTGACATACTTTTCAGCTGCTGGTGAGAGTAAGTTGCTGTTTCTCTTTCTCGATATTTTATCGAGTTTAGAAATTCCGTTGATTTTTTCTAACCAGTTACACTGAGTATGAATAATTAAAAAAAAACTTGAACCAGTGCCATGCACGGTTGAAAAAGTTCTGGCTGAATTTTTTTCTTGTCGTATAACACCAATTGTAATAAAACGCATAACTGTAATAAACGGTTGAATTATTAATGGGCAGTGTATAAGATGGCTCACCAACAACAAAATTTTCGTAATATTCCTATTATTTTTTAACTTTTTCCAACTACGCGTGTACGAATTTGACGATGACGTTCCTGATTATTGTATAAACATGTTCTTACCCGTCGACCCGAAACGATCCGAAATGATATCGTGTCTACGTAGATTACTACACAATGGGGTTAAAAATGTGTTTTATTTTGCCAGTTTGGTTTTAACATTCTATTTTTAGTATCATTATATAATCTATACTAATATACACTGCTGGCCACCCAAAATGCAACACCAAGAAGTACACGAGATAGCAAAGTCAGATTTACTGGACACATAACAACACATACAAAGATGAAACGATTGAGCTCACAGGCCCGTGCGACTTGCGGAACATGCAGAAATCAATAGTTCGTGTGACCCCCATGGCTGGTGGATTGTAGAAAGAAACGGCCTTGCATTTTAATTATATGAATTCAAAAGACGTGCTCATTGCAACCAAAAATTTGGTGTAATCTTTCTTGTTTTCCATTGTTGATGTTTCGGGGTTTATTGACCATTATGAACAACTCTGAGATCTTAGAAGATATCAAGGTTGCCAAGTTGGATGCCTTCATTGAACCTAATCCATGTGAAATGGTATGAGAACTTGTCGATAAACTAGGAGTCTACTATGCAATCATTTTCCACGGCCAAAGTGAAGGTGGATAAATAGGTCCCACATCAGTTGACGGAACAGCACAAAAAATGACGATTTGATGTTCTTTTCTGCTTATCTGCAACAAAACGAACAAAAGTCTAAAGGACCTCGTCATGTGTGATGCCAATAGACGACGTTGACAGTAAACGACGTTCGGTCAATAGCTTGACCTCGGTAAAGCTACGAAATAAACCTCAAGACCGGTACTCTGTCTCAAGAAGAAAATGGACAACGTTTGGTGATACCAGCTGGTGTGATCCACTTCTCCTACTTACAAACAGGGTCAAATCATCACGACGAACAAGAATTGTCAAGAATCTGAAATTGTGCATGGAAAACTGTGCATTAAACAGCTAGCTAGCATTAGTCAATTTCCATGGGACCATAATTTTTCGTGATAATGCGAGACCATGCCGAAGCTGCACCAGTTGAAGTACGAAACTTTACTTCATCCGCCTTACTTACCTGATCTGTCCTTGTGCTACAGCATACTACTTCTTCGAGAATCTGGACACCTTTCTACAGGGTGAATCGTTTTCCAATCAAATACCAGTTGCAATCGCATTCCATGAGTGTTTCTCATTCCGAAACTCGACGTTTTTGCACGACGGTATACAGAAGCTTGCACCTCGTTGAGAAAAATGTATTGCTGCTGAGGTGATCATTTCGATTGATAAAGTTTATTTTGCACCGTATCTTAGGTTTTCAAAATTTTTATCAACATTCTGACATTTTACCTTCAAAAACCCTAACATTTGGGAAGCGTGTTTGACAGAGAAACCGGATTAGATGGTGAAATTGGTATAGGCGAGTGGTTTCATATTTAAAAGTCATTGGTGCTTTGGGAGGATTTAACAGGAGAGGTGGATTGTTGTTGTTTGAGTATTCCAATTTTTAACATCTTTTGTAAAAAACATCGTGTTATCATTTTGTCCGTCCGTCCGTCTGCCAGTGCACACTACCTCTCTGCAACTGACACTCCGCTTTGAAAAATTATTTTTGCATTGTAAAGCTTCAGATATGAGAATGGTGATCCTTGCATTCCTTTTTTTTTTTTTTCCGGTTCACAACTTCGCCGCTAGAGGGCGCCGCAAATGCGGTTTATATCTATTTCAAAATACATTTTATTCCATATATTTGGTTCTAAATATCCGATTGAAAAATTCTTTTTCTTTTGATGCCATTTAAACCGATGAGCCATTCTATTATGACTAGGGGGCAGTGATTCTGTCGCGGTGCGAATTTTAGGGGATTTTCTGTAATTTCACTAATATAAAATATATCCGCGAATTTCAGATTTTTTACCCACTTTTGCCTAATTTCTATTATAATTTTTGATTACTGTATTTTTCATAATTACATAATTTTAATACCGCCTTCGTTAGAATTTACGCGAAGAATATACCCCAATGTAATCCTACTGGAAAGTTCTAACCAGCGCTTTAAACCTTGAATTACTTCTCAAGATTGTTCGTTACGAAGATACTCTTTTCGAACAATTTTTACTGGTAATTCAAGGTCACATGCACTCTGCTGAAAAGTGTACACGTGGTCTTTCGTGATTTCCCCCCGCTACTGTTGAATGACCTTTGCGACTTGCCGGACTAGCAAACCGTAAACCGGATGTCGTCAGTTATGTTAATAATTTTAGCTGGGAAAGCAGCTCACAGAAAAGAGTGTTTCGCAGACGCTTAGCATAAAAAATTTGTGCTTTTGTGTGAGTAGTTTATGAAGTTTCTAGATATTGTTTTTTAATTTTGACAGTGGGCCACGTTAGATGAGTGCATTCGAAAGATGCAAGCAGTACAAGCAAGGGAACGTTTCATGTGAACAAAAATCTATTGTTCTGTTCGCGCTGCAACATACCAGTGGATTTTTCGAAAAAGGACAGTTGTGAAAAGCATTTAGCAAGCAAGCTGCATAAAAAAAAAGGTGTGTCTAAACAGTGAACGGAAAATAATGCAGAAATGTGTTGATGAATTAATTGAGAAAAGAACAGCACAAGAACAGCATCGCTCAATGGAACTTTCGAAATTAACTGGCGCCTTTTGTGCAGCTAACATCCTACTTTCCCAAATTGGATAACCCTACATTAAAAATTTACTTGGAAAATTCGTTGAAAGATATTAGTGTTATCCCAAACGCAAATTGAATGCTGAAATGTTATTTGCCGAAAATATAAGATATTCACAAGGAACAAGTGAAAGATTTTTTTAAATCAGTATCCGTTGTAAGAATCGAAGCAGACGAAACAACTGATTCGGAAGATTTTGAATATTCTTGCTGTTCCATCAGCTGAACCGAATGTTGAAAGCTGCAATGATGAAACCTCTTTGAATGCAATCTTCCTTGAGTGCATCACTTTGGGATCCGTAAATTTTAAAGCAGTCGGAGAGGCAATACTTCAGTGCGTTAATACGTATGAAATACCTTTTGCTAACATAACCGCTTTTGTGACAGATAATGCTACTTTTAAATCTTTTGGACGAAATTTGGTAGAATAAATTTGAAAATGTTAACTCTTTAGTAGTTGCTGTTAAACGTGCCTTCATAGCTTGTCCCTCACGTAAACCGGACGTTTTCGACTATTTTTGCAAGAGAAGGGAATAATATCTTTCTTACCATCACACTACGTGTGCACTAGATGGAACAGTTCGTTTGAGGCCGTGCTTTTCACTGCAAATATTTAAAAGACTACGCAGAGTTTTTTGAAAAAGAAAAAAAGACAACAGTAGCAGTTGTATTGCGGATAAAATCATTGATTATTGTCAAGATAGGGATTTAAAAGAAAATCTGAAGCACGTTGAGGTTCATGCGCCGTATATTTCCCGTCAGTTCACTTTATTTGAAAAACAGCGAATTTCCGCGCACAAGATATACACTATCCACCAACAAGTAATTGGACACCCCTGCAATTGACGATATCTGCGGTCCTGATACACGTCATGGCCACCGCCGATAAATATCGTGTGGGAAGCAAGAACGCAACCAGTCGCATGCAAGATGCCACCCAGTTCGGTGCTCTCTGATTTCGAGAAAGATGTAATCGTCGGGTATCACAGAAATAGCCTATCCATACGTGACATATCCAGCAAGTACCCAAAATCGACAGTGGCCTTCGTGATTGGCAAGTGGAAGATGAGAGGTGACTGTCGGAATGTGCCCCGACGCGGCAGACCCACAAAACTGGGAGTTAGAGACTGACGGGTGCTGGCCACAGAAATTCGGAAGAATCGCTCCAAATCGATGGGCCACATCCGCGAGGAGTTTCAACAGGCATCCGGGAGTGTTCTTTCGATGAATACCATCCGTAAGGAAGCCCATCTGTTCTGTTATCATGGACGTGCTGCAGCCCACAAGCCTTTCATCACCAAGTCCAATAGCGCTGCTCGGCTAACTTGGTGCAAAGAACGCCTACAGTGGACCGTTGAACAGTGGAAACAGGTTCACTGGAGCGACGAATCAAGGTTCACCCTCTACCGTTCGGGTGGCAGGGTCTGGGTTTGGCGTCTGCCTGGAGAACGCCTCCTGCCGAAATGTATTGTGTCAACTGTGAAGTTCGGCGGCGGTGGAATTATGCTATGGGGGTGTTTCTCCTGGTATGGCATGGGACCCTTGGTCGCAATTCCTGGTAGACTCAACGCCGAGACCTACTGCACCATTTTGGATGACCATGCGCTTCCTACGTTGTGGCAGTTTTACGGGGTGGACCCATGTTACTTTAAAGGATGACAATACCACCTGTCATGTTGCGAGGTCCACCATGGCTTGGTATGGTGACAATGGGGTTAATCGAATGGACTGGCCTGCGCAGAGCCCGGACCTTAACCCTATCGAGCACCTCTGGGACGAGTTGGAGCGTCGACTTAAGGGGTGCCCCCACCGTCCCAAATCGGTGAAGGATCTGACCTGTCTTCTCCAAGCCGAGTGGAAGAAAATACCGCTAGCCGTCGTACAACGCCTTGTTTAGAGTATGCCCCGGAGGGTCGCAGCTGTAATCGCCGCTCGTGGAGGCTCCACCAACTATTGAAGGTGAATAAACTTCGTTTTTCTTTGCTATCACAGGTGTCCAATTACTTGTTGGTAGATAGTGTACAACGAAATGTCGGACATCGCCAACAGTCTTCTTAGCAAGAGTCAAGACTGCGATCACGTCTCTGCAAGCTCTATTCACTTGTTTTAAAAAAATATGCATTATTTTTTTTCCTTTTTGAAGATAAAAAGCATCGATTTTGTCAGCCAGCCACACATTTTTTCAAAGCATGTAGGGTGTTTGATCCCGATTAATTTAAGTCCTTGAACCTTTTAGACGACGAAGAAGATATGTTTGTTTTCAGCCACATTCCTATGTTTGAAGATGAGGACCGACTAAAATGTAAATTTCTTTCGTATAAAGAGGGGGTGTAAAAGAATTTCGTGTCAGCAAAGATTTGCTAGACTTCTGGAATACGAAAAAAGGTCGTTTTCCTAAGCTACATAATGTATCGAAATGCCGTCCACTTAAATGGAAATCTTGATCTCTTGTAACGGCGTTGATAACATTGCCAGAATTTGAATGGTTTATAAATTTAAGTATCAATTTTAGAAACTTATAAAGTTTTTACAAATGATATTTACATTTATAAACCATTCATTTGTATTACTACTTCGTAACTTGGTAGACGTTTTTTTTTTTTTTTTTTTTGAGATGTTAGTGTATATAATTAATCAGCCGAGAACTTTTCGCGAAATTTCATAATTTCCCAAGCGAACGCCTCCCGAAGTTTGCCTTTTTTTCCCGCGATGAAATTACAGCCCTAATTATTACCACCCCCTAATTAGAGGAATGGTCGCGCCTGGAGACCGAACAGTGGCGCAGGTGAAGTTCACAGAGCAGTATATATACAACCCGAGGACTCGCTTTCGGTTAGTAGAGTGTTCGGAGTCAGAATAGGAAAAGCTGCCGATTTATCGGAGTTCGGTAAAATACAAAATGTGATGGCACGGCGCCTCCGAACTGCGATCTCGGAAACGGCGCGGTTTGAGAGTGCGTATCAAAAGTGGTGCACAGACGGCCAAAAGAAGAACCTTCTTTGAGCCGTGTGTCGTTCGCAGCTCATTGATGCCAGAGGGGAAGCGGAGACTGTCGGGCATTGTTCTCAGCGACCGCTGGGCCAGTGTGATAAATCACCCGTAGCTACAAGAGCGGTGATCAGGGCAATGTGTCACAGAACACAGTTCAAAGCAGCTTACTGCGCATGAGCCTGCGTAGCCGAAATCCCAGCCGGGTCCCCATGCTCACTGCACATCATCGCCAGCAAGGCATGAAAGGGAACCAAGATCATCGAGATTGGGCCGTCGATGATTGGAATAAAGTGGTCTGGTCTGACGAATCAAGATTCCTTGTGCATCACGTAGACAGCCGAGCGCGGATACGTCGATTACTAAAGGAGGCTATGGCACCTAGATGCACTGTTGGGCGGAAACAGGCCGCAGGCGGCGGTGTTATGCTGTGGACGATGTTTTCTAGAGACACTTTAGGCCCCATTATCCGAATAGCACAATCCCTGACAACTGTCAGTTATCTGATCAAGTGCAGTGATAGTGGCTGTGCTACGCTGTTTCAGCTCCGCTAGATCAACAGGAAGGGGAGTTTGCGTCCCTCAGTAGCGGGACACAAACTTTATGAGTACATCTACTTAACGGTTCGCAGTTGTGGTCCGTGTCTTCAACTGTTACAGTTTTACAGCATCTCGGAACTGGAAACAGAAACTGGAAACGGAAATGGATTACCGGCTCGATGTGTGTCGTGTGACTAAGGGTGCACAAATAGAACATCTGTGACTGTCTCTAAAGAAACTTGAAACATTTCCCAACAATTCTGTAACAGGTAACATAAAATATCTTACATTGTTCTTGTTTTATAGTGCGTTGAATCTGTATACTTCTTTATGAATCACCCTGTATTTGTTTCATAAACATCAAATTGAAAAATATTTTTTACCTTTTGATTCCACATGTGTCGCAGAGTATTTTAGGCATAGTCACTTTTTCAAATTGCGCAGAGAATTTTCTCTAGCGGGAGTAAAAATTATAACGAAGTAAATTTCTCCGTCATTTTTGGTCTACGCCGGGAATCGAACCCGAGTCCGCTTATTCCGGAACAAGTCGCTCTACCAACTGAGTTACGCAGACGTTTATTCTGACTGCAATCTGCCTTTATGTCGTGTGCGTACGAAAGAGGGCCGGGGGCATGGCCCACGGGTCAGCCGTGACCATGAATCGTTGCAGGCAGCCATCCACTGTAGAACGTGCACTTGAGAACTCCCAGTCAATCTGCTGTGTGGAATGCAAAGTCACACACATTTCTATTTTTCGAAGCGCTGGAGAAGGGATTCTCTGATTTTTCCTATCTCGCGGTGTGGAAATAACATCACACCATTGCGAGATTTTGAACGGTCCGTTCATCCGGATAGTTCGGGCGCCATTATAACGAAGTAAATTTCTCCGTCATTTTTGGTCTACGCCGGGAATCGAACCCGAGTCCGCTTATTCCGGAACAAGTCGCTCTACCAACTGAGCTACGCAGACGTTTATTCTGACTGTAATCTGCCTTTATGTCGTGTGCGTCCTGCTGGCAGGTACGTCACAAAATAAATTGCGTTTTCTCCGATATCTCTACTTCTAAAACTACGATTTGAACTTTTTTTCTCCAGCGGATACAGCTCCTGATTGGAAATCTTTTGCGCAAAATTCTAATTTTTGGTAAATAATGTTTTGGCCACATAGGTGCGTAAATGTTAATTTCTGCTTCTGGTGTATTTGCCACAAATTCTGAGCTTCCAAAACCTTGATTGCAAAAAATCGCTCGTAGACAGATGCCGCTTACGCCGATAAAGCTTTTTGGAATATTTTCTTCTTAAAATATTTTTGGGTTTCTCCGACAGGGGACGTAGATGTATATCTTATTTTCGTCAATATCTCTGGTTCTAATCTCCCGATTTGAAGACTTCCTTCTTTATTGGATAGAGTTTCGCGTGCGACATGTTTTTCGTATAATTTCAAAACTTTCAAGTAATTCATAGAATTTCCGCTACGGGGCGTAAAAGTAAAACGTGTTTCTTCCGATATTTCTGCTTCCAAACCCCCAAGGATAAGACACTAAGACGCTGGAAGGAAAAAAATCCAAAGAAATCCTAGTCTAAGGATTTATTTTAGAAAGGCTGTGAATTTTACTGCTTACTACACTGGCGGAAAGTGAAAAAAGAACACCAATAAGGAGACGTCTGATACCAACGAAATTTATACAACATGATAACGGAATAAAGAGGATAACGTGATCAAAACATTATGGCAAAATACAGCTGTATTTGCTGGTAAACTGAAAAATAACATTTCCATTTAACATGGTTAGTACGAGGTTGAACCGCCATGAACTGCGTCACACTGTGCGATTCTGGCATGGAGTCTGTGTTACAGATGTTGGATGTAAGTTTGTGGTATTGAGTTCCAAGCATCCTCAACCTGGACGCGTAAATCGGGGATGGTCGTGGCTGGCCGTGGAGACCGGATATTCGTTGTGCCATAAAATCCCACACGTGCTCAATGGGGGACAAATCCGGTGAACGTTCAGGCCATGGAAGTTGTCTCACACCCTGAAGTGCATGTTGCGTTGCACGGGGCGTGTGTTATCTTGCTGGGAAACACCACGATCGACCGCCCTTACAAATGGCACAACAACGGGCTGAATGATGTTGTTGATGTAGGAGGTGCTGTTTAACGTACCCGGTACAAACACTAATTATGTACGGGAGTGATAGCTAATCGCTTCCCACACCAGGAGACCAGGTGTAGGCCCTGTGTGTCGCTGGCGGATGCAAGAAGGGTGAAGACGCTGCCCTGTGCGTCTGCGAACACGCATGCAGCCATTGGAGGCTCCCAAACAGAATCTGCTTTCATCGCTGAACACGACAGATCGCCATTGCGTTCTCCAGTGCAGACGTTGGCGACACCACTGCAGCCGTTCCTGACGGTGGGACGGAGTCGAGGTACACATTCCAGAGGCACACGTGCTCGTAGTCCTGAATCCAGTAGAGAATTGCGGATTGTTCGCACAGTGACCTCAGGTGCAACGGCAGCTCGGATTTGCGTCGCAGTGGATGTTCTGCTTGACAACGCCGCTCTTCTTATGCGTCGATCGGTCCGCTCATCAGTCCGTCTGTGATTCCCGGTTCCACATCTTCTCGTGTGGGAATGTTCCTCGGACCATCTACGCCCCCATTGTACCACCACCGATACTTCCCGTCCAATTCGCTCCGCAATACGACGATACGACCAACCGGCCTCGCGGAATCCGACTAGACGACCTCGCTCAAAGTCCGATAACTGCTGAAATCGTACACGTCTTCCATGTCTAGGCATTTCAGTTTCTTCAGGGTCTTCGCACGTGTCCGTACGCCGACGACTGATTACATTCACTTTGCCGTACTCCTTAAATACCACCGACGATAATTTGCATATTATGCCGTGCTGTGGCGTAAGCGCTCACCGGTTGGTACCGAAATTAACATCACACCTACGTAAACTTGACCCCATTAACATATGTAAATTTAATATTCGTCCGCCAGTTCCTTCTTGGTGTTCTTTTTTCACTTTCCGCCAGTGTATTTCAACCGAGGTAAGAGTCATATTCTTTCGGTTCGTATTTAGATTTTCTGTTACATTCCTGTTATGACGCATACTCTAATTTAACGTTCTTTTTAATAGTTTCTTTTTCTATGTACATTTCTAGTTCATTCTCTTTGAGCGTTTCAACGTTAACGTTATATTTTTCACATTCGATGAATGTTTCCTGGCATCAGTCTTGAGGTCAGGATGAATGATGTGTCGTCTGTGTGTTGACATGATAAGAACGTGCTACATAATGTAAGGAGGAAGCAGCGAAAAGGGTGGTATGATGTGGGTAGATTGCTGCAGAAATTTGTTGATTAGATGTAAACGCGTCGAACTTAAGTTGATGGAACTTTAGTATTGTGAATTATGCTAACGTAATCGTTTTTGAAGCGTAGTTAATCTGAAGTGCGTTGGTTCACACAATAAAGACCGTTTTCTTGTAAGTGGTTTCAGAGACTTTTCTGGCTGTTAGGTCGTCTAATTTAGCTTAGTGCGTAATTAAGGTTTTTTATGTACTAACTATCCGAGGCTTAATATTAAGAAGTTCTAGTTCTACGAAAACAACCGACTGACGGCACGAAGGTAATGTTTAAAGAAAGTAAAGATTAAACAAGGAATAAACATTACACTGTATACTGGATTCCTTTCAATTCGTTGTCGCATGTGTCTCATCAGGTCTTCGCTTGTAGGGAAATTAAGCAGATCCCGGCTTTTAGCTTTAAAATGAAAACTCTTCCTTCTGCAGTGGTACTACTATATTCAATGATGTACACGGGGATCTCTTTGCAATTATTTGCTCAAGTATAAGTTTCGTCTTGATGCTCTTCACGAACCAGATTTTCGTGCTGTTTTGAATAAGAATCATTCAGCTCTTGACAAGTTCTCGCCCGAATCTTGTTCATTTAGTACATCATTCGTTCCTTGTTTAATCTAACAACGCCGAATAAAACAGGATCTCATTGCAAATATTTAATCTCAGTGAACACAAAAGGGGAAACGATGTCACTAATTGTGTCCCGAAAAATGCTTCAGTTTAACAGATTTAGGAGTTGTTTCCCTTCATTCTCCTTGGTGTGCGCGTGCACCAATATTTAGCGATGCTCACACTAAATGTGGCCCCCTCGGGAACCACTAATTCCGATGTTGCGCTGTATCTCCTTGATTAAATGTTATTCGGAGAATTTCCTTGAGTGTCGCAAACAAACCCACAGCGCATTGTACGCCTGAAGAAATGTCTTGCGATTGCTCATTATCCTCTATTCTAAGAATTGAGCTTCGTCAGGACGAAGAATTCGACTAATTACCTGCGTGTAAACTTTTGCCAAGTTAACAGAGTTTTGTAGTTCATTTTGCGTTGTTGTTTTTTTCTCTACGGATCGACAAATTTCATTTATCCAAATCCCATCCGCATTTGTTGGTGAAACTCTCTTAAAGTTTCACTTAATCGTTTTAAGTATAAATCACATTGAAATAGTCTTGCAAGGAGAGACTCTAGACTTCATGGCACTCTCACAAAAATTTCTTTCTCAGTTTATTAAGTCAACATAAGAAACATAGAAACGGGGTGTAGCTAATGAAATACAGTACACTTAAGTCGTTGACGAAATTCGTGCCAATAACATCAATTGCTAGAATGCCGTCGTTGCACGATATAAGATGAAATTCAAATTTAAAGATGAAAAATTGACTTTTATTTACACTGAATCAAAAGCTGAAAGTCAAAATCACATCACTAGATCTTTTATGCTGGCTCCCAGCACATCCTCAGGTGAATTCTAAAACAGGTATCGTAAAAATTTGAAAAAAGAGTCCACCGTGGAACGTTGGTTTTGTTTATATACATCGCGTTCAGCACCCGAATGATTCAAAAAACGACACCATACTCTGACTTATGATTGTTGTTTCCTAATTGTTATTGGGTGAGTTCCGAAATAAAGTTCGAGTTATTGGTTTATTTGCTTCTTCTTGTTCGAAATTAACTGTATCCAAGTTGGAGGTATGAATTTGGGTACTTCATCGTTACAACATTTATCAGCGTTATTGACGATGTGTAAACTCTCCGCTAGCAAAGTCGCATTTTTGTTTTTGTGAGAAGAAATAAATCTTGCCTCATTCCATAGAGGGATGTGGGCTCCCTATTTACCTAATCTTGCAAGTGCTGTAGAGTTTGAATGTGTTTTGACACTGTACTTGTGTTCCGCAATACGAAAGTTCAAATTCCTCATGGTGGATCCAATATAATATTTCTGGGGTGTCCATATTCGTCTGCTATGGCATTTATTTCATTTAATTCTCGTCTCCTAGCAGTAACGCTTGAGCAATGTGTGTATGCTCTACGGATGAGAAACTGGAATGCAGATAGTTTATATGTGTTAGGATGTGCTGAATAATATGGTATAATTGCTGATGTTGCACTGGGCTTGCGGTATGCTGAAAAAGAAATAATTTGTGATATAGGGTTTCTCTTCAACAGAAAGTCTAAAAAAGGGATAGTACAATTCTTTTCTAGTTCAACTGTAAAATTTAATTAAATGAAATAAATGCCATAGCAGACGAATATGGACACCCCAGAAATATTATATTGGATCCACCATGAGGAATTTCAACTTTCGTATTGCGGAACACAAGTACAGTGTCAAAACACATTCAAACTCTACAGTACTTGCAAGATTAGTTAACCAGGGAGCTCACATCCCTCTGTGGAATGAGGCAAGATTTATTTCTTCTCACAAAAACAAAAATGCGACTTTGCTAGCGGAGAGTTTACACATCGTCAATAACGCTGATAAATGTTGTAACGATGAAGTACCCAAATTCATACCTCCAACTTGGATACAGTTAATTTCGAACAAGAAGAAGCAAATAAACCAATAACTCGAACTTTATTTCGGAACTCACCCAATAACAATTAAGAAACAACAATCATAAGTCAGAGTATGGTGCGTTTTTTGAATCATTCGGGTGCTGAACGCGATGTATATAAACAAAAGCAACGTTCCACGGTGGACTCTTTTTTTCAAATTTTTACGATACCTGTTTTAGAATTCACCTGAGGATGTGCTGGGAGCCAGCATGAAAGATCTAGTGATGTGATTTTGACTTTCAGCTTTTGATTCAGTGTAAATAAAAGTCAATTTTTCATCGTTAAATTTGAATTTCATCTTATATCGTGCAACGACGGCATTCTAGCAATTGATACAGTACACTTGTTTATGGTCTCAGATTTACAACAAAGACTGTGCTATAAATATTATATCCCCCTCTTACTGCTGAACTTGTGTAATGTTTGTGTATGTACAGCTGAACACTCCATAAAGGAGTTATCAAAAATTTCACCTACAGTGAAACAGGTGTTATTCAAGAAAACGTCGAGAAAAGGTTATTTAGGATTAGTCTTTATTTAACCAATAATTATTTGGTACTTCAACAAGGCGTAATTATAACTCTATGTTTAATATTACTATCTTAATCAAACGAACGTGAGTTAATAATAATAATAATAATAACACTTGGTGAAGAAAACAACAACAATAGAATATAACACGTAGCCTTCAAATACACTCAGGGACAATGAAATTTGCGCACCAAGAAAGAAGCATCGGATTGAACTGAAATTTTATGGACGTAATGATACAGATGAAGGATACGCATGATGTCAAAAACAGAGCTGCAGGACAATTGCTCAGGGATCTTTGGTACGCAGTCCGGTCATCTTCAATAGCACGTCGCACTGCCTCGTGTGGCCATACATGCTGCAATACAGTCCGATATGGAGGCGAGCAGACGCCTGATGTTGTCCTGCGGCAGACTGGCCCACACCCTGTTGGACGGTGTGCTCCAAATCCCGGATAGTGTGTCACGGCGGCAGCTGTCGTTTCAACTGGTCCCACACATGCTCGATAGAGGACATGCACGGGGAGCGGGCAAGCCATGGAAGTGTCTGGACATGACGTAGGCAGTCCTTAGCAGCCCGAGCCGTCAGCGGGTGGGCATTATTCTGCTATTATAGCGCACCTGCAATCCCAGCCAGGAATGGGAGCACATGTGTCCGTTGGATCTCATCCACATACCGCTGGCCAGTCAATGATCCACGCACCACTACTAGAGCTGATCGGCTATCGTTGGCAATGGTTAACCAGACCATAATGCTTGCAGTGGGGGAGGTGCGGCGCTCAATAGCGAGGTTGTGATTGTGCCGTTGACCCGGGGACCTCCACACCAGGACACAATGATCATCTGTCCCCAAAACGAAGCTGCACTCACCGCTAAACACCACATGTCGCTCTGGCCTGGCACCACTGCACACGGAGCCGGAAATGTTCCGACGTTAATGGCAGCACACGCAATGGGCTCTGAGATCGCAAATTCGCTTCCTTGAGGCGAAGGGAAATGGTTCGTGGGCACACAGGAGGCGCTACTTCTGCCTGTATAATAGACCGGTTCCCAGTGGGATCCGTTCAGGCCTGGCGCACGATCCGTCGATCCTCTCTACCGGTGGTCCTCCTGGTCCGTCCGGAGCTGCTCTTCCGTGTGGCAGTGCCGTCACGTATCCACTGCTCCCAATGCAGTTAGACGGTATGGTCAGAATGATCCACGTGGCGGGCTATATATACGTCTCGCCGACTACCCTGCAGTTTTCAGCCCTATGATCCGGCCTCTCTCAGGGTCTGTAAGTTGTGTAAATCGACGCCTCTGGCGTCTACCCGGCGTTCTTGTCACTCTGTTCTCTTGCTTGCGCCGGCCGGTGCTTTTCGTTTTCATGGGGTATCGACTACACGCCGGATTACAAGGCTGCCGTTTCGCACAGGGTGTGAGGTCATGCGCACTCGCAGCAAACGTGTGTAATTTCCACACAAGCACGCACTCTAGCTGTTTGCAAAGTTTCGCGGTTGTAACATCTTTTCTGTCTACGTGCACAAATTTCATTGTCCGTGAGTGTAGCTCAAACTTCAATCAGACAACGTCCCTTCTAGAATTAACATTATAACTTCCACCATCTTCAAACACTGCTGCTGCTGCTCAAACATTACATAACGTTTAGTTCTCATCGGACACATACATACGTCATACGTTCGGACCTCAAGGTGTTGCCAACCATACTCTTGCGAGAGAGAAGGTATCATGTTAAGTTTGAAAAACGCTAAAGGAGAATAAACTCAAATTTACATGTAAAAAGTAAAAAAAAATGGAAGTTAAAGTAGAGTATAAGTCACATCATCTCCCTCTTAATTTTTTTTTAAGCGAACAAAATTTCATTAATTTTAGACAGTGTGTGGAACAAACATCACACATTTTTCGAAGAACCCAACGGCCAGTGCATCCACTTTTACGTTCGGGCGCCAATGTGAAAACACATGTTTGCCCGTGACGGGGTTCGAACAGCGCCCCTCACTCAGCAGTAAGTTGCTCTCCCAACTAAGCTACACGGACGGAATATATCGCTGCAGATTTGTCGTCTTGACACGTGTTTTACTTCTGTAGTACGTCACAACAGAACAAAAGTCGCAGACAGTTGTTCGAGCACGTGCGTATTTGCCACAGATGAAGTCGTTTGTCTTACTTTCTTTTCTTCTCCGGTATTTCTCCTTGATTTTAAGTATCGTGCGATAGCGGTGAGCTTAGTCCCGATTTAGGCCACCGCACAGATGGCGCTGCAAGTACTGATGACGTCAGAGCGTTAGAGACAGAAGTAGCCTATTAAATAAGTTTTATTAACTGTTCACACGGCTAATGTTCATTCAGTCCACATATTGTTAGTAAATTGCTTCAGATGAAATGAAAGATTTTGCAGCCTCGTGCAGTTAGTAGGTAATTTGAATTAACATGTCCCACGATGTGGTTTCTGATATGCAAATTTACATGCTGCTGTCTATAAAGCACTGGTCATTTCGTCAGTGGCATCAGTTCGAATAGTGTAGTGCTACAGTGAAGAACATGGGGGGATCACAACCAAATTTGTGCCATCTTATTATACACAGGTGCGCAAAACTTAAGAACGAAGTGGAAAAATAAAAAAACACCGTAAATACCTGCAGCAACCTAACTCAAATTAACTCACGACCGTGTCTAGGAACAGGAGCAACAGAACATGCATAGCGGAGCATGACGTGTACTTTGCGTGACGTGAGAGAAAAAAATGCGGTCAACCAGTCCAATAAGTCGTCGAAGTGTGACGTCACAAGATGTCGCTAGGCTTAAACAAATATCTGTCTGTTCCTCCATGATTCCCATAACGTTTTAACGTGATTGGTGAAATGTGCTCATATTTTGCAATTTCTTCAGTTTTTTGGACAATTTGAAGCTAAAAATAATTCAACGCGGTGAAAATGATGTGAGGTCCTCTCACAGGCAGTAATTTTATTATTAAGAGCAGAGCAAGGATACACGTGGTCAAATTCATGCTTCTATGAAAGGTAAGACATATAGCATTGAGGTACTGTCTACTTTTTATGCTTACGTTTAATAAATTATTTTACTTCCTCCTTTATTTTTATATCATATTTGAACTGACCACCCAAACAGCCCACAACTTTATAGCTGGACCGTTTCATGTTTGTAGTAAAGATGAATGAAATGCCCGGCCAGGTTATAATTTCGTAAAAGCATCTGGTGATTCACACTAGCGAGATACCTCACCTATGTACAGTATGCCAGAAGACATTTTTAAAAAAAGGTAGTCTGTTACAGTATCTGCTAATTCACCCTGGTGCGAAACTTCACCAATGCACTGATTGGATTTAACCTCACACTACACTATCTAAAAACAAATAATTCGACGCCTGTGATAGCAAAGGAAAACGAAGTTTATTCACCTTCAATAGTTGGTGGAGCCTCCACGAGCGGCGATTACAGCTGCGACCCTCCGGGGCATACACTCAACCAGGCGTTGTACGACGGCTAGCGGTATTTTCTTCCACTCGGCTTGGAGAAGACAGGTCAGATTCTTCATCAATTTCGGACGGTGGGGGCACCCCTTAAGTCGACGCTCCAACTCGTCCCAGAGGTGCTCGATAGGGTTAAGGTCAGGGCTCTGCGCAGGGCAGTCCATTTGATTAACCCCATTGTCACCATATCAAGCCATGGTGGACCTCGCAACATGACAGGTGACATTGTCATCCTGAAAGTAACATGGGTCCACCCCGTAAATCTGCCACAACGTAGGAAGCGCATGGTCATCCAAAATGGTGCAGTAAGTCTCGGCGTTGAGTCTACCAGGAATTGCGAGCAAGGGTCCCGTGCCATACCAGGAGAAACACCCCCATAGCATAATTCCACCGTCGCTGAACTTCACAGTAGACACAATACATTCCGGCAGGAGGCGTTCTCCAGGCAGACGCCAAACCCAGACACTGCCATCCGAACGGTAGAGGGTGAACTTTGATTCGTCGCTCCAGAGAACCTGTTTCCACTGTTCAACAGTCCACTGTCGACGTTCTTTGCACCACGTTAGTCGAGCAGCGCTATTGGATTTGGTGATGAGAGGCTTGTGGGCTGCAGCACGTCTATGATAACCGAGCAGATGGGCTTCCTTACGGATGGTATTCATCAAAAGAACACTCCCGGGTGCTTGTTGAAACTCCGCGCGGATGTGGCCCATCGATTTGGTGCGGTTCTTCCAAATTTCTCTGGCCAGCACCCGTCGGTCTCTAACTCCCAGTTTTGTGGATCTGCCGTGTCGGGGCACATTCCGAAAGTCACCTCTCATCTTCCACTTGCCAATCACGTAGGCCACTGTCGATTTTGGGTACTTCAACTCGCTGGATATGTCATGTATGCATCGGCCATTTCTGTGATACCCGACGATTACACCTTTCTCAAAATCAGAGAGCTCCGAACTGCGTGGCATCCTGCATGCGACTGGTTGCGTTGTTGTTTCCCACACGATATTTTGCGGCGGCGGCCGTGATTTGTATCAGGACCGCAGATATCGTCGATTGCAGGGGTCTCCAATTACTTATTGGTAGATAGTGTATTTTAAATACCTAATGACTTAACTTTAACGCATTTTGGTAAATGAATTTTATCTTACAGTATTTTAACTTACAAAAAGTGTAGTGATATTGCTTCTCAATAACACACACACGTCACATAGTTTTTCACACTGATATGAAAATTCACCAATGTACAATATACACAGTCGAGTCACATTATTGTGACCACCACCTACTTTTGACGTCAACAGCGCGTAGCCAATGAATGAAGGCACGTGTTGGGATCTGGCTTGGAGGGTATATAAGATGGCTGCTGATAATGTGACAGGTCGAATTAAGAGTCTTACTCTTTTAATTAATACTATAAAAGGAGCTAGTCCCAAAGGTAACCCCTCTGGCACCAAGTGAGCGCTTCTCTCCTTAAATTTAGCCGTCCAACCTATAATCAACCCTACCATTCTCAAAGTTACTATCAAATGACTAGCTCCAGTAAAAATAAAAGAAAATAACCCCATAACGTTATTCGCTCTAAGTAAAACAAACAAAGCAGTTCTGAAATAAACCAAGTCCCAAAAAATTAGGAGAAGAAACATCCTTAAATATATCTGAAATTTTGTTATTCATATCATTATACACTGTCCCTCCCTCGACCTCAAATAATAAAATATCCTGACGGAACAATCACCAGGAGCGATATAAGTGCTACTCAATTTAAGCATTCTGAAAACATATCACTCGTTCCTGTCATGGATAAAAGGACCGATTTATCTGATTTGCAAATAGGGATGATTATCGGCTTTCGGGCCGAGGGTGGCAGTATTTCTGAAACAGCGCAGTTTGTGAACTGTTCGCGTGCTGCTCTGGTTAAACTGTATCGTGATTGGAGAAATGGCACCATTGCGAATAAGTGAAGTGGAAACTGCGGAGCACCACGTGCTATTGATGTGAGAGGTTAATGTCAGCTTCGAAGGTGCGTGAAAGCCGATCGACACGCTAGAGTGGAGAAACTCATTGGCCGAATGAACCAGGGGGCTACCGGAAGTGTGTCTAAAATGACAGTTCAGCGAACCCTGCTGCGTATGGGGCTCCGATGCAGACGGATGGTCACTACACCTATGGTAACGAAGGTGCTTCGGCAGAAAAGGCTTACAATTTGCACGGCAGTATCGGAATTGGACTTCCGTTGAATGGCAAAAGATTGCTTTCACCAATGAGTCACGTGTTTTGCTTCATCGAACGGATGGACGTTGGCGTATAAGGTGAGAAACATCGGAGAACAAACACTCTTCAACCATTGCTGGAAGAACACAAGCTGGTGGGGAGCAGCAATATGATCTGAGAAATGCTTTTGTGGTATTCTCTGGATCCACTCATACCTGTGGAAGGCACTATGGACCGAATTCATAGCTAGAAATATCCGAGAGTGGTTGTAAGAGCACGATGAAGAATTCAAAGTACATTCCTGGCCCGCTAATTCCCCAGATATAAACCCAATTGAGCATCTGTGGGACCACTTCGATCATGTTTTTCGCTCTATGGATCCTCAACCACGCACCCTCCAGCAGCTGTCAGATGCATTGCAGTCAGCATGGCTCCAAATACCTGTGAACACCTTCCAGCACTTTATTGAGTCACTCCCAGCCCATCTACACTGCTGGCCACTAAAAATGCAATACCAAGAAGGACACGATATAGCAAAGCCAGATTTACTGGGCACAAAACAACATATACAAAGATGAAACGATTGAGCTTACAGGCCCGTGCGACTTGCGGAACACGCAGACATCAATTGTTCGTGTGACCCCCATGGCTGGCAATAACGGCCGCTACACGCCGCGGCATCGAACGAAAGAAGCTTTGGATGTGGGCTTGGGGTATGTCGGTCCAGGCTGCTTCCACACGTTGCCACAGTTCATCAGGCGTAGCCGCGGGTGATGCTTGCCGGGCCACTCGGCTGCCGTTCAGCGACCAGACGTGTTCGATGGGCGACATATCGGAAGAGCAGGCGGGTCACGGCAGCAGTGACACACCTGGTGGGCCGTGAAGAATTGTTGCACGATGCGTTCCACGTGGGGGGCGCATTGTCCTGTTGAAACGTGGCCGCTGGCAGGTCCTGCAGGTAAGGGAGGACTACAGGCTCCAAAATGTCGGAGATGTAGCGATGGCTGTTGAGTGTACAAGCGATGCGTGCTAGAAGGGTGCGGGTGTCATATCCAATTGCGCCCCAAACCATAACGTCAGGTAACGGACCGGTATGGCGATGCATAATGCAGGCGTCATACAGTCTCTCGCCGCGGTGCCGCCAAATGGGGAACCGACCATCGTGGTGTTGCAGGCAGAAGCGGGATTCGTCGGAGAAGACAATGTCGTTCCATTCCGTAGTAAGTGCGGCGTTCAACGGACCACTGCCGCCGCACTCGCCAGTGGTGTAACGTCAATGGTAATCGGAGCAATGCAAGCGACGCTCCTGCAGGCGACGTCGAACGGTACGTGCTGACACACGTTGTTGCGCAAATCACCCTAATTTCTGCCCTAACGTTCGCGATGTGGCGGCGCGAGCCGTCAATGCCCGCCGCACAACATGCCAGTCCTCTCGTTCGGTGGTGTGCCGTGGCTGCGGCAATCGCTCACGTCGACCCGTCCGTCACTCCTGCACCCACTGAATCCATACTCGCCTCACTGTTGCTGCATGTCGTCCCACACGGGCGCCGATGTCTCGGTACGATAAACCGCTGTCGCGATAAGCCACTATTCGTCCTCTGTCGAACTCCGAAACGTGCTGTAATGACTGCCGTATTCTGCGACGAGGCATCAGGAAGCTTCCCACGCACAGGTCCGGTAGCACAACACATTTCCACTACTTACACCCCGCCTTCTGTGCACCCTTCTTATAGTGCTTCTTGGTAGCATGACGGGCGCACATGATTTGCATATGCCCTGCAATGCTAATTGTTTGCATATCCTCTCGCTGGCGACGCATGCTGCGAATTTCAGGCCAATCGGATGCTTCCTTCTTGGTGTTGCATTTTCGGTGGCCCGCAGAGTAGTTGCTGTCAGCGCTGCACATGCGGTTACTCTGGTTATTAGCTGGTGGTTACAAGAATGTGATTCGATGGTGTATATGAAAGTCATTTATGCAAAAGTGTCGTCTATCAGCTCAACTGTGGATTCACACTGGTGAGAAACCTCACTGATATGACCTTTGCAACAAGTCATTAACGCGTATAGGAAATTTGACAACACCTCTACAAATTCGTGTCCATTTACACGCTTACATTGCATAGTGTACATTTTATGATTGCCCTTCAAGTGTGTCAATATATTTTAACACCTGTTAGTGAAATTTATATTTTCGTACAGAGTACGTAAAATCTTCCAAAGGCATCGCATGTTGAAAACTTCGCATGAGTTGACCCGTAGATCATACGGATTTTGATATAACAGGCTAGAGGCAAAATCTAATGTCTGAAAACAATAAAAAAAAAGGAGGGATCCAAATTCATAATTTACAGACTACAAAAGTATGCTTGTTCACAAGAATACCAGTCCGTCCACAGATGCAAGCTTACCTTGACATTTTAGTCCATAGGGCATGTTTCTGTTTGTTTCTCGGAAATCTGTAAACTGAACACTGGTTTTTGACAGCCCAGTGATTTACGCTGCAAAACATAAAACCATATCTAATATTTTCAGTTTCACCTTAAAAAATCAATTTTACAGGATTATCGACAGCCGCCAACTACACGATCGAGTCACATTATTGTGTCCACCAGCTAATATCCAGAGTAATCGCCGTCTGCAGCGCGGACAGTAGCTAGACGGGTCGGGAGTGACTCACTGAGGTTCTGGAAGGTGTTCACAGGTATGTGGAGCCATGCTGACTGCAGTGCATCTGACAGCTGCTGGAGGGTGTGTACTGGAGGATCGATAGAGCGAACAACACGATCGAGGTGGTCCTACAGATGCTCAATCGGGTTTAAGTCTGGGGAATTAGCGGGCCAGGAAAGTACTTTGAAGTACTCATCGTGGTCTTCCAACCACTCTCGGATATTTCTAGCTGTGTGACACGTCGCATTGTCGTTCTGGAAGATCCCATCCGCCCCAGGGAAGACAATCAGCATGTATGGGTGTACGTGGTCTGCAAGGATGGATTCATAACGATTTCGGTGCACAGTGCCTTCCACAGGTATGAGTGAACCCAGAGAATGCCACGAAAACATTCCTCAGACCACAACGCTACTCCCCACCAGCTTGTGTTCTTCCGGCAATGGCTAAAGAGTGTTTGTTCTCCGACGTATCCCGCCTTACACGCCAACGTCCATCCGTTCGATGAAAAAGAAAACGTGGCTCATCGGAGAAGGCAATCCTTTGGCAATCAGCGGGGTCCAATTCTGATACTGCAGTGCAAATGTAAACCTTTTCTGCCGATGCACCTTCGTTAACATAGGTGCAGAGACCATCCGTCTGCATCGGAGCCCCCATACGCAGAAGGGTTCGCTGAACTGTTGGTTTAGACACACTTCCGGTAGCTCCCTGGTTCATTCGGCCTGTGAGTTGATCCACTGTCGTTCGGCCCTCACGCACCTTCGCAGCTGACATTCACCTCTCAGATCAGTGGCACGTAGTGCTCCGCAGTTTCCACATCGCTTATTAGCAATGGTGCCATTTTTCCAATCACGACTACAATTTAGCCACAGCAGCACGCGAAGAGTTCACATACTGCGCAGTTCCAGAAATACTGCTGCACTTGACCCGAAAGCCTATAATCATCCCTTTTTGTAAATCTGATAAATCGCTCTTTTTATCCATGACAGCAACGAGTGATATATTTTCAGAATGCCTACAGCACGCGTTATATTCCTTCCAAGCCAGCTCACGACACGTGCCTTCTTTCATTGGTTACACGATTTTGACGTCAGAAGTAGGAGGTGGTCGCAAAAATGTTACTCGGCTGCGCATAAAACTAAAGTTAGCTAGCATGCAAACAACGTGTGTTTATGCCCAGTCGCCATTCGATGATGTCACGACTTGGACGACGTTTAGCATCCGTTGTACGGCGTGCGTAACTGATACAGACTTTCGATTGTATTTGTTTTGTGTTATAGACGACGCATTTCGTCGTCTTCGACAGGCAAATGGCCTGTCGAAGACATCTTGGTGATTTTACTCTTGGCCGAATAATTGGGAGATAAGAGGAGGTACAAACTGAATGACTGTGGCCCAAGAGTTCAGAATCGCTCATAGCATCGTATTGTATGCGTCGTCGGCCTGACAGGTTACAGGTACAGCTATGCGAAAGAACGGTGGTGGTCATGCACCAAAAACCACTCCCAGTGAAGACCGCTGTCTTCTCCTACAGGCCAAAGAAAATCCACACCAGACAGCAAGTAACCTTGCAAAAGAATTGGATATGAGCACACGACGCACAGTATCGCGGCTTACAGTGGTTATGCGACTACGCAAAAATGGACTGTTTGCCCCACGACTAGTACTCTGCGTTTCATTAACAACTGCTCACCGGAGACACCGTTTACAGTTATCCAGAGAACATAATGACTGGACAGCAGAACAGTGGGGTACGGTACTCTTTACTGATGAGAGTAGATATAGTCTATCCTGGACGTCAGCTAATCTGGAGTAAGGTAGGTACTCGGTATCGTTACGAAAACATCAATGAAAGATATGGCTGCCGCGGTGTTCTCATTTGGTTAGGCATTCTAATTGGTAAGGTGCAAAAGAGGTACAGTAATTGGTGCATGCTACTGTAATGAGGTAATCCTTCCCCATATTTGTTTGTTTTCAAGTGCCATTGGCCCAGGGTTGCAATTCTACTGATTTATCAGTACATCTAATGATTCTGACTCCTGTCTACAGCTAGATTTTCGTAATCTACCGATTTTTCTTGACTGAACCAATAGACAGGACACGCGTGAGAATTGGTGTGAAGAGAAAAAGCTTAACAAGACAAAATTTGTTCAATACCTGCTATTTTTTTTTTTTTTTTTTTTTTTTTTTTTTTTTTTTTTTTTTTTTTTTGTAAATTCATACTGGTTGTTATGAAATATTCTTTTGTTCTAAATAATTGCTTAGTCTGCTATATAAAGATTTTCCCTTAAAACGCAGAATATCAGGAAAAGGTCTATAGTACGATATGTGTATTAATGATACTTTTTTCTGAGTACAGCACTTATTTCACGCAATTTTGGAACATCTGGGTATCGTTGAGTAAGAAGTGTAAGTATATAACTTTGGTTTTTAGGAACACAAGTGGGACATATCAAGCGGTGTCTACATTAAAAGGCAAACGTCATGATTATGTACACCACCATTAGTTTTAATGATTAGCATTCTTTTATAAAGCTAATTATATCAGTAATATCTTATTAAAAAACGCAATTCAGGATTGCATTTGAATTATCATTCCTCTGTTTAATAGCAATTTGTGCAGTATTGCCAATATTTGATACACCAGTAGATTTAAGTGTCCCTTCATATTGAGATTACATCCAATAGTACCGTACATTTTTAAGGTGGTACATATTTCAAGCAAAGAAAATCTGATCTACTGATTTCTCTTGATGTTTTGAGCTCTGGTCTACTGATTTCAGGTAAACGTCTCTAGCAACACTGCACTGGCCCATAGTTCGTGTTAACAGACGATAACGCCACACCCCATCGTACGGGCATGATAAGATGTTGCAAAGTGAAAACATTCAGAAGATGGATTGGCCATCACATTCCTTCGACCTAAATCCCATAGAACACGTGTGGTACGCTCCGGGGAGAACCATTGCGGCACACCAATGCACACCGGAAACTGTCCAGCAGCTGACGACTGCGTTGACGGAAGAATCGGCGATGTTACCGCAAGAATTAAACAACAACCTAGCGCGAAGTATGAACAGTCGGTTCAAATCATACATCGATGTTGGTGATCACCATATCCCTTACTGATGGCCTACACTACTTTTCGCACAGTCTTTCGCAGTGATACATCTGTGTCATTGAACCCAGTGCTATGTAGCCAATTCTGAATAAAGTTGTACTATATCCTTTAGTATCTGCATTTGTGTCAGTGTTGTTTCCGTTATCAATTTGACAAGTACACTGAAAAAAACGTTTTGTTAATTCAACAAAAAAAATTGTCGATATACAATCAACAAAATTTTTTTGTTGAAAATTTTTGTTGATTTAACAAAATTTATTGTTATCACGACATAACGTTTTGTTCATTTAACAAAATGATTAGGTCGATTTTTGGGAATTTGTGTGATCCAACAAAACATATTGTTATCATGACAAAATGTTTTGTTGCACTGGCTCTCTCCTTTCCCTGGAACCAGTGACTCTATATTACGGGCCGGAGGTTGCTTATACTCCATTGAGTTGCTCAAGGTGGTTGTTAACCTTCAATAAAAAATTTAGTAGGCTCCGTTCTGATTCAGCCGTCAGTTTGGAACGTAGGATTACGACTTGCAGCTCGGAGAGTTGAAATGAGCTAGTCGAGTATAGTTTCAAAGCGCTTATTTAATTTTGTTAAAGCCAACACAGGTCTATGATATGAAACGTAGCTTACATAATTTTTACAAATAATGCTTGAACATGCAATGTCAGGTGATGCGCAACATATCGCCTCTCATTGACAAATGTCAACTCCGCCTTCTCGTGGTGCATCCTGTTCCCACTAAAGGAGCTCTGACGACCTCCAGTAGCTGTATAACTATACCATCGGGATTAGAGGAAATGCTATCCCACACTCACCAACCTGCTTGGACAGCTTGGTCAGTTATGGCCAAACCCCTCCAAAATGAATCCACAACTTAAGTCTTGGCACTCAGTAACCGGCAGCTGGAATGTACCTGGCCAAGGCAGCGGCCAGTGCCAGTGAGACATGAAGGCAGAGGGTGCTAAGAATCACCGGAGGACCGCACTAGGCTACCATTTGATGCTGACCTTGGCTATTTAAAACGGACGCTTCCTATCTTCTGATTCAAGGCTTGTTGAATTGGAAGCGGAACTACAAAGGATCAAGTGGGACATCGTCGAGCTAAGTGAGGTAAGGCGAAAAGGAGAAGACCTCATTGAACTGAAAAGTGGACATCTCTTCTACTATCGTGGGACAGATACTGGTAGAACTAGTGGTGTTGTATTTATAATAAACAAGAAACTGAAGGATAAAGTTGTAGAAGTTGAAAGTTCCTCTGACAGAGCTGCGCGACTCGTTATCCAACTCTCGAAAAGATACCAGGCTCAGATTATTCAAGCTTATGCACCCACCACAAGTCACCGTGAAGAAGAAATTGAAGAATTTTACGAGGAAATTCGGAATCTAAATAAAAAAGGCAAACAGCACTTGAAGATCATTATGGGTCAATGCAAAAGTAGGGCCACAGCAAGAGAATGAAACTTCGGTTACGGGAACAGAAATCAGCGTGGAAATACTCTCGTAGAATTTGCAGAAGCAGAAAGATTTTTCAACATTAACTCCTTTTTCAAGAAAAAGCCACACAGAAAATGGACATGGAGACAACCGAATAAGACGACAAGTGAAATTGATTTTATTATGTGTAACAAAAATTTCGTCATCGAAGACTGCAGTGTGCTAAACAAGTTCAATACAGGTAGTGACCATAGATTGGTGAGATGTAACATGCACCTCACCACTAAATTCGAACGTGGCAAGCTCATAAGACAAAAAAAATGTATTGACATAACTAACCTTAAAAAACACCATAATACCTTCAAGTTGGAACTGAGGAACATATTCTCTGCTTTAGAAGCCGTAACATCGGAAGAAGTGGATATTTCTGAAGTTGACAAAGAACTTACCAAGGCTCTTATGGAAACAGCAACAAAAATAGGTGGTACTAAGAAAAAGTTACATATAAAGAAAATTTCAGGAAAGACAAAAATGTTGATGCAAAAGAGAAGGGAGATGGAGATGGGGACAAATAAAGACGTAACTTCCAACGTGGAATATATAGAGCTATGCACGACAGTGCGTAAAGGTATCACTGAAGCCATAAGGAAATTCAATTGCGAACTAGTGAGGAAACAACTGAAAACAACCAGATCCTGAAGATACCAAAATAACATATCAGTAAGGGAAGTAAACAGATTTCAGCTCTGAGAAAAGAAGATGGTACTGTAACAAGAAATAGAAGCGAAATTTTGACAAGAGTGAAAGATTTCTATTCAAAGCTATATGAAAGGGATGATACATCTATTCCAAACATTACGACAGTACCTGTCGTAATGCCAAAGTCACTCCAATCCTCCCTTCAGACGTTACATATGAAATTAAGAACATGAAACGGGGAAGAGCTCCTGCAGAAGATGGAATTACCGTGGACATCATAGAAGAAGCAAGTGGAGAAATTGAAACTGCCCTCACCCAAGTTTTCACCAGATGTCTTAATGAAGAGAAGATTCCTGATGATCGGAACAATGCTACAATGATCTTGCTCCATAAAAAAGGTGACATTGAGGATCTCAGGAACTTCAGGCTCATCAGTCTCCTTTCAGTGGTTTATAAAATCTTCACTAATGTTTTCTCACGTCGCTTGAAGGTAACACTGCACATGGCCTAACCAAGAGAAAAAGTTGGATTCAGGAGTAGCTACAGCACTATAGATCAAATCCATGTACTGAGAGAACTAATTGTAAGAACAAGAGAATATGAACTCCCATTATGCATGGCTTTTATTGAATATGAAAAGGCCTTCGATTCCGTGAAACCATCAGCAATAACAATGGCTTTGAAATCCAGCGGTATTAAAGATGCATACATTAGCATTATTAATAACATCTATGAAAATGCAAGTGCAAAGGTTCGGATATTTGAGGATACAGCACAAATAAAAATTGGAAAGGGAGTGAGACAAGGGGACACCATATCTCCGAAGCTCTTTAATGCCACATTGCAAAATGTCTTTCAATCATTGAACTTGGAAAACAAAGGGATAAAGATTAATGGAGAATACTTAACTCACCTTCGTTTTGCTGATGACGTAGTCATCTTTGCAACTACCCCTTCAGAGCTGCAGAGTATGATCCAAGAACTTGCTGACATGAGTAAAGAAGTGCGATTAAAAATGAACTTTCAGAAGACAAAAGTGATGTACAATGCTTTTACAAGAAACGAAAATTTATCGATTGATGGAGAAAAGCTTGAGACAACAGATTCCTGCATTTATCTTGGGCAGCAGATATCAAGTGAGGGTCACATTGATGAAGAAATTAATCGGCGTATAAAACTTGGAAGGGGAGTTTTTGGAAGAAACAGTACAATTTTTAAGAACAGTATGCCATTAGTCTCAAAAGAAAAGTGTTTAATCAATGCATCCTGCTAGGGCTTACGTATGGAGCAGAGACATGGACCTTAACTAAAAAAAACATACAAAGACTGCAAACAACTCAAAGAAGCATGGAGAGATGCATGCTTAGTGTAACCAGTAAAGATAAGAACAGGAACTTGTGGATAAGGAAAATGACAGGAGTGGACGACATCATGACCAGAGTGAAATCACTGAAATGGCAATCAGCTGGACATGTTGCCAGAAGAATAGACCACCGATGGACAACCGAAATTTTAGACTGGATTCCTAGGGACAGGAAAAGACCCAGAGAAGGCCCCATGGGAGATGGAAGGATGAAATTCAAAAGTATGCTGGAGTGACGTGGAGGAGACAGGCCCAAGACAGACAATTGTGGAAGAAATTTGGGGAGACCTTCATCCATCAGTGGATTGATAATGGTTGATGATGATGAGGATGATGCTGATGATATTGCGAACACAAAGCAGATCGATACACGAATTATCCAACGTGGTGCTCTGCGTGGGATTGGTTAAAACATCCATGCCGAGATCTCGAGACATAAACTCCTTGAATTTCTCGTAAGTGGCGCTGTCTTTGATGTTCAAGTTGAAATCTCCCAACATAATGATCAGTGTGTTGCCGTATCCCTTTCTGGTCATTTGCGGGAAGGTTTCTGAAACCTTTGGTGTGTATAATACAGGGTGTTTCACAAAGAATGTCCCGATTTAAAAAGTGGATATCTCGGCAACCACGAACCACCGATGAATGCAACAGATATCATGTCTACGGACGTGGCCCAGAGTTAGTTATGACTACCACTAGATGGCAGCACGAGCGCCCAAACAGCCGCAACGCTTAGAGGGTCAGAAGATGGGGTCGAGGCAACAGAAGGCGTTTTGTGTGCTCAAATTTAGCAAGACCAAGTCCGTAATTACGGTGCAGCGTGCGTTTAAACGGCCTTACGGCAGTGCTCCGGCAAAAACATTCGTCGTTGGTATCGACAATTTGAAGAAACAAGGTGTTTATGTAAGAGAAAGAGTTCTGGACGACCAACCACCTCAGCGACGAATGTGCGACGAATTCACGAGGCGTTTCAGCGAAGCTCACGGAAGTCTACTCGTCGTGCGAGCCGCGAACTTCCCATCCCTCATGTGACTGTTTGGCGTGTTTTACTACGACGTTTGCTGCTGAAGCCGTACAGATTGCAACTGGTGCAAGCTCTTCGTGGAGGTGACAATACATAACGAAAAGATTGTTGTGCAACTCTGTTAGAGGACATGGAGGACGACACCGTCGTACAAAGGCTGATTTTTGGCGATGAAGCAACCTTTCATGTAAGCGGCAAAGTTTCGCGCCACAATGTTCGCATATAGGGATTGGAGAATCCACGTGAAATTCTCCAACATGAACGTGATTCACCAAAACTGAATGTTTTTTGCGCGGTTTCTGTTAGAAAGGTTTATGGCCCTTTCTTTTTGGCGGACAACACGGTTACGGGCAACTCCTATCTTGCATTGCTGAAGGACTGGCTACTTCCACAGCTGCAGAACGACTCTGAAGATTTTGCAGCAGGACGGCGCACCGCCACATTGGAACCTCCATGTTCGGCGGTTTCTAAACGATACATTGCCTCAGCGTTGGATTGGACGCAAGGGACCCCATGACTTGACACCACATGCTTGGCCTCCGAGATCTCCAGACATCACACCATGTGAGTTTTTGTTATGGGGATACGTAAAAGACCGTGCTTATGTTCCCCCTTTACCCGCTGACTTGGATGAGCTCCGAACGAGAATCACGGCCGCGGTAAATTCTTCCAACGCGTTTGGGATGAATTCAGCTATCGGCTTGATGTTGTACGTGCAGCAGATGGAGGGCACTTTGAGCATTTGCAATTGTGGTGAGTGAAAATTTAGACTTCCCTTTATACTTGGCTCTTTGTTTTGTAACTATCCCATATTTTCCTTATTAAATATACTACTTTGAAGTCGGGTCATTCTTTTTGAAACGCCCTGTACATGCTGCTTTCAAGCGTTCTCGATACTCTCTAGTTCGTTGGGATGCAGTCTTCTTGGGCTTCTTACATTCCTTATCACTTGTTGTTGCCTCTCGTTTTGATTTTCTCCACTTTTGCTCGTGTTCATTGTGCGAATTCCGCGGCATTGTCGGAAATGTTAATCCCCTTCACACGAAAACAATTTGTAAAAAATTTTGTTTAAACCACTGCTATATATTCTCTTTATATATTTGAATAGATCTCGTCGAGCGCTTTAAAACGATACCTCGCACAGTCGTGTTGCTCTCACGGTTGCCGAAATAGACTGAGTCAAACGCGGCGGCACACCCAGAAATATTGCATCATCTCCTCCGCATTCAAGGAGCGAGGGGAGCGTCGCGCGCACGCTGTATTGCGCAGTACGCGAACTGGACTCCATGCTGTTTGCGAATATGCTAACACGATTAGTGTGCCGCATGCATTTTTAACGCTTTAATGATTTCAATTGGGACCTATTTTTGTCACAGGCGGCCGGTCGTAAGTCACTACCATACTATTCCCGGAGTTAGACGTAGTACTACGTCAAAAAAAAAAAAAAAAAAAAAAAAAAAAAAAAAGCACGTCCATCATATTTCTCTTGCCTACCTAAACTTGAGATCAGGTTTTAAATTGTAATTTTTCAGATGTAATATAACGCAAAAAGAACCTTTACAGATGTTAACATTTCTTTATGAATCACAGTGCAGTTACTCTGAAATCATCAACAAAAAAAATGTGATCCTGCGCGTATGTTCCGGCGTAAAAAAGAAAACAAAATTTGCTAGAATTTAAGTTTTGGGAGAAAAAAAAGTTCTAATTTGATTTTTAAAAAGCAAGCGTTGATTTTCTGCAGATAAATTTTATTATATTTTGCGATTTCAAGTAAACGTTACATACAATTCCATACAGATTTTTTTTTTAATGTTGGCGATTGTCTTTTCGACTTTTGTTCCGCAACGGTTCTCTTTTGTTGAAACGAAGTACAAATCAGAATGTCACTGTCATTAGCATACCAGGTCTCTCGGCAGAGTATCGTTGAAGAAACTACGACCTTGTAGTCTTGCAGGTTCGTTGCAAATGGCGCCGGCTAAGCCGTATACATTACTTCCGCACTGTTGTCCGGGCTCCTTCAGCCACCTTACTCTGCAGTCGCAGTTCAGGGGAAAATCTGAAAATATATTTGAAAGTGACACAGTGAGTTTACTTGTAAAGAATATCTGCTAAAGAAATGGGTGCATTTTTTGTGAAAAATTAATTTTCAATTGTTACTGAATGTGTGCGCTACAATTAAAAACTTTGGAGCCGCCCGCCCCGGTGACCGAGTGGTAAGGGGCGCGAGGGGACTTCCTGACTAGTCGTCAGAGCTGGGTCCGAGATCGACACTCGGATGAAGCATGAGCGCTGTTCTTGACGCACGGCGCTTTTTCTCATCCATCAGTGGAAACAACGGCCCTAAATTAGGGACGGGTGAACGCTTACAGCCCTTGGAATTACTCATGGTCGCTGTTAAACTACAAAAGAAAAATCAGAAGAAGCGAATTTTTTATTCTTGCAGAAGAATATGCTGATAAGCATAGTGTTTTTTACGCTTTCCAACCGTAGGTTGAAGAAGCGTATATGCTCCAGCTTTGTCCGTCCGTCCGTCTGTCCGCACGATAACTGGCGTAAAAATGGGTCGATTTCAATGACAATTTACTATGTGGTAGGAGACAACGTAGAGACGAACCCTATTGAAAATGGGACAAATGGGGTCAAAGGTCACGACGTAGGAGCGGGATCATTCCATTACACTTATGCGTCATAACTTGCGTAAATATGGTTCGATTTCAATGAAAGTTTACTATGTGGTAGGAGACCGCCTGGGGACGAACCCTATTCAAAATGGGTGAAGTGGGGTCAAAGGTCAGGACATAAGATCGGGATACATTCCATTGCCCTTATCCCATATTATTAAGGTGGACGTCAAGTAATTTTGCTTCCTATACTTCCAATAGAAAAACTTTCGTACACATTTCCTTCACAATTAATGTGTTCCCAAGGATGAAATTTTGAACATCGATTAAAATAACTTCATATCATAACTTGGAAAACTTAATATTTTCTAAAACATAACCATAATTATATTAAAATTCAATAACTTTTCCTTTGGTGGTGTTGAAACCAGAGAAAAGATGGCGCGCCTGTACTTTGATGCCGTCAGTGGACAGAAAAATGTTGGATTGCATAATTACGGTTATGTTTTAGAAAATATTAAGTATTCCAAGTAATGAAATGAAGATATTTTGATCGATGTTCAAATTTTCATCCTTGTGAACACATTAATTGTCCAGAAAAAAGATGGCGCGAAATGTATTTTCATGACGTCAGTAGACAAATAAATGTTGAATTGCATAATTATGGTTATGTTTTAGAGAATATTAAGTATTGCAAGTTATAAAATGAAGATATTTTAATCGATGTTCAAATTTTCATCCTTGGGAACGCATTAATTGTGAAGAAAATCTGTACAAAAGTTTTTCCATTGGAAGTATAGGAAGCAAAGTTACTTGACGTCCACCTTAAAGTAGCAATTTTTGTATGTATGTATGTACATTTTATTTTGAAAACGGCTCTAAGAATTTTGATGAAAGTCGTTAACCTACCGTTTTCTGGTACTAGAAATCGATTTAGATTGATCTCGACTTCAGAAGAATTCGTTTAGTGGGTTAAATAACCACCCCGAATTATAACGTTTTTAGTGATGGCGTTGTTCCATTAATGTTACCAATGCTTAGAAACCTTATGACGTCACAACTCACGTTTGAGAATGTTGGCGCGCGGTCACGCCATCTGTCTCTTTACATCACGCGTTTTGTGTGGATACTACACTGACGGACAATTGCTAAGGACGGATGACAATAGCAACGATAGCAACCATAAAATAGAAGGCAGGAAAATGTGGAAATTAGCATAAGTGCGGGATACAGTAAGACGTGTTGTGCGTATGCAAATTTTGGATTGCCGAACTTGTTCGTGACTTCATAGCGCTGATAAGAGAGATAAAGGATTTGACGCGTATTGACCGTTGTTGTTCAAACGCAAAGTTGAAAGGGAAAGAATCAATTGACGAACTTGCAATTTTCAGTATATCTTCCCGACATCACCTAGATGATCTTACGCGTGATCGCATTATTGGCAAGATTGAAGAAGGGCGAAAAATAACAGATGTTGCCAGGGAGTTCGACGTCAGCCACAGTGTTGTTTCAAGGCTTTGGAAATCATTTCAAACATATGGAGAGTGTAGCAAACGTCACGGGAGAGGTCGTGTTCGCAGTACGACACCTGCAAAAGATCGGTACATAGTGCTATCAACAAAAAGACACCGGCGCAGCACAGCTAGTGAGGTAGCAAATGAGTTTATGGCTGCTACTGGTAAGCGGATCTCACGAAAAACTGTCGCCAGACGTTTGCATGAAGGAGGACTATACGCCCGCCATCCTGTTGTGTGCATCCCATTGTCCAGACGTCACCGTACCGCCCGTTTGCAATGGTGCCATCAACATCGCAATTGGACAGATAACGACTGGTCTGCTGTCCTCTTCTCAGATGAGAGTAGATACAGTCTATCGTCTGATTGTCGACGACAACTGATCTGGCGTGATAGTGGTACTGCATATTGTCCAGCAAACATAGAAGAAAGGGACCGATATCCGACATGTAGTGTCATGGTGTGGGATGGCATCATGATCAATGGCCGTACGTCCCTATATGTGCTTTCAACTAGGACTATGACTAGCCAACGATACATTAATGATGTTCTGCTACCTCATGTTCGCATGTTCCGTGGTGCTGTCGGTGATAGATTCATTTTCATGGACGACAACGCAACATGTCATCGAACAGTCGCTGTCCAGGAGTGTCTTGAGAGCGAGGATATTCAACGCCTCGCATGGCCAGCACGTTCTCCAGATCTGAATCCCATTGAAAATGTGTGGGATGCTTTGGGGAGGAGTATTGCTGGTCGCCAATACCCTCCAATAAACAAGGACACCCTCATCCGTGCGCTGACAGAGGAATGGGATAAATTACCCCAACAGCTGCTTGATAATGTTGTGCAAAGCATGACACGACGTGTGGAATCTTGCATCGCCCTCCATGGTGGCCATATCCCGTATTGACATCTTACGCCGGAACGCCTGCGGACGGTAATTGCATTTTGTCCACGTTTACGTATTCTGCACAAAATGGCCTGTTTGTCCCTTGAACACGTTCCAAAGCCTTCTGGATTTCAGAGCATAATAAATTGTCTTTCTTGTAATGTCCTGGCATTCTGACATTATTTTATTTCACTTGGCATCCAACCACACATACTTTTTATGCGCTATATAGCCGTTTATGATCCGTCCTTAGCAATTGTCCAGCAGTGTATTAAAGATTTATGACGTCACACTTTTGTGGCGGGCAGATGGTCGCGATTCCCATCTGCCTCATTACGTCACGCGTTGTGTGCGTATGTCCGTCAGCACGATAACTCGCGTAACAACCGTTGGATTTCGATGAAATTTTAGTATCTGGTAGGGGATCATCTGGGAAGGAACCCTATTTAAAGTGAACAAAATGGGGTCCAAGGTCAGTACATAGGAGAGGGATCCATTCCACTGCTTTTATGCGCCATAACTAACGTAAAAATGGTTCGATTTCGATGAAATTTTAGTGTGTGGTAAGTGACAGCCTGGCGACAAACCTTATTGAAAATGGGCGAAATGGGGTCAAAGGTTAGGACACAGGAGCGGGATCTATTCCATAGCCTTTACGCGTCATAACTTACGTAAAAATGCTTCGATTGCGACAAATCTTTATCATGTTATTTCGGAGGTATAACAAGCCGGTTCTGTTGAATATCATCGAAATGTGATCAAAGGTCAGGGCACAGGACCGAGATTTATTCCACAGACATTATTCTCATAACTTGAGTGATAACTTGAGTAAAGATTTCTGTAATGTTGGAAAGCGTATTATAATCAATGCATTGCATGATTTTACCAACTTGTTGATCTTGTTCTTTATGATCAAGAGCGTTAAAAGTAAACGCAATCAGAGTTGGAAACGGGTCAAAATGTTGGACCCAGACGTCACGTAACTGGACCCGACCTGACCCAGACAAATCTGCTTTGAAATATAAATTAGAATATATCACCATCAGTGTGGCCC
The DNA here is from genome assembly GCA_039090855.1 of Macrothele yani. NCBI lineage: Eukaryota > Metazoa > Arthropoda > Arachnida > Araneae > Macrothelidae > Macrothele > Macrothele yani. Next base: position 43,287,803 of record CM077004.1, read on the forward strand.
GCGCTTGATGTCTGCTGCCTAAGGTAACTGTAGGAATTGGTTATCTCCAGTTTTTCCCCATCAATCGATAAATCTTTATTTCTTGTAAAGGCACTGTACTCCGTTTTTGTCTTCTGCAAGTTCATTTTAATCCCATTTATTTACGCTTTCCAACCGTAGGTTGAAGAAGCGTATATACTCCCGCTTTGTCCGTCCGTCCTACTGTCGGCACGATAACTCGCGTAAAAACGGTTAGATTTCGATTAAATTTTAGTATACGGTAGGGGATCACTGGGAACGAACCCTATTGAAAATGGACGAAATTGGGTCAAAGGTCACGGCATAGGAGCGGGATCCATTCCATTGCCCTTATGCGTCATAACTTGCGTAATCATGGTTCGATTTCGATGAAATTTTAGTATGTGGTAGGGGACCACCTGGGGACGAATCCTATTGAAAATAGACGAAATGGGGTTAAAGGTCAGGACATAGGATCGGGATCCATTCCATCGCCCTTATCCTATACTATTAAAGGAGCAATTCTTGTATGTATGTAAATTTTATTTTGAAAACTTCTGTAAGGATTTTGATGAAAGTCGTTAACCTACCGTTTCCTGGTACTAGAAATCTATTTAGCTTGATCTCGACTATAGGAAAATTTGTTTAGTGCGTTAAATAACCACCCCGAATCACCACGTTTTTATTAGTGTCATGGCGTCGTCCCATTAATGTTGCTCATGCTTAGAAATCTTATGACGTCACAATCTCGATATTGAAATGTTGGCGCGCGGTCACGCTCTCTGTCTCATTACGTCACGCGTTGTGTGTGGATCCTATTAAAGCTTTGTGACGTCACACTCTTTCGAGCAGATGGTCGCGATACCCTACGCACACGCCTCATAATGAGAAAAAGATCAGTTTTTTGTAAAGTTATATTCAATAAAACTAAAAATAAAATATTTAAATAATCAATTAAAAATGCTCCCCTCAAGTGCATTAAACTATTGTAGCTAGGTCGCGAAAGTTTGCCGGTCTAAAAATTGGATCGCGGTTCTAAAACGCTTTGAAAGCGTCGATCTAAACTATTCATTAAATGCGCTATCTCAGAAATACCGTCCGCAGTTCTTTGCTGGTACATGATATATCAAATTCTACCTTTAGAAAATTTCTTTTCCATGGTCAAGTAAGTGTTACTGATTCTTTTAGTGGATGACGCCTGATACACTCCTGATGTAGCATCTAGTACAGGTGCTGAAAGAAATTTTATCGACATGAAAAGGTGTCGATTATCCATGTGAGCCACACAGGGACTTATCCACTTTAATATTTATACACACGCTGGCCAAAAATATCCGAATCTTTCTTATCGAGTAGAGTTACCTTTGTTGCGAATGACAGGAGATATGCGACGCAGCAGATGCTATCAGGCATCGACTGTACAATGTAGAAGTACTAACTCCCTATCAGCCCTAATTAGTACTTTTGAAAAGTGGTCCGAGAAGGGATATTCGTTAACTGCCAGCAAGGCGTGGGCCGACTACTGCTCATCGATGCTGGAGGTGAACAAAGATTGCTTCATTTGGTACGAGCCAATAAAAGGAATACTGTGGCGCAACTTGTCGGTGATTTGAATGGGAATAAAGTGCCCCAATACACAGTACATCGAGCTTGCTGAAAATGGGACTGCGTAGCCCCAGGATGCTCCGGGTGCCCAAGCTAACCAAGGTTTACCGCCAAAGGCGACTACAATGGGTACACAAGCATCAAAAGTGGACCTTTAATAATTGGAAGAAGGTCGTTTGGTTCGATGACGACCATCATTTCGTGTTGCACCGTGTGGACAACACGCTATACGTGTGATTCGTTTACCTGAGAAAGCGTTGTCACCAGTGCTGAGACGGGCCGAGCCCGAGCCCGAAAGTCCGAAGTCGAGCCCGGGCCCGAACCGGACTCGGGCTGCGTATTACTTACTGGAGATCGGGCTCGGGTGGGCTCGGCCTCTGACAAAGGGAAAGAATTTTCTTAGTTTTTTCAAATGTGAATTTGCATTATTTAGCGCACGAGACTTTTATTAAACTTTTAGTTGTTAAATTGAATTCTTCGGCAACTGGGTCTAGATGGGAGTGGGAACTCGGCAGGGCTATTCATTCCGGGCTTGGGTAACAAATAACAGAGGCCATGAATCACTGAACTTCTGCTAAGGAAAAGTTTCCTTAATAACTATGGATTGCAGACAGGAAGCTGACGAAATTTTGCTCCCTACCTCAACTGGGCATCTCTCTGCTAATTCTATTGAGCAGCGTACAGCATAGATTGTTGTGCCTCCCGATTTTTCCTGATGCCCTGCCAGCCGAAACATTTCAGAAAGAAATGAATGGTCAATAGATATTCATCCCTTCCCCATTCCGCAGTTGAGAAAGACATTGGTTAATTGCACGGGGAGTAAAGAGTAAAGAGTGGAAGTCTGGAAGAGGATATTTTTTTAATGCCTAAACAGGTTAATCATAGTTTTCGAGCACGTTCTGGCCCGGGCTTTATCTTGAAATATAATATTCGGGCTCGTACGGGCTCGGGATGACATACTTCGGGCTCGTACCGGCTCGGAATGACATACTTCGGACTCGGATGGGCTCCGGCTGATATATCTCGGTCTCAGACGGGCTCGGGATGACATACTTCGGGCTCGGGCTGATATACTTCGGGCTCGGACGGGCTCGGGCTGATAAACTTCGAGCTCGGACGGGCTCGGGCTGACATACTTCGGGCTCGGGCTGACATACTTCGGGCTCGGGCTGACATACTTCGGGCTCGGGCTGACATACTTCGGGCTCGGGCTGATATACTTCGGGCTCGGACGGGCTCGGGCTGACATACTTCGGCTCGTACAGGCTCAGGCTGACATACTTCGGGCTCGGACGGGCTCGGGCTGACATACTTCGGCTCGTACGGGCTCGAGCTGACATACTTTGGGCTCGGATGGGCTCGGGCTGAAATACTTCGAGCTCGGACCGGCTCGGGCTGATATACTTCGGGCTCGGACGGGCTCGGGGGCTGACATACTTCGGCTCGTACGGGCTCGGGCTGACATACTTTGGGCTCGGGCTGACATACTTTGGGCTCGGGCTGACATACTTTGGGCTCGGGCTGATATACTTAGGGCTCGGACGGGCTCAAACTCTTAAAATTGAGCCCGAACTCAGCTCTGGTTGTCACCGAGATGCTGCGGGACGAAAGCAGGGCAGTGGAGCAGGTGTAATACTTTAGGCAATGTTGTGCTGGGAAACCGTGGGTCCTGTTACCTACCTAAACAACATTGCAAACCAGGTACATGGCAAAAGTATTCCACTCAAATACTGCCTTCTTTCAGAAGGATAATGCGCCATGCCGCGCTGCTCGGATTATTCGAGAATGGCTTGAGAAACATCAGTAAGACTTTCAGGCATTGCCCTGGCCTCGAAATTCCCCAGATATCAATCCAATCGAGCATCTGTGGTTTCTGTTGAAACAGCAAATCAGATCTGCTTCTGCACAACCACACAGCTTATAAGAGTTAAAGGATATGCTGGTGAAGTGTTGGTATCAGATACCACAAGGCACCTTTAGAAATCTTGTATCATCCAAGCCTCGCCAGATAAGAGCTGTTTTGGTGGCACTTATAGAACCAACATCATATGGGGCAGGTGGTTATAGTGTATCCTTTATCGTCGATTCCTAATTCCCATTTATTTTTGAATTCGACATTTCTGAAACTCACTTCGAGAGATTTAAAACAGCTAGACACGCTTTTGAAAAGGAGTGGAATACCTGCCCTCTCCTACTTTAATCACAAGAAACAATACGAGGGAGGTTGCACAGAATTTTTTTTTCTTTGCAGGTTGCAGCTTGGCAGGCAACGAGTTTGAATATCACGCTACAGACCGGTTTGACTGGGCCAGGTGTTGCCGTGGTGGAAAACAGTGTGAACGAAGACACAAAGATGTTGCGTTTGTGAGCGTCGTCTACGAATGAAGAGCATCTAGGGGTAGTCCGATTTTTGTGGACTAAACGGAAAACTCCGACGGAAATTCAGCAACATTTCCAGAATGTACAGTTTCTTTGCAGAGAGCGGTGGCAACCTTACCGGTTCGCCACGTTTCGGTCGACCTGTAACCGCGTCATCATCTGCCACTCTGAGAGGCATTGAACAGGCAATTCTGAGTGACCGGAGGATCCCTCTGCGCACATTGGTACAAAAATTCAACATTTCGTACGGTATATCGTACGATATTGTGCATGACAAATTGCACTTTCGCAAGCTCAGTGTACGCAATGGGTGCCCAAGAACTTGACAGACGATCAGAAGAGACAGCGAGTGTGCCATCTTTAGAACACTTGATGCGTTACGTAGACGAAGCACTTAAATATCTGACAGGTGTAATAGCGGGCGATGAGTCCTGGGCTTACCACTAGACTCCCGGAACAAAGAAACAAAGGTCAGTATGGTTTGGAAACATTCCGAATCCCCGCCACAAAAAATTCAGAGTAACCCAATCTTCGTCATCTTCATGACGGTGTTCTGAGACATCCATGTCGTTCTCCTTGTGGTGTTTCATCCAACGGAGACCACTGCGAATGCCAAAAACTAAGCTAACACATTCCGAAAGTTTCCTCGTGCCTTTCGTGACAAATACCCAGCAGAGACGCTGCAAACATCAGACTGCTTCACGACAAAATCCGCCCACATATTGCTCAACATGCTCGTGACAAAATTGCGCAATTTGGCTGGGAGGTGGTCCAGCACCCACCGAAACTTGGACCTGGCTCCTTCAGAATTTCATCTGTTTGGTCCCTTGAAAAGATTCCTGGGCTGGCAACGCTTCGATTCGGCTGATGAAGTCAAATCGGTTGTCCGCACGTAGCTATACGCCCAGAAAACGTACTTTTTTGAACAAGGTGTACTAAACCTAGTACCACGCTAGGATAAGTGTCTCGAGCGTCTCGGTTCTTATGTTGAAAAATAGCTAAGTAATGTCTATACGCCCAGCAAACGGACTTTTATGAACAAGGTATACTACAACTGGTACCACGCTGTGTTATGTCTCCAGCGTCTCGGTTCTTATGTTGAAAAATACACTGCTGGCCAACCCAAATGCAACACCAAGAACGAAGCATCCGATTAGCCTGAAATTCGCAGCATGCGTCGCCCGCGAGAGGACATGCAAACAATAAGCATTGCAGGGCATATGCAAATCATGTGCGCCCGGCACGACACCGAGAAGCACTATAAGAAGGGTGCCCAGAAGGCAGGGTGTAAGTAGTGGAAGTGTGTTGTGTTGCCCGACCTGTGCGCGGGAAGGTTCATGATGCCTTGTCGCAGAATACGCCAGTCATTCCAGCACGTTTCGGAGTTCGACAGAGGACGAATAGTGGCTTATCGCGACAGCGGTTTATCGTACCGAGACATCGGCGCCCGTGTGGGACGACATCCAGCAACAGTGAGGCGAGTATGGATTCAGTGGGTGCAGGAGTGACGGACGGGTCGACGTGAGCGATTGCCGCAGCCACGGCACACCACTGAACGAGAGGACTGGCATGTTGTGCGGCGGGCATTGACGGCTCGCGCCGCCACATCGCGAACGTTAGCGCAGAAATTAGGGTGATTTGCGCAACAACGTGTGTCAGCACGTACCGTTCGACGTCGCCTGCAGGAGCGTCGCTTGCATTGCTCCGATTACCATTGACGTTACACCACTGGCGAGTGCGGCGGCGGTGCGCCGTTGAACGCCGCACCTGGACTACGGAATGACACGACATTGTCTTCTCCGACGAATCCCGCTTCTGCCTGCAACACCACGATGGTCGGATTCGCGTGTGGCGGCACCGCGGCGAGAGACTGTATGACGCCTGCATTATGCATCGCCATACCGGTCCGCCGCCTGGCGTTATGGTTTGGGGCGCAATTGGATATGACACCGCACCCCTCTGGTACGCATCGTCGGTACACTCAACAGCCACCGCACCATCTCCAACGGTTTGGAGCCTGTAGTCCTCCCTTACCTGCAGGACCTGCCAGCGGCCACGTTTCAACAGGACAATGCGCGCCCGCACGTGGCACGTATCGTGCAACAATTCTTCACGGCCCGCCAAGTACCACTGCTGCCGTAGCCCGACTGCTCTCCCGATATATCGCCCATCGGACACGTCTGGTCACTGATCGGCAACCGAGTCGCCCGGCAAGCACCACCCGCGGCTACGCCTGATGAACTGTGTCAACGTGTGGAAGCAGTCTGGACTGACTTACCCCAAGCTCACATCCAAAGCCTCTTTCGTTCGATGCCGCGGCGTGCAGCGGCCGTTATTGCCAGCCATGGGGGCCACACGAACTATTGATGTCTGCGTGTTCCGCAAGTCGCAGGGGCCTGTAAGCTCAATCGTTTCATCTTTGTATCTGTTGTTATGTGTCCAGTAAATCTGGCTTTGCTATCGCGTGTCCTTCTTGGTGTTGCATTTTGGGTGGCCAGTAGTGTAGCTAAGAAATGTAGTTTCATTTTGTATATGTTTTGTTTTGCCTATCTGTTAAACTGTTGCCAAAAAAAATGTGTGTTACTTTTCGATCTACCCTCGTAGTTGGCAATCTTTCGCTGTTCGACATAATAATGGAGTCCATAAGTGCGCTTCGTATTCGTATTCCAATCATTAGAAGCCAGTACCCATCTAGTGGTTCTGTTAAAAGAGGTTCTGATCAAAAACGAATAATTATAATACGCAATTTATTGCAATATTTAAAAATGAAAAAAGTGACACACAAAGTACTAAGTTGACATATAATACTTATGATAAATTCCACCGGAAAGTGATTTTAAAAAATGCTAAATGTTCCTGCCATAAGGAACACAAAACGCAGATAAAGAGATTTATTGCCAACACCCTGTGAGTTAACGGTTGAGGAAATGAGACTTTAATATGTTGAATGCCAAAAAGAAATATTCCCTCACATTCATCTAAAAACCAATCTGGCATAAATGGTCATTATATCTTTTTTCTCCCTTTTTTTTTTTTAATGACTGAATCGCTTAGCGCTCATCTGTGAAACATAAAATCCGATAAGAAGCAAAACTCTTGGTTAAGTAGCAGCATAGAATTCTGGGAATAATAACTGTTCTGATTCTTCTTTTGCTTTTTTTTTTTTTTTTTTTTTTTTTTTGTTCATCCATCCTCGTAAAGCTATTAGTGAAACTGTTTAACAATTCGGGAAAATCACGTTCGTTTAAAATTCAGAACATCTGATCCTAAACACCTATTTCTTTGTTTTCACGTCGAGCCCTCACAGGAAGGCAAGAATATTTGAGTAAACGCAGAGATAACTTCGGTTATTTAAATCATGCACAACACTTCTCTGTTGATCTCGCGTTGTGTGAAAATACCAAGACAATTTAATTGCTCTTTTGACAGCATAAATTATGAACCAGTAATCTAAATAACACGCGATGTAATTTGCAACACGACGTTCCGGAAGTGTTTAAGAGAAACATGGAACACGTTGCCTCTCGAATCAATGATTTTCTCACTTAAAAGGAAAATAACTACATATTTGGAAGATTGCCTATCTAAGTACTTTGCTCTTTCAATTATGAACAAATTTTGCGTTTATGCATCACCCTAATATTAATTCAAATTTTACTTTACACTTTATATGTCCTTATTCCTATTAAACGGATTTTTCGATTTTTGATATCCTGACATTTTTAATTAATGCTTAAATTTAGCAGAAAATGGGGCATTGTGTTTGACCTAAATTGTTTTAGTATTTTTACGGCGGAATATTTTTTTACGCTTTCCAACCGTAGTTTGAAGAAGCGTATATACTCCAGTTTTGTCCGTCTGTCTGTCCGCACGAGAACTCGCGTAAAAATGATTCGATTTCGATGAAGTTTTAGTATGTGGTAGGGGACAACCTGGGGACGAACCCTATTGAAAATGGACGAAATGGCGTCAAAGGTCAGGACATAGGAGCGGGATCACCCTTAGACGTCATAACTTGCTTCGATTGCGACAAAACTTCATCATCTTGTTCCGGAGGTACGCTGTTAAAAATTTCATCGTTAGATTACGGGCAACGGCCGGCAACTGGGGGCCCAGCCATTGCCCATAAAACTACGGCATGGTCCGTTTTTGTGAAATCCCATAAAATTACGGTCACAACCGTAAATACTCATCCCATAATTTGAAGAGCAACGCCCGTAAAAAACACTTTGCCCGTATTCATTTAAGCTGTAATTTGAAGGTCATTGCCCGAAAAAATAAAGTCTGACCGTATTGAACTAAGCCGTAATTTGAAGGGCAATGCCCATAAAAATGATTTTGACCTCGTTCTGTTGGATAACATCGAAATGGGGTCTAAGGTCAAGGCACAGGAGCGAGATTTATTCCACAGCCATTATCCTCATAACTTGACTAAAAATGCGTCTATTGCGACAAAACTTTAGTATGTTGTTCCGGAGGTATACTGAACGAATTCTGTTTAATGTCATCGAAATGGTGTCAAAGGTCAGCGCACAGGAGCGAGATTTATTCCACAGCCATTATCCTCACACCTTGAGTAATAACTTGAGTAATGATTTCTGTTATGTTGGAAAACGTATCATAATCAATACATTCCATGATTTTACTAACTTGTTTATTTTAACTTCTGCATTCCGCATTCAAGCCATATTTCTTAAATAAATTACACGCAGAAGGCAAAACATTAGTGATAAGGGGGATGTGCAGTTCACATGGAAATCCCCCCGCGTAGAGTGGTATACACCCAAACCGAACGCAGGCGATAAATAGGTGGACAACAGGGCTTCCCAATGACGGGGCCTCGGGTGGCCTAGTGGTCAAAGTTCGTGACTGCCACGGAGAAAACCTCAGGTTCGAACACAGGCAGGTACGAAAGCTCGAACCACTAAATATCCTCCGTGCGTCGGATGTGCACGTTAAGCCGTCGGACCCTGGATACTGGGCCCGGTAATAAATAAGAGCGTCTTCCACCCCCTTTCTACCTCGCTTCCGTGTCACATTCCTATCGGCCACTCTAGCCAAAATCTCCTAGCTTCCTATTTCTAAGGGTTGCTTAAGACTTAGGGTCAGACACTTCCCTTCCTAAAATCCCCTACATATGATCTGATCTGATCTTCCCAACGGTGAGTAGAGTATAATGGAAAGTTCTGCCACAGGGACAGCACCCCATAGATTTAACATTGGCTGTCCACGAGGCTGTCCCCATGGCTGTCCCCAGCTATCCCCGAGGCTGTCCCCAGCTGTCCACGAGGCTGCCCCTGCTGTCCCCTTGTCAGATTTTTTGTCACGTGATCGTCCTCATGATGTGCTGCCCCCTAGCGGTGCTTCTTCGAACTTTCGATGGATCTTTGAGGGATGGCAACGTCATAGTGGGAAAGGGGTGGATATAGGGGAATGTATACTCGATGTGCTGTCCCCTAGCGGTGCTTTTTGGAACTTTATTATTTTCTCGGGAGATTTATTAGACTTTGTCAAATTTTTTGGAGGAAGTTTTTTTTTTGTTTGTCCTTTCCAATATTTTTTGTTTCCTCAAAAAATAAATTTTTAATAAACTTATATTTTTAGAAATACCCCGAGGTGTTATGAATTTTTATAGGCGTTGCATTATTTTTTTTAATTCTTATATTTGTTCTCCCTCCAATTTTAATTTAGGGTAAGAAATGCTTCGTTTGAAAACATTTCGTTCCTGTTGATTCATGTTCAGTGTCAGGTTTTTCCTCTTACAAAGGAATGGTTCTCTTCACAGGTCACATGATCGTTATGGTCCATTCCTGACAAGGTGGTTAATTGACGTAGGGGTTTAAGGTTCTCTCAGTTGAACTCGATCTGTCGAGGAGAGTGGTCGCCTTTTGTGTTTCCTGAAAAAAATTATAATGGAATCGCTCATAGCAACATGCGATGAAAATCACCTCATCTTTAGAAAGAATGAAATGCATGAAAATTGTTTTCCTTCAGGTGACGATCGATTCATTCGGCTATTTTGTTTTGATGGGGAATTACAAATTCATGTCCGAAAATATATTTGCATCGGTGACTCCCCCAATTTATTCCAAACGGAATATCGAAATCGTACACTGTGTTTTCTTTAAGTGAACTATGATATACTTTGTTCTTCACTTAAAGAAAACACAGTGTACGATTTCGATATTCCGTTTGGAATAAATTGGGGGAGTCACCGATGCAAATATATTTTCGGACATGAATCTGTAATTCCCCATCAAAACAAAATAGCCGAATGAATCGATCGTCACCTGAAGGAAAACAATTTTCGTGCATTTCATTCTTCCTAAAGATGAGGTGATTTTCATCGCATGTTGCTTCAGTAAAATGATGAATAACTGTGATTTAGGGGCAACTTTCCTCTACGTGTTCAAACTGGGCCACAAAGCAGTGCAAGCGTTCGTGAAACATTTTTGGTGCCTTTGGGGAGGATGCGACTAACAAGCGAACAGTGCGAGGATGGTTCGCAAAATTCAAGGCTGGCAGCACGTACCTCGACAATGAAGAGTGTGGAGGGTCGAGTACCGTCATCGATGATGATGCACTGAAAACGCTTGTTGAAGCAGATCCACACGCAACTGTTTGTGAGCTTGCAGGAGAACTGGGAGTAAGCAAATCGGGTGTTCCTCTGCACCTCAACGAAATTAGAAAGTCCAAGAAGCTTGACAAATGGGCGTCACGTGAACTGAACGAAAATCAGCAAAATCGTCGTTTGGAAGTCTCGTCTGGGCTTCTTTTGCGCAACAAAACCGATCCTTTTCTCGACATGCGACGAAAGGTGGATCCTGCACGACAATCGTCGACGTCCCTCGCTAGGGTTGGACCACGACGAAGCTCCTCAACACTTCCGCAAACCAAAACTCCATCAAGAGAAGTTTATGGTGACTGTTTGGTGGTCTTCAAATGGTTTAATACACTACAGCTTCCTGAATGCGGGTGAAACGATTACCGAGGGCAAAGTATTTTCAGGAAATCACTGCAAACTGCAACGCATTCGCCCATCATTAGTCAACAGAAACGGCCCAATACTTGTGCACGACAACGCGAGGCCGCACGTTGTGCGTATCACTCTGCAAATGTTGAATAAATTAGGCTATGAGACTCTACCTCATCCACCATATTCACCAGACCCTTTTTCAACCGACTACCACTTTTTCAAGCATCTGGACCAATTTTTGAAGGGGAAAATTTTGCACAACCAAGCTGATGCTCAAAACGCGTTTCAAGCTTTCGTCGCTTTCAGAACTCCTGATTTATATGCTTCCGGAATACATAACGTTGTTTCTCGTTGGCAAAATGTGTTGAATCGAATGATTCTTATTTCGATCAATCATGAGCTGAGATATGTGTGATTGATGGACAGTGTTCAAATCGGACATTTCGTTATGGACAACGCAAGCGTGGTGATCTGCGCGACTTTGATCATGGACGCATCGCCGGCGCAAGGCTGATGGGTCACTCAATCCCCCAAGTGGCAAGATCCCTTTGGTTCCCGAGGGTAATTGTATCAAGGGTGAACGGTGAGTACACCATAGACGGGCGTAAAAGCGCCCAGACAGCAAGCAGTGGAAGACGATATGCCATTGATGACCGGGGTCAACGTAGACAATCCAACATCGTACAGACAGACAGCTTGGCAACACCAGCGCAAACCACATCCAGGATAAATGTCAGCGGCCCAAGCGGCGTCATTGAGCGAACATTCCAAATTCTCGTGTGCCACTGTTAACTGCTCGTCATCGGACATTACGCCTCGCCTGGTGCCGGGAACATTAAAACTGGACATGTGCGCAATGTCGCAGCGTCGTGAGGTCCGATGAATCCCGTTTCCAGCTATACTGAGATGACGGGACGGTGTGGGTGTGGCGTCGACAACATGAGGCCATGTCCCCGTCGTGCCAGGTCGGCTATGTTTCAGGCGGTGGTGGCTCTGTGATGGTTTGGGGAGCCTGAATCATGTGACACATTACGTTCCTCAGTGTGTATGGATATGACTTTAACCTCTGCACGCAACCAGCATGTAGTTGCTGATCATCTACGCGCTTTCATGGCCCTAGCGCATCCTGCGGTCAATGGTCTGTTTCAGTAGGATAACGCGCCGCCCCACCGGGCAGCAACCACCCAGGCATGCCTCGACGAGACATGTTACGAGACCGTATTTAGCTATACACGGTAGTATCAGAATGATATGACCATTCCCGGGATCACAGTGTACTAACCCAGGCGAATCACAGACTGCACGTGACCAGGTCGGCCACACGGAGATATAAGCAGCCGACCAGGACAGATGAGCCATAGTGCATAACGCGAGCACAATAGATAGAGGTAGTAATTTGACGGACGTTCATAAAGGAATGATCATCGGCTACAGCGCCAAGGGTGGAAGCATCTTAGAAACAGCAGACTTCGTAGGCTGTTCGCGAGGTGCTGTAGTAAGGGTGTACCAAGAATGGACCGCTGGCACACCGAGTACTTCCCGACGTTATAACTGTGGAACCCCAAGGGCCTGCGACCCCAGATGAGAACATCGTTTCAGGCCTCTGGTAAAGGGCAATTGACGCACAACAGTGCAGCGATTGATCTCACAAATGAATGCTGGGGCACCCAGGTACGTGTCCCCGATAACAGTAGAGCGAACCCTGTTACGCATGGGTCTCCGGAGTCGACGCTGCATCAAGACGCCCATGTTAACCCAGGTCCATCGGCAACGACGCCTGTAGTTGGCATTGGACTACCGTCATTGGAAATTGGAAGAGTGGAAAGAGGTTGCCTTCTCCGACGAATCGAGGTTTCTACTCCACAAAAGTGACGGGCGGCGGCGTATACGGCGTCAGACACACGAGAACCAACACCCGGGTATGCTTGTTGGTCAAGTACAGGCCGGCGGTGGCAGTGCGCATGTCTGTGGGATGTTTCCTGGTATGATATGGGACCGCTGGAACCACTGGATAGGTCCCTGAACGCCAATTGCTACCTGTCCATCTTCGCTGATCACATGCATCCCTTCCTGTTGGACGTTTAGCCTGGTGGTGATGGTGTCTACCAACAAGACAGTGCGTCCTACCATGTCGCTAAAGGGGTGCGTGACTGGTTCTACGGAGAAGCATTTCTTTTTCAAGAAGATTCAGCTCCCTACAGCACAAATATGCAATCAGTGGTTCACAATAGAGGGCATTCCATTGTTGACCAGGCCAGAAAAAATCCCTGGCCTGAACTCGATAGAAAATGTGTGGCACTGTTTGAAAAACCTTGTACGAATGAAGTGTCCGCAAAATAAAAGACAATAAATTGAGGCTACAATTGTTTCCTGGCAACACGTAATCGCGAAGGCAGAGCTTCAAACATTTGTTGGCTCAATTAGATTTCGGATTGCTGCTTCCATTTACCCATCCGCACTTTGACCTCCTACAATCTGTCCTTTTTAAAAGTCTGATAAATCCTTCCATTTACCCATCCGCCCTTTGACCTCCTACAATCTGTCCTTTTTAAAAGTCTGATAAATCCTTGCATTTACCCATCCGACTTTTGAACTCCTTCAATCTGTCTTTTCTCAAAGTCTGATAAATCCTTCCATTTACCCATCCGCCCTTTGATATCTTACAATCTGTCTTTTCTCAAAGTCTGATAGATCCGTCCATTTACTCATCCGCCCTTTGACCTCCTACAATCTGTCCTTTCTCAAATTCTTATAAATCCTTCCATTTACCCATCCGCTCTTTGACCTCCTACAATTTGTCCTTTCTCAAAGTCTGATAAATCCTTCCATTCACCCATCACGACCCGAATTTCACAATTTCACCACCTACTGCTTCACTCACATCTCATTATGCTAAGTCGGTCCACTAATAACGCCGTCTGAGAATTTGTGTGTCAACGGGAAAAATCCGCTTTTGATAGAGGTGGCCATAATTCAATGATCAGCGGGTGTATGGGTGTGTGTGTGTGTGTGTGTGTTACAATGGTGTCCAAAAGCCAAAATTGTGGGCACTATTTGAAAATTTCATATTTTGCAGCTTTGCCAGCTTGTAAGAAATGTTATGCTTCATTAAATGCAAATGTTTATACTTCAATTGAAAGAGAACTTAATGCTGAATTCAACACAATGAACAGAATTCAAATATCTGTCGTACAAAACGCGTTATGTTGCGAATACTTCAATCATGATAAATCCACACTACAATCCGATAAAACGTTATCAGATACTTACGATAGCAATGTACTAACAGTATGTAGTTAGGTAGCCATCAGACGTTGAGAAAGAACAGATTGTAGGAGGTCAAAGTGCGGATGGGTAAATGGAAGGATTTATCAGACTTTGAGAAAAGACAGATTGTAGGAGGTCAAAGGGCGGATGGGGAAATGGAAGGATTTATCAGACTTTGAGAAAAGACAGATTGTAGGAGGTCAAAGGGCGGATGGGTAAATGAAAGGATTTATCAGACTTTGAGAAAAGACAGATTGTAGGAGGTCAAAGGGCGGATGGGTAAATGAAAGGATTTATCAGACTTTGAGAAAGGACAGATTGTAGGAGGTCAAAGGGCGGATGGGAAAATGAAAGGATTTATCAGACTTTGAGAAAGGACAGATTGTAGGAGGTCAAAGGGCGGATGGGTAAATGAAAGGATTTATCAGACTTGGAGAAAAGACAGATTGTCTGAGCTCGGAGAGCGGATGCCTCGATTTTTCAAAGGCTGAACTGGTGGTTGGTTCGCGAACCGCCGTAGTTAAAGTGTATCAAGACTGGCGTGAAAATTGTCAAACAGCGATCCGAAAACCAAACAGCACAGGATAGCGAAAGGTTAATGGGAGAGGTGAGCGCCAGGTCCAAGGACTCGTACAGGTCAACACACGCAGCAGTTCAACAGTTGAATATCCAATACAACAGAGGTCAACCAGAAACACTATCAAACGTCACATCTCGCACGTATGGGCTACAGCAACAGACAACACCGACAACCTCATTTCTTAACCACGGCTCATCGGGGCAAACAACTCGCCTGGAGCAAAGATCGTGCTCCGGAAAAAGTGTGCTGGTCTGACAAGTAGAAAAATTTTTTTACTCCACAAAGTGGATGGTCGTGTGCGTATTTGGTGTGTGTCAGTCGGTTCTACGTCAATTCCTTGCGTGCGTCAATTCGTCGACTGCGTCAATTCGTCGACTGCGACGATTCGCCGCGCGTCAATTCGTCGCCTACGTCAATTCGTCGACTGCGTCAATTCGTCGCGCGTCAATTCGTCGACCACGACGATTCGTCGCGCGTCAATTCGTCGCGGACAAATTCGTCGCGTTTACAGATTTTGGTTACATACAAAACGAATGCAGGAAAACGTACGATTCCGAACGTCTTGCTCCCTGATCAAATTTATAAAGTTTGGCCACGCAGACAGGACAGGAATATTACGTTTTCTTTGGCACTAAAAATATTAGACGGTAAAGGGTTTTTGGAAAGGGGCAGGGCCCGGTTGGTCAGAGCCCCCCATATACAAAATTTTCGTAAAATCTACAGTTTTCAATTCAGAACTACCAAATCTGGTATACTATCTCGTGGTATTCTAAATTAGACTGTAGACGGTTTTGGGAAGCGGTTGGAGAGCGGGTGGGGGGGATTTAGAGCCCCCCCCCTACAGAATTGCCGTAAAATATAGTTTTCAATTTAGAACTACCACATTTGGTATATTATCTCATGGTACTCTAACTTAGACGGTAGACGGTTTTTGGAACGGGTCAGGGGCCCGGTTGGTCAGAGCCCCCATACACAAAATATTCGTAAGATCTACAGTTTTCAATTCAGAACCACCAAATCAAGTATCCTATCTCATAGTACTCTAACTTAGACGGTTGTCGGTTTTTGGAACGGGTCAATGCCCGGGGGTCAGAGCCCCACATACAAAATTTTCTTAAAAACTACAGTTTTCAATTCAGAACCACCTAATCTGGTATACTATCTCATGGTACTCTAACTTAGACGCTAGACGGTTTTGGGAAGGGGTTGGAGCCCGGGGGTCAGACCCACCCCTGAATAAACACTTTTTCGTAAAATCTACAGTTTTCAATTTAGAACCACCAAATTCGGTATACTATCTCATGGTACTCTAACTTAGACGCTAGACGGTTTTGGGAAGGGGTTGGAGCCCGCGGGGCCGGAGCCCTACCCTCATAAAAAATTTCGTAAAATCTACAGTTTTCATCTTAGAACCACCAAATTTGGTATACTATCTTATGGTACTCTAACTTAGACGGCAGACCGTTTTTGGAACGGATCAAGGCCCGGGGGTCAGAGCCCCCACATACAAAATTTTCTTAAAAACTACAGTTTTCAATTCAGAACCACCAAATCTGGTATACTATCGCATGGTACTCTAACTCAGACGTCAGACGGTTTTGGAAGGGGTTAGAGCCCGGGGTGTCAGAACCCCCCCCCCCCTCCGAATTTTTTTTTTTTTTTTTTTTGTAAAATCTACATTTTTCAATTTAGAACCACCAAATTTGGTATACTATCTCATGGTACCCTAACTTAGACAGTAGACCGTTTTTGGAACGGATCAAGGCCAGGGGGTCAGAGCCCCCACATACAAAATTTTCTTAAAAACTACAGTTTTCAATTCAGAACCACCAAATCTGGTATACTATCGCATGGTACTCTAACTTGGACGCTAGACGGTTTTTGGAAGGGGTTGGAGCCCGGGGTAACCCCCCCCATAAAAATGCAAAAATGCCGCGTTAAATGTACAGTTTTCAATTTAGAACCACCAAATTTGGTATACTATCTCATGGCACTCTAACTTAGACGGTAGACCGATTTTGGAACAGGTCAAGGCCCAGGTGTTAGAGCCCCCCCCCCATAATTTTTTTTCGTAAGATCTATAGTTTTCAATTCAGAACCATCAAATATGATATCATGAAACTCTAACTTAGACGCTAGACGGTTTTGGAAGGGGTTGGAGCCCCCCGCCCCCCATAAAATTTTCGTAAAATCTACAGTTTTCAATTTAGAACTACCAGATTTGGTATACTATCTCATGGTATTCTAACTTCGACGGTAGACTGCTTTTGGAACGGGTCAAGGCCCGGGGGTCAGAGCCCCCTACATACAAAATTTTCTGAAAAACTAGAGTTTTCAATTCAGAACCACCAGATCTGGTATACTATCTCATGGTACTCTAACTTAGACGCCAGACGATTTTGGAAGGGTTTGCAGATTTTTTTGTGAAGGGGTAAGGACCCCTTTCATAAAAAAATCGCAAAATCTAGTTTTCAATTTAGAACCATCAAATTTGGTATACTATCTCATGGTACTTTAACTTAGAAGGTCGACGGTTTTTGGTACGGGTCAAGGCCCTGGGGGTCGGAGTCCCCCTCCCCGCCCCGCACACACACACAGACATACAACATTTTCTTAAAAACTACAGTTTTCAATTCAGAACCACCAAATTTGGTATCATGAAACTCTAACTTAGACGCTAGACGGTTTTTGGAAGGGGTTGGAACCCCGGGGTGAGAGCCCTCTCCTCCTCATAAACATTTCGTAAAATCTACAGTTTTCAATTTAGGACAACCAGATTTGGTATACTACTTATGGTTATCTAACTTAGACCGTAGACGGTTTTTGGAAGGGGTCGGGGCCCGGGTCAAGGTAGCCCCATGCAAAATTTTCGTAAAAAGTTCCGTTTTTTACTCTTAAGAATACCCTATCTACGTTCTAAGGCGCTCTTTGGCCCTTTGAGGGCCTTGCACCATAAACCATCAACCAACCAACTAACCAACCTACGGTCTAAGTTAGGGACTGTAGATAACAATAAAGTGCAAAAATATGCGTTTAATGGTGTATTAAAAACACAAATTTATACAGTTTAGCTTTATATAGAGCGGCTTATAGAAAGAAATATAATGTAAAGTAAACAGAGAGTTCCAGATATTCAAAATTCAAAACGGTAAGAAAAAGATGATGAATGCCAATGTGAAGTCGTATGCATGCGACATCACATAGGTACATTGCATTTCTGTGTCGCGGGATTCACAGAAGCACACGCCAGATGTACGGCAGTTCTGTAGATGTCTCCTAGAAGGTAAGTACTCCCATTCCTTTTTCTTTCTTTTTTCTTTCGCAAAATTAAATTAACTAAATCAAAAAATTTAAAATAAGTTTACTGGAAAATTGCAGGAATATCTTTTTCATTCATTAACTTTCACCCGCTGAACTTGGTGATTCCACAAATAGTAATATGTACCTGGCAAATAACTGGTATCCCTGCTAGTACAAATTATATTAATGATTTATTAGCGTCCAGTTCAATCTAGTATGTCCATAAGAGCGTTTGGGGCCGTATGAAAAATACATTTCAACGTGTGCCGCTACGGCGGCGGAGTGATCTAGGCGCTGGCTTCTGACCACTTGTCGAGAAGGATCCTGGTTCAAATCCCGGTGAATCATGGACGTTGTGCTTGACTTCTGGCACTGGCTGTCCCCCTTCCCAGGAACCAGTGGCCCAAAATTGGGAACGTCCGACTGCTTATAGCCCACTGAATTGATCACGGTGGTCGTTAACACACACCCCCACCCCGAAAAAAAAGATTGCGACGTGTCCATTGCTATTTGTTGTGGACCGTACAAAAAGTATGTTTTTGATATCAACGTGTCCACTTCCATGTAGGCTGGCCATAAAATGCTAGGGGACCGTACAAAATTGCACTTTTGTTTTCAACTTGTCAGCGCTTCGGTATATGGTTGAAGTATACGTATATATAGTTGGGCCATTTCAGCACGTAGTTTGGTTTATATAGAAAATCAAGATAATGTTACATTTTTACTCAGCTACAACACATTAATCCCAAAGGCTATTTATTGAAATCTTTAATCCGCCGTGCTCATATTCACAACGTTAACATAACATGTCAAGTTATTAATGTTGCAGTTTTACCCTGTCACAAAACTTTAGTTACAAGACTTTAGGCGTAAACTTTTTTTAGGAATTTTTAGTCCGACGTATTCATAAGGTTTCGATAACATGCCAAGGTTATGGTACTGCGTTTTGACTGAGGCACAAAAATTAATAAACAGGCCTTAAGCCTTTTATCAGTTTTCAATCAACCATGCTCATATACATAAAATTTTCAGAGAAAGTCAAGTTTACTGTGTTGCGCATTTACTCGAGTACAAAACTATAAACAGCCATTAACTTTCACCCGCTGAACTTGGTGATTCCTCAATTCATCCATTAACAAGTCTTTTAAGTGATTGTATGCTATGGTCATATTGATAATGTTTGATGACAAGTCAGGTTAATGATGTTGCACTTATTAAAGACTTAAAAAGGTGTGGAGGCTAGTAATTATTATTTGAAGTCTAAGTAAAAGCTCATTTTTAACTTGACTCGTCCTGAAATCCTTATGAACATGGCATTTATTTTATTTTGTACATTTTACAAAGCGTATGCATTTTTTTTGGCATTTGTTTTATTTTGTGTTGTACTTGTTACATAGCGTTTCGCATTTTTGTAATGCTTGTGACTTGTGATTGCATTTTGAATTTTTATTTGTTTCATATTTTGGATTACTTTTTGACATTTTATGTTTTTGACATGCTATTTTGAAAATTTTGTCTTTTTTAATTTTGCGTTGTGTTTTACATTCTTGCATCTTCGGCGGAATTACATTCTTGAAAAATTCAAATACAAGTTAGTAAAAAGGTATAATTCAATTAGTGAGAAATACCAGCACATTTTAGTAAAGGGTAGAATTATATGAAATTCCTCTTAAAAAGTCCAGCATGTTAACATTGTCTCTGTGCACCAAAGAAGTTCGAATTCCTTTTTATCCTGCCAGCGTTTCTCTTCTGGGTGGATTTGTTGGAATCTGTGCTATCACTCTTTCGATTTCAGCCATAGTTGTTCTCTGCTCTTTCGCAATTTCACTGATTATTTCGTACAGTCACAGTTTTTCTCTCCCAGAATTGTATTCCAGCGTGTGTCTAATCTTTCAAGTTCGTTTTGTGTTCTGGGAAAGCCAAATAAATTGTTTACACTTACTGACCAAATTGTTGGCGGGAACAGCTGAGGGCTTCTGCTCGGATTGTTCCTTCTGCTTCCACGAAATTTTCCAAGAACATAATTTTCCTCAAACCACTGAACTACAGAATCTGCATATTCTAGTAAAATTGATTTCACTTCTTCAAAAGCAGCTGGAATTTCATCAGATGAAAAAATGTGAGTGCTTGCAAATGTCTGACTTTGAGAGCAAACTCACTGTTTTCCCTATATTCGAAGGCTATGCCAGAGGATGGATATTCCTCAGCACATTTTTTTCCGAGATGAAACCAACAACTATTGTGTGCGCTGCTTCCAAATTCCTTTTTAGCAGCATTATAACGGTATCTATTTCAAAATCTATTATTATGCGTATATAGTGGTGCAAGCTGAATAGCTTAGTCTGATGCATAGTCTTGTAAATCCTACAAAAATACTGTATAATAGTATTATATTCTTTATACTTGCTGGAAAGTAACCCATAAACTAGTGGGACAAGTCTGTGCATCTCTGGATTCGTTTCAACCATAGCATGAATGGAACATAATTGCCTAAAAAGGGTTGGACAAATTTCAAATGTCCCATCCATAATCCAGAGGGGTGCTTCTTTAAGCTTTCGTAAATTATTCTCTGTTAAAAATAAAATAATTCTTTGATGTCCAAATGCGCTATCTCTGCCAAGAAATTTTGCACCATCTTCTCCTGTAAATTTATTGGGGCATCGATCCGTTCTGAAGTGGTAGGCTCCGCAGGCATGTCTTGGCATGTCTTCTCTTTTTTACAACTTGCCTTAGTGCATCCATATTAGGCATGTAAGCTGCATTTACTGTAGCCATTGACGTTGTCACGGTTTGAATTATTTGTGCAGGGGCTTCGTCCGTATTTCTCGCTCGTTCTTTTATTTGCGCTCTTGCAACAGCAATATCACTTTTCTCCGGTCTTGGAGCATGATTATGTGGTTTCTCATTGCGCATCCTGTGTTCATCTCCAATAAGAATAGTACTAGCAAAGCCAGTACAATTTGCATAATTTCTTTCAGTACAGTGACAATACCGTAAATCACCTCGCACTCTGTTATGGCAAAATAAATACCCTTTCCATTTCAGCAAATCCTTTTCTTTTTGTGAGTTAACTATTTATGTTGCATTCTTCATCTGCATAGTGCCTTCGGAAAACAATGCACTTTCTCTTTCCAAAATATTTAGAATGATATATTTCCACTATTATCACTTGACAACGCACAACAAAGGTTTCAACAAGCACGTTCTCTGTTCTCCAGTCAACTACGGACTAATGAGCAACCATTCAATAAAACACTCAGAATACAGACAATCACGTGAAGCTTGTTCCTCCAGTTAGGGTTTAAGCGAAGTTCAAGATTTTCGTACCTGCGGTCACAAGAAGTGGTTAATTTTAAGGATCGGCATCTTATCTTTTGTTTTTCCAAAACGCAGAGGTACATGTATTTTACAGCTGGGACGCTCCAGGCGGGGGATCAACAGATGCGAAGAACCCGGGAGCCAGGTTCCGATGGCGGCAGCAGGCGCGGACTGGGCAGCTGTACTCTGGGCCGGTAGGCGTCATGCTAATTCTCAAAAATAAATTCAAATTTTTTGTGTTGCACCATGCGTATGAAAGAAAATGTTTAAACTGAAAAAACAATTTGTTTACCCCGTAACATATTAAACGGAACCTGCGTCCCTACGTGCCAAATGATCTGTAAGCCAAACACAGTTTTTCATGCAACACCTTCCCCCGACTTTCTAACTTCAGATCTGTCTCGTTCGACTTATTTCCTGTACCGCCCCTCTCTTTCGCTAATTGCAGTTAATTGCCGTGAAATTGGTGTTTTACGTTGGGGTGTATTGCCGCCTGTCTTGAAGACTATAGTGAAAGCGGTGAACCCAGGGGAAAAGTATTCCATCAAAAGCAACAGAAATCCAATGCGAGAGCAAAACTTTGTTCGTTGGCATTACATCCAAGCAATTTAGGCGAAGTAGGAAGTGTGTTTTTCTACTACGACACCAGAAGATTGTCGCGAATGCTCATGCAATTACGATACAGATGTGTCCTTAAGACTTCTCTTTCAAGACGTCCAAAGGCCGGCACTAGGGGATGGGGAGGGATACAGTGCGGATGCTCTTTTTTGTTGCAGTTAGAAATTCTTAAGCTCATTCTTCCTTAAAACTTTGCCTGGTTACCAGTAAGTACTGTCTCATGCCTCAACCATTGCACAGATTTGTTGTTTTTGTTTTCATTCTTTGAGTTAACAGCGGGAAAATATCTGAACTGCGTTGTTTCAGTTGGAAATATTTTTTTTACTTCAGCAACAGGGCTTCACGTATAATTGCAAAATACTTCGATAGAATAAACATACCTTACATAAAGAGTTTGCATGAGAAAATAGATTAATAATAAGGAAAATATTCTAAAAACAAAAAAAGAAATTGCGGAGCCGAAAAAGCTTGGTAGAGGCGAAAAAGCTAGGTAGAGGAAACAAAAGGCTCTAAGAAAAAGTTCATATTTAGAGAAACCTGTAGTCGCTTAATGAGTAAGTGGTATAACTCAATACAAAATCATGTGCTGTATTTGAAAAAAAAAAATTATAAGCAAGTAGGCATCGTGACTGTCCACAGTTTCCCCTTTTCATCCTGTCGACATTACAACCACCACAGAAAAGAAAATAACAAAAACATAACAAAAATACCCATACAAAGTAAAATGCCCAAAACATAAAAAGAAGTAACCACACAAAATGAAATGCCCAAAACATTAAAAAAAGTGCAACCACACGAAACAAAATACCCAAAACATGGTAAGAAATTCTGTTGAAAGCACAATGAAGGTATACGATAGGAGAAATATATGTTTTTAAAACTTAATACAAGTGTCAAAACTGAAATAAAAAGAAAGAAAAAAGAAATATTCCAAATTTCATTGTTACTTTAGATATTTTGACCTGTTGACATTTCGTAAATTGTACTTGCACTCGGTCAAAAAATATTACTTGCAAGGACTCTTTAGTAACTTTTAATCGCTGTGGTCGTATTTATAAGGTTTGCATAACAAATCAAGTTAATAATGTTGCGCTTTCACTTAGGCACCAAATGCTAATTATTGGCCGCTAGGCCTAGGCCTTTTAATTAATTTCTGATAAGCGTAACACTCTTAAATTGATTTGTCATGCAAACCTCATATGATCACAGCATTATAAAAATTACTATAAATGCATATGCCTAGGTCTCGGGCGTATCTATTAATGCTTTGTGCTCGAGTAACATTTAAACAGAATTCATTTTATTTTCTATGAAAACTACATAAATATCAGCTCGGAGGACTGAAAACTATCAAAAATCTCTAGGCCTAGGGTCTGCTTAATAGTTCCAACCTCAGAAAAGCGCATTGCTAAAATCTTGGACTTTTTTTTTTTTGATTGGAGGTTTAACGACCACCGTGAGCAACTCAATGGGCTATAAGCAGTCGCCTATCCCTAATTTAGGGTCACTGGTTCCAGGAAAGGGAGAGAGCCAGTGCCGTAAGACAAACACAACATCCATGCCTCACCGGGATTCGAACCCGGACCCCTTTCGGACGAATTATCAAAGGCCATCGCTTAGACCACTGCGCCACCGGGGCGGCTCTTGGACTTCTATGAAAACATTATGAAAATTAGCACGGCATACTGAAAATTGCTAAACAGGCCCAGTCCTAGGGCTTTCTAATTATTGTTTTGTACCTGACTAAAAAGTGTAACATTATCTTTAGTTCTTACTAGCAGGGGTACCCGGAATTTCCCAGGTAAATATTACTATTTCTAAAATCACCAAGTTCAGCGGGTGAAAGTTAATGAATGAAAAAGCTATTTCCGTAAATTTCCAGGAAACTTATATTAAATCTTTTGATTTAGTTAATTTAATTATACGAAGCAAAAAAGAATTTACATTATTTACATTACATTGTATTTCTGCCTGATAAGGCAACCGTTGGTGGTGAAAGCTAACGTTTATTAATTTGTGTTTTTAATTCACCGTGAACCGGATATTTTTTCACTTTATTGTTATCTACGGCCTCTAACCTAGACCGTAGGTGGGGTAATGGAGTGCTGTATTGGGATGCAGTTCTTAAGAATAAAAATTGTAATTTTTACGAAAATTTTGAATGGACCCTTTCCGTCTGCGGTCTAAGTTACAATACAATGAGGTAGTGTACTAAATTTGGTCGTTCTAAATTCGAAACTGTAGGTTTTGCAAAAATTGGCATGGGGTGGGGGGGCTCAGAACACCTGGCTCCAACCGTTTCCGAAAACCGGCTGCATTCTCAGTTAGAGTACCATGACATAGTATACCAAATTTGGTGGTTTTAAATTGAAAACTGTAGATTTTACGAAATTTTTTATGGGAGGGCTCTGACCCCGTGCCTGACCCTTTCCCAAAACCGTCTACCATCTAAGTTATAGTACCATGAGATAGTATACCAAATTTGGTTGTTCCAAATTGAAAACTGTAGATTTTACGAAAATTTTGTATGGGGGAAGGATCTAACCCCTGGGCCCCGACCCGTTCCGAAAATCGTCTACGGTCTAAGTTAGAGTACCATGATATGGTATACCAAATTTGGTGGTTCTAAATTGAAAACTGTAGATTTCAAGAAATTCTTTATGGGGGGGGGGGGTTCTGAACCCCGGGCTCCGACCCTTTCCAAAAAACCATTTACCGTCTAAGTTAGAGTACCATGAAATAGTATACCAAATTTGGTGGTTCTAAATTGAAAACTCTAGTTTTTACGAAACTTTTTTATGGGGGCGGCTCTTACCCCGTGCCCGACCCGTTCCAAAAACCGTCTACCGTCTAAGTTAGAGTACCATAAGATAGTATACCAAATTTGGTGGTTCTAAGTTGAAAACGGTATGTTTTACGAAAATTCTTTGGGGAGAGGGGGATGCTCTTACTGCCCGGGCCCCAATCTGTTCCAAAAACCGTCTCCCGTCTAAGTTACAGTTTCATGATACCAAATTTGGTGGTTCTAATGTGAAAGCTATAGATTTTACGAAAATTTTGTATGTGGGGCTCCTACCCCCCGCGCCTTGACTTATTCCAAAAACCGTCTACCGTCTAAGTTAGAGTACCATGAGATAGTATACCAAATTTGGTGGTTCTAAATTGAAAACTGTAGATTTTACGAAAATTTCATCGGGAGGGCATTCTAACCCCCGTGCCCCGACGTGTTCTGAAAACCGTCTACCGTCTAAGTTAGAGTACCATGTTATAGTATACCAAATTTAGTGGTTCTAAATTAAAAACTGTAGATTTCACGAATTTGTTTATGGAGGGAAGGGGCTCTGAACTCCGGGCTCCGACCCTTTCCAAAAACCGTCTAAAGTCTAGGTTAGAATACCATGAGATAGTATTCCAAATTTGGTGGTTCTAAATTGAAAACTGTAGATTTTACGAAAATTTAAAATTTTGTACGGGGGGGGGGGGGGTAGGGTTGCTCCGACCCCCGAGCCCCGACCCGTTCCAAAAACCGTCTCCCGCTAAGTTAGAGTTTCATGACACAAAATTTGGTGGTTCTGAATTGAAAAATAAGGATTTTAAGAAAATTTTGTATGGGGGGGTCTTACCCCGGATCTTGATCCGTTCCAAAATCATTCTACTGTCTAAGTTAGAGTACCATGAGATAGTATACAAAATTTGGTGGTTCTGAATTGAAAACTATAGATTTTACGAAAGTTTGTGGTGTAGGGGGGGGTAACCACCCTTGCCCGAACCGTTCTGAAAACCGTCTACTGTTTAATTTAGAACACCATTATATAGTATACCAAATTTGGTAGCTCTAAATTGAAAACTTTAGTTTTTACGAAAAAAATTTATGGGCGGGCCCGTTCCAAAAACCGTCTTCCGTCTAAGTTAGAGTACCATGAGAGAGTATGCCAAATTTTGTGGTTCTAAATTGAAAACTGAATATTTTACGCGACATTTTAAGGGGGGTGCCTTATCCCTGGGCTCCAACCCCTTCCAAAAACTGTCTACTGTCGAAGTTAGAGTACCATGAGATAGTATACCAGATTTGGTGGTTCTGAATTGAAAACTGTAGTTTTTAAGACAATTTTGTATGTCGGGGGCTCTGACCCCCGGGCCTTGACCCGTTCCAAAAACGGTCTCCCGTCTTAGTTAGAGTACCATAAGATAGTATACCAAATTTGGTGGTTCTAAGATCAAAACTGTAGATTTTACGAAATTTTTTATGAGGGGGCGACCCCGCGGGCTCCAACCCCTTCCAAAAACCGTCTAGCGTCTAAGTTAGAGTACCATGAGATAATATACCAAATTTGGTGGTTCTAAATTGAAAACTGTAGATTTTACGAAAAAGTTTTTATTCGGGGGGGGGTCTGACCCTCCGGGCTCCATCCCCTTCCAAAAACCGTCTAGCGTCTAAGTTAGAGTACCATGAGATAGTATACCAGATTAGGTGGTTCTGAATTGAAAACTGTAGTTTTTAAGAAAATTTTGTATGTGGGGCGCTCTGACCCCCGGGCCTTGAGCCGTTCCAAAAACGGTCTGCCGTCTAAGTTAGAGTACCATAAGATAGTATACCAAATTTGGTGGTTCTAAGATCAAAACTGTAGATTTTACGAAATTTTTTATGAGGGGGGTGCGACCCCGCGGGCTCCAACCCCTTCCAAAAACCGTCTAACGTCTAAGTTAGAGTACCATGAGATAATATACCAAATTTGGGGGTTCTAAATTGAAAACTGTAGATTTTACGAAAAAGTTTTTATTCGGGGGGTCTGACCCTCCGGGCTCCAACCCCTTCCAAAAACCGTCTAGCGTCTAAGTTAGAGTACCATGAGATAGTATACCAGATTAGGTGGTTCTGAATTGAAAACTGTAGTTTTTAAGAAAATTTTGTATGTGGGGGACTCTGACCCCCGGGCCTTGACCCGTTCCAAAAACGGTCTGCCGTCTAAGTTAGAGTACCATAAGATAGTATACCAAATTTGGTGGTTCTGAGATGAAAACAGATGAAAACTGTAGATTTTACGAAATTTTTTATGAGGGGGGGGCACCGGCCCCGCGGGCTCCAACCCCTTCCAAAAACCGTTTACCGTCTAATAGTTTTAGTGCCAAAGAAAAACGTAAAATTCCTATCCTGTCTGCGTGGCCAAACTTTATAAATTTGATCAGGGAGCAAGACGTTCGAAATCGTACGTTTTCCTGCATTCGTTTTGTATGTAACCAAAATCTGTAAACGCGACGAATTGACGTAGTCGACGAATTTGTCCGCGACGAATTGACGCAGTCGACGAATTGACGCGCGACGAATTAACGCGCGACGAATTGACGCAGTCGACGAATTGACGCGCGACGAATTGACGTAGGTGACGAATTGACGTGACACCGTGTCTCAGTCGAGTCACATTATTGTGACCACCTCCCACTTTTGACGTCAACAGAGCGTATCTAATGAAAGAAGGCATGTGTCGTGAGTTGGCTTGGAGGTGTCCTGTAGTCATTCTGAAAACGCATCACTCGTTGCTGTCATGGATAAAAGGAGCAATTTATCAGATTTCCAAAGAATGATGATTATCGGGCATGTATTTCTGAAAGAGCCCAGTTTGTGAACTGTTCGCACGCTGCTGTCGTTAAAATGTATCGTGATTGAAGAAATGACACCATTGCGAATAAGCGAAGTGGAAACTGCGGAGCATCACGTGTTATTGGTGTGACAGGTGAACGTCGGCTTCGAAGGTGCGTAAGGGCCGATGGACACGCTACAGTGGAGAAACTCATCGGCCGAATGAACCAGGATGCTACCGGAAGTGTGTCTAAACCGACAGTTCAGTGAACCCTGCTGCGTATGGGGCTCCGATGCAGACAGATGGTCACTGCACCTACGCTAACGAAGGTCCATCGGCAGAAAAGACTTACATTTGCACGGCAGTATCAGAAATGGACCTCCGCCGATTGGCAAAGGATTGCCTTCTCCGATGAGTCACGTTTTCTGCTTCATTGAACGGATAGACGTTTGCGTATAAAGCGAGAAACATAGGAGAACAAACACTCTTCAACCATTGCCGGAAGAACACAAGCTGGTGGGGGCAGCGTTATGGTCTGGGGAATGTTTTCGTGGCATTCCCTGGGTACACTCATACCTGTGGAAGGCACTGTGAACCAAATTCGTTATGAATCCATCCTTTCAGTCCCCGTACATACATACATGCTGGTTGTCTTCCCTGGGGCGAATGGGATTTTCCAGTACGACAATGTGACGTTTCACACAGCTAGAAATGTCCGAGAGTGGTTGGAAGAGCACGATGAAGACTTCAAAGTACTCACCTGGCCCCCTAATTCCCCAGATGTAAACCCAGTTGAGCATCTGTGGAACCACCTCTATCGTGTTATTTGCCCTATGGATCCTCCACCACGCACCCTCCAGCAGCTGTCAGGTGCACTGCAGTCAGTATGGCTCCACATACCTGTCAACACCTTGCAGCAAATCATTGAGTCACTCCCAGACCGCCTAGCTGCTGTCCGCGCTGCACACGGCGGTTACTCTGGATATTAGCTGGTGATCAGAATAATGTGACTCAACCGTCTCTCTCTCTATATATATATATTCCATATATACGTTGCTTATTATCATTGCGACATTTTGAGCTGCTTTTTAACTTCAGTGAATCTAGAATTTTGAAGAGCGGAGATATTGCCACCGGAATCGATTTTCACAAATTTTTCTTGTTCCGAAGCTGGAATTTTCGACGAATTTCTCATATGCTGTGTTTCACTAGAACCTTTTACATTTTCAAGCACGTTGTTCACCTTTGTTTTTCTCATAGTATTCGACCACTCATCCATAATAGACTATCTCTCCGAATGGTTTTCAGCTGTTTTCAAACAACGCTGAGAAGCACATATATTTCCAGTCCGGTGATCTTAAAGTACTGTAAATAAATCATTACAGAAAATGCTGCGTTTTCGACGACAAAACGTATTGACTTCCAAATAAGTTTGGGTTGTTCACTGCTGGAATCAATGTTTCTCTTGCTCTCCAGATGGGAACGTCAAAAATCTATATATTAACAGGAGCTCCCGATTGACCCTGATGACAAAAGTTCGGACTTTTCAAGTTGTTCGTTTGAACAATGCTGTGAGCTTGTTTTTTAGTATCTGTTCAGATTTACTGAGAAATATTTTTCTCAGAAAAAGAAAAATATAGCTGGAATTCGACTGGAACATTCTGCGTACATTTGGCGGACATAGAACTGTCTAATGGACTTCTACGCGCACCTTCTTAGAACGGACGAATATTTCGAAAAGACCAATTGATGAAATTGGAAGTAAGGCATATACACTATATTGAAAAAGTCACCGGACACCCCTTCAAAAGCAAATAAACGGATCTGCTGCGTTGTTAAGATTCGCGGTACAGCTGCAAACGGTATAAAAACAAACCTGCAGCTGACGGCGATCATATCGCACTGTGAGGTTGAGTGAAAATGTCGCGGTGGAAGAGAACTGACTTTGAGAAAAGAAAGATTGTTGGGTGTTATATTAGTGGGTTGTCCATAAGAGAAACCGAGAGGCTTTTAAACATACCAAACTCAACTGTTTTGGATGTACTGAATAAGTGGAAGACACATGGCGTGCCTGAAGCAGCAAAACGGTAAGAGACCAAAGAAAATCAGTGATACAGGACGTCGAAGCCTCGGAAGAGTTGTTACACCTAATCGACGGAGTACTGCACAAGACCTCAGTGTACAGGTGAGTTAAAATGCTGGAACTTCGGTACGTAGACGTACCATTTGCAGAGAACTTCATTCCATGGGTTTCCGTGGTCGTGTGACTGCTCATAAGCCTTTCATCTGCACTCAGAATGCTACTCGTCGTTTAGCATGGTGTAAAGAACATCCATCATCCATCCGTAGATTAATGGAAATGGGTCTTATGGACTGATGAATCCAGATACACAATCCATCAGTCTGATGGTCGTGTGTGGGTATAGCGACAGCCGGGGGAACGCTATTTACCACAGTGTGCTGTTCCTACGGTCAAGTTTGGAGTTGGCAGTGTACTCCTATGGGGGTGTTTTTCGTAGTATGGTCCCTGCCCATTGGTTATCGTGGACAAACCTGTTAGCCAGCACATCTACCTCGATATTCTTGACAATTATGCTCTACCAACTCTGTGGCAATACTATGGAACCGAGTCTTGTTGGTACCAGCAGGATAATGCACCGAGCCATAAAGCAAGGACTGTTACGGCGTGGTTCGACGATAATTCCGTATCGTGTGTGGACTGGCCAGCACAGAGCCCTGATCTTAATCCCATAGAGCACCTATGGGATGAATTATAGCGCTGCATAAGAAGTTTGGAACCAAGGCCTACTACTAAGCAACAGTTAGCGGCAGCATTATATACTGAATGGAAGCGCATACCTATCGGTGTGTTCCAAAACCTTTTCGGAAGCATGTCTCTAAGGGTGAGTGCATGCATTAAAGCCAAAGGTGGATCGACGCCGTAGTAATATATGTCAATAAATGCTGTGTTGTGTTTCTCTTCTAGGTCTCCGGCGACTTTTGTGAATATAGTGTATGTGTGATTCTCAAAGGCACTTATTTAAAAGGGTTTTCCCCCCCATGTCATCGTGCAGTATAAATTTTGCAACTTTATAATCATCGTAAACTTTATACTGTCATAAAGTACCTACGAATGGGTTTTAAAAATTTCCATGACCTGCACGTTACACCTGAGCAGCACAATGTGGAGGAGAATTTTTGTTTGATAGCTCAAAATGTGGATCATAAGTGAACATCACGAACTCGGTTTTGGCGCTGTGTTACTCGCTTATGAAAGAGGCATGACACATGCAGTAGATCTTATCACTCCAAAAAGCAGGACTAAGCTTTTAAACCTTTAACCTGCTGGAACGGACCAAATATGGATACGGAAAATGGTGTGAAATCATATCGAACGAATATATTCGCTGTCTAAGCAGTGGCTCCAGCGTGGCTGGAACGAGTGAAACTGGGCATCACAAAGGGGTGATTTCGCTTTAGCTGTGTTATTCAGAGTGATCGTATAGGAAGATGATTGAAACTAATTCTTTCTGACTCATTGCCTGCTAAATGGGTTATAACAATGGCGACCAACCTAAGAAAGGAGGGAGAAGATGTTTGAGTGACTTCTTTCTACCCAGTGACATGATATCCGTGTCATGGAGAGAAACCCTTCCCCATCGCATGACTTGAGTCACAGAGCATAGAATAGAAAACTAGAAGGGAGCGTTTATCATCAGTGGGCTGCAAATGGCCAGGTGGTCGACGCAGCCCACTATCTATACCATAAGATAGTATACCAAATTTGGTGGTTCTAAATTGAAAACTGTAGAAATGTTAACTAAAATAACCAAAATTTTGTATGGGGGCCTCCTTGACACTCCCAGGCTCTGAAACCCCTTCTATGGTCTACGTTTGAGTGCCATGAAATAGTGCACCAAATTTGGTAGTTCTAAGTTGAAAACTGTAGATTTGTATAGCAGACAAACAAACAAATATACAAACTTTCACTTTTATATGTATAGATTGATGAATTTAATATTAAGGAGATTGAAAACGGAATCAAGGCCAACAAATACGTTATTGTTGAAAACAAAAAGGGAAAGAGCGAATGCTGGAAGTTGTTTCGTCTCGTTGAGAAACCAGAATATGTTTCACATCAACTGCAATTTTCACAAGCTTGTGATGATTTGAAAATTTCCAAAAGGTGAATGTTGATTTCATGAGTGTTCTTGGTGAATGTTGATTTCATGAGTGTTCTTGGTGAATGTTGATTTCATGAGTGTTCTTGGTGAATGTTGATTTCATGAGTGTTCTTGGTGAATGTTGATTTCATGAGTGTTCTTGGTGAATGTTGATTTCATGAGTGTTCTTGGTGAATGTTGATTTCATGAGTGTTCTTGGTGAATGTTGATTTCATGAGTGTTCTTGGTGAATGTTAATTTCATGAGTGTTCTTGGTGAATGTTGATTTCATGAGTGTTCTTGGTGAATGTTGATTTCATGAGTGTTCTTGGTGAATGTTGATTTCATGAGTGTTCTTGGTGAATGTTGATTTCATGAGTGTTCTTGGTGAATGTTGATTTCATGAGTGTTCTTGGTGAATGTTGATTTCATGAGTGTTCTTGGTGAATGTTGATTTCATGAGTGTTCTTGGTGAATGTTGATTTCATGAGTGTTCTTGGTGAATGTTGATTTCATGAGTGTTCTTGGTGAATGTTGATTTCATGAGTGTTCTTGGTGAATGTTGATTTCATGAGTGTTCTTGGTGAATGTTGATTTCATGAGTGTTCTTGGTGAATGTTGATTTCATGAGTGTTCTTGGTGAATGTTGATTTCATGAGTGTTCTTGGTGAATGTTGATTTCATGAGTGTTCTTGGTGAATGTTGATTTCATGAGTGTTCTTGGTGAATGTTGATTTCATGAGTGTTCTTGGTGAATGTTGATTTCATGAGTGTTCTTGGTGAATGTTGATTTCATGAGTGTTCTTGGTGAATGCTGATTTCATGAGTGTTCTTTTCTTCTGAGAGGCGATGATGAAATCAACATCCACATTTTGCAAATTTTCAACTCATCAGAAGCTGGTAAAAATTGGTGTTGCTGTGAGACATATTTTAAGTTCGATATGTTATCAAGAAAACAGCAATTAAACATACAAGTTACTTAATTCATAGGTTTTGACAGCAGCGACACCAGAATTAAGTGGAACAGCCTTAACATTACGACGGAGGGACTTTTTGACTCTCGCAGATGTGTTTGAAACCATGTGTAAAACAGTTAGGTTATGTGAAGAACGGTAATTTCAAAACTATCTGTAAGTGAGTAAATTATGCATTTTTTTCTTTTCCGTAATATACACATATTTATACGCCGATCAGCCATTACATTATGACCACCTACTTAATAAGCTGTAGGACCACCTTTAGCCCACAAAACAGCATCCACTCAGCGAAACATCGGTTCGATGTAGTTTAGATGGGTATCCTGGGGTATCTGGTACCATAATGTCAACAGCATGTCCTCCAGTTCCCGTACATATCGGGGTGATGGTGATATAGCGCGAACCCGCTTTTCCATGTCGAACCACAAATGTTCCATTGGATTCATGTCAGGTGAATTTGGAGGCCAGGGCATTAACAGAAAGTCACCAGCATGTTCCTCGAACCACTCCTTGGCGCATTATCCTGTTGGTAATGGCCATCACACGCAGAGAACACAGTTTCCATGAATTGGTGCACTTGCCCGCAACGATGTTCAGATGCCTGACAGCTGTCAGGGATTGTGCAATTGGGATAATAAAGCCTAAAGTGTCCCAAGAAAACATTGCCGACAGCACAACACCGCCACCGTCGGCTTGTTTCCACCCAACAGTGCATCCAGGTGCCATACCCTCTATTGATAATCGGCGTATCTGCGCCCGGCCGTCTACGTGATACACAAGGAATCTTGATTCGTCAGACCAGGCCACTTTCTTCGAATCATCCACGACCCAATCTCGACGATCTTGTGCCCATTTCATGCGTTGTTGGCGATGATGTGCAGTGAGCATGGGGACCCGACTGGGTCTTCAGCTACGCAGGAGCATGCGCAGTAAGCTGCGATGAGCAGCTGTGACCCATTGCCCTGATCACCACTGTTGTAGCTGCGGGTGGTTTGTCTCACTGCGGCCCTGTAGTCGCTGTGAACAATGCGTTTAGCCATCTGTGCACCACTTCGGAACAATCCACAAGCCGCGCAGTTTCAGAGATCGTAGTTCCGAGGCGCCGTGCAATCATAATTTGACCTTTATTAAATTCCTATAAATCGTCAGCTTTTCCCATTCTGACACCGAACACTACTAACAGAAAGCCCGTCCTCCGGTTGTATATGTACTGCTCTGTGAACTTCACCTGTGCCAATGTTCGGTCTCCAGGAGCTCTCATCTCTCTAGGCTGGGGATAGTCATAATGAAATGGCTCATCAATGCATGGTTTCTATACCTTTGAACGCGCAGTTTATGCATACGTATATATGATTATGTATAATTATAAAATAAGCTGCGTTAAAAGTAGATTTGTCCGGTCAGGACCGTGTCGGGTCAAATTATGTGATGTCCTGGTCCGTGGTCCAAACGTTTTGACCCGTTTCGAAGTCTGGTCACCCAGTCGTCTGGCCATTGCCATTTGACTTTTGTCAAACTCGAGTCATCCCGCTGCTTTTCCCATCTGAAGAACAAGAATAATACTGATTAACATAAATCAGTACAAGTGTTATCACCTTCACACTCGCCGTCGTTTACCTGCAGTTGCTTTGATTTGCAGAAAGACGCGCTGGTCATCATGTTTTGGCTCTTCGGCGTAGGTCGTCTCTCATACTGTAGGACATTTGCTGTCGTTTTGGAATTTGGTAATTCCCTTCGCACACACAAATCGTCTTGGAGACATTTTCCCATAGCAATGACATAGGGTTGGATCCCTTTGCGCTGCGTCAGTCCGGGACCATCTTCCTTTTTCTAAAAGGAGCCTCTCCAAACGCGCAAACGAGGAATCTCCAAGTGTTATGAAAAATTCTTTTACAAGGAACACCCCCGGGGTCAAACAAACAAAACAGCACCAAACTTCCGTTATTAAGTCATTTACGTACCTCTGAATTCAATGGTGATATTCGTTTTTCTGTAAAACTCCGCAGTTGACCAATAGAGGTCTCTGAAGACAGGTGCCCCTGTAACGTACCAGGAGATGTGACGTACCTGCCAGAAGAACGCACACGACATAAAGGCAGATAGGAATCAGAATAAAACGTCCGCTTAGCTCAATTGGTAGAGCAACTTATTCCGGAATGAGGGGATCCGGGTTCGAATCCTAGCGCGGATAGAAATGACGGAGAAATTTACTTCGTTATACCTCGTCGAAGCGTAAAGAGAGTTCTTGGAAGCATGTATAAAGTTTGTTAGCTAAATGGCCATCTATGAACATCGCAACGTCTATATTGTGTAGCTGTGTGTTGCGCTATGAAGTGATTGCACCATCGCTTTGGTATCTTTCTCTCCCTTTTTGGACAATGTTCTTTCGCATGAAATCTCGTAGTTAAACTGGCTCTGTTCACAGTTCCAGATATACACCCAATTTGAATATTATCCGTTTCAATATGTTCATTAACTTCCGTAATGAATGCGTCTACTCGTTTGATTACTTCTTTGTCGTCCTGGAGATCGTTCTTTGCTTGGAGTATAGTTATATGGCGAGACGTTATTCCAAAATCTCTTTTCAAATTATCAATGAAATGTACGGAAGCTTTGAAGTTCACAAGCCCGATATTTCTGGCTGCTTCAATTGCTCAATGTTGTAAATGCCAGTAATGAACGCTACATCCCAATTCTCTTTTGCCTCGTCAAACTTGGCTATAATATGTTGTTAAACGGCATTTACTTGTAGTGTGCGATTTCCTTTAAAAACGGTTATATCTTCCCTTTTCTTCGCTACATAGTCCAACAAGACTTTAATGTTACTTTTCGTCTTTAGTTTGGGGTATCTCTTCATTAGCTTCTCATATGTGTTGTACCCCCGGACATAATAATCGTCAAAACTATTGCCTAATGTTTTATCATTGAACATTGTGACTTGACACTTTGACCTTTTTTACAGATGAAAGTTCATATTCACTGGGGCTGCTTCCATCTTCTCTCTTCGGACTTGAAGCATAAATACTGCTTTCAATGCATATCTCATCATTACCTTCATCACCATTAACGTACCTGCGATCTAACGTTACGACACTATCACTGTCTAACAGGTTTTCACATTTTTCCATAATTACGGACGCAAGAAAACATGCGAACGACTCATCTTCCAGAACACTACCACCTTCATGCTGCACCTTACGTCGTACTTTCAGCTCGAGCAACCTCAATTCAATAAGTGGACTGATTACTAATCGTTGAAACATTTTATCGTCTCACTACGTACACAGAAAAACAAGGCATGTGATACAAGCACCTGTACACTCTCGACTGGCGTGGCAGCCGGCGAGAGACGGATGATACAACGGAGCCCTCTAGTGAGCAACTGCGGTATTTTACAGAAAAACAAGTATCACCAATGAATTCGGAGGTACGTAAATGACTTATAATGGAAGTTTGGTGCGCTTTTGTCGGTCCAACCCTGAGGTGTTCCCTTTTAGTAACAATACTGGATCTATTCACAGTTTTATCTGCCATAAGTTATTATACATACACTGAAGAGCAATTGAATTAGAGACAGCTGGTGTTATGCAAATGCTGCGCTGTGAGCGGCCCTGTAAACGGAAACGACATGACGTATGCTGCGATCCGACAATATAAGGAGTGAGGCGACGGGAATCAGTAAGAGTTGGACGCAGTATGGGTAAGACGAAGGATCTAGGCGCATTTGATCGTGGGCCAATTGTCGGGGCCCGAGGAATGGGTCACTTCATCTCGGAAGTCGTGCAGTTACTGGAATTTTCACGAGCCACTGTGTCACGGGTGCACCGTGAGTACATCGAATCCTGTAAAACCATCCCTGCAAGGGCCAACTGCCGTGGACAACTGCGTGTGGCTCATCTTCGGCTAGCTCGCATTGTAACAGCGGATAGACGGGCCACAGTGCAAGAAATCACTCGGCAATTTAACGCTGGTGCACAAAAACCTGTAAGCAGCCACACCATCCAGAACCATCTCCTCGCTATGGGGTACAGAAGCCATCGTCCCACGAGGGTACCGCTGCTGACCGCACATCACAGGGTGCAAAGATTAGCATGGGCGCCGGAACATCACCACTGGACCCTGCACATGTGGGAAAATGTTGCCTGGACTGATGAGTCGAAATTCACGTTGGTACATGCGGATGGCAAGATACGAGTACGGCGCAAACCACATGAAGCGATGGATCCTTCTTGCCAGCAGGGTACTCTTCAAGCTGGTTGGGGTGGTATTCTCGTCTGGGGACTGTTTACGTGGACTGAAATGGGACCTCTGGTACGTGTGATATCGTCCCTCACAGGTCAACGTTACCGGTATATCCTGGACAATCATTTGTTTCCGTTTGCGCGTCTTCAACATCCCACTGGGGACCTCATCCTGCAACAAGACAATGCACCGTGCCATCGCTCCCGAATTGTATCCGAATGGTTGGATGAACACTCCTCCTACGTGACCTCGCTTCCTTGGCCAGCTACGTCACCTGACCTTAATCCCATCGAGCACATCTGGGATGCCATCGAGAGAAATGTTCGAGGCTCTGACCCCTCCATCAAATCTTCGTGAACTGTGGAAGCTTGTTCAGGGGTCGTGGATCCGTATGGCTTCCCAACGCTTCCGGTGTTTTGTCGAGTCCATGCCGAGACGAACCGCCGCCTTCATCAGGGCGAAAGGAGGTGCTACACGTTACTAGACAGGTATCTCTAATTCAATTGCTCTTCCGTGTGTAAACAGCCTGATGTCTCTGTCATTCTCTCTCTCTCTCTCTCTCTGGAAAGCTTGACGTCACAGCAACGTCTTCATTGTGGCACCTTCTCGTGATGTTGTGTGGAAACACAGTCAAATATGCCACATTATCGTACATTTTGCAAAATATTTCGCAACGGTCTTGCTTACAAATTTAAGTTGAAATCACTCGTGGAAGACCAGAGATTTCAGTGTTTTGAGAAAATCGACAGCTCATATCCACACAATTGAGTTTTGAAAGCAAGGACCACCACATCCTCACATTTTAGTTATTCTGCGAGCCGAAAACGTTTTAACTACTGAACGTATCAATCAATTCGTGTATAATCTCGAGATGCCAAAGTAATATTGCGTGCTATATAATAGCATGCGATCGCTTCCACATGCCAAGGTGATCGCGTGCTAATTTAAAAACATTGAAATATATGAATGCCTCGAGTTCTACGTATATCCGATTTACAAAATTCGAATTGAATTCTTAATATCACGGCAAGTTGAGTTTGTATATTTATTTAATTTAGCACAATTCGAAAAGGAATTTGTAGACTTCATTTGTTTCCTTTTTAATTTCATCGAACTTTCCGAGTTTAGTGTTCATTATCCTATACATTTTGCAAAATATTTCAAATATATCACAATATCATATAATTGGGATGTAAGGTCAGGTGATGCGTAACATCACAGCCTCTCCTTGACAAATGTCAACCCCGCCTTCTCGTGGTGCATCCTGTTCCCACTAAAGGGGCTCTGACGACCGCCAATAGCGGTATAACTATACCATCGGGATCAGAGGAAATGCTATCCCACACTCACCAACCCGCTTGGCCAGCGTGGTGAGTTATGGCCAAACACCTCCAAAATGACTCTACAACTTAAATCTTGGCCCTCAGTCTCCGGCAGCTGGAATGTACCTGGCCAAGGCAGCGGCCAGTGCGACATGAAGGCAGAGGGTGCTAAGAATCCCCGGAGGACCGGACTAGGCTGCCATGTGATGCTGACCTTGGCTACCTACAACGGACGCTCCCTATCTTCTGATTCAAGGCTTCTTGAATTGGAAGAGGAACTACAAAGGATCAAGTGGGACATCGTCGGGCTAAGTGAGGTAAGGAGAAAAGGAGAAGATCTCATTGAACTGAAAAGTGGACATCTCTTCTATTATCGTGGGACAGATACTGGTAGAACTAGTGGTGTTGGATTTATAATAAACAAGAAACTGAAGGATAAAGTGGTAGAAGTTGAAAGTTCCTCTGACAGAGCTGCACGACTCGTTATCCAACTATCGAGAAGATACCAGGCTCAGATTATTCAAACTTATGCACCCACCACAAGTCATCCTGAAGAAGAAATTGAAGAATTTTATGAGGAAATTCGTCATCTAAATAATAAAGGTAAGCAGCACTTGAAGATAATTATGGGAGATTTCAATGCAAAAATAGGGCAACGGCAACAGAATGAAACTTCAGTAGGTAAATTCGGTCACGGCAACAGAAACCAGCGTGGAAATACTCTCGTTGAGTTTGCAGAGGCAGAAGGATTTTTCATCTTGAATTCCTTTTTCAAGAAAAAAGCCACACAGGAAATGGACATGGAGACATCCAATTGGGACGACAAGTGAAATTGATTTTATTATGTGTAACAAAAAATTCGTCATCGAAGACTGCAGTGTGCTGAACAAGTTCAACACAGGTAGTGACCATAGATTGGTGAGATGTAAGATTCACCTCAACACTAAACTGGAACGTGGCAAGCTCATAAGACAAACAAAATGTATTGACATAACCAACCTTAAAAAACACCATAATACTTTCAAGTTGGAACTGAAGAACAGATTCTCTGCTTTAGAAGGCCTAACATCGGAAGAAGTGGATATTTCGGAAGTTAACAGAAAAGTAACCAAAGCTCTTATGGAAACAGCAACAAAATTAGCTGGGTCTAAGAACAAGTTGTATGTGAACAAATTATCAGAAAAAACCAAAATGTTGATGCAAAAAAGAAGAGAGATGAGGACAACTAAAGAAGATGTGACTTCCAAAGTGGAATATATAGAGCTATGCAAGACAGCACGAAAAAGTATCACTGAAGACGTAAGGAAATTCAACTGTGAGCTAGTGAGGAAAGCAATTGAAAACAACCAAAGCCTAAAGATAGCAAAGGGACATCTCAGTAAGGGAAGAAAACAGATTATGGCTCTGAGAAAAGAAGATGGTTCTATAACAAGAAATAGAGGCGAAATTTTGACAAGAGTGAAAGATTTCTACTCCAAATTATATGAAAGGGATGATACATGTACTCCAGACACCATGAAAGGTACCAGTACCAGAGTTCTTCCAGTCCTTCCAGCAGAAGTTGCACATGCAATCAAGAACATGAAGAGGGGAAAAGCTCCAGGAGAAGATGGAATTACTGTAGACATCATACAAGAAGCAAGTGGAGAAATCGAAACAGTACTCGCCCAAATTTTCACTCGATGCCTTAATGAAGGGAAAATTCCTGAGGATTGGAACAATGCTACAATGATCCTGCTACATAAAAAAGGTGACATTGAGGATCTCAGGAACTACAGACCTATCAGCCTCCTATCAGTGGTTTATAAAATCTTCACTAAAGTTCTTTCACACCGCTTGAAGGTAACACTGGACATGGCTCAACCGAGAGAACAAGCTGGATTCAGGAGTGGCTACAGCACAATAGATCATATCCACGTACTGAGAGAACTAATTGAAAGAGCGAGGGAATATGAACTTCCATTGTGCATGGCTTTTATCGATTATGAAAAAGCCTTTGATTCGGTGAAACCATCAGCAGTTACCACGGCTCTGAAATCCTGCGGTATTGAAGATGCATACATTAATATTATTAATAACATCTATGAAAAT
This sequence comes from Macrothele yani, assembly GCA_039090855.1. Classification (NCBI taxonomy): domain Eukaryota; kingdom Metazoa; phylum Arthropoda; class Arachnida; order Araneae; family Macrothelidae; genus Macrothele; species Macrothele yani. Next base: position 43,328,217 of record CM077004.1, read on the forward strand.
GCAAGTGCAAAGATTCGGCTGTTTGAAAATACAACGCACATAAAAATTGGAAAGGGAGTGAGACAAGGTGACACCATATCTCCGAAGCTCTTTAATGCCACATTGGAAAATGTCTTTCAATCACTGAACTGGGAAAACAAAGGGATAAAGATTAATGGAGATTATCTAACCCACCTTCGTTTTGCTGATGACGTAGTCATTTTTGCAACTACCCCATCAGAGCTGCAGAGTATGATCCAGGAACTTGCTGACAAGAGTAAAGAAGTGGGATTAAAAATGAACTTTCAGAAGACAAAAGTGATGTTCAATGCTTTTACAAGAAATGAAGATTTATCGATTGATGGAGAAAAACTGGAGATAACAGATACGTATGTTTATCTTGGACAGCAGATATCAAGTGAGGGTCACATTGATGAAGAAATTAATCGGCGTACAAAACTTGCCTGGAGAGCTTTTGGAAGAAACAGCATAATTTTCAAGAGCAATATGCCATTATGTCTTAAAAGAAAAGTGTTTGATCAATGCATCCTTCCAGTGCTTACGTATGGTGCAGAGACGTGGACTTTAACTAAAAGAGACATACAAAGGCTGCAGACAACTCAAAGAAGCATGGAGAGGTGCATGCTTGGTATAACCAGGAGAGATAAGAAGAGGAACTCGTGGATCCGAAAAATGACGAGAGTGGAAGACATCATGATCAGAGTTAAATCCCTGAAATGGCAATGGGCTGGACATACTGCCAGAAGGACAGACCATAGATGGACAGCCGAAATTTTAGATTGGATTCCAAGGGACAGGAAAAGACCCAGAAAAAGACCACATGGGAGATGGGTGGATGAAATTCGTAAATATGCGGGAGTGACATGGAGGAGACTGGCACAAGACAGACCGTTGTGGAGGAAACTTGGGGAGACCTTCGTCCAGCAGTGGATTGATAATGGTTGACGATGATGATGATGATCATATAATTTGCAAAATATTTCGCTACAGGCTTTCCATTATAGATACCCAAATCTATGTAAAACACTCTAACCTACAATAAAAACTGAAAAACCATCTCCTCGCTATGGGATACAGAAACCATCGTCCCACGTCCCACGAGGTTACCGCTGCTGACCGCACATCACAGGGTGCAAAGATCAGCATGGGCGCCGGAACATGGCCACTGGACCCTAGATATGTGGAAAAATGTTGCCTGCACTGATGAGTGGAAATTCACGTTGGTACATGCGGATGGCAGGATACGACTACGGCGCAAACCACGTGAAGCTATGGATCCTTCTTGCCAGCAGGGTACTCTTCAAACTGGTAGGGGTGGCATTCTCGTCTGGGGACTGTTTACGTGGACTGAAATGGGACCCCTAGTACGTGTGACATCATCCCTCACAGGTCAACGTTACCGGGATATCCTGGACGACTATTTGCTTCCGTTTGTGCGTCTTCAACATCCCACTGGGGACCTCATCCTGCAACAAGACAATGCACCGTGCCATCGCTCCCGAATTGTATCTGAATGGTTGGATGAACACTCCACCGACGTGGCCTCGCTTCCTTGGCCAGCTAGGTCACCTGACCTCAATCCCATCGAGCACATCTGGGATGCCATCGAGAGAGCTGTTCGAGGCCCTGACCACCCTACATCAAATCTTCGTGAACTGTGGGAGCTTGTTCAGGGGTCGTGGATCCGTATGGCTTCCCAACGCTTCCGGTGTTTTGTCGAGTCCATGCCGAGACGAATCGCCGCCGTCATTAGGACGAAAGGTGGTGCTACACGTTACTAGACAGGTATCTCTATTTCAATTGCTCTTCAGTGTATAGCCCATACATGAAATCAAGCTCTATACATAAATTACAACTCTTATCATTACCTCATGTGCAAATCTTTATTTTGCCACGCCGATGGCGCAGTAGTCTAAGCGATGGCCTCTGATCATTCGTCCGATAAGGGTCCGGGTTGGAATCCCGGTGACGCATGGATGTTGTGTTTGTCTTACGGGACTGGCTCTTTCCCTTCCCTGGAACCAGTGGCCCTAAATTAGGGACGCGCTACTGCTTAAAGCCCATTGAGTTGCTCACGGTGGTCGCTAAACCTCCAATAAAAAAATGTATTTGAAAATCAGGATCCGCAAGCCGTCATAAGAAATGCATTATTGTTTTATCAGAAATCTGGGTTTAAATTTAATACGTGCCCCTGTGCATCTAATAAGATGTTGGTTCTATTTTATTCATTGCAATTATGAGTCTACAAAGTGAGGCCAAATTATCACTGAAATTCACTGAATCCAATCAAAGTAACACACAATAAACACTAGCATAAAAATACGTCAGAATTATTAAGATACATTAGAAATTCTTACCTCTAAATATCTCTATCAGAGTTGACAGTTCCCAGTCTTCTAACAATGCACTCACTTCGCAGTCAGAAATCTTAAGCGCAAAACGAAATTCTTGTGGTCAGTTGTAGTCTGGTAGTGCCCGTATGGAATAGCTAGTAATCACGTGCGCTTTAGCGTAAGGTCGATGCCCCTCCATATAGTTGAATTAACAAATTAAAGCCAATGAAATAATTTTGTGTTGCCAACAAAACAATTCCGATGGAGTTTGGCTAAAGCAACAAAATAAATCGACAAAACAGCTCAACAAAACTATTTTGTTGTGTCAAACAAACTTTTTTTCTCAGTGTACGTCGGTCGACTAATCACGTGGTCAACGGGCCGCATCCACTTTTGATAGGGGTGATCATAATTCATTGATCACTCGGTGTAAATTTCGCATAGAAATCGAAAACGGCAGAAGCATGTATATTGTATAAGACATTTAGCAACCATAGGGTATGAAAGGAGATTTGTCACTTGTAGAATGTGAAAAATATTCAGCAATTATAAGATGTGAATGTTATCTGACAACTATAGGATGTTAAAGAAATTTAGCGACTGCATGGTATAAAAAGCATTTAGCAACAGTAGGATATAAAAGGGATTTATCACTTGTAGAATGTGGAAAATATTTAGCAATTATAAGATGTAAAGGTATTTGACAACTATAGGATGTGAAAGAAATTTAGAGTCGGCAGGGTATGCAAAGAAATTTAGTTCTGTAGAACGGGAAGAAAATGCAACTTCGATAGGCTATGAAAGATGTTAACGTTTGTAGGATAGGAATAAAGTTCAGCAATTGCAAAATATGAAAGGAATTCATCTTTCTAACACGCACAAGAAATTGAGCAACTGTAAGACACTTAAACTATTTAGCTTTGCAGAAAGAGAAATAAATTTAGCAATTAGAGGAATGAAAAACATTTAGGCCTATAGAACGTGAAATACATTTAGAACCTGCAAAGTATGAAAGGAATTCAACCTGTGAAAAATTCAGCATGTGGATGCGAAAAATTGGAAATTGTAGGATATGAAAGAAACCTATCTAGTTTTGAAGGTTGTAAGCGAAATTTTGTTCGGTAGAAAGTGAAAGAAATTTAGCAGATGCAGAATATGCAAAACATTTAGCTCTTTGTGCGAGAAAGAAATTTAGCAGCTGTAGGGTATGAAAGATTTTGATACCTGTAGAATGTGGAAGAAATTTAGTAAATGTGAAACAGGAAAGACGTTTAGCAGTTGTAGGATACGAAAACCATATTTCTTTATACCACGTGAACGAAAATCCGCCGCTGTAGAGCACGTAAAAAGTTTGCTGTATTGGGTGGAAAGAAAATTTAGCATTTGTAGAACAAAAAATATTTAACCCTGTAGAAAGTGAAGGATATTTAGCGACTACCAGTCACGAGAAAGAAATTTAGAAACTACGCTACGTGACATGAAAGATACTGAGACCTATAGGATGTAAAAGAAATTTAGCAAATGTTAAGCATGAAAGAAACTTAAAACAAGTTCAGATATGTTGGATCGGTAAGATATTTATGCCGGTAGGATATAAAAGAAATGTACAAAATGCAAAATATGAAAGCAATTAATCTTTATATCACGTGAAAGATATTCAGCAAATTTAGGGTATAAAGGAAATTTATCCTTGTATGTGAGAAAGAAATTTATCGAACATAAAACAGGAAAACATTTCCCTGTGAGATGAAAAAGGAATTTAGAAACTCCAAAATTGTAAAGAAATTTGGCAAATACAAAATTTAAGAGAAATTTAGAAACTCAAAAATTTAAAAGGAATTTAGTAACTACAAAATTTAAAAGAATTTTACCAAATCACATTTCTGGAATAAAATTATTAAATGTCTAGTGACGCAGGCGGAAGAAATATCAAAATAAGAAACTTACTTTGGATTCCAATTATCTGTACGTAAGGAAAAATACTTCTGAAAGTCGCGTCGTCCAGCGTAGTAATCGGATTTCCAGTTAAGTCAACTTTTTGAAGAGAGGGCATTTGGTTGAACATATCAGTGGGGAGAGTACGAATATTGTTGTACCTGAAAAAGAGAAATGCATAATTTTTACTTTTAATTTTAAGGAATTTGGATTACATTTTGTGCCGCTAATATTTTATGCAGTTATTTATATCACCCGAAAAACGTAGACACTGAACGACTTCTCGCTGGACTGGGACATTTTCAAGAACAGGTTTTCCGAAGAAAAGGTTGTTAAGCACACATCCCAAATATGAAAATATTCATTTAACATCTTCTTTCACCAACATAGCTTTTGCTAAACGTATGTGTAAACAAGTTAATAAAATCCCGCAGTGCATTGATTATGATACGATTTCCAACATACCAGAAATCATTACTCAAGTTATTACTCAAGTTATTACTCAAGTTATGAGGATAATGGCTGTAGAATAAATCTCGCTCCTGTGTCTTGACCTTTAACCTCGTTTCGCCCATTTTCATCAGGTTTCGTCCACAGGTGGTCTCCTACCACATACGAAAATTTCATCGAAATCGAACCATTTTTACACAAGTTAGGACGCAAAAGGGCAATGGAGTTAATCCCGCTCCTATGCCCTGACCTTTGACCCCATTACGCCCATTTTCAACAGAGTTTGTCCACAGGTGGTCACATACCACATACTAAAATTTCATCGAAATTGAACCATTTTTAATCGAGTTATCGTGCGGACAGGCGGAAGCTGGATCATATACGCTTCTTCAACCTACTGTTGGAAAGCGTAAACAAGAAAGATGACACCGAATTATCGGATGTAATAAACACGTCTTTTAAATCAGTTCTGATGCAAATTAAATTTATCAAAGCTATTCAAAGTCAATGGAACCGGTATGGAAAACAATAGCATCTGACGGAAGAAAGAAGTTTTTCAGTCGGGTTTTAAATCCCTCAGATATTGCTGTCAACGGAATCGTGAGCTTACGCCCTCTGGTTGCAGACTTTTGCGTTAACAAAAACATGAATTTATATGAGAAACATTTCGCACCGAAAACGCTCTCCAACACAGAGAGAAATTTTCAAATCGGACTCTTAGAAACAGAGATATCGACAAAAATAAGGTGTGACTTTACGTCCCCTGGTGGAAAAACCATGTGTTATTTTAGGAAGAAAGTATTCTCAAAAGGTTTTTCCATATGAGTGGTAACGGTCCAAGAAAAAAAAATTATTCGCGTTTTCAGGAGCGCAGATTTTGCTACAAATACATCAGAAGCTTAACACTTATGCCCCCTGGTGGACAAACCATTCTTTACCAAACATTAGAAATTACGTGAAAAATATTTTCCATAAGGTCTTGTATGCGATACAGGTAGAATTTTTCAAATCGGAGTTTTAGAAGCAGAAACAACGCAGAAAACGCAATTTATCTTTGTGTCCCCTAGCGGAAAGTCTACTTGAAATTTTTGAATTTATAGGAAAAACATTTCGCATCGGAAACACTGTCCAACAAAGAAGGAATTTTTCAAATCGGAGATTTAGAAGCAGAGATATAGGGGGTAACGCAATTTAACTCTACGCCCCCTAGCGGAAAGTCTATGGATTACTTGAAAATTTTGAAATTATATGAAAAACATGTCACACTAGAAACACTATCCAACAAAGATGGAATTTTTCAAATCTGACTCCTAGAAGTAGAGATATTGACAAAAATAAGATATACATCTACGACTTCTGGTGGAGAAACTGTGGAATATTTTAAGAAGAAAATATTCCGAAAAGGTTTATCGATGTGAGTGGCGTCAGTTCACGAAAGAATATTTTCAATCGATATTTTAGAAGCTCAGATTTCATGGAAAATACATCAGAAGCAAAAATTAACGCTTACGCCCCATGGTGGGCAAAGTATTATTTACCAAAAATTTGAAATTATATGCAAAAGATTTTCCATCAGGAGGTGTATCCGCTGAAGAAAAAATTTTCAAATCGGAGTTTTAGAAGAAGAGTTATCGGAAAAACTGTAATTTACTTTTAACCCTCCCCCCCCCCTAGCGGAAAATCTATGTGTAATTTGAAAACATAACTATATCTAAAATACTCTTCGACATAAATGGAATCGAAAGATAAAATAATTTTTTCAATCGGATGTTTAGAAGCAAATATGTGGAATAAAGCATATTTTTGAATTCGACATCATCAGCATTTACGCCCTTTAGTGGCGAAATTGTACATCGTAAAAAAACCGAAATGAAGGATCATCATTCGTATATTTCAAGCTTCCCAATGCAAAAAGAATTTTTTAAATCGGACTAATAGTTGCAGAGATATCGTGGGTACAGAAGAACGGACGGACGGACAAACCGGTAACATAAGCACGATCTTTTTTTTGCAAAAGACGTGCTAAAAACGTTCAAATATAAAGAAGAATTTAGTTACCGTTCGAGCAGAAATCTACTTGTTCGAAGTCATGCATTAACAAATAGCGACATGTTCAAACTTGCAAATAGCACTATCATGCCCAAGCGTGAGGCTACGGGTAAGCTAAGGTGTACAGTCCACGCTCGACATTCCTTACACCACGCTAATCGGCGTGTGGCGTCAATCGAAGTGATTAGCGGCTTGTGAATGGCTGTTCGACTGTGGTAACCCATATCGTGCAACGTCCTGCGCACTGTACTAGTGCTAACATCAGTCCTAATAGTCTCACATAGAGTTGGAGTGAATTTCCACAATGCTGATTTGAGTTCTGAGAGGGCATTCCTTTGCAGAAGTGTCCTGTCATTCTGTTAGCTTCGGAGGTTTACCTTTTTGTTTCTTGGCAGATTCAGCCCCATGTGCATATCACTCACGAACCATTCACCTAGGGATCTTCATGCCGCTGAAAAGTCACGTACGGAGCGATTGCTTACGTGGTGCCCTATTATCAATCCACGCTGGAAATCAGTTAACTCGGTCTACCTAGGTATAGAAGTATCTTGCATTCACATTCGTGGTATTGTCTTCGAGCGTATTTATAGTTGGGTCTATGATGTGGTGTTTGCGTAGGACCTAATTCAATATCAATGGAGGGGCGTTCCGATATTAACCGTAGAACAGTGTTTCTCGGATTTCGTTACTGGTCGTCTAACGTGAAAGCAATGTGATCTAGTAAACTTCGATTCGAGCATAGGATGAAAACCATTGCTCGGAGGTGTAGTGCAAGTATCAGAAGAACGGCTGCATTTGTGGAATGTGGAAGATCAAATCAAATCATATGTATAGGATTTTAGGAAGGGAGCGTCTAACCCCAGGTCTTAAACAACCCTTAGAAATAGGAAATCATGAGATTTTGGCTAGTGTCCGACAGGAAAGTCACACAGAAACGAGGTAGATAGAAAGGGGGAGAGAGACTCCCTTATTTATAGCCGGGGAAATAGTACCCGGCGTCCGACGGCTTAACGTGCCCATCGGACGTACGGCGGATTTTTAGTGATTCGAGCGTTCGTACCTGTCTGGGATCGAACCTGAGATTTCTCCGTGGCAGTCACGATAGTTGACCACCAGGCCGTCAGCCGCCCCGGAACGTGGAAGAGCAACAGTAGCATGAGTATATTATAACGTAATGTCTTTTTCGTGAGCGATATTGGTTTTACGTTATGTCTAAACCATTACTAAGGAATGTTGAAATAAATAAGAATACGATGCAATAGTTCCTATTTAAGCTTTTACGGCCAGACGAAACATAAACACAAGTCAACTTACGGTAATTCTTTCTTTATTCCAGCACTAATTCAATAGAACTCCACAACATGGCACTAAAAATGTTAATTTCATATTTAATTTAACAATCGAACGTCTACACACACACACACACACACACATCCACATGAGCAACTGTCGTATCGTCCTTTGTATCTGTCGTTCTTATCACATTCATACATCACTTTCTGTCTGACCTCAAATGTTGCCAACAGTATTCTCGTGAGAGAGAAGATGTCAAGTTAAGTTTGGAAGTATAACGGATAACAAACTCAAATTTACATAGGAAAAGGAACTAAAAATGAAAGTTAATTTAGAATATACGTCCCAATACAGAGAGTGGTTGGCACAGAAAAATTCGGAAGTGGGGTCATGACCTGAAGTCGGAAACGGTTAGTCGGCACCTGAAGTAAAGGGGGGATCACGTGATTTGTACTGGCCGATAGACAAGCACCAGATAATTAAATAATACTGCATCTGTATCAAGGACAACGCTAACAGGCACATCAAGACACGGCATGGATTAGCGTTATAACAGCTGAACACCTCTTCGCACTGGAGAAAAGCTGAACATTTCTTCGCATGGAATTATAACAGCTGAACACCTCTTCGGACTGAGGTTATAATAAATTAACACCTCTCTGCTTTTGAGCTCCGGAGCACTGAAGGTGGGTCTTTAATTATTGCAAATGGATCACATGGTCGTGGGGAAAGGATCATATGGTCCGGAGCACTGGAGGGGCGTCTTTAATGATTGGGAAAGGATCACATGGTCGTCGGGAAAGGATCATATGATCGTGGGGAAAGGATCATATGATCGTGGGGAAAGGATCATATGGTCTTGGGGAAAGGATCATATGGTCGTGGGGAAAGGATCATATGGTCGTGGGGAAAGGATAATATGGTTTGAAGCACTGGAGGTGGGTCTTTAATGATTCAGCATCTTTAATGATTGGGAAAGGTTCATATGGTCCGGAGCACTGGAGGTGAGTCTTTAACGATTTAAAAGGATTATATGGTCGTGGGGAAAGGATCATATGGTTCAAAGCACTGGAGGTGGGTCTTTAATTATTGGAAGATGATCATATGGTCGTGAGGAATAGCGTTTACTGGCGGATGAAAAGTTGGCGACAATATGACTTTTATGATTATGAAATGATTTTTATTGAGTTTGAAAAGACCGTCAGTAGTTTTAACGTCCTTAAAATCCTGCGGTATTAAACGTGCATACCGAGTTCCACCTAAGACTTGCTTTTCCTTTTAGCATTTGGCTACGCTTCTGTCCCTTTCCTGGAGCCAGTATTCCCGACTTAAACTAGACGAGCCCTTTCGTTTTTCGATTTTAATTAAAGTCGTTGATTTTGGTTCTGGAACCAATGTATTAAATACCACCATATTTGATGCTCAGATTTAAAAATATACTTTCAACAGTTTTTGCGCTTAAATTCAGTGACAAATGTGGATGATTTAGAGTAAAATCGATAGCACTGAATTCTCATATGCAATGCTCATGTTTGTTAATGAAGAATGGCAGTATTTAAAACGTTAAAAAACATTCCAAGATCACAAAGTAACGGAGGATTTGTCCATATGTGAGATAATAGTTGATTGCAGAATAATACTTATTTTACTTGATAACAATTTATAGTTCAAACTAATACCCCCAATATGAATTTTATTGTAAAGCACTTGTCTGATGACAAGCTAAATCTTCAAATCTGCAAAAGTAACTTGCTTCATTGTCAAGCTTTCTGAATTATCTCAGCTGAATCGCTTTAGTCGATTTCCAGATAGCTTCACTTCGTCGGAGCTGGTAAAATCAACTAATTAAACACTAGAAACCATAGGCATCACCAAAATGCCAAAGAAATCTTACTTACAGGTTTGTCTTTTATTTCACGTTCGCCAGGGAAAGTGTTCCGTAAGGTCGTTATTGAAAAAGTACGGGGTCTTACATCAAAGAAAGTATGGGATGTTTAGAGTGGTTTTATGCCCGGTAAAGGCTGCACTAGTCAATTTTTTGCATTACGCATGATGATTGAAAAGTATCTGGCTGTTGGTAAGAAAGTTTTTGCTGCCTTCATAGATTTAGAGAAAGTTTACGACCGAGGAAATAAGACAATTTTGTGGAAGGTATTGAATGAATATGGTGTTACAGCATACGTCTCACATATTCACAATGTATTGCAAGCATATTTGGTACAACTTCTTTATGAATTAATGTCCCGTAAAAGGAAAATGCAATTCTAAAGCAAAACGGAAGATCTGAGAAATGCTTAATCCAACGCAATCGTCATTTTTCAAACCTATCGTGAAGAAGCAGACATCATGACAATTGCAAAAAATACTCTTAGCACACGAAAGGGAAGAAATGTATGCTACGGAAGGAAGAAAATGCATGAAAAATCTTAACATGCTTATGCACCAGAAAGAAGAAGACATATCTGAAATTTGAACTTGTCCACAAGGAAAGAAAGAAATATAAATCGTTAGAATGCTAGGCAAAATTAAAAATATATGGCAAAGAAAGATACTTTCAACGGTCTTGTAAACTTAATTCTTATGACAAATGCGTGTAATTGCATCCGGGTGTAATTGCGATAAGAACGCAATTATTACAACCTGGATTATTTTCATTTTATTACAACAAAGAAGACGAAATGCATGGATAAGCTTACGCAAGCCCATGTATTAGAGGTGGACAAAAATATATAAAACCTTAAACACTCATCAACAATGGTCAGAAATGTATGGAAAATCTTAAGCATAGGCTTACCGTGTAGAGTGTTCCATACATTTTCTGCTTATCCGACGCTGGGAAACCTTACGCTATTTATGCGCCTGGAAAATGTGAAGGAAATATCATCATCATCATCATCATTGTCAACCATTATCAATCCACTGCTGGACGAAGGTCTCCCCAAGTTTCCTCCACAACGGTCTGTCTTGTGCCAGTCTCCTCCATGTCACTCCCGCATACTTTCGAATTTCATCCACCCATCTTCCATGTGGTCTTCTTCTGGGTCTTTTCCTGTCCCTTGGAATCCAATCTAAAATTTCGGCTGTCCATCGATGGTCTGTTCTTCTGGCAGTATGTCCAGCCCATTGCCATTTCAGGGATTTAACTCTGATCATGATGTCTTCCACTCTTGTCATTTTTCGGATCCACGTGTTCCTCTTCTTATCTCTCCTGGTTATACCAAGCATGCACCTCTCCATGCTGCTTTGAGTTGTCTGCAGCCTTTGTATGTCTCTTTTAGTTAAGGTCCACGTCTCTGCACCATACGTAAGCACTGGAAGGATGCATTGATCAAACACTTTTCTTTTAAGACATAATGGCATATTGCTCTTGAAAATTATGCTGTTTCTTCCAAAAGCTCTCCAGGCAAGTTTTGTACGCCGATTAATTTGTTCACCAATGTGACCCGCACTTGATATCTGCTGTCCAAGATAAACGTACGTGTCTGTTATCTCCAGCTTTTCTCCATCAATCGATAAATCTTCATTTCTTGTAAAAGCATTGAACATCAATTTTGTCTTCTGAAAGTTCATTTTTAATCCCACTTCTTTACTCTTGTCAGCAAGTTCCTGGATCATACTCTGTAGCTCTGATGGGGTAGTTGCAAAAATGACTATGTCATCAGCAAAACGAAGGTGGGTTTGATAATCTCCATTAATCTTTATCCCTTTGTTTTCCCAGTTCAGTGATTGAAAGACATTTTCCAATGTGGCATTAAAGAGCTTCGGAGATATGGTGTCACCTTGTTTCACTCCTTTTCCAATTTTTATGTGTGTTGTATTTTCAAACAGCCGAATCTTTGCACTTGCATTTTCATAGATGTTATTAATAATATTATGGTATGCATCTTCAATACCGCAGGATTTCAGAGCCATTGCAACTGCTGATGGTTTCACCGAATCAAAGGCTTTTTCATAATCGATAAAAGCCATGCACAATGGAAACTCATATTCCCTCGCTCTTTCAATTAGTTCTCTCAGTACGTGGATATGATCTATTGTGCTGTAGCCACTCCTGAATCCAGCTTGTTCTCTCGGTTGAGCCATGTCCAGTGTCACCTTCAAGCGGTGTGAAAGAACTTTAGTGAAGATTTTATAAACCACTGATAGGAGGCTGATAGGTCTGTAGTTCCTGAGATCCTCAATGTCACCTTTTTTATGTAGCAAGATCATTGTAGCGTTGTTTCAATCCTCAGGAATTTTCCCTTCATTAAGGCATCGAGTGAAAATTTGGGCGAGTACTGTTTCGATTTCTCCACTTGCTTCTTGTATGATGTCTACAGTAATTCCATCTTCTCCTGGAGCTTTTCCCAGCTTCATGTTCTTGATTGCATGTGCAACTTCTGCTGGGAGGACTACAAGAACTCTGGTACCTTTCATGATGTCTGGAGTACATGTATCATCCCTTTCATATAATTTGGAGTAGAAATCTTTCACTCTTGTCAAAATTTCGCCTCTATTTCATGTTACAGAACCAGCTTCTTTTCTCAGTGCCATAATCTGTTTTTTCCCCTTACTGAGATGTCCCTTTGCTATCTTTAGGCTTTGGTTGTTTTCAATTGCTTTCCTTACTAGTTCACAGTTGAATTTCCTTACGTCTTCAGTGATACTTTTTCGTACTGTCTTGCATAGCTCTATATATTCCACTTTGGAAGTCACATCTTCTTTAGTTGTCCTCATCACTCTTCTTTTTTGCATCAACATTTTGGTTTTTCCTGATAATTTGTTCACATGCAATTTGTTCTTAGACCCAGCTAATTTTGTTGCTGTTTCCATTAGAGCTTTGGTTACTTTTCTGTTAACTTCAGAAATATCCACTTCTTCCGATGTTAGGCCTTCTAAAGCAGATAATCTGTTCTTCAGTTCCAATTTGAAGGTATTATGGTGGTGTTTTTTTAGGTTGGTTATGTCAATACATTTTGTTTGTCTTATGAGCTTGCTACGTTCGAGTTTAGTGTTGAGGTGCATCTTACATCTCGCCAATCTATGGTCACTGCCTGTGTTGAACTTGTTTAGCACACTGCAGTCTTCTATGACGAATTTTTTGTTACACATAATAAAATCAATTTCACTTGTCGTCCCATTTGGATGTCTCCATGTCCATTTCCTGTGTGGCTTTTTCTTGAAAAAAGAGTTCAAGATGAAAAACCCTTCTGCCTCTGCAAACTCTACGAGAGTATTTCCACGCTGGTTTCTGTTGCCGTGACCGAATTTACCTACTGAAGTTTCATTCTGTTGCCGTTGCCCTATTTTTGCATTGAAATCTCCCATAATTATCTTCAAGTGCTGCTTACCTTTATTATTTAGATCACGAATTTCCTCATACAATTCTTCAATTTCTTCTTCAGCATGACTTGTGGTGGGTGCATAAGTTTGAATAATCTGAGCCTGGTATCTTCTCGAGAGTTGGATAACGAGTCGTGCAGCTCTGTCAGAGGAACTTTCAACTTCTACAACTTTATCCTTCAGTTTCTTGTTTATTATAAATCCAACACCACTAGTTCTGCCAGTATCTGTCCCACGATAGTAGAAGAGATGTCCACTTTTCAGTTCAATGAGATCTTCTCCTTTTCTCCTTACCTCACTTAGCCCGACGATGTCCCACTTGATCCTTTGTAGTTCCTCTTCCAATTCAAGAAGCCTTGAATCAGAAGATAGGGAGCGTCCGTTGTACGTAGCCAAGGTCAGCATCAGATGGCAGCCTAGTTCGGTCCTCCGGGGATTCTTAGCACCCTCTGCCTTCATGTCGCACTGGCCGCTGCCTTGGCCAGGTACATTCCAGCTGCCGGAGACTAAGGGCCAAGATTTAAGTTGTGGAGTCATTTTGGAGGGGTTTGGCCATAACTCATCACGCTGGCCAAGCGGGTTGGTGAGTGTGGGATAGCATTTCCTCTAATCCCGATGGTATAGTTATACCGCTATTGGCGGTCGTCAGAGCCCCTTTAGTGGGAACAGGATGTACCACGAGAAGGCGGGGTTGACATTTGTCAAGGAGAGGCTGTGATGTTACGCATCACCTGACCTTACATCCCGAAGGAAATATATAGGGTAATACATTACGGAAATATACACTATATTGACAAAAGTCACCGGATACCCCTTCAAAAGCAAATAAACGGATCCGCTGCGTTTTCAAGATGCACAGTAGGCCTACAGCTGCAAACGGTATAAAAACAAGCTTGCAGCTGACCGCGATCATATCGCACTGTGAGGTTGACTGAAAATGTCGCGGCGGGAGAAAACTGATTTTGACAAAGGAAAAATTGTTGGGTGTTATATTATTGGGTTGTCCATAAGAGGAACCGACAGGCCAAGTCAACTGTTTTGGATGTACTGGAAGATACATGGCATTTCTTGGTTCAGCAATGAAATACATGATTCAACTAAAAATTTACCAAATAACGTTTAGAATTCTCTTTTTTCTCTGAATTCAAGAAATTTGAAACAAGCAAAGATTACTGAATATTTGACTCAGAACTAATACTAAATCAAATACTGGACAAACATCTTTGAAAAGGGCAATCGTTATAAGTAAAACATGTAAAGTAGGGTTATTGAATATAAAAAAAAAACCTTATTCAGATTTACTACCAAGTTTTTCAAAGGTAAAGCTTTCTTTTTTTTCATATATTGAAATTATAAAATTGCACAAAATCTCTTAACCTAGTTTTTTAATGAAATTAAAAGAAAACAATTAGCAGAAAATTCGAAACAGCCATAGGCTTAAGGTAAGAAAAACCATTCGTGTATGTTCACTTAATGGACAAAACATTTGAGGTACCTACTTAATAGCGTGTTGGTCCTCCTAGAGCGTGAATTACAGCCTCTACACGCTGAGGCTTCAACTCCGTTAGATGCCGGACGGTTTCCGGGGGTAATGCCAACCATGCCTGTTGCAGCAGTGTCCACAAGTCGGCCCGACACGTAAGTCCAGAATCAATGGAGCTGATGCTCCGCTCCTCCGCATTCCAGAGGGGCTCCACGGGGTTTAAATCCCGGAACCTCGGGTCCGTTGGATAAATTCAAACTCAGATGAGTGTTCCTCGAGCCATTCCTGGGTGGCGGGGAGGCGCATTGTGCTTCTGGAACAGACCATCTGCCGAAGGATGCGCGAAGGCCTGAAAGCGTGTAGGTGATCAGCCGGCACATGCTGGTGGCAGTTAAAAACCTCTTCAGATACATTAAGACGTCTAATGTGTCCAATGAGAAGGCTCCCCAAACCATCACAGAGCCACCACCGCCTTGAAGAAAGCCGACCTGGCACGACGGAGCCACGGCCTCATGCTGTCAACGCCACACCCGCACCCTTCCGTCAGCTCGGTACAGCTGGAAACGGGACTCATCTAACCACACGACGCGGTGCCACTCTACATTGCTCAAGTTTCGATGTTCCCGGGACCAGGCAAGGCGCAATGTTTGATGACGAGCAGTCAGCAGCGGCACACGAGTAGGGCGTCGGCTCCCGTAGCCCATGGAATACAGCATGCGCCGTACGGTTCACTCGCTGACTCTGCTTCAGCCTCCGACATTAACCTGGATATGATTTGCCCTGCTGTTGCCAAGCTGTCGGTCTGTACGAACCTGGATTGTCTACGTCAAACCCGTTCATCAATGGCGTGTGGTCGGCCACCTCTGGGGGATGGTACGTCCATCAATGTATACCCTTGAAACGGTTACCCTCGGCAATCCTAGAGTTCTTACCATTTGTGCGACACAATGACCCATCTGACTTGGTCCGACAATGCGTCCGCGTTCAAAGTCGCTCAGATTTATCACGTTTACCCATGTTCGTCGATTGCGATACACTGTTGGGAAGCCCTACTGTCCGCCTATTCCTCACCTGCGTTTGGTTTGGGTCTCTTCCACACTGAATGAGGTGATGTTCATGTCAACTGCCAGTCACTCCTATCTGCAATGTTTTGTCTACTGAGTGTACACGGTCGTATCAGAATAATATGGCCACCCTGGAACCACAGTGTACTCGTCCATGCGCATCACAGAGTGCACGTGACAACAAGGTCGGCCACAACGAGATATAAGTGGCCGACCAGGACAGATGAGCCATAGTGCGCTGCACAATGGGTAGAAGTAGTGATTTGACGGACGTTCAAAAAGGAATGGTCATTGGCTACCACGCCAAGGGTGGAAGCATCTCAGAAACAGCAGACTTCGTGAGCTATTCGCGAGGTACTCTAGTAAGAGTGTACCAAGAATGGACCGCTGGCCCACCGAGTACCTCGTGACGTCACAACTGTGGAGCCCCAATGGCCATCGATCCCAGAGAAGAACGTCGGTTCCGTCGATTGGTAAAGGGCAATCGATCACGCAAATAGACTCTGGGGCACCCAGGTACGTGTGCGGAGTCGACGCTGCGTCAAGACGCCCATGTTGACCCAGGTCCATCGGCAACGACGCCTGCAGTTCGCATGGGACTACCATCAATGAACAGTGGAAGAGCGAAAAAAGGTTGCCTTCTCGGACGAATCGAGGGTTCTACTCCACAGAAGTGACGGACGGTGGCGGATACGGTGTCATACACACGAGAACCAACATCCGGACACGCTTGTCGGTCAAGTACAGGCCGGCGGTGGCAGTGTGCATGTCTGGGTGATGTTTTCATGGTATGACCTTTGACCGCTGGTGTCTCTGGATGGGTCCCTGAACGCCAATGGCTACTTCTCCGTCCTCGCTGTCCACATGCATCCCTATATGTTGGACGTTGGTGGTGATGGTGTCTACCAACAGGACAATACGCAGTGCCACGTCGCTAAGGAGGTGAGTGACTGGTTCCAGGAACATGACAGCGATGTCTCCGTTCTCCCTTGGTCGACGAAATCGCCCGACCTCAATCCCATAGAGCACTTGTGGGACTATTTGGATCGAAAGGTTCGACGTGCCGACCAACAACCACGTCATCTCCGTGACCTCCGTGCTCCGCTGCAGCCAGAATGGGCACGTGTGTCTCGGGCAACTTTCCAGGGCCTCACTGCCTCCATGCAACGCCATCTCGTTGCTGTCATCCGGGCCAAAGGGGGTTGTTTCCATTATTAGGTAGGTGGTCATAATATTCTGATTAAACTGTGAATATCTTACATTATTAAATTAGCGTAATTTAAAGTTACGAGTTTTTATTTCCCTTTGTTTTTTTTTTTTTTTTTTTTTTTTTTTTTTTTTTTTCATTTTAAAGGTTTTGGAAATCTTATAATAGCATTTAATATTTTTAAATTTCTTTTACACGTTGGTTTACATTTATACGCTTCTAAGGTGATCTTCTAGAAAACGTATCACAGGGGTTCCTCTGTATTAAGCACATTTACGCACCAGAGAAGGAAGAGGAAAATATGAAGAAAACGTGCTTTTGCCAACAGCAGGGGGTAAAAATGCGAGGAAAATCTTAAGGATTCCTACCTCTATTCTATCAAAAAACGAGTTTCGAATCTGAATTCTGGAAGATGTGACATCGTGCTCATAGGCAAACGGATGGGAAAACAACGAGATTGCATTAGCACGTCACTTTTCTGGATGTAAACATACACCATAACGACATGATAAAAGCAAGCGTCACTAATCTCTCAGAAATTTGTTTCCGGAATTGTAGACGGAAATTTATTATCTCCTTGCGTTGTTCGGCTGTTGGCATCGTCCACATGAGCACACGTAAGCGGAAAACGATTCTTTAGTTAAAAATAAAGATATGAAACTTAACAAGGAGAAAGTAATTGGCACGAACAGTTTTCGCACGTACTTTACTCAACAGCTAAATGTAAATGCCCTCTGGAACAAATTTTAAAACGTTCTGCCTTGTTGTTTTAAAAGAAGGTTCCTGGTATGTCTCTCTAATTCCTTTCTAGATCGAAGCAGTGGTCAACGCACTGAAACATTTTACTGAATTCATCAGAGCAGAAATGACAACAGAGGTAAAACCTCGCACACGAACAATGCATGACAGCTCATCGTTTATCTTAATAACATCATTCGCAAAACAGGAACAGCGTACGACATTTTCCAAAAATATGAGCATCCTCCCAGTTCACGTATTTTCAGCAAATACCTCAGAGGTATAACTGTGGATGGTGTTCTGGAAACAAATTGTGTTGAAATTGATCGCAAGTGGATCTGATTGCAACGACTTACTCTAAATAGAAAACAAATCCGTACTTATTAATAGCTCAATGACTCTTTTAAAACACATAACTTCCTTTCTTTGGAGAGAAGAAAAGATAATGATCCCTATGATCATCTGAGGTGGAAGCGAATCGCCTTTCTTTGGGTTGGGGGCGCTTTTTCCGGGGAGAAGGGGGCCGCTACGCCTGAGGCAGGCGCACCTCCCTGGCTTCTTCACCCTGTACTAGGGTTGGGCTGGAAGTTTAACGACCACCGTGAGCAACTCAATGGGCTATAAGCAGTCAGCCGTCCCTAATTTAGGCTCGCTGGTTCCAGGGAAGGTAGAAAGCCAGTGCCGTAAGACAAGCACAACATCCATGCCTCACGGGATTCGAACCTGGACCCGTTTCGGACGAATGATCAGAGGCCATCGCTTAGATCACTGCGCCACCGGGGCGGCCCCAGTACTCGGCCAAGGCCGGCTCAAACGACTAGCCAGATATTTGCGCCTCTGACAGCTCACCCACCTGGCAGCACACATAGTTTTATCATCAACATTTGGTATCTGTACGAATCAATTACTACACGTCAGTGTCTGTCCGGAAATCTTATAGAAAAAAACAAGAAAGATGAAACCGAATTTTTGGATGTAAATAAGCACGTCATTTGAATCCATTCTGACGCGAATCAAATTTATTCAAGCTATTCAAAGTCAATGGAACCGGTTTGGAGAATAATCAACCGGTTCCAACAATAGATAAAACATCCAGAAATAGAAACACCTACTTAGTTCCACCAGCGGCTAAAAAGCATGTAACGAAAATTAACAAATGGCGAACAAAAAGTTTCTCATAGTACAAGGATGGTATCAGAAACAAAGAGATTTTCAAATCGAACAGTTAAAAAGAGAAATATAGAAGGAAACATGATATAAGTCTACGTTTACTAGCGGAAAAATTTTGCATAAGAGAAAAGTTGGAAATAGGCGAAAATTATTCTTCATGGAAACAACTATGTTAAGGGAAAATAACTTTTCAAATACGTCTCCCGGGAGCAGAGATAGCGAAAGAACGAAACAACAAGAAAGATGACACCGAATTTTTGGGTGTAATAAGCACGTCTTTTCAATCAGTTCTGACGCAAATTAAATTTATCAAAGCTATTCAAAGTAAATGGAAACAGTATGGAAAACAATAGTATCTGACGGAAGGAAGAAGTTTTTTAATCGGGTTTTTAATCCCTCAGATATTGCTGTAAACGGAATCGTGAGCTTACGCCCTCTGGTTGTAGACTTCTGCCTTAAGAAAAACATGAATTTATATGAGAAACATTTTGCACAGGAAAAGCTCTCCAACACCGAAATAATTTTTCAAATCAAACTCTTAAAAACAGAGATATCGACAAAAATAAGATGTGACTTTATGTCCCCTGGTGGGAAATCCATGAATTATTTTAGGAAGAAATTATTCTCAAAAGGTTTTTCCATATGAGCGATATCGGCCCAAGAAAAAAAAAATTTAGTCGAGTTTTCAGGATCCTAGATTTTGCTACAAATACATGAGAAGCAGAAATTAACACTTATGCCCCCTGGTGGCCAAACCATTCTTTACCAAACATTAGAAATTATGTGAAATATATGTTCCATCAAGTCTTGTATGCGATACAGGAAGAATTTTTCAAATCGGAGTTTTAGGAGCAGAAAAAATGCAGAAAACGCAGTTTACCTTTGTGCCCCCTAGCGGAACGTCTGATTTACTTGAAAATTTTGAATTTATAGGAAAAGCATTTCGCATCGGTAACACTATCCATTGAAGAAGGAATTTTTCAAATCGGACTCCTAGAAGTAGAGATATTGACAAAAATAAGATATACATCCACGCCCCCTGGCGTAAAAACCATGCATTATTTCAAGAAGAAAATGTTTCTAAAAGGTTTGTCGACATGAGTAGTATCGGTCAACAAACGACTTTTTTCAGTCGCAATTTTAGAACCTTTTATTTTGCTGCAAATACATCAGAAGCGGAAATTAAGACTTACGTCACCTGGTGGCCAAACCATTTTTTTTTTAAATTTGAAATTATGTGCAAATAATTTCCCATCAGAAGCTGTATCCAATGCAGAAAACATTTTTCAAATCGAAGGTTTAGAAGCAGGGATATATGGGGGGAAGCAATTTACCTTTACGCCCCCTAGTGAAAGTTCTATGAGTTACTTGAAAATTTTGAAATTATATGAAAAACATGTCACACGGAAAACACTATCCAACAAAGAAGAAATTTTTCAAATCGGACGCCTAGAAGTAGAGATATAGTCAAACATAAGATATACATCTACTCCCCCTGGCGGAGAAACTGTGGAATATTTTAAGAAGAAAATATTCCGAAAAGGTTTATCGGTGTGAGTGGCATCAGTCCACGAAAGAATTTTTTCAATCGATATTTTAGAAGCTCAGATTTTATGGCAAATACATCAGAAGCAAAAATTAACGCTTACGCCGCCTGGTGGCCAAAGTATTCTTTACCAAAATTTTTAAATTATACGAAAAAGATTTTCCGTCAGGAGGTATATTCGCTGAAGAAAAAAATTTTCATATCGGAGTTTTAGGAGAAGAGTTATCGGAAAAAATTTAATTTAATTTTACGTCCCCTAGCGGAAAATCTATGCGTAATTTGAAAAAAGTAACTATATCTAAAATACTCTTCGCCATAAATGGAATCGAGGGATAAAGTAATGTTTTTCAATCGGATGTTTAGAAGCAAATATGTGGAATAAAACGTATTTTTGAATTCGACATCATCTGCATTTACGCCCTCCAGCGGCCAAATTGTACATCGTAAAAAAAACGAATTGAAGGATCATCATTCGCATATTTCACGCTTCCCAATGCAAAAAGAATTTTTCAAATCGGACTAATAGTTGCAGAGATATCGTGGGTACAGGCGGACGGACGGCCTAACCGGTAACATAAGCACGATCTTTTTTTACAAAAGACGTGCTAAAAAAATTTCGACCTGTACACAGCTAGCGGGAAATCTTTGCGTTATTTACATAAAAAGGATAATGCTCCACATCTCTGTTGTAGCGAAGGGCATACAGTAAAGAAGAAATTTCTCAATGGCGTTTTTAGAAGCGGCGATACAGCTGCAAACTGAACTACACAAACGCCACCTACCGACAGAACTGTGAACTACAAAATCCTTCGTGTACTAATCTAAAGTGTTCTACAAGATAAATGGCATCCGGTGCTGAAATATTTTTTTACATCGCACATGTAAGAGCAGAGATATTGAGAAAAACAGATTAAGCATTTGTGCTCCTAGCGGCGAAATTGTGCACTATTTTGGAGAGAAAATACACACACACAGAGTTTGCATAGTGAGTAGTATCTGACTGAAGAAAGAAGTTTTTCAATCGGGTTTGTAGTCCAGCAGATATTGAGGCAAACGGAAACATGAACTACGCCCTCTGGTGACAGGTTTGTGCGCTAAGAAAATTTTGAAATTATATGAGAAATATTTCGCACCGGAAATGCTCTCCAACAAAGAAATAATTTTTCAAATCGAACTCTTAGAAGCAGAGATATCGACAAAAATAAGATATTCGTTTACGTCCCTGGCGGAAAAACCATGCATTATATTAAGAAGAAAGTATTCTCAAAAGGTTTTTCGATGTGAGAGGTATCGGTCTACTAAATATTTTTTTTCAATGGAGTTTTCAGGAGCTCAAATTTTGCTGCAAATACATCAGACGCAGAAATTGGCCCATGGTGGCCAAACCTTTTTTTATCAAAAATTAGAAATTATATGCAAAGCATTTCCCATCAGGAGCTGTTGTTCTTGTTTTTTTTTAATTGGAGGTTTAACGACCACCGTGAGCAACTCAATGGGCTATAAGCAGTCGCCCGTCCCTAATTTAGGGACACTGGTTCCAGGGAAGGGAAAGAGCCAGTGCCGTAAGACAAACACAACATCCATGCCTCACCGGGATTCGAACCCGGACCCCTTTTGGACGAATGATCAGAGGCCATCGCTTAAACCACTGCGCCACCGGGGCGGCCATCAGGAGCTGTATCCGGCGCGAAAGGAGTTTTCTGAAAGATCAAATCGGAGTTTTAGAAGCAGAGATATCGGGGGAAACGCAATTTAATTTTACGCCCCTAGCGGGGAATCTATGCATAACTTGAAAACGTGACTATACCTAAAATAATCTTCGACATGAATGGAATCGAAAGGTAAAACTTATTTCTTGAAATGGATGTTTAAAAACAAATATATGTAATAAAATGTATTTTCAATTCGATATCATCTGCATTTTCGCCCTGTAGCGGCGAAATTGTGCATGATAAAAAAAACGAAATAAAGGATCATCATTCGCACATTTCAAGCTTCCTAAAGCCAAAAGATTTTTTTCAAATTGGACTATTAGTTGCAGATATATGGTGCCTACAGACGGACGGACGGACGGACGGACAAACCGATAGCATAAGCACGATCATTTTTTACAAAAGACAGGTAGGCTCAGTTCTGATTGAACCGTCAGTTTGGAACGTAAGACTACCACTTGCAGACCGAAGAGTGAAGGTACCGACAATACCTTAACATGCCGTTGCTCGCGGCCCGCTATCCCGAATCAAATTCGAAAAGCCACACGCAGGATGGGACCGGAACGGTCAGCTTCGACCTCTGGATCAGAGAGTAATTAAGAAGACCGAGCGAACGCAAATATTTCTCAGAGAACATTAATCCAAAACGAACGAAACATTTAATCACTTAAACACAGCTTCAAAATTAATAGATATAGCACATTTTTGTAATACAATAGAACAAGTAAAGCGTATGAAAATTAGTATTCCAACAGAAAGCTTCTGAGTTCGAAAAGGCAATAATTTTCCTTCCACTGCGAGCTTTCTCTACAGCTAGATCTGGCTTTGAAACGAATACACCCCAATTTCTGCATAACAATAGCTTACCTTTCAAACGGGTGAGCGTGTGTCCATTTATCTCGCTTAACGTTTTTTAACACACAGGCGGTTCATTATGTACACTCATAACTTATATCTTAAAACAGTCTTTTCTGTCTATGTCTGTCACAAAGTACGATGTGTCTCTTCCAAATGTCACAAGAACACTGTTCTCGTCAGCATATCGTATTTTCTCACCTACATGCGCTATTGATCACGCGACCAGTTCTGAGCTACATGACTAGAAAATGCTCTAATGGGATTTTACGTAAACAATAACAAACTCGAACGAATGAATAATTTTCCACGCCTCAGAGACTAGTGGCGATGAAGAATTCTCTTTTCAACAGTTGCAAAATCTGACTCCCAATAAAACATTGTTTACAGAAATTTGAGCAAAGCACTGAAAATGATTTCTTAAACGTCGTCTTTGTTTTAGCTCTTTAAAATTAGGGGAACTATCACCTTCCCAACAATGTCATTCAATCGATCATTCCGAGAGTGTCATTTCACTATGCAGAGCTGTAATTCATTTGAAAAGTAGAAAGTAAATATGAAGAGATCAAAAGTACTTGGATCCGTGAGTCGCTTTCGTCTCTGTCTTACCGTGGAGCGGATGAGACAGAAGAATTAAGGTGTAAGAAACTTTAATTTTTAAAGATATGAATTTTATATTTGCTTTAAAACAAGATTGTTCAGGAAGGTATATTGCAGGATAACGTTAAGGTGTGGTCTTGAAACTCCGCATAAGAAAGGTTTTAATTTTGAATTAAATCATTCATTAACGTTTTGATTTAGGTTGTAAATAGAGAGAGATTTATAGAGATATTGGTAAATAAGCTTAAAATTCTGAAATACGGGAGTTCATAAACATTTCGAAGCACGACCGGTTAATAACGGATTTAGTGTTATCAGTTCATATAATTTTATTTTAAGAAGCCATAGATATAGAAACTGTATCAACAACATACTTTCCAAGCATTATCAATCCGCTGCTGGATGAAAGCCTCCCCAAGTTTCTTCCACATCAGTCTGTTTGAGCCGGTCAGTCCATGTTACTCCGTCATGCTTTCGAATTTCATCAACTCATCTCCCACGTGGTCTTCATCTGGGTTTTTTCCTATCTCTTGGTATCCAGTCTAAAATTTCGGTTGTATAACGGTTGTCCATTCTTCCGGCAATATGTTCAGATCATTTCAGGGATTTGACTCTGATCATGATGCCTTCCACTCTTTTGTACACCGATGAGTCATCACATCATGACCACCTATATAATAATCCGTAAGACCCCCTTTAACCCGCACAACAGCGGCCACTCGGCAAGACATCGATTCGATGATGTGGCGATATGTATTCAGGGGTATCTGGTATCAAAATGTCAACAGCAGGTCCTCCAGTTCCCGCACATTTCGGGGTGGTGATGATTTAGCGCGAACCCGCTTTTCCAAGTCGAACCACAAATGTTCGATTGGGTCCATGTCAGGTGAATTTGGAGGCCAGAGCATTAACAGAAAGCCACCTGCATGTTCCTCTAACCATTCCGTGACGATTCTGGCAGTGTGGCATGGCGCATTATCCTGTTAGTAATGGCCATCACCAGCTGGAAACGCAGTTTCCACGAATGGGTGAACTTGGTCCGCAACGATGTTCAGATACCTCACAGGGATTGTGCTATTGGGATAGTGGGGCCTAAAGTGTCCCAAGAAAACATCGCCCACAGCATAACACCGACGCGCCATCCTGTTTCCGCCCAATAGTGCATCCAGGTGCCATAGCCTCCGTTGGTAAGCGGCGTATCCACGCTTGGCCGTCTACGTGATGCACCAGTAATCTTAATTCTTCAGACCAGGCCACTTTTTTCCAATCATCCATGGTCCAATCTCGATTATCTTGGGCCCATTTTATGCGTTGTTGGCGATGACGTGCAGTGAACACGGGGACCAGGCTGGGTCTTTGACGAGGCATGCCCGTACGCAGAAGGCTGCGATGAACTGTGTGCTGTGACACATTGCCCTGATCACCACTGTTGTAGCTGCGGGTGATTTGTCGCACTCTGACCCTGTGGTCGCTGTGAACAATGCGCGACAGTCTCCACTCCCCTCTGGCATCAATGAGCTGCAGACGACACACAGCTGAACGACGGTTCATCGTTTGGCTATCTGTGCAACACTTTTGATACGCACTCACTACAGCGGTACGTGAACAACCCATTCTGTTTCCGAGATCGTAGTTCCGAGGCGCCGTGTTATTACAATTTGTCCTTTATCAAACTCCGATAAATCGTCAGCTTTTCCCATTCTGATTCCGAGCACTCTACTAACCGAAAGCCGGTTCTCGGTTTCTATATATGCTCCAGGTGCTCTCATTTCTCTAGGCTGGGGGTGGTCATAATATAATGATTCATCGGTGTATGTCTTTTTTTTAGTTAAAGTTCAAGTCTGTGCTCCGTGCGTAAGGACTGGAGGGATGCATTTACTTAACTCTTTTCTTTTTGGTAAATTGGTATATTGCCCTTGAAAATCATATTGTTTCCTCCAAACGCTCTCCAACTAAGTCTTATACGCCGATTAATTTATTCATAAATGTAACACTCGCTTGATATCTGTTTCCCAAGATGAAGACCGGTATCTATAACACCAAATTTCTCCCATCAATCGATAAATCTTCATCTCTTATAAAAACATTGTACATTAATTTTGTTTACTGCAAGTTCATTTTTAATTCTACGTTTTTACTTTTGTCAGCAAGTTCCTGAATCATACACTGAAGCTCTGAAGGGGTAGTTGCAAAAATGACTTATGTCATCAGCAAAACGAAAGTTAGTAAACTATCATCCCCTTGATCACCTTTATCCCTCTGATCTCATCCCCTACGGGGGTCATATCAAAAGTTCTGCACACTGTCCATTTTTGAGAAAAGTGTGAAGTAACGGAGAAAACGTACCTTATTGCAGTTCAATGTACTCCTCTCCGCTGCTAGTGACAGATTGCCAGCGGTGAGGTAGGTCCTGCATGCCTCGTAGTACGCCATCTTTGTTCAGCTGTCGTCTGTCGTATTACTCGGATCACGCACAATGACAGTTCATCCAGCAATTCGTAGCGGATGCCACGGAGCCAATTTAGCAATTCGTAGCGGATGCCACGGAGCCAATTTAGCAATTCGTAGCGGATGCCAAGGAGCCAATTTAGCAATTCGTAGCGGATGCCACGGAGCCAAATCGCCCAACTTGTTGGATCGCTCCCGCTTCCAACAAGTTGGGCGATTTTGACGAATTTTCAGTCTCAAATTTTGTCTTCAGAAAGAAACTGTGCTTCGATCAAGAGGTCCTTTCCCACAAACTTCTTGCAAGGCAGTGTGGATATGTGTCGGAGTTTTTTCCCCCGCAGGGTTTCTATTTTCACGTACGAGCGCTGGTCTAACGCTGTGACTCGACCTGAGGAGCTGCACGCTTCCATTTCCAAACCCTCCCACGTCCACACAGCAAATGGTAGCTCTTCGTTCTGACCCCAGTGCGTTGCTGAGAGTCTGACCTTGACATGACGCGATCACTTTCCCGATTGCATCATCCGCTTTCGTTATAGATTAACGTGTGCAGAACTTTGTTAAGAACCTCGTAAACGATGTATTACATAATTAATATAAAATGATATATCGATGATAATCTGAAACGATATATTGTATGATTAATCTAAAACGATACACTACATGATGAATCTAATAATCAAATCATAGAAGCGATCAAGTAAGCTAACTGTCTGTATGATAACGCGTTTTTAGAAAGGTCGATATTTCACTTATTTTTTCTTTAGCGCAAAAATTAATTTAACGAAACTTTTAATTTAAATCTTCAAATTAAACTGCAGCAAAGTTACATGGCGCATAATATTTGTTTTAATTGTTTGTGACGCTTTGCTGACACCCGCATCTCCTTTTGTTCAAAACCATTTCTGCTAATATGGAGGCATAATATAATAATAATTTTCTTTTTCTTTCTGTGATGTAATTTTTTCTTTCCGTTTCGTTGGAGTAATATTATTTCTATATGCTCGATTTCCTATTTCCTAACAACAACGCGCAACAACTCTCTAAGGAATTCCCTAGGAAAAAATTTTAATGCCACATTTTATGGAATATTTAATTTCTCTCTCGAGTCAGTTATTCAGTTTGAGCTAGAGCATGAGAAGTGCCATGGAGTTCCCACAAACTTGCTGCTTGCTTTCGTAATCGAAGCAGTCTGATGAACGCACACACACACACACAGAGGAAATGCCTTATCTCTGTACAAAATTCCGTAGAAAATTAAATATTTACGGATACGGGTTCTGAAAATTTGACTCCGAAATTCCGGAGGAAGAAGCATTCAGACAAGTTACGGTAGAATGTAATTTTATAATAAATCTTTCATAGCGACTTCTCTTCATTCCTTTTGAGGAGCTTTGTTGTCATGACAACCCTTAGCAACTGCATAACGTTTCTTCACGAAGAGAAGTTGTAGGTCGCTTTGAACTATGTTAATTTGGTCTTTGAACGATATTAAATTACAGCAATTTGCATCAGTTCTCCAGCAGTCTTTTTAAAATTTAGTGGAATCATAAATTAAAATAGAAAACGATTTATGTTTGAATCATTAACGCGTTTTCCCCCGTCCTTTCGCTTTAATTGCGCTACTCATTCCTTGTCAGTTATTTATTTCTGTATTTTTCTGTGGTATCTATTTTTCGCATCACTATCGCATAAAATTTGTAAATGAACTCACAAATCGTAAGTGTTTGTCATTAGTCGGAGATTAAGGTATATTAAAAGAGTCTGGAAAAATCGTCAAAAATTCATGTAATCCATTGTTAATTCAAGTTGCGAATAAGTGGCTTTTATTAATACTAGGGGTGTTCAAATGAAAAGGTACGAAACGTCATAAGAACGTAACCGTTAACATATTTGCCTATGCCGCTATGGGAGAACGTAGCGACACATCTAGGGATGCGATTAGAGTCGCCGGCGTGGATCGGAGCATGCGCGGGCGCCCGCATGCGCAGGAGAGAGCAGAGGCTGTTATAAAGAGCGCCGTCCAATTGACTACTTGTTGAATTCCTCCAGCACAGACGAACCATTAACTCCGATGTGTACTGTGAGACACTCCGAAGCCTACGCAGGTCCATCAAGAACAAAAGACCGGGGTCTGCTCGCGGAGGGTGTGGTTCTGCTCCATGATAACGCGCGTCCACACGTCTCCAGGGTCACACACACGCGGAACTGGCCAAGTTCCAGTGGGAGCAGCTTGACCATCCGCCCTACAGCCCGGACATGTCGCCCTGCGATTTCCATGTGTTTGGTCCCCTGAAAAAACATCTGAAAGGGAAGCGCTTCCACTCGGACGACGAACTCAAGGACGCTGTGCAGGACTGGTCACGGCCACAGGAATTCTGGGAACAAGGAATCCTTCGGCTCGTTAATCAGTGTGATCGTTATGCTACGGCCTATGGTGTATACTTTGAAAAAAGTCTTCATTTATACCCACAGTGTCGTTTCGTACCTTTTCATTTGAACATCCCTAGTACACAGCCCAACAACAAAAAAAAAAAAAAATCTGGTGCTTTAGAAGTTAGACCTGTTTTGGGGTATACTTGGTGCCCTGATTCCGAAAATGGCATTGGTTCGGCCGTATCAGCTCTAATTTTGGAGGTACGGCATACCCACCTTAGGCCGCCCCGGTGGCGCAGTGGTCTAAGCGATGGCCTCTGATCATTCGTCCGAAAGAGGTCCGGGTTCGAATCCCGGTGAGGCATGGATGTTGTGTTTGTCTTACGGCACTGGCTCTCTCTCCCTTCCCTGGAACCAGCGACCCTAAATTAGGGACGGGCGACTGCTTATAGCCCATTGAGTTGCTCACGGTGGTCGTTAAACCTCCAATAAAAAAAAAAAAAAAAATACCCACCTTAGATGCTGATGAGAAGAAATACACTATATTGACGAAAGTCACCGGACACCGCTTCAAAATCAAGTGAACGGACAAACACAACATCCATGCCACTGGATGGATGTTGTGTTTGTCCGCTGCGTTGTGTACAGCTGCAAACGATATAAAAACAAACCTGCAGCTGGCCGCGATCATACCGCACTGTGAGGCCGTGATGGTATATCATGGGTAATTACCCATTTCGTGTGTATTTTAGAAGAAAAAAAATTAGGAATGGGTAAATGGGTATTTTTTATATCCTGTGGGTAAATTTGTTTCATCGCTTTTTAAAAGTCATATGGAGACACCTACATTGTAATTTGATGCATGAAGTCTCGTTTTCAAACAACGCATACATCAATTGCGCAACATTCACCAAAAGTTGAGCATCTGTAGGTGGAATGGCTTTCTAATGGCATCGAAAGATTGCACGAAATTTGTTGTTGAAGAAAAATACTTAAAAACGCCCAGTACTGGAAACATTATGATAGTAAACATGATTATGTATATATATATGATTCTTATATGTTAGTTAACATAATGTTTAATATCATATAATTTTTCTGTTTTATATACAGCTGCTGTATTTAATACAGCTGCTGTATTTACAAACTAAAGCTTAAATTAATTTAGTGTATCTTTATAATGTTCTTAAAGTTGTAATTTGTGTTTTATGGTATTTTTTTCAATACAAAAAACTTTAAATAAGTCAATGAATAAAGATAAAATTATAAGTAAATTTCTGGAAAAATAATATTTTAAACTTAAAAATGTACTACACACATTTGCAGGCAATTTTTGCGAATATGGGTTTTTTAGCCATAAAATAGGTATTATCTTTGCTACTTATGGGTAAAATCACTTTTACCACCTACCATCACTGATGCCGCCCCGGTGGCGGGTCCGGGTTCGAATCCCGGTGAGGCATGGATGTTGTGTTTGTCTTACGGCACTGGCTCTCTCCCTTCCCTGGAACCAGTGACCCTAAATTAGGGACGGGCGACTGCTTATAGCCCATTGAGTTGCTCACGGTGGTCGTTAAACCTCCAATAAAAAAAAACAAGAAAACAAAAAAATCACTGCTGTGAGGTTAGTGAAAATGTCGCGGCGGGAGAGAACTGACTTTGAGAAAGGAAAGATTGTTGGGTGTTATATTAGTGGGTTGTCCATAAGCGAAACCGAGAGGCGTTTAAACGTACCCAAGTCAACTGTTTTGGATGTACTGAATAAGTGGAAGACACATGGCGTGCCTGAAGCAGCAAAACGTACCGGCAGACAAAAGAAAATCAGTGATAGAGACCGTCGAAGCGTCAGGAGAGTCGTTACAGCTAATCGACGGAGTACTGCACAAGACCTCAGTGTACAGGTGAGTAAAAATGCTGGAACCTCGGTGCGTAAACGTACCATTCGCAGAGAACTTCATTCCATGGGTTACCGTGGTCGTGCGGCTGCTCATAAGCCTTTCATCTCCCGTCGGAATACTACTCGTCGTTTAGCATGGTGTAAAGAACATTTATCGCGGACCGTAGATCATATTTATCCTCTTTTAATTTTATTTTTAATCACTGACTTTGTACAGACTGATTTTTTTGAGGTAAGGCGAACTTCCATGTTACTAATTAATTACCTGTGAGGTACGGGATTACACCATAAAATACAAATTTTGAAGACGTCAATCCGATTTTTGGTGTAAATGTGGCAAGGATGGTAAGTCAGATAATATTCGAAAACTTGAAGATTTAATCGTCCTGGAGCGGGACTCAAATCCGCGTCTCCCAGATAGCGCCAGGGTATGCTAACCACGTCTTCCCAGATAGCACCCGGGTATTCTTACATGATTTATCTGCTTCTCCGGGCAATCACGGGATAGGATTCTTAACCTCCAGATTCGCTAAACGTGAATGCCGGTTGCTTCGACTAGCGAATCCTGTGATGGCTATGTTCAAATTGATCGGAAACTTGAAACTTGGTCGTTCTGGGTGGTGTAGTGGTTAGCGTACCTGGGCGCTATCTGGGCGACGCGGATTCGAGTCCCGCTCCAGGACGAGGAAATTTTTAAGTTTTCGGATATTATCTGACCTACCAACCTTGTCACATTTACACCATTTTCTTCAAAATTTGCACCTGTGAGGTGTTCAAAATTATAGCAGAATAATTCTATTAATTGAGCAAACGTGCGTAACTGGATAATTCGCACATTATTCAGCTCATTAATTCACTTAATTTAGACCCAAGCAATTTTAAAATTGGAAATACTGCAGTAGAAATGAGGTGGCAGTGAAAGAGCCTAGTAAAAACACCAGCGTTAATCTTCATTTCAGGAAGAAAAAATTTTTTTTTCCTCCGAATGTTTTTTTTCATTCAAAATAATTAATTAATTTATTAATTAATTAAAAAACATAATTTTTGTTCATTGCTATTTGGGGCCCTCTAAAATGCGGGGCCCTTGCAGTCCTAAGAGTAAATCAGGCCCTGTGCCCGATATTGTTCTGTTTTGTTTTTAACTAATGCTGCAGATGTAGAATAAGCACGCGTAAGGCGAGATAAAAAGCGACCATTCGTCTGAGAAGGGTTCGGGTTCGAATCTCCGTGAGGCACGGATGTTGTGTTTGTCTTACGGCACTGGCTCTCTTCTTTCCCTGGAATCAGTGGCCCTAAGTTAGGGACGAGCGACTGCTTATAGCCTATTGAATTGCTCACGGTGGTCGTTAAACCTTCAATCAACAGCAACAACAAAAACTTCACGTGGTTTCTTCGATTATTGTTTCAAATTTAGCATAATGCGCACGTCTTACAATTTGAAATGCAGTCTTGTTATTTTCTGTGTTATAAGGTCAGACAGCAATATTTCATTACACTCTTATGTAAATTTGAGGGATACAAATAGAAAGAACTTTACGCTAAACGAGACGGAAGCTACAGCATTAATAAGGTGATGCCAAAATATTGAAACTGGACTACTGAAGTGCTACGCGTATCCTTCCGCCGCAGTTGCTGACGAGTTTGTTAAAGTTCAGACCGTGGCTCTCTGTGTGTTTCTACGCCTAGTAAATAGTTACACTATTAAAATATATACAGCATATATAGTTCTGTGATACCTTTTGAGAGGAATTATTTCACATTTCCTAAATTCATAGTCAAATAGATTGTTGGTTTCATTTGGTAGTGCCAACGAGAATTATAGATTTTAATATTTCTTTATACAAATTCATTTCTTGATTACCGGAACATAATTCATTAAATGTTTCCAGACAATATATCCAATTCATGATTTCAGGAAAATTAGGTCAACGCTAGCACAGAAGTTGATTCATGTTTTTTCCACCGGGTTTAGCAATAAATGCCTACACTGAAGAGTAATTAAATTAGAGATACCTGTCTAGTAACGTGTAGCACCACCTTTCGCCCTGATGACGGCGGTGATTCGTCTCGGCATGGACTTGACAAAACACCAGAGGCGTTGAGAATCCATACGGATCCACGACCCCTGAACAAGCTCCCACAGTTCACGAAGATTTGATGGAGGGGGTCAGAGCCTCGAACATCTCTCTCGATGGCATCCCAGATGTGCTCGATGGGATTAAGGTCAGGTGATCTAGCTGGCCAAGGAAGCGAGGTCACGTCGGTAGAGTGTTCATCCAACCATTCGGATGCAATTCGGGAGCGATGGCACGGTTCATTGTCTTGTTGCAGTATGAGGTCCCCAGTGGGATGTTGTAGACGCACAAACGGGAGCAAATAGTCGTCCAGGATATCCCGGTAACGTTGACCTGTGAGGGACGATGTCACACGTAACAGGGGTCCCATTTCAGTCCACTTAAACAGTCCCCAGACGAGAATGCAGCCCCCACCAGCTTGAAGAGTACCCTGCTAGCAAGGATCCATCGCTTCATGTGGTTTGCGCCGTACTCGTATCCTGCCATCCGCATGTACCAACGTGAACTCCACTCATCAGTCCAGACAACATTTTCCCACATGTCTAGGGTTCAGTGGCGATGTTCCCACTCCCATGTTAATCTTTGCACCCTGTGATGTGTGGTCAGCAGCGGTACCTTCGTGGGACGACGGCTTCTGAACCCTATAGCGAGGAGATGGTTCTGAATAGTGTGACTGCTTACAGGTTTTTGTGCACCAGCGTTAAGTTGACGAGTGATTTCTTGCACTGCGGCCCGTCTATCCGCTGTTACAATGCGAGCTAGCTGACGATGACCCCGCTCATCCACACGCTGCTGTCCACTTCACTTGGCCCTTGAAGGGATGGTTTTACCGGATTCGATGTACTCACGGTGCAACCGTGACACAGTGGCTCGTGAAAATCCCAGTACCTGCACGACTTCCGAGATGGAGTGACCCATTCGTCGGGCCCCGACAATTTGCCCACGATCAAATGCGCTTACATCCTTCGTCATACCCATACTGCGTCCGACTCTTACTGATTCCTGTCGCATCAATCCTTATATTGTCGGATCGCTGTATACATCATGTCGTTTCCGTTTACAGGGCCGCTCACAGCGCAGCATTTGCATAACACCAGCTGTCTCTAATTCAATTGCTCTTCAGTGTATATGAATCATAGTTAGTTATATACAATACAATTGATTAGTACACCAAGTACAGATTGAAGTGGTAATCCGTGAAATTGGTGTAAGAAACAAAATATAATTTACTAAGCTTTCGCTCATCTACGGATGGTTTTGTCAAGGCTAAAACTGCAAACAAACTGAAAATTAGAACGATTACAATTTAAATATGAAAATGGTTACACGAGACATAACGAATGATTAAATACGCGGCTCGTCGTTTTCTGAATGTGAAGTCACGAGATGTATTAGTTTGGGACATGGCAGTTTTAAAGGGGGAAATCATTCAGGCATTGAATCCAGATTTTTGGTAACTCCAGGGAGACGCTTTCTTTGCATGACTCACTGCTGATTATAATCTCTAGAGACTCTCGTAATGCCGTTGCTTTCAGGTTAGTATATGTGGCTAACCTTTTAATAGCTTTCATTCGTTCTTTCAATTAGTTCTCTGAGTATGGACATGATCCATAGTGCTGTATCCACTCTTGAATTCAGCTTGTTCTTTCGGTTGAGCCATATCCAGTGTTACCTTCAAGCGATGTAAAAGAACCTCAGTGAGTATATATATACTGTATATCTCATCGAACTGAAAAGTGGACATCTCTTCTACTATCGTGGGACAGATACTGGCAGAACTAGTGGTGTTGGATCTATAATCAACAAGAAAATGAAGGATAAAGTTGTAGAAGTTGAAAGTTCCTCTGACAGAGCTGCACGACTTGTTATCCAACTCTCGAAAAGATACCAGGCTCAGATTATTCAAGCTTATGCACCCACCACAAGTCATCCTGAAGAAGAAATTGAAGAATTTTATGAGGAAATTTGTCATCTAAATAATAAAGGTAAGCAGCACTTGAAAATAATTATGGGAGATTTCAATGCAAAAATAGGGCAACGGCAACAGAATGAAACTTCAGTAGGTAAATTCGGTCACGGCAACAGAAACCAGCGTGGAAATACTCTCGTTGAGTTTGCAGAGGCAGAAGGGTTTTTCATCTTGAACTCCTTCTTCAAGAAAAAGCCACACAGGAAATGGACATGGAGACATCCAAATGGGACGACAAGTGAAATTGATTTTATTATGTATAACAAAAAATTCGTCATAGAAGACTGCAGTGTGCTAAACAAGTTCAACACAGGTAGTGACCATAGATTGGTGAGATGTAAGATGCACCTCAACACCAAACTTGAACGTGGCAAGCTCATAAGACAAACAACATCTATTGACATAACCAACCTTAAAAAACACCATAATACCTTCAAGTTGGAACTGAAAAACAGGTTCTCTGCTTTAGAAGGCCTAACATTGGAAGAAGTGGACATCTCTGAAGTTAACAGAAAAGTAACCAAAGCTCTTATGGAAACAGCAACAAAATTAGCTGGGTCTAAGAACAAGTTGCATGTAAATACATTATCAGGAAAAACGAAAATGTTGATGCAAAAAAGAAGAGAGATGAGGACAACTAAAGAAGATGTGACTTCCAAAGTGGAATATATAGAGCTATGCAAGACAGTACGAAAAAGTATCACTGAAGACGTAAGAAAATTCAACTGTGAACTAGTGAGGAAAGCAATTGAAAACAACCAAAGCCTAAAGATAGCAAAGGGACATCTCAGTAAGGGAAGAAAACAGATTATGGCACTGAGAAAAGAAGATGGTTCTGTAACAAGAAATAGAGGCGAAATTTTGACAAGAGTGAAAGATTTCTACTCCAAATTATATGAAAGGGATGATACATGCACTCCAGACATCATGGAAGATACCAGTACCAGAGTTCCTCCAGTCCTTCCAGCAGAAGTTGCACATGCAATCAAGAACATGAAGCGGGGAAAAGCTCCAGGAGAAGATGGAATTACTGTAGACATCATACAAGAAGCAAGTGGAGAAATTGAGACAGTACTCGCCCAAATTTTCACTCGATGCCTTAATGAAGGAAAGATTCCTGAGGATTGGAACACCGCTACAATGATCCTGCTACATAAGAAAGGTGACATTGAGGATCTCGGAAACTACAGACCTATCAGCCTCCTATCAGTAGTTTATAAAATCTTCACTAAAGTTCTTTCACACCGCTTGAAGGTAACACTGGACATGGCTCAACCGAGAGAACAAGCTGGATTCAGGAGTGTTTTTTTTGTTTTTTTTTTATTGGAGGTTTAACGACCACCGTGAGCAACTCAATGGGCTATAAGCAGTCGCCCGTCCCTAATTTAGGGTCACTGGTTCCAGGGAAGGAGAGAACCAGTGCCGTAAGACAAACACAACATCCATGCCTCACCGGGATTCGAACCCGGACCCCTTCGGACGAATGATCAGAGGCCAACGCCTTAGACCACTGCGCCACCGGGGCGGCATTCAGGAGTGGCTACAGCACAATAGATCATATCCACGTACTGAGAGAACTAATTGAAAGAGCGAGGGAATATGAACTTCCATTGTGCATGGCTTTTATCGATTATGAAAAAGCCTTTGATTCGGTGAAACCATCAGCAGTTACAATGGCTCTGAAAACCTGCGGTATTGAAGATGCATACATTAATATTATTAATAACATCTATGAAAATGCAAGTGCAAAGATTCGGCTGTTTGAAAATACAACACACATAAAAATTGGAAAGGGAGTGAGACAAGGTGACACCATATCTCCGAAGCTCTTTAATAACACATTGGAGGGTGTTTTTCAGTCACCGAGCTGGGAAAACAAAGGGATAAAGATTAATGGAGATTATCTAACCCACCTTCGTTTTGCTGATGACGTAGTCATTTTTGCAACTACCCCATCAGAGCTGCAGAGTATGATCCAGGAACTTGCTGACAAGAGTAAAGAAGTGGGATTAAAAATGAACTTTCAGAAGACAAAAGTGATGTTCAATGCTTTTACAAGAAATGAAGATTTATTGATTGATGGAGAAAAACTGGAGATAACAGACACGTACGTTTATCTTGGACAGCAGATATCAAGTGAGGGTCACATTGATGAAGAAATTAATCGGCGTACAAAACTTGCCTGGAGAGCTTTTGGAAGAAACGGCATAATTTTCAAGAGCAATATGCCATTATGTCTTAAAAGAAAAGTGTTTGATCAATGCATCCTTCCAGTGCTTACGTATGGTGCAGAGACGTGGACCTTAACTAAAAGAGATATACAAAGACTGCAGACAACTCAAAGCAGCATGCAGAGGTGCATGCTTCGTGTAACCAGGAGAGATAAGAAGAGGAACTCGTGGATCCGAAAAATGACAAGAGTGGAAGACATCATGATCAGAGTTAAATCCCTGAAATGGCAATGGGCTGGACATACTGCCAGAAGGACAGATCATCAATGGACAGCCGAAATTTTAGATTGGATTCCAAGGGACAGGAAAAGACCCAGAAGAAGACCACATGGGAGATGGGTGGATGAAATTCGAAAGTATGCAGGGGTCACATGGAGGAGACTGGCACAAGACAGACCGTTGTGGAGGAAACTTGGGGAGACCTTCGTCCAGCAGTGGATTGATAATGGTTGACAATGATGATGATGATGATGATATACATTGTATAACCCTTCTGCTTCACTGCAAGTAAATAATGGATTCCTAGCAGAAGCAACGTGACGTCATTCAGTTCTGGACAAAGGAAGGGTGCAGGCTGTCCGACATCCGCAGAAGGCTACCGAATGTTTACGGAGATGACACTATTAACAAGAGCAATGTGCACTATTGGATGAAGAAGTTTGAAGAAGGGGAAACCAGCATTGAAGACAAACCACGCAGTAGGAGATTATCATCTGCGACCACTGACACGAATCGTCAGCGAGTGAATGAATTGATTCGCGCGGAGAGACGAGTCACAATCGGTGAGCTTGTTGCACAACTAAACTGTGGTCATGATGCCATACAGAGGATGGTGGAAAACTTGGGGTATCGGAAATTGTGTGCAAAGTGGGTACCTCGGCAATTGACAGCCGATTTGAAAGAGAGAACGGTCTGCTCAAATCTGTTAGAACCTTCTGAAACCATAAAGACACGTCCTTTTTCTAGTCTGGTGACAGGGAATAAAATATGAGGGTACCTTTACGATCCGAAAAAGAGAAAGCTTTTCACCAAGGCCTAGTAAAATTCAAGAGCCAGCGATCAGCACATAAAATCAAGGTGACTGTTTTTTTGTTTTTTTTAGGGTGGGGGTGGATTTCAGGGTTGTCATTCTCCTTGATTTTCGGGAACGTGGACTTATCGTGACCAGTGAGCGGTACATTGAGACACTCAGGAAGCTTAGAGAAGCCATAAGGAAGAAGAGACCAAACAAGAATCTGAAAAGCAATCACATTCACCATACAATGTGAGACCACACACATCTTTGGCAACAAATTAGGCTGGTAGATGGTCCCCTATCCACCGTACAACCCAGTTCTGGCACCCACCAACTTCTACCTGTTTGGTCCAATGAAGAAACAACGATTTGATGACACAGATGAGGTGAAAGTGGCTGTGAAGAAGTGGGTACAACAGTTCACCCCTGATTTTTTTTCAAAGAGGATTGGAAAGTTAGGTTTAAAAACTGCGGAAATGCATTGCTTGCGATGGAGACCATGTTGTGAAGTGCCTTTGTATAAACAAAGAGATACTGTACCAACATGTACAATTTGAACGACCT
Source organism: Macrothele yani (assembly GCA_039090855.1). NCBI lineage: Eukaryota > Metazoa > Arthropoda > Arachnida > Araneae > Macrothelidae > Macrothele > Macrothele yani. The sequence continues at coordinate 43,366,546 of CM077004.1, forward strand.
CTGTCAGTTAATGAAAAAGTTATGCCCACTTTTGCATTACTCTTGGTACAACAATCGTGTATCTGTATAAATTCAAAAGTCCACCGGAATGACATCAAGGTGACAGACAGTTGTGGAGACCTTTATCCAGCAGAGGATTGATAATGGTTGACAATGCTGATGACGATGATATATGTATTATAACGAAGTAAATTTCTCCGTCATTTTTGTCCACGCCGGGGCTCGAATCCGGGTCCCATCATTCCAGGATAAGTCACTCTACCAATTGAGCTACGCAGACGTTAGAATCGCTGCTATCTGCCTTTATGTCGTGTGCGTCACAGTATATATACGGTGTGGTGGCGTTCCGTATTGCCCCACAAGTACTTTATGGGATTGATATGGGGTGAGTTCGGAGGCCGCTCGATATGCACGAAATCAAAATTCTGTTCCTCAAACCATTCCTGCATAACATTGGAACTGTGGTTCGGCGCATTGTCATCTTTGAAGACACCGTCGTCATTCGAAAAAAAATGTGCAATATTGCTGGGTGTACAGAGTCAGCAAGAAGTTCACGATAGTTGGGAATCAGTCATACGTTGTTCCACATGCCAACATGGGGTCACGTTCCTGCCAGGTAAATGCACCCCACGCCATACACCCACCTCTACCGGCTTACACTGTGCAGACCATGCAGGATGGATGAAGTGCCTCATGTTCTTTGCGCCGAATACGTGCACGGCCATCCACGGCGTGGATGGAGTAAAAACGCGACTCGTTAGACCAGCGCACTCATTTCCCCGTCATCTGACATCCGACTTGCTTGATCTTTGCACCAGACAAGTCTTTTGCTACGATGACCCGTGATTAAGAAAGGATATCGTCAGATACTGTTCCGGGATTACCTCTGTTGTATTGAGTAGTCAGCATTTGAAAAGCGCTGCTTCTGTTGAACTGTACGAGTAGTCGAACTCGGCGCTCACCTCTTACATCAACCTTTCGCTGTCCTGTACAATTTTGTCTCCGGGTCGTTCTTTGACCATTTGCACGACAGTCCTGATACACTTTATCCACGGCGGGTGGCGAACAATCTGCCAGTTCAGCCATTTGAAAAATCGAGGCACCCGCCATTTGACCTCCTACAATCTGTCCTTTCTCAAAGTTTGGTACAGCATCCTTCAGTTTACCCATCACGCTCCGAATTTTACTACCTACTGCCCCACTCAAATCTATAATTTTGAACAATCATTGTTTTTGAGTGTCAGTTTCTCAAATAACCAGTTTTGGTATTAACATTACAATATAATTTAAATATGGAATGCAATGTTTTTTTGGTTTTTTTTTATTGGAGGTTTAACGACCACAGTGAGCAACTGAATGGGCTATAAGCAGTCGCCCGTCCCTAATTTAGGGCCACTGGTTCCAGGGAAAGGAGAGTGCCAATGCCGTAAGACAAACACAACATCCATGCCTCACCGGGATTCGAACCCGGACCCCTTTCAGGCGAATGGCCATCGCTTAGACCACTACGCCACCGGGGCGGCACGCAATGTTTCTTTTTATTCTTTGTTACATAGTAAACCTTTCAATATAACATTTTAAAAGTGATGCAATAATGCTTTTTAAAACACGATAATTTTTAATTATTGCTATTTTGAAAGTCAGTTTTTGAAATAAATAATTTTAGTGTTCATTCCCCAATATGAAAAGAATTATTTTTTTTAGTAATGAATGCTGTTTTTTTTTTCATTATAAAACAAGCATTTCAATGTAATATTATTAAGTAAACCTACAATATTTTTAATTAACATTTTAAGCCAGTTGTTTTTTAATAATATTGATACAAACGTGCCGAGCTGTATTATTCATTCCAACGCTCTCCACCAATTGTTACAGTACCACCGCTACCTCCAATTGATACGTACTGTGGGTAACTATCCCACCGCTGAACGCCAATTGTTACGATATTGTGCCGAGCGATTTGATATTTGATTATTACCAGAGATTAGGCGTCCGTACCATCCGGGAGCTGGTATGTATAGCGAAACCGTTCTCAGTTTGCTGAAACACAAGAATTATTAACATCAGAGCCTATATAATAAATAGAGTAAGATTACACACTTAAAAATGTTATTGTATGCGGAGCCTACCATCCGGAACATTGGCTACAGCGTACAAATATGAGCCATTATCCTACTTTGGAAATAAATCAAGTCTATGCTAGATTTGAAGCGACAGTTTATCGCCACTAGGCGTGTCAGAGTTCCAAAAGTCCGGAATCCTGATATATTTAGTTCGCCAGATCAGTCGTAAGGAAAACAAATAAACAAAAGTACTCACTTATTACTTGTTGCATGTTTGTAATACATGGCACTATAAGGGAGGAACAGTATTGAATATCTTAACACACACACACACACCACACACACACACACACACGTGGGAGAGCATTTTACTTCGCTGGTTCAGCCTTGCACCTGTGTGATAAGCGCAGGAGGATTATCACTCCCCCCCGTTCCCACTTTCTTCGATGAGTCGAGGTTTGTTGTGGATGCGGTCGGTGGCAAGATGAACGGGAGTTGTCACTTTTTGTCTCCCTCGTAAAACTTCTTCGCCAGCTCAGAGCGGACGTTCGCTTGTGGTTTTGCGTAGGTCAGCGACCTTACGTCTCCGAGAGATGCGAAGCGCGCTTTCAAAGGGAGAACTCTCAGAAGGGCAGCAGCAGATTCCGTCCTGACACGTTTACCTCGGTGACTGGTTTCTCTTTTTGGTTTGTGGTTTGTTATGGATTCCTGGCTGGATAGAGGTCAGCTGGAATTGTATATCTAGCAGGAGAAGCCCTTCCGACGTTCTGATCGTTCTGACAGCGGCGTACTGCCCTTGTACGTAAATATAGCAGCTCTTTTCGACGGTAGTTGAACCGTCCTCTTTGGTTCCCAATTGTGACATACCTGGCGGACTTACCTCCAGCCACCAAGTATAATTTAAGCCTTGTTTTTCCTCGTACCTATGCGCCTTATGGCTGCGCGTCAGGTACCGTGGACTCCATTAGGTCTCGTCGGACGTCGAACTCGTGCGTCTTACAGCAGCGCCGAGCGTTATTGCATATTTTCTGTTTGTGGCTGGTTCTCACGCACGACTTACTACAGCGGCCAGAGAAATACAACTGTTCTTACTTTTCGTCTGCCTCTTCGCGGAGGCGAACCAAAATTGCCTCTATTCCCTCTCAAGTGGCTTCGCCTGCATCTTTTCTGTCAACACTTAAAGTTGCCCTCTTCTCTTTCGTACAGAGTGCTCCTAGATTCTGCGAGAATAGTTCCGCAGCTGACTTTCGCCCCTCATAATCGTACCTTTGCTTTCTGACACATACTGCTTAAAAGGAGACATATTTATGAGGGCCTGGGTGCCACCGCGTTGCCGACTGGGTGGTCGTGGTGTATCTGTGTGGGCCCTCAAAGGCAATCTCACGATTCCACTGTTTCCACCTAGTAAAAGCGATTTACCAGACCCCCAATTAAATGAGCTAATTTTTCCAATTAATTTGTAATAGGCCAAATATTTAATTTAATCATCATCATAATTTAACCACGCCAATCGAGTCCGTCCCCCCTTTTTCAGTTAATTAATTTGTACCCAATTTTCGTATCAATATTATCCTTAACGTTTACTTCCGAATAATGTCTTTCAAATGTTTATTTTTACGTCAGTTTAATATTTATTCTGAAATAAAATAATTGTAAGCAATGAAAACCCATGCTCTACGATACGGTCAATGATAAATACGTTCCGGTGCAAAGATGGCTGTTGATTTTTTTTTTTTTTTTTATTTATTTTTATTTTTTTTGCTTCAGTCAAAGTTTCTATTCACGCAAGTACTTTTTTCAGAGGAAGGCGTAGAAAAAGGAATTTCTATATGGACGGGAAGACTTCTCTGACAAATATTTTCCCCGAAACTTGAGGAGAGAGTTTTTTTGACTCCAAAATACAAGAAATAACTGGAAGTGCTATAAATTGCGTAGCCAGAAACCCATTGAATTCGGGAAGAGTCTGATTTATGCTGAGTGAACTTAATCAAGTACGTAGACACCGGCGACGTGACGTTCCTTCATCCGTGAAATTTAAGATGCGCACTTCATGAGAGCAGCCTGGTGCAACTCATAGTTAAGTACCACGAAGTTTCGATTTACATATTTTTTTTAACGGGAGAAAGGCTGAAATGTGGCAAATCTTCCCTCTGAGATTTTTCCTAAGAATGTTTCAATGCAGTGAAAACTCAACAGATCATTTGGAAAAGGCACTCCTACAGTGATAAAATATGCCTACCTTAAGATAATTCATGAAGTCTTTCCTTATATTGGAGCGCTTATCTCTTTGGGAATCCTGCAGATTTTTTCCGTGGACGTGAACGAGCACATGCAATTTATTTTTCCGGACCTTGAAATATGAACTGGATGTGCTTTTTCTTCAATATGTATCATTCACCAGGACAAAAAATTAATTTATGTAGTTGCTTCTACATTGTGTAGAATAATATTTATTTTAAGGAGTATGTTTATGGCTTGTAGATGGCTTGTCCCAAAACAAATGAGAATGTTTTTATAAAATATTTGTAATACTGCGTTTGACCTTGGCACCAGTCTCAAAAAAATGATAGTAGTTTTAGTAACCATAGCAACCGGCCACACCTGTTTATCACGCATGTGTTCTTGGTAGTGCGCAGTTTAATAAGCGTTGTTTCGTGAACCCTTAACAAGTATTTCCACGTTGTGGTTTTTCAGGAAAATGGATGTGAACAATTGTGCCAACAATTTTTTTTTTTTTTTTGTTGACTTAAGACGACTGTCGGAGAGACTTTCCGTCTTATGCAAAAGGCTTATAAAGATGAATGTCTAGGAAAATCAGCAATTTACAGATGGCATAAAGAATTTCTACGACAGACGTCTTAAGTCAACAAAAATGTTTTTTGTTGACTTAAGACGTCTGTCGGAGAGACTTTCCGTCTTATGCAAAATGCTTATAAAGATGAATGTCTAGGAAAATCAGCAATTTACAGATGGCATAAAGAATTTCTCCGACAGACGTCTTAAGTCAACAAAAATGTTTTTTTGTTGACTTAAGACGTCTGTCGGAGAGACTTTCCGTCTTATGCAAAAGGCTTATAAAGATGAATGTCTAGGAAAATCAGCAATTTACAGACGGCTTAAAGAATTTCTCCGACAGACGTCTTAAGTCAACAAACTTTTTTTGTTGACTTAAGACGTCTGTCGGAGAGACTTCCCGTCTTATGCAAAAGGCTTATAAAGATGAATGTCGAGGAAAATCAGCAATTTACAGAAAGCATAAAGAATTTATGAATGGTGTGATCATTCGTACGATCATTCTGATCATTTGTCCGAAAGGGGTCCGGGTTCGAATCCCGGTGAGGCATGGATGCTGTGTTTGCCTTACGGCACTGGCTCTCTCCCTTCCCTGGAACCAGTGACCCTAAATTAAGGACGGGCGACTTCTTCTAGCCCTTTGAGTTGCTCACGGTGGTGAAAATAGGCAAATATTATTCTTCATAACAAAAGCTATGCCAAGGAAAAATATTTTTTCAAATACGTCTCTCGGAGGCAGAGATAGCAAGAAAAATGTTTTGACCTTTATGCTCTCGAGGAAGAAAACTGTGCATTATTTAAAGAGGATAATGTTCCCCATCTTTATTGTAGCGAATGGCATACAGTAAAAAACAAAATAAAATTCAATAAGGTTTATTTTAGAAGCTGAAATATAGCTCCAAACAAGAGCACACAAACACTACGTTTACAAGCAGAGATATCGAGAAAATAAGATTAAATATTTGCACCCCGTAACGGCCAAATTTTGCATTATTTTGGGAAGAAGATACACCCAAAGAATTTTCATAGTTAGTACTATCTGGCAGGAAAAGATTTTTTTCAATCGGATTTTTACCGCAGATATTGCTGTGAAAGGAAACGTAAACTTACGCCCTCTCGGGGTACATTTAATGCCCTAAGATAACTTTTAAATTATACGCAGAACATTTTGCGCTCTACGATAAAGAAAGAATTTTTCAAATCGATCTCTTAGAAGCAGAGATATCGACAAAAATAAGATCTCGGCCTCTGACGGAAAAATTATGCACTATTTTAAGCAGAAGGTATTTTCACCGAATTGAGCGGTATTGTTCCACAAAAGAATGTTTTCAATCTAGTTTTCAGAAGTGCGGTTTTTCTGCAAATACAACAGAAATAGAAATAAATACTTACATTCCCTGGTGCTCAAAAAATTAGAAATTAGAAATTATATGTACATTTTCCACGAGAAGAATTTGATAAATCTGCATTTACGCCTTCTGGAGGCGAAGTTATGCATCGGAAAAAATCCCGAAAAGTAAGGACCATCGTTCTAACATTTCAAGCTTCCCAATGCAAAATAAATAAATAAATAAATAAATAAATAAATCCGACTAATAACTGCAGGGATATGGTGCCCACAGACGGACAGATAAATTGATATTAATACATAAGCACATATTTTTTTTTTACAAAAGACGTGCTAAAAAGGAGGGTGTACGTCAAAGTTAAAATAGGGTATATTCACAGTTGGAAGCGGAATTGAAAAACTAAGAAGGTCGTAACGTTTCTAATGTTAACAGTGACATTTATACGGTCACCAATCTTACTATAATCCTTTTAATACCATTTGTGCTGGTTCAGTTATGAATAGTCACTCTTTCACATGTTTCTGCAATGAAATTCAGTACATAGTGTGGAGACCTCCTAGAAGATAAGCGTTGTTTTTCGGAAGATACACATAAATCTCAGTACTCTGATAATAGACATTCCCTCACTAGATCACTTGGTTCGCCGCTTTATTGGAAAATGGTATCCCCACGGTCCAAAGAGTCAGCTCATCCAATTATCCTGCTCCTATTTTACTTTTGCGAAATTAAATTCTCGAAATCATCCAACCAATTTTGATAGGCAGTGTTTTATCATGTGAATGTTTCTATATGAATCATTCGATTATGTTATCAATGAAAAGAAAATTTTCCTCATATAATCCGCTGCAGCGTTTAATCCGCAGGCTGTGAATTCACTGATTTTTTTTCTCCTTTCTATAATTCGCAAAATTATAGAAAGGAGGAAAAAAATTCACTGATTTTTTTTTCTCCTTTCTAAAATTCGCGGCGGCACATAATCAGTAGACAGTGAAATTCAGAAAAATGGAACCGCCATGCATTCCGCATCTGCGATGTTAATCAAGAATTGCCATTCCCTACAGAAAAGTCACAATTTATGGATGACCCAACAGCGCAAGAAAAAAAAATTAGGAAAAAAAGACCCTTTTTTTACAAAAAATAAATTAATAACAAAATAACTGATTTTGTGTTACTTTCAAATGAGTAAAAAGTAAAAATCACGAGGGGTTTTGTTGTTTTTTTTCAAAAAATGCAGCAGTTCCGCAGTGAGATCTAATAGTTCCGTAGTTGTATTTCGTATTGTGCAGTTCCGCTTCCCCCACGAATGTGTGTGAGCCTCAGCTGGCCAAAGCACGTGATCGCCCGCGTCAGCAAATTTTCGTCGAAACTCCAGAAAAAGGAATTAGGAAATCGGGGAAACTGTTAGTTGCGATTACAGTCACCTGCAGCGCCGTACATTTTTAAAAACAGGGATTTCGTGCAAAGTGCATACTGACCATGTATCTGAGGTGTACCCGAGTTCGAATCCCGAATGAGGCTTGGGCCTTGTGCTTGTTTAAAGGCGTTGGCTCTGTCTCTTCCCCGGAATATATATCCCAAAATTAGGGACGATACACAGCTTATAGTGTAACGTACCAGGTGATGTGACGTACCTGCCCGAAGGACGCACACGGCATAAAGGCAGATAGGAATCAGAATAAAATGTCCGCGTAGCTTAATTGGTAGAGCAACTTATTCCGGAATGAGTGGACCCGAGTTCGAACCCCGGCGCGGATAAAAATGACGAAGAAATTTACTTTGTTATAATGGCGCCCGAACTATCCGGATGACCCGACCGTTCAAAATCTCGCATTGGTGTGATGTTATTTCCACACCGCGAGATAGGAAAAATGTGAGCAGCACTTCGAAAGAAAAATAAGGGGAGATGATGTAACGTACCAGGAGATGTGACGTACCTGCCAGAAGGACGCACACGACATAAAGGCAGATAGGAATCAGAATAAAATGTCTGCGTAGCTCAGTTGGTAGAGCAACTTGTTCCGGAATAAGCGGCCTCGGGTTCGAATCCCGGCGTAGACCAAAAACGACGGAGAAATTCACTTCGTCATAATGGCGCCCGAACTATCCGGATGACCCGACCGTTTACAATCTCACAATGGTGTGATGTTATTTCCACACCGCGAGATAGGAAAAATAAGAGCAGCACTTCGAAAAAAAAAATAAAAAATAAGGGGGAGATGATGTAACGTACCAGGAGAGGAGATGTGACGTACCTGCCAGCAGGACGCACACGACATAAAGGCAGATAGGAATCAGAACAAATGTCCGCGTAGCTTAATTGGTAGAGCAACTTATTCCGGAATGAGTGGACCCGGGTTCGAACCCCGGCGTAGACCAAAAATGACGGAGAAATTCACTTCGTTATAATAGACCCTGCAAGCTGCTAATGGTGGTGGTTAACAAAATGTACCCGAATAAGTGGATCAGTCATAATTAAAAAAAAACTACTCTTTATTTTCCTAGGAAACTAACGAAATCATTACTTTTGGAACACAATATATGAACAACGAACTTTTGGCTGCATCTTATTTAAAACAAAAATGTCCGCAGAGGTACAGAGAAATGCGGAAACATTTCACCCGAAGAGTCTTGGCGGCGAACTCCGAAGGTTATAAGTTTTCAGCGCGTCAAGTGAAGGTTACAGGAAGTGATGTACCTTCTCTAAGGGACTTCCGCTTCAGCAAAGTAGCTCTTGAATCCTTGACCATTGGTACATCTTACAGATAAAAAAAAAGAGAGAGAGAGAGAAAGCCGAGACAGAGTGCCTTCTAAGAGTTTTTCTGAACAATCCAACATGAAAGTACCCGTCCATCTGCAAAAAAAAAAAAAAAGAGGTACAGGGGTCGTAATATATGATATTCGTATTAGATTATTAGGCAAATCTAAAACACTACATCCAGCCTTACACTATCGTCATTCTCGACTACAGTAAAATAAGGGTTGACAAATAAAGTTTCTATTGGCCGCCCGGTGGCGCAGTGTTCCGAGAAGAGTCCGGGTTTGAATCCCGTGAGGCATGGATGTTGTGATTTTCTTACGGCACTGGCTTTCTCTCTCTTCTCTGAAACCAGTTACCCTAAATTAGGGACGGGCGACTGCTCATAGCCTTTTGAGTTGCTCACGGTGGTCGTTAAACCTTCAACCAAAAAAAAAAAAGGGTTAGAAGATACTACTTTTCCTGAAAAACGTAAATTAGCTTCTACTTCAACCGATCATACTTTAAAAGTCAAATCAACTAAACAGCTTCTGGACAATTTCTGGATTTCTAAACACCATTTTAAATCTGCTAAAAGATTATATGATTAGTAAAATCTATTAAGAGAGGATAGACTCAAGTTTCACTTTACGAGTGCATGTATAAAAAAGAGGAAGCATATTCTGGTACTGAAAAAGGAAACGGCTATTTTAATGTACACGGTGGCCAAATAGTTACTTTGCCAATTGAACGGACTCAAGGGTTGGCTGTAATGGATGAATGGAATGGAAATTCAGAATATAGATGTTACGCAGCATGCGCTCGTTTTGCGCAAACAAAAAATCGTGCGAACTGTCACAGTTACGGTTGCAGTTACCGACTTTCGAAATGTTTGAATGGCAACACCCTAATTTTTTAACGTCACTGAAACAAGCGCCAGGAAAAACGCTATTTTCAAGTCGAAATTCTAAAAAGAGGGCTTGCTAGAAACTAAAATATTTACTATGTCTATTTCTACAGAAACAGAACGCATACATGACCATGAACAGTGCGCTCATGCTCGGCTATAGGCGCCTGCTGAAAATCATTCTATCCAGTATACATCAAAGAAAGCGAACCAAATTCCCTTATTAAAGGCAGAGAAAAGAAACATTTTGGCGCCTAATTGAAAGACGATGGATCTAGTTTACAGAGTAGTGTTTTTCAAAGTGTGGTACACGGACCACTGGAATTCCGCGGCGGCCTATCAAGTGGTCCGTAGGAAATTTCAGAAGAAAAATTAATGAAGAATGTGAGAAATTTCTCCTTAATTTTTGGGTGCATGCTCGACACGAATATCCAGAGCTATCAGATACAGCCATAAAATATTTCCTTTCCCGACGATTTACAACTAACTCCCTCTCTCACAGATGCTATGATTATTGTTGTAGTTATTATTTTTGTTATTAATTACTGAATCTTTGTACGTGTACTTTCAAAAAAGTATTAAAATCGAAAGAGAAAATCAAAGTATAATTGTCCATATAACATTTTGCACAGGATGTAACTTGAATTGTATGGAGAAATTTTTTGACTTGCCTAATGGGCGTAGCTAGGATTTAGGTTGGGGAAGGGTCGCGATTTTCGGAGAAGGTTCAGGTGATTTCTCATAAATATCGCCTGTTACAAATTTTACTTTTTGACGTTTCGAGGAGTGTTTGAAACCCCAAAACCCCCTCCGCTGACTACGCCCATGCTGAGACTACATTGCCAATTATTTAACTAAGCAAATGATCTCTTTTTCGTTGTGCAACTGACAAAATAAAATTATAACTCACCAAACTCTTTCTTTTTTAACAAATATAGGTACTCTAAAAATCACTTTGCTTCAAATAGAGTTGGCAGCCGACCGGATTTTAAGCAGCTAGTCGGAATTTTGGTGATTTTCTGCCTGTTTACCAGCCCTAATTGGGGTCGGTATTATTTTCAAGTAAAAAACAGCTAAACATTTGCTGAAAAAAGCTTAAAATGTACCAAAAGAAGCTGAAATCAACTAAAAATCACATTTCAGAGTGGGGGAGTTAAACCGAGCCGGAGCTCATAACTGTAAGACCGCCTGTAAATCCCGCAAATTGGGAAATACTTTGGTTGGGTCCTCCCTTGGAGCGGCGGCGGGGAATCATCTCTCACCGGCCGATTAGGGTGTCCGGTTGGTCCAAATATTATTAACCAGGGTTAATAATATTAGGACCTACCTTAGTTTCAGACAATGTATTTTTCAATTTCAAATTTCTCTCAGAAAAATGATTCAGTCCCCCCCCCCTGCTTGATGGTCCGTGATAAGTAAAGAAATGCTTAAAGTGGTCCATGAGGGATCAAAGTTTCAGAAACATTGCTATAGAGGGATGCGATGACGTGATGAACTTACAACTGCGTATTTTACTGAATCCCTGTGTTCCAAAGATCATAGACGGTCGTATCGGGGAAGGGCAAGAAGTGGTGGCACTTGCCTTTCATCGAAAATCTGACTCCGTCATTTCAGTTCTTGGGAGGTACTACAAAGATTTTTGTTATAACACTAATTCTTATTAGTTAATGAGAGAGATAGAGAGGGGGGAGAGAGCGCACCTGCTCTAATGTTTAAAGAAAGAGAGCGCACGTGCTTGGTAAGAATAAGAAGAACATGGGGAATTTACAGTGGAAAGTATTAATAATATTGAATTTTTCACTTGCATGTTCAAGCACGGGTATATACTGTATTAATATACATATGCATGTGCGTGTATGTGGGGGGGGGGTGTATGTGTGTGGTGGGTGTGTGGGTGTGACATATAATCTAAATTAACTTTCATTTTTTATTTACTTTCTCTATGTAAATTCTCTTTCAGCGTTTTGAACCTTAACGTCATATCTTCTCTCTCGCAGAATGAGGTTTGATAATACTTTTGAGGTCATGACGTATGCATCTGACAGATAAGAACTAGAACATATATAATGTTCAAGCAGCCGCCAAAAAGATTGGACGGTGTGATGTTATAATTGCGGAAGCTGCGTTACTCTGAAGTTTGATTTACTTGAGAATGTTAAGCTGTGCTATTACACATTTAGCAGTTGGAGTTAAAGTGTTCTGCCTACTGACGTTTATGAATTAGTTTTGAAGTATTACTACCATTGTGATTAGTTCCTCACGTATTTTGGAAACAGTCAAGTAAAAATGTACATACGATTTTGATGAATAAAACAGTAAAAGTAAGTAAATCTTTCTGAATCTTTATTTTGAATTTCTTTGTTTCACTTCAAGAAAAATCTTAAGTAGTGTTCTCGACGTTTCAAATAAACAAGTTAGTAAATTCATGCAATGCATTGATTATAATACGCTTTCCAACATACCAGAAATCATTACTCAAGTTATTACTCAAGTTATGAGGATAATGGCTGTGGAATAAATCTCGATTTTGTGCCCTGACCTTTGATTCCATTTCGATGATATTCAACAGAACCGGTTCAGTATACCTCCGAAATAGCATGATAACCTTTTATCGCAATCGAAGCATTTTTACATAAGTTATGGTGCATAAAGGCTATGGAATAGATCCCGCTCCTGTGTCCTAACCTTTGACCCCATTTCGCCCATTTTCAATAGGATTCGTCCCCAGGCAGACCCCTACAACATACTAACATTTCATTCAGATCGAAGCATTTTTACGTACGTTATGACGCATAATGGCGATGGAAGTGATTCCGCTCCTATGTGCTGACCTTTGACACCATTTCGCCCATTTTCAATAGGATTTGTCCGCAGGTAGTCCCCTACCACATACTAAATTTTCATCGAAATCGAACCTTTTTTTACGTTAGTTATGACGCATAACAGCAGTGGAATGGATCCCGTTCCTTTGTCCTGATCTTTGACCCCATTTCGTTCACTTTCAATAGGGTTCCTTCCCAGATGTTCCCCTACCACAAACTAAAGTTTCATCGAAATCGAACGAATTTTACGCGAGTTATCGTGCGGACGGGCATGCGCACACAACACGGGACGTAATGAGGCAGATGGGACTCGCGACCATCTGATCGCAAGAGTGTGACGTCATAAAACTTTAATAGGATCCACACACAACGCGTGACGTAATGAGACAGCTGGCGTGACCGCACGCCAACATCTAAAGCGCGAGATTGTGACGTCATAAGATTTCTAAGCATGGGTAACATTAATGAGACGACCCCATGACACTAAAAACGTCGTAATTCCGGGTGGTTATTTAACCCACTAAACGAATTTTCCTAAAGTCGAGATCAAGCTAAATCGATTTCTATTACCAGTAAACGGTAGGTTAACGACTTTCATCAAAATCCTTAGAGCCGTTTTCAAAATAAAATTTACATACGTACAAGAATTACTCTTTTAATAGTATGGGATAAGGGCGATGAAATGGATCCCGATCCTATGTCCTGACCTTTGACCCCATTTCGTCCATTTTCGATAGGGTTCGTCCCCAGGCAGGCCCCTTCAACATACTAAAATTTCATCGAAATCGAACCATTTTTACGCACGTTATGACGCATAAGGGCTATGCAATGCATCCCGCTCCTATGTCCTCACCTTTGACCTCACTTCACCTATTTTCAATAGGGTTCGTTCCCAGGTGGTCCCCTACCACATACTAAAATTTCATCGAAATCGAATCATTTTTACGCGAGTCATCGTGCGGACAGAGAGACAGACGGACGGACAGACAAAGCTGGAGCATATACGCTTCTTCAACCTACTGTTGGAAAGCGTAAAAAAGAATGCTACATGCAGAATGAAAAAGTATGAAACGAAAAATGCGTTGTTCTTTGCGGCAGCCATTCATTACTAGACAAAAATCTCCAGATTTTTTGTCTTGGGGTGTTTCTATCTTCTTGACGACCGATACCTTTGGTTTTGTGGCGCAAGAGATACAAGTGGGCAAAAGGATAATGATCGAAAAGGACAACGAAGAAATTTCCTTATTGTCCTAGCATGCTGTCAAATTTCATTTCTAAATCTAAAAAATGTGGTCTTGGGTTCTTCTGGTGTAACGTACTACAGAGGTAAAGCACGTGTCAAGACGACAAACCTGCAGCGACACATTGCGTCGGTGCAGTTTATTTGGTTAAAACAACTGGTTCCGGAGTGAGGAGGCGCGATTTCTATAATGTCACCGACATATTTGTGAATTTAGGTTTTTAGTTAAATTTATCAGTTGTGTGGTGTGTGCGTGCGTGTGGTAAAAAACAGAGAAATCGCATTAGAAATTTTCATATGGTGGTTTGTGAAAACACAAATTGTCCATGACGTAGATCGAAACCGCGCTCCCTCAGTCTTTGGAGTAAGTTGCTCTCCCAACTGAGCTACACGGACGGAATGTATCGCTGCAAATTTGTCGTCTTGACACGTGCTTTACCTTTGTAGTACGCCACATCATCTCTCTCCAAATATTTTTTCTTAAGCGAAGAACGAATTTTCATTCATTCTAGATGATGTGTGGAACAAACATCACACATTTTTCGAAAAACCCAACGGCCAATACATCCGTATTTACGTTCGGGCGTCAATTTGAAAACATAAATTTGTCTGTGACGGGGATCAAAGTCGCCCGCCTCATTCCGGAGGAAGCTGATCTCCCAACTAAGCTACACGGACGGAATGTATCGCAGTAGATCTGTCGTCTTGATACGTGCTTTACCTCTGTAGTACGTCAAAGGTTTTGTATGTCATTTATAGTTACAATTTATCATTGAACCCCCCCCCCCCCTCTCCCCTCCTCTAAAAATTCAGTTACGGGTGACCGCCTATGCCAAAGGTATTACTGTATTACCGAAGCCGTTAATAAGATTTAGGCATACGCAGGATGAATAAAAAAACGTATTTCAATGGTTAAGGGTACTGGAAGGGATATTCACAACACGATCAGTCCTTCAGTACAGTAAAATTCAGAGCATACAGATTTCTTCTTAAGTGTTATGTTCAAACACCGCCAAATGCGGTTAAGCTACTGAAAAATCAGCACACCTTTTTTCTTAATTCTAGCAAGTCGGCCACCAAACAAAATACATATCCCAAAGCTGTTGCTAAGACCTATAATGTCGAGGAACACTTATTCCGAAGTTTTGAGTAGCCCTTGGCGTCGTTTCGTGCACGGAGTCGCTCTTCCGCCATACGTATCATCGACCTCACCACCCCTGTCCCTCCCAGCAACGTCCTGTTCTTCTGTGCTACAACAATTATGGAACACTTTCCCCGGGTGTTCCAGTTTGCAACGGAAAGGATATAATTCAGCCATCATTTTTCGATGACTCCGCCAGAGCTTCAATCATCGAAGAATGGAATAATTGCCACTATTTCACAAACTTCAAATATGCGTGGAAACGCGGAAAAAGGTTTCTTGTCTAGGAAAATGTCATGTAGTAAATGATGCGTTACCTAACAACTGAAACTTTCTTTTATTATTTCTTCCTTTTTTTACGTTAGTTTCACCGCTACGAGGATAAACTTAAAAGTTTATCAGTATTTTTATTATCTCGGCGGATTGTTACGGAACGTTTCAGAACATACAGATGATAATTGAACCTTCTGATTGGTTAGTTTTCCTGGACATTTACAACACTTTGTGATTACTATTACTCTGCTATCAGCGTTCACTCTAGAAAAAGAAAACTCTCTCTGATAATTTCTCATCGCGGATAGAATCAACGTCAGAGGCTACATTCTGTTAAATAAATATCACTTGGCGCAGTATGGTAAACGATGTCTTCTGACCGTTCGTCCGAGTAGGATACACTGTAAAAAAATTATGAAAACAGCGGGACACTTTCCGTGATTCCTTTCGTGAATTAACGAAGCATATTTCTGATACAATCTTTTCCGTGAAATGACGGAAAGAAACCTGAATTTCACGGATTTTCCGTACGACGGGAAAATTCTGAACTTTCAGGAACCTTTCCGTAATTTCCTTTGTATAGAGACGGTAAATTTCCGCTTTTAAGGTGTGTTAACGGAAAATTCTGAATTTTCAGAAACACTTCCGCAATTCTTTTCATATATTAACGGTAACTTTTCGTTTTTTAAGATATGCTAACAGAAAATTAGGGATTTTCAGAAACCTTTCGGCAATTCCTTTCAGATATTGACGGTAAATTTCCGTTTTCTGAGATGTGTTAACGGAAAATTTTGAATTTCCAGAAACCTTTTCGCAATTATTTTCGTATATTAACGACAAATTTCCGTCTTTAAGATGTGTTAACGGAAAAATCTGAATTTTCAGAAACCTTTCCGAAATTCCTTTCGTGTATTACCAATAAATTTCCGTTTTTAGTTGTGTTAACAGAAATTATGAATTTTCAGAAACTCTTCCACAATTCCTTTCGGATATTGACGGTAAATTTCCGTTTTCTGAGATGTGTTAACGGAAAATTCTGAATTTTCAGAAACCTTTCCGCAATTCTTTCCGTATATTAACGGAAAATTTCCGTTTTTGAGATGTGTTAACGGAAAATTCTGAATTTTCACAAATCTTTCAGCAATTACTTTCCTGTATTAACCGGAAAACTCCGTTCTCACTTTTTCCCTATCCATATCACGAAGACATTCTGGTAATAGGAGAAATTCGTGGGAATACTTGAAGTTTGATTAACCGTTAAATTTCAATAGCCTGTCAAAGGTACTGACTGATCTTGAAGTTCTGTAGCAAGATAGGATATTGTGGATAGCATATCGCATGAATTTTGGTTTTTGTGGCAGAGGATATTTCTTCTCCTATCCCCTATTTTGTGCACAAGTATATTGTGCTACTGTATATATTGTGTTACCGTAAGAAACCGGGTATTATAATTATTGTACAGGTGATTGTACGATAACTGTGTATCAGTCTGAGAAGTGCTTAAGACAAAAGCTATTGCAGTTATCAAGATTAAATTTTATATGTAGAAGTTTTATGAAATAATACTGTAAAACAGTACATTTCGCCATTTCTTAATGATGATTGAAAGTTATTGTCAGGTAAGAAAAAAGATGTCAAGTTCCAAAGCATTCTGTTGCTTCGAAATATCACGTACAAAAAAAAAAAAAATACTAATTTGTGATAGGTCCTTCTACAGAAAAAAAAGTATTACAAACGTATTCAAAAAACTAAGCTCCAGCGAGCTAAGGTTTACCTTGAACGAGAGTACAAGTTCCTAAAACATTCTGGCTCAGTGTTTAAGACGCGTGCTTTCTGACGCAAACGACCTCAGTTCGATCCCCACTACCGTCGCAAAAGGATTCTCTGACGAAACGATTGAAAAATTCGGCATCTTCGATTTTGCAAAATTTCTGTATAAATACGGAAAAACTTCAAAAGACTTTTCTGAAATAAATGGGGTTACTGACTACGAAAAATCTGTGGAAATACAGGTCAGAAAAACGGGCTCTTTTAAAAACAGAAATTTCGTTGAAGGAAGGACACTCACCAGCAACTTTGTTGCACGTTAGTTTCAGAAATTTGCCCGATGAGAAATTTTTCCGTGACTCACTTATAAACGTGGAAAGAGCGATGACTTCTATTTGATGGTGAATTCACACCACTTACTTTTTACAATGCAGGTTTCGAGTTCCTGGATGAGACATAGGTGGTATGTTTGTCTTACAGCGCTAGTTCTTTCCTTACCCTGGAAAGAGTAAATTAGGGACTGGCGACTCCTCATAGCCCTAAGAGATAGTTAAATTTACCCCGAAACAAAATGGAAAAATAAATATTACTTCATGCGACATTCATTGACTACAAAAATCGCACAACAAATCGCTGCTGAAATGAAAGTCAAATGCTAATGAACAGTGATGTACTCCTATTTCTAAAAAAAAAACATGCCTACAAAAAAAAACTAAATTGAGGTTTAATTTCAACGAACCGAATAACTGTGTTCCCCTAAGTTCTTTATTACAAAATCTGACTGTATTTAACTGTCGGCGGTGATGGGAATAGTCCTCAAATAAACATTCCTTGTAGTATGCTCACCTGCGGCTTTAAACTCTGTGCGGCGTTATTCCCGACAACAAGCCAAGAAAATGAATGAAACCGCGGCGTAACACTTGCTGTGACGTTATTCACAGAAAATACGGTAATGATCTCCCGTTAACTCACAACAATGCTAGGTGACAGAACATTGTGTTATAAGCTGTTCACTGAGTCTCTTTCAGTGCCCTGTAGCTTGGGTTCGTTAGACCTTCGCTTGAGAAATTTAGGAGTTCTGGGGTTTCAATCAAATTTTCCCCCGATGTTAAATAAAGTACCAGATAAAGTGAAGACCCGCTATTTTGTAGTGAAGAGTAGGTTTATTCAGTATATGGAAAAAATCACTTTCGAGCTTTGTCTTTTATTTCTTTAGGTTTCTTTAAACTATTCACGCATCGATTATTTCCAGATCATCTACCCGGTTTTGGTGGTTGCTTCCGCTTCTACGTTTTCGTTTCCAAATTCAATTTCTGCTTCGGTCTCATTTTCCTGGATCGGAATCTCTATTTCCGCTCGTTACTCTCCTTCTTTTGGAAAAACGTTATCCCAACGTCTTCCTTCAGTTTTGTTTCTCCCCTCAAAAAACCAGGGGCTACGTTTTATCACGTCTTTATCCACTTGTCCTCTCTTTAGGCCCGTCCGTTAACAATTTACTTCTCTGTGCATTTTCTGCTACGTGTGAACCTTTCTTTGTTCCGATATAACTGAAAAAGAAGATGAGTCGCGAGAAGTTCAAACAAAGTTGTAAAACCATTTCCTGTGCAATAAAATGATTTAAACGGACTTCATGAGCAACTCAGGGATCGAGATGCACAGCAATGTGTGTTCGGAGACAAAAGACGGAGTATCCATCATTTCCCTCATTAAGCGGCGGGCAGAAAATTGGTGAAAAAAGGAACCCTCTGCAAAATTCCCTGAAGAACTAACTGAAGGGGGAATGGTTTTAGCTTACAATACATTCAAAATGGTATTAGATTTTACTGTTAAAACAGTACATGTAATCCGAATTTTTTGGGGTAGAATATCAACCTAAGTTTCCAAGCTTTCGCTCATCAACCAGATGGCTCTTTGAAGAAAGGCTGGCAGCTAACTGCAAACTGGATAATAGAACATTTCAACAGTTTGAACGCGGTGACTTGACTAAACAATAAATGAATAAGCACAAATGCGATCAGTCATTCGAAGAACCGAGGTCACGTTGATTGGGTATGTGATACCGTGGGTAGAAAACACAGCCTTATTTGCAGAATCGATTCCAAATGCGTGGGAACTCGAGAGAGACGCTATCACTGCAAGCCTCGCTGCTGGTCAAGATTCCCAAGGTTTCGCGAATGGCAGTAGATTTGGGAGTGGAGTATAAAGTTAGTTTCTTTATATCATTCCACATTGGACCAGCGGACTTGAACTTGTCCTCTCTTGATAAAGCAGTGCATATTTTATCGTCTTTTGTATCCCTTTTATGTTCGTTGATTATAATTCCAAACGAACTTTTGGTCATTCCGATGTAGTACCGCCTGAAGCCGTCCATATATTGTAGTGGGATGGCATAAACACCTCCCTCTTGAAAAGACGGGGGGCTTGCCAATATTTCTCTTAAGCATCGTATATAAAGATGCCGGACATTTTTATGCTGACAACGAAGCTCATTCTCCTTAACGCGTGTTTTAGTTGATAGGGAACTTTTGGTATGTAGGTAATACAGCCCAGGTAAAGAAGTTGCGACATAGAAAGAATGACACGATTGGTTCTGGCTTTTTCGATAAAGTTATGTGTGAAGAACACATAACTTTATCGAAAAAGCCAGAACCAGTAAGTCGCTCTCCCAACTGAGCTACACGGACATGTACTCTCATTGCTATCTGCCTTGATCTCATGTGCGTCCTGCAGGGCAGGCGCGTCACATATGCATCTAGTTCGACGTATATCCTGCCTCAGTAGCCAATTCGACGATGTTCTTTAGTTTGGATTCTCTAGGACGAACGTAAAGAAATTAGCTTCATACTCCACTCCCAAATCTACTGCCATTCGCGAAACTTTGGAAATCTTGACCAGCAGCAAGGTTTGCAATGATAGCGTCTCTATCGAGTTGCTACGCATTTAGAATCAATTCTTCAAATAAAGTTCTGTTTTCTACCACGGTATCACGTGCCCAACCAACGTGACCTCGTTTCTTCGAATGACTGATAACACTTGCGCCTATTAATTTATTGCCTAGTCAAGTCACCGCGTTAAAATTGCTGAAGTTTCCTATTATCTACTTCCTTGAAAAGACCATCTATTTGATGTTCGAAAGCTTAGAAACTTATATTTATATTCTACATTAAGAAATTCAGATTACTGCTACTATTTTAAGTGTAATTGGGGTACAGTTCCTTGTTATTAATTAGATTTTACTATTGCTAAAACCAATTATCCTGGTGTTACGATTATCCTTAAACAAAGCGAGTGAAATTCTTTCAAGTTGTCAGAGAAAATTAATCACTGTAAAAAATCAGGATACATCTCTGCCTGCCACTTATCTGATCAGGACCATATGGAAAGGAAGAAATCAATGGCAAAATATGTCACACAGCGTTACAAGCAATGGTGACGTACTAAAACCCGGGACTGGAAAAACTAAGATCAAATGTACAGATATAATCGGACACAGAATTTCATGAAAGTTGGATTTCAAGATTGTTTCTTGTTTTTGTTTGGTTTTTACCTAAATTTTAATTCTTTATACGAATTCAAATATTTCGATATTAAAATAGTACCGAAAACTATATAGCTTTGGTTTTTACTTTTTTATAAATCTGGGAAAATCCCTGAAAGCTACCTGCAACTATATAATCAAACTGCTTGATTTCAGAAGCTGTTTTCTTATCCAAAGATTTCAGTTTTATTGGTTTGATATTCGCAGTTTGTTAGTGGATAGAACTGTGACAAAATTGGAAGTTTGTAAGCGAATGCAGAATTCACGAATGAGAGTTATGTATCCTAAGTTTTAAGCAAAAATGAAGAAGATATTTTATCTTATATTCCTTTCTGATTCTAGTCTTCAATATAAAACTCACTTCAAAGCTTTCCACTATTCCATCCTCGGTTCATTCTATATTTTTATTCCTTGAGAAGTAAATTCTCCTGTAAGCTTCTAATTTGTGGCTTTAACGTCTTAATAAACCCTATATGGCGTCACTTATTCCTAAACCGCGATTAATCTAAACTATCGAGTCCCTTTTCTTCAGGTTATCTGACACTTTGTTTTTCTTCCCTTTTCTTTCCAGTTGTTGACGATTATTTGGTGATGGAAATTGTTGAGGTACATCAATATAAAAGCAGCTTATGCAAATGGGAAATATTTTAAACTCTCCCTTCCAGATGTTCCAGTCACTTAGCTGATTAGCGTATATGTCGATTTCAGAGGAGTTCTCGCCATTCCATACTTTCTTTTTCTTTCTCTCTCTGTTTTTTCAGATATGTCCCTCTATTCCTAACTATGTTCCTATTTCTTTTGTTTCCTTCTTTATCTTCCTTGTATCCACTCTGTATACGCTTCTCCCTCCTTCAGTTCTTTTCTCCCTCTCTATCTCTTTTTCTCCTTTCTCATTTCCTTTCTCGTGCTGCCTACCTTTTCCCTCTTCTCCTTCGATTTCTTTCCTCTGCGCGCGCGCCTCTCAACCTCCTTACCTCTCCCTTATTTCCTCTCTCGTTCTAACCACCTTCTTTTTCTCCTCTCTGCTTCGATTTCTGTTCTCCCTCTCTATCTCTTTTTTCTCTCCTTCATTTCTTTTCTCGTCCTAATTACCTATTCCTCTCTTCTCTCTGTATTTTCTCGTTACCGTTTCCTCCTTGTATTTTTCCATTTCTCTCTCTCTCTCTCTCTCTCTCTCTCTCTCTCTCTCTCTCTCTCTCTCTCTCTCTCTCTCTCTCTCTCTCTCTCTCTCTCTCTCTCTCTCTCTCTCTCTCTCTCTCTCTCTCTCTCTCTCTCTCTGTGTCTCTCTATCTGTCTATCTATATATTTCTCTCTCTCTCTCTTTCTTTCTATCCTTTCCCTCTCCTAATTTTGCTTTCTCGCTCTACCTTCCTTATTCTCCCTCTATTTCCCTTTTAATCTTTTATTTTCCTGTCCCTCTTGTCTTTTTTGTTCCTATTTTGCGGTCTCTATTTTTATTTTTAATAATTTCTCTCTTTTACTCTTTTTATCTTCCCTATTTCTCTTACTCTCTTTTCGTTTCTCTCTTTCTTAGTCTTTTAATTTTCCTTTGTTTCCCTTGCTTTTACTTTTCCCCTTTTTCTACCTATTTTCTCTTTTTATCTTTGTCTTTCTTTTGTTCTCTTGTTCTTTCTATGTTTTTGTCATCCTCACACATACGATATTTCTTTTTTCGTCTCTCTCTCTCTCTCTCTCTCTCTCTCTCTCTCTCTCTCTCTCTCTCTCTCTCTCTCTCTCTCTCTCTCTCTCTCTCTCTTTCTCTCTCACTCTGTCTTTCTCTACCTATTCTCTCTCTCTCTCTTTTCGTTTTTCTTTTCCTGTCTCACTATTCCTTTTGTCTCGTTTTCTTTTCCCTATCTTTTTTCTCTTACTCTTTCCATATTCCTCTCATTCTTTCACTTGTTTTTTTCTTTGTTTCCTTTCTCTCTAGTCCTTTCCGTATTTCTTTCTTTTGCCTTTCTCTCACTCTGTTCCTCTTTCTTTCTGTCAGAGCTTTATCGTAATCGCTTTCCCCAATTAGTGAGAGTCTTTAAGAAGAAAATTGCGATCCAAGGTAATCTAGTAGATCGTGGAATGCATGCGATAAATTTGCCAAAACAAGCCCAAGGTGTTGTCGTGTATTAACTTCCTATGGAATTTAATTTAAAAACACATCCCTGAAATATAAAAAAGTGTTCGTTAAAAACTCTAAGATAAGTGCAAGGGTGTAGAGCGGTAATTCTTTCATTTTTCACCCCTTACGCTTCCGAGAAAATGAACAAAAAAAAGTGTTTACTTACGCTAAAGAAATTTTCTCCAGTTCTAACGCTGGAGTAGGGAAATCCGAACGCTTCATAGTTTGCAGCCTATTCACCGACAAATCGATTTCGTTGATTTTCCTGAAATTGGCGAACACTCTGTTCTCTAAGGTCGTCACTCCGGAATACATCACGTTTGCAACAGTAACATAACCTTGACAGATCTTACTAAAATCAGTTGTCAGTATAGGCACAGTGCTGTAGAGAACTTGAATTTCGCAATATGCTTGTGGTAATGTAGGTGTCAGGGAATTGAATGATCCCCAGTTCCAAGATCCCCTTACGGTGATGTTGTTGAGTCTGATGTAAGCAGCATTATCGAATCTGACTCCGCTGAATGGCGATCCTTTGTTCTCGGCGTCCAGGAGATCAGTAAACGTAGAATCTCCCACATCCAGGGCGAAATCTCTAACGCTTCCCACTCTCGTGAAGTAGTCGGTTGGAAAAGAGTAAAACGTTCCACCGCGAATGGCGAGAGTAAATCTCTCACAGGATCTGAAATTCGCTGGAAGCAGCTGGAATTCTTCCCACGTTATAGGATCGGGGCAGTAACATCCACAAGAATTCTGGTAATAGCACGAACAGGTAGAAACCGATATCTGTCGTCGAGAAATCCCTGCTGTTGATGCTTCGTTGAAAAACACCCACAGAAGCCAACTTACGAAGTAGAACTGCATTTTGTAAAATGCTCGGCTGAAAGGAAATGCAACACACCTGGAAAAAGGAAAAGGAGCAATAATTTTATATCAGCAGTTTTAATCTCACACGTGACATGAAATTAGATATGGGAAAAAAAGGAATCATATACAAAGGTAAAAATATGGGACTGCACTCCAAAAGAAGAAAGGAAGATAACTGTAAGTTAACGCAATAGTTGTCAATGGTGGTATTATTTGTTATGAAATGTTTTATTTTTTGTTTCGCTTTTTTTTTCGCTTTTTGTTCTTCCATTTGCATTATACGGGAGGAAATATCAGGTGGAGTATGTAGCTTTTGCTTTAATTACCACAAAAAAAAAAATAGGACGGAAGCAGGATATGGGTCTTCGTCACTATTAGCACCCGCTTTGCAAACGGAATAAATGAATTCCAAAGGATTAAATGAATACTTTAATCACACATTTCGTTTCACGAAAATTGCAACATCGCGAAGTTAATAATACGTGTAAGAGACATCAAGACAAGCTCGCCAGAACTTTGCAAATCTCCGTTTATTCAATAACCCCTACTATCCTAATTGTGATACGGGACTGAAACAGCGATGAACGCTGCCAATCAGGAAATTCACCCAAGAAATTTTCTCCCTAATGGCATCAATATTTGCTTTCAGTAAGATGAAAAGTAAAACGTTTCTGCACAATTGTGGTGCGTTTTCATCCATGTGTGCAAACGTAATCGACTGGGGTCGTACGAGAAACCTCCATACTACGTAAGCTTGTATCGCAGTATGGGAACGGGCATTATGCCAGTCCGTTGGCGCAGTGGTCTAAGCGCTGGCTTATGACCATTCGTCCGTGAAGGGGTCCGGGTCTGGATCCCGGCAAGGCATGGATATTGTGTTTGTGTTACGGCACTGGTTCTCTCCCTTCCCTGGCACCAGTGGCCCTAAATTAGGGACGGGCCACTGCTTATAGCCCATTGAGTTGCTCATGGTGATCGCTAAACCTTCAATAAAAAAAACAAAAAAAACGGGCATTATCTTTCTGTTATATACTTCTCGGAACGTTACAGGAAAATGGAAGGGCTACACAACAACAGCAACGTACAGAGAATAGCCTCAGTGTTAGGAACGGGACCTTAGCTTCCCTATTCATTCAGTCTACAAAATCAGATTAACTCTTTAACCAGCTTCAACGAATTAACTCGCGGTCAGCAAAATGGGCTGAAATCAGTTCGAAGGAATGTACTGGTTGCGTAAGAAGTAGGCCAAACGAGGGGACCGAAAGTGTTGAAGGTGAAAAAGGAGACCGAAGGTGTTTCTTGTGTTTCTGTCCGAATTAACTAGCTTATTATTAACTTCAACGAAAACAGCTTCAACAACTAGCTTAATTATTAGCTTCAACAAATTAACTCTGATTTTTTTCTTAAACTAGCAACAAAATAGCTTAAACAACCAGCTTAAATTTTTCAGAATTAGACTAGCTTTATAACTAGATACAACATCTAGCTACTATAACTGACTCAAGAACTAGCTACTATAACTGACTCAACAACTAGCTTAACTTTTAACGAAAATAGCTTCAACAACTAGCTTAATTATTAACGTCAACGAATTAACTCGGAGTTAGCAAAATGGGCTGAAATCAGTTCGAAAGAATATTCTGGCTGTCTAAGAAGTCGGCCGAACAAGGAGACCGAAGGCGTTTGAGCCACTCGTGTTGTTGTCCAGTGGCATGGAGTTCGTGTCAAGGAAACTGTGATTCAAAATGGTCATTTAGGCGAATGATCGACACTAACTTTTTCTGAGTGATTACCCGCTAAAAGGATATAACAATAGTGGTGAACCTAAGAAAGGAGATTGAAGGGGTTTGAGTCACTTGTGTTTCTGTACAATGTCGTGGTGTCCGTGTAAGGGGGACTGTGATTCAAAGTACTCATTTAGGGAATGATTGACACTAACCCTTTCTGAGTGATTACCCGCTAAAAGGCTGTAACAATAGTGAAGAATCTAAGAAAGGAGAGCGAGAATCACTTCTGTTTCTGTCCAGTGGCGTGGTGTCCTCGTCAGGGGGACTATTATTCAAAGTAGTCATTTCAGGGAATGATTAACACTAGCCCTTTCTGAGTGATTACCCGCTAAAAGGCTTAACAACATTGATGAACCTAAGAAAGGAGAGCGAGAGTCACTTTTCTTTCTGTTCAGTGGCGTGGTGTACTTGTCAGGGGGACTGTGATTCAAAGTAGTCATTTAGGGGAATGATTGATACCAACCCTTTCTGAGTGATTGCCCGCTAAAAGGCTATAACAATAGTGATGAACCTATGGAAGGAGAGCTAATGTGTTTCAGGCACTTCTCTTTCTGTTCTTTTGGTATGGCGTCCGTGTGAGGGGGACTAGCTCTTTCACATTATACCTTGGGTGGTGAATCAGAAAATAAAGGACTAGTAGATGCAAGCGCTGATCACCTGTGATCCCTACTGCCGAAGTCAGAGGGGGAAAGGAATTGTTTTGCAGGAGCTTTCATAAAATCCCGTTGCTATGTGAATATTCCTTTTTCGGGAGCGCAGAAAATATTGGGCACCATTTTGGTTCAGACACATCTGTTACTTAAAGTGTTAAATATTTTGTGACTGATTCCCAAGTCGATGATGAGTAGCTGCAGTAAAAAAAAAAAGAAAACAAAAAGCATCAGGAGCAATGCTGCGAAACTATTAATCCGAGAAGGTGACATCGGTTCAAGTTTAACGTTAATTTCGTTTCATAGGAGGTAAATAATAATGAAAACGCGACATTCGTGTGATTGTTTTTTATGTGCTGCGGCTACCGCAACGTCAAAGTGCGCATTTATGTCTTCAGCTGCTAAAATATCTTCTTTTGAAATGTTCACGAACAATACGATAGAATCCCAAAAATGTGTTGACACTTCATGAAGAATTAATTAACTGTTTATTTAAGTCTTGATAGACAGCTTATTTTTCTCATGTCATGTAAGAACAACACACTACATGTGCTGCTTTTCTTTCCTTTGAGCATCTTAAGATATTCCATCACTGTCATAACAAATAAAAGCTATGCTTTCGATGTTTATGACGCCTAAACACGGAAGACCTCAAATTTCAATGTCTGTGGTGTTTCGTGTGGAAACGCGGAGGATTTAAATAATCTATTCGGGAATCATTTAGAAGAAGTGGCCAGGGGAGGGGGGGGAGAGATTGCAAGCCATGAGTGATGAACATTTGCGAAACCTCAAGCTATTGTGTGTTATTTTTGATAAAACGTTTTTGGAGTTATCAGCATTTCAACCATTTACAGACAAACAAGTTAGTAAAATCATGCAATACATTGATTATAATACGCTTTCCAACATACCAGAAATCATTACTCAAGTTATGAGGATAATGGCTGTGGAATTAATCTCGGTCCTATGCCCTGACCTTTGATCCCATTTCGATGATATTCTACAGAACCGGTTCAGTATACCTCCGAAATAACATGATAAAGTTTTGTCGCAATGAAAGCATTTTTACGTAAGTTATGATGCATAAGGGCTATGGAATAGATTCCGCACCTGTGTCCTAACCTTTGACCCCATTTCGCCCATTTTCAATAGGATTCGTTGACCCCATTTTGCCCATTTTATAGGCAGGCAACTACAAAATACTAATATTTCATCCAAATCGAAGAATGTTTACGTAAGTTATGGCGCATAAGGGCAATGGAATGGATCCCGCTCTTATGCCGTGACCTTTGACCGCACTTCACCCATTTTCAATAGGGTTCATTCCCAGGTGGCCCCCTACAATATGCTAACATTTCATCGACATCAAACCATATTTACGCAAGTTATGACGCATAAGGTCAATGGAATGGATCCCGCTCCTATGTCGTGACCTTTGACTCCATTTCGTCCATTTTCAATTGGGTTCGCCCCCAGGTGATCCCCTACCACATACTAAAATTTCATCGAAATCGAACAATTTTTACGCGAGTTATCGTGCCGACAGACGGATGGACAAAGCTGAAACATGTACGCTTCTTCAACCTACGGTTGGAAAGCGTAAAAAAAGGGTTAAACAAACTTGTTTTAAATTAAATCACTGTATTTAGGTTCAAAGCTTCTTTTCTTATACTTGTTTAGAAAATTTTCAGATATGATGCAAAAATTATTGACACATTTTTATAGGACGAGGGAGGGGGGGAAGAGATAAAACAATATACACTGAGTGGACAGAAATCATGAGGTACCTACCCAGTAACGGGTTGGTCAGCTTTCTCACGGATAAGGGCAGTCACATGGCGAGGCATTGAGCCCAGTAAGTTTCGAAATCCTTCTGCGAGTATCCCCATCCCAGGCTTTCTGCACCGCTGTCCGTAATTCGGTTCCCTATCACTTTGTCCGTGTTCATTTAGTCCAAGTTCAATTGGTCCAGTTCATTTCGTTCACAGTTTACTTGGTGCACATTGTGTTCATTCCCAAAATAGAGGGAATACTGCGGAAATTTTCTGTTTTGATGGAATTTTTGATACTAGGCAGAAACAAAAGGTCAGCGGACGTTGCTGATCAGCGATTTTTTTTCCCCTGTTAAAGTTTTTCGATTAAAATGTAAATAATTTTCAAATTGATTTTTAAAACTAGGAACTGAACTTTAAGGAGCTTTTAACTCTTTTGTGTCGTACGGTGTCAATTACTATAACGAGTGGCGTAGCCAAAAATTTCTTAAGGGGGTCCATTGATTTGGTTCATTGGTGAAAGTCTCATGTACACAGTCGAGTCACATTATTGTGACCACCTCCTACTTTTGACGTCAACAGCGCGTAGCCAATGAAAGAAGGCACGTGTCGTGAGCTAGCTTGGAGGGTATATAAGCTGTGCTGCAGCTGAAAACATATCACTCGTTGCTGTCATGATGGAAAGAGCGATTATTATCGGCTTTCGGGCCAAGGCTGACAGTATTGCTAAAACAGCGCAGTTTGTGAACTGTTCGCGTGCTTCTGTGGTTAAAGTCTATCGTTATTGGAGAAATGGCTTGTGACGTATATTCTAAATTAACTTTCCTTTTTAGTTTCTTTCCCTATGTAAATCTTGAGTTTGTTCTCAGTTATACTTCACACTTAACGTGATATCTTTTCTCTCAAACGAATACTGTTGGCAACATAATTGAGGTTGAATGAACGTGGCGTATGCCTGTTATGAGATAAGAACCAGAGATATAAACTACGATACAAAAGTTGCTAGCGTGGTGTGTGGGGTGGTGGTGTGTGGAGCGTTTAATGTGGAATGTGGAATGTGGAGTGTTGATACCGATTTGTTATGTGAAGTGCTATATCTGTGCTGTAGAAATGAAGCATCATTTCCGTAAGTTTGACTTCTGTTTTTAAATGTTTCGTCTGACCGTTAAGGTTTAATTTAGGAACTCTTTCATCGTATGGTGATGTTTTAAAATAACGTAGCAGTACTAAAAGACATTTACGTTATAGGCTCCATTGCGAATAAGCGACGTGCAAACTGCGGAGCACCACGTGTCATTGATGTGAGAGGTAAACGTCGGCTTCGAAGGTGAATGAGGGCCGATCGACACGCTAAAGTAGAGCAACTCACTTGCCGAATGAACCAAGGGGCTACCGGAAGTGTGTCTGAAACGACAGTTCAGCGAACCTTCCGGCGTATGGGGCTCCGATGCAGACAGATGGTCATTGCACCCATGCTAACGAAGGTGCATCGGCAGAATTGGCGTACATTTATACCGCAGTATCGGAATTGGATCTCCGCTAATTGGCAAAGGATTATCTTCTCCAATGAGTCAAGTTTTGTGCTTCATCGAACGGATAGACGTTTGCGTATAAAGCGAGAAACGTTGGAGAACAAACACTATTCAACCAGTGTTGGAAGAACACAAGCTGGCGGGGGCAGCGTCATGGTCTGGGGAATGTTTGCGTGGCATTCTCTGGGTCCACTCATACCTCTGGAAGGCATTATAGACCGACTTCGTTATCAATCCATCCTTGCAGACTATATACACCCATACATACTGATTGGGTTCCCTGGGGGAGATGGGATCTCCCAGCACGAGAAGGCGACGTGTCACACAGCTAGAAATATGACCACCAGATAATAGTTTGGAAGAGCACGATGAAGACTTCAAAGTACTTCCCTGGCCCACTAATTCCCCAGACTTAAACCCAATTGAGCATCTGTGGGACCACCTCGATCGTGTTGTTCGCTCTATGGATCCTCCACCACGCACCCTCTACCAGCTCTCAGATGCACTGCAGTCATCATGGCTCCGCGTGCCTGTGAACACCTTCCAGCATCTTACTGAGTCACTCCCCTCCCGTCTAGCTGCTGTCCGCGCTGCACACGGCGGTTACTCTGGATATTACCTGGTAGTCACAATGATGTGACTCGACCGTGTATATCGCTTTAAATTAGTACTCAATCCACCCTCAAGGGGAGAGAGAGTCGAACCAGAGGACCCCTTCCCCTCCTTGGCTATGCCTCTGACTATAACATCAATCAAAGTTTATTCCAGTGTCCGTAAATGTGTTGGATTGAAGAGGAAAATTTTGGACCCCCCCCCCTTTCTCCTTTATGTAAAAAGTCCATTTTCCTTCTGTCACATCACAAATCCACAGTAAACATCAATCTAAACTTTTTTGCACCATTATACTTTTACGGATTTTTTTTTTCTCAATTTAAATAGCTGTGCCACATATAGAGAGCATATGAAAATTAGTAATGGCCGCCCCGGTGGCGCAGTGGTCTAAGCGATGTCTTCTGATCATTCGTCCGAAAGGGGTCCGGGTTTGAATCTCGGTGAGGCATGGATGTTGTGTTTGTCTTACGGCACTGGCTTTCTCCCTTCTCTGGAACCAGTGACCCTAAATTAGGGACGGGCGATTGCTTATATCCCAATGAGTTGCTCACGGTGGTCGTTAAACCTCCAATCTAAAAAAATTAGTAATGCGGAAAATATAAATATTTAATAATCAAAATAAAAAAATAAATATACTGAAAATCTAAAAACTGTGAAAACAATATACCAGACATATTTCAAAACATTATTTCTTTTTTTTTTTTTTGCAAAACTTCGATTTATTTCATAGTATTTGACATCTTACCACACGAAAGAGTTAAGAAACTCTTCGAAGTTCAGTTCCTCGTTTTGCTTTAAATAACGCTCAAAATCGTTGTATTTTAATCGAAAAACTTAAACAAGAAAGAAAACTTGCATGTAAGCATTGCCCGCTGACTTTCTTTTTTCTGTCTAGTAACAAAAATTCCACCAAAACAGAAAATGTCCATGGTATTCCATCCATTCTGAGTTCGAAATGAATGTGGACAAAAGTAAACGGTGGACGAAATGAACTGGTACAAGTGAGCGTGGACGAAATGAATACGGACTAAGTGGTCCGTCACCCATAATTCTGGCGCATTCCTGGGTGGAACTTCCAAAGCTCGAAAGAACATTTTCATAGAATCCCAAAGATTTGCCACAGTACATGTCGGTGAACGAGGTGACCATTCCGGGGCGGAAAATTCTGCGGAATGCTATCTTAACCAAGTTCCAGTCACCACGGCTATGTGGGGAGACTCTTCTTTAAGAGTCCATTGCCCTGCGGGCAGCGCCGTGCCCTGTACGTTATGTGTAGTCACGTAAAAATATATATATATATATATATATATATATATATACCGTATATACTCGTGTATAGGTCGACTTTTTTTAAGGAAATTTTTAGGTCGAAATTAGGGGTCGAACTATACACGGTAAATATTTCTCATAGGTTGAAAACCAAAATTTTGATGCCTTACGGAAATGCGCATACTTAGCCCTTTCCGCCATCAGTTCATTTGCAGTTGTATATTTAGTCCTTTTCCGGGTGTTACTGGTACAGAAGAAAATTATTGCTAAGAATTTCCTTGATTTTATATGTACGGGTTTTTTTATTCACTAATAGAAAAACTCATTTCGTAAGGATGCCTCAAAGTCCTTTTTAGATCTGTCGATATGGCCTTGACTGCCCCGCTGGTAAATCACCCAGAGGAGAGAGTCAACCAGTAGTTTAAGTTGCACCGTACCGTGACCTACGACCGTGCTCAATTCTCGTCGGGGGGATGAAGAGGGAAAAGGACAGACTATTGCAAAAGGAGACCGCTGCCCCTGCTTAACGACGGCGAAGAGAAGTGTGACAATCTACCGAACAGCGGTAACTTGATCAATGCATCCCGAAAACGAAAGTGTTTAAACTTGGCCAATCGCTCAGAATAACACTGCCACTGATAGTAAAGAAGTGCATTAGTTTAACAACCTACTTACGTTCGTTATTGAATTGAGTGTGCCCCGGCTTTAAAAATCAAACAAACAGTAACCTTTCCTGAAGACTAAGGGCGAGCAAAAAAGAATTGCATCTTTACTGAATGGGGCGATGTTTGGTTTTGCCACTAAAGCCGATTGTTTGTCCCAAACACAGTGGAGAGGGGGATGAAACTTGGGAGTAGATAAACGACCTCTCTGTCAATCACGCCCTCGTACAACTCAGCAGTTGACCGACAGCTGCTACGCTGCACATGGTAGTGGGAGAAGATTTTATAGAACAAATTTTCTTCAATTTTTTAAATAGTTCCGTGCAAATTTTACAGTGTCCGCAATACACCAAAATAAAGATTCATTTTAAAATTTTGAAGAAATCCATTGAAAACTTCAAAAGTTACACATTTATTTT
Organism: Macrothele yani; assembly: GCA_039090855.1. Lineage (NCBI taxonomy): Eukaryota > Metazoa > Arthropoda > Arachnida > Araneae > Macrothelidae > Macrothele > Macrothele yani. The sequence continues at coordinate 43,398,853 of CM077004.1, forward strand.
TTACGGCATGCATATTCTTTATGGGATAAGAAAACTATCTAGTTGACATCAAGACCTATTTAAGCTTTCCAAATTTGTTTCAGGAAGTTTTTGTTGTTGTTTTTTTTCTTTTAAAATAACGATGTGCCTGCCTTACGACGTTTGGTAAATGCATCACGATTCGTTTGCTACGGGAACAAAAGCTTTTTTTTTAGGTTTAACGACCACCGTGAGCAACTCAATGGGCTATAAGCAGTCGCCCGTCTCTAATTTAGGGTCACTAGTTCCAGGGAAGGGAGAGAGCCAGTGCCTAAGACAAACACAATATCCGTGCCTCACCGGGATTCGAACCCGGACCCCGTTCGGACGAATGATCAGAGGCCAGTCGCTTAGACCACTGCGCCACCGGGGCGGCGGAACAAAAGCTTTACTCTCCATGAATGAAGTAACTGCAGAAAACTCGCTCGCAAAAAGTAGAAGAAGGTATGGGCGAGCGGGCGGGGGCTATGTTCAAAAGTGGGTTCATATATTGCTAAAATGTGTAACCTTCCCCTGAAAACTCTCTAACCAGGTTGGTGAGCCCTATCATCTTCCCAGAATTGCGCCTCAATTCCACCCACACGGGTGTACTGTAATCCCTGCACATCCTAGCAATGTAATGGCCCATCCCGGAAAAAAAGAGTCTTGCTGGGCCAACACTCAAGCCAGCACCATGTTGCCACTGCCTAAACGTCAATAAAATGTCCCGGCGCCACCACACGGGCCAGAAGTTCAGCCCAGAAGATAGCCTACAGTTGGTACCCTCCTCCTTGGTCTAAGTCAGTACTCGTGAAGACGGTGTCCTACCGTTTGAGTACATTTGTGACACCAGAAACAGCTCGAACTGATTACTGCATTTGACTACTAGAGATAAATACTACGCCTTCACCGAGCCCTTACTGTCAGGTATCGATCTTGCCTCATGGTGGTTATCCTCGGGCGGCCAGTCCTGGATCGATCTGCAACCTTTCCATTCCGTATGAATCTTGTGTTTAGCCGACTTACTACACTATGCGAAACTCCTAAGCAGCAGCCACATCCATCTACCGTACACGTGCCTGTAATATGCTAACAAACCTATTTCTTCTGTCAGTGCTTAAACGTCGTCTGGACATCATTTTAGTTTAATCCCACACTGAAGGCAATACATTCAGCCAACTTCTACATCAAATGGTGAATGAACCCGTTTTCCACTATTCGCAGGGTACTTTTATCAGACTTCGCACGCCACGTGCTTTATTGTTATGATACTAACTCTGGTAACCGATCTCCAGTAGTCACAAAATTTGCCTGCCACCACGCTTTCCCTTCGAAACCACAATATCCCTAGCTTTTTGTGACCAGTTATAGATAAATATTCACGAGCGTTTCTGCACTTACTGACGAATTGTCCTCAATGAAAGCGAGGCATAAAAGGTTGTAAAGGTAAGAATTTTCTTTACTTGTTATTCAGTTCAAAACGACTGAACTGGGTTTAAGGAAGTCATTGTAGGCATATGTTGTGACGAGGAAATAGGAATTATTTATTATCGAAAATAAAAATTTGAGTAAAAGGTCCTTTCTAGTCATCATCTAACAGTCAACGCGAGAAATTTCCTTGCGAAGCCACCAAGTTTCAAGCAGTGTTTCCATGTACGCTGGGTAAGTGCTTTGTTGAAATCGTTTTAACTTCGCCTCCAACTTTCAACACGGTAATCGAAAGCAAAACTAGACTACGTAATTATTTTGTTACCTTCGTGCTGTCCCAGTGGTTTTTCTTACAAAGCGTGAAGGCAAAAACAAGAGAACATCAGAAAGTCAGACACAGAGGTCGAGAGAGAGGTATTTAGGAGAAACTAGGAAGGAAATGAAACAGAGAATAAATGAGATAGAATGCTCAGATGAAAGTAGAAAGTAAAGTAATAGAAAATACACTGCCGGACAATTGCTAAGGACGGATGACAATAGCAGCGATAGCAACCATAAAATAAAAGGCAGGAAAATGTGGAAATTAGCATAAGTGCAAGATACAGTAAGACGTGTTGTGCGTATGCAAATTTTGGATTGCCGAACTTGTTCGTGACGTCATAGCGCTGATAAGAGATATAAAGGATTTGACGCGTATTGACCGTTGTTGTTCAAACGCAAAGTTCAAAGGGAAATAATCAATTGACGAACTTGCAATTTTCAGTATGTCTTCCCGGCATCACCTAGATGATTTTACGCGTGGCCGTATTATTGGCAAGATTGAAGAAGGGCGAAAAATAACAGGTGTTGCCAGGGAGTTCGACGTCAGCCACAGTGTTGTTTCAAGGCTTTGGAAATCATTTCAAACAACTGGAGAGTGTAGCAAACGTCACGGGGGAGGTCGTGTTCGCAGTACGACACATGCAGAAGATCGGTACATAGTGCTATCAACAAAAAGACACCGGCGCAGCACAGCTAGTGAGGTAGCAAATCAGTTTATGGCTGCTACTGGCCAGCGGATCTCCCGAAAAACTGTCGCCAGACGTTTGCATGAAGGAGGACTATACGCCCGCCGTCCTGTTGTGTGCATCCCATTGTCCAGACGTCTCCGTACCGCCCGTTTGCAATGGTGCCATCAACATCGCAATTGGACTGATAGCGACTAGTCTGCTGTCCTCTTCTCAGATGAGAGTAGATACAGTCTATCGTCTGATTGTCGACGACAACTGATCTGGCGTGATAGTGGTACTGCATATTGTCCAGCAAACATACAGGAAAGGGACCGATATCCGACATGTAGTGTCATGGTATGGGCTGGCATCATGATTAATGGCCGTACGTCCCTCTATGTGCTTCCAACTGGGACTATGACTGGCCAACGATACATTAATGATGTTCTGCTACCTCATGTTCGCATGTTCCGTGGTGCTGTCGGTGATAGATTCATTTTCATGGACGACAACGCAACATGTCATCGAGCAGTCGCTGTCCAGGAGTGTCTTGAGTGCGAGGATATTCAACGCCTCGTATGGCCAGCACGTTCTCCAGATCTGAATCACATTGAAAATGTGTGGGATGCTTTGGGGAGGAGTCTTGCTGGTCGCCAATGCCCTCCAATAAACAAGGACACCCTCATCCGTGCACTGACAGAGGAATGGGATAAATTACCCCAACAGCTGCTCGATAATGTTGTGGAAAGCATGACACGACGTGTGGAATCTTGCATCGCCCTCCATGGTGGCCATATCCCGCATTGACATATTACGCCGGAACGCCTGCGGACGGTAATTGCATTTTTTTCACGTTTACGTATTCTGCACAAAATGGCCTGTTTGTCCCTTGAACACGTTCCAAAGCCTTCTGGATTTCAGAGCACAATAAATTGTATTTCTTCTAATGTCCTGGCATTCTGACATAATTTTATTTCACTTGGCATCCAACCACACTTACTTTTTTATGCGCTATATAGCCGTTTATGATCCGTCCTTAGCAATTTTCCAGCAGTGTAATAGCATAACTAAAACAAATTCCAGGATAACCAACATAAAAAGCATTAATAAATAATAAACAGCGAATTAAATACACTCACGCACAATGAAATTTGCGCACCAAGAAAGAAGCATCGGATTGAACTGAAATTTTATGGACGTAATGATACAGATGAAGGATACACATGATGGCAAAAACAGAGCTGCAGGACAATTGCTCAGGGATCTTTGGCACGCAATCCGGTCATCTTCAATAGCGCGTCGCACCGCCTCGTGCTGCGATACATGCTTCAATACAGTCCTGCATGGAGGTGAACAGACGCCTAATGTTGTCCTGTGGCAGACTGGCCCACACGTGTTGGACGGTGTGCTCCAAATCCCGGATAGTGCGGCGCGGCGGCAGCTGGCGTTTCAACTGGCCCCACACATGCTCGACAGGGGACATGTCCTGATAGCGGGAAGGCCACGGAAGTGTCTGGGACATGACATAGGCAGTCCTTAGCAACCCGAGCCGTGTGCGGGCGGGCATTATTCTGCTAGTATAGCGCACTTGCAATCCCGGCCAGGAATGGGAGCACATGTGTCCGTTGGATCTCATCCACATACCGTTGGCCCGTCAATGATCCACGTACCACTACTAGAGCTGATCGGCTATCGTAGGCAATGGCTCCTCAGACCATAATGCCTGCAGTGGGGAAATGTGGCGCTCGATAGCAAGGTTGGGATTGTGCCGTTGACTCTGGGATCTCCACACCCGGATATGATGATCATCTGTCCCCAAAATGAAGCGGCATTCATCGCTAAACCTCACACGTCGCTCTGGTCTGGCACCACTGCAAACGGAGCCGACGATGTTCTGGTGCTAATGGCAGCACACGTAAGGGGAGCTGGGATCGCAGATTCGCTTCCGCGAGGCGTCGAGAAATGGTTCGTGGGTACACAGGAGCCACTACATCTGCCTGTTTAGTGGACCGGATTCCCGTGGAATCCGTCGATCCTCTCTACATGGTCCTCCTGGTCCTTCCGGAGACGCTCCGCCGTATGGCAGTGACGTCACGTGTCCACTGCTCCCAACACAGTCAAACGGTACTGTCAGAACGATCCACGTGGCGGGCTATATGATGCGCCGATCACCCTGTGGTTTTCATCCCGATGATCAGGCCTCTCTCAAAGTCCGTAAGCTGCGTAAATCGACGTCTCTGGCGTCTACTCGGCATTCTTGTCACTCTGTACTCTTGCTTGCGTCGGCTGGTGCTTTTCGCTTTCATGGGGCATCGACTACACGCCGGTTTATAAGGCTGCCGATTCGTGCTTGCAGCGCCAGCACAGTGTGTGCGGTCATGCGCAATCGCACCAAACGTGGATCATATGCATACCAGCACGCACTCTAGCTATTTGCAAAGTTTCGCGGTTGTGGTATGTTTTCTTCTAAGTGCGCAAATTTCATTGTCTGTGAGTGTACCACGAGTGGGTTTACCACTTTTGCACTGCCATAAGAGTTGTATAACGAAGTGAATTTCTCCGTCATTTTTATCTACGCCGGGATTCGAACCCGAGTACGCTTATTCCGGAACAAGTTGCTCTACCAATTAAGCTACGCGGACATTTTATTCTGATTCCTATCTGCCTTTATGTCGTGTGCGTCCTTCTGTCAGGTACGTCACATCTCCTTGTACGTTACATCATCTCCCCCTTCTTTTTCTTTTTTTTTTTCTTTCGAAGTGCTGCTCATATTTTTCCTATCTCGCGGTGTGGAAATAACATCACACCAATGCGAGATTTTGAACGGTCGGGTCATCCGAGTAGTTCGGGCGCCATTATAACGAAGTGAATTTCTCCGTCATTTTTATCCGCGCCGGGGTTCGAACCCGGGTCCACTTATTCCGGAATAAGTTGCTCTACCAATTAAGCTACGCGGACATTGATTCTAATTGCTATCTGCCTTTATGTCGTGTGCGTCCTTCTGGCAGGTACGTCACATCTCCTGGTACGTTACAGTTGCAACTAGGAAATAAGAACGAACCCCAACAGGGAGTAATAAAAAATAACCTGGAATAATATATAGTCTGGGAAGTTTTAGTTTTAAGCTTCCACCTTAATTTTTACACCCATTGGAAATATACATTTCTTTGATATAAAATATAACATTCACTACTCATATAAAATATGCCAAGCGTTTAAATTTGGATCGGCCCACTCTCTATTGTTGCATCGGTGTCCCTTGAGTTGTACTTACGCTCACCAGACAAAGGAAATAGATAGAAAAACATGGATCTCATGAATCCATATTTTTCTGTACAATTCGTACGAGACTCGAACCCGGGCACATCTTGGACGAATGATCAGAAACCGGTAGCTCAGACCACTCGGCCAACGAAGCAGCAATTGGACATCATTTGCATCATTCGAAGTCCTAATTGTGGTTCGAATGTACAAAATGCAGTCCCATGGTATTCAAAATATATCTAGAAGGCATATCATCCCAAACACTGATAGCAGCTCGTGCAGCTCGTGCAGCTCACACACAAATATAATTTCGATAACTCGTAATAACGGCATGTTTAAGTTTGCACTGCATGCCATCCCGCGTCACGTGCGGGTGGAAAAGTTTTCTGTATAGCTGAAAGTGCTTTCAATTAAAATTATATATTTTTCCTTTCTTGATAAACTCCTGAAGCTAAAAATTTCATTATTCAGTTTTTATAGTGTTCAAAAATTATTTTCTAACGGGGTTCGGGAAATCTCGCGAGAAACCGATTCCTGAAATTTCAGACTTGCTAAATGGTTTCATTAATGAACAAGAAAGGTGACACCAAATTGTCGAGTATAATGAGCACGTCCTTTGAATCGGTTCTGACGCGAATTAAATTTAACAAAGCCATTCAAAGTCAACGAAACCAGAAGAGAAAACAGTAGCATCTGACAGAAGAAAGAGTTTTCCAATCAGGTTTTTATTCTGGAAGTTATTGCTGTAAACGGAAACGGAAACTTACGCCCTCTGGTTGCAGACTTGTGCGTTAAGAATTTTTTTCTTTTTTTGATTAAAGGTTTAACGACTACCATGAGCAGCTCAGTAGGCTATAAGCAGTCGCCCGTCCCTAATTTAGGTCCACTGGTTCCAGGGAATGGAGAGCGCCAGCACCGTGTAAAAAACACAATTTCCATGCCTCGCCGGGATTCGAACCCGGACTCATCTCGGACGAATGATCAGAAGCCATCGCTTAGCCCACTGCGCCATCAGGGCGGCTGAGAAATATTTGAAATTCTGTGAGAAACATTTCGCAGCGGAAACGCTCTCAAACAAAGAAAGAATTTTTCAAATCGGACTCTTAGAAGCAGAGATATCGACAAATATAAGATATGCATTTACACCCCCTGGCGGGAAGAACCATGCATTATTTTAAGTATAAAGTATTCTCGAAAGGTTTTTCGATATAAGCGGTATCGGTCCACGAAAGGATTTTTTCAGTCGAGATTTGTGAAGCTCAGATTTTGCTGCAAATACATCAGAAGCAGAGATTAACCTTTACGCCCCCTGGTGGCCAAGCCATTCTTTACCAAATATTATAAATTATGTGCAAAACATTTTCCATCACGAGCTGTAAGCTCGTGATGGAAATTCTGTGAAAAACATTTTGCACCGGAAACGCTATCCAGCAAAGAAGGAATTTTTCAAATCGTACTCTTAGAAGTAGAGATATTGACAAAAATAAGATATACATCTACGTCCCTGGAGGAGAAACCATGAAATATTTTTAAAAGAAGATATTCTGAAAAGGTTGATCGATGTGAGTGGCATCGGCCACGAAAGAATTTTTTCAATAGAGATTTTAGAAGCTCAGATTTTGCTGCATATAAATCAGAAGCAGAAATTAAGACGTACGCATGGTGACCAAACAATTTTTTTTTCTAAAAATTAGAAATATATACAAAAGTTTCCATCAGGAGCTGTATCCGCTTAAATTTTTTTTTAAATCGTAGTTTTGCAAGTAGAGATATCGGGGAAAATGAAACTTATGTTTACGCCCCCTAGCGGAAAATTTATACGTAACTTGAAAAAGTGACTATACGCAAAATAGTCTTCGACATAAATGGAATCGAAAAGTAAAAAAAAATTAAAAGTTTTCAATCGGATATTTAGAAGCAAATACACTCATCGTCAAAAAAAATAGTTGCACCCAGAAGGAAGCAACCGACAGGAATGAAACTTGGTGGGTAGGTTTGACATCGTGAAGCATGCTAAAGATTCAAGCCACACGTTCGGCCGTGCATGGGACGCAAGCGAGGAGCGGTCGTATAGTGCTGTGCCTGACCGGCTATATAAGGTCATTACGTTGCGCGCGCTTGACATTGTGACACATGCTGTGGCGTTGGTTGCATCCTAAAGTATGCCTCGGAGAAAAGTTCGGAAGCAATACGAGCAGTTGGAGGAGTTCGAGAGGGACCTGTCGTCGGGCTCCGGGAAACGGGAGTGGTCTTATCGCCCTATTGCGCGACATACCGGTCGTTTGGATATCACCATAGCACGCTGTTAGGGGCAGTGGATAGAACAAGGCACGCAGCGACAGAAAGGGTTTGGGAGACCTTGACGAACCACGGAGAGAGATGACTGGCGGTTGTCTGACATGCGCGGAGTGACCCAACAGCCACAACTGCGGATATTAAGCGAGCAGTGGTGCCCTCCATGCATCGTCCGATTAGTGCCAGCACCATTGGTAGACGGCTGCATGACGTAGGACTACACGCACGCAGGCCGTTACGGCGACTACCCTTAACACCATCGCATCGTCGCCAAAGACTGCAGTGGTGTCGTGTCAGACTCTCATGGAGCCACTCAGAATGGCAGCGAGTGTAATTCAGCGACGAGTCCTGCTTCTGTCTTGGAAAAGGCGACCACCAAATCCGTGTGTGGAGGCACCGTGGTCGGCGCCAAGATGAACGGTTTGTTGCCGAGCGTCACACGTCCAGAAGGCTTGGTGTCATGGTGTGGGGTGCAATTGCCTACGATGCCAGATCACCTTTAGTGTTCATTACAGACACGTTTTCAGCCCAACGTTACGTTAATGGGGTCCTGCAACCAGTGACCCTACCTTTTTTGAACGCTCGCTCCGGTGCGATTTTCCAACAGGACAACGCTCGTCCGCATACTGCTGCTGTCTCGAGAGCTTGCCTTCAAGGCACTGACACTCTAACATGGCCAGCGGCATCTCCAGACCTATCGCCGATTGAAAATGTGTGGGATGCTGTTGGACGTGCTATCCACACTCCACCCCTACCGCACAATCTGCAGAAACTGCGGGAGAAGGTTCAAGCTGCGTGGGATGGCTGATCGCAGGACACCATTAGGAGCCTATACAACTCCATACCGAGATGGCTGGCATGCTGTATGAGCAAACATGGCGGCCCAACGTCATACTGAGAGACACTACTTATTGGCGTGTAGCTCAATAAATATTTCCCATATCAGTCTTAATGCTTAATCATTTAAATGAAATGAAAACCTCACCGTGTATGTACGATATTTAATAAAATACGAAATATATTTACAGTTAAAATACCCCACTAGCACTTTCGGGGTAACATTTACCTCAACATCAAGAGGAACAGAGGCAATGCAGTACTTCCTTTATATAGTAGTCCAACGATGCATTATGGGTATAAGTCATCAAACGTCGCATGTGTCGTGACCGTTGCCATTATAACAGTGTGAAGAGTATAATTTCACAAGTTATTAGTTTAGCATATCAATACAAGGATTCGTTACAAATACAAAGTTATGATCAATTTTATATATTGTTGGAATTGTTAATTTATATTACTATAATTTAAAGTTCAGGTTCGTAATACGCTCTTTCCAAATTCTTGATATGTCCACAGGCAAGTAGTCATTGCAGCATTTGTCCCCTAAGGCTTCGATGTACATACTTTCAACAAAATGCAGCGAATGTATATATGCTGAAGTGTACCGTAATCTAATGTTTTCCCAGTCGGGTTGTAGCATTCCGTTTACCATATTCCTTGATAAAGCTGTATTATTGCTGTTCGTTCGGATATCGTATTTGTGTTCCTGGACACGGATATCCAAACATCTTCGTGTCGAGCCTACGTAGTTGTTAACATGTTCTCCTGTTGAGGGGTCCAGCAGTGGAATATTATACACACCCCATTTGTTCATAATATCTGTTTTTGCTCGATCCTTTTCAACTGATGATGGGAGGTTCTTCGAGCGGGTGGCGAATTGTATGTTATGTTTTGAACAGATACGAGATAGTGAGTTAGTGATATGGGGGTGCTGGTCCAATGCCCCACGAATCGTTTATTAGGCATTGTATCTGGCTTCAAATTAATAGTTCGTTCACTTGATATTCTAGTGTATAATCTATTAACCATCGTCTTGGGGTAACCATGTTTATCCGCTAATTTGAAAATGAACTGTATCTCAGACTGGAAATGACTATCATTTGAAGAATGCGTGAAGGCTCTTCTAAAAAAGAAAATTGATAGCAGAAAATTTTTGTGGAATTGGATGTGAGGAGTTAAATGGGATCTGAAAGTGCTAGTGGGGTATTTTAACTGTAAATATATTTCGTATTTTATTAAATAGCGTACATAGACGGTGAGGTTTTCATTTCATTTGACGTATTGTGCGAAGTCATTCTTTTATCGTTTGATCATTTATTGTTCCTGGTAACCTTTACCGTTCTCCGGAAAAGCATTGCAATTCGATACTTCCTTTCGGGCGCAACTATGTTTTTGACGATGAGTATACATGGAATAAAATGCATTTTGAATTAGATATCATCTACATTTACGCCCTCTAGCGGCGAAATTGTGCATCGTGAAAAATAAACGAAATGGAGGATCATTATTATCACATTCCATGCTTCCCAACGCAAAAAGAATTTTTCAGATTGGACTTTTAGCTGCAGAAATATGGTGTCCACAGACGGACGGACGGAAAAACAGCTAACATAAGCACGTTCTTTTTACAAAAGCCATACTAAAAAGATAATGAAATTGTTTTATTTATGTTTGTATTAAATAACAGCAGCTAGCAGCGACATTGTCACACCTGTTTACCCGTTAAGGATTGGCGGGTTAGGTATTCGAATATCTATTTCGCCAGTAATAATTACCGCAAGGCCTTCGGCCTCGCGGTTACTAACAACAACTTGATTTACAGACATCCACGGAGTCAGTCTGGTTGTCTATGCGTATAATGCCATATATTATTTTCGTTCTCTTTGTTGCACTGCATTGAAACGTAACACGAACATATTTTCAGTAAATTTCATTTTGCGTTTTCACGCTGTTCTTACAAGTTCAGTTCGTCATAAACTCAGTTTTTACGTCTTTTTCACGTAAGACTACGTCTAATTCCGCGGATAGTGTGGGACGACTTACGGCCAACAGCCTGTGACAAAAAATAGGTCCCACTTAAAATCATTATAGCGTTAAAAATACGCGTCGCACGCTAATCGTGTTAGCATATTCGTAAACAGCATGGAGTCCAATTCGCGTACTGCGCAATTCATCATGCGCGCGACGCTCCCTGTGCGCGGGGGAGATGATGCAATATTTTTGGGGTGCCGCTGCGTTTGACTCAGTCTGTCCCAGAAACCGTGAGCGCCACGCGACTTTGCGTGGTATGGTTTTAAAGCTCTTGGCGAGATCTATGCAAATATACGAAGAACATTTCGCAGTGGTTTGAACTAAACATTTTTAAAATTGTTTTCTTGTGACCCGGTGAACACTTTTGAAAATATCATGTGTGTGCGTAGTATCGTTTTAAAGCTCTCGACGAGATTTATTCAAATATATAAAGAACACATCGCAGTGGTTTAAACTAAAACTTAAAAAAAATTGTTTTCGTGTGAACTGGTTAACGTTTTCGACAATGCCGCAGAATTCGCAGAATGAACGCAAGCAAAACAGGAGAAAATCAAAACTAGAGGCAGGAGCAAATGATGAGGAGTGTAAGAATCCCAAGACAACAGGTCACCACGTTGGGTAATTCGTGTATCGATGTGCTTTGTGCTCGCAATGTATCCAGCATTATTTGTAAAAATTATGTAAGCTACTTTTCATATCATAGACCTATGTTGACTATAACAAATTAAATAAACGCTTTGAAACCATACTCGACTAGCTCATTTCAATTCTCCGATCTGCAAGTCGTAGTCCTACGTTTCCAAACTGACGATTCAATCAGAACTGAGCCTACCTGTATTTTTTTTTTTTTTTTTTTGAATTAACATCAGACAGAGAGAGAGAGAGAGAGAGCGACACACAACACGAAACCGTTTAACAAACTGGATCGACATCCCTCTCGGTACTAGGAACCGGCAGGCCAGTTTTCATGATGGTTGGAGCTCCTCACATGCTACACACCTTACTGTATTATTTTTTTTTTTCTTTTAATGAAACTTTGTTTTGACTAAGAAATCTTGATAAATTTGCATCAAATTTACGTATTCCGTCAAAATGCAGTTATACATAAATGTCTCAAAGTAATATACTTATAATAATTTTTTCAGCTATTGGCTTTGTTTTCAAAGTCCAAACTAAAAATTTCTCTTCTTTTAACGCGAGCTACAGTGTAAGATATTAGTTGAAATTCACGAGCACTTTTCGTGATTCCTTTCTCAGATTTACGAAGCATATTCCTGACACAATCTTTTCCATAAAATGACGGGAGAAAAAACCCTGAATTTCACGGATTTTCGGAAAATTCTGAATTTTCAGAAACCTGAATTTCACGGATTTTCGTACGCTGGGAAAATTCTGAATTTTCAGAAACCTGAATTTCGCGGATTTTCGTACGCCAGGAAAATTCTGAATTTTCAGAAACCTGAATTTCGTGGATTTTTGTACGCCAGGAAAATTCTGAATTTTCAGAAACCAAAATTTCACGGAATTTCGTACGCCAGGAAAATTCTGAATTTTCAGAAACTTGAATTTCACGGATTTTCGTACACTAGGAAAATTCTGAATTTTCATAAACCTGAATTTCGCGGATTTTCGTACGCCGTGAAAATTCTGGATTTTCAGAAACCTTTCCGCAATGTCTTTCGTATATTAAAGGGAAAATTCTGTTCTCACTTTTTCCTTTTTCATTTGACGGAAAATTTCCGGTGATAGGAACGATTCGCTGGAATACTTGATGTTTCACTGACTATTAAATTTGAATCGTCTGTCGAAGGACCTGATTTTGAAGTTGTGCACCGGGATCGGATATTCTGGATAGCATATCGCATGAATTTTGGTAATTGGGGCACTGGATATTTCTTCTCCCCTCCTCCATTTTGTGCACCAACAATATATTGTGTTAACGTAAGAAATCGGATACTAAAGTCATTGTACAGGTGATTTGCGCGATGTCTATGTATCAGTCTGTGGTTTCCTTGAAGGAAAAGCTATGATAGCTATCAAAAGTAAATTTTATATTTAGAAGTTTGGTGAAATAATACTTTATAAAGCAGTACATTTCAATTTTTCTTAAAGTTCATTCAAAGGCGTTGTCAGTTTAATAAGATCTCAAATTTCAAAAGCATTCTGTTGCTTCGAAAAATCACAATGAAAACGATACGTAATTTGTGATAAGTCCTCCTATAGAAAAAAAATAAACTGTTCCTGAAAGCAATAAACTCCAACGGAAAATAAAGTGACTTATTCACCCACATTAATAACAAAACACATTTCCATCATCGCGTGATTAGCGTTCTATATTATACGTCGGGACTGCACGATACGTGGCTTTCTAGCTCAGCGGTTCGTGTAGAAAAGGTCTTTGGTTTGAAATAATCCACTAGGTGGAAAGGATTTGTAAAGGACAGTCAAAGTCGATGAGTTTGCGAAATTTCTGTATAAATACAGAAAACCCCGAAACGGACTTTTCTGAAATAAACGGAATAGAAATTCTGTCAAAACACTGAAGATAGAAGGAACTGTAACTTTTACAAAGGGAAACTTCGTTAAAAGACAAACACCTACCCGCAACATTACTACGTGTTATTTTCAGGAATTTTACGTGAATTCAAACCACTTATTTTTTACAGTGTAACTAAAACGGGATACGGTAAAAGGTCTTGAGTTGCTGTTGATGTCATCGTAAGACAATGTCAATTAAAGTCTTTTATAATGTCAATTAAAGTCTTTTTAACAAAAAATGCACTATTTTCTGCCAGATCTATTTGCAGAATAACAGTAGATAAGAATGAGTGAAACGCTTACTCTTTCAAAGGTCTCGGCATCTCTCTTTCATTCTGCCGTTCGATCGTTCTCTCTTTTTCTACCTCTCCTTTCTTTTTTTCTTTTTTTCTGCCTTTTTCTTCTCTTTTCTCTCCCTTTCTTTCTTTTATTGTATCACTCTCTCTTTTTATCTCTTTCAACCCCTCTCTCTATCTTTCTCTTTCAACCCCCCTCTCTGTCTTTCTCTTTCAACCCCTCTCTCTATCTGTATTGTCTTTCAACTCCTCTCTCTCTCTCTCTCTCTCTCTCTCTCTCTCTCTCTCTCTCTCTCTGTTTTCTTTTTCTATTTACTTAATTTCTTTCTCTCTACCTGCTTCCCGTCTCCCTGCCCATTTTCTGCTACAGTTCATATTTCTTCTCACGAGAGGATCACGTTAATTTGTTAATTTTTAATACTGCAGTTGGTGTTTTGTGCCTGCTAAGGACAAAGCTCGATATGTTGTTACACACTTAGCTCACTCAGAACGCGGAAAAGCTACAGTACTTCCCAAAGAAATCAGCTCAATGTGCATTTTTATGGAAAATTAAATATTACCTCATCACTTGTGCGATTATATTATTTTCTAGAACTCGACCGTTTTAATCTTTGCCATTTGCTCTGGATCTTTTTTAAATTAACCAAATAACGTGTCAGTGTTTTATTTCTAATCTAATATTTCAATATTTGCTTAAGATTGCATTTTTTATTTCGAAAACGTCAAAGAAAATATTTAAAAAAATTAAAATTTTAGTATCCACCCATGCGAACCGACAAAAAGAAATAGCTCTTCAAAGGGATATTCCTTTTATCGGTTCGCATCTGACCCGCATTTCTCTGATTACTGTTGGCTGAGTGGAGAGGTTTTACAATGTTAAACAGCATTCTTCGTCTTTGATATGCGATTATCTAGCCTCGAATTGAAAACAAAGTTGCGATTCGGGAGAGTTCTGTGAACTGTACTTCTTATTAAAGACAGCACCATTTCTACCTGCATTTTATGTGAATTCAGTTTGCCTACAAAACAGTTGAGATAAGAGCAAACGAAGCCCTTTAAATTAGAGCTTCCCTAATGTTAATTCCGCTCTCTGAAGAACATTATTTATCGCGAAATCGGAAGCGAAACCTTTCACTCAAAGGAGATTTTTGCTTTGTATTAAATTAAAGACATCCGTAGAGTCGAACGGCATGTCAGGAAAGTTGTCTCTAAAGACGTTGTGATGCCTATGGTGTTCTGTGAAAACAAATACACTTCTTTGACGAATTCTAGTAAATTCCTTCAAGGCAGAAACATGCGTACTTAAATAGTTTGCTGTACTTCCAAGTGAAATAAGATCGTTCTTTTAAGATGTCGAATACGTTTAATCAGTTGAAATCAAATAAACTCAATCGCCATGCTGAAGTAAAGAAGGATTGGAATTACTCAAGAGAACAGGCATAGTAAAGTTCTTTCCAAATGAAGTTTTGTTCAGTTTCTTAAACTTACTTAACGTTACCGCAGGGTAGAAAACTTAAATAAATAACAATGTTTTGTGTTAAGTTTTGTATCAGCAATTGTAATCAAAATGCTATTCTTTTAACTGTCTTTAAACATATGCAGTACTGAATTGTTACTGTGAATTATTTTAAAAAAGCTGAAATTCACAAAGCATTTTCCATGCGTCCTTACGTGAATTAACGAAGCATATATCTGATTCAACCTTTCCGTAAAATGACGGGGAAAACCTGAATTTTACGGATTTTTCAGTCCTGAATTGACAAAAATATTCCTCTTCATCCTCCTATGATTAATAACAGAAAATCACCGTCTCTAAGAGGTGTTTACGGTAAATTCTGTATTTTTAGAGAACCTTTCCGCGATTCCGTTTCTACATTAACTGGAAAATTCTGTTCTCACTTTTTCCGTATCCATAACATGGAAACTTTCCGGTAATAAGAGCGGTTGCGGGAATACTTAAGGTTCGATTAACTCTTAAACTTTAATTGTTCGTTGCAGGACCTGATTTTGCAGTGCTTTAGCAAGATCCAATATTGTGGAAAGTATATCGCACGATATTAAGGTTATTGTGCTGTGCGTGACTTTTCGATCCTCTCGAGTACATTTCCCCTTTTGTTGAACATAACTGAAATTCATTGTCAATTTTAAAAGATCTCAAGTTCCAAAATATCATGTTGCTTTGCAAAATCATGATTAAAAAATGTAATTTGTATAATAATAAGTCTTGTCATAGAGAAAATAAAATTATTATAAACCTATTCAGAAAAATAATAAGCTTCCACAAAAAAAAACAAAAAAAAAAACCAACCCTCTTTCATAGCAAAAAACATTTAATCTTCGTGCTATTCCAGTCTTCGTAAAACTTTAAATGTGATCTGTTGGTATCTTCTAGCTCAGGCGGCAGCGCTCCATTCTACGGTACAAGTCATCGCGTGTTTTATGCCCCAGCAAAGAGATTTATGTAGAGGATTTTAGGAAGGGAGTGTCTGACCCGGATCTTAAACAACCCTTAGAAGTAAAAAGCTAGGAGACAGAGTGCCCGACAGGAAAGTCACATGGGACTGAATAGAAAGTAAGAGAAAGGCGCCCTTATTTATAACCGAGGGGCCAGTACCCTGGCTTCGACGGCTTAACGTGACCACAGCGGATATTTAGTGGTTCGTACGTTCCTGGGATCGATCCTCAGACTTTTCCGTAGAAGTCACGAACCTTGATCACTAGGTAATCCCCGGCCGGATCCCCAGCAAAGGGAAGGATTTCTTCGTTTCATACATCAGGGAAATGCCCTGTAATGCAAACGACGCAGTCACGCTTTAAAAAAGTTTGTAAGGAAGCTTCCCTGTATAAGGACTGAAAAATTTATAACTGAAGTTTTCGGAAATCCGGAAAATTTCTGTATGAAACGGAAAACTTCTAAAATTATTTTTCTGTAAAAAAACGGAATTAATGACAAGAGGAAGTTTATCAAATTACTGAAGTTTCCTTTGTTAGAAACGGAAACTTTTTGAAACGGAAATTTTGTTAAAAGTCGCAGACCTACCTGCAACTTTGCGGCACGTTATTTTCAGGAATCATCCGAAACGAAAATTTTGTTAAAAGTCGGAGACTTACCGGCAACTTTGTGGAACGTTATTTTAAGGAATTATTCGAAACGAAAATTTTATTAAAAATTGGAGACCGATTGGCAACTTTGTTGTACAATATTTTCAGGAATTCTTCGAAACGGAAATTTTGTTAAAATTTGGCATATTATTTTCAGGAATTCTTCAAAACTGATTTTTTTTCTAAAGTAAGAGAACTACCGATAACTGTTGCATAGCATTTTCAGGAATTGTTCGAAACTAAAAATTTTTATAAAAATCGGAGACCTACTCGCAACGTTGCTGCACGTTATTTTCAGGAATAGTCCGAAAGGGAGATTTTGTTAGAAATCGAAGACCTGCGGGCAACTTTGCGTCACGTAATTTTCAGGAATTGTTAGAAATGGAAATTTTGTTAAAAGTTGGAGATCTACCGGCAACTTTGTTGAATGTCATTTTCAGGAATTGTTCGAAACAGAAATTTTGTTAAAAATCGGAGACCTACCGGCAACTTTCTGGCACGGTATTTTCAGGAACTGTTTCAAAAAAAAATTTCGTTAAAAATCGGAGACCTACCGATAACTTTGTTGCACGTTATGTTCAGGAATTTTTCGAAACGGAAATTTTGTTAGAAGTCGGAGACCTACCGACAACTTTGCTGCATGTTATTTTAAGAAATTAGTCGAAACGGAAATTTTGTTAAAAATTGGAAACCGACCGGCAACTTCGTTGTACAACATTTTCAGGAATTCTTCGAAACGGAAATTTTGCTGAAAATTGGAGATTTACCGGCAACTTTGTGGCATATTATTTTCAGGAATTCTTCAAAACTGATTTTTTTTAAGTAAGAGATCTACCGATAACTGCTGCATAGCATTTTCAGGAATTGTTCGAAACTGAAATTTTCATAAAAATCGGAGACCTACTCGCAACTTTGTGGCATGTTATTTTTAGGAATTGTTCGAAACGGAAATTTCGTTAAAAAGTCGGAGATCTACCGGCAACTTTGTTGCATGCCAGTTTCAGGAATTGTTCGAAACGGAAAATTTGTTAGAAGTTGGAGACCTACCTGCAACCTTGCGTCACGTAATTTTCAAGAATTGTTCGAAACGGAAATTTCGTTAAAAGTCGGAGTTCTACCTGCAACTTTCTTGCACGTTATTTTCAGGAATTGTTCGAAACGGAATTTTTTTTAAAATCGGGAACTTACCGGCAACTTTCTTGCACGTTATTTTCAGGAACTGTTCCAAAAGGAAATTTCGTTAAAAATCGGAGACCTACCGATAACTTTGCTGCACGTTATGTTCAGGAATTTTTCGAAACGGAAATTTTGTTAGAAGGCGGAGACCTACCGACAGCTTTGCTGCATGCTATTTTAAGGAATTGTGCGTGAATTAACATCACTTATTTTTTAGAAGGTGGGTCTTGAAACGAAATGTTTAAAAAAATTTTTGAAACAATTGGTGTTATGCAAAGTTGTACGATGTAACTGAAGAAGCGTTACCAAATATTTTCTCGGGGTAAAAAGAGGAGCTGAAATCTCGTGTGGAGATCCTTAAATATCTTATTCCTGCGCAACGTTTTTTTTACAGAGGCTTTTCTTCTTCGACAGCTTTACGTCAACTGAAAACGAGAGTGTAGAGAAAGCACAATTCGTACAAAATGTCATAAAAACAAACACCACCGTCTATGTACGATATTTAATTAAAAGATGAAATCTTTTTACAAATTAAAAACCTCCACTAGCACTTTCGGGGTAACACTTACCCCATCATCAGGTGGAACAGAGAGGTTAATGCAGTACTTGCGTACACATATATAGGAGCGCAGCAATGCACCATGGTATAGTTCTCAGGCGTCACAAGGCTAAGGTGTTGCCATCTCAGCTGAGCAATAGACACAATTTCAGACTTTTGTTACACATAATATAGACTGTGTTGCACAGTTAAAATGTCTAATTTACATGTTATTGTTAAATCTATTTAATAACTATAATTTAAAGTTCAAACCGGCGACATGGTTTTTCCAAACTTTTGGTATATCCACTGGCGTATTATCATTGCAGCACCTGTCCCCTAAGGCTTCAATATACAGGCTTTCCGCAAGGTGTAGTGAGTGTACGTACGCAGGTTTGAGCAAGTGGGGAGTGTACAACATACCACTGTTAGACCCCTCAACAGGAGAACACGTTAGTAACTATGTAGGCTCGACACGGAGAAGCTTGGGTATTCGTGTTCAGGAACATAAATATGGTATTCGAACTTTCCGCAATAACACGGCATTATCTAGAAATGTCGTAAATGGAACTTTGCAACCAGACTGGGCGAACATTAGACTGCTGAACACACCTGCGTACGTACACTCACTACACCTTGCGGAAAGCCTGTATATTGAAGCCTTAGGGGACTGGTGCTGCAATGATAATACGCCAGTGGATATACCAAAAGTTTGGAAAACCCATGTCGCCGGTTTGAACTTTAAATTATAATTATTAAATAGATTTAACAATAACACGTAAATTAGACATTTTAACTGTGCAACACAGTCTGTATTATGTGTAACCAAAGTCTGAAATTGTGTCTATTGCTCGGCTGAGATGGCAACACCTTAGCCTTGTGACGCCTGAGAACTATACCATGGTGCATTGCTGCGCTCCTATATATGTGTATGCAAGTACTGCATTAACCTCTCTGTTGCCCCGATGATGAGGTAAGTGTTACCCCGAAAGTGCTAGTGGAGGTTTTTAATTTGTAAATAGATTTCCTCTTTTAATTAAATATCGTACGGTGGTGTTTGTTTTTATGAAAACAAGAGTCTGCATTCCTAAGACAAGAGAGTTATCAGAACCAGTTTTTATCTTTCCCAGCAGCCTCGTGGCCATCAACGTGATTTGTTAACTTATTTGGTACATAGTTCGGAATGGTGAATCTGCATTTCATCACTAGGCTCATCATGTTAAAGAAACTCATCTCTGAATCGTGTCATCAACTCGGAATTAATTCCCTTCCTCAGAAGTTTGAACTCTTGTGCCGTATATCTCAGAAGAAACAGTGAATAACTACTTCCGGAAAACTAATCAGCTGAGTTACAGCGGGCGCAGTTATTTTTTTTTCTTTTGTTTTCTATAGCTTTATTTGATCTTTTCTTTCGTTACATTGATAGTCGATTCCTTGTGGTGAGCGCTCTTTGGCCAGACATGGCCCTTGCGCCATAAAAACTAACAAACCTTGTGGTGATGTCCACATTCTTAAAGAAAACAAACCTTGTGGTGATGTCCACATTCTTAAAGAAAACAAACCTTGTGGTGATGTCCACATTCTTAAAGAAAACAAATCTGCAGGGTTAGTGCGTAGATATTTTTTTTAAATCCCAAGGCATAGGCCTAGGACCTATAAATTAATATTTAGTGCTTAAGCAAAAGCGCAATGCTATTGATTTTATTTGATACGTAAACGTTATGAATATGAAGTCGGCAGATTAAAAGCTGTTAAAAAGGCCAAGGTATAGGCCCTATGAATTAATTAAGTAAAAGAAAAGTATTACAAACTTGACATGTTATGTAAATATTTAGTGCCTAAGCACAAGTGCAGCGTTATTAAAAAATCCCCCCTTATCGTCCTTTTCTGAACACAACATGAGTCATGTGCAATTCTGCTGTTTCTTCGAACACTTTAGTTTTAAGAAATGTACGGCGATCTTTATACACCCCTCCCTCCAGTTGAACTTTTGTGGCCAGTCACCCTAAACTGGTATGAACCGGCGTGAAAATTCAGACAAATAAAGGAGATCTTTCCCGTCGTTAGGCGCCTTGGAAAACTGCCACACATAATTAGGAAACTTGGAAAACTGCCACGCATTCAAAGTGTTCCTCGGATGAATAACGCTCTGTGCCCGACCCCTTAATGAAAAACGTGTGGCAGATTTCCTGTGTGGCGGTTTTCCTGCAACCCCAGCACACTAGGTAAATATTCAAACAGTATGACAAATCGACTTATTAGTGTTCCCATGATGACAATCATAACGCCCATCTCGGACTTTTTTACCTAGATTCGCCCGTAGGATGATGCAATCGCTCCAATCTTTGCGCCAGTTGTGAGTCAAACTTCGGTATACAAAGTTGTGTCCACGTTTGCTGGCTAATTTGTTCCTGTTCCTAAAACTTCTGCCTAGAAATGGCGGAAGAAAGTGAGCCAGATCAGATCTCCCGTATCGAGCAGCGATCCTACATTAAAATTGAAACTTTGCGAGGAAAATCCCCTAACGAAATTAATAACGCTTTGTGTGACGTTTGTGGGGTTAGTGTAGTGGATCTTAGCACAATGTCACAGTGGTCTTCTCGTTTCCGCCAAGGTTGGGAAAGCATCGAAGACTACCCAAGAAGCGGCCGGCCACCAGATGCAACGGACGACAAAGAAGACAGAAGGAAAACATGTGAAAAGATTGCGTATGAAACAAAAATTTATACCGCTTCGGTTTTCAGAATCCTAACTGAAAAATTACAGAAGAGAAAAGTGGATGCCCAATGGGTTCCGCATAATTTGAGTTAAGAGACGCAAGCAGTTCGCAAAGTGATCGCAGAAGATTTGCTTCAGCGGTACGAGACAGAAGGCGAACAGTTTTGGGGAAGAATTGTTGTTATAGACGAAACCTGGATACGAAATTTTGAACCAGAACTGAAATCTCAGTCCGCTTAGTGGAAACATCCAGAAACACCTCTCCAGAAAAAATTCCGCCGCCAACCGTCGAAGGTTAAGCTGATGATGATTAAGGCCTATGACAAAGTTGGAGGGATACAGCTACAGACAAAGCGCCCGAGAGGGACCACTGTAACAGCGGAATACTACTGATCCCTTTGCGACAGCCATTGCCAATTCCAGTCTTCCTCCTAAAAGGCTTCATTATGTTAAGGGAAACATTTCTCAGTAGTAAAGTTTACTTCCCTCATAAAATACTCAAAATATTTTTCAGCTATACTAAGAGGTACACTATATACTTCTAATTATCTAATATGTGCATAAATTATCATTAAAATTTTGCACACTGCGCAAAAATAGCTCGTACGATGATCCAATTGCTCCAATCGTTGCGCCACTTGTGATTCACACTTCGGTATACACTCTTGTGTCTACACTGAAGAGCAATTGAATTAGAGACAGCTGGCGTTAAGCAAATGTGGCGCTGCGGGCGATCCTGTAAACGGAAACGACATGACGTATGCAGCGATCCGACAATATAAGGAGTGATGCGACGAGAATCAGTAACGGTCGGACGCAGAATGGGTAAGACGAATGATCTAATCGCATTTGATCGTGGGAAAATTGTCGGGGCCGTACGAATGGGTCACTCCATCTCGGAAGTCGTGCAGGCACTGGTATTTTCACGAGCCACTGTGTCACGGGTGCACCGTGAGTACATCGAATCCGGTAAAACCACCCCTGCAAGGGCCAACTGCCGTGGACAACAGCGTGTGGATGAGCGGGGTCATCGTCGGCTAGCTCGCATTGTAACAGCGGAAAGACGTGCCACAGTGCAAAAAATCACTCGGCAATTTAACGCTGGTGCACAAAAACATGTAAGCAGCCACACCATCCAGAACCATCTCCTCGCTATGGCGTACAGAAGCCATCGTCCCACGAGGGTACCGCTGCTGACCGCACATCACACAGTGCAAAGATTAGCATGGGCGCGGGAACATTACCACTGGACCCTAGACATGTAGGAAAATATTGCCTGGACTGATGAGTCGAGATTCACGTTGGTACATGCGGATGGCAGGATACGAGTACGGCGCAAACCACATGATGATATGGATCCTTCTTGCCAGCAGGGTACTCTTCAAGCTGGTGGGGGTGGCATTCTCGTCTGGGGACTGCTTACGTGGACTGAAATGGGACCCCTGGTACGTGTGACATCGCTCGTCACAGGTCAGGATATCCTGGACGACCATTTGCTCCCGTTTGTGTGTCTTCAACACCGTGCCATCGCTCCTGAATCGTATCCGAATGGTTGGATGAACACTCCACCGACGTGACCTTGCTTCTTGGCCAACTATGTCACCTGACCTCAATCCCATCAAGCACATCTGGGATGCCATCGAGAGAGATGACTCCCTCCATCAAATCTTCGTGAACTGTGAGAGCTTGTTCAGGGGTCGTAGATCTGTATGGATTCCCAACGCTTCCGGTGTCTTGCCGAGTCCATGCCGAGACGAATCGCCGCCGTCATCAGGGCGAAAGGTGGTGTTACACGTTACTAGACAGGTATCTCTAATTCAATTGCTCTTCAGTGTATATTTGCTGGCTAATTTGTTCCTGTTCCGAAAAATTGTGCCTAGAAATGGAAGAAGAAAGTTAGTCAGGTCAGATCTCGCGTAGCAACAGGTGATCCTACATTAAAACTCAAACATTACGAGATAAATCCGATACCGAAATTTATAAAGCTTTGTGTGGAGTTTGTGGGGTTAGTGTGGTGGATCGTAGCACAGTGTCGCTGTGGGCTTCTCCTTTCCGTCAAGGCTGGGAAAGCATCGAAGACGATCCAAGAAGCGGCCGGCCATCAGATGCAACAGACGACACTTCTGTGGTTATCGCCAACAGCATTTTGGAAGAAGATCGACGGAAAACATGTGAAGAGATTGCATATGAAGCAAACACGTCTATTGCTACGGTTTTCAGAATCCTAACCGACAAATTACAGAGAAGAAATTGGCTGCTAAATGGGTTCCGCATAATCTAAGTGTAGTAGTTCGCAATGCGATCGCAGAAGAATTGCTTCAGCGGTACGAGAAAGAAGGAGAGTAGTTTTTGGACAGAATTGTTGCTATGGATAAATCCTGGATACGAGATTTTGAACCATAACTCAAATCTCATTCCGCTCAGTGACAACAATCCAGGATCACCTTGCCAACAAGCGAAGGTTAAGCTGATGATGATTTTAGCCTATGACAAGGTTGGAGTGATAGCAACAGACAGAGTGCCCGAGCGAACCACTGTAGCAGCAGAATACTACAGAAGGTTTCTGCAAAATGTTTTGAGGGCAAAGATTCGCCAAAGGAATCTCGACATGCTCGAAGCTGGTGTCATAATTTTGCACGACAACGCGAGGCCGTACGCTGCCCGTGCGGTAAGAGACATTCTGGAAAAGAATGGATGGGAATTGCTTCTACACGCGCCATATAGTCCTGACATGAGCCCACCAGACTACAACTTGTTCCCAAAACTGAAGAAGCAACTCCGTGGAAAATGAATCAGTACGATTCAGGATGTTTCTAATGAGTTGACCTAAGTAATCCGACGCCTCAGTAATGGAGGTCTATGACTTGTTCCCAAAACTGAAGAAGTCACTCCGCGGGAAACGATTCAGGATGTTTCTAATGAGGTGACTCGAGTAATCCGACGCCTCAGCAATGGAGATCTATGACTTGTTCCCAAAACTGAAGATGCCACTCCGCGGGAAACGATTCAGGATGTTTCTAATGAGGTGACCCAAGTAATCCGACGCCTCAGCAATGGAGGTCTATGACTTGTTCCTAAAACTGAAGAAGTCACTCCGCGGGAAACGATTCAGGATGTTTCTAATGAGGTGACCCAAGTAAT
Source organism: Macrothele yani (assembly GCA_039090855.1). NCBI lineage: Eukaryota > Metazoa > Arthropoda > Arachnida > Araneae > Macrothelidae > Macrothele > Macrothele yani. The sequence continues at coordinate 43,423,206 of CM077004.1, forward strand.
CCGACGCCTCAGCAATGGAGGTCTATGACTTGTTCCTAAAACTGAAGAAGTCACTCCGCGGGAAACGATTCAGGATGTTTCTAATGAGGTGACCCAAGTAATCCGACGCCTCAGCAATGGAGGTCTATGACTTGTTCCTAAAACTGAAGAAGTCACTCCGCGGGAAACGATTCAGGATGTTTCTAATGAGGTGACCCAAGTAATCCGACGCCTCAGCAATGGAGGTCTATGACTTGTTCCTAAAACTGAAGAAGTCACTCCGCGGGAAACGATTCAGGATGTTTCTAATGAGGTGACCCAAGTAATCCGACGCCTCAGCAATGGAGGTCTATCACTTGTTCCCAAAACTGAAGATGCCACTCCGCGGGAAACGATTCAGTACGATTCAGGATGTTTCTAATGAGGTGACACGAGTAATCCGATGCCTCAACAATGTAGGTCTATGACTTCTTCCCAAAACTGAAGATGCCACTCCGCGGGAAACGATTCAGTACGATTCAGGATGTTTCTAATGAGGTGACACGAGTAATCCGATGCCTCAACAATGTAGGTCTATGACTTGTTCCCAAAACTGAAGATGCCACTCCGCGGGAAACGATTCAGTACGATTCAGAATGTTTCTAATGAGGTGACACGAGTAATCCGATGCTTCAACAATGGAGGTCTATGACTTCTTCCCAAAACTGAAGAAGCCACTCCGCGGGAAACGATTCAGGATGTTTCTAATGAGGTGACCAGAGTAATCCGACGTCTCAACAATGGATCTCTATGACTTGTTCCCAAAACTGAAGATGCCACTCCGCGGGAAACGATTCAGTACGATTCAGGATGTTTCTAATGAGGTGACACGAGTAATCCGATGCCTCAACAATATAGGTCTATGACTTCTTCCCAAAACTGAAGATGACACTCCGCGGGAAACGATTCAGTACGATTCAGGATGTTTCTAATGAGGTGACACGAGTAATCCGATGCCTCAACAATGGAGGTCTATGACTTGTTCCCAAAACTGAAGATGCCACTCCGCGTGAAACGATTCAGGATGTTTCTAATGAGGTGACCCAAGTAATCTGACGCCTCAACAATGGAGGTGTCCTGACTGGAATACAAGACTTTCCCAAACGTTGAGCCGCTCTCATAAAGAAATATGGAGATTACTTCGAAGGCTTGTAAATGTATGTTGTGAATTAAATTCGTTTTTAACAGATATCCCACAGTATGTAAAACTTTTGAAATGACCCTCGCTATGATAATGTCATTCACAGGTACTTTTATGTCAAAATGTATTAAGCTGAACTCCCGTTTCATGGCTCGTAATAATGGCTTACAACACATTCTGCTAACGTTCAACAGCGTGTCAATTTGCGCCTACAGGAAGATGCTTTCTTTACGAACACTAGAAAGTATCGCTTCCTCGGCCTTTCAAAACCTTGAAACACCTGTTTGGTCATAGTAAGTTTCAATATCAGCCGACTGCAGAATATTTCATCACAGCTTTTTGATCACACTTTGTGTCAACACCACAATGTACTTTGGTAGTTTGGGCAAAGAAAGTAATATGTAATCAAAAGCACCAAATTATGAATAATCAACATTCGTTGTAAAATATTTTTTTACAAATAAACTTTGTGAACCGGATCGGGTTGACGAAATTCTTCCCGACAGATCTTCCTTTCTGCGTCAAATGAAGTCAACACTTCCCATTAGTGTGTTTCAAAAGAACTTCAAGTTACATCGTAAATAATTCGTAAAACATGTTTAAATACACATTCTTTAGCGCATCGGATAAAATTACGTGTTTCCTCGAAAACACGTATTTTCTTTAAAGCACTCCACATTACAAAAGGTTGAATGTTCAACACTTAACAGTAGAATGATGATTCACCATCAGCAACAAAAGCTTTCAGACACATAGGCACATGCCGGGACTTTATGTACCATCCGAAAAAGAAACTTTCGAAAGCAAAGTCAGTTAAAATTTACAAATCGAACATGTGTTTATTCTGAGAAAAAAATAGATGCTGTAATGAAACACAGTAGCAAAAGATGAAAATGGACGCGACAATATATAATCAAATCCCTATTTGAACAAATCAGATTAAACTTTACACTGTTTGAAAAAATCTACTTAAAAATGAGAACCTTAAACTAGTCGGGTTTGTTTATTTAAATACAATCGTATCATAAACGAGTGTATGACATGCTCAAATATAAGCAACCATACGTACTTACAAATAACTGCGTCAATAAATATAAATATAATCTCGTATTACTTCATTTTAGATATAATAGATTTCAAGAGAAGTTGTTTAATAAATGCGTTAAGTGACACGCATAAATAATTAGTACAACAAAGTCACTGATCACAAGTAATTTAATTATGCATAAAGTATCTTTGTGTACGTTTTTCCATTAACTATATTTGTGTCAATCTCATAAATAATATATTGTTGCTTCATCACTATATTTGTCATCAAATTGTGCGGTTCATTTGCCCAGCATATGACAACGATTATATCTATTATCCCAGATGTGACATCGAATAATATAATTCCAGTTGATTCTATGAATAAATAAGTATGTACACGTATTCCAGATTTGAAACCGAGTCGTGGATGGCTTAGTGGTTTGAAATTCAGACTAGTGATAGAGGGACCCCAGGTTCAGACCTAGCCTGGTAGTGTGAACTTCTAACAATCGCTGAATATCGGGCGAGCACGTAAAGTGACAGCCCACGGGTAGGAATCCCCCGGTTAAAGTTCCTAAGCCCCCCCTAATTTCTCTGTGCCTTGTATGTACAAAATCGTGCGCTTGTACGGTGGCGCCACCTAGTGTGCTCTCTCATTTACAAACTATCCTGTCAGAATCGCTAGATTCGCTCAAACTTCCTTCAGTTTCTGTGCCCAGTCCGAAAGGGCACAGAAACTGAATGAAGTTAGAGCACATATACACTGGCGGAAAGTGAAAAAAGAACACCAAGAAGGAATTAGCGTACGATAATGAAATTTACATATGTTAATGGGGTCGAGTTTACGTGGGTGTGATGTTAATTTCGGGACCAACCGGTGAGCGCTTACGCCACAGCACGGCCTAATATGCAAAATATCGTCGGTGGTATTTAAGGAGTACGGCGAAGTGAATGTAATCAGTCGTCGGTGTACGGACACGTGCGAAGACCCTGAAGAAGCTGCAATGCCTGAACATGGAAGACGTGTACGATTTCAGCAGTTATCGGACTTTGAGCGAGGTCATCTAGTCGGACTCCGTGAGGCCGTGTGGTCGTATCATCGTATTGCGGAGCGAATTGGACGGGAAGTATCGGTGGTGGCACAATGGTGGCGTAGATGGTCCGAGGAACATTCCCACACGAGAAGACGTGGAACCGGGAGTCACAGACGGACTGATGAGCTGACCGATCGACGCATAAGAAGAGCGGCGTTGTCAAGCAGAACATCCACTGCGACGCAAATCCGAGCTGCCGTTGTACCTGAGGTGACTGTGCGAACAATCTGCAACCGTCTAATGGATGCAGGACTACGTGCACGTGTGCCTCTGGTATGTGTACCTCTGACTCCAGCCCACCGTCAGGAACGGCAGCAGTGGTGTCGCCAACGTCTGCACTGGAGAACGCAATGGCGATCTGTCGTGTTCAGCGATGAAAGCAGATTCTGTTTGGGAGCCTCCGATGGCCGTATGCATGTTCGCAGACGCACAGGGGAGCGTCTCCACCCTTCTTGCATCCGCCAACGACACACAGGGCCTGCACCTGGTCTCCTGGTGTGGGGAGCGATCGGCTATCACTCCCGTACACAACTAGTGTTTGTACCGGGTACGTTAAACAGCACCTCCTACATCAACAACATCATTCAGCCCGTTGTTGTGCCATTTGTAAGGTTTGTCCCCCATTGAGCACGTGTGGGATTTTAAGGGACAACGACTTATCCGGTCTCCACGGCCAGCCCCGATTTACGCGTCCAGGTTGAGGATGCTTGGAACTCAATACCCCAAACTTACATCCAACATCTGTACGACAGACTCCATGCCAGAATTGCACAGTGTGACGCAGTTCATGGCGGTTCAACCTCGTACTAACCATGTTACATGGAAATGTTACTTTTCAGTTTACCAGCAAATACAGCTGTATTTTGCCATAATGTTTTGATCGTGTTATCCTCTGTATTCCGTTATTATGCTGTATAAATTTCGTTGGTATCAGACCTCTCCTTTTTGGTGTTCTTTATTCACTTTCCGCCAGTGTATATGAATTTTTTGAGTACATGAAATATATGTACTCAAAAATGAGTACATATATTTCAAATTATAAATACCAGATATACTCACAACTGATTCCCTGTATGTACTCAAAAATGAGTACATGTCTTTTTCAAAAATGAGACACAAGTACTCGGAGCTATTATAAGCCTAGAATGTACTCAAAAACAAGTACATTTTGCTTATTTCTAAGTACCAGTTTTTAACAGTGTAATAAATCATGCGCAGCTGGATTCATTAACGAATATCTTCATAGACTGAATTTAGCTCGACGATTTCTAGCTCTAAAATTGCTCTTACAAGGGTTGTCCCAAAACCACTGAGAACGTTTTTTATAAAAAAAATATGCGTAACCTAATTATCAAGGAAGTGGTAATATTTTTCGAAATATTGTTCATTGCATCGAATACAAGTGTCCCAACGTTCCTCCCACTTTTTGAATATAAGTTTCTCGCTTGTTTAAGGGCATGCCGTCCCGTTCAAACAACTGCTGATATGATAACTAACACAGCCATCGGACAGCTCTGAATTGACTGTATTTACTGTTTCTCACGTAATCTCGATCACAACTTGAAAATTTCATCACCCTAGAGGAGGAATCGAACTCGCATCTCCTGATTACCGTTCGAGCATGCTAACCGTTACACCACCCAGGAAGACAATGTCCCATGTATCTTATGGATCGATATTACGTGAGAAACAATAAATACAGTCAATTCAGAGCTATCTGATGGCTGTGTTAATTATCAAAGCGTACTTTCCATGTATTATGCGAAGAATATTTCTTCCAAACTATATACAACTACTGATAGTCTAATATGGCCGCAGCAAATTGGTTCGGTGGCAACGTGGTCAGAGACGTGAGCTTCTTGCTGATCATGTTACTTGAACACGGGATGAAGCCCCAGATGATTGTGTTGCGCGACTGTTCAAGGGTCACCATCGCTCTATACCTCCCTGAAACCAGTAACCTGAAATAAGGAAAATGCGACTCCCTAAACGTAAAAACGTGATAGGCATACTTTCGGTTTCAGAATCTTGGAACAACAAAAATTGATCTTAACGTTAGGAATGAGTATTTCAATTCATTCTTTTTTTTCAACTGTTATTTATAAATATGAAAGTGAAAGTTTGTATATTTGTTTGTTTGATCGCTATACAAATCTACAGTTTTCTTCTTAGAACCATCAAATTTGGTATACTATCTCATGGTGCTCTAACTTAGATCGCAGAAGGTGTTTGGAGGGATCGGAGCCCGTGGGGCCAAAAGGCGCTTCCATACAAAATTTTCGTTATTTTAGTTAAAATGTCTACAGTTTTCAATTTAGAACCACCAAATTTGAAATATTATCTCATGGTACTCTGACTTAGACGGTTTTGGGAAGGGGTCGAAGGGCCCCTATACAAAATTTTCGTAAAAAGTTCTACAGTTTTGAATTTACAAATACCAAATTTAGTATATTATCTCATGGTACTCTTAGACCGTAGACAGGTTTTGGAAGGGGTCGAAGCCAGGGGGGTCAAGTGGGCCCCCATACAAAATTTTCGTTATTTTAGTTAAAATGTCTACAGTTTTTAATTTAGAACCACCAAATTCGGTATACGTAGACGGTTTTTAGAATGGGTCGGAGCCCGGGATCAAGGGGTCCTCGCAAAAAAGTTTCGTAAAATCTACTGTTTCAATTTTAGAACCACCAAATTTGGTATACTATGTCCTGGTACTTTGACCGCAGACGGTTTTCGGAAGGGTCGGAGCCCGGGGTCAAGGGACCCTCATACAAAATGTTCATAAAAAGTTCCATTTTTTTAGTTTTACGCTAGCTTTCACCACCAATGGGCTGCTCTATTAGGCAGAGCTATAGTGTTATGTAAATAGAGAGTTCCAAATATTCAAATTTCAAAACGATTAACAAAAGGATGATCAAGGCCAATGTCAAGTAGCATGCGCGCGACATGACATAAGTACATAAACGAATTAAAATTAATTAACTGGAAAATTACAGGAATATATTTTTCATTGATAAAATTTCACTCTCTGAACTTGGTGTTTCCACGAATATTTACCCGGGAAATACCGGGTACTCCTGCTACTCATGAATAAAATAAACAAATGGAATATTTCAAGCATGTATTTTGATTGCCAAAACATCGTTGCATACATGTCGAACCGTCGAGTTAATGTATCTCTATATAATAACAGTCTTAGGCGAAGTGTTCGACGCAAGGTTTATCTGATTCGATGAAATTTAGGAATCGGGGATATTGGAAGCTGACCAAACAGCAGATTCAATTCCTAGATCACCACTCTTCATCACGATGAAGCGCCCGTTTTATTAATTCAGTATCAAACAACTCGTATGAATATTAGAAGATATTGTTCAGGTCGCTGACGATCCCCATTCTTCACGACAATCGATTGTAACATGGAGGACTACAATTGACCAAGTGCTACCACTTCTCAACATTAAACATATCTAACAGCGATAGCATCTGTATGAGAAATCCTGCTTGCAGACGTCGTCTTTTTAATGGAATTCTGCAGGGTAATTTCCCTTTCTGACTTCCTCTTGGACCTTTTATTGAAGTCATTTAACGACCACTACAGTATGAGCAACTCAGGGCTATGAGCAGTCGTACGTTCCTAATTTGTGGCCACTGGTTACAAGAATTGGACAGAACCAACACCTATAAGAGCTCATTTCGGGACCCGAACTCAAGCCCTGGCCCATCTCTGACGAATGGTCAGAAATCAGCGACTCATACAACTCGGCCAATATGGCGTCACTCTAGAACTTATGTGTACACTGATTTCTGCATTTATCGACTTAGGATGTAAACTGATGGTCGAAATTGTATTCTTCTGAGTTCCGTTGCTAAGTAAATCAATCTATAGGACATTTTGCTGAGTAACAGTCGGGTTTCTATGTAAGTACACTGCTCGATATGGGAAATACCAAATCGGCCAAATGTGGCGACAGTAATTGGAAGAAGGTAACATGCTTCGCCGTAATGGGGCTGATGTACTTAGGCGGACGTCCGAACTCCTCGATCACCGCTTTGGTCGACAAGCCGAAGCAGCCTCACGATTCACTCCGGAAAGCATTCGATGAGATGAACAGTAGAGCTGAGTTCGGGCTCGAGCCCGTCCGAGCTGTGGTATATGAGTCCAAGCCCACGCGAGCCCGAATTTTATATTGCAAGACAGAGCCCGGGCCCGAACGAGCCCGAAAGCTGGCTAACCTATTCAACCATTAATAAAAAACATCTCCTTTTCCAAACTTCCACTCTCTCCTCCTCCTCCTGTAATTAACCAACGCATTTCTAAAATGGGGAGGGGGAAGGGACCTCTATCTATTTTATAGTGTAACGGTTCGATTTCCTTTGACCGTTCGTTTCCACTTGAACTGCTTCGGGCGGCCGGGCATCCAAAATGATGGAGCTGTGCTGCAACTGTATGTTGCTCAAATAATGTTAAAATTATCACGCGATAATGCGCTGCAATATGTACGTTTGTAAATAGAATTAGCAGGAAACTACTACGTGGAGATGGGGAGGGGATTAATTATCGTCGGCATCCTATCAACTATCCAATATCTATAGTTCTTGAAAAAGTTTTTCTTCTATGCAGAAACACACTAATGTGGCATTTTCTACCCAAGCCCTGAATAAATAGGCATTTCGAATGCCCGCTCCCCAACCGGAACCAGTTGCCGAAGAATTCCCTTTACCAACTATAAAGTGTCTCATTTGCTAAATCATATAAAATCACATTTATATATACACTGCTGGCCACCCAAAATGAAACACCAAGAAGGACACGAGAGAGCAAAGCCAGATTTACTGGACACATAACAACAGATACAAAGATGAAACGATTGAGCTTACAGGCCCGTGCGACTTGCGGAACACGCAGACATCGATAGTTCGTGTGGCCCCCCATGGCTGGCAATAACGGCCGCTACACGCCGCGGCATCGAACGAAAGAGGCTTTAGATGTGGGCTTGGGGTATGTTGGTCCAGGCTGCTTCCACACGTTGTCACAGTTCATCAGGCGTAGCCGCGGATGGTGCTTGCCGGGCCACTCGGTTGCCGATCAGCGACCAGACGTGTTCGATGGGCGACATATCGGGAGAACAGGCGTCCCACGGCAACAGTGACACCTGGTGGGCCGTGAAGAATTGTCGCACGATGCGTGCCACGTGCGGGCGCGCATTGTCCTGTTGAAACGTGGCCGCTGGCAGGTCTTGCAGGTAAGGGAGGACTACAGGCTCCAAAACGTCGGAGATGTATTGGTGGCTGTTGAGTGTACCGGCGATGCGTTCCAGAGGGGTGCGGGTGTCATATCCAATTGCGCCCCAAACGATAACGTCAGGCGACGGACCGGTATGGCAATGCATAATGCAGGCGTCATACAGTCTCTCGCCGCGGTGCAGCCACACGCGGATCCGACCATCGTGGTGTTGCAGGCAGAAGCGGGATTCGTCGGAGAAGACAATGTCGTGCCATTCCGCAGTCCAGGTGCGGCGTTCAACAGCATACTGCCGCCGTACTCGCCGGTGGTGTAACGTCAATGGTAATCGGAGCAATGGGCGCCGTGCGACAAGTCCCCACTCCTGCAGACGACGTCGAACGGTACGTGCTGTCGCAGGTTGTTGCGCAACACACCCTAATTCCTGCGCTAACGTTCGTGATATGCCGGTGCGATCCTTTAATGCCCGCCTCACAACATGCCGGTCCTCTCGTTCGGTGGTGTTCTGCGGCTGCGGCAATCGCTCACGTCGGTCCGTCCGTCCCTCCTGCACCCACCATATCTATACTCGCCTCATTGTGGCTGGATGTCATCCCACATGGGCGCTGATGTCTCGGTACGATAAACCGCTGTCGCAATAAGCCACTATTCGTTCTCTGGAGAACTGCGAAACGTGCTGGAATGACTGCGGTATCTGCAACGAGGCATCAGAAAGCTTCCCACGCACAGGTCCGGCAGCACAACACACTTCCACTACTTACACCCAGCCTTCTGTGCACCCTTCTTATAGTGCTTCTAGGTGGCGTGCCGGGCGCACATGATTTGCATATGCCCTGCAATGCTAATCGTTTGCATGTCCTCTCGCGGGCGACGCATGCTGCGAATTTCAGGCCAATCGGTTGCTTCCTTCTTGGTGTTGCATTTTGGGTGGCCAGCAGTATGTATAAAAAAACCTGTCGCTCTCTCTCTCTCTCTCTCTCTCTCTCTCTCTCTCTAAGAGCCCGAGCCCGTCCTAGCCAGAACCGCAGTAAATATTCTACAGCCTCAGCCCGATTCGGGCCCGGGCTTTGCTCCGGGCTTTCGGGCTCGGGCTCAGCCCGTCTCAGCTCAGGTAGATACGGATAACCCCGTATCGAAACCGATTGCAAATCGCAGACTTACTGAGGCAGGTTTGAGCTCTCAAGAGCATTTGCCACGACTGCCACTCACCGTAACATAACTAGCGTCTCTAGACAGAAATTATTCCCTATGGGAGTCTTACTACGCATGCTCACTGACATAAACGCTTGACGATCTCGGGGACTTCAGTTTCGGCGATCGTACACATATTGCATTAATGAAGGCGGCAGCCCGACTTCTACTCTCGAACGCAGGTGTTGTTTACGCTTTCCAACATTAGGTTGAAGAAACGTATATGCTCCAGCTTTGTCCATCTGTCTGTCTGACTGACTGAATGTACGATAACTCGCGTAAAAATGGTTCAATTTCAATGAAATTTTACTATGCGTAGGGGACAACCTGGGGACGAATCCCATTGAAAATAGGAGAAATTGGGTCCATTCCATCGCCTTTATGCGTCATAACTTACGTGAAAATGTTTCGATTGATACCAAACTTTATCATGTTGTTCCGGAGGTATACACAACCGGTTCTGTTGAATATCATCGAAATGGGGTCAAAGGTCAGGGCACAGGAGAGAGATTTATTCCACAGCCATTATCCCCATAACTTGAGTAATGATTTATGGTATGTTGTAAATCGTATCATAATTAATGCATTGCATGATTTTACTAACTTATTTAAATTGCTTTCAGGTCAGTAGACATCTACTCTCGTGGGCAGAAGATAAGCAGTTCGAAAAAAATCGAAGCGTATGCCAAACGCCACAACTACAACTGCTCTCGTGTGCAAAAGATAAGTAGTTCGAAAAAACTTGAAGCATGTCTAACGCCACAACTGTTTCTTGTGCTTATTGTACGCGCGAGTTTTCTGGGAAATCGAGGCATGTGAAAAAGTTTCATCGTCATCCTACAGAAATACCTGGAACTTCAGCCAATTTCCACTGTGGTCTTTGTAATCAGAGTTTCAGGCGTTCGGTCGACTTGCAGCAGCACATTGAAATTGTTATATATATACAGTATATACACTGAAGAGCAATTGAAATAGAGATACCTTTCTAGTAACGTGTAGCACCACCTTTCGCCCTGATGACGGCGGCGATTCATCTCGGCATGGACTCGACAAGACACCGGAAGCGTTGGGAAGCCATACGGATCCACGACCCCTGAACAAGCTTCCACAATTCACGAAGATTTGATGGAGGGGTCAGAGCCTCGAACATCTCTCTCGATGGCATCACAGATGTGCTCGATGGGATTGAGGTCAGGTGACCTAGCTGGCCAATGAAGCGCGGTCACGTCGGTTGAGTGTTCGTTCAACCATTCGGATACAATTCGGGAGCGATGGCACGGTGCAGGATGAGGTCCCCAGTGGGATGTTGAAGACGCACAAACGGGAGCAAATGGTCTTCCAGGATATCCCGGTAACGTTGACCTGTGAGGGACGATGTCACACATACCAGGGGTCCCATTTCAGTCTAGGTAAACAGTACCCAGACGAGAATGCCACCCCCACCAGCTTGAAGAGTACCCTGCTGGAAAGAAGGATCCATCGCTTCATGTGGTTTGTGCCGTACTCGTATTCTGCCATCCGCATGTACCAACGTGAATCTCGACTCATCAGTCCAGGCAACATTTTGCCACATGTCTACGGTCCAGTGGCGATGTTCCCGCGCCCATGCTAATCTTTGCACCCTGTGATGTGCGGTCAGCAGCGGTACCCTCGTAGGACGATGGCTTCTGTACCCCATAGCGAGAAGATGGTTCTGGATGGTGTGGCTGCTGACATGTTTTTGTGCACCAGCGTTAAATTGCCGTATGATTTCTTGCACTGTGGTCCGTCTATCCGCTGTTACAATGCGAGCTAGCCGACGATGACCCCGCTCATCCACACGCTGTTGTCCACGGCAGTTAGCCCTTGCAGGGATGGTTTTACCGGATTCGATGTTCTCACGGTGCACCCGTGACACAGTGGCTCGTGAAAATCCCAGTGCCTGCACGACTTTCGAGATGGAGCGACCCATTCGTCGGACCCCGACAATTTGCCCACGATCACAGGCCCTTAGATCCTTCGTCTTACCTATACTGCGTCCGACTCTTACTGATTCCCGTCGCATCACTCCTTATATTGTCGGATCGCTGCATACGTCATGTCGTTTCTGTTTAAAGGGCCGCCCACAGTGCCACATTTGCGTAACGCCAGCTGTCCCTAATTCAATTGCTCTTTAGTGTATGTATGTATGCATACAATTTATACATAGATAGGTATACAATATATATATACACTATCTACCAACAAGTAATTGGACACCTGTGATAGCAAAGGAAAACGAAGTTTATTCACCTTTAATAGTTGGTGAAGCCTCCACGAGTGGCGATTACAGCTGTGACCGTCCGGGGCATACTCTCAAACAGGCGTTGTACGATGGCTAGCGGTATTTTCTTCCACTCGGCTTGGAGATGACAGGTCAGTTCTTTCACCGATTTCGGACGGTGGGGGCACCCCTTAAGTCGACGCTCCAACTCGTCCCAGAGGTGCTCGATAGGGTTAAGGTCCGGGCTCTGCACAGGCCAGTCCATTTGATTAACACCCCATTGTCACCATATCAAGCCGTGGTGGACCTCGCAACATGACAGGAGGAATTGTCATTTTGAAAGTAACATGGGCACACCCCGTAAAACTACCACAACGTAGTAAGCGCATGGTCATCCAAAATGGTGCAGTAGGTCAAGGCGTTAAGTCTACCAGGAATTGCGACCTGGGGTCCCGTGCCGTACCAGAAGAAACACCCCCATAGCATAATTCCACCACCGCCGAACTGCACAGTTGGCACAATGCATTCCGGCAGGAGGCGTTCTCCAGGCAGACGCCAAACCCAGACCCTGCTATCCGAACGGCTGAGGGTGAACCTTGATTCTTCGCTCCAGAGAACCTGTTTCCACTGTTCAACGGTCTACTGTCGACGTTCTTTGCACCACGTTAGCCGAGCAGCGCTATTGGACTTGATGATCAAAGGCTTGTAGGCGGAAGCACGTCCATGATAACCGAGCACATGGGCTTCCTTACGGATGGTATTCATTGAAAGAACACTCCCGGATGCCTGTTGAAACTCCTCGCGGATGTGGCCCATCGATTTGGGGCGGTTCTTCTGAATTTCTCTGGCCGGCACCTGTCGGTCTCTAACTCCCAGTTTTGTGGGTCTACCGGGTCGGGGCGCATTCTGACAGTCACCTCTCATCTTCCACTTGCCAATCACGTAGGTCACTGTCGATTTTAGGTACTTCAACTCGCTGGATATGTCACGTATGGATCGGCTATTTCTGTGATACCCGACGATTACACCTTTCTTGAAATCAGAGAGCTCCGAACTGCGTGGCATCTTGCATGCGACTGGTTGCGTTGTTGTTTCCCACACGATATTTACCGGCGGCGGCCGTGACGTGTATCAGTACAGCAGATATCGTCGATTGCAGGGGTTTCCAATTACTTGTTGGTAGATAGTGTATATATATATATATATATATAGTGCATAAGATAGACACATATACATTAGATACATGGATAAAAGAGTTGACGTACGGGGCGGGGGGCTTAAGCCCCAAAGCCACCCCCCCCCACCCTTGGGTGCGCCAGTGCTGGACCTGCCAGTATTGTTGCTCGTGTTCAGCAAGTGAATGACGCTACTGAAATTTTTGTTACTTATCACTTTGCAGAGTAGAAGTCGGGTTGCCACCTTCAATAATGCAATATGTGTACGACCCCTGAAACTCAAGTCCCGGAGATCATAGAGCGTCAATGTCCGTAAGCATGCTCAGAAAAACTCCCATAGGGAATCATTCCTGTCTAGAGACGCTAGTCCGTAACATATCGTTGCCCAAGGTTGTAGTGGTGCCGTACCAGACATGGATGGGGGACGAGTGGAATCATGTCATATTCAGCGCCGAGACTCGCTTCAGTCTCAGCGCCGACGATCGCCGATTGAGAGTCTGGAGACCACCTGATCATCGGTCTGATCGTGCAGCCATCCGTGAACGTCATTCGGCTACTCATCCTGGTGTCATGGTGCTATTAGTTTCAAGAGCGTTAATCTCCCGTACGCACAGCATGTACATTGACAGTACGACGATACTTCGATGAGGTGCTACAGTCCTGTTTGTTGCTGCATACCCATGGTATCCCGGATGCACATTTTCAACAAGATAACGCCTGCCTGCACACTGCAAACATCTGCACATAATGCCAACGAGGTGTCCAGGTGCTGCGCTGACAAACGCAATCCCCAGACATCTTCGCAATAGAGAGCATATGAGACGTCATTGGCACGCGATTTAACACCTACACCATAAACAAGAAAGATGACACCGAAATTTCTGTTGCGATGAGCACATGTTTGGAATCCGTTCTGATGCGAATTAAATTTATCAAAGCTATTAAAAGTCAATGGAACCGGTTAGGAAAGCAGTCAACCGGCTCCAACAATCGACAAAACGTCCAGAAAAAAAAAACATCTGCTTAGTTCCACCAGCGGCTAAAAAACATGTTACGAAGATTAACAAATGGCGCACAAAAAGTTTTTCATAGCACAAAGAAGGCATCAGAGACAAAGAAATTTTCAAATCGAACAGCTAAAAGAAGAAATATACGAGAAGAAGGAAACATTGTATAACTCTGTGACTTCTAGCGGAAGAATTTCGCATAACGGGAAAGTTGTAAATAAGCGAAAAATATCCCGCATGGAAAAAGCTGCGCTAAGGAAAGAGAAGTTTACAAATACGTCTCCCGGATGCAGAAATGGCGAGAAAAAGGTTTCGACTTTTACGCTCCTTAGCAGGAAATATGTGCATTATTTAAGAAGGATAATGTTCCACATTTCTAGGGTAGCGAATGGCATAACAGCAAAGAAGAAATTTCTCAATAGTGTTTTTAGAAGCAGCTATACAGCTGCAAACTGAAGTACACAAACACCACATACCGACAGAACTGTGAACCATAAAATTCCTTATATACTAGCCTAAAGTATTCTACAGGGTAAATGGCATCTGGTGTTGAAAGAATTTTTTAAATCGCACATATAGAAGCAGAGATATTAAAAAAACCATATTAAGACATTTCTTCCCCTAGCGACGAAATTGTGCATTATTTTGAGAAGAAAATACCTACACAAAGTTTGCATAGTTAGTAGTATCTGACCGAAGAAAAAAGTTTATCAATCGGGTTTTTAGTCCTGCAGATACTGCTGCAAACGGAAACGTGAAATTACGCCCTCTGGTGGCAGACCTGTGGGCTATGAAAAAATTTGAAATTATATGAGACACATTTCACAACACAAGCGCTCTCCAACAAAGAAAGAATTTTTCAAATCGGACTCTTAGAAGCAGAAATATTGACAAAAATAAGCTTTGCGTCTACGCCTCCTGGTGGAGAAACCATGCATTATTTTCAGAACAAAATATTCCGAAAAGGTTTATCGATGTGAGTGGTATCGGTCCACTAACGAATTTGTTCAATCGCAATTTTAGAAGTTCAGATTTTGCTGCAAATATATTAGAAGCAGAAATTAACGCTCACGTCACCTGGTGGCCAAACCAGTTTTACCAAAAAATTAGAAATTACACGCAAATGATTTCTCATCAGGAACTGTGTCCGCTGAAGAAAGAATTTTTTCAAATCCATGTTTTAGAAGCAGAGATATCGGGGGAAACGCAATTTATCGTCAATATAAGAGCGGAATTGCGAAAAGGTTTCTGAAAATTCAGAAAATTCAGAATTTTCCACATTTTGAAAACGGCTATTTACTGTCGATGTAAGAAAGGAATTGCGGAAAGGTTTCGGAACATTCAGAATTTTTAATCTGTGAAATACGGGTTTCTTTCCATCATTTCACAGATAATGTATCAGAAATATGCTTCATTAATTCACGAAAGGAATCGCGGAAAGTGACTCGTGAATTTCAGGAAATTATTTACAGTGTACCCACGATTCCCTCACGATGTCGATGACTTGCAGACACAGGTCAAGGCCGCATGCGGTTAGCGTCAAGGCCGTGTGGTTACCTGAGGTCACCATCCGGGGAATGCTCCAATCGATGCTGCACCGTGTTGCCGAATGTATAGCCCAGCATGGTAATCATACGACCTATTGAATCAGACCACATTGTATTATCTCCTCGCCTATCGCATTCACTTAATCTCACAGAAGTTAAATCACTTCTTTTCTACCTACTTCATATGTATGACAAATTTCGTCCCATTTCGTGCATTCTTTCATGGTGTGGCATTTTCTATGTGGAGCAGTGCATTATATAAAATTTCTGTGGTTGCCATATTAAAAAGTACTGAAAGCTTTTCACGATTTCAGAAAGCAGTGGTTGCCTTCTTAGTTTATGTCACTAGATTAATGGCGACGCCAGCTGCTTAAAACTGGGTGTGCTATTGGGGAGGGGGGGGCTAAGCATGATGGGAGAGGGCACACATTTTGAAGTGTTTGGCAGAAATTTTGCCAAAAAGTTCCGTCCACGTGCATTTTATCCGACGCTGATAATGTTATCCCTAGTAAAAGTTTTCTGTAGAATACATAGTATTTATTCATATATAGGAACCATGGATACGAATCTCTATGGCAAGTTACTATTTCTTCGCAATTTTAGTTTATTTAGGTCGTTTTTATTTTCTTTCATAAGGCTGTTCATGAGTTTTAATTTGTAACCTGACAAGGCATCTCTCTCTATCTCTCTCTCTCTCTCTCTCTCTCTCTCTCTCTCTCTCTCTCTCTCTCTCTCTCTCTCTCTCTCTCTGTCTCTCTCTCTCTCTCTCTCTCTCTCTCTCTCTGTCTCTCTGTCTCTCTCTCTCTCTCTGTCTCTCTCTCTGTCTCTCTCTCTATCTGTCTCTCTCTCTCTGTCTCTCTCTCTCTCTGTCTCTCTCTCTCTGCTTCTCTCTCTCTGTCTCTCTCTCTCTCTGTCTCTCTCTCTGTCTCTCTCTCTCTGTCTCTCTCTCTCTGTCTCTCTCTCTCTGTTTCTCTCTCTCTCTCTCTGTCTCTCTCTCTTTCTCTCTCTCTCTTTCTCTCTCTCTGTCTCTCTCTCTCTCTCTCTGTCTCTCTCTCTCTGTCTCTCTCTCTGTCTCTCTCTCTCTCTGTCTCTCTCTCTCTCTCTTTCTCTCTCTCTCTCTCTCTCTCTCTCTCTCTCTCTCTCTCTCTCTCTTTCTCTCTCTCTCTCTCTCTCTCTCTCTCTCTCTCTCTCTCTCTCTCTCTCTCTCTGTCTCTGTCTCTCTCTCTCTCTCTCTCTCTCTCTCTCTCTCTCTCTCTCTCTCTCTCTCTCTCTCTCTGTCTCTCTCTCTCTCTCTCTCTCTCTCTCTCTCTCTCTCTCTCTCTCTCTCTCTCTCTCTCTCTCTCTCTCTCTCTCGTCGTTTTAAACTATAATTACAAAAATGGTGTGTTTCTACAGCTCTCTTAGAAATTCGTTCAAAGGACTCCCTCAATTTCTCATAATTGCAAACACTAAATTTAACAAAGAATTCATTTTTTATACTGTAACGAAATTTCAGAATTCAAGAAATTCACATACATTTCTCCAAGTCACTTAGAATCTTATATGATTACGCCCGCCACATGTTCCAACAGCCAAAATATTTTCGGGTGTTAAAGAATTGGCTCAAAAAAATTTAGATTAGCTGAAGCTCACCCGTAGCGTTGCACCTCCACTAGATATATAGATGAATTAAAAATATACTTCAAAAAAATAGGGAATGCAGCAGTAAAATCTCTTCCATCAAAACTTCGGCTATGAGAAATCCAAACTGAGTGTGCTGATTTGATGCATTTGCAAAGTTTTAAATCTGGATGAATCGCATCTGGAATTTCCGGGAAGCGAAACCGTTCTAACGAGAGATCTTTTAGCTACATGAAGTTGTCATTCATAACGAAAGTGTTATTAGTACTGGAATTCGGTCTAGATACTACAGATTAATTTCCAGAAAAAATGTCTCAAGTTTCTGAAAAAATTCGTCAATTAAATTAAAGTTTGAAAAAGTAATTAAAACCTTCGCAATCGAGATTAAAGTTAGTTGCAACATCTCATATATTAAAAACATGGAATAAATCCAGGGCCCGATTTAGGTCAGCGGAGGCCCTGTGCACATCCTATGTCTGGGGCCCCCTCGATTAAAATTTTCAGCCAACAGTTGTAAAGAATATCTGCTGGTAAATATTTTTTTTTTGCAAGCAGCTTTTCTAGTAGTAAAACATTAAAATACATCCCACATGCTGGTCAACTTTATAGCCAATGTGGTTTGCAATAGAGGAGCATTCACACCACTTGTACTTCCGCGCATCCGCAGAGTTTACAGCTGCAACATTAATTACTCTGGAATTCTTTTTTTGTTTTATGGTATCATTTACAAAACAAATAACTATCCTCCCAGAGATATAATCTAAAACCTCTAGTCTACCATAAATTTAATGGAAATGATGAACCGATTGTAGTTTAAGTTGTAAGAAGTAATCCCTCAAAAAATGTTACAGCTGACAATACACACTGTGGGGTAAATTATTGCAGCAGTCCATGTAAATTATTACAACATTCTTTAAATAAAGTAGTGTCATTTGAATTTTTTCCGTATTTTCATTTATGGGAAAATAAACCCTACATAATTATGAATATTGATTCACAAATCTTGTTCTCATAAAACTAATACTAATAAAAATATTTTTAGTAAATTCTACATGTTTCGCTGAAATGCTTTTCATGTATGATTGCTCCGAATATAGGCTTCATCCGTGATATGAGATCTCAATGAAAAACAAACCATACTTACATGCTATTACAGGAGCGTGATTATAAGTCACACCCTGTGTTTTAAACAAACCATTAAAAATGTATGAATAAAAATATTTAAAAAATACTTGATAATTTTTAACTGTTGAATTGGCAACAGGACATTAAAAAAATGACTTTTTTCAACCTTTTGTGGCTGCAAAATCATCAGTTATATCGTCAAAACCTAAATCTGCTGTTACATCACTTTTAATGGAAGAACATCAATTGACTCTCCTTTTAGACTTGAATACTTTGTTCTCTGCAGAACTGCAAACAAACGTTCGTTTGAACAGTTGGAAATTGGTATTGGTAAAAAAATCCCGAGGCATGTGTCAACAATGGGAAAAATATAAACTAAATTCAAGTCCCTTAATTTCCTAAGGCAAGTGAGGGGATATGTGCTCTCAGTGAATGAATTGTTTCGTCAGGATTCGAAAGTGAAGGAACTCTTCAGCAAAGTCTTCTTCAAGTTCATTTGAATACTGCTTTTGCAACAATTCAGCTGCTTCCATCACATCACTTAAGTCATTCTTGTAGATCTAGAGTCCAATTCCTCATATGACTTCTTTCTGGTTTGCAACTATGAAACAAGATTGTCAGACATTACCTAAAAAGTTTGAGTGATGAAGGAATCTCGATTATTAAAAACAACGTCTGGAGTTGATGAATCATCTAGAATTCGGTTGTTGGGTATTTTCTTCCTTCTTGAGGATTCATAATCCATTTCTCTCAAAAACAACTGGTTGGATTCTTTCTCGAACAGTTCGAAATTTTTTCTCACGAAATTCTGGATGAAGTCAATAATTGACTCATATAATGGTAAAACTAAAGACAAACTGCCCATGGAAAAGTGAAAGGGAAGTGTTCACTGTTTATTCGTTGCAATATTGTACCAGATAATCGTTAACAAAACAGTCTCTTTTTTCATTAATTTGGCATGAAGAGTCTTAAAACTATATTTGGTGTTTGGAGGTAGTTTGGAGGCCTTCCCCCCTAATTCTGAGGCCCTGTGCACGTACACCGCGTGCACGTCCAGAAATCAGGCCCTGAATAAATTGCAAATTTAATTGTCAGTACTTCAAATGATTTTTAAATGCAAAATAGACCGAAGATACATGTTCATCTTATTCAGCAGACTCCGAGCAAACAAAAATATAAATAAATAAAGTGAGGAGTACGAAGGTGTGAAGGTATTTATTTAAAAATAAAGGTGACACCGAATTCTCAGGTCTTTGAATCCTTTCTGATAAGAAAAAATGAAGACGAATCACGTCCTTTGAATCCTTTCCGATACGAAAAAAAATATTGTTTCAAAGCAGATTTTTTGTAAAAGAAAAGAGTTCAGCGAGAAAAGCAATGTATTTATAGACAATAGTAAAATTAAACTAGTGATCGTATGTATTGGGGTCGGAATATATGCATAAGCGTTTCCAAGCTTTCGCACATCAACCAGATGACTTTTTCAAGGAAGTTAGACAAAAACTGCCTTGCAGATCCTATATTTTAGGTAGTTTCTGTCTGAGTTTTTTTTTTTTTTTTGTCTTTTTTTTGTAGCTTCTGTCTTTTCTGTCTAACTTCCTTAAAAAAGCCATCTGGTTATTGTGCAAAAGCTTGGAAACATTTATGTATATACACTATATTGACAAAAGTCACCGGACTTCAAAACCAAATGAACGGATCCGCTGCGTTGTTAAGATGCGCGGTACAGCTGCAGACGGTATAAAAACAAGCCTGCAACTGGCCGCGATCATATCGCACTGTAAGGTTGAGTGAAAATGTCGCGGCCGGAGAGAACTGACTTTGAGAAAGGAAAGATTGTTGGGTGTAATATTAGTGGGTTGTCCATAAGAGAAACCGAAAGGAGTTTAAACATACCCAAATCAACTGTTTTGGATGTACTCAATAAGTGGAAGACACATGGCGTGCCTGAAGCAACAAAACGTACCGGCAGACCAAAGAAAATCAGTGATAGAGGACGTCGAAGCCTCAGAAGAGTCATTACAGCTAATCGATGGTGTACAGGTGAGTAAAAATGCTGGAACCTCGGTATGTACACGTACCATTCGCAGAGAACTTCTTTCCATGGGTTACCGTGGTCGTGAGGCTGCTCATAAGCCTTCCAATCGAAATGCTACTCGTCGTTTAGCATGGTGTAAATAACATTTATCGTGGACCGTAGAATAATTGAAACGGGTCCTATGGACTGATGAATCCAGATACACGATCCATCAGTCTGATGGCCGTGTGCCGGTATGGCGACAGCAGGGAGAACGCTATTTACCACAGTGTACTGTTCTTACGGTCAAGTTTGGCACTGGCAGTGTACTCGTGTGGGGGTGTTTTTCCGTGGTATGATCCCGGCCCATTCGTTATCGTAGACAAACCTGTTAACCAGCACGTCTACCTCGATATTCTGGACATTTTATGACCTATCAACTCTGTGGCAATACTATGGAACGGAGCCTTGTTGGTACCAGCAGGATAATGCACTGAGCTATAAAGCAAAGACTGTCACAGAGTAGTTTGACGATAATTCTGTATCGTGTGTGGACTGGCCAGCATACAGCCCTGATCTTAATCCCATAGAGCAGATCTTAATCCCATAGAGTACCTATGGGATAAATTAGAGCTCCGCATAAGAAGTTTGGAACCAAGGCCTACTACTTAGCAACAGTTAGCTGCAGCATTATGTACTAAATGGAAGCGCATACCTATCGCTGTGTTCCAAAACCTTGTCGAAAGCATGTCTCGAAGGGTCAATGCATGCATTAAGGCCAAAGGTGGGCCGACACCGTATGTCAATAAATGCTGTGTTGTGTTTCTCTTCTAGGTGTCCGGTGACTTTTATCAATATAATGTATTCCTACTCCAATAAATGGGATCACTATATAGTTTAGTTTCACTATTTTCTACATAATTAGTGTACTGTTCCTCGTTATCAAAATGTATTTATGTTCCGTAGAAAAAAAGCACGTCATTTAAAATACGCAATGTGGGCAGTGTTGTGATAAACCCCTGTATTATGTCCTAGTTTTGTTGCTTTATAAATTTATACGCTACGACTTCACAATAAATAGAATTTTTGGTGTACTCTTCTTCGCTACAGTATAATACGTTTTGGTGAAAGCGCAGGTGCTACAAAGGATCTTCACACATTTTTAGAACGATTTTCCTGCAATATAATTAATGTTTAAACTAGAATTATTTCTTTCGTAAATGTTCTATCTGATAGACCTTTCTTTGGACTACGAACCTACATCTAGATTTCCAAGATAACAAGGCATTTCTTAAAATTGGCAGTGATATTTTATTCCTCTCCTTTTCCACTGCTTTCCGTAGTCCAATTATTATTTTAGGTATGCTTTTAGAAAGAGCTCTTTTTAGCAGATCGAAGGCACAATAGTCCAATCAGTGACACATCAGGGGACTTTCAGGGAATATGAGCAATAGGCATAGACGTCTCCTTTTTTCATTTTTTCAAGAAATAGAACGGCGCTTTTGGTGTATGACTAGTAGCTCTATTCTTATTCTACTCCTTGAAGGCTCTGTGGAGAAATAAATTGTGTTTCCTCTTTAAATACAGTAGTTCAAACATTATTTTTGTAATATGTAGAATTGATGTTAACATTCTTTTCAACTTTTCTTAACTTTAATTTCCCATTGTACGAGAAAACAGCAATCATCATAAATCGTTTACTAAAACTTTCTTTGGATTCTTGGAACCAATTTGGTAAGTTTTTAAATCTCACTTGTGATAGTAAATCGCCATTTTTTTGTTACGGTCGTTTAGGAAGATTCATGCTTCATCAATAGTTACAATAAATTTCCATCTGTCTACGTCTAAGTGATGTTCATAAAGAAGTCTACACCGTGCCCTGCCCTCAGCCACGTGCCGAGGCAAAAGGTAGCGAACATTATGTTGTTTATCAAGTTGAAAACATATGAAATAATTAATACGGACATAAATCAAGCTGTTCTGCATGTAACGTAACCGCAGAAATTTGAAAATCTTCCCGTTCCAGGACGATAAAATTTTCAAATTTCTGAGGTTACGTTACATGGAAGAACAGCTTGATTTATGTCCGCATTATGTTGTTGTTTTTGTTTTTGTTTTTTCAGATTCAAATCTTTGTACCTTATTTACAGTTGATACAGAGATTTTTAACCACCCAGCAAATGCTCTTTGTCGGTGGATTTTCTTTTAAGACCAGAGACATTACTTTTGAAATAATCGTAAAAGTACTACCTTCTTTGGATATTCGTTTGGTATTCTTTTTCCTGTTAAAAGCAATGCCTGAACTATTTTTCCTTCTATTATTAATAATATTGCTTATTTTACATTTAAAAATGCCAATTCCATGATTTTCACAGCGTTTTTTAATTACAGAATACGAATATTTCTTTTCGTAAAGAGCAAAAACAGAACCTTCTGTCCACAGCTTGTTTTTACGTGAGTCATTTTCTAAGCAGACGATATTTAACTAGGGCAGATGTTTCTTTCGTAGTCATCTAACACGCTGTTGCCATTTTTAATTCTTTGAACTTCATTTATTTTCTGTACTTTCGTATCGAAGACGTTCTAAAAATGTGTAAATATCCTCTGTATTTTATAAGGAAATTTAACACATCGCTTAAGCCTGAATTCATTTTATGTTCTCTCATAAGAGAAAAAAAGAATAACAAAAAAAAAAAAGAGAGTGTAAATGCCATCCCGGTTTCCAAGTAGTCAGAGGAGTTGGTTTTTGCCTTGTCGCCTGAGCTAGGCCCGAGCTCGATTTCCGGATGAGGCATGAGTGATGCGTTTTTTCTACAGTGCTGGTTTTCCCCTTCCCTGCAACCAGTGGCCCCAAATTAGGGACTTTTACACTAAAAAGTCCAAATACACATTGCTAGCGAGAATTTGTAGTTCATATCAAAGTATGTTTACACTATTGTATAAAAATTCTATGGAGACAGCTTATGTGCTGCATTGGGATACGCTTAAACTTTAAAAAAAAAACTATATAAAAGCATGGTTGCTGTTATACAAATGTTCTTTCGAAACAGCTTTTATACAGCATTACGATACGCTTAAACTTTAAAATAACTTTACATAAGAGGATGATTACCGTTGTATAAATGTTGTGTCAAAACAGCCTTTATCGAGCATTACGGTAAGCTGAAACTTTTAAATAAATTTATATAAAAGTATGGTCACACAATTTTATGAAAATTCTCTCGAAACAGCTTTTGCCAGAATGATAAAAATACGATATTATTAATTAAACGAAAGGAACCAATTAATTAACTAGGGGGAAAAGTGATAAGGTAATTAACGCAGTCCTTCATTTCCCTCCACCCTAAAGAGGACAAAATCATCAGAGTATGAAATTTAGTTAAACTAACCTCGCTGTAGTGCCGTGAGACTTCCACAGTGGAAAGTTGAGATGAACCACACAGGTCAACAAAAAGCGCAAAAATAGATAAAACTGGTTTTTAACTGAAATCCAGTTCTCTTCTTTCTTATCTGTTTATTTTGTTTCCCCCCTTCCCAAGCCACTAGAAATGTTTTTCAGGAAGTACATTTTTTTAAACTGAACGATAAAAAAAAGGCACTTTGTTATCTTTAACCACAGGGTTGAATACCAGAACGATTTATTTTACGCCTTTCTATGTCAGAAACACAAGTTTTGAATATGCTTTGGAAAAAGAGTTTTTAATCGTCCATTTGACATTGATGCATAGAGTCTAAACTCCTTGAGAGTAGTAAATGCTTGATCCCCATTCTGAAGTGAATAACAAAAAATAAAGCTTCAAATCCGGCGGAAACATTTAAGGCTGCTATGTTATGAGTGCGGAAAAGGGTGGATGTGAGGAAGGAAGTTTTCGAAAAGCGCAGAATAGCCATTTGCCCCATACACAATCAGTGGCGGACTGGCGACCCAGCCCTTTGAGGCCGCGGGTGGCCTAGCGGGCAACTTTCGTGACTGCCACGGAAAGGACCTCAGGTTCGATCCCAGGCAGGTACGAACGCTCGATCCACTAAATATCCGCCGTGCGTCGGATGGGCAAGTTAAGTCGTCGGACCCCGGGTACTGGCCCCCGGTAATAAATAAGGGCGTCTTCCTCCCCCTTTCTACTTCGCTTCCGTGTCACTTTCCTATCGGGCGCTCTAGCCCAAATCTCCTAGTTTCCTATTTCTAAGGGTTGTTTAAGACTTGATGTCAGACACTCCCTTTTTAAAATCCTCTACATATGATCATCATGATCATCGATCCAGCCCAGAGGACCATGAAAGCTGATTTTGTGCGACCACTTCGAGAAATAATTAAGAAGGTACCCTCACCCTTACATAATAAAACGGTACGACAGCGTCACTGTTGGATATCTTTTCATCAAAAGTCTACGAATACTTGCAGTTTTGATGTAGGACTACGTCTAACTCCGCGGATAGTATGGGACGACTTACGGCCTATCGCCTCTGACATAAATTGGTCCTAATTGAAATCATTATAGCGTTAAAAATACGAGCCTCACACTAATCGTGTTAGCATATTTGCAAACGGCATGGATTCCAATTCGCGTACTGCGCAGTACATCGTCAGCGCGACGCTCCTCTCGCTCCCTGTACGCAGGGGAGATGATGCAATGTTTCTGGGTGTTCCGCCGCGTTTTATTCAGTCTATCTCTTTTCTCGTGATTGCCATAGAGAAGACCTCGGGTTCGACCCCAGGCAGGTACGAACGCTCGAACCACTAAATATCCGCCGTGCGTCAGATGAGCACGTTAAGCCGTCAGGCCCAGGGTATTGGCCCCCCGCAATGAATAAGGGCGTCTTCCTCCCCCTTTTCTACCTTGCTTCCGTGTCTCTTTCCTATCGGGCACTCTAGTCCAAATCTCCTAGCTTCCTATTTCTAAGTGTCGTTTAAGACCTGGGGTCAGACACTACCTTTCTAAATCCTCTACATACACTGGCGGAAAGTGAAAAAAGAACACCAAGAAGGAGACGTCTGATACCAACGAAATTTATGCATCATAACAACGGAATACAGAGGATAACGTGATCAAAACATTATGGCAAAATACAGCTGTATTTGCTGGTAAACTGAAAAATAACATTTCCATGTAACATGGTTAGTACGAGGTTGAACCGCCATGAACTGCGTCACACTGAGCAATTCTGGCATAGAGTCTGTCGTACAGATGTTGGATGTAATTTTGGGGTATTGAGTTCCAAGCATCCTCAACCTGGACGCGTAAATCGGGGATGGTCGTCCTGGCCGTGGAGACTGGATAAGTCGTTGTCCCATAGAATCCCACACGTGCTCAATGGGGGACAAATCCGGTGAACGTGCAGGCCATGGAAGTTGTCTCACACCCTGAAGTGCATGTTGCGTTGCACGGGCCGTGTGTGGGCGTGCGTTATCTTGCTGGAAAACACCACGATGGACCGACCTTACAAATGGCACAACAACGGGCTGAATGATGTTGTTGATGTAGGACGTGCTGTTTAACGTACCCGGTACAAACACTAGTTGTGTACGGGAGTGATAGCTGATCGCTCCCCACACCAGGAGACCAGATGTAGGCCCTGTATGTAGCTGGCAGAGGCAAGAAGGGTGGAGACGCTCCCCTGTGCGTCTGCGAACACGCATACGGCCATCGGAGGCTCCCAAGCAGAATGTTCTTTCATCGCTGAACACGACAGATCGCCATTGCGTTCTCCAGTGCAGACGTTGGTGACACCACTGCAGCCGTTCCTGACGGTAGGCTGAAGTCAGAGGTACACATGCCAGAGGCACACGTGCACGTAGTCCTTCATCCAGTAGACGGTTGCGGATTGTTCGCACAGTCACCTCAGGTGCAAAGGCGGCTCGGATTTGCGTCGCACTGGATGTTCTGCTTGGCAACGCCGCTCTTCTTATGCGTCGATCGGTCCGCTCATCAGTCCGTCTGCGACTCCCGGTTCCACGTCTTCTCGTGTGGGAATGTTCCTCGGACCATCTACGCCACCATCGTACCACCACCGATACTTCCCGTCCAATTCGCTCCGCAATACGACGATACGACCACCCGGATTCGCGAAGTCCGACTAGACGACCTCGCTCAAAGTTCGATAACTGCTAAAATCGTACACGTCTTCCATGTCCAGGCATTGCAGCTTCTTCAGGGTCTTCGCACGTGTCCGTACGCCGACGACTGATTACATTCAATTCGCCGTACTCCTTAAATACCACCGACGATAATTTGCATATTATTCCGTGCTGTGGCGTAAGCGCTCACCGGTTGGTCCCGAAATTAACATCACACCCACGTGAACTCGACCCCATTAACATATGTAAATTTCATGATCGTCAGCCAATTCCTTCTTGGTGTTCTTTTTTCACTTTCCGCCAGTGTATGATCTGATTAGAACCGTGAAGGCAACACGGCTGTGCGTGGTATCGTTTTAAAGCTCTCGACAAGATCTATTCAAATATACGTTTTGCAGTCGTTTTTAAACGTATATATTCAAATATACGTTTTGCAGTCGTTTTAAATATTGTTTTCTTGTGAACAGGTGAACAACACTATTGACAATATCGCGGTTTATCTGGACAACCGTGAGAGCAAAATGACTGTGCGTGGTATCGTTTTAAAGCTCTCGGCGAGATTTATTCAAATATATAAAGAACATATTGCAGTGGTTTGAACTAAAATTTTAAAAAACTGTTTTCGTCTGAACGGGTTAACATTTTCGACAATGTCGCGGAATTCGAAGAATGAACGCAAGCAAAAGTGGAGAAAATTAAAACAAGAGGCAAGAGCAAGTGATGAGGAATGTAAGAAGCCTAAAAAGACTGCAGCCCAACGTACTAAAGAATATCGAGAATCATTTCAAAATCTAGTTCATTTCAACTCTCCGATCTGCAAGTCGTTGTCCTAGGTTCCAAACTGGCGGCTCAATCAGAACGGAGCCTGTTTTGTTTTTGTTTTGTTTTTTGCAATCGCAGCAGTTTCAGGAAATAATTAACATTTTACCCATTTTTCTTGATCGTAGATCGCTAGTAAAATTCAGTGTATGAACAAAACTACTTCAAGGGACAAGGTTCGTTCTCTGAGAGTTACTGTCGAAGACTTTTTTCCATACTTATGAACTTTATTACGATAGCTGAATTCAGAATTCGTTAACTGTTTCTTCGCTTATAGTGCGAATAGAAATCCAAATGTGCCAAAAAATTAATTGTTTTTTTCACGAATTGCCTACCATTTATAAAAATAATTACGAAACATCTTTAAAATATTGAAAACGTTCATAATTGCAAGAATTTTAATAAAAATTTATGAAGTGAGAGAAATGAAAGATGAGAAAATTGATATTTATTTCATTAGTTTTAAATGGAGTAATTAATTTTTGCTGTAACTGAAAAAATTCTCAGACCTGCAGTTCAAGAATTCTCGTAATTGTAAGGCCCAAAAGAAGTAAATTAGGTGCAGATCTCGTTTAAAGAACAAACAAACAAACATAAAAAGCAGCAACACAATAAATTTACCATAGGTGAACCTCAATGCTAATTAATACAGACATTTAACGTGGACCAGGAACATCAAACAAAGATCTTCGCTCTTTCCACGTTTATAAGTGAGTCACGGAAAAATTCTCATTGGCCACCACCGGGAGTCGAACCCAGGGTCTTCCAGTTACGCGCCGGATATGCTTCCGTTACACCACAGCGGCCTGGAATTTCTCCGGACTCACACATTGGCTTGGCAGTTAGCATGTGTGAGTCCGGAGAAATTCCAGGCCGCTGTGGTGTAACGGAAGCATATCCGGCGCGTAACTGGAAGACCCTGGGTTCGACTCCCGGTGGTGGCCAATGAGAATTTTTCCGTGACTCACTTATAAACGTGGAAAGAGCGAAGATCTTTGTTTGATGTTCCTGGTCCACGTTAAATGTCTGTATTAATTATTCATTCGTCTTCTAATTATTTCTTCAGTTGCTGCTTACCATCTTTGGTGAATCCCCAGCATTGTGCAGGGCTCCAAGAAGCAACCTGCCAAATTGGCTTGGCAGTTAGCATGTGTGAGTCCGGAGAAATTCCAGGCCGCTGTGGTGTAACGGAAGCATATCCGGCGCGTAACTGGAAGACCCTGGGTTCGACTCCCGGTGGTGGCCAATGAGAATTTTTCCGTGACCAACTTATAAACGTGGAAAGAGCGAAGATCTTTGTTTGATGAACCTCAATGCGTTGACGTACTCAACGAATTTCGAGTTTCTGACCTAGATTATTGATAGAATATTTGATTATACTGCATTGATTATTCAATTGCAACTGCAACTGACAAAAGTGGTCTGAGGTAGACGATGTCTTCCGAAAGGGACGGGCTTAAATTTGAAAGTCGAGAAAGGGGAAGAGGGTTTATCAAAAACAGTGTTTTCGATACACCCCTTCTTCTTTTTCGACTTTCGTGTTTCTCTCTGAGGTCGTCAAAGCGGTAAACAAACTTTAGCATAACTTCGTTTTCTTCAACAAAAACATGTATATATACTTCCTAGCACGACTTTTGTAAAAAAAAAAAAGATCATGCTTATGTTGTCGGTTTGTCCGTCCGTCTGTGGACACCATATCTCTGCAACTATTAGTCCGATTTGAAAAATTCCTTTTAAATTGGGAACCTTGGAATATGCAAATAACGATCCTTCATTTCGTTTTTTTTTTGTTTTTTTTTTTTTTTTACGATGTACAATTTCGCGCTAGAGGGTGTAAATGAGATGATATCGAATTCAAAATACATTTTATTCCATATAGTTGCTTCTAAACATCCGATTGAAAAAATTATTTTACCTTCCGATTCTATTTTTGTAGAAGAGTATTTCAAGTATAGTCACTTTTTCAAGTTATGCAAAGATTTTCCGCTAGGTGCTGTAAAAGAAATTGCGTTTTCAGCGATATTTC
Organism: Macrothele yani; assembly: GCA_039090855.1. Taxonomy (NCBI): domain Eukaryota; kingdom Metazoa; phylum Arthropoda; class Arachnida; order Araneae; family Macrothelidae; genus Macrothele; species Macrothele yani. The sequence continues at coordinate 43,452,572 of CM077004.1, forward strand.
TACTTCTAAAGCTCCGACTTGAAACATTTTTTTCTTCAGCGGATACAGCTCCTGATGGGAAATATTTTTTATATAATTTCTAATTTTTGGTAAAGAATGGTTTGACCACCAGGAGGTGTAAGTCTTAACTTCTGCTTCTGATGTTATTTACCACGAAATCAGAGCTTCTGAAATCCCAATTGAAAAATTCCGTTCGTGTATCGATGCCACTCACACCGATAAACCTTTTCGGAATATTTTCTTCTTAAAATATTGCATGATTTCCCCGCCAGGAGGCGTAGTTGTGTAATCCTTTTTTTTTTTTTTTTTTGTCAATATCTCTGCTTCTAATGGTCCGATTTGAAAAATTCCTTCTTTATTGGATAGAGTTTCCGGTGCGAAATGTTTTTCATATAATTTCAAAATTTTGAAGTAACACATGGGCTTTCTGCTAGGGCGCGTTAATGTAAATTGCGCTTTCCCCGATATTTCAGCTTCTAAAACTCCGATTTGAAAAATTCTTCTTGTATCGCATTCAGCTCCTGATGCGAAATATTTTTCATATATCTAATAATTTCTAATACTTTATAATATTTTTTGATAAAGAACGGTTTAGTCACCAGGGGCTAACCCTTCTTTATCAATGATATCTCTGCTTCTAAGCGTTCGATTTGAAAAATTCCTTCTTCGTTGGAGAGCATTTCCGATGCGAAATGTTTCTCACACAACTTCAAAATTTCCTTAACGCACACGTCTGCCAGCAGAGGGCGCAAGTTCACGAAGCCATTTACAGCCATATCTGCGGGATTAAAACCCCGATTGAAAAACTTATTTCTTCAGTCAGATACTACTGTTTTCCATAGCGATTACATTGACTTTGGATAGCTTTGATAAATTTAATTCGCGTCAGAACGGATTCAAAACACTTGCTCATTACACCCAAAATTTAGTGTCATCTTTCTTGTTTTTTCTTGAGTTAGCATAAAGCCCAAATATGGCGACCCAGCGGGAATTCTTTCAGTAACCCGGTTGCCCAGTCCGCACCCGTACGTCATGGACCAATAGGAGTTGAAAGGCAACGATGAATAAACTTTTCTATTAAAGTCCTTCTCACTAAAACCACACTCAGCAGGTTTGAGCAATGAATCTGTTCTCTAGTTTCAGCAGTGCTAATACTGTAGAAACTAGCATGCAAACAAAAATATAGAATTTGAAGGAGTGCTGAAAGGACAAGGGATGGAGGTGCTCGCCTTTTTTTTAACTTTTTTACCAGTGACCTAATGCAGGTTTTCAGTGATCATACTTTTTGCCTGGTAAAAACTTAAGACTGTTTTGATTGGTAGAAAATAAAGATTGTACGATTTTAAACTCGGTTCACTCATGTCCTTAGTTCACTGGAGTAAAAATGATGGTACTAAAAAAAAAGACTTACAGTTTGTCGACGGGGTTAGAGGGAGCAAATAAACGACTTTATTTGCTCCCTCTAAGTCCGTACACAAGTGACGATGAAATCACGCACATAGTATGAAGATTAAGCAAGTAGAACGAACTCGAAGATTTATCTAGTATATTAGTCGCCCTACAAACTTGAGCACATAAACAAGGGTTAATGACTATTTAACTTGAAGAAAAAAAAAATAACGTCGACCAGCAGAATCTCTTATAGATTACAAAATGATGGCTAATCTAGCATCGAAGATCCTAACACATCTCACGCCATGTTTATATTTCAGTCTTCTTGATCTAACCAACTGCCAGCGATGCCAAATGGAGCCAGTGGCTTAGGGGTACGATGGGTGAGCTTCTAATCATTTGTCCGAACTTGGTCCGGGTTCAAATCGCAGGTGAGGCATGGATGGTGTGCTTTTCCGAAAGGTCTGGATCTGTCCCCTCGGTGAAGCCAGTGACCCCAAATTACGGACGGGAGACTGCTAGTGGCGCACTGAGTTGCTTACGGTAGTCGTTAAACCACCTCCCAAAAAAGCTACCACACATGGAACAAAAGATCTTGGGAGTTCAGACATGATGTTAAGTACAGAAAGTATAACGAGTGATAACCAGTGTCACAAATGGTGCCCGCACCAACCCTCATTTATTTTGTTCATTTAACAAATTTCAGTTTCATTTAAATCAAATTTTGTATATTGTTTCTGTACATTCTGTCTTTTACAATACATTGCTTTTCAGCACGTGAAATTGAAGAAAATATGCGCTTATTATACAATCCGTTTGTAGACTTATGTATCCTTATGTATAAGTCAGATCAGAAATATTTTTAACTTAGGATACAGTTAAGCTAAAAGCTAATCATGAACGCCACGATTTCTGAATTTTTCCGATATCCTGGATACACAGTTTTCCCTCTAGATGACGTAAAAGTATTTTTATTTGGCATAACATTTCTTAAACGTCGAACCAGAGAAATTATTTTCGCATTCAGTAATTGAAACCTTGTGCAAAATTTACCACTAAACTTTTGTTTTGCATGAAACATATTTATATCTCTAGGAAACGCAAATATATATCATTCTGCCGTACGTATATATTTTTATCTGTCAAAGTATACTTTAAAACATCCGGTTTAAAAAATTCCTTTTGTATCAGATTGAAGCAGCAATGGCCGCAAATTTTGGCACCTTTTCCAGCCTTTTTGGTGCATAGTCTTCCTTCTAAGTGACACAAATGTTGATTTTTCGTTAGACCATATCTTAGTTTCTAAACCTTGGAACTGCAGTATTACTAAACACTGACTAGTTTTCATTGCGATTGATATTATTCACGTAGCTTATTATTTTCCAGCTGCACTATTTCCCCGCTGGAGAACGAATCAAAACATTTGCATCTGTTTTATATCTGTGCTTGTAGATCTTCTATTCTAAAAATTATCTTTTCTAATGTCTGTGACTACGATTGCAATTTTCGATGGACTTTTGCGCCTTCTGGTGCAATATTTCCACTCTAGATGGCGTAAATTAAGATATTTTTAGGAAGTTACTGATTCCAGAGTTAAAAATTTAAAAAAAAAATTGAATACCAAACTCTGAAACAGTTGTTTTGGCATTTCGTCAAAAGACATGCTCAGAATACTCTCAAACAGTTGCTCAACATACGCGTTTTAAATTCTGTTCTCATTCGTCTAGCCTACTCCAATTCTGTTTCTAATCGGTTTTGCTAAGTCATCTACAATCACTGACTGGTCGTTGACTTGTTCCACTAACTTTCTTAGGAATCATAGCTACGTTTCACGCCGTTTTCTGGCTATCATGGTTGTTTTACCAACATTAGTTTTCATTTTGAGGAGATTTTCACTTTGATTTTTTGATTTCCACTTTGTACAGTATTTGTCATTTTCTTGTAGGACTTCCGTCCACAGTGAGTAGAGTTTAGGTCCCAGCCACCTATAGCGAGATCGCCTTTTGGGCAATACACAGAAACGGAAGGAATGAGAGCAAGTCTAGCGACTTTGACAGGACAGTTTGTAGTGAGATTAGAGTACAGTAGATGGCGCCACCGTGCAAGTACGATTTTGCACACAGAGGGATGAGAGAATTTCAGGGAGGGGGGCATAGGAAAGAATACCCATTTAACCAGTGGGTCCAGCTCTTTCCACTTTGTTTCACTAACTTTTAATTCATAATCCTAACTTTAGATAAATATATTTGAATTTTTTGTACACTTCACTGTAAAAAAATTTCTGAAATTCACGAGCCACTTTCCGTCATTTCTTTCGTGAATTAACGAAGCATATTAGATATGTCCTGGATAACTCAATGCTTGCAACGTTATGGCAGTTCTACGGACACGACAATTGTTTCTTCCAGAGCGACAATGCCTCTTGTCATGTTCCCAGAACTACAATGGAGTGGTATGAATAAAATCAGGTCTCGCGGATCGACTGGCCTGCTCAGAGCCCGGACTTCAATCCCATGGAACACCTATGGGATGAACTTGAAAGACGGGTGGGGTCTAGGCCAACACGACCATCTTCACTGACAAAGCTGATCGATGTACTGTGACGTGCCTGCCCCGCAGGACGCACACGACATTAAAGGCAGATAACAGCGAGAACGAACGTCTGCGTAGCTCAGTTGGTAGAGCGACTTGTTCCGGAATAAGTGGACTCGGGTTCGATTCCCGGCGTGGACCAAGAACGACAGAGAAATTTACTTCGTTATAATGGCGCCCAAACAGGGACAATAATTCCGGGGATTATTGTCAATAATTCCGGGGGCCAGTGGCACAGGGCAAACACACTATGCATGCCACAAATCCATATCTAGCTGCTATAGCTGGTCAGAAACTAGTGCTCTGGCCACTAGGCTGTTCAAAATCTCGCAATGGTGTGATAGGAAAAATCAGAGAATCCCTTCTAAAGCGCTTCGAAAAATATATGTGTGTGACGTCACATTCCACACACTAGATTGACTGGGAGTTCTCGAGTGCACGTTCTGTAGCGGATGGCTGCCTGCAACGATTCATGGTCACGGCTGACCCGTGGGCCATGCCCCCGGCTCTCTTTCGGGGGGGGGAGGGATGTGACGTGCATGCCCCGCAGGACGCACACGACATTACTGATTTTCTATTTCTTACAATGTCCAATCACTTTTATCCACATAGTGTAGCAATGTTACTCGGTACACTTCTTAACTTTTCACTTACTGTAAGGTGACTGGATAAAAAAATAGTAAGCAAACTGTGAAATTAGATATGTCAACACGACAAGTTAGACTGGCCATGTTTTGAGGTCTAATTTGAGTAAATTCATTCCCCGCATTGATCTAAAATTCATGGAGCAAATGAAACAAATACAAATATTTAAAATTTCGTGCTCAATAGTAAACAAATCAAACAGCTGTCGAAGCACGATAAAAATATACGAAGCAGGTCTCAAAGCATTTACACATGTGTCGCACATGCATCATCAGGCTATGAACTGATTTGGGACGGGTGCTTGCGGGTGTACATATAGCCATCGTCAGAAGACGTGTGCGCATAATTCTGCATCGTAGAATTATGCGCACACGTCAGTCATCGTCAGAATTATGTGCACACATATAGTCATCGTCAGGAGGCGTACGTATTACTAAAACTTATATCGGATCTACCTTTCGCAATTTATCTACTCGAATCCAGGAACATAAATATTCTGTAAGAATTGGATCATCTGCTACAGCTCTAGTAGAAGATTCATTTACACCGCTTTGTTTACACCGCTATGGAAGGACGCTTTTATTCTTTTACGAACTCATACTAAAAGACTTACTTTGTTTTCAGAAAGTATGCATATCATGGCATATGGTGATCAGTGTTGTAACATCGAAACACGTATTGTTGTACTTTCTGCTTTGAGATTTTTGGCAAATGATTAACTTATTATTAAGCATAAGAGACTCCACACATATATGTTTTCCAATGCTTATTTACTGTATCTTGCGCAGAATTATGCGCACATGTCTCCTGACGATGACTATATGTAAACCTGCAAGCACCTGGCCTAAATCAGTTCACAGCCTGATGATGCATGTGCGACACATGTGAAAGATCTTGCGTTTTTATCATGTATATATTTTAGGATTTATTAAATGCTTTGAGATCTGCATCGTATATTTTCATCGTGCTTCGACAGCTATTTGATTTGAGCAAATGAAAATTCCAGTAAATTTCAATTTTTTTCTTCTGAACTGCCGAGCTGTTCCTTTAATAGTGCCTCTCATATTGTTATTCACATATTATTTTCTTTCCCGGGGATAAGTTTTTCGACAATACGGTATAAAAGTAAAAAAAAAGTTTCACAGATAGTTTTCTGTGAGAGTACACACCCACACCGAACCAAAAATTCTTCTTGAGTTCGCTGATACCAATATCACGTTCCTGCTTTTTTTTTTTTTTTTTTTTTTTTTTCATGTTTTATAAAGAAAAAAAATTCAGTGCCGTTTCATTTCGAAAGTAGTTCTTATGATGTACATCATGAAAGTATTTTACTGCGACTTCAACGATGACAATCTCCCTTGCCTCTCCGTCAGAATAGTTGCCCTTAGCATTAAGGACAAAGTTTTGTTTCCTCTAATGAGCTAGCATTTTTTTCTCTTTGCTTTTGACTAATGAAAAGCGATTTACTGTTCTTGATTGCTTGAAAATGTCCAGTTTTACAGGGGTTTTTTTTTAAATGTCAGAGTGCCCAAGGTTTCCATTAAAAGAAGTAACTACATCGAAGACGATCCCAATCTCAAGTAAGCAATCTCTTAACGCAGTTAAAATATCAATCAAGTTTCAGATCAGTTTTTTTTTTCTTTTTTTTTTTTTAGTGAATGAAATGCTTAGAATTATTTCGCTCTCTTCTTGTCTTCGATGTAAATAGCGTATCAGCCTGCATGTTGTGCGATTCCTATTTAAAAGAAAAAAAGATAGCGATTTGAGGAACGCTTAGAATAAAAAGAAACATGTAAAAAGATGGTATCGAATGTGATAAAGTCCATGGGTGGCTAGCTCGTCAGCTGAGGGAAGTGAGACGCCTCAGCTGACGAAATTTCTGGCGCCGCCTCGCCAGAAATTTTTCGCCCATGAAGAAAGTTTTTGCATATGGTAGATACAATATGCCTTTAATTCTGCATGCTAAATGAAATTTTGAAATTTTCATTGTGATTCCTACATTTTGTTAAACAAGTTAGTAAAATCATGCAATGCATTGATTATGATATGCTTTCCAACATACCAGAAATCATTACTCAAGTTATTACTCATGTTATGAGGATAATGGCTGTGGAATAAATCTCGCTCCTGTGTCCTGACCTGTGATTGCATTTCGATGATATAATAAACAGAATTGGTCCAGTATACCTCCGGAACGGCATACCAAAGTTTTGTCGCATTTTCAGTCAATTTATGTGGCTAATGGCTGTGGAATAAATCTCCTTCCTGTGTCTTGACCTTTGACCCCATTTCGATGATATTCCACAGGACCGGTTCAGTATACCTCCGGAACAACATGGAAAAGTTTTATCTCAATAGAAATATTTTTACGTACGTTATAACGCATAAGTGCAATGGAATGGATCATACTCATATGTCCTGACATTTGACCCATTTTCGTCCATTTTCGTCCATTTTCAATAGGGTTCGTCCTCAGGTGGTCCTCTACCACATACTAAAATTTCATCGAAATCGAACCATTTATTACGAGAGTTATGACGCATAAGGGCAATGGAATGGATCCCGCTCCCATGTCCTAACCTTAGACCACATTTCGTCCATTTTCAATAGGGTTCGTCCCCAGTGGTTCCCTACCACATACTAAAATTTCATCGAAATCGAACCATTTTTACGCAAGTTATGATGCATAAGTGCAATGGGATGGATCCCACTCTTATGTCCTCACCTTTGACTCCATTTCATCCATTTTCAATAGGGTTCCTTCCCAGGTTGTCCCCTACCACATACTAAAATTTCATCGAAATCGAACTATTTTCACGAGAGTTATAGTACGGACAGACAGGCGGACAAAGCTGGAGTATATACGCTTCTTCAACCTACGGTTGGAAAGCGTAAAAAAGGTTTCACCCAGAGAATGAACCCTGAATTTATGAGCCTTAATTTTTTGTTTAAATACTATTTTTGCGAAAGAGGCTGAAATGAGCATATGCTTATAGCTTAGAGAGGAGATCTGAGTCGACTCTGTTACAACAGACAGGAGACGGCACGGAGATGGAAAAGAAACCGGTTACCCAGACTTCCACTACGGACTTCGAGGAGAAACTCGAACGCAACTTAAAATCGACTGTCGTCTGTGTTTCTATTGGAGGAAGGTAGGGATTTTGTCCAATGAGAGCGGACAGACGAGAGCTTGGCAAAGCAGTTACTGAGGCGGTAATACAGTTCGCCTCAGTCTGTGAAAGTGTACTCTGTCCATCTGAACTTGGCAGTTGACGGAATTGAACTTTTTCACAATTAGGGGTGGTAGGAAGCATGAATGCTCCGTGTTCTACTAGAGCTCCCTTGAATAACAAGGTGTTACAGTACCTAAGGGCACTGCTCTCCTTAGGATTGCTGCAGTTGCTCGTGCCGTGGGGTGGAGGTGTAGGACCGGAGATAGTGGTAACCAAGTGGTGGTGAGGATTGTTCCAGTTTTTCCCAGCATCAGCTGCTTAATGGCATACTGAGAGCAATAAAACATTCTTTTCTGGCATACAGGGAGAAATCTTTTGTTCTATACCTCCACCCCGTCCCCACCTCATGAACGAATACAGTAGTAATCCTAAAGAGAGTAGCATCCTTAGGTAATTTAACATCTTGCATTCAAGGAAACATGACCCATTCATGCGTGCTACCACCCCTAATTGTGGGAGAGTTCAATTCTGCCAACTGCCAAGTTTGAATGGATGGAGTATACGTCTGTTTTTATAGTGTATTATCCACACAGCTTTTTCATGTCAGAGTTTCCCTGAAGCATAGCATATAAAGATGTCGGAGACCTGATACCAACATCAAGGTTCATTTTCTTGAGCGCTTTCTTGAGATGATAAGAAACATTTGGTATGGAGGGAATTGAGCCCAGGTAGCGTAGTTGTGGCATAGGAAGATTAATATGACTGGTTCTGACTTACTCGATATAGCTATGTACCAGGTCCGGGGGATATCCTGCCTCAGTGGCCGATTCGGTAACGTTCTTTAATTCACGTTGTCTAGAAAGAACATCGGAAGCTACTGCAAAGGCTCTATTTATTCGAGAACTGAAGAAAGCTGTCTTGTAACAAGAAGAAACACAACAACGCTATCTCAATTCTCTCAAAGTAAACAACATACCCTTCTCTGACGGGATCAAGGTTCAACTTTGGCTGCACCAAGAAGAAACACAACAACGCTGTCTCAATTCTCTCAAAGTAAACAACGTACCCTTCTATGATGGGATCAAGGTTCAACTTTGGCTCCACCAAGAAGAAACACAACAACGCTGTCTCAATTCTCTCAAAGTAAACAACACACCCTTCTCTGATGGGAACAAGGTTCAACTTTGGCTGCACCAAGGAGAAACACAACAACGCTGTCTCAATTCTCTCAAGGTGAACAACATACCCTTCTCTGATGCGATCAAGGTTCAACTTTGGCAGCAACAAGAAGGAGCACAGCAACGCCGTCTCAATTCCCCAAAGTTGTAACGTATCGGGTTACGTATGAAAGAAACAAAATGCGTATATTTTTGATAATCTAAAATTCAAATTTAAACGTGTAGTCGCAACAAGCGTATAAATGAATTGCGTATAACCGAGTTTAAAGAAGCGTTATAAACTTCAGTGAAATACCGGGGCTAACGCAGAATTACGTATAAAAGTGAAAAACGTATAACTGAGAAACGTATAAACGAGGTTCCACTGTATATACAGTGAAACCTCTGAACAACGATCACTGCTCCAGGGTTTCCACTCGTATTGGATTTAAAAGTTCCCTGAGTTTTCCAGAAGATAATTTCGCAGGAAATTTCAAGTAAAAATTAAAGATTATGTTTACTCCATGATCATATGCATACTTAATGCCACATCAACAATGCAATATATTCAACGCAAGAAGGAAATAGCTACCATTGTATCTTTTCATAAATTGTTGGCTACATCAATTCATAGCGAAAATTTTATTTCTTCACAGCATCCCAAAATCAAACTAATTACATAAAGTGCAGAATCATGTCATAATATATAATACCGTTTGCACCTGGAACATATAAAGTATAAAGAATATCTCTATTCGTTCTGCTTAACTCATTTCGAAAACACTGGGTTTCACTTTTTCTCTCCAACCAAATGTCACTCATTCCAATGTTCCTGCTAGTCAGTAAAATATAGGAATTAAATTCCCTGCAATTTATGGCTCAGCATTTCCGTTTGATTGAGTCATAAAACATTTACAATCATACGAGAGGTCGACAAAGAGAAAACAACTGGGTTAAAAATCAAAACGCTGCGAGAACTACTTTCCATTTGTCTTTTGTTGACTCTGCAGCTGCATAGCATTCATTGTTTATTTTTTCACTTCTGCTGATATCTTTCTCGCTTCCCATTTCTCATTGTTGATTTTCCTTCTTTTCTTTTATGCCGTCTGATGACAATAATTTCATTCATCATGCTGAAGGAACTTTTCTGAGGACCATTGTGCATGATAACAAAGCTTTAACTATTTCAGTTAAATGGTGCAACGTTGAGAATCTGAATACTTTTGAACTCCATGCATCAAATCTTACAATTTTTCAAACTTCTTCATTTCAGTTTTTCGGAAATTTCCTCCCATTTTACCAAGCTGAAATGCAAACACTCGTGTGTGCGTGCGCGCGCGCGCGTGTGTGTGTGGGGGGGGTTAACATTTAACAACAACGTAGGAGAGTAGAAACACAGCAAGTGAAAAAAAAATTGCGATTACGGGAGAAAACATAAATCCGTCTATCTTCCGCTTCCGAAAGTTCCGTAAAGATGGAATTCCGTCCTCCGACGAACCAAAAAATATTCTGTTAAGTTGCGCATCGATCTCGTGAATCACTAAAATGATAACAGAAAACTATAACATATGTAAAAAAATTCATATTGAATGTAACAGCGAAGCACGAATATCTCTCGATTAACACGATAAGAAAAACTTGCAACCGACCTTTCTAACCTCAAAAACGTTGCGTCGATGTAATTTTTAATTGGGCTAAAAAGACAAATACAAGTTAAAACAATGCTTCAAAATACAATAGTTAAAAGTACTAGATCTTTCGACCAACATTATGTGGTCTTCCTCAGGTAGAGGAAAAACTGAACAGATTTATCGTTTAGCTTTTTATAGGAAAGTTAAAAAAAATAGACAATGAAGTGTAACTGCAATCCCGCAGGGAGAAGACGGAGAGATATCGCAGCCAATGAGCAGCATTCCAGGCATCAACGACCACCGCCGCGCCGCAGCCTCCGGCAAGCGATGGGTACATTCACGTTAGTTACAGCTCGCATAATGTAGAACTAAACTTTAACTCCTTTCTTTTCATTTCAGTACACCGTTGTAAACGCCGTTACCCTAAACATTCTGACTGAGACACTTTTCACTTTAAAAATTCTTAAAATTCACGAGCCACTTTCAGTGATTCCTGAATTAACGAAGCATATTCTAGGTAACACTGGACATGGCTCAACCGAGAGAACAAGCTGGATTCAGGAGTGGCTACAGCACAATAGATCATATCCACGTACTGAGAGAACTAATTGAAAGAGCGAGGGAATATGAACTTCCATTGTGCATGGCTTTTATCGATTATGAAAAAGCCTTTGATTCGGTGAAACCATCAGCAGTTACCACGGCTCTGAAATCCTGCGGTATTGAAGATGCATACATTAATATTATTAATAACATCTATGAAAATGCAAGTGCAAAGATTCGGTTGTTTGAAAATACAACACACATAAAAATTGGAAAGGGAGTCAGACAAGGTGACACCATATCTCCGAAGCTCTTTAATGCCACATTGGAAAATGTCTTTCAATCACTGAACTGGGAAAACAAAGGGATAAAGATTAATGGAGATTATCTAACCCACCTTCGTTTTGCTGATGACGTAGTCATTTTTGCAACTACCCCATCAGAGCTGCAGAGTATGATCCAGGAACTTGCTGACAAGAGTAAAGAAGTGGGATTAAAAATGAACTTTCAGAAGACAAAAGTGATGTTCAATGCTTTTACAAGAAATGAAGATTTATCGATTGATGGAGAAAAACTGGAGATAACAGATACGTATGTTTATCTTGGACAGCAGATATCAAGTGAGGGTCACATTGATGAAGAAATTAATCGGCGTACAAAACTTGCCTGGAGAGCTTTTGGAAGAAACAGCATAATTTTCAAGAGCAATATGCCATTATGTCTTAAAAGAAAAGTGTTTGATCAATGCATCCTTCCAGTGCTTACGTATGGTGCAGAGACGTGGACCTTAACTAAAAGAGACATACAAAGGCTGCAGACAACTGAAAGAAGCATGGAGAGGTGCATGCTTGGTATAACCAGGAGAGATAAGAAGAGGAACTCGTGGATCCGAAAAATGACGAGAGTGGAAGACATCATGATCAGAGTTAAATCCCTGAAATGGCAATGGGCTGGACATACTGCCAGAAGGACAGACCATAGATGGACAGCCGAAATTTTAGATTGGATTCCAAGGGACAGGAAAAGACCCAGAAAAAGACCGCATGGGAGATGGGTGGATGAAATTCGTAAATATGCGGGAGTGACATGGAGGAGACTGGCACAAGACAGACCGTTGTGGAGGAAACTTGGGGAGACCTTCGTCCAGCAGTGGATTGATAATGGTTGACAATGATGATGATGATGATTCCTGATTCAACCTTAACCGTGCATGACAGGAAAAACCCTAAATTTCACGGATTTTTTCATAACCCAGAAACATTCTGAATTTTCAGAAACACTTCCGCAGTGCTTGTCGTATGTTAACGGTAAATACCGTTTTTCTAGGAGGACGTTTAGTGATTTTGCTCCCTATGCTTCCAATGGAAAAAATTTCCACTCAACGAAGGAAGATTTCCCATACAGTGGCGTCTTAACGGGTGGACCAATCGTGCTGGGTCCAGGGCCCCCAAATTGATGGCAATGTTTGTTTATTTGTTTAATTTTTTGTGCGTTTTTTTTACTTCGAAGTTTGGAGGTTAAAAATAAGCAGTACATAACGCATGATAATCAGGGCGCATTAAAATTTATTAATTGAAAGAATTTATTAAGGTCACTTCGTTTTAAGCATTTTCTAACGTTGCAGGAAATCATGTCTCGCACGGTGTCACGACTCAAGTGCACTCCCTTTCAAAAAATCAAGCATTATTTAAAGACTACAAACGTTCATTTTTATTCAGTTTCGGAGATTTATTCGTCGACTAAAAAAGACGGTTTGCACTCAACTTTCCCAATATTGAAATACACTATCTAACAACAAGTAATTGGACACCTGTGATAGCCAAAGAAAACGAAGTATATTCACGTTCAATAGTTGGTGGAGCCTCCACGAGCGGCGATTACAGCTGCGAACCTCCGGGGCATACTCTCAACCAGGCGTTGTACGACGGCTAGCGGTATTTTCTTCCACTTGGTTTGGAGAAGACAGCTCAGTTCCTTCACCGATTTCGGACGGTGGGAGCACCCCTTAAGTAGACGCTCCAACTCGTCCCAGAGGTGCTCGATAGGGTTAAGGTTCGGGCTCTGCGCAGGCCAGTCCATTCGATTAACCCCATTGTCACCATACCAAGCCATGGTGGACCTCGCAACATGACAGGTGGCATTGTCATCCTGAAAGTAACATAGGTCCATCCCGTAAAACTGCCACAACGTAGGAGGCGCATGGTCATCCAAAATGGTGCAGTATGTCTCGGCGTTGAGTCTATCAGGAATTGCGACCAAGGGTCCCGTGCCATACCAGGAGAAACACCCCCATAACATAATTCCACCGTCGCCGAACTTCACAGTTGGCACAATACATTCCGGCAGGAGGCGTTCTCCAGGCAGACGCCAAGCCCAGACCCTGCCATCGGAACGGTAGAGGGTGAACCTTAGTTCGTCGCTCCAGAGAACCTGTTTCCACTGTTCAACGGTCCACTGTCGACTTTCTTTTCACCACGTTAGACGAGCAGCGCTATTGGACATGGTGATCAAAGGCTTGTGGGCGGCAGCACGTCCATGCTAACCGAGCAGATGGGCTTCCTTACGGATGGTATTCATCGAAGGAACACTCCCGGATGCCTGTTGAAACTCCTCGCGGATGTGGCCCATCAATTTGGTGCGGTTCTTCCCAATTTCTTTGGCCAGCACCCGTCGGTCTCTAACTCCCAGTTTTGTGAGTCTGCCGGGTCGGGGCACATTCCGACAGTCACCTCTCATCTTCCACTTGCCAATCACGTAGGCCACTGTCGATTTTGAGTACTTCAACTCGTTGGATATGTCATGTATGGATCGGCCATTTCTGTGATACCCGACGATTACACCTTTCTCGAAATCAGAGAGCTCCGAACTGCGTGGCATCTTGCATGCGACTGGTTGCGTTGTTGTTTCCCACACGATATTTAACGGCGGCGGCCGTGACGTGTATCAGGACCGCAGATATCGTCGATTGCAGGGGTGTCCAATTACTTGTTTGTAGATAGTGTAGCTATGAGTATGTTCCTTTCTATGATGATCATTAACTGCACTGGTGAACATTCTTTCTCCATACTCAAACTAACTACATCATCACGTCGAAATTTCATGACAAAATCAAGACTTAAACTATTACGGTCGTTCAAATTTGACTTGGACTTTGGTTTCTAATATATTAGTTTGAAAAATTATGCGCCGCCAAGGTGGCGCAGTGGTCTAAGCGATAGCTTATAACCATTTGTCCGAGAAGAGTTTGAATTCAAATCCCGGTGAGGCATGGATGTTGTGTTTGTCTTACGGCACTGGCTCTCTCCCTTCCCTGGAACCAATGACCCTAAATTAGGGACGGGCGACTGCTTATAGCCCATCGAGTTGCTCACGGTGGTCGTTAAACCTCCAATCAAAAAAATGTGCGTATTATTATTGTGCGTTTGGCAACACTGGCATGTCACGCTACCAGAACGCCACTTGTTACCTTCATTTTTGTTGCCATGACAACTCCCGCATTGCAGAAAGAGAAATGGCGAGTGAAGGTGTTTCGAATTCGGTGCAGCAGAGAATAATTATCAAATTTCTTTGCAATCAAGGTGCGAGTGGCGGTGATATTCACCAGAGACTTCAAACAGTTTGGTGATTCGTGTCTGTACCGTTCATCCGTCTTCGAATGGTATAAAGCGTTCAAGGGAGGCAGACAAAACGTAGACAACGACCGGCTACTGCTGTTAAAGACGCCATGACTGCGCGCGTAAATGAGCTCATACGGAACAACAGGAGGATTACTGTAAGTGATCTGAGCTCTAAACTGATCCGCGTCGGCAGCGTGCATACCATCATGCACGATAAGCTGCACTTCAGCAAAGTGTGTGCCAGATGGGTATACCGAAGCAGCTGTCCGATGAGTAGAAAGCTAGCAGGTTGCAAATTGCGAACATGTTGTTCCGAAGACATCAGAGAGAAGGAGACAACTTTCTCAGACGTGTGGTGACAGTGGACGAGACGTGGATTCATCACCATACGGCGGAAAGCAAACGTGCAAGCACGGAGTGGAGACACACTGATTCGCCTTCACCCAAAAAATTCAAGATCAGGGCATCAGCCACAAAGGTAATGGTTACGGTGTAACGGTTTTATTGTTACGTATTTCCTGGAAGATCGTCAAACAATCAATGCCACCTATTACAGCGATCTCTTCAAGAACTCCCATAAGGCAGCACTGAGAAAGAAGGTACCAGGACTCCTCAACAGTGGAGTATGCCTTCTCCAAGACAACGCCAGGCCCCACACCGCTAAAGTGACTATGGAAACATGGGAGAATTGGTATGGGACGTTATACCACACCCTCCGTATAGCCCGGATATGTCACCATGTGACTACCACCTGCTCGGTCCATTAAAGAATTTTTAGGAGGGCAGAAGTTCAGATCAAATGAAGAGGTGAAAAGTGTTCTGAGATGGTTTAAACAACAAAGTAAAGAATTCTACGAAACTCCGGAAGCTTCCAGAACGCTGGAAAAAATAAATGGACCACCATTTATTAATATCTTTTGAAAATTTCCTAATCTCTAGATTTTGTTAGCTTCCATTTTTAAGGAGAATGAAAATTTTGTATCAAAATTTAATAGATTTCGACGGCAGGCATGCTCTTATAGCAAATGAAAGAGTTCGTAGGGATAGCAAGTGTTTTGTTATAATTCCGGTACAAGATTCCAAAAATTAGAAAAAGTATAATATGAGACGGTATCCTAAAACGTACTTACTTGTGCAAGGGTTTCTGTGGCTTTCGGGATTTAGACGAACATTGCAGACAGAATTTGTTGCGATGACATTGAACGTGAAACAATGGCAATTTTTCACTATACTAGAACACGCCTTTCTCCTCATTGTGTGAGTTGCTGACCACCTGCAGTTCGGTGTGAATTAGGCCAAGAATAATTGCGCAAGCTGTATTAAGCCACATGATGAAACATCTGCAAAACAAACGATGAATCCAGATGCCGAATTACGTCAAGACCAAATCGCATGACGGCAAACTAACGCAAGCTTGTAACGCTCTTCGGAGGGGGGGGATGAGCTCAAGGAATACCTGCTGCTGTCTTTAAAAGTAGACGTCGCAAACAGGAACTAGAAAAAAAAATAGGAAATCCTGAATTTTAGAATGACTTTTAAGATACGTAGTACCGTCAAAAAAATGACGTACTCGCATTTTCTATAAGTTTGCCTACTTGTCTGTCAACACATTTCGGTTCCAAGTTATGAAATGATAAATATCTTTTTTGAATAAATGTTAAAATGATCGAGGTTTTACACGATTCTTCCGATTTTCATATGCATATCATTCCTTCCAGCAGAAGTTGCACATGCAATCAAAAACATGAAGCGGGGAAAAGCTCCAGGAGAAGATGGAATTACTGTAGACATCATACAAGAAGCAAGTGGAGAAATCGAAACAGTACTCGCCCAAATTTTCACTCGATGCCTTAATGAAGGGAAAATTCCTGAGGATTGGAACAACGCTACAATGATCTTGCTACATAAAAAAGGTGACATTGAGGTTCTCAGGAACTACAGACCTATCAGCCTCCTATCAGTGGTTTATAAAATCTTCACTAAAGTTCTTTCACACCGCTTTAAGGTGACACTGGACATGGCTCAACCGAGAGAACAAGCTGGATTCAGGAGTGGCTACAGCACAATAGATCATATCCACGTGCTGAGAGAACTAATTGAAAGAGCGAGGGAATATGAACTTCCATTGTGCATGGCTTTTATCGATTATGAAAAAGCCTTTGATTCGGTGAAACCATCAGCACTTGCAATGGCTCTGAAATCCTGCGGTATTGAAGATGCATACATTAATATTATTAATAACATCTATCAAAATGCAAGTGCAAAGATTCGGCTGTTTGAAAATACAACACACATAAAAATTGGAAAAGGAGTGAGACAAGGTGACACCATATCTCCGAAGCTCTTTAATGCCACATTGGAAAATGTCTTTCAATCACTGAACTGGGAAAACAAAGGGATAAAGATTAATGGAGATTATCTAACCCACCTTCGTTTTGCTGATGACATAGTCATTTTTGCAACTACCCCATCAGAGCTACAGAGTGTGATCCAGGAACTTGCTGACAAGAGTAAAGAAGTGGGATTAAAAATGAACTTTCAGAAGACAAAAGTGATGTTCAATGCTTTTACAAGAAATGAAGATTTATCGATTGATGGAGAAAAGCTGGAGATAACAGACACGTACGTTTATCTTGGACAGCAGATATCAAGTGAGGGTCACATTGGTGAAGAAATTAATCGGCGTACAAAACTTGCCTGGAGAGCTTTTGGAAGAAACAGCATAATTTTCAAGAGCAATATGCCATTATGTCTTAAAAGAAAAGTGTTTGATCAATGCATCCTTCCAGTGCTTACGTATGGTGCAGAGACGTGGACCTTAGCTAAAAGAGACATACAAAGGCTGCAGACAACTCAAATAAGCATGGAGAGGTGCATGCTTGGTGTAACCAGGAGAGATAAGAAGAGGAACACGTGGATCTGAAAAATGACAAGAGTGGAAGACATCATGATCAGAGTTAAATCCCTGAAATGGCAATGGGCTGGACATACTGCCAGAAGAACAGACCATCGATGGACAGCCAAAATTTTAGATTGGATTCCAAGGGACAGGAAAAGACCCAGAAGAAGACCACATGGAAGATGGGTGGATGAAATTCGAAAGTATGCGGGAGTGACATGGAAGAGACTGGCACAAGACAGACCGTTGTGGAGGAAACTTGGGGAGACCTTCGTCCAGCAGTGGATTGATAATGGTTGACAATGATGATGATGATGATGATCATTCTAGCTAGGTGCAAACATCGCTATTTCTGGAAATCAGACTGGGAAAAGTCTTTTTGAATCGGTCAAGTTAGTTGGTTAATTACCTGAAGTGTAATGGAGCAAAAGTCTTAATATGCCAAAGAGTGTCAAGTCCCACTGTTTACAACAGTAACAAAATCGTCAAAACATAAACAAGTATGTCGCATAAGAGAAGCAAACGAAACGGTGTAAATGATCGACAAAGGTAACGGACTATAAGCACAACGGACAAAAAATTCGTCTCCCCTAACAGAAATGACAGTAAGAAGTTAGCGGTTGCACAGAGGGCGCCGTGTTAGTATTGTAGGGAGATAAATAGCCCTGATGTGGTCTACAGGATCATTTCTCTTTCCTGCAGTGCTGAAAAGTAACGTGTTTGTTGAATTTAGTCTGCAATATGGGTCGTAAGACAGACGTTACTGAGTGGCAAAAAGGAGTCATCGTGTTTGGGCCGTGCCCACGGACGCAAAGTGAATGAAGTCGCCCAATTTGTTAGTGTATTGAAGCGTACTATCTAGCGGGTCTACAAATTGTGGTGTAGTTCACATTCAACTGCAAATCGGCGACGTAACTGTTTCCGGAAAACGTTTCTCACTAACAGAGACGCCAGCCACGTTTCACGCCTAGTGACTGCAAATCGGTTTCAAACCAGGAACAATTGCTCCAAACAGTCAGTAAGAGTCCACTCCAACCAATTTCCGAAACGGCACTGCGACGAGAACTGCATGCAATGGACATCTGGAACAGAGTACCGCGGAAGAGGCATCTTTTAACAGCAAGTCACAAAATCGCGAGTTGTCAATGAACTCAGAGGCACCAAAACTTTACTGTGGATGATTGGAAACGAGTAATTTGGCCTGATAAGTCTCGCTTTTGTTTGTACTCTAATGATGAGAGGCGATGAATGGATGGAAGGCCCAATGAAGCCTTTAATGCTGAATGTGTTGAAGGTTTTGTTCAAGCTGGCGGGGTTTCGGTGATGTTCTGGGTATGTTTTTCCTACCACGAAATGGTCCATCTCGTTGCAGTGACGATGCATTTGAACCAGCATGCGTACCTTTGCATTCAGAATGACGAAATGTTTTCATTTGCCCTACATTTCCAGGAACAGCATCAGATTTCCACTCCTGTCTTTCAAGACGACAACTGTCGTGTGCATAAGCTAAAACTGTGAATGAGTGGCACGACAAACACTCAGCAACACTGTCTTTCCTCGACTGGCCTTCCAAATGCCCAGATTTAAATCCTATTGAATATCTGTGGGATCATTTGGAACAGATGGTGAAACGCCGGAATAGACATACAGGTACTCTGGCGGAATTTCGGGACCAATTGGCACACGACTGGCTGTAAATCGATGTTCAATACATCCACAACCTCGTATAGTCTGTACCACACCGGATTCATTCTGTTATCAAGGCAAGAGGCGCCGTCTACCATTATTAGGTAAGTTCTGACAGGGGTGACTAATTTTTTGTCCGGTGCGCTTACAAACGAAAAGCAACGGTTATGAAGAAAACCCTTTTTGCCGGTGGTGGATTCGAACACACATCTTCCTTCTTCGGAATCGGACATTCTACCAATTTAACTACGTCGGCAAAAGTTTAACTCTGGAATTTGTCGTTTTGACTCTTGCGTCATCTGAAGGCGTCTTCCTTTGAGACAGGCGGGTGCACGAAATCGCAAGATCTCTGGTCAGCCGACAAGCTATGCTTGAAGGAGCTCTCTGTAGAAGAAGGAAATCTGATTAATTCCAAACGACGTGTGGAAGAAACCCCACATTTTCCGAAGCGTGGAAGAAGGAATTCTCATTAATTCCAAAAGATGTGTGGAAGAAGCACCATATACACTACTGGCCACCCAACATGCAACACCAAGAAGGAAGCATCCGATTGGATTGAAATTCTCAGCATGCGTCGCCCGCGAGAGGACATGCAAACGATTAGCATTACAGGGCATATGAAAATCATGGGCGCCCGGCACGCCACCGAGAAGCACTATGAGAAGGGTGCACAGAAGGCGGGGTGTAAGTAGTGGAAATGTGTTGTGTTGCCGGACCTGTGCGTGGGAAGCTTCCTTATGCCTCGTCGCAGAATACCGCAGTCATTCCAGCACGTTTCGGAGTTCAACAGAGGACGAATAGTGGCTTATCGCGACAGCGGTTTATGGTACCGAGACATCGGCGCCCGTGTGGGACGACATCCAGCCACAGTGAGGCGAGTATGGATTCGGTGGGTACAGGTGGGACGGACGGACCGACGAGAGCGATTGTCGCAGCCGCGGCACACCACCTAACGAGAGTACCGGCATGTTGTGCGACGGGCATTGACAGCTCGCATCGCCACATCACGAACGTTAGCGCAGGAATTAGGGTGTGTTGCGCAACAACCTCTGTCAGCACGTACCGTTCGACGTCGTCTGCAGGAGCGGGGACTTGTCGCACGGCGCCCATTGCTCCGATTACCATTGACGTTACACCACCGGCGAATGCGGCGGCAGTGGGCCGTTGAACGCCGCACCTGGACTACGGAATGGCACGATATTGTCTTCTCCGACGAATCTCGCTTCTGTCTGCAACACCACGATGGTCGGATCCGCGTGTGGCGGCACCGCGGCGAGAGACTGTATGACGCCTGCATTATGCATCGCCATACCGTTCCGTCGCCTGACGTTATGTTTTGGGGCGCAATTGGATATGACACCTGCACCCATCTGGTACGCATCGCCGGTACACTCAACAGCCACCAATACATCTCCGACGTTTCGGAGCCTGTAGTCCTCCTTTACCTGCAAGACCTGCCAACGGCAACGTTTCAACAGGAAAATGCGCGCCCGCACGTGGCACGTACCGTGCAACAATTCTTTACGGCCCACCAGGTGTCACTGCTGCCGTGGCCCACCTGTTCTCCCGATACGTCGCCCATCGAACACGTCTGGTCGCTGATCGGCAACCGAGTGACCCGGCAAGCACCACCCGCGGCTACGCCTGATGAACTGTGGCAACGTGCGGAAGCAGCTTGGACCAACATACCCCAAGCCTATATCCAAAACCTCTTTCGTTCGATGCCGCGGCGTGTAGAGGCCGTTATTGCCAGCCATGGGGGCCACACGAACTATTGATGTCTGCGCGTCCGCAAGTCGCACGGGCCTGTAAGCTCAGTCGTTTCATCTTTGTATCTGTTGTTTTGCTATCTCGGGATCTTCTTGGTGTTGCATTTTGGGTGGCCAGCAGTGTATTTCCTTCGTCGCAGGTGGTGGAATGCGAATCTACATCTTACTTCTCCGAAGCCGGGTATTCTACCGATTGAACATCGCCGGTAGAGGCTTATCGCGGCAACTTGCCGTTTTGGCTCTTGCGTCACCTCAGTGATACATCACATGGTGTAACGTAAAAAAGAACACAGAAAACACATCACAATGGTCTTCTAAAAGGCGATTCAGGAATAGTGTCGTCTGGTAGATTGGGTAAAAACAAGAAATGTATACGTTCACAAACAAAACAACGACGCAAATATAAAACATGCACAACAGTGAGAGGCACATTACACGTTCCACACACAAGGGCAATGTCGCTACACAGCAAACAGCCGTGAGTGAAATGGCAATATCCAATTCGGAGACGTGCCAGTACAACTTCTTCCCTACGGTTACGGCGACAAGATGAAGTCCATTGTCCCAAAACTGACTTAATTCAATGCAGTTTGTTTTGCCCCTGCTGATCCCACAGACCCTGCCACATTCGCTTGATATGTTTCCGAAGATGAAAACGCAAGTCTTGGTGAAATAGCGGCAAGGATATGACCACCAATTAGTATACAGACCTGACTGCAGAATCAGTTAACTCATTACCTAGAATCTCCAAATACTACTTTACAGAATTATTTTTGTTCTTTGCCTGAAACCACGTTTATAAAAAGTACAAGTTAGACTCCTTTGAGGTGTTCTGTTGGTTTTTTTTTTTTTTTATTATTATTATGAACATGAATGTAGCTAGGTATCCAGCAGAATCGGATCTGAAAACTGTCCTCGGGAAAAGAACGGAAATAATTCTGTAAAGTGAAAGCAGTACATTTCACCTTTTCTTAAAAATGATGGAAAGTCCCGGTCAGTTTAAAAAGATTTCGAGTTTCTGTTACTTCGACAAATCACGATTAAAAAAAAATAGGAAATTTGTAATAAGTCCTCTTGCAGAAAATAATAAAATTATTGCAAACATATTTAGAACAAAAATGAATTCCAACAATTTCTAACTCAGCGGCAAGACGCGCTTCCCTTTCAGTAGGTTACTGGTTCAAATCCCACTAGGTCTGAATAAGGACGGGTTCGTTAGCTTAGTACATAGGGAAAGTCAGAATTGAAGATTTTACGAAATTTCAGTAAAAATACCTTAAAACCCGAAAGTTTTTTGTTTGTTTTTTTTTCTAAATAAACGGAATTACTGACTACGGAAATTCTGTCAAATTACTGAAGTTAGAAGAAACGGAATTTCGTTAAAATAACGCGCAAATTTGCAGCACGTTATTTTCAGATTATTTCCGTGAAGTCATGCCACTTATTTTTTTACAGTGTACATTAGCCGAACAATAACAAAGAACGTTAAATTCAGCAGTGATTTGCCGGATTGTGGACGATCTCTTCGTCTGCACGATTCTCGCCAGTCTGCTTTGATCAAGGCCGTCTAGAAAACACAATGCCAGGACATTAGAGAGCTGAGTTCCCTCCGTTTGTGACGTCACCCTCATGTTACACGGAACAATACTTCGGTGTCGTGTCTGACGTCACACACGACAGCGTAGGAACCAACAGGAAGGCCTGAATTCCGCGTGATGTCACTTATCACTCTGACGTCATGGCATTGTGTTTTCTAGACGGCCTTGCTTTGATCCCTCTTATCCGCCAGTTGTTTTCGTCCACAGAATCGCCAACTGCTGGAAGTTTTTCCGTGTCGCAACATTATTAATAATAAACTACTGTGCGGGAAAAGCCCTAGGAGTTGCTCGATCCTGAACTTTTTGGCGCCAACTATCATTCCACGTCATTTGTCCAGTCCGATTCTCAATCGAACGCTAACTAATGTTCGACGAGCTTGTCTGTCTGTTCATACTGCACACAGCACTCGCATCTTACGTGTGGAAGTGATCCATTTACGAGCGGTATTCAATAAGTTCTAGGCGTGAAAGTAGTAGTTGGCGGCAGATGCAAGTTTTCCAAAGTACTGCATAGTTCTTCAGTTATACTGTATAACAGCCACGTCATGTCGCTGTCTCAACATTGAAGATGGCACCGCAGTGCATTGAAGTCTATATATGGACGAAATAGATAAAGCTGTGGAACCGAGCTGTGACTGAATTTTTGACGAAGTACGGTGAAAAACCAGGCAGTATTCGTGAACGGATGATCAGTGTGTACGTGGATGGTACACCTTCATATGCCACAGTCGAAAGGCGGGCTGCTGTCTTTAAACTGGGAACTGGCCAGTTGAAGACGAACCTCGCGAGGAACACCCAATGGAGGTGACCACAGATGAAATGTGCCAGAAAGTATAGGACCTGGGGTTGTCAAACCGAAAAATCAGTGTCGTATACATCACGAAGGAATTGGAGTTAAGTACGGGCAGTGTTTGGCCCAGTTTGCATAAATATTAGGGATGTCAAAGGTTTGCGCCAGAAACTGGAGGATTTGGTGATGCCAAACCGGCGAATCAGTGTCGTACAGATTACTGAGGAACCGAAGTTAAATACGGGCAGTGTTTGGTCCATTTTGCATAGAGGTTCGGGATGTCGAAGGTTTGTGCCAGGTGGGTTCCTCGAATGTTAACACCTCAGATGAAGAATGATCGTTTTGAAACAAATCGGGTTCAGCTTAACGGCACTAACCGCAATTCAGATGACTTCTATTCCTGCATTGTGACTGGTGATGAGACGTGGCTTCATTGTTGGTACACTGATACTAAATAAGAGAGCATGCAGTGGAAACATCATGGATCACAACCACCAAAAAAATTCAAAACAGAAAAAATTCGATCCAGATGACTTCTATTCCTGCATTGTGCTTGGTGATGAGACGTGGCTTCATTATTGGGACCCTGATACTAAACAAGAGAGCATGCAGTGGAAACATCATGGATCACCACCACCAAAAAATTCAAAACACAACCATCTGCAGGGAAGATCCAGATGACTTCTATTCCTGCATTGTGCTTGGTGATGAGACGTGGCTTCATTATTGGGACCCTATTATTGGGACCATTATTGGGACCCTGACACTAAAGAGAGCATGCACCGGAAACATCATGGATCACCACCACCAAAAAAGTTCGAAACACAATCATCTGCAGGGAAGATCCAGATGACTTCTATTTCTGCATTGTGCTTGGTGATGAGACGTGGCTTCATTATTGGGACCCTGATACTAAACAAGAGAGCGCGCAGTGGAAACATCATGGATCACCACCACCAAAAAAATTCAAAACACAACCATCTGCAGGGAAGATCCAGATGACTTCTATTTCTGCATTGTGCTTGGTGATGAGACGTGGCTTCATTATTGGGACCCTGATACTAAACAAGAGAGCGCGCAGTGGAAACATCATGGATCACCACCACCAAAAAAGTTCGAAACACAACAATCTGCAGGGAAGATCCAGATGACTTCTATTTCTGCATTGTGCTTGGTGATGAGACGTGGCTTCATTATTGGGACCCTGATACTAAACAAGAGAGCATGCAGTGGAAACATCATGAATCCCCACCACCAAAAAAGTTCAAAACACAATCATCTGCAGGGAAGATCCAGATGACTTCTATTCCTGCATTGTGCTTGGTGATGAGACGTGGCTTCATTATTGGGACCCTGACACTAAAGAGAGCATGCACCGGAAACATCATGGATCACCACCACCAAAAAAGTTCGAAACACAACAATCTGCAGGGAAGATCCAGATGACTTCTATTCCTGCATTGTGCTTGGTGATGAGACGTGGCTTCATTACTGGGACCCTGACACTAAAGAGAGCATGCACCGGAAACATCATGGATCACCACCACCAAAAAAGTTCGAAACACAACAATCTGCAGGGAAGATCCAGATGACTTCTATTTCTGCATTGTGCTTGGTGATGAGACGTGGCTTCATTATTGGGACCCTGATACTAAACAAGAGAGCATGCAGTGGAAACATCATGAATCCCCACCACCAAAAAAGTTCAAAACACAATCATCTGCAGGGAAGATCCAGATGACTTTTATTCCTGCATTGTGCTTGGTGATGAGACGTGGCTTCATTATTGGGACCCTGACACTAAACAAGAGAGCATGCACCGGAAACATCATGAATCACCGCCACCAAAAAAGTTCGAAACACAACAATCTGCAGAGAAGATCCAGATGACTTCTATTCCTGCATTGTGCTTGGTGATGAGACGTGGCTTCATTATTGGGATCCTGATACTAAACAAGAGAGCATGCAGTGGAAACATCATGGATCACCACCACCAAAAAATTCAAAACACAACAATCTGCAGGGAAGATCCAGATGACTTCTATTCCTGCATTGTGCTTGGTGATGAGACGTGGCTTCATTACTGGGACCCTGACACTAAAGAGAGCATGCACCGGAAACATCATGGATCACCACCACCAAAAAAGTTCGAAACACAATCATCTGCAGGGAAGATCCAGATGACTTCTATTTCTGCATTGTGCTTGGTGATGAGACGTGGCTTCATTATTGGGACCCTGATACTAAACAAGAGAGCATGCAGTGGAAACATCATGAATCCCCACCACCAAAAAAGTTCAAAACACAATCATCTGCAGGGAAGATCCAGATGACTTTTATTCCTGCATTGTGCTTGGTGATGAGACGTGGCTTCATTATTGGGACCCTGACACTAAACAAGAGAGCATGCACCGGAAACATCATGGATCACCACCACCAAAAAGTTCGAAACACAACAATCTGCAGAGAAGATCCAGATGACTTCTATTCCTGCATTGTGCTTGGTGATGAGACGTGGCTTCATTATTGGGACCCTGATACTAAACAAGAGAGCATGCAGTGGAAACATCATGGATCACCACCACCAAAAAAGTTCGAAACACAACAATCTGCAGAGAAGATCCAGATGACTTCTATTCCTGCATTGTGACTGGTGATGAGACGTGGCTTCACCATTGGGACCCTGATACTAATCAAGAGAGTATGCAGTGAAAACATCCGGGATCACCACCACCAACAAAAATGTTCAAAACACAACCATCTGCAGAGAAGATCATGGCCACCATTTTTTTTAGATTCAGAACGTTTGCTGTTGAATACTTGCCTCGTAAAAGGACTATGAATGTTGCCTATTATGCCGCCATGTTGCGATTGCGTGAAACCATCAAAAGTAAAAGGACGAAAAAAATTGTGACGGGGTGTTCTGCTAATCCAGGACAATCTTCCAATCTACACTGCAGATGTTTCCATTCAAGCTGTGACAGAATGTGGCTTCCAACTGTTTCCCCATCCATCGTACTCACCTGACCTCGCCTCTAGTGAGTTCTTTCTCTTCAAAAATTTGCAAAAAGATATGCGGGGTAGACATTTTGTGGATGACTCTGAACTGAAGGAGGCAACGAAGTGTTGGTTTGAGCAGAAAGACAAAACGTTTTTCGCAACTAAACATTGATTCGCAACTCTGTGATCAGTACAACAGGCGTGTCCAAGCCAGGGAAGACTGTGGACAGGGCCTGATTTAAGTTTAGGCCCACAAGGCCCAGGCCTAAGGCCCCACATTTTAGGGGGCCCAGAATCACAATACAAAAAAAATACGCTTTTTTTATTAATTAATTATTATAAGTGAAAAAAAGTACTTTTGTTTATACTATACACCTCTTGAGAGCGGTTTTCCATTACTAAGGCACTTTGTAGAAGCTCTGAGTATTTAATATAGTAAAGTACCAGATTTTAAAATTGCTTGGGTCTACATTAAATGAATGAATAATGTATTTACATGAGTGTAAAAATTATCCAGTTATGCATGCTTGCTCAAATCTAAGTATCATTCCTCTGTTGATAGAATTATTCTACTATAATATTGAACAAATCACAGGTGATTAATTAGCTACATGGAAGTACATCTTGCCCCCAAAAAGTCAGTCTGTACCAAATCTAAATAATATTCATTGGTTAAAAATAAAATTAAAACCGGATGAATAACTTAATTAACATCTGCGGATATTTGAATTATTACATAGTTAAGTGCGAAAATAGAAATACAAAACTATTAAATAGTGTTTTACTTACCCGTCTTTATCTTTAAGTGCGAATTTCCTTGCTAATATGAAGATGTAATAAAAGTAGATATTATTTCCAATTTTTCCCCTCACAGTGTCCCATTTATTAAATCAACTTTTAAATTAATTGATAAAATTTAGTGGCGACAAATGTACTTACTCTTTCAACAATGTGGTCGGGTGATTGGGGCCTCACCTTGTGCTTTGCCTAGGGTCCGATTCCATGTAAATCGGGCCCTGACTGTGGAACGTTTTCGAAAAAATTTAATTAATTGATAATATCTAGTGGCGACAAATGTACTTACTCTTTCAAGAATGTGGACGGATGATGGGGCCTTCACCTTGTGCTTTGCATAGCGCCCGATTTCATGTAAATCAGAACCTGACTATGGAACAACAAAGGTGCGTTTTCGGAAAAATTAAATTAATTGATAATGTTTAGTGGCGACAAAGTACTTTCTCTTTCAAGAATGTGGACGAGTAGCGGGGGCTTACCTTGTGCTGTGCGTAGGGCCCGATTTACATCGATTTACATGGAATCGGGCCCTGACTGTGGAACGTTTTCGAAAAAATTTAATTAATTGATAATATCTAGTGGCGACAAATGTACTTACTCTTTCAAGAATGTGGACGGATGATGGGGCCCTCACCTTGTGCTGTGCATAGCGCCCGATTTCATGTAAATCAGAACCTGACTATGGAACAACAAAGGTGCGTTTTCGGAAAAATTAAATTTATTGATAATGTTTAGTGGCGACAAAGTACTTTCTCTTTCAAGAATGTGGACGAGTAGCGGGGGGGGGCTTACCTTGTGCTGTGCGTAGGGCCCGATTCCATGTAAATCGGGCCCTGACTGTGGAACGTTTTTGAAAAAATTTAATTAATTGATAATATCTAGTGGCGACAAATGTACTTACTCTTTCAAGAATGTGGACGGATGATGGGGCCCTCACCTTGTGCTGTGCATAGCGCCCGATTTCATGTAAATCAGAACCTGACTATGGAACAACAAAGGTGCGTTTTCGGAAAAATTAAATTAATTGATAATGTTTAGTGGCGACAAAGTACTTTCTCTTTCAAGAATGTGGACGAGTAGCGGGGGGGCTTACCTTGTGCTGTGCGTAGGGCCCGATTCCATGTAAATCGGGCCCTGACTGTGGAACGTTTTCGAAAAATTTAATTAATTGATAATATCTAGTGGCGACAAATGTACTTACTCTTTCAAGAATGTGGACGGATGATGGGGCCCTCACCTTGTGCTGTGCATAGCGCCCGATTTCATGTAAATCAGAACCTGACTATGGAACAACAAAGGTGCGTTTTCGGAAAAATTAAATTAATTGATAATGTTTAGTGGCGACAAAGTACTTTCTCTTTCAAGAATGTGGACGAGTAGCGGGGGGGCTTACCTTGTGCTGTGCGTAGGGCCCGATTCCATGTAAATCGGGCCCTGACTGTGGAACGTTTTCGAAAAAATTTAATTAATTGATAATATCTAGTGGCGACAAATGTACTTACTCTTTCAAGAATGTGGACGGATGATGGGGCCCTCACCTTGTGCTGTGCATAGCGCCCGATTTCATGTAAATCAGAACCTGACTATGGAACAACAAAGGTGCGTTTTCGGAAAAATTAAATTAATTGATAATGTTTAGTGGCGACAAAGTACTTTCTCTTTCAAGAATGTGGACGAGTAGCGGGGGGGGCTTACCTTGTGCTGTGCGTAGGGCCCGATTCCATGTAAATCGGGCCCTGACTGTGGAACGTTTTCGAAAAAATTTAATTAATTGATAATATCTAGTGGCGACAAATGTACTTACTCTTTCAAGAATGTGGACGGATGATGGGGCCCTCACCTTGTGCTGTGCATAGCGCCCGATTTCATGTAAATCAGAACCTGACTATGGAACAACAAAGGTGCGTTTTCGGAAAAATTAAATTAATTGATAATGTTTAGTGGCGACAAAGTACTTTCTCTTTCAAGAATGTGGACGAGTAGCGGGGGGGCTTACCTTGTGCTGTGCGTAGGGCCCGATTCCATGTAAATCGGGCCCTGACTGTGGAACGTTTTCGAAAAAATTTAATTAATTGATAATATCTAGTGGCGACAAATGTACTTACTCTTTCAAGAATGTGGACGGATGATGGGGCCCTCACCTTGTGCTGTGCATAGCGCCCGATTTCATGTAAATCAGAACCTGACTATGGAACAACAAAGGTGCGTTTTCGGAAAAAATTAAATTAATTGATAATGTTTAGTGGCGACAAAGTACTTTCTCTTTCAAGAATGTGGACGAGTAGCGGGGGGGCTTACCTTGTGCTGTGCGTAGGGCCCGATTTACATCGATTTACATGGAATCGGGCCCTGACTGTGGAACGTTTTCGAAAAAATTTAATTAATTGATAATATCTAGTGGCGACAAATGTACTTACTCTTTCAAGAATGTGGACGGATGATGGGGCCCTCACCTTGTGCTGTGCATAGCGCCCGATTTCATGTAAATCAGAACCTGACTATGGAACAACAAAGGTGCGTTTTCGGAAAAATTAAATTTATTGATAATGTTTAGTGGCGACAAAGTACTTTCTCTTTCAAGAATGTGGACGAGTAGCGGGGGGGCTTACCTTGTGCTGTGCGTAGGGCCCGATTCCATGTAAATCGGGCCCTGACTGTGGAACGTTTTTGAAAAAATTTAATTAATTGATAATATCTAGTGGCGACAAATGTACTTACTCTTTCAAGAATGTGGACGGATGATGGGGCCCTCACCTTGTGCTGTGCATAGCGCCCGATTTCATGTAAATCAGAACCTGACTATGGAACAACAAAGGTGCGTTTTCGGAAAAATTAAATTAATTGATAATGTTTAGTGGCGACAAAGTACTTTCTCTTTCAAGAATGTGGACGAGTAGCGGGGGGGGGGGCTTACCTTGTGCTGTGCGTAGGGCCCGATTCCATGTAAATCGGGCCCTGACTGTGGAACGTTTTCGAAAAAAATTTAATTAATTGATAATATCTAGTGGCGACAAATGTACTTACTCTTTCAAGAATGTGGACGGATGATGGGGCCCTCACCTTGTGCTGTGCATAGCGCCCGATTTCATGTAAATCAGAACCTGACTATGGAACAACAAAGGTGCGTTTTCGGAAAAATTAAATTAATTGATAATGTTTAGTGGCGACAAAGTACTTTCTCTTTCAAGAATGTGGACGAGTAGCGGGGGGCTTACCTTGTGCTGTGCGTAGGGCCCGATTCCATGTAAATCGGGCCCTGACTGTGGAACGTTTTCGAAAAAATTTAATTAATTGATAATATCTAGTGGCGACAAATGTACTTACTCTTTCAAGAATGTGGACGGATGATGGGGCCCTCACCTTGTGCTGTGCATAGCGCCCGATTTCATGTAAATCAGAACCTGACTATGGAACAACAAAGGTGCGTTTTCGGAAAAATTAAATTAATTGATAATGTTTAGTGGCGACAAAGTACTTTCTCTTTCAAGAATGTGGACGAGTAGCGGGGGGGCTTACCTTGTGCTGTGCGTAGGGCCCGATTCCATGTAAATCGGGCCCTGACTGTGGAACGTTTTCGAAAAAATTTAATTAATTGATAATATCTAGTGGCGACAAATGTACTTACTCTTTCAAGAATGTGGACGGATGATGGGGCCCTCACCTTGTGCTGTGCATAGCGCCCGATTTCATGTAAATCAGAACCTGACTATGGAACAACAAAGGTGCGTTTTCGGAAAAATTAAATTAATTGATAATGTTTAGTGGCGACAAAGTACTTTCTCTTTCAAGAATGTGGACGAGTAGCGGGGGGGCTTACCTTGTGCTGTGCGTAGGGCCCGATTCCATGTAAATCGGGCCCTGACTGTGGAACGTTTTCGAAAAAATTTAATTAATTGATAATATCTAGTGGCGACAAATGTACTTACTCTTTCAAGAATGTGGACGGATGATGGGGCCCTCACCTTGTGCTGTGCATAGCGCCCGATTTCATGTAAATCAGAACCTGACTATGGAACAACAAAGGTGCGTTTTCGGAAAAATTAAATTAATTGATAATGTTTAGTGGCGACAAAGTACTTTCTCTTTCAAGAATGTGGACGAGTAGCGGGGGGGCTTACCTTGTGCTGTGCGTAGGGCCCGATTCCATGTAAATCGGGCCCTGACTGTGGAACGTTTTCGAAAAAATTTAATTAATTGATAATATCTAGTGGCGACAAATGTACTTACTCTTTCAAGAATGTGGACGGATGATGGGGCCCTCACCTTGTGCTGTGCATAGCGCCCGATTTCATGTAAATCAGAACCTGACTGTGGAAAAACAAAGGTGCGTTTTCGGAAAAATTAAATTAATTGATAATGTTTAGTGGCGACAAAGTACTTTCTCTTTCAAGAATGTGGACGAGTAGCGGGGGCTTACCTTGTGCTGTGCGTAGGGCCCGATTCCATGTAAATCGGGCCCTGACTGTGGAACGTTTTCGAAAAAATTTAATTAATTGATAATATCTAGTGGCGACAAATGTACTTACTCTTTCAAGAATGTGGACGGATGATGGGGCCCTCACCTTGTGCTGTGCATAGCCCCCGATTTCATGTAAATCAGAACCTGACTGTGGAAAAACAAAGGTGCGTTTTCGGAAAAATTAAATTAATTGATAATGTTTAGTGGCGACAAAGTACTTTCTCTTTCAAGAATGTGGACGAGTAGCGGGGGCTTACCTTGTGCTGTGCGTAGGGCCCGATTCCATGTAAATCGGGCCCTGACTGTGGAACGTTTTCGAAAAAAATTTAATTAATTGATAATATCTAGTGGCGACAAATGTACTTACTCTTTCAAGAATGTGGACGGATGATGGGGCCCTCACCTTGTGCTGTGCATAGCGCCCGATTTCATGTAAATCAGAACCTGACTATGGAACAACAAAGGTGCGTTGGAAAGGGAGTGAGACAAGGTGACACCATATCTCCGAAGCTCTTTAATGCCACATTGGAAAATGTCTTTCAAACACTGAACTAGGAAAACAAAGGGATAAAGATTAATGGAGATTATCTAACCCACATTCGTTTTGCTGATGACGTAGTCATTTTTGCAACTACCCCATCAAAGCTGCAGAGTATGATCCAGGAACTTGCTGACAAGAGTAAAGAAGTGGGATTAAAAATGAACTTTCAGAAGACAAAAGTGATGTTCAATGCTTTTACAAGAAATGAAGATTTATCGATTGATGGAGAAAAGCTGGAGATAACAGACACGTATGTTTATCTTGGACAGCAGATATCAAGTGAGGGTCACATTGATGAAGAAATTCATCGGCGTACAAAACTTGCCTGGAGAGCTTTTGGAAGAAACAGCATAATTTTCAACAGCAATATGCCATTATGTCTTAAAAGAAAAGTGTTTGATCAATGCATCCTTCCAGTGCTTACGTATGGTGCAGAGACGTGGACCTTAACTAAAAGAGACATACAAAGGCTGCAGACAACTCAAAGCAGCATGGAGAGGTGCATGCTTGGTATAACCAGGAGAGATAAGAAGAGAAACTCGTGGATCCGAAAAATGACAAGAGTGGAAGACATCATGATCAGAGTTAAATCCCTGAAATGGCAATGGGCTGGACATACTGCCAGAAGAACAGACCATCGATGGACAGCCGAAATTTATATTGGATTCCAAGGGACAGGAAAAGACCCAGAAGAAGACCACATGGGAGATGGGTGGATGAAATTCGAAAGTATGCAGGGGTGACATGGAGGAGACTGGCACAAGACAGACCGTTGTGGAGGAAACTTGGGGAGACCTTCGTCCAGCAGTGGATTGATAATGGTTGACAATGATGATGATGATGATTTGACATTTAGAAATGCTGATTCCATGATTTTCACAGCG
This sequence comes from Macrothele yani, assembly GCA_039090855.1. Lineage (NCBI taxonomy): Eukaryota > Metazoa > Arthropoda > Arachnida > Araneae > Macrothelidae > Macrothele > Macrothele yani. The sequence continues at coordinate 43,485,743 of CM077004.1, forward strand.
TTTTTTAATTGCAGAACACGAAAATTTCTCTTCGTAAAGAGCAAACACATAACCTTCTGTCCACAGCTTGTTTACGTGCGCCATTTCCTTAGCAGACGATATTTAACTGCAGCAGATGTTTCTTTCGTGTTCATCTAACTCGCTGTTGCCAGTTTCACTTCTTTCATTTTCTGCAATTTCTTACGAAAAACGTTGTATAAATGTGTGAACTTCCTCTTTGCTTACCACACGAATAAGAAGAGATGAAATCATAGGTCAAAATCTCAGTCTCGCGGCCTAAATATGTTTTAAACAATGGGTTCTCAAGAAAGTCCAGAATGGCTGTATATGAAAGCATATAGTTGTTCCAACCCTGATGTATGACAGTGAAATCTAGGTACTACAGAAGAAACATAGAGGTCATTTGTGTGCTCGACAGATGCGTTACTTACAGTGGGGTGGGGGGATGTTTGTCAGGACAAGCTCTGATCATATGAGGAATGAAGATGTGTTGCAGATGTGTAATGTGAATTAAAATGTTGTTAGTAAAGTGGAGACTAATATTCTTAGGTGGTTTGGCCATGTTGAAAGAATGAGTGATGAGACGCGTACTAAGGGAATTTGTTCAGCCCAAGTGGCAGTTAAGAAAGGTAGAAGAAGGCCAAGGAAATCATGGGGAGGACAAAATTAAGGAATGTCTACATGAGAAAAAGACAATGAGTATGGATTACAAAAAGTCTTCTGTGCGTCGTGTGATGAATGTCAGTTAAGCTCCAGGTGTGCTAAAATTGCTGTAAATGGAGACGTTTGATGCGGCAACAGTAAGTATTTTTTTAATAACAAAGTAAGTACATTCTAGTTCCATTACTAAAATATTTATCTACTAAAATATTTATCTTGGCGTGTTGTCTTTCTATAAGGAGTCAGCTTCTGAATATATATATATATATGATTGGGGATTTAATGACCATCGTGAACAAATCAGTGGGCTATAAACAGTCACCCGTCCCTAATTTAAGGTCACTGGCTCCAGGGAGGGAAAAGATCCACTGCCTCAAAACAAACACAACATCCATGCCTCACCGGGATTCGAACCCGGAGCCATCTCGGACGAATGATCATAAGCATTCCCTTAAACCACTGCATCACCGGGCAGGCCTTCTGAATATCAGAGGACAGCTTAGTGATATGTATATGTATTTTTGTTTTGCTTTGTTTTGAAGATTTCTGCGTTCATTTGCTAATTTTTTGCTGTTCCTTGTGCAAAGAGCCTTGTGCCAAAGCTTTTCTTGAGCCCGCTGCTTTCAGATTTCATCTTTTCATAATATTTTATGTGGAGACTTTTTCAAGAACTTTTTAGGAGATCTGAGGGATTTTTAATTTATGTTTCGAACTCGCATCCTTCTGCTCCGGAGCCAAATGCTTTCCCAATTAAGCCACACCGACGGAGTTTCCCGTCTTGACATCTGCGTCGCCTTTGAGGTAGGCACGTCACGTATATATATAAACTGGCGGAAAGTGAAAAAAGAACACCAAGAACGAATTGGCTGACGATCATGAAATTTGTATATGTTAATGGGGCCGAGTTTACGTAGGTGTGATGTTAATTTCGGGACCAACCGGTGAGCGCTTACGCCACAGCACGGCATAATATGCAAATTGTCTTCGGTGATATTTAAGGAGTACGGCGAAGTGAATGTAATCAGTCGTCGGCGTACGGACACGTGCGAAGACCCTGAAGAAGCTGCAATGCCTGGACATGAATGACGTGTACGATTGCAGCAGTTATCGGACTCCGCGAGGCCGGGTGGTCGTATCGTCGTATTGCGGAACGAATTGGACGGGAAGTATCGGTGGTGGTACGATGGTGGCGTAGATGGTCCGAGGAACATTCCCACACGAGAAGACGTGGAACCGGGAGTCACAGACGGACTGATGAGCGAACCGATCGGCGCATAAGAAGAGCGGCGTTGTCAAGCAGAACATCCACTGCGACGCCAATCCGAGCTGCCGTTGCACCTGGGGTGACTGTGCGAACAATCCGCAACCGTCTACTGGATGCAGGACTCCGTCACGTGAGCCTCTGGCATGTGTACCTGTGACTCCAGTCCACCGTCAGGAACGGCTGCGGTGGTGTAGCCAACGTCTGCACTGGAGAACGCAATGACGATCTGTCGTGTTCAGCGATGAAAGCAGATTCTTCTTGGGAGGCTCCGATGGCCGTATGCGTGTTCGCAGACACACAGGGGAGCGTCTCCACCTTTCTTGCATCCGCCAGCGACACACAGGACCTACACCTGGTCTCCTGGTGTGGGGAGCGATCCGCTATCACTCCCGTACACAACTAGTGTTTGTACCGGATACGTTAAACAGCACCTCCTACATCAACAACATCATTCAGCCCGTTGTTGCGCCATTTGTAAGGTGGGTCCATCGTGGTGTATTCCAGCAAGATAACGCACGCCCACACACGGCACGTGCAACGCAACATGCACTTCAGGGTATGAGACAACTTCCATGGCCTGCACGTTCACCGGACTTGTCCCCCATTGAGCACGTGTGGGATTTTATGGGACAAAGACTTATCCGGTTTCCACGGCCAGCCACGACCATCCCCGATATACGCGTCCAGGTTGAGGATGCTTGGAACTCAATACCCCAAACTTACATCCAACATCTGTACGACAGACTCCATGCCGGAATTGCACAGTGTGACGCAGTTCATGGCGGTTCAACCTCGTACTAACCATGTTACATGGAAATGTTATTTTTCAGTTTACCAGCAAATACAGCTGTATTTTGCCATAATGTTTTGATCACGTTATCCTCTGTATTCCGTTATTATGCTGTATAAATTTCGTTGGTATCAGACGTCTCCTTCTTGGTGTTCTTTTTTCACTTTCCGCCAGTGTATATATATACCTCCCCCCCCCCCCCCACCCCGCTGAGAAAGACGGGGGCACGGAATCACGTTTCATTTCCGTCGCAAACCATGCTTGAAGTAACTCTCTGCAGAAGAAGGAATTCTGATTAATTCCAGGCGATGTGTGAAAGAAGCATCACAAATTTTTCGAAGAAGCTAACAGCCAGTAGAACCATTTTTACGTTCTGGCGCCAATGTGATTTTCAAGCCCAAACTCTGCCCGTGGCGGACTAGAGCCCACATTCTTTGGCTCCGGAGTCGAATATTTTTCCAATTAAGCTACGCCGGCAAGGGCTTATCACTGCTACTTGCCGTCTTGACATGTACGTCACCTCTGAAGTAGGTACGTAATATGATCTAGCGATAAAGCGGGAATTGTGGCAATGGAAGCTCCCAGGATTTCCATGATCAAAGAAATCCAAAATGCAGCCCAGTGCAGGAAGGGTACGAATAATGAACCTAGTTTTTTTATTGAAACAGGTGAGCTGTAAGACTACTGCATTTCAAGTGGACAAATTTTCACTGGTTCCTACTATGCACATGTGCTCAGGAAACCCCTGAAACGAGAAGTTGCCACACAAAAAAAAAAAAAAAAAAAAAAAAAAAAAACAGATTTTGCCTCACGGGGATGGTGCTTTACAAGGACAATGCTCATCGCTCTCAAATTGAGCAACAAGAAAATTGCCCATTAGGGAGTGGACGTATTGTCACATTCCCCGTAACTCTATCCCTGTGATTTCTTTTTGCTTCTCGGGATAAGAAACGTCTAAAACGCAGCCATTTCCAATCTGATGCTGAGCTCGGTAATGGTGTGATGGGTTTACTTTACACTATGTCTAATGCGCCCATATGTTTGAACATTAGAAGAAACGCTTGTATGGAAAGGGAAAAACCACGTTTTGAAGAGGAACAGCCGCAAGTAAGCTGCAATAAGTGTGGTTTAATCATATAGCAGCTTTAGTCGTGAAACTTTCGGAACAATCGTCGTATAGCAGCATCCAAACTAAGGCGATGAATACAGAACACAAATCTTACTTTTCCACATGAACACCAAAGCAGTTAATACACTTGCCCCATCGATTCACCAATTATTTTTTTTATTGAGCTGAGAATTCAGCGACAAGGGTCCGCACCCCACACTTCACCTTAGCCACCACTTCGGAGTAATTGCGAAAATGTGACTAGAAATTAGAGAGATGAACAGGTGGAAGTACGCGAGTGCAGAATGGCGGTAAAAATGGCGGTACAGGACCAATAGAACCTCTCCGGGAGGAGCGTTGTCCCGTTTGCTATGTGGGGACGAGAATTGTCATGCGAAAGAATCACCCATCCATCACGTGAGCATGCCAGGGCTCCGTCTACTGACTGCTTTCGTCAATCGCTGCAGAGTGATGCAATATTGGTGGATAACGATGGCAGCCCCGTGGACCAAAGAAGTCTAGGAGGCGAATGGAACAGCAGCTTTTTTTGAGAGCACTGGGCACTCACGTTCTATCGCCCGATAAAAATGCGGCTAAATAATTCGCGGCCTTTTTCCGCGTAGCATTGTTGTTGTTACAGACTCAGCTTCTTTCACATGGTTTCCAGTTTTCCCGTCATTGGTGTGGGTACCCACCTCGATGGAACATTTCTATACGCCAGCACGTCGTAAACGATATAAAGCTCTACCGAAAAAAATAATTTGTATTTGCGGCAATATGAGGCAAGGTCACGTGCCTGTCTTCTTCCATCAGAGCCTCCATGCACGCCACACTGTAAAAAATAAGTGGTATGAATTCACGGAAAAATTCTGAAAATAACGTGTAGCAAAGTTGTCCGTAGTTGTCCGTCTTTTTCAGAAATTTCTGTTTTTTTTTTCAAAAGTGTTCGTTTATTTTAACCCGTATTTTCACAGATTTTATGTAGTCAGACATTCTGTTTATTACAGAAAAAATCCATTTCAGCTTTTTTCGTATTTAAACTGAAATTCCGCAAAATCAACGACCCTGCATTTTTCAGCCCTTACTCCACATGATTCTTCCGCTGCAGTCAGTATCAAATCCCGTTATTTAGGTTTGTTTAACAGGTAACGCACGTCTTTAACCACTGAGCCACAAACGCTCGGATATCCGAATCACGTTCATCGTAAAACAAATTACGCAATGATGATTTTTTTTTTTTTTTTTTGGCCATTAATGCGAGTGATTTAGTCATTTTATTTTCTGTTGGAGCTTATTATTTTTCTGAATAGGTTTGCAATAATTTTTTCCTGTCGGAGGACTTTTCACAACTTAAGCATTTTTCATCGAGTTTTTTCGAAGCAACAAAATGCTTTGCAACTTGATTTTTTTTAAACTGACAATGACTTAAAAAGGGTGAAATATACTTTTTATAGTATAATTTCACAAAAAAAAAACTCTCAATATAAAATTTACTCTTGATAGCTATAATAGCTTTTGTCTTAAGTTGTCCAAAAACTGATACGTAGACATCGTATAATCATCTGTACAATAAGTTAAGTACCCGGTTTCTTACAGTAACGCAATGTATAATAAATAGCTGGTGCACAAAATAAGGGAGAGGAAAAGAAATACCCTGTTCCACAATAAACAAAATTCATGCGATATGCTATCCACAATATCAGATGTCACAACGGAACTTCAAAATTCGACAGACGATTGAAATTTAAAAGTTAATCAAACCTCAAATAGTCTCATCAATCGTTCCTATTACCGGTAATTTCTCATCATACGGATACGGAAAAAGTGAGAACGGATTTCTTCCGTTAATATACGATAGGAATTATGGAAGAGTTTCTGGAAATTCAGAATTTTTTTTTTTTTTGATTGGAGGTTTAACGACCACCGTGAGCAACTCAATGGGCTATAAGCAGTCGCCCGTCCCTAATTTAGGGTCACTGGTTCCAGGGAAGGGAGAGAGCCAGTGCCGTAAGACAAACACAACATCCATGCCTGACCGGAATTCGAACCCGGACCCCTTACGGACGAATGATCAGAGGCCAGCGCCTTAGTCCACTGCGCCACCGGGGCGGCTCAGAATTTTTCCGTTAACACCTCTCTAAAACGGTAATTTACCGTCAGTATAAGAAAGTAATTGCGAAAAGGTTTCTCAAAATTCAGAATTTTCCCGTGGTACGAAAAATCCGTGAAATTCAGGTTCCTTTCCGTTATGTCACGGAAAAGGTTGTATCAGAAATATGCTTCGTTAATTCACGAAAAAAATGACGGAAAAATGGCTCGTGAATTTCGGAGTTTTTTTTTTTTTTTTTTTTTTTTTTTACAGTGTGCGTTGCTATCTGATGTTGAAGTTAAAGGTTTGCCATTGCGTTTCATACGTATTCCTTGCACACAAAAATCTAATAACCGCGCGTACCTCCGGTTAAAACCATGTTTTCAAGCGGGCCGTCAGTCACTTGAAGCTGTTCTCCAGCTTTATTGAAACTCCTGTTCCAACCAGCGCCCTCTGGTCAGGAGAGTGAAATGACGTTGAGGGGATGCCTATTTACATATCCTTTAACCGCTGCCAAAAGTCATCGGAAGTTATTTAATGACCAGCCTACGTACAAACTGTAGTTAGTAAGTTGACACGATGAAATAGAATTAACATAGTTGTAGCTCATTTTAATCATCCAGGTTATCGAAGGTTCTATTCCAATGTGTGCTCATCGCTTGTAACTGTTTTTCTGACAGAGGGTGGCCAAGTGGTTAGCGAGTACGTCGTCGGGTAGGGGGATGCTTGGTTCGCATCCTGCTACGACCAAACACCCGCAGTGACTCGGAAGTCACTCTAAACTGTTGGCCCGTGATAGAGACTCGTGACCATTAACAAGTCTAACTCCTTACCCATGCGACCAGCGCCTGGGAGATGATCAAATGATCATACGTAGAGGATTTTAGGAAGGGGGTGTCTAACCCCAGGTCTTAAACAACCCTTAGAAAGAGGAAGCTAGGAGATTTGGACTAGAGTGCCCGATAGGAAAGTCACACGGAAGCGAAGTAGAAAGGGGGAGGAAGACGCTCTTATTTACTACCGGGGGAGGGGGCAGTACCCGGGGTCCGACGGCTTAACGTGCCAATCTGACGCACGGCGGATATTTAGTAGATCGAGCTTTCCTACCTGCATGGGATCGAACTTTTTTTTTTTTTTTGATTAGAGGTTTAACGACCACCGTGAGCAACTCAATGGGCTATAAGCAGTCGCCCGTCCCTAATTTAGGGTCACTGGTTCCAGGGAAGGGAGAGAGCCAGTGCCGTAAGACAAACACAACATCCATGCCTCACCGGGATTCGAACCCGGACCCCTTACGGACGAATGATCAGAGGCCAGCGCCTTACACCACTGCGCCACCGGGGCGGCTGGGATATCGAACTGAGGTCCTTTCCGTGGCAGTTACGAACGTTGCCCACTAGGCCACCCGCGGCCGAGCGCCTGGGAGATTTAGTCCATGTAGCATAAATATTGCACGGTCGGTGTGTAACAACCAACCAATCTCCACTTCATTTCCATTGGTCGAACTTGGTGTAGGACATGGTGCTTTGTCTAGCCAAGAGGTGGGAAACCTTTTCATGTTGGAAGGCCGCATTAAGTTTGTTGTAGTCTAACAAGGCCGCATTCAAGAAACTTCAATTGGATATACTTTGAAATGTACGTTGTTTTGTAAAAATCTTACTGTGTATTAAGAAACTTCAAAAAATTAGAAAGAAAATTGTTAATTCTAAAGTTAACTAACCTTTTAATGACTTTGTTGCCACTGCTGTTTGATGGAAAGCGTTTGAATACTCGTATTTAGTTGCAACATGGAGGTCCACTCTTTTAGCTGCTCCTCTAGATGGGTATCCGTCATTTGTGACCTTAAGGTGGACGTCAAGTAATTTTGCTTCCTATACTTCCAATGGAAAAACTTTTGTACACATTTTCTTCACAATTAATGCGTTCCGAAGGATGAACATTTGAACATCGATTAAAATAGCTTTATTTTATAACTTGGAATATTTAATATTTTCTAAACCATAACCATAATTATATTAAAAATCAATAACTTTTCCTTTGGTGGTGTTGAAACCAGAAAAAAGATGGCGCCACCTGTACTTTGATGACGTCAGTAGACAAACAAATGTTGGATTGCATAATTATGGTTATGTTTTAAAAAATATGAAGTATTCCAAGTTATAAAATGAAGTTATTTTAATCGATGTTAAAATTTTCATCCTTGGGAACGCATTAATTGTGAAGAAAATGTGTACCGAAGTTTTTCCATTGGAAGTATAGGAAGAAAATTTACTTGACGTCCACCTTAAGGGCATCTTGATTTGGGTTAGGTAGGAGAATGTAGATTCGCAGCAATAAGTGGCTGAAAATCAAGAAAGCATTTCTCGTGCTTGTTGCCGAAGGCGTGGGTATTCTTTTGCATTTTTCCATATTTCAACGGCATCTTTCTTAGCGTTAAATAAGGACTTTAAAATGTCATCTTCTGGCAGCTCAATCAATTCCATCTGTAGTTCTTTAGGAGCCATAGAACAAAATCATGAGCGTAGCAGGTGTCAAAATAGCCCTTATGACTTACTAATAATTTTATTGTGGCTGTCAATCGGGGAGCATTATTTCATTGAATCTCCTTTTACTCTTCGGTATTTTAAATGTGGTAATTTTAAGTTAAAATAAAAATAGTAAAAGAAGAACAAAACATATTAATTAAAATAAAAGGATTGGTTCTGGAAAATTTGGATGCAGATCAGAACAGATGTAGAGGATTTTAGGAAGCGAGTGTCTGAACCCAGGTCTTAAACAACCCTTAACAACTATAACGAAGTAAATTTCTCCGTCATTTTTGTCCACGCCGGGGCTCGAACCCGGGTCACCTCATTCCGGAGTAAGTCACTCAACCAATTGAGCTACGCGGACGTTCGTTCTGACTGCTATCTGCCTTTATGTCGTGTGCGTCCTGCTGGTAGGTACGTCACATCCCCCTCCGAAAGAGGGCCGGGAGCATGACCTACGGGTCAGCCGTGACCATGAATCGTCGTAGGCAGCCATCCACTGTAAAACGTGCACTTGAGAACTCCCAGTCAATCTAGTGTGTGGAATGCAACGTCACACACATATATTTTTCAAAGCGCTGAAGAAGGGGTTCTCTTATTTTTCCTATCTTGCGGTGAGGAAAGACCATCACACCATTGCGAGATTTTGAACGGCCGGGTCATCCGGAAAGTTCAGGCGCCATTATAACGAAGTAAATTTCTCCGTCATTTTTGTCCACGCCGGAGCTCGAACCCGGGTCCTCTCATTCCGGAATAAGTCACTCTACCAATTGAGCTACGCGGACGTTCGTTCTGACTGCTATCTGCCTTTATGTCGTGTGCGTCCCGCTGGCAGGTACGTCACACAACATCAAACAGAAGTGCTCGCTCTTTCCACGTTTATAAGTGAGTCACGGAAAAATTCTCATCGGTTGCCACCGGGAATCGAACCCAGGGTCTACCAGTTACGCGCCGGACATGCTACCACTGCACCACGGCGGCCTAAGTCAGACTCACATACGACTAACTGCCAAACCACATGGCAGGTTGCTTCTTGGAGCCCCGCACAATACTGGGGATTAACCAAAGATAGAAAGAAGCAACTGAATAAATCACTAGGAGGCGAATGAATAATTAATACACGCAATGCTGGGGATTCAGCAAAGCTTTCTATCTTTGGTGAATCCCTAGCATTGTGCGGGCTCCAAGACGCAAACCTGCCGTGTGGTTTGGCAGTTATTCGTATGTGAGTCTGGAGAATTCGAGGCCGCTCTGGTGCGGTGGTAGCATGTCCGACGTGTAACTGAAGGACCTGGGTTCGATTCCCGGTGGCGCCCGATGAGAATTTTTCCGTGACTCACTTATAAACGTAGAAAGAGCAATCACTTCTGTTTGATGTTCCGAATCCACGTCGATAGTGTGAATTAAATAGTGTGTATTAATTAACCGTTAACAAGTTAATAAAATCATGCAATGCATTGATTATGATACGCTTTCCAACATACCAGAAATCAGTACTCAATTTATTGCTCAAGTTATGAGGATAATGTCTGTGGAATAAATCTCGCTCATGTGCCCTGACTTTTGACCCCATTTCGATTATATTCAACAGAACCAGTTCAGTATACCTCCGGAACAACATGCTAAAGTTTTGTCGCAATCGAAGCATTTTTACGTAAGTTATGACGCATAAGGGCGATGGAATGGATCCCGCTCCTATGTCCTGACCTTTAACCCCATTTCGTCTATTTTCAATAAAGTTCGTCCCCGGTGGTCTTCTACCACATACTAAAATTTCATCGAAATCGAGCCATTTTTACGCGAGTTATCATGCGGATGGACTGGCAGACAGACGGACAAAGCTGGAGCATATACGTTTCTTCAAACTACGGTTGGAAAGCTTAAAAAAATAGGAAGCTAGGATATTTGGGCTAGAGTGCCCGATAGGGAAGTGCACGGAATCGAGGTAGAAAAGCGGAGGAAGACGCCTTTATTTATAACCGGGGAGCCAGTACACTGGGTCCTACGGTTTAACGTGCCCGTCCGACGCACGGCGGATATTTAGTTGTTCGAGCGTTCGTACCTGCCTGGGATTGAACCTGATATTTCTCAGTGGCAGTCACAAAAGTTGACCACTAGGCCATCTGGGGCCCTAAAACTTAGATTCACTCAAAACGCCACACTCAATGGCGTAGAAGGTCGCAGGTTCCTCTTCCCTGGTCTAACCCCTCACCATGCATCTAAAAATCGAATAAAACTTGCACCATTTGCCGAGGATGATTGTGGTGCGCTGGTGTGGGTGGAACGTAACTTTCGAGTAAGATCAACTGCTGGCCACCCAAAATGCAACACCAAGAAGGACACGAGATAGCAAAGCCAGATTTACTGGACACATAACAACAGATACAAAGATGAAACGATTGAGCTTACAGGCCCGTGCGACTTGCGGAACACGCAGACATCAATAGTTCGTGTGGCCCCCATGGCTGGTAATAGCAGCAGCTACACGCCGCGGCATCGAACGAAAGAGGCTTTGGATGTGGGTTTGGGGTATGTTAGTCCAGGCTGCTTCCACACGTTGCCACAGTTCATCAGGCGTAGCCGCAGGTAGTGCTTGCCGGGACACTCGGTTGCCGATCAGCGACTAGACGTGTTCGATGGGTGACATATCGGGAGAACAGGTGGGCCACGGCAGCAGTGACACCTGGTGGGCCGTGAAGAATTGTGGCACGATGCGTGCCACGTGCGGGCGCGCATTGTCCTGTTGAAACGTGGCCGCTGGCAGGTCCTGCAGGTAAGGGAAGACTACAGGCTCCAAACGTCGGAGATGTAGCGGTGGCTGTTGAGTGTACCGGCGATGCGTACCAGATGGGTGCGGGTGCCATATCCAATTGAGCCCCAAATCATAACGCCAGGCGACGGACCGGTATGGCGATGCATAATGCAGGTGTCCTACAATCTCTCGACGCGGTGCCGCCACACACGGATCCGACCATCGTGGTGTTGCAGGCAGAAGCGGGATTCGTCGGAGAAGACAATGTCGTGCCATTCCGTAGTCCAGGTGCGGCGTTCAACGGCCCACTGCCGCCGCACTCGCCGGTGGTGTAACGTCAATGGTAATCGGAGCAATGGGCGCCGTGCGACAAGTCCCCTCTCCTGCAGACGACGTCGAACGGTACGCGCTGATACAGGTTGTTGCGCAACACACCCTAATTCCTGCGCTAACGTTCGTGATGTGGTGGTGCGAGCCGTCAATGCCCGCCGCACAACATGCCGGTCCTCTCGTTCGGTGGTGTGCCACGGCTGCGACAATCGCTCACGTCGGTCTCTCCGTCCCTCCAGCCAACACGAATCCATACACGCCTCACTGTGGCTAGATGTCGTCCCACACGGGCGCCGATGTCTCGGTACCATAAACCGCTGTCGCGATAAGCCACTATTCGTCCTCTGTCGAACTCCGAAATGTGCTGGAATGACTGCGGTATTCTGTGACGAGACATCAGGAAGCTTCCCACGCACAGGTCCGGCAGCACAGCACACTTCCACTACTTACACCCCGCCTTCTGTGCACCCTTCTATAGTGCTTCTCGGTGGCGTGCCGGACGCAGATGATTTGCATATGCCCTGCAATGCTAATCGTTTGCATGTCCTCTCGCGGGAGACGCATGCTGCGAATTTCAGGCCAATCGGATGCTTCCTTCTTGGTGTTGCATTTTGGGTGACCAGCAGTGTATATCAATTTTAAAAAATGGGGAAAATTTTCCAAATACGTGGAGACAACGTAAATAGGCAAAGGCATCGCTCTTTCCGTGTTTTTCTTTAACACACAGCAGCCTAAAAATTGTTATTCGACACCGCTGGGATCGAATCCCAGATCTCTCATAGCGAGTGCGTTCGCTTTACGCTACGGTGCCACCACGGCGCTATGTGTGTTTATCTGCCAGCATCTGACTTCACAAGTCCGTAGGATGGGTTCAGCAACTGAGACGTCTCCATCTCGTGAGGCTTAACGGCATAAGCTATTTAATTATAGCTAATAAATCCAAAGGGCGAGAGAAATGGTGAAAATGTTCCAAATACGTGGAGATAATATAAATAGACAAAGTCATCGCTCTTTCCACGTTTTTGTTTAACCAACACTCAGCAGCCAAAAAATTGCTATTCGACACCTCTCTGTAAGTAGCTGAGTTTGCCGTTAAGTCCCACCAGATGTGTGTTTATCTGTAAGATGCTGACAGATAAACACACATAGCGCCGTGAATTGTTGGCACGTAGCGTAAAGCGAACGTACTCGGCTAGTTACCGAGAGATCTGGGATTCTATTCCAGCGGTGTCGAATAACAATTTTTCTTCTACTGTGTGTTGGTTAAAGAAAAACGTGGAGAAAAGCAATGATTTAAAAAGTATTTTATACTCTCCGAAAACGAAAATTTTATTTTCACTGAAACTATGAAAGATTTCCGTCTTTAGCACGATTTAATGATTAAAAGATGAGAAATATATACAATTAAAACCATGAGCACTTTCGAGGCAGCGGCTGCCTCTTCTTCAGATGTACAACTTTAAATTGAATTAAAAAGAAGCAAAACTATTTCTTTGCATTGGAACAAATTAATTTAGTTTAGGTCGTGATAGTGCATGGTAACAGTAATTCAAAAATGGAAAAACATTCTCACAATGATTACCTGCAATTTAATGAATACCGCAGATAGACAAGTGGCCGACGTTCGTGTATGCCACGAGAAAATATCAGGATTGATTTCATGCAAGTACAAACCCTCCAACCACTAAATATCTGCCATTCGTCAGATGGGTACATTAAGCCGTCGGACCCAGGCTACTGGGCCCCCGGTTATAAATAAGGTCGTCTTTTGCTCTTCTTTTTATCTTGTTTCCATGCGACTTTCGTGCGGAGCACTCTTATCCAAATCTCCTAGCTTCCTACTTCTAAGAATTGTTTATGACCTGAAGCTAGTACTCCCTTCGAAAAATCCCCTACGTAAATTTCTCTAGTCCCACTGACACGGATATCATGTCACTGGGTATTCTGCGCCATTGTTGTAGCTGTTTTAACTGGTAATCCGTCGGAAAAATTAGTGTCATTCCCGAGGCTTGAAAAATGCGGTCGTCTGCGACGAGTAAAAAGTTTTAGTTGACGAGTAAAAAATTCAGTAGAGCAGTTTAAATTCAATCGGCTATTATTTATGCGCTATTGTGCCTATTGCTGGATACGTAAAACTATCAATTTCTTAATAAAGTTATTTTAATTCACAGAAGTGATGCGCGATTCTGCGCCAGCATGGGAAACTTGTTTCTCCGCAAAAGAAATCGCACGGCGAGTGCCGTGAGTCAAAACATCCGGGCACGGTGAGCTTAACAAGGAACGCGAGCCAAGAACCCGAAAGCCCGGTAGAATGATTTCCTCAAACGCTGTGTGAAAAGATAGGCAGTGTAAGAGTCACATGCGCCTCACGAGCTTCCATTTAGTCGCAGGTCAAAGGGCAAACACGGGAGTTCGTGTTTTCGCGGAGCTTTTAGGAAATTCCTAAAACATTGATGGATTCTTGCATCACCTACTCTAGAGGGAGGAAACTGAGTTTGGTTATTATACAATGGTTAATAGTTTAAATTAAGTTAGTGATAAAATATTATTCGAGAATGTGTATAAATTGTTAACAAATCAAACTTTAAAACACGAAACAAAATTGACAACCTTACGGGGCTGTAAATTTGTTTCGTGCTTTTTTTTTTTTTTTTTTTTGCTGTCAGTTTCTTTTTTTTTTTTTTTTTTTTTCGTATTTGTCTGATTTTTTTTTTTTTTTTTTTTTGGAGGTTTAACGACCACCGTGAGCAACTCAATGGGCTATAAGCAGTCGCCCGTCCCTAATTTTGGGCCACTGGTTCCAGGGAAGGGAGAGAGCCAGTGCCGTAAGACAAACACAACATTCATGCCTCACCGGGATTCGAACCCGGACCCCTTTCGGACGAATGATCAGAGGCCAACGCCTTAGACCACTGCGCCACCGGGGCGGCGTATTTGTCTGATTGGTGAACCAGCATGGAATTTTTCAATTGCCACCCATTAGTCGCAGTGGTCTAAGCGATGGCTACTGATCATTCGTCCGAAAGGGGTCCGGGTTCGAATCCCGTGAGGCATGGATGTTGTGTTTGTCTTACAACACTGGCTCTCTCCCTGCCTTGGAACCGGTGGTCCTGAATTAAGGGCTGGCGACTGTCCATCGAGTTGCTCACGGTGGTCGTTGAACCTCCAAAAAAAAAAAAAAAAAAAAGATTGGTCTTTTTACTTCGTATGATAGATGAAAACACGAAAAATATTATTCTAGGAAGCGCCCTTTGCCCTTCCTGGTATTGGTGTATCTGTTTACATTTCGTTGAACAACCTCAGCTTTCAGGAAATCGCGTGGGCAAATGTCTTCAAAAACAAGTTTTCATAAGCACACCGGACAAAAAATTACGAAATGCTCATTTTATTGGTTAATATGGGGTTACATCACCACAAGTTAGAAGCACAGCCTTGATTTTCTTTGGTATGCTGTCAATATGTGAGCGGATGACATTAATGTCCAGTTTGCCCCACGCCGTGAACAACTGGTCCCGCAGAGCAGTCGAATTGGGAGGGTGTTGTTGTCTTTTCTTAACAGCCCGTTCAAGCATGTCCCAAATGTTCTCTATAACATTGAGATCAGGCGAATTGGTGGGCCAGTTGAGATGTGGGACGTCGACCTCATGTTCTGCAAACCAATCATGCACAATAGCAGCTTGGTGGACAGTGCAGTTGTCGTCTTGATAACGTGGATCTGGAATGGCGGCATCTTGGAGGAACTGGACATATGGCAACACCTCGTTATCCAACAGTTTCACGTATAGTCCACCGCTTTCATCGCTTTCATGCCATTAGACATGTGAACTAAAGGGCCCACCCCCAAAACATGATACTTTCACCCCCTCCCCCTTTTGTACAGCCCTTTGCACACACTCTGCGTTGAAGGCTTCTCCGGCCTACCGCATGACCCTGGATCGACCATCATTGGAATACAGGCAGAACCTGGATTCGTCCGACCAGATGATGCGTCGCCACTGTTCTGTGGTCCAGTGTCGGTGTTCCCTCGCCCATTCCAGCCGCTTTTTCTTGTGTATGGCACACAGCTTGAGGCGTACCTTAGCTACACGACTGAATATTCCTACACCATGCAGTTCTCGTCGAAGCGTTCGTTCGGAAACAGGCTGACTGGGTCCCGCATTGTACTCTTGCAGCAACTCATGCTGGGTTTGGAACCATTTTGCGGTTGATAATCGCCCCAGACGTCGACGATCATGGTTTCTCATGATGGTTTTTCTGCCGCAGCTGCTCCAATGGAAATTGTCTCTGGCCGACTCCTTCCACGCTAAATGAACGCTACAGACTGTGGACTTGGACACGCCAACGAACTCCGCCACCTCCCTCAGCGAATGACCATGTTCACGACCAAAGAAGATAGCTCTCTTTTGCCACTCTGTTATGTCACCTTTTCTACCTATGATACTACCTGTAAACAACAATAAAAATGATTAGCACGCATGTCTTACAAGGCTGAAAAAGTAACAAGTTACATACAATACTTTCCATTCCATTATATACACGCATTTTTCTTTGCCTGAATAGTTTCCAACTGTTCCTCCGGATGACAGCATTCCGTAATTTTTTGTCAGGGGTGCTTACTTACTGGTGGAACATCGGAGTTTCTATTGGGTTGTCGGAAAAGTCATGACGTGTTTTAGCCATGTTTTGCAAAGGTCATTTATTGATAGAAAGAACAAAGATCAATCAATGATATAATGACCGTTTTGTTCGATAACCCTTTGCCATCTTTCAGTGAGCTGCCGAATGCCTCTTTCATAGAAGGACCTGTCTTTCGTGGCGAAAAAGTGTACAAGGTGTTGATTTACAGCCTCGTCTCAATTGAACGTTATACCACACAAGGACTGTTGAAGAGAGCGAAACAAGTGGAAGTCTGACGGCGCAAGGTCAGGCGAGTATGCTGGGTGTGGCAACACATCCCACCCAAGCTCCAATAAATTTTGGCGGATGATTAGACTTCTGTGTGGTCTCGCGTTGTCGTGATGGAACACAACACCTTTACGATGAACGAGCTCTGGACGTTTCTGGATGATGGATTCGTTCAAACTGTCCAATTGCCGACAGTACACATTCGAATTGATTGTTTGGTTCCGTGGTAGGAGCTCGAAAAACATACCTTTAAAATCCCACCACACTGAGACCAGAACCTTCCGCAGATGAATGTCTGCTCTGGATGTCGTTTGAGGCGAAGCAGCACGTCGGGACCAAGACCGTTTGCGCAGCACATTGTTGTACACAATCGACTTTTCGTCACCAGTTATAAGTCGCTTCAAAAAAGGGTCGTTTTCCTCAGGTTTAATGAGCATATCGCAGATGTTTATACGCGCCGTCAATTGAGCTTCTTTGAGTTCATGAGGAACCCACACATCGAGCTTGCTTACGTATCCCAGCTTCTTCAGGTGGTCGTGAACGCTTGAATGATGGATGTGCAATGTGTCTGCAATCTCTCGTGTCGTGTAACGTGGGTTTGACTCGATCAATGCCTTGATTTGGTCGTCATCAACCTCGGTGGGCCTCTCCGACCGAGGAGCATTGTTGAGGTCAAAATCACCAGCACGGAATTTTGCGTACCACCGCTGGCACTGACGTTCTTGTAGAGCATTAACATCGTACACTTTACGCAACTTTTTCACAAGCTTGACTCGCGTTCTTCTCTTTATGGAAGTACAACAGTATAATATGGCAAAAATGCACAGTTTGGTCTTCCATCTTCAACTTGATGTCAGATCTCCGCAAATCAACCAAATTGCTCACTATTTCTTTTAGACTGCAGCTAGAACTGACACCTGTTGAATGCCATAGCGATAACAGAGATGCGCATGCGTCTAGTACTTCTAAAACCGCCCAACCGCCATCGGGTGCTAAAATACATCATGACTTTTCCGACAACCCAATAAGTTGCTCTCCCATCTGTATTTTTTAGTCTCTTGGATTAGATTGCATTGAAAAAGAAAACGAAGGCAAAAAAGTTCGAACATCCAAAAGTAGTTTATAATCCCAGTTTTCAGAAAGAATCTGTGGGCAGCGTTAAACCTCATATTGAAAAAAAAAATTATTGATTAATCTAAGAAAAGGCAAAAAGCCGTTTGCAATGCCAGTGAAACAGAGGAAACCTTATATCATCACGGCTTACATGAACGACGCAAAAGCCCCTGTCACGACTTCGTTTCAATTGTTTCTTTTTACTTTTCCGAAAAACAGAAATAGAGGAAGCACTAAAGCCTCTCTACGTTGGTGATTCAAGTCTGAAAGATACTCCATGATGAATCGATATTACATGTTCATTTAATGCTGGAGAAAAAAATGTGCTACATGGCGAAATTCTTTTGAAATGCCATTTTCGTCAGCAAATGGAAAGTTATAAACTTAGTTCGGTGTATCCAGCTGAATTTCTAGTTATTTATGACATTTTTTTTTAAATAAATAAAATGAAAATATTTTATTTCATTGAAAATTGGCTTCTAATATCTGCTCACTCTACAAAACGTAACAGACCCGAAAACTGCAGCTATAAAAAGATTTATTTTAAGATAACGGAAAGATAAAGCTATAAAAACCTAATTCATAGTTACATATTGTAAGGGATCCGTATAAGTTAGAGTCCCCCTAGTTTGGTTCTGCTGTCATGTCCCCCCTGCATTCATTAAGTCTTTCATTATACCACATATCATTAATCCACCAACAACCATAATTCTCAAATCGTAAATACACACATAGGTAAACCAACAACTTTATTACAGGTCTAACGTCCTGATTGAAGTACTAGGTGTGCAACTTAATTCTCGGCCCCTAACCGCAAGCGATCATAGAACGTCGGCAAATGCAAATAGCTGTGTGCGATAATGGCTGATTGCAGCGCCATCTAACAGCTTTCCAGGCAACCGCGTAACCGCTCACAGCTGTAGTGACAGAAGGGATGAAAGTTAACGGTGAAAGCAATGTCGTTCGAGAAGCAACATTTGAGGTACTACCTCGAGTTCGCGTTTCAGCTGAAAAAAAGTGCCGCGGTAGCCAAGCATATGTTCTGTGCTGCTTTGGTTTAGGCTGTTGTGTCCTACAGTACGTGTAAGAAGTTGTTCCAGCGATTTAAGCAGGGAAATTTCAATCTCCGTGTTGCAGAACGTCCGGGACAGCCACAGAAAGTTGACGATGAGGAACTGGAACAACTGTTTTACGCGGATCCCTGTCGCACACAGTCGGAGCTCGCCCAGGAACTCGGAGTAACACGGAAAGCCATTGCAAAGCGCCTGCATAAGCTTCGACAGATTCACAAGGAGGGCCGTTGGGTGCCCCACCAACTCAGGGTTGCAAACAAGTCTAGGCGCTACGATGTTGCTGTGTCCTTGCTCTCCAGTTCAAGAAGAAGGATTTCCTCCACAAGATTTTCACCTGTAATGAGAAGTGGATCCGCTACGATAATCCTAAGCGGCACAAATCGTGGGTTTATCCAGGTCAGCCTACCATTAGTACCACCAAACCGAATATCCATGCCAGGAAATTGTTGCTGTGCATATGGTGGGATCAGCGCGGTGTCACACACTATGAGTTGCTCAAACCTGATCAAACGGTCAATGCTGAGCGTTATTGTCAGCAACTCATTCGTGTGAGTGACGCACTGGAGGCGAAAAGACCATACACCGGCAAGGGCAGAAGGTCGGTCCTGTTGCTTCAGGATAACGCCCGTCCTCAAACCGCGAAAACGATTTTAGACACGATCACCGACCTGGGATGGGAGATTTTGTCCCACCCGGTGTATTCTTCAGATTTCGCCCCGTCGGATTATCACCTCTTTCGCTCCCTGCAACATCACCTGAGTGATACGCACTCCACTTCTGTCGAGGAGGTGCACGCAAGTATTGATGACTTTATCAACTCGAAACAGCCCTCTTTTTTCCGGAGTGGTATACGGCAGCTCCCTGACCGATGGCTCAAATGTATCCAACACGACGGGGATTGTTTCCTTGATTAGGTACGTATTCGATTTGCTATAAATTCTTGTCAACGTGTCGTGCCTGTGGCCAAGAATTAAGTTGCACACCTAATACATCGACATACGTATATACACTGAAGTGCCAGAAAAACTGGTACAGACGAACTTATGCAAAATACATAGCAACGTCACCTATGCGTGTACTCAGTTGCGTCCGCCAGTGCGTATATAAAGCGATAGGCATCCTTGCCAACTGTCAGCGCTGTTTTCAGCATGGGAATGACAAGTAATAACGATTTAAGCGCTTTTCAACGTGGTATCATAGTTGGCGCTCGTGAGATGGGCCATAGTATTTCGGAGGTAGAAACGAAGTTCGGATTTTCACGGACGACCATTGTAAGGGTGTACCGTGACTACAAGAATTCCGGCAAAACCTCCAACCTACGATACCAGTGTGGCCGTAAAGAGATATTGGGTGAACGTGACCATCGTCGGCTGTCAATAATCGTTTCACGCGATAGGCGTGCAACACTCTCGCAGGTTTCAGCGGCATTCAATGCTGGAGCTTCAAAAAGCATCAGCGTCCGGGCTGTGCAACGTGCCCTGCACGATATGGGCTTTGAGAGCCGACGCCCAACTTGAGTGCCCTTGATGGGTGCACGACACAGAGCTATGCGCCTCGCTTGGGCACGGCAACACCACCACTGGACGCTTGATGACTGAAAAAAGTAGCTTGGTCTGACGAGTCACGTTTCCAACTGTATCGGGCAGATGGAAGGATTCATGTGTGGCGCAAACCCCATGAAGCCATGGATCCCGCCTGTCAACAGGGAACTGTACCGGCTGGTGGGGGGTCCATAATGGTATGGGGTGTGTTTAGCTGGGCTTCACTGGGACCCCTGGTACGTCTACAAACGTCTGTGACCGGCCAACACTATGTGCGCATCCTTTCTGACGAGGTGCACCCGTTCATGTCCTGCATTCATGCTGATGGGTTGGGCCTGTTCCAATAGGACAATGCACCTCCACACAAGTGTCGGGACGACACATTATAGTTAGAGGAGCATTCATCTGAGTTTGGGGTGTTGCCATGCCCACCCAATTCCCCAGATCTGAACGTGATATAACACATTTGGGATGCCATGAAACACGCTATCGAGCGCATGAATCCGAGACCTCGGAATACACCCGAATTGTGGAACGCTCTGCAGGAAGTATGGTGTGCATTGCCTACAGCATATTTCCAGAAGCTAGTGGAGTCCGTGCCCCGTCGTATTTCTGCAGTCCTGCGCTCCCGAGGGGGACCTGCCAAATATTAGACTGGTGTACCAGTTTTTCTGGCAGTTCAGTGTATATAACACGGCAACGCTTCAGTTGCATGTCACCATAACTTCACGTCGACCATCAATCTAATTTCTCCTCAAGGTCAATCCGTCGACCATCACTCTAAGTTCTCCTCAAGTCAGCTCTGAGTCAGGTGGTTCTGTACCCCCGAGGGGGTCTTAGTGTCCCTAAGACCCCCTCGGGGGTACAGATCCACCTGACTCAGAGCTGACGTCACTGAACCGTATCGAATGCGGCGGCAAGTACAGCTGGCATTAATATATACGAAAAAAATAATCACAATATTTTAACAAGAGCCCTTACACATATCTTTGTAGGCGTATATCAGGTAACAAAAGACGTTCTCGAGTTTTCCCAGAACTACAAAGTGTTGGGTTGATGCATACGTTTATGCCGTTTTTTTCACCGCACTACATGAATGTATTACATCATAAGGGAAAACGGAATCAATCAACTACGTACCCCCCCCCCTCACTGTTTAAGATGGTGTCCCAACATCTGGATAGGTCAGCAATGCCATTCTTGAAAAAGCGTGAAAGTTTTGCTGCGAAGAAGTCATCAAGAAGATTCTGGAGATCAACATCATTGTTGAACGTTCTGTCACGGAGTGCATTCAACAGAGATCGGAACAGGTGATAGTCTGAAGGGACGACATTTGGGGAATAGGCCAAATACGGAAGGATCTCCCATTTCATGTCCTGAAAGGCCATTTTGGTCATGTTTACACTGTGAAGGCGTGCATTATCATGTTGTGAAAAGGACACCATGGCGCCGATGTGGCCGTTTCTGCTGAACTGCTCCCTCCACACGGCAGAGTTGCTCACAATGTTGCCGAGGAATCGGATCATTAATACTGGAGTGAATAATGCCTTCCATGTCCCACCAGACACACAACACGATCTTCGCAGGATGAAGGCCATGTTTTGAACATGGTGTGGTCGTTTTGTTTGGACTTAACCATTCCCTCCGATGCCTGAAATTCACGTACGGGCACCACTTTTCATCTTTTGTAACAATACGTGATAGAAAAGGGGTGTGTTGCCCAGAACATTCGCGACAACGAGTGAGCAAGGAACCACATTTGCTGATTCTTGTTGTCCTCGGTGAGAGTGTGAGGCACCCAAGACCCCAATTTCTGGACCTCTTCCATACGTTCCAGGTGTCGCATCACTGTGGTCTGATCACAGTGCCTCTCAGTGGCCAATTCGCGTGTATTTTGATGCGGATCCAAGTGGATGAAATTGTTAAAATGATCCTCAGCAAAGTGAGACGGACGACCTGAGCGTGGAGAGTCGTTGAGGTCAAAATTGATACCTCGAAACCGCTCAAACCATTTGCGGGCTGTCCTCGGGGCAATAGCATACACAACACAAATTTGTCGAGTAGCCTCGGTAGCTGTGGATTCCTTGTCCATTCCTCTCTACTTGACACTCCATACTTCCGGACATGAAAACCGAAAAACCATTAGCCATAATCACAAAACGCAAAATGATTTAGATACGCGATATTACTGGTTACATTTTGATATGCAACTCGCCATCTGCACCGTCACTACTGACATGGTGAACCCTTGTGAAATAAAACGGCATGAACTTATGCATCAACACAATATATAAATACGCTGTATGAAACAAAAAACAGATTCAAAATAATTGGTTTTCGTATTGAATAAAAATATTTTTTCCTATAAACAAAAAACTGAAGCTTCAAGAAAGCACACAAATATGCGTAGTTTCAGCTAAAATTAACTTTTGCAGCTTTTTTTTTTTTTTGTTACAAACTTTTTAACAATATCCGAATTGTCTAAGTCTTCAGCAGTTTTGTTTTCCATACAGACGATACTTATATTTAAAAGTCTTCCCTGTTTCATATTTAATCAAGATTAACTTTCCGTTATTTTAAGTTTGGAAAACGATGTTTCCCCGAAAGCCACTGTTACAGACAATAAAAATTTGAAAAGAGGGTTTTGTACACCTTATTATCGCTATCAGTTCTATCGAATGGAAAAGGGAGCATTGTAATTTTAAAAACCTTTTTGGATTTCAAGCTTAACTGTAAGAAAGAGCAAGATGTTTATTTTTAGGCAGTGTAAAAATCCACAATATCAGAAAAAAAAATTTAGTTTGATTTAACATGAGCACCCCCCCCCTCCCCCGTCTAATCGTATTTTGCTACAGGCATCATCAAAAATAAAAAATATTCTTAAATTACTGAATTGTTTGGAAAACATATTAATGAGTCATCTGAAAATATCTATTCTAAAGCACATTATGGGTTCATGTGATGCGTAGCATCAGTGTCTAAAGAACTTCAGTTTAGTCACACAAATCTGAAGCAAGTATATCATTTATTTTTTTTTTATTTTTTTGTGCATTACCTGACAATTTTATTTGTAAGTCCATACAATATTTTATTTTTGTATCTCTGCTTAGGGTCAATAAAGAATACAGGTCATTTAAAAATTGAAAGCCGCCCCACCCCGGTGGCGCAGTGGTCTAAGCGATGGCCTCTGATCATTCGTCCGAACGGGGTCCGGGTTCGAATCCCGGTCAGGCATGGATGTTGTGTTTGTCTTGCGTTACTGGCTCTCTCCCTTCCCTGGAACCAGTGATCCTAAATATGGGACGGGCGACTGCTTATAACCCATTGAGTTGCTCACGGTGGTCGTTAAACCTCCAATCAAAAAAAAATTGAAATGTTTCGTTATGCGTGTTCAGGTGTTCGAACCATTCTTATCATTGTATCAAAAAATAGGAAAGTTTTTTTTTTTTTGGCAGATCAATATCTCATCCACATTTCGGTACCAAAAATTATCTTTGCTTTTCTTTTGCTTACGTGGTCTAACCAGTTCAACAGTTGGAAATTCTGTTTCGCAATCTATTTCGGTGGCAGTTGTTTTATCTTTAGCTAACATGCCTTTAAACCGCCCATGTGTTCTTCATTCCTTTAAACAGCCATTTACTTGTTTTAACATTTCTATTATGGTTGGTATAACTACAACAGATTTTAGCATTAATTTGCTACAAACATTAATTTTTGAAGTAAGAGTATACCAAATCTTTCTGCAACAAATAAACTTGCAAGCTGTTTTGTTTTTATTTTTAATTTTTCTAAGAAACATTGGTTTAATTTTGTGTATCACTGGCTCTAAAAGATCCGTTAAAGCTCTAATTGTAATGTATCGTGGATTAACATCCATACTGTACTCCAATCCTCGTAACCCATAATGCATCGAATTTTTTTCTCATCTTGTTTTACAGCACGGTTTTACCGTCAACGCTGGAAGCTCTTTCTTTAGAATTTGCCATCGGTAAGATAATTCAGAAAAAAAAGCATATATTTCTTGAACAATGCTGAAAATGTCCACAATTTCTAGAGAATTTTTTCCTCGTTATATAATACACAAAGTACATAAAATGCATATGGGTTTCACGTCGAAAAATTGTGTTTTTTGAAGTTCATTGTGTTTTTGCTTCATATCGGCCGCACTGTCATAGCGCTGGTGATGCATATCACGAGGGCTGAAATCGTCAAAGGTCAAAAAAAAAATTGAAAAAAGAACTTTCAGTCCCTTGCCCGCGGTATCCATTGCTGAACAGAACAATAAAAATTATTCTCTGATTTGAAAAAATTTTCTATTAAATTATATGATGAATTATTTTTACTAAAAACGTTAACGTGCCATGTAGCATTACGAGTTCCCACAGTAAAACGTTTTCTTAACTTCCCCCACGTCACTGCTGTTAATTTATCAACCGTAAAATTTGATTGAGGCGTCCTGCCGCCCCCAGAAGCTGGCGACTGGGGGAGGCAGGATGCCTCAATCGCCCCCGTTGAACCCCCTTTGGCACGTCTTTGAATGGGAAGCCAAAATATGCAACGGTTTAATTATATGTATACGGTCATGGCCTGAAAGGAGGAATTCTCAAAAGCATTTCGTCCAAACTTTTTTTTTTTTAATCGCTTAGACTAAGAGAAACAAACAACGGTTTCGCGATATGTGAAGGACACTTTTGTCCAATTTCAACTACATAGACTATAAACATTTTTTAACAAAGCTTGGAAATATCTAATTTCGTTTTGATTGGCTAAACAGTTTTTGTGCCATCTCATTCTTTAAAAATGAGCATCCCGAAGGTACCTATTTTGTTGCACTTAATGGCACCAAAAGAGGTGGTACTCTTGATACATATATATATATCATCATCATCATCATTGTCAACCATTATCAATCCACTGCTGGACGAAGGTCTCCCCAAGTTTTCTCCACAACGGTCTGTCTTGTGCCAGTCTCCTCCATGTCACTCCCGCATACTTTCGAATTTCATCCACCCATCTTCCATGTGGTCTTCTTCTGGGTCTTTTCCTGTCCCTTGGAATCCAATCTAAAATTTCGGCTGTCCATCGATGGTCTGTTCTTCTGGCAGTATGTCCAGCCCATTGCCATTTCAGGGATTTAACTCTGATCATGATGTCTTTCACTCTTGTCATTTTTCGGATCCACGTGTTCCTCTTCTTATCTCTCCTGGTTACACCAAGCATGCACCTCTCCATGCTGCTTTGAGTTGTCTGCAGCCTTTGTATGTCTCTTTTAGCTAAGGTCCACGTCTCTGCACCATACGTAAGCACTGGAAGGATGCATTGATCAAACACTTTTCTTTTAAGACATAATGGCATATTGCTCTTGAAAATTATGCTGTTTCTTCCAAAAGCTCTCCAGGCAAGTTTTGTACGCCGATTAATTTCTTCATCAATGTGACCCTTACTTGATATCTGCTGTCCAAGATAAACGTACGTGTCTGTTATCTCCAGCTTTTTCTCCATCAATCGATAAATCTTCATTTCTTGTAAAAGCATTGTACATCACTTTTGTCTTCTGAAAGTTCATTTTTAATCCTACTTCTTTACTCTTGTCCGCAAGTTCCTGGATCATACTCTGTAGCTCTGATGGGGTAGTTGCAAAAATGACTATGTCATCAGCAAAACGAAGGTGGGTTAGATAATCTCCATTAATCTTTATCCCTTTGTTTTCCCAGTTCAGTGATTGAAAGACATTTTCCAATGTGGCATTAAAGAGCTTCGGAGATATGGTGTCACCTTGTCTCACTCCTTTTCCAATTTTTATGTGTGTTGTATTTTCAAACAGCCGAATCTTTGCACTTGCATTTTCATAGATGTTATTAATAATATTAATGTATGCATCTTCAATACCGCAGGATTTCAGAGCCATTGCAACTGCTGATGGTTTCACCGAATCAAAGGCTTTTTCATAATCGATAAAAGCCATGCACAATGGAAGCTCATATTCCCTCGCTCTTTCAATTAGTTCTCTCAGTACGTGGATATGATCTATTGTGCTGTAGCCACTCCTGAATCCAGCTTGTTCTCTCGGTTGAGCCATGTCCAGTGTCACCTTCAAGCGGTGTGAAAGAACTTCAGTGAAGATTTTATAAACCACTGATAGGAGGCTGATAGGTCTGTAGTTCCTGAGATCCTCAATGTCACCTTTTTTATGTAGCAAGATCATTGTAGCGTTGTTCCAATCCTCAGGAATTTTCCCTTCATTAAGGCATCGAGTGAAAATTTGGGCGAGTACTGTTTCGATTTCTCCACTTGCTTCTTGTATGATGTCTACAGTAATTCCATCTTCTCCTGGAGCTTTTCCCCGCTTCATGTTCTTGATTGCATGTGCAACTTCTGCTGGAAGGACTGGAAGAACTCTTGTACTGGTACCTTTCATGATGTCTGGAGTACATGTATCATCCCTTTCATATAATTTGGAGTAGAAATCTTTCACTCTTGTCAAAATTTCGCCTCTATTTCTTGTTACAGAACCATCTTCTTTTCTCAGTGCCATAATCTGCTTTTTCCCCTTACTGAGATGTCCCTTTGCTATCTTTAGGCTTTGGTTGTTTTCAATTGCTTTCCTTACTAGTTCACAGTTGAATTTCCTTACGTCTTCAGTGATACTTTTTCGTACTGTTTTGCATAGCTCTACATATTCCACTTTGGAAGTCACATCTTCTTTAGTTGTCCTCATCACTCTTCTTTTTTGCATCAACATTTTGGTTTTTCCAGATAATTTGTTCACATGCAATTTGTTCTTAGACCCAGCTAATTTTGTTGCTGTTTCCATAAGAGCTTTGGTTACTTTTCTGTTAACTTCAGAAATATCCACTTCTTCCGATGTTAGGCCTTCTAAAGCAGAGAATTTGTTCTGCAGTTCCAATTTGAAGGTATTATGGTGTTTTTTAAGGTTGGTTATGTCAATACATTTTGTTTGTCTTATGAGCTTGCTACGTTCGAGTTTAGTGTTGAGGTGCATCTTACATCTCGCCAATCTATGGTCACTGCCTGTGTTGAACTTGTTTAGCACACTGCAGTCTTCTATGACGAATTTTTTGTTACACATAATAAAATCAATTTCACTTGTCGTCCCATTTGGATGTCTCCATGTCCATTTCCTGTGTGGCTTTTTCTTGAAAAAGGAGTTCAAGATGAAAAACCCTTCTGCCTCTGCAAACTCTACGAGAGTATTTCCACGCTGGTTTCTGTTGCCGTGACCGAATTTACCTACTGAAGTTTCATTCTGTTGCCGTTGCCCTATTTTTGCATTGAAATCTCCCATAATTATCTTCAAGTGCTGTTTACCTTTATTATTTAGATGACGAATTTCCTCATAAAATTCTTCAATTTCTTCTTCAGCATGACTTGTGGTGGGTGCATAAGTTTGAATAATCTGAGCCTGGTATCTTCTCGAGAGTTGGATAACGAGTCGTGCAGCTCTGTCAGAGGAACTTTCAACTTCTACAACTTTATCCTTCAGTTTCTTGTTTATTATAAATCCAACACCACTAGTTCTGCCAGTATCTGTCCCACGATAGTAGAAGAGATGTCCACTTTTCAGTTCAATGAGATCTTCTCCTTTTCTCCTTACCTCACTTAGCCCGACGATGTCCCACTTGATCCTTTGTAGTTCCTCTTCCAATTCAAGAAGCCTTGAATCAGAAGATAGGGAGCCTCCGTTGTACGTAGCCAAGGTCAGCATCAGATGGCAGCCTAGTCCGGTCCTCCGGGGATTCTTAGCACCCTCTTCCTTCATGTCGCACTGGCCGCTGCCTTGGCCAGGTACATTCCAGCTGCCGGAGACTGAGGGCCAAGATTTAAGTTGTGAAGTCATTTTGGGGGGTTTGGCCATAACTCACCACGCTGGCCAAGCGGGTTGGTGAGTGTGGGATAGCATTTCCTCTAATCCCGATGGTATAGTTATACCGCTATTGGCGGTCGTCAGAGCCCCTTTAGTGGGAACAGGATGTACCACGAGAAGGCGGGGTTGACATTTGTCAAGGAGAGGCTGTGATGTTACGCATCACCTGACCTTACATCCCATATATATATATATATATATATATATATATATATTCTATTAAGAAGATACCTAAGCAAAAAAATACATATATAATTTTGACTCACACCAAGTACAACATAGAAAAGGTTATGTATCTACCGGTGTGAGTAAAAGGAGAAAAGATAAAAAAATAAAATAAAACAACTGAATGTAGAAGGTGTCGAGAATACTGAGCCTTGGCTTTATCAAGGACCAGCAAAAACTCTGCATTTTCTCACTTCCACAAAGACCTAGTTGGAAATGGGTTTCTGCAAGGCCATAGATGCAAGTAACATTCCCACCTAAAATTGTTTTAAAAAATATATATATGTCATGTCCTCCGCAGAGTTGTATGACCTAGCACTAGTTAACAATTTCGCTTGCATCCATTAACCTTCCTGGCCCGACCCATGCTCTTCATCTGTTACTATTAAACAGAGAGAAGAAGATTAAAGAGAACTCAAGCTGTGAGAGTGACATAATAATTAGAAATAATTTTCAGCTATAACGAAATGCCAAGTTCGTTTGAGAGAGAATTTAAACCTGAAAAACAATGCAAAAGAAATCCAAATTTTTACATTGCAATTAAAAAAGGAAATATTAATTTTTAAAAAACAGATTTTTGAAAGAAAACTTGAGTCTAAAACCCCCTACTCTACAACTTATGACAGCACGAAAACGAGAATAATTTAAAGACAATAATTAACTAAAGAAAACTTTGTGAAAGTTATATGACTTAAACAGTTAGTTGCAATATGTACAAAGTATTTCAGCAGTGCTTTAAGTGCATAATTAATTAGTTATTAAGAACTTAACTACTTTGAAAATACAGCGCAAAGAAAAGGAACAAGCTTAGCCATCTGCTGTTCCTAGGTACCCCAAAAGACGCGCTAAGATACCAAGAAAAGAAAGAGTTAAAACCCGCAAAAATGTTAACAGACAAGCCAGTGCCTAAAAGCTGAAAAGCAAAAAATCAACAGAGAAAAAGTACATGAAGTACAAACATTGAACTTATAAAACCTAAAACCCAAATACAAGGAAGAGAGCTTACCTCTTGTGCGACTAAACATTCTCCTCTCAAGAGTAAAACATGGCTGACCTCTTCCCTAACGCTTCTGCCACTCCCTAGTCGCTGGGGGGCAGTGTAGGTGGGGCTGATGGCCTCCTCACACAGAAAGAAACCAACTCGCGGAGATTTTAACCAGAGAAAAAAATATAAACTTAAGACTGTGGATCTGTATGATCAGAAAGAGCAGAATTAACTCTCCAGAATACATGAGAAATATTATAAAATACACGAGTAGTGTATTTAATAATCTTTGCATGTATTAAATCACCTTAGTGAGCTTCTATAGATTAATCAGAATCTTATTAATTTTAATGCCCCCCAGCGACTAGGGAGTGGCAGAAGCGTTAGGGAAGAGGTCAGCCATATTTTACTCTTGAGAGGAGAATGTTTCGTCGCACAAGAGGTAAGCTCTCTTCCTTGTATTTGGGTTTTAGGTTTTATAAGTTCAATGTTTGTACTTCATGTACTTTTTCTCTGTTGATTTTTTGCTTTTCAGCTTTTAGGCACTGGCTTGTCTGTTAACATTTTTGCGGGTTTTAACTCTTTCTTTTCTTGGTAACTTTGCGCGTCTTTTGGGGTACCTAGGAACAGCAGATGGCTAAGCTTGTTCCTTTTCTTTGCGCTGTATTTTCAAAGTAGTTAAGTTCTTAATAACTAATTAATTATGCACTTAAAGCACTGCTGAAATACTTTGTACATATTGCAACTAACTGTTTAAGTCATATAACTTTCACAAAGTTTTCTTTAGTTAATTATTGCCTTTAAATTATTCTCGTTTTCGTGCTGTCATAAGTTGTAGAGTAGGGGGTTTTAGACTCAAGTTTTCTTTCAAAAATCTGTTTTTTAAAAATTAATATTTCCTTTTTTAATTGCAATGTAAAAATTTGGATTTCTTTTGCATTGTTTTTCAGGTTTAAATTCTCTCTCAAACGAACTTGGCATTTCGTTATAGCTGAAAATTATTTCTAATTATTATGTCACTCTCACAGCTTGAGTTCTCTTTAATCTTCTTCTCTCTGTTTAATAGTAACAGATGAAGAGCATGGGTCGGGCCAGGAAGGTTAATGGATGCAAGCGAAATTGTTAACTAGTGCTAGGTCATACAACTCTGCGGAGGACATGACATATATATATTTTTTAAAACAATTTTAGGTGGGAATGTTACTTGCATCTATGGCCTTGCAGAAACCCATTTCCAACTAGGTCTTTGTGGAAGTGAGAAAATGCAGAGTTTTTGCTGGTCCTTGATAAAGCCAAGGCTCAGTATTCTCGACACCTTCTACATTCAGTTGTTTTATTTTATTTTTTATCTTTTTCTCCTTTTACTCACACCGGTAGATACATAACCTTTTCTATGTTGTACTTGGTGTGAGTCAAAATTATATATGTATTTTTTTGCTTAAGTATCTTCTTAATAGAATGTGAATTCTGAATTTTCAAAACTGCTGCGTTGCGCGTTTTGATCTTCAGGTTATTTTGCAACTTTCGTTTTAAATTCTAAAGTTTTTCCTTAGTCTTCAGTTTTGCTCTTCAGTATATATATATATATATATATATACACTGGCGGAAAGTGAAAAAGGAACACCAGAAAGGAATTGGTGGACGATCATGAAATTTACATATGTTAATGAAGTCGATTTTACGTAGGTGTGATGTTAATATCGGGACCAACCGGTGAGCGCTTACGCCACAGCACGGCATAATATGCAAATTATCGTCGGTGGTATTGAAGGAGTACGGCGAGGTGAATGTAACCAGTCGTCGGCGTACGGACACGTGCGAAGACCCTGAAGAAGCTGCAATGCCTGGACATGGAAGACGGGTACGATTTCAGCAGTTATCGGACTTTGAGCGAGGTCGTCTAGTCGGACTCAGCGAGGCCGGGTGGTCGTATCGTCGTATTGCGGAGCGAATTGGACGGGAAGTATCGGTGGTGGTACGATGGTGGCGTAGATGGTCCGAGGAACATTCCCACACGAGAAAACGTGGAACCGTTAGTCACAGACGGACTGATGAGCGGACTAATCGGCGCATAAAAAGAGCGGCGTTGTCAAGCAGAACATCCACTGCGACGCAAATCCGAGCTGCCGTTGCACCTGAGGTGACTGTGCGAACAATCCGCAACCGTCTACTGGATGCAGGACTACGTGCACGTGTGCCTCTGGCATGTGTACCTCTGACTCCAGCCCACCGTCAGGAACGGCTGCAGTGGTGTCGCCAACGTCTGCACTGGAGAACGCAATGCCGATCTGTCGTGTTCAGCGATGAAAGCAGATTCTGCTTGGGATCCTCCGATGGCCGTATGCGTGTTCGCCGACGCACAGGGGAGCGTCTCCACACTTCTTGCATCCGCCAGCGACACACAGGGCCTACACCTGGTCTCCTGGTGTGGGGAGCGATCAGCTATCACTCCCGTACACAACTAGTGTTTGTACCGGGTACGTTAAACAGCACCTCCTACATCAACAACATCATTCAGCCCGCTGTTGTGCCATTTGTAAGGTCGGTCCATCGTGGTGTTTTCCAGCAAGATAACGCACGCCCACACACGGCACGTGCAACGCAACATGCACTTCAGGGTGTGAGACAACTTCCATGGCCTGCACGTTCACCGGATTTGTCATTGAGCACGTGTGGGATTTTATGGGACAACGACTTATCCGGCCTCCACGGCTAGCCACGACCATCCCCGATTTACGCGTCCAGGTTGAGGATGCTTGGAACTCAATACCCCAAACTTACGTCCAACATCTGTACGACAGACTCCATGCCAGAATTGCACAGTGTGACGCAGTTCATGGCGGTTCAACCTCGTACTAACCATGTTACATGGAAATGTTATTTTTCAGTTTACCAGCAAATACAGCTGTATTTTGCCATAATGTTTTGATTACGTTATCCTCTGTATTCCGTTATTATGCTGTATAAATTTCGTTGGTATCAGACGTCTCCTTCTTGGTGTTCTTTTTCACTTTCCGCCAGTGTATATACAATAACAACTGGCGTGCAAAAATTAAGGACGAGACGGTATTTCGAATGTAACGTTGTGCAGAAGTGCTCCACATCGACTCAAATCATACCATAAGAGTCCCAAGATGTAAGAATATGGAATAAGTGAGCAAAACCGTCCAAACAAGAAATCCAAAGGATTCATAGGCACTTTATTGAAAAGGTAGCTTCGAGCACAACTGGACAGAAGACAGAAATACCCATGTGACAGGCGGCTGCCAAGAAAAATCCAGTCTTTAGTAGGGGATATGATCACCACTGACTACGTTGCAGGATTTACAACGTCTGTCCATGCTGCGGACAAGGTTGTCAAGGAGTTGTTGAGGCATCGCGGCCCATTCCTCTTGTAGCGCCAATCGCAGCTGCGGAATCGTTGCTGGCTGCTGGTGACGTACTGCCAAGCGTCTCCCGAGAAGGTCCCACACGTGTTCGATTGGATTTAGGTTCGAGCACCTTGCGGTCCAATCCATGCGTTGAATATCTTCACTCTCCAACAGCTCTGCGACAGCCTCTGTACGATGAGGTGTAGCGTTGTCGTCCATGAAGAGGAACTCAGGACCCACAGCACCTCTAAACAGACGCACGTGAGGCAGGAGAACCTCGGTACAATAGCGGACACCAGTGACTGAACCTCCTTGGAAGATGTGGAGGTCAGTTAGGCTACCAAGCATGATACCGCCCCAAACGAGAACTCCGCCACCTCCAAATCGGTCCCTCTCGATGATGTTGGAGGTGTGATTGCGTGTTCCCTGCTCTCTCCAGATGTGCATACGTCCAGAATCGCTCGTCAGACTTAATCGGCTCTCTTCCGTAAAGAGAACTCGACCCCATTGCTGATGTGTCCAGTTCTTGTGTTTCTGGCACCACAGAAACAGCCGTCCCCGATGAGTAGGCGTTAATGGCACACACCGTACTGGTCGTTGTGCAAATAGACCAACTTTGTGCAGCCTCCTGGCCATGGTAAAACGCGATAACGGACGTCCAGTTGTCTGTTGCATGTGCCTTGCGATTTCTCCAGCTGTCTGCCGTCTGTCTCTTCTCGCGTGTAGGACAATATACCGGTCGTCCGCCGCCGTGGTTGCTCGTGGATGACCAATGCTAAACTCTCGGACAGCTGTTCCTGTTGTTCTCCAAGCTCGTGAAACGATGCTGTGCGCGATCCCGAACTCCTCGGCCAACCTAGTCACACTTCGACCTTCTTCCAACATCCCAATGACGCGACCTCGGGTGAAGTCATCCAGATGTCGTCTACTGGATTGCTTGTTGGCCATATCACACGGTGGCAGCAACTCGACGTCGTTCAAGCCGATGTACACCGTGCAATAGCTTTCACCGAATTGCTGAGCGTACACCGCCCATGTGCTTTATAACCTTCCGACCACCCCCCCCCCCCCACGTCATGCTTCATATATGCGCATGCCCTACCGTACCGGACCCTAGTCTATCTCCTGAACGGTCTTTCGGTCCGTTCTGCCTGCTCGTTCCACTGATGCTATTTTTTTTTATTGGAGGTTTAACGACCACCGTGAGCAACTCAATGGGCTATAAGCAGTCGCCCGTCCTTAATTTAGGATCACTGGTTCCAGGGAAGGGAGAGAGCCAGTAACGCAAGACAAACACAACATCCATGCCTGACCGGGATTCTAACCCGGACCCCTTACGGAAGAATGATCACCACTGCGCCACCGGGGCGGCGATGCTAATTTCTCCTCTTCGTCCTTAATTTTTGCACACCAGTGTATATATATCATCATCATCATCATTGTCAACCATTATCAATCCACTGCTGGACGAAGGTCTCCCCAAGTTTCCTCCACAACGGTCTGTCTTGTGCCAGTCTCCTCCATGTCACTCCCGCATATTTACGAATTTCATCCACCCATCTTCCATGTGGTCTTCTTCTGGGTCTTTTCCTGTCCCTTGGAATCCAATCTAAAATTTCGGCTGTCCATCGATGGTCTGTCCTTCTGGCAGTATGTCCAGCCCATTGCCATTTCAGGGATTTAACTCTGATCATGATGTCTTCCACTCTCGTCATTTTTCGGATCCACGAGTTCCTCTTCTTATCTCTCCTGGTTATACCAAGCATGCACCTCTCCATGCTTCTTTGAGTTGTCTGCAGCCTTTGTATGTCTCTTTTAGTTAAGGTCCACGTCTCTGCACCATACGTAAGCACTGGAAGGATGCATTGATCAAACACTTTTCTTTTAAGACATAATGGCATATTGCTCTTGAAAATTATGCTGTTTCTTCCAAAAGCTCTCCAGGCAAGTTTTGTACGCCGATTAATTTCTTCATCAATGTGACCCTCACTTGATATCTGCTGTCCAAGATAAACATACGTATCTGTTATCTCCAGTTTTTCTCCATCAATCGATAAATCTTCATTTCTTGTAAAAGCATTGAACATCACTTTTGTCTTCTGAAAGTTCATTTTTAATCCCACTTCTTTACTCTTGTCAGCAAGTTCCTGGATCATACTCTGCAGCTCTGATGGGGTAGTTGCAAAAATGACTACGTCATCAGCAAAACGAAGGTGGGTTAGATAATCTCCATTAATCTTTATCCCTTTGTTTTCCCAGTTCAGTGATTGAAAGACATTTTCCAATGTGGCATTAAAGAGCTTCGGAGATATGGTGTCACCTTGTCTCACTCCCTTTCCAATTTTTATGTGTGTTGTATTTTCAAACAGCCGAATCTTTGCACTTGCATTTTCATAGATGTTATTAATAATATTAATGTATGCATCTTCAATACCGCAGGATTTCAGAGCCGTGGTAACTGCTGATGGTTTCACCGAATCAAAGGCTTTTTCATAATCGATAAAAGCCATGCACAATGGAAGTTCATATTCCCTCGCTCTTTCAATTAGTTCTCTCAGTACGTGGATATGATCTATTGTGCTGTAGCCACTCCTGAATCCAGCTTGTTCTCTCGGTTGAGCTATGTCCAGTGTTACCTTCAATCGGTGTGAAAGAACTTTAGTGAAGATTTTATAAACCACTGATAGGAGGCTGATAGGTCTGTAGTTCCTGAGATCCTCAATGTCACCTTTTTTATGTAGCAGGATCATTGTAGCATTGTTCCAATCCTCAGGAATCTTCCCTTCATTAAGGCATCGAGTGAAAATTTGGGCGAGTACTGTTTCAATTTCTCCACTTGCTTCTTGTATGATGTCTATAGTAATTCCATCTTCTCCTGGAGATTTCCCCGGCTTCATGTTCTTGATTGCATGAGCAACTTCTGCTGGGAGGACTGGAAGAACTCTGGTACCTTTCATGATGTCTGGAGTACATGTATCATCCCTTTCATATAATTTGGAGTAGAAATCTTTCACTCTTGTCAAAATTTCGCCTCTATTTCTTGTTATAGAACCATCTTCTTTTCTCAGAGCCATAATCTGTTTTCTTCCCTTACTGAGATGTCCCTTTGCTATCTTAAGGCTTTGGTTGTTTTCAATTGCTTTCCTCACTAGCTCACAGTTGAATTTCCTTACGTCTTCAGTGATACTTTTTCGTGTTGTCTTGCATAGCTCTATATATTCCACTTTGGAAGTCACATCTTCTTTAGTTGTCCTCATCTCTCTTCTTTTTGCATCAACATTTTGGTTTTTCCTGATAATTTGTTCACATGCAACTTGTTCTTAGACCCAGCTAATTTTGTTGCTGTTTCCATTAGAGCTTTGGTTACTTTTCTGTTAACTTCCGAAATATCCACTTCTTCCGATGTTAGGCCTTCTAAAGCAGAGAATCTGTTCTTCAGTTCCAACTTGAAAGTATTATGGTGTTTTTTAAGGTTGGTTATGTCAATACATTTTGTTTGTCTTATGAGCTTGCCACGTTCCAGTTTAGTGTTGAGGTGCATCTTACATCTCACCAATCTATGGTCACTACCTGTGTTGAACTTGTTCAGCACACTGCAGTCTTCGATGACGAATTTTTTGTTACACATAATAAAATCAATTTCACTTGTCGTCCCAATTGGATGTCTCCATGTCCATTTCCTGTGTGGCTTTTTCTTGAAAAAGGAGTTCAAGATGAAAAATCCTTCTGCCTCTGCAAACTCAACGAGAGTATTTCCACGCTGGTTTCTGTTGCCGTGACCGAATTTACCTACTGAAGTTTCATTCTGTTGCCGTTGCCCTATTTTTGCATTGAAATCTCCCATAATTATCTTCAAGTGCTGCTTACCTTTATTATTTAGATGACGAATTTCCTCATAAAATTCTTCAATTTCTTCTTCAGGATGACTTGTGGTGGGTGCATAAGTTTGAATAATCTGAGCCTGGTATCTTCTCGATAGTTGGATAACGAGTCGTGCAGCTCTGTCAGAGGAACTTTCAACTTCTACCACTTTATCCTTCAGTTTCTTGTTTATTATAAATCCAACACCACTAGTTCTGCCAGTATCTGTCCCACGATAATAGAAGAGATGTCCACTTTTCAGTTCAATGAGATCTTCTCCTTTTCTCCTTACCTCACTTAGCCCGACGATGTCCCACTTGATCCTTTGTAGTTCCTCTTCCAATTCAAGAAGCCTTGAATCAGAAGATAGGGAGCGTCCGTTATAGGTAGCCAAGGTCAGCATCAAATGGCAGCCTAGTCCGGTCCTCCGGGGATTCTTAGCACCCTCTGCCTTCATGTCGCACTGGCCGCTGCCTTGGCCAGGTACATTCCAGCTGCCGGAGACTGAGGGCCAAGATTTAAGTTGTAGAGTCATTTTGGAGGTGTTTGGCCATAACTCACCACGCTGGCCAAGCGGGTTGGTGAGTGTGGGATAGCATTTCCTCTGATCCCGATGGTACAGTTATACCGCTATTGGCGGTCGTCAGAGCCCCTTTAGTGGGAACAGGATGCACCACGAGAAGGCGGGGTTGACATTTGTCAAGGAGAGGCTGTGATGTTACGCATCACCTGACCTTACATCCCGTATATATATATATATATATATATATATATATATATATATATAATTTCAGATTCAAATATGTAAAAAGCTGCGTAAATTCGCCGTTTTGCCGCCCCGGTGGCGCAGTGGTCTAAGCGATGGCCTCTGATCATTCGTCCGAACGGGGTCCGGGTTCGAATCCCGGTGAGGCATGGATGTTGTGTTTGTCTTACGGCACTGGCTCTCTCCCTTACCTGGAACCAGTGACCCTAAATTAGGGACGGGCGACTGCTTATAGCCCAATGAGTTGCTCACGGTGGTCGTTAAATCTCCAACCCCTCCAAAAAAAAGAAAAAAATTCGCCGTATTACCTTATAATCCTTGAAAAAGTATTACTGTGCTTAATATTTTCCCCAAAAAACACTGTTATATTAGGTTTAAATTAATTTACTGAAGTAGCTGTTGAAAAAATGTCCTGGCGTTCCCTACAATACTTAGCCTCCCCTAGAATTTGCCTCTGAGTACGGCTCGGAGTGGGAGAGAAGACTGTTTACAGGGAGACAAAAATGGCTACTTTTTCGAGCGGCAGACCCTATAAAACTGTAGCAAAGTTAATGACAATACGAGAGCTCATGCAGAAATCTAACCGAGATGCAAGCAGTTAGAACAGCAGTTTGAACATGTGGTTACCTTGTACTTACTCCAAAAAGTGAAGAGCCATAGCATTTATGTCTTATACGGGATTGTAAAAAAACGAATCAAGCCTCTCTAAACACATAACTACAGGACAACCATTTATATTTGAACTTGTAAAACCAAGTGCATAATTTTGTAGGGCGTTAAATGTACAACTAATAAGTGAAACCCGGAACGCTATGTCTGGTAAAAAAGACTCAGTGAATGTGATGATACTTCATTTCTTGCGAAGGTTAACAATCATTCTTTGTCTCATTATCGTCACAAGAAGTAAATGAAATTTTTGCAAACTCATTTCCTTTCCTTCCTGCACACCATTTCCGCTGACATATCACTTAACCACAGAGAAAGTGCGCGCAAGAGCGTGCGTGATACAGATGATTAGTTTAATACGTTGCGCAAAATATTTTTCCTTGAGGTAAAAATTGAGGACATAATTTGGCATTTTCTTTAACTCCTGGACTGCAGCTGCAAAAGGTATGTGTGATTTTTACTGGAACATTACTTCCTTCTCCGCTAATTCCGTGAATCTGAGCAAATAGTTCTTTGGATAAAGGAACATGGTCGTAGAAAATCAACGTGAATCGATAAAGTGCAGTGTAAATATAATGCGATTTAATTCATAGCGCTAATAAAGTGGTATGAACGGAGGAGGGTTTACCATTGGGCCAGCCTGGACCGTGGCACAGGCATGTCGAGAGGCGCCATAATTTAAGGAATGCGTGTGACAAAAGCCGTTTTACCTTAATACGGAAAAAATTGCAATGAAATAGCCTTTCTCATTTCTATACATAAAAATGAGTAGTAGTATACACTGTAAAAATATTTCTGAAACTCTCGAGCCATTTTCGGTGATTCCTTTCGTACATTAACGAAGCATATTTCTGATACAACTTTTTCCGCAAAATAACAGGGAAAAAACTGAATTTAACAGATCTTTCATACGCTAGGAAAATTGTCATCTTTCAGAACCCTTTCCGCAATTCCTTTCTTATATTAACGGTAAAACTCCGTTTTTAAGAGGTGTTAAAAGAAAATTCTGAATTGTCAGAAACCTTATCGCAATTCCTTTCTTATATTAACGGTAAAACTCCGTTTTTAAGAGGTGTTAAAGGAAAATTCTAAATTGTCAGAAACCTTATCGCAATTCCTTTCTTATATTAACGGTAAAACTCCGTTTTTAAAAGGTGTTAATGGAAAATTCTGAATTGTCAGAAACTTTATCGCAATTCCTTTCTTATATTAAAGGTAAAACTCCGTTTTTAAGAGGTGTTAAAGGAAAATTCTGAATTGTCAGAAACCTTATCGCAGTTCCTTTCTTATATTAACGGTAAAACTCCGTTTTTAAGAGGTGTTAAAGGAAAATTCTGAATTGTCAGAAACCTTATCGCAGTTCCTTTCTTATATTAACGGTAAAACTCCGTTTTTAAGAGGTGTTAAAGGAAAATTCTGAATTGTCAGAAACTTTATCGCAATTCCTTTCTTATATTAAAGGTAATCTCTGTTCTGCTTTAGAAGGCCTAACATCGGAAGAAGTGGACATCTCTGAAGTTAACAGAAAAGTAACCAAAGCTCTTATGGAAACAGCAACAAAATTAGCTGGGTCTAAGAACAAGTTGCATGTAAACAAGTTATCAGGAAAAAC
Organism: Macrothele yani; assembly: GCA_039090855.1. NCBI lineage: Eukaryota > Metazoa > Arthropoda > Arachnida > Araneae > Macrothelidae > Macrothele > Macrothele yani. Next base: position 43,525,267 of record CM077004.1, read on the forward strand.
GAAAATGTTGATGCAAAAAAGAAGAGAGATGAGGACAATTAAAGAAGATGTGACTTCCAAAGTGGAATATATAGAGCTATGCAAGACAGTAAGAAAAAGTATCACTGAAGACGTAAGAAAATTCAACTGTGAACTAGTGAGGAAACCAATTGAAAACAACCAAAGCCTAAAGATAGCAAAGGAACATCTCAGTAAGTGAAGAAAACAGATTATGGCACTGAGAAAAGAAGATGGTTCTGTAACAAGAAATAGAGGCGAAATTTTGACAAGAGTGAAAGATTTCTACTCCAAATTATATGAAAGGGATGATACATGCACTCCAGACATCATGAAAGATACCAGTACCAGAGTTCCTCCAGTCCTTCCAGCAGAAGTTGCACATGCAATCAAGAACATGAAGCGGGGAAAAGCTCCAGGAGAAAATGGAATTACTGTAGACATCATACAAGAAGCAAGTGGAGAAATCGAAACAGTACTCGCCCAAATTTTCACTCCATGATTTAATGAAGGAAAGATTCCTGAGGATTGGAACACCGCTACAATGATCCTGCTACATAAGAAAGGTGACATTGAGGATCTCGGAAACTACAGACCAATCAGCGTCCTATCAGTAGTTTATAAAATCTTCACTAAAGTTCTTTCACACCGCTTGAAGGTAACACTGGACATGGCTCAACCGAGAGAACAAGCTGGATTCAGGAGTGGCTACAGCACAATAGATCATATCCACGTACTGAGAGAACTAATTGAAAGAGCGAGGGAATATGAACTTCCATTGTGCATGGCTTTTATCGATTATGAAAAAGCCTTTGATTCGGTGAAACCATCAGCAGTTACAATGGCTCTGAAAACCTGTGGTATTGAAGATGCATACATTAATATTATTAATAACATCTATGAAAATGCAAGTGCAAAGATTCGGCTGTTTGAAAATACAACACACGTAAAAATTGGAAAGGGAGTGAGACAAGGTGACACCATATCTCCGAAGCTCTTTAATGCCACATTGGAGGGTGTTTTTCAGTCGCTGAGCTGGGAAAACAAGGGGATAAAGATTAATGGAGATTATCTAACCCACCTTCGTTTTGCTGATGACGTTGTCATTTTTGCAACTAGCCCATCAGAGCTGCAGAGTATGATCCAGGAGCTTGCTGACAAGAGTAAAGAAGTGGGATTAAAAATGAACTTTCAGAAGACAAAAGTGATGTTCAATGCTTTTACAAGAAATGAAGATTTATCGATTGATGGAGAAAAGCTGGAGATAACAGACACGTACGTTTATCTTGGACAGCAGATATCAAGTGAGGGTCACATTGATGAAGAAATTAATCGGCGTACAAAACTTGCCTGGAGAGCTTTTGGAAGAAACAGCATAATTTTCAAGAGCAATATGCCATTATGTCTTAAAAGAAAAGTGTTTGATCAATGCATCCTTCCAGTGCTTACGTATGGTGCAGAGACGTGGACCTTAACTAAAAGAGACATACAAAGGCTGCAGACAACTCAAAGCAGCATGGAGAGGTGCATGCTTGGTGTAACCAGGAGAGATAAGAAGAGGAACTCGTGGATCCGAAAAATGACAAGAGTGGAAGACATCATGATCAGAGTTAAATCCCTGAAATGGCAATGGGCTGGAGATACCGCCAGAAGAACAGACCATCGATTGACAGCCGAAATTTTAGATTGGATTCCAAGGGACAGGAAAAGACCCAGAAGAAGACCACATGGGAGATAGGTGGATGAAATTCGAAAGTATGCAGGGGTGACATGGAGGATACTAGCACAAGACAGACCGTTGTGGAGGAAACTTGGGGAGACCTTCGTCCAGCAGTGGATTGATAATGGTTGACAATGATGATGATGATGATTAAAGGTAAAACTCCGTTTTTAAGAGGTGTTAAAGGAAAATTCTGAATTGTCAGAAACCTTTCCGCAATTCCTTTCTTATATTAATGAAAAAATTCGTTTCTCAATTTTCCGTATCTATATTATGGAAAATGTCCGAATATAGGAGCGATTCGCGGGTGTACTTGAAGTCTGATTAACCATTAAAGTTCAGTCATTTGTCTGAGGACCTGTTGCGAAATCGGATATTTGGTTATTGTGGTACCGGATATTTCTTCTCCTCTCCCCCATTTTGTGCACCAGCTATCGCATATTGTGTTACCGTAAGAGACCGGGTATTTAACTGTTTGTACAGGTGATTGTATGATTTCTGAGTGTTAGTCTGAGGATCCTTTAAGACAAAAGCTATTATAACTATCAAAACTAAAATTTATATTTAGGAGTTTTGTGAAATATTACTATAAAGCGGTACATTTCACTTTTTCTTACACATAATAATTAAAAATCATTATCAGTTTAAAAATATCTCGAGTTTCAAAGAATTCTGCTGCTTCGAAAATTCACTATGAAAAAATAAGTAATTTGTAATAAGTCCCCGTTATAGAAAAAGTAAAATTATTACAAATCTATTTAGAAAGTTAATATTAGGTTGATGCATAAGTTCACGCATTTCACGAGTGTTTCCCAGGTCTGTAGCGACGGTGCAGAAAGACTTGGTCAGTAGTGACGGTCCAGTTGTATATCAAAATGTAGCCAGTAATATTGTGTATCTAAATCATATTGCGCTGTGTGATTGTGGCCAACGGTTTTTTTGGTTTTTGGGTCCGGAAGTATGGAGTGTCAAGCAGAGAGGAATGAACATTTCCGACATCTGTTCCTCCACGAGTTTAACAAGGGATCCACAGTCGCCGAGGCTTCTCGACAAATTTATGATGTGTATGGGGAGGATGCTATTGCTCCGAGGACAGCCTGTAACTGGTTTGAGCAGTTCCGAGGTGACAATTTTGACCTCAACGACTCTCCACACGCTCAGGTCGTCCATCTCACTTTGATGAGGATCGTTTGAACCATCTCATCCACATGGATCCGCGTCAAAGCACGCGCGAATCGGCCACTGAGATGGGATGTGATCAGAATTCCATGCTGCAGCACCTAGAACGTATGGGAAAGGTTCAGAAATTGGGGTCTTGGGTGCCTCACATTCACACCGAGGACAACAAGAATCAGCGTGTCGCCTTATGTGGTTCCTCGCTCGCCCGTTATCGTGAATGTTCTCAGCAACACAAACCCTTTCTGTCACGTATTGTTATTGGAGATGAAAAGTGGTGCCTGTACGTAAATTTCAGGCATCGGAGGGAATGGTTAAGTCCTAACAAGACGACCACACCATGTTCAAAACATGACCTTCATCCTGAGAAGATCATGTTGTGTGTCTGGTGGGACATGGAAGGCATTATTCACTGGGAAATGCTTCCGAGGAATCGGACCATCAGCGCTGCACTCTATTGTGAGAAACTCTGCGGTGTGAAGGGAGCAATTCAGCTGAAACGGCCACATCGGCGCCATGGTGTTCTTCTCCAGCATGATAACGCACGCCCTCATAGTGCAAACATGACCAAAATGGCCATTCAGGACATGAAATGGGAGATCCTTCCGTATCCGGCCTATTCCCCAAATGTCACCCCCTTCAGACTATCACCTGTTCCGATCTCTGTGGCAAAACGTTCAACAATGATGTTGATCTCCAGAATATCCTTGATGATTTCTTCGCAGCAAAACCTGTACATTTTTTCAAGAGAATGGCAATACATACCTATCCCGACGTTAGGACACCATCGTAAACAAAAACAATGGGAGAGGGGGATACATAGTTGATTGATTCCCTTTTCCCTCCTGATGTAATACATTCCTACAGTGCGGTGAAAAAAACGGCAGGAACTTACGCATCAACAAAATATGATCCAGCAAAAAATAAAATGACTACTTCACTCGCATTAATAGCGAAAAACATTTCACCATTGCGCGATTAGAGTCCCTCTTAATTTTTACCTTGCACTTATCTTTGAAATAGATGGATCTTTCTACATCAATGGGTAGCACGCGCGGCTGTCCTTGAAGACATACCTGGTTCGAACCCCTCGAGGGGAAAGGAGTCCTTAACTTCGCACGCCTGAAAAAAGAATCTCTGGCAAAATGAGAAGACCCAAAAAAAGGGCAAAATTTCTCTATACATAGGGAAAGCCCGAAACTGACTTTTCTGAAATAAACGGAATTACTGACAACGGAAAATCTGTCGAAATACTGAAGTTAGAAGTAACGGAAACTTTTACAAACGAAAATTTTTGTTAAAACACGGGCACCTACCAACAACTTTGCAACAAAAAAATTTCAGGAATTTTCCGTGAATTCACACCACTTATTTTTTGCAGTGTACACACACATAGACACTAACTAATTTGTGTGAGCGTGTGTGAGCGTGTGTGAGCGTCAAAAGCAATACTAAAAGAGAAATAAAACGCATTTTTTAGTCCACGAAGAAATTACTTTTATGAGTGAACAAAAATTCATGACATCCAGTCTTTATTTACATATGTGAAACAAACGCGATTCCAGTACTTTCTGCGCACAAAGGTCAAGGTCAGAATGCCACAAGACACCTCACATTAGCATAACAATACATGGTCGTATCAGAATAATATGACCACCTACCTAATAACGGGAAAAACCACCCTTGGCCCGTATGACAGCGGCGAAATGGCGTGGCATGGACGCAATGAGAGAAATCTCACCCTGAAAGAAATCTTGCAACAAGACACTTTAACTGCACTTAAACAGGACCTTGAGGTTCTAAACAAAGCTACTGCAACCAAAAAGTGGTGCATACCTTTGCTTATTGCTACGTACGCAGCTGCATTAAAAGTCACGTCTCTGAGCGTGGTGTTTACATTATTCTGTCGAAGCCCTGTACTTATGTTACCAACTGACAACCGTTCATCCTAGATCGGCCTGGATTCGAATCCTGCATGAGCACGGTTCGTGTGTTTATCCGATCGCACTGATACTGTTCATTTCTAGGAACCAGAGGCTCAAAATTAGGGACGGGAGACTGCTTATAGCCCACTAGAATTGCTCATGATAGTCGTAAAACTTCGAAACAAAACTAAAAGAAGACCCAATTGAAATGCATTGAATTCCCACTAACAATATACACTGAAGAGCAATTGAATTAGAGACAGTTGGCGTTATGCAAATGTAGCGCTGTGGGCCGGAAACGACATGACGTATGCAACGATCCGACAATATAAGGAGTGATGCGACGGGAATCAGTAAGAGTCGGACGCAGTATGGGTAAGACGAAGGATCTAAGCGCATTTGATCGTGGGCGAATTTCCGGGGCCCGACAAATGGGTCACTCCATCTCGGAAGTCGTGCAGGCACTGGGATTTTCACGAGTCACTGTGTCACGGGTGCACCGTGAGTACATCGAATCCGGTAAAACCATCCCTGCAAGGACCAACTGCCGTGGACAACAGCGTGTGGATGAGCGGGGTCATCGTCGGCTAGCTCGCATTGTAACAGCGGACAGACGGGCCACAGTGCAAGAAATCACTCGGCAATTTAACGCTGGTGCACAAAAACGTGTAAGCAGCCACACCATGCAGAACCATCTCCTCGCTATGGGGTACAGAAACCATCGTCCCACGAGGGTACCGTTGCTGACCGCACATCACAGGGTGCAAAGATTTGCATGGGCGCGGGAACATCGCCACTGGACCCTAGACATGTGGGAAAATGTTGCCTGGACTGATGAATCGAGATTCGCGTTGGTACATGCGGATGGCAGGATACGAACACGGCGCAAACCACATGAAGCAATGGATCCTTTATTCCAGCAGGGTACTCTTCAAGCTGGTGGGGTGGCATTCTCGTCTGAGGACTGTTTACGTGGACTTAAATGGGACCTCTGGTACGTGTGACATCGTCCCTCACAGGTCAATGTTACCTAGATATCCTGGACGACCATTTGCTCCCGTTTGTGCGTCTTCAACATCCCACTGGGGACCTCATCCTGCAACAAAACAATGCACCGTGCAATCGCTCTCGAATTGTATCCGAATGGTTGGATGAACACTCCACCAACGTGACCTCGCTTCCTTGGCCAGCTAGGTCACCTGACCTCAATCCCATCGAGCACATCTGGGACGCCATCGAGAGAGATGTTCAAAGCTCTGACCCCCCTCCATCAAATCTTCGTGAACTGTGGAAGCTTGTTCAGGGGTCGTGGACGCGTATGGCTTCCCAACGCTTCCAGTGTTTTGTCGAGTCCATGCCGAAACGAATCGCCGCCGTCATCAGGCCTAAAGGTGGTGGTACACGTTACTAGACAGGTATCTATAATTCAATTGCTCTTCAGTGTATGAATACCAAGTGTTCTACATCCTTTACATGAATTAAACAGATATAATTGTGAGATTTTCATCTGTTAAATACTTCTGTCATCAGGATAACTAAAGGTAATGTGTTCTTATTTATGCTTTCCAACCGTAGGTTGAAGAAGCGTATATGCTGCAACTTTGTCCTTCTGTCTGTCCGCATGATAACTAGCGCAAAAATGGTTCGATTTCGGTGAAATTTTAGTATGTCGTAGGAAACAACCTGGGGACCAACCCTATTGAAAATGGATGAAATAGGGTCAAAGGTCAAGACATAGGAGCGGGATCCATTCCATCACCCTTATGCATCATAACTTGCGTAAAAATGCTTCGATTGCGACAAAACTTTATCATGTTGTTCCGGAGGTATACTGAACCGGTTCTGTTGAATATAGTCGAAATGGGGTCAAAGGTCAGGGCATAGGAGCGAGATTTATTCCACAACCATTATCCTCATAACACGAGTAATAACTTGAGTAATGATTTCTGGTATGTTGGAAAGCGTATCATAATCAATGCATTGCATGATTTTACTAACTTGTGTGTTTCTTATTTTAAAGAAACTTCATCCTTGCTTGATGGATACATTGTTGACATGTGTTAGCGCTGATATCTCTTTACACTCGCCCTTCAATATAAGCAGTAAATACTGTATTTATATATCTAGCACATTCTTGTTTGTTTGCTTCTTGATCGCATTACTTACACAAAATTTATTGTCATAAATAAATGTATTGCGGCATTTACGAATTTATGAAATTCGTCTCAGTGTTTCCCCTTTCAAATTGTTCCAGATGCATCTGCCACATTTCCTCTTGTCGCTGACACTGCTGATGTCATCGTACCTAAACGCCTTACCTACGGAACAACCAAGGAACACATTTTTGGATGAACACTGTGGCTGCACCTATTCGGATGACAATTGTGACTGCTCGTGTAGGAATCTGGGAAAATCGAACAGTCTACCACAGCTACCACGAAACTTAACGTCCTGCCCTCACTTTTCCTTTGAAATGGAGGACGGAAATTTCGACTCAGTACCACCATATTTCTTCTCTCCAGTAGGAACAGTGCAGACGTTCTTTTTCGATGCTATCGACATACACTTTAACCACTACCTTCCGGAACATCGTGACGTTTCACCTTTCCGCGGTGTCACGTTCCTCCGTGAGGCCTACCTGGTGCTACTCAAAGTAAAAGTCGCGGACACGTGGAACTGGTACTCCTTATCAGAGTTGAAACCTGGTTCCGGTGCTCGTTCTTCGGTACAAGTGATGCGATCAGAACTACCTGAACTGACCTCGGACTTTTCGGAAGTGTGCGGAGGAACTGTTACCAGCGTAAGGATGAACCAGTGCCAAATCAAGAAACTGGGTGATCGAGTGTTCGCCGGCCACCAGAATATCACGGACGTCAATCTCGCGAAAAATATGATTCGTGAGGTCAAAAGAAGTCATTTTCCGAAGCCGGCTCTTAAACTGAAACAGATTGTGCTTTCGTAAGTATGTTTTCATTCATAGAAATAACATTTTCAAGTAGAACACTGAAAAACAAAATGCTAATTTTAACGACGGACTTTCAATTCAATGTACTTGTATTTCTTTATTCACACATGAAATGGACTTGTTAACGATTGCGCAAACAAATTCTGACATGTCGGTAATTGGGGTAACTACAAATTTTCGGCACTAAGACAAAATTACACTGTTCGTCAAAAAAAGATATTGGCGCACCCAGAAGTACGTGTCGGATCGCAATGCTATTCGGGAGGAAGGTAAAGGTTACCAAGAACAATAAATGATTAAACATTGAGACTGATATGGGCAATATTAACTGAGTTACACGCCAAGACGTAGTGTCTCTCAGTTCAGTATGGCGTCGGGCCGCCATGTTTGCTCACACAGCATGCCAGACGTCTCGGCGTGCAGTTGTACAGGTTCCTAATGGTGTCCTGCGATAAGCCATCTCATGCAGCTTGAATCTTCTCAAGCAATTCCCGCAGATGGTGCGGTAAGGGTGGAGTCTGGATAGCTCGTCCAATAGCATCCCACACATTTCCAGTCGGCGATAGGTCTGGTGATGCGGCTGGTCATGGCAGAGTGTCAGTACCTTGAAAGCAAGCTCTCGAGACAGCTGCAGTATGCGGATGAACGTTGTCCTGTTAGAAAATCGCATCGGAGTGAGCGCTTAGAAAAGGTAGGGTCACTGCTTGCAGGACCTCATTAACGCAACGTTGGGCTGCCATAGTGCTTGTAATGAACACCAAAGGTGATCTGGCATCATAGGAAATTGCACCCCACACACCAGGCTTTCTGGAGGGTGACGCTCGACAACAAACCGTTCATCTTGGCGCTGACCACGGTGTCTCCACACACGGATTCGGTGGTCGTCTCCTCCAAGACAAAAGCGGGACTCGTCACTGAAGTTCACCAAAGCGGGACTCGTCACTGAAGTTCACCCGCTGCCATTCTGAGTGGCTCCATGACAGTCTGACACAACACCATTGCAGTCTTCGGCGACGATGCAATGGTTTTAAGGGAAGTCGTCGTAACGGTCGCGTGCGTGTGTTCCTATGTCGTGCCGCCGTCTGCCAATTGTGCTGGCACTAATCGGACGATGCAAAAATGCTAATTTTAACGACGGCACTTTCAATGCTCGCTGAATATCCGCAATCGTGGCTGTTGGGTCACTCCACGCATATCGGACAATCCGTCGGTCCTCTCTCACTGTGGTTCGTCTAGGTCTCCCAGACCCTTTCCTGTCGCTGCTGCGTGCCTTGTTTTATCCACTGCGGCTAACAGCGTGCTATGGTGGTATTCGCACGACCGGTATGGCGCGCAATACGACGAAAAGATCATCCCGCATCCCGGAGCCCAACGATGCGGCCCCTCTCGAACTCCCCCAACTGCTCGCATTGCTTCCGAACTTTTCTCCGAGACATACTTCACTTGCAAAGGATGCAAATAACACAACAGAATGAATGGCAAGCACTCGCAACGGGACGACCTTATATAGCCTGTCAGCCACAGTCTTACGACCTCTGCTGGCTTGCGTTACATGCGCGGCCGAGCGTGATACTTCAATAATTTGTATGTCTCGCGATGTCAAACCTACTCACCAAGTACAATTCCTGTCTGTTGGTTCCTTCTGGGTGCAACTATTTTTTTGACGTAGTGTGTATGAAAACTCCACCTTTTCACTTCTGCTCTATTTGCAAAACTAACGAAGAAAATACAGTAAAACCTCTGAATAGCGGATATCCTGGGACTTCCAACATTTGTCTGCTACCGTGGGAGGTGTCCGCAACTCGGAAGGTTGAATTCTGAAGCCACCTAGGCTCGCAATACAAAAAATTCATATTAAGTACTTACGTACATATGCAATTACAAAATATGTTTTATGAAATTCTTTTGCTATTGTTTTACAGTGAGAAAAATATAATCGCGTAGATACGTACAGTGCATGTGCAGTCTTCTCGTTTTAAAATACAGTCCACGTACTGAGAGAACTAATTGAAAGAGCAAGGGAATATGAAATTCCATTGTGCATGACTTTTATCGATTATGAAAAAGCCTTTGATTCGGTGAAACCATCAGCAGTTACAATGGCTCTAAAATCCTGCGGTATTGAAGATGCATACATTAATATTATTAATAACATCTATGAAAATGCAAGAGCAAAGATTCGGCTGTTTGAAAATACAACGCACATAAAAATTGGAAAGGGAGTGAGACAAGGTGACACCATATCTCCGAAGCTCTGTAATGCCACATTGGAAAATGTCTTTCAATCAGTGAACTGGAAAAACAAAGGGATAAAGATTAATGGAGATTATCTAACCCACCTTTGTTTCGCTGATGACGTATTCATTTTTGCTACTAACCCATCAGAGCTGTAGAGTATGATCCAGGAACTTGCTGAAAAGAGTAAAGAAGTGGGATTAAAAATGAACTTTCAGAAGACAAAAGTGATGTTCAATGCTTTTACAAGAAATGAAGATTTATCGATTGACGGAGAAATGCTGGAGATAACAGACACGTACGTTTATCTAGGACAGCAGATATCAAGTGAGGGTCACATTGATGAAGAAATTAATCGGCGTACAAAACTTGCCTGGAGAGCTTTTGGAAGAAACAGCATAATTTTCAAGAGCAATATGCCATTATGTCTTAAAAGAAAAGTGTTTGATCAATGCATCCTTCCAGTGCTTACGTATGGTGCAGAGACGTGGACCTTAACTAAAAGAGACATACAAAGACTGCAGACAACTCAAAGAAGCATGTAGAGGTGCATGCTTGGTGTAACCAGGAGAGATAAGAAGAGGAACTCGTGGATCCGAAAAATGACAAGAGTGGAAGACATCATGATCAGAGTTAAATCCCTGAAATGGCAATGGGCTGGACATACTGACAGAAGGACAGACCATCGATGGGCAGCCGAAATTTTAGATTGGATTCCAAGGGACAGGAAAACACCCAGAAGAAGACCACATGGGAGATGGGTGGATGAAATTCGGAAGTATGCGGGAGTGACATGGAGGAGACTGGCACAAGACAGACCGTTGTGGAGGAAACTTGGGGAGACCTTCGTCCAGCAGTGGATTGATAATGGTTGACAATGATGATGTATAATGTATGTCTTTCGATGCATGTTTTAACATATGTACGTAACAGTAAAATACGTAACATCATAAATTTTTAAAGCACGAACTTGCCAATCATTATTTAGTTAAATCAGTCAGCAATTTTAACCTGCAAAAAATCTCATAAGAGATTTTTTTTTTTTTGCAATTTGTTGTGTGTTATAAAAATGTATTTTTAAATTCATTAATAATGCTAATCACCTTCCGTATTCCTTTTCTTTAGATAAACTTTTTGTGACCCTACATTACACTTTGCATCATTAAAAAAATCACACACCTCTTTTAAACTGCATCAGATGCGTCCTCAATCAAATCATTTTCTCCCGATGTTTTCAAAGCAACAAAATGGTGCACATTTTTCGTTGCCGCTTCGATACGCAGATCTTTATCGACCGTAACGAAATCTTTTTGCATTTCCTCAACTGTTTAGGCACGTAATTATTTCAAAAATAACGTCGAAATCATCTTTGGCAATGAATACCCCATTTTGTGTGAAAGAAGCTGTTTTACCCACTTCAAGGAAAGATCGGCCATATTTAAACCATAGACTGGCAGTTTTTGTTGTAAGGATCTGGAGGACAAAACGTACCCTATTTCCGTCCAAGGAAGCTAAGCATTTCCAGCAAAAAGTCACCGAAAATAGACTAAGTCATCGCTCTTTCCACGTTTTTCTTTAATTAGCACACATCAACCGAAAAATTGTATTTCGACATCTCTGGGATCGAACCCCCGATCTCTCGATAACTAGCCGAGTGCGTTTAGAGCAACGACTTTGTTTGTTTACATTGTCTCCACGTATTTGGAAGATTTTCACCAATTTCCTCACCCTATGCAGAGCTGCCACCTTTTCAAAATCGAAAACCGGGATATCAAGGCGTGTTCAGCGGTACGCGAATTTACAATTTATAAATAATAAAATTAAATATTATAGGTTTAAGATCCCCCCCCCCAAAAAAGAACACCGTCTCTTCAGTTTTGCATCAATCTCGAGCATTACCCAAATGACGACAGAAAAAGCGGAATTGCGCGAATTCACGGAAGAATCTCATGTACGAGTATAAAACGTGACTAAGAATTTGAAAAACACGAATTTTATGGAAAATTAAATGTGAAAAAACAACACTGCGTTGTTCACTCTGCCGCGAAACAATTTTACGGGCACGGAAACGGTGCGTATTCCACCACGGACAGGTTAAATACCGATCTAGAAATTTAATTTCGTTTAATAAAAATTAAAGGGGTGAAAACGATTTCTCTCTATTGATTAGTTTTGAAGAAGTATGTATTAGAAGTAGAGAAACATGCATTTCGTTAGAAAAAATTCTTAAAAAACACGAAGTCACTCTTTTTCACTATTACCGAAGACACACACTCACAGACAGAAGAGAGACAGAGCATCAAAAAATTAAATTATAATCAGGCAGAGAAAAAAATGTAAGGTCGGAAAAATTTAATATGCGGAAACGGAAAACGACGAGACATTCTAGTAGTTGCTACAGCAGGCATTTTCGGTGTGCTTACGAACATTTTCAAGATTCGCCCCTTTTTATTCCGGTTTTTTCAATCGAAAAAATACGAAAATAAGCTTTACACAGATGTTTGATAACGTTACTTCACTGAGATTTTCAATTTTCATAGCATGCTCGATGTTTTCCGTAGTCCGTAGCAGGCACGATTTTAATGGTAACTACGTAAAATCCGTAGTACTTGGAGTCTTTTAACCTTTCTTCCCACTGCACGGCCTTACTCGGCGTCAAACAGAACGGTGTGCACGGAGAATTTACTGTGCCGAAGTCCCGACGATAACGACAGGGCACGGCGGTTCTGGCGCACAATAATGGCGCAAGAGTTTTTGTTTTGGCACACAAAGGCGGAGAATTTCCATCCTTGCGCGAAGCACCGCACAAGCGCCGTGGATGTGACGTCATAAACCAGTACTTCAACTTTCCAAGCCACTGACTTGCTACCAACGAGGGGATCGCGACCTGGGCACTTGAAGTGCCGTGGATTAACAAAAAAGATACTGACTCCCACAGCCAGCGTTGACGCTGGAGAAAAATTATCGCTGATTTCATTAATGAGGGAGAGAAATACCATGCAAAATAAATAAATAAAATAAAAAATAAAAGAAAATCACAAGACCTGATTTTTGTAGAAAAATCGGATTTCCGGAAAATATTTTCGAAATCGGACGGAATTCGGGTAAACCGGGACACTTGACAGCTCTGCCCTATGGATTTATTAGCTATAATTAAATAGCTTGTGCTGTTAAGCCCCACCAGATGGAGACGTCTCCTGACAGATAAGCACACATAGCGCCGTGGATTGTTGGCACCGCAGTGTAAAGCGAACGCACTCGGCTAGTTATCGAGATATCTGAAGTTCGATCCCAGAGGTGTCGAAATACAATTTTTCAGTTGCTGTGTGTTAATTAAAGAAAAACGTGGAAAGAGCGATAACTTTGTCTAATTTACATTGTATCCATGTATTTGGAAGATTTTCATTAAAAAGTCACCGATTTTTTTTCCCTTGAACTTTCATGATTTGTTTTTTTAACTGTCTTATAACCAAGATCACTGACCGTTATTTTAGATAAATGTACAGAATATTGTATACTTCGGAACTAGGGATCACAAAAATGTCCGCTAAATGGAGGCGTCCGCTGTTCGGGGGTGTCCGCTGTTCGGGACTGTCTGTTATGGTTTGCACACTGCGCAGGCGCTATCCGTAGGATGATGCAATCGCTCCAATCGTTGCGCCAGTTGGGAGTCAGACTTCAGTATACAAAGTTGTGTCAACGTTTGCTGATCAGGTCAGATCTCGCGTAGTGACTAGTGATCCTACATTAAAATTGAAATATTGAGGGGAAAATCCCCTACCAAAATTCATAAAGCTTTGTGTGAAGTTTGTGGAGTTAGTGTACTGGATCATAACACAATGTCACTGTGGATTTCTCGTTTCTGCCAATTTAACAAGCGGCGGGCCATCAGATGCAACGGACGACAATTCTGTGGTTATCGTCAACAGCATTTTGGAAGAAGATCGAAGGAAAACATGTGAAGAGATTGCATATGAAGCAAACATGTCTACCGCATCGGTTTTCAGAATCCTAACTGAAAAATTACAGAAGAGAAAAATGGCTGCCGAATGGGTTCCGCATAATCTGAGTGAACAGAACCAAGCAGTTAGCAAAGGGATCGCAGAAGAATTGTTTCAGAGGTACGAGACAGAAGACGAGCAGCTTTTGGACAGAATTGTTGCTATAGACGAAACCTGGATACTAGATTTTGAACCGGAACTGTAATCTCGGTCTGCTCAGTGGAAACATTCAGAATCTCCTCGCTAGAAAAGATTCCGCGGCCAAGTGCCCGAGAGGGCCTCTGTAATAGAGGAATACTACAGAAGGGGTTTCTGCAAAATGTTTTGCGCTCAAAGATTCGCCAAAGAAGGCCCGACATGCTCAAAGCTGGTGTCATCATTTTACACGACAACGCGAGACCGTATGTTGCCCATACAGTAAAAGACATTCTGGAAAAGTATGGATGGGAATTGCTTCCCCACGTGCCATACAGTCTTGACATGAACCCACCAGACAATGACTTGTTCTCTAAACTGAAGCCACTCCGTGGGAAACGATTCAGTACGATACAGGATGTTTCTAATGAGGTGATCCGAGCAATCCGACGCCTCAACAATGGAGGTGTCCTGACTGGAATACAAGACTTGTCCAAACATTGAGCCGCTGTCATGAAGAACAATGGAGATTACTTCGAAGGCCTGTAAAGGTATGTTTTGAAATAATAAGAGATAAACCACAATGTGGAAAACTTTTGAAATGAACCTCGTAAAAATACACATACAGCATCCTTATCTGAAATGCTTAGGTCCAAAAGTGTCTAAGATTTAGTTTCGTTTTTTTTTATTTATTTGGGGAGTATTTGCATATGGTACATCTAAAAAATGAGATGGCTTGGGGCCAAGTCTAAACAGTAAGTCCATTAATGTCTCCAGAAATTAAAGTCGCAGAGAAGAACGAATCATTAAACTGAATCGTTTCGTTTTTAAAGAGCAGATACTTTTGGGGTGAAAGTAACGACCACCATGAGCAACTCAGTGGGCTATAAGCAGTAGCCCATTCCTTAACTTAGGGTCACTGATTCTAGGGAGAGCCAGTGCCATAAGACAAGAACACCCATGCCTCACCGGGATTCGAACCTGGGCCCATCTCGGTCAGAAGCCAGCGCTTAGACCACTGCGCCATCAATCGGGGTATCACCCTACGGATGTATACCCTACGAGTAATTGCTGGGGGCTTCTTCTTTCTTTGAACTGGTAATATTGAGGCTGACAGTCGGCTACTCAGAGTTTCATAAAATCTCTGTGTTCTTACAGGGATATACTAAAGGCAATGAGCTTTGAAAAAAAAAGTGTGGAAATCTGAAAATGATAGAAAATATACCCAAGGGACTAACTTTAATGATACCCAGACCCACTTCGGAGGAATGATAAGAAGCCATCGCTTCTGACCACATGGCCACGAAATAGGCCCTCAGAAACTTCCACACAGCTCTAATTTGTCAGTGACAATTAGTGCTTAAGACAAAAGCTATTATAGCTGTCAAGAGTAAATTTTATATTTAGAAGTTTTGTGAAATAATACTATAAAACTGTACATTTAATCTTTTCTGAAAGATAATTGAAAGCTATTGTCAGTTAAAAAAGAGATATCAAGTTCCAAAGCATTCTGTTTCTTCGAAAAATCATGTTGAAAAAAAAAATACTTAATTTGTGATAAGTCTTCGTACAAAAAAAAATAAAATTATTACAAACGTCTTCAAAAAATAATAGCCACCCCGCTGGCGCAATGGTCTAAGCGATGGCTTCTGATCATTCGTCCGAATGGGGTCTGGGTTCGAATACCGGTGAGGCAGCATGGATGTTGTGTTTGTCTTACAGCACTGGCTCTCTCCCTTCCCTGGAACCAGAGACCCTAAATTAGGGACGGGCGACTGCTTATAGCCGATTGAGTTCCTCACGGTGGTCGTTAAACCTCCAATCAAAATAATAATAATAATAAGCTCCAACAGAAAATAAAATGACTAAATCATTCGCGTTAATAGGGGGCGGGGAGGAATCAGCATCGCGCAGTTAGTTTTACCTTGAATGTGTGACACCGAACACATTCTGGCTCAGTGGCTAAGAAGCGCGGTTTCTAACCCAACCGACCTCAGTTCGATCCCCTCCACGGACACGAAACCCTTCTCTGGCATAAGGGCTGAAAAATTCAGTGACTTCGATTTCGCGAATTTTCTGTATATACACTATCTACCAACAAGTAATT
Source organism: Macrothele yani (assembly GCA_039090855.1). Taxonomy (NCBI): domain Eukaryota; kingdom Metazoa; phylum Arthropoda; class Arachnida; order Araneae; family Macrothelidae; genus Macrothele; species Macrothele yani. The sequence continues at coordinate 43,541,528 of CM077004.1, forward strand.
GGACACCTGTGATAGCAAAAGAAAATGAAGTTTATTCACTTCAATAGTTGGTGGAGCCTCCACGAGCGACGATTACAGCTGCGACCCTCCGGGGCATACTCTCAACCAGGCGTTGTAGGACGGTTAGCGGTATTTTCTTCCACTCGGCATGGAGAAGACAGGTCAGTTTCTTCACCGATTTTGGACGGTGGGGTCACCCCTTAAGTCGGCGCTCCAACTCAACTTGTCCCAGACGTGCTCATTCGATTAACCCTATTGTCACCATACCAAGCCCTGGTGGACCTCGCAACATGACAGATGGCATTGTCATCCTGAAAGTAACATGGGTCCACCCCGTAAAACTGCCACAACATAGGAAGCGCATGGTCATCCAAAATGGTGCAGTAGGTCTCGGCGTTGAGTCTACCAGGAATTGCGACCAAGGGTCCCGTGCCATACCAGGAGAAACACCCACATAGCATAATTCCACCGCCACCGAACTTCAAAGTTGGCAAAATACATTCCGGCAGGAGGCGTGTTTCAGGCAGATGCCAAACCCAGACCCTGCCATCCGAACGGTAGAGGGTGAACCTTGATTCGTCGCTCCAGAGAGAACCTGTTTCCACTGTTCAACGGTCCACTGTCGACGTTCTTTGCACCACGTTAGCCGAGCAGCGCTATTGGACTTGGTCATCAAAGGCCTGTGGGCGGCAGCACGTCCATGATAACCGAGCAGATGGGCTTCCTTACGGATGGTATTCATCGAAAGAACACTCCCGGATGCCTGTTGAAACTCCTCGCGGATGTGGCCCATCGATTTGGTGCGGTTCTTCCGAATTTCTCTGGCCAGCACCCGTCGGTCTCTAACTCCCAGTTTTGTGAGTCTGCCGGGTCGGGGCACATTCCGACAGTCACCTCTCATCTTCCACTTGCCAATCACGTAGGCCACTGTCGATTTTGGGTACTTCAACTCGCTGGATATGTCACGTATATGGATCGGCCATTTCTGTGATACCCGACGATTGCACCTTTCTCGAAATCAGAGAGCTCCGAACTGCGTGGTATCTTGCATGCAACTGGTTGCGTTGTTGTTTCCCACACGATATTTAACGGCGACGGCCGTGACGTGTATCAGGACCGCAGATATCGTCGTTTGCAGGGGTGTCCAATTACTTGATGGTAGATAGTGCATATCGGAAAAACTTGAAACGAACTTTTCTGAAATAAACGGAATTTACTGACTACGGAAAATCTGTGAAAATACGAAACTTAGAGTAAAACGGGAACTTTTGAAAACGGATATTTCGTTAAAAGACGGACATTTACCAGCAACTTTGCTACGTTATTTTCAGAAATTTTCTGTAAATTCACACCACTTATTTTTTACAGTGTGCTACCACAGCTTAGGTAGTGCGGAATTGTTCAGAATGTCTTCTACCTGGCGGTCGTTAGGCTGGAAGGCAACACAACCAAAAGTCTGAATCCTTACCAGCAGAGCAGTCTTACACCATCGCGAATTCCACTCCAAACTTGAGTGTAGGGATAACGCAGTCTGCATGACATCGTGCCCATAGTTTAATAGCATACCTAAATACGTCCAACCGAACGAACGAGTGAGTAGTATGATCCGTCACGACACACGACCTTCTCCCACTCTTCTGTTGTCCATGAACGGCGAGTGAGGAACCACTACAGTCGTCGTTTGGCATTGCCTGGAGTACTCTAGGCAGCTGATCTGATAACTGTAGGCATACAATCCCGGCGGACTAACTCGGTCCAAATAGCAGTTCCAGTAGCTTTCGCGACGTTTGCCGGCCAGGTCTGTAGCCGACGACGTGCGTGCCTTCTTCACATTCTGCAGTAAGGGCTGTATGGTGGGTGGGATGAAGTTTCCCAGCCATATTTCAACCGAAGTTCCCGCACCGACGCTGCACCCTGACACGATGCGTTGTCATGCGGCAAGATCGTTCCCGCTTCCAACAAGTCGGGGCGATTTTGGCGAATTTTCGGTCTCAACTTTATCCTCAGAAACAAATTGTGCTTCGATCAAGAGTACCTTTCCCACAAACTTCTTGCAAGGCAGTGTGGGTCTGCGTCGGAGTTTTTCCCAGCAAAGTTTCTATTTTCACATACGACCGCTGGTCTAACGTTGTGATTCGACCTGAGGAGCTGCCCGCTTCCATTTCCAAACCCTTCCACGTGCACACAGCAGATGATAGGGCGTCGTTCTGACACCACTGCGTTGTTGAGAGGCTGCCCTTGACATAACGCAATCATTTTCCCCGACTGCATCATCCGCTTCCGTTTTAGATTAACGTGTGCAGAACTTTTGTTATGACTCTCGTATACTTCCAGTCATCACATATAAACTTGCAACAACTCAAAGAAAAATGGAGAGGCTGATACTAGGCATCACATTAAAAGATAAGAAACGGAACACCTGGACAAGAAGCCAGACTCATATCACAGACGTCATTCTTTAACACAAGCGACTAAATTGGAAATGGACTGGATATCTAAGTACACTGCTGGCCACCCAAAATGCAACACCAAGAAGGAAGCATCCGATTGGCCTGAAATTCGCAGCATGCGTCGCCTGCGAGAGGACATGCAAACGATTAGCATTACAGGGCATATGCAAATCATGTGCGCCCGGCACGCCACCGAGAAGCACTATAAGAAGGGTGAACAGAAGGCGGGGTGTAAGTAGTGGAAGTGTGTTGTGCTGCCGGACCTGTGCGTGGGAAGCTTCCTGATGCCTCGTTGCAAAATACGGCAGTCATTCCAGCACGTTTCGGAGTTCGACAGAACGCGAATAGTGGCTTATCCCGACAGTGGTTTATCGTACCGAGACATCGGCGCCCGTGTTGGACGACATCCAGACACAGTGAGACGAGTATGGATTCGGTGGGTGTAGGAGGAACGGACGGACCGACGGCACACCACCGAACGAGAGGACCGGCATGTTGTGCGGCGGGCATTGACGGCTCGCACCGCCACATCACGAACGTTAGCGCAGGAATTAGGGTGTGTTGCGCAACAGCCGTGTCAGCACGTACCGTTCGACGTTGTCTGCAGGAGCGGTGACTTGTCGCACTGCGCCCATTGCTCCGAATACCATTGACGTTACACCACCGGCGAATGCGGCGGTAGTGGGCCGTTGAACGCCGCACCTGGTCTATGGAATGGCACGACATTGTCTTCTCCGACGAATCCCGCTTCTGCCAACACCACCACGATGGTCGGATCCGCGTATGGCGGCACCGCGGCGAGAGACTGCATGACGCCTGCGTTAGCCATCGCCATACCAGTCCGTCGCCTGGCGTTATGGTTTGGGGCGCAATTGGATATGACACCCGCACCCCTCTGGTACGCATCGCCGGTACACTCAACAGCCACCGCTACATCTCCGACGTTTTGGAGCCTGTAGTCCTCCCTTACCTGCAGGACCTGCCAGAGGCCACGTTTCAACAGGACAATGCGCGCCCGCTCGTGGCACGCATCGTGCAACAATTCTTCACGGCCCACCAGGTGTCACTGCTGCCGTGGCCCACCTGTTTTCCCGATATGTCACCCATGGAACACGTCTGGTCGCTGATCGGCAACCGAGTGGCCCGGCAAGCACCTCCCGCGGCTACGCCTGATGAACTGAGGCAACGTGTGGAAGCAGCCTGGACCGACAAACCCCAAGCCCACATCTAAAGCCTCTTTCGTTCGATGCCGCGGCGTGTAGCGGCCGTTATTGCCAGCTATGGGGGCCACACGAACTATTGATATCTGCGTGTTCTGCAAGTCGCACGGACCTGTAAGCTCAATCGTTTCATCTTTGTATCTGTTGTTATGTGTCCAGTAAATCTGGCTTTGCTATCTCGTGTCCTTCTTGGTGTTGCATTTTGGGTGGCCAGCAGTGTATATGAAAAGACGATCAATGGAATCCCATACTAACGAACTGGATTCCAAAAGTAGGGAAACAAGGCAGGGACGTCCTAGAAGAAGGTGGAGCGACGAACTGTCGAAATTTGCGGGGAAAAATTGGTCAACCATAGCCAAGAATAGAGAAAATGGAAAGAACTGGAGGAGGCCTTTGTCCAGCCATGGACTGAGAATGGCTGAAAAGAAGAAGAATCGCAATCTTGCAAGAACATTTCAACATCGTTGCAGGTGTTAATTAATGTTGTTGGGTAGTAGCTGCTTCATTTTAGTAAACCCTAATTTTTCTGTTCTGAAATTCGAATAACAACAGTGTTGACAGATGAAACTTACAAACATACACTATATTGGCAAACGTCACCGGACACCTAGAGGAGAAGCCCAATATAGTATTTATTGACATACATTAGTACGGTGTCACTCCACCTTTGACCTTAATGCATGCACTGACTCTTCGAGACAAGCTTTCGACAAGATTTGGGAACACAGCGATAGGTATGCACTTCCATTCAGGACATAATGCTGCCGCTAACTGTTGCTTAATACTAGGCCTTGGTTCCAAACTTCTTATGCGGGGTTCTAATTAATCCTATAGGTGATCTATGGGATTAAGATCAGGGCTCTGCGCTGCCCAGTCCACACACGATATGGAATTATCGTCAAACCACGTTGTAACAGTCCTTGCTTTATGACTCGGTGCATTATTCTGGTGGTACCAACAAGACTCGGTTTCATAGTATTGCCACTGAGTTGGTAAGGAATAATTGTCCAGAATACCGAGGTAGACGTGCTGGTTAACAGGTTTGTCCACGATAACCAGTGGGCCAGGACCATACCACAAAAAACACCCCCACAAGATAACACTGCCAGCTCCAAACTTGATCGTAGGAACAGTACATTGTGGTAAATAGCATTCCCCGGCTGCCGCCATACCCACACAAGGCCATCAGACTGATGGATCGTGTATCTGGATTCATCAGTCCATAGGACCCGTTTCCATTGATCCACGGTTCATGATAAATGTTCTTTACACCATGCTAAACGACGAGTAGCATTCCTAGTGGAGATGAAAGGCTTATGAGCAGCCGCACGACCACGGTAACCCATGGAATGGAGTTCTCTGCGAATGGTACATGTACATACCGAGGTTCCACCATTTTCACTCACCTATTCACTGAGGTCTTGTGCAGTTCTCCGACGATTAGCTGTAATGACTCTCCTGAGGCTTCGACATTTTCCATCACAGATTTTCTTTGGCCTACCGGTACGTTTTGATGCTTCAGGCACGCCATGTGTCTTCCACTTATTCAGTGCATCCAAAACAGTTGACTTAGGTATGTTTAAACGCCTTTCGGTTTCTCTTATGGACAACCCACTAATACACTGGCGGAAAGGGAAAAAAGAACACCAAGAAGGCGACGTCTGATACCAACAAAATTTATACAGCATAATAACGGGATACAGAGGATAACGTGATCAAAACATTATAACAAAATGCAGCTGTATTTGCTGGTAAACTGAAAAATAACATTTCCATGTAACATGGTTAGTACGAGGTTAAACCGCCATGAACTGCGTCACACTGTGCAATTCTGGCATGGAGTCTGTCGTACAGATGTTGGATGTAAGTTTGGGGTATTGAGTTCCAAGCATCCTCAACCTGGACGCGTAAATCAGGGATGATCGTGGCTTGCCGTGGAGACCGGATAAGTCGTTGTCCCATAAAATCCCACACGTGCTCAATGGGGGACAAATCCGGTGAACGTGCAGGCCATGGAAGTTGTCTCACACCCTGAAGTGCATGTTGCGTTGCACGTGCCGTGTGTGGGCGTGCGTTATCTTGCTGAATAACACCACGATGGACCGACCTTACAAATGGCACAACAACGGGCTGAATGATGTTGTTGACGTAGGAGGTGCTGTTTAACGTACCCGGTACAAACACTAGTTGTGTACGGGAGTGATAGCTGATTGCTCCCCACACCAGGAGACCAGGTGTAGGCCCTGTGTGTCGCTGGCGGATGCAAGAAGGGTGGAGACGCTCCCATGTGCGTCTGCGAACACGCATACAGCCATCGGAGGCTCCCAAGCAGAATCTGCTTTCATCACTGAACACGACAGATCGCCATTGCGTTCTCCAGTGCAGACGTTGGCGACACCACTGCAGCCGTTTCTGACGGTGGGCTGGAGTCAGAGGCACACGTGCACGTAGTCCTGCATCCAGTAAACGGTTGCGGATTATTCGTACGGTCACCTCAGGTGCAACGGCAGCTCGGATTTGCGTCGCAGTGGATGTTCTGCTTGACAACGCCGCTCTTCTTATGCGTCGATCGGTCCGCTCATGAGTCCGTCTGTGACTCCCGGTTCCACGTCTTCTCGTGCGGACCATCTACGCCACCATCGTACCATCACCACCGATACTTCCCGTCCAATTCGCTCCACAATACGATGATACGACCACCCGGCCTCGCGGATTCCGACTAGACGACCTCGCTCAAAGTCCGATAACTGCTGAAATTGTACACGTCTTCCATGTCCAGGCATTGCAGCTTCTTCAGGGTCTTCGCACGTGTCCGTACGCCGACGACTGATTACATTCACTTCGCCATACTCCTTAAATACCCCCGACGATAATTTGCATATTATGCCGTGCTGTGGCATAAGCGCTCACCGGTTGGTCCCGAAATTAACATCACACCTACGTAAACTCGACCCTATTAACATATGTAAATTTCATGATCGTCCGCCAATTCCTTCTTGGTGTTCTTTTTTCACTTTCCGCCAGTGTATAACACCCAAAAATCTTTTTCATTTCTCAAAGTCAGTTCTCTCCTACCGCGACATTTTCACGTAACCTCACAGTGCGATATGATCGCGGTCAGCTGCAGGTTTGTTTTTATACTGTTTGCAGCTGTATACCGCGCATCTTAACAACCCAGCGGATCCGTTCATTTGCATTTGAAGTGGTGTCCGGTGACTTTTGTCAATATAGTATATATTGGGGGACTGCAAAGTAATGTTTTTTGGGGGAGGGTGGGGGCTAAGTTTGGGGACCAGTTGTGAGGTGTTTACGTACGTTCAACGTAAAGTAAGTGTATGTAGAAGTGAATGAACTTCGCCTTTAACTTATGTAGTTGTTTTTGTCTTCCAGATTTGCAGAACAAAATGAGTGACATAAAACGTGAGGAGAGCCCTGTTCGTCATTGTATGCTGTATGAATTTCACAAGGGGAACAATGCAACCGTGGCCACCAGTAACATTTGCGCTGTTTATCCCAATGCATTAAATGTCCGCAAGTGCCGGCGCTGGTTCGCCCAATTCCGGTCGGGCACTTTTGACCTCTCTGATGACCCTTGTGCAGGAAGGCCCATGGAGATGGACAATGATCTGCTGCGTGCAGCCGTTGAGGCAAATCCTCGTCAAACCATTGATGAATTATCCCAACATCTTAATGCATCATGGTCTACTGTTCAAGAGCACCTGCAACAGATAGGGAAGGTCTATAGTCAAGGAGTTCGGGTCCCACACCAACTTTCACCTGACAACAAAGCCCAGCGTTCCACCATCTGAAACTCTTTGTTCAGCCGACAGGAAAAGGATCCGTTTCTTCATCGAATTGTCACTGGAGGTGAAAAGTGGGTTCTTTACGTGAATAACAAACGCAAAAAACAGTGGCTTTCTCCAGGTCAGATAGCAATTCCGACAACAAAACGTTTTTGCTCTGTTTGGTGGAGTACCGCTGGCATAGCTCACTTTGAGCTCTTGGAACCCGGACAGACCTTAACGGTAGACCTCTATTGTCAACAACTGGATCGTTTGAAGCAAGCTCTTGCTGCAAAACATTCAGCACTGGTCAACAGAAAAGGTATCATCCTCCAGCATGACAACGCGAGACCTCACACGACGAGACGGACCCAGCAGACGATCAGATTTTGGCTGGGAAGTTCTGCCCCATCCCCCATATTCCCCTGACATTGCACCATCTGATTACTATTTGTTTAGATCTCTGCAGTACTTTCTGAATGGGAAAAGATTCCACAATATTGATTATGTCAAAACGGGGCTCTTGGACTTCTTTGCATCACAGCCACCGTCTTTTTATAAAGATGGCATTGAAAGTTTGGCTTCAGGATGAGCAAGTGCGATCGATAATGTTGGCGATTATACACTATCTACCAACAAGTAATGGGACACCCCTGCAATCGACGATATCTGCGGTCCTGATACACGTCAAGGCCGCCGCCGTTAAATATCGTGTGGGGAACAACAACGCACTAGCGTCTCGAGGTAGAGACATCCACATGTATAGAGTTATCTCATTGGCAGCAATACAACTGGGACCCACCAATTGGCGAACGGCATCGTAACGGCTTTAACAGTTTGGCGGAAATCTATAAAAAGAACACTGATTTCTCACAGTCTGGTGATTACAGTAAGCTGCAAAACATAAAAGCACATCAAATAAATCCAATTTCACCTTAAAATATCAATTGTACAGGACTATCGACAACCGCCAACGAAGAAACTAATGTTAACTAAGATGTAAACAACCTGTGTCACGACTTCGACGACGTATATCTGGCTCAAATTGTATTTCTACCCGAATGAAACAGTACAAATCGAACAACTTAACCTGTTCGCAGTATCCATCCAAATATAATTATAAACTAGATAGAAGTTTTAAAGAAAACTACTTACTTATTCTCTCAAACTTACCTCTTCGCAGCGTAGCAGTAGCCATTATCCACCATTATTACCGCCAAACTGTTAAAGCCGTTACGATGCCGTTCGCCAATTGGTGGGTCCCAGTTGTATTGCTGCCAATGAGATAACTCGATACATGTGGATGTCTCTACCTCGAGACGCTAGTACAACAACGCAACCAGTCGCATGCAAGATGTCACGCAGTTCGGAGCTCTCTGATTTCGAGAAGGGTGTAATCGTCGGGTATCGCAGAAATAGCCGATACCCGACTGTCGATTTTGGGTACTTCAACTAGCTGGATATACGTGACATATCCAGCTAGTTGAAGTACCCAAAATCGACAGTGGACTACGTGATTGGCAAGTGGAAGATGAGAGGTGACTGTCGGAATGTGCCCCGACCCGGCAGACCCACAAAATTGGGAGTTAGAGACCGACGGGTGCTAGCCAGAGAAATTCGGAAGTACCGCACCAAATCGATGGACCACATCTGCGAGGAGTTTCAACAGGCATCCGGGAGTGTTCTTTCGATGAATACCATCCGTAAGGAAGCCCATCTGCTCGGTTATCATGGACGTGCTGCCGCCCACAAGCCTTTGATCACCAAGTCCAATAGCGCTGCTCGGCTAACGTGATGCAAAGAACGTCGACAGTGGACCGTTGAATAGTGAAAACAGGTTCTCTGGAGCGACGAATCAAGGTTAACCCTCTACCGTTCGAATGGCAGGGTTTGGGTTTGGCGTCTGCCTGGAGAACGTCTCCTGCCGGAATGTATTTTGCCAACTGTGAAGTTCGGTGGCGGTGGAATTATGCTATGGGGGTGTTCCTCCTTGTATGGCACGGGACCCTTGGTCGCAATTCCTGGTAGACTCAACGCCGAGACCTACTGCACCATTTTGGATGACCAAGCGTTTCCTACGTTTGTGTCAGTTTTACGGGGTGGACCCATGTTACTTTCACGATGACAATGCCACCTGTCATGTTGCGAGGTCCACCATGGCTTGGTATGGTGACAATGGAATTAATCGAATGGACTGGCCTGCGCAGAGCCCGGACCTTAACCCTATCGAGCACCTCTGGGACGAGTTGGAGCGTCGACTTCATGGGTGCCCCCACCGTCCGAAATCGGTGAAGGAACTGAATTGCCTTCTCCAAGCCGAGTGGAAGAAAATACCGCTAGCCGTCGTACAACGCCTGGTTGAGAGTAAGCCCCGGAGGCTCCACCAACTATTGAAGGTGAATAAACCTCGTTTTCCTTTGCTATCACAGGTGTCCAATTACTTGTTGGTATATAGTGTATAATCGATTATATAAATTTCTTCTGTTACAGTGTTTCTCTTCTTTTCCAAAAACGACATTACTTTCCAGTCTCCCCCCCCCCGCCAATATTTAGTTTACCACCACTGGTGCCTCGTAGCATTTACCTGACGAAAACTTATAAGAATAAGAAACACTTCATCAAAATATTGCTGGAGCGATGTAATCTCAAGAAATGACAGCTTGGGATGATAACATCGTCTCAAATTGGGAATAGAAGATGCTTTTAACTTGTGTGAAATTTAATCTTAACGCTTGAAATGATAGTCGTCAGTAGTGTAGAGCAAGCACCACGGCTCCCGACAAACAGGGCCCCCTCCCCTCTTTTTTTCTTATTTGTTTGCTTTTGGGTTTGACAACCAATACGAGCAAGTACAAGGAAAATAAGCACTCACCCATCCCTTATTTAGGGGCCACTGGTTGCAGAGAAGAGAGAGAGCCAACGCCGGAGACAAACACACCACCAATGCCTTTTCCGGGACTCAAACCCAGACCCAACTACGACTAGCCAGAAACCTACATCTCTGATCACTCGTCCACCGGGGCGACAGAAAGGGGGATTTCAGGATCCCTGTAAAAAATATTTCCATAACATTTATTGCAATTTTAAAGACGTGCTTTCTTTTATCATCGAATTGCACTTAAAGTTATATTTCAGAGAAAAAGTGTTTACTTAAAAGATTCCATTTATATCTTCTTTGCACAGAGACCGAATTTACTTGTTTCTTCTTTAAAACAGTAGACAGAAAAGATGGATTTTATCGCCACACCTGCTCTTAATTATTAATGTTTTATTATTAAGAATTGACTGACCCCCGCCCCCTTTCATGCTTCTTGAACTGGGAAGCCATCCCAATGCTCATTGCTTCCGAGTTGTTTAGGAGTAAGGATCTTCTGTCGATTTCCGAAACCGAGAAATCAGCTTAGCTGCGAAATAGCAAAACTCCCATTCAACAACCGATCTCTTCCACTTAACCTAAACTCCCTTGTCTGTTTGTCGGCGTGACTTTCCGCGACTCCCAGATTTCTCATTTGCATAATATAAGGGTCGCCGAAGTGAAAGTGAGACTCGTGTAACAGCGTCGTTGTATACACAGAGCCGTGCATTTGCGCCTGTAGATGGCGTGTCATCAGGAAGCACGCTGCTATTGGGGGCACGTGTCAGTGTGCTGTTCGGACGTGCGGCGGCAAGTTAACTGCGTAGGGTCGTGACATGGATTCGTCCAAACAGGCCCAGCAGGCAGTTGTGCAATTTTTGACGGTAGAAGGTGTTAGTGGAGCCGAAATTTATCGTCGTATGAAGGATGTGGACAACCTTGTGAAGGAGAATCGCCGTGTCATCACCAGCGAGATTGCGGAAACATTGTCCGTGAGTAAGAGAACTGTTAACACCATTCTCCATCGACGATTGGGATACGGCAAGGTTTGCGCACAATGGATCCCCAAGAATCTCAAGGAGGAGCAGAAGACTCAGCGAATGGGTGCTTGCTTGGAGCATCTGCATCGTTTCCACGCAGAGGGGGACAGGTTTCTTTCCAAGATTGTGGGCGCAGATGAAACTTGGTGCCACCACTTCGATCCGGTCACAAAATGGAATGGCGGCATCCCAACTCTCCACTCCCAGAAAAAGCTCGGTCCTCCTTAAGAGCTGTAAAAGTGATGCTGACGGTTTTCTTCGATGAGAATAGCCCATTGCCTTTGGATTGGCTGGACGCAGGCAGTACGTTCAATGCAACCACATACTGCGATACGTTACGCAACCTCAAAACAGCCATTAAGCGTAAGCGACCCGGTATGTTGTCAAATAGGGTTATTCTGCTGCATGACAACACATGCTCGCATGTGGCGACAGTGTGCCAAGATTTGCTGCGGAGCTTCCCCTGGGAGGTCCTCGACCATCCCCCCTATAGCCCCGATCTATCATCCTACGACTACCAAATCTTCGGGCTACTGGGAAAAGCTTTCAAAGGCCGCCGGTTCGCTAACGACGCTGAGGTCCGGGACGCCGTTGACTGGTTCCACAGCCAACCACGGACGTTCTTCACGCAGGGTATCCACAACCTCGTACCGTGCTGGGACACTTGCCTGAACCGACAAGGCGGCTATGTGTAGCGGGTATGTAGCCCATATATCACTCTTATTTCTTGTATGTTCACATATTTAAACCTATAAACCCTTACGGCAAAAAACCGACAATCTAAGTTTCATTTGGGCGACCCATATATAAAATTGACTCTTGATAGCTATAATAACTTTTGTCTAAAGGATTCCATAGACTGACTAATACATAGACATTATACAGTCACCTTTACAATAATTTAAGTACCCAGTTTCTTATCGTAACGCAATATACTGTACAATAGCTGGAACCCAAAATGTGGGAGAGGAGAAGGAATATTCGATGCCACAATAATCAAAATTTCATGCGATGTGCCATCCACAATATCCGATATCGCTACAGAATTTTAAAATCAGATCTCTCGAGAGACGATTGAAATTTAACAGTTGATCAACCTCGAGCATTCCCACTAATCGCTCCTATGATCGAAATTTTTTTGTGATATGGATAAGGAAAAAGTGAGAATAGGGTTTTTTCCGTTAATATACGAAAGGAATTAAATAAATAAGTATAAAGGACACCGTCTGTGTACGAACAAATGAATAAGAAAATCTAAGAACCATTAAAATTAAAAGCCGTAAAACTTTTAATCCATTAGTTCGGGCCAACTTGGTCCCATCTTCAGATGTGAAGTGAACATTTGAACAGTGCTGCTATTTATACAAACCAGGGCAGTATGGGTAAACGTAGAATGTGTGTGTTACGTCAGCGATGTTTAAGGTGGAACCCCCTCCCCCCGCTTTGTCCACTCTCCTCAGGGTGATTATATATTTTTCCATACACGTAATAAGTCACATGGTATATACACTGAAGAACAATTGAATTAGAAATACCTGTCTAATAACGTGTAGCACCACCTTTCGCCCTGATGACGGCGGTGATTCGTCTCGGCATGGACTCGACAAGACACCGAAAGCGTTGGGAAGCCATACGGATTAACGACCCCTGAACAAGCTCCCACAGTTCACGAAGATTTGATGGAGGGGAGTCCCAGCCTCGAGCATCTCTCTCGATGGCATCCAAGATGTGCTCGATGGGATTGAGGTCAGGTGACCTAGCTAGCCAAGGAAGCGACGTCACGTCGGTGGAGTGTTCATCCAACCTTTCGGATACAATTCGGGAGCGATGGCACGGAGCATTGTCTTGTTGCAGGATGAGGTCCCCAGTGGGATATTGAAGACGCACAAACGGGAGTAAATGGTCGTCCAGGATATCCCGGTAACGTTGACATGTGAGGGACGATGTCAATCCACGTAAACAGTCCCCAGACGAGAATGCCACCCCCACCAGCTTGAAGAGTACCCTGCTGGCAAGAAGGATCCACCGCTTCATGTGGTTTGCGCCGTACTCGTATCCTGCCATCCGCATGTACCAACGTGAATCTCGACTCATCAGTCCAGGCAACATTTTTCCACATGTCTAGGATCCAGTGGCGATGTTCCCGCGCCCATGCTAATCTTTGCACCCTGTGATGTGCGGCCAGCAGCGGTACCCTCGTGGGACGATGGCTTCTGTACCCCATAGCGTGGAGATGGTTCTGGATGGTGTGGCTGCTTACACGTTTTGTACACCAGCGTTAAACTGCCGAGTGATTTCTTGCACTGTGGCCCGTCTATCCGCTGCTACAATGCGAGCTAGCCGACGATGACCCCGCTCATCCACACGCTGTTGTCCACTGCAGTTGGCCCTTGCAGGGATGGTTTTACCGGATTCGATGTACTCACAATGCACCCGTGACATAGTGGCTCGTGAAAATCCCAGTGCCTGCACGACTTCCGAGATGGAGTCACCCATTCGTCGGGCCCCAACAATTTTCCCACGATCAAATGCGCTTAGATCCTTCGTCTTACCCATACTGCGTCCGACTCTTACTGATTCTCGTCGCATCACTCCTTATATTCTCATATCGCTGCATACGTTATGTCGTTTCCGTTTACAGGGCCGCTCACAGCGCCTCATTTGCATAACGCCAGCTGTCTCTAATTCAATTGCTCTTCAGTATAGTCATTTACAACATTTGTTACGGGCTTTACAAATAAATAAACTTTCAGTTAATAACAGCATTGAACGGGATCTTGGTGTTACTAGGATTCTTGCATGATCCCAATCCGGGTACAAAGTTCCATCGTTGACAGGTACAATTTTTCAGAAGTAGTATAATTGGTCCACTAAAAGTTCTGGAGAGAGAAAAAAACAGCGCAAAAATCAACACTCCCTCTCCCTACAGAAATTCGTTTTGAGGTACGTCGATTCCGCAAGATAATGAAAACGTAAACTGGCCCGCATGTTGTTTTTGACGAATAAAACAGCAGCCAACTGTTTTTCGTTCCTTCTTTAGGTTGTGCGCGAAGGCGAAGACGATAAAAAGCATCGCACTAACATCGCCTTTCGTTACAAGGCGAGGCCAACTGTAACCACTCCCTTTTGTCGTTAAGTGAATTCTCCACGACTCAACAGTTTATCATCACTTATAATGCGCGAGGCTCTGTTGAGGCGATAAGTTGAAAGACTGAACTGCAAGGAGAAGGTAGGGCAGCTTCAATCTCTCAATCAATTACTGACTCTCCCCAGCAGTCTAGTGCCAGAGCGGGTGAGCTCTCTGTTGAAGGCGCCGTATGACAATCGGACTGGCAGAATTTTTTTTTAAAGCAACCTTTTTTCGACCCATCTCGGACGACTAGTCAGAAGCCAGTGCTTAGACCACTGCGCCACCAGGAAGTTTTCTTTTTTGCAGACAGGAGGAGAGGAAAAGTACAAAACTGATGACTGTAATGTAGATTTGCATCAACGAAGAAATAAAAAGATTTCACAGGCGGTTTGAAATCATGGTGGTTGATGGAATTTCGACCACCTTAACGGCTAAAATCAGGAGAATTTGACATTCATCCGGAGCGCGGGAGAAAGGGTTGAAAATCCGGAGAGTTGGCAAGTCTGCAGTTCGCGCCAAGGCAGTATTTTGAAGCCCTGTCTTGATGTTGCATTTGTGTTACCAAAAATACACGAAAGGAATTGTAGAAAGGTTTCTGAAAATTCAGAATGTTCCTGCCGCATGAAAAATCCTTGAAATTAAGGTTTCTTTTCGTTATTTCACGGAAAAGGGTGTATCAGAAATATGCTGTGTTAATTCACGAAAGAATACACGGAGAGTGGCTCGTATATTTCAGAATTTTTTTTTATTGGAGGTTAAACGAACACCGTGAGCAACTCAGTGGGCTATAAGCATTCGCCCGTCCCTAATTTAGGGTCACTGGTTCCATGGAAGGCAGAGAGCCAGTGCTATAACACAAACACAGCATCGCTGCCTCATCGGGATTCGAACCCGGACCCACCACGGACGAACGGTCAGAAGTCATTGCTTACACCACTCGCCACCGAAGCGGCAGGAAAGAAAATTTACAGTGTATAATTTAATATACTGACACTCGTTGGCTATGTGTGATTAAAAGCTGGCACGATCAATTAGAAATCTTTTGAGTGTACAAAAACAATTTTAGTTGGGAGTTGCGGTTCCCCAGCAAATTTTTGCAGAAGGGATCCTGCAGTTTTGCACTGCGCCATGTCACTGTTTCTCGGGGAGGAAGAGTTTCCCGTTTGAAACGGAAACTGTTCCTTCCTAAGGAATTAAAAATCTAACGCGATAATGCACGTCGCCTTTTTTTATTATTCTCAGTAGTAGATCACAGTGGTGTTTTAATGTTTCGAATGTTCAAATGTTCACCCTTTCGATTTATTTAGTTACTTGCTTGCACAGGAAAAATTCTTTATCTACGCTTCCGGAATGTATGTTTAGTGACATGCCTGCACTGGAGAGGGTAGACCTTACAGGAAATCCTATATCTACTTTAGATGAAAGCACTTTCAGCTCTTTCTTCGACAAGATTCTGTTCGTTGGAATCCAAGGTAATATATACATTCCTTTGTTTTGTTTTACATAAGATTTATTTCTATGTCCTATTTATCATTTCTTGACTAATCTGCTGTTAAAGAGTTCATTCAAGTATTATCCGTCAGCAATGTTGTATGAAGAGTATCTGTCCCTTCTCGCACATCTTGAATTGCCCATGTTAATATTTACACGCACTACAGCTAATCAGCAGATTCATGTAGTTATTCATACGCATGCTCACTGCCATGAAAATTTAAAAATGTGTAAATTGGTGTACGCCTCCTCGTCTGGAATTTGAGAAGATAAAGTAAATCTGACACGCTACACATTTTTCAATAGTAAAACCCAATATGGCGGCGTTAAAAAAAAAAAAAAAACTACCGTATTTCCAATGACTACACAAGATTTTTATTCACTTTAAGACCTCCTAACAGGATCCAGTCACAGTTTGTTAAACAAGAAATTCCTAGGGGCCTTTTGAACAGGGCCTGTATTAATGTCCACTGTTCGCATTGCTACGAAAGAACATCAAATAATCAGGAAAAAGTAGCGAAAAAGAACGCTTCCCTACAAACAGAACTATGTGTAAGCTATAAGCAGTTCTGTTGTAGCTAACTCATACCATGCTAATATTTTGCGGTAAGGGGTGTACAACTTTTAAAAAATGTACTATCAATGTGAGGCTACCGGTATCCCTTTGCTTAACAGAAAAAAGCAAAAACTCTAGGAATTACAGAGACATCGACTGATTCTTCCTCACATTTCATATGCTTTAACTTATGATTCTGTTTTCGACAGAGTCAGAAGGACATAAAGGAATAAAAAGAAATTATAATCAGCTGGACCCTGGGCATTACGGAAAAGTGACTACAAGGAGTATAACAAAGAGTGGGATGGGTTAATAGAGCATAAGTAAAGACATGTCAGTGAGCAAACTGTATGAGTAACCACCATATACACAACGGATGCAAGCATGGAAATTTCGATAAGAATTGAAAGGTGTAGACTTCTACACCAAAGGACTGGCGATGTTCTAACAACCTGTTTGGAAATAAAGACTTTTTTGTGGGCAAATAACGATCACTTAGTCTTATTTTCTTGCAAACTGCAGATTTCAGTTTGTCTTTAGTCATTACTGAACATGTTGCCCTATTAAGGCTGTCTTTGAATGAGTGTTAGGCTTCATCTTCTGCGATAGATGGCGCAAAATATCACTCCTTGGGCTTGGCTTTTACGTCTTGAGGGATTGTCTCAGAAGTTGGCGTCAGCGAATGACTGAAGACCTTACCATATTCAGAATGGCAGCGGTCTCTGCTTGGCTCTACAATGAAACGACAAAATACGCGCTGTTAAGTTTTAACCAATGACATTGTTTGGGGGTGGAGCTTAGTTGGTAGGCGTAGTTTCTGTCTCAAATTCAAGTGTTTTCTGGTAATGCACACATTTTTTCTTTGAAAAATGAACGTACAGTAGAATTTAAGATGATCTATAGAAGACAAGATTCCAATCTCACTTCAGTGCCCATTCTTTGATTTCTATTTGGCCTAGATAATTAAAAAAATCATACAGAAATGAGAGATTTCGTTTCTTCCACACAGAAACACTGCCAAGCTAACTTTTGGAGCCATCTAGCATCAAATTGGAATACTTTCGAGTCAGATAAATTGAATTTTTAAAAAATTCTAACATATTTTTCGGAAAAAAAACTGCGACACGTATTAGCTATGGGTCGTTTTTATTTGTGCTCAAAATTTCAAACTCCACAAAGTAATAGTTTTCGAGAAAATGTGTACAAAAGAATTTGCATTACAGATATAGGACAGAATTTCTGTTACACTCATTCAAAGACAGCCTTAAGAGTTTGTCCGCGTTATTGGTATTGTTCAAAAATAGGCCCATGCATATCCCAAAACATGTTTTGCAGGATTTTTTTCACAGAGGGGACGCTTCTGAACTTCTTTTTTACTGGGGATGACGGGTGTTTCCATTCCACACTTTACCTCTTGATTACTGGGTCAAAATCCCCAGTTCTTATCCCCAGTGGTGATCCTTTCCAGCCAACCTGGATCTGCTTCATAACGCTGCTGCGTAAGGCTGATAGGTCTACTGTTTCCAGACCTATTTGGACTTTGCACAAACTTTCTGTATCTTAAGTCATCATATATTAATATTATGTATAGACTGAACCATAATTATGTCTAAAACACAGGGCTGCATTAAACAGATGATTTCAAGGCTGAAGCCACTTGTGGGGTTCTTCCAGTGATCCCTTAAAAATAAATTTGATACCTCGTCTTGCCTATGCTTAACTTTAACACCAATTTGAAATAACTTTTGCAACTAGCAAGGCAGATAATCCCCTCCTTCTTTCTTGAGCATTAAAAAATTTTGCTATTCAAAAATTTGGTCAGTCTTCTGTGTAGAATAAGTTAACCAGATTTTTGAGAATGAAATTGAGGACATAATGAAGCATTGTCTTTTATTTTCATTCGAAATTGAGAACAATTTGTTTCAAAATGAGAACATGATTGAGGACAACATCTGTCACATTATAGTAAAGTCGAAGATTAGCAAAGAATGTCGTGACCTGTACAATAATTCTCCAGTTTCATGGGAAAACATATGGTGAATTTGAACAATAATTTTCATGTGAAAAAAATTTATAAAATAACAATAAAATACTATCATGCGGAATATCGCTTCTGACAAATTTTGAATGTCATTTCTAGGGAGCAGCACATGCAAACCAAAGCTACGTTTGATTTCGTACTGAAATTTCATTGTCATTCTGTACAAGAAAAAAGTATCTGAAGCCAGAAAAGTACTGTACACTGAGCAGATAGAAATCATGGGATATCTGTATGTTATCTCTATGAGAAGGAATATTCCAAGTCCAATAACATCACTTGAAGAAATAGCTTAATAAAAAATATACTGAACAAAAGTTATAGAACTCTCAATGGAATCTATCAAATGCAACCAAATTTATCATCAATTACTTATTTAACTGCAAGAAAGTGGGTGCTGGAAAAAGATCTATTCCCCATTGTATAAATATTTTAGTTAAATTCAGTTAAAGCAAAAATGAAATAACACCATGATTATTGAGATTACTTTGTTCAATGCTGATGCTGGTGATAAAGATGTTCCAACTTCCATGAGCTTCCCAAAAGTTTGAATTATTTTTTTAATTGCCACTATTTCAAATTGTTAGAGAAATTTAAAAAATTGAGGGGAAGTATAAGAAATTGAGGGCATTTGACGTCCTCAGTTAGTGTTTATGGAATTCAAGATGAAGTACTGAAATTGAGGACATCTGCTTAACTTAGTGTAGCAAGATCTCTATTTTTCTTTCGTTCCCCAGGCAATTACTTCTAAATACCCATAGAACTACACTTGTGTTATTGCAGTTTCTCATGAATGAACAAAAAGACTAAAAAAGGAACAGCTTTCTAGATCAACAGCCATGATATCAAAGCCTTTCCCCTGCTTCCAGTGTGTTATATCCTGAGCTTTGAAGTGGCACAACAAAGCGAGGGAGTGAATTGCAGACCTTAAGGCTGTCTTTGAATGAGTGTAAGAGAAATTCTATCCTATATCCACAATGTAAATTCTTTTGTACACATTTTCTTGAAGATTATTACTTTGTAGTGTTTGAAATTTTGAGCACAAATAAAACCGACCTATAGCTAATATGTGCCACAGTTATTATTCCGAAAAAAATGTCAGAATTTTTTTTTTAAATTCAACTTATCTGACTCGAAAGCATTCCGATTTGGGCGCTAAGTTAGCTTAGCAGTGTTTCTGTCTGGAAGAAACAAAATCTCTCATTTCTGTCTGATTTTTTTAATTATCTAGGCCAAATACAAACAATTGAATGGAGCCAAAAGTGAGACTGGAATCTTTTCTACCATAAATCATCTTAAATCCTACTGTACGTTCATTTTTTGAAGAGAAAATGTGTACATTAGCAGAGAACCCCTGAATTTGAGCTATAGAAACTCCACCTACCTACTAAGCTCCACCCCAAACAACGTTATGGGTTAAAACATAACAGCGCGTATTTTGTCTTTTCATTGTGGAGCCAATGAGAGACCACTTCCATTCTGAATATGGTGAGGTTTACAGTGATTCGGTGATGCCAACTTCTGGGACAGCCCCTCAAGACGTAAAAGCCACGCCCAAGGAGTTATTTTTTGAGCCATCTATCGCAAAAGAGGAACCCTAACACTCATTCAAAGGCAGCCTTAATGCAATAGTGGTCTAAACCACATTTTGTAAAAATGGAGAAAATGAACTCTAAAGTTAAAAGGAACTGGACTAATATATCTGGACAGGTACTATGTCTAGGTATGTTAGTCCAGTTACCGGAGGCCAGGGTAATTGGACTAATATACCTGGATATGTTAGAGTTTCTTTTCTCCATTTTTACAAAATGTGAGTCACCCCACTATTGTCATAAGGTCTTCAATTGTTTAGCTGTTAAATCACTGAGGCCTCTCACACCATGTGTGTATGTGCCAGTTTGTGAGAGATTGGGGTGCAGGGATGAAATGCAGAGGGTAGGGTAAAGAGAAATTTGTGTCATTAACAGCATGCTGCAAAAAGGGCCAGGCACTTTAAGGTTTCTGAGGCTCTTTAGGATTTCTGAGATATAGCACAACAAGCAAGCAAACTATTGGGGGCATGGGGATTGTCATCTTCTCATATGCAGACCATCAGGCATCCAGCTGGCACCTCTTCGATTATTTTGCTGTCGCAGAAGTTCTTATGTAGAGAATGGTTCTAGATAGTCGAAGAACCAGTTGATCTTGCACAGTCAAAGAAGTTAGCTGCTATCTTCCATATGTGTTCCATTTTATTAAATTAGAATTTAAAAGTTTTTGCTGCGGACCTGTAGCATGAAATGTGTCTATCTCATGTACATGAAAGTGGAGCTTCAAAAAGAAAGAAAACTGAATTTTTAGGAACACAAAAATTAAAAAGCAAAGAAGTTTCTTCAAGAAGAAATCTGAGGTTGAAATAGCAATGCGTCTGGTGATAGAAGTGATAAGGGTGAGGCCTCCTCATTTTTATCATTAGATGACTTTTTCATTTTAGACTTTAAAAATGTTTTAATTTAATCCCTAAAAATGTTTTTAGTTAAAAGCAATTGATTTAGGTACTCCGGCTATGTAAAACAATAAAAATACAATTAACAAACACCACCAACAATAATAACTATGATTTTACAGCAATAATAATCGCGATACAATGATTTCTTTTGGATAACGTTGCCCCCAAAACTCCCCAACAAAGAAAATTTCATAATTTTTCACTAAAAATAATTGACAGCAAAATAAATTATACAGATAGGAAAAGTTTTCTGAAAGGAGCCAAAATTCAGTGACAGCCCAGGGCCATAACATGGCATAATTCAGCCCTACTTGTTTTCTTTTTTTATTTTGTCAGGTATGAGATTGGAAGAAATGGAGAGGAGGGTTATTTTCATTGTTGTTTTTGTTTGTTTGTTTGCTTGGGAGTTCAATTACTACTGTGAGCAACGTGATAAGCTATGAGCAGTCGCTCATCTCTATTTCAGAATCACTGATTCCAGGGAAGAGAGAAAACCAGTGCCATAACACAAAACACAACATCCCAGCTTCCTCAGGCTACTAGCCTGCTTCTAGTCATCCCATCGCTCCCCTTCATACAGTGTCGTATACACGTGTCTGAAGCATAAGAAAAGTATTTGCAGAGCTCCTTACACGCACTGCCAAAGAAAAATTCCACTGCCTTTCCTCATTGGCTTTAAATATTAACTCAATTAACATATTGGACATTTTGCTCTGATATGCAAATTTCACTGTAGGCATTTGTTTTTCGTGTCTATTTTCACATATCATGTAAACATCATAACGCTTCATTACGAGTTTTGGATTATTTATTTGCTATTACCTTCCTGAGTTTAATTTGGGACACCAGTGTACATCAAGATGTCAGTTTACTAAGAGAACATACCTTTGTCTCATAAATGGTTCACTCGAACTTGTAAGGTAGGGGTGTGCAGTATAAATGAGACAGACCTACTCGTAGAGAATCGGTTAGCGTTCTATTGAGGGTCGGAATAGGAAAAACCAATTATAGACTTTGAACGGGGCATGATATTTGGTGCGAGGTGCAGAGGTTTTAGCATCTCCCAAACACCCGTCCTCCTGAGCTTTTCATGCACAGGCATATAAGCAAGGTTTACCGTGAATGGTGCGACATACAAAAATCTTTCACCAATCAGCAATACTGTAGGCAGAAACACTAGTGGATTAGAGAGGTGAAAAGAGAATGGCGAGAATTGTCACCCAGCGCTGATAGGCTTGAAACGAAGCCAGCACAGACAGGCTACAATCCAGCAAATCACTGCAGAATTCAACATTGGCGTGCCAATAGTCATCTCCAAAATGCACTACAAATCGGGCCACGTCGCTAATGGGCCACAGTGGTCAACAACTATGTCGCCAGCCTCCTTTGACTCCTCTCATCTGCCAGCTGTTCTCGTCCACAAAAGTGCTGACTGCTGTAAGAGGTTTGTGTGTAGCGCAATTCACGGTAAACCCTTGCTACGGTTGGAGATGCTTAAACCGAAACTAATAGCGTAAGCTACGTACCATCCCACATTCAAAGGCACTGAGATCACTCATTTTGCCCATTCCAACTCTCAGTAAAATGGAAATGATCTTCAAAGGGCCAGTCTACCTCATTTGTACTGAACGCCGCGATCATGTGATGTCATATGTCTTGGAGTGAGCCATTTATGTGTGATGAGGGCAGGTGTACTTATTAAATTGATATCTCAGTGTATCTTGGAAACATAAATATGAGTTTACACCTGTCTGTGGCCAAACAGTCCATTGTGAAAATTTGTCAATTGTATTCGAAGTTTAAAAATCCAAATAAGTGAAGCTGTTACTGCACTATCCAAAACAAGTTAGCAAAATCATGCAATGCATTGATTATGATACACTTTCCAACATACCAGAAATCATTACTCAAGTTATGAGGATAATGGCTGTGGAATAAATCTCGCTCCTATGACACGCCCTTTGACTCCATTTCGATTATATTCAACAGAACTGGTAAAGTATACTTCCGGAACAACGTCATAAAGTTTTGTCGCAATCGAAGCATTTTTACGTAAGTTATGATGCATAAAGGCTATGGAATAGATCCCGCTCCTGTGTCCTAACCATTGACCCCATTTCCAATAGGATTCGTTCCCATGCAGGCCCTCACAACATACTAACATTTCATCCAAATCGAAGCATTTTTACGTACGTTATGACGCATAATGGCGATGGAAGTGATTCCGCTCCTATGTCCTGACCTTTGACCCCATTTCGCCCATTTTCAATAGGGTTTGTACCCAGGTAGTTCCCTACTACATACTAAAATTTCATCGAAATCGAACCTTTTTTACGTTAGTTATGACGCATAAGAGCAGTGGAATTTATTCCACTCCTATGCCCTGACCTTTGACCCCATTTCGTTCACTTTCAATAGGGTTCCTCCCCAGGTATTCCCCTACTACATATTAAAAGTTCATCGAAATCTAATGATTTTTACGCGAGTTATCGTGCGGACGGACATACGCACACAACGCGTGACGTAATGAGGCAGATGGGAATCGCGACCATCTGCTCGAAAGAGTGTGACGCCATAAAACTTTAATAGAATCCACACACAGCGCGTGACGTAATGAGACAGATGGCGTGACCGCGTGCCAACATGTCAATCGCGAGATTTTGACGTCATAAGATTTCTAAGCATGGGTAACATTAATGGGACGATGCCATGACACTAAAAACATGGTAATTCGGGGTGGTTATTTAACGCACTAAACGCATTTTGCTAAAGACGAGATCAAGCTAAATCGATTTCTAGTACCAGAAAACGGTAGGTTAACGACTTTCATCAAAATCCTTAGAGCCGTTTTCAAAATAAAATTTACATACATACAAGAATTGCTCCTTTAATAGCATGGGATAAGGGCGATGGAATGGATCCCGATCCTATGTCCTGACCTTTGACCCCATTTCGTCCATTTTCAATAGGGTTCGTCCCCAGGCGATCTCCTATCACATACTAAAATTTCATCGAAATCGAACCATTTTTACGCAAGTTATGACGCATAAGGGCAATTGAATGGATCCCGCTCCTATGCCGTGACCTTTGACCCCATTTCGTCCATTTTTAATAGGGTTCGTCCCCAGGTGGTCCCCTGCGACATACTAAAATTTCATCGAAATCGAACCATTACGCGAGTTATCGTGCAGACAGACGGACAGACGGACGGACAAAGCTGGAGCATATACGCTTCTTCAACCTACGGTTGGAAAGCGCAAAAACGTGAGGAAAACCAACTTCCATGTTAAATATTTAATATGTTAAATATTTAACAATATTTATATTAATATTTGTTAAATATTTATACATTATTCAAAGCATTCTTCAAAGCAAATCCTATCTGGCACAAAAAGAATTTTTCAAGTCGGACTTATAGAATTAGAGGTATCAAGTGAAAAGCAATGTACATTTACTCTTCTAAGTGGGAAAATTGTGCATTATTTGAAGAAAATATATGCAAAATGGTCTATGTTGATAATGATATTGAGGAAAGAAAGCACTGTTTCAACTGGGTTTTAGAACCAATTATACGGAATAAAATATGGTTTGAATTCCATGTCTGCATTTATGCCTCCTTACAGTAATGTAAGAAACCCATATGGCAATGGTCATCATTCTCACAGTTCAGGCTTTCCAATACAAAAACATTTTTTTAAATTGAACTAATTAATAGGTGCAGAGATATGATTGACGTCCACAGACAGCAGAGCATAGTGATGACATAATCACATACTTTTTTTCTCAAAATGTGCTAAAAACAGTGGCAAAGACTTATTTATTCTCCCAGAACTAAACCCCTGAGCATGAAATTTGAAAAAGTACATTCCTAATATGGAAAATGAAATACATTTACTAAAGTTCTGAGCCTCTGCTTCTTTTTTTTTTTTTTTTTTTTCAAAGCTATTTTCTACACTAATTTTAACACCTTTGAGACATTTGGTTTTCTGAACCTTTACATTTTCCCCATTTTGTTCTATCACACTCCTAATTTCCTAGTTGATGACATAGGGCGTATTGTAGATAATCGTTAGCTAGTTGGATTTTTTTTTTTTTCTTAATTCATACATGCTTTTGGTGCATTCTATTACAGATTTCCGCCTCGACTGTGACTGCCACCTTAAATGGCTGAAGACTGAATCAGTGGTGAAGGGTAAAAACTCTATGGAAGCAGCCATATGCAAGAGCCCTAATAACCAAAGGATCAGAAAATTTTCTGAACTCACTGCTAATAACCTACAATGTTGAAAGAAATAATAACCATTCACAGACTGGCTTAATGTCATTTCAACAACTCAGTGAAAAAATGCCAAAAGAACGATTTTAAACATCATTACTTTATGTAAGATCATCAGTAATAAAAAGCAACATTATTAAACATGTTAAACGATGGAAAAAACACAAAAATTTTGAAAATTTTCTGAACTCACTGCTAATAACCTACAATGTTGAAAGAAATAATAACCATTCACAGACTGGCTTAATGTCATTTCAACAACTCAGTGAAAAAATGCCAAAAGAACGATTTTAAACATCATTACTTTATGTAAGATCATCAGTAATAAAAAGCAACATTATTAAACATGTTAAACGATGGAAAAAAACACAAAAAGTTTAGAGTAGTTATTCCTACTTTGACATTTTAAGCCTAAATATGAGTGCTGTGAAATGCAAAATCATATGAAGTACCATTCGCCAGGCATTGCTTGGTTGTATAAGCATTTTATGTAAAATAGCATTTAAACTTGCATTTGTCAGTCTGGAGAAAGTAATGTTGGGACAAAACTAGAAATATTTCAACCACTTTTATGAGGGTGGAAGGGATTCTTCATTATTGATTGTTGTAAATGCATTTATGGCACCTCTATTCATAGTGATTGTGGAATAACTCTTTTACGGTCTTATAGAGGTTATTTTTCTACTACTTGGCATATATGAACTGCTCCTATTTTCCTTCAAGAATAATTTCTTCCAGTTTGGAAAGAAATATTACAGACAAACTTCAGGACTTGCAATGGGTTCTCCACTAGCACCTCTGCTAGCAAATTATTATATAAGTAAACTAGAGGCAAAAATCCTTATACAACCCTCCTTGTTTGCTCTCTATGTAAGGTACATGGATGATGTCCTAATTATAGTAGATACTGTGGACCAATCTCTACCCTCTCAGATTCTGGAAGAATTTAACTTACTAGAGAATACCTTGCAGTATACCCTAGAACAGGAAAGAGGCCATAGCATCAATTACCTAGATTTAACCTTGACCTCAAGAGAGGGAAAAATATTCACTCAGCTTTTTAGAAAATCCACCAACACAGGGAAGATGTTAGACTTCTGCTCATTCCACCCTGATTATATTAAATCGAATACGGCGAGACAATTTTTGGAAAAGATTGAAATCCTGGTCTCTTCAGCTACTCAGAAAGATCTTCACAAAGAAGAATTAAAGGAAATATTGGCAGAAAACAATTACCCCTCCCCATATGTTGAGAAAATATTTAAACAAGTGCCAAAAAAGAAGCAGGAGAAAACCAACTTCAAATTCACCAGCAAAATTACGTACCACAAGGGACTTTTCGAGAAACTGAAAAGGATCGGAGCAAAATATAATATCAGGCTAGCTCCAGATCTTAATAACAAAATAAAGAAATTCCTGCCAGCTTTAAAGCAGAAAGAATTGGACATCCAATTGCAGGAAGGAGTAATTTACTGCATCGACTGTAACTGCGGACTCTGCTATATAGGAGAAACAGGGAGAAGTATTAAGGTCCGAATGAAAGAACACCAAGCAGCTATTAGGAACATTGGGAACAAAACAGGGCTAGACAGACATATACAAGCAAGTGGAAACTCCATAAATTGGGACTCAGTGAAAATAATCGCCCACCAGTCAAACTTAGTAAAGAGGAAACTAGAAGAAGGGATCGAAATAGCAAGAAGAAGAAGTACCACAATTAACGATAATTGCGGATGGACTCTTCCAATTGAGTGGCAGCAACTACTCCAGTGACATAGTCCTGATGACGAACTAGGCTTTAGTTCGAAAATTTGACAACCAACTTTGAAGAAAAATAACCTCTATAAGACCCGTAAAAGAGTTATTCCACAATCATTATTGATTGTGTTAACATTGTGTGGCTTGCATTTTCCAGTAATGCCACATTTTTTGGAAATAAAGGCAAATAAAAGTCCCTCTTAAATACATAAAATTGAAAGGTGCATTTTAAAATGAAAAAAAAAAACTCTGCTTACAACGTGTGGCATGAAGACAAAACACTGTTCTACGGAAAAAGCAAAACAGCACAAAAATTAAGCTGAAAAAGGTGTAATAACAAAACAATACCAAACAAAAAATATTATGAAGAAATTATTTCGATAAAGCTTTGTAATAAAATTCACAGTTGTAGCTGGGGCTATGTAAACCAAGTTAACAACTTGCTGAGATAATTCCTTATAAAGTCAGCTCACCAATGAGTGATTTTTCATTTCCTAATTATAATATTAATCACTAAAAATTGCACGAGAATGGAATCTTAAAATTAACCAATTTTTTTAATGCTTTGAATGAATGGAAACAATTACAAAATGAAATTTAAGGGCAATAAAATGGCTTTTTGTCTTACTGCAGGTAACCTAAAGTGTGGATTCACTGAAAAATGCAAACTAAAATCAAAAATTCACTAGCTTGCCTGAATACAAACAGAACTTCATGTGTTAAAATATTCTTTTGGTTTAAAAAATCTCCACTAAAGTACTGTTTTTACAAAAATTTTAATTTTCTTAGTGAAAGGAAACCTGAATGTCACTTCTTCAGTAGTTCAGCATTTTGCAACATCTGGGACTGCACAGCAGTCCCCATTTTTGAAATAATGAAACAACATTAAGAAGAGTTTTTTCTTCTTTCTTGTTCATTGAACTTGGAACAAGATATCTATCTGTACAAGTACAAAATGCACTCATAGTTCTTCATAAGAGTTTATTTACACAACTGCTTATGAGTTATCATTATTCGTATACTTCCTCAGGGATAGTTTTCCATCTTGCATGTGAACTTCCAAACCCAGTTCTCGCAGCAAAGCTGAGTTGACAAGGTCCCCAGAAACAGATATCTTGGCTACAATTTCTTGGTTTTCTCTATTCTTTTCTAAAAGGTTTCGAATAGCTAAAATACACCACTGCATGATATCTTTGTCAGAGTTAAAGATTAAAAATAACGAATGTCAGTCAAAATTCATCTACATTAGTTATTCAATACTGAATAAGGACAGTGACAGCTAATGGAGTAAAATGTTGGTGAGGCAAAGACCCAGCCAATAACACATATGTTATGAAAAATAACTAAATCCAAATTTTGTAGAAAAGCAATTTGATGTATATTTTATATCTATATATATTATTTTATAATAGTTCCACAAAATCATAGGAGGACATCAAGCACAGCAGAGGGGAGTGAGGTTGACTTAAAACATTAGAAAGTTTCAGAGGAAAAAAAAGGGGGGGGGAAGAGGAAGAATGGTTAACCCGTTTTACTTTATATCACCCTTCCTGAGCACAAATGCACATTTTGTGCTTAATTTCTTTATCTAACGATAGTTAATTAGTAGTTATTACATCATGCACAACACCAATCAAACGTTCACTCCTCTAAAAATTCAAAGGAAATAATTTTAATAGAACTAATTTTCTCAAAAAATGTTTCTGAGTCCAGAATAAAAGTGACATGTCTGTTTGTGAAGGTGCACCCTTCATGCAGATCACATTTAAGGCCTGCGGGCCACAATTTAAGGGCCTGACCTGCGGGAAAGGCGTCAAGGAGAAGTCAAGCTGGAATCATATATCTATATATCTTGTCAAAACAGGTCATGTAACTTAAACATGGCAGAAATCATAACAGGTGACTACCTGTAAAATTTATTTTTCCCTCAACAGAATGCATTCAATTTACTGTCTATTAATGAGTTCAATTCTAAAAATTATTATTTTTATTACTACTAATAAATCAAAATTTATGACTAATAATACTAAGAAAGAAAAACTCAGCACATTTCACACCTAACCAGAAACTACAGAAGAAACACATTCCAAAAAGTCAGCACTCAAATATAGAATCCAGTGCACACTTTGACAAAAAAGTTGTGTTGATAATACACTATAAGAACAGACGTGATCTCACTAACTGAGACGAACTGTATTGCCACCTCAGTAACTTCTTTGAAAAACTCTTGTCTGCCTGCTTCCATTAGACAAAATCCCTGCCTTCCTCTGATCGAAACACAGACGCCAGTCGATTTTAAGCGCGTTCGAGTTTCGCCTCAAAATCCATACAGGAAGTCTGGGGAATCGCTTTTTTTTATTTTTTAAATCTCCATACCATTTCCTGCCTGTTGTAACAGAGACAACTCAGATGATCGCCTCTCTAGGCGCTCAAACATATGCTCATTTCAACCTCTTTGCAAAAACAGTATTTAAACTTTATAAATTTAAGGTTGAAGCCTTAAATTTATAAAGTTTAAATACTGAAATTCTCATTGTGATTCGTAAATTTTTTTAACAAAATTTACGAATCACAATGAGAATTTCAGAGCTTTATTTAGCATGCACAATTAAAGGCATACTGTATCTTACATACGTAAAAACTTTCTTTAGGGGTGAAAAATTTCTCTCCAACTATATGTACACTGGTGTCTAAAACTTGAGGACAAAAACTATTTCAAAAGGTTACAACCACGAAACGTGCACCAACTTGTGGCAATTTACATAACTGGGGACGTTCAGTAGAAAGTCGGTGCACATGCAAAATGTCAAATCAAGAACATGAGGTTCACGTGGTATCACTTAAATGGATAAAAGAGAAAAGGGCGCAAAGTAACTGACATGAGTTTAAAGGAAAATCTGGATGTGAAGGAACAAAGGTGTGAACGTGTAATTTACGTTATGTCTAAAAGACATCATCCAGATGATTTCACATGGGGAGAAATTATAGAGAAGCTCAATGAAGGCCACCTAGTGAGTGATGTTGCCAGGGAGTTTGGAATCAGGCATAGTGTGGTATCCAAGCTCTGAGCAGCATTTCAAACCAGTGGATGTGTTCCAGACACATGGTAGAAGGTTGTCCTCATTCTACTATGATGAATGAAGACATATTCTTAGTTGTGACAGCAAGACACAGCTGGTGAGTTGCCTCCATTCCAGCACAAGAACGGGGATATTTCAACACTGTGGCAAGACATCAATGACATGCGCTCAAAGGCTTGTAGTCTGCATCCCTCTATCCAGAGCTCAAAGTAGTGCACGCTTTCAATTGTGTCATATCCACAGAAATTGGACACATCATCCATGCAACAATGTACTCTTCACAGACGACAGTCATTTCAGTCTGTTCTCAGATTCTAGAAGTCAGTTGGTCTGGCATGAAAGTGGTACTGCGTACCAGCATGTGAATAAAGGGCAAATATGGTTGTGACGGAGTCATGGAATGGGGTGGTATCATGATTAATGGACGCACCGATCTACAGGTGCTGAAAAATGGGACTATGATGGCATGAAAGTGGTACTGATCTTTGCATAAAAGTGGTATGATCTGGCATAAAAGTGGTACTATGGTGGTGACGGGGTCATGAAGTGAGATGGTATCATGATTAATGGATGCACTGAGCTACAGGTGCTGAAAAATGGGACTATGATGGCATGAAAGTGGTACTGATCTTTGCATGAAAGTGGTATGATCTAGTATGAAAGTGGTATTGCATACCAACATGA
Source organism: Macrothele yani (assembly GCA_039090855.1). Lineage (NCBI taxonomy): Eukaryota > Metazoa > Arthropoda > Arachnida > Araneae > Macrothelidae > Macrothele > Macrothele yani. The sequence goes on from CM077004.1 coordinate 43,572,375, forward strand.
GAATAAAGGGCAAATATGGTGGTGATGCGGTCACGGAGTGGGGTGGTACCATGATTATTGGATGCACCAAGCTACAGGTGCTGAAAAATGGGACTATGACAGGCGTACGATATTGCAACAAAGTTCTTCTACAACATTTTCAGTTATTCCCTGGTGCTATAGGCAAAGATTTTCTGTTCATGGATGACAATGTAATACCTCATCATACAAGAGCAGTGCAAACACTTCTGGAGACTGAGAATATTCATTGCATCGACTGGCCAGCATGCTCCCAATCTCAACCCCATCAAACATGTCTGGGACACAATGGGAAGACACATTGGCATTCGAAACCCGCTTTCAGAAAACAAGCACGGCCTCGTCTATGCTCTGAGGGAGGAGTGGGCCAATTTACCCAGGAACTTCTGTATCACTTGGTGCTCAGCATGCCATGGCATTGTGAGAGCTGCATAGCAGTTCAGGGTGGACATATTCCATACTGAAAAATGTCTCTCCACCTGGTTATCAGTAAGCACTGTACATTCATTCCCCAATTATGTCCTTTGGAAATGTGTAACTTTTGTATAAACACCGATTACAATAAAAGTTGTGCGTCATTTATAAACATTTCTATTTGGTTCTAGTTCCAGTTGAAGAAATTTTCATTTAATCTTCCTTCCCTCTGAGTTCTTTTGGATTTTTACAGATGTTTCTGGCCTCTTGATTTTAGTCAAGGCCTGTTCTCATTTATTTATTTCTTTAAAGAAAGAAAAAATGTTGTATATCAAATTCCACTTAATTGCAACAGTAATTATATTGGACAAATGTCTTAAAAATTGGAAATAAGAATTAAGGAACATCAAATGGCTATTAATAACAAAGATCCAAAAAGTGTATTAGCAAATCATATGCAGTTACCCAAATGTGAACCTTTATGGGAAAAAAATTAAATATTGGACTATGATGAAAATCCTCCAAATACGTGGCGTCAGTAAATAAATAAATACATCGCTCTTTATACATTCCAGAAACACACATAGCAACCAAAAATTGTTTTTCAGCCGCCGTCGTGGAATTGAACCACGGAACTCTCGATAACTAGCCGAGCGCGTTAACTTTACACCACGGTGGCCAACAAACCACGGTGCTATGTGTATTTTTAAGTCAGCTTCTGACATCATAAACCATAAAAAATACACATAAGCTGACTTAAAAATACACATAGCACCGTGGATTGTTGACCACCGTGGTGTAAAGTTAACGCGCTCAGCTAGTTATCGAGAGTTCCGTGATTCAATTCCACAGCGGCGGCTGAAAAACAATTTTTCGGTTGCTATGTGTTTCTGGAACGTGGAAAGAGCGATGTATTTATTTATTGGACTATGAATCTCATAAAAACAAGAGACTAATTAAAGAAAGTTGTTGCATCTAAAAAAACAGAGCCATCAATGAGCCTTCAAAACTAATAAGTTTAGTTTTAAACAACTTAATTACAACAACAACAGAATTACAAAATACACAATGAAAACATTTCAGTTTAGTAATGGGCAACAGTATAAGGAAATTGGAAACAGTATGAGGAGCCTGGCAACAACATTTAAATTCTTCAGAAGTAAACAGAACTTTTGTTCACCCTTCTATACAATGAGAGCAGCTTGGACTAAAATAAAGAGGCCAGAAACATCTATAAAAATCCAAAAGAACTCAGAGGGAACTCAAACTAGAACCAATTCTTCAACTGGAACTAGAATCAAATGAATAAATCTGGGTAAAGCCTTCAGTAAGTGATTTAAAACATTTCTAAACATTTTTTTTTTTTTTTTTTTTGTCTTTTCATGTGTTCATATGCTTGCCATACAATTATTTCCTCATTTGGCTGCGGTTATGTACCGTTTTTCTTATAAAGGTAAAAATGTAGTCAGTCCTTAGGTTCTGGACACCAGTGTATAACTTGGTTTAACCACAATTTATACTCACAATCAAATTCCTTCTTACTAAAATTATAATAAACTACAGACCTTACTACTCAACAAAACATGTGACTGACTACCCCAGGAGCAGAATTACATTCAGTGTTCTGCAACATGACTTCCAAAGATTGTAAATGTTCTGTGGGCAAAGCACACAACACTGACCAAATTTCATAAAAAAAAAAAAAAATCACAGTAAAACAAACATTAAAATATTACTTACCATTATTTGAAACCCCTTGTTAAATATAGCAATACATAAACCTGTTGTTTAAATCAAATAAATTTATTTAGAACTAGGGTATGTATTTAGAATTTGATGTTCTTTTAATAACTTTTGAAGTTAAATAGTGTACCATTGATGTAGATGAATTATTTACAAAGTGTTTATGGTAATTTGGTCTACACATTGAAACTAGGGCAACTTTCAGTATTTCTTGGACTGATTTATGTCCAAACAGTGCTCTGTTTGACATTATAAGCATTCATCTATCATTTGTTCTAACTATGACATGATCTTCGTCATTAGTATTAGGTCTTTTACTTATACAATTTGTCAATTGCTGAACCCCAGGATTCAAAAATTCCACACAGAGGGAATAAAAGCAGCAAACTTAATAAATTTTGGGATTTCTGCTTTCATATCATTTAGCTTGTTTTAAGAAAGCATTAATCTGGAAAAAATGTTCCACTTGTCATAGTTTCTTGAATATTTCTATACATCCAAGTGACAAAAAGTGTATTCAAAGAATAAATCTTTTTTTTTCCTTCAGGATATGGAGCACATGGAAAAACTTTTAAAAATTAAATGAAATTTAAAAGATTTTCTAATTCTTTCTCCTACTCAGAACTGACATGAGTTCTTGGAAATATTAATTATTCAAAATTCAATAAAATACCTGCTCTTCTTGTAATTAAGACAATTTCCTGCTTTTCAAAATATACACTGTATTGTTCTAATAGATCAGTAATGTAGCCTGTTATCTTCTGCATATCACAACATAAGAGAACTATGTCAGAGTTATTCTGAATGTAGCGCAGGATTTTTGAACTCTTTGCTCAGTCCGATTTCCATTTTCAGAAATTATTCTTCCATTTTCAAGCTGCAACACAATTACTTATTGAACAAAATCATACTTAACATTAATACTGAACAGGGACAAAAACGGAAGGGGGGGATTATGATTACGGGAGAAGTCGTCACTCGTCTAACTTCAGTTTTCATATGGTTTGAAAGAAGGGATTCCGTTTCCAGTCAGAAAATGCCCTCCCCCTCTTCTCTTCGCTCTTGAGAATGACACAAATGATGACAGCCAAGGTGAAATTCCTCGAATCCATGGGAGAAATTCGTGCCTAAAGATTACAGGGAAATTTTCGCTCTGTCGAATTTACGATTTTGAAAATTGTTGCCCACAGTTTCAAGCTGAACTTTGCAAGAAGAAAAATAACGATTACGGGGGGGGGAGGGGTTAAGTTTTGAAAAACAGTTCCCCAATGGAAAACGATGACCCCACACACACACACACACATATTAATTCCCTCCCCCCAAGTTCTCTTCAGTTTTGTATCGATCCCAAATAATGAAAAACGTGGAATTCCGTGAAAGAATCTCGTGCCTGATTTGTAACCGTCGGCGATATGCAAAATGAATTGTACAGGTTGCTACATATAGAAGTCGATTCAAATGTCCACAAATTGATTATATTCCTAACATGAATGATATATTCGACTGCAATTTTCTGAACTCAGAGAAGAATTCATTTTTAACACACATAATTTCATGAAGGATACATTTTTAAAGCTTGAATTTTGTAAGTGACCAAAATACAGACCCAGATTTTATATATATACTGTACATTTTTCCTTCAAATTTTCTAAGGCAGGAGACTCCTTCCAGGAAACTTTACTATGGCAGAAGTTTAAAACTTCGGGCTGGAATCCCGCCATCTTGCGTGTTCTGCTGTTGTTGACATGAGGGAATTTTTTTCCCAAGATGGACACTTAACAAACACTCGCCCCAGCAATATGTGGTTTAACACGGCTTGGTGCCTTTCACTTTCACAACTATTAGCAGGGAGGGGAAAAGGGGTCTTTCAAAAAGGTCAGGGAGAAACAATCTCCTTTCATCCCAAATGGTAGGGGTGGATGCATGTGTAAGGGAGAGGGGTTTGTTTGGTGCTCCAGGCAGAAGGGTAGGGAGTGTAGACAAGAGCAGTTTTGGCAGATCGGGCAGGATATGCGAGCGAGAGCTGCAAGGTAAAAAATGTTCTGTAAGGGATTGAAATTTAAGATTTAAAAAAATATGTTCTATAAATAAAAATGATATACAATGAAACTGTAATCTAAGATAGAAATATATATATATTCCACAAGGCATTGAAATCTAAGATAAAAAAGAAAATGTTCTGCAAGGGGGAATTTTGTTCTGCAACTCACGTCGCAGTTTTAAGTATTCTCTGCTCCTGGGCTGGCTATTTTACAGAATGTTCCTTTTGGAATATTGTAATTTGCTATGATGCTATTCTTTGTTTACTTTATATCATACTATGTCATATGCAATCCAGCCCAGGCCTATATCACTGCACAAAAAGTTCCCAATGATGTAACAACCACTGAAATCATTAAGACAATTTATTTATTTTATTCTACTGTCTAACTAGGTGGTGAATTCCAATTACATAAAATTCACATTACAGAAACATTTCCAAATGTCCACCATGATTTCAAGACTTATGGCTGTCACAGACACCCATGCAGGCACATTCTCTTTTATTACTATAGATTTCCCACCATTCCAGAAAAACAAAAAGTGAATGACATACCACTGAGAATGCATAACTGCTACAAAAAAAATACATAAAGGATACAAGGATTTCGTGCATCCAGGCAGCAACAATCCAGCAATAAAGGAATTCCATCCATAGATCTGACCTATGAGATAATGGAAAATTAGTTTACTTAGTATCCAGATTTTTTCTGACAGAATGCACCACAATGTGCTGCAGCATCTTTTTTAACACAAACTTTTTGGTTTTGAATTTCACAATAATTATTTATTTAAAATAATGTAACAACATGTAATTATCATAACATGTGAGAAAGAGAGATGGAAGTAGTTAACCCTTGGTGTTTGAGTTTTTCCAAGTTGTACACAGGAAAGTGTTTCTTTCCTGTGCATAACATATGGCTGTATAACCCTTGTACAGTGACATATTATACATGGCACTGAGAATGAATAACTACTACAAAATAACTAAATAAACATTGTGAGCAAGAAATCAGGAAATTATCCAACAGGTTTCAAAACAAGGCTTCTGTGTGAATACCTGAAAAATGAAGACATAAAAAGAATACACTGACCAGGCAGGTCCCCAGATCTCTTCCCCATTGAGCATGCTTGGGATGCTTTATGATGGGATGCTTCATGTATGGGATGCTTTTTTATGTATTATGGGAAGCGTTATGTATGCATCGGGTACTTTGGAATGCATTATTTATTGATGGAATGCTTTATGCATGTATGTACATACATATTGATGGGATGCTTTATGTATGTATATATATATGTATGTGTGTATATGTACATACATACATACATGCATATGTATGTATGTATGTATGTATGTATGTATGTATGTATGTATCAAGCTGATTTTCATAGAATGAGGACTATCAACCACCATGAACATAACTCATAACTTTTTAGCTGTTGCTCATATTTTGAGACTTAATTTAGTATGATTATTTTGATATGCTGTACAAAGTGCTCTAAAGGAGCCTAATGTGTGTACATTAGGGTGGCCCTTAGTTATATGAGATTTTTCGCAATGAAATATTTTTCATCTCTCAATCTTCGAAGTTGCTCCAATCCTCATAAAAATTCTCCATGCAAAATTTCAGCTCAATCAGACGATATTAAAGTGGCCCCCAAAGTTTTAGGTTTTTACAATATTGGTATTTCTCACGTAAAACTGTTTTTATCCCCCTCGTAGTTCTTTTTTCGAAAAAAATATAAAAATAATCGACAGATAATTTAATTTACAATACATTTCGCTATGACCATTATTTACATAAAACCAAAATTGGTTGAGATTTTCACGAAAATCTAAAAATTTGTCATTGTGTCCTTGCAATGGAGATCCTTGAATGCCAGTAATCACGAACGATGCACATATGCTGTACATGTTCGATCTGGATGAAACCGGTTCTGCCCGTTCGGTCGCATGATACTCTTCACTTACTCAGCGGGGAATGACATAATTAACTGACAGTTGGCAAATATTCCAAAAGTTCCCTCACTCAGTTCAGTTCGAGTCTTCGCACCAGTAAGGCAGTTGTCTAAGTTCACTTCAGGTTATTTTGCTGTACGCTCTTTCATTTAGTGAATGTCTATTATTATTATTTCTCGTTGTATTAATTATTAAACTTAAGTGATTTTGGGGAACATTGTTTATCAGTTGCACCTAATTATCTGTGTGATATAATGGCATCATCATTAAAGTGCACACCAAAACCTTTGTGTTGTTTACGGAAAGATTACAAATGCATGAAAAAGTTATATCATTGTATATAGAATGGCAAGGTTTACAGAAGAGGTTGGGTAGAGAATCACATGTTAAAAGAAATAAACAAGCGAAATTCGTCGATAAATTAGATGATTTATTTCATGTTGCCCATGAGAGAGTGTTAAATAGCGTAAAGAGTGAAGAAGATAAACAATTTTTACTATTGCAACATAAAAAAAGGACGACCAGGTTTCATGGCAGTAAAGTACAAAAATTTTTTACCATTAATGTTCGTTTTTGTATTTCATAGCGTTATATGGACCTAGCTACTCCACCCTGCATACTTAAACAAAATATATGTGACAAACAGTATTATCGCTGCTTAATATAGCAGTTCTACATTGAAGTCTTTGGCCACGTAATATCGCGCCATACGTTTTTTGCGTATGGGAATATAAGAATACAGGCGTTATGTTGCGATACAACTGCAACACCAGCCGAATAAGAGGTGCTTGTACAAATCTTCAAAAAATGTTTGATTGTGATTTACTTTACCTTCTATGTCGACATCACATCTTCGAATTAGTCTTGAGAAGTAGTTTCGATGCAGTAATGGGTCCTACTTCTGGACTAGATGTAAATTTGTTTCAAAGATTTAGGCAAACCTGGTCGACCATAGACAATAAAAAATATCGTAGTGGGATAAAGGATGTCACAGAGGATGTCTGTGTCAGTATGCTAGAATTTCTATAAGAACAGTTATGCCAGAAACAGCAAAGAAATTATTACGGCGCATTATTAGAATTTGCAGTGATCTTCCTTGATGTAAAAACACATTTCTGTTGTCATGGTATCACTCTTTCTAATTAAAAAATACAGATTTTTTTTTTTTTTTTTTTGTAGATGCAACTGGTTTTTGGTTCTGAAAAAGATTTTTCACGTGCAATTTGCTTTTCTGTTACAGTTATTCAGCCATGTATGGCTGCATTCATCACATTGCCTCATCTTTTATAAGACAGACAGGCACAGACACACACAGACAAGCAAAATACTTTTTTGGAAAGTTTCAAACAAAGCAAGCAGGATCATAATTTTCCTAGTTTTTCATGATATAATTTTAGGCAACACAGAGCACAGCTGGAAATGACACTGTATTGTATACTTTTAGAAAAGATATTTGTATTGTTTTGAAATTTCACAAGTGATTTTTTGTAATTGTGGAAAGCAATGCCCTATCATCCTCACAAAAAATAAGTGCAATTGTTTCTTCTATTTTTTTGTAAAAGGGCATTAATGGCTGCTGTATTATCACCCTTATTGCAAGCAAGTTATTTCACTTCAAAGTATGATTATGAGCTCAACCCAGTTGTATGAAAGATGAGTTATTCCTATTAATATTAATTCTTTGATCAACAAGCCCAGAATTTCCAGTGAAAACAATGCTATGCATAATGTGGATAATTTTTTGGGTTGTCAGTTAAAAGCACAAAAAAAATAAGAAGAAGAAGAAAAGTTTGCTGATTAAGATCATTTGGTAAACCTAATATCAGACCAAGTCTGTGTAAAAGAAATATTTAGACTTTTTACAGAACAGACACAATAATTTTGATGAAACAAATAAGATAAGTTTAAAGAACCCGTTTTTAAATGACAAATATGAGTTACCTGATCTTGGTTTTCTTTATAGTTACAGCAAACATTTCCAATGAGACGTATTAGATTCTTCTTGAAGCCATAAGAAGGACTTTGCTCCATGGTATTCTTTTCGACTTTTGACACGTCTTGAATCTTACTCAAAGAGGAGAAAACATTGTTGTCACTTTTTCCAAGTAGGTGAACACATTTTAACACATCTGAAACCAAAGAACAAACCGAATATCAGACATAAAGCACAGTTACAAATAACTATTAATAAGCCAGTAACTAAAAATTTCTGCCGGTTGACAATGATAACTGGGTACAATACGGTCACACAAATCATTACACAAGTTTTATTCAACAACTTTTTTATGCATACACATATGCCTATTTCTCACAATGGCCAAATAATACTTGCAATAGTTTTGTTGATGCTCCACGTTCATCTGTCTTTCAAGATAGAACACACACTCAAACATGCTATTTCTGCATTTTTGCATGCCAAGTACAAACTATGTTCTGAGGAGTGTAAGCGTGAGGAATTTGACATTTTCAAAAAAATTTCATTTCTTAACATTTACACTTTTACCATATTGTGATATGGGAGCAAGATATAGCTATGAATGTACCTGTATTAAACACAGTGCCTTTTTGCTTGTTTTTTCTACTAAATCTCTGGATCCCATTTCATCATTCAGCAATAATTGGTTACATGGCAACATTCCATTTGCCTTTATGTCTCTGTTCCATTACCAAGATATCCTGACAGAAACGCTCACCATGGTTAGCTGGGAAGATATCCAGGTGTGAATGTAGCAAACACATCTTCAGCTACATATTGCAGCCCAGTTTCATGAGATCCCCAACAGGCTGCCTGGAATTGTTGGCTTTTATACTTCCTAGAAAAGCAGTCCAAGCATACTGGAAAGCATTCCAGGCTGCCTTGTTATCATCACTGAGAATGAGATCAATCTGCTGATCTTTGTAGAATTGATGTATTTGTTTACCAATGAATACTCTTACCTTTATGTTCTTCACACACTAAGCCTTTGGGTATTTCTCACACAAGTGAATATATGCCAATCCATTCCTGTCCAATGTCTTTAAATCTGCCCCAGTGGTGCAGTGGTCTAAGCGATGGCTTCTGATCATTCATCCGAGATGGGTCCGGATTTGAATCCTGGTGAGGCATGGATGTTATGTGTGTGTCTTACGCTCTGGCTCTCTCCCTTTCCTGGAACCAGTGGCCCTAAATTAGGAATGGGCAACTGCTTATAGCCCATTGAGTTGCTCACAGTGGTCTTTAAACCTCCAATCAAAAAAAAATGCCTTTAAGAATTTTTTCATGAGGCCCAGTTTAGTATGCATACATGAGACCGACCAAGAAGCAAAAAAGCTGAACTTTTTAATCTGATGAAAAATCAGTTTAGTATGCATACATGAGACCGACCCAGAAGCAAAAAGCTGAACTTTTTAATCTGATGAAAAATCAGTTTAGTATGCATACATGAGACCGACCAAGAAGCAAAAAAGCTGAACTTTTTAATCTGATGAAAAATCAGTTTAGTATGCATACATGAGACCGACCAAGAAGCAAAAAGCTGAACTTTTTAATCTGATGAAAAATCAGTTTAGTATGCATACATGAGACCGACCCAGAAGCAAAAAAGCTGAACTTTTTAATCTGATGAAAAATCAGAACGCACGACACGAAAGTGTGAATATAACACAGCATGAGATGAAATCATTCACTGCAATTTATTTACGTAAATATTAAACTTAAGAACATCGCTGTATTCACAATACAAATTACCGATTTAAAAAAAAATACTATGGTTTTAAGACATTGCTTTAAACACAGTATTTTTTTCTTGTTTTGTTGTTATACTTGCCAGAACATTAGCTTAAGTTTCTTCTTGGACTGCTTTCTTCTCAACAAGTTCCATGGCCATACTTGTCTTTTGTTGACTCTGCAGTTACACAGCATTCATTTGCTTGATTTTTTTTTCTGTTGATATGATTGCCTTCCCATGTCTTCATTGTTGCTTTCCCTTTTTGTTTATTCTCTCAGATGACGATAATTTTATCCATCATGCTGAAAGAACTCTCAGCCTGAGGATCATGAATGCATGATATCAAAGCTTTTACTATTTTAGAGAACTTGGAGAATATGAATGTTTCGAACACAATGCATCAATTTGTACAAATTTCCTCACTCTTATCAAGCTTAAATGCAAATATTTATGGGGGAAGTAACATTTAACAACAACACACGATAGTGAGAGCATCGCAGGAGGGGGTTTACGATTACAGAAGAAATCTTAGCTTCATCCAACCTCTGTTTTCAGAAACTTTTTCCCTATTTTTTGACTGAAATACAAATATTTATGGAAGGAAAGGATATTTAACAACAATACTGGGCAGAAGGTACATCACGAGAGAAAAGAATTACGATTACGGGGAAATCTTCACTCCATCTAACTTCCGTTTTTGAAAGTTTCGAAAGAAGAAATTGCGTCCTCAAAGCAGAAAACCGATCCTTCCCCCCCCCCCCATCTATTTCTATTCAGTTGATAATCGATCTCAAAAATACCCCAAATGATAACGGAAATGGCGGAATTCCTCGAATCTACGGAAGAATTTCATGCTTGAAGACTGCGAGGAAATCATCGTGTTCTTTTAACTTCCATTTTCGAAAATCGTTGCCCTCAGTTTCATGCTGAAATATATTTATGCATTAAATCATATTTAACAACAATACTGGGCAAAGGCAACATCGTGAGAAAAAAGAAATAACAATTACGGGGAAAATCTTTACTTTGTTTAACCTTCTGTTTTCGGAAGTTTTGGAAGACAAAATACCATTCCCAGATGGGAGAAACGACCCCCACCACCCATTAATACCAAACAAATTTATCTTCATTTTTGCCTCTCATGTATGAGTATAAAGAATCTCATGTATGAGCATGAAAGATGTGGAAGCAACATGCTTTGCTGGGATCTACCGGTAGCACAAAAGCAAAAAGCTATGCTGTTCATTCTGGGTGTAAGTGACTTGTGATGGGATCAGTTCTTCTAATAGTGGATACTCTTTGTGCAATTATTCCACTAGCATAGAAAGCAACAGAACTGCATATAACTCTTTTGCAGTTTCAGCCAAATGATGATTACCTTCATATATATATGGAAAGAGTGAAAGTTACATTTTAGAACAAGCTTTCCTCTGAAATTTAGAAGTTAGCTCCTCAAAGAATGCTCATCTATGAAATTAAGGTTTAAAACTGATGACGCTGGATTTTATTTACTGTTGATGTGTCAAACATCACCATTTACAGCTTGATCTTGAGCTTCACTGATATACATTACATCGCACACAAGACCTTTTGTATTTCACACCCATTATCTTTTTCTCATTCAATCATTCCTGAATCTGGTCCTCCATGATTTCCTTGGCCATTCTTTACCTTTCGTTCCTGCCACTTGGTCTGGTTGGTTGGTTGGTTATTTGATTTTAATGGCGCAAGGGCCATGGTTGGCCAAAGAGCGCCAAACAAAGGACATCAAAACAAAACAAAATCAATAAAAAACGTACACAAGGTTAAAAACAGGCTGATGTGGTAAAAATGAAACATGATAGTGAACAAGTTAAAATCTAGATGAGTTTAAAAAAGTCAATTTCTTGTAAAAACGAAAACACTGCTCTCGTGTCGTAGGCTTCGCCAATAATAGTTTGCAGCGTAGCTGCTCCTTCGTCCAACAGATGAGAGTAAAAATGACGAAAACGATGAGTACAAAACCGAACACAAGTACACAAAACATGAAGGACAGTGAGACGACAGTTGCACGCCTCACACACCGGGACACTCTCACCACACAGCAAAAAGTGGTAAGTGAAACGACAGTGCCCAATGGGGAGACGATGCAAGAACAACTTCCTCACGAAACTTCCTCACGACGGTTCTTCCGCAAACTAGACTTCCATAGTCCGATCTGTGGTTTGATAGAATGCAGCTTATTGCTGCCCTGCTGAGACCACAGGGACTGCCACTCGTCCATGCCACTCGTCCAGGAGAAATGTCCGGATCAAAGGTCGAAAATCGCGGAAAGACAGTGGCAACCGAGCTGGCGACATGGAGGAAACAGACCTGGCAGAGAGATCTGCCAGCTCGTTACCCCGGATCCCAACATGGCCAGGAACCCAACAGAATCGGACCAGGAAGCCATCACCCTCCAAAGTTCCAAGAAGACGACGAACATCACGGATGACAGGTGAGTCCGTGTCCTCTAGAGAAGATAAAACTTGGATGACGGACTGGCAATCAGAGCAAACCATAGCGCAACGATGTGATCAAGACTGTATGTGGCACAAAGCGAGGTGTACCGCATGCATCTCTGCCGAAAAGACGGTGGATTCAGGCGGAAGCCTCTCAGCATGTGAGGCATCGCCACACACAAAAGTGGATCCAATGACATCCCCGGATTTCGAGCCATCGGTGAACACAGGCACGAAATATGGGTAGACAGACTGTAATTCAGCAAAGAGCTGCTGGTACACCAGAGCAGGAGTGGATGACTTTGGCCACACACAAAGAGAAAGGTCAGCCGTTGCTTGAACGGGCTGCCAAGGAGGTTGGTTGAAAAAGGTGGTCAAACCAATCCTGGACAAGTTAAGACCAGCATCGCGCCCTATGGCAGACATCCGAATCCCGAACGTCAGAACACAGGAGGGGCGGTTGGAAAACAAGCGGACACAGTCCGGTTGGAAGATGGAACCATACAGTGGATGATCAGGAAGATATTTCAGTTCTATATAAAACTGAAGAGACAGCTGCTTACGACGGATGCATAATGGCGGCTCATGAGCCTCCGCATACAGGCTATGCACGGGAGAGGTACGGAAAGCACCAGTACATAGCCGCAATGCCTGGTGATGGACGGGGTCCAAAGGTTTTTAAACCGATGGACGCGCTGAACCGTACGTAATGCACCCGAAGTCTAACTTTGACCGAATGAGAGAGTGGTAAATGCGAAGCATTGAGCACCTGTCAGCCCCCAAGATGTTCGGGAGAGGACTTTCAGAATACTCAATGACTTCGTGCACTTCACCTTCAAAAACTGAATGTGAGGCCGGAAGGTGAGCGCTCGGTCAAATGTTAGCCCAAGGAACTTGGCTTCCAACACCACAGGGATGGTAGAACACTCCAGATGGAGGCTGGGGTCTGGGTGAAGACCCCGTTTGCGGCAAAAATGCACGCAAACGGTCTTCTGCGTCGAGAAGCCAAATCCATTTTGGGAAGCCCAGTGAGAGATCTTGGTAATGGCAGACTGGAGCTGTCTCTCGATGGTGCGCATGTTAACAGAGGCGCAAGAGATCTGCAGATCATCCACGTACATGGTTCCACGAACCGTCGGAGGAAGCAGTTGGAAAATATGGTTGACACGAAGGATGAACAATGTAACGGAAAGAACGGAGCCCTGAGGAACACCCTGTTCTTGTGGGTACATCGCAGAGAGGGTCAACCTGACGCGCACACGGAAACTCTGGTCCTCGAGAAATCCGGCGATGAAAGATGGTAAGTTTCCCCACAATCCGCACTCGTGCAGATCACGGAGAATGCCGTATCTCCAGGTGCGGTCATAAGCTTTCTCCATGTTGAAGAAGACGAAGACCATGTGCTGACGCCGGACAAACGCCTCCCTGACAGATGTCTCAAGGCGAAGATGATGATTGGTGGTGGATCGATATTTGCGAAATCCACTCTGATGAGGCGAAAAAATGTGATGAAACTCCAAATAAAAAATGAGACGAAGATTAATGATGTGCTCGAGTACTTTGCAAAACGTCATAGCAATTGGCCGGTAGTTCAACGGGTTGGTGGGATCTTTACCAGGTTTGGGAACTGGAACGACAATGGCTGTGCACCAAGACTCGGGAAAGGCATTCTCTTGCCAAATCCTGTTAAACAGGATTAGCAGACATTCAAGAGAGGATGGAGAAAGGTGCTTCAGCATTTCGTAATGGATGTTATCTGGTCCGACAGATGTCCGGCCGGACCGATTCAGAGCAGTCTTCAGTTCCACGGCAGTCAGCGGGCTGTTATAATCTGCGGAAGAAAATGGTCCAAAAGAAATCTTGGACCGTTCAAGCCGCGGCTGTAACTGCCGGAACGAAGCAGGGTAATTGCTGCTGCTGGACACCGAAGAAAAAGTGGCGCCCAGACAGTCAGCAATACCCTGAGCGTCAGCAACCGTTCCTCCATCACTCCCAAGAATGGAGATTTCCCCAGATGGGTACTGTCCCCGAATCTTACGAATCCTGTCCCAAACGATCTTAGGGCTAGTATTGGTGTTCATCCTGGATACATATTGTATCCAGGACTCCCGTTGACTACGCCTACAAACCAATCGCGCGTAGGACTTGGCTTTCTTGAAAGCAAGTAGGTTCGCGTCGGTGGGGTACCGACGAAACCTACCCCAAGCCCGATGTTGTGCCTGACGAGCTGCCATGCAAGTGGAATTCCACCAAGGTCTCGGGCAACGTGGAAGTTTAGTCGACGTCCTGGGGATGGTAAGTTCTGCCGCTTGCACAATACAATCTGTCACAGCCGCAACAGCGTCATTGACCATTCCTGAGGTCACTATAGCTGGAGTAATAATTGCTGAAGCCGTGAATGTGTCCCACTTGGCTCGATCAATATTCCATCTAGCAGGGCGAGTAGGGTAACGGTACCCGCCACTCACTAGACGGAGAAAGATGGGAAAGTGATCGCTGCCAAGGGAATCACCAGACACGCTCCAGGACCAGTCAGGATATGAAGATGGTGAACTCAGAGACAGATCAATGGCTGAGTACGAGCGGGTGGGTTCATGAAAATAAGTAGTAGCTCCAGTGTTGTGGAGACAGAGGGACGTGTTGGAGAGAAGGTACTCAACAACACTGCCCCTGGAGTCTCGAGTGGTAGAACCCCACAACGGATTGTGTGCGTTGAAATCCCCTAAGATGAAGAAAGGAGGCGGCAGTTGGTCGACCAAATCTTCCAGATCCGAAAGGCTTACAGCTTCATCTGGTGGTATGTAGATGGAACACACCGTGAACAGAGTGTTCACAGACAGTCGCACTGCCACTGCCTGCAAAGTCGCCCGAAGGGCAACTGCAGTGACAGGAACACCATAAGGAACAACGACGGCCACTCCTCCGCAGGCGATAACGCCGTCCTGGTGATCCTTGTGGAAAAGGGAATGTCTCCGCAGCGAAGGAGTGTCCGTCGTGCGAAGCTTTGTCTCCTGGAGACAAATGCACACGGGTGTGTGCGAAGACAGTAAGCCTTTCAAATCATCAATACGTGATCGCAGACCTCGGCAATTCCACTGAATGAGTGTGGCCATAATGAAAAATGAAATGAAAGGATGAAAAAGACAGACGACTAGAAAGTCTCAATGTCATCCATCACCTCCAATCCATCCGCAGTGTCTGGAGGTAACACAGGGCTGTGTTTACCCCCTGTGTTGAGAGGTGGTTTTTGCTTGCTCTGTTTCGGGGAGGATGAACCTGGTCTCACCTTTTCCGGCTTCTTCTTTCCAGTGCCCTGGACCTGGGTCCCTGTGATGGCCGAAGATGTTCTCGGCATAGAGGGAGGTTTAGGCGACGATGTTGATGTCGCCTTGGATGCAATGCAGCGAGACTTCAGCGCCTCCAATCCAGCAGCAACGATGTCCTCAAAATCATAAGGACAGCGCGCTAGGATGGTCACCTCAGTCTGGACCGCCACTGAAGCCTTCTGCACCACAACTGAAGCATAGGACAGCCGGCCTGGTTGTAAAGGGGCGATCCGCCGTCTAGCCTCGGGATATGAGAGGTGCTCAGTTGTCTTCAGGCGTTGGATTGCCTGTTCCTCTATCCACTTAGGACACTGCTTAGAAGAAGCAGGATGAGACCCTTCACAGTTGACACAATGATCAGACTCTGCAGAGCATTCCGCCAAAGAGTGTGCTGTGGAACCACAGCAACCACACTTTGCAACATTACGGCAAGACTGCTGGGAGTGACCGTAATGCTGGCACCTGAAACATCGCAAGGGGTTCGGGATATACGGCCGAACATCAAGCCGTAAATAACCTGCCTTGAAGGAAGTAGGCAGGGTTGGGGAGTCAAAAGTGAGGATGATGTTCCGGGAGGGAATAGATTTCCCATCCCGCCGAAAAAGAATCCGCCGAACCCCAATGACATGCTGTTCACTTAAGTTCCTCCAGCAATTCCTCATCGCTGCATTCAATCAGGTCGCGGGAGTTGACTACACCGCGAGAGGAATTGAGGTAACCATGTGGAGAAACCTGAACAGGAACGCCAAGCAAAATGGTCGTTTCCAGCAAGGTGGCACTGTGGAGTGAATTAGAGGTTTCCACGAGAAGATCCCCTGAAGGGAGCTTCTTGACACTCTTGGGAGAGCCAGCAATGGCTTGCAGAGCCTTGTTGATCCAGAAGGGACTCTTTGAACTAAGTGACTGTGAAGAGTCACCAGATTTTATTAAAAGAAACAGAGCATTGCATTGAGTTGAGACAAGTTTCTTTGTGGAGGAAGGTGTACCATCCTCCACAGGGTGCTTTAATGTGGTAGCATGGGAAACACTTTGTGTTGCCATGAAGAAGAGAAAAAATTCGTCCGCCGACCTCCCCACCCACTACCGAGCCCAACGAGGGAGAGCCGGAGGTCCGCAAGCCCAAGAGGACGCAGGACACGGCTCTAGGGATAGTCAGCGGATATAGCAAGTTGGTAGGGCAGACATACGCTCGGCGTGCACCCAGACTTTCCCGTGCCCGGGGAACACCCCTTTGGCATGCCCACCCTACCCCCCAAACTCACCCTGCCGAACAAAACGACAAGCCGCTAGAAGCCTGGACGCCACTCAGCCACAGACTTCCTGACTAGAAGTGGGTTAACTCCCAGCCTCCCGTTTAGGGTGAAGCAGAGGGCAAAGAGGAGTGTTGGCATCTGGAGACACTACAACTCGGCCCCCAGATACCTCAGCCTCCAGCATCCCCATTTCCACCTGTACGGGTCACCGCAGACGGCAAACATACAGGTAGGTCTAAGCTAACCAGCTCCGGAAAAACAGAAAATGTAACATAAAAGAGAAAAGACAGGTAAGGGAACGAGGAACAAAACCCGAAGCTGGCGCCTCATCACAACCTCAGCAGCTTATAACTGAAGCGAGTACATGTCAATATATGAACTAAAGACGAAAAAAAGCAAAACAATAAGATAAAACCGGCTCGGGCCGTGGGGACGCCGTCCCCCATCAGCTGGATGAACAGCTGTCCCTTCGGTGATGTTATCGTTCATGAGTAAACGAAAAGTACTCCGTCACAAGGTGAGCTCGGCCCGTGGGGGCGCCGCTCCCCAAATAACTGGAAAACCAGTTCCACTTGGTCTGAAGAATTCTCTTAGCAAGCATCTCACCACTCATTCTTTCAACATTTTCTTCAGATTGTACATCTATATTCCTCATGTGATCAGATTACCTTCAAATTAGTGCAAATCAGCCATTCATATTTTTTTTCACACAACTGAGAATATCAGTCTTCATATACTTTCTTTTGAATGGACAGCCTGGGCAACAGCGATTAATTACTTCCATTATGCTACAGACTAACCTGAGAAAAATCACCATTATTCTGGATTGTGCCTGGTACTCATTGCTGTCATCAGGCCATTGACATCCTCATAAAAAGTGAGTTCACCTGTTTTGAATAATATATCAGTCTTTTAGGAGAATGCAGTCACTTTAACAGTGCCCTCAAGGAGGTTCCACTGCTGCAGTGTTGAGGCCAACAGTCTGTTCTCCATGATCTTGCGTGGTTCAGCAAAGGTCATATTCAAACAAAATTCTGCATCTCTTGAGGTAGATAGATGTGGTGTTTTTTTTGGGGTGTAACATGCTGTTCCTCATCACAGTCTGTCAAAAAAAATTCAGAAGGTTGAGGAATGGGAAGTGCTTCACCGTGAAGCATTAGGCAAAAAGCAAATGGTACATTTGGGAACATCCCTGACCACTTTTTCTTCTTGCTAACCCATTTCCAATAGAAGGCACCATACAGAAGTAACAGAGTGTGATGTAATGTGAGAGCCAGCTTCTTCTACAGCATAAACAATTCAAAAGGCATGGAAGAATGTCTTTTGCATTTCACCAAAATATTGAGCTTTGATGAACAGAATATATTTTCTCTCCTGGTCACCTTTTACAGCTAAAGAACAGAAAGTAGGTCTTTTTATCACTGAGGTTAAAAGAACACTTTCCAGAAGCAAACATGACTTCTCCAGATAAGTAACACAACTATTCACAAATTTATGCAAGGCATATTTATACTGCTTACAATAAAGGTTAGCAGAGGCTCGCCAAAAACAAATTATATACTATATAAAAAAAAAAAAGTATGGACTGCCTAAACTAACTCCTGAATTTCAATGAAATACTGCACGACAGCAGCATCTCAGACAAAGATAAACTGATCATGTGATGTAAAATTATTGCGACCTTGGAATGCAGTGCTTCCACATTTCAGCTTTATGACAGTCACCACTTATACAGGACCACTTTTCTGATATTGGAACCATTCTGTAACTTGAAAACAATATATCTGGGGAACAAAGTTCTTGTTGCATTGATACCAGGACTTGTTCTTACCTAACTTGAGTGTGCTGAATTCAAATCTGAAGTTAGTTTTTCTCTGTAAGCTCTAGATTTCTTGCAATTCAAAATTTTGACGCCTCTCGCATGATGACATGGTCTATCTGAGGAATTTATGGTCACGCAGTCTTAAAATTAGGCTTAAACCACCATCCTAGCAAAGATATGTTTAATGTATTCACAAAAAGTGTAGGTGCATCAACAATATATGCATTAAAGTTTGAAAAAAGGCAAAAAAAATCACTTGTGTGGAGTAAAATATGTATTGTCACTAGTCAAATCTGAAACATTTATCCATTATAGTTAAATATGAGTATGCACTAATGCTTTTTACTTTAAATTAACATATATTTCAACATAAAGATGATAGGTGATTCAGAACAACTGATAAGGATGGGATGCAAAGTTCAAATATGTCCTATTCAGGCAAGAATTTGCACTTGTAGCTGTGGCATTTGTGAACTTTCTCAGGGCAATCTTGTTTGATGCTTCAGCAGTAGTCTGCCATCATATTTTTGCCCCATTGCCCTTGATAGCGTTGTTCCATCGTCATAAGGTCTTGATGGAAGCGCTCTCCCTGTTCATCACTAACAGCCCTAAGGTTCTTGAGAAATTTATCAAATTCAAGAAATGGAGCTTGATGCTCATGTTGCACTCAAGATCAAGAAAAACCAACAGCATTCTAGTAACGAGAACCTCATAGTTATTTGCCTTTTTTGTTACCAAGAAAGTTTTGTATAAGTGCCACGAAAGACAGCCATGCTGCCTTCTCCTTGTAATTCATCTTCCTAACAAATTCCTCATCACATACAAGGGCACGAATTTGAGGTCCATCAAACGCACCTGCTTTGATCTTCTCGAAAGACAAAGCAGGAAAAGCAGAAAGTATATGTTGAAAACATTCACCATCAGTACTTAATGCCTTCACGAACTGTTTCATCAAACCGAGTTTGATATGGGGTGGGGGAAAATAACCTTCTCTTGGTTGAAAATTGGGTCATTAACAATGTTTTGCATACCTGCTTCTAGTTTCACGGATGGGCCACTCCTTCTGGGTCCAGTGTTTCTCTGGAGCTCGGTTGTCCCACATGCAGAGATAGCATGGAAACTTTGTTAAGCCCTTCTGTTGACCAAGCAGGAAGTTGACCATTTTCAGGTCCACACAAATGATCTAGTTGTGCTCGTGATATTTGGGTAAGTCAATGACCACTTTTTTGTCACTATGTTCTTCTCGCAAATGCATTGAGTGACCAACTGGAACTGCCCCATAAACATTGCCATTGTGCAAGAGAACATAAGTGAGGCTGCACTTTGAACTGTCCAGAAACAATCGCTATTCTGTTGGACTATACGAGGTAACACCTAATTGCCTGAGAAGACCTGTGATATTGTGGCAGTAAACAAACTGCTTGGCTTCTGAAATAATATCCACAAAAATCTGGTCTTACTTTCGGAAATAAGGAATTTTTGCAGAGTGGTCAAGTAGTTTTCTTTCTTGCAGTCTGGAGGCTAATATCTCAGCTGCTTTCTTGGAGAGCCCCAAATCATGCACTAAGTCATTCAATTCCAGTTGGCTAAACTGCTGAGGGGCTGATGACTGTTTGGTATCAGATGAGGAGTCTTTGGATTCTGAAAACATTTCTTGAAGCTCGTTATCACAACCCTCGTGCTTTTCCGGATCATGTTCACTGCCTTCTTCTTCAGATGAGGCAAAACCATTAAAAACGGGAACCGGGAGTTCCTCAGAGTGTGGAGTTGGTCGAATTGCTGAGAGAATACTGAGATAGGAGATCTTATGTCGGCTTTTCTTGCGGACACCCTCCTGTTGACCAGACAAAAACAGCAGTCAGTGATGTGGTCCTTGGGTTCTCGCCAAAACCATGGGGAAAACCAGCACCTGAAGATCATTACTCCAAAAGGCAGACTGTTTCTTTTTCCTTTTGTCCAGTCATGAAGCATTTCCTCACAATTATGACACACAATATGAGGAGCCCATTTCTTGTCTTGGTTTCTAAGGGGATCTTCAAAATAGGCTTTATAAGCACGCCTCACAAACGAAGTTATAATGCGCCTTTGACGAAGTGTGTTGTAGACACATACAAAACAGATTGCATCAGGATTATTTACACATTTATATCTACTTGAAGAAGCCATGATCAGATCTGAAAGAAAGAAAAACAGGTGTTATTTTTGTGTAAATCAGATAAATCTCTAGAATCCAAAATGAACAATAAAGATAAAGAATATTGATCGTAATACCTGCACTTTCAAGGTATTAAAACCCGGCAACATGCGCATATTTATGTGCAATTTATTAATATATTATTAAAACAACCAATTACTTACCCGAAAGATCATGGTCACTTTATTCCTTTTAAACACTTCTAGCACGTCCATCATCGTCATGCAAATCCGCTGGCTTTCAAAGGTTGAAAATCCTTGCCGATGAGATTCATTCTTTCCGGGATGAAACATTGTATTTTTCTTTTTCTTTTTTTTTTTTTTTTTTTTTACTGGACAAAACGCGCAGGTTTCCTCTGCCATATGATACGTAACTATAGCTCATCATCTCCATAAAAACCTCCCAAAACATACACACCATACCACTCATTCATACATTCAGTTAAAAAGACTATGTACATAATTACACTATTTACATTCCCAGGCAGTTAAACCTTTGTCAACAGCGACAATAGCTCTGCTCACTTGAGCTGTGGTGGGCAGGTAAGACACATCTGCGATGACAGTTGCCTGTTGAAAGCACAAGAGGATCGTGAGTGACGGGCTGAATGAGGTTGACCCCACCTTCTCATGGTGCATTCTGTTTCCACTGAATTAGCTCTGACAACCAACAAATGGAGGAACTACACTACATGGATTAGAAAAAATACTACCCCACTCTCACCAACATGCTTTGCCAGCTTGATAAGTTGTCCCCCACTCCCCAATGACCTTCACAAGAACTAAAAATTTAGCAATTGATGGTGAAAATCTAGAGGTGCTGATATTTACATTTATCTAGAGCAGCAAATACCAAAAGAAGGTCATACTGAAGAAGGAATTAATTGCAGCATAACACTTGGTTGGAGAGCATTTGGAAGAAACAGTACAATTTGCCAGAGCAATTTACTATTATATCTTAAAAGAGAAGTGTTTAATCCATGAATCCTTCTGGTTCTTAATTATGGAACAGAGATGTGGACCTTACATAAAAAAGATATACAGAGGCAGTGAACAACTGAAAGAAGCATGAAGAGAAATGCATGCTTACTCTATCCAAGAAAGATAGGAATCAAGAAAATGACAAGAGTGGATGATGTTATAATCTGAGTGAAGGTCCTCAAGAGACAATGGGCTGGACATATTGATAGACTGACCACTGTTTGACAACTAAAATAAACTGGATATCAAGGGAGAAAAAAATCATGAAAAAAAAAAAAACATGTGTGAGATGTGTGGAAGGAATTCAAAAGCATGCTGGAATGACATGGGAGAGAACTGCTCAAGACAGAGAGTTGTGGGAAAGACCTAGGAGACCTTCACCCAGCAATGGATCAAGAATGGTTGATGATGACGTACATGTGTCACACAAATACAATAAGTAATATCTATGCCAGTACGAACCACACTGTTTTGTTTTGTGGTGCTCTTAGAACTGAGTCTTATTGAGCTTTATTTTTCTTTTCATGCATTTCTATTATTCTTATAACGCAAGTCTCAAAATGCCCAAAATTGTACACACAGCATTTTGAATAGAGCTCTGTAATGCAATTACTGAAAATATGACAAAATGTACATTTGAGAAAAATAGCAGGGTACATGAGTGCAGGTATCACTGATGTGATTGAATTTATAGGAAAAACATTTCGCATCGGAAACACTATCCAACAAAGAAGGAATTTTTCAAATCGGACTCGTTGAAGTGGAGATATTGACAAAAATAAGATATACACCTACGACCCCTGGCGTAGAAACCATGCATTATTTCAAGAAGAAAGTGTTCCTGAAAGGTTTGGCAACATGAGTAGCATCGGTAACCAAAAGACTTTTTTTTTTAATCGAGATTTTAGAAGCTCATATTTTGCTGCAAATACATCAGAAGTGGAAATTAAGACTTACGCCACCTGGTGGCCATACCATTTTTTTACAAAAATTAGAAATTATGTGCAAAGGATTTCCCATCAGGAGCTGTATCTGGTGCAGAAGGAATTTTTCAAATCGGAGGTTTAGAAGCAGAGAAATAGTGGGAAACGCAATTTACCTTTATGCCCCCTAGCGGAAAGTCTATGAATTACTTGAAAATATTGAAATTATATGAACCACATGTCACACTAGAAACACTATCCAACAAAGAAGGAATTTTTTAAATCGGACTCCTAGAAGTCGAGATATTGACAAAAATAAGGTATACGTCTATGCCCCCTGGCGCAGAAACCATGCACTATTTTAAGAAGAAAATGTTTTTAAAAGGTTTGTCGACACGAGTAGTTCGGTCTACAAACGACGTTTTTTTCAATCGAGAATTTAGAAGCTCATATTTTGCTGCAAATACATCAGAAGCGGAAATTAAAATTTACGCCCCCTAGTGGCCAAACCATTTTTTTTTTTACAAAAATTAGAAGTTATGTGCAAACAATTTCTCATCAGGAGCTGTATCCGGTGCAGAAGAATCGGAGATTTAGAAGCAGAGATATAGGGAGAAACGCAATTTAGCTTTGCGCCCCCTAGCGGAAAGTCTATGAATTACTTGAAAATTTTGAAATTATATGAAAAACATGTCACACGGAAAACACTATCCAACAAAAAAGGAAATTTTCAAATCGGACTTCTAGAAGTAGATATATTGAGAAAAATAAGATATACATCTACGCCCCCTGGCGGAGAAACTGTGGGATATTTTAGGAAGAAAATATTCCGAAAACGTTTATCGATGTGAGTGGCATCAGTTCACGAAAGAATTTTTTCAATCGATATTTTAGAAGCTCAGATTTTATGGCAAATACATCAGAAGCAAAAATTAACACTTACGCCCCTGGTGGCCAAAGTATTCTTTACCACCAAAAATTCGAAATTATATGCAAAAGATTTTTCATTAGGAGATGTATCCGCTGAAAAAGATTTTTCAGATCGGAGTTTTAGGAGAAGAGTTATCGGAAAAAATATAATTTACTTTTACGCCCTCTAGCGGAAAATCTATGCGTAATTTGAAAATGAAACTATATCTAAAACACTCTTCGGCATAAAGGGAATCGAAAGATAAAAGAATTTTTTCTATCGGATGTTTTAGTAGCAAATATGTGGATTAAAACGTAATTTTGAATTTGACATCATCTGCATTTACGCCCCCTAGCGGCAAAATTGTACATCGTAAAAAAAAACGAAATAAAGAATCATCATTCGCATATTTCAAGCTTCTGAATGCAAAAAGAATTTTTCAAATCAGACTAACAGTTGCAGAGATACCGTGTGTACGGACGGACGGACAGACGGACAAACCGATAACAGAAGCACGGTCTTTTTTTACAAAAGACGTGCTAAAAACAAGGACTGCGGGATAAGTAATAAGTCACAGTCTCATATCTGGTTTACGGGAAGAGAGCAATGTTCATAGAGGATAACAGATGAGAGTTCAAAAAAGTAGCAAAAACGAGTGTTTGTGGAGGACAGCATAGGAGTATCCAAGAACACCAGCACAGGATTGTCCATGAGGATAACAGATGATAAATTATCATTGAGGACAGCACAGGAAGTGCCTATAAAGGACAGCAGAGGAGAACAGGACCGCCAGTGTGGATAGCAGAAGAGAAGTGCCTGTGGAAGAGTTCACATGGAGAATAGTGGCAAGTATCCATAAGGATAGAGGAGGTTATCTGTAGAAGATAGCACAAAAAATGTTGATAAGGCTGAGGAGTACCCATGAAAAACAGCACAGAGCTATTCACAAGGAGAGTAGAAAAGAATTGCCCATGCCTCCATGAGGGATAGCAGAAGAGAAGTAATTTACATGGCGAATAGTAGAGGAGGAGTATATGTGGAGGATAGTGATAACAGATACATCTATGGAGGATGCATAGCAGAACTTGCTTAAACTTGCAAGAGATACACTTTCCAGGTAACCAAATAAGTTGTGCTATCTCACATGGCGGACAGTAGGAAATGTTGTTTTAAGTTGCAAAATGTACTTTGCTATGAAACAGTTCATAATGCAGTTTCTGTGCAGAATCTTTTGTCTCGAAACAATAATGCCCACCTTGTCTTTCTACACTTGTCTCCAAATGACTGTTGCCTACTTCAAGCAATGACATCCACCCTTTAAGGGTGGATACACTTTTTGAAGGTAGCCAATAGTCATGATTTGAGAAATGTATCATTAGTGAGAAAATTCAAGAGAATATGATACATGTTCTAAAGGCAATATACAAGAAGAATTTCAAAAATGTTTTCAGCATTGGCTGAAGACCATCAGCATCACTGCAATAAGCATACACAGTCACCCACAGTGACTATAACTAGGTTAGTAAGGACACTCATTTGAACTAAGCTCGCACACATTATCTAATGAATAAATCAATCGCAGTGAGAATAATTGGCAGTGAGACACGTAACACACAAAACATTAGAATAATTCATTGATGATGACATATCACGCTTCAGTTACGTAAAAATTACAAGTGTTGAGACGATGTTTCGGTAGCGACTTCTACCTTCATCAGCCATGGAATGAAACACGTGGTATGAGCATCAGTTGTTGCCAGATTTCAAAATAGCTTTCCAAATGATAGGTATATTACAAGGTGCGTCTGTGTTACAGGTGTTAGGGGTAAGGAAGATTTCATGTTTTCGCAGTACCTGAGGGCTTCCTGACAGGCAAAATGTTAAACGCATTGCTCCGTTCAGCACTCGGAAAGCCTTCAGGTACCGCAAAAGCATGAAATCTTCCTTACCCCTAACACCTGTAAAACAGACGCACCTTGTAATATACCTATAATTTGGAAAGCTATTTTGAAATCTGGCAAAAACTGATGCTAATACCACGTGTTTCATTCCCTGGCTGATGAAGGTAGAAGTCGCTAGCAAAACGTCGTCCCAACAATTGTAATTTTTATGTAACTGAAGCGTGATATGTCGTCATCAAGAATTATTCTAATGTAAATCAATCTCATTACTTCATAGTCATACTTCATGTATTTAAATGAAAAGTTATAAGCCAAAATTAAAATGGAAAAAAAAAATTGCCATCATATAACATAACACACATGGCACTGTAAAGGAGAATCAATGGAGGAAAATGCAACTGAAAGTCTCTACTTTCATACCTAAAGCTAATTCCAGAAGTTTAGGGTTGTTTTTTACAGTAGCACTGTAATAATCATGAACTGATGCAGCACAAAGAACAGAAAGCATCTTCGATATTTCAATTGGTTTCTGAAAAACAATCAGACATGAATATTCCACAACTTCAACAACAGAACAATATAAAAATATTTCTCAGAACTCCAGATTCAAAGAAAATTGATATTCATAAAAAGAGATGAAAGCACACAAATCCATTTACATCACTCAAGGGTTGTTTGTTCCTTTTCGCAATGTACATGCATACTTACGACTAGAAAGAATGTGAACAATTTTTTAAATTCTTTTACTTTTAGAGCACCAACTTTCAGATTTCCATGTATTAATAACAGATATTTATTGCAAAAGGTAAACAACAGAACTACATTTTGAATACCATAAAATAATCAAAAACATACATCAATATTACACTAAATATACCATACACCAATATGAAAAGTCAGCAAGACAGGCAAATGTCAAGTTCTTTTGTTTTCACTGTTGCATCTAAAAATCTGAATACACGTAAGTTAACTGGAAACTCTCTAAATTTAATTTTTTTGCCTGATCTCATTCATAAACAGCAACAAAACTGTGGTACTAAGAGTAAACCGCATAAGAAGAAAATCTGAAAATAAGCATAGGCCTAGTGTGGCCAAAAATTTGGAGGTGGGGGACACAAACACACAAATAAGTGTAAACTGATGTTTTAGTTTTGGGGGAGGCCTTTCTTGAAAACAGTTTCTCCATAAGTGTCCCGAAATTTGGGTCTTTTTTTAAGTGCATAAAATATTTTTTGTTATGCATTACACTTCAATTATTGATGATTATGAACAATGACAACCAGTCATATATTCAACATGATGCTAAGTTTTCTAAAAATAATGTCATCTCTTTTTTAATTATTTTTTATTTTTATTTTATTTTTTTGCTGATACGTGAATAATGTTAC
Source organism: Macrothele yani (assembly GCA_039090855.1). Taxonomy (NCBI): domain Eukaryota; kingdom Metazoa; phylum Arthropoda; class Arachnida; order Araneae; family Macrothelidae; genus Macrothele; species Macrothele yani. The sequence continues at coordinate 43,599,437 of CM077004.1, forward strand.
ATAATGAGTTCTCTACATTGATAGCATTTTTCTGTGGTTTTACTTCCTGACAGAAAACAAATCCCAGCCAAATCTACAAGGTAAGCATAACAATGTGTATGTGTATAAAGCTCTTGGTTCTTCTTCTTTGAACTTCATATCAACTTCATTAAACCTACCATTCACATTTGCTGCCCCATCAAAGGCTTGCCCTCACATTTGAATTTTCTAAAGTTGGGGGTATGTTCTCCTCCATGCCCCTCCCAATGTCATGCGTATGAAAAAATAAAAAAAAATTGCTCATGCAAAAAAGAAGGGAGATGAAGATAAGCAAAGAAAATGTAACTTCAAATGTGGAATACATAAGAGTTATGCTGGACAACGTAAAAAAAAGTACCACTGAAGTCAAAGGGAATTTTAATTATGAACTAATGAAAAATGCAATTCAGGACAACCAAAGCCTGAAGAAAACAAAGGGACCTCTCAGTAATGGAAGAAAGTAGATTATGGCATTAAGAAAAGAAGACAGTACTGCAACAAGAAATAGTGGCAAAATTTTGACTAGCATTAAAGAGTTCTAAATAAAACTATGTGAAAGAAGTGACACTTCTACTACAGACAAAAGGAAATATACAGACACCAAAAAATCTTCCAGTCCTCCTGGACAAAGTTGCACATGCAATTAAGAACATGAAACAGGGAAGTGTTCCTGGAGAAGATGGAATTTCCATGGACACTATTCAAGAAGCCAGTGGAGAACTAGAAACTGCACTCGCTCCTGAGTTTTCACTAGATGACTCAATAAAGGGAAGATTCCTGATGATAAAAAGAATATGTCTTCGAGGTCTCCCTCGAAGACATAAAAGAAGGGGGAGACCTCAAAGATTTCAGGGACTACAAACCCATCAGCCTCCTATAAGTTCAGAATGCATCCTTCCAGTTTACTTATGGAACAGAGACATGAACCTTAACTAAAAAAGGCATACAGAGACTGCAAAAAGCATGGACAGGTGCATGCTTTGTATCACCAGGAAAGACAAGAAGAGGAGTATGTGGATTTGGGAGATGACATGGTGATCAAGGTAAAAACTCTGAAACGGTAATGGGCTGGTCATATTGCTAGAATAACTTAGCACCAACTGAAATACTAGACTGTATACCAAGGGACAAGAAATCCCCCCCCCCCAAAACGTGTCTGAGATGGGTGGAAGGAATTTGAAAGCATCCAGTATGACATGAAAGTGAATTACTCAAGACAGATAGTTGTGGAAGAGACTTGGGAGATCTTCATCCAGCAGTGGAGACTGATACTGGTTGTTTTTTATTATGATATAAGCAGGGGCAAAAATCAGCCAGTTCAACATCCAAGGCTATTGCTTTTTATGTTCAGATTAGTGCTGAAACTTGACCATCAGCCTGAGACCTGCAAAAGATGTGTAACCACTTTTTCTGGATAATACGGTGCTAATTCCTGGGTAAATTTTTGCAATATTCCCAATAATACTATTCCATTTCAGAAACTGCACTGCTGTTTTGTGAAATAGAAGGATTGATGTCCAGGGGAAAGGAGGAGAAAGAGTGATATTAATCAATGAGGCTTGTTTTCCCATTTTGGTGAACTGAAGAGTTGAAAGAAAAACAGCTCCTGGTGTTAATGTGGCTTGACTCTACCAGGAGTGAAGAGATGGAGTCACAGTTCCCCATGTAACATTCTTTCTTTCATTCAAAATTTCCCAAATTAGGCAAATTTGATGAAAATTGATAAAAAAAACTTAGTTAAAATTGTTTCATAAAAAATTCTGAAAGATAAAAACAAATCAAGTTTTAAATTGCTTTCAAAATTTTGAGGGCTTTCTTCCCAGGTTGTTTTTATCTTGACCAGATCACTGCTAATGCACTTTTTTTCTCAGAACTATGTACATCACTCCTGAGAGGTGAACAGTAGTGTGCTCAAACATATACAGGTTCAATTTCCATTCCAGAGCAATATAACTGTCAAGTTTTCCAAAGAATTGCTACATGGGAAGTAGCAGAAAATATGGGTCCTGTGTGTCAATAATGATATTTACAAAAAAGACTTTATGTAACTACAATCAGTTTTTTTTTTATTTGTAATCAGTTTTACAAAAGACATTTATAATGTTTCTTTTCCTCTGGATATTTCATCTCTAATTTTATCTATTGTTATTATTTTACACATCCAAGAAACAATTGCAAAAAAAAAATTATTTTGATCATTCAAAACGTAATATACTTTAAATTGTCTCATGATGCACAATGTATAATCAACTGGGGAAAAGAGGAAATAAAAAAATAATTAGAAATCACAGATGGAAGGAACTACTGAATTACTAGCTACATCAATAACTACTTGAAGTTTATGCAAAGATAAAATAAAAAATTGATTTACCAAATCTGGTACATTAGTTGAGCATATTTTCACGATGTCCATAGCATCAGAAATAAATAAATTTATGATACAGTTTATGGAGCACACAGGTACACTGGCTTTGGTTCCAGATGGTTCTTCAAGATTTTCAGCAATCAAATCTAAAATTAGCAATCTGAAAAACATAAAAAAATTTTGACTAATTTGAAAAAAAAAACAAAAAAAAACTAACTTTTTTTTAAGTAACTGTCATACCTCTAAGAATACTTTTTTATGTTGTCGTTATTCTATCATAAATACAGTGATGAATATATGCTTAGGTACACTACAAAAATCAGATTTGCAGTATTTTCTGCAAAACATACTATGAGATGCAACTGAAAGTTGGCATGTTACTGCTGCAACTAGAAAGATGAGATGCTTAGTCATTTAAATTTTCTCCCTTCAAAGTAGTGCACTTAAAAGGTTGGATACAATGATGCCAATAATTTTTTTTTATCTTTTTATTGATTTTGGGATGCTTTCTTACACTGACGGACAATGAAATTTGCGCACCTAGAAGAAAACATGCTACAACCACGAAACTTTGCAAATAGCTAGAGTGCATGCTGGCATGCAAATGATCTATGCTTGGTGCGATTGTGCATGACCGCACACCCCATGGTGGCGCTGCAAGCACAAACTAGCAGCCTTATAATCCAGTGTGCAGTCGATGCCCCATGAAAGCAAAAAGTGCCAGCCGATGCAAGCAAGAGTACAGAGTGACAAGAGTGCCGGGAAGACACCAGAGACGTTGATTTACGCAACTTATGGACTTTCAGAGAGGCCTAATCATCAAGCTGAAAACTGCAGGGTGGTCGCCGAGCCGTATAACCCACCACGTGGTTTGTTCTGACCATACCGTCCGACTGCGTTGGGAGCAGTGGACACGTGATGGCACTGCCACATTGCGGAGCGGCTCCAGACAGACCAGGAGGATCACCGGTAGAGAGGATCGACGGACCCTGCGCCATGCACGAACGGATCCCACGGGACTTGGTCTACTATACAGGCAAATGTAGCAGCTACTGTGTGCCCACGAACTATTTCCCGATGCCTCGCGGAAGTGAATCTGCAAACCCAGTGCCCCTTACATGTGCTTCCATTAACACCGGAACATCGCCGGCTACGTGTGCCAGGCCAGAGCGACGTGGAACACCACAGACTGGCAACGTGTGGTGTTTAGCAATGAGTGCAGCCTTGTTTTGGGGACAGATGATCATCGTGTCCAGGTATGAAGGTCCCCGGGTCAACGGCACAATCCCAACCTCGTTATCGAGCGCCACACCTCCCCCACTGCAAGCATTATGGTCTGGGAAGTCATTGCCTATGATAGCCAATCAGCTCTAGTAGTGGTACGTGGATCATTGATGGGCCAGCGGTATGTGGATGAGATCCTACGGCCCCATGTGCTCCCATTCCTGGCCGGGATTACAGCAGGATAATGCCCGCTCGCACACGGCTCAGGTTGCCCAGGACTGCCTATGTCATGTCCAGACACTTTCATGGCCTGCCCGCTCCCAGACATGTCTTCTATCGAGCATGTGTGGAACCAGTTGAAACGCCAGCTGCTGCCGTGCTGCACTATCCGGTATTTGGAGCACACCGTCAACCACGTGTGGGTCAGTCTGTCACAGGACAACATACGGCATCTGTTCACCTCCATGCCGGACCATATTGCAGCATGTATCACCGCACGAGATGGTGCAATGCTCTATTGAAGATGACCGGACTACATACCACAGATCCCTCTGTAATTGTTCTGCAGCTCTGTTTTTGCCATCATGGGTATCATTCATCTGTATTATTATGTCCATTAAATTTCAGTTCAATCTGATGCTTCCTTCTTGGTGAGCAAATTTTATTGTCTGTGAGTGCATTTTTCAGTAATAACTAGATGCATGGAATCTTACAAATAGTTCCTTTCGGAAATTGGATAACACAAGTTCTGTTTCTCAACGTAATCCAAAATACAAATAGTTGTATTTAGGGTTGGAATGTGGTAAGTTTAAAGTACATACTTAGCTACTTTTAACACTTCTTACACTTCATTTAACTCTTCAACATATGAAGAGTTAAAAATAGGATAAGTATGCAGTTATGAGACATAAACTTACCCCATCCTGACCATACATACAACTACAGTAAATCACTGATCATACACTTTTCCAGGGACCAAAATAAAAAACATATAACTGGACGACTATACGCCAAACTTCAAATTTCAACATTATTAATAATACCATGGAAAATATGAATCTCTAAATCTTAAAACCATGGTATTTAATGTAGAAAGCAAATGTTTGATGTGCTAATCAGTAACATTTAACATGATTCCTTAATTTAACACTTTCACTTTCATATGCACATTTTCTGGAATAGATATGCATTGTATCATATTTTTATGAATGCATCATCTAACTCGGATTAACAGCAAGCCCTTGGGAATTATTTTAATAAGTTTTAAAATACTGTGTAAGTTGAGCCTGAGATGAAATCTCTGAGCGTAATGCGAAAAGAAATTCATTGTTCGCTGTAATGAGAGCATTTTGAGTATTCTAGTTTAAATAATGAAAAATGTTTTCATCACATCATGGGCAACAAGAGCTTGGGAAAAGTTTGGCAATGGCAGAGTGATAACACTTTCTTCATAATCGTTGTTATTCTCACCATCCTTCACTTCAGTCAATTCAAATGTCAAAAGTGATGATGTTGAAAGTTCGGAATCGCAGCTGGCATAATCCTCAAAAGTTCCTGTGCTTAATTTTGACCAAATTTCAACTGGTATTATCTCTATTTAGAATTTTCCAGCTGAAAGGGGCCTCCATTTAAATGGAGTCCAGCATGGTCAAACAGTTTTTTTTTTAACATCTGAGGCAAAACCTTTTGCCAAGACGTGGCTACAAAGTTCATAGCTTTCAAAATGCCAATTTTCATTTTTACCAATTCACCCTGTTCAAAGTATTCCATGACAAATACCTGACCTCTTGATTATATTCTGTGGTAGTGATTAATGGAAAGGAAGAAAGGGAAGTTTGCTGCCAAAAGAAGTAGGTGGTTCTCCTTGCTCTTCTCCAAAGGCTGAAAAGAGAGATTTTTTTTTGTTTTTAGCTAGAAAAGGAAAATGTAAAAATGAAGCTTACAACCTAACAAATAATGTATAACTGAAATAAATTAATGTTAGTGCAGATCAGAGTCTGCACAGGGACACAGGTATTCAGTAATCCTCTTAATTTGCTTAATTAAATGGACTACAGGAATTCAAAATATAAACTGTACTCTACTGTGTTTAGCATGAAATTCTTTTCCTAAGAATTGCAGTTAAAAGTTTCAGGAACTAACAAAACCATGAGGAGGTACATCCAGCAATGAGCACTGCTACTGCTCGCAAGTTTATGGCACAAATGGTATTCACACCAATCCATTCAGACTTTAAAACTTTTCAAACTTTATTAATGTATGCATTGTTATTACTTTGTTTTTCCTTGTTTGATCACACTTTATTTCAGCTCTGTCTTGAAAAAGTCAGATGACTACAGAAAATCTGAGAATGATACATAACTCATAACTATTTGCAACTTATTTATTTATTTATTTATTTATTTATTTATTTATTTATTTATTTATTTATTTTCACAGTTCAGAGCACAGTGCTGCAGTAGGAACTCATTGGGAAATAATGATAGTTATTCAAAATTTTGTAGACTGATTTTTATGGCTGCCTGAGTTGCAGTGGCAGGTTTCAAGTCAAAATTCCAAAAGGGAGGCTTTCTAGAAGCAAAAATATTTACCATGCAATGCTATTTCTACAGGAACCAGGCAGACAACTGACAACATATGTGATTATTCTGTATGTGAGTGTGTGCACTACCACACTGGTGCCTTCTTGGAAATACTGCTATCACATGTGCATCATGAGAAGAAAACAATTTCCCATATTTGGGCATGGTTATCCCATCAGTGATCTAAATTTCTTCTTCTGGCAAATGCATATCATTCTTCTGGTACATGCAGTGCTTCACCACAGATCTAAAATTGGGTAATTTATTTTATCTACAGTTCATAAAGGAATTATACACACAGGATGTATTTGTCCAACAACTAATTTTCATTACATTTCTTCTCAAAGACGAAATTCATGCCTGCAGCTAGAGCTACAGAAACAGAAGAAGCTAGGGGCACAGAAAAGAAGCAGTTTTAGCAACTAACTGACAGGCAATTAATTCAGTTTATAAAGAGGTATCATATATTTATAACTGAGATTCTTAAAATATCCATGTTCCAAAGATATTATGAATACATCACTGACAAAATTTACACACAAATATATAAGGTGTATACAAAACCAATATTTTTCATGTTTTGGGGGCAGAGGTGGATTGGAATGACCAAATCAGGCCAGTAATTTTAGGTTTGCAGCCCACTCTAAAAACACACGTAAAGGAATGCCTCGTGAATTTCCTCATGAAAAACTTGTGTTAGATAATGGATGAAAAAGAACTGCTGAAATATGCATTATAAAACAAATTCGGTCATGAACAAATTTTTAACAACAATTAAACAATGAAAAAATTTAAGAAATTTGCTCATGATTGAATGCAGCACATCAAACCATACTCAAAATGGGTGTTGTACCAGGTAATTATAATTATTTTCCTTCAAAGATTCAGTTTTGACAAATACATATATATAACCCGTCTTTCGAAAACCCTATTTCCAAACAAATCACCATTCCACAAATGTGTACATATCACACAGCAATTTTCCTATGCAATAAATTTGTATATTTATTTGGTCATCAGAGCCTTCTGTCCAGATTTTGTTCTTATGGACAATAATGCTCAACTACATCAAGCCCATTTGGTCAATGATTTTGTCAAAGAAGAAGATATTATTAGAATGGAGTGGCCACTCAGATCACCTTGCCTTGCTCCCATTGAGCATGTATGGGATGCTCTGTATATATGCATTGAAGCTCACCAGTCTGCTGCTAAAACAACTCTTGTTGAGGAGTGGTGATTAATCCCTCAATACCCTCACAGTAGGAGGAGTCATTGTAAGAAGTGATTATATTCCATATTAAAATACATGTCTTAAGCAAAAACTTTAAATATTGTTCTATGGACTATTCTTTCATGTAAATTACAAGACTGTGATATTATCATGTGCAAATTATAAGATTATGATTTTCTTATATTGAGTTTCATAAGTAATGCAATAATGAAATTCTTTAAAAAATTTCATTAAATTCTCTCATAAATGCTTCAAGGTATGTACAAATTTATAAATTATCCTTTAATTCTTGAGCACCAGAGTATTTTGCAGATGTGTTGCATGTAAAGGGAACAGCACATTCAATTTATCCCTTCCACTCTATCACGATGCTTTAACAGTGTCACTGCACACCAGTGATGTGCTTAATTTGGCTTCAGCAAAACTTACATATTCTACTATTTAGAGGGATGCACCTACTTCAGGGTTTTTAATTGTTTTTTTTTTTTTTTTTTTTTTTTTTTTAGTTTTGCTAAGGCCAAATTAAGCACAAATGTGCTTAATTTCAAAACTTTCATATTCTACTATTTAGAGGGATGCACTTACTTCAGGGTTTTTAATTGTGTGTCATCTACTATAAAAATTCTTTAAAAAGCGTGTGATTTATGCAACTTCTAAACAAAAAAGCTCTTAATTTCGAAAAATAAAACTGCTCTTACATTGCATTTTGATTAATAAATATGCGCCATTTTCCTTACCAATTTATAGAGAACTATATTGAATTATAATTAGACATTACTGGTAATATTTATTTTTCAGTGCCATCTCCCATGAAATGATTTGAAAGGCAACAACTTCCACTATGAGAAGCACTTGTTTGGCAAAAAGGATGTTGATGATCTTAAGGACCTCAGATACAATCAATCTCTATTAATGTTAGAAATATTATATTTAAGATTCCTTGTACATTTAATTTTTTTTTTTTTTAAGATTGTCGAAAATAAAATGGTGAAATTCAAACACTGACCGGTTTTTCATGGGAAGCATGCCATAGCACTTGTGCATGAACTCTTCACTTTTCATAAAAGTTTCTAAAAGAAAGACACTGCAACAGAAAGTGTGAAGAACATTTCAGAAATCAAGACTGTCATAAAACAATGTACACTGATGATAATTAGCATTACAAGATACAGGAAATATAAAGATGTCAAAACGAAATCAATCATATACATTAACAAAAATCCTTGAAGTGAGTTGCTAAACAAAATGTTGCTGATCTGTCATTAGCAGCCCAGATGCTGGTATCTGTCAAATGGTTTTGATTCTCAAATACATAGGTGGACTGAAAAGTTTTCTCTCCACTTGAACAAAAAATAAATGGCACCAGTTTTTTCAATGGAAAAAAAAATTACCTTCATCTTTTATTTCAAATGTTGCATAATTACTACTCCTCATAATCAGCCAATGCATTTCTTCCAACATGTCAACAGTTTTCAAATTCCATCCTCAAAAAATTCAAGATTTTGTTTCTGCTACCACTTGCATACTGCACATGGTAGGAGAAACAAAATCTTTTCATCAGATATGAAGTGATGGCCCCTAACGTATTTCTTTAGTGTAGGAAACAAGTGGAAATTACTAAGAGCGAGATCTGTATCAAGCTGAGGATGCAGCAGCATAGTAAACACAAGGCGTTTCATGATGGCAACTATGGCAGCACTGGCGTGAGGACCAGCATTGTTGTGTTGAGAAATGTTTAACCACTCTGCCTTCCTTTCTTTCGTATATGGGCTTTCAGTTTCCTCAGAATTTCAGTGTAATGATTCTTCAACACCCTGTTGATGAAACTGGTTTATTGCACTCACAAGCTTCCCCAACTTTAGTTTGTCAGTCAAATTTGTATCACACACACACACACACACACACACACACACACACACACACACACACTTCTTTATCTTTAATCTTTTTTTACATTTACCTTAGGAATGTGGAAAAGAAATGGACATGCTTTAGGAACTAAGTTTGTCACTGAAGAGGTTTGTGGTACTGAAACAATAGGTAACATTAAATGTGATGCTTGATGGAACAGTGAGATTAAAGAAGTAGTAAAGAGAAAAAAGGAAGCATATTTGGGGGTGTTGCAAGGTAGAGTTTCTAAGGATGAATGTCGCTGTAAAAACCATGAAGCAGCAAAGCTGGTTCATCAAAGTAAGGCAAAAAAGAGGGAAAATAAGGTGGAAAGATGTGAATTGGCTTCTTGGAAGGATAAAAAAACATTGTAGAAGTACAAAAGATGCAGGAAAAATAGGAAAATAAAGTTCCAAGTTGTGTGAAAAATAGGATCAGAAAAATGATATGGGAGGGGCCTAATGAGTTGAGCACAAGATCGGGTGAATATTTCTGTGAGTTATTAGAACATGAAAGCAAAGGCGATTTTGAGGTAGAAGCAAATTATGCCACAGTGAGAGGAGGAAGTACAGCAAGGGTCTCAAGAGAAGAGATCTGTAAAGCTCTAATATCTCCTCAAAACAGTAGGGCTTCGGGAGTAGATAGCATAACTACTTCAGAAGTAGATGTTAAAATATGGAGGCGATTCTGTAATTGACTGGTTAACTGAAATTTTCCAGTTGTACTGGGAATTAGGAATGGTCTCTCAGGATTGGAGGGATGTTATCATTGTTCTCTTATATAAAGGAAATGGTAATCAGACTGAATGGAATAACTATTGTGGTATCAGCCTACTAAGTGTGCCAGAGAAATGTGTGGGAAGGTCATTAAGGGTAAGATATGAGGTCTTACATCACAGAAGGTGTGGGAGGGAAGTGCAGAGTGGTTTTATGCCTGGTAAAGGCTGCACTAACCAAAATTTTGCACTACACATCATAATCAAAAAGTATTTGTTTATGTTCTATCCGATTCATAGAATTCTGTACTGGTATGAGAAACCATATTATAACCCAACTGTTATATAGTTTCTCATACTGAAATTCTGATACTTTTACATCCAAGTCAGGTATTCTATGCACATCGCAATACTGACTTTTCAATCAGAGCTAAAACTAAATTCATATAATTTTTTGCAAAACTGGTCATGTTTAATGCATTACAAGTATTTCCTTTCGTGATCAGAACCTACAAATAAAAATTAGGAATGAGGACTGCCTTGGATAACACCTCATGAACCTCTCATTTCATAATCAGTAACCCATTTCACACACACACACACACACACACATATAAAGAACCATAGCATAATTCACCCAGAAATTTGAGGTACTGGAAATAAATCTGAGAAAGAAGGACCATCAGAAAAAATATATATATACTACAACTAATAATAATAATAATAATAATAATAACTTTACACATATAAAACAAGCGAAACACATAGAGTCACGTACAGTAAAAGGTTCATTTAGCGGTAGCTTTTGGTCATCCTACGACCTTGATCACCAGGGATCGACTGGATGGGCTTGGTTACCAGAACTACAATTTGAAGTTGGGGTGTTGGAAATGTTGCCAGATTTTAGAAGGAAGAGAGATCCAAATAAATGGGATTTGGTGATGGGTCTCTGAATTGCAGTTTTTGGTGAACAAAATGTCAATGCTCTCTTGGAAACGCAGAGATCCCTTGTTGATGAAAGGGGCAACTTTTTTGGTTTCTTTCCAAATGGGAACTGCAGAGGTGTCTTCAAGGGTTAGTGCAGAAAAAGCTGTCTTTGGAAGACCATTGGAAACATCTTTTTTGTGTTCACCAAGTCTTGTTTTGATACTTCGGTATGTGCTTCCAATATACACTGAGAGACCAGAGGAAGTTGAAATAGGAATAGCATAAACTCCAGGGGTGTCCAAGGGTGAGACAGGATCCCTGTCTTTAAGCAGGAACATTATTGCAGAAGGGTTTGGTTTCACTGTGAGAGTGTAGCCCATAGTTTTGAAAAGTTTACACATCTTATAAGAGAAGGATCCATGGAAAGGGATGGAACCAATGAATGGTGGTTTTTCCATTATTACTGGTGAGAGAGCAGACAGATTTTTCAAGTGGAAATTTTGGAGGAATTTTTGAATTGTAGAAGGTGGGAACTGATGGGCTTCGGCAATTTTCTTTATGGTGTCAATTTCTTCATTGAAGAAAGATTCAGTGTTGCAGACAATCCTGGCATGATTGACATAAGTTTTAAAGGCTGCAAATTTGTGAGCAGTTGGGGAGTGGGATGAAAATGGGATTATGTTTGCTATTGCAGAGGGTTTTCTGTAGACAGATCTGTTGAGATGATTCCCTTGCCTTGCCAGGTGGACATCCAAAAAGTCAATGCCTTGCAGTGATTCTTCATTGATGGTGAATTTTATTGATGGGAACTTTGGAGAAATCTTTTCAAGAAGAGATTCAAAGTCAGTTCTATTGTGTGGCCAAATCACAAAAATATCGTCACCAAAAAAGTTGCCCCTTTCATCAACAAGGGATCTCTGCGTTTCCAAGAGAGCATTGAAATTTTGTTCACCAAAAACTGCAATTAAGAGACCCCTCACCAAATCCCATTTATTTGGATCTCTCTCCTAAAATCTGGCAACATTTCCAGCACCCCAACTTCAAATTGTAGCTCTGGCAATCAGCCCATCCAGTCGATCGTGGGTGATCAAGGTCGTAGTATGACCGAAAGCTACCGCTAAACAAACATTTTACTGTACGTGACTCTGTGTGTTTCGCTTGTTTTATATGTTTATGTGTTATTGTCATGTGAAGCACGAGTTTTAAACCAAATAATAACTTTGCTAACAGACAGTAAATACTTATATGGTATAATTTTAGGAAGTGCCTGGCATGTTTTTAACCATATTATGTTTGTATAATATGCACTTTATAACATGTTTTTGCTATAAAAATAAAAAGACAAGTGGCATGTAAGCAAGCAGATATTAACAAGTTCTTTCAAAGAACTGCTGTAGTTTGCAATGGTTCATCATCATCACCCTATATATCTCGTGACAAAATGAAAGACATGGACATTTAAAATCCAAAGAAGGGTAAGTTTTGGCACATCCTACCTTACCCCACCTCCCTCCCTAATATTTAAGCAGTTACAGTGCAACCATCTAAGCTTTTAGAAATTTTAGATGAACGTATGTGAAGTTTTCAAATTCACAGAAATTTTGTTATATAAAATAAATATTTTGTTAAATTTCTATATATATATATATATATATATATATATATATATATCGCCTTCTCGTGGTGCATCCTGTTCCTACTAAAGGGGCTCTGACGACCGCCAATAGCGGTATAACTATACCATCGGGATTAGAGGAAATTCTATCCCACACTCACCAACCCGCTTGGCCAGCGTGGTGAGTTATGGCCAAACCCCTCCAAAATGACTCCATAACTTAAATCTTGGCCCTCAGTCTCCGGCAGCTGGAATGTACCTGGCCAAGGCGACATGAAGGCAGAGGGTGCTAAGAATCCCCGGAGGACCGGACTAGGCTGCCATCTGATGCTGACCTTGGCAACGTACAATGGACGCTCCCTATCTTCTGATTCAAGGCTTCTTGAATTGGAAGAGGAACTACAAAGGATCAAGTGGGACATCGTGGGGCTAAGTGAGGTAAGGAGAAAAGGAGAAGATCTCATCGAACTGAAAAGTGGACATCTCTTCTACTATCGTGGGACAGATACTGGCAGAACTAGTGGTGTTGGATTTATAATAAACAAGAAACTGAAGGATAAAGTTGTAGAAGTTGAAAGTTCCTCTGACAGAGCTGCACGGCTTGTTATCCAACTCTCGAAAAGATACCAGGCTCAGATTATTCAAACTTATGCACCCACCACAAGTCATCCTGAAGAAGAAATTGAAGAATTTTATGAGGAAATTTGTCATCTAAATAATAAAGGTAAGCAGCACTTGAAAATAATTATGGGAGATTTCAATGCAAAAATAGGGCAACGGCAACAGAATGAAACTTCAGTAGGTAAATTCGGTCACGGCAACAGAAACCAGCGTGGAAATACTCTCGTTGAGTTTGCAGAGGCAGAAGGGTTTTTCATCTTGAACTCCTTCTTCAAGAAAAAGCCACACAGGAAATGGACATGGAGACATCCAAATGGGACGACAAGTGAAATTGATTTTATTATGTGTAACAAAAAATTCGTCATAGAAGACTGCAGTGTGCTAAACAAGTTCAACACAGGTAGTGACCATAGATTGGTGAGATGTAAGATGCATCTCAACACTAAACTTGAACGTGGCAAGCTCATAAGACAAACAAAATCTATTGACATAACCAACCTTAAAAAACACCATAATACCTTCAAGTTGGAACTGAAGAACAGGTTCTCTGCTTTAGAAGGCCTAACATCGGAAGAAGTGGACATCTCTGAAGTTAACAGAAAAGTAACCAAAGCTCTTATGGAAACAGCAACAAAATTAGCTGGGTCTAAGAACAAGTTGCATGTAAATAAATTATCAGGAAAAACGAAAATGTTGATGCAAAAAGAAGAGAGATGAGGACAACTAAAGAAGATGTGACTTCCAAAGTGGAATATATAGAGCTATGCAAGACAGTAGAGAAAAAGTATCACTGAAGACGTAAGGAAATTCAACTGTGAACTAGTGAGGAAAGCAATTGAAAACAACCAAAGCCTAAAGATAGCAAAGGGACATCTCAGTAAGGGAAGAAAACAGATTATGGCACTGAGAAAAGAAGATGGTTCTGTAACAAGAAATAGAGGCAGAAATTTTGACAAGAGTGAAAGATTTCTACTCAAATTATATGAAAGGGATGATACATGCACTCCAGATATCATGAAAGATACCAGTACCAAGAGTTCCTCCAGTCCTTCCAGCAGAAGTTGCACATGCAATCAAGAACATGAAGCGGGGAAAAGCTCCAGGAGAAGATGGAATTACTGTAGACATCATACAAGAAGCAAGTGGAGAAATCGAAACAGTACTCGCCCAAATTTTCACTCGATGCCTTAATGAAGGAAAGATTCCTGAGGATTGGAACACCGCTACAATGATCCTGCTACATAAGAAAGGTGACATTGAGGATCTCGAAAACTACAGACCTATCAGCCTCCTATCAGTAGTTTATAAAATCTTCACTAAAGTTCTTTCACACCGCTTGAAGGTAACACTGGACATGGCTCAACCGAGAGAACAAGCTGGATTCAGGAGTGGCTACAGCACAATAGATCATATCCATGTGCTGAGAGAACTAATTGAAAGAACGAGGGAATATGAACTTCCATTGTGCATGGCTTTTATCGATTATGAAAAAGCCTTTGATTCGGTGAAACCATCAGCAGTTACAATGGCTCTGAAAACCTGCGGTATTGAAGATGCATACATTAATATTATTAATAACATCAATGAAAATGCAAGTGCAAAGATTAGGCTGTTTGAAAATACAACACACATAAAAATTGGAAAGGGAGTGAGACAAGGTGACACCATATCTCCGAAGCTCTTTAATGCCACATTGGAGGGTGTTTTTCAGTCACTGAGCTGGGAAAACAAGGGGATAAAGATTAATGGAGATTATCTAAGCCACCTTCGTTTTGCTGATGACGTAGTCATTTTTGCAACTAGCCCATCAGAGCTGCAGAGTATGATCCAGGAACTTGCTGACAAGAGTAAAGAAGTGGGATTAAAAATGAACTTTCAGAAGACAAAAGTGATGTTCAATGCTTTTACAAGAAATGAAGATTTATCGATTGATGGAGAAAGGCTGGAGATAACAGACACGTACGTTTATCTTGGACAGCAGATATCAAGTGAGGGTCACATTGATGAAGAAATTAATCGGCGTACAAAACTTGCCTGGAGAGCTTTTGGAAGAAACAGCATAATTTTCAAGAGCAATATGCCATTATGTCTTAAAAGAAAAGTGTTTGATCAATGCATCCTTCCAGTGCTTACGTATGGTGCAGAGACGTGGACCTTAACTAAAAGAGACATACAAAGGCTGCAGACAACTCAAAGTAGAATGGAGAGGTGCATACTTGGTGTAACCAGGAGAGATAAGAAGAGGAACTCGTGGATCCGAAAAATGACAAGAGTGGAAGACATCATGATCAGAGTTAAATCCCTGAAATGGCAATGGGCTGGACATACTGCCAGAAGGACAGATCATCGATGGACAGCCGAAATTTTAGATTGGATTCCAAGGGACAGGAAAAGACCCAGAAGAAGACCACATGGGAGATGGGTGGATGAAATTCGAAAGTATGCAGGGGTGACATGGAGGAGACTGGCACAAGACAGACCGTTGTGGAGGAAACTTGGGAGACCTTCGTCCAGCAGTGGATTGATAATGGTTGACAATGATGATGATGATGATGATGATATATATATATTTCTTGTCAGATTACAAACTAAAATTCATGAACAGCCTAATGACAGCAAATATTAAAAAAAAAAAAAAAAGATTTAAAAAAAATTATAAGAGCTAAAATTGTGAAGGAATAGTAACTTGTTAAAGGCCATGCAGGTTCAAATCCATGACAAAAGCCATACTTCTGCACCAAACAAGCACCACAGCAAACTAAATCAAAAAAAAAAAAAAAAAACAGTTACCAAGACAAGAAGAACACAGGAATTGCAGATCATATGACAGTCTCTTTATGGCTTCCTCAGGGGCAAGCATTAAGAAAATCTCTTGTATATCTACAAAGACCAGAAAAGTGTGGGTTTCTGCTAATTTAGTTTGCTACAAAGTACAAATTAAAGTTAAGGGAAAATTCAACAAATTTAACAGGGACTAATAACCCACTACTAGCAAACCAAATAACATTAAAAGGAAGTAAAATTGTAATATTGAATAATTAAAGGTTTGGAAAGGATACTGCTATTTGGGTTATTTAAATACTTTTAAAACTTCTGGGAACAAAGATATAAACTTCTCTATTCCCAGGAAGTGCTTTCTAGTATTCTGGGTTGCACATGCAACTTCGAAACAGTTTATTCAGTTGTAGCTTCTGAAATAGCTAGATTAATCTAACCTTAGGAACCACACTCACTTTTAACTTCCCTGGAAGATTCGACGGTTGGCCGCGGGAACTCTCTTTCACTCCAAAATGTCTGTTCAAAGAAGATGTAGGTAGCCCAAAGTGCTGCCTTGGATTGGTATGTTTGTAATTTTTTTTATTTTGCATCTTTTTTTAATTTTTCTTTATTTGGGTTCTTCATCTACATCTTTTGAAGTTTGTTGTTCGTTTTGGTGGTAATTTTAGTTTTTTCCGAGGGTTATTAGGTCCGCGTTTTGAGTTCCTTTGTTGCCTGTAAATATGTTTTGTTACAAGTGTACTATCCTTTAGGCTTAGGGCCTTCTTGTTGGTATTTGACTGATTAGATCAATATTTTGTAAATATTTTATCTTTTATTAGCGATTCTCTTACCTTTTTTTTTTTCTTATTTTTTATTTTTAAGGTTGTTCCATCTATTTTGAAATGGTATGCATATTCGTTATTGCTAGGTAATGTCCTATGCTTAACTTCTTAAGTACTTCTTGCTTGTGTTTTAGGCTTTTTTCTTACTTCTTTGAAGTTAGCACCTCGGTACTAGGTATGCCTATGCCCTATTACCACAGTGTTTTAATTCTCATGCACCTTTGGCTTGTGTGTCTTTTTATATATAATTTTTCAAAATTTTTATGTTATTAGTACATTTGTTTCTGAATATGTCGACTTTTTCTTTAGGCTATGCTATTCATTTTTCATAAGTCAAAGATTTTCTTCTATTGTTCTGTGTTGTAGTGGGTGTTCATCTTCTTTTGAATTGTTGTTTGTATGAATTCTCTTGGACCGGTTATCGTTACGTGTGATCAGGCAATGTTATTTGGTTTGCTAGTAGTGGGTTATTAGTCCCTGTTAAATTTGTTGAATTTTCCCTTAACTTTAATTTGTACTTTGTAGCAAACTAAATTAGCAGAAACCCACACTTTTCTAGTCTTTGTAGATGTATGAAAGATTTTCTTCATGCTTGCCCATGACAAAACCATAAAGAGACTGTCATACGATCTGCAATCCCGGTATTTTTTGTTTTGGTCAATTCGTTTTGTTTTTTTATTTTAGTTTGCTCCGGTGCTTGTTTGGTGTAGAAGTTTGGCTTTTTTCATTTTTCTTTTTCCTCTATTATTTTCCCCTTTTTTAAATTTTGTTTCATTTTTTCTCTTAATTTTTTTGCTTTGGTTTTAGCATTATATATATATATATATGTCATCATCATCATCATTGTCAACCATTATCAATCCACTGCTGGACGAAGGTCTCCCCAAGTTTCCTCCAAAATGGTCTGTCTTGTGCCAGTCTCCTCCATCTCACTCCCGCATACTTTCGAATTTCATCCACCCATCTCCCATGTGGTCTTCTTCTGAGTCTTTTCCTGTCCCTTGGAATCCAATCTAAAATTTCGGCTGTCCATCGATGGTCTGTCCTTCTGGCAGTATGTCCAGCCCATTGCCATTTCAGGGATTTAACTCTGATCATGATGTTTACCACTCTTGTTATTTTTCGGATCCACGAGTTCCTCTTCTTATCTCTCCTGGTTACACCAAGCATGCACCTCTCCATGCTGCTTTGAGTTGTCCGCAGCCTTTGTATGTCTCTTTTAGTTAAGGTCCACGTCTCTGCACCGTACGTAAGCACTGGAAGGATGCATTGATCAAACACTTTTCTTTTAAGACATAATGGCATATTGCTCTTGAAAATTATGCTGTTTCTTCCAAAAGCTCTCCAGGCAAGTTTTGTACGCCGATTAATTTCTTCATCAATGTGACCCTCACTTGATATCTGCTGTCCAAGATAAATATATGTGTCTGTTATCTCCAGCTTTTCTCCATCAATCGATAAATCTTCTTTTCTTGTAAAAGTTTTGAACATCACTTTTGTCTTTTGAAAGTTCATTTTTAATCCCACTTCTTTACTCTTGTCAGCAAGTTCCTGGATCATACTCTGCAGCTCTGATGGGGTAGTTGCAAAAATGACTATGTCATCAGCAAAACGAAGGTGGGTTAGATAATCTCCATTAATCTTTATCCCTTTGTTTTCCCAGTTCAGTGATTGAAAGACATTTTCCAATGCGGCATTAAAGAGCTTTGGAGATATGGTGTCACCTTGTCTCCCTCCTTTTCCAATTTGTATGTGTGTTGTATTTCCAAACAGCCGAATCTTTGCACTTGCATTTTCATAGATGTTATTAATAATATTAATATATGCATCTTCAATACCGCAGGATTTCAGATCCATTGTAACTGCTGATGGTTTCACCAAATCAAAGGCTTTTTCATAATCGATAAAAGCCATGCACAATGGAAGTTCATATTCCCTCGCTCTTTCAATTAGTTCTCTCAGTACGTGGATATGATCTATTGTGCTGTAGCCACTCCTGAATCCAGCTTGTTCTCTCGGTTGAGCCATGTCCAGTGTCACCTTCAAGCGGTGTGAAAGAACTTTAGTGAAGATTTTATAAACCACTGATAGGAGGCTGATAGGTCTGTAGTTCCTGAGATCCTCAATGTCACCTTTTTTATGTAGCAAGATCATTGTAGCGTTGTTCCAATCCTCAGGAATCTTTCCTTCATTAAGGCATCGAGTAAAAATTTGGGCGAGTACTGCTTCGATTTCTCCACTTGCTTCTTGTATGATATCTACAGTATTTCCATCTTCTCCTGGAGCTTTCCTCCGCTTCATGTTCGTGATTGCATGTGCAACTTCTGCTGGGAGGACTGGAAGAACTCTGAAAGTGGTACCTTTCATGATGTCTGGAGTACATGTATCATCCCTTTCATATAATTTGGAGTAGAAATCTTTCACTCTTGTCAAAATTTCGCCTCTATTTCTTGTTACAGAACCATCTCTTCTCAGTGCCATAATCTGTTTTCTTCCCTTACTGAGATGTGCCTTTGCTATCTTTAGGCTTTGGTTGTTTTCAATTGCTTTCCTTACTAGTTCACAGTTAAATTTCCTTACGTCTTCAGTGATACTTTTTCGTACTGTCTTGCATAGCTCTATATATTCCACTTTGGAAGTCACATCTTCTTTAGTTGTCCTCATCTCTCTTCTTTTTTGCATCAACATTTTGGTTTTTCCTGATAATTTGTTCACATGAAACTTGTTCTTAGACCCAGCTAATTTTGTAGCTGTTTCCATAAGAGCTTTGGTTACTTTTCTGTTAACTTCAGAAATATCCACTTCTTCCGATGTTAGGCCTTCTAAAGCAGAGAATCGGTTCTTCAGTTCCAACTTGAAGGCATTATGGTATTTTTTAAGGTTGGTTATGTCAATACATTTTGTTTGTCTTATGAGCTTGCCACGTTCGAGTTTAGTGTTGAGGTGCATCTTACATCTCACCAATCTATGGTCACTACCTGTGTTGCACTTATTTAGCACACTGCCGTCTTCTATGACGAATTTTTTGTTACACATAATAAAATCAATTTCACTTGTCGTCCCATTTGGATGTCTCCATGTCCATTTCCTGTGTGGCTTTTTCTTGAATAAGGAGTTCAAGATGAAAAACCCTTCCGCCTCTGCAAACTCAACGAGAGTATTTCCACGCTGGTTTCTGTTGCCGTGACCGAATTTACCTACTGAAGTTTCATTCTGTTGCCGTTGCCTTATTATCGCATTGAAATCTCCCATAATTATCTTTAAGTGCTGCTTTCCTTTATTATTTAGATGACGAATTTCCTCATAAAATTCTTCAATTTCTTCTTCAGGATGACTTATGGTGGGTGCATAAGTTTGAATAATCTGAGCCTGGTATCTTCTCGAGAGTTGGATAACGAGTCGTGCAGCTCTGTCAGAGGAACTTTCAACTGCTAGAACTTCAGTTTTTTGTTTATTATAAATCCAACACTACTAGTTCTGCCAGGACCTTTTTTTTTTTTTTTTTTTTTTGATTGAAGGTTTAACGACCACCGTGAGCAACTCAGTGGGCAGTCGCTCGTCCCTAATTAGGGTCACTGGTTCCAGGGAAGGGAGAGACGCATCACCTGACCGTAAGACAAACACAATATCCATGCCTCACCAGGATTCGAACCCGGACCCGTTCGAATGAATGATCAGAGGCCATCGCTTAGACCACTGGGCCACCGGGGCGGCCTACCAGTATCAGTCCCACGATAGTAGAAGAGATGTCCACTTTTCAGTTCAATGAGATCTCCTTTTCTCCTTACCTCACTTAGCCCGACGATGTCCCACTTAATCCTTTGTAGTTCCTCTTCCAATTCAAGAAGCCTTGAATCAGAAGATAGGGAGCGTCCATTATACGTAGCCAAGGTCAGCATCAGATGGCAGCCTAGTCCGGTCCTCCGGGGATTCTTAGCACCCTCTGCCTTCATGTCGCACTGGCCGCTGCCTTGGCCAGGTACATTCCAGCTGCCGGAGACTGAGGGCCAAGATTTAAGTTGTGGAGTCATTTTGGAGGGGTTTGGCCATAACTCACCACGCTGGACAAGCGGGTTGGTGAGTGTGGGATAGCATTTCCTCTAATCCCGATGGTATAGTTATACCGCTATTGGCAGTCGTCAGAGCCCCTTTAGTGGGAACAGGATGTACCACGAGAAGGCCGGGTTGACATTTGTCAAAGAGAGGCTGTGATGTTACGCATCACCTGACCTTACATCCCATATATATATATATACATATTTATTTATTTTTTATTTTTATTTTTTTACTGGGGATAACATATCAGCATTGGAAAAAATGTACATGAACAGAATTTTTTTGCAAAATTTCTACTAAGAACTTCAAAATCCCCCCCCCCCCCCCATGATAGCTTTGTTTTCCTTAGAAATGTACCAGGTTTGTGGAATTTTTCCAGTACAAAATATTCATGTGATAACTTCCAGTTCATAATTCCATGATAGAATGAATTTTACTTTTTTCTGCATTTGCTTGGTTTTATACATTGCATTTTGCCCCAGGGGCATTTAAGTTTTAATTGCTATTAAAATTTACCAGGCTTTCTCTTCCCTAAAGTGACTGAGTTTTCAAAATACACAAACGTAATGGAAAATTACTGGCAAAAGAATAAAAAAATAAAGTTATACTTAATAAATTCAATTAATTTAGCAAATCTATTATCACTTTAGCTAAATGAACTAAATTAAAAGAATTATATCTCCAGAGACAGTTGATGATTTCAATTATGAAAGAAAAAAAAAGAAAACATTTTATTTTTTGAAATACAAATCAAATATTATTTCAAAAATGTTGAAATATTTATTTTTGAAATATTTCTCTCTATTCTAAAAAGTAACTGCCGCCGCTGTTTCAGAAATTTCGCGACACTCTTGCTTTCCTAGCTCGCAGCGCAAAACGTATCGAACACAAAAAAGAAATTTACATCGTTTGTAGAGAGTTGTTTGGAGAACATGCTGAAATAAACCGTTTCTCGATTCTAATGAAAAGTGCTATCAGGTCGCATTCCGGGCACACTAACAGCAACAGAACCACGAAACTTTGTAGGCATGTAGTGCCGTGACAGAATTTTTGCGCCTTGTCGCCCTTTTTTTTTATTTCAATTTATTTTACGAGAAATTAAATTTCTAAATTTCACAAAATTCTCTATTTCGCGATGGGATACATTTAAAAAAACGGATATATGGCAAACCATAAATCATAACGCATTGCAATTTTTACAGCATAAACTTACAACTATCGTCTCTTTTTTACAAAAAAAATTAAGAAAAAGTCATTTTCTGATTTTTAAGCATTTTTTAAAGACGCAAAGGAAAGAAACGAACGGCTTGTCTGTCTTCACGATAACTACAGAGGAAAGTTCTGATCACATTACCTGCTGCCATGGTGACACAGAGAATTTGTTATGCATATGTTTTGTTGGTAAAGCTATCACAGTTGTTTAAGGTGGATGTCAAGTAATTTTGTTTCCTATACTTCTAATGGAAAAACTTCTGTACACATTTTCTTCACAATTAATGCATTCCCAAGGATGAAAATTTGAACATCGATTAAAATAGCTTCATTTTATAACTTGGAATACTTAATATTTTCTAAAACATAACCATAATTATGCAATCCAACATTTGTTTGTCTACTGACGTCATCAAAGTACAGGTCGCGCCATCTTTTTTTTTTTTTTTTTGGTTCCAACACCACCAAAGGAAAAGTTATTGATTTTTAATATAATTATGGTTATGTTTTAGAAAATATTAAGTATTATAAGTTATAACATGAAGTTATTTTAATTGATGCTACAATTTTCATCCTTGAGAACACAATAATTGTGAAGGAAATGTGTACAAAAGTTTTTCCATTGGAAGTATAGGAAGCAAAATTACTTGATGTCCACCTTAACGGTTTAGCATAACGGTTTATGGAAATGCTTTTTGGACCGCTTTTGTTTTCCTTAGTGGTATATTTAGTCTGACCTTCCAAAAATTAACTACAGTAAAAAAACTGTGAAACTTTGGAATAACAAGCCTTATTTGCTTAGACATGCAATAAAAATTGAAATTTATATGAATTTTCCAGCTTCTATTTTCATGTGATATACTTGGAGATTGGGCTGCAGGGCCCAAGCGCTCCTCTGGAAAGCGAGCGTTGCGACCCTAGAGGCGCAGCCCCTAGTATTTTAAAATATTTTACTTTTGGATGGAATTGATAAGCTTTGGATCCATGCAAAATGACTGTCCATGACAACGTAGTCTTCCATGTAATTTTCCTATAACTATTGATTTAGTAATACTTTCTCATCGACTAGTATTTTAAAAGTTACAAATGAATGAGCAGCTATTACATATTGCTGAAACAGAAAAGCATTCTTGCTTCCACTATACTTCAGTCACTTGTTTTATTAGTGAAAAGCACAGAGGTATGCATGACATGGGAATTTTATTGCTGCAAAACATTTTTTTTTTTATTTATTAACAAGACTTGATGTGAAAATGTAACCTGAAATGTTTAAGCCACCATTTGCATTCTTGGGTAATGGGTATCCACACCTAGCAGAAGGGGTCAAACAAAGCAAGTTGATTTAGCTGGAAAAAAACACAAAACCTTGGAGAGGACAAAGTGGAAATGGGAGTGAAAGGAGGTTGCTTCCTGAAGTGCCATCAAAAAAGAGAATGAGGGGTGAGTGTCGTGTTAGCCAAACATGTCCATGGGCTTCTGTTCTGGGAAGTGGATTTACTGCACTATTGTAGTTAATATTATAGATGGGCAAAAAAACTTTTGATTTGCTCAAAAAAGTGTTCATGTTTAATGAAAACTTGGTCTTATTTGTGACATCCCACTTTCTTGCCTCCCTGTAGCTAAATATTAGAAATTAAGGAGAGTGGAGGGTAGAAGCCTGAATACCAAGTTCCTTATGCACAGTTGCACTTCATACAACTTTACTGAACGGCATATTATAGTTAGAAAAAAAAATTAAGTTCATAATGAAAGGGAAACTTATTACTTACCCCCAGTCAACCAGGTTTTCACACAAAGAATCTGTGAGAACAAGTAACATTTCATGGCCTTCTTTGGTCCTAATTATATTATCTGCATTTTCTGGAGTGATGCAACTGTACAAAACCATCAAAGAATATTCCAGAACTTTTGTATTTCTGCTTCTAAGAATATTCCTGCAAAGGGAAACTAAAAATACTTAACAGGAAGAACTGACATAAACTAACATATTACAAAAAATTTCACTCCAGTAAAGGAAAATATAAATTTCAGAATGTGTATGATTTGTAGCACAGAATTATATCTACCATATTTCCCCGAAAGTAAGACCTAACCAGAAAATAAGCCCTAATATGATTTTTCCGGATGATCGTAATACACTATCTACCAACAAGTAATTGGATACCTGTGATAACAAAAGAAAACAAAGTTTATTCACCTTCAATAGTTGGTGGAGCCTCCACGAGCGGCGATTACAGCTGCGACTCTCCGGGGCATACTCTCAACCAGGCGTAGTACGACGGCTAGCAGTATTTTTTTCCACTCGGCTTGGAGAAAACAGGTCAGTTTCTTCAACGATTTCGGACGGTGGGGACACCTCTTAAGTCGATGCTCCAACTCATCCCAGAGGTGCTCGATAGGGTTAAGATCCGGGCTCTGCGCAAGCCAGTCCCTTTGATTAACCCCATTGTCACCATACCAAGCCATGGTGGACCTCGCAACATGACAGGTGGCATTGTCATCCTGAAAGTAACATGGGTCCACCCCGCAAAACTGCCACAACGTAGGAAGCGCATGGTCATCCAAAATGGTGCAGTAGGTCTCAGCGTTGAGTCTGCCAGGAATTGCGACCAATGGTCCCGTGCCATACCAGGAGAAACACCCCCATAGCATAATTCCACCACCGCCAAACTTCACAGTTGGCACAATACATTCCGGCAAGAGGCGTTCTCTAGGCAGACGCCAAACCCAGACCCTGCCATCCAAACGGTAGAGGGTGAACCTTGATTCGTCGCTCCAGAGAACCTGTTTTCACTGTTCAACAATCCACTGTCGACGTTCTTTGCACCACATTAGCCGAGCAGCGCTATTGGACTTGATGATCAAAGGCTTGTTGGCGGCAGCATGTCCATGATAACCAAGCAGATGGGCTTTCTTACGGATTGTATTCATCGAAAGAACACTCCCGGATGCCTGTTGAAACTCCTCTCGGATGTAGCCCATCCATTTGGTGCGGTTCCTCCAAATTTCTCTGGCCAGCACCCGTCGATCTCCAACTCCCAGTTTTGTGGGTCTGCCGGGTCGGGGCACATTCCGACAGTCACCTCTCATCTTCCACTTGCCAATCACATAGGCCACTGTTGGTTTTGGGTACTTCAACTCGCTGGATATGTCACATATGGATCGGCCATTTCTGTGATACACGACGATTACACCTTTCTCGAAATCAGAGAGCTCCGAACTGCGTGGCATCTTGCGTGCGACTGGTTGTGTTGTTGTTTCCCACACGATATTTAATGGCGGCGGTCGTGACGTGTATCAGGACCGCAGATATCATCGATTGCAGGGATGTCCAATTACTTGTTGGTAGATAGTGTATTTATTCTCTGGCAAATTCTGAAAATATTTCTTTGCATGATCGTACTATGAAAGTTCCTCATTTTACAATCACAATATTAGACTGCTGCATTAACATAAATCTCAAATAGGTCATGCACACTCATCTGTATGTTGACATGAAGCCACAAAAATATTTATCCAATGAGGAACCCAGTGAAAATTAACACGTTTTCAGATTTGCATTTTGGATAAAAACTGCTAAAGAAAGTGAGATGATGATCAAAGTAGCCGAATGTAGACATACATGCGTACACTGTATGCAGATTGTTTCCAAATTATTAGTAGGTTTTGCAGATAGTTTTGGCTTGGGGATTTTAAAAAAATGTTATTTATAGCAATTAAAACACTAAGGCTTTACTCAGATTAATATACTTAATTCTATTTTAACTTGAAGAACTTTCAATTATTTTTCACATCTTCTGAATTCTTTTGTTTCTACAAACATTTTTGGCATCTAGATTTTATCAAGGCCTGTTCTCAATGTATAGGAACTGCATCAAAAGTTTTGTTTACACAGAAAGAATTTAAATTTTATTGCCAAGTTCCTCTTGCAGTTGCCAGTTATTAAAATAAAATTATTTCCTTATGTATTTTGTAAGTCCAGTATTTTTTAATTAACTTGTTGAAAATGCTATTTATAATGTTTGAAGGTACATTAAGGGAACTGTTTTTCTGGATATAAAAATGTTCTTTAATTAGTCTCTTGTTTTTATAAGGTCCATAGTTCAATATTTTAATATTTTGCTCCATTGATTTCACACACATTACTGCACATTCAATATTATTATTAAAGTCATTTCACACACATTGCTGCACATTCATTTGTAATGTACTTATTTTGTCCTCATTCGAATCTAATGTTTTAATTATTTATTGTTTTATTATTATTTTTTTAAATTATCTTATTCTATAGTTATCGTGGTTCGCACTTCACGGGTCTGCAGCAAGTTTTCTGTTTCAATGGTTGTGTACACAGATACATTTTATTTTCATGCAACTCTGGTGATGATACCTTCTGGCCAACCAAATACTCTGCAAAGTTAAGTAGTTTAGGCTACACACTTTAGCCATTAAGTTGGAAGCAGTTACCGATCCATTATTCTCGCAACCATTTCTGCATTTTATTGTTCGTTAAGTTCTGCACAACTATTTTTGTGTAGGTCCAAAACTTTTCTACTTCATCATCATCATCATCATTGTCAACCATTATCAATCCACTGCTGGACGAAGGTCTCCCCAAGTTTCCTCCACAACGGTCTGTCTTGTGCCAGTCTCCTCCATGTCACCCCTGCATACTTTCGAATTTCATCCACCCATCTCCCATGTGGTCTTCTTCTGGGTCTTTTCTTGTCCCTTGGAATCCAATCTAAAATTTCGGCTGTCCATCGATGATCTGTCCTTCTGGCAGTATGTCCAGCCCATTGCCATTTCAGGGATTTAACTCTGATCATGATGTCTTCCACTCTTGTCATTTTTCGGATCCACGACTTCCTCTTCTTATCTCTCCTGGTTACCCCAAGCATGCACCTCTCCATGCTTCTTTGAGTTGTCTGGAGCCTTTGTATGTCTCTTTTAGTTAAGGTCCACGTCTCTGCACCATACGTAAGCACTGGAAGGATGCATTGATCAAACACTTTTCTTTTAAGACATAATGGCATATTGCTCTTGAAAATTATGCTGTTTCTTCCAAAAGCTCTCCAGGCAAGTTTTGTACGCCGATTAATTTCTTCATCAATGTGACCCTCACTTGATATCTGCTGTCCAAGATAAACGAACGTGTCTGTTATCTCCAGCTTTTTTCCATCAATCGATAAATCTTCATTTCTTGTAAAAGCATTGAACATCACTTTTGTCTTCTGAAAGTTCATTTTTAATCCCACTTCTTTACTCTTGTCCGCAAGTTCCTGGATCATACTCTGCAGCTCTGATGGGGTAGTTGCAAAAATGACTACGTCATCAGCAAAACGAAGGTGGGTTAGATAATCTCCAT
The DNA here is from genome assembly GCA_039090855.1 of Macrothele yani. Taxonomy (NCBI): domain Eukaryota; kingdom Metazoa; phylum Arthropoda; class Arachnida; order Araneae; family Macrothelidae; genus Macrothele; species Macrothele yani. The sequence goes on from CM077004.1 coordinate 43,626,863, forward strand.
TAATCTTTATCCCCTTGTTTTCCCAGCTCAGCGACTGAAAAACACCCTCCAATGTGGCATTGAAGAGCTTCGGAGATATGGTGTCACCTTGTCTCACTCCCTTTCCAATTTTTACGTGTGTTGTATTTTCAAACAGCCTAATCTTTGCACTTGCATTTTCATAGATGTTATTAATAATATTAATGTATGCATCTTCAATACCGCAGGTTTTCACAGCCATTGTAACTGCTGATGGTTTCACCGAATCAAAGGCTTTTTCATAATCGATAAAAGCCATGCACAATGGAAGTTCATATTCCCTCGCTCTTTCAATTAGTTCTCTCAGCACGTGGATATGATCTATTGTGCTGTAGCCACTCCTGAATCCAGCTTGTTCTCTCGGTTGAGCCATGTCCAGTGTTACCTTCAAGCGGTGTGAAAGAACTTTAGTGAAGATTTTATAAACTACCGATAGGAGGCTGATAGGTCTGTAGTTTCCGAGATCCTCAATGTCACCTTTCTTATGTAGCAGGATCATTGTAGCGGTGTTCCAATCCTCAGGAATCTTTCCTTCATTAAGGCATCGAGTGAAAATTTGGGCGAGTACTGTTTCGATTTCTCCACTTGCTTCTTGTATGATGTCTACAGTAATTCCATCTTCTCCTGGAGCTTTTCCTCTCTTCATGTTCTTGATTGCATGTGCAACTTCTGCTGGAAGGACTGGAGGAACTCTGGTACTGGTATCTTTCATGATGTCTGGAGTGCATATATCATCCCTTTCATATAATTTGGAGTAGAAATCTTTCACTCTTGTCAAAATTTCTCCTCTATTTCTTGTTACAGAACCATCTTCTTTTCTCAGTGCCATAATCTGTTTTCTTCCCTTACTGAGATGTCCCTTTGCTATCTTTAGGCTTTGGTTGTTTTCAATTGCTTTCCTCACTAGTTCACAGTTGAATTTCCTTACGTCTTCAGTGATACTTTTTCTTACTGTCTTGCATAGCTCTATATATTCCACTTTGGAAGTCACATCTTTAGTTGTCCTCATCTCTCTTCTTTTTTGCATCAACATTTTGGTTTTTCCTGATAATTTGTTCACATGCAACTTGTTCTTAGACCCAGCTAATTTTGTTGCTGTTTCCATAAGAGCTTTGGTTACTTTTCTGTTAACTTCAGAGATGTCCACTTCTTCCGATGTTAGGCCTTCTAAAGCAGAGAACCTGTTCTTCAGTTCTAACTTGAAGGTATTATGGTGTTTTTTAAGGTTGGTTATGTCAATAGATTTTGTTTGTCTTATGAGCTTGCCACGTTCAAGTTTAGTGTTGAGGTGCATCTTACATCTCACCAATCTATGGTCACTACCTGTGTTGAACTTGTTTAGCACACTGCAGTCTTCTATGACGAATTTTTTGTTACACATAATAAAATCAATTTCACTTGTCGTCCCATTTGGATGTCTCCATGTCCATTTCCTGTGTGGCTTTTTCTTGAAGAAGGAGTTCAAGATGAAAAACCCTTCTGCCTCTGCAAACTCAACGAGAGTATTTCCACGCTGGTTTCTGTTGCCATGACCGAATTTACCTACTGAAGTTTCATTCTGTTGCTGTTGCCCTATTTTTGCATTGAAATCTCCCATAATTATTTTCAAGTGCTGCTTACCTTTATTATTTAGATGACAAATTTCCTCATAAAATTCTTCAATTTCTTCTTCAGGATGACTTGTGGTGGGTGCATAAGTTTGAATAATCTGAGCCTGGTATCTTTTCGAGAGTTGGATAACAAGTCGTGCAGCTCTGTCAGAGGAACTTTCAACTTCTACAACTTTATCCTTCAGTTTCTTGTTTATTATAAATCCAACACCACTAGTTCTGCCAGTATCTGTCCCACGATAGTAGAAGAGATGTCCACTTTTCAGTTCGATGAGATCTTCTCCTTTTCTCCTTACCTCACTTAGCCCCACGATGTCCCACTTGATCCTTTGTAGTTCCTCTTCCAATTCAAGAAGCCTTGAATCAGAAGATAGGGAGCGTCCATTGTAAGTAGCCAAGGTCAGCATCAGATGGCAGCCTAGTCCGGTTCTCCGGGGATTCTTAGCACCCTCTGCCTTCATGTCGCACTGGCCGCTGCCTTGGCCAGGTACATTCCAGCTGCCGGAGACTGAGGGCCAAGATTTAAGTTGTGGAATCATTTTGGAGGGGTTTGGCCATAACTCACCACGCTGGCCAAGCGGGTTGGTGAGTGTGGGATAGAATTTCCTCTATTCCTGATGGTATAGTTATACCGCTATGGGCGGTCGTCAGAGCCCCTTTAGTGGGAACAGGATGCACCACGAGAAGGCGGGGTTGACATTTGTCAAGGAGAGGCTATGATGTTACGCATCACCTGACCTTACATCCCCTTTTCTACTTACATGTACATATACAGCCTAAATCTTACTGCATAAAAAAAAACAATTCTGATTAAGGAACACTGTTGTTGTTAAACTTGAAAATAAAAACGAAATAGTTTTTACACATTCAACTACATAATGTGTAAAAAAAAATGGTATTTTCCAAACATTTAGTTTCTCACCATGATACATCGTATAAAACATCAATATAAAATAAAGCAAACTTACCAAAGTACATCATCTGTCTTACTCAGAGTATTCCACACAAATTCTTGCATTTCATTACTTTGATATATAATGTTGCCAAAGAATTGTAAACAGCAATTTAAAACACTAATTTCTGAAAGAAAAAGAAAGAAGGAATTAAAAAGCAACTAAAAACTTCAAATAAAATATAAATGTGATAATCAAAAAATTCTGCAGAGTAGAATAAGAACAGTAAAACCTTAAGTAAATAAGTACAGTGCACCTAGATGTTGCTATAGTTACAGATGCATGACGGTCGCTTACTTGTGCATATATAGTCTTGTTCACTGTAGATTGGGCTTCACTTTGGCTTGATAATGAGTCTTGCGAAGACTCAAAAGATCTTGCCTGTTTTTTTTAAATTGCTTTTATCTGTACATACTGGCTTTAGATGTAAATAAATATTTTATACTGCTGAGGCTTGCATGTATTAGATGAAAGTGTTATACATCGTCCCAAGACAGCTGTATGCAAGATTAACCTATGGATGCATGAGATATATTGTCTCTTCACAGTAAAACTTTTGTATGTTGGACACTGTTCTCCCTAAAAGTGTCCAACTTAGGGAGGTGTTCAACATATACAGAATGATATCATATTTTTTTCAGTAAAGCCCATCAAAAGACTCTTATAACATGTGGAAAACAGATGGTCTGAATTAAATACTGTAAATACCATTTCAAAATCACAGAGCAATGTAGCATAAAGAAGCACTGTGCATACAATGTAATTCCTGCTATACATACATGATTTCATGAAATTTATGTACTTACATGCTTAAAGCGTAAATCAAGAAAACCGCATACATACACTTACTTCCATAACAACTGCTACGCATATTTTAGCATGAATTGATACAGTCAAGTTAATGCAGTCATCATTTCTACTGTTTGGAAAAGTACTATGTCAAAAGAGTTTGCTTAACAGTCAGGAATGAATGTGTGTGAAGTGGACAGGTTCCCGAGAGATCATCTCTACAGCTGGGGGGCAGATAAAGAGGTCCCTGGAAGTGACAACAACTGAGGAATTATCCCTGGGGATTAAGTTGATGGTAGTTGAGAAACACGCTAAGTTACATATAAAAGTTTTTTTCTCAACTGCCATCAACCCAACCGGTTTGTTAGTTATCTGCATTGCCTACCACATATTTTTGATCCCTGGGGATAGATAATGAAGGTCAAAAAGGGGGTAGGACATACACTAATGGCCTTCAAATTGCCTGTGTATACACTTAACTGCCTGTGTGCACAATAACTGAGCAGGTGACTTTTTTCATGCTTAATATACAAAAGCCTATTTCAGGGAACTTGTCCATTTTAGCATATAAACAATGTCCAATTTCCAAGATAGGGAAGTGTCCACGTTAGAGAGTATTACGTACATGTTAAAACATAGGAGTTTTTTCAGTTCCATCGAACTGTGTCCAACTTAGGAGGTGTCCAACTTAGGGAGGTGTCCAACTTGATAGGTTTTACTGTAATTGCTACTGCATGCACATAAGATATGTAAAAATTTATAACAGTCAAAAAGACATGGAATTTGCTAAAATGTGTGAAGCATGTAATGCATGCACAGATCTGTGCAAATGAAAAACCTGATACATTCCAAATTGGAAGTGGTAGACTACAACTTGCTTTGAGGAATGAATCTTGAAATTTCAAAATACAAAATGTTGACGATAAAGAAAACAGAGAGAGAGAGAGACAGACAGACAGACAGACAAAGAGAGAGAGAGAGAGAGAGAGAGAGAGAGAGAGAGACAGACTGACAGACAGACAGACAAAGAGAGAGAGACAGACAGACAGACAGACAAAGAGAGAGAGAAAGGAAGGAAAAGGAAAGAAACATAACTGTCTAAAATCATTAGCAAATAATCTGTCAAACTACATTGAGCTCATCTTTAACTATGACAGGAATAATTATGTAATATGATTCCACCTCAGAATTTCAAAGTAATCCACAAACCAACTTATGACCATGATAAATGGAAAAAAGTTTGAGAGCTCTGTCCATATTTGTAGGAGATGAGAAAGAAAGAGTCCTCTGTACATGTACGTGCATATTAGAGATGGGTCAGAAATCAAGTCAGTGTTATTTTGTCCCATTACTGAAAAATTGACCAAGAACAAAAAGTAACAGTTCAAAATTCACTAACAAGAATATCACCATTAGCGGTGTTCAAGCAATGGCTGGGGTCCAAAATAACGCTGTTAAATCATAGTTTCAGTTACCATATCTAAATAATTTGTCCTTTTCTGTTGAAATATCATACAGGATACTGGTGATGTGAGCTTTCCCCTTTTTCCAAGCTTAAGATTGTTTTTGTTCTGACTTTCATTGTGCATCCGCTCATAAACAATGAATTCAAAGCAAGCGAATTGTAATAACACTTTAGTCACTGTTACATGTGAGATGGACACTCGCAATTCCACCGCTGCTCTATCGCCCCTGTCGTAAACAGTGATTATGTCACTGTTACAAGTAAGACGACTGTGACGTGCAGTTACGGCTTCTTATCAAACCCATCACAGCCGCAATAAAAGGTGATCTTTATCACTTTGCTTCTGTGGAACTGTCGATCTGATGTGACATTTTTCTTTCTTTCTTTCTTGTGTGTGTGTGTGTGTGTGTGTGTGCGTGCGTGTGTGCGTGTGTGAGAGAGAGAGAGAGAGACAGAGAGAAACTGTTAATGTTATACATGCAAAACTCTACCAGCATCATACACTGTTTCAAAAAATCAAGATGAGAAAGGTAGAGTTGCTTTAATCACTACAATTAATAGTTCAACAAATATTAAGAGGGGTGTCCAATAAGTATCCGGATTGGGAGAGTTCAAATTTGTGCAGAAATTGTCAAAAGTAATTGAGGTAGTTGCCTTCAATGCACGATCCTGATAAGAAGAGTCAGTCACAATACAAATTTAAATTCGTTGGCTGAATTTAAAGATTTAATTCAGCCAACGAATTTATATTTTACTATATCATGTCACATAGCACTCTATTTAACCATATTCCTTCTTCTGTATCTGATGATGGGTTCTAGGGAAACCTGAAAGTTCTAATACTTGTACATACAATAAAATCTTTAAATTCAGCCAACGAATTTAAATTTGTATTGTGACTGACTCTTCTTATCAGGATCGTGCATTGAAGGCAACTACCTCAATTACTTTTGAAGTATCCATATTTTTATTCCTATGTATACAAAACCGTGTGTATGATCATATGCATGCGTGAAACTATAACGACTACTTTCAGTGAAGCACCGTAAAAGTGGAACGGCTTGATACTAATGTTAGGTAGTTCTGCGGATCAAAAACAATGGTGGCTACATTAACTGTTCAGTTCAAGCAGCAAGCAGTAGTGAAATTTTTAACAAAATGTGTAAAATGCGTGGACATTACAAGAAGACTTTGGATGGTGTATAGTGATATGGCTATGTCTCATTCCAGTGTTTATGAATGGATTATGAAGTTCAAAGCTGGCCATGAGAGCCTTGAAGATGAAGCACAGTCAGGTAGGCCTAACCTGGCGGTGACTGATAAAACGATTAAACAGGATGACGACTTGATTAAAAGTGGCAGACACATTCATGTTCAGGATACTGCTATGGAATTGGATCAGTAAAGATTCTGTTGGACGAATTATTCATGAACATCTCAACTACAGGAAGATTTGTGCCAGATGGGTACCCCAAATGCTTACAGTGGTGCATAAATGCTAAAGGCTAGACATTTGCAATGAACTGGTATAGCGCTATGATGAGAAGGGTGATGCATTCCTGGGATACATAATTACAAATGATGCAACGTGGACTTATCAGTTCAAACCGAAGACAAAACAGCAAAGTATGCAATGGTGTCACCCGAATTCGTCCCCGTCAAAGAAGTTCAAAGTTGGTTTGTCGGCATCCAATGTCATGGTTACTGTCTTCTGGGACAAACACGGTATCTTTCTGGTTGAGTACTTGGCAAAAATGAAACAATAAATGCAAAAACCAATGTGAAGACACTGAGAAAACTTGCGCAAGCACATTCAGACCAAGCGGCCAACATTGAAAAACAATCAAGTGTTGCTTCATCATTATAATGCTTGCCCGCATATTGCTAAACCAGCACAATCAGAAATCACAAAACAGAGGTGAACCATTCTTCCACACCCTGCTTACAGTCCGGACTTGGCACCTCCTGATTTTCATGTTTTCGGTCCGTTGAAGGATAGTCTTCATGGCCACCAATATGAGAGCATGGGTAATCAGCAAGTGGCTGTCCGTCAATGGATTCAGAACACCCCTGCTGATTTCTTTGCTACCACAATGAGTCAATTGTACATCAGTGGAGGAAATGCATCGTGCTGAGCAGAGAATATGTGGAAAAGTGACTTTGATTGTTTGTACCACTGTATTATATATGTGAGTATCATATTTATGCATCATGTATTTTTATTTCTCTCCTGTAATTGACGGGAATAAAAATCCAGATACTTATCTGACACCCCTCATAGCATTAACCCCATTTTTTTAAACAGGTTTGTGGTGTGGAAGAAATATGTTTCTCATAATAAGTGAAAATACGTCAGAATTATAAGCACAGCAATCAGACATCTCTGAATTTCCTGTATTTACTGTTCATCATGCAACATTAATCACATCAGAGAGCTCAAAAATTACATCACCCTGGAGCGAGAATTGAACCTGCATTGCTCGATTTACTTTCAAATATCCTATCCGTTACACCACCCAGGATGATGTATATTCTGGTTCTTAACACTCAGATACTTGGGATGATGAATGTTCTGGTTCTTAACACTCAGATACTTGGGATGATGAATGTTCTGGTTCTTAACACTCACATACTTGGGATGATGAATGTTCAGGTTCTTAACACTCAGATACTTGGGATGATGAATGTTCAGGTTCTTAACACTCAGATACTTGGGATGATGAATGTTCTGGTTCTTAACACTCACATACTTGGGATGATGAATATTCTGGTTCTTAACACTCAGATACTTGGGATGATGAATGTTCTGGTTCTTAACACTCAGATACTTGGGATGATGAATGTTCAGGTTCTTAACACTCAGATACTTGGGACCTCATTATCCTGGGTGGTGTAACAGATACCATGCTCAAAGGGAAATCGGGCAATGCAGGTTCGATTCTCGCTCCAGGGCGATATAATTTTCAAGCTCTCTGATGTGATTAATGTTTCATGATGAACAGTAAATACAGGCAGTTCAGAGATGTCTGGCTGCTGTGTTAATAATTCTAATAATTAAATAGGATTATTTTGCTAAATAATAATTCATTCAAAAAGAACAAAAAAAAAAAACATACTAAACCATACCCTTATCTGTGCTATTTTCATCATGGTGTTTTGCAAAATGTGTGAAGATTTTGGCACTATTTAAAAGGATATCTTGATTGCTGCAATAAAAATTCATTTATCAAAACAAAATACCCCACAAAAAAGGAAGCTTTTTCAAAATTATATTCTTTACAAAAACTTCACACCATATAAAATTGAAGGAACAACGATTAAAAAGAGAGGAAATATTAATCTATGTACAACAAATTACGATGTTGTTTTTCCAAACCAAATCATTTAGCAAAAAATAGCAATGAATAATAAAATAAAACCCAAGTCAAGTTTGAATCTCAGAAATAATGAGAAACAGATTTTAAACATCAATCATTCTCTATATTTTGAGGTTATTCACCTTCATTCCCTAAATCTTTTAAGAGGTTTTCGTCTCTACACATTTCCAACATGTATTTTTCTTATTTACATCGTGGTTTTCTTATTTACATTTCCAACACGTATTTTTCTTATTTACATGTGTAGAGACGAAAACCTCCTAAAAGATTTAGGGAATAAAGGTGAGTAACCTCAAAATATAGATTGTCTAAATAGCACGTGAATAATTAAGCAGCTAGATGACATTTGCAATGCTGTATGAATATATGATCGATCATTCTGTTTTAAGTTTCTCAATTTCTTCAACCATACCATGTTTTTCATTTCCAATGCTACAAAAAATGAGATACAAAGATGATTCATAAATGCCCTTATGATTCAAACATATGGTGTTAACTGCATAACAGCACTTCAAACTTCTTGAGAGTGAAATATGATTTGTAGAACAAATACTTCATCTCGTCCAGATGCAAAAACATTTCTCTGAACATGCTTTGTTTATTTTGGGGAGATTTCAAGGTACTTTAAGACATTTTCTGGTTGGCAATAATCAAACTAATATATATATATATATATATCATCATCATCATCATTGCCAACCATTATCAATCCACTGCTGGACGAAGGTCTCCCCAAGTTTCCTCCACAACGATCTGTCTCGTGCCAGTCTCCTCCATGTCACCCCCACATACTTTCGAATTTCATCCACCCATCTCCCATGTGGTCTTCTTTTGGGTCTTTTCCTGTCCCTTGAAATCCAATCTAAAATTTCGGCTGTCCATCGATGGTCTGTCCTTCTGGCAGCATGTCCATCCCATTGCCATTTCAGAGATTTAACTCTGATCATGATGTCTTCCACTCTTGTCATTTTTCGGATCCACGACTTCCTCTTCTTATCTTTCCTGGTTACACCAAGCATGCACCTCTCCATGCTTCTTTGTGTTGTCTGCAGCCTTTGTATGTCTCTTTTAGTTAAGGTCCACGTCTCTGCACCATACGTAAGCACTGGAAGGATGCATTGATCAAACACTTTTCTTTTAAGACATAATGGCATATTGCTCTTGAAAATTAAGCTGTTTCTACCAAAAGCTCTCCAAGCAAGTTTTGTATGCCGATTAATTTCTTCCTCAATGTGACCCTCACTTGATATCTGCTGTCCAAGATAAACGTACGTGTCTGTTATCTCCAGCTTTTCTCCATCAATCGATAAATCTTCATTTCTTGTAAAAGCATTGAACATCACTTTTGTCTTCTGAAATTTCATTTTTAATCCCACTTCTTCACTCTTGTCAGCAAGTTCCTGGATCATACATACTCTGCAGCTCTGATAGGGTAGTTGCAAAAATGACTACGTCATCAGCAAAACGAAGGTGGGTTAGATAATCTCCATTAATCTTTATCCCTTTGTTTTCCCAGTTCAGTGATTGAAAATTTTCCAATGTGGCATTAAAGAGCTTCAGAGATATGGTGTCACCTTGTCTCACTTCCTATCCAATTTTTATGTGTGTTGTATTTTCAAACAGCCGAATCTTTGCCCTTGCATTTTCATAGATGTTATTAAAAATATTAATGTATGTATCTTCAATACCACAGGATTTCAGAGCCATTGTAACTGCTGATGGTTTCACCGAATCGAAGGCTTTTTCATAATCGATAAAAACCATGCACAATGGAAGTTCATATTCCCTCGCTCTTTCAATTAGTTCTCTCAATACGTGGATATGATCTATTGTGCTGTAGCCACACCTGAATCCAGCTTGTTCTCTCGGTTGAGCAATGTCCAGTGTTACCTTTCAAACGGTGTGAAAGAACTTTAGTGAAGATTTTATAAACCACTGATAGGAGGCTGATAGGTCTGTAGTTCCTGAGATCCTCAATGTCACCTTTTTTTATGTAGCAGGATCATTGTAGCATTGTTCCAATCCTCAAGAATCTTCCCTTGATTAAGGCATCGAGTGAAAATTTGGGCAAGTACTGTTTCGATTTCTCCACTTGCTTCTTGTATGATGTCTACAGTAATTCCATCTTCTCCTGGAGCTTTTCTCCGCTTCATGTTCTTGATTGCATGTGCAACTTCTGCTGGGAGGAGTGGAAGAACTCTGGTACTGGTACCTTTCATGATGTCTGGAGTACATGTATCATCCCTTTCATATAATTTGGATTAGAAATCTTTCACTCTTGTTAAAATTTCACCTCTATTTCTTGTTACAGAACAATCTTCTTTTCTCAGTGCCATAATCTGTTTTCTTCCCTTACTGAGATGTCCCTTTGCTATCTTTAGGCTTTGGTTGTTTTCAATTGCTTTCCTCACTAGTTCACAGTTGAATTTCCTTACGTCTTCAGTGATACTTTTTCGTACTGTCTTGCATAGCTCTATATATTCCACTTTGGAAGTCACATCTTCTTTAGTTGTCCTCATCTCGCTTCTTTTTTGCATCAACATTTCGGTTTTTCCTGATAATTTGTTCACATGCAACTTGTTCTTAGACCCAGCTAATTTTGTTGCTGTTTCCATAAGAGCTTTGGTTACTTTTCTGTTAACTTCAGAAATATCCACTTCTTCCGATGTTAGGCCTTTTAATGCATAGAATCTGTTTTTCAGTTCCAACTTGAAGGTATTATGGTGTTTTTTAAGGTTGGTTATGTCAATACATTTTGTTTGTTTTATGAGCTTGCCACGTTCGAGTTTCGTGTTGAGGTGCATCTTACATCTCACCAATCTATGGTCACTACCTGTGTTGAACTTGTTTAGCACACTGCAGTCTTCTACTATGAATATTTTGTTACACATAATAAAATCAATTTCACTTGTAGTCCCATTTGGATGTCTCCATGTCCATTTCCTGTGTGGCTTTTTCTTGAAAAAGGAGTTCAAGATGAAAAACCCTTCAGCCTCTGCAAACTCAACGAGAGTATTTCTACGCTGGTTTCTGATGCTGTGACCAAATTTACCTACTGAAGTTTCATTCTGTTGCCGTTGCCCTATTTTTGCATTAAAATCTCCCATAATTATCTTCAAGTGCTGCTTACCTTTATTATTTAGATGACGAATTTCTTTATAAAATTCTTCAATTTCTTCTTCAGGATGACTTGTGGTGGGTGCATAAGTTTGAATAATCTGAGCCTGGTATCTTTTCGAGAGATGGATAACGAGTCGTGCAGCTCTGTCAGAGGAACTTTCAACTTCTACAACTTTATCCTTCAGTTTCTAGTTTATTATAAATCCAACACCACTAGTTCTGCCAGTATCTGTCCCACGATAGTAGAAGAGATGTCCACTTTTCAGTTCAATGAGATCTTCTCCTTTTCTCCTTACCTCACTTAGCCCGATGATGTCCCACTTGATCCTTTGTAGTTCCTCTACCAATTCAAGAAGCCTTGAATCAGAAGATAGGGAGCGTCCATTATACGTAGCCAAGGTCAGCATCAGATGGCAGCCTAGTATGGTCCTCCGGGGATTCTTAGCACCCTCTGCCTTCATGTCGCACTGGCCGCTGCCTTGGCCAGGTACATTAAAGCTGCCGGAGACTGAGGGCCAAGATTTAAGTTGTGGAGTCATTTTGGAGGGGTTTGACCATAACTTACCACGCTGGCCAAGCGGGCTGGTGAGTGTGGGATAGCATTTCCTCTAATTTCGATGGTATAGTTATACCGCTATTGGCGGTCGTCAGAGCCCATTTAGTGGGAACAGGATGCACCATGAGAAGGCGGGGTTGACATTTGTCAAGGAGAGGCTGTGATGTTACGCATCACCTGACCTTACATCCCATACATATATATACTCGTATTTATATTTAACAAATGGTTCATGATTCACATGAAAGAACTGCATGTGCATATTAAAAATTGGAAGCACAATTGGAAACATTTAAAAAAACACTTTCATAAAGTTGAATACATTCATAAATATGTGGGTAATCAAAATTATACTGCAACATAATTCATCATTAACACTTGTCTTTATTGGTTAAAATCTTCATATTGTGTAGCACATCCTTTGTACAACTAACTTGCTTTTCATTACTTTTGCTTATTAAAAATATACTACAATATTTTTATCAAAATTAAAAAATCGGTTACCTGTTTCTCTCATATTAATATATTAACACATGAAGTATGAATAATTGAGTTTTCAGAAGTGCAGATTTTGCTGCAAATACATCAGAAACAGAAATATACACTTTATGCCTCCTGGTGGGCAAACCATTCTTTACCAAAAATTAGAAATTATATGCAGAACATTTCCCACCAGAAGCTTTATGCAATGAATAAAGAATTTTTCAAATAGGGCTTTTAAAAGCAAAATACATAATCCATATATATCGGGGAAATCGCAATTTACCTTTAAGCCCCTTGTGGGAAAATCTATGCTTTACTTGAAAAAGAAACTGTACCCAAAATAGTCTTCATTATAAATGGCATCAAAAGAAAGAAAGCATTTTTTCAATTGGATATTTAGAAGCAAATATATGGAATATATTTGCAATATATTTGCTGCAGAGTATGATCCAGGAACTTGCTGACAAGAGTAAAGAAGTTGGATTAAAAATGAACTTTCAGAAGACAAAAGTGATGTTCAATGCTTTTACAAGAAATGAAGATTTATCGATTGATGGAGAAAAACTGGAGATAACAGACACGCACGTTTATCTTGGACAGCAGATATCAAGTGAGGGTCACATTGATGAAGAAATTAATCGGCGTACAAAACTTGCTTGGAGAGCTTTTGGAAGAAACAGCATAATTTTCAAGAGCAATATGCCATTATGTCTTAAAAGAAAAGTGTTTGATCAATGCATCCTTCCAGTGCTTACGTATGGTGCAGAGACGTGGACTTTAAATAAAAGAGACATACAAAGGCTGCAGACAACTCAAAGCAGCATGGAGAGGTGTATGCTTGGTGTAACCAGGAGAGATAAGAAGAGGAACTCGTGGATCCGAAAAATGACAAGAGTGGAAGACATCATGATCAGAGTTAAATCCCTGAAATGGCAATGGGCTGGACATACTGCCAGAAGGACAGACCATCGATGGACAGCCAAAATTTTAGATTGGATTCCAAGGGACAGGAAAAGACCCAGAAGAAGACCACATGGAAGATGGGTGGATGAAATTCAAAAGTATGCGGTAGTGACATGGAGGAGACTGGCACAAGACAGACCGTTGTGGAGGAAACTTGGGGAGACCTTCGTCCAGCAGTGGATTGATAATGGTTGACAATGATGATGATATGGAATATAAAGTATTTTGAATTCAATAGCATCTGCATTTATGCTCTGTAACGGCGAACTTATGCATCAGTAAAAAAAAAAAAACAGAAAACAAGGTTCATTGTCCTCCCATTTCCAGCTTTCTAATGCAAAAAAAAAAATCAAATTGGACTAACAGTTGCAGAGATTTTGGGGAGATTTCAAGGTACTTTAGGACATTCAGATGGACAAAGTGATACTATAAGCATGTACCGTAATTTCGGGTAAATAAGCCATACTGGTATATATGTCACAGCGTTAAAATGTTTGCAGCAAGGTGGGGTAGTACCACAGCAGAATCTTGAAAACATTACATAGATTAAAATATAGTATTTGAGATTCAATCTTAAGGATAACACTTACCCTACTACTTATTTCACAAAAATTTACTCAAAGAATTCATAAGGTGTTTAAACCAATTATGAAGCATTTATACCTCAAGAATTTGAAAAATACACACACAAGATTATGCATTCTGAAAATATGTGGTACACATAGTTTTTCAATCAAATCCGTCAAAATCGGAAACTTCACTGTCCGAATTAAAAAGTTTTAAAAGTTAATCATCTAAAACTTTGGGGTAGTCTGCATCACTTTCGCTGTCTTCTGGCATTACACTGCAGTTTTTAGAAATAATGTTTGCTTCAGCAAAGCCCGAAATAATTGTCAAAATGTTGACGGTTTTTCAGGATTCGGATACCCATTTTGCGAATTCCTAATAGGTGGTTTTTCTCATTTGCCACTATTCATGAATGAATGCATTCTTTCACACATCCATTAATCCCAATGCTTTCTCATTTCACTTTTAAAAGCTTTGTTTATGACCAAGTCCAGAGGCTACAAAATCTTAGTCAGCCCTCCGGAAATTACTGCTAGTGTAGCTGAGACTTTTTTACACTCCAATTTCATTGATTCCATAAAATGGGTATGCATGGCATCAACAATCAACATTCTATATGGCTGGAAAAATGTGCCTTTTCTCTTGTGCCACACTTCATTCAGTCAGTCCAGCAATACCTCTTGACACATCCACCACTTCTGATTTGCGCAGACTAACACATCTGTCGTATAACTTCCTTTAGGAATAGTTTTTCTCTTAAATATCAAAAGGGGTTTCAATCTATCTCCATTGTCTGTGCAGGCTAACACACATGTAAAAGATGTTTTCTCATTTCTCATGGTTACCACTATGATTGTTTTATACCCTTTATTATCCACAGCACTATTTGGGAGGGGGGAGGCAATCGAAGGTTAGGGGAACTTCATGTATGTTAATGATACTACCTACTGTAAATTTCTGCTCTTTAATAACTTTGTGCATATAATCCAGAAAAGAAGCTTGTTTCTCTTTCTAGTCCATCAGTAGTGCCCACCCTATGGTAGTTTTTATTCGAACAGAGATCTTCTTTCTCCTCATAAATCTGTAGCACCAGTTAGGGCCACCTTTTAAGTTCTTCAAACCCAACTGTTCAGCAATTAATTTCGCTTGTAGAAGAATTCGAACTGTAGAGACTGGCAGAACTTTGTATCTCTGTTCATTTATCCACTTTTCTAAATTCATCTCTAACACTAGCCAAGCTACAACTCCTCTCCTTTGTGCTCTTTTCAGTTTGAGCATTTTCTCTAAAGTCTCTTTTTGTGGTCTCCAACTGTGAATGCAGCACTCATCTATGTAACTCGAGCTGCAGATCTATTTCCTATTTATTCTGCCCTTTCGCAATACGATTAGCTTAAAACTAGAAGTATAACTTCTGCATTTTGTCATTTTACTTTCCATGATAAGCGTAGAACTACGCCTACTGGAGAAAATGCGATTTGGCAAACTGAATGCAATGAACGCACATGTCACAGACAAAATTTGCATGTGCTTTCTTTGAGTCGTTGACCAATGACAATCAATCTTGACCGGTAGTTGAATATTCCAATTCAAGAGGAGGAGAGAGAGTGAAGCTGATGACATCATGAGTTCAAAGAGAGTTAGTTGCTCGGAGCATGAAACAAGGGCGATCCTGGCTAGCAAGATCAATTCCCTGCGAAGTTTCCGCCACCATGGATTTTTTCTGAGTTTTATTGGACCTCACCTCTCTCTTACCTGTTCCACCTCAATCACATAACCTATTATTGTCATGCCTTGTTTTAAGTAGGGGGATTTATTGCATGTGGCAATAACATCGTTAATCTATTCCCTCTCTATTGAGATATCTTCCTGTGGGGAAAAATGAATGGAACAGGCTAAAACTTTTTTTGTTATGTAATTTTGCTCTACCAAAAAATCTGTATACACTGCCATGCTGTATAAGCTGCCCTGGACTGAAAATTTAATTTTGAACTCATATACGCCACAACTTATCTACTCGAAATTATGGTACATTTTTTATATCATCATCATCATCATTGTCAACCAATATCAATCCACTGCTGAACGAAGGTCTCCCCAAGTTTCTTCCACAACGGTTTGTCTTGTGCCAGTCTCCTCCATGTTACTCCCATATACTTTTGAATTATACAAGACATGCTAAAAATGAAGGAAACTGATTGGACCAAATTGCGATTCATCGTGCATAAAAGAATGAAGGTTTTAATTGAAGTATAGGATAGCAGTAGTGCATCAGCTGTCTCGTTTCTTACTCTAACAACCCCAGCCCCTCCCCACTTTTTTTAATAGCAAACCTTAACTTCTTTCAACTCCAACATCCCAAGGGAACACCAATCAAGTTTGTATTTCAACAACTATTTGGAAGTACTAGATATTCATGTGTCCACTTAAAAGTGATTCTTCCAGTATTAGAAGTGCTGCCTCGGTGGCACAGTGGTCTCAACGCTGGCTTTTGACCATTCATCCAAAATGGGTCCAAGTTCAAATCCTAGTGAAGCATAGATGTTGTTTGTCTTACAGCACTGGCTCTTCCCCTTCCCTGCAGCCAGTGGTCCTAAATTAAGGAACGGGTGACAGCTTATAGCCCAGTAAACTTTTCATGGTAGTAGTTAGACCCCGAACAAAAAAAAAAAAAATTTTAAGAAGCATTACACTCTATATACTGACAAGGAGAATTTGTTCTGTTTTGTTTTCTGCTGAAAACATAAAACGATGTTGCCAGAGCACTGCAATTAATTTTGTTCGAGCAGCTTCTTTTTGTTCCAGTCTCATCATAAAGTTAAGAACATCTATCTTTTCAATCATTCCACCATCCAGAGACATGCTGCACTTAACACAGTATTAACCAGCATTCTCGAAAATAGGTGAATTTCTAGAGTTTTTTCAAACAAAACATGCAGACCACCCAAAATAAGGTCCACAACAAAATGTAATGCAATTGATGAATCATCCTCAAGACCTTAAATGCGGAACCTGTGGTATCAGGTAAAATCAGCCCAAATTCTAGGTCTATTCCACCTCAGCTCTAAACTGAGAAAACAAATATGCAGATATCAAATCTGAAGATGGATAGTAACCACCCCCCCCCCCCCCCCCACACACACACACACATTGTTTATCGTGATTTATTCTCAGTGATACTTCCTCCAGTAATAACTTGACTCTGCAGAGGTAGAGTTTTGGGCAAATATTACCTGTTTCCCAATTTAAATTTTTTAAACATTACTGCCAGATTCTTCAGCATATATTTCTTATTTATTTGTTATCACGAAATGGTCCACTAAACACAGGGTGCATGATTGTGGGTGCACTTATCACTGTTTCGTTCTTTAATAAATAGGACCGGTCAGAAACATGTCACTTAACACTCTGCCTTACAATGGTGTGCACTTGTAGATTTCAATATGTATTGTTACTGCACTGTTCAGTTCCCTTTTAATAAGAACTTTTATGCTCCTCAATTGTCTACGTCCTACTGCATATCTGCCTTTTTCATCTGATCTGTTTCCCTCATTTTTTTCTTTGGGATTACATCAGATTCAGAACTGAGACTTTTGTTCCACCAGTGACAAAAAGTATTGATAAACTCAGCGATATAGTTCTAAATAAAAAAAGAGCCATAGCAGTGAAGTGATTAGAAAAAAAAAAAAAAAAAAAAAACGAGGAAAGAAGCTTTTCAAAAGCCCTTGTGAAATCTGATTTGTTTATATTATTTTTTATTAAATTCTTAGTACTAATCATGCTCATCAATTTATATTAAAATTGTTTAACCAGCAATTTTAAATAAAAGAAAGAGTGTTACGTGACAGTGAGTGCTAAGAATACAAAATTTTTATTTAAATATAGCTGTCTTCCTACAAGATCATCCCCCCCTTTTTTTTTGGATTGTCTGTTTGGGGGTTCAACGACCACTATCTTGAGCATGTCAAAAGTGTCATGCTTGCACATTGGTGTCTAAAACCCAAGGACAGACTACATTTTTACCAGTATAATCAAAACAATACATGACCGAAGCCAAATGGGGAAATAATTAGATTGACATTAATGACGATCCATTTTTAACTTGCAGATCACCAGGCAATGTCGTACTTCAGTTTATGTCCCTGCCAACGCAATATCTTCTACTTTGCACTCGATTTCTTCTACGACTAACCTTTTTGCTATGAGCTACACGCAGTGACTTATTCGTGCATAATTTTGGGCCTCTGGTTCCATCAAAGGAAGAGAGCAAGTGCTGTAAGACAAGCACACTAGCCATGCCTCGTAACGGGCTCGAAACCGTGCTGAACTCAAACGAATGACTGGAAGCTAAGACATAAGACCACTAACACACTTTTTTTTTTTTTTTGGTTGTTTGTTTCAGTGTTTAAGATCCACAATGAGCAAATTATAGGGCTATACGCAGTCGTTCACCCTTAATTTGGGGCCACTAATTCCAGGGAAGAGACACATCCTGTGCCATCTCTAACCTGGGACCAGTTCGGATGAATGGTGGGAAACTAGCGCCTGATACTGCTCGACCACTGGAATGGCCATCTCTGTAGTAAAAATATGGAGTTTAGATACTACAGTGGAAGCCTGTTATAACGTGGGTATATGGGGACAAGGAGATAACCTCATTATACAGATACCTATGGTATGTCTGAATCTGAATATGCATTATTTGTCTATGTATATACAGTAAAAGCCTTTTATAACGCAACTATACGGAGACAAGGCGATAACCGCATTTTAGAGATACGCACTGTATATCTGAATCTGAATGATTTGAGTCCTAAGCCACAGACAATTGTGTGAGAAACATGGTCGGACCTGTGTTATATCATGTTCCGCAGTGCAGGGGTGATTGTGAGGTGACACAAGAAACCCTGAAACTCTCAGCTCAGTTCATATATATTATACATATAATGCATATTACTAATATTTATATATGTTACACACATATAAACTAGCTACACAACAAATAGGCCTTAGTGTTTGTGCAGTTAAACTTCCCATCTTTTCTTGTACCCAATTTTCCTTCAATGTGCAAAATCCTTCAGGCATTGCATCTTTGAAATCAAATTTTGCACTTCATATTATATGTTAATTAAGCAGTCTATGTGGATCAGTTTTACTTGAAGCCTACAACAGTGGATTCTATTCAATTTCTAAAAGTAGCTCATTGGATGAACCAAATCTAATACACTGCTGGACAATTGCTAAGGACGGATCATAAACGGCTATATAGCGCATAAAAAACTAAGTGTGGTTGGATGCCAAGTGAAATAAAATAATGTCAGAATGCCAGGACATTACAAGAAAGACAATTTATTGTGCTCTGAAATCCAGAAGGCTTTGGACATGTTCAAGGGACAAACAGGCCATTTTGTGCAGAATACGTAAACGTGAACAAAATGCAATTACCGTTCGCAGGCGTTCCGGCGTAAGATGTCAATACGGGATATGGCCACCATGGAGGGTGATGCAAGATTCCACACGTCGTGTCATGCTTTGCACAACATTATCAAGCAGCTGTTGGGGTAATTTATCCCATTCCTCTGTCAGTGCACGGATGAGGGTGTCCTTGTATATTGGAGGGCATTGGCGAATAGCAAGACTCCTCCCCAAAGCATCCCACACATTTTCAATGGGATTCAGATCTGGAGAACGTGCTGGCCATACGAGGCGTTGAATATCCTTGCTCTCAAGACACTCCTGGACAGCGACTGTTCGATGACATGTTGCGTTGTCATCCATGAAAATGAATCTATCACTGACAGCATCACGGAACATGCGAACATGAGGTAGGAGAACATCATTAATGTATCGTTGGCCAGTCATAGTCCCAGTTGGAAGCACATAGAGGGACGTACGGCCATTGATCATGATGCCAGCCCATACCATGACACTACATGTCGGATATCGGTCCCTTTCCTGTATGTTTGCTGGACAATATTCAGTACCGCTATCACGCCAGATCAGTTGTCGTCGACAATCAGACGATAGACTGTATCTACTCTCATCTGAGAAGAGGACAGCAGACCAGTTGTTATCAGTCCAATTGCGATGTTGATGGCACCATTGCAAACGGGCGGTACGGTGACGTCTGGACAATGGGATGCACACAACAAGACGACGGGCGTATAGTCCTCCTTCGTGCAAACGTCTGGCGACAGTTTTTCAGGAGATCCGCTTGCCAGTAGCAGCCATAAACTGATTTGCTACCTCACTAGCTGTGCTGCGCCGGTGTCTTTTTGTTGATAGCACTATGTACCGATCTTCTGCAGGTGTCGTACTGCAAACACGACCTCCCCCGCGACGTTTGCTACACTCTCCATTTGTTTGAAATGATTTCCAAAGCCTTGAAACAACACTGTGGCTGACGTCAAACTCCCTGGCAACATCTGTTATTTTTCGTCCTTCTTCAATCTTGCCAATAATACGGCCACGCGTAAAATCATCTAGGTGATGTCGGGAAGACATACTGAAAATTGCAAGTTCGTCAATTTATTCTTTCCCTTTTAACTTTGCGTTTGAACAACAACGGTCAATACGCGTCAAATCCTTTATATCTCTTATCAGCGCTATGACGTCACGAACAAGTTCGGCAATCCAATATTTGCATACGCACAACACGTCTTACTGTATCCCGCACTTATGCTAATATCCACATTTTCCTGCCTTCCATTTTATGGTTGCTATCATTGCTATTGTCATCCGTCCTTAGCAATTGTCCGGCAGTGTATAATCAAATTATTTGATGTAGATGCAACTTTCAAAATAATGAAAAAAAGCCTTCCTTTCAGCAAGCTGTTATCTTAAGAACTTGTTTGAAAAGAAATGAAAAAAGAGCCTTCCTTTCAGCAGGCTGTTATCTTGAGAGCTTGTTTGATAACAAAAGAAACACTCAAGGTGTCACAAATCGTCTACATTCACTATCAGCATGGACATGTGGTGTTTTTAATCAAACACTCTAATTCCCAAAGAAAATGGAACTTGAAATTTTAGTTATCATTTCATAGCACTTTTTAGAAATGAAATGTCCAAAGCATCTCAAATTCTTTTTAAAATTAAAAACCTAGATTTACGTTTTTGGAATGAGACAAAAACCCGGAATTCCGGGCTACACCTAGATTACAAACAGGTCTGCGCAGTGTAACCAACTGCGTTATATCCGGTTTCAGCTGTATTATTTCCATACAGAACACAGCTTTCCCTATTTTTACATACATGATTATCTAAAAAAATATCCTTTGCCCTGCCTTTCTTTCTGACTAACCGCAAAAAGTGCCTTAGCACTGCTAAGCCTAGGAAAATATTGTCTTAGTGCTGTTAAGCCTAGGAAAATAGTGCCTTAGTGCTGTTAAGCCTAGGAAAATAGGGCCTTAGAGCCATTAAGGAGCACTAAGCCCCTTCTACATCACTGGATAAACTGAAGATAAGGACATGCCAGACTGTAGGGCTCCAGACTGCAATCACTGTTTTCACAGACTGCACAGTCATCTAGGTTTTCTGAAGTCTGCTAATGACTCTGTTTCATCTAATTTTTTAATCATATAAATTTTTGGCCTAGCTGGAGGTGGATCCTCATATTTTTCCTCCCATCAACTACTATTTCACTTTTCAGCATTTCTTCAAATTAATTTTTTTTTGGTCCAATGTCAATTTACCCATTTTTGCTAACTTTTTTCATTACGTGCTGAGCATGCATAGATACTGCTGCACAACAACAATCTGGAAGCAAACGAGAAAAAAATTACAGGACATAAATACACTGACGGAAAAAAATTCCAATACCAAGAAGGGGTTGTGTTAGATAAACGACAGTTGGCAGGCGGAGAGAGTACATCTGTAAAATGACGTCTATGCAAATTTCGCCGCGCTCGGCTCATACGTGTGGCGCTAGTAGCGCCCTCGGAACATGCAATGCAAGTTTGCTGTAAATACGCGCTGTAACGTTTGTGAGCATTAGTTATCGTTGAGATTCGACGTAGGGTGTTGATGTTAGTCAAGAATGCCTTTAAGAAGACGAAGAAGCCATTGTCAACAGCTCACGGAGTTTGAACGAGGTCATGTAATAGGGCTACGAGAAGATGGATTTTCTTTCCACAATATTGCAGAACGACTTAGCAGGAATGTAGCCACTGTGCATGATTGTTGGCAGCGGTGGTCAAGGGAAGGTACTGCCTCAAAAAGACCGGGTTCCGGCCGGCCACGTGGCACTACTGAGATGGAAGACCGCCGTGTACGGCGTATGGCCGTGGCACATTGTACCGCGTTTGCGGCAGCAATTTGAGCTGCAGTTGCCACCACAGTGACACAACGAACAGTTACAAATCGGTTACTTGAAGGACAGCTCCGAGCCAGATGCCCTGTAACATGCATTCCACTTACTCCAAACCACTGCCGTTTGCGACGTCAGTGGTGTCAAGCTAGAGCTCATTGGAGGACAGAGTGGAGATCTGTTGTGTTTTCTGATGAAAGCCGGTTGTGACTGGGTGCCAGTGATTGCCGTGTGTTGGTTAAAAGGAGGCCAGGTGAGCGCCTGCAACCAACCTGTCTGCGGCCGAGACACACTGGACCTACACCTGGAGTTATGGTCTGGGGAGCAATTTCCTATGACAGCAGGAGCACTCTCGTGGTTATCCCATGCACCCTGACGGCACAGTTGTACGTCGGTCTGGTGATTCAACCTGTTGTGCTGCCATTCATGAACAGCATTCCAGGGGTGTTTTCCAACAGGATAACGCTCGCTCGCATACCGCTGTTGTAACCCAACATGCTCTACCGAGTGTCGACATGTTGCTGGGGCCTGCTAGATCACCAGATCTTTCACCAATCGAGCACGTATGGGACATCATTGGACGACAACTCCAGCATCACCCCCAACCAGCATTAACCGTCCCTGTATTGATCGACCAAGTGCAACAGGCACGGAACTCCATCCCACAAACTGACATCCAGCACCTGTATGACACAATGCATGAACGTTTGCGTGCTTGCATTCAACATTCTGGCGGTTACACCGGTTATTAATGTACCAGCATTTCACATTTAAAATGGCTCTTCTCGCGCTTACAATAAGCTGTGATCTTGAAACCTTAATCGATTAAATATGTTACCTATACAAATTTATTGCCGCCATTTCATTCCTCTACAACTATTTTTTCGTGGTGTTGGGATTTTTTTCCGTCAGTGTACATTGCACAAAACAATGGTATACAAATTCCATACATTGGGCTTGAAAAGTGTAGTGCTACACATACACCACCTTGTATATATTGGCACTAAAGGGCAATCTTCTGACCAAAGGATCAAGGTTAATGCCAAGCAGCATTGAATCTGTTGCAATGACTTAATATTCCATGAGTCTTCATCTTTCTCTCTTTATTAACAAAAGTTCACTTGAATTGGTGAGATTTCAATTTTATGTGCTTATTCTATCTTGAATCCTGCTCCAATGTATAAGCCTGGAAAACGCCTCCTAAAGGATGCCAAAAGCTTGGCAGTTTTTGAGTTTATTTTGCGCATAATAAATGGATGTTTAAGACCACTGCTTATTCTGTGTATATGTGGCTAGTATTGGTGTATTTGTTTCCCCACTGAAGGGCAAAATATGTTAAAATTTATGTAAACACATATCAGCAAGAAAACAGTAAAGAACTGGCCAATCTGAACTGCAGGATATATATAAAATGCACGAGAACATTTCTATGCTGCCATCCATATTTCAAAAGTACATGAACTTTAGTCACTTGGGCAATTGTACTTTGCAATAACCTATTTCTGTCAAAATCTCGGACATGTTTGTACAGTAAAACCTCGAAAATCCGGCATCCAGAAAGCCGGCAACTTCAGAAACTCGGCACTTTTCTGATTTAGTTTTTGTGAGAACAGCCAATGTTTTCCCAGTAACCATGGAAATCTCCCAATGCACCGTCTCAACAACACATCGCGAGATCATCCGATCTTAGTGTGCGAATTGCCAATAGTCGCCTATGTGTAACATCGGGAGGTTTCTCAAATTCGTCATATCATTAAGCCGCGCTGAAGTGACTCGGACCTATGAGGTGACGAATCAGTGTTTACGTTTTAAATGCGTGTTGAGCTTGTGAAGATCTGTACTTGGCAGTGCCAGTATGTGGATTGGATCATGTAATGACATTTACACCGGCCTTCGTGATGCATCGCGGTAATCACCTTTGCGACGTATCGTAGTTTCGTCAGTCGAAAAACCGTAACATCGATGTAAAATTCACATAGGGTTTTTTCGATGTATCGATACATCGCCCATCCCTAGCGGTTGCTCTGGCTTTTTTCAAGTTTTTGCCTGACCATTCACCAAATTCAATTTTTTGACAGTTTTATAATCAATAGTACAAAAAGGTAATCACCAATATTTTCACCAAAACTTTTTTCCATCACTAAAACATTTTTTTTTTTTATTTTGCAGATTGCAAAGAAAGAGATTGGCAGCGAGATCCCTGCATATTTATAAGGCGTAGACGCTCAAATTTTTGTTAAAGTGAAAAGTACATGCTTTACGTAACGCCCGTTACACAGTATTTGGATAGCTTCAGAAATCCGGAATTTTCATAAATTCGGCATTCGTCCAGTCCCATAGATGCCGGATTTTCGAGGTTTTACTGTATTTCAATCCTACTGTCTTTTCAGGGACCACATAGCACTTTAACATTTTTATTTGTATGTGCTTATTTTAAGTGTTGAAAATTACTGTATGTAGCATTTCCATCTGTTCCTTCCTTTTCACATTACTTTCATGTTCTCTTTTCAGCTGCTCACTTTTTTAATAACAGTTACACATCTAACACTCTCACATTTACCAGTGGTGATGCCAGCATCTTAGAAGTTGGGAATCTAAGTATCACAATGGGAAGCACAAATTTTGAAGTGCTTGGCAGAAATTTTGCTGAAAAATTCCATTCATGTAGATTTTAATAAATGCTGATGATGTTATTCCCCAGCAAAAATAAAAAAGGTTGCAGGTACATACTGTATGTAATATCTATTCAATGCATGCATGTAGTACCCCAAGCCATGGACAGAAATGTCCATGGCCTTCAATGAGTAACTATTTAGGATTTTAGCAATCAGATATGCCTGAATCATTAGTTTACTGTTCAATAAATGACATCATCACATCAGAAAACTTGAAAATGTCATCACTCTGGAGCGGGAAACGAACCTGCATCTCCTGACTTCCATTCGAGCATGCTATCCATTACACTACCCAAGATGATGAAGTTCCAAGTACATGAGTTAGAAGAATCTGAACATTTTCAGATTTCTCCAATCAAAGCCAATTCCACTTCCTCGAAGCAAAAAAAAAAAAAAAAAAATCATCGGTGTCAAAGGTGTGGATTCCATAGGAATATTTTTCACTAATTATACAAAACAAGGTCAGGATTTTAGCAATCAGATATGGTTGAATCGCTAGTTCTCAAAACAATTTACTATTTTTTCACAACTTTAGTTTAGCTTTATGTCATTTTTTTTAATATTTGCTTCCATAAGGTTACCCATCATAGAATTAAGTGAGGATATACAGAGTTACATAAAGTAATAAAATTCATATAAGCTGAAACTTTCAACCATTCTACGAATCAACTGAATCAGAGGACTTGTT
The DNA here is from genome assembly GCA_039090855.1 of Macrothele yani. Classification (NCBI taxonomy): domain Eukaryota; kingdom Metazoa; phylum Arthropoda; class Arachnida; order Araneae; family Macrothelidae; genus Macrothele; species Macrothele yani. The sequence continues at coordinate 43,652,429 of CM077004.1, forward strand.
GCAGAACTACAATGTGAATCAACAGAATAAGGACTGGTTGTCAGAACTACAATGTGAATTGGAGGTGCAGGAACTGTTGCCAGATCTTAGTAGAGAAATCCAAATAAATACGATTTGGTGAGGGATTACTCAATTGCTATTCTTGGTAAACAAAATTTCAGTATTTTCTTGAAAAACGTAAAGATGCTTTGTTTATAAAAGAGGCAAGTTGTTTTTGTTTTTTTCTTTCCAAAGGAGGTTACCCTTTTGAAAGAGACAAAAGACTTGACTATTTTATGAACAAAGCATCTATGTGTTTTCAAGAAAGCACTAAAACTTTGTTTACTAAGAACTGCAATTCAGAAATCTCTCACCAAATCCCATTTTTATTTAGATCTCTCTACTAAAATCTGGCAATGGTCCCTGAACTTCCAATTTACACTGTAGTTCTGGTTAGTCCTCTGATTCAATGAACCTTACTCATGTGACATCAAAAGTGAATTTCTGCAGACCAACATGGCTGCTGATTCACTGCTGTCGCTATTACCCCTTACTGTTGGCCAATCTTTATAATCTAAATGTCATGGAGAATGCCAACGAATTGGTAGAACTATGGGGCAAAGAAGAAGAAATTAATTTCTTAGGGCAGGCAACTCAAGGTTGTAAAAATATACCAAGGAAATTCTATGTTCAATGTTTATTTCGTATGCTGCAGGACAGCATCGCCATTAGTCATAGTAAATATTTTAATGAAGCATTTCTCATACACGGTATATTAAACTTTCATGCTCTTATTGTCAGACATTGGTGAAACACCTGAAACATAACTTGGGAACCTTCTTTTTTTTTTTTTTTTTTTTTGGCAAAACAAAGCATTTAGAAGCCCAGATAAACATGTAATATGGAAGCAAATTGAGGTTAAAAAAAACAACAACTAAAAACTTTCCACTACGCACGCTATGAACTCTGCTTAAAAATTAAATGAATATGTAACATTAAATAAAAGAAACATTATAGATATGTTGGTTTTGCTTTTTGTATGCCATCAGTTTTCTCCTTCTACCTCTTTTTTTTTTTTTTTTTTTTTTTTTTTTTGAAATTGCATTTGAAGGAACACTACGAGGTTTCAACTGCCTTTGATCCCAGTGTCATAATTTCCAAAATCTTCTTTGTTAAAGTGGGCAGAACATATTCAAAAATTGTACATTGGGATGGAAATCATCGTGTTTCATTTTACACAGCCATTCCTTTAACAATTTCAGCCTTTTTAGAGGGAAATTGTGGAAAGTTATTCCTTCTTCTACATTTTAGGTGGCAGGATTTATTAGCACAACTATATGATGAGCAAAAGGTAGACATGTTAATAAATTAATGAAAATCAAGATTTTCATGAACCCTGCAATGTAAGCCTTGTTAAGCAATGGGAAAACGCACATAAACAAACCAATGTTGGTCCGCAGCCATGGAAAAGCTATCCCATGATGCAATGCAAGGTGAATAAGGTCCATGCAAGGTGAATAAGGTCCAAGACCATAGAATGGCTGAAAGCTTCCACTTAATGAATTTTGTTACTATAAGTAACTCCATGTGTTCTCACTTAATTCTATGGTGGTTATTATTGCACTGAAGCGTGAAGCCTGCTGTTGTCAACCATGTGATAAAGTTGTTTTTGAATTTTAATTTGTAAACTGATAAGGAATCTCTCTCATGTTTTTAAACTGTAATTATGTGCCTTTCTACTACTCTCTTAGAAATTTGTTCAGAAGACTCCCTCCATTTCACAGAAATAATACTAAATTTAACAAAAAATAATACACTAAATTTAACAAAAAATAATACACTAAATTTAAGTGTCATACATTTATTTTGATAAAGATACAACATTAAATTTAACAAAAAATTCATTTTATATAAAATTTCTGTGAATTTGAAAAATTCACATGCACTTATCCAAAATCCCAAAAATCTTAGTTGGTTGCACTTGTACTCATCGCACGTTCTAGCAGTTTTAATATTTTTAGGGGGGCTAAAAGAAAAGTTGAGTGGGCTGAAGCCTACCCTAGCCCACTCCTGAATTTCACTATCTTACTATTTCCCAAACACTCATAAATTAATGCATCAAAACTACATTGTGCTACATCTAGTTATAATCATTGCAATTCTTTGTAATAACATACTACATCATTTTAAACTTTAAATTGCCTTATAATGGAGAAATTCTTAAAAACTGCACCCTGCTGCTTATATTCCAAATGCAACAAAGTGCAGTTTTAGGTGACACCGGCTATTGCAATTCCATTTTTTTAATTCATTCTGGATGATAGTACAGATAATATGCAAATTTACATTTAAAATAAAAACATGTAAAATAATATTAAATTGCTTTCTTAATCCTCACAAGAAAACTACATACCTCATCACATGTTTCTGGTTCATAACACTACCTGCACAGGCATTCCGTAAACATCGAAATAACTCACAAATAAAATCTAGTTCTTCTGTTGATATACTTGAGCTATTCAAACACTCAGAAGCTCTTGAGGACAATTTCAGCAAAGCATTCCAATGTGTGGAGTCGAGAGACTCCCTGTAAAACATGCCACAAAAATATATATGAACAACTCAATCTATGAATATTACTTCAACAGAAAAATATTCAATTCAGTTGAGAAATATTCCTTAAACAAAACAAAAAAAAATTGTAGGCACAAGCTAAAATCATTAATTAAAGAAACAATAATCTCAATCTAGAAACAGCCATTAAATAAAACTGAATGACTTACAAACAGAAACATAAATTGCCAAAAGATATGCAACTCAATATGAATAAAATGTTATAAAAGTAATATGTTATAAAAAGTGAACATCTGTTTATTACAAAAATTATTTTACAAATAAAAATATAAAAACAATATAAAGCAAACCAGCCATCTAAAATAACGTTCTTCAAACAGAAAGAAGCCCATTTCATTTTTAAAAGATAAACAAAGCACAGCTGAATCTAAAAATATTTGATTTTCTTTAAAAAAAAATATTTTTGAAACTTCAGTCTAAAAACATTAAACAAAATGGCTCAGCACATCAAAGTACATTAAAACAAATAGCTGAATCCAACAACAGTGAATACAAAATAAACATCTCAGTTTTGAAAAATTAACTGAATACCCCATAAGTAACAGCATTTATGCAAAAAATTTACATAGTACATACCACATCAAACAGGACGAGATAAAAGTATAATTTTACAATTATGTATGATACAGTTTTTGCCAGTTAAATGTTTTAACCTGTGATCACACTAAATTAAATGAGACCCAGCTTTGCTTGAGCAGTAGTGTAGAAGTACCTTACAGGTACTAAGACAATTTGTTTTTTAGTCTTAAGCAGCACTAAGGCATTTCTTTGTGGTTAACTAGAGATAAAAGTATGTCAAAGGAACTTTTTTACATGATCAAGTAAAAGAGATATTGTGTTTTATACACCAATAAGCCATTACATTATGACCACCTATCTAATAAGCTATAGGATCACATTTAGCCTGTAAAACAGTGGCCACTTGGTGAGGTGTTGATTTGATGAGGTGGAGACAGGTATCCTGGGGTATCTGGTACCATAATGTCAATACTAGGTCCTCCAGTTCCCATGCATTCCAGGGTGGTGGTGATTTAACGCGAACCCACTTTTCCAAGTCGAACCACAAATGTTCGATTGGGTTCATGTCAGGTGAATTTGGAGGCCAGGGCATTAACAGAAAGTTGCCAGCATATTCCTCGAACCACTCCTTGATGACTCTGGCAGTGCGGCATGGTGCATTAGCCTGTTGCTAATAGCCATCACCAGCATGTTCCTTGAACCACTCCTTGATGACTATGGCAGTCTGACATGGCGCATTATCCTGTTGGTAATAGCCATCACCAGCAGGGAACACAGTTGCCATGAATGGGTGAACTTGGTCCACAACAAAGTTCAGATACATGACAGCTCTCAGGGATTGTGCTATTGGGATAATGGGGCCTAAAGTGTTCAGAGAAAACATTCCCACAGCATAACACCCCCGGCCTGTTTCCGCCCAACAGTACATTTAGGTGCCACAGCCTACATTGGTAATCGGCGTATCCATGCTTGACCATCTACATGATGCACCAGCAATCTTGATTCATCAGACCAGGACACTTTCTTCTAATCATCCACAATCCAATCTCGATGATCTTGAGCCCATTTCATGCGTTGTTGGTGATGACGTGCAGTGAGCATGGGGACCTGGCTGGGTCTTTGGCTACGCAAGCCCATGCACTGAAGGCTGCAATCAACTGTGCACTGTGACACATTGCCCTGATAACCAATTTTGTAGCTATGGGTGATTTGTCGTACTGTGGCCCTGCGGTCACTGTGAATAATTAGCGACAGTCTCTGCTCCCCTCTGGCATCAGTGAGCTGTGGACATAACATGGCTGGATGATGGTTCGTCGTTTGGCCATCTGTGCACCACTTTTGATATGTACTCACTACAGCGGCATGTGAACAACGCATAGACCACGTCATTTCCAAGCTCTAGTTCCGAGGTGTCATGCCATGTCCTTTATTAAACTACAATAAATTGGCAGTTTTTTTTTTCCATTCTGACTCAAAACACTCTACTAAACAAAAGCTGGTCCTCAAATTATATATACTGCTCTGTAAACTTCACCTGCACCACCATTCAGTCTCCAGGAGTGCTCATTTCTCTAGGCTGGGGATGGTCATAATGTAATGGCTCATCGGTATATCATCATCATCATCATTGTCAACCATTATCAATCCACTGCTGGATGAAGGTCTCCCCAAGTTTCCTCCACAACGGTCTGTCTTGTGCCAGTCTCCTCCATGTCACTCCCGCATATTTTTGGATTTCATCCACCCATCTTCCATGTGGTCTTTTTCTGGGTCTTTTCCTGTCCCTTGGAATTCAATCTAAAATTTCGGCTGTCCATCTATGGTCTGTCCTTCTGGCAGTATGTCCAGCCCATTGCCATTTCAGGGATTTAACTCTGATCATGATGTCTTCCACTCTCGTCATTTTTCGGATCCACGAGTTCCTCTTCTTATCTCTCCTGGTTATACCAAGCATGAACCTCTCCATGCTGCTTTGAGTTGTCTGCAGCCTTTGTATGTCTCTTTTAGTTAAGGTCTACATCTCTGCACCATACGTAAGCACTGGAAGGATGCATTGATCAAACACTTTTCTTGAGCATAATGGCATATTGCTCTTGAAAATTATGCTGTTTCTTCCAAAAGCTCTCCAGGCAAGTTTTGTACGCCGATTAATTTCTTCATCAATGTGACCCTCACTTGATATCTGCTGTCCAAGATAAACGTGCGTGTCTGTTATCTCCAGCTTTTCTCCATCAATCGATAAATCTTCATTTCTTGTAAAAGCATTGAACATCACTTTTGTCTTCTGAAAGTTCATTTTTAATCCCACTTCTTTACTCTTGTCAGCAAGTTCCTGGATCATACTCTGCAGCTCTGATGGGGTAGTTGCAAAAATGGCTACGTCATCAGCAAAACGAAGGTGGGTTAGATAATCTCCATTAATCTTTATCCCTTTGTTTTCTAAGTTCAGTGATTGAAAGACATTTTCCAATGTGGCATTAAAGAGCTTCGGAGATATGGTGTCACCTTGTCCCACTCCCTTTCCAATTTTTATGCGTGTTGTATTTTCAAACAGCCGAATCTTTGCACTTGCATTTTCATAGATGTTATTAATAATATTAATGTATGCATCTTCAATACCGCAGGATTTCAGAGCCGTGGTAACTGCTGATGGTTTCACCGAATCAAAGGCTTTTTCATAATCGATAAAAGCCATGCACAATGGAAGTTCATATTCCCTCGCTCTTTCAATTAGTTCTCTCAGTACGTGGATATGATCTATTGTGCTGTAGCCACTCCTGAATCCAGCTTGTTCTCTCGGTTGAGCCATGTCCAGTGTTACCTTCAAACGGTGTGAAAGAACTTTAGTGAAGATTTTATAAACAACTGATAGGAGGCTGATAGGTCTGTAGTTCCTGAGATCCTCAATGTCACCTTTTTTATGTAGCAGGATCATTGTAGCATTGTTCCAATCCTCAGGAATCTTCCCTTCATTAAGGCATCGAGTGAAAATTTGGGCGAGTACTGTTTCAATTTTTCCACTTGCTTCTTGTATGATGTCTACAGTAATTCCATCTTCTCCTGGAGCTTTCCCCCGCTTCATGTTCTTGATTGCATGAGCAACTTCTGCTGGGAGGACTGGAAGAACTCTGGTACCTTTCATGATGTCTGGAGTACATGTATCATCCCTTTCATATGATTTGGAGTAGAAATCTTTCACTCTTGTCAAAATTTCGCCTCTATTTCTTGTTACAGAACCATCTTCTTTTCTCAGAGCCATAATCTGTTTTCTTTCCTTACTGAGATGTCCCTTTGCTATCTTAAGGCTTTGGTTGTTTTCAATTGCTTTCCTCACTAGCTCACAGTTGAATTTCCTTACGTCTTCAGTGATACTTTTCCGTGCTGTCTTGCATAGCTCTATATATTCCACTTTGGAAGTCACATCTTCTTTAGTTGTCCTCATCTCTCTTCTTTTTGCATCAACATTTTGGTTTTTCCTGATAATTTGTTCACATGCAACTTGTTCTTTGACCCAGCTAATTTTGTTGCTGTTTCCATAAGAGCTTTGGTTACTTTTCTGTTAACTTCCGAAATATCCACTTCTTCCGATGTTAGGCCTTCTAAAGCAGAGAATCTGTTCTTCAGTTCCAACTTGAAAGTATTATGGTGTTTTTTAAGGTTGGTTATGTCAATACATTTTGTTTGTCTTATGAGCTTGCCATGTTCCAGTTTAGTGTTGAGGTGCATCTTACATCTCACCAATCTATGGTCACTACCTGTGTTGAACTTGTTCAGCACACTGCAGTCTTCGATAACGAATTTTTTGTTACACATAATAAAATCAATTTCACTTGTCGTCCCAATTGGATGTCTTCATGTCCATTTCCTGTGTGGCTTTTTCTTGAAAAAGGAGTTCAAGATGAAAAATCCTTCTGCCTCTGCAAACTCAACGAGAGTATTTCCACGCTGGTTTCTGTTGCCGTGACCGAATTTACCTACTGAAGTTTCATTCTGTTGCCGGTGCCCTATTTTTGCATTGAAATCTCCCATAATTATCTTCAAGTGCTGCTTACCTTTATTATTTAGATGGCGAATTTCCTCATAAAATTCTTCAATTTCTTCTTCAGGATGACTTGTGGTGGGTGCATAAGTTTGAATAATCTGAGCCTGGTATCTTCTCGAGAGTTGGATAACGAGTCGTGCAGCTCTGTCAGAGGAACTTTCAACTTCTACCACTTTATCCTTCAGTTTCTTGTTTATTATAAATCCAACACCACTAGTTCTGCCAGTATCTGTCCCACGATAATAGAAGAGATGTCCACTTTTCAGTTCAATGAGATCTTCTCCTTTTCTCCTTACCTCACTTAGCCCGACGATGTCCCACTTGATCCTTTGTAGTTCCTCTTCCAATTCAAGAAGCCTTGAATCAGAAGATAGGGAGCGTCCATTATACGTAGCCAAGGTCAGCATCAAATGGCAGCCTAGTCCGGTCCTCCGGGGATTCTTAGCACCCTCTGCCTTCATGTCGCACTGGCCGCTGCCTTGGCCAGGTACATTCCAGCTGCCGGAGACTGAGGGCCAAGATTTAAGTTGTAGAGTCATTTTGGAGGTGTTTGGCCATAACTCACCACGCTGGCCAAGTGGGTTGGTGAGTGTGGGATAGCATTTCCTCTGATCTCGATGGTATAGTTATACCGCTATTGGCGGTCGTCAGAGCCCCTTTAGTGGGAACAGGATGCACCACGAAAAGGCGGGGTTGACATTTGTCAAGGAGAGGCTGTGATGTTACGCATCACCTGACCTTACATTACAAGCATATTTATATCTTAACTGAGTGTTAGTAAGCTGTTGAATCACAGAATGAGGCAGTTTACAAACACAAGGGTTCTAATGTAAAACAATAGGAACTCTTCTGTCAGAACAGCCACCATAACAAAAAGCAAAATTGCATGACATAGTTTCTCCTTAAGCTAATGCAGCACTGCTAGGAGAGAAATCAACACAGAAAAATTAAACAGCCATGTAGGCAAAATGACAAGCGTTTTATGGTTGAGAAGGACGTTTCTACTAAGCTCGCCACCAACTCTAACAAAAGTAATCACTGAAGCCAATTCTCTGATTCCTTATGAGCAAAACAAAAGAATGTTCCAGTAGCTGAGTGGTCAAAAGTGTGGGCTTCTAGTTAAAAATTTTGCTCAAGATAACCAGTGACGCCAAACCAAGAATGGAAGACTGCAAATGATGGTAGATACCCATGGTGGCCGTCAAAATCTCTGAAACAAAAAAAAACAAAAAAAAAAAAAGTACCTTCAACTTTCACCCATAAACTTAGCAAAAGTAACAAAATAATCACATGATTTTTTGATTTTTTTTTTTTGGATTGGGGGTTTAACCACCACTATCGGCAACATAACAGGCTATAAGCAGTTGCCCAATCCCTAATTTAGGGCCACTAACTCCAGGGAAGGGAGAGAGCCAGCACCCTAAGATAAACACAACATCCATACCTCACCGGGATCCGAACCCAGACAATAGACTACTTCTTAGAGCACTCTAGTGTTTACCCCGAAAATTTTTTTACAGCAAAGTGGCAAGAAATTTTAGCTGCGTGGTACTTTTAATGACCCCTTCTTAAGTCGAAAAAAAATGTTTTCCTTAATATTATTAAATTTATCAAACATCTTTAGCAGTGTGGTAGGCATTTATTAATGTAAAGTAACATGATAAACAGTTAAAAAATTGTACAAAAATGGTTTAAAAACATAAGTATTTACTAACAAATCATATTCGACACAGATCTCTCTTTTTTCTTTTTTTTTTTCTTATAGACTGAAGATTTAATGACCACTGTAAGCAACTCAATAGGCTATAAGCAGTTGTTTGTCCCTAATTTAGGGCCCCTGGTTCCAGGGAAGAGAGAGAACCATTGCTGTAAGACAAACACAACATCCATGCTTCACCAGGATTCGCACCTGGACCCTTCTTGGATGAATGGTCATAAGCCAACGCTTAAACCACTACGCCACCAGGGTGGTGACACAGATTTCAGCCAGTTTTCATCAACACTGATGTTGTATGTGGGAATAAGTTTTCCATTCTTACTGTTATGTGCAATATGAAAACATTCATTAAAGAAAATATAGCTGGGTGGCAGACAAAATTAAGTGGGTGGGCCACCAAGTAAAAAGGCTCTAGGGAGAACACTACACTCATTGTGGTTGATTCATATTATTTGCACTTAATATTTGGAATTGTATAGAATGGTTGAGTGGCATTTAAAGAGAAAAACTTAATATTCTCAGAACGTGACTCTCACATAACATTCTTTCTTTCATTTAAAATTGCTCAAATCATGCAACTCATCTCCGCCTCTTTCTGGTGGTGGTGGGGGTGAGCACACATGTTCCTATAGTTCACTCATTTCTTTCATTTTTAGGTCACAGTAGTATGCTTAGCATTCACCCATTGTCACAAGTCAGACAAAACAAAACTCAACATTCACTGTGCAGAGTTTCATTAGTTGCCACAGCACTCCTTTCAATGAAGCTTCTGAGAATGAGACAGCATTCTTGGAACCCATTTGGCTTAACCTTTATACATGTACAGGTGATCAACAATAATGGCCAGTGTTGTTCACTTTATGCAATATGGTAAGCTCTGTCACACATCTGTAAGAGCAAGCATTATCTTTGGTAATTTTTTCAACCATATCATCTTTGATCACTGAGACAGATCTGCCTTCTCATCAGTAGTTCAAATAACTCAACATTTAAACTGTCTTTTCTTTCTATCCTTTTTGTTGTTGTTTTGAGGTTAAATAATAATCATGAGCAACTCTAAGGACTATATGTAGCTGGCCATCCCTAATTTGGAACAACTCGTTCCACGAAAGGGACAGAGCCACAGAGCCAGTACCATCTGACAAGTGCACCACCCATGTCTCATCCAGGACTTGAACCTGTGCTCATGTTGGACAACTGATTGAAAGCCTACACCACAGACCACTTTGCTATTGGGAAAACCAAACCATCTTTTTCTATTATCATACAATCGGCACATCCGAGGCCTGCATCCTGTCGTTAACTGTAAACGACATCTGGAACAAAACTATGTAAGGCCCCAATTCCTGGATGTAGAGCATAATATAATTGAAGAAGCACTTTCCTCCTGGCCTTGGCACTCATTCGGTAACAATAATACAACTTCTGGTGATTTACAGTAAAATGAAAAACATGTGACAAGTCTTTTTTTTTTTTTCTAGAGTAGAAAATTCTCCATTCCAACCCCCCCCCCTCTTTAAACCTAGTTGCCCAACCGGGCAACTAGATTTCCTTTTACTTGCCCAGGCCAATAATTTACTTGCTCCGGGCATCTCGGGCATGGTATTTTTCAAGATCTGGACTATTGTTAGCACGTCTTTTGCAAAAAAAGATTGTGCTTATGTTAACGGTTTGTCTGTACGTCTGTACCCACGATATATCTTCAACTATTAGTCCGATTTGAAAAATTATTTTTGCATTGGGAAGCTTGAAATATGCGAATGATGATCCGCCATTTCGTTTTTTTTTTTTTATAAAGTACAATTTTGCCGCTAGAGGGCGTAAATGCAGATGATGTCGAATTCAAAAATACATTTTATTCCACATATTTGCTTCTAAACATCCGATTGAAAAAATTCTTTTATTTTTCCATTCCATTTTTGCCGAAGAGTATTTTAGATATAGTTACTTTTTGAAATTATGCATAAATTTTCCACTTGGGGGCATAAAAGTAAATTACATTTTACCCCGATAACTCTTCTTCTAAAACTTTGATTTGAAAAATGTTTTCTTCAGCAGATATACCTTCTAATGAAAAATCTTTTGCATATAATTTCAAATTTTTGGTAAAGAATACTTTGGCCACCAGGGGGCATAAGTGTTAATTTTTGCTTCTGATGTATTTGCCATAAAATCTGAGCTTCTAAAATATTGATTACAAAAATTCCTTCGTGGACTGATGCCACTCACATCGATAAACCTTTGCGGAATATTTTCTTCTTAAAATATTCCACAGTTTTTCCGCCAGGGGGCGTAGATGTATATCTTATTTTTGTCAATATAACTACTTCTAGGAGCCTGATTTGAAAAATTCCTACTTTGTTGGATAGTGTTTTCAGTGTGACATGTTTTTCATATAATTTTAAAATTTTCAAGTAATTCATTGACTTTCCGCTAGGGGGCGTAGAGGTAAATTATCCCCCACCCCACCCCCACCCCCTGCTTCTAAATCTCCGATTTGAAAAATTATTTTTGCACCGGATACAGCTCCTGATGGGAAATCGTCTGCACATAATTTTCAATTTTTGTAAAAAAAAATGGTTTGGCCACCAGGGGTCGTAAATCTTAATTTCCGCTTCTGACGTATTTGCAGCAAAATATGAGCTTCTAAATTCTCAATTGAAGAAATCGTCGTTTGTAGTCCTGTACTACTCATGTCGACAAACCTTTTAGAAACATTTTCTTCTTAAAATAATGCATGGTTTCTACCCCAGGGGCGAAGATGTATATCTTATTTTTGTCAATATCTCTACTTCTAGGAGTCCGATTTGAAAAATTCCTTCTTTGTTGTATAGTGTTTCTAGTGTGACATGTTTTTCATATGATTTCAAAATTTTCAAGTAATTCATAGATTTTCCGCTAGGGGTGTAAAGGTAAATTGCTTTCCCTTCTATACCTCTGCTTCTAAATCTCCAATTTGAAAAATTCTTTCTGCACCGGATACCTGATGGGGAAATCCTTTGCACATAATTTCTAATTTTTGTAAAAAATGGTTTGGCTACCAGGTGGCGTAAGTCTTAATTTCTGCTTCTGATATCATCATCATCATCATCATTGTAAACCATTATCAATCCACTGCTGGACGAAGGTCTCCCCAAGTTTTCTACACAACGGTCTGTCTTGTGCCAGTCTCCTCCACGTCATTCCCGCATACTTTCGAATTTCATCCACCCAGCTCCCATGGGGTCTTCTTCTGGGTCTTTTCCTGTCCCTTGGAATCCAATCTAAAATTTTGGCTGTCCATCGATGGTCTGTCCTTCTGGCAGTATGTCCACCCCATTGCCATTTCAGGGATTTAACTCTGATCATGATGTCTTCCACTCATGTCATTTTTCGGATCCAGGAGTTCCTCTTCTTATCTCTCCTGGTTACACCAAGCATGCACCTCTCAATGCTTCTTTGAGTTGTCTGCAGCCTTTGTATGTCTCTTTTAGTTAAGGTCCACGTCTCTGCACCGTATGTAAGCACTGCAAGAATGCATTGATCAAACACTCTTCTTTTAAGACATAATGGCATATTGCTCTTGAAAATTATGCTGTTTCTTCCAAAAGCTCTCCAGGCAAGTTTTGTACGCCGATTAATTTCTTCATCAATGTGACCCTCACTTGATATCTGCTGTCCAAGATAAAAGTACATGTCTGTTATCTCCAGCTTTTCTATATCGATCGATAAATCTTCATTTCTTGTAAAAGCATTGAACATCACTTTTGTCTTCTGAAAGTTCATTTTTAATCCCACTTCTTTACTCTTGTCAGCAAGTTCCTGGATCATACTCTGCAACTCTGATGGGGTAGTTGCAAAAATGACTATGTCATCTGCAAAACGAAGGTGGCTTAGATAATCTCCATTAATCTTTATCCCTTTGTTTTCCCAGTTCAGTGATTGAAAGACATTTTCCATTGTGGCATTAAAGAGCTTCGGAGATATGGTGTCACCTTGTCTCACTCCCTTTCCAATTTTTATGTGTGCTGTATTCTCAAACAGCCGAATCTTTGCATTAGAATTTTCAGAGATGTTATTAATAACATTAATGTATGCATCCCCAACACCGCAGGATTTCAGAGCCATTGTAACTGCTGATAGTTTCACCAAATCAAAGGCTTTTTTCAGAATTGATAAAAGCCATGCACAATGGAAGTTCATATTCCCTCGCTCTTTCAATTAGTTCTCTCAGTACGTGAATATGATCTATTGTGCTGTAGCCACTCCTGAATCCAGCTTGTTCTCTCGGTTGAGCCATGTCCAGTGTTACCTTCAAACGGTGTGAAAGAACTTTAGTGAAGATTTTATAAACCACTGATAGGAGGCTGATAGGTCTGTAGTTCCTGAGATCCTCAATGTCACCTTTTTTATGTAGCAGGATCATTGTAGCGTTGTTCCAATCCTCAGGAATCTTCCCTTCATTAAGGCATCGAGTGAAAATTCGGGCGAGTACTGTTTCGATTTCTCCACTTGCTTCTTGTATGATGTCTACAGTAATTCCATCTTCTCCTGGAGCTTTCCCCGCTTCATGTTCTTGATTGCATGAGCAACTTCTGCTGGGAGGAGTGGAAGAACTCTGGTACTGGTACCTTTCATGATGTCTGGAGTACATGCATCATCCCTTTCATATAATTTGGAGTAGAAATCTTTCACTCTTGTCAAAATTTTGCCTCTATTTCTTGTTACAGAACCATCTTCTTTTCTCAGTGCTATAATATGTTTTCTTCCCTTACTGAGATGTCCCTTTGCTATCTTTAGGCTTTGGTTGTTTTCAATTGCTTTCCTCACTAGTTCACAGTTGAATTTCCTTACGTCTTCAGTGATACTTTTTCGTACTGTCTTGCATAGCTCTATATATTCTACTTTGGAAGTCACATCTTCTTTAGTTGTCCTCATCTCTCTTCTTTTTTGCATCAACATTTTGGTTTTTCCTGATAATTTGTTCACATGCAACTTGTTCTTAGACCCAGCTAATTTTGTTGCTGTTTCCATAAGAGCTTTGGTTACTTTTCTGTTAACTTCAGAAATATCCACTTCTTCCAATGTTAGGTCTTCTAAAGCAGAGAATCTGTTCGTTAGTTCCAACTTGAAGGTATTATGGTGTTTTTTAAGGTTAGTTATGTCAATATATTTGGTTTGTTTTATGAGCTTTCCACGTTCGAGTTTCGTGTTGAGGTGCATCTTACATCTCATTAATCTATGGTCACTACCTGTGTTGAACTTGTTTAGCACACTGCAGTCTTCTATGACGAATTTTTTGTTACACATAATAAAATCAATTTCACTTGTCGTCCCATTTGGATGTCTCCATGTCCATTTCCTGTGTGGCTTTTTCTTGAAAAAGGAGTTCAAGATGAAAAACCCTTCTGCCTCTGCAAACTCAACGAGAGTATTTCCACACTGGTTTCTGTTGCCGTGACCGAATTTACCTACTGAAGTTTCATTCTGTTGCCGTTGCCCTATTTTTGCATTGAAATCTCCCATAATTATCTTTAAGTGCTGCTTACCTTTGTTATTTAGATGACGAATTTCCTCATAAAATTCTTCAATTTCTTCTTCAGGATGACTTGTGGTGGGCGCATAAGTTTGAATAATCTGAGCCTGGTATCTTTTCGAGAGTTGGATAACGAGTCGTGTAGCTCTGTCAGAGGAACTTTCACCTTCTACAACTTTATCCTTCAGTTTCTTGTTTATTATAAATCCAACACCACTAGTTCTGCCAGTATCTGTCCCACGATAGTAGAAGAGATGTCCACTTTTCAGTTCAATGAGATCTTCTCCTTTTCTCCTTACCTCACTTAGCCCGACAATGTCCCACGTGATCCTTTGTAATTCTTCTTCCAATTCAAGAAGCCTTGAATCAGAAGATAGGGAGCGTCCATTATACATAGCCAAGGTCAGCATCAGATGGCAGCCTAGTCCGGTCCTCCGGGGATTCTTAGCACCCTCTGCCTTTATGTCACACTGGCCGCTGCTTTGGCCAAGTACATTCCAGCTGCCACTTCTGATATATTTGCAGCAAAATATGAGCTTCTAAAATCTCGATTGCAAAAAAAGTCGTTTGTGGACCGATACTACTCATGTCAACAAACCTTTTAGGAACATTTTCTTCTTGAAATAATTTATGGTTTCTATGCAAGGGGGCATAGATGTATATCTTATTTTTGTCAATATCTCTACTTCTAGGAGTCTGATTTGAAAAATTCCTTTTTTGTTGGATAGTGTTTCCGATGCAAAATGTTTTTCCTATAAATTCAAAATTTTCAAATAAATCATAGATTTTCTGCTAGGGGGCACAAAGGTAGATTGTGTTTTCTGCGTTATTTCTACTTCTAAAACTCCGATTTTAAAAATTCTTCCTGTATCGCATACAAGACCTGATGGATAATATTTTTCACATAATTTCTAATGTTTGATAAAGAATGGTTTGGCTACCAAGGGGCATGTGTTAATTTCTGCTTCTGATGTATTTGTAGCAAAATCTGGGCTGCTGAAAACTCGACTAAGTGTTGTTGTTTTTTTCTTGGACCGATACCGCTCATATGGAAAAACCTTTTGAGAATACTTTCTTTCTAAAAAATGCATGGTTTTCCCACCAGGGGACGTAAAATCGCATCTTATTTTTGTCGATATCTCGGTTTCTAAGAGTCCGATTTGAAAAATTCCATGTTTTCTAGTACAAAATTTTCCCTTTCAAAAATTCTATTCAACAGTTTTTTCATACAATTTCCATGTTTTCTAGTACAAAATTTTCCCTCTATATGGTTTAAAATAAAAAAGCATCCTGAAACTGTTCCAGTATGCTTGCAACTTTTGCCAAAAAGCATTTTTCTTACACCTAAAGATTTGGTATCATCTTTTTTATTGCAACTGATGTCAAGATAGATAACAAGCATCGCGGAAGCAGGATTTCCCCATGTGAAGTCAGGAGGAATCATATAATAATATTATATCATCATCAATTATTTTCATTCCACTGCTGGATGAAGGCCTCCCCAAGTTTCTTCCACAACAATCTGTCCTGAGCAAGTCTACCCCATGTCACTCTGGCACGTTTTTGAATTTCATCCACCCACCTCCCTCAAATGTGTGTGTGTGTGGCACATTATGCAATTGAAGTGGCCAATAGTAAAAGAGTCCATTACAGACCATTGTCTAGTCTACTCTAATTATTTTACAGCTATGTCTCACACATACCTCTGGATAATATGCTTCAGTTGAGTCAGTTTCTGACCCACAGCACAGAAAATTGCTCAGAGTGCATACAGACCCTACACACACACTCAGTGATGAATTCAGGCATCTTCTCGGAGGTGCTTACCCCCCCCCCCCCGCCCGAAAATCCATGACTCTCCCTGTAGGATTTTGGGCAATCTCCCCTTATATTTATATTTGGAGAAATTATTTTTAAAAATTAAGAAAATGAGGTAAAATATAATAATAATAATATAAAAAGATCCACATGTGGACTTCAATTTGAAATTTCTATCATCCTTCAACAAAACATTAAATAGCCCTTGCTGAAGGGGCAATTTTTCAAGCACTGACAAGTCGGATTTCTCCCGCAATAAAAACCTAATTCCACAGAGTAGGTAAGTTTGCACTGCAATACATCATCATATTTTGGAAGTTTGCATTCAGCTTTATTTCAGTCTTCTGGATTCCATGTATGCTGTTAAGCCTCAGGGTGGCTAACGTGACATTAGTGCTTTCAATACAACAAAATATTTACTACCTAATTTTTAACAATAGCAAATTATTAGAAATCATTCCCATAATAATGAGTTTTTTTGTTTTTTTTCTGGTGGTGGTGGTTTACACTCTGACAAAAAAAAAAAATGGAGGCACCTCAAACTGGCATCCAAACAGTTAATTAATTTTGGTTTTTTTTTACTAATATTTGCTAATCTAAATAATCTAAAGGGGTCAAACCAAATGGCAGGGGAATGGCTTACACCATGCATTTTCAAGTAACACTAATGATTCCTTAATAATCAGGAACATGCTTGAAGTAAGGCAAGGACATTTTTACCACTCCTAATGTCTTGGGGGATTTTCTCCAGCAGAGCCTTACCTTACTAGCATTTTCAATATTTTACACCACCCCATCGTGAAATAATCCGTGGTCCATTACTGAATTAAAGCAAAATTAATCACTTGTATGTGTAGATTTCTTGGAATTTGCAAAATAAAAGCATAAGAAAATGTTTGTACTCCATTTAAAATTTATATATATATAATATTAATTCAAATATAAATAACAAAATTGTGATTATGTGTATATAATCAGTCAACAAGTTTTAGCCCCCTCGAAATTTGTAAC
The DNA here is from genome assembly GCA_039090855.1 of Macrothele yani. Taxonomy (NCBI): domain Eukaryota; kingdom Metazoa; phylum Arthropoda; class Arachnida; order Araneae; family Macrothelidae; genus Macrothele; species Macrothele yani. Next base: position 43,669,664 of record CM077004.1, read on the forward strand.
CCCCCCCCCCCCCCGAAGAAACTCTCTGAATGCAACACTGCAGCACACACTCCCAAATATATTTTTTTCAAGTCTTTCATACACATAAAAAACTACTATTTAAATTTCCATTGCTTTAAGCTCCTGCAAGTACCAAACTGATGTGCAACACTTTGTATACATTCAGATGGTGCCCTAAATATTGTCAAGTTTTGATTTCCATTAGATTTATCATATTAAAATCATAACAGAAAATGAGACAGCACAAGCAAGAATTCTAATTTCTCCACTGCATCTTTTTGCTGATGTTTCAAAGAGAACTGACTGAACAATATAGGCAGTGTCAGTTATCTTCTGAAACTCCAGGAGGTACACTGATCATCTAAGAAAAAATATTCTCTCACCTCCTAACGTAAGCACCAAATACAGGTATGTTGAACTACTTCCTAAACTGTTTTGAAATTTTGCATAACACTGCAGAATGAACCTGTGTATCTTTTAATGAATAGGTTTAATGAAATTGTTTAAGTGTCAGATAACTGTTTTGTATTAATAAAAAATGCAATGCTAACCAAGAAACAGAAGCAAATAAACAGCAATCAGACTATTTATTTCTCTCTGGAACATGATACCTGTTAACCTCAGTAAACAAGAAAAAAAATTATTCCAACGTAATTTGATTCTGTAGTAATGATGTTCATACTTTTTTTTTTTTTTTTTGGAGGTTTAACTACCACCGTGAGCAACTCAATGGGCTATAAGCAGTCGCCCGTCCCTAATTTAGGGTCACTGGTTCCAGGGAAGGGAGAGAGCCAGTGCCGTAAGACAAACACAACATCCATGCCTCACCGGGATTCGAACCCAGACCCCTTACGGACGAATGATCAGAGGCCAGCACCTTAGACCACTGCGCCACCGGGGCGGCAATATATTTGTCCTACTAAGTATGGATACATTACTGATAAGTATCTGAACTAAAATGAGTAAACTTATGAAAAAAACACAACACACAGATGAACAGGAGGACAAAGTGATACTGTAAACACATTTTGTTTTCATATGATATACTAAAAAAATTGGTTAAGGTACTGACACAGAAATAATAAAAAACTGCTGAAACTGGGCATACCCCAAAATTTTAAGGTGATGACTATGCAGCTGATCTATAAATGTGTACTAGTGTGGTAGGCTATTACATAATTTCTCCCTTTCTTATTCAAACACATATGAACAATCTCTTTTACAGAACTACACTAATTGCATAAGGGTGATCATAATTACATTTTAAAAATAACTTGCAGCAAAGTCAAACAACAGCATCTGAATATCTGTAATAATCAATCATGTAAATACTGAATAATTACTTAACTGCTTTATCATAATCAATGTTTCTCTCAGTAGCAGTGGTGTAATTACCACCCCCTATAGCTGCTGGTGGGGGGAAGGGTTGCAGGTAACGAAAGGGCATACAGCAGCTGCCAGTTATAGTTTTATGAAAAAACTTGAACATGCACAAAGACAGACAAATAATTAACCCAAAGATTCATATTTTCCTTCAAGATGAATTTAGCTTTGCCTTAAGAAATGTTAAGTTTCACTATTAAAACACTACACTAGATGTACTACAGATTGAAGCTATTCAGCCCTTTGGCTCCAGGTTGTAAATAATAAGATGACTATCCAATTGCCCTCTCTCTCTGCACTGCTGAGGAAAAGTACAAGGCCACATGGGGATTCCCCATGGAGGACTCTGGAAAACAGTCAGTCACCTAATATTACGTGTACACGACAGTGGCCAACATTTATTCACAGCGGCCGCAGATCTGCAATGTGTAATAGGATGATTTCTTGAAGAGATTTATTTTAATTTTGGACAAAACAATTACATGTATTGTAAAATCTATTAATTAAAATTTAAACCTACATGGCTCAAGGTACCACCATTACTTTTCCAGACACTCTTCCTAACTTCTTGACCTCAGCGCCCGCAACCACCACACACACACACCCCACGAAAAAAGTATCCTCCATCGTGTTCGAAATCCTGGGGAAATTACGGTGCTCATGGGGTACTGAAGTAAGGGGGGCGCAAGCTGTGCTAGTTACGCCACTGCTCAGTAGGGTACAGCAGTTCCCCTTTAACATTGCAAACTCAAGATAGAAAATTTTACTACCTTGCTATGTGCAATGTGATTTTTCTGTTGTTTCCGAACATGTCCAACAAACTTACAACCTAATTAGAAATGCGTTAACATAAATGCTTCTTTTCCAAACTTCATGATTTTTGCATAGTTGTTTCTACCCTGCTGCAGCACCCCAGTTGTGAAAGCCAACATGATTCTCACACACAGATTGTTACCACACTTGCAACCACTAAACTAAGGATCAAAAGAAAACTGAAATATTATACTACGATAGAATCCATAGGCGAAATCACCTGAGGAGGCAAATGCCCTTCCATTTTTTTTTCACTTTCCCATATACTTACATATTTACATAAAAAATGAATGAAATATTTTGTAATGTTAGGTGTTGAGATATGGTACTTTGTTACCTTGTGCAATAGATTAATCGAAGTTACGCATACGATAGAATCATTGAAGCAGAAGAAATATTGACCGGATCTACGAAGACACCTGGATATGTCTTTCTTTCAACCTGAAACAAAAAGACAAAGTTGCACAAATAGTACACTCGCTTTAAAAAGAAAAATCTGTGAAATCTAACCTAGATTTTTCATCTCGGATGGAAATGGTAACAATTTTTAATAAACTCGTTACTTCATCAAACTGTATCAACTCTTCACAGCTTAAAGTATTCAGTTTATTGAAAACTGAACAAACTTCCATAATCGCCATCCTTGACGTAAACAAACTAACACATGCTACGAGACAGGAACAGACGACAGCATTTCTGCCTGAATTTCATACACCGATGTTGATTAAAGTTCGATAGGTTCGATACATCGATATATGTAGATTCGCGATAGTATAACGATCATGGGAAAAATCTTGGGAAAAATCTTTGAAAAAATAATTCTTATTAGAATGCAACAATTCTGTGAGGAATTCCCAGTAATTCCATTTACTCAAGGAGGTTTTAGAGATAAACACTCCACGGTGCACCAACTCTCTAGAATAACTGAAAAATGTGCTGAAGGAATTATAAAAAAGGAACACACAGCAGCCATATTTCTGGATGTGGCAAAAGCATTCGATAAATGCCCACATGAGGCAATTATCTACAAGCTAATAGCACATGATTTCCCACCCTGGATTATACACATAATCAAATCATACCTCACTAACAGAACATTCTGTGTAAAAATCAATGGGAAAAAATCGTTAAAAAAATCGAAGCTGGTGTACCTCAAGGCAGTGTACTCGCACCAACGCTGTATTCTATCTTTACGTCAGACTTTCCCAACTATAATAACAGGAATCTGACTACAGCTCTCTATGCTGATGACACTGCACTCGCTTATACTTCCAAAAATAAAAATCAAGCAACTTTCATGTTGCAACATTATGTTGAAAAACTTGAGAAATATTTCTTAGATTGGAAAATTAAAATCAATACCGAAAAAACTCAAGCAATTCTATTTTCTAGGATTAAATGCAATCACAATCCAGACTTTGAAATAGAAATGTATAAAAAAAATACCTTGGGTAAATGATGTTAAATATTTAGGACTTTTTATGGACCACAACCTAAACTGGAACAAGCATATTAAAGAAACTGTGTCCAAATCTCTTAAGATCAGAGGAAGTCTCCAGCCAATAATAAAAAATAAAAGGCTTAGCAGGAAAAACAAAACTTTGATATGGAAAGCCTGTATCAGCCCTGTTATTACTTATGCCTGTCCTATCTGGGGTAATTGCAACAAACAGCAGAAAAATAAGATTACCTCATTTCAAAATAAAACCCTACGATATATGGTTGGACTTGATGGAAGAACTTCAAACCATGCTATCCGAAGCATGCTAAATATTAATTCCATTCATTACACGATGTATGACTTAGCTTACAGATACTATGAAAAAGCTAAGATTCATCCTAATCCTCTGGTCAGAGCGGCCATTAACTATACTGTCAATGAAACTGACAGTTATAAAAGGCCAAAAACTATCTTAAATAAAGTTCCAGAAATGAACCCAATTCACAGCTACCCTAGCAAAAAAAATAACAATAATTGGGACTAGGTTTAGAGGTTATTTCTCACCTATGAAGAATTTCTGATAAAAAAAAAGGCTCTTTTAAGGGCCTTACTCTGATTTGCAAATTTACTTCACACATGTGAATTAATCTCGTTAAATAAAAAAGAAAAAAAAAAGAAGGGGTGGGCTCCTCTAAGAGCCGTACTCTGTTTTGAAAACATACTTCACCCATGTGACGAAACCTAGTTAAATTAAAAATGAGAAAAAAAAAAAAAAAAAAGGCTCTTTTAAGGGCCGAGCAAAATGTTGCATAAAAGATTTATCTTTTTTGTACTAAATATCTCTGCCCCTAAAAAAAAACAAGGTATTGTTGGTCTTGCCTTTATTTTAAAATTTGTTGTTGTTTTTCTCTGATTAAAAAACAAAACAAAAAAAAAAAAAAAAAAGGCTCTTTTAAGGGCCGACAAAATGTTGCATACTCTAAACGAGTATCTTAAACCTCGATCGGTGTAATTTTGTGATCACACCACCCCAAGCTATGGTTACTCTGACATGCCTGTCAAGAAGCAACAAAAGTAAACCTGTGAAAAAATTCTGTAAACCAATTCACAGAATTTTTTAACCCAATTCACAGCTACCCTAGCAAAAAAAATAACAATAATTGGGACTAGGTTTAGAGGTTATTTCTCACCTATGAAGAATTTCTGATAAAAAAAAAAAAAGGCTCTTTTAAGGGCCTTACTCTGATTGCAAATTTACTTCACACATGTGAATTAATCTCGTTAAATAAAAAAAAAGGGGGTGGTGGGATCCTCTAAGAGCCGTACTCTGTTTTGAAAACATACTTCACCCATGTGAAGAAACCTAGTTAAATTAAAATGAGAAAAAAAAAAAAAAAAAAAAAGGGCTTTTTTAAGGGCCGAGCAAAATGTTGCATAAAAGATTTATCTTTTTTGTACTAAATATCTCTGCCCTTAAAAAAAACAAAAAAAAAAAACAAGGTATTGTTGGTCTTGCCTTTTATGTTAAAATTTGTTGTTGTTTTTCCTTAATTAAAAAAACAAAACAAAACAACAAAAAAAAAAGGCCCTTTTAAGAGCCGAGCAAAATGTTGCATCTGAAACCTCGATCGGTGTAACTTTGTGATCACACCACCTCAGCTATGGTTAATCTGACATGCCTGTCAAGAATCAACAAAAGTAAACCAGTGAAAAAATTCTGTAAACCAATGGGGAAAAATCTTTTCTCTCATTGGCTGGCGAGCAACACTGAGCAAATGGCCAGTTTTGTCTTACCCGGAGTTCAAAGATGATTCTTCTCTGGGAAAGATGTTCTGTGTGTGATGATTTTTTTTTCCAGGTTCCCCTCTCCCGTGTCCTTTCCTTCCTTTCCCCCTGTGCTCTTCTGTGGCACAGATGTACCGGGCATTTTTCTGCGGAGAGAAATAGCACTTGAAATGGCTTGTTGTTACAGGTAAGTATGTAGGGCAGCTTACAACTTCACTTCTTAACGGGTAACCGTCTACTCCCTCTCCTCTAATATTTCCATACTTTTCTTTCGTACTATTCTATCAGGGAAATCTGTTCCCAAACATCTAATATTTCTCTTTTTCACCTGACAAAAGGCGCAGAGCGCTGAGGGTTCGGGTCTCTCAACCTCAGATAGGAAATATCTCTCTCGGCGTATAACGATCATTCGATAGTATATGTCAATGATAACGATACTGTACAAGAAATCAATATATCAATGTGTTTCTTTCATGGTTTGCCAAGTCTACTGATAAACCAGTAGATCTACTGGTTTTCAAATGTATCTACTGGTACACTGATAAAATTTTCGAAATTGTTCAGTTCTACTGATTTTTTGACGTTTTAGGTGGGATTAAAATTTTGACTGTTTGAAATACTGTCAATTACTTGACCCTGCCTGAATTCTGCTGCCCTAGTTTTAAAGTATAAAGAAGCTTTAATTGTATTCTGGGATATTGAAATTGGCAACGATTCCTCTTACCCCCTAGGGGTAGTGATCGTATGGGTTTCGATTTCATTTCAAGTGGCGGGTAAATGTAGTTACGAATCATTTCATTGTATCTTTTACTATTTTTGATGATTCTGCTGTGCTTTTAAGTATCTGTTTTTCCATCTGTGTGCCTTTTTTTCAGCTGTGAAAAGATTGATTTTCTACAAAATCATGTAAGAAGGTCCTACAATAAGTATGTATTTTTTCACCTGTGTGTTATCAATTGTATATAGTTATGGAGCCTGTCAGTAAAAAGTAAAGTATGCTCAAAAGTATAGTGAAAATTGGTAAGAAGACTTGTTTAAGGATTAGCTTTTCCTCAGTAAGAAGGGAAATGACTTTGCTTATAGTAAAGCATGCTATGTTGATTTTTCTGTTAATGCTTCTGGAAAGGCAGATTTGGAAAGGCATTCCAAGACAAAAAAAGAGCACCAAAAGAATGTCGAAGGCCTTTCTAAACAGCCTCACCTGCTGAACTTGAGTGTCTTTAGTGGACAGTGCAAGATATAAAATGATGTTAAAGAAGCAAAGATCAGGTTTGCAGCTTTCGTTGCAGAACATAATTTGCTAATAAATATTATGAAACATTTACCAAGCACTAATTAAACATATCACAGGACAAACAGCTAAGGATAAACTAAACATTCTTCTTCGAGAAAACAGATTCTCATTAATTGTAGATGAGCCAACGGATTAAGGCTGCATAAAGCATCTATGTTTAGTTGCCAAAAATTTCGAAGTCTGTTGTGGATCTTCTTGGGTTGGTTCCATTTGGAGATGTCAGTGCCCATACTGTATATGAAGACAACAAAAATATCCAATACAGTAGATATTTCTTATAAAGAAAACATGATTGGATTAGCATCTGATTGTGCAAATTTTATGGTAGGGGAAAGCACTCCGAAGCAAAAATTTGAAGGAAGACGTTCCTAATTTATTCGGTATACGATGCGTATGCCACTCTTTAATTTATATGCTTCCTGTGCCTGAGAACAATTACCCGATGCTATGGAGGATTTGGCACGTGATGTTTCAAACTATTTCAGATGTAGTCCAAAACGGGTTGGTGAACTAAGGGAGCTCCAGGAATTTGCCAAAATTAAAGCCCACAAGATGCTCCATCCGTTCCAAACTCGTTGGATATCATCGGAACCGGTAGTGACCAGACAGTTAGAACAGATGCCAGACTTGAAGCTGTATTTTACCAATGCGGTAGTTACTGAAAGAAATATTTCTTCTCAGACTATACATCAAAATCTATATGACCCTGTCATTAAACTTTTTCTGCAATTTTTAGAGTTCGCATTGGAACTCTTTCGTAGTTTGAATGCAGAAATGCAGGCAGAAAAGCCAAAAAGTTCATATTTTATATAATAAAGTTTAAAGTGTGTTTTGCGCTTTTGTGGAAAGTTACATTGGTGAGACGTACTTGAACCGTACACTTTTGGAAAATGTCCAATTTAAAAATCCGAAGTATTTCGCAGCGGTTGACAAAATCTATCTTGGGGCAAAAATTCATGCTTCAATAGTCAATAAGGATCCTAATTTATTGGATTTTTTTTTTTGGATTGGAGGTTTAACGGCCACCGTGAGCAACTCAATGGGCTATAAGCAGTCGCCCGTCCCTAATTTAGGGTCACTGGTTCCACGGAAGGGAGAGAGCCAGTGCCGTAAGACAAGCACAACATCGATGCCTCACCGGGATTCGAACCCGGACCCCTTTCGGACGAATGATCAGAGGACGTCGCTTAAACCACTGCGCCACCGGGGCGGCGATCATAATTTAACTGCACAGGAGATTCTGACCTTTCAACAACGAAGCACAGCCTTCTTAGTGGAAAGTGTTAATCAGGTTTATAAACGTTTTCTTCCTAAAGATACCGCGCCACCCCGGTGGCGCAGTGGTCTGAGCTATGGCCTCTGATCATTCGTCCGAAAAGGGTCACGGTTCGAATCCCGTTCTGGCATGGACGTTGTGTTTGTCTTACGGCACTGGCTCTCTCCTTTCCATGGAACTAGTGACCTTAAATTAGGGATGGACGATAGCCCATTGAGTTGCTCACGGTTGTCGTTAAACCTCCAATCAAAAAAAAAAGGAAAAAGAGACAGCAATCAAAAGATTGGAGTTTTGGAATCCAAAAGTGGTATTGAACAAACAAATTTCCAGCATAGCACTGGTTACCGTGAGGTTCCCAAATTTGGTCAATGACAATGAAGTGCAGATATTGGACACAGAGGAGAGAATGTTCAGAAATACATCGTTGTATCTTGAAGATGACATAACTCTTGAAGGCCGCCCCGGTGGCGCAGTGGTCTAAGGCGCTGGCCTCTGATTATTCGTCTGTAAGGGGTCCGGGTTCGAATCCCGGTCAGGCATGGATGTTGTGTTTGTCTTACGGCACTGGCTCTCTCCCTTCCCTGGAACCAGTGACCCTAAATTAGGGACGGGCGACTGCTTATAGCCCATTGAGTTGCTCACGGTGGTCGTTAAACCTCCAATCAAAAAAAAAAAAAATAACTCTTGAAGAATTTTGGAAAACTGTAAGCAAAACTGAAAACGAAGACGGTGCAAAAATGTTTCCTGAATTGACAAGCATTACATCATAGCGGTTTTTTTGGGGGTTTTTAAACTTTGTGTTAAATAATTGAGTGGTTTTTATCCACAAACGTTTCTTCAGGTGCTTTGTCTGCATTCCCCACAATGTGAACCAGCTACCAGATAAGAACTTTGTTTTGCCTGCTGTAAGTAATTGCTATCCATAGTTTTCTTATTTATAAGACTTTCTCTCTTGATTTTTGCTCTTCCCTGTTTTCAGACGTATTTTTTAACACAGGTAAGTTTTCAATGTCCATGTAGATCAATATGCCCATATGCATTCGTAGAATTGATTATATATTTATATATGCTTTTGCCAGATGCTGTTATTATGTTTACTATAAATGCATTACAGTATAACACATGTTCAAATTCATAAGTACATGCCTTTTTATTCATATAATTGAAAATTGCATGTATATTACACGTGCCAGAAGTGTCTACTGATTTCTACTGATTTTTTGCAGTTCTGTCTACTGATTTTTGACGTCAACCACTTGGCAATACTGTTCATGGAGATCATGGAGCTTGTATTAGGTGGAGACATCACTGGATCTGCCGCCATAAGTCACAGCTAATCTGTGGCGTGACGTCGTAAGCAGGCAAAAACAAACTCTCTGGTTAAAAAGATACATGTGAGTGTGCTACATTCGTGTTGTGCTTTAGATGCTACATTCGTGTGCAATCGCATATAAAACAACGGATTACACTAAACTTAATAGGTATGTAAAATACACGAAACTGCTGTCATTGTAATAAATATTCGATATTGTGTAATATTTATATAAACATTTAGCACGATAATCGCGCATTGCGGCTTCTCTTCAAAAGCACTTCAACTTATAAATGGGTGATTTTAAAGTCTTTTAAATCGTACACTTTCAGAACTTGTGTAAACTGTTAATAGTTTCATTTCTTAATTTAGTTGTTTGAAACCAAACCAAACGTTAAAAAACACATTAAATTGAAATCAAATGTATACACCGGTTGCATATTGAAAGTTGCAACACATCATTTATTTTACTTCTAGGCTGTGCTACAAGGAGGGAAAACATTTAAAATTGCACTTGGTTTTACATGTTTTTGAGCAATACTTAGTATAGAAAACTTATAAACTTGCATTTTTTTTTCTGAATAATTTTGATGTCCATCTGCTTTTCTGACTTCTTTTAGTTGTGTGCAGCCCATTGAAATATATATTTCTTAATATTCATTACACTCTTAACCGAATTGTTCATGTTACCTAACATGCTAGTCATTTCTGAAACTTACTCTTTTAATTTTTAATTACAGCCTTGAATGTTTATTTTTAAAGCACTAGATGACACAGGTTGCATGACATGGGGGTTGGCATTTAATCCCAAAACTGCATATTTTTTGCTGTACTTGGGGCTATATATAAGTAAAGTCACTGTAGTCCACACTGGTATCAAATTTGCTAGGGTACCCATAATCACTGCCATTGCTTTATTGAAGTAAATAGGTGCGACATTTATTCAGTAACTAAGATGGTGAGACGAGAACACACCACTACACCGCTGCGTATCTTATGAGCATCTTATATAGTGAGTTGTCTCGCCAACCTGCTCTCCAGCTGGTAATGAAACTGTGAGGTGGGTGGGGGAGAACCTTTTTCCCATTTCTGATACCACAAAAACAATAAATTTACAAGTGGGGAAGTGCGAGAGGTTTATTAATGTCACAACATTAAAAACGTTTTTTAATCACGTTACGACATTAAAAAAAAGAATTATAAGAGAATATGCAACTATTAGATTGCACCATGCAGCTAAACAAACTACACAGAAAATTATATGAATGAATGTACGCTCAAAGCTAACAAAACTTATATTGCACAAAAATCAGTAAATGTAAGCATGATGGACATGTTGATTTATATGAGATTTGGTATTTTGTACACGCTTCCTCCCTTATACGAGTATGTATATCATCACCAACCATTACCAATTCACTGCTGGATGATCTCCAAGTTTTTACTACAATTTTCAGTCGTAAGCTAGTCTCCTCCATGTTACTTAAGCAAGTTTTCAAATTTCATCCACCCAACTCCCACACGGTCTTCTTCTTAGTCTTTTTCTGTCCCTTGGTATCCAGTCTAATATTTCAGTTGTCTAATGGGAGTCAGTTCTAGAAATGTGTCCCATCCATTGTCACTTTATAGACTTTACTTTGATCTTCATGTTTTGGATTCATGAGTTCCTGGTTATGCGAAGCATGCAGCTAGCTCTCCGTGCTTCTTTGAGTTGTTCATAGCATCTGTATGTCCTTTTTAGTTTTCATGTCACTGGTCCACAAGTAAGAACTGGAAGGATGCATTATTAAACATTATTTTAAGACATAATGGAAAATTGCTGTATACTGTACTTAATCTTTTTTTCTTTTTTTTTTAATGTGAAGAATAACTTCAGGGAAAAGTTAGTTTGACAAATTTGGGATTTATTTTTTTTACTAATTATCAGGAGCCTATTCATGGAAAACCATATATAATACTGGTACATATTGATTCAATGTATATTGATGTGGAACAGATAAATGCAAATTCTGCATTTGAAATATTTTATGGTATGAAAGTGAAATTTTGTAGTAAATTAATAAATTCATACTTGCCTTCTTTAATAACTGATATATAGGTTGGTTTTTTTTCAGGATACATTACCTGTTGTATATTTATATTTAATAGTGTTTCAGTTATAGTTTTAGACAAACTTGAGAAAACAACAATATTTCATTAGATCTTAGGATCAGTTCTTTTTTCCCCTCCCAAGGTTCACGTGCTTTAAATTAACGTGGAACACATTTAAACCGTGTATCGTGTGTAATATTACTATTATTTGTTTGTGTGATAACATTTTGTTTGTTGGCACTGGTAAATGTAGACGAGGTACACACTGATATAATATATATATTTTTAAAGCAATAATAAAATGGGGAAATATACAGAATAAATTACACTCCAAACACATGAGCTGCACAATTATTAATGGTAAAATCAATGTTAAATTATTAAAAAAACTGGTCATTGTTTTAAGGATTATCTGTCCATTCTGGTATAATTTTGTCCAAAATAATGAAAATTCATGATAGAAAAAAAAAACTTGCTCTTTTTAATTAATGTGTTGTGTGTTTTTTTAGAAACACATAAATCTAGGGACTCTGCATTAATGTGATTAATCTTTGACTAACAGAGAAGTGAAATTTCAAAAATATGCTCTTTGAGAAATGCATCATTGTAATCTGGGGCCTTTACATTGTCACTAAAAACCGCAATTTCCTAGTGGGGCTAGTGAGTTCTTTTGCATGCGATTTTTTTTTAAAATTGGAACAACTTCCTTACACGCTATGCTAAAACCAATGGGTCTTTTCGTGGATTCTAAGCTGCCACATTTGTCGGAAGACCATGACAAAATGACCTGAGAATACTGGTTCTTTGTATACTCGGGAGGGGGGGATTAACAAGGAGCAATAGTCTTCGTAGAAATCGACTTATCCACAGGTGGCGGGAGAAATTTCTTAACAAAATAGTCACCAGTAATGCTCACTTACTGCAATGACTTCTTTGCTAATGCTGTAAATACTATGATAGTAAGCTGCATTAAATTTTAGAAAATCACTGTTGGTTATCAAAAACAGGGACGCGCCAAGCGGGAGTTCAATGGGTGCTAAGCACCTGGGTGCCAGATTCCGGGGGCGGAAAGACCCACAATCAATTTTTTCGGTTGATAAATTAATATTAGTGACGTGGGAGAAGTTATGAAAATGTTATACTGTGAGAAATCGTAAAGCTAAGTGGAACGTTTACTTTTTTAGTAAACATAACTCGTTTATAATTCAACAGAAAACGTCTTGAAATCAGAGAATAATTTTTACTGTTTTGTTCAGTAACAGATACCGCGGGCAAAGGATTGAAAATTCTTTTTCTAATTTTTTTTTTTTTAACAAATACGGCCAATATGTAGGAAAAACACAATGGACTTCAAAAAACATAATTTTTCGACTTAAGACCCTTACGCATTTTATGTACTTTGAGCGGTTCATACTTTAAATCTGGTCGTAAATGCCGACGAAAGAATTTCCCTACAGATTGTGAACATTTTCAGTAATGTTCAAGAATTATATGCTTACTTTTCTGAATTACCTTATCGTTGGCAAATTTTCAAGAAAGAGCTTCCAGCGTTGACCGTAAAACAGGGTGGAAAAATATTATAGGATCGATGCAATACGGGTAACAAGCACTGTGGTACAATTTCGATGTATTCCACGATATTAGATATTTTGGTTAGAATAGTTAAAGAGACGATCATCATGTTTAATATTACATGTATATATGTGGGTTTTATGCATGTGTCGTCATGTTGGTGAAATGCCGAGATCACTACACAGAAGAACGACCGCTGGATGGCGTGAGCATCGGACGTCGGCGCGTCACTAAAACATGCTTCCAGAGGCAAGAAGTAGAGCTGCGGAGAGTTCTGAAGCGTAAATACCAAGACAGTGCTGTGTGCCGAAGGGTGTTCGATGTGTTCGCCATGTTTGTATTTCTTAGCGGAACGAGTAGGTTTCGTTGTTAGTGTATTCTATATCAATTGTAAGTGTACATCAGATTAAATGTGTGTGTGTTCAGAGTTCGTCCAGCCCGTCCATTATTTAAGCGTTGTGATTCGATGGAACCGTAGTGGGAAAGTTTCCCAATACCCCACAATTCTGGTGTCAGCAAGTGAGATCTGTTCCGAATCGCCTGTGGATTACGCAGTGGCAAAGACGGAGCTTTTATTTCAGGTCTTGAAGGTAAGCTTTCTTGTCAACCATGTATAAAAATTCTCGCAAAGAAGACTTGATTCAAGTAGTACAAGAAATCGGTGAAACGGTGCCAATAGGAGCGACGATAGTTGATTTAATATTAAAAATAGAGAGCACTGAAATCTATAAAATGATCCGGATTTTGTAATAGAAGAGAGGAAGGCGAGGGCTGAAAATGATCGAGTACTAGAGATGGAAAAAATCAAATTTAGCGCAATTGGAGAAGGAAGTAGAACTGGAAAATATTCGAAGCCGTTCGACATTGCAGCCCCGGTGGCGCAGTGGTCTAAGCGATGGCCTCTGATCATTCGTCCGAAGCCGCCCCGGTGGCGCAGTGGTCTAAGGCGCTGGCCTCTGATCATTCGTCCGTAAGGGGTCAGGGTTCGAATCCCGGTCAGGCATGGATGTTGTGTTTGTCTTACGGCACTGGCTCTCTCCCTTCCCTGGAACCAGTGACCCTAAATTAGGAACGGGCGACTGCTTATTGCCCATTGAGTTGCTCACGGTGGTCGTTAAACCTCCAATCAAAAAAAAAATTCGTCCGAAAGGGGTCCGGGTTCGAATCCCGGTGAGGCATGGATGTTGTGTTTGTCTTACGGTACTGGCTCTCTCCCTTCCCTGGAACCAGTGACCCTAAATTAGGGACGGGCGACTGCTTATAGCCCATTGAGTTGCTCACGGTGGTCGTTAAACATCCATCCAATCCAATCCAAATCCAGCCGCCCCGGTGGCGCAGTGGTCTAAGGCGCTGGCCTCTGATCATTCGTCCGTAAGGGGTCCGGGTTCGAATCCCGGTCAGGCATGGATGTTGTGTTTGTCTTACGGCACTGGCTCTCTCCCTTCCCTGGAACCAGTGACTCTAAATTAGGGACGGGCGACTGCTTATAGCCCATTGAGTTGCTCACGGTGGTCGTTAAATCTCAAATCAAAAAAAAACAAAACAATCCAAATCCTTTCGGCATTGGAGCTTAATGAGCGAAGTGATAATACAGGATTTGAACGGCCTACGTTTGATCTTGAAAACCTAATTAAAAGTGTTTGTACCTGCGTATGACTATTTCAGTTAAACCAGAGAATCTCAATTTGATTTTCCAATATGTGGAACGAGCTTTTGTTATAAAAGGGGTGCCGCTGAACATGAGGTCAGAGATTTTGATAAGCTTTCTCGGGGAAAAAGCTAGCAACGTATTGCTTTACATCGGGGAGGAAGAGATGAAAGATTATGATAAGCTTAAGTTGCTAATATTAAGAGAGTTTCAACCGATAGCGCAGGAATGCCTGAATAATTTTCGGAAAGCTCGTCGACAGCCGAGTGAAACACATATTCAATTCGCATCGAGATTAACAGCAAACGGAGTATTATTGTAAACTGCGTGAGGTTAGTGATTTTAACTCGTTATGCAAATCGATGGTGGCGGACAAATTGTACCAAACCTTTGACATAGACACGGCATCTCACATAGGGATTAAGCAGGAAGAAAGTTGGTTTGAGCCTGTAAGATTAGCGAAAGAGTACGATGTTTATTTTGTGTCAAAAGGAAAATCGTTAAATGACGTTCAAGAAATTTAGTACAAATCGGTAGAGAATACGAGTAAAGGTGGAAGCGGAAATTTTAAGAATGCACGGTACGAAAGGTCCAACAAAACTAACTATGGGCAAAATAAGGAAAACCCCAGCTGTTTCATTTGTGGAGGAACACATTTTGCAAAATTTTGTTCTAAACGTTTTCGAAGACAACCTGAAGTCGTAAGTGAGCAAAGCTGACGGGGTGAAAGTTCAGTCAATGTACTGGAATCTGAACAGCCGGTTGAGAGAAAAGGTTTTATAAACGAACTGGAGTATGTTGACATCTTGATTGATGGTAAAGAAATAACTGCTCTTATTGATTCAGGCGCCCAAATTGCGGTAGTGAATAGCAATGTGGTCCCCGCTAAAAAAATAACAGAGGGTAGAGTAATTCTTTCTAGTTGTTTAAATGATGAACATGAAGTTCCCCTGGCAAAGTTCCAGATCTCACTAAAGAGTTCTCACGTTGTTTTCGAGGTAACGGCAGCAGTTCCGAATAGCCTCAAAGTTCAGTGTATAATCCCTGCAAACCTGTTTGCCAAGATGAAAGTGGGTCAAGGTCAGATGCTGGCGTCGTGGGAGCCAAGCCTTTAAGAACAGCAGACTGTTGTCGCCGCTTCAGGAGAGCGAAATGAGAACGTGTTTAATAGTTTTTTGCTGCATGTCGCGAGTGTGACGGAAGATTTGGGCATGTTGAACGTGGATCATATACGAGATTTGGAGTTGCGCAGGGAAGTTTCGGATCTTGTGCATGGCTACAAGCCAAACAAAACCAAAAGTGCCAATTTAAAAAATAGCACGATTTCAAGAAGTACTAAATACACCCCATTTGAACTGATAACTGGCGTTAAAATGAAGAATGCTGGAGATCTAAAAATTAGAGGACTGTTAAAAGAGGGACATTTAAACTGCACGCTACGTGATAGAGATGATATGCGTGAAGACGCCAAGAGTAATATTTTGAGACTGCAACAGGAAATTAGTCGACAATTCAACCGGAAACGAAAACCACCTAAACTGTATAAAGTCAACGACCTAGTTACAAATCAGAGGACGCAGTTCGGTGCGTGGTTAAAGCTGTGACCAAAGTTCTTTGGCAGTTATCGTGTCAAGGCAGTGAAGCCAAAGGATCGGTACGACGTCGAGAAAGTGGGAAACCACGAAGGACCGAACAACACATCTACCACAGCGGATGACCATATGAAGCCATGGCCTACAGGAAGTCAATGAAAGACTTTCAATTCCTTTTACAATGACTGTGAGTATGTGTTTTATTTAACTGTTTTCTTTTGTTGTCTAAATGCCCAGAACACTAACGGATGTAGGAGCCGCTGAGGACGCCTAGTCAGCATGGCCGAGACTGTGGGCTTTTGGTATGTGTCGTCATGATGGTGAAATGCCGAGATCACTACACAGAAGAACGACCGCTGGATGGCATGAGCATCGGACGTCGGCGCGTCACTAAAACATGCTTCCAGAGACAAGAAGTAGAGCTGCGGAGAGTTCTGAAGCGTGTTCGATGTGTTCGCCATGTTTGTATTTCATAGCGGAACGAGATTCTATATTAATTGTAAGTGTACATCTGATTAAACGTGTGTGTGCGCTCAGAGTTCGTCCAGCCCGTCCATTATTTAAGCGTTGTGATTCGATGGAACCGTAGTAGCGAAGTTTCCCAATATCCCACATATATATCATCCTCCTCCTCAACCATTATCAATTTTCTGCTGGATGAAGGTCTCCCCAAGTTTCTTTCACAACGGTCTGTCTTGGACCAATCTTCTCCATCTTACTCCCGCAAGCTTTCGAATTTCATCCACCCATCTCCCACGTGGTCTTCTCTTGGATCTTTTCCTGTCTCTTGGAATCCAGTCTAAAATTTCGATTGTCCATCGATGGTCCGTTCTCTTGGCAATATGTGCAGCCCATTACCGTTTCAGGGATTTTACTCTGATCATAATGTCTTCCACTCTTTACCATTTTCCTTACCCACGGGTTCCTCTTCTTATCTTGTTTAGTTATACATACTGTATATGTGTGTGTATCTATCGAGAAGCTGTAATATGTTTATCATCGTACATGACGAAACGTTTTTTACTGGTAATGCAGACTTTTGTGTAAATTGACAGAGAGAGATGGAAGCTGACTTCTTGAATTATTCGTAGCGTCACCTGAACTAGTTTTACAGATTTTTTTTCTTGAGTTTTATGAGACGGTAGTGTTTTATGGAAAATCTCAATTTACCGGAAATAGAAAAAAATGTTGCTAAAGATATTTATTTCATGTAAAAATGAATAAAAATTGAAAAATATTCTCGTACAAGGGGGCAGCAAATCTGGGCTTGCACCAGGGCGGCAAATGCCCTTGGCGCGCCCCTGATCAAAAACATCAAAATGCTAAGTGAACTTAATGTCAAATAACCTATCATTAATTTATTATTGTACATTTTATTGATTACTTTATTTAGTGGTTGTGAAATATGCAGGAGGATATATTGCTGTTCATATGAAAATAATATGGTTGGCAAGGTTTTATGGTTTAACAGTATTAATCTTCTGCCATTGTATTTTAATTTTTGAATTACCAGAAAGTGCTGTTACAACTATATGTAATTATAATAGGAGTTAGTTGGGTAAAGAATGTCTTTAATGCTATCTTGAATGAGATTTGTAAAGATATACCTTGGGGACAATTATATTGAATCCAACACTTACAGGTCCAATAGTTTGACCCAACTATTGAACGTACTTTGTAAAAAAATTGTTATTATTTGGTTTTCTTGTAAAGGGTAATTGTGGCTATGTTATTTTTTTTTTATTGTAGTTGAACTGTGGTGGAATTTAATGTAATGTTTTTTGGATATATAATGACTATATCCTGTATGGGTACAAATGCCCATTACGCATTGTGGGTCCACTCTGGAGTGATATGTATATATATTTTTTATATTAGGAGCTGTATTTGGGGGGGGGGGAGTTGTGAAAATGTGGAGTTTATATTTATGTCACATATGTATACACAAAAGTGTTGAATCGTTTTTTTTAACTGTTTTCCTTATTTATATTTATTGCAAGTATAGCAGTGGACATAAACAGATTTGATTCTATGTCCCTAGATACTGAATGAAATTTTAAATGTAATGAAAAATAAGTGACCTGCTATGACACCTATGCATATTTTATGTTATAAGGTAATATCTTTGAAAGCTGATGTGATGTGAGCATAAGAATGACCTTTGTATGGAGAATATATGTGCATGCATGTTTATTATTTGTTTTGTATTTCTTTATTTTCCCCTTATTCTGGTTGACTACAGTTTGAATGATTTAATACAGCAGCGAGATTTCAAAAATATGACCTCTTTATAGCGACCCTTCACTTTCTGTAAAATTTGAAGTAAGGAAATATATTCGACTTCAGAAACTTAAATTAGTGAGATTACTGAAAATATTAAATTATCTGCACATATCAGGCAAGTAATTATATTATTTCAGTACCTAACTTTCTGTGAAAAAATCGCATTCCGATTTTTGTTTTTTGTTTCGTAACGTCTCCGAGTTTAGATTTCCGAAATGCTGTTTTTTTTTTTCTCTTTTTAGAAATCTTGTGAAATTAAGAAGAAAAAAACATCCTTATTTACACAGTTGCTATAATTGATTATTATTATATCCCTCATTTTATCTGTCTAAACGCCTCGTAGCTTCAGTGGTTTCCATAGTTTCAAAGCAGCTTTTTTGCCTGCTTGCGACGTCACGCAGAGCGGGCAGTGACTTATGGCGGTCAATGCTGCGTGGATAGGAACGGTGTCTCCATCTAATATAAGCTCGTAATGATGGAGATAGGAACCATGATAGGAACATGGTGTCTTCTGGCGTCTTCACAAGATGACTAAACACTGATTTGAGGACAAAATGGTGCAGTGCCGCTAAATCGGCACATAATTTGGGAAAAAAAAAATTTTTTTTATTATTTGATTGAAGTGTTTGTTTTCTTTTTTATTTATTTAAAAATTTATTGGACCCTGCAGATACGTTGACATATACTGTATATCGAACATATATTGGACTTGGTTGACAGATATAGACATTTTTTGTTTCAACGTCAGCAATTTGCATAGGTGAACAAGGAACTCAGCGAATAAACCCCCGAAAGACAAACCTTACCGGGGATTCGAACTCAAACCCCTCCGTTAGGCGAATGATCAGAAGTCATCGCTTAGATCACTGCGCTACCGGGGCGGCCGTAAGACAAACACAACGTCCATGCCTTACCCGGGACTCGAACCCAGACCCCTCCGATGCGCGAATGATCAGAAGTCATCGCTTAGACCACTTAGCCACCGGGGTGGCTGGGAGACATACTCACTCAGACTAAATAGAAGTTTTGTCACAAAACTGTATTGTTTTAGTAAGTGCGACCAATAGTACATCTGAAAATATGTATGTTAGAAAGATATATCTTGTAGAATGTCGACCATTTGTACCGACAAAGCAGAGCTTTGATGGAGAGAAAGAGAATTAAAATTTGTATTTATAATATCAGGTGGGTACAGCAAAATCCATTTTTAGCCGCCCAGGTGAAGCAATGGTCTAAGTCCTGGATTCTGACCATTCATCCGAGATGGGTACGGGTTCGAATCCATGGAGACATGGATGTTGTGTTTGTCTTCAGGCAGTGGCCCCCTCCCATCCCTGGAACCAGTGGTCCTAAAATAGGGACGGGTGACTGCTTATAGCCCACTGATTTCCTCACGGCAGTACGGTAAATATACTTTATGCCCAAAATTGCGAAAAAAATTATTACAAGATATAATGGTGTTTTTCTGTAGCCTATGGCATGTAGAATAACATATCAAAAGTTGCCCAAAATTAGAACACCAGGTGGCTAAACATGAAGCCGCCACCGGGTGGCTCAGTGTTCTAAGCACTGGCTTGTGACCGTTCGTCAGTGATGGGTCGTAGTTCGAATCTATGGATGTTGTGTTTGTCTTGCGGCACTGGTTATCTCCCTTCCCTGGAATCTGTGCCCCTAAGTTAGGGACACGTGGCTTTTTATAGCTCATTGGGTTGCTGATGATGGTCGTTAAACCCCAAAAATGTCAGAAACAGATGTCAGCCAGTGAAAAAAAAATCCACTGAACTCAAAAAACTATTTTCAAACGTTTTTTTCATTAGAAACGTAACAAATGAGGGATAAAGTCTGAATTTGAGAACTACCATTAAAATTTAAGGACAATTTGCGTTTCCAAAATCATTCGATGTTTCTGGGGAAAATAAACTGAATTGGAGGATTGTCTTCAAGAATCCAGTACACCTCTGGTCAGTACATTTGTCTGCACAGACCCGTTGACTTTTTTTTTTTTGATTGGAGGTTTAACGACTACCGTGAGCAACTCAATGGGCTATAAGCAGTCGCCCGTCCCTAATTTAGGGTCACTGGTTCTAGGGAAGGGAGAGAGCCAGTGCCGTAAGACAAACACAACATCCATGCCTCGCCGGGATTCGAACATGGACCCCTTTTGGACGAATGATCAGAGGCCATCGCTTAGACCACTGAGGCACCGGGGCGGCAACCTGGAATTCACTGAATAAGGATGTTGGCATGGCAACCAGTGATGTCAATGATCGAAGTAGAATGATAGTAGCCACCACTTTACAGCGCGATTTTAAGTTTAGACATGGTAGATAGATCCATATACTTCTGTGAGTAGCATAGCATGTAAGTCAATCTTTTAAAAATGGAAACCCTCTCTAAAAACTCTGACTACAGCCCTGCCCATAGCTAGAAAGAATTTTTAGGGTTTCTAAATTTGAAAATTAATTTTCACCGTATGTTATACACATGCAACATTTTTTTCTCAGTCACATTTTACTTGCACATAAAATTCTTTTATTTAATACTCCCTATTTTTCAAATACGAACTTACATGCTATATACTTACAGAAATATATGGATCTATCTACCCTCTCTTTATTTAAGTGTGGCATTTCAGGGATGGTTTAAAACCCTCAAAACCCTTCCCTGGCTATGGTCCTGCTTCAAGCTGATGGTGTCCACAGATTTTGGGAGGGCAGTTTAACAACCATCAAGAGCAACTCTTAGGGCTATACATGGTCACCCATCCCTACTTTAGGGTCACTGGTTCTATAGAATGAATAGAGCTAGCACCAGCAAACACATCACCCATTTCTCACCGGATTCGAACCCAGACCCATCTCAGATTAATGGTCAAAAGCCCACTTAACTACTGCACCACCGGAGCACTCCATTACTGAATTTCACTTGTGCGAGCCGAACATGACCGATCTGTCACACAGCCAAAACATCATGAGACTAACTAAAACATATTCTTTACTCACCATTCATTCATCTACAGCATACTGTCAGTTTTCTACTGAGAGTTAAACAGTTCATTACTATTGTTGAATCCTGTTATAATAAGACAGTTCAAAGATACGAGTACAATTGTGACAATATGGTGAACAATTAAACATCAATCAAGTGGTAGTGAAAAGTGAACAAATACCAGTCCAACATAACAAAATAACAGGCAATCACAGCAAGGCTTTGGGTAACTCTTGAATCTTCAGAAAGCTGCTGTATCTGATCTCGTTATCATACATGTTGAACATAACATTTTACACTGGCCTGCATTTCTAGCTCAACAAATAATATCCCTTACTACATATCTATGACACAGATTTTTTTTTTTAATAATTTAGGCAACAGCTCGTAGTGCTATTTTAATTTTACTGGTAAACTGAGATCTGTAATAAAAATCAGAGCAAGTACATTTATTATACCATTATGAAAAGTAAACCTAGAAATTTTTGTGTGCTTACATTCATGTCCTGAATTATGGAAAAAAACATTAAAATACTGTTCAATATTATCAATTATGTGAAAAAAAAATCCAGAAAAAGTCATATTCCATGAACAGATCCCTTAATTTTTTTAATAGTCACCTGCCGTGATTTTGTTAGCGACAAAATGAACTGGGAGACAGATTGATTCATGATATTTATCTTATATATAACCAGTTAGTTTCAAAATTCATAGAAAAAAAAAATACAAGCACACCTCCAACTCTTTACAAATGTGGAGAATGCTTTAATAATTTTAATAAATGCAATTTGACAAATACTTTATCAAAATATCTTGGGTATCTCACCAGATATTGCAGGAGAATAGACTGGCAAAGTGCATGCTACTTCAATCATACATAGAAAGCAGGCATTGTAGGCATCAACTAGTGTGTTTGCACTAGTATTTCAGTTCCAAGTCTAAGATTTAAATGTATGTGATGCGAAATTTTCCTCTTTAGTAGTTTCCTTTGTCTCTTTTTTTTTAATTTTTTTTTCTTCTGTGTATATAGCTTTGTATATTACTGTTTACTAACTTGTCTTAAATAAATGTTTTTTCTCAGCTACAAGCTCTTGCTACTTACAGTTTGATGTAGAAAATTCTCAGGTCATATGTTAACATTATTATCACGTAATTTCTGCGGTACATTATGAACTAACCAAACATTGCTTTCCAATACGCATCTGTTCACTGCCAGCCTCCCTTCATAGACGGTGCCGCATGTTCGGTTGGTCTCTGTCATTTCAGAACCGCTAGCATCACATTTACCAGTCTATGTTACTCCAAATATCTTTGGGTATATTGGGTGTTTACTTCTGAACACTGAGTTAACAGATGAAGGTGTGAACTAATCTAATCTGACCACATCATTCTATATACACTATTTCAAACAGTACACTATTTTCTCATATAAAACAGTTAAATCTTCTGTACAAAAATGACTTATGCAGAAAATAAATGGAATGGCCTAAGTAATGAATAAAAATTAAAAACATATTTAGAAAAGGAAATTTATTACAACTAAAAATGTTGTGACATTAACAAGGACTACAAATTATGAGTTTTTCTGCTTTTCCCACTGTTCTGGTGTTAAAGTCTTTTGTGAAAATGCATGGATTATTTTCATTTCTTCTTCTAAGATGCCATTAACCATTCTGAGAAAAAAATTGCAAATATTTATTGATCATTAGGGAACGAACTTTTACGTAAATAAATGTTTTTACATAAAAACACGTTTTCAAAAAATTTGTATGCAAATACATATTTTCCAAAATTTTGTAATAAATACACAAATTTGCATGTTTCCTTCATATTTTATATATTTTTTATAAATATAAATATCCAGTGTAAATAATAATAATGAACAACATTGTAACAAAGCAGGTGGAATTTATGCCCCTCTTTGTTTCCATGAGTGGTCGTTTCATTGTCGTCAGCACGTTGGCGAATGATGTTTTCTCTTCCACATGGAGAAGCAAAACTAAAAGTTCTGTACCCACAAACGCTTAATCAACACAGAGTATACACAGTGACCCTCCATTAATGGGACACCTCCTAACAATGGTAACCTCTGAACAACGGCAAGTTTTGATTGATATAGAACAGCTGCCATAGGAATAACACTGATAACCTCCAAACAAGTGAAACCTCTTAACAGCACTTAACGGACACCCAGTCAGTCCTGAAGATCTAACGGAAGCCTTGTCCTTTAGGACCTTACGCAATTTCTTTGGCACTTCAGCGAGAGGGATAAATTAAGAACATTTCTAGAGGAACTGTACCTCAGTCAAGATGGATTAGTTTACAGCGGGTACAGTGATGTGCTCAAGTGAAAAGGAGTTCAAATTTAGTTTTACGTTATTCCAGTTCCAGTTGCCATGTATGTTTCAGTATCCACTGGGACTGCGGGGGAGTGTTCTACAGCCTAGAATGTTGTCCATTGGTGGCAATAGCTCTTGGTTTGGTCCTTGCAGGTTCTCTTACTGTTTTCCTGAAAGCGGCCAACTAACTGTTCAGTTGCATGGCACTGTCTAACATTTTTCTTTTTTTTTCTCCCCATAACGCACCCTAACCTTCTGGCTTATTATTCCTAAAGGCTGTTTATAACCACACATAAGACACTGCGTGTTTAAAATACCATACATCACGATTTACTCATTTAATTATTATATTGGATTTTATTCAGCATTTGGGGAAAGCACTGCAACCATTTTTCTTTGTACATCAGCTTTACATACTTATTCTGCTTTTGTACAAATGTAACAGACTAGCAATGCTAACTTAGGCTAAACCTCCAAACGACAGCTACCTCCCAACAATGGTCTGAGCAGTGACCATTACTCAGAGGTTACACTGTATATGCTACTCATGTTATTGCCATTGTTGTAGATGCAGCTCTGTTGAATTGCTGCACACAGCTTGTTCTTTCTGCAATATTATTCTGTACAAATATTATGTGCTGAAGTGTGGTTGTAAGTACACTGAGTTATTTCTAGTAACGGAATAAATTTCTGTGTTTAGTTTGAACAAGTATTCTGCCTCTTCCTTACAAGTTTGTGTGTGAAAAAGGATCCTTCAAATGCAAAGCCCAAGAAAAGTAACAAAAATGTAACAGCATTCTACAAAAAAAAAAAAAAAAAAAAAAAAGTGAAAAAACTAGGATGTATGTGACAGCATGTAGCATCATCGTTCACAAGGAAAATAACTCCAGACCAAATGCAAAACAAACGTTCACCTTAACTCCAAAGAACTTTTTCCATCAAATGTATAGCTGTGATTAGTAAGTCTAGTACTAACATGATCTTTTTATCACAGAAAATAACTAGTTATGTACATTAACACTGAAAAAAAAATCGTTTTAGCAAATATTTTTAAAATTAAATTAACACACAAGTATTTTTCTGTTATTTAGCACTTAAAAATTTGTTCCCTACTATAATGTAGTGTGCATCATATTACACATACAACAAAAAAAAAAAAAAAGATAAATCTTTGAACTAAGATTTGCTATAGCATGAAGTTATAATTCACACAACTTTTTCAAATGCTCACATACAACTATGTGAGACAATTAAAAGGAACTTCTTTACTGCAGCATATAACAGACACTGAACACATTCAACACTGATGCCTGACAATTTGATGAACACGATAAAGTTACATACTGCAGGTAACTAGAAATTAAGGTCTTGTGCGTTAAATTACCTAGTTATGAGCAACTGCAGTGCACACTTTACTTCCTTTGGAGTTTAAACTATCCCATGGGATCAATGGTTAGGAGTAGCTCACCCATAATTTAGAGCTAGCGGTAACAGGGAAGTAAAAAAAAACACAGTGCAATAAAAATAAAGACAAAGCATTAACCTGGATTCAAATCTACTGCAGTATGAAGTCATAAGCCAGTGATTTTATATCCTTCAAACTCTGGTATATTAGCACTTTAGAAGTGTGAAAGAGTAACAGTATTCCTGCAACGAAGCATTTTCAACTTAATGAAATAGCAACTTGCAATTTTTGATACTGTGCAGGTTATTTTAGTAATTGGCAATCTCAAGAATTAAATTAAAAAAAAAAAAAAGCCAAACAGTCAGCAAGTTCTTAGCATTTACTTTGACAGATTCTTAAGATCCAATGTGAAATTCCTACCAACAAATGCTATGTGAATACTACGATTTTATCCACGAGATGCATCCAGTCTCTATCCTTACTTATTACGTGCATAGCTTGCATTGGGAAATGTCAGTTGATATAAATATTTGTATATGGATATTAAAAAGTCCCTACAAATGCAATGTGGGGTGAAGATTGCCTAATGGTAGCATGATTGGTAGAGCGCATTAGCGCAAGGCCATTGCGAAAGTACCAGGCCATGACATTAGCAAACATCAAGTTTGTATGAAAGCTAGGAAAGAGTGCCACAGAAATATTACAGGCCTTCAGCAATGTTTACAGTGGTAATTACTTGTAGAAATCAGCAGTATATGATTGTTATAGTGTTTCAACTGGAATTTTTTCTCTTGTGGCAATTTGGCTATTTTGTCAGCAAAAGTTAGCAAAATGCAATGCAGATTAGCTAAATTTACAGTTCTACTTTTTGCTATATTTATGTATAAAAATACAATCACAATGCATTGGCTAAATTAAATTTTGTACTTTAAATATAATTCAAGAATAAAAACAAATAAGCTTTTACACTTCTAATTTTAATAAAAATACATTTGCTGAAGCATGCATTTTGTGAAAATATATACAAAGACCAGAACTGAGCAAAGCCACAACTGACGACATGATGACCACCTGGTCAACCCAAACCAAATTGGTGCATGCTGCTCCCGCAGTTGCTTCAGCGATGGCATATCACCAAAGAAACAAACAAAATGTTTCTTTCGTTCTCCATAGCAGTAAAGCCATTGTGAAAGGTGCTTTGAAGGCTCACTGGGGCTTTTCTGCAGTAGGAGAAAAGACAACGGGGTTGGAAAAACGAGAATAGGGCAAAGCAGTGTGTGACATCAAGAAAAAATGATGAGAAACATTTACTTTCTGGCGATTCAGTGGGGACTCTTTGACACAAAATTACCATCATCACAATTTAGTGAAAATGTTAGCAACAGCTAAAGCACTGCTGGTACAACCAATTTAAAGGGCAGGAATCACTGGATTATGAGCCCCCAGTTACCCAGATGTTACGAAGATTCTTGGAGAAGAGTAGAGTTACATTGTGCCACAGCCACCTACCTTATTGTTCACTTCTCATAATCCTTCAACTTCTGGCTGTTCTTGTGACTGAAATTAAAACTTTGAGATTCTTTTCCACGGTAGCTGATGTCCAATACAATTCAATATCCAGCCTCAGTCATATTTTCCAAGTCTTCTACCAGTGCTTCCATGAATGCCACAACCATGAGAGTAAGTGTGTGTAGTGTGCTGATAGATGGTACTTTGATGGTGATCAGACTACCGTATCCCAGTACATACCAATTTTGGATAAATTCTAGAAATGTTTTGATATCATCTCGCATGATTACCCAAGAAACAAAGTTATTTTTAGTGAAAAATCTCAGCTTCAGGTAATACAGTTGTTACCTTACTCTAAAAAGGTAAATTAAAAATATATATATATATATATTACTAGATTATGCTTCCAGAGTTACAATTATGTGTGCTCCTTATGGGCAGCAAATATGTATAAAAAGAACCAAACAAGCAAATCGCTTAACGAATGAAATACGGGATTACACCATTGTACAATACAAATTTGGAAGATGTGAATCCGTTTATTGGTGTAAATATGACATGGATGTTACATACATACATAACACTAAGCTGTTCTCTGAGATTCAGAAGTTAGCTCCAAAAAGAAATACAAACTACCAGATATTTTTTACTTACTGTTGTCGTATCAAACTTCTCCATTTACAGCGATCTTGACATACAACTCAGGCTTCACTGATGTCCATTATACGCTGTACACAAGATCTTTTATACTTCATACTCCTAATCTTTTTCTCATGCAGACACTCCTGAATCTGATCCACCCATGTTTTCCTTGTCCTTCCTCTGCCTTTCCTTTCTGCCACTTGGGCTAAAAAGATTTTCTTAGTAAGCATCTCGCCACTCATTCTTTCAACATGGCCAAATCACCGAAGCATATTGGTCTTCACCTTGCTAACAACATTTTGCTTCACATCACCACACAACTGCAACACATCTTCATTCCTTACACGATCAGACCATGTCTTGCCACAACCCCCTCCCCCGGAAGTAATGCATTTCTTCAGCACACAAATGACTCAGATGTTTCTTCTGCAGTACTCAGGTTTCACTGTCATACATCAGAGTAGGAACAATTAGACTTTCATACAAAGCCATGCAGGACTCTAGAGAACCCATCATTCCTGTGAAAACCTTCCAGAGCAGCTATGACTTTCAATGAAGAATTCACAGTTCCTCTCTCAAACACTATAACTTTGTTTTTTCCCTTATTTATACTCAGTTTGAGTTTCATGCAAACTTCGTACATCCAAGACAACATAGGGTGTAAGTCAGATAATATCCGAAAACTTGAAAATTTTGTCCTGGAGCACAGATCGAACCTGCGTCTCCCAGACAGCGCCCAAGTGTAGCAGTTAGCATACTCGGGTGCTATCCAGGAGACAAGGGTTCGATTCCCGCTCCACAATGACGAAATTTTCAAGTTTTCGGATATTATCTGACTTAAACTCAATGTTATATTTACACCAATAAACCGATTCACATCTTCCAAATTCAAATTGCTTTTATTATGTTTAACAATAATGACCTAATGCTACTGCTATTTTAACATGATTAACAACAAAGACAACAATAGTAGCTAGAAATGACATCTACACACATGAAATACCATTCAGAAAAACCCACCACCAGATTAAGATCAGTGATGGTGCTCTGACAACATTGTAGTACATAATATTGTGTTACATATTATTTTGGCAATACCCATCACAGTTTTGTTATCAGTTTTTGGTGAAATGTTTAGATTATTTTTGTTTTTATGACTGACTGGTTGCTACGACCTAAACTACAGTTTAAAACAAGACCACCATTCCTAGTAATTGGAAAAGTGAAGTAAAGAGCAAAGAAATTAAATTTAACAAAAATTAGTTTACACTAACTACTGAGAAACAATTATTTATGCAAAAGTTATTCCTGATATCTCCAGTATCTGGTAAGCACACATGAATTTCATTTTTAGCCCAGAAATGCTGAAGTTTCCTCACTGTTTCCTGTGTACCAGTCTCTTCAGAAAATTCAGATAGCTTCAAGTAATGCAAATCTGAAGTTATTCTTATTGTTAAGCAAAAACTGCTTAGATTCAATTGCTTGGGTGGTATAACCGCATGCTGTAAAATTGCTCACACACCTCCAGAAGTTCAACAGAAAAATTAGCAGTCAGAATTAATGATATTGGAAAACTAAAACTCTTTGTATTTCTTCCCAAGAACCGAAATGACATAGAATCTGATTTCCAGGGAACAGCATGTGGCCTCTGACATGGGTGCATATGGGTACAATGGTATGATCTCCAGAGTAGTATAATGGTATCATATTTAAAGCTGAAATTGAGAGATGTATGATCAATTTCTGCCATAGGCACAGTGTGATTGAAATCCAAGTATGTACCTTAGATCCCTTATAGGTTGATGGTGCACATCTGAACTGGACCAATATTGATTTGGATTAATGAAATAAACTGGGAAGGGCAGGGAGGGAGGGGGAGGTGTAATTTTGAAAGAAACATTCTGTAATTTAGTTTCCTTACTTACCCTTAGCCCCATTTGAATTCTTGTTTAGAATATGTACATATACACTGGTCTGACGTATAATACTTAGCTCAACAAAATAAGTACAATTCACACAACAAACTGGTAAGTACTTCATTTTTTGTAGAAAGAATGGAGTCAGAGGAATGGTTTTAATACATTATTCTACATATTTGCCTCCAAGGTAAATATATGAATAATAAAAAAACACTTCTGATGCTCCAGCTTCTTTAAGCTCTCCAAACAAAAATCTTACAGTTGAGCCCGAAACCATGAGTCAACACCTGATGTTCAACCACAATGAGACTGTGAAAGATCATGCACATAGTGGTTAAATATGCTGTAACACTTAATAGTAGGCTTTCAACAACACATTTGTAATTTATATAGATAATATCTCAGCAACTTCTCCCAGCAATGAAAACAGGTTTGCTTTCTTTAGACTAATCTGAATCAGCACATTGTGCAATCTTTTCGAAATGGATATTGTTCACTACAAGAACCATATAAATATTTTAATTTCTTATTTTTATTCAAATACCACCCACAGTAATGAAACTACCATGACAGAATTCTGCTTCATTCTGACAATTCTTCCAATAGGAAATATACACCAAGTGATCACTGAATTATGACTACCCCATCAAAAGTGGATATGGCCCATTGACCATGTGATTTCTGAGAGGGCGAGATTAGTCGACCAACATAGCACATATGTGCGAGTGGAGCAGTAGGTAGTAAAATTTGGAGCGTGATGGGTAAATGAAAGGATTTATTGGACTTTGAGAAAAGACAGACTGTGGGAGCTCGGAGAGCGGGTGCCTCGATTTCCCAAACGACTGAACTGGTGGGTTGTTCGCGAGCCACCGTAGTTAAAGTGTATCATGACTGACACAAAAATGGTCAAACCCAGAGGCAAAACTCCACAGGACAGTGAAAGCCTGTATAGAGGTGAGCGCCAGGTCCAACGACCTATACAGGCCACCAGACACAGCACTGTTCAACAGTCGACTACCCAATACAGCAGAGGTCAACCAAGAACAATATCTGTCACGACCATGCGAGACATATGGGCTATAACAGCAGATTATCCCAACGACATCCTCTCCTAACCACGGTTCGTCAGTGCAAAAGACTTGCTTGGTGCAAAGATCACGCAAGTTGGACACTGCACGACTTGAAAAGAAGTGTGCTGGTTTGACAAGTTGCATTTTTACTCTGCTCTGTGAATGGTCGTGTACGTATTTGGCGCAAACAAAATGAGGCACTCAATCCATCCTGCATGGTCTCCACAGCGCAAGCCCGTGAAGGCAGTTGTATAGTGTGGGGCACATTTACCTGGCAGGAACTTGGAGCACTGGTGCATATGGAACAATGTATGACTAGTGCCGACTATCACAAATTGCTTGCTTACTCTGTACACCCAGCAATATTGCACTTTTTCCTGAATGGCAGAGGTATCTTCCAAGATGACAATGCACTGAGACACAGGTCCAACATTAAGCAGGAATGGTTTGAAGAAAACAGTTCAGACTTCAAGCATATTGATTGGCCTACAAACCCCCCTATAATAAATTCCACAGCGCACTTGTGGGACCTTACGGAACAGCATAGCAGGCATCTGGATACAACAATCGCCTCCATACCTGCATTGAAGGCTGCATTATATACAGCTTGGTTGGCTATACATCCCAACTGCTTCCAGCATCTTATTTAAATCAATGCCATGTCAGACAGCTGCTGCACTGAGGGCGAAAGGAGAATCTACTAAGTATTAGGTGGGTGGTCATAATTCAGTGATCACTCAGCATATGTCTATGACCAATCCAGGGCTTAAAATTCAAATTTGAAATGGAAGGGGGTCTCTCCACCTATGTTTGTAAATGGAGATTGAAAACTTCTGGTGGGGAGATTTGAATATGCGACTAAAACTCTGGGAAAACAATAGTAAATTTTAAAACAAACAGGCAAATTACATCAAAATATTTACTACCATTCAATCTGAAACAATATACCATGATTCATTTTACAACATTTTGCAGTACACTGATATCATAAAATTGCATTTCAATTATTTGTGTTAGTCTTTCATTACTTGCCACAGTTAGCAAGCTTTGATCAGCTGGTTTTCTGAGGGTTTAATATGGCCCAATTTCAGAAATAGGCATTAGGATTTTTGTTGCCCAACAAATCTCTAAATTTTGACTTAATTTTGTTTTGGGTGCTAAAGCCACATTTACATGGTACATTTGTTAAAGGCAAAACAAGACCTACTTGCAGAATCTTTGACACTAATGGAAATGTGTGTAGACAATTGTTTAAAAACTCTTACCAAACTTTGGAAATTGGCACATATACTCATTCTTTACAGCTACGTCTGAATAGTGGCAAGTAATGAAAGACAGGCACACAAATAATTGAGGTGTGATTTTATAACTGCATCTTCATTAATTTTTGAAAAAAAACCTGGTCCGCAAGTCTTTTGAAAGACCAAGTCTTTTGAAAGACTATCAAAACTAGTGCCGTTTGTATTGTTTTATATACACTCAGGTTTTACACACTCAAACTTCAAAAAGAGTTTCATTGTGGAGGAAGGAAATCTGCAGCAAATCTCATTCACCAAAACTGAAAGAAACCTTGACTTGACACTGTCATTTGCATGTTTTAGCATTACAAGGGTCAACTAATTTATTATTTTTGAACATGTTTCCCTTCAGCTCTGAAAAAGCACCTCTTCTTGAATCCTACGAGATGTTTGCAGTTCACATAATCAAGACTTGGTTGATTCAACCATTTTTCTGATATGAGAAATGTCCAGATGTTTACTTTGCAACTATTTACAGGGGAAAATAACATTTAACAATAATGTAGGACAATAGAAACTTAAAAAAAGGACTGGTTACAGAAAAATCTTTGCTCCATCCGACTTCTGTTTTCGGCAGACTTTTTTCCATTTTCAAGCTGAAACACTATCGGTCATTGAAGAAAATTATATTTTACAATAATACTGAACAGAGGGAACATCGTGAGAGAAAAAAACAAAAAACGATTAAGGATGAAATCTGCATTTCATTCAGCTTCCATTTTCGAAAGTTTTGAAAGACAGAATTCCATTCCCAGCCAGAAAAAGCCCCCTCCCCCCAACCGACCAAACATGCATGCACACACACACATACACACCTATCCCTCCCAAAGTTCTCTTCAGTTTTGTATTACTCTCAAGAATGACAACAAAGGCAGAATTCCTCAATCGGCGAAAGAAACTCGTGCCTAAAGTTCACAAGGAAATTTTTCCATCGAAAAGTTTCCGTTTTTGGAAATTGTTGCCTACATTTTCAAGCTGAAATAAAAACATTTATGCAATAAGTTGATGTTTAGTAACAATACAAGACAGAGGCAACTTCGCGAGAAAAAGAAATTACGATTGCAGGAAAATTTTTCACTCCATTAAAATTTTGCTTTGAAAAACAGGATGTTGTCTCCAGACGGAAAACGCCATGCACACTAATCCTCCAAAAATAAAAAATTCTCTTCAGTTTTGCATCAATCTGGAAAATAACCGGGCAAAAAAGGCAGAATTCCGCGAATCCGAGGAAGAATCTCATGCGCAATTTGTAGCAGTTAGCGATATGTAAAATGAACTGCTCATGCTGCTACAAATGGAAGCCGACTCACATGTCCATAAACCGATTATATGATCCTGACATAAACGATGTATTAGACTGCAATTTTTGGAACTCTGAAAGGTCCGTTTTTAACGTACGTAATTTTACAAAGGATAGGTTTTTAATGCTCGAATTTTATGATTAGTCCAAAAACAGAGCAAAGATTTTTTAAAATTTTCCTTAAAATTATATAAGGTGGGAAACTCTCTCCTAACAACTTTATTTCGGCGGGAATCCCACCAATCCACCCTGAATTTTAAGCCTTGCAACCACTGAGATATTAAACCTTGGTCATACTGTTTATGGTTGGTTGATTTTTATGGCACAAGAGCCATATTTGGCCAAAGAGCTCCAAATACTGTTTATGAAACATCCCATACACTAAACATAGTCATTAACTCTATATCATGAAATTTACAATATCAGTACACAAAATCTATGAAATATCATTTACCTGTGTCGCTGCAATAAAGGCTGGCCATCAAATTTTGAAGAAACAATAATGGCATTGAATTTG
The DNA here is from genome assembly GCA_039090855.1 of Macrothele yani. Lineage (NCBI taxonomy): Eukaryota > Metazoa > Arthropoda > Arachnida > Araneae > Macrothelidae > Macrothele > Macrothele yani. The sequence continues at coordinate 43,703,141 of CM077004.1, forward strand.
GCTCCACAGCCATCAGAAATATCCTCGATGGACTGAAAAATACCATAAATTTAACTGAAAAATAAAAAACTTCACAAGAATTTAAAATAATAGCAACATTTAAATAATACAAGCTTTGATACACAAGCTCAATATTCTTATAAGTCTGTACAGTAGCATGTATGATAAATAGTGAGCAGTTTCATACCAAATACAAAATTGAATCCATACATACTGCTATAACACACATAACCATGATATTTTCAATAGCATCACTTACCAGCTGCAAGAGCTCAGATTTGTTATTTATATAGATTTCAATTCTCTGCACATTTTTATAAAGTGATACATGAACTATTCCTGTTTCAGAGCTACTAGTATTAGGAAATTAAACCCACAGAATACATACAAGTACACACACAAAATAAAAAGATGTGCCACATATTTCAAACCAGGGCTCTTTGCCACATTTGTATTGCAATCCTTATTCATGAAGATTTAGAAGCATTCTTCAGAATTTTCAATTAATACCATCCATCAGGATCAAACTTTATGACCCATTCACGTTTTTCTCCTATACTGAGAAACAATTTAACTTTATCTTCAGACATGTGATTACAATAAAAGTTTAATTCAATGAAAGCAGTTCGGTACAGGCAAAAATACAGCAACACCACTTAACTCTCCACAAATGAAACAAATATTATTATCTCATAGACTTTTGTTTCTATGAAGTTTCTACTTATTTCAACTATGGCAATAAAAATAGTATTCCACATTTTCCCACCAAGTCTTTACCATAAGTGAAAAAGACAGATAGAGGAAAACAACCATTATTTTCTATTTATACGATTTTCATTGGCATCTTTTGGAACTATGCCTGATTTTAAGAACAATTTCTTTGCATTAATTTGCTTTCAGCAATAAAAGAGATACACTGTGAATGACATATTTCACTATTTAGGCACTGTTAATATCTGCACCTATTTAATTTTGCTGTGTGGAATGGAATTCATGTACAGGGGTTTACCAACTAATGGAAACACCAACTGCAACTGGAGTACACACAATACAGGGCAACATTTCAGAATCCTTAGGAATTTACAGTGTAACAAACAAAAATATGGGCCACTCCAGAAGTAACTCAACAACACTTTTTGTACGTTTTTTGACATAAGAACGTAAAGACTCATGTTGTTAGCAAAATAATGGAACCAGCTGCGACTAGAGTGCATGCCATGCACTATATGTAAATCACAGGAATGGTGTCACAAGTGATGTGAGGCACATCAAGGAAAACAATATGTTAGCTATCGTGTAGCACTGCCACAGTCACTGGTGAAGCAGCTGTTGTGGAGTAACTGTTGACAATTCTCAGTGATCTTAAAAAGTGCATGATCACTGGTGCGAGTCTTGTACGAGCTTCAGCAACTTAAACGGCAGAAATAGCAGGTGTAACATAAGGAATTGTAATAAAAATTATGACTACCTATAAAAAAGGATTTGATGTTGCCTGCAAATGTACAAACCATATGAAGATGTCAAATAAGGATAGGCGAATGTTGGCATGGATTGTATAACAGAAGCACAAGACCATGGGCAAAGCAAATAGCAGCAAAGCTGAACACAAAGCGGAATGTTCCCGTTCCCATCATAAAATGGAATGGGATTGCTTCTCCTGGTGTTAAGCTCTGCCAGTATTGATAGCCATGCTGCAATCTACAAGCATATGATTACCAATATCAATGCAACAACACATGTACGGTAGTGCAAAACACATAAAAAAAAACTGGAATGCTAAAGTGGGCAATGCATCACCTGGTTTGATGGATTGTACTACACATTCTTTTCCACCAGTGGTAGAGTATGTCTGGAGAAAACTTGCAGTTAGGCGTATCACCCCCGACTGTGAAGCAGGGGAGGGGGGGGGGGTCTGTGATGCAGTGGAGTGCCCTATCATGGCTTTCCTTAGGGCCATTGGTTATTCTGCATGATCATGTCACACGTGCAATGTACAAATACAGTCTTGGGAACCAGCTGCACCCAATGTTGCAGGCATTGTTCCATAATGAGCATCCTTGGTTTCAAGCAGATAATGCACCCAAGCATTATGTGAAATGTGTCAAGTTGTGGTTTGCAGGGCATGATGATGAGGTACAGAAGCTACCCTGCAACATCAATATTATTAAACATTTGTGGGAATATCTGGAGTCAAAGGTCAGGTCACACTTTCCATCTCCAACATCACTGGCACAGGTGGGATGTATTGTACATAAAGAATGGCCCAAAATTTCATTATCATATATGTACATGACTTGTAGAAGTCTATTCCACATCGAATTGCTTCTGTCATATGGAAATATTTAAAGTATAATAAAATAGTGACTTTAGTTATTCTGGGCACAAACAGCAGCTAAAAATTTGCCTTTAGTTAAAAAGGTGCTTAAGAGATCTCTAGGGATAGCCATTCTTTTGTTGAAGTGGACCACCCTCCTTCATTTCCCTGTCAGTGGAGGAGATCGTAGAAACTCCTCACGAGGCAATTCTAGCTTGGCAATTAAAAACAGTCAGCTTCTTACGTCAGGAGTATCTTCCTTCGAGTAGCAGAGTGAAAGGAAATAATATGGAGTGTTCATAAACGGAGAGTCTTGAATGAGGTTTCAGACAGGATTTTGCTCAGGCACTAGGCAGGGATTCCTTCAGTCTCTATACAAGAATGAATGAGAACAGATTTGGCGGGGAAATACATAGAGAAAACCACCCAAAATTATCTATCACCCACTGGAAGTATATCCTATTTCTCTTGACAGATATTTTACCTTTCCTCCCATTCAGAAAAATAAATCAAGTGTGCGAGCAAAATCATCAATTTGCTTAACTATCTATTTATTTACTTCCCTGCTCCAATGACAGGAACCTGCAAACAACAATTCTGATAAGTTGGTGTCTGCTTCATACAAACAACAATAACCACCAGTGGTGGATCCTGCGGAGACGAGCCCCCCCCCTCCACTCTAATGAAGTTTTTACGTTTAAAGTAACAAAGGTCGTAAATGATTAATTTTACATATTTTGTTTTCAGTTTTTCTAAAGAACATTTAACAATTAAATTTATTATGGAATTGGATTTAAAATAGGTATTACATTGATTTAGCTTCAGTAAAAAAAGAAAGAGAAGAGAATAGGAGAGAGAGAGCACAAAAGATAAAGGGAAGACAGGGACAGCAGAGGGAAATGACAGGAGGGTATTCTTTGCTATTGTCATATTGTCTAGCATCTGTAACGTCTCAAAACAGTCTGTGAAAATTTTAAAACAAACCTGAATCCATAATTCAAATACTCATTTTTCTCATGAAAGTTAATATGTCTCTAAATTGTAATTAAGATAGTAGTCTATTTTGAACTATCATAAAAACTGAAACTTTCTATTAGCTTTTGAGAATTTTGGTGTTATAAAATTTTCACGGGAAAAGATTAATAATTATCATAAAAATTCCAAGCTGTTTAAATTTCGTAATTGTCAAATATTAGGAGGCACTGTTTACTTGGTTTCACATTACATACTTATTTAAAGAAAGTTTTCAGTTCTTCAAACGAGATTAAGGAAATTTTGGTTTTCAAAAGAAAAACTAAGTTCTCTTCACCTCATTTTTGTACATCATAAAAATTCCAAGCTGTTTAAATTTCGTAATTGTCAAATATTAGGAGGCACTGTTTACTTGGTTTCACATTACATACTTATTTAAAGAAAGTTTTCAGTTCTTCAAACGAGATTAAGGAAATTTTGGTTTTCAAAAGAAAAACTAAGTTCTCTTCACCTCATTTTTGTACATCATAAAAATTCCAAGCTGTTTAAATTTCGTAATTGTCAAATATTAGGAGGCACTGTTTACTTGGTTTCACATTACATACTTATTTAAAGAAAGTTTTCAGTTCTTCAAACAAGATTAAGGAAATTTTGGTTTTCAAAAGAAAAACTAAGTTCTCTTCACCTCATTTTTGTACAAGTGTGATAGTAACACAGACCGAGTATGCCCGTGTGTCTATTGTCCTTCATTCGAGTTTTCATTCATATACATAAAGTAACTGATATCAGAACTTTTTCCTTTTTTACGTTAATTTCCAATAGATGAAGATTTTTTTATTTCATCACCAATGAAAGTCAAAAATTCTTTTCATCACTGTAAAAAAAAGGGGGGGGACAGGGGTAGAGCAAAATTCCAGTTACCACGTTTTATATTTAGCAATTTTATGACTAAACCATGTGTTCATTATGTTTTGGCTGAAATCAGGCGTGCATTTACTTTAATGTATGAGAATACGTCAGGTGGAGACCACTAAATTTTTTTTCCCTATCACGTTAAATTAAACAACTCTGAATATAAGGACTTGGGCTTTATTTTGAAGGATTTCATTCAGATGTAGTCTGTGCAGATTTAAAAACAAACAAACATGAAGTTCATTACTTTGGGAAACGTGCAATCAATCGCACTGAAACAATTGTGATTTTTCACCCATTTCTTGCTCTCATCCAGGTATTTAACATTCCTGGAACAAGTGAAAATTTTAAAAAACTTGCAAAGGAATGCCAGGTAAAAGTGGCACCGTCAATATGCACAATATATCTAAAAAAAAAAAAAAAAACCTTCCATAATGTCTTCTCCCTCCACCCCCTTTTTATACCCAAAAAACAGCTCCCACTAAAGTAAACTTCTGGATCTGCCCCTGATAACCACACCATAACTTCTGCTCTGAAAAACCAAAGTGGGCCTACATTTTATTAATAAAAACCTCTCCACAAGCAGTAAGCATTTCCATTTTTTGATAAACCCCTGTATTTCACTGGTCTATGGCATATATTTCAGATACTAGTCAAAACTATGGTATTTAAAAATGTACAGATCCAAAGCAAGGCTTATTACCATGGCAAATTGGATACAAAACAGAATTATTCACTTATGACAACCTCGACATCAGAGAAGTTAAAAATTTTCATGTATTACTCAGAAACTACAAACATCCGTCTATACTGTTACTCTAGAGTGTCAAGCATTTTACCCTTTTATATAATTTAGTAATTTTCACAAAGTCTGCTTGAATGATGCCTCAGAAACTTAATAACATTTTCAAGTACAAAATTAAGTAATTTGCAGAAAATTACGATAAACATTCAACTAAATTTTACCCAGAAGCAAACGGTGATTTGTTTACTTCTGCAGTATCACACACAGATGCCAAAACCCTATCACTTCACAGAAATTATCAAATACTTACCACATGTACAGCATCAAGTTCCTTTTCGAGCTTTCCTTTAATATATTCAGCTGTATATTGCGGCATCTTCTCACAAAATTTCACAACTGAGCAGTACACCGGAATCTTGTTAAAGCAACTAACCAGCAGACACTTAGTTTCGTAAGAAACCCATGGAGGTAGGATAGGACCGCTCTGCATCATCGATAAGAATATCGTTTTGATTTCATTTATCGAAGAGTGAAAATTTTGGTTATAATGCACCCTCAACCCCCTCAGGCCTCAACTATCTATAAAAAAACTTCCCTGCAGATAGACCATTGCACCGGAATTCTCCCAGGAAGTTTCTCGATGGAGATTGAATGTTTTTCTGTTTTGTTTGGGGAAATGTTTAACGACCACTGTGAGAAACTCGATGGGCTATAAGAATCCGCCGGTCCCTAATTTAGGGCCACTGGTTCAAGGGAAGAAAGAGGGCCAGTGCCGTAAGACAAACACAACATCCATGCCTCACCGGGATTTAAACCCAGACCCGTCTCGGACGAATGGCCGAAGGCCAGCGCTTAGGCCGGGATGCGTGAATTGCATTTCGACATGTAATGTGCGATTACGCTCTCTAGCCAATCACACGCTAGCCAGAGATTCAGCATTTCGTTCAAAGGGCGGGGTTAGAAACTGGGGTCACGTGGCCATCTAGTATGTACGCTTTTCTGAAGCGGTGATGCCGTGTAAAAAGTTGGAAATGTGTTGCGTCAAACATTCAAGCATAAAATACTTGAATGTAAGGTAGTTTTTTTTTTTTTTTTTGATTGGAGGTTTAACGACCACCGTGAGCAACTCAAATGGGCTATAAGCAGTCGCCCGTCCCTAATTTAGGGTCACTGGTTCCAGGGAAGGGAAAGAGCCAGTGCCGTAAGACAAACACAACATCCATGCCTCACCGGGATTCGAACCCGGACCCCTTACGGGCGAATGCTCAGAGGTCAGCGCCTTAGACCACTGCGCCACCGGGGCGGCAAGGTAGTTTCTGATGAAAGCTTTATATGTAAACTGCGCGTTGAATTAAAGAACGGCAATGATTTTCAGTTGTGGCTTCAGAATTTTGCAGACAATACTCATACCTCCTGGATTGTTAGGAACGCTGTTGCATGCAGTGAAACATCAAAATTTGTTTTCAACCGATATTATGTCGGCCAGCATTCAGCACATGGAAAATATAAAAAGTTCAGGGTTCGGTGTTCACTAAAAAAAATTATTACAGAAATAATAAATAAAAAGTAAATAATAAGAATAAATGTAAGGTGACCAGATTTCAGAGAACGAAATTGACGACAAAATGGCACGTTGTCCTCAATTTCAATCCAAAATTGAGGACATCTGACACATTATGGCAAAACCGAAGATTAGCAAAGAATGTTATGAACTGTATCATAACTGTCCAGTTCCATGGGAAAACATACGATGAAAGATAATTTTCATGTGAAATAAATATAAAATAGCAATAAAATACTATCATGCTGAATATTACTTTTGATAAATTCTACATGTCGCTCATAGGTGGCAGCACATGCAATCGAAGCTACATTTTGACTCCGTACTGAAATTTCATTGTGATTCTGTAGAGGAAAAAATATCTGAAGCAGAAAATTACTGTACACTGAGCCGACAAAAATCATGGGATACTTCTATGTTATCTCTATGAGAAGGCATGTTTCAAATCCAATAACTTCACTTGAAAAAATAGTTCAATGAAAAATGTACTGACAAAAGTTGTACAACTCTCAATGGAATCTACCAAATGCAACGAAACTTAGCGTCAATTATTTATTTAATTGCCAGAAAGTGGATATTGAAAAAAGATCAGGGTTATTCTACATCCTATAAATATTTGAGTTAAATCCAGTTAAAACAGAAACAAAATAACACCACAATTATTGACATGATTTTGTACGATGTTCGGCATGTTTCCCATGAATATTGCGTGTTACGAAGGTGGTGACAATGATGTTCCGACTTCACTGAACATCCCGAAAGTTTAAATTTCTTTTAATGGCCACTATTTCAGTTTTGGGAATAAATTTCAAACATTGAGTCAAAAAAAAAAAAGTGAGGACATTTGACGTCCTCAGTTAATTTTTACGGAATTGAGGAGGAAGGACTAACCCCAGAAAATGAGAACGTCTGGTCACCTTAATAAATGAAAAGTAAATAATAAGAATAAATAATAATAATAAATAAAGATATAGAGTAATAAATAAAAATATATAATAATAATAAATACTAAATAAAGATTTAGAATAATAAGTAAAAATATATAATTATAATAAATTAAAATATATAATAATAAATAATAGTATCTGTTTCTTCTTTACAAGGATTAAGAGCTGACAAAGAAAAATAAAAACTGCAAAGCAAGTTTATCCATAAGAATAAAACGGGATGGTAAAGATGTTCGCTACAGAGATGCATATTTTAAAAAAGGCCTCACCTCTATCATAGAAGTAAATCATAACCATAGCTATTTAGTAGAAAATGCTGAAGCTTGGACCTAACTTAAAGGAGTAATGAAACCAAGAATATTTTTCTCAAATATTTTAAGAAAAGGTAAGCAGCATTATTATTGATGTTGTGTCACAGATTTTTTTTTACTAATAATACTAAAATTTTACTGTGAAGGATTTCACGCAGGAGCGTTTTCTGTGACGCGGAGTAATACGGCAAGAAAAATTATTCGCTTTGCACGCAGCAGGTGGTGACCATTGCACGTGACACTAGTTTCTAGCTCCGCCCCTTAAAGGAAATCCTGAATCTCTGGCTAGCGTGTGATTGGTCTAGAGAGCGTAATCGCGTATTACATGTTGAAATGCAATTTACGCCGCCGGGACTCCTCTTCTCTATCATTACGGGATTGGCCACCTGATTGAGAACTTGCTTGTGACGTCACTCTAAACGACAAGATGTCCACGGGTAGCTGAAGATATCAATGTGAAAACTTTCATTATTCGCTTCAAATTATTTAAATTCCTTTAGACTGATGATTGGGAGCAATTATTCCATGTACAAAATGTTAAATTTGTGTTAAAAAAATTAGTGGCAAAGAAGGTTGAAGAGTTGAATGTGGTAGACGGAAAATGTTCAAAATGTAATCAAACTAAATTTGAACTGGGTCTAAAGTGCGCTTAAGTATTTTTAAATAACTACTTAAAGTTGAAAAATGACCGCTTAAATAACAGGTCAGGGAAAAGAAAATATGTGCTGTGTTTGCAGGAGCTACTTAAGGCTGTCTTTGAATGAGTGTAAAGGAAATTCTGTACTATATCTGTAATACAAATTCTTTTGTACACATTTTCTCGAAAACTATTACTTTGCACAGTTTGAAATTTTGAGCACAAATAAAAACGACCCATAGCTAATACGTGACGCAGTTATTTTTCCGAAAAATTTGTTAGAATTTTTTTTTAAATTCAATTTATCTGACTCGAAAGAATTCCAATTCGGCGCCAGAAGTTAGTTTGGCGGTGTTTCTGTGTGGAAGAAACGAATTCTCTCATTTCTGTCTGATTTTTTTTTAATTATCTAGGCCAAATAAAAATCAAAGAATAGGCACTGAAGTGAGATTGGAATTTTGTCTTCTATAGATCATCTTAAATTCTACTGTACTTTCATTTTTTGAAGAGAAAATGTGTACATTACAAGAAAACACTTGAATTTCAGACAGAAACTACGCCTACCTACTAAGCTTCACCCCAAACAATATCATTGGTTAAAACGTAACAGCGCGTATTTTGTCTTTTCATTGTGGAGCCAACGAGAGACCGCTTCCATTCTAAATATGGTAAGGTCTTCAGTCATTCGGTGACGCCAACTTCTGGGACAATCCCTCAAGACGTAAAAGCCACTCCCAAGGAGTGATATTTTGCGCCATCTATCGCAGAAGATGAAGCCTAACACTCATTCAAAGACAGCCTTAATGAATCTGGTCTTCCTGTGTGCCTCAACAACAATGGCAATATCTCCATTTTTTGGAAAATAATTTTTTCGGGGGGTTGAGATGTGACGTACCTGCCAGCAGGACGCACACGACATAAAGGCAGATAGCAGTCAGACGAACATCCGCGTAGCTCAATTGGTAGAGTGACTTATTCCGGAATGAGAGGATCCGGGTTCGAGCCCCGACGGGGACAAAAATGACAGAAAAATTTACTTCGTTATAGTATATTACTTTCCTTGATTAATTAATTCGAAGAATTTGTAGACATACTAAGAACACTTTTTCATTTTGCTGGAAAATATCAAAAAGGTTCCCTCAGTAATTCCCGACACTTGCGCCCCACCTCACGAAAATCCTAGATCCGCCCCTGAGTTTTAGTGGACCGTCTCGGTTAAAGGTCTTTGCAGATCTCCCTCGACGTCCTCACCCCACCCCACCCGGTAGTGTAGTGCTAGCTTCTAACCATGGCTAGAAAAGCAGACTTCTAACTATTCGTCCGAAATGGGCCCGTGTTCGAATCCTGTGAGGTATGGATGTTTTGCTTAACTTACGGCACTGTGTGCTTCCCTTCCTTGGAACCAATGGTTTCAAATCAAGAATGGGCCCATTCAGATGCTCACAGTGGCCGTTTAACATCCGAACAAACAAACAAAAAAATAAGCTCCAGAAAAATTCTATCTTTCTTGAAAAACAGCCGTGCGTTCAAAGTCCGTCTTTCACTGTCGGAAATACAAAAAAAAAAAAAAAAAAAAAAAATGAAAAGTCTCTGTTGATGTATTGAATTGAAATTTGGGTAGGTTCGCTTTTGGTTTTATTCATCTCGTGGAAAGAGAACCAGTGCTGCAAAACAAAAAGATACGAACCTGAATTCATCTCGGTTGTATGGTCAGAATCCTGCTTTTAGACCACTGAGCCACTGGGTCGGAAGAGATCTCTCTTTTTTTTTTTTTTTTTTTTTTGCCACCCCGGTGGTCTAAGCGATGGCTCATGGCCATTCGTTTGGGAATGGTCCGGGTTCTAACACGGATGTTGAGTTGTTGTGTTTGTCTTACGGACCCAGCTGTTTCTCTTCCCTGAAACCGCTGGTCCTAAATTAGGGACGGGCGACTGCTTATAGTGGTCGTTAAACCTTTAATAAAAAAAAAATAAAAAAATTTTGTTGGAGAAATCGAAATATTGAGATGCGAGAGTGCGAGAGAGGAGACGTCCAGACTGGAAAGTATTGAAACCATTTGCTTAGTTAAGTTTCAAACGATAGTAAATTTGTTTATATTATAACAAGGAGTATGTTTCCCAAGTTCCCCGGCTTAACATGACTTCCGAACCACGGAAAGTAATCAGTAACGATCGGACACAAACCTAGAAACCTCCATCTTCCAGTCTTAATACTAGGTCACCCGTAGCCATAGGCGCCGACTATAGGGGGGGGCAAGGTGAATCTTGCCCCCTAATAATTTTATTATTTTATTAGGGGGCAGTGCCCTCCCAACAAAAATTTTCGTCCTGTTTAATTAAATAATCGCTTTGGCCTTATAAAATAGACCAAACTCCACCTTATGAGGCCAAAGCGATTTATTTCGAAAAAAATTATAAATAACAAAATAAGTAAACTTTTTCTCCATATAAAGCATTGATAAGAAACTTCTTTGTCAGTCCCGTATTTTGTTCGACACGTTCTCATGATGTTTAAAACAATAATGACAAATAAAATAAATATAGAAATACAGAAACGTATAATTAATATCTAGCGCCTTTTATGTATCTATTTATTTTTTGCGCTTTCGCTCTTTGTTTGAGTAACAGCGCTAATTTTTCATATTTTTGATAGACGTTTGGAAACAAAATCTCTCGGGATTTTTTTACAAAATTGCAGGCTGAATTTCATTTTTTTAATCTTAATACTCAGCAAAATAATATTTCTATTTTTTTGTTCATTTGCCGATGAGCAATTACAATTGCGTTTCAAAATATCCGTCGAATCTGGTAGCTTAACTTTTTGCCCCCCCCCCCCCCGCTTTAACTTTTATTTTCTTCCTGACAAAGGAACAGACCTGCTCCTCCCACGTCAGATCCCTTCACGCCTGCCCCCTCAATAATTTGGTGAAGTCGGCGCTCCTGCCCGTAGCCCATTGATCCATATTATTATGTTGCAAATAAAATGACTGTGGCCATTAAGTTGGTTGCCGGGTGTCTACAGACTTGGTTTCAGAATAGTCGCTCGAGCTGAGCACGGTCTCCAGCCCCGAATGAAGCATGAGCACTGAGTTTGCATTAGGGCGTTGCATTTGTCTCTTCACTGGAGAAATGGCGTTACATCCATGGTATATCTTCAGCTGAAATCCCAAATTGCTCTGTGTATATGAATCAGATGAACAAGGAGTTTGGTAGTGGAAAGACGTACAATTACAATGGCGGTATCAGTAGAGATTATTCGTGGGTGTTTATTATACGAATTTAAAGTTGGTTCATGAGCTGGAGAAACAACTAGTCACATTTGCTTAGCATTCGAGGAAGATGCAATGAAGGAACGCACAACTCGGAACTGGTTTCGAAAGTTCAGAGACGGAGATGAATCCCATCAAGTCAAGTACCGGAGTGGTCGTCCAATCAGACTTGACACAGAAGCCATGAAAGTTGCTATTGAGCAGTACACAGGGCCAGATTATCCATGAGGCTGTAGAGGCTACTGCCTCAGGGCGCACGGTTTTTGGGGACGCAAAATTTTTTATTGTGCATAAAATACTATTTGGCTGATATGCGTAAAACAATGCATCGTACCCTGTACTTCGGTAATGCGTAGTAATGATGATGCAATATATATTTAAATATTGTTATGCATGATCCCGTTTTCTTGCATCAACCGTCACCATTATAACGTAGAAGTCTGTTCGCACTTCTACGTTAATTTAAAACATCACTATACGAAGAAATAGTTCCTAAAATTAAACCTTAACGGCCAGACGAAACATGTAAACAACAGAAGTCAAACTTACGGAAAAGAGGCTTTATTCAGGATGTAGCAAACACATCGTAGCATAGCATATTGCACTAAACTCTCCACACACCACACAACGCTCTTTAACACAACGCTCTTTTCAATAATGCTCCTTTCAATAATCAGTTTACACGCTGTTTTCAGTAATCAGTTTACAACCCAACGCTCGCCCAGCAACAGATTAGTCGTCGTTTTTATCTCTCGTTCTTATCAAAACTCAGGCATACGTCACGTTCATTCAACCTCAATTGTGTTGCCAAACGTATTCGTTTGAGAGAAAAGATATTACGTTAAGAGTGAAGAATAACTGAGAATAACTCAAGATTTACATAGGAAAAGAAACCAAAAAGGAAAGTTAATTTAGAATATACGTCACACCATCGTCTGTGCATTTATCGTTTCTCCGTGCCAGCCCTCTGTGTTATTAAATTATCGACAATGTTCTGTTGGGGCGACATCTGTTTTTAGATGCAATTTTGCTCACCTTGGTTTTATTGAATCAGAACTGTGCATAAAAAAATGCAAAAACGAACTTTGCGAAATCTTAACGAAACGGACGGAAATTTTGATCAACACCATGAATTGGTAATAGGAAGAGTCCATCCTCAATATTTCACTGGAATCGGTTAAAAACTTTTTAAATAGGCATGGAATTTTTAATTCATCGGTAAACAGAAATATGTAAAAGAAATATGGTGTGCATCCAGGCTTCTGCAGTTTTTAATAACTAAAAGTGCAGTTTTACCTAAATTTGTGCAATAGGTTTATTTCATTTCCAGGATCCAGAAAAAGTAGGAATGCTAAAACTTTGTTTGGCTTAGGGCGCATAGGGAGTTAATCCGGCCCTGGCAGTATATCAGCCAAACATGCCGGGGACTAGCCCAGTCGTTTGATGTTAGTGATGAAATCGTCCGTAGACATCTGCATGCAATTGGTAAGACGTACACATTGTCTAAGTGGGTTCCTACGAATTTTCTGCTGCGAACAAACAGCAGCGTGTCTTAGCTTGTCTTGCATTGCTGTCTCGCTATAACAAGGAACCATTTTTGGATAGAGTACTCACATGTGATGTGAAGTGGGTCCAGTACAGCTCCCCAAAACGTTCCAGGCATCGGTTGTCCACCAGTGACTCAATTCCTCACACATCGGAGCCAGCACTGCATCCGCGTAAAGTTATTCTGTGTGTACGGTGAACAGCACGTATAGTGTTGTTCATTATGAACTCTTGCAACGTGGCCAAACAATCACGGCGGCAGTGTAATTTGAACAACTGAAACGTGTACATGAGGACCTGGAAGGGAAGGAAGCAGCACTGGTCGACAGAAAGGAAGTTCTGCTCCTTCAAGATAAAGCCCGTACCCATCTTGCTTTATTGACCAGAAACACGATCAAATAATTTGGGTGGGAGTTTTTATGTCATCCAGCTTACTCACTAAATATATCTTCTTCAGACTATCATCTGTTTCTTTCACTCGACATTCATTTGCGTGGACACGACTTCTCCAACTTTGATGAGTTGCACGCTACCCGCCAGAACTTTTTCTCTTCCCATTACCCGACATTTTATCACAGGGGTATATATAAATGTTGTTAATACATGGGCTCAACGTTTTTGATGCCCATGGTAATTATTTGGATGAATAAATTGATTTTCTACTACGTATATGTTATACTTTGTCTCAGTCTCCGAAAACGGGAAATACTTTTGTGGTTACCTGATATTTTCTACTATAAATTCCGAAAGATTTTAATATTTTTACTGCACATGCTTGCATAAATTCAAGAAAAAAAAATAGCAAACAGAGTTAATGTTATCGCGAACAATTTCGTAGTTTCTCCCAAGGATTGAAATGGCATTGTTATATTTCCGGGGAAGGGCAAGTGCCCTCTCTTGCCCTCCTTCTACATGGACGCCAATGCGAGTATATGCAAAATACGTAGTGGCACGTACGTCACCACGTGATCTAAGCAACTGCTTAAGACTGCTGCTCCTCAGCAGTGTTGATCACAATGTGAAAAACAAAGGATCTTTCGAAGTTCGATAGAGTGCATATTATGAGTACTGTGACGTATATTCTAAATTAACTTTTCTTTTTAGTTTCTTTTCCTATGTAAATTTGAGTTAGTTCTCAGTTATACTTTCAAACTTAATGTGGCATCTTTTCCCTCAAACGAAAACTGTTGGCAACACATTTGAGGTCAGAGTACACGTGACGTATGAATGTATGAGATAAGAATGACAGATAAAAACTGCGATACAACAGTTGCTCGTGTGGGGTGTTGGAGAGGGGATATGCGAATTATGTTGAAGTGTGATATCTGATCTATTGATATAGTCCTGGAATAAAGCCAGTTCCCGTAAGTTTGACTTCTGTTTAAATGTTTCGTCTGGCCGTAAATATTCATTTAGGAATTATTTCATCGTATGCTTATTTAGTGATTTAAACATAACGTAAGAACGACAATATTTCAACACGAAAAGAAGATTACGTTATAGTACCCATCTGGCTGGAGCGACGATTTTGAAAACAGCAGAGCTGACAGGTTTCTCAAATGGTGAGATATCCCGGGTCTTTAATCACTGGAAAAATAACCCACATTGCTTGTCTAAGAAGCGTAACTGTGGCAGGACGACACTGTCAGGAACGAGATCGCCCTCGTCTGAGAAGGCTTGTACGGAGAAACAGGACTTCTTGTGTGCAGCAATTGACCGAGGCATTCAATGAAGGCTGTTTCAGACCCATATCTCAGCGAACTATTCGCAGAGAATTGAAGAGGATCGGTATTGGCAGTCTCATACTTATACTGAGGCCACTGATTTTTGCGAAACACCGGAAAGTTCGTCTACAGTAGTGCTAGGAACACCGTGAATGGACACTGGAAGACTGGAAAAAAATCATGTGGTCTGACGAGTCGCGATACACCGTGTTCTATACCGACTGTAGGCAGATAGTTTGGTAGGAGCAGTATAAAGCAGGGACCCAGCTTGCCTTGTAAACACAACTCAAGAATCTGGAGGTGGTGTCATGGTGTGGGTCCCTTCCAACAATGATCTGAGCATAGTTGCCGATCAAGTCCATCCTGCAATATTAATCATCTTCCCTGGCCACCACATAGCTCGAATCTGATCCCCATTGAGAATGCACGGGACATGTTAAAAAGACAGATCCGGGAGCAGTCCTCTTACGTGAAATCTGAGACAGTTATAGGATTGTCTGGTGAACGCCTGGTATGCTGTACACATAGATGCACTCCATCGCCTTGTGGATCTATGTCAAACCACATACATACGGTGATTCTGTTAAAGGTGGTCCAACCCGGTTTTAAATAAAAGTCTCAAATTCAATGGCTGGGATGTGTGTTTCATTTAAATATTGGGTATGTGCAAAAGTTCTACCCGTTTTTGTAATAGATGCAAATTGCGATCGGAGAAGTTACGTCACAGATGGCGCTGCGATGTCAAATTTTTAGCCAATAAAGCGTGGAGCAGTAGAGCATATAGAGGCACTAGGTTTGTCTTAGTAAGTCATTCGTAACGGAAATCACGGACGGTGTAACATGGCATACGATAAGGAGCACATTAGACATTGTTTACTGTACGTGTTCTATAAAGGCAGTAGTGCAGTCGCGGCATGCCGCAACATCTACCAAGTGAATCGGGAGGATGCAGTTAAGGATAGGACATGTCGCCGTTGGTTTCGGAAATTCCGGGACGGAGACAGAAGCTGTAAAGGTCAACCACGTCCTGGACGTCCATCCGTGGTTTCTGACGAGGATGTGGACCAAGCCATAACAAATGACCCACATCCAACCGTTCAGGAATTAGCGGAAACGTTGTCGGTACACAGAACAACAGTCGAAAGATGGATGCATGTGCTCGGGTTCTTCACCAAGTTCGATAACTGGGTTCCACACCAGCTTTCTGCAACGCAACGTGAGGAGAGAATCCGTACCTGTGTTTCTTTGCTTTTTCGTCACAGAAATGAACCGTTTTGGGAACGAATTGTAACGGGTGATGAGAAATGGGTACTGTACTGTAATGCAAAGCGTCGAAGGACTGTGTGCCAAGGTATGGAGTCTGCTCCATCGACCTCAAAAGAAGGAATGCATCCCAAAAATGTTTTGCTGAGTGTTTGGTGGGATGTTAGGGAATAATCCACTGGGAGGTGTTGGCACCTAATCGAACGACAAATGCTGACCTCTACTGCCAACAGTTGGACAGATTGCAAGAACAACTGGCAGCGAAGCGGCCAGCACTCGTCAATCGCAAAGGTGTGATCGTCCATCATGATGACGCCAGACCTCATGTTGCTTTAATCACTCGGCAAAAATTACTGGACTTTGGTTAGGAAGTGTTACCACACCCGGAGTATTCCCCTGACCTGGCACCTACGGACTACCACCTTTTTTGAGCGTTACAGAACGCCTTCGCTCTCCAAACCTTCGATGATGTGGACAATGTGAAAGCGGCATTACGTGACTTTTTCGACTCTAACACACAGGAATTTTTCAGGCGTGGGATTCTCTAACTCATAGACAGAAGGCAAGAGGTCATACAGAATGATGGCAGTTATGTGAAATCCTAGGTACGTTATTTGTTGTGTTGCCCTCCTTTCTTTGTAGTCTACCAAAACGAGTAGAACTTATGCACACACCCAATATATATAAAAATTCCATTTCCACTCAGTTCTTTTGTTATTGTAAAACACATTTATGTGAAACTTTAAGGAAGGCTATGTAAAAAATAATTGTAAATAGCCTAAATGATCAGTGATGTACTTTATTTTTTAAAATGTTTTTGAGTAGGGGAGAGGGGCTCCAAGCAAGGCTGGCCTAGATCCCCCAAATTTAAAAACCCCACATCATATCCACGTCGTCATTGAACAGGTTGCTGTATAATTTCAATGCCGCCCCGGTGGCTGAGTGGTATAAGCGCTGGCTTATGACCATTCTTCCGAGAAGTGTCCGGGTTTGAATCCCGTGAGGCATGGATGTTGTGTTTGTCTTACGGCACCGGCTCTCTCCCTTCCCTGGAACCAGTGACCCAAAATTAGGGACGGGCGACTGCTTATAGCCCATTGAGTTGCTCACGGTGGTCGCTAAACCTCCAATTAAAAAACATTCAATAAAATTTGCTCGATGTCATCACTATCTTCACCCACAAGGTCCGAGAATTGTACCGTAGAAACGAGCTGTTCCAGAAGCTTCCCTGTGGGTGGGGGATCGCGCTGGTCTGAAGCAAAAGATTGATACGGAGACTTTGTGGAAGCGTCGCACACGTATATATACATGCACGAACACACACAAATCAGCAGAGCTGTCCCTCCTTGGCATCGCACTGCTTTTTAAAAACTTTTTCCAACAAAAAAATTGTGCTGAATTTTTAAATTACAGTGGGAAAAGCATCTGAAAAATCAGCTGTTTTTTCCTGGAGTTCAATTACTTGTGTTGCGATGAAACAAGCTCTTTACGTTTTTAATATCAAATCACGATAGAACCTTTCAAAGTAAAATTTGAGCCTTTCTATTAAGACGGCTTAATTTAATATAAAACTTTCCAGTTTGAATCATAGAATCACTCCAAAGAAATAGGACTGATAATTCCTTTCTAAAAAAGTCGTTTATTATTTCACAAAGTATAATTCCCACTTCGTTGGAAAGGAACTTCCATTTATACTTCACTTCACCAAGTCATTCCTACGCCATTCATTGCTTTACTAGCGATTTTCTCTAGGAAGTTTGTGGAAATACTGTATTAAACAAGACTCACCTATTGATTTTCATGATCAGTCAACATCTCTTTTCCCTTCCGCTTTCAACTTCCTCTGTTTCTGAAATCTAAGTTTTTTTCTTTCTGTTCTCTCTCTCTCTCTTTCTCTCTCACTCACACCCTCTTTCTTCTCTGTCTCTCTCTCTCACTAACACTCTCTTTCTTTTCTGTCTGTCTCTCTCTCACTCTAATTTTCTTCTCTGTCTGTCTCTCTCTTCCTTCTCTCTCTCTCTCTCCTTCTTCTCTGTCTGTCTGTCTGTCTCTCTCTCCCTCCCTTCCTCATTCTCTTTCTTCTGTGTCTCTCTCTTTCCCTCCCACCTCTCTCTCGTTCTTCTGCGTCTCTCTCCTTCCCTCCCTTCCTCCCCCTCTTTCTTCTGTGCTTCTCTCTCTTTCTTTCTTCTCTATCTGTTTGTCGGCCTGTCTCTCCCTCTTCCTTCTCTGTCTCTCTCTCTCTGTGTCTCTCTCACTGTCTCTTTCTTTCTTCTCTGTCTGTCTACCTCTCTCTCCTCCCTTCCTCCCCCTCTTTCTTTTCTGTCTCTCTGTCTCTTCCTTCTCTGTCTCTTCATCTCTCACCCTCTCTTTCTTCCTTTCTCCCTCGCTTTCTTCTCTGTCTCTCTCTCACTCTCTCTTTCTTACTTCTTTGTCTGTCTGTCTCTCTCTCTCTCTCCCTTCCTCCCTATCTTCCTTCTCTGTCTCTCTGTCTCTCACTCTCTCTTTCTTTCTTCTCTATCTGTCTATGTCTCTCTCCCTCCCTTCCTACCCCTTTTTCTCTCTCTCTCTCTCTGAAGCTAGAATAGATCATTTAAATTTCCAGATTTACAGCAAATTTTAATTGTTATGAAAACTTTTACGAAAACCTACATTTATTACTACAATTTTACAAAATTAAATACATTAATTATTTTCGATCTTGGCCGTTCAAAACGGAAAAGTTTTAGTGCGGGAGGTTGTCTCCCCAGACACCCCTTGCTGGATCCGCCACTGCCTGGGAACTTATTTTCCCCTGAGAGTAGAGTCAGCTGGTTAACACGAAACTTTGCCCTTCCTGTGCATGAGCAGAGCTCACGTAGGGCTAGTTACTAGGAGCGAACCACTGAAGAAACAAGCAATAATTTTCACATTTTTTAAACTAATTTTCTTTGACCAAATACGTTAAAGTCGCGTTCAGTATTGACAAATAGGTAAAATTTACTTGAATTTAAATCGTCAAATTGTGAAGTTCGAGGAATTTTTAGCAAACAAAAATTTTCAGAGTTTGAATCATTCTGTAGAAATTAAATAGACAAAATCAGCTAAAACATCGGTAGCTTGAAAACAAATTCCTGCATTTTGCATATTGTTTTAGTTTTATTGATTGATATAAACGAAGGATAATTAAAACAACTTTAAATAATCAGCAACACAAAGTTCGAAAAGCATCCTCTATCTACTACGCTTTTCGACTATCCTGTTGTGAAATCATTCACCACCGGTACAATATTTTCCGTAAACGATATTTAATTTTTAGCAACAAAATTTTTTAACTCCGTTCTGATTATTTCGATTTAATTTTCAGTAATGTGAAAATAAGTATTTAAAAGCGAATTCAATGTATATCAGAACAAAAATTCTGAGGGGTGCTTGTGACGTACTACAGAGGTGATGCACATGTCAAGACGGCAAGTAGCAGTGATAAACCCTTGCCGGAGTAGCTTAATTGGGAAAGCATTTGACTCCGGAGCAGAAGGGTTTGGGTTCAAGTAACACCACCGGTAAATTTGGGGCTTCACATGCTCAAGCCTTGATCATTCTCATGATATCTTTGGATATCTTCCGGTATGAGGAAGATTTTGCATACAATTTATTATTTTTCTCAAAGTAGCTTTCTACCACTAATCAGCACATGTTGCCACTTCTATTTTAAATACAGGGTAATTCAAGATGATTCATCTGATTTCAGAAGAGCTTAATTCCATACCAATAAACCGTGTATGGACTGGGCATACATCAAATGAAAGAGGAAATCTACGAGTTTTAGTGGCCCACCATAAGAGGGTTCGACTGTCACTGCGGGACCGCCTCACTGGCAGTATGCTGTTAACCATTTCCTCAACCAAGTGCTTTCTTGCCACTGGATTGGTCACAGTGGACCCCATGAGTTGGTTCTCTATAGCTGGCCCTTTAGGTCACCGGAACTTACACCGTGAAACTTCTTCTTTTGTAGGTATATTAAGGATACTCTGTACATGCCACCGTTGCCTACAACCCTGGATGATTTCAGGGTTGTAGGCAACCTTTCTAATGCGCAGGTTCACTCGTTCCAGCATGTTCGTTGTCACTGGCTCCACTGCAGTAACAATGCGTTTTTTTTTTTAAAGTTCATCCAGGTTTGTAGACAACGGTGGCACATGCACGGTATCGTTAATGTACCCCCAAAAGAAGAAATTGCACGGTGCAAGTTCTGGTGACCTAAGAGGCCAGCTGTAGAACACCAAGTCATGGGATCCACTGCAGAGATGGAAACGGGTCCACAGGTTAACGAGTGGACAATTTCTAGCGGGTGAAACGGTTTTGCTCAAGGTGTTCCTGACCCGATTTCGAACCGGTTTTTATTTCCGTTTTATTTTTTAAAAGTAAAGAAAAAATATCATTTTGAAGACAAACGCGCACTGTGGAATTTTGTGCTCGATACTGGTACCAGCAGACTGAAAACTGATTTGTGAAGGAAGAGTGTCTTCAGATGGAAAGGTGTCTCTTCTTTCTGATGGGCGATGATGAAAACAACATCCACATTTTGTAAACTTTAAACTCACCATAAAGTTGTAAACATTTGGTGTTGCTGTAAAACATTTTCTAAAGCTTGATATGCTATCAAGAAAACAGCAAAAACTAAAATTAAACATACAAAAAGTTGCTTAATTCAAAATTTTTGACATTTTTTTTGTAGCGCCATGTAAATTAGGTGGAGCAACCTTAAAATTACTGCGTAGGAACTTTTTGACTGCAGCAAATGTGTTTGAAAACATGTGTGAAACAATCAGTTAGGTTATGTCATGCAAATGAAGGACGACAGTTTCAATACTTCCTGTAAGTAAATAATACATTTGTTCGATTTTCATATTGTACGCGTCGGGTCCGGGTCGAATAGTGTAGATTTTTCCGGGTCGGTTCCGGTAAGAGACCGTTACCCGACCCGGACAACCTACAACTTTTATGTAGATTTGTCCGGGTCGGGTCTAACTATGTGACGACTCGACCCGGTAAGAGACCCGGACCCGACACGGACAACCTACAACTTTTATGTAGATTTGTCCGGGTCGTTTTTAACTATGTGACGACTCGACCCGGTAAGAGACCCGGACCCGACGCGGACAACCTACAACTTTTATGTAGATTTGTCCGGGTCGTTTTTAACTATGTGACGACTCGACCCGGTAACAGACCCGGACCCGACACGGACAACCTACAACTTTTATGTAGATTTGTCCGGGTCGTTTTTAACTATGTGACGACTCGACCCGGTAACAGACCCGGACCCGACACGGACAACCTACAACTTTTATGTAGATTTGTCCGGGTCGTTTTTAACTATGTGACGACTCGACCCGGTAAGAGACCCGGACCCGACACGGACAACCTACAACTTTTATGTAGATTTGTCAGGGTCGTTCTTAACTATGTGACGACTCGACCCGGTAAGAGACCCGGACCCGACACGGACAACCTACAACTTTTATGTAGATTTGTCCGGGTCGTTTTTAACTATGTGACGACTCGACCCGGTAAGAGACCCGGACCCGACCCGGACAACCTACAACTTTTATGTAGATTTGCCCGGGTCGTTTTTAACTATGTGACGACTCGACCCGGTAAGAGACCCGGACCCGACACGGACAACCTACAACTTTTATGTAGATTTGTCCGGGTCGGGTCTAACTATGTGACGACTCTACCCGGTAAGAGACCCGGACCCGACACGGACAACCTACAACTTTTATGTAGATTTGTCCGGGTCGTTTTTAACTATGTGACGACTCGACCCGGTAAGACACCCGGACCCGACGCGGACAACCTACAACTTTTATGTAGATTTGTCCGGGTCGTTTTTAACTATGTGACAACTCGACCCGGTAACAGACCCGGACCCGACACGGACAACCTACAACTTTTATGTAGATTTGTCCGGGTCGTTTTTAACTATGTGACGACTCGACCCGGTAAGAGACCCGGACCCGACACGGACAACCTACAACTTTTATGTAGATTTCTCCGGGTCGTTTTTAACTATGTGACGACTCGACCCGGTAAGAGACCCGGACCCGACACGGACAACCTACAACTTTTATGTAGATTTGTCCGGGTCGTTTTTAACTATGTGACGACTCGACCCGGTAAGAGACCCGGACCCGACACGGACAACCTACAACTTTTATGTAGATTTGTCCGGGTCGTTTTTAACTATGTGACATCTCGACCCGGTAACAGACCCGGACCCGACACGGACAACCTACAACTTTTATGTAGATTTGTCCGGGTCGTTTTTAACTATGTGACGACTCGACCCGGTAAGAGACCCGGACCCGACACGGACAACCTACAACTTTTATGTAGATTTCTCCGGGTCGTTTTTAACTATGTGACGACTCGACCCGGTAAGAGACCCGGACCCGACACGGACAACCTACAACTTTTATGTAGATTTGTCCGGGTCGTTTTTAACTATGTGAAGACTCGACCCGGTAAGAGACCCGGACCCGACACGGACAACCTACAACTTTTATGTAGATTTGTCCGGGTCGTTTTTAACTATGTGACGACTCGACCCGGTAACAGACCCGGACCCGACACGGACAACCTACAACTTTTATGTAGATTTGTCCGGGTCGTTTTTAACTATGTGACGACTCGACCCGGTAAGAGACCCGGACCCTACCCGGACAACCTACAACTTTTATGTAGATTTGTCCGGGTCGTTTTTAACTATGTGACGACTCGACCCAGTAAGAGACCCGGACCCGACACGGACAACCTACAACTTTTATGTAGATTTGTCCGGGTCGGGTCCAACTATGTGACGTCCGGGTCCAAAAGTTTTGACCCGTTTCTAACTCTGCTCCACTGCGACCAATCCAATGGCAAGGGAGCATTTCATTGAAGAAACGGTGAACAGCACAATGCCAATGAGGCGGTCCCACAGTGTCAGTGGAGCCCTCTTATGGTGACTTACTAAAACTCGGAGATTTCCTCTTTCACTTGGTTTATGCCCAGGTCATACATGGTTGATAGGTAACGAATCATGCTCTTCTGAAATTAGATGAATCATTTTGAATCACCCTGTATTTTACAGATTCTAGGAATCCATTCGAAAATAAAATTTATTTTGTAACTAACTCCATTCACTACGTAGCACAATGTGAATACAGGTATCCCCCCGCTTTCCGAAAGTTCGCTTTACGTTACTTCGCTTTTACGAAAGACCTACATTAGGGCCTGTTTTCGCAAACCGAAAACAATCCGTAGAGGATTTTTGCTTTTACGAAAAGAAAAAGGCGAAAAGCAAAAATAGAGTTCAGCGTTTGTTTTGCAGAGGGCCGTTACAGAGGCAGTGCGCACCCCGAGCAGCGAGAGTGACGCCGCCAAGCTCCTTCCACTAGAACTACACTCAGAATGAAGCCGCCATAGCTTTGAACTGTATCTGTGAGCATCTGTGCTTCTTCTCGATTTATTTTGTGCATCCGTTAGCAAGATGTGTCCAAAAGGTATCAGAAAAGCCTAAGAGAGCTCGTAAGGGCGTTACGCTTAGAATAAAACTGGACGTAAGTATGGGTTTTGATCGTGGTGAACGAAATAAGGACATTGTGCGTGCGTTGAACTAGCCTCGTCAAACATTCGCACTATTTACATGCAGAGCGAAAGAATCTTGAAAGCTGCAGAAGCTGCTATTGATTCTGCTAATAGCAGAACCAATAATAATGTCAGAAATCAGTAGTACCTCAATCATCACCTTTCAGCATTCCAGAGCGCACACTGTCTTCCCGATTTTAGTGAGTGAAACTACACTGTACAAGTGTACATTCATTATTTCTACCTTATATAAGCTGTGTACACCGTTGTATCAAAATAATATGACCACCCCCGGAATCAAAGTGTCCCTCCCAGGCGAGGCACAGGGTGCATGTGACAAGATCGACCATACGGAGATATGAGAGGCCGGTCAGGACAGATGAGCCCTAGTGCGTTACGTGAGCACAATGGGCAGAAGTAGTGATTTGACGGACGTTCAAAAAGGATCATCGGCTAGTGTGCCAAGGGTAGAAGCATCTCAGAAACAGCAGACTTCGTGGGCTGTTCGCGAGGTGCTGTAGTAAGGGTGTACCAAGAATGTACCGCTGGCACACTGAAGTACCTCCCGGAGTCATAACTACGGAGCCCCAAAGGCCATCGACCCCAGAGGAGAACCTCGCCTCCGTCGACTGCTAAAGGACAATCGACGCGCAACAGTGCAGCAACTGACACCGCAAATGAACACTGGAGCTCCCAGGTACGTGTCCCCGATAACAGTAGAGCGAACCTCTGTTACGCACGGGTCTCCGGAGCCGACGCTGCGTCAAGGTGCCGATGTTATCCCAGGCCCATTGGCAACGACGTGTGGAGTTTCATTGGTAGCCAGTGGACGGCGTAAGTGTAGGAAAACGTTGCCTTCTCCGACGAATCGAGATTTCTGCTCCACAGAAGAGACGGGCGGTGGCGGATACGGCGTCAGACACACGAAAACCAGCACCCAGACATGGTTGTCGGTCAAGTACAGGCCGGCGGTGGCAGTGTACATGTCTGGGTGGGGATGTTTTCCTGGTATGACCTAGGGCCGCTGATACCACTGGATGGGTCCCTGAACGCCAATGACTACCTGTCCATCCTCGCTGACCACATGCGTTCCTTTATGTTGGACCCTGGTGATAATGGTGTCTACCAACACGACAATGCGCCGTGCTACGTCGCTAAGGGGTTGCGTGACTGCTTTCGGGAACACGACAGCGATGTCTCCTTTCTCATTTGGCTGGCGGAATCGCCCGACCTCAATCCCATAGAGCACTTGTGGGACTAACTGGATGGACAGGTTCGACGTGCCGACCCACAACCATGTCATCTCCGCGACCTCCGTGCTCTGCTGCAGTCCGAATGGGTACGTGTGCCTCGGGCAACCTTCCAGGGCCTCATTGCGTCCATGCCACGCCGTCTCGCCGCTGTCATCCGGGCCAAGGGTGGTTATTCCCATTATTTGGTAGGTGGGGTGGTCATATTATTCTGATACGGGGCCGCGGTGGCCTTGTGGTCAGCGTTCGTGACTGCCACGGAAAGGACCTCGGGTTCGATCCCAGGCAGGTATGAACGCTCGATCCACTAAATATCCGCCGTGCGTGGGATGGGCACGTTAAGCCGTCGGACCCCGGGCACTCCCCCCGATAATAAATAAGGGCATCCTCCTCCCCCTTTCTACTTCGCATCCTTGTCACTTTCCTATCGGGCACCCTAGCCCAAATCTCCCAGCTACCTATTTCTAAGGGTTGTTTAAGACCTGGGGTCAGACACTCCCTTCCTTAAATCCTCTACATCTGATCTGATCTATTCTGATACGACTGTGTATTTATGATATCATTCCTGCTTTTACTATACTGTATGTTAGTGTTATTTTGGGTTTTATGTGTTATTTCGCATGATTTAGAAAGGTCATTTTTTGGATTTGAGAACGCTTAAAAATTTTTTCCCATATAAATTAATGATAATTGTCTCTTCGTTTTACGCCATTTCGGCTTACGAAAGGTTTCATAAGAACGCTTTGCTTTCGGATAGCGGGCGAAGCGCCGGTATTGTGTATTTTAATTACAACGCAGTTTTTTCCCTACAGAAGGTACTTTGTTTTTTCGTTTCGCTGAATTCCCCTCCTTCTAAAAATCCGCTTTGGAAAATCCCCCCTCCCCCGTGTCTGAAAATTTTCAAAAGACGCGCTTATTACCCCCGAGAATTCGGTGTTATCTTTTCTATTTTTCATGTTGTCTATTGAGCGGATATTACCTGGATTGGCATGAATGAAAAGCGCCGATCAGTTCCTGTTTTAGTTGAGGTCATGAACACCTGCTGCTTTACAATTCTGTCGCGATTCAGTAAGCGCAGATGTTCGATCGTTTCCGAGATGAAAGTAAGAACTGAAATTACTTCCCATACATTGTCTCGATTCTGTGTCAGCAATCTGTCTGCGTAATAGCTAACAACCAGCCTGTGGTCATTTTCACGTACCAGTAACACAGTTCTGGGCCGCTAGTACAGAAAGTGAAAACAAACATGATTTTGTCTTCAAAGCCGGTTTCACAAAGCTTGGGTCGCGACCCTATTACAGACCGAGCGCCAAATTGAAGATTTTCCATTTCTCTTCCGTAATGCTGGAAGGATTTGTAGAAAAAATGAGACAACGGAAGTCTACAGGTGTAGATATTTGGTACGGAATTTTAAACAGTTTGTTTCACACTCGCATATCACTCTTGACCAGGACCGTCGCTCAAATTTCGGGGGGGGGGGGGGGGGTGTTCCAATGATAACCCATATGGAAGAGCAGGATGAAATCAAGGAAATATAAGCATCTAACGAGACAAAAAAGGCCGCGGTGGCCTAGTGGGTAACGTTCGTGAATGCCACGGAAAGGGCCTCAGGTTCGATCCCAGGCAGGCACGAACGCTCGATCCACTAAATATCAGCCGTGCGTCGGATGGGCACGTTAAGCCGTCGGATCCCGGGTACAGCCCCCCCCCGGGTAATAAAATAGGGCGTCTTCCTCTCCGTTTCTACTTCGCTTCAGTGTCCCTTTCCTATCGGGCACTCTAGCCCAAATCTCCTAGCTTCCTATTTCTAAAGGTTGTTTAAGACCTGGGGTCAGACACTCCCTTTCTAAAAAATCCTCTACATATGATCATATGATGAAAAACGTTCTTCAAAACAATAATAACGAGTAAAAATAACAATACAAAGAAAGTTAAAGAATATTTAAAGCAATCGAACGGTTGAACAGGACAACATATGCGAAGCTTATGCTGAAAGTAGTCTGAATTCTTTGAATAAGATTTTTGCCTTCTTTTTGATTTTTTTTTTTTTTTTGATTGAGGATTTAACGACCACGATGAGCAACTCGGGGGGATTTAAGCAGTCTTCCGTCCCTAATCTAGGGCCACTGGTTCCAGGAAAGGGAGAGAATCAGTGCCGTAAGACAAACTCAGCATTCATGCCTCACCAAGATTCGAACCCGGACCCACCTCGGACGAATGATCAGAAGCCATCGCTTAGACCACTGCGCCACCCGTGCCGTTGCCATTTTTAAATTGCGATTTTGGTCTACTCTCAAATTACAATATAATTAATACATTTTCAATGGCAAACTGTCAGATAATTTCCGAAGTGCTCTGAAGAAAGTTTCTGTGAAAGAAGCTCCTTTTACATTTTATTTTCTTTAGCTAACGAACTTATCAGCGCTTTTGATTGGCGAATAATTTCACAACCAATACCTCTCTCCACCTCTGCCTATTCTGCCCCGGTGGCGCAGTGATCTTTTTTTTTTTTTTTTTTTTTTTTGATTGGAGGTTTAACGACCACCGTGAGCAACTCAATGGGCTATAAGCAGTCTCCCGTCCCTAATTTAGGGTCACTGGTTCCAGGGAAGGGAGAGGGCCAGTGCCGTAAGACAAACACAACATCCATGCCTCACAGGGATTCGAACTCGGACCCCTTTCGGACGAATGATTAGAGGCCATCGCTTAGACCACTGCGCCACCGGAGCGGCGCGCAGTGATCTAAGCGCTGGGTTACTACCATTCGTCCGAGATGGGTCCGGGTTCGAATCCCGGTGAGGCATGGATGTTGTGTTTGTCTTCCGGCACTGGATCTCTCCCTTCCCTAGAACCTATAGCCCTAAATTAGGGACGGACGATTGCTCATAGCCAATTGAGTTGCTCACGGTGGTCATTAAATCTTCAATAAATAATATAAGAAAAAAACCTTTCTGCTGTACTGCGAGGTGAGTGGATTTAAACATAGATTGTGCAATTTAAGACAACCATTTTTTAAGAAAAGTCAATGTTTAGTATAAGATACTGTAACGTACCAGGAGATGTGACGTACCTGCCAGCAGGACGCACACGACATAAAGGCAGATAGGAATCAGAATACATGTCCGCGTAGTTCAATTGGTAGAGCAACTTATTCCGGAATGAGGGGACCCGGGTTCGAACCCCGGCGCGGATAAAAATGACGGAGAAATTTACTTCGTTATAATACGTACGTATATACGAGTACTTTGTGTGACGTCACAGAAAGATGAGAAAGAGCACCAATATTCCGGATTATAATGATGTGTGGAACAAGCGGGAAAGGGCGAACGATGAAAAAGTGGATTTCTGTAAGTCAAAGTAATGAGCAGACGATAAAAAATGAACTCCGTTTATTAGGTGTATAAATGATGGAAAACAAATAGATGTTAGCTTTCGCTACCTCCGGGTAGCTTCATCGGGGATTTAGTAGCTGAGATGGCAGAATCAACGGGAAAAACACTTCTAAGAATATTAAGTTCAAAATAAATACTTGCTTATATTCTTAGAAGTGTTTTTCCCGTTGATTCTGCGATTTTAGCTACTAAATACCCGATGAAGCTACCCTGAGCTAGTAGCATCTCTTTGTTTGTCATCATTTATACGCCTAAAGGAGTTCATTTTTTATCGGTTTTTTTATAAATGTTGTTTTTCAAAGGAAATGTAACATTCTCAAGGCCTTAGATATGGCTAAGTAAAGGGGAGGGGTTGTTCTTAATTAGTATGATGAAATAGGTAATTCTTCATAAGTTTTTGTATTTCATTTATTCTTATTATTATTTGTGTGTGTGTGTGTGAAACTTTTCAACCAAATATATAGGTAATTGTTTACAATAAATGGGACCCTGAATTTCCGGATTTTTTTTTTATTCAAGAGACTAGTACATACTTGACTGTAGCCAATGTAGTATCTGATTTCAGAAAATGTACTCTGATTTCAGAAAATTCCGTTTACACTGCAGCATGTCAAATTCTGCTTTAAATAACAAAATTCTTATTCCTATTTTTCAAAGAAAATTTAACAACAACATCCTCAGCATTTAAAGACACACCACAATGAACACTCATCAGTGCTAAACTTGTACTTTTCCGATAGTAATGTACGCACCACTCATTACGGCAGCCCAGTCCAACCATGTTGTTCAAATCTACATCAAGCTGTGTTAATGTGGACATGAGAGTTGTAGCCAAACCTACCTACCGTAGGTTTGGCTACATCAGTTACAGAAATAAAACATAAGAAATCTTCGCGAATGTCAACATATTGAACACAAATTGAAAGCTGCTCTTTCCTGGATATGTCCTGTGCCTCATTGGCTAATAATGCGGAACACTTAGCATTGTTTATTCGAGAAACAATTGCATCTTGTATTATTTCCCTGCAAATTTCAATGATTTCGTTTTGAATCATTGAACTAGTATACATACTTGATGGAGCCAGATGACGCAGATAAATTATTTAAAAGTACTGTACCCCCAGCTTTGGCACGGTATCGCAAAAGAGCCCTAAAGTTGCCATAATTGTAGTCTGGTTCTTGGAGATAAGTGGGACCTGAATCATTAGCAGATGCTAATTTTAGAAATATTCATAGTTCCTCAACTTTCTGGCAAACACATCGACATTCCATGAATATGGGCTCTTTAGTGAATAGTCGTAAATATGGCTCCCTTTTTTCGACGGAAATTTTTAGATTGAGAGCCTCTTTTTTATCTCTTTTTCAAAATCCCTGTGCTATTACGAGACCGCTTGTCATATAAATTGAATCGCGACCCCAGAATGAGGTGAAATATTTCCGGCAATAGGTAAATACATGAAAATGCACGACAGTTTCTGTTACCGCTTTTCTGTGCAGCTAAAAAAGCAGTGAGACAGAACGCCTTCTTGACGTAATCGGACACACGGAACAATACATTCGGGAGACTGCGATTGTTTCCCAAAATATGTCATCGACTTCACAATGCACGTGGCTCCAGATTGTTGAGATTCCTGGCGGCAAAGGCTTTGTCGGTTAAAAAAAACAAAAAAAACGTGTAACTCATGTTGTCTCACGATGTTGGTAAAAATATTTTTTACCAACATCGTGAGACAACATGAATATTTTCGTCACAAACAGCTGATGTGTCGGCTAAAAAAAAACCCCTTTATTATTTAAAAATAAAAGAAGATGCAGTGCCTAAAATATGATGACGATGTGTTAAAAACTTATAGAAGGATGGCTGATGAAAAACTAAATATTTTAGTTCGTCCCTGACTTGCTGTTTTTAGTGGTTCGGTAGACCGAAACCTAACGTAGCATCTTTCGGCTCTCTCCAAAAGCACACAAAATTTCTTGGAAGCGGAAGGGCCATAGCCTTGGTGTCGGGAGTGAGTTGAGGAGGAGACACTGTAGCGACATCGTTAAAGCGCAGCAGCGAAGGTTGTTAAAGATTATCCCCCCCCCCCCGCTCACTTTTCTTCTATATAGCTACGTCACTGGAGAACAGAGGGGCACGTGACCCCCAACTTGAGAAAATTTAAATGCTAAAAGAAGCCCACGATGGGGCAGAAAAAGTGAATCGTATTTTTAAAAAATGGTTTAAATGGGCAGCAAATATGAAATCATGGTTTGAAAACTGGTTTAATGAAGTCGATACGAAGTTCAAGGTGAAAAACCAAAAACTTTACACACACACCGTTATACTCACTGTAAGGGTTGCCCGCAATCAAACTGTCAATTATGAATTTATTTAATTTAATGTTGTGAGGAACACGTGCGGATGGACACTTCATTCCGCCATTTTGTTGTTTCAACTAAGAACTGACATTCTTCACCACCCACGTGGTACAATTTTAATCCTATGTGAGGATTAAGGGAGTAGTGCATGAACACCTGGGGCACCTGACCTTGAAGAGTCGGCTGCTCGAGTGTTTCTGTTAAACAAGTTGTCATACTGCTTTTGTATACGTGCAAGGTTGTAATCGCCTGCGGGTATCCGACGACATTCCTGAGCTAAAGTATTTCACGTGCTGAACGGGGTAACGAGTTTTCTTGCGCACGCGTGGTAGTGGACCGGGAGGGCCAAGAGAATTGAGGGAGACAGTTGAACTTCGGTCGTCAAGGAGAGAGGGACCTATTTTGGACACCGGTTTTTGACGGAAGGGCTGCGGGTGTCGCAGAAGTACAGCATGGTGAACAGAAAGGAGGATTCCTTCGTCTACCGGGTATCGCGGAAAGAATTGTGAAAAAGTAGCACGTGGTCAGCACGGGAACCCTGAGCGGGAAGCCATCGGAAACCCGTGAAGCAAATGTTATTGGAATAATAAAATCTTGCTGTTTTTATATTTCCGTGTACTGGACTGAGTTTCGTGGAGGTAATTATTGTTCTACGCAAGGACGCCTTCAGCCGCCTTGATAGCCAGATCGTATAGTAAAGGCGAGGCGGTAGCTCGCTATACGGCGGGAAACAAAAGGTATTATCGAAGAATTGATATGTCTGACCCTACACTCACCGTTTAGGTTTAGCTGTGATTCTCTTTTGTTAGGAAGTAAAACCACGGCAAAATGTTGTCAATATAGAGAACTCATCAATGAATGAAATGCGGGATTACACCATTGTACAATACAAATTTGGAAGATGTGAATCCCTTTATTGGTGTAAATATGACATGGATGTTAAGTCAGATAATATCCAAAAACTTGAAAATTTCGTCGTCCTGGAGCGGGAATCGAATCCGCGTCTCCCGGATAGCGTTCGAGTATGCTAACCACTACAGTACCCAGAACGACCAAGTTTCAAGTTTCCTATTAATTTGAATATAACTATCACGAGATTCGCTACTCAAAGCAATCAGCATTCATGTATAGCAAATCTGGAGGTTTTAAATTAATTCCCGTGATTGCCCGGGGGCGTAATCCCGGGAAAACTTGGTCGTCCTGGGTGGTGTAGTGGGTAGCATGCTCGGGCGCTATCAGGGAGACGCGAATTCGATTCCCTCTTCAGGACGACGAAGTTTTCGGATATTATCTAACTTAACATCCATGTCACATTTACACCGATAAACCGATTCACATCTCCCAAATTTGTAGAGAACTCATTATATAACATCAGTCATGTAACAGCAAAACTATTTGTAATATTGGGTTGTATGGAAAGCACGTGCCGAATTTGCATAGTTTGTTGATAAACGCCATGTGTCACTATGCCGTCATTATGTGTATGGATGAAGCAGTTACATAAAAGGATGCTTGAGAAGTCCATGTGTCAGTTTGTGCTGGAATCTGCGGAAAGACATTGAAATGGCTGTAAAGTCGTAGGACGATGAAGAACAATGCCTTGCATTTATGACGTGTATGTCATGCTGTACCTCTACCATAAGGGATTAAACGCAAAGCAAGCTGCACGAGAGATATGAGATGCGTACAGGGACGGTGCTGTAGTAGATAGAACTGTTCGCAAATGGTTTGCCAGATTTCTAGATGGAAACTTTAAACTGGAAGATGAAGAAGAGAGTCAGGGCAGTCCTTGTTCCATTGATGAGGAACAGCTGGGGGCCTACCCCCATTAAACAACACAGGGTTTGGCAGAGCTACCCAACCTATCGAAATCCACCGTCCATGAACACTTCCGGAAGCCTGGCTACGTCAGTTGGTATGATGTATGGATCCCACACAGTTTGCCCGAGAGAAACTTGCTTGATCGAGTTTCCATCTGTGACACGCTTCTGAAACGCAGCATAAACGATCCGTTTCTGAGAAGATTGGTGACTGGTGAAGAAAAAATGGATCGTTTACAACAATGTGGTGAGGAAAAGGGCATGGCTGCAGCGTGGTGATACACCCTTAGCGATCCCTAAAACGGGACTACACCACCCAAAGATAGATTTTGCTCAGTATTTAGTGGGACTGTAAAGGTGCACTGCACTATGAGCTTTTACTGAACAACAAGACTATAAATAGCGATGGGTACTGCAGGCAGCAATCAAGAAAAAGCTCCCTGTTTGAGCGAATGGGACTGGCGTTGTGTTTCAGCTGGACAATACATGACCTTATGTCTCTTTCAAGACACGAAAGTAACGTTCGAGGACTGTCACGGAGAAACCTCAGGTTCAACACCCCGGGCAGGTACGAACGCTCGAACCACTAAATATCTTCCGTGCGTCGGATGGGCACGTTAAGCCGTCGGATCCCGGATACTGCCCCCCGGTAATAAATAAGGGCGTCTTCCTCCCCCTTTCTACTTCGCTTCCGTGTCACTTTCGTATCGGGCACTCTAGCCCAAATCTCCTAGCTTCCTGCTTCTAAGGGTTGTTTAAGACCTGGGGTCAGACACTCCCTTCCTAGAATCCTTTACATTTGACCTGATCTGGTCTCTGAGGACGCGAAAGAAGTTGCTAGAGACGGGATGTCCTACTCACCTGGCATACTCTCCGGACATTGCGCCCTCAGACTATACCACCTTTTCAGATTGCTTCAGAATATCCTTAATGGCACAAAATTCGATTCTTTGGACCACCAGGTCTAAAAACACCTAGACCAGTTTTTTGTGCTGAAAGCTGTGAAATTCTGGTAGGACGGAATCTTCAGCCTGCATTGCCAATGACAAATGGTTGTACAAAAACGGGGAACATATAACGTTGATTAACGGTCTGTTGTTGTTGCTTTTCAGAAATCTTAGCGTCTCGTCAAAAATACGATGGACTGTAGGCAATTGTTTACTCTCAGCAGTGGTTGAGGAGTATTGCATAACAGTAAAAGTTTTGTACGCACTTGAAAGATCCTGATTTTGTGACGTAGACGGAGAAATTGTTTTGAAAAATTGCCTCCCCCAAAAGAAAACATAATTTTTTTCGTGCACCCCCTAAGGAAAACATCACTTTACACTTATTGAAAGGGATATGGGCGCAGTGGTCTAAGCGATGGCCTCTGATCATTCGTCCGAACGGGGTCCGGGTTCGAATCCCGGTGAGGCATGGATGTTGTGTTTGTCTTACGGCACTGGCTCTCTCCCTTCCCTGGAACCAGTGACCCTAAATTAGGGACGGGCGACTGCTTACAGCCCATTGAGTTGCTCACGGTGGTCGTTAAACCTCCAATAAAAAAAAAAAGAAAAAAAAAAAAAAGGGATATGTGCCTTCATCTCTCCCAAAGGAAAGCCTCAGTTTACACTCATTCGTGCCATCCTCAAATTAGTAATTTCTATGTTTACATTGCTATTACTCAATGAAAAATTGAGAAATCTTAGAATTTCTTTTCAAACTTTTTTCGGGGAAGCATAGTTTCCCTATGATTGCCAAATAGATTTTTTTATTTTTTATTTTTATTGGAGGTTTAACGACCACCGTGAGCAACTCAAATGGGCTATAAGCAGTCGCCCGTCCCTAATTTAGGGTCACTGGTTCCAGGGAAGGGAGAGAGCCAGTGCCGTAAGACAAACACAACATCCATGCCTGACCGGGATTCGAACCCGGACCCCTTACCGACGAATGATCAGAGGCCAACGCCTTAGACCACTGCGTCACCGGGGCGGCACCAAATAGATGTTACGGGCAGATAGTTTTTTTTTTTTTTTTTTTGATTGGATGCTTAACGACCACTGTGAGCAACTTAATGGGCTATAAGCAGTCGTCCGTCCCTAATTGAGAGTCACTGGTTTCAGGGAAGGGAGAGAGCCAGTGCCGTAAGACAAACACAATATCCATGCCTCACAGGGATTTGAACCCGGACCTCTTGCGAATGAATGATCAGAAGCCATCGCTTAGACCATTTTTGCCACCAGGGCGGCAAAAATGACAACTTCGTACGTCGTCCTGGAACGGGGGAATCGAACCCGCATCTCCCGATTTGCGTTCCAGTAGGCTACCGTTTCGCCACCCAGAACAAGGAACCTCCAAGCGGTGGTACAACGGTTACGTACTCGAACGTAAATCGGGAGATGCGGGTTCGATTCCCTTTCCAGGACGATGCAATTTTCAAGTTTTCTGAGGCATGTCCACTTGCAATGTTTCCCAATGCTTTCTTTGGTAGCGAGGAAACAAAGTATTCAGCCTGAAGTTCCGGCGTCCTTTATTCTCTCCCTGTGTCTTTTTGTGAAGCTGATAGCTATTCATCGTGATGGATTCAAAGAGCAAAGAAAGTAATGCGTTATTATCGCGTCTTTTGTAAAAAAAGATCGTGCTTACGTTATCGGTTTGTCCATCCGTCCGTCTGTTACCATATCTCTGCAACTATTTAGTCCGATTTGAAAAATTATTTTTGCATTGGGAAGCTTGAAATATGCGAATGATGATCCTTCATTTCGTTTTTTTTTTATGATGTACAATTTTGCCGGTAGAGGGCGTAAATGCAGATGATGTCGAATTCAAAATACATTTTATTCCATATATTTGCTTCTAAGCATCCGATTGAAAAAATTATTTTATTTTTTGATTCCATTTATGTCGAAGGGTATTTTAGGTATAGTTACTTCTTAAGTTACACATAGATTTCCCGCTAGGGGGCGTAAAAGTAAATAACGTTTCCCCCGATATCTCTTCTTCTAAAACTCCGATTTGAAAAATGTTTTCTTCAGCTGATACACTGAGAAAAACGTTTTGTTAATTCAACAAAAAACTTTGTCGATATACAGTCAACAAAATTTTTTGTTGAATTTGCAAAACTATTTTGTCGAATTGACAAAACGTTTTTCTCGGTGTTCAGCTCCTGATCGAAATTTGTTTGCATATAATTTTAAAATTTTTGGTAAAGACTACTTTGGCCACAAGAGGGCGCAAGTGTTAATTTTTGATTCTGATGTATTTGCAATAAAATCTGAGCTTCTAAAATCTCGATTGAAAATAATATTTCGTGGACCGATGCCACTCACTTCGATAAAGCTTTTCGGAATATTTTCTTCTTAAAATATTGCATGGTTTCTCCGCCAAGGGGCGTAGATATATATATCTTATTTTTGTCAATATTTCTGCTATTTTAATGGTCAGATTTAAATTTTTTTTTTTTTTTTAATTGGGTAGGGTTTCCGGTGTGACATGTTTTTCATATAATTTGAAAATTTTCAGGTAAATCATAGACTTTCCGCTAGGGGCCGTAAAGATAAATTGCGTTACCACCGATATCTCTGTTTCTAAAACTCTGATTTGAAAAGTTCTTTCCACCCCGGATATATCTCCTGATGGGAAATCCTTTTAAGAAATTTTGGTAAAAAATAGTAATTTCCTCTTCTGATGTCATCATCATCATCATTGTCAACCATTATCAATCCACTGCTGGACGAAGGTCTCCCAAGTTTCCTCCACAACGGTCTGTCTTGTGCCAGTCTCCTCCATGTCACTCCCGCATATTTACGAATTTCATCCACCCATCTCCCATGTGGTCTTTTTCTGGGTCTTTTCCTGTCCCTTGGAATCCAATCTAAAATTTCGGCTGTCCATCTATGGTCTGTCCTTCTGGCAGTATGTCCAGCCCATTGCCATTTCAGGGATTTAACTCTGATCATGATGTCTTCCACTCTCGTCATTTTTCGGATCCACGAGTTCCTCTTCTTATCTCTCCTGGTTATACCAAGCATGCACCTCTCCATGCTGCTTTGAGTTGTCTGCAGCCTTTGTATGTCTCTTTTAGTTAAGGTCCACGTCTCTGCACCATACGTAAGCACTGGAAGGATGCATTGATCAAACACTTTTCTTTTTAAGACATAATGGCATATTGCTCTTGAAAATTATGCTGTTTCTTCCAAAAGCACTCCAGGCAAGTTTTGTACGCCGATTAATTTCTTCATCAATGTGACCCTCACTTGATATCTGCTGTCCAAGATAA
Organism: Macrothele yani; assembly: GCA_039090855.1. Classification (NCBI taxonomy): domain Eukaryota; kingdom Metazoa; phylum Arthropoda; class Arachnida; order Araneae; family Macrothelidae; genus Macrothele; species Macrothele yani. Next base: position 43,740,029 of record CM077004.1, read on the forward strand.
ACATACGTATCTGTTATTTCCAGTTTTTCTCCATCAATCGATAAATCTTCATTTCTTGTAAAAGCATTGAACATCACTTTTGTCTTCTGAAAGTTCATTTTTAATCCCACTTCTTTACTCTTGTCAGCAAGTTCCTGGATCATACTCTGCAGCTCTGATGGGGTAGTTGCAAAAATGACTACGTCATCAGCAAAACGAAGGTGGGTTAGATAATCTCCATTAATCTTTATCCCTTTGTTTTCCCAGTTCAGTGATTGAAAGACATTTTCCAATGTGGCATTAAAGAGCTTCGGAGATATGGTGTCACCTTGTCTCACTCCCTTTCCAATTTTTATGTGTGTTGTATTTTCAAACAGCCGAATCTTTGCACTTGCATTTTCATAGATGTTATTAATAATATTAATGTATGCATCTTCAATACCGCAGGATTTCAGAGCCGTGGTAACTGCTGATGGTTTCACCGAATCAAAGGCTTTTTCATAATCGATAAAAGCCATGCACAATGGAAGTTCATATTCCCTCGCTCTTTCAATTAGTTCTCTCAGTACATGGATATGATCTATTGTGCTGTAGCCACTCCTGAATCCAGCTTGTTCTCTCGGTTGAGCCATGTCCAGTGTTACCTTCAAGCGGTGTGAAAGAACTTTAGTGAAGATTTTATAAACCACTGATAGGAGGCTGATAGGTCTGTAGTTCCTGAGATCCTCAATGTCACCTTTTTTATGTAGCAGGATCATTGTAGCATTGTTCCAATCCTCAGGAATCTTCCCTTCATTAAGGCATCGAGTGAAAATTTGGGTGAGTACTGTTTCGATTTCTCCACTTGCTTCTTGTATGATGTCTATAGTAATTCCATCTTCTCCTGGAGCTTTCCCCCGCTTCATGTTCTTGATTGCATGAGCAACTTCTGCTGGGAGGACTGGAAGAACTCTGGTACCTTTCATGATGTCTGGAGTACATGTATCATCCCTTTCATATAATTTGGAGTAGAAATCTTTCACTCTTGTCAAAATTTCGCCTCTATTTCTTGTTATAGAACCATCTTCTTTTCTCAGAGCCATAATCTGTTTTCTTCCCTTACTGAGATGTCCCTTTGCTATCTTTAGGCTTTGGTTGTTTTCAATTGCTTTCCTCACTAGCTCACAGTTGAATTTCCTTACGTCTTCAGTGATACTTTTCCGTGCTGTCTTGCATAGCTCTATATATTCCACTTTGGAAGTCACATCTTCTTTAGTTGTCCTCATCTGTCTTCTTTTTTGCATCAACATTTTGGTTTTTCCTGATAATTTGTTTACATGCAACTTGTTCTTAGACCCAGCTAATTTTGTTGCTGTTTCCATAAGAGCTTTGGTTACTTTTCTGTTAACTTCCGAAATATCCACTTCTTCCGATGTTAGGCCTTCTAAAGCAGAGAATCTGTTCTTCAGTTCCATCTTGAAAGTATTATGGTGTTTTTAAGGTTGGTTATGTCAATACATTTTGTTTGTCTTATGAGCTTGCCACGTTACAGTTTAGTGTTGAGGTGCATCTTACATCTCACCAATCTATGGTCACTACCTGTGTTGAACTTGTTTAGCACACTGCAGTCTTCGATGACAAATTTTTTGTTACACATAATAAAATCAATTTCACTTGTCGTCCCAATTGGCTGATGTATTTGCAGCAAAATAAGAGCTTCTAAAATCTCGATTGAAAAAAATTCGCTCGTGGTCCGATACTACTAATGTTGACAAACCTTTTAGGAATATTTTCTTCTTAAAATAATGCATGGTTTCTACACCAGAGGGCCTAGACATATATTTATTTTTGTCAATATCTCTACTTCTAGGAGTCCAATTTGAGAAATTTCTTCTTTGTTGAACAGTGTTTCCGATGCGAAATGTTTTTTCATATAAATTCAAAAATTTCAAATAAATCAAAGACTTTCCGCTAGGGGGCGCAAAGGTAAATTGTGTTTTCTGCGTTATTTCTGCTTCTGAAAATCCGATTCGAAAACTTCTTCCTGTATCGCATAGATTTATTGATTTAAAATGTTTTTCATATAATTTCTAATATTTTGTTAAATGTGGTTTGGTCACCAGGGGCACAAGTGTTAATTTCTGCTTTTGATGTATTTGCAGCAAAATCTGAGCTCCTAAAAACTCGACTAAAAATTGTTTTTCTTGGACCGACACCGCTTACAACGAAAAAACTCTTGATAATACTTTCTTCCTAAAATAATGCACATTTTTTCCCGCCAGAGGGTGTATACGCATATCTTATATTTGTCGATATCTCTGCGTCTAAGAGTCCGATTTGAGAAATTCTTTCTTTGTTTGAGAGCGCTTCCGCTGCGAAACGTTTCTTATATAATTTCAAATTTTTTCTTAACGCACAAGTTCAGAGGGCGTAAGTTCACGATTCCGTTTACAGCAATATCTGAGGGATTGAAAACCCGATTAAAAAACTTCTTTCTTCGATCAGATACCACTGTTTTCCATACTGGTTCCATTGACTTTGAATAGCTTTGATAAATTTAATTCGCGTCAGAATGGATTCAAAAGACGTGCTCATTACACCCGAAAATTCGGTGTCATATTTCTTGTTTTTCTTAATCGAAATAAAGTGCGTTTAAAGCAAAATAAACAAAATCTTTCATGAGATGGTTGGTCGTTAACCACCAACATTCACTGATCGTGCTGCAAAACGGACTAAATGTCCTACCCACAGGGCCGGATTAAGGCGGGAGGGGTCTATAAGCACTGGGGCCCACCGTGACTGAGGGTCCAAGCGGCATGCCTAGGGAAATAATAGATATATAGATAGAGTGAGAGGTTTATAAAATAGTTTTACTTTTGTCTCGCATGATTTCCACTTGGCCAGAAACAAAGGCTGGAAGAGGGACAGATTCCAAGACAGTGACTCGCCAAAGCTAAAGGTTTCAAGTTGCTGTGCATAGCGGGGTCGGCGAGACAGTTTCAACTTTTTTACTACCAACTGCTCACACCTCCCAATTTGCACTTGGAACCGTTAATGATCGAAGTCCCCAGTGGCTTCATATTGCGTCTAACAAAACAGGTGAACTAAGAAAAGTATCATGAAAGAAATACGGGATTACGCCATATAATACAAATTTTTTTGAAGATGACAATCCGATTTTTGGCGTAAATGTGACAAGGATGGTAAGTCAGATAATATCCGAAAACTTGAAAATTTTCATCGTTCTGGATAGGGACATGAACCCGCGTCTCCCAGAAAGCGCCCGGGTATGCTAACCCTACACCACCCAGCAGAACGACCAAGTTTCAAGTTTCCGATAAATTTGATTATAACCATCACAGGATTCGCTAGTCGAAGCAACCGGCATTCATGTTTGGCGAATCTGGAGGTTAAGAATCTTATCCCGTGTTTGCCCGGAGAAGCAGATAAATCATGAAAGAAATACGGAATTACGCCATATAATACAAATTTTTGAAGATGACAATCCGATTTTTGGCGTAAATTCAAGTTTTCGGATATTATCTGACTTACCATTATTGTCACATTTACCCCAAAAATCAGATTGTCATCTTCAAAAATTTGTAAGAAAGATATACACTGACGGAAAAAAAAATCCCAACACCACGAAAAAATAGTTGTAGAGGAATGGAATGGCGGCAATACATTTGTATAGGTAACATATTTAATCGATTAAGGTTTCAAGATCACAGCTTAAAGTAAGCGCGAGAAGAGCCATTTTTAATGTGAAATGCTGGTACATTAATAACCGGTGTAACCGCCAGAATGTTGAATGCAAACACGCAAACGTTCATGCATTGTGTCGTACAGGTGCTGGATGTCAGTTTGTGGGATGGAGTTCCATGCCTGTTGCACTTGGTTGGTCAATACAGGGACGGTTAATGCTGGTTGGGGGTGACGCTGGAGTTGTCGTCCAATGATGTCCCATACGTGCTCGATTGGTGAAAGATCTGGCGATCTAGCAGGCCACGGCAACATGTCGACACTCTGTAGAGCATGTTGAGTTACAACAGCGGTATGCGGGCGAGCGTTATCCTGTTGGAAAACACCCCCTGGAATGCTGTTCATGAATGGCAGCACAACAGGTTGAATCACCAGACGGACGTACAACTGTGCCGTCAGGGTGCGTGGGATAACCACGAGAGTGCTCCTGCTGTCATAGGAAATTGCTCCCCAGACCATAACTCCAGGTGTAGGTCCAGTGTGTCTCGGCCGCAGACAGGTTGGTTGCAGGTGCTCACCTGGTCTCATTCTAACCAACACACGGCCATCACTGGCACCCAGGCAGAACCGGCTTTCATCAGAAAGCACAACAGACCTCCACTCCGTCCTCCAATGAGCTCTAGCTTGACACCACTGACGTCGCAAACGGCAGTGGTTTGGAGTAAGTGGAATGCACGCTACAGGGCGTCTGGCTCGGAGCTGTCCTTCAAGAAACCGATTTGTAACAGTTCGTTGTGTCACTGTGGTGGCAACTGCAGCTCGAATTGCTGCCGCAGACGCAGTTCGATGCGCCACGGCCATACGCCGCACACGGCGGTCTTCCCTCTCCGTAGTGCCACGTGACCGGCCGGAACCCGGTCTTCTTGAGGCAGTACCTTCCCTTGACCACCGCTGCCAACAATCATGCACAGTGGCTACATTCCTGCCAAGTCGTTCTACAATATTGCGGAAAGAATATCCACCTTCTCGTAGCCCTATTACACGACCTCGTTCAAACTCCGTGAGCTGTTGATAATGGCTTCTTTGTCTTCTTAAAGGCATTCTTGACTAACATCAACACACTACGTCGAATCTCAACGATAACTAACGCTCACTAACGTTACAGCGCGTATTTACAGCAAACTTGCTTTGCATGTTCCGAGGGGCGCTACTAGCGCCACACGTATGCGCCGAGCGCGAAATTTGCATACACATCATCTTACAGATGTACTCTCACCGCATACCAACTGTCGATTATATAACACAACCCCTTCTTGGTGTTGGGAATTTTTTTCCGTGAGTGTATAAATCATTAGAAAATCCAAGACAAAATCTAGGGATCGTAAGCTTTCAACTCATGTTCGTATGAGAACAATGGACAATAATATAGTGACTTATCATGAAAACTCTGCAGATAATTATTATAAGAAGATTTGAAAGCTGTCGAAGCACGGTAACTTTTCTGGAGCAGCCAAAGCACACACACCACACTTTAAATTTCTTTTTACAAAACGTAGGATCTAAAAAACGTCCTTATTTACAGTTTAAAAATATGGTAGAAAAAAGCTCTGGCGAGCGCTTTCGCGAACACTATGAGCGCATCATCAGGCAGATGAGTGAAACCAGATTAGAACGGCGCAAGGTTAAATAGTGACAGATAGGAGCACAAGTAATACATATTATGTAAATGAACACATACGTCATGGCCATTCACTACGAATTGTTAAAAGTTGCTTATAATCATTCAGATTCTCTCTCCGGTGAGTACTGCAAAATCAGGTTTCTCCAGGCAGACGGCATGTGCGACATCCTCATTACAGCATTTTGGTCCAAATTTTATAATATATAGACTCTCGGTAAAAAGCATAGAGCGTTTATTTACATAATATATTTACCAAGAGTCTATATACACATCTGGCCACCCAAAATGCAACACCAAGAAGGAAGCATCCGATTGGCCTGAAATTCACAGCATACGTTGCCCGCGAGTGGACATTCAAACGATTAGCATTGCAGGGCATATGCAAATCATGTGCGCCCGGCACGCCACCGATAAGCACTATAAGAAGGGTGCACAGAAGGCGGGGTGTAAGTAGTGGAAGTGTGTTGTGCTGCCGGACCTGTGTGTGGGAAGCTTCCTGATGCCTCATCACAGAATACGGCAGTCATTCCAGCACGTTTCGGAGTTCGACAGAGGACGAATAGTGGCTTATCGCGACAGTGGTTTATCGTACCGAGACATCGACGCCCGTGTGGGACGACATCCAGCCACAGTGAGGTGAGTATGGATTCGGTGGGTGCAGGAGGAACGGACGGACCGACGTGAGCGATTGCCGCAGCCGCGGCACACCACCTAACGAGAGGACCGGCATGTTGTGCGGCGGGCATTGACGGCTCGCACCGCCACATCACGAACGTTAGCGCAGGAATTAGGGTGTGTTGCCCAACAACCTGTGTCAGCAAGTACCGTTCGACGTCGTCTGCTGGAGCGGGGACTTGTCGTACTGCGCTCATTGCTCCGATTACCATTGACGTTACACCACCGGCGAGAGCGGCGGCAGTGGGCCGTTGAACGCCGAACCTGGACTACGGAATGGCACGACATTGTCTTCTCCGACGAATCCCGCTTCTGCCTGCACGGTAATATTGGATTTTTTTTAAACTTTTATTCTGGTTTGTTGGAAGACATAAATTTCCCTGGTGTACTATTTTGGTGACTTTAATGTGGATATGAATTCCTCTGGAACGGGTGCTGCTTTATTTAGAGATATAATTATTTCTTCTGGAATCATAAATGTAATAACTATTCCCACTAGAGTTACAGATTCAACTTCTTCTTTATTAGATTTGTGTATAACAAATAACTATAGTACATGATCGGAGGTTCTCTCATTTCATATCAGTGATCATCTACCGATTTTTCTTTTGGCGGACTGTTCAGTAGTGCACATATCTAATTCATGTTCTATGTTAATAAGAAATTATAGTTATGATAATTTACTTCTGTTTCGTGGGGCTTTATCACTAATTGATTGGACTTCTGTACTTCAGTTGGATGATCCAGTTAAGTCATATAATGAATTCTGGAGAATTTTTTGGAATTCTTACGATGTTGCGTTTCCATTTCGCAACTTACATCGTACGTCGCGTTGCAGGAAATATTGGTTTAACCGGAGTTTGTTACGTTGCTTAAATAGAAAAAATAAATTATTTGTTGTTTTCCTCCGTTCCAGGAACCCAATTCATTTGTCTAATTTTCGTAGGTATAGAAATTGGTATAATTCTAAATTAAGACTGGCTGAAAAAAAACTATTATTTTAATTATTTCGGTACTACTACTGACGGTAGGAAAATCTGGCGTTCAATTAATGAACTGTTGGCAGCCTCGAAGGATGCCCAATCATCAACTATAATTGAATATAATGGAATTAGGACGTCTAATTTAGGAGAGGTTGTTGATATTTTTAATAAATATTTTTTGGAGTTGCCGGACATTCTGTTGTCTGAAATTCCTCATTATACTAACCATTTCTCCGATTACCCACCTCCGTCGTCTGATTCCTCATTCTTTTTTAAACCAGTGGATGATGACCTCTTGAGGGTAATGAGTGAATTGGACCAGTCCAAAAGTGCTGGGACTGATAACGTACATCCTGGGGTTATAAAGTTTGTTTCAGGGGAGCTACTTGTTCCGTTGACCCATATTTTTAATCTTATTTTGTATACAGGGTGTATCCCGTTGCCATTGAAATTAAGTCGTGTTACTGTTATACATAAAAAGGGATCAGTAACAAATGTTGCAAATTATCGACCAGTATCTGTAATTCCTGTGCTTGCTAAAATTATGGAGAGATTAATACTGATAAAGTTGTTATCTTATATTGATAAAAAAATATTTTAAATAAAAGCCAACATGGGTTTCGTAAGGGGTTTTCGACAGAAACTGCTATTTTGGATGTATTAAACTATTTACATTTTAGTCTTGATAATGGCACTAGTGCGGAAGGGGTCTTTTGTTATCTTTCCCTCGCTTTTGATACCATTTGTCACGACACATTGTTATCTAAGTTAGAAAATATTGGCATCAGGGGGTTGTTAAGACTTTATTCCAAAATTATTAAACAGGCCGGAAGCAATATGTACAAATACAAGGTGTTCGATCTTCTACTCTTATGGTTCGTCATGGTGTTCCTCAGGGATCGGTTTTGGGTCCATTATTATTTTTAATTTATGTTAATGATTTATTTACTATTTCTTCAAGGGCTACTCCTATTTTATATACTGATGACACAAGCCTATTATTTTCTGGGGACACTCTATCTGAGTTGATCCCACGTGTGAATCTGGAACTTCAGGAATACTTTCGTTGGTTTTGCTGTAATTCCTTAACAATGAATTTTTCCAAAACTACTAGTGCACTATTTTCGCGATGTAGGCGAAGAGTTGATATTGCAAATGGGATATTGTTTAATGGAGTGCCCCTTGACTTTCAGGCTGTTGTAAAGTTCTTGGGTGTATATTTACAAGATAATTTTAGATGGGATGCAGATGTTAGTGAAATTGCGGTTAAGCTCAGATCCCGCATTGGGGTCATTTATAGGATTTCAAGTTTGTTGCCTGCCAGGGTTAAGTTGCTATTGTATTTTTCATTTATTTATTCATTTCAATCTTATTGTCTCTTGGCTTGGGGTCGCACAACTATTGGGAATATTTATGTTTCACAAATTTTTTTACGTTTGGTGAATCCGTCTTTACAGGTACATTATCTTTTTCTCAGTTATCAAATAATGTCATTTGATAAATTATACAGTTTTCGATTATTACTGTTTATGCATGAACGTATATATGCTAAGAAATATTCAGATCTAATCACCTTGCATTTCCGTTCCCGTTATCATGACACTCGTGGAAATACTAGTTTTTTAATACCTTGAGCGCGTACTAATTTGTTATTTGATAATATTAACTTGACCTGCCCTAGGTCCTGGAATGGGGTGCCGCTTCGAATCAAGACGATTACACACTTTTCGGTATTCAAAAAGCAACTAAAGACCTTCAAAATTAATGGTTGATTAACGATTGGTTGTATATAACGTATTATAACTTTAATTTACTGCATAATGGTTAAATTGTTCTTTGGCTTGACTATTTAGATTCTTTGGGGGGGGGGGGCGTCAGGCTATTGTTAGCCCTTTTCCCTGGTTCCCTTGCCACAATCACAGTGCACCGCACTGATTTGTTTAAGAACCTGTAGTGGTGCTTCAATTTACTCAAACTAAAAACAAAATTATTCATGTTATCATACGTGTTTTTGTATTTCCTATTACTTAATTTATACTTTTCAATATATGTATAATATTATTGTATAATATTTGTATTTGCATGTGTTTTTGTACAGAAATTGTATCTGTGATTTGATTGTGTGGTGAACAGTGTAGTGTGGCAAAGAAAATTAAAAACAAAAATAAAAAACACCACGATGGTCGGATCCGCGTGTAGCGGCACCGCGGCGAGAGACTGTATGACGCCTGCATTATGCATCGCCATACCGGCCCGTCGCCCGAGTTATGGTTTGGGGCGCAATTGGATATGGCACCTGCACCCCTCTGGTACGCATCGCCAGCACACTCAACAGCCACCGCTACATCTCCGACGTTTTGGAGCCTGTAGTCCTCCCTTACCTGCAGGACCTGCCAGTGGCCACGTTTCAACAGGACAATGCGCGCCCGCACGTGGCACGCATCGTGCAACAATTCTTCACGGCCCACCAGGTGTCACTGCTACCGTGGCACCGCCTGTTCTCCCGATATGTCGCCCATCGAACACGTCTGGTCACTGATCGGCAACCGAGTGGCCTGGCAAGCACCACCCGCGGCTACCTGTGGCAACGTGTGGAAGCAGCCTGGACCGACATACCCCAAGCCCACATCCAAAGCCTCTTTCGTTCGATGCCGCGGCCGTTATTTCCAGCCATGGGGGCCACACGAACTATCGATGTCTGCGTGTTCCGCAAGTCGCACGGGCCTGTAAGCTCAATCGTTTCATCTTTGTATCTGTTGTTATGTGTCCAGTAAATCTGGCTTTGCTACGTCGTGTCCTTCTTGGTGTTGCATTTTGGGTGGCCAGTAGTGTATTATAAAAAAAAAAAAAAAAAATGGACCGAAATGCTGTAATGAGAACGTGCCTGTGTACATTCCTTCTACCTGGAGAAACCTGATTTTGCAGTACTCACGGGAGGAAGAATCTGAATGATTATAAGGAACTTTTAACAATTCGTAGAGAATGGCAATGAATTAAGTGTTCACTTACATAATGTGTATTACTTGAGCTCCTATCTGTCACTATTTAACCTTGCGCCGTTCTAATCTGGTTTCACTCAGCAGCCTGATGATGCGACCATAGTGGTCGCGAAAGCGCTCGCCAGAGCTTTTATCTACCATATTTTTAAATTGTAAATAAAGACGTTTTTTAAAAAGAAATTTAAAGTGTGGTGTGTGTGCTTTGGCTTCTCCAGAAAGGTTACCGTGCTTCCACAGCTAAATCTTCTTGTCTACAACTCAGCACAAAATACCATTAATTCTTACAGATAACACAGGTCTGCAAAAAAATATTTTTTTTTCAGCTGCATGGGATGTTTTTGGTAAATATTATGTTTTCGAGTGAGCTGAATCTAAAAATGACCTCCATTTCCCTCCATCACGTACAGTTTTTTTGCAAAATACAAGGTGTTTGCATAAAAAAAGCATAACAATAATGAGAAAACCAGCATTTCATTACAATGAACTAAAAAATATTTCTTATAATAAACAAACAATTTCTTCATGAAATGTACTTAACATTCCGTGTTCATTCTTTTTGCCTATGAAACATTTTCTTCTTCTCTTTGATACTTCTTCGAACACGCTTCCGCTTTCCACTTTATGTTTCCCGCTTGCGCATCCAACAGTAGTCAGCTAGCATATTAACGTCCCATCGTCCTTGGTAGCGTCTCTCGATATCACGGACATCCTGGTGAAATCTTTCATCCTGCTCTTCACTGAGGGCTCCCAAGTTTTCGGGAAAATAGTCGACATGGGAGTGTAAGAAATGAACTTTTAAGCTCATCTTGCATCCTTGAGCTTTATACGCAGCCAACATGCGTTGTACAATGGTTTTGTAGTGAGGGTCTTTAGTATTACCCAAAAACTTGCGCACTACGTCTTTGAAATAGTCCCACGCTTCTTTTTCTCTTTCTCCCATTGTTTCTGAAAAGAGGGGATCGGATAACAGTATTCGTATGTCGGTGCCAGTAAAAACTCCCTCTTTCAACTTGGCTTCAGACAGTTTTGGGAACTTGGAACACAGATATCTAAAACATTCCCCATCTTTTGGCAGTGATTTCACAAACTGCTTCATAAGCCCCAATTTAATATGAAAAGGTGGTAATAAAACCTTTTCAGGAGAAACCAAGGTTGTATTAATGACGTTATTTTCTCCGGGGATTAAGGCGTCTCGAAGTGGCCAGTCAATTTTTGTCCAATGGAGATCTCTGGCTCGACTGTCCCACAAGCAAAGGAAGCAGGGATATTTCGTATAACCTTCCTGCTGGCCCAACAACACGGATAGTATTTTGAAGTCTCCACAAAGCATCCAGCGATGTTCTTGATATTTTATTTTCTTAAGAATAATTGCCACATCGTTATAGTTTTCCTCCAAATGCACCGAGTGTCCTACAGGAAGTGATGCAAATTTATTCCCATTATTAAGCAAGACTGCTTTGAGGCTTGTTTTTGAGGAATCAATGAATAGGCGCCACTCAGATGAATCATATTCTATTTCAAAACACTTCATTAGCCCTTGAACATCACTACAAAAAACGAGATTTCCCTCTTTAGAGAAAAATGTAGTGAATTCTCTCTCTCGGTGCCTGTACCACGAAAATGAGGTTCTGGGTGACAACAGGTTTTTTATTTTTTAATCTTGACCCCAGAAATTCGGTAGCATCTTTTGAAAGGCCTAAATCTCTAACCAGGTCATTGAGCTCACTCTGATAAAAAAGTTGGGGTCCCTCATCAACAGAAAAATCTGAACTAGATTCGTCCTGGGGAGGTAATGTGTTTCTGTCCTCAGAATCACTCAGGGTATCTATCATCCAAAGTGGAAGGTGGGTGTGGAACTGGTATTGCACAGAGCTATGAGGCACTGGACGAATAGCTGAATTTAGGTTTGGGTAAGATATTTTCTTTTTATTTTTTGTATTGAAACCTTTCACATCTACCGAACAAAAATAGCAGTCGGTAGTGTGGTTTCGTTGTTCATGCCACATCATAGGAATGCCAAAACGAAATGAGTGTTTCTTACCCTTAAACCACAAACGGGGATCTTCCTCGCGCCTTCTGCACACCTTATGAGGAGCCCAGGCTTTGTCTTGATCCCCAAGTTTCAACTTGAAGTGAGCAAAATACACTTTCTTCACGAAATCACTTATGTTTCTTTGTTGACTTTTAACAGTGTATTCACCACAAATAAAACAAAAGTTGTCAGGAGAAATAACACAACCTCTTGGAGCCATAGTATATAACTAAAAACACGAGCACAGTCACGTTTGAATGCCAAATGTAAACTGAGTGTGGTTCCTCGCTGTTTGTATACACCGCATTGAGTACACACACTGACTCTCCGTACATCTAGAAGCAAACGCTTTTCCTGTGGTGAAGCAGATGGGAACTAGTCTCGCTCCCTTCAAAAAGACCAGTGAAATAACACGTAAAACATAGGTGAACACGAGAGCGAACGAGGTTATGTTGACACCTACGCGTCTGCCGATCGTCTCTCTCTGTAGCTGGGCAGGTAATCGGCAACACCTGCTTCTTCCTCTGGCTCGATAAAAAAAATTCCAAAATGGCGCTGGTCAGTTAGTTAGTTAGTTTGTTGATTTTAGTGGCGCAAGGGCCAGGCTTGGCCAGAGAGCGCCAGACACAGAACTATCAGCTAAAGATTTTTAAAAGCGTGGGAAGTGATTACGAGCAGATAGGCTTGGTAAAAGTTAGCTGCATATAAATAAAAGAAAACAGCAAAAAGTTTCTTTTTTTCTTTTTTTCCCGTTCTTAAAGATAAAAATTAATGCTTTCGAGGGATTCTCTAGGCACTTTTAGTCTCGAATATCCAGTAGTCATCTATATAAGCTATGCAACATAACCAAAGCAACCTAGATCCTGAACTTATTTAGCATGTTAAAACATGATCAAATCTGACAATACGCTTGTTTATACTCATTCCTAATACCATAGAGAACGTGTATAAACATGCTCAACCCAGCCAGTAAGATTCCTCACTTTTCGCTATAAACAAATTAAACAAATTAAACCGGTTGGGACATGATCAACCTGAGCTTCCTCATACCATACTACCCTTGCCCTGCCACCCTTCCACTGCCCCCCCCCATTCCGCTCATTTTCTCCATTATTTATAATTGAGTCTCACTCTAATACATATTAAATGAAAGTAAGAAATCACTTTTGCATAGGATTTTTAGAATCAAGAATAGGATACCAGATTTCGAGTTAAACGGGAGTTTCACTCTAAATGAAACTACAAACACGAGTTTTGCAAGAAAACCTGACGTGATGGAATTTTTTGAGTATTTTTCCCAGTTTCAGTGAGTAAAAATCTATAAGAAACAGTATAAAAATCCTGTGCAGTTTTTTGGTTGCAGACCTGTGTAATTATTAGTTGAAGAATGCCTTGCGTATAAATTATAACAATCATATTGCCCCCAAGAAGGGGAAATGGCGCAGTGGTCTAAGGCGCTGGCCTCTGATCATTCGTCCGTAAGGGGTCCGGGTTCGAATCCCGGTCAGGCATGGATGTTGTGTTTGTCTTACGGCACTGGCTCTCTCCCTTCCCTGGAACCAGTGACCCTAAATTAGGGACGGGCGACTGCTTATAGCCCATTGAGTTGCTCACGGTGGTCGTTAAACCTCCAATCAAAAAAAAAAAAAAAAAAAAAAAAAAGAAGGGGAATCATTTCATAATGATTCCCATGCTTTGGGGACGTTCTTTGGAGACCCACTCAGATATATTAGCCTTGGGGCCCACACAAATGTCTTAGCCTAGAGACCACTAAGGCCTTAATCCGTTCCTGCCTACCTAACAGAAGGAGAGTAGGCTGATTTATAATGAGAATGATCTACCCCAGAACCAACGGCCTAACGGGGTTCTGAACTACAGTGATATAAGAATTTTAAAGCAGCGAAAAATTATAGTTTTGTTTACATCACGACTTTTGAAATGGAAATCCGATTGTCGGTTTTGTCAGGTGTGCAGTTTAAGAACAGTGATAAGCAGTGGCGTAGGAACGCTTTTGATTTAGGGGGGTACAAGCTCATGAACCTTACATCTCAAGGATTAAGCCATCTATGGATGACCCCCTCCGAATTTTTTTTTTTTGGGGGGGGGGGTAGTATATTAGAGTTTTTATAAAAAACGTATACTGATCAGGAATTCATCCGAATGAACATTGTTATCATCATATTATTATTAATTATTACCATTATTATTTTTATTGCTGACAAAAAGTTCACATTATTAATTCCTTATCAGAAAATGAATGGAGAAGTTTTTTTTTCTGTGTTCTCTCTTGTTAATTTTTGTATTTTTTTCCATTAAAATATTGAGCAGGGACAAGTCAACATTAGGATGAATTTCTGCCAGCAATGTTTGGAAAAGAGGGATTTCTCAGGAAATGTTATATAACTCTTTACAAGAACGAATTAAATTTCTTATCATTTTTGTTTACGTTAATAAAGTAAAACCGCAGTAAGATAAAAACTAAAAAACATAAAAGCGAAGATAGTACCATTGAAGCATTATGAAGTCTATATTAAAACTTTGAACGATGCATAGGCTGACTGATGTAAAAAGCACATTGGTCTGGTGCAAAGCTAAATGATGGTGGAGATATCGAGGAATTGGAGTCCTATGAGTGGTATGTGAAATCCGTAATGCACTTGTTGTATTGCTACAGATCTTAAGACAGAAAACAATTTTAGTGCCGGGGCTGCGGGTGCAGAAATGACACTCTGTTTCAACCCATCGCAATGTCATTAGCTGTAGGTGACTGACAGGTGTCATAATATCGGCGCCTTTCTTCTGCTCAAGCTGGCAGTCGTTTGAACTCGTTTCACTGCAGAACTAATTTGCTGGAGTTTTCCAGATGGTTGGCCAGTTTTTGGTGGATGAAAAGCCTCCCACTACAAGCTTCGGATAAAAAAAAACAAAAAAAAAAAAACAGATGACCCGTGATATTTCTTTGAAAAAAAAAGAGAATAAAAAGAAAATAAGTAGCATATAAATTTTACAGTTCACTCTTTATGAATGATTGGTTTGTGTTTGCTCTTATCTGGGGGAGGGGGTACAGTAGATATTAATGTACCCCTCTCCAACATTTGGGGGTACATTGACCCCCCCCCTTCCCGTTCCTACGCCACTGGTGATAAGTCTCAAAGACTGCAGAGGACTGAAAACTTCCGCACATCTGTTTTCTGCTAAAGCCTTGAGTATAATCAAGTAACTAAAATAAAAAAAATGAAATAAAAAATGGAGTAATGTAATACTTCCGGCCGTACTTTCTTCTCCCGTCCTTTTATCATAACTATCATTATATTTTTCTTTCCTGTAAAGACATCTGTGATAAATGTGAACAGCCTCATCTGCTTACAAATCTCCCTTCCGATAAGCTGGCAGTTTGAAGAGCGAAGATTAAAAGTGAATGTTCAGCTCATTCCAGTTTCCCTTTATATGGCTTCCTGTGATCGGTTATGTTTATTCTGCTAATGACTTAACA
The DNA here is from genome assembly GCA_039090855.1 of Macrothele yani. NCBI lineage: Eukaryota > Metazoa > Arthropoda > Arachnida > Araneae > Macrothelidae > Macrothele > Macrothele yani. The sequence goes on from CM077004.1 coordinate 43,755,552, forward strand.
TAAACACACGAATTCCTGAATTGACGGATGTACGCGTGAACAACCGCACTTTGCCCGCAGCAATAGTGCAGTCGTATTGCATTTCCGTCTGAGATGAAAAGTTGTTGCACATCTGCGTTTAGAGCATACTACCTAAAAATGCTATTTCTCATTTCCTTCTTATAAAAAGTCACACTTTCTATTAAAGCTGATTAGTTACGCACGATATTTGATATTACACAGAACGTCACTAAAACGTTCTTCCATTTCACATCTGTAATGTTTTAAGGTTGCTTGTTTTCAGTGTGGCACAGAACTACTGCCGGTATGGTCGACACCAAGATTTTAAATCGAAAGCCATTCTGCTTCAGTATGTTAAGTGCTCTGCTGCTACACTGAAACTGTAGTGTTGCAGCAGAGCACTTAACGTCTTTTCAGTCCCAGCTGCTAACCATTCATCAATTTTAGCCGTTAAAAATCTCATTTGCCAATTTTTGTGTTAAAATTTGTGCTTTTTATTTTTGCGTTAAAATTTGTGTAAAATTCGTGACGGGTTTATAATTTATTACATACCGGGATGGTAAACAATGTTTTTTTTAACTGCCGGTATACTCACTTTCATTTTTGTTAACTACCGGTATGCCATACCGGCCCACTTCGAACACTGCTTGTTTTCCAGATTGCTTGCTGAAATAATGGCCACTTACTAACTAAATGATTAGCACATAACTAACGAATTCAGGTATCGATTTACGTAGCAAGAAATGGAACTTACAAAGAACTTGTATACACAGTGCGTCAAAGAATTTTTAAGACTGGCGCTAGATTTCATCCTACGGTGGCGCCACCAGTGTAATCGCGAATGCGTTATAAACCGTGACCATCTGCTTGCTTTCTGCCAAAAGTACTGCGCAGTTGTTAAAGTATCTCAAACGAAACGGGCGTTCATTAGAGAAGTAAAATTTTTTTCATGTTGAATTATTAAGATGGAACAAAGGGCTGTTATTAAATTTAACGCATAACTTGGTAACAGTGCCTCGGAAACGTACCAAATGATGAAAAAAGTTTAGGGTGAGTTTTGTTTAAGTAGATCAAATGTTGTCCTGTGGCACAAACGTTTTTTGGACGGAAGAGAGACGCTAGAAGATGATAAGCATACCGGAAGACCAAGTTCATCTAGGACACCTGAGATTATTGAAAGAGAGCGTGATGTCGTAGAAAACAATCGATTTGCGTTGCTAAGAATGATGGAAGAGTCTTTAAACATCAACAAAGAAACGATTCGAACCATCCTGCATGAAGATTTGGCCCAAAACAAACGTCTGTGCTAAATTCGTTCCACACACGTTAACCAATGAACAAAAATCAAGGAGAAGTGTACATTGCAGAGATATCATTTCAGCCGCTGAAAATGATCCAAACTTCTTAAAATCGATTGTTACAGGTGATGAAACATGGTGTTTTTAATATGATCCTAAAACAAAGCGTCAAAGTGCATAATGGAAGTCAAAAAACTCGCCACAATCCAAAAAAACGAGAAAAGTTAAATCGAAAATCAAAACAATGCTCATTACATTCTTCGATAGTAAGGGTTATTATCCACAAAGAATTTGGTCCAAGTGGACAAACAATTGCTGGTGAGTTTTATTTAAATGTTTTGAGGCGTTTGATGGGCAGAATTCGTCGCATTCGTCCAGAATATCGAGATGAAAACAGTTGGTGTTTGTCGCACGATAATGCACCCAGTCACACCTCACTTCATGTTCGGAGATTTTTGGCGAAAAATAACGTCTGTGTGTTGAATCATCCACCGCATTTGCCTGATTTAGCACCCTGCGACTTTTCTTTGTTCCCAAAATTTAAAATGACGTTAAAAGGGTGTTATTTTGACGATATTTTGACCATACAAACAGCTTCAACGCGTGCTTTGGAGGCAATTCCGCAAAGTGAACTGGAACAGGCATTCCATTCATTATTAAATCGCTGTAACAAGTGTAGTGAAGCCGGAGGGACTTATTTTGAATAACAAACCAAAACAAATTATAATTTCTTGTTTCCTATTTCATTTTACAGACCCAGTCTTAAAAATTCTTTGACGCACTGTGTATTCCTGGTTACTAACTTACAGCTCTCTCCAAACATGAACACAAGAAAAGCTTGCGGACTGAACTACATATTATTCTCGTGGATTTAACTTATGCAGTATATAAACCATTAAGATTGTTAACAAGCAGTCCAAATTCAATCAGTAAAGTATTTTTCGTTGCATCATTGCACTTCTCTCGATGTGGCCCTTTTTTTTTTTTTTTTTTTTCTTGATTGGAGGTTTAACGACTATTCTGAGCATCTCAATGGGCTATAAGCAGTCGCCCGTCCCTAATTTAGGGTCACTGGTTCCAGGAAAGGGAGAGAGCCAGTGCCGTAAGACACACACACAACATCCATGCCTCACCGGGATTCGAACCCGGACCCCTTTCGGACGAATGATCAGAAGCCATCGCTTAGACCACTTCGCCACCGGGCCACGCTTTGCAAGGGGTAACATCGGGAGTACGGATGTTACGAAAACATGTCACACTTTGCACGCTTATAGCTTCGAAACTAATAATAGTGGAGTAATAAATAATACATATTCATTAGATAGTTTATAGAGTCCCATTTATAACCAGAGGCAGATTTCCGACTAAGCGCACTAGGGCGTCACAGCTTGAGGGGCGCCGAAAGCGTACAATTGTATTTCCAGTTTTGTTTTGTTTTTCACGAACCGAAACAAATCAATCCTTAAAGCGACTACTTTGTATTTGTCAATTGATATTTTACTTTCTCATATTAGTAACACATATTTTTTCTTGCTCTTGCTGTTACTCCGAATTTTCGAGTTGTTATCGATGTACTTACACTAACTATCCCCCAACAAGTAATTGGACACCCGTACAATCGACGATATCTGCGGTCCTGACACACGTCACGGCCGCCGCCGTTACATATCGTGTGGGAAACAACAACGCAACCAGTCGCATGCAAGATGCCACGCAGTTCGGAGCTCTCTGATATCGAGAAAGGTGTAATCGTCGGGTATCACAGAAATGGCTGATCCATACGTGACATATCCAACGAGTTGAAGTACCCAAAATCGACAGTGGCCTACGTGATTGGGAAGTGGAAGATGAGAGGTGACTGTCGGAATGTGCCCCGACCCGGCAGACCCACAAAACTGGGAGTTACAGACCGACGGTTGCTGGCCAGAGAAATTCGGAAGAACCGCACCAAATCGATAGACCACATCCGCGAGGAGTTTCAACAGGCATCCGGGAGTGTTCTTTCGATGAATACCATCCGTAAGGAAGCCCATCTGCTCGGTTATCATGGACGTGCTGCCGCCCACAAGCCTTTGATCAGCAAGTCCAATAGCGCTGCTCGGCTAACGTGGTGCAAAAAACGTCGACAGTGGACCGTTGAACAGTGGAAACAGGTTCTCTGGAGCGACGAATCAAAGTTCACCCTCTACCATTCGAATGGCAGGGTCTGGGTTTGGCGTCTGCCTGGAGAATGCCTCCTGCCGGAATGTATTGTGCCAACTGTGAAGTTCGGCGGCGGTGGAATTATGATATGGGGGTGTTTCTCCTGGTATGGCACGGGACCCCTGGTCGCAATTCCTGGTAGACTCATCGCCGAGACCTACTGCCCCATTTTGGATGACCATGCGCTTCCTACGTTGTGGCTGTTTTACGGGGTTTACCCATGTTACTTTCAGGATGACAATGCCACCTGTCATGTTGCGAGGTCCACCATGCCTTGGTATGGTGACAATGGGGTTAATCGAATGGACTGGCCTGCGCAGAGCCCGGACCTTAACCCTATCGAGCACCTCTGGGACGAGTTGAAGCGTCGACTTAAGGGGTGCCCCACCGTCCGAAATCGGTAAAGGATCTGACCTGTCTTCTCCAAGCCGAGTGGAAGAAAATACCGCTAGCCGTCGTACAACGCCTGGTTGAGAATATGCCCCGGAGGGTCGCAGCTGTAATCGCCGCTGGTGGAGGCTCCACCAACTATTGAAGGTGAATAAACTTCGTTTTGCTTTGCTATCACAGGTGTCCAATTACTTGTTGGTAGATAGTGTATTTTGAAAGGAACGGTTAAAATAATTTTGCCTTCCTTTTAGTGGTAGGTAAAGGAAGTATTCACACTTCCCACGCTTTTCATTGTTTAAGGCAGATTCTTAACTAGGCTGCTGTGCTATAAATTGCTTTCGTACTACTTCCAGCCAAGGGAACATTCCCTCCTTTCCCCCCGAGTTGCGATGAGAGTGTCGGAACGTTCCCTCCTTTCCCCCGAGTTGCGATGAGGAGTACTTGTAAAAACTTAATTCCTGATGATCGGGGGTGCTTGCTGTCAATTGTTTTTATACCTTCGTGGTAGGATAATGAAGCTGTTTTTCAGCCTTAATACCCTAAACCAGCTTAAACCAAAAGAGTTAATATTTAGGCTGTAAAAATAAAAAAAAATATCTTTTTCTTATTTAACAGTGTTAAAAGTAATTTATATTGTATTTCAACAACAGTTTCTTATTACTTTCTCCTCCCCTGGCTTAATACTGATAATTATCAAGTATTCTCACCTTTCCTGTTTCTTAAATCCACATAAACTAACTTTTGAAAAAGCAATAAAAAGTTACAACGATACTCTTACTCAGAAACCTGTGGTTCCTACTTTCCCATTTTCAAACCGGATTTTTTGCATTTAATTTTTATGCTTTCATTTCTGATAGCTGCATTACAGGTATCGAAAAAATCTCACGCATCTTTTTAACAGAATAAAAAAAAATGCAGACCTGCTCAATTTCCCTATGAAAATAATAAGAAAAAAATGATTTCAAGAAACTCTTCTTATTCTTGCTTTCCTGCACTGACTGATGAAATTTTTACTGTCCAATTTTTTTGGTCCATGGCATTTCTCTGTGCCATGGACGACTGAATTTCTTCGATGTGGTGATTGTTCGCCACAGGAAAACTTCTCCACGGAAAGTCATCCACCCTTTTCAAGTGAAGTACTGTTCACAAATTGCCTTTTACACAAATTTTCTAATGTAGATGACTTTTCCGGTTGCCAATGTCTTCAAGTATTTTATTTTTGCTTGATAACATGTTCATTGCCTACTAATTTGCTCATAGCGTAAAAGCAAGATGATTTCTCAAAGCTGAAGCAATAGAAAAGACACGTTTGGTAAATGAAACGCATTCGAATTTTATGACAAATACGCAAAGTACTGATAAATTTAGAGAAATTCCATTTTCAGCGCGCTGAGCGTTAAATTTGCTAAGTAACTTACAAATGAAAGGCTGCTAAAGTAATCAGTTTTGCCTAACGTATCAAATTCAGAAAAAACTTTTGCTGTAACTGAAATGGTCTCTTCGTAGCGTGAAGCTAAAATTTTCTAAATTTCCATTTTGAGAACTCCGAGCGAAAAATTTATGAACCAGTAGTGAAATTTTAAATGAGCAAAATTTAATGAATATTAATGACCTACCATTCGCAAAACTAATGTTTCAAAAAATCTGTGAAAACCAAATTCTTTGGACTTAGCGCCTCTAGCAGGAAATTAAGGAACTAATTGGAAAATTTGAATTTTTGAGAAGGAATAGTTAATTGAGCCTAATCTGAGAGGCACGGAAATATTTTTTCCCTCTAAGTTGAATAGTTTCTTCACAACAGAAGTTTAAATTTTTTGAATTTTCAACTTTGGCAGCCCTTAGCAGTAAATTCATGAAGAATATGGATATTTAATGTGCAAACTTAATGCCCTTTGATTTCCTATTAGCCTCAAAAAATTTTTTTTTTGAAATATCTCTAAAAACAAAAAGTTCGATGTTCACGGACAGATAAAATTATTACACTAGCACTGTTTCTTACAGAACGTTCTGATAATAAGAAGATGGAATGGCATTTTAAAAAGCATAAACATCTTTTTCTTGACTCCCCCACCTTTTGTTAATCTGACGGATGATCAGATCATATGTATAGAGGATTTTAGGAAGGGAGTGTCTGACCCTAGGTCTTAAACAACCCTTAGAAATAGGAAGCTAGGAGATTTGGGCTAGAGTGTCTGATAGGAAAGTAACACGGAAGTGAGGTAGAATGGGGAAGGAAGACACCCTTATTTATTACCGGGGGGCCAGTACCCGGGGTCCGACGGCTTAACGTGCCCATCCGACGCACGGCGGGTATTTAGTGGTTCGGACGTTCCTACCTGCCAAGGATCAAACCTGAGGTTATTTGCATGACAGTCACGAACGCTGACCACTAGGCCACCAGCGGCCCATCTGACGGATGAAGATTTCTGAGGCGATAAGAAGGGGGAGAGGACTCCTGAACCTTTTAGAGCCTAGGGCCTGAAAACATCCAAAATCGCCTCTGTTTACAACAAAAGAAGTTTTAACCCTTCGATACAGTATAGCGTTAGAAAGTTAAGCTAAATTTTGCGTGATTTTGTTTCGGTCCACGCCGTTTTGAGATTGATAACAAGTGAATAGATAATGATAGCGATTACCTCAGCCTCGTTCCGTAGCTGACGGTCAGATCTAATGGACGTAAAGTATGTGATAAACCGAAATAAAGTGGAATTAAAATGTATTTATTTTTTAAATAAAACAAAAATTTGAGGACGAAAATTGAGAAATGCCGCGCAAATCCAGGGAAAATTACTATAAAGACCGACGAAAGTTGAAGAAACGGCTAGAGGAGAACGAGAGGAATCCGAAAAGGCCCGCGAAGTTAGCAACTGAAAGATCACTCATAACACGTTTAGTTGTATAAAAAAATCGTAACTCGCCCCCACCCCATCCCGAAAAAAATTTCTGGGCACGCCACTGCGAACCATATACAGTCGTCAACTACTGCTTTTGAACTAGGGGCCGCGGGTGGCCTTGTGGGCAACGTTCGTGACTGCCATGGAAAGGACCTCAGGTTCGATCCACTAAAATATCCGCCGTGCGTCGGTGGGCGCGTTAAGCCGTCGGACCCCGGGTACTGGCCCCCGGTAATAAATAAGGGCGTCTTCCTCCCCCTTTCTACTTCGCTTCCGTGTCACTTTCCTATCGGGCACTCTAGCCCAAATCTCCTAGCTTCCTATTTCTAAGGGTTGTTTAAGACCTGGAGTCAGACATTCCCTCTACATATGATCATTTGACATTCCCTCTACATATGACAAAATCCTCTACATATGATCATTTGATCATCATCTCAAGGCTTTTGAACTAGGAATTATAATAGAAACCGCATTTTCGGGACATTAAAGTCATTCTTTTGCATGATAACGCACGGCCCCATGACCAGTGACGTCAGAACCGTGGGGGCAGAGGGAGCAGCTGTCTCCGTGCTCATTTGTACATAGGAGATAAATATCACCTTTGCCCCTTCACTTTTCTTCCTTTTTAATTATATCGGAAATCGCATAACTATTTAAATTTTATTATTTTCTATTTTGATTATTAACGATCTAGAACTCTTCATTTTTAAATTCCATTCCTGAGACGCAGGTTAAACTGCCTTCGCTTGTCTGGTTTGACGCGGGAAAAAGTTTCAGGGAGTAACAGCCTTATTAAGAAACAGTTATCCTGAAATATCTGAAAGGTACTGTGTTTTTATGAAAAGGGCAGGAACATTTTCTATTCGGTTTAAGTATAATAAAATAAGTTTCTCTTTAAAAATAAGAAAAAAGAAATAAAGTGAAGGGGGCGGGTGGGGTTTTTGTGAAAGGAATTAGATATGTCTTTATACGAATGTTGTTCGATGCACCAGGCAAATGTTTCGGTTCTTGTGGAATTCATGCTGATATGGTGTCCAAACCAGTACAATTCTACATCGTTTATGAGTAGAAAATGTTTTATATTGAAAATCCCTATCATCAGCATTGTCAACCATTATCGATCCACTGCTGGACGAAATCTCCCCAAGTTTCTTCCACAACGGCCTGTCTTGTGCCAGTCTCCTCCAGGTTACTCCCGCATACTTTCGAATTTCATCCACCCATCTCCCATGTGGTCTTCTTCTGGGTCTTTTCCTGTCCCTTGGAATCCAGTCTAAAATTTCAGATGTCCATCGATGGTCTGTCCTTCTGGCAATATGTCCAGCCCATTGCCATTTCAGGGATTTTACTCTAATCATGATGTCTTCCACACTTGTCATTTTTCTGATCCACGAATTCCTCTTCTTATCTCTCCTGGTTACACCAAGCATGCGTCTCTCCACACTTCTTTGAATTGTCTGCAGTCTTTGTATGTCTGTTTTAGTTAATGTCCACGTCTCTGCACCATACGTAAGCACTGGAAGGATGCATTGATCAAACACTTTTCTTTTAAGACATAATGGCATATTGCTCTTGAAAATTATGCTGTTTCTTCCAAAAGCTCTCCAGGCAACTTTTGTACGCCGATTAATTTCTTCATCAATGTGATCCTCAATTGATATTTGTTGTCCAAGATAAATGTAGGTATTGGTTATCTCCAGCTTTTCTCCATCAATCGATAAATCTTCATTTCTTGTAAAAGCATTGTACATCACTTTTGTCTTCTGAAAGTTCATTTTTAATCCCACTTCTTTATTGTTGTCAGAAAGTTCCTGGATCATACCCTGCAGCTCTGATGAGGTAGTTGCAAAAATGACTACGTCATCAGCAAATCGAAGGTGAGTTAGATAATCTCCATTAATCTTTATCCCTTTGTTTTCCCAGTTCAGTGATTGAAAGGCATTTTCCAAAGTGACATTAAAGAGTTTGGGAGATATAGTGTCGCCTTGTCTCGCTCCTTTTCCAATTTTTATGAGTGCTGTATTCTCAAATAGCCTATTATATACACTGTATCCCTAAACGTATTCGGACACTACAATGTTTTGGGACAAATGGCTGTATTATCGCAATCAGTAGATAGTCAGCACACCTTTTGCTTGTATGACAGCGGTAACTTGTCGAGGCATATTATCAACCAATTTCCGATAGGTTTTGACAGGAATGGCTAGCTATTCGTTCTGCAAAGCTCCTGCCAAAGTGGAGAGCGAAACCAGTCCTTGTGATCGATTTCGTATCCTTCGCTCCAGTTCATCCCAGAGTTGTTCTATAGGATTAAGATCAGGATTCTGAGCAGGCCAGTCTAACAATTTCACCACATTTTCAAAAAACCAGTCCTACACACGCCGTGCAGTATGGCAGGGAGCTCGATCGTGTTGGAAAAAACAACGGTCATTTCCATAATACTGCCACATTATTGGTAGGGTATAATTATCAAGAAGGTTCAGTGACGCTTCAGAGTTCATGGTCTGTGGTATAATAACCAACGTGCAGAATCCCATCGACGAAAAACAACTCCATACCATGATGGAGGCTGCACTGAGCTTAACAGTTGGAATAACACAGTCTGAAATCCAAACATACACTCTCATCAGATTTGAAGAGTGAAAAGCGTGACTCATCAGTCCAAAAAACAGCTTTTCAGTTATCCCGAGTCCAGGAACTGCTGGAGACGCACCAGTGCAAACAGCGCTTCGCATTCACAGATGTAATGTGTGGCTTGTGTGTCGCTGCTCCACCATAATAACACACACTGTGCAAATCTCTGAGGAAAGTTATGGTACTAACCGATCCATTACAGCATTTCCTACTTCAGCAGAGATGGAAACGGTAGAGGAAGAACGGGATTTCTTAACATTTCTTACTGTGGCTCTTCTGGCACCTTCCGTCTGTTTGTGCTGCCTTCTTGAACGAATTTTCGCTGTAGTTGCACCGTCCTGCTTCCATCTCTTCACGACATCACTTACAGCTGATTCTGGTATGTCTAGTTTAGCTGCAATGCTCCATATGGAAACGTTACTCAAATGACATCCTATGACCAGCCCACGCTGGAACTCGGAAAGTTTACGCCCACGTGACATATCCTTTTCAAAGTTACTGATAACACGGCAGAACATCTCAGCTTTGTATACGTACCTCCCAATCACAGCGCATCTTGCTTCGCAACCGTTCTTTGAACTTCTGCAACTTGCGAATGAAATGTCCGGCAAAGGACCAGCACACGTGGACGGCGAGAAAGGAAAAGTAGGAGAACTTACCTAATCCCCCTCGGCATTGACACATAGTTGCCATCTGTTGGGCAAGGCCATGATCCTGAAACGAAAAGAGGCTTGTGGCTGGGACCCAAAGAAGTCATCAACTGCACGTTGAATCTCCTTGTCTGTCGTAAACTTTTTCCTGGACAGGAAGTGATCCAGGAGACGAAACACATGATAGTCTGTCGGAGACTAGTCCGGAGAATAGGCAGGATGAGACAGTGCTTCATAGCCCAAGGCACCTAGTGTCAGCATCGTTCGTTGTGCGACATGAGGTCGGACGTTGTCCTGGAGCAGAAAAACACCATGTCTGTTGACCAAAGCCGATTGTTTCTGCAGCATTTTCCAGTGCATCTGGTGTAATTCAGCACAATAGCGTTCTGCATTGATGGTTTGGCCTCTTGCCAAGAAACTCCGATGAATTTTCCCAGCTGCGGACCACCAGACAAGGAGCATCATCTTCTTAGTGCGTAGGGGTGGCTTAGGATGCCGTCCAGCAGGCTGTGCCTTGCCCAACCATTGTGCGGATAGTTTTCGATTATCATAAAGGACCCACTTCTCGTCACAGGTGACGATTTGATGCAGTAGAGGTTCGTGTTTATTCCTGGCTAGCAGGGACGTGCAGACTTCCAAGCGCGTAGTCTTGTTGGCAGCTGTCAACTCATGCGGCAGCCACATGTTCAGCTTTTTGACCTTACCCAGCGCAGCCAGGCGCTGAACAACCGTCGTGTGGTGGAAACTTACCTCGGCCGCTATCTCACGACACGTTTTTCGTGGGTCCGCTTCAACCACACGTAACTGAACATCTTCAGAAACAGCAACAAGTCGGTGACCACGTGATTCGTTTTGCAGGTCCACATCTCCGCTTCGAAACTTCACAAACCATCGCCGAATGGTTCGTTCGTTGGCTGTATTCTCTCCAAACGCTTTGAAAACGTTTCAAGTGGCAATTCCTGCAGAATGGCTTAGTTTAAATTCATACAAGAAGATGACTCTCAAATCAGGTATCTGCATGTTTCCTTTGCAAGCCACGGTACGTCCAAACAAACCACGCCTAAACCTTATTCTTCACACATATGCTAGCTATTTTTAGTAACTCTGTGACGTAATACCCGCAACTCAATATTTGTTAGTGTCCCGATACTTTTGATAATATAGTGTACATAGATATAAAACTCAAATCTTATATTAATGTAGATTTTGCCGATGTATTCATTTTATCGATGCCCGTTCTAATGACGTCATCACGTCTTGTTTTACAACAGCACATTTATGATCTGACCAAAAGATACATATTCTGATTTCTTGCTCCCGTGGTCAAAAAATAGTTCCAATGCCGCTGCCCATGACTCTACAGCAATCCAGAAAACCGTCATGCAGATGGGAGGGGGGGGGGTTCTCCCTCATGCGGCTTGTTCCTCAGATTCATTTTCGTCGAATTACCACTAGTTTCGCTCGATGCAACATTTCTTTGCCTGCCAAACCTGAGGATCTCCAAAAATGCATCGACAACTTCATCGCATCGAAACCGTCGTCGTTATTTCACGACAGCAATCGCCAGTTACCGGATACATAACGTTACGTTGTAGCTCACGGGAGGAGGGGAGGGGTGGGGGTAGGGCATATGTTTCTATTAATATTAAGCGCTACTTTTTTGCGCAAGTACCGCATCTATTCAACCATAAAACGCTGGAAACTTGTGCAGAGACATAATACTCAAAAGGAAAACTTCAGAAAATAAAGCTTCTTAAGAACAGTTGTTGAAAATAATTCCAACGCGAAATGATCACAGAAACAAAAGAAGATTGCAATGTCATGCATCAAAAAGAAATGTTTCTTTTTCCCTGTGCGTGCACTTATTGGACCTGCTGTGACTTTTGCAGATAAATCTTTGGTAACCTTGACCTCTTGTTAAAGACAATTTCCTGTCTCCTCGTAAACATATTACTAATGCTTTATCTGCTGTCTCTTCCGTTTTATGAGTTTTTGCAAGTTAAGTGATTGGTTTCGGGGAAAAAACTGAGCCATTATTAACATATATTAGGGCGGTAAAGACCTACACAGTGCGGTAAAGAATTTTTAAGACTGGGTCTGTAAAATGAAATAGAAACAAGAAATTATAATTTGTTTTGGTTTGTTATTCAAAATAAGTCCCTCCGGCTTCAATACACTTGTTACAGCGATTTAATAATGATTCGAATGCCTATTCCAGTTCACTTTGCGGAATTGCCTCCAAAGCACGCGTCGAAGCTGTTTGTGTGGTCGAAATATCATCAAAATAACACCCTTTTAACGTCATTTTAAGTTTTGGGACCATGTTTCATCACCTGTAACAATCGATTTTAAGAAGTTTGGATCATTTCCAGCGGCTTAAATGATGTCTCTGCAATGTGCACTTCTCCTTCATTTTTGTTCATTGGTTAACGTGTGTTTAACAAATTTAGCGCAGACTTTTGTTTTGCCCAAATCTTCATGCAGGATGGTTCGAATTGTTTCTTTGTTGATGTTTAAGGACTCTTCCATCATTCTTAGTGACGCACATCGATTGTTTGCCACGAAATCACGCACTTTTTCAATAATCTCAGGTGTCCTAGATGAACTTGGTCTTCTGGTACGCTTATCATCTTCTAGCGTCTCTCTTCCTTCCAAAAAAAGTTTGTGCCACAGGAAAACATTTGATCTACTTAAACAAAACTCACCGTAAACTTGTTTCATTATTTGGTACTTTTCCGAGGCACTTTTACCAAGTTTTGCGTTAAATTTAATAACAGCCCTTTGTTCCATCTTAATAATTCAACATGAAAAAATGTTTACTTCTCTTTTAAACGGCCGTTTCGTTTGAGTTACTTTAACAACTGCGCAGTACTTTTGGCAGAAAGCAAGCAGATGGTCACGGTTTATAACGCATTCGCGATTACACTGGTGGCGCCACCGTAGGCTGAAATCTAGCGCCAGTCTTAAAAATTCTTTGACGCACTGTGTATAGCACGATGCATTGGATTACAGCTGGTAAGAAACACAACCTTCAATTTGAGTTCCATTGTTTATTATGCCTTTATGTATATTATGACGAAGTAAATTTCTCCATTTTTATGCCAGGGGCTAGATCCGAACTCACAACTCTCGGCTCCGGAGCTCCGAGTGCTATCTACTATACTACACTGGCATGCAGGGGCGCACCCAAGCGGGGATCCGCGGGTCCGGACCCCCCTCCCCTCATGAGACTAAGTGTTTTGCAATAGGACTCCGACACCATTGGTTCCCGACACGAGAGATTCCTAACCCTCTAACTGTTCTCCAATTTTCCTAATTGATGAATTTCAATTTTCATAATTGCTGAAATCACGCATTATAGAATTTGTTCTAAAATACATTCTGTGAAACTGTAATATAGCAATAGATAAAATAATTACATTTGTGGTTAACTCCTTTTCTGAAATATGTATTTTTATTAAAAGTAAAATCAACAAAGAAAACACCATTTGCAGCTGGATAATTCATGAATACAATGTATTAAATTCTTTCGCAGATCAAAACATTTATTATAACAGTCACGCCGCGTAAGTACACATACATGAACATTTTAACTTGCAGAGCCGGACCCCCCCCCCCCCCTCCCATTCCGAATTTCTTAGTGCGTCCTTGCTGGTATGTGCTTTGGTGACGTCCCGATTCATACTTTCCTGTTTCATCCTCTGCTCAAAATCGTGGCGTTTCGTCCTCGGGTTTTAACAGCAGTGGCGATTCGTCTCCCCCTCCCGACATTTTCCCAGTCGTTTAATAAAATGAGTTATTTGATTTCGTGTTATTATTTACTCGTTATTTAGTTTTGCTCAGAGTTTTAACTGCATATTGTGTTTCCAGGGAATACCACGAGGAGGTGTCTGACTTCGTTCCCTAAAAATTATTATCGTGGTTTCTGAGACTACTACTCCGTTTTCTTTTTTCTTGTCACAAATGCAGGAAAAATCTTTGTCAGAAAAATGCAGTGAAAATAGCTGTGATTGGTAGCACATTGTCAATTTTCAGAACTTATCTAACATATAATTGTATTCCACTGTGTATGCCAAAGCACGTAAGCATTCAATTAGTGTCTCCTTTCCGGTTTCGAAATCGTGAACCGCTTTCTCAATTATTTTATCAAAATTTATATATATTTTTTGTAGGCATATTAAGTTCATGTTGGTTTCTTTGAATGTCATAGATCGTTTAACTTAATTAAAAGTTCTGATATATTTGGATGTGATTTTCTTACAGATTTATTTAATCTCTATCTGTCGTGCCACGATTCTATACGGAATTTGTCGTTCTGTGACGCTCTTTATAACAGTTCCATATCGACCAATAACAGGGTTGTCCATCCACTAATCTACCATAAAATGATTAAACTCTTGAACAGTATCATTTGTGGGCGCATCCTCCATTATGGCTAAAATTCCATCTTCTACACAAGTGGGTGAAATGAATGCAAGAGCTGCAAACATTCCTATATGACGTTTAATGTCTTCATTGTTTATGTATTGTGATGTTAGGCCTAAATTTTGAACTTTACGCCATAGAGATTGGTTGTAATGGTAATTACATTCTTTGACGTCGCAATCTATATTAAATAAAACGGGAAAGGATGAATCGGAACCTACTCCTGTGTGCCGGGGACGAATCGCCACTCCTGTTAAAACCCGAGGATGAAACGGCACCATTTTGAGCAGTGGATGAAAGGGGAAAGGGATGAATTGGTACCTACTCTGTTCCCTCACTGCTATCTGCCTTTATCTCATGTGCGTCCTGCGGTTCAGGCACATCACAATATATAGGCATAACAAACAATGGAGCCCAGATTGAGGGTGTGTTTCTTACCAGCTGTAATCCGATACATCGTGATATAAGTCTTGGCAGCCCTATATCTGTTAATATAAGTCTGCACGAATAAATAACGATACTAACAAAACTGAACCAATTATCTCTTTAATTATCTAAAATATTAACATTTTCCGTTTTGTACACTGAGCATATCAGCAATCCACATAGGGACTACAAATTCTGACATATGCCGCTTCTCATCTACAGATATATTTTTTTAACTCAAGTAAATTCTGTTATCCGTGATTATGAATTAATTGCAGTTATCGGAACAAGATGGCATCTTTCAAAACTTCCAACGACGTCTTTTTTTATTTTTTTTTATTGGAGGTTTAAATGATTGATTGGATCTGGTGGCACAGGAACATGACAACAGGCAGACACACAGACAAGATACAGATGTTTCATATCAACAAGTACATTCAAATTTAATAGATAAAACATTCAAATTTAATAGATAAAACATTCAAATTTAATAGATAAAACATTCAAATTTAATAGATAAAACATGGTTAATGGATAGATATAACATTCAATAGTACCATTTAATAGATAAAACATTTAATAGTACCAAATATGGTTTTTACAGTATGCTAAATGACCAATGTACACAGAGAGCCAGTGTTTGACAAGCACCACATTAAGAGCCAGTGCCGAAAGACAAACACAAACATCCATGCCTCACCGGAATTTGTACCCAAACCCAACTAGGCCGAATGGTCACAAGCCAACGCCTTAGACCAATGCGCCACCCGGGCCGCAACGACGTTTTCAATCACCAGTGAACGTATAAATTGCTTAAAATGTGTTCAAATGAAAACAACAAAAATGGAAAGAATAAATGTGTCATTCATTCTTTTTGCAGTGAACGTCGCTTCCATCCCGATGACGCGTTGCGTTGTCCTGTTAAAAGATGGCATTGTGGTCCCGGTAAACCTCTGCAGATAGGATGGAATTGGTCAGCTAACAGGACCCTATAGCGTCCACCATTCAGTGTTTGCGGGATGATAACCAACGGACCTAGGGCTTTCCAAAAAAAAAGCTCTCCAGATTAGACCACCACCTGCTTGTTGAACTTCAGCTGTTCAACCAGGAGATATGGCTTCATGCTGTTTACACCATATACGAACCCGGCCATCAGCATGGTGCAGCAGGAAATGGGACTGATCACTCCAGATAACTTTATTCCATCTGTCCAGGGTCCATTGTCCTGAACCCATCTTCCATCGGTCCTGAACCCTTCATCCATTTTGTCCAGGGTCCATTGTTCTGAACCCGGCCATCAGCATGGTGCAGCAGGAAACGAGACTCATTACTCCAGACGACCTTCTTCCATCTGTCCAGGGTCCATTGTCCTGAACCCATCTTGCTTCGGTCCTGAACCCTTCTTCCATCTGCCCAGGGTCCATTGTCCTGAACCCATCTTGCATCGGTACTGAACCCTTCTTCCATCTGTCCAGGGTCCATTGTCCTGCACCCGGCCATCAGCATGGGGCAGCAGGAAACGGGACTGATCACTCCAGACGACCTTCTTCCATTTGTCCAGGGTCCATTGTCCTGACCCCGTCTTCTATCTGTCCTGAACCCTTGTTCCATCTGTCCAGGGTCCATTGCCTTGAACCCGGCCAACAGCATGGTGCAGCAGGAAACCGGACTCATCACTCCAGACGACCTACTTCCATCTGTCCAGGGTTCATTGTCCTGAACCCATCTTCCATCTGTCCTGAACCCATCTTCCATCTGTCCTGAACCCTTCTTCCATCTGTCCAGGGTCCATTGTCCTGAACCCGGCCATCGACATGGTGCAGCAGGAAACGGGACTCATCACTCCAGGTGACTTTCTTCTATCTGTCGAGAGTCCATTGCAGACGCTTCTTGGCCCATGCGAGGCGTTGTTGCGTTAAATGGATGCCATCATGGGTACCCTCGTTGGTCTCCGGTAGTGGAACCTCATGGAAGCAAGGTACGCTACATGGTGCATGTAGAAATAGGTCGAACTGCACCGCTGTTGTACTGGTGGGAGAGCTGAGTGACTGTTGCACATCGCTGCTGAGATATTCGTGACACTCGACGCTCACCTCTCGGAACAACCGCTCGTGGCTGACCAATGTGAGCCCTGCTTCTGGATGTCTGTGCATGGTTAATCCAGTCCTGGCACACCCTTGATACAGTAGTACGGGAACAGCCAACACGTGTGGCTGACCAATGTGAGCCCTTCTGCTGGATGTCTGTGCATGGTTAATTCAGTCCTGGTACACCCTTAGTTCAGTAGTATGGCAGCAGCAAACAAGTGAGGCTGTTTCCCGAATACTGGCACCTGCCCTCAGGGCCCCAACTACCTAGCCGCGGTCAAATTATCTTAAGTCTTCACGTTTCCCCATTACTGGCATACGTTTACTGATTACGTACAGAGGACAGGTGTGCACAAACACAAGTATCCGCACGTGACGTTCATATCACGTGGTACTTCGTTATCGCTCCGAATATGTAAAACACGGAGGTATTCCTAATTCAAAACTAACTCAGTGCATGTGTGTGTGTGTGTGTGTGTGTGTGTGTGTGTGTGTGTGTGTGAAGAACACTGCTTTTGTTGCTCATTTTAAATTATGCACCGTAAAGCTTTCTTTTTCCGCTGAATTTTTTCTTAAAAAACTGCATCGAAATAGTTTTTTTTGTTGTTCTTCTTTTTTTGACGTAGGACTACTTCTAATTTCGCGGATAGTATGGGGCGACTTACGGACGGCGGCCTGTGACAAAAATAGGTCCCAGTTGAAATCATTACAGTGTTAAAAATACGAGCAGCACACTAATCGTATGAGCATATTCGTCAACAGCATGGAGTCCAATTCGCGTACTGCGCAATACATCGTGCGCACGACGCTCCTCTCGCTCCCTGTGGGCTTGGGAGATGATGCAATATTTCTGGGTATTGCGCCGCGTTTGACTCAGTCTAACTTGGCAACCGTGAGCGCAACACGACTGTGCGTGATCGTTTTAAAGCTCTCGACGAGATCTATTCAAATATATGAAGAACATTTCGCAGTGATTTGAAAAGAACAATTTGAAAAAAAAAAAATTTGTGGACGTTTGACAATATCGCGGTTTATCTGGACAACCGTGAGCGCTCTCGACGAGATCTATTCAAATATATAAAGAACATATCACAGTGGTTTAAACTAAATTTTTTTAAAAATTGTTTTCGTGTCAACGGGTTAACATTTTCGACAATGCCGCGGAATTTGCAGAATGAACTCAAGCAAAAGTGTAGAAAATCAAAACGAGAGGCAAGAGCAAGTGATGAGGAATGTAAGTAACCCAAGAAGACTGACGATGGGTGATGTATCGATCTGCTTTGTATTCGCAATGTATCCAGCATTATTTGTGAAAATTATGTAACTTTTCATATCATAGACCTGTGTTGGATATTTTTTTCATTTACTGTATACTTTTCATATTATAGGCCTGTGTTGGCTAATTTTTTTTCACATATACTTTTCATATTATAGACCTGTGGTGGCTAATTTTTTTTTCGTGTTGGAAAGGGTTCAAAAGACGTGCTGATTACACCCGAGAATTGCGTGTCGTCTTTTTTGTTTGTCTTTGCTTTTATCAGGTTTCTCGTTCGCAATAGAAGAGTACATGCTAGCAGGTATTTCAATGTAGACGAAGGCGGTGGTAATGGGCAATGTAAAACAGTAAAAATAACAAAAAGGATCTGGTTGCGAATTAACTGAAAGTCTCTACATCACGCCCGGTCGATGAACAAGTTAATTCGATGTAGATGTTGATTCATTAACATTGTTGTCATCACGTGTGTTGTTTAAATGATGGATTGGAAGTGGGCGTTACTATGAAGCTAATCCTAGTTGAACGACTTGTTAAGTAGGAGTGGCCATGCAGCTGTTTCTAACCAAATGAAAGTCTTAATGAGGATGTAAATTAGTTTTACAGCAGCTGCATGCATTTTCGAAACATGTACTTTTGTTCTATGGAGGTCGATCACTCGTTTAATTGCTTAATAATCATTAAAATAAAAGAGGCACAAGCCGATATCACGTGAAAGCGACAGGAGGGCTTTACTGTTACTGGGGTTGGCTATTGCGAACAACAAGCAATATCTTTAGCAACCCCCCCCCGTCGTTCAGAAAGGGCCCTTTCTTTAGTGAAATTTTGTTCTCATTCATGTTTGTCTGCCGTTTCCTTTTTTTCCCCTTCCGCGAGATAGCGCATCGCATGTTTACAGTTGCACTTGTCAGCGACTCATATTTCTAATTGAATCAACAATGCGCTACAGTTTGTGACAATTGCACCACCAAGAAAGAATCGCGTTATTCAAATGAAATTTATAAAATTTTTTCTCTTCAAAATTCAGTATCGCGTGAAGCCACCTCGAGCGACAATAACATCCTCTACACAGTGCGGCATTGAACGGAAGAGGTTTTTGTCCGTCCGTCCGTCTGTCTGTCCGCACGATAACTCACGTAAAAATGGTTCCATTTCGATGAAATTTTAGTATGTGGCAAAGGACCACGTGGGGACGAACCCTATTGAAAATGGGTTAAGTGGGGTCAAAGGTAAGGACATAGAAGCGGGATGCATTCCATTGCCCTTATGCGTCATAACTTGCGTAAATATGGTTCGATTTCGATGAAATGTTAGTATGCGGTAGGGGACCACCTGAGGACGAACCCTATTGAAAATGGGCGAAATGGAGTCAAAGGTCAGGACATAGGATCGGGATCCATTCCATTGCCCTCATCCCATACCATTAACGGAGCAATTCTTGTATGTATGTAAATTTTATTTTGAAAACGACTCTAAAGATTTTGATGAAAGTCGTTAACCTACCTGGTACTAGAAATCGATTTAGCTTGATCTCGACTTTAGGAAAATTCGTTTAATTGGTTAAATAACCACCCCGAATTACCACGTTTTTAGTGTCATGACGTCGTCCCATAAATGTTACCCATGCTTAGAAATCTTATGACGCCACACTCTTGCGATTGAGATGTTGTCGCGTGGTCACGTCATATGTTTCATCACGCCACGCGTTGGGTGTGGATCGTATTAAAGTTTTATGACGTCACACTCTCGCGAGCAGATGGTCGGGAGTCCCATCTGCCTCATTGCGTCACGCGTTGTGCGTATTACTCATTACTTCTATTTTCTTCTAGAACAAAAAGTGAATTAAATCGGCTGCATGGAGTTGATGCGTAGCACAGTATAAACAGCGGAACGGTGATGTGTTTTTCCCTTCAAAAGGTAAACTGTTAATACAGCATTTTTTTTGTTACGTTTTTGAACAGTCACTTGATGACGAGCGTATCCGCTATGCTAAAATATGATTAGTTCATTTTTATTAATTTCTATTAACAGAGTGTCACGTGGATGGTAAAATAATAAAAAAAAATATGGCTGGTCGACCCCGTACGAAATGTGGACGTTTCAACTTTAATAAGAAGAATAAGTAGAATACGGCACTGTTGGAACAAGAACAAGCGGAAGAAGTAAATATGGAACAGCTTGGACATTCAAGAGCCGATGGTTTCCTATCACTTTCCAGTCTGGAAACATATGACCTTCCATTGGAAGAAATTCAGCCTACAAAAAGACCATTCCGAGCAGCTAAGGTGAGGAGCATGGGAATAATGTCCGACGTTATTATAACCCTCAATGAATCTATATCGGAAGAAAACCTCGAACAAATGCAGCAAATAAATAGACAGCGAATCGCAGTTGAATCATCCGAAGAACGTAACTAGCGCTTGGAAGAACTACGAAGCCGTTCATCACAGTGAATCGCAACCGAAATCGCGGATGAACGTATTCAGCGACTGGAACACTTGGGACAACGTGCGACTCAACGACTTAGCATTACAATACTTGGAAATAACACATAAAAAAAATGTGCCCTCATTCCCCTTTAACCGAGCGATGCTCGGTGTTCCTGATATTGCGTTATAACTTACGTAAAAATGCTTCGATTGCGACAAAACTTTATCATGCTGTTCCGGAAGTACATTTTACCGGTTCTGTTGAATATAATCGAAATGGGGTCAAGGGTGAGGTCATAGGAGCTAAATTTATTCTACAGCCACTTTCCTCATAACTTGATTAATAACTTGAGTAATGATTTCTGGTATGTTGGAAAGCGTATCATAATCAATGCATTGCATGATTTTACTAACTTGTTGACATCGTCCTGAGGAATAATAGCCTTCCAGGATGCTTCTATGCGAGACCAGAGTTCATTTGTGGGGACTGGCGAGGCGTTTGACGGGCCAGTCGATTAGCTACCATGTCCCAGATACAGTGGCGGAACCATGCTTCAAAATCTGGGGAGGAGTTCGATCACACATTATATGTATACATACTGTATATATATATTTACAATATTATATGTATACATACTGTACAACAAAGAGTTTGGGACACACACACACGCACACGCAGGAGCAAAGCAGTTGCTGAGGAACGATCTAACGGGCACGACATAGGCGCCTCTGTTGGAATATTGTGGAACTTAGCGAACACAACAGTAAAACTATGCTAGATATGGCAGAAATGCAAATTACAAAGTTGCAGAACTGACTTTGCTTATTAGGAATCGATATCGCTGTTTCATTAAGTACACATTATACACGTGTTTGGATTCCACGAAAAATTACAATCTTATATTATTTAGTTGGTTCACATCATAAAAATGTGCATTATATCATTATATTCCCGGAGTTGTTTTTTTTGGGGGGGGGGGGGGTCCTTTACATTGGGGATCCCCGACTCTGAAAATCTGGGGAGTCCTGATCCCTGACCATCCTGGTTACGTCTATTTCCAGATATGTTCGATCGGGGACATATCCGGCGAACGTGCTGGCCACGGAATAAGCGGTACCTGCCGTACATGGAAGAGGTCTTGGACACTCCGGGCCACATGAGGCCGAGCACTGTCTTGCTGGAATATAGCGCCAGAAAAACTCTGAAGGAAGGGTATCACATCTTCCTCTGCCTTTAAAACAACCCTGATGTATCGCTGGCTGTTGAGGGATCCCTCAATTCGTATCAGACGAGATCGCGAATGGAGCTCAATGGGATCCCGAAAACCATGACTCTTGCCGTTGGACAGATATGACGCTGCAAAATGCAATCTGTAAGGTGTCATTCACCGCGATGCCTTCGAACACGTATGCCACCATCATGGTGCATCAAGTTGAATCGTGACTCGTCAGAAAACACGACTTGTTGCCAATCAGCGCGCTAATGTCTGCGTTCGAGATTCCATTGCAGCCTGAGGCGTCTGTGGTCGAGGGTTAAAGGAATGCTGAGCAATAGACTGCTAGCAACCAGTCCTCTGTCTCTAAGACGACGACATCGAATTGTACTGGAGGACAAAACCTGACATGTGACAGTGTTTTACTGCTGCGTACACAATCGATGTCGCTGTGAGATCGGTCACTGTC
Source organism: Macrothele yani (assembly GCA_039090855.1). NCBI lineage: Eukaryota > Metazoa > Arthropoda > Arachnida > Araneae > Macrothelidae > Macrothele > Macrothele yani. The sequence goes on from CM077004.1 coordinate 43,777,943, forward strand.
ATGCGGTTAGTTAGAGGTGTCTGTCATCCCGTGCAGTCCTGAGATTTTGTGGACCACTTCCCGGATTCCTGTGCGTCCAAACCTCATCTGCCCGCTTACGCCATGTTCGTATTACTGTATTGGCGTATCGTCCCTTACGATTGGTAATTTCGCGGTGTAGGAAAATCCAGCTTCGCTCATCCCCAAAATCCTTCTTTTCTGAAAGTCCTTCAGGTGTTTAAAATGCGATCTTCTTCTGCGACGGGGACATAGTGAGACACAAGAAACACCCTTTCGACTCAATGTCGGCTCTTTACTGATTGCAACACCTCGTTTGATACAGCTCTTTATACCAAAGACGGGACACTCAGAAACCGCATGCGTATTTTCAGTGACATTTTAATCATTCGCATGCACCAACCTGTTGTACATATCCTGTAAGTTTCAATCAGTGAGTACTAGCAGTCTTTCAAGGCAATTTTCACGAACAGTGCTGTATTATCCCAGCATTTAACCAAAAATTTTAAATCAAATCTATATGATAAAGTTGACTAAACTGATTATTATTTCCATTAGTGTTCATGTCTATAGGGGCCCTCAACGAAGGTCAACGAGAGTCAAGTGACCCCCTAGAATTTGGATAACAACCAACTAGTTAGTAAAATCATGCAATGCATTGATTATGATACGCTTTCCGACATAGCAGAAATCAGTTATTAATCAAGTTATGAGGATAATGGCTGTAGAATAAATCTCGCTCCTATGACCTGACCCTGACCTTTGACCCCATTTCGATTATATTCAACAGAACCGGTAAAGTGTACTTCCGGAACAACATGATAAAGTTTTGTCTCAATCGAAGCATTTTTGCGTAAGTTATAACGCATAAGGGCGATGGAATGGATCCCGCTCCTATGTCCTGACCTTTGACCCCATTTCGACCATCTTCAATTGAGTTTGTCCCCTGGTGGTCCTTTACCACATACTAAAATGTCATTGAAATCGAACCACATTTAAGCAAGTTATGACGCATAAGGGAAGTGGAATGCATCCCGCTCCTATGTCCTGACCTTTGACCCCATTTCAGCTATTTTCAATAGGGTTTGTCCCCACTAGGTGGTTCCCTACCACATACTAAAATTTCATTGAAATCGAACCATATTTACGCAAATTAAGTCTCATAAGGGCAATGGAATGCATCCCGCTCCTATGTCCTGACCTTTGACCCTATTTCACCCATTTTCAATAGGGTCCCCAGGTGTTCCCCTACCACATACTAAAATTTCATTGAAATCGAACCATATTTACGCGAGTTATCGTGCGGACCTACAGACGGACAAAGCTGGAGCATATACGCTTTTTGAACCTCAGGTTGGAAAGCGTAAAAAAAGGTTCTACTAACATTTCGGTAAACTTGGGCGTGCATCTTAATAATTTAGACGCATAATTAAGGTCGTGGTACCACTTTCGGAAAGACAAGCCCATAGCGGAAGCGGTTTTGTGCGTTACCGCTTGCGGAATTGATGTCCGTGATGCTTGTACAGCGCCATTTTCGTCGCGAGTACAACCTCGGAGACACGGCAGACGTCCCGACTTATGTGCCCATTAGGAAATAGGACAAGCAACTTAGAGAACGGGAAGTTTATTACCGATGAAAGATGGAAGTTTATTATGCTAAGTGTACGATGTCTGAGGAAAACGTTGAACGGATTGAAAAGTCATTTCAGAGAAGCTAGAGAAAATCCATCCGAGAGGCTAGTGTGCAGCCAAACATCCCATCATCGGGTACTCCATAAAAGCATAAAAGGTTGCGTTCACATGCGTACAGGATTCAACTGCATCAACAAGTTATGGCGCATTACAGTGCGACAGGTAAAAATTTGCAGAGACAATGTTGGCCAAAATTAATGTCGACGATACATTCCTAGACCGAGTGTGCTTTCCAGACGAATCCACATTCACACGTGTCTGGAAAAGTAAACGGACAAAACTGCCGCGTCTAGGGGATTTTTGGTAAAGAATACTTTGGCCACCAGGGAGCGTAAGTGTTAATTTTTGCTTCTGATGTATTTGCCATAAAATCGGAGCTTCTAAAATCTCGATTGAAAATATTCGTTTGTGGACTGATGCCACTCACGTCGATAAACCTTTTGGGAATATTTTTTTCTTAAAATATTGTTTTGTTTCTCCGCCAGGGGGCGTAGATGTGTATCTTAATTTTGTCAGTATCTCTGCTTCTAATGGTCCGATTTAAAAAAAATATTTCTTTATTTGATAGAGTTTCCGGTGGGACATGGTTTTCTTATAATTTCAAAATTTTCAAGTAATTCATAAACTTTCCGTCCGCTAGGGGGCGTAAAGGTTAATTGCGTTTCTCCCGATATCTCTGCTTCTAAAAACTCCGATTTGAAAAATTCTTTCTTCATCGGATAAAGCTCTTAATGGGAAATCCTTTGCATATAATTTCTAATTTTGGTAAAAAAAAAAAAAAAAAAAAATGGTTTGGCCATCAGGAGGCATAAGTCTTAATTTCCGCTTCTGATGTATTTGCAGCAAAATCTGAGCTTTTAAAATCTCGATTGAAACAAATTCGTTTGTGTACCGATACTACTCACGTCGACAAACCTTTTAGGAATATTTTCTTCTTAAAATAATGCATGGCTTCTACGCCAGGGGACATAGATGTATATCTTATTTTTGTCAATATCTCTACTTCTAGAAGTCCGATTTGAAAAATTCCTTCTTTGTTGGATAGTGTTTCCGATGGGAAATATTTTTCATACAAATTCAGAATTTTCAAGTAAATCATAGACTTTCCGCTAGGGGACGCAGAGGTAAATTGCGTTTTCTGCGTTATTTCTGCTTCTAAAACTCCGATTTGAAAAATCCATTCCTGTATCTCATACAGCTCCCGATGAAAAAAAGAAATTCATATAATTTCTAATATTTGGTAAAGAATGGTTAGGCCACCAGGGGGCATAAGTGTTAATTTCTGCTTCTGATGCATTTACAGCAAAATCTGAGCTCCTGAAAACTTGACTAAAATTTTTTTTTTCTTGGACCAATACTGCTCACATCGAAAAACTTTTTGAGAATACTTTCTTCCTAAAATAATGCATGGTTTTCCCGCCAGGGGGCGTAGATGCACATCTTACATTAGTCCATATCTCTGCTTCGAAGAGTCCGATTTGAAAAATTCTTTCTTTGTTAGAGAGCATTTCCGGTGCGAAATGTTTCTCATAAAAATTCAAAAAATTTTCTTGACTCGCAAGTCTGCAACCAGAAGGCGTAAGCTCACGATTCCGTTCACAGCAATATCTGCGGGATTAAATACCCGATTGAAAAACTTCTTTCATCCATCAGGTACTATTGTTTTCCATACCAGTTCCATTGACTTTGAATAGCTTTGATAAATTTAATTTGCGTCAGAACGGATTCAAAAGACGTGCTCATTACACCTGAAAATTCGGTGTAATCTTTCTTGTTTTTCTTAGGTTGTGAGCGTGGTGCCCCCTCTAAGCGCGGGGACCTATGCGACTGCACCTGGCGCACATCCCTAAGGGCAGCTCTGATCATAATCTAGCTTAATTATCATAAGACGCTGTTCTTTGCTGGTTAAATAGGTTTCACAACATTTATTTAATTATTTTCTATTTAAATTGTCGCCAAATACTCTGTAGCATTATTTTTCTCTTAAGAAAAAAGATCAGCGTAAACATTAAAACCACCTCTGCGTTATGCAAATAAACGGCATTGTTAGAAGAGGTTACATATGTAGTTATAATAATATGCCAGTTAAGAGGCAGCATTTTTTTTTTTTTTTATTGGAGGTTTAACGACCACCGTGAGCAACTCAATGGGCTATAAGCAGTCGCCCGTCCCTAATTTAGGGCCACTGGTTCCAGGGAAGGGAGAGAGCCAGTGCCGTAAGACAAACACAACATTCATGCCTAACCGGGATTCGAACCCGGACCCCGTTCGAACGAATGATCAGAGGCCATCGCTTAGACCACTGCGCCACCGGGGCGGCAGAGGCTGCATTGGTCACATATCTTTAGAATATTTCGAACGAAAGAAAGCCGCCCCGGTGGCGCAGTGGTCTAAGGCGTTGGCCTCTGATCATTCGTCCGAAAGGGGTCCGGGTTCGAATCCCGGTGAGGCATGGATGTTGTGTTTGTCTTACGGCACTGGCTCTCTCCCTTCCCTGGAACCAGTGACCCTAAATTAGGGACGGGCGACTGCTTATAGCCCATTGAGTTGCTCACGGTGGTCGTTAAACCTCCAACCAAAAAAAAAAAAAAAAAAAAAACGAAAGAAAATACTGTATTAGCGAGGGAAATTGGCATGGCCGTCCCGGTGGCGCAGTGGTCTAAGCGATGGCCTCTGATCATTCGTCCGAACGGGGTCCGGGTTCGAATCCCGGTGAGGCATGGATGTTGTGTTTGTCTTACGGCACTGGCTCTCTCCCTTCCCTGGAACCAGTGACCCTAAATTAGGGACGGGCGACTGCTTATAGCCCATTGAGTTGCTCACGGTGGTCGTTAAACCTCCAACCAAAAAAAAAAAAAAAAAAAAAAAAAAAAACGAAAGAAAATACTGTATTAGCGAGGGAAATTGGCATGGCCGTCCCGGTGGCGCAGTGGTCTAAGCGATGGCCTCTGATCATTCGTCCGAACGGGGTCCGGGTTCGAATCCCGGTGAGGCATGGGTGTTGTGTTTGTCTTACGGCACTGGCTCTCTCCCTTCCCTGGAACCAGTTGCCCTAAATTAGGGACGGGCGACTGCTTATAGCCCATTGAGTTGCTCACGGTGGTCGTTAAGCCTCCAATCAGAAAAAAAAAATAAAAAAAGAAATTGGCATGAACTATTCGATATGTTACACACGCAGAGCAGACCCGTAATCGCCTGGTAATAAACATGCCAATTCTTTGAACAAGTTTTTCATTCCGTTTCAATTTGTTCACTTCTGGTAAATTAACCGCAACGACTTTTTTTATTGTTTACATGATCTTTTTTTTTTTTACTTTTTTTTTATTGAATTTTCGCTTCCTGTCGCAACCCACTCATCTTAACTGTCGCACGCAAGGAAACAACATTGCAAGTAAAGATTTCTACGCTTTTTTGTTCTGAAAACAGGATATCAGCGGCATTCGTCCTCATCAAGCCGAAATTGCGTTCTAAAGCGACCTTTTTTGCCTGCTGCCCACCGGAAGAATAGTTTCCCTCTCTTAAGTGACAAACGTCAGCTTTCAGGAAGTATCTATGGAAACGAAAGCTGTGGATGTTTAACTAACAGCGATTGTTATCACGCATAAGTAAAAATAAAATCCAAGTTGGGAAAACGTTATTGGGTCTACAGTCTTCTAGGAAATCTTTGCGTGACCATTCGAGCGAAACTTCCTCGTTTGGAGTCAGGTTGTTTTATGTCATCTTGATGTACTTCTTCGCAAGTGATTTAATTGCTGCTGCTTCAGTCAATATCTAAAGGAGACAAGTTTAAATGCAGCGAAGCCTTGAACACTCGTAAGTAATCGTATGCGTTCCGACAAAAACACTTTCATCGAATGTTTTGTTTCAATTGTTATTAAGAAATAAATCATTGGATCAGGAAGAAGCCTGATGTTGGCGTGACGCGCTGCTATTACTCAAATAACGTACGCTGTGTTTCAAGACGTTCAGGATAATCACGAGTACGCATGCGTCGAAAGTTTCCTTGCTTCACGACCAGCCCAGATAAATAAAAAAATTAAAAATAACTGTCGTATAAGTAAGCGATATCGTCTGATCATTCGTCGGAGTTGACTCAAGCAAAGCGTTCGAGAAAACACCATGTCACTTAATTAAGTGGCCCCACAATCACAACCAGATCAGATCATACTGTATGTAAAGGATTTTAGGAAGGGAGTGTTTGACCCTAGGTTAGTAACGCCGTTATTTATTACCGGGGTGTGTGGGTGGTGGTGGGGGGGGGCAGTACCCGGGGCCCGACGCCTTAACCTTAACGTGCCCATCCGACGCACGGCGGATATTTCGTGGTTCGAGCGGTCGTACCTGCCTGGGATCGAACCTGAGGTTATCTCCATGGGGTTATCTCCATGGCAGTCTCGAGCGCTGACCACTAGGCCACCCGCGGCCCCACAATTACAGTCGGATAGAGTGTATGTATTTAAAAGATGTTTTTCGAAGTAAACAGCGGGTACTGTGAGATGATTTGATCTTGCTCAATTATGCTTTGTATTGAATTAAAACATATCAGAAGAAAAAGCCTATGTAAATTTTATCTTTCCATATAATGTCTTTTGACTCGAAATAAACAATATAATTGGGCAAGATAGACGCGTCTCATTGTAACCGCTATTTTCTTTGAAAAATAATTTTTACATATATAACTCCACTTTACGGAAAGAGTGACGTCACTTGACCAACTATCATCGCTTTCTCGGAGATCACGGCTCAGGTCCAAGTGTCGGATAAGGCATGGGTGATGTGTTGGTCTTAGGCACGGTCACTCTCGCTATCCTGGAATCAGTTGCCCCATATTATTGACAGCTGATTGCATAAGCAGCCCTTTGAGCTGCTCATGGTGGTCGTTAAATCCCCAAACAAAAAGGATGGGCAGGAAGAAAATGAAACTGACGCCACCGAAGGTCCATAATGCAATGAACATGACTTTCGAAACAAAAAAGAAATATAGCATATGGCAAAAACGGATTCCCACGGCCACCCCTTAATGGTCGAGTGTCAAGAGCAGAGGTGGGGAACATTTTCATCGTTGGAAGGCCGCATTAAGCTAGTTGTAGTCTCACAAGGCCGCATTCAAGAAACTTCAATTACACTGGTGTGCAAAAATTAAGGACGAAGAGGAGAAATTAGCATAACAGCGGAACGAGCAGGCACAACGGACCGAAAGACCACTCTGGAGATAGACTAGGGTCCGGTACGGTAGGGCATGCGCATATATGCAGCATGACGTAGGGGGGAGAGTGTCGGAAGGGTATAAAGCACACGGGCGGTGTACGCTCAGCAATTCGGTGAAAGCTATTGCACGGTGTACATCGGTTTGAACGACGTCGAGTTGCTGCCACCTCGTGATATGGCCAACAGGCAATCCAGTAGACGACATCTGGATGACTTTACTCGAGGTCGCATCATTGGGAAGTTGGAAGAAGGTCGAAGTGTGACTAGTGTGGCTGAGGAGTTCGGGATCGCTCAGAGGATCGTTTCACGAGCTTGGAGAGCATTTCAAACGACAGGAACAGCTGTCCGAGAGTTTAACAGTGGTTGTCCACGAGCAACCACGGCGGCGGACGATCGGTATATTGTCCTACAGGCGAGAAGAGACAGACAGCAAACAGCGGGAGAAATCGCAAGGAACATGCAACAGACAACTGGACGTTCGTTATCGCGTTTTACCGTGGCCAGAAGGCTGCACAAAGGTGGTCTATTTGCACGACGACCAGTACGGTGTGTGCCATTAACGCCTGCTCATCGGAGACGGCGGTTTCTGTGGTGCCAGGAACACAAGAACTGGACACATCAGCAATGGGGTCGAGTTCTCTTTACGGATGAGAGCCGATTTACTCTGACGAGCGATTCTGGACGTATACACATCTGGAGAGAGCAGGGAACACACAATCACACCTCCCACATCATCGAAAGGGACCGGTTTGGAGGTGGCGGAGTTCTCGTTTGGGGCGGTATCATGTTTGGTAGCCGTACTGACCTCCACATCTTCCAAGGAGGTTCAGTCACTGGTGTCCGCTATTGTACCGAGGTTCTCCTACCTCACGTGCGTCTGTTTAGAGGTGCTTTGGGTCCTGAGTTCCTCTTCATGGACGACAACGCTACACCTCATCGTACAGTGGCTGTCGCAGAGCTGTTGGAGAGTGAAGATATTCAACACATGGATTGGTCCGCTAGGTCCTTGGACATAAATCCAATCGAACACGTGTGGGACTTTCTCGGGAAACGCTTGCAACGATTCAGTGTGGGAACTTCTCGTCACCAGCCGCGAGCAACGATTCCGCAGCTGCGATTGGCGCTACAAGATGAACGAGGCGCGATGCCTCAACATCTCCTTGACAACCTCGTCCTCAGCATGGACAGACGCTGTAAATCCGGCAACGCAGTCAGGGTTGATCATATCCCCTACTACTAAAGACTGGATTTTTCTTGGCAGCCGCCTGTTACATGGACGTTTCTGTCTTCTGTCCAGTTGTGCTCGAAGCTACCTTTTCAATAAAGTGCCTTTGTAACCTTCGGATTCCTTGTTTGGACGGTTTCGCTCACTTGTCCATTATTCTTACATCTTGGGGATCTTATGGTATGATTTGGGTCGATGTGGAGCACTTCTGCAAGACGTTACATTCGAAAAACCGTCTCGTCCTTAATTTTTGCACGCCAGTGTAGATATACTCCGAAATTTATATTATTTTGTAAACATCTTACTATGTAGTAACTAGCCTCAAAAAATGAAAAAGAAATTGTTAATTCTAAAGTTAACTAACCTTTTAATCACTTCGTTTTGATTGCTTTTTGTTGGAAAGCATTTGAATATTTGGTTGCAACATGGAGGTCCGCACTTTCAACTGATCTTCTAGAACAGGGGTCGTCAAACTTCGGCCCGCGGGCCAGATCCGGCCTGCCGCCTCTTTTTGTACAGCCCGCGAGCTCTAAGAATGGATTTTGCATTTTCAAATTCTTTAAAAATTCAGTATTTAAAATGTCAAAGTACGCGCTATAACGGAACGGCCGAGTTGAGGAGTTGCGAGATACGACCGTATGTGGCGCTCCTATAGCTTCACATTCGGTAGCCTCCGTGTGACGCCACGCAGTTATAATTCGGCAGCGTTTCCAGTGCCGCGAATATCGCTGATCTGCGACATTTTATCCCCGTTTGATTACCTTTGCATAATCATCATGTCACTGTCAAAACTTGAAAAGAGGAGAAAAGTGGATATCTGTATTTGGTGGCACCTACCTTTGTGAAAAGACATTTTCAAAGATGAAATACGAAAAACTCAATACAGGTCAGCATTAACAGATGAACATTTGCAATTAATTTTGATGATAGGGAGCACGGACTTTGAACCCCAATTTGGTAAAATGTTATCCGAAAAATAAAATCCATTGTTTTCATTAGTAGAGCTGTATTTCAAACAATTGTAGCTCTTTTTCAGTCTACTTATTATTATTATTATTATTTTGTTACATTTTTCTGAATACATTTGTGAAAACGTGTTTTTTTTGGGGTTATTTAAGTAGGCATATCTACTCTACCTATTTAAATAACAAGAGAAAAAAATAAGTACCTACATAAATATATTCCCTCGAGTTTGCCTCTTGGCCCGCAGAGTCTGAAATATTTGTTATTTGGCCCCTTACAAAAAAATGTTTGTCGACCTCTGCTCTAGATGGGTATCCATGATCTGTGAATTCAAGAGAAAGTCTTGATTTGGGATAGGCAGGAGAATGTAGATTCTCGGCAATAAGTAGTTGAAAACAAGAAAGTATTTTTCGTGCATATTGCCGAAGGTGCGTGTGTTCTTTTGCATTTTTCTGTATTTCAACTGGATCCTTCTTAGCGTCTAGGGACTTCAAATCTCATCTTCTTAGACCTCAATCAATTTCATCTGTAGTTCTTTAGGAGCCACACAACGAAATCATGAGCGTAGCAGGTGTCAGAATAGCCCTGATGATTTACTAACATTTTAAGTGCTGCCGTTAGTCGGGGAGCATTATTTCGTTGAATCCTCTTTTACTCTTTGGTATTTTAAATATGGTCATTTTAAGATTAAAATAAAAATTATAAAAGACGTGGCTCTGCGGTCGCTGCGAACAATGCGCGACAGTCTCCTCTCCCCTCTGGCATCAATGAGCTGCGGACGACACACGCTGGAATACAATTCGTCGTTTAGCCATCTGTGCACCACTTTTGATACGTACTCACTACAGAGGCGCGCGATCAACCCACAAGCATCGCCGTTTCCGAGATCGCAGTTCCGATGCGCCGTGCCATCATAATTTGTCCTTTGTCAAACTCCGATAAATCGGCAGCTTTTCCCGTTCTGACTCCGAACACTCTACTAACCGAAAGCCGGTCTTTGGCTTGTATATATATATACTGCTCTGTGAACTTCACGTGTGCTACCTTTCGGTCTCCAGGCGCGCTCATTTCTCTAGGCTGGGGGTGGTCATAATGGAATGACTCATCGGAGTTGTAACGTATACTCTATATTCACTTTCCTTTTGATTTTACTATCTCTGGTTATTTTATTTTACTATGTAAATTATCTTCCTACTGAACGGAATATTATTTCACCCGATGAATGAGATCTGGCAATGAGTGTAAGTCATGACGTGGTGGTAGCCAGTATAAATAGGCGCGTTCAGCGATATCTGGGGAGAGCGTTTGTTGTTGTAGGGAGAGCGTTTGTCGTTGTACGGAGAGCGTTTGTTCTATGTGATTAGTTTGATTCTTCATTATTGTGAAACGAGTTGTGTGTGTGCGTTGGATGATTCCAGAGTTATATAACAAAAGAGCTTTTCGTAAGTACGTCTTTCTCAATTCATAGTTCTTGTCAGATCTCTGTCTGGCTGTTAGGTTTATGTCATTAGTGTATTATTATTAACAACCAGCGTTAAGACTTTATTCGTTCTAATTACTGCTACAACATTACTACCAGTTATAAGTTTGTTCAATACTATTACTACACTACTAGCAGGAGACTTTATTCATGATCTTAATTAACTAGTAACAACAACCATTTGAATTCACTATTAGAAGCTTAGTACGAGCATATAATTCAGTAGTAGAAGCATTATAAAACATTACTAGCTTAGTTGAAAGCTTTATTTATTATAATTAGCTTAGCTGGTAGAAGAAGTTTAGTCATTATAGAGTATATGTGCATATTGTTCCATTCCATCACTGACATAGGGCGTTTTGATTCCTCGAAGAGCAAGAATCGGCTTCGCAAATCCAAACTTAGCCGCCTTCATGTGTTAGTCCAGATTCAAATCCACGTCTCGAACTACAAGAAATGTGTATTCAGTTTTTATGACATCTACTGGAACACTTGAAACTGTGACAGGTATGCTGACTGAAGTCGGCAATCCTTTTTTTTTTTAAAGTTGGAAATTTGGTTCTATGGTGAACATCCTCATTAAACTTAAGCAAGTTATGTTCAAATGTTTTTTACTTTAGTTATTATGTTAATTTGACGGGATTAACAAAATACACGTCTATAAACACGCGTAATTGTAACCTGCATTTTATGGTGATTTCCCTGTACCCGAAGAAGGAAAAACGTTCGAAACATATTTTACGAAACCTGTATTTGACGCTGGAAGGGCGAAATTGCGTTTCATCTCTGGGTTTATTATTTTTCATGAATTTTCCTTTCCAGACATAGTGACCTTCACTGCAAAATGAAAGACTAAGTTTGAGGCAAACGTAACTCTTAACCTTGAAGGTCTCTATAAAGGAAGAAGCATCTGGGAACTTCTGTTCTGCATTTTCGGCTTGAATACAAATATAATCTTTTGTTTATGTTAATGAGAAAGTACGCAGGAGCGGTGAATTTAAACATGTCTTTAAGCAAAATCCACGAGTGTAATCGTAATCAGAGTTTTGAAAACCGATTATTTATCCTTGAGTGTTGGGAAAAAAATCACGAATTAATTGAATGCTAGTCGGATACAAAGAAGAAGAACAGAAAGGATTGATAATTCCGTACAACTATTTTACATTAGTGACACCTGATTTTTACATAGCAAGTAAAATAAACAATTGGGTTGTTTATATTTTAATCGAAATTCTGTTGAGCGAATATATATTGACACATTGGGCATTTAGTATGCACAAGATGTCTCGTGTGACACAGAACAAGTCACAAAAAATTCTGCTTAATTTTTTAAAATGGACGTTCATCACTGTGTTCATGCGCAGCTCGCTCGAATAATATGAGTGTACGGCCAGACATATCAATTCTTAGATAATACCTTTTGTTTCCCGCCGTATAGAGAGCTACCGCCTCGCCTTTATTATACGATCTGGCTATCAAGGCGGCTGAAGGCGTCCTTGTGTAGAAAAATAATTACCTCGACAAAACTCAGTCCAGTACACGGAAATGAACACAACAGCAAGACTTTATTATTCCGATGACTTTCCGCTCAGGTTCCCCGTGCTGTCCACGTGCTACCTTTTCACAATTCTTTCCGCGATACCCGGTGGACGAAGGAATCCTCCTTCCCGTTCACCACGCTGCACTTCTGCGATAACCGCAGCCCTTCCGTCAGAATCCGGTGTCCAAACCAGGACCCTCTCTCCTTGAGGACCGAAGCTCAACTGTCTCACTCCATTCTCCTCGCCCTTTCTGTCCTCTACCACGCATGCGCAAGAAAAACTGGTTTCCCCGGTCAGCACGTGAAATACCTGAACTCAGGAATGCCGTCGGATACCCGCACGCGATTACAACCTTGCACGTATACAAAAGCAGTATGACAACTTGTTTAACAGAAGCACTCGAGCAGCTGACTCTTCAAGGTCAGGTGCCCCAGGTGTTCATGCACCCCTCTCTTAATCCCACATAGGATTAAAATTGTACCACGTGGGTGGTGAAGAATATCAGTTCTTATCTGAAACAACCAATTGGCGGAATGAAACGTCCGTCCGCACGTGTTCATGACAATATTAAAATTAAATAAATTCATAATTGACAGTTTGATTGCGGGCGACCCTTACAATGAGATACACTTTGCGCACCTTTTTTGGCCTGCCCAGTTAAAACAATGTAGTGCAACAGAAAGCATTTGATACAAGACAGAACTTAAGATAGTATAACTATTTAACTAGTATAACTCAAATAACTGTCTTTGCACGATTTAAAGAACTCTCATCTAATACACCACCATTTGCAAGATTAAAATATATTTATTATTTACACTTAAAAACATTATGTTCAGATAAAAGCTTCGAAAACTAAGTTGGCGAGATCTTTCGGCTCCCCCGGGAACCATTGTCAAGCCTAAGAGTGCCACCCGAGTGGAGCGCGCAATGCATCTTATACAAGCAGAAGAGACACGTCATATATCCGTTACCATAGATACAATTATAAACAGCACACCTCTGTACAACAGGAGTTAAGTAAAGCATGTGAGCAACTAATTAATAATTTTAAAGACAGTACTGCATGGGGAACAAACTAGTAATTCACAGACTAGGAGGTTTTAAAGTCTTAACATATTGTCGCCAAGTTAGTGGCATATTAGGGGGTAATTCCTCATTGCAGCATAAGTCATTAAACCACAAAATAAACATTACTTCAGTGAACAAAGTGTTCCTTTTATTTTTAGTGGAAGCTAAATGTTGAACATCCGTCAAGGCTTTTAAAATGTTGAGTGCTTGAAGTGTTCCATATACAGAATACCTAGAACCCCTGAAGTACTTGCTCAGAAGAGTTGCAAGGGCTTTTTCAAGGGTTCTAATTGTGTTATTGAATCTGGAGACTAAGGGACGGATGGGGAGGCCTTCTTTATGAGTTTTAATTTTACCGAAAACCCTTGGTACACCAGGTCCATTAGGGGGGGTCATATGTGAAGAAATGGCTTGTGGTAAATGTCCCTGGTTCCTCAGTTTGCTTAAGGCTCTAATGGTCGCCGCAGTAGGGTCCGAATGGATAATTTTATGAGGTATGTCATTCAGTGCTTCCAGCATTTTATCCTGATATGTGACTTTGTCCAAAAGAACAATCTGTTGTGACTTGTCTGCCGAAATAATTGCTAAGTCTGGGTTATTAGATAATCCTAATAGTTGTTTTCGCTCGTACCTTAGAATTCTAGTGGCTTTGTCAACTTGGTTATTGTTTTTGCGAGTTAAAATCCTGGAAATAGAATGTCGAGTAGATTTTTGTACCTCAGACGGTAAAGAAGGGATAATATTTTCAACTTGTGGGATTACCCTAATGGGGTTCATTCTAAAGGGCGGATAATTGAACTTCGAACCTAAAGAAGGTCTTCCCATCCGTCCCTTAGTCTCCGGATTCAATAACACAACTAGAACCCTTGAAAAAGCCCTTGCAACTCTTCTGAGCAAGTACTTCAGGGGTTCTAGGTATTCTGTATATGGAACACTTCAAGCACTCAACAATATAAAAGCCTTTAATTCTGGCTGTCAAAAATTCATAATGGTATCGTTAGATGTTACTGCACTATTTCCTAACGTTACAATTCTTCAAACTCATAAGATTATTGAAGAGCGTCTACTAACTGCTCCTGACCTATCTCCTGTTGAAACGCTTGCAATTATGGAAGCTTTAAAACTTATTGCCAAACGTACATTCTTTAAATTCAATGATGTCATTTACCAACAACAGGGTGGGACCCCTATGGGGTCTCCACTATCTCCTATTTTGGCAGAAGTGGTTCTACAAACTGTTGAAAATACTGTGATACAAAATAGTTTTTACAAACCAGCACTTTTTATCAGATATGTCGACGACATCTTAGTCTTCTGGCCACACTCATCTGAGCGCCTACAACAATTTGCCCACGATTTATCCTCAGTCTACCCAACTATCAATTTTACTATTGAACTCGAGGATCAATGTTCACTACCGTTCTTAGACTTTAGGCTATGCAGAATCCCAGCTGACAATAGTATAACCTACTCAGTTTATAGGAAACCTTCGCACATCCCAAATCTCATTCCATTTTCTTCTAATCACCCTAATGGGTTTAAATTTGCTGCGTTACGCTCATACATAAGACGAGCTTTCACCCATTCTGCGTCTTTGCGATTGAGGGAAGCGGAACTTAATTATATTACCTCAATTGCTATGAAATTTGGCTATCCGGAGTACTGCGTTCATAACTTGATTCAATCAATACAACGATTAGCATTTACAAGTTTACGACGCGAACATGTTAATAAAAGATTCGTTGGCTCATTAGATTACTACCCAAATGTGACTTATTTCCTAAATCGAATCTGCAATAAACATCAACTATCCTTTGGAATACGGACTTCGAACATTTTTTCAACTATCAGACAAGATCGTGATCAAGTAAGCAAAGAGCAAAAATACGGTATATATTATATACCCCTACAGCCAAATCAACCTACTGATCAAACAGTGGTTTACATCGGTTCTACATTACGGACTTTGGGGGTTCGAACGTCGAAACACGAATATCATGTTCGAACGGGAGCAACTACTACAGCACTCGCTCGTCTAGTGTAAACTGGACAATATACACCATGTTGGACGGATGTTCAACATTTAGTTTCCACTAAAAATAAAAGGAACACTTTGTTCACTGAAGCAATGTTTATTATGTGGTTTAATGACTTATGCTGCAATGAGGAATTACCCACCAATATGCCACTAACTTGGCGACAATATATTAAGACTTTAAAACCTCCTAGTCTGTGAATTACTAGTTTGTTCCCCATGCCGTACTGTCTTTAAAATTATTAATTAGTTGCTCACATGCTTTACTTAACTCCTGTTGTACAGAGGTGTGCTGTTTATAATTGTATCTATGGTAACGGATATATGACGTGTCTCTTCTGCTTGTATAAGATGCATTGCGCGCTCCACTCGGGTGGCACTCTTAGGCTTGACAATGGTTCCCGGGGGAGCCGAAAGATCTCGCCAACTTAGTTTTTGAAGCTTTTATCTGTACATACTGCTTTTAAGTGTAAATAATAAATATATTTTAATCTTGCAAATGGTGGTGTATTAGATGAGAGTTCTTCAAATCGTGCAAAGACAGTTATTTGAGGACGTAAACATTTAGGCACGAAATAAATATTTGATGTCATTGTATAACTATACTTGTATTCCGAATTTATTGGCGTAGAATAAAAATCAAAGTTTCCAAGCTTTCGCACATCAACCAGATGACTTTTTTGAGGAAGGTAGACAGCAGTCTGCTGTTTGCCTTCTCTGCTGTTTACCTTCCTTGAAAAAGATGCGCGAAAGCTTGGAAACTTTGATTTTTATTCTGCGCCAATAAATTCGGATTACTAGTATAGTTGTACTACCTTATGTATAATTGGTGTAAAGTTTCTTGTTTTATTGTTAAGACAGCCCTTGCCGTTCAAGCTCACTTATACTCGCAAAGGATCTTTGAAGCTACCGCAACGGCTTGAGGTTGCGGTCGTTTAGAAAGGGAGGCCTCCAGACAGTAAAGTCATTAAAATATTTCAAGTTTAGTTACGCAAAATTTGTTTTAAGACAAGAAAGCACAGCAAAAAAAGCAGTTACAGAAAATTTCTTAAAAAAAAAAAGTAGGTACAGATCGTCGAATTTTACATGATCTTTTGCAAAGTAGTCACCCAGCGTCACGCATGCTTCACTGATCTCACCAAGGAGGTTAGAATAAAAATATCTGGAGATACCCTGGTTAATGGAGTAGTGCCACTTTGCGTGAAGTCTATAACCGCGAGCGACAGCCGTCAAAGTGTGGAAAAGCTGGTGGTCTTCAAGGCTATTGCAATGCATTTTGTGTTGGCCGAATCGCCTTCTTTCGTCGTAAATGTTTCCAATTTCGCATCGCAACTTGCTGCCAATGTGTGAAGAAATGCTGAATTTATAAAATTCTTAATTATATTGAGGCTCCTTCCCATTTTTATTTTAAATTGAAATACACGAACATTAGTGCGAATTCTAAACAAAACATAACGTTAAAATTGAAAACTTCACTCGTGTAAGAAGTATGATTCATTCCGGTTTGATATTAACACGGTTTCTTCAACCGAAAACAACGCAATTCCAAAATACACACGGTTGAAATTACATATAGGTATCATGTAAACAACGTCAAATTCCCACACCTTTCTGCTTCACGGTTAAGAGACCAGGACACACCCAGGAGTGCCGCCCCGGTGGCGCAGTGGTCTAAGCGATGGCCTCTGATCATTCGTCCGAACGGGGTCCGGGTTCGAATCCCGGTGAGACATGGATGTTGTGTTTGTCTTACGGCACTGGCTCTTTCCCTTCCCTGGAACCAGTGACCCTAAATTAGGGACGGGCGACTGCTTATAGCCCATTGAGTTGCTCACGGTGGTCGTTAAACCTCCAACCAAAAAAAAAAAAACCACCCAGGAGTATTATTCTAACCTCCTTGGCTCTCACCAAAGTTGCCAAGTTTCGAACATAAAATCCACCTCATGAAGTGGAAGTTCCCAAATTATTTCCCCGGCTGTTACGCTGCTCGACATAGAAAACGTCGCACCAGGACGTATTTGTTGGAGGGCTTTGGTGGGTGTGTGTCAACAGTTGATTATGTAAATGATTGCATTTGCGGAGAGAGGCGTATAAAATGGAAATTTTTGAAATCCACCAGAACAAAATAAAAGTTAATGAAAAATAGAAGAAAACTTAAAATATTTTTCTAATGTAATTTAATGCATTTTTGTTAAATTAGCGCATTTTTTTCTAATGTAAGTCGCATTTTAACCAAAAACATGAAACACTTTCGGGAGCCAAGGCCCCTTGTGCCCCCTCTAAATGCACCCCTGGTTGTGGACCAATCACAAGATAAGTCAGAGAAGTAAAATCGCAAAACGATTCCTGTAGTTACATTTAGTTGTCCTCACCTGGGCGTGTGGATCACTTTCCCCGGTAGCACTGTAATGTCGAATCGACGTCGATTTTTGGTTACCAGGTCGATATTACGTCGATGCATAGTTTTCGACGTAAAATCGATGAGATATCAAGAAAAATCATTACATTGAATTTCAGTACACATGTAGACGGTTTTACGCAGTTTATTCCTTTAGTTCCATTAGGTCGAATAATCGATGTTTTTTATGCGATCTGTAAGCATCGCGCGTGCGGCTTTGCAACCATTATGCCAAACAAACTTTTTGGATGCTGGGGTGTTGGTAGGTTGTATCATTTTTGTTGTAAGACGAGATTCTTACCTGTCTCCTTTTTCGCCGGTAGGTTAAAAGTTTTTTTTCTCGTTTAAGTATGTTTATAAGTTGAGTCTCGTTCCTTTAAGTAGAATTACTTTTTAAGACATACAATTTGTACGTACGCATATCCCAATTAGGGATAGGCCTAGCGCGATGCTGACAGATCACCAAACATTCTATGAAATTTTTGAGAATTATGTGCCTTTTCGAATGTGTCCGAAAAGACTTGGATGTTGAAACAATAAAAAAAAAATTATATGATCTTTTAATCGTCGACAGCGTCGTAGAATCGTACTACAAATACCAATACATTCTACGTTTTATGCCACGATTAAAAGTTTAGAATTTCATGTTTCAAACTCTAAATTGCAGAGTAAACGTAGATTCGGCATTACAACAGTACTAGAATCAATGACTAAACTGCGTAATATCAACGTAGAATCGACGTCTACACTACGTAGCAACGATGTGTATGTTTCTCTCGAAAGGTGGAATATTCGTGTACTGTTGACTTTGTATTGACTTTACTGGTTTAAAATTCGACGTCGAAAAGATGTAACAAAAGTGGACATGGATATCTATATTCGACGTTTCATATCGACCAAAAATCGATCAAAAATTCGACGTCGAATCGATGTAATGTGCTACCGGTGGCATTGGTGTGATCTCGGTGGCGAAAGCACGTGTAAGGAGTGAGAATGCCTGAGCAGCAGTCGGTCGAATGGGGGAGGAGGAGGGTGGGTGTTTAAAGGAAAGTAACGTGCGTCGCCGTAGTGGGACCGCAGCAAGCACACAATCCACAGCAAACGACATGTACATGCATCTATAAACATTCCCGTATCGACATGGACTTATGAATCGCAGATTTGCTGGGGCAGGTTTGTGCCGTCGGACGTCTCGCATTCACCACAGCATCGTTGCGCAAGGTTGTAGTGGTGCCGTAGGGCGTCTCGCATTCACCACAGCATCGTTGCGCAAGGTTGTAGTGGTGCCGTATCAGACGTGCGTAGCGGAACGAATGAAAGCATGTCGTATGTATTCAGCGCGATAACTCTGGCTTTCGTCTCAGTACCAATTATCTGCAATTGAGAGTCTGGAGATATTGTGGTCACCGGGCTAATCTTGCTGTCATATGTAAGTGCCCTACGGCTCCTCAGCTAGGTGCCATGGTTTCGGGCCCTATGAGTTTCAACAACCGTTCACTGCTCGCACGCACAGTGGGCACAATGGCACACGACGATACGTTCATGAGGTGCTACAGTCCGTTTTGTTGCAGTATTTCCGTGGTATCCATGATGCTTAGGTTGAACAATATAGTGCCTGTCCGCACACTGCCAACACCAGGAGACACTGTCTATAGGGTTTTGTCTGTCTGATCTCGCTGGCTACTGAAGCATATGAACTCCTTATAGACAACGGTCAACTGCGCATGGTCAGCGATACCTCCCCGGTAGTACATTACATTGATTCGACGTCGAATTTTTGATCGATTTTTGGTCGATATGCATTTTTGCTTACGAAAAATAGAACTGTACTTGAACACAATTTATTTAAAGGGAAATGCCTTTTTTTGTTTTCTAAATCAAATTTTAACGTCGTGCCACGTAGACACAACCCCCCCCCCTCCTCTTTTACTCCCATCCTTCAAGCCAGAGACTTTGCCTTGCTCTCCTCTCCTGCAAAGCAGTCGTCAGCCCGTGCACTTTCACTGTCCCAGGGCAGTCTTAAGAGCGCTGGTGTAGCTTTAGACTCCACTTTCCTGTTGGAATCCCCTATTTTGAAAAAAGAAAAAAAGAGCAATTAGTAGTGACCCCCTCAGTGAATTCCCATCCACCCTCCTCATTAGCTCCCTGGCGATACAGGCATGGAAAAGAGGCTTAAACTATGGATCCTGAATAATAGAGAACAATTGAATTTTCATGGCCCTGCGGATGCTATTTTGATAACCTTTTTTGGAGACATAAACAACACAATTCTTAGGAAACAATACGTAGATCTAGATGAAACAAGTTAGTAAAATCATGCAATGCATTGATTATAATACGCTTTCCAACATTACAGAAATCATTACTCAAGTTATCACTCAAGTTATGAGAATAATGTCTGTGGAATAAATCTCGGTCCTGTGCCCTGACCTTTGATCACATTTCGATGATATTCAATAGAACCGGCTTGGTATACCTCCGAAATAACATGATAAAGTTTTGTCGCAATCGAAGCATTTTTACGTAAGTTATGATGCATAAAGGCTATGGAATAGATCCCGCTCCTGTGTCCTAACCTTTGACCCCATTTCGCCCATTTTCAATAAGGTTTATCGCTAGGTTGTACCCTACCACATACTAAAATTTCATTGAAATCAAACCTTTTTTACGTTAGTTATGGCGCATAAGAGCAGTGGAAGGGATCCCTCTCCTATGTACTGACCTTTGACCCCACTTCGTTCATTTTAAATAGGGTTCCTTCCCAGGTGATCCCCTACCAGATACTAAAATTTCATCGAAATCCAACGGTTGTTACGCGAGTTATCGTACTGACGGACATACGCACACAACGCGTGACGTAATAAGGCAGATGGGAATCGCGACCATCTGCCCGCCGCAAAAGTGTTACGTCATAAATCTTTAATAGGATCCACACACAACGCGTGACGTAAAGAGACAGATGGCGTGACCGAGTTGTGACGTCATAAGATGTGGTCACCCACTGCTTGCTCTCTGAGCGCCGGTACGTCCGTCAACGGTATACTCGCAGTACACCCTTGAAACGGTTGCCCTAGGGAACGCTAGGGTTCTTACCACTCGGGCGATAGATTGGCCCATCTGTCTTACGCCAACAATGCGTTCACGATCAAAGTAGCTCAGATCACCACGTTTACCTACGTTCGTCAATTGTGATACACTGTTGGGAAGCTCTGATGTTCGCCTATTTATCGCCTGCTTTCAGTTTGGATCTGTTGTACTCTGTGCGAGGACGCCCATGTCGACTGCCCACCACCCTTATTTGTAATGTTTGTCTACTGATTGCATAAACGTTTTGTGTTCCCACATGGCCAGGTTTCGCACCTGTAACCTGAACCTAGAACACAGAGATGCAATTACTCGACTTTTCGCATTGCTCGTATATTCCACTGAAACAGAAAGTGGGATAAACCTGCTTTTTTAGCCGTCTAACCAGGGTTGGGGCTGGTAAAAGCCTTACCCGTAGCTGTTGTAACGCACACTATGGAATAGGTGGGGAACCTTTTCATGTTGGAAGGCGGTTTAGCTGTAACCTAACAAGGCTGCATTCAAGAAACTTCAGATCACATCATCATATGTAGAGGATTTTAGGAAGAGAGTGTCTGACCACAGGTCTTAAACAACCTTTAGAAACGGGAAGCTAGGATATTTGGGCTAGAGT
The DNA here is from genome assembly GCA_039090855.1 of Macrothele yani. Lineage (NCBI taxonomy): Eukaryota > Metazoa > Arthropoda > Arachnida > Araneae > Macrothelidae > Macrothele > Macrothele yani. The sequence goes on from CM077004.1 coordinate 43,799,250, forward strand.
GCCCGATAGGAAAGTGACACGGAGGCGAAGTAGAAAGGGGGAGGAAGACGCCCTTATTTATTACCGGTGGGCCAGTACCCGAAGTCCGACGGCTTAACGTGCCCATCCGACGCACGGTGGATATTTAGTGGATCGAGCGTTTGTACCTGCCTGGGAACGAACCTGAGGTCCTTTCTGTGGCAGTCACGAACGTTACCCGCTGCCTCAAGAAACTTCAATTAGATATACTTCGAAATGTATATTATTTTATAGAAGGTAACACTGGACATGGCTCAACCGAGAGAACAAGCTGGATTCAGGAGTGGCTACAGCACAATAGATCATATCCACGTACTGAGAGAACTAATTGAAAGAGCGAGGGAATATGAACTTCCATTGTGCATGGCTTTTATCGATTATGAAAAAGCCTTTGATTCGGTGAAACCATCAGCAGTTACCACGGCTCTGAAATCCTGCGGTATTGAAGATGCATACATTAATATTATTAATAACATCTATGAAAATGCAAGTGCAAAGATTCGGCTGTTTGAAAATACAACACACATAAAAATTGGAAAGGGAGTGAGACAAGGTGACACCATATCTCCGAAGCTCTTTAATGCCACATTGGAAAATGTCTTTCAATCACTGAACTGGGAAAACAAAGGGATAAAGATTAATGGAGATTATCTAACCCACCTTCGTTTTGCTGATGACGTAGTCATTTTTGCAACTACCCCATCAGAGCTGCAGAGTATGATCCAGGAACTTGCTGACAAGAGTAAAGAAGTGGGATTAAAAATGAACTTTCAGAAGACAAAAGTGATGTTCAATGCTTTTACAAGAAATGAAGATTTATCGATTGATGGAGAAAAACTGGAGATAACAGATACGTATGTTTATCTTGGACAGCAGATATCAAGTGAGGGTCACATTGATGAAGAAATTAATCGGCGTACAAAACTTGCCTGGAGAGCTTTTGGAAGAAACAGCATAATTTTCAAGAGCAATATGCCATTATGTCTTAAAAGAAAAGTGTTTGATCAATGCATCCTTCCAGTGCTTACGTATGGTGCAGAGACGTGGACCTTAACTAAAAGAGACATACAAAGGCTGCAGACAACTCAAAGCAGCATGGAGAGGTGCATGCTTGGTATAACCAGGAGAGATAGGAAGAGGAACTCGTGGATCCGAAAAATGACGAGAGTGGAAGACATCATGATCAGAGTTAAATCCCTGAAATGGCAATGGGCTGGACATACTGCCAGAAGGACAGACCATAGATGGACAGCCGAAATTTTAGATTGGATTCCAAGGGACAGGAAAAGACCCAGAAAAAGACCACATGGGAGATGGGTGGATGAAATTCGTAAATATGCGGGAGTGACATGGAGGAGACTGGCACAAGACAGACCGTTGTGGAGGAAACTTGGGGAGACCTTCGTCCAGCAGTGGATTGATAATGGTTGACAATGATGATGATGATGATTATTATTTTATAAAAATATTGCTATGTACTAACTCCAAAAAAATGAAAAAAAAATTTAATTCTAAAGTTAACTAACCTTTTAATAACTTTGTTGTGGCTGCCTTTTGGTGGAAAGCATTCGAATATTTGGTTGCAACATGGAGGTCCTCACTTTTAGCTGATCCTCCAGATGGGTATCCGTCATCTGTGATCTTAACGGCGCCTTGATTTGGGTTAGGTAGGAGAATGTATATTCTCAGCAATAAGTGGTTGAAAAGCAAGAAAGCATTTTTCGTGTGTGTTGCCCAAAGCGTGGGCATTCTTTTGCATTTTTCCGTATTTCAACTGGATCTTTTTTAGCGTCCAATAAGGACTTTAAAATGCCATCTTTTGAGAGCTCAATCAATTCCATCTTTAGGTGCCATAGAACGAAATCATGAGCGTAGCAGGTGTCAAAATAGTACTTACTAATGTTTTAATTGTGTCTGTCAGTCGGGGAGCATCATTTTGTTGAATCTTCTTTTACTCTTTGGTATTTTAAATACGGTCATTTTAAAATAAAAATAAAAATAATAAAAGACGAAAAAAAAACGTATTAATAAAAATAAAAGGATTTGTTCTGCAAAATTTGGATTCACTCAAAATGCCGCACTTAATGGCCTAGAAAGACACGTGAGGCCTTAAGGTGGACGTCAAGTAATTTTGCTTCCTATACTTCCAATGGAAAAACTTCGGTACACATTTTCTTTACAATTAATGCGTTCCCAAGGATGAAAATTTTAACATCGATTAAAATAACTTCATTTTATAACTTGGAATACTTCATATTTTTTAAAACATAACCATAATTATGCAATCCAACATTTGTTTGTCTACTGACGTCATCAAAGTACAGGTGGCGCCATCTTTTTTCTGGTTTCAACACCACCAAAGGAAAAGTTATTGATTTTTAATATAATAATGGTTATGTTTTAGAAAATATTAAATATTCCAAGTTATAAAATAAAGCTATTTTAATCGATGTTCAAATGTTCATCCTTCGGAACGCATTAATTGTGAAGAAAATGTGTACAGAAGTTTTTCCATTGGAAGTATAGGAAACAAAATTACTTGACGTCCACCTTAAGGCAGCAGGTTTCCCATCCCTGTACTAGGATATGAACCCCTGCCCCTGGCTGTTCTAACCCATTAGGGAAGAGTAGGATAAAGGGATTTTAAAAATTTCTCCTACCGGCCGCTCGCCACTAAAATTCCTTTGGGAAAAAGATGTCTGTGGTAAAGCTTCAACCACCAACATTCCCCCTTTTTTGGAAGTTTTTTCATTTCATTTCATTTTGATTTTCAGTTGTGACCATATACACCAAAAGCAGTACAGTAATAATAACAGTGTAACATAATAATAACAGTGTAACTAGTGTCAACAGGGAAGCACGAGGGAAAAGGCCTGAATTGGCCTAACATAGTCCTGGGCACCCATAATAAAGATCGTATAAGTCAGGAACAGACATATCTAATTTTCTGACATCATATAAGTATGGGTAAGACGAAGGATCTAAGCGCATTTTATCGTGGGCAAATTGTCGGGGCCCGACGAATGGGTCACTATATCTCGGAAGTCGTGCAGGCACTGGGATTTTCACGAGCCACTGTGTCACGGGTGCACCGTGAGTACATCGAATCCGGTAAAACCATCCCTGCAAGGGCCAACTGCCGTGGACAACAGCGTGTGGATGAGTGGGGTCATCGTCGGCGAGCTCGCATTGTAACAGCAGACAGACGGGCCACAGTGCAAGAAATCACTCTGCAATTTAACGCAGGTGCACCAAAACGTGTAAGCAGCCACACCATCCAGAATCATCTCCTCGCTACGGGGTACAGAAGCCATCGTCCCACGAGGGTACCGCTGCTGACCGCACATCACAGGGTGCAAAGATTAGCATGGGCGCGGAAACATCGCCACTGGACCCTAGACATGTGGAAAAATGTTGCCTGGACGGATGAGTCGAGATTCACGTTGGTACATGCGGATGGTGCAAACCACATGAAGCGATGGATTCTTCTTGCCAGCAGGGTACTCTTCAAGCTGGTGGGGTTGGCATTCTTGTCTGGGGACTGTTTACATGGACTGAAATGGGACCCCTGGTACGTGTGACATCGTCCCTCGCAGGTCAATGTTACCGGGATATCCTGGACGACCATTTGCTCCCGTTTGTGCGTCTTCAACATCCCACTGGGGACCTCATCCTGCAACAAGACAGTGCACCGTGCCATCGCTCCCGAATTGTATCCGAATGGTTGGATTAACACTCCACCGACGTGACCTCGCTTCCTTGGCCAGCTAGGTCACCTGACCTCAATCCCATCGAGTACATCTGGGATGCCATCGAGAGAGATGTTCGAGGCTCTGATCCCCCCTCCATCAAATCTTCGTGAACTGTGTGAGCTTGTTCAGAGGTCGTGGATCCGTATGGCTTTCCAACGCTTCCGGTGTCTTGTCGAGTCCATGCCGAGACGAATCGCCACCGTCATCAGGGCGAAAGGTGGGGATACACGTTACTATACAGGTATCTCTAATTCAATTGCTCTTCAGTGTATAGTTAATATATTGAAAGTATTGGGATGTGTAGTTGTTGTATATGTCAAAAAATTGGAAGATTGATTAGTATTAATTTAATTCCAATAACCTGATACATTTATTTTGCAATTTTTGTAGTTTGTGAATGTTATATTGTGTTCTTTTCCCCCATATCAATATATAGTAGGTAAAATAGGTCTGTATGATGGAATAGTATAACGCCAGCATTAATTTAGTGATTAGATGTCTAAGAGTATGATTAATAACTCCAATGTTTCTCGAGATTTTAGTTGAAAGTAGATCCATATGTGTATTCCATTCAACGAAAAAATAAATAAATAAATAAAGCATTCAACGAAACATCCTAAAAAAACTCCTAGACTCCTAGAAGTAGAGATATTGACAAAAGATAAGATATACATCTACGCCCCCTGGCGGAGAAACTGTGCAATATTTTAAGAACAAAATATTCCGAAAAGGTTTATCGATGTGAGTGGCATCAGTCCACGATAGAATTTTTTCAATCGATATTTTAGAAGCTCCGATTTTATGGCAAATACATCAGAAGCAAAAATTAACGCTTACGCCCCCTGCTGTCTAAAGTATTCTTTACCAAAAATTTTAAATTATATGCAAAAGATTTTTCATCACAAGATGTATCCGCCGAAGAATTTTTTTTTTCAAATCGGAGTTTTAGAAAAAGAGTTATTCGGGAAAAATGTAATTTACTTTTACGCCCCTAGCGGAAAATCTATGCGTAATATGAAAAAGTAACTATATCTAAAATACTCTTCGACATAAATGGAATCGAAAGATATAAAAAAATTTTTCAATCGGATGTTTAGAAGCAAATATGTGGAATAAAACGTATTTTTGAATTCGACATCATCTGCATTTACGACCTCTACCGGCGAAATTGTACATCGTAAAGAAAAAAACGAAATGAACGATCATCATTTGCATATCTCGAGCTTCCGAATGCAAAAATAATTTTTCAAATCGGACTAATAGTTACAGTGATATCGTGGGTACAGACAGACGGACTGATGGACGGACGGACGGACAAACCGATAACAGAAGCACGATCTTTTTTTACAAAAGACGTGCTAAAAATTTAGTAGTTTTCAGCAGCCCAGATTTTGCGACAAATACATCAGAAGCAGAATTGAACACTTATGCCCCCTGGTGGCCAAACCATTCTTTACCAAACATTAGAAATTATGTGAAAAATATTTTCCATCAGGTCTTGTATGCGATACAGGAAGAATTTTTCAAATCGGAGTTTCAGAAGCAGAAATAACGCAGAAAACGCACTTTACTTTTCTGCCCCTAGCGGAAAGTCTATGATTTACTTGAAAAATTTGAATTTATAGGAAAAACATTTCGCATCGGAAACACTATCCAACAAAGAAGGAATTTTTCAAATCGGACTCGTTGAAGTGGAGATATTGACAAAAATAAGATATACACCTACGACCCCTGGCGTAGAAACCATGCATTTTTTCAAGAAGAAAATGTTCCTAAAAAGTTTGTTGACATGAGTAGTATCGGTCTACAAACGACGTTTTTTTCAATCGAGAATTTAAAGCTCATATTTTGCTGCAAATACATCATAAGCGGAAATTAAGATTTACGCCCCCTGGTGGCCAAACCATTTTTTTTTACAAAAATTAGAAATTATGTGCAAACGATTTTCAATCAGGAGCTGTATCTGGTGCAGAAGGAATTTTTCAAATCGGAGATTTAGAAACAGAGATATAGGGGGAAACGCAATTTACCTTTACGCCCCCTAGCGGAAAGCCTATGAATTACTTAAATATTTTGAAATTATATGAAAAACATGTCACACTGAAAACACTATCTAACAAAGAAGGAATTTTTCAAATCGGACTCTTAGAAGTGGAGATATTGACAAAAGATAAGATATACATCTACGCCCCTGGCGGAGAAACTGTGGAATATTTTAAGAACAAAATATTCCGAAAAGGTTTATCGATATGAGTGGCATCAGTCTCCGAAAAACTTTTTCAATCGATATTTTAGAAGCTCAGATTTTATGGCAAATACATCAGAAGCAAAAATTAACGCTTACGCCCCTGGTGGCCAAAGTATTCCGCTGAAGAAAAAAATTTCAAACGGAGTTTTAGAAGAAGAGTTATCGGGGAAAATGTAATTTACTTTTACGCCCCCTAGCGGAAAATCTATGCGTAGTTTTAAAAAGTAACTATATCTAAAATACTCTTCGACGTAAATGGAATCGAAAGATAAAACAATTTTTTCAATCGGAATTTTTAGAAGCAAACATGTGGAATAAAACGCATTTTTGAATTCGACATCATCTGTATTTACGCCCTCTAGCGGCGAAATTTTACATCGTAGAAAAAAGCGAAATGAAGGGTCATCATTCGCATATTTCAAGCTTCCCAATGCAAAAGGAATTTTTCAAATCGGACTAATAGTTGCATAGATATCGTGGGTACAGACGGACGGACGGACGGACAAACCGGTAACATAAGCACGATCTTTTTTTACAAAAGACGTACTAAAAAAGTAACTGCCGTATTGTATTTCAGAACTATTGTATTTCAAAGTTAAGGTAAGCAAAAAAAAAAAAAAGTGCTATTAGTTCGCGTTCCGGACACACTAAGAGCAACAGAACCATGAAACTTTGTAGGCATGTAGGGCCATGGCGAAATTTTCGCACCTCGTCGCCCTTTTTTTGGATTACGATTTAGTTTAGGAGAAATTAAATTTTTAAATTTCCCAAAATTCTTTATTTCGCAACGGGATCCATTTTAAAAATTGGATATAAGGCAAAATGTAAATCCTAACGCATTGCAGTTTTTACAGCATAAACTCACAACTATCATCCCTCTTTTTAAAAAAAATTAAGAAAAAATAATTTTCTGATTTTTAAGCATTTTTTAAAAACGCAAAGGAATGGAACGAATGGCTTCTTATGTCTTCAAAGGTAACCACACATGAAAATTTGGTCCCGTGACCTGCTACAATGGTGACGCAGCTGTTTTTAGGACTCTCTTCTCATTGGGTGAAAGGACAGGCTACGAATCTAACTGGTAATGACGCAATGCGTAATGACCCAGCGACACTTTTAAAGTTCGTCGTTTTACGCCGGCATAAAATAAAATAAAATAAAGATAAAAATTGTGGTTATGGAGCATTTCTCTGCTTGAAATTTTCGCGAATTGTTCGACCACTTGTACCTGACATGGAGATTTGAAAATTGTCATGTTGATAGGTCTTAAGGTCCGAATGCCTAGAAGAGGCCGAAAAAAATAAAAATGGCGGCTTTGGAACATTCTCTGCTTGAATTTTTCGCAAGTTGTTCGACCACTTCTCAATAACTTTGAGATCTGAAAATTGGAATGTTGATAGTCCTTAACGTCCGGATACCTAAAAAGTCTAAAAACCAAACAGTATCGCTCGGGTTCCGATAAACTTTCACCCGGCGTAATATTGGTAACCAAGGTGGTGTCGAGTGGATTGTGATTCTGCGATTCCCTGATTTAGGGCTAACGCAGCTTCGGGATCCGAGGCTTCGGAAAATCTGCTGTGCTTCACACAGCAGATTTTCCTTTGGGAGTCAAAGGGTCTGCAGTGCGCCCAAATGTTTTCGTGAACGTCTAGAAATTAAAAAAAAAAAAAAAAAAAAAAAAAACATATGTAAAAGAATTGTTGAGTCCCTGTCGTAATCTACATATTTTCCACCATAAATCCAGGATTGAGAAACCAACTACTTCCAAGAGAATAAAGCACTTATTATAATCAGGGTCCTGAATGTGTTCATGCTAACTAAGTGACGAACAATTTTTTTTTTTTTGTGTTTAATTATATATATGCCTATTCTCTTGAAAACATACACTTTATATATATATATATATATATATACTTAAGAGCAAAACTGAAGACTAAGGAAAAAATTTTAGAATTTAAAACGAAGGGTGCAAAATAACCTGAAAATCAAAACGCGCAACGCAGCAGTTTTGAAAATTCAGAATTCACATACTATAAAGATACCTAAGCAAAAAAATACATATATAATTTTGACTCACACCTAGTACAACATAGAAAAGGTTATGTATCTACCTGTGTGAGTAAAAGGAGAAAAGAAAAAAATAAAATAAAACAACTGAATGTAGAAGGTGTCGAGAATACTGAGCCTTGGCTTTATCAAGGACCAGCAAAAACTCTGCATTTTCTCACTTCCACAAAGACCTAGTTGGAAATGGGTTTCTGCAAGGCCATAGATGCAAGTAACATTCCCACCTAAAATAGTTTAAAAAATATATATATAAGTCATGTCCTCCGTAGAGTAGCATGACCTAGCACTAGTTAACAATTTCGCTTGCATCCATTAACCTTCATGGCCCGACCCATGCTCTTCATCTGTTACTATTAAACAGAGAGAAGAAGATTAAAGAGAACTCAAGCTGTGAGAGTGACATAATAAATAGAAATGATTTTCAGCTATAACGAAATTCCAAGTTCGTTTGAGAGAGAATTTAAACCTGAAAAACAAATTTTACATTGCAATTAAAAAAGGAAATGTTAATTTATAACGAACAGATTTTTGAAAGAAAACTTGAGTCTAAAACCCCCTACTCTACAACTTATGACAGCACGAAAACGAGAATAAATTAAAGATAATAATTAACTAAAGAAAACTTTGTGAAAGTTATATACCTTAAACAGTTAGTTGCAATATGTACAAAGTATTTCAGCAGTGCTTTAAGTGCATAATTAATTAGTTATTAAGAACTTAACTACTTTGAAAAAACAGCGCATAGACAGCGCATAGAAAAGGAACAAGCTTAGCCATCTTCTGTTCCTAGGTACCACAAAAGACGCTCAAAGTTACAAAGAAAAGTAAGAGTTAAAACCCGCATAAATGTTAACAGACAAACCAATGCTTAAAAGCTGAAAAGCTAAAAAACGACAGAGAAAAGGTACATGAAGTACAAACATTGAACTTATAAAACCTAGAACCCAAAAACAAGGAAGAGAGCTTACCTCTTGAGTTACAAAAACTTTTCTCCTCACAAGAGGAGAACATGGCTGACCTCTTCCGCCACTCCCTAGATGCTGGGGGGCAGTGAGGGTGGGGCTGATGGCCTCCTCATACAGCAAGAAACCAATGCGCGGAGATTTTAACCAGAGAAAAAAATATATAAACTTAAGACTGTGGATCTGTATGATCAGAATGAGCAGAATTAACTCTCCAGAATACATGAGAAATATTATAAAATACACGAGCAGTTTATTTAATAATCTTTGCATGTATTAAATCACCTTAGTGAGCTTCTATAGATTAATCAGAATCTTATTAATTTTAATGTTGGTTTTACTATTTTTAGTATAGCTATCCTAGTGATGAATAACTAGTTTTCTTTTTTATTTGTTTTTATTTTCTTTTATAAACAGATTTTTAAGCTTTTTTTGTGATTTTGTTTATATTATTTAATTTTTTTGTTTTAATAGGACCGTCATATCCATAGCACTAAGGTTCCTTTAGGTAGTTAATAGGCATCCTCTAGCCAACTTCCTTACGGCTTTGATTGGTCAGAATCATATTATTAACTGTGTAGAAAATTAAAGCAGATCTGCCAACCTTACTCTATTATTCAGAATAATTTTTCTTAAAGTTCTTTTGATGAAAGAAGAAGGAATTTCGTTCTCTAGAAAACTTTCTAATAGTATATTAATGTGGTAATTGAAGTCCAAATTGTTGCTGCAAATTCTTGAAATTCTTAGGACCTGAGAAATTAGTACATTCTCAATTACTTTGGTTGAAATGTTATTATTCCAGTGTAGATATTTAATTACTTTGAAAGGAAAATTAACTCTTTTATCAAAGAGGCTAATAGATGGGTTACCTCTGTTGAGCTTAATGCTTAAGTCTAGGAACTCAAGTTCCTGATTACTGTGGTTGGTTTTACATAAGTTAAGAGAGCTAGGATAGATATTATCAAAATCACTCTCTATAACTTTATATATATAGATATTCGCCTATATATATATATATATATATATATATATATAGTCATCCTGAAGAAGTCATCCTGAAGAAGAAATTGAAGAATTTTATGAGGAAATTCGTCATCTAAATAATAAAGGTAAGCAGCACTTAAAGATAATTATGGGAGATTTCAATGCAAAAATAGGGCAACGGCAACAGAATGAAACTTCAGTAGGTAAATTCGGTCACGGCAACAGAAACCAGCGTGGAAATACTCTAGTTGAGTTTGCAGAGGCAGAAGGATTTTTCATCTTGAACTCCTTTTTCAAGAAAAAGCCACACAGGAAATGGACATGGAGACATCCAATTGCAATTGGGACGACAAGTGAAATTGATTTTATTATGTGTAACAAAAAATTCGTCATCGAAGACTGCAGTGTGCTGAACAAGTTCAACACAGGTAGTGACCATAGATTGGTGAGATGTAAGATGCACCTCAACACTAAACTGGAACGTGGCAAACTCATAAGACAAACAAAATGTATTGACATAACCAACCTTAAAAAACACCATAATACTTTCAAGTTGGAACTGAAGAACAGATTCTTTGCTTTAGAAGGCCTAACATCGGAAGAAGTGGATATTTCGGAAGTTAACAGAAAAGTAACCAAAGCTCTAATGGAAACAGCAACAAAATTAGCTGGGTCTAAGAACAAGTTGCATGTGAACAAATTATCAGGAAAAACCAAAATGTTGATGCAAAAAAGAAGAGAGATGAGGACAACTAAAGAAGATGTGACTTCCAAAGTGGAATATATAGAGCTATGCAAGACAACACGAAAAAGTATCACTGAAGACGTAAGGAAATTCAACTGTGAGCTAGTGAGGAAAGCAATTGAAAACAACCAAAGCCTTAAGATAGCAAAGGGACATCTCAGTAAGGGAAGAAAACAGATTATGGCTCTGAGAAAAGAAGATGGTTCTATAACAAGAAATAGAGGCGAAATTTTGACAAGAGTGAAAGATTTCTACTCCAAATTATATGAAAGGGATGATACATGTACTCCAGACATCATGAAAGGTACCAGAGTTCTTCCAGTCCTCCCAGCAGAAGTTGCTCATGCAATCAAGAACATGAAGCGGGGAAAAGCTCCAGGAGAAGATGGAATTACTATAGACATCATACAAGAAGCAAGTGGAGAAATTGAAACAGTACTCGCCCAAATTTTCACTCGATGCCTTAATGAAGGGAAGATTCCTGAGGATTGGAACAATGCTACAATGATCCTGCTACATAAAAAAGGTGACATTGAGGATCTCAGGAACTACAGACCTATCAGCCTCCTATCAGTGGTTTATAAAATCTTCACTAAAGTTCTTTCACACCGCTTGAAGGTAACACTGGACATGGCTCAACCGAGAGAACAAGCTGGATTCAGGAGTGGCTACAGCACAATAGATCATATCCACGTACTGAGAGAACTAATTGAAAGAGCGAGGGAATATGAACTTCCATTGTGCATGGCTTTTATCGATTATGAAAAAGCCTTTGATTCGGTGAAACCATCAGCAGTTACCACGGCTCTGAAATCCTGCGGTATTGAAGATGCATACATTAATATTATTAATAACATCTATGAAAATGCAAGTGCAAAGATTCGGCTGTTTGAAAATACAACACACATAAAAATTGGAAAGGGAGTGAGACAAGGTGACACCATATCTCCGAAGCTCTTTAATGCCACATTGGAAAATGTCTTTCAATCACTGAACTGGGAAAACAAAGGGATAAAGATTAATGGAGATTATCTAACCCACCTTTGTTTTGCTGATGACGTAGTCATTTTTGCAACTACCCCATCAGAGCTGCAGAGTATGATCCAGGAACTTGCTGACAAGAGTAAAGAAGTGGGATTAAAAATGAACTTTCAGAAGACAAAAGTGATGTTCAATGCTTTTACAAGAAATGAAGATTTATCGATTGATGGAGAAAAACTGGAGATAACAGATACGTATGTTTATCTTGGACAGCAGATATCAAGTGAGGTCACATTGATGAAGAAATTAATCGGCGTACAAAACTTGCCTGGAGAGCTTTTGGAAGAAACAGCATAATTTTCAAGAGCAATATGCCATTATGTCTTAAAAGAAAAGTGTTTGATCAATGCATCCTTCCAGTGCTTACGTATGGTGCAGAGACGTGGACCTTAACTAAAAGAGACATACAAAGGCTGCAGACAACTCAAAGAAGCATGGAGAGGTGCATGCTTGGTATAACCAGGAGAGATAAGAAGAGGAACTCGTGGATCCGAAAAATGACGAGAGTGGAAGACATCATGATCAGAGTTAAATCCCTGAAATGGCAATGGGCTGGACATACTGCCAGAAGGACAGACCATAGATGGACAGCCGAAATTTTAGATTGGATTCCAAGGGACAGGAAAAGACCCAGAAAAAGACCACATGGGAGATGGGTGGATGGAATTCGTAAATATGCGGGAGTGACATGGAGGAGACTGGCACAAGACAGACCGTTGTGGAGGAAACTTGGGGAGACCTTCGTCCAGCAGTGGATTGATAATGGTTGACAGTGATGATATAAAGTGTATGTTTTCTCATAACTCAGAATATCTCGTGAGATAAATAATTTGCAAATTAAAGTTCTTGCTCCACATTAATTTTTATCAATATCAAACAACATAAAAACACAACTGCATTTCATCACCAAATTGTAGGATCAAGAATATCAGTATATCGACCGACTTTTCTGACAGGAACATGTTGTGCAATATAAATTATCCCTGCTTTCCTCAGCATAAAATAGCTAGTATAAAAATTTAAGCTTATCGCATGTCACACACAACAACTGGTTAAAAAGCTTGAAGGAACGCCCAAAAACTAACAGGATGGAACTCCTACCTTAAATCCTTATTTGGACTGGAGATCGCACTGCCTAACTGGCATCATCCGGGTCATGGAGCCCTTGTTACACACATCAAAGTTCAATCTTGGGCAGTTGTTTTGGCACATAGATATTCGCCTCTTAGGTAAAGTCCCTGGGTTCGCGCCGCTGACCACTCCTGGACCGGGATATTTCTCGTCCGGTGGTTGTTATCTTTCATCCGAGTCACGGGGAACTCTACGCAGTTTCGGTAGCTTTTCTGGCTACCTCTCCTGTGATGTCAAACTGAAATAACGTATCCCTCGGAATATTTCGAGTGCTAAGTTCTGGCGCTTGCTGATAGAGCTAAATAGACCTGCCTCCTCATTTTGCAGCGGCTAAGTCACAAGTACTCTGTACCGATCAATAAGCGAAACATTGGGTCCACGCAAAACGTAAAGTGCTTCTCGTGAAAAAAAAAAAAAGTGAAGTCGTTCTCGTGCAAAAGACATGCGAAGAAGTGATTCTCTTCCCTTCTCAAAATTTTCGACAACTCTACCCATTACCTCAAAATTACGCCTTCATCCAATCACGAAACGGGGAACGCAGGCCTCCCTCGAATTAAATCCCCAAGTCTAAATTCTACTGGTCGGAGAATTAACATAGGATTCATTTATTCGTTAAGAGGTCAAAATGGCCACCCGGTCTCGCGCAAATTCTCAACCAATCGCCTACGCTGAGAACAGCTTTTTAAGTTACGTTAGCCGCGTGAAATAAACATCATGCCATAAATCTTAGTCCAATAAAACTGTTATTTTCGATTCCAAAAAGTCTGACTGTCGAACAACGCTTTGCGGATGCCAGACAAGCTGACACTTTGATTACTAATATAAAACACTCCCTACAAAGCCTATCCCATTGACTATGACGCCAACGCTGTCTCCTCTTACGCTATGCGTCGTCCCACTAGCGTTACTTAACTATCCAAGGGAGAGGGGGAGGAAGAAAAAAGAATCATCCGAAAGTGGGGCTAACGGCAAATAAAAAAAAAAAAGTATGGATAAAACGTACTCTTTCCACAAAAAATTCCTTACCGGAATAAAAAAAAAATGAATAAATAAATAAACGAATAAATAATTAAATAAATAAGTAAATAGATAAATTTGGAAATTGATTTTCCCTCTGGATGTGCAGCCTCTCGGTCGCGAGCTCTCTCACAACAGTTCAAAAGGGGGGCTTAGCTTTACTAGGTTCAAAATGCTGATAGGTTTAAAAATAATTATACCAGAAACGTTGAAATGCTGTACAAATTCCATGAAATTTTGATTTAAAATTAAGGGGCGCCAAAGCCTGAACCGTTTTACGTCAAGCCGTATGCATTGACGTCACGACCCTGTTCTAAATCTTGAAACAGTTACGAATCTTAAATTACTTTTCTTTCCATTAATTACTTTTCCTTTCTTTAATTTTATGTTCAAAATATTATAGATTCACCGTTCGGATAACAGGCATAACTGCTAGTTACTTAAAAGTATATTACTTTCGTTCATTAATTGGAAGAATTTATAGGCACACTAAGAACACTTTTTCATTTTGGAGGGCAAATATCAGAAAGGTCCCCGGTTATTCCTGACACTTGCGCCCCCTCACGAAAATCCTGTATCCGCCCCTGGCCGCAATATAGAATTTTGTCGGCGACATAACACTCAGCCAGGAATATAAAAATATCCGCTACTCAGAAGTATCCGTTAAGGGAGTTTCGTTGCACAGTGGTGTGCAAAAAATAAGGACGAAGAAGAGAAATTAGCATAACAGCGGAACGAGCAGGCAGAACTGACCGAAAGACCACTCAGGAGATAGACTAGGGTCTGATACGGTAGGGCATGCGCATATATGCAGCATGACGTGGGGGGGAGGAGTGTCGGAAGGGTATAAAGCACACGGGCGGTGTACGCTCAGCAATTCGGTGAAAGCTATTGCACAGTGTACATCGGTTTGAACGACGTCGAGTTGCTGCCACCGTGTGATATGGCCAACAGGCAATCCAGTAGACGACATCTGGATGACTTTACTCAAGGTCGCATCATTGGGAAGTTGGAAGAAGGTCGAAGTGTGGCTGAGGAGTTCGGGATCGCTCAGAGCATCGTTTCACGAGCTTGGAGAGCATTTCAAACGACAGGAACAGCTGTCCGGGAGTTTAACAGTGGTTGTCCACGAGCAACTACGGCGGCGGACGACCGGTATATTGTCCTACAGGCGAGAAGAGACAGACGGCAAACAGCGGGAGAAATCGCAAGGCACATGCAACAGACAACTGGACATTCGTTATCGCGTTTTACCGTGGCCAGAAGGCTGCACAAAGGTGGTCTATTTGCACGACGACCAGTACGGTGTGTGCCATTAACGCCTGCTCATCGGAGACGGCGGTTTCTGTGGTGCCAGGAACACAAGAACTGGACACATCAGCAATGGGGTCGAGTTCTCTTTACGGATGAGAGCCGATTTACTCTGACGAGCGATTCTGGACGTATACACATCTGGAGAGAGCAGGGAACACGCAATCACACCTCCAAGATCATCGAAAGGGACCGGTTTGGAGGTGGCGGAGTTCTCGTTTGGGGCGGTATCATGCTTGGTAGCCGTACTGACCTCCACAGCTTCCAAGGAGGTTCAGTCACTGGTGTCCGCTATTGTACCGAGGTTCTCCTACCTCACGTGCGTCTGTTTAAAGGTGCTGTGAGTCCTGAGTTCCTCTTCATGGACGACAACGCTACACCTCATCGTACAGTGGCTGTCGCAGAGCTGTTGGAGAGTGAAGATATTCAACGCATTGATTGGCCCGCAAGGTCCCCGGACCTAAATCCAATCGAACACGTGTGGGACCTTCTCGGGAGACGCTTGGCAGCGCATCACCAGCCGCCAGCAACGATTCCGGAGCTGCGATTGGCGCTACAAGAGGAATGGGCCGCGATGCCTCAACAGCTCCTTGACAACCTCGTCCTCAGCATGGACAGACGTTGTAAATCCTGCAACGCAGTCAGGGGTGATCATATCCCCTACTAAAGACTGGATTTTTTTTGACAGCCGCCTGTCACATGGACGCTTCTGTCTTCTGTCCAGTTGTGCTCGAGGCTCCCTTTTCAATAAAGTGCCTTTGTATTCTTTGCATTCCTTGTTTGGACGGTTTTGCTCACTTGTCCCATACTCTTACATCTTGGGGATCTTATGGTATGATTTGAGTCGATGTGGAGCACTTCTGCACGACGTTACATTCGAAAAACCGTCTCGTCCTTAATTTTTGCACGCCAGTGTATTTCTTATTTTACTCTACGGTTCTAGACTTATCGGACGTCTTGTATTTTTCACGAAATGAAAGCTCAAAACTCAAAAGAATAAAACCAGTTTTTTTTTGAGGCATTGGATTTTTGTTAATTTTTTGTTATTTTCCGACTTATGTCTGCTCTTTTTTAAATTATTGGATTCAAAATTCTACAACATTGCGGCTTATTTGTTATACTTTTATGTTGCAGTTAAGTTGCTATTTCCCTTTCTTCTGTTATTTCTTGTTCTTTTTCTTCTTTTTTTTTTTTTTTAACTGTGTGCCTTTTCTTAAAGTGCAGCCTCATGATGTGACCTTGATCTAACGAAAAAGTGGAAGATTTCAGAATCGAAGCCTCGTCCTAGTGACCCTGAACTTTTCCACTCTTGCGGAGCTTACGTTTTTTTTTCATCTCGTTCTCATTACTGGTTTTTTTTCTTTTTACTTTCGGATGTTCTGACTGCATTCAATAACCTGCTCACAAAAGCATGAAAAAAAGAAAAACTAAAGAAAAAAAAAAGAAAAAAAGAAGCAGAAAGCGAAACAATTGTACGCACACATAACTTTTTCAAACAGCTTGCAGAATTGTTAACAGCATCATTGTAAACAGTCAAGATCGCACTTGTAGAAAAAACTCGGTTGAGTAAAAAGTTCTTCAATGTGGCAACATGCTTCGCTTGTCTATCACAAAGCCTTGATGCGCCAAAGAACGCTTTTCTGTACAAACGATACATCTGTGAGTCGGATTAAAAGAAATTCGTTTTGCACTGGACGGTACAAACGCTGAGAATGATAAATTACAAATCTTGTTCTACATGTTTCCCCGCTAGATGGTGTAAACATATGTGAATGTCTACTAAAAAATATCTACGCTTTTAACAGACGAACTGAGAAATTTCATTTTCGCATTCACTAGCTGCAATGGTGTGCAAAACATCCCATGATTTTTTTTTTTTTTGCTTGAGCTATTTTAGCTCATTGTGCATTACCCTAGTTTAAAAACACTAGTTTAAAATCCCAAATTAAAAAATGCTAACAAAAATACCATTACCCTAGTTTAAAAACCCCAAATTAAAAAATGCTAACAAAAATAATTTTTACTCTTCCTGGGACTTTTTAGCAAATTTCACGAAGCAAAAACCCATGTTCATTTAGTCTGCGTAAAAATGAGAAAGCTGTTATTTATGTCGGCTCTTGAAAAAGCCACAAGTGGCAGCAATCAAAATGTCCTGCAATCCTTCAATCTTTTTCTGAAACAATTTTTTGACTAGTTCTTTGATTTCCTAAAATTTTAAAATGGGGTTGGTTTTTGTGAGTTTTTGTATTTGCAATTTTGTTAGCTATATACGCAGACTCGTATACGCTGAGTAGCCAAATTATTATGACCATCAGATCATTTTATGCACAATAGTTATCCCGCGGTATCTGCTAACGCAAAGATGACTGAATCGGTATAAAAAGGGGACGCCGAAGGCATGCAGAGACTAATAAGAGCATCACCAAATAAATAATGGGTAAAAGACGCGATTTGACGGACTTTGAGCGTGAAATGATTGTATGTGCTCGAAGCACTGGTGTGAGCATTAGCAAAACGGATGCACCTCAAAGTACAGTTCGCCACACATTACATCGATATGGGCTACAGAAGGAGACGACTTGTCCGTAAGCCATTGCTATTGGCAGCGAACAAGAAGAGACGCCTGAAGTTCGCTCAGGAACACAAGAATCGGACATAAATGGGTGGAAAAGGGTAATCTGATCATGTTTTCAACTACACCGTGCAGATTGCAGGGTGAGGATGTGGAGATAGTACGAAAGCATGGATCCATCTTTCATCGTCACTACTCTTCAATCCGGTGGAGGCAACGTTATGGTCTGGGTCATGTTTTCGCGGGAGTGTTCGGGCCTTTTGATTCGTATGGAGTGACGTCTGGCCGCCCAAAGTTATTAAATATCGTTACCGACCAAGTTCACCCAGTTATGTTGATGGTTTATCCCAATGGAGATGGACACTTCCAGCAGGACGGTGCTCCATAACACAGCGTTCACACTGCACGCTAATAGTTTGAGGTGCACCACGAAGACTTTTTCTTGCAACATGGTCCTCCTTAATCCAATGGAGCATTTGCGGGATGAAGTCGAAAGGAGAATCAGACAGCTGGATCAGCTACCATCAAATCTTCTCTTCAAGAGGTGGAGGATGCAAATCATATATACTATATCACCATCGTCATCATTGCCAACCATTTTAAATCCACTGCTGGATTAAGGGCACCCCAAGTTTCTTCCACAATTGTATGTCTTAAGCCTGTCTCCTCCTTGTTCCTCCGGCATGCTATCGAATTTCATCCATCCATCTCCCACGGGGTCTTCTTCTGTCCCTTAGAATCCAGTCTAAAATTTCGGTTGTTCATCTGTGGTCCGTTCTTCTGGCAACATGTCCAGCCCATTGCCATTTCAATGATTTCATTCTGGTCATTATGTCGTCCACTCCTGCCATTTTCCTTATCCACAAGTTCTTATCTTCCCTGGTTACACCAAGCATGCATCATGCTTCTTTGAGTTGTCTGCAGCCTCTGTATGTCTTTTTCAGTTAAGTTCCATGTCTCTGCTCCATACGCAAGCACTGGCATGATGCATTGATTAAACACTTTTCTTTTAAGGCATATTGGCATACTGCTCTTAAAAATTGTACTGTTTCTTCCAAAAGCTCTCCATCCAAGTTTTATGCGCCGATTAATTTCTTCATCAATGTGACCCTCCCTTGATCTGCTGCCCAAGATAAATGTAGGTATCGGTTGTCTCAAGTTTTTCTTCATCAATCGATAAATCTTCGTTTCTTGTAAAAGCATTGTACATCACTTTTGTCTTCTGAAAGTTCATTTTTAATCCACTTCTTTACTCTTGTCAGCAAATTCCTGGATCACACTCTGAAGCCCTAAAGGGGTAGTTGCGAAGATGACTACGTCATTAGCACAACGAAGGTGAGTTAAGTAATCTCCATTAACCTTTATCCCCTTGTTTTCCCAGTTCAATGATTGAGAGACATTTTGCAATGTGTCATTAAAGAACTTGGGAGATATGGTGTCACCATGTCTCACTCCCTTTCTAATTTTTATTAGTACAGTATCCTGAAATATTCGAACCTTTGCACTTTCATTTTCGTAGATGTTATTAATAATATTAATGCACACATCTTCAATACCGCAGGATTTCAAAGCCATTGTAACTGCAGATGATTTCACGGAATCGAAGGCCGTTACAATGGCTTTAAAATCCTGCGGTATTGAAGATGCATACATTAGCATTATGAATAACATCTTTGAAAATACAAGTGCAAATATCTATATATATACATGGGTTGTCCAAAATAATGGAAACACCTCGCTGAAAGCAGTGACTTTGGTATGTGCTACTTTTTGAGTAAAACGAACATGCAGCTACGATTTTTTTTTTTTTTTTTTTTTTTTTTGTAAAAAATGTGTTGCTCATAGTCTCAAGGGTCTGTGTGAGTGCATTGTAAATCAGTGTTTGCTTAATTTTGTTCCAGGTGAAGGCACAATGAGTGACCTGTGGAAGTTCCAAAGAGGGCAGATTGTAGGAGCTCGTCTGGTTCGTGCGTCGGTAACCACACTGGCACAGGTATTGGGGGATAGAGAGGTACCGTGTCGAAGGTCATGACAGCATACAATGTTCACGGAATAACATCATCTGCGAGACGCAACTGTGCAAGGAAAACCAAACTCACTGGGAGAGACAGGAGGACATTAAATAGGACTGTGACCGCAAGGAGGAAGACCACGTTGACGAAAGTGACTGCTGAGCTTAATGCACATCTCCAAAAACCCAGTGTCGACCCATACCGTGCGAAAGGGAATTGCATAAACACAATATTTACGGCAGAGCTGCGATTGCAAAACCCCATGGTGCCACAGGTGAATACGAAACGGAGACTACAGTGGTACCAGGAACATAAAACGTGGACTGCGGATCAATGGAAACATGTCTTGTTTTCCGATAAATCAGGTTTCTCACTATTCCCCACCACGGGACGGGTTTACGTGTAGGGAACCCCAGCAGAAGCCTACAACCCAGACTGTCTCCTTCCTACAGTGAAGGATGGAGGCGGTTCCGTAATGGTTTGGGCCATGATCTCGTGGTTTGCAGCAGGCTCCATCGTCACCTTACATGGACGGATCACTAGCGGTGACAATGTCACTCTTTTGGCCGACCATGTGCATTCAATGGCGCAGACATTTTTTCCGTCAGGGGATTGCACCTTTCAAGATGATAATGCCCCGATTCGCAGAAGTCGAACTGTTCAATCATGGTTTGAGGAACATGAGGATGAAGTTGCACATCTTTCCTTGCCTGCACAATCACCGGACTTAAACATCATTGAGCCCCTGTGGTCTGTGTTGGAAAACAGAGTGCGATCCCGTTATCTTCCTCGGGCGTCTCTCAAGGAATTGGAGCAGTTTCTGCAGGAAGAATTGTACAACATACCACTTGCCACCATCCAGGACTTGTATGTGTCTATTCCAAGGAGGATTCAAGCAGTTTTAAATGCCAAGGGTGCTGGTGCGAAACACCTATTGTTTCAAGGTGTTTCTGTTATTTTGGACAACCCCTGTATATACAGTGAATGGAATTCCTCTTCATGTTCGTGAAACCATTCGTGAGACTTCTTCGCAGTGTGGCATGGAGCATTCTCTTTTTGAAAGACGACATCTCCGCCAGGGAATACAGTAGCAATGAAGGGGTGTACTTGGTCAGCCACGATGTTCAGGCGAGTGACAGCTGTCAGAGATTGCTCTACAAGGATAATGGGTCCAAGTGTTTCCCAAGAAAATATTGCCCAGACCATCACACTCCCTCCAGCAGCCTGGATTAATCCCACAGTACATCCAGGTGAGAAGGCTTCCTTGGGTAAACGTCGCACACGAGCTCGTCAGCCACAGTAACTCTCCTGTTGCTGCGGACAAGACCAGATAGCCTGCGCTGAACTCTGGCGTCAATGAGGTGCGGCCTGTCCACGCGTTGTCGACAGCTCGATGTGTCACCTGTTTCGGATCATCTTTGATAGGTACTAACTACTGCATACCACCGACATAACACAGTTGGTTAAGTCGCTATGCACTGTGTGGAAGGTGGACATTTCTGACGAGTGTTGGAAGCCTTGTCCTGCCGGCCATCTAGTCAACGGGTTTTCCGCTGACTCCCCGTGTTTGGGGACGCGAATGCGTAGATGGCTCCCTCTGAAGTCGGCCACGGACGAGCTTTGTCTTTGGACCCCCTTCCCCAAGATGCCTGGGTTTACAAGGTTAGTGTCGATGCGCTGGTAGTAAAACACTGTAAGGCGACTGAAATCTTATGTCACATGGCTTATATACAGGGTGCATAGGAAAGTCCCTTTAGCCTGGAATACCTTGCGAACGGAGAGAGGTACAGTTATGCAAGTGAGATAACGGTACAGTAAAGCGACGACGCCCGATCGAATACAGCCAACAGCAGCGCTCCTAGTGGCGAAATGTGGAAGTTAGCCATTGCAAATCGAAAGCGAAAAGAGATAGAGAAAATTTTCGAACTACAAAGTTGTAGAGCATCAATTAATTAGAACAAAACGACATTTGTTTCACACGGGTAAGATAAATTGTCGCCTGAATACCCTACAATATCCGAAATCGATGTGCGACGATTCAAATCTTCATATTCACATTTCGCAAACGTAGCCGTATGCAAATGCAGATTGTGACGTCGTACCGTACCTACGATATAAAAACCAATAGCAGGATGTACCTTGATCAGAAGTTTAGGTCAACGTATGCTGTGTGAGAATGGCGAGCTCGTATTTCTGGGGTTACGTAAAAAATCAGGTGTATGCAACAGCGCCTACAAGTCTGCTGGATCTACGTCGTCGTGTTACAGATGCTTGCTATAGTATTTTCACGAATACAAATGTGTATCGAGGGCGATGGCGAACTCTTCCAACATACTCGACATTAACTTTTTAGCACGTTTTTTGTTAAAAAAGATCGTGCTTATGGTATCGGTTTGTCCGTCCGTCCGTCTGTACCCACGGTATCTCTGCAACTTTGTCCGATTTGAAAAATTCTTTTTGCATTCGGAAGCTTGAAATATGCGAATGATGATCCTTTATTTCGGATTTTTTTACGATGTACAATTTCGCCGCTAGAGGGCGTAAATGCAGATGATGTCGAATTCAAAATTACGTTTTATTCCACATATTTGCTTCTAAAGATCCGATTGAAAAAATTATTTTATCTTTCGATTCCATTTACGTCGAAGAGTATTTTAGATATAGTTACTTTTTCAAACTACGCATAGATTTTCCGCTAGGGGGCGTAAAAGTAAATTACATTTTTCCCGATAATTCTTCTCCTAAAACTCCGATTTGAAAACAAAAAAAAAATCAGCGGATACATCTCCTGATGGAAAATCTTTTGCACATAATTTCGAATTTTTGGTAAAGAATACTTTGGCCACCAGGGGCGTAAGCGTTAGTTTTTGCTTCTGATGTATTTGATATAAAATTTGATCTTCTAAAATATCGATTGAAAAAATTCTTTCGTGGACTGATGCCACTCACATCGATAAACGTTTTCGGAATATTTTCTTCCTGAAATATCCCACAGTTTTTCCGCCAGGGGGCGTAGATGTATGTCTTATTTTTGTCAATATCTCTACTTCTAGTAGTCCGATTTGAAAAATTCCTTCTTCGTTGGATAGTATTTTCCGTGTGATATGTTTTTCATATAATTTCAAAATTTTCAAGTAATTCATAGAGTTTCCGCTAGGGAGCGTAGCGGTAAATTGCGTTTCTCCATATATCTCGGCTTCTAAATCTCCGATTTGAAAAATTCTTTCTGCACCGGATACAACTCCTGATGGGAAATCGTTTTGCACATAATTTCTAATTTCTGTAAAAAAATGGTTTGGCCACCAGGGGGCGTAAACCTTAATTTCCGCTTCTGATGTATTTGCAGCAAAATATGAGCTTCTAAATTCTCGATTGAAACAAACGTCTTTTGTAGACCGATACTACTCATGTCGACAAACCTTTCAGGAACATTTTCTTTTTAAAATAGTGCATGGTTTCTCCGCCAGGGGGCGTAGATAATTATCTTATTTTTGTCAATATCTCGACTTCTAGGAGTCCGATTTAAAAAATTCCTTCTTTGTTGAATAGTGTTTCTAGTGTGATATGTTTTCCCCATAAATTCCAAATTTTCACATAAATCATAGACTTTCCGTTAGGGCGCATAAAGGTAAATTGCGTTTTCTGCTCCTAAAACTCCGATTTGAAAAATTCTTCCTGTATCGATACAAGACCTGATGGAAAATATTTTTCACATAATTTCTAATATTTGGTAAAGAATGGTTTGGCCACCAGTGGTCATAAGTGTTAATTCCTGCCTCTGATGTATTTGTAGCAAAATCTGGGCTCCTGAAAACTCGACTAAATTTTTTTTCTTGGGCCGATACCACTCATATGGATAAACCTTTTGAGAATACTTTCTTCCTAAAATATTGCATGGTTTTTCCACCAGGGGACGTTAAGCCACATCTTATTTTTGCTGATAACTCTATTTCTAAGAGTTCGTAAGCTCACGATTCCGTTTACACCAATATCTGAGGGATTAAAGACCCGATTGAAAATTTTCTTTCTACAGTCAGATACTATTGTTTTCCTTACCGGTCCATTGACTTTGAATGGCTTTGATAAATTTAATTTGCGTCAGAACGGATTCAAAGACGTGCTTATTACACCTGAAAATTCGGTGTCATCTTTCTTGATATCACTGTGCGCCAGTTTGCCTCTTTTGTTTTTGTTTTGTCTGACGTCATCAAACTGTATTGACATAAGTACGCATTTGTGTAATAAATTGTGTGTATTTGCTCATACCTATGCCTGTTCCCTTCAAACGTTCACAGAAAGGGTCGCGCATCGATTTCGGATATTTTAGGGTATTCAGGCGACAATTTATCTTATCCGTGTGAAACAAATGTCGTTTTGAACTAATTAATTGATGCTCTACAACTTTGTTTAATTGATGCTCTACAACTTTGTAAGTTGGAAATTTAGCTCTATCTTTTTTTGTTTTTGATTTGCAATGGCTAACTTCCGCATTTCGCCACTAGGAGCGCTGCTATCGGCAGCACTCAATCGGGCGTAGTCGCTTTACTATACCGTTATTTCACTTGCATAACTGTACCTCTCTCCGTTCGCAAGTTATTCCAGGCTAAAGAGACTTTCCTATGCACCACATATATACAGTATATACGTGCACATACACTGAGTGGCGACTTTATTATGACCACCCCCTCAGTACTTCGTTGGGCCACCTTTTGCCTTTAATACTGCGTCGATTCTTCGTGGCATGGGCTCCACGAGATGTTGATAGGTGGCTTGTGGAATCTGAGACCATACTTGATGAATAGCACTTTCCAGGAGTGTGAGATTGCAGGGTTGTAGATCCAGCTGTTTGATGGCTCGTTCAACTTCATCCCACAAATTCTCAATGGGGATGAGATCTGAAAATTGTGGGGCCATCTAAGCAAAGTAAACTCCTCGGCATGTTCCTGAAACCAATCCTGTACAATACGAGAACTATGGAAAGACGCATTATCTTGTTGAAAGTAGCCATCGCCATTGGGATAAACCATCCACATGACAGGATGCACTTGGTCCGCAACGATGTTTAGATATGATGTGCCAGTCAGACGTTGATCAACACGAATTAAAGGACCCAAAGCATGCCAGGAAAACATTCCCCAAACCAAAACGTTGCCTCCACCAGCTTGAAGGGTTGTAGCAATGCATTTGAGGTCCATGCTTTCGTGCTGTTTCCGCCAAATTCTCACTCGGCCATCGGCATGGTGCAACTGAAAACGTGATTCATCAGACCACATAATTTGTTTCTAACTATCGACTGTCCAATCCTTGTTCTCCTGTGCGAACTGTAGACGTTTTCTCTTGTTAACTTCAGACAGCAAAGGGATTCGAACGGGCCTTCGGCTGCCATATCCCATCCGATGCAATGTACGGCGGACAGTGCGTGCAGAGATCATTTGAGGGGATTCTTGATTACGATGGTCTGTAATTTGCTGCACTGTTGCCCTTCTGTTGTCTGTTACCAGTCTGGACACTCTCCATTCCGCCCGAGCAGTCACTAGTAGATGAGGACAACACGTTGCACGTAGAGACCCAGTTTTTTGGCTGACAGTCCAGTCTTTAAACATTTTAACAACAGCTGCTCTGGAACATTTCACGAATGCGGCGGTTTCGGTGATACTCGCTCCATGGCTCCGAGCTCCTACAATCATCCCACTTTGAAAGTCCGTCAAATCGCATTTTTTTAATTATCTCGTCACCCAAAAATCATCAACAGCGTGCAGCCATAGCTTATTTGCTGAAAACTGTCAGGTGGTCATAATGAAGTGGCCACTCAGTGTATACGTATACCATAAATACGAGAATTGTGCTGAAAGTAATGCAAAAGTGGGCATAAGCTTTTTTCTAAGTGACAGAGTTCCTTCAAATTGCACATGTTAGCAGAGTAACTCTTTCTCTATACAAAGGTGCACTGTTGCCCTTCTGTTGTCTGTTACCAGTCTGGACACTCTCAACATGGTCTCCAACACAAGCGATGCATTTGCGCCATCGTTGAACCCAACTCTCGAATCCTCTTTGAAAAAATTCAGAAGTGGACAATTGTACCCACTTCTTCACAGCCACTTTCATCTCATCTGTATCATCAAATTGTTATCCCCGGAGACTGTCCTTCATTGATCAGAATAGGTGGAACTCGCAGGGAGCTAGATCTGAGCTGTACGGTGGATGGGGGACTACCGACCAGCCTAATTTTCTGATCGCCTAATTTTTTGCCAAAGATGTGTGTGGTCTGTCATTGTCATGGTGAATGTGGATCATTTTCGATTCTTGTTCATTATTTTCCTCCTTATCGCTTCGCTGGTCACGTTCCAGAAAATCGAGGAGAATGACCCCCCTGTCATTCCTAAAAACAGTTCTCATGACTTTCAGTGCTGATCGCAGGCTCTTGAATTTCTCAGGCCTTGGTGAAGAGGTGTGACGGCATTCCATGGATTGATTCTGCATTTCCGGATTGTAAAGATACGCCCACATTTCATCCCCTGTCACCAGATCGAAAAAGAAAACGTGTCTTCATTGGCTTCAAACGTTTCCAGCAGATAAGAACAGACTTCCACCCTACCCACTCTCCTTCAAATCGGGTGTCAGCTGCCGATGTATTTACTTTGCACACACTTCCCGATACCCTAAGTCTTCCACCATCTTCTGTATGGCATTGGGACCACAGTCCAGTTGTGCAACGAGCTCACGGATTGTGACTCGTCTCTGTGTGAATCAGTTCATCCACCCGCTGACGATTCTTGTCAGTGGTCGCAGATGATGATCTCCCACTGCGTGGTTTGTCTTCAATGCTGGTTTCCCCTTCTTTAAACTTCTTCATCCATCTGTGCACATTGCTCTTTTCAATGGTGTAATCTCCGTAAACATTCTGTAGCCTTCTGTGGATGTCGGACAACCTTCACCCTTCCTTCTTCAAGAACTGAATGACGGCACGTTGCTTCTGCTTGGAATCCATTATTTACCTGCAATAAAGAAGAGTGGTTATATAGCGGAAGAATTACATATATATCATCATCATCATCATCATCATTGTCAACCATTATCAATCCACTGCTGGACGAAGGTCTCCCCAAGTTTCCTCCTGTCTTGTGCCAGTCTCCTCCATGTCACCCCTGCATACTTTCGAATTTCATCCACCCATCTCCCATGTGGTCTTCTTCTGGGTCTTTTCCTGTCCCTTGGAATCCAATCTAAAATTTCGGCTGTCCATCGATGGTCTGTTCTTCTGGCAGTATGTCCAGCCCATTGCCATTTCAGGGATTTAACTCTGATCATGATGTCTTCCACTTTTGTCATTTTTCGGATCCACGAGTTCCTCTTCTTATCTCTCCTGGTTACCCCAAGCATGCACCTTTGCATGCCTCTTTGAGTTGTCTGCAGCCTTTGTATGTCTCTTTTAGTTAAGGTGCACGTCTTTGCACCATACGTAAGCACTGGAAGGATGCATTGATCAAACACTTTTCTTTTAAGACATAATGGCATATTGCTCTTGAAAATTATGCTGTTTCTTCCAAAAGCTCTCCAGGCAAGTTTTGTACGCCGATTAATTTCTTCATCAATGTGACCCTCACTTGATATCTGCTGTCCAAGATAAACGTACGTGTCTGTTATCTCCAGCTTTTCTCCATCAATCGATAAATCTTCATTTCTTGTAAAAGCATTGAACATCACTTTTGTCTTCTGAAAGTTCATTTTTAATCCCACTTCTTTACTCTTGTCAGCAAGTTCCTGGATCATACTCTGCAGCTTTGATGGGGTAGTTGCAAAAATGACTACGTCATCAGCAAAACGAAGGTGGGTTAGATAATCTCCATTAATCTTTATCCCCTTGTTTTCCCAGCTCAGGGACTGTAAAACACCCTCCAATGTGGCATTAAAGAGCTTCGGAGATATGGTGTCACCTTGTCTCACTCCCTTTCCAATTTTTATGTGTGTTGTATTTTCAAACAGCCGAATCTTTGCACTTGCATTTTCATAGATGTTATTAATATATATATATATATATATATCATCACCATCATCAACCATTATCAGTCCACTGCTGGACGAACGTCTCCCCAAGTTTCCTCCACAACGGTCTGTCTTGTGCCAGTCTCCTCCATGTCATTCCCGCATACTTTCAAATTTCATCCACCCATCTCCCACGTGGTCTTCTTCTGGGTCTTTTCCTGTCCATATACAGTATATATATATACATGTATATTGTTGTATATATATTTGGACGCCAACGAAATAGGAGATTCTTGCCAATGTGTGGAAGCAGTATGTATAGTTTTCTCTACCGTTCCCTTTCAACCTTATGTATATCGCAAAGCATGTTTTCTATGCAGGGCACGTACTCTCGTTATCTCGCCCAAACGGTAAACTCAGGGCAAAAGAAAGGTTAAATTTTATTCGAGATAAATAAATCGTTCATCGCCTGGCAAATATTTTTAAACTTAGTCTTACGCAACAAAGATTATTTGCGTTACTTGAAAACCATAGAGATTAAACAAATTTTTTGGCACTCAAGAATGTAGTCAAACAATCTTATAATATAAGAGTGTCGTGCTTTTACAGCTGCAACTAACGCTCTTAAAGAAGGAATTATGAAATAAGCTGATAAAGTCGTTAATCTGAGCTGTTATGAACAATGCGTTCAAATACTTTTATTTAACAGTATCTACATTTTTCTGTGCTGACTCTTTAACGTTTTACTTATTTATTTTTTAAACATTTAGGGCACATACGCCTCCGTATGCGTATGAAATCTACTTGAAACAAAACGTGTTGTCCTACCCGATTCTGAATTTGCGTCCTCTTTACATAGACACACCCCTGACTCTACAAGTGGACGCGTTCCATGTCACGCAGCAGGATGTCGGATCAGATCAGATCATAGGTATAAGATTTTAGGAAGGGAGTGTCTGACCGCAGGTCTTAAACAACCCGTAGAAATAGGAAGCTTTAGGAGATTTGGGCAAGAATGCCCGACAGAAAAGTGACACGGAAGCGAGGTAGAAAGGGGGAGGAAGGCGCCCTTATTTATAACCGGGGAGCCAGTACCCGGGGTACGACGGCTTAACGTGCCCATCCGACGCACGGCGGATATTTAGTGGTTCGAGCGTTCGTACCTGCCTGGAATCGAACCTGAGGTTTCTCCGAGGCAGTAACGAACGTTGTAGCAGGATGCCTCCGACCTACGCGGAATTTATAGAGACGGCAAGGTTAGGACGTGTTAGGTCGCTAGTACGAAGCCCGTCCAATAGGGAAGGGAAGAACTGATCGGAGTTTTTAAACGGAAAAGGAAAACTTTCAGTAGGAACTATGTTTTTTTTTATTCTTTCTCAGTGTGCAATTAACATCGACTGCACTGAAGATATCTTTTAATATTTTTTTGTGTTGTTTGTTTGGTGATTTAACGACGTCGGTGAGCAACTCTAATGGCTATAAATAGTCGCCCGACTCTAGTTTGGGGCCACTGGCTCCAGGGAGGGCACAGAGCCAATGCTGTAAAAGGGGCACACAACCCAAGTATCATGCGGGACTCGAACCCGCTCCCACTCGGACAGAAGCCAACGCCCAGACCACTACGCCACAGGGGGGGGGATAAAAATTTTGCGACAATCGCTCACAGAAAATTTTTATATAGTTTTATTGTGTTTGTCTACATTTATAACTGCTACCAAGGCTGGTTGGGGGCCGGGAGAGCTTATCTTTGAACCCCAGCCACGATGGAGGCCTCCACTGATATCTTAAAAATAAAATTTTGTGAGAAAATTTTATTAAAAATGTGCTGAAATCGCCAGCATTTCTGCTACTAAAAGGTAGATCTGAATATTTTATAGGTATTGTAAGCTGAAAGTTTTGTCCACATCTTACTGACGAAAACATTGTTTCTGAACGAAGAAAATGCTTTTAAATATTACTGGATATAATTTCATATTTTTAATTTAGTGTTTAAAAATAGTTTTAGTTAAATGCGATTGATTTGGCTAATCGGGCTTTGTAAAACAAATAATATTATATGATATAACTAATATATAAGCCACTCGTTAGGTAAAGCAATGCGTGCTAATAATAATGATGATAATAACTATGATGTAATAACAATAATAATAGCGATACGATTATTTCGTTCTGATAATATCACCCTCCCCTCCAACAAAGGCAATCACACAATGTTTCATTAAATATAAATGATACAAAGTATCTTGTAGAAATAGGCAGTCTTCGGAAAGGAACCTAAATTTCAATTATGTGCCAGCCTCCTGCCACAACATGATATAACTGGGGCCCGGCCCTGACAGTTACGTCCAGGAAATTACGCAGTCTCGCAACGCTTCGAATAACCGAGTTTTATTTTTATGAAGACTGCGTAGTAGAAATTTAGCCTGAAATTTCCGTTTAAGCAACCTAGCGAACATGACAAGTTGCTTATCCTTCCACGTCGTATTCGAAAGAAATATATGAATCGTACTGACAATTTCTGCTAGTTTATTTATTTATGTATTTATTTATTTGTAGGTGCTCAACGTATATAAAGCCTGAAAGTAATTTCGGGTCTCTGTCGTTTAATGCTTGGAGTCCGGGCACAACGGGAATCGTTACGGAGTAGAATGGTTCAACAGCTTTTCAACCGTTCAACAAAATAATTCTGCGAGTATCAATTAAAAAAAAATGTCGGCCATTCAACAAACCAGAAATCATCTTGAGCGTCAACAAACCCTAACAAGAAATACAGGGTTATTCAGAATGATTTATCCGATTTCAAATGACAATATTTGCGAAGTTTACAGAGTGAATTATAATACATCAACCAAAAAATAAAAAATAAATAAAAACTGCCCGAAAC
This sequence comes from Macrothele yani, assembly GCA_039090855.1. NCBI lineage: Eukaryota > Metazoa > Arthropoda > Arachnida > Araneae > Macrothelidae > Macrothele > Macrothele yani. The sequence continues at coordinate 43,829,977 of CM077004.1, forward strand.
GACCGAACGAAAATACCCTGAAAAAGATTTAGACTCCCAAACCCTCAGCGCGCTGCGGCACTTGGTGGGAGATAAAAAAGAAATACAATTTAAGTAGCAGGAACAGGGTGCCCTGATTGGAAAACAGAAAAGTTAAAGTGCAGAAAGGATGAGAATGTAAGGAGTATACGGTTTCCCGTTAAGTAAAGAAGTTATAAGCTGCCCTACATACTTACCTGCTCACTTCATAGCAGCACTCCAAACCAAATAGCGTTCCAAACCCCAAACAGCGGGGACGGGAAAGGCAGAGAGAGACAAAACTGTCCAAGTTTTGTCTCTCACCTTATAAGTGCTTTATACGTGTATCACTTCCCGTAGTTACACGAACAACGTAGAAACCAGAGGCGCCGACTTCGTGGGTTCGAGACACCTTTTGAAGCCCCAATGATTTTATTGTGGGGTCCTCGAACCCCTCATATTTTCGCACGTATTTCGTGGGGAAAATACGCGTACGCATTTATGTATAAATTTTGTTTTTCGTTATCAATTCTTCAAGTTTTTAATTATTCGTTCCACATTTACTACCTATGATATACACTAAGTGGCCACTTTATTATGACCACCTGACAGTTTTAAGCAAATGATCTATGGCTGCACGCTGTTGCCACCAGAGGGCTAGGCTAGTATAACAAGGATAAGCTTAGTGCTTGCGACAGTAGTAGAAGTGATTTTTGGGTGACGAGATGGGTAAAAAATGCAATTTGATGGACTTTCAACGTGGGATGATTGTAGGAGCTCGGAGCCATGGAGCGAGTATCACCGAAACCGCCGCATTCGCGAAATGTTCCAGAGCAGCTGTTGTTAAAGTGTTTAAAGACTGGACTGTCAGCAAAAAACTGGTTCTCTACGTGCAACGTGTGGTCGTCATCGACTAGTGACTGCTTGGGCGGAACGGAGAGTGTCCAGACTGGTAACAGACAACAGAAGGGCAACAGTGCACCAAATTACAGACCATATTAATCAAGGATCCCCTCAAATGATCTCTGCACGCACTGTTCGCCGTGCACTGCATCGGATGGGATATGGCAGCTGAAGGCCTGTTCGAACATCTTTGCTGTCAGCAGTTAACAAGAGAAAACGTCTCCAGTTCGCACAGGAGCACAAGGATTGGACAGTCGATCATTGGAAACAAATTATGTGGTCCGATAAATCACGTTTTCAGTTGCACCATGCCGATGGCCGAGTGAGAATTTGGCTGAAACAGCACGAAAGCATGGACACCAAATGCCTTGCTACAACCCTTCAAGCTGGTGGAGGCAACGTTATGGTTTGGGAAATATTTTCCTGGCATGCTTTGGGCCCTTTAATTTGTGTTGATCAACGTCTGACTGGCACATCATATCTAAACATCATTGCGTACCAAGTGCATCGTGTCATGTGGATGGTTTATCCCAATGGCGATGTCTACTTTCAACAAGATAATGCGTCCTGCCATAGTGCTCGTATTGTACAGAATTGGTTTCAGGACCATGCCGGTGAGTTTACTTTGCTTAGGTGGCCCCCACAATCTCCAGATCTGAACGCCATTGAGAATTTGTGAGATGAAGTTTAACGAGCCATCAGACAGTTGGATCCACAACCCTGCAATCTCACACTCCTGGAAAGTGCTATTCATCAAGCATGGTCTCAGATTCCACAAACCACCTATTAACATCTCGTGGAGTCCATGCCACGAAGAATCGATGCGGTATTAAAGGCAAAAGGTGGCCCAACGAAGTACTGGGGGGTGGTCGTAATAAAGTGGCCACTCAGTGTATATATATATAGGATGTGTGTATAGAAATGTACCCCTGAGATTGTTTATTGTGCTTCAAAAAAAAAAAAAAAAGAATTAGTGTTTGTTCGTGCTCATCAAATTTGACGCGACAGACAATATCTCAAGAACCGTTGTTTAAGAGCATTTAAAACTGCCTCCTTTATAAAAGAAAATTCTTCGGCTTGTCTGGGTTCCCACAAAATACAAAAATCTAGCTCTACGTACGGACACACACGAGAACCTATTCGAGGTCACAGTGATAAAAGCGGAAATATGTTGTACAGTCGGTTGACCCACCCTATTTTCGGACAGTCGGGGACCAAGGAGGTTAGAAGAGAGAGGGGATGGCAACAGCCGCCGATGGTGAAGCCAAATCTGAACATATGGTTTCTTGCACCCTCCGGGTGGGGAGGATTGACGTCACTTCCTGAAGACCTGTGCAGGAGCACAGGTTGATAGCGGCCATCTCTTACTCTCTGCAGCAGCTCCTGAAGGTCAACGAGGCTCCCACAACTTTAGCAAGGCCGTGATTGTCTGATGCGCAATATGCACTTCCGCTCTACAAGCATAATATTGTAAAATGTGGGACTAATAACACGGAATTATCACTAAAATTACAAATAGAGGAACACATTAACCTGAGTGGTCAAAATTATCAGTCCTGGCCGTTCCTCGATCAAGGTTTAACATTTTATTTATTGAGAGCCTCTCTGTTTGGAACGCAGCAGACAGATGTTGCAACGAAGAACTTCCATTTCCTTTACCTGCTCCATAGAAATCAGTCGGGAAAAATACGCTTTCTACATAACGAAGATTTCTTTTACAGACAAAAAGAAGAAATAGCTAATAACCCAAAATAAACTGTTACGTATTACCAGTTGGGACTTTAAATTCCATTTTAAATTTATTGAATTTATTAATTTATCACGTTGTAATTTAATAGATAAGTATATCGATTGTACTCTCTCATTTACTATGACGTTTGTTGGTCACATGGCATATCGTTGTATGTAAGGAAAACAGTGGCAATTTCGTGATAACTTCAGAAATTTCTATTTTGGCCACAAAAATGTATCGCCCATGTTTATCAAACCCAGTACCCCATACGCAACACATTTGTACATAATACCAGTAACTTGGAGAACTCTAGGACTGTGTGTTTGTGTTCCACAACACATATTTCCGCATACTGTTTACCAGTAGTTATTCTATAATAACCTTGGTAACTTCGTGATAATACGTTGCTAAATTCATGATAGTGAATAAGTTGTTCATTTGTACGCACAGGATTGCGTAAATGTAAAGGCATGTAGAAGTAATAGTATGCATGATATATTGCCCAGTTTACTCTAGTCAAATCTGGAAGAAATACTAATTTTTTCAACAAAATGCTCTATTTTTCCATAAAGTGCCATTTTCGCATTTTAATTTTAGACATTATCAGCAGCTTTCGCAGGCGTCTCACATGAATGCATCTTCACTTTCATCGTAAGAGTTTTGCCACTTCATGTGGTACCATATCATGCAGAAGCTACATTGAACCCACTGAGCTCCACCATTTTCTTTTGACATCCTAGTTATAGTTGTGTCCACAAAATTCGCCATCCCAATTATCGTCTTCTCTTTGCATGGACCTGTTGATTCAAACTGTAGACATGAGCTATCATCATCATCATTGTCAACCATTATTAATCCACTGCTGGACGAAGGTCTCCCCAAGTTTCCTCCACAACGGTCTGTCTTGTGCCAGTCTCCTCCATGTCACTCCTACATACTTTCGAATTTCATCCACCCATCTCCCATGTGGTCTTCTTCTGGGTCTTTTCTTGTCCCTTGGAATCCAATCTAAAATTTCGGCTATCCACCGATGGTCTGTCCTTCTGGAAGTTATAATGAATTAGCTTTATTTACTTTCCTCTAAGCTAATTATTATGAATGAATCTCTTCCTACCAGCTAGCTAATGATATATTTGTACTAAGCTTCAAAATAGTGAATTCAAAAGAGTGTTGTTACTAGTTAATTATGAACGTAAACAAAGTCTCAACGCTGGTTATTTATAGGAATCAAATAAATGTTATAAACCTAACAGCCAGACAGAGGTCTGACAAAAACTATGAATTGAGAAAGACTGAACTTACTGAAAACTTCTTTATTTCTAAGACTCTTTGTCAACTAAGGCACACACAACACTTGTAGAACAATAATAAATAATCACTCCTCGTATTATACACGCTCTCGCTTAACGACCACAAGCTCTCCTCATAACAACACCCAAGCTCTCCTCATAACAACACCAAAGCCCCTCATAACAACACACAAGCTCTCCTCATAACAACACACAAGCCCCCCTAAGTCTCGATGAACGCGCCTATATACTAGCTACCACCACGTCATGACTTACACTCATTGCCAGATCTCATTCAGCGGGTGAAATAATATTTCGTTCAGTAGGAAGATAATTTACATAGTAAAATAAAATAACCAGAGATAGTAAAATCAAAAAAAAAGTGAATATAGAGTATACGTTACAAAGTATGTCCAGCCCATTGCCATTTCAGGGATTTAACTCTGATCATGATGTCTTCCACTCTTGTCGTTTTTCGGATCCACGAGTTGTTCTTCTTATCTCTCCTGGTTACACCAAGCATGCACCACTCCATGCTTTTTTGAGTTGTCTGCAGCCTTTGTATGTCTCTTTTAGTTAAGGTCCACGTCTCTGCACCATACGTAAGCACTGGAAGGATGCATTGATCAAACACTTTTCTTTTAAAACATGATGGCATATGGCTCTTGAAAATTATGCTGTTTCTTCCAAAAGCTCTCTAGGCAAGTTTTGTACGCCGATTCATTTCTTCATCAATGTGACCTTTTCTTGATATTTGCTGTCCAAGATAAACGTACGTGTCTGTTATCTCCAGCTTTTCTCCATCAATCGATAAATCTTCATTTCTTGAAAAAGCATTGAACATCGCTTTTGGCTTCTGAAAGTTCATTTTTAATCCCACTTCTTTACTCTTGTCAACAAGTTCCTGGATCATACTCTGCAGCTCTGATGAGGTAGTTGCAAAAATGACTACGTCATCAGCAAAACGAAGGTGGGTTAGATAATCTCCATTAATCTTTATCCCCTTGTTTTCCCAGCTCAGCGACTGAAAGACACCTTCCAATGTGGCATTAAAGAGCTTCGGAGATATGGTGTCACCTTGTCTCACTCCTTTTCCAATTTTTATGTGTGTTGTATTTTCAAACAGCCGAATCTTTGCACTTGCATTTTCATAGATATTATTAATAATATTAATGTACGTATCTTCAATACTGCAGGATTTTAGAGCCATTGTAACTGGTGATGGTTTCACCGAATCAAAGGCTTTTTCATAATTCATAAAAGCCATGCACAATGGAAGTTCATATTCCCTCGCTCTTTCAATTAGTTCTCTCAGTACGTGGATATGATCTATTGTGCTGTAGCCACCCCTGAATCCAGCTTGTTCTCTCGGTTGAGCCATGTCCAGTGTTACCTTCAAGCGGTGTGAAAGAACTGTAGTGAAGATTTTATAAACCACTGATAGGAGGCTGATAGATCTGTAGTTCCTGAGATCCTCAATGTCACCTTTTTTATGTAGCAGGATCATTGTAGCGTTGTTCCAATCCTCAGGAATCTTCCCTTCATTAAGGCATCGAGTGAAAATTTGGGCGAGTACTGTTTCGATTTCTACACTTGCTCCTTGTATGATGTCTACAGTAATTCCATCTTCTCCTGGAGCTTTCCCCCCGCTTCATGTTCTTGATTGCATGTGCAACTTCTGCTGGGAGGACTGGAAGAACTCTGGTACTGGTACCTTTCATGATGTCTGGAGTACATGTATCATCCCTTTCATATAATTTGGAGTAGAAATCTTTCACTCTTGTCAAAATTTCGCCTCTATTTCTTGTTACAGAACCATCTTCTTTTCTCAGTGCTATAATCTGTTTTCTTGCCTTACTGAGCTATATCTTGTTACGTTTCAATTACATCAAATATTACATATCACGTACGTAGTTACCACCTGTAGGTGAGAAATTCGTGATAGCTGGGTTTATTTCGTGACAGACTAAAATTAATTAAAAATCGGAGCTGAAGTTTCTATTTGAACCAGAACTATCACAATAACGATTCAGATATTATAATTTAAATTATGGGGAAAAAAAGTTTTTTTTTTAAATCAACATTAATGCCTGAAAAATTTAACTCCCCAAAACTAAGGATAATGCGTCCCTGGCCAAATCTCTACACTCTATACAATGCTGATAAGTGACTTGCAAGTTTATTTTAAAATTAGACAGGAATCCAATCAATAAGTGGGTAGAATATTATTTGTTTACCTCCGTTTTCCTCCTTGAAATCCGCTCTTCTACCTTGCATAATAAACACCATCACAAAAGACTATTCGATTCCAGCCACACGTTGAATAACTTTCTCTGTGATACGAACAAAACAACTTACTGACGATCTCTTACCGATTTGAGAAACTGGACATCTGCTGCCATTTATGATAAAAAGTTGTAACTAATTTAGACAGTAGTTACTATACGAATAGCAGCTTACGCTCTATCATGAATTTACCTATCCAATGAAATTACCAATGTTTACCCAATAAATAGTTACGATTACGAAGTCTCCTGTGTCACTCACATCAGAGGATGGGTCGCGCTGACCCGAAAGATCTCATGTAGTTGTTGAGAGTTTGGTGACGTGTTTTTAGTTACGACTCTATGTATATTAAAGCATTTTAATGTCGAGCTGGAGACGTGTTACTGCGTTTTTTAACAATTTATTTTAAAATCGGGTATGGACGAAATCACCGCATTGGCGTTTCATGGCATTTGCTGCACGAAATATACAATACCAAGACTTAGGTTGGTTTTTTTTTATTTTTTGGAATTCAACATTTCAGATGATCTCTTACACTACTAGCATTTTTATTTTTTTTTATTTTTTGGAACTCAACATTTCAGATGATCTCTTACACTACTAGCATTTTTCTTTTTTTTTTTTTTTTTAATAATTCTACGTCATCGAGTAACAATGTGTTTTTAAGCTCATCCAGGGTTTTAGGCAACGGTGGCACGTACACAGTATCCTTAACGTACCCCTCCCCCTCCCTCCGAAAAGAAGAAGTCGGCCCGGCTTAACCTCCGGTGACCTAGGCGGCCAGCTGTAGAGAGGTCCACTGCGACCAATCCAACGGCGAGGGAGTATTTCGTTGAGGAAACGGAGAACAGAACAATGCCAATGAGGCGGCGCACCAGCTTGCTGGAAAATGTAGTCTCCAGAATCTTCGATCAATTGTGGAAATTGCCAGTACTGCAGCATATCCAAATAGGAGTTATCCAGCATAGCCAGTTCTGCAGCATATCCAAATAGGAGTTATCCAGCATAGCCAGTTCTGAAACATATACAAATAGGAGTTATCTAGCATTGCCAGTTCTACAGCATATCCAAATAGGAGTTATCCAGCACGGACAGTTCTGCAGCATATCCAGATAGGAGTTATCCAGCATAGCCAGTTCTGCAGCATATCCAAATAGGAGTTATCCAGCATAGCCAGTTCTGCAGCATATCCAAATAGGAATTATCCAGCAAAGCCAATTCTCCAGAATATCCAAATAGGAGTTTTTTTTTTTTTATTGGAGGTTTAACGACCACCGTGAGCAACTCAATGGGCTATAAGCAGTCGCCCGTCCCTAATTTAGGGTCACTGGTTCCAGGGAAGGGAGAGAGCCAGTGCCGTAAGACAAACACAACATCCATGCCTCACCGGGATTCGAACCCGGGCCCCTTACGGACGAATGATCAGAGGCCAGCGCCTTGGACCACCGCGCCACCGGGGCGGCAAATAGGAGTTATCCAGCACAGACAGTTCTGCAGCATGTCCAAATAGGAGTTATCCAACATAGCTAGCTCTGCAGCATATCCAAATAGGAGTTACCAGTCACTGTGTTTTCCACGAAAAAGAAAGGGCCTTACTCGTGTACCTTTGCTCGGAAAATGGCACAGAAGACGTTAACTTTAGGTGCTGGATTGTTGCAAGTGGGTTTCCCATGCCCCATACGCGAATGTTGTTACAGTTCACATTGCCACTTAAATGAAAAGTTGCTTCGTCACTGAGCACCAGGCGGGGAGCAAAATCGTTGTACCCCCATGGCATCCTGCATGAATTGGCAAAACTTCTATGGCTTTAATTTGTCCCCTGGTCTCAGAGCCTGCAACAGTTGCAACCTATATAGCTTCATCGTTGTCTCAAAACACGCCAATCAGTCGTCCGAGGAATTTCCAGTTCTCAACTGGCGCGATTGGTTGACTTCCCAGGGCTAAACACGTTATTTACGCATACCTTCAACAACTCCGCAGCGTTTCCTCGCCGGTCTCTTTTCACCAGGCCAGCGCAGCACTTTTGTGCCATTTTCAAGATCGATTGCTTTCTCGACTCCGCCTGGAGTACCAGTCGGCTTCTTCCAGTCGTCGAGAAGCCACCTTCTATGCTACCTGGGCGCCGGCCGCTCCATGGTTTGCAGTTGATTCTGGACTGCTACACCTATCAGTACCCTAGGACATTCTACACTTCCTTTGCTGAGTTCCATGGCACCCTGGTGCCCTTCCTCCATTCTACGACTCGTGCAATCCACGCTTCCGTTGAATTGTGAATGCTAATGTCATCTCAGTGTATTTTCATGCTTACTCGTGTACATTACTTACTTTCACCCCGCCTGTATTATGTTGCTTTGGTGCCCTCGTTAAGTAACTTGCACCATTGTGCACGCTGTGTTTTTATCTCATGTATGTAATGTTTTACCTTCACGGCGGTGTTTGTGCTGTTCTTTTTCTAATTGTGTACTATTGTTTCGCCTGTGTTATCCTGTAAATCATGCCCAGCTAATGTCATGTGACACGATGTGTTTCTCTCTGTCACTTCTGCAATTTTTTATGCAATAAGCTTTGCTTGCAGCATCTGTTATTCATCCCCATTGTCATTGCAGTGTATATACCATTATGTTTTAACAGTTTGTATTATTTCCCAGTGAGACGCCCAACGCTGTACGTCTCCCTCTTATGTTTTCTTATGATGAATAATAATAAAGCGATTTTGAAACCTAGGGCTACATGAGAAACTATTTCTGATTCTTCGCACATTACCCTCAGACACGCGCGGTCGTCCTGTGCTCTCATGCCTGTACACAAACATCGTGTTTCCCCGAAATGCCGATATCACCGACGGAAAACTCTGAGCACTCGGTGGATTATTTCCATAACTAACTCACACTATTAGTAACAAACGTTAACTTCTGCTCTTCACGTTATTGAGGACTTTAATTGCTGAGAGGAGCTTAATTATACAGTCATGCTAAAATATTATTTTACAAATTAAAACTGAATAATAGATATTTCAAGAGTTCTGCATGTTCAAAGTTCCTACCTTGTTGGTATGTTGTCCCGGAAGATCATACTTCTGTTATCCTATCACCCAGCGATATTAGGGCTCGACCTTGAGTGCCCCTGCAATAGGTTTTATCCACATACGAATATGTTGGCCAGCTCTGCTTGAATGTTAAAATCTTCTCAGAGTAGTTTTGAACGTAATGCCGACACAATCTTGAAGGTATACTTCATTAGACTTTAAGTTATAAGGATTGCTCATTAAATAATAATAATAAGAAAAATATCAAACTCAAAGTTAGCTATAATGAGTTTTTTTTTTTTTTTTTTGGTTGGAGGTTTAACAACCACCATGAGCAACTCAATGGGCTATAAGCAGTCGACCGTCTCTGATTTAGGGTCACTGGTTCCAGGGAAGGGAAAGAGCCAGTGCCGTAAGACAAACACAACATCCATGCCTCACCGGGATTCGAACTCGGACCCCTTACGGACGAATGTCAGAGGCCATCGCTTAGACCACTGCGCCACCGGGGCGGCACTATGATGAGTATATTGCAATGATGAGTCACCAAGTACGACACCAAAAGATCCACCGGGTGACACTTGAGCTCGCCCCATTTCCATTCCAGTCCGAGGTCTCAAACTCTATACGCCGCCCCTGTGGCGCAGTGGTCTAAGCACTGACTCTTGACCATTCGTCCGAGAAGGGTCCGGGTTCGAATCCCGTGAGGCATGGATGTTGTGTTTGTCTTACGACACTGGCTCTCTCCCTTCCCCGGAACCAGTGACCCTAAATTAGGGACGGGCGACTGCCTATAGCCCATTGAGTATAGCTCACGGTGGTCGTTAAACCTCCAATAAAATAAAATAAAAACAAAAAACAAAAAAACACTGTACGTGTTTCACTCGGGGAAATATGTGGCGCAGTGGTCTAAGCACTGGCTCTTGACCATGCGTCCGAGAAGGGTCCGGGTTCGAATCTCGGTGAGGCACGGATGTTGTGTGTGTCTTACGACACTGGCTCTCTCCCTTCCCCGGAACCAGTGACTCTGAATTAGGGACGGGCAACTGCCTATAGCCCATTGAGTAGCTCACGGTGGTCGTTAAACCTGCAATAAAAAAAAAACACTGTACGTGTATTACTCGGGGAAATAGCCCTGCATCCTCAGCAGAAGAAATGCATCTGAAATGACATCGACTCGACGTAATCTCATCTCAGTCGGTGTGCTTGTGCACATTAGGGTTTCATGAACATGTCTTCAGCTTCAGTCTGGCAGCATCTATCGGATGTAATTTCATTCTCTTATGTCAAGTGTTGCTGGATATTTTCTCGTTTTCTCCTTTTTCGCTTTTTGTCAGTACTTTCAATTTTAATCAGGCTCTTCCAGGCAATTCATCGAGAGATGAATTACTGGCAAAAGCATTTATGACATTTCCATAACGTTTGCAAAAATCACGCTCCACTGTGACTACCGATTCACACCTCGAAAACTGCAGCACACAAAAATCATTCTGCTATACTGTCACCATTTTCTCACAGACGAAGGCATAGCGACAGTGGAGCCCTCTCGCGGTGACCTACTAAAACTCTTCCATTCAGGGCCGCAGCCAGGAAAGGGTCAGGACGGGCGGCTCCCGAGCTGCGTACAGTCCAGTGTCCTACCTCTTTTATAGAGATTAGAGATTTACGTACAGGATTTTAGGAAGGTAGTGTCCGACCCCGAGTCTTAAACGACCCTTGGAAGTAGGAAGCTAAGAGATTTGGGCAAAAATGCCGGACAGGAAAGTCACACGGAAGTGAGGTAGAAAAGGGGGAAAGACGCATTTATTTATAACCGCGGGGCCAGTACTCGGGGTCTGACAGATTCACGTGCCCATCCAATGCACGGCAAATATTTCGTGGCTCGCACGTTCGTACCTGCCTGGGATCGATCCCGAGACTTTCCCGTGGCAGTCCCGAACGTTGACCACTGGGCCATCCGCAGACCAGTTGTTTTACATCTTTTGCCCGACCTCTTTACATTCTTCGCCCGACCTCAATCATCAGCCGCCCCTACCAACTTCTCTGTCTGGTTACGATCCTACTTCCATTTCGTGAAGGCCAATATAATACCAGGTTGATAGATATGGAATTATACTCTTTCCAAATCAGATGAATCATTTTGAATAACCCTGTATTCACCCTTATTCGCAGAAAGAGGAATAACTCAGCTGGATCAGTTCTACTAAACCTACCTAGATCGGTACTAGAATAACCTCAACTTTTTTAAATTTTCATCTGAAAAAAATCTGTGACAGCGCTCGCGACCGCGACGCTGCACATTCCACGACCGCGAGGCTGTACATCCAGAGGAAAACCAATTTCCAAATTAATCTATTTATTTATTTTTTAATTTTTTTTTAATTCGGGTAGTGAATTTTTTGAGGAAAGAGTACGTTTTATATACTTTTTATTTTACTTTATCCTTAGCCCCACTTTCTGATGATTCGTTTTTTTCTCTTTCTCCCCTTCTCAATTGGGTAGTTAAGTAACGCCAGTGGGACCCGCGCGAGGCGTCGCATAGCGTAAGAGGAGACAGCGTTTGGCGTCACCATCGATGGATCGGCATTGTAGGGAATGTTTTATGGGGTCATCAAAGTGTCAGCTTTGTCTGATATCCACAAAGCGTTGTTCGACAGTCAGACTTTTTGGAATCGAAAATAACAGTTTCATTGGATTAAGATTTATGGCATGATGTTTATATCACGCGGCTAACGTAACTTAAAAAGCTATTCTCAGCGTAGGCAATTGGTTGAGAATTTGCACGGGACCGGATAGCCATTTTGATCCTCCCCCTAACGAATATACGAATCCTATGTTAATTCTCTGACCAGTGGAATTTAGGCTTGGGGATTTAATTCGAGGGAGGCTTGCGTTCCCCGTTTCGTGATTGGATGATGGCGTAATTTTGAGGTTATGGGTAGAGTTGTCGAAAATTTTCCATGGGAAGAGAGGCACTTCTTCACATGTCTTTTTCACGAGAACGACTTCACTTTTCATTTTCAAGAGAAGCACTTCACTTTTTTTCCCCTTGTGACTTGTCACTTGGTATTTGGTGTGATCGCTCGTGACTTTCCTTCTTGACCGGCACCTAGGAGCTGCTATGTAAAACTTGGCCCTTTGCCGGCATTTTCGGTTATTCGTGCGTGGCCCAAGACTTGGTCACTGCCATGACTTCGCAGAGACTGGGAACTTAGTCGCTGCAATATATTACGGCAGGACTAAAGCTACCGAAACTGCGAACGGTTTCCCGTGACTGGGATGGCAGATAACAACCACCGGATGAAAAATCTCCCGGGCCAGGAGTGGTCAGCGGCGAGCGCCCAGAGACTTTAAGACGCGACTACCTAGGTGCCATATCCAGCATCGCTCAAAGAACTTTTCATCCAACATTGCTCAAAGAACTTTTCATCCAACTGTCATATTCGCGTGTGGGGTGTTATGCTTATACATATGTTTAATATACTTGCTTATGGTAATTCGCTGCCACCTGACCAGGATACCACTGTCCCAATCAACTTACGCTGTTGTGTAGCTCCTCAGAGGCATGGTGAAGGAAAAGATGGCTTGTAGAGTACAGAGCTGAGCAGTACTACATTATATACAGTTTTTTATTTACAGCTTGGTGACGAGTATGATGAATATATGTCATACGATAAAAACGTTTCTTGAACTTAAGCAAGTCGACATTACAGCACGATCATAGTTCATTCGCAGTCCAGTCTTTGCATTGTACTTGTGAACATAGCATCAAGAAGTTATTTATACATAGCAATTATATGCTCTTCACAGGTGGCTAGATTTCTCAGGTGGAGGATTTCCTTGGCCGACCGCAGTCTGGCATTTAGTATTATTACACAATTACCCACAGGCAATGCAATACATATACTCTACTGGCCTTAACCCACAGGTAGGCACCTAATTAACTCTCTAGTCAGCCGCAGCCGACTAGCGTACGTACATCTCGAGCGACGACTACAAAACGACCGTCCTCTTCCTATTCGAGCAAAAAAAGAAAAGTGTCCTAAAAGTTCGTTACAACTTTTTCCCGCTTAAACTCTCTGCAACCCGGCCCGCGCACAGCCAATCCCGTTAGTGCACATCTTCGGAGCAAGAGGCCATGTGGTAAATCTATCTTCCCTCCTCAGCTGTCTCTAGCTGCTTGAAACTTTCTGCGCTAGGAAGACATCCCCATGTTCTGTGAACTTCTGCCTCAGCGTGGAATTTACATGGAAAGAATTTCCTTCCCCTTCTCCTCTCCGTGGGACCCTGGGCACACAATATGGCCGACCTGAAGTCATTTTTCTTCCTACAGGGAAAAAAGGCGTTAAACCTCCCATTTTGGATTTTTTCCCATTTTCCCTGTCTTCAATATTTTTACATCATCACACCAACATCGCTCAAAGAACTTTTCATCTGGCGATCCCATTGCGGCTGTGGCCTCACCCGGTGTATGAACTTTCCAGGACTCCATACCCCGGGTGAGGCCACAGCCGCAATGGGATCGCCAGGCCAGATTAGGAATTTAAGGTAGGAGTTCCATCCTGTTAGTTTTTGGGCATTCCCTCATTTTTTTTTGTTTTTTAAACCAGTTGTTGTGTGTGACATGCGATAAGCTTAAATTTTATACTAGCTATTTTATGCTGAGGAAAGCAGGGATAGTTTATATTGCACAACATGTTCCTGTCAGAAAAGTCGGTCGATATACTGATATTCTTGATCCTACAATTTAATGATGAAATGCAGTTGTTTTTTATGTTGCTTGATATTGATAATTATTAATGTGGAGCAATAACTTTAATTTGCAAATTATTTATCTCACGAGATAATCTGAGTTATGAGAAAACATACACTTTAACTGAGAAATAGGGTCCTGAATATAATAAGTGCTCTGTTCATGCTAACTAAGTGACGAATAAATTTTTATTGTGTTTAAGTATTTGTGTGCTCAACCCTTGATTTATGGAGATAATATATTCTACGGCAGGGACTCAGAAATTATTTTACATGTGCTTTTTGAAATTCTAGACGTTCACTAAAACATTGCGGCACACGGCAGACCCTTTGCCTCCCAAAGGAAAATCTGCTGTGTGAATCACAACGCCCCCCCCCCGCGCGCCCCGTCAGTGGATCCTGAAGCTGCGTCAGCCCTAAATCGGGGAAACGCAGAATCACAATCCACTCGACATCTCCCTTGGTTCCCAAAATTACGCCGAGTGAACCCAAATCGGAACCCGCCCGATAATAAATCTTCGAATCAATCAACATCCTATTTCGAATATTTTTATTTCCACTTTCTCTCTCCTCATTGACCACAGTCAACAGCGCACCCAGAAATTTCCCAGGGGTGGGGTAGGGGTGGGGTGGGAAAACATAGCTCACAGAATTTCCTCAAGGTGGGAGTCACCCTCCTAAATTTACCGGGGGAAATAGTCAGGTGCCATAACAATTAAGAAGGAGGCTGACTTTTGTACATTTATTCTTATCCAGTTGCTAGCAATGTTACAGCACAAGTTAAATGATTAGAAGAAGCAGTAGATGAAATTCTTTTGCAGGTTAGATTTTTCAAAATTTATAACACTTAACAGAACTACTTCCTTATAATTATTGTACATGTAGATCACGTATCGTGATTTTTTGTTTTTTGTTTCAAACTTCGACGTAATAATTTTCCGCTGTGTCAGCCGGGGGGGGGGGGGCATCGGTCCTCCCTGAGGGTGCGCCGCTGACCACAGTCAAAAACGAAAAACCAGGTCTTATAGTGTACGTTAAGTCGAAATTTTTCTTCTTAAAGGAGCAGTAAATATAACACCAAGATCAAAGTTCAGTGCCTTAAGTATATATAAAACATTTTACAATTTCATAATGAGTATAATGTTTCAACAACATCAAGTTCATTGGAGTGAAGCAGTAATGACAATCGGAATAAACATTTGATTTTTATTTCTCAGAGTGGCAGTTTCCAATCACGATACAACATTATTTTCAAAAAGAATTTCCTTATAACCATCGCTGCAACAAACACAAAATTGTCTTCAAGAGCTGGTGCTGCAAGAAATTTTGTTTTCTTCTTTCTTGATTATTTTTTACTTTTATTTCTGAACCTTCAGTTCAGTTTATCGACCTGAGAGCATTTGGACTTCTGTCAAACTGTTTGCTCAAAGCTGGGAATCAGCCAGCACACCGAATAAGGATTCTGACACATGACGTTTTCAATGACGTAGCATATTAATGACGTCATAACCGTGCTCTCGGTAATGCTGTAGGGGATGTAAAAGAATCTTCGAAGAATAAAACATGCGTCTCTAGCTACGCCACGCGAAGCACACGTTTCTTAACCTTTCACAGACAAGAATGGCTCATCCATTGCGGCAATCAAATTGGTGGATGACCTCTAAAAAAAAAGAAGTGGAAAGGAAAATTTTCGATTTGCGTTTTTCATTGTTTGGCAGAACGCAATTAAAGCTTTTGAAACGTGTGTGTTCGGTCGAAGAGCTAGAAACAAAACGGCTCAAGTTTTTGACTATGTCTGTATTCCTAAGAGAGGATTTACAGGGAGGCCAAGACGCGGGACCCTGCGATGCTGGAGGGCCCGCAAAGCAACAGTTTTTATCTTTTCTTTTTTTTTTTCTTATTTAGTTCTAAAAAATGAAGGAGTAGAGTGAACTATACTTTCGCTGTTCTGTGTGTTTCCTGTCGAACTGCAGTGCTTCTTACACAAGTATTGATTTAGTCTGCCGGCTTAAGTGCATTCTGATTAAAAATCACACATTTTGACAGAAATATTACTTAATGCTACACTACAACTGAGCTCAGAGATTGCGATGTTATTTCTGAAAGATTTATTTAGAATGTAATCAATATTTTGCTTTTTAATTCGGGGTATTTGACGTGATCACTCACACTGTACACATTTTTCGGAAATTCACGGGCCACTTTCCCTGATTCCTTTTTGGTGAATTAACGAAGCACATTTCTGATACAACCTTTTCCGTGAAATGACGGAAAGAAACCTGATTTTCACGGATTTTTCGTATGCCAGGAAAATTCTGAATTTTCAGAAACTATTCCGCAATTCCTTTCTTATGCTGACAGTAAATTGGCGTTTTTAAGATGTACTAACGGGAAATTCTGAATTTTCAGAAACATTTCCGCAATTCCTTTCGTGCATTAACGGGAAATTCGGAATTTTCAGAAACAGATCAGATCAGATGATATGTAGAGGATTTTAGGAAAGGAGTGTCTGACTGCAGGTCTTAAACAACCCTTAGAAATAGGAAGCTAGGAGATTTGGACTAGAGTGCCCGATAGGAAAATGACATGGAAGCGAGGTAGAAAGGGGAAGAAAGACGCCCTTATTTATTACCGGGGGGCCAGTACCCGGGGACCGACGGCGTAACGTGCCCATCCGATGCACGGCAGATATTTAGTGGTTCGAGCGTTCGTATCTGCCTGGGATCGAACCCGAGGCCTTCTCCGTGGCAGTCCCGAACGTTGACCACTAGGCCACCAGCAGCCCCAAGGATTTTCCAGAAACCTTTCCGCAGAGCCCGTTTAAGGAGACAGGGAGCCCGCGGCTGGGAAGTATTTGGGGACCAGTGTTAGTGGCACATCTAAGATTTCTCTGTGGGTGGCCGAATAAAAATATCCGCGAGAAAACATTCCCAAAATATGATCAGGAATCCATAAAAATGTTCCCGCCGTATTGAAGTGTGTACCCCATGATTCATGGACGTATCAGTGTTAGCAAGGAAATGTAAAAATGCATGGCTGAAAAATGGACCCTAGTTCAGTTCTGCTTTAATCCTCCCCTTCCAATCCCCCCACAGTTCAGCTTATTGAAATTAAATCGAAGTAATGGACAAAATAATATGATACAAATATCATGATTCAAACGAATTCTTAATGTATGCAAATTTCCCCCAATTACAGATCTGTGCAAAACAACTGTCTCTTTCGAAAGATTTCACGATTATCTGGAGGTGACTATACTTTTTGCTGACTCCTTCTAAAAATGGTAAAAGAAATAGAAAAATTGTTCATAACATTTTCTTATACCTAGTTTTTGCTGTGAAAAAAAAAACCCCATAGAACTGTAAGAAACCGCCTTCACAAAACAGTTTCTTATAGTTTTATCTGCAAAAAACAACAACAAATAAAACGAAAAAAAAAACTGTAGATCTCTGCTAATTCTTCAAGCATCCTGCATAATTATGGGGCCCCTTGAAAATGTGGGGCCCGGAGATGCAGTCCCCTAGCCCTCCCCCTACCAAATGGGCTCTGTCTTTCCGCAGTTTCATTTTTATATTGAGGTAAATTGCCGTTTTTAAAATGCAGTTCCGTTCTTATATTGTGGTGAGACTTAAACACCACAAACCCGGCAATCCATTGAGACCGATCGTGTCCAGAAGAACCACACCGACGTACCACTTAGAGAAAGCGTTAACCAAATTCTTAACTAATCATATACTGGAGTCGGACTTTATAATAACCTCCACTCTAGATTTTATCACGAAAATCAAGCAGCTCACCGTTCAACAACGCGACATTATCGGCAGTTTCGACGTAGTTTCTCTTTACCCATCGATCCCCGTACCGAAAGCCATCAGAACATTGAAAGAGGCTATATCCAATTCATCGGCTTATTCTCAGGAGTCTTGCCTCAGCATCTTCAAAATAATGGACTTGGTCTCAAATACCAGCTACTTTCGTTTCCGAGGGCAGATGTATAAGCAAGTAAATGGCGCTCCGATGGGATCTTCGCTTTCAGCCGTCCTTGCGGAAGCAATACTTCGCCCCATTGAGCAACATATATTTACCAACATCACCCCAAGACCTACCACATGGCTACGATATGCAGACAACGTATTTTTCATATGGCCACACGGAAAGGAGACACTCCCATTTTTTCTCGATAAAATAAATTATATACACCCTACAATCAATTTCACCATGGAGCTTGAACACAATGGTATCTTACCTTATCTCGACGTCTCAGTGAGCAAATCGCATGACAACCGCCTTCATACGGAAGACTATTATAAACCCACCTCCGTTCCCAACCTGATGCTCCGCAGTTCATTCTGCCCTGATGTTTACAAGACCTCCTTATTCCGTTCTCGAATTAGAAGAGACTTCGCTGTCTCATCCTATGCCCGTTCTAGACAATCCGAACTAAGAAACATCGTCGAATAGGCCACTGAGGCAGGATATACTTCGAACTAGATGCATAACTTTATCGAGAAAGCCAGACCCAGCAGTGCTAATAATATTTCTATACCGCAACTTCGCTACCTAGGCTCTATTCCCTACATACCAAATGTTTCCTATCAACTCAAAAAACGCGCTCAGGAGGATGAACTTCGGTGTCGGCATAAGGTCTCCGGCATCTTTATACACGATGCTTAAGATAAATATTGACAAGCCCGCTCTTCTAAATGAGGCAGGTGTTTATGCCATCCCACTAAAATACCCGAACGGCTCCAGGCGATACTACATCGGAATGACCAAACGTTCGTTTGGAATTAGAATCAGCGAACATAAAAGGGATACAAGAGACGGGAAAATAACCACTGCCCTATCAAGAGAAGTCAAGTTAAAGTCCGCCGATCCTATATGGAGTGATGTAAAGAAATTAGCTTCATACTCCACACCCAAATCTACCGCCATTCGCGAAACCTTGGAAATCTTGACCAGCTGCAAGGCTTGCAATGATGGCGTTTCTCTGGAGTTGCCACGTATTTGGAATTAGTTCTTCAAATAATGCTGAGTTCTCTACCATTGTAACGCGAGCCCAACCAACGTGACCTCGTTTCTTCGAAATATCACGTTTGCTCCTAATCATTTATTGTCTAGGCAAGTCACCGCGTTTAAAATGTTGAAACGTTCTATTATCCAGTTTGCAGTTAGCTGTCTACCTTCCTTGAGAAAGCCATCTGGTTGATGTGCGAAAGCTTGGAAACTTTTATTTCTATTCTATTCTACGCCAAGAATTTTCGGATTTTTAGTATAGTTATATTATTTTGAGTATAATTTGGTGTACAGTTCCTACTTTTTTAACAATAGATGTGTAAACAAAGTCAGATGATCAAAATTTTCGGGGGAAAAAATTCAGTGTGTTTTATTCAGTGGTGAGGAGAGGAACGCGAATAAGGTTATCCAAGACACTAGTCATTTTGGTACTTTTTGAGGTCGACATTAGGAGGGGGAATGGGAAGCTTTTTGAAGGGTCGTTCATTTGGATTTTAGAGAAGCGCATGCAGAGGTTGAGGAAGTGGGAGAAGTTGAGGAGGATGCAGAGGTATTTCGAGTTTAAGGTGGAGTGGGCGCAATAGGAGAGTTTGACAGTGGGGGTGGGTAACTTCGCAAACATCAAGAGTAGCTTCTTAAACATCAGGATATGTTGATCAGATCTGTGTGGCTGAGAAACATAATCAATGGAAATGGGGAGAAAAAATATGCATGAAAATTGAAATGTTATTTATATTTTTATATTTATAGTTCCATGTATTTCTGTTACAGTTATGTGTTACGCGTATGTTTTTCTTAGTTAAGTTTTCATGTTTAACAAGGATTTTTTTTTTTTAATTTTGTTTTAACAAGGATTTTTTTTCATATTTGGACTCCCGAATGTCCAAGCATAAAACGCAAAACCGTGGAATGGAATAAATAATTGTCTTCTAAAATTTTTATTATAAAAGTCGGATGAAATTGAAATATTTCGCTTAAAAGTCCTCCACAGTAGCTCATTTGAAAAAACAAAAACGAATGTATACATAATTCTTTATCTTAATTTTATTTTGAAACAGCTATAAATGCATAATTCCTCTAAAAATTGTTATAGTAAACTAAAGTTCCTGTATTAAAAATTTTCTTCGAAATCAAAAATTGTTTCGTTTCTGACGGAGGTCATGCGATGGTTGGAATTTGAGCTGCTGACATCACCTGTCTCTGATTGACGAGCTGGCATCAAGTACATACGAGTTCTTGGAGTAAATAATCACTGTTGGTCCTACTATTCTGAATAATAGTAATCCGAAAACATTCTACAGAACGTCATTGGAGATTTTTTTGTACATTGCTTAAATGTACTTGATCAGTGGGAATTGACTGATCAAGGATGACTTGGATGGGCTTGACCAGAGTCCACTGAAGGAGACAAGGGGCCCGGGACTGGACAATATTTTGGGGCCCAGTATTAGTGGTTCATCTAGGATTTCACTATGGATGGCCAAATAAAAATACCCAGGAGAAAACATTCCTAAAATGTGATGAGGGAGCCATAAAAAAATCTCCGCCCTATTGAAGTGTGTGTATTCCATGATTCATGGACGAATCAGTGTTGGCAAGAAAATGAAAAATGCTTGGTTGAAAAATATGGACCCCAGTTCAGTTGTGCTTTAATTCTCCCCTCCCCCCCCCCCAGGGTTCAGCTTATTGAAATTATATCGAAGTGATGCACAAAATAATATGATACAAATATCATGATTCAAGCGAATTATTAATGTATGAAATTTTTCCCCAATTACAGATGTGTAGAAAAAAAAAAAAAAAAAAGAATTTGTAATGCTTTCGAAATTGAGGATGGACTGAAGGCGAATGTAAAATATTACATAAAGCACATAATGTGTAAATAGACATGCAAAATTGAAAAAAAAAAAAAAAAAAAAAGTAAAATCCAAAAACCCTAAAAAAAGGGAAGTGTGTGTGTTTATACCAGAAAAGAAAAGATTACTGTCAGTGAACTTCAATGTGCAGAGCGAAAAGAGCAGTTATATCAATATTCTTTTCGCAAAGCGATACCAAAAACGAAAAAAAGTATCGTTAGATTCATAAATAATTTCGCAAACATAAATACATCCTATGTGGCAATAAAGCGCATTTTTAAACATACCTAAAGCAGTTAACACATGAGTATGTCAAAAAAAAAAAAAAAAAAATGAACGGAAAAAATAAATTCTTCAAAAGAATGAAGGTCAGCTTGAGGAACAGTATGTGTGCTACAGTATACAGATACCTACGAGGATGTTAAAAGAGTACATAATTTGAAAGATAAATAGAACATAACGTAACGTTTATGTAAAATTATCAATTGACGGTTCGTTTTTGTGCTTAATGTATTGGAACGATGGTTCTAAATTTGAAAAAAAAAAAAAATCATTTACGCAAATGAAGCGCATACATAAATTTGGAAATGTCACATGAACGAAGAAAAAACTTCGTTTGGGGAATTATGTACTTTACCAAGGCAGTTCCATAAAAACTGAGAGTAACTTTTTTGAGTTGGCAACAGTGCGAAGGGAGAAAATAACCACTCAGACGACTAAATGAATTAAGGAGGTTCCACCTAAAATCTCTGCTTTATGTTTCAAATGGTAAAATTTCTTTTCATATTTTCTTAGTAATTAATGTATTCCCAAGGATTAAAATTTGCACATCGATAAAACTAACTTTAAGTTATAGCATGGGATACATAATACTTGCTAAAACATAACCATAATTACATTAAAAATTAATAATTTTTCTTTGAGTAATGTTCAGACCTGTTAATAGATGGCGCGACCTGTACATTGATGACGTCAGTAGACAAGCAAATATTGGATTGCTTAATTATGGATATCTTTTAGCAAGCATTAAGTATCCCAGGCTATAACTTAAAGTTAGTTTTATCGATGGGCAAATTTTCATCCTTGGGAATACATTAATTGCGAAGAAAATATGTACAGAAGTTTTACCATTGGAAACACAAGGCAGAGTTTTTAGGTGAAACCACCTTAAGGAAGTATCTATGGCAACAGTTATTAGCCGCAGCAGACGATTCGGTTTTTTTTTATTGCATAGTTGTTTAAGGTACGTCTACATCTCGCCATAGAGCTATGGAGGTGAGTGATTCAGAGTTAAGAAGTGAAATGCGTTGTGCGATAAAATTTTGCTATCGTTTGGGTAAAACGGCTCCAGAAACAGCTGATTTTATGAAAAAAACTTACAAAGAAAAATGTTTGGGTGAGTCAACGATTTTTAGATGGCACCATGATTTTAAAATAGGGCGTTTGTCTGCAGAACTTTCCCCAAGGCCTGGTCGACCTGAAAGTGTTGTTACGGAGCGTATTGTCAACACTGTTTGGGCAATCCTGCAAGAAGATCGACGAATGACGTGTGAAGATATAGCGGCATCAACTAATATTTCAAAAACGTCGGCATTCCGTGTTGTACGCGACAAATAACTCTTTCACCGTGTGCGTTCCAGATGGGTACCTCATCACCTGACGAGAGAACAATTGTTAGAGAGAGTTCAGGTGTGTCACGAGTAGAAACAAATGATTGCAAAGGATCCAAACTTTCTAAACACATTAATAACTGCCGATGAAACATGTGTCCACTATTTTGACCCCCTTATGGATCGCGCAACGAGTGTCTGGAAACACACAAGCTCGCCTCCTCCGAAAACAGTCCGCCAAACCAAATCAGATGGGAAAGTGATGATGATGATAGTCTTCTTTGATCATAAAGGTGTAGTCTACCAGCAATAACTGCCAATGCTGAGTATTACATTTCAGTCTTGAAGCGTCTGCGACGACACATATCGATTAAGCGACCGGACCTGGTAAGCATGTGGACCCTACACCATGATAACACCCGCCCACATGTGGCTGCTTGTGTTCAACAGTTTCTTACGAAATTAAGCACTGAAATCATTCCACAGCCTGCCTACCGTCCTGATCTCACCCCGGGCGATTTCTGGTTGTTTCCAACAATGAAGGACAAGTTCCGTGGCGCAACATTCAACACAGATGCTGACGTTATTCAAGCTGTACAGGGGTCGCTAAAGTAGCTTCCACAAAATGCCTTCGCCACATGCTTTGAAAAGTCGACTGAACGATGGGACCGTTGCATATTACTCGAGGGAAGATACTTTGAGAAAGAATAACATAATTTTACAGAATAACATATATCTTACAGTACCTATATTTCTTCATTTTGTGTGATTTTACTCTCAGTTTTTATGGAACGGCCGTTGTACTATAAAATTTTACTCTTCATGCAGTTTCATAAGAGAAAATAGCTCTCTGAATGAGTGCTCTTAGCCAGGTTTGCTTTACTCAAGTAGTTTGAGTAATAAGCGTAGAGTGATGATGGAAAAGCTGCTCAGAGAAGAACTGTATGGTTTCAGGAGGAAGTACAGATGCCATGAAAGCAGATTTATCGTGAGGCACTTTCCGAAAAGCTTCATGAAGTGATTGAATAAATACTTTGCGTTTATTGATTACGTGAAAACACAAGTTTGTCCGCGACGGGCATCGAAACCGTGTCCCCCTCCCTCCGGAGTAAATCGCTCTCCCAACTGAGCTGCTACGCAGACAGAATGTCTCGCTGTAGATTTATCGTCTTGATACATGCCTTCACCTCTGTAGTACGTCACAATTATGAAAATGCATTTGCTTAGACACCTTAGGTACAAATTGTTCTTTTATGGTGTGAAAGATAGGCTACCCCCGCACGGGGATAACTGGTTTTCCAGTTATTTGGGGAGCGGCGCCCCCACGGCCAGAGCTGACCTTGTGACTGGTCAACATCTGATGTCATGCCACCGCTTGTTTTTTATTTCGGTGCTGTTGGAGTTTGCAGGGACGGCTGTTCATCCAGCTGTTGGGGAGTCGCGGCCCCACGATCCCGAGCTGGTCTTGTGTCTCGCTTTTTCGTTTTTATTTATTTTCTCCACTGGTTAGTTGCCCGTGTTGTATACTCTACCTAATCGCTACCACGTTATGTACTAACACCCCGGTCTTGTGGTTTTGTTACCCTCCACCACTAACTGTTTTATATTAACCGCTCAGTTCGTAGGTTGCTGAGATTCCGTTTAGGTTCCCTTCCAGGGTTTGTCTTCCTTGGATTACTTTTTTCCTTTTAGCTGGTTTGGGTGCTAGACCTACCTGCATGTTTGCCGCGTGCGGTGACCCGTGAGGCGGAAATGGGATGTCTGGCGGCTGAGGTCGCAGGAGACCGGAGCAGTGCCTCCTGTGTACCAACACTCCTCTTCGACCCCGGCTTCGCTGTAAACGGGAGGCTAGAGACTAACCCACCTCTAGTCAGAAGTCATGTACCAAGTTGTGTACAGGGCTTTAGCGGCTTTTTTGTCGTATAGCACGGCAGGGTAAGCCTGGGGGCTGTGGGATCATGCCAAAGGCGTTGGCATGACGGTACCAGGAGGCCGAAGTGTCCGCCGAGTGCGTGTGATCACAGCCAACGGACTATATCTGCAACGTATAAGCTCCAGAACTGTGTCCAGCGTCATTTTCTTGGCTTGCAGACCTCCAGTTCTCCCTTGTAGGGCTCGGTGGTGGGTGGAGTAGTCTGCAGACGAATCCTTCTCCTTTTTTCCATGGGTAAAACCAAAAACAAACACTCCAAATTCAAGTCACCTGAGAAAATGATCATTGACAACGACTCTCCTTCGTCTTCTCAACCTACCAAGTCTCATAACCTTAAACGATCTTTCGACCATGACCTGGACCAAGAATGTGGAACCTCTTCTTCGGCAGCTGTACCAGTCGCTCCGAAGCGTCGTCTCCCCTCGATTGCTGTGAATACGCATGCTACACACTTAGTTGTAGAATCCATCGATCCGAATGAGAGACTGTCCACCAGATCTCCTTTTTTCATTTCTAAAGCTTTGGACGCTGCGGTTGGCCCCTTGAAGTCTATGAGGAAGCTTCGCTCTGGGGACCTGCTTGTCCAAACTTGCAGTGTTTCTCAGAGTAACACTCTTCTGCACCTCACTAGTCTTCAAGGCATTCCTGTCAAAGTGACACCTCACCCGTTTCTTAACACCTCTCGGGGTGTTATTTCGGAGTTTGATCTCTTGCCGTGCAGTGAGGATGAATTGGTGAGTGAACTTGCAGATCAGGGTGTTATTGCTGCACGTCGTATGATGTTCCGGCGCGATGGTTCTTTGATTAAGTCTAAAAATGTAATCTTGACTTTTAACTCCCCGAAAGTTCCGACCGAAATCAAGGCTGGCTACTTGGTCTGTGGAGTTCGCCCGTACATTCCCAGTCCTCTGCGCTGTTTCAGGTGCCAGAGGTACGGGCATTCACAACGTTTCTGTAAGAGTTCCGCTCGTTGCGCTAATTGTGGCTCCAGTGCACATGACGGGGAAGGTTGCACTTCTGCGGCCTGATGTGTTAACTGCGGTGAGGCCCATGCAGCTTACTCCCGCACCTGTATGAAATGGAAGGACGAGATGGCGATCAAGCGCCTCAAGACCCTGGAAGGCCTCTCGTACCCTGCTGCCAAGGCCAAGTTGGGTATTCCCAACAACCGACAGCGTACTTTTGCCGCAGTTGTTCAGTCTCTGCCACAACCCGTGCAGCCCTTTGTTCCGCGCCCTGTAGCTCTCGCCGCACTTGCCAAGAGATCTACAGCTGAACAAGCAACACAGGTGGATTTCACCGAGCTCCAGCTTCTTCAACCAGCTGAGTCTGCGCCTTCTCTTTTGAAGACGACCGACTCTTCCAGTTCCGAGCAGAAAGCCTGCACGTGTGGAATACCCGGCCCTAAATCCGCAAAGGTGTGCAGTGTCCATCCAACTGTCACGGTCCAACTGACCACCATTGCAACTGTCTCAGACTCAGCGAGGTCCCCACCCTCAACCAACATTATAGAGGAACATAGGGGGTAGGAGAGTGACAGTTCGTCCCCAGCCTCAACCAACATTGCAGAGGAACATGAGGGGGAGGAGAGTGACAGTTCGTACCCGCCCTCGGCCAGCATTGCAGAGGAGCGTGGGGGGAGTGACAGTTCGTCCCCTCCTGGTGACTCATCCTATGTGTAGTTGTGTTCGATTTCGTGATGTGTTTTATCATTCTCATTCCTCAGTTTAACTTAATCGGCTTGTTTCTCACCATTGTACCATGTTTTTCATACTGTTTGTTTCAGTGTCTTTTTTGGCCCTTCCTTCGTACTCATGGTTCGGTTTTACTTGGTCAGCCAGATTTGGGGATTTATGCCATGTTTTTTAAATTCTGTCTGTTTGTCTTGTGTCTGGCGCTCTTTGGCCAACCATGGCCCTTGCGCCAATAAAATCTACTAACCAACCAACCAAAGACAGGCTACTGAAATCTGTTGTAATCCTGCATGTACACCAGGAGCTTTGCAACTGCCAGGAAGGAAAGAAGGTACTGTCGGGAGATTTTAAACTAACTGCGATGAGACAGGAATGTGCTTGTTCAACACTAGTTTCCACATTTTCCCCTTTGTGATTTGTAATGATTAACTGCGCAGTTAAAAGTGACTCTGTTTCAGATTTTGAAGTAGGTGCCTTGATATCAGCATTTTTCTGTATGTTGATGACTTAGTGCTTCACTCAAACAGTATAAGAAAGTTTAAGGGTAATTTTAATACGCCAAGTATGGCGTGTGAATACTTTGAGATGAATATCATTGATAAATCTAAATCAGGGGTTGTAAATGCAACCCAAACACCGCTAATTTTGTAATACAAAGAAAGAATCTACAATAGACGAGTGGTTTTAATTAATTATCTGGGTGTGATTATATTGGTGAAACTGAAAGGCTTGATTAGGAGCTAGGCAACAGAATTAGCAAAGGCGGTAAAGTCTTTTAGTACCTGTATTACTAAAATAGGCGTTATAACTCAGCCGGGTAGTTCTTCGGCGGAAGAAAGCCTATGAGAACATATTGAGAAAGTCTGGACATGTGTATCGAATAGGAAATGAAAGACTGTCTAAGTAGTTTCAAATTCCTCTTTGCTTTAGACCTAGAAGAAGATGGGCTGAAGTTGTGAAATGAATCATAAGTGGGTGGTAATATACAAGAGGCAGTAAATTTTGCAGTGTAGAGATGGAAAAATTCATTTCAGAGAAGTACATTTTTTGTGTATATATACAGTATATGTAACAATATTTTTTTAATATTTTTTACACTCATTGTCAAACAAATAGTTACACCCAGAAGGACGTGTCGGATTGCAATGCTGTTCGGGAGGAAAGTAAACGTTACCAGGAACAATACATGATTAAACGTTGAGACTGATATGAGCAATATTTGTTGAACTACACGCTAATAAGTAGTGTCTCCCAGTATGGCGTCGGGCGGCCATGCTTGCCCACACAGCATACCAGACGTCTCGGCATGGAGTTGAACGGGTTCCTAATGGTGTTCTGCGATAAGTGATCCCAGCATGCAGCTCGAATCTTCTCAAGCAGTCCCTGCAGATTGTGAGGTAGGGGTGGAGTGCGGATAGCGGGCTCATTGGCATCCCACACATTTTCAATCGGCGGTAGATCGGGCGATGCGGTTGGTCATGGCAGAGTTCAGTGCCTTGAACGCAAGCTCTCGGGACAGTAGCAGTATGCGGACGAGCGTTGTCCTGTTAGAAAATCGCACCGGAGTGAGCGTTCAGAAAAGGTATGGACACTGATTGCAGGACCTCATTAACGTAACGTTGGGCTGTCAAAGTGCCTGTTATGAACACCAAAGGTGATCTGGCATCGTAGGCAACTGCACCCCACACCATGACACCAGGTCTTCTGGAAGTGTGACGCTCTACAAAAAATCGTTCATCTTGGCGCTGACCACGGTGCCTCCACACACGGATTCGTTGGTCGTCTCCTCCAAGACACAAGCGGGACTCATCACTGAAAATCCCCCGCTGCCATTCTGAGTGGCTCCATGACAGTCTGGCACAACACCATTGCAGTCTTTGGAGACGATGCAATGGTGTTAAGGGCAGTCGTCGTAACGGTCTGCGTGCGTGTAGTCCTACGTCGTGCAGCCGTCTGTCAATGGTGCTGGCACTAATTGGACGATGCATGGAGAGCACCACTCTTCGCTGAATATCCGCAATCGTGGCTGTTAGGTCACTCCGCGCATGTCGGAAAAACCGTCGGTCCTCTTTCTCCGTGGTTCGTCTAGGTCTCCTAGACCCTTCCTGTCGCTGCTGCGTGCCTTGTTCTATCCACTGCCGCCAACAGCGTGCTATGGTGATATTCGCACGACCGATATGGCGTGCAATACAGCGATAAGACCATCCCGCTTCCAGGAGCCCGACGTTGCAGCCCCTCTCGAACTTCTCCAACTGCTCGAATTGCTTCTGAACTTTTCTTCGAGACATACGTCACTTGCTAAGGATGCAACCAACACAACGGCAGGAGTCAGAATGGAAAGCACGCGCAGCGGACGACCTTATATACCCTGTTAGGCACAGCGATACGACCTCTCCTTACTTGCGTCACATGCGAGGCCGAGCGTGATACTTGAATCATTTGCATGCCTCACGATGTCAAACCTACCCACCAAGTTTCATTCCTGTCGGTTGCTTCCGTCTAGGTGCAACTATTTTTTTTGACAATGAGTGTATTTGCATATATCTATATTTTTTTTAATGGTATGAGCAAAAAAGAAAAAAAAAAAAGGAAAGAAAGGAATTTTGGATATCAACATTGTCCAGTATCGACCTGTTATGAATTCTCCGCCCATATTAACTTGAAACGCAATATAGTTTCAGTAACTGAAGAAACAACTTAAAAAAAATCAATCTTAATACTCTGATGTTAGAATGCACGATTTGGACATTTGTTGGGTGATCAGTGGCTCGTGCTTCTGACGTTTTGCATATCTGGGCCTGAGATCGAACGTTCCCGACACAAGGTGTTAGTGTTGTTCGTTTTTGCGCTTTTGATTTCATCCCCTCTCTCGAGCCAGTGGTCGAAGATTACTTACGGACGATCCCTAATAACCAAGAAAAATAAAGGAATGCGCGAAAGTCAGCTATAACATAAGAAATAAAATTATGAACCCAAATTAAGATACGGAATACAAACCAGCGACGCAATCAGCAGTATTTTCTTTTTGAATGTGTCAGGAGTTAACACAGGTCGTTTTGGAGATCTCTTGAGAAAATATACCAGGATTTAATTAATAAATAGGAACTGTATTTGTTAATTATTTGAAGTAAATAGCATAGTTATGCGATTTTGAGAATAGTAGGATTTGTTGAGATAGTAGATCAGTTCAACATGAACATTGATGAGTCATTACATCATGACCACCTACCTATTAAGTTGTAGGACCCCTTTTAGCCCGCAAAACAGCTGTCACGTGGCAGGGCATTGATTTGATGAGGCGGCATAGGTATCGTGGGGTATCTGGTACCATAATGCAGTGGCGAGGCGTGGTGCTCTGTGTTGGGGAGACTAAAAAATGTTGTTCATATTTTTTTTCAGTTAAACTAATGCATATATAGATAGCATGCTAACAGAGATGCATATTATATTCATGTGAATATTTTAGTACCAACATATTGTTTGCATTGTCATTGCTTGCTGTACTGTATCTTTAAAAAACTGCTACATAAATGCAATTTTTTTTCACAACTTGCGAAACTTAATCACAGATGAGACTGTTAGCAAATTAAACTATTGCCAAACCGATCCTGAAAACGAAAAAAGAAAAAAAGGTAATGATTTCCATTTCATACAACTTAAACTTAGACCCACAAAGATTGGTATTTTTTTTACTGCGGATTGTGATACATTTCGGTATATTTTTATATTTACTTATTTAGACAAACTAATATTAAGCAGATTTAACAAGGGTAAGCAGTACTTTGCCGCCCCGGTGGCGCAGTGGTATAAGCGATGGCTTATGAACAGGGGTCCGGGTTCGAATCCCCGAGAGGCATGGATGTTGTTTATCTTACGGCACTGGCTTTCTCTCTTCCCTGGAACCAGTGGCCATAAATCAGAGACGGGCGACTGCTCATAGCCCATTGAGTTGCTCACGGTGGTCGTAAAACCTCCATACCAAAAAGAAAAAAGAAAAACAAAAACAGTACTTTTGCGGGCTATTTTTGTTTTAAGTTCAAATGATTTGTTCCCATATCCATGTCCGTAAGGAAAAGAAAACTCTGTATTTTTGTGAATAAGAGGAGGGTAAAAACAGCTTTGAGATTTCTCCACGTGTCAGCTGTAATGCTTTATGAGATTCACCTTTCCAAAATAGAACTTTTAAGAACATATGAACTACTGCTCTGAACCCGAAAAATGCAGGATTTGATTACACGCATGCACAATGAAAATATTGTTAAGCGTTTACCCAAACTTCTAAACATTTAGAGCACTAAACATCGTTTAAACACACACACCTGGCCCCTAATAGAAATATTAAGGTAGACAGCGGATTTTCCAGCAGATACTTAACTAAATCAGAAGAATCGTGAACTTCTTGTTCGCATATTGCTCGCTTAAAAAATAAAAATTAAACACACAACACTGACAACACGCTCATTAGTCAGTCATAAGTTCCACTTTATAACAAAAACAAACCCGTGAGCAGTGGCTTTCTCTGCTCTGTGGAAAAGAGTGGAGATTCCCGACCACAATGCACCAAGCAAGGAGCAGCCAATAAGCAGGCAGCATTCGCTTTCGTTTGAAACTAGTCTTTTCGCCTCCACAGACTGCCACAGAGAGCTAAAAATAACTTTTCCGCAGAAGCAGCTGTACTTGTATGTTGATCTGTGAGACTCATGATTTCGGGTCTCACTTTTCAATACAAGATAATACGATTGAAAGGAAATATTGGACATAACGTAATTTTGCAAATTAATTGTCCAGCATTATATTAATTAGAGATTTCTTTCCATTGTATTTGTGAAAAACTAAATAAATATAATAAGTAATAACAAAATCAGTTTTGGCATTTTACTCTTCGGTAGACTTAGTCTCAAAGTCTACCCCGACGCTTCGCCCCTGCCATAATGTCAACAGCAAGTTCTCCAGTTCCCGTACATTTCAGGGTGGTGGTGATTTAGCGCGAACCCGTTTTTCCAAGTTGAACCACAAATCTTCGATTGAGTTCATGTCAGGTGAATTTAGAGGCAAGGGCATTAATAGAAATTCACCACCATGTTCATCGTATTACTCCTTGACGATTCGGGCAGTGTGGCATGGCGTATTATCCTGTTGATAATGACTATCACCAGCAGGGAGCATATAGTTACCATGAATGGGTGAACTTGGTCCCCCACAATGTTCAGATACCTGACAGCTGTCACGAATTGCTCCATTGGGATAATGGGGGTTAAAGCGTCCCAAGAAAACATCGCTCCCAGCTTAACACCGCCGCCGCCGGCTTGTTTCCGCCCAACAGTGCATCCAGGTGCCGTAGCCTCCGTTGGTAATCGGTATATCCGCGCTCGGCCATCTACGTGATGCAGCAGGAATCTTGATTCGTCAGCCCAGGTCACATCCACGGTTCAATATCGATGACCTTCGGCCCATTTCACGCGTTTTTTTGTTTTTTCGATTGATTGATGGTTTAACGACCACCGTGAGCAACTCAATGGGCTATAATAAGTCGCCCGTCCCTAATTTAGGGTCACTGACTCCAGGGAAGGAAGTGAGCCAGGGCCGTAAGACAAACACAACATTCATGCCTCACCGTGATTCGAACCCTGACACTTCACGGACGAATGATCATAAGCCAGCGCTCAGACCATTGCGCCACCGGGACGGCCATGCGTTGTTGGCGATGAAGTGCGGTGAGCATGGGGACTCGGCTGGGTCTTCGGCTGCGCAGGCCCATGCGCAGAAGGCTGCAATGAACTGTGTGCTGTAACACCTTGCCCTGATCACCACTATTGTAGCTGCGGGTGATTGGTCACACTGTGGCCCTGCGGTCGCCGTGAACAATGCGCGACAGTCTCCGCTCTCCTCTGGGATCAATGAGCTGCGGACGACACACGGTTTGGACGACGGTTCGTCGTTTGGCCATCTGTGCACCACTTTTGATACGCACACACTACAGCGGCACGCGAACAACCCATAAGCCGCGGCGTTTCCGAGATCGTAGTTTGTCCTTTATCAAACTCCGATAAATCGGCAGCTTCACCCATTCTGACTACGAACACTCTTCTAACCGAAAGCCGGTCCTCGGGTTGTATGTAAACTTCATATGCGTCACCGTTCGGTCTCCAGGCACGCGCATTTCTCTAGTCTGGGGGAGGGGGTCATAATGTAATGACCCATCGGTGTATAAAATGGCGCCATTTCTTGCAAGAAATATTGTGGATAGAGATCTGCACAGGCTTCAGTTTGTGAAGCCTGTGCATACCTGGCACGTTTAAATTACAGAATTACAAACTTAGAGCGTAGTCAAGCACATTTAAGACTTTTAACTTTATAATCTGGTCCTGTTTTATATCACAGACCATTGATTTCCACCGAATTAACGAATGCGATCGACATCGTATTGCATTTTCGTGTCTGCATTTCAGTCTCTGATCAAACGTAGGAATGCTACGTTTCATTTTTTAAGGGAAATATAACCACTAGAAAAGTGAATTAAATTTATTATTATCTTTTAGGAAACTAAATTTTATTTCATTTTAATTGCAAATTTTAATCACTGTTATGGGGAGGGTGACATGAGAAATATGTCACCCTCCCCATAATGTCACGAGTCGGTTAAAATTTTGTCAGAAGATATGACTTTTCTACTATTGCGCAGTATGTGATCAGCATCAGTGACCAAGTGAAAATATAAATTAAAAAATTGCGTAGAACTGCTATGGGGCATGTGAGCATTTCAACTTCCAGAAGATCCTCGTGATAAGATTTAGTTGGAAATGGTGTCTTCAAAAGACTCGCGATTATTTTTTTCTGTCAAAAGAAAGCTTTTAATAGCAGAATAATTATCAGGAATTTCAAAATCTGCTCAGAATTAAATGTATCGTTGTTGGGGACACTACACTGAATCATGTGTGCGAATTTTTAAAATTCTTCCACTGTTCGATTATTAAAATTTGTTCACTGCTGAATTCCTTTTACGATGCATATTACAATAGTTTCCTTTCATCCACGATCTAACAGAATTCTTTTCACGACGAAATTTATAAGGTGTTCCTCTAGAGGTACGTGTGGATTTATAGTGAACCAATTTACGGCCTGGTATGCTCGTCCCAATCCGACCTTGACCGG
This sequence comes from Macrothele yani, assembly GCA_039090855.1. Taxonomy (NCBI): domain Eukaryota; kingdom Metazoa; phylum Arthropoda; class Arachnida; order Araneae; family Macrothelidae; genus Macrothele; species Macrothele yani. The sequence goes on from CM077004.1 coordinate 43,863,222, forward strand.
CCCTCTCCAGTGGCCGTTAAACGGCCCTGGAAGATATTTTGTGCGGCCCAATTTTGGGAAAAATTATCAAGTTATCCCATCCCTAAAAATACAGCATGTCAGCATCACTGTTTACTGTGAAACATCTTTTCACCAAAAGTCTACGTATCATTGCAGTTTTTTGTATTGAAGCAAGTAATTAACAACATTTACATATTTTCTTGGACTGCATTCCCTAGTAAAATTTAATTTAAGAACAAACTTACTTCTGTTTCTGAGAAGCAACAGACAAGTTTTATTCTCTAAGAGAGACTGTCGAAGATTTTTTTCTGTTGTTATGCATAACTGAGTTCAGAATTTGAACTAATTGTTTCGTTTTTAGTGAAAACGGAAATCCAAATGTGCCTAAAATTAATTTCAAGACTTACCTATCATTAATAAAATAATTATGGAAAAACTCTTGAAAAAAGTGATATGTCCAGAACTGCAAGAATTTCGGTGCAAATTTATAAAGTGAGAGAAATTAAAGAAGGCGAAAATTAATTTTTATTTAATTACTTTCAAACAGAAAAAGGAATTCTTACTGTAGCTGAAACAGACTTTCCAGAACTACAGTCAAGAGTTCGTGCAATGTAGTGCTTAAAATGTAATAAACCTGAAGCAGATCTCGTTCAAAAAAAAAAAAAAAAAAAAAAAAAAAAGAAGAGGAAGAAGAAAGAAAAAGAATATACATAGGGGAAAAAAGAAGAAAAATAAGAAAGAAACAAAAAGCACATACATAGGGGAAAAAAGAATAAGAAGAAAAAGAAAGAAAGAAAAAACATATACATAGGAAAAAGAAGAAAAAGAAGAAGAAGAAAAAAAGAATATACATAGGAAAAAAAAAGGAGAAGAAAGAAAGAAAAACATATACACAGGGAAAAAAAGAAGAAAGAAAAATCATATACATAGGAAAAAAAGAAGAAGAAAAAAGAAAGAAAAAGTATATACATAGAGGAAAAAATACAGAAGAAGAAGAAGAAAGAAAGAAAAAGCATAGAAGAAGAAAGGAAAAAACAAACAAATAAAAAAACGCAACCAAATATTTTAACGTAGGTAAAGTATCCCAGACTACTGATAGCATATTTGATTAGAATGTATTGATTATTTAACTGCAAATGGGTGTGCAATTGTCAAAAGCTGACTGATGTACAAAAGGATATCAGCATAAAAGGACCGAGATTAAATTTGGAAGTTGAGATAGGGGAGTATCACAAAAAGAGTGTTTGGCTCAACAGAACGATTGCTCCAAGGATTTTTTTTTCTGAAACCCTAAGTGGTAAAAAAACTTTGTCGTTTTAGTATAACTTGGTTTTCCTCTACAAGAATATTGAACTACAAATGTATGTATATATATACATATATACTTATTTTTTTCTTAAGTTAGCATGAGGCCTACTGGTATAGAATATGGGCGTCCATCGGGAATTCTACCGATATCCAGGCTGAATAGACAGTGCCTGGCTCTCTCAACTCCCTGGAACCAGTGGCCCCAAACCTTGATCATGATCAAATGTAGAGGATTTTAGGAAGGGAGTGTCTGACCCCAGGTCTTAAACAACCCTTAGAAATAGGAAGCTAGGAGATTTGGGCTAGAGTGCCCGATAGGAAAGTGACACTGAAGCGAAGTAGAAACGGGGAGGAAGACGCCTTTATTTATTACCGGGGGGCCAGTACCCGGGGTCCGACGGCTTAACGTGCCCATCCGACGCACGGCGGATATTTAGTGGATCGAGCGTTCGTACCTGCCATAATTAACTCCCCCACCCCCCGCTACAAAAATATCTTCAAGGCCCTTTTGCGAAAATCTAGTAGCTTTCAGTTACTAAAATTTTTGAATTCCAGCATTCTTCGTTAAACCAAATTTATTGCACTTTGCCAGTAACGGATCCAGCGGCAGAGGGGGGGGACTAGGCGATCGTCCCTTCATAAAGTAGATTTTTCTTTTTTAAATGACTAATATTTAAGAAATTAATGCATCTGGTTTTGTAAAATTATAGTAATCAATCCACAGGTTTTTCGTAAAAATTGTCATAACAAATAAAATCTGTTGTAAATTTGAAGATAAAATGTTCTGTTCTAGCTTCAGCAAAAAAACAAAAAAAAAACAAAAAAAAACAAAAAAAAACTAGAGATTTAGAAACAGAGAAAGATGAGAGCGGAAGTGAAAAAATATTTTGACTGATCATGAAAAGTAATGGATATGTTTTTAAAAGTATCGTCTGTCATCATTAGTAATTGGGAGCAGGGAAAGTCCCCGTGCGGGATAGACTTTGATATGTGTGGGTGACAGAGCGAAATACGCACCTCGATTGGGCCATAAACAAAAACTTGTAACAAATTTCCTAGCTGGCTAGCTGGAAATTTGCCTATTAAATGAACCCATCTGAATAGAAGGGGCCAATAGTTATTTTGAAAGATTTTATCTGGACGTGAGATTTCAAAAGCATCAAGTTGGCTTTCCTGAAAAGCAAGAAATTGAACGCCATGAAAATAGTGCTTATTTTTCAGTTCTCGTTGGCAGTTTGTGATTTAAAAATTTAGAACAATTATTTTAATGGAAATTTTTAAAAAGCCTTGCGATGCCAAGAAAGGGCAGTGCTGCAAGTTTACAGTGTGTGTGTGTGGTGTGCCCCACCACAAAGTCTCTGTTTTTTAGATAGGGTTTTTTTTTAATTGGAAAAATTCCTAAAGAAAATCGGTATTAGTAGCCAGTCCCCAGATTTTTTTAATGCAATGTGAGCCACTACAAATAGTTGAATAACTGACTGACCCATTACAGCCTTCCACATCCGTTTACTAAAGCGCACTCTGCGAGAGGTGTCTCTAGTCAACTCCTTGCCTTCGCAAAGCTTTGGAGAACAGTAATGAATAAGCAGATGCGCACTGAACTGCGCATGCGTAAAATTGTCTTTCAGGGATGGTCGCTTTCGCGTCGTCAGCCAGTGAGTGTCTGATTTTCGTTTGTGTAGTTAATTTGTAAGGTTCGCTCGTGTAAGTAAAATGAACAAAGTGGGCTTTTATTGAAACATCCTTTTAGTTTATTAAGGGATGAAGAAAAACAAAGTTATAGACTCGAGGCACCATCGACCAAGTATTTGCTTGTGCAAAAGCATAATAAACAGTTTATAACTTTTAATGTGTAGTGGCATAGCAAAATATCCTGGTTAAGTGGAAACGAAAGCAAACATATCTTGTTTTGTTTCTACCATTTTTTTTATGCTATTCAGCACTGCAGACACATAATTTATTTTTTTTATCTCATTCTATGTAGTTAAGTACGATTTCAGCAAGTGGCGATTCGAAATCTTTCAATCCATTATATTTTACAGTACGGAAAAAGGTTGAGAGCAATTTAAAAAATATTTAACCCCGGATAAATTTTAGGTCACCTTACGCCACTGGCTTCTAGATCCACTACTGTTTACTGCGTGTAACACAAATGTGTTTGTTGTAATTAAAATGATTGCCCTAGTTCTATACCATTCAGGGACGCCGACTTCACCAAATTATTGAGGGGGCAGGCGTGAAGAGATCAGACGTGGGAGGAGCACGTCTGTTCCGTTGTCAGGAGGAAAACAAAAATTAAAAGGGGGAGGGAGAGCAAAAAGATAAACTACGAGATCTGACGTATATTTTGAAACGCAATTGTAATTGCTCCTCAGCAAATGAACAAGGAAATAGAAATATTCTTTTTTCTGAATGTTAATATTTAAAAAAATAAAATTCAGCCTGCGATTTTATAAAAATATCCCGAGAGATTTTGTTTCCAAACGTTTATCAAAAATATAAAAAAAATAGCGCTGTTACTCAAACAAAGAACGAGAAGCGCAGAAGTAAATAGATACATAAAGGCGCTAGAGATTATACGTTTCTGTATTTTTAATAAATGAACTGAAGTTTACGTGCTGATAAAACTACGAAATATGTACAAGAAACCTTGTAGTCGTATGACTTTAATAAAAGTCATACGACTACACAATCCGTAAGATCTTTCGGGACACCTTGTTTCCATCTTCAGACAGATTGTCTCAGTCCGGTGCGTCCCTTATATATACACACTGAAGTTACAGCAATGACGCATGTCACAAATAAGCATGCGCACACAGTTTTACTCCCCCTCCCAATGTTCTCAGATTAGGTAGAGACCCAAAACAATACAAAATTAAAATAATTGTAAGCACACGTACATCACCCACTCAAATGAATGCCATCATTTTACAACACAGACACACATAAACACCTGCTACAGAATGCACATACTACAAATTCAAACAATTCAAACTATAAAATTAAAACATACAAAAAATCAAAAGTTACTATTGGTGTTGCGTACTGGAACAAGTTGTTTCCAGGGATCCGGTATATCACAAGGGTAATTATCATTACACACGGAGTCCCTGTTAGCATAAATGCTCAAACTCGCAGCTAACAATAATGACGGAATGTCAGGTTGTGAAGACATTATACTTACATGACTCCAATCTGGATAATGTAATCCATCTCGAGTCAGACGTGCTAATGCTGTGTTCCCTGCTCCATTCTCAACAGCATATTTATGTTCCAACAAACGAAATTGTAACGCACGCTTTGTGGAACCAATGTATTGTTTGGGTTGCACGGAATCGTCCACGGGTGGAAGAGGTATACTGTAAACACCATGGCGTTCCTGTATAACTGCATTGTCCCTATCTTTCTTTATCAAAGTAAGGATATTTGTTGTTTTCACGCCAACATCCAAACCGAATCGTCTACATAAGTTCTTTATCACTGTCACTGGGGCTGGGAAATAATTTTTATTTATTTTATTTTTCATAATTGTTTGAAACATCACGAGAATATGTCGAACAAAATATGGAGCTGACAATAAAGTTTCTTATCAAATAAGCAATGCTTTATAAGGAAAAAAAGTTTACTTATTTTGTTATTTATAAATTTTTCGGAAATAAATCGCTTTGGCTTCATAAGGTGGAGCTTGGTCTACTTTATAAGGCCAAAGCGATTATTTAATTAAACAGGACGAAAATATTGGGTGGAAACTCCCCCTCTAGTAAAATTATTAGGGGGCAAGATTCGCCTCCCCCTATAGTCGGCGCCTATGGTACCATTACAGAGTACTACAAAACACTTAGCCGCCCCGGTGGCGCTGGCCTCTGATCATTCGTCCGTAAGGGGTCCGGGTTCGAATCCCGGTCGGGCATGGATGTTGTGTTTGTCTTACGGCACTGGCTCTCTCCCTTCCCTGGAACCAGTGGCCCCAAATTAGGGACGGGCGACTGCTTATAGCCCATTGAGTTGCTCACGGTGGTCGTTAAACCTCCAATCAAAAAAAAAAAAAAAAACACTTACGCAAAATTTATTCTTTTAGGGAACTAAGGCCTCACGATCATAAGCACAAAGCCCGGTGGCGCAGTGGTCTAAGCGATGGCCTCTGATCATTCGTCCGTAAGGGGTCCGGGTTCGAATCCCGGTGAGGCATGGATGTTGTTTTTGTCTTACGGCACTGGCTCTCTCCCTTCCCTGGAGCCAGTGACCCTAAATTAGGGACGGGCGACTGCTTATAGCCCATTGAGTTGCTCACGGTGGTCGTTAAATCTCCAATCAAAAAAAAAAAAAAAAAAAAAAAAAAAATAAGCACAAAACTCGTAAATAAACAAAGACATCGCTCTTCCCACGTTTTAGCAACACACAGCAACTGAAAAATTGTTATTCGGTCACCGCCGGGGAATTGAATCCCGGATCTCTAGATATCTAGTCAAGCGTGATAACCTTACATGGCTAGGTCGTGAGATCCGGGATTCCATTTTCCAGCGGTGATCAAATAACAATTTTTCGGTTGCTGTGTGTTGCTAAAACGTGGGAAGAGCGATGTTTATGGGGGATTTTCACTTTGGATAAAACTCGTAACTGACGTTAGATGGTGTCTAAGAACCTTTTCCGATTTATACGAAAATATAGAACATAGGTAAAGCAAATAAATAAAATTCTAAATTATTTATTCTTGAATATAAAAAAACAAAACAAACCGCCTTTAACATCGTGCGACAATATTTTGCACGTAGTAGAAAGTCTCCACGAAGAACACCTTTTTGTTCATTTTATTTTGAAGGACGCGTAGTTATGTGCGAACGACTGTAATAAGTACATAACTCCTTATCTTCACTAGTATACAAATTTCATTCAGTGAACTGATGTTTCAGGAAGGAGTATTGCTATGGCTGTAAAAGAACTGTTGCTATGGCTGTGAAAAGGAGCCTCCAGTTCTCTCGATCAGCAGCTTTCGCGTCATCCAGTTTTTTTAAACTAAAATCGTGAAAATGATTTCTAAATATCGTACTTATTTAATGGAGAAAAATTGCTTTTCTTTTTAATACGTCATTCAAAGCTGCCGAGAAAATTCCCTATGCAATTTCCGCTAAAAGGTTTTTAAAAATGTCCGCTGAGGCTAGAAGTCCTTTCAGCCTTGAGGTCCTCTCGCAATGGAGGGCTGTGGGGGTTATGAGCACGCCCCTGATCACAAAGTCAACACAAAAAAACAACGCTCCTTTTTGCGCTTAATTGTAACATTCGGTGTTCTAGTGATGCGACCTTTAATTGTTTTCAATCATCATCTCATTGTCTCGAATCAAAATACTTGCTGGATATTTTTCCTTTTTTATATATACTCCACTCAGGCGCATTTAGAGGGGGGGCAAGGGACCTTGCCCCCTCACCAGAAAGTGTTTCCATTTCTTTTACATTTTTGTTTAAAATGCGACTTACATAAGAAAAAAATGCTTTTTTTTTCTATTTTCCATTAACTTTTATTTTGCTTCTGGTGGTTTTCAAAAACTTCCATTTTTCGTTGACCCGCCCCCCTCCAAATATTTTAATATGCCACTGACTCCATCACTAAAAAAAAAAAAGTTCAGCACGGCTACCCGCTTAACTTGGCGCTAGAGCGGCGGCACCACCCTAAAATCGGGCCTGCCCTTTTCACTTTCATAGATGTTATTAACAATATTAATAAATGCATCTTTAATACCGCAGAATTCCAAAGATAACATTGCTGATGGTTTCACGGAATCTACTTTATTTATCTGGCTGTTTAAAACCTAAATGAAGTATCAGAAAAACGTTTGGCTAAACATCTAACGATACGTACACCAATAATTTTTTTCAGATATTCTGACATAGAATCCCCGACCCCCCCGACGAAAACAGTATTTATTCAACTCAGCGATGTATCTATCAGATAAAATTTTTTAAGGGGGAACAGGGAAACATTGTTTACCAAATCCTTTGGTCAGCTGTAAGAGCATTTCTTCTGAAGAAAAACTGTAGTCTGAAATTTTGCAATATACGGTCGTAACTGCGTATAATGCACCGTATATAGTTTTTATGAACTCATGTTTACGGTGCAAAACTTGTATCTGTCTGTTTTCCTGTCCGTTTCTTCCGGCTTCGTTCTTTAATCATCCACGATGTGCTGCTCGAGCGGCCTTCGGTTTAAAGGGCGTCCATTTAATGCCTTGACCAACTCGTTTCCATTTGTTCTTAATATTTTATTTCTACTCCTTTTTTTTTTTTTTCTATCTCAGCCCACCGACATGCTCACTGAGGCGGTCCGCTTGAGCGAAGTGGTTACGACAATGACGTCACTCGCTCAGCTGTAGTGAGAAAGTGAAAACAACTAGTGCGTCTGCACTCCGGTTTCCTGGCAGGCGAAGTCAGTTTCACAGCCGGATTATGGCGGGTGCTCAACCCGCGCCAAAGGATATCGTGCTGTCCAGTATATTTTACAATAGTGGAAAGCGATTACGGCTAACTTTAACCACAAAGAGTGTATCATGGGTGACTGAGCAATCTCACAAACGTAAGTTAACACGACAGTCTTTCTTACGGGGGACAAAATATTACTTTGTAAATAAATGCATGTTGTACGCACTACTGTCTGTGCCTTGACTATGTATATTACATGTACACAAACTGAAGTTCGGTTCTGAGTTGTTTTATGTTTTCACAATTGCAGGTGATACTAGGTATTTCATGAAAGAAAGGTTAACATTCATTTTGTTTGTTAATGTTAGTTTCAGAATGGAAGTTTTCGCGTTCTGTCTTTCACTATTCACTGAAACCGTGGGGCCAGAGAAGTTTATTTATATCTGATAGTGCAGTTTTAAAATTCGCTACATTTTGTGTTATTACGACTTTAGGAATCTTGAGGTATTTCTGTTGCCCTTATAAGTATCGTGCAATTTTATTCTCGATCGATTTTTTTGGTGTGTGCATGTTATGTGACTTAATAATTTCTTATAGCTTAAAGATAAATAAATAGAGGAGGGGTAGTAGCTTTATTTAGAATATGAACAAGGTAAAACGTTAACCTCATCGAAGCTTCACATTTGATGGATATTTGCCTCCGTATAAGGCATCAATAATGCATTTTCAGTGGTAAAGAATTTCTCAAAATTTAGGAATGTGCGACCGCTTATAATCTTTAGAGTTAGTTGCTCATGGTAGTTGTTAAGCTCCGATACAAAAAGAAAAAAGAAAGGTCTTAAACTAGCCGCGAAACGCACATATTTCTTTTGTTTGCAGCACGTGCTTTAGCAACCAAATAATCAGTCTATAGTCAAATTGATAAGTGATTTTGTAATGAGTTCATTAACATTAGGATTTTATCTGGGTTGTTTACTTCGTTGCTACTCCTGTAATCATGTGGTTAAAACAGTTGCTTCATGAACACTTGAATTATTATCAATGAAAAGTGTGAACTATTGAGAGATAAATGCACAGAGACATGTTAGAGTGTGTCTGTCATATATGAATGGCTAAACCATTTGTACTTGAGTTCCTTATCAACCTAGTGGTGAAAGTAAATCAGTTTTTCATGCAGTGTTTAAAATCGGGAAAATTTTGAGAGTTGCTGCCCCTTCATGAGCACCTGTATTACAAGAGAGGGTGCTTGCACCCCTCTAGAAATTTGACTATGCAGTTTCTGTTCTCAGAAGGCACTACAAAGATTTTAGTGATAACACCATACTCCGAGTCAACCTAAGAGTGAACCACTATGAAGGGTATGAAACAGCTACCTCCACTACGAAAAATAGTCCCTATCGTTTAGAGCGAAAAGTATCAGAATTATTGCTTAGAATCCATTTTTGTTTGCTCGACAGTTTATCAGACAAAATTGATATCTAAAAAAATTCTAGAAGTAGAGCGCTTTTAGAAATAAATTTGTTGTGAGAAGTTGCTGAATCAAGAGCTTTGCACTTTCGGCTATTTCTACCCACTTGGGATACAACTCTGACAGGGGAAGGGATGGAAGACCTTTCCCAACATTAACAACACAGAGGCAATAAATTGAAAATCGGGAAACTTGAAGGGTGTGTTACTTAAACAGGCAGTCGGGGAAGCAGTTCGGCCTCCACCAGACCCCCACTGCTTGTGAGATGTGTGGAAGGATCAGAAAGGAAACAGTAGAAGAGCACATTGACGTGGATGGATACTGTTCTTGCGTTCCATGATTAGATGTGACAAGGCTCTCCTGCCTTTCCCAGTAGTACACTTTTAGGGTGAATTGGAGTATAGTTCTGATTGTTTACTGTTCTGTTGAACTTTTGGATGCTTTTCTATGCAGTAAAAATAGGAAAAGCTTCTGGAGTTTATAGTAAAAAGTAATAGTATTGAAATTGTGATCATTGAATGTTGGAGCACAGTGTAAGTATGGAAAAGTATATACAGTATGGAAAAGCATGAGAGGTGAAGGGATGGCAAATATGATATCATCTACTACTGCAGCCATTCACTGCCGTACAAAGATCTTAAGTTTCCAGAATTTTATCTTGATATTGTTTTGTGGTGTATGATACATAAGTTGTCAACAGTCACAAGGTTCAAAAGAATAATAAAATTTCTTTTATTGTCCTAACAAACTGTTTAATTTTATTCATCCATCTATTTTATATAGTTTGGAGAGGGAGGGGGTCTTCAAATTTTCAGTTACCTTTGTGTCTGGTAAAAATGGGTAAGTAACAAGAAACAGGGCTGGATGGTACTTTTGCAGTTCATGGTATTAGGTGTACAAATAAGCTTTAAAGCATTTTAAGACAATGCAACATGTAATTTGAGAGAAAACAACAATACCTTTACGAATCAAAATATGCGCCATCATTATGTATTGCTTTCCGCCATTGGTCAAGCAGCTGATGGATCCCAGCCATGAAGAATACTTTGTCGTGTAATGCAGTGAAGTTGTCAACCCAGTTTTTCACTTCGTCACATGTCTGGAACCATACAGCAGACAAACCGTCTTGCATCGATCAGAACAAATGATAGTCTGAAGGGGCTATGTCGGGACTATACGCCGGGTGCTCCAAAACTTCCCAGCCAAGTGTCAATAACGTTTCCTTGGCCGATTTCGCGACATGAGGCCTAGCATTGTCATGCAGTAATTTCACGGGACGCAATCCTTTGCCTGTGAATGGACGTTTCCGACAGATTTCCTGGTTCAATTGCAGCAATTGTTGCTCATAGCGATCAACAGTAACAGTTTCATCTTGTTCCGATAGTTCATAATAGAGCACACCCTTCATATCCCACCAGAGGCACAGCAGAACTTTCTTGGAGTAAATATTGCGTTTTGGTGTCGAAGTCGTTGCTTCACCGGATTCTACCCAGTGCTTTTTGCATTTGGGATTGTTGTACCATATCCACTTTTCATTTCCTGTAACGATTTTCCACAGGAAAGACTTTCTGTGTTGGTTTATTCAACAGATTCAAACATTTCATAACATGCTCATCTTTGTTCCTCTGGCACAGGTCATGTAGCACCCATTTTTCTTCCTTCTGAATCTTTTCCATTGCACGTAAATGGTTGGAAATGGTTTGTTTAGTTACCCCCAGTTGCTCAGCTTGTTGTTCTTGCATTTGAGACTATTCTTCATCTAGCAATGCTTGCAGTTACTCATGTGCAACCTTTTGCAGGGCACCATTACGTTCTCGATCGCTAACATCAAAATCACCTGCTTTAAACCATCTAAACCGAAACTCGCACATGCTTTTCCATACAGTATTCTCCCCCAGAACAAAACAGATCGATGCACATGCTTTTGCAGCACTCATTCCTTGATGAAATTTGTAACGAATGCAGTGTCGAATAAATGCAGTATCGCTTTCCATCTTTAACCTACCGACGTGTAAGTGCATTTGACTGTTGGGCAAACTTCTGTGTCACATTTTATTATCTGGACCAGTTAGTCACATGACAGCAACACGGGGGAATGTCGGATATGTAAATTAGCGGTATACACCACACAAAAAATGCTTTAAAACTTATTTGTACACCTAATAGTGTCTTTGTGGGACCCAGAGCAAAATTTCACTGTGTGCTGTGGAAAATAATTTTTTGAATAAAGTTGTTACACGAAAACTGTCATCCACAAAGAACACGCAAAAAATATCCTAAAGAAACTGGTTAGCACAATTTTTTTGCTTTAAACTTAAAAAAACAAAACAAAAACCACCATAATATGGATTGAAAGTTTAGAGCAAGAGAGAGAGTAGAAAGTCCTAAAATCTACTATTTTCTTTGATTTTCAGGGGTTGATGTTGTGATGTAATTCGTATAAAACTTCCTCGCAAAATGATAACTTCCACTAATCTACATAATGAATAATAAGGTGCCACCCGGCAGCACAGTGGTCTAAGCGATGGCTTCTGATCATTCGTCCGAGATGGGTCCAGATTCAAATCCTGGTGAGGCATGGATGTTGTGTTTGTCTTACGGCGCTGGCTCTCTCCCTTCCCTGGAGCGAGTGGTCCTAAATTAGGGACGGGCGACTGCTTATAGCCCATCGAGTTGCTCACAGTGGTCGTTAAACCTCCAATAAAAAAAAAGATAATAAGGATCCCTCTAAAAAAATTTAAATAAATGATTTGCCCCCCCCCCCCCCTACATATTTCGGTGATTGATTTTGAATGCAAAGTGGGGTAACTAATAAATTAATGTGAACTTTTATACCTGCTCAAATATGAATTTTTTTTTTAAATTTCCATTATTTTTAAAATCACTGAACAAATTGGCCTCCTTATGTAGTCCCAAAACAACTTTGATATTGTCCTTTTTATTTTCTTAAATTTAAGTATCTGATTTACACACAAATTGTTGAATATATATAAAAGTAGGGAGCCATAAAATGATTGAATTTAATTTGCTATTTCATAAATACAGAAAAGAGTAAGATGGTTATAATAATCATATGAAATCTGCAAATCTCAGTATCTGTTTGAATAAAGGGTGATAACCTATTTTAAAGTGGAGACGGGGTCGGAAAGTAAAAAGAAAGAATTAAAAAAAATATCCTTTTAAGGGCCTCAAAACGTAACAAATAATAATAAATATAAAACATTCTACTGAAAATTATTTTATTTCCTAAGCTGTGGTTGCCCTGATGGTCTAGCTAGCCTTACAAGAAGGCACAGAGAAAATTTGTTTATGGTGTTTGCATATTTTATTTTTTGTTGCAGTTTCTGCTTGCCCAGAAATTGTAACAAAAAATAACCTAAATCCCCTTCCTGAAGACTAAGTTATGGGTGCCCATGTGCCTATCTCTGTCTCTCTCCCTTAGTTTCTCCCCATCTCTCTCCTTCCTCACCTCCCTTTCTGTCTCTTTTTGTGTGTGTCTTTATGTATGTATGGCTTTTTTCTTGAGAACTGTGCCACCCAATCCAATAGTGCACTGTAGTACCTATCACAATCTTCTTCTCTCTGAATTCTGTGTTCTAAAACAAGGAATGTTCTTAATTAACGATTTCAAATTTCCCTTCTATGTGTAATGTAGGGGAAGCAATGAATGCAAAACAGTGTAATATATATATATTCTATTAAGAAGAGACTGAAGCAAAATTTTTTTTGTATATACATATACATACACTGAAAGGGCATATTGTTATGTACACTCCGGTGAGGGATGTAAGGTCAGGTGATGCGTAACATCACAGCCTCTCCTTGACAAAAGTCAACCCCGCCTTCTCGTGGTGCATCCTGTTCCCACAAAAGGGGCTCTGACGACCGCCAATAGATAACTATACCATCGGGATTAGAGGAAATGCTATCCCACACTCACCAACCCGCTTGTCCAGCGTGGTGAGTTATGGCCAAACCCCTCCAAAATGACTCCACAACTTAAATCTCGGCCCTCAGTCTCCGGCAGCTGGAATGTACCTGGCCAAGGCAGCGGCCAGTGCGACATGAAGGCAGAGGGTGCTAAGAATCCCCGGAGGACCGAACTAGGCTGCCATGTGATGCTGACCTTGGCTACGTATAATGGACGCTCCCTATCTTCTGATTCAAGGCTTCTTGAATTGGAAGAACTACAAAGGATCAAGTGGGACATTGTCGGGCTAAGTGAGGTAAGGAGAAAAGGAGAAGATCTCATTGAACTGAAAAGTGGACATCTCTTCTACTATCGTGGGACAGATACTGGCAGAACTAGTGGTGTTGGATTTATAATAAACAAGAAACTGAAGGATAAAGTTGTAGAAGTTGAAAGTTCCTCTGACAGATCTGCACGACATGTTATCCAACTCTCGAGAAGATACCAGGCTCAGATTATCCAAACTTATGCACCAACCACAAGTCATCCTGAAGAAGAAATTGAAGAATTTTATGAGAAAATTCGTCATCTAAATAATAAAGGTAAGCAGCACTTGAAGATAATTATGGGAGATTTCAATGCAAAAATAGGGCAATGGCAACAGAATGAAACTTCAGTAGGTAAATTCGGTCACTGCAACAGAAACCAGCATGGAAATACTCTCGTTGAGTTTGCAGAGGCATAAGGGGTTTTCATCTTGAACTCCTTTTTCAAGAAAAAGCCATACAGGAAATGGACATGGGGACATCCAAATGGAACGACAAGTGAAATTGATTTTATTATGTGTAACAAAAAATTCGTCATCGAAGACTGCAGTGTGCTAAACAAGTTCAACACAGGTAGTGACCATAGATTGGTGAGATGTAAGATGCATCTCAACACTAAACTTGAACGTGGCAAGCTCATAAGACAAACAAAATGTGTTGACATAACCAACCTTAAAAAACACCATAATACCTTCAAGTTGGAACTGAAGAACAGATTCTCCGCTTTAGAAGGCCTAACATCAGAAGAAGTGGATATTTCTGAAGTTAACAGAAAAGTAACCAAAGCTCTTATGGAAACAGCAACAAAATTAGCTGGGTCTAAGAACAAGTTGCATATGAACAAATTATCAAGAAAAACCAAAATGTTGAGGCAAAAAAAAAAAAAAAGAAAGAGATGAGGACAACTAAACAAGATGTGACTTCCAAAGTGGAATATATAGAGCTATGCAAGACAGTACGAAAAGCCGCCCCTGGTGGCGCAGTGGTCTAAGCGATGGCCTCTGATCATTCGTCCAAACGGGATCCGGGTTTGAATCTCGGTGAGGCATGGATGTTGTGTTTGTCTTACGGCACTGGTTCTCTCCCTTCCTTGGAACCAGTGACCCTAAAGTAGGGACGGGCGGCTGCTTATAGCCCATTGAGTCTCTCACGGTGGTTGTTAAACCTCCACAGTAAAAAAAAAAAAAAAACAGTACGAAAAAGTATCGCTGAAGACGTAAGGAAATTCAACTGTGAACTAGTGAGGAAAGCAATTGAAAACAATCGAAGCCTAATCTCAGTAAGGGAAGAAAACAGATTATGGCACTGAGAAAAGAAGATGGTTCTGTAACAAGAAATAGAGGTGAAATTTTGCAAGAGTGAAAGATTTCTACTCCAAATTATATGAAAGGGATGATACATGTACTCCAGACATCATGAAAGGTACCAGAGTTCTTCCAGTCCTCCCAGCAGAAGTTGCACATGCAATCTAGAACATGAAGCGGGGAAAAGCTCCAGGAGAAGATGGAATTACCGTAGACATCATACAAGAAGCAAGTGGAGAAATCAAAACAGTACTCGCCCAAATTTTCACTCGATGCTTTAATGAAGGGAAGATTCCTGACGATTGGAACAACGCTACAATGATCCTGCTACATAAAAAAGGTGACATTGAGGATCTCAGGAACTACAGACCTATCAGCCTCCTATCAGTGGTTTATAAAATCTTCACTAAAGTTCTTTCACACCGCTTGAAGGTAACACTGGACATGGCTCAACCTAGAGAATAAGCTGGATTCAGGAGTGGCTACAGCACAATAGATCATATCCACGTATTGAGAGAACTAATTGAAAGAGCGAGAGAATATGAATTTCCATTGTTCATGGCTATTGATTACGAAAAAGCCTTTGATTCGGCGAAACCATCAGCAGTTACAATGGCTCCGAAATCCTGCGGTATTGAAGATGCACACATTAATATTATTAATAACATCTATGAAAATGCAAGTGCAAAGATTCGGCTGTTTGAAAATACAACACACGTAAAAATTGGAAAAGGAGTGAGACAAGGTGACACCATATCTCCGAAGCTCTTTAATGCCACATTGGAAAATGTCTTTCAATCACTGAACTGGGAAAACAAAGGGATAAAGATTAATGGAGATTATCTAACCCACCTTCGTTTTGCTGATGAATAGTCATTTTTGCAACTACCCCATCAGAGCTGCAGAGTATGATCTAGGAACTTGCTGACAAGAGTAAAGAAGTGGGATTGAAAACGAACTTTCAGAAGACAAAAGTGATGTTTAATGCCTTTACAAGAAATGAAGATTTATCGATTGATGGAGAAAAGCTGGAGATAACAGACATGTACGTTTATCTTGGACAGCAGATATCAAGTGAGGGTCACATTGATGAAGAATTTAATCGGCGTACAAAACTTGTCTGGAGAGCTTTTGGAAGAAACAGCATAATTTTCAAGAGCAATATGCCATTATGTCTTAAAAGAAAAGTGTTTGATCAATGCATCCTTCCAGTGCTTACGTATGGTGCAGAGACGTGGACCTTAACTAAAAGAGACATAAAAGGCTGCAGACAACTCAAATAAGCATGGAGAGGTGCATGCTTGGTGTAACCAGGAGAGATAAGAAGAAAAACTCGTGGATCAGAAAAATGACAAGAGTGGAAGACATCATGGTCAGAGTTAAATCCCTGAAATGGCAATGCGCTGGACATACTGCCAGAAGGACAGACCATCAGTGGACAGCTGACATTTTAGATTGGATTCCAAGGAACATTAAAAGACCCAGAAGAAGACCACATGGGAGATGGGTGGATGAAATTCGAAAGTATCCGGGAGTGACGTGGAGGAGACTGGCACAAGACAGACCGTTGTGGAGGAGTCTTGGGGAGACCTTCGTCCAACAGTGGATTGATAATGGTTGACGATGATGATATTGCTCAACAAAATTAATGTTACACACCAGTGTTATCTCCATCGGGGAGTCACAATCAGACTGACTGTACAGCTTTTCCAACCTACTTCGGACCTTTGGTACCTCACCAAAAATACCAAATGCAGCTGGAAGTCATGGCTTGCAGGTGCAATAAAGATGAAATAGCCCTCAGAGAATCTTCAACAGAGTGAATGACATTTTTCTCTTGCAATGTACATACAACTGCACCTTCTTTTTTTAATGTTTGCATCTAATATACTGTATATCCCCTGAACATTTTGAGGAAGAAATGCAAATTTTACTTTTCCAAGTTTGCTGATATTGGTGAAGCATATTATAAGCAAATTCTGTAAATGGACAAATGACAAAGTATAGCGCAAAAAAAAGCATACTAGAAACCAGTGCAAAAGTTTAAATTCCAAATTTTATCATTTATTTTATTTATTTTTTAAAATTCCAAATTTTATCAGATTGTAAGTAGTGATTTTTGCACCCACTCTTGAGCCAAGAGTTCAGCAGTAGTAAAACAATGTATAAAATATGTTTATAAATTGTACGGCATAATAAATGAGCTGTGTTTTACAAGAAGGGAATATGAAATGATGAGTTTATTGTGGTTTGTAGCAAAAGTGTGTGGTGAACAGGGTCCTGCAGGAACCTAACCTTTTCCCCATAGGATCAATGGTTCCATATTTGCAGATTTCCATAATCACAGGGTTTTCAAAGAACCTAACCCTCATGAATATGGTGCATAAGTAACACCTGGACAGGAAATCATACACCAAGGAAATTGACACTCTGCAAGTACTTAAGCAACAAATTTAGAAAATAAAGTGGTTTTTATTTGGCTTTAAGAAGCAGAGGATTCATGTCAAATTACCACTTATGCCCCTTAGAATGCCAGAACCATACACAGGGGAAATGTGGAAGATATGCGGGAAGTCGTGTGCATGACTTATCTCAGTCCACTTTAGCAAAAAACAATTTGCTAGCCTATTTTGTAGAGACAGGCATAGCAAGTACAAGTATATGCTTATGCTGTCTGACCGGAAAATTATGTTTCACGAAAAACCAGAGAGTGTATGAAAATCTTAGTCATGCTTATGTGTAATCTAAAATGAAATGAAATTTTCCCGGCCAGTTTGTAGTAGCAAAGGTTCTATGTACAGTGACAGACTTAATATAGGCTTGTTGCTTCTGTACAAATATAGATATGGCTATTTCTGCAGATTAGAGACACACATTGTTTTTCCTTGCGTGAGAACCTTCTTTTTACGGTAATTGTCAATGCTCACTTTAGAGTATGTAAGTAATAATTATTTAGCTTGTTTTTATATTTATGCTGTCACATATAATAGATACCATGGTGTAGCAGATTCACAAGCATCCTCTTTCTGCACAGAAGTGGTGATTGGAATCCATCCTGCATCCATGTTTAGTTTATTTGAGGTAGTCCACCTTAAACCAAAATGAGCATTTTATTTGTTCCTAAGATCAAGGAAACCTCACTGAAAATATCGAAAAAGTTAATTCATGTTCATTGTGATTATAAAGTTGATGTATCTTCATGATTTACGGTGCTTATTGTTATACTGAACAGATAACAATTACTACTATCCTATTATAAAGTGGAGTTTGATGATCATCAGTCATCATCCTGTATTCCCCATCCACTGCTGGATAAGGTTCTCTCTAAGACTCTTCCAACTCTGTCTTGAGCCAGTCTGCTCCATGTCACTCCAGCATACTTTTGAATTTTATCCAGCCATCTCCTACATGGCCTTCTTCTCTAGGTCTTTTTCTGTTTTTGGTCTACCAGTCTAATCAGCCCCAGGGCTTGAAAAATACCATGCCCGAGATTCCCGGGGCATGTAAATTATTGGCCTGGGCAAGTAAAAATGAAATCTAGTTGCCCGACCGGGCAACTAGATTTAAAGGGAAAGAAAAAAAGTTTGGAATGGAGAATTTTCTGCTCCAGAAAAAAAGACTGTCATCGCATGTTTTTCATTTTACTGCAGTTGTATTATTGTTACAGAATAAGTGCCGAGGCCAGGAGAATAGCGTTTCTTTAATTATATTATGCTCTACGTCCAGAAATTGTAGCCATACATAGTTTTGCTCCAGATGTTGTTTACAGTTAACGACAGGATGCATGCCTTGGACGAAACTAGTCTCTGTTGTTTAGTGACAAAATGCATAAACTGCCATGAAACAGGAGGACGCAGACTGATGGGCAAAAAAGCTGTGCTTTATGGGAAGGGAGTGACAATAGAATATTTATTGCACAGCCCCGGGTGGGTTGGGTCTCTGACATTACTTGGTCACCAATAGTTTTCATACTTTTTTCCATATACAGTACACATATCCAGAAATTCAACAGAAAAATTAGCAATCAGAATTATCATAAAAACCTTTGTAGTAACTTTCAGAAACAGAAATCGCATAGTCAGATCACCAGGGGATTGCAAGTGCCCCCTCTTGCCCCACTGCATAGGTGCCCATGTCTCCATGCTTCTTTGAGATGTCTGTAGCCTCTATCTCTCTTTTTGTTAAGGTCCTTGTCTCTGATCCATAAATAAGAATTGGAAAGATTCTCTGATTGAACATTTTTGTTAAAGACACAATGGTAAATTGCTCTTGTTATACAGATAACCCATATCTGTAACAAGTACATATTGATAAAATAATCCAAGTGATCACACACTTCATATGTAACATTTTGCCAGTATTGAAGATCCCTAGATGGATGGTTGGTGATATGATATGAAAATGGCAGTGGACTGGGGTTAAATCTGCTGTAAAATAACCCAGTTAAGATCCAAAGCTTACAGAACATGATAGGAGAGCTCTGCAAAAGACTGTCCACTCAGAAAGCAAATCAACATTGTCCCAAATCATGTAAACCCTATGTGAAACTATTCGGACTGATATTAGCACCGGTAAGATGCATGGGACATTACACAGCATTGGTTACCACAGTTGAGTAGCCATCCACAAGCCATTAATCACTTTGATCAATGTCACAAACTGCTTAGCATGATGTGTAGGACGTTGATCTTGGATTGTAGACCATTGGAAAACTGTGCTTTGGGCTGATGAGTCACGGAACGTATTGCACCTATATGATGCTCATTCTGGGTGTGGCAGATGCTAGTACCTTTCTACTCTATCTTTATGACAGTGAAGCTTGATGGAGACAATGTGTTGTTTTAGAGCTATCTTTCATGGTTCAGAAGGGTTCATTAGTTATTTTGGATGAATCCCTGATTGCTGAAGTCTACCTAGATGTTCTGAACAATTATATGCTGCCAACACTGTGGTAGTACTTTGGGTAATTCTCATACATCGTATTAGCAGGATAACACACCATGTTCTACTGCTTGCATTATTACTGATTGGCTCGATGACATGGGCATCGGAATATTGAACCAACCTGCCCAGAGTCCTAACCAACCATATAGAGAATTTCTGGGATAAATTGAATCATTGGTTGCCTGGAAGAATACTGCCTCTCACAAAACAAAATTAAACTGGTCACTGCTTTAATGACAGAAAATATTGATGGCCATTTATAAAAAAGTAACAGAGACAAAGTGTTCTATGTAGAGTAGAAGTCATAAGGGCCAAAGGTTTCAGCACACAATGTTAAATTTTCTGTAAACAAACACACACAACATATGCAGATACAGGTAGGTGGTGTCTAGACATTAACAGTGGGGCAATGTATATATGAAAAACGTATGCTTGTTTGCAGTTTTCTTATTTGTTTTATAGAATTAATCTTGTGCTGTACAACTGCTTTAAAGGCTGTTGAAACTGAGTGAAAAGCTGTTTTGAGCCAGTTTGGGGCTAAAGAGAAAGTTATAATAGCAGGTGATTTTAATGCTGGAGTAGGTGTGCAGAATGCAATTTCTGACAATGTTCTGGGTAAGTTTAATGATCTTTGTGAGAATGATAATGGTGAAACATTAATTGAACTCTGCATTGAAATTGGTTTGTGTGTATCTAATACATTTTTTAACCACAAGTGTATTCACATATATACTTGAGAAAATCGTACTCTCGGTCAAAAGAGTGTGATAGATTTTGTTGTCTACAATAATCGTCTGAAACACTTAGTTGTTTACACTCATGTGATGAGAGGTGTGGACGTTGGTTCTGACCATTACTTGGTAGTGTCACAAGTGAAACTGAATGTTGGTTGGAGAAAAAGGAATAGGAAGAGGCCCAGGATGGAAAGAATAAAGGTTGAAAGGCTCCCTGAAGATCATCAGCGTTATTCTGACTTATTCAGAGAACGACTGAAGGAGCTGAAGTCATGCAAGAGGGATGTAGAAAAGAAGTGGGAATGTTTTAAGAACTGTGTTGTCACTGCTGCTGAAGAGGTCTGTGGCACCACAAAAGTGGGTAACAATAGAAATTATGCTTGATGGAATAGTGAGATTTAAGAGGCAGTTAGAAAAAGAAGAAAGTCTTTTTGGAGATGTTGCAAGATAGAGTCTCTGTTAATGAATATCGCTATAAGAAGCGTGAAGCTGCTAAGCTGGTTCACCAGAGTAAGGCAAAAGATAGGAAGGAGAAAGTGGAAAGGCATGAACTGGCTTTTTGGAAAGATAGGAAGTCTTTCTGGAAGTACATGAGACCTGGAAAAAATAGGGGAAACAAAGTTGTAAGTTGTGTGAAGAATGAGGTTCGGGAAAATGATATGGGAGCCCAATGAGTTAAGTGAAAGATGGGGTGAATACTTCTGTGAGTTATTAGATCAGGAAAGCAAAGATGATTCTGAAACAGAAGCAGATGATGTCACAATGAGGGATGGAAGCACAGGAGGGATCTCAAGAGAAGAAGTGTGTAAAGCTCTAAAATCTCTTTAGAAAGGTAAGGCTCCAGGAGTTGATGGCATAACTGCAGATATGTTGAAATATGATAGTGACTCTGTAATTGACTGGTTAACTGAAATTTGCCAGTTGTGCTGGGAGTTAGGAATGGTCCCTCGGGATTGGAAAGATGCTATTATTGTTTCCTTGTATAAGGGAAAAGGTGATCAGACTGAATGCAAGAACTATCGTGGTATTTGCTTACTGAGTGTGCCAGGGAAAGTGTTTGGTAAGGTTGTTATTGAAAAAGTACGGGGTCTTACATCAGAGAAAGTGTGGAATGTTCAGAGTGGTTTTATGCCTAGTAAAGGCTGCACTAACCAAATATTTGCATTATGCATGATGATTGAAAAGTATCTGGCTGTTGGTAAGAAAGTTTTTGATGCCTTCATAAATTTAGAGAAAGCTTACGACTGAGTAAATAGGACACTTTTGTGGAAGGTATTGAATGAATATGGTGTTACTGGGTATCTACTTTAATAGTGTAAAACCATGTATGCTGGCAGTAGAGCTTGTGTAGGAGTGAATGGTGTTTTATCAAATCGTTTTCTGTTGGTGTGTTGTAATGTCACCATGGCTGTTTAATATATTTATGGATGTGTGCATGTGTGATGCCAAAATAGGTTATACTGGTTTATGTCTTGGTGATATCCATGTGTGCAGATTGCTGTATGCTGATGACACTGTCCTGTTGGCAGAGAGCAAAAGTGAGTTGCAGAGTATGTTGTCCCAGATGTACGAAGTTTGCATGAAATTCAAACTTAGTATAATAAGGGAAAACCAAAGTTAACTGGTAGTACTGAATGTAATATAAATAAGTTAAATGGCACAGTAATTGATCAGATGAATGAGTTTGTGTATTTAGGAAGCATGTTTGACAGAGAGAAAAATTGTATGGTGTAATTAGTAGGCCAGTGAATTCTTCATTGAAAGTAATGACTGCTTTGGGAGGTTTTTCATAGGAATGATGGGTTCTCAAGAGAGTCCCACATTCGCTATGTGTGAAACTGTAATTGTTCCTACTGTGATGTATGGCAGTGAAACCTGGGTACTACAGAAGAAACATAGGAGTTGTTTGTGTGCTATAGAAATGCATTATTTACAGGAGGTTTGTGTCAAGCCACGTTCTGATTGTGTGAGAAATGATGTGTTGCAGCTGTGTAATGTGAAGCCAAATGTTGTTAGCAAGGTGGAGACTAATATGCTTCGGTTGTTTGGCCATGTTGAAAGAATGAGTGATGAGATGCTTACTAAGAAATTTTTTTTGGGCCCAAGTGGCAGGGAGGAAAGGCAGAGAAAGGCCAAGGAAGTCATGGAAGGATCAGATTCAGAAGTGTCTGCATGAGAAAAATATTATGAGTATGAAGTAAGAAGATCTTGTGTATGGCGAGTGATGGATGTCAGTGAAGCCCGAGTTGTATGTCAGGATCGCTGTAAATAGAAAAGTTTGATACAGCAACAGTAAGTGAAAATTAGCTGGTAGTTTGTATTTCTTTGTGGACCTAACCTCGGAATCTCAATGAACAGCTTAGTGATATGTATGTATGTATGTATGTATGTATGTATGTATGTATGTATGTATGTATGTATGTATGTATGTATGTATGTACAACTGCTTTAATTCAGTTGAGTTTTATAAATTCATGTTTTATTGGAGATAAAGTACATTAAAGAGCTTACACCGCCTTTGCACGATATGTTTAATTACAAAAACGACAGATATTTACATATTTAAAAGATTAAAAACCAATTAGTACTTTCGGGTCGACAATCGACCCGTCTTCAGATATGGAGGAGAGCCGCTGCTGCACATGTGCTCCCATATATATATGTCCAAGTATGATACGTCATCATCTCCCATATATACGTCAGAGTATGATACATCATCATCATCATCATCATCATTGTCAACCATTATCAATCCACTGCTGGACGAAGGTCTCCCCAAGTTTCCTCCACAACGGTCTGTCTTGTGCCAGTCTCCTCCATGTCACCCCTGCATACTTTCGAATTTCATCCACCCATCTCCCATGTGGTCTTCTTCTGGGTCTTTTCCTGTCCCTTGTAATCCAATCTAAAATTTCGGCTGTCCATCGATGATCTGTCCTTCTGGCAGTATGTCCAGCCCATTGCCATTTCAGGGATTTAACTCTGATCATGATGTCTTCCACTCTTGTCATTTTTCGGATCCACGAGTTCCTCTTCTTATCTCTCCTGGTTACACCAAGTATGCACCTCTCCATGCTGCTTTGAGTTGTCTGCAGCCTTTGTATGTCTCTTTTAGTTAAGGTCCACGTCTCTGCACCATACGTAAACACTGGAAGGATGCATTGATCAAACACTTTTCTTTTAAGACATAATGGCATATTGCTCTTGAAAATTATGCTGTTTCTTCCAAAAGCTCTCCAGGCAAGTTTTGTATGCCGATTAATTTCTTCATCAATGTGACCCTCACTTGATATCTGCTGTCCAAGATAAACGTACGTGTCTGTTATCTCCAGCTTTTCTCCATCAATCGATAAATCTTCATTTCTTGTAAAAGCATTGAACATCACTTTTGTCTTCTGAAAGTTCATTTTTAATCCCACTTCTTTACTCTTGTCAGCAAGTTCCTGGATCATACTCTGCAGCTCTGATGGGGTAGTTGCAAAAATGACTATGTCATCCGCAAAACGAAGGTGGGTTAGATAATCTCCATTAATCTTTATCCCCTTGTTTTCCCAGCTCAGCGACTGAAAAACACCCTCCAATGTGGCATTAAAGAGCTTCGGAGATATGATGTCACCTTGTCTCACTCCCTTTCCAATTTTTACGTGTGTTGTATTTTCAAACAGCCTAATCTTTGCACTTGCATTTTCATAGATGTTATTAATAATATTAATGTATGCATCTTCAATACCGCAGGTTTTCAGAGCCATTGTAACTGCTGATGGTTTCACCGAATCAAAGGCTTTTTCATAATCGATAAAAGCCATGCACAATGGAAGTTCATATTCCCTCGCTCTTTCAATTAGTTCTCTCAGCACATGGATATGATCTATTGTGCTGTAGCCACTCCTGAATCCAGCTTGTTCTCTCGGTTGAGCCATGTCCAGTGTTACCTTCAAGCGGTGTGAAAGAACTTTAGTGAAGATTTTATAAACTACTGATAGGAGGCTGATAGGTCTGTAGTTTCCGAGATCCTCAATGTCACCTTTCTTATGTAGCAGGATCATTGTAGCGGTGTTCCAATCCTCAGGAATCTTTCCTTCATTAAGGCATCGAGTGAAAATTTGGGCGAGTACTGTTTCGATTTCTCCACTTGCTTCTTGTATGATGTCTACAGTAATTCCATCTTCTCCTGGAGCTTTTTCCCCGCTTCATGTTCTTGATTGCATGTGCAACTTCTGCTGGAAGGACTGGAGGAACTCTGGTACTGGTATCTTTCATGATGTCTGGAGTGCATGTATCATCCCTTTCATATAATTTGGAGTAGAAATCTTTCACTCTTGTCAAAATTTCGCCTCTATTTCTTGTTACAGAACCATCTTCTTTTCTCAGTGCCATAATCTGTTTTCTTCCCTTACTGAGATGTCCCTTTGCTATCTTTAGGCTTTGGTTGTTTTCAATTGCTTTCCTCACTAGTTCACAGTTGAATTTTCTTACGTCTTCAGTGATACTTTTTCTTACTATCTTGCATAGCTCTATATATTCCACTTTGGAAGTCACATCTTCTTTAGTTGTCCTCATCTCTCTTCTTTTTTGCATCAACATTTTCGTTTTTCCGGATAATTTATTTACATGCAACTTGTTCTTAGACCCAGCTAATTTTGTTGCTGTTTCCATAAGAGCTTTGGTTACTTTTCTGTTAACTTCAGAGATGTCCACTTCTTCTGATGTTAGGCCTTCTAAAGCAGAGAACCTGTTCTTCAGTTCCAACTTGAAGGTATTGGAACTGAGTTCCAACTTGAAGGTATTGGAACTGAAGAACAGGTTCTCTGCTTTAGAAGGCCTAACATCAGGCTTTCCATATATACGTCATACTCTGACGTATATATGGGAGCACACATGCAGCAGCGGCTCTCCTCCATCTGAAGATGTGTCGATTGTCGACCCGAAAGTACTAATTGGTTTTTAATCTTTTAAATATGTAAATATCTGTCATTTTTTAAATTAAATATATCATGCAAAGACGGTGTAAGCTCTTTAATGTATTGTATATGCACTACATCTTCATTAATACTATGGAGATAAAGTTTTGGAAATGCATGTAGAACACACACACACAAGACAGAAAAGATTATTGCAATTTGATCTGCATATTATTAGAGGGAAAAGTAGTGGAGTTAGAAGGCAATAAATATGAGATGAAGTGGATTCTTAGATGCATTAGTGTGGGCAGAAGTTGTTAGGGGAAATAAGAGAGAGATAGGGTGCAGATGTTCAATACTTTCTGATGAACATCTTTTTTGAGGTAGCAAGTTTCTCAAAAGAGTATACATGGCTTATGATCATGAAAACACTAAGAAAGGCCAAAAATATTGGTTTTCCTTCAGCAGCATCCGTCTTCAGATGCAGCTGATGAATCTGAAGTGAACGTTGCCCCAAACCTTCCGCATTTTCCAAACAGAAATATTCTCATAGTGCTCGGGTTTACAAAAGCTGCTGTGCAACAATTTCTTTCACCCTCTCATGTTATCAGTACTGACCATAAACTTGTCATCATTGATAGGCATCCCACTATTCTATAGTGGTATGCATCCTGATGCTACTTGGTGATAGTTCTTGGTGATTTGTATCCTAATAGCCCATGATTGGTGGTGACATCATACCACTGGGTAGTAACAAGTAACTCAAACATCTTTCCTCTTCTTTTTTGGTTTCTTTGCCATTGTTACAGCCCTATAAAAGGGTAATATGTCAGAAAGTATTAGTGTCAATCATCCTCCTAAATGACTACTTTGAATAACATAGCTAAAGGGGCAAGCAAAGTTTCCTCATGCTCAAGTTGACTCGTTCCAACCGCTTTTGGTCCACTTCTTAGACATTGAATATATTCGTGCAAACTGATTTCAGCTCATTTTCCTAACCCCGAGTTAATTCGTTCC
This sequence comes from Macrothele yani, assembly GCA_039090855.1. Lineage (NCBI taxonomy): Eukaryota > Metazoa > Arthropoda > Arachnida > Araneae > Macrothelidae > Macrothele > Macrothele yani. The sequence goes on from CM077004.1 coordinate 43,889,545, forward strand.
AGCTGGTTAAATGGTTTATTACACCCTTGAAATTCAGAGAAGCCACACTGGTATCCAAGTGGTCTGTGGCATTGAACATATTTGTATGATATGGGCCTAGGTTTGAGTCCTGGATAAATCACAGGTGGTGTGTTTGTCCGATAGTGGTGGCTTTCTTTCTTTCTTTCCTCGAACCAGTAGCACTAAATTAGGGACAGGCTTAGGCCTATAGTTCTCCAAGTTGCTTATGATGGTTCTTAACCCTGAAAAATAAACAAATAAATGAAAGTGTAAAGAATATGTAGAATGTTAATGTGCTGAGCCATCATTTGGGTTTGAAATTTGGGAATGAGTAAATGGGATTTAAAACAGAAAAAAATAAGTAATGTCACAATGGAAAAGAATGGACATAAGGCTTATATTAATTATTATATAGTAAAAACCTTTGCAAATATGCTCTATTGTCATATTATTGTATACAAGTTTTGTTTATGCTCAATTTGAGTGCTTCTGTGTATTGGTAGACTTCAAAAACCTAGGCAAAGACACCAAAATTATCATCCTATCTTCAAAATTTCCCAAGTTATCAGCGAAAACGCTATATACCTTAAACGCGAGATGGAAAACGCAGTTCCGCTCACTATTTTACTTGACACACCCTGAAATCTCAACCAATTAAAAAAAAATAAAAAAAATAAAATATGTGATCCTGACAGTGGCACACCCAGGATTTTTTGTTGGAGAGGGCTGTATATATATATTATACGTACACAATGTGTGCACATATATGTAGTGTATGCCTATAGTTTATATATGGTTGTGACGTACATCGCTTTTAATCTCTTTGGGGCTTTGGGAGAAGACACTATGTAATTTTTTGAACATGTAAAATAATATTTTTGAATGTTTAATTTGTGATGTACGTTGCTCTTAATCTCTTTGGGGCTTTGGGAAGAAGGCACTATGCAATAAAAGACACTGTATAATTTTTTGAACATCTAAAATATTATTTTTGAATGTTTAATTTGTAATGTACGTCATTCTTAATCTTCTTGGAGGGGCTTAACCCCCCAAAGCCCCCTCTGTGGGTGCACCAATGGGTCCTAACACCTTAACGCACAATTTGAGGAGGTGTTCAGGTGAATCAGATAATGTCACATTTTTTTGCCCATGTATAGTGTACCTCTAATGGAACGTTACATGATGGAACAACACATACTTGCCCTCTTCTGCAAATGTGTTACATCTGGAACCAAGGTGTCATAAATGGTATTGTACAAACATAAAGTGTGGCAACATTTGTTTTATTCTACATATTGAATTGCTTTGGATGTTTTAGAATATACTAATGAAAAGTATATGATTGATGTGCATCTACTTTTTTTCAGCAGGTGACAAAAGCACAGTTTGTGCTATAGTTTTCTAAATTCAGTGTCTTTATTGACTATGTTTATACTGGAGCAGCAATGAAGTGCTGTATGATTTTTATGATCCCACAAAGCCACACCAAGTGACATTTATTGACAAATGATCCCTGTTTATGATTTCTTATCACAAAAATAGCACACTTCAATTTATCCTGTGGCATAGAAACATACACCATTTTTTTGGAATTCCATCACAGCAAATGCTGATATCTAGCCAAAAATTATTTAAATCATATTGGAGTAATAATAGGCTGACCATACATACCGTTTTGAACAGGACAGTACCGTTTTTTTCATATTTCCCAGTCGTCATGTCGTTTTAATAAAAATGTCAATTTTGCCCTGGTTTTAATAAACCCTATAAATATACTTTTATATTGGTCAAGCAGATTTTTCTGAAAGGAGCAAAAGCACCTTGAAAACATTCCTATATCTAATAGATGGGTACAAATTTTTCTTAAATCAGCACAAAAATGCCTAGACTTTCAGGACTTTTGTAATATTGTACAGTTTATTCTTTGTCTTCCAGAAAGTACAGCACCTGTTGAGAGAATATTTTCTGTTATGAACAGTATTAGGTCAAAGGAGAAATCTAGGTTAAGTGTTGAGAAGATGAGAGCTATGTTAGTTGTAAGACAAAATTGTATCGTGGAGTGTGAGAAGTTTTATGATAAGGTGTTGAAAGACCGAAGTTTGATGCACAAGATTACTTCATCTGAGAAATATTCATGGTACGATCGTGGTGAAATACAATCCCCCGCTAAGTGTACCTAAATTTTTGTATGGGTTCTGTCACTGTTAACTGAAGAATAACGGTAAGCACAATATGTTTAAGTAATAAAACGTTTTTTATCGTCTTAGTTTTTTCATCCTGTTTTTTTTTTTTTTTTGATTGGAGGTTTAATGACCACCGTGAGCAACTCAATGGGCTATAAGATAAGCAGTTACCCGTCCCTAATTTAGGGTCACTGGTTCCATGGAAGGGAGAGATCCAGTGCCGCAAGACAAACACAACATCCATGCCTCACCAGGATTTGAACCCGGACCCCTTTTGGACAAATGATCAGAGGCCATCGTTTAGGCCACTGCGCCACCGGGGTGGCGTCTTGTTTCTGTCATCCCAATGTCTCGTTTTCGTCTCAAGGAAATATGGTCACTCTAAGTAATAATAAATATGCAATACACACGTAATGAATAACTGAAGGTAGTTGGAATAGCACGCTTGTTATTGATGAATAGCATGCCTGTTTATGATGTTCATTCCTAGGTGTGGCAGTGCTGGGAGAATGTATGCAATATGTGTGTAACAAATAACAAGATAGTTGGAATGGCACACTTGTCTTAAATGGCATAGCTTGCTTGTTTAAGTTGGTCATTCCTAGATGTGGCAAATGCCAGGAGATAAGTACCTTCCTGACAGTAAAATTTAGTGGTGGCAAAGTGGTGGTATGGTGCTGGTGTTTATATTGGCAGACTTTTTGTAGCATTACAAAATGCCTGGCTGAGCATAAAATGTATGTTACCCAAGGTAGACTTCATTTTTGTTTAGCATTACTGAACTGACTATCTCAGATACATCATCGATTCCTGTCTGGAAAATACTGAAAAAATTGCTCCTTTTGTAAGCAAAAGGGCTCACCATTTTTGGTGAGAGCATTGAAATGCCTACCTCTTCAAACCATAATACTGATAGTCCTTATTTTATCCCCATCATTTGAAAATCTCTCCAATCATTTGGCAACAGCCATCGAAATCAGGCAACCAGTCTTGCTCTGAACATTTACAACTGATCAAGACCTAAGACGATGTGAAAATGCTTCTGTGTTTTTCAGTTTTTTCCTTAATGCAACAAGCATTCTATTCCAGCTGCCATCATATTGAAAATCTAGCTTTCATTTTTATATTTCTGAAATGTTTACAACAAATCATCAGATAGAAACAGATCTGTTTTTCTTTTACTCTTGTAATATAAGAGAAACACATGCTGAGGTTTTGTTTTCTAAAAGTTAATATTGTAATAGTCATGCCGAGCAGGGCTAGAAATTCCACTGCCTGACACCAATGTATTGGTTGCTATCCCAATGTGCACCACCAATGTAGTAACCATAGCAGAGCATTTATTTATAGAATCCATGATTATGACAAGTTGTCCTCGATGCAAAGACTGATTTCTGACTCTTTTTTTGGGTGTAAGTTGTCAACTGAGCCAACAACTTGCACCCAAAAAGAGAGATATTACTATTGCTGCACAATACACAAATAATTTAATAGGAAATAAAAAGGCACAAAATTCTTGATTATTATTAATAAATGGCTATTGTGAGTTTTAGAGGTCCTTTCGGCCAACATCTAATTTCTGTTCCAAAGTTCCATTATTGAAATTAATAGTTTATTTCACTCCCGCATGCAAAAGTTCTACATATGCTTTTGGACCAGCTGCTCATCAGTTATCTATAGAAATAGTAACAAAAGTTTTGTACTTACAAGTTTATCCTTTGGGTGTATTAATCCAATAAGATCACACTAATGTGCATTAATATTCCCCTGTGGGAATCTCACTGGAAGGTTTCTTAGCCGGAGAATTTCTCCCCAAACTCTCTCACACACACCAGAGCCCTACTGTGGGTGGGGGAAGTGGAATGCTCTCACAGCTCCACTCTCTCTTGTTCTTTCCACCTTGCATCGGGCTGAAAGACCGCTGCTGGACACCTTTCACTGATCGTTGGCTCAGAATCTTTTGACTTGTGCTAGATTCCTCCAGCCAGCATTTCCCAATAGATATTTTCTCTGTGAAGATCGCTATTGTACTTGACCATTCCTGTTCACCAAGCTGTCTTCACCATCCGTACTATTTTCCCTTCATTTCCCGAGTTGCTGAGCTTGCTTCCAATGCCAGGGATTTGATTCATTCGGCCAGAGTGTAGCAGACTCCTATTTTTTTCAGATCTCTTTACGTCAGACCCAGAACAGCAATTGGGCTTTCTTTTCTTCTCACCGACTTTGAGTGCTGATATCATGTGTATGGGTGGACCACACAAAGAGATCCATGGCACTTGAAATACACTTAACCAAGCGACAAATTTACGGTTATTTGCTAACCTTCTTGTCCCCTTTTCCCATTAAGTCCTACAAGTGGCTTGAAATGCCTCACTTTTAGCCATCCAAGATGTTTAGGCTACACGTCACCCACTACCTGCATTACCGCTATTTATGACTTAAAGCAAAGCGTTAGTAGCTCCGACCATCCAAACCGTGTACGAAATTTTTCCCTTTTACTCCATCTTGACCCCGAATAAAACTTCTTCCGCTCTTTTTCTTATGATCCCAACAAAGCCCCCAAATGAAAAAATTCTTAATTAATCCACTACTTCCACCACACCCATTAAATTTCTGAATTAATGGGGGATAGATCGTAACAATATTTGTTTGTGGAATAACTTTTTACGGGTCTTATAGAGGTTATTTTTAATGAAAGTTGGTTGTCAAATTTTCGAACTAAAGCCTAGTTCGTCATCAGGACTATGTCACTGGAGTAGTTGCTGCCACTCAATTGGAAGAGTCCATCCGCAATTATCGTTAATTGTGGTACTTCTTCTTCTTGCTATTTCGATCCCTTCTTCTAGTTTCCTCTTTACTAAGTTTGACTGGTGGGCGATTATTTTCACTGAGTCCCAATTTATGGAGTGTCCACTTGCTTGTATATGTCTGTCTAGCCCTGTTTTGTTCCCAATGTTCCTAATAGCTGCTTGGTGTTCTTTCATTCGGACGTTAATACTTCTCCCTGTTTCTCCCTATATAGCTGAGTCCGCAGTTACAGTCGATGCAGTAAATTACTCCTTCCTGCAATTGGATGTCCAATTCTTTCTGCTTTAAAGCTGGCAGGAATTTCTTTATTTTGTTATTAAGATCTGGAGCTAGCCTGATATATTTTGCTCCGATCCTTTTCAGGTTCTCGAAAAGTCCCTTGTGGTACGTAATTTTGCTGGTGAATTTGAAGTTGGTTTTCTCCTGCTTCTTTTTTGGCACTTGTTTAAATATTTTCTCAACATATGGGGAGGGGTAATTGTTTTCTGCCAATATTTCCTTTAATTCTTCTTTGTGAAGATCTTTCTGAGTAGCTGAAGAGACCAGGATTTCAATCTTTTCCAAAAATTGTCTGTCGCCGTATTCGATTTAATATAATCAGGGTGGAATGAGCAGAAGTCTAACATCTTCCCTGTGTTGGTGGGTTTTCTAAAAAGCTGAGTGAATATTTTCCCCTCTCTTGAGGTCAAGGTTAAATCTAGGTAATTGATGCTATGGTCTCTTTCCTGTTCTAGGGTGTACTGCAAGGTATTCTCTAGTAAGTTAAATTCTTCCAGAATCTGAGAGGGTAGAGATTGGTCCACAGTATCTACTATAATTAGGACATCATCCATGTACCTTACATAGAGAGCAAACAAGGAGAGTTGTATAAGGATTTTTGTTTCTAGTTTACTTATATAATAATTTGCTAGCAGAGGTGCTAGTGGAGAACCCATTGCAAGTCCTGAAGTTTGCCTGTAATATTTCTTTCCAAACTGGAAGAAATTATTCTTGAAGGAAAATAGGAGCAGTTCATATATGCCAAGTAGTATTTCTTTATTGTGATTATGGAATACTATTTTTTCCACAAGGTCATCTGCTATGAATTCCAGTAGGAGGTCCAGGCAATGGGTTCTCCACTAGCACCTCTGCTAGCAAATTATTATATAAGTAAACTAGAAGCAAAAATCCTTATACAACCCTCCTTGTTTGCTCTCTATGTAAGGTACATGGATGATGTCTAATTATAGTAGATACTGTGGACCAATCTCTACCCTCTAAGATTCTGGAAGAATTTAACTTACTAGAGAATACCTTGCAGTACACCCTAGAACAGGAAAGAGACCATAGCATCAATTACCTAGATTTAACCTTGACCTCAAGAGAGGGGAAAATATTCACTCAGCTTTTAGAAAACCCACCAACACAGGGAAGATGTTAGACTTCTGCTCATTCCACCCTGATTATATTAAATCGAATACGGCGAGACAATTTTTGGAAAAGATTGAAATCTGGTCTCTTCAGCTACTCAGAAAGATCTTCACAAAGAAGAATTAAAGGAAATATTGGCAGAAAACAATTACCCCTCCCCATATGTTGAGAAAATATTTAAACAAGTGCCAAAAAAGAAGCAGGAGAAAACCAACTTCAAATTCACCAGCAAAATTACGTACCACAAGGGACTTTTCGAGAACCTGAAAGGATTCGGAGCAAAATATAATATCAGGCTAGCTCCAGATCTTAATAACAAAATAAAGAAATTCCTGCCAGCTTTAAAGCAGAAAGAATTGGACATCCAATTGCAGGAAGGAGTAATTTACTGCATCGACTGTAACTGCGGACTCAGCTATATAGGAGAAACAGGGAGAAGTATTAAGGTCCGAATGAAAGAACACCAAGCAGCTATTAGGAACATTGGGAACAAAACAGGGCTAGACAGACATATACAAGCAAGTGGACACTCCATAAATTGGGACTCAGTGAAAATAATCGCCCACCAGTCAAACTTAGTAAAGAGGAAACTAGAAAGAAGGGATCGAAATAGCAAGAAGAAGAAGTACCACAATTAACGATAATTGCGGATGGACTCTTCCAATTGAGTGGCAGCAACTACTCCAGTGACATAGTCCTGATGACGAACTAGGCTTTAGTTCGAAAATTTGACAACCAACTTTCATTAAAAATAACCTCTATAAGGCCCATAAAAAAGTTATTCCACAATCACTATGAATAGAGGTGCCATAAATGCATTTACAACTACAATATTTGTGGTAAGTTATCAATATATGTTGTAGAGTAAAATAATGTCTTTAAATAATTGAGATTAAAAACATTCAATGTTTAGTTTTGCGTAAAATGGTTCTGTTAAAAAAGAAAAGATTTTTTGTAAGTGAATATAGCTAATTTTTATATATCTTTTATGCATGTTATTGTTTCTGCTCACATTATTTGTTTAATTAAATCATTTTTTTTTCATTTGCAGCTCACACTGTTGTACCTTTGAGGGAATTATTAGCTGTCACTCCCTGTGATTGTTTAAATGACCGTCAATCAAGTGATTTAAAATGCCATCATTGTTTACTGACACAGTTCCATGTGAGTCATTCATTATCAGAACTTATGCCTTTACATGCACAGTCTTTAAGGCTATACTATGCTGTTCCTACAGGAAAACATGATTGGAAACTGAAAAGCAAAGTATTTCATCCTACAGAAAGTTCTACATTGAGGGAATGGATATCAGTTATACAAAATGCACTTTCAGGTCAGTAACATCGCATTTTTTTTTTTAGTCAAAGCAGTTACTTAAATGTTTCATATGAATTTTCTAGCATGTAGATTAAATGAAAATGCCCATTTACATTTTAAAGAACATCAAGCCATGACTCGTACAGCTAAAATGCATAATGTACATCATATCTGGATTTCTAATACTCCCCAGTTTTCTCCCCCTTCAGGTTTAGGGTAGATAAAAATTCTGCAGAAAATCATGGTTGTTAATTCATAGAGTGAAAGTAAAAGGCATTGTCATATGCAGATAATTTTTGTTCCTGAAATTCCATGAAATATGTAAGCAGATTTTTTCACAGAAAAAGTTATTTTATGTCATGATGCTAACAGTGCCACACATACATACATATTACTAAGATGTTCTCTGAGATTCAGAGGTTAGCTCCTCAAGGAAAGACAAACCACCAGATAAATGTTTAACTAATGAAACTAGAATTTACTGTTGGTGTATCAAACATCTCCATTTACAGCGAATCTTGGCATACAGCTCAAGTTTCACTGATATCCATCATGCATCACACACAAGACCGTTTGTACTTCATACTCTTTTTCTCATGCAGACATTCCTGAATCTGGTCCTCCCAGGATTTTCTGGGCCTTCCTCTACCTTTCTTTCCTGCCATTTGGGCTGCAAAAATTATCTTAGCAAGCATCTCATCACTCATTCTTTCAACATGGCCAAACCACCTAAGAAAATTAGTCTCCACCATACTAACAACATTTTTTGCCTAACACTTCACAATTGCAACAATTCTCCATTCCTCACATGATCAGAGCTAGTCTTGCCACACACCCAGGCTCCGTAAATAATGCATCTCTCCAGCACACAAATGACCTCTATGTCTCTTCTGCAGCACCCAGGTTTCACTGCTATATTTCAGAGTCGAAACAGTTACTTTCATACACAGCCATTTGGGATTTCCTTGAGAATCCATCATTCCTGTGAAATCAGGGTTTGCCAGGGTGGGCCCAGTTGAAAAAACCCATTTGTTTTTTTTTCAAAATTAGATTGTTTTTTTCTTCTACAATATTCCAAATTTTATCAGCACCGAATAAAATATTTTCTTTTAAAATTAATAACAATAGGAATAATGACTAGATTCTCTTTCTTGCCTTCTCAAAGGTGATGGTTGACAGATTTTATTTAGCAACACAAAACAAACCTTTCAGATCAGCTGACAAAGCAACTGATCTGAATTAAGAAAAATTAAACAATAATCCTGAAAATAATAAATGGCTGCATATAAATAGCTTTCCACCTATAAAGAATAACTAGAGAATAGTCCAACATTATTTATTCATACTATAGAAAAAAATAATAATAGGGAAACAGAATATAACATACTTAGCTTCTAACTAAAATATTATCTTTAAATAAAATTTTCCTGAGATATTATTTGTGTGTGGCATGTAAACTGCAATGGTTTTTGACTATTTACAAAGATCCCCTAACAATTAAACAATGGTACAGATAAGGTATTTTTGCTTTGTGTTTTACTAGAAACAAACTCAAAAGCAGTCTGAAATTATTTTAGTTTCATGACCCACACAATTTTCAAATATTTTCAAACCACTGAGTTTTTCTGCAAAACAGTCGAATTTAAATAATTAATGTAATCTCAGAGGTTTTAGCCAGAAACAAAACTACCAATCTACAGGAAATTTTGATCCAAAAAGGTATAAACTGAACAAGTTTTGTGGCTTTCTCTATCCCAAGCCTATTTTGTAACTTATTCCAAATAGTTGAAACATAGAGGAAATTCTCTCAATGGAGGCGCAGATGAAGCTGGTGCTGAATGTAGGCATATAGAAAAGTTACAAAATCCTGCAAGCAATTTTGAATTTGAATCCTTTTCAGACTTTTTTTGCCATGACTTGCCATCATTTTATGGGAGAAAACTGATGACACTTTCTTTCATCATTGATGTTAGGCAACAGTCTGCGTCATTAATTTTGAAAGCCATTGCACCAGGCAAATACATGGTCGTATCAGAATAATATGGCCACCTACCTAATAAATGGGATGACTGCGGCGAAATGGCATGGTATGGACTCAATGAGGTCCTGGAAGGTTGCCTGAGGCACATGTGCCCATTCGGACTGCAGCAAAGCATGGAGGTTCTGGAAATTACATGATTGTTGTTCGGCATGCCGAACTTGTTGATCCAAATAGTCCCACAAATACTCTATGGGATTCAGGGCAGGTGATTTCGCCGGCCAAGGAAAAACGGAGACATTGCTGTTGTGTTCCTGGAACCAGTCGTGCACCGCCTTAGCGATGCTACAGGGTGCATTGTCCTTTATATACCATCACCACCAAGGTAAACGTCCAATGTGAAGGGATGCATGTGGTCTGCAAGAACAGACAGTTACCCATTGGTGTTCACGGTACCAGTGATCACAGGGCATATAAGAAAAACATCCGCTAGGCATGCACACTGCAACCACTGGCCTGTACTTGACCTACAAGCGTGTTCGGGTGTTGGTTCTAGTGTGTCTGACTCAGTGTCCACCACCGTCCATCACTTCTGGGGAGTAGAAACCTCGATTTAACGGCGAAGGCAACCTTTTTTCACTGTCCAATGACGGTAGTCCCATGTGAACTGCTGACATTGTTGCCAATGGCTCGGGGTTAACATGGGTGCCTTAACTCAGCGTCGACTCCGGAGACCCATGCATAACAGGGTTTGCTCTACTGTTATCTGGGACACGTACCTGGGGGACCCAGCTTTCACTTGCATGGTCAATTGCTGCACTGTTGCATGTAGAATGCCCTTTGCAAGTTGACGGAGGTGACATTCTCTTCTGGGGTTGATGGCCTTTTCGGGCTCCACAGTTATGATGTCAGGAGATACTCAGTGTGCAGGCGGTCCATTCTTAGTACACCCTTACTACAGCACCTCGCAAACAGCCTCCAAAGTCTGCCGTTTCTGAGATGCTTCCACCCTTGGTGCAGTAAACAATAATGATCATTCTTTTTTGAACATCCATCAAATCATTACATCTGTCCATTGTGCTCGCGTTATGCACTATGGCTTATCTGTTCTAGCCAGCTGCTTATATTTCCGTGTGGTTGACCTTGTCACGTGCACTCTGTGCCACGCCGGGGTGAGTACAAAGTGATTCCGGGGGTGTTCATATTATTCGACTGTGTAATCAGACGGAAATTTGGATATGACTCTTCTGCTATACTCTCCTGTTCCAATTTCTGACCTCTGTATTTCAGATCCATGAGGTTTGCTAGAAAATGTGGTGCAAGAATTGCTTGTTCAAACCTTTTTAAAAATCTAGATGGTAGGGCTGCAGGATTTCTTCTTGTAGTAAATCCAGCCATATTTCAACAGCAACTGAAACAGACGTTACGTCTCTCTCTGAAGTGTATCCAATGTGCTGACAGTAATGGATAACTGCTTTTCCAGATTCATAGCTTCACGGTAAATGCCCATTTTATCCAAATTTTTTTAAATAGATTGATCAAATTACTCAATATGCTCTTAAGATATTTCTCTGTATTTGTGATAATTGGCCACAAATGTTTTAACGCAATCAGAATGAAAGCTGCACCTTGTTTTTTTAGGTAGTTGTGGCATTAAGCCAGGCTTTTCTTTGAACCATTCATGTGGTTGATGTAGGCCTAAGTTACGAAAATATTTTTGCACCGCCGCAATCTGCTTTAAAACAGTCTGTGGGGAAACATTTTTTTCTAACAAATTCAACAGATGTGCTGAGCATCCATATGTTATGAGGGTTGGATATTTTTCATTTACAATTTTTCACGTTTTTATCATTTGGTTCTTGCTTTCAGTTACAACAGCAAAAACAGGTTTTCCAAATTTTTCTTCTCACTCCTTTATGACCGGCTCTAATTTAGAAGCACACTATTTTGCTGTTTTCTTTTCTGATCCAGTATCATTGGCATACAGCAAAAAACTTTCTGTTCCAGTATGGGCACTAATAGCTTGGACTGGCACATTCTTTACCCTGCACCAACCATCTATGATGAGAGTCAAACTGCCTAATTTTATTTTTCTCAAAGCTGAGATTCAGTTCCTTCTGCTGCAGTATCAAACAGTTTTCCACCAATGGCTTTTGCTGAGGGTGGTTAATGTCCAGGTCTCAGGGTTTCAGTCATAATTTTAAAGTGATCCAATTCTGTTGCATTGAATGGTATGTTAGCAGCTTAAAAAAATGATCCATTGTTTCATCAAGGGATTCTTTTTGTGCTTTTAAAACCAAATTTACTCATTGATTGTCGCTTCTTTGTTGTTGTTTTTTCCAACAGTACTCGAAAAAACCTGTTTTTTTTTTTTTCAAAAAAGAGCCCGGTTTTTTTCAAACCCTGTGAAATCCTCCTAAAGCAGCTATGACTTTCAATGAAGAAATCACTCGCCTACAAATTTCACCATCTAATTTATTCTCTCTGTCAAACATGCTTCCCAAATATACAAACTTGCTCAACTGATCAATCACTGTACCATTTAGACTTATCATGCATTGAGTGCCAACAGTTCCTTGCTCAAAAACCATGACTTTGGTTTTTCCTTTATTTATACTCAGTTTGAATTTCTTACAAACTTCGTACATTTGGGACAACATACTCTGCAACTCACTTTCTCTCTCTGCCAACAAGACTGTGTCGTCAGCATAGAGCAATCTGCGCACATACATATTACCAAGACATAAACCAATATTATCCATTTTGGCATCGTGCATGCATGCATCCATAAATATATTAAACAATCATGGTGCCATTACACAACCTTGTCTGACTCCTGCTCCAATAGAAAACCATTTCAATACAGCACCATTCACTCATACACATGCTTTACTGCCAGCATATATGGCTTTCACACTATTAAGTAGATTCCCAGATACTATATTTATTCAGTACCTTCCACAGAAATATCCTATTTACTCTGTCATAAGCTTTCTCTAAATCTATGAAGGCAGCAAAAACCTTCTTATCAACAAACACATTTTTCAAAATCATGCATAATGCTAAAATTTGGTTAGTGCAGCCCTTACCATGCAGAAAAACACTCTGAACACCCCACATTTTTTTTTATGTAAGACCACGTACCTTATTAATAATGATCTTTCCAAACACTTTCCCTGGCACACTAAGCAAGCTGATACTATGATAGTTTTTGCATTCAGTCTGATTGCCTTTTCTGTTATACAAAGGAACAATGATAGCATCCCTCCAATCCCAAGGGACCATTCTTAATTCCCAGCACAACTGGCAACAGTGATGCAGAGAGTTTAGTGGGCTGTGGGGATTGTATCAGTTACATAGGTCGCCTTGGTGGCGCAGTGGTTTAAGCGCTGGCTTCTGACAATTAGTCCAAGATGTGTCCTGGTTTGAATCCTGGTGATGTATGGATGTTGTCTTTGTCTTACGGCACTGACTCTCTCCCTTCCCTGGAGTCAGTGGCTCTAAATTAGGGACGAGTGACTACTTATAGCCCATTGAGTTGCTCACAGTGATCATTAAACCCCCAATAAAAATATATATATACATCACTTTCTCCAATTTTTTTGAAATGCTTTAAATGTCACGAATACTTGAAGTACTCAGTTACACAGGGTGATTGATTAAGAAGTATACAGTTTCAACGCACTATAAAACAAGAACAATGTAAGATATGTTATGTTACCTGTAACAGAATTGTAGGGGAATGTTTAAAGTTTTCAAGTTTTTTTTAGAGACAGTCACAGATGTTCTATGTGTGCACCCTTAGTCACACGACACACATCAAGCCGGTAATCCATTTCCGCCCAAACGCGAGGTAAGATATCTGAATCAAGTGCAGTGATAGTGGCTGTGATACGCTGTTTCAGCTTCGCTAGATCAATAGGAAGGGGAGGGGCGAATACCTTGTCATTTACATACCCCCACAGGAAAAAGTCACTAGGTGTTAAGTCAGGACTTCTGGGTGGCCATTGAGTCAGTGGCATGCTGTAGTCCGTGGCTCGTCCAATCCATCGGTGAGGAAGATGTTCATCGAGATAATCCCGCACATCGCCTAACCAGTGCAGTGCTGCACCATCCAATTAAAAAATAAAGTTGTCACTGTTGTCCTGCAACTGTGGCATCAACCAAAGACTTAACATATCCACAAAAGAGCCTCCTGTGACAATTTTGTCGTGAAAAAAGAAGGCGCCATACATTTTCTTTTTGGACATAGCACAGAACACATTAGTTTCAAAATTTTATGCCAGCCCGTGGTTTAAAATATTTTACACCAGTCGTCAATAGATTTTCTGTTTGGAGGTTCTTGTCCGAATCGTGATCGAAAATGCTGTTGCACAACAGTTACAGATTCCGTTTTGCTCAATTCAAGAACACAAAATGCCTTCTCCACCGCAGATGCTGCCATTTTGGCTGACTAGTCACGTGACACGCGCGCTATCACCTACGTCACTTCCCTCAGTAGCGGAAACAGACTTGATGAGTACATCTACCTAACGGTTTTCACAGTTGTGGTCCCATGTCTTCAACTGTTACTGTTTTACAGTATCTGGAAACTGTATACTTCTTTATGAATCAGGGTGTATAACCGAAGGCAAAGAATTAACTTTAAAGTGATTTAGATCTTCAGATTATGACTTTTTATCTAGCTTTTTTCATCAAGTCCTTGATTACATCCCTAAAATCAGTTTTTTGAGCTAACTTAGCATCTGTTCTTAAAACTAATCAGGGCTTGAAAAATACCATGCCTGGGGCATGTAAAGTAGAGAATAGTTTGGAGAACACGCTGAAATAAACCTTTTCTTGATTCTGGCGATACTTCAAGAGCTGTTGTATTTCAAAGTTAAGGTAAGCAAAAAAGTGCTATCAGGTCGCGTTCCTGACACACTAACAGCAACAGAACCACGAAACTTTGTAGGCATGTAGTGCCATGACCGAATTTTCGCACCTCGTTGCCCCTTTTTTGAATTTAGATTTATTTTACGAGAAATTAAATTTCTAAATTTCACAAAATTCTCTATTTCGCGATGGGATACATAAAAAAAAAAAACCCCGGATATATGGCAAACTATAAATCATAACGCATTGCAATTTTTACAGCATAAACTTACAACTATCATCCCTTTTTTACAAAAAAAAAATAAATAAAAAAAATAATAAGAAAAAGTCATTTTCTGATTTTTAAGCATTTTTTAAAGACGCAAAGGAAAGAAACGAACGACTTGTCTGTCTTTACGATAACCACAGAGGAAAGTTCTGGTCCCATGACCTGTTGCCATGGTGACACAGGTAATTTGTTATGCATATGTTTTGTTGGTAAAGCTATCTCAGTTGTTTAAGGTGGACGTCAAGTAATTTTGCTTCCTATACTTCCAATGGAAAAACTTCTGTACACATTTTCTTCACAATTAATGCATTCCCAAGGATGAAAATTTGAACATCGATTAAAATAGCTTCATTTTATAACTTGGAATACTTAATATTTTCTAAAACATAGCCATACTTATGCAATCCAACATTTGTTTGTCTTACTGACTTCATCAAAGTACAGGTCGCACAGTCTTTTTTTTGGTTCCAACACCACCAAAGGAAAGTTATTGATTTTTAATATAATTATGGTTATGTTTTAGAAAATATTAAGTATTCCAAGTTATAATATGAAGTTATGTTAATCGATGTTCAAATTTTCATCCTTGGGAACACGCTGATTGTGAAGGAAATGTGTTCAGAAGTTTTTCCATTGTAAGTATAGGAAGCAAAATTACTTGACGTCCACCTTAATGGTTTAGCATAACGATTTACGGTTTACGGAAATGCTTTTTGGACCGCTTTTGTTTTTCTTAGTGGTAAATTTAGTAAGTGCTTTAAGTTCAAATGACAAAAGTCCGACCTTCCAAAAGTTAACGACAGTAAAAAAAACTCTGAAACTTCGGAATAACAAGCGTTATTTACTTAAACATGCAATAAAAATTGAAATTTATATGAATTTTTCAGTTTCTATTTCATGTGATATACTTGGAGATCGGGCTGCAGGGCCCAAGCACTACTCTGAAAACGAGCATAGCAAGCCTAGAGGCGCAGCTTCTAGTATCAGTAAAATATACTTTTAGGTAACCTGAGGATTTCACGTAAATACTAATTGCCATGACAACTAAATTCGAAAGCTTTCACTGGCCACACGACTGTCGACACTGATAGAGAATCAGAGATGATACATTTTAGTTTATCCTATCCTACACTTTTATTGCTAAAAGTATGTTCAGTAGCAACATACTTTGTACTTTATGAAACAGACTGAACACAGTACTAGTAAGCCAAAAAATAACAGCAGGGAAGATCAAGGAAAAGGCCTTGCGGAGACCTGACTTAGCCTCGTTCTCCCTAGGTGTAAGTCAAGCCAAGAGCATTCACATAATAGCATCAGCAAGGTTGAGAGAGAGAGAGAGAGAGAATAGTAACAGATCTAAAATACAACATTATATTTTTTTATTGGCTTGGGCAGGTGGAAAAACAAATCTAATTGCCCGATTGGGCAACTAGATCTTAAAAAACAAAATTAGAATGGGGAATTTCCTCCTACAAGAAAAATACGGTTGTCGCATTTGACTTTTCACTTCATTGCAAATCACTGGAAGTTGTATTATTGTTACAGAGTGCCAAGGACAGAAAAATATCACCTATTTAATTATATTATGTCTAGGTCCAGAAAGTGAAACCATGTGTAGTTTTGCTCCAGATGTGGTTTATATTCAGCGATGGGATGCATTGCCTCTCATGGAACTGGCCTCCGGTGTTTAGTGACAAAGGGCGAAAACTTCAACAAAAGGAGCATGGCAGAATCACTAAATTTCTCAAATACAAATTTCATCGTTATGCCATTTTATACCAATTTCAGCATCATCATCCTAAAACTTGAGATACACATATTTGTGCATTGAATATTTTGAATACAGATCTTTAAAATGAAAATGAAAATGAAAAATATGTAAAAAAAAAAAGTTCATATTTTTTTAACTTCAAAAAGATGAGGGTTCTGATTTGTTATCTTAAAAGATAAATTTTCCTTGTCATCCAGCTTTTTCTACCCGGGCAGGCAAAATCATTTCTGCACATGCCCAGCTGGGCATGTAACTATTCAGATATTTTTCAAGCCCTGCTAATATACCAGCTTGTGCTATATATACATTCGTTGCCATGAAATTCTATGCACCAAGAAAAAACAGTGTGATTTACGGGAAACTCGGCAAATATCTACAGGGAGGGCAGACAGGCATATGATTAAAGTTTTGTGCAATTCCGCACGTCCGTGCGTCCACGACCAGAACTGCAATCGCAACCCTTGGGGGCTTATAAGGTGCCGCGCAGGGGACTCCATATTTGTGCCGAAGTGCACGGTAAGAGTCTGGTGAAATCCCTGAGCGATAAGCATGCCAAGGAGCCACTGTAGACGTGCGTGCGCACAACTGATGGCATTTGAACGAGGCTGTAATGTCAGAATAAGATAGGCAGGGTGGCCGGTGCACCAAATCAGCCACCATTTGGGCCGATTGGACAGTACGGTGTGATTGTGTTAGAAGCAATGGACATGGCAAGGCACCCAAACACGGCAGGCTGGCTCTGGATGACCCAGACACACCACCAGCAGAGAGGACCGTGGAATTGTGAAAGCGGCATGCACAGATGCAACGATGTCCTTGTCCAATATCCATAGACATGTGGCAGCTGTACAAGGGACTCCTGTGTCCCCCAGAACCATTTCCAGATGCCTGGCAGAGGCGAATCTGCACTCTCGACGGCCCTTGCATTTTCTGCTATTAACACCTGACCATCGTCGGCATCGATTGCAGTGGTGTCAGCAGCGAGCAACATGGAATGTTACGGACTGGCGATGTATAGTATTCAGCGACGAATCCCACTTCTGTATGGGAACGGACGACTGTCGTGTCAGAGTGTGGAGGACTGCAGGTGAGCGTTACAATCCCAACCTCACTGTACAGCGGCACACATCCCGAACTGCAGGCGTGATGGTTTGAGGAGACATCGCATATGGTAGCCGGACTTCCCTCGCAGTGATCTGAGGAATGTTGACGGCCCAGTGCTATGTACAGAACCTGTGGTCCCATGAGCTGCCTTTCCTGGCGGGGTGGCCTGGAGCCATTTTCCAACAAGATAATGCCCATCCGCACATGGCTCGGGTTTCCCAGGACTGTCTGTCATGCTTCGACGCTTTTGTGGCCTATCAGATCACTTGATCTCTCACCCATTGAGCACGTGTGGGACCAGATGGGATGCCAGCTTTCTCCATGCCCCAATGTTCGTAATTTAGAGCATCAATTGCAAGAAGTGTGGGCTAATCTTCCCCAGGATAACATATGGCATCTCTTTGACTCCATGCCAGACTGTATCCCTGCATATATCCAGGCACAAGGCTGTCCGACGTGATACTAATGCTGACCGGAATGTGTACCGTATGTCTGCAGGAAATCGCCCTGCGGCTGTGATATTGTAATCACTTCTGTCCTTGGTATGTAGCATCTCACTACTAAAATCTCATTTCAATGCAATGCCTCCTCCTTGGTGCGTGGAGCTTTATGACAATGAGTGTATGATGTTGCTGATCGTAAGTCATTCTTAACCAACTTCATTTTGCCTAAAGTTGTTTCGTCCTTGGAAAAACTAATGTGAAAATCTTACTAAAGTAAAAAAAAAAGGTGTTAGAGAATTTTTTTTGCAAAGATTATATTGTACAGTTCAGTTCAACGAGTCACACCCGTACAGTTCAACAAGTCACACCCATACATGTACTTGTACATATGTAGTTTAAGGTTTTCATTTCCAAAATTTGCTCGTTGTGTTTTTTCACCAATTTTACTTTACCCAAAGTTTTCACACCTTTGGCACCAGTTGCGGAAGTGTTGCAAAAATCCTCAGAGAAATGGCATGCATCATTTGGAGGCATTTTGCAAAGATATTGTACAATTTGGTTCAATAAGTCTAGAGGTTTGTTTTTTGCATTCCCAAATTTGCTGTATGGCACAGTTTCAAACTGTTTTTAGCAATTCTTGGTCTTTATAAGCCCCAGCTTATACATCAGACTTTGGCTGACACAATAAGTGCAGCTTCCCCTTTTATTAGAGTTGCACATTGATGACCTAACTTTGTGGAGGATTAGATAAAGAAGGAAAGAAACTTCCTCCTTGTTACAAAAGTATTAAAAAAAAAAAAAACTTTAACTGAACAAAACACAAAACACATGGCATTTAAAAATATGTAAAAGAAAACAAAGTAAGATAAACACTGTCCCAAAATTACCATGCAATATTTTCTCAGTTTCTATTGAAGAGTGGAACTGCATTCAGCTTCAGAGCCCTGGGGAAATTATCTTTGGGTACCTTTGTAGCCTAGGATGCTGGTATATATGAACACATATTTGATAGGTATGTGTAACAATACAAAAAAATGATTACACAAATACAGCCAATTCACATTAGAATGAAAACTAAATGAAAACTATGGCGCAGTGGTCTAAGCACTGGCTTCTGATCATTCGTCTGAGTTGGGTCCGGGTTCGAATCCCGGTGAGGCATGGATGTTGTGTTTGTCTTACGGCACTGGCTCTCTCCCTTCCCTGAAGTCAGTGGCTCTAAATCAGGGATGGACGACTGCTTAGGGGCTGTCCATAAAGTACGTCCGAGATTGAGATTATAGTGGGGGGGGGGGGGTTCCTGACAACCGGACCAAATGTGACATGGGGGAGGGTTAGTAATTTGGACATCCTGCAGCAAAAATATAGTGGAATCGTAATATTTAAAAACTCCCCGTTTGTTCACATTGGAATTTAAATATGTTTCACATATGTCTTTATATCATCATGGGGGATAGTGTTTTTTTCTATTTTCGTAGTCCTTTACGACAGTCTGCAGTATCTTTTATGCTTCTTAGAATTAAGCTCTTTCAACTTAATTTACTGAGAGAATGCAAGGTTTATTGCTTAATTATATTTTACCTGAGATATACATCTGCAATGTATTGGTTTTCAGGTTGGGAGGTGTCCCCGGGCCCCACTCTGTATTCTATGCCTAAAATCTCAGTTGCTTCAAGTTACAAAAAAAAACAAAACAAAAATAATAATGGATAATGCGTTGTCGACCCAGCTGTTTTGGGAAGGGTTGTGTGCTGTAGGGTAGCAGTGTATAAGCAGCCCTGAGCGAAGGTAAATGAGTCACAAAGAGTTTTGGATTCCGTGGGATAGTTTAAACATCAATGAAACTTGATCACTGCTGTGGTGGAACAAAAACAAATGACGACTGGTGCCACTATGACAGAACCGTTCACTCAAGGCGATTTACGTGTCATTTTACCTCAGCAAAATATGCTCAATAAAGCATGCAGTCAAAGTGAATTCAGTGCTGGGTTAGTACTGAATAGATAAGCAGAAATTATTTCAGCAGCTGCAGGCAATATATAAAACAGCACATCCAAATAAAACAGGGAAACAGCAACAGGATGATGTTGTATCCATTTGGAACTCCATCAAAGCAGATTTAAATTTACCTGAATTAGTAGAAAAGTACTTGAGTGGAAATCAAAAGAGTTACAGAAATAAAAGTTAGTGGAAATAAAGTTTTTGTTAAGCTTCACTGCTGTCATTCTGTGGAAAACAATACCAAGAAGCTGCTATAAAAACTGCATCTTCTGATGCTTCTCAGGATGCATCTTTGAGCATTGAAGCCAGTTGTCCTCCCGAAACATCTGCAACAACAAAAAAACTGCTGTTGTCCCTTCTGATAAAAAAATAATGAAGAACAAAACCCATGTTCGTCGAAAATTAAGACAGGAATATCCACTTAATTAGAACCAGCGCGACAAGGTCTGAATTATGAAATCGATGTTTTAAACACACATGTAGTTGGACTACTGAAAAGGAAACAAAGTGAAATGTTAATGGAAGTACAGACAAAAGAACTAACTGTAAAAAAAGAAGTTAAAGGAACTTGATAAAAGACTATGGGAAAAAAAGCATGAAATGCGGAGAAAAAGAAGAGCGTGCTACAAAGAAAAGTAAGGTACGCAAACTTTGTGAAAAATATCCTGAATTCAAATCGAAGCTTTAAAGTCTTGAAAAAAAACAGGCCATCCTTCTTTAGAAAACGACCAGCCACTGCTTTTGAAAGCAATTGCGGATATAGCTATATTTGGCTCTGCTGCACACGAGAAGTGCCTTCAACAATTGTATTGTTTCATAAAGACATTATCTGAGTTAACAGAAAAGCTGAAGGAGGATGGTTATGATGTTAGTAGAAGTTCTGTTTATTTATGGCTCCTTCCATGATGAAGCTTGTCATTAGAAGGGAAACGCCATATTCATACTGTAACTGTAAAATTAATTCGAGCAACAGCTGAATCATATGCAAAACATATAGATATTGGGTTTGCAATGGCAATAATGTCTTTTCTTGAGCAGCTTGCTTCTTTATTGGGGTCACAGGAAGTGTCTTTTCTGAGCCAAGATGATAAAGTATGCGTGCCGCCGAGAGTTAACAGCAGCCAGTAAGCAAGCACCGATACTGATGTATGTGGAATACTGAGTTATTTTGACTGATCATGACTGTATAATTGCAAATCGCCATAAACTAATTCCATCAGTGTGTGCAGGTGTTATTATTAAAGACTGTCTGTTTGGAGAACGAGAAGCTGTTAGCTACTCTGGTCCAACGTTCATAGCAATAAAGTTGGGAAAACATTCATCATCAATGATATTATCTCGTGCACATGATTTCGACAGAATATACAATCTTCCTGAGTTTTGGGACATCATGAGAACTGCACCATGAAATTTACCAAAACCAGTGCTCATAATCAATGTTGATGGTTGCCCTGACTAAAATCCACACTACGAAAAAGTTATCATGATAAGTATACATAATTTTTTAACAAGAAATTTGGATGCTGTATTTGTTCCCTGCAGTGTTCCTGGTCGGAGTTCCTTTAACAGAGTCGAACGAAAAATGGCTCCTTTAATCAGAAAACTTGCATGTTTGATTTTACTGCATGGTTATTATAGACGCCACTTGGATGTGCAAGGTTAACAGTTTATATCGAAAAAGAGAGAATGATCTTTGTTTTTTCTGGAAAAACACTTGCAGAAGTTTGGTCTAACCCTGTAATCGATGAGTATCCATATATATTGGGTTGTCGGAAAAGTCATGATGTATTTTGGCACCTGATGGTGGTTGGGCGGTTTTGGAAGTACTAGAGGCATGCGCAGCTCTGTTATCGCTATGGCATTCGACAGGTGCCAGTTCTAGCTGCAGTCTAAAAAGGAATAGTGAGCGATTTGGTTGATTTGCGGAGATTTGACATCAAGTTGAAGATGAAAGAACAAACTGTGCATTTTCTCCATATTTTACTGTTTTACTTCCATAAAGGGAAGAACGCCGTCAAGGTTGTGAAAAGTTGCGTAAAGTGTACGGTGATAATGCTCTACAAGAACGTTAGTGCCAGCGGTGGTTCACAAAATTCTGTGCTGGTGATTTTGACCTCAACGATGCTCCTCAGTCCGGGAGGCCAACCGAGGTTGATGACAACCAAATCAAGGCATTGATCGAGTGAAACCCATGTTACATGACACGAGAGATTGCAGACACATTGCACATCTATCATTCAAGCGTTCACGACCACCTGAAGAAGCTGGGATATGTAAGCAGGCTCGATGTGTGGGTTCCTCATGAACTCAAAGAAGCTCAATTGACGGCGCGTATAAACATCTGCGATATGCTCATTAAACGTGAGGAGAACGATCCATTTTTGAAGTGACTGATAACTGGTGACGAAAAGTGGATTGTGTACAACAATGTGCTGCGCAAACGGTCTTGGTCCCGACGTGCTGCTTCGCCTCAAACGACATCCAAAGCAGACATTCATCAGCGGAAGGTTCTGGTCTCAGTGTGGTGGGATTTTAAAGGTGTGTTTTTCGAGCTCCTACCACGGAACCAAACAATCAATTCGAATGTGTACTGTCAGCAATTGGACAGTTTGAACGAATCCATCATCCAGAAACGTCCAGAGCTCGTTCATCGTAAAGGTGTTTTGTTCCATCACGACAACGCGAGACCACACACAAGTTTGATCGCCCGCCAAAAATTATTGGAGCTTGGGTGGGATGTGTTGCCACACCCAGCAGACTCGCCTGACCTTGCACTGTCAGACTTCCATTTGTTTCGCTCTCTTCAACAGTCCTTGCATGGTATAACGTTCAATTCAGATAAGGCTGTAAATCAGCACCTTGTACAGTTTTTCGCCACGCAAGACAGGTCCTTCTATGAACGAGGCATTCTGCAGCTCACTGAAAGATGGCAAAAGGTTATCGAACAAAACAGGCATGATATCATTGATTGATCTTTGTTCTTTCTATCAATAAATGACCTTAGCAAAACATGGCTAAAATACGTCATGACTTTTCTGACAACCCAATAGATCCCACGGATTCTGAGCTAGTTGAACCTCTTCTTGAAAAAGATACTGGCTTTCAGCAATGTTTTTCTCCATAAAGTATCTTTTGCAAATAGGAAAATGTCAGGACACAAAATGTTGTCTGCCGTGTCGAAGTTCACTCTTCCTCATCCTTTAAAATTGCATTTTGCCACCACTTGTTTCTCTGGCTTAAACACTGGATGGCCTAAAGATTGCATACCTAGGGGAAACATGTTGACATCAATATGGATCACTCTTCAAAAATCTTTCTCAGGATATTTTAGAAATGCTATGACGCTTCTTCCGAGCTTTCAGGCCAACACCATACGACCTCTACTGTTCATTAGTGCAATCCAAGCTTTCCTCCCATATTTGTAAGGTTTGCGAAAAGTATTTTGCTTCATTCAGCAACATGAAGGCTCATGTAAAATTGCATACCGCTCAGTGTGGTTAAGCTAAAACAGAACTAAAGGAACAACAAAGTGAGCACCGACAGAGTGAGCTTATGGCAGTTTTGCCATAAGTCATGAATATGACTGATGCTGAATGGATTGATGAAGATGACCTGGATCTAACTAATGTGAAGTAGTTTAATTTCTGGTGGACTGCTCATAATAGACGTTGGCCTGCATCTAGATCCCATTTGGGAGAACGTTAAGTAGACAGTTTAAACATAATTCAGATTGTGTTAGGTTGCTTTTCAAATTCAAAACACACAAATGCAATTGATGGGCTTTGAAGTGTTAAGGAAAAAAGTGACCAAGGGCTTTTGGGTAAGTGATTGGCTATTTAATGATATGTCATTCATGAATTGCACGTAAATATGCGCACTTTGCTGGTGTTTAATAACTTAAGTGTGCAAATATTATGATAAAAATGCATCACTGTTTATACCACAGTTGTAGTCATGGAAGAGGAAAGAAGAGGGACAGGTGGAAGGTAATGTATCTATTCAACTGAAAAAACAATCTCTTATAATTAAATTAGAAAAGTAGCAAGCAAAGATAAATTCCCAATTCCTCAAAAAGGCATTTGTTTATTAAATATTTTAAAATATTACTTTATTAATAGAAAGAATTATATTTTTAAAGAAAAGCCCTACAAAAATAAAATGTAGTTTATTGTACCGCATTGTTGAGCTAATTTGCAACATGAGAATTTCATATAAACATAATAAATGGTAGGTGGTTTTCATTTTTAGATTTTTAACACCTTTGGGAGTTTATTTGAATAAATTGAGAACTGGGAACAGAGGCATAAGTCAACCTATATGCATAACCACACTGATAATTTTAATGTAATAAAAACAGTTTTGAATTAGCCTAATTTATGGCAAAAATGCATCGAGTGCAATAAAAAAGTACATATTTGTTGAATGTGAAAAATTGTATTTTGTATTGTTCTATGAAATTTGCTAAAATCTTTGCCGAGAATACTTTAAACACACGACATAAAAAATTAAACATTTAAATAATAATTGCAAATTTTAAAGTAGTTATTGCAACATTTAAGTAACACTTTAATAGTAATTATTGCAACTGAACTTGTAGTAACTAAACAGTGATGATCGTATTTTATGTAAAATGGGGCTGATTTTTAATGGAATTTGAGGGTAATGAGAAAATTTACTTTATGGTATTTCTTCGTTTTTTCTCTTTTTTTCTTCTTTTAATTGTTAAAAAAATATGAAATATTTTAGGTTTCTGATGATATTTAGCTAAATCAGAATATTAAGTTCTCATATTTTTACTACCAAATCTATCTTGTTTTGTAAATTGTATAATCGGAAGTGTTTGCAGCCTTGAATGCTTGCGTTCATTTGTAGATTTTTATATCAGAATGATAAAGTTCGGGTAGCATTTGGGATTAAATTATTATTAATGCCTAAATAATAAATATTTTTGAAGCAAACGTGTAAATATTTGGAAGATTCCTTTAAATAATTACATGCTTTCTTTCTGTTTCACAACGGACTTCTAAAATCAGTCGTCAAAAATAAGGGGGGTTGCAGGAATTAGGACGTACTTTTTAGGGATGGGGTTTGTCAACAATCAGACAAAATGCGACATGGGGAGGGGGAGTCTAAAAATAGTAAATAATTAAAAAAAAAAAAAAAAAGAGAGAGACAGACTAAATATGACCGAAAAGAACAAAAATTTCAGTTCAACAAAAATAACACCAATCCCCGGCAGAAAAAACAACAACAACAAAGAAGCGTAACAGTAATGTATTTTTAAAATCAATAATATATATAACGAAAATAATTTTTACAAATTTTTCGTTTCAACAGAAAAATATATTCAAATTTCCCAAGGAAAATTATCATTTAGAACAGTATTTACAATTCCAGTGCAAATGTTAAATGTCGATTATCGCATTGCTTTCTTAAAATAAATGAACATCCATCCCGGGCAAAGTCATTTTCCGACTTCCATTGTTTCAAGCCAGTTCAGGGACAAAAGAAATGTGGAGCCATAGAAACCAGTCATATCACTGTCTCTTTCTGCACTATTTCATATCCTTTGCATTGCTCTTTGCTCAATTTTTGAAGTGAGTTCTTTAAAATGAAACTGTTTTCTTTGAAAGAAAATAAAGAAAAAAATATCATAGATCAAGTTAATTTTGGAGTGAAAACGGGTGATGTTGCTAAAATTAAAGGTGTCACATCACTAATGCTGTCTACTTTTTCCATTATTTTTACTTCATAATATATAAAATTTATTAGTTTAAAATTAATTTTTTACTTCAAATTTTCAAAATAAATGCTCATGTAGTGTGAATTTGTTTGGTAAAGTTTCAAATTCCAGTTTTTGCAAAATTTTGCTATAACAGAATATTTTGTTGGTCCATGAAGTTTGTTCTAACAGGAGTTGACTGTATTACATTTCTCTTTCAGTCAAAGTCCAATTACTTAATTGAGGGGGTTGATTTAAGGGTGCTGATTGTAAACCACATACCCCGCACGGGGATAACTGGTTTTCCAGTTATTTGGGGAGCGGCGCCCCCACGGCCCGAGCTCACCTTGTGACGGTTTCTATTGCCTCTGCGGCTTTGACGATTGCATCACCGAAGGGACAGCTGTTCATCCAGCTGATGGGGGATGGCGTCCCCACGGCCCGAGCCGATTTTCTCTTATTGTTTTGCTTTTTTCGTCTTATGTTCATATTTTGACATGTGCCCGCCTCAGTTGTAGGCTGCTGAGGTTGTGATGAGGCGCCAGCTCCGGGTTTTGTTCCTCGTTCTCTTCCCTGTCTTTTCTCTTTTATGTTACATTTTCTGTTTTTCCGGAGCTGGTTAGCTTAGACCTACCTGCATGTTTGCCGTGTGCGGTGACCCGTACAGGTGGAAATGAGGATGCTGGAGGCTGAGGTATTTGGGGGCCGGGTTGTAGTGTCTCCAGATGCCAACACTCCTCTTTGCCCTCTGCTTCACCCTAAACGGGAGGCTGGGAGCTAACCCACTCCTGGTCAGGCAGTCTGTGGCCGAGTTGCGTCCAGACTTCTAGCGGCTTGTCATTCTGATCGGCTGGGTGAGTTGGGGGGTAGGGTGGGCATGCCAAAGGGGTGTTCTCCGGGCACGGGAAAGTCTGGGTGCACGCTGAGCGTGTGTCTGCCCTACCAACTTGCTATATCCGCTGACTATCCCTAGAGCCGTGTCCTGCGTCCTCTTGGGCTTGCGGACCTCCGGCTCTCCCTCGTTGGGCTCGGTAGTGGGTGGGGAGGTTGGCGGACGAATGTATTTTTCTTCTCATGGCAACACAAGGTGTTTCCCATGCTGTTAATTTGAAGCGCCGTGTGGAGGATGGGTCACCCTCCTCCGCTAAGAAACTACTCAGTTCCAACTGTAATGCTCTGTTTCTTCTAATCCATTCTGTTGATCCTGCACACTCCCTCAGTTCGAAGAGTCCTTTTTGGATTAATAAGGCTCTTCAGGCTGTTGCGGGCTCACCAAAGAGTGTTAGGAAGCTCCCGTCAGGGGATCTTCTTGTGGAGACATCTAATCCACGCCACAGTGCCTCCTTGCTGGAGACGACCGTTCTGCTGGACATTCCTGTGGAGATCTCGCCCCATGGTTTCCTCAGTTCCTCTCGTGGGGTCATCAACTCCCGCGACCTGCTGGAATGCAGCGATGAGGAATTGCTGGAAGAACTTGGGGAACAACATGTCACTGGGGTTCGCCGTATTCTTTTCCGGCGGGATGGGAAGTCTATTCCCTCCCGGAACATCGTGCTGACATTTGACTCACCTACCCTGCCCACTTCCATCAAGGCGGGGTACTTGCGGCTCGATGTTCGACCGTATATCCCGAACCCCTTGAGATGTTTCAAGTGCCAGCATTACGGTCACTCCCAGCAGTCTTGCCGTAATGTAGCAAAGTGTGGGCGCTGTGGGTCGCCTGACCACTCTTTGGCGGACTGCTCCGCTGACTCGGATCACTGTGTCAACTGCGAGGGATCTCACCCGGCTTCTTCTAAGCAGTGCCCAAAGTGGATCGAGGAGCAGGCTATCCAACGCCTGAAGACGACCGAACATCTGTCTTATCCTGAAGCCAGACGGCGGATAGCTCCTCTACCATCAGGCCGGCGCTCCTATGCATCGGTTGTGGTCCAGAAGGCTACTGTTGCGGTGCAGACTGATGTGTCCTTCCCAGCGCGGTGTCCTTATGATTTTGAGGACGTCGTTGCTGCCGGTTTGGCGGCACTGGGGTCTCGCCGCATTGAATCCAAGGCGCCATTACCATCGACGCCTAATACATCCTCTGTGCAGAAAACATCCTCTGCCAGCACTGGGACCCAGTCCCATGGCGCACCCAAGAAGAGGCCGGAAAAGGTGAAATCTGGTTCCTCCCCTCGAAACAGAGCAAGAAACCACCAAAACCTCCGGTAGCGCAGCCCTGTGTGGGTAAGCACAGCCCTGTGTTGCCTCCGGACATTGCAGATGGTCAGGAGCTGATGGACGACTCGGAGACGTTCTAGTCGTCTGTCTTTTTCGTTTTTTCATCCTTTCCTTTTATTTTTCATTCTGGCTACGCTCATTCAGTGGAATTGCCGAGGTCTGCGTTCACGCATTGACGACTTAAAAGGCTTACTGTCTTCGCACACACCTGTGTGCGTGTGTCTCCAGGAGACGAAGATTCGCACGGCGGACACTCTTTCGCTGCGCCGATACTCTATTTTTCGTAAAGATCACCAGGACGGCGTTATCGCCTGCGGTGGAGTGGCCGTCGTTGTTCCTCATGGTGTCCCTGTCACTGCGGTTGCCCTTCGGACGACTTTGCAGGCGGTGGCAGTGCGACTATCTGTGAACACTCTGCTCACGGTGTGTTCCATCTACATACCACCAACTGAAGCTGTAAGCCTTTCGGATCTGGAAGATTTAGTTGACCAACTGCCGCCTCCTTTCTTCATCTTAGGAGATTTCAATGCACACAGTCCGTTGTGGGGTTCTGCCACTCGTGACTCCCGGGGCCGTGTTGTTGAGTCCCTTCTCTCCAACTCGTCCCTCTGTCTCCACAACACCGGGGCAGTCACTTACTTTCATGAACCCACCCGCTCGTACTCAGCCATTGATCTGTCCTTGAGTTCGCCATCTTTCTATCCTGACTGGTCCTGGAGCGTGTCTGATGATCCCCTTGGCAGTGATCACTTTCCCATCTTTCTCCGTCTAGCAGGAGGCGGGTACCGTCATCCTACTCGCCCTGCTAGATGGGCTATCGATCGCACCAGGTGGGACTCATTCACGGCTTCAGCGACCGTTACTCCAGACATGGTGACCTCGGGTACGATCAATGAAGCTGTTGCGGCGGTTACGGATTGTATTGTGCAAGCGGCAGCCTTTACCATCCCTACGTCTTCGACTAAACTTCCACGTTGTCCGCGACCTTGGTGGAATTCCACTTGCAAATCAGCTCGTCAGGCCCAACATCGGGCTTGGGGTAGGTTTCGTCGGTACCCCACCGACGCGAACCTACTTGCTTTCAAGAGAGCCAAATCTTACGCACGTTTGGTACGTCGTCGTAGCCAACGGGAATCTTGGATACGATACGTATCCGGGATTAACACCACTACCAGCTCTAAGATCGTTTGGGACAGGATCCGCAAGATTCGGGGTAAGTACCCTTCTGGGGAAATCTCCATTCTTGAGAGTGGTGGAGGAACGGTTGCTGACGCTCAGGGTATTGCTGACTGTCTGGGCGCCGCATTTTCTTCGGTGTCCAGCAGCCGCAATTGCGCTGCTTCGTTCCGGCAGGTACAGCCGCGGCTTGAACGGTCCAAGGTTTCCTTTGGCCCGTTTTCCGCTACCAATTATAACAGCCCGCTGACTGCCGTCGAACTGAAGATTGCCCTGCATCGGTCCGGCCGAACATCTGTTGGACCGGACAACATCCATTATGAAATGCTGAAGCACCTTTCTCCATCCTCTCTTGAATGTCTGCTGGTCCTGTTTAACAGGATCTGGCACGAGCGTGACTTTCCCGAATCTTGGCGCACTGCCATTGTCGTTCCTGTTCTCAAACCTGGTAAAGATCCCGCTAACCCGTTGAACTACCGACCAATTGCTATGACGAGCTGCCTCTGCAAAGTTCTAGAGCGCATCATCAATTTTCGTTTCGTTTTTTATTTGGAATCACATCACATTCTCTCACCTCATCAGAGTGGATTTCGGAAATTCCGATCCACCTCAGATCATCATCTACGCCTTGAGACGTCTGTCAGAGAGGCGTTTGTCCGGCGTCAGCACATGGTCTCCGTGTTCTTCGATATGGAGAAAGCTTACGACCGCACCTGGAGATACGGCGTTCTCCGTGATCTGCACGAGTGCGGATTGCGGGGAAACCTACCATCTTTCATCGCCGGATTTCTCCAGGACCGGAGTTTCTGTGTGCGCGTCGGGTCGACCCTCTCTGCGTTATACCCACAAGAGCAGGGTGTCCCTCAAGGCTCCATTCTTTCTGTGACATTGTTCATCCTTCGTGTTAATCATCTTTTCACCCTACTTCCTCCGACGGTCCGTGGCACCATGTACGTGGATGATCTGCAGATCTCCTGCGCGTCTGTCAACATGCGCACTATTGAGCGGCAGCTGCAGACGGCCATTAATAAGATCTCTACCTGGGCCTCCCACAATGGATTTGGCTTCTCGACCCAGAAAACCGTTTGCGTGCATTTTTGCCACAAACGGGGCCTTCACCCTGACCCCAGCCTCCGTCTGGGGTGTTCTACCATCCCTGTGGTGTCAGAAGTCAAGTTCCTTGGGCTAACATTTGACCGGGCACTCACCTTCCGACCTCACATCCAGTCTTTAAAGGTGCAGTGCACGAAGTCATTGAGTATCCTGAAGGTCCTCTCTCGAACATCTTGGGGGGCTGACAGGTGCTCAATGCTTCGCATTTACCATTCTCTGATTCGGTCAAAGTTAGACTTCGGTTGCATAACGTACGGTTCGGCACGTCCTTCCGTGTTGCGGCCTCTGGATCCTGTCCATCACCAGGCTCTGCGGCTATGCACTGGTGCTTTCCGTACCTCTCCCGTGCATAGCCTGTATGTCGAGGCCCATGAACCGCCGTTGTGCATCCGACGTAAGCAGCTGTCTCTTCAATTCTTCACCAAGTTGAAGTCTCTTCCTGATCATCCACTGCATGGTTCCATTTTCCAACCACAATGTGTCCGCCTATTCTCACACCGGCCTTCCTGTGTTCCGACGTTTGGGATTCGGTTGTCGACCTTGGTGCGCGATGCTGGTCTTGACTTGTCAAGGATTGGTTTGACCCGGTTCTACAATGAACCGCCTTGGCAGCCGGTTCAAGCAACAGCTGACCTTTCCCTTTGTGTGTGGCCAAAGTCTTCCACTCCTGCTCTGGTGTACCAGCGGCTCTTTGCCGAGATACTGTCTCTCTTCCCGGATTTCGTGCCTGTATTTACTGACGGGTCGAAATCCGGTGAGGTTGTTGGATCCGCATTCGTGTGTGGCGATGCCTCCCATGCTGAGAGGCTTCCGCCTGAATCCACCGTCTTTTCGGCAGAGATGCGTGCGGTACACCTCGCTTTGTGTCACATACAGTCTAGATCTCATCGTCGCGCTTTGATTTGCTCCGATTCCCAGTCCGTCATCCAAGTTTTATCTTCTCCGGAGGACACGGACTCTCCTGTCATCCGTGATGTCCGTCGTCTTCTTGGAACTTTGGAAGGTGCTGGATTCCTGGTCCGATTCTGTTGGGTTCCTGGCCATGTTGGGATCCGGGGTAACGAGCTGGCAGATCTTTCTGCCAGGTCTGTTTCCTCCATGTCGCCAGCTCGGCTGCCACTGTCTTTCCGAGATTATTGGCCGTTGATCCGGAAATTTGTTATGGATGAGTGGCAGTCCCTGTGGTCTCAGCAGGGCAGCAATAAACTCTATGCCATCAAACCACAGATCGGACTATGGAAGTCTAGTTTGCGGACGAACCGTCGTGAGGAGGTTGTTCTTGCGCGTCTCCGCATTGGGCACTGTCGTTTTACTCACCGCTTTTTGCTGTGTGGCGAGAGTGTCCCGGTGTGTGAGGCGTGCAACTGTCGTCTCACTGTCCTTCATGTTTTGTGTACTTGTGTTCGGTTTTGTGATCATCGTTTTCGTCATTTTCACTCTCATCTGTTGGACGAAGGAGCAGCTACGCTGCAAACTATTATTGGTGAGGACTGCGATCTGTCCGCAGTGTTTTCCTTTTTTAAGGAAATTGACTTTTTTAACCTACTCTAGTTTTTACCGTATTCATTTCCATCTTTCATTTTTACCGCTTCATCCTGGTTTTAACCTTGTGTACGTGTTTTATTGATTTTGTTGTCTTTTGATGTCTTATGTTTGGCGCTCTTTGGCCAACCCTGGCCCTTGCGCCATTAAAATCTACTTACCTACCTACCTAAACCACATAAAAGGAAATGTGGTGCTTCAATTTTTTCACTGTTTCAAAAAAAGGCATTTTTTCACCATTCTGTTTATCCTAGTAATTAGTGACATCACAACACCTCTATCTATTTTACAGTGAAAGAGTTAAATTTATGGATTTTATAGAGGTACAGTGAAACCTGTCTAAGATGAAATCCAAGGTACTGGAACTATTTTTCATTTTAGACTGGTTTCCATTTTATGCAGCCTGTGTATCCATGGAAGCTATTGAAATGTAAACATTTGAATGTTTGTCTTGCTAATAACAGGCTTTACATAATTGGTGATTACTTAAGAGAATGTATTGTTCATTCATACTGCTCGTAATCAACTAAAAATCACAAACTTGTATTTTTTTAAATTATCCGATATTGATTTCTGTACAGTAATGCTTATAATGTGATGCTCAGTGAGAGTAATATGCACATTAAACTAAAGTAATTCAAAGTCACCTCGAAGAAGTGAAAACATTCGAATATTCTGAATGGTTTGCAATGCTTGATGATTGGTTTTTGCCTAGATGTGGTTTCTATATTCACCTCCTGTATTCCATCTTCATTGCTATTGTTTTTTTTCTTCAGTTTGATGGTGCTCAATAATTTTGTCAAGATCTTCATTACATCACTTGTTTGCAGTGGTGCTGAAAGTGTCTACATAATCTTTTGCACTGACTATTACAAAACTGGCTCTGTTTGTACCTCACAGAGAATTTAATGGCTCAGCACTGTGTTACATACATCCTGGTACCTGTAGCTATCCTCGTTCTAGAGTCATTTTGTTGAAATCCAACACTAGAATATATGCTCATGTTTGCACCATAGGGCCTGAAATTGGCAAATTTTGTGCTTTTTCCAGCATATCATTGGTGCTTTCACCTCACACACATCTGGTAAGTCCTCCAAAGGAAATTTTGCTTTCTTGAAACATGACTTGAATTTTTCAGGTGACACCGATAATGAATTTTGATGCATTGAATAATCCCTTGATCCAAATGCTGGTTGTGTTTGGTGGAAACCATGGAAGTTTTACATTTCATAGGTCAATATGAGGATGGCATGTTGCATTATCCAAAAATGAAAGAACATGTCTGTTTTGCCTTTTCACGTCTGAATAGAAAATTGTTAGCCACTCAGCCATAATTTGAGCTGTCGCCCAGGTTTTCAGTTTGATTTCAACTCAAAGGGAAGCTTTTTTTAAGTCCAAGTTATTGGAGCATTGTGGTTTGGCAACTTTGCCAGCGACTAATGATTTTTCCATATCCCCAGATATAAACAAACAAAGAAAAACTGGAAGGAGTTCCTTAGAACTTTTTCCTCCAGTAGAAGTTTCACCTTTTCAAACACAAAGTTTTATTTGGTGTTTCACAACTATTAACCATGTTTTGAAGTTCATATCCTCAATGAATGTTAATAATTTTTGTATGCCATCCAAAGCTCTGTTTTATTGATGACGTCTGCCACTTCACCATAATTTTTTTTAAACGAAATGTTGTGCCTCTTTTGAAAATTATGTATGAATGTCATGTGGGTGTTTTTCCATTTAGGAAGTTTTTAATTTTGTCATTGATGACTTGTTTTGGGTTCTTGTTATCCTTTTTTTCTGCATCTTGCTTAAGGATAGATTCAATATGGTTGTTTCCCCTTTTCTTTTGTTTGAGTAACATGCTTTTGTTATTTTGGGTCACGTTGTCGTCGTGCCATTTTTTGGGAGGAGTTTAATTTTTTGTTTAGTTGTTTTTTGTACCCCACTTCTATAATATTTTGTACATATTGCAATGTTTTGCCATGTTTAAAATAATTTCCTGGAATTTGTCGAATTGGGTCTTGTAAATGATGGGTCTTAATGGTTTCTCATAGTATACTTGTACAATACAATAGTTTTGCTGTGGTTAAAGTTATTTCCTGGAATTTGTTGAATTCTGTCTTATAAATGTGATGGGTTGGATCTATATGTTTAGGGCTCTACAATATGTTCCAGATATAGGAGCCAGCTCCCAAAATTTAGGTGCCAAGTAAAACGAAGTCAAATTTCAAAGAATAATGTGTGAACATATAATGTGTGGTCGTGATGCTGGAATGAGAAGTGACGAAGTATATTTGTTGTCAAATTTTTCTTTTTAACCTAACCACTTATTGCAAAATAAAGTTCCAATTTGCTGCATGATTTTCTTTTCCCGTTTTTTTTTCCTCAAAAAATAAATTTTAGATCTTGATTTTATTAAAACACACATATAGACGCTCATGCACATATATCTGACGCATAATTCGTGGCAGCGTATAACCCGTAGATCATGAAATTCCTAGAAAAAATATTTTGTATGTCATGTAACCCTCCGCGTCATATCTGTAGACCATGAAATTCAAAGAAAAAAGAATGTCATATAATCCGCACTTGTCATGTTGATCTGAACTGTAGTTTTCAACAAAAAAGCCGCAATTCATGGGATGACTGACCATAAAGTTTAAAGAAGTAAAAAGAAATTATCATTATATTCAAAAAGGCAACTCATTTTTAAGTATTTCTCTGTTATTTTTAAGTAAATAACGAACTCAAATCCCTGGATTTAGCAGCATTACTGTTGTTCATTAGTTAGACCTAAAAAAGATCCATAGAAAATATGGTAATCCGTAATATTTGTCTCTTTTCTGAATATGCTTAAACTGAATAGTGAACAAAAACCATAACTAATATGATTAGCACAGCAAAGCTAACGAATGCGATTTGCAAAATGATTGCGTGTCATGGAATAGCTCTGTGGGCGTCTCACAGAACGTAGGTTTCCGCGAACGCAAATAGTACTGCATTCATTGCATCATACTTTCTATCAGAATGCTCGCAGATAAAAAGAAAAAACATTAAGCTCTTTGCCATCCTCTATTTCATACTGCGTAACATTTTTTCTGTTACAGCATTTTCGATACTTTTCCAATAACACCACCGCTGCTAATAATTACCATGAGGATCTTTCAAAACGTGGTAAAAACTTGTTTTTGAAATTACCTGTGTGTTATCCTCAGAACTAGAATTCATAACTTTTTAGCAAAGAAACCACGGATTATGCGACAGTAAAGTACAGTATTTACTGCAAATGAGGAATCTGAATTAAAAAAACAAAATTCAGATACCCGTGCCAGTTTTCTAGGCGCCTGGACGACCTGGTGCCTGGGATTCGTCAAGCCCTGTATATGTTATATATCATCATCATTGTCAACCATTATCAATCCACTGCTGGATGAAGGTCTCCCCAAGTTTCCTCCACAACGGTCTGTCTTGTGCCAGTCTCCTCCATGTCACTCTCGCATACTTTCGAATTTCATCCACCCATCTCCCACGTGGTCTTCTTCTGGGTCTTTTCCTGTCCCTTGGAATCCAATCTAAAATTTCGGCTGTCCATCGATGGTCTGTCCTTCTGGCAGTATGTCCAACCCATTGCCATTTCAGGGATTTAACTGATCATGATGTCTTCCACTCTTGTCATTTTTCGGATCCACGAGTTCCTCTTCTTATCTCTCCTGGTTACACCAAGCATGCACCTCTCCATGCTTTTTTGAGTTGTCTGCAGCCTTTGTATGTCTCTTTTAGTTAAGGTTCATGTCTCTGCACCATACGTAAGCACTGGAAGGATGCATTGATCAAACACTTTTCTTTTAAGACATAATGGCATATTGCTCTTGAAAATTATGCTGTTTCTTCCAAAAGCTCTCCAGGCAAGTTTTGTACACCGATTAATTTCTTCATCAATGTGATCCTCACTTGATATCTGCTGTCCAAGATAAACGTACATGTCTGTTATCTCCAGCTTTTCTCCATCAATCGATAAATCTTCATTTCGTGTAAAAACATTGAACATCACTTTTGTCTTCTGAAAGTTCATTTTTAATCCCACTTCTTTACTCTTGTCAGCAAGTTCCTGGATCATACTCTGCAGCTCTGATGGGGTAGTTGCAAAAATGACTATGTCATCAGCAAAACGAAGGTGGGTTAGATAATCTCCATTAATCTTTATCCCTTTGTTTTCCCAGTTCAGTGATTGAAAGACATTTTCCAATGTGGCATTAAAGAGCTTTGGAGATATGGTGTCACCTTGTCTCACTCCCTTTCCAATTTTTATGTGTGTTGTATTTTCAAACAGCCGAATCTTTGCACTTGCATTTTCATTGATGTTATTGATAATGTTAATGTATGCATTCTCAATACCGCAGGATTTCAGAGCCATTGCAACTGCTGATGGTTTCACCGAATCAAAGGCTTTTTCATAATCGATAAAAGCCATGCACAATGGAAGTTCACATTCCCTCGCTCTTTCAATTAGTTCTCTCAGTACGTGGATATGATCTATTGTGCTGTAGCCACTCCTGAATCCAGCTTGTTCTCTCGGTTGAGCCATGTCCAGGGTTACCTTCAAGCGGTGTGAAAGAACTTTAGTGAAGATTTTATAAACCACTGAGAGGAGGCTGATAGGTCTGTAGTTCTTGAGATCCTCAATGTCACCTTTTTTATGTAGCAGGATCATTGTAGCATTGTTCCAATCCTCAGGAATCTTCCCTTCATTAAGGCATCGAGTGAAAATTTGGGCGAGTACTGTTTCAATTTCTCCACTTGCTTCTTGTATGATGTCTACAGTAATTCCATCTTCTCCTGGAGCTTTCCCTCGCTTCATGTTCTTGATTGCATGTGCAACTTCTGCTGGGAGGACTGGAAGAACTCTGATACTGGTACCTTCCATGATGTCTGGAGTACATGCATCATCCCTTTCATATAACTTGAAGAAATCTTTCACTCTTGTCAAAATTTTGCCTCTATTTCTTGTTACAGAACCATCTTCTTTTCTCAGTGCCATAATCTGTTTTCTTCCCTTACTGAGATGTCCCTTTGCTATCTTTAGGCTTTGGTTGTTTTCAATTGCTTTCCTCACTAGTTCACAGTTGAATTTCCTTACGTCTTCAGTGATACCTTTTCGTACTGTCTTGCATAGCTGTATGTATTCCACTTTGGAAGTCACATCTTCTTTAGTTGTCCTCATCTCTCTTCTTTTTTGCATCAACATTTTGGTTTTTCCTGATAATTTGTTCACTTGCAACTTGTTCTTAGACCCAGCTAATTTTGTTGCTGTTTCCATAAGAGTTTTGGTTACTTTTCTGTTAACTTCAGAAATATCCATTTCTTCCAATGTTAAGCCTTCTAAAGCAGAGAATCTGTTCTTCAGTTCCAACTTGAAGGTATTATGGTGTTTTTTAAGATTGGTTATGTCAATACATTTTGTATGTCTTATGAGCTTGCCACGATCGATTTTAGTGTTGAGGTGCATCTTACATCTCACCAATCTATGGTCACTACCTGTGTTGAACTTGTTTAGCACACTGCAGTCTTATATGACGAATTTTTTTTTACACATAATAAAATCAATTTCACTTGTCATCCCATTTGGATGTCTCCATGTCCATTTCCTGTGCGGCTTTTTCTTGAAAAAGGAGTTCAAGATGAAAAACCGTTCTGCCTCTGCAAACTCAATGAGAGTATTTCCATGCTGGTTTCTGTTGCCGTGACCGAATTTACCTACTGAAGTTTCATTCTGTTGCCGTTGCCCTATTTTTGCATTGAAATCTCCCATAATTATCTTCAAGTGCTGCTTACCTTTATTATTTAGATGATGAATTTCCTCATAAAATTCTTCAATTTCTTCTTCAGGATGACTTGTGGTGTGTGCATAAGTTTGAATAATCTGAGGCTGGTATCTTCTCGAGAGTTGGATACCTGAAAAAGCCATACCTCACTATTTACAATATTTCCTGTTTTCTTCGCTTTTGTTTCCTGTTTGTTTGCATTACTTTTAGGTAATTTTGTTCTTTTCTGGCATTTTTGGCTCTATGTAGTTTGTGACTTTTATGTTTTTGCTATTTTCCTGAGAATTCTTCTGCAGTGCAGTGCGCATTTAGATTAAATTTTCAAGTTTTCTGATGTGATTGATATTACGTGAGAAACAGTAAATACAGTCCATTCACAGTTGTCTGATTGCTGTGTTAATTATTATGACGTATTTTCCACGTATTATGAGAAGAATATTTCTTCTATACTATATAGATTTTCAGTGTTTTAACTTATTATCTTGTTGTTTTGGGGATGTTGTTTGCTGTTATATATAAACCTAGATTGTGACAGCAAAATGTTTGCAGCCTAAGTTTCAGGAAAATTTATGAATATGTTATGTATTGAAATATGGTGCAGAAATCAATACGGTAGATTCCAGTTAGTTGGGACACATCGGGGCTTAGAACACTTTGGCCCAATTAAGTGGCTTCCCCAGTTATGCTAAGCTTTATCCTAAAGAACTAGTAATTTGAGATGTTCTTTAAGAATTGTCCCAAATAAATGGCTGCCACAATAAACTGATTGCCCAATTTACTAGAATCTGCTGTAATATTAAATATAATTTAAGAGTTACCTGGCAGAGTTTCTTCCATTAAGATCAAGAAGGTTCTTCAGGGAACATTTACAGTTATTTCAGATATAATAACTTTTAGTATTTAACTTTTCTTTTTATTTTCTTCTGTTCCTCATATTCGGCATATATATATTTTTTTAATCAAATTTTGTGTGGATACGTGTACAGTTTTTTTGGTAAGATTTTGTACTTTTTCTCTAAAAGTTTTCCTTTCAAAATTTAGTTATTTGTTGTGATGAAGGTGGTTTTGATTCGGGGGTGATATTCTAAATCAAGAAACACTTATAGCATTGTAAAATCCATGTATTTACTGCCATAAAAAATATACAGTAGACTCTTACTAATCCAGCCTGCTTCTCTTTGCGTGGTTTTGGTTGCAGAAATCGTGTTAATATCAGACCGGAATGAATTAAACTTCATGTACGAGTGAAGTTTTCAATTTTAATGTTATGTTTCGTTTTGAATTGGCACTAACTTTCATGTAATTCAATTTAAAATGAAAGTAGGAAGGATCTTCAGAATAATTGAGAATATTACAAAAAGCATCTTCATTAAAGCAGACAAAAATCTGTGACATATTTCGAAGTGACAACACTGAGTAGAAAATGCAAGATTTCATCTGTGCTGTGTTGCAATTGTATATTTCTTTTACTGTGTATAGTACGTACACATACATATTGTGCTTTACTGTACTGATAATATGATTATAATTTACTATACTTGTAAATGAGACAGGGAGATATGAATATAATTTACTATAATTTTAAATGAGATGGTATAGTATGTACTGATCATGTTCTTTTACTATTGTCATATGCTTGTCTCTCATTTATGTTTTTTTAAATACATATGTACTACACATAATAAACTTTTAATTGTAACATTAAATTTAATGAAGAATTAAACTGAATTTTTATGCACTCTTACTAATCCGGCACGACTCTGTGCAAGGAATGGCCAGATTAGTGAGAGTCTACTGTATATATAGAATTGCCAAGCTTCTGCTTTCCATTGGGAGGCTTTTTCAAGGCAATACATAGACATAAAATGCATAATGGACATAATATACTTTTTTACGCCAGTAAATAAATGGGTTTTACTACACTATAAGTGTTTCTTGATTTCACATAGTCTAGCATACCTTCTATTTGTTTTTGCTTCTTTATTAAAAAGAGAGAAGAAAGGATGTTAGAAATGTGTTTGATGGAAGTATGAGGGTTGTACTGAAAGTAATGCAAAAGTGGGCATAACTTTTTAATTAACTGATAAAAGTCATTCAAATTGCACATGTTGGTAGAGTAAGTCTTCCTCTATAGTAACCCTTCTTCTTCATTGCAGGTAAATAATGGATTCCCAGCAGAAGTAACATGCCATCATCGAGTTCTTGCCAAAGGAAGGGTGCAGGCTGTCCGACATTCACAGAAGACTACAGAATGTTTACGAAGATGACACCATTGACAAGAGCAATGTGCACAGATGGATGAAGAAGTTTAAAGAAGGGGAAACTAGTATTGAAGACAAACCACACAGTGGGAAATCATCATCTGTGACCACTGACACAAATCTTCAGCGAGTGGATTAAATGATTCGTGCGGAGAGAAGTCACAATCCGTGAGCTTTCTGCACAACTGGACTGTGGTCACAATGCCATACAGAAGATAGTGAGAGACTTAGGGGTATCGGAAAGTGTGTGCAAAGTGGGTACCTCAGCAGTTGACGCCCGATTTGAAAAAGAAACGGGTGGACATTTTCTCTGAACTGCTGGAAGCATTTAAAGCCAATGAAGATACGTTTTTTTATGATCTGGAGAGAGGGGAGGAAATGTGGGCGTATCTCTATGATCCAGAAATGAAGAATCAATCCATGGAATGGTGTCGCACCTCTTCACCAAGGCTAAGAAGTTCAAGAGCCTGCGATCAGCACAGAAAGTCATGGTGACTGACACCCCTGTCATCCCAAAAAACATTCTCCTTGATTTTCTGGAACATGGCCATGCCGTGACCAGTGAGTGGTTCATTGAGACACTCGAGAAGCTTAGAGAAGCCATAAGGAAAAAGAGACCGAACAAGAATCTGAAAAGGATCCACATGCGAGACCACACACATCTTGGGCAACATATCAGGCGATCAGCAAATTTGTCTGGTCGTTGGTCTACCATCCACTGTACAGCCCAGATCTGGCACCCTCCAACTTCCACCTGTTCGGTACAATGCAGGAGAGTCTCTGGGGACAGCCATTTGATGACACAGACGAGATTAAAGTGGCTGTGAAGAAGTGGGTAAAACAGTCCACATCTGAATTTTTTCAAAGAGGATTTCAGTGTTGGGTTCAACGATGGTACAAATGCAGCGCTTGTGGTGGAGACTATGTTGAGTAGTACTTTTGTGTAGAGAAAGAGTTACTCTACCAACATGTGCAATTTGAATGACCTAGCTGTCAGTTAATAAAGTTATGCCCACTTTTGCATTACTTTTGGTACAACCCTCATATTTTTTTTTTAGTACTTTTGGAATTTCCAAAATTCTCTAGATAACAAAATGCCTGCACATTTACTCACTTTTTTAAAATATATATGACAGTAATGGTCTTTGACTGTACAGTCTCAACACCACTTTCAACTTGAATTGTTTCGAAAAATTCCTTGATTTTTTTCGATTATTATGTGTTGAAAATTACTTTACATTTTAATTGTATTATTTATATATTGTATTTAATTGTATTATTTATATTGTATTATATACAGTTGTATTGTTAAAGTTGTGTTAAATGGTATATAATAGATGTTGCATTGTTAAAAATCTTTCAGATCTTAACCGAGCAAAAAAGTTGCTTGTTTTTGTTAATCCAGTTGGTGGAAAGAAGAAGGGTTTGAAAATTTATGAAAACAAAGTATCTCCCATCTTTCATCGTGCTGGAATTAAAACTCATGTTATTGGTAAGTTTGTCTTTGTACCAACATTTTTATTAATGTTTGACTGCATTATTGGTAATCATGCATTTCTTAGCTTTTTCTTGGAGTCAGAGCATTTCTTATGTGAAAACATATTTATTTAATCAAATGAGAGAGAGAATTTTCCCCAAATTTAGAGTTGTTCTTCAAAAAAATGTTTTTTTTTTTTTCAATTTAAAAAAAAATCTAGTTCTTTTGTAAAACATTATCTTTTTTACTTCATTTAGTTACACAAAGGGCAAATCATGCAAAGGAAATGATACAAGACATAGACATCAACAAATGTGATGGGTAAGCATAGATTTTGTTTGTATGCAAATATTATCTGACTTAACTAGATACTATCTCTAGATGTAAGCAATGAAAACACCACCAGCTCTCAGATATGTGCATATTCACAATTCTAAATGAAGATGTGATTAGTAAGACAACTCCATTCTTAAGGTATCTGAAAATAGAAGCAGTGGAGAGCTGGGCCCAGACATAAATGAATACCAGGATGAGTTAAAAGTTGGTCCAGCTTACAGCTAAAAAGTTAAATGATGTAAAAAAGCCATTCACACTCATCTCACCTTAGTACAGGCTGTTGTTTTCTATAGTCCCTTGTCATTGTTTCACTGGAGCCATGATCCCACTGTAGTATGACTCAGCAGGTTTTGAGGACAAACTATCTGATGCCAGATTCCACATCCACCTCTGAAGCGAAGTGCTGTCCTTGTAGGAAATGGGCCATGGAACAAAACAGATGGTAGTCAGATGGGGCAAGGCCCATACTATTGGGGTAGAATCTCAACCCCTTCCAATTCCTATAGTTTTTGATTGACCACTGTGGAGGTATGACTTGGGTAAATATCTACTTCCAGCTTCTTATTGATAAGCACTGGGTAGCATTGATGCAGAGCATTGTGGACCTACTGCAGTTGTTCATCATAGAGATTCCTTGCAACAGCCTGACCATCTGGCTTGAGTCTCCAGTGCACAGAACCTTCACAATTCCACCAAATACACATGATTTTCTCCATGAGCCACTCCCTTCACATCACTGGCTGTGCTTCTTGGTGTGACCTCAGCCACTGGTACCCAGTGGTAGAATAACGTAGGAATATCCACTTTTCATCATCTGTGATGGCTCCAAAATCTATCTTCCTATGAATTTGACAGCAATCTACGACAGAGTGCCATGTTATGCCACTTGCTGGAGTGTCAGTCAATTCATAGGGAACCATTTGATGGTGTGAGGAAAAGAAACCAAGCTGGTGCAGGTGATGAATGATGGTGGATTGGGAAGACCCCACCTCAGCTGTCAATTGTTGTGTACTGGAATTTGCTGTCACAGCATTGACCAGGGTGTTAGTGTTGGTGGTTATTGGATGTCCTGACCTGACCTTACCTTGGCTTGTCTTTAAAACTGGTGTCCCCAGCATTAAAATGCCGGAACCATTTTCGTGCAGTGCTGCTGCCCACTGATTCCTTAACTGCACAAATTTCTCATGCTGCCACTACCACATTTAACCCTTTTTTCCAATAATGGCGTCGGAACACCCAAACAGCACATTTATCAACCTCCATCCTCTGCTTACCTGAAAATGCAATTTGGTTAGGTGTCTAAAGCATGTCATCACCCTCATGTGTTCCATGTCATCACTGTACTGATGATGCTGGCACACGTTTTGCTCAAACATGCTGGCCCAACATTATGTTTAGCTCAAAATGAGACAAACTTTTGATTCACTTTGGTGTGAGAACACAAGTGACAGCAAAAAAATTACCATGCCACTTCTGTTATCATGGAAAAGGAGGACGTAACAAGTGAAAAACCAAGGACCGGGTCAATTCTGCCTTAGAGGAAAATTAGAGAATTAATTTTTCAGGATTTGGAACTTAGCTTGTAAATTGCAAACACCTGCTTCATCCATGTAGGAATACTTTGGGCCTGTAGTATGTTGTAATGGTTTGACAACCTTTTCCTTTGAAGGGGATGTGAAAGGTGGAGGAGAAAGAAAAGGCTTATAAAGGAGGAAAGTCCCTTTCCCAAATTCTAGCATTGAATGAAGCAATGCTAATTACATGACCAAAAAGATGGTCAGCTGTTGGGAGAACCTTTTTTCTTAGAGTGCAACAATAATGTTCAATATGAATTTTGCTGTGTGTAATTCTTAAAGTTCTTAGAAGTGGCAGGTATTTATTTAGAATTGTATAAAGGATCTCCTGTTCAGGAACATTCCTTAGGAGTTGCTGAAGAAGGAAACTATGACCCTTCTCATTTCCAGATCTTGCTTCCTTCTGAATGCTGCCAATTTAGTTGCCTGCACCCTATTCTGCTATTTTCATTAGATAAGAGTCCATTCTTTGTGTTTTCTGAGGAATGGGAAGGACTGAAGAATACACAAATGGCTTGCAAACAAGTTTATACATGTAAGTCAGTGATAGATCATCTGTTGTTATTTTGTTTCTACTGCCTGCATCTTTTGCATTCCTGTGATAACAGATATTTATGTTCTTAAGACTCCCTGCTGAACTATCTCACATTGGTATATAGTTGTTCAATATGCAGTATTTTATCTTTTACAGTTCTATGAGTCTAACAAGTGTTTCATAATTGAAATTCATTTGCTTTTACATGCTGTTAACCTCAGGGTATCATGATCTTGTATTCTTGGTGATTCTGTGCTACACAAAATCTCTGTTTGTCTGACGTGTTTCAACACAGATATTAGTGAAGTACATTATAGGACTTCAACCACAAAATACATCAAAAGTTCCAAATTTACAATTGTAAAATGCAAACATATACACTTCATCATATATTCATACAGCATTGCAAATGTCATCAAGCTGCTTAATTATTCACGTGCTATTTAGACAATCATCTGATAGATGGCGCCACTGCGCCTGAATGACGGAGAACATAAAATTGAGACGATGCCGTGCGGGCACTGGAACATTTGCTACGTTTCGTGGATGGTGACGGGTGGTACATCTGTTGCGTCCACTCCTTGAAAATGGCCAGGGCGGTGGTTGAAAGTGCTTGGTTGTCATGCTTGTTTCTGAGGGGAGAGAGGTTCGTCAGCGTTGGATATAATGGTTTTGTCAAGTTTTTGGGTTTATTTTAATTTGGCACTGATGTGCAAATGTAAATAATTTTGGGCTACAGCTTTTTAACTTTGACGTTTTAGGAAATGTGTAAATAGGTTTTTATTGATTGATGTTTTAATTAGATTAAAGTGTTTTAGGGAGTTCAATTGCGTATAA
Organism: Macrothele yani; assembly: GCA_039090855.1. NCBI lineage: Eukaryota > Metazoa > Arthropoda > Arachnida > Araneae > Macrothelidae > Macrothele > Macrothele yani. The sequence continues at coordinate 43,934,315 of CM077004.1, forward strand.
TTGTGTGGTGGATTATGTTGAATCTGAATTTGGTCATAGGGAAGAGAGGGAGGGGGAGTGATGTTTGTGTGAGTTGAAAATGACTTTTTTTTTTTTTTTTTTTGGTGGTGGTGCGGCCTCGAACCACGATGTAAATAAGAAAAATACGTGTTGGAAAATGTGTAGAGGCGAAAACCTCCTAAATGATTTAGGGAATAAAGGTGAGTAACCTCAAAATTTATATATACACTTCAGTTTTTTAAATTGAAATGAAATTTTTGCTGAAAAATAATATTGAATGCCAAGGAAAGAATGCATGTAGCAAAATTTCTCAAAGCCCACTTGGAACATCCTGTGCATGTCTTTCAGCTCAAATTACTCTCCAGTGTTAGCAGCTTACTTTTTTGTTCTTGATATGTTAAAATCGTTTGTAGCACTCAAAAAGACCATCATAACCATGCATCTCAAAGCAAGCACTTATTTAATATCTTTTTGTTAGAGTAAACTAGATTTTCTAGTGCATTTTTTGGCAAGAAAATAAAAGTACTAACAATATTATTTTGTCTAGTCATATGTCCATTTTTATGTAGACAAAATATGTTCACATCTGTAATTTGAATTTCAAAAATTATTTTTTGTATCATATTGGATCAGTTTGTGTAAACATATTTTTATGTGGAATAACTTTTTTACGGGTCTTTTAGAGGTTATTTTTAATGAAAGTTGGTTGTCAAATTTTCGAACTAAAGCCTTGTTCGTCATCAGGACTATGTCACTGGAGTAGTGGCAGCAACTACTCCAGTGACATAGTCCTGATGACGAACTAGGCTTTAGTTCGAAAATTTGACAACCAACTTTCATTAAAAATAACCTCTAAAAGACCCGTAAAAAGTTATTCCACAATCACTATGAATAGAGGTGCCATAAATGCATTTACAACTAATATTTTTATGTTTTGCACAATATTTCCACTTCTAAAATTCAGTTAGGAAAGACAAGTCTTAACTGAAGCTACGAACAGAATTTCTATTGCATTTTTTTGCCATGTTATAAGTCATAGTTTTACGGGGTCGTATCAGAATTATATGACCACCCCAGGAATCACAGTGTACCCACCCAGGTGCATCACAGTGTGCACTGGACAAGGTCGACCACACTGAGATATAAGCAGCTGGCCAGGACAAATGAGCCATAGTGCTTTACGTGAGCACAATGGGCAGAGGTAGTGATTTCATGGACGTTCTAAAAGGAATGATCATTGGCTACTGCATCAAGGGTGGAAGTGTCTCAGAAACAGCAGACTTTGTGGGCTGTTTTCAAGGTGCTGTAGTAAGGGTGTACTAAACATGGACTGCTGGCACACCAAGTACCTCCTGATATCATAATTGTGGATCCCCAAAGGCCATTGACCCTAGAGAAGAATGTTGACTGGTGAAGGGCAATCGGCACGCAATAGTACAGCAATTGATCACGTAAATGAGCGCTGGGGCACCCGGGTACGTGTGCCCGATAACAGTAGAGTGAACCCTGTTGTGCATGGGTCTCCGTAGTCGATGCTGCATCAATGCGCCCACGTTAACCCAGGTCCATCGGCAACAACGCCTGCAGTTCGCGTAGGACTACTATCATTGGACAGTGGAAGAAGGTTGCCTTCTCTGATGAATCGAGGGTTCTACTCCACAGAAGTGATGGGCGGTGGTAGGTACAGCGTTTGACACACAAGAACCAACACCCAGACACGCTTATTGGTCAAGTACAGGCTGGCGGTGGCAGTATGCATGTCTGTGGAATGTTTTCCTGGTATGACCCGGGATCGTTGGTAACAGTGAATGGGCCCCTGAACTCCAATGGCTACCTGTCCATTCTCACTGACCACATGCATCCCTTCATGGTGGAAGTTTACCCTGGTGGTGATGGTGTCTACCAACAGGACAATGCACCTTGCCACGTCGCTAAGGGGATGCATGACTGGTTCCAGGAACACAGCAGTGGTGTCTCTGTTCTCCTTTGGGTGGGGAAATCAGTCGACCTCAGTCTCATTGAGCACTTGTGAGACTATTTGGATCGACAGGTTCAACGTGCCAATTCACAACCACATTATCTCTGGGACCTCAGTGCTCTGCTGCAGTCCGAATGGGCATGTGTGCCTCGGGCAACCTTTCAGGGCCTTATTGCGCCCATGCCACACCATCTCGTGGCTGTCATCTGGGTCAAGGGTGGTTATTACCATTATTAGGTAGGTGATCATATTATTTTGATGCGACTGTGTAAACGCTTGGTATTACCGCATGAGTGGCGATACCTACTCACTTGAGTTGGTCTTGATGATGGGTTGGTGTGCAACCTGAAAATTTGACAACAGCAATAAACTTTCCTGCTAGTAATCCCCATAAAACTGAAGTTAAATTTGTAATAGAAATCCTTTGAAAGCATTGTTTCACAGCATAGAGTGATGTTAAGAAAGTAATGAGATTTGGTGCATTCCATGTTAATTGGAGAGGTTCTTCACAGCGGCGGCTCGTGGTTGGAAAAATAGGTGAAGAGGTACAAGAGCAGTATGAAAATATATCTACTGTCTACAATGAAAACCCCTTAATGAGGACTTACTTTTTTTTATATTAAATCAATTTTTCTTCCTTTTAAAGCTGCAGATTTGTCGATTATGTCGTCATAAGATGGTTAGATGGTTGTTTCTTTGTGAGCATCAATAAAATATCTTCCTGAATAGAAATATTTGCCTGAGAAGCAAGTCTATCTTGGGAACTAGTGTTTCTTGAGCAAGTTTGTATTCTTTTCAGAAAACTTCTTTTCACTGGCACACTTGTAGATGGAATTGTTAAACTGAGGAAAACCAATTTATAATCTTCTGTAAAAATGTCTTTGTCTCCGTGAAACACTCGAAGGAGTTCTTTAGTCAAATATATTCCTTAATTTTTCATCGGCATATACAAGACTCAGTTCATTTTTAAGGCGCTGTGTTTAGTAAATATGTTTCCGTAAAAATGTAGATTTTCAAGAGCGCGAGAGGGAAAGCATGCATTAAATTATTCGAATTTGGTTGTGTCAGCAAGTCGGACAAATTGAAGTTTCTTACAGTCTTGAAATCTTATATCCATTTCCATAAGAATGTGGTCCAAAATTTTAAAATACAATTGTTTATAATTTTGAAAAATTGTTTCCTGTGTAAAAGCAGCATATTCCTGTGCTTATTTCTGTGATTTTGCTAGCTTTTCCAAACTGTGCTTCAAATAACTCATCGTTCCTTTTATGGCTCAAAATTTCACGAGTTTTTTTTTTTTTTTTTAATTTGAGTTACACAGTAGTTTATGTCTAGTTATTTTTTCTTCAAAAGTTCGAATAATAGATCGGTGGAGCCAAAAATGTAAATTCGAAAGTGTTAATATCATTCAAAAACTCCTTGGCAAGATGAATTGATTTGTTGTCTGATTATTTGCTATTCATCAGAAATCCGAACACTTCCTTCAATTTATTCCAATCTTCAACAACTACACTTACTAATTTCGAAGTGGAGGTCCATCGAGTTTCTGCTATGGTTGGTCTGCATCTTGTGGTTTTGCTGCCCCGGTGGCGCAGTGGTCTAAGCGATGGCCTCTGATCATTCGTCCGAACGGGGTCCGGGTTCGAATCCCGGTGAGGCATGGATGTTGTGTTTGTCTTACGGCACTGGCTCTCTCCCTTCCCTGGAACCAGTGACCCTAAATTAGGGACGGGCGACTGCTTATAGCCCATTGAGTTGCTCACGGTGGTCGTTAAACCTCCAATCAATCAACCATCTTACGGTTGTTGATATAAGTGTATAAGACCGCTTCGCAGAATGGTGAACAAATGAAGCAATTACACTGAGGCTTGCAAAAAGTATTCGACACTTAGAAATTTTAGAAAAACTCTGGTGTAATACAAGATTCAAATGATGAACTAAGCAATGAACAAAAACAGCTTGAGAAGCTTTATCCTTGACTTTTTTTTTGTAGTCCATTTAAGTGTCCAGACATTATACTTGCCCCATCGTAACATTGTCCTATTTATTTGTGTTGGTAATCAGACTGTTCCAAAATTTTGTCTAGCATTTTGTATAAAGCTCCTGACGTTCTATCTTCCTTCACATCATGGAAACCCAAAAATCCCTCAACCAATACACCTTCCGAATCAACAATAAAAAATTATTTAATTTTTGACGTGATTGTTTATATATTCAGAAATACATTCAATTAATTCATTTTGAATAGTTTTTATCCTTTCGTATTGATTTTCAATTTCTAAAGAACTTCTTCTTATCAACAATGAAAGTAATTCAATGAAATTTCCACGATTTATCGAGTCCATGCTTTCGTCATGGCCATGGAATGCTAGTTCTTGTTTGCTCAAATACAGTACAGACTAATACTGCATCAATCACTGTCTGCAGGAAAAGTCTATTTAAACGAACGATTTCGTTAAAATGCGTTTTCAAGAGCCTAGCATTTTTCCTCAGGGCATCGCAATGGTGTTTTGAATTTTTCAAAATTCCTTAACATTAATCCGCATTTCAGGTGTTAGCAAGAATCACAATGTTTATGAAGTGACCGTGTTACGCTTAATAAATCTGAGAATCTGTCTTTAATCCACGCCGAATGTTTATTACTAAAAAGTAAGCAGGGCCAAAAAAAAAAAAAAAAAAAAAAAAAAATTAACACCCGCTCCGCTGTGATCTCTCATGACTTTACGCTCAAAAACTGAAAGATGCAGAGGTAAGGCGCGTGAAGCTGAAACACTTCACTTGAGCGAGCAGATTGGGGAGGGTGACGTCACGGTTGCCATGGCAACTCGGCGGAAACTGCAGACTTCCAAGCATTCTATTTCGGCTCTTCACTTGCACTGTTTTGCGTATAAGGATTTGTTTTCCGATTTGAGTGCGCCATGTGAATTAATATCTATTCAAAATTTTGAGTATTTTGGAACTGAATAAAGGCAAAAAAGAATATATTATAAAAAATACTGAATAAAACTTTATTTTGAGTAAAATAGGTGAAGAGGCGCTTCACCTACTTCACCTGAGAAGCCGCCACTGGTTCTTCATGGATTTCTGTAACCTTTGAAAGCAGTTTTTGTGTACTGTACTTCAAGCTTTTGGGTAGAAACTTTTTTTTTTTGTTTCTTTTTAATGTAGAGTCCCTCTCTCTGAGCTCTTTTCTGTTGGCATCTCATTTTTTCTGTTGCCTCATTTGCATTTGTACTTGACAAGCTTCAAACTATCACCAGTGTTATATGTTAAATCATCATGCTTTTACTTAAAACTTAAATTTTTTGTGCTAAACTGTAGCACAAATAAGTAAAACTTTCTCTGATTTTAGCACCTGTAAAAATTTTAATTATTACCACAATTGAAGTGCTGAAGAAATGTCTCAAATACTCTTTAATAGTTTTATTTACTTAATAGTTTTGTTACTTTTTAATAGTTTTATAAAGTTATATTTTAATAGTTTTATTTACTTTTTCACTAATAGTTTTTATTTACTTTAATATTTAAGTTAAATGTGAAATACAGTTAAGGTTAGTGTTATACCACATCTTCATTCTTTTTATTTGTGGAGACATTTTATTAGTTAGTTTGTGTTTTCTTTCTAGTTCATTTATTTGTTTTATCTTTGGCAATTTTTCTTATGTATTTTGTTATACTGTTCAGGGCTTCCAAAATACCATGCCCGAGATGCCCAGGGCATTTAAATTATTGGTCTGGGTAGATAAATAAAAAACTGGTTCGAGCAACTAAATTTAAAAATGAAAAAGTTTGGAATAGAATTTCCTACTACGAGAAAAAGGACAGTCATCTCGTGTCATGCTTCTTTTCACTGCTAATTACTGGAAGTTGTGTTATTATTACAGAGTGCCAAGGACAGAAGAATATCACTTCTTTAATTATATTATACCCTAGGTCCAGAAATTGGAACCATATGCAGTTGTTTTGCTTTAATTATTGTTTAGCTGCTGCTATTAGCTCTACAGACTCAACTTTCTTAATTGCAGCTTTATGTTCTTTTTAGAGAGTTTATTGACAAAAAACAACAATTTAAACATTCCTGGGTGATATCTCTCCCCAAACCTTTCTATCGCATCCCCATCTCTTCGTTCAAGTTAAATTGCACAAAGAAGGCTTCCCTATTAGACCTCTTGTTGAATACACCCACTCCCCAGCAATTAATCTGGAAAGAAAATTAGTGATTGTGGAATAACTTTTTTACGGGTCTTTTAGAGGTTATTTTTAATGAAAGTTGGTTGTCAAATTTTCGAACTAAAGCCTAGTTCGTCATCAGGACTATGTCACTGGAGTAGTTGCTGCCACTCAATTGGAAGAGACCATCCGCAATTATCGTTAATTGTGGTACTTCTTCTTCTTGCTATTTTGATCCCTTCTTCTAGTTTTCTCTTTACTAAGTTTGACTGGTGGGCGATTATTTTCACTGAGTCCCAATTTATGGAGTGTCCACTTGCTTGTACATGTCTGTCTAGCCCTGTTTTGTTCCCAATGTTCCTAATAGCTGCTTGGTGTTCTTTCATTCGGACCTTAATACTTCTCCCTGTTTCTCCTATATAGCTGAGTCCGCAGTTACAGTCGATGCAGTAAATTACTCCTTCTTGCAATTGGATGTCCAATTCTTTCTGCTTTAAAGCTGGCAGGAATTTCTTTATTTTGTTATTAAGATCTGGAGCTAGCCTGATATTATATTTTGCTCCGATCCTTTTCAGTTTCTCGAAAAGTCCCTTGTGGTACGTAATTTTGCTGGTGAATTTGAAGTTGGTTTTTTCCTGCTTCTTTTTGGCACTGCCACTGCAAAATTACGTTTTTTCCTGCTTCTTTTTTGGCAATTTGAAGTTGGTTTTCCTGCTTCTTTTTTGGCACTGCCAAAAAAGAAGCAGGAAAAACCAACTTCAAATTCACCAGCAAAATTACGTACCACAAGGGACTTTTCGAGAAACTGAAAAGGATCGGAGCAAAATATAATATCAGGCTAGCTCCAGATCTTAATAACAAAATAAAGAAATTCCTACCAGCTTTAAAGCAGAAAGAATTGGACATCCAATTGCAAGAAGGAGTAATTTCACTGCATCGACTGTAACTGCGGACTCAGCTATATAGGAGAAACAGGGAGAAGTATTAAGGTCCGAATGAAAGAACACCAAGCAGCTATTAGGAGCATTGGGAACAAAACAGGGCTAGACAGACATGTACAAGCAAGTGGACACTCCATAAATTGGGACTCAGTGAAAATAATCGCCCACCAGTCAAACTTAGTAAAGAGAAAACTAGAAGAAGGGATCGAAATAGCAAGAAGAAGAAGTACCACAATTAACGATAATTGCGGATGGTCTCTTCCAATTGAGTGGCAGCAACTACTCCAGTGACATAGTCCTGATGACGAACTAGGCTTTAGTTCGAAAATTTGACAACCAACTTTCATTAAAAATAACCTCTAAAAGACCCGTAAAAAAAGTTATTCCACAATCACTATGAATAGAGGTGCCATAAATGCATTTACAACTAAGAAAATTAATTCAAAAATGCAAATTTCTTATGGCTAACCACTCAATGTCCATAATTTCCACCAAAGAGTTTTTACAAAAATTTCCATCTTTCACTGAAAACCAAGACATTTTACTAACCTTTGATGTTTCCCTTTTCCCTTCTGTCCCCTTTGAAGCATTTATGCTCCTAATAAAAAACTTGATGGAAAACCTGAACTTACCCAGAATACTCATCAGAGACCTCTAATGATTGTCTTCACACCTTACAAGAAAATAATTGTTTCACTTACAACAAACAGTTTTACCACCAATTCCAAGAAATACCCATGGGATCACCTCTTTCCCCTCTTCTTGCAGAATATTCATGGAAAATATTGAAAATAGCATTGTAAAACCCTCTCCCTTCCAACCCAAACTTTGGATTTGTTATGCGGGTGACATCTTTATAATTTGGCCTCATGACTTGAAAGACACACAATCTTACCTCTTCTATCTCTAGAAAATTCCCCACCATTAATTTCATTTTCAATCCTGAAAACAAAAACTATATTAATTTCTTGGATATACAGATAACTAGAATCAATAACAAATTCCATACATCTGTCTACAGAAAACCCACCACTATCACAGACATCATCCCATTTTACTCTAATACTGCTCTTCCCTATAAGCTTGCAGCCCTAAAATCACTCGTTCACCACGCCAATGTCATTTGCAAACGACCCCCACTCATTAAAAAAAGAATATGCAATCATCCAAGAAATTGCCACAAACCATCAGTTTCCCTTCAGAGTTGTCATGAAACTCTTCATAAAGTTTGAAGCTAATAAATTTGTTTGTCACCTATCTCCTCTGCAGAAACCATCCCTTTCCTTTATTTGTTCAATCCCTTACCATCATTCTTGTACTTACAAACTTGTCAAAATTTTCAAAAATTTTGGTTACAGGCTTGCAATCAGTCCTGCTCCCACTACCTTCCAATTAATATCTAAAGACTTCTAGATCCTTTAAACTGTCCTGGTGTATACCTCATACCTGTGTCTACTTCCTCAGGAGAAAAATGTTATATTGGTAGTACCTTTTGTACAGTCAACTGCTGAATTTTGGAACATAAAAGGGGTGTCAGAGATCAAAAGCCTTCTGACTTCTGCACTTCCTCTTCTGACTGTTGAAGATACCTCTGCCTGAAAATCTTCAAATACGTGAAGACAATGTAAATATTAACACACAGCAACTGAAAAATTGTATTTTGACACCACTGAGAACGAACCCCAGATCTCTCAATAACTAGCCGAGTGCGTTCTCCTTATGCTATGGTGCCAACAATCCATGGCGCTATGTGTCAGCATCTGACTTCATAAATCCATAGGGGTGGGCTCAGCAACTGAGACATCTCCATCTGGTGGGGCTTAATGGCACAAGCTATTAAATTATAGATAATAAATCCAAAGGGCGAGAGGAATGGTGAAAATCTTCAAATACGTGGAGGCAATGTGAATAGAGAAAGTCATCACTCTTTCCACGTTTTCTTTAATTAACATACAGCAACCGAAAAATTGTATTTCGACACAGCGGTGTCGAAATATAATTTTTCGGTTGCTTTGTGTTAATTAAAGAAAAACGTGGAAAAAGCGATGACTTTTGTCTACTTTATACCTCTGCCTCTCCAAACTAGAATAGTCCCAAAGGATTGCACCCTTCTCAAACAAATTTTTATTACACTACAGAGAAAGCATTGAAATTCTCTTCAATAGAAAAAAAACTTGCGATTTGGATGCACCCTTCATTATTCCGATAATTTGGAAATCTTTACTGGCAACAGCTATAGAAACGATGTCAACCATGCGAGTGCTTGCTTGTAGTGTAAACAAGGCTGATGTTTATACTTAAAGATCTTACTATTCATAAAGTTTAATATGTAATAAATCATGCGTGGCCATTTTTGCTTCATTATTGGCAAAGGTCATAAAAATTTTTAACCTAAAAAAATGAGGGTTCTGCTTTGTTTTCTTAAAAGATAAATTTTCGTGTGCATCAAGTTTTTACTACTTAGGCAGGTAAAATAATTTCTGCACATGCCCAGCTGGGCATGTAACTTTTCAGATATTTTTCAAGCCTTGCTGTTGCTATATTGAATTTTTCTTAAAGAACTTTAAAGTGTCATAAAAATTACTTTAAAGATAGATTAATGATTTTTTGAATGACTATGTATAGGATGAAATGTATCTGAAATAGTGAAAATTTGTGCTGTGTGTTGTAGCTTTTAGCTTGTAATGACATTAATGAGTAAGGCTTTATTCATTTACTTATTTTTCAGTATTATATCTGTTGGAGGTGATGGAATGTTTAATGAAATTGTTAATGGAGTTCTCTTAAGAACACAGAAGGAGAAGGGAATTGATGCAAATGAATTTTACAATTCATTTGTCACTCCAGCCATTCCATTAGGCATCATTCCTGCTGGTTCAACAAACACAGCTATCACCTGTGTCTCTGGATCTAATGATCCAGTCACTGCAGCTCTCCTGATTGTCATGGGTATGTAATTACAATATAGTTTCTCATACACTACCAGTTTTCATTTCTATGTGTTTGATGTACAGGAAGCTTTTAATCACATGAATGTATGTGTAATAAAAATGTACCACTTGATGTTGAAATAGCCATATGTAAAATGAATAAATTCATTTTAAAAATGAACAAGTAATATACCTAGGTATACTGAGTGCTCACTGAGTTATGACCACCTTCCTGATACTTTGTGGTCCCTTTTCACAGAAAATGGTTGCCACAAAGCATGGTGTTAATCATTATTCCCTTTAAGTGGCCATGGGCGATGCACGCCTGAGCTGGGCAGGCATCAAAACCACTTGGGCAAAAAATTTTAATTTCTCAGCTTCTCTTACTTAATGCAGTAGAAGTTGGAACTTGGATCGGAGCCCTTACTTTTTTTTTCTAATCCCCCCATTTTTATCACCTTTCTTTCTGCAATTGATTTTAAGTAAAAAAAATTATTAATAACATTTCATTCATTGATTAAAATTTTTATTTTATAAAAAGTGATAAGCTCAAACTTCTGGAATAAAAACACTGGGAATTAGGAAAAAACATGTGTACGCATAATATACAGTTTCTTTGCATATCAAAATACCAAGGAGAATAAGAAACAAAATAACAACTAAATGCAAAATAATTAGTTCAAATAAAACAAGTGTGAAGTCATTCTGATCTGACAGTCCTTTCAAGGAATAAATCGTCTCTCAATTTTCCCTTCCAAACTGAAGACTCAACCGTGAGAATTTAGGACTCGACCATCTTTGAGCGTACTTGGGAAATATTGTTTACCATTTATGAGGAAGTTGTCGGCTGATGACTTTGGCTTTTGTGACTTTTCCGAAACTTGTAGACTGTTTCAAGATCGATATGTTGTCCACTTGGGAGATAGTATATTGCAAGTAATTGATTTTCAATTTCTGAAAATTAATTAGGGATTTGAGAATTTTAATCTAAAATGCTTATTGCACGGAGGAAATTAAGTTGCTGCACAACCGTGCGCACGCTCATTTTAGAAGGAACATTGGTGTTAACTCCACAAGGTGTCTGTACTATTGTGGGTGGATCTGCAACCAAGCTGTTTGTATTGTAGTCCACAGTTCTGATATGGAGTGGTGCAGTGTGTCCAGCTGCATTACCTGATGGTCTCTAACATCCCACTGATGTTCAGTTGGGTTGAGATTAGGTGATTGTGGGGTGATTTAAGATGTCTTACCTCTTACATCAGCACTGTGTTCCTCGAACCATTCATGCACAAGGTGGGCCCGATGACACTGAGTATTGTCATCCTGAAAGAACCCATCCCCCTCTGGGTAGAGGTGCTACACCGTGAGGTGTATATGGTCTGCAAGCAGTCCTTAGCAATAACTGGCATCTATATTAATACAGACATCCGACGTGGACCAGGAACATCAAATAAAGGTCTTTGCTCTTTCCACATTTATAAGTGAGTCACGGAAAAATTCTCATTGGCCGCTACCGGGAATCGAACCCAGGGTCTTCCAGTTACGCTCCGGATATGCTTCCTGTAGTGGATGCATATCCGGCTCATAACTGTGGAAGACCCTGGGTTCGGTTCCCGGTAGCGGCCAATGAGAATTTTTCCGTGACTCACTTATAAATGTGGAAAGAGCAAAGACCTTTATTTGATGTTCCTGGTCCATGTCGGATGTGTGTATTAATTATTCATTCACCTTCTAATTATTTCTTCAGTTGCTGCTTACCATCTTTGGTGAATCCCCAGCATTGTGTGGGGCTCCAAGAAGCAACCTGCCAAAATTGGCTTGGCAGTTACCGTGTGCGAGTCTGGAGGAATTCGAGGCTGCTGTGGTGTAGTGGAAGCATATCCGGCGCGTAACTGGAAGACCCTGGGTTCGATTCCCTGTGGCGGCCAATGAGAATTTTTCCATGACTCACTTATAAACGTGGAAAGAGCGAAGACCTTTGTTTGATGTGGCATCTATATGTTGGTCTGCATACACCAGGGTCTCAGTTCATGCCAATTAAACATGTCACATATACCTCTCCAGTCTGGATAGTTGATGCGATGCATGAAGGATCCATATCCTGATGCTTCTGATGCCAAATATGGACTGAGACATATAGGCTGAATGGAATGCATATCATAATTCTTAAGACCAGAACACCTGCTGCCAATCTTCTGTCATCTAATCTGCATGCTATGGATTCCATAGAAGAAATATTCTTAACTAATTATGCCAGTTTTAGTGTTCAGTAATACTCTACAAGGAAGCAGAATTGGCTTCAACTTGCAAAATCTAAAGATGTTTAAAACTCAGATATTTGGAACTGGTTGTCCTGGGTGGTAGTGTGGTGTACGGCAATGAAACCTGGGTACTGCAGAAAAGACATAGGAGTCGTTTGTGTTACTTATGGGGGGGGGGGTTGTGGTAAGACGCCTCCTGAACATGTGAGGAATGAACAGGTGTTACAGATGTGTAATGTGGGGAAAAATGTTGTTAGTAAGGTAGAGACCCATATCCTTAGGTGGTTTGGCCATGTTGGAAGAATGGGTGTTGAGGTGCTGACTGAGAGAAGTTTGTTTTTCAGCCCAAGTGGCAGGAAAGAAAGGTAGAGGAAGGCCAAGGAAATCATGGAAGGGCCAGATTCAGGAATGTCTGGTTGAGAAAAAGATTATGAGTATGAAGTACAAAAGGTCTTGTGTGTGTGGTGTGTGATGGGTGTTAAGGAAGCTCGAGCGACATGCAGAGATCGTTGCAAATGGAGACATTTGATACACCAACAGTAAGTAAATTTTAGTTCTATCAATAGATGTGTACTTGGCACATCATGGTCTTTCTTTGAGGAGCTAACCTCTGAATCTCAGAGAACAGCTTAATGATGTGTGTGTGTGTGTGTGCGTGCGTATGCATGCATGCAACTTATTTTCCTGATTTTTATTAACTCTTCAAATTAATATGAGGTTTTTACTTAGGAATCAATTGCTTTACTCACTAGTAAAGTTTTCAAGCAGTGTCTGTACTTTTCTTCAAAATTCAGTATATGTTGCCATTGCAAAGACAAATTCCAGCGTTTAAGATCATTTAATGTTTTACTTTTTCTTCTCTATTTCTACTCTTTTTGCTAATTTTCTTTTGAAAAAAAAAGTGCTGTTGGTGTGTCAGTACTTCTATGGAGTCCTAAATCACTTTGCCCTTTATTTTTTGTTTATGTCCGTCCAAACCTGCTTTGTTCCTTATGTTTCTCAATTACAGCTTTTTGTTCTGCCAGTCTAATTTTTAGCTGTCTGCTTGTCTCCCACATAGCTGAGACCACATTCACATTTTATGTTGTAGAACACAGCTTTCTGCGGTAAGGTGTTTTCTTCTTTTTGCTTTAAATCTAGCAGATAATTACTAACTTTACTTTGTAAACTTGGAGCTAATCTGTCATGAAGCTTATCCCATGAAGTTTTGCAAATAATCTTTTATGGTGAGTATTTTTGCTAGTTAAGAGAAACCTTGTTTTTGACTTTTTTTTCCTCTAAGAATTTTTGTGACTGTTAAATTTCAAAAGAAAAATAACAGAACTGAAAAAAACAGAAAAAGAGAAAGGGGTATGATACATTGAATGCTCTGTAAAGTTGTTATTTGTCTCATGAGTGCAACAGTTCTGAAGCAGGATAAGCATACTGCTGCAAAATTTGATAAATAAGTAAAAGTTCATTCTAAATAAACTCCATATTAATTGGGATGGTTACAGATTAATACTTTCTAGGAATATCCATGTCACCATTTATTGCTGATTTTTAAAGTGCAACATTTCTGGGCGTATATTGTGGCTCATTCTCTTTTCTCAGTTTCTGAATTTACTGTCAAATTTTCTTTTGTAGAAGTGCTACTGATGTGCTGTTACTTCCTGCGAGTTTCAGTTTATTCCTGTGGTTTATGATCACACTTGTCTGGCCTTTTCTTGTTTGATACTTTCTCTATTGCAGCTTGGTATTCTGCTGCAGACGTCTTAGGTTATCATTCTGCCACTCAGTAACAGTTATATGACCATAGCTGAATTCCGTACTGTAAATCATTCCTTCATACATTAGGATACTTTTTTTCTTTGTTCTGTGTTAGGAGGACTTTTTTTACGTTATTATGTGAGCTTGGTGCAATATGGCATGGAATATTTTGCTGCTGTTTTAAAAGAGCACTTTTTGATAACTTTTCAGAGACCTTTGGCCTAATTTTTGAATGCTGACTTTTTCTTTAAATATTTTTTAAATGTAAAAAGTTGTGCAGTTGTCATCTGCTAAAATTACATGTAATTTTTCTTTTTCATTTATTTTTACTACCTCTAGTAAATTCAATTTAATATTTTTCCAAGAATTGTGTTACATTTTTTATATAAATAGAGTAATACGCATAAAAATGCAAAAACTTAGTAGGCTTTTTGTACATTTAATTCCTGACCTTTTCATTTATCTCTGTTAGAGTAAAATTCAAGTAAACAATTTTTTTTTTTAAGTTGTAATGTGAATTTCATGAAATAATCTAGGAAACAGAGACAAACAAGAGTATTTGCTAGAAGAATATCATCTTCATTTATGAGTATTATTATATCATACCTTACTTATAGTCAAATAACCAGTCTGTAACCAAGATACATGGGTGATATAACTTTTGTACTGATCTGCTTTTATATTTGGACACTTTTATGGAGTTAGATCTGTATATTTTACTGTAATTGGTAATAATCTGGGTTCGAATATTATGTTGCATAATCGAAACCTCTTTAATCTGAAATAGCTAGTCTACAAAGTCTTGTTCAAAGTGCTAAAGTGGGAAAGTGGCGAAAAAATTTTGTATAAATAATTGTTGAGTTTGCAGAGGTAATAATAACAGTAGAAACACAGAATAATAGGCTCTACAGACCTTAAAAAAAAGGGTGGGGATCCAGGTAGTGTTACTGCGCATGAAAATTTTTCACCACATAGTTTTAGATTGGTTGCAAATAATCAGTACACATTACTAACTTTTTTTACAATGAAAAAATCATACCTTTTTTTTTTTTTCCACTGTTTCTTTCCCAACCGTGCATGGAAATTTTTCTCCATGTAGTTTCAGATTGGTTCCATATAGTCAGTACACCATTTTTTTCTACAGTGAAATCATACCTTTTTGTTTTTTCACTGTTTTTCTCTTCTCGTTTGTAAGGTAAAGGAGCTTAAGCAGTAATTTTATAAATGAATTTAAGTATGTGTTACGTTATGTTTTTCACACACTGTTGTATTTCCCAGTGTGTATTATGCCTTCCCAACTTCTGTGTGTGTGTGGACGAGAGATAGAGAGAGCACCTGGATAAGTGTGGGAGAATAACAATTTCAGTTCCTGAAAATGCAAAATTGCACCAAGTGAAGATTTTAAGTGAACATACAGGAATGCAAAATTCTATTAATACATTCAACTATCTTTAGAAGAATTCCTAATATAATCATATCACACATGGCTTATGTTAAAAATTATAAGTGGTGGGATGTTTCAGTAGTGATTTCTACCTTCATCAGCCATGGAAAGAAACAAGTGGAATGAACCATGTGGTATAAGCATAAGTTGTTACCAGATTTCAAAATAGCTTTCCAAATGATAGGGATGCGAAAAGGTGCATCCATACTGCAGGTGTTAGGAGTAAGGTAGATTTCAGGCTTTTGCTGTACCTGAGGGCTTTCCAATTGCTGAATGGAGCGATACGTTTAACATTTTGCCAATTGGGAATCGCGGATGCATCGCTGATAGTTAAAATTGAAAGGGAGGTGGAAGGGTTGCCTTTCTTAACATCGACGATATGTTTCATCAATCGCCGGTTGATGCTCCTGTAAGTACTACCAATGTAGTGGGTAATGCCTGTGAAAGTATTGACAGGGATACAGTAGACACCTTTTAAAATCTTTTATATTTTAGTAGGAATCGTAGTGAGAAGGATTGGCAATGAAACCCGTAACACACAAAAAATTAGAAGAGCTCCGAATAAATTTACAAGGTGTCTACCCTATCCCTGTCAACACTTCCGCAGGTGTTACCCACTACATTGGAAAGATCAGGAGCTATTTATATTGTTAGCTAGAATGAAAATTACATGATGATTTAAATTGCAGTTTTTCATTAAGAAAAAAAATGTTTCTTAAGGAAAGGAAAATAACATGTGTATCAACACATATCTTCATGTTATAGAAGAAAGTTTTCACAGCCTTCTTGTTAACCATGCTTTTTCTTTCCTTTTTTAGGAGAAAGTGTTGGCGTCGATATTTGCAGTATTCATCAGCGAGGTATGGTTCCTCGTTATGCTGTAACATTCGTCGCATATGGTTACTTTGGTGACTTGCTTAGTGACAGTGAGAAAATCAGGTGGATGGGACCAAAGCGATATAATTTTTCAGGTATCAGCTTTTTTTCTTCAATTTTGAGATATTTACATAGTAGAATATTGTATTGAGAGGAAAAAACTGAATTGTTTTATTGGTGAAGTTACATGATGTTTTGCATCGCCACCTTGGTGGCAGAGTGGTCTAAGCACTGGCTTCTGACCATTTGTCTGAGACTGGTCTGAATCCAGTGAGGCATGGAGTTGTGTTTGTATTATGGCACTAGCTCTCTCCTTTCTCTGAAGCCAGTGAACCTTAAATTAAATTATTTAATTAAAACTTGGATAAAAAAATTAAAAAACATAGAAATTTTAATTGAAAAAAATTAAAATTTTATGTTTTTTACTGAAAAAATGTAGAAATTTCATGTATGACTCTCTTGTATTTGCAAAGATCCATTCTTTATCAGCTTCTGTGATATTATCTGAAGAAATGGTGATTCCAGGCCTCGATTATTATGGTAACCACTGTGAAGTGATTTTAGGTGCTTCAACTAGCACAAATATGAAGTTTATTCAGGTTTCTAAGCTTTGTTTGCTTATAAATCCATGCCATTGTTGGCACAGATGTGCAGTATTTTCACTGTTTTCCATTTAGCCACCAGTAATGAAACAGCCTGAGCCCAGGCCCCAACTGGGCTCAGGCTTCGTAATATTTACTATGGGTTCAGGCTTGGGCTCTGAATTTTTTTCTTTATATGATTTAGCATACAAGTCTTCAATTACACTTCCAAGTTGGTAAAGGGAATTTTCTTTCGAATAACATTATGTTATTGCTCTAAAAATTACTGTTTTACACTTTGTAAGTGATAATGCCGTTTGGTACTGGATGCATTGCTATAACTGTTAAATAATAGAATAATTTAGTATAGTATCAAAATAATTAACTCATAAGATACTGTCTTAGGTTGTCATTTTTATTTGTTGAATAATTCTTTCATTCATGCCCTTGGTTTATGTATTCAGAATTTTTCTCTTCTTATTTTCCCGAAAAATATCGACTGCCTTTGTCATCCGATCCAGTGCGTAAATGGCATCCTTTGTTGATCTTGTCAAGCTACGTTCAGAATATTTTGATCTATCATTCAATTCTTCTTGATCCTAGGTTCAAATGGTTCATTGTACAGGGTGTCCGAGAATTATTGGACACATTACAAAATTATGTACAAAAAAAACAACTATGAGCATCGTCTGTTTTTCTATGTCATGTATTACTAACACGGTTTCTATATTTTTGTTTTGCAGAATTGTTATTCCCAGAATCCGATAGATGGCACTTGGTGTGTCTTGATGAGGAATGTATGAGAAATGCGCAATCAGTAGTCCTGTCATCCGTACAGCAGAAGGCGATGTGTGTGTTATGGCTTGCGGAAATAAAGTCTGTCATTAAAGTTAAAAGACGGTACCGTTTAGATTATGGTTGTAATCCTCCGTCAACGAATTCAGTTAAGCGGTGGATGAAACAGTTTAAAGAAACTGGCAATATGGAACATCGTGGAGGACCGGTAGGCCTAGTGTCAGCGGTGAGACGGTTGACCAAGTTAATAAAAGTTTCCGACAAAGCCCCAGGAAATTCATTCGTAAAGCAAGCAGAGAACTGTACATTCTGAAATCAACAGTTCACGATATCTTGCACAAGAAATTAAAGTTTCATGCTTATAAAATTCAAATAGTGCAAAAGATGCATGTAAATGATCACAGTCTGCAATACGATTTTGCTGTGGATATGCTGAATCGAGTGGAAAACGACGAAAACTTTCTCAGTACTGTAATTTTTAGTGATGAATCCACATTTCATGTATCAGGTATTGTGAATCGTCGCAACTGTAGGATATGGGGCAGTGAACCACCTCATGCTGCTATTGAACTGGAACGTGATTCTCCAAAAGTTAATGTGTGGTGCGCCCTATCAAAAAGAGAAGTGATTGGCCCTTTTTTCTTCTGCTAAAAAACCATAAATGGGGACCTTTACTTGGATATGCTAGAAAATTTTGCTATACCCCAAATCAAAAGATATTGCAACATCGTTTTCCAACAAAACAGGCCTTCGCATTGGTCAACGTGTGTACGTAAGTGCCTAAATGAGCATTTCCCCAACAGATGGATTGGGCGTGGTGGTCCCATTCCGTGGCCTCCTTGCTCTCCAGATCTAACTCCATTGGATTACTTCATGTGGGGTTATGTGAAGGATTGTGTCTGTCAGACACCTTGTACTGATTTGCAGGAACTGAAGCAGCGTATCACAGCCGCTATTAATTCCATAACTCCTCAGATGCTTGCCAATACATGGCATGAAACCGAGTATCGCTTGGACGTACTACGAGCAACCAAGGGATCTCACATCAAAATTTATTAACTTGTGTAGTTACATTGTAAGTTAGTACAGTCAGTTTCTTTCTATCTGTTTGATGTTTTGTTTTATATAATTTTGTAATGTGTCCAATAATTCACGGACACTCTGTATGTTAACAGCTAAGCATTTGTTTCCTTCAATCATAGTTCTCTTTCGTCTTATTTTCAACAAAGACCGACTGTCCTTGTCATTCGATCTGATGTGTAATCGGTATTATTTGATGACTTTTATGATCTATTTTCTGAATATGTTGATTTAGTATTCAGTTATTCGTGATCCGAGGTTCAAATAGTTTGTTGTAAGGTAAAGACAAAGATAAGATTTTTTACCAAAATCAATGATCACAATTTATAATACAAAGTCTTCCTCGTGAAATCATGTAATAGCAATTTGGAGCAAAGGAATTTTATCAGTCCTACTAAAGTATTTAAAACTTAAAAATAGTTGAAAAAAGCAGGTAGTTTATAAAATCTTCACTAAAGTTCTTTCACACCGCTTGAAGGTAGCACTAGACATGGCTCAACCGAGAGAACAAGCTGGATTCAGGAGTGGCTACAGCACAATAGATCATATCCACGTGCTGAGAGAACTAATTGAAAGAGCGAGGGAATATGAACTTCCATTGTGCATGGCTTTTATCGATTATGAAAAAGCCTTTGATTCGGTGAAACCATCAGCAGTTACAATGGCTCTGAAAACCTGCGGTATTGAAGATGCATACATTAATATTATTAATAACATCTATGAAAATGCAAGTGCAAAGATTAGGCTGTTTGAAAATACAACACACGTAAAAATTGGAAAGGGAGTGAGACAAGGTGACACCATATCTCCGAAGCTCTTTAATGCAACATTGGAGGGTGTTTTTCAGTCACTGAGCTGGGAAAACAAGGGGATAAAGATTAATGGAGATTATCTAACCCATCTTCGTTTTGCTGATGACGTAGTCATTTTTGCAACTACCCCATCAGAGCTGCAGAGTATGATCCAGGAACTTGCTGACAAGAGTAAAGAAGTGGGATTAAAAATGAACTTTCAGAAGACAAAAGTGATGTTCAATGCTTTTACAAGAAATGAAGATTTATCGATTGATGGAGAAAAGCTGGAGATAACAGACACGTACGTTTATCTTGGACAGCAGATATCAAGTGAGGGTCACATTGATGAAGAAATTAATCGGCGTACAAAACTTGCCTGGAGAGCTTTTGGAAGAAACAGCATAATTTTCAAGAGCAATATGCCATTATGTCTTAAAAGAAAAGTGTTTGATCAATGCATCCTTCCAGTGCTTACGTATGGTGCAGAGACGTGGACCTTAACTAAAAGAGACATACAAAGGCTGCAGACAACTCAAAGAAGCATGGAAAGGTGCATGCTTGGTGTAACCAGGAGAGATAAAAAGAGGAACTCGTGGATCCGAAAAATGACAAGAGTGGAAGACATCATGATCAGAGTTAAATCCCTGAAATGGCAATGGGCTGGACATACTGCCAGAAGGACAGATCATCGATGGACAGCCGAAATTTTAGATTGGATTCCAAGGGACAGGAAAAGACCCAGAAGAAGACCACATAGGAGATGGGTGGATGAAATTCGAAAGTATGCAGGGGTGACATGGAGGAGACTGGCACAAGACAGACCGTTGTGGAGGAAACTTGGGGAGACCTTCGTCCAGCAGTGGATTGATAATGGTTGACAATGATGATGATGATGACTCCTACGTTACCAGACTAGTTTCAACAGCATATCTCCGCTGTCACCTTCAGTGGTCGTATATGCCGACTTTATGGCCTGCTGTACGATTTGCAATGTTAGTTATCTTCATAAATTCGTGAAGATAATCGACATTGCAAATTCGTGAAGATAACAGACATTGCAAATACACTGCCGGAAAGTGGAAAAAGAACACCAAGAAGGAATTTGGGCGGACGATTATGAAATTTACATATGTTAATGGGGTCGAGTTTATGTAGGTGTGATGTTAATTTCGGGACCAACCGGTGAGCGCTTATGCCACAGCATGGCATAATATGCAAATTATCGTCGGTGGTATTTAAGGAGTACAGCGAAGTGAATGTAATCAGTCGTCGGCGTATGGACACGTGCGAAGACCCTGAAGAATCTGCAATGCCTGGACATGGAAGACGTGTACGATTTCAGCAGTTATCGGACTTTGAGCGAGGTCATCTAGTCGAACTCCGCGAGGCCGGGTGGTCGTATCGTTGTATTGCGGAGCGAATTGGATGCGAAGTAACGGTAGTGGTACGATGGTGGCATAGATGGTCCGAGGAACATTATTCCCACACAAGAAGACGTGGCACCGGGGGTCACAGACGGACTGATGAGTGGACCGATCGACGCATAAGAAGAGCGGCGTTGTCAAGCAGAACATCCACTGCGACGCAAATCCGAGCTGCCGTTGCACCTGAGGTGACTGTGCGAACAATCCGCAACCGTCTACTGGATGCAGGACTACGTGCACGTGTGCCTCTGGCATGTGTATCTCTGACTGCATCCCACCATCAGGAAAGGCTGCAGTGGTGTCACCAACATCTGCACTGGAGAACACAATGGCGATCTGTCGTGTTCAGCGATGAAAGCAAATTCTGCTTGGGAGCCTCCAATGGCCGCATGCATGTTCGCAGATGCACAGGGGAGCGTGTCCACCCTTCTTGCATCCGCCAGCGACACACAGGGCCTACACCTGGTCTCCTGGTGTGGGGAGTGATCAGCTATCGCTCCCGTACACAACTAGTGTTTGTACCGGACACGTTAAACAGCACCTCCTACATCACAACATCATTCAGCCCGTTGTTGTGCCATTTGTAAGGTCGGTCCATCGTGGTGTTTTCCAGCAAGAGAATGCACGCCCACACATGGCAAGTGCAACGCAACATGCAATTCAGGGTGTGAGACAACTTCCATGGCCTGCACGTTCACCGGATTTGCCCCCCATTGAGCACGCGTGGGATTTTATGGGACAACAACTTATCCGGTCTCCACGGCCAGCCACGACCATCCCCGATTTACGCGTCCAGGTTGAGGATGCTTGGAACTCAATACCCCAAACTTACATCCAACATCTGTACGACAGACTCCATGCCAGAATTGCACAGTGTGACGCAGTTCATGGCGGTTCAACCTTGTACTAACCATGTTACATGGAAATGTTATTTTTCAGTTTACCAGCAAATACAGCTGTATTTTGCCATAATGTTTTGATCACGTTATCCTCTGTATTCCGTTATTATGCTGTATAAATTTCGTTGGTATCAGACGTCTCCTTCTTGGTGTTCTTTTTCACTTTCCGCCAGTGTAGTACAGCAGGCAGCAAAGTCTGCATATACGACCACTGAAGGTGACAGCAGAGATATGCTGTTGAAACTAGTCTGGTAACGTATGAGGGCTGGATGTAAAATTTGTTTTTTTTCAACTATTTTTAAGTTTTAAATACTTTAGTAGGACTGATAAGATTCCTTTGCTTCAAATTGCTATTACATGATTTAAGAGGTAGACTTTGTTTTATAAATTATAATAATTGATTTTGGTAAATAATCTTATCTTTGTCTTGAACTTACAACAAACTATTTGAACCTTGGATCACGAATAACTGAATACTAAATCAACATATTCAGAAAATAGATAATCAAAGTCATCAAAAAATACCGATTACACACCAGATCAAATGACAAGGACAAATGGACCTTTGTTGAAAATAAGACGAAAAAGAACTATGATTAAATGAACCAAATGCTTAGCTGTGAACATACAACAAACCATTTGAACCTAGGATCAAGGAGAATTGAATGATAATTCAACATATTCCAAATGTAGCTTGTCGAGACCAACAAAGGATGCTGTTTACGCACGGGATTGGATGACAGAGGCAGTCGGATATTTTTCTGGAAAATAAGAAGAGAAAAATTCTGAATACATAAACCCAAAGGCATGAATGAAAGAATTATTCAACAAATAAAAATGACAACCTAAGACAGTATCTTATGAGTTAATTATTTTGATACTGTACTAAATTATTTTATTATTTAACAGTTATAGTAATGCATCCAGTACCAAATGACATTATCACTTACAACATGTAAAACAGTAACTTTTAGAGCAATAACATAATGTTCGAAAGAAAATACAATACCACGTAATATATATGGCTGAAGATCTTACAACAACCATAATGAAATTATTGGTAAAGGGAATTCTTTTACAACTAGGAGTGGAGTGTAGACGGGGAGAGCTATGTATTCTGGGTTTGGGGAACAAATGCCATGGGCCATACATTAGTTAATTTCAGCAGAGAAAGAAAAGCTTCAAGAACTGTTGATAGTCGATACCATACCGCATCATCAAAATTTCACCACCTTTATAGACGGCAGCTCTCTGCTAATTTTATTGAGCAATGTACTTATGTTTCAGCATAGTCTGATTTTTTTCGGATAGCCAGAAGCATTTTAGGAGGAAATGAATGAACAAAGAAAATCGTGCATCTGTGCTACAGAAACAGATAGGTGTCCCTTCCACACTCCCCAGTTGAGAAAGACACTCATTAATTGAAGGGGAAAGAGAGAATGGAAGTCTGTAAGAAAATATATATTTTTTAATAATGCCAAAACAGGTTAGTTATAGTTTTCGGGCCTGGGCTGTATTTCATAATATAAATTTTGGGCTTGGTCTGACATATTTTCGGCTTGTATAAGCTCAGGCTCTTAAAATTGAGCCCGAACTCAGCACTGGTATGCAAGTAGACTTGCCTCAGAAAACTTGAAAACCGCATCGTCCTGGAACAATGTGGTTTTCTGAGGCATGCCTACTTGCATATTAATTTAATAGAACTCAGTATGATAATAATTAATAAAATTCAGTATGATAATGTCTCCTCTCCAGAAGAGGTGGCTACATGGAAACCAATGAAAGTACTGCACATTTGTACCAACAATGACATTTGTATTGCATCCATGTATATGTGAAGAATTATTTCATCAGGGAGATTTGTTTCACATTGATACGTATTAGAAATCCATTGTAACTGGATATGTAATGGTGGCATGCATGAGTGGGAATCTGGAGAGGTTTCTTAGGAGATGGGTACAGTTAAATAATACACTTTTATGCTGAGAAATCATGTGTCATTGTAAGTCAGCAATGAGGAAAGCAATAATTCTTCATTTGAGTAACTGGTCTTGCATGCTGCCTTGAGTAAGTGATCTTGTTTTCAATTCTTAAATTTAATCTTCTGAAATTTAAATTGCATGTCAGTTGCTAACAAAAACATCCTCACTCTTTGTGTGACCTTTCGTGACTGTTACTTGTGTTTAGTCAATCATAATTTTTTTTACACACAGCCTAGTGCTGTTGTACAATCATGAAATGTCTAGGTTCCTTGAAAGAGCATTGGCTGAGTAGTCTTGGGACTAAGGGCTTACAATGACATTCCAGGAAATTCAAGAACTCAGTATGATAATGTCTGCTTCAGTAATCTCAATAATTGTGTTTTCTGACTTGTGTAATTTCATTTCTGGGGTCACTGTTTCAATATTTTCAATATTTATATTTTTCATTAATACTTACATTTTGAGTCACAAGAATAGCATGTTCTAAGAGTCATGTGTGATCTTGGAGATCTTGATATATGTTGTGAGACACACTTGTTTTTGAGCACTAGATTGGATTATACAGTACGATGGAAGCAGTCTGGAATGATTTTCAGACCAATGCCAGTGCTTCCATCACCATTGAATCTGCCCTTGGCCTGATAGAAAAATCATTTTCCCTTAGATAAATTCTTAACAAGTTTCTTAGCAAACAGTTCAATGTGCAAATAAATTCTCATGGTCATCAATAAAAGCAATTTCTGCACATGTCTCCATAGATATGAATCTTTCAGTTAAGTTTTAAGGTCATTAGTTGTAATTTTTTTGGGGATAATTCTATCTGATGAAAATTTGCTGCTGCATCCATTATTGCCATATTTGCTTTAAAATCTTAAATGGGGTTCACGAATGAGTGTAGTATTTGATTATGGGTCATTAAGCAATCATCTCACACAGTGATCTGATCTTCTTGCAAAATTATGGCTTGTCCTGCTACTTCAATTGATGTTGCACGAGAAAATTTTAAAATAAACAACAAATAGAGCTTTGATCAAATAAGGTGTACGATTGCAAAAAAGTTAGTGCTGTAGTAATCATTTTTGGATATTTTTAAAAGATATAACTCAGCTGTAGAAATAGTTTGTTACTTTCAGTGACGAAAATGTTATACAAGCTATACACTGTAGCTGGACACTCTGGAAATGTTTAAGAGTTGATAGTTGTGAAGATAATCATTACCTTGAACTTTGATTGAAACTGATTTCTACATCAGTGCAGTTAATGCCTGTGATGCAGTTCAAATTGGATTACATCATTAGGTGAAATTTTTAATTGTAATTCTTGTATATTAAGAGGAAAAAAATTAAGAATAATTCTTAGTCTTCAGGTTTAACAATTTTATGTCTAACATTAATGCAAAAATGTTTTTCAGCGGAAGTTCACAGCAGTGATCATCTTTACATCTATTGACTGATGACAAACATTCCAAGATTGTTTAGATCCATTCAGTGGATATTGGATTTAATTTTTATCATTCAAAGTAACAGAAAATGTTTGAAAAATTATTTATACCTTTCTGTATGTGACTTCTGTGGCAATTATTATAAGGGAAATTATAGCAATCACTCTTTTTCATTGTCAAATTTGGTGGGAAGTAAGGTAATAACAGATGCCATCTTTGTTCCATGTGGGACATGAATAAATAACACTTCTTTCATTCTTCTGTTTACTCTTCCTCCTTCTCTCCTCAATCATAAGGATGGTGGGTATCATTGGTCATCATCCATAAAGGAATTATTTCCTGAGCCATAAGCTTGATGTTCCGGTAGTCTTTCTCTTGTTAATTGACTTATACATTAAATTTTTGGGCATCCTCTTCCAGCTTTTCCTTCTATTCTGCCTTCAATCAAGTTGGCACACCACTCCAAGTGTATTATGAGGTGGCTTATCATGCTGTCTCTTCTTCTTTCTATAGTCTATGGTATTTCTCGTTTTTCCTGAACTTTTTTTAACACTTCCACATTTTTAATTTTTTTCTGTCTAAGCAATTTTCATCATACATTGCCAGCACCACATTTCAAATGATTGTAACTTTGCTCTGTCTCTTTTTTGCAGTGTCCAAGTTTCAGATGCATAAAGTGCCACATTCCATTTAAAAGTTTTTCATAAAAATTTTCTTTGTTTCGAGAGACATGGACTTGGATGTTAATTGTCCTCTTTTCTTATTGAAAGCATTCTTTGCTTGTGCTATCCTATTTCTAACATCTTTTACATTTCTTCCATGAGATGTAAAAATGCTACCTAGGTAAGTGAAATCCTCAACTTGTGTTACTCTTTTTCCTTTTAATATGATTTTAACCTTTTGCTCCCCATCTCTGGTGCATTTCATTACTTTTGTCTTTGTCACATTTATTATTCATTTTTCATTTATCTTCAAGAATCTTGTTCAGTTCTTCTAATGACTGTTGTAAGTCTCTTTCATTATCTGCTATTACTGCAATGTCATCAGTAAATCATATTGTTCTGTAGATCCTTACATTTACTCCTTTGCCATTGTTTTCAGCAAATTCTTTCATGGCTTCCTCAATGTAAACATTGAAGAGAAGTGGGGATAGCTCATATCCTTGTCTGAATCCTTTGCTTATTTTTGCTTCATTTTCCTCTTTCCCTATTAGTGCCATTTGAAGTTTGTATAGTTGATATATTATTATTCTGTCATTGAAGTCTATTTTATGATTTTTTATAATTTTGAACATATAATGTTCAAGTCAGCATTATCAAAGGCTTTTTCTATGTCTATAAATGCAGTGCATACAGATTTGTTTATTCTCGATGATATTTCTATTACAAATATATACGAACGTTGAAGAAACGGGTTTATGTACGCCCAATTAATGTGAAAGATGATAAAAAGTGAACTCTGTTTATTAGGCGTATAAAATAAAGGGATCAAGAGATGCTAGCTTTCACTACCTCCAGGTAGCTTCATCAGGCATTTAGTAGCTAAAGATCGCAGAAGCAACTTGATTTTTTTTTTTATCGTCTTTCACGATATTTCTATTGTCAAGTGGAGGCTTATCATAGCTTCTCTAGTTCCTCTGTTTTTTCTGAAATCAAACTGAACTTCTGAGAGATTTAAACTAGTTAACTTTTTTATGGGATTTATCTAGGTAATATCTTAAAATTTCTGCAAATTTTTGAAGAGAACTCCTCTTGTTCGTCATGCAGTTTTTCGTTCAATCTCCGTCATGGTCTTCGGTTATGGTTAACCTTGACGGTTATGGTGACTCTGCAAAATGTCTTGCCAGATGTTAGGCAACGAAAATCCCTTACAGTCATTAATGATGAAGTTCTGATATTTTCCAATTTAAAGTCCCTCTTTCAATTTTGGCTTCAGGAAGTTGGATTGATGTCCAGTGTCAAAGAGTCCCAGTCCATGTGGTGTCCTATTTCTCTAACGTGTCTGTCTAATCCTGTCTTGTTTGAACAATTTTTTATTGCGGCCTTTGTGGTCTGTGATGCGAGTTTCCAGCCTACGACCTTGTTTCTCCTATGTGGTATTTTCCACAGCTGCTGGTTACTTTATAATTTACTCCTTGCATTTTTAATAAGTTTTCTGTTTTCTTCTTTTTGAATCAAGCTAGGGCAAAATGTTTTAAGTTTTCTGTCTAAACTGGGAGATAATCTAACATCATATTTACTGCTTATTCTCTTTAAAGATTCAAACAAACCTTTTTGATGCATAATTTTTCTTGTGAACCTTAAACTCCTGCTTGCTTGTATTTTTTTGTTTATCTTGTTTGAGTAATTTATCTATTTCCTTTTTTGGGTAGTTATTTTCCGTTAGCATTTCTTCCAGTTAATCCATGTGGGCTTTTTTCATATCTTCTGAGGAGATTAAATTATTTATTTTTTCTAAAAATTGGTTTGCAACATTTTTCTTCATTGAGTATGGATGAGAAAAGTTAAAATCTAGTAGTTTGTTTGTATCCAAAGGTTTTTTGTACATTTTTGTGAGGACATTAATGGTCAGATCTAAGAAGTTTAATTTTCCTTCAGTTTGAACCTCCAAAGTGAACTTAAGGGAATCATCGAATTCATTAAAGCATCTTAGAATTTTTTCTGGAAAATTTTCATCCTTGCTATCTATAATGAATAAGATATCCATATATCTGTGATAAAGGCAAAAGTATGAGTACAGTACCTTTCTTCCAGCTTTCTACATTTTTTCTAGTACCTTTTCTTCCAGCTTTCCTACATAGTAATTTGCTAACAGTGGGAAGAGTGGGAAGCCCATTGCTAGTCCAGACTTTTGGAGGAAAAATCTTTTCTCAAATTGAAAAAAAGTTGTTTTTTAAAGAGAAAATCAGCATTTCAAAAATCCCCACTAGTAAATTCCTTGCTTGATTATGAAAAACAATTTTGTCTGCCAGGTCATCTGCTAAAAAATCTATAAGCTGATCTAAATTTATGCTAGTGTACATAGAAACTATGTCAAGGCTACCAATAACAGGAAAATCTAGGGTTGGAAGCTGCTCTAGTTTACACTTTAGAGTTGAGGAGTTTTTTGTAATGGAAAGAGGTTCTAATAAATTTTGAAGGTGTGAATAAAGAAAATAGTTCAGATTTGAAAGCATTGAGCATTTTGAATTTATAATTGGGTGGTTAATCTTATGTAATTTTACTATTCCATGTAACTGAGGCAACCTGAATTGCAATTTTGAGAACTTTTTAAAGTTATCTGGGAGTTAGCCTTTTTTCTTTTGTACTGAAATGAGCTTTGTAACTTTTTTAATTAATTCAGGTAATGGGTTTTCCTGTATCTCCTCATAAATAAGCTTTTTTAACTCTTCTATTTTCTTCCGATAATCTTCTTTATCCATAATTGTAATTAACTTACTTTTGTCGGTTTTCAAAGCCACTAAATTTTCTTCTTTTTTGAACTGGTTTAAAGCTCTGAATTGGTTGGTTTCAAAGTTCCTTTGGGGGATTTTTACATGTTTAAGGAACTTTGTAAGGCTGTTGTAATCATTCCTGAGAAGATCTGCCTTAATTTTGTCATCTTTTTCCGAAGTGATGTATATACTTTTCAATTCAATAACTATTTTTTCTGGATTCAATTTTTCCTTTGTCAGATTATAATTTAAACCTTTATTTAAAATATTTAATAAATCTTTGCTCACACCTGCAGAGGAATTATCTTTAACATGTCTTAGTATTTTATTTTCTCGGACCTTATTTGTTTTGACTTCCTTTAGAAATTTTTCTTCTTTTTTTCTTAAGGTTGGTTAAATTTTTTTTTATTTTTGTCTCTTATTCCAATATTCAATCACTCCTCTAACTGTAGCTTATGTTCCTCTAATTTTTCTTCTAAACAGTTATAAATGACTTTTGTCAAAATTTTAGAGCTGTGTGATGAAAGACTTTATATTCTTCACAGGTAGATGCTCCTGCTTTCTTAGGTTCCTCCTTTTTCTTCTTTCTTTCTGTTCTAAAATGGCATCGTATAAAGGTTCCTGAACTGCAATCAGTAATGGCACATTTACTGCTGTGTAAATTTTCAGCTGGTCAATGTCATACATTATTTGAGCATTTAATTGTTTAACTGGCGACCCTTACATCTTTGGAAGTTTACTAGTGATCTCTAGGACTTTTCTGTTAAGAAGAATTACTGTAGAATTAATTAATAATGAGAAACTGTACACCAACTATGAATACAATAGTAAAACTGTACTAGTAATCTGATTTATTGGGGTAAGAATATAAATAAATGTTTTAAAGCTTTCACACATCAACCAGATTGAAAAGGCCATCTGATTGATGTGCAACAGTTTATTTTTGTTTATATTCTTATGCCAATAAATCAGAGTACTAGTATAGGTTTACTGTTTTAGTGTGGAATTGTACTTCAGGATAATGTGTTTTTAAGGTTGTCTGAGAAATCTTCTAAATGGATTGTAGTTGAAGACATTAATATGCCAAGTGAAGTGCTCTGAGAGCTTCTGTAATATCTGTTATTTACTTTCCTTTTTTCATTTCAGGTGTTAAAGCATTTTTAAGGAACAGGGTATATGATGGAGAACTTCACTTACAGGTGTCCGTAACACCTAATCGTGCTGCATGGGAAGATGACAAGTGCAGAGTAGGGTAAGTTACTTTGGTTGCCATAGCATGTGTATCTACATTCACTGGGTGTATTCCCATACTACCAATTTCATCAGCAATCCTGGCACGTTGCTGCAGAAAACGAATTTGTTTTCTTTTGTGAAGAATGGCAGAAACTCTTCTTCTCTGTTGCGATGCACTGTGATTTTTATTCCTGGTAACAGTACATTTTTTTCTGCCAGCCTAGAAGCTAACAATTCAGCTGCCTTCTGTGGAAGACTCAGGTCCCTTAAAGTCGTTCAATTCCATTTGACTGAAATCTGATGCAGCTGATGATGAAGGTCCTTGGAAATCACTATCATGTTGCTCAGCATAGCTTCCTTTCCCACCAGCCAATTCATCCGACTTTTCGGAGAGCTCTGGAAGCCTGCTACATGTTGGGACAGGTATCTCTTCTGAATGTGGAACAGGGCGTCTAGCGGAGGCTAGATCAGGATACATCCACTTACTGTGGTTCTTCCCATTGATGCCCTTTATATTCACCAGACAAAAGTAACAGTCATCATTGTGGTTGCTCTGTTCGTGCCATACCATTGGTATACGAAATTCCATGCATTTCCTTTTCTCATTCATCCACTATTGCAGGTGCTCTGTACACGTTTTACACACGACATGCGGTGCCCAAGGCTTATTTTGGTACCCTAGTTTTACTGTGAAGTAGGCAAAATAAGCTCTTTTCACAAAGTCTGTTATTGCATATCTCTGTTGAGCAAATGTGTACTCTCCGCAAATGTAACGAAAGACATCCGGATGATTGACACATTTTCTTCATGATGAATCCATGTCAGTGCCTGAAACAGAAATAAAACACATCTGAACATGTAACGTACACACACAAACATGGAGAGCAACAGAAAAATTCAAAGATATGTATACGAACAGGTAACAAATGCTGGCAGAAAAATAAAGTAATGCTAGGTAATAACACCAACAATATCTTGAAAACTAGAGCTGCTAGAGCAAAAAGGATACCATTTCTGGAATCAGTGGCACAAAAACACCCGTAATCAGGGCGAAAATTACACTCACCATGAAATCAAATTTTTTACAGGTATATCAAATGCTGCCGGGAAAATAATGTAATACTGGGTAATAACGGCAATAATATCTCAAAAACTAGAGCTGCTAGAGCAAAAAGGATACCATAAAATGCTCAGAATCAGGTTGAAAATTCCAGGCACCACAAAAAAAAAAAAAACATTTTTTTTTATTCCCCTGTGTTACATATTTTAGCCTGGTGGTTCAGCAAATGAAGTCTTAAAATGTGCTTGTATACAAGGTCCGATCAAAAAGTTCAGAGATTAGGCTGATATACAACAAAGTACTTACGCTACTTAAGTCTGGCTATGATCTCCATCAAAGTAGTCACCTTGGGCAGTGATACACCACTGCCAGCGTTGGAACACAGCCTGGAACACAGCCTGGAGCGCCACTCTTGGAACACAGCCTGGAATTCCTGTTCGCGAATCGTGTCAAGCACCATCAGCGATTCGCACTGGATTTCATCCACGGTTTCAAAACGACGACCCTTGAGCTTCATCTTTGGGAACAGAAAAAAGTCACAGGGGGCCAAATCTGGTGAGTAAGGTGGTGAGGTAGGGTAGTCACGCGGTTGCGGCTGCAAAACTGGTGTGTTGCTAATACTCTGTGAGCTGCTGCATTCTCATGATGGAGCAGGAAATCACCCATACACCACATTTCAGATCGTTTGAGGCGAATGTCCTCCCTAAGACGCTGCAGAACATCGCAGTAAAAAAAGGCGGTTACAGTCTGGCCCTGGGGGACGAATTCACGGTGCACAACATCACAAATGTCGAAGAACGCAATGAGCGTCCTTTTGGTTGCGCTCTGGACCTGTTGGGCCTTCTTCGGTTATGGAAATGCTGGGCTCTCCCACTGCAAAGACTGTTGTTTGGTCTCCGGGTCATAACCGTACACCCAAGTCTCGTCCCCAGTGATGACCCGCAACAGGAACATTGGTTCATTCACCACCTGCTGACGAAGATCTTGACAGAGTTCGACACGCAGCGCCTTCTGTTCGGGCTTCAGAATCTTTGGCACAAACTTTGCTGCAATACGGTGCATGATCAAAACCAACGTCAGGATTTGTTGCACTGTTCGATATGACACATTGATGATGGTAGCAGTGTCTTGAATGGTTCTCCAATGATCCTCATGCACCAGTTCCCTAATTTTGTCCACATTTTTGTGGGTTTTGCTTGTGAATGGTCGCCCTGACCTCACGTCGTTTTCCAGTGCCATTCTGCTGCTCTTGAGACGCGAGTGCCACTCATAACACCTTGCACGACTCATTACTTCATTGCCATAAGCCTGCCGCAACATTTCATTCGTCTCCGTTCCCGATTTGCCCAGTTTGGCACAGAATTAAATGTTCGCTCGCTGCTCTAGTTTGCAGTCCATACCGAAATCACAGCTGTGTTCTGCATGTGGTCATACTGCCACCTTTTGGCGCGCTGCATACCTAGTCTCGGAACTTTTTGATCGCACTACATTTATGTGACTAGGCAATTTGGAGAGACTCAGTTTAAGTTTTATTGTGTGCAAATTTTGTGGTAAATGTTCTGGATTGATATCCATTGCAACGCTCATTATTGGGGGGGGGGGGGTTTGTCGCCACCCTAGTTTTTTTACAAATTTATCTAATAACATTTGCAGCTTGCAGCAAATGTTCTAGACTGACACCCATGAAAATTCTTCATCATTTGAGGGATGAAAGGGGTATTGCCTCTTTTTACAAACTTATCTGATAACAAACACTTTCAGATTGACAAGAACATAGCTATAAACATCTTTTGAATAAGCAAATTTGTAATAGCAAACTTCTTTTTAAAACATCCGTACTCAGCATCTGAATATTGCAACAACTGCACACAAAGGATTGTAGCATTATGGTATCATCAACTAATTTGCATCCCACTCTAGGTAAAGAAACACATGGATTTTTTTCACACCTTACTCATAGTACAGTTGATGAGTACTCAACAGGTAAAACTATAAAGTTGTGTTCTTGCTTCCACTGTCACATAATTCGTTATACAGGGTGTATCAGAAATGATGGTCACAACTTTAAGGGGCGATAGAACACGGCACAAGGAACAATATTTGTAATACAAGGCGTGATCAAATGTGCAATGTTAACGCGCAAACACATGCAGGACGAAGAACATTGCAAAGGAATAATCTTTATGAACAGATCATGTACAAAAAGAGATTTACGGATATTTTACAATGATTGTTCAAAGGAATGTCCACCTACCGCAAGACATGCCGCACAGCAGCAGCGGAGCGATTGGCGTACAGTTTGGAGGATTCCCGG
Source organism: Macrothele yani (assembly GCA_039090855.1). NCBI lineage: Eukaryota > Metazoa > Arthropoda > Arachnida > Araneae > Macrothelidae > Macrothele > Macrothele yani. The sequence continues at coordinate 43,967,700 of CM077004.1, forward strand.
CATGTCACGTACTTCGCCAGCAGCGGTGCTAATGCGGGCGACAAGGTCCTCGGAAGAGTCAATGGGCGTCTCATACACAAGGCTTTACAGATGTTCCCAGAAAAAGTAGTCTAGGCAGGAGAGATCGGGGGATCTAGCCAAGCGATGGAACCACCGCGCCCATTCCATCGGTTCGGAAATTGAGTGTTCAGGTAGTTCTGCACTTCCCTGGTTTAATGGGCGGGTGCTCCATCGTGCTGGAACCACGTGCTCGCACGGAGATGTAGAGGCACAACCTCCAGTAACTCACTCAAGACCTGCTGCAGGAAAATATGGTAACTTGTTCCGTTGAGGTGGTCTGGTAGGAGATACAGCCAATGACGTATGTCGTGGATTATCCCTGCCCACACATTAACGGAGAAACGCTGCTAGGTGTACCTGCACAGGCTCGTTATGCGTATTAAACATGCCATCACGGGTGAACGTTGCTTCGTCGGTAAACAGAACAGATGCTGCAAACTCTGGCTGCACTGTTGCAGGTACCAGCGTGCAAATGTCACACGGTGAGGAAAATCCGGTTCTTGTAAGGCCTGGACCCATGAAGATGGTAAGGGTGGAGGTGTTTCTCATGAAGCACACGCTATATCGTCGCATGACTCACTCTGTGAATACGTGCCATCGCTCGAGTGCTGCCTTTCGGCCGATTTTCCACATCTTCCAGAATTGCCTCTATCCTATTTGGCGTTCTCACCATCCGTGAATAGCCTGTGTCCTGTCAGGAACGACACCGTCTCACACAGTGGTCTGTGCAAGCGCTGAAAGGTTCGGCGATCAGGCACTGGCCGATGTGGAAAACGCTCCCGGTACAGTCGTTGAGCTTCGACGGCATTGCTGTTTGCGACTCCGTACATGAAATGGATATCGGCCTTCTCAACATTGCAATACTGCTGCATCTCGGTAGCCGTACAGCTTGCGAATGACAGTGTGTGTGAAATGTGCCAGCAAGCGCCCTCTACCTGCTAGCCACACGGCTTCCGACCACGCCTTGTATTACAAAAATTGTTCCTTGTGCCGTGTTCTATCACCCCTTAAAGTTTTGACCAAACACATAGACCATTCTGCAAGTATCAACCATGGGCTAAAGAAACTGTTCTCCTCCCAAACCCCAATTAGCTATCCCAGTATGGCAGGGTTGATGACAAATGCCTTGATGTGAAACACTCTGGGTCACAAAGAAAAGAGTGTCAAAACCTCCTATTTGATGTATCACATCCTGCATGTCTACAGTGCTTTCATTTCTGATGTTACAAGATGTGAATCATATTGGTGAGTTGAAATATGTTACAAATAGATGAAGTTTTTAACACTGTTCCCTGACACTACCTTATTGTCTTGTTTATTTCCAATGAGAGATATCCAATGCACTCTGCTACCATTGGCAGGAATCAAGATTTAATGTAAATGAACTAAATATTATGGTTTTTGGGAAGTTCATAATAAAAGCTGATTGTATCTAACTCAAAAGACTGAAGGACAGTGTTATAGAAGTTGAAAGTTCCGCTAACAGAGCTGCACGACTTGTTATCCAACTTACAAAAAGATACCAGGCTCAGATTATTCACGCTTATGCACCCACCATAAGTCATCCTGAAGAAGAAATTGAAGAATTTTATGAGGAAATTCGGAATCTAAATAACAGGGGCAAACAACACTTGAAGATCATTATGGGTGATTTCAATGCAAAAATAGGGCAACAGAATGAAATTTTGGTTGGTAAATTTGGCTATGGGAACAGAAGTCAATGTGGAAATACTCTCATAGAGTTTGCAGAAGCAGAAAGGTTTTTCATCATGAACTCCTCCTTCAAGAAAAAGCCACACAGGAAAATGGGCATGGAGACATCCAAATGGAATATCAAGTGAAATTAATTTTATTATGTGTAACAAAAAAATTCGTCGTCAAAGACGGCAGTGCGCTAAACAAATTCAACACAGGTAGTGACCATAGATTGGTGAGATGTAAGATGCACCTCAACACTAAACTCGAATGTGGCAAGCTCATAAGACAAACAAAATGTATTGACATAACCAATCTTAAAAAAACATCATAATACCTTCAAGTTGGAACTAAGGAACAGATTCTCTGCTTTAGAAGGCCTAACATCGTAAGAAGTGGATATTACTGAAGTTAACAGAGAACTCACCAAGGCTGTTGTGGAAACAGCAGCAAAAATAGGTGGTACTAAGATCAAGTTACATATGAAGAAATTTTCAGGAAAAACCAAAATGTTGATGCAAAAGAGAAGGGAGATGAGAACAAATAAAGAAGATGTAACTTCCAAAGTGGAATATATATAGAACTATGCAAGACAGTGTGGAAAAGTGCCACTGAAGACATAAGGAAATTCAATTGTGAACTATTGAGAAAAGCAATTGAAAACAACCAAAGCCTGAAGAGAGCAAAGATATATCTCAGTAAGGGAAGAAAACATACACATGTTTATTATGGCACTGAGAAAAGAAGATGGGACTGTAACAAGAAATGGAAGCGACATTTTCAGGAGGGTGAAAGATTTCTACTCAAAACTGTATGAGAGGGATGATACATCTATTCCAGACATTACGACAGGTACCAGTCCACCCAGGAGAAAGTGGAATTACCATGGACATTATACAAGAAGCAAGTGGAGAAATTGAAACTACACTCGCCCAAGTTTTCACCAGATGTCTCAATGAAGAGAAGATTCCTGAGGATTGGAACAATGCTGCAATGATCCTGCTACATAAAAAAGGTGACATTGAGGATCTCGGGAACTACAGTCGCATCAGCCTCCTATCAGTGGTTTACTTACAAAGTCTTCACTAAAGTTCTTTCACATCGCTTGAAGGTAACACTAGACATGGCTCAACCAAGAGAACAAGCTGGATTCAGGAGTGGCTACAGCAGTGTGGATCATATCCATGTACTGAGAGAACTAATTGAAAGAACATGAGAATATGAACTCCCATTATGCATGGCTTGTATTGATTATGAAAAGGCCTTCGATTTCATGAAACCATCAGCAGCTACAATGGCTTTGAAATCCTGCGGTATTGAAGATGCGTACATTAACATTATTAACAACATCTATGAAAATGCAAGTGCAAAGGTTAGGATATTTGAGGATACAGCACTAATAAAAATTGGAAAGGGAGTGAGACAAGGTGACACTATGTCTCACATACTCTTTAATGCCACATTGCAAAATGTCTTTCAATCATTGAATTGGGAAAACAAAGGGATAAAGATTAATGGAGATTATTTAACTCCCCTTCGTTTTGCTGATGATGTATTCATCTTTGCAACTACCCCTTCAGAGCTGCAGAGTATGATCCAAGAACTTGCTGACAAGAGAAAAGTGGGATTAAAAATGAACTTTTAAGATACAAAACTGAAGTACAATGCTTTTACAAAAAAAGAAGAGTTATTGATTGACAGAGAAAAGCTTGAAACAACTGATACCTACATTTATCTTTGGCAGCAGATATCAAGTGAGGGTCACATTGATGAAGAAATTAATCGCCATATGAAACTTGGATGGAGAGCTTTTGGAAGAAACCGTGCAATTTTTAAGAGCAGTATGCCATTATGTCTTAAAAGGAAAGTGTTTAATCAATGCATCCTGCCAGTGACTATGTATGGAGCAGAGACATGGACCTTGACTAAAAAATATATACAAAGACTGCAGACAACTCCAAAAAGCATAGAAAGATACATGCTTGGTGTAACCAGGAAAGATAAGAAGAGGAACTTGTGGATAAGGAAAATGACAGGAGTGGAGGACATCATGACCAGAGTGAAATTACTGAAATGGCAATGGGCTGGACATGTTGCCAGAAGAACAGACCACCGATGGACAACTGAAATTTTAGACTGGATTCCAAAGGATAGAAAAAGACCTCATGGGAGATAGATGGATGCAATTCGAAAGCATGCCGGAGTGACATGGAGGAGGCAGGCTCAAGACAGACAATTGTAAAATAAACTTGGAGAGACCATCAAGCAGTGGATTCATAATGGTTGACAATGATGCTGATGATCTAACTATTGGAGGGAGCAGTATGGTCCTCAAATAAAAGTTCCATGTGGTCCATTTACTAGCAGCTTTAAGCTCAGTGTGTGGCATTAATTCTGACAACAAACCATAAAAGCATTAATTCTTACAACAAACCGAGGAAATAACCAGAACTGCAGCATTATACTTGGTGTGTTGTTCTGAGAAAATACAGCATTTCGTTCCATGCTCCTTTTGTATGGTTGTGACTAATTTTATTGCCTTTCTAACTTCTCTTTCTCTCTCTCTTGTTTTTGTTGTACTTAGGTGGTTTGTTGTTTCAGCTAATCATCCCCTTTTCTTTGCATTGCATACTTTTATATTTTTTGTGTAATGTTTGCTGTCTTTTATTGCTCTTTTCAAAATATTAGGAGTTCAAATAAGTTTTAACGTGTTTTTTTGTGTGACGTATACCACTAATTTACATATTCGACATTCCCCCGCATTGTTGTCATGTGACCATAACTGGTCCAGAGTGTAAAATGTGACCCAGAAGTTTGCCCAACAGTCAAACACACTTGCACATGGTAGGTGAAAGTTGCAAGCGATACTGCATTTATTCGACGCTGCATTCGTTACAAATTTCATCAAGGAAAAAGTGTGGCGAAAGCATGTGCGTCGATCTGTTCTGCTCTGGGGGAGAATATTGTATCGAAAAGCACGTGTGAGTTTTGATTTAGATGGTTTAAAGCAGGTGATTTCGATGTTAGCGATTGATAACGTAGCGGCACACCGCAGAAGGTTGCACATGAGTAACTGCAAGCATTACTGGATGAAGGTTCGTCTCAAACGCAAAAAGAACTAGCTGAACAACTGGGGATAACTCAACAAACCATTTGCAATCGTTTACGTGCAGTGGGAAAGATTAAAAAAAAAGGAAAATGGGGGCCACATGACCTGAGCCAGAGAAACAAGGATGAGCGTGTCATGAAGTATTTGAATCTGTTAAGTAGACAACACAGAAAGTCTTTCCTGTGGAAAATCATTATGGGTGATGAAAAGTGGATATGATATGACAATCCCAAATGCAAAAAACACTGGCTAGACCCTGGTGAAGCAATGACTTTGCCACCGAAACACAATGTTCACTCCAAGAAAGTTCTACTGTGCGTCTGGTGGGATATGAAGGGTGTGCTCTATTATGAACTATTATCTGGTAGTTTGTATTTCTTTTTGGAGCTAACCTCTGAATCTCAGAGAACCACTTAGTGATATGTATGCATGTATCGGGATCAAACTGTTACTGCTGATCGCTACAAATAACAATTGCTGCAATTGAACCAGGAAATCTGTCGGAAATGTCAATTCACAGGCAAAGGATTGCATTCCGTGAAATTACTGCATGACAACGCTAGGCCGCATGTTGCACAAAATCGGTCCAGGAAACGTTATTGATGCTTGGCCGGTAAGTTTTGGAGCACCCGGGGTATAGTCGCGACGCATGCCCTTTAGACTAGAATTTATTCCGATTGATGCAACATGGTTTGTATGCTGCACGATTCCAGACACGTGACAAAGTGCAAAAATGGGTCGACGACTTCATCGCATCACACGACGAAGTATTCTTCATGGCTGAAATTTGTCAGCTGCCCAACCAATGGAGGAAGGTGATAGATAATGACAGTGCATATTTTGATTCTTAAAGGTATTGTTGTTTTCTCTCAAATTACATGTTGTGTTGTCTTAAAATGCTTTAAAACTTATTTGTACACCTAATATGTTTTAATATTTTTTAAATCTGATATATTTTTGAATTAACTGCTTACTGACATGCTTTCTGTAGTATGCATTTCTGTTATTTGTAGGTGTTCTGTGTGCAGTGAAGCTGGTGAGAAAACAAGAAATGGTAGTTTTGATGATATCTCCACAGAAGGAAAATCAAGTATGTTTTCTAAAGCACTGGTGAGATTGACTTTAATTAGGCATTTTTGATTTATTTCACATGTCTAAAAATTAGCAAAATGTAGGCCTGTGAACTATCGAGTTTTGTTTAAGCACTTTTTTTTTATTTGAAACAATTTGAAACAAGTACCTAAGCATAAACATATTCTTATTTTAACCAAAATCTATGGTTACTTTTCACAAAGTTTTTCTGAAATAGTCATAAAAGTCTGACACATACATATGTGATGTGGTATGTTGTTAAGTTGTTTTCACTGCATGAAATGAAGTTAATTCAGTTTTATGAAAATATCAATTAGTGATGCTTTGTTATGGCTACCTTCAGATATGAGCTACGGTTCTTTGGAATTATGTGTTTGATATTTACTCTGTAACAGTTATATCATCATCATCATCATCATTGTCAACCATTATCAATCCACTGCTGGACGAAGGTCTCCCCAAGTTTCCTCCACAACGGTCTGTCTTGTGCCAGTCTCCTCCATGTCACTCCCGCATATTTACGAATTTCATCCACCCATCTCCCATGTGGTCTTTTTCTGGGTCTTTTCCTGTCCCTTGGAATCCAATCTAAAATTTCGGCTGTCCATCTATGGTCTGTCCTTCTGGCAGTATGTCCAGCCCATTGCCATTTCAGGGATTTAACTCTGATCATGATGTCTTCCACTCTCGTCATTTTTCGGATCCACGAGTTCCTCTTCTTATCTCTCCTGGTTATACCAAGCATGCACCTCTCCATGCTTCTTTGAGTTGTCTGCAGCCTTTGTATGTCTCTTTTAGTTAAGGTCCACGTCTCTGCACCATACGTAAGCACTGGAAGGATGCATTGATCAAACACTTTTCTTTTAAGACATAATGGCATATTGCTCTTGAAAATTATGCTGTTTCTTCCAAAAGCTCTCCAGGCAAGTTTTGTATGCCGATTAATTTCTTCATCAATGTGACCCTCACTTGATATCTGCTGTCCAAGATAAACATATGTATCTATTATCTCCAGTTTTTCTCCATCAATCGATAAATCTTCATTTCTTGTAAAAGCATTGAACATCACTTTTGTCTTCTGAAAGTTCATTTTTAATCCCACTTCTTTACTCTTGTCAGCAAGTTCCTGGATCATACTCTGCAGCTCTGATGGGGTAGTTGCAAAAATGACTACGTCATCAGCAAAACGAAGGTGGGTTAGATAATCTCCATTAATCTTTATCCCTTTGTTTTCCCAGTTCAGTGATTGAAAGACATTTTCCAATGTGGCATTAAAGAGCTTCGGAGATATGGTGTCACCTTGTCTCACTCCCTTTCCAATTTTTATGTGTGTTGTATTTTCAAACAGCCGAATCTTTGCACTTGCATTTTCATAGATGTTATTAATAATATTAATGTATGCATCTTCAATACCGCAGGATTTCAGAGCCGTGGTAACTGCTGATGGTTTCACCGAATCAAAGGCTTTTTCATAATCGATAAAAGCCATGCACAATGGAAGTTCATATTCCCTCGCTCTTTCAATTAGTTCTCTCAGTACGTGGATATGATCTATTGTGCTGTAGCCACTCCTGAATCCAGCTTGTTCTCTCGGTTGAGCCATGTCCAGTGTTACCTTCAAGCGGTGTGAAAGAACTTTAGTGAAGATTTTATAAACCACTGATAGGAGGCTGATAGGTCTGTAGTTCCTGAGATCCTCAATGTCACCTTTTTTATGTAGCAGGATCATTGTAGCGTTGTTCCAATCCTCAGGAATCTTCCCTTCATTAAGGCATCGAGTGAAAATTTGGGCGAGTACTGTTTCAATTTCTCCACTTGCTTCTTGTATGATGTCTATAGTAATTCCATCTTCTCCTGGAGCTTCCCCCCGCTTCATGTTCTTGATTGCATGAGCAACTTCTGCTGGGAGGACTGGAAGAACTCTGGTACCTTTCATGATGTCTGGAGTACATGTATCATCCCTTTCATATAATTTGGAGTAGAAATCTTTCACTCTTGTCAAAATTTCGCCTCTATTTCTTGTTATAGAACCATCTTCTTTTCTCAGAGCCATAATCTGTTTTCTTCCCTTACTGAGATGTCCCTTTGCTATCTTAAGGCTTTGGTTGTTTTCAATTGCTTTCCTCACTAGCTCACAGTTGAATTTCCTTACGTCTTCAGTGATACTTTTTCGTGTTGTCTTGCATAGCTCTATATATTCCACTTTGGAAGTCACATCTTCTTTAGTTGTCCTCATCTCTCTTCTTTTTTGCATCAACATTTTGGTTTTTCCTGATAATTTGTTCACATGCAACTTGTTCTTAGACCCAGCTAATTTTGTTGCTGTTTCCATTAGAGCTTTGGTTACTTTTCTGTTAACTTCCGAAATATCCACTTCTTCCGATGTTAGGCCTTCTAAAGCAGAGAATCTGTTCTTCAGTTCCAACTTGAAAGTATTATGGTGTTTTTTAAGGTTGGTTATGTCAATAGATTTTGTTTGTCTTATGATAAACAAAATCTATTGACATAACCAACCTTAAAAAACACCATAATACTTTCAAGTTGGAACTGAAGAACAGATTCTCTGCTTTAGAAGGCCTAACATCGGAAGAAGTGGATATTTCGGAAGTTAACAGAAAAGTAACCAAAGCTCTAATGTGTGATCTAAACGTATCCATACTGGTTGCATAAAGTTTGGAATCGTGCAACACAGCAGATATTTACTCTGTACTAGTTATATATGAGGCGTGATTAAAAAGTACCCAGGCTGTTTGCATAAAGTTCGAAATAGCCCAGCAGAGCAGATATTAACTCTGTATGAGTTATATATGAGGCGTGATCAAAAAGAATAAAGTAAAGTTCAGAATCGCACAACACAGCAGATATTTACTCTGTGCTAGTTATATTCGAGATGTGATTAAAAAGTATTCAGACTGGTTGTGTCAAGTTTGGAATCGTGCAACACAACATATTTACTCTGTTCTAGTTATATACAAGGCGTGATCAAAAGGAATAAAGTTCGGAAACATACAAACAAAGCAGATATTTACTCTGTACCAGTTATATATGAGATGTGATTAAAAAGTATCCAGACTGGTTGGTTGCATAATGTTCGGAATTGTGCAACACAGCAGATATTTACTCTGTACTAGTTATATACAAGGCATGATCAAAAGGAATAAAGTTCGGAAACACACAAAACAACAGATATTTACTCTGTGCTAGTTATATACGAGGTGTGATCAAAAAGAATAAAGTTCGGAAATGCACAAAACAGCAGATATTTACTCTGTACTAGCTATATATGAGGTGTGATTAAAAAGTATCCAGACTGGTTGGCTGCGTAAAGTTTGGAAGCACGCAACACAGCAGTTACTAACTCTATACCAGTTATATACGAGGTGTGATTAAAAAGTATCCAGACGGGTTGCGTAAAGTTTGGAATCGCGCAACACAACAGATATTTACTCTGTACTAGTTATGTACGAGGTGTAGGTGTGATAAAAAATAATAAAGCAAGGTTTCGAAACGCGCAACACAGCAGATATTTACTCTGTATTAGTTATATACGTGGTGTGATCAAAAAGTATCCAGACTGGTTGCAGAAGTTTGGAATTGTGCATCACAGCAGGAAGCAGTTTAGCACAGGTTGACCTTGGAACCTACTATGCATATGCCATGCATTGCGTCTCTCCTGGTAGCCTGTTCTTTTTTTCTTACAGTAGTGTTTGTTCTTACGTGTGTGAGCTGTTCATCATGTTTATGATGTTGGAAAAAACTGACCAACGAATTTGTATCAGATTTTGTCAAAAACTTAACGAAACTTGCAAAGACACATGCCTACTTGAAGTTACAGAAAGTCTATGGGGAGCACTGTTTGAGTTGTGCACACAAGTTTATGAGGGGTGTAAGTGTTTTGAAGATGATCATGAAAGTGTTGAGAGGGATGAATGGTCTGGGAGGACTGCGACCAGCAAAAGTGAAAACAATGCCGAACTTGTGCTCACAGCTTTGCAAGAAAATTGCAGAATCACTGTTTGTGAGTTATCTGAAGACTTCAACATTAGTTTCGGTTCAGTTGAGTCAATTCATATGGATGATTTAGATATTGAGAGTCTCAGCCAAATTTTTGTGTGTGCAAAAATTGCTCTCAGCTGAGCAAAAACAGTTTCAGCTGCTAACAGAGTGGCAGAATGTAGTTGTAAACTGTACACAGATAGTTTTGAAATTATTAGCAGATTTTGCAGATAGTTTTTGCTTGTAGATTAAAAACATAAATGAAAATGTTATTTACAGCAATTAAAACATTTACTTAAATCTTTACTCAGATTAATATACAGTCAACTCTGGATATAGTGGACTCTGTTATAGTGAATATTCGGCTATAGTGAACCTAAATCATTGGTCCTGACCAGCAACATCGGAAATGTACATTAAAATTTTCGTTTATAGTGAACCCTCAACTTCGGCTACAGTGAACCTAAAACATAAAACTTCAAAGAAAAGAATGTACTTGTAACATGAAATTGTAACTTATTTCAAAACAAACCTTCTTGTAAAAACTTGAAAGAACGTGTTAAGAACAATGTTGTAGACCTACTACTCTTTAAGTGCATCGAAGGACAAAAATCTCAGCAACATCATGCTGGTGTTCCTGCCTGGCAACACCACGTCAGTCCTCCAATCCATGAAGCAAGGTGTGTTTCGCAGCTGTAAAACCTATTTCAGAAGGAAAGTAATGCTTCATTTAATTCCAAGCCTTGAAGTCAAAGCAGAATACATCAATAAATGTTCTGAATGCTGTACGTTTTGAAAACAAAGCGTGAAGGAGTGTATCAGCTGTCACTATACAGAACTGTTTCTGGAGGTTTGGTTTGTCTATTGGAGGTGTGGCATTTGAAGAAGAGGATGATGTGCCTCCTAAGGAAGATTTTACGATTTTATCAATGCTGACTGTGAAGTTATGGAAGATTTTACGATTTTATCAATGCTGACTGTGAAGTTATGGAAGATTGAAGATTTTATCAATGCTGACTGTGAAGTTATAACGAATGAAATCCCGTCGGATGAAACTATTATCGAGGCTGTGAAAGGCGGTTCGTTCCAGCATGGAAGAAAACAAGGCTGACAATGATAATGAAGAACGTGTTTCAACAGTGAAAGAGATGTTGAAGGGTGTCAAAACTGTGCTAAAGTTCTTAGAATGTATGGAAAATGTAGAATCGAGTGTAGCAAAAGCACAGACTCCAGAAAAGGACATAGAGAAAATATTTATTGAAACTGTCTGCAGCAAGCAGCGGGCACATAAGACTATTTTCATGTTAATTAAGGTAACGTAAAATTATTTTTTTACTTAATTTAATGAATATACACTACGTACATAAAAATATTATTTTTTAGATACATATGTACATATTTTATTTTCTTGCTCACCATTCCACTCAATTCAGGTTAAGGGAAGACATTTTGGTTTTAGTGAACCTCAGACATAGTGAACAAACTATGAGAGTCCGTAGAAGTTCACTATAAGTGGAGTTGACTGTACTTTATTTAATTTAACTTGAAGACCTTTCACATATTTTTCACATCTTCTGAGTTTTTTTGTTTTTGCAGAAGTTTTTGGCTTATAGATTTTACCAAGGCTTCATTGTATAGAAACTGTATCAAAAGTTTCATTTGCACAGAAATAATTTGAATTTTGTTTCCAGGTTCCTCTTGAAGTTGCAGTTATTAAATTATATATTCATACAGCATTGCTAATGTCAAATGTCATCTAGCTGCTTAATTATTCACATGCTATTTAGACAATCTATATTTTGAGGTTACTCACCTTTATTCCCTAAATCTTTTAGGAGGTTTTCGTCTCTACACATTTCCAACACATATTTTTCTTGTTTACATCGTGGTTCGAGGCCGCAAAAAAAAAAAAAAAAATCATTTTCAACTCACGCAAACTTCACTCCCTTCCCTTCTTTTCCCCTCTGACCAAATTCAGATTCAAAATAATCTACCATAAATATACACAATTGAACTCCTTAAAACACATTACTCTAATTAAAACATCAATCAATAAAAACCTATTTGCACATTTCCTAAAACGTCAAAGTTAAAAAGCTGTAACCCAAAATTATTTACAATTGCACATCAGTGCCCAATTAAAATAAACCCAAATACCTGACACAACCACTATATCCAACAATCACGGACCTCTCTCCCCTCAGAAACAAGCATAACAACCAAGCACTTTCAGCCACTGCCCAGGCCATTTTCAAGGAGTGGACGCAACAGATGTACCACCAATCACCATCCACGAAACGTAGCGAATATTCCAGTGATCGCGCAGCGATGAGACGTAAAAGAAAAAAAAATACGTGTTGGAAATGTGTAGAGATGAAAACCTCCTAAAAGATTTAGGGAATAAAGGTGAGTAACCTTAAAATATAGATAAGTTATTAAATTTATATCTTTTCCTCGTGTATTTTGTAAGTTTACTATTTTGGAATTAAGTTGTTGAAAATGCTATTCATAATTTTTGGAGATTATTTAATGGAACTGTTTTTTTGGACATAAACACTTTGTTTAATTAGTCTTTTGTTTTTATGAGGTTTATAGCCCGATATTTTAATATTTTTCCATAAAGGTCTATTTCACACACATTGCTACACATTCAATTGTAATGTATTTATTTTGTCCTCACTGGAATCTGCAATGTCCTAATAATTACTTACCATAATTTCGGGTAAATAAGCTGCACTGGCTTATATGTCGCAGCAATAAAAAAAGGGGCGAAATGAAAAAAAAAATCGCACCAGAAACACCGCACCTTCGCAGTAAGGTGGGGTAGTACCACGGCGGAATTTTGAAAACATTACGTAGATAAAAATATAGTACCTGATCTTTCAAATAATAAATAGAAATATCAATTAAACAAGATTCAGTCTTAAGGATAACACTTACCCTACTACCTATTTTATAAAAATTTATTCGAGGAATTCATAATGGGGTTAAACTAATTATAACTCAAGAATTTAAAACATGCACACACAACATTTTGAAAATATATGGTACACATAGTGGATGGTGAAAGTAGTAGAAGAGTGAATTCTTCATTAAAAGTCATACATGCCTTGGGATGTTTTCACAGGAAGGATGGGTTTTCAAGTGAGTCCCACATGGCTGTGTTTGAAAATGTAATTGTTCCTACTCTGATGTATGGCAGTGTATAAAAGTGTAATTGTTTCTACTCTGATGTATGGCAGTGTATGAAAGTGTAATTGTTCCTACTCTGATGTATGGCAGTGAAACCTGGGTACTACAGAAGAAACATAGGAGTTGCTTATGTTACTTCGTGGGGTTTGTGGCATGACATGTTCTGATTGTGTGAGAAATGAAGATGTGTTGGAGTTGTGTAATGTGAAGAAAAATGTTGTTAGCGAGGTGCAGACTAATATGCTTTGGTGGTTACGCCATGTTGAAAGAATGAATGAATGAGATGCTTACTAAGAAATTTTTTTCAGCCCAAGTGGCAGGAGGGAAAAGCAGAGGAAGGCCAAGGAAGCCATGGAAGGATCAGATTCAGGAATATCTGTATGAGAAAAAGGTCATGAGTATGAAGTATAGAAGATCTTGTGTGCGTCGTGTGATGGATGTCAGTGAAGCTCGAATTGTGTGCCAAGATCGCTGTAAGTGGAGGAGTTTGATATGGCAACAGTAAGTAAATAATCAGATACAAATTATCTGGTAGTTTGTCTCTTCTTTGTGGAGCTAACCTCTGAATCTCAGAGAACAGCTTAATGGTGTGCGTGTGCATGTATGTCATAGTTTTTCAATCAAATCCATCAAAATCAGAAACTTCACTGTGCGAATTAAAACGTTTTAAAAGCTCATCATCTAAATCTTTGGGGTCGTCCGCATCACTTTCGCTATCTTCTGGCATTTCATTGCAGTTTTTACAAATACTGTCTGCTTCAATGAAGCCCAAAATAATCGTCGAAGTTTTGATGTTTTTCCAGAATTTGGATACCCAATTTGTGATTTCCTCATAGGTAGCTTTTCTTGTTCTGCCACTATTCGTGAATGAATGCATTCATTCATGCATCCATTCCACCCAATGCTTTCTCATTTCATTTTTAAAAGCTTTGTTTATGACCAAGTCAGGAGGCTGCAAAATCTTAGTCAGCCCTCTGGGAATCTCTGTCAGTGTAGCTGAAACTTTTGTACACTCTAATTTCACTGATTCCATCAAATGGGTACGCATGGAATCAACATTCCACGTGGTTGGAAAAACGCGCCTTTTCTCTCGTGCCACACTTTGTTCAGCCAGTCCAGAAATATCTCTTCACACATCCACCCTTTCTCATTTGTGCGGATTAACACATCTGTCGGATAATTTCCTTTAGGAATAGTTTTTCTCTTAAAAATCAAAGGCGTTTCAATTTTTATCTATTGGCTGCACAGGCTAACACGCATGTAAAAGATGTCTTCTAATTTCCCATGGTTACCACTGTGATTGTTTTATACCCTTTATTATTCACACAGTTCTATTATTTAGGGGGCCATCAAAGGTTAGGGGTACTTAATCCAGTGGCGTAACCATGTTTCAAAAGCTGGGGTGTCCGATCACACATACACACATTATATATATATGAGGATCCAGACTCTGAAAATCTGGGAGGTTCTGACCCCCCCCCCCAGTGGTTACACCTGTGACTTCATCCATGTTAATGATGCTACCTTCCATAAATTTCTGCTCTTTAATAACTTTGTGCACATAATCCAGAAAAGAAGCTTGTTTCTCTTTCTAGTCCATTAGTAGTGCCCACCCTATGGTAGTTTTCATTCGAATGGAGAGCTTCTTTCTCCTCATAAATCTGTAGCACCAGTTAGGGCCACCTTTGAAGTTCTTCAAACCCAACTGTTCAGCAATTAATTTCGCTTGTAGAAGAATTCGAACTGTAGAGACTGGCAGACCTTTGTCTCTCTGTTCCTATATCCACTTTTCTAAATTCATCTCTAACACTGGCCAAGCTACAGCTCCTCTCCTTTGTGCTCTTTTCAGTCTCGGCATTTTCTCCAAATTCTCTTTTTCTGATCTCCACCTGTGAACGCAGCGCTCATCAATGTCATGCTCTCTGGCTGCAGATCTATTACCTATTTTTTCTGCCCTTTCGCGCATCATTAAAGCTAGAAGTATAACTTCTACCTTTCGTCATTTTACTTTCCATCATAACGTAGAACTACGTGTATTCGAGAAAATGTGATTTGATGAACTGAATGCAACAAAAGGCCACAACTGACAAAATTTGCTCGTGCTGTCCTTGAGTCATTGACCAATGACAAGTTGGATATCCTGTTTCAAGAGGGGAGAGAGAACGTTAGCCTCGGAGCGAAGCTGATGACGTCATGAGTTCAAAGAGAGTTAGTTGCTCGGAGCATGAAACAAGGGCGATCCTTGCTAGCAAGATCAATTCCCTGCGAAGTTTCTGCCACCATGGATTTTTTCAGAGTTTTATCGGAGTCACCTCTCTCTTACCTGTCCCACCTCAATCCTATAACCTATTATTGTCATGTCTTGTTTTAAGAGGGGGTGGGTGGAATTTATTACACATAAAGGTAACTTGATCACGCTAGTTACGTTAACTGAAACTTTTACAAAAAGTTCGTAAGTTGGAAGCTTTTCGACCTTATCTTAGGTCTTCATCACGCCAATGGAGGACTAAGATTGTTGCCAGATTCTACATTTGAATTTTTCTTATTTTTGTTGCCAACAATCTTAGTCTTCCATTGGCGTGATGAAGACCTAAGATAAGGTCGAAAGCTTCAACTTACGACCTTTTGTAAAAGTTTCAGTTTAACGTAACTAGCGTGATCAAGTTACCTTTATTTGTTAATATTGTTACGTGTTTTGCCCATAATCGTCATATTTATTACACATGGCTGCAACATCGTTATTCTGTTCCCTCTATTGATATATCTACCTACGGGAAAAAGAATGGAACAGGACAAAATGTTTTTCGTTATAAAAAATTTTCTCCGACAAAAAAAAAAAAAAAAAAAAAAAAATGGCTGTATATGCCTTCATGCTGTATGAGCCGCTTGGAACGAAAATTTATTTTTGAACTCATATACGCCACAGCTTATCTACCCAAAATAATGGTAAGTGTTTTATATAATTTATGACTACTAAGCTTGCGGTGTTAAGATAGAATAATAATAACGCTTAGCACAATAAAATGTTTATTATACATCGACTATAGTTTCGCAGAGCGTTTGGCTTGGCTTCCTCAAGACAAAACCATTCGTCTTGAGGAAGCCGAACCAAACACTCTGCGAAACTATAGTCGATGTATAATAAACATTTTATTGTGTGAAACGTTATTATTATTCTGTCGGTAAGTGTTTTATTAATTTTTCTTTAAATTATCTTATTATATTGTTGTTGCGATTCGTTCTTCATGAGTTTGCAACAAATTTTCTGTTTCAGTGGTTGTGTATGCAGATACATTTTATTTTTATACAAATCTGGCTGCTAGTGACCTGCTTGAGAGCATTGAAAATGACAAAAACTTTTAAAAATCTATCATAACTGGTGATAAAATGTGGATTCATGGGTATTACCCCGAAACTAAGGCCCAGTCTTCACAGTGGAAGATCCCAAATTCTCCCAGACCCCCCCCCCAAAAAAAAAGCATGACAGAGCTGCAGCAATGTCAAGATGATGCTGACTGTTTTTTTAAATCATGAGGAAATTGTGCATCATGATTACGCTTCATCAGGCTAGACAATCAACAAGGAGTTCCTTCTATAAAGTTTTGCGGCATTTGAGGGATCACAAAAGGATGACATGGCGGCAAAGTGGTGAGTGGCAACTCCTCCATGACAATGGGACTGCACATTCATTGCAACTTGTGACGTATGCAGCATTTTCTTGCTAAGCACCACATTGCACAGGTATGACTGTGATCCTCTATTCACCAAATCATGCTCCTTACAATTTTTTTCTCTTCCCAAATTATATGTATCCTTCCTTTATACACAGTCAAGTCACATTATTGCGACCAGCAGCTAATATCCAGAGTAACCGCCGTGTGCAGCGCGGACAGCAGCTAGACTGGCTGGGAGTGACTCGATAAGGTGCTGGAAGATGTTCACAGGTATGTGGAGCCATGCTGACTGCAGTGCATCTGACAGCTGCTGGAGGGTGTGCGGTGGAGGATCCATTGAGTGAACAACACAATCGAGGTGGTCTCACAGATGCTCAATTGGGTTTAAATCTGGGGAATTAGGTGGCCAGGGAAATACTTTGAAGTCTTCATCATGCTCTTCCAACCACTCTCGGGCATTTCTAGCTGTGTGACACGTCGCGTTGTCTTGCTGGAAGATCCAATGCCCCCCTTCCCACCT
The DNA here is from genome assembly GCA_039090855.1 of Macrothele yani. Taxonomy (NCBI): domain Eukaryota; kingdom Metazoa; phylum Arthropoda; class Arachnida; order Araneae; family Macrothelidae; genus Macrothele; species Macrothele yani. The sequence goes on from CM077004.1 coordinate 43,985,038, forward strand.
GGGAAGACAATCAGCATGTATCGGTGTGCATGGTCTGCAAGGATGGATTCATAACAAATTGGATCCATAGTGCCTCCCACAGGTATTAGTGGACCTGGGGCATGCCACAAAAACATTCCCCAGACCATAATGCTGCCCACACCAGCTTGTGTTCTTCCAGCAATGGTTGAAGAGTGTTTGTTCTCCGATGTTTCTTGCCTTATACGCCAACGTCCATCCGTTCGATGAAGCAGAAAACGTGACTCATCGGAGAAGGCAATCCTTTGCCAATCAGCAGAGTCCAATTCCAATACTGCCATACAAATGTAAGCCTTTTTGCTGATGCATCTTCGTAAGCATAGGTGCAGTGACCATCCATTTGCATCGGAGCCCCATACTCAGCAGGGTTTGCTGAACTGTCATTTTAGACACACCTCCGGTAGTCCCCTTTATTCATTTGGCCAGTGGGTTGCTCCACTGCAGCGCGTCGATCGGCCCTCGTGCACCTTCGCAGCCTATGTTCACCTCTCACATCAATGGCACATTGTGCTCCACAGTTTTCATGTTGCTAATTCACAATCGTGCCATTTCTTCAGTCACAATACACTTTAACCACAGCAGCACGTGAACACTGCCACCTTTGGCCCGAAAGCCGATAATCATCCCATTTTGCAAATTTTATAAATTGCTCCTTTTATCCATGTCAACAACGAGTGATATGTTTTCAGAATGCCCACAGCATACCTTATTTATATACCCTCCAAGCCAGCTTTCGACACTTGCCTTCTTTGATTGGCTACATGCTGTTGATGTCAAAGTAGGGGATGGTCACAATAATGTGACTTGAAAGTGTATATAAAATAGTTTAGATGTACACCTATATGTGTCGTGATACTGAAACCAGAGAACCAGTAGTGGATTTGGAGTAAACGACTCACTGCTACTTCCATCATGTCTTCACCAAGTGTAATGCAGGATGATCTTTTTCTCCTCACACCCAGTTTCAAAGTTGTTACAGTTAGAATAGCTTGGTCACTTTTCTATGTCATAGGGAAATTTGGGAATGTAACTTAATTGTAATTCTAGGGGCATGACAGGCTGAACAGCATGGACCAGTACAGTACACATGGCTAATTTTGATAATTTACATTAACTCTAACATTAATTTGGCCTATAGCAAAAGGTTGACACATCTTACATATTTTACATCATAAATGTTAACCTCTTATTTACTTTTATTCTGTGGAACACTGTTGTCTAGGCTGTGTATATTTTTCTGTATCATAATATGCAGCATATGAATTTTTTGTGAATACCTTGTATGAAATCATATCACAAAGTCCGTCAACTCGGAGCTTGGGGTCTCTAAATTTCTGGGGGACGTAACTGTTTATCCATCTAAACGATGTTATATGCATTCCTCAACAACTCTAACTTACCGGGGTCATGGTGATACAGTTTTTGTTTTCCTTTTCTTGTGAATTGACACTATGATTGGCTTCTGCTTGTCATTAATTTAATCAATGTGCAGCTCTACCATTCTTCAGAGGTAAAATAGCATCTCTTACCTCATGGAAGTTAATAGCTGTCCAATCTTTGTACCCTCATTACTTACATCCAACTCCCTGTTCCTTTGTTCTTGGATTTCTGTTTGACAGATCTTTTCGAACTTGCGTTCCATCTGTTCAATGTATCCTCCTGCAAGACCAGAAGCTGGCCTTCTTTGTCAAGTAAATTTCATAAAGAAGTATTTGCCGTTTTTCCTCAGACATGTAGTGAGACACCAAAATACATTAAGACCGTTGTGGAAGTTTCCTTCCACATGATGCCCAAAGTCCTCCGATGACTAAGCTGTAGCATTTCTGATACACAGTTTTGCTTGTAGGCAAACCTTACATAAGCTTCCCAATTAGCCTGTGACCTACTACTGAGAGATATCCTGTAGGCCTTTTTTTCTTCAATAGCCTTACTTCTGCTATCCCATCAGTATGTTCTAGTCTTCCTATCTTTATGCAACACCAAACCACATACTCTCCTTGCAATCTCAAATATGTAGTTAATTTAAAGGGAAGATTTGTGCTGAAATGATTGAAGATTAGTGTCCACCATCTTATGCACAATTAGATTACGAAATGATAAAGGTTCTGATACATAAAACCATTTCCTAAAAACACATGAGCACTTTTGGATTTACTTTAAATCTTTCATCAGATGAGATTAAAAATACACAATAAAATAGGCTAAAAGATTTGCCCCTTGCTGAGATGTGTGATGTTATATAGGGTGTTGGTTAGTTGCGTTGGTTGTGACATACAGATTTATTCTGTGCATGCGTCAATTATTTCTATTCCATGCTTGCGTTGGAATTTAACCACCCTCAGTTGGTTCCTGTGTATGTGCATGCAGGGGGGGGGGGGGGTTAAATTTCTATGTTCATTAATTGTTTCCACTGTGGTGCGAGAACGCAAGGATGATCGTCATTGCAGCGTTGGTGGCTAAGTTTATAGATCATAAACTTAAATGATGACTAAGTTTAAACCTGGAAAACCACTTAAACATTTCCATCAAAGACTAATCTTGTCGTTGGAAGACCATTAACAGCAGTAACTGACAACATCGTCATAGAAATTCATGCTATGATCAAGAAGAACAGACGCCTCACCATGAAAAAAATTGCAGCAGAGACTGGTCTGTCCTTTGGTTCTATTCAAGCTATCCTCACTTACAAATTGAGTACATAATGGGTGAGTGCAAAGTTCATTCCTTGTCTTCTAAATGACTTCCAGAAAAGCAGTTGGGTCACAATTTCATTTGAGTAGTTTCAACGTGTAACAGCAGATGCAAACTTTTTGTGGACAATTGGGACTAGTGATGAAACCTGGGTCTATGGTTATGATGCTGAAACAGGGATCAAACGCTCTCAGTGGAAAACCCCTTCCTCTCGAAGACTCGAGAGCACGTCAGTCACGATCACATGTTTAAGTACTGCTTGTGTCATTTTTCTGTATTGAAGGATTGGTGCATTGGGAATTCCTATCGTGTGGCTCTACTGTTAATGCTGCACATTACTTAGAAATCCTGAAATACCATAAAACTGCAGTCTTATCACAAGAGGCTGTAGAGGATCAGTGGATTGATGTTTCACCACAACAATGCGCCAAGTCACTGCTTTGCTGATCATCCAATTCTTGGCTGCAAAATCTATTACAGTGCTCCCTCTCCCCCTTATTCACCGGACTTAGCACTGAGTGACTTTTGGCTGTTCCTGAAACTTACAGCAGTTATGAAAGGTAAACGTTTTTACTCTGGAAGACATCAAAGGTAATGTAACAAGGGTCTTAAAAGGTTTTCTGAAACAAGATTTTAATGGGTGTTCCCATAAATGGCAGAACTGCTGGAATAAGTATGTGCATGCTGAGGGGATTATTTTGATGGGGAATAATTTGTATAACTCTGTTAAATTTCTGTCTTCTGTAAGAACTTTCACCTTATTTTTTGATCACCCCTTATATTTGCCAAACTGTTTTTCACAAATTTTCCTGTTACATTTTTGAATTCCCTGCTATTTTTGCCAACTCTACTATTCAAATCTCTGAGAACAATTACTTTTTTTGTTGTTTGTTTCTAACTAACAAATCTGAGACTATGTAAAAGGAATCAGGTTCTTGGCAATCAAAACCCTGCACCAGCCCATAGGCGGCAGTAGCTTTTAAAACCACGCTATCCAGTTTTAAAACATCCCAGAGAATTTGTGAATTCATAGATACCCAGCTAATACATCTGGCAGCCATTGTACTATTAAATACTAAAGTCACACCTGCTTGTGCCTGACCTATCTTTACATCCAAACAAAGCATGTTAAATCTCCACCCCAAGGTCGCATTTACCCTAACCCACATTTCTTAGTCTAACTAATGTGTGTCATATTCAGGTTGAATCTTCCTAATTCTTTGGCTAATTGTGTACCTCTTTACCGTTAATACACATCAATCAATATATCCCAGCCTCACCTTCTGCTTCCTCAATCAAAAAGTATAAAGTATGTAATTTTCAAGTTTTCTGAATGATGGCTACATGGGAAACAGTAGAATAATTACATTTGCATATGCTTTTCACCTAATTGTGAAGAATTATTTTTCAGAGGATTCACTTTTCATTAGACTTGGAATGCTCAGGAGCAGAATCATGTTCAATGTTCTGCAACATGACTTCTGAGGATTGCAAATGTTCTGCGGGCAAAGCACACAACACTTTAACCAAATTTCATTAAAAAAGATAAAGAAGTGGATGATTCACGAATAAGTAAACAACATTAAAACATTACTTTACTATCATCAACTGAAACCTCCTGTTAAATATAATATAAGCCTGTTATTTAAATCAATTAAATTTATTTAGAACCAGGGCATGCATTTTGAATTTGAGTTTCTGTCAATAAATTTTGAAGTTAGTGTGCCACTGATGCAGATGAACAATTTACGAAGGGTTTGTTATAATTTGGTCCATACATGGAAACTAGAGCAGCTTTCAGTATTTTTTGGACCAATTAATGTCCAGAAGGTGCTCTGTTTGACATCATAAACATTCGTTTAATTTAGTTGTAAAAAATCATAAACATTCGTTTATGATTTTTTACAACTATAACATCACCTCTGTCATTAATATTGGGTCTTTTACCTACAATTTTCTTAGTTGTTGAACACCAGGATTCACAAAGTGCTTCTAAGACAGGCACAGATAGCATAAAAACAACAAAATAAATTTTGGGATCTCTGCTTTCATTTCATTTAATTTACAGCTTGGTTTAAAAGCTTTCATCTGGAAAAACGTTCCACTTATCCTACTTTTTTTGCACATTTCTATGGATCCAAGTGACATAAACAGTGCACTCAAAAAATAATAAATCTTTATTTTTATTTTATTTTTCCACTTCAGAGTTTGAAAACACGGATAAACCTTTAAAAATTCAATGAAATCGGAAAGATCTTCCAATTCTTCCTTTTGCTCAGAATTGACATCAGTTATTGGAAACAATAAGTATTCAATATTCAGTAGAATAGCTGCTGTTCTTATGATTATGCCAACAATTTTCTCCTATAAATCTCTTGCTATCCTAAATGGTAGGGGTGGATGGATGGGATGTGTGTGTGTGTGTGTGTGTGGGGGGGGTGATTGGTCAGTGCTCTAGGCAGAGGAGCAGAGTTGCCCAAGTATGGAAAATACGAGTGAAGATGTGGGGTTTGCCAGTGAGCGTTGAGTTCACAAATGTAGGACGAAAAAAATGTTCTGCAAAAAATTGAAATTTAAGATTTAACAAAAAATGTCCTAGTTGTAAATGCATTTATGGCACCTCTATTCATAGTGATTGTGGAATAACTTTTTTACGGGTCTTTTAGAGGTTATTTTTAATGAAAGTTGGTTGTCAAATTTTCAACCAACTTTCATTAAAAATAACCTCTAAAAGACCCGTAAAAAAAGTTATTCCACAAAAAAATGTCCCGTAAAAATATCCTGCAAGGAAATTGAAATCTAAAATAAAAAGAAATATTTTGCTAGGAAACTGACTTTGTTCTGCGACACAGGTCACAGTTTTAAGTACTTTCTGTTCCTGGGCTGGAATATATTTAATAATTCATAAAAGCAGTTAAATATTAATTTAGAAAATTGAAATTTTTTATGATTATTTCCCTGTTATTTGCAATTTTAAGTTACAAATTAGCTGTTCCTGCTTATGTAAAAATGTTAAATTTGAATTATGAACATTAATGTCTTGCTGTGTGGTTATGAAATACAAATTCAAAAACCGGTGTATTAGTATATTGGTACTGTCAAGCAATTAGTTTTGTTTAGCCGAGCTTAGTGTTCAAGAACATATATCTTAATTTTCATGACTAGTTATTAATTGTCAGTAATGTAAGCCTATCATTTTTTCTCCTTTTTTGTAGGATGGATGACTGTTCAAAGTAGGTTTATTGCTATCAATGCAGCTGTAATGAGTTGTGTTTGTACCACAGCTCCAAAAGGGATATCTGCTTCTCAACATATAGGAAATGGCTATTGTGATGTTATTACACTATCGGCTTGCTCTAGGCTGCAGTTTTTGAGGTACATACTGAGGACAGTATACCAAAATAAAAATCCAGTGAGTGATTTGTTTGTATTTCAAAATGTTGAGTTAATTTTACATTACTGCAGTTATTTTCAGAATACACTGTATATTTTTTCTAGAATCATGTTTTATTTCGTGGGACTAAACCTCTCTGGTTCATGCGCTTAAAACGTATCAGAAAGAATTTAGTATGTAGATATAAGAATTGTCCTGCTACTGACAATTCATGTTGCAAAAACATGTTTTCATTAGAACATGTGCAATTGCTCTGATTGGTTTTCTGTATCTTTCCACTGAGTGCTCGTACAGTGGGAAAGAAAGTGTTTTTAACATTTTCTCTCTCATTTATTTTAGCTGAATGAAATTGCCTTTTAGGGATTTTTGTTTTCCATTCAGTTCTGTAGTGTGTTATGTCACTTCTACCAATATTTACATGGTCTAACCAATTCATCATAGGTCATTTTGCAGGTAGTTCCATGTTTTGTGTCTTCTCAATGCATCTCCATACTAATGCAGTCTTTGGGGTCTTCTTTGAAATGCAGGTTGATTCTCTCGTTAGGAAACCCACACACACTCAATAACTTCATCACTTGATGGCTTCCTATGAAAATATACATGGAGGAAGCTTTCATCTATCAAAGCAAAACCATCACACCCCTCAATAAAGTGGACTTGACCCGTGACCTTGACGCATGCGATCATCGACCAGGTGTTTAACTCAGTGTAGAGTGATTGCATCTGCTGCAAACATGTGTTCAGTTGAATAGTGTGTGTTTATTGTTCGTGAATACTGGCAAACGAGTTCATTTCAACAATGTCAAATCCTGTATTCACAAATTGGTGAAAAAATTAGAGACAACAGGAAGTCTTTGCAATCAACACACAGGAGGCTGGAAGATGTCTAAATGCACGGTGCAGGATATAAAGGAGTGATTACTGGCATCACCAACAAAATCCTTAAGAAGACTTGCAAGAAACTGGTATTCTGTATTCCTCATGTCAAAGAGTTTCCACAAAAGCGAAACTGCACCCATATCGTGTGTCTGTAGTACAAGAGTAGGTCCCAAAGTATTTGGACAAGCATGTACAATTTTGTTTATGGTTCCACCGTTTTGTTGGGGAATGTCCTGCGATTTTGGACATTACATTGTTTATGGATGAAGCCTGGTTTCATCTGAGCGGCTACATGAACTCTGAAAACACGCATATATGGGCAAATGAAAACCCACATGGCATTTGTACGGAACCTTTACATTCGGAGAAAATTGGGGTGTGGTGTGCCTTGTCCTGTAGATGAGTTTATCTGTCCCTTATTCTTCGATCAAACTGTTACCACGAAGGTGTACTTGAACATATTCAGTGAATTTGTAAATCAATTAACAGATGATGAATTAACGGGAGGTTAATTTCAAAAAGCTGGCCCAACGTGCCACACATCTAATGCAAGCATGAGGGAAATTGAAAGTTGTTTCGTTGACAGAGTTATCTTGAAAAATCTGTGGCCTCAAAGATCGCCAGACCTGACGCTACCTGATCTCTTCTTGTAGGGGTTTACTGAAGGGCCGAGCATACTGCAGTAAGCCTCGAACAATTGATGCCCTCACAGACCCGATACGGGGAGATTGTTGTCCTTGCCGAAGTCACATTAGTACATGTTTTCATCAATTTGCAGACTCTCGTGCAAAAGTGCAAGGATGTTGCAGGGGCCATTTTTAGCATACGCTTTAGGAATACCTTGTTTTACAAGATATGAGGTAAGTTCATGCCAATTTTCATAGGGAATGCTACAGAAATAAAAAAATTATTGAGGAATATTTGGATTTTCTACTGAGAGAATCACTCTGTATCTGTTCTGTTAGTCTTACAGAGATGCCAACTATTACGGAATCTGCGTAGTTCCTACGGAAATAGATCTTGTACTACGGAATATGGAAAACCGTGAGTTTTCTACGGAAAATTAACAGAAGTTATTAATTTTTATTTTGCTTGTTCCCCTTCCCAACGGAACGGAGGCCACTTGACGATCCGTCATTCGTCTTGCTTACGATGGTGCCTGCACCTCCAGTTCCGCCTCTCAAAGCTGCTCGGATCTTAGTGCGAGCGACAGGCACTCGACGAGTGTGGCCTTGCGCTGAGTCATTCTAACTGGCGTCGTTGAGCATAGCTCGCATTGATGGACGTGGGCGGAGTTCGGCCCGAAGCTCTTTCGCAGTGCAGCGACAAGCTCTTGAAAATAGTTTGGTGCAGAGCGTGAGTGTCATTTCCTGGCATCAGAGTTTGTTTTTCTTAAAGCGTGCGTCAGCCTACATGTCAGTAATTAATATTTTGAAGTTTTTTCTTGCGTTGCAGAAAAGTATGCTTGGATTTCGTTCTTATGTGCAGAGTTCGCCAAAATGCATAATTGCACGTCTAGTACGCATCAAAAAGTGTGTTACACATCGAAATTTTACTAATGCATAAAAACATGCATCAGGAATTTTTCACGACGCATAGAAATACACGTCAAGAAGCGCATAAAGTACGCATCAACACGTAAAAATGTGCATCGAAAAACGTGTAAAATATACATCAACACGTAAAAACGCATCGAGAAACTCTTAAAACTACTCATCGAAGAATTTTACCGACTCGTAAAGATACGCATCGGGACAGCATTTCGCCTTTCAAAAACGGAAGTGAACGAAATAAAGATTTTTTCAGTAATAGTAATTTCGTTTTCCTGTGATGTTGCCTATGTCCAATATTGTTGTTATACATCATTTTATTCCATAAATCTTTGTATTTCACTTTGAAAATGGAGGAAAAATTTCCGAAAAAGGAAATTCGATGGCACAAAAATTCCTGTGTAATCTTCAGCCACAGTTTCTTTTTTTTTTGATTGGAGGTCTAACGACCACCATGAATGAGTAACTCAATGGGCTATAAGCAGTCGCCCGTCCCTAATTTAAGGTCACTGGTTCCAGGGAAGGGAGAGAGCCATTGCTGTAAGACAAACACAACATCCATGCATCACTGGGATTTGAACCTGGACCCTTTTCAGACGAATGATCAGAGGCCATTGCTTAGACCACTGCGCCACCGGGGCGGCTGCCACAGCTTCGAGAAATTTCTTTTTCATCGTAATTTGGGTTGCCCTTGAGATTGAGGCATAACTGAACAGAAATTTTGGGGCAATTGGTAGTGGTGAAGGATGCTTTCCGCCTGAAACTTTCAAAAACAGAAATTTCGTCTTTCCAAACTTTTGGGAATAGTGAAGATTTCTTCTGTAATCGTAATTTTATTTTTCATGCGATGTTTCCTCTGCCTAGTATTGTTGTTAAATTTCATTTTATTTCATAAATATTTGTATCACATTGCAAATGGAAGGGAAATGTCCGAAAACAGAAATCAGACGTAGCAAAGGTTTCTCCCGTAACTGTAATTTTTTTCCCGACGATGTTCAGAACGTGTATCCTGTGTTCTTAAATATGTCCCCAAAAAAGGTTTGCATTTCAGCTTGATAAGGGGGGGGGGAGTTCGAAAACGAAAGTGACGAAGCTGAAAAATTTGTTAGAATTGATTCATGATATTCAAAAGCATTCATATTCTCCAAGTTACATTATCTTTTATCTAAAATATACAATCTTCGTAGTTCTAATTCTGATATCATCAGAAAACTACTGTCCTTTAAACGTGCATACGTTCATCAAATTAGATATTTCAGCTAGATAATGCTTACCTTTGCGTTTCTATCTTGCTTGACTTTACATTTCCTGCACGTGGTCCGGTTGTCGCTGATGTTATCGTTCCAATCGTCCGTTCAGGTATAGCTGCTCTTGGCGCTATTCTCGTTTAATGCAGGCTTGCTTCCCTAAACTTCGATTAGGTTCCGTTAATACCAACTTTTACCGTTTTCTTTGCTCGAAATTTTTTGCCCAAGACTTTGGGCAACTTCAGGAGCGTGGCGATTTTGCACCTTTGCTTGCAGGTGCCTGAAAACTGCCATGCAATCATGGTCCTCAAACTGAAGATTCTTTCAGCATGATTAATAAAATTGTCATCCAAGGGATTTATGAAGCCTACTGTCGTAGCTGATGGTGATGTTGAGCTTAATTTTTCAAATAATAGTTTTTCAAAAAAGAAAAATCGAAAAGGACACAACTGATAATTGGAGTAAAAACAAGAATGTATTTAAGTGAAATCATTTTAAACGAAAATTAACTTTCCAAGTTCTATAAATCTGTCGGAAAATTTTACTTTGAAGAATGTTCTTATATTCAAGAAAAAATACTGATCTATGATGAATTCTTAAAACACGCAGAAGTAACAGATCCTTTACTTAGAGCCAGAACATCATTTACTTCTGTATTATACATAGTCAAGCGCTTTCCATTTATGATAACTGAAAATGAACTTGATATACTGGAAGCGGAATTGCTTGTTATCAAGCTGACAAATTAGAGACCATAGCAGGAACAGATAGAATAGATGTCACTTGGTCAGAAATCTCAAAATTAAGAGGCTGTAATGGAGCTGTTAAGTATACTATTCTCTCGAAAGTAATGTTTGCAATACTTGTAGTTCCATACTCGAATGCTGCGAGTGAGAGAGGTTTTAGTTTACTGCAAAAAAATCAAGCCCATTTCCAACCTAATTTAGGTTTAGAAACTGTAGAAGCACTTCTTATTGCAAAAATTAATATGTTCTCCTCTGGGCAAGTGTGTTATGAAAAAATATTTTCTGCTGAGGAACTCAAATCTGCAAAACAATGTACAGCCAAATCACTAAAGAAAGAAAGCTGTTTAATCAATTTTTTGTTGTGTAAAATAAAAATATTTGAGTCGTGGTGTATATTATTTTCCATGTGAAAAAATTGGAATATTTTGATATAGATTTTCATGTATATAAATGAATAAGTAAGTAAAAAATACTAATTAAATTAAATGAGTAATACCATGTTTTCCTCAGTTAAAATTATTATTTTTGGTGTGACTAGTGAAAAATGGCCAAAACTACTGAAAATTTGTACAAGTACTACTGAAAATATCTGAAACAGGTTGGCATCTCTGGTCTTACATTCCTAATTCAGTCATTTCTGGTTAAACTTCACAAACACCTCTGCAGCTCTATTTTTGCAAATTTTAGTGTGTTCTTACTGTTAAAGTATCCCTATATAACCTTGCTAGTCTTATTATGCAGTCATTGGCATAGCATGTCCAAATAGTGGGTGGGGTTTATGAATAAATGTTAACTTGTGTTTTCCTCTGGTGGGGAACATGAAAAAGTGTAGACTAATGTTTTCCTTTGTTGTGAGAGGCCATTATTGAAGACTTTTTCTGTAAATGTCACAAAATTTGGGTCTTTTAGGTGTATAGCAAATATTTTATGTTATGCATTACACTTCAGTCACTGCTGATAATGAATGTGATGAACAGCCCAGCATATTTTTGACAAGGTGCTAAATTTTCTGAAAATAAAGTTACCTGTTTTTATGAACTTTTTAGCACGTCTTTTGTAAAAAAAGATTGTGCTTCTGTTATCGGTTTGTCCGTCAGTCAGTCTGTACCCACAGTATCTCTGCAACTATTAGTCTGATTTGAAAAAAAAATTTTGCATTCAGAAGCTTGAAATATGCGAATGATGATCCTTCATTTTGTTTTTCTTCCGATGAACAATTTTTCCACTAGAGAGCGTAAATGCAGATGATGTCGAATTCAAAATTACGTTTTAATCCACATCTTTGCTCCTAAAAATCCGATTGAAAAAATTCTTTTATCTTTCGATTCCATTTATGTCGAAGAGTGTTTTAGATATAGTTTCCTTTTCAAAATACGCATAGATTTTCCGCTAGAGGGCGTAAAAGTAAATTACATTTTTCCCAATAACTCTTCTCCTAAAACTCTGATTTGAAAAAAAAAAAATTTTCAGCAGATACATCTCCTGATGGAAAATCTTTTGCATATAATTTCAAATTTTTGGTAAAGAATACTTTAGCCACCAGGGGGCATAAGTGTTAATTTTTGCTTCTGATGTATTTTCCATAAAATCTGAGCTTCTAAAATATCGATTGAAAAAATTCTTTCGTGGACTGATGCCACTCACGTCGATAAACCTTTTCGGAATATTTTCTTCCTAAAATATCCCACAGTTTCTCCGCCAGGGGCGTAGATGTATATCTTATTTTTGTCAATATCTCTACTTCTAGGAGTCCGATTTGAAAAATTCTTTCTTTGTTGGATAGTGTTTTCCGTGTGACATGTTTTTCATATAATTTCAAAATTTTCAAGTAATGCCTAGACTTTCCGCTAGGGGGCGTAAAGGTAAATTGCGTTTCTCCCTATATCTCTGCTTTTAAATCTCCGATTTGAAAAATTCTTTCTGCACCGGATACAACTCCTGATGGGAAATCGTTTGCACATAATTTCTAATTTTTGTAAGAAAATGGTTTGGCCACCAGGGGCGTAAATCTTAATTTCCGCTTCTGATGTATTTGCAACAAAATATGAGCTTTTAAATTCTCGATTAAAAAAACTTCGTTTGTAGACCGATACTACTCGTGTCGAAAAACCTTTTAGGAACATTTTCTTCTTAAAATAGTGCATGGTTTCTATGCCAGAGGGCGTAGATGTATATCTTATTTTTGTCAATATCTCTACTTCCAGGAGTTCGATTTCAAAAATTCCTTCTTTGTTGGATAGTGTTTCCAGTGTGACATGTGCTTCGTATAATTTCAAAATTTCCAAATAATTCATAGAGTTTCCGCTAGGGGCGTAAAGGTAAATTGCGTTTCCCACTATTTCTCTGCTTCTAAACCTCCAATTTGAAAAATTCTTTCTGCACCGGATACAGCTCTTGATAGGAAATCGTTTGCACATAATTTCTAATTTTTGTAAAAAAATGGTATGGCCACCAGGTGGCGTAAGTCTTAATTTCCGCTTCTGATGTATTTGCAGCAAAATATGAGCTTCTAAAATCTCGATTGAAAAAAAAGTATTTTATTGACCGATGCTACTCATGTCGACAGACCTTTTAGGAACACTTTCTTCTTAAAATAATGCATGGTTTCTACGCCAGGGGAAACCAATATCTGTACTTCTAAAAGTCCAATTTGAAAAATTCCTTCTTTGTTGGATAGTGTTTCCGATGCGAAATGTTTTTCCTATAAATTCAAAATGTTCACGTAAATCATTTAAAAGACTTTCCGCTAGGCGCATAAAGGTAAATTGCGTTTTCTGCTCCTAAAACTCCGATTTGAAAAATTCTTCCTGTATCACATACAAGACCTGACGGAAAAGATTTTTCATATAATTTCTAATGTTTTGTAAAGAATGGTTTAGCCACCAGGGGTCATAAGTGTTAATTTCTGCTTTTGATGTATTTGCAGCAAAATCTGGGCTCCTGAAAACTCGACTAAATTTTTTTTTTCTTTGACCGGATACCGCTCATAGGGATAAACCTTTTGCGAATACTTTCTTCCTAAAATAATGCATGGTTTTCCCACCAAGAGACTTAAAGTCACATCTTATTTTTGTCGATATCTCTGTTTCTAAGAGTCCGTAAGCTCAAGATTCCGTTTACACCAATATCTGAAGGATTAAAGACCCAATTGAAAAGCTTCTTTCTTCTGTCAGATACTATTGTTTTCCATACCGGTTCCATGGCATTTGAATAGCTTTGATAAGTTTAATTTGTGTCAGAACGGATTCAAAAGACGTGCTTATTACACCCGAAAATTCGGTGTCATCTTTCTTGTTTAAATTTTATAAACATTTTTGTTTATGCATTAGTAATGCTGTATAATGAGTTCTCTACATTGATAGCATTTTGCTGTGGTTATACTTCCTGCAAAAAAAATAAGTCATAGCCAAATCTTAAAAGGTGAGAATAATAGTGTATGTATAAACCTCTTGGTTCTTCCTTTCTGAACTTTGTAGCAACTCCATTAAACTTCCCATTCATATTGCTGTCCCATCATAGGCTTGCCCTTGCATTTAAATTTTTGAAGTTGGGTTTCCTAGTGAGAGAAGCTAGGGACACATGCCCTGCTCCCCTGCAACACAATGTTTATGTATACAGTACTCTTGAAAACTTTGCTTTTCTCTCTCTGTGGCAGCATTCTGTCACAAAGTGTATGTGATGCTTTCTGCCAGTTATTCCATCTTGTCTATACTCATGTATTCTCCCTTTCTCAAACACTTTCAAGTTTTTATATATTTGGGACCTTTTTATTGCTTATTGCTTGTATATTAGCACCAAAAGTATGGTTCTGCTGTTTTCTGTTGCAGCACATGTACTCAGTTTGATTAATATAAGCCTTCTGCTGATTGTCGTTGCTCTGCTTTTTTTTTTTTTTTTTTTTTTTATCATCTTTAACCCTACAGAGCACTCACTGCATTGTCTGAGAACAACATGCTCTTACTGCTTCTTTCCTCTCTTCTGCTATTACCACATCCTTAACAGTTTCAGTGGGTGTAATTCTGTTAAAGATTCCATGGCTGCTCTAATGTTTGAAACATCAATTACCCGAAGCTTTAATATGGATTTTTAAAAGATTTTTTTTTTAAATCAATTTATACAGATTTTCTAAGTGGACACCTTCATGAGGTCCTTTTTGTTTACTTTATGGTGGGTACAGTTTACAGTGTGTGATTGTCACAACTAACAGATTTTGCTGTCTACATGTGGTTTTGGATAAAAAAGGATATTGTCCTACTGATTTGAGTGTGTTCAATCTGAGTGGTCATTTATTAGTAAAACAGGATTATTCTTTGAAAACTTCTTTTTGTGTCAGAAAGGATTCAGAAGACATTGTTACTACACTGGAAAAATCTGTGTCATTTTGTTTTCTTGCCTTTGTTTTCTTCTGTTAGATTTTTCAGATTTGTTCTGTGTTAGTAGGGTAAAAGTTGCTCATCTAGCTATCCTTTTTATAAGTGTAAAATTACTTGAGGAATAAAGGGATGATATGTGACAAGGTTCCCATGCAACCTGGAAAAAGGGAAAACTTCCAATTTTTCAGGGAATTTAGAAGTGGTTCCATCAATCAAGAAAAATGGCATTTTTTTCATAAAAATCAGGGAGTTGAAAACTCAGGGGATTTCTATTTTACCAAAAAACTTTTTCTTTTCCAGATTTCCTGCCTTTGTTTGCAATTACTGCCTGCCTAGAATTTAATAGATCTTACTTTAAATAGATTACAATTATTACTTAACTCCCCCAAAATACTGAAACTGAATTTTAAAAATTACTTATTTATTAAGTTTGTATTCATTTTCTGCAGGCAGGTTGCTTCATGTCTTGTAGCATTTAGGCATGATGGTCTGATACACTCGTGCTTGGAGGAGCACATCACCAGAAAACCAATGAATCAAATTTGTTTGGTTCCTTTGCATCATATTTCTCTGAACAGGAACCCCTTTGGTGATTAAGCTTTTAGCTGCATTATTATTGTGGTATAGAAAAAAGAAAAAAAAACTGAAAGTAATAAATTGAAAATAAAATTCTTCCATATGAACCATTTTTATAGGAATATGTTAACAAATTTTACATTGACAATCTCTCTCAGGTTCACAAAAAATCATAGAATTATGGTACCAAAAATAGTGTGCTTCTAGCATTTAGTTGTTTTTAATGAAAAGCAGGTGATTGTACAAAGATCACTTATTTAAAAAGTTTACAAATGTATGGTTTGGTAAGAAAATGCAAGAACAAAAGGAAATGTAACAATTTGTTGCAGCATGATTTAAGTCACTGCTCTGGAAAAAATTTCAAAACCACTTGGAAAAGTCAGGAATTTTTTTCTTAATTTTTGAGTAGGAACTCTGCATAAAGTTGATAGTTTCCAGTTTACATGGATTTTTAGAAATATTAAGACTAGTATTGTGTCAACCTAACAACTGAAGGAAAATAAATTGAATATACTGTAGCAGTGCTGTTTTAATCTCTTTCCTTATATTACTGAAATAGGTTTGAATCAGAAGATTGACAGGTTCCTTGAGCACTGTACACATTAATAGAGTACTAATAGATCATTTAACAGAAGAGAGTTGACATTTGATAAAATACTTTATTGCCGTGATTTTGCTTAATTTAATTATTACTCCTGGTCACCTGTGATTAGACCATCTCTCATGCTCCATAACTCCTCGCTATTCATTCCTGGTTACCGCTCGTACGCGGAGACAACGTCCCCTCTCAAAATATTGCTCCTTCCCTTCAACGTCTCGCCGTTTCCTCTCTCCCGTCAGACGCATTCTCCCCTAACACGCGTCATCCTTCCTACCTTCGAAGTCTCATTCTCCCATTGTCTTCCGCACTACTTCAAAAAAAAAAAAAAACCCAGCCTGAAGCCTCTGTTCGAACTCCCTCTTCTCATTCCGTCTCTGTTCCTAATCACCTCCCCGAAGGACACGTCTTCCTTGAGAACGGAAGTCCTTCATCATAAGTCGCTTTAAAATTCTAAAAAAAGCCTTCTTCTATAATAGCTATTTACACACGAAATCCTGTGTTTTGTCCACTCCCGGAAGTTCGCCGATAACTAATAGTTTCTGGTGACTTACTGGCTCTATCCAAAGCGAACTCAAAAATCATATCCTTAGAAGTTTCTCGCGATTACTTTTAAAACATTCTAAAACTGCAGGGATTCTTAATTATTTACGTATTCATTAAAATTCAACAATTAAAAGATATTTACATTACATTTCATGAAATAAACATTCCTGTTCCATTACGCTATTATTAAAGGTTATTTACAATTACCACTATTACAATACACTGAGTGATCACTGAATTACGACCACGTACCTAATACTTCAGAGGTCCTCCTTTTGCCCTCAGTACAGTAGCTGTCTGACATGGCATTGACAATTCAGTGAGATGCTGGAAGCAGTTGGGAGGTATGGCCAACCAAGCTGTGTGTAATGCGACCTTCAATGCAAGTATGGAGGAGATTGGTGTATCCAGACGCCCGATATGCCGTTCCATAGTGTCCCACAAGTGCCGTATGGGATTGATAGTGCCGTATGGGACAGTCGATATGTTGGAAGTCAGAAGTGTGTTCCTCAAACCATTCCTGAACAATATCGCATCTGTGGCTCGGTGCATGGTCAGCTTGGAAGACATCGTCACCATTTGGAAAAAATTGCAACATTGCTGGGTGCAGAGGGGCAAGCAATTCACGACAGTGAGAACCAGTCATATGCTGTTCCACATGCACCAGGGGTCCACGTTCCTGCCAGGTAAACATGCCTCACTCCATACAACCGCCTCCACTGGCTTGCACTGTGCAGACCATACAGGATAGATGAAGTGTCTCGTGTTGTTTGCTCCAGATATATACATGACCATCCACTGAGTGGAGTAAAAAATGCAACACGTCAGACCAGCACACTTTTTTCCTGTCATCCAATGTCCAACTTGCATAATCTTTGCACTGGGAGAGTCTTTTGCATCGACGAACCTTAGTTAGGAGAGGATGTCATCAGGGTTGTCTACTGTTATAGCTCATATGTGTGAGTGTGTAATGCATGATCATGACAGATAGTGTTCTGGGTTGACCTCTGTTAAAAAATCCTGTTACGCTAAATATTGGTGGTCATAAATGCAGCTTATGGGCGTTGGAAAACGCTAGAGATATCAATGCTGTTTTGCAAGGAAGTGATTCTGTTTTTGTAAAAATAATTTCTCTGGCATACATCATAAATATCACTAAGCTGTTCTCCGAGATTCAGATGTTAGCTCCAAAAAGAAATACAAACTACCCGATATTTTTACTTACTGTTGTCGTATCAAATTTCTCCATTTACAGCGATCTTGGCATACAACTCGGGCTTCACTGATATCCATTATGCGCCATACACAAGATCTTTTATACTTCATACTCATAATCTTTTTCTCATGCAGACATTCCTGAATCTGATCCACCCATGTCTTCCTTGGCCTTCCTCTGCCTTTCCTTCCTGCCACTTGGGCTAAAAAGATTTTCTTAGTAAGCATCTGATCACTCATTCTTTCAACATGGCCAAACCATTGAAGCATATTGGTCTCCACCTTGCTAACAACATTTTGCTTCACATCACACAACTGCAACACATCTTCATTCCTCACATAATCAGACCGTGTCTTGCCACAAACCCCCATAAGGTAACGCATTTCTCCAGCACACAAATGACTTCTATGTTTCTTCTGCAGTACCCAGGTTTCACTGCCATACATCAGAGTAGGAACAATTACACTTTCATACACAGCGATGTGGGACTCTCTAGAGAACCCATCATTCCTGTGAAAACCTCCCAGAGCACCTATGACTTTCAATGAAGAATTCATCTGATTCAGCTGATAGAACAGGAAATTATACTTTAGTTGCTTTGAGTAGAAGATGAAGATAAAGCATTCAGAAAATTTAAACTTCCCAGATGGAGTCAAAAGTTTGCTGTTTTGATCACCAATGCAGAAGAGTATCAACTTCAGTTATTTTTCCATCCTTTACATTCATTGGGTAGTCAGTCAACTGTTGAACAGTTCTGCATCTGGTGGCCTGTATGAGTGATCGCACCTAGTGCTCACCTCTCACATCAACCTTTCGCTGTTCTTTGCAGTTTTGCCTAGACTGCGAAAGGTTGATATGAGCAACCCACTAGTTCAGCTGTTTGGGAAATCAAGGTGCCCACTCTCCAAGCGCCCACAATCTGTCCTTTCTCAAAGTCCAATAAATCCTTCCATTTATCCATCACACTCCAAATTTTACTACCTACTGCTCTGCTCACACCTTTATATGCTACGTCAGTCGACTAATCACACCCCTCTCAGAAATCACGCTTTCAACGGGCCACATCCACTTTTGATAGGGGTGGTCATAATTCAGTGATAACTTGGTGTACAGGGCTTGAAAAATATCTGAAAATTTACATGCCCACCCAGCTGGGCATGTGCAGAAATTATTTACTTGCCCAGGAAAATTTATCTTTTAAAATAACAAATCAGAACCCTCATTTTTTTAAGTTCAAAAATAGGATGGACTTTTTCTACATGTTTTGCATTTCTGTTTTAAGGGTTCGTATTCAAAATGTTCCATGAACAACTGAATGTATGTCAAGTTTTAAGATGATGATGCTGAAATTGGTATGAAATTATATGATGATGAAATTGGTATTTGAGGAATTTAGTGATTGCCATGTTTTTTTCATTGAAGTTTTCGCCTTTTTTCTCTTAAACACCGGAGACTAGTTCCATCAGAGGTATGCATCCCATCTCTGAATGTAAACAGCACTTGGAGCAAAACGACATATGGTTCAAATTTCTGTACCTAGATCATAATTTAATTGAAGAAATGATGTTCTTCTGTTCTTAGCACTGTGTAACAGTAATATAACTTCCGGTTACTAAAAGTGAAATGAAACATGGCAGGCGACGACTGTCTTTTTTTCTTGTAGTAGGAAATTCTTTTCCAAACTTTTTGATTTTTAAATTTAGTTGCCCAGACCGGGCAACTAGATTGTTTTTTTATCTGCCCAGACCAATAATTTACGTGCCCCGGTCATCTCGGGCATGGTATTTTTCAAGCCCTGGTGCATATCATACAGGGTAGGACCCAAAAGTCCCTGACTGGGTCTGCAAGTCCATAGATAGAGTTACAAAGCTGAAGCACATCCTCCTTCAAAATAAGACCCTCTTGCAACAACACACTTCTGCCAGCAGCTGTAAAGTTTCTCGAAAGACTTCTGGAATCCGTTCTTTGCAATGTCCTTCAGCTGAACCAGCTATGCGTTTTTAGCTTTTCTGTGCTCAAAAACTGGCAGCCCTGAAGTTGGCGTGCCAGCTCAGGGAAGAGGTGGAAGTCGCGGGGGGGGGGGGGTGAGGTCTGGCGAGTATGGTGGATGTGAGATGACAGCAGTTCTTGTTTTGGCGAGAAACTCGTGAACGAGGAGTGACCAATGAAACAGCACACAGGTCACTCCTCGTAATGCAACAGCACCCACGACTGATTGCCCCACAGTTGAGGCTTCTTCTTGCAAATCGACTCATGTAGACGTCGCATGATGTCCAGATAGAGCTCCTTGTTGACAATGAGTTCTTCAGGGATAAATTGAGGATGAACCTTGGATATCGAAGACCTCTAGCATGATCTTGCCTTTGCTGCGATCTCAACAGAATTTTTGCTTGCATGGAGACGATGGTGATTTCCACGTAGCTAATGTCTGCTTAGTCTGCAGATCAAAGAGGAAGCACCATTTTTCATCTCCTGTTATTCTTCTAAGAACTTGTGGTCCTATTTTGGGGTGGTTACGAGGTCGCTCATCATTTCCATCCATATGGCGAGCTGACCTTTAGTTAACATGCGTGTAACAATGTGTTGACACACCTGGTGCATCTTCGTATCCATTGACACATAGTCTCTGATATTGCAGCAGCCTCTGCTATTTGCTCGATCATCTGTTGTCTGTTAGCACGTACAACGGCTGCAACCTTCAAAATGTTTTCACCTATGCGAACTGTCACTGGCCGCTAGCTTTGTTTGTCATCTTCGACCTCCTGTCTGCCTTCTCTGAAGCGTCGATGCCAATTGAATGTTTACCACAACAGGGTGTTTGTGCCATAAACTTGCTTCAACATCTCATAAGTTTCTGTTGGACTTTTGCCCAATTATGCGCAAAACTTAATGTTAACACACTGCTGAAAAAACTCCATTTTTCATCAATCACTGAACGTTGCATAAGTTGCTCACAATACCCAGATGTACTGCAGTGAGCACATGATGTAGATGGATGAAACCAATTTCCCTGGGGGGGGATAATGTCATAACACAATCCAATAATTACTGTGGGTATGTGATACACGTATTGTGCCATACAGTTGCAGTCTGGGAACTTTTGGATCCTACTCCGTATGTTGTTGATTGTGGTACAGTGAAAATTCTACCTAAATGATTCTTTCCCTCACATAAGGACTAATGTTAAATACACAAGTCTAACACATGAAATTTTAACATTTATGCTTTACAAGTTGGCAAGTGTTTGTCAGCTTTTTGTTTGTTTTGTGTGTCCTATAAGCACCCTGAAATTTTACATATTTTCTCTTGCAGTTTGATTTGGATTTTGTTCAAGTGTACAGAGTGAAAGAATTTATATTCAGTCCATATGTATCTGATGACAAAACCCCTGTGACTGGTTGCACTGGTGTTCAGGAAAACTGGCAACAGATGAACAGAAGCACCGTTTGGGACTGCGATGGTGAAATCATCACAGAGCCTTCTTTACGTGCCAGGTGAGAAACAGCGTTTTAAAAATTCATGTGAGAAAATTTTATTTTGCATGCATCTGAGCAACACAGATTGATTATAACATGGTATTGAAGAGTGGGACGTATTTATTTCCAAAATTGTAAAAATAAACACTGGAAAAAATTTACTGAAAGAGAGTAAAGGTTTCTGCACAATTAACTCGAAACAGAAGCGAGTGAAAAAAATATCTGGTAAGTAATACACACAGGATGCCATATGCACCTTGAAGTGTAAAGACAGTGACACATCAGAATCAAATGGAATCAAAGCTGATTTACTAGCTAAGAATATCCTAATGGATTCCAAAGAGTTCAGAAACCTTGCACTTGCATTGTTGAGCCCCCCTCCCCCATCTAATTTTCAATGATCTTGCATCAGAGATCATGTACTTGGTATCACCCAAGTTGCTAGTTGCCACAATTACTTCCTCCATGCTGCTACTGTCCACTCATTCCATGACAAAAATAATGATATAGCAACTAAGTTAGAGATAAAAATGTAACATAAGTCTAAATGCCACAGTGATTGACCAGGTGAATGAGTTTGTGAATTTAGGAAGCATGTTTGACAGAGAGAACAAATTGGATGTTGAAATTAGTAGGAGAGTGAATTCTTCATTGAAAGTCATAGCGACTTTGGGAGGTTTTCAAAGGAATGATGGGCTCTCCAGGGAGTCCTGCATGGCTGTGTATGAAAGTGTAATTTTTCCTACTCTGATGTATGGCAGTGAAACCTGGGTACTACAGAAGAAACATAGGAGTCGTTTGTGTGCTGGAGAAATGCGTTACTTACGGGGGGGGGGGGGGGGGTTGTGGCAAGACATGTTCTGATGATGTGAGGAATAAAGATGTGTTGCAGTTGTGTAATGTGAAGCAAAATATTGTTAGCAAGATGGAGGCTAATATGCTTCGGTGGTTACGCCATGTTGAAAGAATGAATGATGAGATGCTTACTAAGAAATTTTTTGAGCCCAAGTAGAAGGAAGGAAAAGCAGAGGAAGGCCAAGGCAGTCATGGGAGGATCAGATTCAGGAGTGTCTGCATGAGAAAAAGATCATGAGTATGAAGTATAAAAGATCTTGTGTACATTGTGTGATGGATGTCAGTGAAGCCCGAGTTGTGTGTCAAGATCGCTGTAAATGGAGGAGTTTGATATGGCAACAGTAAGTAAATAATCAGTTAAAAATTATCTGGTAGTTTGTCTTTTCTTTGTGGAGCTGACCTCTGAATCCCAGAGAACAGCTTAGTGATGTGTGTGCATGCGTGCGTGAATGAATGAATGAATGAGATAACACATAGAGGTTTGCACCAGTGGCGTAACTAGCACAACAGCCCCCCCCCCCCAGCAATATTTACTTCATCACCCCTAAGCACAGTAATTTCCCCAGAATTTCGAACATGGGGGAGGATGTGTTTTTCGTGGTGTGTATGTCTGGAAAAGTAGGAGGGGGGGGGCTTAGAGCCCTGTAGTTTTTAACTTTAAGTAATTTTTGGAACAGAAGTAAATAATTCAAGTTTATCAATCAGCCAAGTAGGATTAACACGGTGCACGGACCAATGCATAAACACGGATATACATTTTATCGCAAGAAACGAATTCAGTAAAAGATATTTTAATGGTTAATGTTAATAACTAATATAAGATTTCATAATCACCCATTTTACTTTCACTTGTTTCTGAAGTGCTTGATTTTTGTAAAATGTCTGCTTCTAAACTTTGAAGAGTTGATGTGCCAAACAACTAATTTTTTTTTTTTTTCATTAGAAACGGCACTTGAGCGTAATTGACTCTGCTGCAAAAAGAACTGGTCAAGTTTTGGAAGTTTCTTCGAGCACTGTCCTTTTTTTCTTTCGCCAATACTGCGCTCCACTTAGACGCTTTTGTGACATTTTGACGAATGGGTGTCGTTCACTTTTATGTTAGTTTCCACACAGTGAATTAAATAGATGTACTTACTCTAAGGAAGAGCTAAAAGCAATAACACCATGCAATTGTTTTGTCCAAAACTAAAATAAATCACTTGAAGAAATCGCCATCTTATACATAGCATATCTGCGGCTGCTATGAATAAATGTTGGAGAGCGATCATTTTACAACCCTTTGCAGAGTGATCGTATTCCAACCTGGAGCCAAAGATCCGAATAGCTTCAATCTGTAGGACGTCCAGTGCTTTAAAAGTGAAACTTCACATTTATTTAGGCAAAGCTAAATATATGATATCTTAAAGGAAAGTATGAATCTTCAGGTTAATTATTTGTTTGTTTGTTTATGTGCACGATTGGATTTTTTCATAACTGGCACCTACCGTATGCCCCTTAGTTACCTGCACCCCTCCCCCCGCAATGGTAGTTACGCCACTGGTTTGCACAGGGCAGCCCAACTTGTTTCATACTTTCATCACATGTTCTCCTCCACTTATTGCAAACAATGCAAGGCTTCCTTAGGACAGGGTTCTTCAACTCGTGGCCCACTTAGCACTCTTTCATAGCCCTCGAGATGTCTTCATAGGATATTCTAAAATTAAAAAGAATATATTTTTTCAAAATGGGTAAATGGGATATCCAAGTATCTTGGGTACATGGACTTTGAATTCCCAAATCTGCTATGAGCCATTATGCTGTGATAAATTATGTATTTAAAATTTTTAAAGAGTACTAAAAATGTAAGCATATCAGAAACCTACTTCGAACTTCTTTGTGATATAGATATTATGTTCTTTGCATTGTTTCCTTTTCTGAAGGTTAAGTTCTAGGATTCAGAACCTCTCTGATGTAATCTACATTCATTATAAACACATGCATTTTCATTTGGCCTACGTACAAGTCCTATTCTGTGATGTCATATGATACGTGATTCAGAAAATGTTGAAGGCGCTCTACTCAAGAGAAACAAAGGTGCTTTGCTGAACAACTACATCAGTAGTAAAGGGAATGTAATGCAGAGAGACATGCCACATCTCATGGGAATTCCTCCCACAGACAACGTTTACACCTGACCATGACCATGTACTTCTGTTACAAACATAAATGCATTTCCCTTTTCTAAATTTAAATATAAACAAGGTAGCTTCAATCTTCAAGTAGGCCTAACAAGCACTTGAGACAGGGTACTGAGACAAACTCAATGAACAGCCATGTAAAAGAACATCTGTGCTTCTCCTATACAACTAAGAAACAATGGACAGTGGGATGGTGTTTCAGGTTGTCAGGCTTGAAGAGATAAACCCACTGGGAAAGTAGTAAAAGCACTAACAAACAGCAGACGTGGGAATTACATCCTCATCTGTTATCTGGGGTTGAAGAAGAAACAAGCAAATCCTAAACAGCTTGTCCTGTGAAATGGAAATACAAAATTAAAATTATGTAGTTGTGTAGCCTGCTTTTTAAGTACGTATGATTTTCTTCCAGATCATAAGTGTTGTACAATGACTTTGGAAAGCATTTTCTTAACATTACAACTATTGTTTAGGAAAATATTCACAGAGATCAAGGGGTGGCTTTCTTAATAGGGTTACCTTGATCACACACTGAAGGACTTACGGGGGCCAATCACAACAACAACGTAACTGTAAAATCTACCTTTAGAGAAATTATGCGGATTTGGGAAAGCCTGGCTGATTTGAGCCTATACAAAAAAGTACTCTAGAATTCACACCTGTGTAAGTGAAATAAGTAGAATGATTTGAAAAGTTCTATAATTCAAATTTGAAAGTCACATTAAAATATGCGTAAACATTGTGCTGGTATGGCATGATGATGATGTGGTGTTATTGAACTTTTAATAATAAGAACATTTGACTACATTGAAGGCTATATAAAAGTATCCTATGTATCTATCTACCTATATCATCATCATCATCATTGTCAACCATTATCAATCCACTGCTGGACGAAGGTCTCCCCAAGTTTCCTCCACAACAGTCTGTCTTGTGCCAGTCTCCTCCATGTCACCCCTGCATACTTTCGAATTTCATCCACCCATCTCCCATGTGGTCTTCTTCTGGGTCTTTTCCTGTCCCTTGGAATCCAATCTAAAATTTCGGCTGTCCATCGATGATCTGTCCTTCTGGCAGTATGTCCAGCCCATTGCCATTTCAGGGATTTAACTCTGATCATGATGTCTTCCACTCTTGTCATTTTTCGGATCCACGAGTTCCTCTTCTTATCTCTCCTGGTTACACCAAGCATGCACCTCTCCATGCTTCTTTGAGTTGTCTGCAGTCTTTGTATATCTCTTTTAGTTAAGGTCCACGTCTCTGCACCATACGTAAGCACTGGAAGAATGCATTGATCAAACACTTTTCTTTTAAGACATAATGGCATATTGCTCTTGAAAA
Source organism: Macrothele yani (assembly GCA_039090855.1). Taxonomy (NCBI): domain Eukaryota; kingdom Metazoa; phylum Arthropoda; class Arachnida; order Araneae; family Macrothelidae; genus Macrothele; species Macrothele yani. The sequence goes on from CM077004.1 coordinate 44,010,718, forward strand.
TTATGCTGTTTCTTCCAAAAGCTCTCCAGGCAAGTTTTGTACGCCGATTAATTTCTTCATCAATGTGACCCTCACTTGATATCTGCTGTCCAAGATAAACGTACGTGTCTGTTATCTCCAGCTTTTCTCCATCAATCAATAAATCTTCATTTCTTGTAAAAGCATTGAACATCACTTTTGTCTTCTGAAAGTTCATTTTTAATCCCACTTCTTTACTCTTGTCAGCAAGTTCCTGGATCATACTCTGCAGCTCTGATGGGGTAGTTGCAAAAATGACTATGTCATCAGCAAAACGAAGGTGGGTTAGATAATCTCCATTAATCTTTATCCCTTTGTTTTCCCAGCTCAGCGACTGAAAAACACCCTCCAATGTGGCATTAAAGAGTTTCGGAGATATGGTGTCACCTTGTCTCACTCCCTTTCCAATTTTTATGTGTGTTGTATTTTCAAACAGCCGAATCTTTGCACTTGCATTTTCATAGATGTTATTAATAATATTAATGTATGCATCTTCAATACCGCAGGTTTTCAGAGCCATTGTAACTGCTGATGGTTTCACCGAATCAAAGGCTTTTTCATAATCGATAAAAGCCATGCACAATGGAAGTTCATATTCCCTCGCTCTTTCAATTAGTTCTCTCAGTACGTGGATATGATCTATTGTGCTGTAGCCACTCCTGAATCCAGCTTGTTCTCTCGGTTGAGCCATGTCCAGTGTTACCTTTAAGCGGTGTGAAAGAACTTTAGTGAAGATTTTATAAACTACTGATAGGAGGCTGATAGGTCTGTAGTTTCCGAGATCCTCAATGTCACCTTTCTTATGTAGCAGGATCATTGTAGCGTTGTTCCAATCCTCAGGAATCTTTCCTTCATTAAGGCATCGAGTGAAAATTTGGGCGAGTACTGTTTCAATTTCTCCACTTGCTTCTTGTATGATGTCTACAGTAATTCCATCTTCTCCTGGAGCTTTTCCCCGCTTCATGTTCTTGATTGCATGTGCAACTTCTGCTGGAAGGACTGGAGGAACTCTGGTACTGGTATCTTTCATGATGTCTGGAGTGCATGTATCATCCCTTTCATATAATTTGGAGTAGAAATCTTTCACTCTTGTCAAAATTTCGCCTCTATTTCTTGTTACAGAACCATCTTCTTTTCTCAGTGCCATAATCTGTTTTCTTCCCTTACTGAGATGTCCCTTTGCTATCTTTAGGCTTTGGTTGTTTTCAATTGCTTTCCTCACTAGTTCACAGTTGAATTTTCTTACGTCTTCAGTGATACTTTTTCTTACTGTCTTGCATAGCTCTATATATTCCACTTTGGAAGTCACATCTTCTTTAGTTGTCCTCATCTCTCTTCTTTTTTGCATCAACATTTTCGTTTTTCCTGATAATTTGTTTACATGCAACTTGTTCTTAGACCCAGCTAATTTTGTTGCTGTTTCCATAAGAGCTTTGGTTACTTTTCTGTTAACTTCAGAGATGTCTACTTCTTCCGATGTTAGGCCTTCTAAAGCAGAGAACCTGTTCTTCAGTTCCAACTTGAAGGTATTATGGTGTTTTTAAGGTTGGTTATGTCAATAGATTTTGTTTGTCTTATGAGCTTGCCACGTTCAAGTTTGGTGTTGAGGTGCATCTTACATCTCACCAATCTATGGTCACTACCTGTGTTGAACTTGTTTAGCACACTGCAGTCTTCTATGACGAACTTTTTGTTACACATAATAAAATCAATTTCACTTGTCCCATTTGGATGTCTCCATGTCCATTTCCTGTGTGGCTTTTTCTTGAAGAAGGAGTTCAAGATGAAAAACCCTTCTGCCTCTGCAAACTCAACGAGAGTATTTCCACGCTGGTTTCTGTTGCCATGACCGAATTTACCTACTGAAGTTTCATTCTGTTGCCGTTGCCCTATTTTTGCATTGAAATCTCCCATAATTATTTTCAAGTGCTGCTTACCTTTATTATTTAGATGACAAATTTCCTCATAAAATTCTTCAATTTCTTCTTCAGGATGACTTGTGGTGGGTGCATAAGTTTGAATAATCTGAGCCTGGTATCTTTTCGAGAGTTGGATAACAAGTCGTGCAGCTCTGTCAGAGGAACTTTCAACTTCTACAACTTTATCCTTCAGTTTCTTGTTTATTATAAATCCAACACCACTAGTTCTGCCAGTATCTGTCCCACGATAGTAGAAGAGATGTCCACTTTTCAGTTCGATGAGATCTTCTCCTTTTCTCCTTACCTCACTTAGCCCGACGATGTCCCACTTGATCCTTTGTAGTTCCTCTTCCAATTCAAGAAGCCTTGAATCAGAAGATAGGGAGCGTCCGTTGTACGTAGCCAAGGTCAGCATCAGATGGCAGCCTAGTCCGGTCCTCCGGGGATTCTTAGCACCCTCTGCCTTCATGTCGCACTGGCCGCTGCCTTGGCCAGGTACATTCCAGCTGCCGGAGACTGAGGGCCAAGATTTAAGTTGTGGAATCATTTTGGAGGGGTTTGGCCATAACTCACCACGCTGGCCAAGCGGGTTGGTGAGTGTGGGATAGAATTTCCTCTAATCCCGATGGTATAGTTATACCGCTATTGGCGGTATAACTATACCATCGACCTATATATACATATATAACTATACCATCTACCTATATATACATATAGATTCAGCTAAGAGTGTACAAACTTCTGGGAGAGGCAAGTTGCACAAAGATAAAGCTGAATCTCATAGCAATGCAGGGTCGGAAACGCCGTCTTCATGTGCTAGTGTACAGGGAGAATGAGAAATGAAAGAGCAGCATGTAAGAGAACAAAATGCTTTTTATTACTCACAAGACATTTATGAAATGCATTAAGATTACAGAAGGTGTTCAAAGTTGCGACCATGAGCTGCAACACATGCCTGACATCATCGACGCATGGAATCACGCACATTTTAGAAAATTCCTGGCGTGTCTCGGACTTCCGAAGCAGATACAGAGATGCGTGCTACAAGGTCCTCATTACTTTCAACGGGGGTGTTGTACACCAGTCCTTTGATGTAACCCCAGAAGAAGTAATCAAGGCATGTTAAGTCCGGCGATATTGCAGGCCAATGAATAGCACCATCACGGCCGATTCACTGATGTCCAAATGTCATGCTCAAGTGATGACGAACGTCATTGTTGAAATGGGCGGGGACCCCATCATGCTGGATCCACATTGCATGGCGCAGTGACTGAGGGACCTGTTGTTCGTTCAATAGCTCGGGCAAGACGTCCTCCAGAAATATCCGGTAACTCCTTCCGTCCAGACGAGGAGGCATGAGGTAAGGGCCAATTAATTAAGCTGCATGGCTTAATACATTCTTTTTGATGGCAGGAGTGCATACCCATAATTTCCGACACCTGGCAGGCCCCTGGAAAGAACCAGTGTCGCATAACCTCTGATGCAGCTATGCAAACACTTGGTGATTTGGCACTCATCTCATCGGGTACTGTTCCTGGTACAGTTGCATGGCGGCATGTCTGTTGCAGTCCGCTGCTCCGTATGCAAGGTGCATAGCAGCCATTTCCGTGTTCGTGAACACAGCCATCCTACTACCTCTGCAGGCGGGTTTACAAATGATGATATCTTGAAAGAACGTACCAGCAGTCTCGCAGCCGAACAACGCCATCTGCCGCATAAAGATGGCATTTCCGATCCTGCATTGCTATGTCATGTGATTCCGATTTGTCTTTGTGCAACCTACCCCTCCCAGAAGTTTGTACATGCTTAGCTGAATCACCCTGTATATATATATATATATATCATCATCATCATCATCATCATCATCATTAACCATTATCAATCCACTGCTGGACAAAGGTCTCCCCAAGTTTCTTCCACAATGGTCTGTCTTGTGCCAGTCTCCTACATGTTACTTCCGCATACTTTCGAATTTCATCCACCCATCTCACATGTGGTCTTCTCCTGTCCCTTGGAATCCAGTCTAAAATTTCAGCTGTCCATCGATGGTCTGTCCTTCTGTCCAGCCCATTGTCGCTGCTCTTGGGGTGGCATCCATTTTATCTGTGTTTTAGTTTGCAGGTGTCACACGTGGGGCTCGGTAAGTGTTTTGTTCAGTAATTTGCATTGTGCTGTTTTTTAAAAATATATATAATTTTTTTGTTTCAGGCGCACATTCTTACCTACTACGTTTATTTAAAAGAGTTGGCTAATTTTGTCCTCCGTTTTTAGGGTAGAGTTATTTGTTTACGCCGTCCATTGTACAAGCCTCGTTTAGCACATCTTTTAAGCTTATTTGTGCAGTGTTAACTTGCCTTTTTTCTTTCCATCCTACGATTGATATTCTCATTTGGCAGTTTCTTGTAAATAAGCAACTAAATTTAAGTCTTCATCCACCTTTAGGTTTTGTAAATATGGTTGTATATAATTACAGTTCGAGTTTGGTTATAGCAATTTATTTCCTTTGTAATCGGCATCTTTTGCTTCCCAGTGCATTATTTTGTTCAGTAATTTTTTCGGTCAAATGTGAGGATGGGCCTCGGGGAATTTAGTCTGCTGTAGGTAAGTGTCTGGGTTTTTTTTTTAATTGTTTTTATTTATTAGAAGTTTTTTAATTTTTTTTTTATTTTTCTATTTTAATTTTAATTTGCCAGGGGTTGTTTTTGGATGTTCCATGGATTGGAGTGTAACTTGGTCCATGTTCTGGGTGGGTTTCTTCTAAATTATTATTATTTTTTATAATCCTAATTTTTATTTTTTTACATTTCTTTTTCTTTATTATTATTTTTTATTTTAATTACTTCCGATATTGGAGGTTAATTTTTTTGACGTGCATTAATGCAATTGCATTTTTGAACTTACCGTTATGTTGGTGAAGTTCGATTAACACTTACCGCACGTGGATCTTGGCTTTTCTTCATATTTCCGTTATGTAGATGCGGCATGGGGGTTTTTCATTCAGTTTCGGGTCCTCTTCAGTTGTTTTTTTCGTTGGTTTTAATTGGCCTCGTTACTAAATGAGTTTTTTCCTTTGCTGCTTCCTTCAATACGTTTTCTACCCGAGTACTTTCGGTAACATCCCATTACCGTCAAATGTCCCCTAGATGACGGTAACGGGATGTTACCGAAAGTACTCGGGTAGAAAACGTATTGAAGGAAGCAACAAAGGAAAAACTCATTTAGTAACGAGGCCAATTAAAACCAACGAAAAACAAAACAAAAAAAAAACTGAAGAGGACCCGAAACTGAATGAAAAACCCCCATGGCGCATCTACATAACGGAAATACGAAGAAAAGCCAAGATCCACGTGCGGTAAGTGTTAATCAAACTTCACCAACATAACGGTAAGTTCAAAAATGCAATATTATTTTTTATTTCTTCTTTACTGTTGCTGCTTTTGCTTTTTCCGATAGGCTCGTTGCCGTAATGTAGCAGACTGAATTCGTGCAGAAACCCACACTTTTCAGGTCTCTATAGAGGTTGGATGGGTGTTGTCCGTGTCTGGCCCTTGACAAAGCCACGGAGAATAGCTTACCATAGCTCTATATCCCTGTCTTCTCCCAGTGATTGGTAAAGTTTTTGGTCTTGCAAATCAATATTTAAAATTTTCAGTCTTAAGGTGTTTTTTAGTATATATATATATATATATATATATATATATATATATATATATATATATATACTGAAGAGCAACACTGAAGACTAAGGAAAAACTTTAGAATTTAAAACGAAAGTTGCAAAAAAAAAAAACACAAAAAAAAGCTTAAAAATCTGTTTATAAAAGAAAATAAAAACAAATAAAAAAGAAAACTAGTTATTCATCACTAGGATAGCTATACTAAAAATAGTAAAACCAACATTAAAGTTAATAAGATTCTGATTAATCTATAGAAGCTCACTAAGGTGATTTAATACATGCAAAGATTATTAAATACACTACTTGTGTATTTTATAATATTTCTCATGTATTCTGGAGAGTTAATTCTGCTCTTTCTGATCATACAGATCCACAGTCTTAAGTTTATATATTTTTTTCTCTGGTTAAAATCTCCGCGAGTTGGTTTCTTTCTGTATGAGGAGGCCATCAGCCCCACCCACACTGCCCCCAGCGACTAGGGAGTGGCGGAAGAGGTCAGCCATGTTTTAATCTTGTTAGGAGAAAGTTTCGTCGCACAAGAGGTAAGCTCTCTTCCTTGTATTTGGGTTCTAGGTTTTATAAGTTCAATGTTTGTACTTCATGTACTTTTTCTCTGTTGATTTTTTGCTTTTCAGCTTTTAGGCACTGGCTTGTCTGTTAACTTTTTTGCGGGTTTTAACTCTTTCTTTTCTTGGTATCTTAGCGCGTCTTTTGGGGTACCTAGGAACAGCAGATGGCTAAGCTTGTTCCTTTTCTTTGCGCTGTATTTTCAAAGTAGTTAAGTACTTAATAACTAATTAATTATGCACTTAAAACACTGCTGAAATACTTTGTACATATTGCAACTAACTGTTTAAGTCATATAACTTTCACAAAGTTTTCTTTAGTTAATTATTGTCTTTAACTTATTCTCGTTTTCGTGCTGTCATAAGTTGTAGAGTAGGGGGTTTTAGACTCAAGTTTTCTTTCAAAAATCTGTTTTTTAAAAATTAATATTTCCTTTTTTATTGCAATGAAAAAATTTGGATTTCTTTTGCATTGTTTTTCAGGTTTAAATTCTCTCTCAAACGAACTTGGCATTTCGTTATAGCTGAAAATTATTTCTAATTATTATGTCACTCTCACAGCTTGAGTTCTCTTTAATCTTCTTCTCTCTGTTTAATAGTAACAGATGAAGAGCATGGGTCGGGCCAGGAAGGTTCATGGATGCAAGCGAAATTGTTAACTAGTGCTAGGTCATACAACTCTGCGGAGGACATGACATATATATATATATTTTTTAAAACAATTTTAGGTGGGAATGTTACTTGCATCTATGGCCTTGCAGAAACCCATTTCCAACTAGGTCTTTGTGGAAGTGAGAAAATGCAGAGTTTTTGCTGGTCCTTGATAAAGCCAAGGCTCAGTATTCTCGACACCTTCTACATTCAGTTGTTTTATTTTATTTTTTTATCTTTTCTCCTTTTACTCACACAGGTAGATACATAACCCTTTCTATGTTGTGCTTGGTGTGAGTCAAAATTATATATGTATTTTTTTGCTTAGGTATCTTCTTAATAGAATATATATATATATATATATATATATATTTTAGAGGGATGTAAGGTCAGGTGATGCGTAACATCACAGCCTCTCCTTGACAAATGTCAACCCCGCCTTCTTGTGGTGCATCCTGTTCCCACTAAAGAGGCTCTGATGACCGCCAATAGCGGTATAACTATGCCATCGGGATTGGAGGAAATGCTATCCCACACTCACCAACCCGCTTGGCCAGCGTGGTGAGTTATGGCCAAACCCCTCCAAAATGACTCCACAACTTAAATCTTGGCCCTCAGTCTCCGGCAGCTGGAATGTACCTGGCCAAGGCAGCGGCCAGTGCGACATGAAGGCAGAGGGTGCTAAGAATCCCCGGAGAACCGGACTAGGCTGCCATCTGATGCTGACCTTGGCTACGTATAATGGACGCTCCCTATCTTCTGATTCCAGGCTTCTTGAATTGGAAGAGGAACTACAAAGGATCAACTGGGACATCGTCGGGCAAGGAGAAAAGGAGAAGATCGCATTGAACTGAAAAGTGGACATCTCTTCTACTATCGTGGGACAGATACTGGCAGAACTAGTCGTGTTGGATTTATAATAAACAAGAAATTAAAGGATAAAGTTGTAGAAGTTGAAAGTTCCTCTGACAGAGTTGCACGACTCGTTATCCAACTCTCGAGAAGATACCAGGCTCAGATTATTCCAACTTATGCACCCACCACAAGTCATCCTGAAGGAATTGAAGAATTTTATGAGGAAATTCGTTATCTAAATAATAAAGGTAAGCAGCACTTGAAGATAATTATGGGAGATTTCAATGCAAAAATAGGGCAACGGCAACAGAATGAAACTTCAGTAGGTAAATTCGGTCGCGGCAACAGAAATCAGCGTGGAAATACTCTCATTGAGTTTGCAGAGGCAGAAGGGTCTTTCATCTTGAACTCCTCTTTCAAGAAAAAGCCACACAGGAAATGGACATGGAGACATCCAAATGGAACACAGGTAGTGACCATAGATTGGTGAGATGTAAGATGCATCTCAACACTAAACTTGAACGTGGCAAGCTCATAAGACAAACAAAATGTATTGACATAACCAACCTTAAAAAACACCAAAATACCTTCAAGTTGGAACTGAAGAACAGATTCTCTGCGTTAGAAGGCCTAACATTGGAAGAAGTGGATATTTCTGAAGTTAACAGAAAAGTAACCAAAGCTCTTATGGAAACAGCAACAAAATTAGCTGGGTCTTAGAACAAGTTGCATGTGAACAAATTATCAGGAAAAACCAAAATGTTAATGCAAGAAAGAAGAGAGATGAAGACAACTAAAGAAGATGCGACTTCCAAAGTGGAATATGTAGAGCTATGCAAGACAGTACGAAAAAGTATCACTGAAGACGTAAGGAAATTCAACTGTGAACTAGTGAGGAAAGCAATTGAAAACAACCAAAGCCTAAAGATAGCAAAGGGACATCTCAGTAAGGGAAGAAAACAGATTATGGCACTGAGAAAAGAAGAAGGTTCTGTAACAAGAAATAGAGGCGAAATTTTGACAAGAGTGAAAGATTTCTACTCCAAATTATATGAAAGGGATGATACATGCACTCCAGACATCATGAAAGATACCAGTACCAGAGTTCCTCCAGTCCTTCCAGCAGAAGTTGCACATGCAATCAAGAACATGAAGCGGGGAAAAGCTCCAGGAGAAGATGGAATTACTGTAGACATCATACAAGAAGCAAGTGGAGAAATCGAAACAGTACTCGCCCAAATTTTCACTCGATGCCTTAATGAAGGGAAGATTCCTGAGGATTGGAACAACGCTACAATGATCTTGCTACATAAAAAATGTGACATTGAGGATCTCAGGAACTACAGACCTATCAGCCTCCTATCAGTGGTTTATAAAATCTTCACTAAAGTTCTTTCACACCGCTTGAAGGTAACACTGGACATGGCTCAACCGAGAGAACAAGCTGGATTCAGGAGTGGCTACAGCACAATAGATCATATCCATGTACTGAGAGAACTAATTGAAAGAGCGAGGGAATATGAACTTCCATTGTGCATGGCTTTTATCGATTATGAAAAAGCCTTTGATTCGGTGAAACCATCAGCAGTTACAATGGTTCTGAAATCCTGCGGTATTGAAGATGCATACATTAATATTATTAATAACATCTATGAAAATGCAAGTGCAAAGATTCGGCTGTTTTAGAATACAGCACACATAAAAGTTGGAAAGGGAGTTAGACAAGGTGACACCATATCTCCGAAGCTCTTTAATGCTACATTGGAGGGTGTCTTTCAGTCACTGAGCTGGGAAAACAAGGAGATAAAGATTAATGGAGATTATCCAACTCACCTTCGTTTTGCTGATGACGTAGTCATTTTTGCAACTACCCAATCAGAGCTGCAGAGTATGATCCAGGAACTATGCTAACAAGAGTAAAGCAGTGGGATTAAAAATGAACTTTCAGAAGACAGAAGTGATGTTCAATGCTTTTACAAGAAATGAAGATTTATCGATTGATTGAGAAAAGCTGGAGATAACAGACATGTACGTTTATCTTGGACAGCAGATATCAAGTGAGGGTCACATTGATGAAGAAATTAATCGGCGAACAAAACTTGCCTGGAGAGCTTTTGGAAGAAACAGCATAATTTACAAGAGCAATATGCCATTATGTCTTAAAAGAAAAGTGTTTGATCAATGCATTCTTCCAGTGCTTACGTATGGTGCAGAGACGTGGACCTTAACTAAAAGAGACATACAAAGGCTGCAGACAACTCAAAAAAGCATGGAGAGGTGCATGCTTGGTGTAACCAGGAGAGATAAGAAGAGAAACTCGTGGATCCGAAAAATGACAAGAGTGAAAGACATCATGATCAGAGTTAAATCCCTGAAATGGCAATGGGCTGGGCATACTGCCAGAAGGACAGACCATCGATGGACAGCCAAAATTTTAGATTGGATTCCAAGGGACAGGAAAAGACCCAGAAGAAGACCACATGGGAGATGGGTGGATGAAATTCGAAAGTATGCAGGAGTGACATGGAGGAGACTGGCACAAGACAGACCGTTGTGGAGGAAACTTGGGGAGACCTTCGTCCAGCAGTGGATTGATAATGGTTGACAATGATGATGATGATGATGATGATATATATATTAGAAAATGCACCAAAACCTGCAACATGATCAGCATCAAAATATTATTTTGTACAGAATCGATTAGAAGTTATGTTGCAAGAGGATAAGCCTATCAAGGTGGAAAAAAAAAAAATGAGCAGAGGAAATTTTTGTAGCTGTTGATATACATACTGAAAATTAAAAAAGAAAAAAGCATGAAAAAGTAACTACATAAAAGAAAAAGTGAACATTGACAGTATTTTAGCAGAACACACACAATGTGCGGTACTGCAAAGGAAAAAAGAAAAAATACTTTTTCACATTATTATGTTTTTTTATTGTTTGAAATACATGTATAATCACAGTAGGAATGTTTTTAATAAAGAAATTTTGTCCGTGTCACTACAAAACACATTCTTTTCTGGAATATAATTTGAAATTGCTGATCCCACCCAGCTGCAACAAGCACCCTTTATAATGTAGAATTTCCATCTGAAACACAAAGGCATCTTTTCTGTTTGCATATGAGCATGTCATGTCGACTATGAAAGCTCTTTAGTGATCATCAAACTTGAACACTATATCTCATCTGTCTGCTATGGTGCTCTGTGGTAGGCCAGAATCTCTCTCTTATTAAATGAGTTAAATGAGATTTGGTCCTCCCAGTTCTCTTTGCTATTTCATTATATTGCATTTGCCACACTGCAGACGGTGAGGACATGATCCTGTGATCCATTCTTGGATGTGCAGTTTCTGAATTTTTTATTTCTTGTTCCCAATTATTTTTTTTCCCATTCAGACTCAGACATCTAACCTGTGCCCAAAACAGAAACCTCCAGTACAATTTTGTAAATACCACAAAGATGACTAGTTAATATTATTATTATTTTTGTCTGTAGCACGTTTCTCCTGTCAGTACTGACATGAAGTCAAATATGAACACTGTCATTCATGGTTTAGAAGTTGTCTTTTAATATGTGGCTGGTATTGAGAATCACTGCCTACTGAATTTTTGACCTTGGGTGCTGTAGACCGAAAGCATAAAGCTGAGTTATAAGTGCCTGAGGAATTATATCTCAGCTGTAAAGGTGTTGAACGGGCATGTAGGAACTGTTAATAGCAGTTAACAGTTCCTACACATCTATTAAATACCTTTACAACTGCTGAGATGCTAAAATATGGTGGTGACTCTGTGATTGACTGGTTAACTGACATTTTTCAGTTATGTTGGGAGTTAGGAATGGTCCCTCAGAATTGGAGGGATGCTATCGTTGTTCCCTTGTACAGAGGAAAAGGTGATCAGAATGAATGCAAGAACTGTTGTGGTATCAGTTTGCTAAGTGTTCCAGGAAAAGTGTTTGAGAAGGTCATTATTGTTAAGGTGATGGTTTGTGAAGTCTTACATCAGAGAAAGTGTGGGATGTACCGAGTGGTTTTATGCCTGGTAAGGGTTGCACTAATCAAATTTTTGCATTACACATGATGATTGAAAGATATGTCTGTTGGTAAAAAAGTGTTTACGGCCTTCATAGATTTAAAGAAAGCTTATGACAAAGTAAATAGAATTCTTCTGTGGAAGGTACTGAGTAAATATGGTATTACTGGGAATCTACTTAATAGTGTGAAAGCCATGTATGCTGGCGGTAGAGCATGCGTACGACTGAATGGTGTTTTATCGAAATTATTTTCTGTAGGTGCAGAAGTTGGACAAGGTTGTGTAATGTCACCCTGGCTGGTTCAATATTGGGTTGGTGTGAGTGAAATGTCCGGCACAAACAAGCAGTGGAGACAGGCCCCCGCCACAGCGGAATGAAACCACCCACAGGTGTTGTGGGTATTACGTCACAGTTACTATAAATAGCTAGTACGTGTATGAAGAACAAGGTTCCGGCGTGGTTTGTTTGGACGTAATGTGGCTTGCAAAGGAAAAAAGGAGACGCCGGATTTGCGAGTCATCTTCCTGTGTGAATTTAAACTGGGCCATTCTGCAAAGAATTGCTGCTCAAAACATCAACAAAGCGTTTGGAAAGAATACAGCCAACCAACGAACCATTTGGCGATGGTTTGTGAAATTTCAAAACAGAGGTACATGGACCTGCAAAACGAAGCATGTGGTCACCAACCTGTTGCGGTTTCTGATGATGATCTGTTACATGTGGTTGATGCAGACCCCCCCCAAAAAACATGTCTTGAGATAGCGGCAGAGGTTGGTGTCCACCACACGACAGTTGTTCAGCGTCTGGCTGCGCTGGATAAGGTAAAAGCTGGACATGTGGCTGCCAACAAGGATAGGCGTCTGGAGGTCTGCACGTCACTGCTTGCCAGGGATAAGCAGGAACCTCTACTGTATTGAATCGTCACCTGTGATGAGAAGTGGGTCCTTTACGATAATCGGAAACGATCTGCACAATGGTTAAGCAAAGCACGGCCAGCTTGACAGCATCCTAAGCTACCCCTACACACTAAGAAGATGATGCTCCTTGTCTGGCGGTCCACAGCCGGGATTGTTCTGCAGTGATGGTTTGGCCTCTTGCCAAGAAACTTCATCGGAGTTTCTTGGCAAGAGGCCAAACCATCACTGCAGAACGTTTTTGTGCTGAATTACTCCAGATGCACCAGAAATTGCTGTAGAAACAACTGGCTTTGGTCAATAGACATGGTGTTCTGCTGCAGGACAACACCGCCCTCATATCGCACAATGAACGATGCTAACACTAAGTGCCTTGTCTATGAAGCACTGTTTCATCGTGCCTATTCTCTGGGCCTGTCTCCAACAGACTGTCACCTGTTTCGTCGCCTGGATCACTTCCTGTCCGGGAAACAGTTCACGACAAACAATGAGATTCGACGTGCAGTTGACGACTTCTTCGGGTCCCAGCCACAAGACATTTTTCGTTTCGGGATCACGGCCTTGCCGGACAGATGGCAGCTATGTGTCGATGCCAAGGGGGATTATTTTGCCTAGGTAAGTTGCCCTACTTTTCCATTCTCGCCGTTCACATGTGCTGGTCCTTTGCTGGACATTTCACTCGCACCAACCCAATATATTTATGGATGCATGATGCCAAAATGGATAATACTGGTTCATGTCTTGGTACTATGCATGTGTGCAGATTGCTCAATGCTGATGACCCAGTCCCATTGGCAGAGAGGAAAGTGAGTTGCATAGTATGTTATCCCAAATGTACTCAGTTTGAATGAAATTCAAACTGAGTATAAATAAGGGAAATACCAAAGTTATGGTTTTTGAGTGAGGAACTGTTCGTACTGAATGCAAGATAAGTCTTAATGGCACAGAGATTGGCCAGGTGAATGAGTTTGTATATTTAGGAAGAATGCTTGACAGAGAGAACAAATTAGTAGGTGAGTGAGGTCTTCATTGAAAGTCATAGCTGCCTCAGGAGGATTTCACAGAAATGACGAGTTCTCAAGGAAGTCTCAAATGGCTGTGTATGAAAGTGTAATTTTTCCTACTCTGATGTATGGCAGGGAAATCTGGTTACTGCAGAAAAGATATAGGCTGGTATTGCTACCATCCATGAGCATTACATGACTCCTCAGCCTGGTGTCATGTTTTGGGGTACTATCAGTTTCAACAACCATTTACAGTTCATATGCATAGTGGGTAAAATGACGGCATGATGATACACCAGTAAGGTGTTGCAGCCCATTTTCTTGCCATTTTACCATGCTGTCCCTGATTCCAGTTTCAACAAGGCAACGCCCATCCACTCACACCCACACTGCCAACATCAGCAAACAGTCCCTATAATGTGTCCAGGTGCTGCCCTGGCCAGCACAATCTCCAGACTTCTCCCCAATAGAGAACACATGAAAACAGTGTTGGATGAATTAATGCCTCTGCACGATCCCCTCGTAATGTCAATGAACTGTGAACACAGGCCAACAGTACGTGGTCAGCGATATCTCAGGACACCATCTGGGGTCTTTTCTACTAAATGTCGTGCCATTTTGTCAAATGTACAGCCAAGTTTGGCTGTCATATGATCAACAGACTCGGGCCACAATATGCTGTCTCCTCACCCATTGCATTCATGCAATCCTTTAGAAATGAAATCAGTTCTTTCACACCTAGTTTTCTACATGTGTGGTAAGTTTCATCTCATTTTGTGCATTCCTTCATGATGTGGAATTTTGTGTTTTGAGCAATGTACAAGGGTTGTCCCAAAACAACTGAGAATGTGTTTATAAAAAAACAACAACATGCGTACCATAATTATCAAGGAAGTGGTCTTCGTTTTCGAAGTACTGTCCTTTGCTTCAAATACAGGTGTCCCAATGTTCTTCCCACTTTTTGAATGTCTTCTGGAATTCTTTTGAAAGGCTGTTGGTGCTCCCCTGCGCAGCTGTAATAAGTTATTGTTCAGTCTCAAATTGTCATCCCCGTAGTGTCTTTTTTTTATATAAATGGAGAACAACCAGAAGCCACATGATCACAAGTCTGGACTGTATGCAGGTTGGGGCATCAACTTAATATTCATTTTCTTCAAATAAGAAACGATAGAACTGGCCATGCATTTCCTTGCATTGGGCCACACATGAAAAGAAGTGAGGAACCCAAGTTGAATAAACTTGTTTCATGCCCAAATATTTGGTTAAAATTCTGTGAATTGGTGATTTTGAAATGTGAATCATACAGTATCTTTAATATCTGTAATTAATAGGTGTCTGTCTTCATGTATAATAACACCTATTGTACTGATGTTTACCTGTGTAACACTCATTGAAGGTCTTCCTCCCTGTGCCATTAAAGCTGCCAATTCACAACCACCCATAAATTCAACATATCTCATGTGATTCTATCATAGAGTTCACATACCATTACGTGACTACAAGGTTCTTCCCAAAGATGCTTTAACGCCTGCAAGTTTTCTGTTTTACACGTTACAAGTGTTTACAGTCTGCGGCGGTGCATTAAGTTATTCAATTCGGATATAATTCAGTTAAAAGTCCTAAAAATTTGACTTGCTGAAGTGTGTCTTTGGTCCCACATCGGTAGTTTATTGATGAACCTGACCTAACTTGGAGATTTCTTTGGCAACTCCATGAGAATTCAACATTGATGAAATAGCCCTAATGGCCAAGTACAATGTAGAGCTCCAAGTGGAATGAGCTTAATAAAACTTAACTGCCAACCAAGAAAGGGATATAATATTGCACAAGATATGGAAATAGTGTATATAGTGACTTTTAATTCAAGAATTTTTTTTAATTGTTTTCTGGAAAACCTTTCCCTACTCTATATGAAGTCAACACTACATAATGTGCTGGAACTGAGTTAGCCCTAAGTGGCTGGACATCACGTGCAACCCTACAGAAGTATGATACAACTTTTGATCAAAAGGCTCTCAATAAACTATTGTTGTGGAACTGAAGACACATTTCAGTAAATAACATTTTTAGGACTTTTAACTGAATTATATCTGAATTGAATAACTTAATGCACCGCCGCAGATTGTAACCACTTATAACGTGTAAAATAGAAAACTTGCAGACATTAAAGTGTCTTAGAAAGACCCATAAATTCTGTATGCCATCTGTAAATTGTTGATTTTTCTAGACATTCATCTTTATAAGCCTCTTGCATAAGATGGAAAGTCTCCCTGACAGACTTCTTAGTTCAATTACTAATCAAAAACAACTATTATGGGAATTTTACTAGGAACTGTTTTTATTTAAATTGCAAATTTTTGGAGAAAACTCTTCTTCTTCAGGCTGTCTTTTTGTTGTCACTTATTTCCGTCACTATCGTGGTTATGGTTAACCCTGAAGGTTACTGTTATTTTCTCTCAAATCCTGCCAGATGTTAGGCAGGGAAAATCTTTTGCAGTCATTGATGATGGAATTTTGATTTTTCTCAATCTCTATTCCTTCTTTTAGCTTTCTTTTTTGAAAATTGCTTTGGAAACTGATGACTTTAAGGGAATTGCAATCCATGCTGTGACTAGTTTCTCTAACATGCGTATCTAAACCAGTCTTGGAGCAATTTTTTATAGCAGCTTTATGCTCTGCTATACGAGTTTCTAGTTTGTGACCTGTTTCACCTATGTAAGATATTCCACAACTACATTTTACTTCATTGACTACACCTTGCATTTTTAAAATATCTTCTTCTCTTTGAACTATTTTAGGGAAAACTTTTTTTACTTTGTTCTCTAAACTTGGAGCTAGCCTAATATTGTACAACTTACTAATTCTCTTTAATGACTCAAATAAACCTTTGTGATAAGAAATTTTTTTAGTGAATTTTACTTGCTGCTTTTGCGGGTTCTTCGTACCTTTAAAATTCAGAAGCTGATGAAAAATAACCGTAACCTTCAAGGTTAACCGTAACCGCGATAGTGTCGGGAATAAGTGACAACAAAAAGATAGCCTGAAGAAGGAGAAGAGTTTTCTTTGAAAGTTTGCAATTTAAATAAAAAAATTTCCTAGTAAAATTCCCATAATAGTTGTTTTTGATTAGTAATTGAATTGAGAAACTGGGAAGCCAATTCTCAACATGGGCTTTATTCAAAGACTTCTTAGGTCGACAGTAAAATTTAATGGCTTATCTGTGTTCCTGTCGCATATCCATTTTTTGAAAAATCACAGCGCGAAAACACTTGTTAGGTTTATCAAATAACGCTTATTAAACTGCGCACTACTTACAAATGCATGCGGGATAAACAGGTGTGGCTGGTTGCTGTGGTTACTACAACTACCATTTTTTGGAGACTCGTGCTAGGGTCGAATGCAGTATTGCACATTTTTTATCTAACATTTTCAGTTGTTTTGGGACAAGCTATGTAGTATGTTTTTACTTCTGACACTGATAGTCCTGTATCCTGAGCTAACTGTTGATGTTTTTTTCTTTAACAAATTGCTATTCTTATTTTGTTTTATTTGTGGAGTCATATTTGCTTTAAGTTGATCTGGTAATCAACCTTGTACTTTATGTGAATTTTTTTATAAGTTTGTATCAATTGTGTTCTTTTTCACAGGGTCCACTGCCAACTTATTAATGTATTTGGTAAAGGGTATGAGGAAAGAGAAGTTGAATCTCCATATTCTCATTGTTTTGGTTTTTTCAGGAAAAAATAAGGCATGCCACATTACTTAACCTGTGATCCAAAAGTTTCACAGAGAATCGAAATAACTGTTCATAAACACACAAAAGAATGTTGCATTTTCTTGACTTTTGTTTTTGTTGTATTTGTACAAAGTAACTTTTTTGCTGCTGTTGTCCTGAATTTTTAAGATTTTATCATTCCAAATAGGAAAAAAAAAAGAAAAAAAAAGATTTATTTATATGCTACTCTTCCTTTTCTCCCCCATGAAGAACTATGTAAAATGAAAAAAAAATTATATTGTCTTAATTATTATATGAAATATTTGAGATATGCTTTCAAAGCAGTTTATTTGTTTTCATGATGAATTTTAATTTTATGCCTTTTGTATTTATTTTTAGGCATGTCTGAAGTTTTGTACATTGTCTTAAAACATAATAGTCTGATGTTTGTTATTCATTGCATTTTGTTTATAAAACTTTGTTTCTTTTACAACTTTACAAATGTACTTAGTAGTACTCAAGTAGTGTAGCTTTTATGAACCATTATTATATATAGCATAAAAACAAGAAATTAATTATTTATATGTTACTTTTTTGTTGATTGCTTTGAATATGTACTTACAGATTCCTGTTTTCAGCAGAAATGATTTTTAAAATTACAGTAGTACCTCTCAATAAGGGACTGGATGTTTTGTCACTTAAATAGGTGTCCCTAATGAAATATGTATTTAAATAAATACATAACAGACATTTTATTTTAATAAGGAATGTAAATTTTATATGTAAATAACAGTAAATCTTAAGTGCCATAAAAATACAAAATATGTATGTATAAAATAAATACAGTACATGTATAAAAGTACAGTACCTGTACATGAAACAGTAAAAAGTATGTATTTATTTGAAATAATCTGACACAAGGATTTGTTTTGAAGCTTTCAATTTACAGGCACTTTTCTTCACATGAATATTAAGTTTACTAATTAAATTGAGCCCTTCACTGTCACCGACATTTAAAAAGAAATTATGCAACTGTCCCACATATTTTAAGACCTCCTTAAAGTTTTTGATATCACAGCTCTCCTCCTCTTCTTCTCCATCATATTCCAGATCCCACAAGCATTTTTCTGTTATGCCTTCATGACTCAACTGCTGTAATAAAAGCTCTGATGTATTCATTAGTATCATCGCTATGCACAGCTGTTCATTGATCACAATATATTTCTCTATCAGAATATTACAGTCACTGTCTTTGGCAAGTTCACATAATTCTGTATTTTCTCCAGTGTACTCACTCAGTTCACTGCTGTAGTTATCCACTGCATTGCATTCAATACATTGACAGACTTGGTAGGCTGTTCTCACAAAAAGAACTTTGAGAAAGAACATGTCATAGAAACAGTTTTCTATATGCAATAATGAAACTTCTTATGATACCCTGGTCCATTGGTTGTAATACTGATATTGTATTATGTGAGAGCAACAACCATTTTCACATATTTTAGTTTTAAATTACTGACTTTTGAGTGGAAGAATTTCTTTTTAAAGAAATTTATGGTTTGTATAAGTGTCCCTAAAATAGAGTATCCCTTATTTGAAGGCAAATACATTTGGATCTCTGTATCAAGGGACTGGGACTAGGAGAATTGTCGCTTAAAGGAGGTAGCACTGTATTTTCTTCTTGTTCAATCTTTGTTTAGAATTGTGGAGTTTAAGAAGAGGTGGGAGGGGAATTAATTTTTAACTCTCAAAAGAATTGTACTCACTGATGTCACTTCCAAAATTATCTGAATAAGTATTAAGGGTTGTTTGTTTTTCTTTCTTTTGAGCTTCATAGCATTTACAGAAAGTGAAAATATAATTAAACAAGATTTAAAATTCATGCGTAAAAGTAAACATCATTACTTACCAATTTAAGACTGAGTGAGTAGTAGTGAAGCCAAAATTCATTTCTATTTCCTTTTCTTCTCTTTAATTTTCTCCCCATATGAGTGAAACATGACTTGCAGTGTCATGGAAGATAAATTTTTCTCTTCATTTGTGTTGTGTTATAATTTTAACCAATTATTATGATTATATAGTTTCAAACTTTTAATCATTTTTCTATATTGATGCAGAACAGTACATATTGTTTTCAGAATTTTCTACCACAGATTTCTCTCTTTCTTTGAAAACTGTAGAACTATTTGAATTTTTATTTCAGAATCTTAAGAACCTTTTCCCTATTTAAAGTAGTTAAAAATGTGAATATTCATCTCATTGTTAGTAATGTAGTATGAACAAGCAAAAAAAAAAAAAATTCTTTCCAAGTAACAGGAATCAGGTAAAGTATAAACATATATCATATATTTACATATTATTAAATTTTATCCATTCTTTGTTCTGAACTTACAAGGTCTTTTGTGAAATGAATTAAAAATAATAAACAGAAATAGGTGGCATAGGGAAATATAAACAAAATAGGTGACATAATTTCATATTTTTTTAAAGTAGGATTGGTAGTTCTGCAGTGGGTGTGTGTGTTTGCACACACACCTATACACACACATGCAGCAGGATGTATAGGTATACATCTAACATCTCACTTAATATATGATAAAATGCCTATGATCTTAATTTGAAAACCTTTTCAGCTGGCTACTCTTTATGATGCTGTGGTATTTTTATTATTTATTTAGAATATTTACACCAAAGTAGCAGTTTTATAAATAGTGTGTATCACACTGTGCTTTTAGTTTTAGCTTCATCGTAATATACAATGCATTTTCGGCCAGACTGTCCACTTGTGCCTTGAAATTTAGCTAAACAATCATCATTTGACTATTTTAGCCATGTAATGATTTCCTATGCTTTTTTTTTTTTTTTTTTTTGTTGCTTTTTTTCTTCGAAAAGAAATTGTTAGGGTCTTCATGTTTTCTAAAAATATTTCAAAGAATGATATAGAAAATGTGAATTATTGCTTTTTAGCAGAATCAGTAATTCAATTTCTGCTGAAAACAGGAATACACCCAAAAGCTAAGAAATGGAATATATAATTTAATAAATATCAGAAAATCAGAAAATGGAATAATTTTTTATGGAAATTTTAGACTTCCCTGCAATTTTTTTATTAATTGAGGGCTTCTAAAATTAAAATAGGTATGATTCCCTGCTTTTTTTTTTTTTTTTTTTTTTTTTTTTTTTGTCTCCTTATGTTAATTGTAGCTCAACCTGCAACAAATCAACTGACATTCTAGAATAACACTGTACATTATAGAAAGCACGAAATATTTTAAACGAGTGAAACATTTCTGTTTGTTGGGTACATGTAGGTTTTGTTTTTCACTCCAAAAAAAAAAAAAAAATCACTATAACAAAAAACATACTAATGCAGTGAAGTGTATGCTTGTAAGTACCTGCTCTTTTGAATTTTGATTTACCATTCCTGATTTTTTTTTCATTGTTTTAAGTACGCACATAATGGAAGGCTGATGAAAGTGGCCAACTGTGTTTTATGTGTGTCTCTTTTCATTATATTGTTTGTTTGTGTGTAAAACTGTAAAATTATATGAATTGCTATTTGTTTTGCTTGAAGACACAAATGTAGCTTCATCTCCTTTTAGGCGCTTTGTGATTTGCATGTATTTTATACAGTAATTTTTTAAAGAAATTATTGAATATTTACTAAATCATTTTTATTCAACCATTTTTTTCCCCACGGTAGTGTAAAAGTAAAATCTTTTCCATGTGTACATGCTTTAAAAGAGCAAGGTGGCTTTTAGATTTGGAGCTGCTGATTTGATAAGAAAGGAAAAATGTTTGTTTCTTTTTCTAAAACTCCATAAGATTTAATAATCATCTTTTGTTAATTTTATTGTGCATTCAGCAGCATAACAAAAGCAAAAAAAGAAAAAATATATAGGATGTTTGATCCAGATTTGGACAAGTCTTAGGGCACTATAATGGATGGCAATCAAGGCACGATTGCTCACAAAGCTTTTAGCTCATTTTATATGCTAAAACCTTGAATTAAGTTTGGGTGTTTTAGGCTAATTGTGGCATGTACACCCTCTTATTGAACCCCCCCCCAAAAAAAAAAAAAAACCCTTGTTGTTTTTAAACAAAATTTTCTCCATTCAATCACAGGCAACCCATCATTTATTCACATCCATGAAGTAGGTGGAAAAAAGTCAATAGGGACATTTTTTACCAAATGCATGTTCATAATTTAATTTTACGAGGTTCTTGAAACATACTAATACAGTGAAGTAAAAATATATCTTAAAATATTGCTAATTCTAGCAATTACTCATGTTGTCTGTGTTCCACCCTTGCCATTTCATTTCACAATTTCCCTTTAAATTTGCTGCAAATTTCACATTAGAACTGAAAAATCTGTTAAAAATACTAATTTTGTCTGACACTCCTTCCCACTCTTTGTGGCTTTCAATTAGTTTCAGTGGGTAAAATGTCCAGCAATTTGACTCTTTATTCAAAATAGGCAGCATTTAAAGGATTCTAAGATTTCAGCAAATAGTCTATCAATGTGGGAATATGTGAAATACAGAAAATGAAAAATAGTGTATTGCTTACATCACTTGTTACACTTCAGTAAATAAAGTTTATCAATGTGGGAATATGTGAAATACAGAAAATGAAAAATGATATATTGCTTGCATCACTTGTTAACTCGTACGCTTAAACCACCAGAAGTGAGCTCATTAAGTGGTCAAATTGCATAACTTCATGATTTTAAATTTTTTGATCTTGAGGTTGACCCACTTAATTCTGTTGCATGACCCAAATAAACCAGGTCACAATTTGTTGCCAGTTTTAAGTATTCAAATGTGAATCAAATGCTCTTTGTTCTTATTTCTATCTTCCTTCTTATCACGACGATGCACCTTATAAAAAAAATCCTTTGTTCTTCTTAATATGATATTGGTGTGTATGGGGGGGGGGGGGATGATGTTGGTGCGTATCATGATATTGGTGTATATGAAATTAATATATCATATCAGTGTGTATCATGAAATTTGCTAAGTTTATGCCACAACTGAGTTATTTTGAATTTATAAACACATTTGAGAAATTTGAATGATAACTATCCATCTAATAAGAAAGCAACTGATAAAAAAGTTTCATTTATCTATAATGAAATTCATTGCATTAAAAGAAATTCAGTGCTATTTTTAATGCTTCAAAATTTTAGCCATAAGACCTCATTAATATAATCCATGTTTTAAAATGTTTCCCTACACACACACAAACAAAAAATGTGTTTCAGATGTTCTAAATATTGGTAACATCTGCAAAAAGATTTTTAATTAGGTTTTTTTTTTATTTGTACATTATTTCAAAAGAAAGTGAAATTTAAAAAGTTTTTACAATTTTAGTGTAAAAAATATGTAAAGCATCATTTTCCTAAGTGATATATATGCAGGGACTGATTTAGGCAGTTATAGGCCATTTATGTGTCCAACATCCATCCCATGTTATGTGCAAGGTAGTCCCACGGTACAGCTCAAAATGAAGGAGTAAAAAATGTTTCCACATTTTTCTCAGTGGTTACAGTGATGTTTTACTTTTCTATACACATTCATGAGCCATAGCATTATATCTCCTATCTAATAGCACATTGGGCCGCCTTTTGCCATCATAACTGTTTGCACCCATTCAGACGTCGACCTAATTATACTACAGAAGGTGACTTCAGGTATTCTGAACTAGCTGCTCATAGTTTGGCGATAGTGTGAAGCACTGACATGTACCAGCAAATGATATTTTCAACTGCACCCCACAAATGGTCAGTGGGATTCAAATCAGGAAAATTTGGTGGTCGATGGAGTTCAAGTCAAAATTTGGTTGCGATTGGGATTCAAGTTAGAAGAGTTTGGAGGCCAGGAAACCATGTTAAATGCTTGGATGTGAACCTAAAACCATTTCTACCTAGTGTATGTCTTGTGACATGGGACAGTGTCTTGAAGGTGTGCTCAGTAGAGATGAGGAGCCCAACGATTTCCACATGAAAACAATCTTCATACCGTGATACCGCCATTGCTGGCCTTCTTTCCTTCCAATCACTCAGTCTGGTTGCAGTTACCCAACCGTTGTCATCTTTGCATCTGGAACCCGGACATGTTGGACCAAGTGATTCTTTTCCTGTCACCCAAATGTACAGTCACAGTGCTCCCATGTCTGCTAATAGCAGATTTGTCGATGGCAGTCAGTCAACATGGGCAAAGGAATAGATTGCTGACTCCTTAAGCCCGTCCACAAGAGTGTTCCACTGGATGATTGTGTGCTCAGAAACATTTCTTTGTGCACTCTGCTTGCAGTTTGCCATTAACTGAGGGTTCATAAGCTGTCTGTTGAGTCCAGCTTGTGCCTACTGGCATTCACCTAGACTGTCAACCAGTGGAAGTCTCCCATTTTCAGCACACTGGATGGATGTGTGACTTTTTTCAGATAATTTCTACCACACCTTAACTACAGCAATCCTTGAACATCCAACAACGTTTGCAGTTGCTGTGATGTTGGCCTGTTTTCCATGCACCGATAATCATGCCCTGTTCAAACTCCAATGAGTCCTTCCCTCTTCCCATTGCACTGTCTTTGTACTGGTGAACTGATGTGCCCTGCCTGTGCTATTCCATGCTATTCAGTTACATCACTGCTATATTCTGTGGGGCATGCTCACTGATGGAGATGGGTGGGCATAATAATCTGGCCCATAAGTGCATTTATTTAAAGTCATCATATATCACCTAAAATTTAAAATACTGTAGATCATTAAGAAGCCATTGTTTTATTAAAATGATGAATATTGGATCAGAAACATATTATAAACTATAATAATACTTTTTGTAAGCATAAGATTATAGTATACCCTTCTTTGTAGGAAGACAATTATATGTTACACATTGTTTTGTCTATTTACAATATGAACATCGTTAGTTACCTCTGGTTTTTT
Organism: Macrothele yani; assembly: GCA_039090855.1. Lineage (NCBI taxonomy): Eukaryota > Metazoa > Arthropoda > Arachnida > Araneae > Macrothelidae > Macrothele > Macrothele yani. The sequence goes on from CM077004.1 coordinate 44,035,023, forward strand.
TTTGTTTTTTTTTATTCTTTAGAAAAAAACCTAAGGTACACAATGTTCATATTGTGAATAGACAAAACAACATGCAACATATAGTTGTCTTCCCACAAAGAAAGTAGTTCAAGTGTATGTTTATAATATAATCTTATGCTTAAAAAAAGTATTATTAAAACCTTTTAGCATGTTAGATTTATCTAAAAACAACTTTAGGTGTTTTTGACTTTATCAATGAGTCAAAAATAATTGTTATAAATTATATAAACTACTATTTTCACTGCTTGCCATTGCTCAGCAGTCTCGCAGATATCACAGCATGACATTTAATATAACAATTTCTATAAATGGCCCTGTGCTACATACCGTCAAAGAAATTTCTCCGTTTTTCTGTGTACAAAAGTAGCAGTACTTCAAAGTAAATCCATGAAGTTGAACTTAAATCATTAGTGTGAATTAAAATACCCTGTAGTTGGAGCACGAATTATGATTTTCTTATAATTGTGGAAACCTGACCAAAATGAAAAATGTTACAGTACCACCTGCACGGTATTGTACAATTGGTGTGGTGTGAGATTTGACAGAAGCTCTTTTTGGGGAGCTTTCCAAAAACTGGGGGCTTCTAGGCATGTGTATGTGCTATGTCCTGCCTTAGGTCGGCTCTTATACAAGTATATTGTAGTTCAGTTACAATTTTGAAATGGTAGATATGTAAAATCATGCATTGCTTTACAAAAGGGTTTTGATTTAAATATCTTAGATTGCTGCCCTGGTGGCATAGTGGTCTAAGTGCTGGCTTGATCATTCTTCTGAGATGTAGCCCAGTAAATAAAGGACTTGACCCGGAACAAATTAGGTAAAAGCTGAATTTTTGCAGGCTGGTAGAACTCCTCGGGCTAAGCATTTTCACAAAAGTCCCCACCCCTCCCCCGCTTGCTTCCCCTACACCCCCATAAAGGGGGAAATTTGGTCTAATACTAATCCACTCATAACTCCCGAAATAACTGGCGTACAGCGATAATTTTTTAAATTTATTCCTCTTGATATGGTCTATAAATTTTGTTATATTTATTTTTACTATATCTCCTATAGTTTTGCTGCAATTTTTGAAAACCCGCAAAATAGCACCTTTTTTTCTCAACATTTTACCCAATAATTGCAATTACCGCTTCACAGAGCCAAAATTTCCGAAAAAGGTTCTAATAAAAGTTGTAGCAAACTTCATAAGCTTTACAACGATATATTATTTGTCTTAATACGGTTTATAGTTTACATTCTGTGGTACCGAAACTGCAAATGCATTGTAGCCACACAATTACAAAAAATTAAGCAAAACATGCAATAATTTTGCTGGGAGTATAATTTCCAACAATAGGTAAAAAAAGGAAAGAAAACTCAGCTCTGCACCTGCAAAAAAAGTCACCAACTCTTGCCTGTTTGCTTCACCCCCACCCCCCAAGGGGTGTGACTAATGATTATTATGTGCAAATGAATTGTTGAATTGAAATATGACAATGTCATTTTTTCTTCTTTATACAATGCTTATAAAGTAAGAATTTAGTTCCATGCACTGGTGCCGTTTCTACAATTTCAAAATAATTAAAAAAAAAAAAAAACATTTTCATTTTCAAATTTCCTAAATGAACTAAGATTAAAATTTCGTAAAACTGTAATTAAAAAAGAAAAGGTTGCAAACAAAAGCGGTGATTATTAAATTTTTATAACTTTTAAAATGATATATATTTTGTCTAACATTGCTTCTGTGGTTCTTTTGAATATCGCACAGTTGTGGCAGAATTATCATAAATCAATATCAATGTCATCACTCATATCAGGCTTGTTTGTGCATGACAGTCCACTGCAATGTCCACACATAGCAGAACATGAGAATCTGGCTTTTCGGCAGCTGCAGGAAATCATACATTCTTTCTTACAGTTGCATGAAATTAAACACACAAGTTCATCACACCCTGTAATGGCATGCGTGAATAACAGACATTTGTGTACATGGCTGTAAATAGATATCAGTTTTTCAATGCTGTAAAATATTGGAGGTATTGCAGCAGTGCCCGGTTTGAGAAAGTACAAAGATTTTGTTTCTTCTGGCGCTAGTGCAATTAATAAGATAAGGCCTGTATCCGTACCTACAGTGACTACAGTAGGGTTTAGTTTCAACATTTCTATAGAGGTTTGAACTATATCTACATCAGCATCGTTATTAGCCGTGAGAACAGTGATATTAGTGGCAGAGGAATTTTTCTTTTAATGCTGCAATTATTCTTTTCTTATTGTGGGGATTGGACAGAAAATTCTGTCTGCGCTGTGGTGCACTCTATGTTATTTGTAAATATAATGTTCGCTGACGTCCTTTTAGCAGTTCTTCTTGTTTGTTCTTCCTGCTTTGTTGTTGGCGTTTCAGGGTATCCATCAAAGACAACGTAGCAATTTGTACCATAATGGGAAAGTACATGAGATATATAATTTTGCAGAATTTGATCAAATGTTGTGTGCTTAGGCCAAGTTACTGAATGAAGGAGATAACCACCATCTATTATAACAGCTGCACCAGTAGGTATATCCTCCTGTTCAACAATACCACCAACGAAAGATTTAGTTATGGAGGATTTTGTACCTTTTCGCAGTGACACTTCGTCAAATAAAGATGGTGGACGAGATGCTAGTTCATATCTGAAGTATGATTTCAATTTCAAAGGACTGTCACAAACACAAATAACTCTGTTGAACAATTGTTGTGTACTTATTGAAACTTGGTAGTGTCGTAAATCATTTTCTGTATGTCCTCCCTAATAATTTCTGCTGCTGCTTCAACAACTCTTCTTCGTTCACAAACCTTATCCTTCTTTCTCTCATTGTACCATTGATCAGTCAGCAATTTATGATTAGCATCTGTCATACATACAATATTCTTCTTCCCAGAAATATTTGTTATTACTATCCTGTCTCCGAAATGTTGTAACAGTCGCTGCTTCAAATATTTATCAGTAATGGTTGTAGAAAGGTCATGATCTTTCATGATATTTTGTAAATCCTTTAGGGTGTAATTGGCATCCATCTGTTTTCTCAATATAGTCACACAAGAATGAGAAAGCAGTTTCAGTGCTCTGATCTTGTGGCCGACCAGGTGCTCTAAAGAGCTTTATTTTTCTGAATTTTCTGTAGCACTAGGAATGATATCATGCTTCAACTGCTACTAGGTCAATAACCCCAAGAATTTTCGACTTCACATTCCCCCCACCCCCATTCATCGTTACGGTGTTTACAGAAAGTTAAAATTTTATCTTTCATTTCTAGAGTTGATACCATATGGACCGCTTTTCTGTATTTGAGAGGAAGCTTAATATTCAGAGTGGCTTCCTTTTCACAGAATAAGCACTCATTTTTAAAGTCAAAAGTTTGTTGTAAACTTCGTAAAAGTGGATTTGAAGACGTTGATGCTAACGAAATACTTGCAACATGTGAACCCTTAATACTACTTTCTTGCGTGTAATTCCTCCGGCAAGTCTGGTGAACCATAATAGAAGTAACATTCTCTAATTTTTCATTTTCATGCAAACTGTCTTTTCTTTTCAGGCTAGAATCAATTATCCTTTTTAAACCTTTGGTGACAACTACTGATTCTCCCTCACAGAGATGGTTATCGCAAATCATGCATTTGTCCATTTTTTATTCCATTAGGTAAACCAATACGGGAATGCATTAAGAATTTGGTTAACTTTTTAGAGGCTAAAAAACGATCAACTTACATTTCGTTCGTTGTCTCAACGAACCTCCCATGCGGACATCTTGCCTATCCGATTATCTATTTCTATTTGCTTTTGTGGCATATGTGCGGACAGTGGGGGAGTTTTAGGAATGTATTTTATTCTCCCCACGTGTCAAATAAATAAACAAATTGTGTGAGCCAATGCCTCTTATCTCTCTATCAGCACTATGTTCTTTCCGTGACAAATTCTTCGTAACAGAAGTGCTTAAAGTGGTTCCAACTAAAATCTCTGCCTTATGTTTCCAATGGTAAAACTTCTTTACACATTATCTTTGCAATTTATGTGTTCCCAAGGATGAAAATTTGCACATCGATAAGACTTACTTTAAGTTATAGCATGTGATAGTAAATTCTTGCTAAAACATAACCATAATTATATTAAAAATCGATCATTTTTTAAGTAATGTTCAGACCTGTTAATAAACGGTGCGACCTGTACATTAATGACGTCAGTAGACAAACAAATGTTGGATTTCTAAATTATGGTTATGTTTTAGCAAGTATTAGGTATCTCATACTATAACTAAAAGTTAGTTTTATCGATGTGCAAATTTTCATCCATTTTCATCCAACCAATTAATTGAGAAGAAAATATGTAAAGAAGTTTTACCATTGGAAACATAAAGCAGAAATTTTAGGTGGAACCACCTTAAGGCTGACATGGTTTAGATACAGTGTAAGCGAAACTACAGTATATATTGCTGTAAGACAAATAATATATTGTTGTAAAGGTTATAAAATTTGCTACAACTTTTATTCGGAGCCTTTTTTGGAAATTTTGGCTCTGTGAAGCGGTAATTGGAGTTAATCGGGAAAATGTCGAGAGAAAAATGTGCTATTTTGCGGGTTTTCGCAAATTGCTGCAAAACTATTGGAGATATAGTAAAAATGAATCCAACAAAATTTATAGACCATATCAAGAGGAATAAATTAAAAAATAATTATCGCTGTACGCCAATTATTTCGGGAGTTACGAGTGGATTAGTCTTAGACCTCACCCCCCCCCTTGTGGGGGGCGTAGAGGGGGAAGCAAGCGGGGGAGGGGTGGGGACTTTAGTGAAAATGCTAAGCCCAATGAGTTCTACCAGCCTGCAAAAATTCAGCTTTTACCTAATTTGTTGTTCGGGGTTTGACCCAATTTTGGCCTTTATTTACTGGGCTAATGAGTCCACGGTAAAATCCTATTGAAGTATGGATGTTGTCTTTTTCTTATGGCACTGGCTCTCTACCTTTCCTAGAACCAGTCATCCTAAATTAGGAGTGGCTGACTGCTTATAGCCCGTCAAGCTGCTCGTGGTGTTCAGTAAATCCCCAACCAATAAAAAATAAAAAAAGAAAGAAAGAAAGAGAAGGAAATCTTGGGTTCTAATGTATGTAATGAATGAATGGACAATACTTAGTAACATGTGTAGAGCAAGCAATATATTCATAGTTGTAAATGCATTTATGGCACCTCTATTCATAGTGATTGTGGAATAACTCTTTTACGGGTCTTATAGAGGTTATTTTTCTTCAAAGTTGGTTGTCAAATTTTCGAACTAAAGCCTAGTTCGTCATCAGGACGAACTAGGCTTTAGTTCGAAAATTTGACAACCAACTTTGAAAAATAACCTCTATAAGACCCGTAAAAAGTTATTCCACAATATATTCATGGAAATTCCTTCAGCAGTGGATCATTCATTTGTACTGCAGTGTAAACTTGGAAATTTGGTGTGAAATGGGAATCAAACCCACAATCCTATTTCAAGATTCCAATTTTAAAATTTTCTGAGTTATCCATGTAGATTGCAGTTTCTGAAAGTGTCTTGTGTTTTCATGCACAGATAACTTGTGAATTCATTTTGTGCTCTGGTAATTAAATAACTTCTATATTGCTCACTGATTAATAATTTACTACATCCTGTGCCTTGCCTGCTGCACATTATTAGTAGTTATGCCATTTTACTTTAGGTTCCTATTATTATGCAGTGATCTGCAAATCACATCATGACAACCATATACAGTTTTTAAATTTTGGGATTGAAATTGCTGCTTGAGATTGCTTTCTCAGATGGTATAACAATGTTAATGTACTTCTATTTACTAATTTGTGTATCTTACGTAATTTGTGTTATGAAATATTTAACTAATTTGGCTTGGAGTTCTTAAGTTCTGAGTATATGTCCATGTGATTATCCTAAAACTACCACATCGATAATCAAACATTCCTTTGTTATACAGTACATCCCATTGTATTGAGCCTGGCCTTGACAACTGCAAACGAATTTTTTGTTAGATTAAGAGATGAAACATTCCTTGTCCAGTGATAATTTATTTCTGTGTGGCTGTTGGCCTGCCGTTGAGAAACCCCTTCATTTTTGCATGTAGGGTGACACATTGCAGGCTCATTCTGGAAAATTCTATTGTTGTTAGGCAAATGTTCTTTAAAAGTTAGCAGAAGCTGTCTTCTCAGAACCTCAATGCACTCATTACTCTAAATCTTTCCTTACTCACTAGCAGTGAAACAACCTTGTAACATTTATTTTAGCGAGTTTTTCACTAACTATTCTGAGAATGTCTTTAGATACATCTGCCTGTGTTTCAAGTTTGTATTTATTTTTCTTGATGACAATTAATGACTGAAGTTGCATAAGTTTGTGACAAGACTCAACAAATTGCCTCCACATGATTTCATATACTTGAGACTGGTGTGCAATAGCTTCTGATTCACATCTTTTGTTTTAGTTTCAGTATGAAAAACAGACCCAGTCAGCAGCAGATTAATTTTGATCCGAAATCATTCATGCATCAATAAGTGGTGTAAAATTGAAGCATTTATTTTTATTCTACTTATTGTTAGGTTTATACTGATTCTTTTGGGTTTTCGCGCTCGTGTGTGTGTGTGTGTGTGTGCATGTGTGTGTGCGTGTGTGTGTGCATGCGTGTGTGTGTGCATGCGTGTGTGTGTGCATGCGTGTGTGTGTGTGTGCGTGTGTGTGTGTGTGTGTTTTATCCTTGTTGCCTTGAAACAGTGTCTAAGATTTGAACAATGTGCAGACATCTTTTATCATGACAGGAAATCTGCATGCAAAAAATATAATCTCTGAAATCTTTTCTGAGAATGGCTTTTTATACTGTGTGCGAGGAATACATAATGTCAAACAACACTATGAATTCTGGGAGAGCTAACATTAAGTCTTCATCAGACAAATATGATTTCATAAGGTTATTCAGAGGTCTGTTCAGACTGCATAGGTTTTATGAATTGACCATAGCTGGTATGTTCTGGTGAACATCAAAAGTATATATATGCTGTGTGTGTGTCTTAAGAGATAGTGAATCTCTAGGTATTAAATATCTTTTTTTTCATAATATTAAATAACATTTTTAAAAGTGATTTTATCTCTTAGTATATTAAGCAATAAAGTATTTGAATGCGTTTTTATTGGTAGTATAGAGATGTTATTAAGCAAAATGTTTTTTATACTGGTTGCTTATGATTAAAGAATTAAAAATTTATGAATGGGTCCAAAATGGAAAACAAATTATGGAATGCTACAGTAATAAGATAGAGATGATAGTGAATTAATTAAGTAAAAGTGCAATTTTAGCATGGTAATTGACTGCAGTAATGTGTTGCAATGCTCAGGATGTTTTCATGTGAAAAGAAATGAAGATAAAAAGAGATGAGATAAGAGATGATGCAACGATAGGGATTATAGATGTCTTCATGTGAAATGAAGATATATTTTAAGTCACAAGTAATATGTAGTGGAGCAAATTTGTACATGTATAAAGAATAATCTTGCTGTCAACTTTTTTTTTCCTGCATGCATGTTGAAGTGAGGGTGGGAGTCCAGTAGAGATGAGCATGGGGTCCTATTTTTAAGGGCCGGGATATCATTTATGACTGGCCTGGGTTTGAAAGTTGGTGCAAATTTTCCCTATGTAAATAAGGAAAAAATGAAGCATTCTGTTTTACTATTTCATCATCAGGTAAGATATATTTTCATCATCAGATAAGAATGTTAGTGTGCTTCCTGTCATTGTTGCCCCCCCCCCCAAAAAATAGATAGAGAGGAAGAATTATTATTATGTGCATCATATCCAGGTAACAAAATCCTTGCATTTGTTTCTTGAGTGTATCAAGTTAATTTGTTTATCTAATTAATTGCATTTAATTTTTTTCATTGAAATTTAAATAAGGTTTCGAGAAAACCATATATTCTCCAGTATCAATTTTCCGTTTTATTCTTTCTGGTTCACTCTTTGTCATCGTTATGCTCTCAAAAGTTGAAATGATACATAGGTCACATCACAGATAAGATATAACCTTTGCACTTAATTGAAACCCAAACCACTGGAAAAGTGTTTAATTTCTTTGCTCTTTAAATGATTCGTCATGCAGGAAGGCAAACAGAATTGAGGTCTAAAAGCAAAAGTTGTATTTGAGATTTTCAGTTGGCACTGGATATCCCTTTTCCTAATTCCTCCATCCTAGCAGCCCTGAGTAATTGTCCTTTGGCCATCCTTGAGCCATCTGTAATCAGCTCACCGTTATGTTTTCACCAAATGACAGAAAATTCCCATTTTTCATATTGTAGCTAGCAGAACTTCAAATTTTAGTTGCCAGAAAACTTTATGCTATCAGTTTTAATCTTATCTAGGGAAAAATACATAGTTGATACTTAAAACACTCACAGACATTTTTGAACATCTGAGAGTTCTAAAACGCTTGTGCACATGAAACACACAATAAACACCAAGAATTTTAGGCAAAGAACAAAAGAAAGACTATAGCCTAACCATTAAGTGGTGTGTTTCCCAGTGCATTAGTTAATTTAGTTAGCCGTGTTAGATAAATTAATTAAAAGTGAAAGTGAAATAAAATTAATTAAAAAGTGAGGGCCAGTATGGGTCTAAGTTTTAGTCAAAGATTTTATATAAGAGCCAGCCTGAGCCCGAATTCATTTTCGGGCTTTTTGTCATTGCCCAGGTCCAGACATTCCAGTGAATTATTATGAATGATGATGCTTCAAATTTTGAATTGAAAGGGAAAAAAGTTTTCACTTTTCATAATGAATTTTGAGAGTAGATTTAAATGGCCAATTAAATATGATCATTTTTCTGGGGGATATTTTCCATACCCCACCCCTTTAGAAACAAGTATTTTGACCTTTTTTATTTTGATAAAGAGTATGTCAAAATTATTAAAAGATATAATAAGGAAGAACATTTAGTAACTTTTGTGTTGTGTGAGTGTAAAGTGGTAAAAGAACATGTTAAAGTATGACTCTGAGATGAAAAAAAAATAGAAAGCAAACAAATATTTGTTCTCAAACATTAATCTCTAATAAAAATAGAGAATGTGTGCATGTGGCAATGGCAGCCATAACTCATTAGGAAACCATAGCAGACACTACAAAAATTTTGCTGATTTTAATAGGTTAGGCATATGCTTTTTTTCCTGTATAATTATGCATCAGAAACTGTTCCTAGACATAATTACATGGAAAATAGATTAAAGCAAGTTTTAAGCAAAATTTTTTTGTTTCTGCTCAAAAGTATCCTTTTTAACACACTTTTTTTTGTAGTGTATATGCTTAAGAACTGTTTGAAAAAAGCTTCATATACCACTTATACTGTATATCAAAGATTGTGTCTAAAAATGAATGTACAGTACGAGTTTCTTTTTTTAATTCCTTTCTTATCCTCGTTCACTTTCTTCTGTTGTTGTAGGACAAGTAGAAAATCCTTCCTCATTTGAGTCTTTGTAGTGTCTCGCTGGCATTGTGTGACTCGCCAACAAACAACTGGCAGATTGTTTTCCCTTGTTTATGCTAAACGGTGATTGGTTTCAAGTCAAAATTCCGAAAGAGGGTTCTTCAGGAACCAAAGAAGATAGGGCTAATAATGCATATGTGACCTTGATTGTGTGTTTGTGGTGCCTGCTTGAAAATCATATGTGACCTTGATTGTGTGTGTTTGTGGTACCTACGGTTCATTAAGGATTATACAGGGTGTATTTGTTAAACTCATTTTCACTATATTCCTTCTGAAAGAGGGAAATTCATGACTACAGCTTAAAGCCATGGAAACAAAAGAAGCAAAAAATGGCAGAGAAAAGAATAACTTTAGCACCTAATGGAAATACAATGTAGTTTATAAAGAGCTATTATGAACTCATAGCCAAGATTTTTTCCATATTTATGTATTACTGCACTAGTAGCAACATTTACAAGCACAGAGGGCATGAAAAAAAAAGTTGATGTTTTTCTTGGTTAGGGGATTTAATTGGGAGTTATATACAACAGAGTCTTTCACTACAGTAAAAATTAGAACATACAGATCATTCTTAAGCATTATACCCGGGCAGTTCTGGGCATAATGGTAACATTTGCAGTGCTAGATTTAGCTAGTAATATATTAGAAAAAAATGCTTCTCTTATTTGTAATAATAGTATGTATATTGTTATGTTTAATCTCATCACACTAAACACTGAATGTGGTATCTGGTAATTTAAAAGCACTAATGAAACTGAAGTTCACCAAAGAAACTTAAGCATAAAAATTGCATTGATTAATGAATTTATGTAAATTTTGTGCACAATTTTATTATATATGTTTGAGTTTACCTATTTTAAAATATCATGTATTATTTCGTTTTTCTAATAAAATATTTGTGGCATTTTTTCCCTTTGTCTGGTGCTGTTGATTATGTAAAGATTCTCATCCCCCAGTATAGATAGTCATCTAAGTTTTGAGTGTATTCACCATCCAACTGTTCTGTAGTTTATGTTCCATACTGATAGTACTTATGTAAATTTGATGTAGACCATTGCATTCAGTTTTCCTTTGTCTTCATTATTAATGATTGCAATGGGAATATAAAGTGCTGGGAAATTTCATGACAGTTTTGTGATATTCACCATGTGCAAAAAAATATTTTAACAAATGTTTATGTAAATAAAATTTGGTAATGATTAAACATGCCAAGGGTTTAAAGAAAAATGTTAGAATGTAAGCATAGAGTAAAATTGATAATAATTTTGAAATGAATGAATATGCCACATTTTTGTGCTATAAGTGATGTCACTTAGATCATTGTGATGAGCAAGGATTTTTGTTTTTAAATATGCTGTGGAATGCAATTTTTTGTTTTGTGTTAGATCAATCAGTATCTGTGAACAAGGCTGATCTGAATTGCCACTGTCAAAAATTTTGAGATTCATATCTGTCGAAGTATTTCATAATAGTATCAGTATCATTCTCTGTTTAAAAATGAACTTTAAAAAAATTAAAAATAAATATGTACAATGCTATAAATCATAGGTTGACCTTCACCTTCGATGTTTTATGGAGGGAAAAAAGAATGGTCTGAATTTGTAGTATTTATTTGCCTTTAATCATTTGTAGTTCCTATTATCCATTTGTGACAAAAGAAATAATTGTATCAATATATAGATTATTTCCAACTCTTGGAAACTTTAAAAAATATTGCCTGTCTGTTAACACTGATTTTCTGGCTTTTAATGTGCATAATTCCTGTTAAGAAAAATTAAAATGTAACAACCATATTTTTATGACATTAACAATGCAGTTGTAGCCCACTTAATGAATAATAACTGAAGAAATATATTCAAGATAGGGGTACCTAAATCAATGGTGTATAACAACTCAACTGAGTCTGCTGTTTATGGTTTTAAATTACTATATATATTTATTTATATTCATGTAACAATATTTATTTGATGTTGGGTTTTTTTATTCAGTTGCAGGATTTGCACATATACATAGTATATTTATTCAGTGGGTACTGCATATGGACCAGGAGTGCAAGTTTTCCATTTTTCAAAACTTTCTAAAAGTGAGAGTTAGACAGTGTGAAGATTTCATCTCCTGTATGTGTAATCCCCCCCTCCTTTCAATGTTCCTTTGTCCTGTGTTGTTGTGAAATGCCAATTTTCCCAATAAAACTTTGTGTTTCAACTTAAAAATGGAGGTAAAAAAATTCCTAAAATGAAAGTTACACGGAAGGAAAAGTTATTCCCAAAATCATATCCCACCCCCTTGTGATGTTTCCTCTGTCTTGTAATGTTGTTAAATATGATTTAATTCCACAAATGGTGGGGTGTTTCAGCATGTCGGTAAGTCAAAAGATCTTATTTCACACTTAAAAGCTTTGAAAAAGGCATAAAAGAATTTGTTTTGTGCATGAACTCTGCTGTCAGTCAATCACTGTTAAGTGTGGCTGAAATCAACTGACTTTGACTACTGTGTGGTATTAACACAGTGATAATGATACCATCAGGAAAAAGCATGTTAAAATTTGGAGGTGATGTAAAACCTCAATTTTTTTTTTTTTTTTTTTTTTTTTTTTTGTGTGTTTTTCCCTAATTGGGTTAAAATATTTCCCCATTTGCATTCATGATCATAAGGAATAGATTTATTTTTTTAGGGAGGAAGGGCTAAAATCGGAAATATTTTTGAAATTAATTTATTTTCCTTGTAATCAAGTGGTGTTCTCATATGCAGTGTATTTAGACATGTGAAAACATGTATAATAGGAGGCACTGCATTCAAAAATGAAAATCAAGGAGACAATTGTGATTGTAGTTTCTAATTTGTTATGGTTTAAAGTAGAGAGAGGGGTGGAATAGTAGAGTAAAAACTAAAAACATTCTCAGTCTTTGCAATGCCTCCTAGATTTCACCCATGATATAGGCTTTGTTTGTATGCAGTATTCACTGAAGTAATATGAACACTATTACCATATCAAAAAAAAGGGGGGGGGTATCTATTTCTAGGTTGTAATGAGCATGTCTTTTGAATCCTTAACATAAAAAAAAAATATTTCAAAGCAGATTTTAGAAAAATCTGAAAATTCAGCAGAAAAATAAAGTACACTTACACCATTTAGGGGGAAACTCAACATACTTTAAAATAAGCAATGGTGTGAGCAGGGTTATTTTATAGTCAGTTGAACCAGTTACGGAAAAAAGAATCAACTGGATGTCTAATATCGTTAAAACACCCAGAAACAGAAATAGCTACTTACACTCACTAGCAGCTGAAAAGTATGTTATGTAATCTAACAAGTTGTGCACAAAACATGTTTCATAGCAGAAGGAAGATTTCAGAGACAAATGGATTTTCAAATTGAAGAAATATCAAGAAAAAATATTTTATAACTCTGCACCCCCAGTGAAAAGGCTTAAAGTAGAAAACAGGTGCAAAACACTCTTTGTAATGAAGAGTACCCTACCAAAAGACTTTTCTGAGGGATTTTTAGAATTGAATCTACTCTTTCAAATAGAATTTTGAATAATGGAAAAGTAGAAAATACACAAAAAAGTATTCTTCATAGCAAAAGCTATTCTAAGAAAAAATAATTTTTCAAATTCATTCAATGGAAGCAGAGATAGCAGAAAAATGTTTTGACATTTATACCACTCAGCAGGAAAATTGCATTATTTAAAGAGGATAATGTCCCTCCATTTTTACTGTAGAAAATGGCTTAAGTAGGAAAAAAATTTTTCAATGGGATTTTTAGAAATGATGACACAGTTGCAGACAGAAATACACACTAACAACACTTATCACCGGAACTGTGAACTGCAAAAATCCTACGAGTATATGGAAAATGTTCCACAAGGTGAATGGTGTCTGGTGATAAAAATAATTTTTTAAGTCTGACTTTCAGGAGCAGAGACATTGAGAAAGACATATTAAACATTTGCGTCGACTAGAAGAGAAATTATCCATTATTTTTGGCTGGTAATGCAAACAAAATGTTTTCGTATTTAGTAACATTTGACCAAAAAAAGGATTTTTCAAATTCGGTTTCTAGACACACAGATATTGCTGGAAATATGTTGTAAACAGAAATGCAAACTTATGCCCTCTAGTGGCAAAATTGTGTTAAGAAAAATTTGCAATTATATGTAAAACATTTTACAACAGAAATGCTCTCTGGCAAAAGAATTTTTCAAATCATTCTGTAAGAAGCAGAAATATCAAGGAAAATATGATATACTTCTATGCCTTTGGCTGCAAAACTATCTACTATGTTAAGCAGAGGATATTCTCAAAAGTTTTTTCATGGTGAGAAGTATCTGACCTGAAAAGAATTTTTTCAGTCAAGGTTTTAAAAGAGCAGGTATTGCTGCAAATGCATCAGAAACAGAAATACACACTTGTGTCCCGCAGTGGCAAAACAGTTCTTTGCCAAAAATTATATGCAGAACATTTCTCACATGGAGCTCTATCAGACGCAAAATAGATTTTTGTAATCAGACTTTTAGAAGTGGAGATCTTGGGGGAATTGTTTTCCTTCATGCCCCTAGTGGGAGAATTGTACATTATTTGGGAAAGAAACTACTCAAAATAATCTTCATTATGAATGGAACCGAAGGGAAGTAAGAATTTTTTCAGTTTAATATTTAGAAGCAACAATATGAAATCAAATGCATTTGAATTCAATAGCATCAGTATTTATGCACTCTAGTGGAGAAGTTTATGCATCTGAAAAACCCAGAAAGCAGGTATCATCATTCTTGCATTTCAGGCTTTCCAATACAGAAAGAATTTATCAAATCAGACTAATAGTTTCAGGGATATTGTGTTCACGGATGGACAAAATACCATAAACACATAGTTGTTTTTTTTCACAAAAGACATGCTAAAAATTCATTTTGTGTTTAAATGTGGCATAACAAAACAATACTGCTTTTAACCTGTTCTTAATTGACAAACTAAAAGTGGATTTATAGTGAATAGGATATATAATTGATCACAGAATTGTAAAATATGCATTTATTTTTATGTAAACAAGGACAACTATTCATAAATATTATTGCATTCAATAGGAGAGTGAATCTCAAGACATTTTCTAAGCTTAGCATCAAAGGGGTTAAAATGTATTGTAATCTCGATATAGCTCAAGCTGTTAAGCCTGTTGCTGGACTATGTGGCAAAAATTGTTAATAGAAGTTTTGAAGAATATATTTCGTTATTAAATTTTCTGTTTCACGCGTTAAAATTATTCGTTTGTGACTGGAAGGCAGTGTGCACAATTATGTCAGTAATGCGAAAATGTTAACTCACCTTCGTTTTTCGTGGACTTCGTGCTAGCTGCTTGATGTTCCTGGAATATATATTGCCTATTGCCTAATAGATGATATTGGCATATATCTAATTCATTGAATAAGGAATATAGGTTCATCTGGCTTACACCAATATCATTTAACAGGCAATATATATTGCAGGAACATCAAGCAGCTAGCACAAAGTCCACAAAGAATGAAGGTGAGTTAACATTTTTGCAATATTGACATAAGTGATTTTTGGAAAACTCCCTTACATAATTGTGCACACTGCCTTCCAGTTACAAACGAAGAATTTTAACGTGTGAAAAAGAAAATTTAAGAAGAATGAAATATATTCTGCAAAATTGCTCTTAATTTATTGTTATCTGCATTTTAAAAAAGCCAATGGTTTAAATGCAATGTGTGTTATATATCAGTGCCTGAGTCAAGTGTTTTATTTATGCATTTTCTTTAAAAGTATATCTGTTTTTTAAAAAATGCAATGCAATTTATACCTGTACATTTATACCTGTTTTTTTCTTGTTTAATTGAAGCTTTTTTTTTCTTTTTTTTTAATCTCAAATATTAATGTATGCAGCTTATAGTGATAATATCTGCTATACTTCATCAGAAATTATTTTTTTGAAAAGTTGAAACTTCCAGGATGAATATAATTGGTTACATAAAATTATTTTCCATACTCTGACTTTACGTGATCTGTTTTTGTTATACTAAAAGTTATATGTATAATTTGATCAAGCAGTATAAACTGTATTGCAATATGAAATAATAAAAAGAAAGAAACTGCAACCTCTGATGAACACTCCTGTTGGTTGGAAAAGATACTCAGGAAAACTTTTGTTCATATATTTAGGGAGCTGTGCTCTATCCTTGTTGAAAAGAAATAGGAGATATCGCTTCATGTACAGTTTTTTTTTTAAATTTATTTGTAGCACTAGATATTTATTTCCAACTTTTAATTATGTGTGAGCAACCACTTAAGGGCAGGACCCAACATGGTAAATTCTCTTGTCTATATGCACATATGTGTGCATTAAAATTTGCTGTTGAAAGAAAATGCCCTACATTTTCTCATAATGCAAGCACACTACCAGTTATTTATAATTCAAAGAATATTGCAAGTGTAGCTTTAAAAATGTGATATACCATTTGGGGACTTGAAGCATGTTCTTCATTTATGTTATGGTAATACATTAACCACTCCCATTCATGTGAAATAATGAAATTACTATGGTGATTATGAATGAGCTTAACACTACATTTTTTGCATGTCAGTGTCTGATTTTATTATTTTGTTCATTTTGATATATTTCCATACTTATATTGGGATGGGAAGGGGCTTGACTATTCCCCAAGAAAAGTAAACTCCATTCCTAAATTCCAGGACATTCTGCACTTGAATATATGATTCTTGGCCAACATAATCTAAAAAGATTGTCACCAGGAAAGTAATGGTTCTTCATTCCTGTCCATTTATTTGGGCATACTCTAGAAAGATTTTGTTACTGTTGTCTTTGACTCGTTGATACGTAGTCAAAGACACTTAAAAACAGTTTTTTAGGCCATTATAATGTGCTGAAAGGAAAAATAAACATTTGCAAGTAAATTAATATGTGAAACATATATTTACACTTCAAACATTGTAGTAATAATTACAATTAAAAATTTTTTAATTTAACTTACCTTAAAATCATGTGGTTGCATACTTACTTGGTTTGTAGCAATGTTCAAATATGTTTTTTTCTTTTTTCTTTTAATATATATCAGTCTTTTGTTAAATAAATTTTAACCTAAAATATGGGTAGATGAGGTACATAGTAAGATCAATCGTGAATGCGGCTAATAAAATCGTAACCTAAGCTTTCGGTGCTTCTCTTAACATCATCATTAGCATTCTAACATGCTCCTGCACACGTCAAGGAAATGTGAATGGCGAGTATTTATCCTCATCTCGATTTTACCTGCAATATCGATGGGCATGCACTGTTGTTAGTTTGTTATATATGAGAGATTCTCACTTCGAGCATTGTCTGTTGTGTTCAATATCGATCAGAAAATTGATTTAATTTAAATTTAATCAAATTATTATTGTATAATCTGAGTCAGAAATTGATTTAACGTTTAATTTTAAAGAATTAGCAATACTCAAAAACTAACTGAAATTAATTTGATTTTAAATTTAATGGATGTTTGAGTTTTTCGTTTATTTTTGTTAATTTAACCTCAGTATATTTTGTGATTTTACACATTTAATTTTTTGGCTTTTGTATTTTTCTATATTTTTTATTATTATTATTATTATTATTGTTGTTCATTTTTGGTAAAGAATTTTCTTTGTTTTTTGTTTTGAAAAGTTTTTCTCTCTTTTAATTATCTTTTTCCACACTTCAGGAAGGGTTGTTGGGTCATGAATATTTCAAACTGTATCTTTTAGTTTTTCAATTGATATAGATTCAGAAAATCTTAATTCTTTTTCAGATTTATGAGTCAAAATAAATTTTATTTTATCAAATTTTGGAAAGTTTTTATTTCTAATACAATATTGAATTAGGACTGTTTTCTCCTATTTTTGGTTCCAATTTTTTATGTGTTGATTCAATCTCAGCTTCAGTCTGTTTTTGGCACTGCCTATAGTATGAAATAGAAGTATTAAATTGTTTTATGGGAAATATATAAGTACCTGCTTTTTCTAAAAGTGTAGGTTGAAATTTAGTATTTACGAGCATGTCTTTGATGGTAGAAACAGAATGGCCAAAGTGACAGTTGTATTTTTTACCCAATTGCAAAGCTTAGTAGTAATGGTTTTTATGTAAGGAAAAGATCCAACATATTTTCTTTTTCTTTTATTTTTTTGAAATGTTTATGTTAATTGAAGCGGGATTTTCTAAATACTGGTACTTACTTTTTAATGTCAAACAAAGACGAAGTACATGTGGTTCATATCACGAATCGGCAAGAAAAAAAAAACGTGCTGTAAAATTAGTGTTTGTACTACAATGTTTGTAGTGTAAGTATATATGTTTCACATATTAATTTACTTGCAAATGTTAATTATTTCTCTAGAAAGATTGTCACCAGGAAAGTAATGGTTCTTCATTCCGATCCATTTATTTTGACATACTCTGGAAAGATTGTCACCAGGGAAGTAATGTTTCTTCATTCCGATCCATTTATTTTGACATACTCTGGAAAGATTGTCACCAGGGAAGTAATGTTTCTTCATTCCTGTCCATTCATTTTGGGACCTTTCTTGTTGATAATAACAGTAAAACAATTTTTTTTGTCCATATGTTATGTTTTGTGCATTTTTTATGCTATAAAGGTTAAATTAAGCAAAGCATTTGTAATGAATGTATATGAAATCCACCTAAATACAATACAAGACAATGAATAGTTTTTAACATGTTAAAAAGGACTGGTAGTCGTGTGTGGTTTTCATGATTCTTTTTCTTTTTTTGTGTGATTGCACCAGCATATTTGCAGTGTGATATCCATTTCCAGAACAAAATAATTGGCAATTCCAATTTCTTCTCTCACCTTGGCAACAGTGCCAGGTGATAGTTGATGGATATAGTGAGAAGGGAGAAGTGCCCCCCCCCATGTGAATATGCTTAAAGTAAAATTTATCATTCACATGTGCTAAGCATGTTCAATTTGCTGACATCCAAAGCTCTATAGGTGTAAATTTACAAGTGTTGTCCTTGGGCTTTCACATAGCAGAATTTTGCTTTATTCACATGTGTATGATTAATTTACAAGAAAGAATGGAAAATATTTTTTTGTTTCTTAATTCAATGAAATTAATGTGATCTTGCACTTTATCACGTGGCTATACAGTGATGAGACCAGGTGTGTTCAAGGTTATTATAGAAAATAGAGTCATGCAGTTAAACTAAGCACAAAAGTGTTGAGGTTCAGTTTTTTATTTAGTACAAAATACAAAAAGTTGTAAATGTTGTATATGAACTGAAAAGTAACTATTAGTTCCATAAAATTTTTACTAAAACAAGCACATACATACATACATACATACATACATACATACATACATGTAATATGTTCTTTACAAAACTAATACACTTCCTTGATAACAACTTGCCAAAATAAAACTACTTGCACTATCAGTTTTCCTAGAGAAAAACCTGTGAGTGAACAACAATGTACTTAAATGGGAAGTAAAGAATTTGTCACTGTAACTGTGCAAAATATATAGGGTGACCCTCTTGCATGTATAGTCAGTGTTAAGCTTATGCACGTAAATATGTTGGAACTTCAAGTTCAGACTAGAACTTGTGCAATAGAAAGACTACACTTGTGCTGCAGGAGGGTGCAACAAAGCTATTCCTCTTTTTAAAACTGAATTTATTCATGTAGCACAGAAGTTTACAAGACATTTGAGAACTTTCTCAGAATCCCTGAGAATTTAGAAGTACTCTGTTTGAGTAAGCCATTTATTAATTTGCTGTAGGGGTGAGACATAGACTTTCGTGCTAAGTCCTGCCTTCTTTCCGATAGGCGTCCGTGAGTTATTTTAACGACTCCCCTGACAGCAAATTATCTGAGGTTCTCATTCTCGTAATTTATTAATTATAAATTTATTATCCAGGCCCCTCTTCCTCCGCCTTTTTGTTTAATTATCCGCGAATCAAGGAAGGGAGAGAATGGCTACAGTAAAGCACTGCATCAACTTCAATAAATACTTCGTGAATAAGAAAGACAATAAATTTAATGAAGCAAAAGTATGGGTGAGAGTCTGGTTTCCGGTGCCAATGTCCACGTCGACGAATTTGTGTCGCATGCGTCGTCCGTCATGAAACAAACATCTTGAATTTGTATGCGAGTTTCCCTAGAATAATGATGTGGTTGAAAATTCCTGCTGAATTAGTGATTTCTTAAAAGGGATACAATTAATAAAATGCAGTGTGTATGTTTCAAAAAAGTTTCTGCGCTGGAAAAAAATAGTTTTATGGGGGAAAGATCAGTTCCTCAACAGTGCATGCATTTTGTGTGTGTGTGTTGTGTGGGAAGTGCAGTTTCATTCAAATTCTTTCTTTTTTTTTTTTTTTTCTGTTTAATACAGCACTTCACCCGTATGGTCAGAGTGCTAGTTTTATATATTTTCTTGCTCGCATTGAGATTGGTATTGAGATTAGTTAAGTTTGGGTATTTATTTTCTTCAGCACTAAATTCATTTTGGCATCAGCTGATAGGAAGTTTGATAAAGTTTTAGCATTATCTTTATGTAAGTTCACAAAAAGTTATTAAAGCATGCAACTAAATTTGCAAATTTTGCTACCACACATACACACAATCGATTCAAAACAGATCATTCATGAATCTAAATTTGTAAATTTTGCAATCATGCATACACACAATCAATTCAAAACAAATTATTCACAAATCTAAATTTGCAAATTTTGCTACCACGCATACACACAATTCAAAACGGATTATTCACAAATCTAAATTTGCAAATTTTTTTATCGTACACACAATCAATTCAAAACAGATTTGCAAATTTTGCTACCACGCATACACACAATTCAAAACGGATTATTCACAAATCTAAATTTACAAATTTTTTTATCGTACACACAATCAATTCAAAACAGATTTGCAAATTTTGCTACCACACACAATCAGTTCAAAACAGATTATCCTGTTTTTAACCTTGTGTACGTGTTTTATTGATTTTGTTCTCTTTGATGTCTTTTATTTGGCGCTCTTTGGCCAACCATGGCCCTTGCGCCATTGAAATCTACTAACCAACCAACCAACCAAAACAGATTATTCACAAATCTAAGGAAACTTATAATAAATCATCACATTCTAGCCACTAATGATATTTTACAGCTGCTAATAAATGTTGCTTCCTCTTAAAAGTGTAAATGTTTCTTTCTCTTGAAAGCATTTAAAATTATGACATATTTTTAATAAATTTTCAATAGTAGTTGGCAGTATCATTGGGACAATGTCTTCATGAACATATAAAAAAGTACAGAAGTTCATCTGACTAATTTGTTGTTTACAAGCTCTTGATTTGACTCCCAGATAAAACCCATTTACTGTGTTTATTCTTATGTTCTGGTTCTCGCCCTTCCCTGGAAGCAATTAAATCCATAATTGGAGATGGACAGCAACAACTGGCTCTCGGTATTTATGGAGGACCTTGAACTACCAGATAATTATGTGCTTGCGTGTAAACATCATATGGATGGAAATTTTGAAGTGCAGCCATGTATGTTGACAGAGTTAGTTAAATTTGAATTATATTTAATTAACCTAATTTAATTAGTTTAAATAAAGCGCTCTAGTAAAATTTAATACTATTTTTAAGTCATATATATGCACACACACACACATAAAAAAAAAAAAAAAAAAAAAAAAAAATATATATATATATATATATATATATATATATATATACTTAAGAGCGTCATCCTGAAGAAGAAATTGAAGAATTTTATGAGGAAATTCGTCATCTAAATAATAAAGGTAAGCAGCACTTGAAGATAATTATGGGAGATTTCAATGCAAAAATAGGGCAACGGCAACAGAATGAAACTTCAGTAGGTAAATTCGGTCACGGCAACAGAAACCAGCGTGGAAATACTCTCGTTGAGTTTGCAGAGGCAGAAGGATTTTTCATCTTGAACTCCTTTTTCAAGAAAAAGCCACACAGGAAATGGACATGGAGACATCCAATTAGAACGACAAGTGAAATTGATTTTATTATGTGTAACAAAAAATTCGTCATCGAAGACTGCAGTGTGCTGAACAAGTTCAACACAGGTAGTGACCATAGATTGGTGAGATGTAAGATGCACCTCAACACTAAACTGGAACGTGGCAAGCTCATAAGACAAACAAAATGTATTGACATAACCAACCTTAAAAAACACCATAATACTTTCAAGTTGGAACTGAAGAACAGATTCTCTGCTTTAGAAGGCCTAACATCGGAAGAAGTGGATATTTCGGAAGTTAACAGAAAAGTAACCAAAGCTCTAATGGAAACAGCAACAAAATTAGCTGGGTCTAAGAACAAGTTGCATGTGAACAAATTATCAGGAAAAACCAAAATGTTGATGCAAAAAAGAAGAGAGATGAGGACAACTAAAGAAGATGTGACTTCCAAAGTGGAATATATAGAGCTATGCAAGACAACACGAAAAAGTATCACTGAAAACGTAAGGAAATTCAACTGTGAGCTAGTGAGGAAAGCAATTGAAAACAACCCAAACCTTAAGATAGCAAAGGGACATCTCAGTAAGGGAAGAAAACAGATTATGGCTCTGAGAAAAGAAGATGGTTCTATAACAAGAAATAGAGGCAGAAATTTTGACAAGAGTGAAAGATTTCTACTCCAAATTATATGAAAGGGATGATACATGTACTCCAGACATCATGAAAGGTACCAGAGTTCTTCCAGTCCTCCCAGCAGAAGTTGCTCATGCAATCAAGAACATGAAGCGGGGGAAAGCTCCAGGAGAAGATGGAATTACTATAGACATCATACAAGAAGCAAGTGGAGAAATCGAAACAGTACTCGCCCAAATTTTCACTCGATGCCTTAATGAAGGGAAGATTCCTGAGGATTGGAACAATGCTACAATGATCCTGCTACATAAAAAAGGTGACATTGAGGATCTCAGGAACTACAGACCTATCAGCCTCCTATCAGTGGTTTATAAAATCTTCACTAAAGTTCTTTCACACCGCTTGAAGGTAACACTGGACATGGCTCAACCGAGAGAACAAGCTGGATTCAGGAGTGGCTACAGCACAATAGATCATATCCACGTACTGAGAGAACTAATTGAAAGAGCGAGGGAATATGAACTTCCATTGTGCATGGCTTTTATCGATTATGAAAAAGCCTTTGATTCGGTGAAACCATCAGCAGTTACCACGGCTCTGAAATCCTGCGGTATTGAAGATGCATACATTAATATTATTAATAACATCTATGAAAATGCAAGTGCAAAGATTCGGCTGTTTGAAAATACAACACACATAAAAATTGGAAAGGGAGTGAGACAAGGTGACACCATATCTCTGAAGCTCTTTAATGCAACATTGGAAAATGTCTTTCAATCACTGAACTGGGAAAACAAAGGGATAAAGATTAATGGAGATTATCTAACCCACCTTCGTTTTGCTGATGACGTAGTCATTTTTGCAACTACCCCATCAGAGCTGCAGAGTATGATCCAGGAACTTGCTGACAAGAGTAAAGAAGTGGGATTAAAAATGAACTTTCAGAAGACAAAAGTGATGTTCAATGCTTTTACAAGAAATGAAGATTTATCGATTGATGGAGAAAAACTGGAGATAACAGATACGTATGTTTATCTTGGACAGCAGATATCAAGTGAGGGTCACATTGATGAAGAAATTAATCGGCGTACAAAACTTGCCTGGAGAGCTTTTGGAAGAAACAGCATAATTTTCAAGAGCAATATGCCATTATGTCTTAAAAGAAAAGTGTTTGATCAATGCATCCTTCCAGTGCTTACGTATGGTGCAGAGACGTGGACCTTAACTAAAAGAGACATACAAAGGCTGCAGACAACTCAAAGAAGCATGGAGAGGTGCATGCTTGGTATAACCAGGAGAGATAAGAAGAGAAACTCGTGGATCCGAAAAATGACGAGAGTGGAAGACATCATGATCAGGGTTAAATCCCTGAAATGGCAATGGGCTGGACATACTGCCAGAAGGACAGACCATAGATGGACAACCGAAATTTTAGATTGGATTCCAAGGGACAGGAAAAGACCCAGAAAAAGACCACATGGGAGATGGGTGGATGAAATTCGTAAATATGCGGGAGTGACATGGAGGAGACTGGCACAAGACAGACCGTTGTGGAGGAAACTTGGGGAGACCTTCGTCCAGCAGTGGATTGATAATGGTTGACAATGATGATGATGATGATGATACTTAAGAGCAAAACTGAAGACTAAAGAAAAAATTTTAGAATTTAAAACGAAGGGTGCAAAATAACCTGAAAATCAAAACGCGTTTTCTAGAGAACGAAATTCCTTCTTCTTTCATCAAAAGAACTTTAAGAAAAATTATTCTGAATAATAGAGTAAGGTTGGCAGATCTGCTTTAATTTTCTACACAGTTACGATTCTGACCAATCAAAGCCGTAAGGAAGTTGGCTAGAGGATGCCTATTAACTACCTAAAGGAACCTTAGTGCTATGGATATGACGGTCCTATTAAAACAAAAAAATTAAATAATATAAACAAAATCACAAAAAAAGCTTAAAAATCTGTTTATAAAAGAAAATAAAAACAAATAAAAAAGAAAACTAGTTATTCATCACTAGGATAGCTATACTAAAAATAGTGAAACCAACATTAAAATTAATAAGATTCTGATTAATCTATAGAAGCCCACTAAGGTGATTTAATACATGCAAAGATTATTAAATAAACTGCTCGTGTATTTTATAATATTTCTCATGTATTCTGGAGAGTTAATTCTGCTCTTTCTGATCATACAGATCCACAGTCTTAAGTTTATATATTTTTTTCTCTGGTTAAAATCTCCGCGCGTTGGTTTCTTGCTGTATGAGGAGGCCATCAGCCCCACCCTCACTGCCCCCCAGCGTCTAGGGAGTGGCGGAAGAGGTCAGCCGTGTTCTTCTCTTGTGAGGAGAAAAGTTTTTGTAACACAAGAGGTAAGCTCTCTTCCTTGTTTTTGGGTTCTAGGTTTTATAAGTTCAATGTTTGTACTTCATGTACCTTTTCTCTGTCGTTTTTAGCTTTTCAGCTTTTAGGCATTGGTTTGTCTGTTAACATTTTTGCGGGTTTTAACTCTTTCTTTTCTTTGTAACTTTGAGCGTCTTTTGGGGTACCTAGGAACAGAAGATGGCTCAGCTTGTTCCTTTTCTATGCGCTGTCTACGCGCTGTTTTTTCAAAGTAGTTAAGTTCTTAATAACTAATTAATTATGCACTTAAAGCACTGCTGAAATACTTTGTACCTATTGCAACTAACTGTTTAAGGTATATAACTTTCACAAAGTTTTCTTTAGTTTATTATTATCTTTAACTTATTCTCGTTTTCGTGCTGTCATAAGTTGTAGAGTAGGGGGTTTTAGACTCAAGTTTTCTTTCAAAAATCTGTGCGTTATAAATTAACATTTCCTTTTTTAATTGCAATGTAAAATTTGGATTTCTTTTGCATTGTTTTCAGGTTTGAATTCTCTCTCAAACGAACTTGGAATTTCATTATGGCTGAAAATCATTTCTAATTATTATGTCACTCTCACAGCTTGAGTTCTCTTTAATCTTCTTCTCTCTGTTTAATAGTAACAGATGAAGAGTATGGGTCGGGCCAGGAAGGTTAATGGATGCAAGCGAAATTGTTAACTAGTGCTAGGTCATGCAACTCTAAGGAGGACATGACTTATTATATATATATATTTTTAAACTATTTTAGGTGGGAATGTTACTTGCATCTATGGCCTTGCAGAAACCCATTTCCAACTAGGTCTTTGTGGAAGTGAGAAAATGCAGAGTTTTTGCTGGTCCTTGATAAAGCCAAGGCTCAGTATTCTCGACACCTTCTACATTCAGTTGTTTTATTTTATTTTTTTATCTTTTTTTCCTTTTGCTCACACAGGTAGATACATAACCTTTTCTATGTTGTACTAGGTGTGAGTCAAAATTATATATGTATTTTTTTGCTTAGGTATCTTCTTTATAGAATATATATATATATATATATATATATAGAGAGAGAGAGAGAGAGAGAGAGAGAGAGAGAGAGAGAGAGAGAGAGAACTTACTCTACTTTATTGTAGGAATCCATATCACAGGTTTTAAGAATTTTGAAAGAGTAATTATAAATGATTTAGTAATAGTTTCGTAATTTGTATAAAAAGTGTGTTGGAATTGTGTTTTTTGGTTACGAGATGCTTCTTCACAAGGAAGGAAAACGTGCTCAAAAGTGATATGGATTCCTACAATAAAGTAGGGTAAGTTGCTTTTCTACATAGATATTTTTTGACTGAAAAATAGTATTAAATTTAGAATTGAACACCTCAGTTACATGTTGTTCTAGCAGATGTCCTTAAGTGTTGATGTGAAAAACGTATGAAAGAAATTTCAGAACGTTGAATAGTATTGTAAAACTTTGGATGACTACAAAAAGAAAGAAAGAAAAAATGTGGGTGGTGGGCACTTGCTTAGATTATGGTAATTTATAATGTACGTAAACATACATGGATATTTTTTTGTTTTTTTTTTTTGGTTTTTTTATTTTCATTATAAAAACTAGACTGAGACATTCTGTACGATTTAAAAAATAAAACTGTCGTTGAAATACTAGGTAATAAATTTGAATACGATTTTGTTTTATATTCAGTATCCCTGTTACACATCCTGTACTTATAAGTATCACTCTTTTTAAGTTGTCACTAGTTTGTTTGACATATTAAGTGTTGAGTAAAATGTTCAGTAATCTTTTCTCTGTTTCAAATCTCTTGAAGAAAAAAGAACTGTGAACATTATTAGTAAATGTTTAGTTGCATCAGCTATATCTGCTCTAAAAAAAAATCTGCTGTCTTGATTCTCTCTCAGCTGTAACATACTGGGTTACGTATAAAAAAATAAAAATCCCATGTATTCTTCATAATTTGAAATTCAGAAATTAATGTATAATCACAAAAAAGCATATGAATGAATTACGTATAACAATTGAAAAAGCGACAGAAACTGCAGTAAAATATCGTGTCTAGCCCAGAATTCCGCACTAATGTGAAAAACTTATAACTGAGGTTCCACTGCATGTTGGCAATACAATATTTCACAAAAGTGTTAGGATGTTAACTCAAAACTTTATTTTAAGCGAAGGTAGCTTGCTAGCAATTTTGTCGTGAGGCTCTTCCTTAAGCACTCTTGTATAAATACATATGCATAAAATTTCTTATTAATGATTTGATTGTGGGAGTGGTTATGGTTTTAAAATATCCCCTATGTTGTGCTATTATATTCCTTTCCATAGTATACATGCATCAATCTAAAAGTGTAGCTTCATACTATAATGTTGAAGCATTTGCCAAACCGAAAAAAAAAAAAAAAAAAATGCTTAAATTACAATCCTAAAGAAATGTGTTGGTATTGCATGGCATTTATAAATATTCATTATACTTTGTTCCATTATGTCTTTTTTTTTTAATCTCTTCTGATGAATTATAAATGCATTCTTCAGTGTTGAAAGTGATCTTCAGTAATCAGTTACTTGCTTTTCCAACAGAACTGCAGAAGATCCCAAGATTTGGTATATACATATATATTAATTTTGTTTGCATACACACACAGGCTATTACAAATGAAACAGTTTCAGCATTTTACAAAACCAAAACTATTTAAGATATTCAGGGCCGGTCACAAGGAAGGTGCAAGGCACCCGGGCCCCGGGATTTGCAGTGCCGCGAAAAATGAAAAAGAGGTGGGGGGGGGTTATGATGAAACCGAAGAAAATTGAAGATAAATTTTTTAATGAAGTTAATTGGTTAAAATTAAGTTATAAACTCAATCTGAATTGTAACATGAGGCCCCCCCCCCGTAACCAAACTGGCATTTGTTAACGCCCCCATGCTCTTCTTTCTGAAATTATGTAGGGTGAGCCAAGGGGGTTAGAATAGAAGGAGTAAAGGTCCACCGTTCCCCTCGTGTGATCAAAATAAAGCCAGTGAAACGTCACGATTCTTACGTCACAGCCTTTGCCGCATAAAAAGAATTGATTTTAAACGAAAAGGATGTAAACTGTGCACAGGATATATTGCAATATATTTTAAATAACAATTACAGTGAAATTTTCCCCAATGTATTAACTGTACTTCGAATTTCCTTAACATTTCCTATTACTGTTGCAAGTGCAGAACGTTCTTTCAGCAAATTAAAGCTTATAAAAAAATTACCTCCGTTCAACAATGTCTACAAAACGATTGAACGCACTTGCTATATTAAGTATCGAGAAATACATTGTTAAAGATTGTGATTTTACTAATATTATTAACGATATGAAAAAATGAACTTTCAGAAGACAAAAGTGATGTTCAATGCTTTTACAAGAAATGAAGATTTATCGATTGATGAAGAAAAGCTGGAGATAACAGACACGTACGTTTATCTTGGACAGCAGATATCAAGTGAGGGTCACACTGATGAAGAAATTAATCGGCCTACAAAACTTGCCTAGAGAGCTTTTGGAAGAAACAGCATAATTTTCAAGAGCAATATGCCATTATGTCTTAAAAGAAAAGTGTTTGATCAATGAATCCTTCCAGTGCTTACGTATGGTGCTGATCAATGCATCCTTCCAGTGCTTACGTATGGTGCAGAGACGTGGACCTTAACTAAAAGAGACATACAAAGGCTGCAAACAACTCAAAGAAGCATGGAAAGGTGCATGCTTGGAGTAACCAGGAGAGATAAGAAGAGGAACTCGTGGATCCGAAAAATGACAAGAGTGGAAGACATCATGATCAGAGTTAAATCCCTGAAATGGCAATGGGCTGGGCATACTGCCAGAAGGACAGACCATCGATGGACAGCCGAAATTTTAGATTGGATTCTAAGAGACAGGAAAAGACCCAGAAGAAGACCACATGGGAGATGGGTGGATGAAATTCGAAAGTATGCGGGAGTGGCATGGAGGAGACTGGCACAAGACAGACCGTTGTGGAGGAAACTTGGGGAGACCTTCGTCCAGCAGTGGATTGATAATGGTTGACAATGATGATAATGATGACAATAAAAAAGGCATGTATTTCAAAATGTTAAGTAAACGTTAATTATTATTTGATATCTGATATGATTTCTTAATTTTCATTTTAAATTTCAATAATACGTTAGTGTGCGAGTATTTATGCTATTCCTAGTGGGTTTTCTTTTATGTATTGATTGTTATTATTACAATTGTAAAAAAAATATGTTAAAGTATTTATTTAATGCTGTTTGATTATATATCATGGCTCTTAACAAATTATTGGACACATCCAAACTGAGAACGAGTCTCCTCGAATACAATTTTTTTTTTTTTTTTTTTTTGCTCATTTTATTTGTCTCTTATTATTCAGATTTTTTAGGGCTCCCAAATTTTTTTGCACCCGGGCCCCTGTTTGGAGAATGCCGGGACTAAAGATATTGACACGTTGCACCGTTTTGCAGGGAAACTAAGTTTGTTAACGCAACTTACAGATGTTGGATGTATTCATCACAGGGCATATCAGCGTGGTAGTCGAATTCTTGCCAAATACGCGTTAGCATATGTTCAACTCTAACAACAGCGGTTATGATACGTTGTTTCAGATCAGCTAAATTAACAGGAAGGAGAAGGATGAAGACCTTGTCTTTGACATATAGCCCCATAAAAAAAATAACAGGGTGTTATCCGGGTTTCGTGATAATCAACATCTGAGTGACATTTGTTGCGCGTTCAATCCAGCGCTGTGGAGATTTTCATCGAGTCAATTTCTAACTTCCGGATGCCAGTGGGGTGGTGCTCCATCCTATTGGAAAATGAAGTATCACTGTCTTCTTGCAATTGAGGCATCAGCCAAATAATTCGCATATCGAGATACTACCTGTTACAGTGTTTTCTTGGAAAAAGAAGCCATACTTTTTTAACGGGATATAGCCCAGAACACCTTTAGGGAATCCCGCGCATGCTCCACTGTTGCTCAAGGATTTTCAGTCCCCCATATGCGAATCTTATGTTTAACTTTCCCACGTATGTGGAATATCGATCGTTGCTGAAAATTTGACACCACTAAAACCATCTTCAAAAGGCTCCTGCATTTTTGTACAAAAATCACGACGTGCCGTTCTGTCATTATCATTTAGTTTTTGCAATAACTGCAGTTTGTAGGGAGTCATTTTCAGTCGCTTCTTAAAAAATTTCCTAACATTTGGTTATGGAGTTTGTAACTCTCTACCCACCATCATTGTAGATTTCCTTCGGCAGCGTTTGTAAATAGCATGAACACGCTCCACTTGTTCATCAAATAGATACACGTGATCAGTGGCGTACCGGAAACTCTCGGGGCCCCCCTCCCCGCAAGAAATCTCTTCGAGGCCCTTTTGCGAAAATCTATGAGCCATGTATTAGCTACTTATTTAAAAAAAAAAAAAAGGCGTTTTAATAATTAAAATTCTTAGGAACCTACAGGTATTTTGCGCAAAACCAAAATTATTGAACTTTTTACTGCGTGTATCACAAATGTGCACGTTGTGATCGAAATAGTTGTCCTAATTTTATATCAATAGAAAGTACTACAAAACAGTTGCGCCAAAGTTTGAATATATCACGCAAATTTTATTCTTCCAGACAACTAAAGCCAGCCTCTTTGAAATGCTTCACGATCACATTTATAAAATACGTAACTTTCATGTGACAGTGTCGAATGACCTTTTCCGATTTATACACAAATATAGAAGAACATTAGTAAGCAAATAAATAAGTAACAGTTAAGAATTGTGGGCCGCCCCGGTGGCGCAGTGGTCTAAGCGATGGCCTCTGACCATTCGTCCGAACGGGGTCCGGGTTCGAATCCCGGTGAGGCATGGATGTTGTGTTTGTCTTACGGCACTGGCTCTCTCCCTTCCCTGGAACCAGTGACCCTAAATTAGGGACGGGCGACTGCTTATAGCCCATTGAGTTGCTCACGGTGGTCGTTAAAAATCTAATAAAAAAAAACAAAAAAAAAAAAAACATATATTCTGAAACACGTGTAGTTACGTGCGAACAAGTGTTTATGTAAATAAATAAATACATCGCTCTTTCCACGTTCCAGAAACACACAGCATCCGAAAAATTGTTCATCAAATAACTGTCGCCACGTATTTGGAGTATTTTCACCAAGTGTTTATGTATTAGACCTTACCCTCATTGGTAAAAACTTTTCATTCATTCAACTGATATTTCTTTCACATTCTCATGTTAGTATGCATGTATAGGAGTCTTTGCTATGACTGTGACTGTCGCAATAATCAGTTCGCCGCCCCGGTGGCGCAGTGGTCTAAGGCGCTGGCCTCTGATCATTCGTCCGTAAGGGGTCCGGGTTCGAATCCCGGTCAGGCATGGATGTTGTGTTTGTCTTACGGCACTGGCTCTCTCCCTTCCCTGGAACCAGTGACCCTGAATTAGGGACGGGCGACTGCTTATAGCCCATTGAGTTGCTCACGGTAGTCGTTAAACCTCCAACAAAAAAAAAAAAAAAAAAAAATTTGCGGCTGTTTTGCTTGACTGATCACGTGACGATGAAAACGTGCGGTCTTTTAGTGACGCCATCTAATAATAAAATCGTTACTACAGTATTGGGGATAGAAGGGTGCACCATGACTGTCAATATCTAATATATCACATAGTTTTGGTGTTCTAAAACGTTGAAACTATTTCATCCGTAATAACCCCTACACGCATGTTTATGTATGTTTATATAATGTTATGAAGGAATATTTTCATGGTCTATCTTAGATATCTGATACAAGAAAAATGCAATTCATGTTTACTAATACTAACACATATTCCATGAGTGTATTATTATTTTTTATATATATATTAACAAGTTGTTACCGCCGCCCCGGTGGCGCAGTGGTCTAAGGCGTTGGCCTCTGATCATTCGTCCGTAAGGGGTCTGGGTTCGAATCCCGGTGAGGCATGGATGTTGTGTTTGTCTTACGGCACTGGCTCTCTCCCTTCCCTGGAACCAGTGACCCTAAATTAGGGACGGGCGACTGCTTATAGCCCATTGAGTTGCTCACGGTGGTCGTTAAACCTCCAATCAAAAAAAAAAAAAAAAAAAGTTGTTACCTATATTCTTCATCCTTATGCTGATGCAAAAGGAGTGTGAAATTTAGAGATCTGTGACGATAACGTTAGCAGAGAGGAGCATCGTATTCTAGCAATATATTGTCATGGTATAAATGTCAGGGTATCTTTTGTACATCACACATTGTGGACGCAAAAAAGAAGAGAATTATTTTGTGTAATACCTGTAAAATTAGTCTTGTAAACTCAAAATGTTAGTGGCATTGTTTTTATGTTCGTATTGTTTATGTTTACGCAAAGTTTTGAAGGTTGTGATATAAGATCTTAATTTGAAATTAAAAAAAGAATTATACAGCTTTCCAAAGTATGTCTTTTTATTTCATTTGTTAGGTATAAAATAACATTAAGATACATGTATATCCAAGAGTGCATATACACTGCCTGACTGAAAAAATGCCTCACCAGACATGAATGCAGCGCCATGCAAATTGCAGGGTAGGTGCACACGTACAAGTTATGTAAATGATTGCATTTGCAGGCCAATCGCACGAATGGCGCGCTGGATAAAAGCGGACAGCCACCCCGTGAGGCCTTCAGATGGCCCGCGGGTGGCCTGGTGGTCAGCGTTCGTGACTGCCACGGAAAGGACCTCAGGCTCGATCCCAGCAGGTACGAACACTCGATCCACTAAATATCCGCCGTGCGTCGGATGGACACGTTAAGGCGTCGGAACCCGGGTACTGGCCCCCGGTAATAAATAAGGGCGTCTTCTCCCCCCTTTCTACATCGCTTCCGTGTGACTTTCCTATCGGCACTCTAGCCCAAATCTCCTAGCTTCCTATTTCTAAGGGTTGTTTAAGACCTGGGGTCACACACTCCCTTCCTAAAATCCTCTACATATGATCATTTTGAGGCCATCAGTCGAGATGTCACGGTCGCGAGAAGTGAGTGGTTCTGCTGTAACCGTGTCTGGAAAACGAACAAGGAGTGCCAATGCCGTTAAGACGCCGTCGTTACCGATTTCGTCAAACTGATGAGTTCACGAGAGGTATCATCGTAGGCCTTCGTACCGCCTGATGGGCTTTGCGTCGTATTGCGAAAGAAACGCAACCTGATGCTACAACCGTCGGTCGCATTTGGAGACTGGTCCCAGGTAGGATCTGTGCAGCGTCATAGGGGGACCGGAGTATGGAGACGGAATTCCGAGCGGCCGCCCCGGTGGCGCAGTGGTCTAAGCGATGACCTCTGATCATTCGTCCGAACGGGGTCCGGGTTCGAATCCCGTGAGGCATGGATGTTGTGTTTGTCTTACGGCACTGGTTCTCTTCCTTCCCTGGAACCAGTGACTCTAAATTAGGGACGGGCGACTGCTTATAGCCCATTGAGTTGCTCACGGTGGTCGTTAAACCACTAATAAAAAAAAATCCGAGCGCTGCGTCCGACGTCATGCCGTAGCGGACCCACAGGCCACAACGGGCGACATTTTGCGGAGTGTACGGAGAGGTTTGTATGCTCCGATATCGACGCGGACAGTGTCGCACCGATTGGCTGCGTCTGGTTTGCTATCCAGCCGTACGTTGCGAAGGCTACCCTTAACAGCGAGCCATCGTCGTCACCGCTTGGCGTGGTGTCGGCTGCATGGGGTGCCGGATGGTACAGTGGTGGTAAGCGACGAATCGCTGTTCTGTCTCACCGCGGGTGATCGCCGTGTGAGAGTGGAGGCGACTTAGCCAACGGGTGGATTCCTCCGCCATTTTGGAACGCCACACGGTCCGGCAACGTGGAATCATGGTGTTGGGTGCTATCAATGCCAACAGCCGCTGGTACGCATTACAGGCAATTGACGGCACGCCGCTATGTTGACGAGGTGCTGCGGCCCGTGGCACTACCGTATCTGCAGGGCATCCTAAACGCCGTTTTTCAACAAGATAACTCCCGGCCGCATACCGCTCGGATTATTCTGAATGCTTTAAACTGTGTGCGGATGCTTCCATGTCTAGCACGATTCCCCGACATCTCGAGCATCTGTGGGACACGATTGGACGTCTGTTGAGTACCCTCCCACCCCGCAAAATAAAGATGAACTGTGGACTCAGATCAACACCACATGGTCCACGCTATCCCAGGACTATTCGGACTCTCCTTGTCTCGATGCCACGTCGGATTCAATGCTGTATCGTCCAAAATGGGCGCTACACTAGTTATTGATCATCCTGTATATTTATGCCACTGGAGCCTAGTCTGTGACTAATAAATCATTTGTTCAGGACCTACAGGGCTATCTGTGTGTGCAGTTTGGTCTGTTTTCGAGCATTTCCTCAGGGTGTGGCATTTTCTGTCGGTGTATTTTATTTTAGCCAGTTTAGTATTTTATTCCGCATATGTGATTTTGTCACCATGGAATAGGTGGCGCTGCAAACGCCAGAAAAATGTACGAGGGTGATAATAATGCAAGAGTCGGTATTCAGAGTCGCTGCTGTGGACGGAGCAAAACAAAACCACATGGTGTATGACTACTCCCGCGAGCATGCGCTCTCTTTGTAGGAAAACAATTATTACACATATGGCAAGTAGGGGCATCGCTAGACTTCGTAATCCGAGTGGGCGAGAATTATTTTTACTGGGGCAAGTTTGATAGCGGCTTTATTTATGAAACACTAATAGAGAATTTTTAAGGCTTTTTACTACAGACAAGATTTCGTACAATCCATCCCGGATACATACCCATTATTATTTTTATTGAAGGTTTAACGACCACCGTGAGCAACTCAATGGACTATAAGCAGTTTCCCGTCCCTAATTTAGGGTCACTGGTTCCAGAAAAGGGAGAGAGACAGTGCGGTAAGACAAACACAACATCCATGGTTCACTGGACTCAAACCGGCACCCTTCTCGGACGAATGATCATAAGCCAGCGCTTAGACCACTGGGCCACCGGGGCGGCCCATTAATTTTGGAACTGTCTTGAAATGTTTGCACTTTTTGGAATACAAAATAATCCAGTTTCGGGTCTTTATTTTCTGCTGTTAATGTTCCGTTCATTCGTTTCTAATGTAATTAGTAAAACCTGAAGAGTACCATACCCGTATAGCAAACAGAATACACTACCCCCCAAACCAGTACTCACTGACATAGGAGAAGAGTTAAAGCAAATGTTCTCTTGGATTAGGGTTGATGGGAAATAAGGATACGACGCCTTTTCCCTCCTTAACTCCCTTCCTCAAAGCCAGCAACATTGTCTTTTTTTTTTTTTTGTTGTTGATTGGAGGTGTAACGACCACCGTGAGCAACTCAATGGGCTATAAGCGGTCTCCCGTCCCTAATTTAGGACCACTGGTTCCAGGGAAGGGAAAGAACACCCGTGCCTCACCGGGATTCGAATCCGAACCCCATCTCGGACGAATGATCAGAATCCATCGCTTAGACCACTGGGCGGCCAACAGTGTGTTGCACCCATCTCTTCCAAAGTAGTCGTCAGCCACGTCCTGATCCTTCACTGCCCCGGAGCAGGGTTAAGAGCACTGGTACTTCTACTTTGTAACACAAACAAATAGCAGAGCAATTCGTAATGACCTCCCACAGTGAATCCCTATTCGCCCCTGACCATACCAACATTAGGGGGAAAACAGGGCTTAAACTAAGGATTTCAAAGAATGGAGACCTGAACTTTCAGTACCTTGTAGAAACTATTTTGATACCTTTTCTGTGGAGAAGTTAACAAAGCGCTTGCAGCCCCGGTGGCTCAGTGATCTAAGCGCTGACTTCTGACCATTCATCCGAAATGGGTCCGGGTTCGAATCTCGGGAGGCATGAATGTTATGTTTGTGTTACGGCATTTGCTTCTCCCCTAGAACCAGTGGCCCTAAATTAGGGACGGACAACTGATAATGCATCGAGTTGCTCACAGTGGCCGTTAAACCTCCAATAAATAAATAAAAAAAAATCACTTACTAGGGGCGAATACTTAGGGCTACACGACGAAAAACAGGAGACACATTATTACTTGACAAAGTCCAGGTTGGCGCAGTGGTCTAAGGAATGCGCTTTTGATCATTCGTCCGAGATGAACCGGGTTCGCATCGTGGTAAGGCAAGGATGTTGCGTTTGTCTTACGGCACTGGCTCTCTCCCTTTTCAGGAACCAGTGGCCCTAAATTAGGGACAGACGACTGCTTATAGCCCACTGAGTTTTTTTGGGTTTTTTTTTTATTGGAGGTTGAACGACCACCGTGAGCAATTCGACAGGCTATATGCAGTCGCCCGTCCCAAATTAAGGATCACTGGTTCCAGGGAAGGGAGAGAGCCAGTGCCGTAAGACAAACACAACATCCATGCCTCGTCGGGAATCGAACCCCAACCCATCTAGGACGAATGGTCATAAGCCATCGCTTAGACCACTGCGCTAGGCCGCCCCCTGATTGCTCGTAGTGGTCGTTAAACCTCCAAACAAACCATTCAGATATTCTGTACACTGCGCGCGTTGAACGACGTTCTCCGCAGTGGAATGCAGTTGGTCAGCATGAATTTATTTCACTGTCTTACAGTACCGACTCTCTCTGGAACCAGTAGCCCTAATTAGGGTAGGGTGACTGGCTATAGTCCACTGAGTTGCTCACGGTGGTCGTTAAAGCTCCATTCAAAAGAAAAAAATAAACGCGAACAAACTCCCTATCTGCAGCACTTTAGAAATACAGCATAGCCTTGTTTTAAAGTATACATTCTTTGCAACAAAAAAAAAAAAAAAAAGAAACCAGAAAAGAAAAACGAAACACCTCTAAAAAGTCGTTCAATCCTGATGAAACTCCGCATGCAACTACCTCATGGCCGAATACGCAAATGATTGAGAAATAGCAGCCAATAGCTGTACACGCCGCAGAGCATGGGAACTGCGCATCGAGGAAAATATATCAAGAGCAAAGCTTCCACACAGGGGCAATTGTGACAGCAGCTTCTGGTTGCATTAACATCGCGTCCGTGCACAATACGAGCAGTTGAGAGAGGCTGGTTGGTCAAGGTACCGTGTCGCCACACTTGGGTCGGAGCGACGCGGCAATCAGACTATTTTTTCGGCAATGGGTCGAGAGGTAGGCACAATTCAGCGTCAAGCGGACAGTGGACGGTTGAAGGCAACGCGAGGATCGAGAGATTGTGAGAACCGCACAAACAGAAACGAATACTCACTATCAACGATATTGCGTGGTCTACAGGTACGGAAGTAGCCATCCAGACCGTCGCCAGACGACTTGCGACACGGGGACTCCATTCGAGACCACTCCGCCGCCTACTATTGACCAGCGAGCACCACCATTACCGGTTGTAGTGGTATCGGGCCCTATCAACGAGAGAAATTGTCCAGTGGCATCGTGTTGTCTTCAGTGATAAGTCGCAATTTGCACTTGTAGCAGACGACCAGCGCATACGTGTCTGGAGGAACCAGCCAGCGCACGGATCCGGCCATTACCGTGAAACGCCACACTTCCCGCACACCGGTAGTGACTGTCTAGGGAACCATTTCCTATGATAGCCGGACACCCTTGGTAGTCCTCCGTACCACCCTCACGGCTCGACAGTACG
Source organism: Macrothele yani (assembly GCA_039090855.1). Lineage (NCBI taxonomy): Eukaryota > Metazoa > Arthropoda > Arachnida > Araneae > Macrothelidae > Macrothele > Macrothele yani. The sequence goes on from CM077004.1 coordinate 44,072,244, forward strand.
TTGACGACATTCTACAACCTGTTGCGTTGCCATTCCTTTCGCAGCAGCACTGAGCAATTTTTCAAGAGGACAATGCTGGGCCACACACTGCACGACTCTCCCAGGCCTGTCTCCGTAACGTCGACACCCTTTATGGGCCAGCCGGATCGCCCGACCTCTCACTGATCGAGCGTTTTTGGGACATTATGGAACGCCACCTATGCCCATCCCGAAATGTCGACAAACTGGCCTGCGATTTAGACACCACTTGGCATGCTATATCTCAGGACACGCTGGGTAACCGCTTGCATTCGAGCTAGAGGTGGCGCTACAACGTACTGACTTGTTCCACTCGTGTAGCTGTTTTACCCGAATAAATGTCCCAACTGTTCTGGAATTGCAATAGTTTCCTTTCCTATACACGTACATTGCACCCACCAATTTTCATCTCAGTTGGTTGATTCCTTCAAAGTGCTTCGTTTTATTTATTTATTTATTTATTTGGCAAAGAGTGTAATTTAAACACGCACATCGGTTTTAAAGAAACAATTATTTCATTATGGCGTGTCTTAAAAAAAAAAACCGGATGCCAAGTCCTAGATTTTTTTCATTGCATTTTAATTATTTAGTAACTCTGTCTGATTTTTTTCTGCACTACTTAGTATAGATGGAAACTGGCCAATTTCCAGGCATGAATGGATGAATTTGAACATGGTTCCAAAAAAAAAAAAAAAAAAGTTGACAGAAACGTGGAAAAGTTGCGTAACTTGTATATTAATGTTCTTCCACAATTGTGAGAGTGGAACCTTAAGGCGGTAACAGACACACACGTCTGAATGCCACGCCAGAAAATGGGGGGGGGCTTGTGCCTGAGGCGGCATGTAGCATGGAGTGAAGAGGATTTGAGACAGGAGTTGAAGAGCTTCACTACATGCTGCTTCAGGCACAAAACTCCCCATTTGCTGGCGTGGCACTCAAACGCGTGTGTCTGTGGCCGCCTTTAGAAGAAGAAAACTTGAAAACGTTCTGTAATATTGTTTGTGTTATAACGAAGTAAATCTCTCCACCATTTCTATCCGCGCAGGATTCGAACCCGGATCCCCTCATTCCGGAATAAGTCACTCTACCAATTGAGCTACGCGGACGTTTTATTCTGATTCCTATCTGCCTTTATGTCATGTGCGTCCTTCTGGCAGGTACGTCACATCTCCTGGTACGTTACAGTGTGCATAAGTTCTACCGTTTTTGTAGGCTACAAAGAAATGAGGAGAAAACAAAAAATGACGTACCTAGGGTTTCGCATAATTGCCATCATTCTGTATGACCTCTTGCCATCTGTCTATGAGTAGGAGAATCCCACGCCGGAAAAACTGCTGCGTTTTAGACTCAAAAAAGTCATGTAATGCCGTTTTCACATCGTCCACATCATCGAAGGTTTAGAGAGCGAAGGCGTTTTGTAACGATCGAAAAAGGTGGTAGGCCGTAGGTGCCAGGTCAAGGGAATTCGCCGGGTGAGGTAACACTTCCAACCAAAGTCGAGTAATTTCTGCCGAGTGATTAAAGCAGCATGAGGTCTGGCGTATCATTATAAAGGATCACACCTTTGCGATTGACGAGTGTTGGCCGCTTTGATGTCTGTTCTCGCGATCTGTCCAACTGTTGGCAGTAGATGTCAGCATTTATCGTTCAGTTAGGTGCCAACACCTCCCAGTGGATTATTCCCTGGACATCCCATGCACCGAACGCTCAACAAAACCTTTTGGGATGCAGTCCTCCTTTTGAGGTCAATGGAGCAGACTCCGCACTTTGGCATACAGTCCGTCGACGCTTTACATCACGGTACAGTACCAATTTCTCATCACCCATTACAATGCGTCCCAAAAATGGTTCATATCTTTGACGAGAAAGCAAAGAAACACATGTACGGATTATCTTCGCTCATTGCTTTGCAGAAAGCTGGTGCGGAACCCAGTTATCGAACTTGGTGATGAACCCAAGTGCATGCATCCGTCTTTCGACTTCTGTTCTGTGTACCGACAACGTTTCCGCTAATTCTTGAAAGGTTGGGTGTGGGTCATTTGTTATGGCTTGGTCCACATCCTCGTCAGAAACCACGGATGGACGTCCAGGACGTGGTTGATCTTTACAGCTTCTGTCTCCGTCCCGGAATTTCCGAAACCAACGGCAACATGTACTATCATCAACTGCATCCTCCCCATACATTTGACAGATGTTGCGGCAAGTCGTGGCTGCAGTACTGTCTTTATCGAACTCGTACAGTGTCTAATGTGCTACTTATCGCATGACATGTTTCACCGTCCGTGATTTCCATTACGAAGAACTTATTCGGACAAACCTAGTGCCGCTATATGCTCTACTGCTCCACCCTTTATTGGCCGAAAATTCGGCATCGCAGCGTCGTCTGTGACGTAACCACTCCGATCGCAATTTGCATCTATTACAAAAACGGGTGGAACTTTTGCATACACCTAATAATTTGTCTGGTCTAAAAGGTTAGAATCTACCTGGAAGAAATCATGGAAGTTTGTCGTGTTGTAGCTTGACTTGCGTATCTTAGGGCCAAGTCACACTTTCATTAAATACGAGTTCACGCTTTCTCTATTGCAGTGCACAAACTCTCCGCCAGCATGATGTGTGCTTACGCGACGTCAAAGAGTCTCGCTCTCACTTTAACACGAATGGATTTTTCTGAATATTTCCCTTTACGGCCTTCCTTCGATCCTCCTGTGGATCTTAAATTTCCTATTTGGTACGCCTTCTGCCCCTTTTAAAGTTCTAAGGAGAGCTTGTGTTTCAGATTACACAAGCTCTCCTTAGAACTCAGCGTTGTGTTGCTTCATCTTAAGCGTACTGCCATATTCCTCGGGTGGACCGACGTTTTCAGATGGTTCACGTGTATCGTTGTGCTCTTACCCAGCATAAACGGCATATATTCACGATAAATATATGCTAAGCACGCGTATTCATGGTAATATATACCAGAGGTGCGCGCATAAGCACGCACCAACGACACCTAATGTCAGACGTGTGCAACGTAAAAGTCCTACAGTACATCAAAAATCTTCCAAGAAGTGAAAGACATCCGATGCTGAAAACATTTTTCAAATCAGACTATTTTAAGCAGACATATCGAGAAAAAAGTGAATTTACTTTTCAGCTCACTAACGGCTGAATTTTGTATTGCTTTGTGCGGAAAGTGCGCACAAAATATTTTCGTACTGAGCGGCACATGACACAAAATGAATTTTTGTATTTTGGTATTCAGATTCGCTGATACGGTTACACACCGATTATGACCATCTACCTAATAAGCTGCAGGATACCCTTTAGCTCGCAAAACGGCTGCCCCTCGGCGAGGCATCAATTCAATGAGGTGGCGATAGGTATCCTGGGGTATCTGGTACCATAATGTCAACAGCAGGTCCTCCAGTTCCCGTACATTTCGGGGTGGTGGTGATTTAGCGCGAACCCGCTTTTCCAAGTTGAACCACAAATGTTCGATTGGGTTCATGTCAGGTGAATTTGAAGGCCAGGGCATTACCAGAAAGTCACCAGCATGTCCCTCGAAACACTCCTTGACGATTCTGGCAGTGTGGCATGACGCATTATCCTGTTGGTAATGGCCATCACCAGCACGGAACACAGTTGCCATGAATGGGTGAACTTGGTCCATTACGATGTTCAAATACCTGACAGCCGTCAGGGATTGTGCTATTGGGACAATGGGGCCTAAACTGTCCCAAGAAAACATCGCCCACAGCATAACACCACCGCCGCCGGCCTGTTTCCCCGCAACAGTGAATCCAGGTGCCACCCTCCTTCAATAATCGACGTATCCGAGCTCGGCCGTCTACGTGATGCACCAGGAATCTTGATTCGTCAGACCAGGACACTTTCTTCCAATCATCCACGGTCCAATCTCGATGATCTTGGGCCCATTTCATGCGTTGTTGGCGATGACGTGCAGTGAGCATGGGGACTCGGCTGGGTATTCGACTACGCAGTCCCATGCGCAAAAGACTGCGATGAACTGTGTGCTGTGACACATTGCCCTGATCACCACTGTTGTAGCTGCGGGTGATTTGTCACACTGTGGCCCTGCGGTCGCTGTGAACAATGCGCGACAGTCTCCGCTCCCCTCTGGCATCAATGAGCTGCGGACGACACACAGCTGGAAGACGGTTCATCGTTTGGCCATCTGTGCAACACTTTTGATAAGCACTCACTACAGCGGCACGTGAACAACCCACAAGCCGCGTCGTTTCCGAGATCGTAGTTCAGAGACGCCGGGTCATCAAAATTTGTCCTTTATGAAACTCCGATAAATCAGCAGCTCTTCCCATTCTGACTCCGAACACTCTACTAACCGAAAGCTGGCCCTCAGGTTGTATATATACTGCTTTGTGAACTTCACCGGCGCCACCTTTCGGTCTCCAGGCGTGCTCATTTTTCTAGGCTGGGGGTCGTCATAACGTAATGTCTCATCGGTGTAAGTATCTTGGAAAAAACAGATTTACGCTTTCGCCCCCTTTAGTTTATCTTCCTTTTTAAAGGAAACGCTCTAAAACAAAGAAAGAAAGAAAACCTTTTGTCCTGTGTAATGAAAACCATGTTTCAATAGAGATGAAATTTTGTAAACGCTTCTAATTTATTATCGGAAAAAATAAATTGATTAAATAATCTATTCTTTATCAGTTTTACCGATGTGCTAATGGCATCTCGCAGGAAGTACTCAGGAAAACGACGAGGCCGCATCGCGATCTCGTTGCTTTCCACTAACATGGAAAAAAAAATAAATAAAATGCAAATATTCATTTTCTGTCATGTGCCGCTCTGTACGAAAATATCCGTACGTCCTCTAGCGGTCGTTAGTGGAATCTTATTTTTTTACCCCGAAACATTTTTTTATCGGAGCGGCGACGTCACAAATCGAGAAAACGTTTCCAAATAAGGTTAAACCTTTTCTGTTGGTCAATGATGGACTTGAACACCGCATCATTTGTAGGAGAAGCATAATTATTTTTCAGCGTGGAGTTTATGAATATTTTTTTCTGTAGGTTAGCTCATTACATTCATTTCCCCCATGATATTTCTTTGCATCGGAAACATATGAAAGATTTCAAATATACAGTATTTTGATCTCTCAAAAATCAATTCAGTCCTGTTTTAATGAAAGGTAATACACAGTGCGTCAAAGAATTTTTAAGACTGGCGCTAGATTTCAGCCTAAGGTGGCGCCACCAGTGTAATCGCGAATGCGTTATAAACCATGACCATCTGCTTGCTTTCTGCCAAAAGTACTGCGCAGTTGTTAAAGTAACTCAAACGAAACGACCGTTCATTAGAGAAGTAAAATTATTTTCATGTTGAATTATTAAGATGGAACAGAGGGTTGTTATTAAATTTAACGCAAAACTTGGTAAAAGTGCCTCGGAAACGTACCAAATGATGAAACAAGTAAACGGTGAGTTTTTTTAAGTAGATCAAATGTTTTCCTGTGGCACAAACGTTTTTTGGACGGAAGAGATACGCTTGAAGATGATAAGCATACCGGAAGACCAAGTTCATCTAGGACACCCGAGATTATTGAAAAAGTGCGTGATTTCGTGGCAAAAAATCGATGTGCGTCACTAAGAATGATGGAAGAGTCTTTAAACATCAACAAAGAAACGATTCGAACCATCCTGCATGAAGATTTGGGCAAAACAAAAGTCTGTGCTAAATTTGTTCCACACACGTTTGTTCACTTTGTTCCACTAAATTTGTTCCACACAGCAATGAACAAAAATCAAGGAGAAGTGCACATTGCAGAGACATCATTTCAGCCGCTGAAAATGATCCAAACTTCTTAAAATCGATTGTTCCAGGTGATGAAACATGGTGTTTTCAATATGATCCTAAAACAAAGGGACAAAGTGCGGAATGGAAGTCAAAAAACTCGCCACAAGCCAAAAAAACAAGAAAAGTTCCATCGAAAATCAAAACAATGCTTATTACATTCTTCGATAGTAAGGGTATTTATCCACAAAGAATTTGTTCCAAGTGGACAAACAATTACTGGTGAGTTTTATTTAAATGTTTTGAGGCGTTTGATGGACAGAATTCGTCGCATTCGTCCAGAATATTGAGATGAAAACAGTTGGTGTTTGTTGCACGATAATGCACCCAGTCACACCTCACTTCTTGTTCGTAGATTTTTGGCGAAAAATAACGTCTGTGTGTTGAATCATCCACCGTATTCGCCTGATTTAGCACCCTGCGACGTTTCTTTGTTCCCAAAACTTAAAATGACATTAAAAGGGTGTCTTTTTGATGACATTTCGACCATACAAACAGCTTCGACGCGTGCTTTGGAGGCAATTCCGCAAAGTGAACTGGAACAGGCATTCGAATCATTATTAAATCGCTGTAACAAGTGTATTGAAGCCGAAGGGACTTATTTTGAATAACAAACCAAAGCAAATTATAATTTCTTGCTTCTATTTCATTTTACAGACCCAGTCTTAAAAATTCTTTGACGCACTGTGTATACAAGTTAATTTCGACTTTTTCTCGCAGAAGGAAATATTTTTTTCTGTAGTTTTTCGTTTTGCAAATTACTTTCTGTGGGAAGGAATACTTTGAGATAGAAATGGTAGTGGTAATGTAGCATTCGCAAAACGCACTGACTTTTGGTAGAACTACAGGGTGGGCCATAAAAAAGAGGCCCGAGTGTAATGAACGACAACAGTCAGGCAATGTTACTATACATGGTAAAGAATAGTTGAAATGACAGAAAACAGGAGTAATTAAACAGGAGTAATTTACAATTGCTGAAAGTGCATCAAATCATGTTGTTCGTAATGCGCCACAACTCATCGGCAGTAATCTGAGCTATAGCATTCGTAATGTTAATTCATCAAGGGTGTGCGTATTAGTTGCGTACACTTTCCCTTTCAATGCTCCCCACAGATAAAAGTCACAGGTGGAGAGATCGGGTGATCTGGGTGGCCATAGTCCCTCCGATACAATTCTGTCCTCCCCAAACACTTCATGCACAGCAAGTAGACTGTTCCGCGCAGTATGCGCCTTTGCACCATCCTGCTGAAAGAAAGCATATGTTCGCTCTTCTTCTGTAAGTGCGGCAACAAATGGGCTGAACAGTTGCTGAACATAGCGCTCCGAGTTGATGGTGTCGGTGAAAAAGAATGGGCAGACTATCCTCTTCGCAGACACAGCACACCAAACGCCTATCTTTTGGTCGTACAGAGGAGTCTCCATCGTCCGTCTGGAATTCGTGTCGGTCCAAATCCTGCTGTTTTGCGCATTGACATACCCGGACAGATGAAACCATGCTTCATCTGTCATGTAATAAAGTGTTGGGTCCGTTTTACCGCTGACAATGGTCTCCTGAAACCACTTACAATATTGCATCCGTTTTGCATAATCAGGAGTTTTAAGTTCTTGAAGCGCCATAACTTTGTACGGCCGAAAATGCAAATTCACCTTAAGTATGCGTCGGCATGGTGCGGCAGATATTCCCGTTTCAGACGATAATCGGAAAATCGACTTCCGAGGGATTTGTAACATCACTGTGCACACATCCTTGATATTGTCTTCAGTACGAATTGTCTTGGGTTTGTTTCTTTTCCTGTTGCACACCGTGCTGGTTTCACGAAATTTCCACACTAACTTCTGCACCGCTGATTTCGCCTGTGCTGCACAATGTGGAAATGTTTCTGTAAAGAACTCATTTAAAACCTTGTATGAGTTATTTCTGAAATACTGTTCCACAATAAAAATTCGTCATGGAAGACTGCAGTGTGCTAAACAAGTTCAACACAGGTAGTGACCATAGATTGGTGAGATGTAAGATGCACCTCAACACTAAACTCGAACGTGGCAAGCTCATAAGACAAACAGAATGTATTGACATAACCAACCTTAAAAACACCGTAATACCTTCAAGTTCGAACTGAAGAACAGATTCTCTGCTTTAGAAGGCCTAAAATCGGAAGAAGTGGATATTTCTGAAGTTAACAGAAAAGTAACCAAAGTTATAGAAACAGCAACAAAATTAGCTGGGTCTAAGAACAAGTTGCATGTGAACAAATTATCAGGAAAAACCAAAATGTTGATGCAAACAAGAAGAGAGATGAGGACAACTAAAGAAGATGTGACTTCCAAAGTGGAATATATAGAGCTATGCAAGACAGTACGAAAAAGTATCACTGAAGACGTAAGGAAATTCAACTGTGAGCTAGTGAGAAAAGCAATTGAAAACAACCAAAGCCTAAAAGATAGCAAAGGGACATCTCAGTAAGGGAAGAAAACAGATTATGGCTCTGAGAAAAGAAGATGGTTCTGTAACAAGAAATAGAGGCGAAATTTTGACAAGAGTGAAAGATTTCTACTCCAAATTATATGAAAGGGATGATACATGTACTCCAGACATCATGAAAGGTACCAGAGTTCTTCCAGTCCTCCCAGCAGAAGTTGCACATGCAATCAAGAACATGAAGTGGGGGAAAGCTCCAGGAGAAGATGGAATTACTGTAGACATCATACAAGAAGCAAGTGTAGAAATCGAAACAGTACTCGCCCAAATTTTCACTCGATACCTTAATGAAGGGAAGATTCCCGAGGATTCGAACAACGCTACAATGATCCTGCTACATAAAAAAGGTGACATTGAGGATCTCAGGAACTACAGAACTATTAGCCTCCTCTCAGTGGTTTATAAAATCTTAACTAAAGTTCTTTCACACCGTTTGAAGGTAACACTGGACATGGCTCAACCGAGAGAGCAAGCTGGATTCAGGAGTGGCTACAGCACAATAGATCATATCCACGTACTGAGAGAACTAATTGAAAGAGCGAGGGAATATGAACTTCCATTGTGCATGGCTTTTATCGATTATGAAAAAGCCTTTGATTCGGTGAAACCATCAGCAGTTACAATGGCTCTGAAATCCTGCGGTATTGAAGATGCATACATTAATATTATTAATAACATCTATGAAAATGCAAGTGCAAAGATTCGGCTGTTTGAAAATACAACACACATAAAAATTGGAAAGGGAGTGAGACAAGGTGACACCATATCTATGAAGCTCTTTAATGCCACATTGGAAAATGTCTTTCAATCACTGAACTGGAAAAATAAAGGGATAAAGATTAATGGAGATTATCTAACCTACCTTCGTTTTGCTGATGACGTAGTAATTTTTGCACCTACCCCATCAGAGCTGCAGAGTATGATCCAGGAACTTGCTGACAAGAGTAAAGAAGTGGGATTAAAAATGAACTTTCAGAAGACAAAAGTGATGTTCAATGCTTTTACAAGAAACGAAGATTTATCGATTGATGGAGAAAAGCTGGAGATAACAGATACGTACGTTTATCTTGGACAGCAGATATCAAGTGAAGGTCACATTGATGAAGAAATTAATCGGCGTACAAAACTTGCCTGGAGAGCTTTTGGAAGAAACAACATAATTTTCAAGAGCAATATGCCATTATGTCTTAAAAGAAAGGTGTTTGATCAATGCATCCTTCCAGTGCTTACGTATGGTGCAGAGACGTGGACCTTAACTAAAAGAGACCTACAAAGGCTGCAAACAACTCAAAGAAGCATGGAAAGGTGCATGCTTGGAGTAACCAGGAGAGATAAGAAGAGGAACTCGTAGATCCGAAAAATGGCAAGAGTGAAAGACATCAAGATCAGAGTTAAATCCCTGAAATGGCAATGGGCTGGACATACTGCCAGAAGGACAGACCATCGATGGACAGCCGAAATTTTAGATTGGATTCCAAGGGACAGGAAAAGACCCAGAAGAAGACCACATGGGAGATGGGTGGATGAAATTCGAAAGTATGCGGGAGTGACATGGAGGAGACTGGCACAAGACAGACCGTTGTGGAGGAAACTTGGGGAGACCTTCGTCCAGCAGTGGATTGATAATGGTTGACAATGATGATGACGATGAGTTATTTCTGAAATACTGTTCCACAATAAAAATCCGCTGTTCCGTACTTAAAACCATTTCATTTGCCTTTGTTTTCTCTTCACTTACACTTATGACCGCGTACCTACACTGCTCTGGCTGTGACCAACCACTCCAGAGAATTCCTTTGCAGCTGTACGCGCAGAAACCGGTTAGAAGTGGAACAAAGCGGTTTTAACTGGAAACCCGCCTAACATTTTATATGGCGCACCCGGTATCACTTCATTGTCGTCAAAGAATGCTAGCATCAACTTCCCAGGTGTCAACCTGGACACTATTTCTGTACTAGCCCCAGGGAAGGAAGACAGCCAGTGCCGTATGACAAACACAACATCCATGCCTCACTGAATTCAAACCCATCTCGGACGAATGGTCTGAAGCCAGCACATACAGTGGCGCCCATATGAGTACTTTCAGGGGGGGGGGCTAAGAAAAATGCTTACCTCCTTCAAAATTGTCAAACATTTTAGTAAATGTACAAGATACTAAAATACAAGAAAAATAATTGATACAATCAATCATTAATATCTTATTATTTTTAAAAATGCTTTAAAAAAAGGTTCCGTCTATTTTAGTGTTTTAAATTAATCAAAATTTTGGTTATACCATCTGCTAGGGGAAGGGGTCAAGCCCCTCCCTGCCCTCCTTATGGGCGCCCTAGAGCGCATAGACCTCTGCGCTACTGGGGAAGCCACTACACCTGTCCTGTTTGGCAAACACGGAAATCGGCACCATTCTATAAATATCAACCTTTGTGTCAGCTTATTTAATGCATTTGCGGATGATCTTTGTTCTTTGCTTGGACGAAACAAAGTGGATGAGTTATTTAGCTTTTTGTAACGAATAGGTAAAACACGCGAAAGATGTGCCCTGATATAACCTGTAGGGTTGACTGATTAAGGAAAATAGCTAAATGTTACTATCTTTCAGATACAGATTTTGTTTTCAAAGTAAGGAGAACTGTCCGAAGAAAACAGTTTTGAAACTATGCACTTTGAATATATCTTCCTTTGATTCAATGATAGCCTAGATGTAATGTATATTTATAGTTTATGTTCAGGTACAGTAGCTCTAACAAAACATTCAGCAGGTGTACAACGATCTAGGCAGCAGGTGATTGATTTCGAAATCTTACGTTAAATGGTTTATCATAAGCAGTAAGAAATCTGAGAGCTCATTCTATTTCGCAGCTACTCATTTGTCAATGCTCTATCATTTCGAACTACAGGGTGTCTATAAATGTTTTGGAGCGGTTTCACGATTTTATTGTAAGTATATTATTTGACATATGATCACGAAACTTCAGAATTACATATGACAACGCAAAAGTTTTTTTTGGGGGGGGGGGCATATTACAGGTGCTCGATATGCGCCCCTTGTGTGATTCTGCAAACATCAACTCTGTAATCAAGTTCCTCCCACACGCGAGTTAGCATGTCTTTATCAATGTGAGCAAAGGAATTGATGATGTGAACCTGCAGTTCTGGTAGATCGGCTGGTAAAGGCGACACAAACACCGAGTCTTTCATATAATTCCACACGAAAAAATCGCAGGAAGTTAAGTCGGGAGAGCGTTTAGGCTATAACATCAATTGGTGATCATCATTCCCAGCACGACCGATCCATCGCTTTCACAATCTGGCGTTCAAGAATTCACGGACATCGCGATGGAAATGAGCCGGAGCGCCATCCTGTTGGTAGATGAAATCCACACTGTCGTTCTCCAACTGCGGCATGAGCCAATGTTCCAAAATGTCCAGATACACGTGTCCGGTAGCGGTCTTTTCGCAGAAGAGAAAGGGGCCATAAACTTTAAAGTTTGAGACCGCACAGAAAACACTGTTTTTTTTTAAGAATCCCGAATGTGCTCTGCGAAGGCGTGGGTTTTCTGTGCCCCAGATTCGCACCTTGTGCCTATTCACTTTGCCACTAACAAAAAATGTTGCTTCATCACTGAAGACAAGTTTATCAGAAAACGCATCGTCTTCTTTCACAAAAATTTGAAATCGCGAACAAAACTCAAAGTGACTCCCTTTGTCATCGAGCTTCAGGGCTTGTAGCAATTGCAACCCGTACGGCTTCTGCTTCAATCGTTTGCGTAAGATCTTCCGAACGGTCGATCGTGGAATGTCCAGTTCTCTACTCGCTGTGTGCGTCGATTTCTGTGGGCTACGCGCGAAACTTGGCCGCACGAGTTCCACGGTTTCTTCAGGCACTGATGGAAGACCCGTTGATTTCCTTTTACACAGGCATCCTGTTGCTTTAAACTGTTCATACCATCGCCAAATGGAGTTGGCGTTGGGTGGAGTTTTCCTAAATTTCGTTAGTGTCGTTGCACTGTTGTCACAGATTGACTAGCATGAAATTCGAGAACAGCAAACGCTTTCTCCCTGTTTTAAGCCATCTTACCGACTATAAGACAAGTACTGCCCTCTCGCGGCCGCTAGCGGCGATCAAAGTAAACTTTGAGCAATGTGTGTCTGGTAACATCCAACTCGAGCAGCATATCGCTAATATTACAGCCAAAAAAAAAAAAAAAAAAATCACGAAACCGCTCCAATCATTTGTAGACACCTTACAAAGGCCGTTCTATAAAAACCGAGAGCAATTTTTTTGAGTTGGCAACAGTGCGAAGGAGGAAAACAACCACGCAGACGACTAACTGAATTACGGAAGTATCTATGGCAACAGTTATTAGCCGTGGCAGACAATTCTAGTTTTGTTATTGCACAGTTGTTTAAGGTACGTCTGCATTTCACCATACAGCTATGGATGTGAGTGATTCAGAATTAAGAAGTGAAATGCGTTATGCGATAAAATTTTGCTATCGTTTGGGTAAAACGGCTCCAGAAACAGTTGATTTAATCAAAAGGCTTACAAAGATAAATGTTTGGGTGAGTCAACGGTTTTTCAGATGGCACCATGATTTCAAAAAAGGGTGTTTCTCGGCAAAACTCGCTTCCAGGTCTGGTCGACCTGAAAATGTTGTTACGGAGCGTATTGCTATCACTGTTTGGACTATCCTGCAAGAAGATCGACAAATGACGTGTGAAGACATAGCGGCGTCAATTAATATTTCAAAAACGTCGGCATTCCGTTCTACGCGACAAATCACTGCCGCATCGTGTGTGTTCCAGATGGGTACCTCATCACCTGACGAGAGAACAATTGTTAGCCAGAGTTCAGGTGTGCCATGAGCGGAAACAAATGATTGCAAAGGATCTAAATTTTCTAAAAACAGTAATAACTGCCGATGAAACGTGGGTCCACTGTTTCGACATCCTCACGAAGCGCACAACGAGTGTCTGGAAACACACAGGTTTGTCTCCTTCGGAAAAAGTCCTCCAAACCAAATCAGCTGGGAAGGTTATGATGATAATTTTTTTATCATAAAGGAGTAGTCTACCAGTATGCCGTTCCTCCACAAATTACTGTTAATGCTGAGTATTACATTTCAGTCTTGAAGCGTCTGCAACGACACATATTGATTAAGCGAGCGGAACTGGTGGGCAAGTGGATCCTTCACCATGATAACGCTCGCCCACGTGTGGATGCTTGTGTTCAACAGTTTCTTACGAAATGCAGTATTCAAATCATACCACAGCCTGCTTACAGTCCTGACCTCGCCCCGTGCGATTTCTGGTTGTTTCCAACAATGAAGGACAAGTTCCGTGGCGCAACATTCAACACAGATGCTGACGTTATTCAAGCTGTACAGGGGTCGCTAAAGCAGCTTCCACAAAATGCCTTCTCCACGTGCTTTGAAAAGTGGACTGAACGATGGGACCGATGCCGAGACGAACTTTTATAAACATCCGAGGGAAGAAACTTTGAGAAAGAATAACATATATTTTTGCTTTACAAGGTACCTATATTTCTTCATTTTGTGTGATTTTACTCTCAGTTTTTACGGAACGGCCGTTGTAAATCGCCACGGCTGAGGGTTTAGAGTGGTAAGCTTGTGGTAAATCGGAGTTGAGTTCAAGTCCCGTATGAGACATGAGTAGTATGTCTGTTGTATGGATGTGATTTTGTCCCTTCGCTTGAACCAGTAGTGATAAATTGAGGGCGACAGACTCTCTATTAGCTTAGATGCCCATACAGGGGAACTTCGAGGATTCATCATTTTAACTAACTGATAAGGTGCGTCGCATAAATATAGAGACAGTCGACTTTGCCCTATGAACGCAATGCGAATATAGGTAGGAAGCTGAAGTGGTATCTAATTAGACATAACCCTACAACAAACGTTTCGATCCGTCGAGATGACCGGATTCTGTGAAAAGAACACAACAAAGTGAAATACTGTAATTTTAAGTGTCTCGTAAATATAAAGACAACTATGTAAAGTAGCCACGTGCAAATGAGATGTACAAATTAGCATGTTGTAAGCACGCGCTTGGGCCGTAATTCGGTCCAGCCTACAAAAGACAGCGGACCTGCCGTCAGACATTCATTCGCCGAAATGCCACGCATCAGTCAACTTTTTGGTGAGGCAGTGGCGGCTTTTCAGGTGAAGTAGATGAAGTGCCTCTTCACCTATTTTATTTGAAATAAGGTTTCATTTAATGATTTCGTATAATATATTCTTTTTTTGCCTTTATTGCGTGCTAAAATACCCAACATTTTGATTAGATATCACTTCACAATGTGCGTTCAATACGGAAAACAAGTCCTTATACGCAAAACAGTTCAAGTGAAGAGCTGAAATGAGAATGCTTGGAAGTCTGCAGTTTTCGTCCGAGTTGCCATGGCAACTGTGACGTCACCCTCCTTTATCTGCCGGGCAAGTGAAGTGTTTTAGCTTGGGACGCCAAGCCTCTGTACCTGAAGTCGTAACCTTCCGAAGAGATCGCAGTGGAACGGGAATCCTTGGCAATCCACTAGCTAGGGCTTTGCGGTGTTTCGGTACATACTTTCCGAAAGAGATTCGTGTTTTGTGATTGTTTGTTAAAAACTTCATTAGTTACTTTAGTTTCGTGTACAGTTTAACTGAAAGTGATAGTTTTAGTTTTCAGTATGTATCCTGTGAACGACATTGTCTGTAATTTATTGCAAACTCCGTTCAATCGGTGGAAAGATGAAAATAAAAGAGACATTTTACTTCAAGGACGACCGACGGATTCACTGACAATTGTCGCCAAGAAAGAAATCAACAAGAGCGGCAAATCTTACAATATTAATTTTAAAAATTGTTGGTTTACTGAATATAAATGGCTCTGTAGCCCTTCTGTGTTACAAAAACTATTTTGTTGGCCCTGCTTATTTTTTTGTAATAAAATTCGGCGTGGAATAAAGACAATTTTCAGATTTCTTAAATATAAAACGGTCACTTCACAAACGTAGGGATTCTAGCGAACACCTGAAATGTGAATTAATGCTAAATAATTTTGAAAAGAATCAGAATACCATTGCCGATGCCCCGAGGAAGAATGCTAGGCTTTTGAAAATGCATTTCAGCGAAAGCGTTCGTTTAAATAGACTTTTCCTGCAGACAATGATTGATGCAGTACTGTATTTGAGTAAACAAGAACTAGCATTCCGTGACCATGACGAAGGCATTGACTTGATAAATCGTAGAAATTCAAGGAATTGCTTTCACTGTTGACATCAAGAACTCCTTTAAAAATTCTAAATCAATACGAAACGATAAAAAGTGTCTTCACAGGTGACTCAAAAACTGTTCAAAACGAAATAATTGAATGTATTACTGAATATATAAACGATCACGTCAAAAATGAAATAAATGAAGTTCAGTGCTTTTATATTTAAGTAGATGGGAAGACATAACCAGACTTCCGAGTGCTCTTTAATAATAAGATGATTCGGAAGGTGTATTGGTTGAGCCATTTTTTGGGTTTCAATGGTGTGAGTGAAGATAGAACGTCAGAAGCTTTATACAAAATGCTAGACAAAGTTTTGGAACAGTTTGATTATCAACACAAGTCAATAGGACAATGTTACGATGGGACAAACGTAATGTCTGGACACTTGACTGGGCTCCAGAAAAAAAATGAAGCATAAAGCTTCTCAAGCTGTTTTTGTTATTGCTTAGTACATCGTTTGAACCTTGTGTTACAGCAGAGTTTTTCTAAAATTTCTAAGTGTTGAATATTTTTTGCAAGCCTCAGTGTAATTCCTTTGTTTTTTTACCACTCAGCGAAGCAATCGCTTCGCTGAGTGGTGAAAAAACAATACACTCACATTAACAACCGCAAGATGCATGCCAACCATAACGGAAACTCGATGGACCTCCACTTCGAAGTTAGTATGTGTAATAGTTGAAGATTGGAATAAATTGAAGGAAGTATTCGAATTTCTCAGAAATAGTGACCAATCATAAAAAAATCAATTCAACTTGCCCAAGGGTTTTTAAATGATATGAACACTTTTGAATTTACATTTTTGGGAATAGTATTTAATGAAATATTTGACTTCACCGATCTATTATTCGAAATTTTGCAGAAAAAATCAATAGACATAAACTACTGTGTTACTCAAATTAAAAACAACTTATGAAATTTTGAGCCATAAAAGGAACGATGAGGTATTTGGAACACTGTTTGGAAAAGCTAGCAAAATCACAGAAATAAGCAGATCTAAACTGGAATATGCTGCTCTTACACCAGAAACAATTTTTCAAAATTATAAACAATTGTATTTTGAAATTTTGTACCA
Source organism: Macrothele yani (assembly GCA_039090855.1). Taxonomy (NCBI): domain Eukaryota; kingdom Metazoa; phylum Arthropoda; class Arachnida; order Araneae; family Macrothelidae; genus Macrothele; species Macrothele yani. Next base: position 44,088,908 of record CM077004.1, read on the forward strand.
CATTCTTATGGAAATGAATATAAGATTTCAAGACTGTGAGAAACTTAAACTTCAATTTGCCTGGCTTGCTGACACAATCAAATTCGACCAATCTAATTCATGCTTTCCCTCTCACGCTTTTGAAAATCTACAACATTTTTACGGAACATTTTTTACTAAACATCAGCGCCTTAAAGATGAATGAGTCTTGTATATGCTGATGAAAAATTAAGGAATATATCGACTCATGAACTTCTTCTAGTGCTTCATGGAGATAAAGGCATTTTTACAGAAGCTTATAAATTGGTTTCCCTGATTTTAACAATTGCATCTGCAAGTGTTTCAGTGGAAAGAAGTTTTTCTTGCATTAAAAGAATACAAACTTACTCTAGAAACACTATTTATCCAGATAAACTTGCTTCTTTGGCAAATATTTCTATTCAGAAAGACATTTTCTTGATGTCACGAAGAAACAGCCATTTTCTGACGACATAATCGACAAATTTCCAGCTTTAAAGGGAAGAATTGATCTAATACACTGACGGAAAAAAATCCCAACAGCAAGAAGGGGTTGTGTTAGATAAACGACAATTGGTAGGCGGTGAGAGTACATCTGTAAGATGACGTCTATGCAAATTTCGCGCTCGGTGCATACGTGTGGCGCTAGTAGCGCCCCTCGGAACATGCAAAGCAGGCTAGCTGTAAATACGCGCTGTAACGTTCGTGAGCGTTAGTTATCGTTGAGATTCGACGTAGTGTGTTGATGTTAGTCAAGAATGCCTTTAAGAAGACGAAGAAGCCATTATCAACAGCTCACGGAGTTTGAACTAGGTCGTGTAATGGGGCTACGAGAAGGTGGATTTTCTTACCGCAATATTGCAGAACGACTTGGCAGGAATGTAGCCACCGTGCATGATTGTTGGCAGCGGTGGTCAAGGGAAGGTACTGCCTCAAGAAGACCAGGTTCCGGCCGGCCACGTGGCACTACTGAGAGGGAAGACCGCCGTGTACGGCGTATGGCCGTGGCGCATCGTACCGCGTCTGCGGCAGCAATTCGAGCTGCAGTTACCACCACAGTGACACACCGAACTGTTACAAATCGGTTACTTGAATGACAGCTCCGAGCCAGACGCCCTGTAGCGTGCATTCCACTTACTCCAAACCACTGCCGTTTGCGACGTCAGTGGTGTCAAGCTAGAGCTCATTGGAGGACGGAGTGGAGATCTGTTGTGTTTTCTGATGAAAGCCGGTTCTACCTGGGTGCCAGTGTCGGCCGTGTGTTGGTTAGAAGGAGGCCAGGTGAGCGCCTGCAACCAACCTGTCTGCGGCCGAGACACACTGGACCTACACCTGGAGTTATGGTCTGGGGAGCAATTTCCTATGACAGCAGGAGCACTCTCGTGTTTACCCCACGCACCCTGACGGCACAGTTGTACGTCGGTCTGGTGATTCAACCTGTTGTGCTGCCATTCATGAACAGCATTCCATGGGGGTGTTTTCCAACAGGATAACGCTCGCCCGCATATCGCTGTTGTAACCCAACATGCTCTACAGAGTGTCAACATGTTGCCGTGGCCTGCTAGATCACCAGATCTTTCTCCAATCGAGCACGTATGGGACATCATTGGACGACAGCTCCAGCGTCACCCCCAACCAGCATTAACCGTCCCTGTATTGACCGACCAAGTGCAACAGGCATGGAACTCCATCCCACAAACTGACATCCAGCACCTGTACGACACAATGTATGAACGTTTGCATGCTTGCATTCAACACTCTGGCGGTTACACTGGTTATTAATGTACCAGCATTTCACATTTAAAATGGCTCTTCTCGCGCTTACATTAAGCTGTGATCTTGAAACCTTAATCGATTAAGGTTTCAAGATCACATCGATTAAGGTTTCAAGATCGATGTTACCTATACAAATGTATTGCCGCCATTTCATTCCTCTACAACTATTTTTTCGTGGTGTTGGGATTTTTTCCGTCAATGTATATAAAGAAATAGGTAAGTTCTCATTAACTGATTTTCATTGAAGACAGTAGATATCTTTTCATATTGCTCTTGTAGCACTTGACCTATTTTTCCTACCACGAGCCGCCACTGTGGTGAGGAGGTGCAGAAGATTTGGAAACTGAGAGCAAATGGATTGCCTGTAGCAAAAATTTGCAAAGCTATGAGGAGGAGTAGAGCAGTCATTTATAAAACTTTATCGAACAGCGGTGCATTAACTGCCAGAAAGCGGCTTGGAGGGCCTCGAATAACAACCAAATGAGATGATCGTGCCATCATGCGTTTAGTTTCATCCCAAAAGTTATCACTACGCTAAGTTTCTCGGACTGTTGGTGTCTTCGTCTCAAAGGACACAGTTCATCGACGAATCAAGGAAAGTCGCAACATTGTGCTCCGTAAAATGTGCAGTCTATCACACCTCACGCGGCGCCACAAGGAAGCTAGATTGTTATGGGCAAGCAGCCACATGCAATGGACGGAAGAGTGGATCACAACTATTTTCTCCGATGAGAAAAAGTTCAACCTGGACAGCCCTGACGGTTGGAACTGCTATTGGCATGATTTACGATGCGAGCCACGCACTTTCTTCAGCAGACAGAAAGGAGGGGATCTGTGATGGTCTGGGGAACTTTTGCTTTCAATGGGACAATGGATATCGCTTTTCTGCAAGGCAAGCAAAACTCCGAAACGTATCAGGACATACTCAGCAGCCACCTTCTACCGTTTGCCGAAACTCCAGCGGGTGTTGATTATCTGTTCCAGCAAGACAATGCCTCTATCCATCGGTCTGCATCAACGAAAAGCTGGTTTAACACTCATCATGTGACCGTAATGGATTGGCCAGCACTCAGTTCAGATCTTAACCCTATCGAGAACCTCTGAGGTATCCTAGCTCGTGATGTGTATGCGAATGGACGGCAGTTCTCAAGTGTGGTGGCATTGAAAGAGCAGATTGAACGAAGCTGGTACGCACTCCGTCCAGAACACTTACATCACTTGGTGGACAGCATGCCGAATCGGGTTTTCAGTGTTATTCGGAACAACGGCTCCACTGTTCGTACCGGAGGTGTTCATAACTAGTAAGTCTTTGTATTTTTGAGACAGCGTATTTCTGTTTTTTCTTGCACTTGGCGTTGGAATTGTTATGTTTCCGTCAAATTATTGGGCAGCTGCGTGTCCTATGCTATTTTTGCTATAAATACACTGACGTATAAAAATTGAGAACGAGACGGTTTTTCGAATGTAACGTCGTGCAGAAGTGCTCCACATCGACTTAAATCATACCATAAGATCCCCAAGATGTAAGAATATGGGACAAGTGAGCAAAACCGTCCAAACAACGAATCCAAAGGATACAAAGGCACTTTCTTGAAAAGGTAGCTTCGAGCACAACTGGACAGAAGACAGAAGCGTCCATGTGACAAGCGGCTGCCAAGAAAAATCCAGTCTTTAGTAGGGGATATGATCACCCCTGACTACGTTGCAGGATTTACAACGTCCGTCCATGCTGAGGACGAGGTTGTCAAGGAGCTGTTGAGGCATCGCGGCCCATTCCACTTGTAGCACCAATCGCAGCTGCGGAATCGTTGCTGGAGGTCGGTGACGTGCTGAAAAGCGTCTCCCGAGAATGTCCCACTCGTGTTCGATTGGATTTAGGTCCGGGGACCTTGCGGGCCAATCCATGCGTTGAATATCTTCACTCTCCGACAGCTCTGCGACAGCCACTGTACGATGAGGTGTAGCGTTGTCGTCCATGAAGAGGAACTCAAGACCCACAGCACCTCTAAACAGACGCACGTGAGGCAGGAGAACCTCGGTACAATAGCGGACACCAGTGACTGAACCTCCTTGGAAGATGTGGAGGTCAGTACGGCTACCAAGCATGATACCGCCCCAAACGATAACTCCGCCACCTCCAAACCGTTCCCTTTCTATGATGTTGGAGGTGTGATTGCGTGTTCCCTGCTCTCTCCAGATGTGTATACGTCCAGAATCGCTCGTCAGACTAAATGGGCTCTCATCCGTAAAGAGAACTCGACCCCATTGCTGATGTGCCCAGTTCTTGTGTTCCAGGCACCACAGAAACCGCCGTCTCCGATGAGCAGGCGTCAATAACACAAACCGTACTGGTCGTCTTGCAAATAGACCGCCTTTGTGAAGCCTCCTGGCCACGGTAAAACGCGATAACGGACGTCCAGTTGTCTGTTGCATGTGGCTTGCGATTTCTCTCGCTATCTGCCGTCTGCCTCTTCTCGCTTGTAGGACAATATACCGGTCGTCCGCCGCCGTGGTTGCTCGTGGACGACCACTGCTAAACTCTCGAACAGCTGTTCCAGCCGTTTGAAATGCTCTCCAAGCTCGTGAAACGATGCTGTGCTCGATCCCGAACTCCTCGGCCACACTAGTCACACTTCAACCTTCTTCCAACTTCCCAATGACCCGACCTCGTCGGGTAAAGTCATCCAGATGTCATCTACTGGATTGCCTGTTGGCCATATCATACGGTGGCAGCAACTCGACGTCGTTCAAACCGATGTACACCGTGCAATAGCTTTCACCGAATTGCTGAGTGTACACCGCCCATGTGCTTTATACCCTTCCTACACTCCCCACCCCTACGTCATGCTGCATATATGCGCATGCCCTACCGTAACGGACCCTAGTCTATCTCCTGGGTGGTCTTTCGGTCAGTTCTACCTGCTCGTTCCGCTGTTATGCTAATTTCTCCTCTTCGTCCTTAATTTTTGCACACCAGTGTATGAGGTGTACAATTCAGCTTGTTGTTGTTTCTTTTTTATTCGAGAATTTGTTCTGTCTCTATATTTATAAGACGCACTATAGTTCTGCGATCTCATTATCTTTGACCAGCGTAGTCCTTATCCGTAAGAAAAGTCTGTTGGATAACTGCAGCGCAGATGAATTTTTGTTCATTGCATAACGACGGAATGATAGCGGAAAATGAGTACGTTTCTGGTTACGTGATATACGAGGTGCAATTAGTCACAACCTCTTTCGGCTGGAGAGAAGCATTTTTTAGTGAGAAAGAGAAAAAACACTTTTGGTTCCTGACTGAGTTGAGACAGACATGTGCGAAAGTTACTTCCAGTGGATTATAACTAAAAAACTGAGTGTGTGTCCTCTAATTCGAATAAATGTGAACACAAAGTGTTTCAGCAATCTTCATATGATTATATGGATATATTGAATATAATGATCGTCCATAAAAATACTTTTGTATTTCAAGGAAAACAAAACAAAAAAAGCAATATGTTCTTTTCTGTCTTACTAAATTGAAACGAACTTTATCATTGTAAATAAACAAAGACATCGCTCTTTCCACGGCGCTATGTGTGTTTTTCTGTCAGTTCTGACATCATAAATCCGTAAGATGGGCTCAGCTACTGACACGTCTCCATCTGGTGGGCATTAACGGCACTGGCTATATATTAATTATAGCAGTTAGTTCAAAATATACTTTATTGGCAAAAACATAGGGAATACAGGCGTACCACATATGGCAAAATAAACAACAAAACAATGAGCGATACTGATGAAATTTTACAGGTGAATGTGATACGACAGTCAACTAAGGATGACAAAATGTTAAAATCGTTGAGAAGGAACAATATATGCTTGAGGAAGATGATGCACGAGCAAAAGTAATGATTAATTAATAAAGCATGTGATGACGTGCAGAGTGAAAGCAGAGCACAAAACAACAGGTAAATATATTTACAAGAACATGGCTGTACAACGCAGTGCACAAAAAGAAGGGAACATGTAAAACACAACAAAAGCATATACTACGATAAAGGTACAGAAGTTCCCACAATCCAGGAAACCACACGATATGTGACAAAAACATGATAAGTATTACAGAACATAGTGGAAACTTGGGCGAACTCCCCAAGTGAAACACAAGGATACACAAAATACAAACAGCAAGCCGTGCAGTATTGCATCGGTCCAAAAATCAACGACATGGGACGAGCAAAAAATACATGACGTCAAAGAATGTGAAAATGCAAGACAGAAATAAGGTATAAATTAAAAGATACAACACAATGCAGCAAGAAAAAACAGAAAGAACAAAGTATCGCAGGGCAATACCTCTCGTATTGCTCCTAGAGAACAAATACACGGTGCGCAACTCAATGAAGGTACAAGCAGCAAAAGCAGACACATGAGTGAAGAATAAGTATTAAGGACAGGTGCAACGAAGAAACAAATACAACACGGTACATGCACACGAATTACACAAAAATTGCAGAAAACCCCTACAATACAAATCATAAGCAGTTACATGACAAACACTTAGTAGACGCTGTGACGAAGCACCAGGAAGAGAGAACACAAAATCTCGACTGATGCATTCAGATCTTCGAAGCTGGAAAAAAACAAAAAATCAGAAAGAAAGATGAATGGAAGATCCAGTGATTTCGAACCAACCGGTCCCCTGCGCCCAGGTAGACCGGAAAGAGGCTTGAGATTGAGGGGTGGAAGCAGCGAAGTTCTCCAGGCGTAGTCGAGACACGATGCGATTCCTAAAAATCGACCGTAAGGCCGCGCCAGCAGAGAGGATACTAGGTGTGGTAGCAGGAGAGCGGAGAGATTGATGATAAAGAAAAACGACATGTTTCACAAGTACGAAGAGATAGGCACAGGCATCCGGCAAAATAGCCGGGGGATGTTTGGTAAGCAATAGCCACTCGTACGCTTGAAAAGGGATGTCTCTGGAGCAAACGGTGCCTACAAGACGAAAGGCAGTATTGGGAAGTGGAAGGAGAACGGGACAGTGACAGTAGACATGAGGAACATCACCTTCAACACCACAAAAGCAGCAGAGAGAAGTAGAAGAAATAGACATGTGAAAGAGAGAAGAAGGAACAGGAAGGCGGCGGTGAAGAAACCGCCAGTGGATGTTTCGCTCTAACGGGGTAGAAAGGGGAGAGAAAGAGGCAGACCAGAAAGGCAGCAGAAGAGAAGGAGAAGCATCAGGAAGACCATGCGGAGAAGTGAGGGCCGCACGAAGGATCGCATAGATAGAGGCAGTGGAAAAAGAAGAAATGGGAGCAACAGAGTCCCGAAAGGGAAGGAAGAAAGGAAGAGAGAGGCTCGGTCCAGAGACAGAAATAAGGCCAGTGTCAGAAACCAGAAGTGGGAAGAGGGTACGGAGAGCGGAGCGAAGAAGGTCATACTCCTCTTCCAAGGTGGAAGAAGAAGGGTCAGGGAAAAGAGAAGAGAGGGGTTTCCAGGTCAAATCGGAAGTTAATAAAGCTTCGACAGTGAGAATTCCTGAGCGGAACCAAGAGGGGAAAAGAAAGTATGGTTGATCGGGTGGATGAATCAGAGTGGAAAAGAAAAGAGGTTCTGCAAGCAGGTCCAGGGTGGTAGAGGGAGGAGCGCGGAGTAGCGGGAGAGAATGAAATACCGCTAGAGCGTCGATAAGAAGTTGTGGGAGGCGTTTAGAAGTAGAAGGAGATGAATCCATCCGAAGAAAAAGGAGGAAAGTGAAGGATGGATCATGAAGAGAAATAAGAGTATTCAGGGTAGAAGAAAGTGCAGGGGAGGGCGAAAGGAGAAGACGAATGAAGGAGACGATTCGGTGAGCTCGATAATATGTTCTGACATCCGGGAAGTGAAGACCACCAAATGATGTTGGCAGAGAAAGCGTTGCAGCAGAAATCCAATGTCTAGATGACCATATCACTGAAGTGAAAATACTATTGATGGCAGAGAAATGATGCGATTTAAACACACAGGAATCCCAAGGATAGAAGCATTGTGAGAGAAGATATCGATGAACAATTTGAGCACGTTGAAAGTAAGAGGAAAAGGAAAACGTAAATCGCCAAAAACCAGCCGTGCGATGAAGTCGTGGGCGAAGAGCTTGCCAAGTGACGTTGCTTGTGGTAAAGGAGTGTCCAAAATGAGCTCCAAGAAATTTTTGGGTCGAGGAGGACCACACTGCTCCCCACGGCGAGTCAGTGCGGCCTCTCCAAGAACCACACCACAGGCCAGCACTTTTCTGAATATTCAGGGCAGCACCAGAGGGAGCAGCATACTGTTCATAAGTGGCAAGAAGAGTATCAAATTGGTCATCGCGGCGAAGACAAAAGGTAACATCATCTGCGTAAGCAGAGACAAGAAAACGGTGATGCCGAGTACTAGAGACAATCGGTCCCACCGCAGGTAAGAGAGACGCCCGACTTGCAATCAAAAAGGGCTCAAAGGCGAGAGCAAAGAGTTGTCCTGATAATGGACAACCTTGTCTGATGCCAGATCGAAAAGGAATCGGGGCCGTCAAAAATGTGGCCGTTCGAACGTGCAAATGGGCGCCCCGGTAGAGGCTAAGGATGAGAGAAACAAAAGCGGGAGGGAAACCATAGTGAGTTAATACGGCAGAAAGGTAAGCGTGAGAGACGTTATCAAAAGCGGATTTCTGGTCAAGATTAAACAAAGCTAAGGGTTCGGAATGTTTTAGTGCAAGAAAGGAAAGGTTATGAAGAAAGGAGATATTGTTAGAAATAGAACGACCAGGCACGGTATATGTCTGGTCGGGGGATATGAGGAACGGAAGAACAGAATTTAGGCGGCGAGAAAGGAGTTTAGTGAAGAATTTGTAGTCCAGGTTGAGAATAGAGATGGGGCGCCAATTCGACAAGTCCAGAAGGTCACCCTTCTTCGGCAGGAGGATGACATGTGCAACTGTAAATTCCGGCGGAAGCGCAGGAGAAGAAAGAGCACACGAATAAGCGGCAGAGAGAAAAGGCAGGAGTGACTTAAGAAAGGCCCGATAGAACGAGAGCGGGAGGCCATCAGGTCCCGGGGAAGAGTGAAGATTGAGGGAGGCAAAAGCCTCTCTCAATTCAGGCAAAGAAAAATCAGCAATGAGAGGGGCGCAGAGAGAAGACGGGACCTGAGGGAGAGAAGAAAGAAAAGAGGAGGAAGAAAAAGAAGAACCCTGCGCAACCGCTCGGAACTTCTCCTGAAAGAAGTGACGGACATGAGAGCAGATGAGAGTTGTATTGCCAGTAACAGTGCCATCAGGCAATCGGAGATGTCTGATGGAAGATGACGTGCGTCGCATGGATTCCATCTTCGAAAGGACTTCGAAAGAATGCGTCGATGGTGAAATACGTAGGAGCCGAAGACGACGGACTGCTTGCTGAGCAAACGGTTTGAGTCAGGCATGAAGTTCATCACGGACGGAGGCGTAGTGCTGGTCAGACATTGGCGTCGCGGAGAGGAGTCCTCGTAGGTTACTCACCTCCATCGAGCGAGTGGTGGAAATAGTAAAGGAGAGTTGACGAACGAGCAAGAGAAGATCCCGTTTGACATCAAGCCACAAACGCAAAGCGCTTGGGGTCGTTGTGAGCAGCAGCTTACGATCAGAAAGGAACTTCTCAACTTCCTCACAAAAGGAACGGTCTTGCAAGAGAGTGTCATCAAACGTCCAAAGACGACGCGTAGATGAAGGTGCAGGAGAGACGCAAATTGATAGTGAAACGGCAGAATGGTCGGAAGAAACAGTAGGTGAATGTCGAGCAGCAGTGATAGCAGGGAGTAAGGAAGCAGAAACATATATTCGGTCCAACCGCGCAGCAGTAGAACCGAACGTCGGCGGATTACACCACGTAAAGGAAATGGAATCAGGATTTAGCCGTCGGAAGGAATCGACAAGATGAAAATCATCAAGGAGCTGAGTCAGCTGTGAAACTAAATTCATGCGGTATTCGCCAAAAGACGAATTTCTGTCAAGAGAAGGCTGCAGCGTGCAGTTAAAATCCCCCCAAGAACGAAATAATCCCCGGGAGGAATCGCTGCAATCGCTGCACGAATATTACTGAAAAGATGAGCAACATATATTTCATCAGTGGGAATATATACATTAAAGATATGAAAAGTAACATTATGCACACAAAAGGTAAAACACTGAAGAAAATCAAGGTGTAAATTTGTCACAGAAATAGAAGTCAGCTGAGTCAAAAACCGGTGGCGCACACCTGCAGCTATACCACCATACCGCGAGAGGCGATACGAGTGGTAAAAGGTGTACGGCCAGCGTCTCCATAGGTGAGTGGGAGTGTCAGCAGAGCAGTGAGTTTCCTGGAGAAGGAGAACATCTCCACCAGCGGCAGAAATGTCCTCATAAACGAGGGAGTTCAACACTGGTGTCGCGAACCCGCGACAATTCAAGGAAGTCACAGTGAAAGTGCCATGTCTCTAGTGGCAGTGACAATCTTTTCCAAATGGGAACGGAAATTGTTGTACCGCCGTTGGATGCACTTCTGAGTGGCAGCATCCTCGGCAGATGGACTCTTGATAGTATTGTAAAGAGTTAACAGTTGTGCCAGTTGATTCTCAACTGCTGGGTAGCGACCTTCAAATCGGTTGACATAGGTGGGTAAATTAGGAAGAAGAGTCTTGGCACAAGCAAAGTCGTGCAATTCGTTATAAGGGAGAGGAGTGTCCGGAAACACATTCATGTGTAGGCGTGCGGAAAATTCCTCAAGAGGCAGGAGGTAGATAACTGGCTTGGAAGACTTGACAGGGCGACCCGAAGCAGGTGATCCAGCAGGCTTAGTCGGAGAGGTGTGAGTAGAGTGGCCAGATTGTCGCCGTCGTTTCGTAGAGCCGCGAGGAGGTTTGGCATCCCTTTTGTCAGAACGGGTCCGGAGATAGCCCTCCGTTCCATCACTCATCGCTTGGTCGCTGACGCTTTGATAGGCTGTGTCATCAGCGGTCGAGGTCTCGGTATCAGACTGGTCAGTCGCAACGGACTCAGCAACTGCTGTAAGGTCCGCAGGAACACGAAAAGATGCTGAAGATTGTAAAACTGGGTAGTGTTCCTCGGAGAGAGAAGGTGGGACAACAATTGGCGTAGAGGTTGCTACCGAAGGTAGGTTGTTCGCAGGAACCACCGTCGGTAACGGAGCGCTACTAGGATCTTGATGAGAAGGCGTCGGATCTTGATAGACGGGCGAAACAGACATTGGTGGAGCAACTGGACACTGCTTATAGTAGTGACCAACCTGGTGACATTGACTACAATGGAATTCCGTCAGGAAGTTTATTTGCCTGACCTGATCTTCGCACCGAACAGTGAAGTGTGTTGGAAGCCGCTCGATTGCTTCTTGTGATGGAAATATGACCCTCGCAACACGGCGAGCACCTTGGATCGACGCATGTCGTGGATCACGTAACGGGTCGTTTCGGGCAGCAAGATGCGTTTGTATGCCTCCAACTACCCGACCAACCGAAGATAAGACAGCATACAGCATGAGATCTGTCACCTCCAACGGGACCGGGTAGAAAGAAACGTTAATGGGTCTTTGGCCCACTGGTTCTGCAGAAAGATGTCTATCACCAATGGTGAGACCAGATGTTAGGAGAGATTTCGCCATTTCAGCCGTGGCCAGATAAACAACTACAAGTCGTCCTCTACGATACATTTGCGGAATAGATTCAGATGGGAACCGCTGTGCAATGGCATCTGCATATACTCGCAAAGGAGTGTCCGGAAGGGCTTTGAAATGAACGCCTTTTGCAAGATTCTCAGTAAAAGCTGTGCCAGCTGGAGAGCTGGCTGGGATATTAAGCACGATATTATTGCCAGCTTGGGAAATGAAAGATTTCAGCTTTTCAGCTCCAACATAATTATTCTTGGATGCTGGACGAGAGACTTTGGAGGCTGCAACAGAAGAAAACGAAGGTAATGACACGTTGGGCTCGGCAGTGCTAGAAGAGGTTGCATTTCCAGTGATGTCCATTGCGTCATCATCGATAGCGGAAGCCGGGAGATGTGACGTACCTGGAGAAGGCAAATTGGCAACGCCACGAGCGGACGCTTGCGTGGCAACACCCCCATCTAGGGCATCAGAAAAGGAAGAGAGATTAGGGCTATCACTATCCCTACCGGAAGTCGCCATCTTTAATGGCAGCGCCCAGTAGCGAGCTTGGCCAGCTCGGCCAAACGTAAATAAGATGAAATACAACAAAATAGGCACTCACCGCGCTCGAAAAGAAGCAAAATGAAAGACGATACCTTTATACTTAAGGTGAACGTGAAATTAAGGAGCGAAGAGTCCAAGAACACACCCAAATCAGAAGAAAATCGCGGAGCAACAACACGCTGCGCAGTTAAATCCAAAGGGCGAGATCCAAAGCGAAAATCCCCCAAATATGTGGCGTCAGTAAATAAAGTGGTGGGCATTAACGGCACTGGCTATATAATTAATATATAGCCAGTGCCGTTAATGCCCACCAGATGGAGACGTCTCAATAGCTGAGCCCATCTTACGGATTTATGATGTCAGATACTGACAGAAAAACAAACATAGCGCGGTGGATTGTTGGCCACCATGGTGCAAGGCTAGCACGCTCGGATAGATATCGAGAGATCCGGGATTCAATTCCCCGGCGATGACCGAATGACAATTTTACGGTTGCTGTATGTTGTTAAAACGTGGAAAGAGCGATGTCTTTGTTTATTTACTGAAGCCACGTATTTGAAGGATTTTCACTTTATCATTATTTTGGTACATCGTCAACATGAGTCAGTGCGTATTTTATCTTTATCTTCTTTTCAGGTTCGATACTCTTAAATATAAACAGCAATTATTTTTGCACCCAACGAAATTAAGTTCAGGTGTTTTATGTGGTCTTTTTGAAAAGGTAATTTCTGTACATCTTGTAAATGTACATTACCCACATTGAAAATTGTTGGATACAGCGGTTGTATACGAGTTGCAAATTATACGATTTCAATTTAATCTTGTGATAGTTCGGGAAGATAAAACTGCAAACTTGGAACAGCTAGCCCATGTGTTATAGGCTCGATGGTGCTTCTAACAAGCTGCGAAAGCGTGTTCGGTCTAGGGTGGATATTGTTTCGGAAGTGTGGAAGATGTTCCCCGACCATGTCGTCAATCTTATAAGTGGCTGAATATAGCCTACGTATTTCGTCGCGATGGGCGTCGAGGATTGTGTAAGGCCAGTTGGTCTTTTTTTTCTGATTGAAGGTTTAACAACCACCATGAGCAACTCAATAGGCTATAAGCAGTCGCCTGTCCCTAATTTAGGTCACTAGTTCCAGGGAAGGGAGGGAGCTAGTGCCGTAAGACAAACATAACATCTATGCCTCACCGGAATTCGAACCCGGACATATCTCAGATGAATGGTAATAAGCCAACGCGGGCGGAAACATGAACTTCTCCATTACAAACCGGACCACTGGCACAATAATGACAGATGCTGATTGCAATTCAGAGTTCCATTACATCGACTGCGTTTGACCGCAGTTCACTGTCGGGCTTTAATGGACTGGCGTCGGAGCCAGAGATATCGGACAAGAAGGAAGGCAATACTTTGTGTTAAGCGTCTACTTCAGGTTCTGTCTAAATACTGATGATCGTCTCATCCACGTTTGTGGATGACGTGGGTAGAGGCAGGATCAAGCATTCGTCCGCGAGTGTCATACCGCTTGGAAAGGATGTCCTTGTTTAATATCCCATTACTTACGATTGCAGATCGCATTTGGTACTCCAAGAGGGAACTATGGCAGCTTTGTAATGAGTCGACGACGTCTTACGGCTAGTTGCTGTAGCATTTTTGAGCGGTATCTCGAATATCATCTTTCAGCAGGATAATACTTGTCCACATGCTGCTGTTATCATCCGGGCGTGTATGTAAGGTATCCCAATACTTCAGCGGACTGCAAAATCTCAAGATTTTTTTTGGCCATGGTACGTTTATGTGGGTCTTTGACGGACTCCACTTCCAATCCTTAACTGATCTCGAATACAGCTGATGGATCAAGAGAATGTGGGACCTTCTTGGTGGATGAGTGGTCTGAGATGCAGACTTTTGCACAATCAGCCGAAATGGACATGGGTTCGAGTCCCGAATGAGGCATATGTGGTGAGCATGTCTAATGGTGGTGTTTCTGTCTCATTCGTGTAACCCGTGACCCTAAATAATAGTCGGCGACTACTTATATCCTTTGATGCTCATAGGTGTCGTTAAACCCCTACCCCAAAAGTAAATGCGGCGTGGTGCCAGATTCCACAGAATCCTAGATATCTGTGCAGCTCCATACAGTGTGGTGTCGCAAATTTCGTCACAGACCATGATAGTTACATGACGTATAGGTAGTTGACACGTTTTCTTCTGTTACGTTCTATTATTTGAAAATTAAATCGTGACTTATGACATGCGCGTATTTATGCAAATCAAAGCAACTGCAGGTAAACGACTGCGAGTGTGACGGTCATGAATAAATAACCCCGGATACTGAGCTCTGTTAATTAATAAGTTGTTATTCTTGTTTTTCAGATGGGAAAAGCAACGTTGACCTAAGAGAGTTTGACATAGGCCAAATTGTAATGGCCAGACGACTGGGTCCAGGGCATTTCCGAGACGGCAACGCTTGTAGGGTAATCACGGTTAGCAATGGTTAGTGCCTGGTCCAAGGATGGAAAATCCACGAACCGCAGGAAACGTGTGGGCCTACCGCGGCTCATCGATGCTCGAGGTGAGTAAAGGCTATCCTATATGGTACGATCTAATAGAAGGGATACTGTGCCACAACTGGCCAGTACTTTGAATGCTGGTGACGGGATAATGTGTCACAACACATAGTACATCAAATCCTGCCAAAATGGGGCTACGTAAGTGCATGCCGCTCCTTGTTAACCTCGGTTCATCATCAAGAACGCCTACAATGGGCACACGAGCATCAAAACTGGACTTGCATGATTAGACAAAGTCGTCTAGTCTGATGAATTTCATTTCCTGTTCCACCATGTAAACGGCCGGGTATGTTTGTGCCGTTTACCAGGGTAAGTGTTGAGACCGGGATGCACCTGGGGACGAAAATAAGCCGGACGTGGAAGTGTAATTCTAAGGGCAATGTTCTGGGAAACCCAGTGTCCAGTCATTCATGTGCAGGAAACTATGACGTCTACTAACTACCTAAACATCAGTGATGTGTTCAGGCATCTTCTCCGGGGTGCTTTAGCCCCCCCCCCGAAAATTCATGAACGTCCCCCCGTAGGTTTTTGGGTGATCTCCCTTTATATTTGGTCTAATTATTTATTTTCGACTAAAATATAAAGGAAAATCATCCCCAAACCTAGAATATCTGCAGAAATTAATTAAAAAATTAAGAAAATGAGGGAAATATTATAATTAAAAAAAAAACAACATCCACAAGGACTACGTAGATACACTGGCGTGCAAAAATAAAGGATTAGACGGTTTTTCGAATGTAACGTAGCGCAGAAGTGCTCCACATCGACTCAAATCATACCATAAGATCCCCAAGATGTAAGAATATGGGACAAGTGAGCAAAACCGTCCAAACAACGAATCCAAAGGATACAAAGGCACTTTCTTGAAAAGGTAGCTTCGAGCACAACTGGACAGAAGACAGAAGCGTCCATGTGACAAGCGGCTGCCAAGAAAAATCCAGTCTTTAGTAGGGGATATGATCACCCCTGACTACGTTGCAGGATTTACAACGTCCGTCCATGCTGAGGACGAGGTTGTCAAGGAGCTGTTGAGGCATCGCGGCCCATTCCACTTGTAGCACCAATCGCAGCTGCGGAATCGTTGCTGGAGGTTGGTGACGTGCTGAAAAGCGTCTCCCGAGAATGCCCCACTCGTGTTCGATTGGATTTAGGTCCGGGGACCTTGAGGGCCAATCCATGCGTTGAATATCTTCACTCTCCGACAGCTCTGCGACAGCCACTGTACGATGAGGTGTAGCGTTGTCGTCCATGAAGAGGAACTCAAGACCCACAGCACCTCTAAACAGACGCACGTGAGGCAGGAGAAACTTGGTACAGTAGCGGACACCAGTGACTGAACTTCCTTGCAAGATGTGGAGGTCAGTACGGCTACCAAGCATGATACCGCCCCAAACGAGAACTCCGCCACCTCCAAACCGGTCCCTTTCGATTATGTTGGAGGTGTGATTGCGTGTTCCCTGCTCTCTCCAGATGTGTATACGTCCAGAATCGCTCGTCAGACTAAATCGGCTCTCATCCGTAAAGAGAACTCGACCCCATTGCTGATGTGTCCAGTTCTTGTGTTCCTGGCAATATAGAAACCAACATCTCCGATGAGCAGGCGTTAATGGCACACACCGTACTGGTCGTCGTGCAAATAGACCACCTTTGTGCAGCCTCCTGGGCACGGTAAAACGCGATAACGGACGTCCAATTGTCTGTTGCATGTGCCTTACGTTTTCTCCCGCTGTCTGCCGTCTGTCTCTTCTCGCCTGTAGGACAATATACCGGTCGTGCGGCGCCGTGGTTTCTCGTGGACGACCACTGCTAAACTCTCGGACAGTTGTTCCTGTCGTTTGAAATGCTCTCCAAGCTCGTGAAACGATGCTGTGCTCGATCCCGAACTCCTCGGCCACACTAGTCACACTTCAACCTTCTTCCAACTTATGATAAGCTAGATGGTTGTACCAGGAGCCACATGACGTTGTATGATGGGACGCAAGGTGGCTTCATTTCGTCGAAGAACATGGAGCATTCGAAGTTCTTGAATCCCATTTAAACGTTTCCAAAGCAGGCCAAAAACCCATGGTCCAACCACTTGATTTCTTCACCAAATTGCTGAGAGTACACCGCCCATGTGCTTTATACCCTTCCGCTCCCCCCCCCCCACGTCATGCTGCATATATGCGCATGTCCTACCTTACCGGACCCTAGTCTATCTCCTGAGTGGTCTTTCGGTCCGTTCTGCCTGCTCGTTCCGCTGTTATGCTAATTTCTCCTCTTTTTTTTTTTTTTTTTTTTTTGTTTTTTTTTTTGTTTGGAGGTTTAACGACCACCGTGAGCAACTCAATGGGCTATAAGCAGTCGCCCGTCCCTAATTTAGGGTCACTGGTTCCAGGGAAGGGAGAGAGCCAGTGCCGTAAGACAAACACAACATCCATGCCTGAACGGGATTCGAACCTGGACCCCTTACGGACGAATGATCAGAGGCCAGCGCCTTAGACCACTGCGCCACCGGGGCGGCTTCTCCTCTTCGTCCTTAATTTTTGCACACCAGTGTATTTCTTCAGCATACGCATGAAATAACAACACACCGTTACCTAGTGGATTGGAGCTCTTAATTTTTAAACTTAAATGAGAAAAGAAACTGGTTTGACAATATAAAATAATAATTTTAGGTTCCAAGGGGAATTTTAAAATTTAATTTCATACGATAGGATTTGAAATAGAAAATCCTGTATGTCGTTTATGAACGACAAAATGGAACCAAAATTTCTGACGTGACGTTTGGTGTTTCTAAAGACTTGATCGTATGACATAACGCATCTCTGACGTCATGTCAGAATGATTTGGATTGCGGATTTGGATGAGATGACGTCACACCAGCAGCTGTCATAGCCTACTGGAAAGAAGAGGCCCTGAAACAAACGGCTGTCACTGAGGTCATGAGACCAACTGAGTCCCAGCTACCGTGTGTGCTTCGTCATCAGCCATCAGTAATATGCTGATGGGCTCAATCGGAGTAGCGGGAGAATTTCATAAAACGTGCGTTGATGGAAACTTCGAAGGCTGTGTTGCAATATCAGTAAAATGTACTAATATTTACTTCACAAATTACTTTGAAAGTTTTACGCAAAATGAAAGAAATGCTAAAGCTTAAACGAAATTAACAAAGTATTTGCGAAGTTTCCGCTTAGAATTCCAGCTGATGGGAACTTTGAAATTTTTCGCACAAAATAAATGAAATGTGCTATTGTTTTGTTGATAAATTACTTTAAAAGTTCTGGCACGAAATGCGAACATTTTAATATTTTTGATGGCCCATCGAATCCAAGATGGCGGCTTGTTTACAATTTTTGTTTCGCTTATGGTGAACTTCCTGTTGGATTTTTGCCGAACTTTTTTCAATTTACTTCTATTTTTACTGAAGGACTTCGGTCCACCGACATTCCGGAGGTTCCGGTGTCAGTATATTTAGTTCTGGCCTATACTCGTAATGTTAACATTACCGGTGTGCGATGTCAGAGTGTTCTTTATTCATGGATTACTCAAGAAAGAAGACTTTTAAGTACTTTTTGCATTTGTTTTGCTTGGCTTGATCATACTTTCTGAGTTTTTCTTACTACCGTTATTTTTTGGAAGGGCGGACTTTCGTCGTTTGAATTATAGCACTTAGTAAATCTACCACTAAGGAAAACAACGGGGGTGCAAAAAACATTTCTGTAACATGTATGCATCTTACGGAAACACTAAACCGTTAAACAACTGAGATAGTGTTACCAACAAAGCATATGCATAACAAATTCTTTTCCCAATGTATATACACTGAGTGGCCACTATATTATGACCACTCTCTCAGTACTTCGTTGGGCCACCTTTTGCCTTTAATACTGCGTCGATTCTTCGTGCCATGGACTCCACGAGATGTTGATAGGTGGTTTGTGGAATCTGAGACCGTGCTTGATGAATAGCACTTTCCAGGAGTGTGAGATTGCAGGGTTGTGGATCCAGCTCTGTGATGGCTTGTTCAACTTCATCGCACAAATTCTCAATGGGGTTTAAATCTGGAGATTGTGGGGGCCACCTAAGCAAAGTAAACTCACCGGCTTGTTCCTGAAACCAATCCTGTACAATACGAGCTCTATGGCAGGACGCAATATCTTGTTGAAAGTAGCCATCACGATGTTTAGATATGATGTGCCAGTCAGACGTTGATCAACACGAATTAAAGGGCCCAAAGCATGCCGGGACCCCCCCAACCATAACGTTGCCTCCACCAGCTTGAAGGGTTGTAGCAACGCCTTTGGGGTCCATGCTTTCGAGGTGTTTCCGCCAAATTCTCACTCAGCCATCGGCATGGTGCAACTGAAAACGTGATTCATAGGACCACATAATTTGTTTCCAATTATCGACTGTCCACTCCTTGTGCGAACTGGAGACGTTTTCTCTTGTTAACTGCAGACAGCAAAGGTGTTGGAACAAGCCTTCGGCTGCCATTTCCCATCCGATGCAGTGTACGGCGAACAGTGCGTGCATAGATCAATTGAGGGGATCCTTGATTTAGATGATCTGTAATTTGCTGCACTGTTGCCCTTCTGTTGTGTGTTACCAGTCTGGACACTCTCCGTTCCGCCCGAGCAGTCACTAGTCGATGACGACCACATGTTGCACGTAGAGACCCAGTTTTTAGGCCGACAGTCCAGTTTTTAGCAACACTTTAACAACAGCTGCTCTGGAACATTTCACGAATGCGGCGGTTTCGGTGATACTAGCTCCATGTCTTCGAGCTCCTACAATCATCCCAAGTTGAAATTCCATCAAATCGCATTTTTTTATACTAACCTCGCCCTCTGGCGGTAACAGCGTGCAGCCATAGCTCATTTGCTTAGAACTGTCAGTTGGTCATAATAAAGTGACCACTCAGTGTATAAGTAACTTCAGGGCCTCTTCTTTCCAGTGAGCTATGAGCAGCTGTGAAAAATCGGTCTTTGTTGCTATAACAACAAAACAAAGTTGTATACGCGTGCGCTGTCGGATGTAGGTGACAATATCACCTACACGAAAAGCTAAGCGTGACGTCACAAGTATTTCTTTCTCGGTTGTTGCTACGGTGACGACTTTCTGCTGTGCCACAAAAGTGGGACAGACGTTCAGACAAAGGAAATTATATTGTTATACGTAGATTAAAAACTTTATTGTATTCGGCAACATTTTATTTATGCTTAAATGTTAACAAGATGAAAACTTTTAAAGATTCATGATATTTTACTTTGATCTGAACATCTGATTGTCTACAGGTTTCCTTATATTCGATGTATTAATAAAAGCAATATTATCTTCAGATTGCAAGATTACTTTATTTTTATTTTTGTTCGGATATAGCATGGAGCTACTATACATTATCGTCAATTAAAATATTTTGCTGCATCAAGAGTGCACGAAAGATTGAAATGTATACGACATATCTGGCTGAGGTGTATCATCATCATTCTCTGACAAAAGTGTTAGTTTTGTTGTTGTTTTTTTGTAATTACAGTAATTCCAGGAAATTGTAATGATAGTTGGATTACTCTCGCCACAGTGCGGCTATCTCCTGTCCTCGCGGTCTGCTTTTCACCATTTCATTCAGTCGTTTCACTTGCTCCTCACTTAGATATTCTTTCCAATTGCCGACTTTTCCTCTCCAGAAAAAGTTTACCTTCTGAAATTTTGCAGTGTCCTCTTGGGTCTGGGGCACGCTGAATTCACCATCGTTGCTGACATCTGCGCCTTCCTTCGGCATGTAGAATTCTAGTTTCTTCATGGTTTCGAAGCTGGTGTATTCTACGATTCGTGCCAGTAAATCAGGATCATCTACAAGTCGTTGGTGATACTTCGTTCCTAAAAATTCTGCAATAGTCAAAATGCTTCCTGCCGGATCATGTTTCATGTGCTCGTAAGTCAGAAAAAGTACGTTTGGGTCGTTTTTGTGCACATACCACGATAGAACATGATCAAACCAGTGACCATAGCCCAAATCTCCAAGAAGAAAGCATTCGAAAAAGTCGTCCAACGTTCCTTCTGAGAACTTGTACATGGACGGCATTTCTTTGGCGTGATGATAATAAGAGATGCAAGTGTCTTTGGGATTCCTCGCTATGTAGATATACTTTGCCTGAGAATTATAGGGATGTAGATGGAATGGTAAATGTGTTTTTATAGCTCTCGGCGGACTCAGTTTTGTTACTGGTTCGGTCCCGGTGAATTCCAGATATGGCACATACTTGCTCAGCATGTCGTTCATATTTGGCGGGGTGGCTCCAAAATTGAGGATTTCCCACACGATGTACTGTGTCCACGTGGTTCCAGATTTAGGATACGTGACGATGAATACGTCGTCTGGAGTAGGCACATAATTTATCCCTGCCAAGAAGTTCTCATCTGTAAACTGATATTTGGGGATGAGAAGTCCTCCTACAGCTTTGCTTGCTGGCTTGTGCTTAGGAACGTATTTCTCTGTCGACATTGTCGTTATTGTCCTGCTGATGTCAACCTATATGAAAAAGACAAATCGTCACTTAAGATACAAAAACAAATACTTAAGAAAGCAGAATGTGGTCGGAGTGTTTACTGTACTGCACTTTATTTCTTAAAAGAATCGAGATAGTACTGGTACTCTTTGTAGACAATTTATGCTATGCATTTTTCGCATGCCAAGATTTCCGTGGATATGAAATAAAACGAGGGTTTCGAGAGTATACATAGATTTATGTACAACACATTGCATTTATTTGCGTCACTCAGGATCGATGTTGACATTCTACTGATTTGTCAGTAGATCTACTGAATTTGACTCCAGTCTACTGGATAGATTTTTGTAATCTACTGATTTTCCTCTGCTTTACGACCGCATACACACTCAAGGACATGCTGTCTAAGCAAGCACGGAATGTGGGATACCGGGAGAAGTCCCGGTGAGCCACCCTATTCTGGGCCGGTAGACCCAAAATAGGATGGCCCACCGGGAATATTGAAATACGTGCTCTTCTTTCTTTTTTACTCAAGAAAAAAAGAAAAGCCTATATTTCAAACCAAGTTATACTAAAAATGACAAAATTTATACAACGTGAAATATTTAATCCGTATTGAATGGTGTAACAATTTATAAACATACAACTACTAAGTGCCGAGCTTTCACACTCCGAACGGAAGGCTTTCTCAAGGCCAGTGAACACAAGAATATTTTCGAGAACAACGATAATTTGAAATATTGGAGCGCGTATTTACTACATGTCTAGGTGATATTGTGTCTCGCGGAAGGAGGTGTCTCGCGACCTACCTTTCAGACATTCTCTCTCCTTTTCTCCTTAATGTCCTATTTCAATACAATCTTCCACGCAGCCGAGAGTTCGAGGGAAGGGCTCTCGTTGCAAGGGTTGGGGTGCATTAATATTTCGACGCTTTCTCTAGTCAGAGTTCCTCTGTAGTCAGTGTACCGAGCGATCCTCTTCATGTTTTTCCAATTCGGTACTGCGTCATATTGGCCTACTTCTTTGCAAAGCGCTGTTTGTGTTTTTCCTGCTTTAATGTCCCTTATGTGTTCTTTCCCCCTAATTGTAAGGGATCTTTTGGTCATTCCGATGTATGATCGAGACAAGCTATCTGGATATTCTAATGGTATGAGATACCATTAGAATATCCAGATAAAGAGTAAAGAAGTGGGATTAAAAATGAACTTTGAGAAGACAAAACTGATGTAAAATGTCAAGAAATGAGGATTTATTGATTGATGGAGAAAAGCAGGAGGTAAACAACACCTACATTTATCTTGGGCACCAGATATCAAGTGATGATCACATTGATGAAGAAATTATCGCCATATAAAACTTGGATGGATAGCTTTTGGAAAAAACAGTACAGTTTTTAAGAGCAATATGCCATAAAAGAAAAGTGTTTAATCAATGCATACTGCCAGTGCTTAAATATGGAGCAGAGACAACTTAAAAAAACATATAAAGACTGCAGGCAACTCAAAGAAGCATGG
This sequence comes from Macrothele yani, assembly GCA_039090855.1. NCBI lineage: Eukaryota > Metazoa > Arthropoda > Arachnida > Araneae > Macrothelidae > Macrothele > Macrothele yani. The sequence continues at coordinate 44,111,438 of CM077004.1, forward strand.
AGAGATGCATTCTTGGTGTAACCAGGAAAGATAAGAAGAGGGACTCGTGGATAAGGAAAATGACAGGAGTGAACGACATCATGACCAGAGTGAAATCACTGAAATGACAATGGGCTGGACATGTGGCTAGAAGAAGGGTCACCGATGCACAGCCAAATTTTAGACTGGATTCCATGGGACAGGAAAAGACCCGGAAGGAGACCCCATGGTTAAAATTTTAAAGTATGCTGGAGTGACATGGAGGAGACAGGCTCAAGATAGACAATTGTGGAAGAAACTTGGGGAGACCTTCATCCAGCAGTGGATTGATAATGGTTGATGATGATATATCATCATCATCATCATTGTCAACCATTATCAATCCACTGCTGGACGAAGGTCTCCCCAAGTTTCCTCCACAACGGTCTGTCTATAACGAAGTGAATTTCTCCGTCATTTTATCCGCGCCAGGATTCGAACCCGGGTCCACTCATTCCGGAATAAGTTGCTCTACCAGTTGAGCTACGCGGACATTTTATTCTGATTCCTATCTCGCCTTTATGTCGTGTGCGTCCTTTCTGGCAGGTACGTCACATCTCCTGGTACGTTACATCATCTCCCCTTATTTTTTTTTTTTTTTTTTTTTTTCGAAGTGCTGCTCTTATTTTTCCTATCTCGCGGTGTGGAAATAACATCACACCATTGCGAGATTGTGAACGGTCGGGTCATCCGGATAGTTCGGGCGCCATTATAACGAAGTGAATTTCTCCGTCATTTTTATCCGCGCCGGGGTTCGAACCCGGGTCCACTCATTCCGGAATAAGTTGCTCTACCAATTAAGCTACGCGGACGATTATTCCAATTGCTATCTGCCTTTATGCCGTGTGCGTCCTTCTGGCAGGTACGTCACATCTCCTGGTACGTTACATGTCTTGTGCCAGTCTCCTCCATGTCACTCCCGCATATTTACGAATTTCATCCACCCATCTCCCATGTGGTCTTTTTCTGGGTCTTTTCCTGTCCCTTGGAATCCAATCTAAAATTTCGGCTGTCCATCTATGGTCTGTCCTTCTGGCAGTATGTCCAGCCCATTGCCATTTCAGGGATTTAACCCTGATCATGATGTCTTCCACTCTCGTGATTTTTCGATCCACGAGTTTCTCTTCTTATCTCTCCTGGTTATACCAAGCATGCACCTCTCCATGCTACTTTGAGTTGTCTGCAGCCTTTGTATGTCTCTTTTAGTTAAGGTCCACGTCTCTGCACCATACGTAAGCACTGGAAGGATGCATTGATCAAACACTTTTCTTTTAAGACATAATGGCATATTGCTCTTGAAAATTATGCTGTTTCTTCCAAAAGCTCTCCAGGCAAGTTTTGTACGCCGATTAATTTCTTCATCAATGTGACCCTCACTTGATATCTGCTGTCCAAGATAAACATACGTATCTGTTATCTCCAGTTTTTCTCCATCAATCGATAAATCTTCATTTCTTGTAAAAGCATTGAACATCACTTTTGTCTTCTGAAAGTTCATTTTTAATCCCACTTCTTTACTCTTGTCAGCAAGTTCCTGGATCATACTCTGCAGCTCTGATGGGGTAGTTGCAAAAATGACTACGTCATCAGCAAAACGAAGGTGGGTTAGATAATCTCCATTAATCTTTATCCCTTTGTTTTCCCAGTTCAGTGATTGAAAGACATTTTCCAATGTGACATTAAAGAGCTTCGGAGATATGGTGTCACCTTGTCTCACTCCCTTTCCAATTTTTATGTGTGTTGTATTTTCAAACAGCCGAATCTTTGCACTTGCATTTTCATAGATGTTATTAATAATATTAATGTATGCATCTTCAATACCGCAGGATTTCAGAGCCGTGGTAACTGCTGATGGTTTCACCGAATCAAAGGCTTTTTCATAATCGATAAAAGCCATGCACAATGGAAGTTCATATTCCCTTGCTCTTTCAATTAGTTCTCTCAGTACGTGGATATGATCTATTGTGCTGTAGCCACTCCTGAATCCAGCTTGTTCTCTCGGTTGAGCCATGTCCAGTGTTACCTTCAAGCGGTGTGAAAGAACTTCAGTGAAGATTTTATAAACCACTGATAGGAGGCTGATAGGTCTGTAGTTCCTGAGATCCTCAATGTCACCTTTTTATGTAGCAGGATCATTGTAGCATTGTTCCAATCCTCAGGAATCTTCCCTTCATTAAGGCATCGAGTGAAAATTTGGGCGAGTACTGTTTCGATTTTTCCACTTGCTTCTTGTATGATGTCTATAGTAATTCCATCTTCTCCTGGAGCTTTCCCCCGCTTCATGTTCTTGATTGCATGAGCAACTTCTGCTGGGAGGACTGGAAGAACTCTGGTACCTTTCATGATGTCTGGAGTACATGTATCATCCCTTTCATATAATTTGGAGCAGAAATCTTTCACTCTTGTCAAAATTTCGCCTCTATTTCTTGTTATAGAACCATCTTCTTTTCTCAGAGCCATAATCTGTTTTCTTCCCTTACTGAGATGTCCCTTTGCTATCTTAAGGCTTTGGTTGTTTTCAATTGCTTTCCTCACTAGCTCACAGTTGAATTTCCTTACGTCTTCAGTGATACTTTTTCGTGTTGTCTTGCATAGCTCTATATATTCCACTTTGGAAGTCACATCTTCTTTAGTTGTCCTCATCTCTCTTCTTTTTTGCATCAGCATTTTGGTTTTTCCTGATAATTTGTTCACATGCAACTTGTTCTTAGACCCAAGTTGCATTGTTCTTAGATGATATATATATATCGTGATAACTCAAAAAGTATGCAACCGATTCGCATGAAATTTTGTGGTAAGCTTTAGTAGACCAAATGCAAAAAAAAAAAAAAAAACGTAAGAACATGTGATACAAAGCATTTATATTTTGTATGCGTGATGCAAATTGAGCAGCCCCGGTGGCGCAGTGGTCTAAGGCGATGGCCTCTGATCATTCGTCCAAAAGGGGTCCGGGTTCGAATCCCGGTGAGGCATGGATGTTGTGTTTGTCTTACGGCACTGGCTCTCTCCCTTCCCTGGAACCAGTGACCCTAAATTAGGGACGGGCGACTGCTTATAGCCCATTGAGTTGCTCACGGTGGTCGTTAAATCTCCAATACAAAAAAAAAAAAAAATGCAAATTGAAAATACGGAAATATAGGTATCAAGATGAAATAGGGAAAGGTACTTCAATACGGAGTGTGGTTACCCCGAACAGCAATATAGGCCCCTCAGCGATGTCCCATACTGTTAATTATGGTGTCGAGCAGTTCCGTGGGTAGCTCCGTCCATTGCTCGAGCAAAGCAGTGCGAAGCCCCTTCAGGGTTCGGAGATGCAGCTGGAGTCCAGCAACACGCCTCCCTACAGCATCCCATACATGCTCAATGGAATTCAGATCTGGAGAGCGTGCTGGCATCTCCATACGGACTATAGTCTCCTGTTTCAAGTACCGGTGCAAGAGGCGAGCTGTGTGAGGGGGGGGGGGGGCGTCATCCGCCTGCAGTACAAATGTATCGCCGATTGCGGCCGTATACGGACGTACAATAGGGTCCAGGATGTCGTCTCTATACCTCTGAATATTAAGATTTCCATGTGGCACCCCCTCTCCCTTCACAACGCATGGGAACCGCGCATCGAGGAGCGTATATCAAGAGCAAAGCTGGAATGCAGAGACACTTGTGACACCGGATTACGGTTGCATTGACCTCCACGGACTGTGAGAATGCCTCGACGTCGGATCGATGCGTAACACGAGCAGTTGAGCGAGTTTGAAAGAGAACGTATAACTGGGCTGAGAGGCCGGTTGGTCAAGTCGCCGTATCGCCAGGCATTTCGCCCAGAGCGACGTGGTAATCGGACGATGTTGGCGCCAGTGAGTCGAGGATGGCACAACCCAACGGCACGCGTGCAGTGAGCGACCGAGGGCAACGACAGGACGCGAGGACCGAGCGATTGTGAGAGCCGCAGGATAAAACCGAATTCATAGCTCTCAACCATGGGAAGCCATGATGCTCGTCTACACTTCCGGAAGTGGCCCTCCGGAGCGTTGCCAGACAACTTGCGGCTCGGGAACTATATTCGAGGACGCCACTCCGCTGCCTACAATTGACCAGCGAGCATCTCCGAAACCGGTTACAAGGGTGTCAGGCCTGATCAACCTGGGATAGTGTCTATTGGCGTCGTGTGGTCTTTAGTGATGAGTCATGGTTAGCACTTGGAGCAGATGACCAGCCATACGCGTCTAGAGACGAGCCGTCAAGCGCACAGATCCTGTCTTAACCGTGAAACGCCACAAGTCTCGCACGTAATAGGTGGCTCTTTGGGCAGCCATTTCCTACGATAGCCGGAGACTCTTGGTTGTCCTCCGTACCATCCGCACAGATCAACTGTATGTTGAGGACATTGTATGATCTGTTGTGTTGCCATTCCTGTCACAGCATTACCGAGCAATTTTTCAACAGGATAATGTCCGGCCACACACAGCGCAGTCCTCAGGCCTGCCTCAGTAATGTCGACACCCTTCCATGGCCAGCCGGGTAGCCCAACCCCTCACCGATCGAACATGTTTGGAACATGATGGGATGCCACCTAGCCCGTCCCGGAATGTCGGCGAACTGGCCTGCAATTTGGGCACCATCTAGTATGGTATACTTCAGAATAGTATCCGTGAACTGTATGTGTCTATGTCACGACGGTATCTGCTTGTATCCAAGCCAGAGGTGACGCTACAACGTACTGACCTGTTCCACACGTGTAGCTGTTTTATCCGAATAAAAGGCCCAACTGCTCTGGAATTGTAATCATTTCCTTTCCTATACATAAACATTGTACATACCAATTTCCATCTCGATTGGATGATTCCTTCTGGTTGCTTTTTTTTTTTTTTTTTTTTTTTTTGCAAAGATTGTATATAAGTTATATAACCCGTTCGCAGTGATCCTTATGAAAAAGATTAAAAAAAAAACTTTTCTTCCGGAATTGCTATCGTAAGAGTAGTGATTTTGAAGAGAGTCACTGAACGTTATCACTACGGTAAACCGATCAAAGTCTTGCTATCAGAGATAAATAAAGCTTAAGATTTATCTTTTTTGAAGTCAAAGGATAAGCATTCCGTGTATCATTCATAATCAGTGAAATGTATTCAATATATAGATAGATACCCTCTATCAGTTTTCGCAGATAATAAAATATAATCGAAAACATGCCCGAGTGATGCCAGATCATACCGGGGGTTTTATTTAGTCTTGGGATCCACTACAGAACAAAAAAAAAAAAAAAGAAAAACCGTTCCTACTCATCAATTCCCGCCTGTTAGATCCCGGATGAGAGGGAACTGTTGAAATATGCATTGTAAAACGAATTCAGTCGTGAGTAAATTTTAAAAATTTAATGATGAAAGCATTTTAAAAATCTGCTCATGACTGAATGTAGTATCAGACTACACTCAAAACTGTGTGTGTTGTATCAGATACGTAGTTCTTTTTTCTTTTTCTTCTTCTTCTTCCTTTTTTTTTTTTTTTTTGTTTTGAAAAATTTGGTTTTTACTAAATCATGAGACTTTTGAAGACCCCATTTTTTACCAGATCATCATGAAGATAATTATGAAATTTGCAAAAATCCCGTGCCACATTGCAATTAATTTTTATATTTATTTGTTTACTGATCACGCACTGCGCATTGGTACTGATAACTTCTCTTTGAATCTAGATGCTTTTTTCAAGTTTACCCTTTATTTTACCCCTGAACCAGTACTGCTAAATCGTTTTTTCTTTTAAATATGGGTGGGATGCACAGCTGATATCAAGCGAGGGCTACATTAAAGAAGAAATTAATCTGCGTACGAAATTTGATTGGAGAGTATTTGAAAAACACAGTACAATTTTCAAAAGCATATATGTCTTAAAAGAAAAGTGTTTAAACAATATATCTTTTCAGTTCTTACGTATCGAAGAACTGATATGACAACGCCAAACAAAGAGTCCGGCATCACTCGGGCATGTTTTCGATTTTCTTCCACACATCTCCCACTTGGTCTTCTTCTGGGTCTTTCCCAGTCCCTTGGTATCCAGCCTAAAATTTTGGTTGTTCATCGGTGGCCCGTCCTTCTGACAATATATCTAGTCCATTGCCATTTCAGGGATTTTAATCTGATCACGATATCTTCCAATCTTGTCATTTTGTCCTAACTTGATACCTGTTTTTGTTGCTATATAGTATATACCAAGGGACAGGAAAATACCCAGAAGACCACGTGGGAGATGAGCGGATGAAATTCGAAAACACGGCGGAATGACATAGAACCTAATTTATCAAGACAGAGAATTGTGGAAGAGACTTTTGGAAGAGACTTTTGGAGACTTTCATTCATCAGTGGACTGAGAATGGCTGATGACGATGATGTCCTGGCAAAAAGGGCTTCTCCTGGTTAAGGATGGCAGATATAAACCTAATCTGTGGAAGGATTTCCTATGAGAGCCATGAAGAAGTGCAGAAATCGCTCTTTGATATATATATATATATATATATATATGAGATGTAAGGTCAGGTGATGCGTAACATCACAGCCTCTCCTTGACAAATGTCAACCCCGCCTTCTCGTGGTGCATCCTGTTCCCACTAAAGGGGCTCTGACGACCGCCAATAGCGGTATAACTATACCATTGGGATCAGAGGAAATGCTATCCCACACTCACCAACCCGCTTGGCCAGCGTGGTGAGTTATGGCCAAACACCTCCAAAATGACTCTACAACTTAAATCTTGGCCCCTCAGTCTCCGGCAGCTGGAATGTACCTGGCCAAGGCAGCAGCCAGTGCGACATGAAGGCAGAGGGTGCTAAGAATCCCCGGAGGACCGGACTAGGCTGCCATTTGATGCTGACCTTGGCTACCTATAACGGACGCTCCCTATCTTCTGATTCAAGGCTTCTTGAATTGGAAGAGGAACTACAAAGGATCAAGTGGGACATCGTCGGGCTAAGTGAGGTAAGGAGAAAAGGAGAAGATCTCATTGAACTGAAAAGTGGACATCTCTTCTATTATCGTGGGACAGATACTGGCAGAACTAGTGGTGTTGGATTTATAATAAACAAGAAACTGAAGGATAAAGTGGTAGAAGTTGAAAGTTCCTCTGACAGAGCTGCACGACTCGTTATCCAACTATCGAGAAGATACCAGGCTCAGATTATTCAAACTTATGCACCCACCACAAGTCATCCTGAAGAAGAAATTGAAGAATTTTATGAGGAAATTCGTCATCTAAATAATAACGGTAAGCAGCACTTGAAGATAATTATGGGAGATTTCAATGCAAAAATAGGGCAACGGCAACAGAATGAAACTTCAGTAGGTAAATTCGGTCACGGCAACAGAAACCAGCGTGGAAATACTCTCGTTGAGTTTGCAGAGGCAGAAGGATTTTTCATCTTGAACTCCTTTTTCAAGAAAAAGCCACACAGGAAATGGACATGGAGACATCCAATTGGAACGACAAGTGAAATTGATTTTATTATGTGTAACAAAAATTCGTCATAGAAGACTGCAGTGTGCTAAACAAGTTCAACACAGGTAGTACCATAGATTGGTGAGATGTAAGATGCACCTCAACACTAAACTGGAACGTGACAAACTCATAAGACAAACAAAATGTATTGACATAACCAACCTTAAAAAACACCATAATACTTTCAAGTTAGAACTGAAGAACAGATTCTCTGCTTTAGAAGGCCTAACATCGGAAGAAGTGGATATTTCGGAAGTTAACAGAAAAGTAACCAAAGCTCTAATGGAAACAGCAACAAAATTAGCTGGGTCTAAGAACAAGTTGCATGTGAACAAATTATCAGGAAAAACCAAAATGTTGATGCAAAAAAGAAGAGAGATGAGGACAACTAAAGAAGATGTGACTTCCAAAGTGGAATATATAGAGCTATGCAAGACAACACGAAAAAGTATCACTGAAGACGTAAGGAAATTCAACTGTGAGCTAGTGAGGAAAGCAATTGAAAACAACCAAAGCCTTAAGATAGCAAAGGGACATCTCAGTAAGGGAAGAAAACAGATTATGGCTCTGAGAAAAGAAGATGGTTCTATAACAAGAAATAGAGGCGAAATTCTGACAAGAGTGAAAGATTTCTACTCCAAATTATATGAAAGGGATGATACATGTACTCCAGACATCATGAAAAGTACCAGAGTTCTTCCAGTCCTCCCAGCAGAAGTTGCTCATGCAATCAAGAACATGAAGCGGGGGAAAGCTCCAGGAGAAGATGGAATTACTATAGACATCATACAAGAAGCAAGTGGAGAAATCGAAACAGTACTCGCCCAAATTTTCACTCGATGCCTTAATGAAGGGAAGATTCCTGAGGATTGGAACAATGCTACAATGATCCTGCTACATAAAAAAGGTGACATTGAGGATCTCAGGAACTACAGACCTATCAGCCTCCTATCAGTGGTTTATAAAATCTTCACTAAAGTTCTTTCACACCGCTTGAAGGTAACACTGGACATGGCTCAACCGAGAGAACAAGCTGGATTCAGGAGTGGCTACAGCACAATAGATCATATCCACGTACTGAGAGAACTAATTGAAAGAGCGAGGGAATATGAACTTCCATTGTGCATGGCTTTTATCGATTATGAAAAAGCCTTTGATTCGGTGAAACCATCAGCAGTTACCACGGCTCTGAAATCCTGCGGTATTGAAGATGCATACATTAATATTATTAATAACATCTATGAAAATGCAAGTGCAAAGATTAGGCTGTTTGAAAATACAACACACATAAAAATTGGAAAGGGAGTGAGACAAGGTGACACCATATCTCCGAAGCTCTTTAATGCCACATTGGAGGGTGTTTTTCAGTCGCTGAGCTGGGAAAACAAAGGGATAAAGATTAATGGAGATTATCTAACCCACCTTCGTTTTGCTGATGACGTAGTCATTTTTGCAACTACACCATCAGAGCTGCAGAGTATGATCCAGGAACTTGCTGACAAGAGTAAAGAAGTGGGATTAAAAATGAACTTTCAGAAGACAAAAGTGATGTTCAATGCTTTTACAAGAAATGAAGATTTATCGATTGATGGAGAAAAAGCTGGAGATAACAGACACGTACGTTTATCTTGGACAGCAGATATCAAGTGAGGGTCACATTGATGAAGAAATTAATCGGCGTACAAAACTTGCCTGGAGAGCTTTTGGAAGAAACAGCATAATTTTCAAGAGCAATATGCCATTATGTCTTAAAAGAAAAGTGTTTGATCAATGCATCCTTCCAGTGCTTACGTATGGTGCAGAGACGTGGACCTTAACTAAAAGAGACATACAAAGGCTGCAGACAACTCAAAGAAGCATGGAGAGGTGCATGCTTGGTATAACCAGGAGAGATAAGAAGAGAAACTCGTGGATCCGAAAAATGACGAGAGTGGAAGACATCATGATCAGGGTTAAATCCCTGAAATGGCAATGGGCTGGACATACTGCCAGAAGGACAGACCATAGACGGACAGCCGAAATTTTAGATTGGATTCCAAGGGACAGGAAAAGACCCAGAAAAAGACCACATGGGAGATGGGTGGATGAAATTCGTAAATATGCGGGAGTGACATGGAGGAGACTGGCACAAGACAGACCGTTGTGGAGGAAACTTGGGGGAGACCTTCGTCCAGCAGTGGATTGATAATGGTTGACAATGATGATGATGATGATATATATATATATATATTAGGGGTATACAAAAGTTTTCGCCGTCCCCGCTAGCGAGCGCTCCAGGGGTCTAACCACAGGCGTCGACACGTGCTGTTAATTCGTACATGAAGCCAAGCATGGCGGTCGATAAAGTTCATTTGTGGCACTGTTTGTTATTCATGTTTAACTTAGAAAAAAGTGCGAGTCAAGCATACTGTTCAATATGTCAGGCGTATGGCGAAACGGTTATGGGTGAACGGAGGTATCGAGAATGGTTTGCCAGTTACAAGAAAGCTGATCTAAGCTTGGAGGACAAGCTACGTGCAGGTAGACCGCAGGAACTCGCAGACGAGGTGCTGGAATCGTTGTTGCAAGAGGATGTCACACACAATCGACCGCGCAACTGGGGAAATGTTTAAAAGTGGCTCAATCGACGGTGGTACGGCGTCTACAGGTCTTGGGGAAAGATCCAGAAGATTGATATGTGGGTTCCACATAATTTAACAGAGCGTAATATTAGTCAACGTTTGGGCATCTGCATGTCGTTTCTGAAGAGGCTTCAAGGGAAGAATTTCTTGTGGAAGGTTGTCACCGGGGATGAAAAATGGGTCTATTGCGACAACCCCGTACGTAAGCGATCCTGGGTCGACCCAGGCCAGCGATCAGCATCCACTGCAAAACAGGATATCCACGGGGAAAAGGTGCTGTTGTGTGTTTGGTGGGATCTGCGTGCAGTGCTGTACTTCGAACTGTTGAAACCGGGAGAAACAATCACTGCACAACGACATAGCGATCAGTTAATGAAACTGAAAGCTGCAATCGAGCAAAACCACCCTTGGACAGGTAAAGGGCGCCTTCCAGCCATCCTGTTGCGATAATGCGAGACCACATGTCGGTGGCACCACGAAATCAACCCTTGAACAATTGCATTGGGAGGTTTTACCGCACCCGGTTTACTTCCCTGACATTGCACTTTCAGACTTCCATCTGTTTCGCTCTATGCAACATGCCCGAGCACAACAGCGGTTCACCACAGTTCCACTGGTGCAAAATTTTGTCATTGCGTTCTTCAGCTCAAAACTCGAGTCCTTCTATCACAGGGGCATTCACTTGTTGCCCGCCTGAAAAATGGCAAAAGGTCATTGATTCTAACGGCCAATATTTTGTTGAATAAATGTGTACTGGTTTCCTGATGATTGTGTTCCTGTCTCCTTTCTCCTTAAAACGGCGGAAACTTGTAATACCCCTAATCATCATGATTGTCAACTATTATAAATCCACTGCTGGACGAAGGTCTCCCCAAGTTTCTTCCACAACGGTCTGTCTTGTGCCAGTCTCCTCCATGTTACTCCCTCATACTTTCGAATTTCATCCACCCATTTCACATGGGGTTTTCTTCTGGATCTTTTACTGTCCCTTGGAATCCAGTCTAAAATTTCGGCTGTCCATCGATGGTCGGTCCTTCTGGCAATATGTCCAGCTCATTGCCATTTCAGGGATTTTACTCTGATCATGATGTCTTCCACACTTGTCATTTTTCTGATCCACGAGTTCCTCTTCTTATCTCTTCTGGTTACACCAAGCATGCACCTCTCCATGATACTTTGAGTTGTCGTCAGTCTTTTTACACTGCTGGCCACCCAAAATGCAACACCAAGAAGGATATGAGATAGCAAAGCCAGATTTACTGGACACATAACAACAGATACAAAGATGAAACGACTGAGCTTACAGGCCCGTGCAACTTGCGGAACATGCAGACATCAATAGTTCGTGTGGCCCCCATGGCTGGCAATAACGGCCGCTACACGCCGCGGCATCGAACGAAAGAGGCTTTGGATGTGAGCTTGGGGTATTTCGGTCCAGGCTGCTTCCACATGTTGCCCCAGTTCATCAGGCGTAGCCGCGGGTGGTGCTTGCCGGGCCACTCGGTTGCCGATCAGCGACCAGAAGTGTTCGATGGGCGACATATCGGGAAAACAGGCGGACCACGGCTGCTGTGACACCTGATGGCCCTGAAGAATTGTTGCACGATGCGTTCCACGTGCGGGAGCGCATTGTCCTGTTGAAATGTGGCCGCTGGCAGAAACTGCAGGTAAGGGAGGACTACAGGCTACAAAACGTCGCAGATGTAGCGGTGGCTCTTGAGTGTTCTGGCGATGCGTACCAGAGGGGTGCGGGTGTCATATCCAATTGCGCCCCAAACCATAACGCCAGGCGACGGACCGGTATGGCGATGCACAATGCAGGCATCATACAGTCTCTCGCCGCGGTGCCGCCACACACGGATTCGAGCATCGTGATGTTGCAGGAAGAAGCGGGATTCGTCGGAGAAGACAATGTTGTGCCATTCCGTAGTCCAGGTGCGGTGTTCAACGGTCCACTGCCTGCCACCGCACTCGCCGGTGGTATAACGTCAATGGTAATCGGAGCAATGGGCGCCGTGCGACAAGTCCCCGCTCCTGCAGACGACGTCGAACGGTACGTGCTGACACAGGTTGTTGCGCAACACACCCTAAATCCTGCGCTAACGTTCGTGATGTGGCGGTGCGAGCCGTCAATGCCCGCCGCACAACATGCCGGTCCTCTCGTTCGGTGGTGTGCCACGGCTGCGGTAGTCGCTCCGTCCTCCGTCCGTCCCTCCTGCACCCACCGAATCCATACTCGCCTCACTGTGGCTGGATGTCGTCCCACACGGGCGCCGATGTCTCGGTACGATAAATCGCTGTCGCGGTAAGCCACTATTCGTCCTCTGTCGAACTCCGAAAAACGTGCTGGAATGACTGCCGTATTATGCGACAAGACATCAGGAAGCTTCCCACGCTGAGGTCCGGCAGCAGAACACGCTTCCACTACTTGCCTTCTGTGTACCCTTCTTAGAGTGCTTCTCGGTGGCGTGTCGGGTGCACATGATTTGCATATGCCCTGCAATGCTAATCGTTTGCATGTCCTCTCATGGGTGACGCATGCTGCGAATTTCAGGCCAATCGGATGCTTCCATCTTTATGTTGCATTTTGGGTGGTCAGCAGTGTGTATATATATATATATATATATATATATATATATATATACTAAAGAGCAAAGCCGAAAACATAAGAAAAACTTTAGAATTTAAAACGAAAGTTGCAAAATAACTTGAAGATCAAAACGCGCAACGCAGCAGTTATGAAAATTCAGAATTCACATTCTATTAAGAAGAGACTGAAACAAAAAGTTTTTTTGACTCATACCAAGTACAACATAGAAAAGGTTATGTAGCGACCGGTGTGAGTAAAAAAAGAAAAAAAACAACTGAATGCAGAAAGTGTGGAGAATACTGAGTCTTGGCTTTATCAAGGACCAGCAAAAACTGCATTTTCTCACTTCTACAAAGACCTATTTGGAAATGGGTTTCTGCAAAGTCATGGATGCAAGTAATAAGCCCACCAAAAAAAAATTCCTCCAGCTTTACAGACGGGAGATCGTCTCTCCTTCTTCTTAAAGGGTTAAAGTCTGCACTACAGTCTGTAAAACAATCTTTCGCCGCTAGGCGTACCAGAGTTCCAAAAGTTTGTGATCCGCAGGTATTTAGTCCGCAAAACTATGTAAAATAATAACAATAAAGAAAAAGTATTATCATATAGCTTGCAGGGTATGGTAATCCAGGATATAAGAGTGGCTTGTCTCATCTAACCCGCGAATTGTAGTTAACTTGAAGCTTTTACTACACACACACACCGTCGTAGGTAGCAAGAAGAAGGGTTTCAGTAACCTTTCACCTGTATGACATACAGTAAGATAGTCACTTCCTTCGTTTCGCTTTCCTCGATGCGCGAACCAACTTTCTTTCTGCCCGCCGAGACCCGACAGAGGTAGATGGCTGCAGGATGCCCGAGGGTTAGCACTCTTTGACGCTGCAGAGGGGTGCGTTCTAAGCTTGGCTCACTAGCGGCTGGCGGCGTCCCGGAGGTCAGATACCTCCACTCCTCTTCGGCTGAATCGAACTCTTTCGATGCTGGCTTCCTGGCAGGATGGGGAATATTTTTACTTGGCGTTCCAGGCTTCCATTTCTAATTTCTCGCTTGCACCTTGCTGTGGATTCTTGGCTGGAGCGGTATATACGATGATAGACACTTCCTACGAGCCAAGCGCTCTGACAGCGGCTTATGACCATTCCAAATAAATCGCACCGCTCATTTATCCAGCGGTTGAATGGCTATTACGGGCGGCCTCCTCCTGATTCCGCTGGCGCCCTGAAAAATTTCGGTGGTCTTATTACCTGTACCCGAATCGTCTGACTACTGTGAAGCGGGCACCATCGCAATTTCTTTCTCCAGGACGTCAGCCCATTGCCCGTCTTATCACCGTGGACTGCAAAAACCAACTGAACTATTTCTCGTCTGCCCCTTTTCAGCGGCAAACAAAAATTGCTGCTTTCTGTTGTCAAGTGTTTTCGCCTTGCTCTCTCTCTGTCAACATCTCAGCATTGTTCTCCCCTTTTCGTACAGAGCGCTCATCGCCAGTTCTAGACTGCTATCGTTACCGACCTTCGATATCCATAATTTGAGCGTCAGCTTAGAGCTTTTTGACGTAAATCTCCTAAAAGAAGGCATATTTATGAAGGCCCGGACGGCGCTCTGTGGCAAAGTTTGAGGGTCTCCTCACTTCTCGGTGGGCTCTTCAGAGGCAACCTTAAAAGTTCTTTGTTTTCACCCTGCAAAAGGAAATTACCAGACTCCCCCAATTAAGCGTACTAATTTTTCTAGTTAATTTTGTAATAGGCCAAATATTTAATTAAAACATTATCATAATTTAGTCACGCATTTATAGATCCAGTCCCCTTTTATAATAAATTAATTTACACCCCAAATTTTCGTATCAATATATATATATATATATATATATATATATTCCCACAGATGCTCAATTGGGTATAAGTCTGGGGAATTAGGGGACCAGGGAAGTTCTTAGAAGTATTCATCGAGCTCTTCAAATCATGCTCGGACATTTCTAGCTGTGTGACACGTCGCATTTTCGTCCTGGAAGATTCCATCCGCCCCAAGGAAGAAAATCAGCATATTTGGGTGTACGTGGTGGGCAAGGGTGGATTCATAACGAATTCAATCCATAGTACCTTCCACAGGTATGAGTGGACCCAGAGAATGTAACGAAAACATCCCCCAAACCATAACGCTGCCCCCACCAGCTTGTGTTCTGCCAGCAATGGTTGAAGAGTGTTTCTTCCCCGATGTTTCTCGCGTTATACGCCAACGTCCATCCGTTCGATGAAGCAGAAAACATTAATCACCGGAGAAAGCAATCCTTTCCCAATCAGTGCAGTTCCAAGTCCGATATTGTCGTGCAAATGTAAGCATTTTCTGTCAATGCACCTTCGTTAGCATAGGTGCAGTGACCATCCGTCTGCATCGGAGCCCGACACGCAGCAGGATTCTCTGAACTGTCGTTTTAGACACACTTCCGGTAGCCCCCTGGTTCATTCGGCCAGTGAGTTGCTCCGCTGTAGCGTGTCGATCAGCCCTCACGCACCATCGAAGCCGACATTTACCTCTCACATCAATGGCACGTGGTGCTCCGCAGTTTGCACGAAACTTATTCGCAATGGTACCATTTCTCCAATCACGATGCACTTTAACCACAGCAGCACGCGAAGAGTTCACAAACTGCGCTGTTTCAGAAATACTGCCACCCTTGGTCCGAAAGCCGATAATCATTTCTGTTTGCAAATATGATAAATCGCTTCTTTCAACCATGACAGCAACGAGTGATATGTTTTCAGAATGTCTACAGCACACCTTATATACACTCCAAGCCAGCTCACGACACGTGCCTTCTTTCATTGGCTACGCGCTGTTGACTTCAAAAGTAGGAGGTGGTCACAATAATGTGACTCGTGTGTTTATATAGGGAGATAAACATATTGAAAAAGGCTTTGATTCCGTGAAACTATATCAGCAGCTATAATGGCTTTGAAATCCTGCGGTATTGAAGATGCATACATTAACATTATTAATAACATCTATGAAAATGCAAGTGCAAATGTTCGGTTATTTGAGGATACAGCACCAATGATTATTGGAAAGGGAGTCCAAGGTGAATTAATGCAGGTTATTTAACTCACCTTCGTTTTGCTGATGATGTTATCATTTTGCAACTACCCATTCAGAGCTCTTGAGTATGATCTAGGAACTTGCTGACAAGAATAAAGAAGTCGGATTAAAAATGAACTTTCAGAAGACAAAACTGATGTACAATGTTTTTACAAGAAATGAAGATTCATCGATTGATCGGGAACAACAGGACATAACCGATACATACCTATATTTACCTTGGACAGAAGATATCAAGCAAAGGTCACATTGATGAAGAAATTAATCGGCGTATAAAACTTGGATGCAGAGTTTCGAAAGAAACAGTACAATTTTCAAGAGAAATATGCCATTATGTCTTAAAAGAAAAATGTTTAATCAACGCATCCTTCCAGTTTTGACGTATCAAACGAAGAGTGGACTTACAAATTAGTAATATCACTGGAACTAACAAGTTAGTAATATCATGCAATGCATTGATTATGATAAGCTTTCCAACATACCAGAAATCATTACTCAAGTCATCGCTCAAGTTATGAGGATAATGGTTGTGGAATAAATCTCGCTCCTGTGCCCTGACCTTTGATCCCATTTTGATGATATTCAACAAAACCGGTTCAGTATACCTCCGAAATAACATGATAAAGTTTTGTCGTAATCGAAGCATTTTACGTAAGTTCTGATGCATAAGGGCTATGGAATAGATCCCGCTCCTGTGTCCTAACCTTTGAACCCATTTCACCCATTTTCAATAGGATTCGTCCCCAAGCAGGCCCCTACAACAGTGGTTCTCAAACTTTTTGGCCTGTGGAACCCATTTCCCTACAATGTCTAGCAATGGAACTCTTCTATAAAGGCCATTTAAAAAATTATTATACGTATATGCCTATTTTTTATTACTGATTTGAAATAAAAATAAAATGAAAAAAATAAGCAATCAATAAAAAGGTAATACTTACAGAAAGGTTAGATTGGATTCCAAGGGACAGGAAAAGACCCAGAAAAAGACCACATGGGAGATGGGTGGATGAAATTCGTAAATATGCGGGAGTGACATGGAGGAGACTGGCACAAGACAGACCGTTGTGGAGGAAACTTGGGGAGACCTTCGTCCAGCAGTGGATTGATAATGGTTGACAATGATGATGATGATGATATGCCTATTTTTTATCACTGATTTGAAATAAAAATAAAATGAAAAAAATAAGCAATCAATAAAAAGGTAATACTTACAGAAAGGTAATGTAGAGCCAAGAAAATCTATTATGCCAATGATGCAAGTATTCATTAATGAAAAATATTAATGTGATGAATGGCTTTGCTTTTTATTGCCACATAATTCTTTAAAATTCGGTTCTATCGACGAAAATTGTAATCTTATATATTGCTCTGCAGTTTTAATCTTATATAATCTTATATATGGGCTCTGCAGTTTTTGTGGAGGCATACACAGAAAAGCCAATTTCACACAGATAGGTTGTCGTAAATAGTGAGAGTACTGGCACAGCTTTTTGCGAAAATAATGGATATTCTTCTTTCAAACTAGACCAAAATTCCGCCACTGACACTGTTTTATAAAGAGATGTCACTGAAGAATCTGACGTCAGTTCAATATTTTTTTCATATTCATCAGATGAAAAGGATGGAGGTTTCTCATTTATAACAAATGGATTTTTAATCCATAATTGACTTTTTGTTTTTTCATGCTGCTCATCAGGAAAATAGTGCCTCATTGAATCGTGGAGAGCTTCCAGATGCTGCGTGATTTCATCATATTGTTTGTTTTCTATTTCTGAGTCCAACTCTGACAGAAAGTTTCTCACGATTGGAAATCAGTCAAGTTCGTGGCTGCGGACACAACTGGTCCAAAATTGTAGTTTTTTTTAAATGCCACAATTTTGTCGTTCGTAGTGAATACATCAATTTGCTTTCCTTGAAGTGAAAGATTGAGCTCATTCAGTTTTGAGAAAATATCAGATAGATAAGCCACTCGAAATAACCACTCTCTATCATTTAATCGATCTTCCAAATAAAAGTGGTTATCTATGAAGAAAGCATACACTTCAGCTCAAAGTTCCAAAAAGCGTTCCAATATTTTACCTCGAGATAACCACCTCACTTCCGTGTGTAGAAACAATGACGTATGCACACTTCCCATATAATCACACAAGATTTTAAACAATCTATTATTCAGAGGACAAGTTTTTATGAAGTTTATCATTTTAACTACTTCATCCAGGACGCTTTTTAGATGGAGAGGCAAAGTTTTCGCGGCACGAGCTTGCCTATGAAGCATACAATGACTACTGGTACAGTGCTTTGCAATCATTTTGATGCTTGCGACAAAACCAGATGTTTTCCCCACCATAGCTTTAGCACCATCTGTACAAATATCAACGCAATTTTCCCACGGAATTTCATTTTCTTCAAAGAAGGAATTTAAGATATTGAAGATCTCTGCTGCAGTTGCACGTGTTATTAGCGGCTTGCATAAAAGATCTTCTGCTAGAGACGCTTCGTACGGATATTTTACAAAAACGAGCAATATCGCGAGACCCGACACGTCTGTAGACTCGTCCATTTGCAAAGCAAAATCGCAAGACTTGATGAGAACAATAAGTTCCTCTTTTAGGCTGCCTGCTATTTCCTTCACTCGGCGAGACACTGTATCATTTGACAGCGGAATTTTCGATATTTCTTTGGCCGATTTTTCACCAAGTATACACTTAACCATGTCAATAGCACATGGCTTGATTAGATTCTCTGCTATTGTATGAGGTTCATCTGCTCGTGCTATTTTAATAGCTTACTAAAAAGGAAGCCTCTGTAGCTGTTTCATTCACTGTATGTGCTGCATGAAAAATATTTTTTTTTCATTTTTAAAAGTTCACGTTTGCGCACAAAAAAATCAGTATTCTTATCTTTCAGCTCTTGATGTATAGTCTCCAAATGGCGTTGCAGTTTAGCAGGTGCCAGTGAACTATTCTGATAAACCTTGCGGCATACGGCACACTGCGGATTATCATCAGCATTCATAAATCCGAAACCAATATAGCTCTCATCATACTTTCTCCTTTTTCCAAATTTAGCAGTTTTATCTTGATCACACCTTCCATAACGTGTAACATTTTCTTTAACTGAAGCAAATTTTTTCTTTCTTGGTCATTATCATTCTCATCTATATGAGAAGTACTAGGCACTGATCGGGAATTCGACACAAAAATTTTGGAACTTGAACGTTTTAACGTACGCTGTTTAAGCCAACGATCCATTTCCAACGTTAAGCGGACTAGAGAGCATAGTTCAACAATCACATACTAACTAACATTGGCAGGCCAAATACGCAGCAAATTCTTGCTTCTCCGGCACTCTACAGCCGTCCAGACCTAGGCAGCAGTGAAGGCCATAAATTGCCTTATCAGCGTTTCAGGCGCCCCTCCTCCCTCAATCTTTCTGTCCCACGTGGTTTTCATGGCTCTCTGTCACATATTTTTTCCTGTTTTTTTATTGGTTGCAAAGAATTAGTTGGTTAAGGCTGTCATCGGGAAAAATATGAAATTAACAGATTTTCTTGAAAATTTCGGCGATGTTTTACGAACTGCTTGCGGAACCCCTGGAAGGCCGTCGCGGAACACACTTTGAGAAATACTGCCCCACAACATACTAACATTCCATCCAAATCGAAGCATTTTTGCGTAAGTTATGACGCAGACGCATAGTGGCGATGGAAGTGATTCCGATCCTATGTCCTGAGCTTTGACCCCATTTCGCCCATTTTCGGCAGGGTTTGTCCCCAGGAGGTCCCCTACCACATACTAAATTTCATCGAAGTCGAACCTTTTTTACGTTAGTTATGACGCCTAAGAGCAGTGGAATGGATCCCGCTCGTATGTCCTGATCTTTGATCCCATTTCGTTCACTTTCAATAGGGTTCCTTCGTAGGTGTTCCCGTACCAC
Organism: Macrothele yani; assembly: GCA_039090855.1. Lineage (NCBI taxonomy): Eukaryota > Metazoa > Arthropoda > Arachnida > Araneae > Macrothelidae > Macrothele > Macrothele yani. The sequence goes on from CM077004.1 coordinate 44,131,172, forward strand.
ATACTACAACTTCATCGAAATCGAACGATTTTTACGCGAGTTATACGCACGCAACTCGTGACGTAATGAAGCAGATGGGACTCGCGACCATCTGCTCGCAAGAGTGTGACGTCATAAAACTTCAATATAATCCACATACAACGCGTGACATAATGAGACAGACGGCGTGATCGCGCGTCAACATCTCAAGCGCGAGAGTGTGACGTCATAAGATTTCTAAGCATGGGTTACATTAATGGAACAACGCAAAGACACTAAAAACGTGGTAATTCAGGGTGGTTATTAACCTCACTAAACGAATCTTCCCTAAAGTCGAGATCAAGCTAAATCGATTTCTAGTATACCAGAAAACGATAGTTTAACGACTTTCATCAAAATCCTTAGAGCCGTTTTCAAAATAAAATTTACATACATACAAGAATTGGTTCTTTAATAGGTAGTATGGGATAAGGGCGATAGAATGGATCCCGATCCTATGTCCTGATCTTTGACCCCATTTCGTCCATTTTCAACAGGGTTCGTCCCCAAATGGTCTCCTACCGCATACTAAAATTTAATCGAAATCGAACCGTTTTTACGCACGTTAAGACGCATAAGGGCAATGGAATGCATTCCACTCCTATGTCCTGACCTTTTACCCCACTTCACCCATTTTCAAAAGGGTTTGTCCCCAGGAGGTCCTCTGCCACATACTAAAATTTCATCGACATCAAACCATATTTACGCAAGTTATGATGCATAAGGGCAACGGAATAGATTCCGTTTCTATGTTCTGACCTTTAACCCCATTTGTCCCATTTTCAATAGGATTCATCCCCAGGTAGTCCCCTATCACATACTAAAATTTCATCGAAATCGAACCATTTTTTCGCGAGTTATCGTGCGAACAGACGGACGGACGGAGAGACGGACATAGCTGGAGCCAATGCGCTTCTTCAACCTACGGTTGAAAAGCGTAAAAAAGACATACCAAGACTGCAGACAACTCAAAGTAGCATGGAGAGGTGCATGCTTGGTGTAACCAGGAGAGATAGGAAGAGGAACTCGTAGATATGGAAAATGACAAGAGTGGAAGACATCGTGGTCAGAGTAAAATCCCTGAAATGGCAATGGGATGGACATATTACCAAGAGAACGGACCACCGTTGGGTAATCGAAATTTTAGACTGGATTCTTAGGTACAGGAAAAGACCCAAAAGGAGCTCACGTGGGAGATGGGTGGATGAAATTCTAAAGCATGCGGAGGTGACATGGAGGAGACAAGACAGACCGTTGTGGAAGAAACTTGGTGAAACCTTCATCCATTCACCCAGAAGTGGATTGATAATGGTTGACAATGATGATTATGATGACATATATATATATATATATATATATATATATATATATATATATTCGGGATGTAAGGTCAGGTGATGCGTAACATCACAGCCTCTCCTTGACAAATGTCAACCCCGCCTTCTCGTGGTGCATCCTGTTCCTACTAAAGGGGCTCTGACGACCGCCAATAGCGGTATAACTATACCATCGGGATTAGAGGAAATTCTATCCCACACTCACCAACCCGCTTGGCCAGCGTGGTGAGTTATGGCCAAACCCCTCCAAAATGACTCCACAACTTAAACCTTGGCCCTCAGTCTCCGGCAGCTGGAATGTACCTGGCCAAGGCAGCGGCCAGTGCGACATGAAGGCAGAGGGTGCTAAGAATCCCCGGAGGACCGGACTAGGCTGCCATCTGATGCTGACCTTGGCAACGTACAATGGACGTTCCCTATCTTCTGATTCAAGGCTTCTTGAATTGGAAGAGGAACTACAAAAGATCAAGTGGGACATCGTGGGGCTAAGTGAGGTAAGGAGAAAAGGAGAAGATTTCATCGAACTGAAAAGTGGACATCTCTTCTACTATCGTGGGACAGATACTGGCAGAACTAGTGGTGTTGGATTTATAATAAACAAGAAACTGAAGGATAAAGTTGTAGAAGTTGAAAGTTCCTCTGACAGAGCTGCACGGCTTGTTATCCAACTCTCGAAAAGATACCAGGCTCAGATTATTCAAACTTATGCACCCACCACAAGTCATCCTGAAGAAGAAATTGAAGAATTTTATGAGGAAATTTGTCATCTAAATAATAAAGGTAAGCAGCACTTGAAAATACTTATGGGAGATTTCAATGCAAAAATAGGGCAACGGCAACAGAATGAAACTTCAGTAGGTAAATTCGGTCACGGCAACAGAAACCAGCGTGGAAATACTCTCGTTGAGTTTGCAGAGGCAGAAGGGTTTTTCATCTTGAACTCCTTCTTCAAGAAAAAGCCACACAGGAAATGGACATGGAGACATCCAAATGGGACGACAAGTGAAATTGATTTTATTATGTGTAACAAAAAATTCGTCATAGAAGACTGCAGTGTGCTAAACAAGTTCAACACAGGTAGTGACCATAGATTGGTGAGATGTAAGATGCACCTCAACACTAAACTTGAACGTGGCAAGCTCATAAGACAAACAAAATCTATTGACATAACCAACCTTAAAAAACACCATAATGCCTTCAAGTTGGAACTGAAGAACAGGTTCTCTGCTTTAGAAGGCCTAACATCGGAAGAAGTGGACATCTCTGAAGTTAACAGAAAAGTAACCAAAGCTATTATGGAAACAGCAACAAAATTAGCTGGGTCTAAGAACAAGTTGCATGTAAATAAATTATCAGGAAAAACGAAAATCTTGATGCAAAAAAGAAGAGAGATGAGGACAACTAAAGAAGATGTGACTTCCAGAGTGGAATATATAGAGCTATGCAAGACAGTACGAAAAAGTATCACTGAAGACGTAAGAAAATTCAACTGTGAACTAGTGAGAAAAGCAATTGAAAACAACCAAAGCCTAAAGATAGCAAAGGGACATCTCAGTAAGGGAAGAAAACAGATTATGGCACTGAGAAAAGAAGATGGTTCTGTAACAAGAAATAGAGGCGAAATTTTGACAAGAGTGAAAGATTTCTACTCCAAATTATATGAAAGTGATGATACATGCACTCCAGACATCATGAAAGATAAAAGTACCAGAGTTCCTCCAGTCCTTCCAGCAGAAGTTGCACATGCAATCAAGAACATGAAGCGGGGAAAAGCTCCAGGAGAAGATGGAATTACTGTAGACATCATACAAGAAGCAAGTGGAGAAATCGAAACAATACTCACCCAAATTTTCACTCGATGCCTTAATGAAGGAAAGATTCCTGAGGATTGGAACACCGCTACAATGATCCTGCTACATAAGAAAGGTGACATTGAGGATCTCGGAAACTACAGACCTATCAGCCTCCTATCAGTAGTTTATAAAATCTTCACTAAAGTTCTGTCACACCGCTTGAAGGTAACACTGGACATGGCTCAACCGAGAGAACAAGCTGGATTCAGGAGTGGCTACAGCACAATAGATCATATCCATGTGCTGAGAGAACTAATTGAAAGAGCGAGGGAATATGAACTTCCATTGTGCATGGCTTTTATCGATTATGAAAAAGCCTTTGATTCGGTGAAATCATCAGCAGTTACAATGGCTCTGAAAACCTGCGGTATTGAAGATGCATACATTAATATTATTAATAACATCTATGAAAATGCAAGTGCAAAGATTAGGCTGTTTGAAAATACAACACACATAAAAATTGGAAAGGGAGTGAGACAAGGTGACACCATATCTCCGAAGCTCTTTAATGCCACATTGGAGGGTGTTTTTCAGTCACTGAGCTGGGAAAACAAGGGGATAAAGATTAATGGAGATTATCTAACCCACCTTCGTTTTGCTGATGACGTAGTCATTTTTGCAACTAGCCCATCAGAGCTGCAGAGTATGATCCAGGAACTTGCTGACAAGAGTAAAGAAGTGGGGTTAAAAATGAACTTTCAGAAGACAAAAGTGATGTTCAATGCTTTTACAAGAAATGAAGATTTATCGATTGATGGAGAAACGCTGGAGATAACAGACACGTACGTTTATCTTGGACAGCAGATATCAAGAGAGGGTCACATTGATGAAGAAATTAATCGGCGTACAAAACTTGCCTGGAGAGCTTTTGGAAGAAACAGCATAATTTTCAAGAGCAATATGCCATTATGTCTTAAAAGAAAAGTGTTTGATCAATGCATCCTTCCAGTGCTTACGTATGGTGCAGAGACGTGGACCTTAACTAAAAGAGACATACAAAGGCTGCAGACAACTCAAAGCAGCATGGAGAGGTGCATACTTGGTGTAACCAGGAGAGATAAGAAGAGGAACTCGTGGATCCGAAAAATGACAAGAGTGGAAGACATCATGATCAGAGTTAAATCCCTGAAATGGCAATGGGCTGGACATACTGCCAGAAGGACAGATCATCGATGGACAGCCGAAATTTTAGATTGGATTCCAAGGGACAGGAAAAGACCCAGAAGAAGACCGCATGGGAGATGGGTGGATGAAATTCAAAAGTATGCAGGGGTGACATGGAGGAGACTGGCACAAGACAGACCGTTGTGGAGGAAACTTGGGGAGACCTTCGTCCAGCAGTGGATTGATAATAGTTGACAATGATGATGATGATGATATATATATTCTATAAAGAAGATACCTAAGCAAAAAAATACATATATAATTTTGACTCACACCTAGTACAACATAGAAAAGGTTATGTATTTACCTGTGTGAGTAAAAGGAGAAAAGATAAAAAAATAAAATAAAACAACTGAATGTAGAAGGTGTCGAGAATACTGAGCCTTGGCTTTATCAAGGACCAGCAAAAACTCTGCATTTTCTCACTTCCACAAAGACCTAGTTGGAAATGGGTTTCTGCAAGGCCATAGATGCAAGTAACATTCCCACCTAAAATAGTTTAAAAAATATATATAAGTCATGTCCTCCGTAGAGTTGCATGACCTAGCACTAGTTAACAATTTCGCTTGCATCCAATAAACCTTCCTGGCCCGACCCATGCTCTTCATCTGTTACTATTAAACAGAGAGAAGAAGATTAAAGAGAACTCAAGCTGTGAGAGTGACATAATAATTAGAAATGATTGCAATTAAAAAAGGAAATGTTAATTTTTAACGAACAGATTTTTGAAAGAAAACTTGAGTCTAAAACCCCCTACTCTACAGCTTATGACAGCACGAAAACGAGAATAAGTTAAAGATAATAATTAACTAAAGAAAACTTTGTGAAAGTTATATACCTTAAACAGTTAGTTGCAATATGTACAAAGTATTTCAGCAGTGCTTTAAGTGCATAATTAATTAGTTATTAAGAACTTAACTACTTTGAAAAAACAGCGCATAGACAGCGCATAGCAAAGGAACAAGCTTAGCCATCTTCTGTTCCTATGTACCCCAAAAGACGCTCAAAGTTACAAAGAAAAGAAAGAGTTAAAACCCGCAAAAATGTTAACAGACAAACCAATGCCTAAAAGCTGAAAAGCTAAAAAACGACAGAGAAAATGTACATGAAGTACAAACATTGAACTTATAAAACCTAGAACCCAAAAACAAGGAAGAGAGCTTACCTCTTGTGTGACAGAAACTTTTCTCCTCACAAGAGAAGAACATGGCTGACCTCTTCCGCCACTCCCTAGACGCTGGGGGGCAGTGAGGGTGGGGCTGATGGCCTCCTCATACAGCAAGAAACCAACGCGCGGAGATTTTAACCAGAGAAAAAAATATATAAACTTAAGACTGTGGATCTGTATGATCAGAAAGAGCAGAATTAACTCTCCAGAATACATGAGAAATATTATAAAATACACGAGCAGTTTATTTAATAATCTTTGCATGTATTAAATCACCTTAGTGAGCTTCTATAGATTAATCAGAATCTTATTAATTTTAATGTTGGTTTTACTATTTTTAGTATAGCTATCCTAGTGATGAATAACTAGTTTTCTTTTTTATTTGTTTTTATTTTCTTTTATAAACAGATTTTTTAAGCTTTTTTGTGATTTTGTTTATATTATTTAATTTTTTGTTTTAATAGGACCGTCATATCCATAGCACTAAGGTTCCTTTAGGTAGTTAATAGGCATCCTCTAGCCAACTTCCTTACGGCTTTGATTGGTCAGAATCATATTATTAACTGTGTAGAAAATTAAAGCAGATCTGCCAACCTTACTCTATTATTCAGAATAATTTTTCTTTATCCCTATGGCCTTAATTCCACTCTATCTGACAATAAGCATAATCAGCATAAATTTTCAATTCGTGAACTCTTCTTTCTTGTTAATAATAAGAGCTGCTCTAGAGGTAATAGAGGACAGAGGTTATTTCGCACATCAAGCAAAGTTGATTTTGCTAACTTGCTAAAAACTCTGGAAAGCTTTAAAACTGGCACTAATTTTGTTAAAAATACTTACAAAATTCTCAAGTCCTTCAAGCACTCTGTCCTTAAAAGTTTTTTCAAATTCTGGAATGAAACTGCTGACCATGTTGATAAGCATGTTTTTGCTTTGGTTCTGGACATTCTTAAACATATTCTTAAAGATAAAATTTCTCTTAAAGAATTTTCCAGTAATTTTGTTACCATCAGGTTCCTAAATAAAGCCTACGATAATCTCAATGTAAGGAAGCTGTTCTACAATAATGCAATTTTTTTTCCCATCCACAGGCACCAGTCTATTGTAAGTTTTAAATATGTTAAGACCTTAGGGTCAATAGTTAAAAACTACAAACTTAACTCTTCGAGCTACATTCCTGTAATTACTACATGTTCTTGTGATGAACATAAAGAAACAGTTCACTATGATAAGAATTACAACCATATTATCACCGGAAACTTGAGTTTTGTTGAAAATGAAAAGCTTAGGAATTTATTAGAGTATGGCTCTAAATTCAGACCTTCCTTCACAATTTCCAAAGAAAGGATTCTTGAGAGCTTCACTCAAGATGTAAATAGGTACATCGTAAAAACCAGTTTAACGTACAATCAGCCTATTGAGGCCTTCGCAGAATGGAAATATAATATAATCAATAGCTTCACCGGTGAGTTGGAAGGTCTGGACTTTTGTTTCGACAGAAATCTCTTTTTCTCTGGAGAAGCTAAAAGGTCACTCTCCAAACTACAAGACCAATTTATTTTTACCACTACGGATAAAGCTAGCAATAATTTTGCAATTATCTGTAAGAAGTTCTATTTTGAATTGTTAACTATGGAACTCAATAATAGAGTAACATACGAGCCCGTAAGTTATTCTACCAAGCAGTTAGAAAATCGGTTTAAGGCATTCTTCAAGAAACTTAAAATTCCACAAACTAGAAGATATGAGCCTGAATTTCCATTTCTTTTTGCAACGGTTAAGTTTCATAAGGATCCTGTGAAGTTCAGGTTCATAGCTAGTGGAGTAAGGAGTCATAAAAAGAAAATAGATCTTGCTTTTGAAGATGTCTTAAAGAAGGTTTTGAAACACATTAGAAACTGTTCTAACTTGATGTACAGAGATTTTTGGATTATTAATAATAATGCAAAAGTAATTTCTACTATACTCAAAGTTTGTCCCCTAGATATTAATAGTTATGATTTTGAAAACCTATATACTAATCTGCCTCTATCAGATATAATCACTACCTTTAAAGAGCTGTATGCAGAATTTAAACTTAACCAATTTGTTGATGTAGGAACTTGGAACTCTTATCTCAATTGCTGCATAAAAAATAACCATATCTTATATAATAATACTCTCTATAAGCAAGTGAACGGTATTCCAATGGGAACATCAACGTCCACGGATATCGCTAATCTATTCCTGTTCTTTAAGGAATATAAATTCATTAAAAATCACCCCACCTGCTCAGATAACTACCTTTACACTTTTAGATATATTGATGATCTGCTGTGTATCAATTATTCAGAAGTTATAGAGAGTGATTTTGATAATATCTATCCTAGCTCTCTTAACTTATGTAAAACCAACCACAGTAATCAGGAACTTGAGTTCCTAGACTTAAGCATTAAGCTCAACAGAGGTAACCCATCTATTAGCCTCTTTGATAAAAGAGTTAATTTTCCTTTCAAAGTAATTAAATATCTACACTAGAATAATAACATTTCAACCAAAGTAATTGAGAATGTACTAATTTCTCAGGTCCTAAGAACTTCAAGAATTTGCAGCAACAATTTGGACTTCAATTACCACATTAATATACTATTAGAAAGTTTTCTAGAGAATGAAATTCCTTCTTCTTTCATCAAAAGAACTTTAAGAAAAATTATTCTGAATAATAGAGTAAGGTTGGCAGATCTGCTTTAATTTTCTACACAGTTAATAATATGATTCTGACCAATCAAAGCCGTAAGGAAGTTGGCTAGAGGATGCCTATTAACTACCTAAAGGAACCTTAGTGCTATGGATATGACGGTCCTATTAAAACAAAAAATTAAATAATATAAACAAAATCACAAAAAAAGCTTAAAAAATCTGTTTATAAAAGAAAATAAAAACAAATAAAAAAGAAAACTAGTTATTCATCACTAGGATAGCTATACTAAAAATAGTAAAACCAACATTAAAATTAATAAGATTCTGATTAATCTATAGAAGCTCACTAAGGTGATTTAATACATGCAAAGATTATTAAATAAACTGCTCGTGTATTTTATAATATTTCTCATGTATTCTGGAGAGTTAATTCTGCTCTTTCTGATCATACAGATCCACAGTCTTAAGTTTATATATTTTTTTTCTCTGGTTAAAATCTCCGCGCGTTGGTTTCTTGCTGTATGAGGAGGCCATCAGCCCCACCCTCACTGCCCCCCAGCGTCTAGGGAGTGGCGGAAGAGGTCAGCCATGTTCTTCTCTTGTGAGGAGAAAAGTTTCTGTCACACAAGAGGTAAGCTCTCTTCCTTGTTTTTGGGTTCTAGGTTTTATAAGTTCAATGTTTGTACTTCATGTACTTTTTCTCTGTCGTTTTTTAGCTTTTCAGCTTTTAGGCATTGGTTTGTCTGTTAACATTTTTGCGGGTTTTAACTCTTTCTTTTCTTTGTAACTTTGAGCGTCTTTTGGGGTACCTAGGAACAGAAGATGGCTAAGCTTGTTCCTTTGCTATGCGCTGTCTATGCGCTGTTTTTTCACAGTAGTTAAGTTCTTAATAACTAATTAATTATGCACTTAAAGCACTGCTGAAATACTTTGTACATATTGCAACTAACTGTTTAAGGTATATAACTTTCACAAAGTTTTCTTTAGTTAATTATTATCTTTAACTTATTCTCGTTTTCGTGCTGTCATAAGCTGTAGAGTAGGGGTTTTAGACTCAAGTTTTCTTTCAAAAATCTGTTCGTTAAAAATTAACATTTCCTTTTTTTAATTGCAATCATTTCTAATTATTATGTCACTCTCACAGCTTGAGTTCTCTTTAATCTTCTTCTCTCTGTTTAATAGTAACAGATGAAGAGCATGGGTCGGGCCAGGAAGGTTTATTGGATGCAAGCGAAATTGTTAACTAGTGCTAGGTCATGCAACTCTACGGAGGACATGACTTATATATATTTTTTAAACTATTTTAGGTGGGAATGTTACTTGCATCTATGGCCTTGCAGAAACCCATTTCCAACTAGGTCTTTGTGGAAGTGAGAAAATGCAGAGTTTTTGCTGGTCCTTGATAAAGCCAAGGCTCAGTATTCTCGACACCTTCTACATTCAGTTGTTTTATTTTTTTATCCTTTCTCCTTTTACTCACACAGGTAGATACATAACCTTTTCTATGTTGTACTAGGTGTGAGTCAAAATTATATATGTATTTTTTTGCTTAGGTATCTTCTTTATAGAATGTGAATTCTGAATTTTCAAAACTGCTGCGTTGCGCGTTTTGATTTTCAGGTTATTTTGCAACCTTCGTTTTAAATTCTAAAGTTTTTCCTTAGTCTTCAGTTTTGCCCTTAAGTATATATATATATATATATGTACATATATCAGAACGTTTAAGCGATGGCTTGTGGCCATTCATCCGAGATGCATCCGGCTTCGAATCCCGTGGAGCATAGATTTGTGTTCGTCTTACGGCGCTGGCTCTCTCCCTTCCCTGAAACCAATGACCCTAAATTAGAAACGGACGACTTCTTGTAGCATATTGAGTTGCTCACTGATGTCGCTAAACCCCCAATCTAAAAAACAAAAACAAAAAAAAAAACTGGAGGAAGTAAAAATTAAAATGTTTGGATGGATGAAAAGCAAAAGCATGGATGTCAAGGAAAGACATAAAAGAAATGAAAGCAGAAGAAAACACAACGGAATTAGAAAAATAAACAAAATTCTGAAAAGGTAAGGTAAATTCTGGTAATTCTGTAAATTCTGAAAGGTACTCATGAGGCGATCATTAGTAGAGAGGAAGAAAACGCAATCTGAAAATCAATCTAACGGAGCTACCATAAAATATAGTAGGAACAACAAGAAACAAGATGGTGGGAAAAAGTAGTGCAGGACATGACGGAAGTAATGACAAAAAAATTGGAACAGAAAAAAATAAGAAGACTTGTTCGAACGGCAGATCCTTGGAACGTTTGAGACTGAAATGGCGGAAAGCGGAGAAGAATTCGGACTGTCTTCAAAAGATAAAAGTGTTCGCAACAAGACCGTGGTGAGAAAAAATTAACAAATGCAAAAGTTAGCATCAGATATTAACAAAATTACAAGACAATAGAAATTCACTCAAATGAAGTTAATTTTTCAAGCAGAATGATATTTCTCCTGAAGTTTGCGCAATCCTCCCTTCAAATCCAGTGGCGCGCGTAGGAATTCCTATTGAAGGGGAAGACTATATATACACTGACGGAAAAAAATCCCAACACCACGAAAAAATAGTTGTAGAGGAATGAAACCGCGGCAATACGTTTCTATAGGTAACATATTTAATCGATTATGGTTTCAAGATCAAAGCTTATTGTAAGCGCGAGAAGAGCCTTTTTAAATGTGAAATGCTGGTACATTAATAACCGGTGTAACCGCCAGAATGTTGAATGCAAGCACGCAAACGTTCATGCATTGTGTCGTACAGGTGCTGGATGTCAGTTTGTGGGATGGAGTTCCATGCCTGTTGCACTTGGTCCGTCAATACAGGGACGGTTAATGCTGGTTGGGGGTGACGCTGGAGTTGTCGTTCAATAATGTTCCATACGTGCTCGATTGGTGAAAGATCTGGTGATCTAGCAGGCCACGGCAACATGTCGACACTCTGTAGAGCATGTTGGGTTACAACAGCGGTATGCGGGCGAGCGTTATCCTGTTGGAAAACACACCCTGGAAGCTGTTCATGAATGGCAGCACAACAGGTTGAATCACCAGACCGACATACAACTGTGCCGTCAGGGTGCGTGGGATAACCACGAGAGTGCTCCTACTGTCATAGGAAATTACTCCCCAGACCATAACTCCAGGTGTAGGTCCAGTGTGTCTCGGCCGCAGACAGGTTGGTTGCAGGCGCTCACCTGTCCTCCTTCTAACCAACACACGGCCATCACTGGCACCCACGCAGAACCGGCTTTCATCAGAAAACACAACAGATCTCCACTCCGTTCTCCAATGAGCTCTAGCTTGACACCACTGACGTCGTAAACGGCAGTGGTTTGGAGTAAGTGGAATGCACGCTACAGGGCGTCTGGCTCGGAGCTGTCCTTCAAGTAACCGATTTGTAGCAGTTCGTTGTGTCACTGTGGTGGCAACTGCAGCTCGAATTACTGCCGCAGACGCGGTACGATGCGCCACTGCCATACGCCGTACACGGCGGTCTTCCCTCTCAGTAGTACCACGTGGCCGGCCGGAACCCGGTCTTCTTGAGGCAGTACCTTCCCTTGACCACCGCTGCCAACAATAATGCACAGTGGCTACATTCCTGCCAAGTCGTTCTGCAATATTGCGGAAAGAAAATCCACCTTCTCGTAGCCCTATTACACGACCTCGTTCAAACTACGTGAGCTGTTGATAATGGCTTCTTCGTCTTCTTAAAGGCATTCTTGGCTAACATCAACACACTACGTCGAATCTCAACGATAACTAACGCGTATTTACAGCAAACCCGCTTTGCATGTTCCGAGGGGTGCTACCAGCGCCACACGTAGGCGCCGAGCGCGAAATTTGCATAGACGACATCTTACAGAAGTACTCTCACCGCCTACCAACTGTCGTTTATCTAACACAACCCCTTCTTGGTGTTGGGATTTTTTTCCGTCAGTGTATATATAAACAGGGTGAAAACTCCCAGAACTCTGGATTCAAATATTTCTACCACGAATACAGTGACGTATAACTATTTTTACAAACTGTTATATTGACACTCATACTTACAGGTAATGAAAACCACTTTACAATAGATGCTGGAATTATCCACCATTCTGTTGAAGACACAAATTCACCCGACGACACATGTCGGCGGACACTCTTTTCAGCGTGTTGCCTGGTATGTCCCTCACGGCTGTAAGGATGTTGTTCCCCAGGTCCTGTACCGTCTTAGGGTTGTTGTGGTAAACTGGGTCTTTCAGATAGCCGCATAAATAAAAGTCTGGAGGACTCAAGTATGGTGAGCGAGGCTGCCAAAATTTTTTCGAGATTAATCGATCGTGGAAGCATCTCCATTGTGTCGTTTGACGTGTGGCATGTTGCTCCATCTTGTTGAAACCAATAGTAACGTTCGTGTTGTAACGTACCAGGAGATGTGACGTACCTGCCAGAAGGACGCACACGACATAAAGGCAGATAGGAATCAGAATAAAATGTCCGCGTAGCTCAACTGGTAGAGCAACTTATTCCGGAATGAGAGGACCCGGGTTCGAACCCCGGCGCGGATAAAAATGACGGAGAAATTTACTTCGTTATAATGGCGCCCGAACTATCCGGATGACCCGGCCGTTCAAAATCTCGCATTGGTGTGATGTTATTTCCACACCGCGAGACAGGAAAAATCAGAGAATTCCTTCTCCAGCGCTTCGAAAAATAAAAATGTGTGATGTTGCATTCCACACAGCAGATTGACTGGGAGTTCTCCAGTGCACGTTCTACAGTGGATGGCTGCCTGCAACGATTCATGGTCACGGCTGACCCGTGGGCCATGCCCCCGGCCCTCTTTCGGGGGGGAGATGTGACGTACCTGCCAGCAGGACGCACACGACATAAAGGCAGATAGGAATCAGAACAAATGTCTGCGTAGCTCAGTTGGTAGAGCGACTTGTTCCGGAATAAGCGGCCTCGGGTTCGAATCCCGGCGTAGACCAAAAATGACGGAGAAATTTACTTCGTTATAGTGTTCTCCTAGCATCGCTACAAATTGATGGATGATGTCTGCATACATAGCGGAATTTACAGTTGTGTCGAAAAAAAAATGGCCTTACAATTCGCCGTCTAGACATGGCGCACCACACTCCAACTTTCTGACAGTGAAGTCCAACCTCATGCAATGCTTGTGGATTCTTCGCAACCCATATGCGAGTATTTTGGCCGGTGATGTAGTTCTAAATAAAAAAGTGCCTTAGTGGTGAACGGATCAGAAAAAGTTACCCTCGAAATTTTCTAAATGTGATTCATTGTTTTTATTATTTATTATTTTTTAAATTTCATTACAACTTACCAATATCAGTTTATATTAAAATTGCGTAATCTGAGCAATTTTAAACAACAGGAAGAATGTAACGTGAGAGACATATGCTAAGATTATTAAAAAAATATTTAGTATTGCCCATAAGGAGGCAGAGAATGAGCTCACGGAATTACTTTTATTGGAACCGATATCAGTGGCGAATTGTTTAATACCAATGTCCATCAGTACCGTTTTCTCTCCAAGCACTGCAATCTTAACCCCACCAAGCAACCATCTCCTACAAATTTATTTTGACTGCCGTCTGGGCAAAGGAGCTCACATTCTCTTTGTGATAGAATCTTATTATTTGTGAGACACCCTACTGCGTGATCCAACTGTGTAGACAAATCTGAACAGTATTTTTTGTTTGTTAATTTTTGGGTTTAACAACTACCATGGGCAACTCGTATACCTATAAGCAGCCGCCCGTCCCGAAGTTCGGGTCACTTATTCCATTGAAGAGACAGATCCAGCGTCTTTGGCCATGCACACCACCCATGACTCATCCGGGGTTGGGACTCAGTTCGAAAAAATGCTCAGACTTCAGACCACCTGTACCACCAGAGCGGCCATTTCTGTAGTGTGAACATTCGGCTAAGATACGAGTATGTTTGCATACAGGACACATTTCCCCCTATTTTTACATACATGATCATTTTAAAAGTTCCTTTGTCGAGATTCTCTTGCCATGTAACCACGAAAAGTCACTTAGCGGCGCTATGCCTAGAAAAATAGTGCCTTAGCGCCGCTAAAGCGCGCTAAGCCCCTTCTACATCACTGGTTTTGGCTATTGACATATCCATTCAAATGAAACCAGGGCTCGTTACTGAAAAAAGTGTTGTTAAGCTGGTTAGTCAGATTGTTGCGCGTGAGGCTCTTAAACCATTGGCAGTAGGCAATGCGCTTTTCCGTCCAAAGGACGGAGCTCTTGCACAACTCGAATTCTGTACGGCCGTATCTTTAGACGTTTAGTAGCCCTCTGGCAGGCTGAATACGATGCCCCTAACTCTTGAGACAGTCGCCGAAGTGACTTCCGGGGAGAGCGCTGCAGGGAAACGTGAATTTTCTCTAGAAACGCCGTCGTCACCACGGACGGCCGGCCGCTTTTAGGCTTTTTTCTGAACACTGCCTGTCTCGCGAAACCGGTTTCATAATGGCATATTGCTCTTGAAAATTATACTGTTTCTTCCAAAAGCTCTCCAGCCAAGTTTTATACGCCGATTAATTTCTTCATCAATTGATATCTGCTGTCCAAGATAAACGTATGTATCTGTTATCTCCAGCTTTTCTCCATCAATCGATAAATCTTCATTTCTTGTAAAAGCATTGTACATCACTTTTGTCTTCTGAAAGTTCATTTTTAATCCCACTTCTTTTCTGTTGTCAGCAAGTTCCTGGATCATACTCTGCAGCTCTGATGGGGGTAGTTGCAAAAATGACTATGTCATCAGCAAAACGAAAGTGAGTTAGATAATCTCCATTAATCTTTATCCCTTTGTTTTCCCAGTTCAGTGATTGAAAGACATTTTCCAATGTGGCATTAAAGAGTTTGGGAGATATAGTGTCACTTTGTCTCACTCCTTTTCCAATTTAATACAACATCTATGAAAATGTAAGTGCAAAGATTCGACTAATTCAGAATACAGCCTATATACGTACATATATATATATATATATTGGCGCGGAAAATTTTGATAAAAAACATTTGAAATTTTGAAATTTGATGAATGAATGACAGTGTGTTTTTTAAATAAATAACTGATGATGAATTCGATAAACAACTTATGTTGAATTTTGTGGCAACTGACGTTGTATCTGTTATGCATGTAATGCTAAATCGGACAAACAACTAATGATAAACCTTGATAAATAATTTTAAAAAAGACAGTGTAAGTTAAGAATGAGATTAATCTTTTATGATTAAACTAACTTACTGTTTGATTAGCTCACATTGTAACTGATACTACATTTAATAAACAATTAATTGAAAAACTGCTGTAATCAAATCTCATATCAAACTCATCCTAATTTTAGAAGAAAGTAAACCAGTGCTATCTTGATAAGCAACTTATACTGTATTGGATAATTAATTTGTTAAATTTTATGAAACATTAATACTAAATTGAATAGCTAACTGATGTTTAACTTAATAAACAACAAATATTGACATGGAATAAAGTTGGGTAGTTTACACCAGGAATCCAAGAAGAATTACAGAGTAGAAATCTGTTTATTTGGTGTAACGGATATTTTACAACTAGACAAAAACATTTTCTCACTCCGGAAATTTGGGCTAGACATTGGCGTGAGGGCACCCAAATCGCTTTCCTCAAGGCTAATAACGCAGAAGGTCACAAGCACAAATCTGGATGAAGTGGGCGTATATGCTATCCCGATGGTTCTCTTTAAGACTATGTAGGAATGACTAAACGATCTTTCCGCCTCAGACTCGATGAACACAAATGGGACGTTAAACTGAAAAAACTGACCACAACATTAGCCAGAGAAGCCAATCTCCATACTACCACCCCTAAATGGGACAATTTGGTAAAGATTGCGCCTTACGTAGACCCTAAAACCACAGCGTTTCGTGAGAATTTGGAGATGTTGGTCATCAATAACACCTGCAATGAGGATGTTTCGGCAGAACTTCCTTACGCGTGGAGCGCCCTACTCAGTGACGACAGCTCATGATTTATGTTAGACGCATGCTTGGAGCGAACCATATGACAACTTTTAGCGTACCATGTTTGAATTTAATGCTTTTAGAACTTTGTTTATCTTAGACGTTACTTCAACCTGACGAAGTCATCCGTGATGGTGAAAACTAGCACTTTTTTTGTTTAGTTGTATAAATATTCGTTGCATCAAATAAACGGATTTCTACTATCTAATTCGTCTTGAACAAATATTAAGCTGGTTATAAACGATTGTCACTGTATGCGATGAAATAATTCAAGTTTTGTTTTTCTTAATAGCAGCTGTTCTCAGAATATATGAAAATAACATGGCATGGTTTTAATGCATTTTTGCAGATGCAGATTATAAATACTACAGCCTCCTTATGTACTTGATGCAGCCGTTATTTTTAGAAGCAAATGCGAAACTGTACATGAAGAGAACAAGCAGTTGCTAAAAAATAAAGCTATCGATCTCACGATAGCTTTATTTTCACTGACGAAATAAGAAAATCATTAAATTCAAACGTCATTTCCGTATGTTCTTTGGATTCAAACGTCATTTCTGTATGTTCTGTGGATTCATACGTCATTTCCGTATGTTCTGTGGATTCAAACGTCATTTCCGTCGCTATGTTTCGACAAAATGCTGTCACACGTTCATAAATAGCAGAACGAAAAGAGAATAGAAAGCAATCGTTATTACACTGCTGGCCACCCAAAATGCAACACCAAGAAGGAAGATTCCGATTAGCCTGAAATTCGCAGCATGCGTTGCCCGCGAGAGGATATGCAAACGATTAGCATTGCAGGGCATATGCAAATCTTGTGTGCCCGGAACGCCACCGAGAAGCGCTATAAGAAGGGTGCACAGAAGGCGGGGTGTAAGTAGTGGAAGTGTGTTGTGCTGCCAGACATGTGCGTGGGAAGCTCCCTGATGCCTCGTCGCAGAATACGCCAGCCATTCCAGCACGTTTTGGAGTTCGACAGAGGACGAATAGTGGCTTATCACGACAGCGGTTTATCGTACCGAGACATCGGCGCCCGTGTGGGACGACATCCACCCACAGTGAGGCGAGTATGGATTCGGTGGGTGCAGGAGGGACGGACGGAACGACGTGAGAGATTGCCGCAGCTGTCGCACACCACCGAACGAGAGGACCGGCATGTTGTGCGGCGGGCATTGACGGCTCGCACCGCCACATCACGAACGTTAGCGCAAGAATTAGGGTGTGTTGCGCAACAACCTGTGTCAGCACGTACCGTTCGACGTCGTCTGCAGGAGCAGGGACTTGTCGCACGGCGCCCATTGCTCCGATTACCATTGACGTTACACCACCGGCGAGTGCCGCGACAGTGGGCCGTTGAACGCCGCACTTGGACTACGGAATGGCACGACATTGTCTTCTCCGACGAATCCCGCTTCTTCCTGAAATACCACGATGGTCGGATCCGCGTGTGGCGGCACCGCGGCGAGAGACTGTATGATGCCTGCATTGTGCATCACCATACCGGTCCGTCGCCTGGCGTTATGGTTTGGGGCGCAATTGGATATGACGCCCGCACCCCTCTGGTACGCATTGCCGGTACACTCAATAGCTACCGCTGCATCTCCGACGTTTTGGAGCGTGTAGTCCTCTCTTACCTGCAGGACCTGCCAGCGGCCACGTTTCAACAGGACAATGCGCGCCCGCACATGGCACGTATCGTGCAACAATTCTTCACGGCCCACCAGGTGTCACTGCCGCTGTGGCCCGCCTCTCCTCCCGATATGTCGCCCATCGAACACGTCTGGTCGCTGATCGGCAACCAATTGGTCCGGCAAGCACCACCCGTGGCTACGCCTGATGAACTGGGGCAACGTGTGCAAGCACCCTGGACCGACACACCCCAAACCCACATCCAAAGCCACTTTCGTTCGATGCCGCGGCGTGTAGCGGCCGTTATTCCCAACCATGGGGGCCACACGAACTATTGATGTCTGCGTGTTCCGCAAGTCGCACGCTCCTGTAAGCTCAATCGTTTCATCTTTGTATCTGTTGTTATGTGTCCAGTAAATCTGGCTTTGCTATCTTGTGTCCTTCTTGGTGTTGCATTTTGGGTGGCCAGCAGTGTATTAATGTTTTCATTACAATGTCATCATGTGATTAATTATCGCTTCTCAGTTCGTTTGAAAAAAAAAGAACAACAGGTAACTCAAATCTTTTCACGTTGTTGAAAAAGTTGAATTAAAATTTCTTAGAAATGTTGTGAAAGCACAAATCTACCGGTGGCGGCTCGAACCTGCATCCTTCTGTTCCGGAGCCGAATGCTTTCCCAATTAAGCGTAATTTCTTTTCGTGCTGAAATTTCGTCGTTCTTCTTATTATTTCTAAATCATTAAATAAGCGTACGATGAAATAGTTCCTAAATGAATATTTACGGCCTGACGAAACATAATACCGAAGTCAACTTACAGGAATTCTTTTATTGGTCCCAGCACGAATTTCAGGAGCACAGATATCGCACTTTCAGGTATAACGTAATTCACATAGCCACATACCACATCTCCACCACTATATCAATAGCATAAATCGCACTTCGAAAATAACATAATTCACATCACCACACATCCACCACACACGAGCAACTGTTATCTCGTTGCTTTTATCTGTCGTTCTTATCTCATATATTCGTAAATCACGTTCCCTCTGACCTCAGAAGTGTTGCCAACCTTATTCTCGTTTAAGGGAAAAGATGTCACATTAAGTTTGAAAGTATAAGCAGAACAAACTCAAAATTTACATAGGGAAAGAAACTAAAAATAAAAGCTAATTCAGAATATACGTTGCATACACCGATGGAATTTATCGAAGCAAATTTGCCTCTTGACATGTGCGTCATCTCTGTAACACGTCACATGTATTACGCCCCCGCCCCCATAAGGGTATATGTGTGACACATATACCCTTATACATATGTGTACCAGTCGAGCTAGCTCTGTTGAGTGTGAGCCCGTTCTCACATCACGCACGTGTTCAGACAAGCGGATTTTTAAGCTCCGTAATGTTGAGCCCATATATATACACTTGGTCGGTTTCTGTAGGGTAAGCTTTCAGGGTATAAGGTAAACACCATATTTGTATTCGGTTTCGACGGAATCCCTGTCGCGTTTAATCAACGTGTATGTAGGCTCAACATTATAGACCTTTAAAATCCGCTTGTCTGAACCCTTGCGTGATGTGAGAACGGGCTCACACTCAACAGTACTAGCTCGACTGGTAGCTACTGGCACCCATATACCCTTATGGTACGATGTCAAAATCCTCACTACTCTCAGCAGCAAGAATATAACCCTTTTTGCTGAAAGTCTATGTATTCATCATTATAGAGGAATTTGTTAGGGTGATGACATACCAACTCTACTTCCACGTGTATCGACTACTTTAATGGAACATAGTGCAAAGAATAATAAATATTTGGGTTACCCACTGTATTTACTCGTTTTGCCTCTCCGTTTCTCAACAATCTTTGTGAGCATGCGCTCTAGTTATGTTCTCACGTCATTGAATCGTATATATGTTGCATGTCGTTTGAGCCTTGTGTCATTGTTTGTATCCCGATGAACTAGTGTGATCGAAAGATCTCGCGTTTTAACTATCGTATGCTTTTAAACTTGTACATACCTCTTAAAATCAGATTAAATGTGTAAACTCAGTGTTTTTGGGCCGCGGGTGGCCTAGTGGGCAACGTTCGTGACTGCCACAGAAAGGGCCTCAGGTTCGATTCCAGACAGGTACGAACGCTCGATCCACTAAATATCCGCAGTGCGTCGGGTGGGCACGTTAGGCCGTCGGACCCCGGGTGACCAAATGATCCTAGGTAGAGGATTTTAGGAAGGGAGTGTCTGACTCCAGGTCTTAAACAACCCTTAGAAATAGGAAGCTAGGAGATTTGGGCTAGAGTGCCCGATAGGAAAGTGACACGGAAGCGAAGTACAAAGGGAGAGGAAGACGCCCTTATTTATTACCGGAGGGCCAGTACCCGGGGTCCGACGGCTTAACGTGCCCATCCGACGCACGGCAGATATTTAGTGGATCGAGCGTTCGAACCTGCTTAGGATCGAACCTGAGGTCCTTTCCGTGGCAGTCACGAACGTTGCCCACTAGGCCACCCGCGGCCCTGTCGGACTCCGGGTACTGGCCCCTCGGTAATAAATGAGGGCGTCTTCCTCCCCCTTTCTACTTCGCTTCCCTGTCACTTTCCTATCGGGCGTTCTAGCACAAATCTCCTAGTTTCCTGTTTCTAAGGGCTGTTTAAGACCTGGGGTCGGGCACTCCCTTCCTAAAATCCTATACATATGACCATATGATCATAACTCAGTGTTTCATCATTTGGTCAAGCGTGGCTGTTGTTCAAGTTGACTATCGTGTTTTGTGTGACAGAACCTTCAGTATGAGTAAACAAAATGAATCTTATTGTGTTGTCTGAAGCTTCGAAAGGCAAGTCTTGTGCTTTCTTCAATAATTTTCGATATCTCCAACATTGTAAAAAAGCCAATACCAACGTGGTGAGCTGGATATGCCTAAAAGAAGCAACAGAAAACTGCAGAGGCTCAAGGAAGACAATCGACCCGACTGTTTTCAATGTTACAGATCATACGGGCAAACCAGATCTAGCGGAAACAGGAGTTCAGGGACTCCTAATGTTTTTTTCTCTTTTTTTGATTGGAGGTTTAACGACCACCGTGAGCAACTCAATGGGCTATAAGCAGTCGCCCGTCCCTAATTTAGAGCCACTGGTTTCAGGGAAGGGAGAGAGCCAGTGCCGTAAGACAAACACAACATCCATGCCTCACCGGGATTTGAACCCGGACCCCTTTCGGACGAATGATCAGAGGCCATTGCTTAGACCACTGCGCCACCGGGGCGGCTCTCCTAATATTGATAAATTTACTATATTTGAGCCAAAATTGATGAAATCCCGTTGCGTTTAATGATATTTTAGATAACTGTGATTATTTCGTACAAAAATAAGTATTTCCGAGTTGAAATAGAGCCTAAGTTCACATAAAGGGAGCAAGGTCAAAGAGGGTCGACAGGCATCTTCTGGGTGCGAGAGTATTAAATTCCTTTTTGTACGCAACTGACACAAGAATGGTAGGCTGTAGGAGATCTCAAATACGATGTGCAATTAACCTTTCATTTGTGCGGAAGTGATTAAAATTTCGATGTACGGAAATGCCAGTAAACCCTCGGAGCACCACAGCGCTGCAAAAAGAAAAGAAATAGAATACTTACAGTCCTAATCCTTTCTTTGACAGTGTGCCCCTGACTGCTGTGTTCGTGCAAATATCACTCGGGTTCCAATAAAGATTGACAAATGAGTTTCATTTGACGATAAACCCGCCTCATAGATAGAAACAGAATGACCTTTGTTCCAGATAAGAATAAGGTCGAATTTCAAGCACAAGGAAATACGTAAACCGCGGCGTTAATTCTACAGTAATGGATGTACACGTCTGTAAGGAGTGGCCATCCTGAAATTTACTTTCACATGGAATGAATGAAAAATGATTTAATATATTCAGAATTCCTTGGCTCTTTTATTGGACACTTTTTGGTAAAAGGATGTTTCTTATACACTGCTGGCCATCCAAAATGCAACACCAAGAAGGAAGCATCCGATCGGCCTGAAATTCGCAGCATGCGTCGCCTGCGAGAGGACATGCAACCGATTAGCATTGCAGGGCATATGAAAATCATGTGTTTAAATTTAAGAAACATAAATAAATGAAACGAAAATGTATATATATGTACACCTATACATAAAGCAAAACGAAAATTTTATCATAGGTGAACTTCAGTGCGTTAACATTTACAAGGAATTTCTGGTTTTTATCCAAAATTTAAATAATACATTTGTGACATTACAAAAGGAAGATTTAGTGCTTTTACCGATTTCGTGATGCTATATTGGTAGTATATTTTATTACAGGGATTATTCAACTGCAACTAGTGAAAGCAGGTTGAGGTACACGAAATCAGCCCAAAGGCAGTGGAGTAACTAACACAGCGCACCTCCCCCCTGCAAGATTTGCTTCAGCGCCCCTCAGCACAGCAATTTTTCCAAGATTTCAAACACGAGGGCGGATGCATTTTTCGCGGTGTGTGTGTGTGGTGGTTGTGGTCGTGTGTGTGTGTGTGGGGGGGGAGTTAGGGAGAGTGTCTGCAAAAGTAGTGGTGCTACCTAGAACCCTGTAGTTTTAACTTTTTAAGTAGTAGATTTGACAATATCTGTAATCGCTTTGTCCAAAATTAAAATAAATCACTTGAAGAAATCACCCTCTTACACATCGGAGATCTGCGGCAGCTGTGAATAAATGTTTACGCCTGACGTGCACGTAATCCTAGGTAACTGCCTATTTTCTCACATCCTCGACGAGGAACCTCACTGTGGCCTCACGCTTTTCCTCAGCAGCGCAGAGAGAGGGCGATTGGAGAGCGATCGTATTGTTTACAACCCACTGCAGAGCAATCGTATTACAACCCGAAGTCAAAGAACCGAACACTTTCAATCTGTAGGACATCCAGTGTTTTAAAAGTGAAACTAAGCATTTATTTAGGCAAAGATAAATATATCTTAAAGCAAAATAAGAATCTTTGGGTTAATTATTGCGCGTGTTCGAATTTTTTTCATAAAACTATAACTACAGTGCGGCCCTTCGTTACTTACGCCACCCCGCAGCTGCGGGGGTCGTAGTTACGCCACTGCAAAAAGGGACGGTGCTTAAAGCATAAAGTCGTAGGGGGAAGAGGGATTACATGAAAAACAGTATTTGGGTCAACAGAGCATAAGGTACGTAACTGTTGTTGTTTGTTTTTTCAAAGCCATCAAAGGGTAAACCAACTTTCCCTTTTTAACATAACTCTATTTTTTCTATAAGCTTTGGTGTACACTGAGTTAGCTTTGCATTAGGAACACCTACCTATAATAACGCGTTGATCCGCACTTCTGTGCAATCACGGCTGGCAGACGCCTAGCAACAGATTCTACAAGGTGTTGAACATCCTCCATACGTAACTTTACCCATGCAGCAGCTCCGTCAGCTCACGCTCATTCCATGGAGAAGGATCAACAGTTCTCACATCCCGTTCTAGAATATCCCATAAATGTGGCAGTAATTCTGTCGCGGCGCGAATTTTAGGGTTTCTTTTGAAATTTCTTGAATATCAAATATATCCGCGAATTTCAGATTTTTGTTTTATCTATTTTTGCCTAATTTCTATTATAATTTTTTGATTACTGTATTTTTCATAATTAAATAATTTTAATACTGCCTTCTTTAGAATTTACGCGAAAAATATCCCGCAAAGTAATCCTACTCGAAAGTCCAAGCCTGAGCTTTAAACCGTTGAATTACCTCTCAAGATGGTTCGTTACGAAGATACTCTTTTCGAACAAGCTTGACGGGTAATTCAAGGTCACATGCACTCTGCTGAAGAGTGCACACGTGCTCTTTCGTGGTTTCCCTCCGCTACTGTTGAATGACCTTTGCGACTTGCTGGACTATTAAACCGGATGTCGTCAGTTGTGTTAGTAATTTTAGCTGGAAAAAGCAGCTCACAGAAAAAGGTGTTTGAGTTTCGCAGACGCTTAGCTCAGAAAATGTTTGTGCTTTCGTGTGAGTATTTAGTATATAAAGTTTCTACATATTCGTTAATTTTAAGAATGAGTCACGTGAGTAAAATGAGTGCATCAGAAAGATGCAAGCAGTACAGCAAGGGAACGTTTCATGTGAACAAAAATCTATTGTTCTGTTCTTGTTGCAACATACCCATGGATTTTTCAAGAAAGGAAAGTTGTGAAAAGCATTTAGAAAGCAAGCTGCATAAACAAAAAGGTGTGCCTGAACAGTGAACCAAAAATAAGGCAGAAATATGTTGATGAATTAATTGAGAAAAGAACTGCACAAGAACAGCATCGCTCAATGGAACTTTCTAAATTAACTGGTGCCTTTTGTGTAGCTAACATCCCACTTTCCAAACTGGATATCCCTACATTAAAAAATTACTTGGAAAATTCGTTGAAAGACATTGGTGTTATTCCAAATGCAAATTAGATGTAGAAATGTTATTTGCCGAAAATAAATGATATTCACAAGCAACAAGTGAAAGCTTTTTTAAATCAGTATCCGGTGCAAGCATCGTAGCAGACGAAGCAACATTTTGAATATTCTCGCTGTTCCATCAGCTGAACCGAATGTGGAAAGCTGCAATGATGAAACCTCTTCGAATGCAATCTTCCTTGAGTGCATCACTTTGGGATCCGTAAATTTTAAAGCAGTCGGAGAGGCAATACTTCAGTGCGTTAATACGTATGAAATACCTTTTGCTAACATAACCGCTTTTGTGACAGACAATGCATGTTACATGTCCAAAGCGTGGGAAAAGAGCCTGAAAGCCGTGTTTTTGAATGGTGTTCACGTCACCTGCAATGGCAATCTTTTAAATCTCTTAGGCTAAATTTGGCAGAATTAATTTGAAAATGTTAAATCTTTAGTAGTTGCTGTTAAGCCTGCCTTCACAGCTTGTCCCTCCCGTAAAGAACGTTTCCGACTATTTTTGCAAGAGAAGGGCAAAATACCTTGCTTACCACCAGTACCTGTGCAGACTAGGAGGAACAGTTGGTTTGAGGCCGTGCTTTTAGAATGCAAGCATTTAGAAGACTACGCAGAGTTTTTTGGAAAATAAAAAGGCAGCAGTAGAAGTTGTATTGTGGAGGAAATCACTGGGCAGAGGCTGCGGAAAGTGAACTTCGTTGATCGGGCCTGAAATTTCGAATCTTGGTGCACCCTCCTTCAGTGGCGTAAGTAGCACAACGTGCTCCCTCCCGCCAGTTTTACTTCGGCGTCCCTAAGCGCAGTAATTTCCCCAGGATTTCAAGTACGAGGGATGATGCGTGTTTGGTGGATGGGAGGGAGGGAGGGGGGGTCAGGAACTCAGGGAACGTATCTGGAAAAGTAATGCTGGTACCTACAGCTCTGTAGTTTTAACTTTTGAAGTAATAGATTTAACAATAAATGTAATTGTTTTGTACAAAACTAAAATAAATAACTTGGAGAAATCACCCTCTTGTACATGGCAGATCCGCGGCTGCTGTGAATAAACGTTGGCGCCTGTCGTGCACGTAATCCTAGGTGACTGACCGACTGTTTCCCCACATCCTCCATGGGGAATTCCCATGTGGCCTCACGTTTTTTTCCTCAGCAGCGCAGAGAGAGGGCGATTGGAGAACGATCGAATAGCTCCAATCTGTAGGACATCCAGTGCTTTAAAAGTGAAACTTGATATTTATTTAGGAAAAGCTAAATGTACCTTAAAAGAAAATATGAACCTTTGGGTTAATTATTTGTTTGTTTGTCTTTGTGAACGTTCAAAGTTTTTTAAAACTCTATAACTGGAAGCTGCAGTACGCCCCTTTGTTACCTGCCTCCCCCCCCCCCCCGCTGTGGGGGTGGTAGTTATGCCTCTGCCGTCCTTCCTTCCCGTTTCCTTGAAGAAACAGAAGAAAAAAATGCCTAGGGAGATTTGTTAGGGATTAGGACCACCTGACCACTTACCTAGAACAACTTTCTAAGGCACATCACAACAAAAAATCACACGAATGCCAAATAACAATCTTGGCTAAAATTATTGACCGGGCCCGGACCCTGGTGGCCCGGGCGGTTCCGCCGCTTCTGTAACTGAGTATTGTCAAGATAGGGATTTTAAAGAAAAACTGAAGCAGGTTGAGGTCCATTGGCCGTATATTTCCGGACAGCTCACTTTATTTGAAAAACAGAGAATTTCCGGACAGCTCACTTTATCTGAAACAGGCCGCCCCGGTGGCACAGTGGTCTAAGCGAAGGCCTCTGATCATTCGTCCGTAAGGGGTCCGGGTTCGAATCCCGGTCAGGCATGGATGTTGTGTTTGTCTTACGGCACTGGCTCTCTCCCTTCCCTGGAACCAGTGACCCTAAATTAGGGACGGGCGACTGCTTATAGCCCATTGAGTTGCTCACGGTGGTCGTTAAACCTCCAATCAATAAAAAAAAAAAAATAATATTTGAAACAGCGAATTTCCGCACACAAAATAAATATATAATGAAATGTCGGACTTCGCCAACACCCTTCTTAGCAAGAGTTAAGACTGCGATCACGTCGCTGCAAAAAGAACTCTCTCCACTTAATTTTTTTTATTGGAGGTTTAACGACCACCGTGAGCAACTCAATAGGCTATAAGCAGTCGCCCGTCCCTAATTTAGGGTCACTGGTTCCAGGGAAGGGAGAGAGCCAATGCCCTAAGACAAACACAACATCCATGCCTCACGGGATTCGAACCCGGACCCCTACAGACGAATGATCAGAGGCCATCGCTTAGACCACTGCGCCACCAAGGCGGCCTCTCCACTTGTTATGAAAAAATTAAGCATTGTTTTTTTGAAGATAAAAAGCATCGATTTTGTCAGCCAGCCCAACATTTCTTTAAAGAATGTGGGCCGCCCCGGTGGCGCAGTGGTCTAAGGCGTTGGCCTCTGATCATTCGTCCGAAAGGGGTCCGGGTTCGAATCCCGGTGAGGCATGGATGTTGTGTTTGTCTTACGGCACTGGCTCTCTCCCTTCCCTGGAACCAGTGACCCTAAGTTAGGGACGGGCGACTGCTTATAGCCCATTGAGTTGCTCACGGTGGTCGTTAAACCTCCAATCAAAAAAGAAAAAAAAAAAAAAAAAAAAGAATGTGGGGTGTTTGATCCCGATCAATTTAAGTCCTTATTTAAGACGACGAAGAATATTTGTTTGTTTTCAGCCACATTCCTACGTTTGAAGATGAGGACCAACTAAAGTGTGAATTTCGTTCATATAAAGCGAGTGTAAAATAATTTCGTGTCAGCGAAGATTTGTTAGACTTCTAGAATACGACAAAAGGTCGTTTTCCTAAGCTACATAAAGTCGCCATCCGTTATCGGTCAGTACCCACAAATAATATCGGTGATGAACGATCCTTTTCTAAATTTAACAACGAGTTACAGGGCAACAAACACAGCATTAAAGAAGAAAATATGTGTATGTACAATATAATGTATCAAAATGCCGTCCACTGAAATGGAATCTTGATCTCGTGTAACGGCGTTGATAACATTGCTAGAATTTGAATGGTCTATAAATGTAAGTATCAATTTTAAAAAACTTATAAAGTTATAATGCTTATTTAGTTACGTACTAGTCATTTGTATTACTGCTTCGTAACTTAGCATACTTTCTTTTTTTTTTTTTTTTTGAGATGTTAGTGTATATCATCGGCAGCGAACTTTCGCGAAATTTTATAATTTACCACGTGACTGCCCACCGAAATTTGCCTTTCTTTTTCCCCACGATAAAATTACTGCCCTACCCATAACTGTTCAATTGGGTTACACTCAGATGAGTTTGAGTTTGGGAACCAAGGTATTGTGACGAATTCGTTGTCGTGTTCCTTCAAACACTCAGTAGTTATACGAGCCCGATGACAGGGTGCGCTGTTCTGTTGAAATATGACACTGCGGTACGGGTAAACCTGCAGTTATGGAGGGAGATTATCGGCTAATAGCTCCCTGTCCAGATATGGATGGAGATGGTCGGTTAATAGCTCCCTGTCCAGATATGGATGGAGATGATCGGTTAATAGCTCCCTGTCCAGATATGAATGGACATGATCGGTTAATAGCTCCCTGTCCAGATATGGATGGAGATGATCGGTTAATAGCTCCCTGTCCAGATATGGATGGAGATGATCGGCTAATAGCACCCTGTCCAGATATGGATGGAGATGATCGGTTAATAGCTCCCTGTCCGGATATGGATGGAGATGATCGGTTAATAGCTCCCTGTCCAGATATGGATGGAGATGATCGGTTAATAGCTCCCTGTCCAGATATGAATGGACATGATCGGTTAATAGCTCCCTGTCCAGATATGGATGGAGATGGTCGGTTAATAGCTCCCTGTCCAGATATGGATGAAGATGGTCGGTTAATAGCTCCCTGTCCAGATATGGATGGAGATGATCGGTTAATAGCTCCCTGTCCAGATATGGATGGAGATGATCGGTTAATAGCTCCCTGTCCAGATATGAATGGACATGATCGGTTAATAGCTCCCTGTCCAGATATGGATGGAGATGATCGGCTAACAGCTCCCTGTCCAGATATGGATGGAGATGATCGGTTCATAGCTCCCTGTCCAGATATGGATGAAGATGATCGGTTAATAGCTCCCTGTCCAGATATGGATGGAGATGATCGGTTAATAGCTCCCTGTCCAGATATGGATGGAGATGATCGGTTAATAGCTCCATGTCCAGATATGGATGGAGATGATCGGTTAATAGCTCCATGTCCAGATATGGATGGAGATGATCGGTTAATAGCTCCCTGTCCAGATATGGATGGAGATGATCGGTTAATAGCTCCCTGTCCAGATATGGATGGAGATGATCGGTTAATAGCTCCATGTCCAGATATGGATGGAGATGATCGGTTAATAGCTCCCTGTCCAGATATGGATGGAGATGATCGGTTAATAGCTCCATGTCCAGATATGGATGGAGATGATCGGTTAATAGCTCCCTGTCCAGATATGGATGGAGATGATCGGTTAATAGCACCCTGTCCAGATATGGATGGAGATGATCGGTTAATAGCTCCCTGTCCAGATATGGATGGAGATGATCGGTTAATAGCTCCCTGTCCAGATATGGATGGAGATGATCGGTTAATAGCTCCCTGTCCAGATATGGATGGAGATGATCGGTTAATAGCTCCATGTCCAGATATGGATGGAGATGATCGGTTAATAGCTCCCTCTCCAGATATGGATGGAGATGATCGGTTAATAGCTCCCGTCCAGATATGGATGGAAATGATCGGTTAATAGCTCCCTGTCCAGATATGGATGGAGATGATCGGTTAATAGCTCCCTGTCCAGATATGGATGGAGATGATCGGTTAATGGCTCCCTGTCCAGATATGGATGGAGATGATCGGTTAATAGCTCCATGTCCAGATATGGATGGAGATGATCGGTTAATAGCTCCCTGTCCAGATATGAATGGACATGATCGGTTAATAGCTCCCTGTCCAGATATGGAGAGACATGATCGGTTAATAGCTCCCGTCCAGATATGGATGGAAATGATCGGTTAATAGCTCCCTGTCCAGATAAGAATGGAGATGGTCGGTTAATAGCTCCCTGTCCAGATATGGATGGAGATGGTCGGTTAATAGCTCCCTGTCCAGATATGGATGGAGATGGTTGGTTAATAGCTCCCTGTCCAGATATGAATGGACATGATCGGTTAATAGCTCCCTGTCCAGATATGGATGGAGATGATCGGTTAATAGCTCCCTGTTCAGATATGGATGGAGATGATCGGCTAATAGCACCCTGTCCAGATATGGATGGAGATGATCGGTTAATAGCTCCCTGTCCGGATATGGATGGAGATGATCGGTTAATAGCTCCCTGTCCAGATATGGATGGAGATGATCGGTTAATAGCTCCCTGTTCAGATATGAATGGACATGATCGGTTAATAGCTCCCTGTCCAGATATGGATGGAGATGGTCGGTTAATAGCTCCCTGTCCAGATATGGATGAAGATGGTCGGTTAATAGCTCCCTGTCCAGATATGGATGGAGATGATCGGTTAATAGCTCCCTGTCCAGATATGGATGGAGATGATCGGTTAATAGCTCCCTGTCCAGATATGAATGGACATGATCGGTTAATAGCTCCCTGTCCAGATATGGAGAGACATGATCGGTTAATAGCTCCCGTCCAGATATGGATGGAGATGATCGGTTAATAGCTCCCTGTCCAGATATGGATGGAGATGGTCGGTTAATAGCTCCCTGTCCGATATGGATGGAGATGGTCGGTTAATAGCTCCCTGTCCGATATGGATGGAGATGGTCGGTTAATAGCTCCCTGTCCAGATATGGATGGAGATGATCGGTTAATAGCTCCCTGTCCAGATATGGATGGATATGGTCGGTTAATAGCTCCCTGTCCAGATATGGATGGAGATGATCGGTTAATAGCTCCCTGTCCGATATGGATGGAGATGGTCGGTTAATAGCTTCCTGTCCAGATATGGATGGAGATGATCGGTTAATAGCTCCCTGTCCAGATATGGATGGAGATGGTCGGTTAATAGCTCCCTGTCCAGATATGGATGGAGATGGTCGGTTAATAGCTCCCTGTCCAGATATGGATGGAGATGATCGGTTAATAGCTCCCTGTCCAGATATGGATGGATATGGTCGGTTAATAGCTCCCTGTCCAGATATGGATGGAGATGATCGGTTAATAGCTCCCTGTCCGATATGGATGGAGATGGTCGGTTAATAGCTTCCTGTCCAGATATGGATGGAGATGATCGGTTAATAGCTCCCTGTCCAGATATGGATGGAGATGGTCGGTTAATAGCTCCCTGTCCAGATATGGATGGAGATGATCGGTTAATAGCTCCCTGTCCGATATGGATGGAGATGGTCGGTTAATAGCTTCCTGTCCAGATATGGATGGAGACGGTCGGTTAATAGCTCCCTGTACAGATATGGATGGAGGTGGTCGGTTAATAGCTCCCTGTCCAGATATGAATGGAGGTGGTCGGTTAATAGCTCCCTGTACAGATATGAATGGAGGTGGTCGGATAATAGTTCCCTGTTCAGATATGGATGGAAGTGGCCGGTTAATAGCTTCCTGTCCAGATATGGATGGAGATGATCGGCTAAGAAGTCCCTTTAGCGTCCACCATTCAGTGTTTGTGAGATGATAACTAACGGACCTAGGGCTTGACAGCAAAAAGCTCTGCCGACCAGAACACCACCTCCACCGACCTGTTGAACCCCAACTGTCTAACAACGGGATAGGGCTTCATGCTGTTTACCCCATATGCGAACTCGGCCATTAGCATACTGCAGCATAAAATAGGACTCATAACTCCATAGGACCTTTTTACATCTGTCGAGGGTCCATTGCC
Organism: Macrothele yani; assembly: GCA_039090855.1. Classification (NCBI taxonomy): domain Eukaryota; kingdom Metazoa; phylum Arthropoda; class Arachnida; order Araneae; family Macrothelidae; genus Macrothele; species Macrothele yani. Next base: position 44,162,476 of record CM077004.1, read on the forward strand.
GACGTTCCATGGCCCTTGTGGGCATTGTCTGCGATAACTGGGTGACATCATGGGTACCCTCGTTGCGTTGGTCTCAAGCAGCGGAAATCCGGTCAAAGCAAAGTACGGCGCATGATGCATGTGGAAATAGGTCGAACAGCACCATTGTTGTACTGGTGGGTGAGCTGGGTGACTATTGCGCGTCGTAAAATTAGAGTAAAATCATACAAAATGAAGAAATGTAGGTACAGCAAAATGTATATTTTTTCTTTCTCACAATATCTTCCCTCTGATGATATGCAACGGTCCCATCGTTCAGTCCACTTTTCAAAGCATGTGACGAAGGTATTTTGTGAAAGCTGCTTTAGCCCCTGCACAGCTTGAATAACATCAGCATGTGTGTTGAATGTTGCACCACGGAAATTCTCCTTCATTGTTTGAAACAACCAGAAATCGCACGGGGCGAGGTCAGGACTGTAGGCAGGCACAGTCATGATTTGCATGATTTCAATACTGAATTTCCTACGAAACTGTTGAACACAAGCAGCCACATGTTGGTGGGCGTTATCATGGTGTAGGGTCCACTTGCCAAATAGTTGCGGTCACTTAATCGATATGTGTCGTCGCAGATGTTTTAAGACTGAAGTATAATACTGAGCATTGACAGTAATTTGTGGAGGAACGGCATGCTGGTAGACTACACCTTTATGATCAAAGAAAATTATCATCATCACCTTCACAGCTGATTTGGTTTGGCGGACTTTTTTCGGAGGAGGCGAGCCTGTGTGTTTTCAGACACTCGTTGTGCGCTTCGTGTGGGGATCGAACTAGTGGGCCGTGTTTCATCGACAGTTATTACTGTGATTAGAAAGTTTGGATCCTTTGCAATCATTTGTTTCCACTCATGACACACCTGAACTCTGGCTAACAATTATTCTCTCGTCAGGTGATGAGGTAGTCATCTGGAACACACACCATTCAGCAGTAATTTTTCGCGTAAAATGCGGAATGTCGGCGTTTTTGAAATATTAGTTGACGCCGTAATGTCTTCACAATTCACTCGTCTATCTTCTTACAGCATTGCTCAAACAGTGTTAGCAATACGCTCCGTAACAACACATTCTGGTCGATCTGGCGTAGGAGCGAGTTCTGCCGACAAACGCCCTTTTTTCAAATCATGGTGCTATCTAAAAGTCATTTACTCACCCAAACATTTATCTTTGTAAGCTTTTTTCATTAAATCAACTGTTTCTGGATCCGTTTTACCCAAACGATAGCAAAATTTTATCGCACAACGCATTTCATTTTTTAACTCTAAATTACTCACCTCCACAGAGCTGTATGGCGAAATGCAGACGCACCTTAAACAACTGCGCAATAACAAAACCAGAACCGTCTGCCACGGCTAATAACTGTTGCCATAGATACTTCCTAAATTCAGTTAGTCGTCTGCGTGGTTATTTCCCCTTCGCACTGTTGCCAACTCAAAAAAACTTACTTTCAGTTTTTATGGAACTGCCTTTGTACACTGCCGGACAATTGCTAAGGACGGATGACAATAGCAACGATAGCAACCATAAAATGGAATGCAGGAAAATGTGGAAATTAGCATAAGTGCGGGATACAGTAAGACGTGTTGTGCGTATACAAATTTTGGATTGCCGAACTTGTTCGTGACGTCATAGCGCTGATGAGAGATATAAAGGATTTGACGCGTATTGACCGTTGTTGTTCAAACGCAAAGTTGAAGGGAAAGAATCAATTGACGAACTTGCAATTTTCAGTATGTCTTCCCGACATCACCTAGATGATTTTACGCGTGGCCGTATTATCGGCAAGATTGAAGAAGGGAGAAAAATAACAGATGCTGCCAGGGAGTTCGACGTCAGCCACAGTGTTGTTTCAAGGCTTTAAAAATCATTTCAAACAAATGGAGAGTATAGCAAACGTCACGGGGGAGGTCGTGTTCGCAGTACGACACCTGCAGAAGATCGGTACATAGTGCTATCAACAAAAAGACACCGACGCAGCACAGCTAGTGAGGTAGCAAATCAGTTTATGGCTGCTACTGGCAAGCGGATCTCCCGAAAAACTGTCGCCAGACGTTTGCATGAAGGAGGACTATACGCCCGCTGTCCTGTTGTGTGCATCCCATTGTCCAGACGTCACCGTACCGCCCGTTTGCAATGGTGCCATCATCATCGCAATTGGACTGATAACGACTGGTCTGCTGTCCTCTTCTCAGATGAGAGTAGATACAGTCTATCGTCTGATTGTCGACGACAACTGATCTGGCGTGATAGTGGTATTGCATATTGTCCAGCAAACATACAAGAAAGGGACCGATATCCGACATGTAGTGTCATGGTATGGGCTGGCATCATGATCAATGGCCGTACGTCCCTCTATGTGCTTCCAACTGGGACTATGACTGGCCAACGATACATTAATGATGTTCTGCTACCTCATGACCGCATGTTCCGTGGTGCTGTCGGTGATAGATTCATTTTCATGGACGACAACGCAACATGTCATCGAACAGTCGCTGTCCAGGAGTGTCTTGAGAGCGAGGATATTCAACGCCTCGTATGGCCAGCACGTTCTCCCGATCTGAATCCTATTGAAAATGTGTGGGATGCTTTGGGGAGGAGTCTTGCTAGTCGCCAATGCCCTCCAATAAACAAGGACACCCTCATCCGTGCACTGACAGAGGAATGGGATAAATTACCCCAACAGCTGCTTGATAATGTTGTGCAAAGCATGACACGACGTGTGGAATCTTGCATCGCCCTCCATGGTGGCCATATCCCGTATTGACATCTTACGCCGTAACGCCTGCGGACGGTCATTGCATTTTTTTCACGTTTACGTATTCTGCACAAAATGGGCTGTTTGTCCCTTGAACACGTTGCAAAGCCTTCTGGATTTCAGAGCACAATAAATTGTCTTTCTCGTAATGTCCTGGCATTCTGACATTATTTTATTTCACTTGGCATCCAACCACACTTACTTTTATATGCGCTATATAGCCGTTTATGATCCGTCCTTAGCAATTGTCCAGCAATGTATTTTGGCTTATAATGAAATACAGAAATCATTTTCATAAACCACCGAAAAAAAGGTCAGAGAATTTACTACAACGTCTATTCTCCAGGGAGGGCTTGCTTGCCTTTCAGGGGTTAGGAGTGAGTAAGCTCCCTGCTAGCTACTGCTCTGCTTGAAAGCTCTGACACCTCCATTACTTATTCTTCATATCTTCGACTTTCTATGCGCTCGTCGCCAAACTTTCATAAACACAACAAGTTTTGTCCGCAATAGCCTGTGTCTAAAGCATTCCAATGATACTCCACTTCCTTGAATCTTCTGTATATTTTCCTATCCGCAACCCAGGTGGCGCAGTGGTCTAAGCGCTGGCTTATGACCATTCCTCCGAGAAGGGTAGGGGCTCAAATTCCAGTGAGTCATGGATGTTGTGGTTGTCTCGCGACACTGGTTCTCTCCCTTTCCTGGAAGGCAGTGGCCCTCAGTTACGGACGGGCGACTGCTTATAGCCGTACGAGCTGCGCACGGTGGTCGTTAAACCTTCAATCAATATACACTGGCGGAAAGTGAAAAAGAACACCAAGAAGGAATTGGCGGACGATCATGAAATTTACATATGTTAATGGAGTCGAGTTTATGTAGGTGTGATGTTAATTTCGGGACCAACCGGTGAGCGCTTACGCCACAGCACGGCATAATATGCAAATTATCGTCGGTGGTATTTAAGGACTACGGCAAAGTCAATGTAATCAGTCGTCGGCGTACGGACACGTGCGAAGACCCTTAAGAAGCTGCAATGCCTGGACATGGAAGAAGTGTACGATTTCAGCAGTTATCGGACTTTGAGCGAGGTCGTCTAGTCGTACTCCGCGAGGCCGGGTGGTCATATCGTCGTATTGCGGACGGGAAGAATCGGTGGTGGTACGATGGTGGCTTAGATGGTCCGAGGAACATTCCCACACGAGAAGACGTGGAACCGGGAGTCACAGACGGACTGATGAGCGGACCGATCGACGCATAAGAAGAGCGGCGTTGTCAAGCATAACATCCACTGCGACGCAAATCCGAGCTGCCGTTGCACCTGAGGTGACTGTGCGAACAATCCTCAACCGTCTACTGGATACAGGACTACGTGGACGTGTGCCTCTGGCATGTGTACCTCTGACTCCAGCCCACCGTCAGGAACGGCTACAGTGGTGTCGCCAACGTCTGCACTGGAGAACGCAATGGGGATCTGTCGTGCTCAGCGATGAAAGCAGATTCTGCTTGGGAGCCTCCGATGGCCGTATGGGTGTTCGCAGACGCACAGGGGAGCGTCTCCACCCTTCTTGCATCCGCCAGCGACACACAAGGCCTACACCTGGTCTCCTGGTGTGGGGAGCGATCAGCTATCACTCTCGTACACAACTATTGTTTGTACCGGGTACGTTAAACAGCACCTCCTACATCAACAACATCATTCAGCCCGTTGTTGTGCCATTTGTAAGGTCGGTCCATGTGGTGTTTTCCAGCAAGATAAAGCACGCCTACACACGGCACGTGCAACGCAACATGCATTTCAAGGTGTGAGACAACTTCCATGGCTTTGTCCTCCATCGAGCACGTGTGGGATTTTATGGGACAACGACTTATCCGGTCTCCAACGGCCAGCCACGACCATCCCCGATTTACGCGTCCAGGTTGAGGATGCTTGGAACTCAATACCCCAAACTTACATCCAACATGTGTACGACAGACTCCATGCCAGAATTGCACAGTGTGACGCAGTTCATGGCGGTTCAAACTCGTACTAACCATGTTACATGGAAATGTTATTTTTCAGTTTACGAGCAAATACAGCTGTATTTTGCCATAATGTTTTGATCACGTTATCCTCTGTATTCCGTTATTATGCTGTATAAATTTCGTTGGTATCAGACGTCTCCTATCACGTATAATCTAATTTAACCATCGTTTTTAGTTCCTGTTTTCTAATGTAAATTTTATTTATTCTTAGTGATCATATTCTATTTTATTCTATACTAGTGATCCGGTTTATTGGCGCAGGAATATATAAAACGTTTCCAAGCTTTTGCACATCAACCGGATGGTCTTTTCAAGAAAATTAGACAGAAGCTGTCTAACTTCCTTGAAAAGTAAATAGATGATGTCATCGCTCTGTCCACGTTATTTTATAAAACAACGCATAGCAACTGAAAAATTGTTCATCCGACTCCGCTGGGATGAAAAAATGTATTCACCATTTCTATTGCCCTTTGGATTTTATCAGCTGTAATTTAACAGCTTGCTCTGTTGAATGCCACTAGATGGCGACACATCAGTTGCTGAACCCATCAATATGGATTTGTGTAGTCAGATGCTGACTGATAAACCACACATAGCGCTGTGAATTGTTGGCACCCTAGCGTAAAGCGAACGCACTCGGCTAGTCATCGAGATATCTGGGGTTCGATCCCAGCGGTGTCGGATGAGCCATTTTTCAGTTGCTATGCGTTGTTTATAAAATAACGTGGACAGAGCGATGACATCGTCTACTTACATTATCTCCACGTATTTAAATATATATTCCTTTAAAAGCTCTCAGTTTCTGTCCAGCTCTCTTGAAAAAGCCATCTGGGTGATGTGTGAAAGCTTGTAAACGCTTTTTATATTCCTACGCCAATAAATCTGATCACTAGTTTAGTTTTACTATTTTCTACATAATTGGTGCACTGTTCCTCGTTATTAACCGTTTTTCTGACTAAACGCCACTGATTCTTTCTCGGCGAATTTGTAACTCCTGACAGCAGGTCAAAGTGTAACTGCGTAGTAAGTCTTGATAGACAGGAGCTGGTGTGCTCGATGTTCTGGATGCAGTGTGGGAAATGCTATTGTATACGATCTTCTGTGTGATACAGGGTGTCCGAATAATGACTGTGTACTGAATGTACGAATTGCAGTAATGTAATAATAAAGAAATTTTGAATGGAATTCCAGAAGTGACTCGCCACGTGGAAGTGATCTGTGTCTGGTAATCTTCATGTCTCTTCACCCCGAGGCCCAGGCAGCTGTCATTCCGAGCGAAGATCATTCCCGAGCGTTTGGTCGACGGAGGTAGACGTGTCGATTGATCACTCGTCTCGGAACAAGGACAGCGGTGTTGACGGTTGAACAGAGAGTGTTTTTTGGTGGAACATGCCTTTCGCCACGACGATACATACACAGATGAAGCGCAAAAACAGTTAGCTAGGAAATTTCGTGATGCAGACGTCCTCTACCGAAATGCGGTACGTCAATTCATAGCAAAGTTTCGAGAAACTGGCAGTGTTCTGGATGTCCCTCACGCCGGTTAGGCCATTCACGGCAGACGAGTCCGTACAGGATATCCAGGACAGGATACAGAGGAGTTCACACAAGTCCGTGACGCGGCTGTCACAACAAGCTAATGTGCCAAAGAGTACAGCTCACGATATTCTGAAAGGAAGTTGCGTTTCCACCCGTACAAAGTGTCTGCCGTGCATCAGCTGAAAGGAACATACCACGTGACCCGTGTTCGGCACTGCACGTGGTTCCAAGAGTTCCTGTCTGAAGAAGGTGAGGACATTCTGGGCGTGACTTGCTTTACAGATGAGGCATGGTTCCACCTCTCCGCGTACATGAACAAAAAAAAAAGCACTCGTGTGCGGAGTACTGAAATTCCCCACGAATTTAGGGAAGTGCCTCTCCACAACCATAAGCTGGGTGTTTGGTGCGCCATGACTCGTACGCACATGATTGGGCCCATTTTCTCCAGTGAAACCATTAACTCAGAACGGTTCCATGCTCCGATTATTCAATTATTCATACCCGAACTCACAGAACGGGAATTCAAACGAAGGATGGTTCCAGCAAGACAGTGCAACTACTCACACCGCTGTCGCATCAATACAGCTTCTGGAGGAATTCTTCGGAAATCGCATCATCTCTCGGGCACTCTGTCCTGCCGGTCACTGGATCTGACACCGCCTGACCTTTTTCTAGGGGCAGCACTGAAGGGTAAGGTGTACGCAGGTAATCCACATACACTTCAAAGAGCTACAAGCTGCAATAACGACCCACATCCAGCAAATCACACCACATACCCTGAGAAATGTCTTCACTAACATGCAGAAGCGTGTGCAGATATGTCTGGACGTCGACGGGGCCCATTTTCAACACCTCCTGTAGGAACCAGTATGAGTGTTACTTTCAGTGCACAGTTATTTTGACGTACCACAACGTCTATATCCGCAGATAGTCTAGGGCGACTTACGGCTGACAGCCTGTGACGAAAATAGGTCCCAATTGAAATCATTATAGTGTCAAAAATACGTGCCGCATATTAATCGTGTTAGCATATTCGTAAACAGCATGGAGTCCAATTCGGGTACTGCGCAATACGTCGAGCGCACGACGATCCCTTCGCTCCCTGTGCGCGGGGCAGATGATGCAATATCTCTGGGTGTGCCACCGCATTCGACTCTGTCTATCTAGGTAACCGTGAGCGCAGCACGACAGTGCGTGGCATCGTTTTAAAGCTCTCGACGAGATCTATTCAAATATACCAAGGACATTTCGCAGTGGTTTGAAACAGAGCTGAGTTCGGGCTCAATTTTCGGAGCCCGAGTCAGTCCGAGCCCGTGGTATATTAGCCCAAGCCCGTGGTATATCATCCCGAGCCTGAATTTTATATTGCAAAATAGAGCCTGGGCTTGAACGAGCTCGAAAACTGGCTAACCTGTTCAACCATTAATAAAAACAACATTTCCTTTTCCACACTTCCACTCTCTCCTCCCCCGTAATTAACCAATGTATTTCTCAAATGGGGAGTGGGGAAGGGACCTCTATCTATTTTTATAGCGTAACTGTAAGATTTTCTTTGATCGTTCGTTTCCACCTGAAGTGCTTCGGACGGCCGGACATCCAAAATGATCGGGTGGTGCTGCAATTCTATGTTGCTAAAATAATGCTAATGTTATCGCGGCATAATGTGCTGCAATATGTACGTTGCTAAATAGAATTAGCAGGGAGATACTGCGTGGAGATAGGGGGTAAATTATCGTCCGCAAATTATAAACTATCCAATATCTATATATTTCTTGAAAAAGCTTTTTCTTCTCAGCAGAAACACACTGATGAGCGGCCTATGGCAGTTTCTACCCAAGCCCGGAATAAATATCCATTTCGAAAGCCCGCTCCCCAACCGGAACCAGTTGCAGAAGAATTCCCTTTACCAACTATAAAGTGTCTCATTTGCTAAATCATATAAAATCACATTTATATATAAAAAAATTCTCTCGCTCTCCCTCTCTCTAAGAACCCGAACCGCAGTAAATATTCAACAGCCCGAGCCCGATTCGGGCCCGGGCTCTGCTTCTGGCTTTCGGTCTCGGGATGAGCCCGTCTCAGCTCTGGTTTGAACTAAACATTTTAAAAACTGTTTTCTTGTGAACCAGTGAACACTTTTGACAATATCGTGGTTTATCTGGACAACCGTGAGTGCAAACCGACCGTGCGTGGCAACGTTTTAAAGCTATCGACGAGATCTATTCAAATATATAAAGAACCTATCGCAGTGGTTTAAACTAAAAATTAAAAAAATGTTTTGGTGTGAACGGCTTAAAATTTTCGACAATGCCACGGAATTCGCAGAATGAACGCAAGCAAAAGTTGAGAAAATCAAAACGAGAGGCAACAACAAGGGATGAAGGATGCAAGAAGCCCAAGGAGACTGCAGCCCAACGAACTAGAGAGTATCGAGAACGCCTGAAAGCAGCAGCCGCCAGACAAGAATCCAACTCACCGATCTAACCGGTACCCGGTCCATCTCGAATTCTGCTTTGTGTTCGCAATGTATCCAGCATTATTTGAAAAAAATATGTTAGCTACTTTTCATATCATAGACCTGTGTTGGCTATATAACAAATTAAATAAACGCTTTGAAACCATACTCAACTAACTCATTTCAACTCTCCGATCTGCAAGTCGCAGTCCTACGTTCCAATCTGATGGCTCAATCAGAACTGAGCCTACCTGTATTTTTCGGACACCATGTATACTGAATTGTGGAAGGAGCGAACTACATTTATGTGAAGCGAAAGATTGTTATATCGTCAGCGTATAATTTAATGGTAATTTATGACGTGCTGGGGAATAAACAAAATTAATCCGCAAACGTAAGGAAGGTATATTCATTTACTAATCCATGCAGTTTATTACAGATGCATTTTGAAATGTGCATACTTAAGTCTTCAGCTGCTACGCATAATTTTAAACCTGTAAGCACATTTTAGCAAAGCAGAAATAGATATTTCCCGCAAAGCTGTTATTTACAATTATTGTAAGGAAACTTTGAAGTAAAATTATTGAAAATTACCATGTAATGATTCAAATTCGATACATTAGAATCTAAAGAAACCAGAACTCATTCCCTAAGTATTCATCCATATGAACAATAAATCAAATTTAATGTGTTTCATATAAAGATTCATGAAATTTAATAATATACTACGTGATAATGTGAAATGTATTTCAAAACTGTACTGCAAATAGAAGCTATAGTTACATACAGTGGCGGAAATGGGCTGTAACGCAGCGGAACCCCTCGTTGAAAGAGCTATGCGACACCAAAAGAGAGGGAGCGTTTAATTTGAATAAAACATTTCGTAATGCATTATACATTTCAATTAACGACACCGTCTTATATGAATTCTTCTTCTTTGAATAAAGAAAACAGCTCTCACTTCAACTAAACGTTTGTATTTCATTTTAAAGGTTAATAACGAAATTTCCTTATACGGTTTTGTATCTACTGCGAATGATTTGTGTATATTAAATGTTTATGGAATTCACTTGTACGTTGGGTTCTGGCAGCGAATAATTCCCATTTCCATCACTGGTTATATCGTTAAAACATTTTACCATATTTTGGCAACATTAAAGAAAATATTCATGCTTAAATATTAAAAACAAAATAATTAATGTTCATGGTATTAAATATTAGTTACACTGACTCTCTATAGGATTTCTTATATTTGATGTTAAAAATATTCTCTTGAGATTGTAAGACAAGTTGGTTTTCTTTTGTTTGTTGGGATCTGACATGGTGAGTTGTATAATACCACCAATTAAAACAATTTGCTTCATCAAGAACATACGAAAGATCGAAATGCATGCACAATATCAAGCTGGGGTATATCATTTCCATTCCCGGCCAAAAGTGTTAGTTTTTTGTAATGGCAATAATCCTGGCAAGTTATGATAGATTCGAATTACTCCTGAAAGAGTGCGGCTATCTCCTGTCCTCGCGATCTGCTTCTTACCATCTCGTTCAGTCGTTCCACCTGCTCCTCACTTAGATATTCTTTCCAGTTGCCGACTTTTCCTTTCCAGAAAAAGTTTACCTTCTGAAACTTTGCAGCATCCTCTTCGCTCTTGGGCACGCTGAATTCGCCATCGTTGTCAACATCCGCGCCTTCCTTCGGTAAGTAGAAGTCTAGTTTCTTCATGGTTTCGAAGCTGGTGTATTCTACGATTCGTGCCAGCAAATCAGGATCATCAACTAATGGTTGGTGATACTTCTTTCCTAAAAATTTCGCAATAGTCAAAATGTTTCCCGCCGGATCATGTTTCATGTTTTCGTAAGTGAGAAAAAGGACGTTGGGATCGTTTCTGTGTTCATACCACGAAAGGTTGTGGTCAAACCAGTGACCATATCCCAGATCTCCATCAATGAAGCATTCAAAAAAATCGTCCAAGGTTCCCTCTGAAAACTTGTACATGGACGGCATTTCTTTGGTGTGATTATAATAAGAGATGCAATTGTCTTTCGGATTCCTCGCTATGTAGATATACTTTGCCTGAGAATTATAGGGATGTAGATGAAATGGAAGATGCGTTTTTATAGCTCTCGGTGGTTCCAATTTTGCTACAGGTTCTGTCCCGGTGAATTCTAGAAATGGCACATACTTGCTCAGCATGTCGTTCATATTTGGAGGGGTGGCTCCAAAATTGAGGATTTCCCACACGATGTACTGTGTCCACGTGGTTCCAGATTTGGGATACGTGACGATGAAGATGTCGTCGGGAGTCGGTTTGTAATTTATTCCTGCTAAAAAGTTCTCCTCTGTAAACTGATATTTAGGGATGAGAAGCCCTGCTACGACTTTGCCTGCTGGCTTCAGCTTTGGAACGTATTTCTTGGTCGACATGGTCTTGCTGGTGTCAACCTAACGAAAAAGACAAACAGTTACTTAGATAGCAAAAACATTTGAGAAAACAGAATTTGATGGAAATTTTTGTTACATTTTTTTCGTTACTTAAGGGGATATTCTCATTTTTGTGTGAAAAAAATCGATTTTTTAAATTATTTTATTATTTCAGGTCTTAAGAATATGTGTGCCAAATTTCAAGTCGAAATTCACAAAATTGGCCAAGTTATTATTTATTATTGTCCAGTGGGGTCACAGAGAAAGCCGAAGTTGAGAAAACTCTGAACGAATTCAATCAAGAACCGCCAATTCATAAAGACGTCGAAAATGCTATAAAGCCGATTTCCAACGATTTGTCATCAACAGAGTTGCTAGAAAGGTTTTGGGTGATGACACTCAAAACAACAACGAAAGTTTCAATTTTACTGTTTGGCGGTTCGCGCCCAAACATCTTCACTGTGGCTCAAAAACCATCGAAACGACAGCTTATGTAGCAGCAGGCATTTTTAATGAAGGTTTTTCAGCCGTATTGAAGATGATAACAACAATAGGAATCGTTATTGGCGAGCAAACAAAGATATTTGCCAACGCGCGGGACCAACAGCGTCGGCAGAGATCGTACGAAGTAGAGCAAGGAACACTGTATGGCCCTGGTATAGCAGATTGGCAGAAAAATACTGGAAGTACTCGATATGAATCCGTAAACTGTACTTGAAACTTTAAACGCGTTTTTACCAGCAAACAGCTTTTTCGCGAATGGTTGGCATGATATATCAAATACTATTGGACCGATCAACTTCAAATGTAAAATTGCATGTTCAGCAAACATCTTTTTATCGTTTGATGAACCAGAAACGCGATACGTTATGTATATATTTTAATAGCAAAAAACATTGTAATTTTTTTGAGCTAAATTGATAATTTGAGTTTGACAAGTCACCATTTCCTCAAATACACACTATCTACCAACAAGTAATTGGACACCTGTGATAGCAAATGAACAAAGTTTATTCACCTTCAATAGTTGGGGGAGCCTCCGCGAGCGGCGATTACAGCTGCGACCCTCCGGGGCATACTCTCAACCAGGCGTTGTAAGACGGCTAGCGGTATTTTCTTCCACTCGGCTTGGAGAAGAAAGGTCAGTTCCTTCACCGATTTCGGACGGTGGGGGCACCCCTTAAGTCGACGCTCCAACTCGTCCCAGAGATGACCGATAGGGTTAAGGTCCGGGTTATGCACAGACCAGTCCATTCGATTAACCCCATTGTCCCTATACCAAGCCATGGTGGACCTCGCAACATGACAGGTGGCATTGTCATCTTGAAAGTAACATGGATCCACCCCGTAAAACTGACACAACGTAGGAAGCGCATGGTCATCCAAAATGGTGCAGTAGGTCTCGGCGTTGAGTCTATCAGGAATTGCGACCAAGGGTCACGTGCCACACCAGGAGAAACACCCCCATAGCATAATTCCACCGCCGCCGAACTTCACAGTTGGCACAATACATTCCGGCAGGAGGCGTTCTTCAGGCAGACGCCAAACACAGACCCTGCCATCCGAACGGTAGAGGGTAAACCTTGATTCGTCGCTCCAGAGAACCTGTTTCCACTGTTCAACGGTCTACTGTCAACGTTCTTTGCACCACGTTAGCTGAGCAGCGCTATTGGACTTGGTGATCAAAAGGCTTGTGGGCGACAGCACGTCCATGATAACCGAGCAGATGGATGGGCTTCCTTACGGATGGTATTCATCGAAAAAACACTCCCGGATGCCTGTTGAAACTCCTCGCGGATGTGGCCCATCGATTTGGGGCGGTTCTTCCGAATTTCTTTGGCCAGCACCCGTCGGTCTCTAACTCCCAGTTTTGTGGGTCTGCCGGGTCGGGGCACATTCCGACAGTCACCTCTCATCTTCCACTTGCCAATCACGTTGGCCACTGTCGATTTTGGTAACTTCAACTCGCTGGATATGTCACGTATGGATCGGCCATTTCTGTGATACCCGACGATTACACCTTTTTCTAAATCAGAGAGCTTCGAACTGCGTGGCATCTTGTATGCGACTAGTTGCGTTGTTGTTTCCCACACGATATTTAACGGCAGCGGCCGTGACGTGTATCAGGACCGCAGATTACGTCGATTGCAGGGGTGTCCAATTACTTGTTGGTAGATAGTATATATATTTTTTCTGGTTCATCAAACGATAACTACTTGTGCATAGAGTAAAACGCCGTTCGAGTTTTTTGTTTCAGATCCCCTGGAGTGGAAAAATCATGCAAACCAGCTACAGCGGATCTTCGGTCAGTGTCATGGTCGAGGGGGATTTCCTGGCATGATTCTTCATGAAACTTATTAAAAACTGTTTTGAAAATACCTGAAAAGGTAATAAATAGATGTACCTACTTTGGAAACAATTGATTGCATAGTTTCGTCAATAATCACTCCAAAAAAAGCGGCGGTAATTTTATCGTAAAAAATGAGAATCCCCCCCCCTTAAAAGATATTGAAACTAAATATTCGTGCTGATTGAAAAGGCAACGGAATTCTACTTATTACTGGAAATATTTCGAAAAGCAAGCATTAAGAATAACCATGAAGTATCGTTTGAAAAATACAGGAAACTATCCCGGTGGTTCAGTGGTCTAAGCGCTGGCTTATGACCAATCGTGTCAGACGTGTGAGGATTTGACTCCTGTGAAGCATGGATGTTGTGTTTGTTTTACGGCACTGCCTCTCTCCCTTCCCTGGAAGTAACGTCCCAAAATTAGGGACAGGCGACTGCTTGTAGCCCATCGAGTTGTTCACGCTGGTCGTTAAACCTCCAAGCGAAACAAATTAGTGTAGGAAAGTTACAAGCTATGGCGGCGTCAACGTTCAAATCTGGAGGGTTTAACCATGGGTTAAGTATCACTTGCCACTTGCATAAAAATTATGTTTACACAGGTTTATACCGATCAGTATTCAGGGGGATGTAAGGTCAGGTGATGCGCAACATCACAGCCTCTCCTTGACAAATGTCAACCCCGCCTTCTCGTGGTGCATCCTGTTCCCACTAAAGGGGCTCTGCCGACCGCCAATAGCGGTATAACTATACAATCGGGATCAGAGGAAATGCTATCCCGACACTCACCAACCCGCTTGGCCAGCGTGGTGAGTTATGGCCAAACCCCTCCAAAATGACTACACAACTTAAATCTTGGCCCTCAGTCTCCGGCAGCTGGAATGTACCTGGCCAAGGCAGCGGCCAGGGCGACATGAAGGCAGAGGGTGCTAAGAATCCCCGGAGGACCGGACTAGGCTGCCATTTGATGCTGACCTTGGCTACGTATAATGGACGCTCCCTATCTTCTGATTCAAGTCTTCTTGAATTGGAAGTGGAACTACAAAGGATCAAGTGGGACATTGTCGGGCTAAGTGAGGTAAGGAGAAAAGGAGAAGATCTCATTAAACTGAAAAGTGGACATCTCTTCTATTTTCGTGGGACAGATACTGGCAGAACTAGTGGTGTTGGATTTATAATAAACAAGAAACTGAAGGATAAAGTGGTAGAAGTTGAAAGTTCCTCTGACAGAGCTGCACGACTCGTTATCCAACTCTCGAGAAGATACCAGGCTCAGATTATTCAAACTTATGCACACACCACACGTCATCCTGAAGAAGAAATTGAAGACTTTTATGAGGAAATTCGTCATCTAAATAATAAAGGTAAGCAGCACTTGAAGATAATTATGGGAGATTTCAATGCAAAAATAGGGCACCGGCAACAGAATGAAACTTCTGTAGGTAAATTCGGTCACGGCAACAGAAACCAGCGTGGAAATACTCTCGTTGAGTTTGCAGAGGCAGAAGGATTTTTCATCTTGAACTCCTTTTTCAAGAAAAAGCCACACAGGAAATGGACATGGAGACATCCAATTGGGACGACAAGTGAAATTGATTTTATTATGTGTAACAAAAAATTCGTCATCGAAGACTGCAGTGTGCTGAACAAGTTCAACACAGGTAGTGACCATAGATTGGTGAGATGTACGATGCACCTCAACACTAAACTCGAACGTGGCAAGCTCATAAGACAAACAAAATATATTGACATAACCAACCTTAAAAAACACCATAATACCTTCAAGTTGGAACTGAAGAACAGATTCTCTGCTTTAGAAGGCCTAACATCGGAAGAAGTGGATATTTCGGAAGTTAACAGAAAAGTAACCAAAGCTCTTATGGAAACAGCAACAAAATTAGCTGGGTCTAAGAACAAGTTGCATGTGAACAAATTATCAGGAAAAACCAAAATGTTGATGCAAAAAAGAAGAGAGATGAGGACAACTAAAGAAGATGTGACTTCCAAAGTAGAATATACCGAGCTATGCAAGACAGCACGAAAAAGTATCACTGAAGACGTAAGGAAATTCAACTGTGAGCTAGTGAGGAAAGCAATTGAAAACAACCAAAGCCTTAAGATAGCAAAGGGACATCTCAGTAAGGGAAGAAAACAGATTATGGCTCTGAGAAAAGAAAATGGTTCTATAACAAGAAATAGAGGCGAAATTTTGACAAGAGTGAAAGATTTCTACTCCAAATTATTTGAAAGGGATGATACATGTACTCCAGACATCGTGAAAGGTACCAGAGTTCTTCCTGTCCTCCCAGCAGAAGTTGCTCATGCAATCAAGAACATGAAGCGGAGGAAAGCTCCAGGAGAAGATGGAATTACTGTAGACATCATACAAGAAGCAAGTGGAGAAATTGAAACAGTACTCGCCCAAATTTTCACTCGATGCCTTAATGAAGGGAAGATTCCTGAGGATTGGAACAATGCTACAATGATCCTGCTACATAAAAAAGGTGACATTGAGGATCTCAGGAACTACAGACCTATCAGCCTTCTATCAGTGGTTTATAAAATCTTCACTAAAGTTCTTTCACACCGCTTGAAGGTAACACTGGACATGGCTCAACCGAGAGTACAAGCTGGATTCAGGAGTGGCTACAGCACTATAGATCATATCCACGTACTGAGAGAACTAATTGAAAGCGCGAGGGAATATGAACTTCCATTGTGCATGGCTTTTATCGATTATGAAAAAGCCTTTGATTCGGTGAAACCATCAGCAGTTACCACGGCTCTGAAATCCTGCGGTATTGAAGATGCATACATTAGCATTATTAATAACATCTATGAAAATGCAAGTGCAAAGATTAGGCTGTTTGAAAATACAACACACATAAAAATTGGAAAGGGAGTGAGACAAGGTGACACCATATCTCCGAAGCTCTTTAATGCCACATTGGAAAATGTCTTTCAATCACTGAACTGGGAAAACAAAGGGATAAAGATTAATGGAGATTATCTAACCTACCTTCGTTTTGCTGATGACGTAGTCATTTTTGCAACTACCCCATCAGAGCTGCAGAGTATGATCCAGGAACTTGCTGACAAGAGTAAAGAAGTGGGATTAAAAATGAACTTTCAGAAGACAAAAGTGATGTTCAATGCTTTTACAAGAAATGAAGATTTATCGATTGATGGAGATAACAGATACGTATATTTATCTTGGACAGCAGATATCAAGTGAGGATCACATTGATGAAGAAATTAATCGGCGTACAAAACTTGCCTGGAGAGCTTTTGGAAGAAACAGCATAATTTTCAAGAGCAATATGCCATTATGTCTTAAAAGAAAAGTGTTTGATCAATGCATCCTTCCAGTGCTTACGTATGGTGCAGAGACGTGGACCTTAACTAAAAGAGACATACAAAGGCTGCAGACAACTCAAAGTAGCATGCAGAGGTGCATGCTTGGTATAACCAGGAGAGATAAGAAGAGGAACTCGTGGATCCGAAAAATGACGAGAGTGGAAGACATCATGATCAGAGTTAAATCCCTGAAATGGCAATGGGCTGGACATACTGCCAGAAGGAGAGACCATCGATGGACAGCCCAAATTTTAGATTGGATTCCAAGGGACAGGAAAAGACCCAGAAAAAGACCACATGGGAGATGGGTGGATGAAATTCGAAAATATGCGGGAGTGACATGGAGGAGACTTGCACAAGACAGACCGTTGTGGAGGAAACTTGGGGAGACCTTCGTCCAGCAGTGGATTGATAATGGTTGACAATGATGATGATGATGATTCAAGGGGCAGGGGCAAAATCCAGGAGGTATGACTTTCCCATATAAGTATTATGTATATACACTGAAGAGCAATTGAATTAGAGATACCTGTCTAGTAACGTGTAGCACTCACTACCTATCGACCTGATGACGGCGGCGATTCGTCTCGGCATGGACTCGACAAGACACCGGAAGCGTTGGGAAGCCATACGGATCCATGACCTGTGAAAAAGCTCCCACAGTTCACGAAGATTTGATGGAGGGGGCTCACAGCCTCGAACATCTCTCTCGATGGCATCCCAGATGTGATCGATGGGATTGAGGTCAGGTGACTTAGCTGGCCAAGGAAGCGAGGTCACGTCGTTGGAGTGTTCATCCAACCATTCGGATACAATTCGGGAGCGATGGCACGGTGCATTGTCTTGTTGCAGGTCTCCAGTGGAATGTTGAAGACGCACAAACGGGAGTAAATGGTCGTCCAGGATATCCCGGTAACGTTGAACTGTGAAGGACGATGTCACACCTACCAGGGGTCCCATTTCAGTCCACGTAAACAGTCCCCAGACGAGAATGCCACTCCCACCAGCTTGAAGTGTACCCTACTGGCAAGAAGGGTCCATCGCTTCATGTGGTTTGCGCCGTATTCTTATCCTACCATCCGCATGTAACAACGTGAATCTCGACTCATCAGTCGAGGCAACATTTTTCCTAATGTCTAGGCTCCAGTGGCGATGTTCCCGCGCCCATGCTAATAACCTTTGCAGCCTGTGATGTGCGGTCAGCAGCGGTACCCTCGTAGGACGATGGCTTCTCCCCATAGCGAGGAGATGGTTCTGGATAGTGTGGCTGCTTACACGTTTTTGTGCATCAGCGTCAAATTGCCGAGTGATTTCTTGCACTGTGGCCCGTCTATCATCTGTTACAATGCGAGCTAGCCGACGATGACCCCGCTCATCCACACGCTGTTGTCCACGGCAGTTGGTCCTTGCAGGGATGGTTTTACCGGATTCGTGACACAGTGGCTCGTGAAAATCCCAGTGCCTGCACGACTTCCGAGATGGAGTGACCCATTCGTCGGGCCCCGACGATTTGCCCACGATCAAATGCGCTTAGATCCTTCGTCTTACCCATACTGCGTCCGATTCTTACTGATTCCCGTCGCATCACTCCTTATATTGCCGGATTGATGCATGCGTCATGTCATTTCCGTTTACAGGGTTCCCCACAGCGCCACATTTGCATAACGCTAGCTGTCTCTGATTCAATTGCTCTTCAGTGTAAACTAGGTTGAACCAAAAAGTAAGGACAATGCTCTCGTTACGTTGGCAAGCAGAGATACGGCAGATTACTATTTGCGAAAGGGGAGGGCACGTGACCTTGACACGATGCGGATGCAATCACTAATCTTGTAACCGCAGTTACCCAACAGCTGTAAGGGTGTAAACATGGCCGCTTGTTTGACGGAATGCCCCTTCACCGAGGAGCGAAGTGTAGTGAGATTTTTATGGGATGAGGGTGTTCAACCCGTTGAAAATCATCGTAGGTTGCTTGTGTAATATGGGGAGGATAAGCGTATGAGCCAGAGACATGTGAGAAAGTGGATAGAAAAGTTTCAAGCCTGTAGAGCGATTGTGTTTGATGAAGCTCGCTCGGGCCGTCCGTGGACTTCTCGCACAAAGGACCATCTGCATTTCATCGATGCGGTCATTTAAGAAGATCGCCGGGTTACTCTGTCTGACATCGCTCAGCTCAAAAGGCAAACATTACCTATGGTTCTGCATTCTCAATAGTGCATAATGATCTCAGATATCATGAAATGTGTGTCATATGGGTACCACGGCAGCTGTCTGATGCGCACAAACAGCAGCGCCTGGAAATTGGCAGTGTTTTTGCAGCGATATGAGTCAGATCCCAGTATTCTGGAGAGAATTGTCAGTGGAAATGAAGCATGAGTCAACCATTACAACCCCGATGCTAAAAGAAGTTCAAAGTTATCCATTCAGGACGAGATTTAACGCTGACTCTCTTTTTTGACATCGAAGGGCCCATCGTTGAACACTATTAAGCGCAAGGTAAGTCAATTAATAGTCAGTTATATTGCGACTTGCTGAAAGACAAATTGAAACCAGCAATTCGCGCGAAACAACGGAGAACGTTATCCAAAAAACGTGCTGTTTCTGCACGACAACGCTCGTTTACATACGGCATTGGCAACGCAACAAATAACTACTGAGTTGAAGTTTGAGGTGTTACCACATCCTGCTTACAGCCCCGATCTGACGCTGTGAAACTTTCATGTCTTCGGGCCTATGAAACACGCTTTGCGAGGCCAACGTTTTGAAAGCGATATCCAGGTAGAGGGAGAGGTGCATTCGTGGCTGCAAGAAAAACCCAAAACATTCTTTTCTGCAGGAATCAAGAAGCTTGAAGACAGATATAAAATATGCGTTGAACGACAGGGGCACTATGTTGAGAATTGAGGTAATTGTTATCTGTAAGCCTGTTAGTTTCTTAAACATACGGCAACACTGACCTTACTTTTTAAAAAAATATATATACGTATTGAAGAGAAATTGAATTAGAGACAGCTGGCATGATGCAAATGTAGCGCTGTGGGCGGCCCTGCAAACGGAAACGACATGACGTATGCAGCGATCCGACAATATAAGGAGTGATGCGATGGGAATCAGTAAGAGTCGGAAGCAGTATGGGTAAGACGAAGGATCTAAGCGCATTTGATCGTGGGCAAATGGTCGGGGCCCCACGAATGGGTCACTCCATCTCGGAAGTCGTGCAGGCACTGGGATTTTCACGAGCCACAATTTCACGAGTGCACCGTGAGTAAATCGAATCCGGTAAAACCATCCCTGCAAGGGCCAACTGCCGTGGACAACAGCGTGTGAATGAGCGGGGTCATCGTCGGCTAGCTCGCACTGTAACAGATGATAGACGGGCCACAGTGCAAGAAATCACTCGGCAATTTAACGCTGATGCACAAAAACGTGTAAGCAGCCACACTATCCAGAACCATCTCCTCGCTATGGGGAGAAGCCATCGTCCCACGAGGGTACCGCTGCTGACCGCACATCACAGGCTGCAAAGGTTATTAGCATGGGCGCGGGAACATCGCCACTGGAGCCTAGACATTAGGAAAAATGTTGCCTCGACTGATGAGTCGAGATTCACGTTGTTACATGCGGATGGTAGGATAAGAATACGGCGCAAACCACATGAAGCGATGGACCCTTCTTGCCAGTAGGGTACACTTCAAGCTGGTGGGAGTGGCATTCTCGTCTGGGGACTGTTTACGTGGACTGAAATGGGACCCCTGGTAGGTGTGACATCGTCCTTCACAGTTCAACGTTACCGGGATATCCTGGACGACCATTTACTCCCGTTTGTGCGTCTTCAACATTCCACTGGAGACCTGCAACAAGACAATGCACCGTGCCATCGCTCCCGAATTGTATCCGAATGGTTGGATGAACACTCCAACGACGTGACCTCGCTTCCTTGGCCAGCTAAGTCACCTGACCTCAATCCCATCGATCACGTCTGGGATGCCATCGAGAGAGGTGTTCGAGGCTCTAACCCCCTTTATCAAATCTTCGTGAACTGTGGGAGCTTTTTCACAGGTCATGGATCCGTATGGCTTCCCAACGCTTCCGGTGTCTTGTCGAGTCCATGTCGAGACGGATCGCTGCCGTCATGAGGGCGATAGGTGGTGCTATGCGTTACTAGACAGGTATCTCTAATTTAATTGCTATTCAGTGTATATATTATATATATATATATATATATATATATATATATATATATATATATATATATATATATATATATATATGGGATGTAAGGTCAGGTGATGCGTAACATCACAGCCTCTCCTTGACAAAAGTCAACCCCGCCTTCTCGTGGTGCATCCTGTTCCCACTAAAGGGGTTCTGACGACCGCCAATAGCGGTATAACTATACCATCGGGATTAGAGGAAATGCTATCCCACACTCACCAACCCGCTTGGCCAGCGTGGTGAGTTATGGCCAAACCCCTCCAAAATGACTCCACAACTTAAATCTTGGCCCTCAGTCTCCGGCAGCTGGAATGTACCTGGCCAAGGCAGCGGCCAGTGCGACATGAAGGCAGAGGGTGCTAAGAATCCCCGGAGGACCGGACTAGGCTGCCATCTGATGCTGACCTTGGCTACGTATAATGGACGCTCCCTATCTTCTGATTCAAGTCTTCTTGAATTGGAAGAGGAACTACAAAGGATCAAGTGGGACATCGTGGGGCTAAGTGAGGTAAGGAGAAAAGGAGAAGATCTCATTGAACTGAAAAGTGGACATCTCTTCTACTATCGTGGGACTGATACTGGCAGAACTAGTGGTGTTGGATTTATAATAAACAAGAAACTGAAGGATAAAGTGGTAGAAGTTGAAAGTTCCTCTGACAGAGCTGCACGACTCGTTATCCAACTCTCGAGAAGATACCAGGCTCAGATTATTCAAACTTATGCACCCACCACAAGTCATCCTGAAGAAGAAATTGAAGAATTTTATGAGGAACTTTGTCATCTAAATAATAAAGGTAAGCAGCACTTGAAAATAATTATGGGAGATTTCAATGCAAAAATAGGGCAACGACAACATAATGAAACTTCAGTAGGTAAATTCGGTCACGGCAACAGAAACCAGCGTGGAAATACTCTCGTTGAGTTTGCAGAGGCAGAAGGGTTTTTCATCTTGAAGTCCTTCTTCAAGAAAAAGCCACACAGGAAATGGACATGGAGACATCCAAATGGGACGACAAGTGAAATTGATTTTATTATGTGTAACAAAAAATTCGTCATAGAAGACTGCAGTGTGCTAAACAAGTTCAACACAGGTAGTGACTATAGATTGGTGAGATGTAAGATGCACCTCAACACTAAACTTGAACGTGGCAAGCTCATAAGACAAACAAAATCTATTGACATAACCAACCTTAAAAAACACCATAATACCTTCAAGTTGGAACTGAAGAACAGGTTCTCTGCTTTAGAAGGCCTAACATCGGAAGAAGTGGACATCTCTGAAGTTAACAGAAAAGTAACCAAAGCTCTTATGGAAACAGCAACAAAATTAGCTGGGTCTAAGAACAAGTTGCATGTAAATAAATTATCAGGAAAAACGAAAATGTTGATGCAAAAAAGAAGAGAGATGAGGACAACTAAAGAAGATGTGACTTCCAAAGTGGAATATATAGAGCTATGCAAGACAATACGAAAAAGTATCACTGAAGACGTAAGAAAATTCAACTGTGAACTAGTGAGGAAAGCAATTGAAAACAACCAAAGCCTAAAGATAGCAAAGGGACATCTCAGTAAGGGAAGAAAACAGATTATGGCACTGAGAAAAGAAGATGGTTCTGTAACAAGAAATAGAGGCGAAATTTTAACAAGAGTGAAAGATTTCTACTCCAAATTATATGAAAGGGATGATACATGCACTCCAGACATCATGAAAGATACCAGTACCAGAGTTCCTCCAGTCCTTCCAGCAGAAGTTGCACATGCAATCAAGAACATGAAGCGGGGAAAAGCTCCAGGAGAAGATGGAATTACTGTAGACATCATACAAGAAGCAAGTGGAGAAATCGAAACAGTACTCGCCCAAATTTTCACTCGATGCCTTAATGAAGGAGAGATTCCTGAGGATTGGAACACCGCTACAATGATCCTGCTACATAAGAAAGGTGACATTGAGGATCTCGGAAACTACAGACCTATCAGCCTCCTATCAGTAGTTAATAAAATCTTCACTAAAGTTCTTTCACACCGCTTGAAGGTAACACTGGACATGGTTCAACCGAGAGAACAAGCTGGATTCAGGAGTGGCTACAGCACAATAGATCATATCCATGTGCTGAGAGAACTAATTGAAAGAGCGAGGGAATATGAACTTCCATTGTGCATGGCTTTTATCGATTATAAAAAAGCCTTTGATTCGGTGAAACCATCAGCAGTTACAATGGCTCTGAAAACCTGCGGTATTGAAGATGCGTACATTAATATTATTAATAACATCTATGAAAATGCAAGTGCAAAGATTAGGCTGTTTGAAAATACAACACACATAAAAATTGGAAAGGGAGTGAGACAAGGTGACACCATATCTCCGAAGCTCTTTAATGCCACATTGGAGGGTGTTTTTCAGTCACTGAGCTGGGAAAACAAGGGAATAAAGATTAATGGAGATTATCTAACCCACCTTCGTTTTGCTGATGACGTAGTCATTTTTGCAACTAGCCCATCAGAGCTGCAGAGTATGATCCAGGAACTTGCTGACAAGAGTAAAGAAGTGGGGTTAAAAATGAACTTTCAGAAGACAAAAGTGATGTTCAATGCTTTTGCAAGAAATGAAGATTTATCGATTGATGGAGAAAAGCTGGAGATAACAGACACATACGTTTATCTTGGACAGCAGATATCAAGTGAGGGTCACATTGATGAAGAAATTAATCGGCGTACAAAACTTGCCTGGAGAGCTTTTGGAAGAAGCAGTGTAATTTTCAAGAGCAATATGCCATTATGTCTTAAAAGAAAAGTGTTTGATCAATGCATCCTTCCAGTGCTTACGTATGGTGCAGAGACGTGGACCTTAACTAAAAGAGACATACAAAGGTTGCAGACAACTCAAAGTAGCATGCAGAGGTGCATACTTGGTGTAACCAGGAGAGATAAGAAGAGGAACTCGTGGATCCGAAAAATGACAAGAGTGGAAGACATCATGATCAGAGTTAAATCCCTGAAATGGCAATGGGCTGGACATACTGCCAGAAGGACAGATCATCGATGGACAGCCGAAATTTTAGATTGGATTCCAAGGGACAGGAAAAGACCCAGAAGAAGACCACATGGGAGATGGGTGGATGAAATTCGAAAGTATGCAGGGGTGACATGGAGGAGACTGGCACAAGACAGACCGTTGTGGAGGAAACTTGGGGAGACCTTCGTCCAGCAGTGGATTGATAATGGTTGACAATGATGATGATGATGATGATATATATATATATACACTGACGGAAAAAAATTCCCAACACCACGAAAAAATAGTTCTAGAGGAATGAAATGGCGGCAATACATTTGTATAGGTAACATATTTAATCGATTAAGGTTTCGAGATCACAGCTTATTGTAAGCGCGAGAAGAGCCATTTTAAATGTGAAATGCTGGTACATTAATAACCGGTGTAGCCGCCAGAATGTTGAATGCAAGCACGCAAACGATCATGTATTGTGTCGTACAGGTGCTGGATGTCAGTTTGTGGGATGGAGTTCCATGCCTGTTGCACTTGGTCCGTCAATACAGGGACGGTTAATGCTGGTTGGGGGTGACGCTGGAGTTGTCGTCCAATGATGTCCCATACGTGCTCGATTAGTGAAAGATCTGATGATCTAGCAGGTCACGGCAACATGTTGACACTCTGTAGAGAATGTTGTGCTACAACAGCGGTATGCGGGCGAGCGTTATCCTGTTGGAAAACACCCCCTGGAATGCTGTTCATGAATGGCAGCACAACAGGTTGAATCACCAGACCGACGTACAACTGTGCCGTCAGGGTGCGTGGGATAACCACGAGAGTGCTCCTGCTGTCATAGGAAATTGCTGCCCAGACCATAACTCTAGGTGTAGGTCCAGTGTGTCTCGGCTGCAGACAGGTTGGTTTCAGGGGCTCACCTGTCCACCTTCTAACCAACACACGGCCGTCACTGGCACCCAGGTAGAACCGGCTTTCATCAGAAAACACAACATATCTCCACTCCGTCCTCCAATGAGCTCTAGCTTGACACCACTGACGTCGCAAACGGCAGTGGTTTGGAGTAAGTGGAATGCACGCTACAGGGCGTCTGGCTCGGAGCTGTCCTTCAAGTAACCGATTTGTAACAGTTCGTTGTGTCACTGTCGTGGCAACTGCAGCTGGAATTGCTGCCGCAGACGCAGTTCGATGCGCCAAGGCCATACGCCGTACACGGCGGTCTTCCCTCTCAGTAGTGCCACGTGGCCGGCTGGAACCCGGTCTTCTTGAGGCAGTACCTTCCCTTGACCACCGCTGCCAACAATCATGCACAGTGGCTACATTCCTGCCAAGTCGTTCTGCAATATTGCGGAAAGAAAATCCACCTTCTCGTAGCCCTATTACACGACCTCGTTCAAACTCCGTGAGCTGTTGATAATGGCTTCTTCGTCTTCTTAAGGGCATTCTTGACTAACATCAACACACTACGTCGAATCTAAACGATAATTAACGCTCACGAACGTTACAGCGCGTATTTACAGCAAACCTGCTTTGCAAGTTTGCGCCGAGCGCGAAATTTGCATAGACGTCATCTTACAGATGTACTCTCACCGCCTACCAACTGTTGTTTATCTAACACAACCCCTTCTTGGTGTTGGGATTCTTTTTTCGTCAGTGTATATATATAAATTGAATATATATAATGAATGGGTGAACTTGGTGCGGAACGATGTTCAGATACCTGACAGCTCTCAGGGATTGTGCTATTGGGATAATGGGGCCTAAAATGTCCCAAGAAAACATCGTCCGCAGAATAACACCACCGCCGCCGGCCTGTTTCCCCCAACAATTGTATCTGGAACTTGGTCCGAAACGATGTTCAGATACCTGACAGCTGTCAAGGATTGTGCTATTGGGATAATGGGGCCTAAAATGTCCCAAGAAAACATCGTCCGCAGAATAACACCACCGCCGCCGGCCTGTTTCCCCCAACAATTGTATCTGGAACTTAGTCCGAAACGATGTTCAGATACTTGACAGCTGTCAGGGATTGTGCTATTGGGATAATGGGGCCTAAAGTATCCCAAAAAAAACATCGTCCACAGAATAACACCGACGTCGCCACCGCCGGTCTGTTTCACCCAACAATTGTATCTGGAACTTAGTCCGAAACGATGTTCAGATACCTGACAGCTGTCAGGGATTGTGCTATTGGGATAATGTGGCCTGACGTGTCCCAAGAAAACATCCCCCACAGCATGACACCGCTGCCGCCAACCTGTTTCCGCCCAACGGTGCATCCAGGTGCCATAGGCTTCTTTGGTAATCGACGTACACTGCTAAATATTTTGTGGTAGGTTGCACCAAAAGCGGTGCTACACCTGCTGGACCACTTTCTGAGGAAAGATATACCATTGTATAGTGCAAACAAAACCCAACAACATAGTGAAACCTTGCATCATAATGTGATGCAACCTTGTACCATAACGTGGTGCGAAGTAGTGTCATGTTTTTAGATTTTGTTTGTACCATACAATGGTATATCATTCCTCAGGAAGTGGTGCAGCAGGTGTAGCGCCACTTTTTGGTGCAACCTACCACAAAATTTTTAACAGTCCATTCGCGCTCGGCCGTCTACGTGATGCACCAGGAATCGTGATGCACCAGGAATCGGGACTCGGCCGAATAGGCCCATGCGCTGAAGGCTGCAATGAACTGTATGCTGTGATACATTGCACTGATCACCATTGTTGTAGCTGCGGATTATTTACCGCACTGTGGCCCTGCGGTCGCTGTGAACAATGCGAGACATTCTCCGCTCCCTTCTGGCATCAGTGAGCCGAGGACGACAGTTCGTCGTTAGGATATCTGTGCATCACTTTTGATGCGTAGTCACTATAGCGGCACGTGAACAACCGAGAAGCCGCGCCATTTTCCGAGATTGTAAATCCGTGTCGCCGAGCCATCACCATTTGTCCTTTATCAAACTCCGATAAATCAGCAGCTTTTCCCATTCTGACTCCGAACACTCTACTAACCGAAAGCGGCTCCTCAGGTTTTATATATACTGCTCTGTGAACTTCACCTGCGTCACCGTTCGGTCTCCAGGCCCGCTTATTTCTCTAGGATGGGGTTAATCATAATGTAATGTCTCATCGGTGTATGTAAAGGCCGTTCCATAAATACTGAGAGCAATTTTTTTGAGTTGGCAACAGTACGAAGGGGGAAAATAACCACGCAGACAACTAACTGAATTAAGGAAGCATCTATGGCAACAGTTATTAGCCGTGGCAGACGATTCTGGCTTTGTTATTGCGCAGTTGTTTAAGGTACGTCTGCATTTCTCCATACAGCTATGGAGGTGAGTAATTCAGAGTTAAGAAGTGAAAAGCGTTATGCTATCGTTTGGGTAAAACGGCTCCAGAAACAGTTGAATTAATGAAAAAAGCTTACAAAGATAAATGCTTGGGTGAGTCAACTATTTTTAGATGGCTCCATGATTTCAAAAAAGGGAGTTTCTCGGCATAACTCGCTCCTAGACCTGGTTCACCTGAAAGTGTTGTTATGGAGCTTATTATTAACACGGTTTGGACAGTCCTGAGAAGGTTGTGCAACATGTTCACGGAAGGCAGAGTGGTGTGACGTGCCTGCCCAGCAGGACGCACACGACATAAAGGCAGATAGCAGTCAGAACGAACGTCAGTGTAGCTCAATTGGTAGAGTGACTTATTCCGGAATGTGGGGACCCGGGTTTGAGCCCCGGTGTGGACAAAAATGACGGGGAAATTTACTTCGTTATAATGGACATTTTTTACGAAAATCGATCCAGTCGTCCTCCACTGCCAGTAGTGCTGAAACCCTCGTTGCAGTGAATGAAGTGACCCAAGCAAACAATAGAATCCAGGTTGGTGACGTGTTGCGAACGCTAGACATTTCCATAGGAACAGCTCACAAAATCATCCATGAGGGCTTAGGATACCGCAAAGTTTGTGCCCGTTTGGTTCCTCCTCAACTCTCTCCGGAACATCGGCAGTCGAGAATGGGCTGCCGCCTGGATGGTCTAATGCGCAACCATAAAGACGGACATGCCTTCCTCATGGGCGTTGTGACAGCGGATGAGATTTTCGTTCACCACTTCACTCCCGAATTCAAGGGGTCATCGATGGAGTGGAAACATCCGGGGTCTCCCGGGCGAAAAAATTCAAGGCAACGCCATCGGCAAGTAAGATGCTTGTGACAGTGTTCTGGGATGCCAGGGGTATTCTACTCATTGACTTTCTGGAATGTGGGCACACGATCAATGCCGCTCGGTAATGTCAACCCTTGGAGAAACTGAAAGCGGTAATTCGACGCAGGCTCCTTGGCCTCCTCTCAGCTGGTGTCATCTTCCTCAACGACAACGCCCGCCCACACTCGGCTGCACAAACACAGGCAATAATTGCAGCATTGAGGTGGGAACGGCTGCCACATCCTCCCTACAGCCCTGTTTTGCTGCCGTCAGACTTTCATCTGTTTCTAACACTGAGACGGAGTAGGAAGGCCGCCAGTTTTAAACTGATGTTGCGATCCAAGCCGCCATTAGAACGGTTTTAAAAGGCCTGGGCCCAAACTTTTGTGCAGAGGGGTTCGATAAATTGGTGCAGCGTTGGGACAAATTCGGCAACGTTGGTGGAAATTACACTGCTAGCCACCCAAAATGCGACACCAAGAAGGTAGCATCCGATTGGCCTGAAATTCGCAGCATGCGTTGCCCGCGAGAGGACATTTAAACGATTAGCATTGCAGGGGATATGCAAATCATGTGTGCCCGGCATGCCACCAAGAAACACTATAAGCCGTCAACGCGATGTTGACGTCAAAAGTAGGAAGTGGTCACAATGTTGACGTCAAAAGTAGGAAGTGGTCACAATGTTGACGTCAAAAGTAGGAAGTGGTCACAATGTTGACGTCAAAAGTAGGAGGTGGTCACAATAATGTGACCCGACTGTGTATATACGAGTGTCGTTCAATATGCAATTTTCCCTATACAGCGAACTTTTTATTCGGTATACACATTAAAACGATATATGTATGGATAGGTATATTCGTCACTACTTCTCCACATACACTACTAGCCACCCAAAATGCAACACCAAGGAGGACACGAGATAGCAAAGCCAGATTTACTGGACACATAACAACAGATACAAAGATGAAACGATTGAGCTTACAGGCCCGTGCGACTTGCGGAACACGCAGACATCAATAGTTCGTGTGGCCCCCATGACTGGCAATAACGGCCGCTATACGCCGCGGCATCGAACGAAAGAGGCTTTGCGGCGGCAGTGGGCCGTTGAACGCCACACCTGGACTACGGAATGACACAACATTGTCTTCTACGACGAATCCCACTTCTGCCAGCAACACCACGATGGTCGGATCCGCGTGTGTCGGCACCGCGGCGAGAGAATGTATGATGCCTGCATTATGCATCGCCATACCGGTCAGTCGCCTGGCGTTATGGTTTGGGGCGCAATTGGATATGACACCCGCACCCCTCTGGTATGTATCGCTGGTACACTCAACAGCCACCGCTACATCTCTGACGTTTTGGAGCCTGTAGTCCTCTCTTAGCTGCAGGACCTGCCAGCGGCCATGTTTCAACAGGACAATACGCTTCCGCACGTGGCACGCATCGTGCAACACTTCTTCACGGTCCACCAGGGGTCACTGCTACCGTGACCCGCCTGTTCTCCCGATATGTCGCCCATCGAACACGTCTGGTCGCTGATCGTCAACCGAGTGGCACGGCAAGCACCACCCGCGGCTAAGCCTGATGAACTGTGGCAACGTGTGGAAGCAGCCTGGACCGACATACCCCAAGCCCACATCCAAAGCCTCTTTCGTTCGATGCCGCGGCGTATAGCGGCCGTTATTGCCAGTCATGGGGGCCACACGAACTATTGATGTCTGCGTGTTCCGCAAGTCGCACGGGCCTGTAAGCTCAATCGTTTCATCTTTGTATCTGTTGTTATGTGTCCAGTAAATCTGGCTTTGCTATCTCGTGTCCTTATTGGTGTTGCATTTTGGGTGGCTAGCAGTGTGTGTGGAGAAGTAGTGACGAATATACCTATCCATACATATATCGTTTTAATGTGTATACCGAATAAAAAGTTCGCTGTATAGGGAAAATTGCATATTGAACGACACTCGTATATACACAGTTGGGTCACATTATTGTGACCACCTCCTACTTTTGACGTCAACATCGCGTAGCCAGTGAAGAAAGGCACGTGTCGTGAGCTGGATTAAAGGGTTGTGACGTACCTGCCAGCAGGACGCACACGACATAAAGGCAGGTAGGAATCAGAATGAACGTCTGCGTAGCTCAGTTGGTAGAGCGACTTGTTCCGGAATAAGCGGACTCGGGTTCAAATCCCGGCGTAGACCAGAAATGACGGAGAAATTTACTTCGTTATAACGGCGCCCGAACTATCCGGATGACCCGACCGTTCAAAATCTCGCATTGGTGTGATGTTCTTTAAACACCGCGAGATAGGAAAAATCAGAGAATCCCTTCTCCAGCGCTTAGAAAAATAAAAATGTGTGATGTTGCATTCCACACACTAGATTGACTGGGAGTTTTCAAGTGAACGTTCTACAGTGGATGGCTGCCTGCAACGATTCATGGTCACGGCTGACCCGTCGGCCATGCCCCCGGCCCTCTTTCGGGGGAGGGGAGATGTGACGTACCTGTCAGTAGGATGCACACGACATAAAGGCAGATAGGAGTCAGAATGAACGACTGCGTAGCTCAGTTGGTAGAGCGACTTGTTCCGGAATAAGCGGACTCGGGTTCGATTTCCGGCGTAGACCAGAAATGACGGAGAAATTTACTTCGTTATAGGGTATATAAGGTGTGCTGTAGGCAGTCTGGAAGCATATCAGTCGTTGCTGTCAGGGATAAAAGGGGTGATTTATCAGATTCGCAAATAGGGACGACCATCGGCTTTCGGACCAATGGTGGCAGTATTTCTGAAACAGGTCACTTTATGAATTGCACGCGTGCTTCTGTGGTTAAAGTGTATCGTGATCGGAGAAATGGCATCACTGCGAATAAGCGAGTGGAAACGGCGGAGCACCACGTGCGTGTCATTGATGTGAGAGGTGAACGTCGGTTTCGAAGGTGCGTGAGGACCGATCGATACGCTACAGTGGAGCAACTCACTGGCCTAATGAACCAGAGGGCTACCGGAAGTGTGTCTAAAACGACAGTTCAGCGTATAGGGCTCCGATGCAAACGGATGATCACTGAACCAATGCTTACGAAGGTGCATCGGCAGAAAAGGCTCACATTTGCACGGAAGTATCGGAATCGGACCTCCCCTGATTGGTAAAGGTGTGCCTTCTCCGATGAGTCACGTCTTCTGTTTCATCGAACGGATGGACGTGGGCGTATAAGGCGAGAAACATCGGAGAACAAACACTCTTCAACGATTGCTGGCAGAATACAAACTGGAGGGGGCAGCGTTATGGTCTGGAGAATGTTTTCGTGGCATTCTCTGGGTCCATTCATGCCTGTGGAAGTCACTATGGCCTAAATTCATTGTGAATCCATCCTTGCAGACCACGTACACCCATATATGCTGAATGTCTTCCCTGGAGCGAATGGGATCTTCCAGAAGGACAATGCAACGTGTCACGCAGCTAGAAATGTTGGAGAGTGGTTGGAAGAGCACGATGAAGACTTCAAAGTACTTCCCTTCCCCCTAATTCCTCATACTTTAGCCCAATTAAGCATCTGTGGGACCATCTCGATCGTGTTGTTCGCTCTATGGATCCTCAACCGCGCACCCTCCAGCAGCTGTCAGATGCACTGCTGTCAGCATATGGCTCCACACACCTGTGAACATCTTCCAGCACCTTATTGAGTCACTCCGATCATTTTGCATGTCATCTTCTGAACATATTTACAACTTTTGGCGCGCCAAACATTCTTCACTCCGACAACGGGAGAGAATTTTGCAACCAAGTTATAAAGCGTTCATGTGAAATGTGGAATGATATAAAAATAGTACACGGTAAATCGAGACACAGTGAATCATAAGGTTCAATCGAGCGGGCGAACAAAGATATTGAGAACATATTGGCAACATGGATGGAAACAAACAACACAATAAAGTGGCCGGAGGGATTACGATTTGTACAAGCAATGAAAAACAGAGAATATCATGAGGGGATCAAATGTTCACCTTATGAAGCTATGTTTGGTGTTCCTGTGAAGCTTGGAATTGCAAGCTCTGTTTTTCCACAAAATCTAACTAGCAACATAACCACTGAGGGTGACTTAGGAAAAGTTATAAATATTAATAATGAACCCTCAAGTGAAATAGAAGGTGATAAAAATGTGAATACGAACCAACTCTTGATTTCCAATTGCAAGCTGATGATGATACAAATGAAACACGAACGCACGTAACAATGGAAGTGGAGACCAAAGTTCAAAATGACAAAATAGGCCTAGAAGCATTATGTAAAAGCCCTAACATGACAACTGCGACTATCAGCAGAGCTGAAAAAGTGAAAATGTTACGAGAGGCTGCCAGAAAAGGACTTGAGCAGCAGGCAAAGAAAATGAAAGCACCTTCCTCTAAAAAGTTTGAAAAATCTACTCTCGGGCAAAATGTTAGAATAAAAATATCAAATATCGATAGAGCGAAGATGGATACAAAATCAATAATAGCCGTTATCGCAGACATTAAGGACGAAGAATTTTATGAACTTGGTACTAAGTTCGGTAAACTAAAAAGCGTTGTACACAAGGAACCAATTTACCTTGTGCAAAGAAAAAATTTTTAAGTATCGAAGATATCGGAAAGGAAAAAATAAGTGTACGTGAAGGGATTAATAAGCTTTCTTTAGTTTGTGGACAAGGATTCAAAAATTCAACTGTTCGAAGAAGTGAACCACGAAGATGAGTTTGTGCAAATCAGTCAATCTACTTCGTAACTCCAAATGTCATAACAGTCAACCTTGCTGTAACGAGTAAGTTTAATTGTAATTTGATAATGTTGAAGGAAATCCTGATGAATAAGTTACTTTTATTTCATGAACATTTTCTTGTTATACATTAATTAAATGTAGCAAAATAATAAAGCAGTCATGTTTAATGTTTTTCTGGACATTATGTTTGAAATTTAAATTGACAAATGCAAATTGTTATAATGTATTAGTTTAATAGTGAAAAATATAGAATTTCATTTCATATATAAGGCTATTATAACTTCTTATTTCAATTACACACTTTTTAAGTAAACAGTGATAATTTAAAATATGGGACTAGTATAACAGATATCATTTAAAAAAATTATGCAACATAAATGACTGTTTCAATATTTTAAAACTTACAAACAAAACGCACTTTTACCAATTGGTGTTGGTAAATGCTGACATTTACCGAAATGGTTTGGTAAAAGCCCGAAACGAAAGCGTTTACACGCATTTTTCGGACTGTTGCCACCTCAGTATGGTAAATGCCACGATTTACCTATCAAACCTAGGATTTACCAATGTTCGGGATTTTACAGTTACTAATCTAATTCAATAGTTATGTATATCACTAATTCAATTGTTATGTATATTAGAAATTCAATTGCTATGTACTGTGTATTAGAAATTCAATAGTTATATGTATTACTAATTCAATAGTTATCATCATCATCATCATCATTGTCAACCATTATCAATCCACTGCTGGACGAAGGTCTCCCCAAGTTTCCTCCACAACGGTCTGTCTTGTGCCAGTCTCCTCCATGTCACCCCTGCATACTTTCGAATTTCATCCACCCATCTCCCATGTGGTCTTCTTCTGGGTCTTTTCCTGTCCCTTGGAATCCAATCTAAAATTTCGGCTGTCCATCGATGATCTGTCCTTCTGGCAGTATGTCCAGCCCATTGCCATTTCAGGGATTTAACTCTGATCATGATGTCTTCCACTCTTGTCATTTTTCGGATCCACGAGTTCCTCTTCTTATCTCTCCTGGTTACACCAAGTATGCACCTCTGCATGCTACTTTGAGTTGTCTGCAGCCTTTGTATGTCTCTTTTAGTTAAGGTCCACGTCTCTGCACCATACGTAAGCACTGGAAGGATGCATTGATCAAACACTTTTCTTTTAAGACATAATGGCATATTGCTCTTGAAAATTATGCTGTTTCTTCCAAAAGCTCTCCAGGCAAGTTTTGTACGCCGATTAATTTCTTCATCAATGTGACCCTCACTTGATATCTGCTGTCCAAGATAAACGTACGTGTCTGTTATCTCCAGCTTTTCTCCATCAATCGATAAATCTTCATTTCTTGTAAAAGCATTGAACATCACTTTTGTCTTCTGAAAGTTCATTTTTAATCCCACTTCTTTACTCTTGTCAGCAAGTTCCTGGATCATACTCTGCAGCTCTGATGGGCTAGTTGCAAAAATGACTACGTCATCAGCAAAACGAA
Organism: Macrothele yani; assembly: GCA_039090855.1. Classification (NCBI taxonomy): domain Eukaryota; kingdom Metazoa; phylum Arthropoda; class Arachnida; order Araneae; family Macrothelidae; genus Macrothele; species Macrothele yani. The sequence continues at coordinate 44,197,080 of CM077004.1, forward strand.
GGTGGGTTAGATAATCTCCATTAATCTTTATCCCCTTGTTTTCCCAGCTCAGCGACTGAAAAACACCCTCCAATGTGGCATTAAAGAGCTTCGGAGATATGGTGTCACCTTGTCTCACTCCCTTTCCAATTTTTACGTGTGTTGTATTTTCAAACAGCCTAATCTTTGCACTTGCATTTTCATAGATGTTATTAATAATATTAATGTATGCATCTTCAATACCGCAGGTTTTCAGAGCCATTGTAACTGCTGATGGTTTCACCGAATCAAAGGCTTTTTCATAATCGATAAAAGCCATGCACAATGGAAGTTCATATTCTTTTGCTCTTTCAATTAGTTCTCTCAGCACATGGATATGATCTATTGTGCTGTAGCCACTCCTGAATCCAGCTTGTTCTCTCGGTTGAGCCGTGTCCAGTGCTACCTTCAAGCGGTGTGAAAGAACTTTAGTGAAGATTTTATAAACTACTGATAGGAGGCTGATAGGTCTGTAGTTTCCGAGATCCTCAATGTCACCTTTCTTATGTAGCAGGATCATTGTAGCGGTGTTCCAATCCTCAGGAATCTTTCCTTCATTAAGGCATCGAGTGAAAATTTGGGCGAGTACTGTTTCGATTTCTCCACTTGCTTCTTGTATGATGTCTACAGTAATTCCATCTTCCCCTGGAGCTTTTCCCCGCTTCATGTTCTTGATTGCATGTGCAACTTCTGCTGGAAGGATTGGAGGAACTCTGGTACTGGTATCTTTCATGATGTCTGGAGTGCATGTATCATCCCTTTCATATAATTTGGAGTAGAAATCTTTCACTCTTGTCAAAATTTCGCCTCTATTTCTTGTTACAGAACCATCTTCTTTTCTCAGTGCCATAATCTGTTTTCTTCCCTTACTGAGATATCCCTTTGTTATCTTTAGGCTTTGGTTGTTTTCAATTGCTTTCCTCACTAGTTCACAGTTGAATTTTCTTACGTCTTCAGTGATACTTTTTCGTACTGTCTTGCATAGCTCTATATATTCCACTTTGGAAGTCACATCTTCTTTAGTTGTCCTCATCTCTCTTCTTTTTTGCATCAACATTTTCGTTTTTCCTGATAATTTATTTACATGCAACTTGTTCTTAGACCCAGCTAATTTTGTTGCTGTTTCCATAAGAGCTTTGGTTACTTTTCTGTTAACTTCAGAGATGTCCACTTCTTCCGATGTTAGGCCTTCTAAAGCAGAGAACCTGTTCTTCAGTTCCAACTTGAAGGTATTATGGTGTTTTTAAGGTTGGTTATGTCAATAGATTTTGTTTGTCTTATGAGCTTGCCACGTTCAAGTTTAGTGTTGAGGTGCATCTTACATCTCACCAATCTATGGTCACTACCTGTGTTGAACTTGTTTAGCACACTGCAGTCTTCTTAGTTATATATATTACTAATTCAATAGTTATATATATTACCAATTCAATAGTTATATATATTACTAATTCAATAGTTATATATATATATATATATATATTACGAATTCAAGGGATGCAAGGTCAGCTTCTCCTTGAAAAATGCCAACCCCGCCTTCCCGCAGGGGATCTTGTAACCACTAAAGGGGCTCTGACAACCGACAAATAGCGGTATAACTATACCATCGGGATTAGAGGAAATGCTATCCCACAGTCACCAACCCGCTTGTCCAGCGTGGTGAGTTATGGCCAAACCCCCCAAAAAGATAATTTCAGAACTTGCCCTCAGTCTCCGCCAGCTGAATATACCTGGTCAAGGCAGTTCGATATGAAAGTGGGGGTGCTAATGCGAAATATGCATTTATTCAACACTCAGAGTACAGAATGAGAAATGAATCATGAAATGATTATATGCAAATGAACACCTAACAATTAGGCAATGAATTAGAAACTATATACACTTACCAAAGCGTAAGGTAGAACGGGAAAATGACTGGTGAACAATAATGTGAATGTCAAATAAAGAGGACAGAGTGTTGAGGGTCCAAATCAGTTTTCAAACTGTGAGGGAGATTCTCAGGCTATCAATCTGGAACCATAATCTGTGGAAGTTGGGAAGAGTTTCTGTATTTTCAGGACGATCATGCGCTAACTGTAAACGGAACTTTAGTTGAGCTGTGAAGTGATGAATAAGCATTTCGCTTGTCTCTGTAAAAGTATGTACAGTGGAGTTTTCCAGATGCGTTAGATGATGGAGCTAATTTACAATTTTTACAAGCGTGAAAATATACACACACACAGGTGGGAGAGGTAGAGTGTAATATGAGACAGCACCCAGATTTCCTAGGGAAAGATGGTGTGCAATACGGAACATGCGATTAAACACAGGCAACAAGACAGGACAAAACCAATAGACACGTTCAATGTCTGACGGGACATTACAGTAGGCGCACTGTGGAGAAACAACAAGAGTCATCCGATGTAAGATTTCAGGAAGAGGGAGGCGGCGATGTAGAAACAGCCAATGAACATTCTTCTTATGAGGTGCAGCCAAGAGAGAGTGTGCAGCAGACCAAACAGCCATCAAAAAGGCAGGCGGAACAGTGGGAATGGGCATTGGTGTCTGGGGCGTGCAAGGGCGAATAATTTCACGCAAAGTCTTCTGCGAGCATGCTTCAGGCAGAAAAGATGGCTAACCTTCCAAAAGTGGCCCGCTCCGATAGATGGTGCCATGGTAGTACTTCCACTCTCCTCCTTTCACGTTAAATGCGTTATAGCTACTTACGTCACTTTGTTCTCTAGGTACGTGGTTTTTTAATGCTCACATTCCTATGGATATAGTAGGAAGGCTTGGTGGTGATGGAATCATCGTCGAAGTGGACGAAGCCAAAGTGGGAAAACGCAAGTACAACTGTGGTCGTCTCGTCGAGGGCACCTGGATTCTTGACATCTTTGAAATCACGTCGAGCCAGGAACAACTATTATGACGGACCAGTGGGCATATTATGGAACATTTATTCCTACGGAATTGCCGTCTTTCCTCAGAACATTGCTTTGAAGTCCTCCTTCGTGCGATCAGGAAGTTCTTCCCTGGCGGATAAAACTTTTCTTGCTTTTATTCTGCTAGGTAGAGTTTCATATTCATGAGGAAAACTTATTCTTACGTCATAATAAATATTTCACACATATGCCACAATGTACATTCATAAAGGTGCTTCATATTATTCAATATTAAAGGCCATCTTTAATTCATATTATTCGCTTCCTTTTCCACTTTAACAACGTAGCGCAACGCTTTACGATGTAGCGATAACGTGTCGCCATCTATCGTCGCTTCAGAAAACTATTTCTAGGCCACAATTGGAAGGTTTACCGAAAAGATTGCGCAAAAACGGGAAAAGTCGTGGTGCTGCTCCAACCTGTAGCATTCCTTCAGCTTCAGGAAAGGCTAAGATGGATATAGACGGATGATCGACGATTTTATCGACGTGTAGAATGTCTGAGAGGAGACGGAATCATGAATCATAAAGATGAGCAGATAAGCGAGAGAAATCCTTTCTCGTAAGGTTATGGTTCACAAGGTCCCGGACAGTAATAATACCTACACGCAACCATTCAGGACAGGTAAAGAATTTTCTGTCAGAATGATGAAGAGCTGATGAGTAAAAGAGTGGTTCATTTAGTATCCCTGTTGTAGGAGAGAGGGTGCTCTCCCTAACGTTAATGAGGAAGTTTTCGATGAGGCGAGAATATTATGTACTGTGCTGTGAATATTATGTACTGTGAGAATATTATGCATCTGGGTTGGAGCTAGTAAGCACCTGAAATAACCAGTGAAGCCGTGCTGCACGGTAAACGAGATTTACGTCAGGGAGACCAATTCCTACCGGAGAGGGTGAGAAACAGAGTGTCGTGGAGCTGAACCAATGATGCTTTGACCATACTACTGACGTAAGGCATGCTTGAACTTAACGGTGTCGATTTGCTAGGAATAGTAACACTTTGATAAGATGTATGTGCGAGCAATGTGGACTCTTTGGTGGAATGAAGTGCAGAATTGCGCTCTGCTCCAGAAGTATGCTGCTTTGAGAAGGGAGGGATAGAGAGACGACCGATTCGTCCGTACGCTTCCGTTGGAGTTTCCAAGATGACTTTCTAAAAATTTTTGGGTGGTACTTGACCATTTGACTCCCCAGGGGAATCTGTGCAATTTTTGCAAGTTCTGCACCAGAGACCTGTGCTTTTTTCTAGGTTGAGTGAGGCTCACGCTGTGGTAGCATACTATTGGTAGCAGCTAAGAAGGATGGAGAGTTGGGCATCGTGACGTATGCAATAAGTTGCATCATCTGCATAGGCTGAGTAAGTAATTTTATAATGTCTTGTACTAGCTGTTACTGGAGGGAGCCGATGTAATAAATTATCGATGTGTCAGGCGTAAAAACGGCTCAAAAACTATAGCAAATAACTGTCCAGATGGAGGTCATCCCTGACGAATTCCTCTAGAGAACTCTATTGGAGCTGTCAGGAAAGCAGCGGTCTTTACTTGTAGTGTTGCTCCCTGATAGAGAGAAAGGAGGGGCGTGATGAAGAAAATAAGGAAACCAAATGCGTGAAGTGTTGCATATAAGTGGATATGGGATATATTGCCAAAAGCTGCTTTTTGAGCAATGTTCAGGAGAGCCTGAGCAATATTAATGGCTCGGACTGAGTGTCAGCAAGGAAAATTAAGTCACATAGGAGTGTAAGATTGTCAGTGATCGAATGTCCAGGTACAGTATAAGATTGTTGCGGGAATAGGATATAAGATAGAATGGTATTTAGGCCGTGTGCAAGCAGCTTAGTGAAAAAGCTTGTAGTCGAGGTTTAATAATGATATTGGGAGCCAACGTGCAAGATACAGGAGGTCTCCTTGTTTGAGATAAGGAGACCTCATGGATCTTGTACATTGGAATAAAGCAACTTATGCTTGCGTGAAACATTGTGGAAGACTGGAGGAGGTGAAAGAATCATTGAAAGCCGGAAGCAGGAGCGGGAGAAGATGTGATGAGAATACATCAAAGAATGCATGTGGAAGACAGTCCGGTCCCGGTACGGCATTCCGATTAAGAGATCGAAATAAATGAGTATAAATGACACCGTGTCTGTACGTATAATTGAATAAGAAAATCAAGGAACTATTAAATTAAAAGCCGTAAAACTTTCAATTCATTAGTTTAATTTAAGATACACATGAGTACTTTCCGGCCACTTTGGTCCCATCTTCAGATGTGAGGTGAACATTTGAACAATGCTGCAATTTATAGAAACAAGGACAGTATGGGTAAACATAGTATGTGTGTGTGTGTGTTACGTCAGCGATGTTTAAGGTGGAACTCCCCCGTTTTGTCCAGCCACCCTGGCGGAAATCTTCATGCAGCATCTCGAAGAAAAATTTCTGGGTGGTAATCCCTTAAAACCCCTATTATACTCTCGTTATGTGGACGATATTCTGCTTATTTGGCCATACTCAGTCGAAGAATTAAATATATTTGCCAATGAATTCTCTTCACAGACCTCATCCATAAACTTCACTATTGAAATTGAACAAAATTATAAACTACCTTTTTTGGATATACTTATATCACGCTCACCACTTAATAATAATTTCATATCATTTTCTGTCTACAGGAAACCAACAGCTATACCAACTATGATTCCTTATGACTCAGCCCACCCGCCTAATCAAAAACTTGCCTCTTTACGTTTTCTTCTGAGAAGAGCCTATACTCACTCCTCTGACCGTCCAACTCGTATTGAGGAGATCCATTGGATAACTGGACTTGCTAAAGCATTTGGATACCCTACGTACTTGATCAACAGAACTCATTCACGTGTCAGGACCACCTTGGGCTCTTCGCTACAACGTATTGATGATCACTCTAAATGATACGTGGGTTCAATAGATTATATTCCAGCTCTCACTAAACCCATCAGAAACATCTGTCACCGTTTCTCCTTGGATTTCGGCACCAAATCTCGCAATATGCTAACCATGATCCGAAAAGATCGAGAAAAAACCCAATAAGAGCAAAAATGGGGTATCTACAGCATTCCCTTACTTGATGGAACGGGCCAGCTTTCTTCTTGTTATATGGGATCTACAGCTCGTAGTATTGCCTGCAGAGTACAGGAACACAAATACAACATCAAGGCAGGGCTTCAAAATACTGCCTTGGCGCGAACTGTCAACGATGGAACTTTCTACCCGGATTGGGACCATGCAAGAATCCTAGTAACGCCAAGATTCCATTCAATGCTGTTATTGACTGAAAGTAAATTTATTTGTAAAGCCCGTAACAAATGTTGTAATGACTATACACCATGTGATTTACTACCTGTATGGAAAAATATATTATATAATCACCCAAAGGAGACTGGACAAAACGGGGGAGCTCCACCTTAAACATCCCTGACGTAACACTACACAGACATACTATGTTACCCATCCTGCCCTGGTTTCTATAAATTGCAGCACTGTTCAAATGTTCACGTCACATATGAAGATGGGACCAAAGTGGCCTGAAAGTATTCATGTGTATCTTAGATTAAACTAATTAATTGAAAGTTTTACGGCTTTTAATTTAATAGTTCCTCGATTTTCTTATTCAATTGTTCGTACAGAGACGGTGTCATTTATCCTATACTTATTTATCAAGAATGTACGGGTGAGTGGTTTTATATTGTAAGAGATCGAAATAAAGTTTGGAGTTCTAGCAGCGTGAAAGGATTCGTGAGACTGTTTTGTAGATGAGTTGGAACTTGAGGAAGAGACGTAAGTAATGAGGAATCAGATGTTGAGTCGTCAACGTCAATAGAACCAAATGTTTGCTTGAAAAAATCGTGTACCAAGGAACACATGACATCGGGATCTGACGTGATCTCCCCAGAGGGGAGTCGAAGTTGTCGAATCATGGTGGATTTCCGAAGAGAATTTTCGAGAGAGTGGAGGTATTCATACGAGTTGTTAATAGGAGTAAGATGTAGAAGGCGTAATAGTTGGATCGCCTGAGCAGCCATGGGAGTTAGGAGGGGTTTTAACTCAACTTGTATAGCCGGGAACATCGGATCGTTTAGCTTGAGATCAGCCAGCACGGATCGAATATCTTGCAACTTCATGTTCCGTTTGACCGTAGCGGAGTATGTGTATTGGCGGATGAGTGTTAGAAATGGAAGTTTCGTGTCCAACCAATACTGGAGGGTCGTCTGGGTGGGATCAACGTTGTCGATTTGTGATTGTAGGAAACTGCGAAACATGTTGCAGAAGGTGGAATCATGTAAGTAGGTACTGTCAAACGTCCAACGTCGGTGTCGAGAAGGACGAGAAACTCTCACTCCAGTTTGGAGAGTCACAGTACAGTGATCGGAAGAGGCAGTTGCGTGGTGATGACTTTCTTGCAATGCCGGCAAGAGAACAGAGGAGACATCTGTACTCGTTGATGATGACGCAACATTGCTGGAACGCAATGTATAGGAATGAAGGTTTAGGTGGAGCAAACGAAAGGCATCAATGTGTGTGAAGTCGGCTAGCAAACATTGTAGGCCTTGGATAAGGCGAGAACGATGTTCTTGATGGTTCGGAGCTTGGTCCATTTGTGGATCATTTTTGTACTTGAAGTCGCCCCCAAAGATCACATTAGGAAAGCCTGGAATGATCAAAAGAGCGCTATTGAGGGAAGTTAAGAGATGCTCAATTGGGGAATCGCCGCAAGGTATGTAAATATTGAAAATATCATGTGCTTTATCTTCAAGCATGAAGGAAAGGAGCTGAATATAATTTAGGTAAGTATTGTGGATAGAAACTGAAGAGATAACTTGTAGGAACCGCCGATGCAATCCGATCGCTATACCCCCACGTAAGAAGGTGCGATGCGAGTGATCAAATGGATACTCCCAGTTTCTCCACTGAAAGTAAGGGGAGTCAGAGAACAGTTTGTTTCTTGTAAAAGGAGCACTTCTGCGGCACGATGAGCAATGTCTTCATGCACTTAAGCATTTGCCAAGGGATTAGGGAAACCCCGAGAATTGAATGTTAAGATCTGGAAGAGGAGGATCTAAATTTGAGTCATGAAGCTTGAGATAAGTTTCTTGAAAACGACAGAATTTTTTTTTTTTTGAAGGGTGCGAACATCATCTGGCACGTGAGAAAAAGTTTGGAGCTGTAATTTTGCAAAGACCTTTAGTCCCTGAATTTGCTGAAGCATCTCTGCAAATGATCCTTCGCATTGATTGATTTGCTTTTTAAAGCAGTTGGGTTTATTGCGATAGCAAAGTATTGCTTTTAAGGAATCTAAATGCACGGGGTGTCTTGGAACATTGGGTGTCTCAAGAGCTTTTAACAGTTCCTCCCTGACTGAAACATCTGAGGAAGGGTCAGAGACAGAGTGCGCGTCAGACCCCATTGTTGTAGTGTAGTCAGAATCAGCAGTATTACAGGTGGTCTTTCGAATATCTCCTACTTTTCGAGTCTTTGCTTTCTTAAACTCTGTGGAAGAATCATCGCTTAAAGCTGACTCTCAGTCGTGACGAGAACGGCGAACTCTGGTCCGCCGACTGGAACGTCGTTGACACTCAGCGATGGTTGACTTGGAAGGCGGAGGCATCGACGAACTTGACACTGCTTGAGCAGGGGGAGGTATAGAGGTTTCAAATGGAACAGGAGAGATGATCGTCTCCTGCGAAACCCTTGTCGGAGAAGTCGAGATACAGAGGGAATCAATGGAGTGCGGTGTAGCATAATGGCAAGATTCACCACCCTCCTTCTGATTCAGGAAATCAAGGCGTGAAGTGCATGAAGTTGGAGTCAGATATGTTGCGACGTCCCGGAATTGGTTGAACTTGAATGATGTTTAATGCAGTAGTGGAAGGCGTGTTGTGCTTAGGCATATTTAGCACCGAGAGTCAAGACATTCGCCATCGAGTTGAGCACACGAGAAAGAGCTCAAAGTCGGCAAGTTAGGGGCTGTGGCTTCCTGCCGTGGGATTTCGGAAGAAGAGGCCGTCATCTGTTTATCGGCTAAAGATGATTCTTGAAACGAGTTGTGTGTAGTTTCCTCGGAGGGAATGGGCAGGGCTACCAATTGACTCGGCTCAGAGGGTGGAGAGCGATTCCGGGTGGTTTCTTTAAAAAGTCCAATCGGTGCTAAGTCTGAGGTTGAGGTTTGGTGAAGTGATGATTGTTCCTTCGAGGAGGAGGGTCTGAGAGGTGCGGGATTTGTAATTTTTGCTGTCGGAGGTGTAGGCATATTCGATGTGCATGTCCTGATGCTTTGCACTGATTACAGAATGAATCTGTTTCAGTGTATATATCGTAGGAGCGAGAACCCACACTTAATTTTGAGTTTCGAAATTTTCAGGAGTGGGAAAATGCATTTTCACTTGTCGCCGAAAACTCAATATTTCGGTCCCCAGAGCCTGAGGTCCCAGGCGAACGCCGGGTAAGCCCATGCGATAAAACGTCTCTGTCTCTGGGTTATGTGTCAGTGTAGTACAAGTTGTGTCCAGCAACGGTTTGTACGAGCGGCTGGAGAAATGGTTGACCAGCCAAGCTTCCAAAGAGGACAAACAGTGGGTTAAAGACTACAGTAAAATATCAAGACTAACGCAGAATTACGCAGAAAAGTGAAAAACGTATAACTGGGAAACGTGAAACCGAGATTCCACTGCACCTAGCTACTTTTGCCTTGTTTAGGGAAGCGTTTAGACATGAGAGATAAAATATAAAAACAGCACAAAAACATAAGAAGTGTGTTTGGACAGATTCCCAGTTTCAATCATTTTTAAACTATAAACATGTCAACAATTCTCAATTTTTTTCAATATTTCATTATCTTTAATCCTTGACATAAAAACCTAAATACACTCACGGACAATGAAATTTGCGGACCCAGAAGGAAGCATCGGATTGAACTGAAATTTTGTGGACGTAATGATACACATGAATGATACACATGATGGCAAAAATAGAGCTGCAGGACAATTACAGAGGGATCTGGAGCATGCAATCCGGTCATCTTCAATAGCGCGTCGCATCGCCTCGTGCGGCGATACATGCTGCAATACGGTCCGCCATGGAGGCGAACAGACGCCTGATGTTGCCCTGCGGCAGACTGGCTTACACGTGTTGGACGATGTGCTCCAAAGATCGGATAGTGCGGCACGGCGGCCGCTTGCTTTTCAACTGGTCCAACACATGCTTGATATGGGACATGTCCGGGAGCGAGCAGGGACTGACGTAGGCAGCTCTGGGTAATTAGAGACGTGTGCGGGCGGGCATTGTCCTGCTGGTATAGCGCACCTGGAATCCCGGCCACGAATGGGAGCACGTGGGGCCGTAGGATCACATCCACGTACCACTACTAGAGCTGATCGGCTATCGTAGGCTATTCCTCCCCAGACCATAATGCCTGCATTGGGGGAGGTGTGGCGCTCGATAGTTAGGTTGGGATTGTGCCGTTGATCCGGGGACCTCCACACCCGGACACGATCATCATCTGTCCCCAAAAGGAAGTGGCTCTCATCGCTCAACATCCACGCGTCGCCAATCTCTAGCGTTCCACGTCGTTCTGGCATGGCACTATTGCACACGGAGCCGGCGATGTTCCGGTGTTAATGGCAGCACACGTAAGGGGCGCTGGAATCGCAGATTTGCTTCCGCGAAGCTTCAGGAAATGATTCGTGGGCACACAGAACCTGCTACATCTGCCTGTATAGCGGACCGGGTCCCCGTGGTTTCCGTTCGTGCCTGGCGCACGATCCGTCGATCCACTCTAACAGTCCGTCCGGAGCCGCTCCGCCGTGTGGCAGCGTCGTCGCGTGTCTACTGCTCCTAACACAGTCGAACGGTATGGTCAGAACGATCCACGTGGCGGGTTATACTGCTCGCCGACCACCCCGAGGTTTTCAGCCCGATGATCAGGCCTCTCTCAAAGTCCGTAAGTTGCGTAAATCGACGTCTCTGGCGTCTACCCGGCATTCTAGCCACTCTGTACTCCTGCTTGCGTCGTCCACTGCTTTTCGCTTTCATGGGGCATCAACTACACGCCGGTTTATAAGGCTGCCGGTTCGTGCTTGCAGCGACACCGTAGGGTGTGCGGTCAAGCGTAATCGCACCAAACGTGGATCATTTGCATGCAAGCACGCACTCTAGCTATTTGTAAAGTTTCGCGGTTGTAGCATGTTTTCTTCTAGGTGCGCAAATTTCATTGTCCGTGAGTATTTCACGATAGAAATTTTCATCCTTCGAGTAATTTACTTTCATATAACACCCGAAACCCAAACTTTTCAGTACCCTCCCAAATTGAAATTCCTGTGAACCGCTCTTCACATCAGGGACAGATCCAGGATTTTCGTGAGGTGGGGGAATTTTTCTGATATTTTCCGACAAAATGAATACTCCCAATTAATTAACGAAAGTAATATTCCTTTAAGTATTACTTTCTTTCAAGAAGAAATATTCAATTTGTTATTAAACAAATCGAATCTTTTCTTTGGGTCCTGAGGAGGAGGGGCGGGGCGGGGAAGGGCGTGCGTCTCCACTCTGGATCCGACCCCCCTTCCCATTGGCTCACATCGTAACTCATACTACATTCAATAAACAGTTAATAGAAAATTGGTATCTTCGAATCTGATATCCAGCTTAAGTAAACTGGGCAAAAAATATATCAATGCTATTTCGATAAACAATTTATACCGAGCCTGGTTATTAATTTATGTTAAATTTCATATAAAAATTAATACTAAATCAAAAAAAGTAATTCATGTTGAATTTGGTAACTAACATTGAATTCGATAAACAACTCACTGTAAGCGATAAAATATTTTGGCAAGGTTCATTTTTCTTCATGGCATCTGTCCTCCGAATATATAAAATTAACAAGGGATAGATTTAATGCATTTTTGAAGATACAGAGAATGCAAATGCAACAACTTTTTTAAATGATTGATGCAGCTGTCAGTGGCACAGTCCTGATTAAAAAAAACAAGTTAGTAAAATCATGCAATGCATTTATTACGATACGTTTTACAACATAGCAGAAATCAATACTCAAGTTATGAGGATAATGGCTGTGGAATAAATCTCGCTCCTGTGTCTAGACCTTTGACCCCATTTCTATGATATTAAACAGAACAGGGTTCAGTATACCTCCGGAACAACATGATAACGTTTTGTCGCAATCGAAGCATTTTTACGTAAGTTATGACGCATAAGGGCGATGAAATGGATCCAGCTCCTATGTCCTGACCTTTGACCCATTTCTTCAATAGGGTTCGTCCCCAGGTTGTTCCCTACGACATACTTAAATTTCGTCGAAATTGAACCATTTTTACGCGAGTTATCATGTGGACAGGCAGACAGACAGACGGACAAAGCTAGAACATATTCCCTTCTTCAACCTACGGTTGGAAAGCGTAGAAAAAAGTGGTATGGCTCTCTGAAGGCCGCTCCTGGCTTTATCGACTCCAATAGGTTTTTTTTTTATTGCAGGTTTAACGACCACCGTGAGCAACTCAATGGGCTATGAGCAGTCGCCCGTCCCTAATTTTGGGTCACTGGCTCCAGGGAAGGGAGAGAGCCAAAGCCGTAAGACAAACACAACATCCATGCCTCACCGGGATTTGAACCCGGACCCCTTTCGGACGAACGATCAGAGGCCACCGCTTAGACCAATGCGCCACCAGGGCGGCCCAACAGGTTTGGGGGAAGGGGCGCCAACAACCTTTTAAATCGAATATATATACACTGTTTGGTACCTATTTCACTTGCCCCGGTTAATGACCCCCGGTAACAAATAAGGGCGTCTTCCTCCCCTTTCTACCTCTCTTCCGTGTGACTTTCCTATCGGGCGCTCTAGCCCAAATCTCCTAGCTTCCTATTTCTAAGGGTTGTTTAAGACCTGGGGTCAGACACTTCCTTCCTAAAATCCTCTACATATGATCTGATCTGATCTATTTCACTTGCTATTTCAGAGGTGTTTCTGTAAACAAAAGATCTACGGATTAGTGCATAGCCACCATGAAAAGAAGACAAATAGAGACGAAAGAGAAAAAACTCGATAAAGATACGATATAGAATTCGAGGGGAAAATATTCCTCAGAATTCAAATTCTACCGGTAATTCACTACATAATTGTGATAGCTTTGAATATTGTGGGACAAGATTATTTGTGTTAAAAAATGTCGATTATGAGGGCGCGATTGAATACATGAATTTAAACAAGTCAGTAAAATCATGCAATGCATCGATTATGATACGCTTTCCAACATGCCAGAAATCATTACTTAAGTTATAGAGATAATGGCTGTGGAATATGTCTCGCTCCTGTGCCGTGACTTTTGACCTCATTTAGATGATATTAAACAGAATTGGTTCGGTATACCTCCGAAACAACATACTAAAGTTTTGTCGCAATAGAAGCATTTTTAGTCAAGTGATGAGGATAATGGCTGTGGAATAAATCTCGCTTCTGTGCCCTGACCTTTCACCCCATTTCAATGATATTCAACAGAACCGGTTCAGTATACCGCCTGAACAACATGATGAAGTTTTGTCGCAATCGAAGCATTTTTACGTACGTTATGACGCGTAAGGGCGATGGAATGGATCCCACTCCTATGTCCTGACCTTTGTCCCCATTTCTTCCATTTTCAATTGGGTTCGTCCCCAGGTTGTGCCATACCACAAACTAAAATTTCGTCGAAATCGAACCATTTTTAAGCGAGTTATCGTGCGAACAGGCAGACGGACAGACAGACGGACAAAGCTGGAGCATATACGCTTCTTCAACCTACGGTTGGAAAGCGTAAAAGAAGTCCGATTAAGTTAGGTAAAAAGTATAGACTGGCGTGGCATCGACTGTCCCCCTGTCAGCCGTTATTTTCATAAGCAAATCCGAAATTGTTCTTGCAAAATTTATGGTCGATTTAACCATAGCTATATTTTCTCTGGTGAAGTAAGAAAATATTTAAATAAGTTATAACACATTACCGTTTCTCTGTTTCAACAAATGCAGTCACACGTTCATAAACAGCAGAACGAAAAGAGAAAAGAAAGCAATCATAATTATTGACGTTTTCATCTAATTAATTATTTGCCTCTCAGTTCAAGAGTTCGGTTTAAAAAAGGAATTCGAGCTCATCATTTCAAAATAAGAAATGGTGTAAACTGCAAAATGTATTGCGAATTTCTATTGAGTCTTTTAAAAACTGCAAAGAGAGGTTATCTAATAGTTCCACCAAAATCTTTTAATATAGCCTTTCCCCGCTCCCCTCTCTTCCCTTAAGAGCAAAACAGAAAATAAATATAAATACACATTATACTTACAATGCGAATCCTTCCTCTGATAATGTCCACCGACTCCTGTGTTCGCGCAAAAGCCTCTCGACTACGAAGAACGATTTACAGATATGAGTCTAATTTAACGATAACGGCATCTCTCCGCGTAGATAGTAACAAGAATGACCTTTGTGCCTGTCAAGAACAAGGCCGCATTGCAGGAAGTAGCCAAAGTACATTAATTCTGTAGTAGTGGAACATGTACACGTCTGAGAGGAGTGGCCACCTTGAGATTTACTTTCACATGGAATGACGAATATTTTAATGTGAACGTCTGTCTGCACGGGTCTTTATTTACACAGATGACAATCCCCAGCCTAGATAAATGAGCGCGCCTGGAGACCGAATTGTAGCGCAGGTGAAGTTCACAGAGCAGTATGTACTATATTGACAAAAGTCACCGGACACCTAGAACAGAAACACAACACAGCATTTATTGACATACATTAGTACGGTGTCGGTCCACCTTTGGCCTTAATGTATGTACTGACCCTTCGAGACATGCTTTCGACAAGGTATTTTTTTTTTGATTGGAGGTTTAACGACCACCGTGAGCAACTCAATGGGCTATAAGCAGTCGCCCGTCCCTAATTTAGGGTCACTGGTTCCAGGGAAGGGAGAGAGCCAGTGCCGTAAGACAAACACAACATCCATGCCGGACCGGGATTCGAACCCGGACCCCTTACGGACGAATGATCAGAGGCCAACGCCTTAGACCACTGCGCCACCGGGGCGGCCGACAAGGGATTGGAACACAGTGATAGTTATGTAGTTCATTTCAGTACATAATGCTGCTGCTAACTGTTGCTTAGTAGTAGGCCTTGGCATCAAGCTTCTTATGCGGCGCTCTAATTCATTCCATGGGTGCTCTATGGGATTAAGATCAGGGCTCTGGCCAGTCTACACACGATACGGAATTATCGTCAAACCATGCCGTAACAGTCCTTGCTTTATGGGACGTAAGTCGTGTCTGTTTTGAGCTCCGTGTTTCGCCGTCTACTGAGTGTGTTTTGTCTGCTCTGTCGTTAAACGTTTTTGCGTGCCTTCAAGACGAAGGTTGTATCTTTCACTTAAGACATCTCCCGAGTCGGTGAGTACTATCTTCAGTTAGCTATCAGCACTTTATTTTCTCGACCAGTTGGTCGTTTTTACTAAATTAAGCCTTGTCATCGGCGATGGCGACTGCTGATAAGAGCAGCGTTGCCGCTCTCGTCACAGCTTCTCCTACTACGTCGATCCTTATCTCTGACGGAGCAAGCCAATCAGCGTCCGTCCTAAATGATAAGGAATATCGTCCTCCTCCTGATGCCTATTGCTCTTCTTCTTCTACGCTTCGACTCTCTAACTCCACCCCTCCTGGTGGTGATGCTACGTCGTTTGCTTCTGATGCTGCCGATGACGTAATGGATATCTCTGAGGGCGTTGCTTCTCTGCCCTCGGTAGCCTTGCCCAGCGTTGTGTCAGCTCCTTCATTCAGCGCTGCACCTCTGTCTTCCAGTGGAAGATTGTCTTCCCGCTCTTATTCTAGCGTTACCTCAGGTGCGTCCCTACCGACGCAAGCGACTCGCCTTCCCCTTGCGGATGCCCATGTCCAGATACATGGTGACTCACTTCAATTGGACGTACCGCACTTCTCACCGGCTGCGCAGGAACTTCACTCCACCCGCAAGTTGGGAGTGTGCCTAGATGCTCTTCCGAATACACCGTTGAAGGTCTATTGTGATACGCTCCTTGCTTTTCTTCCAGCCGGAGCCATTACTCACCTCACCCGCCGGCCGCGGACGGTGATTGTTATTTCACGTCCAAAGAGCATGCAGACACTCTTCTAAACTTTGGTCTTGACCTGGGAGATCACCACCTCGAAGCTGAACCGATCGGCCGGTGCCCTGTTCAGGTTTCCTTGCATCCGGTGCCCCCCGAAATCTTGGATGCGATGATATGTACTGCACTTAGTAAGTGTGGTAAGATTGTTGGTCCTGTTATCACACATTCAGCTGCGCCCAAGGATCCTGCAAATAAGAATGTTCCTAGTTTTCGCCGGAGTGTTCGACTCATCTTTCCATCAGATGAGCATCTCCGTAAGTTCCCACGGATCCTAAACGTCCGATGTGGGCAGCTGTCCTACAGAATTGACATGCTAACATCAGAACACTGTGCTAATTGCAAAGAACGTGGGCATCAGCGTGCTCGTTGCCCCAACAACGAGTATCCAGCTCCCACGGCTTCTAGAGTGTCCCCCGCCTCTAAGCAGCCTCCTGCTACATCTCGCTCTCGACCTGCACCGTCTTCTAGTGTGCCAACTGCACCTGGGCCGAGTTAAACAAAAAGTATATCTAAAGCCTCTTGTCAACGAGCGTCTTTTGATGCTGACCTCACCTCCCACCTTCATCTTCCAGTGCTCGCCTCACCTATTACTCCTCATCATGTGGCAACATCGGGAGACCTCGCCGCTGGTTTCCCATTAGTCTTCACTGATGGTGTCTCCGAGTGTGACGGCGGTGCCGATCACTCCTCTGACTTTGCGTCTGCTTCCCGAACATCGTCGCTTTCCTGGAAAACGCATTTCTGGCGCTCGTACAGGTACCCGACGTAAGAAGAAGAAGAAGAAGAAGAAATATCCCTCTGCGGATGGACGACCGTTCCGTGCTACCCAATCTTCAGGAGATCTTTCTCCCTCTCCTGCGCCAACAGAAATTGAAAGGGACACTGATGATGATGGGTCTCTGCCTTCGTTTGAGGTCTTTTCAAGTGTACTCTCCAAATATGGTGCTCCTTCAGAACCTCTCAATCTTGGACATTACTATCAGTTTTACACCCACACCACGAACCTGGAGTCGACGCATGACTACCTCCGAGAGCGCGAAGACATTCTTTCCCGTGCTGCTCCTGCAAGCCGGATGCATTGCTAAGTACCTTCGTGGGTTTGTACATGACCCCCTGCACCACTCATGGACCCTTGGCTGCGTAAACCGATTACAACAACTCCTGAAAGTTGCTCCGCGACTCCTCCATTCAACGACTGACCAGTCCATTCAAGGTCACGACTCTTAATTGCAGAGGGTTCGCTAGTCCCCTAGCGAATGCTCTTGTAATGGAAGACCTCTCGCCCCTCGGAGCCGATCTGTTGCTACTGCAAGAAACAAACTGCCATTCCTCCACTCTGTTTACTCGCTGACGTGCTTGCGATTATGTGTTCCATCATGCATTTCGCTATTCATCTCATGGTGGGCTTGCTATCGGAATACATCAGCAGTTCCGATCCACGCTCGCTGCACTCTCAGTGCAGAGCATATTCCGGGATTTACTCCAGCAAGTTTCCTTCACAGTTGGCGGAGCTCGATTTTTTTTTGATTGGAGGTTTAACGACCACCGGGAGCAACTCAATGGGCTATAAGCAGTCGCCCGTCCCTAATTTAGGGTCACTGGTTCCAGGGAAGGGAGAGAGCCAGTGCCGTAAGACAAACACAACATCCATGCCTCACCGGGATTCGAACCCGGACCCCGTTTGGACGAATGATCAGAGGCCAACGCTTAGACCACTGTGCCACTGGGGCGGCGAGCTCGATTTCACATCTTTAACGTGTATATTCCGTGCACCTCTATTCATTTATCTATCTTGTTCATCAAACTCCGTCAAGCTCTCTCGTGCCGCCTCGGTGGCTCAGTGGTCTAAGGCGCTGGCCTCTGATCATTCGTCCGTAAGGGGTCCGGGTTCGAATCCCGGTCAGGCATGGATGTTGTGTTTGTCTTACGGCACTGGCTCTCTCCCTTCCCTGGAACCAGTGGCCCAAAATTAGGGACGGGGAACTGCTTATAGCCCATTGAGTTGCTCACGGTGGTCGTTAAACCTCCAATCAAAAAAAAAAAAAAAAAAAGCTCTCTTGAAAGTCTCTCCTTCGGATCGTGTGCTTTTGGGTGGAGACTTCAATTGCACTCTTGACCCGGCACTGGATCGCTCTCCTTCGTCACGAGAGCGTTGTACGGATCTCGTCGCACTACTCCATGACCTTGTTGCTGATTTCTCCTTCACCGATGCTTATAGACGCCTACATCCACTAGAGACCTCACACACGTGACGCTCGTCTGGGAGTCAGCTTCCATCGACTGCACGCCTGGATCGGGTCTACGTTTCCACACCGCTTCTTGCGTCTATTACCGAGTTGCGACATCAACCTACTGCTTCCTCAGACCACTGCACGGTCACCCTCACAGTGTTTGTTGCGGCGTCACTCCCTCGGACTGTACGTCCGTGGACGTTTGATTCCAATCTCCTCACTGATCCTGACTTTTGTGCCTGTGTTCGTTCTTTCCTCGCTGCTCGTCGCGCAGGGTTGCATTCCGCACCCTGTACCTTGGCGTATTGCCTTCATGTCAAGCATAAGCTCCTATTACATATCAAGCAACTTTCCTTCACCATGACGACTTCCAGTCAGAAGCGCCTCGATCACGCCAGGAAGATGCTCGCACTGATTGGGTTGTCAGATCTGCTGTTTCCAGCATATTAGGCGGAGCTCCAGGCTTTGCTGAAACCTCTAGCGCAGCAAGCACTTTTACGTCTGCGTATTAAACATCTCAATCCGGAGGAATGCGCCTATGATTTTCTAACATCAATGGAATCTGCACGTAAGTCTCCTACCTCGCTTCGTCATCTTCGCCTCCCCTCTGGCGAAATCACATCCGATTCGGCAGCGATTTTCTCTCACGTTCGTCAGTTCTATACCCCCAAGTTCAGTGAAACTCCTCCCCTCCCCCATCTTCTCAATAACCTGCCCTCTCCCATCTTCTCAATAACCTGCCTCAAGTTCCATATCATCTTGCTCACACCCTGTCTCTCTCACCCACATCCACGGAGGTGTCCGACACCTTCTCTTCCCTTAACCCCCATGCCTTTCCGGGTCCGGACGGCCTCTTTTTTCCTTTTTATCGTGCGTTCTTGCCTCTTCTGTTGCCTTTTCTCCTCTCAGCTTTTTCTGCTGCATTTAACTGATCCCCCCTCCCGAGGAGTTTCACGGACGCACATGTGGTCCTATTTCCCAAGAAGTGTGACCCTCTTGACTAGGGAAATTGGCGCCCCATTTCTCTTCTCAATCAAGATTATAAACTCTATACTAAGCTTCTTTCCCGTCGACTAAACTCTGTCTTTCCTCATATCCTTGCTGACTCTCAAACCTATACTGTTCCTGGCCGTTCTCTTTCCTCCAGTGTTCAACTTCTTCGTGATCTCATTCATCTTGCCAAGACTCATTCTGAACCTCTTGCTCTCCCTTCCTTAGACCTCCGTTCGGCTTTCGATAATATCTCACACGCCTATTTAACACAAACCCTGCTACACTTTGGCTTTCCTCCACATTTTGTCTCTGTTCTTCTCTCCCTCTACCGGGACACCGTTCTCCATGTCAAGACGGCATCTTTTCTCACAGCACCTGTTCCCTTCAAGCGGTTAGTTCGTCAGGGTTGCCCGATTTCTGGTCAACTGTTTGCGATTGCCGTCGAGCCCTTTCTACGCTCTCTGCAAACATCTCTCCTGGCACAACTTGCACCACCAGTTGCCAGCACACGGCATCACTCAGTCATTTACTCTGCCTATGCAGATGACATTACCGTCTGCATTCGTAGCGACTCACAGTTCCAACTGCTTCGTCGTTTGTTCTCCGTATATGCTTCATGTTCTGCAGCTGAACTTAATACGTCTAAGAGCACCGGATTGTAGTGCGGGTCGTGGTCCAATCGCATGGATGCTGCATAGGGCGCCACATGGTCATCCACTACCCAACGCTTCCTGGGTGTGCACTTAGACGCACCACAAGCTACATCCAGTGCAACTCGCACGGAACTCCATCCTCGCCTCCTCCGCACGCCTGCGTACTGGTGTCGTGCGCAGTTCTGTACGTTCTACTACCAGCGTGTAAATCTCACCAGGACATACCTTCTGTCCATCTGCAAGCATTCTTGGATTACATCTACGACCCCGCTTTTCGGTCTCCAGGAGGTTACACGCTGCCTTACTCGAGTAATGTGGGGGTGTCATCACTGGATTAACGTCAAGAAGCTCTGTGCCCCTCCCTCCTATGGCGGTGTTGACCTACCTGATGTCCCGCTGTGCTACAAAACAAGCCGAGTGATCAACTTCATTCACCTTTTCACGGCTCCAGTGGCTTCCGCAGTTTAGGTACGTGACGTTCTTGCCTCCTTGCGTAACCCATATTTTTCCTTTCTTTCTTTAGTTCTCATGGATTGCTGTCCTCCCCCCCACACACACACACCAAACTCCCACCTGCATATTCTGAAGCCCTCACTCACCTTCGCTCTCTCCCCCTCATTCTCTCCCTTCCCTCTTCAACTCTAGAGCTTCTTTCTTAACCCCTCTTCTTCAACTCTCTTGTTCACCCCCACCTCCCCTGCTTTTCATCCCCCTCCTGGCTCCGAGCTGGTGTAGTAACCGTACAAGACCTCATTAACTCGGATCTATCCTGGCGCCCTTTCTCTGGCCTTTCCCCTGCTATTCTCTCGTCCCCTCCTCCCGTTTGGTCTATGACTCCCTGTTTACTGCACTTCTTTCGCTTTTCCCTGTATTTGTCTCCCCCTCCGGTCTCGTCTGTGTCTTTTCTGCCTCTCTTCCGCTGCCGTTTTTCCTCCGACTCTCCGACTCGGTTCTTCTTCTCTCCTCTCTCTCTCTCTCTCTCCTCTAAATCTCTTTATCGTTTTCTAGTGCACCTTGCCACCCCTTCACCGCTTTCTATTCTCGAGGTTCCGCCTGCTTCTCTTCCTCTTGTCTGGGCCGCTGCCCGCTCACCCTTATCCGCCCCTCTTAAAATTAATACCCACTAGCTCTTTTTGCATAATCGCCTCCCTATTTCGTATTTTCTCTTTCGCATGTCCCTTCTCTCCTTCCCTCTCTGCTCCTTCTGCGCACAGGAGGCAGACGTTTCTCACGTCTACCTTTACTGTTCCATTATGATGCCTCTCCTCCACCAGGTTTTCCGGATTGCCAGTCGCTCTTGTTCTGCAGATCTTCCGTTCACTGCCTACAGACATCTTCTTCAACGGGCTTATCCACCTACGCCTCTTCCGTCAGTATATGCCTACCTTTTCGTGCTGGTTAAACACGTTATTTACGTGTACCTTCAACAACTCCGCAGCGTCTCCTCGCCGGTCTCTTTACACCAGGCCAGCGCAGCACTTTTGTGCCATTTCCGAAATCGCTTGCTATCTCGACTACGCCTGGAGTACCAGTCGGCTTCTTCCGGTCATCGAGAAGCCACCTTGTATGATACCTGGGCGCCGGTCGCTCCATGGTTTGCGGTTGATTCTGGACTGCTACACCTATGAGTACCCTAGGACATTCTACACCTCCTTTGCTGAGTTCCGTGGCACCCTGGTGCCCCTCCTCCACTCCACGACTCGTCTCCATGTATATCATATGATCGTGCTACAGCCTGTGCTGTAATAACCCAGTTTTTTTTCTCGTTTTCAGTGCGCATATCATTGTGATCTTGTTTGATTTGTATTGCTCTTCTTTGTGTCGTACTATGTTTTACCGTATTTACATTGTTATCAGTGTGCCCTCTGATTCCGTGACCTCCCGTCACTTTTATGTACTTGGGGTTGTACCCTGGTCACCGTAAGTGCTTTCTTACTATGTACCTACACCGTGTTCTTGTAGTGTGTTATACTTTGAGATGTCATGTGGTGTACGTCTCTATCTCCCATATGTTATATTTGCCGCACTCACACACTTTAGTGTTTAGCCATTTTCATTGCACCTGTTTGTATTTTGTAAAGTACTATGCTTCCACATTGTGTATATACTACTGTCATCCCAGTGTACTTTCATGTAGGGTTTTTTTGTGTGTGTGTATCCTTTGCACCTCTTGCATTTATTGTGGTGTACCGTGCTTTCACATTGTGTTAATGCTTTGATCGTGCACGTGCAAATTCTGTCATCTGTCAGAACCCATAGCTTGTCCTGTGCTTTCACTGTAGGCATATACTCTTAACATCCCAGAGTGCACTCATGGTTTATCGTGTGCTTTTTACTGTACTTGTAATATTTCTTGCGCTGTATCGTGCCTTCACATTGGGTACTTTCTTTGGTCATCCTTGTGCACAGTATGGTTTATCATGTCTTGTTAATGTACCAGTTACATCTATTGCGTCGTACCGTACTTTCATTTTGTCAACCCAGTGTGCATTCCTAGTTTTGTCCTGTGATCTTACTGTCCCTTCTGCATTTTTTTCGTGCAATCCGCGCTACCGTTGAGTTGTGAATACTAATGTCATCTCAGTGTATTTTCATGCTTACTCGGGTAAATTAATCACCTTCACCCCGCCTGTATTATGTTGCTTTGGTGCCCTCGTTAAATAACTTGCGCAATTGTGCACGCTGTGTTTTATCTCATGTATGTAATGTTTTACCTTCACGGCGGTGTTTGTGCTGTTCTTTTTCTAATTGTGTACTATTGTTTCGCCTGTGTTATCCTGTAAATCATGCCCAACCAATGTCATGTGACACGATGTGTTTCTCTCTGTCATTTCTCTTGCAATTTTTTTGCAATAAGCTTTGCTTGCAGCATTTGTTATTCATCCCCATTGTCATTGCAGTGTATATACCATCATTTTTTAACAGTTTGTATTATTTCCCAGTGAGACGCCCAACGCTGTACGTCTCCCTCTTATGTTTTTCTTATGATGAATAATAATAAAGCGATTTTGAAACCTTGATTTATGGCTCGGTGCATTATTCTGCTGGTAACAACAAGGCTCGGTTCCATAGTATTGCCACAGAGTTTGTAAGGCATAATTGTCCAGAATATCGAGGTAGACGAGCTGGTTAACAGGTTTGTCCACGATAACCAATGGGCCGGGACCATACCACGGAAAACATCCCCACACGAGTACACTGCCAGCTCCAAACGTAACCGTAGGAACAGTACACTGGGGTAAATAGCATTCCCCGGCTGCCGCCATACCCACACACGGCCATCAGACTGATGGATCGTATAACTGGATTCATCACTCCATATGATCCCTTTTCCATTGATCTACGGTCCACGATAAATGTTCTTTACACCATGCTAAACGACGAGTAGCATTCCGAGTGGAGATGAAAGGCTTATGAGCAGCCGCACGACCACGGTAACCCATGGAATGAAGTTATCTGCAAATGGTACGTGTACGTACCGAGGTTCCAGCATATTTACTCACCTATACACTTAAGTCTTGTGCATTACTCCGTCGATTAGCTGTAATGACTCTCCTGAGGTTTCGACGTCATCTATCACTGATTTTCTTTGGTCTGTCACTACGTTTTGCTGCTTCAGGCATGCCATCTGTCTTCCACTTATTTAGTACATCAAAAACAATTGAGTTGGTTATGTTTAAACGCATCACGGTTTTTCTTATGGACAACCCACTGATATAACACCCAAAAAATTTCCCTTTCTCAAAGTCAGTTTATAACGAAGTAAATTTCTCCGTCATTTTTGGTCTACGCCGGGATTCGAACCCGAGTCCGCTTATTCCGGAACAAGTCGCTCTACCAACTGAGCTATGCAGACGTTTATTCTGACTGCAATCTGCCTTTATGTCGTGTGCATCCTGCTGGCAGGTACGTCACATCTCCCCCACCCCCCGAAAGAGGGCCGGATATGCTTGCTTTTTTCATCAGTATCCTTAACCGAGGTATCAGTTCTTATAAGCTCTGTGGTTAATTTAATGACTTCCTGCAAATCTTTCCTTAGCTTCAGTAATTCTTCATTACCGGGGTTATTAATCAGCGCAACATCAACCTGACACAGTTGAACTTGATAGCTGAGCAAATTTTCTGTAAACTCACAAGAAGACATATTCTTGAAATAAATTCACACTTCACAGACACCAACTGACCAGCCGACCCTTGGTCTACTTCCTTTGGAAGTTTAAAGGATTCCTGGTTGTATTTTCAGGTGACGTACCTGCCAGCAGGACGCACACGACATAAAGGCAGATAGGAATCAGAACGAACGTCTGCGTAGCTCAGTTGGTAGAGCGACTTGTTCCGGAATAAGCGGACTCGGGTTCGAATCCCGGCGTAGACCAAAAATGACGGAGAAATTTACTTCGTTATAATGGCGCCCGAACTATCCGGATGACCCGACCGTTCAAAATCTCGCAATGGTGTGATGTTCTTTCCACACCGCGAGATAGGAAAAATCAGAGAATCCGTTCTCCAGTGCTTCGAAAAATAAATGTGTGTGACGTTGCATTCCACACACCAGATTGACTGGGAGTTCTCAAATGCACGTTCTACAGTGGATGGCTGCCTGCAACGATTCATGGTCACGGCTGACCCGTGGGCCATGCCCCCGGCCCTCTTTGGGGGGGGGGATGTGACGTACCTGCCAGCAGGACGCACACGACATAAAGGCAGATAGGAGTCAGAATGAAAGACTGCGTAGCTCAGTTGGTAGAGCGACTTGTTCCGGAATAAGCGGACTCGGGTTCGAATCCCGGCGTAGACCAAAAATGACGGAGATATTTACTTCGTTATAAGTTCTCTCCCGCCCCAACATTTTCACTCAACCTCACAGTGCGATATGATCACGGTCAGCTGTAGGCTTGTTTTTATACCGTTTGCCCCTGTATCGCGCATCTTAACAACGCAGCGGATCCGTTCATTTGCTTCTGAAGGGTTGTTCGGTGACTTTTGTCGATATAGTGTATATACAACCCGAGGACCGGCTTTTGGTTAGTAAAGCGTTTGAAGTCAGAATGGGAAAAGCTGCCGATTTCTCAGAGGTTGATAAAGGTCAACTTGTGATGGCACAGCGCTTCGGAACTACGATCTTGGAAACGGCGCAGCTTGTGGGTTGTTCACGTGCAGCTGTACTGAGTACGTATCAAAAGCGGTGCACAGATAACCAAACAACGAACCATCGTCCAGGCGTGTGTCATCCACACCATTGATGCCAGAGGGGAGCGGAAACTCTCGCGCATTGTTTACAGAGACCGCGGAACCACAGTGCGACAAATCACCCGCAGCTACAGCATTGGTGATGAAAGAAATATGTCACAGCACACAGTTCGTCACAGCCTTCTGCGCATGGGCCTTCGTGGCCAAAGACCAAGCCGAGTCCCCCTGCTCACTGCACCTTATCGTCAACAACGCATGAAATGTGCCCAAGATCGTCAAGATTGGACCGTGGATGATTGGAAGAAAGTGGTCTAGTCTGACGAATCACGATTCCTGGTGCATCATGTTGACGGCCGAGCGCAGATACACCGATTACCAACGGAGGCTATGGCACCTGGATGCACTGTTTGACGGATACTGGCCGGCGGCGGCGGTGTTATGCTGTGGGCGATGTTTTCTTGGGGCACTTCAGTCCCCATTATCCTAATAACACAATCCCTGACAGCTGTCAGGTATCTGGACATCGTTGCGGACCAAGTTCATCCATTCGTGGCAACTGTGTTCCCTGCTGGTGATGGCCATTACCAAAAGGATAATGCGCCATGCCACACTGCCAGAATCGCCAGGGAGTGGTTCGAGGAACATGGTGGTGACTTTATGTCAATGCCCTGGCCTCCAAATTCATCTGACATGAACCCAATGGAATATTCGTGGTTCCACTTAGAAAAGCGGGTTCGCGCTAAATCACCACCACACCGAAATGTACTGGAATTGGAGGACATACTGTAGACATCATGGTACCAGATACCCCAGGATACCTATCGTCACCTCATCGAATCGATACCTCGCCGAGTGGCCTCTGCTTTTCGGGCTAAATGAGTTCCTACATCTATTAGGTAGGTGGTAACAACGTTATGGCTCATCGTTGTAGAAAGCCCGGCACTGCTTAAAATTTTCAGTTTACAGCGTGGCACAGTCCAACTTGTTGTACATTTTCTTCCAGCGTTCTCTGCCGTTTATTGGAAATACAGAGGATGTGCGCAAATTTTTAGAACAATTTTCCAGCAGTATGTACAGTCGTATCAGAATAATATGACCACCTATATAATAATGGGAATAACCACCCTAGGCCCGCATGACAGCGGCGAGACAAGGACGCAGTGAAGTCCTGGAAGTTTGCTCGAGGCACACGCGCGCATTCTTGCTGCATCAGAGCACGGAGGTCCCGGAAATGACGTGGTTATGGGTCGGCACATCGAACCTGTCGATCCAAATGCACTATGAGATTGAGGTCGGGCGATTTTGCCTGCAAAGGGACAACGGAGACGTCGCTGTCCTGTTCCTGGAACCAGTCACGCACTCATTTAGCGACGTGGCACGGCGCATTGTACTGTTGGTAAATACCATCACTATCAGGGTAAACGTCCAACATGAAGGGATGCATGTTGTGAGCAAGGATGAACAGGTAGCCATTGGCGTTTAAGGTCCCATCCAGTGATACCAGCGGTCCCAGCTCATACCAGGAAAACATGTGTCCGGGAGTTGATTCTCGTGTGTCTGACGTCATATCCGCCACCACCCGTCACTTCTGTGAAGTAGAAACCTCGATTCGTCGGAGAAGGCAACCTTCTTTTGCTCTTCCACTGTCCAATGACGGGAGTCCCACTTGAACTGCAGGCGTCGTTGCCGATGGGCCTGTGTAAACATAGGCGTCTTGACGAAGCGTCGACTCTGGAGACCCATGTGTAACAGGGTTCGCTCCACTGTTATCGGGGACACGTACCTGGACGTCCCAGCGTTCATTTGCGTGGTCAGTTGCTGTACTGTTGCGCACCGATTGCCCTTTACCAGTCGACGGAGGCGACGTTCTGTGGTGCCAGCGGTCCATTCTTGGTACATATCTTGAACCTCCCACGAAGTCTGCTGTTTGTGAGATGCTTCTACCCTTGGCGCGGTAGCCGATGATCATTCCTTTTCGAACGTCCGTCAAATCACTACCTCTCCCATTGTGCTCACGCACGTCACGCACTATGGCTCATCTGTCCTGGTCGGCCGCTTATATCTCCGTGTGGTTGACCTTGTCACGTGCGCCCTGTGGCGCACCTGGGCAGGTGCACTGTGATTCCAGGGGTGGTCGTATTATTCTGATACAACTGCGCAATTAATTTTTAAAGTAAAATTATTTCTTTCTTAAATGTTCTATCTGATAGCCTTTCCTCTGGATTATGAACCTACATCTAGATTTCGAAGATAATAGGGCATTTCTTAAAATTGATAGTGGTGTTTCATTCCACTCCTCTTCCACTGCTTTCCGTACTCCAATCATTCTTTTAGGTCTGCGTTTAGAAAGCGCTCTTTTTAGCAGTCCGAAGGCACATTGGTGACACATCAGGGGACTTTGAAGGAATATGAGCAAAATGTATGGACTTGATACCCGTCTCCTTTTTCCTTTTTTTCAAGGAAAAGCGCGGTAGATGTGGATGTATAACTGGTAATCCGGAGTTCTATTCTTCGAAAGGTCTGTGGATCAAGAAAAATGGTATTTCCTCTTTAAATATAGAAGTTAAAATATTATTTTGTTAATATGTAGAATTGATTTTAAACATTCTTTTCAATTTCTTAAAATTTAATTTCCGATTGTACGAGAAACCAGCAATCATCATGAATCGTTTACGGAAGCTTTCCTTGGATTCTTGGCACCAAGTTTGTAAGTCTTTTTCTGCTCTTTTGCGATAGTAAACCGATCTTTTTTACGCTTTCCAACCGTAGGTTGAAGAAGCGTGTATGCTCCAGCTTTGTCCGCCTGTCCGTCTGCACGATAACTCGCGTAAAAATGGTTCGATTTCGATGAAATTGTAGTATGTGGTAGGGGACCACAATGGTCAAGACATAGGAGCGGGATCCATTCCATTGCCCTTATGCGTCATAACTTGCGTAAAAATGGTTCGATTTCGATGAAATTTTAGTAAGTGGTAGGGGACTACCTGGAGACGAACCCTATTGAAAACGGGCGAAATGGGGTCAAAGGTCAGAACATAGGAGCGGGATCCATTCCATCGTCCTTATGCGTCATGACTTACGTAAAAGTACTTCTATTACGACAAAACTTTAGTATGTTGTTCCGGAAGTATACTGAACCGGTTCTGTTGAATATATTCGAAATGGGGTCAAAGGTCAGGACACAGGAGGGAGATTTATTCCACACCCATTATCCTCATAACTTGAGTGATGATTCCTGGTATATTGGAAAGCATATCATAATCAATGCATTACATGATTTACTAATTTGTTTTTTTGTTACAGTTGTTTAGGTAAATCCATGCTTCATCAATACTCACAAAAAAATTCGTTCTGTCTCCGGCTAAGTGATTTTCGTAAAGAAGTCTACACGGTGTTCTGCGCTCAACCACGTGTCTAGGCAGTGAACATTATGTTTTTCTTTTTCTTTTCTTTTTCAGATTCAAATCTTGGTTTATTACCTTATTTTCAGTTGATACAGAGATTTTTAGCGATTTAATGATGGCTCTTTGGGTATATGGATTTTCTTTTAAGACCAGAGACCTTACTTTTAAAATAGTCGTAAAAGTAGGTACGAGTACCTTCTTTGGATATTCGTTTAGTGTTCTTTTTCCCATTAAAAGTAATGACTGACGATTTTTCTCTCTATTATTAATAAGACTGCTTATTTTACATCCAGAAATGATAATTCCAATCATATCGTGTAATTAAAAATAAACGATTTTCACAACGTTTTTTTTTAATTACACGATATGAATGAATATTTCTCTTCGTAAAGAACAAAAATGTAGTCTTCTCTCTGCAGCTTGTTTACGTACGCCATTTATTTAGCAGACGATATCTTACTGCAGCAGATGTTTCTTTCGTGTTCATCTAACACGTTGTTGCCAGTTTCGATTCTTTGAACTCCTTTCATTTCCCATAATTTCTTATTGAAAGCGTTTTAAAAATGTTTGAACATCCTCTGTAACGCAATTCTTCCTTTGGAGCAGAGGTCTTCCACAAAGGAAATTTGAAAATGAAAGAAAACACATTTTCGAAATAGAGAAGCGCTCACACACACACACACACACACACACACACACACACACACACACACGCACGCACGCACACCTACACACACAGAGAGAAACTTTAAATAAATAGTACTGAAAAATTTAGGCGTGTCAGGTACCTATTTCGGAATTAATTGTAACATATACAACGACCGTTCCATAAAAAATGAGAGTAAAAGCACACAAAATGAAGAAGTATAGATACAGCAAAAAATATGTTATTCGTTCTCAAAGTATCTTCCCTCGAATGATATGCAACAGTCTCATCGTTCAGTCCACTTTTCAAAGCATGTAGCGAAGGCATTTTGTGCTGCTTAACGACCCCTGTACAGCTTGAATAACGTCAGCATCTTTGTTAAATGTTGCGCCACGGAACTTCTCCTTCATTGTTCAAAACAACCGGAAATTGCACGGGGCGAAGTCGGGACTGTAGGCAGGCTGTAGCACGATTTCAACACTGCATTTCGTAAGAAACTGTTGAACACAAGCAGCCACATGTGGTCGGGCATTATCATGGTGTAAGGTCCACTTGTTCACCAGTTCCGGTCGCTTAATCGATATGTGTCGTCGCAGGCACTTCAAGACCGAATTGCAATACACAGCATTGACAGTAATTTGTGGAGGACTGGCATGCTGACAGACTACACCTTTCGATCAAAAAAATTATTATTATTTTCTTTGGATTGGAGGTTTAACGACCACTGTGAGCAACTCAATGGGCTATATGCAGTCGCCCGTCCTTAATTTAGGGTCACTGGTTCCAGGGAAGGGAGAGAGCCAGTGCCGTAAGACAAACACAACATCCATGCCTCACCGGGATTCGAACTCGGACCCCTTTCGGACGAATGACCAAAGGCCATCGCTTAGACCACTGCGCCACCGGGGCGGCAAGAAAATTATCATCATCACCTTCCCAGATGATTTGGTTTGGCGGACTTTTTTCGGAAGAGTTGAGCCTGTGTGTTTCCAGACAATCGTTGCGCGCTTCATGAGGGGGGGGCGAAATAGTGGACCCCATCAATGAATGAAATACGCGTTTACACCACTGTACAATACAAATTTGGATGTTGTGAATTCGTTTGTTGGTGTAAATATGACATGGATGTTAAGTCAGAGAATATCTATAAACTTGAAAATTTCGTCGTCCTAGAGAGGGAGTCGAATCCGCGTCTTCTGGATAGCGCCCGAGTATTCTAACCACTACGCCACTCAGAATTTCTTCGTCCTGGAGCGGAAAGAAATTTTCAAGTTTTTGGATATTCTCTGACTTAACATCCATGTTATATTTACACCAACAAACGAATTCACATCTTCCACATATGAAGTGGACCCATGTTTCATCGGCAGTTATTACTGTGTTTAGAAAGTTTGGATCCTTTGAAATCATTTGTTTCTACTCATGACACACCTGTTCTCTGGCTAACAATTGTTCTCTCGTCAGGTGATGAGGTACCCATCTGGAACACCTACAATGCAGCAGTAATTTGTCGCGTAGAATGAGGAATGCGGACGTTTTTGAATATTAGTTGACGCCGTTATGTCTTCACACGTCATTCGTCGATCTTCTTGCAGGATTGCACAAACACTATTAACAACACGCTTCGTGACAACACTTTCCGGTCGACCAGGCCTAGGAGCGAGTTCTGTCGACAAACGCCCTTTTTACGCTTTCCAGCCGTAGGTTGAAGAAGCGCTCCTGCTTTGTCCTTCTGTCTGTCTGTCTGTCCGCATTATAACTCGCGTACAAATAGTTCTATTTCCGTGAAATTTTAGTATGTGGTAGGGAACAACCTGGGGACGAACCCTACTGAAAATGAGCAAAATTGGGTCAAAGGTCAGGACATAGGAGCGGGATCCATTTCATCACCCTTATGCGTCATAACTTACGTAAAAATGCTTCGATTGCGTCAAAACTTTATCACGTTGTTCCTGAAGTATGCTGAACAAGTTCTGTTGAATATAATCGAGTTGGGTTAAAGGTCAGGGTGCAGGAGCGAGATTCATTTCACAGCTATTATCCTCATAACTTGAGTAATGATTTCTGATCTGTTGGAAAGCGTATCATAATCAATGCATTGCATGATTTTACTAACTAGTTTTGAAATTATGGTGCCATCTAGAAATCGTTGAGTCACCCAAACATTTATCCTTGTAAGCTTTTTTCATTAAATCAACTGATTCTGGAGACTTTTTTACCCAAACGATAGTTAAATTTTATCGCACAACACATTTTACTTCTTAACTCTGAATCACTCACCTCTATAGCTGTATATGGCGAAATGCAGACTTACCTTAAACAACTGTGCAATAATAAAACCAGAGTTGTCTGCCACGGCTAATAACTGTTGCCATAGATAATTCCTTAATTCAGTTAGTCGTCTGTGTGGTTATTTTCACCCTTAACACTGTTGCCAATTTAAAAAAAATTACTCTCAGTTTTTATGGAACGGCATTTATAATATCATGTGAACTGCATCGTCTCTTTTTCAAAAACTTAAGGTTTAGGATTCAAAACAGGAACGTAGCTAGACTTCGAAATCAGGGCGGACGACAGGTGGGGGAGTATCATTTTTTTCTAGGGCAAGTTTGATAACGTTATTTATGAAAATTTGAAAGAAAGAAAATGCTTTTTACTACCGGCTACAAAGGAATTAGTGTATCCCCCCTCCGGGATGCATTCTAATTAATTTTGGAACAGTCTTGAAGTTCTCACACTTTTTGGAATGGAAAAAACTCAAGAGTTGGGGCCCTTTTTTTACTTTTTCCAACCGTAGATTGAAGAAGCGCATATGCTCCAACTTTGTCCGTCCGTCCGTTTGTCTGTCTGTCTGTCCGAACGATAACTAACATAAAATCTTGTCCGTACGATAACTCACGTGATTCGATTTCGATGAAATTGTAGTATGTAGTAGGGGAACCCTGTTGAAATTGGACAAAATGGGGTCAAAGGCCACGACATAGGAACGGGATCCATTCTCGCCCTTATGCGCCATGCATAACTTATGAAAAAATGCTTCGATTGTGACAAAACTTTATCATGTTGTTTTGTAGATATGCTGAACCGGTTCTGTCGAATTTCATCGAAATGGGGTTAAAAGTCAGGGCACAGGAGCAAGATTTATTCCACAGCCATTATCCTAATAACTTGACTAAAAGTGCTTCTATTACGACAAAACTTTAGTATGTTGTTCCGGAAGTATACTGAACCGATTCTGTTTAATATAATTGAAATGGGGTCAAATATTAGGACACAGGAGCGAGATTTATTCCACAGCCATTATCCTCATAACTTGAGTTATAACTTGAGTAATGATTTCTGGTATGTTGGAAAGCGTATCATAATCACCGCATTGCATGATTTTACTAACTTGTTTGTTAATGTCCTGTCTATCCATTTTAATAAAATTAGTAAAATCCTTAAGGAGTTACATACCTGTGTAACAAACATAACACACTGCCACGAGCACCACTAGCACGTCCTGATTAAAAGGAAATTTTTCGCATAAGAGAAGGACCTGAAAGCAAAAGTTTTCGTGGATTAGGGATGAGGGAAAATAAGACACGCAAACACAATACCTTCCCTTTTCTTAACTCCCCTCCTTCAAGACAGGAACCTTGTCTTGCCCTCTTCTCCTCCAAAGCAGTGGCCAGCTGGTGGAGTGGGTGTAGCGTACGTGGGCGAAGCGTACAACCCAAAATCGTGGGCGAAGCGTACACTTCTTCGTCGGTTGGGTTATTCCCCTGGTTGCCATCCCCCTTGCACGTGCGGGCCGGGCCGCCTCCAGGGCTGGTGAACACGTGTAGGGGTTGTCATTAGCCGGGTCCGTTTCAGTGTGCGTTCATTTGTGCGCTGCGATTTGAAGTGTTTGTAATTATTTCCTTCAGAAGAACATATTATATTGTCATGGAATCTGGTGAATTGTTATCAACTAGAAATGGAAAACCTTGTTTGATAGCAGATGGCTACCAACACCGATTGCATAGAAAAAGCAAAGAATGTATCAGTTGGCTATGTACAAAAGAGAAAAAGAACAGATGCAGGGAAAGTATTAAAACGAATTTTAAATATGAAATAATAAGTCGAACGGATCATTCTTGTGTGCCAAATATTGCAGAAATAGAGGTAAAAAAGACAATGGATATCTGTAGAAAAAGAGTTAGAGACGAAGTTTCAGTACCAGTGCATAGGATTTTTCAAGAAGAAATGAGAAATATTTATTCAAGAGGATATGACCTAGTAACTGAAGTACCAATATATGGAAATGCCAAAACTTCACTGTGTGCAGAAAGAAGAAAAGTATTAGGAAGTACTCAAAACCCTACAGAAAGTAATGATATTGTATTTCCTGAAAATGTTCTTCACCTATCGAACGACGAAAGTTTTCTTCGATTGGATTTTACAAATAATTATGGGAAAAGAATTCTCGTGTTCGCAGGTGAAAACGTTAAACATCTTTTGACAAGTGGAGACACCTTTTTTTTTTGATGGAACATTCAAGAGTTGTCCGAAACAGTTCACACAATTGTATACTGTGCATGTTGATTGTGGAAGCACGGCACTTGAAACAAATGTTTATCCTGTAATATTTGCATTATTACCCGATAAACGAGAAGAAACATATTATGCTTTGTTTAGCGAATTAAAAAGTTGGTGCCCAGAATGGACACCAAAAGTTATAAAAGTAGATTTTGAAGTAGCAGCAATTTCAGCAATAAAAATGATCTTCTCTCAAACAACAATATCTGGTTGTAATTTTCACTACAATCAATGCTTGTGGCGAAAAATCCAGGAAGTAGGACTCGTGACGGAATATAAATCAAATGAAGAGTTAAGGAAGATATGCAAAATGTGTTCGGCATTAGCCTACATACCACTTTCAAATGTAGAAGATGCATGGCTTATCATAATGGAAGATACTCCAAAAAACGGTAAGTTATCCACATTTCTTGATTATTTCGTTGAACAATGGATGGATAATTCTATTATTCCTGTCGAGATCTGGAATGTTCATGGTCAGCGCCATAGGACAAATAATGCAGTAGAAGGTTGGAATTCGAAATTAAATAGAATTATTGGCAAAAAGCAACCAAATGTTCATTTTTTAATTAAGACCCTGAAAGAGGAATCCGAATATGTCTCGTTTTTGCTAAAGTCTAAAGAATTAGGAGAAACTGTTGGAAAAAGGAGAAAAGTTTACATAAAATTAGACGAAAGAATAAATAATATTATAACGGAGTTTGAAAAAACACAAAACCTGCGAAAATGCTTAACAGCTTTAAGCTATGCAACAAAGATAGATTAATTTAGTGGTGAACCAATGCTAAATAAGGCATTGCCCAGTCACAAGACTGGGGAAAAACTGTGGGGGAAAGTTTGCAGTAAAATACAATTGAAAATCACATTTTCAAAACAAACATGTACAATTTTGTTATTATGTACTTTGTAAATTGAATGACGGCTCCAATTGTATTTCACTTAATTTTTCTGTATTTTCGTATGCGTTACAAATGAATTTCAAATAAAAAAAAGTAATAAAATAAAATTAAACAGCTCAAATGATTTTTTTACTTTCATAGATTCCTTCTGGTAAAAATTTTTTTATAGCTATAAATGCGAACTGTAAACTGTGGCCATAAAACCAACTTGTATGAGTTACGAAAGAATCCTCAAAATTTCTCCCTCCCCTCCCTACCTTCCAAACATGCTGTACGCTTCGCCCATGTAACCGGCCAGCTACTTCCTGCTGTCTCACTGCCCTGGGGCAGGCTTAAAAGCAGGACCGATTTAAATAACGGGCTCAGCAG
Organism: Macrothele yani; assembly: GCA_039090855.1. Classification (NCBI taxonomy): domain Eukaryota; kingdom Metazoa; phylum Arthropoda; class Arachnida; order Araneae; family Macrothelidae; genus Macrothele; species Macrothele yani. Next base: position 44,232,156 of record CM077004.1, read on the forward strand.
GCCCGAGTCCAGAGCGCCATATTTAGGGGAAGGGTGCCAATCTGGAAGTTTTTTTTATGAATATTTTAGCACCAACACCTAAGAACATTTTTGCAAACTTTATTCATTTTTAAAACTTATATTATTTGTAGTCGTCACTCCATAAGCGTGGACGGAGAGCATTAACTGAGCAAGAGCGTCGATTGCCGGCTGTATTGGTGCTAACGAAAATGCTACAATAATTAATTGTTGTATGGGGCGGTTTGACCTTGAAGCTTGTTATGTGTTGGTTTGGAGAGAGAGCTCGAGGAGTATCTCTCTTGCCCTGACGTCTAATAATATGTTAGTTTATAGTAATATGTGGAAACAATTAGAATTACTGTTTGAGTAGGGCGCGTTCTTCCCCTCCAAAACTACCTTAGCGGGCACTGAGCCTCACGTATTGTTCTTATTTCTAAGATTTATAAAGCTGTTCAGCTGTTCTTCAAAACCTCGATTGTTCACAAACACAATGAATGCTATATAGAAATAATTCACCATAGGGCGTGTAAAATAAATTTTATAATAATATCTAGAAATTAACATTTATAATTTGCTAATACAATAAAGAAATTCTTTATAAAAATGGGTGCGGTTAGGGAATAGAAATAGAATAACAAGGTGAAAATCCTCCAAATACGTGGCGCCAGTGAATAAACAAAGACATCGCTCTTTTCACGTTTTAGCAACACACAGCAACCGAAAAATTGTCATTAGGCCACTGCTGGGGAACACGCATTTGGAGGATTTTCACTTTGGATTTAACTGTTATAATTAATATATACCGTATATACTCGTGTGTAGGTCGACTTTTTTAATGAAATATTTAGGTCGAAATTATGGGGTCGAACTATACACGGAAAATATTTCTGATAGGTCAAAAACCAAAATTTTAATGCCTTATGGAAATGCGTATACTGGTTTGGAGAGAGAGATATAGCCCTTTGCGCCATCAGTTCATTTGCAGTTGTGTATTTAGTCATTTTCCGGGTATTTCTGGTACAGAAGAAAATTATTGCTAAGAATTTTTTTGAATTTATATGTACGAGTTTTTTTATTCACTAATAGAAAAACTCTTTTCGCAAGGATGTCTCAAAGTCCGCTTTAGATCTGTCGATATGGCCTTGACTGCCCCGCTGGTAAATCACCCAGAGGAAAGAGGTGAACGCGTCAGCCAGTAGTTTAAGTTGCACCGTGCCGTGACCTAGGACTGTGCTCAATTAAAACCCCCTGGACCTAATCTTCAGGAGTTTTTGGCTCAATTCTCGACGGGGGGATTAAGAGGGAAACGAACAGACTATTGCAAAAGGATACCGCTGCCCCTGCTTAGCGACTGCGGAGAAGAGAGGCGTGACAACCTACAGAACAGCGGCAACTTGATCAATACATCCTGAAAACGAAAGTGTTTAAACTTGGCCGGTCGCTCAGAATAACATTGCTACTGATAGTAAAAAAGTGCATTAGTTTAAAAACCTACTTACGTTTGTTATTAAATTGAGTGTGCCTCGACTCTAAAAAGCGAGCAAAAAGGAATGCATCTTTACTGAACGGGGCGATGTTTGGTTTTGTAACTAACGCCGATTGTTTGTCACAAACACGGTAGAGAGGGGGATGAAACTCGGGAGTAGATAAACAACCTCTCTGTCAATTACACACTTGTCCAGTTCAGCATTGACTGACAGCTGCTACGCTGCGCAGAAAATTTTACAGAACAAATTTTCTTCAATTTTTTTAATAATTGCGTGCAAATTTTATAGTGTCCACAATATATCAAAATAAAGAACCATTTTAAATTTTGAAGAAATCCATTGAAAACTTCAAAAGTTACACATTTATTTTTTACGGCATGCATATTCTTTATGAGATAAAAAAAACCTATCAGGTTGACATCAAGACCTATTTACGCTTTCCAAATATGTTTCGAAGTTGTTGTTGTTGTTGTTTTAAATAATGATGCGCCTTACGACCTTTGCTAAATGCATCACGATTCGTTTGCTGCTGGAGCAAAGGCTTTACTCTCCATGAATGAATTAACTGCAGAAAACTCGCTCGCAAAATGTGGGAGAAAGTGATAGGGGGTGGGGAGACTATGTGCAAAAATGGGTTCATATATTGTGTAACCTGCCCCTGAAAACTCTCTGATGAGGGTCTTCCCAGAATTGTGCCTCAATTCCACTCACATTGTGCGGGAAACTGCCGCAAGCAACATTGCGAGAGCCAGCTACAACAATAAATGTCAGGTTTACATTTCCGCATGCGGGCGCATCCTCGGAAAAGAAAAAAAAAATATTTTTTTATTTATACAAAAGTTAGGCAGGTATACAAAAACTGCAGATATTCAGATAAAAATCGGGGGTCGACCTATATACACGAGTATATACGGTAGCCAGTGCCGTTAACGCCCACCAGATGGAGACGTCTCAGTTGCTGAGCCCATCTTACGGATTTATGATGTCAGAAGCTGACAGAAAAACACACATAGCGCCGTGGTTGTCGGCCACCGCGGTGTAAGGTTAACGCGCTCGGCTAGATATCGAGAGATCTGGGATTCTATTCCCCAGCAGCGACCGAATAACAAATTTTTCGGTTGCTGTGTGTTGCTAACTCGTGGAAAGAGCGATGTCTTTGTTTATTTTTAGAATAACAAGGTATTTTAAAATGAAATCAACTATAACATTAATTCTTAACTGCAGTAATATTAAAAAATAAACAATGGAGTTAGTGGCTACCCGAATGTGTATTATGAGTGGAACGTGGCCTTGAAGAGGCAACCAGCTGATTTGTCTCTACTGATGGCAGGCTGCCGCCATGTGATGAACCTGTCCACCTACTTACCTCTCAAGTCGCAACAAGTTGTCGGTTGTGTTTACTGTTTCAGCAGCCATGACGTCATGTGAATTTTTTTTTAACTAAAAACCTTTCTTTTAAAGCTTATGGATTCTTTAATCAGCAATTTAGCAAACAGGAGGAAATCATACGAAGTTCTTCTTAAAGGTTTGAACTTTTCAGGAATTTGAAAGAGACCAGTGCTCATAACAGACATAGAGGCTAGATCAAATAAACTTGTTAATAGGTACTAAGAAGCCAGAAAACTTTCTCAGCAACGAATGTCTACATTTCCAGTCATATAAGAATTACGAAGATTTGAACACACCACGGGATATGTACATTTTTATGATCGATAACAATCTTCAGGGTGCATTTCCAAACTTAGAAATACACTGCTGGCCACCCAAAATGCAACACCAAGAAGGACACGAGATAGCAAAGCCAGATTTACTGGACACATAACAACAGATGTAAAGATAAAACGATGGAGCTTACGGCCCCGTGCGACTTGCGGAACACGCAGACATCAATAGTTCGTGTGGCCCCCATGGCTGGCAATAACGGCCACTACACGCCGCGCAATCGAAAGAAAGAGGCTTTGGATGTGGGCTTGGGGTATGTCGGTCCAGGCTGCTTCCACATGTTGCCACAGTTCATCAGGCGTAGCCGCGGGTGGTGCTTGCCGGGCCACGGCAGCAGTGACACCTGGTGGGCCGTGAAAAATTGTTGCACGATGCGTGCCACGTGCGGGCGCGCATTATCCTGTTGAAACGTGGCGGCTGGCAGGTCCTGCAGCTAAGGGAGGACTACAGGCTCCAAAACGTCGGAGATGTAGCGGTGACAGTTGAGTGTACGGGCGATGCCTACCAGAGGGGTGCGGGTGTCATATCCAATTGCGCCCCAAATCATAACGCCAGGCGACGGAACGGTATGGCGATGCATAATGCAGGCGTCATACAGTCTCTCTCAGCGGTGCCGCCACACGCGGATCCAACCATCGTGGTGTTGCACGCAGAGGCGGGATTCGTCGGAGAAGACAATATCGTGCCATTCCATAATCTAGGTGCAGCGTTCAATGGCCCGCTGCCGCCGCACTCACCGGTAGTGTAACATCAATGGTAATCGGAGTAATGGGCGCCGTGGACAAGTCACCGCTCCTGCAGACGACGTCGAACAGGTTGTTGCGCAACACACCCTAATTCCTGCGCTAACGTTCGTGATGTGGCGGTGCGAGCCGTCAATGCCCGCCGCACAACATGCCGGTCCTCTCGTTCGGTGGTGTGCCGCCGCTACGGCAATCGCTCACGTCGGTCTGTCCATCCCTCCTGCACACACCGAATCCGTACTCGCCTCACTGTGGCTGGATGTCGTCCCACACGGGCGCCGATGTCTCGGTACGATAAACCGCTGTCGCGATAAGCCAGTATTCCTCCTCTGTCGAACTCCGAAACGTGCTGGAATGACTGCCGTATTCTGCGACAAGGCATCAGGAAGCTTCCCACGCACAGGTCCGGCAGCACAACACACTTCCACTACTTACACCCCGCCTTCTGTGCACCCTTCTTATATTGCTTCTCGGTGGCGTGCCGGGCGCACATGATTTGCATATGCCCTGCAATGCTAATCGTCTGCATGTCCTCTCGCGGGCGACGCATGCTGCGAATTTCAGGCCAATCGGATGCTTCCTTCTTGGTGTTGCATTTTGGGTGGCCAGCAGTGTATGTGAAAAAATACTTCGAACTTTCTCATCTCTTCTGTAGCAACGAATGGCGCCAAAAGTTCGTTTTGGTTTTGGTTCCGAGCAGCTGATAACTCTGTTCGCGTAATCATTTATCGGGAAAGAAAAGAAACATGTTTTAGTCGTTAAAACGAACGCATGAAAACGGAATTTGATTTCAACTTTAAATAAATAAACGGTCCTGTTTCAGACTCTCATCTCACTGACCGACTCCTCGGTTTAACTCGTAATTAATCAATCAATGCTTTTAATTAATCAGTGCTGAAGTTCACTGAGTGAAGCGTTCACTGCGCTTCACTCAGTGAACTTCACCATGTAATTATTTAGCAAGTCAGTCTTCGTTTTTTTTTTTTTTTTTTTTTTTTTCTAGAGACGAAAAGATTTTGTTAGTGCAGGAGTAAAATGTTAAACCTTGCAGCACAGACCCGACTCGGCCCGGCCCGAGCCAGGATTTTTTTTTTTTTTTACTTAACTGGAGAAAAAAGCCGGCCCGGCACGAGGGCCGGATCGAGCTCGGGCTTCCCGGGCCGGGCCAGTGCAGATCTCTAATTTAATGTACCACAAAATCTTTTAGTTCGCTAATTTAACACCTTTTGAAAAAAAAAAAAAAGGCTTGCTAGATTATACATCGATGAACCATTGCATTATGACCACCTTCCTAATAAGCTACAGGATACCCTTTAGCCTTCAAAGCAGCGAGCACTCGGTGAGGCATCGATTCGATGAAGTAGTGATAGGTATTCTGGAGTGTCTGGTACCATAATATCAACAACATATCCTCCAGTTCCCGTACATTTCGGGGTGGTGGTGATTTAGCGCGAACCCGCTTTTCCAAGTCGAATCACAAATGTTCGATTGAGTTCATGTCAGATGAAGTTGGAGTCCAGGGCATTAACAGAAAGTCACCAGCATGTTCCTCGAATCACTCCTTGACGACTCTGGCAGTTTGGCAGGACGCATTATCCTTTTGGTAATGGCCATCACCAGCAGGGAACACATTTGCCATGAACGGGTGAACTTAGCCGCAATGATGTTCAGATACTTGAAAGCTGTCAGGGATTGTGCTATTGGGATAATGGAGTCTAAACTGTCACAAAAAAACATCGCCTGCAGCATAACACCGACGCTGCCGGCCAGTTTCCGCCCAACAGTGCATCTAGGTGCCACAGCCTCAGTTGGTAATAGCTCGGCCGTCTACGCAATGCACCAGGAATCTTGATTCGTCAGACCAGGCCACATTCTTCCAAACATCCACGGTCCAATCTCAATGATTTTGGGTTCGCTTCGCGCGTTGTTGGCGATGACGTGCAGTGAGCATGGGGACCCGGCTGGGTCTTCGGCTACGCAGACCCATGAGCAGAAGGCTGCGATGAACTATTTGCTGTGACACATTGCCCTATGATTACCAACAATGTTGTAGCTGTGGGTGATTTGTCGCACTGTGGCCCTGCGATCGCTGTGTACTATGCGCGACAGCCTACGCTCTCCTCTGGTATCAATGATCTGCGGACGACACACGGATTTGGCCATCTGTGCACCACTTTTGATACGTACTCACTACAGGGTCACATGAACAACCCACAAGCAGCGCCGTTTCCGAGATCGTAATTCTGAGGCGTCGTGCCATCAAAATTTGTCCTTTATGAAACCGAAAAATCGGCGGCTTTCCCCATTCTGACTCCGAACAGTGTACTAACCGAAAGCCGTTCCTCGGATTGAATATATACTATGACCTTCACCTTCACCAGGCATCGGTCTCCAGGCGTGCTCATTTCTCTTGGCTGGGGTGGTTATAATGTAATGGCTCATTGGGGTAGTATCACGTCCTTTTCTGCGCCAGAACTAAGGAAAGAGGTGGAAATCAATACGGCTTCTTTTCTGCTTTCTCTTCTCCTTCAAAAATGGTGAGGCGAACCTTGAAACTACAGCTTTCCTCGATTAGAACCACCCAAGAAATTTTACTCTCTGGCGCCCCTAAGTTTGTCCGTCTCTAATCACGAGATCTCCGTATGAATAACTCGGATTCGCCTCCAAATTCCACTACAGCATCTATGATTTGTGTTGGAACAGCAATACCAATCAGCAGCAGCTCAACTAGGTAACTTACAACAGTTAAAAGATCTGCTGGTAAAGAGTTGGTCCCAGATACGACAAGACACCTTTAGAAATCCTACAGTGTCCATTCCTCACCGGGTAAGAGCTGTTTTGGCCGCACGTGCAAGACCAATATCATGTTAGGCAGGTTGCCTTGTTTTGGCTCTTCGGTGTATATACAATATATATTAAAACTTCTGCGCTGCGCATATTTTTTTTATCGTGGTCTGAATCTCAGCATTAGTAACTTCCGTTCCAAAAATTTAGCTTATTATTGTTAGTTTACGCAGCTCATCAATTATATTCCTCCAAGAATTCCCCCCCCCCCAAAAAAAAAATCATTGTGTATCCACGACCAATTCCGCTGATCATCAAACAGTGAATGGTGTAAATGAAAAAAAAATTATATAAATGGATCAACTCACGGAATTACGTGTATTTTTTAAATAAATTATGAATGGATGAACTCGTGGAATTATACGTATTGTTTAAAAAATTATGAATGGATGAACTCACGAAATCACACGTATTTTTTGAAAAAAATATGAGTGGTTGAACTCACAGAATTACATGTATTTTTTTTTAATTATGAATGGATGTATTCACGGAATTACATGTATTTAAAAAAAAATATGAATGGATGAACTCACGGAATTGTATGTACTTTAAAAAAAATTGTGAATGGATGAACTCACTAAATCACACGTATTTTTTTTAATTATGAATGGTTGAACTCACAGAATTACATGTATTTTTTTTAAAATTATGAATGGATGTATTCAGACAGAATTACATCTATTTTTCAAAAAAATTATGAATGGATGTTTTCACAGAATTACATGTATTTTTTTTAAATTATGAATGGATGTATTCACAGAATTGCATATATTTAAAAAAAACATGAATTGATGAACTCACGGAATTAGGAGGAATTACGTGTATTTTTTAAAATTATGAATGGATGAACTCACGAAATTACATGTATTTTTTAAAAACCATAACGAATGGATGAACTCGCGGAATTACATGTGTTTTTAGAAAAATATGAATGGATGAACTCACGGAATTACATGTATTTTTTGAAAAAAAGTATGAATGTATGTTCTCAAGGAATCACATGTATTTTTTTAAATTTATGAATGGATGAATTCACAGAATTGATGTATTTAAAAAAAATATGAATGGATTAACTCACGGAATTACAGTATTTTTCGAAAAAAAAACATGAATGGGTGAACTCACGAAATTACATATTTAAAAAAAATATGAATGGATGAACTCACGGAATTGCATGCATTTAAAAAAAATTATGAATGGATGAACTCACGGAACTACATATATTTTTCGAATACACGTTAAAGGCGGCTTCAGTAAATGTTTTGAAAAGAGCCGATGAAATATCTGATTTTCGAATTGTGCGATATTTCTCTTTAAATTGAGTAAAGTATGTATTTGCTCGATTTGAAGAAAATTATTGAAACTTTCAACATGCTACATTGCAAAATTACTGAATTCTTCTTAGCCTAAATTATTCGTGAGATAATTTTTCGCTCTGGTAAAAATGGAGGAAGAACTTCTACAGCATGCCTTTGTAAGTAGTATTAACCAAAACATCTTCAAAACTAAATTATTACTTTTTCATTACAAATTGAACTAAGAATGAGGTGCCAGTTTGAATTTTTCTCCGGCATTTTCGGGGACCAAATGAAGGCTGTAAGCAATAGCCTGTCCTTAATTTGGGTCCACTGATTATAGGGAAGAGTGACAACGAACGCCCTAAGACGATTACCACAGCAGTTATGTCTCATTCGGGCTCGTCTCGGACCACCGGTCAGAAACCTTCACCTCTGACTTCTCTGCTACCGGCTTCTTCACCTTGCGTTTTACTGAACGCTACTTATAACAGCCATACTCAGTACACATTTTACAACGAATATGAGAGTACAGTTTGCGGACTGTTTACCACACGAACAGTGTTCCCTTTATGCTGGGGCTGCTCTTCGTTTTTAACGTACTCACTTTGTAACACTATAATTGAAATTATTATGCAAAGGCCTTCTGCAAGTTTGGTGTTTCAAGGAAGTGCTAATGCATTCGTAAGACAAGTCGCCTGGTGGTGAGTTAATCTCTACCTCCGTCTTATATCTCCCTGCACTACTGAGTTCTGCAGATCGAGCTCATGCCATTGATGCCGTTCTTATTCAGATGACTCTGGTTCCCTCCCTTCCCTAGAGACAGTGTCCGTAAACCAAAGACAGACTATTCCTCCTAGCCTGGAATGATCATGACGTTGAAAATTTAGCACACAAAATTCACTTCCCTCAACACAGTCCTACCGATTGCCCCCAATGTAGTGGCACTAAAATTGTTTTAACATTACAACAGAAGTCGTTATTGTACACTGTTGTAACACTACATTAACCGAAGTCGTTATCGAAGATTAAAATTCATTAAAGTAGGCCTTCTACAAGGTTAGGGGAAGCACGATTGAATTCGTAGGATAAATCGTTCTGTGGTCAGTTGATCTCTCCTGTGTTTTATGTCTTCCAATACAATTGGATTCTGGAGATCGAACTGCATGGGCGTTGCTTTCATTCGCATGACGCTGTTTCTCTCCTTTCCCTGGTGACAATTACCGTGAATTCGGGATACACTATTCCCCAAAGTAGGTCTTCTACAAGGTTAGAGAAAGAGCGACTGAATTCGTAGGACAAATTCTTCTGTAGTCAGTTTGTCTGTCCTGTGTTTCATGTCTCTCAGTACAACTGGGTTCTGGAGATAGAACTGCATGGACGTTGCTTTTATTCGTATGACGCTGGTTCTCTCCTTTCCCTGATGATAATTACCGTAAATTCAGGATAGCCTGGGATGATCATGGCTGTCGTTAAAAAATTAGAAAAGTATAATGTATCCCTGGGTTAATGGGATCTAGTGAAGACATTGTGAATTATCCGTATCACATTAAAGTTTTCCAAGATTTAAAATGCATTTTATTTGGGTACATTTGCAAGCTGACTTTTATGAGATATTTTTCCAGGTACACAGTGAACATCTTGGCCTCAGCGTTTCCTCAAAGTGGAAAGTTTTTCGGGATCTAGATACTTAAAACCATCGCTTTTCAGACTCCCACGCTGGTCTTTCAGTTTCGTGGAGATGTCCTTAAAAGTTGTTCTCCTTCTTGGTGTCTCTTCTTTGTGAGTCTGTACCAATGCATAGTTACTGCTTCCTGGTTTATCCAACTCATATCTTTCATTTTCAGGCGCTGATGTTGTCGTCAACGACTGCAAATCCACATCTCTTGATTTTTGGTCAGAGATCCTTTGAGTTCCGTGAAATGAAGAACCATGGTATTCATTCTTTGCCTTTTGAGGTGTATCTCTATTTGTCTCTCTGTGCCGATCATCATATTGGTTTGGGTGAGTCAAGTCGTTCTTGTCATGGTCACGTGATTCCGACGTCAAATCAAAAGGTAAGTTAGAATCATTTTCGCTGCTCCTGTGGTGATGATGAAGATCACTCAAGTATTTCGCAGGATGTGATATTCCAAAAATTTGCATCTGTTTGTTATCCTGAAAAATGTATCTTCTGTGATGATGAATCGATCTCTCCGAGTTTTTTGACTTGTTCTCTCTATCTCTCCTGTTATCTTTTCTCTCAGCACGCTGTCGAAGTTCTGAGCCTGATTCGTTTGCAGGAGAATCTCTGACTTCTATTCTCAGAATTAATTCCTTTTGCGTATCCTTCGCACGATTTCGATCAGCTATCGATGTATCTAATTCATCGTCTCCTTCTTCTGAATACTTCTGCACCATAGGCGAAAGACTCGCGTTAGAGAACTCTCTTTGGTAATCAGATAATCTCTGTTTAGTCAGTGAAGCGTTATGTGATCCAGCTTCTGTCTTGTGCGTTACGTGGTCACTAAACATTCTTCCGCCGTCGTTTCCTGGATTTAGTCTTGTCTTTGACTCTTCTGTTGTCGAACAACGTCCATAGTCATTTCTTGGATTTTGCTGAGAGGTTGAAGTATAATCCTGACACTCGTTTAAAGCCTTGCTGCCCGACCGCCTTGACCACCTCTCTTTTTTGACTAGCTTTGGGTAAACATCTGAAAAATAAGGGGAAGCTGAGTCAGGATCCCTTTCTTCGTCGCTGAGAGATTTGTTTTCTGTCAAACAACACCTCCTAATACTTATATCGTGTGCCGTCATCAAATGTAGTTCGTCGTAAACATCCGACGAATGGGCGTGATGTTCTTCTTTGCCAAACCGACAAAACATTCCTGCTTCTTCATTACCTTTGTTTCCATGGAAAAGCCTTATTGCGTGCAGTATGAAATGTCGAGACAAATCTCTTACATGTTCACCTCTGAAAAGATTTGGAAAATCATCTTGCTTAGCTGAGAGGCATCTGTAACCTTCGTCGTTTGAATACCCACAATTCGGAATCCCGTTTTTTCTGAGAAATATGTCAATGACATCAGACCGCCAGTGAGGAGAATAAATTTCAAATCGTCCCTCCAGATCATTTTTCAACGCAAAATATGTTCGACGATCCTGCAGAACGCTTGGTGAAGAAGCACTTTTAACGGAATGAGCGTTTTCTGAGATCACCAATTTAGTTTGAATCTGCTGGCTGATTCTCAGCGCTGCTAGAAGAACGTCAGACTGCGTGTGAAACGGAACTTTGCCGAGCATTGAACTCGTTATAAAACGTGAATTTTGAAGAAATTTGTCTTTTTCTGGAAGATTTTCAGTTTTGATGCGTACAAGAATATTATTTGAGACTGGGTGCAGTGGTTTAAAACCTAAAGGCTCCCATTTTGTTGTTTCCCCCTTCACGCTCCTTGAACATGGTTGCGTGTCTCCATCTATTTCTTCTGAAATATGTCCTTGCTCGGCTGCAGAAAAGAGTCTTATTTTCAAAGAAACTCTTTTTCTAGGAGTATTGAGAGCACTTTTCTCACCCGAAGTTATATCATCGGCATTATATGCTCTAAATGCTGGCTTTGATGAAATATTTTTCAGTTCATCTGAGGTCCCATTTCGAGAAACTTGCTGAGGAATTACAGTTTCGCTTTTCGTTTGTGAGTTGCTTTTGTCCTGAGTAACCCCGTGAATATATGACGAACTCGCTTCATCGTGGTGTCTATTCCCCAATACTTTCGGAGAATCACTGCTTGTTGGTGAAGTGGAATACCGTTTGCCGTCGCACTGCAAACATCCCATCCAAGAGTCAGTAAGTATACGAATCCTTTCTTCTAACCCCGGCACAAAATATGCCTCTGATATATATAAATCCTCGTAATTTTTTCTATCATCAGCATAACGAATTTCTTCATATGAATCAGCCTTGGTTGTAACTACACTTCTATCGACTGAAGCAACCGGAATCGAAAGGGTGTTTACGCATTGCAGTCTTGCATCGTTTGCAGCGGGAGTGATGGAAATGGATACTGTGTTTGTGCTGGGTATTTGCTTGTTGTAGCGAAACCGCGTCAAAACAGAATGAATGGGATATTTCACATCCCCGTCAGCAGGGCTTTTTACTTTTTCTCCTGTTTGATGCATTTGGACGTGTTTATAACCTGCACAAAGGCAAGGATCTTCACTCTTGTCCAGATCTAACGGACTGTTGAAGTGCTGACATGGTCTTCTTTTTCTTCCGCTTGCAAATCTTGACACTGTTTTGCTTCCTTCCAGATCAACAATCTTTGGTAAATCAACGGCGTAAGAGACCTTCTGCTTTGGAATGTTCGGAATAGGAGGTACTTTGACCCTTGAACTCACACTATGCCTTTGCTCCTTAACAGTGTCCTTTTTTCTGTTGAGAAAATATAATCTCTCTTCGGAGACTTTACACGACATTCTTGTTTCTCGAGCCTGACTACGTTTCTGGCGCTCTGTGACATTGCGATAGTTCCAGGCTTCTTCAGTGTACTTACATGATACTCTTTTTTCTTGAACCCGATATTGTTCCCCACACTCTAGGACACCATCATAGTTCCTTGTCTGGGTATGACACTTCCCTTCTCGTGTGTAAGCACTCTCTGTAGTGGCAGATTCTGCGTATGTTATTTTTAAACGCCGTGACTTCTTCTCACCATCCAACCCGTAACCGAGTTCAACATGCGTGTTGGGAGCATCACTGTAAGTGGCTCTGCAGTTTCCCCCTAGCAAATCATCTTCCATGGATTCACATCGTCCTCTCAAAGAAGATCTATCGGCACAAGATCTTCTGTAAGAATTACAGTTCAACTCCTCGCGAGAATTTCTTGAGTGTCCTGTGCGTTCCGGTCGCATGCAACTTCCTGCAAATCCTTCGTATTCGGATGATGTACTTAGGTACGGACTGCCGGCATTTGGAACACGATCTCCTTGAGTTTCTTGACGACAAATGCAAGACCATTGCACATTCTTTTCTTCTGAGCAAATATCTTTAAAATTTTCCTTGGCCATTTGATTCATGTGCTCGCGACTTTTTAACCTCCGGAATCTTTCTCGCTTTTGTGCGTTTAGAAGCGTTTCTGCACTTTCACCATCATCATCCAAGCCCTGAAATACAATAAATTAAGAAATGATCTTTAATGTGAATAAAAACGTTTTGCAGAAAAAATTCATTAATCATGTCTGACACAAATTGCTGCGAATTAAAGAGCTCGGAACTTACCTGTTATGGATGACTGGTTATCTCCACGTCGAAATTTGTGTTTCACACAAACTTCGACAAATTGAAACGCTCAAAACTTACCGGTTATGTGGATCTTGTTAAATAATTTTATTTACGCACAGAAAACTGGTTTTCATTCATATTTGTAGATACTCCCCGACTCAAAGTTCCGTTTCGCAAATCTTCGTGTGAGTCGATTTAAAAATTTGACCCATTTCCACACACTAATGGCTTATTCAATACATCAAGTACTGAATACGACTTGGCTGTTAGTGTAAGAACAATTAAAATAAAAGAAGATAAGAAAACTTGGAAACTCTGCAGAAATAAAAAAAAATTAAAAAATAGGAACGATTATAATTTACGGTATTTGCACTTCTCCCGTGGCCCAGTGGTCTGAAACTCTGACTTCTGGCTCTGTCCAGGGTGGGCACGTGTTCGAGTCTCGAATGAAGTACAGGGTGGTATGCTTGCCTGATGGCGCTGCAACTGATCTTTACGTAGAATCGGTGATTCTAATTTTGTGGCGGGATACTATATTTGAGTTTCGTGGGTTAACTTTTACTAAGAGTTTCTCATGGGGCTCGTTAAACCGCCAAACAAACGCAAATACACTGACGGAAAAAAATCCCAACACCACGAAAAAATAGTTGTAGAGGAATGAAATGGCGGCAATACATTTGTATAGGTAACATATTTAATCGATTAATGTTTCAAGATCACAGCTTATTGTAAGCGCGAGAAGAGCCATCTTAAATGTGAAATGCTGGTACATTAATAACCGGTGTAACCGCCAGAATGTTGAATGCAAGCACGCAAACGTTCATGCATTGTGTCGTACAGGTGCTGGATGTCAGTTTCTGGGATGGAGTTCCATGCCTGTTGCACTTGGTCGGTCAATACAGGGACGGTTAATGCTGGTTGGGGGTGACGCTGGAGTTGTCGTCCAATGATGTCCCATACGTGCTCGATTGGAGAAAGATCTGGTGATCTAGCAGGCCACGGCAACATGTCGACACTCTGTAGAGCATGTTGGGTTACAACAGCGGTATGCGGGCGGGCGTTATCCTGTTGGAAAACACCCCCTGGAATGCTGTTCATGAATGGTAGCACAGCAGGTTGAATCACCAGACCTACGTACAACTGTGCCGTCAGGGTGCGTGGGATAACCACGAGAGTGCTCCTGCTGTCATAGGAAATTGCTCCCCAGACCATAACTCCAGGTGTAGGTCCAGTGTGTCTCGGCCGCAGACAGGTTGGTTGCAGGCGCTCACCTGGCCTTCTTCTAACCAACACACGGCCATCACTGGCACCCAGGCAGAACCGGCTTTCATCAGAAAACACAACAGATCTCCACTCCGTCCTCCAATGAGCTCTAGCTTGACACCACTGACGTCGCAAACGGCAGTGGTTTGGAGTATGTGGAATGCACGCTACAGGGCGTCTGGCTCGGAGCTTTCCTTCAAGTAACCGATTTGTAACAGTTCGTTGTGTCACTGTGGTGGCAACTGCAGCTCGAATTGCTGCCGCAGACGCGGTACGATGCGCCACGGCCATACGCCGTACACGGCGGTCTTCCCTCTCAGTAGTGCCACATGGCCGGCCGGAACCCGGTCTTCTTGAGGCAGTACCTTCCCTTGACCACCGCTGCCAACAATCATGCACGGTGGCTACATTCCTGCCAAGTTGTTCTGCAATATTGCAGAAAGAAAATCCACCTCCTCGTAGCCCTATTACACGACCTCGTTCAAACTCCGTGAGCTGTTGATAATGGCTTCTTCGTCTTCTTAAAGGCATTCTTGACTAACATCAACACCCTACGTCGAATCTCAACGATAACTAACGCTCACGAACGTTACAAGCGCGTATTTACATCAAACCTGCTTTGCATGTTCTGAGGGGCGCTACTAGCGCCACACGTATGCGCCGAGAGCGAGATTTGCATAGACGTCATCTTACAAATGTACTCTCACCGCCTACCAACTGTCGTTTATCTAGCACAACCCCTTCTTGGTGTTGGGATTTTTTCCGTCAGTGTATTACTGCATTCCCAATTAGTCCAAGTACAGTTCAAGCTCCCTGGTGTCAGCGTTTCCGTTGTAAATGACGAGATAAGGAAGAAGGGATGTTTCAAGAGGCTCAAAGTCTGTTGACTTTGATTCTGATGACGGTGAAAGACTCTTGCGATGCACTAGGTTGTCGCGACTCCGAAGTCTGTTGAGATACGTCCTTGCTGATAGAGTCTCACAGAATCAAGTGTCACCTCCTTTGTGGTTGAACGTGGCGCTTCAGGTTCTTGAAAGGACTCGACCTCAGTAGCTTCTGCAAAGTTTGAAGCTTCCAAGTGAATAGTCTTCATCCATAATTCGATGCCTCTTCCACGTCGCTCACATCAATTTCTGATTCCAGCTGCTCTGCAAGTTGTACATTTTTTTTTTTTTTTTGCCTTTTCTTCATAACTCTTGCTCCATGCTCAAACTGAGACTTAAGAAACATATGGGAGAAGCTGCGTAAGTCAAAGTTTACTTAAGTCCAGTTACGTATTAGCTCCGAGTTTACGTAAGTCGGGGAGTGTCTGTAAGCTGATCGGAGGTAGATCTTAAAAATAAACAGGTCTTCTCATTCTTCTGATGCAGTCATCATCAACAACAACAACCATTTTCAATCCCCTGCTGGATGGAGGTCTCCCCAAATTTCTTCCACTACTGTCTGTCTTGAGGCAGTCTCCTCCATGTTACCCCATCATGCTTTCGAATTTCACACACCCGTGTTCCACGTTGTTTTCTTTTGGGCCTTTTCCAGTCCCTTTGTATTCAGTCTAATATTTCAATTGTTCAACGGATCAGTTCTTCTAGCAACATGCCCAGCCCATTGTCGTTTCAGCGATTTAACTTTGATTGTGCGGTATTCCACCCTTGTCCTTTATCTGATTCACGAGTTCCTCTTCTTATCTTACCTGGTCACACCAAGCATGCATCTCTCCATGCTTCTTTCACTTGTCTGCAGCATCTGTATGCTTTTTATAGTTGAGGTCCATGTCTTTGATCCATAAGTAAGAACTGGAATAATACATTGTTTAAGCACTTTTCGTTTAAGACATAATGGTAAATTGCTTTTGAAGATAGTACTATTTCTTCCAAAGGCTCTCCGACCAAGTTTTAGACGCCGATGAATTTCTTTTTCAATGTAGCTCGCATTGTTCTGCAATGCGAGCTACATCAGAGAGTTCGGTGTAGCAAATGCTGATCAAATTTCTTGACAGATTCAGATCATATGTAGAGGATCTTAGGAAGGGAGTGTCTGACCCCAGGTCTTAAACAACCCTTAGAAATAGGAGATTTGGGCTGGAGTGCCCGATAGGAATGTGACACGGAAGAGAGGTAGAAGGGGAGGAAGACGCCCTTATTTATTACCGGGGGACCAGTTCCCGGGGCCCGACGGCTTAACGTGCCCATCCGACGCGTGACACATATTTAATGGTTCGAGCGTTCGTACCTGCTGGGATCGAACCTGAGGCCTTCTCCGTGGCAGTCACAAACGCTGACCACTAGGCCAACCGCGACCAGAATTTCTTGACAGGAATATTTCTGTAACAGGTCGATGCGCCGACACTCTGTTGATCATATCACGACATAGCATATTTATCTTGAGAGCACGTACTGAGTGCAAATAAACTGTTGACACAGAGCACATTTAAGGAGACAGGTGTCCAGGGGGCTGCACAGTGTTTTGGAGCCCCAGTTTTAGTGTCACATCTAGGATTTTGCTGTGGGTGGATGAATAAAAATACGCAGGAGAAAGCGTTCCCAAAATATGATGAAGAAGCCACAAAAATATCCCCGCCGTATTGAAATGTGTATCCCACGATTCATGGACGAATCAGCGTTAGCAAGAAAATGTAGGAATGCATGGTTGAAAAATGGACACCAATTCTGATTTAATCCCCCCTCCCCCGCTCGCGTGGTCCAGCTTGTCAAAATCATATCAAAGTAGTGGGCAAAATAATATGATTCAAATATCATGAATCAGACAAATCCTTAATGTATGAAAATTTCTCCCAATTACAGATGTGTACTAAAATTCATCTGTACTGCCTTCGAAAATTTTGAGGATAGACTGGGGGCGACTATAATTTATGCAGACTCCTCCTAAAAAAGCAGAAAGGAATCGAACATTTTGTTTACAAGGCAGTTTCTTATAATTTTTGCTCTGTTATCTGCAAAAAAACAAAAACAAAAAAAACTGTAGAACTCTGTCAGTTCCTCAAGCACAATGTATAATTCTGGGGCCCCTTAAAACAGCGGCGGAACCAGTGAGAGGCGACTGGGGTGATCCCCCCTCCCTCTAAACCCTAACGAAGTTTTTACGTTTAAAGTGGCGAGGATCGTAAATCATTAACTTTGCATATTATGTTTTCAGTTTTTCTAAAAAAAAATAACAATTAAACTTAGTACGGAGGATTTAAAATACTTATTACATTTATTTAGGTTTAGTAAAAAAGGAAAGAGAAGGGAATAGAATGAAGAGAGAGAGAGAGAGAGAAAGAGAGAGAGAGGAGCGCAAAAGATAAAGGGAAAACAGGGACAGCAGGGTGAAAAACATGGCGATATTCTTTGTAAGTCCTTTGCTATTGTCATTTGTCTAGCATCTGTAACGTCTCGAAACAGGGTAAAGCAGAGCTTGGTACTGAAATCAGAGTAGGTGGAAGAAACTGTGAATAACAATATGATCTAGGTACGTATCTTAATTGGGTCATAAAGAAAATTCGCAAAAATGTCCTCACCGCTTCCTCCCAGATGGTCTTTTTATGACTTCTTTCTTTTTTTCTTATTTTTCCTGCTCTCTCACGCTTCACGGGCGCTTCCCGTTGTTCCACCCACTTCGAAGTCAATCCTTGCTTGGGTGGGTTGGGTAGAGAGGGAGGCAGCGTGGCTAATACGGGGTGATTTTCTGCATCTTCTGCTACTAACATCATATGTATATACAGTACTAACGTTATATAAAAATAATCCATTTCATAATAGCTTCTTCTGCCTCCTTTTTGTACACGACCCCCCCCCTTCCCCAAAGTAAACTTCTGTATCCGCCCCTGCCTTGAAAATGCGGGCATGGGGTTGTATCCCCTTAGCCCCCCTCTTAAATGGGCTCTGACTACTGTACATTTGTATCGCAGTTTCAGTGACTTCAATGTTCATAATACAAATAAAAAGCGCAGAACTATGAAACGACTGAAACAAAATTAATTCCTTTTGGATAACAACCAGCACGAGTTATCCAAAAGGGATTTCATTTATGTCTCGTGTTTTGAAATACTACTGTTACGGTTGTGTCTGAATTCTGCACGGCATAAATAATTCACAGTATTAGACTCTGCTGCGCTTTTGGCCGCCAAACATCCTTTCGGAGATGAACTGCTGTGCACACACAGGCCACTCAATTAGAAACCTTTATGCAGGTGTATACGTAATGCAGCGTATATGCAAAATATGTGATCTAGGCAATTATTTAAGACTGCTGCTCGTCAGTAATCGTCAGTAATGTTGGTCTCAATGGGAAAAACAAAGAATCTTTCGAAGTTCGATAAAAGACTTATTGTGGGTGCCCGTCTGGATGGAGCGACGCTTTTGAAAACAGCAGGGCTGACTGGTTCTTAAAATGGTGAAATATCCCCGGGTCCTTAATCAATGAGAAAATAACCCACATTGCTTTTCCAAGAAGCGTAACTATGACGCTAACACAACCTGTTAAGAAAGAGATCGCCGTCGTCTGAGAAGACTTGTTCGGAGAAACAGGAGTTTCGGAGTGCAACAATTGACTGAAGCATTCAATGAAGGCAGTTCTCGACCCATGTCTCAACGAACTACACGCAGGGAATGGAAAAGGACAGGTATCTGCAGTCACATGACAATAAGGAAACCATGATTTTTGCGAAGAAGCGGGAAGTTCGTCTACAATAGTGTCTGGAACCATGACTAAACACTGTAAGACAGCAAAAATGTCATTTGGTCCGACGAGTCACGTTACACCTTGATCTGTACCGATGGTAGACAGAGGGTTTGGCGGGAGCCCCAAAAAGCAATGAACCCAGCTTGCTTTGAAAACACAACTCAAAGTCCTGAAGGTAGTGTCGTGGTATGGGGCACGTACTGTTGGTATGGAACTAGTCCCATGATATTACTGGAATATCGGGTGTCCTCCAAGGATTACCTGAAGATTGTTGCCGATCAAGTTCATCCAGAAATACTGACTTTTTATCCAGATGGCTGTTTCATGGACGACAATGCTATTGTCCATCGTGCAAGATGTGCTCAACAGTGATTCAGCGAGCAAGACAGCGACTTACACCATTTTCTCTGGCCACCACAAAGCGAATCTGGATTCGAAACCCGTCTGATATGTAAAGTTGAATGCTTATTTGTTTGTTCGCTATACAAATCTACAGTTTTCAATATAGAACCACCAAATTTGGTATACTGTCTCATTGAGCGAAGGCCGAGCGGAGCTCTCTTTACGAGACTCCAGACAATTAGTTGTTCCTTCATAGGTAGGAGATGACACATCCGATCACTGTGATTTTTTTTCATGCGATTGGGCATCGTCCATGGTCAGGTTTTCACGCCTTCCGATTCCCGAAATTCCGTGTCGTTGAGGAATAATCGTCCAAAAACTTGCATTTTTAGGGGGTTTCCGGGTTTTGAGCAGGGGTCGTTTGTTACCTGTCTCCTCCAGAGATCTTCAGCCGATCGCGGTGACATTTGCCACAGAGAAAGGGAAGGACATGGTGAGTGACATATGGTTGGTATCATGGTGATTGGTAGTGTCGTATAAAAATAATAACCATTAAGAACTGGCCAATTTTAATAATAATTGAGAAAATCCGCTCTCTATAAGAGACTCGGGACATTTAGTTGTTCGAGCATATAGCTACGACATGACACATCCGATCACCGTGATTTTGGGCATGCGATTGCACATCGTCCATGATCAGGTTTTGACGCCTTCCGATTCCCGAAATTCCACGTCATTGACGAATTTCAATTAAAACTAGGTGGCCTTTTACTTGAACCGTTTCACGAAAATCGGCTCACTAACATTAATTTAAAAAAATCGTTTGAATTGAAAAACGAAGAAATGGAAAGACTCCGCCTGTTAGCTCAACACTTGCTTAATGTATAATAATAAAATGAAGTGTGTGTGTGTGTTTGTGTGTGTGTGTGTGTGTGTTTGTGTGTGTGTGTGTGTTTCGCGGTACAAAATGAAAAACGTGGTTCCCGATCTGCGTGTGCCTTTCCGCTTTGTTTACGTGCAACCTGATCACAACCAACGTGAAGGTTTGAAGGAAAGTACAGTAGTTCATGATAAATTTTAGGCATTTCTTTTTTAGAATGTTTCGAACGTTTGTTCTGAAAGTCATATATTTTACACGTTCATTTTTTTAGAATTTGTCATAACAGACGCCTTAATGAGCTTAGATTTAGCAATAGCTTCGCTCAAATTTTGCCGACTGTACCCGAGTTATCGGTTACCATTGGCGGCTTGTCCTAGTGGTACTCTAACTTAGACTGTAGACGATTTCTGGAAGGGATGGGAGCCCGGGGTCAAGGGGCCCCCATACAAACTTTTCGTCAAAAATTCCATTTTTTACTTTGAATTGGTATAGTATCTCATGGTACTCTAACTTTGACCGTAGACGGTTTTGGAAGGAATCGAACCCTGGGGTCAAGAGTCTCCCATACAAAATTTTCGTAAAAAGTTTCATTTTCTACTTTTTCATTTTGAATTCGAATTTAAGACGTTATGACAAGTGCAGGAATTTTTTTTTTGTGCGTGTGTGTGTGTGTGTGTGTGTGTGTGTGTGTGTGTGTGTGACGAGTGCTTTTCAGTGAAGAATTGCAACAAAATTCAGCATCGGTTTTTAGTTTTTCCGTTTGATTTTTGTAAACAACAAAAATCAAATGGAAAAACTAAAAACACTCTATACCTAAAGACTCTACATAGAATAAAATTCAAATTCAATGAAGAAATGAAACACAGTATTTTCTTTTTATTGGAGGTTTAACGACCACCGTGAGCAACTCAATGGGCTGTAAGCAGTCGCCCGTCCCTAATTAAGGGCCACTGGTTCCAGGAAAGGGAGATAAAGTATTAGGTACGGCTCATGCCGTAAAACGTTAATCGTTTTCATTTGATCTGTACAACATTTAGGTAGTAAATTATTACCAAATTCTCCCGAGCAACGCCCGGCAATTCAACTAGTTTAGAATATATAAGACATGTTAGAAAAACAGATCCAGAGCAAGTCGTCTTCCGTCAAATCTGATCCAGTTAAGGCTCTCTTTGAATGAGTATTAGGGTTTATCTTCAGCGATAGATGTCGCAAAAAATTCAAAAATCACTCCTTGGGCGTGGCTTTTACGTCTTTAGTGACTGTCCCAGAAGTTGGAGTCAGCGAATCACTGCAGACCTCACCATATTCAGAACGGTCTCGTTGGCTCCACAATGAAAATACAAGATACGATCTGTTACGTTTTAACCAATGACGTCTTTTGGGAGTGGAGGCCAGTAAGTAGGTGGAGTTTCTCTTGCTCAAATTCAGATGTTCTCTGCTAATGTATACATTTTCTCTTCAAAAAATGAACGCACAATAGTATTTAAGATCATTTACGGAAGAAAAGATTCCAATCTCACTTTTGCCCCCATTCATTTATTTCTATTTGGTTCAGATAATTAGAAAAATCAGACAGAAATGAGAGATTTCGTTTCTTCCAGACAGAAATACTGCTAAGTTAACCTATCAGCGCCAAATTAGAATGATTTCGAATAAGATAAATTTGATTTTAAAAAAAAATTCTAACAAATTTTTCGGAATAATAACTGCGGCGTATATTAGCTATGGGTCTTCTTTATTTGTGCTCAAAATTTCAGACACTACAAAATAATAGTATTTTACATTGCCGATATAGGATAGGATATGAATCCTAACACTCTTTCAAAAACAGCCTTAAAGGACTGTCTGATGAACGCCTTGTATGCTGTAGACGTAGATGCACTCCAACACATTGTGGAATACATGCCAAACCGCATACGTGCTGCGATTCGCGCTAAAGGAGATCGAACCCGGTATTGAATAAAGGTTTTTAATTCAGTGGCCGGTGTGTGTGTTATGGTTACGCATTAAATCAGGCGTATGATTATTAAGGAAGCAGGACGGCTCACCATGTACCACATAATCCAATTCCATGAGGCTGATATTCAAATGTGTATTCATGATGCAATTCAGGACATTCTGATTGGATTCTTAAACACACAAAAATACCGTTGTAATACACTGGTTTTTATAAATTAAAGAACAAAATGAAATTTTTAAATGCCTCGAAAACTATAAGGAGTTTTATGAAATTTAAGGAAAACGCATATTTTAATATACTCTTTCATATTACATGTACAAAACAAGAAAAGCCACTACAAATTAAAGAACAAATAGCAAGTAAGCATAAAAAGTTACAACGCATGCTTAGAACGAGGCAGCCGAAGAAAGTCAATATGGGGTGTGGTCCCCCGTCGCAGCACTGCATCATACGGTACTTCACAGCGACGTCTCATGCTCATAACGAGTTTCCGGAAGCTGTCCTGGCAATAACGACCATTGTTCCAACAA
This sequence comes from Macrothele yani, assembly GCA_039090855.1. Classification (NCBI taxonomy): domain Eukaryota; kingdom Metazoa; phylum Arthropoda; class Arachnida; order Araneae; family Macrothelidae; genus Macrothele; species Macrothele yani. The sequence continues at coordinate 44,255,159 of CM077004.1, forward strand.
GGTGCTTCGCAGCTCCTGCGGATTTGGAGCAGGAAATTGAAGGGCATCAACACATCTGCCTAAAACATCGCAAACATGCTCGATAGGGTTCAGGTCAGGTGAACGAGATGGCCATTCCATATAGTTGATAGCTCCTCGAGGCATTGGTTAACAATTCTTTCTAGGTGAGTACACGTATTATCGTCCTGAAGGATAAAATTGTAGCCATTTCCTCCTGAACAAGGCCTAACAAAGCGTCATACTAAGAGAGGAATTTGTAAAGTAGGAAAAACGGGAATACCCTGGTCATACTTCTCTCTGTTTGACTTAAAAGGAATCTTTCCACGCTGTCTTTTATAAACAGATATGTTGTGTTGTGACATATGTTAGATATGTTGTGTTTGCATAAGAAAAGATCAAAACATAGATCCCGAGATTCTGGTCGCTGTAACACCTTGCTGATACGGTACTGACTACTTGTATGCTTTCAGACACTGCACTTGCCGCGTGAGTGACGTAATGATCCATAAATTACACTTATCTTAGTATCTTCGGAATTCGATTAATTCTCAACCGTTCTCCAAATTTTACATTACTGAATCTTGTTAGACTAAAAGCTTCGTGATACTAACCTCTAATCCTTCGGTTTCATTGACTCCACTCATTCCTTGATCGAGGTAAATAGCTGCTTTAGGCTTAGCATGATGAAGACACTTCCGCCTCGAGCGGTTTACGTTCTTTAAATTTTGCATCTCCTTTCACCCTTCTCTTTGCTCCTTTCCTAACACTGAAGAGTAAAAAGGAAAATTTATATTAAAACAAATTTTTGTATCCAGTAGAAAGAAACTGAAATGAGATTTGTATCCAGTAGAACAAATTTTTGTATCCAATAGAAAGAAACTATGAGACAGAGATATAGAGTGTTCTTAGAAAACAATATTTTTTTCGTGCTATGTGCCTGTGCGATTGTAAGAGAATTCCTTCATCTCTCTATGAAAAATTTTTGGACAGTTGTTGCGCCCTAAAGAGTTTTTAAAAAAATATCTATTTGGAATACTTCGTCGAACTGCGACGTCAGAAGATGGCGCTGGGCACAAACAAATGTCTGTTCCTCCATGATTTCCATAACGTTTCAACGTGATTTGTGAAATGTGCTCATATTTTGTAATTTCTTCATTTGTTCTGACAATTTGAAGCTAATTCAACGCAGTGAAAATGCTGTGAAGTCCTCTCACATCCATCCATTTTATTATGAACCTCGTAGCGAGGAAATACGTGGTCAAATTCATGCTTCCATAAATGTGCAGTTTAGCGTCCTAAATTATTTGGCTACATATTTCGAAAGAATGAGAAAAATTTATATATATATATATATATATATATATATATATATATATATCATCATCATCATCATCATCATTGTCAACCATTATCAATCCACTGCTGGACGAAGGTCTCCCCAAGTTTCCTCCACAACGGTCTGTCTTGTGCCAGTCTCCTCCATGTCACTCCCGCATACTTTCGAATTTCATCCACCCATCTTCCATGTGGTCTTCTTCTGGGTCTTTTCCTGTCCCTTGGAATCCAATCTAAAATTTCGGCTGCCTATCGATGGTCTGTTCTTCTGGCAGTATGTCCAGCCCATTGCCATTTCAGGGATTTAACTCTGATCATGATGTCTTCCACTCTTGTCATTTTTCGGATCCACGAGTTCCTCTTCTTATCTCTCCTGGTTACACCAAGCATGCACCTCTCTATGCTTATTTGAGTTGTTTGCAGCCTTTGTATGTCTCTTTTAGCTAAGGTCCACGTCTCTGCACCATACGTAAGCACTGGAAGGATGCATTGATCAAACACTTTTCTTTTAAGACATAATGGCATATTGCTCTTGAAAATTATGCTGTTTCTTCCAAAAGCTCTCCAGGCAAGTTTTGTACGCCGATTAATTTCTTCACCAATGTGGCCCTCACTTGATATCTGCTGTCCAAGATAAACGTACGTGTCTGTTATCTCGAGCTTTTCTCCATCAATCGATAAATCTTCATTTCTTGTAAAAGCATTGTGCATCACTTTTGTCTTCTGAAAGTTCATTTTTAATCCCACTTCTTTACTCTTGTCAGCAAGTTCCTGGATCATACTCTGTAGCTCTGATGGGGTAGTTGCAAAAATGACTATGTCATCAGCAAAACGAAGGTGGGTTAGATAATCTCCATTAAACAAAGGGATATATATATATATATACACACACACAATGTGTGTGTGTATGTGTGTGTGTGTGTGTGTGTGTGCGCGTGTGTGCTCGCGCGCGCGCTGAGGTATGTCATTTGATGGCAAATGGTGAAAAAATTTCATCTTTAAAATGCATTTTAAAGATTTTTACCGTAAAACTTAACTCCAAGGACGACGTGAACCCAGCTGCGGCAGGCCTAACATAACGCTGAGGCGACCACGTCAAGCTTGGCTCCGCTGAAACGAAGGTCTCTCTCCGGGCCTCCGGCAGCCAACTAACTGGCGGAAGACTACAACAGGAAGTGGGTACGTTCTTGCGAGGAAAACGTTCACATTTGTAGTGCTACCTCACAGAAAATAGTTCTTCATTTTTTTTGCAGTTTTTCAAAATATATGGTGATAATTGCTTTGTTCTTACGCATATAATTCCTTGATGCGACGTAGAAAGTATGCAGATGCCTTTCTTTCTTCTAGAAAAACGTTAAAGTAAATGTGGCGTTCTCTCCAAAGGAGGTTACATGGCATCGGAAAGTGAAAGTTTTGCTCCTGGCATTGACGGCGTGGTTCGCAGTTCATTCAAATTTTATTTAAAAAAAAATAATTAAAAGAAAAAAAAACCCTCGAAGGAGAAGTGAGTTCATACATTCCGCATCAAAGAATCATACGCAAAAAAAAAAAAACAAAAAAAAACAAGAAATTGTCGTATTCTGATGTGAAAAACAGACAGAAATTATGAGCTATTTTCTGTAGCGTAGCCGTTCAAATTAGAAGGCTTTTCTGGCAAGAACGCACCCGGTTCCTCTCGTACTCTTCCGCCAGCGAAATGACCGCCCGAATGAGACCATCGTTTCAGCGGAGCCAAGGTTGACGTGGTTGCCAGGGCGTTGTGCTAGGCCTGCCGCAGCTGCTGGTATTTACGTCGTCTAACTTTAAGGTACGTTTTATGGTAAAAATCTTTAAAATGCATTTACAAATGAAAGTTTTTCACCATTTGCCATCAAATTTCATACTTTAATATATCTGTATCTCATTTTTCCCGAAATACATAGCCAAATAATTTAGGACCCTAAACTACACATTTACCGACATTTTAGTCCATAAGGCATGTTTCCGTTTGTTTCTCGAAAATCCATAAAATGAACACTGATTTTTGACTATCTGGTGATTGCAATACGCTGTAAAACATAAAACCATATCTAATATATTCAGTTTCACCTTAAAAAATCAATTTTATAACAGCCGCCAACGATAAAACTAACATGTAAATAAGTATAAATGACACCGTCTCTGTACGAAGAATTGAATAAGAAAATCAAGGAACTATTAAATTAAAAGCCGTAAAACTTTGAATTCATTAGTTTAATCTAAAATACACATGAGTACTTTCGGGCCATTTTGGCCCCATCTTCAGATGTGAGGTGAACATTTGAACAGTGCTACAATTTATAGAAACCAGGGCAGTATGGGTAAACATAGTATGCGTGTGTGTTACGTCAGCGATGTTTAAGGTGGAGCTCCCCCGTTTTGTCCAGTCTCCTTTGGGTGATTATATAATATATTTTTCCATACAGGTAGTAAATCACACGGTGTATAGTCATTACAACATTTGGTACGGGCTTTACAAATAAATTGACTTTCAGTCAATAACAGCATTGAATGGGATCTTGGCGTTACTAGGATTCTTGCATGGTCCCAATCCGGGTAGAAAGTTCCATCGTTGTCAGTTCGCGCCAAGGCAGTATTTTGAAGCCCTGCCTTGATGTTGTATTTGTGTTCCCGTACTCTACAGGCAAGACTACGAGTTGCACATCCGATATAACAAGAAGAAAGCTGGCCCGTTCCATCAAGTAAGGGAATGCTGTAGATACCCATATTTTTGCTCTTACTGGGTTTTTTTCTCGATCCTTTTGGATCATGGTTAGCATATTGCGAGATTTGGTGACTAAATCCAAGGAGAAACGGTAACAGATGTTTCTGAGGGGTTTAGTGAGAGCTGGAATATAATCTATTGAACCCACGTATCTTTTAGAGTGATCATCAACACGTTGTAGCGAAGAGCCCAAGGTGGTCCTGACACGTGAATGAGTTCTGTTGATGAAGTACGTAGGGTATCCAAATGCTTTAGCAAGTCCAGTTATCCAATGGATCTCCTCAATACGAGTTGGACGGTCAGAGGAGTGAGTATAAACTCTTCTCAGAAGAAAACGTAAAGAGGCAAGTTTTTAATTAGGCGGGTGGGCTGAGTCATAAGGAATCTTAGTTGGTATAGCTGTTGGTTTACTGTAGACAGAAAATGTTATGAACTTATTATTAAGTGGTGAGCGTGATATAAGTATATCCAAAAAAGGTAGTTTATAATTTTGTTCAATTTCAATAGCGAAGTTTATGGATGAGGTCTGTGAAGAGAATTCATTGACAAATATATTTTATTCCTCGACTGAGTATGGCCAAATAAGCAGAATATCGTCCACATAACGTGAGTATAACAGGGGTTTTAAGCGATTATCATTCAGAATTCTTTCTTCGAGATACTGCATGAAGATTTCAGCCAGGGTGGCCGAAAGCGGGGAGCCCATCGCAGTTCCTTCTGTCTGTTGGTAAAAAATATTCTGAAACTGGAAATATCTCTATAAATTCTATAAATTGCAGCACTGTTTAAATGTTCACCTCACATCTGAAAATGGGACCAAAGTGGCCCGAAAGTACTCACGTGTATTTTAGGATTAAACTAATGAATTGAAAGTTTTACGGCTTTTAATTTAATAGCTCCTTGATGTTCTTATTCAAGTGTTCGTACAGAGACGGTGTCATTTATACTTATTTATCAAGAATGTACGAGTGAGTGGTTTTATATTGTGAAAACTAACATGTAAACAACATGTGTTTATGCCCAGTCGCCATTCCGTGACATCACGACTTCGACGACGTATTACTGAGTTTTACATCTACACATACCGACCACTGAGTTATAAACTTTTATTCAATATCGGATTGGACCTCCTTTAGCCTGAAATACAGCACGTACGCTGTTTGGCATAGATTCCACAAGATGTTGGAGTGCATCAACGTCTACAGCATACCAGGCGCTCACCAGACAGACCTTTAATTAGCGCAGATTTGACGGAAGAGAACTTTTTTTCCAATATATTTCAGCCGTCCCATAGGGTCCATATCCGGGCTTTGTGGTGGCCAGGAAAGATGGTGGAATTCGCTGTCGTGCTCGCTGAAACACTGCTGAACACATCGTGTGCAGCAATGGAGAGTAGCATTGTCGTCCATGAAAGAGCCGTCACCTGCTGGATAAAAAGTCAACGTTGCAGGATGAACTTGACCAGCAACAATGTTCAAATAATCTTTGTTGGCCCGTCAGACTTGCCTGCTGCCCGACGGGCCAACTTCCTTACCGCCACTTGCAGCAGATCTCACTTCGGCTGACTTCGTCCTTCTACTTTGTGCTGTCTTTCGCTTGATCTGGCGGGTTCTTCTCAGTCGCATAACCTATTGTGGTGAACCTGAGAACCGTGTTGCTATTTGGCCTAAAAACTCCACCCGATGATATTTGCGGACGTATCAGTGTTCTCGACCTCAACGCCCTGCACTTCCTGACTTTGCGTTTCGATATTCTGATGACATCTTCCTTGAGTACTGTAATAATGGTTACTATCTTGATGATAACGATCATGAATACTTCACTGTCGAGGACGATGATCGTGTCTCCGCCTTCACGAACTTTTGAAACTTTCTGTTTACATTCCGCCGACTTCGCTCATAGCATGCTCCTCGTGTGCTCTTTTATCAATCTTATTTGTTGTACGCAAGTCTAAAGTATTCTGCCTGTTCTTTTGCTGTACTACGCGCGGACACTTGCTTAGTTCATATAGACTTTTGCTATGTCGTTTTGCTGTGGTACTCCCAGCGTGGTTCTTACTACACTGAAGAGCAATTGAATTAGAGATACCTGTCTAGTAAAGTGTAGCACCTCCTTTCGCATTGATGACGGCGGCGATTCGTCTCGGCATGGACTCGACAAGACACCGGAAGCGTTGGGAAGCCATACGGATCCACGACCCCTGAACAAGCTCCCACAGTTCACGAAGATTTTGTGGAGGAGGGTCAGAGCCTCGAACATCTTTCTCGGTGGCATCCCAGATGTGCTCGATGGGATAGAGGTCAGATGACCTAGCTGGACAAGGAAGCGAGGTCACGTCGGTGGAGTGTTCATCCAACCATTCGAATACAATTCGGGAGCTGCATTGTCTTGTTGCAGGATGAGGTCCCCAGTGGGATGTTGAAGGCGCACAAACGGGAGCAAATGGTCGTCCAGGATATCCCTATAACGTTGACCTGTGAAGGACGATGTCACACGTACCATGGGTCCCATTTCAGTCCACGTAAACAGTCCCCAGACGAGAATGCCACCCCCACCATCTTGAAGAGTGCCCTGCTGGCAAGAATGATCCATCGCTTCATGTGGTTTGCGCACTACTCGTATCCTGCCATCCGCATGTACCAACGTGAATCTTGACTCATCAGTCGAGGCAACATTTTTCCACATGTCTAGGTTCCAGTGCCTATGTTCTCGCGCCCATGCTAATCTTTGCACCCTGTGATGTGCGGTCAGCAGCGGTACCCTCGTGGGACGATGGCTCCTGTACCACATAGCGAGGAGACAATTCTGGATGGTGTGATGGCTGCTTACACGTTTTTGTGCACCAGCGTTAAATTGCCGAGTGATTTCTTGCACTGTGGCCCGTCTATTCGCTGTTACAATGCGAGCTAGCTGACGATGACCCCGCTCATCCACACGCTGTTGTCCACAGAAGTTGGCCCTTGCAGGGATGGTTTTACGGGATTCGATGTACTCACGGTGTACCCGTGACACAGTGGCTCGTGAAAATCCCAGTGCCTGCACGACTTCTGAGATGGAGTAACCCATTCGTTGGGCCCCTACAATTTGCCTACCATCAAATGCGCTTAGATCCTTCGTCTTACCCATATTGCGTCCGTCTCTTACTGATTCCAGTGGCATCACTCCTTATATAGTCGGATCGCTGCATACATCATGTCGTTTCCGTTTACAGGGGCGCCCACAGCGTTACATTTGCATAACGCCAGCTGTCTCTAATTCAATTCCTCTTCAGTGTACATATTCACACGTTTGTACCTATTTACCTGTATTTGTTTTCTCCGCCGATGTACCCTTTTTAATTTGTCCCGTGCGGGGTATTGCGTGCCCCTCTCGGATGCTCCTGTATTGATGATTTTTTTTTACGGGGATCTTGTGTTTGGCGGTCTTTGACCAAAAGCGTTGTTAAAATCCACCAAACAACCAACCAACAGAAATTGTAACTACGAATAATATATATAAACACCATATGTAAATTTCCACTGTGACTTCTTGTTATCTAAACCCTTTTACCACAGGTGACCTACCTAATTCAGAGGGGAGGCACATGTTAAGACGGCAAAGTTTTTTTTTTCTTATTGGAGGTTCAACAACCACCGTGAGCAACTCAATGGGCTATAAGCAGTCGCCCGTCCCTAATTTAGGGTAACTGGTTCCAGGAAAGGGAGAGAGCCAGTGCCGTAAGACAAACACAACATCCATGCCTCAACGGGATTCGAACCCTGAACCCTTTCGGACGAATGATCAGAAACCATCGCTTAGACCACTGCGCCACCGAGGTGGCGGCAAAGTTTCAGAGGTAAGCCTTAGTCGTTGTAGTTCAATTGGCAGAACAGTCGACGCCGGAGAAGACAGCTGTGGCCTCGAATCCCATCGCCAGCGAAAAAGACTTATTTTCACACATACTATCCACACATAAACTTAATTGGAAACCAAAGGACTCAAAAACTACATAAGAAAAAGATGAATAAATGAAATTGGACAGAATTTTAGGACAATAAAGAAATTTCTTTGTCGGTCTTTTGATCCTTTTGGCCACATGAGCAACCAAACCCTTAATTTAGATCACATCACCAAGAATAAAAAAATACCCTAAGAAAAATTTTCAGGACATTTTTTCGAGAAATCTTATAACGTAAGTCGTCTTTTCGCTGTAACTTAGTCCTTACGTCAGTAATTACGTTATGTATGCTAAAGTCAATGCCAGTGTCAATGTCAATGTAAGTCAATCTACAGGTCCGATCAAAAAGTCTCGAGACTATGCTGATGTACAACAAAGTACATACTAACGTTACTTAAGACTGGCTATGATCTCCCTCAAAGTAGTCTCCTTGGGCAGCGACACACCGCTGCCAGCGTTTTTGCCACTGTTGGAACGCCCCCTGGAAGTCCTGTTCGCGAATCGTGTCAAGCACCGTCTGCGATTCGCGCTGGATCTCGTGCACGGTTTCAAAACGGCGACCTATGAGCTTCATCTTCATCTTCGGGAACAGAAAGAAGTCGCAGGGGAGCCAAATCCGGCGAGTAAGGCGGGTGAGGAAGGGTAGTCATGCTGTTGCGGCTGCAAAAATGGCGTGCTGCTAACGCTCTGTGATCTGCTGCATTGTCGTGATGGAGCAGGAAATCGCCCCTGCGCCACATTTCTGGTCGTTTGCTGCGAATGTTCTTCCTAAGACGCCGCACAACATCGCAGTAAAAAAGAGTGGTGACGGTCTGACCCTGGGGGACGAATTTACGGTGCACAACCCCACGAATGTCGAAGAACACGATGAGCGTGCTTTTGGTTGTGCCCTGGTCCTGTCGGGACTTCATCGGTCGTGGAGATGCCGGAACGACTGTTGTTTGGTCTCCGGGTCGTAACCGTAGACCCAAGTCTTGTCCCCAGTGATTACCCGCGACAGGAAAGTTTCATGCGTCTCCGTTCCCGATTTGCCGAGTATGATGCAGAATTTGATGTTCGCTCGCTGCTCTAGTTTGCAGTTAATACCGAAATCGCAGCTGTGTTCTGCACGTGGTCACCAAATACGTGTAGCACAGCTCCCGATGTTCACAGAACAACGCCACTCGGCACAATGACTGATGAAGGTCACCGCCCTTGAACGCTGCTCGCGCATCCGCGTACTGCGGTATGTTGGCGCGCTACGTACCTAGTCTTCGAACTTTTTGATTGCGCTGCGTGTTAGCAGGTACTCATACGCATTACAAGAAAGAGGTCAATTGTAGTACTTACAAACACATTTATTTTGCTTGCATGGTTTGTACTCCACGCTCACATCTGGGTTATTGGCGTACTCAATATAGTATCAGTGGTTCAACATTGAATCGCTGTATAACAGCACGTCTATCATCAATAACATCAATCCCCGTAAACAACAGCAGCATTGCCTTTTTATTATCGTTCTTATCCGGCCACACATACGTCACTTGTTCCAACCTCAGTGTGTTGCCAACATCATTCTCGTTTGGGGGAAAAGACATAACGTCAAGTTTAGAAAATGTCTAAGAGAACGAACTCAAATTTACATAGAAAAAGAAACTGAAAAGGAAACTTAAAATAGAATATATGTTACAATCTTTATTATGCAGTGAATGGCTGCTGCAGAGGATGATATAGTTTTCATTTCTTCACTTTTCAGACTTTTCCAGCAGCCCCGGTGGCGCAGTGCTTGCTCTAAGCGCTGGCTTGAAATTATTCGTCCATGAAGGGTCCGGGTTCGAATCCCGGTGAGGCATGGATGTTGTGTTTGTCTTACGGCACTGGCTCTCTCCCTTCCCTGAAAGCAGTGACTCTAAATTAGGGACGGGCAACTGTTTATAGCACATTGAGTTGCTCACGGTGGTCGTTAAACCTTCAATCAAAGGAAAAATACTTTTCCATACTGTACTTACGTACGCTGTTTTCCAACATGCAATGAAAATTTCATTATTACTTTCAAACGTAAATTTCCGCTTTTTCTATTGAAAAATCCCAAACGTTTTCTAATTTTTACTACATATGCACGCATTAAGAAGTTCTACAGAAAATTTAGCAATCAGAATTAGTATTATCTCGAAAATCTATGTAGTATCTTCCAAGAGCAGAAAGGGTATAGTCCGATTTCCAAGGGAGGGAAAATGCCCCCTGTTGTACCCCTATATGGGCGCCCATGATCAGAGGACACGTTGCGTACCAATAGGAAGTGCCCCACACTTTGACACCAGAATCCTGAGTTGTGTTCACAAGGCAAGCTGGGTCCATTGCTTCCTGGGGAGCTATCCAAACTCTCTGCCTACCATCGGTACAGTACAAGGTGAACCGCGACTCGCCGGACCACGTGACTTTTTTTCCAGTGTTCAGTCACGGTGTTCCTGACACCACTGTAGACGAACTTTCCTGTTCTTCGCAGAAACCGGTGGTTTCCATATGGGCATGTGACTGTCAATACCAATACTCTTCAATTCCCTGCGCATAGTACAAAGAGATATGGGTCGGGAACAGCCTTCATTGAATGCTTCGGGCAATTGCTGCACACAGGAAGTACTGTTTCTCCGTACAAGCCTTCTTAGACAATGGCATAGTTCTCTGAGATATGGGTTGGGAACGGCCTTCATTGAATGCTTCGGGCAATTGTTGCACACAGGAAGTCTTGTTTCTCCGTACAAGCCTTCTCAGACGAAGGCGATCTCGTTCCTGACAGATTGCCGTCGGGCCACAGTTACACCCCTTAGACAAACAATGTGGGTTATTTTCTCCCTGATTAGAGACCCTGGAATCGCCCTTTTGAGAAACTAGTCAACTCTGCTGTTTTCCAAATCGTCGCTTCAGCTAGACGGGCACCCGCGATAAGCCTTTTATCGAACTCCGAAAGATCCTTGGTGTCTCTAATTGTGATCAACAATCTTGATAAGCCGCAGTCTTACACAGCTGCCCAGATCACGTGATGACGTGCGTCACTACGTATTTTAATATACGCTACGTAAGCGACATTTATGTACATCTGGATGGTGGTTTCTAATTCATTAGCCAATATGTGTATTTCGCAAATTTTCACTTAATGTTGTGTGAATTTATATATATTTTTTTTTTTTTTTTTTTTTTGACGTAGGACTACGTCTAACTCCGCAGATAGTATGTGGTGACTTGCGACCGACCGCGTGTGATAAGAGTAGGTCCCAGTTGAAATCATTATAGCGTTAAAAATACGTACCGCACGCTAATCGTGTTAGCATATTCGCAAACAGCCTGGAGTCCAATTCGGTACTGCGCAGAACATCGTGCGCGTGACGCTCTCCTTGCTCCCTGTGCACGCGGGAGATGATGCAATATTTCTGGGTGTGCCGCCGCGTTTGACTCAGTCTACCTCGGCAAGGGTGAGCGCAACACGACTGTGTGTGGTATCGTTTTAAAGCTCTCGACGAGATCTATTCAAATATGCGAAGAACGTATTGCAGTGGTTTAAGGTGGCGTCAAGTAATTTTGCTTCCTATACTTCCTATGGAAAAACTTTTGTACACATTTCCTTCACAATTAGTGTGTTCCCAAGGATGAAAATTTGAACGTCGATTAAAATAACTTCATATTTTAATTTGGAATACTTAATATTTTCTAAAACATAACCATAATTATATTAAAAATCAATAACTTTTCCTTTGGTAGTGTTGAAACCAGAAAAAAGATGGCACGACCTGTACTTTGATGACGTCAGTAGACAAACAAATGTTGGATTGCATAATTATGGTTATGCTTTAGAAAATATTAAGTATTCCAAGTTATAAAATGAAGCTATTTTAATCGATGTTCAAATTTTCATCCTTGGGAACGCATTAATTGTGAAGAAAATGTGTACAGTAGTTTTTCCATTGGAAGTATTGGAAGCAAAATTACTTGACGTCCTCCTTAAACTAAAATTTTTAAAATTTGTTTTCTTGTAAACCCAAGCAAAAGTGGAGAAAATCAAAACGAGAGGCAAGAGCAAATGATGAGGATAGTAAGAAACCCAAGAAGACAGAGTACCGCGTTGCGTAATTCGTGTATCGATCTGCTTTGTGTTCGCAATGTATCCAGCATTTTTTGAGAAAATTATGTAAGCTACTTTAAACATCATAGTCCTGTGTTGGCTATAACAAAGTACAATAAATAAACGCTTTGAAACCCTACTCGACAAGCTCATTTAAACTCTCCGATCTGCAAGACGTAGTCCTACGTTCCAAACTGACGGCTGAATCAGAACTGAGCCGACTAGTATTTTTTTTCTAGAAATGCATTACTGTTATATTTCACTTTAAGTAAAAATGCTTTTACGTTATAACGAAGTAAATTTCTCCGTCATTTCTGTCCACGCCAGGATTCGAACCCGGATCCCCTCATTCCGGAATAAGTCACTCTACCAATTGAGCTACGCGGACGTTTGTTCTGATTGCTATGTGCCTTTATGTCGTGTGCGTCCTGCTGGCAGGTACGTCACATCTCCTGGTACGTTACATCATCTCCCCCTTTTTTTTTTTTTTTCTTTTTTTTTTCCGAAGTGCTGGAGAAGAGATTCTCTTATTTTTCCTATCTCGCGGTGTGGAAAGAACATCACACCAATGCGAGATTTTGAACGGTCGGGTCATCTGGATAGTTCGGGTGCCATTATAACGAAGTAAATTTCTCCGTCATTTCTATCCGCGCCAGGATTCGAACCCGGATCCCCTCATTCCGGAATAAGTCACTCTACCAATTGAGCTACGCGGATGTTTGTTCTGATTGCTATGTGCCTTTATGTCGTGTGCGTCCTGCTGGCAGGTACGTCACATCTCCTGGTACGTTACATCATCTCCCCCTTTTTTTTTTTTTTTTTTACTTTTTTTCCCCGAAGTGCTGGAGAAGAGATTCTCTTATTTTTCCTATCTCGCGGTGTGGAAAGATCATCACACCAATGCGAGATTTTGAACTGTCGGCTCATCCGGATAGTTCGGGCGCCATTATAACGAAGTAAATTTCTCCGTCATTTCTATCCACGCCAGGATTCGAACCCGGATCCCCTCATTCCGGAATAAGTCACTCTACCAATTGAGCTACGCGGACGTTTGTTCTGACTACTATCTGCCTTTATGTCGTGTGCGTCCTGCTGGCAGGTACGTCACATCTCCTGGTACGTTACAACGTTTGGTACATCCTCAAAAACTTGTTTCTACACTTTTCTTCTGATCCTCACAATTTATAAATTTGCCCTCGGGGAATATTGTCACTGGGATGTTTGAAGCCATTTTTAGCAACAGTAATGTTTTAGCTGATTTAATAGCAAATTTTATCAGTAAATACTGTATTGAAATTTATTTCAGCTACAGATCAGTTTCACTGTATCCTTAAATCGCAACGTTAACTTAAAAGGTTATTGTCCCGGATGAGTCTTAGGTGCACTAACTGAAAACTTAGCTGTACACAAATCAACACACTTCTGTAATAAACTGCTAGGGTTCGTAAATGAATCAATCAATGACTTAGAGTTCAATCTTGTTTATTCAGCAGTCTTTCCGTTCGTCAGAACATCCAATAGCATTCATCAAATTATACGTCGAGGATGTAACAATCTTTTGCTTCATATAAATATAGCTCGTTCTTTCCACAAATCGACCAGTTCGCTTAATGTTCAACAAGCGTTATGCGAGCTCAGTCGAAAACAAGAATGCACTTCGAGATAAGAATTCACACCTAGTACTGAGCACACAAGCTCTTATCTCTCGAGACTCGTTACATACAGAGTGTATCAAAACTAATAGAACAAACTTTAAGGGTTGATAGAACACACCGAAACAAGCACTTTTCGCCATAGAATGCATGGTCGCAAGTTACGCGGTTAGGCGCTGGAGGACGCTTTCCGTTTCCACAAACACGCCGTCTTTCGCAAAGCAAAGACAGGAATGGCACAACAAATTAAAACAAAGCTTTATTGCAGACAAAATAAAAAACTAAGCTGGACATCACAAAATTTCATCAAATTTTCAAACATTAATACGTAAATACTGAAATTAATTACATTTACAAAAGCTGCTCAAAAGGGCGACAGCCAGTCTTGATACACGCTTCGCATCGTGGACGTAAAGATGCCCGTATGTTGTGGAAAATACCAGGCATTTCCCTGGCAGCTGCAGAAGCGACTAGTTCCTGATTGGAATCAATGGGAGTGTTGTACATTACGGACTTAAGATGTCCCCATAAAAAAGAAATCCGGAGGGGACAGATCTGGTGATCGTGGGGACCAAGCGATGGGTCCACCTCGGCCAATCCATTGTCCTGGAAATGTGGCGTTCAAGTAATTACGCACCTGAGTGCTGAAATGAGCCGGCGTTCCATCCTGCTGGAACCACATTTTACGGTGAACGGCTACTGGTACATGCTGGATCAATTCAGGCAAGACTTGTTGAAGGAAAATAAGGTACGTCTTCCCATCCAGACGTTTCGGTAAAAGATATGGGTCTTTGCGTTGCAAAAGACGGCGTGTGTGGAAAAACGGGAAGCGCCCTCCAGCGCCTACCCGCGTAACTCTTGCGACCCTGCATTCTATGACGAAAAGTGCTTGTTTCGGTGTGTTCTATCACCCTTTAAAGTTTGTTCCATTAGTTTCGAAACACCCTGTATTTTTACTCTGACCTATTATCAGTTTGTTGCCAAAGTTAAATTCAGCAAGAAGGAATCAGTGGTGTTTAAACGTTTAAATATAGAATAAACCAAATTTACATAAGAATACAGGAACTCAAAAGGAAGATTAAATTAGTATTTACGTCGCACATGATAATGTCCAGAAGGGTAACTCTTTTGAGCTACGCTCGGCTGCCCCGGGCGCAGCTCAAAAGAGGGCGCAAAAACCACCGCTTATAATCTGATTAAAATTAAAAATTAAACTCTTGCAACAGTTTCTGGTACAGTTTTTTCGCGCTACACTTCGTCATTTGTCTGTGTGCAGAATTTTCTTATAAGGTTTCGCCAATTTCGGTAATCTTCTCCGCTTAAAATTCGCATTTCTCTTTAGAAATGTTCGGAGGATGTTAGTTGCTCACATTCAGAAATTAAGGCTCGGTTGTACGTACTTTGCAAGGTAAGAATGTCGCTTACAGTGTTGAAGATTCTATGGGGCTAAAACAAATGACGTCTCCTGTACGATACACTTTAATGCTAAAAAACTATGTTCAATTAAAATAAGTATATGTTTAAGACCTTTCAACACCACAACGATGTCATCCTCAGGCACAATGCAGCAGTGAGCACAGAAGTGAGAGACCTACTGTATATACTTTAATAAAACAAATGGCAGTTAATGTGCATGTGCAAAAACGGCAAAGTCCAAATCAAGTTCATTTGGTATGAGCCTGTGCGAAAACGACAAGAGACCTATATACTTTAATAAAACAAAAAGCATTAACTGCTATTTGTTTTATTAAAGTATATAGGTCTTTCACTTCTGTGCTCACTGCTGCATTGTTTCTGAGGATGACACCGTTGTGGTGTTAAAAGGTCTTAAACATATACTATTTTTAATTGTACATAGTTTTTTAGCATTAAAGCGTATCGTACAGGAGATGGCATTTGTTTTCAATTTAATAGCTTTTGGTGCACGAGTTAATTTCTTCATATTGTATGGGACATATTCGATTACTGCTGCCACTGTGAGCCATGAGTGAGAGCATGGGACGCAGTGAGAACATGGATGGTGTGTTTTTTTTTTTTTTTTTTTTTTTTTTTTTTTTTTTTTTTTGAGGTTTAACGACCACCGTGAGCAACTCAATGGGCTATAAGCAGTCGCCCGTCCCTAATTTAGGGTCACTGGTTCCAGGGAAGGGAGAGAGCCAGTGCCGTAAGACAAGCACAACATCCATGCCTGACCGGGATTCGAACCCGGACCCCTTGTGGACGAATGATCAGAGGCCAGCGCCTTAGACCACTGCGCCACCGGGGCGGCGATGGTGTGTTTGTCTTACGGCGTGGTTCTCTCTCTTTCCTGGAACCAGTAACCCCGAATTACAGCCGGGCGACTGCTTATAGCTTTAGATGCTCACGGTGGTCATCGCCCCCCCCTTCACCCCCCCCCCCCCCACCAAAAAAACTGGGAGCACGAACTTTTCAGCTCTACAACCCTTTAACTGTCTCGAACAAAATTAACTCCAGGTTAGAAAAATGGGCTGAAATCAGCTGGATCGAATGTATTCGATGTCCAAGAAGTGGGCCGCACGCGACTGAAACGAGTGAACCTGCGCATCAGAAGGCGTTGGTTTCCCCTTAGCTTTGTTATTGCAAGAGGTTACTTAGGAAGGGTGATTAACACTAATCCTTTTTGCTTGACTGATTTGCTAAAAATGTAATAACAATGGCGACAAAACCTAAGAAAGAATAGAAAAAATATTTGATTAACTTGTTTCTACCCAGTGATATGATGTCCATGTCAGGGGGACTGCCCCATTCTCACGATACCCTGTGTCATGGAGCAGAGAATATGGGTGGACTTCCACAGAACCGTTACTGGACATTTCTGTGCCAGGGACAAACCACAAAATATTACGCCTCATCTGTCTTCTTCTGTTGTTGTTCTGTTTAGAAGTTTAATGACCATCGTGAGAAATTCTAAGGGCTTTAAGCTGTTGATCATTCCAAATTTAGGGTTCTGGTTCCAGGAAAAAGGGGGGGGGGGAGTTCCGTAAGACAAAAACCCTATCCGTGCCTCAACCGGCACCGGAACTCGAGTCCATTCGGACAAACGGCCAAAAGCCCATCTGTCAGAAGCTCGTCGTCACCCTATCTTGTATATATAAGGCTTGGATAGAATAGTGTGAGCACCAGGCTCAGAGACGTGACTTTTAATGCAGCTGCGTAAGTTGCAATTCTCAAAGGTATACACCACTAGTTGGTTGTAATACTTTTGTTTAGAACCTCAAGGTCCTGTTTAAGTGCATTTAAAGTGTCTTGTTGCAAAATTTCTTTCATGGTGAGGACGAAATGAGCGATCTAACGGACTTTGAAATAGGGCTAAATGTTGGTGGCCGGCTACTTGGTGCCTCCGTGACAACAATCGCCAGGGTAGTAAGGGTATCGAGAGCTACTGTGTCTAGCGTCATGACAGCATACCCTGTTGGTGGCAAAACCTCGTCTGCGAAACACAAGAGCTTCCGGAAAACGACTCTGACTGATAGAGACAGGAGAGCATTAAAGAGGATTGTTACCCGTAATAAGAAGACCACGCAGCCGAAAATTAGTGCGGAGCTCAATTTGCATCTCCGGACCCCAGTATCAACGAAAACACTGCGATGGAAACTGCATAAAGAAGATATTCATGGCAGAGCTGCTATTGCAAAACCTCTGGTGATCCAGGTGAATGCACAACGGGTACGGCAGTGGTGCCAGGAGCGTACAATGTAGACTGCTGATGCATGGAAGCGTGTAATGTGGTCGGATGAATCCACATTCCCACTATTCCCCACAGGAGAACGTGTTTACCTGTGGAGAACACCCTCAGAAGCGTACAACCCAGACTGTCTGCTCCCAACAGTGCAGCATGGTGGTGGTTCTGTCATGGTCTGGGTTGTTATATCATGGTTTTTAGCAGGTCCTCTGATCACTTTGAAAAGGCGGATGACTGTCAGGGCGTATGAAACCATTTTGGACGACCAAGTCCATCCAATGGCGTTGTTTCCTGCAGGGGATATCATCTATCAAGATAATAATGCCCCAATGCACAGAGCTCGGACTGTCCAATCATGGTTTGAGGAAGATGAGGACGAACTTTCACACCTTCCTTCGCCTTCCCAATCACCAGACTTAAACATCATCAAGCCACTGTGGGTCTGTGTTGCAAAACAGAGTAAGATCCCATTATTCTCCTCCTGCATCTCTCAAAGACCTCGAGCAGCTTCAGCATGAAGAATGATGTAACATCCCACTAACCACCATTCAGGATTTGTATGCATCCATTCCAAAGAGGATTCAGGCGGTTTTCAATGACAAAAGTCGTCCCACACCCTTTCAGGTACGTAAAACCTTCTTTTCCTAGGTGTTCACATTATTCTGTCCAACCCTTGTATATACATTGTTGGACAAAACAAAATTTACGATATACCCCAACGTTATCTGTTTGCGGGAGCCACAGTCAAACTCTGCTTTGCCGGAAACCTAAAGGTACGAGGCGCTGGTTTCTTTTTTTTTTTTTTTTTTTTTTTTTTTGATTTGAGGTTTAACGACTACCGTGAGCAACTCAATGGGCTATAAGCAGTCGCCTGTCCCTAATTTAGGGTCACTGGTTCCAGGGAAGGGAGAGAGCCGGTGCCGTAAGACAAACACAACATCCATGCCTCACCGGGATTCGAACCCGGACCCCAGACGGACGAATGATCAGAGGCCAGCGCCTTAGACCACTGCGCCACCGGGGCGGCACTGGTTTCTAATCATGCGACAGAGATGTGCCCTGGTTCGAATACGGATGGTGTGCTTGTCCAATGCACTGGCTCTCTCGCTTCACTGGAGCCAAGAGTTTTAAATTAGGTATGGGCACCTGCTGTTAAAGCTGGTCACGGTGGTCGTTAAACCCCAGGAAAACAAATAAATGAACATCGCCACCCCGGTGGCGCAGTGGTCTAAGGCGCTGGCCTCCGATTATTCGTCCGCAAGGGGTCCGGGTTCGAATCCCGGTGAGGCATGGATGTTGTGTTTGTCTTACGGCACTGGCTCTCTCCCTTCCCTGGAACCAGTGACCCTAAATTAGGGACGGGCGACTGCTTATAGCCCATTGAGTTGCTCACGGTGGTCGTTAAACCTCCAATCAAAAAAAAAAAAAAAAAAAAAAAAAAAATGAACATCAAACTATGACTGTTTGTGCAGTTTTTCCCAACTGCTTCGAAGTTCGGACCATCAGTACTACAACTAACGGATGGTATGCAGCTCGTAGTCGTTACTCGTAACCGCAGTAATGTTAAAATAGTCACCAGAGAATCTTCAACAATATGAATGACATCTTCATCCTTCAACTTATGCACAATCGCGCCTTAGTGTCTAAATGTGAGCAACTGACATGCTGCGAACGTTTTGAGGAAGAAATGCGAATTCTAAGCTGTCGAGGTTACCGAAACTGGCGAAACATTATTAAAAGCAAATTCTGTAAGTGGACAAATGACAAAGTACGGCGCGAGAAATCTGTACCAGAAACTAGTGTCAAAGTTTCCATTCCAATTTTAATCTCATTGCTTGCAGTGGGTTTTGCACCTTCTCTTCAACTGGACCTGGGGGAAGCCACCCTGCCTGCCCTGCCTGCCTCGCCTTAGTTACGCCTCAGAGCTCCCAAATGAGAGCACTTTTCAAGTAGTTCCTGACTTCGCGTGTATTGTTCCGCTTTGTTTACACAGAGCCTGCTCACATCCAACATGAAACCACAAAAGAAGTAGTTCGCAATGTGGACAATTCTTACTTTGATTGCTTCTTTTATACTAATATGTCCATACGAAAAAATACCTATTTATTTCATATACAATATTTATACATTATAATTCGATACATAATTCCAATAAATCGCAATCTTCATTGGGTTAAAGTCTTTCCATTCATCCTAGCATGAAACGGTTCACGATGCGGACAGTTCTTGATTTTGTCGCTAGTTTTATGCTAATAAATCCCTACAAAAAATAACACGCATTTATTTCATATACAAGATTTATTTATCATAATTCAATATAAATTTTTAATGAAACGCACTTTTCATTGGGTGAAAGTTTTTTGTTTTTATCGATCAATGACCACCGTGAGTAACTCAATGGGCTATAAGCAGTCGCCCGTCCCTAATTTATGGAACTGGTTCCAGAGAAGGAAGAGATCCAGTACCGTAAGACAAACACAGCATCCATGCCTCACTGGAATCGAACCCGCACTATTCTCGGACGAATGGTCATAAGCCAGCGCTTAGACCACAGCGGCCCCGGGACGGCTAAAAGTTTTCCCAAGCAATCCTTTCCTTCGGATCGGCTGGGAGTACTTTGCAAATAGCAGAATATTAGTATCCTTGACAACCATTTTTTCCGAAGAAATAAAAAAAAAATGAGGCATCAATCACGCACCAGATTTAACTTCACGATAAAAA
This sequence comes from Macrothele yani, assembly GCA_039090855.1. NCBI lineage: Eukaryota > Metazoa > Arthropoda > Arachnida > Araneae > Macrothelidae > Macrothele > Macrothele yani. Next base: position 44,275,346 of record CM077004.1, read on the forward strand.
TATGGAATTAGCTGCGCGTAAAAAGTGTAGCTCCGAACAAAACAAAACAAAAAATCCGTTGTGATACTATTCGATAAATTTCCTTGATAAATACATTTTCAAAACCAGGAGTCATTAAATCGTATATTATAGGGAAATTAAAAAAACAACAACATAAATTAACATGAACCCTTTGGCTTTTCGTGTTGGGATTGAGCAGGTTCTAAGTAAACAAAGCGGAACGATACATACAAAGTCGGGAGCTAATTGAAAAGCGTTCTGATTCGGAAGTTCATCCGAGAATATATCACCATGACAGGGTTATGCTCAGTACGGCTGAGATATCAAAAGAAAAGGAATTGTTTAGCCGTAGAGTTCGTAAACCCGGCAACTTAAGAACATTGCTGTTCGGGGTGAGCAGAAATTTTTTTCACCATCGTTCAGGTACATTAAACTCTTAAACGGTTAAGAAAGAAATTTTAAAGCACAAAAAGAAAAAAAAGTAGAAGAAAGTCCACTTTCTTTTTACGTACATTAAATTCATAGATATAATTAATGCCTTTGTTGTCTGTCCCCCATATTTAATCAAACTAAGGAATAAAATCTGTGAGATAAAGATCCCCCTCCCTCTTTTGGTGTTTAACGACCACCATGAGCAACTCACAGGAAGACTTTCTTTTTCGAATATTTTTTTTTTATTTTCCAAGCTAATAATAATACTAACGCTCTATTACACGAATTTTTTATGCACATAAATGCTGGTCCTTTTGTACGAAAATGCAGAATAATAAAAAGGAGATTTGTTTCTTCTTTTCAAATGATGTTCTTTAAGCGAAGCTGATTTCTTCTTTGCTGAAGCAAAGCCAGAGTAGCCATTTTTTTTGGTTGGATCATTTGGCCGACAGTTTTAATTAATTATTTATTTATTTATTTATTTTCGACTTTTGTGCTGAATGCAGTGTTCATATCTCTTTCAGGAATTAAACAATAGTTCAGTTCAGAAAATGGAAAACATGAGCAATTTTTTTATTCAGGAGCAATTTTTTTTTCTTGGTTGGGGCAGGAGCAAATGGTTAACAATTTGTGTAAAAAAATGTCTCCAGTTCAAGTCTTTTCTGAAGCCGTAAATACCTGTTCTTCACCTCGTGCATCCATTTTTTTCTCAATTTCATGTACTTAATTGTTTAAATATATTCCATTTAAAAATAAAAAGCTATAAAACTTAAGATTTTTTTTGTTTTTGTTGTCTTTCTTTAGCCGCGGAGCAATTTCGTGGGTGTGAACAGGTTGTTTTAAACGACGTGGATTGATACGCCCGAAATTAAGAACTACTTGAAAGAGTTCAGATTCGGAAGCCTACCCGTTGTGGCAGCGATACGGTACTTGATTCTTTGAATTCAATAGCATTTCTATTTTAGCCCCGGCCTCCCCCCACCTTCCTAGGTGGTCGGGTGGTCCGAGACACGTACTTTTTTCGGGGGGAAAGGGGTTTAACGACAACCGTAAGCAACTCAATTAGCTATAGCAGTCGCCCGCCCCTAATTTAGAGTAACTGGTTCTAGAAAATGGACAGAGCCAGTGCCGTAAAACAAACACAACATCCATGCCTCAGCGGGATTCGAACCCGGACCCAACTCGGGTGAATGGTCAAAAGCCTGCGTTAGACCACTGCGCCGCCAGGGCGGTGGCACGTACTTCGGATCGGTCAACTGAAATGGGCCCCGGTGGTTCATGCGTACCTATGCAAGAGTAGTGGATGTTTTTAAAGTATTCGTAATATTTAATTATCTTACTTCCGCCATTACAGATATTTACACTTTGATTCATTTTTAAACAATGCCATTAACCTTAGATCAGAGCAGTCACTTTCAAAATTTAAAAATAATAAAAGACATGGTTAAGAGAACGTAAGTTTAATAACGCTGAAGCGAGATTATCTCTACTTTCAGACTTTTAGATTTTAGTAGTAAACAAGCTGCATTGAAAATTAGACATTTCCAAAACATTCAAAATATAACGGCCAAAATGAAAGTAGGAAGAGTCAAAATATACCAGTGAATACAAAAACACACCAACTTTTTTAAACAGCTGCATTATGTAAGCTCTAATCATGCAGGGTAAATAATTTTGATTAATGAAACAGCCTTAAAAATCCGCGAAATTCACTGCCCCATTTTTTAATGCATTCTAACAAAAAAATTCAGAGAGGGCGCGCAAGTAGATATTTCACGTAAGCCCAAAATCGTGATGATAACTCTCAGGCTAGCCTTATAGGGCGAAAGTTAAATGCAACTAAGAAACTTCTCAGAGTAAGTGTCGGAAAAGATTTAGAAAAAAAAAAAAAAAAATAGAAAAGTTTAGGATTTGTGTTGCAGACAGGGGACCAACTGCCTATGCACGATTAATCACTGGTACAATTTATTTCGGACTTCACTGAAATTCGTAGAAAACTCATCGCGATTATTTTGAAACGGCATCGGCCTCTCATCGATATTCTCTCAGCTTTAAAATTCAAAAACTTTATCGAATTTTCTTTGAATTATTGAGAGTCAAAATACACTTATGAGATTTTGAAGCGTGTTCTCCGAGACTTAATATATATTTAAAGTGTTTTTCATTTCTTTTAAAATCAATAGACGCTCCTGATGTTCTTGAAGTTTTGTTTAATGACAACAGGCACCGATGGACATTATTTCTCAAATCAACGAGTTCTCATCGATATACGTGTAACCAAAGACCTTTAGGATGCAATGTAGTTTTCGCATATTTTCTACCTTCCCACTATTCAAAATTCTTTCGCTAGGCGGTGTAAATTCCTATTGTGCAGTGAGGTAGTTCTAAAAAAAAAAAAAAAAAAAAAAAAAAAAAGTGTCTAAGCGCTGAATAGGCCTTTTTTCTGAGGTTACACAAACCCAGAAAAAAGGCCTGTCAAAAGCAATTTGAATTTTGATTTGTTGTTTTCACCAGTCAGTAGTTTTATTCAAGTTTTATTACTAATTATTTTTATCAACTTTTATAAAAATTGCTCAATTGGAGCAATTTTAAATAAAAAATAAAAGTTACGGGGTATTCATATTATAAGAATATTAAGTTTCCCTTTAAATGCTGCTCTGTCATTATGTACGGTTTCAAATATTCAGTGTGAAAAGCAAAGGTATTTGGCTGGATACATTGCGAACACAAAGCAGAGTTCGAAATGGACCGGGTACGGGTTCGATCGGTAAGTTGGATTTTTGTTTGGCGACGGCTACTTGCAGGCGTTCTCGATACTCTCTTGCAGTCTTTTGCAGTCATATTGGGCTCCTTACATTCCTCATAACTTAAGCTTGCCTCTCGTTTTGATTTTCTTTACTTTTGCTTGCGTTCATTCTACGAATTCCGCGGCATTGTCGAAAATGTTAACCCGTTCAAAGGAAAACAATTTTAAAATGTTTAGTTTAAACCACTGCGATATGTTCTTTACATATTTGAATAGATCTCGTCGAGAGCTTTAAAACGTTACCACGCACAGTCGTTTTGCACTCACGGTTGTCCAGATAAACCGAGATATTGTCAAAAGTGTTTATCGGTGATAGTCTCTTAACCGTGAAGCTGCAAGATGTGCGAATTTGTTGTTTACATGATATCCATGTAATTTCAACTGTGGGCAGGGGCGTATTTATGCTGTAGGGGGCCCGTCTCACTGAACCTATTGGGGGCCCCTCATTTTGAGACACATTTGGGTTCCGGGTACATTTATTATACTACAATTTTAAATGGACTGTAATCAATTTCATCATCATCAAATAATTTTATTATTACAAATTTTAAAGATGCGAGTCCGGTTTGTTTTTTGTTTTTTTTTTTTGGTGTAAATATGACATGGATGGTATGACAGATAATATTCGGAAACTTGAGACTTTCTTCGTCCTGGAGCGAAAATCTAATCCTCGTCTCCCGGATAGCACCCTAGTATGCGTAACCACTACACCACCCAGAACGACCAAGTTTCAAGTTTCCGATTAATTTGAATATAAGCATCACAGGATTCGCTAGTCGAAGCAACTGGCATTTATGTTTCGCGAATCTGGAGGTTAAGAATTCTATCCCGTGATTGCCTGGGATAGAATTTCGTTGCTCTAGGACGACGAGATTTTCAAGTTTTCGGATATTATCTGACTTATACCATCTATGTCATATTTACAACAAAAAACGGATTCACATCTTCAAAATTTGTATTGTATGGTGTAATCCCGTATTCCATTCATAATTCTATTATTATCCCACATATATGAAAAGGAAACAGAAACAACAGCTATAACGAAGCCGGTTTTAAGGACACGGTTAGGCGTTAATAATCACCATATTAAATAAGTAACACTATAATACCACAACGTGGAGATACAATGCGACACAGAAATACAGATTACAGGCGATATTTTAGGTTATGCTGCGATGTTAACAGTGGTCAGTGTCGCCACCAAGCACAAAATTACTCTACAGGTAGCAAAGTTTTACCCGCTTCACAAGCAGGATGGCCAACTTTATATTTCTTAAGTATAGAACAGACGACAAGCACAATATGAAGTTTGAACCACGACTGCTTTTCTATGAATCCGCAAAATATTATATTCATCAACATAACTTTCCCCCTCTTTTTTCCTTTTCTTTGTTTCCTCCTTGCTTTACTTCTCTTTTTACAGTGAATCGGGGACCCTCCGGGACGCGGGGCCCTTTGCGATTGCGACTTGCGCGACCCTATAAATCCGCCCCTGACTGTGTGTATTTTGTAAGTGCGTGGTCTTGGGTTTCAGATATCGCAAGGAGGTTAGAATAAGATATCTGGAGATGCCCTTGTTAATGGAGCAGTACCACTTTGCGTGAAGCCTATCCGCGAGCGATGGTCGTCAAAGTGTGGGAAAGCTGATGGTTTTCAAGACCATCTCAATCAAGGAGGTTAGAAGAAGGAGGAGATGGCAACAGCCCCTCTCCCTGTGCTTCTAGCGTGACGCCACTTTTTATCAGCTGACTACGCCAATGCGCCCAATCCGAGAATCTCCTGTATATCTCTATGGGGAAATCGCGATTTTGAACCGGTTTTTCGGACCTTTACTCTACCCACGCAGCCATGAAAAATACTGAGGCTGAAGTATTAATTTCCATAATTAAAAATTTCCAGAAAAAATAGGAAAATATGTGTTGGTATTTCTTTATGAAATTGAACAAAATAATGATTTTTTGAGCGGAAGTGCATACTGCGCATGTGCAAGTAACCATGTTTAAAATATAACCAAAAACCAAAACCCTAATGTTGAGAAATAAGAAGTCCCAAATATTCCTTTTTTGCATTATTGGTTTGCATGGTTTGCATGCACTAAGCGAAACTGCTTCAGGCACAGGAAGTGACGTCACGTTTCCGAATTCCCGCAGACTCCCACAACCTCAGAGAGAGGATCGAAACAGCTGATTTGTTTTGGCTTCACTCAAAACGGGTCCTTTCCCCTCCTCTTCTTCTAACCTCCTTGATCTCAATGTATTTTGTGTTGGCCGAATCGCCTTCTTTCGTCGCAAGGGCCGCGGGTGGCCTAGTGGGCAACGTTCGTGACTGCCATGGAAAGAACCTCAGGTTCTATCCCAGACAGGTACGAACGCTCGATCCACTATAAATATTCGCCGTGCGTCGGATGGGCACGTTAAGCCGTCGGACCCCGGGTACTGGCCCCCGGTAATAAATAAGGGCGCTTTCCTCCCCGTTCTATTTCGCTTCCGTGTCACTTTCCTATCGGGCACTCTAGCCTAAATCTCCTAGCTTCCTATTTCTAAGGGTTGTTTAAGACCTGGGGTCAGACACTCCCTTTCTAAAATCCTCTACATATGATCATTTGATCATTCTTTCGTCGCAAATGTTTCCAATTTCGCATCGTAACTTATTGCCAATGTGTGAGAAAATGATGAATTTAAAAAAATTCTTAATTATTTTGAGGCTTCTCCCCATTTTTTATTTTAAATTGAAGTACACGGACGTTAGTGCGAATTCTAAGCAAACATAACGTCAAAATTCAAAACTTCACTGGTGTAAGAAATATAATTCATTCCGGTTTGATATTAACACGGTTTCTTCAACCAAAATCCACGCAATTCCAAAATACACACAGTTGAAATTACACAGGTATCATGTAAACAACGTAAAAATCCCACACTTTGCGGTTTCACGGTTAAGAAACTAGGGGCATCTCCAGAAGTGTTATTCTAACCTCCTTGAGATATTGTGTTAATATCCAAGCGTAATGAATTATATTTCTTACACGAGTGAACTTTTCAATTTTAACGTTATGTTTTGTTTAGAATACGCACTAACGTTCGTGTATTTAAATAAAAATAAAAAATGGGAAAAAGCCAAGGAGGTTAGAAGAAGAAGAGGTGAAGGGACCCTTTTTGAGTGAAGCCAAAACAGATCAGCTGTTTCTGTCTTCTCTCTGAGGTGGTGGCAGTCTGCGCTGCGAGAATTCGGGAAGGTGGCGTCACTTCCTGTGGTTTAAGCAGTTTTGCTTAGCGCATGCAAACCAAGGATGGAAAGAAGGAATATTTCGGACTTCTTATTTCTTAACATTAGGCTTTTGGTTACATTTTAAACATGGTTACTTTCACATGGGCAGTGTGCATGGTTACTTGCACATGGGCAGTAAGTAAGTATGCGCACTATGCACTTCCGCTCAAAAAATCATTATTTTGTTCAATTTTTTAAAGAAATACTACACATATTTTCCTGTTTTTTCTGGAAATTTTTTATTATGGGAATGAATATTTCAGCCTCAATTTTTTTCATGCCTGTATGGGTAGAATAAGGGTCTGAAAAACCCGTTCAAAATCGCGATTTCTCCATAGAGATATACAGGAGATTCTTAGGTTGGGCGCATTGGTGTAGTCAGCTGATAAAAAGTGGCGTCACGCCAAAAGCACAGGGAGAGGGGCTGTTGCCAGCTCCTCTTACTTCTAACCTCCTTGGAAAAAGCCTCAAAATAATTAAGAATTTTATAAACTCAGCATTTTGTCACTTATTGGCAGCAAGTTACGATTCGAAATCGGAAATATTTGTGACGAAAGAAGGCGATTCGGTCAACACAAAATGCATTGCAATAGAAAATAGTAACACTGTACTAGTGATCCGATTTATTGGCGTAGGAATATATATATACATAAACGTTTCCAAACTTAGGCAGTTTCTTCAAGGAAGTTGAGCAGTTTCCGGCTAACTTCCTTAAAAAAACCATCTGGTTGATGTGCGAAAGCTTGGAAACTCCTATGTATATATTCCCACGCCAATAAATCGGATCACCAGTATAGTGTTACTATCTTCTACATAATTGGTGTACTGTTCCTCGTCATCAATTTGCATTGCAGTAGCCTTCAAAACCACCAGCTTTCCCACACTTTCACGGCCACCGTTCGCGGTTATAGGCTTTACGTAACCATTAACAAGGGCATATCCAGATATCGTATTCTAACCTCCTTGGCTAGTGCTCGAGGCCAAAGTGGCTTTGATAGTTGGTGGTGAACAGATGCCTCTTGTAAAGCAAGAGTGTTTGATTCAGTTCATAATATACTGCCGAAATTACGCAAAAAACACGTTCGCATACGAAGCCAGAACTTTCTAGATTAAACTGTAATTAGCAAGTTTTTATATCCGAGAAAAAAAACAACAACTTGTAAACAGGAAAACTACCTGGCATATCGGAGCCGCCCATATACAGGAAACAAAATAAATAAATAAAAAAGATACTAAATATAAAAATTCCTTATTACATACACTGAAATCGTAAAGATTTAGAACTCAAATAGCCTTGCGCAAACATGTTTTCACAATGGCGTTTTTTAATGATCTTTAATTGTTGCTCTATTCTCTTCTAATGTCTGTGCAGTTAACATTGATATCCGTTTCGTCAGAAAAGGTATCCAGCGTTTAACAGAGACTACAAGGTTAATATTTCTGCAAACATTTGAAAATTTTACTGAAATTACATGTATTCCGTAGAAATGTTCTTAATTTTTTGGGGAGGTGGGGGGGTGACAAAAATGGGCAATAAAATGGCTCAATAACAATCTGAGTGAATGCAATATAACATTTCTTATTTCATGTCCTATTGTGCTTTTTTTTATATAAGTTTTTACATTCACTTAAACGACGTTCTTGAATATAAAAACCGAATTTTAATGAATGAAATACGGATTACACCACTGTACAACGCAAATTTGGAAGATGTGAATCCATTTTTTTTAGGTTTAACGACCACCGTGAGCAACTCAATGGGCTATAAGCAGTCGCCCGTCCCTAATTTAGGGTCACTGGTTCCAAGGAAGGGAGAGAGCCAGTGCCGTAAGACAAACACAACATCCATGCCTCACCGGGATTCGAACCCGGACCCCTTACGGATGAACGATCAGAGGCAAACGCCTTAGACCACTGCGCCACCGGGGCGGCATCCATTTATTGGTGTAAACATGACATGGATGTTAAGCCAGATAATATCCGAAAACTTAAAAAATTCGTCGTCCTGGAGTGGAAACCGAACCTGTGTCTTCCGGATAGCGCCAGAGTATGCTAACCACTGCACCACCCAGAACGACCAAGTACAGCCCCAGTGCCGCAGCGATATAAGCTCTGGCTTATGACCATTCGGCTGAGAAGGGTCCGGGTTCGAATCCCGGTGAGGCATGGATGTTGTGTTTGTCTTACGCCGCTGGCTCTCTCCCTTCCCTGGAACCAGTGGCTCTAAATTAGGGACGGGCGACGGCGTATAGTCCGTTGAGTTGCTCACGGTAGTCGTTAAATCTTCAATAAAAAAAAAGAATGACCAAGTTTCAAGTTTCCGGTTAATTTGAATATAACCATTCCCGCTCCAGGACGACAAAAATTTTAAGTTTTCGGATATTATCTGACTTAAATAACAACCATGTCATGTTTACCCTAATAAACGGATTCACATATTCCAAATTTGTAACGGAATTTTATTTGTGTATTTGTTCACTGTCTTTACTTGACCAATATCTAATATACGTGTTCAGTATCTAATGAATGGAAATAGGATTTAGTTTTAAAATCTAAAATAATAAAATTTAAATGACACTTAATTTTAAATTAATAGGAGACTAATCGACCGAAACCATTGACCAACAGGGCTTCGGAAAGAGTAAGGGCTGGCTCTTAAAGGTTGCAAACAGCTAGAACATAAGTGTGTCGTATGTGTACGTCATTTTGATGAACGTTTATGTATAGAAATTTTAAAACTCTTATAAACGGTGAAATAACATTAAAGCTCAGAACTCGGCCAGTAGTTTTAGATAATGCTGTGCCTACAATTTTTTGAAATCCCCCTGCATATTTAACCAAATGCTTACATAAACAACGAAAAGTTAAGATTAATTAAAATTTAATTAAACAACGTAAAATTACGATTCCGCTATTGCTGAGGTCGGCAATAGCTCAACGTGATTCAGCTATTGCCGAGATTTTATTTAATAATTTATTTTTGGCGTATTTCACATCGTTGTGGGTTTCTTTGTGGTTCGTATCAGGGCCTTATATGAAAATATTTTCGGGGGGGGTGGGGGGTTCAAATCCACCAGTATAAAATATAAATAAAAAAATGGTGTTTCTTTTTATCTAATGTAAGTTGGTGAGTACATGTTTGTTTTTTCATGTTATTTTAGCAAATAATAAAAAGTTCAAATTTTCGGGGGTGAGGCACAGTACTCCTCCTTAAATACGCCTGGTTGTATAGGTCAAGCAGTGCCGTGAATTTTAATTTCTTCTGTAAACTTCATGCAGCATGTATCACATTAAGAAGTCACTAATGTAACACATACTTTACATTTTTTATTAAATTTCTGTCTGGATTTGTTGCGAGAAATATGGTTATCTCTAAAATCGTTTTGAACAAGTTGTCGATAGTATTATTTGATCCAGGGTTTAATTAAATCGGATCTCAAACAATGTTTTTTATGCTTCAATTTACCAACAAAATTTCGTTTTGGGTTATCAGTGAATTTCATTTCTTTTATCTTTTATTCGCCAGCGAGATACGAACAGGACAGCAATTTAAAATCCTTATTGAGAGAGAGATGTTTCCTGGAATACTCATGAACGATCGAGCGTTCTAAGGGGCATATAAATGTTAACAGTTTACGGAAAAGTCACGTAAATTCAAGTGTTTAATTAGACATATAATTACGGAAAACATTTGTGTCCAGTGATGTATTTGTACTTATCAGCCTTGTAACGCGTACATTCAATGCGAGATTACGCATTTCCCGATTAAAGTTGACAAAGCTTTCCCCAAACTCCTATTTGGAAGAATATTCACTTATATTTGTCCATGTATGATATTAATAACTTTTAGTATAACTGAAGGATAACGAAAAAGATATCTTTTTGGTAAAATTTTAGTGAAATTACTATACTGCACGGAACGAGAAGCACGTATATCTATGAGCGTAGTTCACAGCAATAGCATCGAAGCTGTCTTCGTGATTTCAAGATTTCAAGGACCCGTTTGCAGAAGCTACAGTGCCTAGAAGAATTAGTGTGTCGTGCTCGCAGAAAAACTTTCTGCCCGCAATCATGAAAGCGGTAGATGGCGCTGCCACCGGATTTCACGTAGCTTTTCAGGGAAGAAGGACGACGAAAACCCACATCTTTCTATGACACACACCCAGCTCGTCAGTATTATGTGTACTCCTGGAACGATATTTTATAAGCAGATAACTTAAGTACATACGAAATAATCGACACACCTCTTTCACCCCCCCCAAAGAACGAACGGGATGCTCAAGATTCATTAATAAGGGTATCGTAGTTTAAGTTGAGCTTTACATTGTGCTAACGTCAACAATAATGTTAGATATTTCGGAAGTTTTAGAGTCATACATGGGCTACATTATGAAAAAATACTGGAGCCCAATATGCAGTTTACAATCACTGAAACATCAACTTATAGTATAAAGTAAAAATTAAAAAAAGAAAGAAAATGTTTTGCCCCTCAAAACCTTACCGGAAAAAAAAGGGGGAAATATTTTCTCAATGAGATATCGACTTTATAATTTGCATTCCAATAATCCAATTAGGTCTGGAAATTCAGTAACCTAAAAACTTTATAAATTATTTAATAATGTACTTCATTTTTCAGCAATGAGTGACTAAATTTCTTGGTAAGAACATGGGATCAAAATAAATATTGAAACTTAATGCTTTCCATTTAGTTGGCTTTGAAAAGAAGCCTTTTAATGAGTTGAAAATAGAATACAACAAATGCAATTGCTATCATAATATTTGCCCTTTCTAGGTATCAATCACCAGCAAAGTGCGTATATTTACGTACAATTCATTAATGATATACTATAAAAACAACCATTCACTTACCAGAAAGATCATGGTCATTTTCTCATCTTGTAGCACTTCAAGCACGTCAATTATATTGCTGTTGGCTTTCTGAGGTTGAACTGACTCTTTGCCTATCACTTTCCTTCTTCCGGGGATGAAACATCGTACTATCTTTTCTTTTTTTTATTTACTGGACAACTCACGCAAGTTTCTTTCTGCCATATGAAACGCAACCATAGCTCGTCATCACGATAAAAACCTCACACGTACACACACTATACCACTCATTCATACATTCCATTAAAAACACTATGTACATATTTACACTATCTACATTCCCAGGCAGTTAAACCATTTGTCAACTGTGATTAAAAATGTGCTCAATCCGTTTCAAACTCCGTGTTAACCCTATTGCATGTGCCAACCTCATTCAGCCAGTCATACACAACCCAACGGGTGGTATAGTGAGTGGTATATTATGAATGAGTGGTATAGTGTGTGTATGTGTGAGGTTTTTATCGTGGTGACGAGCTATGGTTACGTTTCATATGGCAGAAAGAAACCTGCGTGTGTTGTCCAGTAAGTAAAAAAAAAAAAAAAGTAGGGTAGTACGATGTTTCATCCCCGGAAGAAGGAAAGTCATAGGCAAAGAGTCAGTTCAACCTCAGAAAGCCAACAACAATATAATTGACGTGCTTGAAGTATTACAAGATAAAAAAATGACCATGATCTTTCGGGTAAGTGAATGGTTGTTTTTATAGTATATCAATGCAACTACTATTTTTAAAATTGGTCTATTTTCTAATAATATACCAACTGTAATCCATTTATAAAAATCATTCCTAAAAAAACTTTGCCTGTGATACGATAAATAAAATGAATCATTTTTTTTTTTTGATTGGAGGTTTAACGACCACCGTGAGCAACTCAATGGGCTATAAGCAGTCGCCCGTCCCTAATTTAGAGTCACTGGTTCCAGGGAAGGGAGAGAGCCAGTGCCGTAAGACAAACACAACATCCATGCCTAACGGGATTCGAACCCGGACCCCTTACAGACGAATGATCAGAGGCCAACGCCTTAGACCACTGCGCCACCGGGGCGGCAAAATGAATCATACTGGACAGAAGTAAATATACGAAAACTGAATGTATATGATGACATTCTTTTAAAGAAAAATAATTATAACATTTTTCTTTACTTTTCTTCACCTTATAATAATTATGTGATTATATTTGCTATTCAAATGGGTCCATGAATTTAGATTCAAAGTGCTAGGCACATACAACACAACTTCCATCAAATTTCTTATCGGCTCTGGGAATTGCCTTATCCCATTTGCTCAACATATCAGGAATTTTGGGGACATAAAGAGTGATATTTTATTTTTGCAGGATTTATAGCCAGTATTACATCCTGGCACAAAACAGCTGCTTTGCCTTTTCCATTTTATATGGTTTTTTTTATTATTTGCTAGTGCAGAATTTTCCAGTTCTTTCATAGCTGACATTATTTCCCTATGATCTTATAACTGTTGCAGTCGATTTCAGTTTAACCACTCAGTAGGTTTAACGCGTGACAGCCAACACTTGATCAACTTCTACATCTTCACGAATAAAAAGTTACTGATTTCGGAAATAAATTTTGTTGTAAACAATCCACAGTTGAATAAAACTAGCACACTAACACCCGAATAAGCCCATTGCGTTTTAGTGATCAACTGTTGAATTACCTAGTGTATTATTGTTATGATCGAGCTACAACGAATTAGCAAAGTTACTGCCAAAAAGATTTCCCTCAACTAACCTTTGTTTTGTGAAAATTTGAAGTTTCGTAAGGCAGCAAATCCTTGGCAAACAAACTTCCCACCATTGAATAGCATGAAGCCGGTGAAGCATCCTAACGTAACTTCCGATGCCAGCGCCCTCTGTCATTTCATGACGTTTGGTCACAAAACCGTGAGGGACATCTTAGAGAGCACGTCACACTAATTCTTCTAGGCACTGTACAAAAACGCACGGCTGGCTGACAGGATTGCCAGGTTGGCGGTTTTTCCGCTAAGTTGGGCCACTGAATTTTTAGTTTGGCAGGTAAAAACTTGTCGTTGGCGGGTTTTGGGCTAGAAGGCTTCTGGTCTGGCTATTTTACTGGCTGGAAAAAGTTCTCACTCTCCCCAAACTTTTTTTCTCAAAAAGGAGAAAGTCAATTTCTTAAAACATAACTGTGAGCTGTATATGGAATATGGTAACAGGACTGCTTTCGCTGCATTTTTCACTTCGTCAAGGCGGATACTAAAGAAAAGAAAAATGTCCAGTTCAGAAGGAATTTTTAACTAATACAATAGAGTTACGTTAACAGTTTGATTTTTTTATTGCAGGTTTAACGACCGCCGTGAGCAACTCAATGGGCTATAAGCAGTCGCCCGTCCCTAATTTAGGGTCACTGGTTCCAGGGAAGGGAGAGAGCCAGTGCCGTAAGACAAACACAACATCCATGCCTTACCGGGATTCGAACCCAGACCCCTTACGGACGAATGATCAGAGGCCAACGCCTTAGACCACTGCGCCACCAGGGCGGCTAACGGGATTCGAACCCGGACCCCTTCCGGACGAACGATCAGAGGCCATCGCTTAGACCACTGCGCCACCGGGGCGGCGTTCACAGTTTGTCATATGCTTTTGTGAAGCAACACGGTGGGGAGCTGAGTTTTTTACCAAACAAATAAGGAACTTATATCGAAAAAAAAATCTGCGTATTTTTTTTCAATTTGCGCAGTTTTAATAACTAGCGTCAGAACTATTCCACAGATAGCCCACGAGACAAAATTTAGATACAAAATTAAGGCTTCTATACCAGAAATTAACGTTTCTTTCGTTACCGAAATGTAGTCTACTTTCTTTCACACACGACATCACTAATATTTTAATTTTAATTTTACATTTCGACCTCGAAATGGCCAGCATTTTTAAGAATTCGGATAGAAATTATGCTTGAAATTTTCTCAGAAAATCGCTCAAATTTGCAACCTGTATATTCTAACTTTTACTGCAGGGAATGAACGTTTTTGTTTTGAACACTGCACAGATGTTCGCGTACGACACATCTGTACTTGACATTGATATCTTGATGTCCATGTCTTTTCTTGTTTGCTGTGTATATGGTGCCAGCTCATAAATTTTTCCAGTTATACGAAATCTTTCTATCAGCTTTGGCCAATACTAGAAATGTGAGCGAAAATATGCCGACACCTCCCTCCCAAATATTTTTTGGCTAGTTTTGGGCTGGTTACCGTCCAATTTTTGGCGGGTACACGTGCTGAGAACCTGGCAACCCTGGCATGGCAACAGACTTCCCGGTGAGCGGACCGAAAACGCTTCTAACGAATTCGTCTGCTACTTCCGGTCCTCTGTTGGGGATCTCACGTACGTGAGTGAGCCTGTTAGGGAATTCACGTACGTGACGTGAGAGTTTCTACTTTGTGGTTCTTAGACGACACGTGCGTTGTCAAACGGAATCCCAAAGTTAAAGAACGAGTGTAAAGGTGGTGTATCCTTTATAGCGTAAGTAAGTAGTGTTGAAATAATTTATAAAATTCCCTTAGTGGATCTTTTATTTTAAGGTAACACCAATAAATATAGATATTTTTCATTATACCAAAGGTATCTGAGACTTAGATTGCAATGAAATCAGGTAAAAGATATGCTTGTGAAATTTGTCAAAAAATCTATTGTAGGTAGCAGGGTTTAGATGAACATCGCAGAATAAAAGGCCATTACATAAGTAGACTTACTGATCCTGCCCCAGGTGCATGGAATTTTCAATGCCTAGTTTGTGATAAATCATTTACCCTTAAGTCATCATATCTGAGGCATTGCAAAATATTTTCTCATTTTTCTGATGATTGTGGTAGATTACATTGCCCAGAAAGTAATTGTGATATGAAATGTAATCTGCTAAATGATTTTATTTCTCATTTGAAAAATGTTCATGGTGTAGAATTTGTAGAGGGCACTCAGGAATTTCCTTCTGTAGCTGATTTTGAGGTGTGGAAAAATGAAATAGAAAACAAGTATAAGTGTAATTTTATTAATCGGAGGGGCACCAAAGTAACAGCTTCTGGTTCATATCAGTATTATGTTTGCCATAAGTCTGGAAATCCAAAAGACCAGCACATAAGAAATTCTAAGAAAATTGGATTTCTGTGCACAGCACATATGCATGTAAAGATATGTGATAATGTTTTTGTAAAATACAATTTATCACATTATAGGCATAATAATAACATTGAAGATATGCGTATTCCACTTGAAGAGAGGAGAAAAATTGCTCGAGATTTGAGTTCCGGCATTGAACCTTCAACTATTGTTAAAAAAATAAGGAATTCATTTACAGGTGCTTTTGAAAGAAAGCACATGATAGGAAAATTGGATGTACGAAATATTCAGAGGTCATTTGGAATTGGAGAAATTCCAAAGCATGTGAATGAATTTGACAGTTTAAATAGTTGGGTTCTTGATTTGCAAGCTAAAGATAATTCCTCTGTGTTGGCTTACAAAGCACAACATGAAGTGTCGGAAGAGTTTAACACTCTCAAAAGGACAGATTTGTTTTTAGTTATCCAAACCCCACTCCAAAAAAGCATGCTACTGGAATTCGGTCCAGATCAGGTTATTTGCATGGATTCAACCCATGGAATGTCCCAGCATAATTATTATTTAATAACAGTTCTGATAAAAGATAAGTTTGATGAAGGTTTTCCTGTTGCATGGTGTCTTACTAATCGGGAAGACTATACAGTTCTGTTTCATTTTTTTATGAGTATTAAGAAAAAAGTTCCAACTTTAAAACCATGTTGTATAATGACAGACGATGCTCCTCAGTATTTTAAAGCATGGGTTGCTGTCTTTGGTGAGGGTCCAAAAAAGTTGTTATGTTCCTGGCATGTACTCAGGGCTTGGAAGTCTAACCTAAAAAAGGTTGCTGGTTCAACTGAGCATCAAACAGAGGTTTTTCAAACATTAAGAATTTTAATGGATGAAATTGATGAAATAAAATTTAACCAATATTTACCAGTAGTGTATGAAAAATTTCACTCCGAAAATCGAACAAGAGAGTTTGCTGAGTACTTTTTCAATCATTATTTTTTGAGGCCAACAGAATGGGCTGCTTGTCACCGAGTTGGTCTTGGGATCAATACAAACATGGCAGTAGAAGCCTTTCACAAAGTCTTAAAAGGAAATTATTTGCAGAGGAAAGCAAATCCACGTGTTGATGAGGTATTGGTTAAGCTTTTTAACTATGTAGAAAATAAAGGGTTTGAGCAAGTGATTAAACAAAAAAAGGGAATTCTGGTGCATATAAGATTAAGATATTAAAAAGAAATCATAAGGAGAGTGAAAATATTCCTTTTAGTAATATTAGGGTTGTTGGAGAACAGGCGTATGTGAAATCGTCGAGTACAGAAGAAGAATATGTAGTCACAGAAACTGGAAATAGCCATGCTTCGTGTGAGTTGACTTGTATAAAATGTCATATTTGTCAGCATGCACTTTCTTGCAACTGCTATAGTTATCTTCGCCGCAACGAAATGTGCAAACATGTACATTTGGTGGCTCGGTATAGGGAACAAAGTGGTTTGTCCAGTGATAACATAATAATTGGTGAACACAGAATGGAAGAAGAATCTACACTTAGTCACTTAAGAAAACCATTGTGCACAATTGAAGAAAAAAAAAGAAGATACTTGAACGGTTAGAGCATATTTCCAAGTTGTGTGAAAAAGCTACAGATTTGGATATTATGCAACAGTGCGATGAATCAATTGCAACAGCTGAAAGACTTTTACTTTTATCAGTCAATAAGCCAAATGTGTCACTTCCCAAGGTTTTAAACAGAGCTCCGAATCAGAAGATTAAAGCTCAGAGGCGCTTTGTTTCCACACAAAAAAGGAAACGTCCCCGCAGTAGGATGTGTAGACCAACAAATAATGAGGCAATGGGTATAAAGAAAAATTTAGAGCAGCTAATTGCTCCTGAGCAGAACAGTTTTGGTGATTCCATTGAAAGTGTAGATACCTCGACCCCTCCAGATCTGCCACATTTCAGCGAATCTGTGACTATTGAAAATATAAATCAACTTGTTCCTGAGGGAGAAATGATTATTGAAGAACAGGTATGTGCTAGCTATGTTGATGTTGATACAACAGATGCTACAGCCATCATAACACAAAACTTTTCTCCATCACATAAAGAGTTTAAAATTCTAGAATGTATATTGGGGGAAAGTATCGCAGAAGTAATGAAACAAAAGAAGATAATAGAGGCCCATCAGATCCCTTTAGACTTTGAAAGTATCTCGGCAGATATTTTAGATGTTGATGTGTGTTGTGTTCGACAGTATTTTTCTGAAGCAGCTTGGATGGCAGTTCATCAGAGAATTAAAGATTTAAAAGCTTCGTGGAAATGCTGGGATTGCTCTTTAGTAACGAGTAAGCGTAGTATGGCAGGTTGTGATAGTTGTAATAAGTGGTTTCATTTCCAGTGTCAAGGCATACACTCAAAACTCCCTGAAAAATGGTTTTGTAAACACTGTGAAAATGCATTGTAAACATAAGTAATATTTCCAAAAGTGTAGTTTGTCACTTGTGCTTGTTTAGTTCTGTGGGTGGTACAAGGCAGTTTTTCCTTACACTATGAATGAGAAAAATAGAGTGGGCTACCAATTTTCAGTGCATAAAGTAGTTCTGGTTATGTATCTGCTGTTTACATATGCTTGTGCATGCCTGCCAGTACAGGCAGGGTAAAAAAACTAGATCCACCACTAGAAAAAAAAAAAACAGGAAAAGGAAGAAATATGATTTAGAGTGGTTTGTTTTATGAAGAGAGTATACAGAAAAATGGAATGGAGAACAAATACAATAAAGTGCCAAAAGTCATGGGATACGTACCTAGTTTCATGTAGGACGTCCTCTAGCCCGGCAAAGTCCAGCAAATTGATGTGGCACTGATTCCACAAGTGGCCGGAAGCCTTCTGGAAAGGTGTTGAGCTATTCCGTCTGAACAGGCGCCTATAGTTAGCTGGCATTTGTAGGTGCAGGATCTGGGGTGCAATCTTTCCACCAACCACGTCCCATAAGTGCACCTTTGGGTTAATGCCGGGCGAACATGGTGGCCCACCATCCATCATAACTGTGCTGAATGCTTCTTCTCACACCAATTTTGAACAACTTGGGCCCGATGACATAGTGCATTGTCCGCTTGGAAAATCCCATCATTGTTGAGCCCATGAAGGGCTGCAAATGGTCACCCAGCAGAGTAGGTTAATGATGTGTTTACGAGGACCAGAGAACCCAAACAGTGCCACATGTATGAAACCACCACCAGCTTGCACAGTGCCTTGTTGACATATTGGGTCAATGGCCTGGTGTGGTCTGTGTGCCACACCAGAACCCTACCATCACCTCGTAACAACTGGAAGTATGACTCATCAGACCAAGCCACATGTTGCCAGTCTTCCAGGGTCCAATTACCGTGTTCACAAACCCAGGTGAAGTGCTGTGTCCAATGTCGTTTTGTTAAGAAAGGCACTCTGGTGGGTCTTGTGCTCCCATACCCCAAGGATGCTAAATTATGCTGCACTGACCTGATGGATATGTCTGGTACCTCCTGCATTGAATGTAGATGTTTTTTGAGCTAGTGTCGCTTGTCTATTAGCATGGACAATCTCGGTCAGGCTCCGCTAGTCACGGTCATTCAGCACTTGTGATCTGCTCCGTTCATGGTGGGTGTTAATGTCTTCCATGAGGTATTCTTGGTACACACATGACACCGTTGATCAAGGAATGTTGAATGTTTGCGCAACTGAAACTTAATGCCTCATCCGTCTGGCTCCCATTACCATGCCTCATTCAAACTCTGATAATTCACATTGGCTTACCGTAATCCTACTAGTGGTTGTTCAACCTGACTCAAGAGATTACACCTCACAACTGAAACAAATTGTGATCCGTGTCAAAGCCTTTATATGACGACAGCACCAGTTAAAAATTTGCATATTGCTGTCCCATGACTTTTGATACTTCAGTGTAGATACATGAGGTGCAGAATACAGATTTGCTTCTTAACAAAAGTTGAACAAAAGGAATTTGTCATACAGATAATTAATTACAATATTTCTGAATTATTATTTTTTGTATTCTGATTTACTTTGATTAATTCTTGAAAGGAATGTTAACTCTGCGTTCAGCACCAATTCTGAAACCAAAATTTTATGGCCTGTCTGTCAAATGTTCCAACTTAAAAGCACAGTTGTATAAAGGTAAAATGTATCTGTGCAGTATTGGAAGCTTTTCATTAGGGCTGTTGCACAGGAATAAGGAATTGCAATGTCACAGGTGCTCCTTGCACTTATAAAGAAAAAAACATGGTGTCTAGCAGTCTTGATAGGTTATTGTGTTCAATTTTAGAGTTTGCATATTTCTTTATACCTAACACTGCTTGTAATCTTTCAGAATATGAGTACACTACTTTCTACAAATTGTGATCAACCATTCCATCCATTTTTGGCATTTGTCTCTGTGAAACAGGTATTTCTAACAGCAAAAAATGTTTTTTTCATTTTCAAATATACACTATCTACCAACAAGTAATTGGACACCTGTGATAGCAAATGAAAACGAAGTTTATTCACCTTCAATAGTTGTTGGAGCCTCCACAAGCGGCGGTTACAGCTGCGACCCTCCAGGGCATATTCTCAACCAGGCGTATGACGGCTAGCAGTATTTTCTTCCACTCGACTTGGAGAAGACAGGTCAGTTCCTTCACCGATTTCGGACGGTGGGGGCACCCCTTAAGTCGACGCTCCAACTCGTCCCAGAGGTGCTCGATAGGGTTAAGGTCCGGGCTATGCGCAGGCCAGTCCATTCGATTAACCCCATTGTCACCATACCAAGCCATGGTGGACCTCGCAACATGACAGGTGGCATTGTCCTCCTGAAAGTAACATGGGTCCACCCCGTAAAACTGCCACAAAGTAGGAAGCGCATGGTCATCCAAAATGGTGCACTAGGTCTTTGTGTTGAGTCTACCAGGTTCCGTGCCATACCAGGAGAAACATCCCCATAGCATAATTCCACTGCCGCCGAACTTCACAGTTGGCACAATACATTCCGGCAGGAGGCGTTCTCCAGGCAGACGCCAAACCCAGACCCTGCCATACGAATGGTAGAAGGTGAACCTTGATTCGTCGCTCCAGAGAACCTGTTTTCACTGTTCAACGGTCCACTGTCGACGTTCTGTGCACCGCGTTAGCCGAGCAGCACTTTTGGACTTGGTGATCAAAGGCTTGTGGGCGGTAGCACGTTCATGATAACCGAGCAGATGGGCTTTCTTACGAATGGTATTCATCGAAAGAACACTCGCGGATGTGGCCCATCGATTTGGTTTGGTTCTTCCGAAATTCGGTGGCCAGCATCCGTCAGTTTCTAACTCCCAGTTTTTGGGTCTGCCGGGTCGGGGCACATTCCGACAGTCACCTCTCATCTTCCACTTGCCAATCACGTAGGCCACTGTCGATTTTGGGTACTTCAACTCGCTGGATATGTCATCGGCCATTTCTGTGATACCCGACGATTACACCTTCCTCAAAATCGGAGAGCTCCGAACTGCGTGGCATCTTGCATGGGACTGGTTGCGTTGTTGTTTCCCACACGATATTTAATGGTGGCGGCCATGACATGTGTCAGGACCGCAGATATCGTCGATTGTAGGGGTGTCCAATTACTTGTTGGTAGATAGTGGATATGCATGTAGTGCATACACACTATTATGTTTTTGTTGTATTTGTCATCAATGTGTTGAGCAGAAGTATAATAGTATATATATACCCTGAAATTCGAAAGTATGCAGGGGTGACATGGAGGAGACTGGCACAAGACAGACCGTTGTGGAGGAAACTTGGGGAGACCTTCGTCCAGCAGTGGATTGATAATGGTTGACAATGATGATGATGATATCCTATGTATGTATCTGAACCATCTAAGCTACACAATACAATGGTATACCATATAACAGTTTGCAGAAATGAGCTCAACAAAAATATTTCAAATTGCTTTTTTCTTTTCTGATATCACTGCATTTCAAATATCTGTGACATTTCTTTTTGCCAATATTTAGTGTGTATTTTGTAACTATCATGTGCAATAGTTATGTTCCATAGATGCACTCTTTGATGGGATGGGGCAAGTGCAAGTATGCTGCAATGGATAAAAGGTTGCAAAACCATCAAAATTCCCTTTTGACTACTTTAGACGTGTTGTTGTACTTGTTATTTCTTCAGTCAGCCATGTTAAGCTTGGCTAACATTCATATGTTTTGTAGGAAAAGCGGCCACTTCCTGTATTTATTGTTACAAACTTTGCGATAATGTCCTTACCGTAGTTAAATCAGGGGTACATCTCCTCCTCGCCTCCTTGTCCTGCATCGGTGGGTGCAGTGCTGTTTTCCCTGAATAAACTGCATTTGTGATCTCTATGGTTCTTAACGGTGGCATATTATAGTGGTTTTGATATTTGCATAAACAATATATTGGTTTTTAGCGTGAAACTTAAACAGATGTTTATAATGAAGCTATGTTGAATTAAAAAAAGCCTAATATTCTTTTAGCCATTAGCGAATCAAAACGGAATGCCAAAATGAATGAACTGGGTTGTAGTAAGTGCATTCATCTTTTGAAGGATTACTGCATTATTTGATTCAGTACTTTGAGTCATTATATGTATAGGTATATGAGGAGTGAAATGTCAGAAAAACCGCTTATTGAAGATTGTATGCTGCCAGTTGCAAAAAATCAGGACTGTCAGCACCTGCAAATTTCTCAAAGATCTGTAATGGCAATGTCACATTCTCCATATTAAAAAAGAAAAGAAAACGTAGTTCAGCAGAAACCTGGTGACCTGTGAGAAAGTAAAAAATTGCATCTGTTGCTGGTTAGTGGGGGGGGGGGGAATCAGCTTCTTTACAACACCTACCAGCTGGAAATCTATCAGGGCTGGTAGGATTATAGGCTGTTGTGTTTGACAGCTCGGTATCAGCACTAGGTCTCAGAAAACCTTTATATTGTTCTTGAGGATGTGTGTGGGGCAAAATGTCAAAAAAAAAACTGCTTATTGAATATGTACGCTGCCAGTTGCAAAAATTCAGGACTGTCAGCACCTGCAAATTTCTCAAAGATCTGTAATGGCAATGTCACATTCTCCATATTAAAAAAAGAAAAAGAAAACGTAGTTCAGCAGAAACCTGGTGACCTGTGAGAAAGTAAAAAATTGCATCTGTTGCTGGTTAGTGGGGGATCAGCTTCTTTACAACACCTACCAGCTGGAAATCTATCAGGGCTGGTAGGATTATAGGCTGTTGTGTTTGACAGCTCGGTATCAGCACTAGGTCTCAGAAAACCTTTATATTGTTCTTGAGGATGTGTGTGGGGCAAAATGTCAAAAAAAACTGCTTATTGAATATGTACGCTGCCAGTTGCAAAAATTCAGGACTGTCAGCACCTGCAAATTTCTCAAAGATCTGTAATGGCAATGTCACATTCTCCATATTAAAAAAAGAAAAAGAAAACGTAGTTCAGCAGAAACCTGGTGACCTGTGAGAAAGTAAAAAATTGCATCTGTTGCTGGTTAGTGGGGGGGAATCAGCTTCTTTACAACACCTACCAGCTGGAAATCTATCAGGGCTGGTAGGATTATAGGCTGTTGTGTTTGACAGCTCGGTATCAGCACTAAGTCTCAGAAAACCTTTATATTGTTCTTGAGGATGTGTGTGGGGCAAAATGTCAAAAAAACTGCTTATTGAATATGTACGCTGCCAGTTGCAAAAATTCAGGACTGTCAGCACCTGCAAATTTCTCAAAGATCTGTAATGGCAATGTCACATTCTCCATATTAAAAAAAGAAAAAGAAAACGTAGTTCAGCAGAAACCTGGTGACCTGTGAGAAAGT
This sequence comes from Macrothele yani, assembly GCA_039090855.1. Lineage (NCBI taxonomy): Eukaryota > Metazoa > Arthropoda > Arachnida > Araneae > Macrothelidae > Macrothele > Macrothele yani. The sequence goes on from CM077004.1 coordinate 44,298,677, forward strand.
AAAAAATTGCATCTGTTGCTGGTTAGTGGGGGGGGGAATCAGCTTCTTTACAACACCTACCAGCTGGAAATCTATCAGGGCTGGTAGGATTATAGGCTGTTGTGTTTGACAGCTCGGTATCAGCACTAAGTCTCAGAAAACCTTTATATTGTTCTTGAGGATGTGTGTGGGGCAAAATGTCAAAAAACTGCTTATTGAATATGTACGCTGCCAGTTGCAAAAAATCAGGACTGTCAGCACCTGCAAATTTCTCAAAGATCTGTAATGGCAATGTCACATTCTCCATATTAAAAAAGAAAAAGAAAACGTAGTTCAGCAGAAACCTGGTGACCTGTGAGAAAGTAAAAAATTGCATCTGTTGCTGGTTAGTGGGGGGGGGGAATCAGCTTCTTTACAACACCTACCAGCTGGAAATCTATCAGGGCTGGTAGGATTATAGGCTGTTGTGTTTGACAGCTCGGTATCAGCACTAGGTCTCAGAAAACCTTTATATTGTTCTTGAGGATGTGTGTGGGGCAAAATGTCAAAAAAAAACTGCTTATTGAATATGTACGCTGCCAGTTGCAAAAAATCAGGACTGTCAGCACCTGCAAATTTCTCAAAGATCTGTAATGGCAATGTCACATTCTCCATATTAAAAAAAGAAAAGAAAACGTAGTTCAGCAGAAACCTGGTGACCTGTGAGAAAGTAAAAAATTGCATCTGTTGCTGGTTAGTGGGGGGGGGGAATCAGCTTCTTTACAACACCTACCAGCTGGAAATCTATCAGGGCTGGTAGGATTATAGGCTGTTGTGTTTGACAGCTCGGTATCAGCACTAGGTCTCAGAAAACCTTTATATTGTTCTTGAGGATGTGTGTGGGGCAAAATGTCAAAAAAAACTGCTTATTGAATATGTACGCTGCCAGTTGCAAAAATTCAGGACTGTCAGCACCTGCAAATTTCTCAAAGATCTGTAATGGCAATGTCACATTCTCCATATTAAAAAAGAAAAAGAAAACGTAGTTCAGCAGAAACCTGGTGACCTGTGAGAAAGTAAAAAATTGCATCTGTTGCTGGTTAGTGGGGGGGGGGGGGAATCAGCTTCTTTACAACACCTACCAGCTGGAAATCTATCAGGGCTGGTAGGATTATAGGCTGTTGTGTTTGACAGCTCGGTATCAGCACTAGGTCTCAGAAAACCTTTATATTGTTCTTGAGGATGTGTGTGGGGCAAAATGTCAAAAAAAAAACTGCTTATTGAATATGTACGCTGCCAGTTGCAAAAATTCAGGACTGTCAGCACCTGCAAATTTCTCAAAGATCTGTAATGGCAATGTCACATTCTCCATATTAAAAAAAGAAAAGAAAACGTAGTTCAGCAGAAACCTGGTGACCTGTGAGAAAGTAAAAAATTGCATCTGTTGCTGGTTAGTGGGGGAATCAGCTTCTTTACAACACCTACCAGCTGGAAATCTATCAGGGCTGGTAGGATTATAGGCTGTTGTGTTTGACAGCTCGGTATCAGCACTAGGTCTCAGAAAACCTTTATATTGTTCTTGAGGATGTGTGTGGGGCAAAATGTCAAAAAAAAAAACTGCTTATTGAATATGTACGCTGCCAGTTGCAAAAATTCAGGACTGTCAGCACCTGCAAATTTCTCAAAGATCTGTAATGGCAATGTCACATTCTCCATATTAAAAAAGAAAAAGAAAACGTAGTTCAGCAGAAACCTGGTGACCTGTGAGAAAGTAAAAAATTGCATCTGTTGCTGGTTAGTGGGGGGGGGGGAATCAGCTTCTTTACAACACCTACCAGCTGGAAATCTATCAGGGCTATTAGGATTATAGGCTGTTGTGTTTGACAGCTCGGTATCAGCACTAGGTCTCAGAAAACCTTTATATTGTTCTTGAGGATGTGTGTGGGGCAAAATGTCAAAAAAAAAACTGCTTATTGAATATGTACGCTGCCAGTTGCGAAAATTCAGGACTGTCAGCACCTGCAAATTTCTCAAAGATCTGTAATGGCAATGTCACATTCTCCATATTAAAAAAAGAAAAAGAAAACGTAGTTCAGCAGAAACCTGGTGACCTGTGAGAAAGTAAAAAATTGCATCTGTTGCTGGTTAGTGGGGGGGGGGGAATCAGCTTCTTTACAACACCTACCAGCTGGAAATCTATCAGGGCTGGTAGGATTATAGGCTGTTGTGTTTGACAGCTCGGTATCAGCACTAAGTCTCAGAAAACCTTTATATTGTTCTTGAGGATGTGTGTGGGGCAAAATGTCAAAAAAACTGCTTATTGAATATGTACGCTGCCAGTTGCAAAAATTCAGGACTGTCAGCACCTGCAAATTTCTCAAAGATCTGTAATGGCAATGTCACATTCTCCATATTAAAAAGAAAAAGAAAACGTAGTTCAGCAGAAACCTGGTGACCTGTGAGAAAGTAAAAAATTGCATCTGTTGCTGGTTAGTGGGGGGGGGGGGAATCAGCTTCTTTACAACACCTACCAGCTGGAAATCTATCAGGGCTGGTAGGATTATAGGCTGTTGTGTTTGACAGCTCGGTATCAGCACTAAGTCTCAGAAAACCTTTATATTGTTCTTGAGGATGTGTGTGGGGCAAAATGTCAAAAAAAAAACTGCTTATTGAATATGTACGCTGCCAGTTGCAAAAAATCAGGACTGTCAGCACCTGCAAATTTCTCAAAGATCTGTAATGGCAATGTCACATTCTCCATATTAAAAAAGAAAAAGAAAACGTAGTTCAGCAGAAACCTGGTGACCTGTGAGAAAGTAAAAATTGCATCTGTTGCTGGTTAGTGGGGGGGAATCAGCTTCTTTACAACACCTACCAGCTGGAAATCTATCAGGGCTGGTAGGATTATAGGCTGTTGTGTTTGACAGCTCGGTATCAGCACTAGGTCTCAGAAAACCTTTATATTGTTCTTGAGGATGTGTGTGGGGCAAAATGTCAAAAAAAAACTGCTTATTGAATATGTACGCTGCCAGTTGCAAAAAATCAGGACTGTCAGCACCTGCAAATTTCTCAAAGATCTGTAATGGCAATGTCACATTCTCCATATTAAAAAAAGAAAAAGAAAACGTAGTTCAGCAGAAACCTGGTGACCTGTGAGAAAGTAAAAAATTGCATCTGTTGCTGGTTAGTGGGGGGGGAATCAGCTTCTTTACAACACCTACCAGCTGGAAATCTATCAGGGCTGGTAGGATTATAGGCTGTTGTGTTTGACAGCTCGGTATCAGCACTAGGTCTCAGAAAACCTTTATATTGTTCTTGAGGATGTGTGTGGGGCAAAATGTCAAAAAAACTGCTTATTGAATATGTACGCTGCCAGTTGCAAAAATTCAGGACTGTCAGCACCTGCAAATTTCTCAAAGATCTGTAATGGCAATGTCACATTCTCCATATTAAAAAAAGAAAAAGAAAACGTAGTTCAGCAGAAACCTGGTGACCTGTGAGAAAGTAAAAAATTGCATCTGTTGCTGGTTAGTGGGGGGGGGGAATCAGCTTCTTTACAACACCTACCAGCTGGAAATCTATCAGGGCTGGTAGGATTATAGGCTGTTGTGTTTGACAGCTCGGTATCAGCACTAGGTCTCAGAAAACCTTTATATTGTTCTTGAGGATGTGTGTGGGGCAAAATGTCAAAAAAAAAACTGCTTATTGAATATGTACGCTGCCAGTTGCAAAAATTCAGGACTGTCAGCACCTGCAAATTTCTCAAAGATCTGTAATGGCAATGTCACATTCTCCATATTAAAAAAGAAAAAGAAAACGTAGTTCAGCAGAAACCTGGTGACCTGTGAGAAAGTAAAAAATTGCATCTGTTGCTGGTTAGTGGGGGGGGGGAATCAGCTTCTTTACAACACCTACCAGCTGGAAATCTATCAGGGCTGGTAGGATTATAGGCTGTTGTGTTTGACAGCTCGGTATCAGCACTAGGTCTCAGAAAACCTTTATATTGTTCTTGAGGATGTGTGTGGGGCAAAATGTCAAAAAAAAAAAACTGCTTATTGAATATGTACGCTGCCAGTTGCAAAAATTCAGGACTGTCAGCACCTGCAAATTTCTCAAAGATCTGTAATGGCAATGTCACATTCTCCATATTAAAAAAGAGAAAAGAAAACGTAGTTCAGCAGAAACCTGGTGACCTGTGAGAAAGTAAAAAATTGCATCTGTTGCTGGTTAGTGGGGGGGGGGGGAATCAGCTTCTTTACAACACCTACCAGCTGGAAATCTATCAGGGCTATTAGGATTATAGGCTGTTGTGTTTGACAGCTCGGTATCAGCACTAGGTCTCAGAAAACCTTTATATTGTTCTTGAGGATGTGTGTGGGGCAAAATGTCAAAAAAAAAACTGCTTATTGAATATGTACGCTGCCAGTTGCGAAAATTCAGGACTGTCAGCACCTGCAAATTTCTCAAAGATCTGTAATGGCAATGTCACATTCTCCATATTAAAAAAAGAAAAAGAAAACGTAGTTCAGCAGAAACCTGGTGACCTGTGAGAAAGTAAAAAATTGCATCTGTTGCTGGTTAGTGGGGGGGGGGGGATCAGCTTCTTTACAACACCTACCAGCTGGAAATCTATCAGGGCTGGTAGGATTATAGGCTGTTGTGTTTGACAGCTCGGTATCAGCACTAAGTCTCAGAAACCTTTATATCATTTGTGTGAGGCAAAATATCACAACAGACACTTGTCAAAACTTCAAAAAGCCGCCCCGGTGGTGCAGTGGTCTAAGCGATGGCCTCTGATCATTTGTCCGTAAGGGGTCCGGGTTCGAATCCCGGTGAGGCATGGATGTTGTGTTTGTCTTACGGCACTGGCTCTCTCCCTTCCCTGGAACCAGTGACCCTAAATTAGGGACGGGCGACTGCTTATAGCCCATTGAGTTGCTCACGGTGGTCGTTAAAACCTCCAATCAAAAAAAAAAAAACCTTAAAAAAGATTTTAATTTTTGTGTTCATATTTTCCTGCTTATTGAATATTTCAGAAACACCATACAGGGGTTGCGCTGGCTTTTCTAAAGTTTTCACCAATTTAGTCGCCAAATTCAATTTGTTTTCACCAAAGTGTTATAACACTGTGAAAAGGTAATTGGCAAAGCTTTTTTTCCATTGCCAAAATTATTTCTTTTGCTCAAATTGCGAAAATTGTGATCGGCAGCGCGCCCCCTGCTATATATTTGTTAAATATTTGTGTTAATTGACTTTGTTCAAGGGTTCCGACTCAGCTCAAAATGACCTCTTTTGAACTGGGAAGCCTCCCTTAATAAGAAACACTTTTTCTCTGTTAAGGTAGTGCGGATAAAGGAGTAAATTCTGTTTTTCAGTCTCATGGTACTTGAATTTTTTTTTTTTAGAAATAATGACAACATGGGACCTCAAATTATTAATCACAGTGAAAGAAATTTTTAATTACGAGTTTTATACAGGTAAGTTTTAATACATTTAGTGGTCATATTTTAGAACTGAAACGTAGTTCATCATGAAGAACCTAGTTTATTCAGAGTGACACATCTGAGAATCAACTATATTCTAGTTTGAAAATGTGACTACCAAATGCATTAAAATTTTCCTTTTTAAAACCCGTAATTAACATTTTTTGTTGATTATTTTTCAAGTGCTTGCCACTGTTGAAATATAAAAAGATTTTTCTCCTTGCATATATATAAACAAAATTTCCAAAGTGTTTCTTATGAAGAAAAAAAGGCCACTCCGCTGATGACATCATGCCTTGACGTGGCAGCGGAGCTTTAAACTAAATGATGTCGAGGTCTGCTGTTTTTGCATATAGGCTTTAATTAAACAAATGAAATTGTTCTACTGAAATTACTTGTAAAAGATACAACTCTATATATTTTTTAAAGTTTAATACAGTGAGTTTAGTAGCTTTGCTCTTTCACCTTCAGCCTGCTGTGCTCCAAATAATTGCTCTTTGCATTTAAAAAAAAGTATGTATCATTCATATCATTAAACTGGTCTCTGATATTCAGTGATTAGCTTACAAAGAAAGTCCATCTGCCAGATTAGTATTTAACTGATGGAACTAGAATATATTTACTGTTGCTGTATCAAACATCTTCATTTACAGAGATATCGGCACACAGATTGAGCTTCACTGACCTCCGTCACATGGCGCATATAAGACCTTTTGTACTTCATACTCATAATCTTTTTCTCATGCAGACATTCCTGAATCGGGTCCTCCCAAGGTTTCCTTGGACTTCCTCTACCTTTCTTTCTTTCCACATGGCCAAACCACTTATACTTCGATTCACCCTAAGATGACACTGCAGTTTAAGGTACAAGAGTCTATTAACTCACCGAGCCTAAGGGGATGGCCGATAGTTATGTTCATCTGCGTCACTCCCCACTGTGTCCTGCTGTTAGCAGCTGTCAATCACCCCCCCCCCCACCCACAATCAACTCATTGGCATCCTTGTCTCCCAAACACTGCATATCTACGCATGCATGTGTTGGTCTAATTTTAAAACTCAATTTTTCTTAATTTCTGAAAATAGATCATTTTTAGATTTGTCTAAAATAACTAAATGTACTTATAAGTAAACAGTTAGGACAATATAAAGTATGATTCTGGGCAATAAATGTGTTGGTTTTCACGGAAAATGTTGGGTACTTTTAGTCGCGGTGCTAGGTTTCAGGTACCTTTCCCTTCAGTGTCATCTCAGGGTGAATCAAAGTATAAGAATGCTTGTTTCCACTTTACTAATAACATTTTGCTTCATATTACATAACTGCAACACATCTTCATTCCTTAGATGTAAAAAAATAAATAGCAACTGGAAACACTCTGAACAGCCATTTTTGAACTCTTATAATTCCTATTCCTATTTTAAACCTGAAATGAGGTATACCATATTTCCTGAAGCAAGTTTCTTTATCGCTAGCTTAAAATGCTTGCATTGAGGAATGCAAATGTAATATCTGGTAAATGTTTATTTTATGCTGCATATAATCTAAAGCTTCTGTTCAAATTCAATTTTGATGTTTTGAGTGTCATTCACAATTTTGTTTAATTATGTAGTGCATTATTCACAATAGGGAATTAATGATTTAATATGAGAAAGCTAATACACATGAAACAAGGTAATCTGTTACTAGTTGAAGCAGAAGTTATTCCTCATCTTTTGTGTAAACTGTTGTTGGCTGTCCAATAAATATGTGGAATCATTTCCTTATGTTTTGAATGTGTGTGAATTTCATTGTTTAGTGTTTTCAGTTTTTTGAAGAAATACTTTTGGTTGAATAAAAATTAAATAGCACTTGCATTTCAGTGAGGAAATATGCAGAATCTTTGTTAGCATTCTACATATACAGGTAAAGCAATTGTGATGCCAAACATTAATAGACTAACCAAAAAGAAAGAAAAGGGAAATACTGCATAATCAAAATGTAAGAGCTGTTGTGGTTCAGTTGGGTACTCTGGGATGGGAGTATTTCACTGTGAAATATGGTGAAGGCCAATGGTTTTGTGTGACAAAATATGTTACACAGCGATGTAATAAGATTAGGACAATTGATGAATCACAGATGCGCCGCCCCGGTGGCGCAGTGGTCTAAGCGATGGCCTCTGATCATTAGTCAGAACGGGGTCCGGGTTCGAATCCCGGTGAGGCATGGATGTTGTGTTTGTCTTACGGCACTGGCTCTCTCCCTTCCCTGGAACCAGTGACCCTAAATTAGGGACGGGTGACTGCTTATAGTCCATTGAGTTGTTCACCCGGACACCATTTCTTATACTTGGCGGAATTCTCCAGCACAAGGTTCGGCGGCAGCACGTCTCGATCGCATATATGTCATCCCAGCGCTGCTTCCAGCGATCACTGCGGCGAGACATCATCCATCTACCTCTTCCGACCATTCTGCTGTGGCGCTTACCATCTGCGTTTCCTCTTTCCCGCCTTCCAGACAACACTCCTGGACCTTCAATGATTCTTTACTCTTGGATGTGGCGTTTTGCGCCGACGTCCGCCGTTTTCTTGCTGATAGACAACATCTCATCAGTACCGCTTCCAGTACCCTTCGTCTATGGTTAGACATCAAGCACGATCTTCGTCTGCTCGTACGCCGTCTTTCGTTTGCTATTCGTAACGAACGTGCGAAGGAAATTTGTAATCTCCGTTGCTCCTTGGCTGCAATCCCCTTACAGGATCCCGCTTACCTTGTTGTTCAGGATGCTTTCCGAGCGAAACTCCATCCGCTCGCCGTGGAGGCTACTCGCAGGCTGAAGATGCTTCATCTTTCTTCACCGGAGATTTCCTACGAGGAGCTCTCACGTACCGAAAGAACACACCGTACGTCGCAGACGCTACGCCACCTTCGCCCACCTGATGGTACTATCTCATCTGACCCTTCATGTCTCTGCACGGAAGTTCGGCGCTTTTTCCAGGACAAATTTCGTGCGGTGGTGCCTACTGATGCTATCTCTTCCTCCCCATGAGTGCGTACTTACAGCATTTGCAGATGACGCAACTTTCTGTCTCCGCCAGGACGTCCAGTTCGACAATCTTCTCTCCACCTACCATCTTTACGCTACTGTTTCTGGCGCTTCGCTTAATGTCACCAAAAGTACTGGTTTGTGGTGTGGGTCGTGGATGGGCCGGACCGATACCCCTGGGGTGCGGTCTGGTCCTCCTCGACTCAGAAGATCCTTGGAGCCCATATCGATCACCCCTATACTGCGAGCCTTTTGACATGGACCAGTTTGCAGTCTAGGTTACGTCATCAAGCAGCGTTTTGGAGATTTGCGATTCCCATTACTTCTTACTGTCAGCGAGCTCACATTGTTCGACGATACTTACTTTCTCTCTGCACCTATTCCTGGACCTCCACCGTCTTCTTGTCAACCCGCCTGACGGAACTCAACAGCATCTTTACTTCAGTAATCTGGGCCTCCAAGCACTGGTCAGCTGCTCCGACGCTATATCTCCCTGTCAAGCATGGGGGCATTAATCTTATAGATGTTCACTGTTACTATCGTGCATACCGCATCGCCTCCTTCCTTCGTCTCGTCACTTCGTCTTCTTCTCTTACACTTTCTCTTGACGTTATTCTTTCTCTTCGCGATCCATCCTTCACTTTTTTTCTTTTCCTCGGGATGGACTACTTTACTATTCCCTCTTCAAACTTTCCTCCTATTTTATCTGAGGCTCTAGCGCTTTTCCGTTCCCTCGCTCTCCTCCTACCACCACCCTGGATCTCCTTGCAGAACCACTCTTTTTCTCTACCCTGGTTCACCTCCCCCCCGATCAACCTTTCTTTCTTTTTTTCTCATGGTTCCGTGCCGGCATCCTAACCGTGCAGGCCCTCATTAATCCCGATTTTTCCTGGAAACCCCTCGACTTACTCTTTTCCACCCCAACTCCTTCCCTTGAGGACGACTATACCCTTCTCCGTTTCTCTCTTCAGCTTCTCTATCCTTCTCTTGTTTCTGACAACTGCCTCCTCGTCGTCCCCGGCCCCAGCCTCCTTCTCCCTTTCTTTCTTCCTTTTCGTGACTCTGTCGCCCCTGTCCTTTCTTTTACTACCGCTCCCCTGTACCGTTTCCTTCGAGCTCCCTCTGAGTCCCCCCATCCCATTTCCGGGGTTTTTCCTTCCTCCTCCCTGGCCGCTTGGTCTGCTTCTTCTTCCCCCTTTCTTCTCCGCTGGAACGTAACACCCACTGGCGGTTCCTTCATCGCTGGCTCCCCGTCCCCCATCTTCTCTATCGCATGTCTCTTATCTCTTTTCCTCTCTGTCCTTTCTGTGGCGTTGACGGAGACGTCGCTCATATGTACTGCCACTGCCCTATCTTGCTGCCACTTCTTCATAGTGTTTTCCGGTTAGCTGACATAATTTGCTCCAAGGACTTGCCGTTTCAAGCATATCCGTGGCTGTTGCTCACAAAACATCCGCCCACCCGCCTTCCGGATGCCTGCTGCTTTCTTTTCGTACTTGCCAAGCAAGTGATTCACTCATTTCATCAATCTCTCAGGAATTCTCCTGAACTTCCATCCCTTCTGTCGGCCGGTGGGCGGCTGCGGGCTTCGGGGAACTGTTTTGTGATCTTCTGATGTGTCAATGTGCACCACTCATGTTATATGCACTGTGCTCCTATGTAGTGCTGCGTTCGAAAGTTTATCTTCACTGTTTATTTATTGGGCATCCTGTATTTTTAATGTATTTTCAAGCTCTATATATTGTATCACAGGTCATTGACCTAAAGTCTTTTGCGTGTGTTCAGTGTGACAGGTCTGTCCCCAATGTGGGTTTTTAGGGGTTCTCTTCCGGGAAGAAGTACCACAAGTGGTGTTTGTTCACTGTATGAAAAAGAACGAAAATGCGTTGTGGGAACTCTCAGTATTTTAGCTCAAGTTTTGAAGGAATACAAATTAGCTTTTCATGAGCTGTATAAACTTGCAGTCATTACACTAACAATACCAGTGACTAGTGCATCCTGCTAAAGAACATTCTCATGCACGAGAAGGTTGAAAACCTATCTCAGAAATCGAATTTCTAACGATCGTCTACGTAATCTCGCTGTCTTAGCTATAGAGTCGACAATTGCAAAATACATTGATTTAAGCGAAGTCGCTGATCGATTTGACGCAACCCATAAAAATCGACGTATGAATCTGCACTGAAAGAAAAATTTTATATTCGTTTCACCTTGGCATGAATGAAATTATATTAATTGATTTTTGGTTATCAGATTTCAGTCACATTTTGTGGCGCGATGTGGATCCCCGGCTGTAGACTTTACAAATGAGATTCTCTGCCTTTATTATCCTTTATTCTTGCTGTTAGATATGCCAATGCACTGAGACATTTGGAATCAAATTGTGAATGAAATCGGATGTTCAGTTGTTGAAGGTAAATATTTTATATTACACATCATTTCAGAATTCCTCTCTTAATATTTATAGAGAATGAAAAGGCTGAGTATATGTATTCCAATCAAAACCTTAGTAGTCTTGCAGGACATATTTTATTCTAAGGGGTATTTTAAAAGTAATTTTCTTGTAATTCACTAATGCTTTTAGTTCTAGTCTTTATTGCCAGAGAAATGTATTTACTTAAAAACTAAGTACTGCTAAGGTTTCATTTTTGTATTTCGATGCGGAGAATTATTGTAACTGTGTACTAAATCGTCGAGCACGTCGATGAATCTGAAGGTGTTTTGACCTGTAAAGTAGCGCCACATTCTAGTTTTCAACGTGCGATTGAATCTTTCCACAACACTTGCTTTCGTCTCGTTGTTCGTCGTAAAGAAATGCACCTCTTGCTGTTTTAAAAACTTTTGGAATTCTTTGTTCTTAAATTCAGTTCCTTTATCAGTTTGCAGTTTTAAAGGTTTTCTCTGTTCGAAAATTTTGGAAAACGCTTGAACGATATGGGACCCCGACTTTTGTTTTCGGGGAATCACCCACGCATATTTGGAAAATATATATCAATACACGTCAACAAGTAACGAAATCCATCGTTATGCCGACTCAAACTGGGGAGGTCAACCAAGACTGCTTGAAACTGTTGGCCTATTTTATTCACCATAACTCTCTTTCTCGGGAAACGACGTCTCGTTGGTTTGTGGAGGGTGTACGTTTTCTCCCCTTTCGGCCATTTTTCTACGTCTTTTTTCTTGACGCCTTCTTTCTTGACAGCACGGAATAAAGCCTTCACATCACCAAAACTTCCTTCTTTTATGGCTGTAAGATACAGTGACGTCCATATGAGTACTTTTACGGTGGGGGAGGGTAAGCAACATTCTTACCTCCTTCAAGGTTGTCAAACATTTTACTAAATGTACAAGATATTAAATACAAGAAAAATAATTTAAACAATCAATCATTAATATCTTATTATTTCTAAAAATGCTCTAAAAAAAGGTTTTGTCTGTTTTACATCGAAATAATAAAATTCCAAAAAGCACCGCAAGGGGGCAGCACATCAACCAAACACACTAGCGCCACCTACATACCGCACATCCTCACCCCGAACAAGCTCCATCTTCCTCCTACTTGCTGTATCATGCCACGTCCCCCTGGTGCGACTGCCGGACCGGTCCTTTTATACTACTCGGCGGCGACGAAAGGCCAAATATCACCATACGACATAGTTTGAACGGGGACGAATAAGTGGTCTGCGTGGAGCATTTTCGTGCCGCGACATTGCGGCTTGGAAGGGAGATAACGCCACGGCAGCGATGTCCATGTGGCGACAGTGGACCGAGGAGAACCAGGTGCAGCGACAGTCCGGCAGTGGACTGAAAGATGTGACGACACTTCGTCCGCATGGCAGTGACGAACTGTATCACATCTTTGCACCTGTTAGCACAACAGTGGAGCACTGCAACAGGTGCGCGATTGTCTGCCTCAACAGTTCAACGCCGTCTACTGCACAGAGGACTGCTTGCAAGCATCCCTCTGCGGCGGATTCCTTTGACCCTGAACCATGGGCGCCTCAGGCTAGAATGGGGTTTTCAATGCAGACAATGGCGTGTTGATTGGCAAAATGTCGTGTTTTCGGACGAGTCCCGATTCAATTTGGACGATTCTTTACAAGTCAAAATACGTTCCGATAGAACAGCTTGGCAAAACATTTTGGGGGACATTCTTGGAAATAGTTTCTCCGAAAATGTTCCTGTTCAATTGCCATTAGTACCATAACCCTGGTAACACAACCACGTAGAATTTACATTGAAATTACGTTCCTTATAAATTTGAATTCACGGCGAAAAGTGTGGTAAAACTTACGTTGGAAATGTCCAAACCATCCACGCAAATTCAACCCTATGGTTTCAACTGCATTTCTACCTGATTTCAACTACCAAATGTCAACCACTATTCTTCCTCATTGCACCGTGTTTTATTTCTGCGTAAATTCCCCCATCAGTACTTATTCTGCCGTACAAATTTTCACGTACAATCATTTAAGACTTTCCGCTAGGACGCATAAATTACGTTTTGTACTCCGATTTGAAAAATTCTTCCTGATCTGATGAAACAATATTTTTTCACATAATTTCTAATGTTTTTTAAAGAATGGTTTGGCCACCAGGGGGTGTTAATTACTGCTGTAGCAAAATCTGGGCTCCTGAAAAACTAGACTAAAAATTTTTTTTTCTTGGACCGCTCATATGGATAAACCTTTTTTGTGAATATTTTATTCCTAAAATAATGCATGGTTTTTACAATCAGGGGAGTCACATCTTATTTTTTTGTTGATATCTCCGTTGTTCGTAAGCTTAAGATGCATCTGAGGGATTAAAGACCCCGATTGAAAAACTTCCGTCAGAGTTTTCCGTACCGGTTCCATTGCCTTTGAATAGCTTTGATAAATTTAATTTGTGTTAGAACGGATTCAAAATACCCGAACATTCGGTGTTATCTTTCTTGTTGTTGTTTTTTTTTTTTTTTTAACCTCATTTATTTTTAATCGTCTTCATTCTTGCCCTGATTTTCAGTAGCAACAAATAATGGATTGTCTGCCCCCGTCTCTCTATGAATTAATGGGCACCGTATAACCAATGGTGTCCTAGAAAAATAGTAATTATAGCACGGTGGTCTAGTGAGAAGCTGCCAGTAGATGATGCCTTTTGCTTATAGTGGCCTTCAAGATTATCCAGACCTTTTGGACGTTTACGGCCGTCTAGACAAATATTTATTCAGACTGACGTACAAAAGGTCCCCCAGCTATCAGTAGATGATCACGTAGGCGTGGCTACGAGCATAAAAAGAGGAACAGACTCAGTCGCTTTAGCCGATCGCCATGGACCATCTTCTATCGTTGAAACCGAAAGAGTTTTTTGACCGGTGCCACGGAGAGATCCATCGTTGGCGCGAATTGATGGACAAATACGAGGACCAGACGGCAAAGCATCTCGACAAAGTATGCATGGTGGTCGAGATGCACGGCTTCTGGCTCCAGAGCCAGAAGCGGTTCGTGCCGAGGGAAATGAGTATCGTTCCTGTTTTTGTCAACGAGCCGGGCTATCATTACTCGTTCGATCTGGGCACGCATCAACCGGCGGATAAGCGCCAAATTGAATACGTAAAGAGGCACATACACGGACTTCCTTTTTATCCTTCCATGGGAGAGCAATGTTTGGATCTGAAGGAGCTCGACACTTTGATCAGAGACGCTCTCCGACAATTCAAAGACAGAAGGCATACACTCATCGCCTTCAGAGGGAGTCAAAAGGAAGTCTTCCTTAACGGTTTCCACACGTTGCACCTGGACAGTGTCCGTTGTCCGTCCAGCGATCGGCTCGTACCCACCTCCGACATAGGGTGGAACTGCCAGTTACATGGAACGACGATGGACCACACGTGCTCGTATGTTCGCGCCAAAGCAATTAAAAAGTGGATACTGCAACAGTTGGAAGCTCCACCAAAAGGAAGTTTCACCCCGTGTCCAGATACGTGGATTCCTGCGCCCATTCCCCGTTCCGACACGTGGATCGCCGAGAACTCGAAACCGTCAGCCATTCCCCGTCCGGAAGTGGACACATGGATCGCTGAAGAATGGAAACTGTCAGCCATTCCCCGTCCCGACACATGGATCGCTGAAGACGGGAAACTGTCAGCCATTCCTGAAGTGGAGGACTTGAAACCGTCAGCCGACTGCATAGAGATGGAGCTGATAGCACGATTCCTGGCCGCCATGGGCTATCACAAAGTGTCCGATTCAACGCCATTTGTCTATGTTGTGTAAATATAAAAAGAAAATACATCATATCTTCCTAATCGTCTGATGAAAATTCATAGTGTCTTCTAATAATTTTGTGAACATCGTGTAATTTAACGTGCTTAATAATTAAAGGTGGAAGCTTTTCTTCATATTTGTTCTGTTTTAACAATACTTGACAACATAAACATTCGAGTGATTGTCCATTGAAAGGTATGTTTGACAAAGGATTATAATATATAATTTTTTCTAAGGCTGTAGGCTCTTTTCTTAAATCTCCATTATCATCATAAGCTACTACTGGATGACACGACATGAGAGAAATTTGGTATTCATATGGTAAATATCCAAAATTTGCTATCATTTTTTGACACATGTAAACATAAGCGTCCGGGTCGTTAGAAATGTAAGCTAAACGAAAAGCTAATATAAATATATTTTTGTTAAAATATAAAGCTGGCTCATCGATGATATCATGTATAATGTTTTTCTTATCATAAAATGCTTAATATAGTTTTTTAAGTAGAACAACCGGATGGCTTTCATTTTCTAGACGGTATTCAAGAAGCTCTGGAAGACTATTAGGAAATAAGCGCTTGAGATAATATAAAAATTCTGATTTATGTCTTTGAGCGGCTCTATGTTGTTCCAAGTTGCACTTGTACACGTCAATAACATCATTTGAGGGAAACAAAGGGAGAAATAATCTATTTTTAAGATAAAAAGCAGAAGTGAAGTACGACCTTCAAGATCGCAAATGTCTGGATCTGCACCACTACTGAGTATCAATTGTACATCTTCTTCGCTGGTATCAAAATTTTTCAATGCCATCATTAAAGGGGTCTGCCCTTTTTTGTTGGTATTATTCACGTTTTTTTTTGATTGGAGGTTTAACGACCACCGTGAGCAACTCAATGGGCTATAAGCAGTCGCCCGTCCCTAATTTAGGGTCACTGGTTCCAGGGAAGGGAGAGAGCCAGTGCCGTAAGACAAACACAACATCCATGCCTCACCGGGATTCGAACCCGGACCCCGTTCGGACGAATGATCAGTAGGCCATCGCTTAGACCACTGTGCCACCGGGGCGGCGTATTATTCACGTTAACACCCATAGTGAGAAGTCTGCTAAGTATTTGAGAATTTCTTTCTGATTTTTTATCAAAGTACGCCGATAAAGCGTTGTCACCTTTGTGATTTTGAACGTGTGGGTTAAATCCAGGAATACTAACCATCCAATTGAAGTATGCTACATTATGTAAACAAGAAAATAACGGTCTACAATGATTAACACCGTTTATATCTGCACCAACATCAATCAGATATTTTAGTTCCGTATTACGTGAAAAGACTTCCGTTAGTTGATCTTTGGATGGTTTGCACAATTTAATCCAGATTTTTAAAACAGGAAGATTGGCATCATCCAAATAGATTATCTTTGGATTTAAGAACAGTTCATTCAATAACCATGGATGATCCTGTGGGCAGATATGAGATGAAAAATGTTTAAAGTCACGTAATATTCTCAATAATGTTAATCGAACTTGACCATCTATTTTCGCGAAATCCAATTCGCGAGATTCAAATGTGGTCATGTATGAAGAATATCCAGACATTATGCAACTTGTAGTGTATGCAACGTACAATAAATAATGTTTCAACCTATTACCTTTATTAATATATTTATTAATTCAGCCAAATAAACGACGCATCTTTGCTGCATTAAAAAAAAAGAGCCCCCTTTAATAAAGTAATTGTTTTGGGTAAAATCAAGAACTATCTGCATCCTCAGAGGGGGGGGAGCTAAAGAAGTAGGCGATCGATTTGAAAGTTGCTTTAGGAGTCGATTTTAGTACAATAAACAAACTCCGCCAAACGCAACTTTTTCCGGTGTTCCCCATTCTATTGATGATCCTCATCAATAGGCGAATTCATTGAAAGTTGCTTTAGGAGTCGACTTTAGAGATTCATGAGCTCAACAGAATAAACAAACTCCGGTCAAAAGAGGGCGCCAAGCGCTAAAATTCTCTGGCTTCACGGCTGTGAGCCATTGGTGTCATTTGTTAATAGAGATTTATTGACGCCTTTACTTTTGCAACATAAAAGGTCAACCCCCCCCCCCTTTTTTTTTTAACAAGTTTTATAACGAGGTTGAACCATTGGTGTTATATAATGATCTCACGCTAAAAAAAAAAAAAAAAAAAAAAAAACTTTTACATTGGTGTTATATAATGATCTCACGCTAAAAAAAAAAAACTCTTCAGATCAGCAATGTTGTGTGGCCTTCCCTTCTAGTAACGCTTTAGATGGGTTACCTTCTCTTTTAGCGATTATAACGGGGTTGCCTTCTTTTTCCGGATGAAACTATACATCACGTGATCTGGAATTTTTAAAATCGTTCGGATTTATACTGGAGGGACTGTACCACCTGGGCCTATTGTGCTGGCTGACTCTCAATTAAGGACTCGACACTCTACCTCACCTACTAGGTGGACTTTCCTTATCTCCCTTATGCTCTCCGAGCTCACGTTCCCGTTACTGCTCCAGTTCTCTCCGTATACCCTGCCTACCAGCTGGTTCACGTGTTTCATCCGTTGTTTCCTGGGTGAGACTCCCTTGCATTTGTACATATCCTTCGTGGAATTTACTTGACCTTGCTTTCGGCACCTAGATGGGGTCCCGATTTATTTAGTGTGCCCATGTACTTGTGTATGTCTGTGCTATTCCATCCCTTCCCTGGAACCAGTGACCCTAAATTAGGGACGGGCGGCTGCTTATAGCCCATTGAGTTGCGTTCGACTGCTTATAGCCCATTGAGTGATCGTTAAACCTACACTATCTCTCTCTCTGGAGTCAGGGTCCGCCTAACCTCAGAGAGGTTTCACGTGCATTTATCAGTATTCCTTAGTCCTGAGTGGAATTATCTTCAGCATATGATCATATACCATCATGTTCCTTCACTATCCTCTTTTTCGTGCTCGGCGGCCCCATGTATTGTCTACTGAGTATCTATAAGCTTGGTTCCTGTTTTACAATGTATGTATGGCCTTTAGGCATGTGTCATTTCACCTGTTGCACCCCTATCTTTACGTTTTCTAGGAAACGTGGCCTTGTGCTTGGTCATTATTAGTCCAGGCCAAGGAGGTTATATTACTGGAGACACCAATGGGTCTGCCGCCATCACAAATAATCTGTGGTGTGACGTCACAAACAGGCAAAAACGAACTGAAACATACCGTTGATAAAACAGTAAGGTTGTGTACCATTGATCAGAATTATTGAATTACTCATCTTTCTGCGGCTGCGTCGTGCCTGCTCATGACGTCATTTGCAGCACGGACGGTGACTTATGGCGGCCAATGCTGCGTGCATAGGAGTGGTGTCTCCAGTAATATAACCTCCTTGGTCCAGGCCCGTAGCCAGACAAGCAAGTTGGGAGGGGCGTCTGATGATTGAATTCGGGCGAAGGATATAAAGTGGTCGAGCTCAGCCCGGCCTGGCCCTCCCCTGCCTACGGCCCTGTATTAGTCCTGTATGCTGCGCGTTTTCACTCTTGCATCTGTTGTACTTCGTTACTGTTGCACCTGAGCAATATTGCCTCTGTCAAGGCGTTACTTGTTTTTATCAGTTTGTATTACTTTATGCTGATGTTGACCAGCTATTGTACATAACAGTTTTCTCGCTATTTCTTTTGGCGTCACATGGCGTCCTGTAAATATGTTTCCCCGAATAAAGAACTTCTGAACTCATGCAGTCACCTGATGATGAAAACTGTCATGCTATTGTGCATTTGCTCACTATGGCGTAGCATTGTTCCCTTGGTGTATGCCAGACTTTATAACATTTCAGAGGTGAACTAGTTATTTTTTTTCCACATTTTGAAGGGGGGGGCGCCTCCCGACGCTAAGCCTATGGTCGGAATTTCTTCCCCTGTGTGTTGTTTTCTCTGAAGTAAGTAACGATGCTGCAGTGAAGTCCCAATGTGCAGATGTTTTTGTAAAGCCGAACAGAAAGCTTTTCTTTATTTTTAAAGGACAAGACTGTCCGCCCCTGAAGCCATCAATTGCCATATGCAGCAGAAGTTCTGAGCACAAATGTGGATTTCAGCTGTCATGGTCTTACAAGTTTTGCTATGACCACTTATCAGTGATCACAGTCAAACTTTAAGAACTCAAGAAGCGAGTTGTTTCAGCCAGTTCTTTTACAGCCAAAGGTACTTTAGAGCTTTTGTTGTTTTTCCCTATGAACAAAGGAAATGAAAATTTTGATTTATTGTGCAGTCATTGTTTCTCCTCAAAAGTTTAAAAATAAACGCTGGTGATGCATTGAAGATCTGTGTCATGCAGGCACATGGCACAGATATTCAATTTTGAGGAATAGTAGAACTTGATTGCTGGTTCGGAAGCAACAATTACAATATAACTTCTTTTTGAGCCACTACTAAACTGCCGGCAAGTCTCCATGAAAATAATTGATAGTCAGTGTGATATATTACGCATGATTTGAATGCAGTTGCTATGCATTAAGCAAAATGCAGCAGCTCTATACAATTAAGAAATAAAAATAGCATTTACATAGGTACAATGTAGCAGGTAATGTAAGCCATGTTTTGTGGTAATAAATGTTGACTTCCATACTGAAAAACTTTTAAAGATCATTAGTAATTGTACTGATAGATTTGTGGTGAATTACATTTTACATATACTGTTTTGTGATCGTGAAAACTTGGAACTGTACACACCCCAGGATTTCATTGTGACATTAATTTCATAAATTTTGGAAGATCTGTATGTCTATAAATGGAACTACATTCCAGACAAACATTCTTTCACAGTTAAACAATCAAGGAACTACTGGACATAAAAGGGATACTTTAATGGTTTTAATTATCTATGTAGCCAGTTGTTTATCCAGGACTAGGAAACAGTGGCTGACAAGTCCTATTCACCTCAACCAGTGTTGTCAGGAATTTCAAGAAATCTCACAATACAGAGGCACATTTAGCCAACGTTCCCCTTAAAGTTAAAGAAAAGGCATTCAAATGGTATAAAAACAGACCTAAATTGCAAAACAAATATAATACAATCCGTATTTATTGGTGTAGGAAAATATATATATAATCTTCCCGCAACCTTTCCATCAACGGACGGCTTCTTCAGGCGGTTGACTAACATCCACGTCATATTTACACCAATAAACGGATTCACATATTTCAAACTTGAGTTGAATTTAGTTGATATTTTCCCGTATGTTGACACATGCATCAGGATTTTGTTTTTTTAACAATACCAATTCCCAACTGTTCAAGCGAACGCTCGTTTTTGGTTCTGAAAAGAAGTGAGCATAGACTTACAGCAAGTTTAAAAGAAGTTTCAAATGATGCTCTTGGAATACTGTCCATTGAAAAAGTGATGTAACAGCAGATTTCAGTTTTGAAGATATAATTGACGATTTTCAAGCCAGAAAAGTTTGAAAAAAGCTATTTTTTAATGTCCAGCTGCCAATACAACAGTTAAAAATTAGCAGGCATTTTTTTAAACGATTTGATTTATACATTTCTAATGATTTGTTTAAAAACGGAGTGTAACTTATAATCATGCTCCTACAATAACATGTAGGTAAGTTGTTTTTTTTCTTGAGAACTCATATCACAAGTGAAGCCTATATTCAGAGTAATACAGTATATTATGCATGAAAAGCATTTCAGCAAAACATGTATAATTTACTAAAAAAATTTTTATTAATATTATTTGTGAGAGCAAGATTTGTGAATCAATATTCATAATTATGTAGGGTTTATTTTTATATATATAAAAATACATAAAAAGTTTAATTGACAGTACTTTATTTAAAGACTGAAAATAATTTACATGGACTGTTGCAATAACTTATCCACAATGTATGTAGTCAGCTCTAACATTTTGTGAGGGATTACTTCTTACAGCTTAAACTACCATCAGTTCATCATTTCCATTTAAATTTATGGTAAACTAGAAGTGTTAAAATATATCTGTGGGACGATAGTTATTTGTTTCGTAAATACTATGAAGCGAAAAATGAATTCCAGAGTAATTAATGTTACAGCTGTAAGCTCTGCAGGTGCAGAGAAGAATAAAGTGGTGTGAATGCTCCTCTATTACAAGCCACATTGGCTATAAAGTTGACTAGCATGTGGGATTTGTTTTAATGTTTTACTACAAAAAAAACTTTGAAAAAAAAAAAACAAAAAACAACAACGGAAGAGTCCTTTGCAATGGTAATCTTAGATGTGCTGTGCTACGTAATGAATCAGCCGTCAATTTGCATTAAGTCACATAATGCATGAAATTCATTGTTTCTGCAGATTTTACACATTTCCTGTGTAATTAATCTATTACAGCTTCAATACGTGATGTTGAACTTCTTTTCCTTTTAGTTATTCTGTTCTGAGAACGTTTTTAGGGTGATGTTGCTCCTGCAACTTCTTCAGAGGCCTCTGAGACAAAAACATTAGCACAAACTTAAGAAGGCACATAATCTTCATCATTTTATTGTTAGTATTTAATAGCTAAATGTGGAAAAATACATTTGAAATACAATCATAACAATTAAATGAAAATAACATATTGCAGGCATCTAATGAATCATTTCAAATGATTATTAATTCACTGACAAGCTGAATTTAAAAAATTTTTGCAGTGGCCATAGCTGTGGCCACGGCAGTGACACTGAAAGCAGAAACCTGTGTGACAGGCCTGGTATTCCCAACTGCCTTCAGGCACCAGTTCCCTGCCGAACACCAGCCTCAGTTCGTACCGGATTAGCCGGCAAAGGACTGCACCTCCAGCCCAACTGGTATGCAGTCCATCCACGGCTAACTTTTTTTTCAAATTTCTCCCTGCAAAGGCTGCCTGAAATTCGAGAATGTCATAGATACAGACAAGCCAACAACATGACACAAACTTTTCAAAATGACAAGTAAAAGAAAGATATTTTTAAATTTGCTATTTGTTTTCCATGATATAGTCAATCATATCACACAAAAAGTGGAATTACAGTGACTTTTTTAAACACATAGATGCAAGATATGGCAGTTAGTACATATTTCTTTCACAAACACAGAAATGCACATAATCACAACCACAGTGCTAATTTCAGAAAAGGACTTTTTTTTTTTTGTTCTACTTATTCCGCTAGTAAACTGTTTTTGGCCGTGCATCGTTTTCACTTGTAAATAAAAAAGCTTTTTATTATTTTTTAATTTTCTTGTCTTTTGTTTGCTTTGGGGTCTCGTTATAGTTAATCAACCTGTTACTGTACAGTTTTGTCTCATTTTCACTTGTGTAACAGAAAAGGTTATGTAAATTTTTATTTCTGAATCAAAATATCTTCTCATCTTCAATGGTTATCTTTTAGTGTGGGAATGCTGAAATCCTTTGCCCAGTTAAGAAAAACGTAATATTCTTAAATTACTTTAATTTTTTTAATGTTTCAGCCTAAGAGCTCTCCAGGACTAAGTTTTTTTGCTGGAGCCCCCGTTCAAAAGCTTGGTTTTTTTATATTTACTTTTAATTTTATTTCTTATTTTATGCATTTTGCTCGGTAATGTTAATATTTTATTCTGTCGATGAAGTCAAAATCTATGTCATTAAATTAAGGCAAAAACCCAAATTCTAGGTTGTGGTGTTAAATAAAGGAGTGTTTGTTCTGCATGCATTGACCTTGAAAACACCATGTAAAATGTCCGCTTCATTTTTCAGCCTTGTTTAATTTCTTCTCTCACCTCCTTTTTGGTTTTAACTCATTTCTTTTTCCATGTTGGTTTCCTTTTTTATTCTTCTCCTTATATATATATATATAATCTTCCATACTACTAAAGGGGCAATTCTTGTATCCATGTAAATTTTATTTTGAAAATGGTTCTAAGGATTTTGATGAAAGTGGTTAACCTACCATTTTCTGGTCCTAGAAATTGATTTAGCTTGATCTCGACTTTGTAAAAATTTGTTTAGTGGGTTAAATGACCACCCCGAGTTACCACGTTTTTAGTGTTATGGTGTTGTCCTATTAATGTTTCCCGTGCTTATAAATCATATAACGTCACACTCTTGCAATTGAGATGTTGGCGTGCGGTCACGCCACCTGCCTCACTAAATCACATGGTGCGTGTGGATCCTCGTAAAGTTTTATGCCATCACACTCTCGCGAACAACTGGCCCATTACGTCATGCGTTGTTTGTGTATTGTGCATTACTTTTAATTTCTTCTAGAACAAAAAGTTAGTTGTGCCAGCTGCTTGGAGTTCGTGCGTAGTACAGTATAAGCAGCGGAATGCTGATTTTGCATGTTTTTCCCTTCAAAAGGGAAACTGTTAATACAGCATTTTTTTTGTTTCATTTTTTAATAGTCATTTGACGACGAGCGTATCCGCTGTGTTAAAATATGATTAGTTAGTTCATTTTTATTAATTACTATTAACAGAGTGTCACGTAAATGGTAAACTTGACTATCAAGAAAGCTCTTCAAATTATCCTGACAACATGGAGGACTTAAACACCTCAGCCAAATATTTACAAAATATAATTGGATGAAGAACCCCATGGTAACATTTATTGTTTGGTGTTTCATGTTCGGAAATAATAAAAACAATTTAAAAACATTTCTTACTGTAACACAATTACAAAACTATCATTCATCTTTGTGTTGATGTTTATTCTAAATTAATTTGTCCCTAATTCGTCTATCATTATTAATCATGATGGTTTAGAATTAGCATTACAATACTTGGAAATAACATAACAAAATAGAAATTTTTTTGTGCCCTCCTCCCCCTTTACCCAAGCAATGTTCGGTGTTCCTGAAAATATATATACAGTATTTGCAGTGGTACCTTGGTTGTAATTTTTTTAGGGGTTGGAAAAACATAAATACAATTGCAAGATGTAAAATTTTAACATATTCTGAAATCTAGTGGCCAGCTGAATTTTTTGTGCCCAGATATTGGACGACTGGGTGGGGGCATGGGAAGAGATATGCACATAATCATGAAAGAAATACTGGATTACGCCATATAACACAAATTTTGAAGATGACAATCCGATTTTTGGCATAAATGTGACAAGGATGGTAAGTCAGATAATATCTGAAAACTTGAAAATTTTCATCGTCCTGGAGCGTGACTCGAACCCGCGTCTCCCAGAAAACGGCCAGGTATGCTAACCCACTACACCACCCAGAACGACCAAGTTTCAAGTTTCCGATCAATTTGAATATAACCATCACAGGATTTGCTGGTCGAAGCAACTGGCATTCATGTTTAGCGAATCTGGAGGTTAAGAATCTTATCCCGTGTTTGCCCGGAGAAGCAGATAAATCATGAAAGAAATATGGGATTACGCCAAGATTCTTAACCTCCAGATTCGCTAAACATGAATGCCAGTTGCTTCGACCAGCAAATCCTGTGATGGTTATATTCAAATTGATCGGAAACTTGAAACTTGGTCGTTCTGGGTGGTGTAGTGGGTTAGCATACCCGGGCGTTTTCTGGGAGACGCGGGTTCGAGTCACGCTCCAGGACGATGAAAATTTTCAAGTTTTCGGATATTATCTGACTTACCATCCTTGTCACATTTACGCCAAAAATCGGACTGTCATCTTCAAAATTTATACACATAATATCAAAGTCATGTACACTTCTTTTAAAAAATAATGCTTTACCCTAAGGCTTTATAGCTTATCTCTCCTTGGAGGAAAAGTAAAGAAAACGGTACTCAGTAATTTTTTTTCTGTGAGGCTCACAAATTCTTGAATTACAGTTATTTTTGTTTATCTTCAGACTCTGGAATTTGCAGAATTTTCTTTTACCTTCTTATATCCTGTGACGGCATATAATTCGCAGACTGTGACATTCAAAAGAAAAAAAAAATCACAGTACAATACGCACATAACAAATGCTGATCCGGAAGCGGAATTTTCGACAGAAAAGTTGGTCGCATAAAGACCCAACTTTTCAGCTTTTGGAAACTTATTTCTTTCCGAGTTTCAGCCTTTTTGGATTCCCAGAGTTTTTTGTTTGTTTTTTCACTCAAATACCAACCCTGTGACATCCTACCCGAGGAGTTATATCAGTAAACATTGTTTTATGATAAATCTGTTAGGTTATTTCATTAGCATATTAGGTTAGACTTACAGGTGAGATTAAAACTTTTTTCTAAATTCTTCTCTGAGTATAGAAACTTCCACCCTTAGGTATCTACAGGCATCTCTTCTACACCTTTTCATTCATTAGTTTATTAGCTGGAATTAAAATCATCTAGTAATGGCAGTGGAAAACTGCAGGTACAAATGAATGCATTATTGCAACAATGGTCTTTTCATATATATGAAAAAAATACTTACTTCAGTGTGCATTAGTTTAATGCTATATGGAAGCAGCCTTTTCAGTGTTTTATTCCATTTTTTTCTTCTTTTATCTTTCTCCTCATCTCTCAAAATAGGTATGATCTCACAAATGATGATGTGTAGGTTTGGATTCTTTTTTTTAATCGTTTCAAAAAATGTAACACATCACCCAAAATACTTAAGAAATGATCATTCATGAGATCATTAACACCTATTTCCAGGATGAGGAAATTAAAAGAAGATACACCGAGGCTCAAAATGAAATTTAAAATTCTATGAGCCCCAGCACCTGGTTTGCTGAAGGTGCAAATATTTGCACCTAAAGTTGGCCCTACAATCCTTCTGTTTGTAATATATTTCACCATTGAGGTACCAACAATACAGCCACGGATACTGCAAAAAGAAAAATCATTATCCCACATTAAGACAAAGAGTTCAACACAACAGAAATGTATTTTCACCAATGACATACAAATACATAGCATAAAATACTGTACAGCAGAATTATCGCAACAGACACTGTCAACATAATGGTTCATTTGCAAACTGAAGCATGCTATACACGTACTGGAAGTTCACGTGGCAGAAAGTATGAGAATAATGAAGGCATGTTAATTAATTGTTTGGAAAATGAAGCAGTACAAAAATCATTCATTAACCGTGTTGCAATTATAAGACAGTCATTACTTATTCAAAAATTAGTTATTTACATGGTAGTACATTAACATTCAGTTCAAAAAATAAGGGAAAACAGCAGAAACTCATTCTCACTGTCAAACATACTGCTTTTATTCGGAGGGGGGGGAATATTTTTTACAAATTTTAACATATCACTTATAAGGAAACATATTTCCCAATGTGTGGTTTTCAATGGTTTGTTTCTTCTTTTAAGCAATAAGAGCAAATAATTTCGAAACACATGCATTTAAAAACATATAAAGACTTCATTAAATTTTCAACTGCAAATCGTGTGATCTGCACCAAACAAGGTTGTGCCTCAACTAACACTTAAAAATATCTTCTGCTTACTGAACTGAAAAATAACAAGTACTGATATCACTTTTCATTCGAAGAATGAATGCACTAAACCAATAAAAATGTCGTTACATTGCTCAGTAATATACTAAGGAAACAGTGGAAGATGGGATAATTAACTGTGAGAAAATCACTTCTAAAGAGCACTACTGCCTTCTCTTTACATGCAGTTACATTAGCTCATATCATGTTGTTTAGGCATTCTTAGAAATAACTCCATTCAAAATCAAACGTGAAACCATATAATTTTTACGGTACTTACTGAGGAGAAAAACGTTTTTTCGACAATTTAATTTTTGAATTTGTTTTGATTATAAAGCCTCTCCAAATTATACAGGTAACAGGGTTACAACACATTATATTACAAATTAATAACAAGAAACTGTACAGCAAGTACTCAAAATAGTGTAACTGTACTTATCAGAATTTATTGGCGTAGAATGAAAATCAAAGTTTCCAAGCTTTTGCACATCAACCAGATGGTATTTTTTTTTCAAGGAAGGTACAAGCAAACTGAATAAAAGAATGCTTCAACAATGTAAGCCTGGTGTCAAGTCACCATGGTTCAAATTGTTGAAGTGTTCTACTATTCAGTTTACAGTCTCCCGTTCCAGCAAAAAGCCTTTTGGTTGACGTTAGAAAGCTTGGAAACTTTGATTTCTGTTTTACCTCAATCAATTCTGATACTAGTATAGTTATACCATTTTGCACATTACATAACAGCAGTATCCTAATTCAAACACTTGACGTGGATCAGGAACATCAGACAGAAATCATTGCTGTCCACATTAATAAGTGAGTCACGGAAAAATTCTCATCAGCTACCACTAGGAATCGAACCCAGGGTTTCCCAGTTATGCGCCAGACCATGCAACCTTGAATTCTCCAGACTCACATGTGATTAACTGCCAAACTACATGGCAGACAGTTAATCACATATTATGTGATTAACTGCCTGCCACTTATTGCAATGTTTTAACTGCCAAACTACATGGCAGGTTGCTGCCTGCCATGTTAATCCCATGGCAGGCAGTTGATCACATGAAATGTGATTAACTGCCGGGCCGCTGTGGTGCAGTGGCAGCATGTCCGGCGTGTAACTGGAAAACCCTGGGTTTGATTCCCGGTGGCGGCCGATAACATTTTTCCGTGACTCGCTTATTAATATGGAAAGAGCAATGGTTTCTGTTTGATGCAGTATCTTACCTACTATTAGTAACTTTCACTTTTGTCATCTTCCCTTTCTTTGACGAGGAAACACCTAAATCTTCTGAGAACAGCTTAGTGAAGTGATGTTTCTCCTTAACAGTGTAATGCAAATTCTTGTCTGCATCTTTATTTGAAAACTAACTTAACGCTTCCATCATGGAGCTCTGCTTGCTACCCCAATTTTTTTAAATATAAATTTCGTAACATGAAATGTATGTTGTACAATTCAAATATTTCACTTATCAATGCAAAAAAATAACTGAAGGGAGCAGATGGTATATGAAGTATCCCCTCCCACTAAAAACAAAAAAAGGTAAACTATATATAAAAGGATTCAGACAACAGAGGTGGGAGGTGAGATTTCTTCAGTTATGTTATTATAGAAGTGCCAACAGTACCTACCTGGGCATGCTCATAGTTGTTTTATAGGAATTCTCTTCACTATAAGAACCTATTTCACCTAAAAAGAGGCAAGAAAAATAGACAACACACGCAAACTATAGCTAAAATCAAAGAAGAAAACCATAAAAATATAACGTTTTATTTCATGCAATATCACTACCTTTTTAGTAACCTGAGAGAGATTGTGTGTGTGTATAGTCTCCATGTCTTCCTTAAGGTTACTGTCCTACAATTTCCAACTTTCAATTTTGCTCACAATAGAGATACTAGAGATACATATAGTGAAGGCATGGGCAACCTTTCCTGGTTTTGGGGCCAAATTATCATTCGCTCTCTGACTCAAGGGCCAAACTAAACAGAATTTGGCAAACACTACATTAGTGCAAGTTCTGCGGATGATCAAAAAGTGCCCACCTTTTCATGTTTTTATGTCTAGACTCCTTAAATCTGTTACAATTTACCTGTTTTGGTAAATTCCCAATCATACATCACACTTTTGTCTGGTATATTACAGAAATTAAAATGAGAAATAATTAAATGGCAGTATTTTTTTTTTTTTTTTATTGTAGGTTTAACGACCACCGTGAGCAAGTCAACGGGCTATAAGCAGTCGCCCGTCCCTAATTTAGGGTCACTGGTTCCAGGGAAGGGAGAGAGCCAGTGCCGTAAGACAAACACATCATCCATGCCTGACCGGGATTTGAACCCGGACCCCTTACGGACGAATGATCAGAGGCCAACGCCTTAGACCACTGCGCCACCGGGGCGGCAAATGGCAGTATTAAATAAATGAAAACAAGTTACTTATGTCATTCATTAGCCTGTACTTGTACAACTTTTTTACTTATATTCTATGTATATTTTATAATCATAATTACGAAAAGCTGCAAAGTATTTGTAAACACCCCTGCTTGATTTTTCTTTTTAAAAGCTTATGAAAAGCTGAAAAACTTGCAAGCAACAAAAATAATAAGCTAAAAAAAGAACTGAATGAACATTATTAATAATAAGCTGAAAAAACTGCAAACAAATAATTAAAATAACTTGTAAAAAATTGTTACACACAACAAAATCTTACCAAAAAATACCCTTGATAGCCTCAAACTCCAGCATGAGCAGCGCCTTGCCTAGCAGGGGGCGGTTGAGTTGGTCAACAAACTTCGAGTCCACTGGCCCGATTAAACAAGGCTCACTAACTCAGATTAGGGTATGATTTTTCAAGGCGCACAAACATAGGTGAAAATGTTATGCAAATCTTGCTGCAGTACCGAAAGCACACGTAAAGTATTTTCAAGCAGCACAAATAAAGACAAAGATTATGTAAATATGAATGCAGAACAAAAAGCACAGTGCAAATTTTTTTAAGCGGCACAAACATAAATGAAAAGGCAGCCCTGCTGGCATAGTGGTCTAAGCGACGGCTTCTGATCATTCATTTCAGATGGGTCTGAGTTGGTATCCCAGTTAGGCATGGATGTTGTATTCGTATCCCGGTGAGGCATGGATGTTCTACTTGTCTTACAGCACTGGCTCTCTCTTTCCCCTGGAATAAGTGGCTTTAAATCAGGGTTGAGCGATTGCTTATAGCCCATTGAGTTGCTCACAATGGCCTTTAAACGCCCAACAGAAAAAATTAGTGCAAATGCTACGGCAGTACCAAACCCAAACATAACGATTTTTCAAGTGGGACAAACATAGATGAAAAGAATATGCAAATGTTACTGCAGTACCGAAAGGACATGCAAGCCGCCCCAATGAAGGTAACATTAGGGATACTGATTTATGAACATTAGTCAGAGAAGGTGTGGGCTCGAATCCTGGTGAGGCATGGACGTTGTGCTTTTCTTACGCAACTGGCTCTCTCCCCCGTTCTCTGGAACCAGTGACCCTAAATTAGGGATGGACGACTGCTTATAGCCCATTGAGTTACTCATGGTGGTCGTTAAACCTCCAATGAAAAAAAAAAATCAAAAAGGACACAACAATTTTTCAAGCAACACAAACATAGATGAAAATATTATGTAAATCTTACGCAGTACTAAAAGTACAAACGCAGATGAAAAGAATATGCAAATCTTACTGCAGTACCGAAAGAGCAGAGACGTAACGATTTTATTTTTCATGCGATTTTATTTTTCATGCGGCACAAACATAGATGAAAAACATGTGCAAAAAGTACGGAATGCGACAGAAACATACACGAAACGAATATGCAAATGTTACTGCAGTAAGTACCGAAAGAGCACGTAACGATTTTTCAAGCGACACAAACATAGAAGAAATTATTATGAAAATGTTACAGCAGTACCGAAAGAGCACATAACGATATTTTCAAGCAGTAGAGATGGGGAAATATTATGCAAATGTTACCGCAGTACCGAAAGAGCACGTAACGATTTTTCATACGGCACAAACATAGACGGAAAGAATATGCAATCATAACCACACTACCGAAAGAGCACGTAACGATTTTTCAAGCGACACAAACATAGAAGAAATTATTATGTAAATGTTACAGCAGTACCGAAAGCAAACGTAACGATTTTTCATGCGGCACAAACACAGACGAAATGAATATGCAAATGTTACTGCAGTAAGTACCGAAAGAGCACGTAACGATTTTTCAAGCGACACAAACATAGATGAAATTATTATGAAAATGTTACAGCAGTACCGAAAGCAAACGTAACGATTTTTCAAGGGCACAAACACAGACGAAATGAATATGCAAATCTTACTGCAGTACCGAAAGAGCACATAACGATATTTTCAAGCAGTAGAGATGGGGAAATATTATGCAAATCTTACCACGGAGAGAGTATTTACTGAATGCATACACTTAACGATTTTTCACACAAGCAGACTTGAAAACAATATGCAAATGTTACCGCAGTACCGAAAGAGCACGTAACGATTTTTCAAGGGCACAAACACAGACGAAATGAATATGCAAATCTTACTGCAGTACCGAAAGAGCACATAACGATATTTTCAAGCAGTAGAGATGGGGAAATATTATGCAAATGTTACCGCAGTACCGAAAGAGCACGTAACGATTTTTCATGCGGATACATAGACGGAAAGAATATGCAATCATAACCACACTACCGAAAGAGCACGTAACGATTTTTCAAGCTACACAAACATAAACGGAAAGAATATGCAAATGTTACTGCAGTAAGTACCGAAAGAGCATGTAACGATTTTTCAAGCAGCACAAACATAAATGAAAATATTATGTAAATGTTACAGCAGTACCGAAAGCAAACGTAACGATTTTTCATGCGGCACAAACACAGACGAAATGAATATGCAAATGTTACCGCAGTAAGTACCGAAAGAGCACGTAACGATTTTTCAAGCGACACAAACATAGATGAAATTATTATGAAAATGTTACAGCAGTACCGAAAGCAAACGTAACGTTTTTTCAAGGGCACAAACACAGACGAAATGAATATGCAAATCTTACTGCAGTACCGAAAGAGCACATAACGATATTTTCAAGCAGTAGAGATGGGGAAATATTATGCAAATGTTACCGCAGTACCGAAAGAGCACGTAACGATTTTTCATGCGGATACATAGACGGAAAGAATATGCAATCATAACCACACTACCGAAAGAGCACGTAACGATTTTTCAAGCTACACAAACATAAACGGAAAGAATATGCAAATGTTACTGCAGTAAGTACCGAAAGAGCATGTAACGATTTTTCAAGCAGCACAAACATAAATGAAAATATTATGTAAATGTTACAGCAGTACCGAAAGCAAACGTAACGATTTTTCATGCGGCACAAACACAGACGAAATGAATATGCAAATGTTACCGCAGTAAGTACCGAAAGAGCACGTAACGATTTTTCAAGCGACACAAACATAGATGAAATTATTATGAAAATGTTACAGCAGTACCGAAAGCAAACGTAACGATTTTTCATGCGGCACAAACACAGACGAAATGAATATGCAAATCTTACTGCAGTACCGAAAGAGCACATAACGATATTTTCAAGCAGTAGAGATGGGGAAATATTATGCAAATGTTACCGCAGTACCGAAAGAGCACGTAACGATTTTTCATGCGGATACATAGACGGAAAGAATATGCAATCATAACCACACTACCGAAAGAGCACGTAACGACTTTTCAAGCTACACAAACATAAACGGAAAGAATATGCAAATGTTACTGCAGTAAGTACCGAAAGAGCATGTAACGATTTTTCAAGCAGCACAAACATAAATGAAAATATTATGTAAATCTTACCGTTCAAGGGCACAAACACAACGAAATGAATATGGAAATCTTACCGCAGTGCCGAAAGGATCGTGACGAGTTACAAAACCAAAATAATTAAACGGAGCACGCTTAGGTTTATGGCGAGTACAAAGACGTGTAATAGCACGCGGGTTAAACACATGTCATAATAAGAATGCATGAAGAAAAAAAAGTGATCGCCACAGTGCAGGAATTTCGCCTTGAAAGTACAATATGAGCACAATATGGTGTAAAGCTGGCTCGTGACGAGTTATAAAAGCAAAATAATTAAAAGGAGCATGCTCAGATATGTGAGAAACAAACACGTGTAATAGCACGTGGGTTAGACATATTTGTCATAATAAGAATGCATACAAAAAAATTGATCGTAAAGTAAAATATGAGCATAACATGGTGTAAAGAATACATGCAAAACTTACTGGGAAAAGGAAATTATTGTTACTGGGAAAAGGAAATAATCAGCCTCACTTTACAAATACAACGACTAGCACGGACCCAAAACACACGTCAGAGAGAGGGGAAAATGAGTCTATGAGACCAGTGGGAATATTCACGTTGCACGTGAGACGAAGCTTCACGTAAAATTAGTGACGTAGGGAGAACAGCTTAGAGGGCAGCCATGATTGTTAGGGACTACGTGCCTACTTCCGGCCACGCC
Organism: Macrothele yani; assembly: GCA_039090855.1. Lineage (NCBI taxonomy): Eukaryota > Metazoa > Arthropoda > Arachnida > Araneae > Macrothelidae > Macrothele > Macrothele yani. The sequence continues at coordinate 44,331,333 of CM077004.1, forward strand.
CAAATCGTTAGCTGCGTTTTCGGTATTCTTAACGTTACCTTGGCAACAGTATCAAAAACAATATGCATGGTTGTTGTCATTCCGTTGTAATGGGTCCTGCGGAATATTCCGACGAAGATGTTGTTCTTCCGGTATGAAATTATATCTTTTGTTATAAATTTTTTTAGATCGTTTAGCGAAATATTAAGAGGTATAAAGTAACCAATAAAAACCGTGTCTTTTCCTCTTTGGGTACTTGTAAAATTCATACTGAATGTAGCAGACGGCATTGCATATCAGAAACTGTCAACATGTTTAAGAACTGAAACAAGCTCAGTGTGTCACTGCCAACAAATAAATAAATGTGGTATATAGTTCTGGCAAACAAGCTAACACCTGTTACGTAACCTTAAAAAACTGAAATATGTAGGGTTTTTTTAGTGTTGACTGAAAAGCTTTTTGTGACTTGCACACACACACACTACACCGAAACTTAATAGATGAAAAATTGTTACTGTTTATAACTATGTTGTGTGTACTTTGTAGGATGTTCGTCAGCAAGCGAAGCATTCTGAATAAAATGTTATGTAATTTTGAGGTGTACATGGATTCGAATATTTTATTTGAATAACAACGTTTATACTATATACAGTATATATGGGCGCTCTTCGCGAATCCCATCTACAAAAAACACAATGACACACATAATATTGATATAGACAATCATTTTAAGAATATTGTTAATTCACAACAGTACTGATTCTGTAATATCAGAGAAAAAATTGTCATTCTATACCTACAGATTTAACACTTTTCCTTGTGTTTAAGTACAACTAGGGAACTTACATTGTGTTAATTGGAAATCAGTTTTTACGTATTGCAATCAGTGTTTTAGATTACTATTAACAATTCTTGGAAAACTTCAGTCTTATTCATTCTGTAGTTCCTTTTAAATATTAATTCTGCCGTCCCGGTGGCATGGTGGTCTAAGCGCTGGCTTATTACCATTCGCCCGAGAAAGGTCCGGGTTCAAATCCCGGTGAGGCATGGATGTTATGTTTGTCTTATGGCACTGGCTCTCTCCCTTCCCTGGAGTCAGCGGCCCTAAATTAGGAACAGGCGACTACTTATAGCCCACTGAGTTGCACATGGTGGTCGTTAAACATCCAATAAAAAAAATAAAAAAGGAATTCCAGAAGTCGGTCAGCCAGAGCTTCTTTAAGAACACCTTCCTTAGTCACAGAGAGTTTTAATGCATGCCACTGGGACTCTGTTTTGAGCAAGGAGGTTAGATTAAGATATCTTGATATGCCCTTGTTAATGGAGTAGTACCACTTTGCGTGAAGCCTGTAACCGCCAGTGACGGCCATCAAAGTGTGGGAAAGCTGATGGTTTTGAAGACTATTGCAATGCATTTTGTGTTGGCCGAATCGCCTTCTTTTGTTGCAAATATTTCCAATTTTGCATCGTAACTTGTTGCCAATGTGTGAGAAAATGCTGAGTTTATAAAATTCTTCATTATTTTGAAGCTTCTTCACATTTTTATTTTAAATTGAAATACACGAACATTAGTGTGAATTATGAACAAAACATAACGTTGAAATTGTAAACTTCACCCGTGTAAGAAGTATAATTCATTCGGTTTGATATTAACACAGTTTCTACAACCAAAAACCGTGCAATTCCAAAATACAAATAGTTGAAGGTACAGTAAATGTATACTTTAGCGTCCTAAATTATTTCGTCGGAAAAAGTTAACTGTGTGGGAAAAGCGCTACGTACAATTTTTTAAGCATGCAAAATAATGGGGAAAGGTGAAATATTTTTATATGAAAGGAAAAATATTTTCCGAAGAACTTACCTTGGAGTGCGAAGGTTCGGAAGAGTACGTGCGGTAGACCTAAGATGACGGAGCAGCGACGGCATGAAGGTTGATTCCGGTGAAGGGAAGCATCGTTGAGAACGGCAAGTTAAGCGCGGAAGTGGTTCAGCAGTACGTAGTCATCGAAGCGGGTTGTAGGAATACGCTGAAGGAAAGAGGTTGGTTTTATGCTGCATTGTAATATAATTTTTTTCAAGTGTAATTTTTTACAATCGTAAGTAGAAAATTGCCAAAAAGGCTTAAAATTTCATAATCCCCAACAATTCGACACGAAGGTCTGGGCATCCCTGCCATAGTATGATTCCTGATTATGAGAAAATCATTTATTTTTAACGATATCCATTTCATGAGGAAAAAAAAAGAAGACTGACGATGGACGAAATAACAGCAGAACTACAAATGAGGTGCTTGAAGAAATCACCGACCCCTTAACATCTCCGAAAACATAACCAAAACTTAGGGTCAACCGGAACCAGAACTTCTTACTCAAAACTTCTGCCGCACATTATATAATTTACATTCCTTCATTTAATTACATTCCCAGACATTTTTACAATAAAAACAAAACATTTAGCACATTTCTTTATTAATAAAACATTTCTGAACTACTTCTTTTGGCACACGATTACACGACACATCACACTCCTCCGAGACATACACCCCACTCTTGTATTCTTCCGCGCATTCACTAGCAACTGTTACTCCCTTTCGACGCATGGACCTTTCATGTCGTGGTCGTTAGCATCGCTTTGGCCTCCCGCACCAACTGCTGCAAACCATCGTATTCGCATGCAAGTTCTTCGGAAAATATTTTTCCTTTCATGTTAAAATACTATATATTTTCACCTTTTCCTATTAGATTAGTTTGCATGCATAAAACATTGTACGTAGCACTTTTTCCACACAGTTAAATTTTTCCGACGAAATAATTTAGGACGCTAAAGTACACATTTACCAAAATTAAGGCATCATGTAAACAACGGCAAATTTCCACACCTTGCAACTTCACAGTTAAGAGATAGGGCATCTCCAGAAGTATTGTTCTAACCTCCTTGGTTTTGAGTATGAGCACTGGGATCTGGGTATAAGAAAAAAATTCAGAGTGATTCCCAGTTTCATGTAAAATATTCATCTTCAGACAACTAAACGTAGACTTTACACTGATTGGAAGCTATTGTTTTTCCCTTTGTTGCATGTTTTTTTTTTTTTTATGATGGGGATAAGATGTTCCACAGAACATTTATTCTCCGGGCATATTTCCAATCAGGATTCTTTTATGTCTTTTTCAATAATTCCAAGGATCACATCCACACACTTTCCAATGTAGTTTTTTTCTCCTTCTAATTTTTTGTCTCATCAATCTCAACTATTTTCCCTACTCCTCCGATTTGTCCCCTCTCTCCCACAAATTGCAACATATGCAAAATTATTACTTCTCTACAGTAGTTATACCAGTCACTTATTGTTTCTTAGGAGGTTTTCAAACCATCATGAATAAAAGTCTTCCTTACAGCCAAATCATAGTCTAAATTACTAGCCTGTACATTATTAACCTTCTAAAGAGATAAATAAGTAAATAATAATTTTTTTATTCTTACTGTTACATTTAGGATTTATGAATATACATCAATATTTTGTATTATAGAGAACAGCAAGGGAGAATCAGGAAAAATACCTCAGAGTCCTAACAAAAGCCCTGATTTCCCAAACATTGGGTGTATGCATGAGTTCCGTTTTCGTAGGCTACAAAGAAAGGAGGAGAACACAACAAATACCGTGCCTAAAGTTTCACATAATTGCCATCATTCTGTATGACCTCTTGCCATCTGTCTATGAGTAGGCAAATCCCACGCTGTAAAAACTCCTCTGTTTCTTAAGAGTCAAAAAAGTCATAATGCCATTTTCACATCATCAAAGGTTCGGAGAGGGAAGGTGTTCTGTATCGATCGAAAAAGGGGGTACTCTGTAGTTGCCAGGTCAGGGGAATATGCCGGATGAAGTAACATTTCCCAACCAAAGTCCAGTAATTTTTGCCGAGTGATTAAAGCAGCATGAGGTCTGGCATTATCATGATGAAGGATTGCGCCTTTGCGATTGACAAGTGCTGGCCACTTCGATGTCAGTTGTTCTCGCAATCTGTCCAACTGTTGGCAGTAGAGGTCAGCATTTATTGTTCGATTAGGTGCTAACACTATCCAGTGGATTATTCTCTGGACATAGCACCAAACACGCAACAAAACCTTTTAGGGATGCAGCACTCCTTTTGACGTCGATGGAGCAGGCTTTGCACCTTAGCACACATTCCGTTGACACTTTACATTATGGTACAGCACCCATTTCTCATTACCCATTACAATTAATCTCACTCGAAAGCAGTTCATTTCTGTGACAAGAAAGCAAAGAAACACAGGTATGGATTCTCTCCTCTCCTTGCTTTGCAGAAAGCTGGTGCAGAACCTAGTCATCGAACTTGCTGATGAACCCTAGCCCATGCATCGACTGTTATTCTGTGTACCGACAACGTTTCCGCTAATTCCTGAACGTTTAGTTGTGGGTCATTTGTTATGGCTTGGTCCACATCCTTGTCAGAAACCACAGATGGACATCCATGACGTGGTTGTTCTTTATAGATTAGAATCTGTCTCCATCCTGGAATTTCCAAAACCAATGGCGACATGTGCTATCATCGACTGCATCCTCCCCATACACTCGACAGATGTTGCAGCAAGTTGTGGGTTTAGTACTGCCTTTATCAAACTCGTACAGTAAACAATGTCTATTGTGCTCTTTATCACATGCCATGTTACACTGTCCATGATTTCCTTTACAAATGACTTACTCAGACAAATCTAGTGCCTCTATATGCTCTACTGCTTCACGCTTTATTGGCCAAAAATTCAGCATCGCAGCGTCATCCGTGATGTAACTACTCGATCATAATTTTCCGGATAGAACTTTTGCACACACCCAATATATAGACAAGCAAGCACAGGTTCATCAAACAAAGCAGTAATGTTAAGGGTTAGTTATATTATTAATAATTTGTTTTTTATTATTAATTTTTTTAATTAACTTAAGTATTGTTTTAGTTTATTTTTGAATAAGTTTAGGTTATTTATTATAGTCAACTCGACAGGCAGTGATTCCAAAATTCCTAAGCAATGTAATTTAAGCTCCATTTCATCATAAGATATTTTGGATATATGGGTCTTAATAATGATCTATATCTCATTTCATAGTTATAAGTATGAAAATTCAATTCAATGATATCTGTGTATAAATTTTGTTTTATTCTTTGGAACAATAGTTTACCAATTTCGAAGTCAAATAATTGTTTAACAGATAAAATTCCATAATGGTTGTGGTTAACATGAATATGATGAGAAGTGAAGAGTTGAAAGTTGGTATGACAAGCAGAATTTGTTTTTAAGTCTAATAATCTTTTGTATTTATTCTGTAATGTTTGTAGTTTATTATTAGTAGTTTCAGTAGTTTGTCCCCATGAGGAAAAGCAGTAATTAATGTGCAATTGTATGAGTGTGTAATATAAAAGTTTAAGTGTTTTAGTAGTTAGACTTCATATAATTTTGCATATAATCCTAATATTTTTAGACATTCGATTTGCAATCGAATCAATATGGTTATTCCATCTTAGGTCAGAATTTAAAATAATTCCCTTGTATTCAAAACTTTGTACTATATCAATAGTTGTATTATTCAAAAGTAAATGTGTAACTTGTGTTTGTGATATTTTCTGTCTAATAAAGACAAGAAGTTTGGTTTTATTAACATTAATTATAAGTTTATTGTATGTTAACCATTCTGAGTAAATTTGTAATTGAAGATTTGCCTGAATAAACATTTCGTTGAGATGTTTTCCATTGAATAATATTGTTGTATCATCAGCATAAAGAATTATATCGTTGTTAGACGTTATATTAAAAATATGATTGATACATAAATTAAATAATAAGGGACCCAGAACTGAGCCCTGAGGAACCCCTGAAGTAACCGGTAACAGTGGTGATTGTGATTGATCAACGATAGTGTATTGAAATTTGTCAGCAAAATAATTACTGAATAAAGAGCGTAAAGTACCCCTGACACCCACATTATATAATTTAGTTAAAAGAAATTGATGATTGAGAGTGTCAAATGCTTTGGTTAAATCCAAGAATACAGCAAGTTTGATTGTAGATTTTTTTTTTATTATTATATTCTGTAGATATAATAGTGCAGATTCTGTTGATTTATTGGGTTGAAAGCTAAACTGATTTTTATTAATGATATTAAATTTTTGCAAGTATGAAATTAATCTCGTGTAGGTTAATTTTTCTAAGATTTTAGGAAAGATTGACATACACTGACGGAAAAAAATCCCAACACCACGAAAAATAGTTGTAGAGGAATGAAATGGCGGCAATACATTTGTATAGGTAAAATATTTAATCGATTAAGGTTTCAAGATCACAGCTTATTGTAAGCGCGAGAAGAGCCATCTTAAATGTGAAATGCTGGTACATTAATAACCGGTGTAACCGCCAGAATGTTGAATGCAAGCACGCAAACATTCATGCATTGTGTCGTACAGGTGCTGGATGTCAGTTTGTGGGATGGAGTTCCATGCCTGTTGCACTCGGTCGGTCAATACAGGGACGGTTAATGCTAGTTAGGGGTGACGCTGGAGTTGTCGTCCAATGATGTCCCATACGTGCTCCATTGGTGAAAGATCTGGTGATCTAGCAGGCCACAGCAGCATGTTGACACTCTGTAGAGCATGTTGTGTTACAACAGCGGTATGCGGGCGAGCGTTATCCTGTTGGAAAACACCCCTGGAATGCTGTTCATGAATGGCAGCACAACAGGTTGAATCACCAGACCGACGTACAACTGTGCCCTCAGGGTGCGTGGGATAACCATGAGAGTGCTCCTGCTGTCATAGGAAATTGCTCCCCAGACCATAACTCCAGGTGTAGGTCCAGTGTGTCTTGGCCGCAGACAGGTTGGTTGCAGGCACTCATCTGGCCTCCTTCTAACCAACACACGGCCATCACTGGCACTCAGGCAGAACCGGCTTTCATCAGAAAACACAACAGATCTCCACTCCGTCCTCCAATGAGCTCTAGCTTGACACCACTGACGTCGCAAACGGCAGTGGTTTGGAGTAAGTGGAATGCACGCTACAGGGCGTCTGGCTCGGAGCTGTCCTTCAAGTAACCGATTTGTAACAGTTCGTTGTGTCACTGTGGTGGCAACTGCAGCTCGAATTGCTGCCACAGACGCGGTATGATGCGCCACGGCCATACGCCGTACACGGTGGTCTCCCCTCGCAGTAGTACCACGTCAAGGAAAGGTACTGCCTCAAGAAGCCGGAACCCAGTCTTCTTGAGGCAGTACCTTCCCTTGACCACTGCTGCCAACAATCATGCACAGTGGCTACATTCCTGCCAAGTCATTCTGCAATATTGCGGAAAGAAAATCCACCTTCTCGTAGTCCTATTACACGACCTCGTTCAAACTCCGTGAGCTGTTGATAATGGCTTCTTCTGTCTTCTTAAAGGCAGTCTTGACTAACATCAACACCCTACATCGAATCTCAATGATAACTAACGCTCACGAACATTACAGAGCGTATTTACAGCAAACCTGCTTTGCAAGTTCCGAGGGGCGCTACTAGCGCCACACGTATGCGCCGAGCGCGAAATTTGCATAGACTTCATCTTACAGATGTACTCTCACCGCCTACCAACTGTCGTTTATCTAACACAATCCCTTCTTGGTGTTGGGATTTTTTTTCCTGTCAGTGTATTAGCTACGGGAGGATAATTGTTAGCATCATTTCTCACACCAGGTTTATATATAGGGGTAGTTTTTGTGATTTTTAATACAAGTGAGAAAATATTAGTAGTGAAAACAAAGTTGAAGATATTCAGTAGTGAGTTTATGATTATTTCAGCAACATTTTAAATAACAGATGAATGAATGTCGTCGTTTCCTGGTCCACAAGTAGTTTTAATATTATTTAATTCTTGTAGTAGTTCAGTTTTAGTTATGGGTAATAAATGAAAAGTTTTATTTATGTAGGAATTATGAAAATGTTGTAAAAAATTATTATTAAAAGGTTGTGAGTTTATTTTAAAATTTTGAGAGATACTAGTATTAAAGTATTCAGTAAGACGGGTAGCCATATGTAGTTTATCAGCCATTATAGATAATGTCATTTTGGCAAATGATTATTTCAGCAACATTTTAAATAACAGATGAATGAATGTCGTCGTTTCCTGGTCCACAAGTAGTTTTAATATTATTTAATTCTTGTAGTAGTTCAGTTTTAGTTATGGGTAATAAATGAAAAGTTTTATTTATGTAGGAATTATGAAAATGTTGTAAAAAATTATTATTAAAAGGTTGTGAGTTTATTTTAAAATTTTGAGAGATACTAGTATTAAAGTATTCAGTAAGACGGGTAGCCATATGTAGTTTATCAGCCATTATAGATAATGTCATTTTGGCAAACCAGGTTCCTTGTGCCCTAAAGGCAGATTCTCCACGACAGCCATCAATATACTTTGGACATCGGAACATTACAAGTCCATGCTGTTTGGAATACAATTTCATGTCGTGCCCTTCTGAACATTTCTTTGTCACAGGGATTAAACCTTTATACTCACACCACGTAATACCCGAATTCCCCTCTTGTGTACCCAAACTCCCCTCTTGTGCCAAACCTCGATTTAACTAATTTCAAGGGGCCAACAATCTTGTATGTAAAATCATGAAATTCACTAAATCAAGTAAGCCTTTCAAATGAAACATTCAACTTAAGCTAGTGATCATAACAGGATATGTAAGCAGCTATGCTTTCTTTCTTTTAGTGGAATTTAAATTAGTATAGTACCTTTAATTACAAAATTTATTATCAAAAAAGTTATGTGCGCATTTATTTTGCATATCAAGTACATAATTCGTAGATACATAGATATTAAACTTCAATACGTAACATTAAAATTTAAGCGTACTTTAAAATTACGAAAAAACTGCGATAATTGATTTTTTCTGAGCATTTAGGTTCTTAAATAACGATTTCAGTATTTTAAACTGCATGAAACAGAACATGAATTAGTATTAATTAACTTGTAAAAACAGAATGTGCATTAATTACCTTTTTACACTGTACAAAAGAAATGCTTTAGAGAAGATTGCTTATTTTTTTCTGAATGTTTAGCTGTATAAATTAAAGCTTCAATTTTATGAAGTACATGAAAAATGTCATCATTAATGTCAAAGTGCATCAAGTAGTTTTTACTCATTCTATACCATTAGCAGCATAACTAAAGCAACTAACTTTTGGTTTTGCTTCATCAGCAGCTGATGCATTTAGTCCGATCTGTTTATCCAAAACATCATCAAGGGGTGTTTAGCAGGTATGCACATTTGTGTCACAATCAACATAATCGGAAAGCACAATACCAAATGAGGCAATTTCATTCCATTCTGCAAGATCGTCATCTGCAAAATTATCAGCAGGATTTTCGGTATTGGACCCACTTTCTTCTTGTTCACAACCTGAGAAGCCTGCTTTGTTAAAGCAGTTTTTAATGGTATTTGTCCTTACTGCATTCCACGCCTATCACACGAAATGCATTGCATCGAAAATGTTAACTGTAACTTTCCTTTGCATCGGTAACAGAAAGTACTTTTCGCATGAGAAACTTTCTATAATGGGTTTTAAAAGACCTAATGACACCCAGATCCAGTGGTTGCAATTCACCAGTACAATTTGTTGGGAAAAAATTAACATTTTTCGGATTGTTCTGCGGATGCATAGCACACTGATAAATGAATAAGAGGATTTTTCTCTTTTTGCGTGCATCTGAGTATCCAAGGCTTCTACATAATTTTTGAATAAAGCTGTGGTAACCAACGACTTTTTATTTGGTGGGCAAAGATTTCACATTTTTGAAGGAAAGTGGTTTTGCAGATTTGCCTATAACTAACTAGTAGCTGTACTTTTTCTGACCCGTCTTCATTTGCAGCTAGAAGAACAGTGAAATTCTGTCTTTTGATTTCTTTCCTCCATGGCAGGTCTCATGAAAACACAGTGTTTTATCTGACTACAGGTTACAAAAGAGTCCAGTTCCATCAGCATTAAAAGCATCACACAGCCATTACCCTTCAATAATTTGTGGCAGCTGTTCATATTTCCACATTTGTGCAGTCACTGGATCAACATGTTTGCTTTTGCCGGATAGAGCTGCATACATTATGTCATGTATTTGCTTAAAATGACTAATCCATCCATTTGATGCAGTGATTTCTTTATTTGAAATTGCTGGGCTACATGAACTGCGTTTTCCTTCAGAAGTGATACATTAATAGGCAAATTACTAGCTCATGTTTGCTGGAACCAAGTGACAAGAGCTTTTGCCTACTCACTCAGGGGCGATGCTTTCATAGATTTCCTCTTAGTCGAAAACTGCCCACACTTTAATGCACAGTTTTCAATTCCTTTCCTACTTTTCACTATGGTACACAACGTTGACTTGAAAATTCCGAGTTTCTCTGCTGCAGCAATCTGTAGTCCTGGGTTCGCATCAAAGTGTGAGAAAATGTCCATCTTTTGCACTGGCTAAAAATCTTTTCTGCTTTTTTTTTTTGCTGCAGTCATTCATTTTTTTTTTTTAAATGCTCTCACAAAATACACTTGTACAAACTACAGTGCTCAGTCAATTTTAGTTCTAACTTTTCAAGTGCTATTTACAGTATGTTCATCAAAACTTTATTCATAAATGATCTACATTTAATTTGACCTGTAGATTTAACACTGCGAAGAAAAGAAGGAGAAGCGCAATTTGTGGAAGAATTCCAGAAGTTCAGGAATGGGTACCTACAATGTGTGCCCCCTGACCTCACAAAAAGCTATTGTTCTGTCTGTAACTGAAAACAAAAACCTCAGGATACTCTAGCTTTCTTCCCCCACACCACCTTTCTTTTTCCTGCTTCCGACCCATGCAAAAAAGTTGCGCTCCTTTGGAACTTTTTGGTCATTTGCTTCTTCCTGTAAGAAGCTTACGCTTAATAGTCGGAAGAAAGGTGAACTGATTTATGATTTCATCAAGCTGTGTTGCAGGATTTACGAAAAAGTGGTCCGTCGCATTTCGCCCCTAGCACATTTGGCCCCTGTAGATAATGAGTAGGTTACAAAAATGTAAATACAGTCAATTCTCGATAACTGGAATTTTTATTGAAGTCCCAACCCCTTTAGTGGAGATTCAGTGTTAAACTCTATCGATTACTCGAACTGAACTTCTGATAACTCTGACTTTTCCAAACAAATTTTCAAAATTACATTTGTGTACAAATTTTCTCTTAGCTTTTTAACTAATTTCTCCCCCTTTGTATGTCTTCAGGGTTCTCTTTCCATTGTGAAAGGATTAATTGGAACTGTTAATCCTTTCACAATGGAAAGAATACATTCTTGACCATGAGGGTGATAGTCACGTGATTAGTGAAGGACATGGGGGGGGAGCAGTGACTACCCTAATCTTTTCAGTAACAAGTGGATCTTGTTCTGATTAGTCTAAATTCAAACAAAAGTTCCTTCATCTGGCTCTCCTCACATTTCCTGGCACAGTAGACAGCTTTCTCTCTGACAAGACATATACAAATGTTTTGTAGTTGCAATGACTTTAAACATGAAAAACTGAAAAAGAAACTTTAGACTGTGATATACACTATATTGACAAAAGTCACCGGACACCTAGAAGAGAAACACAACATAGCATTTATTGACATACATTAGTACGGTGTCGGACTGTCGGTCCACCTTTGGCCTTAATGCATGCACTGACCCTTCGAGACATACTTTCGACAATGTTTTGGAACACAGCGATAGGTATGCCATATGCGCTTCCATTCGGCACATAATGCTGCCGCTAACTGTTGCTTAGTAGTAGGCCTTGGTTCAAAACTTCTTATGCAGTGCTCTAATTCATCCCATAGGTGCTCTATGGGATTAAGATCAGGGCTCTGTGCTGGCCAGTCCACACACAATATGGAATTATCTTCAAACTATGCCATAACAGTCCTTGCTTTATGGCTCTGTGCATTATCCCGCTGGTACCAACAAGGCTCGGTTTCATAGCATTGCCACAGAGTTAGTAAGGCATAATTGTCCAGAATATTGAGGTAGACGTGCTGGTTAACAGGCTTGTCCATGATAACCAATTGGCAGGGACCATACTGCGAAAAACACTCTCACACGAGTACACTTCCAGTTCCAAACTTGACTGTAGGAACAGTACACTGTGGTAAATAGCGTCCCCCCGGCTACCGCCATACCCACATACGGCCATCAGACTGATGGATCGTGTAGCTGGATTCATCAGTCCATAGGACCCGTTTCCATCGATCAACGGTCCACAATAAATGTTCTTTACACCCTGCTAAACGACGAGTAGCATTCCGAGTGGAGATGAAAGGCTTATGAGCAGCAGTACGATCACGGCAACCCATGGAATGAAGTTCTCTGCGAATGGTACGTGTACATACAGACGTTCCAGCATTTTTACTCACCTGTACACTGAGGTCTTGTGCAGTACTCTGTCGATTAGCTGTAACGACTCTCCTGAGGCTTCGACGTCCTCTATCACTGATTTTCTTTGGTCTGCCGGTACGTTTTGCTGCTTCAGGCACGCCATGTGTCTTCCACTTATTCAGTACCTCCAAAACAGTTGACTTGGGTATGTTTAAACGCCTCTTTGTTTTTCTTATGAACAACCCACTAATATAACACCCAACAATCTTTCCTTTCTCAAAGTCAGTTCTCTCCTGCCCTGACATATTCACTCATCCTCACAGTGCAGTATGATTGCGGTCAGCTGCAGGCTCATTTTTATACCATTTGCAGCTGTACCACTCATCTTAAGAACACAGCGGATCCGTTCATTTGCTTTTGAAGGGGTGTCCAGTGACTTTTGTCAATGTAGTGTACATAACTTTAAATTAAGAAAAAAATGGGGAAATTATGGTAGAATATACTTCAAGGTAAATTTGAGAAATTCATGCAAACACTAACTGCTATTGACAACTGTGCTATGTGATAATATAAAGGACTAATACTTAACAAGAAAGATGACACCAACTTTTTGGGGGAAATGAGCACGTCTTTTGAATTCGTTCTGACACGAATTAAATTTATTAAAGCTATTCAAACTTAATGGAACCGGTATGAAAAACAGTAGTATCTGACCGAAGAAGAAAGTTTTTCAATTGGGTTTTTAATCCTTCAGATATTGCTATAACGGAATCATGAACTTATGTCCTGTGGTTGCAGAACTGTGCTTTAAAAGAAATTTGAAATTATATGAGAATTATTTCGCAGCAGAAACACTCTCCAAGAAAGAAAGAATTTTTCAGATTGGTCTCTTAGAAGCAGAGATAACGACAATTATAAGATATGCATCTATGCCCCTGGCGGAAAAACATGCATTATTTTAAGAAGAAAATATTCTCAAAAAGTTTTTCGATGTGAGCGGTATCAGTCTAGGAAGGAATTTTTTCAGGAGTTCAAATTTTGTTGAAAAATTTCTCAGAAGCAAAAATTAAGGCATACACCCCCTGGTGGTCAAACTACTTTTTACCAAAAATTAGAAATTATATGCAAAAGATTTCCCGTCAGGAGCTGTATCTGGTGCAGAAATAATTTTTGAAATCGGAGTTTTTAAAAGCAAGAGATATTTGGGGAAACACAATTTACCTTTACCACCCCACCCCCCCCTGCCTAGTGGAAAGTCTATTAATTACTTGAAAATTTTGAAATTATATGAAAAACATGTTGCACCGGAAACTATCCAATAAAGAAGGAATTTTTCCAATCGGACCATTAGAAGCAGAGATATTGACAAAAATAAGATGTACATCTATGCCTCCTGGCGGAGAAACCATGCAATATTTTAAAAATAAAATATTCTGAAAAAGTTTATTGGCATGAGTGGCATCGGTCTACGAATGAATTATTTCAATCGAGATTTTAGAAGCTCAGATTTTCTGGCAATACGTCAGAAGTAGAAATTAACACTTATGTCCCCTGGTGGCCAAACCATTCTTTACCAAAAATTAGAAATTATATGCCAAAATTTCGCATTAGGAGATGTATCCGCTGAAGAAAAATTTAAAATCGGAGTTTTAGGAATAGACATATCTGGGAAACGCAATTTACTTTTACGTTCCCTAGCCGAAAATCTATGCGTAACTTGAAAAAGTGACTATTCCTAAAATACTCTTCAACATAAATGTAATCGAAGGGTAGAATACATTTTTCAGTTGGATGTTAGAAGCAAATATATGGAATAAAATGTATTTTGAATTAGATTTTATCTGCATTCATGCCCTCCAGCGGTGAAATTGCACTTCGTAAAAAAACACCAACTAAATAAAGGATCATCATTCGTAAATTTCAAGTTTCCCTATGCAAAAAAAAGTTTTTCAAATTGAACTAATAGTTGCAAAGATATGGTGTCCACAGATGGACGGACGGACAAACCGATAACATAAGCACGATCTTTTTTTTTGCAAAAGATGTGCTAAAAATTAAAAAGCATATGCACTGAACTGCCAGAAAAACTGGTACAACAGTCTAATACTTGGTACGTCACCCACGGGAGCACAGGACTGCAGCAAAAATGACAGGGCATGGACTCCACTAGCTTCTGGAAATATGATGTAGGCAATGCACACCATACTTCCTGCAGAACGTTCCGCAATTCGGGTGTATTCCGAGGTCTCAGACTCCTGTGTTCGATAGCATGTTGCATGGCATTCCTAATGTGTTCCATCACCTTCAGATCTGGGGACTTGGGTGGGAATGGCAACACCCCAAACTCAGATGAATGCTCCTCTAACCATAATGTAGCGTCCTGACACTTGTGTGGAGGTGCATTGTCCTGTTCGAACAGGCCCAATCCATCAGCATGAATGCAGGACATGAACGGGTGTACCTCATCAGAAAGGATGTGCACATAGCGTTGGCTGGTCACAGACGTTTGTAGACGTACCAGGGGTCCCAGTGAAGTCCAGCTAAACATACCCCATACAATTACGGACCCCCCACCAGCCGGTACAGTTCCCTGTTGACAGGCGGGATCCACGGCTTTGTGGGGTTTACGCCACACACAAATCCTTCCATCTGCCTGATACAGTTGGAAATGTGAGTCATCAGACCAGGCTACTTGTTTCCAGTCATCAAGTGTCCAGTGGCAGTGTTGCCATGCCCAAGCAAGGCGCATAGCTCTGTGTCGCGCACCCATCAAGGGGACTCGAGTTGGGCGTCGCCTCCCAAAGCCCAAATCATGCAGGGTACGTTGCAGAGTCCAGATGCTGACGCTTGTTGAGGCTCCAGCATTGAATTCCGATGATACCTGCGAGAGTGTTGCACGCCTTTCTTGACAGCCGACGATGGTCACGTTCACCCAATGCCTTTTTAGGGCCACACTGGTATCGTAGGTTGGAGGTTTCACCAGAATTCTTGTAGTCACAGTACACACTTGCAATGGTCATCCATGGAAATCCGAACTTCATTTCTACCTCCGAAATACTATGGCCCATCTCACGAGTGCGAACTATGACACCGTGTTGAAAATCGCTTGAATCGTTATTACTTGTCATTCTCGTGCCGAAAACAGCTCTGACAGCTGGCAAGGATATCTATCGCTTTATATACGCACTGGCGGAACCAACTGATTACGTGCATAGGTGACGTTGCTATGTATTTTGCATAAGCTCCGTTGTACCAGTTTTATTGGCACTTCAGTGTATACATAATATCATAAAACAATATTAATGTACAATGCTTTTACAAGAAATGAAGATTCACTGATTGATGGAAAAAATCTTGGTTGGAGAGCTTTTAGAAGAACAGTACAATTTCAAGAGCAATATACCATTATGAATTAAAAGAAAAGTGTTTAATAAATGAATCCTTCCAGTTCTTATGTACAAAGCAGAGACATGGACCCAGTGGCGTAGCTACCATAGGGTGAAGGGGTGCAGTTGCACTTAGACACAGCCCCTTAAGGGGCCCATTACCAGCTAATGATAAGTTATGGAATGGACAAAAGGTAGCAATGAAAAATTGACAATAATACAAATAATAACCTTAGTTTCTTTCTGTCTGGTTGCAGAAAAAACATTTTGTATGACCTTTTCAAAGGTTAAACACAAACTTCATCTAACAATAAGCGAGTGGAAGACAATAGTAATCTAATTATCGTACATTGTTGCACTTATGATAGGTTAGCATAATCTCCATCATAGACAAAAAAAGAGGACATATAGGTAGCCAAAATTTTAATAAATTAACTGAACAATTGGAAATTTTTGCAACAAAAATTATATATTATTGATAAATAAAAAAAATACTGAATTTCCACTTTTTAAGTTATTTAGCAATACCATTTTGAAAAGTCCAACATATTAATCAGTAGGTCCATCTTGATTTTCTGCATGTTTATATTTATCTGCAGATTTCTGATCTTCAACAAATTTGTGTTTTTTTTTTCAGATAGACATGTAATTCTGAGCATGAGATTTCTTTGAAGTTATGTTGCAGAAACAGAAGCCTGTAATGGAATGTATTGTTAACTTCTTTCTTTCCTTTGTCCATAAGTGGAAAAAGTCTCAACATCTTCATTGTGAGGAGGAACTGCAAAAATAAGAAATTGTGCAATCTTTAGAAATTCTGAATGGCAGTCGACAGTTCTTGACTGTTCAAAGAATTTGGTCCCCTTCTGATGAGCTAGCAGCTGGTTGAATCCTTCTTCATTAATCTCACTTTCTACAAACTTGTTAACATTGTTTAAGTGATTAAAGCATTTAGACATGGGATCTCTTGCATGCTTTAATTTAAAAAAATTTATTTCAATTTAAGCGTGCAGAGATTTCCATGTCGGGTACTGCATAAAGCCATCAATGTGAAACATGAGAAGTCTTCAAAGGTTTCATCCATTTGTTCAATTATTCCGTGCAACTGCTGTACAGGATTTCACATTCTTGCAAAATATGTCATACAAATTATCAAGTCCTTTTTCACATTTTTTTGCAAGTTACATCTTAACTTTCAAAGGCAGAAATTCTTAACTCAGATGTTCGTTAAGGATGTCTCTCACTGATTCCTGTGATGTCATAGATAGCCCAAATGTTGGTTACCCCACCAATGCGAACTCAAATGCACTTTATTTTTTGTTTTAAGACTGCAAAAAAAAGAGGGTGTTCAACCCAAGGAAACTTCAGTCACTGCTAATCACCAAAACTGCATGATACTTCATAACCAATAGCTGCACAAACAATTGTAAACTCAAACCAAACCTGAAGTTCTTGGGGACTATCTTGTTTGTTGCTAAAAAGCCGGACATTTTGCAATTTATAAAAATTCTGCCTGGATGCAGTATTAAGGTCAAAAAAAGATGACATGTCTGGATAAAAGATTACATATTGTAAACCAAGCTTATGAACTCTCATTGATTGTTAAGTAGGATTAGTTATTTTTGTTAATATGAAAATATCTCTGAGAATGAGAGAGTGTGTTTGTGTGCGCACGCATGCATGCATGCATGCATGAGTGAGTGAGCATGTGTGTGCTTTCTCTCTTAATCTTGACAACCATCAAAGACGCTGCTTTGTTCTCACATTCTGTCCCATTGATCATTCACATCTCACTATATGTTGTAGTAGTGAGTAGGCTAACAGCTGCCATGTTGATAAAAAATTTCTGTGTAACCATGTGTTGTTCAGTGTTGAGGAAACAAGGATATCTCTATACTTCCGATTGCATGATAAGCTACCAGTACAGTATACATTTAAGAAAATGTGATATGTTTAATGAAATTTGCAGCAATACGCCTAACATACTCCACATAACTATATGGTGTTTCTACGGAATAGTGTGACCCACTGCATGATTCTACACCAGGGCTTCAACATTACTACAAGGTAGCTACACTACTGTATGGACCTTAACTAAAAAATACTGCAGGCAACTGAAAGAAGTGTGGAGAGATGCATGCTTGGCATAACCAGGAAAGATAAAAAAA
The DNA here is from genome assembly GCA_039090855.1 of Macrothele yani. Lineage (NCBI taxonomy): Eukaryota > Metazoa > Arthropoda > Arachnida > Araneae > Macrothelidae > Macrothele > Macrothele yani. The sequence continues at coordinate 44,349,282 of CM077004.1, forward strand.
GGAACTCATGGATAAGGAAAATGACAAGAGTGAAAGACATCATGATCAGAGTAAAATCACTGAAATGGCAATGGGCTGGACATGTTGCCAGAAGGATGGACCTCTGATGGATAACCAAAATTTAAGTCTGGATACCAAGGGACAAGAAAAGACCCACAAGAAGGCCTTGTAGGAGATGGGTGGATGAAATTGGGTCATTCCATGTCAGATCACCGAGGCCATGTCACCCACCGACTCGGATTTTAACTAAACTTGGCAGGTAGATATACCCGATAAAGATATGGAAAAATCCTGAGTTTCAGTTTTTAAACCTCATAGTTTTTGAAATACAGTGCTCCAAAATTTAGCCGAACACCCACTTTTGCAGCTGTGCAGTAGCATGCCACTTTTTACATAACATGCTGTAGTTTGTGTGCTACTGAATTTAGGAGAATGAAATTTTGGGAATCACATGGAAAAAGGTCCATATTGAAAACACTTTTCATTTGACCTGAAACACCAGTAAAGTGAGTGCCACCTAGTTGTGAAATGAAAAATTATAGCAAAATTTAGACATTTTATGGGAGGCTCTGTAGAATATTGCTCTGGCATGAGGGAGATAATTTTTTTTTTTATATTGATGTTTAACACATCCTATAACATATTTGGAAAAAAAATGGTGGTTATCAGCATATTTTTTCAGATGGTTAAAAGTATCTGAATTTCATAGAGGGGCTCTCCTTCGACAGTTAAGCCATTTTGTTCCACAAACCTGACCCACTGTTTTGGATTTTGCTAAAAATTAGCATGTAGGTTTACTTAACAAAGCTGCAAAACACTGCAAATTTTTTATCTTCCACATTCCATAGTTTCCGAGAGACTGCACTTGAAAGTTACGCCTAACCACTTGTTCAACAGCAAACTGATCCTGTTGCAAATGATGAAGCATATCATGTGGTAGCTTTTCAACTTAATCTTTGTGCATGTGTGTGTGTGTGTGTGTGAGAGAGAGAGAGAGAGAGAGAGAGAGAGAGTTCACAAGATGTAGTTACTCTCACATGCTGAAAGGTAAGAACCTCTGCAAAAATGAAAAGAAATAGTTTGTTAATTTTTTACATAAAATTTCAACTTTACAATTTGCTAATTTGCTACCCTGTAGCATACCTTGAGAATAATCAAACATGTAATTTTGTTAATAAATTGCTAATCCAAAAAAAAAAAAAAAGGTAATTTCTTATATACCATGATTACGAGGATTTTTTCCAGTTTTGGTAAATTTCCAAATCAAATTTAGAGGCTAACAATTTTTAAATGTATTCCTATAGTTGAAAAAATAAATTCCTGTGTTCTTAATTACTAATAATTTGGACTGAGATCTGCAGTTTTTTGTGCCATTTTTTACAATTGACAAAGTGAAACAATATCAAATAGAAATTTTTGAGCACTGACTAATTTTTAACTACTTTGAAACATTATGTGAAATAAATTTTTCAGAGTATCAGTTCACAAAGCATCAACAGGAGTAACCATTTTTAGCATCGCATAGAACACATTTCAACGTATCACAAGTTTGCTTTATCAGCTGATTTAACCATCACAAGGGGATGTGCACAGAGAAAATGTTGAAAGATAAGAACTTTCTGAAATATGTTTTAGGAAATGGAGTTTTATTTTGGGTTTTAAACTGACAGGCAATTTTTATTTTTAGTTTGGTTTTCAACTGCCAAGCAATGTTTAGTTTTGGTTTGGTTTCCAATCTGCTAATAAATGTTTAGTTTTGGTTTGGTTTCCAACTGCTAATAAATGTTTAGTTTTGGTTAGGTTTTTCCAACTGCCAATCAAAGTTTAGTTTTAGTTTTGGTTTTGGTTTCAGCTAACAAGCCAATGAGGTTTTAGTTTGATCTTCTTTTGTTTGGGTTTGTTTCACTAGTACCCTGGTCATGACCAACCCCTTTGGTTTGCCTTTCAGTTAAGAGTTTTAGCTTGCTGAGGGAGTAAGATTTAAGTTAACTGTTATTGTTCTTTTGCTGAAAGGGGAAGTTTTCTTAGTTTGTACATATTCTCTTTATGCTTACTTCCTTAGTAATGGATCAACAAAACCTCTGCAGTGTTGGGCAGTTGACCCAAACACCATGTCACAAAACATGCTATGTGTCACAAAGGGGACTAAAAAGAGTTGAGAAGATAAGTGAAGTTGATAAGGAAATACTGTGTTTAAGAGCTGATATAGCAGACTGTGGAAGTATTGTGACATTATGTTTTCATCATGAATACTAGTATATAACAAAATTTGAGGAACAACAAAAATCATGCTGCAATCTATTTCAAGTTCATAAAAAATCTGTTAGAAGCTCTCTAAGGATGGTCAGTCTACAATTAGCTAAGGAATTTGTGCAAAAACATGTTAATGTCAAACCTGGGCAGAAGATCTTTTGTAACTGTAGAAATAGGGCTATGAGACAAGAGGAAGCAAGCTCTCAATCTGGTTTAGACATCACAGCTGCACAGTATGAAAGTGAAAGCACAAGTGACAATGAATTAACGCTACTACAAGAATCAGTAGAAAAAGAAAAAACATTGGACGAAATCAATATGGGCATGAGTAATATTGGCTGTTCTCCTTTGAAGCTGCATTCTGTACCACAGCACAGAAGATTGTCATATGGAAAAAGGAAGATAAAACAAATCACATTCAAGAGCTAAACATAAAGCTGCCTGTGTACTGCAACATGCTTTTTCAAGCTCTGAAAATGAAGATACCCCTAAGACCAGTGCAACAAAGCAAAAGGCCAAAGATTTAGATAAGCTTGTGGCTTTGATGAAAAAGAAACTTTCCACATTGAACAGGCCAAAAAAAAAAAAAAAAAAAATATATATATATCATCATCATCATCATCATCATCATCATCATCATTGTCAACCATTATCAATCCACTGCTGGACGAAGGTCTCCCCAAGTTTCCTCCACAACGGTCTGTCTTGTGCCAGTCTCCTCCATGTCACTCCCGCATACTTTCGAATTTCATCCACCCATCTTCCATGTGGTCTTCTTCTGGGTCTTTTCCTGTCCCTTGGAATCCAATCTAAAATTTCGGCTGTCCATCGATGGTCTGTTCTTCTGGCAGTATGTCCAGCCCATTGCCATTTCAGGGATTTAACTCTGATCATGATGTCTTCCACTCTTGTCATTTTTCGGATCCACGTGTTCCTCTTCTTATCTCTCCTGGTTATACCAAGCATGCACCTCTCCATGCTGCTTTGAGTTGTCTGCAGCCTTTGTATGTCTCTTTTAGCTAAGGTCCACGTCTCTGCACCATACGTAAGCACTGGAAGGATGCATTGATCAAACACTTTTCTTTTAAGACATAATGGCATATTGCTCTTGAAAATTATGCTGTTTCTTCCAAAAGCTCTCCAGGCAAGTTTTGTACGCTGATTAATTTCTTCACCAATGTTACCCTCACTTGATATCTGCTGTCCAAGATAAACGTACGTGTCTGTTATCTCCAGCTTTTCTCCATCAATCGATAAATCTTCATTTCTTGTAAAAGCATTGTACATCACTTTTGTCTTCTGAAAGTTCATTTTTAATCCCACTTCTTTACTCTTGTCAGCAAGTTCCTGGATCATACTCTGTAGCTCTGATGGGGTAGTTGCAAAAATGACTATGTCATCAGCAAAATGAAGGTGGGTTAGATAATCTCCATTAATCTTTATTCCTTTGTTTTCCCAGTTCAGTGATTGAAAGACATTTTCCAATGTGGCATTAAAGAGCTTCGGAGATATGGTGTCACCTTGTCTCACTCCTTTTCCAATTTTTATGTGTGTTGTATTTTCAAACAGCCGAATCTTTGCACTTGCATTTTCATAGATGTTATTAATAATATTAATGTATGCATCTTCAATACCGCAGGATTTCAGAGCCATTGCAACTGCTGATGGTTTCACTGAATCAAAGGCTTTTTCATAATCGATAAAAGCCATGCACAATGGAAGCTCATATTCCCTCGCTCTTTCAATTAGTTCTCTCAGTACGTGGATATGATCTATTGTGCTGTAGCCACTCCTGAATCCAGCTTGTTCTCTCGGTTGAGCCATGTCCAGTGTCACCTTCAAGCGGTGTGAAAGAACTTTAGTGAAGATTTTATAAACCACTGATAGGAGGCTGATAGGTCTGTAGTTCCTGAGATCCTCAATGTCACCTTTTTTATGTAGCAAGATCATTGTAGCGTTGTTCCAATCCTCAGGAATTTTCCCTTCATTAAGGCATCGAGTGAAAATTTGGGCGAGTACTGTTTCGATTTCTCCACTTGCTTCTTGTATGATGTCTACAGTAATTCCATCTTCTTCTGGAGCTTTTCCCCGCTTCATGTTCTTGATTGCATGTGCAACTTCTGCTGGAAGGACTGGAAGAACTCTGGTACTGGTACCTTTCATGATGTCTGGAGTACATGTATCATCCCTTTCATATAATTTGGAGTAGAAATCTTTCACTCTTGTCAAAATTTCGCCTCTATTTCTTGTTACAGAACCATCTTCTTTTCTCAGTGCCATAATCTGTTTTTTCCCCTTACTGAGATGTCCCTTTGCTATCTTTAGGCTTTGGTTGTTTTCAATTGCTTTCCTTACTAGTTCACAGTTGAATTTCCTTACGTCTTCAGTGATACTTTTTCGTACCGTCTTGCATAGCTCTATATATTCCACTTTGGAAGTCACATCTTCTTTAGTTGTCCTCATCACTCTTCTTTTTGCATCAACATTTTGGTTTTTCCTGATAATTTGTTCACATGCAATTTGTTCTTAGACCCAGCTAATTTTGTTGCTGTTTCCATAAGAGCTTTGGTTACTTTTCTGTTAACTTCAGAAATATCCACTTCTTCCGATGTTAGGCCTTCTAAAGCAGAGAATCTGTTCTTCAGTTCCAATTTGAAGGTATTATGGTGTTTTTTAAGGTTGGTTATGTCAATACATTTTGTTTGTCTTATGAGCTTGCTACGTTCGAGTTTAGTGTTGAGGTGCATCTTACATCTCACCAATCTATGGTCACTGCCTGTGTTGAACTTGTTTAGCACACTGCAGTCTTCTATAACGAATTTTTTGTTACACATAATAAAATCAATTTCACTTGTCGTCCCATTTGGATGTCTCCATGTCCATTTTCTGTGTGGCTTTTTCTTGAAAAAGGAGTTCAAGATGAAAAACCCTTCTGCCTCTGCAAACTCTACGAGAGTATTTCCACGCTGGTTTCTGTTGCCGTGACCGAATTTACCTACTGAAGTTTCATTCTGTTGCCGTTGCCCTATTTTTGCATTGAAATCTCCCATAATTATCTTCAAGTGCTGCTTACCTTTATTATTTAGATCACGAATTTCCTCATAAAATTCTTCAATTTCTTCTTCAGGATGACTTGTGGTGGGTGCATAAGTTTGAATAATCTGAGCCTGGTATCTTCTCGAGAGTTGGATAACGAGTCGTGCAGCTCTGTCAGAGGAACTTTCAACTTCTACAACTTTATCCTTCAGTTTCTTGTTTATTATAAATCCAACACCACTAGTTCTGCCAGTATCTGTCCCACGATAGTAGAAGAGATGTCCACTTTTCAGTTCAATGAGATCTTCTCCTTTTCTCCTTACCTCACTTAGCCCGACGATGTCCCACTTGATCCTTTGTAGTTCCTCTTCCAATTCAAGAAGCCTTGAATAAGAAGATAGGGAGCGTCCGTTGTACGTAGCCAAGGTCAGCATCAGATGGCAGCCTAGTCCGGTCCTCCGGGGATTCTTAGCACCCTCTGCCTTCATGTCGCACTTGCTGCTGCCTTGGCCAGGTACATTCCAGCTGCCGGAGACTGAGGGCCAAGATTTAAGTTGTGGAGTCATTTTGGAGGGGTTTGGCCATAACTCACCACGCTGGCCAAGCGGGTTGGTGAGTGTGGGATAGCATTTCCTCTAATCCCGATGGTATAGTTATACCGCTATTGGCGGTTGTCAGAGCCCCTTTAGTGGGAACAGGATGTACCACGAGAAGGCGGAGTTGACATTTGTCAAGGAGAGGCTGTGATGTTACGCATCACCTGACCGTACATCCCTTTTTTATATATATATATACATCCAAATGCTAACAATGGCACCTCCATCCTGGTCCCAAAAGATGATTATTGAAACATTTCAGGTGTCAGAATATCTAGTGCGGCATTCTATAAAACTGATTAAGAAAACAGGAATTATGTCACTACCAGAACCAAGGATAGGGATAAAACTGAGCAATGAAACATTGCAATTAATTCAGGGATTTTATGAAGATGACACTTCTTCTCGGCAGATGTCAGGAAAGAAGGATTTTGTAAGCATCAGAAGAAATCAGCATGTGCAGAAGAGACTAATTTTGTGCAATCTTAAAGAACTGCATAGCTCTTTTAAACAGCAATATCCTGACAGAAAGGTTGGATTTTCAAAATTTTGCAGTGTAAGACCAAAAAGGTGTGCTTTAGCTGGTGCTGCTGGTACTCATTCTGTATGTGTGTGCACTATACATCAAAATATTATATTACTTTTGAATGCTGCTCACTTCAAGGAATCGTATGAAACACTAATGGGTTACATGGTTTGTCACTTGAAAGATTGTAACTGCATGCTCAGACACTGCAAAAACTGCCTAGCTACAAATAACTTAGCAAATTTTTTGAAAACAAAATTGGAAGGCTATGATTAAAATACCATAGAATTCAGTCAGTGGGTATCAAGTGGAAGAACATAATTAATTAAACAAACTTTCGCAATGGAAGATTTTATGCAAATGCTATTCTTGAAGATGGAAAAACGTATCCCACATATGCATACATTGCGAAGGAACAATCCAGGTTTCTAAAGGAACTCAAAGAAATGCTTACGCCAGACATGGCAATTGTTCTTATGAACTTCAGTGAGAACTACTCATTTGTCATACAAGATGAGGCACAAGGCTATCATTGGACATCAGAGGCATGCACAGTTCACCCAGTTATTATGTACACAAGAGGTGAGACACAGTTGCTTGAAATCTCCAATCACTGCTTCTTTTCTGACGATCTGGACCATGATGCTTGTATGGTGTACAGAATTCAACAAACAACAACACAGTACATCAAGAATAAATATCCAGAAGTTGTGAAGGTTCACTATTTTACAGATGGGTGTGCAGCACAATATAAAAATAGCAAGAATTTTTTGAATTTGCAAGCATGAAAATGATTTTGCAATATCTGCATCATGGTCATTTTTTGCCACTAGCCACAGGAAATCATCATGAGATGGTATTGGTGGTACAGTGAAGCGAATTGTAAGCAGAGCAAGCCTGCAACAACCTATCAAAAATCAAATCACAAAATCGATGGATACCTTTAATTTTTGTGTTGCAAACATAAAAAACATTGAATTCCACTTTATATCAAAGTCTGAAATTGAAATTTTATGAAACAACCTACGGGAACGTTTTTTAGAAACATCAGTTATTCCAGGAACCTGGAGTTTTCACTATTTTTGTCCACTTTCATCAAATACCATAGGAATGAAGAGGATAAGTAGCGATGACAAATATTGTTTGATATTTAACTTCAAAAGTAGCACTGAACTTATAAATCGACCACAGTTGCACACTCAATGCTATGTAGCATGCATATATGATAATAACTGTTTTTTTGGTATGATCAGTGATATTGAAAAGGATGAAGACATGAAAATTAAGTTTATGCATCCACGTGGTCCTGCAAAGTCATTTTACTGGCCGCTTCATGATGATATATGCTATGTGCCTATGCAGCATATATTGTGTACAGTGCAACCCCCAATGGTGAGAGGCACAGCCCGAGCATATTATTTTCGTAAAGACACGAAAGCTGTTCAGATTAAGTGGTGTGCAACTCCCACTGAGGCATGCATCGGAATAAACTGTAGAACAATAGCTGTTATACACTGAAGTGCCAGAAAAACTGGTACACCAGTCTAATACTTGGTAGGTTCCCCCAAGGGAGCGCAGGACTGCAGAAATACAACAGGGCATGGACTCCCTAGCTTCTGGAAATATGCTGTAGGCAATGCACACCATACTTCCTGCAGAGCGTTCCACAATTCGGGTGTATTCTGAGGTCTCAGATTCCTGTGTTTGATAGCGCGTTGCATCACATTCCAAATGTGTTCTATCACGTTCAGATCTGGGGCCTTGGGTGGGAATGGCAACACCCCAAACTCAGATGAATGCTCCTCTAACCATAATGTGGTGTCCCGACACTTGTGTAGAGGTGCATTGTCCTGTTGAAACAGACCCAACCCATCAGCATAAATGCAGGACATGAACGGGTATACTTCGTCAGAAAAGATGCGCACATAGCGTTGGCCGGTCACATACATTTGTAAACGTGCCAGGGGTCCCAGTGAAGTCCAGCTAAACACACCCCATACAATTACGGATCCCCCCCCCAGCCGCGGTACAGTTCCCTGTTGACAGGTGGGATCCATGGCTTCATGGGGTTTGCGCCACACATGAATCCTTCCATCTGCCCTATACATTTGGAAACACGACTCGTCAGACCAGGCTACTTGTTTCCAGTCATCAAGTGTCCATTGGCGGTGTTGCTGTGCCCAAGCGAGGCGCATAGCTCTGTGTTGTGCACCCATCAAGGGGACTCGAGTTGAGCGTCGGCTCCCAAAGCCTATATCGTGCAGGGTACGTTGCACAGTCCGGACGCTGATGCTTGTTAAGGCTCCAGCATTGAATTCCGATGATACTTGCAAGAGTGTCGCGTAAAACGATTCTTTACAGCCGACGATGGTCACGTTCACCCAATGTCTTTTTACGGCCACACTGTTATCGTAGGTTGGAGGTTTTGCCAGAATTCTTGTAGTCACCGTACACCCTTGCAATGGTCGTCCGTGAAAATCCGAACTTCGTTTCTACCTCCGAAATACTATGGCCCATCTCACGAGCGCGAAGTATGACACCGCATTGAAAATCGCTTAAATCATTATTACTTGTCATTCTCATGCTGAAAACAGCTCTGACAGTTGGCAAGGATGTCTATCTTTTTATATACGCACTGGCGGATGCAACCGAGTACGCACATAAGTGACGTTGCTATGAATTTTGCATAAGCTCGTTTGTACCAGTTTTTCTGGCACTTCAGTGTACGTATAACTGAATATTATAACATTCAAGCAAGGAATGAAAAGCAGCTTAATATTAATATGCAGGTAAGTATAACTTATTCCACCATTGATTCAGGATAATGCAAATTGTTGTTATTTTTTAAAAACAACTGATTTTTTCCGGTGTTTTTTTTACAGCTACTTGAAAAATGGCACTTATTTTAAACATACGATTTTATTTCTTACTCATCACTTCAGTTTAATTAACTGTTAATAACAGCAATTTATTCATACTGAGCACTATGGTTACAGGAATGAGCTCCTTATGGATCATACGCTTAAATAAAAAGTATTTAAATGTTTGGATTTAAAAGGTTTCATATAATAGACTCCACAAGTTGAAACATGATCAGTTTGCTGTTGAACGAGTAGTTAAGCCTAACTTTCGGGTGTTGTATCTCGGAAACTATGGAATGTGGAAGATAAAAAATTTGCAGTGTTTTGCAGCTTTGTTAAGTAAACCTACATGCTAATTTTCAGCAAAATCCAAAACAGTGGGTCAGGTTTGTGGAACAAAATGGCTTAACTGTCGAAGGAGAGCCCCTCTATGAAATTCAGATAATTTTAACCATCTGAGAAAATATGCTGATAACCACCATTTTTTTTCAAATATGTTATAGGATGTGTTAAACATCAATATAAAAAAAAATTCTCCCTCATGACGGAGCAATATTCTACAGAGCCTCCCATAAAATATCTAAATTTTGCTGTAATTTTTCATTTCACCACTAGGTGGCAATCACTTAACTGGTGTTTCAGGTAAAATGAAAAGTGTTTTCAATATGTAGGGACCCTTTTCCATGTGATAACAAAGTTTCATTCTCCTAAATTCAGTATAACATAAACTACAGCATGTTATGTAAAAAGTGGCATGCTACCGGACAGCTGCAAAAGTGGGTGTTCGGCTAATATTTTGGAGCACTGTATTTCAAAAACTATGAGGTTTAAAAAACTGAAACTTAGGATTTTCCCATATCTTTATTGGGTATATTTACCTGCCAATTTTCATTAAAATTCGTGTCGGTGGGTTACATTTTGCAAAAAAAATCGGTGATTTGACATGGTATTAATAACCCAATTCGAAAGCATGCTGGAGTGACTTGGAGGGGACTGCCTCAAGGCAAACTATTGTGTAAGAAACTTGGGGAGACCTTTATCCAGCAGTGGAGTGATAATGGTTGACACTGATGATGATATCTCTATGTTTGTTACACACTTTCAAATCGACGGGCTGTCGAGATTTTTTTGAGGGGGAATGGTATAAATCTCTGATTGTAACACAGACTCGCTGTGTCATATTCCTGTCATTTGAAAATCTGTTCTCAAATGTGGAAGCATTTGAATCAACACGTGTTACCACTTCACAATGTTCTCATACATTCCACCACTGAAGAAGGTAGCAATTGCTGTGGAGCTGTCTTGTTTATTTACCTAATGAGTAGAGTTCATTTCTGACGCCCTCTCAGGCGTACTTCTCCATGAATCTCTTTAGTGTTTCCCCTTGAAGTATTTATTATCATACACTCTGTGGAATAACAATTTTCTTTGAGTGGTCATTAGCATTGCCAGTGCAAGTAAACATTATAATAAATAAAATGGGCATAATTTAGGAATAGCTATAAGGTTATCTTATTAGATTTAATGGATGACAGTGATTTCATATGAATTTTTTCCTTCCACTGGTTATGCTAGAGACCAGTGGTGGGAAATCACTTATTGAAAATATATTAAATGTTATACTTATTATAGAGGAATAAATTAATTCACAATGTATTGCCATACCAAAATTATGGTTCACAATTTAATGACAGCTCTTCATTATGTTTGAACTGTTTTTTTTTTTTTTTTTTTTTTTTGCTAGAATATGCCTGTACAGGAAAAACACATGAGGTAAACAATATAGTTAAATGTTTTAATTAAAGAATGACTATTTGAAAATAAAACTAATGAACTGGACATAAACACATGCCTTTTGTATGTGGGTCGTGGGATGACAGTAAAAAGTTGCAGAGTGGAATATTTTTTTTTACTTTGTGTGTGTGTGTGTGTGTGTGTGTGTGTGTGTGTGTGTGCGCGCGTGCGTGTGTGCGCGCACATAGTTTACTTGTTCATGATCTATGTGGTCTGTGGGTTCCCAATTTAAAATTGAATACAGTATCTTATCCAGAATATTATTGTAGCTGCTCCATAGTATTAGGTACTAGATAGTGCCACAATTGCGTGCTTTTGTTTTAAGATATTATATATGCCACAACTTAATGCTTTTGTTTTAAGAATTTTTAATGCTTTGATACATTATATTTTTTTATATTTTGATATATTATGATTTGAAGATTTACATTTATTTTGCAGAACTCTCCATTGTATGAGCATCTGAAAGAAACAGGATTTGAGGATCCATATCATGATGAAAGCAGCAAATATTCACTTTCTCAGGAAAGTTCCCACCATTCTCAGAGAACAAGCTCATTTAATTCTTTTGGGAACAAAATTGAAGCTTTTATTCTGGTAAATACCCATTTATCATTATTGGTTAAATGGGTTTAGCATGTGATAGAAATATAAAGGATCATCATTGCTAATGACTATAACATACACTAACTAATTCATTTTTTTAAATGTGCACATGTGCATTAAAAATCTCTTAATCAGTAGATTTTGGTTAATTGGGACATGTTGAGGTTAGAGCACTTTGGTTCAATTGAGTGGCTGTCCCAATTATGTGAAGCTTTATCCTGAAGAATTAATTTGAGGGTGTTCTTCAAGAATTGTCCCAAATAAATGGCTGCCCTGATTAACTGATTGCCCAATTTGCCAGGCTCTACATCATTTTATGTTTCATTATTTTTACAGGTCATTATGAATTTCTCCAGAAACTTATATAATGGTGTGTTTTCTTCTTTTTTTTTTTTTTTTTTAGTAGTACTAGAACTTTCTCAAAAAGTGTATATTGAGAATAATACTCAATTAAAATGCAAAACACAATAATTCAATTTCTGAGTTGCTTATTTGACTGACTGATAATACAGATCCCATAACTGACTATCAGGAATTTTCCAAAGAGTATATCAATGACAGTCCCTGAAACATTAAATCTGAAGTGCCAGCAGTCTATTAAACATTTCAGAATTTAAATTACAGTGTTCTGTGATATTTTCTGTGGTATATTTACACTATCTACCAACAAGTAATTGGACACCTGTGATAGCAAAGGAAAATGAAGTTTATTCACCTTCAATAGTTGGTGGAGCCTCCACGAGCAGCGATTACAGCTACGACCCTCCGGGACGTACTCTCAACTAGGCGTTGTACGACGGCTAGCAGTATTTTCTTCCACTTGGCTTGGAGAAGACAGGTCAGTTCCTTCACCGATTTCGGACGGTGGGGGCACCCCTTAAGTCGACGCTTCAACTCGTCCCAGAGGTGCTCGATAGGGTTAAGGTCCGGGCTCTGCGCAGGCCAGTCCATTCGATTAACCCCATTGTCACCATACCAAGCCATGGTGGACCTCGCAACATGACAGGTGGCATTGTCATCCTGAAAGTAACATGGGTCCACCCCGTAAAACTGTCACGACGTAGGAAGCGCATGGTCATCCAAAATGGTGCAGTAGGTCTCGGCGTTGAATCTACCAAGAATTGCGACCAAGGATCCCGTGCCATACCAGGACAAACAGCCTCATAGCATAATTCCACCGCCGCCGAACTTCACAGTTGGCACAATACATTCCAGCAGGAGGCATTCTCCAGGCAGACACCAAACCCAGACCCTGCCATCCGAATGGTAGAGGGTGAACCTGTTTCCACTGTTCAACGGTCCACTGTCGACGTTCTTTGCACCACGTTAGCCGAGCAGCGCTATTGGACTTGGTGATCAAAGACTTGTGGGCAGCAGCACGTCCATGATAACCAAGCAGATGGGCTTCCTTACAGATGGTATTCATTGAAACAACACTCCCGGATGCCTGTTGAAACTCCTCGCAGATGTGGCCCATCGATTTGGTGCGGTTCTTCCAAATTTCTCTGGCCAGCACCCGTCGGTCTCTAACTCCCAGTTTTGTGGGTCTGCCGGGTCGGGGCACATTCCGACAGTCACCTCTCATCATCCACTTGCCAATCACGTAGGCCTCTGTCGATTTTGGGTACTTTAACTCGCTGGGTATGTCACGTATGTATCGGCCATTTCTGTGATACCCGACGATTACACCTTTCTCGAAATCAGAGAGCTCCAAACTGTGTGGCATCTTGCATGCGACTGGTTGCGTTGTTGTTTCCCACACGATATTTAATGGCAGCGGCCGTGACGTGTATCAGGACCGCAGATATCGTCGATTCCAGGGGTGTCCAATTACTTGTTGGTAGATAGTGTAGTTTTAAAGCCATAAATGAGACTCTTCATAAGTCATAAAATGAAAAATTTATTCTTAAATCATACTCTGTTGTAAGTTTTCCATTTACTGCTGCTATACACTGAATGATCACTGAATTATGGCCACCTACCAAATGCATCATGCGTCCTCCTTTTGCCCCCAGTACAGCAGCTATTTGATGTGGTATTGATTCAATAAGATGCCGGAAGCAGTTGGGAGGTATGGCAAACCAAGCTGTATGTAATGCGGCTTGAGTGCAGATATGGATGTGATTGGTGTACCCAGATGCCTAATATCTGTTCCAAGTGTCCCACAAATGCTCTATGGGATTGATATCAGGGGTGTTTGGAGGCCATTTGGTTTGCTGGAAGTCTGAACTGTGTTCCTCAAACCATTCCTGCCCAACATTGGACCTGTGGCTCAGCACATTGTCGTCTTGGAAGACACTGTCACCATTTTGGAAAAAGTGCAACATTTCTGGGTGTACAGAGTCAGCCAGCAATTCATGATAGTTGGCACCAGTCATATGTTGTTCCACATGCACCAGGTGTCCAGTTTCCTGCTAGATAAACATGCCCTACACCATACAACAGGGTTGTCCAACATTTTTGTGTAAAGGGCCACTTGCGGGCCAGCGGTTGCTGCAAATTCCATAAAAAAAAAAAAAATATATATATATATATGTATGGGATGTAAGGTCAGGTGATGCGTAACATCACAGCCTCTCCTTGACAAATGTCAACCCCGCCTTCTCGTGGTGCATCCTGTTCCCACTAAAGGGGCTCTGACGACCGCCAATAATGGTATAACTATACCATCGGGATTAGAGGAAATGCTATCCCACGCTCGCCAACCCGCTTGGCCAGCGTGGTGAGTTATGGCCAAACCCCTCCAAAATGACTCCACAACTTAAATCTTGGCCCTCAGTCTCCGGCAGCTGGAATGTACCTGGCCAAGGCAGCGGCCAGTGCAACATGAAGGCAGAGGGTGCTAAGAATCACAGGAGGACCAGACTAGGCTGCCATCTGATGCTGACCTTGGCTACGTATAATGGACGCTCCCTATCTTCTGATTCAAGGCTTCTTGAATTGGAAGAGGAACTACAAAGGATCAAGTGGGACATCGTCGGGCTAAGTGAGGTAAGGAGAAAAGGAGAAGATCTCATTGAACTGAAAAGTGGACATCTCTTCTACTATCGTGGGACAGATACTGGCAGAACTAGTGGTGTTGGATTTATAATAAACAAGAAACTGAAGGATAAAGTTGTAGAAGTTGAAAGTTCCTCTGACAGAGCTGTACGACTCGTTATCCAACTCTCGAGAAGATACCAGGCTCAGATTATTCAAACTTATGCACCCACCACAAGTCATCCTGAAGAAGAAATTGAAGAATTGTATGAGGAAATTCGTCATCTAAATAATAAAGGTAAGCAGCATTTGAAGATAATTATGGGAGATTTCAATGCAAAAATAGGGCAGCAGCAACAGAATGAAACTTCAGTAGGTAAATTCGGTCACGGCAACAGAAACCAGCGTGGAAATACTCTCGTAGAGTTTGCAGAGGCAGAAGGGTTTTTCATCTTGAACTCCTTTTTTCAAGAAAAAACCACACAGGAAATGGACATGGAGACATCCAAATGGGACAACAAGTGAAATTGATTTTATTATGTGTAACAAAAAATTCGTCATAGAAGACTGCAGTGTGCTAAACAAGTTCAACACGGGTAGTGACCATAGATTGGTGAGATGTAAGATGCACCTGAACACTAAACTCGAACGTGGCAAGCTCATAAGACAAACAAAATGTATTGACATAACCAACCTTAAAAAACACCATAATACCTTCAAGTTGGAACTGAAAAACAGATTCTCTGCTTTAGAAGGCCTAACATTGGAAGAAGTGGATATTTCTGAAGTTAACAGAAAAGTAACCAAAGCTCTTATGGAAACAGCAACAAAATAAGCTGGGTCTAAGAACAAGTTGCATGGGAACAAATTATCAGGAAAAACCAAAATGTTGATGCAAAAAAGAAGAGAGATGAGGACAACTAAAGAAGATGTGACTTCCAAAATGGAATATATAGAGCTATGCAAGACAGTACGAAAAAGTATCACTGAAGACGTAAGGAAATTCAACTGTGAACTAGTAAGGAAAGCAATTGAAAACAACCAAAGCCTAAAGATAGCAAAGGGACATCTCAGTAAGGGAAGAAAACAGATTATGGCACTGAGAAAAGAAGATGGTTCTGTAACAAGAAATAGAGGCAAAATTTTGACAAGAGTGAAAGATTTCTACTCCAAATTATATGAAAGGGATGATACATGTATTCCAGACATCATGAAAGGTACCCGTACCAGAGTTCTTCCAGTCCTCCCAGCAGAAGTTGCACATGCAATCAAGAACATGAAGTGGGGAAAAGCTCCAGGAGAAGATGGAATTACTGTAGACATCACACAAGAAGCAAGTGGAGAAATCGAAACAGTACTCGCCCAAATTTTCACTCGATGCCTCAATGAAGGGAAGATTCCTGAGGATTGGAACAACGCTACAGTGATCCTGCTACATAAAAAAGGTGACATTGAGGATTTCAGGAACTACAGACCTATCAGCCTCCTATCAGTGGTTTATAAAATCTTCACTAAAGTTCTTTCACACTGCTTGAAGGTAACACTGGACATGGCTCAACCGAGAGAACAAGCTGGATTTTGGAGTGGCTACAGCACAATAGATCATATCCACGTATTGAGAGAACTAATTGAAAGAGCGAGGGAATATGAACTTCCATTGTACATGGCTTTTATCGATTATGAAAATGCCTTTGATTCGGTGAAACCATCAGCAGTTACAATGGCTCTGAAATCCTGTGGTATTGAAGAGGCATACATTAATATTATTAATAACATCTATGAAAATGCAAGTGCAAAGATTCGGCTGTTTGAAAGTACAACACACATAAAAATTGGAAAGGGAGTGAGTGAGACAAGGTGACACCATATCTCCGAAGCTCTTTAATGTCACATTGGAAAATGTCTTTCAATCACTGAACTGGGAAAACAAAGGAATAAAGATTAATGGAGATTATCTAACCCACCTTCGTTTTACTGATGACGTAGTCATTTTTGCAACTACCCCATCAGAGCTACAGAATATGATCCAGGAACTTGCTGACAAGAGTAAAGAAGTGGGATTAAAAATGAACTTTCAGAAGACAAAAGTGATGTTCTTACGAAAAATGAAGATTTATCGATTCATGGCAAAAAGCTGGAGATAACAGACACTTACGTTTATCTTGGGCAGCAGATATCAAGTGAGGGTCACATTGATGAAGAAATTAATCGGAGTACAAAACTTGCCTGGAGAGCTTTTGGAAGAAACAGCATAATTTTCAAGAGCAATATGCCATTATGTCTTAAAAGAAAAGTGTTTGATCAATGCATCCTTCCAGTGCTTACGTATGGTGCAGAGACGTGGACCTTAACTAAAAGAGACATACAAAGGCTGCAGACAACTCAAAGAAGCACGGAGAGGTGCATGCTTGGTGTAACCAGGAGAGATAAGAAGAGGAACTCTTGGATCCGAAAAATGACAAGAGTGGAAGACATCATGATCACAGTTAAATCCCTGAAATGGCAATGGGCTGGACATACTGCCAGAAGGAGAGACCATCGATGGACAGCCGAAATTTTAGATGGGATTCCAAGGGACAGGAAAAGACCCAGAAAAAGACCACATGGGAGATGGGTGGATGAAATTCGAAAGTATGCGGGAGTGACATGGAGGAGACTGGCACAAGACAGACCGTTGTGGAGGAAACTTGGGGAGACCTTCGTCCAGCAGTGGATTGATAATGGTTGACAATGATGATGATGATGATGATGATATATATATATAGAAAATTAAAAGCAAAAACATTAGAAATGGACAGTAAAATTAGACATAGAAATTTTCAAAATTCTTAATATTAAAAGTAATTTATTACCTTTTTTTTTTTTTTTCGTTGTTAAACCAAACGCTCAGTTAATGTGAGGTCTGACATAACTTTTGCTTACACAGGTAGTCAATGTCTACCCGTACTTTTGATATAGTGATGCACAGAATTCCAGTAAGATGTTCATCTGTCAGATGGGACTTTGAATTTGTTTTTATGGCTTTCATGCTAGAAAATAACTGTTCGCAGCAATATGTGCTACCAAACAGTGCAATGCATTGAAGGACGTGTTTTGAGACATTTGGATAAGAATCTGAGGGAACATAATTTTTTTTAAATGCTAACAAGTCATACTCTACGAATGCTCTCTTCATGGCAGTGTCACTTTTTATCTCGACTAGTTCCATCTGCAACATATCAGGAGCATCATTGACATCGGTTCCAAATGGATCTGAAAACAACTTCATTTCATCACCGTGTTCTCTGAAATGTGAAAATTTTTCTGTGAATTCATCACTAAGTTTTTCAATCAGTTTAGAGTACTTTTTATGGTCCACCGTATCAGACGGCCTTGTTGATAGTGCTGTGAAGTGGACAATTTTTTTCACACTCAACTGTTGCTGAAGCAGTTGTAACTTATGCATGAACGCTTGGATATGCCCAAACAGTTTATAGGCAAGTTAATCCCTTCCTTGTAATTTCACATTTAAGTCTGCAAGATATTTAGTGATATCTACCAGGAATGCCAAGTCATTCAACCACTCATCGTCATTCATAAAACTTTCATCTTTCCCTTTTTTTGCAATAAAGATCTTTATTTCTTCAAGCAGTGTCATCGCCCTGCTGAGCCAGCGAACACGGTTGAAGTAAATTACATCGCCATTGGATAATTCTAATTCTGTAAGAAAAGTTTTGAACTGTCTGTGATTGAGCCCCTTGGATGTTATAAAATTGATTGTTGAAACAACTTTTTCCATTACGTACATGTTGCATATCCATGGTCTTTGCACACAGTTGCTCTTGGTGAATGATGCAGTGGTATGTGATGACATCATTAGGCACTGATTTCAGCATTAGATTTGCAAATCCATTATGCTTTCCTACCATTGACAGGGCTCCATCTGTTGTAATTCCACAAAATTTATCCTCCGGAAGACTGAATTTCACCAAGACACGTTTTACCTCATTAAAAATGTCTTTTCCAGTTGTTGTGTCTTTCAGTGGACATAAGTCCAATAATTCCTAAACGATTTCAAAAGTTGCGGTGATTCCTTGTACATAGGTTGCCAGTTGTGCTGTATCGCTTATATCCGTACTTGCATCGAGCGCTAAGCTGTAAAATTGGCAAGCTTTGAGACTTTTAATGAAAGCATTTTCAATGTTGGTTGCTAAATCTTCTACTGTTCTAGTAACTGTCTGGGATGAAAGACTCGTTTTTTCTACCATCAACTTTTTATCAGGACATGCTACAGATGTAAATATGTACAAGCAATCTTTCAAAAATTCCCCATCCGATAACGGTTTTCCTCTCTTGGCTATTTCTTCCGCTATCAAATAACTGATCTTGGTAGCCTCCTCAGAACTTTGGTTTGCAGCTTTAAAGAAAGATTGTTGCCTGATAATATTGTTTTTTAGAGAGTTCACTCGATCGATTCTTTCTTGGCCTGTTAGATTGTCATATTTTCTGGCATGCTTCGTGGAATAATGTCTCTTGATATTATATTCTTTTACAACAGCGATTCTCTCTTGGCATATCAGACACAATATGCCCTCATTGGGATGTAAGGTCAGGTGATGCGTAACATCACAGTCTCTCCTTGACAAATGTCAACTCCGCCTTCTCGGGGTACATCCTGTTCCCACTAAAGGGGCTCTGACGACTGCCAATAGCGGTATAACTATACCATCGGGATTAGAGGAAATGCTATCCCACATTCACCAACCCGCTTGGCCAGCGTGGTGAGTTATGGCCAAACCCCTCCAAAATGACTCCACAACTTAAATCTTGGCCCTCAGTCTCCGGCAGCTGCAATGTACCTGGCCAAGGCAGCGGCCAGTGCGACATGAAGGCAGAGGGTGCTAAGAATCCCCGGAGGACCGGACTAGGCTGCCATCTGATGCTGACCTTGGCTACGTACAACGGACGCTCCCTATCTTCTTATTCAAGGCTTCTTGAATTGGAAGAGGAACTACAAAGGATCAAGTGGGACATCGTCGGGCTAAGTGAGGTAAGGAGAAAAGGAGAAGATCTCATTGAACTGAAAAGTGGGCATCTCTTCTACTATCGTGGGACAGATACTGGCAGCACTAGTGGTGTTGGATTTATAATAAACAAGAAACTGAAGGATAAAGTTGTAGAAGTTGAAAGTTCCTCTGACAGAGCTGCACGACTCGTTATCCAACTCTCGAGAAGATACCAGGCTCAGATTATTCAAACTTATGCACCCACCACAAGTCATGCTGAAGAAGAAATTGAAGAATTTTATGAGGAAATTCGTGATCTAAATAATAAAGGTAAGCAGCACTTGAAGATAATTATGGGAGATTTCAATGCAAAAATAGGGCAACGGCAACAGAATGAAACTTCAGTAGGTAAATTCGGTCACGGCAACAGAAACCAGCGTGGAAATACTCTCGTAGAGTTTGCAGAGGCAGAAGGGTTTTTCATCTTGACTCCTTTTTCAAGAAAAAGCCACACAGGAAATGGACATGGAGACATCCAAATGGGACGACAAGTGAAATTGATTTTATTATGTGTAACAAAAAATTCGTCATAGAAGACTGCAGTGTGCTAAACAAGTTCAACACAGGCAGTGACCATAGATTGGTGAGATGTAAGATGCACCTCAACACTAAACTCGAACGTAGCAAGCTCATAAGACAAACAAAATGTATTGACATAACCAACCTTAAAAAACACCATAATACCTTCAAATTGGAACTGAAGAACAGATTCTCTGCTTTAGAAGGCCTAACATCGGAAGAAGTGGATATTTCTGAAGTTAACAGAAAAGTAACCAAAGCTCTTATGGAAACAGCAACAAAATTAGCTGGGTCTAAGAACAAGTTGCATGTGAACAAATTATCAGGAAAAACCAAAATGTTGATGCAAAAAAGAAGAGGGATGAGGACAACTAAAGAAGATGTGACTTCCAAAGTGGAATATATAGAGCTATGCAAGACAGTACGAAAAAGTATCACTGAAGACGTAAGGAAATTCAACT
Organism: Macrothele yani; assembly: GCA_039090855.1. Classification (NCBI taxonomy): domain Eukaryota; kingdom Metazoa; phylum Arthropoda; class Arachnida; order Araneae; family Macrothelidae; genus Macrothele; species Macrothele yani. The sequence goes on from CM077004.1 coordinate 44,369,958, forward strand.
GTGAACTAGTAAGGAAAGCAATTGAAAACAACCAAAGCCTAAAGATAGCAAAGGGACATCTCAGTAAGGGGAAAAAACAGATTATGGCACTGAGAAAAGAAGATGGTTCTGTAACTAGGAATAGAGGCGAAATTTTGACAAGAGTGAAAGATTTCTACTCCAAATTATATGAAAGGGATGATACATGTACTCCAGACATCATGAAAGGTACCAGTACCAGAGTCCTTCCAGCAGAAGTTGCACATGCAATCAAGAACATGAAGCGGGGAAAAGCTCCAGGAGAAGATGGAATTACTGTAGACATCATACAAGAAGTAAGTGGAGAAATCGAAACTGTACTCGCCCAAATTTTCACTCGATGCCTTAATGAAGGGAAAATTCCTGAGGATTGGAACAACGCTACAATGATCTTGCTACATAAAAAAGGTGACATTGAGGATCTCAGGAACACACAGACCTATCAGCCTCCTATCAGTGGTTTATAAAATCTTCACTAAAGTTCTTTCACACCGCTTTAAGGTGACACTGGACATGGCTCAACCGAGAGAACAAGCTGGATTCAGGAGTGGCTACAGCACAATAGATCATATCCACGTACTGAGAGAACTAATTGAAAGAGCGAGGGAATATGAACTTCCATTGTGCATGGCTTTTATCGATTATGAAAAAGCCTTTGATTCGGTGAAACCATCAGCAGTTGCAATGGCTCTGAAATCCTGCGGTATTGAAGATGCATACATTAATATTATTAATAACATCTATGAAAATGCAAGTGCAAAGATTCGGCTGTTTGAAAATACAACACACATAAAAATTGGAAAAGGAGTGAGACAAGGTGACACCTTATCTCCGAAGCTCTTTAATGTCACATTGGAAAATGTCTTTCAATCACTGAACTGGGAAAACAAAGTGATAAAGATTAATGGAGATTATCTAACCCACCTTCGTTTTGCTGATGACATAGTCATTTTTGCAACTACCCCATCAGAGCTACAGAGTATGATCCAGGAACTTGCTGACAAGAGTAAAGAAGTGGGATTAAAAATGAACTTTCAGAAGACAAAAGTGATGTACAATGCTTTTACAAGAAATGAAGATTTGTCGATTGATGGGGAAAAGCTGGAGATAACAGACACGTACGTTTATCTTGGACAGCAGATATCAAGTGAGGGTCACATTGGTGAAGAAATTAATCGACGTACAAAACTTGCCTGGAGAGCTTTTGGAAGAAACAGCATGATTTTCAAGAGCAATATGCCATTATGTCTTAAAAGAAAAGTGTTTGATCAATGCATCCTTCCAGTGCTTACGTATGGTGCAGAGACGTGGACCTTAACTAAAAGAGACATACAAAGGCTGCAAACAACTCAAAGAAGCATGGAGAGGTGCATGCTTGGTGTAACCAGGAGAGATAAGAAGAGGAACTCTTGGATCCGAAAAATGACAAGAGTGAAAGACATCATGATCAGAGTTAAATCCCTGAAATGGCAATGGGCTGGACATACTGCCAGAAGAACAGACCATCGATGGACAGCCGAAATTTTAGATTCAATTCCAAGGGACAGGAAAAGACCCGGAAGAAGACCACATGGAAGATGGGTGGATGAAATTCGAAAGTATGCGGGAGTGACATGGAGGAGACTGGCGCAAGACAGACCGTTGTGAAGGAAACTTGGGGAGACCTTCGTCCAGCAGTGGATTGATAATGGTTGACAATGATGATGATGATGATGATGATGCCCTCGTTATGCTCAATAACAAAAAAATCATCGGTCAAAGCACCCTTAAAAGCTCTTCATTCAGAATCGAGTTTCCTTTTCTTGTGTGTATTCACTGGAGCTGCCATGTTTGGGGCAATGTATTTTAACAAGAACTTTGCTGGATATTTAACTAATAAATACACTGATGTTTAACTAGCACTGTTACTTCTGTGAGAAAAACTTGCAATTGAAAAGACGATTTCTTAATGAAAAGCTTAGGAGGCAATCGTCACATGGAGCTCAGCTCTGCATGGAACAGGTAGATATTTGACACCTGAATGGCTGGAGAAAACAATGCTTCCAGTGACTGTGCAGACCTTTTCTCCTGCCCTCAACTTTTTTCTGGGTTATTTGTTTGCTCACTTGTGATAGAGGAAAGGCTTCCAGCGTGAAAAGGACTGCCACAGGAAAGGTTTTCAAACTGTTCCCACGGTTTTTCCTTATTTCTGAAATATTTAGTTCTCTACAATTTTTGCTTTTCTTTTTTAAATCCTGGAATTTTTAAAATTCTGAACAGTAGCAGGTGGACTGGATTAAAATATTTGGTGGGCCAGACTACGGGCCGCGGGCCGTATGTTGGAAAACCCTGCTATATACAACTACCTCTACTGGCTTGCACTGTGGAGACCATGCAGGATGGATTGAGTGTCTCATGATGTTTGTGTTAAATACATACATGACCATCCACACACATTAAATAAATTCATTGAAAAATATGAGGTTGCTCATTATTGTACATATTTTTCAACTATATAGTTGTACGTTGTGTACTGTTTCTCATATTATATGAATGTTATAGTGCTCGCAGGAAACATTCCTTCTTTGCCTAACATAGGGCCAATATTGTTGAATGCAACCAGATATTATAAAATTAAGGTAAAAATATTATATGAATGAAAACAATTACTCACATTCTGTTTTAATGGAGTATTCAGGAACATTGAGCTTTATTCTGCGATATTCCATGATGTCTTGAATTCGTTGAAATCACTTCAAGCAGTCACTTCGTGACGATTTTAGGCTTGTCTAGTTTCAATAGTTGGGCAACCCTTCTTCCTATTGTCTTGTGATCCCAATGTTGAAATGTTTAAAACAATAAACTATTGAATGGTTTAACCTTCAATTTGAAGGGGAATCAATTTGGTAAAATATTCAGTCATTTTAAAGCATTTCTAGACTTCATTTTTCACTTGATACGTTAAAAAATTGATAAGCCAGTATTCCATTTCAGTGAGTTGTACCTCCAAAAATGACATTTAAAAACTTAAAAATATTAAACAGTCAAACCTTTAAGTTGAAGGGAAGTCAGTCATGTACAAAACATTTTGTCTTGACAATAGTTCAAACATTGTTTCCTGCTACACAAACACTCCCAAACTAGTTTCGACTATCATTTTCATAGTCATCTTCTGTGGGCTAAACGATGTGTTTCTCATCGTGCTTGTTGTACATCGGCCTACTATCTCACAATCAGCTGGATGACCCGAAAGTTCCACGTCGACCGAATCTTTCTGTGCATTGAGATTTTAGTTTTATTGCGCATTCTGCGTCACGCACGTACAATTCTTGATTGGAACGTCGAACTTTGCTCCCGATTTCAAATTATCTGGTGTCGCCATCTTCCATACGTCAATTGACTCTGTATTTGTCTTGTTCTTATATCTTTTATTTTGGCTGTTTTTTTTTTGCTTTCTTTTCTTGCTCAATGAGATATCTCCATGCATATGGAAGGTTCATTGGTTCATTGTAATTACAATTTCTTTTTCTAGTTTTTTCGATCATAACTGCTTTTGATAAAATTTGGGCCTTAGTTTTATGTGGTGTTATTAAATTTAGCTTCTGGCCAATCTGGGATTGCCTCAGTTTCAATACAATGTTTGATTAAATATGTTTTATTATCTTTTTTATTCCAATTAGATATGTGTTCTCCCAGTCTTGTCTTAAATCTTCTTTTGGCACTTCCTATGTATATTTTATTTGTTTCATCAATTCTCTCAGTATCTGTAGAGTTTCTTGTTGGAATGCAGTATACTTCCGCTCTTTCAAGAATCGATCTTTTTTCATTGCCTGTTGTCAATAAGGTTTCATTATCAATAACTGTTTCCGCAAGTATCAAATTATCCTTTGCACATTCTTTCTTTAGAATATTTGCAAGTGGAGAGATGTAAGGGAATTTACCTCCAAATTTTAACGTTCATATAACATGAGAAACAGTACACAATATATCAACTATATAGTTGAAAAATTTGTACAATAATGATTATAACCACATAATAAAGTTCAACACAAAAATGTGTTTGAAGAATTGATTGGATGAGGTTGCTCTTCTTTACTGTTAGTAGCATTTGCTCATTTTTTACTTACTTTCATGTTAGCCAATCCTCTTTTATTTTTGGAAAATATTTTCTTATACAATTTTTTGTGTTATGCACACAAAAATTATTTTCATCTCAAGTCACACAAACCAGCCTTCAGCTTGGTTTCAGTCACATGTTGTCTTCTGTGGTAGTGTGGTGTTCGTTTTCTGTATCATGTTCCCAATTACCTATTTTTGTTTATCTTTCTTTTAACTTCAGTTGCCGAAATGTTGAGCATGAAAAGTAAAAGGGGAGATCTCTGTTTAATTGTTGAAACCAAGTTACAAATACTGATTGCTGTGGCCAAAGTATAGGCAATGATTTCAGGTGATAGGTATACTTTGCTTAATGATGATCCAGGTTCACCATTCATCAGCAATGTATGACAAAGCTATCATTTATTGTTATATATGTGAAACAGTGATGATTGTGATAATTCAAGAAATAGACAAAAGCAAAAAAATGGACATCTTCAATTGATAAGTTTAATGCTTTAATGGACTGCACTTATTAAGGTCTGAATATTCATTTTTAGAGCAGTGCTTGCCCTTTCATTTGCTTGACATATCCTTCACATCATTTATTGCTATTGTTTTTAAAATGTTTGTAATGAAGAATGCTTTGGAGTAGAAGTGTTTTTTTTTATAATATTTGTTTTTCAGAAATGTTGAAAATAATGGTTTTCAAATGGTAAGTTATAAAAGTGTAATGGTTTGAGTTAAATTTCCTTGAAAATGTTTATGGACTCTAAATATCTATCAGTTCTATGCAGCAACTATAGAGACATAGAGACAGATTTTTGGCAAGTCCATTTGACTGAAGTATGCAAAGTTCTCCCACAGTACTTTATTTTTCAACCTAAATCTGGGGTGAAATCAAGCAATTTATTATGCGGTGTTATTAGTTTGCATTGACATTGTAATTGTAAGCATTCTGACTCTTCTGGGTGCCTGTTCAAAATAATTTATTACTTAAATTGGAGTTAATGACTTCTAAAACTAGAGTTTCCATGACTTCATTCATTGAGAAAATTTCGACATAGCATCACATTGTGAAGTATCTTTGTGCTAAAATTAAGAAAAAAGGAAGAACAGTTACAATCTTCTTTCTTGTCTCAACAACAAAGTAGTAAGAACGGTTGCTGTATCTTTTATAGTTTTACATACATACATATCACTAAGCTGCTCTCTGAGATTCAGAGGTTACCTCCACAAAGAAATACAGACTACCAGATAAATTTTTAACTGATTATTTACTTACTGTTGCCATATCAAACTTCTCCATTTATAGCAATCTTGACATCCAAATTGTTTCCGCGGTGGACCGTCCTTTTCACGTGTGGTAAGTCTACCATATCCCACACTTGAGTCTGTTTTTAATATTCTTTGTGTATTTTTAATCAGGTAAGTACATCAGTGTGGGGAATTAGCCCACAGCTGACAGTTCCAGTTGGTCATTCAACCAAAGGATTCTGAAACAAAACCCAGTGTTTAATACATATTAAGTGCATTATATTGCTGCATTGCAATATCCTTATACACTATATTTATGCGGTATGAAACTGATATAAATGTAATGAAACAACCAACTTTTGGTTTTTTCATCGCTAATTTTTCTGTTACGCTCATTAAACATTACATAATGTGATCATACCACTCATTTGCAATTTCCATACCTTGACATATTAAGTAATAGCTGAGGCAAAAAAAAAAAAAAAAAGGGCATTTGCACTTACTGTACTTTGGCGGTTGGTTTTCATTTGGTGCTGCTTCTTTGTCTTTAAATTAACGTTGAACATTTCAGTTGACTGACCATTGAAATTTAGCTTGTCATTTGTCCAAAGTGTATTATATATAATTTATGACTACAAACTTGGGGTGTTGAATAAAGTAAAAATATCAACGTTTACCACAATCAATGATTTATTATATATCGACTATAGTTTTGCAGAGCTTCTGGCTCGGCTTTATCAGGACGAATGGACCATTTCTTTCAAGCGCGTGGAAACAACTTACCAAAAACCGTGACCGTCAGAATTCTGATTATGTCACAATGATTTGAATGTTTACGCTCCATTCGTCCTGATGAAGCCGAGCCAGAAGCTCTGCGAAACTATAGTCGATATATAATAAATCATTGATTGTGGTAAACGTTGATATTTTTACTTTAAACTGTATTATGTATAAATGGGCTAAGGTTTAAAAAAAAAGGAAACGCGTACAGTAAATGTCGTATGAGGTCACTCGGAGAATAAAGCAAAGGTCCAGTTTTTGGTATAAAATACACTGAAGAGCAATTAAATTGGAGATACCTGTCTAGTAACGTGTAGCACTACCTTTCGTCCTGATGACGGCGGCGATTCCTCTCGGCATGGACTCGACAAGACACCAGAAGCGTTAGGAAGCCATACGGATCCACGACCCCTGAACAAGCTGCCACAGTTCACGAAGATTTGATGGAGGGGAGTCAGAGCCTCCAACATCTCTCTCGATAGCATCACAGATGTTCTCGATGGGATTGAGGTCAGGTGACCTAGCTGGCCAAGGAAGTGAGGTCACGTCGGTGGAGTGTTCATCCAACCATTCGGATACAATTCGGGAGCCATGGCACGGTGCATTGTCTTGTTCCAGGATGAGGTTTCCAGTGGGATGTTGAAGACGCACAAACGGGAGCGATGGCACGGTGCGTTGTCTTGTTGCAGGATGAGGTCTCCAGTGGGATGTTGAAGACGCACAAACGGGAGCAAATGGTCGTCCAGGATATCCTGGTAACATTGACCTGTGAGGGACGATGTCACACGTATCAGGGATCCCATTTCAGTCCACGTAAACAGTCCCCAGAAGAGAATGCCACCTCCACCAGCTTTAAGAGTACCCTGCTGGCAAGAAGGATCCATCGCTTCATGTGGTTTGCGCCGTACTCGTATCCTGCCATCCACATGTACCAACGTGAATCTCGACTCATCAGTCCAGGCAACATTTTCGCACATGTCTAGGGTCCAGTGGCGATGTTCCCGTGCCCATGCTAATCTTTGCACCCTGTGATGTGCAGTCAGCAGCAGTACCCTCTTGGGACGATGGCTTCTGTACCCCATAGCGAGGAGATGGTTCTGGATGGTGTGGCTGCTTACACATTTTTGTGCACCAGCGTTAAATTGCTGAGTGATTTCTTGCACTGTGGCCCGTCTATCCGCTGTTACAATGCGAACTAGCTGACGATGACCCCGCTCTTCCACACGCTGTTGTCCACAGAAGTTGCCCCTTGCAGGGATGGTTTTACCGGATCACGGTGCACCCGTGACACAGTGGCTCGTGAAAATCCCAGTGCCTGCACGACTTCCGAGATGGAGTGACCCATTCGTCGGGCCCCGACAATTTGCCCACAATCAAATATGCTTAGATCCTTCGTCTTACCCATACTGCATCAGACTCTTACTGATTCCCATCGCATCACTCCTTATATTGTCGGATTGCTGCATACATCATGTCGTTTCCGTTTACAGGGCTTCCCACAGTGCCACATTTGCATAACGCCAGCTGTCTGTAATTCAGTTGCTCTTCAGTGTATATATCTGCTATCTTTTATACCGAAAATTGGACCTTTGCTTTATTCTCCGAATGACCTCGTATGACATTTACCGTACATGTTTCCTTTTTTTGAAACCTTAGCCCATTTATACATAATACATTTTGGACAAATGACAAGCTAAATTTCAATGGTCAGTCAACTGCAATGTTCAGCATTATATTAAAGACAAAGAAGCAGCACCAAATGAAGACCAACCGCCAAACTACGGTAAGTGCAAATGCCCTTTTTTTGACTCATCTAGTACTTAATATGTCAAGGTATGGCCACATTATGTAACGTTTAATGAGTGTAACAGAAAAATTAGCGATGAAAAAAACAAAAGTTGGTTGTTTCACTACATTTATATCAAAACCCAAGGTGTTGGGGTCTTTCTGCCATGGTCACACAGAACTAGCTGGCACCTCTCCAACATTCACAGAGGCCCTTGTTGCTGTCCTGTGTGCCATTGTTGCCCATGGAGCGTTCCAAGCAGGCAAGCCCATCTCTCACTAAGACCTCCTGCTGTTTGTTGGAACTGCTTAAATTGTCTTTCCCCAAAACCTGCTTGAGGTTATGATGGTGCTGGTGGCTGGTGTATCCTAGCAATAATGCCAGTTGAATGTAAAATAAAAAATGATTTTAGCCCTCCCCAATAAAATGTTGAAAGGAAAATTACATGCTGAGGAACACAAATGACTTGATTCATTCTTATGTGGTGCAAACTACACCAGTCCATTGGTGCCAACTTATATGGGCTCGTGGGGCCCGAGCCCACCCGATAATTTGCCATGTGTTATTACGATTACTACTATATTACATATGACTTTATTAGAATTTTTTAGAGAAATTACTTTATGAAAATATTAAACCTTGTGTTATGGAAAACATAAGTAAATAGAATGTATGTTTCAAGTAAGGCCAAACGAGTTTCAAATATCTATTTTATTCTTTTTCAGTTCAAATATAATTATTTACACATAAATTAACAACACTTGGGCAACTCGAAGCAACATGAACCATTGTTGGTTCTCCTCATTCGAAACCCAACCTCTTTTCTGAGTTCTCAAACGAAGTCTAAAAAAAAAAAACTTATTTTCACATGTGGTGCTTCTTTTTGTGTAAATCGTAACTCAAGTCTTTGAGTCCACCCAATATTTTTCAAAAGTTGGCACCTCTGCACCAGTCACCGAAACATCTAAACCTTAGCTGTGTGAAACAGTAATGACTGACATTTAATGTCAAGTAAGTTACATTAGCCAAGTTCTTCTTGTGTAAAATATCTCTATTTCCATGAAGAGATGAGGAGGAGATAGGCATTATAAAATAAGGGTAAAATAATAAAATTGCTATGCTGTCATACACTATGATCAAAAGTATTTGGTCACCCTTTTTGAGTAGTGGATTTGTCCATATATTAATACATCACAGCCATGGCCCATAAAGGTATACAAAGATGATGTGACAATAACAGAAATCGTAGACAAGTATGAACAATAGAATCGGCTGTACGGTAGGGCTCAGGAACTTTCAATGTGGCATGGTCATAGATATGTGAATGGTCATAGGATGCCGTCTTACCAACAAATCAGCAAAAGAAAATGTTTGTCCTGGTCATAGGATGCCATCATGCCAAAAAAAAAAAAAAAAAATTGTGTTACAAATCTTACCAACAAGTGTCACACAAATTTGGTAAAATGGCATCCGGCATCCTATGACCATTACATTTGTCACACAAAGGATGCCATCTTACCAACAAATGGTCATAGGATGCCATCTTACCAACAAATCAGCAAAAGAAAATGTTTGTGCTGCTCCAGTAGCACCAATCAACTGTAAGTGATGTTATTGTGAAATGGAAATGACTAGAAGCAACAATAGCAGAGTCACAACCTAGTAAGTCTCATAAAATGACGAAGTGGGACTACCAAGTGCTGAAGCAGATCCTTGGTTGCAACACTTGCCACCGAGTTCTAAAATGCTTCTAGAAGTAGCGCCAGCACCATAATAGTTTGTTGAGAGCTGAAGGGAACAGGTTTCCGTGGCCAATCAGCTGCACACATGCCTAACAGCAGTAAGATCAATGTCAAGCATTGGTTGGAGCTTTATTACAGAAAGCAGAATTCTTTCTGGCCCTACCCAGAAAGCGTCTTCCTATTGTTTCATTCAGTATCTGTTGTTGGCATTCACATAACTTTTACATTTAACTTGACTCTTGGGTATTTTTTAACTTTTACATTTAACTTGACTCTTGGGTATTTCACGTTTTTAGTAAAATTATGCCAAAAACCTGAAGTGACATTTTTGAACAATCATACTTTCCTAAAATAGAGAGAGATATGAGAAAGTAAATATGTATGCTTTTTGGGTGGAAATAGGGAACTTTTAAACTCGGGCGCAATTTCAAGTCTTGCCCTGCCAGATAAAATAAGCTTGCTCCATCTGTGAGGGACTGTAAAATGTGGTAGCAGTTGGGAGGGTTCCATTTCTCAGAGGTGTCCAATTAGAGAGGTTTTCCTGTAAAATGAAATTCTCGTGACCTACCTGCCCATGTGTTTGTTGGATGCCTGCTGGAAAACTACTGATTGCAGAGTTTTGAAGTTTGGTATAAACTTTCAGAAAGTATGTGTATGTGCACATTGGAGCCATTTTTTTATAATACAAATTTCTAAAATTTTAATTAATTTTTTAGGTCACCTCTATTAAGAACACTGAACAACTAAATCATACACTGCTGACATATTATGCTTTTGTATTCTTGGAAAGCAGGGTGAATTGTAAGGGAAAAAAATCTATTTAAGGTGAAATTAAATGTGTACATCAATTTTAAAAGAATCTATTTTGTAAAGCAATTGGGAAGGGTATGTGCATCATACTAGGTAAAAAAATTTATATATATATATATTTTTCTATACAGTAGATGTCAGGAGAGAGGGTGATATCTGAGTTGAAAAAAAACAAAAAAACAACAACAACTAAAGAAGCTGCATATACGAAACCTTTGGTGTCACAAAAAAGTTCCAGGAAAAGCCTACAGTTTGATTTCTTTTTCATAGTAGAAAATATTACAATAAAATTATCCTTTTGCTAATTTTTAGGTAAGCTGATCAATGCTAGTCCATAAGCCACATCATGTATTTTTAGTGAAGCCCTTTTAACACCAGGCCCTTTACTCGAACACAATAATTGATGCTTAAACATGGCTAAACTCTTAGCTTCTTTTTGTGTGTGGTTTATAAAGTGCTAATGTGTTTGTGTGTGTCTCTTAAAATTAAACTTTTTGTTTCAAATTTGAGGCTTTTTCAGACTGGTTAAAGGTGCCTCAAGTTAGTGGTGAAAGCATTTTACAATATTACAGCTTTTGTTAAATGCCTGTAATTAGATAAAATTTCACTAAAAGCATATATTCTAAGTTTAAATTTACAGGGTTCATATGCCTCTTGGATTTCCTGGAAAATTCTTGGAATTAAATTCTGATTTTCCAGGGCTCTGGAAAACTGGGGAAAAAATGCAATTTTTAATGACTCCTGGAAAACTCCTGAAATTGTATTTCTTTTTACACAACTAGCTTGGTTAAAAGATTTGGCCGCCAGTGTTGCATCAGAAACAATAGCTCTTCTCCAGCTGTGAACTGGAGCGAGAGTGTGGTGGGAAGGGGGTTGCAGAAACTTCCTTGCCTAAACAGGTGCGCGGCACGGCCGTTGACTGATAAGCCCTGCACACTACTGGGATAAAAAATATGATTTTTTATCTTCACATAATTTGGACAAAACTAGCAGGAAATTTAATGTGCTCAATAAATTGCTAAAAGGAATGAACCCACCAAATTTTGTGTGAATCGGATAAAACTTGTGAAAACTAGCCACTAAAATTGTTATCACATTTGACGTCATAATAAAAAAAATTATGCACAATTCAAAAAGTTTTCATTTGATTGTAGTGAAATTTGCTGGGTAGTCTCATATGACCCAGTTATAACATCTGTGAAAAATTCAGATCTTTTAATTGAAAATTCGGAAAATTAATTTTCCCACACTTTAATAAAGCTGTCTTTTGTAAAACTGTGGACACCATATCTCTGAAACTAATAGTCTGATTTGAAAAATTGTTTTTGCATTGAGAAGCTTGAAATGTGCGAATGAGATGCTCCTTTATTTCATTTTTTTTTTTTTCATGATGCACAATTTTGCTGCTGGAGGGCTTAAATGCAGATGATATCAAATTCAAAATACATTTTATTCCATATATTTGCTTCTAAACATCCGATTGAAAAAATTCTTTTACCTTTTGATTCCATTTTTATCAAAGCCTATTTTAGGTATCGTCAGAGGAGACTTTAAATCTTTTGGGGCCCTAGGCGCTAAAAGGTTCAGGGGCCCCCTCCTCCTCCTCATCCCTTCAGAAATTTTCATCCGTCAGATTAACAAACAAACAAACAAAAAGGGGGGGGGGTCAAGAAAAAGGTTTTTACACTTTTTTAAAATGCTATTGTTTCCTATTATTAGAACGTTCTATAAGAAACAGTGCTAGTGTAATAATTTTGCCTGTCCGTGCACATCAACCTTTTTGATTTCAGAGATATTTCAAAAATTATTTTTGCCGCTAATAGGAAATCAGTGGTTATTAAGTTTGACACTTTTAATATCTCATATACTTCATGCACTGCAGTTATCATAAACAGAATTTTGTGGCTAATAGGGAATCAATGGATGTTAGGTTTGGCACTTTAAATACCTGTATCCCATTTATACCTGCACTGCAGTTATCAGAAACAGAAGCATACAAATTAAATGCAAAAGATCTGGTTTGAAAATGGAAAAGTAGGAACTACAGGTTTTTGAGTAAGAGTGTCGTTGAAACTTTTTATTGCTTTTTCAAAAGCTAGTTTTAAGTCGATTTAAGGAATAGAAAAGGTGAGAATACTTTATAATTATCAGTATTAAACCAAGGTAGCAGAAAGTAATGAGAAAATGTTGTTGCAACACAATATAAATTGCTTTTAACATTATTAAATAAGATAATGTGATATTCTCAAATTTCTTTATTTTTTCAGCCTAAATATTAATAACTCTTTTGGTTTAAGATGGTTTAGAAGGATTAGAGCCGAGAAAGAACTTGATTGTCCTAAGAAGAATTATCCTACGAAGAATATTTCTTTCTTCATTGATTAACCTACCATGAAAAAAAAAACAAAAAAAAAACTGCAGGTTTTTTAACCAATTAACAGAAAACACGCCCGATCACCAGGAAAGTTTTTACAAGTACTCCTCATCGCAATTTGGGACGAAGGTGGGAAGGTTGCAACACAGATGTGTTCCCTTGGCTGGAAGTAGCATGAAAGCAATATATAACACAGCAGGCCTGTTAAGAATTCGTCTTAAACAATGAAAAGTGTGGGAAGTGTGAGTACCTTCTTTACCAACCCCTAAAAGGAACTCAAAATTATTTTAACCGTTCCTTTCAAAATAAGTACATCGATAAGAACTCGAAAATTCGGAATATCAGCAACAGCAAGAAAAAATATATTATTAATATGAGAAAGTAAAATATCAATTGACAATACAAACTAGTCGCTTTAAGGATTCATTTGCTTCAGTTTGTGAAAACCAAAACTGAAAATCCAATTATATGTTTTCGGGGGCCCTCAAACAGCGAGGCCCTAGGCACGCACCTAGTGCGCCTAGCCGGAAATCCGCCCCTGGGTATAATCACTTTTTCAAGTTACGCATAGATTTTCAGCTAGGGGACATAAAAGTAAACTGTGTTTTCCCCGATGCCCCTGCTTCTAAAACTTTGATTTGAAAAATTCTTTCTCCAGTGGATGCAGCTCCTGATTCATAGACTTTCTGCTAGGGGGTGTAAAGGTAAATTGTGTTTTTCCCGATATCTCTGCTTCTAAAACTCCAATTTGAAAAATTCTTTCTGCATCGGATACAGCTTCTGATGGAAAATGCTTTACATGTAATTTTCAATATTTGGTAAAGAATGGTTTGGCTACCAGGGGGCATAAGTGTTTATTTCTGCTTCTGATGTATTTGCAGCTAAATCTGTGCTCCTGAAAACTCGATTGAAAAAATTCTTCCATGGACCAATACTGCTCACATCAAAAAACCTTTTGAGAATATTTTCTTCTTAAAATAATGTATGGCTTGTCCGGCAAGGGGCGCAGGTGCATATCTTATTTTTGTCAATATCTCTGCTTTTAAGAATCCGATTTTAAAAATTCTTTCTTTGTTGGAGAGCGTTTCTGCTGCGAAATGTTTCTCATATCATTTCAAATTTTTCTTAACGCATAAGTCTGCCACCAGAGGGCGTAAGTTCACATTTTCATTTACAGCAATATCTGCAAAACTAAAAACACGATTGAAAAACTTTTTTCGGTCAGGTACTACTAACTATGCAAACTCTGTGTGCATATTTTCTTCCCAAAATGATGCACAATTTTGTCGCTAGGGGGCACAAATGCTTAATCTGTTTTTCTCAATATCTCTGGCCTGCTTTTACGTGTGCAATTTAAGAAATTCTTTCAATACTAGATGCCTTTTACCTTGTCGAACACTAGGGAGTGGAGGAAAAAAGAATTCTGTGTGTCATTAAAGAAAGTTGCCTTGTGATTCTTCTAGGAGCTACTCGGCATGTTTAACGCTACTATTAAATGTTCTGATATTTAAGAATATTTCAAGTTCCTTCGATTTTTGACTGACATTTTATTATTTAACATAAGATACTTTTCAAATTACCATGATTATTCTAACCTAGCAAAGTATACTGTCACAAGATTTGGCATTTAGTCGAATACTAAAGAAAACTGACTACAGATTAGTACACAGTCTCTGGTTTGTAACCAAGTGGTGGTGAGGATTAACAAGCACCCCCTCCACTTCCAGTTTGTTCCAATTGTATTAAAAGTATACCTACTGCCTCAAATTGCTTTTTCCTGAATCACTGAGAGAATTTTTTGTCTACCCTACTGTACGATCGACTGTGGTAATCCAAAGAAAGCAGCACCTTTAGGTAATTTAAAACCTTGTATCCCAATGTCGCTCAAGGAAGTTTCACTGAAGAACGGCACCTTCATGCTTGCTATCACCTCTAATTGTGGGAGAGTTCAATTCCACCGACTGCCAAGTTCATATGGACTGAGAATAAATGTAGAAGGAAAAGGAACACTAACCATTTGAAAACACAACTGCTATGGAAGAAAGTGAAAAACATTGTTATTATCAAGTCAAACATTTTCATGTATTAAATTACCTAAAATTTTTAACCATTAGCCATTTTTCAAAAGTGAAATATCAAAAGGAAACTATAAATCCAGGTACAGAAGGTAAAAAAGTACATGTTGCAAAAATGTGCATTTAAATGTTTCCCCTCATACTCCTAAGTAGACATAAAAAAACATAAATATTTCACTGTCTGCCATCCAATGAAGGCATGTTGCATATTGTAAATAGAAAGTTTGTAATATTTTTATACAAGTAAAAACAGAATTTTATTTATTTATTTATTTTTTTTATTTCCCTTGGGTTCCCCATAGGGTTGGCATTCCAGCTTTTCAGGTTCTTGTTTCTATCTAGTTTCGTAAATTCTAGAGTATAGAATATCCTGCCTTTTAGGTTTTTATCAAAGTGGATGAAAAAAAAAACCTAAATCATGTGAAGCTTGGGGATGCACAGTGTCATTGAGGTTTACATGAATTATTCTCTGTGAATGCTTTGGGGTCTTTCACTTTAGTTCAGTGCCTGCACTCTGATATGTAGGCAGAGTAAAAAAATGATGTGTTACAGGGAAGAAAATTGTCAGTATCATGCGTGTTTAAGGTTTTAATGAATCAGAATGTCCCATCTCTACTAATGTGTATATATCTTTTCTGTTTTCAGTTGATGTATTCTAAATGTCTAGTACTGCCCCGGTGGATAAATGGTCTGATGCACTTCCTCTAACCATTCACCCAAGGTGGGCCTGGGTTTGAGTCCCATATGAGGTATGGGTGGTGTATTTATCTGATGGCACTCTGGCTTTGTCCCTTTTCTGCAACAAGTGGCCCTAAATTAAAGATGTGCAACTGCTTATAGCACCCAGAGTTGCACATGGTGATCAATAAACCCTGAAACATGAAAAAAAAAATGAGTAGTAAACTTCATTGCAATTTACAATATAGGCAACAAAGCACTGTAATTCTACCAAAAATTTGGGCTCCTGGAATTTTTTTTTATGGACTTCTGGAAAAGTCCTGGAATTTATTTTCTGTAAAAGTGTACGAACCCTGAATTTAGTTACTGTGTTAGTCTTTCCACAAAGCTTCTTGAGGATATTATTCCAAGTAGCCTATATTTCAAGAAACATTCAGTGTGTGGTGAATACTCTCAGTATTAGGTGTTGTTTCGGCTGTGATTCAAGAAATGATTTATAGTGTGCTTTCAGTAAAATGCTCTAATATTTTTAATATGTGTTCTTCTCTCTTGCAGAAGCTGATAAATAGTGTTTGCTATTTGGCTGCAGATGTTTTAGGAAACTTTTTCATACCTGAAGCCAAAGTTGTGGTATGTAATTTGTTCATTTATTTTATTTTGTGCAGTGTCATTATTTTTTTCTTTTATCAGTTGCTTTTGGGTGTAATTTCTAGTAATTTGTGAGTGCGTGTTTATGTCTTAAGCACATAACGATATCAGAATTATGTGTTATGAGCTGTATCTACTAACCTTTTGGTGTTTTTTTTTGTATATTAGAAGTATTCAAAAGAATATTTTGTGATTATAAATACAAAAAATTATGACTACTGCTTTTGCAAAAAGTCATGAACACAGAGTACACTGCTCCAGCAAAAGTAGTTGGTTACCCTTTCTTAGTAAAAAATGAGCTAGTTTGTCTTCAGTATTTACCTGAAAGTAAGTTTTACTTATGAAAAGTGGTGGCAAAGATAATGGGACCAGTTTAACAGTTTATAGTTATTTGAGAGAGCTTGATATTTTCACATGATTGTGGTCTGAGCAACTTCTTACCATTTTCTGTTCTAGAGTATGCAGTTCCCTGAAAAAGAAAAAGGTGTTTAATTTCTAGTCATGATGAACACTGGAAGTAATGAAATAAATCAAATATTAATTCATTTCCTACTTTATGCAATGAATCTAATCTTAAGATTATGATGACTAAGGGCTGAGCTTTACTTTTTCTCTGTATTTATATTGTGTTCTAACATTCTTTGGCCAACTATGGCCAAAAAACTTGAATAAATTGATCGTACATATAGAAGTAATTTATTAGTGTTTCTTTTAAACAACTTTTTATGCTAGCAAATGGCTTGAAAAAAAAAGTATGGAACCACAGTTTGCCAGGAGAAGTTGCAGATAAATCAGACTAACTAGTGTCTTTGAAGATTTGTGTATTTGAGCAACTCAACTGAGAAAATTCTTACAACAAAACTCTGAAGAAGCTACACCTACAATAAGTTCATCTTCAGTGATTTAGTCTAATTTAAGTCATAAAATAAATGTTCAAGGAACTTACCAGAAGTAATACTTCTTTGGAGGCTGATGTGATAGCTTTTGCTATAATTATAAATAAAATGATGCCTCTTCAAACAGTTGGCCATGATAAGAGATTATGAAACTTTCAAGATTAGCAGGGACTCCAACTACTATAAATTCTCCGTAGTCATTACAGAAATCATTGGTCTGCTGTTGATTATTGAAAGCACCATATATACTGTGGAAACTGAAAAACTCAGTGAAATAACCTTTTTAAAGATGGGTGTAAAGTTTTGTTTTGTTTTCATGCATAAAATTTATTTTTGTCTTTTTTTTCAAGATTATAACATTCATTAAACATTTTGGATAGTGTTTCTTGGATGTTTTCAATATTGTTGTATTTCTACCATGCTTTATGATGTACGAAGTTTGCATAAAATTCAAACTGAGTCAGATCTGTTTGTAATCCGGTTGTAGCCCGGAATTCCAGGTTTTTGTCACATTCCAAACCCGTAAATTCGGGTTTTTAAGTTTTAGAAGAATTTGAGATGCTTCGGATATTTCATTTCTAAAAATGCTAAGAAATGATGACTTAAATGTTCAAGTTCCATTTTCTTTGGGAATTACAGTGTTTGATTAAAAACAATGCATGTCCGTGTGGATGTGGAATGTAGACGATTTGTGACACTTAGTGTTTCTTTTCTTATCAAACAAACTCTTGCTGAAAGGAAGGCTGTTTTTCATTATTTTGAAAGTTACATCTATATCAAATAATTTGGTTATATTGATTCAGTTAATCCAATGAGCTGCTTTTAGAATTGAATCGAATCCACTGTAGGTTTCAAGTAAAACTGATCTACATAGACTGCTCAATTAACATATATTATGAAGTGCAATATTTGATTTCAAAGATGCAATGCCTGAAGGATTTTGCACAGTGAAAGAAAATTGGGTACAAGAAAAGATGCGAAGTTTAACTGCACAAGCACTGTTGTCTATTTGTTGTGTAGCTAGTTTATATGTGTGTAATTTATGTAAATATTCGGAATATGCATTATATGTATATTGGCACTGAGCTGAGAGTTTTGGGGTTTCTTGTGTCCCCTCACAATCACCCCTGCTGAGTATAAATAAGGGAAAAACCAAAGTTATGGTTTTTGAGCGAGGAACTGGTAGCACTGAATGTAATGTAAGTGTAAATGGCACAGTGATTGACCAGGTGAGTGAGTTTGTGTATTTAGGAAGCATGTTTGACAGAGAGAACAAATTTGATGGTGAAATTAGTAGGTGAGTGAATTCTTCAGTGAAAGTCATGACTGCTCTGGGAGGTTTTCACAGGAATGATGGGTTCTCAAGAGAGTCCCACATGGCTGTGTATGAGAGTGTAATTGTTCCTACTCTGATGTATGTTTTTTTGTGCAGCAGTGACACCTCCATGCTGCACAAAAAAACATATGAGTCGTTTGTGTGCTGGAGAAATGCATTACTTACGGGGGGGGGGGGGTAAGACACGTTCCGATTGTGTGAGGAATGAAGATGTGTTACAGTTGTGTGATGTGAAGCAAAATGTTGTTAGCAAGGTGGTGGAGACTAATATACTTCGGTGGTTTGGCCATGTTGAAAGAATGAGTGATGAGATGCTTACTAAGAAAATCTTTTTAGCCCAAGTGGCAGGAAGAAAAGGTAGAGGAAGGCCAAGGAAGTCATGGGAGGATTAGATTCAGGAGTGTCTGCATGAGAAACAAATTAGGAGTATGAAGTATAGAAGACCTTGTGTACGGCGTGTAATGAATGTCAGTGGAGCCCGAGTTGTATGTCAAGATCGCTGTAAATGGAGAAGTTTGATGCGGCACCAGTAAGTAAAACCTATCTGGTAGTCTGTATTTCTTTTTGGAACTAACCTCTGGATCTCAGAGAACAACTTAGTGATATATATGTATGTATATTTTTCAATATGTTTTGGATGTCTACGCATCTTGGTTGTGTAGAATTATCAATGCCCTTGGAATCCAAGAAATGTCCTTAATTTTAGTTCCCTTTCCAGATCTTGGAAAGCCCACAATTTTTCGTATTTGTGCATAAAGTCCTGGGGTAGTACGAACAGTCAATGAAATCAAGTTTTCTGATGTGATTGATATTACGTGTGAAAAGTAATTACTGTCAATGTAGCGATGTCTGATTGCTGTGTTAATTATCATGACGTATTGGCTTTGTATTATGAAAAGAATATTTCTTCCACACTGTACACAGAGTGCGCACGTGGCCTGGAAAGCCTTGAAAAGCCTTGAATTTCAAAATTTTGTTTCAAGGCCTTAAAGATTCGGGAATTCTTGACGTGCTTTCCAATAAATGTCGGAAAAATTCTTGAAAATCGGAATCCGAAATTTTTAATTGGTTTGTATGGTAAAAAAAAAAAAAAAAAAAAAGCTGAAATTAAGATTTATTTTGTTTCTTTTATCTGAGAAACAGAATCCGCAATGAACTTTTTTTTTGTTAATCGCAAATTATTTTTTAGGTCAGCTGCATCTTCTACCTTGTTGGGAGAATACTTCCCGTGCCATCATATGAGGTCAAATGGCAACCGTCGATCAAAGAAGGCGCTGACCTTGGCTTGGGACAGGGAACTTGTTTTCTGGTTCAACCATGCATTTCTTGCTGTTTTTAGTCATGCATGCGCGGCTGGGTGTGCATCTGCAGTGTCTGCGCTGTGTTGCTCCTCCAACTTTACTGCGTAAGGTTGTTCGTTCGTGTGTTTTACCGGCCAGTGGGAGCTTGCTTGGAATGAGAGGAAGTAAGGATGAAATGTTACTGAGCTTTGGAACTTGTGCTCTTTTTTATTACGGGTATTAGCGTCACTTGGAGCTGTCCCTCTTCTTCCGCCTACTCATCTGCACGTGGCTTTGTAGCAGCACGTGCAATAACAATTGTTCACGCTGCGCAGAGCAATCTGCAGAAAAGTTTCAGTTTTACAGAAATCTTCGGATTTCTTACGAGATTACTATGGGTAAGTCTTCATTTCAGGAACTTTGGCTGAAAAACCCATTGTATCCGAAGTGGATAGCGAAAGGAAGCAGTAATAACTATGTTGCAAAGTGTGTTTGGTGTTGCAAAAATGTGGATATTTCAAGTATGGGCAAATCCACGTTAAAGAGCCACATGAAGAGCAAAAAACATATTTCACTTTCTCAAAGTACTTCGAGGAACAGGGCTATAAATGAAATGATGTCAGTTAGGATCGATGCCACATCTGTGAAATCGCCAACTTTAAAAATTCCGCAGAATAACGCCGTTATTAAAGCAGAAACCTTATGGCCGTTGAAAGTTATTAAATCACATTTTTCATACCGGTTATGTGTAGGTATAGATGCCCTATTTCGGCTGATGTTTCCCGACAGCATCATCACGACCAATTTTTCTTGTGGGGAAAAAAAAAACTGCTTACATCTGCTGCTTCGGTTTAGCCCCACATTTTATGTCACTTCTGGTACAAGAAGTGAGATTTGAAAACCAAAACTTTGTTGTTTTATTTGATGAAAGCTTGAACAAATTCACTTAGTCAAAGCAAATGGATGTACATGTAATGGTGTGAGAAGGCAGCAAGGTACTGACAAAGTACTTTTTGTCCATGCTTTTGGCACGCTCAACGGCGGAGGTAATGATGACCGAATTCCTGGAATGCATCGAACCTTTGCCTTTGTTTAATATTGTTCAAGTTTCAATGAATGGTCCCAGTGTCAACTGGAAATATTTTGGTTTGTTCAAAAAAAAAAAAAAAAAAAAAAATATATATATATATCTGATGATCACAACTTTTCAGTTTTCAACACAGGAAGTTGTGGTCTGCACATAGTTAATAATGCTTTTAGGCATGTGGCTACAGCCTCTGAGTGGGAACTGGAAAAACTGTTTGTAATTCTGTATCAACTCTTCAAAGACACACCAGCCAGGAGAGAAACATTTGCCAAAATAGCTCCTGAAGCAAAAATGCCCTTAAAATTTTGTCCCCACAGGTGGCTTGAAAACTCATCTGTATGTGAGCGCACTTTGGAAATTTTGCCACATATGAAATTATATCATCACCAAGTTATGGAAAAAAAGCTAAAAGACCCAGGTACACTATCGTTTGACAATGTGAAACATTTTTTGAAGGACCCCTTTACCGATGCAAAACTGCAGTTGTTTAACTCTGTGGCCAAACAACTGTCTCCTTTTTTAAGAGGATATCAAAGCGATAAACCCATGCTCCCATTCATTGCCAGAGATCTAGAAAAAATGTTAAGAAGTATACTGAGCCGCTTTGTAAAGAAAAATGTCCTAGAAGCGGTTACATCCTGTGTGAAGCTACTTCTTGTTGATCAATCAGTGCTGCCATCCTAAGAAAATTGACACTGGTTTTCAAGCTGAAAAGGCCATCAGTAACTTAAGTCATGTTAGTGAACGACAAGTAATAGAATTTCGAATGCAGTGTAGGACCTTTTTGCAAAATCTAGTGTCTAAACTAATAGAAAAAAAGTCCACTGAATTACTCTCCTTTGCCACATGAAATGTCTGGATCTATCCCTCATGTCTTCTGCTGGTGAGGTGTGTGTTACAGATTAGAAGTGTATTTTGAAACTTCTAGTTGACACACACAGGGTTGAGCCTGAGCAATGTGACACAGTCCTGTGGCAGTTTCAGGATTTTATCACCAGTGTGGCTAAAGTGGAATCCAGCTTCAAGGATTTTGATCCTTCCAGTGAACAGTGCAGGGTAGATGTATTGCTGCATGAACACATGGCTTCCAAGTGTACCTTACAAGGAACTATGGAAGGTTGTTAAACTACTTTTGTTGTTGTCCCATGGGCAAGCATCAGTTGAAAGAGGATTTTCCATCAACAAGCAACTAAATTGTTGAAAATCTGCATGAAAATTCCATCATTGCTGAGAGGCAGATTTATGACCGTATATCCAACGCTGGAGGTGTGGAAAATGTAAAGCTATCGAAGTCCCTTTTACTTAGTGTCAGCAGTGCCAGGCAAATATATGTAGCATATTTGGATGAGCAGAATCAAGAGAAAATGAAATCTGCATTATTACTAAAGTGAAAAGCAGTGAAAGACGAAATTGAAGAACTAAAGAAGAAAAAACGTGTTGAGAGTGAAGTTTTTTCATTGCTGAAGTCTGTGGATGAACTAGCGTTAGAAGCTGAAACTGAACAGAACTTCATCTTAATTACAAATCTAACAGTTTTCGTAACACTGCTCAGGAAAAAAGCTCTCCTCAACGAAATTGAAGGTGAACTTAGTTCAAAATTGGATGTTGCTAAGAGTATATAATATAATGTGACGAAATATATATTTAGTACGGTCATAATGATTTCTAAATTCTGTATAGCTACAAAACCTGTGTATATATGAAAGTCAGAAAAGTGTGTCACTCAAATAATATTTATACAATTCTGATTGATTTTTACTAAAACATCACATACTGAAGTGTGTGTGTGGGGGGGGGGGGGGATTTGTAACTGCAACGGTAATTTTCAGACAGTTGACTGAGTGGTGAGTTTGACATTTTTATATTTTAATTTGTTTGTATATTGCAGTGGTTATTTTTTTTTTATATTTCTTTTCAGATTTCCACCCAATTGTGAATAAATTATTAAATTTGTAATTTATATGTAAAGCTTGGTAATTATCCTAGCAACTACTCTTTCTTCTTTGGTGAATATTCGTAATGTCATTTATTTTAGGAAACCAATAATTAAAAAATAGCTGGGGAAATTTTTAGGACAGCTTATATGTTACTAAAAAATGTTCCTTTTTTTTAATAGTTGTGCTAAGAAAAGATGTCACGCATCTTTTTTATGACACCCTGACTGTGCAAGTCCTGAAAAAGGAAGCAAACAAATCATTCATTGCCAAGTTAGTTAGTTATTCAAATTTTGTATGTTGCAAGCTAGGGCCTTGATTTTTGTACTTCAATGTCCTTGAAAAACCTTTAATTTTGTTTCTTCCAATGTGTACGAACCATGTGTATAGCAAAATGTTGTTAGTAAGGTGGCGACAAATATTCTGAGGTGGTTTGGCCATGTTGAAAAAATGAGTAGTGAGATACTAAGAGAATTTATTCAGTCTTAAGTGGCAGGAAAGAAAATTAGAGGAAGGCCAAGAAAATCATGGGAGGACAAGATTCAGGATTGTATGTGTGAGGAAAAGGTAATAAATATGAAGTACAAAAGGTCTTAATGTGAGACTTATGATGGATCCGAGTTGTTTGCTGAGATCGCTCTAAATGGAGTTGTTTGATGTATCAACAGTAGGTAAAATCTAGCACCATCAGTTTGAAACTTTAATCTGGCAGATGAGTTTTCTTTGTGGAGCAAACCTCCGAATCTCAAAGAACAGTTTAGTGATATGTATGTATGTATGTATGCATGTAGATGTGTAATTGATAAGGGTGCCTTTTTTGGTAGAAGAAAAAATAATAGAAAACCTATTGAGATATTTTGGACATATGTCTCAAATGGGAAATGTAAGATTTCCAAAAGAGGTGTTATATTCTGTAATACCAGGCCACAGACCAAGAGGTAGATCAGAACAAAATAAACTCAAGGTGTGAGGTCAGCAAATGATGATTGAAGTAACAATGTGTTTAACACCAAAAATTATAGTGGACTCAAAAGAAATGGAAAACGTTAATTACAAGGAAGAGTCAATATAATTATTTTCTTTTCATGTGATCTGTGCTAACAGCATGCCTAGACAATGAATAAATGGAATGAACTGAACAGTACAGACACTATGTAGCTTATCTTTCTTTTTATGGTCTTTTTTATAATTCCTTCATTGCTTTTAAGTCTGTTCTTGCCTTTTTTTTTAATATATATATATCATCATCATCATTGTCAACCATTATCAATCCACTGCTGGACGAAGGTCTCCCCAAGTTTCCTCCACAACAGTCTGTCTTGTGCCAGTCTCCTCCATGTCACTCCTACATACTTTCGAATTTCATCCACCCATCTTCCATGTGGTCTTCTTCTGGGTCTTTTCCTGTCCCTTGGAATCTAATCTAAAATTTCGGCTGTCCATCGATGGTCTGTTCTTCTGGCAGTATGTCCAGCCCATTGCCATTTCAGGGATTTAACTCTGATCATGATGTCTTCCACTCTTGTCATTTTTCGGATCCACGTGTTCCTCTTCTTATCTCTCCTGGTTACACCAAGCATGCACCTCTCCATGCTGCTTTGAGTTGTCTGCAGCCTTTGTATGTCTCTTTTAGCTAAGGTCCACGTCTCTGCACCATACGTAAGCACTGGAAGGATGCATTGATCAAACACTTTTCTTTTAAGACATAATGGCATATTGCTCTTGAAAATTAAGCTGTTTCTTCCAAAAGCTCTCCAGGCAAGTTTTGTACGCCGATTAATTTCTTCACCAATGTGACCCTCACTTGATATCTGCTGTCCAAGATAAACGTATGTGTCTGTTATCTCCAGCTTTTCTCCATCAATCGATAAATCTTCATTTCTTGTAAAAGCATTGTACATCACTTTTGTCTTCTGAAAGTTCATTTTTAATCCCACTTCTTTACTCTTGTCAGCAAGTTCCTGGATCATACTCTGTAGCTCTGATGGGGTAGTTGCAAAAATGACTATGTCATCAGCAAAACGAAGGTGGGTTAGATAATCTCCATTAATCTTTATCCCTTTGTTTTCCCAGTTCAGTGATTGAAAGACATTTTCCAATGTGGCATTAAAGAGCTTCGGAGATATGGTGTCACCTTGTCTCACTCCTTTTCCAATTTTTATGTGTGTTGTATTTTCAAACAGCCGAATCTTTGCACTTGCATTTTCATAGATGTTATTAATAATATTAATGTATGCATCTTCAATACCGCAGGATTTCAGAGCCATTGCAACTGCTGATGGTTTCACCGAATCAAAGGCCTTTTCATAATCGATAAAAGCCATGCACAATGGAAGCTCATATTCCCTCGCTCTTTCAATTAGTTCTCTCAGTACGTGGATATGATCTATTGTGCTGTAGCCACTCCTGAATCCAGCTTGTTCTCTCGGTTGAGCCATGTCCAGTGTCACCTTCAAGCGGTGTGAAAGAACTTTAGTGAAGATTTTATAAACCACTGATAGGAGGTCTGTAGTTCCTGAGATCCTCAATGTCACCTTTTTTATGTAGCAAGAT
Source organism: Macrothele yani (assembly GCA_039090855.1). NCBI lineage: Eukaryota > Metazoa > Arthropoda > Arachnida > Araneae > Macrothelidae > Macrothele > Macrothele yani. The sequence goes on from CM077004.1 coordinate 44,395,286, forward strand.
CATTGTAGCGTTGTTCCAATCCTCAGGAATTTTCCCTTCATTAAGGCATCGAGTGAAAATTTGGGCGAGTACTGTTTCGATTTCTCCACTTGCTTCTTGTATGATGTCTACAGTAATTCCATCTTCTCCTGGAGCTTTTCCCCGCTTCATGTTCTTGATTTCATGTGCAACTTCTGCTGGAAGGACTGGAAGAACTCTGGTACTGGTACCTTTCATGATGTCTGGAATACATGTATCATCCCTTTCATATAATTTGGAGTAGAAATCTTTCACTCTTGTCAAAATTTCGCCTCTATTTCTTGTTACAGAACCATCTTCTTTTCTCAGTGCCATAATCTGTTTTTTCCCCTTACTGAGATGTCCCTTTGCTATCTTTAGGCTTTGGTTGTTTTCAATTGCTTTCCTTACTAGTTCACAGTTGAATTTCCTTACGTCTTCAGTGATACTTTTTCGTACTGTCTTGCATAGCTCTATATATTCCACTTTGGAAGTCACATCTTCTTTAGTTGTCCTCATCCCTCTTCTTTTTTGCATCAACATTTTGGTTTTTCCTGATAATTTGTTCACATGCAATTTGTTCTTAGACCCAGCTAATTTTGTTGCTGTTTCCATAAGAGCTTTGGTTACTTTTCTGTTAACTTCAGAAATATCCACTTCTTCCGATGTTAGGCCTTCTAAAGCAGAGAATCTGTTCTTCAGTTCCAATTTGAAGGTATTATGGTGTTTTTTAAGGTTGGTTATGTCAATACATTTTGTTTGTCTCATGAGCTTGCTACGTTCGAGTTTACTGTTGAGGTGCATCTTACATCTCACCAATCTATGGTCACTGCCTGTGTTGAACTTGTTTAGCACACTGCAGTCTTCCATGACGAATTTTTTGTTACACATAATAAAATCAATTTCACTTGTCGTCCCATTTGGATGTCTCCATGTCCATTTCCTGTGTGGCTTTTTCTTGAAAAAGGAGTTCAAGATGAAAAACCCTTCTGCCTCTGCAAACTCTACGAGAGTATTTCCACGCTGGTTTCTGTTGCCGTGACCGAATTTACCTACTGAGGTTTCATTCTGTTGCCGTTGCCCTATTTTTGCATTGAAATCTCCCATAATTATCTTCAAGTGCTGCTTACCTTTATTATTTAGATCACAAATTTCCTCATAAAATTCTTCAATTTCTTCTTCAGCATGACTTATGGTGGGTGCATAAGTTTGAATAATCTGAGCCTGGTATCTTCTCGAGAGTTGGATAACGAGTCGTGCAGCTCTGTCAGAGGAACTTTCAACTTCTACAACTTTATCCTTCAGTTTCTTGTTTATTATAAATCCAACACCACTAGTTCTGCCAGTATCTGTTCCACGATAGTAGAAGAGATGTCCACTTTTCAGTTCAATGAGATCTTCTCCTTTTCTCCTTACCTCACTTAGCCCAACAATGTCCCACTTGATCCTTTGTAGTTCCTCTTCCAATTCAAGAAGCCTTGAATCAGAAGATAGGGAGCGTCCATTGTACGTAGCCAAGGTCAGCATCAGATGGCAGCCTAGTCCGGTCCTCCGGGGATTCTTAGCACCCTCTGCCTTCATGTCGCACTGGCCGCTGCCTTGGCCAGGTACATTCCAGCTGCCGGAGACTGAGGGCCAAGATTTAAGTTGTGGAGTCATTTTGGAGGGGTTTGGCCATAACTCACCACGCTGGCCAAGCGGGTTGGTGAGTGTGGGATAGCATTATCTCTAATCCCGATGGTATAGTTATACCGCTATTGGCGGTCGTCAGAGCCCCTTTAGTGGGAACAGGATGTACCACAAGAAGGCAGGGTTGACATTTGTCAAGGAGAGGCTGTGATGTTACGCATCACCTGACCTTACATCCCTATATGTATAATATATATATATATATATATATATATTGCAGCATTAAGTAATTTAGAGATTCAGGCAAGAAGAAGATGTTGAATTGAAGAAGTAAAATACTGTATAAGGTCACAATATGCAGGGAAAAGTGAGACAATGATTAGAAGTTAGAACAACATAAATGTTCAAAGAAGTCTGTTTCATAAATCTAGTGGAATTATTTTTAAGAACCAAGCTTTTCAAATTGTTCAGATGTGTCCAACTTTTGTAATAAAACCTATGTAAGTCCAAAGAAACTTTGATGCACCAAATGTGCCATTACCAATAAAGTGTTTAGGTAATCAGGATTTTTGTTAATATCATTTGAAAGGAAGCCATGTAAATTTTTTTGAAACTTTACTCTAAAACTTATGAGTCTTCCTAGTCATGCAATGGTGTTTTTGTGATTAGGTTTGCTCATGCTTTTAAAAATTTCTGATGCTATCTTTATATATTTACAATGTAAGTGCTCTCGTTAGTTATGTGAGGGTTTGTTAAAAACAGTTAAACATTTCATAAATTTAAACAGTCGAGAATGCAGATGTTTTTGCAAATTAAGAAGAAAAGGTAAAATGTTTTTATCATAAAAAATAAAGCCTTGTAAAAATGTTAGAATTGGCAAATACCCATTTTTATGTAATTTGCAAGTGCAGTTGCACAATTTTTTTTCTCAGCATGTTTTAAAATGAGTTTTGATGTCAGTTCTTTAAATAATTGCAGAAAATGTGTAACTTTTATATAAATGTTCATGCAAAATCTCTTTCAATAGCAAAGCAAATTTTCAAATGAAATTCTACGTACTGTGTTGGATAGTGACCTTTTAATTGAAGAAGATATTACATTTTTGAAAGCATATACATCAGATGGTTATGACAGATTTAAATATGGTAGTGATAATAAGTTGTGGTAAGTATAATAATTAATGTTTCTTGTGTGAGTTAGTTATTTTACTGATTTTTTTTAAAAGGTAATCTTTGTGTTTTGAAATTCTGTGCACAAAGTACTCAGTGCTTAGATTCAGCACGTTTACTCTGTAATCATATTAAATGCATTCAGTGAGTTAGAAGTTTCGTGCCTACTTTTTCTGCTTGAAATATATGGCTTTTCCTTTCAGCCTTAAGTTCAGTGACTTTAAATAACCACTGTTGTTGTGTTATCTTGTATCATACTGAAATATTATAATTTGTTGATTCTCCAGGTGAATCATGTTCCATTTGTTGATAATTTTTCTATGTAACTAGACTCATTCTTTTTCATACTTAAATTTGTTACTATTTTCTTTAAAAGACAAAATAACTTCTAGCTGAGTAATTGTAATAACAGATGAATAAGTATAGACTGGATGTGCTGTGTGTAAGTGAAACCAAAAAGAAGGAAATTGGGGTAGAAGAAGTGAATGGCACGGTGAGTGTGTGGTCTGGAGTATTGGATAATATGAGAGGACAGGCTGGTGTAGGTGTGATTTTAAGTGAAAATATGAAGAACAACTTGATTCACTATAGTTGCATAAGTGAGAGAATTCTCTGGATTCGTTTGAAAGTGAAACTTCAGAGAATTGTAATTGTTGTAGTGTATGCTCCTTGTGACTCGGAACCTTCTGATAAGAAAGAAGATTTCTGGAATGAGCTAAAAGCTGTTTTGAGCCAGTTTGGTGCTAAAGAAAAAATTATAATAGCAGGGGATTTCAATGCTAGAGTAGGTGTGCAGAATGCAATTCCTGACAATGTTCTGGGTAAGTTTAATGATCCTTGTGTGAATGATAATGGTGAAAGATTAATTGAACTCTGCATTGAGAATGATTTGTGTGTATCTAATACATTTTTCAACCACAAGTATATACACACATATACTTCGGAAAATCGTACTCTTGGTCAAAAGAGTGTGATAGATTTTGAGGTTTACGATCAGCGTTTGAAACACTTAGTTGTTGACACCCGCGTGATGAGAGGTGCGGATGTTGGTTCTGATCATTACTTGGTAGTGTCACGAGTGAAACTTAATGTTGGTTGGAGGAAAAGGAATAGGAAGAGACCGAGGATAGAAAGAATAAAGGTCGATAGGCTCCTTGAAGATCATCAGCAGTATTCTGACTTACTCAGAGAACGACTGAAGGATCTGAAATCTTGTGAGAGGGATGCAGAAAAGAAGTGGGAATGTTTTAAGAACTGTGTTGTTACTGCTGCTAAAGAGGTCTGTGGCACCACAATAGTGGGTAACAATAGAGGTGACGCTTGGTGGAATAGTGAGATTGATGAGGCAGTAAAGAAAAAGAAGGAAGCCTATTTGGGGATGTTGCAAGGTAGAGTCTCTGTGGATAAATATTGCTGTAAGAAGTGTGAAGCTGCTAAGCTGGTTCGCCACAGTAAGGCAAACAAAATATAGGAAAGAGAAAGTGGAAAGGCATAAACTGGCTTTTTGGAAAGATAGAAAGTCCTTCTGGAAGTACATGAGACTCAGGAAAAATAGGGGAAACAAAGTTGTAAGTTGTGTGAAGAATGAGATTGGGGAAATGATATGGAAGCACCAATGAGTTAAGTGACAGATGGGGCGAATACTTCTGTGAGTTATTAGATCAGGAGAGCAACAATGATTCTGAGTCAGATAATATTTGAAAACTTGAAAATTTTCATTGTCCTGGAGTGGGACACGAACCCGCGTCTCCCAGAAAACGCCTAGGTATGCTAACCACTACACCACCCAAAACGACCAAGTTTCAAGTTTCCGATCAATTTGATGAAAATTTTCAAGTTTTCAAATATTATCTGACTTACCATCCTTGTCACATTTACGCCAAAAATCGGATTGTCATCTTCAAAATTTGTATTATATGGCGTAATCCCGTATTTCTTTCATGATGATTCTGAGACAGATGCAGATGATGTCACAATGAGGGATGAAAGCACAGGAGGGATCTCAAGAGAAGAAGTGTGTAAAGCTCTAAAATCTCTTCAGAATGGTAAGGTTCCAGGAGTTGATGGCATAACTGCAGAGATGTTGAAGTATGGTGGTGACTCTATAATTGACTGGTTAACTGAAATTTGCCAGTTGTGCTGGGAGTTAGGAATGGTCCCTCGGGATTGGAAGGATGCTATCATTGTTCCCTTGTATAAGGGAAAAGGTGATCAGACTGAATGCAAGAACTATCACGGTATTAGCCTACTGAGTGTGCCAGGGAAAGTGTTTGGTAAGGTTGTTATTGAAAAAGTACAGGGTCTTACATCAGAAAAAGTGTGGGATGTTCAGAGTGGTTTTATGCCTGGTAAAGGCTGCACTAACCAGATTTTTGCATTACGCATGATGATTGAAAAGTATCTGGCTGTTGGGAAGAAAGTTTTTACTGCCTTCATAGATTTCGAGAAAGCTTACGACCGAGTCAATAGGACACTTTTGTGGAAGGTATTGAATGAATATGGTGTTACTGGGAATCTACTTAATAGTGTAAAAGCCATGTATGCTGGTAGTAGAGCTTGTGTACGAGTGAATGGTGTTTTATCAAAATGGTTTTCCATTGGTGCAGGAGTTAGACAAGGTTGTGTAATGTCACCATGGCTGTTTAATATATTTATGGATGCATGCATGCGTGAGGCCAAAATAGATAATAGTGGTTTAGGTCTTGGTGATATCAGTGTGTGCAGATTGCTGTATGCTGATGACACTGTCCTGTTGGCAGAGAGCAAAAGTGAGTTGCAGAGTATGTTGACTCGGATGCACGAAGTTTGCATGAAATTTAAACTGAGTATAAATAAGGGAAAAACCAAAGTTATGGTGTTTGAGAGAGGAATGGGTAGCACTGAATGTAATGTAAGTATAAATGGCACTGTGATTGACCAGGTGAGTGAGTTTGTGTATTTAGGAAGCATGTTTGACAGAGAGAACAAGTTGGATGGTGAAATCAGTAGGTGAGTGAATTATTCTTTGAAAAGTCATAGCTGCTCTGGGAGGTTTTCACAGGAATGATGGGTGCTCTAGAGAGTCCCGCATGGCTGTGTATGAAACAGTAATTGTTCCTACTCTGATGTATGGCAGTGAAACCTGGGTACTGCAGAAGAAACATAGGAGTTGTTTGTGTGCTGGAGAAATGCATTACTTACATGGGGTTTGTGGCAAGACACGATCTGATTGTGTGAGGAATGAAGATGTATTGCAGTTGTGTGGTGTAAAGCAAAATGTTGTTAGCAAGGTGGAGACCAATATGCTTCGGTGGTTTGGCCATGTTGAAAAAATGAGTGATGAAATGATTACTAAGAAAATCTTTTCAGCCCAAGTGGCAGGAAGGAAAGACAGAGGAAGGCCAAGGAAGACATGGGTGGATCAGATTCAGGAGTGTCTGCATGAGAAAAAGATTATGAGTATGAAGTATAAAAGATCTTGTGTACGTCGTGTAATGGATATCAGTGAAGCACGAGTTGTATGTCAAGATCGCTGTAAATGGTGAAGTTTGATACGACAACAATAAGTAAAAATATCTGGAAGTTTGTATTTCTTTTTAGAGCTAACCTCTGAATCTCAGAGAACAGCTTAGTGATATGTATGATGTATGTACAAGGAAAGTCCATAATCAGGCCAATATCTCACAAACTATGGCAGTTAGTGATTTACTTCTTGTGCAGTTGTATAGGAAACCCCCTATGGCAAACACAATAACACTACGAGGGATCACCTTGACCCCTGGGGGGGGTGTTGCACGCCCCTTTGCAGATAGGACAAAAAAGTCAATTACAAACTTTTTCAATGAGGCAAAAATAGTACATAAGTATTTTTGTCCCATAACAAAAGATGGAAGGGGACTGGGAATGTGGCCCCAAAAAAAATCACAACATCCGGAAGTAATAACCAAGTATTTAGGCAAAGCTACAAGATGTGAATGCATAATACTGTAGAGATTTTATTAGTTTAGGAAATACAATTTACATGTTTGCATACTAAAATCAAGAGGCCAGAAACGTCTCATCTCTAAATAACCAAAAGAACTTAGAGGAAAGGAAGATTAAATGAAAATTTCTTCAACTGGAACTAGAACCAAATGAATATATCTAGGTAATGCCTTGAGTAAGTGATTTAAGCTGTATCACTGTTCAGGGTAATCACACTCCCTGTTAGCCCCTCAAAATTTGCACCACTTGCTGCAGCACCTTTGGACTGCCATGCTGTCAGGTGCATGCTTCTTCCTCATGTGCTGATAACATTCCTTTTGTGTTGTGTATAGCTGCATTATCAATGTACATATGCATGTCTATACCAACTATCATTAAACTCTTATCTTGTGGATTTTATGTTATTCGTGATTTTTTGTTTGTCATGTTAATTTTGGATAGCAATGTAGACTGCTTAATGTTATTAATACTTTTCCAGAAGTGTGGCCATGTTACTATTTCAAATTTGGCCAATGAGCTTAACGTGGCATAATGTTTTATCAAAAGGTCGGAGAAAAGAAAAATGTCTCAAGTGTCACGAGAGTAGGAGGACATTGTCTCTAATTATCTGTGGCCAGCAAGATTTCTAGATTTAATCTCACTAGAGTTCTTCTTTTGCAGCAGGGTTGTGGCTAATGGGGGGGGGTCTTTGCCCTCCCACAATGGTCATTCCAGGAGCATAAATTCATGCTCTAGAGGATGTAAAAAATATTTCAGTATTTTCTTTTTAAATACTTTTGTACTAGTCTCATATAGTATTCCATGCAACCATACCCTATGAGGTCTGAACATCTCATATCCATGAAGGGAATTTTCCAAAACAGTGAATGGATGCATAGAAAACAGTATGCTGATATGCCTAACCTCCATGACTTTTCCGAAAATATGGTTGCAATGAACAGCTAATTAATTATTTGTGCTCTGTCGCAGAAAGTTCTCCAAGCATTTTCTTTGAACAGAATTTTCCATGCCCCCTACCCCTAAAGCTTCTGCCTATTCTTACATTCACTATCTGATACTCAATCATTCTTAATTTCTTTGGAATGTTTTGCTGTCAGCATTCATTTTACTTGCTATTTACAATCTGTGGCTGTTTGGTTTTTACCTAGTTTTTACATTTTTAATAAAATTCTGTCAAAAACCTGAAGTGCTATTTTTGAATGATCATAACACTCTTGTATAATGGCGGTGTGTGAGAAAGTAAAAACCACATATTATTTGAGTGGAATTCAAAGGGGGTGTAATTTTGAACTCGAAGAGGCGTAATTTCAAGTCTCGCCCTTCCAGATAAAAAAATGATGCTATTGTCCTGCTTTGCAGTATACTGAAGTGGAGAGATAGTCTGTAGAGATAATCCTTAAATTATCAATATCTTTAAGAATGTTTACAGAAAGATTGCAGGCATTACTGAAAACATGTTACACTATGTGTTTGTTCTTGAATGCTGTAGGTTACCAATTTCACCATCTTATGTGTAGGGGAGCCTTTTTTGCAAGGACTGAGGTGTATACCTACAAAATTGACTGGGGTATATACTTATATACAAATTTTCACGAGGACTGAGGTGTGTATTTACAAATGTTCTTGAAATAGGGATTTTATTGCCAAGAGTCTGGGGCTACGTAGGGTGAATTACCCTCTGTCTTCAAGAGGTAGTCTGGAAGTAGAATTTTATACTGTATATGTACATACTCTTGAATATACTGATTTGTAACAATGCAAAACACATTGCTCATTTTGTAAACAAATCAGCATCTGCTATAGGTAAACCACAGAATTTTTTTTTCGTTGATAACTCAAAGGTAGTTGGGTATTCATGTTAGTTATGTTGAGAAAACTGAAAAAACACAGAAGACTTTCAATCTGGCTTGAGGTCTTGATCACGTGCAAATATTTGGAGTGAGACTAGTAGCCAGCTTTGGATTTTCTGGTACTTCATTATGGTTGTTACCAAACAATAGGAGGAATTTACAAATGATAGGAATAAAATTTGGGCTTTTGGTATTGGAGTTTGAAGAGTTTCAGGGTTCAATGCTTGCAAACAATGTACAACCCTTTTTTTAGTTGAAAAGAGCAATTTTCACAGTATTCTTCCAGAGAGGTACTGTTGACGTGTCTGAGAGAAAGAATAATTAGGTCTTTACAGGGTTAACTTTATTTTTATACTCGGGGGGGGGGGGGATGTTTCGTTATACTACAAACTGTGCTATAGATGTAAACTGTAGTACCAACTGAAGTGCAAATGGAGATCCTGCACACACCAGACACATTAAAGTATTCAGTTTTCTCTCTGACCAGGAGGATGTTTTTCATGATGGTAGTATTAGATTTAATACCAATTAAATAACCATAAGATTTGAAAATTTGGTGGATCTGGTTGGTAGACTGGTCAAGAAATGGAGTATGTCCAACAAACAGAAAATGTCCACTGACCTCTGAAGGTTGGAGAGTAGTAGAATTCTTGGCTTCAAACATTTTTATGAGTTTGTCCACCAAACTGTTTGGGAATTGGTAGTGTGCAGCAATGGCGTTCATATTATTGTATTCAAGGGCAACAGATGCTGGGCTGTTGCAGATGATGGTGATACAAGCAATAGAGATGTAAAAACTAAATAAGTGTTTTTAATTCTAAATTTGATATTATTTTGAGATGGATCATTTAGGTACTCTAAATAAGTTGGACATGAGTATATTTGCATGATGTAGATCAGATATGCAGTCAATATTCTGCACCATTTTATGAAAAATACCTAGCAATATCTGATGAGCAAATTGGGGATATTATGCGAGTAATTTTAGTAGCATTTATGTTTGTCTTATGCGACTTGTGTATACCTTTCTCAACTCAAGCAATATTCAGAACAGTTTATTGTTTGAGTTGAGGATTCAGGACAGTAGAATGTGCATTGGAATTTCTTTCATGTTGAAGGTTCATCATTGTGTGGAAAAGATAAATGATTTGCATCATTAATAATAACAGCTTTAGTACCCTTGCTATTCATTATACGAGGGTTGTAATGAAAGTAATGCAAAAGTGGGCAAAACTTTTTTTACTGACAAAGGTCGTTCAAATTGCACATGTTGGTAAAGTTAACTCTTTCTCTATACAAAGGTACTACTCAATATATTCTCTATCATAAGCGATGCATTTGCACAATCGTTGAACCTAACTCTCGAATTTTCTTTGAAAAAATTCAAGTGTGTACTGTTGTACCCGCTTCTTCACAGCCACTTTCACCTTATCTGTGTCATCAAATCGCCGTCACCAGAGACTGTCCTCCATTGTACCGAACAGGTGGAAGTCGTAGCACACCAAATCTGGGCTGTTTGATGGATGGGGGACTACCGACCAACCTAATTTGCTGATCACCTGATTTGTTGCCAAATATATGTGTGGTCTCGCATTGTCATGATGAATATGGATCCTTTTCATATTCTTGTTCGGACTCTTCCTCCTTATGGCTTCTCTAAGCTTCTTGAGTATCTCAATGTACCATTCGCTGGTCACGGCATGGCCATGTTCCAGAAAATCAAGGAGTGTGACACCCCTGTCATCCCAAAAAACAGTGACCCTGACTTTCTGCGCTGGTTGCTGGCTCTTGAACTTCTTAGGCCTTGGTGAAAAGGTGTGACGCCATTCCATGGAATGATTCTTCCTTTCCAGATCATAAAGATATGCCCACATTTCATCCCGTCACCAGATTGAAAAAGACATGTCTTCATTGGCTTCAAATGCTTCCAGCTGGTCAGAGCAGATTTCCACCTTTCTCTCCTTCAAATCGGGTGTCAGCTGCTGAGGTACCTACCCACTTTGCACACACTTTCCGACACCTTAAGTCTTCCACCATCTTCTGTATGTCATTGTGACCACAGTCCAGTTGTGCAATAGGGGTGGGCCGAAAAACGCTTATTTTCGAAATCGATCTTGGTATAGTGCAGAAAAGTTGCCTAATGCTTCAGTTAGAACCCACAAAAAATTTAATCAATTTTGCTCAATATCTCCACCGGCATTGAAAAAAAAAAAAAAAAAAAAAAGACGAAAAATCGACTTTAAAGCCTTTTTCGGGAAACTTCTTTTCGGAAATTATTTTTTGAAATTGATCTTGGCATAGCGTGGAAAAGTTGCTTAATAAATCAGTCAGAACCCCCTCCCCCAAAAAAAATTGCCAATTTGGCTCAATATCTAGCCACGCCCCTCTGGCATTGAAAAAGTAAAAAAAAAAAAAAAAGACAAAAAATCCACTTTAAAGCATTTTTCGCGAAATTTTGTTTTCAGAATTTTTTTTTAAACATCTATTTTGGCATAGCGCGGAAAATTTGCAAATTTGCAAAGCAAATGTCATCAATTTTGCTCAATGTCTAACCACGCCCCTCTTGCCTTCAAAATATATACGCGATTAATGCCGTAAAATAACTGTTGTCATTCCCTTCTCTTCCCTCCCTCAATGACAGCTGGCGCTGTGCAGTGTGCACCTGCACCTTTCATTATCTTCGGAGGTCATTAGTATGTTTTGAAACGTGTCTGCGCCGGTGTGTTAGACGTCTACGTTGTTATGCGATGAGAAATGGTAATGGAGAAGCAAGGAGCTAAGCAGAAGATGACTCGAACAAGCACAAGCTGTCTGTTATTTGGTACAGGAAAAGATTTATTTCCCCATGATGCAGTTCTACTCCCAACTTATGAAGACATGATTAAATGTTACCAGAGCACCCGTTTGCAGATAAACGGAGGGGGAAGTAAGGAGCCTTCTCGAAGCGTGGCAGATGTAGTTGCCAGGAAAATTATTGACATCTGGGTGCGTGCCTCCATTCCTGTTGTATCTTTAAAATGCGTGATTGCCATGATTTTATTCTACAACCATAAATACAAGAATGTAGTGAAACCTGTAAAAAGTAGATGTACACCATTCCTGAATTCTAAAATACAGAAATTTAAAACAGACGCTAGAAATTTATTCGACATTTGTGCTTTCAAGTGCCAAGATCTGTCATTGTGTACCTGCGAAAAAAAAAATTCAAAGTTCCAGACAGGGAATGGCAATTTTTGAATGACCAAAGGACTGTAAGACAGATGGCCATCGGAAATGTTGATATCGCAACAACACAGCAATTGCAAAGAAGGGAGGAAAGATTACGCCGAAAAACCAATAGATCTACTGTTCCAGATAAAAAGTCGCATCCGAGTATGAGTGGACTTCAGAGGGACAAGGTTACTCCAGTTAAGGAAAATCTGGCATGTCAGGACAATTTGGAAGCGACAACCAAAGACACTGAACTTGAATCAGTAATGGACACAGATACAGACTTCCAGTGGACCCATCCTTTAGAGAAAAGTTATAAGAAAGAAGTCGGACCATCATCAAGTCAAATGAGGATTAGCATGTCTCGTACTGCATTGGCTGCAGATTTAACAGGTGCCTCAAGTAGAGCCATGGCCAAAATTACTACAGCAGTTCTTGTTGATTTCAGTCTAGTTTCACCAGAAAACTCAATGTTTATAGTTGACAAGAACAAGATCAGAAGGGAAGTAGAAAAGAAAACAAACCTGGGGAAATGAGTTGCGGGCAGTAAAAGAGACCCCCATTAAAGGCTTGTATTTTGATGAGCGCAAAGATCCGACTCTTAAGCTGATGACAGGTCGTCGAGAGATAAAATCTGAAGCGCACATAGCACTGATAGAGGAGCCTGAAGGCAAGTACATAGGACATATCTTGCTAAATTCTGATAGAAATGCGAAATAATAGTCAAAAGCATAATTGCCTTTACGGAAACGCATAATGTCAATCTCCAGAGCCTAATAATCATCGGATGCGATGGAAGAAATGTTAATACGGGATGGAATGGTGGAGTAGTACGTTTGCTTGAAACCCACTGTGGAAGACCTCTGCAATGGAGCATATATTTGCTACATACCAATGAGTTGCCTCTAAGGCATTTCATTCAGGAACTCGATGGCCACACAAAAGGATCATATTCTTACTTTGGACCTGTTGGTTCTCTTCTAAAAGATTGTGAAAACAAGACAGTGGTCAAATTTGACAAAATTGATACTACCCTCCCTCATTTGGACCTTAAAGATATCAGCAATCTAAGCACTGATCAGTTAATACTTGTATCGCATATGCATTGCTGTTAAAGATGGCAGTTGCCCCCCAAATCTGGCTAAGACCAATCCAGGCAAAATCAGTTGTGCACGCTGGCTGATGACCGCAAACCGTCTGTTACGATTATACATCAGTACCCAAAATCCATCCAATAATCTTCGTATAATCGTAAAGTTTGTGATTCTGGTTTATGCACCAATGTGGTTCGAGATAAAAATTAAACCACAGTGCCAAGATGGAGCTCGACATATCTGGAAGATGATTTCTCTCACAAGGCAGTTGCCTGACCATGTAAAGAAAATTACCGACAAAGTAATTTCAAACAATGCATACGTGCATCTCAAAAACGTGCTACTGGCAATGCTAATGGATTTCTGAAGCCACATCTGGGAATTAGCAGTGAGGCGAATCCCGAACACCAGGAATAAGAAATCCGAAGGCATACGCTTTTTCAAACCTCCCGAACTGAACTTTAAAGCTATTGATTACATTGATGTAATAAACTGGTCGAACTGCACCATAACAGAGCCACCTTTTACAATGCATATAATAGATGAAGAGTTAAAAGATACGTGCAAACAAGAACAGGTTCCGGCACTAACTTCCCAGGAGTTTCCATGTCACACCCAATCAGTCGAGAGATGTGTTTCACTCATATCTGAAGCTGCAACGAAAGTTTGTGGTGATACTGCAAGAGACGGTTACATACGGGCTGAGACTCAAGCAAGAAGAGAACTTCCAACCTTTGACAACAAGGTACAGTATTATTCTAAAGCCTAACATTTGTAAATATTCCCCTTTTTTTTGCTTTATTATACTTCCAGTTTCTAGATTTCTGTATTGCAAGAAGTAATATACTAGTAATTGCACTTTTGACTTTTTTTTATTCTTTCGTATTGTTTATACTTTTCCAATGCCAGAGGGGCGCGACTAGATATTGACCAAAATTGCCTAAATTATTTTGCGGTTTTAACTGACCCATTAAGCAACTTTTCCGTGCTATGCCAAGATCGATTTCGAAAAAAAAATTCCGAAAAGAAATTTCCCGAAAAAGGCTTTAAAGTGGATTTTTCTTACTCTTTTTTTTTTTTTTACTTTTTCAATGCAGGAGGGGCGTGGCTAGATATTGAGCAAAATTGATTAAATTTCTTGTGGATTCTAACTAACGCATTAGGCAACTTTTCCGTGCTATACCAAAATCGACCTAAAAAAAAAAAAAAAAAAAATTTGGCCCGCCCTATTGTGCAACAAGCTCACGGATTGTGACTTGTCTCTCCGTGCGAATCAATTCATCCACTCGCTGACGATTCATGTCAGTGGTCACAGATGATGGTCTCCCACTGCTTAGTTTGTCTTCAATGCTGATTTCCACTTCTTTAAACTTCATCCATCTGTCCACATTGCTCTTGTCGATGGTGTCATCTCCATAAATATTCTGTAGCTTTCTGTGGATGTAGGACAGCCTGCACCCTTCCTTCGTCCAGAATTCAGTGACGGCACATTGCTTCTGCTTGGAATCCATTATTTACCTGCAATGAAGAAGAAAGATTACTATAGAGGAAGAGTTACTCTACCAACATGTGCAATTTGAATGGCCTCTGTTGTGACAGCGCCCAGACTCGAGTGCTGCACAACTAGGTCGAAAATCCATTCCCTAGTTTATTTAATTATTTATTCATTTATTCATTAATTTATTCATTTTTATTAATTCATGTATTTTTTGAAGAAAGAGTACGTTTTATCTTTTTTTCCCTCTCCGTCCCCCCTCTTCCAGCACAAAGCGTTGCATAGCGAAAGATTAGCTAGACAGCGTTGGCGGCACAGGACGGACCGACATTTTAAGAAAACCCTGGCGACAGCCATCGGCGAGCTGACTTTGTAGTATGTTTTATTGGGGCAATAGAAGTGTCCACCGTGCTAGCTTCCACAATGCGTGTTGGGTAGACCGTCGACTTTTCGGAACCGGAGCTAACAGTTTAATTGGGGTAAGGATTTACTGCTGGGGGCTGTATCATGCGGCAAACTTAACTCGAGGGGTTCTCAGAATTTTCACAGGAACGGTTAGGAATCTTGACCCCCTAACGAATGGAAGAACAAAACGTTAATTCTCTGACCAGTAAGATTTACACTGGGGAATTTAATTCAGGGAGGCTTGCATTTGCCAGCTAGTGATTGGATGATGGGATGTTTTGAGGTAGTGTGGGTCTTCTTGGGGGTCGTCAAAATTTTTACAAGGGAAGAGAAGAACTTCGGCACTTCACCTTACTTTTACGTTCAACATGGAACGGAGCACTTGACTTCACTTTTTTTGCCACGAGTGACTTTACTTTTGCTTGTTTCATGGCGTGCATCATTGGCACTTTCCTCCATGACTGGCAACTTAATCACTGCCAATGCTACGGCAGTACTGAAGCTACCGTTAGCTGCAGACAATTTTCTAAGCTGCGGATGGGAGATCGCAACCGAGGTTTCCGGATGAACGAACCCCCCTAAGGACCATTAGGGCCCATACAACGGTCGCAGCTATGGATGGAAGTTAATACCCACCGGACGAGAATTCTCCCGGATCAGGAGTGGTCAGCAGCATGATATCTAGGCCAGATTCGGATGTTAAGTTAGGAAATCCATCCTATTCTTTCTTTGGTGTCCCCTCATAAAATGTTTATCGGATCAGTCCATATGAAAGTCTTCCGATAGGGTTAATATTTTTATAAGCAAATAGTTAATTGAGTACAGGTTCCTGTCAGAGAGTCGGAAATCACATTTTTTTTTGCTAGTATCAGCGTATATTTATTATTATGCCAAATCATAACCAAGAAATTGTTTTTGTTTGTTAATTTTGTCTAAGTTCTATCGTGAGTGTCTCGTTAACTACAACATGTGTGCTCAACCCTAGATTATTTGGAGAATATGTAACTTTACGACCGGAACTTAGAAAATCACTTCACTTACGTTTTTTATTTTAAAACTAGACGTTCACGAAAACATTGCGGCACACAGCGGACCCTTTGACTCCCAAAGGAAAATCTGCTGTGTGAAACACAACACCCCGTCAGTGGATCCTGAAGCTGCGTCAGCCCTAAATCAGGGAATCGCAGAATCACAATCCACTCGACACCCCCTTGGCTCCCAATATTACGCCGGGTGAACCCAATTAGGAACCCGAGTGATACTGTCAGTTAGTAAAAAAGTTATACCCACTTTTGCATTACTTGTGGTACAACCCTCATATGCCACTTTTCTGCCATGTATGGCTTTTCATTTTACAATATTTTTAATTATCCTGACAACTTCATATTTATCTAAAAATTATCATTGCATATTTGCATGTATGAATGTAATTGATGTACCTTTCAGCTAGCCAGTCAATCTCATACTTATTTTTAAATTGTCTCTGAACTTCTGCAAGATTTGTCAATTCCTTTATCAAATAATAAAGCTTCATTTTTTTCTGTACTTCATTAGGTTAATAAAAAGAGCTGCTCCTCCAATGTTACTGCTCATAACCACATTGTTCCTTGCATATAATGCACCTATTTGTTTTAACCTGGAGGAATCAAGTTTCATGCTAATGGAAAAGTTTTGGGGCCTGATTTGTACTATAAGTGCCTTTCTACTTACAGTGTACTTTTTGAGGATACTTCTGTTTATGTACTTTGACATGAAGTCCAATTCTACTGTGAAGAAACTTAAGAACATCTGTATGGTTTTGAAAGAATTGGCATTATTATTTAAGAAATGCATAAGAATTATTCAAGAGGCTGAATTGATTGCAAGAGGCTTTACACTGTATGTATTAAAAACGTTTTTATGATAAATATAATATTTCTTTCAAGAAATTTCGTAATTTGAAATATGTATTTTGCTATATAATATAGAATGTTCCATTTAATATCATACCCAGTTTGAAAGTGTTTTCTGTGTGTATGAGCATACAAACCATTAGATACATTGTTTCAGCAGAGTGCCAAGTAGCTCAATCGTTAGGAATCTGGTAACATTCTGACCTTGAGAAAGTTAAATTTGCAGAGTTTCTGTCGTGGTGACAAAAACAGTAGAGGAATTATTGACACCATGCATGCTTTTAAATAGCAAAGCTTTATTCAATGTAGAGCATGCATTTGTCATTTTACACTTTTCCAATGCTTGCACACATACATGCTTTGTCACCATATAAGGATCATTTTGGTGAACACAGTTATTAGCATGTTCAAGAAATTCTGGGAGTCTTATTATGTAAGTCAAGAAATATGATCATCATGTGAGTATGTTGATAACAAAAGAAATTATTAGTTTGGTAATCCAAAACTTCCTTTGAGTGTGTGCTGACAAAGAAAGTTGTTAACAATGTAATCCAGAAACATTATTAATGCAGAGTATATTTGTTAAGAAAGAAGTTTGTTAGTATGATAAACCAGATCTTGATCACCACATAAGTGCATGTTAATAAGGGATTTTTTTCTTATATGTTGAAGTTACCTGCAGATGGAGTTGCTGTGATATTAACTTCTCATACTTTGAGACTGAAATCTGAGGCTCATGTGAGATGTGAGCATTGCGATTTCCTTCAGTTCTCGGATTTTTTTTCTTCTCTACATGTTTCCTTGAAATGTTAAAGTTTTGACGAATGACTTGAAACATAAAATGATTTGTGCTGATATATATATACACAGCCTCTCCTTGACAAATGTCAACCCTGCCTTCTCGTGGTGCATCCTGTTCCCACTAAGGGAACTCTGACGACCGCCAATAACGGTATAACTATACCATCGGGATTAGAGGAAATGCTATCCCACACTCACCAACCCGCTTGGCCAGCGTGGTGAGTTATGGCCAAACCCCTCCAAAATGACTCCACAACTTAAACCTTGGCCCTCAGTCTCCGGCAGCTGGAATGTACCTGGCCAAGGCAGCGGCCAGTGCGACATGAAGGCAGAGGGTGCTAAGAATCACAGGAGGACCGGACTAGGCTGCCATCTGATGCTGACCTTGGCTACGTATAATGGACGCTCCCTATCTTCTGATTCAAGGCTTCTTGAATTGGAAGAAGAACTACAAAGAATCAAGTGGGACATCGTCGGGCTAAGTGAGGTAAGGAGAAAAGGAGAAGATCTCATTGAACTGAAAAGTGGACATCTCTTCTACTATCGTGGGACAGATACTGGCAGAACTAGTGGTGTTGGATTTATAATAAACAAGAAACTGAAGGATAAAGTTGTAGAAGTTGAAAGTTCCTCTGACAGAGCTGCACGACTCGTTATCCAACTCTCGAGAAGATACCAGGCCCAGATTATTCAAGCTTATGCACCCACCACAAGTCATCCTGCAGAAGAAATTGAAGAATTTTATGAGGAAATTCGTCATCTAAATAATAAAGGTAAGCAGCATTTGAAGATAATTATGGGAGATTTCAATGCAAAAATAGGGCAACGGCAACAGAATGAAACTTCAGTAGGTAAATTCGGTCACAACAACAGAAGGGTTTTTCATCTTGAACTCCTTTTTCAAGAAAAAGCCACACAGGAAATGGACATGGAGACATCCAAATGGAACGACAAGTGAAATTGATTTTATTATGTGTAACAAAAAATTCGGCATAGAAGACTGCAGTGTGCTAAACAAGTTCAACACAGGTAGTGACCATAGATTGGTGAGATGTCAGATGCACCTCAACACTAAACTTGAACGTGGCAAGCTCATAAGAGAAACAAAATGTATTGACATAACCAACCTTAAAAAACACCATAATACCTTCAAGTTGGAACTGAAGAACAGATTCTCTGCTTTAGAAGGCCTAACATCGGAAGAAGTGGATATTTCTGAAATTAACAGAAAAGTAACCAAAGCTCTTATGGAAACAGCAGCAAAATTAGCTGGGTCTAATAACAAGTTGCATGTGAACAAATTATCAGGAAAAACCAAAATGTTGATGCAAAAAAGAAGAGAGATGAGGACAACTAAAGAAGATGTGACTTCCAAAGTGGAATATATAGAGCTATGCAAGACAGTACAAAAAAGTATCACTGAAGACATAAGGAAATTCAACTGTGAAACTAGTGAGGAAAGCAATTGAAAACAACCAAAGCCTAAAGATAGCAAAGGGACATCTCAGTAAGGGAAGAAAACAGATTATGGCACTGAGAAAAGATGGTTCTGTAACAAGAAATAGAGGCGAAATTTTGACAAGAGTGAAAGATTTCTACTCCAAATTATATGAAAGGGATGATGCATGTACTCCAGACATCATGAAAGGTACCAGTACCAGAGTTCTTCCAGTCCTCCCAGCAGAAGTTGCACATGCAATCAAGAACATAAAGCGGGGAAAAGCTCCAGGAGAAGATGGAATTACTGTAGACATCATACAAGAAGCAAGTGGAGAAATCGAAACAGTACTCGCCTAAATTTTCACTCGATGCCTTAATGAAGGGAAGATTCCTGAGGATTGGAACAACGCTACAATGATCCTGCTACATAGAAAAAGGTGACACTGAGGATCTCAGGAACTACAGACCTATCAGCCTCCTATCAGTGGTTTATAAAATCTTCACTAAAGTTCTTTCACACGCTTGAAGGTAACACTGGACATGGCTCAACCGAGAGAACAAGCTGGATTCAGGAGTGGCTACAGTACAATAGATCATATCCACGTACTGAGAGAACTAATTGAAAGAGCGAGGGAATATGAACTTCCATTGTGCATGGCTTTTATCGATTATGAAAAAGCCTTTGATTCGGTGAAACCATCAGCAGTTACAATGGCTCTGAAATCCTGCGGCATTGAAGATGCATACATTAATATTATTAATAACATCTATGAAAATGCAAGTGCAAAGATTTGGCTGTTTGAGAATACAACACACATAAAAATTGGAAGGGGAGTGAGACAAGGTGACACCATATCTCCGAAGCTCTTTAATGCCACATTGGAGGGTGTCTTTCAGTCGCTGAGCTGGGAAAACAAGGGGATAAAGATTAATGGAGATCATCTAACCCACCTTTGTTTTGCTGATGATGTAGTCATTTTTGCAACTACCCCATCAGAGCTACAGAGTATGATCCAGGAACTTGCTGACAAGAGTAAAGAAGTGGGATTAAAAATGAACTTTCAGAAGACAAAAGTGATGTTCAATGCTTTTTCAAGAAATGAAGATTTATCGATTGATGGGGAAAAGTTGGAGTTAACAGACACGTACGTTTATCTTGGACAGCAGATATCAAGTGAGGGTCACATTGATGAAGAAATTAATCGGTGTACAAAACTTGCCTGGAGAGCTTTTGGAAGAAACAGCATAATTTTCAAGAGCAATATGCCATTATGTCTTAAAAGAAAAGTGTTTGATCAATGCATCCTTCCAGTGCTTACATATGGTGCAGAGACGTGGACCTTAACTAAAAGAGACATACTAAGGCTGCAGACAACTCAAAGAAGCATGGAGAGGTGCATGCTTTGTGTTACCAGGAGAGATAAGAAGAGGAACTCGTGGATCCGAAAAATGACAAGAGTGGAAGACGTCATGATCAGAGTTAAATCCCTGAAATGGCAATGGGCTGGACATACTGCCAGAAGGACAGACCATCGATGGACAGCCGAAATTTTAGATTGAATTCCAAGGGACAGGAAAAGACCCAGAAGAAGACCACATGGAAGATGGGTGGATGAAATTCGAAAGTATGCAGGAGTGACATGAAAGAGACTGGCACAAGACAGACCGTTGTGGAGGAAACTTGGGGAGACCTTCGTCCAGCAGTGGATTGATAATGGTTGACAATGATGATGATGATGATATATATATATATAACCATCCATCCTAGGATGGTTATTTTGAAGCTTTAATAAATATTAATATATAGAGGATGTTTCCCGTCCTAAGATGGTGAAATTCTTAATTGAAGCAGATTGGAAACGAATCAAATAGACGCCAGCTTTTTTGCGAGGAAATATAGGAAAAACTTTTATAGTAAGAACTCATTCATTGTTAGAACTGAAAATTATATGCTATTTATTTCCATTTTTCAAAAGACCTCGCGATAAATAAACATTCTGTGCGAAATATTTGTTGTTGTTCAACAATTTTCCTTGTAGTCCAGTTGTTTTCGTGTAAACTTACCTTAATAACTTTTACTTTGATTTTTCTCTGGCACACATGTTATTCCGTTCATGGCTTGTTTTAGACTGTTCTATTTGAAGTTTAGTTTGAAACTTCATACCAAAGGTTTTTCTAGAAAATAATTCAACCTCTGGCATTACAAATTGGAACTATCTAAATTATTTACAATGTGCTGTTGAGGTTACATCTGTTTTTAGATGCAATTTTGCTCACTTGATTTCTCAAGATTTCAGTTTTTATTGTAGATTAGAGCATTTAGATAGATCGATATTTTGCAAAATGCTTAATATAATCAGCACTAAACTCGGAAAGTTAGTTAAATTAAAAATTAATTAAAGCATACCAGTTAATATTCGAATTGTGCTAAATTAAATTAATATACAAACTCAACTTACTGTGATGTTAAGATTTTAATTCAAATTTTGTAGATCGGATAAATAGAACTCGAGTCATTGATAATCCAATGTTTTTAAATTAGCACGCGATCACCTTGACATCTCAATGTAATCGCGTGCAATTATATAGCAGGCAATCATTTTGGCATTGCGAGAGCACACATGGAGTTGATCGATAAGTGATGACATACACTACAGGGCGTTGTTGTGATGTCAAGCGTTCCAGAGAGACAGAGGGATCTGGGTGTTTATTATAGTAATTTTAATTTTTTATGCAGTAATTTGAAGAATTATTCTCTGTTGTATGCATGACTTAATTTAAATTTTGTATTAGGGTTACTGATTACATATTATATTATTTCCAGGAAATATTCTTCAGGTAAATTTCCTAAACTCTAGACATTTTCACTTATTGCCCATGAATACAAACAATTTTTTTCCACACTCTTTTCATTCCCAAACTATACTTGATTTGCTAATGGAACTGCATCAAAGCTAATAAACAATATCACCAAAAATGTTGAAATGTTGTTTAGTTTAATGGTGTGGTTTCCAATTTTTTTGTTTTACCCACCTCGTGAAAGTAAAATAAAAAAAAAAAAAAAAAAAGGAGAGTAGTCTGACTTTCACACTTACACAACAAATATTCAGATTTGGTAATAATAAGAACTGTAGTGATAAATTATTAAGTTTTCTGGAAATTTGATTGAGTTTCCAAAAAGAGTTTTAACATGATGAACAAATCCCAAAGTTTAAATTATTATTTTATTTAAGAACTGTATTTATGTATTTAATTTTTAAAAATTAACAATTGACAAGAAGAAGATAATTGCTCTTTATGTCTGACTTTCAAACTTATAGAGAGAAGAGATAGTGTGCCTATGAAAGGGCATGTGGCATTCTTTGATAAAGTTGAAGGAGTTAGCTGGGATGTGTCTGCAGTTCACTGATGTTCGATACATCAGGAAGAGGAGGGCACAGTGGTAGATTGTAGTTAGCTGTAGTGGGAGAGAAGTAAGATTTGAAGGCTGTTTCTTAGTTTTGTAAATATCACTTTATCTGTTAGTGTTTTAAGAAGGTTATTTATACTGCTGAAATAGTTTGTATTATCATAGATATTAATGAGAAACAAATCCCCTTGAGGAAATAATTCTTCACTAGTACATACACACATGATGGGCACTTACAGATGTTTATATATATATTAAAAGAATACAACGCGGTTTGTCACAAATAATTATTTTTTCAAGTCGATAATGGTTTTGCTGGGTATTGACCTAGTTTCATCAGGATAAATGGCATGTAAATATCATAAATACCATGGCCAACTTGAAAAAATAAATATTTGTGACAAACCACATTGTAATCTCTTAATATATATAATCGTCACAAAACTGTTGTCTTTGAGATCAAGAAACTTACAGATGTTATTATTCACTAGAAGTGCCACATTTTTCAGTGTTTTCCACATGTCCATCTCTTCAGAAAACATGAAAATTGCATTGCTCTGGAGTGGGAATTGAACCAAAAATCAGGAGATAAAGAAAGTTTATTCTCAAATGGAAATCAGGAGATGTGGGTTTGATACCCTCTCCAGGGCAATTGAATTTTCAAGGTTTCTAAAGGGATGGGCTTTGGAAAGAATGGAAAATACAGTGTTTCTGTGCAGATAAGAATGTTAGTTTGCATAAATTTGTTGAAGTTATACAGCCAAGTTATGATGTGATAGTGTTGAAGTGGATAACAAAATCATGATATAAAAAGTTCTAGATATAAACAAACTCCTAATAATGTTATTGATGTGATTACATAGCTGCTCCCCACCCCTTTATTTTTAATGCCTCTTTCACAAGTGGAGTTGACTTTTCGGACTTACTTCCAATTGAAAATAAATTCAAGTTATGTTTTGCTGCTGTAACTACACTTTGTCACAGAAAATTACAGTATAATGTGTGGAAAATTTCCCATCTTGGGGAATTTTCAAAGCAGTAAATGTTTACAAAAGTTCTTCAGTTTGAGCATGACATGCTTGATAGACATTAGTTGCACAGTACTAAGGAAAAGATGCACTACAAGTTGTATTTCTATCTGTCCATTTATTTATGTGTCAAATGTCATTTAATTTAGCTGATACTAATACAAGTTGGCATATAGGACTCTTACAAACAGAAAAACCTATACTTAGTGATTCATGGTGACCTACAGACCCAGATTTTTGCCTGTGAATTAAGAAATAAAAAAGACATTCATTTTCTTTCTCAATCTGTGGTTAGTCTGTCAGTTTTGTAAGCAAAGCAGGTAATTAAGAGAATACTTGGTGGCTAGACAACATAGTGCTGAAGAATCTAAGACTTCAGTAGTCCATAAAGAAGTGGTGCCCCAGCTAGCTTCAGATCATATTAATTTTGTGTTAGCCAATGAAAGAAATTTTTCCAGAAAGGGTTGTAGCCCTAATTCAGTAACATCTTGCTTAGTTGAAACTGAAACACAAAGTTAACCCATGTGGTAATCCCAGCTCTAGGGACAGAAATGCCACATGAGTCAACTCCAGTTGACTTAAACCTGCATCTGTAGCAGCTCCCAACAAATGCGATTTAAATGGCAATACTGACATTACAGCTGCAGAAGAGCGTACTTTATATTGGGAAATTAGCAACCTGAGTTAAGGAAACTTCAGTATACTTCATTAAAGAAATACAAAATAACTTCAGGGAATGAAAACTGGATCCCTGCATTCCCATGACATGAGCATATGTTTGAAGTCTAGGAAGAGAACCTTCTAGAAGCATTAATGAAAAGCATAGCAGGTATATCTGAGAGGTGTCTTTGTTAAACAGGTTAGCTACCTTTGCCCAGATGAGGAGTGTTGTTGTGCCTCAGGTGACCCCTTGCATTGCTTGTAATTATTAAATTTCTTGCTTGAAGTGGAGCTGAAATCTTGTTTCTTAATGTCTTGAACATCTGTTAGTGAAGTTGTCATGAGCATCTGTAGCATTGTGCATGAAGTACAAAAGGTCTTATATGCATTGTGTGATGGATGTCAGTGAAGCTCAAGCTGTGCCACTGTAAGTGGAGACGTTTGATATGGCAACAGCAAGTAAATTCTAGTTTCATCAGTTAAGCATTTTTATGGCAGATTGTCTTTCTTTGAGGAGCTAACTTTTGAATATAAGGAAACAGTTTAGTGATATTTATGTATGTATATACTTTTGATGAAAGCCCTCTTTCAAAAGTTGCTAATTTCTTGACTCTCCTTTCTAAAAGACCTAACAGAATAATTGGGCCTTTTGTTAAGCACATTTTTCAGCACACTAATTTTTCATTTTTGATAATTATGTATGAAAAATAAGTTATACATTTTCCCCTACTTATGATGTATAATAAAATATATGTATCATTTAAATAAAATTTTTGTTGGAACTTGAGAATTTTGATTCTCTGCTTTTAAATAGTGTTTTTTTTTTAAGGAATTTCTGTTATAACCTGTGGCTAATACTTCACTTTAATTTTCATTTCCCCTGTCTTTTTTAGTTTTTGTTCTAATTACTTTCTGTCCCTTTATATTCCAGGGTTTCTGTTTCAGGTCTTGCACAGCGTTTGGAGCTGTCAGTTGATTTGCCAGTTTTAAAACCCAACCGTCAGTATCCTGCTTTCAGGAAATCTCTATTTTCTTGGTTGAAAAGTTTGTTCATAAAGCACAAAGAAGCTTCTCTTGCCATGATTGATTGATATCCTTTAAATTGTAATGTGTCATTTTATGTAATAACAGTGATGTTTACATTCTGTTTTCCACATATGAAGCTATCGGATGATAATTCACTATGGTCTTGTTGACAGAACCCAAAATAAGGGAGAGTGTATACACATAATCCTTTCTGATTTAAACTTATGCAAGAATTTTACTGCTACCAGATGTCTTGGTGCCATTATAATGTAGAATATTTATCATTTGAATGTTTCACTTCGAGAGATGTGGGAGGCAAATTTATATATTTTTTAATTTCCAAAATAAAGGTGAAAATACAGATGAATATATTTTCATTCTCTCAACACATCCAAGACATATGATGATGAAAGTCTCAAATGGTGAGATCAGAATGAATACATCAGTTTTTGCACATCAATTTAAAATGTAAATAATATTGTCCATTCTATCATGTCTGGTATGAGGTTTTTTTAGTTTGTTTTCCTCAAAATTACACAAAAGAATAACAAATATTGTTGTGTGAACTTATAGCACAGTAAATGGCAAGATCAAATTGTAAACTGCACACATTAAATCAGATTCCAAACAGCAGGTGAAGAAACCAAGTGAAAATCTTCTCATGGAAATAGCTTTAAAAATTAAGTATAAATTTTACAAATTTGAATTACGAAAAAATGTCTGAGATCCAGATACTCATGCGGCTTGACCAGTTTCTGCCAAATTTTAAACC
This sequence comes from Macrothele yani, assembly GCA_039090855.1. Taxonomy (NCBI): domain Eukaryota; kingdom Metazoa; phylum Arthropoda; class Arachnida; order Araneae; family Macrothelidae; genus Macrothele; species Macrothele yani. The sequence goes on from CM077004.1 coordinate 44,421,126, forward strand.
TCTACAGTCAGTAGTTTCTCCTGTTGGTGATTGACAGACACACATAGAAAATTTATTATAGATGACATCATCAACCATTCTTGATCCACTGCTGGATGAAAGCAGTGGCATTGCTAGGAATGATGGGGGGGGGGGGGGGGTAAGCCCATCTGTTATATATATATAACTTTTGAAATGATATTTTCTTCAAAAAACACCCAGAAGCAAAGATGTGCAACTCGACAAAAGCTATCCAAAGTACCCTGATTTACCTCAGTATATTGGTGAGGGGTTAGGTTTGTCAATATCAAGCCTAACCCCCTCACCAATATACTACTGAAAATAAAAATAACCAAATTACATCAACAAAATGTCAATATCAAGCTGCCGCCTCAAATCCAAAATGATGCTTTATCGACAAGTGCCGTATAATAACACAGGCCCAAATAACAACTAAAAATAAAGATCCAGTAACCACATGAAGACCATGAAACCCTATAGCTACAAAAAATGCCGACCCAAACACGGAATCTCTAATTCCAAATGTAGCTATAAAATATTTAAATCCCTGAAGAAAAAGAAAATGCAACCCCAATCCTCACGTTGCCCCTAACGCCTTGACCGCATTTTCTAAATCATTAAACAAGAGACACTGATGGGCCCATGTTACTCTTACACCAGAAGACAATAAAATTACTATATTAAATAAAGGAACTTGAAAGGGATTAAACGCTTCCACCCCTGACGGGGGCCATACAGCGCCTAACTCCATTGTAGGAACCAAACTAGAATGAAAAAAGGCTCAAAAAAAAAAAAAAAAAAAAAAAAGAGAGAAACAAAAAACAGCAACTCTGACACAATAAACAACAATATTCCTACAAGCAAACCATAAAAAACTACATCTATATGATACCCTTGAAATGTTTTCTCTCAAACAACATCTTGCCATCAAACCACTGCGACTAGTGGAATAATGTCGAACCTTATACATACCAAATTTTTCTTCTGTATCACAAGCAATTGTCTGCAACCGAATTTGAATAAAATCTACAATAAATAGAGCATTTTGTCTGGAATGCATATCTTGTGTGTTAGAGAGCTCATGCACACAGTGACTGCTTGGGTTAAAGACCGTTGTTTGACACTGTTTTCCGAGAGAAGTATTTTGTGGTGCTATTTAAAAAAAAATCCGTCCTAGTAGCTCTAAAAGTATAGCTTGCAATGGACAAAAAAAAAAAAAAAAAATCAACTGCACTTAATTTAGAAAAATATGTAGCAACACTGTTCTGTAAAAAAGAATTTATCATACGACAGTTCTCCTCTCACAACATCCTTATTCTATTTCCTGTCTGATGGCCAAATACATCCACCAATAAATAACTGTTACGAGAAGTGAGCTAATACCCCACCGAAATCTCTTTACCCCATGAAACAAACGCCCTCCCTTAGCGGAAACTTCTGCTCCCTTTCATGCTGTTTTTTATTACCCTAGTAAAGATGCCACCTTTTCACATGAATATTGCTATTTCCAACAAGCAGTTGCTGTCGTACATCATTCCTTCAGTCTTTTGGCCTATGGCTGATTCTCAGGGTTTGGGCTTTTGTTAGCTTGGGACTGATGGTACGTGCCTCCACGATACTCTCACCCCCGTAAATCCTTAAGTTGTTTGATGTATTGTTTCTTAATGGCCTAACCCCTGGAGAGACCAGGCAACCAGATTACCCCAACTAGAGTAATGCTGTCTTAATGCTGTTGCTGTGACACCTGACACCCCTTATTGGGAAAAAAAGGGAATCGAAGGAACAGGTTTTTTTTTTTTTTTTTTGCTTTGACAACAAAATATTTAAGAAAATTCCCGTCTGCCTTTTTTTTTTTTTAATGGAAAAATATTACATAGGTATGCCACATAAGCTAATACAAAAAAGGTTTATTTTGATTGGAAGAGCTTGAGCCCCGAAAAATTGGTCTAACGATGCCACTGGATGAAAGTCTCCCCTAGTCTCTTCCACAACTCACTGCCTTAAGCAGTTCTGTTACATGCCATTCAGGAATGCTTTTAAATTTCAATCACTCATCTCCCACATAGTCTACTGGTTTTTTACGCTTTCCAACCGTAGGTTGAAGAAGCATATATGCTCCAGCTTTGTCCATCTATCTGTCTGTCCGCACGATAACTTGCATAAAAATAGTTCAATTTCTATGAAATTTTAGTATGTGGTAGGGCACAACCTGGGGACAAACCCTATTGAAATTGGGTGAAATGGGGTCCATTCCATCGCCCTTATGCGTCATAACTTCCGTAAAAATGCTTCAATTGCGACAAAATGTATCATGTTGTTCTGGAGGTATACTGAACCGGTTCTGTTTAATATAATCGAAATGGGGTCAAAGGTGAGGGCACAAGAGCGAGATTTATTCCACAGCCATTATCCTCATAACTTGACTAAAAATGCTTCTATTGCAACAAAACTTCAGTATGTTGTTCCGGAGGTATACTGAACCAATTCTGTTTAATATCATCGAAATGGGGACAAAGGTCAGGGCACAGGAGCGAGATTTATTCCACAGCCATTATCCTCATAACTTGAGTAATGCTTTCTTATATGTTTTAAAGCATATCATAATCAATGCATTGCATGATTTTACTAACTTGTTTTCTGTCCCATGGTATCCAGTCCAGTATTTCAGTTGTCCAAAGGTGATTAGATCTTCTAGCAAAATGTCTATCTTATTGTCACTTCAAGATCATTACTTTGATCATGATGTCATCGACTTTTTCATTTTGCTGATCCATGAGCTCTTTTTCCTATCTTTCTTTGTTACAACAAGCATGCATCTCTCCAATGTTTTTTAGTTGTCTGCAGCATCTGTATGGCTTTCTTAATTAAGGTCCATGTCTCAAGAACAGGAAGGATGCATTGATTTAACCCTTTTCTTTTGAGATATAATAGTAAATTGCTCTTGGAAATTGTACTTTTTTTCCCCAAATGCATTCCAGCCAAGTTTTATACACCTATTACTTTTTTATTTGATGTAATACTCACTTGATATCTCTTGTCCAAGGTAGTTGTGTGGATCAGTTATTTATAAATTTACCTCATCAACCACTGAATCTCTGTTCTTGTAAAAGCATTGTGCACCAGTTTTGTTTTCTGTAAGTTCATTTTTAATCCTACTTCTTTACTTTTGTCAGCAAGTTCCTGGGGCATACTCTGAAGTTCTGAGATGGCACTTGCAAAAATGATTATTAAGAAAAAAATGATAACCTAAAACATTCAAACTCACATTATAAAATGTTCTACTTTGCATAAATTGATGTTTACAGGTATTAGCTTACCTATAACATAATAAGAACATATATCATGCATAATTTAGTCCTCTGAAATCGATTATTCCCTCAGTAAAGGTTTTAGTTTCAAATTACATCAGTAAAGGTTTTATGTTTCAAATTGCATTTGAAACTAAAATAGCATTATTTACAATATTAAAAACAAAGTTAAACTTTGTTTAAAAGTTTTTTGACTGATAAAAAAATCAACTTTGGCAGACTAAATTATGTACAAATTTGTACAATATGTGTCTTTACTATGTTATAGGTAAGCTAATACCTGTATACAACAATTTCTGAAAAATGATTAAAATTAACGTAGACTCAACAATCTCCATTAATCTTTATCACCTTGCCTTCCCAGTTCATTGATTATATGACATTATGGAATGTGGCACTGAAGAGCTCAGGAGATATTGTGTCACCTTGTCTTACTTTCTTTCCAGTTGTTATACATGCTGTGTTCTCGAATAGTCAAACCTTTGCTATTGGATTTCCATAGACTATTAATAATAATGTAGCTAATAAACTAAGACATCGCTCTTTCCACGTTTTAACACACAGCAGCCGAAAAATTGTTATTCGGTCACCGTAGCTGAGTCCATCTTGTGGATTTATGATGTCAGATGCTGACTGAAAAACGCAAATAGCGCCGTGGATTGTTGGCCACCATGGTGTAAGGCTAACGTGCTTGACTAGATATCAAAAGATCCAGGGTTCAATTCCCCGGCGGTGACCGAATAACAATTTTTCGGTTGCTGTGTGTTAAAACGTGGAAAGGGCAATGTCTTTGTTTATACACTGATGTCACACATTTGGAAGAATTTTACATTGGATCTCGCCCCCTTTGGATTTAACTGCTATAATTAATATATAGCCAGTGCCATTAATGCCCACCAGATGGAGACGTCTCAGTAGCTGAGCCCATCTTACGGATTTATGATGTCAGATACTGACAGAAAAACGCACATAGCACTGTGGATTGTTAGCCACCGTGGTGTAAGGCTAACGTGCTTGGCTAGATATCAAGAGATCCGGGATTCAATTATCTGGCGGTGACTGAATAACAATTTTTCGGTTGCTGTGTGTTAAAACGTGGAAAGAGCGATGTCTTTGTTTATACACTGATGCCACCTATTTGGAGGATTTTTACAATAATGTAGCTGTCTTCAATACTGCGGCTGACAACAAATCTGCATCATTCTCCCAATATAGCACAATGCTGCGTGTCACTCACACACAGTTCATAAAAAATTACATGGAATAGACTTAATTTCTCTACAGTTTTACAACTCAAAGTGCAAATGATATTTAAATGGAGTTCATTAATATAGGATTAAAGAATGCAGTTATTTACTGCAATTAAGAATCAGAATATATATATTACATCTTAAAAAGTTAGACCTGAGCAACAGCAGATACACTTCAGCTACTGCAATAGAATAAGTTGTGCTATAATGATTTCATTAGAATTCATTTCTTATGTAACTTTCCAAGCAAAAACTATGTTGCATTCTTCCCTGAAATGAAATTATGTATTTTGTGGAAAGTTGGATGTTAAATTATAATGCAGTTTACCTTAACAGTGGGTTTACTCTGCCGTTGTCTGCAAGTACAGATTGTTTTTCCCACTACTTTGCAACTCTTGATCTTGAAGACTATGGTGACATACTGAATTTGGATTTGTCATTGCCTGATGATTTAAATAAACTCCTGGAAGTTTCTGACAGCTTCTCTATCTCATGTCTCAAGGTATTCAGAATAAAACTTTCTTTTGTATTTCCATTCTTATCATCAGTGAAATTGAACAATCTGGTAAATCTGACCTATGTCAGTCATTTGTTGTATTTGTCTTTTTCTTTTTTCCGTCAGAAGAATTCACAGCTGCGTATGTTCACCAATTATGTATGCAAATTCTTTGCTGTACTGAAAACCATTCAAGAATATTCAGCAAAGTTATGTGTGCAAAGAATCTACTGTGCAAAGAACATACTTTCTTTACTCAGAAAATTATATTAAAATAGTTATCAAATAATTAGAAGACAAAATTTATCTCCATTGTCAACTGAGTTAATTTAATTTTTACTTCAAAAATTAAAGAATCTGTAGTTTATTCAAGAAAATGACTCATATTTCTGTTAATTTATGCAGTAATATTAAATCAAATGTCAGTAATTTACGAGGAGATGCTGATAAGCTCTCAGCCTCACCAAGAAGGAAATGGGCTAGAGCCATGAATCTTATAGACTATTCCATATACTCACCCCAAAGTTCAACACACTTGGCACAGCGTTTCTGGAGTTTCTTTAACCCTTCCAAAAAAATTCTGAAGTCTGATCACTCAAATACTGCTCTGTTGCTGATATCATCTCCGAATCATTAAAAAATTTACTCCCTTTCAAACTTTTTTTAAGGTTTGGAAATAGGAAATAATCTGATGGAGCAAGGTCTGGTGAGTAGGGTGGATGGTCTATGCACTTGAATCCCAGATCCCTCAAAACATCTGTTGTCTTGTCAGCCTTGCGAGCCCGCACATTGTCCTGCAAAAAGAGAACACCTTTTCGCAGTTTTCCTCGCCTTTTTTACTTCAATGTCTCCTTTAGTCAGCTCAGCAAGTTGGAATAGTATTCAGCATCTATTGTTTGGCCCTTCGGGAGATAGTCAGTCAGTAAAATGCCTTCCGAATCCCAAAAACATTGCTGTGACCTTTCCTGCAGACCTTTGAGTCTTGAATTTCTTTGGCCATAGAGAACCCAAGTTCTGCCACTGCAGGGACTGTTGTTTCGTCTCTGGATCGTAGTGGCGTAACCACGTTTCATCAACAGTGACAAGTCGCTGCAAAAAATTATCACCAAATTGCTCAAAATGCTGCAAAACCGATTTGGAAGAGTCCACTTGTTTTCGTTTCTCATTGGTGTTCAAACATTTGGGCACCCACTTTGCTGATGTCTTGTGCATTTCCAAGTGCTCAGGAATTATGAACCCAACATGTTCCCTGGGTATCTCCAGTGTCTCAGCTGTTGTTTCAGCCGAGATTCGCCGATCTGACAAAATCTAGTCATGAACACGATCAACAATTTCGGGTGTTGTCACTGTTGAAGACCTCCCAGATCTTTCTGCATCTTCGGTCTCAAAGTCTCCATGCTGAAAGTTGGCACACCATTTCTTCTCAGTGAAATATGAAGGGCACTTGTCACTTAATGTTTGCGTTATACACTCATAGATTTCCTTTGCAGTTTTCTTCTGCAGGGACAGAAATTTCATGGCAGCCAGGAGTTCCACATGCAAAAATTCAACGCTTTGCATTGACATGACTCAGTTCAGAATGCCAAACATCTGCAAAAAAAAAAAAAAAGAGCTATTAGTCTGAAAATTGACATGTACAATACAAAAGAACACTCTTTCGAGCTGCAGTGACAAAATAATGCTACAATAACATGAAGTGGGTTAGGCTGAGAACTTTTCAGCATCCCTGCATAAGTAAAAAAAAAAAAATCAGTTGACAATAATTTATGCCGAAAAATCAGTTGAGGGCATAAAAGAATTAAAATTGTTATTTTTCATTTGTTAGTCATCAATTTTCTGTCTAGGTATCTCTCACTCAATGATAAATGCATCTTTATCTGCTGTAGACATAAAAAAAATTTTAACTGTCCTTCCATCTGTTATGGAATGTTGTTACTTGCAGAAATGAAGTCTTCCACATTCATTTTCTAGAGTTTAACAACTTTCATGAATTATCACAATTGTCTAAAAATTATTTAAACGAAACTGAACAGCACAGCACTTGAAACTACTTGACGAGCATAGCTTAATATACCTTGTTGTGATAGTGTCCTCATATAATAGGAAATAGTAACAATTATATATACACTAATAGATTAAGTACTATTAAGTACCTCTAATCCTCAGTGACATAACTCACATTCTTGGCGTTTCATTTTTCTTACTTGTGGATTCATTGACGATTCTCAACACATGTTGTGATATTTCCATGATAATTCCTTGGTAGATGAGACTTTTTTGGTTTTAAGTTTCTTTTATGTACACTATTGCACACACACTATTGCACACACACTATTGCACTATGGTTGCAGCTCTTTTAATGTTAAAATCACTATACATGTTGATAAAATACTCATTTCATCGATGTGCCCTGTACTTATTACACCATTAGTTTAATTTGAAGTTTAAAAATTCATCAATTAAAAATCACATTCCATCGATGTTTACTTGCACCACTAGTTTAAAATATTTCACTAATAAAATCCGTTAAGAAGTATAAAATCACGGCATGCCTGAGATCACCATCACTCCACTGAACTCTAGTTGAAGCTTTTCAACCTCTAAGAGGCCATCTTCAGAACACTTGTCCTAACCATATGTTGCAAACATGGTCGATTATATGTTGGCACATGGTCGGTTTGCAACATATGGTTAGGACAAGTGTTCTGAAGATGGCCTCTTAGAGGTTGAAAAGCTTCAACTAGAGTTCAGTGGAGTGATGGTGATCTCAGGCATGCCGTGATTTTATACTTCTTAACGGATTTTAATAGTGAAATATTTTAAACTAGTGGTGCAAGTAAACATCGATGGAATGTGATTTTTAATTGATGAATTTTTAAACTTCAAATTAAACTACTGGTGCAAATAAGTACAGGGCACATCGATGGAATGAGTATTTTATCAACATGTGTATAATGATTTTAACATTAAAGGAGCTACAAACATAGTGCAATAGTGTGTGCCCAATAGTGTACATAAAAGAAATTTAACACCAAAAAAGTCTCATCTACCAAGGAATTATCATGGAAATATCACGACATGTGTTGAGAATCGTCAATGAATCCACAAGTAAGAAAAATGGCACACCAACAATGTGAGTTATGTCACTGAGGATTAGAGGTACGTAATAGTACTTCATCTATTAGTGTATATATAGTTGTTACTATGAACTTTCGGTGTGAGTTATCAACGCGGACCTGAAACAAACTTTTGTGGTTCTACTAAGATATTTTATCGATAATAGGAAATGGTGATTTTTAAATGTTGAAATAGCTCATTCATATCAAACAAAACATAATTTTCTGTAGTGCAGTCATGAACGTGTATTATCTTGAAAGTGTTTCTTCCATAGATAAAGATTTAAGCTGGAGATGCCATTATGTGAAGCATGCATATAAAGTGATAAAAATTATAACAATAATAATTAAAAAAATGACCCCGAATTTTATGGTGTGGTGAACATGAAGAACTAATTCTTCAAGGGATTCACTTCCCATTGATTTCTGTGTAATGAGCATGTCTTTTGAAACCTTTCTAACAAGATAAGGCCACCCCGGTGGGGCAGTGGTCTAAGCAATGGCCTCTGATCATTCGTACAAAAGGGGTCCGGGTTCGAATCCCGGTGAGGCATGGATGTTGTGTTTGTCTTACGGCACTGGCTCTCTCCCTTCCCTGGAACCAGTGACCCTAAATTAGGGACGGGCGACTGCTTATAGCCCATTGAGTTGCTCACGGTGGTCGTTAAACCTCCAATAAAAAAAAAAAAAAAAAAAGACAAGATAAGAATTTTTTAAGGTAGATTTTTTGAAAAAGAAAAAATATTTGGTAAAGAGAATGCATTTGCCCATAGTGGAAAAGCTGCATTTTGTTTAAATGTTTAATGTGAGCAGTGTTCTTCATATTGAATTCAACCAGTTTAAAAAAAATCCACAGATAGTAATAGCTACTACAAGAAAGATGGTACCAAATTTTCAGTTGTAATGAACATACCTTTTGAATGCTTTCCAACATGAATAAAATATTTCAAAGTTATTGATGATAATGAAACCAATTACTAAAAAAAAAATCAACCTGATTTTTACAACTGATGAAACATTTAGAAATAGAAATAGCTACTTACTCCCACTAATGGCAGGAAAGTATGTAACAAAGATTAACAAATTGTGCACAAAAGGTTTCTCATGGCAGAAGAAAGATATATCGGAGACAAAAGAATTTTCAAATCAAACAGCTGGAAACATGATATAATTTTACGCATCCTGGCAGAAGGATTTTGAATAATGGAAAAGTAGAAAATATGCGAAAAATACTTTTTGTAGCAAAAGCTATGCTAAGAAAAATTTATTTTTCAAATATGTCTCTGAAAGCAGAAATAGCCAGAAAAAAAGTTTCGATATTTGTTCCCCCTAGCAGGAAAACTGTGCATTACTTAAATGGGGAATGTTCTCCATCTGTACTGTACCAAATGCTGTACAGCAAAAAAAAAAAAAAAAAAGTTTTAAATTATGGTATTGAACGGAAGTAAGAATTTTTTCAACCAGATCTTTAGAAATAATCATATGGAATAAAATGTATTTGAATCTGATAGCATCAGCATTGGTGATCATAAAAAACGAGTAGATCATCATTCTCACCTTTCAAGTTTCTTAATGCAAAAAGAATTTTTTAAATTGGACTAATAATTGCAGAAAAATAGTGTTCACAGATGAACAGACAAAAGGATGCCATAAGCATGTACTTTTTTTAGAAAAAATGTGCTGTAAATGTGTGTTGCAGAAAATTGCAAACTGTGCAGAAAATGTTCCTCATTGCAGAAGAATCCTCCAGGCTGAAGAAATTTTTCAAATTTGACAATTAGAAGAAGATATATGAAGGAAAATGTTATATAACTTCATGCTCTCTGTCTGGGAAAGCTGTGCATTATTTGAAGAAGTAAATTGGAACAAAATGTTCTCAATGGTGAAGAGTGCCCTACCAAGAAAAGATTTGCCCAAGGGATTTTTAGAATTAGAGATACTCTTTCAAATAGAAATATATGCTGTCTCATCCTTGTGGCATAATTGTGGATTATGAAGGAGAAAATGTGCACATAATATTCTTTATTGCAAAAGCTATGTGATGGAAAAATAATTTTTCCAATACAACTTCTGAAACTGAAGACAAGCGAGGAAGAAGTTTTACATATATGCTTCCTAATGCAAAAACTCTGCATTATTTAAGGAGGATAATATATTTGTGGAGAAAACATAATGCAGCAGAAAAATATTTTTTTTAGTAGAATTTTTAGAAGCAAAGGTTCAGTTGTAAACAGGAATACGCACCAATGACACCTAGTATTAGAACTTTGCATTACAAAAAATAAAAGTATGTAAACATTTTCTGTAAAGTGAATTGTATCCTGTGTTAAAAAAAATTAAATCAGACTTTTTGAAGCAGTGATATGGAGAAAATAAAAATATTAATTTTTGCCCATTTGTGGGAACATTGTGTATTATTTTGGTCATACTGTACATAAAAAAATTTATTTTGAGGTATGATACTGAAAACTAAATTTTTCATTTGGGTTTTTTGGCATGCAGTATAGCTGCAAATATTTTGCAAAAAAGAAATATATGATTATGCTTTCTAGTGGTGAAATTTTATATTAAGAAAAAATTAATTATATGCAAAACATTCTTAATGGGAAACACTGCTCAAAAAAAGGGGGGGGGGTATATCAGGCTGTTAGAGGCATAGGTTGAGGTAAACAGGATATACATCTATGCCCGATGAGAAAACTGTGCATATAATTTCAGCAGGAAATATGCCCGAAAAGTTTTTCATCACATGACTGAAAAATAATCTTTTCAATCCAGCTTTTAGAAGTTGCAAAGTACATTGTAAATAAACAGAAATATGCACTTATGCCCCTAATAGCAAAACTTCTTATCACAAAAAAATATAAATTATGTGCAAGAAATTCTCACCATGAACTCTACAAGATATAAAAATAATTTTTCAAATCTGACTTTTTTTTTAGAAGCAAGAATATTCGGGAAATGCAAGATACATTTACGCCTCTTTGAGGGATAAGGGCAACTATTTGACTAGCAAATTGCATGCATAATGGCCTGTGTTCTAAGAGGTATCAAGAGGAAGAAAGAATTGTTTCAGTCTGGTTTTTTAAAAGCAGTGATGGGGAATAAAGTATGTTTTTCACTCAATATTATGTGCATTCATGCCCTTGTTTGCAAAGTTCTGTACTGGAAAAAGACTGAATGGTAAGGATCATCGTTCTCATAGTCAGGCTTCCCAAAGTAAAAATAATTTTTCAGTCTAGTTACAGATGTATTGTGCCCACAGATGGACTGATAGGCATAGGAATGAAATAAGCATGTCATTTTTTTTTTCAAAACATGGGAAATGTGATTTGTGTAACCTATTTTCTCCTTAACCTTTGTGTTTACTCTTACAAAAATCATAGTTGCATTATATGTGTACACACTTGTCATAGTAAAGTTTGCGATATCTTTTTTTATTAAATTAATTTCCTGTAAATAAAATTGAATGCACCTGTTTTTGCAGTATTACAAATGGTGGCTTTTTAGCTGATTTTCTGTGCCTTTAAAAAAAATTCTGCCATATCACTTAGCATTAATGCTTTATACCTTTTGTTTGTTAACTTGTGCCTTTTTTTTCAGTCTATTTTACAGTTGACAAAGGCACAGATTTCTGAGTACCTGAAATTGGTTTACTTATGTGCCCACTACATTTTTAAACAAAGAAGTGTACAGAATCTTTTTGGTTAGTATAATTTCTTCTTCCTTGTTTCTGCTTCACTAGATATCATTATTATTATATTTCCTAGTTTGAACAACTGTAAATATTCAATGTTTAAAGAACTAATAATCTTCTGTGTAGACTGTGTGTGACAAAAATCCCACTGAATACATATGAAAGCTAATATATGTGTGAATAATGATATTATTTATGATCTTTTAGATAATTATGTTATTGTTTTATTTCTTTGATTTTAGCATGTTCAGACAGCACCTTGTCATCAGAAAGTTACATAAAACTTGATATACAAATAGGTAATTCTCCTGAAATGGTTTTTATAAATGCATGCGTACATATCATTAAGGTGTTCTCTGAGATTAGAGGTTAACTCTTCAAAGCAAGGTCATCTACCAAATCAAAGTTACTGATGACATTAGACTTTACAGCCATTTACGGGGATTTCGGCACATAACTGACAATTTTGCATACATACATACATATCACTAAGCTGTTCTCTGAGATTCAGAGGTTAGCTCCACAAAGAAATACAAACTACCAGGTAATTTTTACTTACTGTTGCTGTATCAAACTTCGCCATTTACAGCGGTCTTGACATACAACTCGGGCTTCACTGACACCCATCACATGCTGTAACAAGACCTTCTATACTTCTTACTCATAATCTTTTTCTCATGTAGACACTCCTGAATCTGATCCTCTCACAACTTCCATGGCCTTCCTGTGCCTTTCCTTCCTGCCACTTGGGCTAAAAAGATTTTCTTAGTAAGCATCTCATCACTCATTCTTCCAACATGGCCAAACTGCCAAAGCGTATTAGTCTCCACCTTGCTAACAATATTTTGCTTCACATTACACAACTGCAACACATCTTCATTCCTCACACGATCAGAATGTGTCTTGCCACAAACCCTCCATAAGTAACGCATTTCTCCAGCACACAAACAACTCCTATGTTTCTTCTGCAGTACCCAGGTTTCACTGCCGTACATCAGAGTAGGAACAATTACACTTTCACACACAGCCATGCTGGACTCTCTAGAGCACCCATCATTCCTGTGAAAACCTCCCAGAGCAGCTATGACTTTCAAAGAAGAATTCACTCACCTACTGATTTCACAATCTAATTTGTTCTCCCTGTCAATCAATGCTTCCTAAATACACAAACTCATTCACCTGGTCAATCACTGTGCCATTCAGACTTATATTACATTCAGTACTACCAGTTCCTCTCTCAAAAACCATGCCTTTTGTACTTTCACAGACTATCTTTTTCTATTTCAAGCATTCCTGAATCTGGTTTTCAGCCATCTCTACTTTTCTTTCCTACTATTTGAGTTGAATAAGTTCTCTTAGTTACGCCTCATCACTGATTCTTTTGAGATGGCCAAACTACCTCAGAAAATTTGGTCTCCACCCCACTAACAGCATTTTGCTTCACATTACACATTTGTAACACATCTTTGTCATGTGCATCATTAGAATATGCCTTGCTGCAAACCCTCCATAAGTAAGGCATCTCTACGGTGTACAAACAACTCATGTATTTTTTTGTAGTACTTAGATTTCACTGTTACACATCAATGTAGAAACAATTTTACTCGTAGACAGCCATCTGGAAACTTTGTGACAACTCATCAGTCCCATGAAATCCTCCTGAAGTATTCTGCCAAGACTTTCAAAGCCAATTATGCTATGGCTTTCAAAGCCAAATTCTCTTGTCAACTATAATATCACCAAAAAATCCTGTTTCTGCTGTCAAACATGATTTTTTAAGTGCTGAGTTTTTTCAAGTTTTTATCATGTTATTTATAACTTTTAGATGAATTTTGTGTGAGATTGGCTAATTTTTTATGGTCTTTCATCTTGGTAGTACAGTTGTCTGCGCAGTATGTCATAACCTTTACTGTAATTTTCCCAAGAAATATTCCAAAGATGTCTTTTGCACTTTTTCTCAAGAGGTAATTTTCAAAGAAGTAAATATGTTTAATATGAAATTGTGATTACTATTGAACCATTATAAGTAATTATTCTTATAAATCATAACTACCTATAAGGATAATAAAAACATTTTAATAGGCATTTTAAGCAAAAATGTGTCAAATCAGAATTAATTAAACAAATAATCTTGCAAGAATAAGAACAAAACTCACCTTTCTTGGGCTTGTTTGAAAGCCTATCCATCCTCGATGACATAAAAACGAATAAACAGTCGGAAGAAGTAACATGCTAGGAATGTGGAATAATGAGTAGATCAATAAAAAGGTGAGATTATTTGTTTAATTATTATGTTTATGTAGTTAGACAAACTGACAGAACCAGTAGCAGGCTGCATTATGTCATTCAATGAATTTGTGAAGTAAGTGTATGATTGGTAGATATATAATCAGATATGCAGTCTATTTCTGTTCCTCAGTCTTCTACAATAAATCAGAGTTGAGCTAATTTCTTCACCAAATTATCCAGTTCGTTGTTTAGAAAATATTTCATATCAATTGCCCATACTAGGCACATTAGTATTTGCATGGCTAGCTTCCTGTACTGCAATTCTGAATTTGAATTATGGCTGCAACACAGTTGTATGTTCACTCTTTGTACTAGTGGGTGATTTTCACCCTTCCCTGAAGCTAGTTACCATGAATTAGAAATAGAGGTTTCTTCTTCTCATTTATGGAAGTTGAAAAATAGTTTCAAGCTTGAAATCAACTCAATTTCCATTATACCATGTCAGGAACCTCACAAGTCAAAGGTAAAATTTTGTGAAGAAAGTATAACCCCGCACTGCTCCATACATAGCTTCCCAAAAAAGATTCATTTACAGAATGCAGACAGTTTTAATTTGTAACCATCAGTGTGTGTGTGTCTGCACAGCAGTTTGTAAACCAATCCAAAATGCTAAATTAATTTTTTTTTTAAGAATGGTTCACAAGTGTTGGCATATGTGTTGGTGGTGTTTTCATGACATTTGTGGACACATCTGTGAAATTAAAAACATGACTTTGAGTTTATATATTTAGAAAGTATGTTTGACAGAGAGAACAAATTAGATGGTGAGATTAATAGGTGAGTGGATTCTTCATTGAAAGTCATAGCTGCCTTAGGAGGATTTCACAGGAATTATTGGTTCTCAAAGAAGT
The DNA here is from genome assembly GCA_039090855.1 of Macrothele yani. Classification (NCBI taxonomy): domain Eukaryota; kingdom Metazoa; phylum Arthropoda; class Arachnida; order Araneae; family Macrothelidae; genus Macrothele; species Macrothele yani. The sequence goes on from CM077004.1 coordinate 44,436,133, forward strand.
CCCAAATGGCTGTGTATGAAAGTGTAATTTTTCCTACTCTGATGTACGGCAATGAAACCTGGGTACTGCAGAAAAGACATAGGAGTCTTTTGTGTGCTGTAGAAATGCATTACTTACGGGGGAGTTGTGGTAAAACATGCCCTGATCATGTGAGGAATGGCGTGTTGCAGATGTGTAATGTGAGGCAAAATGTTGTTGGTAAAGTGGAGACTACTATTCTCAGGTAGTTTGGCCATGTTGAAAGAATGAGTGATGAGGTGTTGACTAAGAGAATTTTTTCAGCCCAAATATCAGGAAATAAGGTAGAGGTAGGCCAAGGAAATCATGGGAGGACTAGATCCACGAGTGTCTGCTTGAGAAAAAGATTATGAGTATGAAGTACAAAAGGTCTTGTGTACGGCATGTGATGGATGTTAATGAAGCTCGAGCTGTGGCCAAAATCGCTGTAAATGGAGACATTTGATACACCAACAGTAAGTAAATTCTAGTTCTATCAGTTAAATGTTTACTTTGCAGACGGTCTTTTCTAACCGCTGAATCTCAGAGAACAGCTTAATGATATGTATGTATATATGCAGGGGCGCCAATAAGGCGGGGCAGGGTCTCGAGCCCGCCCCTAGCCATTGGTATAGCCAAATTTTTGATAAATTTAAAACACTAAAATAGATGAAACCTTTTTTTGACAGCCTAGAAGGAGGTAAGGATTTTTCTTAGCCCCCCCTCCTCCTTTAGTATCATATGGGTGCCACTGTATGTATGTACTTTAAAACAGAAGCTATTAAATATATTGTACCTCTTTAATTTCATAACCAGTGAAACTAACTATTGTGATAAGTGTGCATTTGTGAGTGCAATTGCTTGTATGCAATTAGTGTTAGGACGAAGGTTGAAGAAACGAGGATTAAGGGCTGAAGAAAGATTTATTTGTTTACTTATTGAGCTCAAAAAACAACTGTTTGAGGTATAGCTTTTTTGAGTTGTGGTCTGACTTCACTACAAAGAAAACTGAAAGCCAGATTCCAGTTATTCATTACTCTAAAAAAGAAAAAAGAGCTCTTCTGTTCTTGTGTTATAATTGGTTAATCGTACTGTTGCACAAACTAATAATGTATATTTATGAATCTTTGATACATATAAAAGGGAATTTCTTGTTGCAAATTAATTATTTCGGATTCTGAAGTTAGTGCTTTAAAATCTTATAAAACATGCTCTGTAAATTTGTTCTCTAAAGTTAATGCTGTAAATTCTTATGAAGTTATTTTCCAAAAGGTGTGTATAAAGCATAGTTTACAAGAATTTAGAGATTTGAAATCTGTTTTTATATGCAGATTGTGATGGATTTTTATAAAAGCATATTGAATAAAACATCACCTTTTTTTTTTTATTTACATCATTCTCCCTCGCCAAATCCACTTTTATCATCTTTGTATTAACTGAGCAATTAAGTTATTCATGCTAAAATTGAAAAAAAAAATATCCATGAGCAGCATTTGTGTGTGTGTGTGTGTCTTAAAAAATTATTGTAGCTATTTTATTGAAAGCAGCAGCGGAATAGAAAAAAGTGGTTACATGCTGAAATGTGTAACTATGAACCAGTCATAATGCAGATTCTAGTTTCATGTAAAGCTTCTATATACAGTTTAAGCTTCTGTATACATATAAAAACTTCACTTAGCTTCACATTCTGTTTGACAGTGTAAATTTGTTACACAACATACCATGGAATATGTGGTCTAATAAGCGCAGAAATGGTATCAGCTATACAAAATATGCATACTATTTTGTATTTCCTTAAAGCATTATGAGAAGGTCAGCAGTGTAACAACTCCTTCAGTATTGCTTGACAATTCCTGTAGTATTTTGTGAGTTGTTTGTATTACTTTCAGCTTGATATGAAGTTGCTAAAACCTTCTATCTCTAAAACAAAGATCTAAACTTGCAACAAAAAAAAAAAATTCAGAATAAATCAATTTTATGTATAGAGTGATAAGGAGACATATTCTTTTAAGCTGCAAACTGACGTTTGATAAACTTCATTTTTCACTTGATTTCATTTAGTTATGACTGAAATTAGAATAATTGGAAATAGTTTATAGCCTTATTACAGTCATGTGTATAGCTTTCAACATCCACTCCATTAGGGGCTATAGATCACAAATTGTGAGCTGATAATATTACATGATTTCAATGATGACTGCAGAAAAAAGTGGCATACTACCAAACTCTTCTTTTAATGTAATTCTATTTTTAAGTATTCTTGTTTAATCTAGGTAATGTGATAGCCATTTAGCTTAAAGTGTATGTGATATTTTACCATTTAATTTCAACAGTATTGGTGTCTAACCTTTTCTGCCTTCAATTGTCTATCTGTATATTTGTTTCACTTCTTCCTATTATTTTTATGTTATTCGTTGTATATAGGGTACAAAAATTTTCCTTTTAAAAATACGTTCCCTAAGGATTTATAGGAAAAGATTTTGGTTGTCATGCTTGTTTCTGAATGGAGAGAGGTTCATCAGCGTTGGATATAATGGTTGTGTTAAGTTTTTTGGGTTTATTTTAATTTGGCACTGATGTGCAATTGTAAATAATTTTGGGCTACAGCTTTTAACTTTGACGTTTTTAGGAAATGTGTAAATAGGTTTTTATTGATTGATGTTTTAATTAGATTAAAGTGTTTTAGGGAGTTCAATTGCATATATTTGTGGTGGATTATTTTGAATCTGAATTTGGTCATAGGGAAGAGAGGGAGGGGGAGTGATGTTTGTGTGAGTTGAAAATGAATTTTTTTTTTTTTTTTTTTTTTTTTTTTGGGTGTTGTTGCGGCCTGGAACCACGATGTAAATAAGAAAAATACGTGTTGGAAATGTGTAGAGACGAAAACCTCCTAAATGATTTAGGGAATAAAGGTGAGTAACCTCAAAATTTATATTGTCTGAATAGCACGTGAATAATTAAGCAGCTTGATGACATTTGCAATGCTGTATGAATATAGGAAAAGATTCCTTTGAAAATTTGTCTTGTCTTACTTCCTTCTTGAGCTAGTTGTTCACAATTTGTTTTGACTTTGAAATAAATTTCTAGATTATTATTTATGCTATACCTGCATTTTTGACACGTTTTGTAATAGAAAAGTCAGGTGTTTCATCAGGACATGGAACTCTGTTAGTCATGCCTTCCTTTTTTTTACACACTATAGATGAGGGGAACTCTTCAAAATAACCAAGTTCTCAATACAATTGCTGTAAAAACCACCCTCTCATGACCAGCAAGAAAGGTAAAGCAAAGCTTAAAATAAATATTTCTACAATTCTCATAGGCAAAATTTTCCAGGAGAATGCAAAGCATTTTGCTGCTCTTTATAAGGTAATGGCCTAAAGCCTGAGAGCATTAAATCACAAGCAAAACAGGAGTGAAGGAAATACCAAAAGTTATTTTATGCTTTAAAAATAAAGTTCTTTGCTATTTTCAATTTACTTAGTTTGCCCTTTTAAGAAAAAAATAGTGAGTTACAATAAATATGACCAATATCAAGAGTAAATCTTTTGTCTTGATTGTAAAAATATGTTTAAGGTAATTGCTTTTTGCACTTGTTTTAATTCGATAAATAGAGATACGTTTTTTTCATCTATTTGTCTATAATACAAGTAGCTATTATTGTTTCTGCTACTATTTCAGAATTTAGGAAAATGTTGTTGTTAGATGATGTTTTAGCAGACTTACTGAAATATGGGGATGGCCTGTTATCAGATATTCAAGAAATTCACAAGTATTACCAAAGCATTGAAGTGTCTACACATATGAAAGATGATGTACCATTTCCAGAGAGCGATAATTCTTCATTCAGCAATCTGAAAATAAATGTTCACAGTTTAAGTCTCCATTTGAAAGCAGCATTGAAAAGGTATGTAATTATTAACATAAGCTGCAATGTATGGCAGATGTCATATTTTTCTGATTCTTCCTTCATCTATGTTTGTGCACCAGTGCAGTGTTTGAACATTTCTTGATAATTGTTTACAAGGTGTAATTTTGTAGCAATATAATGTGTTGTTTGAATGGTAAGAATGACAGGACAATAATGCCAACAGACAGGAAAAGGTTCACAGTAACTAAATGTATTTGGTTTTCATTATTTTCAGAATGTTTTTTATTAGGAAAAAGAGAAGTTAAAAACTTACCAGGTGAATTTTGTGTTTAGGCTTTTACCTGTTATGCAATAATTACATAGTTTTATTATTTGAGGTTTGAAGTATTTGCATACTTTCGTTATTCTGTTCTTCGTGTACATTTACAGTAAATGTACATGAAGAACAGAATAAAGACAAGGAAAATATACAAATACTTCTGACCTCAAAATTAAAAACTTACAGCTCCTGCTTTGTAGCCCTCTGATCTCCATTTGGAGGCAAGGTGGTAAAGTTAATGAAGCACAGAAACAGTGTGCTTAATCACAAGAGCTGCGCACTGAGTGTTATAGAACTCTTGAGTAAATGTTGTTCTCAGTGGCACTTAAAGTGGCTGGTTGTGCATAATTTTTAAGGTCCTGTTGCAGATTTTCTGAGAATTGTTGATGACAGGGGTAAACTCATGAAATTATTGGTGGATCATGGATACTTGTTTTAACAGAAGACATCCTCAAAACATTTGTTGTGGAATATCTTATGATATATCGCTAGTAAAAACATGCTGAAACGTAAGCATTGTTTACATTAAATGAAAGAAATGCTTTAAAAATTGCATGCACGTCGAAAGGCAGGAGTACTTAAAAGACTCAATATGAGCTCGGAGACAGTCCCATGTCACATCTGAAGTAAAAACACAAGTCATGAAAGTATTAGTTTAAAAATGTCCTCACTTGAAACCATATGCGATGTGGAAGTCTTTGTAGCTGGTATTTCACGTGCAGCAAGTGAACTATTCACTGAGACACAGATTAAAGAAAAAAAGGGGGGGGTGGCTAGCTGAAATTTGCTTGTATGTCGAAACTGTCTTATGGTGGGAGTGCTAGAAGTCTCGGGGTAATTTACAATTTTCTTGAGGCCTAACTTCTCTTAAGGCTTGACTACTCGCAATTTATAGCAAACTGCGCTGCATCAGGTTCAAAGTGATATGATCCAAGTTGGGCTAAAAACAGTCGCTGGAAAAAAACAGAGTGATATGATCGAAGTTGGGTTAAAAACCGTCACTGGAAATCATGTGAGGATTAAAAATATATTAAAATATTGAAGAATGTTGACATTCTCAGCTGTATATACAAAGTTGGCTACTATAGTGCATGTAACAAAGGGACGTCATGAACTCGCTTAAAGAAACTCCAAATGAAAGTTAAAAAAACTCAGCCTAGGTCTTGTAGCTGTTATGCATTTTGGTGCCATCTTGCACTGTCATCAGGCTAAAACACCACTGACACCATTCCTCTATATGAACAGCTGCAGAGGGTTGTGCCAATTAAGTGGATCCATTGTCTGTGTTTCTCGTCACATGTCACTTTATGTCGCTACGTCCCTCAAATATCTTGGTTCACGTATGTTGTGATGTAGTTACGTGATTGGTATTTTTTCATTTTCTTTTTGCAGTCTTCCGTTTCTTATTTTTAACCAGTCTATTCATCATGTGGTGCTACAGTGCAAGATGTTTGAGTGTCATATTTCCAGAGGCTTTGGTTTGAGATATAGTAGTTGGAGTCACAACAGTGTGTGGAAACCTTCCTTTGAGTCCAAGATGGCTGTTCCTTCTAGCACACACACTTCTCTAACTGAAGGGGATTATTATCTAGTTTCTCTGCAGTGAATGTGCATGAGAATAGTCGGTCCATGTTTTGTATTTTAAATTCAGTCAGGTACTTGCCTGTCTCTTGGCCGTAGTTGCACAGATTTGTTACAAAAATGGCTTGCTCACATGAACAATTGATGCCATTATTTTGGGTGAATCCCATTGGCTGTGTTGTAGTGTCCTAGTTTTTAAATTATTAGATTTTGAAGGCAGTTCTTTTTGTTTGTATATTTATAAAAATAAATCTTTATAATTATAATTTTCTTTCTTTTTCCTTTTTTTTTTTTTTTTTTGTTAGACAAGATTTCCTCTTAGCTTTAAAATTTTTTTTTTTAGGGTGTCTACCAGGTCACAGACATCACAAAAATTCATGAAATAAGGGAAAGGTCATGGAGTTGAAATTGTATGTCACTGGTTTCAAGCTAGGATGCAAATGTTCTATGATTTTGCAGACTTTTAATTTTTTTTTTTTCCGTATATGTGATACACACTGAGACACTGAGAAGCATAGGCATAGCCAGGAAGAGGGGGTCCTCGGGTCCTGACCATTCACCCCTTCAGGGTGGATTGGGTACAAATTTAAAGCATTATATATGCATATCTATGAGGCTTTCACCAATGAACAAAATCCATAGACCTTGGGTTCGATCCCAGGCAGGTACCAACACTCGAACCACTAAATATCCGCCGTGCGTCGGGTGGCCACGTTAAGACATTGGACCCCGGGCACTGGCCCCCAGTAATAAATAAGGGCGTCTTCTTCCCCATTTCTACCTTGCTTCTGTGTCACTTTCCTATCAGGCACTCTAGTCCAAATCTCCTAGCTTCCTATTTCTGAGGGTTGTTTAAGACCTGGGGTCAGACACTCCCTTCCTAAAATCCTCTACATATGATCTGATCTGGTCTGGTCTGAACAAAATCCATGGACCCCCTCCCCTTAAGAAATATCTGGTTATGCCACTGCTGAGAAGCACTCTGTAACAGCTTAATCCACAGGTCTTCATAAGAATTCTAAATGCATAGTAAATTTCACTCCAATTAGCAAAATATGGGGGAGGGGACACCATGATTCTAGCAAAAATTTGGGCTCCTGGTATTTTTTAATGAACTCCTGGAAAAATCCTGAAAAATTTTTGGAATTTATTTTCTGTAAATGTGTATGAACCCTGTAATTCACCTTCAAGACTTTGTGGGTCTGATCAGCCTGAGTGTGGTGAAGTACATTTTCCAGGGTCGAGGCATCCATGGAAGCTGTGGAAGCAGTGCTTCCCCTAATTTACTCAGCGAGACTTCTCAAGTTTTAGTATTGTATAAAAATAAACAGTAAACCGTAGAAAATAGAATGTAAGTTAAGAATAGAAATCTTGGTCTTAACAAAGGAAAAATTAACATAAGCTAAAATAGTAACGTCAATGAAACACAGCAGATACAAAATAGCGAAGCATAGCCATTTACAGTAGGCCAGAACTCAGTGGAAGCGCTCAAGCATGAAGCAGTCTTCATCAGCAACTTTCCTCTTCAGCCTTCAGGAGAGGGGAACAAGCAGATAGCACAGCATTGAGAAATTCTTCAATGAAGCAGTCAGTGGAGGTAGAGTGGCATGTAACAACAGTGCATTTTTACTAGTGAGCAAATAGGACTTCAAAAATGTCGCAATGCATTTAAATCACATGTGTTAATTATGATTCAGTTATTTTGATTTTTTAATGTGCATGCAGGAAATCAGATTTCTCGATAGTTTTTCCCAATCATGGAAAAAATTAACTTGTGTGCTTGCGAGTGGGTGCTCCTGAGCTACAAGTTTTTCCAGATGGTAATTGTTTTTCTGATACTTTCATGCCCACTAAAATGGCCATTCCTTGTATTTCAAATTCTTTGTCTCAGAAATATCAATTGCCTAGTTTGGACTGTAATTGCATCATTGAAAAACTTGTGCAAAATTCGATTACATTCAGGTCACTTCCGTTTACTGAAAAACTGGAAATTATTGAAAACGGTCGGCCTCAATCATTTCTTAATATATCAGCTAAAATGAAGAAATTTAATCGTCACTTTCACCAAAAGTTATGGGATACAACTTGGCTTTGTGGATGTAGTAAGATTTAAAAAATGTTTTGCTGGCCTTGCTTGTTGTTTTCTCCAGAAAAAAATGTGTGGTCTAAGAATAGATTTAACGACTTGAATAAATTTTGTAAAGTACAGAATAGGTATAAATTATATATTATCTATAAATCTCATTTATCATGTTTCAGAATGCTTAAACAGTTTGGTAAAACTCTTACTGAATGCAGTTTAAGTAATCAATTTCGATTAAGCGCTGAAAAGCACAGTGAAAATGGTAGAAGTAACAGAGTGATAGTAGCTCAAATGATTAAAGCTACATGCTTTTTAGGTAAGCAAAAGATCGCTTTCCGTGGTCACGAGTTGAAGAATTCTTTGAACAAAAATGATTGATAATACACTGCCGGACAATTGCTAAGGATGGATGACAATAGCAACGATAGCAACCATAAAATAGAAGGCAGGAAAATGTGAAAATTAGCATAAGTGCGGGATACAGTAAGACGTGCTGTGCTTATGCAAATTTTGGATTGCCGAACTTGTTCGTGACGTCATAGCGCTGATAAGAGATATAAAGGATTTGACGCGTATTGACCGTTGTTGTTCAAACGCAAAGTTGAAAGGGAAAGAATCAATTGACGAACTTGCAATTTTCAGTATGTCTTCCTGACATCACCTAGATGATTTTACGCGTGGCCGTATTATTGGCAAGTCTGAAGAAGAGCGAAAAATAACAGATGTTGCCAGGGAGTTCGACGTCAGCTACAGTGTTGTTTCAAGGCTTTGGAAATCATTTCAAACAAATGGAGAGTGTAGCAAACGTCACGGGGAGGTCGTGTTCGCAGTACGACACCTGCAGAAGATCGGTACATAGTGCTATCAACAGAAAGACAGCGGCACAGCTAGTGAGAAAGCAAATCAGTTTATGGCTGCTACTGGCAAGCGGATCTCCCGAAAAACTGTCGCCAGACGTTTGCATAAAGGAGGACTGTACGCCCGCCGTCCTGTTGTGTGCATCCCATTGTCCAGACGTCACCGTACCGCCCGTTTGCAATGGTGCCATCAACATCGCAATTGGACAGATAACGACTGGTCTGCTGTCCTCTTCTCAGATGAGAGTAGATACAGTCTATCGTCTGATTGTCGATGACAACTGATCTGGCGTGATAGTGGTACTACATATTATCCAGCAAACATACAGGAAAGGGACCGATATCCGACATGTAGTGTCATGGTATGGGCTGGCATCATGTTCAATGGCCGTACGTCCCTCTATGTGCTTCCAACTGGGACTGTGACTGGCCAACGATACATTAATGATGTTCTGCTACCTCATGCTCGCATGTTCCGTGGTGCTGTCGGTGATAGATTCATTTTCATGGACGACAACGCAACATGTCATCGAACAGTCGCTGTCCAGGAGTGTCTTAAGAGCGAGGATATTCAACGCCTCGTATGGCCAGCACGTTCTCCAGATCTGAATCTCATTGAAAATGTGTGGGATGCTTTGGGGAGGAGTCTTGCTGGTCGGCAATGCCCTCCAATAAACAAGGACACCCTCATCCGTGCACTGACAGAGGAATGGGATAAATTACCCCAACAGCTGCTTGATAATGTTGTTCAAAGCATGACACGACGTGTGGAATCTTGAATCGCCCTCCATGGTGGCCATATCCCGTATTGACATCTTACCCCGAAACGCCTGCGGACAGTAATTGCATTTTTTTCACGTTTACTTATTCTGCACAAAATGGCCTGTTTGTCCCTTGAACACATTCCAAAGCCTTCTGGATTTCAGAGCACAATAAATTGTCTTTCTTGTAATGTCCTGGCATTCTGACATTATTTTATTTCACTTGGCATCCAACCTCACTTACTTTTTTATTCGCTATATAGCCGTTTATGATCCGTCCTTAGCAATTGTCCAGCAGTGTATAAGTATATGCATATATTTCATCAAAAATTAAATGAATTTTTCTTGCTTGTGCATTTTTGTCTTGTGCATACATATAGATAATAGCCAGCAGAAAAAAGGAAAAATTTCCTAGTCCAGTTAACTCCAATTATGAAATTTTTTTAATTGAACCATCTATTAAAACACATTGTATATCCCCCCCCACACCCCCTATACTACACGTGCGTTTACACTTCATCTAATATTTAATTTATCAGCTTCCAATCCGCAAAGTGCCAAGCCTTGCCGCTGCCATTTTCAACTTCTATTTTGCATCTTTTACTTTCTACAGCTGTTATCCTATTAAATTTTAAGTCACACCAATCAGACATATCACTCCTCAGGATACCAAATTATGTAATCAGTTCATGAAAAATGGCTTGTTAAAATGTATGACTCACACAAGCATTTGGATATTTTCCATGAATGTCGGATATGTTTTTGCTATTATTGGGTTGGTGTGAATGAAATGTCCGGCACAAATGAGCAGTGGAGACAGCCCCCCCCCCCAGCGGAATGGAACCACTCCCAGGTGTTGCGGGTATTACGTCAGTTACTATAAATAGTTAGCACGTGTGTGAAAAACAAGGTTCAGGCATGGTTTGTTTGGACGCCAACATCGGATTTGAGATTCATCTTCCTGTTCGAATTTAAACTGAGCCATTCTGCAGAAATCGCCACTTGAGATGTTAACAAAGCAATTTGGGAGAATACAGCCAACGAACGAACCGTTCTGCGACGGTTTGCGAAGTTTTGAAGCGGAGATACGGACCTGTGAAACGAAGCACGTGGTCACCGACCCGTTGCTGTTTCTGACGATGTTCCGTTACGTGTGGTTGAAACGGACCCCTGAAAAACATGCCGTGAGATAGCGGCAAAGGTAGGTGTCCACCACACGACAGTTGTTCAGTGTCTGGCTGCGCTGGGTAAGGTAAAAAAGCTGGACACGTTGCTGCCGCAGGAGATGACAACTGCCAACAAGACTAGACGTTTGGAGGTCTGCACGTCGCTGCTCGCCAGGAATAAACAGGAACCTCTACTGCATTGAATTGTTACCTGTGATGACAAGTGGGTCTTTATGATAATCAGAAACGATCTGCACAATGGTTAAGCAGGGCACAGCCTGCTGGACAGACATTCTAAGCCACCCCTACACACCAAGAAGATGATGCTCCTTGTCTGGTGGTCCACAGCTGGGATAATTCATTGGAGTTTCTTGGCAAGAGACCAAACCATCACTGCAGAATGTTATTGTGCTGAATTACACCAGATGCACCGGAAATTGTTGCAGAAACAACTGACTTTGGTCAACAGACATGGTTGTTATTCTGCTCCAGGACAATGCCCACCCTCATGTCGCACAACGAACGGGGCTGACATATTAAGTGCCAACCCAATAGTAGTTTTGGTGATAGACATTCCCATGTGATTTTTTTCTACTAAAGTGACTGGGCTGCCTGAGAAAACTGTTTACATGATCTTTAACCAGACTAATGATGTGCTGTTAGTATGAATATTACGAAGTTGATTGCAGTGTTGGCCGTGCTTACCATTTGGAGCAATGTCAGTGTCTTCCATATTACATCTTAAGGTCCGAAAATGCTTATATGAGATTGAAATGTATTTAATGTTTTCTTACACAGTTTCAGTCCACTCAAGTTATATGAAACAGTTGTTGATTTTCATTAATCTGAACTATCACATTTCAGTAAAAAGAGTGTATGTTCATCATACAACAGTTTATGGCAGTCCATAAAATATTAGACATCCTTTGCTCTGTCAGGACATTTTTACAATCTGGTTACTTACATCCACAATTGAAATCAGCATTTTTTTTGCCTCTACTAACTTTTTCTGTTAATATACTCCCTATCATAATTTCTTAGCACTTTTCTGTTCACATCTTTGCAGTTCATCATATTATATTTTGTTCATTTGACTTTGTTCGTGAGATTCACATTAATAGGAGAAATCAAAATGCATTCAACCACACTATTTTGAATTCCATTAGTTGAGTACCAGCTCCAACATTGCTTGACTCACTCATTACTATGAGCACACTTTCTTTACAATGAACACTAAAATTCAATGAAAATACTCCACAAAACACTGTTGTTAATTACAAAACTGAACTAAAAACACCAAGAATATGGAGGCAGCATGGGAATGCAGTAGAATTACAGCACATGGACCCTTCTTCCACAAAAGTATTTAAATGTTGTTGAAGAAAAAAGTAATACTGAATTGTGTTGCCATCTGATTGAATATGGCTAAACTAACTTGTAAAACGTTTAGAATTACATAAATCTTTATCACACAGAAAACTTGACATGAGATAAACTGTGACACAGATCTTCCTTTTGCCTCACACGAGAATTAATTGTTTTTAGAGGTTTGAATGGACCACTGTTTTTGTCTTACCAGTATTTAGATCATCTTACCAAATATTTCAGACATGCTCAGCTGATTGAAGTTTTGTTGGGATTTGTTTGCTTTCTTTAAGTTATCAGCTTACAGTAAATTTCTGATATCGGAACCATCTGTTTCAATATCTGAAACTAGTAGCACTGTTTACATACCAAATCACAGGATGTAGATGTGAACACAAAAGACAACAGCAGGGTTATTCACATTAGTTATAAATGTTTTAAATATTATGAGCGCCAAAGCACTGGTATAAACTGTAATCATGTTAAAAACTTTTTTTACTCCCTCTTGAAAATATTCCCTGAGGATGTAGCAAAAAAAGTAAATGGTGAAGTTCAATACTTGTTAAAAAATTCGTACGTTTAGGAGATAATTACTTAGAGGCGTCTGAAACTAGTATATAATTACTTAGAGGCGTCTGAAACTAGTCTTTTATTGTAAATAAAGTTTTTTATTGTACAGTCAGAGATGTTGGTTTGATGATATCGTACGGAGACAGCACGCCTCTAAGTAATTATCTGGTGAAGTTCATTGTTGAATATAAGAATTGAAATTAAAATCATAAATTCTTAAAAACATTTTAAAACTGTATGTTGGAAAAATCATTATTTTAAAAATATTAAAAAGAACTAATCTCTGATTGTTGAACTGGATGAATTTATAGGCTATGTTAGGCCTCATTTATTCTTCATGTAGTAGGCCTAATTTAAATTTGTTATTATTCCTAAGTAGGTAAGTGCAAATGCTTTATGAGTCCTCAAATGCTTTTTAAAAAGTTCTAGGAAATCTTTAAATGATGTTGAGCCAAAATGTTAAAAATTTCACGGTGATACTCCAGAAAGGTTGTTTTCTGGAAAATCTCAACTCCAAAAACAGATTAAAGAAATGCTGAATTCCAGATTATGCACATGTGTGTAGTACAGCATAATGCATTTTGATGATAAAGTCTCAGGTACTAGTTGTTCCTTTTGATTACTAAGCATGAGAGGAGAGTTTTTGTTTTATAACCAATTACATAAGCAGTCATTTAACTGGATATAAAGTGAATTATTTAATTGCTGAACAAAATTTAACATTATTAAAAAGCATAATGCTTTTAGTTGGTATAATTGCTTCATACAACAAATAATTAAATCTTATGCAACGTGATACAGACATAACAAATGTGCTGCACTCAAGCATAATGATGTGCAATACCATTCTTGGGAAAATGAAAGAATGGTAGTGTTGTTGTTTTTATGAAGAGAGGCTGCATGTGTAAAAAAGACCATGCTCTTTATGCTTGTACGTGATGAAAACAGTCTGAAAAACAGTCTAACATTATTTAAAAATTTTCAGGGTAATTGATTTGGAGGAAATATTACATTCAGAAGAACTAAATTCCAAAGACTTAGATGATCCTGCTGTTCAGACTATTTTGAAAGATAAAGTCAGCTGTGCAATGTCTTTTGCTAAAGCAGAGTTGGAGTCAAGCGAGGACTGCCTCCTAAATAGCTGTGAAAAGTTAAACTCTTTATTCTCGCAGAAAACAGGAGGTATTTATGTGCCATTTGATTAATATGTCATTCCTGTCTCTTTCATTTAATACGTATGAAAAAAAAATCAAAAATTGCTGTAGTGCACCTTTTTAAACCATTTATTATATTTGTGCTGTGTATCCACTAGTGTTGGGCATAATCGATTGAAGTTTAGAATCGAAAGGTTACAATCGAGAGATCTTACAAATCGAGATATTCATTCGAAATAATCATTCGAACAATTTCTAATTTTAGAATTCACTGGTAGATGGCGTGATACGCTCAGAGCTGCCTTCTGCGTTTGACAAATCGAGATATTCATTCGAAATAATCATTCAAACGATTTCTAATTTTAGAATTCACCGGTAGATGGCGTGATATGCTCAGAGCCACCTTCAGAGTTTGACAAATCGAAATATTCATTCGAAATAACCATTCGAAGGATTTGTAATTGGTGCTACATGCTCAGCTTTCTTTTGCTGGACAGAATGACATAAAGACACTTGAATTTTTTCAAATAGCATAACCTAGCTTAAGAAGTTAGAAGGAACCCAGAAAGGAACACAAGTGATTCTCCCTGCGAGAGATAATTCGATCACGTGAAAAGCGAGTACTTCCGAACCTCTTGTATCGCGGTACTTCTCGAGATGTTTTCGGGTAGACGAGGGATTTTGCTCGGAACCCATGTTCTCGAGAAGAGGCGAGCGATTTCGCCTTTCGAATGCACTCGTTTGAACGAGACAGCTTATGAGCAATCGAGAGGTTGTTTTCATTAGAAGGAATTTGATGTAATAGAATATTTTGAGATATTTTCATAATCGAATGAATCGATTATTTCTACTCGATTATGCCCATCACTAGTATCCACTACATTAATATTGACTGTATGTTGTAATGATTATGGATTAGTTTTGCAAAGCTACATTAAAAAAAATTTTATGAGGTACCTAAAACTTAAGTTTGTGAGTTTTGTAAGCTGTCCATTTTACCATGGGATGCTTCGTCTTCTAATGATTGATAAATAACTTTATCATGCATCATCCAATTCTGGTACATTTTTCTCACATTCAGAAAAGTGCACTAAAAATAATATTAAGTCTTTGCAGGAAGCAATACAGATGAGTAAGCATTACAAACAGTTGTTTGACAAATTTTCAAATTTGTTATGCCACTTATTAAATTCTGTGACAGATAATATTTTTACTTTCAAAGTAAGTATAAATAAGGGAAAAACCATAGTTGTGGTTTTTGAGCATAGAGCTGTTAGTACTGAATGCAAGATCAGTCTTAAATGGTTAGAGATAAGCCAGGTATATCAATTTACGTATTTATGAAGCATGTTTAACAGAGCAAACAGATGAGATGGTGAAATTAGTAGGCAAGTGAATTCATTTTGGAAAGTTGTAGCTACCTTTGAAGAATTTCGTGGGACTGATGGGTTCTTGAGAAGGTCTGGAATGGCTTTGCATGAACGTGTAAATGTCTCTACTCTGATTTGTGGCAGTGAAACCTGGGTACTGCAGAAAAAGTATAAGACTTATTTGTGTGCTGAAGAGATGTGCTACCTATGGAGAGTTTGTGACAAGACATGTTTTGATCATGTGAAGAACTTTCAAAAATGCGTTGAAGATGTATAATGTCGAACAAAATGCTGTTAGTAAGATGGAGAAAAAGAGTCTGAGATGGTTTGGCCATGCTAAAAGAATGAGTAGTGAAATACTTACTAAAAGAGCTTATTTGGCCTAAGAGGCAGGAAAGAAAGGTAGAGGGAAAACCAAGGAAATCATGGAAGGACCAGATTCAGAAATGTCTGAATGAGAAAAAGAAAATAAATTTGGAGCACAAAAGGTCTTTTGTGACATTGTGATGGATATCAGCGAAGTTCAAGTTATATGCTGTAATTGCTGTAAATGGAAATGTTTGATACATCAACAGTAAGAAAAATCTAGCACCATCAGTCTTAAACTGTAATCTGACACATGAACATTCTTTGAGAAGCTAACCCCTGAATCTCAAAGAACTTAGTTGTATGTATGTATGTTTACGTGCATATACATACATACATACATACATACATACATACATACATACATACATACATACATACATACATACATACATACATATAACTTAGTTCTCTGAGATTCAGGGGTTAGCTTCTCAAAGAATCAAAGAATGCTTGTGTGTCAGTACGTACATACATATATACCAGTGCCATATTTTGGGTCCGAAACCTGGGCTATATCCCCCTCCCCCATCCCCCAGTACTGTTTTTTTTTAAATAGCGAAGTTTAATTTTTAATTGTTAAGTAATAGAAGTAACTTTTTTGCTAAATTTTAGGTACATGCTGTGATGACGTGAGAAAAATTGGGAGATTTTAGGGTCGGAAAGTTGAAAAATAAATACAAGCTGGGAGATGGAACGCCATTTCTTGTCAGCGAGAAGGAGGATGGCGATGGGTCGGCCATGTTGTATGTGCCAGTGGAAGAAAAGAAGAAAAAAACAAATCCTTTCCTCAGTGAATTTGGCGAGGAAGAAGGGCTCCACAAATGCGCGACCCTGGGATGTCACGGAAAGTTTTGCTGAGCGCTGGACATTGAGAGAAACCACATGGCCCAGCTGCTCAGCATTCTTGCACGCCATTAGACGAGCAGTCTCCAGGCACGAGAAAAGTTGGAATAGGCGCGAAAAGTTACAACGGACTTTCGCTCTCTTGGGTCTCTGAACGTGATCGAGTAAGACGCTTCTTTTTCTCCGTGATAGTGGCATGGAATATGGAAACCAGCTGTTACTAATGCTGTTCCACTGAGGTGGAGTAGCACTGTGGCAGAACCAACCTGAGGGTTTGGTTATACGAATGATGTTCTAATACCTGCGGATTATTTAGGGACATAATATTCAGGCTGCGGTCTGACGTGATCAAAGTTCACTCTCCATCTGTGTTTCCTAAATGTTGTGTGACTGTGTATCTCAACAGGAACTTTGGCATTGTATCTCATCCAGAACTGTGTTGCTAATGAAATCAACTCGTGTTGCTGGACATTGAATCTCATCCAGAACTGTGTGCTGAATCCACTCAAAAGTATGGAGTCAACAACACGAAAGATGAACTAATATTTGAATATTCTCATGCAAGCCAGAGAATGTAAATAAAACCATGTACAGATTGTAATTGTTTAGCAGCTCTGTATCATCTAACTCACAGATCCTTCACCATGCCTCGGACGAGCGGCTAAGTAAGATACGGTGATCGGTTCATATAAGGTAAGGAATTGATCTGGTGGCAGCTACTAAAAAAATGTGTAGTAGAAAGGAAAAGTCATCTCCTCACACACTATCCTCTTACGTATAAAAAAAAATATTACGTAACGTGCAATACTACCTTGCACTGCAAATGACGGACACCCGACTAACAACAAACAAACACACCACACATGCCGTTGCTAACATGATACAAAATAATTATGAGGATTATGATTTGAACACTTATTTGTACATGAACTCCATTCTTCTTCTGAATACTTTATTTTTACATGAACTCCATTTTTCTTTCTTTTTGTGGGAACTTGAGTGGTATGTTTTCATAAAATGTTTCTCCCGAGTACTTTTACATATTTAAAAATAATGTTTTTCTCTATTGACAAAACAGCCAAGTTTTTCGAATGTGCATGTTCTTGTGTGGCTCTAAGATATATCTTGATTCTTTTTAATGCTGAAAAACTTCTTTCGGCAGTTGCAGTTGTTGATGGAAAGTTTGATATGAGGTCTGCTAATTTGTACACCTCACTAAACACTATGTCCAATTTATTCAGCTTTATGTAACACGTAATGTCTCTTACTGATTTGTTTTTGTATTCATCAAAGGAATAAAACCACAGTTCGTATGTTCACCTTCAGTTCATTTTTTAGTTGAGCTGTATCAAAATTTGAAGCATAGAGTTCTTTAAGTTCTGACAGTAGATGTTCAGGGAAGCTTTCACAAAATTTATCAAAACAGTTTGAATCCAACAAAGCCACGAATTTTAAGATATAATATCTCTGATTAATTTATTGACACTTCACAAAAACTGAAACAACTCTCGCGAAACACTTATGGGCGGGAGTATGCGAGTGACTGAGATAGTCTAACTCTTCTTTTTCTGAGTGAACCGTTTACCAAAGCAATGGCCTATTCCCCTCTACCAGCTGATTCATGTTGTCATGGAAATGCTAGCAGGTGATTGTACGGAAGGTTTTCGCATCAGAACTGCGAAGACTGCAAGAGTTGCTTGCGTTATGCCGTTGGTTTTCCCTCACCAGACTGAGTCAAAGAAGCGAATCTGCATGCGTTTTTTTTTTTTTTTTTTTGCACTGAAAGCATCGACATATTTTAATACCATTGATAATTGACATTTATTTATTTGTGTATATTTAATTCAGTTTTATTTGTGCATTCTCTGGGCTTCGCAGCTAGCCTAGCTAGCCTCGAATATGCACCACTGATACATACATACATATATAATATGAGTTCAGCCTGTCAACCTGTATTATTGTCTTTGCATGTTATTATGGTGATTTTTTTCCCTTTATGAAAATCTCTGAATGTCCAAAGAAGCTTGTGTAAGTAGATTACTTGTAGCTTTTTCTGTATCAATTACTTGAATATGTATATTTTAGAAAATGAACCTTTGGCACCAGTGATGGAAAATCCTCCAGTTGTTCCACTTATGCAGCCTATGCCTGTCATACCTACTTCTGATCCTGTACCAGAAGATGAGGTATGTTTGAGAATTATTCTAGTATAGATCATTTTGTGCTGGCTTGAAGATATGTATGGGTGTTTTAACAAGACTGAAAAGTTAACATCTGGGCATGTAAAGTGCCCAGAGAGCTGTGTTGATAACTGCTACTCTTGTCCTTCAGATGGGAAAGGCAGCAGACTAAATGAGTTTGACAAAGGCCAAGTTGTTATGTCCAGATGTCTGGGTGTGAGCATTTCCAAAACAGGTAGACTTGTGGGGTGCCTTCAGTCAGTTGTGGTTAATACCTTCAAAAAGTGGTCCGAGGAAGGAAAAAACCTCGAACCACCAACATGGGCCGACCACGGCTCATAGATGCCAGAGGTGCGGGAAGGCTATCCCATTTGGTACGAGCCAACAGAAGAGATACTGTGGCGCAACTCGCCAGTAATTTGAATGCTGGTGATGGGAGTAATGTGCCATGACACACTGTACATTGAACTCTGATGAAAATGGAGCTGCATAGTAGCAGCCTGCTCAGAGTGCCCACGCTAGCCTTGGTTCACTGCCAAAAGTGTACAGTGGACATGCGAGCATCGAAACTGGACTTTGAATGATTGGAAGGAGGTCATCTGGTCCGATGAAGCTCATTTCTTGTTGCACCATGTGGACGGCCTAGTACGTAAAATATATCGTTGTTCAAATTTCGCCAATTTGCGATGAACAAACTTTTTACGTGGCCACGATAATGTAACTTGATTGATATTAAATGTCTGTCATTACTGTTTTGCAAGTTCTGCAATCGGGAGATTATTAAATGATGTTAGATACGTGTGGGGCATAGTATCGGCAATTAAAATCAAGAAACAATGTACTATATATGTACTTACAATATTCGTAGTGGCTGTCGGAGCTTCATATGTACGCCTGTAATGTATTTATTCACAAGACATTGCCGTAAGTATCTGATTTATTCAAAGAATGTGAAATTTTTGCAATTGTGAAATTTAGAAAAATAAAATTCATAATATTGTAAAATCTGCACCAGTTAAAATTGAACAAGATGAATTATTACAATGAAGGTAAATAATTCCTTTAACAAAAACGAAATATGAAAATGAATTAAAACCTTGCCGCATTTTTTAAAAAAAATGAACTAAAATCTTAAAGAGGAAATCATCTTGACTGCGAAGCACAAAGAAATAAATCTCTTGATTGTGGAGCACCACGACAACAACGAAACATGAAAACGAATTTACAACTTTGCTGAAATTTTAAAAAACAAACTGTCTTGAAAAAGAAATAATCATCTTGATTGCCAAGTGCATGTGTGCTGTTTACCTGGGAAAGTGTTGGCACCACAATGCTCCATGGAACGAAAACAAACTGGTAGTAGAAATCTAATGCTTTGGGTAATGTTCTGCTGGGAAAACATGGGTTCAGTGATTCACGTGCAGGAAACTAAAATGTCTACCTCCTACCTAAATGTCATTGCAGACCAGGTACATACTTTAATGGCAATGGTATTCCCTCTAGTTGTGCTTTCTTTCAGAAAGATAATGTGCCATGCCACACTGCCCAGATTGTTCTAGAATGGTTTGTAGAATATGAGAAAAAATTAGAATTCCTAATATCATATCATGCATATGTTACGTTCAAAACTATAAGTGGTGGGACGTTTCGGTAGTAACTTCTACCTTCATCAGCCATGAAATGAAATACATGGAATGAATCATGTGATATAAGCATCAGTTGTTGCCAGATTTCAAAATAGCTTTCCAAATGATAGGGATGTGAAAAGGTGTGTCTGTATTGCAGGTGTTAGGGGTAAGATAGATTTCAATATTTTTGCAGTACCCGAGGGCTTCCCGATTGCTGAACAGAGCGATGCATTTAACATCTTGCCAAAAGGAAGGTAGAAGGGTTGCCTTTCTTAATATCAGCAATATGTTCCATCAATCATCGGTTGATGCTGGGGTAAGTACTATTAATGTAGTAGGTAACGCTTGTGGAAGTGTTGACAGGGTTAGAGTAGACACCTTGTAAATCTAGGGTTTATTGGGATCTCTGTCTTTAAGAATGAGATAGAGAGATCCATTCTTAAAGACAGAGATCCCAATAAACCCCTAGATTTACAAGGTGTCTACTCTTTCCCTGTCAACACTTCCATGGGCATTACCCACTACATTGGTAGTACTTACCACAGCATCAAACGGCGATTGATGGAACATATCACTAATGTTAAGAAAAACAACCCTTCCACTTCCCTTTCAATTTTAACTATCAGCGATACGTCTGTGATTCCCGATTGGCAAAATGTAAAACGTATCTCTCCGTTCAGCAATCAGAAGCCTTCAGGTACTGCGAAAGCATTGAAATCTCCCTTACCCCTAACACCTGCAATACAGACTCACCTCTTCACATCCCTATCATTTGAAAAGCTATTTTGAAAACTGGCAACAACTGATGCTTATGCCACATGGTTCATTCCACATGCTCCATTCCATGGCTGATGAAGATAGAAGTCACTACCGAAATGTCCCACCACTTATAGTTCTTAACGTAGCCTATGCATGATATGATGATATTAGGAATTCCTCTAACTGCGAATCATTCTCACTGTGAACATGAGAAAAACTTCCAGGTATTGACATGGTTTCCAAATTCCCCAGACATCAACTGAGCATCTACCGTTCGCATTGGAACAGGAAATCCAATCTGTGGCAGCTCAACCATGTAACTTAATAAAGCTAAAGAATCTGCTGGTAATGTGTTGTTACCAGATACCATAAGATACCTTTAGAAATCATGTAGTGTCCATGCCTCACCCGGTAAGAGCTGTTTTGGTGGCATGTGGAGAACCAACATTATATTAGAGTGATTGTCACAATGTTTTGGCTCTTCGGTGTATTTCTTCTGTAAAGTTTTTCTTGTGTCTTTAGTTAATTAAAAATAGGGATTGTAAAATGAAATTTTGAAAACCTATCTCACTGGAATGCAAGCCCAAGAAGGTGTTCACTTCTATCATCATGCTGCAGTCATTGATTCTTCCTTCACAAAATATCTTGATTTACATTTTACTACACATTTTTCCAATTTTTCTGTCCATCATTTTCTTCCTGTAAAATGATCTGTGTTTCACTCAGCTTCTGAAAGTAACTTGAAAGAGTATGAAGGTCCAGTAAGCTCTGTTTAACTGCATATGTGATACTGATATTGATTCTGTGTGTATGCTGCACTGCTATCTGTATTCTGTTTTATTTGCTTTTTGTTTTTTACCTTTTTGCACTTTTGTTTTGTTTTATGTATTTTTCTTTACTTTGTCCCTTATCAAAGATTTTCTAAAAACAAATGCTCTCAAACTTTTAGAAAAACCTTAAAGCATTTTAAATTATTCTAAAAATATATTCTTGACTTGAATTCAGTTATAGCATGTCAAGCATTTTTATTTAGTTTACTGAAGTTATGGATATATTCATTCTCTCTCTCCCACTCAATAATTAGTTCTTTATTGCCATTAAAGCTGTTGTAAATGATAAAGGATAATGTAAAAACAAAGCTTTTCATTTTATTTTTTTAAGTTTGCCATTTCTGTTATGAACATCTTTAATTTTGTGCATACAGTTCAAGCATAAAAATAATGCTCAACGTTTTAAAACTACTTCAGTTCTGTATTATGTCAGAGTAATAGATGCAAAATAGTTAATATGTTTGAATTGTTTGTAGGTGTTTGAAGCTTTTATAACTGGCTCTAAACCCATTGTTGAAGAAAATAATCAAAGTTCTGACCTCCTTGAAATGGAAGTAAGTTGTATGTTATTATGTTCTGTGTAAGATCTTTCTTTGACTGTTATGAAGTTATGTGTGAATCAAGCATATTTTATAACTATTTTTCAAATGAAATACACTTCAGTGGTGTAAATACTGTTTTAAAGTAATGCAGTTGTTCTCATACTTTTAAATTCTGAGTATCACCATTGTGATTTCAGAGTTGTGTAAGAATAAAGGTGTGTATTCATGTTGGAAAGAAAGTAGTTTATTTCTTGTGAATTGCTCCATTCCTTCCTTGGTGTACAGTATTCAATATTACATGGTACTCATAGTTGTAGCACTTGATATTAACTAGTGCAAGTCACAAAAGCAAGAATGGCAAATTTTTACCTGAGAGAAAATCACAGTCAGTCATGTCGAAAGTTTGCTCCAGTGTTATATAGCACGATATTGACCTCCAAAAAGGATCCTTAACTGCACTTTCTCAGATGTGCTCTCTGAGGATCCACACAGGTGCCTGGCTCACAGTGGCAAATGAAAATAGTGTTCTTACTTCAGACAAACTTCAGTGTAGGGAATAAGTAGTGATAAATGTAGTAAAATGTAAATTGTGTTCTCACCTGGACAGAATGATATTTTTTGCACACAACTGATTACCTTAATTGATGCTTTTTAAAATATATCCTAATTTGTCTTATTAGTCTAACAAATGCCTTTGAATTTAGAAGGTACAGTAGAGACTTATACATGGGGTTGTCCAAAATAATGGAAACACCTCACTGAAAACAGTGACTTTGGTATGTGCTGCTTTTTGAGTAAAACGGACATGTAGCTACAATTGTTTTTGTAAAAATGTGTTGCTTATAATCTCAAGGGTCTGTGTGAGTGCATTGTAAATCGGTGTTTGCTTAATTTTGTTCCAGGTGAAGGCACAATGAGTGACCTGTCGGAGTTCCAAAGAGGGCAGATTGTAGGAGCCCATTTGGTTGGTGCTTCGGTAACCATAGTGGCACAGGTATTGGGGGTATCAAGAGGTACTGTGTCAAAGGTCATGACAGCGTACAATGTTCATGGCACAACACCATCTGTGAGACACAACTGCGGAGGGAAAACCAAACTCACTCCGAGAGACAGGAGGACATTAAAGAGGATTGTGACCGCAAGGAGGAAGACCACGGCGACGAAAGTGACTGCTGAGCTTAATGCACATCTCCAAAACCCAGTGTCAACCCATACCGTGCGAAGAGAATTGCATAAGCACAATATTTACGGCAGAGCTGCAATTGCAAAACCCCTGGTGTCACAGGTGAATATGAAACGGAGACTACATTGGTGCCAGGAACATAAAACGTGGACTGCGGATCAATAGAAACATGTCTTGTTTTCCTATGAATCAAGTTTCTCACTATTCCCCACCACAGGACGGGTTTACCTGTGGAGAACCCCCACAGAAGCCTACAACCCAGACTGTCTCCTTCCTACAGTGAAGCATGGGAGCAGTTACGTAATGGTTTGGGCCATGATCTTATGGTTTGCAGCAGGTCCCATTATCACTTTACACTGACTGATCACTAGCAGTGACTATGTCACTCTTTTGGCTGACCATGTGCATTCAATGGCGCAGACATTGTTTCCATCAGGGATTGCACCTTTCAAGATGATAATGCCCCGATTCACAGAAGTTGAACTGTTCAATCATGGTTTGAGGAACATGAGGATGAAGTTGCACACTTTCCCTGGCGTGCACAAGTACCAGACTTAAACATCATTGAGCCCCTGTGGTCTGTGTCGGAAAACAGAGTGTGATCCTGTTATCCTCCTCCGGAGTCTCTCAAGGAATTGGAGCAGTTTCTGCAGGAAGAATGGTACAGCATATCACTTACCACCATCCAGGACTTGTATGCATCCATTCCAATGAGAATTCAAGCAGTTTTAAGTGCCAAGGGTTCTCCCACACCATATTAGGTGAGTTTAGCACCTGTTGTTTCCAGGTGTTTCCGTTATTTTGGAAAAGCCCTGTATGTTCCTTCAGAGAAGTCACCTCTGGTGACAAGCCATATCTTTTTCTGCACTACTTGAATAAAACATGGACTGTCACCCCAGCTCTGTTGTACAGAGAAAGTAAATGGGAGGACTACAGACCAAAACTGCTAGTGGATTGGTCTGCAACATCTTCAGTCACTTTCCTACTTTCTTTGACAATGTCTCAAAGAGCAAATAGAGTTCCTATGCCTCCTGGAATTTAAGGAAAATGCCTTAAATGGGCAATTTTCACCTTATTCTCCCAGGCTCATGAAAAAATGTATAAATTTAATTCCGACTCCTTGAAATTATTTTACTATCAGTGATGTAGAAGGGGCTTAGTGCACCTTAGCAACCCTAAGGAGCTTTTCATGGTTAGCTGAAAAGAAAAGCAGGGGAAAGGAATTTCTGCAGACAAGATGATCATGTATGAAGTTATAAAGAACACTGTCTTCTGTATGCATATATACATAGTGGTATCTTAACCAAATGTTTATTTGACAGAAGTCCCAGTGATCGAGTCATCTGAGGTACTGGCTTCTGACCTTTCATCCGAGTGGACTCGGGGTCAAGTGCCAAATAAAGAAACACTGCTCTGTTTGTCCGAAAGCACTGGTTAATGCTTCTGTGGAACTACAGGTCCCAAATTAAAGATGGGCTTACAGCCCTAGAAGCTGCAATAGTGGTTATTAAAACCTGAAACAAAAACAAACAAAAAATGTACTGTAGAGATGATGTGATACTGATGGATCAAGCAGTAGGGCATATCCTGGATCATTATGATTCAAGAGTAAAGAGAATATGAGGATGTAAGTGCAGCCGTTAAAATAAAGTTATAGGTAGTGGAGCTACTCTGTGGAGTTACAACTGCAATGCTGGGAGAGAAAAAAACAACAGAACGAAAAATTAAGCAATCACGAAGGCTGAGTAACAAGTGTTTTAAACAGTGATCAGAAATAGTGCGCTACATTTACAATACCATGGCATGTCGCATTGCTACAAAGAGAAATATGTAGTTGTAGCATTAGCACACTACCAAATAAAGTAGCTTGCAGCAGAAAATTACACTGACAAATCGTGCTACTTTACAAAAAGTGAAAAAAAAAAAATCTTCAAATCACGTGACATTTCCAGATTTCCTGGAATACCATTGGCTGGAACAGAGGCTTAAGTGTATGCCTTGCCTACAGTCATGTACCTGATTTGACTTACATTGTGAAGTTTAGCCAAACTGTTAACCATAAAGTATTATCTTCTTTACTTTATGCTATTTACATGGAAGTCTCAGTCAGCCTGAAAAGACAGAATGCTTGAGATGATCAAGCTAGTGAGTTTTTTTATGACATTTGATAACAAGAATCAATTCTCTTAGTAAAGATTAGAATTTTCAGATACTTGTTGATTGTGTTTTTATTTGAAATCCCTGCTCATATCAGCTAGCTTTGAACACATTGAATTTGATAAAATGTGTAACAAATGATTATCAGAGCTGAGGTAAATACAAGGATATATTACTTAAGTGTAATTTACCTAGGTATTTAGCTCTGCATGCCATATGTACATAATACAAATAAAAACAAAGATGCATTACTTGTGCAATTACTAATTTATCTTGGTTTTTAGCTTTGAATGCCATATGTAAAAATGTACATATAAAGATCTTCAGAATTTGCACTTTTAACTTAATACTAAATTAAAAAAAGTAGCTGCTTTTCAGAAAAAAGTAGTGTAGCTGAATGTTGGCTAGAGGAAAAGGAATAGGAAAAGGCCCAGGATGGAAAGAATAAAGGTTGAAAGGCTCCCTGAAGATCATCAGCATTATTCTGACTTACTCAGAGAATGACTGAAGGAGCTGAAGTCTTGTGAGAGGGATGTAGAAAAGAAGTGGGAATGTTTTAAGTACTGTGTTGTCACTGCTGCTGAAGAGGTATGTAGCACCACAATAGTGGGTAACAATAGAGGTGGTGCTACGTGGAATAATGAGATTGAAGAGGCAGTAAAGAGAAAGAAGGAATCCTATTTGGGGATGTTGCAAGGTAGAGTTTCTGTGGATTTTTATTGCTGTAAGAAGCGTGAAGCCTCCCTAGTTGCTGATGGCACACACAACAGCAACTAGGGCCTCTGTAAATCTTGGAGAGATGCCAGCTAGTTCTGTGTGACATTGGCAAAAAGACCCCAACTCACTGGGTTTTGTTCCAAAATCCTTAGGTTGAATGACCAACTGGAACTGTCAGCTGTGGGCTAATCCCCCACACTGATGTACTTACCTGATTAAAAAGACACAAAGAAATATAAAAACTGACTCAAGTGTGGGATATGGTGGACCTACCACACTTGAGAAGGATGGTCCACCACGGAATCAACCTGGACTTTCTAAACGGCGTATAAGAAAGAGATCTCGGCTGAGTGAGTGCAAGATTGGTGTATGGAATACTAGAGGTATAAATGGCAAAATGAACGAGGTGATTGAAGAGATGAATAAGTATAGACTGGATGTGCTATGAATAAGTGAAACCAAAAAGAAGAAAATTGGGATAGAAGAAGTGAATGGAATGGTGAGCGTGTGGTCTGGAGTATTGGATAATGTGAGAGCACAGGTTAGTGTAGGTGTGATTTTAAGTGAAAAGATGAAGAACAACTGGATTCACTATAGCTGCACAAGTAGAGCATTCTTTGGATTCGTTTTAAAGTGAAACTTCAGAAAATAGTAATTGTTGTAGTGTATGCTCCTTGTGACTCGGAACCTTCTGATAAGAAAGAAGATTTCTGGAATGAGCTAAAAGCTGTTTTGAGCCAGTTTGGTGCTAAAGAAAAAATTATAATAGCAGGGGATTTCAATGCTAGAGTAGGCGTGCAGAATGCAATTTCTGAATGTTCTGGGTAAGCTTAATGATCCTTGTGTGAATGATAATGGTGAAAGACTAATTGAACCCTGCATTATTAAAAACACAGATTGCCATCTATACACGATTTTAAAAATTACAGTTAAAATATATATACACAAAGTTAAAACATTGGCACTTTCAAGTCCACTGTGGACCCGTCATCAGATGGTGTGGTTGCGTTATGCCTTGAGAGGGTATATATATATAGTAAGCACATTAACGAAGCAGTATGTTTTGGCATGGACATGTTCGTTACGTAATCATGTCATTTCATTGGAGATTGGGTTGTTGCCGGTATTGTCTCTTTTGCTGTAGTAGTTACAAAGCGGTTTCCATGGTAACGGTATAGTGATAGGGGTATCGTCATTACAACATCCTGCCCTATATTTATGTATCAGTAAGCTTTCTGTCAAGAGGATAGAAGAACAGGTAGTCTGCGTATGTAACATAGTAACATCGTCCCAGATAGGTTGGGTTGGTGTTGACTCTTCAGGCATAGTCTTGAAAGGGTGGTGGAGGTGGAGCATGATTTAACATTATATTTATGTTCAGAGACACATAAATTAAGATTACGACGAGTCGAGCCTATGTATATCTGGTCGGTTACACCAGCATTCATAGCTTTTAGTGGGATTCGTCATAACTGCACCACCAAGTCCAGTGGGAGCTGGAGAGAAAGCAAAGGGGAAATGGAGAGGGTAGAGAATACACAGAAAATTTTTATTGTTAATAAAAACGAGGTGGGACTAATAGTGATGTGGGCAGGGGGGATACTTACCTAGTTGCACTGATAAATCTGAAGGCAGGAACAGGCATCCAAATACAGTTGTTTGCCCAATAATGTTGAGTGCATGACAGCTTCTGTGAACAAGGCAGAGTGATACACACATAGAGAGTCAGAGTGATACTTGAAATCATTGATTTTTAAGAGTATTGGTCAAGGCTTGAAAAATACCATGCCCGATATGCCCGGAGCATGTAAATTATTGCCCTTGGTAAGCAAATAAAAATTATGCTTGCCCTGTCCAGGCAAGTAAATTAAAAATAAAAAAAAAGTTTGTAATGATGGAATTTCCTACTACAAGAAAAAATTACAGTCATCACGTGTCGTGTTTCATTTTGCTGCTAATTACTGGAAGTTGCATTATCGTTACGGAGTGCCAAGGATAAAAGAATATCATCTATTTAATTGTATTATGCTCTAGTGTAGTTTTGCTCCGAATGTTGTTTATAATCAGCAATGGGATGCATGCCTTTGATGGAACTAGCTTCCTGTTTTTTTTTTTTTTGTTGTTGTTGTTTTTTTAATGGAGGTTTAACGACCATCGCGAGCAACTCAATGGGCTATAAGCAGTCGCCCATCCCTAATTTAGGGCCACTGGTTCCAGGGAAGGGAGAGATCCAGTGCCGTAAGACAAACACAACATCCATGCCTCACCGGGATTCGAACCCGGACCCTTTTAGATGAATGATCAGAGGCCTTCGCTTAGACCACTGCGCCACCAGGGCGGCCTTCCTATGTTTAGTGACAAAGGGTGAAAACTTCAACGAAAAGAACATGGCAGAATCACTAAATTTCTGAAATACCAATTTCATCATCATACGGTTTTATGCCAATTTCAGCATCATCATCTTATAACTTGAGATACCCCCTTTTCTGCATTGAACATTTTGAATACAAAGCCTTAAAACAGAATGCAAAACATGTAAAAAGTTCATCATATTTTTTAACTTAAAAATAAACTGAGGGTTCTGATCTGTAATCTTAAAAGATAAATCTTCCTGGGCATCTGACTTTTACTACCTGGGCTGGTAAATTATCACTGCACTTGCTGAACTGGGCATATAACTTTTCAGATATTAAGCCCTGTTAGCGCAAAATTTCTATGAACACTCGTGTACCTAAAAATAATGTGGTACATTTTAATTTTGGCCTTAGAATCCTAAATACTACTATGCAATTTAGATTAAAGTTGTGATGATAACACTGAACAACAGGGGTTTTATTACAAAAAAAAACTTTAATGGTTTTGTATGTATTTAAGGGTTCTGAAACCAAATATGAAGTCACAACTGCCCCACTGGGCTCCAATTTCTTGTAATGGAATTCTCTATTGGGTTGAATGTTGTGCTACTTAAAGGAATTTCCCTATGATCCCCAATGGAGACATTTGCTGTCTGCAGCCAGGATAGCTGTGTCTCTGAGAGTAGACATACTGGCGCCATTACTTCCTGTTGTGCAATTCCTTCTGGGAAGGGGGAACAAAGCAGAATTTTTGTCATTCCAGTGCTTTAATCAGTATTAAAAGATGTGCATTTTCTTGTGGTTTTAAAAAGTAGTGTGGATTGTTCAAAGTGTAAGTTAAATAATGCCATGTGCTTGTGTGAACCATCTAAACAGTTTCTGCTACATTTGTGGACAATTTACTTTAAAATCTCAAAAGCAACATTTCACACCATTGATTAGAAAATCGTATGAACTTTATTTCCAGTGCAAAATGGGTGATGAAGATAAATCTTGGGTGCCTCACATTTGTTGTAATTAATGTAGTATAACTTTGTTGACTGGCTGGTTGAAGGGATCACATCAAATGTCATTTGTAGTACCTATGATTTGGAGAGAATCGAAAGACCACTCAACAGACTGTTACTTCTGCATCCTTAAGATATCTGGAATTACAGTTAAGACCAAATACATGATTCAGTATCCCAGTATTCCATTGGCCATAAGACCTGTTCCTCATGGTCCACATCTTCCTGTTCCTGTACCTCCACAGTCATGGAGTTCAGATGATAGTGATACTGATGAAATAAATCCTCACAGCAAAGAAGATATTGAAGTACGATAAGACCCTGATTTTTTAAAAGATTCTGTGCTTCACCTTATATGTCGGGAAGAATTAAATGATCTGGTTCATTACCTTCATTTAGCAAAAACTCAGGCCGAAATATTGGCTTCAAGATTGAAGGGATGGGATCTTTTACAACTAAGTATGAAAGTATGTAGTTTTTGTCGATGACAGCAAGAGTTTGAACACTTATTTTTGAAAAGTGGTGCTCTTGTGTACTGCAATGATATAGACTTATTGTTTGAAGACTTAGGACAGCAACACAAACCTGAAGAATGGAAACTTTTTATAGATTCCCCAAAAACAAGCTTAAAAGCTGTCCTTCTTCATAATGGAAACATGTATCCATCAGTACCTGTTGCATATGCTGCATACATGAAAGAAACATATGCAAATATGAAACTGTTGCTTCAAAGTATAGTGTACAAAAACACTCATGGAACATTTGTGGCAATCTTAAAGTGATAGCTTCACTCCTTGGTCTACAACTTGGATACACAAAATACTGCTGCTTCCTCTGTGAATGGAAACGTAGGGACAGAAATTCTCATTACATTAAAACGACTTGGCCTAAAAGAGAGTACTTAATTCCAGGTAGTAAAAATTGCGTTGCTGAGCCTTTAGTAAGTCTTCAGAACGTGTACTTATGACCACTTCACATCAAACTGGGTTTGATAAAAAAATTTGTAAAGGTATTGAATAAAGAAAGAGAAGCCTTTCGTTTTCTAAAGAATAAGTTCCTCAAGATATCTAAAGCCAAAATTAAACAAGGCATTTTTATTGGTCCACAAATAAGGGAACTTTTGTGTGATCTTGCACTTGAAGGCACTTTGAATGAGACTGAAGCTGCTGCATGCATGGAAGTCCTTAAGGATGTGGTTCTGAACTTTTTAGGTAACCGGAAGGTAGAAAATTATAAATAACTTCTTACTGAGCTTCTAGAAAACTATAAGGCCATGGGATGCAGTATGTCCCTTAAAATACATTTCCTTCACTCGCATCTGGACTTTTTCCCACAGAACTTAAGAGTTGTAAGCGTTGAGCATGGAGAACATTTTCATCAGGACATATGTATCATAGAA
This sequence comes from Macrothele yani, assembly GCA_039090855.1. Lineage (NCBI taxonomy): Eukaryota > Metazoa > Arthropoda > Arachnida > Araneae > Macrothelidae > Macrothele > Macrothele yani. Next base: position 44,467,195 of record CM077004.1, read on the forward strand.
AACTGCTATAAAGGAAAATGGAGGCCTAAAATGCTAGCTGATTACTTTTGGACTCTAAAAAGGGATGTAGTACAACCAAAGTACAGAAGAAAATCTAAAATAACTACTTTTCAAGGTAAGTGTAATTAATTGCTTGTAGCGAAATATTCATGCCAAAATGAAGGCTTGTTGTACACTGAAACAACAGGTTACTCGAGAACTATGCCCAATAGCACAATTTAGTAAGCAGATTTGTAATCAGCATGACAAATACTGTATGATTCGGCATATTCAGTCTTTGTAACAAACAAAAAGTTTATTTTTATTGTTCAGTGTAATTATTCTGTGTGAATATATCAAATGTGTATGACAGTTTTGTGTGTATTCTGAATTTTTGCAGATGAAGCAGCATAAGGAAAATGAAGCGTCTTCTCGTATGATGAGGGAACTGAGAGTAGTGTTGGCAGTTAAAGCTGAAGAACACAAAGTGAGAGAGCAGCTCGCATTAAACTTAAAGTATGGCAAAGTGGATTGCACTGAAAGTGATAAGCAAGATAATGATGTAACAGAGGTGGAAAATGAGAACAAATGTTGCAGCAGTGATGAAAAATCTAGTGCTTGTACCAGCAGTGTGGGTCAGACTCAGAGTGATTTTGATAACTCTTCTGATATTCATGACACGCATGATGATAAAAGTGAAGAAACTTCTTTAGGACCATGTAAATTCCATTTAGGTAACTTATGCGATTTTGAAGGTGGTGAAACTTCAGATGTCCTGACAAACGATAGTAAGGAGAACCTTGGGCCATCTGATTCTAATGCAAAGGAAGAGGGACATAAATATAATTACTATCCATCCATGGGCCAAAGTTTTGCATCCTCTATCGCCACTTTGGCTGCCCAACGCAGTATGCTTCTTGGACTGAACTCAGAAACCTTTGCTGGTGATTCTGAATCAGATAGTGATGAAAGTTGTGGCTGAGGACGGAAACTGTAAGGAAGAAATTAAATTATTTTGTCAGTGTTCATGTTTCTCATTTTGTTTTGTGTAGTATTAAAATTCTGTTTTATATGTGACACACAGAGAAAATGTCTCTTCATATTTCTGTGTATTACTCTAGCCAGTGACAAGGCAGTGTGATCTGTTCAGTTCTGCAAAGAAATTGTTGCTGCCATAGTTGCAGTTAACCATGCAGAGTCACTCATCTGATAGTGATCAACTTGTGTGATCCTACAATGTAGTCCTTTTCAGTTCCAAGTCTTCTTTTGATTTTTTTAATGTCCTGCTGATAACTAATGATTTTAAGTGAATTTCAATTTCATTTTGTGACCAGTATGTCTATCCAGTGATATCTAAGCTGTGACCATACATCTGCTGGACATATTGATCAGCAATGGCAAATTTGTCTAATTGAGCTTAGAAAAACAAAATTTAAAAACATTTAAAAAACTGGATTGGGCAGACATTTGTGAAACTGGTTATCAAATGAAATGAAATTCATACAAAATTATTAATCATCTCCAGGTTAGTAGAAAATTTTAATAGGACTTGAAATTGTGAAGAAGTAAAAATTCCATTGTCAATAATTTTATGGGCTGGCCACTACCACAAAAGCGGTACCACATAATTAACTGAAACTATTGCAGTGACACTAAGTTCAGATGATTAGGGCATGATAAAGGACATAATTTTTTTTTTATTCAACCAGAAAAAAAATAACACTAGCTTAAAAAGCACATACAACTTTAAGAAATTATAATAGTTTTATTAATGACAGCTATTAATTTATACAGTGACGGAAAAAAAAATCCCAACAGCACGAAAAAATAGTTGTAGAGGAATGAAATGGTGGCAATACATTTGTATAGGTAACATATTTAATCGATTAAGGTTTCAAGATCATAGCTTATTGTAAGCGCAAGAAGAGCCATTTTAAATGTAAAATGCTGGTGCATTAATAACTGGTGTAACCGCCAAAATGTTGAATGCAAGCACGCAAACGTTTATGCATTGTGTCGTACAGGTGCGGGATGTCAGTTTGTGGGATGGAGTTCCATGCCTGTTGCACTTGGTCGGTCAATACAGGGACAGTTAATGCTGGTTGGGGGTGACGCTGGAGTTGTCGCCCAATGATGTCCCATACGTGCTTGATTGGTGAAAGATCTGGTGATCTAGCAGGCCACGGCAACATGTCGACACTCTGTAGAGCATGTTGGGTTACAACAGCGGTATGCGGGCGAGCGTTATCCTGTTGGAAAACACCCTCTGAAATGCTGTTCATGAATGGCAGCACAACAGGTTTAATCAACAGACCGACGTACAACTGTGCCATCAAGGTGCGTGGGATAACCACGAGAGTGCTCCTGCTGTCATAGGAAATTGCTCCCCAGACCATAACTCCAGGTGTAGGTCCAGTGTGTCTCAGCCGCAGACAGGTTGGTTGCGGCGCTCACCTGGCCTCCTTCTAACCAACACACGGCCATCACTGGCACCCAGGCAGAACCGGCTTTCATCAGAAAACACAACAGATCTCCACTCCGTCCTCCAATGAGCTCTAGCTTGACACCACTGACGTCGCAAACAGCAGTGGTTTGGAGTTAGTGGAATGCACGCTACAGGGCGTCTGGCTCGGAGCTGTCCTTTAAGTAACCAATTTGTAACAGTTCGTTGTGTCACTGTGGTGGCAACTGCAGCCCGGATTGCTGCTGCAGATGCGGCACGACGCGCCACGGCCATACGCCGTACACGACGGTCTTCCCTCTCAGTAGTGCCATGTGGCCGGCCGGAACCCGGTCTTCTGGAGGCAGTACCTTCCCTTGACCACCCCTGCCAACAATCATGCACAGTGGCTACATTCCTGCCAAGTCGTTCTGCAATATTGCGGAACGAAAATCCACCTTATCGTAGCCCTATTACATGACCTCATTCAAACTCTATGAGCTGTTAATAATGGCTTCTTCGTCTTCTTAAAGGCATTCTTGACTACAATCAACACCCTACGTCGAATCTCAATGATTACTAATGCTCACGAACGTTACAGCGCGTATTTACAGCAAACCTGCTTTGCATGTTCCGAGGCGCTACTAGCGCGACACGTATGCGCCGTGCGCGAAATTTGCATAGACGTCATCTTACAGATGTACTCTCACCGCCTACCAACTGTTGTTTATCTAACACAACCCCTTCTTGGTGTTGGGATTTTTCTTTCCGTCAGTGTAGCTTATTTTTTTCTTTTTGTATCCTGCCAGTACTCATGTACATATGAAAAATTTGTGTGGGAATGAATGTATTCCTCATAAATGTCCCTATAGGTGCAAAACTGCTTATGATAAGTCAAATTAAACTTTCATAAGATTACCTGAAGATACTTTCTCTTCATACAATTCATTTTTTGTGTGTGTAGTGTTGGACAGGTTGTACTTATTATAATTATGCATTACCCAGCAAAAAAAGCATGTATTTTTTATACCGTCTGTATGTGCGAAAGATATTTAACAACCACAAATATTGTTCAGATTCTAAATTTCAAGTGATGCAGATGTTTTTCCATTGAATTCATTAGTCATCTAAAGGACATTGGACAAAATTAATCATTGTTTGGCTGATAAACCAGTTTATTAAACAATGGCAAATACTGCTCTGACTTATGCATCTTAATGATGCTAATGTGTACTTGGGGAGTTTATAAGTAAAAGTTCATGGTACGGTGTTTTGCAAAAAGTTGATGGATAGGGGTTCCAATGACATGTCCCAGAATTTGGTTTGTGATTTTTTAAGAAGCTGATGTGAACAAGGGGAATAATTTTTTTGAAGATTGACACCATAAATGTAATGAAGTGAATTTGCAGTCATGGCTTCCGTGATGAAATCTGGTCACTAAACCTCTAGGTAAACGAGATAAGCACTCAGTAAAATAAATTTTAATGAACTCAGGTATGCAATAAAGCTATAAAGAATTTAATAAATGGAGTAGTTCATTGAGGCTTTCTAATACAGTGTTAGCTAATATGTGATGTTTAAAATATGAATTAATAGGTGGAACATTTCAGTAATTGCTAGCACCTTTGTCAGCTGTGGAAATTTCTGCTTATTTCTATTATTCATTGTTATATTATGAATAGAAATTTCCATTCATTTTCTTTTCATGAGTACATTTTTTGTAGTAGCAGTGATGCCCAACATACTACAGCCTCTCCCTGACAAATGTCAACCCCGCCTTCTCGTGGTGCATCCTGCTCCCACTAAAGGGGCTCTGACGACCGCCAATAGCGGTATAACTATACCATCGGGATTAGAGGAAATTCTATCCCACACTCACCAACCCGCTTGGCCAGCGTGGTGAGTTATGGCCAAACCCCTCCAAAATGACTCCACAACTTAAATCTTGGCCCTCAGTCTCCGGCAGCTGGAATGTACCTGGCCAAGGCAGCAGCCAGTGCGACATGAAGGCAGAGGGTGCTAAGAATCCCCAGAGGACCGGACTAGGCTGCCATCTGATACTGACCTTAGCTACGTATAATGGATGCTCCCTATCTTCTGATTCAAGGCTTCTTGAATTTGAAGAACCACAAAGGATTAAGTGGGATATCATCGGGCTAAGTGAGGTAAGGAGAAAAGGAGAAGATCTCATTGAACTGAAAAGTGGACATCTCTTCTACTATCGTGGGACAGATACTGGCAGAACTAGTGGTGTTGGATTTATAATAAACAAGAAACTGAAGGATAAAGTTGTAGAAGTTGAAAGTTCCTCTGACAGAGCTGCACAACTTGTTATCCAACTCTCAAGAAGATACCAGTCTCAGATTATTCAAGCTTATGTACCAACTACAAGTCATCCTGAAGAAGAGATTGAAGAATTTTATGAGGAAATTCGTCATCTAAATAATAAAGGCAAGCAGCACTTGAAGATCATAATGGAAGATTTCAATGCAAAAATAGGGCAACAGCAACAGAATGAAACTTCAGTAGGTAAATTCGGTCTCTGCAACAGAAACCAGCGTGGAAACACTCTCATAGAATTTGCAGAGGCAGAAGGGTTTTTCATCATGAACTCCTTTTTCAAGAAAACGCTGCAAAGGAAAGGACATTGAGGCATCCCAATGGATTGACAAGTGAAATTGATTTTATTATGTGTAACAAGAAATTTGTCATGAAAGATTGCAGTGTGCTAAACAAGTTCAATACAGGTAGTGACCATAGAATGGTAAAATGTAAGATGCACCCCAATGCTAAACTCGAGCATGGCAACCTCATAAGACAAACAAAATGTATTGACATAACCAACCTTAAAAAACACCATAATACCTTCAAGTTGGAACTGAAGAACAGATTTTCTGCTCTAGAAGGTCTAACGTTGGAAGAAGTGGACATCTCTGAAGTTAACAGAAAACTAGCCAAGGCTCATGTGGAAACAGCAACAAAAATAGCTGGTACTAAGAACAAGTTGCATACGAACAAATTATCAGGAAAAACCAAAATTTTGATGCAAAAAGAAGAGAGATGAGGACAACTAAAGAAGATGTGACTTCCAAAGTGGAATATATAGCAAGACGGTACGAAAAAGAAGATTTAAGGAAATTCAACTGTGAACTAGTGAGGAAAGCAATTAAAAACAACCAAAGCCTGAAGAGAGCAAGGGGCATCTGAGTAAGGGAAGAAAACAGATTATGGCTCTGAGAAAAGAAGATGGTTCTGTAACAAGAAATAGAGGTGAAATTTTGACAAGAGTGAAAGATTTCTACTCAAAACTACATGAAAGGGATGATACATGGACTCCAGACATTACGAAAGGTACTAGAGTTCTTCCAGTCCTCCCAGCAGAAGGTGCACATGCAATCAAGAACATGAAATGGGTAAAAACTCCAGGAGAAGATGGAATTACCATAGACATCATACAAGAAGCAAGTGGAGAAATTGAAACAGTACTCACCCAAGTTTTCACTCGATGCCTTAATGAAGGGAAGATTCCTGAGGATTGGAATAATGCTACAATGATCATGCTACATTAAAAAGGTGACATTGAGGATCTCAGGAACTACAGACCTATCAGCCTCCTATCAGTGGTTTATAAAATCTTCATTTAAGTTTTTTCACACCGCTTGAAGGTGACACTGAACATGGCTCAACCGAGAGAACAAGCTAGATTCAGCAGTGGATACAGCACTGTAGATCATATCCACATACTGAGAGAACTAATTGAAAGAGCAAGGGAATATGAACTTCCATTATGCATGGCTTTTATCGATTATGAAAAGGCCTTTGATTCGGTGAAACCATCAGCAGTTACAATGGCTTTGAAATCCTGCAGTATTGACAATGCATACATTAATATTATTAATAACATCTATGAAAATGCAAGTGCAAAGATTTAGCTATTTGAGAATATAGCACCCATAAAAATTAGAAAGGGAGGGAGACAAGGTGATTTTATGTCTCCCAAACTCTTTAATGCTACATTGGAAAATGTCTTTCAATCACTGAACTGGGAAAACAAAGGGATCAAGATTAATGGAGATTATCTAACTCACCTTCGCTTTGCTGATGACATAGTCATTTTTGCAACTACCCCACAGAGCTGCAGAGTATGATCCAGGAACTTGCTGACAAGAGTAAAGAAGTGGGATTAAAAATGAAATTTCAGAAGACAAAAGTGATGTACAATGCTTATACAAGAAATGAAAATTTATCGATTGATGGGGAAAAGCTGGAGATAACCAAAACCTACATATATCTTGGACAGCAGATATCAAGTGAGGGTCACATTGATAAAGAAATTAATCGGCATATAAAACTTGCCTGGAGAGCTTTTGGAAGAAACAGTATAGTTTTCAAGAGCAATATGCCATTAAGTCTTAAAAGAAAAGTGTTTGATTAATGCATCCTTCCAGTGCTTACATATGGTGCAGAGACGTGGACCTTAACTAAAAGAGACATACAAAGGCTGCAGACAACTCAAAGAAGCATGGGAGAGATGCATGCTTGGTTGTAACCAGGAGAGATAAAAAGAGGAACTTGTGGATCAGAAAAATGACACGAGTGGAAGACATCATGATCAGAGTAAAATCCCTGAAATGGCAATGGGCTGGACATATTACGAGGAGGACAGACCATCGACGGTCGGCTGAAATTTTGGACTGGATTCCAAGGGACAGGAAAAGACCCAGAAGAAGACCACGTGGGAGATGGATGGATGAAATTCGAAAGTATGTTTGAGTAACGTGGAGGAGACTGGCACAAGACAGACCATTGTGGAAGAAACTTGGGAGACCTTCGTCCAGCAGTGGATTGATAATGGTTGACAATGATGATGATGAAGCATAAAGTTATAATATTATATTAGTGAACCTCTTCATTGTTATCTGGTTACATGAACATCTGCTGTTGCATGTACTTTTGTGTACACTTCTATATCATCATCATCATCATTGTCAACCATTATCAATCCACTGCTGGACGAAGGTCTCCCCAAGTTTCCTCCACAACGGTCTGTCTTGTGCCAGTCTCCTCCATGTCACTCCTGCATACTTTCGAATTTCATCCACCCATCTTCCATGTGGTCTTCTTCTGGGTCTTTTCCTGTCCCTTGGAATCCAATCTAAAATTTCGGCTGTCCATCGATGGTCTGTTCTTCTGGCAGTATGTCCAGCCCATTGCCATTTCAGGGATTTAACTCTGATCATGATGTCTTCCACTCTTGTCATTTTTTGGATCCACGAGTTCCTCTTCTTATCTCTCCTGGTTACACCAAGAATGCACCTCTCCATGCTTATTTGAGTTGTCTGCAGCCTTTGTATGTCTCTTTTAGCTAAGGTCCACGTCTCTGCACCATACGTAAGCACTGGAAGGATGCATTGATCAAACACTTTTCTTTTAAGACATAATGGCATATTGCTCTTGAAAATTATGCTGTTTCTTCCAAAAGCTCTCCAGGCAAGTTTTGTATGCCGATTAATTTCTTCACCAATGTGACCCTCACTTGATATCTGCTGTCCAAGATAAACGTACGTGTCTGTTATCTCCAGCTTTTCTCCATCAATCGATAAATCTTCATTTCTTGTAAAAGCATTGTACATCACTTTTGTCTTCTGAAAGTTCATTTTTAATCCCACTTCTTTACTCTTGTCAGCAAGTTCCTGGTTCATACTCTGTAGCTCTGATGGGGTAGTTGCAAAAATGACTATGTCATCAGCAAAACGAAGGTGGTTAGATAATCTCCATTAATCTTTATCCCTTTGTTTTCCCAGTTCAGTGATTGAAAGACATTTTCCAATGTGGCATTAAAGAGCTTCGGAGATATGGTGTCACCTTGTCTCACTCCTTTTCCAATTTTTATGTATGTTGTATTTTCAAACACTTGCATTTTCATAGATGTTATTAATAATATTAATGTATGCATCTTCAATACCGCAGGATTTCAGAGCCATTGCAACTGCTGCTGATGGTTTCACCGAATCAAAGGCCTTTTCATAATCGATAAAAGCCATGCACAATGGAAGCTCATATTCCCTCGCTCTTTCAATTAGTTCTTTCAGTACATGGATATGATCTATTGTGCTGTAGCCACTCCTGAATCCAGCTTGTTCTCTCGGTTGAGCCATGTCCAGTGTCACCTTCAAGCGGTGTGAAAGAACTTTAGTGAAGATTTTATAAACCACTGATAGGAGGCTGATAGGTCTGTAGTTCCTGAGATCCTCAATGTCACCTTTTTTATGTAGCAAGATCATTGTAGCGTTGTTCCAATCCTCAGGAATTTTCCCTTCATTAAGGCATTGAGTGAAAATTTGGGCGAGTACTGTTTCGATTTCTCCACTTGCTTCTTGTATGATGTCTACAGTAATTCCATCTTCTCCTGGAGCTTTTCCCCGCTTCATGTTCTTGATTGCATGTGCAACTTCTGCTGGAAGGACTGGAAGAACTCTGGTACTGGTACCTTTCATGATGTCTGGAGTACATGTATCATCCCCTTTCATATAATTTGGAGTAGAAATCTTTCACTCTTGTCAAAATTTCGCCTCTATTTCTTGTTACAGAACCATCTTCTTTTCTCAGTGCCATAATCTGTTTTTTCCCCTTACTGAGATGTCCCTTTGCTATCTTTAGGCTTTGGTTGTTTTCAATTGCTTTCCTTACTAGTTCACAGTTGAATTTCCTTACGTCTTCAGTGATACTTTTTCGTACTGTCTTGCATAGCTCTATATATTCCACTTTGGAAGTCACATCTTCTTTAGTTGTCCTCATCACTCTTCTTTTTTGCATCAACATTTTGGTTTTTCCTGATAATTTGTTCACATGCAATTTGTTCTTAGACCCAGCTAATTTTGTTGCTGTTTCCATAAGAGCTTTGGTTACTTTTCTGTTAACTTCAGAAATATCCACTTCTTCCGATGTTAGGCCTTCTAAAGCAGAGAATCTGTTCTTCAGTTCCAATTTGAAGGTATTATGGTGTTTTTTAAGGTTGGTTATGTCAATACATTTTGTTTGTCTTATGAGCTTGCTACGTTCGAGTTTAGTGTTGAGGTGCATCTTACATCTCACCAATCTATGGTCACTGCCTGTGTTGAACTTGTTTAGCACACTGCAGTCTTCTATGACGAATTTTTTGTTACACATAATAAAATCAATTTCACTTGTCGTCCCATTTGGATGTCTCCATGTCCATTTCCTGTGTGGCTTTTTCTTGAAAAAGGAGTTCAAGATGAAAAACCCTTCTGCCTCTGCAAACTCTACGAGAGTATTTCCACGTTGGTTTCTGTTGCCGTGACCGAATTTACCTACTGAAGTTTCATTCTGTTGCCGTTGCCCTATTTTTGCATTGAAATCTCCCATAATTATCTTCAAGTGCTGCTTACCTTTATTATTTAGATCACGAATTTCCTCATAAAATTCTTCAATTTCTTCTTCAGCATGACTTGTGGTGGGTGCATAAGCTTGAATAATCTGAGCCTGGTATCTTCTCGAGAGTTGGATATCGAGTCGTGCAGCTCTGTCAGAGGAACTTTCAACTTCTACAACTTTATCCTTCAGTTTCTTGTTTATTATAAATCCAACACCACTAGTTCTGCCAGTATCTGTCCCACGATAGTAGAAGAGATGTCCACTTTTCAGTTCAATGAGATCTTCTCCTTTTCTCCTTACCTCACTTAGCCCGACGATGTCCCACTTGATCCTTTGTAGTTCCTCTTCCAATTCAAGAAGCCTTGAATCAGAAGATAGGGAGCGTCTGTTGTACGTAGCCAAGGTCAGCATCAGATGGCAGCCTAGTCCGGTCCTCCGTGGATTCTTAGCACCCTCTGTTTTCATGTTGCACTGGCCGCTGCCTTGGCCAGGTACATTCCAGCTGCCAGAGACTGAGGGCCAAGATTTAAGTTGTGGAGTCATTTTGGGGGTTTGGCCATAACTCACCACGCTGGCCAAGCGGGTTGGTGAGTGTGGGATAGCATTTCCTCTAATCCCGATGGTATAGTTATACCGCTATTGGCGGTCGTCAGAGCCCCTTTAGTGGGAACAGGAATTACCAGGAGAAGGCGGGGTTGACATTTGTCAAGGAGAGGCTGTGATGTTACGCATCACCTGACCTTACATCCCACACTTCTATATACTGGGCATTAATATCAGTTTGCCATCAAGGATTTAGGCTTTCTTTGAAAAGTGAAGCCAAGCATGAAAGCAATCAAATAGTGAAAGTTGTATGCACAGATTCTCAAATCTCTAGTTAAGGTGCAATCTTCTACTCAAGGAACTGTACATTTCCAATCTGTGATCCACACACACACACACACATACATGCATGCATGCACACAAAACAAAGAAACAAACGAAATTTGCTTGGAACAAGTGAAGCACTCAATTATTGGTCCTTTATGCAATTTGCCTCTGCTCACAAATGCATACAACAGGAACATTGAGAGCTATGGATGTCCTCACAGCTAGATTTTGTGGTTCAGCAATATCTTCAGATCATCTCCATAGCAGGCAAACTTCATAATGCTTTAGATTCCTGTAGCATCAGTTTAAAAATTTGTTGAACTAGGCACCAAACAGCTGGAGAGAACAGATAGCATAATTGTCTCCAATTGTTGCACTTCTCAGTTTACAAAAAACCTTACAGTACTCATACCATTTTTCCTTTTGAATCAAATCACCCACTTTCTCAGCAACTTGCATCTCTTAGGTTCTACCTTCGTAGAGCATATACTCACTCGTGCTGCTCGCCTTGCAGAAATATTGACTTCAGCACTTGTTAACCTCTATGGATATCCCTCATACTTATTTAATAGGTTACACTCAGGGGTCTGTTCCAGCTTGGCCACCACACCACAATGTATATCTGATCACGCCCCATGTTACATTACCTCGAAGGATTAAATCCCGTCAACCACCAACCCACTGGAAAATATCTGCTGACAGTTTAATTTAGATTTTGAGACAAGGTCACTTAACCTCATCTCACTGGTCAGAAAAGGTCATCTCCATACACCAAACATTCAAAGATGGGGAGTGTATTATATACCCTTGATCGATAATGTTGGTGCTCATCGTGCATGCTATATAGGTGCTATGGGTCGCAATCTTCTTCAAAGAATTAGAGAACACAAATATAACATTAGGACAGGGAGCCAATGCACGGCTCTAGCCAGGACTGTCGCAAAAGAACTGCACCCAGACTGAGATAACATTAAACTTTTGATTACTCCAAAATACAAGTCTTCCCTTCACATCACGGAAAGTATACTTATCTGTACATATGGTAATGCTTGCTGCAACGTCAACTTACTTTATGATCTACCTAAAGTCTGGGAGGATATTATTCAAACTTTTGTAACCTAATTAATGACCTGAACACTTGCAATTATGTTGGGACCTTATGACACCTATTGCTAATTCATTTACATATTTACCCCTGTGCCACCTCGGCTTCTATACACACATATAATACTCATGTTATATCAGGGTTGGCAAGGTTTTTACCGTACTGTCCAAAACCTCTGCTAGACAACCGTATGTAAAAAAATTATTAAATATGTTAAAATATGTAAAAATACACAATAATATAAATAACCATATGAAAAAAATTTCAAAATTGAAAACTGTATATACATATACAGTTATGTTAATTGTTTTTAGATTAATAAGTCCAACATTTTAATACAAATAGTATGGTGTTTTTGTTAAATTTTACTTATATATATAGCCATTGATGACACACTATGTTACATTTAAAGAAATACAATTTGCATTAGCTCAATATTGGGTTTAATTTTTTTTAAATGTACATTTGTTGTACTACAAAAAGTGAACAGTAATATGAAACTAATACAAAAAAAAAAAACTGTTACCAACACTACAGAAAGATATTAGTGCAAAGTACAAGAGAAACGATAATAATCCAGCGCAATTGGTCCTCTTAACATCCGATAACACATAACCAGTTTAGATGCTGTGTCTGTGCCAAGACGATTTCTGAGTTTTGAATGTATTACTCCAAAGTTTGAAAACATTCTTTCAATAGATGCGGAACTTGCAGGGCACGAAAGTAGGAAAGCAATATGTTGTAGACAATCTTTTGAAAATCCTTCTAGTTCTAATGTTTTACCTACTGCTGTCCACCATGTGACAGGACTGATACTTCTTCCAGATACAGTGAAGTAAGTAGGAGGAAATGGCTCGGCTTCAGCTTCATATGCAATCAAAAGGGAAATGCTGTTGGGATACCTGCTAACTAGCCATGAACGTGCGCTTTCGTTTTGAATGTTAGACAGACAGAGACCTCCTTTGTATTTTGGATTCTGGAAGTAGGTCAGGAAGTGGAAAGGTTTCATGGCTTGATCCATTTGTTATGTAACTTCTTGGATGCGGAGCTGTAAACACTCTTCTTTCAACAACATGAGCCATGTATGGCAGGCTTCATGAATGGTAGCATTATCTCTTTGTAAACAGTCCAGTGAATCAGCTACTGGCTTCAGTTGTTGCAATGTATCTTTAGCCTGTTTATATAAATTATAATCATTTATAAGAGTGACTATGTCTATGTGATCTTCATGTTCCTCAATTATGTTTTGGTATGCTGCTCTGTTGCGCAGAAAAGTTTCAATGAAAGTCGTTTGACTCTTCCACCTTGTATCTCCCGGTAACTGGGGCTTCAGCGAATTAGGAATTACATTAAGCAATGCCCTAGGTACATTTTTAATCCTTTTTGACGCAAATTTTTTTATCAAACTCAGTGGAACCGGTCAGAAAAAAATGGATTTCTATAATCTATAAAACATCCAGAAAGAGAAACAGCTACTTTACTTTCACCTGGAACTGGTCAGAAAAAAAAATGGATTTCTATAATCTATAAAACATCCAGAAAGAGAAACAGCTACTTTACTTTCACCAAGCAGCTATGTTCTTTTAATCCTTTCTGATGCAAAAGAAAATTATCAAACTCAGTGGAACCAGTCAGAAAAAAATGGATACATGATGGTTGCGGAAAAACTAATGAACCTTCACAATGTTGTTTAGCACTGAAACTGGTGCTATATCCTGTCCCAGCAGGTTTAAATAACGGGCACTGCATCCATATACCACCAAGATATTATCTTCTTCACAAAGGAGTTCCTTTGCATTATCAGTGACCATGGCCTTTATATCACAATTATATTCTTTCTTTGCCTTTGCAATAGCCGATTGTAAAACATCTTTGTGATATTGTGCATTTTTTATATGTGTACCTGCTTCCACTGAATCCAAAAAATAAGATTTCCCCTCACACTGAATACAAGTTGCAAAAAATGGATCATTGTGTATATTACCCTATCCATTTTCAATCAGGGTGACCTGTTAGCCTTCGATAAGTGTCTTGGTTCTATTTGTGACTTCTGCTGACACTATATCTAAAAGTTCTCCTGCTAATGCTTTACGACTTGGCGGTCTATATCCTGGATGCAGAGCTGAAACTAATTCTTTGAAGGTTTGACGTTCTACTGCAGTGAAGGCAATATTATTGGTGTAAAAAAATTTGGCAACCAGTATATTAAAATTTTCTGCAGTTCTGTCACTTGTTTTTAAAATTTGGGAATCTAAACACTGCTGAGTTTTCATCTTTTTTGGTGGCACCACAAATCCACTTTCATTTGCTTCTAGGAGTTCAAGGTTAGATGAATCCCGATCTCCAGTTTCTGCATTATTAACAGTTCTATCATTACATACCTTTTCAGCTTTGCAAGATAAAATGTGTTTTCTCAATCTTTCTGCTTTTCTAAGTTAAACAGTATTTACATTTGGCATATTTACTATTACTTCCAGATTTTCCCTCATTCTGTACCTTAAGAAAATGTTGCCACACACTATCTAATGGTCTACCACCTTTGTGCATTTTCAGTTCAAAATTTAATTCAGATTTTTTTACTAAAGCAAAAATACTTCTTTCTTCTTCAGGTTTTAGGCACCTCAAAACCAGTCTCCCCAAATCAAAATAAAGAAGTCAGTCTCCTGAAATGTAATGAAATATTGATATTTCAGTAAAATGCTGGTACAGTAATACTTTTTTTTTTTTACACGCACATGATAATCACATACTTATTAATTATTATTACTGTACATAATTTTAAATGAAAAATTTTTTTAGTAAAAAAACTAAAAAACTTTATTTTGTTAGTCTGTTAGTAGTTTTTTTTAGTCTGTTAGTATAGTTCTAGGAAAATCTACTGGTTTTTACGTGATATTTTTCATATTTTGACAGCTCTAGGTTTTAGACACTTTTGGACAGTTTTAGACAGTAAAAACCACATGTCCTGTCCAAAACCCCAACCCTGTGTTATATGCTAATGCTTTGTACATCTGAAGATGGTCCACTCGGTGGACCGAAAGTACTCGTGTGTATATATTTTAGATTTTGAAGTTTTAAAGTCTGTACTTGATAATATAACTCTTGTGGTATTATTTGATTTACTTGAAGAATTCATTTTTTCTAACATTGTCGACATTTTATTTACCTTACGCTATATTGTATGAGTAACTACGTTTTGTGCATAATTGTCTCCAAATTATATAGGCAAATCACAGTTGAGGTTCCCAAAATGCAGAACTATTGGGGGAAAAATTATTTATCAGCTTCAAATACCAAATCTCATTCATGTCTATCTCATACTGAATTACCTTATTTAGTCATTTTTTGTAAAAAATGCTTTTCTTCTGTTTCGCACTCATTGGTGACTAATGAGTTAAGTGGGGGATTTCGAAACCAAAAGGAATAATTGCAAAAAGTATTTAACTTCTTTTAAAGAATGAACTTTGAATTTGCAGATTAATTTTCTTTTATTTTTGTCAATGCTTTGTTCCCAACAAGGATGGTGTGGTGGTGCTTTGAAAGTTTAAAACAGTCTACATGATGTGGTGGTGCTTTGATAGTTTAAAACAGCCTGTATAAACGATTCACCATGTGTGTTTCATAGCTGTGGGCAACAGTGATTTGTTTGATAATTTTAATTTCCTGTTTAAATAGGTGAATGTTTGAAAAATGTGGAATGTCATGTTGAAGCTGCTATTTCAAGTATAACGACAAGATTTTTCACCAGAGAGACGGTGCTCCATGAGATCACCCCTCTTTTAGCAGAAATCATTGTGCAAGCTCTCGAGGACAAGGTCAAGCAAAAAACTGAGTTACGCCCAAGCCTATACATACGTTATGTTGATGAGATACTAATTTTTTGGGAAATAGAACATAGATGATCTCAACTCTTGTAGAACGCATGTCCTCACAATTTCCCTCCATTAAGTTCACGCTAGAGCTTGAAACCAATTGCAAGCTACCTTTCCTAGATTTCTTGTTGGAGAGAAACCCTAATAATCATTTCATTAAACATTCTGTCTACTACAAACCTACATCCAGTGTTACGATTATTCCTAATTCTTCCACCCATCCAATGAGTTACAAATTGGCAGCACTACTGTACTTGCTTCAACGTGCCATTTCTCATTCTTCAGACATTTGCCTACGTAAACAGCAAATTAAAATGATCAAACAAATCGCTGTTGTCAACTGCTATGAAACTCGTGTGGTGAACCATTTATACAGAAAATTGCTGTCTTACAATTCATCTACCTTAACCTGAGACTTTAACCTCCGTAAATTCATCAGAGCCATAAACATTGATCACAGATCTACTTCTATATTAAAAAATGTTTGTTACCGACATAATCTGGACTTTTGAGTTAAAACAAGAAATATTCCAGCTTTAATTAAAAAAGACAGCGATCTAATAAAATCTGACCATAAGTGTGGTGTCTACATTATTCCTTTACAAGCTACAGACACCAAAGAACCTCCTAAAGTATACATAGGATCTACAAAACGGAACTTAAAGACGAGACTTAGTGAACATGTGTATAATATATCAACAGCCTCCATGTCTATAGCTCTTCCAAGTCTCGCCATTGATGGATCATACCTACCCCTATGGAAAGATTCATGCTCTGATCGTTCGTCCGTAAGGGGTCTGGGTTCGAATCCCGGTCAGGCATGGATGTTGTGTTTGTCTTACGGCACTGGCTCTCTCCCTTCCCTGGAACCAGTGACCCTAAATTAGGGACGGGCGACTGCTTATAGCCCCTTGAGTTGCTCACGGTGGTCGTTAAACCTCCAACCAAAAAAAAATAAATAAATAAAAAAAAATTCATGTATCCTTGCAACACCTCAAAAGAATGCTCTCTTTTACTATTCACCAAAAGTCTATACATCTATCATTATGGTTCATTATCTTGCAATGACAATATTCCTTCATGCATTCCAAATCCCTGGAAATCCCTACTTTGCAAGTTTACTCTAGATCACATGAGAAACTCTCCCTCCAATAATGACTCTCAACTGAAGTTATAGATTGATGTCATATGATTATGTACGTTATCTCCTACATCATCACAACGACCATCATCAAGCATATATAAACTCGTTACTCTCCACCTGTAACATAGTTCACATCTGAGGATGAACCCACTGTGAGTTCGAAAGGTCTTGCGTTCATATGTATTTTAAACTTTTTAGTATTAAACGAATTTTTAACTTGTGTAAGCTTTAGGAGTTCATCAAGTTTTTAAATCATGTAAAGATGGTGTGTGCTCTATTCATTCCACAAATGATCAATTGGATTCATGTCAGGTGAATTTGGAGACCAGGGCAGGGGTTGTCAAACTTTTTGTCTCATAGCTCCCTTCAATCTATATAAATTTGCGACGGCTCCCAAATATACAAACCATATTATTAAAAATTCATGTATGCATGTTTTCTTTGATAATTTTACATTTGTTGACCAAAAATGTGTGAAAAGCTTACCTTTAAATATGATGTTTTTTAATTAAATATTAACTTAAATATTATTACTTATTATTATTAAACGAAATAGGAAGGTAGTCGTAATTTTTTTTAATGAAAACAATATTTTCTATGAAACAAAAAAAAACCATCTTAAACTTAATCAACTTGAATTTCCACATTAAATCAAGTAGTGTCAGTGGAAAGGATGAGCTTGTTTCTTCATTAGATGCTAAAAACTTGGGACATGTTTGGAAACTGCAATTCTCATCTCCTTCTTGACATTCACTGTGGACCTGTACTTGGTTTTGATGACAGCCACTGCAGAAAATCCCGTTTCACATAAATACGATGACGTAAAAGGAATCAAAATTCTTAAAGTCTTGTTACCTACTTCAGGGTACTCTTGCTTCATCGATGACCAAAATTCTGGTAGGGAAGATGACATAAACTTGGGTTTTAGTGTGGAGTTTGATGAGATATCAATAAATTGTTCTTGTTCTGCAGTTGAGAACATTAAGGGAGGATTAGCGCTGAAGGGATCTTTGATCCAATTGTGTTGTTGAACAACGTCTGGAAAGTACTGTAACGTACCAGGAGATGTGACGTACCTGCCAGAAGGACGCACACGACATAAAGGCAGATAGGAATCAGAATAAAACGTCCGCGTAGCTTAATTGGTAGAGCAACTTATTCCGGAATGAGTGGACCCAGGTTCGAACCCCGACGCGGATAAAAATGACGGAGAAATTTACTTCGTTATAGTACTTCTTAAAATGATCAATAAGTTTGCGAGTAATGATCCAGAAACACTAACTTCTAGGCCTCATTCAATTTTACATAATTTTTATTTAAAAATGTGTGCAATGTAGGAAAGCATTCATTTAGAACTCCCTCTTCCATTTTTTTCTTCCACAGGGCTAATTTTCTTTCGAAGGCAGAAATTTTGTCCATCAGCAGCTAAATGTGGATCTCATTACCTTCCAAGGATACATTTAATAAATTTAGCTTTTCAAATATATCACACGGATATGATAGCTTTGAAAGAAAGATAAACTACTTGGAATATTTCTGGTCAAGAAGATAAGAATGAAGTTCCCTCCTAAGTTCAAATACTCTTGACAAGACATTTCCACATGAAAGCCAGTGAGATTTGCAGTAGTAAAGTACAGAACTGTGCTCAGCCACATTTGTTCAAAGCACACATTTGTTCAAAACATCTGGACTTAAGTGGTTGAGTGTTAATGAAATTTACTACTTTGATTACTGTTCTTAGAAGCAAGAACCTCCCTGTGGATGATGCAATGTGTCCACATGGTGTGAGGAGCTTTTTTTTTTAATGAGCGCCTTCAGTCCCCCATAACTACCTGCCATAGAGCGGGCTCTGTCTGTGCACACGCCTACACAATTTTCCCAGTTTACACTATTTTCTGCCATAAAAGAATGTATTATCTAAAACAAATCTACTGCTTTTGTATGAGATGTTATACTTCTGCAGAAAAGATCTTCATGAAATTTATTATCACCATCTATAAATCTCGCAAAACAAATCAAATGCGCATCGTTATGGCTATCAGTGGCTTCATCCAATTGAATGGGAAAATCCTTGTCCTTTAGTTTTTCAATTAACTGGTCATTAATATCGTCAGCCATATCGTGAATTCGACAACTAACGGTATTATCTGATAATGGCACACTTAGCACTTGCTTGGCAGCAAATTCTCCTACCATAATGGAAACTATGTCCATAGCAGCTGGTAAAATGAGGCTTTCAACAATAGTGTGTGGTTTCTTGCTTTTTGCTATTCGATAGGCAGCTTTGTAGGATGAAAGAAGAGCCTTTGTCAGGATTGTAGTTTGTTTAGTGAAAGTTGCCTTTTGCTCAGACATTCCTTTCAACTTAGAAGAAAAATACTCGCGTGGTTTGTTTCCCAAACTTCTATGAACTGTTTCCCAATGACGTTTCATTTTATTGGGAAGCATACTTTCAGTGGCTAGTACTTTAAAGCAGATGGACTTTCTTCATTCACCACAACAGTGCACCTGAACCCGGAATCTAGGTAGCTTTCATCATATTTCCGATATTTTTGCTTCTCGTCGTCTTTTAAACTGTTTGTTATTTCCGAAACGTCACATTTTTTACTAGCATTTAAAAACTTATCCATCTTGCTTGTTCTTAAAACGTAAAGGACATAAATACGAAAAATACAGAAAGCTTGCAAACCACTACACCTCCGTTATCACGAACAGTAAGCACAAGAATGAGTCCGGTCTTCACGCGGTGCTGCAACAAAAGGGTGCCGTTTCTGCAAAAATAACAGAATAATCAGAAACCAATCAAATCACTTTTGCCCACGTTGTTTTGATCCTTGGAAGAGGCCACGTGACACCCGGGGAACATGAGACGCATCTCCAGGAATGCTTTCTTTTCTATTTGAAGGGAGGGGGGGGAGTGATTTGTGTCTGCCATTATCTCCTCATTTCCGACCTTTTCAGCGAATTCAACGGCACAACGGCAACTCCCTTGACCAAAACCTGCCGATTTGAATGCCCTGGGCCAGGGCATTAACAGAAAGTCATCAGCATGTTCCTCGAACCACTCCTTGACAATTCTGGCAGTGTGGCATGGCACATTATCCTGTTGGTAATGACCATCACCAGCAGGGAACACAGTTGCCATGAATAGGTGAACTAGGTCCACAACGATGTTCAGATATCTGACAGCTGCCAGGTTGTGCTATTGGGGCAATAAAGTGTCCCAAGAAAACATTGGCCACAGCATAACACCGCCACCGACCTGTTTCCACCCAGCAGTGCATCCAGGAGCCATAGCCTCCGTTGTTAATCGGCGTATTCGAGCTCTGCCATCTACATGATGCACCAGGAATCTTGATTCGTCAGACCAGGGCACTTTCTTCCCAATCATCCACATTCCAATCTTGATGATCTTGGGCCCATATCATGAGTTGTTGGTGATGACGTGCAGTGAGCATGGGGACCCAGCTGGGTCTTCGGCTATGTAGGCCCATGTGCGTAAGGCTGCAATGAACTGTATGCTGTACACATTCCCCTGATCACCACTGTTGTAGCTGCGGGTGATAGGTTGCACTGTAGCCCTGCTGTCACTGTGAACAATGTGCGACAGTCTAAGCTCCCCTCTGGCATCAATGAGCTGCGGACGACACACAGCTTGACGACGGTTTGTCTTTTGGCCATCTGTGCACCACTTTTGATACATACTCACTACAGCGGCAAGTGAACAACCCACAAGCCAAGCCGCTTCAGAGATCGTAGTTCCGAGGTTCTGTGGCATCACAATTTGTCCTTTATCAAACTCCGATGAATCAGCAGCTTTTCCCATTCTGACCCGGAACACTTTACTAACCAAATGCCGATCCTCGGGTTATATATATACTACTCTGTGAACTTCACCTGAGCCACCATTCGGTCTCCAGGCGTGTTCATTTCTCTAGGCTGGGGTGATCATAATGTAATGACTCATCAGTGTATATATCATTATTTTTGAGGCTCTTCAGCATCCTGGGACCCCTCACCTGGGCTTTGTTGGCTTCGCTGTAAATCCGCCCCTCTGAGGCTCCCTCGTATAAGCAATGCAGCCCAGCTGTATTTACTTGCAGTCTGATGTTCTGAACTACACTGTTAAAAATTAATGGTGGGAATTCACGGAATATTCCTGAGAATAATGTGCAGCAAAGTTACCGGTATTTAAGTGTCAGTCTTTTAACGAAATTTCCATTTCTTCGAACTTCAGTATTTCCGTAGTAATTCCGTTTATTTCTGAAAAGTTCGCTTCGGGGTTTTTTCCGTATTTGTGTACAGAGATATCGCAAAATCTTCAATTTTGATCTTTTCTGAATCCTGTCCCTTTGCAAGTTTCGAACCAGCGATCTTTTCTACGGAAATTGTGCGTGCTACCTTTGAGCCAGAAGGATCCTTAACACACAGGCACGTATTGGGTAGAACCCGAATCACGCGATGACGAAATGTTTTTTGTTATTAATGCGGATGAATTAGTAATTTTATTTTCTATTATTTTCCCCGAACAGGTTTGTAATATATATATATATATATTTTTTCTGTTGGAGGACTTATTCCAAATTGCGTACTTTTTTCATCGTGATTAAAAAACAATATAATGCCTTGGAACTTGATATCTTATTCAACTGACAATGCCTTTCATTTATCTTTAAGAAAAGGTGAAATGTTTATAGTATTATTTCACAAAACTCCTAAATATAAAATTTATGTTTCATAGCTATAATGGCTTTTGTCTTAAGTTCTGTGAGAAGAAAATATTTTTTTAATGCAGGAACAAATTGCTAAACTTTCCAGTACAGGCCCCACCCGTGCAGGCCTCTACTCCATGCAACTTGGATAGTTTACCGTCATGCAGCTACAGTAAATGGCAAATCGCAGCACTTTGTGACTAATATATGTTGGAAAAGACTTGAACATTACCTTCAGAAATATTTAAAAATTTTCGAAACGATTTCCATGTATATAAGTTTTCGCTGCACTAGCAAAATTTGATGACGTCACTCAACGGTCACTCGTGCCTGCAGAACTGCGGGTTTAGAAAATACGTCATTCGTCTTCTGATAAAGAATGACTCTAAATTATCCTCCCAAGCCTTAGATGCTCAAAAAAATTGTTAGAAACGCACGCACACACCCATCCACCCACCCACCCACAAAAAAAAAAAATTATTGGGCTGTGTAGAAAGTATTTTCCCACTAGTAGACAAAAGCAAAAGACAGAGCTAGTGCGGGGCCCGGCAATTTCTAGAGGGCCCCAGAATAACTATTATAATCTTATTTTCATTTTACCTCTACAAAAAAAAAAAAAAAAAAAAAAAAAAAAAGGCATCTGATGTGAGGGACAAATTTGCTGTTCTGAGTTTTGGGAGTATGATTCCACCCGAAACGAATCGAAATATGTTGTCTATCATTTTGAGAGTAATATTACTTAATGTTACAGTGCAACTGAACTCAGAGATTGGTTTGTTATTTCTGGCGAATTTTCTTAGAATGTGATGAATATTTTGCTCTTTAATTCTGTAATTAACTCACTTCCCTTATTTTTTACTTATTTAATTTTGTACCTCATTCAATCCAGTTCAAGAGACAATCGCAAGACAAGTAAAATGATATTGGAAACAGTGCCATAGCTAGATCTCAGAACCAGGAGGGGCTGAAGACTAATGGGGGGGGGGCTTTGTGTTCAACGGCAAATTCCAAATATGGAATTAGGGAGGAAAGGGAGAGTAAAACTGAGCTCTCTTGAAATATAAAAAATCAATCGCATTGTCGGAATTTGTTTGGGGATGACTGAATAGTAGGGTCATTGTCGCTGAAGGAAAGATAACTTCCGACTAGCATGAAAAAACTATTTATTTTTTTACTTTACTATTCTAATTCTTTTCCATGGATTCACGCAATAGCATTAAGAACTTACCGATACCAAATTTCGGATTTTTCATCTTAAATTGCGCTTTTTACTTTACTGGTGCTCAGTGGTAGCCCATTCTTACCATGGTCAACAGCCAAATTTTCCTTTTCCACTCAAAACCCAAAAGCTCTCAGATTCCCGCGAATAAACACTTATTCTCCCATTCATGCATCGCAAAACTATTTCTACGTACGGCAAAACAATGAACAGGAAGAAGCTGAAAACTCTTCCTCCCTCTCCCGCAAAGATTTCTCTTTATATATATAGCACTGTGTTACATCGCTTAGAGAGACAGATCGAGCTAAAACGTCCCCACAACAACACTTTTTTTTTTTTTCTGCTGGAAATTTTTAAATACTTGGAAGATTTTTAATAACATCTCATAGTCACTTGCCAAGGGACGAACATCCGTATGCGCAACTGCGTTCCATCTCCGCTTCTCTTTATCTTTCCCTCTCTATTTTTTCCCATTTTGATAATGTTTTCCCATATTTTACAGTACATTTCTCAAAAAAAAGGCAGGGAAGGGTGTTTCTCTCTTCCCAAGCCCTTAGCAGCAATAAGTTCCGTGCCCATGTGGCAGAGAATGCTTGGTGCAGCTGTTTTTACTGATTCATTTCCAGAAAGTATTTCTTTTGAATTATCCATTGTTTGCGGATTTGCAGGTAAGCCCACGAAGCTCAGGCGCAGGGCCCCGCGATGCTGGAGGGCCTCCCCCAGATCAACATTTTTTGTTTTCCTTTTTTCATTTTGCTTCTCAAAAAGGGTGAGGAGCTTGCAGTTTTGTATTTTGGGAGCATGTTTTCACTCGAACTCGTAGTATTACATCTACAAGCATTAATTTACTAGCTCAAATGCAGGCTACGTATAAAACACACATTTTGTCAGCAATATTAATTACCTAACATTATACTACAACTGAGCTCAGAAATTGGGGGTCACTTCTGGCATATTTATTTACAATGTAATGTTACACGGCACTAGCAGTGTTCCTGCCGAGTCTGCCGGTAACGGTGCTTGAGACCTGAAGTACAATTTAGTTGGCCACGGCACCAGGTGAGAATCTCAGGTGCACTGCTGCACTCAAAGATTCACACCAGAACATAAAAAATGAAAAGTTGAAGAATGACCCGAAGCATAAGGCTTGGGTGAATCCACCTTGTGAACAAAATAACAACAACAAATAAAAAATAAAATAATCTAAAAAAAAATGATACTTTGGGATCAGAGTTGTGATGAGGTTCACCCGCAATCACCAATTCGTGACTGAGTGTAGTGGTCCGGATCTTACTCCGGTACATTCAATCCCCAACCAGCCAGTACAACACTCACTTTCGCAAATAACACATGATTCTCAAATACACAACACAACATTTAATAACGTTCTGCGAGATTTAAACAGATACGGCGCTCTCTAGGCGCATAGACAATTGCCCCTCATATGTGGGCAGCATACGGTGTCACACTTTACTGTCGGAAGACGCAAGCCGTCTGAGTCTCCACCGGACTATCTGAACAAGAGATACTACTCGTTTACACACTAAATAGAGCTGCAGGTGATATTCATATACAATTGCTTAGAGAATGAAAAAAAAAATTATATGCAAACGATCACATTAAAAATACTCGCGACACAAAATACACAAGCACGTTAATTTGCGGTATAAGATTATAGGTGCGAAATACTGCCAAAGTTAATTAACTAAAATCTAATAAGCATGCACATGCAGAACCCTTCTCCGCTCGCTTTGGCCCTGAACCAAAGTTAAAAGAAACTGTCCCGCCCAGCGGAATTTGTGGCCACACCTTCTCCCTTATTCATGTAAAAAAAATAATCAGGAAATGGGCCCGGTAAGAAATTGAAATCTGTATGTGCAGGTATTTCCTCTGAGGTTCAGTCACTCAGCATTACTGCATCTATGTCCCTGCAGCTTTGGGTGTCGGGATGGCACAAGTTCGCAGATGTGCGAAGAAAGAAAAAGGAAATATTCATCTACTTACAGTTTCGTGACTTTGCTGTGCAAATCCGTTGTGTATCACATAATATCACACGACAAAAAAAAACACACACACACAGACACTTGCACCATGTGGCAGCACCGATGATTCAACACTTCACTTTGACGCTTGATGTAAATGAAGCACACAATTAAAAATGGTAATATCACGCCGCCCTTTGTTGCAATGATTAGAGTGCACACTGATCTATTCTCGTGACGATTTGAAGGTGGCCGTTAAGCAAAATAGGCCCTCTCACATCTGCAGTTGCGGTTTCCAAGATTGATTTTCTGTGTTCCTGGGAAATGATTTTTGTTGTCGTGAAGAAATAATTGTGAACGTCGACTGCTGGGAGAGTGGGACACATTCAATTCCGCTGCTGCTATAGTTGATTCCGTCCGTCGCTACCTTCCGTCCTTTTTGACCGTTCATTCCCAATTCAGTCAGTTCCTTTCCGTTTGCAAACCATCTACCCTGCCTGAGTACGCAGTTCAAATATGCCACTCGCAGGTTTTGTTTCCATTTTTTTTATCGAGTTGCGACCGCCAGCCCTGAGATTAATTTTCTCGGCCGAGCGAAATCAGACGTGCTTTTACCTTAAGCGTATATCGGCAACTCAACATTTCGCCTGTATATTTGTTAGGTATCGAAGCCACCGCTCTTACGCTCATATTTTTCTTTCGCCATGTTTTCATCCCGTCGCACTTACACGTAGTGGCTTCGCTGCTTACGTGACCACACACACGCACACATGGGGCCTCGCTTCGCCCCGTAAGACAAGCGCATCTCTTCACTTCCTCCACAGTAGGGGATGAATGGGGGTGACGATTCCACACTGCAGTGGTTGGCATCCGAACCCGACTTTGCATGGCTTCGCTTCTCATTGGAATGACCACTGTCCACTCGCAGACTTCTTAATTCCCCTGTAACTTGGCTTTCATTAGGCCAAACAGTCGCTGATTTCCATTACGCTCCAGCCTAGAAATTTCTGCGTTATCCCGCGGATTTAGGCATTCTGCTGTCTTTATGGCAAACTGGCATCTCCAGCTGCCTCGAGTTGTCTCCATTTCTTACCAAATGCGGGGAGGTTTGCTGCTTCATTTTCCCCAATTCATTTTGCTGCAGATCCAAGGCATCCAGCCTTTCACATCGGAGAGCGCACAGACAACTAACTTTCTTCCTTATGTTCATGCCAAGTGTGAAATCTTATTTTTCTGCACGGACCACACAGAGAGCAATTGTTCTCGAAAATGCCCCAAACAATCGACGAATTTACGATTATTCGCTAAACCTTTTGTCCCCATCTTCATTCATTTACTCAAGTGGACCCCTCTTCGAAAGGTACCACTTCGTGTTGCTTAGTTTCCCGTCAGCTGCGCTCTGATATTTATGACCTAACAGAGCTATTCTGAGACCACCCAGCCAGAGAGAGAATTCTTCGCCTCTTTTCTTTCCAAACCCCCAGATAAAACTTTATCTGCTGTTTACACTTTTTAAACTCCAATCAAGCCTCGAACATAATTAATACTTAATTAATTTAGAGACCATCCGAAAGAAAAAACAACGTAAATGAGAAATAAATAAAAAAAACTGAACTGTAAAAGAACATGTGAGTCTGCCAAACTGTGATTCCTAGCTGCCTCATACCATACGCGACAAGGCGGACAAATTTTTAAAGTTTTCTTCAGGTTTTAGGTTGGGAGGGGGGGGGTGTCCACTGTAACAGTAATAACAATTTTACTGTTTAATTCTACTTTTAACATGACCACTCATATTTGAAAAGTTGGTTTTATGAGACATGCTAATCGTAATCGATTTCCTTCCTGTTCGAGCTATTGGGTTCATGCCGTTTTTTCCACCTCACTACAGGAATGTATAACATCAGGACGGATAACGGAATCAATCAACTATGTACCCCCCCCATTGTTTACGATGGTATTCCAACGTCAAAATGGGTCTGCAATGCCATTCTTGAAAGAACGTGCAGGTTTTGCTGCGAAGAAATCATCAAGGAAATTCTGGAGATCAACATCATTGTTGAACGTTCTGCGCCGGAGTATATTCGACAGAGATCGGAACAGGTGGTAGTCTGAAGGGGTGACATATGGGGAATAGGCCGGACGTGTAAGGATCTCCCATGTCATGTCCTGAATGGCCATTTTGGTCATGTTTGCACTCTGAGGGCATGCGTTATCATTTTGGAGGACACCATGTCACCGATGTGGCCGTTTCTGTTGAACTGCTCCCTCCACACGGCAGAGTTGCTCACAATGTTGCCGAGGAATTGGATTATTAACGCTGGAGTGAATAATGCCTTCCACGTATACATATTGTTACTGGAGTGAATAATGCCTTCCATGTCCCATCAGACACACAACATGATCTTCGCAGAATGAAGATCATGTTTTTGGACGTGGTATGGGCATCTTGTTTGGGCTTAACCATTCCCTTCGATGCCTGAAATTCACTTACAGGCAGCACTTTTCATCTCCAGTAACAATACGTGATGGAAAGGGTTTGTGTTGCTGAGAACATTCGCGATAACGGGCGAGCAAGGAACCACGTATGGCAACACGTTGATTCTTGTTGTCCTCGGTGAGAGTGTGAGATACCCAATACCCCAATTTCTGGACTTTTTCCATACGTTACAGGTATCACACCATGGTGGTCTAATCACAGTCCATCTCGGACGCTAATTCGCGTGTGGTTTGGTGCGGATCCAAGTGGATGCGATGGTTCAAACGATCCTCATCAAAGTGAGATGGACGACCTGAACGTGGAAAATCGTTTAGCTCAAAAATTTGCCACCTCGGAACCGACGTCCAATCGTGTCCCACAGATGCTCGATGGACGAGAGGTCGGGGGATCGAGCTGGGCACGGAAGCATCCGAACACCGTGTAAAACATTCAGACTGATCCGAGCGGTATGCGGCCGAGCGTTATCCTGTTGAAAAAGGGCGTTTGGGATGCCCTGTACCGCAGCATCTCGTCAATATAACGGCGTGCCGTCAATGTGGTCGTAATGCGTACCAGCGGTGAGCGGCTGTTGGCGCTGATTGCACCGCACACCGCGATTCCACGCTGCCGGGTCGTGTGGCGCTCCACAATGGCGAAGGAGTCCGCACGTTAGCCACGTCGCCTTCAGACTTGCGCACGGCGATCATCCGTGGTAAGACAGAAATTCGATTCGCCGCTGAACACCACACTGTTCCATTCGGCAACCCACGCAGCTCAGGAGCGACACCACGCCAAGCGGTGACGACGATGGCTCGCTTTTAAGGGTAGCCTTCGCAACGGACGGCTGGACAGCAAATCAGACGCAGCCAATCGGCGTGGCAATGTCCGCGTCGATATCGGAGCATCCAAGCTTTCCGCGTCCGGATGCGACGATCGGTGCGCTCGGACGTCCGTCTCCGGGCTCCGGTCCCGTTGCACAGATCCTTCCTGTGACCACTGTCTCAAAGTGCGACCGACGGTTGTGGCATCACGTTGCATTTCTTCCGCAATATGACGCAAGGACCATCCGTCGGTACGAAGGCCTACGATGGCACCTCTCGTGAACTCGTCCGCTTGACGAAATCGCGTACGATAGCGTCTGAACGGCATTGACACCCCTTGTTCGTTCTCCAGACACGGTTACAGCAGAACCATTCACTCTTCTCGCTGCTGTGACGACGTCTCCACTGATAGGATGGCCTCACTGGCTGGGTGTCCGCTTATATCCCGTGCCCCGTTCGTGCGATTGACCTACAAATGCAAATATTTGCATTACTTGTAGTTGTACATGTGCACCCACCCTGCAATTTGCATGGCGCTGCGTTCACCGCTTCGTGGTGTGGCATTTTCTCTGTCAGGCAGTGTGCTAATATACAATATAAAATTAGTAATAATATATCAGATAGAAAGACAGATCGAGGGGCGCAATGTTTTGTGCTTTTCTCCGGGCGCCGAAATGCCTATAGTTACGCCTCTGAAGCAGTGCCTTCAACTAAGCGTGTGTAACATATGTTAATACTCGTGCTGTGCTTCAATGACCATCTTTACTAAAGTAAATGACTTTTCAACCTTAACAAAGACTTTCCCACCTGTAATTTCCGCTATTTCTTCCTCATCAGAGTATCACAAAACACCTAAGTAATAAATCTCGTCTGGACATATGTAACACACGGTCGAGTCACATTATTGTGACCACCAGCTGATATCCAGAGTAACCACCGTATGAAGCGCGGACAGCAGCTAGACGGGCTGGGAGGACTCAATAAGGTGCTGGAGGGTGCCTGGTGGAGGATCCAAAGAGCGAAAAACACGATCGAGGTGGTCCCACAGATGCTCAACTCTTCCAACCACTCTCGGACATTTCTAGCTGTGTGACACGTCGCATTGTCGTACTGGAAGATCCCATCCGCCCCAGGAAAGACAATCAGCATGAATGGGTGTACGTGGTCTGCAAGGATGAATTCATAACTAATTCGGTCCATAGTGCCTTCCAAAGGTATGAGTGGACCCAGGGAATGCCACGAAAACATTCCTCAGACCAGCTTGTGTTCTTCCAGCACGAGCTCAAGAGCGTTTGTTCCCCAACGTTTCTCGCTTTATACACCAACGTCCATCCGTTCGATGAAGCAGAAAACGTGACTCGTCGGAGAAGACAATTCTTTGCCAATCAGCGGAGGTCCAATTGCGATACTGCCGTGCAAATGTACCTTCGTTAGCATAGGTGCAGTGACCATCCGTCTGCATCGGATCCCCATACGCAGCAGGGTTCGCTGAACTGTCGTTTTAGACACACTTCCGGTAGGCCCCCTGGTTCATTCGGCCATTGAGTGGCTCCACTGTAGCGTGTCGATCGGCCCTCACGCACCTTCGAGGCCGACGTTCACCTCTGACATCAATGACACGTGGTGCTTCGCCGTTTCCACTCGCTTATTCGCAGTGGTGCCATTTCTCCAATCACGATACACTTTAACCACAGCAGAACGCGAACGATTCATAAACTGAGCTGTTTCAGAAATACTGCTACCATTGGCCCGAAAGCTGATAATCATTCCTTTTTGCAAATCTCATAAATCGCTCCTTTTATCCATGACAGCAACGAGTGATATGTTTTCAGAATGCCTACAGCAGACCTTATACAGGGTGATCAGAATCGACCGCACAATAAACCTACTGGACGATTCCTCATGGAGAAAGAAGCCAAAAACCGTTGTCCGATCAGACGTCGCATTCCGGAAAAATACTCGCCGAAAGTTCGTGACGTCACATCTGGTAAGAATACAGGCATTAGAAATAGCTTATCCAATCACTGACAGAAAACATGTAATTTATTGATGTGTACCACTACAACACAAATGATTAAACACGTGGATCCGTGTCAGATTACAACATGTGTTCAAAATGACCACCTTGTAGTGCGGAACAGGCGTCAGCCCGCCAAGGAGTAGACATCTGCACGCGTTGTAGCATAACCGGGGTTACAGTTGTGAGGGCCGCGTGTAAGGTGGCCACTAGGTCGTGCAGGCTGTTGACAGGCCGTCGATATACCAGTTCCTGTAGATGACACCAGAGGAAGAAGTCCAATGGGTTAAGATCCGGCGATTTAGCGGGCCTCGCGACAGGACCACCACGACCAAGCCATCGACCGGGATATTCCGTATCCAGTCACTGGCGAATATTTGCAGCGTAATGCGCCGGTGCTCCATCATGCTGGAACCATAGCTGCTGAGAACAGCCAATGGTACGTTTTCCAGTAAGTCCGGCAGAACATCACATAGGAACACCATGTAGTTGGCAGCTGTGACACGTTCGGGAAGAAGATATGGTCCCACTAGGATATCGACCACAATACCACACCAGATATTAGCACCACTGGACCTGGCAAACGTGTTCACGTGTTGCGTGCGGGTTATCCAATGCCCAAACATGACTATCATGGGTGTTGCAGATACCCTGCCGTGTAAACCTTGCTTCATCAGTCCACAAGATCCGGCGGATGAAACTATTATCGGCAGCATGTTGCTGTAGCAGCCACTCACAGTATACCGGTCTTCGAGGATAATCCTGTGGTAATAGGCCTTGCACCCATGTGATGTGATATAGATGCATGTCTTTGTCGTGTAGAACGGCAAGTGCGGTACTTTGGTGCACACCGAACTGTCGCGCGATTGCACGGCTGCTGGTCGTTGGCTCCTCTATGAACTATAGTATGGCGTTCTCGAGGGATAGTGTTCTCACAGAGGGTCCAGCGCCACTGTCTACCCTTGGACGTGGTGCGACATTGCCTGTGTCGCGCATTCGAGCGTCAAGCCGCCGTATGACTTGTACGTCCGGGTGCCGTCGTGCTGGGTATCGCTCGCTGTAGGCCCTTGCTGTACGCAATGCTGAACCATGGCATTCCCCCAATAGGAGATACATGTCACAATACTCTCTCAGACTCTACGACATATCGCTACCTACACTACTGTCAAATGTACCAACGGAGTATGAGCTTACCTGCTACCGTTGCGAACCCTTTTTATCCCTACCTGCCGTATCGCGCAGGCGTACATTCACGCCACCACGTCCTTCGAATTTGCATACCCACGCCGTGCCACATTTTTATATGTTGATTGTCTTTTTTGTTTTAATTGGGGGTTTAACGACCACCGTGAGCAACTCAGTGGGCTATAAGTAGTTGCCCGTCCTGAAATTAGGACCACTGTTTCCAGGGAAGGGAGAGAGTCAGTGCCGTAGGACAAACACAACATCCATGCTTCACCGGGATTCGAACCCGAACCCGTTTAGGACAAATGATCAGAAGTCATCGCCTTAGACCAACTGCGTCACTGGGGCGGCTTGATTGCCTTGTGATATTATACACTGGCGTGCAAAAATTAAGGACGAGACGGTTTTACGAATGTAACGTCGTGCAGAAGTGCTCCCCATCGACTCAAATCATACCGTAAGATCCCCAAGATGTAAGAATATGGGATAAGCGAGCAAAACCGACCAAACAAGGAATCCAAAGGATACAAAGACACTTTATTGAAAAGGTAGCTTCGAGCACAACTGGACAGAAGACAGAAACGACCATGTGACAGGCGGCTGCCAAGAAAAATCCAGTCTTTAGTAGGGGATATGATCACCCCTGACTGCGTTGCAGGATTTACAACGTCTGTCCATGCTGAGGACGAGGTTGTCAAGAAGCTGTTGAGGCATCGTGGCCTATTCCTCTTGTAGCGCCAATCGCAGCTACGGAATCGTTGCTGGCGGCTGGTGACGTGCTGCCAAGCGTCTCCCGAGAAGGTCCCACACGTGCTCGATTGGATTTAGGTCCGGGGACCTTGCGAGACAATCCATGCGTTGAATATCTTCACTCTCCAATAGCTTTGCGACAGCCACTGTACGATGAGGTGTAGCGTTGTTGTCCATGTAGAGGAACTCGGGACCCACAGCACCTCTAAACAGACGCACGTGAGGCAGGAGAACCTCGGTACAATAGCGGACACTATTGACTGAACCTCCTTGGAAGATGTGAAGGTCAGTACGTCTACTAAGCATGATACCGACCCAAACGAGAACTCCTCCTCCTCCAAACCGGTCCCTTTCGATGATGTTGGATTGCGTATTCCCTGCTCTCTTCAGATGTGTATACGTCCAGAATCGCTCGTCACGCTAAATCGGCTCTCATCCGTAAAGAGAACTCGACCCCATTGCTGATGTACCCAGTTCTTGTGTTCCTGGCACCACAGAAACCGCCGTCTCCGATGAGCAGGCGTTAATGGCACACACTGTACTGGTCGTCGTACAAATAGACCATCTTTGTGCAGCCTCTTGGCCACGGTAAAACGCGATAACGGACGTCCAGTTGTCTGTTGCATGTGCCTTGCGATTTCTCTTGCTGTCTGCCGTCTGTCTCTTCTCGCCTGTAGGACAATATACCGGTCGTTCGCCGCCGTGGTTGCTCGTGGACGACCAGTACTAAACTCTCGGGCAGCTGTTTCTGTCATTTGAAATGCTCTCGAAGCTCGTGAAATGATGCTGTGAGCGATCCCGAACTCCTCGGCCACACCAGTCACACTTCGACCTTCTTCCAACTTCCCAATGACGCGAGCTCGGGTAAAGTGATCCAGGTGTCGTCTACTGTATTGCCTGTTGGCCATATCACACGGTGGCAGCAACTCGACGTCGTTCAAACCGATGTACACCGTGCAATAACTTTCACCGAATTGCTGAGCGTACACCGCCCGTGTGCTTTATACCCTTCCGACACTCCCCCCACTCCCCCTCGTCATGCTGTATATATGCGCATTCCCTACCGTACCGGACCCTAGTCTATCTCCTGCGTGGTCCTTCGATCCGTTCTGCCGGCTCGTTCAGCTATTATGCTAATTTCTCCTCTTCGTCCTTAATTTTTGCACACCAGTGTACGTGCGTCTGTATAACTATTCACGTCGCTCTTCTACGAGCATGTGCGTTACTGGATGTGACGTCGCGAAACTTTTTTTTTTTTTTGATTGATTGAAGGTTTAACGACCACCGTGAGCAACTCAATGGGCTATAAGCAGTCGCCCGTCCCTAATTTAGGGTCACTGGTTCCAGGGAAGGGAGAGAGGCAGTGCCGTAAGACAAACACAAAATCCATGCCTCACCGGGATTCGAACCCGGACCCCTTTCGGACGAATGATCAGAGGCCATCGCTTAGACCACTGCACACGAAACTTTCGGCGCGTACATCTCCGGAATGCGACGTCCGATCGAACAACGGTTTTCGGCTTCTTTCTCCACGAGGAATCATTCGGTAGGTTTACTGTGCGATCGATTCTGATCACCCTGTATACCCTCCAAGCCAGCTCACGACACGTGCCTTTTTCATTGGCTACGCTCTATTGACGTCAAAAGTAGGAAGTGGTCACAATAATGTGACTCGAGTGTGCAGTTCCTGAGTGATCTTGGCAACAGCCAACAAACCACACACACACACATACACCGCCGTTAAAACAGTCAAATCGTGTTCGGGGAAAGGGTTTTGGTCACAACGCTACGAAAAAAAAATCCTTTTCTTAATTATCGAAGTGATGTAGCGAGCTGGTATTTTGTATTCTACAATAAGGGGGTTGGGGGGTTTGTGACCGTGTGAGGTTCCGATGGAAGGTCCAGCTCTTAGCGGGAGATAAATCTGAGCGATTCGTGGACAGTTTTGCATGTGATAAAGATAAAAGCACAATTTTCGGATGGTTCTCAATATGATCTGTGTGTAGAAACAGATTTTAAAGGTGTTGCTGATCAATCTGTAAAATAGAAGGCACGAAGAATCAGGTTAATTTAATTTATAGATATGTTAGAAATTGATTTGTATTTGTAATGTACACCGAAAATAGTAAAGTGTTTTCATTACCAAAGACTATATTGTTTATATGAGAAAACTGTGATTATAGTTTTTTATGTATAAGTTGTCTTTTGTACACTACTGTTTGTAAAAATTGCAACACCATGAATGACTACTGGTTTTAGCTTGAAACTTACAGGATATGTACAACAGGTTGGGACATACAAATGATTGGAATGTCAATGAAACTGCGCATGCGGTTTCGGAGCAGCGCCCTCTGAACTGTCTGGCCTTGGATATGAAGAGCTGGCTCAAACGAGATGTTACAATTAGTGAAGAGCCGACATTGAATCAAGATGTAAAGAGCTGGCTCAAACGAGATGTTACAATTAGTGAAGAGCCGACATTGAATCGAGATGTAAAGAGCTGGCTCAAACGAGATGTTGCAATCAGTGAAGAGCGACATTGAGTCGTGGTATAAAAAGCTGGCTCAAACGAGATGTTGCAATCAGTGAAGAGCCGACATTGAGTCGTGGCATAAAGAGCTGGCTCAAACGAGATGTTGCAATCAGTGAAGAGCCGACATTGAGTCGTGGCATAAAGAGCTGGCTCAAACGAGATGTTGCAATCAGTGAAGAGCCGACATTGAGTCGTGGCATAAAGAGCTGGCTCAAACGAGATGTTGCAATCAGTGAAGAGCCGAGATTGAATCGTGGTATAAAGAGCTGGCTCAAACGAGATGTTGCAATCAGTGAAGAGCCGACATTGAGTCGAGGTATAAAGAGCTGGCTCAAACGAGATGTTGCAATCAGTGAAGAGCCGACATTGAGTCGTTGCATAAAGAGCTGGCTCAAACGAGATGTTGCAATAAGTGAAGAGCCGACATTGAGTCGAGGCATAAAGAGCTGGCTCAAACGAGATGTTGCAATCAGTGAAGAGCCGACATTAAGTCAAAAGGGTGTTTCTTGTGTCTCACTATGCACTATCGCCGAAGAAAGTCGCATTATGAACACCTGGCGGACTTTGAGCGAGGAACGGTTGTAGCGATACATCAGGAATGTTTTAGAGGCAGAGGTGTTACCCCTTTCTTCAGAGTTGTCCTGGCGCTATATTCCAGAAGGGCAATGCTCTGCCACATGTGGCCCTGAATGTCCAAGACCTCTTCCATGCACGGCAGATACCACTTCTTCCCTGGCCTACATGTTCACTAGATATGTCCCCGATTGAACATGTCAGAGACATGGTAGCTAAGCGACTGGCCCGTCAAGCGCCTCCGCCAGTCACCACAAAAGAACTCTAGTCTCGCATAGAAGCAGGCTATTTCCCAGGAAGTTTTCAAAACCACTTCCATTTAATGACACGCCGTGTACAGGCTTTTATTTTTGCTCGCGGTGGCTTCACGCGATAATGAGTTTTGAAGCGAAAAAATCTTGTATAGCTTTACAAATGTAATCAGTTATCTCCTGTAACATTAGGAATCTGTGATACAAATGGCAGGTGAATAGCGCGATTCTCTCTTGGTATTGCAATTTTCAGAAACAGCAGTGTAAACTTTTGTCATTATATTATGGTAATTGCGTTTTATTATTTTGTTTTTCATTAAGGAGCTTTTTTACGCTTTCCAACCGTAGGTTGAAAAAGCGTATATGCTCCAGCTTTGTCCGTCTGTCTGTCTGTCCGTCCGTCCGCACGATAACTCGCGTAAAAATGGTTAGATTTCGATGAAATTTTAGTATGTGGTAGGGGACCACCTGGGGCGAACCCTATTGAAAATGGGCGAAATGGGGTCAA
The DNA here is from genome assembly GCA_039090855.1 of Macrothele yani. NCBI lineage: Eukaryota > Metazoa > Arthropoda > Arachnida > Araneae > Macrothelidae > Macrothele > Macrothele yani. Next base: position 44,503,027 of record CM077004.1, read on the forward strand.
AGGTCAGGACATAGAAGCAGGATCCATTCCATTGCCCTTATGCGTCATAACTTATGTAAAAATGCTTTGATTGCGACAAAACTTTAGTATGTTGTTCCGGAGGAATACTGAACCGGTTCTGTTGAATATCATTGAAATGGGGTCAAAGGTCAGGGCACAGGAGCTAGATTTATTCCACAGCCATTATTCTCATAACTTGACTAAAAATGCTTCGATTGCGACAAAACTTTAGTATGTTGTTCCGGAGGTATACAGAACCGGTTCTGTTGAATATCATCGAAATGGGGTCAAAAGTCAGGGCGAAGGAGCGAGATTTATTCCACAGCCATTATTCTCATAACTTGAGTAATGATCTCTGGTATGTTGGAAAGCGTATCATAATCAATGCATTGCATGATTTTACTAACTTGTTAATGTATGGCAACGAGCGCCCCAAATCCTAGCTCTGTTTACACGTACATTATTCTTCTCTTTCCTGTTGTTGGTGGGGCAACGACAGCCGTGCAATCCTAGAACAAAGAAGAAGAAAACATCTTACTCAATTTCTTTCTTTAATTTTTGCTCAAATCCTTGGCGCAATCTGAGACATTAGTTTTAAAATTTAACAGCTGCATGTCTTACTGCTGACATCTTATAATACACCTACTTTCCTTAGAAGAACGAATCGAACTGCGCTTTACTGATGGATATAAGTGAAATGTATGTTTGCGTGTCTAGTATTTTAGCTGTGCATGTCACACATATCTTGTGCTACTCGGATGTGTGTGCGTGTGTGTGTGTGTGAAATGAGGAATGACACAGGGCTAGAGAAGCTTTGCTGTCTTTCTCTCTGAGAGTAAGCTTAGCTTTCCTTCGGCCCTTCCTTGCTTCCTTCCTCGGGGAGCAAGCAGGCCTTTCATCCCGTCGTCGCTAAGAATTCCTCTAGGGATATGATTGTGCGCTTTGTCGACGTTCTCCAACCAGCGCAGCCACGCAAAGTTTACCGATCACCCAGGTACACACACACACACACTCAGCCGGTGACGGAGCGGCGAGATTGGCAGAGTACTGTTTCAATAGTGCTGGTCCCGTGGGGGTTCCACGGAGAGAAATCGCCGTCTCTTTCACCGCTCCGTGATGACTTTCCCCTCAGTCCAAAAGGCTCCGATTTTCCATTTGCCCGTTGAAAAGAACGATGGTCCCTGGTGGTATGGAGTTGATGTTCCAGCTTTTGTGGCGGTGACGTGCTTGCAGGCTGGCGCTGTGATTCGGTGAAGATCCTCGAGGGCTGCAGCATCAAAACGTTCTCTCTCTCTCTATCTCTCTCTCTCTGCAGTCCATCTCTCTCTCTTGGTTATAAAGGAGAAAGTTTCCCAATTGTCTAGGCTCCTCGCCGTAAGCCATTGGCCGATTGTTTTCCATTTCGTCCGATGAATAACAGACGCTCTGCTCTTCCCGAATCGCTTTTGGATTCTATGTATCGACAGAGGAGCTCTTTTCACTGCGACTCTAACGGACTGATTGATTTCGAAAAGAGGGAATCCTGAGTTTTCTTTCTTTTGTTTAACGCCATCCTACAAACAGGCGAAATTACTCCGCGATGAAAGTCTACCCACCCCCATTTCCCTTCTATTTTTTTCCTACTGTTTTTTCTTTTGATCCCTCCCTTAAAAGAAACTTCTAGTCTTTTCTAAAGTTTTCTTTTTACCACAATGTGGCGGCCCTCGGTTTATGCTACACCGATAAGAGAGGTTTTCGCAGTCAAAAAAATAAGGACAGCAAACTAGTGTCTTGTCTTGAAATCAGAGACTACAGTTTTGTGATGTTTATATACAACGGCCGTTCCATAAAAACTGAGAGTAAAATCACACAAAATGAAATATAGGTACAGCAAAATATCTGTTATTCTTTCTCAAAGTATCTTCTCTCGGATTATGTGCAACGGTCCCATCGTTCAGTCCACTTTTCAAAGCATATGGCGAAGGCATTTTGTTGAAGCTGCGACCCCTGCACAGCTCGAATAACGTCAGCATCTGTGTTGAAAGTTGCGTCACGAAACTTCTCCTTCGTTGTTGGAAACAACCAGAAATCGCACGGGGCGAGGTCAGGATTGTAGGCAGGCTGTGGCATGATTTCAATACTGCATTTTTGTAAGAAACTGTTGAACACAAGCAGCCACATGTGGGCGGGCGTTATCATGGTGTAAGCAGGGCCCGATCATGACAATCTTGGGCTCAGGGCAATAAAAAAAATTGGGCCCCACTCCCAGATCTATCTACGAGGAGTGTTAAGCAAAAGAGTAGTTAGTACATTAATATTTGTCTTGAAAATATAGAATAACTGCACAAGCGTGTTGCACGTGGCCTTACTATACTGTATATAAATACACCGCAGTACATGAAACTGGGGGATTTTTGTATGCATGTGAACATAGTATCTAGATAGGTAGATAGCAAAAATAATTTTGTGCACAACTGTCGAAATGGCTTTTACTTCATTAAGGTTCTGAGAACATAAAAGGAAACAATTGTTATGGTGGAGTTTAATAACTTGCTTGATTAAGGGTTATTTTAGAATTTAAAGTGAAAACATTAAAATTAGGGAAATATTGAAAATATGATCAAAAATTGAAATTTTGGAGATGGGTGGATGAAATCTGAAACTGATTTTTTTTTCTAAGGCCGTGGTAAATAAAACTAACCACTGCTTCCCAAAACCAAAATACTATTGTTTACGTTGTTTATGATTGAAGAGATGAAAACCTGAAAGTGAAAAGAAATGATATTACTTACACGTGTAACAAAATATATCACTACAATATTCATGGTAGCACTGTACACGTGTAGATAGATATCAGCAGTAAATCAATCTAGCGGTTATTCCAAGGACACGATTGTGATTGCATTAAAAAAATCCATCAAGGTTCTTTCTTCTCCTTAGTCAAGCTAAGGTATGGATAACATGAGACAAAGTGGTAAAATTCAGCCTCTTTACACAAAATTGTCACTGCACAAAGTTTTGGATTTTTGAAAGGTCACCTGCCCTGTATTTATTTATAAAAACTTAACCATAAAAAAAGAAAAAAACAACATTTCATTATCTCGCTGAAAAACTTCCACAGAATGAACAATCAAATGAAATGCTGCCCGAACAATCAAATCATTTTTCCCATTCCTAACTTTGGCCATTAGGCTCTATAAAAGATTAGCTCATGCACTTCAGCATTCGAATAAAATTGTGTCCACAGGGACCACAATGTGTTTTCACTCTCAAATTAACGTCCAACTAATACTAAAAAGAAAGGCAGCCTTCTAGCAGAACACTTGCCAATATGAAGCCGAATTTAAATGCATTCCCTTTCGGGTGCTTAAAGACATATTTCTTTTACTGCATGATTTTTAGTACATATTTGACTAATGACACCTCAAAATTTAAATTGTACACACGGTGAGGTAAGTTTTGGCAGATGAAGTGTAATTTCCTTCCGCTCGGTTATTATGTTAGATCTTAATTTTTTTTTTTTTTTATGTAATACAGAATACATGTAACGCTTGCAAACACAAACCTCACAAAAATAAAATACAACCCTCTCAAAATTTAAACACCTCTGCAGCGAACTCTCTCAAACAAGATTTCAACACGCCTACATTAATTTTAGAATTACAACTGAACAAAAATTATAGATAATCAAAAATTACATTAGTAAACAATCTTACACTACCAGGAAACTTTGCTTTAAAATCTCATTGCACTGAACACTAGCATTTACTGATGCAAAATAACTTCTAGACCCTAAACCGAACACAATAATATCTTACTCGATTCACTCAATAATTTATCACTAACTTGCAAAACTGACAAAAAAGAATTTCGAAAAAATTGATCAGTTTTTCTGAAACTTACAGAAACGAAAATCCGACGACAGAACAACTGTGTATGTTAAACCTGTAACAGATGAAAGTACTTTGGATTTTCTTAGTTAAAAATATTTTTTTTTTTTTCCTTTTAGAGTTAGTTGAGTTTATAAATAGCATTCAAATATTTCTCAAGTGCAGAAATAAAAATTATTAACAATCTAACTGAAATTCACCTGGTCAAGGCTGTTTGAAATTAAAATTAAAATGGTTAAAGTTAGTTTACCTAACTATTTCTAAAAATATGCAGAACATATAACAGTTCGATCAATTTTTCCTCCATGTGAATTCAAAACGAAATTGGTAACTTTGTCAAAATATGATTTCATACCCTACCTTGGACTTCATGTCATATAAATTTGATAAAATGTAAACACTAGGGATATGTATAACACCCTATTGTAAAAAAAACCTAAAAAGTATGTATCCAGCACCTTCAAAATACCCTAAAACCGTTCAAACATCTGTGGCAACGAAAAAAAGTTTTTTTCTTTACTCAAGAGATGCAAATAGCGTATTAAATCCGTTTATTTTTGCGGCGTAGTAAGTATAAAGATTCGCCAAGCTTTCGCACTCCACTGGGAGGCTTTCTCAAGGCAATGGTATACATAAATGTCTACCAAAATGTAGACATAAATGTCTACCATTGCCTTGAGAAAGCCTCCCAGTGGAGTGCGAAAGCTTGGCGAATCTTTATACTTACTACGCCGCAAAAACAAACGGATTTAATACGCTATTTGCGTCTCTTGAGTATTCACAGTGTGGTGTATTTATAATTACGTTTTTTTTTCTTTGTTGGTCTATCGCCTGTGTTATCTTTAAAATGACTTCTTTCTTATCTTTTGAGCTGCAAATTCACAAATTACGTCATTATAATCTAAATTAGAAGTTATGTCATTTTCAAAAGAAATTATTTTGCCAATGCAGAAAGTTTTTCTTAACCTAGTGTTGTTCTTAAGGAGGATTTTAGTCTTCAAAAGAGAAAAACTTTGTTTACTTGTACAGTTGCTAATAGATAAAGTTAGAAATATTTCCACAGCTGTCTCAACATTTGGAAATGTTGCTCTCATATTTAGTTTATGTAAATTTTGCAAAGTATCTATAATATTTTCAGTTTTCTGTTTAATGGGTAAAAACTAAAATCATCATCTAAATCAACATTATAATGATCCTAAAAAGTTCGTGCTTTACAAGAAGCTTCACTTGTTTCACAGTTTATTAAGAAAGAAAATTTGTCTACAATATTTTCATGTGAAACTTTCCTTGATGTTAATTGTGATATTAATGCATCACAAAGGGCATAGTGACATGTCACTCGAAAATTATCTCGAGGAAAGAGATATGAAATGAAATGAAAATTAACATGGTTAAAGTTAGTTTACCTATAGCTATTTCTAAAAATATGCAGAACATATAACAGTTCGATCTATTTTTCTCCATGTGAATTCAAAATGAAATTGGTAACTAGAGGAGTATCTCCATCATCAAGGAGCCTGCTTTTTGGAACGCTTTTCTTTCTTGTAGTTTCATAATTTGCAACTGCATTTGTATTAATTGTAATTAACTTTGCTTCCTTCTCATACGTATCAAAATTTTCTCTCACATAGTGCACAAAAGAGACTAATGAATCAAATAATGGCAAAACACATTCAAGATTTTCCGAAGTCTTTTGAAGTTGCTTGCTTACTGTATTAAGGCGCTGTAAAACTGAATCCCATACCACTGCATTTATTGCACTATCCAATTTTTGCAATTTCGATGAGAGAGAAGAAGCCTTGTGTCTAGTAAAGGCAGGTTCATCTGAGCTCTCTGATAACATATTAAGCACATAAACAACTTCTTTATAATTTGTTCTTAATGATCTTGTGGCATCTGCAGCAGCGCACCACCTAGTCGATGAATGGCTCTTCAAGGTAAATACTGGATTTTGTTTTTGTACACTCCTCCTTCAAAATATTCCAACGATGAGTAGATAAAGAAAAAAGTTATAAAGCTTCTGTAATAATGAAGAAAACACGACAACGTGTGTGCAGCTTTCTACACTGTGCACAGCCACTAAATTTAACGTGTGTGCAGCTTTCGACACTGTGCGCAGCCACTAAATTTAACGTGTGTGCAGCTTTCGACACTGTGCACAGCCACTAAATTTAACGTGTGTGCAGCTTTCTACACTGTGCACAGCCACTAAATTTAACGTGTGTGCAGCTTTCTACACTGTGCGCAGCCACTAAATTTAACGTGTGTGCAGCTTTCGACACTGTGCACAGCCACTAAATTTAACGTGTGTGCAGCTTTCTACACTGTGCACAGCCACTAAATTTAACGTGTGTGCAGCTTTCTACACTGTGCGCAGCCACTAAATTTAACGTGTGTGCAGCTTTCGACACTGTGCACAGCCACTAAATTTAACGTGTGTGCAGCTTTCGACACTGTGCGCAGCCACTAAATTTAACGTCTGTGCAGCTTTCGACACTGTGCGCTGCCACTAAATTTAACGTGTGTGCAGCTTTCGACACTGTGCGCAGCCACTAAATTTAATGTGTGTGCAGCTTTCGACACTGTGCACAGCACTAAATTTAACGTGTGTGCAGCTTTCTACACTGTGCGCAGCCGCTAAATTTAACGTGTGTGCAGCTTTCGACACTGTGCGCAGCCACTAAATTTAACGTGTGTGCAGCTTTCTACACTGTGCACAGCCACTAAATTTAACGTGTGTGCAGCTTTCTACACTGTGCACAGCCACTAAATTTAACGTGTGTGCAGCTTTCTACACTGTGCGCAGCCACTAAATTTAACGTGTGTGCAGCTTTCGACACTGTGCACAGCCACTAAATTTAACGTGTGTGCAGCTTTCGACACTGTGCGCAGCCACTAAATTTAACGTCTGTGCAGCTTTCGACACTGTGCGCTGCCACTAAATTTAACGTGTGTGCAGCTTTCGACACTGTGCGCAGCCACTAAATTTAATGTGTGTGCAGCTTTCGACACTGTGCACAGCACTAAATTTAACGTGTGTGCAGCTTTCTACACTGTGCGCAGCCGCTAAATTTAACGTGTGTGCAGCTTTCGACACTGTGCGCAGCCGCTAAATTTAACGTGTGTGCAGCTTTCGACACTGTGCGCAGCCACTAAATTTAACGTGTGTGCAGCTTTCGACACTGTGCGCAGCCACTAAATTTAACGTGTGTGCATCTATCGACACTGTGCGCAGCCACTAAATTTAACGTGTGTGTGCAGCTTTCGACACTGTGCGCAGCCACTAAATTTAACGTGTGTGCAGCTTTCGACACTGTGCACAGCCACTAAATTTAACGTGTGTGCAGAGCAAGGTACATACTCAGCAAGAGGATTAACTTCTTTAATCCTGGCCTGCAATCTAGTATATTTGCCAGATACATTATTTGTAGTGTCATAACTTTGTCCTCTTATATTCATGTCTAATTTGTAATTTTCAATAGTAGAAAAAAATTGTTTGCTAAATATTCAGAACCATGATAGGAATAAATGTCAAAAATCGTTCTACGGGTCTTAAACTTGAGTCTACATAACGCACAACAAAAGATAGCTGATCAGCATGAGACATGTCTGGTGTAGAATCAATTATAAACGAAAAGTACTTAGATAACTTTACCTGATTTATAATTTCATTTGACACTTTCTTAACCATTAATGAAACAAATTCATTTACTACAGATGAGGACAAATAATTTACATGACCTTTACCTGGACTGCCAAAATTTTCCAAATGTGTTGCCAAAAATGGATCGAATTCGGAAACCAACTCCAGACATCCAAGGAAATTACCATTGCGGGCTGAGCCAAGTGTCTCGTTGTCCCCAAAGAAAGGCAAACCTCACCTTGCCAAAAACTTGACAACCGCAACAACTCTGGTCAGTAATGTTTGCCAATATTTGCACTCAGTTTGGTACTGGAGAACTAACTGGGAATCAATTCTGTCAGAAGCACTCATCCGCGATGTCAGAGTACACACAGCTTTCCTATGAGAAATTGAGTTCTCATGCTCAGCTAAGCGCTCCGATACCAATCACAAAAACCAGATGTTGCAAGAGCAGAATTGCAAATTGAAAATAATTTACACACATAACAGTACACTGAATAATTTGATGGTGATAAAATAAGCCATTCTCTTTAAAGTTTTTCACCATTTTTCATTGTACGGTAAAAATGTTTTTCTGTGAGAAATCTTTTAACATTCCCAATTATTCTTTCAGTCAAATATGACTTTTCTTCGCTTTGTCTAGGTGGATGAGTTACAAAATATTCTCTTACCTGGTCAGAAATATCATTCCAAAGTGTTGGATCTTCAGCAAACTCAAAACTGGTAGATTCAGTCTTTTTCAATACATAAAAATAACTAGGATCAAGTTCTGATTTACCAGACGAAGAGTTATTGGCAATCTCAGCGGTCCACTCTCCCTCTAGCGGCGAAAGGAAGAATTACTACAGTACGGATAACATTCTTAGCTGCTGTTAGATCGTTGCTTAGGTTTGGTTGGCTTGTGTTGGGGTAGTTTTGAATTCATTCTGAAATTAGAGTAATATAATGGAGAATTCCGTGAAGAAAAACAAATCATTTTGTTGCGCCCCGCAGTGTCGTTCCCAAAGTTCCAGTATGTTTTTCACAAGTTAGTATAAACGTTTGTGCCTTGCATTTGAAACCCTTCCAGTGAAATGCTACTAACCTAGTAACGTGTTTGAATGTATAATAAACAAGACAACACGTTTGTATTCCATAGTAATCATTTAAAATTCCATATTTCTACATGCTCTTGAAAACAAGTAATTGCTGTTATAAATATAAATTTAAACTCCGTTAAGGTACAAGATTTGCAATGTTCTGTTAACAGTCACCAGTTCAAAAACACTGTTTGAGAACAGAATGATGATCAACAATTACCAATTCAAAAACACTGTTTTAGGAACAGAATGTTCAAAAATTACAAATTTGTTATTGTAATCACAGGGTCCCACTAATTCTTTCTACACCCCTGTCGGTATTACTATATCACTTGTCTGAAAACGTAAAAATAAGAATTACCTGTTACAGTAAAGCATTACTCCGACACAGTGCTTACACTTTCCACTTCTGCTTGCTTTACAAGAGCACTCAAAAGACTACAAAAATTGCACAATTATTTCTGTCTAAAACACCGTTGATCAGCGGCGACGACGTTATTGCGGTGGATTGAATGCAATGTGAAACTATGTGGATTTCTTTTCTATCTTCCTTCTTAATTCCACATGAAATTATATGACCTGCATTAAGAAACACTTCCTCTTCGTTGAAGAATCGTGAATTTTTTGTAGCGTCCACAAATTTCATTATCTCAAGGATTGAGAGTATTAAACCAGCCATTCCAACATACGACTTTTCGGAAACACGTGCGACGTTATCCGTACTAAAAGAAGTTTGTTTACGTTTGCGCAGGGCCCCCTATAATTCCTTTCGGTTGCCAATTTTCTGAAGTTTCATGGTCGCTCTTAAGATTCACACGTGTTACTTTCCGATTCAGTATTTTGAATGCTAGATGACTGCAAATTTTCTGATTGCTCATTTTCTACAGTAGAACAAAAAATTTTTATGCTTCCTTGTTGCATTTTTTTTTTTTTGCTCCTCTTTTTGAGTTTTCTTCAGTCGTTTGGAGTGTCCAGAAGGATATCGATGAAAACGTTTCATTTTTTGTGGATGGAAATTATCATATGAAACACAAAATAGTATATATACATACACTATCTACCAACAAGTAATTGGACACCTGTGATAGCAAAGGAAAACGAAGTTTATTCACCTTCAATAGTTGGTGGAGCTTCCACCAGCGGCGATTACAGCTGCGACCCTCCGGGGCATACTCTCAACCAGGCGTTGTACGACGGCTAGCGGTATTTTCTTCCACTCGGCTTAGAGAAGACAGGTCAGTTCCTTCACCGATTTCGGACGGAGGGGGAACCCTTAAGTCGACGCTCCAACTCGTCCCAGAGGTGCTCGATAGGGTTAAGGTCCGGGCTCTGCTCAGGCCAGTCCATTCGATTAACCCCATTGTCACCATACCAAAGAATATAAACGCTTCGCGTGAAGAAGCTCAACTCTCGTAGAGATAATGTAAAACAGGCGACAGCAGCGCCACCATGTAATGCGGCCGTAGATGCTCTGCAGGAAAGTTAACATTCAGGCCCAAAAGCGTAGGAGACACGGGACGGGAAGCCTATTTCACGGAAAGGAAGCGAAGCTTTGATCTGCGACTGTTGCCTTCGGTCTCATTGGGTCTACTAAAGCATTTTTTTTTTTTTTGTTCTTTTCTGAGTATCCCTCCTGTCCCTTCTTTTGGTGAAACAAATATATACATTAGCAATTAATATTATTTTAAGGAAATTTTAGCAGTTTCATTCTCACTTTAAGCACCGTAGTAATACCAGGTTGCTTGGCATGAATTTCATATTTACAATATACCTTAAATGTCAAAAATGCTGAGGCTAGTTTTGAATTTCCATGGGATTCGTGGTACTTCGTATTAAAAATTGTTTGCATGGAATTTTCAGTTGCAAAACAAAGGAATGGGTTCCCACAAAACGTAAACATTAGGTACCCAGCAAAAACAGTCTTGCTGGGCCAGAACTGTCCACCAATTTCCCAGTAGTAGCCATAATAATAAAAAAGCAAAAAAAAAAAAAAAAAAAAGCAAAGACAACCGCAGTTTCCCAAAGCTACAATTTTTTTTTCTACCCTTCCGAAGTTTGTAAATTAAACTTTTCAAAACAAACTTTATTTACAATTTAAAAGATGAAGTACATTCGTGGCTGACAAGGCGAGAGAGCTTTCGCTCCTCAGGAAATTGATGATGGTAAGAGTAAGGTGAATATTTACATATGCAGTGAGTATTTACAGTTGTTTTGCTCATTTGAGCAGCATGTGTGTATGTTGACAGAGATTTAACATGAGAATAGGTGTGTTGAGGTGCAGTTTCACAGATGAACATATACTATTTACAGAGGATGATTTCACTGTTGTTAGAGTTGGGAGTGGTGCATTGGTTGGTGGGTCCAGAGTCTTTTCAGGTTGGGTGAGATCTGAAAGAGATGGTGCAAATTGTTAACAGAAGGAAAGATGCTTTTTACAGTCGGTTGAATGCAGTCATAGTTCCAAACCTGGTTTGCAGTGTTGCTTCCAATTGTTTGGTGCAGGTGCTGGCAGATGGCTCTTTGGAGTGGTGCACAGCGTGGGGTTTTGCTGTAGTTTCTTGAGCTGCTTTTAGTCGAGACGGACCTGGTCGTCGCTGGTGATGGTGAACCAGCTGATGTGTGGGTTCCACCGCTTCCAGAACTCGCTGAGGGTCGCCGTCCTGTGTGCTTCTGTGTAGTCTGCCTGGAGGCGGGCGACGACCCTGTTCCTGAAGTGGTGGAGCAGGCTGGTGCTTGCTGGTGGGTCTGTGAGTGGTGTGTTGTTGGTGTGTTGTAAATAAAGTTGGTAAATGACATACTTCGCCAGGACGAAGAAGTATGCGCATGTGCTTGAAATGTGTGGTGTGGTGGGTGCAGTGTTGAGGAATTGGTAGTGTTCCATCTTGTGTGTGCTAGGTCAGACTTTGGAGGCAAGGGAGAACATCAGATGGAACATCGGGAGAAGGGCTGGGCAGTGGATGTATGTGTGTTGTATGGAGCCAGGCTCTGCGCAGAGGGGGCAGAGGGGGAAGACAGAATCTTCATCTGGTGTAGAGTATTTGGAACTGGCAGACGCGAGTGGAGGAATTGCCACTGAATGTTGATTTCGTGTGGGTGGTTGGTGAGTGTGGTGAGTGTGGACCAGACTCGGGTGGATTGGGAGGGAGTGAGTGAATGAGTAGGGTAAGGTGTGAGGGTAGAGTTCCTGAGGAAGTGGTAAAGTTGTTTTACACTGATAGAGTGCATGTGAAGAGCAGCAGAGGGAGTATTGAGAGTGAAGGGGAGGACGATTGGCGCTGCCTGGACAGTGCGGATCCCGTTGGGGGAAGTGAGGGAGGGGAAGAGGAGGCTAAGAGCTTCTTTAATGAGGGTGAACTTATAATTGTTCGATGTGGATCCAGGGAGGGTGGGAGTAATAATTAATGAATTTTGTACGCGTATAATTCTTTTTTTTTTTTTTTTTTTCAGCAAACGTTGTTTTAATGGTTTTCCAGGATATTTGTTTCAAGCGGTTTCAAATTTGTTCTTGTTATTCATCCACTCCATTCCATGAATTGTTATTCATCGGAATGGAGTGGGTGTATTTCATGGCTGTAATATAAACGCAGATCTAGATGAGAACAACAAAACCTTTGGACAAAACGCCAACACAAACAAGCGTTTATATTCTTTGAACACAAACACGCATGCTCAGTCCAACTCATTCTGCTCCGGCATCCTGCGGCATCAGCCTGTAATGTTGGCTTCTGTGTAGTAATTCTTTGCCGCATAATATAGTGGCGCTAGTTACGTCTCGCTGAGCCTTACCTTCTTATCAGTTAGATATTCTTTGACCATACCAAGCCATGGTGGACCTCGCAACATGACAGGTGGCATTGTCATCCTGAAAGTAACATGGGTCCACCCCGTAAAACTGCCACAACGTAGGAAGCGCATGGTAATCCAAAATGGTGCAGTAGGTCTCGGCGTTGAGTCTACCAGGAATTGTGACCAAGGGTCCCGTGCCATACCAGGAGAAACACCCCCATAGCATAATTCCACCGCTGCCGAACTTCGCAGTTGGCACAATACATTCCAGCAGGAGGAGTTCTCCAGGCATACGCCAAACCCAGACCCTGCCATCCAACCGGTAGAGGGTGAACCTTAATTCGTCGCTCCAGAGAACCTGTTTCCACTGTTCAACGGTCCACTGTCGACTTTCTTTGCACCACGTTAGCCGAGCAGCGCTATTGGACTTGGTGATCAAATGCTTGTTGGCGGCAGCACGTCCATGATAACCAAGCAGATGGGATTTCTTAAGGATGGCATTCATCGAAAGAACACTCCCGGATGCCTGTTGAAACTCCTCTCGGATGTGGTTCATCCATTTGGTGCGGTTCTTCCGAATTTCTCTGGCCAGCACCCGTCGGTCTGTAACTCCCAGTTTTGTGAGTCTGTCGTATCGGGGCACATTCGGACAGTCACCTCTCATCTTCCACTTGCCAATCACGTAGGCCACTGTCGATGTTTGGTACTTCAACTTGCTGTATATGTCACATATGGATCGGCCATTTCTGTGATACCCGACGATCACACCTTTCTCGAAATCAGAGAGCTTCGAACTGCGTGGCATTTTGCATGCGACTGGTTGCGTTGTTGTTTCCCACACGATACTTAACGGCGGCAGCCGTGATGTGTATCAGGACCGCAGATATCGTCGATTGCAGGGATGTCCAATTACTTGTTGGTAGATATTGTATATATTATTCACTTAACTCGCACTACACACAGGTGGAGAAACAATGATGGAAATGATCGAAACAGATAAAATAATTCAATGAAACTCGCAAAGCAAATGAACTGAGAATTAAATAAAGTATTCATTCAAAGATAACCCGCGGTTTGCGGTTAACAGAGATGCATACAATCAGAATTATGGTGTTTCCATTTGCATAAATAAAACTATTGAAAAAACGTAATTAAAGCTTGCCAACATTGGTGAATATATTGAGAGGATTCAATATTACAATTAATAGAAGAGAAAATGTCAAGGCTTTCTAAAAAGTATAATTCTTTTCTGTTATAGAAAACGGTGGACATCTTAAACGGATGGTTTGGTTCTACATTGGAGTGGCAGTAGGATGGCTTTTCAAATAGTGTGTTAATGATGACTGTGGTGGTGTTCTCTTGTTATTAAGTGTTTGGTTAACTGCCTTTCGATGTTTGAGGATACACTGAGGGATGGATCGGGAATTGCTGCCCATGTAGCATGTGTGTGACACAGAAATAGAAAAATTTTGGGCCCTTGAAATTAGTGGGCCCTGAGCAAGTGCCCCGTCTGCCCTGCCGATAAACCGGCCCTGGGTGTAAGGTCCACTTGCCCGCCAGTTCCGGTCGCTTAATCGATATGTGTCGTCGCAGACGCTTCAAGATTGAAATGTAATACTCGGCATTGACAGTAATTTGTGGAGGAACGGCATGCTGGTAGACTACACCTTTATGATCAAAGAAAATTATCATCATCACCTTCCCAGCTGATTTGGTTTAGCGGACATTTTTTCGAAGGAGGCGAGCCTGTGGGTTTCCAGACACTCGTTGCGCGCTTCGTGAGGGGGGTCGAAATAGTGAACCCATGTTTCATCTGAAGTTATTACTGTGCTTAGAAAGTTTGAATCCTTTCCAATAATTTGTTTCCACTCATGACACACTTGAACTCTGGCTAACAACTCGTCAGGTGATGAGGTACCCATCTGGAACACACACAATGCAGCAGTAATTTGTAGCGTAGAATGTGGAATGAGGATGTTTTTGAAATATTAGTTGACGCCGCTATGTCTTCACACGTCATTCGTCAATCTTCTTGCAGGATTGCCCAAACAGCGTTAACAATACGCTTCGTAACAACACTTTCAGGTCGACCAGGCCTAGGAGCGAGTTCTGATGACAAACGCTTTTTTTGAAATCATGGTGCCATCTAAAAATCGTTGACTCACCCAAACATTTATCTTTGTAAGCTTTTTCATCAAATCAACTGTTTCTGGAGCCGTTTTACCCAAACGATAGCAAAATTTTATCGCACAGCCCATTTATTTCACTTCTTAACTCTGAATCACTCACCTCCATAGCTGTATGGCGAAATGCGGACGTACCTTAAACAACTGCGCAATAACAAAACCAGAATCGTCTGCCACGGCTAATAGCTGTTGCCATAGGTACTTCCTTAATTCCGTTAGTCGTCTGCGTGGTTATTTTCCCCCTTCGCACTGTTGCCAACTAAAAAAATTACTCTCAGTTTTTATGGAACTGCCTTTATATATTAAGAAAATACAACGTTTGTCACAAATATTTTATTTTTTCAAGTAGGCCAAGGTTTCGCTGGTCTCTGGTCTAGCTTCATCAAGACGAATGGCACGTAAATATATATATTTTACGTGCGATTCGTCCTGATGAAGCTAGGCCAGAGCCCAGCGAAACCTTGGTCGACTTGAAAAAATATATATATTTGTGACAAGCGTTGTATTTTCGTAAGATATAGGGCCTTGTCTATTATACACTGGATGTAAACTTAAAGGATAGTTGTAAAACTGGGCATAACTCTCCTTGTTGTCCAGATAAAATGTGCATAAAATCTTTATTTTGTCATGAAATGCAAAAAGAATCAGTACACAAATTTGAATGTAACACACTATGTGACAGAAAACAACAAAAAGAGCAAATTCAAGAGATATGACACAACTGGAAAAAACAAATTTAGAAACTCAAGCGAAAAATTCAATAAGGGGGTGTGATTACCCGTGACAGAAACGCAACATTTCCAACGATTCTTCATGCTCTTTATGAGATTATCAGTGAGATTTTGTGGGAGCAAGTTCCACTGCTCCTTAAGTGCACTTGCTAGTTCCTGGAGAGTTCTGGGAGAGGGATGGAGTTCCGAAATCTAGCGTCCTAAAGCCTCCACACAAATTCAATTGGGTTGAAATCCGGGGAGTAGGCAGGCAATTCCACTTTCCAAGTAGTTAGAGACGATTTTCGCTCTATGAGTTCGTGCATTAATGTCCATTAGGAGGAATTCTTCACCGAAAGCTCCTGTAAAATGTTTCACATATCTAGGATTTCGTCTCTATATTTCTTACCAGTCAGCGAACCTCCCTGAACGACATGCAAGTCTGTACGGCCATTTAACATTGTGCTTCCCTAAACCATGATCGCTCCACCTTCAAATCTGTGTCTTTCTAGGATGTTACTGGGGATATTTCTTGTCTTTATCATTCCTATTGCGAAGCGGAATGATATCAAGGTCATAACCACAGATGGAAACGGGTCACCGGGTCAACGGGTCTACAATTTCTTGCGGGTCAAATGGGTCGTGTCAAGGTGTGCCTGATCCGATTTCGACCCGGATTTACTTTCTTTTTTTTTTGAATACGGAAAACATATTTTAAAAACCCTTCAGAGGTCTTTGAAATAATACTTCAGAGCTGCAGAGTATGATCCAGGAACTTGCTGAGAAGGGTAAAGAAATTGGGATTAAAAATGAACTTTCAGAAGACAAAACTGATGTACAATGATTTAACAAAAAATGAAGATTTATCGATTGATGCGGGAAAGCTGGAGATAACCAATTCCTACATTTACCTTGGGCAGCCGATATCAAGAGAAGGTCATATTGAGGAAGAAATTAAGTGGCGCATAAAGCTTGGTTGAAGAGTTTTTGGAAGAAACAGTACAATTTTTAAGAGCAATATGCCATTATGTCTTAAAAGAAAAGTGTTTAATCAATGCATCTTTCCAGTGCTTACATACGCAGCAGAGACGTGGACCTTAACTAAAAAAGATATACAAAGACTGCAGACAACTGAATGAAGCACGGAAAAATGCATTCTTTGTGTAACCAAGACAGATAAAAAGCGCAACTCGTGGATAAGAAAATGACAAGAGTGGAAGACATCACGATCAGAGTAAAATCCCTGAAGTGGCAATGGGCTAGACATATTTACAGGAGAACGGACCACCGATGAACAACCGAAATTTTAGACGGAGTTCCAAGGGACAGGAAAAGACCCAGAAGAAGTTCACGTAGGAGATGGGTGGATGAAGGAGACGGGCGCAAGACAGTACGTTGTGGAAGAAATGTGGGGAGATTTTCATCCAGCAGTGGGTTGATAATGATTAGCAATAGTGATGATGATGATGATATATTCGAGTTTATAGCTCAAAGCAGATTTTTACGGGTCGGGTCCGGGTCCAAAATTTTTGACCCGTTTCCAACTCTGGTCATAACCGGTGAACAGAGGCGTACGTGAGACAAATCTTTGGTGGTGACGTCATATCCAGTAAAAAGAAACCGAGGCATGACTCTCTTGCTTGTTAAGAACTTGACATTTACTGATCCTGAACTTTAATTTTAGAGAACTTTAGCCCTCGACCTTATATCTACATCCAGGTTTCTTCCACTTTAGAGGCTGACGCTTATCCTAATAAACCAATGGAATTTCCGTCTTTTGTGTTCACACACACACACACACACACACAATCAGGACCGCGGATAATCTACTGGTTATCATAAAACGCATATAGCGCATTAAATCCGTTTATTTTTGTGGTGTAGTCAGCACAAAGATTCGCCAGCCGCCCCGGTGGCGCAGTGGTCTAAGCGATGGCCTCTGATCATTCGTCCGAACGGGGTCCGGGTTCGAATCCCGGTGAGGCATGGATGTTGTGTTTGTCTTACGGCACTGGCTCTCTCCCTTCCCTGGAACCAGTGACCCTAAATTAGGGACGGGCGACTGCTTATAGCCCATTGAGTTGCTCACGGTGGTCGTTAAACCTCCAATCCAAAAAAAGAAAAAAGATTCGCCAAGTTTTCGCACTCCACTGGGAGGCTTTTTTAAGCCAACGGTAGGCATAAAAGGGAATTGAAACACGTAAAGAACGAAGATGATTTTTTGAAAATAACGTGGGTGACACCACGAGCACATTACATGAATTTTTATTACTCAATTATGCGGTGCGCCGCGATTTGTTTCCATCTTTTTAATAACGCATGCCAAACCATTGGCAGTTCAGTAGAGACCACATCATTGCATGCCAGTTTGCTGGATAGGTTTTCGACTGTTTACCTGATGGCGGTCTCTTTAAAATTCGTGTGAGGAGCGATTCTTCTAATATTATTCCATACAGGAGCAGCCGATGAATGCATGACTTCTCTGGTGAGAGCTGTATTCTGCTTGTCCTGATTTACACTTCGTACGTGTTCTTTACATCTAGTGTCCAAGGATCGCTATGTCATTCCGATATACAGGATGTCCGAGAATTATTGGACACATTACAAAATTATATAAAACAAAACATTTTTTTTTGATTCGAGGTTTAACGACCACCGTGAGCAACTCAATGGGCTATAAGCAGTCGCCCGTCCCTAATTTAGGGTCACTGGTTCCAGGGAAGGGAGAGAGCCAGTGCCGTAAGACAAACACAACATCCATGCCTGACCGGGATTCGAACCCGAACCCCTTACGGACGAATGATCAGAGGCCAGCGCCTTAGACCACTACGCCACCGGGGCGGCCAAACAAAACATTAAACAGATAGAAAGAAACAGACTGTACTAACTTACAATGTAACTACACAAGTTAATAAATTTCGATGTGAGATCCCTTGGTTGCTCGTAGTACGTCCAAGTGATACTCGATTTCATGCCATGTATTGGCAAGCATCTGAGGAATTATGGAATTAATAGCAGCTGTGATACGCCGCTTCAGTTCCTGCAAATCAGTACAAGGCGTCTGATAGACACGATCCTTTTTTTTTTTTTTTTTTTTTTTTTGATTGGTGGTTTAACGACCACCGTGAGCAACTAAATGGGCTATAAGCAGTCGCCCGTCCCTAATTTAGGGCCACTGGTTCCAGGGAAGGGAGAGAGCCAGTGCCGTAAGACAAACACAGCATCCATGCCTTATCGGGATTCGAACCCGGACCACTTCCGTAAGAATGATCAGAAGCCATCGCTTAGACCACTGAGCCACCGGGGCGGCAACACGATCCTTCACATAACCCCACATGATGGAATTAGATCTGGAGAGCGAGGAGGCCACGGAATGGGACCACCACGCCCAATCCATCTGTTGGGGAAATGCTCATTTAAGCACTTACGTACACACGTTGACCAATGCGGAGGCGCGCCGTCTTGTTGGAAAACGACGTTGTCATATCTTTTGATCTGGGGTATAGCGAAATTTTCTAGCATATCCAAGTAAATGTCACGATTTATGGCTTTTTCGCAAAAGAAGAAAGGGCCAATCATTTCTCTTTTTGGCCGCCCCGGTGGCGCAGTGGTCTAAGCGATGGCCTCTGATCATTCGTCCGAACGGGGTCCGGGTTCGAATCCCGGTGAGGCATGGATGTTGTGTTTGTCTTACGGCACTGGCTCTCTCCCTTCCCTGGAACCAGTGACCCTAAATTAGGGACGGGCGACTGCTTATAGCCCATTGAGTTGCTCACGGTGGTCGTTAAACCTCCAATCAAAAAAAAAAAAAAAAAATTCTCTTTTTGATTGGGCGCACCAGACATTAACTTTTGGAGAATCACGTTCCAGTTCAAAAGCAGCATGAGGCGGTTCACTGCCCCATATCCTACATTTGTGACGATTCACAATACCTGATATATGAAATGTGGATTCATCACTAAAAATTACAGTACTGAGAAAGTTTTCGTCGTTTTCCACTCGATTCAGCATATCCACAACGAAATCGTATTGAAGAGTGTGATCATTTACATGCATCTTTTGCACTATTTGAATTTTATAAGCATGAAACTTTCATTTCTTGTGCAAGATATCGTGAACTGTCGATTTCGGAATGTATAATTCTCTGCTTGCTTTACGAACGGATTTCCTGGGGTTTCGTCGGAAACTTTCATTAACTTGGTCAACCGTCTCACCGCTGACGCTAAGCTTACTGGCTCCTCCACGATGCTCCACATTGCCAGTTTCTTTAAAAAGTTTCATCCACCGCTTAATTGAATTCGTTGACGAATGATTACAACGATACTCTAAACGGTACCATCTTTTACCTTTAATAACAGACTTTAATTCCGCAAGCCACAACACACACATCGCCTTCTGCTGTACGGATGACATGACTACTGATTGCACATTTCTCATACATTCCTCATCAGGCCACACCTAGAGCGCCATCTATCGGATTCTGGGAATAACAATTTTGCAAAACAAAAATATAGGAACCGTGGTAGTAATACGTGTCATAGAAAAACAGACAATGCTCATAGTTTTTCTTGTACATAATTTTGTGATGTGTCTAATAATTCTCGGACACCCTGTATATCTTTACCGTGTTGTCAGGATATACCAGCGGTATAGCTTACACATCCGCATTTTCTTTCTCACTCTGTCTCTCCTTGCAAATTGATATTATATGTGATAACAGGGTCGGGGACTTCATTGCTATTAATATATTATATTTACGTAATAAATTATTTAACCAATATCTAAAAGCCTGGACATATGTGGTGGATCCTCCGTATCTCATCGTCTTACTATAGGCGATTTTGTTATTGCTGACATTATACGATCTCTTACAGTGCTATCTATGTATTCTGTCTATGTCATCCTTCTTATATCTAGCCCTTGCTATAAATATTATCGATTTCTTCATTATTTAGGTAGTCGGGTTTGCATACGTTATACGTTCTATAGAACCATGCTCTATATTTGCACTGCCAAAAGAGTAAACTTTCTTCTTCGCGCAGAAAGTTTGTACTCTTTTGGGCAGTGCGAATCAGGAGGGACAATGGTTCGGCACTGCGGTCAGTTTATAATAAACGTTAATATCGAAGCTGGATGTTCTATTTCTTCTGAGCGCGACGTCAAGATAATTAATCGTCCCACCCTTTTCAAGCTCCATGGTGAACTTTATCGTATTTTGTAGGTTGTTTATCTTGTGCATGAAATCATTTAATTCGTCTAGTGAATAGTTAAATAAAGGCGCTAGGTTATACGTTTATATATTGTACTTATGGTAAAATTGTTTTAATCATTTACCACATGTCACGAGAACGTGTTAAACACTATTAATACTGGCCTGGCAATCCAGTTTCTTATCAAATGAGCAATGCTGAGAATGGGCAAAAATGTTTTTTTTTATTTCGTTATTTATTCATATTTTGGAAATAAATCGCTTTGGCCTCATAAAGTGGAGCTTGGTTCAATTTAGCGATTATTTAATTAAACGGAACCAAAAATATTGGATAGGCACTGACGCCCCCCCCCCCGATTTTCCGCTTGGGGCGTAAAGGTAAATTCCGTTTTCCTCGAATATTTCTCATATAATTAATTTCATCTCTGCTTCTAAAAGACTGATTTCAAAAAAATTATTCCTGCATCTGATCCAGCAGCTCCTTATGGGCAATGTTTCGCATATATTTTCTAATTTTGGGTAAAGAATGGTTTGGCCACCAGAGGGCGTAAGTGTTTATTCCTGCTTCTGGTGTATTTGGAGTAAAATCTGAGCTTCTGAAAACTCGATTGAAAACATTCTTCCGTGAACCGATGCCGCTGACCTAGGAAAACCTTCTGAGAATGCCGAACCTTGTCCCTCCTGTAATAGTGCATAGTTTTTCCGCTAGGTGGCGTAAATGTATAGCTTACTTTTGCCGATATCTCTGCTTCTAAGAGTTCGATTCGAAAAAATTTATGTTGGAGAGTGTTTCCGGGGCAAAATCTTTCTCATATAATTTCAATTTTTTCGTACCGCACAAGTGTGCCACTAGAGGGCATAAGTTCGTGTTTCCGTTTACAGTAATATCTTAGGGACTAAAAACCCGATTGAAAAACTTTTTCGATCAGATACTTCTAACTATGAAAACTTTTTGTGTATAATTTCTTCCCAAATAACTCACGATTTCGCCGCTAAGGTGTGAAAAATTTAATCTGTTATTTTTTTTAATATCTGCTTCTAAAAGTGCGATTTAAAAATTATTTTAAACACAGGACGCCACTTACTTTGTGGAACACTTTAGGTTTGTATTTGAGGAGTTTTGTGGTTCTCAGTTCCGTCGCTAGGTGATGTTTATGTACTTCTGTTTGCAGCTGTATCTAAAAACTCTTTGAGAAATTTCTTTTTTTCTGTATGTCATTCGCTACAATAAAGATAGGAAACATTGTCCTCTTAAATTCGAAGTTTTCCCTCTAAGGGGCGTAAAGGCCCAAACCCTTGTAACGTACCAGGAGATGTGACGTACCTGCCCGAAGGACGCACACGAGATAAAGGCAGATAGGAATCAGAATAAAACGTCCGCGTAGCTCACTTGGTAGAGTGACTTATTCCGGAATGAGGGGATCCGGGTTCGAATCCAGGCGTGGACAGAAATGACGGAGAAATTTACTTCGTTGTAATGGCGCCTGAAATATCCGGATGACCCGACCGTTCAAAATCTCGCATTGGTGTGATGTTATTTCCACACGGCGAGATAGGAAAAATAAGAGAATCCTTTCTCCAGCACTTCGAAAAAAAAAAAAAAAGGGGGGAGATGATGTAACGTACCAGGAGATGTGACGTACCTGCCCGAAGGACGCACACGACATAAAGGCAGATTGGAATCAGAATAAAACGTCCGCGTAGCTCAGTTGGTAGAGTGACTTATTCCGGAATGAGGGGATCCGGGTTCGAATCCTGTCGTGGACAGAAATGACGGAGAAATTTACTTCGTTATACCCTTTTCTCGCCATCACTGCTTCCGGGAGAAATGTTTGAAAAGTTATTTTTCCGTAGCATCTTGCATCTTTTGCCATGAAGAATACTTTTCGCGTGTTTTCAACTTTTCCATTAAGCAAAATTCTCCCGCTAGAAGGCATAGAGTTATATCATGTTTTTTTCTGTATTTCTTCTATTAACTGTTTGATTTGAAAATCTCTTTGTCTCTGATGGCTGTGAGAAACTCTGTGCGTCATTTGTGAATTTTCGTAACATACTTTTTAGCCGCTGGTGGCAAGTAGCTGTTTCTATTCCTGATGTTTTATCGATTCTAGAAATCCCGTTGTTTTTTTGTTTTTTTAAGCAGTTCCATTGACTTTTAATAACTTTGATGAATTTTATCGCATCCGAAAAGATTCAAAAGACGTGCTCATTACAACTGAAAATTCCGTGTCATCTTTCTTGCTGTTAGCTGCAGTCAAAAACAAATTTGTAGGCGGTGGTTACTCCGTAGGGTTAAGACTCTAGTGTTCTGAAAGAAAACAGAGAGATTTTCTACTATCATGAAGACTCTAAGTGGCAGGTGTTTTATGGTAGTGAAAGGCATTTTTACTAAACTGCTCGCGACTGGCTTTCAGCTCTAATAAAAGTAATGTCCTGAGCCAGGGACGGATTGGCCTACCGAGACACCAGGATATTTTCCGGTGAAACACTAAAAATGGGCCACCATTTCTCGTATCCTCTTTGCCTGGGTTGTTTGGAAAGAAGAAATAATTACTTTGGTACTTACGAACAAGAATCATTAACTTCATTTGGGCTCAATAGTATATAATCTGCCTAAAATGATATTGTCTTTAAAAAAATTGGCGTTTTCTGCTATACATATATGTTGGGCGTTTACTCTAAATTGACAAAGCAAAATTCTTTATCTTCATTCGATTAGCCGTATGTCTTTGGTCTTGGAGCCAAAGGGTTATGGGTGGGCTCTGTCCTCATTTTTTAATCTTGAAGGAGGCACTAGTAAAGCTTTTGATGGTCCATCACCCCCACACCAATATCCACATACAGACATGGAGCACAAAGCGATTCTCCTGCAGAGATGTTCCGAAATCCGTGTCCCATCCACATTTATCTTAAAAGAAACAATAATTTACCTGTGCTGGTTCATGGATCAAAATGGTAGTTCTAGTGTCAAAATAATGGGAAGACAAAAAAAGGGGGGGGGGCGTCTATTCGAGGAAGTGCACAGCAGACGATCAAACAATAAATAAATACCTATACTAGACGAAACCCGTCGAAATCGACGGTTAGTTTTTTTTTTTTTTTTTTTTTTTATAAAGAATAAACTCATATGAAACAACAAATATAAACTTTATTTGATTGACAAATTTATTCCGCAACTTAAGGAAAATGCTCGTGATTATTTTTATTTTACTGAAGATTTAACGACCACCGTGAACAACTCAATGGGCAGCAGTCGCCCGTCCCTAATTTAGGGTCACTGGTTCCAGGGAAGGAACAGAAACAGTGCCGTAAGTCAAACACAACATCCATGCCTCACGGGATTCGAACCCGGAACCTCCACGAACGAATGATCATAAGCCAGCGCTTAGACCACTGCGCCACCGGGGCGGCCAGGTTCGTGATGAGCATCACGACTGCACCCTTATTCAGTCGTAAAATGTGAGGCGGAAGTCCACTCATCTCGATCGTGGGCAAAAAACCAACTGAATAGCGCACTCTTTTACTCTCATCTTCAGTCACAACTGTGTTTGTAAATGTTGTTGGAATGAGATTCGCGTTGCGAATACTCTTCATTTTCTCTTGTCTGAGACATATACACTGGCGGAAAGTGAAAAAGAACACCAAGAAGGAGACGTCTGATACCAACGAAATTTATACAGCATAATAACGGAATACAGAGGATAACGTGATCAAAGCATTATGGCAAAATACGGGTGTATTTGCTGGTAAACTGAAAAATAACATTTTCATGTAACATAGTTAATACCAGGTTGAACCGCCATGAACTGCGCTACACTGTGCAATTCTGGCATGGAGTCTGTCGTACAGATGTTGGATGTAAGTTTGGGGTATTGAGTTCCAAGTATCTTCAACCTGGACGCGTAAATCGGGGATGGTCGTTGCTGGCCGTGGAGACCGGATAAGTCGTTGTCCCATAAAATCCCACACGTGATCAATGGGGAACGAATCCGGTGAACGTGCAGGTCATGGAAGTTGTTTCACACCCTGAAGTGCATGTTGCGCTGAACGTGCCGTGTGTGCGCGTGCGTTATCTTGCTGGAAAACATCACGATGGACCGACCTTACAAATGGCACAACAACGGGCTGAATAATGTTGTTGATGTATCAGGTGTTCTTTGACGTACCCGGTACAAACACTAGTTGTGTACGGGAGTGATAGCTGATCGCTTCCCACACCAGGAGATCAGGTGTAGGCCCTGTGTGTCACTGGCGGATGCAAAAAGGGTGGAGACGCTCCCCTGTGCGGCTGCGAACACGCATACGGGCATCGGAGGCTCCCAAGCAGAATCTGCCTTCATTTCTGAACACGACAGATCGCCATTGCGTTCTCCAGTGCAGACGTTAGCGACACCACTGCAGCCGTTCCTGAAGGTGGGCTGGAGTCAGAGGTACGCATGCCAGAGGCACACGTGCACGTAGCCCTGCATCCAGTAGACGGTTGCGGATTGTTCGCACAGTCACCTCATGTGCAACGGCAGCTCGGATTAGCGTCGCAGTGGATGTTCTGCTTGACAACGCCGCTCTTCTTATGCGTCTTTCGGGCCACTCATCAGTCTGTCTGTGACTCCCGGTTCCACGTCTTCTCGTGTCAGAATGTTCCTCGGACCACCTACGCCACCATCGTACCACCACCGATACTTCCAGTCCAATTCGCTCCGCAATACGACGATACGACCACCCTGCCTCGCGGAGTCCGACTAGACGACCTCGCTCAAAGTCCGATAACTGCTGAAATCGTACACGTCTTCCATGTCCAGGCATTGCAGCTTCCTTAGGGTTTTCGCACGTGTCCGTACACCGATGACTGATTACATTCAGTTCGCCGTACTCCTTAAATATCGCCGATGATAATTTGCATATTATGCCGTGCTGTGGCGTAAGCGCTCACCGGTTGGTCCCGAAATTAACATCACACCTACGTAAACTCGCACCATTTAACATATGTAAATTTCATGATCGTCCGCCAATTCCTTCTTGGTGTTCTTTTTTCACTTTCCGCCAGTGTATATATATATATCAGCCACTGAATTAGAAACTTTTATTCAATACTGGGTTGGACCTCCTTTAGTCCGAATTACAGCACGCATGAGGTTTGGCATGGATTCCACAAGGTGTTGAGAAGACTATCACAGAATCAAGGTGGCTTCAATAGACATACATATATCAGCCACTGAATAAGAAATTTTTATTCAACATTGGGTTAGACCTCCTTTAGCCCGAATTATAGCGCCTGTGCTGTTCGGCATAAATTGAACAAGATATTGGAGTGCATCTACGTCTGAAGTATACCAGGCGTTTCAATTGTAATCCTTTTGTCTCAGATTTGACGGAACAGGACTTTATTCCCACACTGTTAAAAATTTTATGGTAGTTTGCACCAATATGTGATGCCACACCAGCTGCACCACTTTCTGATAAAGGCAGTAGCGTGCGGTCGTTGTATGCAACGCATGCCCTAATGAAATGCAACAATTTGCTCTCTGAAAACAAAAGAATTACACGAATAAAGCTTTGTATTGCCGTTTTTTTTTTATCAGAAATTTGAACTGTGTACCTGGTTTAGAAGAGTTTTATTTAAAACAAAATTCACATATTTGTGTGTATTTTAGTCGGAACTGAAACAAAGCGCGAAAGCGAACCTAACTTCGTATCCTTATGCGAGATTGTTCCGTTCCGTGCTTGCCAGGGACATAACATTTGTTGCGAAATCGGCCATTGTGTTCAAGGCTTGGGCAGTTAACCAATCAGAAAAGCAGAGTCCGTTCCCTCAGTGCTCCTTCTTTTTCCCACTAAGTTTGGAGCCTTCGTGAACTGCCGTTCCAAAATGCGAAAGGGAGTGTCGTATCAACCAATGGAAAGCTCGTTTTCTTTTGAAGGTGAATAACTCCTATCTATGTTCGGGGCAAGGCTAACCTGACTCTGGAGTTTAAGCTACGGAGTGTGTACTTCCACTGCACAATATAGTTCCGGTTTAAAAGCCGTGTTCGAGCTTGAACTGAGACCTAAGATATCACATGGATATATAGATGTTCTAAATGTTGTACGTACGCACATTAAAAAAAATGAAGATCCCAGTTTCGGTCGCATTTCTAAATAATATTCGACTTTTGGCGGCGTCATGCCACTTCTGTTTTGCTTCAGAGAAGCTATGCAGTTGACACAAGGATATTTACTGCGACTGAGAGGAAGAATTGTTAGCCGGAGGCGCAGAGATAATGGCTTTGCGGTCACTGTAATGAACTTACCCCTTTCTTCGTGGTAGAGAGAGGCATGGGCTGTGACGCACAGAATTTTCCCAAGGTGGGTGTGACCCTCCCTGAATTTACCGGAAAAATAGTCAGATGCCATAACAATTAAGGAGGTTGACTTTTCACTTTTGCACATATTATAACGTAATGTCTTTTTCGTGAGCAAGATTGATGTTACGCTATGTCTAAAACCATGACCAAGGAATGTTGAACTAAATAAGAATACGATGCAATAGTTGCACGGGATAGTTCCACTTAAGCTTTTACGACCAGACGAAACATGTACAGAAGTCAGACTTACGATAACCTTTTATTGGTCCAGCACTCTTTTAGTAGATCCAACATATAGTACAGCAGGTTAACTTCACATTTATTTTAGCCATCGAACGTCTACACACAGACACATACTCCTGAGCAACTGTTGTATCGTCCTTTTTATCCATCGTTCTTGTCACATTCATAATTCTCTTTTTCTCTGACCTCAAATGTGTTGCCAACCTCATTCTTGTGAGAGAAAAGATATCACGCTAAGTTTGGAATTATAAAGGAGAACAATCTCAAATTTACATAGAAAAAGGAACTAAAAATGAAAGTTATTTTAGAATAAACGTTACAATATACATATTCTTATCCACTTACTAGTAATGTTACATAACAAGAAAGTTAAATGATTAGAAGGAGCAGTAGATGAAATTCTTAGATTTTTCTAAACTTATTTAACAGACTTACTCCCTTATAATTGTTTTATGTTATAATTATACGGTGCATGATTAAGAAGAATATGTAGATCGCGTATCGTGACTTTTGTTTCAACTTCGACGTATATAATGTTTTTCTGCTCTGTCAGCCCAAGAGGTGGGGGCGGGCCCCATCAGCCACCCCCTTGGTTACACCACTGCTTCGTGGTTGCTGTTTTAAAATACTCATTCAGAAATCGTTCGTTTGGTGGCCGGTAAGGTTGAGAAGCTGTGGGAGCGGAGCGGGACATCATGGTGGAACGCGGGAAGTTTCCTTTTGTCTCGCCTTCAGTCACCCTTAGGGGGAAAGGTCCGCTACACATGGCACCCCATATGTGCGCAGAGAAATACTGATAAACAAGAGATTTCATGTCGGTGAATCTGTTTCACGACCTCAACAGTGTAAGCAGGTTAGCTTTGCCTCAAGTATAGTGCGTATAGGAATTCTTATCCTTATTCAGTTGGAAAATTGTAGCCCACCCCCCAGTGGCTCAGTGGCCTAAACGATGGCTACTGATCATTCGTCTGAGATGGTTCCGGGTTCAAATCCCGTGATGCATTGATGTTGTGTTTGTCTTACGGCTCTGGTACATTTTTGTGTATTCTTTGCCTTTTGAAGCACTGATATGCTGCAAGATAGTTTAAGCAAATTACAAAAGGGTAATAAGGAAATGAATGATTCAAAAGCAATAAATCTTTTGATTCCCTAAGTTTTACAGAAAAATCCAAATGCGTAAGCAATAAAACATCAACCTGAAACTTGAGTCGCTTAATATCGTCGTTAAATATGTGGGTTAAACATACAAAAATATACACTGAAGTGCCAGAAAAACTGGTATACCAGTCTAATACTTGGTAGGTCCCCCACGGGAGCACACGACTTCAGAAATACGACGGGGCACGGACTCCACTAGCTTCTGAAAATATGCTGTAGGCAATGCACACCATACTTCCTGCAGAGCGTTCCACAATTCGGGTGTATTCCAAGGTCTCGGATTCCTCTGATCGAAAGCGCGTTGCATGGCATCCCAAATGTGTTCTATCACGTTCAGATCTGGGGACTTGGGTGGAATGGCAACACCCCAAACTCAGATGAATGCTCCTCTAACCATAATGTGGCATCCCGACACTTGTGTGGAAGTGCGTTGTCTGTTGGAACAGGCCCGACCCATCAGCATGAATGCAGGACATGAACGGGTGTACCTCGTCAGAAAGGATGCGCACATAGCGTTGGTCGGTCACAGATGTTTGTAGAAGTACCAGGGGTTCCAGTGAAGTCCAGCTAAACACACCCTATACCATTACGGACCCCCACGAGCCGGTACAGTTCCCTGTTGACAGGCGGAATCCATGGCTTCATGGGATTTGCGCCACACACGAATCCTTCCATCTGTCCAATACAGTTGGAAACGCGACTCGTCATCACTAACAGCTGTTGTTTTTTTCTTTTTACCTCATTCAGGTGAAACATAAGCTGTAAATAAAATAATAGCACCTTGGATTTCCAATAAGCCGCCCCGGTGGCGCAGTGGTCTAAGGCGTTGGCCTCTGATCATTCGTCCGTAAGGGGTCCGGGTTCGAATCCCGGTCAGGCATGGATGTTGTGTTTGTCTTACGGTACTGGCTCTCTCCCTTCCCTGGAGTCAGACCAGAGTACTTGTTTCCAGTCATCAAGTGTCCAGCAGCGGTGTTGCCGTGCCCAAGCGAGGCGCATAGGTCTGTGTCGTGCACCCATCAAAGGGACTCTAGTTGGGCGTCGGCTCCCAAAGCCCATATCGTGCAGGGTACGTTGCACAGTCCGGTCGCTGATGCTTGTTGAGGCTCCAGCATTGAATTCCGATGATACCTGCGAGAGTGTTGCACGCCTATCGCGTGAAACGATTCTTGACAGCCGACGATGGTCACGTTCACCCAATGTCTTTTTACAGCCACACTGGTATCGTAGGTTGGAGGTTTTGCCGGAATTCTTGTAGTCACGGTACACCCTTGCAATGGTCGTCCGTGAAAACCCGAACTTCGTTTCTACCTCCGAAAAACTATGGCCCATCTCACGAGCGCCAACTATGACACCGCGTTGAAAATCGCTTAAATCGTTATTACTTGTCATTCTGATGCCGAAAACAGCTCTGACAGCTGGCAAGGATGTCTATCGCTTTATATAAACGCACTGGTGGACGCAACCGAGTATGCGCATAGGTGACGTTGCTATGTATTTTGCATAAGGTGGTCTGTACCAGTTTTTCTTGCACTTCAGTGTATAAATCATAATAATTCCCCGATAACTATTCTATGTGGAGAGCCTATGGGCTCAAAAAATTGTGATACGAAAAAGCATCTGGTTTTCCGAAGTGAGCCTCAATACATTCAAGGAAATATATCCTACTCATTTTGATTACGTTCGGTGAAAAAGTGAATTATGGGGTTTTTACTCTTGCCCCTGAATTAAGCGGTAGAACAATGAGAAAATTGTTCAAAGCTTCTTACGAAATTGGTTTGGATAAATACTTGAGGGAACTAATAAGTTGTGCCATTAAATTGTGCGAATGAAAACCTATTCACGCAAATACAAGATATATCATCTAAAAATTTTTAATAACAATTGAAAAAGTTATACTGAAGATTTGGATGTCGAAACCTATGTTTCAAGACAAAGTAACAGAAGCATAAGAAAAATCGCAGGATGGAATTGCCCTACAAATGAAGTACGCCTTTTTTTTTTTTTTTTTTTTTTTTGCGTGCCTGCACATGACGTTCACGGCGGCACACCACTGGATAAAAGATACACCCTTATGTTGAGCAAACAAAACCCAACAACATCGTGCAACTTTCCATCACGTTATGGTACAAGGTTGCACCATGTTGTTAGCTTTGTTTGCACCACACAATGGTGTATCATTTCTCAGAAAGTGGTGCAGCCCCGTTTTTTGGTGCAACCTACCACAAAATTTTTAACAGTGCAGATCTGCTTTTTCTAATATGCCCCATATATTCTCAATGGCGTTCATATCCGGGCCTTGTGGTGGTCATGGAAAATGGTGGACGTCGCTTTCTTGCTCGCTGGACCACTGGTGAACACAACTTGCGCGACGGATAGTGGCACTGTCGTCCATGAATCAGGTTAGGATAAAAAATCAAAATTGCAGGATAGACTTGATCAGCAACAATGTTCACATAATCTTTGGAGGACACCAGACCTACCAACACTATCAGAGGACCCGTTCTATACCAACAGTACGTGCCGCACTCCATGGCACCACCTCTAGAACTATGAGTTGTGTTTACAAATAAGCTGGGTCCATTGCTTCAAGGGGCTTGTAAGAGACCCGCATAACTTCGAGTCCCTTAATTTGGTTCGTCCATTAAGTCTTTCCTTACCACATGTCATAAGCCCCTTGAGAATGGTGTACCACAATATTTCTTGACTCGTAAGCACACTCATGTATATAACACAACAAATTTATTACGGGATCATCGTCCTGATAGAACTACATCCACATATAAATATTTTCCACACGGCAGCATTTCGTTACACGGCCACGGATGACCTGGTGGTCAGCGTTCGTGACTGCCACGGAGAAACCTCAGGTTCGATTCCTGGCAGGTACGAACGCTCGAACCATTAAATATCCGCCCTGCGTTGGATAGGCACACCAAACCGTCGGGCAACGGGTACTGGTGGCCCCCGGTTATAAATAAGGGCGTCTTCCGCCCTCTTTCTACCTCATTTCCATGGCTACTTAGACTCTAGCCCAAATCTCCTAGTTTGCTATTTCTAAGGGTTGTTTAAGACCTGGGGTCAAACACTCCCTTCCTAAAATCTTCTACATATGATTTCATCTGATCTTCGGTTACACGTGTGCCATAACTCCCGCGTCCACCAGCACTCTCCTCTCGCCCCGTATTTCCAAGACGACGCCTCTCGCTAATCTCCCCCAGACCAAACTGGTCCTCTCTTCCGGAGTGTCGCTAAACCCCTCAGGCATAGAGAACACCTGACTCAGCGCAGACGTCAGTGAGATTTCGCGAACGTGCTAAGTACAGCTGGCATTAATACATACACATTCATACATACAAAAAAATCTCAATATTATAATAAGAGTCCTTACACGGCTCTCGCCAAACTCTCTGCCTACTGTTGGTACAGAACAAGGTGAACCGCGACTCGTCGGACCACATGACTTTTTTCCAGTGTCCAGTCACGGCATTTCTGACACCACTACAGACAAACTTACCGGTTCTTCGCAGAAATCAGTGGTTTCCGCATAGACATGCGACTGCCATATCGATCCTCTTCAATTTTCTGCGCATAGTCCGCTGAGATCTGGATCTGGAATAGCCTTGATTGAATTCTTCAGTCAATTACTGCTCACGGGCAGTCCTGTTTCTCCGTACAAGGGCGATTTCGCACCTGACAGATTGTCGTGGCGCTACAGTTACTCCTCTTAGACAAGCAATGTGGGCGTCTCCGGTGACGCAGTGGTCTAAGCGCTGGCTCCTGATCATTCGTCCGAAAAGGGATCCGGGTTTGAATCCCGGTGAGGCATAGATGTTGTGTTTGTCTTACAGCACTGGCTCTCTCCCTTCCCTGGAACCAGTGGCCCTAAATTAGGGACGGGCGACTGCTTATAACCCATTGAGTTGCTCACGGTGGTCATCAAACCTCCAATAAAAAAAAATGCTCTCAGGGATATATAAAATAAAAATTGTAACTAAAAAAGAAAGTTACACCTTCAGTGTTATCTTTTTAAGGACCGTAGTTAGTCCCATGCAGTGAAACAGGGTACAGAGTGGTATACATTGCGAGGTCTGAACATCTCATTACCATGAAGGGAATATTCCAAAACAGTGAATGGAGACTTAATACAGAAAAGTGACGTGGATTAGGAACATCAAATAGAAGTCCTCGCTCTTTCCACGTTTTTATAAGTGTGTCACGGGAAAAGTATCATCGGCCGCCACCGGGAATCGAACCTGGGGTCTTCCAGTTACGCGCCGGACATGCTTCTACTGCACCACAGCGGCCTCGAATTCCTCCAGACTCACATACGACTAACTGCCAAGCCACTTGGCAGGTTGCTTCTTGGAGCCCCGCAGAATGCTGGGGATTCACCAAAGAATGCTGGGGATTCACCAAAGCAGCAACTGAACAAAAAACTAGGAGGCGAATGGATAATTAATACAGGCAAATGACGTGGATCAGGAACATCAAACACAAGTCATCGCTTTTTCCACGTTTTTATAAGTGAGTTCCGGAAAAATTCTCATCGGCCGCCAACGGTAATCGAACCCCGAGTCTTCCCTTATAAAACGTCTTCGTTATTTTCACTTATAAAAACGTGAAGAGAGCGATGACTTCTGTTTGAAGTGAATGGAGACATAGAAAACTATACGTTGATCAATGTTCCCTCTAAGCAGCGAACGCGCGCTGCCGCGCGGTTGAAAAGTCTTCCGCGCAATAAGCATTTTAGATTAAAATTTCCAAATCCCTAATTAATTTTCATAAATCGAAAATCAATTACCTGCAAAAATAATAATAAGTAAATAAAATTCGGGCTCTCAGATGTCAAAATAACACTTTACTTAAATGCCGTTCGCCTTCTTCTAACTTCGTCTCATTGTCCTGTTCATTCTCAAAGGCTTCTTGCAAAGTAGCCTCGTGCGAGCAGATAGTGAACGCGAGAATGAGGATTAGTGATTTTTCCATGCTGAGAAAGAAGCAGATATTGAGTCTCATAAATGATAAACAATATTTTCCGAGTACTCTCAAAGATGGTAGAGTCCTACATTACCACGGTCGAGTCTTCGGTTTGAGGGGGAGGGGGGGGGGCGAATTTGAGATGCGATTTATTCTATGAAAGGACTGCCAGATTAGAGCGATTTTGCACATGTTCTATTTGAACTATAATTATTTTGCATTTAATTGTCATTTTGTTTCTTATTCTCCTTGGTATTTCGATATGCAGAAAAACAACAACAAAAAAACTATGTATTATGCGGAAACATGCATTTCCTAATTTCCAGTGTTTTTATTCCAGAAGTAAGTTTTTAAGCTTCTCGCTTTTTATAAAATGTAAATTTTAATTAATGAAATGTTTTTAATATTTTTTTTATTTAAAAACAATTGCGGAAAGATCGGTGATAAAAATGAGGGGATTAGAAAAACTAAGGGTTCCAATCCGAGTTCCAACTTAGTAAGAGAAACTGAAAACATAAAATATTTTGCCCAAGTGGTTTTGATGCCTTCCCAGCTCATGGGGTTGGGATCGCATTGCCCATGGCCACTTAGAGGAAATATTGATGCTGATATGCATAGGCGCCGGGTTCGAGACACTTTTTGAACCCCCAATGATTTTGTTGTGGGTTCCCCGAACCCCTAATATTTTTGATCGTATTTCGTGGGGAAAATGCATGTACGGATATGTGCATAAATTTTGTTTTTCGTTACCAATTCTTCAATTTCATTCATTCTCCGTTTACTAGTAATATATAGAAAGTGTGTATAGAAAATTATCCCTCAGACTGTTTATCGTGCCTCAAAAAAGAATTAGTGTTTGTGCTCATCAAATTTGACGCGACAGACAATACCTCAAATATCGTTGTTTAAGAGCATTTAAAACTGTCTCCTTTATAAAAGAAAATTCTTCGGTTTGTTTGGGTTCCCACAAAGTACAAAAATCTAGCTCTACATTCGGAGACGAGAACCTATTCGAGGTCATAGTGATAAAAGCGGAAATATGTTGTACAGTCAGTTGACCCACCCTATCTTCGGACAGTCGGGGACCAAGGAGGTTAGAAGAGACAGAAGATGTCATCAGCAGCCGCTGGTGAAGCCAAATCTGATCATCTGGTTTCTTGTGTTCTCCGGGTGGGGAGGGTTCAGTGACATGACATCACTTACTGAAAACCTGTGCGCGGCCGTCTCTTACTCTCTGCAGCAACCCCTGAAGGTCAGCAAGGCTCCCACAGCTTTAGCAAGGCTCCCACAGCTTTAGCAAGGCCGTGATTGGTTAATACGCGATATGCAATTCCGGTCGATGAAGTATAATTTCGTTTATTTTTTTAGAAAATACTAAAGAGTATTTCTGTAACTTTTTGCAAATTTTTAGTTATGTGCATGTATATTTGGGTCTCATTTTTTCCTGACTGTACATGCTGCACAAGTGCTTCTAAAACCTCTTCAAAGTCAACGATTTCCCCATAGAAAAGTACCGAAGCAGCCCAAGTTGGGCATTCACAGCTGATACGAAGTGGAGCCCACGGAAAACGCAGGGCGTGCGGCTGATGCCATGTCCTCTCCCTTCTAACCTCTGTAACGTACCAGGAGATGTGACGTACCTGCCAGAAGGACGCACACGACATAAAGGCAGATAGGAATCAGAATGAAACGTCCGCGTAGCTCAATTGGTAGAGTGACTTATTCCGGAATGAGGGGACCCGGGTTCGAGCCCCGGCGCGGATAAAAATGACGGAGAAATTTACTTCGTTATAATGGCGCCCGAACTATCAGGATGACCCGACCGTTCAAAATCTCGCAATGGTGTGATGTTATTTCCACACCGCGAGATAGGAAAAATATGAGAATCCCTTCTCCAGCACTTCAAAAAAAAAAAAAAATAAAAAAAATAAAAAAATAAGGGGGATATGATGTAACGTACCAGGAGATGTGGCGTACCTGCCAGAAGGACGCACACGACATAAAGGCAGATAGGAATCAGAATAAAACGTCTGCGTAGCTCAATTGGTAGAGTGACTTATTCCGGAATGAGGGGATCCGGGTTCGAGCCCCGGCGCGGATAAAAATGACGGAGAAATTTACTTCGTTATACCTCCTATTTTAACTCAGGAATGATTTGAAGAAAAAAATTGTTGGCATTTTTAAAATTGGTAAAAAAAAAAACTTAAAATGAATTTTACATGTTTTTATTACTTTTAAAAGACAATTGAGTTGGAAATTCACACAGTATCGGTGCATTGTATATAATAATGTCGCGCCTACAAAAGCAAAATAAATGAAATATATAGTTATCTAGAAAAAAAAAAAAAAAAAAAGGTTCTGTAATTAACTATAATTTGCTTCAATTTTAGCATTTCAGGAGTCTTATTTTGCCTGATAATTGGATTCAATGAAATTAATACTTTGAAAAATGCATAGATAATTCGATTAAAAATTTCCGGAACCCGCAATAATTTTTCAAGTCGGCGCCTATGCTGATATGTCTAACCTGTATGGCTTTTCCGAACATGTTGTTGGGATGAAGAGCTAATTAGACATCTGTTCTCGGTCGCAGAAAGCTCTCTGAGCGTTTGATCTTGAACAGAATTTTTCAAGCCCCTAACTTCTTAATATTGTTACATTCACTATCCAATACTCGTTCGTTCTACACTGGTTTGTTTTTCGTTCTGCATTTTTGGGGAGTGTTGTCTTGTTGGCGTTCACATAACGTTTACACTTTACTTGGTAATTTTACAACCTGTAGTTCTTGGGTACTTACTTAGTTTTTACATCTAATATATAAAGTTGCGTGTTTGTTTGTCCACTATGCAAATCTGCAGTTTTCAATTTACAACCACCAAATTTGGTATGCTCTCTCATGATACTACTTTAACTTAGACCCAGACGGTTTTTGGAAGGGGTCGGAGCCTGGGGACAAGGGGCCGCCGTACAAAATTTTCGTAAAATGTTCCATTTTTATTTTTTTTATTTTGAATTCGAATTTAATACTTTTTGTTGTGATAAGTGCAAGAATTGATTTTTTTTTTTTTTTTTTGTGTGACAAGTGCTTTCCAGTGAAGAACTGCTACACAATTCAGCATCGGAAGTGGAGGTAGGTATTTCCATTCCTCTGCCTTTCTCTTTTGTTTCGTAAAAGTAAATAAACTGAATCGGTTTTTTTTTTTTTTTTGTAATTTTTTTTTTATATTTTTTCACATTTGCATCCATCTCGGTTCAATAACCTAAATGAATTAAAATAAATTTACTGGAAAATTACTGTTACAGTGGACACCCCCCCCCCCCCCCATCCTAAAACCTGAAGAAAACTTTAAAATTTGTCCGCCATGTCGCGTATTGTATGAGGCAGCTAGGAATCACAGTTCGGCAGGCTCACATGTTCTTTTACAGTTCAGTTTTTTTTATTTATTTCTCATTTACGTTGTTTTTTCTTTCGGCTGTTCTCTAAATTAATTAACAAAATTGCGGGATAATTGGGAAGTCGCTCCAATGCTCTTGAAGGCAAGAAATGCAATATTTTTGCCATTTTGAATTGTTTCTACCTGTGGGAAAAGGTAGCACTCAATGGTTGCTCTGGAAATTGATAAGAGCAAAGCGATAGGCCCAGAAGAGGACTTCTGGATTTCTTGAGAAGAGGCCGATGTTACGACCCACCCCCGCCATTAATTTAGTAATTAATGGGCGTGGTTGATGTGTGAAATT
The DNA here is from genome assembly GCA_039090855.1 of Macrothele yani. Classification (NCBI taxonomy): domain Eukaryota; kingdom Metazoa; phylum Arthropoda; class Arachnida; order Araneae; family Macrothelidae; genus Macrothele; species Macrothele yani. The sequence goes on from CM077004.1 coordinate 44,539,969, forward strand.
AATTAAGTATTAATTATGTTCGAGGCTTGATTGGAGTTTAAAAGTGTAAACAGCAGATAAAGTTTTATCTGGGGGTTTGGAAAGAAAAGAGGCGAAGAATTCTCTCTCTGGCTGGGTGGTCTCAGAATAGCTCTGTTAGGTCATAAATATCAGGGCGCAGCTGACGGGAAACTAAGCAACACGGAATGGTACCTTTCGAAGAGGGGTCCACTTGAGTAAATGAATGAAGATGGGGACAAAAGGTTTAGCGAATAATCTTAAATTCGTCGATTGTTTGGGGCATTTTCGAGAACAATTGCTCTCTGTGTGGTCCGTGCAGAAAAATAAGAGTTCGCACTTGGCATGAACATAAGGAAGAAAGTTAGTTGTCTGTGCGCTCTCCGATGTGAAAGGCTGGATGCCTTGGATCTGCAAAAAATGAATTGGGAAAAATGAAGCAGCAAACCTCCCCGCATTTGGTAAGAAATGGAGACAACTCGAGGCAGCTGGAGATGCCAGTTTGCCATAAAGACAGCGGAATGCCTAAATCCGCGTGATAAAGCTGCAATTTCTAGGCTGGAGCGTAATGGAACTCAGCGACTGTTTGGACTAATGAAAGCCAAGTTACAGGGGAATTAAGAAGTCTGCGAGTGGACAGTGGTCATTCCAATGAGAAGCGAAGCCATGCAAAGTCGGGTTCGGATGCCAACCACTGCAGTGTGGAATCGTCACCCCCATTCATCCCCTACTGTGGAGGAAGTGAAGAGACGCGCTTGTCTTACGGGGCGAAGCGAGGCCCCATGTGTGCGTGTGTGTGGTCACGTAAGCAGCGAAGCCACTACGTGTAAGTGCGACGGGATAAAAACATGGCGAAAGAAAAATATGAGCGTAAGAGCGGTGGCTTCGACACCTAACAAATATACAGGTGAAATGTTGAGTTGCTGATATACGCTTAAGGTAAAAGCACGTCTGATTTCGCTCGGCCGAGAAAATTAATCTCAGGGCTGGCGGTCGCAACTCGATAAAAAAAAAATGGAAACAAAACCTGCGAGTGGCATATTTGAACTGCGTACTCAGGCAGGGTAGATGGTTTGCTGACGGAAAGGAACTGACCGAATTGGGAATGAACGGTCAAAAAGGACGGAAGGTAGCGACGGACGGAATCAACTATAGCAGCAGCGGAATTGAATGTGTCCCACTCTCCCAGCAGTCGACGTTCACAATTATTTCTTCACGACAACAAAAATCATTTCCCAGGAACACAGAAAATCAATCTTGGAAACCGCAACTGCAGATGTGAGAGGGCCTATTTTGCTTAACGGCCACCTTCAAATCGTCACGAGAATAGATCAGTGTGCACTCTAATCATTGCAACAAAGTGCGGCGTGATATTACCATTTTTAATTGTGTGCTTCATTTACATCAAGCGTCAAAGTGAAGTGTTGAATCATCGGTGCTGCCACATGGTGCAAGTGTCTGTGTGTGTGTGTTTTTTTTTGTCGTGTGATATTATGTGATGCACAACGGATTTGCACAGCAAAGTCACGTAACTGTAAGTAGATGAATATTTCCTTTTTCTTTCTTCGCACATCTGCGAACTTGTGCCATCCCGACACCCAAAGCTGCATGGACATAGATGCAGTAATGCTGAGTGACTGAACCTCAGAGGAAATACCTGCACATACAGATTTCAATTTCTTACAGGGCCCATTTCCTGATTACTTTTTTACATGAATAAGAGAGAAGGTGTGGCCACAAATTCCGCTGGGCGGGACAGTTTCTTTTAACTTTGGTTCAGGGCCAAAGCGAGCGGAGAAGGGATCTGCATGTGCATGCTTATTAGATTTAGTTAATTAACTTTGGCAGTATTTCGCACCTATAATCTTATACCGCAAATTAACGTGCTTGTGTATTTTGTGTCGCGAGTATTTTTAATGTGATCGTTTGCATATAATTTTTTTTTTCATTCTCTAAGCAATTGTATATGAATATCACCTGCAGCTCTATTTAGTGTGTAAACGAGTAGTATCTCTTATTCAGATAGTCCGGTGGAGACTCAGTCGGCTTGTGTCTTCCGACAGTAATGTGTGACACCGTATGCTGCCCACATAAGAGGGGCAATTGTCTATACGCCCAGAGAGCGCCGTATCTGTTTAAATCTCGCAGAACGTAATTAAATGTTGTGTTGTGTATTTGAGAATCATGTGTTATTTGCGAAAGTGAGTGTTGTACTGACTGGTTGGGGATTGAATGTACCGGAGTAAGATCCGGACCACTACACTCAGTCACGAATTGGTGATTGCGGGTGAACCTCATCACAACTCTGATCCCAAAGTATCGTTTTTTTAGTTTATTTTATTTTTTATTTGTTGTTGTTATTTTGTTCACACGGTGGATTCACCCAAGCCTTATGCTTCGGGTCATTCTTCAACTTTTCATTTTTTTTATGTTCTGGTGTGAATCTTTGAGTGCAGCAGTGCACCTGAGATTCTCACCTGGTGCCGCGGCCAACTAAATTGTACTTCAGGTCTCAAGCACCGTTACCGGCCGACTCGGCAGGAACACTGCTAGTGCCGTGTAACATTAATGGTGCCGTTGTCCCAGGATCGATACCTATATTTTGCAGCTAGCGGAACAACACTCATGTTCGTAAAATAAGTGCGAATTGACTGCCATTACTATTTTTATTTAGTTTTGTTCGGTGCGAATTTTGTATAATTTAGCATTAAGTAAGCCTTAAGCTGTTTTCTAAGAACTGCCATAATTTTAGTGGGTAAGAAAAACAAAATGGCTAACTCGAAGAAATCGTCATCTGCGAGTCACGTGGATTCACATGATTCTGATGGTCACTCTGACGGAGAACATGTGAGCACTGGGGCTGCAATTGTTCCGGAAGAGAGTACACCTGTTACAAGTACAGCGGGTACGTCACAGCTGAGACAAACAGCTTTAGCCGCACCTATGGTTTACGGGGAGCAGTCGAGTTTATAGTGGATCCCCAGGAAGACGGTGACACTACGATTATCTACGATGTTGAGAAGGAACTCGAAGACAATGGAACGCAAGAATTTGGCATCGAGCGCAGATAAAAGCGGGCGTAGGAGCATCGAACGTGAGAGATCTGTGGAACTCGTGGATTCTCGAAGCTATGCCTCATATTTAAATTTTCTTTCCGCCTATCTCGACGGGTTGCAATGAACGTGTGATGAAATCCTTAAACTTTCCTTCCGCTCTCAGGGCACTTAAGTCCGGAATTAGGTGCCTTGCGACGGTGGGAAAGGGTTGAGTGTTTACAGTTAAAAAAAAAAAAAAAATGGAATGATTGGATGAATAAACTTCATCCAGTCATCCCTTTTTTTTTCTTTCATGGGGGATGGAATGTTACAGTGGACACCCCCCCATCCTAAAACCTGAAGAAAACTTTAAAATTTGTCCGCCATGTCGCGTATTGTATGAGGCAGCTAGGAATCACAGTTCGGCAGGCTCACATGTTCTTTTACAGTTCAGTTTTTTTATTTATTTCTCATTTACGTTGTTTTTTCTTTCGGCTGTTCTCTAAATTAATTAACAAAATTGCGGGATAATTGGGAAGTCGCTCCAATGCTCTTGAAGGCAAGAAATGCAATATTTTTGCCATTTTGAATTGTTTCTACCTGTGGGAAAAGGTAGCACTCAATGGTTGCTCTGGAAATTGATAAGAGCAAAGCGATAGGCCCAGAAGAGGACTTCTGGATTTCTTGAGAAGAGGCCGATGTTACGACCCACCCCCGCCATTAATTTAGTAATTAATGGGCGTGGTTGATGTGTGAAATTAATTAAGTATTAATTATGTTCGAGGCTTGATTGGAGTTTAAAAGTGTAAACAGCAGATAAAGTTTTATCTGGGGGTTTGGAAAGAAAAGAGGCGAAGAATTCTCTCTCTGGCTGGGTGGTCTCAGAATAGCTCTGTTAGGTCATAAATATCAGGGCGCAGCTGACGGGAAACTAAGCAACACGGAATGGTACCTTTCGAAGAGGGGTCCACTTGAGTAAATGAATGAAGATGGGGACAAAAGGTTTAGCGAATAATCTTAAATTCGTCGATTGTTTGGGGCATTTTCGAGAACAATTGCTCTCTGTGTGGTCCGTGCAGAAAAATAAGAGTTCGCACTTGGCATGAACATAAGGAAGAAAGTTAGTTGTCTGTGCGCTCTCCGATGTGAAAGGCTGGATGCCTTGGATCTGCAAAAAACGAATTGGGAAAAATGAAGCAGCAAACCTCCCCGCATTTGGTAAGAAATGGAGACAACTCGAGGCAGCTGGAGATGCCAGTTTGCCATAAAGACAGCGGAATGCCTAAATCCGCGTGATAAAGCTGCAATTTCTAGGCTGGAGCGTAATGGAACTCAGCGACTGTTTGGACTAATGAAAGCCAAGTTACAGGGGAATTAAGAAGTCTGCGAGTGGACAGTGGTCATTCCAATGAGAAGCGAAGCCATGCAAAGTCGGGTTCGGATGCCAACCACTGCAGTGTGGAATCGTCACCCCCATTCATCCCCTACTGTGGAGGAAGTGAAGAGACGCGCTTGTCTTACGGGGCGAAGCGAGGCCCCATGTGTGCGTGTGTGTGGTCACGTAAGCAGCGAAGCCACTACGTGTAAGTGCGACGGGATAAAAACATGGCGAAAGAAAAATATGAGCGTAAGAGCGGTGGCTTCGACACCTAACAAATATACAGGTGAAATGTTGAGTTGCTGATATACGCTTAAGGTAAAAGCACGTCTGATTTCGCTCGGCCGAGAAAAATTAATCTCAGGGCTGGCGGTCGCAACTCGATAAAAAAAAATGGAAACAAAACCTGCGAGTGGCATATTTGAACTGCGTACTCAGGCAGGGTAGATGGTTTGCTGACGGAAAGGAACTGACCGAATTGGGAATGAACGGTCAAAAAGGACGGAAGGTAGCGACGGACGGAATCAACTATAGCAGCAGCGGAATTGAATGTGTCCCACTCTCCCAGCAGTCGACGTTCACAATTATTTCTTCACGACAACAAAAATCATTTCCCAGGAACACAGAAAATCAATCTTGGAAACCGCAACTGCAGATGTGAGAGGGCCTATTTTGCTTAACGGCCACCTTCAAATCGTCACGAGAATAGATCAGTGTGCACTCTAATCATTGCAACAAAGTGCGGCGTAATATTACCATTTTTAATTGTGTGCTTCATTTACATCAAGCGTCAAAGTGAAGTGTTGAATCATCGGTGCTGCCACATGGTGCAAGTGTCTGTGTGTGTGTGGTTTTTTTTGTCGTGTGATATTATGTGATGCACAACGGATTTGCACAGCAAAGTCACGTAACTGTAATTAGATGAATATTTCCTTTTTCTTTCTTCGCACATCTGCGAACTTGTGCCATCCCGACACCCAAAGCTGCATGGACATAGATGCAGTAATGCTGAGTGACTGAACCTCAGAGGAAATACCTGCACATACAGATTTCAATTTCTTACCGGGCCCATTTCCTGATTACTTTTTACATGAATAAGGGAGAAGGTGTGGCCACAAATTCCGCTGGGCGGGACAGTTTCTTTTAACTTTGGTTCAGGGCCAAAGCGAGCGGAGAAGGGATCTGCATGTGCATGCTTATTAGATTTAGTTAATTAACTTTGGCAGTATTTCGCACCTATAATCTTATACCGCAAATTAACGTGCTTGTGTATTTTGTGTCGCGAGTATTTTTAATGTGATCGTTTGCATATAATTTTTTTCATTCTCTAAGCAATTGTATATGAATATCATCTGCAGCTCTATTTAGTGTGTAAACGAGTAGTATCTCTTATTCAGATAGTCCGGTGGAGACTCAGTCGGCTTGTGTCTTCCGACAGTAATGTGTGACACCGTATGCTGCCCACATAAGAGGGGCAATTGTCTATACGCCCAGAGAGCGCCGTATCTGTTTAAATCTCGCAGAACGTAATTAAATGTTGTGTTGTGTATTTGAGAATCATGTGTTATTTGCGAAAGTGAGTGTTGTACTGACTGGTTGGGGATTGAATGTACCGGAGTAAGATCCGGACCACTACACTCAGTCACGAATTGGTGATTGCGGGTGAACCTCATCACAACTCTGATCCCAAAGTATCGTTTTTTTAGTTTATTTTATTTTTTATTTGTTGTTGTTATTTTGTTCACACGGTGGATTCACCCAAGCCTTATGCTTCGGGTCATTCTTCAACTTTTCATTTTTTTTATGTTCTGGTGTGAATCTTTGAGTGCAGCAGTGCACCTGAGATTCTCACCTGGTGCCGCGGCCAACTAAATTGTACTTCAGGTCTCAAGCACCGTTACCGGCCGACTCGGCAGGAACACTGCTAGTGCCGTGTAACATTACAGTAATATCTTTTTCATTCATAAACTTTCACCCGCTGAACTTGGTGATTCCAATAATAGTAATATTTACCTGGGAAATACCAGGTACCCCTGCTATATATGTATATAAAAACAACAAAAATTAAACGGAAAAACAAAAAATTCTGTGTGCCTAAAGACTCTACAGGGAATAAAAATTAAAATTCAACGAAGAAATTAAATACAGTATTAAGCGCGGTTCATGCCGTAAAAAATTAATCGTTTCCGTTCGATTTGTACAAAATTTAGATAATGAATTATCACCAAATTCTCTCGGGCAACGCCAGGCAATTCAGCTATAGTTTTGAAAAAATTTCTGTCAAAAACCTGAAATGCGATTTTTGACAGATCATATTAATTGACCCATGACGGTGGTGTGTGAGATATTTTTTGACACATAACGGCGGTGTATGAGATAGTAAAAACCATGATGGTTTTTACTCTCTCCTTTCCCTGGAACCAGTGGCCCTAAATTAGGGACGGGCGATTGCTTATAGCCCATTGAGATGCTCACGGTGGTCGTTAAACCTGCAAAATATATATATATATATATATAGTCGAACTCGAAGGCTCTCCTGGATAAAGAAAAGCTTGCTGTTGTCTTGCTCCTGACCTTTTGCATGTGTTTAAATTTTTCCTTAAAGACGTTCAGATTTTTTTAAAGCATGACTTTAACACTTAACACTAGCTAATCTTCCCCGAAAGACAACGTATGGATTGCCGGGAAAACACGTGACCACGTGGTCATCATTGCGCGTTGAACCATCACCTCCTTATACACTGCTGGCCACCCAAAATGTAACACCAAGAAGGACACGACGTAGCAAAGCCAGATTTACTGGACACATAACAACAGATACAAAGATGAAACGATTGAGCTTACAGGCCCGTGCGACTTGCGGAACACGCAAGCATCAATAATTCGTGTGGCCCCCATGGCTGGCAATAATGGCAGCTACACGCCGCGGCATCGAACGAAAGAGGCTTTGGATGTGGGCTTTTGGTATGTCGGTCCAGGCTGCTTCCACACGTTGCCCCAGTTCATCAGGCGTAGCCGCGTGTGGTGCTTGCCGGTCCACTCGGTTGCCAATCAGCGACCAGCCGTGTTCTATGGGCGACATATCGGGAGAACAGGCGGGCCACGGCAGCAGTGACGCTTGGTGGGCCGTGAAGAATTACTGCAAGATGAGTGCCACGTGCGGGCGCTCATTGTTCTGTTGAAACGTGGCCGCTGGCAGGTCCTGCAGGTAAGGGAGAACTATAGGCTCCAAAACGTTGGAGATGTAGCGGTGGCTGTTGAGTGTACCGGCGATGCGTACCAGAGGGGTGAGGGTGTCATATTCAATTGCGCCCCAAACCATAACACCAGGCGACGGACCGGTATGGCGATGCATAATGCAGGCGTCATACAGTCTCTCGCCGCGGTTCCGCCACACGCGGATCCGACCATCGTGGTGTTGCAGGCAGAAGCGAGATTCGTCGGAGAAGACAATGTCGTGCAATTCCGTAGTCCAGGTGCGGCGTTCAACGGCCCATTGCTGCCGCACTTGCCGGTGGCGTAACGTCAATGATAATCAGAGCAATCGGCGCTGTGCGACAAGTCCCCGCTCCTGCAGACGCCATCGAACGTTACGTGCTGACACAGGTTGCTGCGCAACACACCCTAGTTCCTGCGCTAACGTTCGTGATGTGGCGGTGCGAGCCGTCAATGCCCGCCGCACAACATGCCGGTCCTCTCGTTCGGTGGTGTGCCGCGGCTGCGGCAATCACTCACGTCGGTCCGTCCGTCCTTCCTGCACCCACCGAATCCATACTCGCCTCACTGTGGCTGGATGTCGTCCCACACGGGCGCCGATGTCTCGGTGCGATAAACCGCTGTCGCGGTAAGCCACTAATCGTCCTCTGTCGAACTCCGAAACGTGCTGGAATGACTGCCGTATTCTGCGACGTAGCCTTAGGAAGCTTCCCACGTACAGGTCCGCCAGCACAACACACTTCCACTACTTACACCCCGCCTTCTGTACACCCTTCTTATAGTGCTTCTCGGTGTCGTGCCGGGCGCACATGATTTCATATGCCCTGCAATGCTAATCGTTTGCAAGTCCTCTCGCGGGCGACGCATACTGCGAATTTCAGGCCAATCGGATGCTTCCTTCTTGGTGTTGCATTTTGGGTGGCCAGCAGTGTAGCTTACAGACCCGGGCACCGGATTGTGACGTCACTAGGGTAGTCCGGAACCATCGTTATACTATACACTGAAGAGCAATTGAATTAGAGATACCTGTCTAGTAACGTGTAGCACCACCTTTCGCCCTGATGACAGCGGCGATTCGTCTCGGCATGGACTCGACAAGACACCGGAAGCGTTGGGAAGCTATACGGATCCACGACCCCTGAACAAGCTCCCACAGTTCACGAAGATTTGATGGAGGGGGTCAGAGCCTCGAACATCTCTCTCAATGGCATCCCAGATGTGCTCGATCGAATTGAGGTCAGGTGACCTAGCTGGCCAAGGAAGCGAGGTCACGTCGGTGGAGTGTTCATCCAACCATTCGGATACAATTCGGGAGCGATGGCATGGTGCATTGTCTTGTTGCAGGATGAGGCCCCGAGTAGGATGTTGAAGGCGCACAAACGCGAGCAAATGGTCGTCCAGGATATCCCGATAACGTTGACCTGTGAGGGACGATGTCACACGTACCAGGGGTCCCATTTCAGTCCACGTAAACAGTCCCCAGACGAGAATGCCACCCCACCAGCTTGAAGAGTACCCTGCTGGCAAGGAGAATCCATCGCTTCATGTGGTTTGCGCCGTACTCGTATCCTGCCACCCGCATGTACCAACGTGAATCTCGACTCATCAGCCCAGGCAACATTTTTCCACATGTCTAGTGTCCAGTGGCGATGTTCCGCGCCCATGATAATCTTTACACCCTGTGATGTGCGGTCAGCAGCGGTACCCTCGTGGGACGATGGCTTCTGTACCCCATAGCGAGGAGATGGTTCTGGATGGTGTGGCTGCTTACACGTGTTTGTGCACCAGCGTTAAATTGTCGAGTGATTTCTTGCACTGTGGCCGTCTATCCGCTGTTACAATGCGAGCTAGCCGACGATGACCCCACTCATCCACACGCTGTTGTCCACGGCAGTTGGCCCTTGTAGGGATGGTTTTACCGGATTCGATGTACTCACGGTGCACCCGTGACACAGTGGCTCGTGAAAATCCCAGTGCCTGCGCGACTTTCGAGATGGAGTGAACCATTCGTCGGGCCCTGACAATTTGCCCACGTTCAAAGGCGCTTAGATCCTTCGTCTTACCCATACTGCGTCCGACTCTTACTGATTCCCGTCGCATCACTCCTTACATTGTCGGATCGCTGCACTGCACACGTCATGTCGTTTCCGTTTACAGGGCCACCCACAGCGCCATATTTGCATAACGCCAGCTGTCTCTAATTCAATTGCTTTTCAGTGTATTAAATGTACCATAACGACATTTTAATGACGTAACAAGTTTTCCTAATTTTAGTACCATATAGTTACATGTTTTGACAGCTTCATTTTGGTAAGCAAATGTTAAGTTTATAATTTTTGTTTTCCAGAGCACTATTTTAAAAAGTTACCTAGTCGAAGTTTAAAACATTAAGTACATTAGTATCATTAAACGAAAATATTTACATCCGGAATATAAACATTATTTTTTATCTGGAAAAATACGAGTACTTATTGTCATAAATTTCCTGAAATTTGATTTTCAAGAAGTATTCAGAAAAACTGCCAATGTACAAATAATTATGTTTGTGTTACTCTTTATGTATCACAAACGCAATTTAATTATTTGTCCCTTAGCTGTTCCTTGAAGAATTTCAAAGACAATTTTCTAAGAAAATCTGAAATTTGTTCCAATTAGCTTTTAATAAAGTATTTTTCCAGATAAGAATTATGTTTTTTTGAGAACCTGACAACGCACTTACAGTTATTGTACTGGATAAATCTAAACGACTGTTTTGGTACTATAGAATGTTTTTCAGAAGGTTAACATGTCTCATTATAAATTGACTAACTTGATGTACCATTTTCTCAGAAGCTATAAAAAGCAATGGCATAAAATTCTGTGCAAATGTTTTGTCATTACTAAAGCTGTTGAAAAGACTGTTTCTTCCTTTTTTTATGATTTTGGGTTCAAAATAAATTCTATGAAGGATTGGAAAAGTTTATCTCGATACAAAGATTGAATCCAACCCCCTATTATTTGGAAGCACACGTTCCAGTAGTTATCGTATAATATGAGATATATTAGTTCCAGTTATTATAGCTGTAGTGTAACTTGTGAAAAAAAGGTGCAGAAAGTTTGGAAACAGATAAGTGATACGTTTAGATAAATGAATCAAAAAGTGATCTCTCATTTCTTTCAAAAAAAAAAAAAAAATACGAGTATATATTTCTGCTTGTATTTTAAATATCTTGTTTGTTCAGAACATAGTTTCCACAATATGTGGATTCATGCCCATCCAGGTACTTTTTTTCTCTTAAAAATAACAATATCCGGGGCTTGAAAATACCATGCCCGAGATGCCCAGGGCATGTAAATCATTGGCCTGGGCAGGTAAATAAAAAATCTAGTTTCCCACGCTAGGCAACTAAATTTTAAGATAAAAAAGTTTGTAATAAAATTTCCTACTACACAAGAAAAAAGACAGTCGTCGCATGTCGTGTTCCATTTCATTGTTAATTACCAGAAGTTGTTTTATTGTTACGAATTACCAAGGAAAGACAGATATCACATCTTCAATTATATACATTGGCGTGCAAAAATTAAGAACGAGACGGTTTCTCGAATGTAACGTCGTGCAGAAGTGCTCCACATCGACTCAAATCATACCATAAGATCCCTAAGGCGTCAGAATACGGGACAAGTGAGCAAAACCGTCCAAACAAGGAATCCAAAAGATACAAAGGCACTTTATTGAAATGTTAGCTTCGAGCACAACTGGACAGAAGACAGAAACGTCCATGCGACAGGCGGCTGCCAAGAATAATCCAGTCTTTAGTAGGTTATATGATCACCCCTGACTGCGTTGCGAGATTTACAACGTCTGTCCATGCTGAGGATGAGGTTGTCAAGGAGCTGTGGAGGCATCGCGGTTCATTCCTCTTGTAGCGCCAATCGCAGCTGCGGAATCGTTGCTGGCGGTTGGTGACGTGCTGAAAAGCGTCCCCCGAGAAGGACCCACATGTGTTCGATTGGATTTAGGTCCGGGGACCTTGCGGGTCAATCCATGCGTTGAATATCTTCACTCTTCAACAGCTCTGCGACAGCCACTGTGCGATGAGGTGTAGCGTTGTCGTCCATGAAGAGGAACTCAAGACCCACAGCACCTCTAAACAGACGCACGTGAGGCAGGAGAACCTAGGTACAATAGCGGACACCAGTGACTGAACATCCTTGGAAGATGTGGAGGTCAGTACGGCTATCAAGCATGATACCGCTCCAAACGAGAACTCCGTCACCTCCAAACCGGTCCCTTTCGATGATGTTGGAGGTGTGATTGCGTGTTCCCTGCTCTCTCCAGATATGTATACGTCCAGAATCGCTCGTCAGAACAAATCGGCTGTCATCCGTAAAGAGAACTAGACCCCATTGCTGATGTGTCCAGTTCTTATGTTCCTGGCGCCACAGAAACCGCCGTCTCCGATGAGCAGGCGTTAATGGCACACACCGTACTGGTCGTCACACAAATAGACCATCTTTTTGCAGCCTCTTGGCCACCTTAAAACGCGATAACGGACGTCCAGTTGTCTGTTGCATGTGCCTTGCGATTTCTCTCGCTGTCTGCCGTCTGTCTCTTCTCGCCTGTAGGACAATATAGCGGTCGTCCGCCGCCCTTGTTGCTCGTGGACGACCACTGCTAAACTTTCGGACAGCTGTTCCTGTCGTTCGAAGTGCTCTCCAAGCTCGTGAAACGATGCTGTGAGCGATCCCGAACTCCTTGACCATACTAGTCACACTTCGACCTTCTTCCAACTTCCCAATGACGCGACCTCGGGTAAAGTCATCCAGATGTCGTCTACTGGATTGCCTATTGGCCATATCTCGCGGTGGCAGCAACTCGACGTCGTTCAAACCGATATACACCGTGCAATAGCTTTCACCGATTTGCTGAGCGTACACCGCCCGTGTGTTTTATACCCTTCTGACCCCCCCCGTACGCCATGCTGCATATATGCTCATACCCTACCGTACCGGACCCTAGTCTATCTCCTGAGTGGTATTTCGGTCCGTTCTGCCTGCTCGTTCCGCTGTTATGCTAATTTCTCCTCTTCGTCCTTAATTTTTGAACACCAGTGTATTATGCTCTACGCCCAGAAATTGGAACCATATGTAGTTTTGCTCTAAATGCTGTTTATACAGTAATTAGCTATGGGATGCATGACTCAGTTTAAGTTAGGTCCACAAAAGGTTTTCACTCACCCTAGAGTTCTTGTCACGTGAAAATTTTCCCGCTTGATTGAAGCAATCCATTTTCTTATGAAGTTCCCATTTGTAGAGAATATGAATATTCTGACGATTTTTACTAACCACAGAAGAAAATAATAACATGTGCCCATCAATATAAAATGTGGTCCATAATATAACACGTGGTCTATCGTCATAATTACCGTGACCGTGGGGTACGCTGCATCTAAACGGCATAATGAATTTTTCTAGAGCTGTTTGTCCTAAAAATATTCCTTTACGAGAAGTTTTAATAAAGTATTTTAATTGACAATTTGACAACGATATGCAGACAAGAAACATTGACAGTGACGCTTATACAGGGAGCAAGCAAGCTCGACATTTCAACCACCCACCACGGATTGCCAGACTACCCTTCCCTACGTCACCCAGCTTCCGGTATTCAGTTGGCGGGCCTGTATAAGCTACAAGGAGGTGATGGTTGAACAAGGGTTCGGTAGTGACGAACAAGCAACTACTATCCAGGAGAAAAGTGGTTTTTGTTTTGGATTTAGATAAGCTATTTTGGGAATTGCTGCCGTTCGTCGATAGCTCAGTTGGCAGAGCGGAGGACAGTAGTGGCTGTAACCTGCGGTTAACCGTAGGTCGCTGTTCCGATTCTGGCTCGACGGAAAGATGTCCCCCCCCCCCCCCCCAACTGTTTTTTTATTTGGATTTAGATAAGCTATTTTGGGAATCGCTGCTGTCTGTCGATAGCTCAGTTGCTAGGGCGGAGGACTGTAGTGGCTGTAATCTGTGGTTGTTCTAAGGTCGCTGGTTCGATTACGGTTCGACGGGAAGATGTTTTTTTTTTAAAACTGGTTTTTTTTTTTGGATTTAGATAAACTATTTTGGGAACCGTTGCTGTCCGTCGATAGCTCAGTTGGCAGGGCGGAGGACTGTAGTGGATGTAATCTGCGGTTTTCGTTAGGTCGCTGGTTCCGGCTCGACGGAAAGATGCTCCCCCCCCAACTGGTTTTTTATTTGGATTTAGATAAGCTATTTTGGGAATCGTTGCTGTCCGTCGATATCTCAGTTGGCAGAGCGGAGGACTGTAGTGTCTGTAATGTGGGGTTATCCTTAGGTCGCTGGTTCGATTCCGGCTCGACGGAAAGATTTTTTTTTAATTTAGATAAGCTATTTTGGGAGTCCTTGCTGTCCACAAAAGGTTTTCATTCACCGATAGCTCAGTTGGCGCGCAGAGTACTGTAGTGGATGTAAGGTCGCTGGTTCGGTTCCGGCTCGACGGAAAAAAATTTCCCCAACTGTGTTTTTTTTTTGGATTTAGATAAGCTATTTGGGGAACCATTGCTGTCCGTCGATAGCTCAGTTGGCAGAGCGGCGGACTAAAGTGGCTGTAATCTGCGGGTACCGTTAGGTCGCTGGTTCGATTCCGGTTCGACGGAAAGATTTTTTTATTTACATAAGCTACTTTGGGGCTCGCTGCTGTCCGTCGATAGCTCAGTTGGCAGAGCGGAGGACTGTAGTGGCTGTAATCTAATAAGCCGCTGAGGACTTCGCAGAGGTAGCGTGTCGCATCGCTGCCTCTCCGAAGTCCTCCGCGGCTTCGACTTCCCAACCTCTTTCTCCACCATCCTCCTCACCCTTTACAGCAGCGCAGTTGTCAACGTCAGGACGTGGACTTTTCTCACCGCTCCCATCCCCTTCCAGAAAGGCATCTGCTAAGGGTGCCCCCTTTCTGGACAACTTTTTGCTTCGAACCCTTTCTACGCTCCGTCCGCACTGCCTTTGCATATTCCCACCCCATCGATCTCGCCAGCCATCGGCACCATGCCATCCATGTCTCTGCTTACGCCGATAATGCAAATTTCATCATACGGCAAAACAAACAGTTCCCTTTCCTCCTCTCCCTCTACGACGAGTACGCCATTCTCTCCGGTGCCTCCCTCAACCTCAGCAAAAGCACCGGACTGTGGTGCGGATCCTGGGCCTTAAGAATTGACGCCCCGTGCGCCGCCCAGTGGTCCTCGGACAGTCAGCACCTCCTCGGTGTTAACATCGGCAAGCGACTCGTCACCGACGACGCCACCTGGCCCCCTCTCGTTTGGAAACTCAAGCAGGCGGCAGGCTGGTGGGCTCAATCCAAACTCTGCACCTCATTCCACAGTCGTGCTATCATTGCAAATAGCCTCTTCATGTCCCAGGTCTACTACTCCTGGACTAACACGCCTGTCCCCTCCTACGTCCTCCTCGACATCACCAGAGTCCTCACCAACTTCACCTGGTCCAAGCACCACTGGACCACTGCTGAAACCCTTACCAAACCCATCTCCCACGGAGGACTCGCACTTTACGACGTCCCCCTCAGGTATAAGGCAGTCAGACTTGTTTCTTTTTTCTCTGTCCTCATCTCCGCCAACCCAGCTGTCTCGACTCTCCTCAATGTTCTCTCTTGTCCACGGAACCCCTCCCTCACCATATCCACTTTCCATCCTATGGACCACTACCCTCGTGTTCCTACTAGCCTCTCCCCCACGTACCACGAAGCCATGACCCTCTTCCGTTCTCTACCTATCTCCAGGGTCCCTCCAACTTCCACTCTCGAAATACTCTCCGAACCGCTTTACTTCTCCTCTCTCCTTCACCCCCCCCCCTCACCTTCCTTTCTTCCACTTCCCCACTTGACTCCGGGCGGGGATCATCACTGTCCGCCAACTTGTAAACACCAACCTCTCCTGGAGACATGTCTCCGAGCTCGCCCTCACTCTGCCCGGCTCCAACTCCAACAACTATAAGTTCACAGTCCTCAAAGACGCTCTCCGCATTCTCTTCCCCTCCCTCGTCTCTCCACAGGGTATTCGTACTATCCAGTCTGCTCCTATTTCTCTCCCATTCACACTCAACATCCTTCAGCCGCCCTCCCGGTACACTCCTTCAGTGTCAAGCAGCTGTACCACTTCCTCCACAACATCACACCAAACCCCTGCCCTGCTCTTTCCCTTCACCCTCTCACTCCACCTCCGTATGGTCCACACTGACCACACTCATTAACCACCCACACGAAACCAACATTCAATGGCAATTCCTTCATTCCCGCCTACCCATCCCAGTCAGTCTCCGCCAGATGAAAATTCTCAATTCCCCACTCTGCCCCTTCTGCACAGAGCCAGACTCCCTTCACCACACCTACATTCACTGCCCAGTCCTTCTCCCGAT
Organism: Macrothele yani; assembly: GCA_039090855.1. Classification (NCBI taxonomy): domain Eukaryota; kingdom Metazoa; phylum Arthropoda; class Arachnida; order Araneae; family Macrothelidae; genus Macrothele; species Macrothele yani. Next base: position 44,556,013 of record CM077004.1, read on the forward strand.
GTTCCACCTGATGTTCTCCCTAGCTTCCAAAGTCTGCCCTATCACACACAAAATGGAACACTATCAATACCTCAACTCTGCACCCACCACACCTCACACCTCAACAACATGCACCTACTTCTTCGTCCTCGCCAAATACATCATTTGGCAACTATACCTATCACTGACAGACCCTCCAGCAAGCACTCCACTGGTCCATCACCTCAAGAAAAGTCACCGCCCGACTGCAAGCTGACTACACTGAAGCGCACAGGACGGCGACCCTCAGCGAGTTCTGGAAGCGATGGAACCCTCACAGAAGCTGGTAAATCATCAATAACAGCAACAGGATCAGCCTCGACTGACGTGCCCCTCCAACTGAAAAGAGCCCAGCACCAGCCCTCGTGTGCAATCACCCACCTGACGCCAACCGCAGCAAAGCAACAAGACTGAAAACCACTCCACTCAACAAACCTAACTGCTCAACGAACTGTACCACATCTGCCATGGATTGAAAAAAGCATGAACTCTCCACTCTTGCAGCTCAAAAGAGCAAATCTGGTGTAAATAGACTTTCATCATTTGTAAATACTCAACTTCATCATCCTCTTTCTCATTTTTTTTTATTTATTTTTTTTTCTGACGAGCAAGAGCTCTGTCGCAATGTAAATGTAAAATTTTCTGTACCCATGTTTTGTTAATAAAGTTTGTTTTGAAAGTTCGCTTGTTCGATTCCGGCTCGAAGGAAAGAAGTTTTTTTAACTAATTTTTTTTTTAGATAAGCTACATTGGGGCTCCCTGATGTCCGTCGATAGCTCAGTTGGCAGAGCGCAGGACTGTAGCGGCTGTCGTCTGCGGTTATCCTTAGGTCGCTGGTTCGATTCCGGCTCGACGGAAAGATGTTTTTTAAACTAATTTTTTTTTTTTTTTAAGATAAGCTACTTTGGGACCCACTGATGTCCGTCGATATCTTAGTTGGCAGAGCGGAGGACTGTAGTGGCTGTCATCTGCGGTTATCCATGGTTCGATTCCGGCTCGACGGAAAGATGTTTTTTTAACTAATTTTTTTTTTTTTATAAGCTACTTTGGGATCCACGGATGTCCGTCGATAGCTCAGTTGGCAGAGCGGAGGACTGTAGTGGCTGTCATCTGCGGTTATCCTTAGGTCGCTGGTTCGATTCCGGCTCGACGGAAAGATGTTTTTTTAACTAAATTTTTTTTATTTTTTTTTTAATTCCTTAGATAAGCTGCTTTGTGGTATACGGATGTCCGTCGGTAGCTCAGTTGGCAGAGCGGAGGACTGTAGTGGCTGTCATCTGCGGTTACCCTTAGGTCGCTGGTTCGATTCCGGCTCGACGGAAAGATATTTTTTTATTTTTTTAATTCCTTAGATAAGCTGCTTTGTGGTACACTGATGTCCGTAGATAGCTCAGTCGGCAGAACGGAGGACTGTAGTGGCTGTCATTTGCGGTTATCCTTAGGTCGCTGGTTCAGATTCCGGCTCGACGGAAAGATGTTTTTTTTAAATAATTTTTTTTTTTTTTTTTAGATAAGCTACTTTGGGGCACACTGATGTCCGCGAATAGCTCAGTTGGCAAAGCGGAGGCCTGTAGTGGCTGTCATCTGCGGTTATCCTTAGGTCGCTGGTACGATTCCGGCTCGACGGAAAGATGTTTTTTTTAACTACATTTATTTTTTTATTTTTATTTTTTTTTTTTTTGATAAGCTACTTTGGGGCACATTGAAGGCCGTCGATAGCTCAGTTGGCAGAGCGGAGGACTGTAGTGGCTGTCATTTGCGGTTATCCTTAGGTCGCTGGTTCGATTCCGGCTAGACGGAAAGAAGTTTTTTTTAACTATTTTTTTTTTTTATATATATAAGCTACTTTGGGGCTCACTGTTGTCCGTCGATAGCTCAGTTGGCAGAGCGGCGGACTGTAGTGGCTGTCATCTGCGGTTATCCTTAGGTCGCTGGTTCGATTCCGGCTCGAAAGAAAGATATTTTTTTAACTAAATTTTTTATTTTATTTTGATTTTCTTAGATAAGCTACTTTGGGGCACCCTGATGAACGTCGATAGCTCAGTTGGCAGAGCGGAGGACTGTGGCTGTCATCTGCGGTTGTTCTTAGGTCGCTGGTTCGATTCCGGCTCCACTGAAAGATGCTTTTTTTAACTAATTTTTTTTTTTTTTGATAAGCTATTTTGAGGCACACATATGTCCGTCGATAGCTCAGTTGGCAGAGCGGAGGACTGTAGTGGCTGTCGTCTGCGGTTATCCTTAGGTCGCTGGTTCGATTCCGGCTCGACGGAAAGATATTTTTTTAAATAATTTTTTTTTTTTTAGATAAGCTACTTTGGGGCACACTGATGTCCGCGAATAGCTCAGTTGGCAAAGCGGAGGCCTGTAGTGGCTGTCATCTGCGGTTATCCTTAGGTCGCTGGTACGATTCCGGCTCGACGGAAAGATGTTTTTTTTTAACTACATTTATTTTTTTATTTATTTTTTTTTTTTTTTGATAAGCTACTTTGGGGCACACTGAAGGCCGTCGATAGCTCAGTTGGCAGAGCGGAGGACTGTAGTGGCTGTCATTTGCGGTTATCCTTAGGTCGCTGGTTCGATTCCGGCTAGACGGAAAGAAGTTTTTTTTAACTAATTTTTTTTTTTTTATATATAAGCTACTTTGGGGCTCATTGTTGTCCGTCGATAGCTCAGTTGGCAGAGTGGCGGACTGTAGTGGCTGTCATCTGCGGTTATCCTTAGGTCGACGGAAAGATGATATTTTTAACATTTTTTTTTTTTTTTAATTTTTAGATAAGCTACTTTGAAGCACACTGACGCCCGTCAATAGCGCAGTTGGCAGATCGGAGGACTGTAGTGGCTGTCATCTGCGGTTATCCTTAGGTCGCTGGTTCGATTCCGGCTCGAAAGAAAGATATTTTTTTAACTAAATTTTTTTATTTTATTTTGATTTTCTTAGATAAGCTACTTTGGGGCACTCTGATGTACGTCGATAGCTCAGTTGGCAGAGCGGAGGACTGTGGCTGTCATCTGCGGTTGTTCTTAGGTCGCTGGTTCGATTCCGGCTCCACTGAAAGATGCTTTTTTTAACTAATTTTTTTTTTTTTTTTTTTTTTTTGATAAGCTATTTTGAGGCACACTGATGTCCGTCGATAGCTCAGTTGGCAGAGCGGAGGACTGTAGTGGCTGTCGTCTGCGGTTATCCTTAGGTCGCTGGTTCGATTCCGGCTCGACGGAAAGATATTTTTTTAAATAATTTTTTTTTTTTTTTAGATAAGCTACTTTGGGGCACACTGATGCCCGTCGATAGCTCAGTTGGCAGAGCAGAGGACTGTAGTGGCTGTCGTCTGCGGTTATCCTTAGGTCGCTGGTTCGATTCCGGCTCGACGGAAAGATATTTTTTTAAATAATTTTTTTTTTTTTTTAGATAAGCTACTTTGGGGCACACTGATGCCCGTCGATAGCTCAGTTGGCAGAGCAGAGGACTGTAGTGGCTGTAATCTGCGGTTATCCTTAGGTCGCTGGTTCGATTAGGCTCGACGGAAAGAAGTTTTTTTAAATAATTTTTTTTTTTTTAGATAAGCTACTTTGGGGCTCACTGTTGTCCGTCGATAGCTCGGTTGGCAGAGCGGAGGACTGTAGTGGCTGTCATCTGCGGTTACCCTTAGGTCGCTGGTTCGATTCCGGCTCGAAAGAAAGATATTTTTTTAACTAAATTTTTTTTATTTTATTTTGATTTTCTTAGATAAGCTACTTTGGGGCACACTGATGTCCGCCGATAGCTCAGTTGGCAGAGCGGAGGACTGTGGCTGTGATCTGCGGTTGTCCTTAGGTCGCTGGTAGGATTCCGGCTCCACTGAAAGATGCTTTTTTTAACTAATTTTTTTTTTTTTTTTTTTTTGATAAGCTACTTTGAGGCACATTGATGTCCGTCGATAGCTCAGTTGGCAGAGCGGAGGACTGTAGTGGCTGTCATTTGCGGTTATCCTTAGGTCGCTGGTTCAGATTCCGGCTCGACGGAAAGATGTTTTTGTTTTTTTTAATGCTTTTTTTTTTCTTGATTTACATAAGCTACTTTGGGACCCATTGCTCTCCGTCGATAGCTCAGTCGGCGGCGGTTATCTTTAGGTCGCTGGTTCGATTCCGGCTCGACGGAAAGATGTTTTTGTTTTTTTTAATGCTTTTTTTTTCTTGATTTACATAAGCTACTTTATGACCCCTTGCTCTCCGTCGATAGCTCAGTCGGCGGCGGTTTTCTTTAGGTCGCTGGTTCGATTCCGGCTCGACGGACAGATGTTTTTTTTTTTAACTGGGTTCTATTTGGATTTAGATCGGCTATTTTGGGCACTTTGGCTGTCCGTTGAGATATCAGTTGGCAGCGCGGAGTAGTATCGTGGCTCTAATCTGCGGTTATCTTAAGGTCGGTAATTCAGTTCCTGCTTGACGGAATAATGTTTTTTCTTTACTGGTTTTTACTCGGATTTAGATCAGTTGTTTTAAAGACCGTGTCTCCCCGTCAATAATATTGGTAGAGTGGAGGCATGTAGTAGTTGTTATCTGCTATTGTCCTTCGGTCGATGGTTCGATTCCGGCCGGATGGGTGAGCGTTTTTAGCACGTCTTTTGTAAAAAAAGATCGTGCTTATGTTACCGGTTTGTCCGTCCGGCCGTCGGTACCCACGATATCTCTGCAACTATTAGTTCGATTTGAAAAATTCTTTTGCATTGGGAAGCTTGAAATATGCGAATGATGATCCTTCATTTCGTTTTTTTTTTTTACGAAGTACAAATTTCGCCGCTAGAGGGATTAAATGCAGATGATGTCGAATTCAAAAATACCTTTTATTCCACATATTTGCTTCTAAACATCCGATTGAAAAAATCTTTTATCTTTCGATTCCATTTTTATCGAAGAGTATTTTAGATATAGTTACTTTTTTTCAAATTACAGATTTTCCGCTAGGGGCGTAAAAGTAAATTACATTTTTCCCGCTAACTCTTCTTCTAAAACTCCGATTTCAAAAATTCTTTCTTCAGCGGATACACCTCCTGATGGGAAATCGTTTGCATATATTTTCAAATTTTTGGTAAAGAATACTTTAGCCACCAGGGGGCGTAAGTGTTAATTTTTGCTTCTGATGTATTTGCCATAAAATCTGAGCTTCTAAAATATCGCATGAAAAAATTATTTCGTGGACTGATGCCACTCACATCGATAAACCTTTTCGGAATATTTTCTTCTTAAAATATTTCACAGTTTCTCCGCCAGGGGGCGTAGATGTATATCTTATTTTTGTCAATATCTCTACTTCTAGGAGTCCGATTTGAAAAATTCCTTCTTTGTTGGATAGCGTTATCAGTGTGACATGTTTTTCATACAACTTCAAAATTTTCAAGTAATTCAAAGACTTTCCGCTAGGGGGCGTAGATGTCAATTGCGTTTACCCGTATATCTCTGGTTCTAAATCTCCGATTTAAAAATTTTTTCTGCACCGGATATAGCTCCTGATGGGAAATCGTTTGCACATAATTTCTGATTTTTGTGAAAAAATGGTTTGGCCACCAGGGGGCGTAAATCTGAATATCCGCTTCTGATGTATTTGCAGCAAATATGAGCTTCTTAATTCTCGATTGAAAAAAACATCGTTTGTAGACTGATACTACTCATGTCGACAATTTTTTTTACAAACATTTTCTTCTTAAAATAATGCATAGTTTCCACGCCAGGGCGCGGAGATGTATATCTTATTTTCATCAATATCTCTACTTCTAGGTGTCCGATTTGAAAAATTCCTTCTGTGTTGGATAGCGCTTCCAGTGTGACATGTTTTTCATATAATTTCAAATTTTTCAAGTAATTCGTAGACTTTCCGCTAGGGTACGTAAAGGTAAATTGTTTTTTCCCCTGTATCACTGCTTCTAAATCTCCGATTAAAAAAATTCTTTCTGCACCGGATACAGCTCCTGATGGGAAACCCTTTGCATATAATTTGTAATTTTGGTAAAAAATGGTTTGGCCACCAGGTGGTGTAAATCTTAACTTCCGTTTCTGATGTATTTGCAGCAAACTATGAGCTTCTAAAATCTCGATTGCCAAAAAATTCGTTTGTTGACTGATACTACTCATGCGACAAACCTTTTAGGAACATTTTCTTCTTGAAATAATGCATGGTTTCTACGTCAGGGGTCCTAGATGTATATCTTATTTTTGTCAATATATATATTTCTAGGTGTCCAATTTGCAAAATTCCTTCTTCGTTGGATAGTGTTTCCGATGCGAAATGTTTTTCCTGTAAATTCAAATTTTCAAGTAAATCACAGACTTTCCGCTAGGGGGCACAAAGGTAAATTACGTTTTCTGCTTTATTTCTGCTTCTAAAACTTGGATTTGAAAAATTCTTCCTGTATCGCATGCAGGACCTGATGGAAAATGTTTTTCACATAATTTCTAATGTTTGGTAAAGTATGGTTTGGCCCCCAGGGGGCATAAGTGTTAATTTCTGCTTCTGATTTATTTGTAGCAAAATCTGGGCTCCTGAAAACTCGACTAAATTTTTTTTTTTCTTGAACCGATACCGCTCATATGGAAAAACCTTTTGAGAATACTTTCTTTCTAAAATAATGCATGGTTTTCCCACCAGGGGGCGTAAAGTCATCTTATTTATGTCGATATCTCTGTTTCTAAGAATCCGATTTGAAAAATTCTTTCTGTGTTGGAGAGCGTTTCCGGTGCGAAACGTTTCTCATGTAAATTCATGTTTTTCTTAACGCACAAGTTTGCAACCAGAGGGCGTAAGCTCACACTTCCGTTTACAGCAATATCTGAGGAATTAAAAACCCGATTGAAAAACTTCTTTATTTCTTCAGATACTATTGTTTTCCATACCGGTTCCATTGACTATGAATAGCTTTGATAAATTTAATTTGCGTCAGAACGGATTAAAAAGCCGTGCTTATTACACCCGAAAATTCGGTGTCATCTTACTTGTTTGTTATCGTTCTCAACTTTAGCCCTTTCTTAGTTTCTTCGTCCTTTTATTTTTTTTTTCCCCAGCTGTTTTCAATCTATCTGTGCGAATTCATTCATCACTGAAAAAATCTTGATATAAAGTGAGAATAACTAAAGAAATCTAGTGAATTTTTAAGTGCTTTTTTTTTTCTATAAATTCTTTCCCAGTATTAAATATCCCCAAGTGATGCACTCTGTAAGATATGATGATTTTACGAATTTAGACACTGGGTGAGATTGATTACGTACCGGTTTATGTTTATAGAATAAAGTTCATGCCGTCTAGGCACATTAGAAATATTTTATTTTTCGCTAAAGCACACCAGCGCTTTCAAACTATTATATCGTTTCATCGTCAGGTGTACAAAATAAGATACAGATCTTTTCAAATACACACTATTCAAAATACTCCTTGAGGTTATAACGGCAAGTAATATATTTACATGATGGTTATGATCAGAAACTCTGAGGCGCGTGTTTGATTTAAATATTAAATTGTTGTTTCTTTCCCAGTAGCAACAAGGTTGCTCGTTAAGGCTGTGTACCTTGCGTTTTACCGCTGTCGTTTAGGTATCGTTTCACGCCGCCGCCGTCGAGGTGTCTTCTGTAGACTTTTATGAATGACTTTTTTTTTGTGTCATTTTTTTCAGTGGTTCGGGTAAAATGAACCTGAAAAAATACTGCGTAACCAAAAATCTAAATAAGTGACTTCTAATTGCACTGTTTCTTCTTTGGTGAAGAGGTAAATCACTCAGGAAATGTCGCTTTCTATATAGGTACTAACTCCTGAGCAGCTTCATCGCTGCACAAAATTGTATTTTTAAATCAGTTTTGTAAAATACATCTGAACATTAACTCCCTAAAACTATAATATGGATGTAATAATTTCGACTTAACAGTATGTAATAAACTTCGTCAGCATGAAATTCACGAAAAGGTATTTACACGAAAATTATGGGCAAAAATATGACGTGAATTCGTTATTGAATCACCAAAATATGAGAGCAAAATTTTTTGCAACATTTTTTTTTATTTTTAGCACGTTTTTTGTTAAAGAAAAAGATCGTGCTCATGTTATTACTTTGTCCGTCTGTCCGTGGACACTCTCTGCAACTATTAGTCAATAGTCTGCAGCTATTAGTCCGATTTAAAACATTCTTTTTGCATTGGGAAGCTTGAAATGTTCTCGAGAATGATGATCCTTGCATTCCGGGTTTTTCCTGATGTACAACTTCGCCGTTAGAGGGGTAAATGAAGAATTCGAATTCAACATACGTTTCATTCTATATATTTACTTCTAAATATCCGATCGAAAAAAAAATCGTTTCTTTTCTATGACTTTTACATCGAAGATTATTTTAAGGTACAGTCTCTTTTCCAAGTAATGCATAGATTTTCTGCCAGGGGCGTAAAGGTAAACCGCGTTTTCCCCGATATCTATGCTTCTAAAAGCCCGATTTAAAAAAAATTCTTCCTACATCGGATACAGCTCCTTATGGGAAATGTTTTGCACATAATATCTCATTTTTGGTAAAGAACGGTTTGGCCACCAGGAAGCGTAAGTGTTTATTTCTGCTTGTGACGTATTCGCAGCAAAATCTGAGCTTCTGAAAATCAGACTGGAAAATTCTTTCGTGGATCTATACCTCTCACGTCGGAAAACCTTTTGAAAATACGTCCTGCTTAAGATAGTGCATAGTTTTTCCGCCAGAGATCGTAGATGTGTATCTTATTTTTTTGTTGATATCTCTGCTTCTATCAGTCTGATTTGAAAAATTCCTTCTTTGTTGGAGATCGTTTCCGGCGCGAAATGGTTCTCATAATTTCATATTTCTCTTAACGCACAAGTGTGTAAATAGAGGGTGTAAGTTCACATTCTTTTTACAGAAACTTACACCTTGTTCTGCATCGTCAGTAAGAAGCGAGTTTGGTGAGAGCCCCATGAGGCAATGGATTTTTTTGTATATATGTTATACACTATCTACCAACAAGTAATTGGACACCCCGGCAATCGACGATATCTGCGGTCCTGATACACGTCACAGCCGCCGCCGTTCAATATCGTGTGGGAAACAACAACGCAACTAGTCGCATGCAAGATACCACGCAGTTCGGAGCTCTCTGATTTCGAGAAAGGTGTAATCGTCGGGTATCACAGAAATGGCCGATCCATACGTGACATATCCAGCTAGTTGAAGTACCCAAAATCGACAGTGGCCTACGTGATTGGCAAGTGGAAGATGAGAGGTGACTGTCAGAATGTGCCCCGACCCGGCAGACCCACAAAACTGGGAGTTAGAGACCGACGGGTGCTGGCCAGAGAAATTCGGAAGAACCGCACCAAATCGATGGGCCACATCCGCGAGGAGTTTCAAGAAGCATCTGGGAGTGTTCGTTCGATGAATACTATCTGTAATGAAGCCCATCTGCTCGGTTATCATGGACGTGCCGCCGCCCACAAGCCTTTGATCACCAAGTCCAATAGTGCTGCTCGACTAACGTGGTGCAAAGAACGTCGACAGTGGACCGTTGAACAGTGGAAACAGGTTCTCTGGAGCGACGAATCAAGGTTCACCCTCTACCGTTCGGATGGCAGGGTCTGTGTTTGGCGTCTGCCTGGAGAACGCCTCCTGCCGGAATGTATTGTGCCAACTGTGAAGTTCAGCGGCGGTGGAATTATGCTATGGGGGTGTTTCTCCTGGTATGGCACGGGACCCTTGGTCGCAATCCTGGTAGGCTCAACGCCGAGACCTATTGCACCATTTTGGATGACCATTCGCTTCCTACGTTGTGGCAGTTTTACGGGGTGGACCCATGTTGTTTTCAGGATGACAATGCCACCTGTCATGTTACGAGGTCCACCATGGCTTGGTATGGTGACAATGGGGTTAATCGAATGGACTGGCTTGCGCAGAGCCCGTACCTTAACCCTATCGAGCACCTCTGGGACGAGTTGGAGCGTCGACTTAAGGGGTGCCCCCACCGTCCGAAATCGGTGAAGGAACTGACCTGTCTTCTCCAAGCCGAGTGGAAGAAAATACCGCTAGCCGTCGTACAACGTCTGGTGAGAGTATGCCCCGGAAGGTCGCAGTTGTAATCGCCGCTCGTGGAGGCTCCACCAACTATTGAAGGTGAATAAACTTCGTTTTCTTTTGCTATCACAGGTGTCCAATTACTTGTTGGTAGATAGTGTATTAGGGTGTTCCAAAAAATTAAGTTTTGAATTTCTTTGTTCCCCTCTACCCATTTTTTTAAAAATATACATAAACATTATTTATGCAAAATTTCAGCCTAGTCGAATAATATTTAGGGGTCGCGCATCACCATCGAATTTCTATTGAAAATTAGCAGAATGGATAGATGAAGGGTAGTGTAGAATGCCATCACCCTAAATAATAATACTGTCGAAAGGGTTTAATATCAAAAGTATAGCATCTCTTCAATTTAAGGTGGACGTCTAGTGATTTTGCTTCCTATACTTCCAATGGGCAAACTTCTGTACACATTTTTTCACAATTGATGTGTTCCCAAGGATGAAAATTTGAACATCGATTAAATAACTTCATATTATAACTTAGAATACTTAATATTTTCTAAAACATAACCATAATTATATTAAAAATCAATAACTTTTACTTTGGTGGTGTTGAGACCAGGAAAAAGATGGCGCGACCTGTACGTTGATGACGTCAGTAGACAAACAAATGTTGGGTTGCTTAATTATGGCTATGTTTTAGAAAATATTAAGTATTCCAAGTTATAATATGAAGTTATTTTAATCGATTATCAAATTTTCATCCTTGGGAACGCATTAATTGTGAAGAAAATGTGTACAGAAGTTTGCCCATTGGAAGTATAGGAAGCAAAATCACTAGACGTCCACCTTAAACAGTGTTCGGTCAGTTAAAGAAATAAGATCGTCGCGCTTGTTCTGACTTTATCACAAGGGACCTTTGCGATTTTGTGAATTCAATCGCTGAAAATGCTCATCCTCATTGGTTTACGCACCCAAAGAAAAGCAGGAAACAAGGATTTTTTATCGGCGGACTGTAAATAGGGATGGAAATAAACGAGTTCAAAGTTCGACGAAATTTTTGTTTTGATTTATCTTTTTTAGCCACTGGGGGCGCAGCAGTCAACACGAACTGCAGAAACTACGCAGTTGGTTCTAGAGATGGGTTTTTACATTGATTTTTCGGTAACGTTCCAACCGTGACGTTTCAAAAAAGTAACCGTGACAAGTAACGGTGAAAAAGTCACTGTTTGGGACAAGAACGAACACCTGCACCTGTATGCTCAAATAAGTCACGTGGTGAAATCACAATCCACAGGAACCTTTCATTAATCGTTACTCAGCAGTCGGCATTTTGCCTCGCAGTTCTCGTTCTGAGTTCTCAAGAGGATTCGTGTTCGTGCTGTTTCCGAGATTTCCACTGACAGACTAATTGGCACTTGTATTCTTAATTACTTTTCAGGCATTTTAGTTAGTCATAGGTATTTTAGTTACTTTTCATAGGTAAGTCACGGAGAAACATTAAATATGAAATCTTTTAAATCCCGAAGAGCAGATAGTATAGTCAAGCTCGTATATGAAAAATTTTTAAGTAGAAGATAAATGAATTATTATTTATAATTCATTTATTCGGTTGGTCTGTAGACAGACCTAAACACAAAAAAGATTTTTATTTGGGTATATTTTTAGCCAATAATTACATTTTTCTGAAATTTTGTGCTTCAGCCCTAAAATAAAAACCTTGGTGCTCTAGACGTTATTGAACGGTGGTTTGGGTGCAAAATAGCATATATAAATGTCACTTAAAATAAAAACAAGAAAGATGACACCGAATTTTCGGGTGTAATAAAGCACGTCTTTTGAGTCCGTTCTGATGCAAATTAAATTTATCGAAGCTATTCAGAGTCAATGGAACTGGTATGGAAAACAATTGTATCTGACGGAAGAAAGAAGTTTTTCAATAGGGTTTTTAATCCCTCAGATATTGCTGTAAACGGAATCCTGAGCTTACGCCCTCTGGTTGCAGACTTGTGCGTTAAGAAAAACATGAATTTATATGAGAAACATTTCGCACCGGAAACGCTTTCCAACACAGAAAGAATTTTTCAAATCGGATTCATAGAAACAGAGATATCGCCAAAAATAAGATGTGACTTAACGTCCCCTGGTGGGAAAACCAAGCATTATTTTAGGAAGAAAGTATTCTCAAAAGGTTTTCCCATATGAGCGGTATCGGTCCAAGAAAAAAAAAATGTTGTCGAATTTTCAGGATCCCAGACTTTTGCTACAAATACATCAGAAGCAGAAATTAACATTTATGCCCCCTGGTGGCCAAACCATTCTTTACCAAACATTAGAAATTATGTGAAAAATATTTTCCATCAGGTCTTGTATGCGATACAGGAAGAATTTTTCAAATCGGAGTTTCAGAAGCAGAAATAACGCAGAAAAAGCAATTTACCCTTGTGCCCCCTAGCGGAAAGTCTGTGATTTACTTGAAAATTTTGAATTTGCAGGAAAAACCTTTCGCATCGGAAACACTATCCAACAAAGAAGGAATTTTTCAAATCAGACTCCTTGAAGTAGAGATATTGATAAAAAATAAGATATACATCTGCGCTCCCTGGAGTAGAAATCATGCATTATTTCAGAAGAAAATGTTTCTAAAAGGTTTGTCGACATGAGTACTATCGGTCTACAAACGACGTTTTTTTCAATCGAGAATTTTGAAGCTCAGATTTTGCTGCAAATACATCAGAAGCGGAAATTAAGATTTACGCCCCCTGGTGGCCAAACCATTTTTTTTACAAAAATTTGAAATTATGTGCAAACGATTTCCCATCAGGAGTTGTAACCGGTGCAGAAAGAATTTTTCGAATAAGAGATTTAGAAGCAAAGATATAGGGGAAACGCAATTTATCTATACGCCCTAGTAGCGGAAAGTCTATGAATTACTTGAAAATTTTGAAATTATATGAAAAACATGTCACACTGAAAACGCTATTCAACAAAGAAGAAATTTTTCAAATCGGACATCTAGAAGTAGAGATACTGATGAAAATAAGATATACATCTACGACCCCTGGCGGAGAAACTGTGGAATATTTTAAGAAGAAAATATTCCAAAAAGGTTTATCTATGTGAGTAGCGTCATTCCACGAAATAGTTTTCGATATTTTAGAAGCTCAGATTTTATGGCCATCAGAAGCAAAAATTAACCCTTACGCCCCTGGTGGCCAAAGTATTCTTTATCAAAAATTTGAAATTATATGCAAAATATTTTGCATCAGGAGGTGTATCCGCTGAATAAAAGATTTTTCAAATCAGAGTTTTAGAAGAAGAATTATCGGGGAAAATGTAATTTACTTTTACGCTCCCTAGCGGAAAATCTATGCGTAATTTGAAAAAGTAACTATATCTGAAATACTCTTCGAAATAAATGGAATCGAAAGTTAAAAGAATTTTTCAATCGGATGTTTAGAAGCAAATATGTGGAATAAAACGTATTTTTGAATTCGACATGATCTGCATTTACGCCTTCTAGCGGCAAAATTACGCATCGTAAAAAAAACGAAATACAGGATCGTCATTCACATATTTCAAGCTTTTTAATGCAAAAATAATTTTTCAAATCGGACTAATAGTTGTAGAGATATCGTGGGTGCAGACGGACGGACAAACCGGTAACATAAGCACGATCTTTTTTTTAGAAAAGACGTGCTAAAAAAACGACTTCCGAGATGGAGTGACCCATTCGTCGGGCCCCGACAATTTGCCCACGATCAAATGCGCTTAGATCCTTCGTTTTACCCATACTGCGTCCGACTCTTACTGATTCCCGTCGCATCACTCCTTATATTGTCGGATCGCTGCATACGTCATGTCGTTTCCGTTTACTGGGCCGCCCACAGTGCCACATTTGCATAACGATCCCAGGCAGGTACGAACGCTCGATTCACTAAATATCCGTGGTCCGACGGCTTAACGGATGGGCACGTTAAGCCGTCGGACCACGGATACTGGCTCCCCAGTAACAAATAAAGGCGTCTTCCTCCCCCTTTCTGCTTCGCTTCCGTGTCACTTTCCTATCGGGCGCTCTAGCCCAAAGCTCCTAGTTTCCTATTTCTAAGGGTTGTTTAAGACCTGGGGTCAGACTAAAATCCTCTACATATGATCATGATCATGATCAATTGCTTTTCAGTGTAGTTCCATCAGGACATCGATCCCGTAATGAAGTTGTTGTGTTATATATATGAGTGTATTTACGAGTCGATAATAATGATGACATGTGTTAAGGAAAGACTTAATGGACAATAAGGGGCTCAAATTGATACGGGTCTCTAACAAGCCCCATCGAGCACTGACTCAGCTTATTTGTAAACACAACTCATAGTTCAGGAGGTGGTGCCATGGAGTGGGGCGCATTCTGTAGGTACGGAATGGGTCCCCTGATATTGTTGGTCGGTCTGGTGTCCTGCAAGGATTATCTGAACATTGTTACTGATCAAGTCCAATCCGAAATGCTGACTTTTATCCAGCAAATGACCGTTAAGATATGTTCACCAATGGTTCAGCCAGCATGACAGCAACATCCGCCATCTTTCCCGGCGACAGCAAATCTGAGCCATTTAGAGGACTATTTGGTGTACGCCTAGTATGCTGTAGACGTAGATGCACTCCAACTGCATGTGGAATCTATGCCAAACCGCATACATGCAGTAATTCGGGCTAATTGAGGCCCGACGCGGTATTGAATAAAAGTTTCTAATTTTGTGGCCAGTGTGTGTAGAAGCAGGTGTTTCGAATGATCGCCAATATGATGTGTGCTATAGAAATAGGTTTTGAAGATATTACTGAACAATCTGTAAACTTGAAGAGAATAAAAGTCAGTGAATTTAATTTGTAGTATGTCAGAGAGTTATTTTGTTTTTGTAATGTACACTGAAAATAATAAAGTACAGGGTGTCCATAAATGAAGTATACAACTTCAGTATGCTATTAAAAAAAGCTACAATAAATAACAACTTACTTTTATTGTCAAAACACATGGTAACTGTCAAAGTTCCTTTTTTTAATTTCAATAAATCTCCACGTATGCTCCATTGGTTGCTCGCATGATGTCTAAACGATAGTCCAGTTCCACTTACTATGATGTCTAAACGATAGTCCACTATCTCACTAGTTCTACGTCCAATGGAATTGGGTCTCCACGTGTGCTCCATTGGTTGCTCGTATGATGTCTAAACGATAGTCCAGTTCCACTTACTAATGCCTAAACGATAGTGCAGTTCCACTTACTAATGCCTAAACGATAGTCCAGTTCCACTTACTAATGCCTAAACGATAGTCCAGTTCCACTTACTAATGCCTAAACGATAGTCCCGTTCCACTTACTAATGTCTAAACGATAGTCCACTATCTCACTAGTTCTACGTCCAATGGAATTAGAACTCCACGTGTGCTCCATTGGTTGCTGGCGCGATGTCTAAACGATAGTCCAGTTCCACTTACTATGATGTCTAAGCGATAGTCCACTATCTCACTAGTTCTACGTCCAATGGAATTAGGTCTCCACGTGTGTTCGATTGGTTGCTCGCATGATGTCTAAACGACAGTCCAATTCCACTCACTATGATGTCTAAACGATAGTCGAGTTCCACTCACGTACGCTGCAGAATGTCCTGTGTAACGAGGAGGAAGGCTGCAGTAATACGTTCCTTGAGCTCAATGGTAGATTTGACCTTTTTCTTGTACACAATGTCCTTAATAAAGCCTCAAAGAAAAAAATCGCATTGGGGTAATATCAGGAGAATGGGGTGGCCACGCCGTGGGAACCCCACGTCCAATCCAACGCCATGGAAAATGGTGGTCTAAAGATCAAGATTTTTCATTTCATACAGACCTGCAAAACGAAATACGTGGTCGCCGAGCTGTTGCTGTTTCTGACGATGTTCTGTTACGTGTGGTTGAAGCGGACCCCCGAAAAACGTGTCGTGAGATAGCGGCTCAGGTAGGTGTCCACCACACGACGGTTGTTCGGCGTCTGGCTGCGTTGGGTAAGGTCAAAAAAGTTGAACATGTGGCTGCAGCATGAGTTGACAACTGCCAACAAGACTACAGGTGTTTGGGAGTCTGCACGTCGCTGCTTGCCTAGAATAAACAGGAACCTCTACTGCATCGAATCGTCACCTGCGAGGAGAAGTGGGTCTTTATGATAATCGGAAACGATTTGCACAATGGTTAAGCAAAGCACAGCCTGCTGGACGGCATCATAAATCACCCCTACAAACCAAGAAGATGATGCTCCTTGTCTGGTGGTCTACAACCGGGATAATTCCTCAGAATTTCTTGGTAAGAGGCCAAACCATCACTGCAAAACGTTATTGTGCTGAATTACACCAGATGCACAGGAAATTGCTGCAGAAACAACCGGCTTTGGTCAACAGACATGGTGCTCTTCTGCTCCAGGACAACGTCCGCCCTCATGTTGCACGACGAACGAAGCTGACACTAAGTGCATTGGGCTATAGCACTGCCTTATCCTGCCTATTCCTCGGACCTGTCTCCAGACTATCATCTGTTTTGTCGCCTGGATTACTTCCTGTCCGGAAAACAGTTCACGACAGACAACGAAGTTCAAGGTACAGTTGATGACTCCTTCGCATCCCAACCACAAGACTTTTTTCGTTCTGGGATCATGGCCTTGCCGGAAAGATGGCAACTATGTGTCGATGCCGAGAGGGATTATTTTACCTAGGTAAGTTGCCCTACTTTTCCGTTCTCGCTGTCCACGTGTGCTGGTCCTTTGCAGGATATTTCATTCGCAACAACCCAATAAATTGATTTAAATGATACCATCCCGATAATACGCTACCAGTGAGCACACACGCCTCTGTGAAGTGAACAGCATTTTTATTTTTCGCGAAGCCACCCCGGTAGCTCAGCAATTTAAGCTCTGGCTTCTCACCGTTTGTCTGAGTGGGTCTTGGCTCAAGTACAAAAGAAGGCATAGGAAATGTGGCTCTCTTTCTTCCCTGGAACCAGTGGCCCCAAAGCTGGTGACAACTCATGGCCCTTAGAGTTAGTTGCTCACAGTGGTTGTTAAACGACGAAAAAAGAAATCAGGAAAATACTGCGTGTTATTATGCATATAATTGCCAGCTGTCGATAGATACTATGCAAACAATGACGAACGCCATTTCTTAGTTTCATATTACAGTCATTTGCAAAAGTTTAAAACCACCTGTTAGTATTTGGAGATTTCTCCCGATTACTCAACTTCCTGTCGGTGTTGCATCATCATACTGGTGCAGTGGTCTAAGCGATGGCCTATGATCATTCGCCCGAAAGGGTCCGGGTTCGAATCCCGGTGAGGCATGTATGTTGTGTTTGTCTTACGGCACTGGCTCTCTCCCTTCCCTGGAGTCAGTGACCCTAAATTAGGGACGGGCGACTGCTTATATAGTCCATTGAGTTGCTCACGATGGTCGTTAAACCTCCAATCAAATACAAAATAAATAAATCATCCATCATACAGCGGCAGTTGTTGATAGAGTTGGGGGAAGCGTGCGAGCGTCAGTTTGCTTCTGGTTTTCATGCTATGAGGTTTCGTACGTATTTTTTTATACAGGGTGTATAGGAAAGTCCCTTTAGCCTGAAATAATTTCCGAACAGAGAGAGGTACAGTTATGCAAGTGAGATAACGGTATAGTAAAGCGACTACGCCCGATCGAATGCAACCAATAGCAGCGCCCCTAGTAGCGAAATGCGGAAGTTAGCCATTGCAAATCGAGAACGAAAAGAGATAGAGCAAAATTTCCAATTACAAAGCTGCAGAGCATCAATTACTTAGTAAAAAACGACATTTGTTTCACACGGATAAAATAAATTTTCGCCTGAATACCTTACAATGTCCGAAACGATGCGCGACGATTCGAATCTGCATATTCACATTTCGCAAATATAGCCGTATGCAAATGCAAATTGTGACGTTGTACCGTACCTACGATATAAAAACATGTAGCAGGGTGTACCCTGATCAGAAGTTTAGGTCTACGTACGCTGTGTGAGAATGGCGAGCTTGGATTTCTGCGGTTACGTAAAAAATCAGATGTATGCAACAGCGCCTACAAGTCTGCGGGATCTACGTCGTCGTGTTACAGATGCTTGCAATAGTGTGACACCTTCCATGCTGAGGAATGTGCATGCAGAGTTACTTTCACGAATACAAATGTGTATCGTGGGCAATGGCGAACTCTTCGAGCATACGCGACATTAACTTTTCATCGCTGTGCGCCAGTTTGCCTTTTTGTTTTTGTTTTGTCTGACGTCATCAAACTGTATTGACATAAGTACGCATTTATGTAATAAATTGTGTGTATTTGCTCATGCCTATGCCTGTTCCCTTCAAACGTTCACACAAAAGGTCGCGCATCGATTTCGGACATTTTAGGGTATTCAGGCGACAATTTATCTTATCCGTGTAAAACAAATGTTGTTTTGTACTAATTATTTGATACTCTACAACTTTGTAATTGGTAATTTTGCACTATCTCTTTTCGTTTTCTATTTGCAATTACTAACTTCCGCATTTTGCCACTAGGGGTGCTGCTATTGGTTGCATTCGATCGGGCGTAGTCGCTTTACTATACCGTTATCTCACTTGCATAACTGTACCTTTCTTCTTCGTTCGCAAGTTATTCTAGACTAAAGGGACTTTCCTATGCACCCTGTATAGTGAAAAATGGGCAAAAAGGGCATCATCAAGCGTTACTGAGAGGGCACAAATAGTGACTTTATATCATGAAGGATATTCGGAATGTGACATAAGCAGAAAGGTGAATGTGAGCAAGACTGCTATTTATAATACGATCATGAAATATCAAGATATAGGTGAATTTAGGGACCGAAAGGGAAGGGATCCAAGGAAAACAACCCCCACGTGGTGACAATACCATCAGGGGAATAGTTATGCGTTATCCGAGGAGTTCGTGCAAGAAAATCAAGGCCTTTCTATATTCAAAAGGGTCTGATATTAGATTCAGCACTGTTTCCCGACGTCTTAGCAAAGATTTTGGATTAAAGTCTTATAAACCTGCACATAAACCTAGACTATCCCCTGTCAGGAAAAAGAAGACTCCAGTTTGCAAAGCGTCATCAATCGTGGACTGCTGAAAATTAGAGCCACGTTCTTTTTTGCAATGAATCAGCTGTGCATTAGTTTGAATCACGTGAAGCACATGCACGACCAAAAGGCAAAAGGTTTCATGAAAACTAAACCGTTAGCACCATGAGACATCTGCCTACTCAGATGATAATGTAAGCATCCGGTACTGCTTCACAGGTACTACCATGACTGGTCCTTTATGTGGAAATGTTACGTGAGAAGCTATTAACTCATGTGCAAGAGCACAGATGCACAATCTTTATGCATCATGGTGCTCCATGCCACAGATCAAAGACAATAAAGGACTACCTGCGGAGGAAAAATATAACTGTGCTTGACTGGCCCGGTAATAGTCTTGACCTTAACCACATCGAAAATTTGTGGACCATTTTAAAGACAAGGTAACAGAAAAACAGCCATCAAATTCCCAAGCTTTGATTGACGCGATAAAGTACATGTGGTGCATAGACATTTCAAGTGACTACTGCAAATCCTTCAATGAGAGTACGCCATAGCGTTTTCTGTTCGTTATAAAAAACAAAGGTGGTCATACAAAGTACTGATTTTGGTCTTTGTGTGTTCTAAAAAATGTACAAGGTATTCATCTGTGGTGTTATGTTTTCAAATATCTCTGACTAGTAATTAGTTGTTTGATTGTTTCTTTGAAAATTTAAATTTTCAATAAATTGACAAATGGTCTTAAACTTTTGCAAATGACTATTTCCTTTTAAGGATTCATCGCAAGGTTAGCTCAGCCCTGAGGCCCTTAGTCTGTAAAAACCTTTGTGTCACGTATGAGAGAGAAAGTGACAGAGAAACGGGTTAGAACTCTGACAGGAAGTTCAGGAAACAGGCTGAGCGCAGTAGGTATGACAATGTCGGATAGGAGGTGAGAGACTAATGATTAACAGGAATTCTTACCCTTGTCTGCCTGGGCATAGCGCGTTCATTGTCTTGCGGTGGATGTTGAGGGCTCGCTATTCCAACCAACAGGTTGAA
This sequence comes from Macrothele yani, assembly GCA_039090855.1. Taxonomy (NCBI): domain Eukaryota; kingdom Metazoa; phylum Arthropoda; class Arachnida; order Araneae; family Macrothelidae; genus Macrothele; species Macrothele yani. The sequence continues at coordinate 44,576,196 of CM077004.1, forward strand.
CAGTCAGATGCCCTGTTTGCAAGGTTACAAAAACCATTTTCACCTTTCCACGCAAATTAAATAATTCAACTTAGAGGTTATCGGCTAAAGTGACCACATCAGAAAGCGGGGACTTAAACAATATGACTTGTGACGTACTGCAGAGGTAAAGCATGTGTCAAGAAGACAAATTTGCAGCGATAGGTCTAAGCGCTAGCTATTGACCATTCCTTCGAGATGGATCGGGGTTTGAATCCCGGTGAGGCACGGATTTTGCGTTTGTCTTATGACACTGCTCTCTCCCTTCCCTGGAACCAGTGGCTCTAAATAAGGGACGGGCCACTGCTTACAGCCCATCGATTTCCTCACGGTGGTCGTTAAATTCCAAGAAAAACAAGGGGGGGGGGAGACACAGAATAAGTGCTATATTTTTATCTTGATTCGAACCCGGACTCAGATCGCATAATTAGCCAGAAGATCACTTTACTATCAAACAGGAATCTGACTACCGACACAATAGCTTATGGTGTTTTCCGTCTTGTACAGTGTCTTACACGAGTTGTCATGGACTGGGTCTTACGGACTGGGAAATCATATGAACCTATGTACACCGGTGAGCACATACCTAACAAGCTGTACGACCCCTTTAGCCAGCAAAACAGCGGCCACTCGGCCAGTCATCGCTTCGATGAGGTGGCGATAGGCATTTTGGGGTATCTCGTACCATAATGTCACAGAGTGTCCAGCAGCAAATGTAAACAAGAAAGATGACACCGAATTTTCGGGTGTAATAAGCACGTCTTTTGAATCCGTTCTGACGCAAATTAAATTTATCAAACCTATTCAAAGTCAATGGAACCGGTATGGAAAACAATAGATCTGACGAAAGAAAGAAGATTTTCAATCGGGTTTTTAATCCCTCAAATATTGCTGTAAACGGAATCGTGAGCTTACGAACTCTTAGAAACAGAGATATCGACAAAAATAAGATGTGACTTTACCTCCCTTGGTGGGAAAACCATGCATTATTTAAGGAAGAAAGTATTCTCAAAAGGTTTATCCATACAAGCGGTATCGGTCCAAGAAAAAAAAATTTAGTCGAGTTTTCAGGAGCCCAGATTTTGCTACAAATACACCAGAAGCAAAAATTAACACTTATGACCCCTGGTGACCAAACCATTCTTTACAAATCATTAAAATTTATGTGAAAAATATTTTCCATCAGGTCCTGTATGCGATACAGGAATAATTTTTCAACTCGGAGCTTTAAGAGCAGAAATAACGCAGAAAACGCAATTTACATTTACGCCACCTAGCGGAAAGTCTATGAATTACTTGAAAATTTTGAAATTATATGAAAAACATGTCACACGGAAAACACTATCAAACAAAGAAGAAATTTTTCAAATTGGATTCTTAGAAGTAGAGATATTGACAAAAATAAGATGTACATCTACGCCCCCTGGCGGAGAAACTGTGGAATATTTTAGGGAAAAAAATATTCCAAAAAAATTTATCGATGTGAGTGGCATCAGTCCACGAAAGAATTTTTTCAATCAATATTTTAGAAGCTCTAATTTTTTGGCAAATACATCAGAAGCAAAAATTAACACTTACACCCCCTGGTGGCTAAAGTATTCTTTACCAAAAATTTGAAATTATATGCAAAAGATTTTCCATCAGAAGATGTATCCGCTGAAGAAAAAAATTTTCAAATCTGAGTTTTAAAAGAAGAGCTATCGGGAAAAATGTAATTTACTTTTACGCCCTCTAGCGGAAAATCTATGCATAATTTGAAAAAGTAACTATATCTAAAATACTCTTCGGCATAAATGAAATCGAACGATGAAAGAATTTTTTCAATCGGATGTTCAGAAGCAAATATGTGGAATAAAACGTATTTTTGAATTCGACATCATCTGCATTTACGCCCTCTAGCGGAGAAATTGCACATCGTAAAAAAATAAAAAAAAATAAAATAAAGGATCATCATTCGCATATTTCAAGCTTCCCAATGCAAAAAGAATTTTTCAAATCAGACTAATAGTTGCAGAGATATCGTGGGTACAGGCGGACAGACGGATAAACCGATAACATAAACACGATCTTTTTTACAAAAGACGTGCTAAAAATAAAGGACATCTGAAAAGTATCGGTGGTCACCCCCCATCCTTATTTGGGGAAAAACTTTTGTTTTTGAATTAAAGGTTCCTGTTTTCAGCTGAAATCTGTTTTACTGTTTTAAACATGTTAAAAAAAGAAAGAATTTTTATTTTTCAAATGGCCTCCTCTTCACCCCTTATAGCCATTCCGTTCCTCCCACAGTTATAACTCAAATTTTACATTTAAAAAAAATTATTTTCTACACTTATAATTGATTGTACATAAAATAACATACATTGACGTAGGTACCGGTATACGAAATACATATAAATTGAATACATTTTATAAAAAAAGTTCCAGCAACTTAACGTTTCTAATGCACAACCTTTTTTCCCAAATAAAAATAAGTACAACATCACATACCAGTATGAAAAAGGGTGAACGATATATAGTGCAAGTGCCTAGTGTGCTGAAATTGGAAAATGTTACACAAATACCTTTTAAATGTCATAACTTCACAAAAACTGAAAGTAACTGCTATATTTCAAACACACAAAACAAAACTATGTAATCTTTCCTTATTCTTACTCATGCCTTTTTCCGCAAAAAACAAAAACAAAAAACAAGAAACCACACCACACCACACCACACCTTTAATGTTTTTCCTGAACAAAAACAAAAGTGGATAAGACACTTTGTTTAATCATGGCTTTATCTTTCTGTATTTTTGTCATCTCCTTTTCAGCTTCTTTTTCCAAATTATCAGCCTCATTCAGTGATTTTTGTACTTTGGCCATTAAATCTTTGACAATTTGTCTTTGATGATTTGCTTCTCATCCGCTTTCTTTTCTTGCTCTTTTATTTGAAGTTTTTCTTCCTCCTTTCTTAATTCCTCAGCTTGTTTGTTTAGAGCTGCCTCTTGATCTTTCGTGGCCTGTTTCTTCTGTTCTTCTTCCAATCGCATACGTTTCTCTTCAGCTAGATGTTCAGCGAACATTTTGTGAGCATCCACACATGCTCTTTTAAGAGGTGGCGTAACTTCAATTTCATTACATACAGTTTTTGTCCTCTTCATATGAGACTTAACTCTTTGCAAAGAAGTCACAGTTTCATGATGTAGTTGAGTTCTTTTACAAGTCAAAATGTCTCTGTAAACTGAAAAACTTCGCTCCACATCACTGTTTACCATGATGTATGGTCAAACATGCCATGATCAAGCCTTGAAGGGTTGCATATCTCTGAGGGTTCTTTTTGAAAATTTCTGCCCAATATTCATCAATGCGCTTTTTGTCATCAACATTCTCCAGCTTGCACAAATCCCATTCCGTGGACAATTCATCTAGCTTTAGGTTTGGAACAACATTAGGAAGGCTTTTAGCAATGTTCATAAGTGAATCAACACTTTTTGGGGTGTTCTTATAGTCTGGCTGCGGTACACGCAAGTCTCTTAATATTTTGTTCTGCAATGGAAGATAGTGCAGCAACTTTTTAATTAACATATTGTAGAATTTTTTCCACTGTAAAAGTAGCATTTTTTTCTTTGTCTCTGTTAGAGACTTTATTGCACTCTTTGTCAAAACACCAATAGCCATCCTTTCCAAAGGTTTTGAATGTTGACTGACATCTAAATCTGCAAGTTTACGGCCTGGAGTGTTATCAACAACTTCATCTACCATAGCTCTTTTCATTACCATCTTTACTAATGAAGTCATTTCATAATAAAGAAGACGAATCAGAGGTTCTTGTTTCTGAAAAAATAACTGAAATATATTCACAATGCTAAACACTCCATACATAAACTGATAGTGGATGAAAATGTCACCTTGTTTCAATGCAGAAATTATTCTGTGCAACTTTTCACTGGTTTTCAGTTCTTTGGAACGATGTGCAGGTACAAAGGTTAAGAAGTAGTGAATCAAGGCATCTTTTTGCTCCAATAAACGATTAAATACTGGTCCAAAAGTTAAAAATCTAGCTTCAACAGGTCCCATAAATGCATGTTTTGGAGCACCTACATGTTCCTGACTCTTGCCATAATCAGCTGATCTTACACTATTGCCATGGAAATAGTAGAATACATCCACTGCAAATTCAGAAAGTGAAGAATCGAATTCTTTTACAGCCTTTTTACAGCATTCATGACATGATGTAATGAACATCGACCTATATCAAGCAAGTGGGGATTTTCTTGCTTTAAAAGAGTTAGCGTGGCTTTTTTACAGCCTACCATAACTTGTGGACTATCAGTCATAACGCACATTGCCTTAGATATATTGATGCCAAACATTTGTAAAACAGAAATAAATTTTTCTTTCATGGGAAGTGCTTCAGCTTCTGGCAAATATACTCTTTCAAGAAAATCTATTACAATTCGCTGTTGCACATCATCAAAATATCGTACGATTATTTCAAGCTTTTTTTAATATGCACACCACTGTCATTGCTTTCATCTAGTCCAATTGACACATACACTGGTGTCCAAAAATTAAGGACGAAGAGGAGAAATTAGCATAACAGCGGAACGAGCAGCCAGAACGGACCAAAAGACCACTCAAGAGATAGACTAGGGTCTGGTACGGTAGGACATGCGCATATATGCAGCATGACGGGGGGGTCTCGGAAGGGTATAAAGCACACGGGCGGTGTACGCTCAGCAATTCGGTGAAAGCTATTGCACGGTGTACATCGGTTTGAACGACGTCGAGTTGCTGCCACCGTGTGATATGCCAACAGGCAATACAGTAGACGATATCTGGATGACTTTACCCGAGGTCGAGTCATTGGGAAGTTGGGAAAAGGTCGAAGTGTGACTAGTGTGGCCGAGGAGTTCGGCATCGCTCACAGCATCATTTCACGAGCTTGGAGAGCATTTCAAACGACAGGAACAGCTGTCCGAAAGTTTAGCAGTGGTCGTCCACGAGCAACCACGGCGGCGAACGACCGGTATATTTTCCTACAGGCGAGAAGAGACAGACGGCAGACAGCGGGAGAAATCGCAAAGCACATGCAACAGACAACTGGACGTCCGTTATGGCGTTTTACCGTGGTCATCAGGCTGCACAAAGGTGGTCTATTTGCAAAACGACTAGTACGATGTGTGCCATTAACGCCTGCTCATCGGAGACGGTGGTTTCTGTGGCGCCAGGAACACAAGAACTGGACACATCAGCAATGTGGTCGAGTTCTCTTTACGGATGAGAGCCGATTAGGTCTGACGAGTGATTCTGGACGTATACACATCTGGAGAGAACAGGGAACACGCAATCACACCTCTAACATAATCGAAAAGGACCGGTTTGGAGGTGGCGGAGTTCTCGTTTGGGGTGGTATCATGCTGGGTAGCCTAACTGACCTGTTCTTCTTCCAAGGAGGTTCAGTCACTGGTGTCCGCTATTGTACCGAGGTTCTCCTGCCTCACGTGCGTCTGTTTAGAGGTGCTGTGGGTTCTGAATTGCTCTTCATGGACGACAACGCTACACCTCATCGTACAGTGGCTGTCTCAGAGCTGTTGGAGAGTGAAGATATTCAACGCATGGATTAGCCCGCAAGGTCCCCTGACCTAAATCCAATCGAACACGTGTGGGACCTTCTCGGGAGACGCTTGGCAGCACGTCACCAGCCGCCAGCAACGATTCCGCAGCTGCGATTGGCGCTACAAGAGGAATGGGTCGCGATGCCTCAACAGCTCCTGGGCAACCTCGTGTTCAGCATGGACAGACGTTGTAAATCTCGCAACGCAGTCAGGGGTGATCATATAACCTACTAAAGACTGGATTTTTCTTGGCAGCCGCCTGTCACATGGACGTTTCTGTCTTCTGTCCAGTTGTGCTCGAAGCTACCTTTTCAATAAAGTGCCTTTGTATCCTTTGGATTCCTTGTATGGACGGTTTTGCTCACTTGTCCCATATTCTTACATCTTGGGAATCTTATGGTATGATTTGAGTCGATGGGGAGCACTTCTGCACGACGTTACATTCGAAAAACCGTCTCGTCCTTAATTTTCGCACGCCAGTGTATTTCTTTTTCAAACTTTCCTTTAAAATGGTTTCATATATATAGCTTGTGGGACGCCAACACCAGAAAACTAATTATAAATATAATGATCCGATTTATTGATGTCTAAAGTAAGAAATCACACAAATTTCACTCCGCAAGCTTTCTCCGTCAACGGACGGCTTCATCAGGCGGTTACATAGAGAATATAGAATCAAAATTGTAGACAGAACGTTAATTCTAATATGACAAATGAAATCATGCGTGAAGACCGCGCGCATAAATAACCACGAACGTGGTGAATACAATATCTTAAAAGCTAATGCAAAAGCAAACAATGAAACTTTAGGAAGAAACTAGAATCATGAAGACCATCTTGCGGTGCCTAGCAGATGGTTCCAAGCCACCGGTAGTTCGAAAGAGACATCGGTGTTGCATACATCCTGTTTCGTTAATATCTCAACTGTTTCCCTTATGGCAGCTGTTCTTGCGTCTCCATATGGTGCGATCTTCGAGATATTCTGCCATTGGGGTTGAGCTTGATGGTTAGCTACTTCTTTGGCAAGTGACGTAGAAAGTTTCTTTTGTGCAACATCCCTCTTATGCTCATTCATTCTCTCCTCAAATGACCTTTTTGTGAGACCTACGTAAAATTTAGTTGAGGAGTCTGGGTATAACAATGGGATGCAATAGATGCGCGCATCTGTGAGCTTCAAGGTACTATTATTTCTTGCTGCGCCGAGGATGGTTGCCATGTGTTTAGAAGCTTTAAGGCCAACATCCAATCCTTTCTTCTGAAAGTGATTTTTAATAAAATAAGATATTTTTGGGATGTACGGGATCGAACCAACAAATTTTAAAGGTGCTCTTCTGTTCGGTGTAGCAAGTGTGTTGGCTTCAACTTTCGCTATTGTGTCCTCTACACGGGAGACGTCAAACATTCCTGCAAAGGCAAGATCTTTCAAAGACTTAATTTCGGCATCATAGTCAGATTTCAAGGTGCAAAAATCTTTGGCGCTTTTAGCCCGGTATTTGAATAGAGCATACTTGTGTGTTGTTGGGTTGGCTGATCCTGGTGGAATAGGGTTAGGTACGTGCATGGGTTTATAGTAGACTTTGGTAGTGAGTGTACCTGAAATCGATTTCTTCACAAGTACATCTAAATATGGTAACTCTCCTTGATTTTCTATTTCCATCGCAAATTTAATGTCTTCATGTATGTTGTTTATGTCTACCATAAAGTCTTGCAAGTAGGCTTCTCCGTGCTCCCAGACAAAAAAGATATCATCTGCATAGCGTAGCCATACTCTTGGTGTCCTGGGAAGAGTGGTGAGTATGATCTCTTCAATAGGTCTCATGATGGCTTCAGCGAGTATTGGAGACAAGGCTGAACCCATCGGGACTCCTTTTGATTGCTTGTAGACATGGGAGCCATAGGTAAAGAAGTTGGAATCTACAGCTAAGTCAAGAACAGCAAATATATCTTTCAGAGCTTCTTTATCATAAAGGTTAGCTCCAGCCAGGGTTCGTTTGATGTTTTGCGTTGCTTCTGGTATTGGAACAGAGGGGTAGAGGGAGATAACGTCAAAGCTGCCAATAAGTTCATGTTGTGCAATGGTGATACCTTTTAGCTTGGAGATGAAGTCATTCGAGGATCTAAGGACTCTGTCTGTGTTCGGAAGGAATGGCATAAGAAAAGTTGCCAGGGCTTTCTCAAGGTGTGTTGATGGTGCTTTCTTCCTTGAAACGATCGGTCTGATTGGGTTGCCCTCTTTATGGTGCTTTAATCTCCCGAATAATTTGGGTATGGGTGCCCCAGGAGGGAGTTTCGCTGCTCGCTTGATGGCGTCTGGAAGGGCTTTACAATTAGAAGCTTTCCTGACTCTTGCTTTCCATCTGTTGAGAGGGTCTTTTGTCTGCATAACGGCGTTCGAATCAATGAAAGAACGCATTTTTATGTCGTAGTCTTGCTCGTCCATTATGGCGATCTGTCCCGACTTATCAGTTAGCAGGAAAACAATGTCTCTATCATTTTTGAGCCTCTTTAATTCATTAGGGAGCTTCTGAATGTAATTTCTACTCCGTGCCTTCGCGATACTTGTAAGCATGGCTGCGCATTTGTATCTGATAGGGTCACGCTCAGAAACTGGCAAATGTCGTAGGACACTTTCGATTTGTGGCACCACTTCTTTGTACCTAAGAGGTCTCTCAAATGTAAATTTCGGGCCTTTCTGCAGGATCACAAGCTCCGAATGGGTAAGTGTCTTAGAAGAAACATTAACGACTGGAATAATAAAATCTTGATGTTGAGGAACGTTCGGATGCTGTTCTGCCCAGAGCTTATCTAATTTCTTCCTGTGGCGAGCTCCGTGGGTTTTACGCTCTCTGCTGGCCAGCATGTTTATTTTTCTTAGCATTATATCTAGCTCCAAAGGTGAGACCAGATGCGCAAGATCAGCGTGCAGGCTAAAGGACTTGGATTCCAGCTCCATGATTCTAACTCTTTTGGAGCGAATGAGGTGCTTCAGCGTTTGCTGCTGGAATATCAACTTTTTACGTCGGAACCAGGGATTGTCAAGAGTAGATTTAAACTTGAGGAAAAGAGGAATCAGGTCCAGCGCTCTGCATTCTTGCAAGAAGTCAAAGTGCGAACGTTCCATCTCAAGCTTGATTCTAAATCGTCTAAGTTTATGATATGCGTCCATTATATGCCCGGAAACAGCAAACAAATATATAGCTTGTGGGACGCCAACACCAGAAAACTAATTATAAATATAATGATCCGATTTATTGGTATCTAAAGTAAGAAATCACACAAATTTCACTCCGCAAGCTTTCTCCGTCAACGGACGGCTTCATCAGGCGGTTACATAGAGAATATAGAATCAAAATTGTAGACAGAACGTTAATTCTAATATGACAAATGAAATCATTTATGCGCGACAGTCTCCGCTCCCCTCTGGCATCAGTGAGCTGCGGACGACACTCGGCTGGACGACAGTTCGTCGTTTGGCCATCTGTGCACCACTTTTGATACGTACTCACTACAACAGCGGCACGTGAACAACCCACAAGGCACGCATTTTCCGAGATCGCAGTTCCGAGTCGCCGTGCCATCACAATTTGTCCTTTATCAAACTCCTATAAATCAGCAGCTTTTCTCATTCTGACTCCGAACACTATACTAACCGAAAGCCGGTCCTCGGGTTGTATATATATATACTGCTCTATGAACTTCACCTCCGCCACCGTTCGGTCTCCAGGCGCGCTCATTTCTGTAGGCTGGGGTTGGTCATAATGTAATTACTCATCGGTGTACTAACGACTAATAAAGGTAAATGTAGATAAAATTCAGAACACTTGCGTGTTGCTTGTCGTGTCACCCTGATGAGAAGCTTGGTTGTCCAACGATTAGGGTCAGGGGAGTGAGCTGCAATCTCTGTGCATTGCTGGATCTGGGTTCGAGTCCCGGGTGCTGTGTTTACTCTTACAGCAGCTGGAATGGTTCAGTTCCTTCTCTGAAACCAGTGATTCCAAATTAAGGATGAACACTGCTGTTCTGTTTGTTTGTTTGTTTGTTTGGAGGTTTAATGACCACAGTGAGCAACTCAATGAGCTATAAGCAGTCGCTCGTTCCCAATTTAGAGCCACTAGCGAAAAGGGTGAGAGAGAGAGAGAGAGAGAGCCAGTGTCGTAACACACTCCTTATTCCTCATCCGGGATTCCAAACAAGAACCACTCGGACAAACGGTCAGAAGCCAGAGATCACATTACTGCGCCACCTGGACAGTGAGCTCAACTTCTTCCGTGGGCTTTTAATGTACAGTGTCTTAACCTTTCAGATGCCCCGTACCCTCCACAGAGAACTATGGTAACTCTGCATCCCCACTAAAATAATTTCATTGGTCGTTATTATTAATATGGCTTAAAATTATTAAATGACTTCCGTATCCTCTGCACTCTTGTCCCGCACCCCTTGGTGGTACAAGAACCTAAGTTAAGAATCCCTGGTCTAGAGCATAGTTTTCCGGAACATCGTACCTTTGGGTTTGTGTTCGGATCCTATGAAAGACGTGAACATTCAGATAGCTCTTCGGTTTTCTCCTGGAATCAGTCGCTCTAAATTAGGGATAGAGCATTTCTGTTAACTGATGGGGTCTAACTCGAGAACAGAAAATGAAATCTGAAATCTTGATGTCACTGGGTCTGAGTTCCAGGCTTGATTTCGTACTTACGGTGTTGATTCTTTCCGTTTCCTGGAAGCAATTGTTCTAAATTAGCGAACTAGTGGCTCTAAATTAGGGACAGATTACTTCTGTTAGCTCGTGGAATCCAGAGCGTGGAATTCTTGCACCTTCGTACTGCTAGATCTGAACTCCATGTCTCATATTGTAAATAGATTCTGAGTTCATATATAAGATTCTCTCTCTCTCTCTCTCTCTCTCTCTTTTCCCGAAAACTATCGGCTCTAAATTAGGGACAGAGTACTCCTGTTAGTTCATGGGATCTAAAGCGTGTTCTTCTGGCACCTTGGTAGTACTGGGTTTGGATTACAATCTAACGTAATACGTCGATGTTGAGTTCTTACTTACGGCGTTGGTTTTGTCCATCCCTAAGAACAGTGGCTCTAAATTAGGGACAGAGAACTTTTGTTAGCGCATGCGGTTTAGAGCGTAGACTTCTGGCACTTTGGTACTGCTGGGATTCAAATCTCAGAGCGTACATGAATGCTGAGTTCGTATTTACGGCGTTAGTTATCTCTCTGTCTCTTCCCTGGAACAAGTGGCTCTAAATTAAAGCTCCTCCTAGTATTAGATGCTCATAGAAAAGAAAAACAGGGCAGAAAGACCGAAGCTGAAGCATCAGCTTTCATTTGCGAAGCAATCATCTACTGGAAACTGTGGAAGGGAACTCAAATTCCTTTCATATTCTTAACGACATGGTAATTTAAGATGTTTCACAATTATGCCCAACTTATCGAATTTCTTAATCTAAGATATGATTCTTCAACCAATGCCTGAATTTACTCAGCCGTTATTATATTAATAGTTTGCTCGAAAATGAAGCCAAAAGAGCTCCACCCCTTCCTCTGTGTACCTGTAAAACGGCAACATTTTGGAGTTCCCCCACCCAAATCATCCCTGCCTGCCCTTTCGGAATTTCATAATAATTCGCAGAATGAGCGCATGCTTTCTATTATGTGCGAGAAGACATTTCGACTTCGCGAACAAGAAGAACAAGAAGAATTGTATCACGGCTCATTCCAGGTGCCTTAGGGATACTTGTACTAAGAGAAAATTATTTCCATGAGGTAGCAGTCAGAGAGTCAGAGGGGGAGGGAAAAGGAAATTAATGCTCTCTGTTTGCGCAAACAACCCCGTAAGCGAAGACAGTAGGAGGATTCCCACTCCCCCATCCCATATCAGGTTATCGCATTTGAAGTTCGGGAGCAGAAAATTATGGCGAGCCATCACCAATCACAGCATTTTGAGTGCTCGCCGGAGGCAAGTTTCTTGTCGGAGCTGGTGGCTCGTCGCATTTGCTTATTCATGTGAGGACATCGCGGATGCCTGTTGAGAGGGGGAAAAAGCAGACCGAGAAGCCCTCTAGAAACGCCGCTCACATTTACGTCGGCCAAACCGCATACCACAGACGCCTATTTCACCCCAGGCAATTTAGAGCGGGGAATTCTGCGCGGTTATCAAAGACCAATCACGCCGAGTTAAAAAGGAAAATATGGATTACGGCAACTGTTTCTCGAGTAGCTGACGATGAGTGGAAGGCGTGTGCGTATGTATGTGTGTGTGGGCGAATGCGCCGATATTTCAGGCTCTCTTTCCAGCGTCACATTTCCCCGTTTGTTGATTCAAGCATCTCTCTCTCTCTCTCTCCCTCTTTTCCTTCGTATCTCTTCTTTCGTGGAAGCGAATAGTTGATGCAAATGCCGTCCTTATGTTTTCCCTGCTTTGAGAGCCGGGAGGGAGAAGGGGGAGGGGCGAGGCGGGGTGGAAGGAAGGAACAAGAAATTGAATTTCTTTACTCTCTCCGCTTCTTCGTTCTTTATCTCACATATCCTCTGTGGATTTTGATGGAAACATGAAAAATCTTTGTCTCCTTTTTAAAAGGAAGCTCTCGGCCTTATAAAAAAAAAGTAAAAAAAAAAAAAAAAAAAAGGAGAACCCCTCCACCCTCTCATACGCATCGCTTTTGAAAAATAAACACGCTAAAAAGTATGCGACATTATGATTTCAGGGAAAACCAGAATAGAAGAAAAAGGTAAAAAGGAAATATAAGACAAAGATATATAAGTGGGATTAAAAAAAAAAAAAAAAAAAGAGAGAAAAACGAGAAAGTTCTGCAGCGAAGTAGAAACAAAATGTGCGTTATGAAAGGGAGCGCGAGCCTCAGTTTTTGAAAGAGAGAAAAAACAAACTGCAATTATGGAGATAAATTTGCATAGGAAAAAGCCAATTATTTATTTCCAAGACTGCGTAAAAAGAAATATCACTACCTGAAGAACACCGTGCATCTCTGACGTAGGAACCTCCGTCTCTGCTTTTAAACTTTGTGTATAACTACACTGCGGTAAAACTTTTAAGTGCAAAACAACTGTGGCGTACGCTCCATAGGGAAATTCTGCTCCTAGATGCATGGAAAGAAAGCTGCAGCTTTCCTATTTCCACAAGACGGCTGCATTTCGAATTCAGACTCGCTTTCCCCGCTGATGTCTACTGAGCAGCGAGGGACTACTTTGAAATGAAATCCCCGAGGAAGCGCGCGTTTCATGTATTTAGTTTTCTTGCTTTAACTTTGTTGTTCTTCTTCCATTTTTTTTTGTTTATTTTTTCCCCCTCAGGTCTATTTTTTGTCGTTTCGTCTCAGTAAAAACTAGCTGATGATAAAACTTCGCAGCATTTCCTACTCTGTGAAAATATTGACCAGTTTGCATTAAACATACCTATTCAGTAAAACTATTGACCTTTTAAAACATCAGTACGCTTTTGAGTGAATCGTTTTCACCTTCGTTCATGTAACGGAGCTAATTGTTGCAGAAGAGCTGTTGCAGCTGCGACAAAACATTTTGCTGTTACTGAAGTTTTGAGCTCATTTTGAGGCATCAGAAATCCGTGTGTTCAGGAAGTTCACGCAATCTATTCTTCCACTTGGTTGTTCATTTTCCTTGATCTTTTCCTCCGACCTGTTTGCTAGACTGTATTGATCCATCACTCCACCTAGTTGCTGGTCTTTCTTTGATTTATCTGGTTGCTGGCCTTACTTTGATTCAACTGGGTGTTGGTCAACCTTGATTTTTTCCTTTGACCTGGTTGCTAGACTATCTTCAGTCCTTTTTTATTTTTATTTGGGGGTTTAACGATCACAGGGAGCAACTCGATGAGCTGTGCTCTATATTTAGTGCCACTGGCTCCAAAAAAGGGGCAGAGCCAGTGTCGTAAGGCAAACACGACATCCATGCTAAACCGGGATCCTAACCCGGACCCATTTCGGACAAATGGTCAGAAGCCAGTGTTAACACCGCTGCGTCTCGGAAGCAGCACATCTTGATTCCGTCCCTCCACTTAGTCCCTGGCCTTTGCTTGATCCAACTAGTTAATGGCCTTACTTTGATTCTACAGGTTGTTGGTCTACCTTGATTTTTTCCTTCGACATGGTTGCTAAGCCACGTTGATTCCACGAATCCACCCATTTGTTGGGCTTACTTTCATTTAACTGGTTGTTAGTCTACCTTAATTTTACCCTTCGACCTGGTTGCTAAACTATCTTGATTCCATGAATCCACCTAGCTGCTGACCTTACTTTCATTCAACTAGTTTCTGGATTTACTTTGATTCAGCTCATTATTGGCCTTACTTAGATTCAATCAGTTGCTGGCCTTACTTTGATTTAACTGGTTGTTGGTCTACCTTGATTTCCCCTTCGACCTGGTTGCTAGACCGTCTTGATTCCACGACTCCACCTAGTTGCTGGCCTTTCTTTAATTCAATTGTTTGTCGGTATGTTTATATTAATTCATTTTCCTCCTTTATTTCTTCTTTCCAGCTAGTTGGTAAACTATGTATTTTAATTTCATTCTTCCATATAGCGATGGCTTGCTTTAACATCATTATTCTAGCTGTTTGCAAGCCTTTCGTTACTGCAATCTTACCCGGAATGCTGGCTTGCATTGATTCTTCCTCCAGATGACTGAAAGATTAAACTCTTGGTTTCGTCTTTCTAATTGTATGCTACTTTACTTTGATTCCATCCCATCTAGTTGCTAGCCCATTCGATCTTTCCTCTTGTTGCTGGCTTACCTTGATTCGATCTTCCACCTGGCTGAAGGACAATAGTAGTTTTCATTCTTGTATTTCTTCCCGGTTGTTAGCGTACCTTGACTACAAACCCCAGAAACAGAACGAAAAAAGAAAGGACCACCATAACCTGTGAAAGTGATATTATCGTTCTAAAAGATATACCCTATCTTCCCGAAATATGAGTGACTGTGAGTGTGCCCGCATGGGGCTGAGTAAAAATGTTACATAAGTTTCGCTGATTACCTTTGTTTCCATAAGAACGAACCGAATTCCTCCCACTCCGCAACACGACGAACAAAAGAAATCCTTTATCATGGGAACAAGACAGCAGAGGTACCCATGAGAGTTGAGCACAGGTGGCATCGACGTTCTCCTGTAAATCTTCATTGCAATTTTTTTTCGGTTGCATTTCTGTGTGTGTGTGTATGACAAAAACGATTAGGCAACAAAGTGGAAGTTCACAGTAGAAAGCAATAAGGTTTCTCAGTGTATCCCTACATGCTACAAAATTTCATTTACTGGTTTTCTTTACCGAGTTTCTGGGTCTGCTCGAAGCAGAGCCGCTCTCAGGGGTGTGTGACAGGCGCGGTCGCACAGGGCCCCGCGCTCACACCCTAAGAAAAAAGGAGGAAAAGAAAGAAAATGAGAGAGGGAGAGAGAAGCAGCGAGGGAAGGAATTTCTTATTTTCAATTATTCTAATTTTATTTTTTAAACTCCGTCTCAGGCAAAAAGAAAGATAAACGGTAATTTTATATTTTAAACTCTGTCTCGTTCAAAAAATTTTAAATGCTATCTTTCGTTATTGGTAAATTTTCAAACGTCCTGACGTTTCATTAAACTGTACAGATAACTGTAGTAAACTATGTTTTATGCCTAGTGTATGTTTTATGTCAAATGTAGAAGGGGGGGAGCAAGGGGGCCCGCGGCTGCTAAGGGCGGCTCTAGCTCAAAGTTTCTCCTTTGCATGTGTGTGTGCGCGTGTGTAGTGAAGACGATTAGGCAACAAACAGAAATCTGCACATATGTGCTTTAGTATGTTTTTCTAGCACTTTTTTTTTGTAAAGAAAAAGATCGTGCTTATGCTATTACTTTGTCTGTTCTTACGTCTGTCTGTGGACGCCATTTCTCTGCAACTATTTGTCCGATTTGAAACATTCTTTTTGCATTGGAAAGCTTGAAATGTGAGAATGGTGACCTTTGCATTCCGGTTTTTTCCTGATGCACAACTTCGCCGCTAGAGGGCGTAAACGCAAAAGATATCGAATTCAAAATATATTTAATTCCATACATTTGCTTCTAAATATCCGATTGAAAAAAATATTTTTCATTTCGACGTCATTTTATCGAAGACTTTTAAGTAACGCGTAGATTTACCGCTTGGGGGCGTAAAGGTAAATTGTGTTACTCCCGATATCTCTGAATCTAAAAGTACAATTTCAAAAATTAATCCTTCATCGTATACAGCTCCTGATGAAAAAAAGTTTTGCATATAATTTAAAATTTTTGGTGAAGAATGGTTTGACCACCAGGGGTCGTAAGTCTTTGTTTCTATTTCTGATGTGTTTGCAGCAAAAATCTGAGCTTCTGAAAACTCGACTGAAATAATTCTTCCGTGGACCGATACTGCTCACATAGGAAAACCTTTTAAGAATAAATCTCGCTTTAAATAGTACATAGTTTTTCCGCCAGGGGGCGTAGATGTATATCTTATTTTTGTCAATATTTCTGCTTCTAAAAGTTCTATTTGAAAAATTCGTTCGCATTTCCGGTGCGAAATATTTCTCATATTAATTTAAATTCTTAATGCACAAATGTGCCGTAAATTTACGTTTCCATTTGCAACAATATCTGCGCTAAAAATCCGATTGAAAAAATTCTTTTTCCATCAGATACTGCTAACCATGAAAACTCTACGTGTGTATTTTCTTTCCAAAGTAATGCACAATTAGGCCGCTAGAGGGTGCAAATATTTAATATATTTTTCTCAATATCTATGCTTCTAAATGTGATATTTCAAAAAATCTATTAACACGGTATACACTGAAGAGCAATTGAATTAGAGACATCTGGCGTTATGCAAATGTGGCGCTGTGGGCGGCCCTGTAAACGGAAACGACATGACGTATGCAGCGATCCGACAATATAAGGAGTAATGCGACGGGAATCAATAAGAGTAGGACTCAGTATGGGTAAGATGAAGGATCTAAGCGCATTTGATCGTGGGGCAATTGTCAGGGCCCAAAGAATGGGTCACTCCATCTCGGAAGTCGTGCAGGCACTGGGATTTTCACGAGCCACTGTGTCACGGATGCACCGTGAGTACATCGAATCCGGTAAAACCATCCCTGCAGGGCCCAAGTGCCGTGAACAACAGCGTGTGGATGAGCGGGGTCATCGTCGGCTAGCTCGCATTGTAACAGCGGATAGACGGGCCACAGTGCAAGAAATCCTTCGGCAATTTAATGCTAGTGCACAAAAACGTGTAAGCAGCCACACCATCCAGAACCGTCTACCATCACCTCTCTATGGGGTACAGAAGCCATCGTCGCACAAGGGTACCGCTGCTGACCGCACATCACAGGGTGCAAAGATTAGCATGGGCGCGGGAACATCGCCACTGGATCCTAGACATGTGGAAATATGTTGCTTGGACTGGTGAGTCGAAATTCACGTTGGTACATGCGGATGGCAAGATACGAGTACGGCGCAAACCACATGAAGCGATGGATTCTCCTTGCCAGCAGGGTACTCTTCAAGCTGGTAGGGGTCACATTCTCGTCTGGGGACTGTTTACGTGGACTGAAATGGGACCCATGGTACGTGTGACATCGTCCCTCACAGGTCTACCCGGGATATCTTGGACGACCATTTGCTGCCGTTTGTGCGTCTTCAACATCCCACTGGGGACCTCATCCTGCATCATGACAATGCACCGTGCCATCGCTCCCGAATTGTATTCGAATGGTTAGATGAAGACTATACTGACGTGTCCTCACTTCCTTGGCCAGATAGGTCACCTAACCTCAATCCCATCGAGCACATCTGGGATGCCATCGAGAGAGATGTTCGAGACTCTGATCCCCCTCCATCAAATCTTCGTGAACTGTGGTAGCTTGTTCAGTGGTCGTGGATCCGCATGGCGTCCCAATGCTTCCGGTGTCCATGCCGAGACGAATCGCCGCCGTCATCAGGGCGAAAGGTGGTGCTACACGTTACTAGACAGGTATATCTAATTCAATTGCTCTTCAGTGTATCAATTACCTTGTGGAACACTTTAGGTTTGTATCTGAGAAGTTTTTAGTTCACAGTTCTTCCTCTAGGCTGTGTTTGTGTGCTCCTGCATGGAACTGCATTTCCGTTTCTAAAAAACCTATTTAGAAATTTCACTGAATGCCATTCGTTACAATAAACATGTAGAGCGTTATCCTCTTTAAATAATAAATAGTGTGCTGCTGGGCATTTTAGTGGAGACGTTTTTGCTCTGTGTATGCAAGTAAGTATGTAGGGTAGCTTATAACTTCACTTCTTAACGGGAAACCGTAAACTTCTAAAACTCTTTTCCTTCCGCACTATTCATTCACACTATTCTATAAGGGCAATCTGTTCCCGCTCCTATATTTTCTTATATTTCTCCTGCGAAAAGGCCCAGCGCGCTGTTGGAACTGGGACTCTGAACCTGGATCAGGAGCTTGACGTACCTCTTTACATAATGCACAGCTTTTCTGCTAGAGGTGTAAGGGTCAAAGCCTTTCTCTCGCTGTCTCTTCTTGCGGTCTTAGGCATAGCTTTTGAATACCTTTTCGCCTATAGAATACTTTTAGAATACAGAAAATAGGCGAAAAAGAATACTTTTTCGCCTATTTTCAACTTTTCATTTTGCAAAATGTTTCCTCTAGAAGACGTATTCTACCAGTCACCACCCCCACAGTCGAGAAGTCACCCCCCACCCCTATATCATTTATCATGTTTCTTCGATATTTCTTTTTTTCTTTTAACTGTTCTATTTGAAAATCTCTTTGTCTCTGATATTTCCTTCTGCTATGAGAGACTTTTTGCGCCATGTGTTAATTTTCGTAACATACTTTTTTGCGCCATGTGTTAATTTTCGTAACATACTTTTTTGCGCCATGTGTTAATTTTCGTAACACACTTTTTTGCGCCATGTGTTAATTTTCGTAACATACTTTTTTGCGCCATGTGTTAATTTTCGTAACATACTTTTTTGCGCCATGTGTTAATTTTCGTAACATACTTTTTGCGCCATGTGTTAATTTTCGTAACATACTTTTTTGCGCCATGTGTTAATTTTCGTAACATACTTTTTTGCGCCATGTGTTAATTTTCGTAACATACTTTTTTGCGCCATGTGTTAATTTTCGTAACATACTTTTTTGCGCCATGTGTTAATTTTCGTAACATACTTTTTTGCGCCATGTGTTAATTTTCGTAACATACTTTTTAGCCACTGGTGCATGGAAGTAAGCAGCTGTGCAGCTGTTTTCATTTCTGGATGTTTTATCGATCATAGAAACCCGGTTGATTTTTTTCTAACCGGTTCCATTGACTTTGAATTACTTTGATGAATGTTATTCGCCTCGAAAAGGATTCAAAAGATGTGCTCATTACAACCGAAAACTCGGTGTCATCATTCTTGTTGTATTATCTGTCTGTCCCACTCGTTGAAACAAAACTGTGGAAATCCTAACCCATGCTCAAAGGAGCACACTGACCTGCTCTCCGCTAGCCGATGTGAATACGGTGCAGGATGATTTTTCTGACTTTATCGTCACTTTCCACCATGCCACTTTATTGTCAGGGACGTCGCCAAGGGAGTGCAAGCCCACCCTGAAATTAGTCTTGCTCACCCTGATATCCACCCAGTTCAAAATGTGCCATTTTTTCAGTGTATCTAACTTTAAAATATAATCTACACTTCACCAAGTAATGAGTATTGTCATTTACATTTAATAATATTTACCTCACTAAAAGGTCAACATATGAATATATATATATATGTGGTGGCTTATATATATATATATATAAATTCGTATGTTGACCTTATTGTGAGGTAAATATTATGAAATGTAAATGACAAGACTCATTACTTGGCGAAGTGCAGATTATATTTTAAAGTTGTGACTTGGGATGTAAGGTCAGGTGATGCGCAACATCACAGCCTCTCCTTGACAAATGTCAACCCCGCCTTCTCGTGGTGCATCCTGTTCCCACTAAAGGGGCTCTGACGACCGTCAATAGCGGTATAACTATACCATCGGGATTAGAGGAAATGCTATCCCACACTCATCAACCCGCTTGGCCAGCGTGGTGAGTTATGGCCAAACCCCTCTAAAATGACTCCACAGCTTAAATCTTGGCCCTCAGTCTCCGGCAGCTGGAATGCACCTGGCCAAGGCAGCGGCCAGTGCAACATGAAGGCAGAGGGTGCTAAGAATCCCCGGAGGACCGGACTAGGCTGCCATATGATGCTGACCTTGGCTACGTATAATGGACGCTCCCTATCTTCTGATTCAAGGCTTCTTGAATTGGAAGAAGAACTACAAAGGATCAAGTGGGACATCGTCGGGCTAAGTGAGGTAAGGAGAAAAGGAGAAGATCTCATTGAACTGAAAAGTGGACATCTCTTCTACTATCGTGGGACAGATACTGGCAGAACTAGTGGTGTTGGATTTATAATAAACAAGAAACTGAAGGATAAAGTTGTAGAAGTTGAAAGTTCCTCTGACAGAGCTGTGCGACTCGTTATCCAACTCTTGAGAAGATACCAGGCTCAGATTATTCAAGCTTATGTACCAACTACAAGTCATCTTGAAGAAGAGATTGAAGAATTTTATGAGGAAGTTCGCCATCTAAATAATAAGGGTAAGCAGCACTTGAAGATAATTATGGGAGATTTCAATGCAAAAATAGGGCAACGGCAACAGAATGAAACTTCAGTAGGTGAATTCGGTCACGGCAATAGAAACCAGCGTGGAAATACGCTCGTAGAGTTTGCAGAAGCAGAAGGGTTTTTCATCATGAACTCCTTTTTCAAGAAAAAGCCACACAGGAAATGGACATGGAGACATCCAAATGGGACGACAAGTGAAATTGATTTTATTATGTGTAACAAAAAATTCGTCATAGAAGACTGCAGTGTGCTAAACAAGTTGAACACAGGTTGTGACCATAGGTTGGTGAGATGTAAGATGCACCTCAACACTAAACTCGAACGTGGCAAGCTCATAACACAAACAAAATTTATTGACATAACCAACCTTAAAAAACACCATAATACCTTCAAGTTGGAACTGAAGAACTGATTCTCTGCTTTAGAAGGCCTAACTTCGGAAGAAGTGGATATTTCTGAAGTTAACAGAAAAGTAACCAAAGCTCTTATGGAAACAACAACAAAATTAGCTGGGTCTAAGAACAAGTTGCATGTGAACAAATCATCAGGAAAAACCAAAATGTTGATGCAAAAAAGAAGAGAGATGAGGACAAGTAAAGAAGATGTAACTTCCAAAGTGGAATATATAGAGCTATGCAAGACAGTACGAAAAAGTATCACTGAAGACGTAAGGAAATTCAACTGTGTACTAGTGAGGAAAGCAATTGAAAACAAACAAAGCCTAAAGACAGCAAAGGGGCATCTCCGTAAGGGAAGAAAACAGATTATGGTACAGAGAAAAGAAGATGATTCTGCAACAAGAAATAGAGGCGAAATTTTGACAAGAGTGAAAGATTTCTACTCCAAATTATATGAAAGGAATGATACGTGTACTCCAGACATCATGAAAGGTACCATACCAGAGTTCTTCCAGTCCTCCCAGCAGAAGTACTCGCCCAAATTTTCACTCCATGCCTTAATGAAATGAAGATTCCTGAGGATTGGAACAACGCTACAATGATCCTGCTAAATAAAAAACGGTGACATTGAGGATCTCGGGAACTAGAGACCTATCAGCCTCCTATCAGTAGTTTATAAAATATTCGCTAAAGTTCTTTCACTCCGCTTGAAGGTAACACTGGACATGCTCAACCGAGAGAACAAGCTGGATTCAGGAGTGGCTACAGCACTATAGATCATATCCACGTACTGAAAGAACTAAATGAAAGAGCGAGGGAATATGAACTTCCATTGTACATGGCTTTTGTCGATTATGAAAAGGCCTTTGATTCGGTGAAACCATCAGCAGTTACAACGGCTCTGAAATCCTGCGGTATTGAAGATGCATACATTAATATGATTAATAACATCTATGAAAATACTAATGCAAAGATTCGACACACATAAAAATTGGAAAGGGGGTGAGACAAGGTGACGCCATATCTCCCAAGCTCTTTAATGCCACAATGGAAAATGTCTTTCAATCACTGAACTGGGAAAACAAAGGGATAAAGATTAATGGAGATTATCTAACACACCTTCGTTTTGCTGATGACGTAGTCATTTTTTCAACTACCCCATCAGAGCTGCAGAGTATGATCCAGGAACTTGCTGACAAGAGTAAAAAAGTGGGATTAAAAATGAACTTTCAGAAGACAAAAGTGATGTACAATATTTTTACAAGAAATGAAGATTTAGCGATTGATGGTGAAAAGCTGGAGATGACAGATACGTACGTTTATCTTTGACAGCAGATATCAAGTGAGGGTCACATTGACGAAGAAATTAATCGGCGTATAAAACTTACCTGGAGAACTTTTGGAAGAAACAGCATAATTTTCAAGAGCAATGTGCCATTATGTCTTAAAAGAAAAGTGTTTGATCAATGCATCCTTCCAGTGCTTACATATGGTACAGAGACGTGGACCTTAACTAAAAGAGACATACAAAGGATGCAGACAACTCAAAAAAGCCTGGAGAGGTGCATGCTTGGTATAACCAGGAGAGATAAGAAGAGGAACTCGTGGATCCGAAAAATGACAAGAGTGGAAGACATCATGATCAGAGTTAAATCCCTGAAATGGCAATGGGCTGGATAAAATTTCTGAAATGGCAATTAAATCCCTGAAATGGCAATACTGCCAGAAGGACAGACCGTCGATGGACAGCAGAAATTTTAGATTGGATTCCAAGGGACAGGAAAAGACCCAGAAGAAGACCACATAGGAGATGGGTGGATGCAATTCGAAAGTATGCGGGAGTAACATGGAGGAGACTGCACTGTAAAAAATTGACTGTAGATTTTACGGTTTTAAACCGTTTTCCAGAGTGCCAACACAAAACCGTAAAATCTACAGTTTTGTGCAGTGTTGAAGCAAAGCTAGCTTTGCTCCAACACAATTAACACATTCGTTCCAGCAGAATTTTTGTGTTTTCGTGATTATTTGGACTGTGACTCGCTCCAGCCAAATTCTGTGCTGTTTTCTTCTTTAAATGCAGTGTTGGAGCAAAGCTATATCTTTGCTCCAACACTCCCTAAAACAGTAGATTTTACGGTTGTGTGTTGGCACCCTGGAAAACGGGTTAAAACCGTAAAATCTACAGTCAATTTTTTACAGTGTGGCATGAGACAGACCGTTGTGGAAGAAACTTGGGGAGACTTTCGTCCAGCAGTGGATTGATACTGGTTGACAATGATGATGATGTGGTGACTTATTGAAGGCTTCAACGTTGATTCATGCCTATGTCGATAATGACCAGCCGACTAAGTATCATATTATTTCATTATTTATTCCTGGTATTCCAATATATAATATCATTTATATCGATTCTATTTACCATATAATGAAAAAGCTGTATTAGAAGTCCCTATAATCTATTATCCCAATTTTGCATTGATATTAAAAATTGTCCGCAGCAAACATAGTGTATGACAACACTAAGACCCAATATCTTCAAAGACGGTCACACTATTTGTAACGTACCAGGAGATGTGACGTACCTGCCAGAAGGACGCACACGGCATAAAGGCAGATAGGAATTAGAATCAATGTCCGCGTAGCTTAATTGGTAGAGCAACTTATTCCGGAATGAGTGGACCCGGGTTCGAACCCCGGCGCGGATAAAAATGACGGAGAAATTCACTTCGTTATAATGGCGCCCGAACTACCCGGATGACCCGACCGTTCAAAATCTCGCATTGGTGTGATGTTCTTTCCACACCGCGAGATAGGAAAAATATGAGCAGCACTTCGAAAAAAAAAAAGAAAGAAAAATAAGGGGGAGATGATGTAACGTACCAGGAGATGTGACGTACCTGCCAGCAGGACGCACATGACATAAAGGCAGATAGGAATCAGAATACATGTCCGCGTAGCTTAATTGGTAGAGCAACTTATTCCGGAATGAGTGGACCCGGGTTCGAATCCTGGCGCGGATAAAAATGACGGAGAAATTCACTTCGTTATAATGGCGCCCGAACTATCCGGATGACCCGACCGTTCAAAATCTCGCATTGGTGTGATGTTATTTCCACACCGCGAGATAGGAAAAATATGAGCAGCACTTCGAAAGAAAAAGAAAAATAAGGGGGAGATGATGTAACGTACCAGGAGATGTGACGTACCTGCCAGAAGGACGCACACGGCATAAAGGCAGATAGGAATCAGAATAAAATGTCCGCGTAGCTTAATTGGTAGAGTAACTTGTTCCGGAATAAGCGGCCTCGGGTTCGAATCCCGGCGTAGACCAAAAATGACGGAGAAATTTACTTCGTTATAATGGCGCCCGAACTATCCGGATGACCCGACCGTTCAAAATCTCGCATTGGTGTGATGTTATTTCCACACCGCGAGATAGGAAAAATATGAGCAGCACTTTGAAAAAAAAATAAGGGGGAGATGATGTAACGTACCAGGAGATGTGACGTACCTGCCAGAAGGACGTACACGACATAAAGGCAGATAGGAATCAGAATACATGTCCGCGTAGCTTAATTGGTAGAGCAACTTATTCCGGAATGAGTGGACCCGGGTTCGAACCCCGGCGCGGATAAAAATGACGGAGAAATTTACTTCGTTATATATTACATAAAAGTCTGACTAAGGCAATGTTTCAAAGTTGTTATACTGGATGTATAGTCATTAATTGTTCATTATCTATTAAGTTCAACCGTAGTTTGCATTAACAATTTCATTTCCCGATAATAAGTTGAGATGTATAGACACAATGCAAGTATAGTACTTCACCAAAACTGATTCCAAACTGTAAAACAGTTGTAAGGGCTAAAAGAAAGTATGTATACCTTTTTTTTTTTTTTTTTTTTTTTTTTGATTGAAGGTTTAACGACCACCGTGAGCGACTCAATGGGCTATAAGCAGTCGCCCGTCCCTAATTTAAGGTCACTGGTTCCAGGGAAGGAAGAGAGCCGGTGCCGCAAGACAAAAACAACATCATTGCCTCACCGGGGTTCGAACCTGGACCCCTTTCGGACGAACGATCAGAGGCCACTGCGCCACCGGGGCGGCTATGTACACATTTAAAATGTCTCATGATACAATATTCATGAAGAACATCCAGTGGTTACTTCAATTACAGTCGGGAACTTTACAACAGAGAAGTGAGTAATCCGTTGAAAATGGACACAAATAAGTGCTCTGAAACATGTACGGATGACTGGGGGGTGACTGGTCGACAATTAAGGTTTGATTCAGAAAATGAATATTGTATCATAAGACATTTTAAATGTGTACATATTTTCTTCTAGCCCTTAGAACTGTTTTACTGTTTGGAATCAGTTTTGATGAAATACTATATACTTGCATTGTGTCTTCATCTCAACTTATTATCGGGAAGTGAAATTGTTAATTGTGTCTTCATCTCAACTTATTATCGGTAAGTGAAATTGTTACGGTTGGACTCACTAGAAAATGAACAATTAATGACTACACTGAAGAGCAATTGAATTAGAGGTACCTATCTAGTAACGTGTAGCACCACCTTTCGCCCTGATGACGGCGGCGATTCGTCTCGGCATGGACACCGGAAGCATTGGGAAGCCATACGGATCCACGACCCCTGAACAAGCTCCCACAGTTCACGAATTTTTGATGGAGGGGCGTCAGAGCCTCGAGCATCTTTCTCGATGGCATCCCAGATGTGCTCGATGGGATTGAGGTCACGTGACCTATCTGGCCAAGGAAGTGAGGACACGTCGGTATAGTCTTCATCTAACCATTCGAATACAATTCGGGAGCGATGGCACGGTGCATTGTCTTGTTGCAGGATGAGGTCCCCAGTGGGATGTTGAAGACGCACAAATGGGAGCAAATGGTCTTCCAAGATATCCCGGGTAGACCTGTGAGGACGATGTCACACGTACCAGGGGTCCCATTTCAGTCCACGTAAACAGTCCCCAGACGAGGATGCAACCCCCTCCCCAGCTTGAAGAGTACCCTGCTGGCAAGAAGGATCCATCGCTTCATGTGGTTTGCGCCGTACTCGTATCCTGCCATCCGTATGTACCAACGTGAATCTCGACTCATCAGTCCAGGCAACATTTTCCCACATGTCTAGGGTCCAGTGGCGATGTTCCGCGCCTATGCTAATCTTTGCACCCTGTGATGTGCGGTCAGCAGCAGTACCCTCGTGGGACGACGGCTTCTGTACCCCATAGTGAGGAGATGGTAGACGGTTCTGGATGGTGTGGCTGCTTACACGTTTTTGTGCACCAGCGTTAAATTGCCGAGTGATTTCTTGCAATGTGGCCCGTCTATCCGCTGTTACAATGCGAGCTAGCCGACGATGACCCCGCTCATCCACACGCTGTTGTCCACGGCAGTTGGCCCTTGCAGGGATGGGTTTACCGGATTCGATGTACTCAAGGTGCACCCGTGACACAGTGGTTCGTGAAATTCCCAGTGCCTGCACGACTTCCGAGATGGAGTGACCCATTCGTTGGGCCCCAACAATTGCCCCACGATCAAGTGCGCTTAGATCCTTCGTCTTACCCATACTGCTTCCGACTCTTACTGATTCCCGTCGCATCACTCCTTATATTGTCGGATCGCTGCATACGCCATGTCGTTTCCGTTTACAGGGCCGCCCACAGCGCCACATTTGCATAACGCCAGCTGTCTCTAATTCAATTGCTCTTCAGTGTATATATGCAGTGTAACAATTTTGAAACATTGCCTTAGTCAGACTTTGATGTAATAGAGTGAGCGTCTTTAAAGATATTTTGTCTTACAAGGGAAACTATCAGACTTCCCGACCGCAATCGTCACGGAACGTTATGTGGTGAACAAGCATGACGCCAAAGTAACAGGTGTGAAGTACGGCCTTTAGCAATCACCCGAGCATGGCTTATAAAAGTGGGAAGTCCACCTGTAATATAATGTATGCAGCAATAAAGTGTCAAACAACATGTAAATGTGGCTGTGATGTGATTGGGTGATACTGCGCATGCCTGGAAGGTGTCCTGCGTTCTGTACGTCAGTGACAGTTAAACGTGAGTAGTGTGAGACAGCGCACGGGCCTGTTCGTACGCATGCAAATATTGTGCAGTGTGTTTTAAGAAAATGGCTGGTAACCCTCATGCTGTAGTACAGATACTGGTGAACGAGGTGACGCAGAAATACCAAGCGGACGACACGGCTCCAACGTACATCGACAGGCGAATTGCAAGGCAGTTGTGTAGTGTTTTGGAGCTACATGCCATTGGAGGAAGAACAGACATTGTGTCATGATAGTGATGAAACGTCGGACACGTTATCTGAACATAGTGATACACTGGGTACTCCAGCACACAACGTGCCAAGCAGTTCGAGTTCCTATGAACCATTCCGGACAAACCATGCAGAGTTTCTATGGCAATGTGAAGGTCGCAAAGAAAAGCGTTGCATCACTGCCTTCTCTCAACACATTACCATGACGTGGAGTGAGGTATGTATATGACATTTGCAACTTGAGGTGTTGTACGTGGTCTCTCTCGACATTTAGGTGCCTCATATCTAACAGGTAAACGTTGTTGTTTTTTTTTTTTTTTTTGATTGGAGGTTTTTTTTTTGTTTTTTTTTTATTGGAGGTTTAACGACCACCGTGAGCAACTCAATGGGCTATAAGCAGTCGCCCGTCCCTAATTTAGGGTCACTGGTTCCAGGGAAGGGAGAGAGCCAGTTCCGTAAGACAAACACAACATCCATGCCTGACCGGGATTCGAACCCGGACCCCTTACGGACGAATGATCAGAGGCCAGCGCCTTAGACCACTGCGCCACCGCAGCGGCAGGTAAATGTTGTTTGACACTCTATGGCTGCATACATTACAGGCAGGGGCGGATTTCCAACTAAGAGCACTAGGCGCGCGCATAGGGCCCAGAGCATGAGGGGCCCCGAAAACGTATTTTAATTCGATTGTTGTTGTTTTTTTTTTTTTGTTTGTTTTTTTTTTATTGGAGGTTTAACGACCACCGTGAGCAACTCAATGGGCTATAAGCAGTATACCGTCCCTAATTTAGGGTCACTGGTTCCAGGGAAGGGAGAGAGCCAGTGCCGTAAGACAAACACAGCATCCATGCCTGACCGGGATTCGAACCCGGACCCCTTACGGACGAATGATCAGAGGCCAGCGCCTTAGACCACTGCGCCACCGGGGCGGCAGGTAAATGTTGTTTGACACTCTATGGCTGCATACATTACAGGCAGGGGCGGATTTCCAACTAAGAGCACTAGGCGCGCGCATAGGGCCCAGAGCATGAGGGGCCCCGAAAACGTATTTTAATTCGATTGTTGTTGTTTTTTTTTTGTTTGTTTTTTTTTTATTGGAGGTTTAACGACCACCGTGAGCAACTCAATGGGCTATAAGCAGTATACCGTCCCTAATTTAGGGTCACTGGTTCCAGGGAAGGGAGAGAGCCAGTGCCGTAAGACAAACACAGCATCCATGCCTCACCGGGATTCGAACCCGGACCCCTTTCGGACGAATGATCAGAGGCCATTGCTTAGACCACTGCGCCACCGGGGCGGCTTAATTCGATTGTCAGTATCACGGACCGAAACAATCCTTAAAGCGACCACTTTATTTATATCGTCAACTGATATTTTACTTTCTCATATTAGTAACATATTTTTCCTTACTGTTGAAAAGAAAAATATTATGTTGTTGATACTCCGAATTTTCAAGTTCTTATGGATGTCCTTTATTTAAAAGGAACAGTTGAAATACTTTAGCCTTCTGTTCAGTGGTAGGAGAAGAAAAAATTCGCGCCTCCCAAACTTTTCACTGTTTAAGTCTTCCCCCCTGAGTTACCATGAGGAGTGCTTGTGGAAATAGTCTTGATGGCCGGGGGTGTTTGCTCCTTCAAGTTAGGAAATTGTTCGCCACAGAAAAACTCAAAGTCTTCCGCTCTTTTCAAGTGAAGTACTGTGCACAAATTGCATTTTACTCGTATTTTCTAATGTGGAGGACTTTTCCGGTTGCGATTATCTTCAAATATTTATTTTTACTTGATACGATGTTCGTTGTTTACTAATTTGCTTATAATGTTAAAAACTAGATGATTTTCCTAAGCTGAAGCGAGTACTTTTTGTAATTAAAACTCATTCCAGTTTTATGACAATTTACATGCAATGTACTGATAAATTTAGCGAAATTCCATTTTCAGCGTTCTTAGCGATGAAAATGGAATTTCGCCAAGTAACTTCCAAC
The DNA here is from genome assembly GCA_039090855.1 of Macrothele yani. Classification (NCBI taxonomy): domain Eukaryota; kingdom Metazoa; phylum Arthropoda; class Arachnida; order Araneae; family Macrothelidae; genus Macrothele; species Macrothele yani. Next base: position 44,605,177 of record CM077004.1, read on the forward strand.
TGAAAAGATGCTAAAGTAATCACTTTTGCCTAACGTGTCAAACTCAAAAATAACTTTTACTGTAACCGAAACAGTCTGTTCGTAGCGTAAAGCTAAAATTTACTAAATTTCCACCTTGAGAAATCCCCAGCGGGAAATTTATGTATTAGTAATGAAATTTAAAATGGGAAAATGTTAATGAATTTTATATCCTATCCTGCGCAAAAATAAATTATGAAAAATCTTTTAAAACCATTGGTCTTCAGCGCCTTTAGCAGGAAATTGACGAACTAATTGGAAAATTTTGATATTTGAGAAGGAACACTTAAGCCTAATCTGAGAGACACTCAAAATATTTTTTTCTTTTAAGTGAATAGTTTCTTAACAAAAGAATTTTAATTTTTTGGATTTTCAACTTTCAAAGCCCTTAGCGGTAAATTCATGAAGTGTACGGGATATTTAAAGTGCCAAACTTAATATCCTTTGATTTCCTACTTCTTGCCGCAAAAATAATTTCTGAAATATCTCTAAAAAAAAAAATTTCAATGTGCACTGACAGACAAAAAAGATTACACTAGCACTGTTTCTTACAAAACGACTAATAGGAAGATAGAATGGCATTTTAAGAAAGCGTAAAAACTTTTTCCTGCACTTCCCTTTTCTTTCTTTTTTTTTTTTTTTTTTTTTTTTTTGGTTAATCTGACGGATGAAAATTTCCGAGGCGATAAGAAGGGAGAGGGGCCTCCTGAATTCCTTAGCGCCTAGGGCCCCAAAAAGTATAAAATCGCTTCTGATTACAGGCGGACTTGAATCACTTTTATAAGCCATGTTCTAGAGGTTGCGGGCGATTGCGAAATGTCGTACTTCACACCTGTTACTTTGGTGTCATGCTTGTCCAGCACAGAACGTTCCGTGACGATTGTCGTCTGGAGGTCCGGTAGTTTCCCTTGTTAGTGTTGTCATACACTATGTTTGCTGCGGACAATTTTTAATATCAATGCAGAACTCTGATAATAGATCATAAGGACTTCTAATACAGCTTTTTCATTATATGGTAATGGCAAATAGAATCGATATAAATGATATTATATATTGAAATACCAAGAATAAATAATTAAATAATATGATACTTAGTCGGTTGGTCATTATCGACACAGGCATGAATCAACGTGAGTAACAGTGGTATTGTACGTTAATGAGTCTTGTGTTTTATTTCATGTAACCCTACGTATTGCCCCCTAGGAAGTGCGATGTTTGCGTTTTCAAAAAAAAGTTATCAAAATAGCATCTGCTTGACAATGAAAATTCAGTTGTTCTCCGCTCTTCCAATTCCTTAGTTTAAGCCTCTTACGTCTGTATGGCCAGGGAGCTAACGAGGAGGGTGGAGGAGTTCACTGAGGGGGTTACTACTAATTGATCAGTTTGTTTTCTCTACAAAATAGGGGATTCCAACAGAGAAAGTGAAGTCTAAAGCTACACCAGCGCTCTTAAGTGAAAGTGCAGAAAGTGGCTGACGACTGCTTTGTAGAAGAGGAATGCAAGGTAAAGTCGCTGGCTGGAAGGAAATTAAGGAGGGGGTAGTATTGCGACTGCGTGGCAGGACGTTAAAATTTGATTTAGATAAACAAAAACGACAGTTTCCTTTAAATGTTTCAAGGGCAGTACCATTTTCGTAAGCAACAATACAAAATTTTGAAAAGCAATTTAACACAATGCATTCAGAGCAAGCAAAAAGTTGAAAGCGACTTTCTGGTAATACTTCAATTCACCCTAAGATAACACTGCAGCTTAAGAAGGTACAAGAGCTTACGCACTCACTGAGCCTTCGGGGACGGCCGAGAGTTATATTCATCCGCGTCACTTCCCACTGTGTCCTGCGGTTAGCAGCTGTCAATCACTTCTCCAATGAACTCATTAGCATTCTTGTCTCCCCAAACACTGCATATCTACGCATGCGTGTGTTGGTCTAACTTTAAAACTTAATTTCTGAAAATAGATCATTTTTAGATTTGTCTAAAATAACTATGTACTTGTAAGTAAACAACTAGGACAATATATAGTATGATTCTGGGCAATAAATGCATTGGTTTTCACGGAAAATGTTGTGAACTACTTTTAGTCGCGGCGATAGGTTTCACGTACCTTCCCCTTCAGTGTCATCTTAGGGTGAATCGAAGTATAGTCAGATCCGTGTACGTGTGTGTGACCAGGTGGAAGGAGGTGAGGATTGCACGAATGTCTTTGTAGCCGTTAGTGGTAAGCATTAAAGCCCCCCCTGTGGCGCTGTGATGTAAGCGCTGGCGTATGACTATTCGTACGAGAAGAGTCCGGGTTCGAATCCCGAGAGGCATGGATGTTCTGTTTGTCCTGCGGCACGGGTTCTCTCACTTCAATGGAATCAGTGACCTTAAATTAGGGACGTGCGACTGCTTATAGCCCATTGAGTTGCTCACGGTCGTCATTAAACCTTCAATGAAACAAAGAAGCATTAAAAATTCGTTCTTTCATTGTCTCGTAAAAAATAATATATATATATTTGCTATCAAGCTCGCCCCTGCCGCCCCGGTGGCGCAGTGGTCTAAGCGATGGCCTCTGATCATTCGTCCGTAAGGGGCCCGGGTTCGAATCCCGGTGAGGCATGGATGTTGTGTTTGTCTTACGGCACTGGCTCTCTCTCTTCCCTGGAACCAGTGACCCTAAATTAGGGACGGGCGACTGCTTATAGCCCGTTGAGTTGCTCACGGTGGTCGTTAAACCTCCAATCAAAAAAAAAAAAAAAAAAAGCTCGCCCCACCTAAAATAATGCTCGCCCACCCGTCGCCCATCCTGATTTCAAAGTCTAGCGACGTCCCTGTTTACTGTAGTGTCCTCGCACATCGCGCTGCTGCAACCGCGAGCGTGCATTGTGTTTTCCGATCAGTGGTTTGACAAATAAAGCCCGAATACTGTGTGTTGTTTTTTATAAGTTTTGGTGCACTGTTTCAGTGAGAACAAATCAAGGAGGTTATATTACTGGAGACAAAACTGGCTCTGCCGCCATAGGTCACAGCTAATCTGTGGTGTGACGTCACAAGCAGGCAAAAACGAACTAAATTATACCGTTGATAAAATAGTAAGCTTGTGTATCATTGATAAAGATTATTGAATTACTCATTTTATCTGTTTATATGCTTAGAAGCTTTTGTTCCATTGGTTTCAAAGCAGCTTCTTTTCTGCGGCTGCGTAGTGCCTGCACATGACGTCATTTGCAGCACAGACGGTGACTTATGGCGGCCAATGCTGCGTGGATAGGAGTGGTGTCTCTAGTAATATAACCTCCTTGGAACAAACAGCCATTACTTTTATTTAATCGCGCACTCAGTTGATCCACTACATTTCATTGGGTCTTCCTTGAGGTCAACATTACCCATAGTGTGAACGCGAACCCATCTCTTGTTACTTTCTACGAAGGCGTACTGAGCTCCATTTTTAGCACGTCTTTTGTAAAAAAAGATCGTGCTTCTGTTATCGGTTTGTCCGTCCGTCCGTCTGTAACCACGGAATCTGCAACTATTAGTCCGATTTGAAAAATTCTTTTTGCATTCGGAAGCTTGAAATATGCAATTTATGTTCCTTCATTTCGTTTTTTTTTTTTACGATGCGCAATTTTGCCGCTAGGGGGCGTAAATGCAGATGATGTCGAATTCAAAATTATGTTTTAATCCACATATTTACTTCTAAACATCCGATTGAAAAAATTCTTTTATCTTTCGATTCCACTTATGTTGAAGAGTGTTTTAGATATAGTTTCATTTTCAAATTACGCATAGATTTTCCGCTAGGGGGCGTAAGAGTAAATTACATTTTTTCCGATAACTCTTCTCCTAAAACTCCGATTTGAAAAATATTTTTTTCAGAGGATACATCTCCTCATGGAAAATCTTTTGCATGCAATTTCGAATTTTTGGTAAAGAATACTTTGGCCACCAGGGACGTAAGTGTTAATTTTTGCTTCTGATGTATTTGCCATAAAATCTGAGCTTCTAAAGTATCGATTGAAAAAATTCTTTCTTGGACTGATGCACTCACGTCGATAAACCTTTTCGGAATACTTTCTTCCTAAAATATTCCACAATTTCTCCGCCAGGGGGCGTAGATGTATATCTTATTTTTGTCAATATCTCTACTTCTAGGGGTTCGATTTGAAAAATTCCTTTTTTGTTGGATAGTGTTTCCAGTGTGACATGTGCTTCATATAATTTCAAAGTTTTCAAGTAATTCTTAGGCTTTCCGCTAGGGGCCGTAAGGCTAAATTGCGTTTCTCCCTGTATCTCTGCTTCTAAATCTTCGATTTGAAAAATTCTTTCTGCACCGGATACAGCTCCTGATCGAAAATCGTTTGCACATAATTTCTAATTTTTGTAAAAAAAAAAAAAAAAAAAAAAAAATGGTTTGGCCACCAGGGGGCGTAAACCTTAATTTCCGCTTCTGATGTCATCATCATCATCATTGTCAACCATTATCAATCCACTGCTGGACGAAGGTCTCCCCAAGTTTCCTCCACAACGGTCTGTCTTGTGCCAGTCTCCTCCATGTCACTCCAGCATATTTACGAATTTCATCCACCCATCTCCCATGTGGTCTTTTTCTGGGTCTTTTCCTGTCCCTTGGAATCCAATCTAAAATCTCGGCTGTCCATCTATGGTCTGTCCTTCTGGCAGTATGTCCAGCCCATTGCCATTTCAGGGATTTAACTCTGATCATGATGTCTTCCACTCTTGTCATTTTTCGGATCCACGAGTTCCTCTTCTTATCTCTCCTGGTTATACCAAGCATGCACCTCTCCATGCTTCTTTGAGTTGTCTGCAGCCTTTGTATGTCTCTTTTAGTTAAGGTCCACGTCTCTGCACCATACGTAAGCACTGGAAGGATGCATTGATCAAACACTTTTCTTTTAAGACATAATGGCATATTGCTCTTGAAAATTATGCTGTTTCTTCCAAAAGCTCTCCAGGCAAGTTTTGTACGCCGATTAATTTCTTCATCAATGTGACCCTCACTTGATATCTGCTGTCCAAGATAAACATACGTATCTGTTATCTCCAGTTTTTCTCCATCAATCGATAAATCTTCATTTCTTGTAAAAGCATTGAACATCACTTTTGTCTTCTGAAAGTTCATTTTTAATCCCACTTCTTTACTCTTGTCAGCAAGTTCCTGGATCATACTCTGCAGCTCTGATGGGGTAGTTGCAAAAATGACTACGTCATCAGCAAAACGAAGGTGGGTTAGATAATCTCCATTAATCTTTATCCCTTTGTTTTCCCAGTTCAGTGATTGAAAGACATTTTCCAATGTGGCATTAAAGAGCTTCGGAGATATGGTGTCACCTTGTCTCACTCCCTTTCCAATTTTTATGTGTGTTGTATTTTCAAACAGCCGAATCTTTGCACTTGCATTTTCATAGATGTTATTAATAATATTAATGTATGCATCTTCAATACCGCAGGATTTCAGAGCCGTGGTAACTGCTGATGGTTTCACCGAATCAAAGGCTTTTTCATAATCGATAAAAGCCATGCACAATGGAAGTTCATATTCCTCGCTCTTTCAATTAGTTCTCTCAGTACGTGGATATGATCTATTGTGCTGTAGCCACTCCTGAATCCAGCTTGTTCTCTCGGTTGAGCCATGTCCAGTGTTACCTTCAAGCGGTGTGAAAGAACTTTAGTGAAGATTTTATAAACCACTGATAGGAGGCTGATAGGTCTGTAGTTCCTGAGATCCTCAATGTCACCTTTTTTATGTAGCAGGATCATTGTAGCATTGTTCCAATCCTCAGGAATCTTCCCTTCATTAAGGCATCGAGTGAAAATTTGGGCGAGTACTGTTTCAATTTCTCCACTTGCTTCTTGTATGATGTCTATAGTAATTCCATCTTCTCCTGGAGCTTTCCCCCGCTTCATGTTCTTGATTGCATGTGCAACTTCTGCTGGGAGGACTGGAAGAACTCTGGTACCTTTCATGATGTCTGGAGTACATGTATCATCGCTTTCATATAATTTGGAGTAGAAATCTTTCACTCTTGTCAAAATTTCACCTCTATTTCTTGTTATAGAACCATCTTCTTTTCTCAGAGCCATAATCTGTTTTCTTCCCTTACTGAGATGTCCCTTTGCTATCTTTAGGCTTTGGTTGTTTTCAATTGCTTTCCTCACTAGCTCACAGTTGAATTTCCTTACGTCTTCAGTGATACTTTTTCGTGCTGTCTTGCATAGCTCTATATATTCCACTTTGGAAGTCACATCTTCTTTAGTTGTCCTCATCTCTCTTCTTCTTTTTGCATCAACATTTTGGTTTTTCCTGATAATTTGTTTACATGCAACTTGTTCTTAGACCCAGCTAATTTTGTTGCTGTTTCCATAAGAGCTTTGGTTACTTTTCTGTTAACTTCCGAAATATCCACTTCTTCCGATGTTAGGCCTTCTAAAGCAGAGAATCTGTTCTTCAGTTCCAACTTGAAAGTATTATGGTGTTTTTTAAGGTTGGTTATGTCAATACATTTTGTTTGTCTTATGAGCTTGCCACGTTCCAGTTTAGTGTTGAGGTGCATCTTACATCTCACCAATCTATGGTCACTACCTGTGTTGAACTTGTTTAGCACACTGCAGTCTTCGATGACGAATTTTTTGTTACACATAATAAAATCAATTTCACTTGTCGTCCCAATTGGATGTCTCCATGTCCATTTCCTGTGTGGCTTTTTCTTGAAAAAGGAATTCAAGATGAAAAATCCTTCTGCCTCTGCAAACTCAACGAGAGTATTTCCACGCTGGTTTCTGTTGCCGTGACCGAATTTACCTACTGAAGTTTCATTCTGTTGCCGGTGCCCTATTTTTGCATTGAAATCTCCCATAATTATCTTCAAGTGCTGCTTACCTTTATTATTTAGATGACGAATTTCCTCATAAAATTCTTCAATTTCTTCTTCAGGATGACTTGTGGTGGGTGCATAAGTTTGAATAATCTGAGCCTGGTATCTTCTCGATAGTTGGATAACGAGTCGTGCAGCTCTGTCCGAGGAACTTTCAACTTCTACCACTTTATCCTTCAGTTTCTTGTTTATTATAAATCCAACACCACTAGTTCTGCCAGTATCTGTCCCACGATAATAGAAGAGATGTCCACTTTTCAGTTCAATGAGATCTTCTCCTTTTCTCCTTACCTCACTCAGCCCGACGATGTCCCACTTGATCCTTTGTAGTTCCTCTTCCAATTCAAGAAGCCTTGAATCAGAAGATAGGGAGCGTGCGTTGTAGGTAGCCAAGGTCAGCATCAAATGGCAGCCTAGTCCGGTCCTCCGGGATTCTTAGCACCCTCTGCCTTCATGTCGCACTGGCCGCTGCCTTGGCCAGGTACATTCCAGCTGCCGGAGACTGAGGGCCAAGATTTAAGTTGTAGAGTCATTTTGGAGGTGTTTGGCCATAACTCACCACGCTGGCCAAGCGGGTTGGTGAGTGTGGGATAGCATTTCCTCTGATCCCGATGGTATAGTTATACCGCTATTTGCGGTCGTCAGAGCCCCTTTAGTGGGAACAGGATGCACCACGAGAAGGCGGGGTTGACATTTGTCAAGGAGAGGCTGTGATGTTACGCATCACCTGACCTTACATGTATTTGCAGCAAAATATGAGCTTCTAAATTCTCGATTGAAAAAAACGTCGTTTGTAGACCGAAATACTCGTGTCGACAAACCTTTTAGTAAAATTTTCTTCTTAAAATAGTGCATGGTTTCTGAGCTGGGGGCGTAGACATATATCTTATTTTTGTCAATATCTCGACTTCAAGGAGTTCGATTTAAAAATTCCTTCTTTGTTGGATAGTGTTTCTAGTGTGACATGTTTTTCCTAAAAATTCAAAATTTTTTAAGTAATTCATAGACTTTCCGCTAGGGGGCGTGAAGTTAAATTGCGTTTTCTGCTCCTAGAACTCCGATTTCAAAAATTCTTCCTGTATCGCATACAAGACCTGATGGAAAATATTTTTCACATAATTTCTAATGTTTTGTAAAGAATGGTTTGGCCACCAGGGATCATAAGTGTTCATTTCTGCTTCTTATGAATTTGTAGCAAAATCTGGGCTCCTGAAAACTCGACTATATAATTTTTTTCTTGGACTGATACCGCTCATATGGATAAACCTTTTGAGAATACTTTCTTCCTAAAATAATGCATAGTTTTCCCACCAGGGGACGTAAAGTCACATCTTATTTTTGTCGATAACTCTGTTTCTAAGAGTTCGTAAGCTCAAGATCCCGTTTACACCAATATCTGAGGGATTAAAGACCCGATTGAAAAACTTCTTTCTTCCGTCAGATACTATTGTTTTCCATACCGGTTCCATTGCCTTTGAATAGGTTTGATAAATTTAATTTGCGACAGAACGGATTCAAAAGACGTGCTTATTACACCCGAAAATTCGGTGTCATCGTTCTTGTTACTTCGTATTATCAGGGAAAGTAAAAATGTTTCTTGACATGTGCGTCAGTTCTGCAGTGCGTTACAACCTCATTTACGACTTTTTGATCTAACCAAAGCCCGCTCAATTTCTTCTCTCACCACTCCTACGGCTGCATATGTACTACCCTCTCGCGTTTCTGCGATTGTAAAGTTGCCTCTGTGTTGCGAATGTTTTAAGGTTTTTCACTTCCACACCGTTTCTCCTTTATAAGATGCGTAACATCATACGCGCCAACTAGGGGGGGGAGCAAGGCGAATCTTGCCCCTCCAATTATTTTACAGGGGGGAAGGGGCCGAGCCCACCCAATATTTTTCGTCCTTTTTAATTAAATAATCGCCTTGGCCTCATATGGTGGACAGTTTTTTCGTCCTGCTTAATTAAATAATCGCTTTGGCCTCATAAGGTGAGGCCACAGCGAATAATTTCCAAAATATTTATAACAAAATAAATATAAGGTGAGGCCACAGCGAATTATTTCCAAAAAATTAATAACAAAATAAATAAACTTTTTTCCGGTATTCAACATTGCTCACTTGAAAAGAAACTGAATTGTCAGCCCCGTATCGTGTTTGATATGTTACCGTTATATGTGGTAAATGTTTAAAGCAATTACCAAAAATAAATCAAACAAGTTAGTAAAATCTTGCACTGCATTGATTATGATACGCTTCCCAACGTACCAGGAATATTACTCAAGTTATTACTCAAGTTATGAGGATAATGGCTGTGGAATAAATATCGCTCCTGTGCTCCGAACTTTGACCCCATTTCGATGATATTCAACAGAACCGGTAAAGTATACTTCCAGAACAGCATGAAAAGTTTTATCTCAATTGAAGCATTTTTACGTAAGTTATAACGCATAAGGGCAATGGAATGGATCCCAATCCTATCTCCTGAACTTTGACCCCATTTCACCCATATTCAATAGGGTTCATCCCCAGATGGTCCCCTACCACATACTAAAATTTCATCGAAATCGAACAATGTTTACTCAAGTAATGACGCATAAGGGCAATTGAATGGATCCCGCTCCAATGTCGTGACGTTTGAGCCCATTTGTCCGATTTTCAATAGGGCTCGTCCCTAGGTGGTCCCCTACCACATGCTATAATTTCATCGAAATCGAAAAATTTTTACGCGGGTTATCCTTCGGAAAGACGGACAAAGCTGGAGCATATACGCTTCTTCAAATTACGGTTGGAAAGCGTAAATAAAAATACAGAAGCATGTATATAATCTCTGGCACGCTTATTTACCTTTTCTTTTCTTTTTTTTTCTTTCGCTTCTTATTCTTTGTTTAAGTAATCCAGCTGATTTCCTTTTTTTTTTTTTTTTTAAGGTAAACCTGGAAATAAAATCTCCCTGGATGTTTTTATAAAATCACAAGCTGAGTTTTATTTTTGAAAATATTAATATTCTGCAAAAAAAATATTTGTTTCTTGCTCATTAGCTGATGAGTAATTACAGTTGCTTGTTAAAATACACCTCGAATTTCGTAGTTTATATTTCCCCCCTTTTTTTAACGTTTTGCCTGACAATGGAAGAGACGTGACATTTTCACGTCCGATCTCTTCCCGCCTGCCCCCCCCCCCAATAATTTGGTGAAGTCGCCGCCCCTGACGTACATTCCCCAACAGGGTAGCAAGAAGGATAGAATATGACGAGAGAATATGTTGTTCTACCACCGGCGAAGCTATCTGAGTTGCGTGGCCGCCATCTTGTGCTATCCCTAGTTGATCATTTGGGCATTTTAAGTTATGGGAGTGACCGCTAGCATAGTTGCACGTAAGTTTTTTTTTTTTTTTTTTTTTTTCATCTTGTTTGTGTTGCTTTTGGGCAACAACAAAAAAACAACTCAGAAATGTTATCTTGCGCAGCCTTAGGCTGCACTAATAAACAAAATAAAAAGACTGCCTAGAATCACGTTTCACGTGTGTCTTATACACGGTCGAGGCACATTTTTCTGACCACCAGCTAATATCCAGAGTAACCGCCGTGTGCAGCGCGGACAACAGCTAGACGGGCTGTGAGTGACTCAATAAGGTTTTGGAAGTTGTTCACAGACATGTGGAGCCATGTTGACTGCAGTGCATCTGACAGCTGCTGGAGGGTGTGTGGTGGAGGATCCATGAGACAACAACACGATCGAGGTGGTCCCACAGATGCTCTATTGGGTTTAAGTCTGGAGAATTAGGAGGCCAGAGAAGTACTTTGAAGTCTTCATCGTGCTTTTCCAACCACTCTCGGACATTTCCAGTTGTGCGACACATCGCATTGCCGTGCTGGAAGATCCCATCCGCCCCAGGGAAGACAATCAGCATGTATGGGTGCACGTGGTCTGCAAGGATGGATTCATAACGAATTCGGTCCATAGCGCCTTCCATAGGTATGAGTGGACCCAGAGAATGCCACAAAAACATCCCCAGACCATAACGCTGCTGCCACCAGCTTGTGTTCTGCCAGCAATGGTTGAAGAGTGCTTGTTCTCCGTTGTTTGTTGCCTTATACGCTAACGTCTATCCGTTCGATGAAGCAGAAAACGTGACTCATCGGTGAAGGAAATCCTTTGCTGATCAGCGGAGGTCGAATTCCGATACTGCCGTGCAAATGTAATCCTTTTCTGTTGATGTACCTTCGTTATAGCATAGGTGCAGTGACCATCCGTCTGCCTCGGAGCCCCATACGCAGCAGGGTTCGCTGAACTGTCGTTTTAGACACACTTCTCGTAGCTCCTTGGTTCATTCGGCCAGCGATTTGCTCCACTGTACCGTGTCGATCGGCCCTCACGCACCTTCGAAGCCGACGTTCACCTCTCACATCAATGGAACGTGGTGCTCCACAGTTTCCACATCGCTTATTTGCAAAGGTGCCATTTCTCCAATCACAATACACTTTAACCACAGCAGCACGCAAACAGTTCACAAACTGCGCTGTTTCGGAAATACTGCCACCCTTGGTTCGAAAGCCGATAATCATCCCTTTTTGCAAATCTCATAAATTGCTCCGTTTATCCGTGACAGCAACGAGTGATATGTTTTTAGATTGCTCCGGGATTCAAACCCGGACCCTTTCAGACGAATGAACGGAGGCTATCGCTTAGACCACTGCGCCACCGGGACGGTTCTAAAACATTTGCACTTGTACGAGCATATGTCAAAGATACGTTACGAATCTGCACGAAATTGTTCCACCTTCTTTCGGTAGATTTCATCCATTCTTGTAGCGTGTTTTTTCAGCTTTTGGATTTCGGTGTTGTATGCTGTAATACACTTTACAACTGATTTGTGGAGTGATGTCGGAAGAGATACTTTCTTCCATATACTCAGCACTTTGTCCGTTACAATACTTGCTATTTCTTCTGCAGCAGGCTCATAATTTGCACCTTCCTGCCTAAGAGTCTTCCTCACAAGGTAGTAATGGCGCATTACATCTCCGTACGTAGGCAACACATTTTCATGCATCTTCTTATAACTCCCGAGGATAGGACAATCAGCTGTATTTCTTGTTTTAGGCATCTTAAGCAGTTGAACGACAAAACGAAAATGGCGGTACCTCCAATCAACGTCACTAGGAGTGAAAGAAACTGTTGCATCTTTATGACGCACGACTCACCTACACTCTCTCCCGAAAGGATCTGTGGGACTGTGATGCGATGACTCAGCGAGTTCGCAAAGAGAGCTGCGCTGTGAGGGAGAGGGTGGGGTCAGGTGAAGAAAGTAACAAAAGCAAAGGAGAGCGCAAGGTCGCAAGCTATGCTTCTGAAAATGAACACGAGGTTTCTATAAAGTATGAGAGTGGTGATTGTTAATGTTAAGTTCAAATTCGTAACAGTAAGGCTGCTGTTGAACAACATGATAAGTTGTCATGCTCCTTACAAGATGCCATGCTTTTTATCATGCCATTTTTGCCGAAAAATTACATACTTTAAGGGATCTGGCGAAGCCTAAGAAATTAACTCACGTCTGCTTAATTTTTACCCGTGTTTATACATTCAAAGCTGATATTAAATAGCATGGTGACACAGTATGTTTTCATATTTACAAATTGGAGAAAGCGGGTGTTTTTAAAGCATTTTTCCCTATAATTTTCAAACTTCGAGGTTTTGGGGGAAGCCTAAGATACCGATTAATGTCATCCATATTTAGGGGCAATTTCAGTAATGAAATCGCAACTATTGCACATGGTGACGTTTCAAATTAAAAATAAAAGTGTTTTTCGCTCCACCCAAGCGTACGTGGTCTGCAAGGATGGATTCATAACGAATTCGGTCCATAGTGCCTTCCACAGGTATGAGTGAACCCAGAGATTGCCACAAAAACATTCCCCAGACCATAACACTGCCCCACTAGCTTGTGCTCTGCCAGCAATGGTTGAAGAGTGTTAGTTCTCCGATGTTTCTCGCCTTATTCGCCAACGTCCATCCGTTCGATGATGCAGAAAACGTGACCCATCGGAGAAGGTAATCCTTTGCCAATCAGCGGAAGTCCAATTCCGATACTGCCGTGCAAATGTAAGCCTTTTCTGCCGATGGATCTTCGTTAGCATAGGCGCAGTGACCATCCGTCTGCATCGGAGCCCCATACGCAGCAGGGTTCGCTGAACTGTCGTTTCAGACACACTTCCGGCAGCCCCCTGATTTATTCGGCAGTGAGTTGCTCCACTGTAGCGTGTCGATCGGCCCTCACGCACCTTCGAAGCCGCCTTTCACCTCTCACATCTATGGCACGTGGTGCTTCGCAGTCTGCACGTCGCTGATTCGCAATGGTGCCATTTCTCCCATCACGATACACTTTGACCATAGCAGCACGCGAACAGTTCACAAAATGCGCAGTTTCAGAAATGCTGCTAAGCTTGGCCCGAAAGCCGATAATCGTCCCTTTTTGCAAATCTAACAAATCGCGCCTTTTATCCATGACAGCAACGTGGGATAAGTTTTCAGATGATCATATGTAGAGGATTTCAGGAAGGTAGTGTCTGACCCCAGGTCTTAAACAACCCTTAGAAATAGGAAACTAGGAGATTTGGGCTAGAGTGCCCGTTAGGAAAGTGACACGGAAGAGAAGTAGAAAGAGGGAGGAAGACACCCTTATTTATTACAGGGGGTCAGTACCCGGGGTCCGACGGCTTGACGTGCCCATCCGACGCACGGCGGATATTTAGTGGATCGAGCGTTCGTACCTGCTGGGATCGAACCTGAGGTCATTTCCGTGGCAGTCACGAACGTTGCCCACTAAGCCACCCGCGGCCCGATAAGTTTTCAGAATGCCTACAGCACACCTTATATACCCTCCAAGCCAGCTCACAACACGTGTTGGGCCGCGGGTGGCCCAATGGTCAGCGTTCGTGACTGCTATGGAGAGGACCTCAGGTTCGATCCTGAGCAGGTACGAAAGTTCGAACCACTAAATACCCGCCGTGCGTCGGATGGGCTCGTTAAGCCGTCGGACCCGGGTACTGGCCCCCTGGTAATAAATAAAGGCGTCTTCCTTCCCCTTTCTACCTCGCTTCCGTATCACTTTCCTATCGGGCGCTCTAGCCCAAATCTCCTATAGTTTTCTATTTCTAAGGGTTATTTAAGACCTGGGGTCAGACACTCCCTTCCTAAAATCCTCTACATATGATCTGATGATCTGATCCCAACACGTGCCATCTTTCATTGACTATACGTGCTGTTGACGTCAAAAGTAGGAGGTGATCACAATTATGTGACTCGACTGTGAATTAGTTTGAATATATTACAACCGCGAAAAATCTGTAGTGAAATCAGTGGAAGGGTATACTGAAAAAAGAAAGGAGCCACAGTGAACGAAACAAATCAGTGACCTCGTGATCATGAGAGCTCCTAATGTCGTACATAGAGTCAAATACAGCAATGATTTGAGGATTTTTGCGACAATTATAAGCTGCCACATCTCTTCAGGGGGCTGTATGACAGTATTATTTTCTGTTAAAACACGGAAAATATTTTTGGGGACGGCTTTTTCTCTCTGTAGTTGAAATTTAAAACTGCATTTCAGAGCTCCTAATGATATATTATTTTTTTCAATTCTTGGTTTAGCGACCATTAAGAACAACTCTGAGGCCTATAAGCAGCCGCCCGTCTCTAATTTGGATGCAGTCTGGTTCTAAGGAGGGGAGAGAGGCACAGATGAAGGACGAACGCAACACCCATTCTTCACCTGAGACTCGGACTACAAGACAGAAACCAGCACCTCTAACCACCCGCTCACCGGAATGATCCTAATGACATTTTCGGTGACGTTTTGCGTTTAGAACGTCACCTTCAAGAGAATAGAATATTGTGTTTTAATTCGGAGTTTTAACCACCTCCTGTCTCATGAGCATCTAAAGATACAGCCAGTCTGCCGTCCCTAATTTAGGGCAACTGTTTCCAAAGAAGTGACAGCGCCTTAGGAGTAAACCCATCACAAGCCTGACCGAGGCGACTTGTGAGAAATTCGCACTCGCCTCGAGAGGGACAAAAGGGAGGCATGTCATGATTTATCCTAGACTGTTAAAATGACATTTTGAAGCGTGAAAATGAAGCCTTCACTTCAACACCGAAGAAGTCACATTTGGGTTAACAACACCTGCGCAAGACCAACCTAATGAGACGTTCAGAGAGCTGTTAGACTGCATTGCGATCTTACACCTTAATACTGATTCTTATCTAGTCTTCTGTACACTATTAAACATTCGTCTGACATATTTTGATGTAGAAAACAACAGAAAATAAAGTTCAACCTCAAATGAAACACGATGCTAATTTAATTCACATCTAAAGTGCGCTTCGCTTGAGTTTGAGCTCCACCTATAGTTTTATGCTGCTCTCGAATGAGATTTTCTTTTGAATCTCTGGGATACTAAAATTCGGCGAAAGGAGATTCTCCTGCAGCAATAATCCTCCGACCACTTTTCCTGTTTTTTAAGACGTTACCGCTCTTGCCTCTCGTCAGGTTTCCAGAGTAGGTTTCACGTGGCAGACGCTTGATCTCCAAGATGGGCTTCATAAGCTCGCCATAGGCATTTCGGGTTTGACTGCGGTAAACTGGTGTGCTAGGTGGGGTGAAACTTTCCAGAGTTCTTGCGACTGGGCTTAGGAGGGATTCTCTTCGGCTGAATTCCAGATGGACAGTAATCACCAGGCCAATCAACATGCCTGCGCTGATCAGTACTTTGTGCTTGTTGAAAGCGTAGATGAAGTAGTTTGCAGAAACTCGCAGGACGTCGGGAGTGAAGCTGGCAGCGACGGCCATCGTTGGCAAGTCCATGCCTAACAAGCTCACGGAATTTTGCTGAGAATCGCTGATGAGCAACCTTAGCGTCCAAACCATAACTGACACTGAACATAATCTCAACGCCGAAAGCCAGAACACGTTTGCGAAGATATTGCCGAAGCTGTCAGTTGTCCAATCTTGTGCCAGCATCTCGGGAATGGTGAATATAAGGAAATTTAGGAACACCGCTGCGTGTGGAAACATCCTATCCGAATGCTAAACCTGCTAGAAATGAAACTTTGGAGGGTAAATAAAAAAGGGGGTAAATGGGATTTTGTGAAGCACACTGCTACGAATTCCTATGGCTGATTTCCAAATGACGTCACGCTAAAGGAAAAAAAAATAAAGCATAAACAAAAAGAAAGAACCATTTCAATCAAACAATGACTCCTTTCTCTAGATCATTTTTGCATTGCTTATGACTCAACGTTAATATTGTTTGTTTATCACTGGAAATAAAATGTTGTTACGTCTTATATACAGATATCTCATTTCTTTAACTGCTGGTCAGAAAAATGCTTATAAAAAAATTTAAGATATTTTACGAAGCAATATATCCGGGAAATTTAATTTTTTTTTTCTCCGGCCAAATTTTGTACATCCCAGAGTAATTCAGAAATGATTTACATATCACATTCCGGAGTAATTCAGGGTTGATTTACCCTCGCCAAAGTTTTTCACCTCTCTCATTCACGCAAGAATGGAAATGGAAACTTTTCTTGCTGTGAAATGCTTGCAAAACAACTCGGCCGCCCTGGTGGTGCAGTGGTATAAGCGCTGGCTTATGACCATTTTTCCGTAAAGGATCAGGGTTCGAATTCCGATGAGGCACGGATGTTGTGTTTGTCATACGGCAATGGTTCTCCCCCTTCCCTGGAATCAGTGGCGCTAAATTAGAGACGAGCTACTGCGTATAGCTCATCGAGTTGCTCACGGTGGTCGTTAAATCCTCAATGAAAAAAAAAAACCGTAACTGTGGTCTCCAGTAGCAGAGTGGTCAGAGGTGTAGGTTCCTCGCTAGTCGTCCTAACCGGGCTCGAATCTGGGATAAGGCATGTATCTGTCCCACGGGACTGTCACACTACCTTTCCTGGAACCAGACACCCAAAGTTAGGGACGGGGACTGGGCATTTTTTTTTTCGGGAGGACGGGATTTAATGACCTCCGTGAGCAACTGAGCAGGCGCCCGTTCCTAATAGTGACACTTTTTCCAGGGAGGAGAGACAGCCAGTACCGTAAGACAATCACAACATCCATGTCTCATCTGGGACTCGAACCCGGACCTACTGGGACGGGTTCGAGTTAATCATTGGCTTCTGCTTATAGCTCTTTTGAGTTGTTTTTGGTGGTCGTTAAACCCCGAAACACAGACAAAAAGAAAGTGGTTTGGCTGTTACATTCAGCTCCAATTTTTTATCTGGAGAAAATCCGTCTGACAGGAAAAAACAAAAACAAAATAAAGATCAGAAGTTGTCTGTAACGACCAGTGGCGCACCCACAGAGGGGGCTTTGTGGGCTTAAGCCCCCTCCAAAGAGATTAAGAACAACGTACGTCACAAATTAAACATTCAAAAATATTATTTTACACGTTCAAAAAATTACATAGTGTCTTCTATTACATGGTGTCTTCTTCCCAAAGCCCCGAAGAGATTAAGAGCGACGTACGTCATAAATTAAACATTCAAAAATTTTATTTTACATGTTCAAAAAATTACATAGTCTTCTATTTCATGGTGTCTTCTTCCCAAAGTCCCAAAGAGATTAAGAGCGACGTACGTCACAAATTAAACATTCAAAAATATTGAGTCCCATATGAAAGAGATGTCGTGCTACTAAATCACAATACAAAATAACACACCGTCTAAGCACGATTTATTATAAAAAAACGAAAACTATCTACAGATTAAAACCATTAGCACTTTCGGAGTGCCATTCACTTCATCATCAGATGTTCCAGGCAGCTATCACGGATAGCTGTATATATACACAGGCCATGTGTGACATCACAAAGCCAGCTACTTGTTGTTCATATACCACAATACGATATAACATACACAGTAGTTGCCACAAATTAAGTGAGATTCTTGCGAATTATATTAAAGTCCAATGACTTCACAATCGGTGTCCAACTTTCATGGAGGTCCACTGGGTAATAATCAAGGAAAAACTACTATCAAGCTCACGGTAGAACTAGAATATAATTATATTTTACCGTTCTTGGATATTAGTATCTTCCACGATCCAACTACACATGAATTATTATTTTCAGTGTATCGTAAACCATTTTATTTTTGTTCCATTATTCCATACAGTTCAAACCACCCTTTTGTGCAGAAGACGTCAGACATTGACTTTCATTTTAGACGAGAATATACTCACTCCTCTACACACTCAGCTTTGCATATAGTGAGATAGATAGAATTTTTGAAATGACTTACAAATTTGGGTATCCCAACTAAAAACTCTTGCATGGATCGTAAGATCCATGCAAGAGTTTTGGCACAGCAATCCACTACATTAGTAGGGATTAATGAGAGTAATCCGAGGTTTATTGGGTCATTAGAGTTTTTACCCGGAAAAACAAATTTTCTGTCACGTGTGTGTTCCAAATATGAATTACAATTTGGTGTCAAGTGCAAGGATTTATTTGCACAACTCACTCATGACAGGGATAAACCCGACATATTACGACGTTGGGGAGTATATAATGTTCCTCTCTTGGACCCTGTTACCAAACAGCACGTTTGTAACTACGTAGGTTCCACAAGGAGACATTTGAGTTTGAGATTAATGGAACATAAATATAGTGTTAAAGCACACCTTCAAAATACTTCTCTTGCAAGAAATGTTAATAATGGGACTTATTTTCCGGATTGGTGGAATGCGAGTATACTCTTGACACCCCTTCTGTCAGTACCTTACTGATCGGCGAAAGTGTATTTATTAAAGCGTTGGATAAAAAATGTAATGATTAATACCCAGTGGACCTCCATGAAAGTTGGACACCGATTGTGAAATCATTGAATGCCGCCCCGGTGGCGCAGTGGTCTAAGGCGTTGGCCTCTGATCATTCGTCCGAAAGGGGTCCGGGTTCGAATCCCGGTGAGGCATGGATGTTGTGTTTGTCTTACGGCACTGGCTCTCTCCCTTCCCTGGAACCAGTGACCCTAAATTAGGGACGGGCGACTGCTTATTGCCCATTGAGTTGCTCACGGTGGTCGTTAAACCTCAAAAAAAAAAAAAAAAAATCATTGAACTTTAATATAATTCGCAAGAACCTCACTTAATCTGTGGCAACTACTGTGTATGTTATATCGTTTTGTGGTATATGAACCATAAGTAGCTGGCTTTGTGATGTCACACATGGCCTGTGTATATATACAGCTATCCGTGATAGCTGCCTGGAACATCTGATGATTGAATGAATGGCACTCCGAAAGTGCTAATGGTTTTAATCTGTAGATAGTTTTCGTTTTTTATAATAAATCGTGCTTAGATGGTGTATTATTTTGTATTGTGGTTCAAAAATATTATTTTACATGTTCAAAACATTACGCAGTGTCTTTTTCCCAAAGCCCCAAAGAGATTAAGAGCGACGTACGTCACAAATTAAACATTCGAAAATATCGTTTCACATGTTCAAAAAATTACATATTATCTTATATGTAATTATTAAATAATTTTAATTACATAGTGTCTTCTATGTAACATTAACACATTATTTACACACTTTTAAATTTCGGAATGTGCTGTATACGAACAGCACATTCCGATATTTTTTTATTATTATTGGAGGTTTAAAGACCACCATGAGCAACTCAATGGGCTATAAGCAGTCGCCCGTCCCTAATTTAGGGCCACTGGTTCCAGGGAAGGGAGAGAGCCAGTGTCGTAAGATAAACACAACATCCATGCGTCACCGAGATTCGAACCCGGACCTCTTTCGGACGAATGATCAGAGGCCATCGATTAGACCACTATGTCACTGGGCGGGATTCCGAGATACTAAGTTCTATATGTACAGTGAAGAAAGACACAAAGTTCATGATTTGAATTTTATGAATTTTTACTTTAGTAATTTTTTTCTCTCAATTGCACAAATCGATTATTCCATTTCAGAAGAACTGCCTCGCATTCGCATTTGCTATGATATGAAGATTTATACATAAGTGGTCAAAAAGTCATACGCCAAGTTTTATGAAAAAAATTCAAAACAAAGAAAGATATACTGGTTCAAGCTGCATACATACTGACATTTCATGCCATTTATACGTATAGGAAGCTAGGAAATTTGGGCTAGAGTGCCTGATAGGAAAGTGACACGGAAAAGAGGTAGGAAAGGGGAAGAAGACACCCTTATTTATTACCTGGGGGCCAGCACCTGGGGTCGAACGGCTTAACGTGCCCATCCGACGCACGGCGGATATTTAATGGTTCGAGCGTTCGTACCTGCCCGGGATGGAACCTGAGGTTTCTCCGTGTCAGTCACGAACTTTTCAATGAATCACGGCAGCGTGTGCTCTTAATACCAATTAGACGATACCGGGTTTTCGGTCATGAGTTGTTCTTATCTGCATAACGCATGCGCACCGAGTAATTGCCTGACATGACGGCAATGCCTTTTGAATCGCCGTAATACAAATCCGCCTCGAAAACTGTGCAGGACTTCCTAGAGGTCTGCACGAGCCGGGCTGGCCCGCCAAGTCCGCAGGCCGGGTCGGGCCTTTTTTTAGTTTAAAGAACAAAGCAACGGGCCGGGCTGGGTCAAGTCGACCCATTCTTTTTATAGCAGTGATAAAGAAGAAAAAAGTTGTGTTACCCGATTTCCTGGTGTGTTTAACTGTTTGGCTGGCTTTACTTATTTCCAAATATTTCTTTCACAGAATTTACCTGACAGACTGGTGATCAATCAGAAAAGCAAGAGGCACAGGATCAGGGCGTAATCAAAGAAGCAAGGAGAGGCACTATCAGTGTTTTTACCAATCTGTAGTAGGTATTAAGACGATAAAGCCGCCCCGGTAGCGCAGTGGTCTCACCGATGGCTTCTGATCATTCGTACGAAAGGGGTCCGGGTTCGAATCCTAGTGAGGCATGGATGTTGTATTTGTCTTACGGTACTGGCTCTCTCCCTTCCCTGGAACCAGTGGCCCTAAATTTGGGACGGGCGACTACTTATAGCATGTGACGTATATTCTAAATTATCTTTCCTTTTTAGTTTCTTTCCCTATGTAAATCTTGAGTTTATTCTGTTATTCTTCACTCTTAACGTGATATCTTTCTCTCAAACGAATACGTTTGGCAACACAATTGAGGTTGAATGAACGTGACGTATGCCTGAGTTTTGATAAGAACAAGAGATAAAAACGACGACTAAATTGTTGCTTGAGAACGTTGTAAGAGAGCGACTTATTCCGGAATAAGGGGACCCGGGTTCGAGCCCCGGCGTGGACAAAAATGACGGAGAAATTTAATTATAATGGCGCCCTAACTTTCCGGATGACCCGGCCGTTCAAATCTCGCAATGGTGTGATGTTATTTCCACACCGCGAGGGAGGAAAAATCAGAGAATCCCTTCTCCAGCGCTTCGAAAAATAAAAAAATGACTGGGAGTTCTCAAGTGCACGTTCTACAGCGGGTGGCTGCCTGCGACGATTCACGGTTACGGCTGACCCGTGGGCCATGCCCCCGGCCCTCTTTCGGGGGGAGATGGGACGTAACTGCCAGCAGGACGCACACGACATAACGGCAGATAGCAGTCAGAAGGAATATCCGCGTAGCTCAATTGGTAGAGTGACTTATTCCGGAATGAGGGGACACGGGTTCGAGGCCCGGCGTGGACAAAAATGACGGAGAAATTTACTTCGTTATAAGCCCCCATTGAGTTGCTCATGGTGGTCGCTAAACTATAATAAAAAAGAAAAGATTGTAAAACCATTTTGGGGCTTGTTGACAGCAAAAAGATTCGACCCCGAGCTCGTGGGGGGCGGAAGGTGTCTGAACTGCAGTTGGGAGTTTGAAAGAGTGGGACGACATCGATTTTTTCTCCTATCACTAATCAGATCAGATAATATGTAGAGGATTCTAGGAAAGGAGTATCTGACCCCTAGGTCTTAAACAACCCTTAGAAATAGGAAGCTAAGAGATTTGGGCTAGAGTGCCCGATAGGAAAGTAACACGGAAGCGAGGTAGAGAAGGGGATGAAGACGCCCTTATTTATTACCGGGGGATCAGTACCCGGGGTCCGACGGCTTAACGTGCCCATCCGACGCACGGCAGATATTTAGCAGATCGAGCGCTTGTACCTGCCTGGGATCGAACCTGAGGTCTTCTCCAAGGCAGTCACGAACGTTGCCCACTAAACCACCCGCGTCCCTTGTCTCTACTCTATATAGGGATTGACTTTTGTAGTGCTATCGCTTACTAGTTCAGAGAAAGGGAGATTCTGAACGCGCTTAGTCTTCCTTTTTCTCTCTTTATAAAGGTTATATTTGTCGGTAATTGTCAAATTTTAGTTAATATTTTTAGGCTTACATTCAATATTTTCAATAATATCTCATTTCATTATTTAATTTTCACATTTTAATAAAATACAATAGAAAGACAAAATAATATCAAATGGCACATCCCTGGCCGGGCCTAAATAAGAGCTGCAATTGACGGGCCCGGGCCGGACCGGGCCTAGTGTCTGATATTTGAAACGGGCAAGGCCAGGCTCTTCAAATTAGGCTCATGCAGACCTCTAGGACTTCCTCGGTGGCTGAGAGGTCCGAGGCGTAGACTTTTGGCGGTCCGTACGAGATGGGTTAGAGTTTCCGCCCCGGATGAGGCATGGGCTCTCTTTTCGGGAGATTCTGTTTCTACCTTGGAACCAGGGGCCCCAAATTAGGGACGGAATATTGCTTACAGTCCTAAGAGTCGCTCATCATACTCGTTACGTAGGTGAAAATGGCCTTTATCGAGTTTTAATGACGCAACATGCAAATAACTGGGTCGCACATAGAACAGCCCCGAAAAAGAATACAAACAAAAGTGTAGTTAGGAGTTTGGTGTAGACAATGGGGACCGCAACCCGAAGTAATTCGGAAACCATCTATTTTAAGCTAAGATCTAAGCCGATTCGAACAGTTATTACATCTGAAATTTTATACACTTCTTATGTTAATAAAAGTGGGTGCAAATGCACGCCACACTTTTTTTTTTTTTTTAATCCTTTGTTGTATCTTAAATAATAGACCAGTCGTTCTCGGATTTTATCGAATCACTTTTCCCTTTAAATTAAATTTCTTTTTCTGGGAATGTTGCAGCATATCTTCCTGAAATCCTTTCCCCTTACAGAAAAGAAGAAGTTCGTGTTTTCGGAAAAGGGATCCCGGATAATAATGATAATAGGATGAAGCTTGGGTAGGAAAACAGATGAATTTATTGAAGAAAACAGCAGCATGAAAATAATGTCGGTATACGGTTGGCAGCAGAAATTACTGAGGCATGTTTTATTATCGTAAAGGGGAGCGGATCTTTAGAAAGACCGCCATTTGACGGCCTGTTTTCTTTTTATACTTTCTTCAAATCTGCAAAAGAAGATAAAATGTCATAAAAACTACATATAAGCTCGCTCTACAAAGAGAGAATGCAGAATTCATTAAAAGGAATTCACCCTGTCTTTTGACTACTTTTTTCTTTCTTGTTCCATGTCTTTCTTTTATTTTTTTTTCCACGTGGTCAGATTTTCAAAGCTTTTTCTGCTGGATGAATTCTATGTCAAGTCGAACTTGTTAGATTAGTATCTGCGTGTATGTGTAAAAGTACATTTTTTTTTTTTTTTTTTTAGATTTTTTTTTTTACCCTTTTTGGAGAATTTTCAATTAAGGGCTGAATAAAGCTGAAGAAAAAAGTCATAGGTTTCTAAGAAATGTTTCGAAGTAAGCGGTAACTTATTCTTCTTTTTTCCATTAAAAAGGTAAAAAGCAACACAACGTGGAGAAAAAGGATAAAAAATGTACTCTTTCATGTGTGTATCGGTGACAATTCAAGCTCGCTGCATTTCTTTTGAATTCGAAATAAAAAGTGCAATGCCATCTCTTTGAGGAAGTGCATTCCTGTATTTTGTGTGGAAAAACTGTTTTGCCTTCAGCCAAATATTTCAGAAACGTGACTAATAATAAGCAGCAGAAAGTTCACTTTCTTCACACTGGTTCAAATCAAAACAAAAAAAAAAAAAAAAATTCTTTGAAAAAATAAAATAAAATAAAAATTTCTTCCCCACCCCTTACCCTTACACATATGAATATTTGTAACTGACGCACCGAAATATTCGTGACCAACCTCAAGGATATAGCCGGTTGCCCAGTAGGTTAACCTCGTCTTAATCACAAAGTCATCCTTCTGATATTTCTCGGAAACTTCTTTCGCTTTCCTCCCTTTACTGCACCTAGCTATTAATCCTTACCACTCAACTAGAGACAGACATTCTGTCAGCATTCTTTTAGGCAATTACACTAAAAGCAGAATTAAAATTCATCAGTTTCAGCCATTGCGTTTCGTTGTGTGTCCATTTCCCCCCCATACATGATAGCTATTTTTAATGTATGATGAATACTTCTGCTCCTCTGAAACTATTAAGTTTGCTAACTTTCTGTCGCGCGAGCAAGTTGGCAGGCGTTCCCTGATTGAAATTTCTCCAGTCCCATATGTCAGATAGACTTTTTCTTTATGAATTTTTCGATCAGCATATGCCCAAAAATCGTTGACTACATTCATTTTCCGGTTGCCACGGGTCAGAGAGGCTTTGGCTTGATGGATTGCTCAGAAACCATGTCATAGAGATGATTTGGCTTGATGAAGATTTCGGTTACCATGTGTTAGAGATATCTTTGGCTTGATAGATTTTTCTGTCACTGCGTGCTAGAGATGTCTTTGGTTTGATCGATTTTTTGGTCACCATGAGTTCTTGGTTTGATGAATTTCTTGATCGCCATGTGTAGAGAGAAATCTTTGGCTTGAAGGAATTTTCGGCCACTATGTCTCAGAGACGATTTGGCTTGATGGACATTTCGGCCACCGGGTGTATCTTTGTCTTGATGGATTTCTCGGCCACCATGAATCTTGGCTTGATGGATATTTCGGTCACCATAAATCCTTGGCTTGATGGATTTCTCAGTCACCATATCTCAGAGACGGTTTGGCTTGATGGACTTTTGGGTCGCCATGTGCTACAGAGGTGTTTGGGTTGATGAATTTCGCGGGTGCCATGTGCAGAAAGAAGTCATTGGTTTGATGGATTTTTTTGCCACTATGTCTCAGAGACGATTTGGCTTGATGGATATTTCGGTCACCGTGTGCTAGAGATGTCTTTGGCTTGATGGATTTATCGGTCACCATTAATCCTTGGCTTGATGGATTTATCGGTCACCATTGATCCTTGGCTTGGTGGATTTCTGGTTTGCTATGAATCCTTGGCTTGATGGATTTCTTGGTCACCATGTCTCAGAGACGATTTGGCTTGATGGACTTTTTCGGTCGCCAGGTGCTACAGAGGTACTTGGCTTGATGAATTTCGAGGTCGCCATGTGCTGAGAAAAATCACTGATTTGATGGATTTTTTTACCATTATATCCCAGAGACGAACTTGGCTGGATGTACATTTCGATCACCGTGTGCTGGAGATGTCTTTGGCTTGATGGATTTCTCGGTCACCATGTCTCGGAGACGATTTGGCTAGACAGATTCTTGGTTACCACGCGTCAGGGACACTGGTTTATTGCATTTTTCTGTCGCCATGTGCTAGAGAAGTCTTTGGCTTGATGGATTTCTCGGTCACCATGTCTCAGAGACGATTTGGCCTAACAGATTTTTGGTCACCGTGTGTCAGGAAGACTGATTAATTTCATTTTTCTGTCACTGTATGTCAGCGAGACTGGCTTGTGGCATTTCTCGGCCATCATATGTAACAGAGGATTTTGTTTGATATACGTATTTATCTGTCACCGAGTTTGGGAAAAGCTTCGACGACTGGATGCCGTTGATCTCGCTTTTTAAATGTAACTGAAGAAGCGAACTCCTTTCGGCAAAACAAGACCATACGCATAAAATAAGGGTCAAGACTCCTCGCGTTCGAACTTAATAAATAAATTTAGCGGATCATCCAAGCGTATTTTATCTAGCTTCAGCACTTATCACTCTGCCAGCGAAATGAAGAAACTTCAGATAATCTTTGAGTCCCCGTCCGTTATTAGCAAAGCTGACCTCGACTGCTTAGTACGAGCTTAATAGTTGTGCCCTCACTTCGCTGCAAAGCGCTTAGGAAATATCCTTCAGCTACGTTTGGAAGATAATTATAAGATACAGTGTCCCGTCTAGGCTTTGAAACGACCAGTACGCTCAACTCGAATGGTGGCCGAAATGCAAAAAGAAGCCGTCCCACCCTCCAAACAAGGATCTTATACCTTCTAAATCCCTTAAGCCCGTTGCGTCCATCCGCCGACACAGAACAACAGACATCTACCTTCAGCATGAGCACAACCCATTATACCACTATTCTCATCGTGTTAATCAAGCATTGCCTGTTTACCAGAATTGCTAATATTTTGCCGTTCAACGTCAACGCTCCTAAAGATCTTTCTCGTCTCATAGTCGCTGCTGAAAATGACGCAAGCAAGGAAGGAATATTACAACATATTTACGATATTTAATCTTAAACAAGGTAGAAGAATCCTACACATACGGTCAAAGAATACGTTATGTTGTCATACGATTGACATCTATATTGATGCCAGCTAGATATTCTTTATTAGTGGATCGCATTGATTCCCTTTGAATTTCCAGAGAATGGAACAATAAAGGAAGACATTACCGTTATATATGTCTTTTGCTGATATTTTTCCCCTGGAAGTTAGTAGTTATTTTCAGAAGTATGAATTATATGTTCAACGAAGGTATCAGTGAAGCTATCTAAGAACATTAGCTACTTTGCCAATCAATTAAACTATTGCTATCAAAAGTTACTCTGTAAGCAGTTTGTGTAAATGAGGATCCATTGCGTATCATTTAACTATGTTTTAAGTAGCGTGTAACGTACGAATTCTTCCGCGCCGAGCATCGAAACCAGATCCCCTCACTCCGGAGTAAGTCGCTCTCCCAATTGAGCTACGCGGATAGAAAATCTCGCTGCTATCTGCCTTTATCTCATGTGCGTCCTGCGGGGCAGGCACGTCACAAGCGACTTGCACTCACTATACTGTTAAACCAATGGTAGTACGTCTAACGAACGAAGGAATGAATACGGTATTAATCGACGTAGATGTGACTCGCAGTGATGGAATCAGTAGCGCACACAATTTTTTCAAGGAAAGTGTTCACCAAGAGATTCACGGGAAAAACGCACAAATACGTATATACCTTACATATACATACCTTCTTCTGACTGCAAATACAAATAGAGGGTGTCCGAATAATGACTGGGCACTGAATGTACGAATTGCAATAATGTAATAATAAAGAAATATTGTATGGAATTACAGTAGAAGTGACCCGTCACAGGAGGTGCAGACGCAGGAGGAGGCATGGCAGCAGAAACGGAGGAAGAGGTAGAATGCTGCCTTGGAGCTCCAGGAGTCAGTGGCTCTGCATGGGGGCAATGAGCCTCTTGGTGGCCGTAAGCCTTGCAGCGTGAGCAATGAGCAGAGGTGAGGAGCTCAATCCGGCGGCGCTCGTTACCACAACGAACATCGAGGAACCGTGGAAACTTTATGAGATGCTCTTCTGACGGGAAAATGATGCGAGCAGCTCTACGGAAGCCACAGATATGTTTATCATCTGGGTCAGAGGCGGAAGAGGAGAGCGTCTTCACAGGGCCGACTACTCTGCCGCATCGACTAAGTGCAGCACACAGCATATCATTAGAGATCTCCGGGGGTACCGGATGTAGAGAGACCAGAACAGGACGCTGGGCGATGGATTTGGCTAAGAGGTGACGATCGCCAATTGATAGGCCCCGAGACAAAACAAGCTCGACATATTCTTTCTTCAAAAAATAAACAATCACCGTTCGTGGCTTTCGGGTGAGGTGGGTGATGGCACCAGAAGGAAGCATCTTCTTGAGGGCGGAGCTGTACTGCTTCAAAGGAGTGTTGGGCAGCGCATCAAAACAAACCCCCAACTCGAGGGTCGAATGAAGATGTTGACCAGCAGGAGAGTTCTCGGGAATGTCTAATAAGATGGTGTCACCGTTGAGAGTAACGTAAGAATTCATAAGGGGCAGACGAAAAGAGGAGGAAGCCGGTGGAATACCAGAGTCAGCCGCAGAATACGTGCGTGCAGAAGCCCTTCCTCTGGAAGGCATTGACGCAGCATGAGACAATATACTGGAAGCAGAGGCAGTAGAAACTGTAGAGGGCAGATTAGCGACGCCGTCAGAGACGTCCATGAATTCATCATCGTCAGCAGAGGCCAGGGATGTCACATCCACGTTCTCAATGGCAGAGTCTGAGACCTGAGCAGGAGAAGACGTGCAAATGACAGGATTAAAATTAAGAGACTCTCCACTAGCAAGCGAAGATGATTGATCGGCTGCGTCTGTCGTTGAAGAGGCAACGCGAGGAGCTGCAGCGATGCTGGCGCGAACAGCGCCTTCATCGGTAGACGCCATAATCAATGGCAAGGGTTAACCAAGAAAAACGCCCAGCTCGATGTGTAAATTAAAACAGTTATAATGAAAAAATGAGCACTCACCCACTCGTGAGGGATCTTAAACGAAAACACAGACCTTTAACTTCGGCACACACACAGAAGAACAATGATGGGGCACACAAAACACGTACGTGAAGCACTCAAACACGGAGCTCGTGAAGACACGTGTAGGCCAAAGGTGGACCGACACCGTACGTTAATGTATGCCAATAAATGCTTTGTTGTGTTTCTCTTCTAGGTGTCAGGTGACTTTTGTCAATATAATGTATACAGTTACATAACGTTGAACATGACGGGCGGCTGTTTAACTATTCTAACCAACTAACCAAAAACTGCCTCACATGGGTCTCTCTATATAGAAATAAGTTGTTAAAAATCACTCATGTAAATCTCTCTATATACAAATAAAGTTGTGTAAAACTAAAAACAGAATTCGAAACAACTGGTTTTCATATTAATTTTTTTTTTCTTATAAACCTCGATACCTTTATTGCATTCCACCTTGTTTCAGCGCACGGTTTTACCGTCAACGCTGGAAACACTTTCTTTAAAATTTGTCAAAGGTAAGGTGATTCAGAAAAGAGAGCATATATTTCTTGAATAATGTTGAAAATTTCTAGAGAAATGTTTTCATCTTTATCTATACCACCAGATTTAAAGTATGAGCCACTCAAAGTACATAAAATGCATCAGGGTTTTAGATCGGAAAATTATTTTTCTTGAAGTCCACTGAGTTTTCCCTTCATATTGGCCCCATTGTCTTAGCGCTGGCCACGCATATCATGATTCTGAGATCTTCAAGATTTAAAAAAAATTTAGAAAAAAATTGTTAGTCCTTTGCCCGCGGCATCTGTTACTGAACAAAACAATAAAAATTATTCTCTGATTTCAAGTCGTTTTCTATTGAATTGTATAATGAATATTCTCACTAGAAAAATAAACGTGCCATGCAGCATTGCGATTTCTCACAGTAAATCGTTTTCTTAACATCTTTCACGTCGCTAACATTAATTTGTCAACTGTAAAATTTGATTGAAACGTCCTGCCGTACCCGGAAGCTGGCGACCGGGTGCTTGGCCCTAATTGAACCCCTGCTCGGCGCGTCCCTGGCCACAATCTATTATTAAATTTAGGATACGTTGGTTCATTCGTTAAATTCGTTCACCATATAAAACGCTGATAATGAACTTTAACATATTACTCTTGAAAATAAACACAAAGATAACTAATGTTAGATACATGCGAGAGCAACTGGACTGCAACTCATGAAAAACGATTTTAATAACGATGAAAATTACAATTACTAATTTATACGATGATGAGACCTGATACGATTAAAATTTTACGTCTCCAGTTATCATAGGGTGAATGTACTAGTGAATGGCCGGATTCTGTAAATGACCAATTTTCACTTAAAACGTTTAGAATAAGGCTCCACAGCCCTGTTAGCCAATGAAGTTGCACAAATAAGAGAAGCAGCGAAGTCATTTGTAAGGCTTGTGATTGGCTGACCATAATTACGTGATACAGAATCCAAGATGGTGGTATAAATATGGGCGCAGTGAGATTGTTCGTGACTGCCACGGGAAGGGCTTCAGGTTCGATCCCAAGAAGGTACGAACGCTAGATCCACTAAATACCCCCGTGCGTCGGATGGGCACGTTAAGACGTCGGACCTCGGGTACTGGCCCCCGGTAATAAATAAGGGCGTCTTCCTCCCCCTTACTACTTCGCTTCCGTGTCACTTTCCTATCTGGCGCTCTAGCCCAAATCTCCTAGTTTCCTATTTCTAAGGGTTGTTTAAGACCTGGGGTCAGACACTCCCTTCCTAAAATCCTCTACATATGTCCATGCTCATGTTTGTTCTGTTCATACTCCACAATAAGGTAAGCCTTGTGCGATTAATCATGTAGTAATATAATATCACATAATATAGTAGTTTCTTCTTACTTTTATTATAATTGTTGTGGAACTTAAAAGTCATAAACATATTTTTCATAGAAAGAAAACGCATAAAACCTCAAATGCAGTAGTAGTGGTGGTCACATTCTGGAGCAATTCCCTGGTATGGTGCCAGTGTATGACCATTTCGGTCATACACTGGTGTTAGAAAAGATTCTGTCCCGTGCTCTGTTACCAAGTATAACGACCACCTTATAAATAAAGCGAATATTTTTGTACCACTGTATCACCTAAAAGGGTACTGCTACCAGTAAATGACCGACATAAATTGTGTGTCGGTCATGATCATGATCATATGTAGAGGATTTTAGGAAGGGAGTGTCTGACCCCAGGTCTTAAACAACCCTTAGAAATAGGAAACTAGGAGATTTGGGCTAGAGTGCCCGATAGGAAAGTGACACGGAAGCGAAGTAGAAAGGGGGAGGAAGACGCCCTTATTTATTACCGGGGGCCAGTACCCGGGGTCCGACGGCTTAACGTGCCCATCCGACGCACAGCGGATATTTAGTGGATCGAACCTGAGGTCCTTTCCGTGGCAGTCACGAACGTTGCCCACTCGGCCCCCCGCGGCCTTTGTGTGTCGGTCATTAACTGGTTGATAGTAGTCATTTATTGATTATACACTAATTACTGGATATTAATGATGAAATTCTAGGTTGATATTATTTATCTCATTTATATAGATTATATTCCAACATGGAAGATTGTGCAGACGGGAAGAGAAGGTGATACTCTCGGTTCCGCTATAAAGAAGATGATTTGTCTGAAGCTATATAGCGGCAGTACGAAGCGACACCATGAGTGCCAATAAAGCTAATAAAACTTCCAATATTCCTAAAGGAACTCTCATAAATAAACTACACGATAAGGTACATATAAAGAGGAGAATGGGCCCACCTCCACCTCTGACGAAAGAAGAAGACCGCTTGCTAAAGCGAAAAATTGGGAAAGCCAAGCTAGGTTTCCCTATGCAGCCTGATGAGGTGAAGGATGCCGTCCGAAAGGTTATAGTCGAAACTCAACGAAGTTATCCATTTTAAAACAATCGGCCAGGGGCGTAATGGCTAGAGTTATTCCTGAAACGAAATCCTACTGTAGCTAGAAGAAATACAGAAATAATATCGGAAGCGCGGGCTGCTCTTACAGAAGAAATGATATGGGAGTGGTTTAAGGAACTAAGTGGTTTTTTGGAAGAAGTAGGAACTAATGATTTGCTTAAAGATCCAAGCCGCATATTCAATGCAAATGAGACAGGGATAGAATTTTGTCCTAAACCAGGCAAACTTCTAGGGCCAAAGATGTATAGGAATTTCTATGATATAGCACCTGGTCAAAAGAAAAAATGTACTCTGTAATTATTCAGCACACTACTCTGTAATTATTCAGCAAATGGTTCTGCGGTAGATCCAATGATTGTTTATCCTTACCAGAGGGTTCCTAGAGATGTTTGAGCTGTTTGCAACTGGCTCTGCCATAAGTGATGTCCATAACATTGATTTCAATGAAAATAATTATGTTATTGTAAAATGTCAGGGGAAATATTATTTAGGAATCGTGGTGACAAAAGATAATACTGAATCCGAAGCAAAAGTAATGGCAAAGGCCAACCAATGCAAATGGAAATGGCCAAAAAAGTTGATCAAATATGATACAGCCATAGCGATATGAAAGCGGGCATTAAAGAGCCTGAGACAGTTGCGAAAGAGTCTTGGGTTTTCAAAGTTCCTGAAATGGATAATTACTGATGTAGCCTGTAATGATATGTGTTCTTCTTATTATAAAAAATTCTAAAAAACGAACTCGTGAAATTTATGACTTCCAGAACAAAAGTACGAAACATGATAAAAAATAAATAAAAAAAAATGCCTGTAATTTATCATGAACTACTTTCCTTCACGCTTTCACGTTGGTTGTGATCAGGTAGCATGTAAACAAAGCGGAAAGACACACTCAGATCGGGAACCACGTTTTTCATTTTGTATCGCGAAGGACAGACGCACACACTCATACACAAACTTCCTTTTATTATTATAGATAAAGCAAGTGTTGAGCTGATAGACGAAGTCTTTCCATTTATTCGTTTTTCAATTCAAACGATTTTTTAAATTAATGTTAGGCCGACTTTCGTGAAACGGTTCAAGTAAAAGGCAGTCTAGTTTTAATTGAAATTCCTCAATGACACGGAATTTCGGAAATCAGAAGGCGTCAAAACCTGATCATGGACGATGCCCAATCGCATACCGAAAATCACGGTGATCGGATGTGTCATGTCGTAGCTATGCCTGAACAACTAATTGTCCCGAGTCTCGTACAGAGAGCGGATTTTTTCAATTATTATTAAAATTGGTCAGTTGTTTAAGGGTCTTTATTTTTATACGACACGACCAATCACCATGATACCAACCCCATGTCACTCACCATGTCCTTCCCTTTCTCTGTGGCAAGTGTCATCGCGATCAGCTGAAAATCTTTGGAGGAGATAGGTAACAAACGACTCTTTCTCAAAACCCGGAAAAACCCCTAAAAGTAAAAGTTTTGGGACCATTTTTCTATAGTGACACGGAATTCCGGGAATCGGAAGGCGTCAAAACCTGACCATGGACGATGTCCAACCGCATGCAAAACATCACGGTGATCGGATGTGTCATCTCCTACCTATGCCCGAACAACTAATTGTATCGAGTCATGTAAAGAAAGCTCCGCTCAATGAACTTGGTTGCGGTTTTCTGTCATTGGTTGGCGTTTATGTGTTGTTTTGAGAAAAGACTCGATATCTGCAAATCCGCATTCACGCGTTCACTATCTGCTCGCACGAGACTACTTTGCAAGAAGTCTTTGAGAATGAAGCGAACTTAGAAGGAGGCGAACGGCATTTAAGAAAAGTGCTGTTTTCACTTTTGTGAGTCCGAATTTTATTTATTTATTGATATTTTTACAGGTAATTGATTTTCGATTTATGAAAATTAGGGATTTACGAATTTTAATCTAAAATGCTTACTGTGCGGAAGAAATTTCAGCTGCGCGGCCACGGCGCGTACTGCTTAGAGGGAACATTGGCTGTAAAATGTTTGCCTGAGATTTAGCCTATCCTAACTTAGATATAACTGACATTTCTGTGTATCGTAATGGCTCAATTATATTGCGACGCAATAAATTTGGAAGGAAATCTAAAGGGGAACTTATTTGCCAGATTTCTTCATTTTTTTATTTATTTATTTATTTATTTATTTATTTTTTTTTTTTTTGTTCCCGTGAAGGACACTTGCTAATCGGTGGAACTTTTCCTTCGCTGCAGGTACATTACGGTGTGACTATACCAAGAAGGTTAAAATAAGATATCTGGAAATGCCCTTGTTAATGGTACTGTGCCACTTCACGTGAAGCCTATAACCGCGAGCGACGGCTGTCAAAGTGTGGGAAAGCTGACGGTTTTCAAGGCTATTGCAATGCATTTTGTGTTGGCCGAATCGCCTTCTTTCGTCGCAAATGTTTCCAATTTCGCATCGTAACTTGCTGCCAATGTGTGAGAAAATACTGAATTTATAAAATTCTTAATTATTTTGAGGCTCCTTTCCATTTTTATTTTAAATTGAAATACACGAACATTAGTGCGAATTCTAAACAAAACATAAGGTTAAAACTGATAACTTCACTCGTGTAAGAAGTATAATTCATTCCGGTTTGATATTAACACTGTTTCTGCAACCAAAAACCATGCACGCAATTCCAAAATACACACAGTTGAAATTACGTTGGTATCATGTAAACAACATCAAATTCCCACACCTGGCGGCTTCACGGTTAAGAGACGCAGGGCACCTCCATAAATATTATTCTAACTTCCTTGGACCATACTTTCGACAATGGACATCTCTACACGAGTTCTATTTCTTCTCTTCGTGAAACAATTTTTAACAACTTCTTACTCTTCCAAAAAAATTGCATCCTCTTTCTTACGCGTCGTTGTCTACGCTCGTCCGCAAATTAGATGATGAGTCAGAGGAAAAACATCAGCTACATGCTATTGGCCCTTGAATACTCGATTTACCTGAGTAAAGGGAAGGAGAGGGATCCTACCGCCTTACGTGCAGTTTTATAATAAAAACACTTGACCTTTCATGTGAAGTTCTCCAAGAACCTCGAGAATTGAACCATTACGAATCAATCAATAGATGAAGCGAACTTAGAAGATAGCGCACTGTCTAAAGGTCGTCTAGCAGCTTTCACTAACGGTTTGAGTCTACAAACCAGCTATTGCCCGCGAGCGCCAATGCAAAATCGGACTGGAATTATGTCTCTGTAATAAAAATGGGTAAAAGCTTGTCGTCCAGATTTTATATTGAAATCTTGAATACAACAGCGGCATAAAACATCTGTTGCCTGAAACCGACAGTGTTATTTCAGAAGCTTACAGAATCTCTCTCTCTTCCGAAAAACTTTATCTGAAAATTACAAAACTGTTTTTTTGAATTAATCGATCAACATTCTGAAAATTTAGAATTAAGTAAGACTTTTTTCGGAAAAGTAAAGACGTCTTCGTTTTCAGAAGAAAATGCCTTCACTGTGATATGAAACTGAGTTTTCTTGTTTTCTTAACAAATTTAGTAAAACCTTTGCTATGTCTTTGAACAATAACACCAAAATCTTAGTCTGGTCGCAAAATGAGTTCTTCTGATGAAAGAAAAGTGAAAGAATGTAAGTATTTTTCCTACAACGGAACTTTAAAAAACAAAACAAAAGAAAAACTCTTTAGTTGTTAAAGCTATGTCATTTTTGAAACAAAGGCAAGAACATTGGCAAGTCCAGAAAGTTTGTTGCAATCTGTTCCAAAAAACTGGTTTTGCAATGCCAATGTTACTGCTGTAAAAAGGTTTCCTTTCTGGGTTTTTTTTTTTAATCAACTAAACCTAGGTACATTCAGAGGAGACATAGGAGTCGTTTGATACCTCAAAAATAACTGAAATTTATCAAAATGGCTCCTATGTCTCCTCTCATGTTGTAAGAATGAGTGATAAGATACTTACTAAGAGAATTTATTCAATCCAAGTGGCAGGAAAGAAAGATAGAGGAAGGCCGAGGAAATCAGAGGAGATCCAGACTCAGTAATGTCTGCATGAGAGAAAGATAATGTGTATGAAGTACAAAAGATCTTGTGTGAGAAGTGGTGGATATCAGTGAAGCTCGAGTTGTGTGCCGAGATCGCAGTAAATAGATACGTTCGATACATCAACAATAGCTAAAATCTAACACCATCGGTTTTAAACTTTAATCTGGCAGATGGGTTTTCTTTGAGAAGCTAACATCTGAATCTCAGAGACACAGCTTGGTAACATTTACAGTATATAAGTATACCATCAAGTCACACTGTGATAATATTGATCATAATACCTTTTCTTAAATGGAGAGAAAAAATATCGAAAAAATATGAAAAAGACACGACATATAAAATAAATTTATCGATGAAAAAGGAGTGAAGTTTGGGGGAAATTATCGAAAATTTATGGAAAGATACAATAAAGATAAATATATCGATGAAAACGGAGTAAAGTTTGAGAGAAATTATCGAAAAAATATGAAAAGATACGATAGAGAAAAATATATCGATGAAAAAGGAGTGAAGTTTGGGGGAAATTATCGAAAAAATTATAAAACGACACGTTAAAGAAAATTATCGAAAGAAAAGGTGTAAAGTTTTGGGGAAATGGGGTGATTACGAAACAGAAAAGAATGTGAAATGAATCAATGAATGTGAGAGGGACAGAGATTGGAAATAAGAGTGAGTGAGTGAGAATGTGTGTGCCAGAGAGAGACTTTGAGAAATCTCTGAAGGAGACATTTTGTAATTGCCGGAGAAAGAAAAGCCCACTATGACATCGTCACTCATTGATCAATTACCACTCTTAAAATACATGAGCAAATATCCACATAAGAAATATAAAAATAAATATATCGATGAAAAAGAAGTGAAGTTTGGGAGAAATTATCGAACAAAATTATGAAAAAGACACTATAAAAGTAAATATATCGATGAAAAAGGAGTGAAGTTTGGGAGAAGCTATCGAAAAAACATGAAAAAAACACACGGTAAAAATGAATATATTGTTAACTGGTCTTTAGTTAACTTTCATAGTCTTGCGTGGTTGACGATAATAAAATAGCTATAAGTAATAATTTTCATGCAATCCTTTTAAATCTCTTAAAAAGCACTTTATTCTTCTCTTTACTTAATCGCGGAAAGGTTGTCCTCAACTTAGTAATTCTTCCTCCTTGTTCCTCTGAAACTAAGATTATCTTCCCTAAATCTCTCTTCGGTCATTCCCTCGTCTCCCTTTTGCGCCTGCGCAGAAAACCTCCATTCCCCCGTTCAGCTTCAGACCTACTTCCTAACACCTAAGGCGCTTCCTCGCCTCCTCCTTGTGACTGCTCGCTTTCAATTCTCAGAGTCGATTGTCTTAACTCCCCCTTTGTTTCCACGCAAACTCACCCCTTTGTTTCCCCCAAAACCCTGGGAAAAACGCCGGCGTCGGCTTCACAAAACTTCAAGATTAAAATTAAGAGGGCTTGTGCTTTCAGTCGGCTGCTTTGAAATTAACAAGGCAAAGATCAAATGAGCTGGACAATACCAATGCGTCTACGAAATACATAGGCCCAGCCAGACCTTAAAAATGCGACAAACTGGCGTCTCTAAATAAACCCTGTTTCCGATGTTTCAATAACGGGTGACACAGTAAAATTTTCTCACGTGTCGTGGAAACAAAGGAAATGGAGCACTGAAGCGAAATAAAAGTTGCGAAATGAGATTTAATATCTTTGCCTAAAATTCTAGTATAAAATCTCCGTAACAATATCAATCAAGATTGGGAAAAATTATTGAAAAAATAGTAAAGGGTACGATAAAGATAAATATATCGATGAAAAAGGAGTGAAGTTTTGGGTGAATGGGGTGATCACGAAGCAGAAAGGAATATTAAATGAATTAATGAATGTGACAGGAACAGAGATTGGAAATGAGTGAGAGAGAGTGCGTGCGCGCGCGCACGTGTGTGTGTGTGTGAGAGAGAGAGAGAGAGAGAGAGGCTTTAAGGGATCTCTAAGGAGACATTTGGTAACTGCCCGAGAAGGAAAAGCACACAATGACATCGTCATTCATTGACCAATTACCACTCTTACAATACATGAGCAAATATTCACATAAGTGATATAAATAATATATCGATGAAAAAGGAGTGAAGTTTGGAGGAAATTATCGAAAAAGATTATGGGAAAGACACGATAAAAATTAATATATCGATGAAAAAGGAGTGAAATTTGGGAGAAACTATCGAAAAAATTTGAAAAAAAAAATACGATAAAGACAAATTTATCGATGAAAAAGGAGTGAAGTTTGGGGGAAATTATGGAAAAAATTATAAAAACGGCACGATTAAAATTAATTTACCGATGCAGAAAGGAGTAAAGTTTTGGGGAAATAGGGTGATCACGAAGCAGAAAAGAATATGAAATGAATGTGACAGGGGCAGAGTGGAAATGAAAGTGAGTGAGGGCGTGTGTGTGAGAGAGACTTTGAGGAATCTCTGAAGGAGACATTTTGTAACTGCCGGAGAAGGAAAAGCCCACCATGACATCATCATTTATTGAACAATTACTACTCTTAAAATACATGAGCAAATATTCACATCAGAGATTAAAAAATAAATAAAGGGGAATGTTGGAGCTCGCATTGTGGCTCTTCCCGAGTGCGAGAGGTGAAAGGCCGCGTCCTCCTAGTCCACTTGGTTAGGTGACAGCGTGATGCATGTCAGAGACAAGCCCCCCCCCCCCCTACCGTTCTTCTCCATGACAATGACAAATCCACACATCATCTGTACATGAAAAATGGGTGGAATTGCTCTGGGAATGAGGGTAGTCGGCGTGGCTACTTTCCCGGGGACCATCTGTCTGGCGGGTGCGTGAGACCCCACCAGCCAATAAGAGAATAAATCTGATTACGGGGATCTTTTGTGTGCGTCCGCCCTTCTCTCTTCATGCCCTGAGCGTGACCACTCTTAATTTCGCATTCGGAGCTGCGACCATTAGAAGCGCTTTTCCCCGCGATCCACGCCTCGCGCTTAAATCTCCGTGAAACTCTCAGCGCTTCGTCACGGACGACATGGTTCTTTAAGTGATCGCTGATTGCTGCTGAAATGAAGGCAGCCATTTAGCAAGAAACGGGGGAAAAAGTAATCCTAAGGGGAAGGGGAGGGGGCATAGAATTGCTCATGTGAATACCTTTTAGAAGAATTCTGGAAATCTGCCAAGGAAAAGAATAAAGGGGGAAAAATATCTCACGTTTCGCGGTTTTCAGAATTAAATACCTTAAAAGCTTTTGGGTAAGCGACTTCTTTTTCGAATTTGTTTTGTCGAATAGTTCACACATAATGTAGGAATGGACAATCTGGTACTGAAGCGTATCTGATTCCATTTGAAAATTCAATTAAATGTGAATGAAGTATATAAAATGGGGAAAGTATATTAAATCAAATGTTGAAGATTCTTTTCCAACTAAAAAGCTTGATGTTTTTACCACAATCAAATCACATTTAAAGTAATAATTAATAAATAGGAACTGTACATTGAATAATAGGACACTTCAGCAATTTGAACGCGGTGACTTGACTAGACAATAAATGAATAGATGCAGATGTGATTATTCATTCGAAGAAACGTTGGTTGAGCACGCGGTATCGTGGGAGAAAACTCAGCATTATTTGACGAACTGTTGAGCTCGTGGCAATACTATAGAGACGCTATCATTGCAAGCCTCACTGTTGGCAATGATCTCTAAGGTCCCGCGAATGGCAGTAGATTTAGGCGTGGAGTAGGAAGCTATTTGCTTTATACTGTATCATCCCACATAGGATCAGCAGACTTGGCTTCTCTGGACAGGGCAGTTGTTACTTTTCCCTCCCTTGTGTCTCTTTTATGTTCGTTGAGTCTAATTCTAAACGAAAGCTTGGTCATCCCGATGTAGTATCGCTTGGAGCCGTCCGGATATTGTAGTGGGATGGCATAAATACTTTCCGTTGAGAAGAGGAGGCTTATCAACATTTCTCTTAAGCATGGTATATAAAGATGACGGGCACCTTATGCCGACACCGAAGTTCATCCTCCTGAGCGCGTTCTTAAGTTGATAGGAAACACTTGGTATCAATGGTATGTAAGGAACAGAGCTCCAGTAGCTTAATTGCGGCACAGAAGTCTTATCACGGCTGGATTTGGATTTTTCCATAAAATTTCGTATCTGGTTCAAGGTGTATCCTGCCTCAGTGGCCAATTCGATTATGTTTTTTAGTTCATATTGTCTAGAGTGAACATCGGAGGAGACGGCGAAAGTCTCTTCTAATTCGAGAACGGAAGAAAACTGCCTTGTAAAATCAGGGAAGAATGAACTGCGAAGCATCATGTTGGGAACGGAGGTGGGTTTATAATAGACCTCTGTGCAAAGGCGGTTGTCTGGCGATTTGTTCACCAGGACGTCCAGATAAGGTAAGGTACCACTGCGTTCAAGCTCCATAGTGAAATTGATCTTAAGGTTTATTGTTACGGAGATTTAATTCTAGAATTTTAAGCATAGGTATTAAATCTCATTTCGCAGCTTTTATTTCGCTTTTGTGCCCTTTTTCCTTTGTTTCCACGAAGCGTGAGGATTTCGCCGTGTCACTCCTCTATGAAACATCGGATACACGGTTTATTTAGAGACGCCAGTTTGTCTCATTTTCGAGTCCACATTTTTGTATTTTGTAGACGGATTAGTATTGTCGTGCTAGTTTGATCCATTGCCTTCTTTACTTCAAAGCAGCCGATTGAAAGCGCAAGCCCTCTTAATTTTTACTTTGAGGCTTTGTTACGCCGATGCCAGCGTTTTTCTCCCATGGGGTGTTGCGCAAAGGGGTGAGTTTGGTGGAAACTAGGGGGCTGGGGCAGTCATTTCTAGGATTTGAAAGCGAACGGTCGCAGGAGCACGAGGGCAGGAAAGGCCTAACGTGTTGGAGAAACACGTCTTAAGCTGACCGTATGGAATTCAGATATTCTCCGCATCGCTCTAAGAAATGACCGCAGGATGATTTAAGCAAGAAAATGTTAATTTTGAGATGAGCGGGAATGATAGGAAAATATGAGCACAACGTTCTGCACTTAAGTAAGGACAAGAATAAAGTTCTTTACAAGAGATTTAAAAGGATTGCAAAGAATTATTTACTTCTAATTATTTTATTATCTTCAGCCACACAAGACTTTAAAACGTAACATAGCCACTTATAAACGTAACATAGCCACGTAACAGTATATAATTCACTTTATCAAGGAAAAGCAGCAGAGTCTCCTTTCCGTGTGGCCGTATGATTATTTCGATTATTAGATGTTTAAAAGCATTACATCACGACTGTAAGTATACGTAACCTAAAATGCATGAACATACACGCCGAATGTCAAAGACAGATATTCATTTTGGATTCGGTGCTGAGATTTTTAGAGAGAAGAGATGGTAACGGTCTTGGTACTGTTTAAAGTTATTAAACAGAGCAGTCGTTTTGGACCAAGGGGGGGGGGGGGGGCTTTGAACTCGTGCCCCTCGAGAGAAATGTTAGGGAGCTTTCTTGTGGGAAAATTAGAAAAAAAAAATAGTTTGCGTTGTTTTTAGCTTGAAAAGTGGCAAGGCAAATCTGAGAATCTGAAAGCATGTTAATTTTCCCCCTGAAACCTATGCTTCGATTCACCCTACACTGAGAAAACAAGTTTGTTTGAAACAACAAAATAGTTTTGTTGAGTTGTTTTGTCGATTTATTTTGTTGCTTTAGCCAAACTCCATCGGAATTGTTTTATTGGCAACACAAAATTATTTCGTTGGCTTTAATTTGTTAATTCAACTATATGGAGGTGGCATCGACCTTACGCTAAGCGCACGTGTTTACTAGCTACTCCATACGGGCACTACCAGACTACTACTGACTAGAAGAATCTCGTTTTGCGCTTAAGATTTCGTTTTGAATTATGGCTGACTGCGAATTTTTATTTGCGATCGGTTCCTGGTCACCATCAAATAAAAAATGGCGGATACCCAAGGTCGAAGGGATACCGTC
This sequence comes from Macrothele yani, assembly GCA_039090855.1. NCBI lineage: Eukaryota > Metazoa > Arthropoda > Arachnida > Araneae > Macrothelidae > Macrothele > Macrothele yani. Next base: position 44,646,698 of record CM077004.1, read on the forward strand.
TAAAATTACTGCACCGGCAAAGTGCTGCCATCGGAAAAAACGTTTAGGGACAAAGTGACACAGCTACATTAAGTTTATGTTCTAGCAAAATTTAGAGTTATGTAGTACCCACCAAATAAAAGATGGCGGGCATCCACCAAATAAAAAATGGCGGACACCCAAGGTCGAAGGGCACCGTTTAAAATTACTGCACCGGCAAAGTGCTGCCAGAGGAAAAAAAGTTTAGGGACAAAGTGACACAGCTACATAACTCTAAGTTTTGTTCTAGCAAAATTTAGAGTTATGTAGTACACACCAAATAAAAGATGGCGAACACCCAAGGTCGAAGGGCACCGCCTAAAATTACTGCACAGGCAAAGTGTTGCCATCGGAAAAAAAAGTTTAGGGACAAAGTGGCCCAGCAACAAAACGTTTATCACGATAACAATAAAAAATAGTCGAATTTTGGGAATTTGTTTGATCCAACAATTGTTGGATCAAACAAATTCCCAAAATTCGACCTAGGCATTTTGTTAAATGAACAAAACGTTTTGTCATGATAACAATAAATTTTGTAGAATTAATAATAATTTTCAGTAAAACATTTTTGTAAATTCAACAAACATTTTTGTTGACTGTATATCCACAAAATTTTTTGGTTGATTCAACATTTTTTTTTGCTGAATTAACACAATGTTTTCCTCAGTGTAAGATGACACTGAAAGGGAAGGTACGTCAAACCCATCGCCGCGACTAAAAGTAGTTCCCAACATTTTCCGTGAAAACCAACGCATTTATTGCCCAGAATCATACTATACGTTGTCCTAGTTGTTTACTTATAAGTACATAGTTATTTTAGACAAATCTGAAAATGATCTATTTTCAGAAATTAAGTTTTAAAATTAGACCAACACAAGCATGCGTAGATATGCAGTGTTTGGGAGACAAGGATGCCAATGAGTTGATGGGGGAGTGATTGACAGCTGCAAACAGCAGGACATAATGGTAACTGACGCGGATGAACATAATTATCGTCCGTTCCCAAGGCTCAGTGAGTGCGTACTGCAGTGTCATCTTAGGGTGAATCGAAGTATAGTGTTGCAAATGAAGCCAGGGCAAACGTTTACGGAAATAAAGTACTTCTGTTATCGTGCACCGTAAACAGTGGCGTAGGAATGGGGGGGTTTACAGGTGTACGATGTACCCCCAAATTTTGGAGAATGGTACATTAATATCTATTGTACCCCCCCCCCCCCCCCGATATGAGCAAACACAAACCAATCGTTCATAAAGAGTGAACTGTAAAATTTATATGCTACTTATTTTTTTTTATTCTCTTTTTTTTCAAAGAAATATCACGGGTCATCTGGGGTTTTTTTTATATCCGAAGCTTGTAGTGGGAGGCTTTTCATCCACCAAAAACTGGCCAACCGTCTGGGAAACTCCAGCAAATTAGTTCTGCAGGGAAACGACGAGTGCGAGGTTTTTGTTAATAACTTCAAACAGCATATGGTAGGGCTAGGGCTTGATAACATACTTGTGATCAGTGTTTCTTTTCTCTTAAAATTTCATGCATCTTGATCAGGTCGTCCTTTCTGCACTTTTAAAAAAAAATTTAATGCGCAAGTGGACATTTCAGCGCCCGCAGCCCTGGCACTAAAATTGTTTTCTGTCTTAAGATCTAATACAACAAGTGCATTACGGATTTCACATAGCACTCATAGAACTCCAATCCCTCGATATCTCCACCATCATTTAGCTTTGCACCAGACCAATGTGTTTTTTACATCAGTCAGCCTATGCATCGTTCAAATTTTTAATATAGACTTCATAATGCTTCAATGGTACCATCTTCGCGGGTAGAGCAGTTTTTATCTTACTGCGGTTTTACTTTATTAACGTAAACAAAAATTATAAGAAATTTAATTCGTTCTTGCAAAGAGTTATATAACATTTTCTGAGAAATCCCTCTTTTCCAAATCCTGCTGACAGAAATTCATCCTAACGTTGACTTGTTCCTGCTCAATATTTTAATGGGAAAAAAAAAGTACAAAAATTAAAAAGAGAGAACACACACACAAAAAAAAAAAAACTTCTCCATTCATTTTCTGATAAAAAATTAATAATGTGAACTTTTTGTCAGCAATAAAAATAATAATGGTAATAATTAATAATAATATGTTGATAACAATGTTTATTCGGCTGAATTCCTGATCAGTATACGTATTTTATAAAAACTTGAATATACTACCCCCCCCCAAATTCGGAGGGGGTCATCCATAGATGGCTTAATCCTTGAGATGTAAGGTTCATGAGCTTGTACCCCCTAAATCAAAAGCGTTCCTACGCCACTGACCGTAAATATTGGTGAATTTACGGTTAAGAAGAGTTTCATAAGCAAAGATCCTACGGAACATTCACGATATTTTAATAAGTTTCCATTCCGCCCTACGCCTACTTCTGCGCCATCGGAATGAAACCTCCTTTATAGCGTATCTCAAAATTTTTCTATTGGCCTACGCATCATATCTCAGAGGAAAATTCGAATTTACAGCAGGAAAAAATCTTGGAGATCTTCAGAAACATGCAGAAATCACAGATTAAAAATAATGAACAGTTTGTAAAACAGAATAAATCCTAAATTTCATTTTATCGAGGTTTTCAATTATCCGTACGTCGCATTCTGCCTGATAATCGAAAGTGCACATATGACGCAGTGCTTAAAAGTTTGCGCGTATGTTTTGGGAGGTGTTTCTATATATACGCCGTGTTCAGTACATAGCATAGAGGTATCGTTCGGCCCGCTTACATGCGTGAAGATTGCTTCAGGTCATTTTATACGTAGTAGCTATATACCCTAATTATTAATTAACGTGAAAAAGAGCAATACATTGTTTTTTCTTTAAATGCAACAAGGAAATGTTTCTTTCTTGTTATATTACAGCAACACGTTATGCTTGCAATACCAATTCTAATATACATATACATACAGTGCATGTATACTGGGGCTAATGGGGACGACCAAACCAGGCACGAATTTTAGCCATGTGGCCTAGTGCAAAAACACGCGTACTTACAGAGAAATATCACCCATAAAAAAATTCTGTTATCTCCGGTTTGAAAAGGCACTGTTGAAATACGCCTTTTGAAACGAACTGAACAAAATTTCCACAGTAACTGTGTTTTTTTTTTTTTTTTCTAGGAAACCGCTCATGTATGGTTGAATGCAGTGTTACGGTGCTTTAATACAAGAATGTTTGGCAAAAGTATTAAATCTTTAACTGTAATATTTCTTTTGCCTCGTGTTCCATTTTCTTTGTCTTCCGGCCTGGGAAAGTTTTATCTTTTTGCCCTAGTCAGGAAGCACGGATTTTTAGACGGCGCCTTGCTGTCGCTTTTGTTAAGTTGTTGATGTTAACTTAGAAGTCTCGCGTAGTTGAAGACAATAAAATAGCTAATAGTAAGTAATATTTTTTGCGATCCTTTTATATCTCTTAAAAACATTTATTCTTTACTTTGCTTAATCGCAGAAAGGTTGTCCGTCAGCTCGGTAATCCTTCCCTAAAATTCTCTCCCGTCTCCTTTTCGTGCTGCGGAGAATCCCTGCATTGCCCCGGTCAGCTTAAGACATCTCTCTAACACCTAAGGCCTTTTCTGACCATCCTGTTCCTGCGACCGCTAGCTTTCCTATCCAGAAGAGACTGTCTCGCCCTCTCCCCACCCATTCCTTTGCTTCCACCTCCATACCACGTTGCCTCCACAAAACCCCATCGGCTCCCAAGTTCCCGTGAGAAACACGCCGGCATCGGCTAATACAAAGCATCAAGGTAAAAGTTAACAGGGCTTGCGCTTTCAGTCGGCTGCTTTGAAATAAAGAATGTAAAGGATTAAATGAGCACGACAATACAAAATCTCTTGGAACATACAAAGGTGTAGACTCTAAAATGAGACAAACTGGCGTCTCTAAACGAACCGTGTTCCCAATGTTTAATGGAGGAGTGACACAGCAAAATTTCTCTCACGCTTCGTGGAAATAAAGGAAAAGGAGCACGAAATGAAATAAAAGTTGCGAGATGAGATCTAATATTGATACGAACGTGCCGAGCGGTATAATTTATTAGCACTCGTCACCAATTGATACCGCCGCTGGCACCATTTGATACGAACGTGCCGCTCTACTATTTGATAAGACAGTGGGTCATTATCCCACCGCTGTCAATCATTTGATAAAGTAGTGGACCGAGCCGGTTTATGTATTCACCGCTTGCCACCATTTGAAAAGAACGAGACTTGTAGGTTCTTTTAGTTCGGGAGCTGGTATAAATGGGCGAGAACGTGATGCTAGCTGAAAACACAGAGATTTAATACAAGGAATAATCCACAACGCTACAGCCTATAGAACGAATAGAGTAAGATTAACAATTAAACAGCTTTATTGTTTGAGGAAACTCTATCCCGGAGCATTGCCCACGGTGATACAAACACATATTACGCTCCCTATCGGAGCTAATATCATCTGCCTAATGATTTAGGAATAAGATTTCCGCCTCAAAAAGGGTGTATCAAAGTTCTAATTTAGAGTCTGGCATTAGTTAAAGTTCTCAATTCCTCCTCTCAGTGATAGGATAACAATAGGCAATAAAAAAGTACTATTGTTGACTGCTGGTTTTATAATCCGGGTTATGGAAAATCACTTATTCAAACTATTAGGAGGATCTGTCTACACCGCGCACACTGTTGCGCTATATTTTTTACTAAATAGTTCTTTCACCTGCGTGATTTAAGCGCCGGAGGAATCTTTTCACTTCCTTCGATGAATACCGAAACCATGGCAATTTCACCTGTGTGTAACAGAAGGTCTTCACTAATTCGTTGGTTTTCCCTCTATTTCCTTCGATGATGCAAAAAGAACGGGGGTTGTTGCTTTCAGTCCCCGTCGTAAAACTTCATCGTTGGCTTGGAGCGAACGCTTCCATGTGGGTTCACGCAGGTCAGCAACCTTTCGCCTCCTCCTCGGAGGAGGATGTAGCCAGGGGAGAACTTCCGTAAGAGAAACAGATTATCTTTACTCGGCGTCCAGCGTCTGTTTGCCAGCGGGAGATCCATCGTGATTTCTTGGTTGGATGCAGGTTGTGTTTCCCTCATATTTTTTGGTGGACATTCTCAATTTAGCATATTTGGGGGTTCTTACGCGGCCGCCTAATTATTGTTAAGCTCTACCTTTTTTCATAGTATTAAGCGGCGCGCTCAAAGTACCGTGCTATCTTAGGTAAGCGTCGGACGTCAGGTTTCGCACCTAGCCGGCAAGTTACGCTGACCGTTGCCTAGGGCCATATCGCGTATTCTCCTCGTAGCAATCTATCGGTCCGACTTACAACGGCGTACAGAGTCAATTCCTCGCGAGTTTCTCCGTCTGTCCTCCGGCAGCGTGCAGAGACAACTAACTTTCTTCTTCTACTTTTTAGCCATTCTCTGTCACGTGACTGCATCTGCTTCTTTTCAGTCGACACTTGAGATTTCTCTCATTCCTTTCGCACGGAGCGCCGCGCCGTTGCCTCTCCAAGAATGGTTCCGTTTTTGACCCTCGCCCCCTCATAATCGTAATTTCCAGTGTTCCCTACCGATTTTTGGAACTAATGGCACACTTGAAATCGTATTTATGAGAGTCTGAGTGCCTCTCAATTGCCGTCTGGGTGGCCCGCTGTTGCTAAACAGACCCCCAAAGATGATCGACTATTCCTTTGTTCCCACTCAGAAAAAGAGAATTACACGACTTCTCCAATTAAAACGAGTTAGTTTTCCAATTAATTTGAGATAGGCCAAATATTTAATTTATTTATCAACATAATTTAACCACGCCTATCAAGTCCGTCTCCCATTTTAATAGTAATTAATTTAGACCCAACTTTCGCATCAATATCATATCCTAAAACCTAGTATAAAATCTCCGTAACATATTTTTGGCAGCGCTCTCAAAAGTATCACAATGCTGAAAGCCACTTGCAAACATCGCTTTTGTGTTTGAAGCTTCGTCTAGTGCAATTAGCACTTTTCGCTATCTTTATTTCAAGAGTTTCCAGGTGTCGTCGCAAATGTGACCGTCGCGTATGCGACCGGGTTTGAAATGGTACCAAATGCTACCGGCATAGCCAAAGAGGAGTGGGGGAAGAAAGGAGGGAGGCAGTGTGTGAAGATTAGGTGTTAACCACCTGAGTCCTTATGCGACCGGGGTTGAAATGGTAGTAAATACGACCGGCTTAACGCAGAGGGATGGGGACAGAAAGAAGAAAGGTCAGATGGGAGGTGGGTTCAACGCCATGCAGATCACGTTTGTAGCTTGTTATACGAAATCCAGAGATTCGTTCTGAAACACGGAGAAGTTAGAAATAAGCTTATTTTGTAAATACAAACAATACAATAATTATTAGACTTTCGCTAAAAGGACTATTAAACAAGAAATGGTGATGTTGGCATACCCATAATTTTAGGTTTGGGGCACTTGGATATTTTTTATAAACAGTGAGCTGCAAAAAAAATCTGCTTCCAGGGCTGTTTATGGATCGTCAGTCCGATACTGAGCGTTCGCATGAAGACCTGAAATTTACAACAGCTATTTCTGCAAAATTTTTAGGAATAATAATTCCGGATACGTGTAAAATAATCTATGAGGAATTAAAAGAGTAATACATGAAGGTAGGAAATGTTTTTTGGGGAATGTTATTTTCTACATTTTCTAATCAATTGTTATTATGTGGTTGTAATAAAGTCAGAGCATAAATAAACTATTCTTAAAAATGACAAATGAATCAAAGCCATATTATTTTTTAATATTTTCTGGAGATCTGAAATTCATGTGGGAGAAACCGCCTTGTGAGTCCCCAGTCACGCGTTGAAAACACTGAAGTTCTGTCTTGTTCAAACTGAAGTTCTGTCGTGTTCAAACTGAAGTACGTATTAGGTGTGCAACTTAATTCTCGGCCACAGGCACGACACGTTGACAGCAAATTATAGCAAATCGAATACGTACCTAATCAGGGAAATAATCCCCTTCGTGTTGGATACATTTGAGCCATCGGTCAGGGAGCTGCCGAATGCCACTGCGGAAAAAGAGGACTGTTTCGAGTTGATAAAATCATCAATACTTGTGTGGACCTCTTCGACAGAAGTGAAGTGCGTATCACTCAGGGGATGTTGCAGGGAGCGAAGGAGGTGATAATCCGACGAGACGAAGTCTGGAGAATACGCCGGGAGGGACAAAATCTCCCATCATAGGTCGGTGATCGTGTTTAAAGTCGTTTTCGCGGTGTGAGGACGTGCGTTATCCTGAAGCAACAGGACCGACCTTCTGCCCTTGCCAATGTATGGCCTTTTCGCCTCCATTGCGTCACTCACACGAACGAGCTGCGGACAATAACGCTCAGCATTGACCGTTTCACCAGGATTGAGGAACTCATAGTGTACCACACAGCGCTTATCCCACCATATGCAGAGCAACAACTTCCTGGCATGGATATTCGGTTTGGCGGTACTGGTAGGCTGACCTGGATAAACCCACGATTTGCGCCGCTTAGGATTATCGTAGAGGATCCACTTCTCATCACAGGTCAAATCTTGTAGAGGAAATCCTTCTTCTTGAATCTGGAGTGCAAGGACACAGCAACATCGTAGCGCCTAGACTTGTTCGCAACTATGAGTTGGTGGGGCACCCAACGGCCCTCCTTTTGAATCCGTCCAAGCTTGTGCAGGTACTTTGCAATGGCTTGCCGTGTTATACTCCGAGTTCCTGGGCGAGCTCTGACTGTGTGCGACAGGGATACGCATCCAACAGTTGTTCCAATTCCTCATTATCAACTTTCTGTGGCTGTCCTAGACGTTCTGCATCACGGGGATAAAAATTTTCCTGCTTAAACCGCTGGAACCACATCTTACACGTACTGTAGGACACAGCAGCCTCACCCAAAGTAGCACAGATCATTTGCTGGGCTTCCGAGGCACTTTTTTTCAGCTGAAACACGAACAAGAGGCAATGCCTCAAAGGTTGCTTTTCGAACGACATTGTTTTCACCGTCAACTTTCGTCCTTTCTGTCACTACTAGCTGTGAGAGGTTGCGGTTGCCTGGAAAGCTGTTGGATGGCACTGCAATCAGCCATTATCACACACAGCTATTTGCATTTGCCGACGTTCTATGATCGCTTGCGGTTAGGGTCCGATAATTAAGTTGCACACCTAAATATTTTGGTACAAACCAACTTCTTTTACTGTATAGAGAAAACGCATTTCCGTAGTTCGCTTGGTGGTCGCAAATACTACCCATTTCGTCACACCGCATCGCCAGCAGCTCACGCTCTCCTATACTGAGCAATGGTGTTTGTTTCTCCTCATTAATTAGACTCCTTATTTAAGTCTATCCCTTGTTTTGAACCATGAACCAGTACTGTCAAACCGTTGCTTCATATTAAGGTAAACGTGGGTGATGAATTTCAGCACATCCCTCAGGGAGAATCGCTTTGTGCTCTGTGTCAGTATAATCCAGTGGTCATTACCTATCTATCTATTACTTTGGAAATGATGGACCATTACAATGAGTACTATTGCCTTCTTCAAGATTACAAAAAGAGAGTGGAGCCTACCAATGACCTTGGGTTCAAAGTCCAACGATCTACGTCTAACTGTAGTTAGCTTTGGCTTAATACTTTATAACAGTATGCTTGGTCCGGCGTCATTTTTCTCACATAAGTACAGAGGATTTTGCTATTCCTATCTATCTATTACTTTGGAAATGATGGACCATTACAATGAGTACTAGTGTCTCCTTCAAGATTACAAAAAGAGAGTGGAGCCTACCAATGACCTTGGGTTCAAAGTCCAATGATCTACATCTAACTGTAGTTAGCTTTAGCTTAATACTTTATAACAGTATGCTTGGTCCGGCGTCACTTTTCTCACATAAGTACAGATAACTTTGCTATTTCATTTCAGAGGCAAACCCCAACTTAATGTAAACTTGCTGTTGTAAACGGGATTTCTACCTTCCTTTCGGGTTCGATATTTAAGCCTGATTGAAACTTCGTGTGGATATTGCGAAGGAATTGTATCACACAGAAAGTATTGTTGCAGATTTTTGGGTGCTAAGAGTGAAGCAGAACGCTTGGCATGCATAGACAGGAGGCCCTCTTAATGGTCGCATTCCTTAAGTTTAAGTGGCCGTGGACGGGACCGAAATACTCTCTGTCTGTTACACCTCCACCAAGCCAAGGGTGAGAAAGGAAGGCCGCGCCAGCAGATATTAATGATGAAAATAAAAAATAAATAAAAACAAGAAAGATGACACCGAATTTTCGGTTATAATGAGCACGTCTTTTGAATCCGTTCTGACGCGAATTAAATTTATCAAAGCTATTCAAAGTCAATGGAACCAGTATGGAAAACAGTAATATCTAACCGAAGAAAGAAGTTTTTAAATCTGGTTTTTAATCCCACAGATATTACTGTAAAGGGAAACGTGGACTTTCCCCCTCTGGTGGCAGACTTGTGCGTTAAAAAAATTTTAAATCATGTGAGAAACATTTCGCAACTGAAACGCTCTCCAACAAAGAATTTTTCAAACCGGACTTAGATTTGAGATATCGACAAATATAAGACATGCATCAGCGCCTCCTGGCGGGAAAACCATGCAACTTTTAAGAAGAAAATATTCCGAAAACGTTTATCGAAGTGAGTAGTATCGGTCCACGAAAGAATTTTTTCAATCGAGTTTTCAGAAGCTCAGATTTTGCTGCAAATGCATCAGAAGCGGAAATTAAGGCTTATGCCACTGGTAGCCAAACCATTTCTCACCAAAAATTTGAAATTATATGCAAAATATTATCTATCAGGAGCTGTATCCGGTGCAGAAAAGTGTTTTCAAATCGAAGTTTTAGAAGCAGAAATATTGGGGGAAACACAATTTACCTTTACGCCCCCTAGCAGAAAGTCTATGAATTACTTTAAAATTTTGAAATTACATGAGAACATGTCGCACCTGAAACTTTATCAAACAAAGAAGGAATTTTTCAAATTGGACCATTAGAAGCACAGATATTGACAAAAATTAGATATAATCTACATCTACGCCCCCTGGCCGAGAAACGATGCAATATTTTAAGAAGAAAATTTTCGGAAACTGTTTATCGACGTGAGTGGCATCAGTCCACGAACGAAATTTTTCAATCGAGATTTTAGAAGCTCAGATTTTGCTGCAAATACATCAGAGGCAGAAATTAACCCTTACGCCCCCTGGTGGCCCAAACCTTTTTCTACCAAAAATTCGAAATTTCATGCAAAAGATTTTCCATTAAGAGTTGTATTTTCTGCAGAAAGAATTTTTCAAATCGGAGTTTTAGAAGCAGAGATATCAGGGAAAACACAATTTACTTTAACGCCCCCTAACGGGAAATCTATGCGTAACTTGAAAAAGTGACTACACCTAAAATAGTCCTTGGCATAAATTGAATCGGAAGGTGAAAAATCTTTTCAATCGTGTGTTTAGAAGCAAATGTATGGAAAAAAATGTATTTTGAATTCGATATCATCTGCATTTATGCCCTCTAGCGGCAAAATTGTGCCTCGTAAAAAAAACCGGATTGCAAGGATCGTCACTCGAATATTTAAAGCTTCCCAATGCAAAACGAATCTTTCAATTCGACTTGAGAACTCATTGGAGGAACTGAGGCAGTTAACGAAAATCTCCCAAAGTATTCGAACCTCTTCTTTTTTGGGAAACGGCTGCCTGGGCATCGTCGACGTGCTATCGCTGTGCTGACAGCGTACGTACGTGCCGTTGCTTCCGAGAAAGAGAGAAACCTCTGTGATCCGAAAGAGTGCTTTTACAGACGCTGTGGATTATTACGCTGTGCTTGTACTTTGAATTATGTATTGGGTTGTCGGAAAAGTCATGACGTATTTTGGCACCCGATGGCGGTTGGGCGGTTTTGGAAGTACTAGAGGCATGCGCAGCTATGTTATCGCTATGGCATTCGACAGGTGCTAATTCTAGCTGCAGTCTAAAAGGAATAGTGAGCGATTTGGTTGATTTGCGGAGATTTGACATCAAGTTGAAGATGGAAGACCAAACTGTGCATTTTCGCCATATTTTACTGTTTTACTTTCATAAAAGGGAAGAACGCGCGTCAAGTTTGTGAAAAGTTGCGCAACGTGTACGGTGATAATGCTCTACAATAACGTCAGTGCCAACGGTGGTTCGCAAAATTCCGTGCTGGTGTTTTTGACCTCAACGATGCTCCTCGGTCCGGGACGCCAACCGAGGTTGATGACAACGAAATCAAGGCATTGATCGAGTCAAACCCACGTTACACGACACGAGAGATTGCAGACACATTGCACATCCATCATTCAAGCGTTCACGACCACCTGAAGAAGCTGGGATATGTAAGCAAGCTCGATGTGTGGGTTCCTCATGAACTCAAAGAAGCTCAATTGACGGCGAGTATAAACATCTGCGTTATGCTCATTAAATGTGAGGAAAACGATCCTTTTTTGAAGCGACTGATAACTGGTGACAAAAAGTGGATTGGGTACAACAATATGCTGCGCAAACGGTCTTGGTCCCGACGTGCTGCTTCGCCTCAAACGACATCCAAAGCAGACATTCATCAGCGGAAGGTTCTGGTCTCAGTGTGGTGGGATTTCAAAGGTGTCGTGTTTTTCGAGCTCCTACCACGGAACCAAACAATCAATTCGAATGTGTACTGTCGGCAATTAGACAATTTGAACGAATCCATCATCCAGAAACGTCCAGAGCTCGTTCATCGTGAAGGTGTTGTGTTCCATCACGACAACGCGAGACCACACACAAGTTTGATCACCCACCAAAAATTATTGGAGCTTGGGTGGGATGTGTTGCACACCCAGCATATACTCGCCTGACCTTGCGCCGTCAGACTTCCACTTGTTTCGCTCTCTTTAACAGTCCTTGCGTGGTATAACGTTCAATTCAGATGAGGTTGTAAATCAGCACCTTGTACAGTTTTTTGCCAGGAAAGACAGGTTCTTCTATGAACGAGGCATTCTGCAGCTCACTGAAAGATGGCAAAAGGTTATCGAACAAAACGGGCATTATATTATTGATTGACCTTTGTTCTTTCTATCAATAAATGACCTTTGCAAAACATGGCTAACATACGTCATGACTTTTCCGACAACCCAATAGTATCTTATAATTTCACATTTTCTTGCTCTTGTATAATACCAGCATTTCACCCAAGACGATAGAATGCAAATAAGACTTTCGCTTATTCTTATTCTTTGGAGGAAAAACTTTGACAACTAATGGGCGCATATAAGGCTCTCCGTGTAAATAACCATGTACATAAATCGTCACTAGCTTTGTACAAATGCCGCCATAAAAACGGAGAGTAATATTTTTTGAGTTGGCAACAGTGCGAAGGGGGAAAATAACCTCGCAGATGATTAACTGAATTAAGGAAGTATCTATGGCAACAGCTATTAGCCGTGGCAGACGATTCTGGTTTTGTTATTGCGCCGTTGTTAAAGGCACGTCTGCATTTCGCCATACAGCTATGGAGGTGCGTGATTCAGAGTCAAGAAGCGAAACGCGTTGAGCGATAAAGCTTTGCTATCGTTTGGGTAAAACGGCTCCAGAAATAGCCGATTCAGTGTAAAAAGCTTACAAAGATAAATGTTCGGGTGAGTCAACGATTTTTACATAGCACCATGATTTCAAAAAAGGGAGTTTGTCTGCAGAACTCGCTCCTAGGCCTAGTCGACCTGAAAGTGTTGTTAAGCGTATTGTTAACAATATTTTGCCAATCCTGCAAGAAGATCGACGAACGACGTGTGAAGACATAGCGGTGTCAACTAATATTTCAAAAACGTCGGCATTCCTCATTCTACGCGACAAATTACTGCTGCATCATGTGTGTTCCAGATGGGTACCTCATCACCTGACAAGAGAACAATTGTTAGCCAGAGTTCAGGTGTATCATGAGTGGAAACAAATGATTGCAAAGGATCTAAACTTTCTAAAAACAGTAATAACTACCGATGAAACGTGGCTACACTGTTTCGACCCCCTCACGAAGTGCACAACGAGTGTCTGGAAACACACAGGTTCGCCTCCTCCGGAAAAAGTACTCCAAACCAAATCAGCTGGGAAGGTGATTATGATAATTTTCTTTGATCATAAAGGTGTAGTCTATCAGCATGCCGTTCCTCCACAAATTCCTATCAATGCTCAGTTTTTCATTTCAGCCTTGAAGCGTCTGCGTCGACACAAATCGATTAAGCGAGCGGAACTGGTGGGCAAGTGGACCCTACACCACGATAACGCCCGCCCACATGTGGCTGCTTTTGTTCAACAGTTTCTTACGAAATGCAGTATTGAAATCATTCCACAGTCTGCCTATAGTCCTGACATCGCCCTGTGCGATTTCTGGTTGCTTCCAATAATGAAGGAAAAGTTCCGTGGCGCAACATTCAACACAGATGCTGACGTTATTCAAGCTGTACAGGGGTCGCTAAAGTAGCTTTAACAACATGCCTTTGCCACATGCTTTGAAAAGTGGACTGAACGAATGCACCTTTGCATACAATCCGAGGGAAGATACTTTGAGAAAGAATAACATATATTTTGCTGTACCTAGATTTCTTCATTTTGTATGATTTTACTATCAGTTTTTATATAACGGCCGTTGTAAATAAACGCTGTAAATAGAATTTGCATTCCTTTTCTGCATGTTTAGAGTTGTCTGCGGGATTGACTGAAATAAGGAGCGATACTCTAATCCAGAGATACGTTCCTAGTCCAGATTTTCATCCGATGAAATAAATGGTGTCAGAAGTTGTCATGGTTCCTCACGCTTAAGTAGCTCGGCCATTCCGGTAATAGTATTATAAACACTTGCGACATTCAATATATTTATTATTTCCTTAAAATTATATACATTGTGTCTAAAACTATCAATAAGAAACTGTTGTAAATCAGTGCGAAGCATAGATAAAAAAAATGCTGTTTCGGTAGCAAAAAGATGAACTTATCAAGTTTCCTTGGCGGCACACAGCGAGGCTCATACACTGGCATGCATAAATTAAGGACGAGACGGTGTTTCGAGTGTAACGTCGTGCAGAAGTGCTCCACATCGACTCAAATCATACCATAAGATCCCCAAGATGTAAGAATATGGGACCAGTGAGCAAAACCGTCCAAACAAGGAATCCAAATGATACAAAGGCACTTTATTGAAAAGGTAGCTTCGAGAACAACTGGACAGAAGACAGAAACGTCCATGTGACAGGCGGCTGCCAAGAAAAATCCAGTCTTTAGTAGGGGATATGATCATCCCTGACTGGTTGCAGGATTTACAGCGTCTGTCCATGCTGAGGACGAGGTTGTCAAGGAGCTGTTGAAGCATCGCGGCCCATTCCTCTTGTAGCGTTAATCACAGCTGCGGAATCGTTGCTGGCGGCTGGTGACGTGCTGCCAAGCGTCTCCCGAGAAGGTCCCACACGTGTTCGATTGGATTTACGTCCGGGGACCTTGCGGGCTAATCCATCCGTTGAATATCTTCACTCTCCAAGAGCTCTGCTACAGCCACTGTACGATGAGGTGCAGCGTTGTCGCCCATGAAGAGGAACTCAGGACTCACAGCACCTCTAAACAGACGCACGTGAGGCAGGACAACCTCGGTTTAATAGCGGACATCAGTGACTGAACCTCCTTGGAAGATGTGGAGGTCAGTACGGCTACCAAGCATGATACCGCCCCAAACGAGTACTCCGCCCGCCACCTCCAAACCGGTCCCTTTCGATGATGTTGGAGGTGTGATTGCGTGTTCTTTGCTCTCTCCAGATGTGTATATGTCCAGAATCGATCGTCAGACTAAATCGGCTCTCATCCGTAAAGAGAACTCGACCCCATTGCTGATGTGTCCAGTTCTTGTGTTCCTGGCACCACAGCAACCACCGTCTCCGATGAGCAAGCGTTAATGGCACACACCGTGCAGGTCGTCG
This sequence comes from Macrothele yani, assembly GCA_039090855.1. Classification (NCBI taxonomy): domain Eukaryota; kingdom Metazoa; phylum Arthropoda; class Arachnida; order Araneae; family Macrothelidae; genus Macrothele; species Macrothele yani. Next base: position 44,661,705 of record CM077004.1, read on the forward strand.
TGCAAATAGACCACCTTTGTGCAGCCTCCTGACCACGGTAAAACGTGATAATGGACGTCCAGTTGTCCGTTGCATGTGCATTGCAATTTCTTCCGCTGTCTGCCGTCTGTCTCTTTTCGCCTGTAGGACAATATACAGGTCGTCCACCACCGTGGTTGCTCGTGGACGACCACTGCTAAACTCTCGGACAGCTGTTCCTGTCGTTTGGAATGCTCTTCAAGCTCGTGAAACGGTGCTGTGAGCGATACCGAACTCCTCGGCCACACTAGTCACCCTTCGACCTTCTTCCAACTTCCCAATGACGCGACCTCGAGTAAAGTCATCCAGATGTCGTCTTCTGGATTGCCTGTTGGCCATATCACACGGGGTTAGCAACTCGACGTCGTTCAAACCGATGTACACCGCGCAATAGCTTTCACCGAATTGCTGAGCGTACACCGCCCGTGTGCTTTATACCCTTCCGACATCCCCCCCCCCCTCGACGTCATGCTGCATATATGCGCATGCCCTACCGTACCGGATCCTAGTCTATCTCCTGAGTGGTCTTTCGGTCCGTTCTGCCTGCCGTTCCATTGTTATGCTAATTTCTCCTCTTTGTCCTTAATTTTTGCACACCAGTGTATGATAGATGGTGTTAGATGGGGTTACTGTTTCTCTGTGCAGCTGGTACGTACGTTATGAGTCAGCCGCTACTGAAATGGCGTTCACGGTGCAGGAGAAAGTGCAGTGCTGTTACTGGTTTGAAGAATTTTAGTTTCCAGTGACCGTGCAGAGGAAATTCCTGCAAATGTACGAAATGGAACCACCACCCAAGTGACATGCAATAACAGCGTGGCACAATAGGTTACTGGAAAGCGGCTTACTAGAGAAGTAGAAAGCACGTGGGGAGCACGTGTCTGAAGCACAAGATGGAGGTCATTGGTGAAGCGTTCCACTGGAGCCCAACTAAATCCGTTTGTCGTTCCAGTCGAGAACTGGTATCCCAAGCTCAACAACAGTCCAACTAAGTCCATTCGTCGTTCCACTGGAGCCCAACTAAGTCCGTTTGTCGTTCCAGTCGTGAATTGGTATCCCAAGCTGGATAACAGTCCTCACGAAATATTACGTCTTCGTGCATACAAAATTCAGTTCCTGAAGAAGTTAAAGCTGAATGACATGCCCTTGAGATACCAGTTTACTTTTGACATGCTGTCAAAGATTGACAAAGACAGTGGCTTTCTTCAAAAGGGTATTTTCAGCGACAAGTGCACATTTCACATCTCAAGGACGGTCAACAGACACAACTGCAGGATATGGGGATCTGAGAATTCGCACTCAGTGCGAGAGCTGCAAAGAAATAGTCCTAAAGTGAAAGTATATAGTCCTTAAGTTTCATTGAAAAGACTATCACTGCAGATGTTTACTTGGTTACATTTAAAATTTATACCGTACCGCATATACCAAATGAGATGCAGCTCCCCTCCTCATTACGCAACGCATGTTAGAGCTCATTTGGACGAATGTTTTTCTTGAAGCTGGATCGGAAGTACCGGAACCGTGCTATGATGTCCTCCCAGATCCACGGATCTTACCCCCCTCTTGATTTCTTTTTTGCTGCCATATCAAAGACTTTGTCTCCCAAACTCCAGTAAACGATTGAGTGGATTTGCATCGAAGGATCATCGCTGCTTGTGAAGGAATTACTTCCCAGGATCTGGAAAATATTTTTTCCAGATCCTCAGTTACTGCAGAACATACGATACGTAAATGCTGTTTGCTGTATGGCAGAAAGAGAAACTTACTAAGTTTCGTTGGGCATCAATAAATCTCTATTAAGTGGCCCTTCAGCGGCCCTGCAAGCACGTGCCAGAAATGATGGCTAGCTTAAGGTATTCCGATAGTTTCCCGGCAGTGGCAGCCGGCAATCACGTGACGCAGCTGATGGCTTGCCCAATCTTGTCCGCCAATTCCCCAGTAGTAGCAATACATGTGCACTTTTTGTGGTGCGACAGATATCCAGATAGCATCCGACTTCCCGTCATGTATGCATGACGGTGATACGAGACAGCATCCGACCTCCCGTCATGTATCCGACCTCCGATACGAGGATATGAGAATTCGCACACACGGTGATACGAGACAGCACCCGACCTCCTGATGGGAGGTCGGATGCTGTCTGGATATCTGTCGCACCACAAAAGGTGCACATGTAGAGATTTATTGATGCCCAACGAAACTTGGTAAGTTTCTCTTTCTGCCGTACAGCGAACAGCATTTACGTATCGTATCAAAACGATCAAAACGATGATTACGTGTAGAAAATATACGCCAATAAAACCAAACCGTCGATACACGATTGAACTCATAGTTACAGTAAAAACTCCCTACGAGTACATGACAAACTTTACTAAAAGCTAAAAGAAGTATATACAAGTTAATATCGTATGTTTTTACAGTTACGTATCGTATGTTTTGCATTAATTTTACAACGATTTCTTATTGGTAGTTTTACTCCCGAATACCCTGTATTTTGTTGGTTGTCCCAGAATTTTCATAGTGCGGTTATTTATTGATGATTACCATCTACTTCTACTTTCAGCTTCAACTATATTGCTACTTGCTTATTCGTTGTCCCTCATCTTATTCATTTCTCCTGCATCATTTCGTTCTATATCGCGCTCCCGCATCACATGATCTTGTCCTTCTCTGACCCCCAAAATCTCTGAGTGTCATTCCTTTCTCCGCGTTACCCTCTGTTCTCCTCCTGTCTCCAATTCGCCTCCAATACAGAAATAAAGTCATTATGCTGCCTGACAGCGTCTTCGGATCACAATATATATATATGACTACTACAGCAGGCACTTAAACTACATAACAATTAAACGCTTATCCAACGTACTAAGCTCGATTTCCGTGGAAAATGCTGCTCATTCATTAAAGTTTGTGAAAACACAAGTTTTTCTGTGACGGAGATCGAAGTAACGCCCCTTCACTCCGGAGTAAGTTGCTCTCCCAAGTAAGCTACACGGACGGAATGTATCCCTACAGATTTGTTGTCTTGAGACATGCTTTACCTCTGTAGTACGTCACTTCGTCTCCGTCTTAATTTTTTTTTTTCTTTTGGAAGCGAAGAACGAATTTTCATTCATTCTAGACGATGTGTGGAACAAACATCAGACGCATTTTTCAACGAACCCATAGGACAATAGATCCATTTTTTCGTTCGGGCCCCAATGTGAGACACAAGTTTGTCCGTGACGGTATGGAAGCAGCGCCCCCTCACTCCGGAGTAAGTTGCTCTCCCAACTAAGCTACACGGACGGAATAAATCCCTGCAGATATTTGTCGTCTTGACATATGCTATATCGCTGTAGTGCGTCACATGTTTTCTTACCTCTTCTGTCATGGCGATTTTCGTATTTTAGAGTCTAAAGCTAGCCAGTTAGTAGTTCAAGATAACCCCATGTGGTTTAATACAATGGGTAATACGAAGGTAAAATAGGGGAATACATGCATGTTCTTTAGCCAGCAACGTAAACTAAAATTTTATTACCTTCGTGTAAAAAAAAGCTCTGAAAACAGCAAAATGAGAGAGAATTCCTCGGTATATAGTTCAGCAGCATATTAAGAAAAAAAAGTTTCTTGCATCAGCTACCCATATTTCGTTCAGGGTAAACCCCGTTCCTGTTAACTTTCACTCCATGTACAAAGTAACATTTTTTAAGAACTACATTTGAAAAATAGTTTACCTTAAATATATTGAGAACAAGTGGTACATTTTTATCGAGCTTCAACGATGAATCAATTATTTTGAGCAATGAACTAATTTTCTTTTCCGTTGGCTGCACTTTGTCCTCGTGCATATGTAGACTGGAAGTCTCTGTCGGTACTGTATTGGAAGTTTGACTTTGATCTGTTACACTGAAAAAATTTCTGAAATTCACGAGCCTCTTTCTGCGATTTCTTTCGTGAATGAAGGAAGCATGTTTCTCATACAACTTTTCCCGTGAAACAACGGAAAGACCTGTGAATTTCATGGACTTTTCGTACGCCAGAAAAATTGTGAATTTTCAGGAACCTTTCCTCAATTTTTAGCACGTCTTTTGTAAAAAAAAGATCGTGCTTACGTTATCGGTTTGTCCGTCTGTACCCACGGTATCTCTGCAACTATTAGTCCGATTTGAAAAATTCTTTTTGCATTCAAAAGCTTGAAATATGCGAATGATGATCCTTCATTTCGTTTTTTTTTTTTTTTTTACCATGTACAATTTCGCCGCTAGAGGGCGTAAATGCAGGTGATGTCGAATTCAAAAATGTTTTATTTCACATATTTGCTTCTAAACGCCCGATTGAAAAAAATCCTTTATCTTTCGATTCCATTTATGTCGAAGAGTATTTTGGATATAGTCTCGTTTTCAAACAACGCATAGATTTTCCGCTAGGGGGCGTAAAAGTAAATTCCATTTTTTTCGATAACTCTTCTTCTAAAACTCCGATTTGAAAAATTTTTTCTTCAGCGGATACATCTCCTGGTGCACAATCTTTTGCATATAATTTCGAATTTTTGGTAAAGAATACTTTGGCCACCAGGGGGCGTAAGTGTTAATTTTCGCTTCTGGTGTTTTTGCCATAAAATCTGAGCTTCTAAAATATCGATTGAAAATTTTTTTTTGTGGACTGATGCCACTCACATCGATAAACCTTTTCGGAATATTTTCTTCCTAAAATATTACACAGTTTCTCCGTCAGGGGGGCGTAGATGTAAATCTTATTTTTGTCAATATCTCTATTTCTAGGAGTCCGATTTGAAAAATTCCTTCTTTGTTGGATAGTGTTTTCCGTGTGACAAGTTTTTCATATAACTTCAAAATTTTCAAATAATTCATAGTGTTTCCGCTAGGGGGCGTAGCAGTAAATTGCGTTTCTCCCTATATCTCTGCTTCTAAATCTCCGATTTGAAAAAATCTTTCTGCACCGGATACAGCTCCTGATGGGAAATCGTTTGCACATAATTTCTAATTTGTGTAAAAAATAGTTTGGCCACCAGGGGTCGTAAATCTTAATTTCCCTTCTATTGTATTTGCAGCAAAATATGAGCTTCTAAATTCTCGATTGAAAAAAACGTCGTTTGTTGACCGATACTACTCATGTCGACAAACCTTTTAGAAACATTTTCTTCTTAAAATAGTGCATGGTTTCTACGCCAGGGGGCGTAGATGTGTATCTTATTTTTGTCAATATCTACTTCTAGGAGTCCGATTTGAAAAATTCCTTCTTTGTTGGATAGTGTTTCTGTTGTGACATGTGGTTCATGCAATTTCAAAATTTTCAAGTAATTCATAGACTTTCCGCTAGGGGTGTAAATGTAAATTGCGTTTCCCCTTATATCTCTGCTTCTAAACCTCCGATTTGAAAAATTCTTTCTGCACCGCATACAGCTCCTGATGGGAAATCGTTTGCACATATTTTCTAATTTTTGTAAAAAATGATTTTGCCACCAGGTGGAGTAAGTCTTAATTTCCGCTTCTGTTGTATTTGCAGCAAAATATGAGCTTCTAAAATCTCGATTGAAAAAAAAAGTCGTTTGTTGACCGATACTACTCATATCGACAAACCTTTTAGGAAACTTTTCTTCTTGAAAAAATGTATGGTTTCTACGCCAGGGGCGTAGATGTATATCTTATTTTTGTGAATATCTCTACTTCTGAGAGTACGATTTGCAAAAGTCCTTCTTTGTTGGATAGTGTTTCCGATGCGAAATGTTTTTTCCTATAAATTCAAAATTTTCAAGTAAATCATAGACTTTCCGCTAGGGGGCACAAAGGCAAATGCGTTTTCGGCGTTATTTCTGCTCCGAAAGCTCTGATTTGAAAAATTCTTCCTGTGTAACATTCGAGACCTGATGGAAAATATTTTTCACATAATTTCTAATGTTTGGTAAAGAATGGTTTAGCCACCAGGGGTCATAAGTGTTAATTTCTGCTTGTGAAGTATTTGTTGCAAAATCTGGGCTCCTGACCACTCGACTAATTTTTTTTTTCTTGGACCGATACCGCTTATATGGATAATCCTTTTGAGAATACTTTCTTCCTAAAATAATGCATGGTTTTCCCACCAGGGGACGTAAAGTCACATCTTATTTTTGTCGATATCTCTGTTTCTAAGAGTTCGTAATCTGACGATTCTGTTTACAGCAACAGTGGCGTAGGAACGCTTTTGATTTAGGGGTACAAGCTCATGAACCTTACATCTCAAGGATTAAGCCATCTATGGATGACCCCCCCCCCGAATTTTTTTTTGGGGGGAGTAGAATATTAGAGTTCTTATAAAATACGTATACTGATCAGGAATTCATCCGAATGAACATTGTTATCATCATATTATTATTAATTATTACCATTATTATTTTTATTGCTGACAAAAAGTTCCCATTATTAATTTCTTATCAGAAAATGAATGGAGGAGTTTTTTTTTTTTTTTTTGTGAGTTCTCTCTTGTTAATTTTTTTACTTTTTTTTCCTATTAAAATATTGAGCAGGGACAAGTCAACATTAGGATGAATTTCTGTCAGCAGGGTTTGGAAAAGAGGGATTTCTCAGGAAATGTTATATAACTCTTTACAAGAACGAATTAAAAATGTCTTATCATTTTTGTTTACGTTAATAAAGTAAAACCGCAGTAAGATAAAAACTGCTCTACCCGCGAAGATAGTACCATTGAAGCATTATGAAGTCTATATTAAAACTTTGAACGATGCATAGGCTGACTGATGTAAAAAGCACATTGGTCTGGTGCAAAGCTAAATGATGGTGGAGATATCGAGGAATTGGAGTCCTATGAGTGGTATGTGAAATCCGTAATGCACTTGTTGTATTGATACAGATCTTAAGACAGAAGACAATTTTAGTGCCGGTCTCCGGGCACTAAAATGTCCACTTGTGCATTAATTTTTTCTTTAAAGTGCAGAAAGGGCGACCTGATCAAGATGCATGGAATTTTAAGAGAAAAGAAACACTGATCACAAGTATGTTAACAAGCCCTAGCCCTACCATATGCTGTTTGAAGTTATTAACAAAAACCTCGCACTCGTCGTTTCCCTGCAGAACTAATTTGCTGGAGTTTCCCAGACGGTTGGCCAGTTTTTGGTGGATGAAAAGCCTTCCACTACAACCTTCGGATATAAAAAAAACCCAGATGACCCGTGATATTTTTTTGAAAAAAAAAGAGAATAAAAAAAAAATAAGTAGCATATAAATTTTACAGTTCACTCTTTATGAATGATTGGTTTGTGTTTGCTCATATCTGAGGGGGAGGAGTACAGTAGATATTAATGTACCCCTCTCCAAAATTGGGGAGGTACATTGTACCCCTGTACCTCCCCCGTTCCTACGCCACTGTACAGCAATATCTGAGGGATTAAAAACCCGATTGAAAAACTTCTTTCTTCCGTCAGATCCTATTGTTTTCCATACTGGTTCCATTGACTTTGAATAGCTTTGATAAATTTAATTTTCGTCAGAACGGATTCAAAAGACGTGCTTATTACACCCGAAAATTCGGTGTCATCTTTCTTGTTTTTATTGGTGGTTTAACATAAGCAGTCGCCCGTCCCTAATTATTTTTTTATTGGAGGTTTAACGACCACCGTGAGCGACTGAATGGGCTATAAGTAGTCGCCCGTTCCTATTTTTTTGATTGGAGGTTTAACGACCACCGTGAGCAACCGAATGGGCTATAAGTAGTCGCCCGTCCCTAATTTTTTTTATTGGAGGTTTAACGACCAGCGTGAGCAACTGAATGGGCTATAAGCAGTCGCCCGTCCCTAATTTTTTTTTTATTGGAGGTTTAACGACCGCCGTGAGCAACTCAATGGGCTATAAGCGTCTCAATGGGCTATACCCGTTCCAAATTTTTTTATTGGAGGTTTAACGACCACCGTGAGCAACTGAATGGGCTATAAGCAGTCGCCCGTCCCTATTTTTTTTATTGGAGGTTTAACGACCACCGTGAGCAACTGAATAGGCTATAAGCAGTCGCCCGTCCCTAATTTTTTTAATGGAGATTCAACGACCACCGTGAGCGACTGAATGGGCTATAAGTAGTCGCCCGTTCCTATTTTTTTTTTTTTTGATTGGAGGTTTAACGACCACCGTGAGCAACCGAATGGGCTATAAGTAGTCGCCCGTCCCTAATTTTTTTATTGGAGGTTTAACGACCAGCGTGAGCAACTGAATGGGCTATAAGCAGTCGCCCGTCCCTAATTTTTTTATTGGAGGTTTAACGACCGCCGTGAGCAACTCAATGGGCTATAAGCGTCTCAATGGGCTATACCCGTTCCAAATTTTTTTTATTGGAGGTTTAACGACCACCGTGAGCAACTGAATGGGCTATAAGCAGTCGCCCGTCCCTATTTTTTTTATTGGAGGTTTAACGACCACCGTGAGCAACTGAATAGGCTATAAGCAGTCGCCCGTCCCTAATTTTTTTAATGGAGATTCAACGACCAGCGTGAGCAACTGAATGGGCTATAAGCAGTCACCCGTTCCAAATTTTTTTTATTGGAGGTTTAACGACCACCGTGAGCAACTGAATGGGCTATAAGCAGTCGCCCGTCCCTAATTTTTTATTGGAGGCTTAACGACCACCTTGAGCAACTGAATGGGCTCTAAGCAGTCGCCCGTCCCTAATTTTTTTATTGGAGGTTTAACGACCACCGTGAGCAGCTCAATGGGCTATAAGCAGTCGCCCGTCCGTAATTTTTTTTCTTGGAGGTTTAACGACCACCGTGAACAACTGAATGGGCTAAATAAGCAGTCGCCCGTCCCTAATTTGTTTTTTTCATTGGAGGTTTAACGGCAGCCGTGAGCAACTTAATGGGCTATAAGCATTCGCCCGTCCCCAATTTAGGGTCACTGGTTCCAGGGAAGGGAGAGAGCCAGTGCCGTAAGACAAACACAAAATCCATGCCCGACCGGGATTCGAACCCGGACATTTCTTGGACGAATGGTCATAAGCCAGCGGTTTGACCACTGCGCCACGGGGGGGGGGGCACCATTTCTTTAAGATAATGCAAATTTATTGTCAGTTAAAAAAAGAGATCTTAAGTTCCAAAACATTATGTTACTTCGGAAAGTCACGATGAAAAAAGTACTTAATTTGTGATAGGACCTCCTACAGAGAAAAGTAAAATTATTTCTAACGTACGGAAAAAAAAAAAAAAAGCTCCCGCGGAGCTTACTACATGACCCGCGTTAATGGGGAGAGGGGATTCGTTCATCATCGCTTAATTAGTTTTACCTTGAAGGTGTGACATGAAAGATATTGCAACTCAGTGGTTAAGACGCGTGGTTTCTATCGCAAACGACCGCAGTTCGATCCCCACCACCGGCGAGAAAGGATTCCCTGCCGTAAAAGCTGAAAAATTCAGCGAATTTTCTGTATAAATACGGGAAACTTGAAACGGAATTTTCTAAAATAAACGGAATTACTGACTAAGGAAAATCTGTGAAAATACGGAAATTAAAAAACAACGGGCAATTTTTGAAAAAGGAAATTTTGTTAAAATACGGCCAATTACCGGTAGCTTTGCTGCGCGTTATTTTCAGAAATTTTTCGTGAATTCACACCACTTATTTTTTACAGTGCAGGAAGGTTTCTGAGAGGGAGCTGACGAGCTGGTACGTGTCGTTCCGGTACATCCATGCAAGCTCCATAGGGTTCAGGCCCGGAGACCTGGCTGGCCAGTACGTACGCCAAATATTCTCTCTTTCTCTCTCTCTCTGTATAGCGTAGTGTGCATATGAGAGTTATCATGCAACGAAGGAAAAGTCTAACATAAGGCTCTGTGATCTCGTCCCTATAGCGCTCATCGTTCGCATTGCCTTCTGCTAACGCGTGGAGTGGTGTGCGGCCGTTGAACATAATGCCACCCTACATGAGCAGACCACAGCATCCGAAGAAGTCTTGATTGCGGATCTGTAAGGACTCTTGTAATGGTATTGTGATTACTTTTCTTGTGTATATATTAATGCCAGCGGTACCTGACACATTCGCTAAGATTTACTGACGTCAACTCTGTGTCGGCTGGTCCCATACGCCTGAAGAGCTTACGCTAAGGCGGCCACAGACACGCATGTTTGAATGACACGTTTGAGTGTCACGCCAGCAAACGGGCGAGTTTTGCTCCAGCGTGGAGTGAAGCTCTTCAACGCCTGCCTAAAATCCTCTTCACTCCACGCTTCATGCCGCCTCAGACACAAAATGCCCCCATTTGCTGGCGTGACACTCAAACCTGTCATTATTTAAACGTGTGTGTCTGTGGCCGCCTTTAGGGAAGCACTAATTGAGGACATGTGGTAAAGAAAGACTTAATGAATGTTGTGGGGACCTAACAGCAGAACCAAAATAGGGGACTAAAAGTTATGCGTGTCCCTTACAGGATCATTGAGGATTCCCTCCAGATGAAATGACGAAGAGAATCTGTTTTTAGACTAAATCTCGACTCGTCTGTAAAAAGAACACCGACACACTCGTCTGGAGTTCAGGAAATGTGTTGTCTGTTCAGTTCACGCGAGCTCTCCTGAGATTCGGTTAGCGGAACACAAACCATGGGTCTCCTGGCATAAAAGCCATGTGCATTAAGTCTGCGATATATCGTTTGCAGTGATACTGTAATTCCAGTGGCAGCGGGAGTTCCGAAGACAATTGCCGGGCTGTGCACGACCTATGACACTGTACAATTAAACGACATAACGGTTCTCACGAGATGTCGTACGCCTTGGCCAACCTTGGGCAGGCCTTCGTGACACCTCACCGGAATTGTTGAATTGCTGCTATAATCGTGAAACCACTCTGGGGTGGATATTCAAGTCTATTGCGGCTTTGTCCTGAGACTGGCCTGCTTCTAATCGTCCTATCGCTCGGCCTGAGACTGGCCTGCTTCTAATTGTCCTATCGCTCGGCCTGAGACTGGCCTGCTTCTAATTGTCCTATCGCTCGGCCTGAGACTGGCCTGCTTCTAATTGTCCTATCGCTCGCCACCGTACAGAGTCGGATACACGTGTATATGACGACAAGAAATGCCACTGCCGTTCCTCGTTGGCTTTAAGTCTGTAATTCAATTTACACATTGGATAGCATTTTGCTCACTGATATGCAAATTTCACTGCGGACATTTGTCTCTCGTGTCTGTTTACGTATTATATCCTGTGAACGTCATTCATTGAGCGCTATTGCCTTCCGGACTTTACAAAACCGTGCAAATTAACTGGGACAAGCTATTTTATTCTCAGAATCGTAATGTGATCGCCAGTTGATGTCGGAAACCCACATAAACCGGTTTTATCAGCTGTGAGGTGGTGTGACTGTTAGAACTTGATAGTGAGAATATGGTTTGACTGGTTTTAAACAGGAAATAGGCACTTCAGCTTCAGTTGTGAGCTTTCGTGTGTGACAGGTGGGTGTTAGTTTTTGCTCTTAATGAGTACGTGTTGCTTTCGTGTATTGAAAAATGGATATTTCTCCAAGGAAGCGTGCAAAAATAATTGCTCTGAAGGATCACACTTCTATGACAGTGAGAGATATCGCTTCTGCAGTTGGTGTAGGCAAATCAAGTGTATCAAGACTGCTTACGCGATACAATGCATCTGGATCATTGTCTCCAAAAAGAAGGGGTAAATGTGGAAGAAAACGAAAAACAACTCCACGAACCGATAAATATCTAATCAGAAATAATAAAATGAATAAAAAAAAACAAGCACCGACCTTCAAAGAGATTTATTGGCTAGTGGCTGTGATGTTAGTGTTTCAACTGTGCACAGTAGGCTTCTGGAAGTTGGTTGGAAGGCAAGAAGACCAACGAAAAAACAATATTTGAATGCGAAAATGAAGATAAAACGTTTAGCATGGGCCAAAAAATATAAATCATGGACTGCTGATGACTGGAAAAAGGTAATTTTCAGTGATGAAACTCATTTATTTGTGCAGGGTTACCAAGCAACTGTCGTTAGACGAAGCAACTGTGAACCCTTAAGACCCGAGCATGCCAAACAAATTGTAAAACACCCTCTGAAATAGATGTTTTGAGATCTTTTCACATCAAATGGCACTGGAAGCTTAGTTCCTGTTCAAGGTATGAATAATTCAGCGAAGTACGTAGAAATATTACAACGTAGGATTGTTCCATTCTTGCATACTTTTGACGGGACATTTCAACATGACTTGGCCCCATGTCACAATCTGAAATTGGTCAAGAATTTCATGCTGGAAAATCAAATTCATTTGCTTGCTTGGCCTGGAAATTCACCAGACGTAAACCCCATAGAAAACTTGTGGAATATTTTGAAGAGACGTTTAGGTAAAAATGGACTGTACAACCAAAGAACGCATGATAACGAATGCTATAAAAGTGTGGTTCCACGATTATGAAGTCAAAAATATGTGCACTCAATTAGTGGAGTCAATGCCAAAACGAATTCAATAGGTCATTTCTACTAAAGGAGGACATACTTCATACTAATACAGGTATTTATCAGTGTATATCAAGGCATAGAATGATCTAAAGGCATAGTTTTGGAAAAAAGAGTGATTTTTTACTTTGTCCCAATTAATTTGCACAGTATAGTAATTTTGGACAGCAGTGTACATGGCAAGTTGTAACTTTAAAACCAGTTATTCCCGTCCTTTTTTTATCCACAGAAGCGAGCATACACTGAGGTGCCAAAAAAAAACTAAGAGGGGCGCTACTATTTCCATTATATGCCACCACACCCATGCGGGAAATGGTATCGTCCACAAAAGACGTATACGAGAGGCAGATATCTGCGCAAGCTCAGGTAGTAGCATTCGCAGTTTATACGGCAGTTTATCAGGATTTAAGCGATTTTGAGCCTGGTATGATAGTCGGCGCTCTGGAGATGGGTCACTTAATCACGGAAATTGCCACGAAATTTGGATTTACACGGTCAACAATTTCAAGGGTGTAGCTGGACTACACAAATTCAGGGGGAGAATTAAGAGTGCGAAACCGGTGTGGCCGTAGAAAAGCCCTGGATGATCATGGACAGCTGTGTGTAGAATGCATCGTGGCCAGAAACGTAAATGATACGATTCTGGGACCAGTATTGTAAAAATTCACGCCGGATGGATGTTCCGATGCTCGCCCCAGCATCGTAGCATCCACCCAGCGCAACATTGCAGCAAGACACAGCGCAACTCAATGCTGGGGCCAGTAGTAGCATCAGCGTTCGAACAGTGCAATATTCCCTGTGATCTATGGGGTACCAGACCCGACGTTTCACCAGGGTACCATTGCTGACCCGACCGTGAGCCTCGCTTAGGCTCGGGACCACCGCCATTCGACACAAGATGACTGGAAACGTGTAGCCTAGTCCGACGAATCGCGATACCAACTGTTTCGGGCAGATGGCCGACTCCGGGTGTGACGATAACCCCACGAGGCAATGGATCCCGCATGCCTACAAGCGACAGTGCAGGCCGGCGGTGGCTCTGTTATGAGGTGGGGTATTTTCATCTAGCACGCATTGCTACCCGGCATATATTTGCAGACAGTTCTGTCCGGTGGAGGCCAGGTAACGATCCTTGGGGATCATTTGCCCCCCTTCACCTCATGCAACCAATCCGACGGGTGCGACCTCTTTCAACAGAACAATGCGCCCCCGCACACGTCCACAGGCACCAGATTTTGGTTGGAGCAGTATTCCATGAAGTTTGGTATCCTGACATGTCCCCCTCGTTCGTCCACAAGCACCAGATTATGGTTGGGACAGTATTCCATGAAGTTAGGTATCCTGACCTGTCCCCCCTCGTTCGTCCACAGGCACCACATTATGGTTGGGACAGTATTCCATAAAGTTTCGTATCCTGACCTGTCCCCCCTCGTTCGTCCACGGGCACCAGATTATGGTTGGGGCAGTATTCCATGAAGTTTGGTATCCTGACCTGTCCCCCCTCGTTCGTCCACAGGCACCACATCATGGTTGGGACAGTATTCCATGAAGTTTCGTATCCTGACCTGTCCCCCTCGTTCGTCCACGAGCACCAGATTATGGTTGGGGCTGTATTCCATGAAGTTTGGTATCCTGACATGTCCCCCCTCGTTCGTCCACAGGCACCAGATTATGGTTGGGGCAGTATTCCATGAAGTTTCGTATCCTGACCTGTCCCCCCTCGTTCGTCCACAGGCACCAGATTATGGTTGGGGCAGTGTTCCATGAAGTTTCGTATCCTGACATGTCCCCTTTCGTTCGTCCACAGGCACCAGATTATGGTTGGGACAGTATTCCATGAAGTTTGGTATCCTGATCTGTCCCCCTCGTTCGTCCACAGGCACCAGATTATGGTTGGGGCAGTATTCCATGAAGTTTCGTATCCTGACCTGTCCCCCTCGTTCGTCCACAGGCACCAGATTATGGTTGGGGCAGTATTCCATGAAGTTTCGTATCCTGACCTGTCCCCCCTCGTTCGTCCACAGGCACCAGATTATGGTTGGGGCAGTATTCCATGAAGTTTCGTATCCTGACCTGTCCCCCCTCGTTCGTCCACAGGCACCAGATTATGGTTGGGGCAGTATTCCATGAAGTTTCGTATCCTGACCTGTCCCCCTCGTTCGTCCACAGGCACCAGATTATGGTTGGGGCAGTATTCCATGAAGTTTCGTATCCTGACCTGTCCCCCCTCGTTCGTCCACAGGCACCAGATTATGGTTGGGGCAGTATTCCATGAAGTTTCGTATCCTGACCTGTCCCCCCTCGTTCGTCCACAGGCACCAGATTATGGTTGGGGCAGTATTCCATGAAGTTTCGTATCCTGACCTGTCCCCCCTCGTTCGTCCACAGGCACCAGATTATGGTTGGGGCAGTGTTCCATGAAGTTTCGTATCCTGACATGTCCCCTTTCGTTCGTCCACAGGCACCAGATTATGGTTGGGACAGTATTCCATGAAGTTTGGTATCCTGACCTGTCCCCCTCGTTCGTCCACAGGCACCAGATTATGGTTGGGGCAGTATTCCATGAAGTTTCGTATCCTGACCTGTCCCCCTCGTTCGTCCACAGGCACCAGATTATGGTTGGGGCAGTGTTCCATGAAGTTTCGTATCCTGACATGTCCCCTTTCGTTCGTCCACAGGCACCAGATTATGGTTGGGACAGTATTCCATGAAGTTTGGTATCCTGATCTGTCCCCCCTCGTTCGTCCACAGGCACCAGATTATGGTTGGGGCAGTATTCCATGAAGTTTCGTATCCTGACCTGTCCCCCCTCGTTCGTCCACAGGCACCAGATTATGGTTGGGGCAGTATTCCATGAAGTTTCGTATCCTGACCTGTCCCCCCTCGTTCGTCCACAGGCACCAGATTATGGTTGGGGCAGTATTCCATGAAGTTTCGTATCCTGACCTGTCCCCCTCGTTCGTCCACAGGCACCAGATTATGGTTGGGGCAGTATTCCATGAAGTTTCGTATCCTGACCTGTCCCCCCTCGTTCGTCCACAGGCACCAGATTATGGTTGGGGCAGTATTCCATGAAGTTTCGTATCCTGACCTGTCCCCCCTCGTTCGTCCACAGGCACCAGATTATGGTTGGGGCAGTATTCCATGAAGTTTCGTATCCTGACCTGTCCCCCCTCGTTCGTCCACAGGCACCAGATTATGGTTGGGGCAGTATTCCATGAAGTTTCGTATCCTGACCTGTCCCCCCTCGTTCGTCCACAGGCACCAGATTATGGTTGGGGCAGTATTCCATGAAGTTTCGTATCCTGACCTGTCCCCCCTCGTTCGTCCACAGGCACCAGATTATGGTTGGGGCAGTATTCCATGAAGTTTCGTATCCTGACATGTCCCCTTTCGTTCGTCCACAGGCACCAGATTATTGTTGGGACAGTATTCCATGAAGTTTGGTATCCTGACCTGTCCCCCCTCGTTCGTCCACAGGCACCAGATTATGGTTGGGGCAGTATTCCATGAAGTTTGGTATCCAGATCTGTCCCCCCTCGTTCGCCCACAGGCACCAGATTTTGGTTGGGGCAGTATTCCATGAAGTTTGGTATCCTGACCAGCCCCCTCGTTCGCCAGATTTAAACGCCATCGACCACATTTGTGATGCTGTGGGCCGCGGGTGGCCTAGTGGTCAGCGTTCGTGACTGCCATGGAGATAACCTCAGGTTCGATCCTGGATAGGTACGAACGTTCAAACCACTAAATACCTGCCGTTCGTCGGATGGGCACGTTAAGCCGTCGGATCTCGGGTACTGGCTCCCCGGTAATAAATAAGGGCGTCTTCCTCTTCCTTTCTACCTCGCTTCCATGTCACTTTCCTATCGGGCACTTTAGCCCAAATCTTCCTACACCAGGTATTGAACAACCCTATTTCTAGGGTTGTTCCCCCTATTTCTAGGGTTGTTCAAGACCTATTTCTAGGGTTGTTACAACCCTATTTCTAGGGTTGTTCAAGACCTGGTGTCAGACACTCCCTTCCTAAAATCCTCTACATAGGATCTGATATGGTCTTTGGGATGCTGTTCAACTTGCCGTCAATGCCAGGAATCACTACACCAGTGAATATTACGGAATTGCGGAACGCTCTTCAGGGAGGATGGTGTGCACTGTCTCCACAGTACCACAGAGAGCTATGGTGTCTATGCGTGTCGTGTTGCTGCCGTTATCCGATTGGAGGAGGACCAACGTGGTATTAGAGAGGTATCCCAGTTTTTTGGCACTTCGGTATAATGGGCCACAAAAATTTGCATACATTTCTTTAAAGGATAAAACACGACAAAATTAGGTATAATACTTTTATTCTTACACTAGCTTTTAGCTCGTCGCTTTGCTGACGCTATTTGTTGGTGCAGGCTTTGTTTAGCTAGAGAACAGAACTCAATATTAAGCTTTGTAGGCGACTCATCATGGTTTTCGAGCAGATAAATCCGAACAAAAAAAAATCAACTTGTGCTGAAACATACTCTCATCGTCAAAAAAATAGTTGCACCCAGAAAAAAGCAACCGACAGGAATGAAACTTGGTGGGGTAGGTTTGACATCGTGAGACATGCAAAAGATTCAAGTATCACGCTCTGCCACGCACATGATGCAAGCAAGGAGGGGTCGTAGCGCTGTACCTGACCGGCTATATAATGCCGTCCCGTTGCGCGTGCTTGCCATTCTGACACGTGTTGTTGTGCTGGTTGTACCCTTTGCAAGAGAAGTATGCCTTGGAGAAAAGCTTGGAAGCAATTCGAATAGTTGGATGAGTTCGAGAGGGGGCGCATCGTTGGGTTCCTGAAAGCGGGATGGTATTATCGCCGCATTGCGCGCCATACCGGCCGAGCGAAAATCACCATAGCACGCTGTCAGCGGTAGTGGATGGAACAAGGCACGCAGCAGCGACAGGAATGGTCTGGGAGACCTAGACGAACCACGGAGATGGAGGACCGACGGGTTGTCCGATATGCGCGGAGTGACCCAACAGTCACGATTGCGGATATTCAGCGAGCAGTGGTGCCCTCCATGCATCGTCAGATTAGTTCCAGAACCATTGGCTGACGGCTGCACGGTGTAGGACTACACGCACGCAGACCGTTACGACGACTGCCCTGCATCGTCGCCATACTGAGAGACATTACTTATATTGGCGTGTAGCTCAATAAATATTGCCTATATCAGTTTCAACGTTTAATCATTTATTGTTCCTGGTAACCTTTACCTTCCTCCCAAATAGCATTGCAATCCGACACGTTCTTCTGGGTGCAACTATTATTTTGATGATGAGTATATCATTTGTGTGTGTGTGTGTGTGTGTGTGTGTCCGTTTACTGGTATCCATGTAACATCTCCTCAGAAAACTTGAAAATTACATCGGCCTGGAGTGACAATGTAATTTTCTGAGAATTATTTCTTTCTTAATCTCTCTCTTTCACTCTCTTCACATGATTGTTTCTCTCTCTTTAATTCTTATGTAACAGAGATTTTATAACGGGTTTTAGGATTTCATATAAAATCTCAAAATGAAACTTTTATTCCATCTCGTGCTCCACTTCCTTTGTTTCCACAAAGCGTGAGAGAAATTTCTGAGTCAGTTCCCCATTAGACACCGGGTGCACGGTTATTTACTAAGACGACATTATGTCTATACGTAGTATTTGCCCTTTGTATGTTAAATGGAGATTAACTCTATCGCGCCTCTTTTCATGCTTTTTAGGTTTCAATTTCAATGGTGCCGGCTAATGCACTAGCCCCTCACATTTTACTTTGAGGCTTAAGATTTACCGAGGGCGGTGCGGCTCCTTCTCACGGGGAATTTTAGGATATGCTTAAGGGCATTTTTTGGAGAGAAGCTAAGGAGGCGAGGAGGAGTGGTCTCTAGGTTTAGGAAGCGAGCAGTCACGAAAAGTACGACGAGGTATTTGCCCCAGGCGAGACCGGGAAGGTCTTAGGTGGACCGGAAGGTCAGGGGATTTCACGACAGCGCGAGAGATGATCGAAAGGAAATATAGCACAGCTAACGGACAACCTTTGCAGGCAATTAAATGAAGATAAGAATAAATTTCTTAGACATATTTACGAATCGCAAGAATGATTTGCATACAATTATTATTATTTGGTTATTACGCGTTAATTACTGTCATCATCAACCACTACGGAGTTATTAGCAATTACAAGTTAACAACTAGAACAACGATAAGAATGAACTTGTTAACACTTACGTATATAATGTGTATTTCGGAAAGGAAAGAGTGAAAATTCTGAAAGGTTAGTACACTGCTGGACAATTGCTAAGGACGGATCATAAACGGCTATATTGCGCATAAAAAAGTAAGTGTGGTTGGATGCCAAGTGAAATAAAATAATGTCAGAATGTCAGGACATTACAAGAAAGACAATTTATTGTGCTCTGAAATCCAGAAGACTTTGGAACGTGTTCAAGGGACAAACAGGCCATTTTGTGCAGAATACGTAAACGTGAAAAAATGCAATTACCGTCCGCAGGCGTTCCGGCGTAAAATGTCAATACGGGATATGGCCACCATGGAGGGCGATGCAAGATTCCACACGTCGTGTCATGCTTTGCACAACATTATCAAGCAGCTGTTGGGGTAATTTATCCCATTCCTCTGTCAGTGCACGGATGAGGGTGTCCTTGTTTATTGGAGGGCATTGGCGACCAGCAAGACTCCTCCCCAAAGCATCCAACACATTTTCAATGGGATTCAGATCTGGAGAACGTGCTGACCATACGAGGCGTTGAATATCCTCGCTCTCAAGACACTCCTGGACAGCGACTGTTCGATGACATGTTGCGTTGTCGTCCATGAAAATGAATCTATCACCGACAGCACCACGGAACATGCGAACATGAGGTAGCAGAACATCATTAATGTACCGTTGGCCAGTCATAGTCCCAGTTGGAAGCACATAGAGGGACGTACGGCCATTGATCATGATGCCAGCCCATACCATGACACTACATGTCGGATATCGGTCCCTTTCCTGTATGTTTGCTGGACAATATGCAGTACCACTATCACGCCAGATCAGTTGTCGTCAACAATCAGACGATAGACTGTATCTACTCTCATCTGAGAAGAGGACAGCAGACCAGTCGTTATCAGTCCAATTGCGATGTTGATGGCACCACTGCAAACGGGCGGTACGGTGACGTCTGGACAATGGGATGCACACAACAGGACGGCGGGCGTATAGTCCTCCTTCATGCAAACGTCTGGCGACAGTTTTTCGGGAGATCCGCTTGCCAGTAGCAGCCATAAACTGATTTGCTACCTCACTAGCTGTGCTGCGCCGGTGTCTTTTTGTTGATAGCACTATGTACCGATCTTCTGCAGGTGTCGTACTGCGAACACGACCTCCCCCGTGACGTTTGCTACACTCTCCATTTGTTTGAAATGATTTCCAAAGCCTTGAAACAACACTGTGGCTGACGTCGAACTCCCTGGCAACATCTGTTATTTTTCGCCCTTCTTCAATCTTGTCAATAATGCGGCCAAGCGTAAAATCATCTAGGTGATGTCGGGAAGACATACTGAAAATTGCAAGTTCGTCAATTGATTCTTTCCCTTTCAACTTTGCGTTTGAACAACAACGGTCAATACGCGTCAAATCCTTTATATCTCTTATCAGCGCTATGACGTCACGAACAAGTTCGGCAATCCAAAATTAGCATACGCACAACACGTCTTACTGTATCCCGCACTTATGCTAATTTCCACATTTTCCTGCCTTCCATTTTATAGTTGCTATCGTTGCTATTGTCATCCGTCCTTAGCAATTGTCCGGCAGTGTATAAGTCACAAAAACGGAGGCGGATTGGCTTACCGGGATACCGGGACATTTCCCGGTGGACCACCCGAGAAATGGCCCACTTAGTCGTATTCTCTTTGTCTGGATTTTTTTGGAAAAAACGAATAAATATTTTGGCTCTTACGCATAAGAATCGTTTACTTCATTTCAGCTTTACGTTATCTGTCTAAAACGTTATTGTCTTTAAAAAAATTCGCTTCCTTCTATCTATATACTGTATAAATGTTTGGCGTTTGCTGTAAAATCACAAAGCAAAATTCTCTCTACTTCAGTGAAACCTTACCCTCCTTTTATAATCTTGAAGGCACTAGTACCAATTTTTTATGGCCCAGTCATCTGTATACCGTTATCCACTTACATAGAGCAAAAAACGATTCTCTGGCAGAGATGTTCTGAAATCTGTGTGCCACCCACATTTATTTAAAAGGCTGTCTTTGAATGAGTGTACCGGAAATTCTGTCCTATATCTGTAATGCAAATTCTTTTGTACACATTTTCTCGAAAACTATTACTTTGTAGAGTTTGAAATTTTGAGCACAAATAAAAACGACCCATAGCTAATACGCGTCGCAGTTATTTTTCCGAAAAATTTGTTAGAATTTTTTTTTAAATTGAGTTTATCTGACTCGAAAGTATTCCAATTTGGCGCAAGGTGACGCCAGGAGTTATCTTGGCAGTGTTTCTTTGTGGAAGAAACGATATCTCTCATTTCTGTCTGATTTTTTTAATTATCAAGACCAAATATAAATCAAAGAATGGGCAATGAAGTGAGATTGGAATCTTGTCTTCTACAGATCATCTTGAATTCTGCTGTACGTTCATTTTTTGAAAAGAAAATGTGTACATTGCCAGTAAACACTTGAATTTGAGAAAGAAACTACGCCTACTTATTAAGCTCCACCCCCAAACAATGTCATTGGTTAAAACGCAACAGCGCGTATTTTGTCTTTTCATTGTTGAGCCAACGAGAGACCGCTTCCATTCTGAATATGGTAAGGTCTTCAGTCATTCGCTGACGCCAACTTCTGGGACAGTCCCACAAGACGTAAAAGCCATGCACAAGGAGTGATATTTTGCGCCATCTATCGCAGAAGATGAAGCCTAACACTCATTCAAAGACAGCCTTTGAAGGGAACAACGATTTACCGGCACTGGTTTATGGATCAAAATGGCAGTTCATGAGTCAAAATAATGGTTTCCAGGAGGTTGTGCGAATACCGTTCGGCAGCAGCCAATCAGCGACCAAATAAATATAATTATCGGGTTTAACGCCCGATTTTGAGTATGATTTGATATACTACATTCAATCACGAGTGGATTTTAAGATTCTTTTACCCTTAATTGCTGCTTTTTTTACGACTGATTTAGGTTTACAGTGCATATTTCAGCAATTCTATTTCATCTAGAATATTTTTTGTAAGAGAATTTGAGGTGTTACCCTGTGGGTAGTTGTGTTTCTGTGCTGGACCGCAAGACTAAAATTCCCAGCCTGGTTTCGTCGACCCAATCCGCCCCTGCTGGTCACAAAATAACAAAAGTGATTCACTGTTTTCCTTGAAAGCTTCTGTTGTCATGAATTCATGATTTTTCATTCGATTTTATTGCTGATACATCGTAATGAAAACGCAAGGCTCTCCCAGAACCCTTGAAAAGCTGATACAGTGTCCACCTCAGACGATGCACACAGCCAGTGATGAATGTTGATTAATATGTATAGGGTTAGTGTAAGTGTTCTCGGCGTTTGCGTACAGGAAAAACAAAGCTGGCTTTTACTTGTACAATGTAAGTTAGTATCAGTTGACAACATTTACTCAAGTATAAGAATAGTCTGAAAAATTCATTCCTTATGATCGATAAGGCTCTATAAACATTTAGTATTTCCTAAAGTTTAGGATGATAAAAATTTTGAGGAGTGACTCAGTTTTTATATACCTTCTTGATCACATTTCTCCCCCAGTTTCATATTGCCTGTAAATGGCTTGCACTGAACAACTAGTGAAATAATGATATAACAGTAAAAACAAAACAAAAATGAAGAAACAGAAAAAAAAAGTTATTGTGGGTATGATGACTTCAAAATGGCGCAGACTGCTATAGTTGTTCATACATATTTCATTCTTCCTTAAGGCTGTCTTTGAATGAATGTTAGGGTTTCTCTTCTGCTATAGAGGGCGTAAAAATCATTCCTTGGGCGTGGCTTTTACGTCTTGAGGGACTGTCCCAGAAGTTGGCGTCACCGAATCATTGCAGACCTCGCCATATTCTGAATGGAAGCGGTCTCTCGTTGCCTCCACAATGAAAAGACAAAATACGCGCTGTTACGTTTTAACCAATAACGTTGTTTGGGGTGGAGCTTAGTACGTAGGCGGAGTTTCTATAGCTCAAATTCAGGGGTTCTCTCTTACTGTACACATTTTCTCTTAAAAAAATGAACGTACTGTACCATTTCAGATGATTTATGGGAGACAAAATTTTAGTCTCACTTTTGGCCCCATTCATTTATTTCTATTTGGCCTAGATAATAAAAAAGAAAAACAGACAGAAATGAGAGATTTCGTTTCTTCCAGACAGAAACACTGCTAAGCTAACTTATCGCACCATCTAGCGCCCAAATTGAAATACTTTCGAGTCAGATAAATTGAATTTTAAAAATTTTCTAACGTTTTATTTGGAATAATAACTGTGGCACATATTAGCTACAGGTCGTTTTTATTTGTGCTGAAAATATCAGACACTACAAATTAATAGTCTTCGAGAAAATGTGTACAAAAGAATTTACATTGCAGATATAGGATAGAATTTCTCTCACACTCATTGAAAGACAGCCTTAAGGCTGTCTTCGAATGAGTGTTAGGCTTCATCTTCTGCGATAGATGGCGCAAAATATTGCTTTTTGGGCGTGGCTTTTACGTCTTGAGGGATTGTCCCAGAAGTTGTCGTCAGCGAATGACTGAAGACCTTACCATATTCAGAATGGAAGTGGTCTCTCGTCGGCTGCACAATGAAAAGACAAAATTCGCGCTGTTACGTTTTAACCAGTGACATTGTTTGGGGTTGGAGCTTAATAGGTAGGCGTAGTTTCTGTCTCAAATTCCAGTGATTTCTGGTAATGTATACATTTTCTCTTCAAAAAATGAACGTACAGTAGAATTTAAGATGATCTATAGAAGACAAGATTCCAATCTCACTTCGGTGCCCATTCTTTGATTTCTATTTGGCCTAGATAAGTAAAAAAATCAGACAGAAATGAGAGATTTCGTTTCTTCCATACAGAAACACTGCCAAACTAACTCCTGGCGCCATCTAGCGCCAAATTGGAATACTTTCGAGTCAGATAAATTCAATTTAAAAAAATATTCTAACTAATTTTTCGGAAAAGTAACTGCGACACGTATTAGCTATAGGTCATTTTTATTTGTGCTCAAAGTATCAGACACTACAAAGTAATAGTCTTCGAGAAAATGTGTACAAAAGAATTTACATTGCAGATATAGGATAGAATTTCTCTCACACTCATTCAAAGACAGCCTTAAATCATTTTCTGAAGTTCCCTCAGCGCTGAGTCTCCAAACCAATTAAAAATAACACAATACCAAGAAGTTTCGAGGAGGGAATTTCGATGTATTCTGTACACAGGCTTGATTTTACCTCCTGGGATTTTTTCGATGTTCGTAAAATCCCAAAATACCTTCTGGAGATACAATTTAAGTTCACTGAAGACTTTCTGAGCGCGACGACATGACAACATTTAAACAAAACAAAAACAAAAAATCAGCATCGTTTCCAAATGCGGCGAAGATGTTGGTTTCAGTGTAAATAAGATGCTTGTCACCGATATCTAAGTTCGAATTTTATTTTTTAAAAATTGAAAAACATGTTTTTGAATATTGCACTTCCAGTAAGATGACTTGAAATCCCCTAACAAATTTCAACCCAATAGAGATAGCGTGTCAAAAGACAAAATCTTAATTTTTTTAAACTTACTGTACGCACTATCACTTGGAAGAAAAAATATAAATAATCTATGTTAAGAGAAACAGGACAATTTTAGTCATGACTTATCATTAACTTCAAAAAGAATTTTCGCGGACCGTTTTATATGACATCAGGATAGAAACCTATTAATATTTGCTCTCCCTATCGATAAAATTTCGCACCAACCTATTTGAAAAATAGATGAGAAATTTTTGGCTTACTTTCTTTTATTCCAAAGAAGAAGAAATTTCCGATTACATTTGTTAGAAACAGAAATACTGGGGCAAAAAAACATTAGGTGAAAAGATTGGGCCTCACAAAAAGAAGATACGTGTAAAAGACTTTGTTCAGACATATTTTTATGAGATTTAAGAAGAATTTGAGATTTTATGTTACAGTGAGGACATAGAAATATATTTCAGCCAACCAGCTGTGAGCCTGACCATCAGAAAAGGAAACAGTATGGGGAATCTTGTTCAATTTTGCATCCATGCGATACAAGGAGAATTTTTTTTACGAATTATTTTAGAAGCAGAGATATGCTAATAGATACGAGCACAGCACAAAACAACCTAGAGTATAAACGGGAACCATGAAAATATGTGGGAAATTTTGAATATTTAGAGCTTTTCGTTGCCAAATGAATTTTTCCAGGTAAGCATCTACAAGTGGAAATATACGTAGAACGGCGACGAATAAATGCAGTGATAACATGAGCGCAGCAGTTTTTGACTGCCAAAATACGTGCAAAAGAATCAGAATTCCTTAAATATTTATTTGCCCAATTAAAAGCTGGTGACTTCTGGTTTTTGCGAAATCAGACTGCTTAGTTTGTATCACCTTTCAGTGCTCCTCTTGTAAATGATGAATTTCAACTTGTTGCTATTCATATAATTAGTGACGAGGATGGAACTGTGTAATAAAATTTATTTAACTAAACACTGCACATTTATAGCAGAAAAAACTTCCTCTGCTGAAGTTCTTCGCGCTGTTTTAATTTATTCTGTGAGTCTTTTTAAACTATCAAGAATAACTCTAAAGTCCAGAATAATTCGAAATTTGTCTAAATTTTTTAATGTAAGCATTTCTGATTATTTTCCCACCTGGTATCGTAATATCCTGCAGTAGCTTTCCAGATGCGCGATTTTTGAGACTGTTTACCGCAACGTTTTTACACTGAGTGTGGCCACTTTATTATGACCACCTGACAGGATATTTCTTGTCCTTTCCGCTATTTGATGCACCAGCTGCTTATTATATAATGTATTACTGTAAGAAACCGGGTACTTATTGTACCGATGAATATACGATGTCTGTGAATCAGTCTTTGGGCAACTTAAGACAAAAGCCATTATAGCTATCAAGAGTAAATTTTATATTTAGTTTGTGTGTGTGTGTGTGTGTGTGTGTGAAATAATGCTATAAAAAGTACATTTCACCATTTTTAAAGATAAATGAAAGTCATTGTCAGTTTAAGAAAATCATGTTGCAAAGCATTTTGTTGCTTCGAAAAACCACAATGAAAATGCTTAATTTTGAAAAGTCTTCCTATAGGAAGGGAAAAAAAAATTACAAACCTATTCAGAAAAATAATAAGCTCCAACAGAAAATAAACTGACTAAATCACTCACATTCACAAAAACAAAATTTCTTTGTCGCGGAATTCGTTTTATGATGTACGTGAGTCATACTGCCGAACCTTCGTGGCACAGTTGGTTACCAACTGTGCCACGAACTTTCGGCAGTATTGTCCACAACTCCACCCGACGTCTCGGGTGGAGTTGTGGACAATGCTGCAACAGGCATGGCTGGGAACATCTGATCCATGGATCCTGGACCGACGTCTCGGGTGGAGTTGTGGATAATGCTGCAACAGGCATGGCTGGGAACATCAGATCCATGGATCCTGGACAGACGTCTCGGGTTGAGTTGTGGACAATGCTGCAACAGGCATGGCTGGGAACATCAGATCCATGGATCCTGGACAGACGTCTCGGGTTGAGTTGTGGACAATGCTGCAACAGGCATGGCTGGGAACATCAGATCCATGGATCCTGGACAGACGTCTCGGGTTGAGTTGTGGACAATGCTGCAAGAGGCATGTCATTACTTCCGGAAATCCTTGGGCATCTGGAGGAGTTGATGCTTTGGCGTGTACAGGCTGTTATTCGCGCTAGAGAAGGACCAATACGCTGTTAGGTAGGTATCTCTAATATTTTATCCATTAAGAGCTCATTTTAAGACATTTTCGTACATGTCTTGAAAAATTGAGTACAAACAGTGTAATTAATATGTACGAATAAATGGGGTCGTTTTTGGCTGGGTGTTAGTTTCCTACCGGGCAGCACAATGGCCGAAATGGCCTAGGATGAAGTCCAATGGAAAAAGGAGATGGACTTGTTTCGAAGAAGGAGACTCTACCCCGGAAATAAGGTTTTAATGACTTTCGAAACACGGCAGGTGTTAGGTGGCAGGCAAACACGAAGTGAAGAAGCCCAACCCTAAGTCCTGCGAACTAGCCATAAAGCCAACCGCGCCCCAGAAAGGGTTTTGTGTGTAAATTTGAACCCTTTAATGCCCAGGTCTCTAAAATCGTGTGTCGTCCAAAACACCATATCACCCGAAACTGCGTGCTGTCAATTTTCGAACTTCTCCCCATCCCTCTCTCTCTCTCTCTCTCTCTCTCTCTTACAGGTTAACAAAAGAGAAATTAGTTCTGGATCACCATACGAAACTTCCGATCTGTAGGCTTGATATACATTGGCCTTTAGATATTTCCCAGGGGCAATCACTGCATTCTTCCTTGGACAAGTCATGCGGTGTCATAAGAATGAAAGATATCGTCCCATGGGAAACCAACTCCTGTTTGACTTCTTTGCTTACTGACAAAAATGTTGATTAAGGGCGACTTCTAATCGCGCAGAGGCCATGCAAATGCAAAGAGCATATGAGGGTACGAAATTCTACTCACTCTGGACGGACGATTCGGGAGGCAGTGGTCGTCTGCATATATGGGCGTTTTGGTCGTTAAAGTGTTAAAAACACTAAAAACACTAGTTTCTTGAGTGAACGTTCAGAAATATAATGCTGAAACGCAATTAGTATCTAGGAGCTTATGTGTTTCAAGAACACACGCGTGTGACTCTTTGTTCTTGTCCAACCTACAACTGTTTTTTTTCAACTGCTTGATTTCTTAAATATCTGTATTCTGTTGGGGTGATTATGGTGTGCTGTCTTCTCTTAAGATTTCTTTTTTTGAGCTTCCGCTTTTGATTTTTAAAGGGAAAAATTTCATTGTCTCTTATTCAGCACTATAGTTTTCCAGCTGACAGTAACTCTACCCAATCTTTACACGTACACGTTTGTTTTTTTCAATTACAACTGATTTTGCCAATCAAAATTAGCTATGAACTTTAATTTATTCAGATTCAAAAGATGAATTTGTCATTCTTCCAGACTTTTATTCCAGTATTATTTTTCAGTTTTCAATGAAAGCAGCAAATAATAATAAATAAATAAATAAATAAATAAATAAAGTAGATAGCGTTAGACGTATTATAAAACAAGAAACTTTCATTTTTTGTAAACAAACGTTGATTTTGTAAAAACACGTCTTGGTTTCTGACCAGCTATTTACAGTGTCAATAGAGAATGCTCATCAAACTAAACATATCGATGTACTAGTTATACTTTTTAATATATACTTGTCATTCTCAAGTTCTCTCAGAAGCTATATTTATATACACACATATACATACAGTACATGTCTATGTTCTCTATAAAAAGAATTCTACTTGGAGGTTCTAAGAAACCACTCGTACTTGGCGAGACAAAAAAAGGGTTCATTAATCCAACTGGTACAGGTCCGGTGTTGCTGGTGTTGGTGTGATTGCTCGGAACTGTTGCAGAAGCAGTTTCGTGGAGTTTTCGCATATGTTTTTTTAGGTCGAAGTTCCTGCAGAAACCTTTTCCGCACACTTTACACGTATAAGGTTTCTTGTCGTTGTGTGTGTGCATGTGAAAGGTGAGGTTGTACACCTGGTGGAAGGCCTTATTGCACACGCTGCACTTGTACGCTTTCTCTCCACTGTGCGTCAGCTTGTGATTCTTGTAGTTCCCCTTCTGGTGGAATCCCTTTCCACAGTACTCGCACACCCACGGCTTGTATCCCGCATGGATGCGGATGTGAGTGTTGAGGGTGGAGCTGCGATTGAAAGCCTTGCCGCACGTGTGGCACTTGTGCGGTTTTTCCTCTGTGTGGATGATCTTGTGCCTGCAGAGCGTACTTGCCTGCCGGAAACCCTTGCCGCACACTTTGCACACAAAGGGGCGCGCCCCCGTGTGCACTGGCATGTGTCTGGTGAGGTTGTAATGGGCGTTGAACACTTTGCCACACTCGGGACACGTGAATGTCTTTTGCTTGTTGTTCTGACGTTTTGATCGCAAAGTCTCTTGGTTTGTGGAACATTCTTGGGTCGAATCCGTTTGCTTCTTAGCTTCGGAGAGATAGTTTCCAGAGATTGCTGATGAGCGAGTTTCCAGATTGTCCCCGGAAGTGCGCTCACTTTTTCCGCTTGCTAGATGCGTTCCCGACGACGTCCTTCCGGCCGATGCCAGAACAGGCTGGGGGCGGAGTACCTTATGAAGGCTAATTGGATCGGGGCCTAATTGCATATTTGAGGTAGAGGACAAGTCTTTCCATGCCATGGACGTAACCAACCTGTCTAGTCCCAACTGGACGCCGTTCGAATCACATGTGTCCCTGGCATTGAGAATGTGCGCTTGGTGCTGTGGTAGAGAGTAGACGAGCCCGTGAGGTCGCACGACCTCTGGCGGTCGTCCTTGAAACAACCAGGAGGTCATCTCGGGGCTGAAATTGGCAAGCTGGTATCTCAAGTCCTGTAGTCCCGACGATTCTATGAGTCTGTTGATTGCTGCTTGATACACTGAATCTGCCGAAAGGGCGAGGGGGTTCCTGAAAGCGTGCCGGTTGTCAGGGGCCATGACGTGACCCCTACCGACAAACCTCAAGTTCTCTGACGCTCTCATTGTCACGGGAAGAGTAACCAGAGGATTGACAGATAACGGATTAATCAAAGATGCCGAATTCATTCGTTTCCTGAAGTCTTGGAAAACGGCGTCCAACAGCGGCTGATTGTTGCACATATTGGTCTTCTTAGGTCCAGGCTCCATGATCTTGGCAATAGAAAACGCCAAAGAGTTTTTGGGATTGTGCTGTGATTTTGATAGGTCACCTGGAGTGGATGCCTTTTTGTCCATGGCCTCCTCATTTTCTGCTTCACTGACGTCACTGCTGTTCCGTAGAAAACGATTCGGTATAGTAGGAGTGGAAGTAGCAGCCATCTTTTACTGCTGAGATTCAGTCTGATATGCTCATCTCAGTTACATAGCAGACAGTGTTGGTATTGCTTAGCCATTTTGCTGCCGGTCTGTTCAAAACCTGTAAAAAAAAAAAAAGCATTTTGTTAAACACTTTTTAATCAGCAGTATGGACCACTTTAATTTTAGATTTCTAAAAAGCGACATTCATAACGACATAAAAATTATTAGCAATCAATAAGTTACACACGGCCCTTCATGTGCTCCAAGTTTCTGTTCTTGAGAACTTCGCTCTCATTGAATTCACGTGAATGATAACTAAGAAGTTAGAAAGTGGCTTAGATACCGGTTTCATTTGCAATTAGATCTGTATTATATACGAACTTATATGTACTAATATTTATGCAAATTATGCAAATAAAAAATGGTAAAATATTAAAATTTAAACAAAATTTGCAGTAAAATGGCTTAAATTTTTGCGAAAGAAAAGTTACAGATTGAATTTTTTTAAAGAATTTTACAAAACAATCACGTAGACTAAATGAGAATCTGAGTCAGATTGTATGTTATATAGTAGGGTGATAAAATTATCTTGTCCTGTTTTTAGAAAATTAATTAAAAATACACCACTTTCAGAAATAAAATTTGCAGTTTTCGAAAGATAAATGTCTGAAGGTTTGTTGCCTAGCATTGGGTGTAGATAGCGCTAGTTGTTCTTCCTGTTCATAGCTACAACCTACAATGGCGAATGTGAAAGAAAAAGCTATTTTCGTAGATTGGGGTTTTAAAACGAAATCAGTAATTCAAATGTAAAGAAATTTTCGTTCACATTTCGGCAGTAATCCTCCTGATGCTGAAAGAATTAAGCATCGGACCGATAAATTTTAAATTTATAGAAACTAGGATTGTATTGGACAAGGCAAGAAGTAAAAGTCGCATTGTTTCGGAAGACGATGTGGATGGAACGAGTATTGAAAGCATTTTCCCGGAGCCCGAGAAAGTCAATCCGACAAGCTGCTGCACAACTGGGATTGACGCGCACATCAGTGATGCGAATTTTGAATAACAGATTGTGGTTATACACAGTCGTATCAGAATAACATGACCACCCCCGGAATCTCAGTGTACCCACCCAGGTGCGTCAGAGAGTGCACGTGACAAGGTCGACCACACGAAGATATAAGCGGTCAGCCAGGACAGATCGGCCATAGTGCGTTACATGAACACAATAGGTAGAGGTAGTGATTTCATGGATGGATGGTTGTGCCCATCGGCTACCGCGCCAAGCGTGGGAGCATCTCAGAAACAGCAGACTTCGTGGGTTCTTCGCGAGGTGCTGTAGTAAGGGTGTTCCAAGAATGGACCGCTGGCACACCGAGTACCTCATGACGTCACAACTGTAGATCCACAAAAGCCATCGACCCGAGAGGAGAACGTGGCCTCCGTCGACTGGTAAAGGGCAATCGGAGCGCAACAGTGCAGCAACTGAACACGCAATTGAACGCTGGGGCACCCAGGTACGTGTCCCTAATAACAGTAGAGCGAACCCTCTTACGCATGGGGTATCCAGAGTCAACGCTGAGTCAAGGTGCCCTTGTTAACCAAGGTCCATCGGCAACGACGCCTGCAGTTCGCATGGGACTACCGTCATTGGACAGTGGGGAAATATTGCCTTTCCGACAAATCGAGGTTTCTGCTCCTCAGAGGTGACGGGCGGTGGAGGATACGGCGTCAGACACACGAGAACTGACACCCCGACACGCTTGTCGGGCAAGTACAGACCTGCGGTGGCAGTGTGCATGTTTTCCTGGTATGACCTGGGACCGCTGGTACCACTGGATGGGTCCCTGAACGCCAATGGTTACCTGCCCATCTTCGCTGACCACATACAACCCTTCATGTTGCATGTTTGCCTTGGTGGTGACGGTGTCCACCAATAGACAATGCGCCATGCCACGCCGCTAAGGGGTGCGTGACTGTTTCCAAGAAAACGACAGTGATGTCTTCGTTCCTCCTTGGCCGGCGAAATCGCCCGAGCTCCATCCCATGGAGAACTTGTGGGACTATTTGGATCGACAGGTTCAACGTGCCGATCCATAACCACGTCATCTCCGGGATCTCCGTGCTCTGCTGCAGTCCGAACGGGCGCGTGCGCCTCGGGCAACCTTCCAGGGCCTCATTGCTTCCATGCTACGCCGTCTCGCCGCTGTTATACGGACCAAGGGTGGTTATTCCCATTAGGTAGGTGGTCATATTATTCTGATATGACTGTGTATATGTTATAATTTCTTTTTTTTATAAAAATTTTTGATTCATAATATAAACGACGTTAAACTGTATTGATTTGGACACCTCCACATAAGTATGAATTCCACAAGAACCGAGCTTTTAAGTTATACTTCAAACAACAGAGTATAAAAATACATATCTCATTCCCTTCTGAACCTTCGTCTTTCACTTTCTTTCATTACTGATCTTACTTTATAGATGAAAAAGAAAGCTTTCCTTCTCTTATTATAAAACACAATACCTTCCAGGAATTCTAGAATAATTGCTTATTTAATAAGGCTGGTACTTCGTGAGACAGCCTTCCCGGCGGTGTCGTGTTCTAAGCGCTGCTTTCTGACCGTTGGGTAGAGCAAGCCTGGTTATGTTTCTTGGACGAAGCATGAGTGGTGTGCTTTAGAGATCTGCACGGGCCTTATTCGGTAAGCCCGGCCCATCAATTGCAGTTATTGTTCAGGCCTGGCGCGATGTGCCATTTTGTATTATTTTGTCTTTCCATCGCATTTTATTAAATTGTGAAAATTAAATAATGAAATGAGATGTTATTGAAAATATTTAGTTGAATGTCTGCCTAAAAATATTAACTGAGCTTTGGAAATTATCGAAGAATACACTAAAGTGACTGAAAAACTGGTACAGACGAGCTTATGCAAAATACATAGCAACGTCACCTATGCGCGTACTCGGTTTCGTCCGCCAGTGCGTATATAAAGTGATAGACATCATTGCCAGCTGTCAGAGCTGTTTTCGGCATGAGAATGACAAATAATAACGATTTAAGTGATTTTCAACGCGGTGTCATAGTTGGCACTCGTGAGATGGCCCATAGAATTTCGGAGGCAGAAACGAAGTTCGGATTTTCACGGACGACCATTGCAAGGGTGTACCGAGACTACAAGAAATCCGGCAAAACCTCCAAGATACCAGTGTGGCCGTAAAAAGTCATTGGGTGAACGTGACCATCGTCGGCTGTCAAGAATTGTTTCACGCGATAGGCGTGCAACACACTCGCAGGTATCATCGGAATTCAATGCTGGAACCTTATCAAGCATCAGCGTCTGGACTGTGCAACGTACCCTGCACGATATGGGCTTTGGGAGTCGACGCCCAAATAGAGTCTCCTTGATGGGTGCACGACACAGAGCTATGAGCCTCGCTTGGGCACGACAACACCGCCGCTGGACACTTGATGTCTGGAAACAAGTAGCCTGGTCTGGCGAGTCACGTTTCCAACTCTAATGGGCAGATGGAAGGATTCGTGTGTGGCGCAAACCCCATGGATCCAGCCTGTATACAACTGTACCGGCTGGTGGGAGGGGGTGCCGTAATGGTATGGGGTGTGTTTAGCTGGACTTCACTGGGGACCCTGGTACGTCTACAAACGTCTGTGACCGGCCAACGCTATGAGCACATCCTTTCTGACGAGGTACACCGGTTCATGTCCTGCATTCATGCTGATGGGTTGGGCCTGTTCCAACAGGGCAATGCACCTCCACGCAAGTGTCGGGACGCCACATTATGGTTACAGGAGCATTCTTATGAGTTTGGGGTGTTTGCCATTCCCACCCAAGTCGCCAGATCTGAACGTGATAGAACACATTTGGTATGGTATGCAACGCGCTATCGAACGCAGGAATCCGAGACCTCGGAATACACCCGAATTGTGGAAAGCTCTGCAGGAAGTATGGTGTGCATCGCCTACAGTATATTTCCAGAAGGTAGTGGAGTCCATGCCCCGTCGTATTTCTGCAGTCCTGCGCTCCCGTGGGAGACCTACCAAGTATTAGACTGGCGTAATAGTTTTTCTGGCACTTCAGTGTATAACCTTTAAAAGGAGAGTGGGGAAAGTTCGGGAAAATATAAAAAGCGATCATTGTGTGATGCTTGAATGCGAGCTCGATGTTAAAAAGGACATGATTCGTCAAATTTTTGTGCAAGATTTGGAGAAAAATAATGGTGCTCGTTTCATTCCGCATGCTTTGTCAGACAACTAGAAACATGCACGAGTAGAGAACATAAAAGGCATCCTGGAGACGTAAGAAACAATATAAAATTTTCTCCAAAGCAATGTGGCAGATGGCAAGACATGGTGGCTCCGTTATGATTCTGAAATGAAGTGTCAGAGTGCTTAGTGAAAGTCCCCACAGTCACCCAAAGGAAAGAAGATCTGGTAACAGAAGTCCTAAAATCAAGATAAGGCCTGTGTGCTTTTACGACAGCAAGGGAATTCTGCATCAGGAGTTCATTTCTGAAAGTACAATTGCTATTGGCAACGCTTACACATCTATTTTGGAACGATCGTGTTAGGCGATTGTTCGTGTCAGACCTGAGTACAAAAAACGGGCAGTGGTACCTACTTCACGATAACGCATCAGCACACACAAAGACAGTGTGTAGCAATTTCTAGCAAGAAAATAAGTGTGTGCGCTCAACAATCCCCCTGTTCTCCCGATTTGTCACCGTGTGGCTACTTTCTATTCCCTAAATTAAAGCTTTAAGAGGAAAAGTTTTCAAGACATCAAAGACATAAAAAGAACTATGACATCAGCTCTTCACTCCATACCAAAATATGACTTCTTCAAGTCCTTCCTTCCTTTGGCTGATCGTGCCCCTTCTTGTATTAACGCAGGATTAATGTACTTCGAATAAAACATATTCACGTAAGTTTTCATGCTTTTCAATTTATTTATTTTTTTTTAAATTCAACCTCATTATTTAACTGCCGCACTGTGCAGTGTCAGCCAAGGAATACTTCTCTTACGGGACACTTCCTTCGCTCGGTCAGATCTAATCACAAGTGGAATTGTTATTTATAAAATTCCCTTGTCAAATAATTTTATTTATAACTAGGGGCTGCGCCTCTAGGCGCGTTTCCAAAGTAGCGCTCGGGCTCTCCAGCCCGGTCTCCAAGTATATCACATGAAATAAAAACTGGAAAATTCATATGAATTTCAATTTTTATTGCATGTCTAAGCAAATAAAGCTTGTTATTCCGAAGTTTCAAAGTTTTTCTACTGTCGTTACTTTTTGGAAGGTCGGACTTCTGTCGTTTAAACTTATAGCACTTACTAAATATACCACTAAGGAAAACAAAAGCGGTCCAAAAGCATCTCCGTAAACCGTTAAGGTGGACGTCAAGTAATTTCGCTTCCTATACTTTGGAAAAACTTTTGAACACATTTCCTTCACAATTAGTGTGTTCCCAAAGATGAAAATTTGAACATCGATTAAAATAACTTCATATTAAAACTTGGAATACTTAATATCTTCTAAAACGTAACCATAATTATATTAAAAATCAATAACTTTTCCTTTGGTATTGTTGGAACCAGAAAAAAGATGGCGCGACCTGTACTTTGATGACGTCATGTAGACAAACAAATGTTGGATTGCATAATTATGCTTATGTTTTAGGAAATATTAAGTATTCCAAGTTATAAAATGAAGCTATTTTAATCGATGTCCAAATTTTCATCCTTGGGAACGCATTAATTGTCCAGAAAAAAGATGGCGCGACCTGTACTTTGATGACGTCAGTAGGCAAGCAAATGTTGGATTGCTTAATTATGGTTATGTTTCAGAAAATATTAAGTATTCCAAGTTATAAAATGAAGCTATTTTAATTGATGTTCACATTTTCATCCTTGGGAATGCATTAATTGTGAAGAAAATATGTACAGAAGTTTTACCATTGGAAGTATAGGAAGCAAAATTACTTGACGTCTACCTTAAACAACTGAGATAGCTTTACCAACAAAACATATACGTAACAAATTCTCTGCGTCACCATGGCAGCAGGTCACGAGACCAGAACGTTCCTCTGTGGTTACCGTGAAGACAGATAAGCCGTTCGTTTCTTCCCTTTGCGTCTTTAAAAATTCCTTAAAAATCAGAAAACGACTTTTATTTATTTATTTTTTTGTAAAAAAGGGATGATAGTCGTAAGTTTATGCTGCAAAAATTGCAATGCGTTATGATTTATAGTTTGCCGTATATCCGTTTTTTAAATGGATCCCATCGCGAAAGAGAGAATTTTGTGAAATTTAAAAATTTAATTTCTCGTAAAATAAATCGAAATTCAAAAAACGGGCGACGAGGTGCAAAAATTTCGTCATCGCACTACATTCCTACAAAGTTTCGTGGTTCTGTTACTGTTAGTGTGTCAGGAACGCTACCTGATAGCACTTTTTTGCTTACCTTAAGTTTGAAATACAATAGCTCTTGAAGTATCGCCAGAATCGAGAAACGGTTTATTTCAGCGTGTTCTCCAAACAATTCTCTACAATCGATGTAAATTTCATATTTTTGTGTTCAATACGTTTTGCGCTGCGAGCTAGGAAAGCAAGGGTATCGCGAAATTTCTAAAACAGCAGCAGCAGCTACTTTTTTAGAATAGAGAGATATACGTAGTTCGTCTTTTTGGTAGCAAATTTAATTGTTTTAATCTGATTCTTACGAAAACAATAACAAACTGAAACGCATAAGAAACCAGCTGCCCCGCAAAGACTTCTTCCAAGAAAAAAAAGTCTCGCATTTTCCGCATAAACTTCCATTTTATCTCCTGCATAATGTTTTTTCGTTGATGCATCAAAGAAATAGCTTTAAAGTGGTGTCTCTGAATTCAATCGCAGATATCCAATAAAACAAGTTCAAGATCCATAGGTGGACGTCTAGTGATTTTGCTTCTTATACTTCCAATAGGCAAACTTCTGTACACATTTTCTTCATAATTAATGCGTTCCCAAGGATGAAAATTTGAACTTAAACTGACCTCTGAGTCCGGAAGTTATCGAACATACTAGAACGAATTAAAAAGTAACTATAGATTTCTGACTTCAAATCATCGATTCTTAGAGAAAGTTGGAACACATTTGAATTCAAGTTAGAACACTAAAAGGAATGCTTTAGATAATAGTACCAAGATTCGGTGAAAACTTCAGAATTAAACGTCATCAAAAATAAATTTTCTCTTATTAAAAGCTAGGAAACATTACCCTCCCTAACTTTCATGAAATAAGATTTAAATGATATTTATCACAATGTTTCTATTTTTCGAACATTATTTCAAACTAGTTTTTTGAGATTTTTGTGTAAGTACGGGTCGATGCAAAGAACTTAGGTAAAACGAAAAAAAAAATATTTATAGACATGTGCTGCCATCTAGTGTGATAAAAGTAATTCATTAAAGATAAATTTTAATAAAAAACAAACTGTGAATCGAACTCTTTGGGCATGTTCCAGATTTCCAGCTTAGATTAAATTTCGGTATAAATGTCTGTTGACACCGTCTTGATTGAATACATTTACTTATCGGTTAATATTTGCATATTAAAAATAATATTGAAATATTTAATAAATTATTTAAGCATAATTAATTTTAATTAATTCAGTAACTTATTTACAAAGCAGTAAATCAATTTTTTTAAGTGATCTTTTCTTTTTCAGTTGTTAATGGTATGCTTTTGGCCGGTTCGATCTTTCGCAGAGGCTAGCAGTGCATAGGCTCTGCGAAAGACGGGTCTGGGGCCGTTTGGCATAGGTTCTGGGGCCGTCATTTATTTTAATCGTATCTTTATTTATTTATTTATTTTTATGTGTATTATCTTTGAAAAAAAAAAAGAACTAAATAAAAATTACTAAAGAGATAAGCAGTTCATATCGTCAACAACTTATATGCATTTGGCTTTAGTTAAGCTTCTTGTCATTGAGAAAGAAATATATTACTCAAATCTAATTGAAAACTGTTGTTTTAACGGTTAGAACGTTTTCCAGTAAAAAATACACTGAAGCCGAGTCTGTGTTTTGAAGTTCCGTGTGCCAAAGTGCGTTAAGTCATTTTCACAATGATTTCTCTATACATTTATTTCTGCGTGACAAAAGTATCATCTCGCCTTCAGACGACATCAAAGAGTTTGAATAACCTTGTCTTTCTTTGATAAGCCAATGTTGATTGTAATATTGAATTGCTACTTACACTTCCTCTTTTGTCATTACTTGTTTTAATTTTCATGATGTGTTAGGGGGAAAAAAACGTTTACCCTCGGCGGGACTCGAACCCGCAATCCCCGGTTTAGGAGACCGATGCCTTATCCATTGGGCCACGAGGGCACATGAAAGTAACTGTTTCATTAAACTGATTACTATCAAACAGGGGTGTTGTGTGTCCTGTGAGTTTTGAAATTTCTTTCTTATTTACTTTTCTCAAAATCTGCTACATCAAAATCAAATAGTTCAATAAAAAAAATCAATATATAAACACAACCGCTGATTAATATGCAAATTCGAAACATTAATAGCTTTTTTTTTTTTTACCAGCGCTATAATGCTACGGTGATACGCATACTAATAACCTTTCAAGAAGAGAAAGATCTCTGCTCTTTCTCTTCTTGAAAGGTTATTATTAAGAGAAAGATCACTGCTCCCAACACACTTCAAATTTGTCTATTTCTCCTTGGAAAACATCAAGGTGAACCACAGTCCACAGATTATAAAAATCCTTCTATATTAGTGCAGCACTTAGAATCTCAAGTCCAAGAAGAGAGCCCATCAACTCGTGCCATATGATTATTTATGCCACTTCACCTGATTTTCTGAAACCACTAGGATCACACTCTTTGTTCCTCTGGCATGTACACATACAGGAGAGATAGATGCCATAATTGGAATAAGCAATAGCATTGCTGAAAAATTTACTCATTGACATCGAAGGCTCACCTTTGAATTACATTTGTTCATAACGGAGCAATATGCGCAAAACGAAAAAACGTCAGCCGAGTGGAAGTGTGCACGAAACTCCTAGAAAACTCGCTTTATGTACGTTTCATCAAGAGAATTGTTACGTGCGATGAAAAGTGGTTCTATTTCCGTAATCCTAACACACAACGGCAGTGGATGAGCCCGAGCCAGCTTCCTGATCCTCTTGCCACACGTGGGAGCTTTGAGCACAATGTGATGCTCTGCGTCTGGTGGAATTTCGAGGGGATAGTCCATTGCGAATTTGTTCCAGACGGTCGGACCATCAACGCCAACCTTTACTCTGAACAGATGGAGGAGATTATACCGTTTTGGAAGAAAAGTACCCGGCACTGGTGAACATAAAACGCTATCTCCTACAGCAGGAGAACGTTCGGCCTCATACCGCCCAAACGACCCGGGCAAAACTACAAGAACTTGAAGGCATCGAACTGATGCCACACCCAGCATATATTTCCGACCTTGCCCCTTCGGATTATTACCTATTCCGGCTCATGGCCCACTTTCTTCGCGGGCGACGCTTCACCAACCAGGAACAGGTGGTTGCTGAGGTGAAGGAGTTCTTCGCCTCGAAGGACAAGAACTGGCACCGCCGCGGTATCGAACTGGCAGACAGATGGCTAGAGACGGTGGAACACGATGGCCTATACTTTGAATGCTAGTCAGCTTTCGTCGTAAAGGTACGTATGAAGACATAAAGTGATCCGAATATTGCAAAACTTTCGACTCACTCTCTGTAGAATCGAAGAAGTAGCAGACAGATTGCTAAAGACGGTGCAACACGATGGCCTTTACTTTGAATGCTAGTCAGCTTTCGTCGTAAAGGTACGTATGAAGACATAAAGTGGTCCAAATATTGCAAAACTTTTGACTCACCCTCTGTAGAATCGAAGAACTGGCGGACAGATGGCTAAAGACGGTGCAACACGATGGCCTTTACTTTGAATGCTAGTCAGCTTTCGTCGCAAAGGTACGTATGAAGACATAAAGTGGTCCAAATATTGCAAAACTTTCGACTCACCCTCTGTAGAATCGAAGAACTGGCGGACAGATGGCTAAAGACGGTGCAACACGATGGCCTAAACTTCGAATGCTATTCAGCTTTCGTCGTAAAGGTACGCATGAAGACATAAAGTGATCCAAATATTGCAAAACTTTCGACTCACCCTCTGTAGAATCGAAGAACTGGCAGACAGATGGCTAAAGACGGTGCAACACGATGGCCTAAACTTCGAATGCTATTCAGCTTTCGTCGTAAAGGTACGCATGAAGACATAAAGTGATCCAAATATTGCAAAACTTTCGACTCACCCTCTGTAGAATCGAAGAAGTAGCAGACAGATGGCTAAAGACGGTGCAACACGATGGCCTTTACTTTGAATGCTAGTCAGCTTTCGTCGTAAAGGTACGTATGAAGACATAAAGTGGTCCAAATATTGCAAAACTTTTGACTCACCCTCTGTAGAATCGAAGAACTGGCGGACAGATGGCTAAAGACGGTGCAACACGATGGCCTTTACTTTGAATGCTAGTCAGCTTTCGTCGCAAAGGTACGTATGAAGACATAAAGTGGTCCAAATATTGCAAAACTTTCGACTCACCCTCTGTAGAATCGAAGAACTGGCGGACAGATGGCTAAAGACGGTGCAACACGATGGCCTTTACTTTGAATGCTAGTCAGCTTTCGTCGCAAAGGTACGTATGAAGACATAAAGTGGTCCAAATATTGCAAAACTTTCGACTCACCCTCTGTAGAATCGAAGAACTGGCAGACAGATGGCTAAAGACGGTGCAACACGGTGTCCTATAATTTGAATGCTAGTCAGCTTTCGTCGTAAAGGTTCGTATGAAGACATAAAGTGGTCCAAATATTGCAGAACTTTCGACTCACCCTCTGTCATACATTCAAAAAGATACATTAGCGTGCTTCTCATCATGAACCCAACACTGCTGACCATGTTTACCGTGACGGCTAATTCCTTGTTTCTTGATGTCTGGTCAACCTGGCTCGAACGTATGCTGATCTTAATAACGCTGCCGAAAATGTGGCAGCCAAACAAACTTCACGTGTGAACAAAAATATTAAAGCACATTTACAATAGTTAGTCCTAGACGGGGTCAAAGAATCTTACACAAATGTTGCGGTCAATTGAAAAAAGCATGGAGAGGATGCAATGTTGGTGTAACCAAAAAAGATACTAAAAGAGTCTCATAGATCAGGAAAATGGCAAGTGTGGATGACATAATGATCAAAGTAAAGACCTTCAAGAAATAATGGGGCTGGACATATTGTTAGAAGAACAGACCACTGTTGGGCATGCAGCTGAAATACTAAGAGTGGATATCAAGGGATAGGAAAAGACTCAGAAGCAGACCACGTTGGAGATGGGTGGATGAAATTCGAAATCATGCCAGAGTAACATGGTAGAGAATCGCTCAAGACGGTGACTTGTGTAAGAGACTTGAGGAGACATTCATCCAGCAGTGGATTGAGAATAGTTGTTGTTGATGATGATGTCATTTTAGACCCTGTCAAAGGATTTGCACATGTCGAATTTATGTCAGTCTTCATCTAAGCACAAGTGATAGAATGCAAATGCTACAGCTCATTTTAAACTAATGCATGTCTGATTTTTTACTTTTTTTTTATTTCAGCTGAGAAAATCTTAGTATTAAACATTTGTTCTCACTTCTCTGTTGCATAAATGGTAGTGTTTTCTTTCGTCTCTCAAGAAACGTTGCAAAAGCTCTTTGATAGAGAGAAAAATAAAAATGAAGAGGAGAACAGAAAAAGAAAAAGGTTGATAGAAGGTTCAGGAAAAGCAGCTGGAGGAAACAGTTCGAAGAACCAGGCCGACTGAGTGCCTTTGATCCCATAAAAGAGTGAAAAGTAATTCAAAAATTAGAAAGAAAAAACTGGAAAATGCAAAAGAAAATACATCACACAAAAGGTAATTAAATAAAATAGTAAAAATAATGTGTGAATTTCGTCCGTTCGCAGGAGCTGGCGGTGAATGTTTTCCCAAAGTCTTTTCTTTTAGGCTTTTTCTTGAGTCGGTCGTACTAGTATCAGTATTCTACGCTATTCAATTCCGTTTCCTTATCTGTCATGCCAATCCAGTCAGCTATTTTTTTCACTTCCTGGCATCCAATTTGATGTTTCTGTTGTCTAATATTGCCCGTTTTAATGTAATATTTCCAGTCTGATGCAAAATACTCTTACGAGTGCTATAGATATGATTTCTATAACTTTTGTACTCTCCTGTTCACACGTTTCTTTTTTCCTGTTTTTCTTATGATCAAAGTAATGCACCTCCCTTCGTATATTTGAGCTTTTCGTAGACTGTAAAAACGTTTCTTTATCAAGATCCGTGCACTTGACATGGGCGTGTAGTTTTTGAAATCCACCGAAGCAAAATAAAAGTTAATGAAAAATAGAAGAAAAACGAAAGCATTTTTTGTCTAATGTATAAATTGATGCATTTTTATTAAATTAAGAATTTTTTTTTCTAATGTAAGTCACATTTTAACCAAAAACATAAAAAAATGAAATGCTTTCGGAGGGGGATGGGGGGGGCAAAAACCTCTTGGATCCCCTCTAAACACGCCCGTGACTCCTGATCTACATGCGAGGATGATGGAACGCAATCATTAATTTCCTTTTGAGATTTTGAAACATGACAATTTGTTCTGGAAGGAAGCAGTGCAAAAAATCGACTCTGTATTTTCATAAGGAAGTTCCCAAATGAAACGCAGATTCTCCTCTTTAACTCAAATTTAAGTTCAAAATTGGTAATCACCTTGTTTCATGCTGAAACCAGCGCCATTTTCAGGACCCTTAAACTTGTTTTTGCGGCTATTTTGGGGGTGGAAGGGGGAGCAACGCTACCTCCAATATTTTTCACTTTGACTGAAATTTAAGTTCAAAATGTTCCTTTTGATTGAAATTTAATATCAATATGATATTATATGCAATGGATAAACTTGCAAAACAATGTTAAAGATAGGATTAGATAAAAACAATTGTTACGGAGATTTAATACTAGAATTTTAGGCAAAGATATAACATCTCATTTCGCAACTTTTAGTTCGCTTTGGTGCTCCATTTTCTTTGTTTCCACGATGCGAGAGAAAATTTTGCTTCGTCACCCCAGTATAGAAACATCGAAAGCACGGTTATTTAGAGACGCCAGTTTATCGCATATTTAGGGTCTGTGCCTTTGTTTTTCGTAGACGCATTGGTATTGTCCAGCTCATTTGATCGTTTGCCTTCTTAATTTCAAAGCAGCCGACTGAACGGGCAAACCCTCTTAATTTCTACCTTGATGTTTTGTTAAGCC
The DNA here is from genome assembly GCA_039090855.1 of Macrothele yani. NCBI lineage: Eukaryota > Metazoa > Arthropoda > Arachnida > Araneae > Macrothelidae > Macrothele > Macrothele yani. Next base: position 44,704,704 of record CM077004.1, read on the forward strand.
GACGCCAGCGTTTTCCCATGGTTTTTGTGGAAGAAGGGGAAGGGGTGAGTTCACGTGGAAACAAAGGGGTTTGCGGAGAGAGGGACAGACGACTCGACGAATTGAAAGCGAGCGGTCGCAGGAGGACCAGGGGAGGAAACGCCTTAGGTGTTGGGAAGAAAGTCTTTAGGTGGTTCCACATAAAATCTCTGCCTTGTGTTTCCAATGGTGAAACTTCTTTACATATTTTCTTCGCAATTAAGGCTGCCTTTGAATGAGTGTTAGGCTTCATCTTCTGCGATAGATGGCGCAAAATATCACTCCTTGGGCGTGGCTTTTACGTCTTGAGGGATTGTCGCAGAAGTTGGCGTCAGCGAATGACTGAAGACCTTACCATATTCAGAATGGAAGCGGTCTCTCGTCGGCTCCACAATGAAAAGACAAAATACGCGCTGTTACGTTTTAACCAATGGCATTATTTAGGGTTGGAGCTTAATAGGTAGGCGTAGTTTCTGTCTCAAATTCTAGTGATTTCTGGTAATGTACACATTTTCTCTTCAAAAAATGAACGTACAGTAGAATTTAAGATGATCTATAGAAGACAAGATTCCAATCTCACTTCAGCGCCCATTCTTTGATTTCTATTTGGCCTTGATAATTAAAAAAATCAGACAGAAATGAGAGATTTCGTTTCTTTCACACAGAAACACTACCAAGCTAACTCCCGGCGCCAAATTGAAATACTTTCGAGTCAGATAAATTAAATTAAAAAAAAAATTCTAACAAATTTTTCGGAAAAGTAACTGTGACACGTATTAGCTATGGGTCGTTTTTATTTTTGCTCAAAATATCAGACACTACAAAGTAATAGTCTTCGAGAAAATGTGTACAAAAGAATTTACATTGCAGATATAGGATTGAATTTCTCTCACACTCATTCAAAGACAGCCTTAATGTATTCCCAAGTTTGAAAATTCGCACATCGATAAAACTAACTTTAAGGTATAGCATGGGATACTCAATACTTGCTGAAACATAACCATAACTAAGCAATCCAACATATGTTTGTCTACTGACGTCATCAATGTACAGGTCGCGCCATCTATTAACAGGTCTGAACATTACTCAAAGAAAAATGATTGATTTTTAATATAATTATGGTTATGTTTTAGCAAGTATTAAGTATCCCATGCTATAACTTAAAGTTATTTTTATCGATGCGAAAATTTTCATCCTTGGGAATACATTAATTGCGAAGGAAATATGTAAAGAAGTTTTACCATTGAAAACATAGCCGCCCCCGGTGGCGCAGTGGTCTAAGGCGCTGGCCTCTGATCATTCGTCCGTAAGGGGTCTGGGTTCGAATCCCGGTCAGGCATGGATGTTGTGTTTGTATTACGGTACTGGCTCTCTCCCTTCCCTGGAACCAGTGACCCTAAATTAGGGACGGGCGACTGCTTATAGCCCATTGAGTTGCTCACGGTGGTCGTTAAGCCTCCAATAAAAAAAAAAAAAAAAAAAAATTGGAAACATAAGGTAGAGATTTTAGGGTTAACCACCTTAAGCTGACCAGGAGAATGGAGGTTTTTCTCCGCACAGGCGCAAAACGTATACGAGGGAATGACCGAAGAGCGATTTAGCGGGGAGGAAATATGAGTTTCAGAGGAACAAGGAGAAAGAATTACTAAGCTGAAGACAACCTTTCTGCGATTAAGTAAAGAAAAGAATAAAGTGCTTTTTGAGAGATCTAAAAGGACTGCATAAAAATTATTACTTATACTGTAGTTAGTATCCTTACTTCACTACGTTAGCCACGCAAGACTATGGAAGTTAACTAAAACCAGCTAACACAATGTTAAAGAGTAAAAAGGCAGACCAAACCCTGTTGCATATATCAGCAGCCACAGGACGTATTAGTGTAAAATCATAATTTGAGGGGTATCCATTATCTCAAAAACTAGAGCCAAATCGGCAAAACTAATGTCACTTTTCGATTCGGCATTCCAAAAATATCCTAAATTCGTTCAAACATCCTTGGCAACTAAACATTTTTTTTTTTTTTTTTTTTTGCTGTTGTTGTTGAGCTACCAAGATCTTTATGGGTGTGAGATAAAACGAGTAATTCGAGATTATGCCCCAGGAATTTCGCTTGTATAGGCAAAAAAAAAAAAAAAAAAAAAAGAAATTTCGCTTGTATAGGCAAAAAGAGAAATTTCGCTTGTATAGGCAAAGAGAGAAATTTCGCTTGTATAGGCAAAAAAAAAAAAAAAAAAAAAGAAAGAAAGAAATTTCGCTTGTATAGTAAAAAAAAAAAAAAAAAAAAAAATTCGCTTGTTAGGCAAAAAGAGAAATTTTGCTTGTATAGGCAAAAAGAGAAACTTCGCTTGTATAGGCAAAAAAAAAAAAAAAGAAAGAAATTTCGCTTGTATAGTAAAAAAAAAAAGAAATTTCGCTTGTTAGGCAAAAAGAGAAATTTCGCTTGTATAGGCAAAAAAAGAAACTTCGCTTGTATAGGCAAAAAAAAAAAAAAAAAAGAAATTTCGCTTGTATAGTAAAAAAAAAAAAAAAAGAAATTTCGCTTGTTAGGCAAAAAGAGAAATTTCGCTTGTATAGGCAAAGAGAGAAACTTCGCTTGTATAGGCAAAAAAAAAAAAAAGAAAGAAATTTCGCTTGTATAGTAAAAAAAAAAAATAAATAAATAAATTTCGCTTGTTAGGCAAAAAGAGAAATTTCGCTTGTATAGGCAAAAAGAGAAACTTCGCTTGTATAGGCAAAAAAAAAAAAAAAAGAAAGAAAGAAATTTCGCTTGTATAGTAAAAAAAAAAAAAAAAAAAAAGAAGAGAAGTGTACAATTCAATGCCAGCGGTCATCCGGGTTTGAACCGAGGATCTCTCGATCTGCAGTCGTATGCTCTACTAGTGATGTATACTTATTTAGATACAGCACATCGCATTTACTCGCGTCACTGACGACCACACCGAGTCACAAACCGGAACATATTACGTGGAATTGAATTATAACAACAAATACTAAGGTTTACGAATTCCTGACTTTGAGTGGTACATAAATAGGTAAACTAATGAATGTTAATTTCATAAAACTAATGAAAAAAGATATGAGTCATAAAAGTAAATATTTACTAAATTATGTTGTGGCAACAGAAAGTATTTCGACTGTTTAGTTTCACAAAAACCATATTTATTTTTACGAATATTAGTATTATCATAAATTATTCAGATTTAGATCAATGCAAGAAACGATTCTTACACCGATTAAATGTGATGTAGTTATTCATCAGCGCATGCGCAGGCTAAAATCTGACCTCAAGATAGAAAGAAAAGCTCAAACACAAGTGAGGGGGATTAGTGTCTTTTGGTCCAGGATATCTACAGGTTACTACACCGAATCGTGTTGTACATCATTTTAAAGCTCTTGTCAATAGCAGATTCCCCTTGGGAAGAGGGAAGGGGTCGAGAGGAAGCCAAATTTTGCTACAACGCATACTTTATTACTGTTGGGAAAGATGCATAGCGTCAAAATGCATTTTTGTAATGGCCTTATCACATTCAGCAACAGGCTCTCATAATTTACGCAGTTCGCAACAAAATATTTTTACGTTTATATAAAACGTGATGGAATAATGTCGGCGATACAATGGTTTTGATTCACCGACTACTTCCGTTACCCATTTTCGTTATATGGAATTTTTTTACTTGGGATTTACACTACTGTCGGGTAGAATGCATAGAATCAAAAACAAACTTGATTCACAACTGTTTTATAATAACCGATGACATAGATGTAGATGGGAGCAAATCTAAATGTAACTGAAACTTACATTTACCTTGTAATGTTGTAAAGCAGATATCAAGGAGGAGCCATGTCAAAGAAGAAATTCGTAGGCGAATAAAGCTGGGTGGAGAACATCTGGAAAAAATCAATGCAATTTCTAACAGCAATTTATTTATAAAAAAATATTTTCTTGATTGGAGGTTTAACGACAACCGTGAGCAACTCAGTGGATTATAAGCAGCCGTCCGTCCCTAATTTAGGGCCACTGATTCCAGGGAATCCGTTTCCAACTCTGGTGCAGCATCCATGCCGCACCAGAGTTGGAAACGGATCAAAAAATTTGGACCCGGATAAATAAATCTGCTTTGAAATATAAATTCGAATATACCGTCATCATCATTGCCAATAATTATCAGTCCACTGCTGGATGAAGGTCTCCCCAAGTTTCTTCAACAACGGACTGTCAGTCTCCTCCATCACTCATCTCTCACTTGGTCTTCTGAGTCTTTTCCTGTCCCTTGGAATCCAATCTAAAATTTCAGCTGTCCATCGATGGCCCGTTCTTCTGACAATACAGTATATCCAGCCCATTGCTGTTTCAGGGATTTTACTCTGATCACGATGTCTTCCACTCTTGTCACTTTTCTTATCAACGAGTTCCTCTTTTTTTTTTTTTTTTTTTTCTTGGTTACACTAAACATGCATCTCTCGATGCTTCTGTCTGCAGACTTTGTATGTCTTTTTTTAAGTTAAGGTTCACGTCTCTCCTCCGTACGTAAGCACTGGAAGGATGCATTGATTAAACACTTTTCTTTTAAGACATAATGGCATATTGATTACTCTTAAAAATTGCAATGTTTCGTCTAAAAGCTCTCCAACCAAGTTTTATACGTCGATTAATTTCTTCATTAATGTGACCTTTGCTTGATATATGCTGTCCGAGGTAAATTCAGGTATCGGTTATATCTCCAGCTTTCCCCCTCAATCGATAAATCTTCATTTCTTGTAAATGCATTGTGCTTCAGTTTTGTCTAAGTTCATTTTGAATCCCATTTCTTTGCCCTTTTCAAGAACCTGGTTCATACTCTGCGGCTCTGAAGTATTATTTCAAAGTCCTCTGGAGCGTTCCTTGAAATATTTTTTTTTTTTCCTTTAAAAAAAAAAAAACCCCGTGTGGAAATCGGGTGAGGAACACCGTGGCCTGACCCGTTTAACCCGCAAGAAATTGTCGACCAGGTGACCCGTTTCCATCACTGCGATCCCGGACCCATCTCGGACGAGAGATCGCTTAGACCACAGCGCCACTGGGACTGTCAGTAGAAGTTTACCATTACGTCTTAAAGAAAAAAATTTAAATCACTAATTATAATACCAGATTTCAACAATGATTTTGACAATGACGCATCGTTACCATTTTCTTCACACTGAATTTTTTTTTTTTTTTTTTTTGGATTTACTTTATTACTGTTGGGAAAGATGCATAGCATAAAAAAAAATTAAACTAATCTATGCCTTGGAGACAGCATGATGATGTTCTCCATAAATACAGTTGTTACTCATTATACATAAATATATCTGGCCAGATTAAAAGAAGAAGAAGAAGAAGAAGAAATAGTTGGGTTGACCACAAAAAAACGTAGAGTCGTTCTCGTGTAGTTCATTTATTAAACTGAGCGAGCAAAGATGACGCACAATTTCCGGTGAATGGCTTTAACACCGTTATAATTATGGAGGCGGAGTTCTTCAAAAATAGGAACGCCTTCCTTGGAGAACTGTCAACTGAATGTTTGGAGGACGTGTAGTCACAAAAGGCACATCTGGAGTGCATAATGTGACCCTTTAAAAATTTTCAAGAGGTTTGAATAAATATAATAATGGCAACAGCGAACCTCATTGCGCTCTCGTGACGGGGCATTTCCTGGAGAAAAATAGAAAACGTCGGAAACGCCCCCTTCTTGCACTGAATTGCACCGGGAAAAATGGACCATACTTTCGATAACGCAGGTGTGCACAACGGCGTCCTGTGTCAGCAATAACGTAAAAAACCACCTGTAGTGAAAGCACAGAAGGAATAAATCTTCGGAAAAAATTTTTGGACGAGGGAAGGGAAATCATGTACGCCATGAAAAATATAATGGTAAAGCGGGAGTGAAAATGAAGATTTCTTACACTTGCACAGCGTGAAGCTTTGGTATATTCCCACGTGTTCTGTGGCTTCACTTGGCAATGTGACGTATTTAATGAAGCTGAGAATCTAAAGAGGCGAAACTTTTTTTTTTTTTAACATTAAACTGAATTTTGAACGAAGCACGACTTAATTATTTGCCTTACAGAAAAAGAAAACACCATTTTTTTCTCCTTTTATACATCATCATCATTGTCAACCGTTACAATCCAATGCTGGATGAAGGTCTCCCCAAGTTTCTTCCACAACTGTCCGTTTTGAGCCACTCTCCTCCATGTTACTCCGGTATGTTTCCCAATTTCATCCGTCTATCTCCTATGTGGTCTTTTTCTGGTTCATTTCTGTCCCTTGGTATACAAAACTTCGGTGGTTCTTTCTTCTGGTAACATGTCCAGCCCATTGCCATTTCAGGGATTTTACTCTGATCATGATGTCTTCCACTCTTGTCATTTTTCTTATCCACGAGTTCCTCATCTTTTCTTCCCTGGTTACACCAAGCATGCATCTCTCCATGCTTCTTAATGTTCAGAATTAATAAGTGACAACCGTTTGTGAGTGGGCAATCAGCCAGGAAATAATGCCGAAACTTATGAATGGGAATGGTACGTGATGCCATTCATTTGAATGGTGTGTCCGAATCGTTAAGCAAATTATTCATTGTGAAAGGTGAATGGAAAAGAGCTTGCGTTTTTTAAGCAGTTCGCCTTGAAAGCGCTTTGGTCGTAAACACGAGTACCTTGCAACAAAGGATTTTCTCAGTGAGCGTAGTGGAAATTGAATGGTCGGCAAGGGGTATATATGTGATGTACTGCCGAGGGTATAAGCACATGCCAAAACGACAAGTAGCAGTAATAAGCCCTTGTCTGCGTAACTTAACTGGGAAAGCACTCGGATCCGGAGCAGAAGGAACCTAGTTCGAAAATCGTCGTCGGCGGAGACAAGGGTGAATTACACAAGGTTGAAAATCAGTTTAAATAAAAACAATCGCCTGAGCTCTCCTCGTGATTCCTTGTGGATGACACAAAAGAAATCTCATCCAATCATCTTATAATCCTGGGGAAAAAATGGTATTCTGTGAAACTACAGAGCAGCATTTAAAGTAAACCTTAAAAATTTCAACATATGTCTCCGACGAATAATTCTTTCTTTTTACTTAAAATTGTGCAAATTAATGAAAAAAATGATAAAATTATTCAGTAATAAATTTTAATAACGGCTATTAAATACTAAAAATAGCTTATTAGATTTAAAACTGCTTTTGAAAGTGTGCATTGTCGTTTTTTCGGGTTGTTTTACTTAATCCGTTCATCGCTTTTGCATTTTTTTTCTCATTAAAAACCGGAGTGGAATCTGGATTAAAAAAAAAAAAAAAAAAAAAAAAAACGCTTAATGAAACCAAATAATTTTGTCCAGCTACCTCAACACTAACTGGAATTTTAAATGACCGCGGCAGAAACTGGCAGATTACCTTACGACATCAGCGGAATAATAAAAAAAAAAAAAAATGTATATATTATAGTGGATTAAGCGATGACGCAAACAAGTCTGTTTTTCGTTTAGTTTGAAGATTTTTTGGGAAAGATTAGATATCCCAACATGCAAAAAAGGCACTTGATGAGGTTAAACAGATCGGGCGTAGCTTGATAGAGAGGACTCAATTTTAATGGTGTTCGAACATTTTGATAACAGCAATCGGGGATATATACGTTGCAAGAAACGTCTTTATTTCGTAGGGCGTCAGTGTGTTGGTGCTTTTAGTAGACGAGGCGTCAATATTTGTGGTTAACTGTTTAATTTTATTGAAGGAAATCTGCTCTAGGATAGCAACGGTGTTTTAACATGCAGCAGGTCTCCGATTTTATAAAACGACATTGCTTTTTCGTAGAGAACGGCGTTTCGCAAGGGGCCGATGCACATTACCTTCGCATCGGAGGTTTTTGGTTGTTCGGGGGGAACGAGAGATGATAGCAATGGAAGATAGTGGGAGAAGAGGTCTCGAAGACCAAGTTTTGGAGGGAGAAGGGAGCTTCCTAAGGAAGTGATGTTTCGGGACTGCTAGGAAAAGGAGAAGGAGAGGAAACAAGTAAAGAAAACATGAAACAATTTGTCGAGGGCTGTAAGCGGTCGCCTGTCCCTAATTAGGGATGTGCCGTGGACAGCTTAGTGGTCAACGTTTGTGACTGCCACGGAAAAATCTCAGGTTCGATCCCAGGCAGGTACGAAAGCTCGAACCGCAAAATATCCGCCGTGAGTCGGATAAACACGTTAAGCCGTCGGACCCTGCGGGTACTGCTCCCCCCCCGGTTATAAATAGGGGCATTTTTCTCCTTCTTCTTACCTCGCTTCCGTATGACTTTCCTCTCTGGCACTCTAGCCCAAATCTCCTAGTTTCCTACCAGAGATGGAAACGGGTCAGTGGGCCAACAGGTCGACAATTTCTAGGGGGTCAAACGGGTCGGGTCAAGGTGTTCCTGACCCTATTTCGACGCGGTTTTATTTCCGTTTTATTTTTGAAAACCAAAAAAAAAAAAAAAAACATTTTTTTCAAAGAAAAATGCGAACTGTGGAATTTTGTGCTCGATACTGGTGCCCGCTGACTGAAAAATGATTAGTCATCTAATATGAAGGAAGAGTGTCCTCAGAAGAAAGAAGTGTCCCTAACTTCTAAGGGGCAATGATGAAAACAACATCCACATTTTGTAGAAACTTTCAACTCATCATAAACTTATGAAAATCGGTGTTGCTGTGAAACATATTCTGAAGCTTGATATGCCGCCCCGGTGGCGCAGTGGTCTAAGGCGCTGGCCTCTGATCATTCGTCCGTAAGGGGTTCGGGTTCGAATCCCGGTGAGGCATGGATGTTGTGTTTGTCTTACGGCACTGGCTATCTCCCTTCCCTGGAACCAGTGACCCTAAATTAGGGACGGGCGACTGCTTATAGCCCATTGAGTTGCTCACGGTGGTCGTTAAACCTCCAATCAAAAAAAAAAAAAAAAATATATATATATATATAAAGAAGCTTGATATGTTGTCAAGAAAACAGCAGAAACTGAAATTAAACATACCACAAGTTGCTTAATTCAAAAATTCTTACTATAGCGCCATCTAAATTGGGTGGGAAGACTTAAAATTACTGTGGAGGTGCTTTTTTCACTTTCGCAGATGTGTTTGAAAACATATGAAAAGCAGTTAGGTTATCTCATGCAAATGAATGACGAGAGTTTCAATACTTCCTGTAAGGTAGTGAGTAAATTATACGTTCCTGTAATACATTTGTTTGATTTCCATATGACCTTAGATACCCACTGCGGAGATACTTTTTGAATGCCTTGTATACATAAAGGTCGCCCTTAATGAAACTGAGACTCAGTTTTTTGCCGTAAGTGTTTATAGGTTGGAATATGTTAACATACAGGAAGTACATGAGCTACATACCAGCTACACATAGTCGGCTTGTCCGTTCAAGCAAGTTTCCCAGCACGGCACGAGATTGTGGATACTCTGAGCGAATAACGTCCGTATGGTTGGCTGTGGAGCCAGTCTTCAACGGCGTCCCGTACCTCAGCGACGTTAGCAAACCGGCGGCCCTTGAGAGCTTTTTTCAGTGGCCCGAAGATGTGATAGTCGCAGGGTGACAGACCGGGGCTATAGGGGTATTGTCGAGGACCTCCCAGGGAAGCTCCGCAGCAAATCTTGGCACAATGTCGCCACATGCGAGCGTGCAGCAGAATAACCCTATTTGACAACATACCGGGTCGCTTACGATTCATGGCCGTTTTGAGGTTGCGTAACGTATTGCAGTATGTGGTTGCCTTGACCGTACTGCCTGCGTCCAGCCAATCCAACAGCAATGGGCCATTCTCATCGAAGAAAACCATGAGCATCACTTTTCCAGTTCTAAAGGAGCACTGAGCTTTTGGGGGGCGTGTAGATTTGGGAAGTCTTCATTTCATACTCATCCGTTTTGTGGCTGGATGGAAGTGGTGGCAGCAAGTTTTATCTGCGGCCACAATCTTGGAAAGAAACTGTCCCCCTTCCGCGCAGTAACGATGCAGACGCTTCAGGCAAACACCCATTATCCGAGTCTTCTGTTCCTCCTGAAGATGCTTAGAGACCCATTGTGTGCAAACCTTGCTGTATCCCAATCGGCGATGGAGAATGGTGTTAACAGTTCCCTTACTCACGGACAATATTGCCGCAAGCTCGCGGATGGTGATTCGGCTATTCTCTTTCACAAGGTTGTCCAAGGTTGTTCACAAGGTTGTCCGCTATTCTCTTTCACAAGGTGATTCGGCTATTCTCTTTCACGGTAGCAATCGATTCCATGGTGATGACCACGTGTGCTAGCCCAGGTCTCTGCATGTCTTCCGTGCTCACACGTCCTTTACGAAATTCACTACACCGCTGGAACACTGTACACCGTGATTGGCATTCATCCCCATACACATTCTTCATACGACGATAAATATCGGCTCTACTATAAACATCTTCTGCCGCCAAAAATTGTATAACTGCCAGCTGGGCCTATTTGGTTGAATCCATATCACGACCCTATGTAGTCAACTTGCTTCCGCCACGTGCAAACAGCACACTGATACGTGCTGCCGATAACAGCGTGCTTCCTGACATGGCACGCCATCTACCGGCGCAATTGCGCTGCTCTATGTAATTATACAACGACGCTATTACGCGAGTCTCACTTTCATTTGGCCGACACTTATATAATATACTTCAAAGCAGATTCGTCCGGGGCGAGTCCGGGTCAGTCACAGATCCGAGTCGGGTCCAATTACGTGACATCCGGGTCCGGGTCGGGTCCAATTACGTGACGTCCGGGTCCGTGCGGGTCCAATTACGTGACGTCCGGGTCCGGGTCTAGTCCAATTATGTGACGTCCGGGTCGGGTCCAATTACGTGACTTCCGGTTCGAGTCCAATTATGTGACTTCCGGGTCGGGTCCAATTATGTGACGCCCGGGTTTGGGTCTGGGTCGGGTACGGGTCCAAAAATTGTCACCCGTTTCTAATTCTGCTCCCTACTTCTGATAGATTTTCAAGATCTGGGGTCAGACACTCCCTCTCTAAATTCCTGTACAGAAATCTTTCTAAATCTATCTATGGTTCCAAAAAAGGGGGAAAGCCAATGCCGTTAAACAAAGACACTACCCATTTTTTATTTGGTACGCGCACCCTGACGCATCTTGGACGACTAGCCACAAACCAGAGTTTTTGACCACTCGGCCAGACAGAAAATCAGCAGTCCAGTGAGAAAAATTTAGAACGCCGATCAGCTATGTCTCATTCCCTGTGATCTTAATTAAATACAAAGAAAGCTAAATAAAACGCATAGACTAAATTATAGTGACAGTTTTACTGATTTTTTAGGAAGTTCTTTCATCTGTATTGAACCTGCAGTAAGCCCCCACGGTGGCCGAGTGATACGAGCCACTGGCTTTCGTTTAAAACAGTCTCATCTTAGATTTCATTTAAAAGTCTCATCTTAGATTTCATTTAAAACAGTCTCATCTTAGATTTCATTTAAAACAATCTATAACGTAACATTTTTTCGTGGGCGAGATTGGTGTTGCGCTATGTCTAAAACCATGACTAAGGAAATGAATGAGGATGGGGGACAAAAGGTTTAGCGAATAATCGTAAATTCGTCGATTGTTTGGGGCATTTTAGAGAACAATTTCTCTGTGTGTGGTCCGTGCAGAAAAATAAGATTTCGCACTTAGAGTGAAAATAAGGAAGAAAGTTCAGTTGTCTGTACGCTCTCTGATGTGAAAGACTAGATTGGATGCCTTGGATCTGTTATATGAATTGGGATAAATGAAACGGAGACGACAACTCGATGCCAGTTTGCCATAAAGACAGCGGAATGCCTAAATCCGCGTGATAAAGCAGCAATTTCTAGGCTGGGAGCCTAATGGAAATCAGCGATTGGTTGGCCCAATGAAAGCAAAGTTACATAGGAATTAAGAAGTCTGCTAGTGGACAGTAGTCATTCCAATGAGAAACGAAGCTCGGGTTCGAATGCCAACCACTGCAGTGTGGAATCATCATCCCCATTCATCCATCCCCCTTCTATTGGAGGAAGTGAAGAGTCGCGCTTATCTTACGAGACGAAGCGATGCTCCCTCAACAAACGCCTGAATGTGTGTGTGTGTGTGTCTGTGTGTGTGTTTGTGTGTGAGTACGGTAGCGCCAGGGGACGCAGCTCCTGCAATGAAATCTTCCATGTAAAAAGGGAGGTGTATATCACTTTACTGGTGCAATCACAATTTGGATTTATTCTTGACAGCATCCATGTAAGTAGAAACGTTTTGTTTTTGTTATAACTTCTGCTATGCAATTAGTTGAGGAACTGAACTAATATATTGCAAGAGCTGAACTGAGAAATAGTAAGACTGAACTGTGGAATTTAAGTTCATTAAAACTATCTCGCGGGAACTGATTTAGGTCCAAGTTGACCCAATACTTATGTTCAGAAGACAGCTAAATTTTATTCGTATGTGTGCCATTGTTATGTTTTTATAGCCAATTAAATATTTGTTTAGGCAGTCAGCGCCGTCATAGAACACATTATTTATGTGTACGCATTTGATTGGTTCAAATTGTTTAAGTGTATGCCCATATAATACAGTTTTCGCGCCAAGAACTACGTCGAAGGATCTCAGAGAAGAAATATACTAATTGCTCGGCCACGGTTGTTAAATTGATTGACCGCGGGGTGTTAATGACCCACTGTCGCAACATTTTGGTGGCGAGCGGTGAATGCTTACACACACACACACACACACACACACACACACACACACACACACACACACACACACACACACACACTAAGCAACTGCTGAATCGTCCTTTTTATCTAACTTTCTTATCACATTCATACGTCACTCTCTCTGACCTCAAAAGTGTTGCCAACCTCATTCATGTGAGAGAGAAGATATCACGTTAAGTTTGGAAAGTGTAAAGGAGAACAAACTCAAGTTTACATAGGAAAAGGAACTAAAAATGAAAGTTAAATTAGAATATACGTCACAAGTCTCATCTGTTCGTCTGAGATAAGACTGGGTCTGAATCTCCGGTGAGGCATGTGTGGCACTAGCTTTCACCCGTCCCTGGAAACGGTGTCCCTAAATTAGGGACGGGAGACTCCTGATAGTTTTGAATTGTTCACTGTGGTTGTTCAATCCCCTCCCTCTCTCCAAAAAAACTCTACAGTTAAATGTGCAAACGCTCGAGTAAATAAACGGAACTGTAAAAATAAGCTAATTTAACCGTTTAAGCGGCTGTTGTATACCTGAACCAAAGAGTGTCCAACATTTTCGACTGTTCCGAAACATAAATATTCCCATAAAGGACGGGTTTCGCGAAGGCTACAGCAAAATAATCCCCCCTCCCCCATCATTTCAACAGTACCGACAATAAACTTGTGAATGGTGATAAGCGCTCGCTTATAGTACTTTATGCTTCATGACCCAAGACATGATGGGGAAGGGCTAGCCCCTCTGACTCGGACATCATGCCAATGCGTAGAAACAAGCTACTCAAACTCTCCTTTCTTGGGTTCGTCGCCATTGTTATATCCCTTTTATCAAGTATTCAGTCAAAGTAGCAGTTATTCCCCTAAATGACCAATTTGAATAACAAAACTAAGAGGAAAGCAACGCTTTCTGATGCGCAGATTTACTCGTTCCAGCTGCGTTCGGTCCTCTTCTTAGACAGCGAATACATTCGTTTGAGCTGATTTCAGCCCGTTTTGATAACCGCGAGTTTATTCGTTCCAGGTGGTAAAATGTTTGAAGGACCAAAATATGAAGTTCGTATAACCTTTTAAGTTGGCCTCATGTACCTGGACCTAATGGTGCCTAAAATCTTCTGCATTTCCTAAACAGAAATGTTTACATAATGGCTAAGTTTTACGAAAGATACGGCAAGACAATTCCTTCCCCTTTCTCATCTCAGCAGTACTGACCATAAACCAAGAGCTCGGTTCTATTCCTCTATTCTCAGCGAAGCATAGTCCTCCTAACACGGACATGATGCCACTGGGGAGAAACAAGTGACTCAAACATCTTCTCTCTCCATTCTTATGTCCATCGACATCATTAGATCCCTTTTAAGAGATAATCAATCATAAAGGTTTAGTGTCACCCATCCCCCTAAATCATCACTTCGAATTACAATGCTAAGAGGAAAGCAATGCTTCGTGATGCGTAGGTTTACTCGATCTGCCGCGTTCCGCCAACTTCTTAGACACGAATATAATCATTCAACCTGATTTTAGCCCTGTTTGCAAACCCCGAGTTATTTCGTTCCAGACAGTTAAAGGTTTATATTGTTGCGCGTGTTCAGGAAATTTTACAACATTTTATAGAATTAATTTAGCTGTAAGTCGTCCGCATGGAATACTACTTCAAGGGTAATCAGTAAGAGCTGTAAAAAAAAAGTTCCTAGGCAATCATTCTTTGAACTGAAGAAACTGTTCAGAAAACGTAAAGTGCTTTTTATCGTTTTATTAGCCTACGCTGCAATGGTGTGCATTGTGATCCTAGAAGCGCATCGAGACAGGTAAATTAGTTTATTGTCCAGGAGGCGTCTGAGAAACAATCTCCCCTTTGAGTTAACGGGAAAGGCTCGGAAGGACACAGGGTCTTTGAAAGAAGTTTGAGAAGGGAGATAGCGAGGTGATGGTCTGAGAAGGAAGACTTTTTCGGTTCTTCAGACAACGACAGCGCAAGAGAATGAAAAGTTACGTAGAATTAGATGAAAGGGCGAATAATTAGGAAACAGAATAAAGAGCGACAGAACTGAGAGATTCGAGTAATTATAACGAAGTAAATTTCTCCATCATTTTTGGTCTACACCGGGATTCGAATCCGAGTCCGCTTATTCCGGAACAAGTCGCTCTACCAACTGAGCTACGCAGACGTTTATTCTGATTCCTATCTGCCTTTATGTCGTGTGCCTCCTGCTGGCAGGTACGTCACATCTCCCCCCCCCAAAAAAAAGAGGGCCGGGGGCATGGCCCACGGGTCAGCCGTGACCATGAATCGTTGCAGGCAGCCATCCACTGTAGAACGTACTCTTGAGAACTCCCAGTCAATCTGGTGTGTGGAATGCAACGTCACACACATTTATTTTTCGAAGCGCTGGAGAAGGGATTTTCTGATTTTTCCTACTCGCGGTGTGGAAAGAACATCACACCATTGCGAGATTTTGAACGGTCGGGTCATCCGGGTAGTTCGGGTGCCATTATAACGAATAAATTTCTCCGTCATTTTTGGTCTACGCCGGGATTCGAACCCGAGTCCGCTTATTCCGGAACAAGTCGCTCTACCAACTGAGCTACGCAGACGTTTATTCTGATTCCTATCTGCCTTTATGTCGTGTGCCTCCTGCTGGCAGGTACGTCACATAATAATTAAATAACATAATTCTAGGGCAACCTGCAGTAATAAATTAAATGAAACTGCAAACTTCCTCAACGATTCCTTTGCTATATTTTCTGCAATGAGCTGCAATTAGCCTTAAACATCGAACCCGAACAGGTCTTATGAAGAACGATAACAAAGGTCTCTTACAGTACAACAAAATAATTTTTGAACAGTATTTCAGTAGAACATTCACCTAAATTTCATTATTTCTGTACCACGAAAAAAATCTCTTAAACTTCGGTACAAAGGAATGCGTTCTGAAAAATAAATAAATAAATAAATAAATACAGGTGGGCTCAGTTCTGATTGAGCCGTCACTTTGGAACGTAGGACTACGACTTGCAGATTGGAGAGTTGAAATGAGCTAGTCAAATGCTGCTTCAAAGCGTTTATTTAATTTGTTATAGCCAACACAAATCTACGATATGAAAAGTAGCTTACATATTTTTTACAAATAATGCTGGATACATCATGTCGAACACAAAGCAGAGTTCAAGATGGGCCGGGTATGGATTCCATCAGTGTGCTGGATTTTTGTTTGGCGGCGGCTACTTTCAGGCATTCTCGAAACTCTCTAGTTCGTTGGGTTGCAGTCTTCTTGGGCTTCTTACATTCCTCGTCATTTGCTTTTGCCTCTCGTTTTGATTTTCTCCACTTTTTCTTGCATTCATTCTGCGAATTCCGCGCCATTGTCGGAAATGTTAACCCGTTGACACGAAAACATTTTTTTTTATTTTAGTTTAAACCATTGCGATATGTTCTTTATACATTTGAATAGATCTCGTCGAGAGCTTTAAAACGATACCACGCACAGTCGTTTTGCACTCACGGTTGTCCAAATAAACCGCGATATTGTCAAAAGTGCTCACTGGCTCAAAGAAAACAATTTTTAAAATGTTCAGTTCAAACCACTGCGAAATGTTCTTCGTATATTTGAATAGATCTCGTCGAGAGCTTTAAAAAGATACCACGCACAGTCGTGTTGCCTAGAGAGGCTGGGTCAAACGAGGCGGCACACCCAGAAATATTGCATCATCTCCCGTGCGCACAGGGAGCGAGGGGAGCGTCGCGCGCACGATGTATTGCGCAGTACGCGAATTGGACTCCATGATGTTTACGAATATGCTAACACGATTAGTGTGCGGCACGCATTTTTAACGCTATAATGATTTCAGCTGGGACCTATTTTTATCACAGGCCGTGGACCTTAAGTCGCCCATACTATCTACTGTGTCAGGCGTAGACCAACGTCAAAAAAAAAAAAAAAAACATTGAGAGGGATCACGAAAGGTCTCATTGATGTACATTTTTGTCACTTGTGTTTTATACGTGTCGTTTCGCACTTCCTGTGATAAAACAAAACTCTATTAAATGACGCTACGAGACTTTCAAATCTGGATGAAGGATGATGTCGTCTGTGCTAAAAATATCTAGAGATTGTTTGCAGACAATGTCAAATTGAAAGGTCTTCAAAGTCACATCCTGATAATCTTGACTTATTCCCAAACTAACACGTTCGCCCAGTTTCAGTCGGTGTTCATTGAACCGCCTGCAAAGATAGCGGCGCGTCTCGAAGTTCAGTCGAGATGTTCATAGGCAAACCTCCACCATTCGCTAATGTGCAGCGGCATCGCATTTTCCATTTCGCTGCAATTGCTCTTTGAGGGATTCAGAAGAGCAGGGATATCTCTTTCGAATCACTAGTACGACGCGACTCCATCTTTAAGTCTTCCCACCCATTCGGCATCCCAAATGATGATGATCATCATCATCCCTGGAGAGTAAAAGGGAAGAACTAAGGGGAAGATGAAACGGCGAACAGAGAGAGAGAGAGAGAGAGAGAGAGAGAGCACAGCTAGAGGGCAAACAGAACGAAGCGAGGATGGAGAGGGGAAGAGGACGAAAGCAGAAATGAGGAGCAGGATCACAATAGATGGTTACCGTCATCCGGGAACATTTACCTTTCTCTACCCTTTCTACTGATCAAACACTGAAAAGAAGAAATAAGTAAAAAAGAAACGGAAGAATTTGTTGGCATCCGCCGCCTTCATGAGAAGGAAGATTCGCCAGGAAGTTTTGTATTGATGTTCTTTCACGGACTTTCGTAGGTTAAACAACGATGCATTAGCTTTGCCTCCGAGCTTGGCGAGTGGAGAATTACTCAGCATGGGTTTTTAAACACTTCTCCGTTACTTGAAAGTGCCACTTCGCTAAGAAGAAGTCTGGGAGTTTTCGATACGTATTTTTTCTTTTTTTTTTCTTTTGCTGCTTTGAGATCAAGAAGTAAAAAGGAAGGTGAGGAAGACGAGAGAAAAAGACGAAGGGTAAAATGCACGGCCGTTGTGATGAGTACCTTTCTTTACAATGGGGAAAACGTCTTTATTGCCCGAAGACGCGGTGAAAGAGAATTTAGATTCTGAACTGCCTCGGGAAGAAACAGATCTTTTTCTTATCGAGAAATTTTTACATGGCAGATCTCTTTAGCGCTTTGCGTGATATTGAAAATCAGTCATTCGTACAAAAAAAAAAAAAAAAATCTTTCACCAGCATATGCTCGAGGAATAAAATGCTCATGCAATTTTGATAAATGGGTAGCGTCGTTTGAGATTTGGTTTGGTGAAGAACTCTTTCTTGTATTTCGTTTTCTGATAGACATGGAAAAAAATCAAATGGAAATACCCACTAGTTACGTTCCTATAAAGAAACGCCTACAGTTTTTTTTTTTTTTTTTTTTTTGTTAAAATGCTAAAATTTTCATGTTATGAATTGAAGAAAATTTATAAAAGCAAATACCTCTTCCTAGGAGAAAATTTATATCACCGCATACCTTGATTGAAACCCATCAATGTAATCAGTTTATATCTTAGCAAAAAGTTACGAAACCTGTAGTATTTAATACTAAAAGTCTATCGCACGAAAGGTCACTATAAAATATTCACCGATGCTGTCGCACGTACGGTCATTCACAAACATAATTTCCAAATTGCAAGTCAAGATTAAAACACTTTATTTACAATTAAAAAATAATAGTAATATTAATATTTACACAAATATTAATTTTTAATTGTAAATAAAGTGTTTTAATCTTGACTTGCAATTTGGAAATTATGTTTGTGAATGACCGTACGTGCGACAGCATCGGTGAATATTTTATACTGTAGTATTTAGCCTAAAAAAAGCTGTGAAAATCATGAAGTTATGCGCTGAGGACTGGATTATAAGATAACAAGGTGTGGTGATGCCACGCTTCCGGTGACCAGCAGAGTTGAAAACGGGTCACGGGTCAACGGGTTGGGTAAAGGTGTTCCTGACCCGATTTCGTCCCGATATTATTTCCGTTTTATTTTTGAGTAGAAAAAAGAAAAAAAACTTCAAAGAACCCTTCAAAGCTGCAGAGTATGATCCAGGAATAACTATAAAATCGGGATTAGAGGAAATGCTATCCCACACTCACCAACCCGCTTGGCTAGCGTGGTGAGTTATGGCCAAACCCCTCCAAAATGACTCCACAACTTAAATCTTGGCCCTCAGTCTCCGGCAGCTGGAATGTACCTGGCCAAGGCAGCGGCCAGTGCGACATGAAGGCAGAGGGTGCTAAGAATCCCCGGAGGACTGGACTAGGCTGCCATATGATGCTGACCTTGGCTACGTATAATGGACGCTCCCTATCTTCTGATTCAAGGCTTCTTGAATTGGAAGAGGAACTACAAAGGATCAAGTGGGACATCGTCGGGCTAAGTGAGGTAAGGATAAAAGGAGAAGATCTCATTGAACTGAAAAGTGGACATCTCTTCTACTATTGTGGGACTGATACTGGCAGAACTAGTGGTGTTGGTTTTATAATAAACAAGAAACTGAAGGATAAAGTTGTAGAAGTTGAAAGTTCCTCTGACAGAGCTGCACGACTCGTTATCCAACTCTCGGGAAGATACCAGCCTCAGATTATTCAAACTTATGAACCCACCACAAGTCATCCTGAAGAAGAAATTGAAGAATTTTATGAGGAAATTCGTCATCTAAATAATAAAGGTAGCAGCACTTAAAGATAATAATGGGAGATTTCAATGCAAAAATAGGGCAACAGCAACAGAATGAAACTTCAGTAGGTAAATTCGGTCACGGCAACAGAACCAGCGTGGAAATACTCTCGTAGAGTTTGCAGTGGCAGAAGGGTTTTTCGTCTTGAACTCCTTTTTCAAGAAAAAGCCACACAAGAAATAGACATGGAGACATCCAAATGGGACGACAAGTGAAATTGATTTCATTATGTGTAACAAAATATTCGTCATAGAAGACTACAGTGTGCTAAACAAGTTCAACACAGGTAGTGACCATAGATTGGTGAGATGTAAGATGCACCTCAATACTAAACTCGAACGTAGCAAGCTCATAAGACAAACAAAATGTATTGACATAACCAACCTTAAAAAACACCATAATACCTTCAAGTTGGAACTGAAGAACAGATTCTCTGCTTTAGAAGGCCTAACATCGGAAGAAGTGGATATTTCTGAAGTTAACAGAAAAGTAACCAAAGCTCCTATGGAAACAGCAACAAAATTAGCTGGGTCTAAGAACAAGTTGCATGTGAACAAATTATCAGGAAACCCAAAATGTTGATGCAAAAAAGAAGAGAGATGAGGACAACTAAAGAAGATGTGACTTCCAAAGTGGAATATATAGAGCTATGCAAGACAGTACGAAAAAGTATCACTGAAGACGTAAGGAAATTCAACTGTGAACTAGTAAAGAAAGCAATTGAAAACAACCAAAGCCTAAAGATAGCAAAGGGACATCTCAGTAAGGGAAGAAAACAGATTATGGCACTGAGAAAAGAAGATGGTTCTGTAACAAGAAATAGAGGCGACATTTTGACAAGAGTTAAAGATTTCTACTCCAAATTATATGAAAGGGATGATACATGTACTCCAGACATCATGAAAGGTACCAGAGTTCTTCCAGTCCTCCCAGCAGAAGTTGCTCATGCAAGCAAGAACATGAAGCGGGGAAAAGCTCCAGGAGAAGATGGAATTACTGTAGACATCATACAAGAAGCAAGTGGAGAAATCGAATCAGTACTCGTCCAAATTTTCACTCGATGCCTTAATGAGGGGAAGATTCCTGAGGATTGGAACAACGCTACAATGATCCTGCTACATAAAAAAGGTGACATTGAGGATCTCAAGAACTAAGACCTATCAGCCTTCTCTCAGTGGTTCATAAAATCTTCTCTAAAGTTCTTTCACACCGCTTGAAGGTGACACTGGACATGGCTCAACCGAGAGAACAAGCTGGATTCAGGAGTGGCTACAGCACAATAGATCATATCCACGTACTGAGAGAACTAATTGAAAGAGCGAGGGAATATGAACTTCCATTGTGCATGGCTTTTATCGATTATGAAAAAGCCTTTGATTCGGTGAAACCATCAGCAGTTACAATGGCTCTGAAATCCTGCGGTATTGAAGATGCGTACATTAATATTATTAATAACATCTATGAAAATGCAAGTGCAAAGATTCGGCTGTTTGAAAATACAACACACATAAAAATTGAAAAAGGAGTGAGACAAGGTGACACCATATCTCCGAAGCTCTTTAATGCCACATTGGAAAATGTCTTTCAATCACTGAACTGGGAAAACAAAGGGATAACGTTTAATGGAGATTATCTAACCCACCTTCGTTTTGCTGATGACATAGTCATTTTTGCAACTACCCCATCAGAGCTGCAGAGTATGATCCAGGAACTTGCTGACAAGAGTAAAGAAGTGGGATTAAAAATGAACTTTCTGAGTACAAAAGTGATGTTCAATGCTATTAAAAGAAATGAAGATTTATCGATTGATGGAGAAAAACTGGAGATAACAGACACGTACGTTTATCTTGGACAGCAGATATCAAGCGAGGGTCACATTGATGAAGAAATTAATCGGCGTACAAAACTTGCCTGGTGAGCCTTTGGAAGAAACAGCATAATTTTCAAGAGCAAATTTTCACTCGATGCCTTAATGAGGGGAAGATTCCTGAGGATTGGAACAACGCTACAATGATCCTGCTACATAAAAAAGGTGACATTGAGGATCTCAAGAACTACAGACCTATCAGCCTTCTCTCAGTGGTTTATAAAATCTCTGAGTTCTCTATATAAAATGAGTTCTCTTTCAATTAGTTCTCTCAGTACGTGGATATGATGGATATGGCATTATGTCTTAAAAGAAAAGTGTTTGATCAATGCATCCTTCCAGTGCTTACGTATGGTGCAGAGACGTGGTCCTTAACTAAAAGAGACATACAAAGGCTGCAGACAACTGAAATAGCCATGGAGAGGTGCATGCTTGGTGTAACCAGGAGAGATAAGAAGAGGAACTCGTGGATCCGAAAAATGACAAGAGTGGAAGACATCATGATCAGAGTTAAATCCCTGAAATGGCAATGGGCTGGACATATTGCCAGAAGGACAGACCATCGATGGACAGCCAAAATTTTAGATTGGATTCCAAGGGACAGGAAAAGACCCAGAAGAAGACCACATGGAAGATGGGTGGATGAAATTCGAAAATATGCTGGAGTGACATGGAGGAGACTGGCACAAGACAGACAGTTGTGGAGGAAACTTGGGGAGACCTTCGTCCAGCAGTGGATTGATAATGGTTGACAATGATGATGATGATGATGATATAGTACAAACCTATTTCGAAAAATAATAAGCTCCAACAGAAAATAAAATGACTAAATCACTCGTATTAACAACAACAAAAAAAAAAATTTCATTGTCGCATAATTTGTTTTACAGTGTGCGTGAGTTGAATTTTCGAGTGCCTGTGGCTCAGTGGTTAAAGGCGTGCGTTACCTGCTCAAGCGGCCCGGGGGCAACCTAGATTGGAACGAAAGGATCATCTGGGGAAAGGTCTGAAGAGTGCAGGGTCGGAATTTCAGTTTAAGTACGAAAAAACCTGAAATAAACAGGATTTCTGACTACGGAAAATCTCTGAAAATACGGAACTTGAAATAAACGGGCACTTCTAAAAACGGAAATTTCTGAAAAACATGGATACCTACCGGCTACTTTGCAGCACATTATTTTCAGAAATTTTCCGTGAATTTCATACCACTTATTATTTTTTAGTGTTGAATCTTGAGTGAAACGATTCGCATGTATTGAATGCAAACCCCTGGGGACGACCATAAAGAAAGACGAAACTGTTCGTATTCCGCACTATAACAGTCTGTTAGGTACACTGTAAAAAAATAATTCTAAAATTCACGATCCACTTTCCAGTATTTATTTCGAGAATTAACGAAGCATGTTTCTGATACAACTTTTTCCGTGAAATGACGGAAAAAAATTCCGAATCTCAAAGTTTTTCCATACGCCAGAAAAGTTCTGAATTTTCATAAACCTTTCCGCAGTTTCTTTCTCGTATTGACGGTAAATTGTCGTTTTAAAGGGGTGTTAACGGAAAATTCAGAATTTTCAGAAATTCCACATTTTTTTTCTAATATTGATAGTAAATGGCCGTTTTTAAGACGTGTTAACGGAAAATTCTAAATTTTCAGAAATCTTTCCGTAGTTCCCTTCGTATATTAACGGAAAAACCCTGTTCTCACTTATTCGTATCCACATGAGGGAAAATTTCCGGTAACAAGAGCGATTCGCGACAATACTTGAGGTTTGATTAACTGTTAAATTTCAATCATTTGTCGAAGAATCTGATTGTGAAGTTCTGTAGCGAGATCGGATATTATGGATAGCATATCGCATGCAATTTTGGTTATTGTGGCAACGGATGTTTCTTTCCCCCACAACCATTTTGTGCTCCAGCTATTGTATATTGTGTTACCGTAAGATACCAGTTACTTACATTATTGTATTTTGTGTTACCGTAAGATACCAGTTACTTACATTATTGTATATTGTGCAAGTAAGATACCGGTTACTTACATTATTGTATATTGTGCAACCGTAAGATACCGGTTACTTACATTATTGTATATTGTGTAACCGTAAGATACCGGTTACTTACATTATTGTATATTGTGTAACCGTAAGATACCGGTTACTTACATTATTGTATATTGTGTAACCGTAAGATACCGGTTACTTACATTATTGTATATTGTGTAACCGTAAGATACCGGTTACTTACATTATTGTATACAGGTAATTGTAGGATGTCTATGTATCACTCTGTGGAGTTATCTATTATAGCTATCAAGAGTAAATTTTATGTTTAGGAGTTTTGTGAAGTAATACTGTGAAACAGTACATTTCTTTTTCCTTTTCTTGGCTCTACAGTTCAGTGTGAAGCTTTAGTACCTCAACAAGCTTTTGCCATTGTTCCCTATTTTGGGCTGTTATTTTCCAGTTCTGGCAGCCCAGACTTTTGGTGTCTTCCACTATTGCATCTGTCCACCTGGTCTTTAGTCGTCCTCATCTTCTTCGCCCTTCAAGATGTTCGAACAATACTTTGTGAAAACACAAGTTTGTCAGTATCCTCTCACTCCGGAGTAAGTCGCTCTCCCAACTGAGCTACGCGGACAGAATGTCTCGCTGCAGATTTGTCGTTTTGACACATGTTCTCACCTCTGTAGTACGTCACATCATCAACCTCTTAATTTTTTTTTTTTTTTTTTTTTTGGTCTTTGAAGCGAAGTAGGAATTTTTTATTAATTCCAAACAGTGTGTGGAACAAACAAACATCACACATTTTTCGAAGAACCCAACAACCAGAGTGTATCCATTTTCCACAATCGGACGCCAATGTGAAAACACAAGTTTGTGCGTGTCCCCTCACTCCGGAGTTCGGAGTAAGTCCCTCTCCCAACTGAGTTACGAGGTCTCGCTGCAGATCTGTCGTTTTGACACATGTTCTCCCCTCTGTAGTACGTTACAACTTCCCTAGGAGCTTCATTTCCCTCCATTCGCGCTACATGGCCAGGTCACCTCGATCTTCATGACCGAATCATGTAAGTAACAGTAGGGTCTTTATAAATCGAGTATAATTCCTTATCGTAGCGTTTCCGCCAAAGTCCATCGTCACATATTGGGCCAATTATTTTTCTGAGAATTTTTCTTTCAAATGTATCCAACATTCGTTTATTTTCACAGTTAGTGCCCAAGTTTCTGAGGCATATGTAAGCACGGGTCTTATTAAAGTTTTATAGATGGTTAACTTTGTTGCTGGATATAAGAATCGAGATTTTAGTAGTTCTCCCAGGGCATAGAATACTCTATTTGCAGTCATAAGACGGATTTTTATTTCCGTAAAGACACCATTGGTACAAGTTACCGTAGAATCCAGATATTTAAAGCTGTCAACCTTGTCGAATGTGGGACCACCCAACATGATAGTAGAAGGCACACTGGAGTAAAAGGTTTTTCCTTGCAACCATATATTTGGTCTTAGATTCATTAATTAATAATCCTGTTTTTTTTTACTAGCATTCCCCAAGGCTGTAGTAAATGCCACTTCCAATGCTAGGCAAGATGTAGCAATTAGATCCAGGTTATCTGCGTATGCCAAAAATCGTACAGAGCTCTGAAAGGCTGTACCACTAACATGCACTATTGCATCCCTAACAACTTTTTCAAGTGCTATGTTGAATAGCAGACATGCCAATACATTTGACATTTCAAAAGTGTAAAAAGAAAAAATATTTCACATTTCAAAACAGTACATTTCACCTTTCCTTAAAGATAATTGAAAGTCATTGTTATAGTTTAAAAAGATCTCAAGTTCCAAAGCATTCTGTTGCTTTGAAAAATCTTGATTAAAAAACTACTTAATTTGTGAAAAGTCCTTCTACAGAAAACTACAATTATTACAAACGTATCCAAAAAATAATAGGCTTCAACAGAAAATAAAATGACAAATTCACTCGCATTAATGACAAAAAAAAAAAAAAAAATTCATCATCAAGTAATTAGAGTTTTACTGTAAACGTGTGTGTTGGCTCCCAAGTTTTTCTAGCTCAGTGGTTAACACGCTCGGTTTCTGTTGAGCCAACATAAAAGACTTCAGAACGAATGACGTCGACGCGAAAGGTTTCGTTGGTATAAGGAGATGTGAAATTTTGTCTTCGATTTTGCTAAATTTCTGTATAAATACGGAAAACTCCCCAGCGGACTTTTCTGAAATGAACGGGATCACTGATACGGAAAATCCGTGAAAATGTGGAACTCAAAAAACAAACGGGAACTTTTAAAAACGGAAAACTTCGGTGAAAGACGAACATCTACCGACAACTGTGTGCTTCATGTTATTTTCAGGAATTTTCCGTGAATTCACACAACTTACTTTTTTCAGTGCAAGGTAAATCAGAAAGTGAAGGTAGTTTGAGCATTAAACTGATACATAAAGCAAACACAGCTGCCCAACGTTAACGCGTCATAACGGCAATTAGACAAAGTTTATGCTCCTTGTCTTCATAGCATCTTAATTTATTTTTTTTTCCTTTACTTTCCGCTGCTTGAACTTTAATACCCCTATTTTTATCTTCCGTTAACAAAACATTGTGCTAATGAGTTTAGCAGAAACAAAAAGCGTGTCCTCCCCGCGAGTGAATAATCTAGCTGCATTGCACTTTGAGATCTGAACTAATTTAACAAAAAATATGTTACTCA
Source organism: Macrothele yani (assembly GCA_039090855.1). Classification (NCBI taxonomy): domain Eukaryota; kingdom Metazoa; phylum Arthropoda; class Arachnida; order Araneae; family Macrothelidae; genus Macrothele; species Macrothele yani. The sequence goes on from CM077004.1 coordinate 44,730,734, forward strand.
TTAAAACCTCCGTTGCTCAACTACAGTTACTTTTAGACAGTTTTATTTCTTTAAGTGATTTGCCTACTGAAATTTTGATACTGCAGTTGAATCCGTATATAACGAAGTTGAAGGGGGAATTAAAAATATTCGATATATGTAAGTATGTGCGAACTTCGTTGTAGCAGGAAAAACAAAAGACGAAAGCTGTTTTGGCGTATTTCATTATAGTAGGTTTAAACTAATCAACCATAAACCGATTTTCAATTAATTGAAGGTAACTGATAAACAGTTAATTAAAAAAATTAGCTAGCAAAAAATATGAGTGAGATATGATGTAAACAAAATGTTTAACAATTGTAAAAATTAAAATAATTGCCAAAAAATTTTTTACAAATATATTTTTGCTCGAAATAATGTACAGTTCTCTCGCCAGGAAAGTACATTTTTAAATGTCATGTTCGAAGAATTCTTTTTGTGTCAATTATGTGTTAGTACGAGTAACAATTTGTTCATATTTTCATAAACAGGGTTCTGTCTGTAGGTGGTGTAAGTGTTTGTATTTGAAATTGTATCACCACAGTTAGAAGCCCCCTTTCAAAATAATTTTTGCATCGGACTACGTTCTCCAAGCCAAACCCTTTGCCAATTATCAGAATCACTTAGTTATAAAATTTCTTTTGCCAATAAATGTTCAATGATTATTGCATTTTTATGCTATTAAGCATTCTTTTGAGCCAAAAGATGTGTTCATTATACCAGAGATTTAGTTATAAAATTTATTTTACCAATAAAGTTCAATGATTATTACGTTTTATTTTATTACATATTATTTTGAAAAAAATATGCCTTCCTTACACCAGAAAATTCAGTGGCATCCTCTTTGTTCCATCTGTCATTGTTAGAGCTAGAAATCAGACTTGTTCTTTGTCCACTTTTCTCCTTTCCTCTTGCTTATTACGAACAGTCCACGAATCTTTTAATCTGGAGATGTGATGACGTCACCAGAGGAAAGGCTTCTTTAAATCAGAACTGGGAAAGACCTTAACTTTTCAAAATGTCGGTTTCCGAAATTTTCCCTTTGTGAGTCATGAAAAATCCGTGATCAGATGTTTAGCCGTCTCTTTCATCCTGAAATTCATATTTTTAGACAACAGAGATTACTATAAGTTTCATATGGAACTGGATTTGGAAACTTACTTATTCCCAGTTTCCGTTTAAAGGCAGATTTAATGGAAATTTCCATTTTCAAGTACATATTTAGGTAGTTTCTATGTGAACTCATTTAATGGGGACTTCCTTTTGGAATAATGGTTATCGCAAACTTCTGGTTTGATTCTATTATGTTAGTTTCCATTTGAAAGCTCATTTCGTGTAAATTTCCATTTGGAAGCTCGTTCAGCTTAATTTCGATTTTGAGGCTTAAATTAAATGTCATTTCCCATTTCGAAACTCATTTTGTCGTCAATTTCCACTTTTGGAAACTTATTTGTCCCATTTTTGAGCTTATTCATGGTCAGTTCCCATATTTGGAAGCTTTTTTTAGAGAAAATTATTTTTTGGAAACTTGTTAAGCGTGATTTTTCATTTGGAAACTTATTAGTTGTCAATTTGAACTTTTGGAAATTTATTAGTCCCATTTTTGAGGTTGTTCATGATCAGTTCCCAACTTTGGAAGCCTTTTTTTTTAGAAAAATCTTTTTTTTTAGAAATTTGTGAGTGGGATTTCTCATTTTGAAACTTATCAGTTCTCAATATCAATTTTTGGAAATTTATCAGCTCCATTTTTGAATTTATTCATAATCCGTTCTCATTTGTGAGCTTATTTTGAGGAATATTTCTATTCGGAAATTTGTTAAGTGTCATTTTCTATGTAGAAACTTATTTACTGTCATTTTCCACCTACAAGCTTAATAGAATTTTAAATCTTAAGTCAGTTTATGATTAGTTTCCATTTGGAATTAATTTACTGTCGTTTCCCCTTGAAAGTTATTGAGTATAAATTTCAGCTTGAAAACTAGTGTAAGTGAAAAGTAGCAATAATTGATTAACAACTTGAAAAATTATTTTTACTTTCAATTTGCCCACGCTTTTTATAAGCCTCACTCTTGCAGAAACGTCGCTTTACAAAACCACATATAGTCAGTGCATAAATGATAATTTTTCAGAATTGTAGAATTTATATATTCTGCACATTATTTAAGCTCAAAAAAATGTTTCAGAATACGAAAAAAAATTCACTAAAATGTACTCTCCAAATGACAGTGATTTGGAACTCAGACAGTTAAGAGAATGGTATTTTCATTTTATCCAATTCTTTTCATTTTTTTTTCCCTGCTTGCCTATATTACGAACTTTCCTGAAATATCCTGTGCTAAACTGTAAAATACAGCAGTGCTCGTGTATGAAAAGCTTTCGAGGTCGTGTCTTACAAAATAAATGCAGTTGCATTTCACTGGTCTTAGAACGTCATCTGGTCACGTATATATGTGTATAGCTCGTGGCAGCTGAGCCATTTAAAAACTATTCTCAACTGAATTAAGTCTACTATACGCTCTGATGCCTTCGAAAAATGTCGAAAATAAAACCCTCTTTGTTTACTAAAATCTCTTTTGGGTGTTTGCACATTTTCTGAAATTTGCCCTTTGGAAGCCAGCTACGGAAAAGGCCTGCAGTATGACGAAACAGCGCATAATATTCAGCTCTAGTTGTTCCCAAAAGCCAACTCTGTCGTGTATCGCAAATATCAGAGACCTTTGGTCGAGATGGTAATGTAATGCAAAGTGGTTAGATGTCGTTGCTTGAGCTCTTCCACGCCGGAAATGTACGTGAGTGTGTGCGCGCGTGAGTGGGCCTCCATCGTTCGAATTTACGTATACACGAATGCTAAAGCCAAACGCATGCTGTTGGGGAGCGCAGAACATTGTTTGTAAAGCTTTTATACTGACGGTCGCTGAAACAAAAGGTTATATCTCCTCTTCGCCACAATAAATACCTTTCGGCTAAACATCATTCTAACTGTTCTGCCATTTCGATGTTTCCTTGCATACATCAAGTACTTAATTTCCGCCGGGGAAACTCGGGATCGATGTTTAAACATTTACACCGAGCAATAAAAGAAAATACAATGCTTTATTACTACTTTGCAATAGCATAATGGTGAAGTGCAAAAAAAAAAAAAGAAAAAAAAAAAACACTAAGTACTTCCGCTGGGTGCCGTTTAAAGATTTCTTTATTATCAACTATGGCCGCTGCTTACTCTACATATCTATCATCAAATCAAGTATTACTTTACTTTGTCTGAATGTCTGCATCCACACTCCTCCTACACACAAGAGGAAGTTGGATATGCACTAACATCCATTGTCTTAATATGTTCACTTAAGGGAATACGCACAGGAAATATTTGTGTTTAAACAACCGTAATTCATAGCTTTTTTTTTTTTTTTTTTCAAACATCCTATGTATTTTGCAGCTGTGCGTTACAAGGATGTGAAACATGTATGATTACAAAGGATGAAGAAAGAAGAATATAAAGAGCTACTGTAGGTAGATTCTTAGAGTTGGTGTGATGCAGAAAGTAAAAAATATAAACTAGAAATGCGCCTATTCAACATTCATTTTTTGTGTATTGCCTGCTATGTAAATTTTTGTTTACCTCTCGTCATATTTTCAGATCTGAACGTCAGGTCGGAACTCCCAAGAATTTATTCTTTAGGAATTCAATGGCAGTCAGTCAAGTCAGGAAAAATAATATATATTTATACAGTATAAGCTTACATGAACTCGAGCCTTTGTGTTAACTGCATTTAACGTTTAGCTTTAGCGGTAACATATATCGTTGTGTAATACAATATACTGCAATATATCGTTATCAATATCAGGGACGTAAACATAATGGAGAGTTTGTCAGTGTATGGGGATTGTACTTATTTGCATTCCACTGATGTTGCGTTCCAAATTAAGTATTAATAAGGTCTTGTTATTAAAAGGTTAATAAGTTAGTTTGTCTTTGTTTAATTAATGAGTCACAGGACAAACACGACATTAGCAGTTTTCTACTAATTCATTGTTAAATTTGTGTCATCGTTCTTCATATTAATCGACAACTATAACCACTGTTTGATGTGCAACGCTTGGTCCTTCACGACGGAATAAAGAACTTGCAACGAGAGCTTAATAACTGCTGACAAGCAGTGTTGTAAAAGACGCTTAGCGCGCCTTAGCCACACTAGGGCACTTTTCGCGGTTACATGGCAAGCCGTTTTTTCACCGCACTACAGGAACGTATTACATCAGAAGGAAAAACGGAATCAATCAACTATACCCCCCTATTTACCGTTGTGTTACAACGTCTGGATACCTCTACAACACCATTCTTGAAAAAACGTGCAGGTTTTGCTGCGATGAAATCATCAAGAAAATTCTGGAGATCAACATCATTGTTGAACGTTCTGTCACAGAGTGCATTCGACAGAGATCGCAACAGGTGATAGTCTGAAGGGGGTGACATCTGGGGAATAGGCCGGATGTGGAAGGAAATCCCATTTCATGTCCTGAATGATCATTTGGGTCATGTTTTGCACTGTGAGGGCGTGCGTTATCATGTTGGAGAAGGGCACTATGGCGCCGGTGTGGCCGTTTCTGCAGAACTGCTCCCTCCACACGGCGGAGTTGCTCACAATAGAGTGCAACGTTGATGGTCCGATTCCTCGACAGCATTTCCCAGTGAATAATGATTTCCATGTCCCACCAGATACATAACATGATCTTCGCAAGGCCGCCCCGGTGGCGCAGTGGTCTAAGGCACTGGCCTCTGATCATTCGTCCGTAAGGGGTCCGGGTTCGAATCCCGGTGAGGCATGGATGTTGTGTTTGTCTTACGGCACTGGCTCTCTCCCTTCCCTGGAACCAGTGACTCTAAATTAGGGACGGGCGACTGCTTATAGCCCATTGAGTTGCTCACGGTGGTTGTTAAACCTCCAATCAAAAAAAAAAAAAATCTTCGCAGGATGAAGGTCGTGTTTTGGACGTGGTGTAGGCCTCTTGTTTGGGCTTAACCATTCTCTCCGATGTCTGAAATTCACGAACAGACACCAGTTTTCATCTCCAGTAACAATACGTGACAGAAAGGCTTTGTGTTGCTGAGACCATTCGCGATAACGGGCGAGCAGGGAACCACATATGGCAACACGTTGATTCTTGTTGTCCTCGGTGAGAGTGTGAGGTACCCAAGATCCCAATTTCTGGACCTTTTCCATACGTTCCAGGTGTCGCACCACTGTGGTCTGATCACAGTCCATCTCAGTGGCCAATTCACGTATAGTTTAGCAAGGAACCACATATGGCAACACGCTGATTCTTGTTGTCCTCGGTGAGAGTGTGAGGTACCCAAGACCCCAATTTCTGGACCTTTTCCATACGTTCCAGGTGTCGCACCACTGTGGTCTGATCACAGTCCATCTCAGTGGCCAATTCACGTATAGTTTAGCAAGGAACCACATATGGCAACACGCTGATTCTTGTTGTCCTCGGTGAGAGTGTGAGGTACCCAAGACCCCAATTTCTGGGCCTTTTCCATACGTTCCAGGTGTCGCACCACTGTGGCCTGATCACAGTCCATCTCAGTGGCCAATTCACGTATCGTTTAGCAAGGAACCACATATGGCAACACGCTGATTCTTGTTGTCCTCGGTAAGAGTGTGAGGCACCCAAGACCCCAATTTCTGGACCTTTCCCATACGTTCCAGGTGTCGCACCACTGTGGCCTGATCACAGTCCATCTCAGTGGCCAATTCGCGTAAGGTTTGACGCTGATCCAAGTGGCGCAGATGGTTCAAACGATCCTCATCAAAGTGAGATGGACGACCTGATCATGGAGAGTCGTTGAGGTCAAAATTGCCACCTCGGAACCGCTCAAACCATTTGCGGGCTGTCCTCGGGGCAATAGCATCCTTCCCATACGCAGCACAAAATTTTCGAGTAGCCTCGGCGGCTGTGGATCCCTTGTTAAACTCGTAGAGGAACAGATGTCGGAAATGTTTATACTTCCGGACCTGAAAACCAAAAAACTATTAGCCACAATCACACAACGCAATATGATTTAGATGCACGATATTACTGGGTACATTTTGACATATAACTGGCCATCTGCACCGCCACTACTGACCTGGGAAACACTCGTGACATAAAACGCCATGAACTTATGCATCAGCCCAATATATAAAAACAGGGAAAACTGTGTCCGGTATGCAAACATACTCGTATCTTAACCGAATACTCCTACTACAGAAATATCCTCCTTGGTGGTAGAGTGGTCTGAAGCGTACGCTTCTGACCATTTTTCTGACCTAAGACTGAGTCCCAACCTGGACGTGTCATGGGTGGTGTGTTTAGCCAAAGGTGCTGGATCTATCTCTCCCCTGGAACAACTGACCCGAAATTAAAGACTGGTGACTGCTTATACACTGAGTGGCCACTTTATTATGACCACCTGACAGTTTAAAGCAAATGAGCTATGGCTGCACGCTGTTGCCACCAGAGGATGAGGCTAGTATAAAAAGAGAAAGCTTAGTGCTTGCGACAGTAGTAGAGGTGATTTTTGGGTGACGAGATGGGTAAAAAATGTGATTTGACGGACTTTCAACGTGGGCTGATTGTAGGAGCTCGGAGCCATGGAGCGAGTATCACCAAAACCGCCGCATTCGTGAAATGTTCCAGTGCAGCTGTTGTTAAAGTGTTTAAAGACTGGACTGTCAGCCAAAAAACTGGGTCTCTACGTGCAGCGTGTGGTCGTCATCGACTAGTGACTGCTCGTGCGGAACGGAGAGTGTCCAGACTGGTAACAGACAACAGAAGGACAACAGTGCAGCAAATTACAGACCATCTTAATCAAGGATCCCCTCAAATGACCTCTGCACGCACTGTTCGCCGTACACTGCATCGGATGGAATATTGCATCCGAAGGCCTGTTCGAACACCTTTGCTATCTGCAGTTAACAAGAGAAAACGTCTCCAGTCCGCATAGGAGCACAAGGATTGGGCAGTCGATAATTGGAAACAAATTATGTGGTCCAATGAATCACGTTTTCAGTTGCACCATGCCGATGGCCGAGTGAGAATTTGGCGGAAACAGCATGAAAGCATGGACCCCAAATGCATTGCTACAACCCTTCAAGCTGGTGGAGGCAACGTTATGGTTTGGGGAATGTTTTTCTGGCATGCTTTGGGCCCTTTAATTCGTGTTGATCAACGTCTGACGGGCACATCATATCTAAACATCGTTGCGGACCAAGTTCATCCTGTCATGTGGATGGTTTATCCCAATGGCGATGGCTATGTTCAACAAGATAATGCGTCCTGCCATAGTGCTCGTATTGTACAGGATTGATTTCAGAAACATGGCGGTGAGTTTACTTTGCTTAGGTGGCCACCACAATCTCCAGATCTTAACCCCATTAAGAATTTGTGGGATGAAGTTGAACGAGCCATCAGACAGCTGGATCCACAACCCTGCAATCTCACACTCCTGGAAAGTGCTATTCATCAAGCATGGTCTCAGATCCCACAAGCAACCTATCAACATCTCGTGGAGTCCATACCACGAAGAATCGACGCAGTATTAAAGGCAAAAGGTGGCCCAACGAAGTACTGAGGGGGTCGTCATAATAAAGTGGCCACTCAGTGTATAGCCATACGAATTGCCCATGGTAGTTGTTAAACCCAGAAGTAAGCAAACAAAACATACTGTGCAGATTGATCTACAGTTGGATCCCGCAGTAGGGTGTCTCACAAATCATCAGATTCTGTAACAAACAGAATATGTGGGGGTTAAGAATGCAGTACTCAGAGAGAAAACGGTACTGATGGACATTTGTATTAAACAACTCGCCAGCGGTATGGGCTCCAATAAAAGTGATCCCCTGAGCCCATTCTCTGCCTCCTTACGGGCAACTCCACATGTACCACATAATCTTAGTAAAAAACGTCGCATTAGTCTTATCGAATACTGTGTGAGTTAACAAATATTCCTAAGTATTTAAAATCGTATAGAACGTATTTAAATAAAAATTTAAAAAAATTAGCATATGTCTCTGACGTTACATTCTTTCTGTTGTTTAAAATTGCTAAGATTACTCAGTTTTAATATAAATTGATATTGGTAATTAATGATGGAAATTAAAAAATAATAATAAATAATAAAAACAACGAATCAGATTTTTAAAATTTCGAGGGTAATTTTTCGTAGTCCGTTAACCGCTAAGGCACTTTTTTATTTAAAGCTTCAGCACTGCTGACAAGTGACAGCAATTAATTTTAAGAAGAAGCTGGGGTTTTGCAAAATAAATCCAACCACACACTGATCATCAGCACTCCTAAAGTATTTCGTAGTGAGATATCTGAAAATGTCTCGCCAAAAAGCTGCATGAAAGGAATGGTGCACCTACTTCAGATATAAAAAAAATTGAGAAGCACTGAAAAGTGCCTTCAGTCCTTCCAGCAGAGGTTAGCCATACAATCAAGAACACGAAATGGGAAGAGATTCGGGGATAAATGGAATTTCCGAGGACATTGTAGAGAAAGCCAGTGAAGAATTCGAAACTACAATCGCGCAAGTTTTTTTAGATGCCTAAACGAAGGGAAGATTCCTGATAACTGTAAAAATGCTACAGAAATCCTGCTACATAAAAGAGGGAAACATGAGGATCAAAGGAACCACAGACCCATTAATCTCCTATCAGTTTTTTACAAAATCTTCATTATACTGTGACATCGCTTGAAGCAAACGCTGGATATGGCTCAACCAAGGGAACAAGCTGGATCTTGCTATGGCAACAGCATTATAGATCATATCCATGTAATGTGAGACCTAATTGAAAGAGCGAAGGCATATGAACTCCTACAGTTTACAGCTTCTCATCTAAATAAATTGCTGGCGCACAGTAATACAGCTCATCTAAATAAATTCAAATTTTTGACCCATCGTATGAGAGCTTATCCGAATAACTCTAAATTACTGATTCGCAGTAATACAGCCCATCCAAATAAATCCAAATTTTTGGCTCAGCGTATGAGAACTCACCCAAGTAACTCTAAATTACTGGTTCACAATAACACAGCTGGACTAAATAAATCCAACTTTTTGGCTCACCGTGTGAGAGCTCATCCAAATAACTCTAAATTACTGGTTCAGAGTAATACAGATCATCTAAATGAATCAAATTTTTTAGCTCACTATATGAGCGCCCATCTAAATAACTAAATTTCTGGTTTACAGCACTACCGTTCATTTTAAAAAAATGGAAATTTTTGTGTCACAGTATGAGATTTCTTCTAAATGAATCTGAATATTTGGCGCATATTACGACAACTCATCCAAGCAGGCCCCGATTAAGGTCTTAGTGGGGCCCTAGGCTACGACGTCTGAGTGGGCCACAAACCCGATGATGGAAAATCATTGTGAAGTCCTGTAAAACACGAAACTCAAGAAATATTCATTGCATTTGTGAAAATAATTAATACGTTGTACATTCTTCAAACTAATAAATTATGTGTATAGTTTTCGTACCAATAAGTTTCAGAAAGTATCAATATTATTAAATATAAATAACTTATTGTACAAAATCACACGTATTTGAGTATGAGGTAGGAAATAGAACTCGTTTTTATATAATAATAACACCATACCCATTCCGCCAATCTCAAAAAGGCCTTTTTTTCTTATTATTTGGGCAAAATATAGGGTATTTAGTCATAGAAATCTACGGATCTCACTAAATCACTTTCAATGATCATTCGCATCAATGACCTTGCCCAGTCACCTTCAATGACCTTTTCATTGCACGCTCCTTCCTTAAGATTTGTATCAGGCAAGCCTCATCCCTAAATATGTGTTAAGTACAGTTTAAACGCAATCAGTCACAGTAAAAGCTATTGACGACTGGCAGCAATTAATTTTAACAAGAAGCTGGGACTGGGCAGAATAAATCCAACCACATACTGATCAGCACTCTGTGACGTACCTGCCAGCAGGACGCACACGACATAAAGGCAGATAGTAGTCAGAACAAACGTCCGCGTAGCTCAATTGGTAGAGCGACTTAATGAGGGGATCCGGGTTCGAATCTTGGCGTGGACAGAAATGACGGAGAAATTTACTTCGTTATAACTCCTAAAGTGCTTCGTAGTGAGAAATCTGAAACCGTCTCGCTGACGTCACGGTACATACAGCTACACGAAACATTCACCTTAACTCGGTCACTGCCTTGAGAGCTATTCGTTTAATAACCGCTGTTTAGGATCGAGTATAGAAACCATCACAAAGATCAATGGCCTTGAAGGGTGGAATGTGTGATCGACGAATATCAAATATATACACATATATGTATAATTATATCGACCATTGCGGTGAGTTATGGCCAAACCTTCCCCCAAAATGATTCCATTATTTAGAACTTGTCCCTCTGTCCCCGGTAGCTGGAAGATACCTGACAGAGAAAAACCACTGAATTTTTGACGTACAGTGCACGAGTTCTTCTAAACAACTTTAGACTGTTGCTATTTTTCTAAACAAATCGGCTCACAGTTTGGCAGCTCATTAAAATAAATCTAGATTTTTTACAGTACGGTGTAACAGCTCTTGACTCTAAATAGCTTACGCTTACCGCATGAAAATTCTCTTAAAACAAATTTGAATTGTTTGCCTTCCTTATGACAACTTTTCTAAAGAACTAGAATCGTCGCCAAATACTACGATACACTTTATTTAAACATTATATATTATTGCACTATACGATAGTTCTAAAGAGAGCTGTATTTTTGGCATGTGGTACAACAGCTCTCGAAAACAACTTTTGGTTGCTGCTGTTTTTCTAAACAAATTCAAATTTTTGGCGTGCAGCACAACACTTCTGAAAAAAAAAAAAAGATAAAAAAATTAACTTTAAATTGTTGTCATACGTACCCTAATCATCATCATTGTAAACCATTTTCAATCCACTGCTGGACGAAGGTCCCTCCAAGCCTCTTCCACAACAGTCTGTCTTGTGCCAGTCTCCTCTATGTTACTCTCTCATACTTTCGAATTTCATCTATAACGAAGTAAATTTCTCCGTCATTTTTATCCGCGCCAGGATTCTAACCCGGATCCCCTCATTCCGGAATAAGTCACTCTACCAATTGAGCTACGCGGACGTTTTATTCTGATTCCTATCTGCCTTTATGTCGTGTGCGTCCTTCGGGCAGGTACGTCACATCTCCTGGTACGTTACATCATCTCCCCTTATTTTATTTTTTTCGAAGTGCTGGAGAAGGGATTCTCTTATTTTTCCTATCTCGCGGTGTGGAAATAACATCACACCAATGCGAGATTTTGAACGGTCGGGTCATCCGGATAGTTCGGGCGCCATTATAACGAAGTAAATTTCTCCGTCACTTCTGTCCACGCCAGGATTCGAACCCAGGTCCCCTCATTCCTGAACAAGTCACTCTACCAATTGAGCTACGCGGACTTTTTATTCTGATTCCTATCTGCCTTTATGTCGTGTGCGTCCTTCTGGCAGGTACGTCACATCTCCTGGTACGTTACACATCCACCCGTATATAGTTAAAAATAACCAAAAAGAATAGTTCAAAAATGAACAAATATCCTACACCTAGTAAACGTCTGGTATTCGGAAAATTCAGTAGACACCGTAAACCACGTGGTTAGCAATTTTATAGCTTTGAAACAGTTTCGTTTTTAATCTCTCAGAAGAAATATTTAACGAAACTTGTACAGTCGAAGCGTAATATATAAATAATTGTTTGCGAAAAAATAATGTGACACGAAGGAATGGATTATCAGTAATAGAGCCGGAGGCTTTAGAAGTAAGCACAATAAAAGTGTATGTCTTGATAGAGCTTTTCCACGTTCAGTTCTTTTCTTCTTTCAAACAAAGTGAATTAATAGTAACACAATGGCCAAGTGTTTAAAACGGGGAAAGAAGATCTGCAGATTTTCAAGTATCATTTTCGTCTGGTAGCTTGCCATCAAGTTTAAGCTCTCTATTTCTGGGAGCCAAACAAAAGGGGTTCCACATCAGAGAGGGGGGGGATTAGCCGTGTTGTCAGGCGGAAAATAAAACAAAAAATAAAACGCAATTGTAATTGCTCATCAGCAAATGAACAAGGAAGCCGAAATATTCGTTTGCTGTATTTCTAATAATGAAATTTACCTTGTGATTTTATAAAAATTATCAACAGATATTTTATTTCCAAACGTTTATAAAAAAGAAATATGAGAAATTAGCTGGGCTGCTTAAATAAAGAATAAGTAGCGGAAAAATAAATGTTGTACGCATAGATAAAATAAGGCGTTATACGTTTCTGTATTTTTATTTATTTTGTTTTTGATACTTGTTTTAAACATTTACCACATATCACGAGAACATGTCAAACACAATACGGGCTGGCAATACAGTTCTTTATACAATGAGCAATGCTAAACATGGGAAAAGTTTTTATTTATTTTTTTATTTATTAATTTTTTGAAAATAAATCGCTTAAGCCTCATAAGGTGGACGAGGGTCCACTTTATGAGGTTAACAAAAAATATTGCGTGGACACTGCCCCCCCCCCCAGTAAAATTATTTGAGGGGCAAGATTCACCTTGCCACCCCCCTTCCCAGTCGGCGCTTGTGGTTCCACCATGGTTTCCAACAGTTAGTTGGCCACACAGCCAGGTAAGTGAGTGGGCATAGCTAGTATGTATAGTATTTAGCGTTTACTAAAAGTCGTAAAACTACTCAAATGCATTGAAGACGTATTCACGCTTCTCTTTTCGAAACATAGTGTTAACGACGCTCCAATAGCATTCGAAAATAATAAAAATTTAAATAGCCGCTACAAAACTAAAATAATTCCATGTTATATAAGTTTGAAGACATGTTAAGCTTTTTAAATGATTTGTTGTTGTTGTTGTTGTTATTCGTCGTGGTCGCTGAATCAAATCAGCGACCACGAGACATAACCGCCAACATAATCGTGAAAGCAATTTGCAACAAAGTATCATTTCGATGGTACTGAAATTCAAGCCACAAAAACAGTGTGCATGTGGACAAATATAAAATCTACGCATTCCGTGAGGAATTTGAAATTCCTGACACTATAATTAGAATCTTGACGTGATGAATTTTAGCAAAAGAAAATCTCATATCTGTTTTTAAGTTGGTGGCACACATCTAAGAATCAGTGAGCAATCTTCGAAGAATTTGGTCAGTTCCAGTTTTCACAACTGATTCTAATTTCTTCAAGATGAATCTTCAGATTTTCTTTCTCCTAATACATTAACCACAACTGAAACAGCTACTGCACTCTTCTTGAAAAAGATATTGAATTTCGATTGCAAATTTCTATGTTTTGCAGTGTTTTTCTGTTATTTTTCTTCACCTGTATCATTCTCTATAGGCATATCTATTTTTAAATTATTGCAACTTCTTTACATACCATAGTAATATCAAGAGTATTATTATTAGTAGTATTATATTTTATTTTATTTTCTCATCTACAGCAATGGCATCTGTGGCATGGCCCATCTTGTCAGTGCGGACATGAAGTTACATAGTCACTCATGGTTTATAAATCGTCGTACATTGTGGCACGTATCGAGAATTACTTCTTTGATTTTGGGCCTTAGATGTTGTAGACCTAAAGCATCAAGCTGAGTTATAAGAGTCTGAGGAATTTACCAGTTGCAGAGATATTCAGTGGACGTATGTGAACTGTTTTCAGCTGAATGTTACGGTCCAATAATATTCATAATACCTGTGACCGATAATTTTTTTTATTTAAAAAAAAAAGAGTGGCAAAAAAATAAATAAATTGACAGTGCATAAATGATGAGCATAGACTGTAACAACAGGGAAGACAAGGGAAAAGGCCAAAATGGCTTGACATTAGCCCTACTGTTTTTTGCATGATTTCTGTTTAAGCAGATAATGACTGCTTCCTTCTGCCTTTTGTTATACAGCACTATGTCTGGACGTTATTATTATTATTGCTGACTCACTCGACCTGGACCGGTGAGAAAAAGTGCATTATTCATCTCAATTCTGAAAATTCAGCAATTTTCTAGTGATGTGGCAAGTCTGTAGAACTACTGTCTCTTGAATTGGGTGACTGTGGCAATCCTGATTTCTCGAGATTTTTTTTTCTTTTAAGTCATAAGGTATTCCTGTGGTTGACGAAATGAAAACTAGTACGAACTGTGTCATGCTCTGTTTCAAAATCCTTTGGGTTTCCATTCGTAGATCCTCGTATCTCGAGATTTTCTCAGACAGGCCTACTATTTTTTGGATGATTTCTGTTTAAGCAGATCCACTACACCATTAGTTTCATCATTTTTTTTTCTGTCTATAACTACAATATCAGATCTATTGTGCTCAATTTTCTTGTCTCCAATGACAGTTTTGCTCTAATATGTGACCCAATTTTGAATTTCAAGAATAGGTTCGGGTAGGTACTTGTTGCATATAAGGTGGAGGATAGCCTTGGACTCGGCGGCATTTAACGCCAAGTGATTGATGTAAGATCTTTGATACTTGGTCGTGCCTGTTATGGTATTATTTTGATGCAAAGAGCCAGGGGCTGAAAACGTGTTCTATCGTTTCATTGGCTTTTCCACAAATTCTACAGGTGTCATCATCTGCAACTTGTATTATGTGTTTCCCACAGTTCTGGATTGCAGTAACGCAGTCTCGAATTCCAATGAAGAATGCTCTTAAGTTTCTGGATAGAGTTGACCTTTTTCTTAAAAGTTGCATATTTCCAGATCTAAGGAATTTCATTATTATTATTATTATTATTATTATTATTATTATTATTGTTGTTGTTGTTATTATTATTTCAGAGTGTGACCTCACATCACAAAGGAGATCCACTGTAACTTGATGTTAGTGCATAGATTATTAGAAACGCTACATACATTTCAAGCCAAATACTGGTCTTAAGAGATATCAGTCCATTGTGACGATTTAAAACAGATTTAGCAGTTTCGGGGGAAAACTCTTTTTCTTTTTTTCCTCGCCACCCCTGCCGTTTTCTCTAGACTTGAATCTGTGAAATTATTTAGATTGACTAAAAGAACGAAATTTTAAAAGAACTTGTAAGGATGTAATCTATGTCAAAACTCTTCATCTTTCTCCCCATATCAGTTCAAGAAATACTTTTAACCTATAAAGTGAGAATTTGCTAATATGGGTATATCGCACGCACACCGGTTGACTGTACCAAAGCTCGAATTTAAATAAGTTCTCCCACACAGATGAGAAAGGATATCCATTTTTTCCATTCTTCAAATGACGAAGTGGCATTCCATCCAAGCGCGCAACAGAATTTTGTTTTTTTTAAGTGGAGGTTTGTGATACCGATGAAAGAAATATGAACAGTACGCCAATAATTTGCATGCAAAATCGATATATTATTGATATCTTTCGGGGGGGGGGGAATTCTTTTTCCCGTAATTTGTATTACTAGAAGTTTAATTGATATCTTCAAAATAAGTCTCCTGGTTGCGAGCGAATTAAAGTAGTGAAAATAACAAGGTAATTTATAATCAAAAAGAATGAAGTAATAAATTCCATTAGGAATAATCAGAATAAAAATAATGCAATATTTTGTCATAAACATAACTATAATATAAAGGCAATACACTCTGAATAAACGTGTATCTTCTGTCTGGGGTATCTCCTGTCGGAATGACCAGTGGTGACGGCATTTTATTATTATTATTATTATTATTATTATCTGTTCTGATGTTATGCTACGCTAATGCTCAGAATTACTTCCAGAAAAAGGACGGTTCATGACTTGGAAACTTAATCAGACATCCACCTTTTCGGAAGAAATTTAGAGCTGAGCAACTGGTAACAGAAAATTCTAAAATCCCTTCATCGTGCCATTTCCTAAGAAGTCACGTGGGTTGGAACAGCTTTAGTTAGATGGGCATACCCTAGATAGTTATACTAACTCCTACGCTCATGAGACGGCTCCACGAGGACAAGTTTATCCTCTTTGTCTCAGTGGGATATATGGGCAGCAGAAAAAGTCGATTGTTGTCTATGCTCTAGCTTCAGGTTACAGATGAAAACCTGATAATATAGGAATGCAGAACGTTTATAATTTTGTTTTAAGAGCACTCAGTGAAGAGGAAAATTGAATCAAACTGAGAGAGAGATATATAGAAGGTAAAAAAAAAAAAAAAAGCACTGCTAGATCCTAGAAGAAGGTAAAAAAAAAAAAAAAGCACTGCTAGATCCTAGAAAAAATAAAAATAAAAAGCCTCTGGGTTGTGGAGGAGGGTTTAACACTTAAAACCTTATCTTGGTTGCGCCCCTGATTCTACCTCATATTTCGGAGAACAGAGGAAAAGTTTAAAACAATGTAAAATCCTAAATACGTCTTTGAAATGAAAGATTATTTCAAATTATTTCAACAAGCCAGTGTATTTCTTCGATTTTACAGCACTAACCTGTTACCAAGTTTGCTGCACTTGAAGAGTGTTGCACGCTACGAGTAATATGGCGAAGTTTGCTAATCTTTAAAGTGACCACCAGTTTTAGATAAAATAAAAAAATTAAAGTTTCAGTAAATAGACATATTACTTACCATTCAAGAGAATCAGTTTGTAATTTAAAAATATCTGTGTGGGATATTTAGCTATCTGGGGCATCACACAACAACTATGGAGTGTTTAAATCAAAGCAGTATTTTGTTAACTAGTTTATGTTAACTTCCATAGTCTTGCATGGTTGAAGATAATAAAATAGCTATAAGTAATAATTTTCATGCAATCCTTTTAAATTATTATTATTATTATTATTATTATTGTTGTTGTTGTTATTATTATTTCAGAGTGTGACCTCACATCACAAAGGAGATCCACTGTAACTTGATGTTAGTGCATAGATTATTAGAAACGCTACATACATTTCAAGCCAAATACTGGTCTTAAGAGATATCAGTCCATTGTGACGATTTAAAACAGATTTAGCAGTTTCGGGGGAAAACTCTTTTTCTTTTTTTCCTCGCCACCCCTGCCGTTTTCTCTAGACTTGAATCTGTGAAATTATTTAGATTGACTAAAAGAACGAAATTTTAAAAGAACTTGTAAGGATGTAATCTATGTCAAAACTCTTCATCTTTCTCCCCATATCAGTTCAAGAAATACTTTTAACCTATAAAGTGAGAATTTGCTAATATGGGTATATCGCACGCACACCGGTTGACTGTACCAAAGCTCGAATTTAAATAAGTTCTCCCACACAGATGAGAAAGGATATCCATTTTTTCCATTCTTCAAATGACGAAGTGGCATTCCATCCAAGCGCGCAACAGAATTTTGTTTTTTTTAAGTGGAGGTTTGTGATACCGATGAAAGAAATATGAACAGTACGCCAATAATTTGCATGCAAAATCGATATATTATTGATATCTTTCGGGGGGGGGGGGGAATTCTTTTTCCCGTAATTTGTATTACTAGAAGTTTAATTGATATCTTCAAAATAAGTCTCCTGGTTGCGAGCGAATTAAAGTAGTGAAAATAACAAGGTAATTTATAATCAAAAAGAATGAAGTAATAAATTCCATTAGGAATAATCAGAATAAAAATAATGCAATATTTTGTCATAAACATAACTATAATATAAAGGCAATACACTCTGAATAAACGTGTATCTTCTGTCTGGGGTATCTCCTGTCGGAATGACCAGTGGTGACGGCATTTTATTATTATTATTATTATTATTATTATCTGTTCTGATGTTATGCTACGCTAATGCTCAGAATTACTTCCAGAAAAAGGACGGTTCATGACTTGGAAACTTAATCAGACATCCACCTTTTCGGAAGAAATTTAGAGCTGAGCAACTGGTAACAGAAAATTCTAAAATCCCTTCATCGTGCCATTTCCTAAGAAGTCACGTGGGTTGGAACAGCTTTAGTTAGATGGGCATACCCTAGATAGTTATACTAACTCCTACGCTCATGAGACGGCTCCACGAGGACAAGTTTATCCTCTTTGTCTCAGTGGGATATATGGGCAGCAGAAAAAGTCGATTGTTGTCTATGCTCTAGCTTCAGGTTACAGATGAAAACCTGATAATATAGGAATGCAGAACGTTTATAATTTTGTTTTAAGAGCACTCAGTGAAGAGGAAAATTGAATCAAACTGAGAGAGAGATATATAGAAGGTAAAAAAAAAAAAAAAAGCACTGCTAGATCCTAGAAGAAGGTAAAAAAAAAAAGCACTGCTAGATCCTAGAAAAAATAAAAATAAAAAGCCTCTGGGTTGTGGAGGAGGGTTTAACACTTAAAACCTTATCTTGGTTGCGCCCCTGATTCTACCTCATATTTCGGAGAACAGAGGAAAAGTTTAAAACAATGTAAAATCCTAAATACGTCTTTGAAATGAAAGATTATTTCAAACAAGTTTTTGCTAAAGTGCCGGTGCTGTGTTCTGCAAAGCACAACACTATGTCATTAACTAAAAGGGTGGATTCAAAACAGTTCAAAAGTTTAAGCTGATTTTTAAAATACTTTTTTAAATAACTGACCAAAGAAATAATAAAGAATTTAAAAAATAAATAGAATTGAAAGCTCAAATTCGAAATGACTGAAATGCTTCTTATTGTTGGAAATAAAATTATTTAAAATAAATTTAGTCCAGCATGCACGTGCATAGATAGCCCCAGGGGATATAGGGGGGTCGGAAAAGTTGAAGGGTCAGTTCCCAAGGAGGGAGCGAAGTGACGTTCCCCGGACGGATTAGATGAATTCCAGACTGGTCAAGTGACCTTGGCATCCGCGGACAAGGTGAAGCTCAGAAGGTCTTCACTGGTCACGAGGAGTTGAGTTCGAGGAGCAGCGAAACACAGACGTGGATAGCGGATCGTCGAGCGATGTGACGAGAGATAGATGAAGTACTGCCCGCGCTGACAATTGGATAAAGATTTGGATTGAAAACCTGAAAGACATATGGAAGTACCAGTTAAGTGATTTTTCCTTTTCCCTGTTATTGCATGTACTTGCTTAAATTTATTCATAAACCTACTTAGAGCACGTGGCGTGTGCATTGGTCATGATCAAACAATGAAAACCCAGTTAGCTAGGTAAAACATTTAAGTAAAGCATAGGAGAAAAGGAACTAGAAGTAAAATGAATCACTAAGCTTTGCACTTATATATATAGATAGATGTATGCAGAAATGATCGGAGACGTTATAGAGAAAAATCGTAATAATAGTAAATTTTATGTGTAAGGTATTGCTAACGGCTGCACCCACGCACGTGGTACCTTAGTGTTCCTAAATCTCACGTATTAAACCATTTTTACTACTTCCACATAAGACTACTGTTTGTTTGCCTTATAACCACACAAGACATAAGTTAAGGTATGTGTAAGTTAAAATATGTGTTTATGTTTCTAATTTCTTTCACGAGCGGCACCTTTATTCCCCCACCATTCCAGTGACGGGATAAAGGTGAATCACAACGCCGTGCTTTATTATATGCCAGTACATATAAGGGGCACGTTTTTGTCCATATACGATCACTGTAGAACAAAAGTCCCATAGTTATAAAAAGGCACGATAAAGTAAAGTTAATCGGTAAATGATCTGTAACTGATGCACCTATAATTTGTTCATAATAATAAATATAACAATAAAATTAACACCTTGTATTTAACATTGATGACAGTAACACGTGTTCCAATGAATAGCATCAACACGTGTTCCATTGTTCATAACTTTAACACGTGTTTTGTATTAGAATGTAACGTTGGTACAGATTAACGTTTGAAGATTTATGGTGAATTGTTTCATAAAGTATATAACTGTGGTGAATTGGTATGAGCTAAATATTTGTTTATAACATATGATTATTATGATAATAAATATTTTAAAATAACGGAGAATATAACATTATAATGTTTTTTTTCTTTTCTTTTTTTTTTTTTTTTTTTTTTTTTGGTCCTCCAAATATACGGATTCTTACGGTATGACTGCAACCGTTCCTCCATCCACTCTTCTATAAACGGTGCGCGTGGTTATATAAACATCGATACACGTATTTGGAATAATTAGTTCCTAGATGTAGAGAAAGGACAGAGCAATGCACCATTTATGCCATGCGGAGATTTGAGCTCAAAAACTACTCGATCAATTCATAGAGTAGATTTTTTTTCGAGCATGGTCTTCGGCTAACTTAAGTTTATTTATATACTTAACTTAAGTATGTCGTCCCAGTGGCGCAGTGGTCTAAGCGATGGCTTCTGATCATTCGTCCCAGATGGGTACGGGTTCGAATCCCGTGAGGCATGGATGTTGTGTTTGTCTTACGGCACTGGCTCTCTCCCTTCCCTGGAACCAGTTACCCTAAATTAGGGACGGGCGACTGCTTATAGACCACTGAGTTGCTCATGGTGGTCGTTAAATCCCCAATCAAAAAGATAAAAAACAACAACTTTAGTATTCTTAAGTTAATTGTGTTCTTCGGCTAACTTAAGTTTATTTATATACTTAACTTAAGTATACTTAATTTAGTTGTCGTCTTCGGCTAACTTAAGTTTATTTATATACTTAAGTATATTTTTAAGTTTGTTGCTGTCTTCGCTAACTTAAGTTAATAAATTTAAATTGTATACTTGAGTTTATTCATATACTTAACTTAGGTATACTTAAGTTAGTTGTGGTCTTCCGCTAATTTAAGTTAGCCAAAGACAAACAAATCAGGTTGGCCGAAGACTATGCTCGAAACCACTCGGCAGCAGGCGAATGAAGTACTGTAGCATTCGAAGTCAGTAATTGCAGACCGAAGGCGAAATTTCTAACAGTGTATATTTTAAAGTTTGCTTTCGAAATAGCCATGATTACAAAAATAATTTAATAAGGGTGAGAGATAAGGTCGCGTTCTTTGCATGAAAGAGTGAATAAAAGAAATGGCAGAATTCAAATTCAAAAAGAATGATTATTTCATCATTATCATCAACCATTATCAATCCACCGCTGGATGAAGGTCTCTTCAAGTTTCTTACACGACTATCTGCTTTGTGCAATTCTTCTCCATGTCACTGCGGAATGCTTTCGAATTTAATCTATTCGTCTCCCACGTTGTCTTTTTCTGGATACTTTCCGGTCCCTTAGCTTTCAGTTGTCCAACGATGGTCAGTTAGTTCTTCTATAGCAATATGTCCAACTCATTGCCACTTGAGGATCTTTCCTTCCCAGGTAGCACGGCCTTGCACCTTAACGTAGGCCTAACATTGTACCAACGTTTTGTATTCGTAAAAGACGGTGGCTCAGTGTGAGGCTACGTCAAATTGCAAGGCTGTGCTACCTGGGTTTGACACTCATGTCAGTCACACTTGCTATTTTCCTGACCCATAGTTTCTTTTTCTGTATTTCTTGGTTACACCAAGCATGAATCTCCCCATGTTTCTTTCAGTTTCCTGCAGCCTCAAATCCATGTCTCCGATCCATAAATAACAACTGGAAGGGTGCACTGATCAAGCACTTCACTTTTGAAACACAATTATTCTTGAATACTGTGTCGCTTTTTCCCAATGCACTCCAGCCAGGTTTTATACGCCTATTAATTTCTTCTTCGATGTGACCTTCGCTTAATATCTCTTGTTCAAAGGGATGTAGGTAAATTGCGGCTAAATAATCTGCTATAATCCTTAGAAGTTCTAGGTGATTGCAACCTCACAAGAAAATTGCAGCGAAAAGCTGTAAAGGATATTACTGAACGTCCATCAAAGATAATAAACGCTGCTGTGAAAAAAAAAATTCTGACGCTTTGGAGACCTTCACAGAAAAGGATATTTCCTGCGTTAAGAAAAAAATGCTGAATGACAGGCATCAGCAGAACACACGACAAATGCATGCGAGTCTTTTCATGCTCGGTTTAATACTCACTGTTATCATCCCCATTCAAGCTCATACAACTTTATAGAAATTCTGAAACTTTTTCAAACTGAGACATATATTAAAATTCAAAGCTCTGATAATGTCACTCGGAGAAGGAAATCTAAAATTTCCATGAAAGATAAGAAATATTGTTTAAGAAAATAAGCGATTATTATAGAAGAGGATGTGTAACCTGACTTAAATTGGTGAAATTTGCATCATATTTTTCAAAATATTAATTTTTGGGTAAGCTGAGGTTCTTCTGAAAGTAAAATAAAATTATCTATATTCAACTTTCCATAAACTATGCATATTCAAGTTTTGTATGACAGTACTACTTCATCTTTCTCTCTTCAGTATCGGTAAGGCGAAAGTGTTTTTATTCCTCTTATAGCAACCATATAAACAGGTATTTAACTGGAAATATTCGTTGATTTTCATTACTATAAAGACGTAGGCTATTATGTTTTGTGTTGCCTTCCCTTCCCGTAAGCTTTAGCCGTAATTTGCCTATGGAGTTGCGGGTAAATCCTAAGCCGCTGTCGTCTACCTTTCCCTTAGGCTATAGCCGAAATTTATCTATGGGGTTGTAGACCACTGTGGCTCTGGCCGCAATTTACCAACACCGTTCTGAAGTAGATGCACGCGACAATTATTTTTAAATTTACCCCATCGATCTCTAAATCTTCAGTTCTCGCACATCAACTTTGTTTTCTACAAGCTCATCTTTGATCCCATTTAATTGCACACTTCAAAATTGAAAGAGCTTGGATTTCTTCGTAAAGAATTAATTATGATGGCGAAGGAGTAGCATCTTTCCAATCGCCATAACTTACTATGCCTATAGTAGGAAAAGTATTATTATTAATTTGACTATCTATTACAGTGAAAATTAAAAGAGTTCCCATTTTCAGATTAAATCACTTTTTTTACTTGGCTTTATACTTTATCCAAACACTTTCCGGCGTTCAGTGAGCAGAAAATAAGCGAAAAAAAATTGGGAACACAGGATCATAGAAAAACGACTTGTTCTGACGACTTGTTCTCATAGGAAAAATTGTTCTGAAAAAAATATGCATGGCATATTTATCGAAAAAAATAATTCTTCGTATTTCAACTTTCCTTATTCATAAAATTTATAAAGAACTCAGTGCCAGGCATTTTTTAGTTAGATTTTTTTTTTTACGAAACTTGCTCATTGAAATGTGTTTAAAATTTTCTATTTCAACTTCGAGGTCTTTTTACAACAGTTAGGTAGCGCAGAAGTGGCCCCTACAAAAATTAGTCTTATACACTTTACACGAATTCGAATAGGTCGTGACATCTTTAATCATACATATGCAATGCGTGTTAGTGTGTTAAAATATAGTTAATATGATATGAACCATACACGTATTACATAAATTTTATACGTTATTAGATACGTTATTACATAAATTTTATAAAATTTCATAATCTAGAAGTGTGGAAAAAAATAACCAAAGGAATAAGGCTTAAAGGGGAAGGATGGATTGCTGAAGTGAAATTTTGCTACATAGTTGCTTAAGCTGGCTTCTCGGTTTTGTAAACCGACAAAAGATCCTTACTCTTATGGAACTTAGAAATCGCCTGTTTGTCAGCCCAGAGGAGGAGAACTCAAAACACTAAGAACTGTCTGTGTGAGGATGATGTAGTCCTCCTCTATCTGAAGTCTGAGAAGAGACAAGAAAATCCTATCCAATCTGTTCTGTGCAATGAACATACATAAATAAAATAAGTTATGGAGCCCTGCTTTAAGTAAACAGAAATTTTCTGCGGAATACAATTTCACGTTTTATGCAATGACAAAAGAGAAACATTTCTTTAAAACTGCAACAAATATTAAGGAAAATATAATTTACTAGAAAAGACCTACTCCGCAACTTATTTATTTACTTTTTTATGAGTGGTTAATAAAATAAAGAATAAGAAAAGCAACTATTGTCACACAGTGCAAATGATATTTTCTCCTGCATATTCATTTTTGGGAAAGCTTATTCATTGTAAAGAGAAAAATAAAAAATAAAAAATTTTGCCGATTGTGATAAAGCGCCTCTCTTCACGGTAAGTTGAGGTTTTCTTTTTCTTTTCTTTTTTTACAAACTGTAGTAATATACCTCTTTAAAAAGAGAGGTACAGTGAAACGTCGGTTATATATTTTTCTAGGTGATGGCCTTAAATAACGTATAAACAAAATTTCAGACTATTGCAAGATTTATGCTTTACATGAGTATAAGATTTTCCTTAATAATGACTTATTTAAAGTCGAATCGGCGGCGAAAAAAAATATTACAAGTTATAATACATTTTATACAATTGTAAAGATCAGTGAAAATCAAACTTCTCTTTTGATGTCACTATATGTCTGTAAAGATCCTGATTCTAAATTAAATGAAATCCTCACTAATAAGAAAATGAGACCAGTATAATAACATAGAT
This sequence comes from Macrothele yani, assembly GCA_039090855.1. Classification (NCBI taxonomy): domain Eukaryota; kingdom Metazoa; phylum Arthropoda; class Arachnida; order Araneae; family Macrothelidae; genus Macrothele; species Macrothele yani. Next base: position 44,755,114 of record CM077004.1, read on the forward strand.
TATATGGAACTCAAGAATTGACAGCTTTTCTTTCCTGCGGATCCTGAGTGCATCCATTTGAAACCAGAAAGTTGAATATTGAAGGCAGATTTAGGATTCTATGCAAATACACCATGAAATAACTGAGCCACACAGTTGCGTCCCAGAGATTTATCAATTTTTAAATAACCGAGCCACAGAGTTGCGTCCCAGAGATTTATCAATTTTTAAATAGCTGAGCCACAGAGTTGCGTCTCAGAGATTTATCAATTTTTAAATAGCTGAGCCCCAGAGTTGCGTCCCAGAGATTTATCAATTTTTAAATAGCTGAGCCACAGAGTTGCGTCTCAGAGATTTATCAATTTTTAAATAGCTGAGCCACAGAGTTGCATCTCAGAGATTTATCAATTTTTAAATAACCGAGCCACAGAGTTGCGTCCCAGAGATTTATCAATTTTTAAATAGCTGAGCCACAGAGTTGCGTCTCAGAGATTTATCAATTTTTAAATAGCTGAGCCACAGAGTTGCGTCCCAGAGATTTATCAATTTTTAAATAGCTGAGCCACATAGTTGCGTCTCAGAGACTTATCAAGCTTTTAAATAGCTGAGCCACAGAATTGCGTCTCAGAGATTTATCAATTTTTAAATAGCTGAGCCACAGAGTTGCGTCTCAGAGATTTATCAATTTTTAAATAGCTGAGCCACAGAGTTGCGTCCCAGAGATTTATCAATTTTTAAATAGCTGAGCCACAGAGTTGCGTCCCAGAGATTTATCAATTTTTAAATAGCTGAGCCACATAGTTGCGTCTCAGAGACTTATCAGCTTTTAAATAGCTGAGCCACAGAATTGCGTCTCAGAGATTTATCAATTTTTGAATAGCTGAGCCACAGTGTTGCGTCTCAGAGATTTATCAATTTTTAAATAGCTGAGCCACAGTGTTGCGTCTCAGAGATTTATCAATTTTTAAATAGCTGAGCCACAAAGTTGCCTCCCAGACATCTATCAATTTTTAAATAGCTGAGTCACAGAGTTGCGTCTCAGAGATTTAGCAATTTTTAAATAGCTGAGTCACAGAGTTGCGTCTCGGAGATTTAGCAATTTTTAAATAGCTGAGCCACAGAGTTGCGTCCCAGAGATTTATCAAATTTTAAATAGCGCACATGTGGGTGAGTCATCATGAAATGCGAAACCAATTTTTCGCCCAAACCGAAAGTAAACCAACATGGCTCTTCCAGAGGCGTAACTAGGCATTTTTGCGCCAGGGGCAAGCTACAAATACCCCCCCCCCCCCATCGAAGTCGTAAAAAAAGAAAAAACCTTGAGCTCTTGGTTCTTGAAATATTATATATTATAACCATGCTTGTTGGATAAGTTTATAGCAACAGTACTACTGGGTTTGTGTGTTGATTACGCACAGATTTTCCGGCGCATATGCAATTACAATTTTTCAAAATAACTAACACTGGTCGCAAGGAATAGTTTCTGGCGTTTCACTTTATACAGAAATCTATGCTATCTTTTCTTTATCACATTCTCTCGTAGTTAATTGATAACTAATAATCATTAACGGTATTGCAATAGATCTTTATAGGATATTTTTTCGGCTGACCAGACGAAGAACTTTGCGCAGTCACCGCAGGCCTTACTGCCATTTTTATTGTAGTTCAACAACCTCTAACACTTAAATATTTTTACTGGAGTTTGATACAATAAATAGGCATTATCGAATTAGGTGTCATTTCTTATCCGAGATGGGAACGACAATTTTCCCTCTTGAATGTAGGAAATGGGTGGCAGAACTCAGCAAAAGGGTTTTGTACATTTCCCTTTCCCTAACTTACAGCACCTTTTGTATTTTACAGCCCTAAATTGGCTGCAAAATACAAAAGATGAAAAAAAGTGATGAGATTCCGAACTGCTTTGGAGTTCGGACCCTTGATGTCATATTAAATACAGCTTTTTGTAGAGTAGTAATGATCGAATTACCCCCGAGAATCTTCAGCAATGTGAACGGCATCCTTATCTTGCAACGTACGAACAACCGCGCTTCATTTCTCAATGGAAACAAATTACATCCCCTGAGCATTTTGACGAAGCAATTCAAATTTTAGGCTGCAAAGATACCGAAACTGGCAAAACATAAGTAAATTCTGTAAATGGACAAACGACAAAGTAAGGCGGTAAAAGGTGCGCCAGAAACTTTTGGAAAAGTTTCGATTCCGATTTTAATCAGATTGTACGTAGTAATTTTTGCGCCCTCTCTTGAGCTGCGCCCGGGGCAACCGCCTTGCCTACCCCGCCCTAGTTACGCCTCTGTTAACATGAGATCAAGGTTCAATTTTGGCTGCACCAAGAAGGAACACAACAACACTAACTCAATTCTCACAACGTTTAGAACCGTGTGCTTTTGATAATCTGAAATTAAAATTTTAACGTACAATCGCATAAAGCATATAAATTAGTTACCTGTAACTGAGTTAAAAAAGAGTTAGAAATTACAGTAAAATATCGGGACTAACGCAGAGTCACGTGTAAAAGTGAGAAACGTATAAAAACTCTTCTGTATGTCTATTAGAGGGATTCAGACTGCTTATTTCATTACAAAAAATTCCCCCTTTTATAAAGAAATTTGAGTATAATAACATACATAAGAATAGAAATTTTTATTTCTTAAAGCATGCATGCCTATTTCATAAATGGAGTTTTATAGCAGAAATTTAAAGACATTTATGAACAGACCTTTGTAACGTGTGTCCAAAATGCCTCTTTCGTAAAGAAACTATGCCTGTTTCATGATATTCACTACGCGGAATCAAGCAACTTATTTCTTGGAGAAACTATTTCTGTTTTATAAAGTGAGAATAATGCTTATTTCTTGAGCAGTCCGTATCTGTTGATAATGTGTATAATGCGCTTTTTAACTCTTTTTTGCTGTAGTTTTAAAGGATTAATTGATTAGTTACCTAATTGGCTAATGTTCTTGAACAGCTCTATTGTACATAAATCACGTTTTGTAAATATTTGACGAAACGGCGAGGTATAAAGAATCAGTCCAATATATTCGGTAATCACTTGTACTTCCAGACATCAAGATCATCCCTTGACAGAATATAACCTAGCTGGCTTCAATGCAGGCAACCGCCTCAATACAATGACCTTCGTTCGTCCATCACATATTTTTCATCAACTCTACCAAAAGCTAAAACACTTATCTCTCTCCAGCTACCAACTCTATCATATCTCTCGTATATACTCAATTTAGTCATTTTATACTGCTTTAACTCACTGTCAGTGTTGCCGAATTATAAAAGCTTTTCGGGGATATAATGTACTGTTCAGTGGGAAAACGTTTAACCATAAAGTAACTAAATTTACATAAGAAAACAGAAACTCAATGAAAGGAAGGTTACTTCGTTATTTCGAGATATAATTCCCAATGTACAAAATACCTACATCGTAAAAAAGACTTTATTATGGGGATTCGGGAAGTGTATAATTCAACTTGCGCATTAAAATTCGGAATTCACTTTCCAGCAAAATTAGGCACTGAATAACAAGTAGCTAAAATGAAATAGCGCAAAATTGCAACTATAGTTTTAAATAGGTGGTTTTAAAACATATTATTCTACGTTAATTTAAAAACATCAACATACTAAGAAATAGTTCCTAAATGAAAGAAACCTTGACAGCCAGACGAAACATGTAAACAACAGAAGTCACATTTACGGAAAAGATGCTTTATTCAGGATGTAGCAAACACATCGCAGCATAGCGTATTGCACTAAACTCTCCACACACCACACAACTCTTAACACAACGCTCTTTTCAATAATCAGTTTACAACCCAACGCTCTCCCAGCAACAATTTTGTCTTCGCTTTTATCTCTTGTTCTTATCAATATCAGGCATACGTCACGTGCATTCAACCTCAATTGTGTTGCCAAACGTATTCGTTTGAGAGAAAAGATATTACGTTAAGAGTGAAGAATAACAGAATAAACTCAAGATTTACATAGGGAAAGAAACTAAAAAAGGAAAGTTAATTTAGAATATACGTCACAATATCCATGCGTTAGATCGTGAATTTCCGGGGAAGTTTATCAAAAATTAACTCCTGGCTTTTATACGAAAACATGCCTGGAAGAAAGAAACAAAATTCATTTTGTTATTCATTTTGAATAACACTAATTATCGTGAGTAATACAATTCCGATTTCTTTTTACATGAAACATTTCCACGAAGATAATGTTTTACAATGTTGAGAGAGCTTTCTTTTATCTGCAAGAAACGTTTAACTTTTTAGGATGATCGATCTATCTTGTGCAAAATTTTAAACTGAAAAACTTTACTTACCCGAAGAATAACAGCAAAAGTTTTCCATGTAAATTGCAACTTCGTTGTGATGAACCACAGGTTTAACGTTCTTATCGATCCATCCGTTTAGTTCTGCGAATAAAAAATGTAGAAAAGTTTCCTGAAGGAAGAATTTTTTTTTTTTGCTTTCTTTTTTCTAAATGATTAGTTATTTCATTTTTAGATTGCACATCAATTTTATATAATTGCTAAAAATCGCCAACGACTGAGAAAAATGGAATTGTTTTTTGCTGTAAAATTTCTGCTACAAGAATTTTTTTTCGGAAATTATTGTTTTGATAATTACGTAAGGTTGACAGATTCTTCACATTGTGGCAATTCAATATCTTTTATCTTCTTTCAGTGTGAAGATGTGCTCACGACTAGATTCAAATATTTCTTTCATATTCTCCGAAGTCAAAGTTGTTTCATCTAGCAACAATACTTTTACAACAGGCGTTTCGCTGCAAAATCTCGTAACAGGATAAACTGTCACTCCCACATAGTGAAATACCAAACTGCTAAAACTTAAGCTGCGGGACAACTTTCTGGAAGAGCATGTGTTAAAACGAAATCCGGAATCCTCATTGGTTGTTGATAAATACTTTTATGTCTGAAAAGCCTTACAAACAGTCTACAAAGACCATCGTGTTGTACATGGCCTGGAGATGGTCAGTCAGTCAGCTGTGGCTAGGTGAAAATTAGACCCTCGACAACGGGGAAGCAGGCAGGTGAAAAAGAATGAATGCCCCCTCCTTTCCCAAAAGGGACCAGTGGGAAGGCGGAAAAGGCTGGTGCTCATTTATGGCATGGGGGACTGCGTCTGCATAAAAAGGGCCAGTTTGTTCCTTTCTTTCAGGGTAGAACCACGGAGTGGCACTTCTCCCACGCCCCCTCGTAAGCTCGCAGCCTATGGGTTGCCACGACGAGGATCCAGCTGTCGAGAAGAGCCAATGAAATATCGCCACTGGCTGCTCAATTGCGGCAGGCCGCGAAGCCACTTCAGCGGTGTGGCTGCGGAAATAACAAAGACCTCCTCTCCAAATGACTACCACTGTTCGGAACCGTTCCCGAACACACGGCGCGCCCCCTTCTTATCCTCGAAAAAACTTTTTTTTCTCTCTCTCTCTTTTTTTGATCTCTTTCGTCCGTTATGGCGTTCCTCGTCCTGTACTCTTTTATTGTGAGGCCCATTTCTCTTCCATCATCCGCATTCGCCCTTTTTCTGTCCTGTTCCTCTGCTCTGTTGGGGTTTTTCCGCTCTGAAACCTCTGCCACATAATGAAGGAGGGATTTTCTTTTCTCTCGGGGAGAACGAAATATTCTAAAAGAGTCGAGTTCTGTGGTGCTGCTGCTCCCAAGTGCTCTCCCTGTGCCCCCCCTCCTCCCCCGGGGAAGCCGAAATTTGTTTCCTTTACAAAAAAATTCTGGAAAAAAAAATATGCGTTGGGTTTAAAAAGGCATTAGCTTTTTTGGATGTGTATTCAGAGGCAGCGAAGAGTGGTCGATTTGCAAGAAGGAGACAGGGGTCAGCCAAGCATCTGCGGCTGGAAGTGCTGAAGTTTAAGGGGGGCGGGGTAGAGGGGGGACATTTAACGAAGCTCTGAAATGTTTACGCGCACCCTACCTTAGGTTCGCCGAGAACGAAAAAAGTGCAATTTCAAATTTAAAAGGGGAAGAAAGAGAATGTGTTTTTGGTGGGTTTAAAACTCTTCCTTTCTCAAACCGAGAAGGATCTTTTAAAGATGGTTTATGTATCTTGGCACAAAAATTTTTATGTGAAAAGATGTTTTGAAATCGTTTATTTTTTAAGACTATGGGAATCAAACTCCTATCTTCATGACAGTTTATAAGATTTGATAAACGCATTTTACATCCCAGAAAAGTACAGTTATCCTTGCGGAATTGGATTACGGTTAATTGCACACCTCACGCCACAGTGTATAAAAATCTGAAACACTGTCTCCATCAGGTGGATGTTAAGTCCCAGCTTATTGGATTTGTTTCCTCACTAAATAACATAAATTCTGTGCCCATCTGTCTTTCATTTCCTCCTCTCTTTCTCTTTTTTTTTTTTTTTTTTGCCGAAGGAACTAATTAGATCTTTATGATTTGTAGCAGTAAACTAGTTTTTAAAATAGAGTAAACGGAGCAACCATGTTCTCATGGTTTCCAACGCTACAAGTTTCTTCGGTAATAGGGCGCAAAATTTCCGGCTCAAAATATAAGTAGTCATTTCCTATGAAGACAGTGACACCACGACGAAACAGCGACTTGCAATTTCGACAAATGTAACACTATTGACTTACTCCTATTGTGACATATCATCATCATCATCATCATCATCATTGTCAACCATTATCAATCCACTGCTGGACGAAGGTCTCTCCGAGCCTTTTCCACAACGGTCTGTCTTGTGCCAGTCTCCTACATGTTACTCCCGCATACTTTCGAATTTCATCCGACCATCTTCCATCTGGTCTTCTTCTGGGTCTTTTCCTGTCCCTTGGAATCCAATCTAAAATTTCGACTGTCCATCGATGGTCTGTCCTTCTGGCAGTATTTCCAGCCCATTGCCATTTCAGGGATTTTACTCTGATCATGATGTCTTCCACTCTTGTCATTTTTCGGATCCACGTGTTCCTCTTCTTATCTCTCCTGGTTACACCAAGCATGTACCTCTCCATGGCTATTTCAGTTGTCTGCAGCCTTTGTATGTCTCTTTTAGTTAAGGTCCACGTCTCTGCACCATACGTAAGCATTGGAAGGATGCATTGATCAAACACTTTTCTTTTAAGACATAATGGCATATTGCTCTTGAAAATTATGCTGTTTCTTCCAAAAGCTCTCCACGCAAGTTTTATACGCCGATTAATTTCTTCATCAATGTGACCCTCACTTGATATCTACTGTTCAAGATAAATGTAGGTATTGGTTATCTCCAGCTTTTCCCTATCAATTGATAAATCTTCATTTCTTGTAAAAACATTGTACATCAATTTTGTCTTCTGAAAGTTCATTTTTAATCCCACTTCTTTGACAAGAGTAAGGAAGTGAGATTAAAAATGAACTTTCAGAAGACAAAAGTGATGTACAATGCTTTTAAAAGAAATGAAGATTTATCAATTGATGGGGAAAAGCTGGAGATAACAGATGCGTACGCTTACCTTGGACAGCAGATATCAAGTGAGGGTCACATTGATGAAAAATTAATCGGCGTATAAAACTTGCCATGAGAGCTTTTGGAAGAAACAGCATAATTTTCAAGAGTAATATGCCATTATGTCTTAAAAGAAAAATGTTTGATCAATGCATCCTTCCAGTGCTTACGTATGGTGCAGAGACATGGACCTTAACTACGTAAAAGAGACATATACAAAGGCTGACTGTAATATAAGTTTCCTTTTCATTTCTTGTAACTACGTAAATTTCGATTCTTTCTCCTTAAACGGTTTCTAAACGACGCATTTTCTTTCTCGCTTGAATGCTATGTGGCAACTTTAACTGAAATCGGAAGTAGAATGATGTATGAGAAAAACGGAGATGACAATACTATTTTCAGTGCATGTTTGCAGGACTTCGAGCTGAGTGACGTTCTATAGTCAGCTTATATCAGACGCTTTCTAGTTGATTTCCACCAAAGTGCTGTTTCTTGGATATATTGTAGAAGTTTGATGATCTGATGCTTCAGTTTGTTAGAAGCTGATTGATATACACTGGCGGAAAGTGAAAAAAGAACACCAAGAAGGAGACGTCTGATACCAAAGAAATTTATACAGCATAATAACGGAATACAGAGGATAACGTGATCAAAACATTATGGCAAAATACAGCTGTATTTGCTGGTAAACTGAAAAATAACATTTCCATGTAACATGGTTAGTACGAGGTTGAACCGCCATGAACTGCGTCACACTGTGCAATTCTGGCATGGAGTCTGTCGTACAGATGTTGGATGTAAGTTTGGGGTATTGAGTTCCAAGCATCCTCAACCTGGACGCGTAAATCGGGGATGGTCGTGGCTGGCCGTGGAGACCGGATAAGTCGTTGTCCCATAAAATCCCACACGTGCTCAATGGGGGACAAATCCGGTGAACGTGCAGGCCATGGAAGTTGTCTCACACCCTGAAGTGCATGTTGCGTTGCACGTGCCGTGTGTGAGCGTGGTTATCTTGCTGGAAAATACCACGATGGACCGGCCTTACAAATGGCACAACAACGGGCTGAATGATGTTGTTGATGTAGGAGGTGCTGTTTAACGTACCAGGTACAAACACTAGTTGTGTACGGGAGTGATAGCTGATCGCTCCCCACAATAGGAGACCAGGTGTAGGCCCTGTGTGTCGCTGGCGGGTGCAAGAAGGGTGGAGACGCTCCCCTGTGCGTCTGCGAGCACGCATACGGCCATCGGAGGCTCCCAAGCAGAATCTGCTTTCATCGCTGAACACGACAGATCGCCAATGCGTTCTCTAGTGCAGACGTTGCGACATCACTGCAGCCGTTCCTGACAGCGGGCTGGAGTCAGAGGTACACATGCCAGAGGCACACGTGCACGTAGTCCTGCATCCAGTAGACAGTTGCGGATTGTTCGCACAGTCACCTCAGGTGCAAAGGCAGCTCGGATTTGCGTCGTAGTGGATGTTCTGCTTGACAACGCCGCTCTTCTTTAGCGTCGATCAGTCCGCTCATCAGTCCGTCTGTGACTCCCGGTTCCACGTCTTCTCGTGTGGGAATGTTCCTCGGACCATCTACGCCACCAGCGTACCACCACCGATACTTCCCGTCCAATTCGTTCCGCAATACGATAATACGATCACCCGGCCTCGAGGAGTCCGTCTAGACGGCCTCACTCAAAGTCCGATAACTGCTGAAATCGTACACGTCTTCCATGTCCAGGCATTGCAGCTTCTTCAGGGTCTTCGCACGTGTCCGTACGCCGACGACTGATTGCATTCACTTCGCCGTACTCCTTAAATACCACCGACGATAATTTGCATATTATGCCGTGCTGTGGCGTAAGCGCTCACCGGTTGGTCCCGAAATTAGCATCACACCTAGGTAAACTCGACCCCATTAACATATGTAAATTTCATGATCGTCCGCTAAATCCTTCTTGGTGTTCTTTTTTCACTTTCCGCCAGTGTATTTCTTCGATTTTACAGCACTAACCTGTTACCAAGTTTGCTGCACTTGAAGAGTGTTGCACGCTACGAGTAATATGGCGAAGTTTGCTAATCTTTAAAGTGACCACCAGTTTTAGATAAAATAAAAAAATTAAAGTTTCAGTAAATAGACATATTACTTACCATTCAAGAGAATCAGTTTGTAATTTAAAAATATCTGTGTGGGATATTTAGCTATCTGGGGCATCACACAACAACTATGGAGTGTTTAAATCAAAGCAGTATTTTGTTAACTAGTTTATGTTAACTTCCATAGTCTTGCATGGTTGAAGATAATAAAATAGCTATAAGTAATAATTTTCATGCAATCCTTTTAAATCTCTTAAAAAGCACTTTATTCTTCTCTTTACTTAATCGCAGAAAGGTTGTCCTCAGCTTAGTGATTCTTCCTCCCAGTTCCTCTGAAACTAAGATTTTCTCCCCTAAATCTCTCTTTGTTCATTCCCTCGTCTCCCTTTTGCGCCTGCGCAGAAAACCTACATTCACCCGGTCAGCTTCAGACCTACTTCCTAACACCTAAGGCGCTTCCTCGCCTCCTCCTATAACGTATACTCTAGATTCAGTTTCCTTTTGATTTTACTATCTCTTGTTATTTTATTTTCCTATGCAAATTATCTTCTCACTTAACGAGATGTTATTTTTCCCGCTGAATGATATGTGGCAACGAGTGTAAGTCATGACGTGGTGGTATGCAGTATATATAGGCGCGCTCAACTATACCAAGAGAGCTTCGTTTTATGTGATAGATTCTTCTTAATTATTGTTGTGCGATTCTACGAAAGTTCGGATATTCAGTAGTAGTGTGATTTGTTGAGAGTGTGTTTGATAATACCAGGAGTTCTCCAATAAAAGGTTTAAAGTGAGTACGTTTTCTCAGTTCATATTATTATCAGACCTCTGTCTGGCCGTTAAGTCTCTTTCATTAAGTGTCTCCATTAAGTCCAGGGTATATTGTGTTTACCGCTCTAATAAGGAGCCTTCAAGGTACTAATGTACTAAAACCGAAGTTATAGTACTGATAGTCAAGATAATGAGGAACGCTGAGTAAAAAGAAGTTCCATATTCAATGAATTTATTGCACGTGCGAGTCTTACCTAAACAAACTCTAGCACTTTGAAGATTAGGTACACTTTAGCTACGTCAAGTAACCTTCCAATAACCCTAACGTGACTTAACGTAAACTTCCCTGCACTACACGCCCAGGCTGAGAACTTTATTCATTATACTCCTTGTGACTGTTCGCTTTCAATTCTCAGAGTCGACTGTCTTAACTCCCCCTTTGTCCCCTTGCAAACTCCCCCCTTTGCTTCAACAAAAACAACGAGAAAACGCCGGTGTCGGCGTAGCAAAGCTTCGAGGTGGAAATTAAGAGGGCTTGCGCATTCAGTTGGCTGCTTTGAAATTAACAAGGCAAAGATAAAATGAGCTGGATGTGTCTACGAAAATACAAAGGCCCAGACCCTAAAATGCGACAAACTGGCGTCTCTAAATAAACCGTGCTTCCAATGCTTCATATCGGGTGACACAGCAGAATTTTCTCATGCATCGTGGAAACAAAGGAAATAGAGCTCTAAAGTCAAATAAAAGTTGCGAAATGAGATTTAATGTCTTTCTTTGCCTAAAATTCTGGTATTAAATCTCCGAAACAATTATGACTCGCGTAATATAATGTTCTAATCAGCTATCCAGGGCATCACATAACAGCGACGGAGTGTTTAAATCAAAGCAGTATTCTGATTCACGTAATATAATGATTTAATGAGACTGATTTAGCTATCCGGGGCACCGTATAACAGCTACGGAGTGTTTAAATTAATGTTTCCCAAAGTGGGCAATTCCGCCCCCTGGGGGCGCTGAAACACCCACGGGTGGTTGTAGCCTCGGGTGCAATTGGGGGCATTGAATGAAATTATTTGCAACCAATGTAAAAGGGGGGCGGTGGAAACATAAAGAAGAGAAGAGAAGAAAATTTTGAAAAAACCTTCGTACATGTTTCATCTGTTGTGCAGCATAGAGTTAAAATCGTATAGTGATTATCTCTTCATATCTCTTGATAATTTTATACCCCTACTATGATAAATAAACACCTAAATTTTGTTTTGTTTTTGCAGATAATATCATAGCTGAACCTAAGAAAAAATGTAGATAGTATAGTATTGAATATTTGAACTATGGCTTTATTGAGTCGCCTACAAACAATACATTACCGACGTGCCTAACTTGCCAAAAGTTTTATCAAATGAAGCTATGAAGCCTTCAAGACTCTAAGAACATTTGACAAAAGTTCATGCTGAAAAAAAGATAAGGATTTATCTTATTTTCAAGCACTTAAAGAAAAATTCTTTAGATAGCCGACATTGCCAAAACTCTTTTGAATAGCATCCAAACAAGTTCACAATTGGTTGCATGCTTCTTACAACATTTCGTTACTGATTGCTGAATCGGGAAAATCGCATACTATGGTGAAGAACTAATTATGTCGGCTATAAGTGAGATAATACGCAGTCCGCACTATGCTACACAAGCCAGAGTCTGATATTACCAAAAAAATTGCCTTGAGCAATAACACAGTGCAAAGATGAATGATGAAATGGCTCAAGATGTTAAAGACTCTGTATGTGACTATTTAAAAACGTCCCAGTTCTCTATACAGCTTGATGAGTTAACTTTGCCAGGAAATGAAACCTTACTTTTAGCATACGTGCGATTCGTAAAAGAAGAAGAAAATAATTGCCAAGAATTATTATTTGCTAAAAATTTGCAAATAATAATGTGTTAAAATATTATATTGTAACGACCTCGGCCGCTATCTCACCGCGGACAACCAATGTAACAACCGTGGTCGAGCAGTTATTCCATTTCTTTTTCCACGGTCATTAGACGTTGTCCTTGGCGCGCAGACTGTATTATATATGGGCATACACTTAAACAATTCAAACCAATCACACTTGTACACATAAATAATGTGTTCTATGACTGCGCTGACTGCGCTGAACAAACATTTAATTATCTATAAGAAATAACAATGGCACACATACGAATTAAAATTATTTGTCTTCTGAACATAAATGTTGGGCCAACTTTGACCGAAATTTCTTCCCGTGAGAATGTTTTAACGAACTTAATCCACAGTTCAATTCTTACAATTTACCAGTTCAGTTCCTGTACCAATAGCGTAGCAGATGTAATAACAATAACAAAAATGTTTCTACTTACATGGATGGGGCTATTATCATCTAATCCAATACGTAGTTAATATTTCACCTGTTTATTTGTTAGGTATCCAAGCCACTGCTCATACGCTGCCGATATCTTTAGCGCGGGCTTCCTCTCGGAGAGGTTGCACTGTTATCGTTGATTCACACACACAAACTTGTTGTTGTTGTTGTTGATGGAGCTCCACCGCACCTCCTTGGCGGCATCTGTTAGGGGATGACCATGCTGACGATTCACAACGCTATTCTTACCGTTTCCAGCCCGAGTTCCATATCTTTGCGTCGCCTCTTCTTGGAGCGACTAACGCCGACTTCTCAATTTCTCCGCAGCTTCGTTATTTACTGGCCAACCAGTTGCAAGTTATTGTATGGTTTTGTAGCACAGGATTTGCTGCTTTATCCCGTGGATATAGGCATTCCGCTGCTTTAATGGCAATCTGGACTACCCAGGTGCCCTCGAGTTGCCAATTCTCCGTTTCTTATAAAATGCGGGAGGTTTGCTCCTTCATTTAGCCGAATCACATAGCAGATCCAAGACATCTCGTCTTTAACATAGGAGAGCATAAAAACAACTGGAATTTCTTCCTTATTTTCCACGTCAAGTGCGCAATCTTGCTTTCCGATCGGACCACACAAAAAGAGGGCAATTGTTCTCGAAAATGCCCTAAACAATCGACGAATTTACGATTATTCGCTCAACATCTTGTCTCCCACCTTCATTTAGTTCTACAAGTGGCCCGCTTCGAAACGTTCCTCCTTCAGCTGTTTAGACTGGACGTCAGCTGTGACTTACGATTTATGAGCACAAAGCGCTGACTCCGACCACCCAACCAGAGTGAGAATGCTTCGTATCTTTTCTTTCCTAACATCCAGATAAAACTGTCTCTGCTGTTTACACTTTTTAACTCCAATATAGCCTCGAACTTAATTGATTAATACCTAATTAATTTTCACACATCCACCACGCCCATTAATTCCCTAATTAATGTTGGAGATGGGTTGTAACAACATGATAATAATAATATTTTTAACTGATACTAAAAGATAATTTATATTTCATGCATTGGAAGAGTTTTTTAAAGAAAAAGAAATATCTTCTCAGTTGCTAATGATGGTGCTCAGCGATGATAGGGCGCTACATGGACTTTCTTGCATATTTAAAAAAGCGGTTCCGAATGTATTCGCTGGGCACTGTGCCATTCATCGTCAACATTTAGTTGCCAAAAATCTGATTGAACGCTTACATAGGTCATGACATTATGTCATTAAAGCAATCAACAAAATCAGAAGCAGTTCATTGAATGACAGATTGTTTGGACAACTTTGTATTGAAAACGATGAAGAATTAAATCGCTTGCTGCTTCATACAGCTTCGAGCCACCTTGATTGATTCCAAAAATGACATAGCTTATTTGACAAACTTGTTTAATAAATTTAATGAAACAAATGTACAGCTCCAAGGTGATGAGCTGAATTTAATCAAAACAAAAACTGTTATTTCCGCGTTTGCGGCAAAACTACTTCTGTACAAACGAAATTTAGGACGAGGGGAATTCAGCCAGTTTCCAAATTTATCAACAGTAGAAAAACATGATGAAGACTTGTTTACCTTTTATCCGCACATGGAGGCTCTCCATTCTGACTTCAATCAACGATTTCAATATATTCTTAAAATGATACACTATTGGGTTTTGGACCCTTTTTCAAGTACAAACACAGAAGAATCTCCAAAATTACAAAAACTGATAGAAGTAACAACAAATGAGGAACTGAAATTTAAATTCAAAGACGACTACCAACAGTTCTGGCTGGAAAAGCAGATACCTACACTTTATCCTGGATTATGGGCTACAGTACAAAAGTTTTTAATTGCATTTCCCTTCATCATATTTAGTGGAACGTGGGTTCAGTGCGGTTACAGATCTGTTAACTAAAAAAGAAGCCGACTGCAAATAGCTAATCGCGGTGATTGTTGTTAATGGAACACAGCGTAGTGGACAGCAGGATGTACACTATAGTGTACATCCTGTTGTTTTACACGGTTATTTGCTGTTTGATGCCGATCCCTCTTGGCCTGCAGGAGCAGGTGGCGGTCCATACTGGGAGTGGTTTCTAGTGAACTACCACTACGTGTCTTTTGCACAGCTGTGCCTGTATTCCTGAAGACCGACCAATCACGTGACACGATGGAATGAGCGGTACCGAACTCTTGGGCCACATTCAGCATAGTTCGCTCACCCTTCCCCCTCAAACCTCCAAATTATACGAAAACGAGTAAAACCATCAAGATGTTCCCGATGGGCCATTTTGTGGTCCTTAGTACGCAACAGACACAATCGAACGTTTGCAACACTTTTGCACACCGTCCAGTGACTTGCGTTCTACTGATGCTATCGGACTGAGTGAGCGCATTTTGTTCTCACGTCACGCAAACCACACGTCATGCTCCATTATTACGCATGTGCTCCTGCTGCTCCTAGACACGGTCCTGCTCCATTATTACATATGTGCTGTTGCTCCTGCTGCTCCCAAACAAGGTCCTTTGTGTGCTGCTGCTATTTACGGTGTTATTTCACCGGATGCAGCTCCTGATGAGAAATCCCTTGCACATATTTCTAATTTCAACTGAAAGAAACATAGAGAGATGCATGCATGGTGTAACCCAGCACGCCTCTCTGTATGCTTTTTTCATTTGTAAGAGGAGCTCTTTGATAAGAGGAAAATGACAAGAGTGGAAGGCATCGTGATCAGAGTAAAATCCCTGAAATGGAAATGGGCTGGACATATTACCAAGAGAACGAACCACCGACGAACAACCGAAAATTTAGACTGGATTCCAAGGGACAAGAAAAGACACAGAAAAAAAAGACCACGTGGGAGATGGGTAGATGGAGGAGAATATCCCAAGATAATCCGTTGTTGAAGAAACTTGGGGAGACCTTCATCCAGCAGTGGATTGATAATGATTGACAATGATGAAGATTATATATTCGAATTTGTAGTTCAAAGCAGATTTGTCCGTGTCAGGTCGGGGTCGAATACGGGTCGGGTACAATTAGGTGATAGCCAGGTTCGGGTCGGGTCCGCGTTCAAAATTTTTGACCCGTTTTCAACTCTGGTACTAGGGTAGATAATGAAAAAAAAAGTCACTCCTAACATCTTTTGTTTTTGTTACCGGTTTGTCCGTCCGTCCGTCCGTCCGCCTGTACCCACGATATCTCTTCAACTATCAGTTCGATTTGAAAAATTATTTTTGCATTCGGAAGCTTGAAATATGCGAATGGTGATTCTTTATTTGTTTTTGTTTTTACGATGTACAATGTTGCCGCTAGAGGGCGTAAATGCAGATGATGTCGAATTCAAAAATACGTTTTATTCCACATATTTGCTTCTAAACATCCGATTGAAAAAGTGATTTTATCTTCCGATTCCATTTATGTCGAAGAGTATTTTAGATATAGTTACTTTTTCAAAAAACCCATAGATTTTTTGCTAGGGGGCGTTAAAATAAATTGCACGTTTTCCGATAACTCTTCTTCTAAAACTCCGATTTGAATTTTTTTTTCTTTAGTGGATACACCTCCTGATGCAAAATCTTTTGCATATAATTTCTAATTTTTGGTAAAGAATACTTTGGCCACCAGGGGGCGTAAGTGTTATTTTTTGCTTCTGATGTATTTGCCATAAAATCTGAGCTCCTAAAATATCGATTGAAAAAATTCTTTCGTGGACTGATGCCACTCACAGCGATAAACCTTTTCGGAATATTTTCTTCTTAAAATATTCCACAGTTTCTCCGCCAGGGGGCATAGATGTATATCTTATTTTGTCAATATCTCTACTTCTAGGAGTCCGATTTGAAAAGTCCCTTCTTTGTTGGATAGTGTTTTCAATGTGACATGTTTTTCATATAATTTCAAAATTTTCAAGTAATTCATAGACTTTCCGCTAGGGGCGTAGAGGTAAATTGCGTTTCCCCCTATGTCTCTGCTTCTAAATCTCCGATTTGAAAAATTCTTTCTGCACTGGATACAGCTCCTGATGGGAAATCGTTTGCACATAATTTCTAATTTTTGTAAAAATGATTTGGCCACCAGGGGGCGTAAATCTTAATTTCCGCTTCTGATGTATTTGCAGCAAAATAAGAACTTCTAAATTCTCGATTGAAAAAAACGTCGTTTGTAGACCGATACTAATCATGTCGACAAAACTTTTAGAAACATTTTCTTCTTGAAATAATGCGCGATTTCTACGCCAGGGGGCGTAGATGTATATCTTATTTTGTCAATATCTCTACTTCTAGGAAGGGTTGTTTCCATTGTACTATGTTTTTCGTATAATTTCAACATTTTCAGGTAATTCATAGACTTTCCGCTAGGGGCCGTAAAGGTAAATTGCTTTTCCCCCTATATCTCTGCTTCTAAATCTTCGATTTTAAAAATTCTTTCTGCTCCGGATGCAGCTCCTGATGGGAAATCCTTTGCACATATTTCTAATTTTTGTAAAAAATGGTTTGACCACCAGGTGGCGTAAGTCTTAACTTCCGCTTCTGATGTATTTGTAGCTAAATATGAGCTTCTAAATTCTTTATTGAAAAAAACGTCGTTTGTAGGCCGATACTACTCATGTTGACAAACCTTTAAGAAACATTTTCTTCTTGAAATAATGCATGGTTTCTATGCCATGGGGCGTTGATGTATATCTTATTTTTGTCAATATCTGTACTTCTAGGAGTCCAATCTGAAAAATTCCTTCTTTGTTGGATAGTGTTTCCGATGCGAAATGTTTTTCCTATAAGTTCAAAATTTCAAGTAAATCATAGACTTTCTGCTAGGGTGCACAAAGTAAATTGCGTTTTCTGCGTTATTTCTGCTCCTAAAACTCTGATTTCAAAAATTCTTCCCGTATCGCATACAAGACCTGATGGAAAGTATTTTTCACATAATTTCTAATGTTTGGTGAAGAATGGTTTGGCCACCAGGGGGCATAAGTGTTCATTTCTGCTTTTGATGTATTTGTAGCAAAATCTGGGCTCCTGAAAACTCGATTATTATTTTTTTTTTTTCTTGGTTCGATACCGATCATATGAAAAAACCCTTAGAGAATACTTTCTTCCTAAAATAACGCAAGGTTTTTCCACCAGGGAACGTAAAGTCACATCTTATTTTTGTCGATATCTCTGTTTCTAAGAGTCCGATTTGAAAAATTATTTCTGTGTTGGAGAGCGTTTCCGGTGCGGAATGTTTCTCATATAAATTCATGTTTTTCTTAACACACAAGTCTGCAACCAGAGGGCGTAAGCTCACGATTCCGTTTACAGCAATATCTGAGGGATTAAAAACCCGATTGAAACACTTCTTTCTTCCGTCAGATACTATTGTTTTCCATACAGGTTCCATTGACTTTGAATAGCTTTGATAAATTTAATTTGCGTCAGAACAGATTCAAAAGACGTGTTTACTACACCCGAAAATTCGGTGTCATATTACTTGTTTTTTGTTTTTTTTCTATGACGTATTTCACTGATACCAAACATTTTTGAGACATAAAATTGAGAGACGAGTCTTTAGTGCATTCTTAACATATTTTTTCTTCTTCTTTGGCGATGACAGCACTATTGCTTTTACGACATTCCAAAAATGTCCCATTTCCCGGGACCGTTCCGCTGGAATGTATATGTGTTGTTCTCTTGATTATTGTTGAAATCAGCGTGCGTCGAATGTTACTTCTCCACGTTTAGTGAAATGCGTTCATTCAGTTTGTCTTTAATTTTCCTTATTTGTAAAATTATTCATGGTGAATCATAGGCCAGATGTCGCTTACGAAAAAATTGGATGATTTTCAGTGTATGGCAAATATTTTGGCTTTAACGGTTGAAACCCCGCTGTATACTTCATTGATAGTGATTTCAGGATTTTCCACAAAGGTGATTTAAAGGTTAGCTAATTAAAAGCAATTTCATCAGCCGCAGTGGCTTTCAAAGACTAGTTAGTTTTAAAAAGATATTTATCATCCTTTCATCCTGCAAAACCTTTGCAGGAAGCGGTATTGCATCTTAGGATCTCAACAAATCAAGAGATCATTTGCAAATATGCCCTGACAGTCAATAACAGTAGCATAATACTCAGAGGATCTATGTGTCGTACAAGTTAACTCGTGCGTCATTATCGTCAGTTTTATCGTGCTTTTATTTTTATCGGTTTAATGGAACCTTAATTTTCATTAATTCAGTCGTTCTTTAATCGTGCCTAAATATGACTTAGTAGATCGTATTTTGATTATGTCCTTTTTTTTTTGTTGTTCACTTTAATTGTGCTTTTACATTTTATCATTTTCATCGTACTTTAATATTTAACACTTTAATCGAGGCGTTCAATTTTCCTCTTCAATCTTTGCTTCGTTTTGTTTTTTGTTTGGTATTTTAATCATGCCTTCGTATTACGTATATTTATGGTGCTTTTTGTTTCTTTCAGTTAAATTATGATTTCATTTCCATCAACTTCATAATTTTTAGCATGTCTTTTGCGACGAAAGTACGTGCTTATAGTATCACCTTGTCTGTCCGTCCGTCTGTGGACACCATCTCTGGAACTATCAGTCTGATTTGAAAAATTCTTCTCCCATTCGAAAGCTTGAAATGTGAGAGCGAAAACCCTGGCTTTGCTATTTTTTCACGCTGTGCAACTTCGCCGCTAGAAAGCGTAAATGCAAATGCTATCGAATTCAAAATACATTTTATTCCACACATTTGCTTCTATAATATCCGATTTAAAAGTGTTTTCTTCCTTTCGATGTTACTTATGACGAAGACTATTTTGGGCGCAGTTTCGTTTTCAAGAAATGCATAGATTTTCCGCTAGGGGTGTAAATGTAAATTGCGATTTCCTCGATATCTCTGCTTCTAAAAGTCCTATTTGATAAATTCTTTCTGTTTCGAACAGAGCTCCTAGAGAGAAATGCTCTCCATATAATTTCTAATTTTCGATAAGGAATAGTTTGGCCACCAGGGGGCGTTAATTTATGTTCTGTTTCTGATGCATTTTCAGCAAAGCCCGCTCTTCTGAAAATTCAGTTTAGAAATTTTTTTCGTGGATCTATACGGCTCACCACGAAAAACCTTTTGAGAATACTTTCTGCTTAAAATAACGCACAGTTTTTCCGCCAGTAAGCGTACATGTGTATCTCATATCTTTCTTTATCGGGCAGCGTTTCTGGTGCGAAATTATTCGCGTATAATTTGTTTTTTCGCGCAAAAGTGTGCCACTAGAGGGCGTATTTATGTTTCAGTTTACAGCACATTTGCAGCAATATCTGCGGGACTGTAAACCTGTTTGAAAAAAATATTTTTCTGTCAGATACTACTAACTATGATAACTTTTATGCACGTTTCCTTCCCAAAATAATGCACAATTTTTCCGCTAGGTGATGCAAATGTGTTTTTCTCGATATCTCTGCCTTTAAATGTCCGATTTAAAAAATTATTTTAACACCGGATAACGTTTGCGTTGTGGAACACTTTACTGCTTGTGGTTTTATGTTGCTAGGTGGTGATGTTTGGGTACGTCTTTTTGCAGCTGTATCTTCGCTTCTAAAAACCTTATTGGAAATTTTCTATTTTTACTGTACATGTGTATATCATTAGCTACAATAAAGATGGGGAACATTATCCTCTTTTAATAATGTACAGATTTCCCTCAGGGGCGTAATGTGAAAACATTTTCCCTTTAATCTCTGCTTCCAGGGTGCCGTTCAGTGAGAAAATCTTAAACCCAGAAGTAGCAAAACGAACATAAGAAAACAGAAACTCAAAAGGTGAAGATTACGAACATTATACACAGTTTTTCCCGTTGAGGGATGCATATGTATGAACTGTCTTGCTGCAGTGTCTGCTTGTAAACGTCGCGTAGTGAAAACACAAATTTGTCAGTGACGAAACCGCGCCTCTTCGCTCCGGAACCAGTTGCTCTAACAGCCTAAACTACACCAACGGAATACATCGCTGCAGATTTACCGTTTTGACACGTGCTTCATTACTGTGATACGTCTCATCATCTCGCTCTTAATTTCTTTTCTTTCTTTTTTTTTAAGCAAAGAAGGAATTTTTGTTAATTCCGCAGGTGATATGTGGAACAAACATCACACATTTTTCGAAGAACCCAACGGCCAGTAGATCCATTTTCCACAATCGGGAGCCAATGTGAAAATAAAAATTTGTCAGTGACATAACAGAAGCCACATCTCCTCGCTCGCGTGCCAATTGCTCTAACCGACTAAACTACACCAACGGAAATCACAGCTGCAGATTTGTCGTCTTGACACGTGCTTCACCTATGTAGTACGTCACAGGGTTAATTCTTTGTTAACCACTATATGGAAAATGCCCTGAGTATATTTTTTTCTTTTTTCGCAATTCACAGCACTGCCGCTAGACGACGCCAGTATACATTTCCATGTGAAAAAATATCTCCGATTCTAAAAATCCTCCACTATTAAGAACAGGAGACGGCAACCTTTTGGCCCATGCGGGCCGCAGCAAATAATACACATTTTTTATATATAATATATATATTTATGAATACAGACATTTAACGTGGACCAGGAACATCAAACAAAGATCTTCGCTCTTTCCACGTTTTATATATTTCTTTGTTTGATGTTCCTGGTCCACGTTAAATGTCTGTATTAATTATTCATTCGCCTTCTAATTATTGCTTCAGTTGCTGCTTACCATCTTTGGTGATTCCCCAGCATTGTGCGGGGCTCCAAGAAGCAACCTGCCAACCTGGCTTGGCAATTAACGTGTGTGAGTCTGGAGAAATTCGAGGCCGCTGTGGTGTAGCGGAAGCATATCCAGCGCGCAACTGGAAGACCGTGGGTTCGACTCCCGGTGGCGGCCAATGAGAATTTTTCCGTGACTCACTTATAAAACGTGGAAAGAGCGAAGATCTTTGTTATATATTTATGTATTACATATATCTATTATACAGGGTGTCTGAGAATTATTGGACACATTACAAAATCATGTACAAAAAAAGCTATGAGCATTGCCTGTTTTTCTATGTCACGTATTACTAACACGGTTTCTATATTTTTGTTTTGCAGAATTGTTATTCCCAGAATCCGATAGATGGCGCTAGGTGTGGCCTGATGAGGAATGTATGAGAAATGCGCAATCAGTAGTCATGTCATACGTACAGCAGAAGGCGATGTGTGTGTTATGGCTTGTGGAATTAAAGTCTGTCATTAAAGTTAAAAGACGGTACCGTTTAGAGAATGGTTGTAATTCTCATTCAACGGATTCAATTAAGCGGTGGATGAAACAGTTTAAAGAAACTGGCAATGTGGAACATCGTGGAGGAGCCGGTAGGCCTAGCGTCAGCGGTCACACGGTCGACCAGGTTAATGAAAGTTTCCGACGAAACCCAAGAAAATCCGTTCGTAAAGCAAGCAGAGAGCTGTGCATTCCAAAATCGACAGCTCACGATATCTTGCACAAGAAATTAAAGTTTCATACTTATAAAATTCAAATAGTGCAAAAGATGCATGTAAATGATCACACTCTGCGATACAATTTCGCTGTGGATATGCTAAATCGAGTGGAAAACGACGAAAACTTTCTCAGTACTGTAATTTTTGGTGATGAATCCACATTTCATGGATCAGGTATTGTGAATCGTCACAACTGTAGGATATGGGGCAGTGAACCGCCTCATGCTGCTATATAACTGGAACGTGATTCTCCAAAAGTTAACGTGTGGTGCGCCCTATCAAAAAGAGAAGTGATTGGCCCTTTCTTCTTTTGCGAAAAAAACCATAAATGGTGACATTTACTTGGATATGCTAGAAAATTTCGCTATACCCCAGATCAAAAAATATGACAACGTCTTTTCCCAACAAGCCTCCGCATTGGTCAACGTGTGTACGTAAGTGCCTAAATGAGCATTTCACCAACAGATGGATTGGGCGTGGTAGTCCGATTCCGTGGCCTCCTCGCTCTCCAGATCTAACTCCATTGGATTATTTCATGTGGGGTTACGTGAAGGATCGTGTCTACCAGACGCCTTGTACTGATTTGTAGGAATTGAAGCAGCGTATCACAGCTGCTATTAATTCCATAACTCCTCAGATGCTTGCCAATACATGGCATGAAATCGAGTATCGCTTGGACGTACTACGAGCAACCAAGGAATCTCACATCGAAATTTATTAGCTTGTGTAGTTACATTGTAAGTTAGTACAGTCAGTTTCTTTCTATCTGTTTAATGTTTTGTTTTATATAATTTTGTAATGCGTCCAATAATTTTCGTACACCCTGTATATTAGTATATAATACATATTTATGATATATTTATATTGAGTGGAGCCCACCCGATTTTTAGCTATTTTCATAGCATAAATAGGTCATTTTAAAATAAAAAATAAGGTGATTGATAAGGCGTCCTCGGAGAGCATAAAATACAGGGCGGGCCCCTGATTTAGAACATCTGTAGCTCACTTGCTTCTTCAAATAAGGCAGAAGCCAATAAATATTCGACAAGGGCCGCGGGTGGCCTAGTGAGCAATGTTCGTGACTGCCGCGGAAAGGACCTCAGGTTCGATCCCAGCAGGTACGAACGCTCAATCCATTAAATGTCCGCCGTGCGTCGGATGGGCACGTTAAGCCGTCGGACCCCGGGTACTGACCCCCGGCAATAAATAAGGGCGTCTTCCTCCCCTTTCTACTTCGCTTCCGTGTCACTTTCCTATCGGGCACTCTAGCCCAAATCTCCTAGCTTCCTATTTCCAAGGGTTGTTTAAGACCTGGGGTCAGACACTCCCTTACTAAAATCCTCTACATATGATCATGATCATGATCAAATATTCGACGATTATTACAGTTTATGTTGCTACATAGTTTTATGATACAAGTGCCCATGACATCCGTGAATTTTGCGTCTTCTTTTTTATTTGAAGTCCTTGCCAAATTCGGATGGGAGAGATGAAGAGGGGTGATTAAAGGGGGGGCAGTCTATCTCCTGGAGCCAATGTGAAAATACAAATTTGTTAAAAGTTAAAAGTTTGAGCTTCCGTATTACTGCAATTTAATCAATAACTGTTCAACTTGTCTCCACCGCATATTTCTCTTCACATAAATGTAGTATATAATACATGTATAAGAAACAATACATGTATAAGAAACGTTTCTGTGTCTGTGTGTATTCCGTTTCTCCGATACAATTCCATGGTGGCACTTGGCAGAGACCGATTTGGACAGATTCAGGCCCAGGAAAAGAAGCATTTCAAGGACTTCCTTCATTCCATGTTATGCAACCGCATGCGTGATTGAAGACGACCACAGGTCAGAGCTCACAAATCAAGGAATAAAACATACCTCCTTATTTTTCCTTGAGTAATTTATTCAATTTAAAATTTTGGTTTAGTTTTGAAGGATATAATTGCTTTTTATTTTATATTTTAATATAGAACACTGTTAGAAATAAAAAAAGCAGCATATATTCACTTAAAATGTAGATATAAGATCAGGCAAATATATATATCATAAAATTTTAATCAAGCAGTTAAACTACCAGTGGCTCAGCCCTACTGGCATCACAGACTATCATTTAATATGATAATAATTTGCGTAAATGAGAGTATTGCGTATTATTAGGAGTTTTTTTGTCTGTGTCAGACGTATGGAGTAATTATTCCATTAAACTATAGTGAGAAGAATTGAAACAGAAAATTGCACGTCACCGTTAAACGTACCCCAAGACGCACTGTAAAAAAATTTCGGAAATTCATGAGCCACTTTCCGTCATTCCTTTCGTGAATCAACGGAGCATATTTCTGACACAACTTTTTCCACTTCACATCAATTTTTCCGCTTCTGAATCAACGGAGCGTATTTCTGACACAACTTTTTCCACTTCACATCAACTTTTCCGCTTCTGAATCAACGGAGCATATTTCTGACACAACTTTTTCCTCTTCTGAATCAACGGAACATATTTCTGGCACAACTTTTTGCGCTTCACATCAACTTTTTCGGCTTCTGAATCAGCAAAACATATTTCTGACACAACTTTTCCCGTGAAATACGGGCGAAAAAACTCTAAATTTCACGGAATTTTCATACACCAGGAAATTTCTGAATTTTCAGAAACTTTTCCGCAATTCCTTTCCTATATTAACGGAAAATCTATGTTATCACCTTTTTCATAACCATATGACGGAAAATTTTCGGTCGTAGGAGCGATTCGCGGGAATACTTGAGGTTTGATTGACTACTAAATTTCAGTCTTCTGATGTCGGAGAACCTGATTTTGAAGTTCTGTAATGAGATCGGATATTGTGGATAGCATATCGCATTGAATTTTTGGTTATTGTGACACCGTACATTTCTTCCCCTCTACCTCATTTCGTGCATCAGTTGTATATTGTGTTACCGTAAGAAACCGGGCATACTTAACTTATTGTGCAGGTGATTGTTTGATGTCTATGTATTAGTCTGTAGACCTTTAAGACAAAAGCTATTATAGCTGTCAAGAGTAAATTTAATCTTTAGGAATTTTGTGAAATAATACTACATATAAAGCAGTACATTTCACTTTTCTTAAAGATAACACTAGTTAACAAGGTTTTTGCTACATGAATGGAAATATGCACCTACCGTCGATTTTTATCTACTGATAACGAATATGACCTTCAAAATGAGCTACCACGCGCCATTTTGTAAAAAAATAAGTGGAAAATAACGTAACAGAAGCCAAAAATCTGAAGATTTATATAACTCGGTTATAGACCTAAAAGCCTCCGCTGGAAGTGCTTCTCAGTGTATTCACAACTTTTTCCCAAGCTCATTTCCACTTTATGATATTTTTTTATGGTAGGACCTGAGGGAATTATTAGTCATTCTTCCCTGCACTGCGCGCGCACCTGCATTTGTTTACGTTCAGGATTTCCCTATAATGACTTATTGTTTGCAGGTACCAGGCCAACAAGTGGTAGAGAGGGCTTTGTTTCATGGTGATATGTGTTCTGTGGGGTTTTGTTGAAGATATTTTGTGCCTGTGACAGGTTGCAATGACAGTTGTGCAGTGTATACACTCGTTGTCGTAAAAATCCGCGCACCAAGAAAAAGGTGTCCGATTGAAATGAGATTTCAGTAGTGAGATGGTACACACCGAGGACAGAAGTGATTACAATATCACAGCAGCAGGACGATTTCCCGCTGACATACGGCACACATTCCGGTCAGCGTTAGTACCGCGTCGGACAGCCTCGTGCTCGGATACATGCGGTGGTACGGTCCGCCATGGAGTCAAAGAGACGCCGTATGTTATCCTGGGACAGATTGGCCCACACTTCTTGCAACTGAGGCTATAAATCACGAACACTGGGACATGGAGAAAGCTGGCGTCCCATATGGTCCCACACGTGCACGATGAGCGAGAGATCAGGCGATCTGGCAGGCCATGGAAGCGTCGAAGCATGACGTAGACATTCCTGGTAAACCCGAGCCGTGTGCGGACGGGCGTTATCTTGTTGAAAAATGGCTCCAGGCTCTCCCGCCAGGAAAGGCAAAAGGCAGCACATGGGGCCGCAAGATCTCCTGTACATAGTGCTGGGCTGTCAACGCCACCCAGATCACTGCGAGGGAAGTCCGACTGTCATACGCGAGGGCTCCCCAGACCATCACACCTGCAGTTCGGTACGTGTGCCACTGTACAATGAGGTTGGGATTGCAGCGCTCACCTGCGGTCCTCCACACTCTAACACGGTGGTTGTCCGTTACCATACAGAAGCGGGATTTGTCGCTGAACACTATACGTCGCCAGTCCGCAGCATTTCACGTTGCTCGCTTCTGACACCTCTGTGATCGACGCCGACGATGGTCAGGTGTTAATGGCAGAAAACGTAAGGGCCGTCGGGAGTGCAGATTCTCGCCTCTGGCATGCGTCTGGAAATTATTCTGGCGGACACAGGAGTCCCTTGTACAGCCGCCAAATGTCTCTGGATATATAGTGCGTCGCATTAATATAGAGACAGAACAAATTCTCGAATAAAAAAGAAACAACAACGAGCTGAAATGTGCACTTCATATTTAGAGCAAAAATAGCATAGGACACGCAGCTCCACAATAGTTTGACGGAAACATAACAATTTCAACGCTAAGTACAAGAAAAACCAGAAATACGCTCTCTCAAAAATATAAAGACTTACTAGTCATGAGCACCTCTGGTACGAATAGTGGAGCCGTTGTTCCGAATAACACTGAAAACCCGATTGGGCATGCTGTGCACCAACTGATGTAAGTGTTCTGGACGGAGTGCGTACCAGCTTCGTTCAATTTGCTCTTTGAATGCCACCACACTTGAGAACTGCCGTCCATTCGCATACACATCACGAGCGAGGATACCCCAGAGGTTCTCGATAGGGTTCATATCTGGACTGAGTGCTGGCCAATCCATTACGGTCGCATGATGAGTGTTAAACCAGCTTTTCGTTGATGCAGACCGATGGATAGAGGCATTGTCTTGCTGGAACAGATAATCAACACCCGCTAGAGTTTCGGCAAACGGTAGAAGGTGACTGCTGAGTATGTCCTGATACGTTTCGGAGTTTTGTCTGCCTTGCAGGAAAGCGATATCCGTTGTCCCATTGAACGCAAAAGCTCCTCAGACCATCACAGATCCCCCTAATTTCTGTCTGCTGAAGAAGGTGCGTGGCTCGCGTCGTAAATCATGCCAATAGCAGTTCCAACCGTCAGGGCCGTCCAGGTTGAACTTTTTCTCTCTCGTCGGAGAATATAGTTGTGATCTACTCGTCCGTCCAGTGCATGTGGCTGCTTGCCCATAACAATCTAGCTTTCTTGTGGCGCCGCGTGAGGTGTGGCAGACGGCGCATTTTACGGAGCACAATGTTGCGACTTTCTTTGATTCGTCGATGAACTGTGTCCTTTGAGACGGTGACACCAACAGTCCGAGAAACTTGGCGTATAGTGATAACCTTTGGGATGAAACTAAACGCATGATGGCACGATCATCTCGTTTGGTTGTTATTCGAGGCCTTCCAGGCCGTTTTCTGGCAGTTAACGCACCGCTGTTTGATAAAGTCTTATAAATGACTGCACTACTCCTCCTCATCGCTTTGCAAATTTTTGCTACAGGCAATCCATTTGCTCTCAGTCTCCAAATCTTCTGCACCTCCTCATCACAAAGTTGACTGTTGCGTGGGATTTCGGCAAATGAATGTCTGACGGCAGGTCCGCTGTCTTTTGTAGGCTGGACCGGATTACGGCCCACGCGCGTGCGTACAACATGCTAATTTGTACATCTTATTTGCATGTGGTTACTTTACATAGTTGTGTTTATATTTATGAGACACCTAAAATTACACTATTTCACTTTGTAGTGTTCTTTTTACACAATCCGGTCATCTCGACGGATCGAAACGTTTGTTGTAAGGTTATGTCTAATTAGTTACCACTTCAGCTTCCTACCTATATTCTCATTGCGTTCACGACGCAATGAGAATATAGACTACCTCTATATTTATGCGACGCACCTTTAGGACAAGGACGTCGTTGCACCTGTGCGTACCACTCTCACGATCCCATGATCCTTTCTGCTGGTGGTATGTCTAGGTCGTCCAGAGCCAGTCTGCCGTGTCTGGGTGCCTTCCCGTGTGCATTGCTGCCAACACGATCGCACCGTACTGTCCGACGGGCCCAAATGGCGGCCGATTTGGCGTACCGGCCACACTGCCTCTCTTATCCCGACGAAACGGCTTCGTTCAAATTTCGTCAGTTACCCGTAGGCATATCTACGGCGGCTCCTCGGAGTGGCTATCGGTCAAGGATTTCACCTGACTCTTACCGTGCACTTCGGCACGAATGTGGAGTCCCCTGCGCGGCGCCTTATAAGCCACAAGGATTGCGAGTGCAGCGCCGGTCTTGGACGCGCGGGCATGCGGAATAGCACGAAACTTTAATCACTTGAATGTCTGCCCTCTCCGTAGCTATTCGCCGAGTTCCGCGTTAACGCCACTGTTTTTTCTTGGTGAGCGGATTTTTATAACAATGAGTGTAGGTGCATTTAGCTTTCTCGTAAAGGATAGATCAACTCTAGATTTTATCAAAGGTAACGACACCAACGTCCCTCCAATCCTTCCTGCAGAAGTTACACATGCAATTAAGAATATGA
Source organism: Macrothele yani (assembly GCA_039090855.1). Lineage (NCBI taxonomy): Eukaryota > Metazoa > Arthropoda > Arachnida > Araneae > Macrothelidae > Macrothele > Macrothele yani. The sequence goes on from CM077004.1 coordinate 44,784,032, forward strand.
AATAGGGGAAAGCTCCAGGAGAAGATGGAATTACCGTGTACATTATACAAAATGCAAGTGGAGAAATTGAAACTAGACTCGCCCAAGTTTTCACAAGATGCCTCAATGAAGGGAGGTTTCCTGAAGACTGGAAAAATGCTACATTGATCCTGCTACATAAAAAAGGTGACGTTGAGGATCTCAGGAACTACGGCCGATTAGCCTTCTATCGGTGGTTTATACTATCTTCACTAAGGCTTTTTCACATCGCTTGAAGGTAACGCTGGGCATGACTCAACCGAGAGAACAAAGTGGATTCTGGGGTGGCTACAGCACTGCAGATCATATCCATGTGCTGAGAGAGCCAATTGAAAGAGCGAGGTAATATGAATTCCCATTATGTATGGCTTTCATTGATTATGATTCCGTGAAACCACCAGCAATTACAAGGGCTTTAAAATCCTGCGGTACTGAAAATGCATACATTAGTATTATTAGCAATACCTAAGAAAAATGCAAGTGCAAAGGTTCGGTTATTTGAGGATACAGCACGAATAAAAACTAGAAAGGGGATAAGACAAGTTGACAACATACCTCCCAAGCTCTTTAATGCCACACTGCAAAATGTCTTTCAGTCATTGAACTGGGAAAATAAAGGAATAAAGATTAATGAAGATTATTTAACTTGCCTTCATTTTGCTGATGACGTCGTCATTTTTGCGACTGCTCCTTCAGAGTTGTAGAGTATGATCCATGAACTTGCTGACAAGAGTCAAGAAGTGGGATTAAAAATGAACTTTCAGAAGACAAAACTGATGTACAATTCTTTTACAAGAAATGAAGTTTTATCAATTAATGGGGAAAAGTTGGAGATAACTGATACCTACATTTACCTTGGAAGCAGATATCAAGTAAAGGTCAAATTGATAAAGAAATTAATCGACGTATAAAACTTGGTTGGAGAGCTTTTGGAAGAAACAGTGCAATCTTTAAGAGCAGTATGACAATATGTCTTAAAAGAAAAGTGTTTAATTAATGCATCCCTTCAGTGCTTACGTGCTGAGCAGGGAAGTGTACCTTAACTATAAAAAACAAACAAAGACTGCAGACAACTGACAGATGCATGGAGAGATGCATGCTTGGTGTAACTATAGGACAGATAAGAAGAGGAACTTATGGATAAGGAAAATGTCAAGAGTGGAAGACATCATGGTCAGAGCAAAATACCAGAAATGGTAATGGGCTGGACATATTGCCAGAAGAACGGACCACCGATGAACAACTGAAATTCTACACTGGATTCCAAAGTATATACGGGCACGGTCGAGTTACATTATTGTGACCACCAGCTAATATCCAGAGTAACCGCCGTGTGCAGCGCGGGCAGCGGCTAGAGGGGCTGGGAGTGACTCGATAAGGTGCTGGAAGGTGTTCACAGGTATATATGTGGAGCCATGCTGACTGCAATGCATCTGACAGCTGGAGGGTGCGTGGTGAAGGATCCATAAAGCGAACAACACAATCGAGGTGGTCCCACAGATGCTCAATTGGGTTTAAGTCTGGGAAATCAGGGGGCCAGGGAAGTACTTTGAAGTCTTCATCGTGCTCTTCCAACCACTCTTGGACATTTCTAGATTTGTGACACGTTGCTGCCCGCACCAGCATGTGTTCTGCCAGCAATGGTTGAAGAGTGCTGGAAGATCCCATCAATGGTTGAAGAATGCTGCAAGATTCCATCCGCCCCAGGGAAGACAAGCAGCATGTATGGGTGTACGTGGTCTGCAAGGATGGATCCATAACGAATTCGGTTCATAGTGCCTTCCACAGGTATGAGTGGACCCAAAGAATTCCACGAAAACATTCCCCAGACCATAACAGTGCCCCCACCAGTTTGTGTTCTTCCAGCAATGGTTGAAGAGTGTTCTCCGATGTTTCACGCCTTATACACCAACGTCCATCCGTTCAATGAAGCAGAAAACGTGACTCATCGGAGAAGGCAATCCTTTGCCAATCAGCAGAGGTCCAATTCCGATACTGCCGTGCAAATGTAAGCCTTTTCTGACGATGCACTTTCGTTAGCGTAGGTGCAGTGACCATCCTTTTGCATCGGAGCACTATACGCAGTAGGGTCGGCTGAACTGTCGTTTTAGACACACTTCCGGCAGCCCCCTGTTTCATTCGGGCAATGAGTCGCTCCACTGTAGTGTGTCGATCGGCCATCACGCACCTTCGAAGCCGATGTTCACCTCTCACATCAATTGCACGTGGTGCTCCGCAGTTTCGACGTCGTTTATTCGCAATGGTGCCATTTCTCCAGTCACGATACACTTTAACCACAGCAGCACTCGAACAGTTCACAAACTGCGCTGTTTCAGAAATACTGCCACCCTTGGTCCGAAAGCCGATAATCATCCTTTTTTCTGACCTCATAAATCGCTCCGTTTATCCATGACAGCAACGAGGATTGTTTTGGATATTTTTTTTTTTTTTTAGATATGTTTTATATAATTTTTTTAGACACACCTTATATACCCTCCAAGCCAGCTCACGACACGTGCGCTCCTTCATTGGCTACGCACTGTTGACGTCAAAAGTAGGAGCTGGTCACAATAATGTGACTCGACTGTGTGATATATACACTGACGGAAAGTGAAAAAAGAACACCAAGAAGGAATTGGCGGATGATCATAAAATTTACATATGCTAATGGGGTCGAGTTTACGTAGGTGTGATGTTAATTTCGGGACCAACCGGTGAGCGCTTACGCCAAAGCGCGGCATAATATGCAAATTATCGTCGGTGGTATTTAAGGAGTACGGCGAAGTGAATGCAATCAGTCGTCGGCGTACGGACACGTACGAAGACCCTGAAGAAGCTGCAATGCCTGGGCATGGAAGACGTGTACGATTTTAGCAGTTATCGGACTTTGAGCTAGGTTGTCTAGTCGGACTCCGCGAGGCAGGGTGGTCGTATCGTCGTATTGCGGAGCGAATTGGACGGGAAGTATCGGTGGTGGTACGATGGTGGCGTAGATGGTCCGAGGAACATTCCCACACGAGAAAACGTGGAACCGGGAGTCACAGAAGGACTGATGAGCGGACCGATCGACGCATAAGAAGAGCGGCGTTGTCAAGCAGAACATCCACTGCGACGCAAATCTGAGCTGCCGTTGCACCTGAGGTGACTGTGTGAACAATCCGCAGCCGTCTACTGGATGCAGGACTACGTGCACGTGTGCCTCTGGCATGTGTACCTCTGACTCCAGCCCACCGTCAAGAACGGCTGCAGTGGTGTCGCCAACGTCTGCACTGGAGAACGCAATGGCGATCTGTCGTGTTCAGCGATGAAAGCAGATTCTGCTTGGGCGCCTCCGATGGCCGTATGCGTGTTCGCAGACGCACAGGGGAGTGTCTCCACCCTTCTTGCATCCGCCAGCGACATACAAGGCCTACGCCTGGTCTCCTGGTGTGGGGAGCGATCAGCTATCACTCCCGTTTGTACGGGTACGTTAAACAGCACCTCCTACATCAACAACATCATTCAGCCCGTTGTTGTGCCATTTGTAAGGTCGGTCCATCGTAGTGTTTTTCAGCAAGATAACGCACGCCCACACATAGCACGTGCAACGCAACATGCACTTCAGGGTGTGAGACAACTTCCATGGCCTGCACGTTCACCGGATTTCTCTTCCATTGAGCACGTGTGGGATTTTATGGGACAACGACTTATACGGTCTCCACGGCCAGCCACGACCATCCCCGATTTACGCGTCCAGGTTGAGGATGCTTGGAACTCAATACCCCAAACTTACATCCAACATCTGTACGACAGACTCCATGCCAGAATTGCACAGTGTGACGCAGTTCATGGCGGTTCAACCTCGTACTAACCATGTTACATGGAAAGTGTTATTTTTCAGTTTACCAGCAAATACAGCTGTATTTTGCCATAATGTTTTGATCACGTTATCCTCTGTATTCCGTTATTATGCTGTATAAATTTCGTTGGTATCAGACGTCTCTTTCTTGGTGTTCTTTTTCACTTTCCGCCAGTGTATATATGGTGATCTAAGCGATAGCTTCTGATCATTCGCCTAAGATGGGTCCGGGTTCGAATCCCGTGAGGCATGGATGCTTGTGTTTGTTTTTCGGCACTGGTTCTCCATATGTTACTAGTCCAACACTGGTTATCTGTGTCGTGTGCATTGGTCATTTGGCATACTGTAAAATCCATGTTTGATGTATACTTGTTCACAATGTGTTACATGATCAACACTGTCTAAATCTGTGTAAATTGATCATTTGGCATGCTGTAAATCATGTATGATTTTTAATTGTTGCTGTGTAATTTCTGTATGCTGTTTATGTCTGCCTGTATGTCTTTGTACCACAAAGTCCAATAAATTATTAAAAAAAAATGTCTGTTAATGTAGTGTTTTGATGCAAGGGAAGAGCGGCGCGGCGTGCTAAAATGTTGTCCATTGTCCTTTTCCCAGAGCTTCCTTGCTGTTGTCATAGAAATAGGTAAATAACAATGTAACAATAAATCATGAATCTATAACAGCAGAAATAATAAATGAAATGAAATTATTTCATTGGTTTTCCACACATTCTAAAATATTTTTTGATTGATAGGTGCCATCCATTATATCCTTTAGTTCCGGGTTTCAGTCTTGAATCCAAGTGAAGAATCTTTCGGTTTATGTATAGAGTTGGTCACGTTTTAGTCATTTTAATGAGAAGTTTTTGTTAATGATTTCAGATCTAAGAAGTTTGGATATTTTTGGTGCAGAATCTTTGTCATCTATTGCTTTCATATATTACGCAGACTTTTAAAAAAAAATCTACTTAAAAATGAGAACCTGAACCTACTCGTATTTTTTAAGTACAATCATATCGTAATCGAGTACATGACATGCTCAAATGTAAGTAACCAAACATACTTACAAATCACAAGAAATATAAATATAATCTCGTATTATTTCATTTTAGATATTATAGGTTTCAAGAGAAATTGTTTAATAAATGTGTAAACTGACATACATAAATATAATTAGTACAAGAAAGTCACTGATCATGCAAGTAATTTAATTATGCATAAAGTATCTTTGTGAACGTTTTTACATTAACTATATTTGTTCCAATCTCATAAATAATATATTGTCGCTTCATCACTATATTTGTTTGTAAAGTTGTGCGGTCCATTTGCCCATCATGTGACAACGAGTATATCTATTATCCCAGATGTGCCATCGAATAATATACACTGCCGGACAATTGCTAAGGACGGATGACAATAGCAACGATAGCAACCATAAAATGGAAGGCAGGAAAATGTGTAAATTAGCATAAGTGCAGGATACAGTAAGACGTGTTGTGCGTATGCAAATTTTGGATTGCCGAACTTATTCGTGACGTCATAGCGCTGATAAGAGATATAAAGGATTTGACGCGTATTGACCGTTGTTGTTCAAACGCAAAGTTGAAAGGGAAAGAATCAATTGACGAACTTGCAATTTTCAGTATGTCTTCCCGACATCACCTAGATGATTTTACGCGTGGCCGTATTATTGGCAAGATTGAAGAAGGGCGAAAAATAACAAATGTTGCCAGGGAGTTCGACGTCAGCCACAGTGTTGTTTCAAGGCTTTGGAAATCATTTCAAACAAATGGAGAGTGTAGCAAACGTCACGGGGGAGGTCGTGTTCGCAGTACGACACCTGCAAAAGATCGGTACATAGTGCTATCAACAAAAAGACACCGGCGCAGCACAGCTAGTGAGGTAGCAAATCAGTGTATGGCTACTACTGGCAAGCGGATCTCCCGAAAAACTGTCGCCAGACGTTTGCATGAAGGAAGACTATACGCCCGCCGTCCTGTTGTATGCATCCCATTGTCCAGACGTCACCGTACCGCCCGTTTGCAATGGTGCCATCAACATCGCAATTGGACTGATAACGACTGGTATGCTGTCCTCTTCTCAGATGAGAGTAGATACAGTCTATCGTCTGATTGTCGACGACAACTGATCTGGCGTGATAGTGGTACTGCATATTGTCCAGCAAACATACAGGAAAGGGACCGATATCCGACATGTAGTGTCATGGTATGGGCTGGCATCATGATCAATGGCCGTACGTCCCTATATGTGCTTCCAACTGGAACTATGACTGGCCAACGATACATTAATGATGTTCTGCTACCTCATGTTCGCATGTTCCGTGGTGCTGTCGGTGATAGATTCATTTTAATGGACGACAACGCAACATGTCATCGAACAGTCGCTGTCCAGGAGTGTCTTCAGAGCGAGGATATTCAACGCCTCGTATGGCCAGCACGTTCTCCAGATCTGAATCCCATTGAAAATGTGTGGGATGCTTTGGGGAGGAGTCTTGCTGGTCGCCAATGCCCTCCAATAAACAAGGACACCTTCATCCATGCACTGACAGAGGAATGGGATAAATTACCCCAACAGCTGCTGGATAATGTTGTGCAAAGCATGACACGACGTGTGGAATCTTGCATCGCCCTCCATGGTGGCCATATCCCGTATTGACATCTTACGCCGGAACGCCTGCTGACGGTAATTGCATTTTTTTTCACGTTTACGTATTCTGCACAAAATTGCCTGTTTGTCCCTTGAACACGTTCCAAAGCCTTCTGGATTTCAGAACACAATAAATTGTCTTTCTTGTAATGTCCTGGCATTCTGACATTATTTTATTTCACTTGGCATCCAACCACACTTACTTTTTTATGCGCTATATAGCCGTTTATGATTCGTCCTTAGCAATTGTCCAGCAGTGTACTTCCAGTTGATTCCATGAATAAATGAGTATGTATGGAGTACACGTATTCCAAATTTGCAATCGAACCGCGGATGGCTTAGCGGTTAGAGATTCAGACTACTGATGGAGGGACCCTAGGTTCAAACCTACCCTGATAGGCTTGGACCGGGGGACTCCCCGTGGGGGTGTGAATTTCTAACAATCGCTGAATATCGGCCGTGCATCGGACGAGCACGTTAAGTGACGATCCCGGGTAAGAATCCCCCTGTTAAAGTTCCTAAGCCCCACTAATCTCTGTCTTCCTTCTATATGCAAAATCGTAGGCTCGTACGGTGGCGCTATCTAGTGTGCTCACACTTACAAACTATCCTGTCAGAATCGGTAGATTCGTTCTAACTTCCTTCAGTTTCTCTGCCCTGCCTGAAAGGGCACAGAAACTGAACGAAGTTAGAGCACATATATTGGAAATATATGTACTTTTTTTAGTACATACACTGTATTGAGAAAAGTCACCGGACACCTCTTCAAAAGCAAATCAATGGATCCGCTGCGTTGTTAAGATGCGCGGTACAGCTGCAAACGGCATAACAACAAGCCTACAGCTGATCGCGATCATATCGCACTGTCAGGTTGAGTGAAAATGTCGCGGCGGAAGAGAATTGACTTTGAGAAAGGAAAGACTGTCGGGCGTTATATTAATGGGTTGTCCATAAGAGAACCCGAGAGGTGTTTAAGCATACCCAAGTCAACTGTTATGGATGTACTGAATAAGTGGAAGACACATGGCGTGTCTGAAGCAGCAAAACGTACCGGCAGACCAAAGAAAATCAGCGATAGAGGACGTCGAAGCCTCAGGAGAGTCGTTACAGCTAATCGATGGAGTACTGCACAAGACCTCAGTGTACAGGTGAATAAAAATGCTGGAACCTCGGTATGTACAACTACCATTCGCAGAGAACTTCATTCCATGAATTACCGTGGTCGTGCGGCTTCTCATAAGCCCTTCATCTCCACTCGGAATGCTACTCGTCGTATAGCATGGTGTAAAGAGCATTTATCGTGGACCGTAGGTCAATGGAAACGGGTCCTATGGACTGATGAATCCAGATACACGATCCATCAGCCTGATGGCTGCGTGTGGGTATGGCGACAGCCGGTGGAAAGCTGTTTACCACAGTGTACTGTTCCTACGGTCAAGTTTGGAGCTGGCAGTGTACTCTTGTAGGGGTGTTTTTCGTAGTATGGTCCCTGCCTATTGGTTATCGTGGACAAACCTGTTAACCAGCATGTCTATCTCGATATTCCGGACAATTATGCCTTATTAACTCTGTGGCAATACTGTGCCACCGAGCCTTGTTGGTACCAGCAGGAGAATGCACCAAGCCATAAAGCAAGGACTGTTACGGCGTGGTTAGACGATAATTCCGTATCGTGTGTTGACTGGCCAGTACAGAACCCTTATCCTAATCCCATAGAGCACCTATGGGATAAATTAGAGCGCCGCATCAGAAGTTTGGAACCAAGGCCTAGTATTAAGCAACAGTTAGCGGCAGCATTATGTACTGAATGGAAGCGCATACCTATATCGCTGTGTTCCTAAACTTGTCGAAGTCGTGTCTCGAATGGTCAGCGCATGCATTAAGGCCAAAGGTGGACTGACACCGTACTAATGTAAGTCAATAAATGCTATGTTGTGTTTCTCTTCTAGGTGACCTGCGACTTTTGTCAGTATAGTGTATATTTCAAATTAGAAATACCAGATATACTAACAATTGATTCCCTGTATGTACTCAAAAATGAGTACATGTCTTTTCTAAAAATAAGACGCAAGTACTCGGAACTATTATAAGCCCAGAATGTACTCAAAAACGAGTACATTTTACTCATTTCTAAGTACCAAATTTTAACAGTGTGTAGTTCCAATAACGCAGTCTTTTTTGTTTTTGTTTGTTTTATTGGAGGTTTAACGACCACCGTGAGCAACTCAATGGGCTATAAGCAGTCGCCCGTCCCTAATTTAGGGTCACTGGTTCCAGGGAAGGGAGAGAGCCAGTGCCGTAAGACAAACACAACATCCATGCCTCACCGGGATTCGAACCCGGACCCCTTCGGACGAATGAGCAGAGGCCAACGCCTTAGACCACTGCGCCACCGGGGCGGCAACGCAGTCTTGAATCCCAGTGAAGAATCTTTCGGTTTCTGTATAGAGTTGGTCTCATTTTGGCCATTTTAATGAGAAGTCTTTTGTTAATGTTTTCAAGATCTAAAGACTTTGTATATATTCCGTGCAAAATTTTGCTTTTCAGGCTCTTTTGTGTGTCTGAATTATTTTCTGACTGAGAAAGGAGCTGACCAGAATTCAGGTTCAATGGAGTAAATCCTTCGTCAGCTATGAATCCACCACTGTGGCGATGGCGTGTTTTTTCCCTGTGGAGAAATAATTGAGTTGTCTGTCTTGTTTGTGGCAAAAATAAAAAATATTGATTTTTTCCTCTTCCATCTTCTGTTACTTTCCGGTTCAGTCTTTCAACTGATCAATGTGCGTGGCGGTACCTGTATTTAAATGAAAGTCTTCTTGTGAGTCGGTCAAGTTTCTTTCGAACATTATTGGCCTATTTAATGAAAAAATAAATAATATAAACAAATAAAGAGGTACGTTAATACAGAAGTTAAAAGCAACCATTTTACTTCTGGAGTAAACTTTAGAGTCCGCAGATGTTTTCAAGGCGACTGGTGTTTCTTTTCTTTTTTTTTTTTTTTTATTATTTTCCAAATTTCATTTTAAGTGTGCTGTGATCTAATATTCTCTTTTGCTGCATTCCTATAATAGATAATTTTATAAGTTTGATCATCCTCAAGAATACCAATGACTTGATTCTCCGGGGATGGAGTTTTAAGTGATTATCTTCACTTGATGTTCAACACCGCGCATTTTTCTTAAGGCCAAACTACACACCTAAATCATCCCTGAAAAATTTGGTTGTGCAGATTAGGCTGTTGGCGTATAACGCATACTGGTAACCTATGTGGTACGAACGGTAGAAAAAGCTTCGTTTCTGAACTCCTGCCCCGAAAATGTCTGTTTTTTATAAACGAAGGCAGCAAGGTACACTTTTTATTCTATTAAACTAGTAATAGTTATTTAAACAGTAAATTTCATACCATCTTGGTGGAGCAGGATATTTTGATGTTTTCCCCAAAGAAAATTTTAATTTAAAATCCGTAGAGTTAATTTCCACTAATGACATAGATCAAAATGCTTTGTAGCGCCCCTACAATAATAATAATAATAATAATAATAATAATAATAATAATAATAATAATAATAATAATAATAATAACAATAATAATCAATTATTATTACTGAACTTCGAAAATTCAACAAAAGGGGTAAACATGATAGTCTTCAGTGTCTTCACGGTATTGGCTCACCTATGAAAAATTTTCGTTTCCGAGTGCATGCCCAGAGTATGTGTGGATTTCATACACAAAGGCAGATGTTCTTAAGAAAACAATAGGAAGGTGTAATGTTTCGAAAACGTATTTCCATCGCAACACGGCCGTCAACTCTCCCAATCGGTCAGAAGAGTGGATTTCTTTTTTTGTGACTCGATTTTGAGTCCTCGATTAGCCCTTTAACGACCATAACGCCCAAAACGCCAGTGCATACAAACGGCCACAGCCGCCCGAAACGCCTGTCTAGGATGAATCAGATTTCTTACCCTTGCCTGTTCTTCAAATTTCCACGACCTATGAGGGATCAGCAGGAGTCACCGTCAGTCACCATTGTTGTTACTAAACAAAGAAGTGAAACTACAGACAGTTTCGGGCGTTATGGTATTTAGAGTGATAAAAGATTTTAGAGTCATGGTCGTTAAAGGGTTAAATGTATGCCCATATAATGCAGTCTTCGTGCTGAAACGCCTGTCTGAGTGAGTCAGATTTCCTACTCTTACGTGTTCTTTAAATTTTCATTACCTATGAGGGATCAGCAGAAGTCACCGTCAGTTACCATTGTTGTTATTAAACAAAGAAGTGAAACAACAGACAGTTTCGGACCGTGATACAAGATTTTAGAGTCATGGTCGTTAAAGGGTTAAGTGTATGCCCATATAATACAGTCTTCGTGCCGAAACGCCTGTCTAGAGTGAGTCAGATTTCCTACTCTTACGTGTTCTTTAAATTTTCACGACCGATGAGGGATCAGCAGAAGTCACCGTCAGTTACCGTTGTTGTTACTGAACAAAGAAGTGAAACAACAGACAGTTTCGGACAGTGATACAAGATTTTAGAGTCATGGTCGTTAAAGGGTTAAGTGTATGCCCATATAATACAGTCTTCGTGCCGAAACGCCAGTCTAGTGCGAGTCAGATTTCCTACTCTTACCTGTTTCTTTTAATTTCCACGACCTATGAGGGATCAGCAGGAGTCACCGTCAGTCACCATTGCTGTTACTAAACACAGATGTGAAACAACAGACAGTTTCGGGCGTTATGGTATTTAGAGTGATACAAGATTTTAGAGTCATGGTCGTTAAAGGGTTAAGTGTGTGCCCATATAATACAGTCTTCGTGCCGAAACGCCTGTCTAGAGTGAGTCAGATTTCCTACTCTTACGTGTTCTTTAAATTTCCACGACCTATGAGGGATCAGCAGGAGTCACCGTCAGTCACCATTGTTGTTACTAAACAAAGAAGTGAACCAACAGACAGTTTCGGGCGTTATGGTATTTGGAGTGATAAAAGATTTTTAGGTCATGGTCGTTAAAGGGTTAAGCGTGGCGGCGTACTTGTCCGACGAAACTGGCTCTATCCTTTCCTCACCCTGACCACATACAGCAATTTCTCGTAGGATTTACACTCACAGAGAAGGTTTAGACCCAACTACCAATGCCCCATGGAATTTTATTTTTTTTGCTGCGAATCAGAAACGAAGCTGCAGTACATTGAACCTATACTCCGAGTCAACCTAAAAGTGTACCACTATGTAGGGTGCGAAACAGCTACCTCCGCTACGAAAAGTAGTCCCTAGAGTTTTGAGCGAAAACTAGTAGAGTTATTGCTCAGAATCCATTTTTGTTTGCTCAGCAGTTTATCAGACAAAATTGCCATCTAAAAAGAGTTCCAGAAGTGAGTGCGCTTTTGGAAATAAATTTGTTATGAGAAGCTGCTGAATGAAGAGCTTCGCACTTTCGGCTGTTTCTGCCCGGTTGGGATACAACTCGGACAAGGGGAAGGGTGGAAGACCTCTCCCAACATTAACAACAAATTGACAATCGGGGAAACTCGAAGGGTAGGGGAAGCCGTTCGGCCTCCACCAGACCCCGCTCACAATCCCCATTACTTGTGAGATGTGTGAGAGGATCAGAAAGGATACAGTAGGAGCGCACATTAAACGCGGATGGATACCGTTCTTGCGTTTCACGGCGAGTCGTGATAAGGCTCTCCCGCCTTTACCAACAGTGCACTTTTAGGGTGAATTGGAGTATATAGGGACTCAGATACGATACAGGGTAGACAGATCAGAGAAGTAGGACTTCTGAAATGAAAGCGCGAGTTGATGTACTTGAGAGTGCGATTACTATGACATCACAGCGAGTACTTTCAGGGAGAAAGAACAAGGTCGAAGGAAGAAACAGGAGACCTTAAGGAGCAATTCAATGTGCCTGGGATCGATCCCGCTACCAACTGGTCGGGAGACGGTTGCTCTAACCACTACGACACTCACGGCCCTGTCTCCTCCCTCGAGTTAGTGGCCCTAAATTTTGAACAGGCTTCTCCTTATAATCCTAGAATGCTCATGTTTGTCGAAAAACCCAGAAACCTACGAACAATAAAAAACTCACATCATGTTTAATCACACGTGATAACATAAAATCAGTTTTTCGAAGATTTAGCCTTTCTTCCTGTAGCCGCTTCAACAACTGCTTTCTGTAAGAGTAAATTAGTTGTACAGATCAATTTTTGTTACTCCAGCGAAACGCAAAGCAAGTCATCTCGGGCACCAGACCAGACTTCAGTCATACCGTATAATGGAAGTAAGTATGAACAGTGAGGGGGTGGAAAGGGGAGAGAATCTTTATCCTAGAACCAGTGGAACACGGTTATTGATCAGTGTTCATTGCGTAATTACTTTCGACGACTCTGCCATTCGAAGGGAATGAAACAGAAAGCTAAGAGCTCCCTCCCGTTGCAGTCACAGATTAGGAAGGACGAATTTCTGCCTTTTGCCATCTATGCGGCGCAGCGTAGATGATATGACAGCGATTTCAATCACACAAAGAGAGAGAGAGAGAGAGAGAGAATGAGTGAGAAGCATCGTATCATTATATCTTCTCGATAACGCAACAGTCAGTATGCTGATACGAAAGATAATTACTTTTAACAGTTGTAAGGATTCCCTCAAAACACATTCGCCAGGAAAGAAGAAAGAAAAAAAGTTCGCAGTAAATCACATAAATGTATGACATAAAATGGTAAATCCGTTTTATTCCGGCATAATTGCAACACAGCGACTCCAAACTTTCTCTCACCACAAGTAGCGCTTATTCGATGATAGTCACTTCAAGCAGGAAGTTCAAAATATATTATACATGTATATTCTTCAGCAGTCGATTAAATTTCGATTACTTACACCGAATAATCAATTAAAACACTACATTTTCTCCGGTCTCATACATACGGTAGCAATGAAATCAGACTAGGAGATGTATAATGTTTTTAGTATTTTGAAGTTGTAGTTAATTAATTAATTAATTAACCCATTAACCGTCTGGAAGGAATTAACTCGGGGTTAACAAATGGGCAGAAATCACCTGGAACATATATATTCACTGTCTAAGTAGAGGGCCGAATGCGGTTGGAACGAGTGAGCATTCGAACACAGTGGTTTTCCGTCTTATATAAATCTCTCTCTCTCTCTCTCTCTCTCTCTCTCTCTCTCTCTCTCTCTCTCTCTCTCTCTCCAATCCCAATTCCACGCATAGGTAAATCTCTACTCTCCATATTCAATGTGTCATTTTATTTTTCTGTGACCCACTGTCAGCGTTGCCAAATCATAAAAGCTGTTGGGGAATGAACGTGCAGTTTAGTAAGAAAATGTTTTGCCAAAAAGTAACTAAGTTTGCATAAGGGGACAGAAACTCAAAACGAAGTTTAAATAGAGGTATACGCCACGTATGTTGTACATAGATGCACCGGGTGGTTATAAAATACGTCTCTCTATTCTCTGGTCTCCAGAAAAGCGAGAAATGGAGTTATCGCGACGAAATTTGGTATAGGTAGCTTATCGAAACCGCATGGGAAAACGGTTTAGCTGGGTGAAAAAATTAGACAAAATTATTGCGTTACTACGGCAACAATGACGCTGCAGACGCGAGAAATGAATAGACACGTGATGTGTGAATTTACTGGTTATTGTCAGTACAAACGTTTCAGAAAAATATCTGCTCGATATGCTGTCCATGACAAGAGATTAATTGTAATCCACGACAGAAGCATCATTGTTGAAATCGAAGAAATTGCAGGTTGTTCACACGGAAAGTTTCGTGTTCAGTCGAACATGGAAGGTTTCGTACGCAGTTGTTCAGTCGAACATTTGGCAATGAACGCATAATTTCTCGAATGTTTTCGCATTCTGGGACAGCCCACTCACCGGATCTTATTCCTTGTGATTTCGGGCTTTGTGGACACATGAAATACAGAGTTTATCAGGATGGCATATGATCTCTCTCTCTCTCTCTCTCTCTTAGATCCAAAAACGAGCATCAGATGTGAAATGGCCAACATCGACCGCGACACTCTGCGAGCAGCCGTGTCACGTGCCGTTCTTCGTATTTGTCATTTTTTTTTCTTGTAGGACTTCCGTCCACAGTGAGTAGAGTTTAAGTCCCAGCCACCTACAGCGAGATCGCCTTTTGGGCAGGACACAGAAACGGAAGGAATGAGAGCAAGTCTAGCGACTTTGACAGAACAGTTTGTAGTGAGATTAGAGTACAGTAGATGGCGCCACCGTACAAGTACGATGTTGCACACAGAAGGGTGAGAGAATTTCAGGGGGGACATAGGAAAGGATACCCATTTAACCAGGGGGCCATCACTAAACGTGCTCGTCCGATGCACGGCGGATATCCAGCGATTGTTAGTAAATCACACCATCTCTGAAAATCAGCCCAGGTTTGAACCTGAGGACCTTGCATTGATAGTCTGACTCGCTAACCACTAAGCCATCCGCGGCTCATGCCGTTCTTCGTTTGCAGCACCTCATCTTTTATTATGGCCAGCATATTGAGCAAATTTTGACCTGAAACATTTGTACTGTCAATAAATACACGACGGTCGAGTTACATTATTGTGACCACCCACTAATATCCAGAGTAACCGCCTTGTGCAGACACTCCTGAATCAGATCCTCCCATCCTATGCCTTTCTTTCCTGTTACTTGGGCTAAAAAATTCTTAGTAAGCATCTCATCACCCATTCTTTCAACATGGTCATGATGTGACGTGCCTGCACCGTAGGACGCACATGAGATAAAGGCAGATAGCGGCGAGGGTATAGGTTCACGTAGCTCAGTTGGAAGAGCGACTTATTCCGGAATAAGGGGACCCGGGTTCGATGCCCGGCGTGGACAAAAATAACGGAGAAATTTACTTCGTTATATATGGGTTAGTGAAAATAGCTCGCTCAGAAGAAGAAATATTTAGCTGGCTGGTTAGTGATTTTGCCTTAAAGAAGACAAGGAAACGCCCACTACGATGAATATAAAGTGAGTTCATGTACTTTTGTGTCAGCGACTGGAAATAAAATGTTTAGTTTTAATTTACAATTTTTGAACATTTATTGTTTCTTGCATTTATTAAAGTAGATAGTAATTGTGCAGTATTAAGGCAACACTTCTTGTGCTTTATACAATTATACCCGCAATTATAGAATAATTGCGCGAAACACCAGGCGTTATGCCTTAATACGCAAATCATCATCATCACCATCATCATCATCAACCATTATCAATCCACTGCTGGATGAAGGTCTCCCCAAATTTCTTCCACAATTGTCTGTCTTGAGCCTGTCTCCTCAACGTCACTCCAGCATACTTTCGAATTTCATCCATCCATCTCCCATGGGGTCTTCTTCTGGATCTTTTCCTGTCCCTCAGAATCCAGTCTAAAATTTCGGTTGTCCATCGGTGGTCAGTTCTTCTGGCAACATGCGCAAATACCATTGTTAATTTATTAAGAGTGCGATTGATGCCCGAGGATGGGGGCCCCCAAGTTGTTTGTACCCAGGGCTCCACTAGTCTTAATTCGGGCTCTGACAGCACGCGACACGATCCGATTTCAACAACGGTTTTGCGTACTTCCGTTACCCATTTTCGTTTCATCGATTTTTATTTTTTTTTACCTGGAATTTACTTTAGTGCTGTCGGGAACAATGCATAGCATCAAAAAGCAAACATAAATAAATTAAATTAAAGTAAGAAGGCGTGCATTGTGGGTAATCTTCGTTTATATGTATGGCTCAGACCTGTGTGTGTTCCCGTAATTGTTTTATCATTTCTATCTTTCTTTTTCCCTTCTAACAAAGCAGGTACAGGCAAGCATGTAATCGACTGACATGTGGCTTCAGGTTTCAAAGCCATGTCGGAGACCAGAGGCCACCTGAGTTTATCGGTGTCCGCGATTTCCTTCTGGGCAATTACCTCTACAAACAAGCGTTGACCTCCGACTTTTCCGTGTCTTCCTTCTGTGCAGCAACAGAAGATTTTCATCGGATGTGTGTTCGGGAAGCAGAGGGGACGACAAGGGAGAGGTGAATCTCAATTTGTCCAAAGCTTTTGCTCTGAATGCATAAAGTTGTCCAATGATGTCTTTCGGACTCTTTGATGTGTCCCTCTCCGTAATTCTGCGTCCTCAAGAAGAAGCAAGTACGCAGCTGCCTATTGTTGTGGGAATTACTTAAGCTCCATTGCCATAGGTTAGACGGTACAGGCTGTGGTACAACTGAGTTAAACGAACACCGTTTTCTTCATTTACTTCGTGACACAAAAGAAACATACTCCTAATGCGTTAACAAAATCCGTATGGAGGAAAATGATTAAACAAGAAGGATCGCACCGAATTTTTGGTTGTAATGAGCACGTCTTTCGAATCCTTTCCGACGAGAATACAATTCATCAAAATTATTCAAAAATCAATGGAACGGGTTAGAAAAACCAAATCCTCCAGCTATCTACAATGGATTAAACATCCAGAAATAGAAACAGCTATTTACTACCGCCAGCGGTTAAAAACAATGTTACGAAAATTAACAAATGGCGCAGATAAAGTTTCTCAGAGCAGAAGGAATGTATCAGAGAAAAAGATATTTTCATATCAAATAGTTAAAAGAATAAATACGGAAAGGAAACGTGATATAACCCTACACCTCCTAGCGGAAGAAGTTTGTATAGTGGAAAAGATGAAAATAGGTGAAAAGTATTCTTCATGGCAAAAGGAAAAAGAACTTTTAAAATATTCTCCAGGAAGCAGAGACAGCAAGAAAAAGGTTTTTACCTTTGCGCCCCCTGGCGAGAAAACTGTGCGTTATTTAAAAACGATAGTGCAGCGAATGGCATACAGTAAAAAAAGAAATTTCTCAATAGAGTTTGTAGAAGCGGAGATACAGCTGCAAACAAAAGTACAAAAGCACTACCTAGCGACAGAACTTGAACTACAAAACCGCAGATACAAACCTAAAGTGTTTCACAAGGTAAATGGTATCCGGTGTTGAAAGATTTTTTAAATCGCACATTTAGAAGCAGAGATATTGAGTAAAACAGATTAAACATCCGCCCCTGGCGGCAAAATTGTCCATTATTTTGGTAAGAAAATATACACAAGGAGTTTTCATAGTTGTAGTACCTGACTGAAAAAGAGTTTTTTTAATCGGGTGTTTAGCCCCGTAGATATAATGCTCTGAAAGAAAACGAAATTTACGCCCATTTGAGTGTTTAAAAAAAAAAAAAACTGTAATTATATCTGAAACATTTCGCACCGGAAACGCTCTCCAACAAAGAAAGGATTTTTCAGATCGGATTCCTAGAAGCAGAAATATAGACAAAAAATAAAATATACATTTACGCCCCCTGGTGGAAAAACTGTGCACCATTTTAAGCAGGAGGTATTCTCAAAAGGTTTTCCGGGGTGATTGGTATCAGTCCAAGAAAGATTTTTTTTTTTTTTTAATCGAGTTTTCAGAAGCTCAGATTTTGCTTCAGGTGCATCAGAAGCAGAATAAGCACTAATGCCCCCCTGGTGGCCAAACCATTCTTTAACAAAAATTAGAAATTGCACAGTCACTTTTTCAAGAATTTTTAAAATCTCTGCGTCTGTAGAAGCAAAGATAACAGGGAAAACGCAATTTACCTAATTCAAACACTCGACGTGGATCAGGAACACCAAACAGAAATCATCGCTCTTTCCACGATAATAACTGAGTCGCAGCAGTGGTAGCATGTCCGGTACGCAACTGGAGGACCCTGGGTTCGATTCCCGGTGGCGGCCGATGAGAATTTTTCCGTGACTCACTTATTAACGTGGAAAGAGCGAGTATTTCTGTTTGGTGTTCCTGATCCACGTCAAATGTTTAAATTAATTATCCATTCACCTCCCAGTTATTTGTTTAGTTGCTGCTTTCGATCTTTGGTGAATCCCCAGCATTGTGCGGGGCTCCATGAAGCAACCTGCCATGTAGTTTGGCAGTTAATCACATGTGAGTCTGGAGAATTCGAGGCCGCTGTAGTGCAGTGGAAGCGTGTCCGGCGCTTATCTGGAAGACCCTGGGTTCGATTACCGGTGGCAGCCGATGAGAAGTTTTCTGTGTCTCACTTATTAACGACGCAATTTGCCTTTTCGCTTCCAAGCGAAAAATCTATGCATTACCTGAAAAAGAGACCGTACTTAAAATAGTCTTCGACATAAATGGCGCCGAAAGGAAAAGAATTGTTTCAGTCGGATATTTAGATGCAAAGTATATGGAACAACATGTATTTTGAATTCGATATCATCGGCATTTACGCCCTCTAGCGGCAAAGTTGAACATCAAAAAAAAAAAAAAAACGTAATGCGAGAATCAACATTTTTACATTTCAAGCTTCCCAGTGCAAAAAGGAGTTTTCAAATCGGACAGATAAATGCAGAAACATGGTGTCCACAGAGATGCGGACGGACAAAGTGATAACACGAGCACGATCTTTTCTTTTACAAAAGACGTGTTAAAAAAAGTGCTACTAATTAAGAAAAGTGAAATTGAGCTATACAAGAATTACATAATTACAGCTTGACGTAATGCTGCTCTTTTCTTTAATTAAACTGCTGAACAATTTTTCAAGACATATTTCCCCAAAGCTACAGATTAAAACAAATACAGTTGAGTCTCAATTTAACGAAGTTCCATCGTTCCACTTAAAAACTTCGATATAAAGAAAATTCGTTAAATAGAAATTGATTTAAATTGTAAAAACTTAATCAAATAAAATGAAAAATACCGTAAAATGTAGTTGAATTTGGACAGTAAATTTAACTTTTGAGTAGAAACTTTTCTTTAATGAGTTTAAATGTTTTTTTGATACATGTATTCGTAGAAGTAGAATGCATTGTCTGAATAAACAAATAAATGAAGAGATGGAAACGAAGACTAAAGCTTACCTTTCCTTTTCATTATCTTAATAACATAATTATGTACTTATTTTAAACTGCAAAAATATTCCGTAATTATACAGATTTTCTATGAAGAGCGTTATGTTCATAAAAAGTTTCACATTTTTATAAACATCTGAATATTTCATTTGGAACGCTTTCTTGAAACTAATCCTCGTCGAACAAAAAGCTTTCAGCATTTCATCGTGTAGTTTTTTGGACGGTCTCTTCATCAAAATATTCATCACTCACTGTAATTTTTTCACTACATTATCAACGGTATTAAGATATGTCGATGCTTTCGGCGCGAAAAAAACACGAGCTAATTCGCTTCTTTCGATTATGGGAATCAGTCTGGGGAGCGATGATCAACGGCGCAACTCAAGTAGGTCTTCGAGAGACCGCTGTTCTGATGCGAAGAGCTTCAATATTATCTCCTGCTAGCGTTTCCATGACAACATCAATGAGCTACGGAGCTCGTGAGTGGCCATCGCTTTGGCCAAGAGTTCGCTCCGAAAAAGAAGACTTCGGACTATCTCAGTCCCTCCATGCTTCCAGCGCGTATTTCGCGAAAGTTGTTTCAGTTTGTGTCAAGTGTCAACGAATTAAAATCAGTGATGTTATATCTTAAATTCGTGGCTATGTTGGATTCGAACTGTTTTGATAAATTTTGTGAAAGCTTCCAAAATTTATCAAAACAGCATTAAAAATTTATCAAATTATCTACTATCAGAGTTTAAAGATTTCCATGCTTCAAATTTTGATACACAGCTGGATTAAAAAATGACCTGAAGGTGTTTAATTCCCTAATTTCCAGAGACATTACTTGTTACATAAAGTTGAATACAGTGTTTATTGAGATGTACAAATTAGCAGATCTAATATTAAACTGTTCATCAAAAACTGCATCTGCCGAAAGAAGTTTTTCCGTATTAAAAAGAATCAAGATATATCTTTGAGCCACACAAGGACATGCACATTCGAGCAACTTGGCTGGTTTGTTAATAGAGAAAAACATTATTTTTAAATATGAAAAAGTACTCGGAAGAAACATTTTTGTGAAAACGTAACACTCAAGTTCACACAAAAGGAAAGAAGAATGGAGTTCATGTACAGAATAAGTGTTTAAATCCTAATCCTCATAATTATTTGGTATCATGTTAGCAATAGCATGCACCTAAAATTTAGAAAAAAATGTTACTTCTATTACTTAACATGCATACATTAATATTATTAATAACATCTATGAAAATGCAAGTGCAAAGATTCGGTTGTTTGAAAATACAACACACATAAAAATTGGAAAGGGAGTGAGACAAGGTGACACCATATCTCCGAAGCTCTTTAATGCCACATTGGAAAATGTCTTTCAATCACTGAACTGGGAAAACAAAGGGATAAAGATTAATGGAGATTATCTAACCCACCTTCGTTTTGCTGATGACGTAGTCATTTTTGCAACTACCCCATCAGAGCTGAAGAGTATGATCCAGGAACTTGCTGACAAGAGTAAAGAAGTGGGATTAAAAATGAACTTTCAGAAGACAAAAGTGATGTTCAATGCTTTTACAAGAAATGAAGATTTATCGATTGATGGAGAAAAACTGGAGATAACAGATACGTATGTTTATCTTGGACAGCAGATATCAAGTGAGGGTCACATTGATGAAGAAATTAATCGGCGTACAAAACTTGCCTGGAGAGCTTTTGGAAGAAACAGCATAATTTTCAAGAGCAATATGCCACTATGTCTTAAAAGAAAAGTGTTTGATCAATGCATCCTTCCAGTGCTTACGTATGGTGCAGAGACGTGGACCTTAACTAAAAGAGACATACAAAGGCTGCAGACAACTCAAAGCAGCATGGAGAGGTGCATGCTTGGTGTAACCAGGAGAGATAAGAAGAGGAACTCATGGATCCGAAAAATGACGAGAGTGGAAGACATCATGATCAGAGTTAAATCCCTGAAATGGCAATGGGCTGGACATACTGCCAGAAGGACAGACCATAGATGGACAGCCGAAATTTTAGATTGGATTCCAAGGGACAGGAAAAGACCCAGAAAAAGACCACATGGGAGATGGGTGGATGAAATTCGTAAATATGCTGGAGTGGCATGGAGGAGACTGGCACAAGACAGACCGTTGTGGAGGAAACTTGGGGAGACCTTCGTCCAGCAGTGGATTGATAATGGTTGACAATGATGATGATGATGATTACTTAACAATTAAAAATAAACTTCGCAATTTTAAAAAAAACAGGGGGGGGGGTTTAGATAACCCAGGTCTCGAACCCAAGATATACGCCACTGGTTTAGGCATAGGGTTAAAAGCACCAAGGTCTTCGTTGACTCTCCTGACCACGAATAGGGATCATGCCACATTGCTTACGGAAGCTGGTATTTACTCCTTCCCTTTGAAGTACTCTGATGCTTCCTTAAAATATTATGTATGTATGACCAAGCGATCTTTCAAGTTAAGACTTTCTGAACATAAGCGTGATATAAAACAAGGTAAGCTAACAACAGCTTTAGCACACGAGGCTATGAACCATGGGGCTGTCCCAAAATGTGATGAGATGAAGAAAATCGCCCCATATCACAATCCACGGACCACCGCATTTAGAGAATCAATAGAAATTCTCACCAACCCAAAAGCCTGCAATGTGGACATTTCCCATTTCCACTGACCTCCCGATGGTTTGGCGTGCACTTCTCGGTGTTCCACGAGCCTGATCACCTTTTAATATTTTGTCTACACGTGTTTTTACTTGTGCGTCTAGCATATCGTATTGAGTAGATTTTGATTTTTTTTTTTTTTTAGAATTGTTCTGTTTACTTTATGTTGAACGACTTCCTGACGAAGCCGCCCGTCTTGCGGCGAAAACTTGCATTTCTGTTTTCTAGTGTATATTTAATCCAATAAACGGACTTTTATACGTTACAATCATCTGAAATGTTCACTTTATCCTCAAGTGGCAGGCATTTTGTTTTCGACATTTTGAGCGAACAACACAGGCGAGTTAATATTTTAATGAGAATGAATACGTATTGTAACTTCTACAGAGTCAGGCTCACACCATGTTACAACCGGTATTACCCTGTGGAATGCAGTTTCTACTCTGGACTTTCTGTCCATATTTTGAAAAAAGAGCTGCTTCTTATACGGACTCCATGGATACAACTCCTAGCGTGTCGTCCCCCTTCCAACAAGACTCCCGGTACCTCACAGATCCAAAAATTTCGAGATAGGGAATTAAGGAAGCTTTGCTCCCATCTGAGGTCTAACAACTTGTAAAGCAAAACATTTGAAACACACTCACACCACTCATACCAGTGGCGTATCTTGGGTCCGAGACCTGGGCTATCTCCCCCCCCCCCCCCACCCACCCACACACAGTACTGTTTTTTTTCGTTTTTTTTAACTGCGGTTTAATTTTTAATTGTTAAGTAATAGAAGTAACTTATTAAGTAATAGAAATAATTGTTAAGTAATAGAAGTACATGCTATTGCTAACATGATGCCAAATAATTATGAGGATTAGGATTTGAATACTTTATTTGCTCATGAACTCCATTCTTCTTTCCTTTTGTGTGAACTTGAGTGTTGCGTTTTCATAAAATGTTCTTTCCGAGTACTTTTTCATATTTAAAAAGCATGTTTTTCTCTATTGACAAATCAGCCAAATTGCTCGAGTGTACATATCCTTGTGTGGCTCTAAGATATATCTTGATTCTTTTTAATGCAGAAAAACTTCTTTCTGCAGTTGCAGTTGTTGATGGCAACCTTAATATTAGGTCTGCTAATTTGTACACCTAAACCCTATGTCCAATTCATTCAACTTTATGTAACAAGTAATGTCTCTTACTGACTTGTTTTTGTATTCATCAAGGGAATAAAATACCTTCATTTCATTTTTCAGTCGAGCTGTACCAAAATTTGAAGCATAGATTTCTTTAAGTTCTGACAGTTCAGGGAAGCTTTCACAAAATTTATCAAAACAATTCGAATCCAACAAAGCCACGAATTTAAGATATAATATCACTGATTTTAATTCATTGACATTTCACACAAACTGAGACAAGTCTCGTGAAACATTTGCTGTTACAGGCGGAAGCATGCGAGTGACAGAGGTAGTCGAAATGGCGTCCAAGGGCGTCGTTGCACAGCCCACACGGGCGAATGAAGGACTGTCGTACCCTCTCGTAGACTCCCGGTGTAGTGTTGATCTTGTCCGCAGCAACAGGGATTCGCGCGACGTGATCTTCCAGGGAGTCCACAGGTGTCTCGCACACTAATGTTTTCATGTGCCCCCAGAAGAAGAAGTCCAGTGGATTAAGATCCAGGGAGCGTGGAGGCCAAGCCACAGGTCCACCGCGTCCAATCCACCGCCCAGGATATGGCGCATTTAGGAAGTATTCGACTTCGGTGGCAAAGTGTGCTGGGGCCCCATCATGCATAAACCACATGTCCCTCCGTGTGGTGAGCGGAACATCCTGCAACAGACCTGGATGCACTTGCTTCAGGAACACACGGTACGCTGTGCCGGTTAGACGTATATTCAATTATCATGTGATAAAGTACGTTTGCTACCAGCAAATGGTTTCATCTCTTGTATTTTGAAAGTATGTAAAGCAATGATCTTCTGTAAAGCAACTGTCTTAAAGTTGCAGTTGGCGTAACAAATCTCTAACTGCTAGGATTTGAAGCACAATTTTAAACATAACAGAATCACGTGTTCAGGAGAGATGTTTCTGTCGTTCTATCTAATTGTTCGACTTCTTCTTATTTCAGTTTTTTTCTTCGTGTAATTACTGTTTTGAGCGATGAAGAAAATCCTTTTCTTGGAGCGTGTCCAAAATACACGAATTTTCTTCAGTTATGCTCTGGCAAAAAATTGTAAGGGAGCATTTTTTCTTAAAATCCACTCATTTGTTTTCTGATCTACACGAGAAGTCAGTGACACCTTCAGAAAGTACCACATTTCGAAGGGATTCGGTTTTCTTTCCGTGCATGACTTTAGGGATTTTCCCCTTCGAAATTACCCTTCATTCACAAACCACAGTTCCACCTTCTATGTTATCTATAAATTTCGGCTCTCACTTGTCTATAAAACTGTGTAACACAATTTTTATTCCTAGGTAATAACTGTTATTTCCTGATCGCTTATACGTACCTACAAAGTATAGAAAATAGCTATTATTCCCCACAATCCTTGCTTTCGTCACCAGGACAGTGATATTTCGAAATGTACCTACTGTATTTCCAATGAGGAAACGGACGAATCTGCGTCTTTTTGTTCACGTAAAGTAAAAAAACAACAACATATCAACAAAAATTAACATGGATTTATACTACAGTTATACAAAAATGACTATAAACGATTTAGAAGAGAACAGTTTTTCGTGATTTGCAACTGTACTGTATATCACTTTTACGAATCAGCCCGTAAATGTATTCTCCCATTATGTTCTCTTTATACTGTCCTTGGTAGTGACGTTCAAAGTCCAGTATATCCCTGTGGAAGCGCTTTCTTTGCTCCTCCAGTCCTCTTATTCCGGAATAAGTCGCTCTACCAACTGAGCTACGCAGACGTTCGTTCTCGCTGCTTTTATGTCGTGTGCGTCCTGCGGGGCAGGCACGTCACATCCCCCCCACCCCGAAAGAGGGCCGGGGGCATGGCTCACGGGTCATCTGGGACCATGTATCGTTGTAGGCAGCCATCCGCTGAAGAACGTGCGTCAATATGGTGTGTGGAATGCAACATCACACACATTTCCTTTTCGAAGCGCTGAAGAAGGGATTCTCTTATTTTTCCTGTGTAGCGGTGTGGAAAGAACATCACACCATTGCGAGATCTTTAACGGCCGGGTCATCCGGGAAGTTCGGGCGCCATTATAACGAAGTAAATTTCTCCGTCATTATTGTCCATGCCGGGGATCGAACTCGAGTCCTCTTATTCCGGAATAAGTCGCTCTACCCACTGAGCTACGCAGACGTTTGTTCTCGCTGCTATCTGCCTTTATGTCGTGTGCGTCCTGCGGGGCAGGCACGTCACCATAGCTATTGTATTTGAAAACTCCATAATTATTATAATGATACGTACATACAGAACAAGTAACCCCATCGTATAATCTACAACTCCAATATGGATGCCACAATGACCTGGGGCTGCAGATGGGAATTAGAGTGGTAATGCTTGAAGGAAAGACAAAGTCATTCTGTCAGATAGTACATGCAGCAAAACGTATTTGCTTGGCGGTAGTTTCAGCTGTCACCAAGTCTTTTGCTCCGAACTAAATACTTAGCTAAATATTTAGCAACAAGTTTGTTGCAGTTGCAGAATTGCTAATGGCAGTAAACATGGCGCACAGTGTATTTCGTTGATTCAGCAAAGTGTAATGTACAACTTACAAATTTTCGGCTGCAACAGCAAAATTCTGAATTGCTAAAAAATAAAATAAGTGTTCATGCATCTGAATTTACTTTACTGTAAAAACAGGGAAACAATTCTTCTTGTTATGGTAACTAAGAGTATTGCTTAATGTGCAAAAAATTATGGAGCAATATCTTTTTTGCAAGAGTTTTTTTTTTCACTTCCTGTATAACCAAGTAAGAGAGCAAGACAAAAGCAGAAATAAAAATATTAGCATTAAATAATTGATATGTATCGCACTGTGTAAATGTAACGCACTCGGCTAGATATCGAGAGTTCCGTGATTCAATTCCACAGCGGCGGCTGAAAAACAATTTTTCGGTTGCTGTATGTTTCAGGAACATGGAAAAAGCGATGTATTTATTTATTTACTGTCGCCACGTATTGGAAGATTTTCACCTTGGATCTCGCCCTTTGGATTTAACTGCGCAGCGTGTTGTTGCTCCGCGATTTTCTTCTGATTTGGGTGTGTTATTGGACTCTTCGCTCCTTAATTTCACGTTCACCTTAAGTATAAAGGTATCGTCTTTCATTTTGCTTCGTTTCGAGCGCGGTGAGTGCCTATTTTGTTGTATTTCATCTTATTTACGTTTGGCCGAGCTGGCCAAGCTCGCTACTGGGCGCTGCCATTAAAGATGGCGACTTCCGGTAGGGATAGTGATAGCCCTAATCTCTCTTCCTTTTCTGATGCCCCAGATGGGGGTGTTGCCACGCAAGCGTCCGCTCGTGGCGTTGCCAATTTGCCTTCTCCAGCTACGTCACATCTCCCGGCTTCCGCTATCGATGATGACGCAATGGACATCACTGGAAATGCAGCCTCTTCTAGCACTGCCGAGCCCAACGTGTCATTACCTTCGTTTTCTTCTGTTGCAGCCTCCAAAGTCTCTCGTCCAGCATCCAAGAATAATTATGTTGGCGCTGAAAAGCTGAAATCTTTCATTTCCCAAGCTGGCAATAATATCGTGCTTAATATCCCAGCCAGCTCTCCAGCTGGCACAGCTTTTACTGAGAATCTTGCAAAAGGCGTTCATTTCGAAGCCCTTCCGGACACTCCTTTGCGAGTATATGCAGATGCCATTGCACAGCGGTTCCCATCTGAATCTATTCCGCAAATGTATCGTAGAGGACGACTTGTGGTTGTTTATCTGGCCACTGCTGAAATGGCGAAATCTCTCCTAACATCTGGTCTCACCATTGGTGATAGACATCTTTCTGCAGAACCAGTGGGCCAAAGACCCATTAACGTTTCTTTCTACCCGGTCCCGTTGGAAGTGACAGATCTCATGCTGTATGCTGTCTTATCTTCGGTTGGTCGGGTAGTTGGAGGCATACAAACGCATCTTGCTGCCAGAAACGACCCATTACGTGATCCACGACATGCGTCGATCCAAGGTGCTCGCCGTGTTGCGAGGGTCATATTTCCATCACAAGAAGCAATCGAACGGCTTCCAACACACTTCACTGTTCGGTGCGAAGATCAGGTCAGGCAAATAAACTTCCTGACGGAATTCCATTGTAGTGAATGTCACCAGGTTGGTCACTACTATAAGCAGTGTCCAGTTGCTCCACCAAAGTCTGTTTCGCCCGTCTATCAAGATCCGACGCCTTCTCATCAAGTTCCTAGTAGCGCTCCGTTACCGACGGTGGTTCCTGCGAACAACCTACCTTCGGTAGCAACCTCTACGCCAATTGTTGTCCCACCTTCTCTCTCCGAGGAACACTACCCAGTTTTACAATCTTCAGCATCTTTTCGTGTTCCTGCGGACCCTACAGCAGTTGCTGAGTCCGTTGCGACTGACCAGTCTGATACCGAGACCTCGACCGCTGATTACACTGCCTATCAAAGCGTCAGCTACCAAGCGATGAGTGATGGGGCGGAGGGCTATCTCCGGACCCGTTCTGACAAAAGGGATGCCAAACCTCCTCGCGGCTCTACGAAACGACGGCGACAATCTGGCCACTCTACACAAACCTCTCCGACTAAGACTGGATCACCTGCTTCGGGTCGCCCTGTCAAGTCTTCCAAGCCAGTTATCTACCTCCTGCCCCTTGAGGAATTTTCCGCACGCCTACACATGAATGTGTTTCCGGACACTCCTCTCCCTTATAACGAATTGCACGACTTTGCTTGTGCCAAGACTCTTCTTCCTAATTTACCCACCTATGTCAACCGATTTGAAGGTCGCTACCCAGCAGTTGAGAATCAACTGGCACAACTGTTAACTCTCTACAATACTATCAAGAGTCCATCTGCCGAGGATGCTGCCACTCAGAAATGCATCCAACGGCGGTACAACAATTTCCGTTCCCATTTGGAAAAGATTGTCACTGCCACTAGAGACATGGCACTTTCACTGTGACTTCCTTGAATTGTCGCGGGTTCGCGACACTAGTGTTGAACTCCCTCGTTTATAAGGACATTTCTGCCGCTGGTGGAGATGTTCTCCTTCTCCAGGAAACTCACTGCTCTGCTGACACTCCCACTCACCTATGGAGACGCTGGCCGTACACCTTTTACCACTCGTATCGCCTCTCGCGGTATGGTGGTATAGCTGTAGGTGTGCGCCAGCGGTTTTTGACTCAGCTAACTTCTATTTCTGTCACAAATTTACACCTTGATTTTCTTCAGTGTTTTACCTTTTGTGTACATAATGTTACTTTTCATATCTTTAATGTATATATTCCCGCTGATGAAATATATGTTGCTCATCTTTTCAGTAATATTCGTGCAGCGATTGCAGCGATTCCTCCCGGGGATTATTTCGTTCTTGGGGGGATTTTAACTGCACGCTGCAGCCTTCTCTTGACAGAAATTCGTCTTTTGGCGAATACCGCATGAATTTAGTTACACAGCTGACTCAGCTCCTTGATGATTTTCATCTTGTCGATTCCTTCAGACGGCTAAATCCTGATTCCATTTCCTTTACGTGGTGTAATCCGCCGACGTTCGGTTCTACTGCTGCGCGGTTGGACCGAATATATGTTTCTGCTTCCTTACTCCCTGCTATCACTGCTGCTCGACATTCACCTACTGTTTCTTCCGACCATTCTGCCGTTTCACTATCAATTTGCGTCTCTCCTGCACCTTCATCTACGCGTCGTCATTGGACGTTTGATGACACTCTCTTGCAAGACCGTTCCTTTTGTGAGGAAGTTGAGAAGTTCCTTTCTGATCGAAAGCTGCTGCTCACAACGACCCCAAGCGCCTTGCGTTTGTGGCTTGATGTCAAACGGGATCTTCTCTTGCTCGTTCGTCAACTCTCCTTTACTGTTTCTAATGTCTGACCCGCACTATGCCTCCGTCCGTGATGAACTTCATGCCTGCCTCGAACCGTTTGCTCAGCAAGCAGTCCGTCGTCTTCGGCTCCTACGTATTTCACCATCGACGCATTCTTTCGAAGTCCTTTCGAAGATGGAATCCATGCGACGCACGTCATCTTCCATCAGACATCTCCGATTGCCTGATGGCACTGTTACTGGCAATACAACTCTCATCTGCTCTCATGTCCGTCACTTCTTTCAGGAGAAGTTCCGAGCGGTTGCGCAGGGTTCTTCTTTTTCTTCCTCCTCTTTTCTTTCTTCTCTCCCTCAGGTCCCGTCTTCTCTCTGCGCCCCTCTCATTGCTGATTTTTCTTTGCCTGAATTGAAAGAGGCTTTTGCCTCCCTCAATCTTCACTCTTCCCCGGGACCTGATGGCCTCCCGCTCTCGTTCTATAGGGCCTTTCTTCCGTCACTCTTGCCTTTTCTCTCTGCCGCTTTTTCGTGTGCTCTTTCTTCTCCTGCGCTTCCGCCGGAATTTACAGTTGCACATGTCATCCTCCTGCCGAAGAAGGGTGACCTTCTAGACTTGTCGAATTGGCGCCCCATCTCTATTCTCAACCTGGACTACAAATTCTTCACTAAACTCCTTTCTCGCCGCCTAAATTCTGTTCTTCCGTTCCTCATATCCCCCGACCAGACATATACCGTGCCTGGTCGTTCTATTTCTAACAATATCTCCTTTCTTCATAACCTTTCCTTCCTTGCACTAAAACATTCCGAACCCCTAGCTTTGTTTAATCTTGACCAGAAATCCGCTTTTGATAACGTCTCTCACGCTTACCTTTCTGCCGTATTAACTCACTATGGTTTTCCTCCCGCTTTTGTTTCTCTCATCCTTAGCCTCCACCGGGGCGCCCATTTGCACGTTCGGACGGCCACATTTTTGACGGCCCCGATTCCTTTTCGATCTGGCATCAGACAAGGTTGTCCATTATCAGGACAACTCTTTGCTCTCGCCTTTGAGCCCTTTTTGATTGCAAGTCGGGCGTCTCTCTTACCTGCGGTAGGACCGATTGTCTCTAGTACTCGGCATCACCGTTTTCTTGTCTCTGCTTACGCAGATGATGTTACCTTTTGTCTTCGCCGCGATGACCAATTTGATACTCTTCTTGCCACTTATGAACAGTATGCTGCTCTCTCTGGTGCTGCCCTAAATATTCAGAAAAGTGCTGGCCTGTGGTGTGGTTCTTGGAGAGGCCGCACCGACTCGCCGTGGGGAGCAGTGTGGTCCTCCTCTACCCAAAAATTTCTTGGAGCTCATTTTGGACACTCCTTTACCACAAGCAACGTCACTTGGCAAGCTCTTCGCCCACGACTTCATCGCACGGCTGGTTTTTGGCGATTTACGTTTTCCTTTTCCTCTTACTTTCAACGTGCTCAAATTGTTCATCGATATCTTCTCTCACAATGCTTCTATCCCTGGGATTCCTGTGTGTTTAAATCGCATCATTTCTCTGCCATCAATAGTATTTTCACTTCAGTGATATGGTCATCTAGACATTGGATTTCTGCTGCAACGCTTTCTCTGCCAACATCATTTGGTGGTCTTCATTTCCCGGATGTCAGAACATATTATCGAGCTCACCGAATCGTCTCCTTCATTCGTCTTCTCCTTTCGCCCTCCCCTGCACTTTCTTCTACCCTGAATACTCTTATTTCTCTTCATGATCCATCTTTCACTTTCCTCCTTTTTCTTCGGATGGATTCATCTCCTTCTACTTCTAAACGCCTCCCACCACTTCTTATCGACGCTCTAGCGGTATTTCATTCTCTCCCGCTACTCCGCGCTCCTCCCTCTACCACCCTGGACCTGCTTGCAGAACCTCTTTTCTTTTCCACTCAGATTCATCCACCCGATCAACCATACTTTCTTTTCCCCTCTTGGTTCCGCTCAGGAATTCTCACTGTCGAAGCTTTATTAACTTCCGATTTGACCTGGAAACCCCTCTCTTCTTTTTTCCCTGACCCTTCTTCCACCTTGGAAGAGGAGTATGACCTTCGCTCCGCTCTCCGTACCCTCTTCCCACTTCTGGTTTCTGACACTGGCCTTGTTTCTGTCTCTGGACCGAGCCTCTCTCTTCCTTTCTTCCTTCCCTTTCGGGACTCTGTTGCTCCCATTTCTTCTTTTTCCACTGCCTCTATCTATGCGATCCTTCGTGCGCCCCTCACTTCTCCGCATGGTCTTCCTGATGCTTCTCCTTCTCTTCTGCTGCCTATCTGGTCTGCCTCTTTCTCTCCCCTTTCTACCCCGTTAGAGCGAAACATCCACTGGCGGTTTCTTCACCGCCGCCTTCCTGTTCCTTCTTCTCTCTTTCACATGTCTATTTCTTCTACTTCTCTCTGCTGCTTTTGTGGTGTTGAAGGTGATGTTCCTCATGTCTACTGTCACTGTCTCGTTCTCCTTCCACTTCTTAATACTGCCTTTCGTCTTGTAGGCACCATTTGCTCCAGAGACATCCCTTTTCAAGCGTACGAGTGGCTATTGCTTACCAAACATCCCCCGGCTATTTTGCCGGATGCCTGTGCCTATCTCTTCGTACTTGTGAAACATGTCGTTTTTCTTTATCATCAATCTCTCCGCTCTCCTGCTACCACACCTAGTATCCTCTCTGCTGGCGCGGCCTTACGGTCGATTTTTAGGAATCGCATCGTGTCTCGACTACGCCTGGAGAACTTCGCTGCTTCCACCCCTCAATCTCAAGCCTCTTTCCGGTCTACCTGGGCGCAGGGGACCTGTTGGTTCGAAATCACTGGATCTTCCATTCATCTTTCTTTCTGATTTTTTGTCTTTTTCCAGCTTTGAAGATCTGAATGCATCAGTCGAGATTTTGTGTTCTCTCTTCCTGGTGCTTCGTCACAGTGTCTACTAAGTGTTTGTCATGTAACTGCTTATGATTTGTATTGTAGGGGTTTTCTGCAATTTTTGTGTAATTCGTGTGCATGTACCGTGTTGTATTTGTTTCTTCGTTGCACCTGTCCTTAATACTTATTCTTCACTCATGTGTCTGCTTTTGCTGCCTGTACCTTCATTGAGTTGCGCACCGTGTATTTGTTCTCTAGGAGCAATACGAGAGGTATTGCCCTGCGATTCTTTGTTCTTTCTGTTTTTTCTTGCTGCATTGTGTTGTATCTTTTAATTTATACCTTATTTCTGTCTTGCATTTTCACATTCTTTGACGTCATGTATTTTTTGCTCGTCCCATGTCGTTGGTTTTTGGACCGATGCAATACTGCACGGCTTGCTGTTTGTATTTTGTGTATCCTTGTGTTTCACTTGGGGAGTTTGCCCAAGTTTCCACTATGTTCTGTAATACTTATCATGTTTTTGTCACATATCGTGTGGCTTCCTGGATTGTGGGAACTTCTGTACCTTTATCGTAGTATATGCTTTTGTTGTGTTTTACATGTTCCCTTCTTTTTGTGCACTGCGTTGTACAGCCATGTTCTTGTAAATATATTTACCTGTTGTTTTGTACTCTGCTTTCACTCTGCACGTCATCACATGCTTTATTAATTAATCATTACTTTTGCTTGTGCATCATCTTCCTCAAGCATATATTGTTCCTTATTAACGATTTTAACATTTTGTCATCCTTAGTTGACTGCCGTATCACATTCACCTGTAATATTTCATCAGTATCGCTCATTGTTTTGTTGTTTGTTTTGCCATATGTGGTACGCTTGTATTCCCTATGTTTTTGCCGATAAAGTATATTTTGAAATAATTGCTATAATATATATATAGCCAGTGCCGTTAATGCCCACCAGATGGAGACGTCTCAGTAGCTGAGCCCATCTTACGGATTTATGATGTCAGAAGCTAACTTAAAAATACACATAGCACCGTGGATTGTTGGCCACCGTTGTGTAAATGTAACGCACTTGGCTAGATATCGAGAGTTCTGTGGTTCAATTCCGCAGCGGCGGCTGAAAAACAATTTTTCGGTTGCTGTGTGTTTCTGGAACGTGGAAAGAGCGATGTATTTATTCATTTACTGTCGCCACGTATTTGGAGGATTTTCACGATATGCTATCATTTCTGCTCGAATTCGCGATTACTTCACAAGTCAAGACCCAGATATGCATATCAATCTGCCTTCTGTATTTAAGGTAAATTTGAAGTCTTTTCTCCAGTCTTATATCAAATAAAGTCCAGAAATTAGTACCAGAGAGAACGCGGGTATTTCGTTGAAAGGGATTCCGCACAGTGTTCAAGAAAATCACACGCAGAATAATTCGACTTGTAAACCTCGGTACACTTTGAAGGAAGTGAATAATGATGGAATAAAGCACATGGAGCTTGCGAAACAGTGTAACTATATGCATCCATGCACCATTCGTCTAAAGTAACTGTACATCCACGCCAAGTACTATATATTTACCACATGCTTTCAAACGAAAGCAAACGCTATTCAAAACTCAGTTCTTCAATAGCACAGGAGAAGCGCAATTTCAAGTTCTCTTACATTATTTTCATTGAAATGTAAATTTCTCACGAGCTATTGCTTCTTACGCAACGTTTAATTCCTTGCTTACAAATTCTCATGGAGGCCTTGCTTCTTTCTTCCTTTCAATGTACATGCATAGTTGAAAAAGAAAAAAACGCAACGACATCGTGCTCTTATCTGGAAGCTTATTCCACGCATTTTATGGTATTTTGTATGTCGGGCTGTTTATCCATGCTTGGAACACTTTCACACACGAAATTATAAAAAAAATAAAAATAAGAAGGGATATCTCAATGCGTTGTTAATGCATTCTTACGCTCCAAAAGTACAGGATGCCCTTAAGAAAAGTACACAGTTTCAGACGTTAGGGTTACATACTTTAATATCATGCATTTCATTTTTTGCTTCTTTTCACACACTGTAAAAAAAATAATAATAATAATAAGTGGTGTGAATTCACTGAAAATTCATGCAAATAACTTGCAGCAAAGATGACGGTAAGTGTCCGTCTTTTAACGAAATTTCCATTTTGAAAGTTCCGGCTTTTATTTTTAACCTGTATTTTCACATATTCTCCGCAATCAGTAATTCCGTTTATTTCAGAAAACTATGTTTAGGGTTTTTTCCGTATTTATACAGAAATTTCTCAATATATAAGAACCTGAACTTCTCAGCCTTCACATCGGAGAATCCTATCGCCTTGGTGGGACTCATTCTGAGACCGTTGGAGTTGGTTCAGCAGAAACCTCACGCCTTAACTAGAGATGAAAACGGGTCACGGGTCGGGTCAAGGTTGTTCCTCACCCGATTTCGACCCGGTTTTATTCCCGTTTTATTTTTGAAAAAGAAAAATATATTCCAAGGAAAAATGCGCGTTGTAGAATTCTGTAATCGATACTGGTGCCCACGGAGTGAATAATGGTTTGCCATGCAAGAATATTGTCGTCTCTTTCTTAAAGCAACGAAGATTTATGCCGACCAACGTCAAACACACCGACACCATATCGTAAAAAGATACTTCGTTTGCTTTTTTTACAGTGCGATTGTCCAGGGCAAGGTACAGGCAAACCCCATTCGCCTGCTTCTCAGCTGATTCACTCTCAGTTCACTGTATGACTATAAGAGTTACTTTTCACATCGCATCTTTTACATTGAGCAGAAGTTTTCGATTGATGTGCTAACATCCCGTTCCCATGACATGTCATGTCATGTCGAAATTAACTCCTTATTTGTTAGTATGGATGTATTTAATATTAAGGAGGTTGAGAAAGGCGTCGAGGCCAACAAATGCGTGCTTGTTAAAAACCACAAGGGGAAGAGTGAATACTGGAAATTGTTTCGTCTCATTAAGAAACCGGTGAATAATTCTGTGTTGTTTGGTCTTGCTTGTTGTTTAAAATGTGGAAAGTGTATAATTACAAAGAAAGATGCCGACGGTGTAATAAAAGATTATGGAACCAAAAATCTAACGGACCATATTAAAGTATGCGCACCTCCATCAAAGCGTGGAAATAGTGAACACTCTAAATACATTACAAAAAATACATTTGTGCAATCGTAAATAATGATTCCCATTTCACGGTCACGGTCATAGTCAGCCATTACTTCTGGATTACGCAAAATAGTGGCACCAATAATGACCCTAAAATTTAGCAAGTAACCAAATTTTATTATTAAAAAAGGATTTCAGTTATTAAATATCAAGCAGTTATTGGGATGAATATATATATTACGTTTATATATATATATATATATATAGAGAGAGAGAGAGAGAGAGAGAGTTTCGAATTTATAGTTCAGAGCAGATTTGTCCGGGTCAGTTACGGGCCCGGGTCGGATCCAATTATGGGATCAAGTTAGGTTGGATCCAGTTATGTCCGGGTCTGAAATTTTTGACCCGTTTCTAACTCTGGCCTTAACCACTGAACCAGAAGGACCCGTCTCAGTCACGTTCAAGGTAAAAAGTATTGACACGAGGCTGATTTTTTTTTTTTTTTTTTTTTTTTTTTGTAATTAATTCGAGTGAATCAGTCATTTTTTTTTTATTTTGGAGCTTATTATTTTTTTGAATAGGTTTATAATACTTGTAACTGTGACGACTTAATGAACGTCAAATTTCTGTTTCACACGTTTATTTTAAAGTATTTAAACACCATGGAATGCCCCTGTATGATATACATCTGCGAGATACACCATCTAACTATACATTGTAATTGAAAAAACTTCTGCGATGAGGTGATCAATGGTCAGACGATATTCAATAGATGACAAAAATACCAATATTTACTTATGAAAACTGAAAGTTCATCGCAGAAGTTTTTTCAATATTTTTTTTTTTTTTTTTTTTTTCAAATTACAATGTATAGTTAGATGGTGTATCTCGCAGATGTATATTATGCAGGGGCACTCCATGGTGTTTA
Source organism: Macrothele yani (assembly GCA_039090855.1). Taxonomy (NCBI): domain Eukaryota; kingdom Metazoa; phylum Arthropoda; class Arachnida; order Araneae; family Macrothelidae; genus Macrothele; species Macrothele yani. Next base: position 44,820,097 of record CM077004.1, read on the forward strand.
AATACTTAATACTTGTTAAAAAAAAATTCGTACGTATGGAAGATAATTAATTAATGGCGTGCTGTCTCCGTACGATGTCATCAAACCACCATCTCTGACTGTACAAACCACCATGGTGGTTTGACAGTCACCATCTCTGACTGTCAAACCACCATCTCTGACAGGTAACTTCTTTTCCTCCTTATTTCTTTGGTTTGTCGTTTTTGTTGAGCATTAACAATTACATGTGCATCCTGTTGAGATACGGCAAACGTTCGTATTCGCAGGAACTTGGGCACCACACCGAGTGAACGGCAGTTGAGTAGAAAACTAAGGTGAGTCTCACAGCGGGCTGGTTTCCGTCGGATGTTACAGAAGGTCTTAGTTGCAGCTTCCATGCTCGTGCGCTTTAAAGTGCTACAGATTCTACCGGAATCCCTCACACGTAGTATCACAAGGTTTGCAGCTAAAAAGAGTAATACTTGTTAAAAAAATTCGTACGTATGGAAGATAATTAATTAATGGCGTGCTGTCTCCGTACGATGTCATCAAACCACCATCTCTGACTGTACAATAAAAACTTTATTTAGAATCTGTAGCACTTTAAAGCGCACGAGCATGGAAGTTGCAACTAAGACCTTCTGTAACATCCGACGGAAACCAGCCCGCTGTGAGACTCACCTTAGTTTTCTACTCAACTGCCGTTCACTCGGTCTGGTGCCCAAGTTCCTGCGAATACGAACGTTTGCCGTATCTCAACAGGATGCACATGTAATTGTTAATGCTCAACAAAAACGACTAACCAAAGAAATAAGGAGGAAAAGAAGTTACCTGGACTTGCTAAACCTTAAATCCTACAATGCTTATACTCAACTATCCAGACTCTCCCATCCTATTTTATTAGGTAAGACTTTGTTTTCTTTACCACTATACAGACTTTAGTAACCTCCATGAATCAAGGACACACTCGTAAATTATGCAATCTGGTTTCTACCCGTCCTCAACTGTTCCAACCCACGAACTTCAGCTATAGAACCACTAATCGTGATTTACCTGATTCTTTCATCAACTATAGCTCTATAGTGTTATCTGATATTCAACGTTCGGCCCTCAATCGTGGTTTCAAGTTCAGCTATCCAGTTTTGCCCTTTCGACCATTTCAATCTTTACCTCAGATGGAGAATGTCATTGGGGCCTTGCCGGAAAAGGAACAAGATATCACTCGTTATGCCTCAGCTGACTCCCTTTCAAATTATGATAAAACCTCTTCATTTCTAAAATATGAACGCAACCAATTATTACAACTTTCTCGAAACCCGGATCTCTCAATCATCAGCGCTGACAAGTCCCAGCAAATTATCTTATTAGATCTCAAAGATTAAAACAATAAGATGTACCAAGCTATAGCTTTGATTCCACATCGGGTACTCCGCTCTGACCCGACAAATGCGACTGTCGCTGAGTTAAGCAAACTCAAGAACCGGGGTCTCCTGCCTACGTCCATTTCTACCAAAATGAAGCCTCCTGTAGGTACAAGAGCCCCTGAGCTGTTCGGGAAAATCAAAACCCACAAACCTGACCGCTCCCTCAGACTGTTGATTTCGGGGTATGCAAGCCCCACCCGTATGTTGGAGAGAGCTTTAGCAACTTACCTAAAACCACTTACTGCAAATTCATCAGTATCCATTAATGGTTCTACTCAGGCATTAACACGAATAAAATCTTTTGATCCCAAGGGAAACTCATTTGTTATGGCTTCTCTTGATGTGGTGTCTCTGTTTCCAAGTGTTCCACTTGAAGTAGTCCACTCGATTATTGAAGGGAAATTACTTGCTGACAACTCAATTTCCCTATTGGAGGTCGATGCAATGATTTATGCTTTGAAATTGGTTGCAAAACGATCTTTTTTCAAATTTGATGGTAAATTCTACCAACAAATGGAGGGGGCACCAATGGGGTCTCCTCTCTCCCCTGTCCTGGCGGAAATTTTACTGCAGTCATTGGAAGATAAAGTACTGAGCCAATTCACGAATCAACCTGCACTCCTCTTAAGATACGTGGATGATATGTTGGACTTCTGGCCTCACTCCATGTTACTTCTGAACGAATTTACCACATGTCGTTCCAACCAATATCCTACTATCACCTTCACAATGGAACTTGAACAAAATGGTATATTACCATTCCTGGACATCTTATTAACTCGTGACTTGACTTCTAACCTTATCAAATTATCTGTCTATAGAAAACCGACCTTCACACCTTGTCTTATACCTTTTGTCTCTTCCCACACCCCGGAACATAAAGCTTCAGCCTTACGCTTTTTAATTAAACGAGCATTTACTCATTTCTCTACCCGTAAGATACGTCAGGACGAACTAGCTCTTATACAGAACATGGCCATATCATTTGGATATTCCGCCTGCTTCTTTCGGGAACTTCTACAGAAATTTCAAAGACTAAGATTTACGACGTTGTCAACGGAGGTCGTATCTCCTATATATACGTTGGTAAAGTTGACTTCATCCCTCCCGTAGTTTCCATATTGCGGAAGGTATGTCATAAATACAATATTAAATTTGGAATTTGCACCAAAAACATTTTTTCAACCATACGTAACGACAGAGATCAAGTCACCACTTTGAATAAAGCAGGAATATATCGTATCCCATTGCTTCCCTCGGCTCCTAACGAAGATATCAAATACTACATAGGTTCTACCCTTAGAAGTCTGAACATTAGATTGTCTGAACACAAATATGCACTTCGAACTGACTCCATTTCTACTTCATTTACTACAGCTGTTCGCCAGGGAGGTTACTCTCCCGATTGGCCTAATACAATAATACTTTCCTCCAATGTTAACAAACAAACCGTCTTTTTTACCGAGAGTCTGTATATAATTTCTTATGGTACTACCTGTTGTAACTTGGACTTACCTGTTTTTGTTCCTAGACAATGGAGAAAAATAATTACTTCTCCCATTCAACAAACTGGAGAAGATGACCTTAATTAATCAATTATATTATTTGTACATATTACTTTCTGTTCTGCTGTTTTCCTCAATTGGCATCACCTGCGTTTTTGAACAAATGTATTGTGGGTCTCCCTGAGGAGACTGGTTATATATTGCGGCGCTTCCGTGTGCTCTGTGGCACTGTTGGGTGGCCTGAGGACGGGTGCTATTGTAGCCCAGAAAGATCTTGCCCTTTTAAATATTTTTTAAATCATATCTTTTATTGTAAATAAAGTTTTTATTGTACAGTCAGAGATGGTGGTTTGATGACATCGTACGGAGACAGCACGCCATTTATTAATTATGTTTAAATACTTTAAAATAAACGTGTGAAACAGAAATTTGACGTTCATTAAGTCGTCACAGTTACAAGTACGGATAACCACGTAATACAGCATTATGAATACTTTGATTCTTAAGCTAAACTAGGTTTATAATAATTTTATTATTTCTATAGGAGGATTTATCCCAAATTAAATATTTTTTCATCGTGATTTTTCAAAGCAACAGAATGCTTTGGAACTTGAGATCTTTTTAAATTTGCAATTATTTTTAATAAAAGTGTACTCTTTTATATGGTGTAATATTTAAAAAACTCTTGTATAAAATTTACTCTTGATAGCTATAATAGCTTTTGTCTTAAAGACTCCATAGACTGATACATAGGCACCATACAGACACTTGTACAATAATTTAAGTACCCGGTTTCTTAAGATAACACAATATATTTTTCGTGCACAAAATGGAGGGAGAGAGGAAGGAATATCCGGTGCGACAATAACCAAAATTTCATGCGATATGCTATTCACAATATCCGATCTCGCTACAGAACTTTAAAATCAAATTCTTCGACAGACGATTGAAATTTAACAGTTAATCAAACCTCTAGTATTACCGCGAATCGCTCCTATTACAGGAAATTTTTCGTCTCATAAATATGGAAAAAGTGAGAACAGAGTTTTTACGTTAATATGCGAAAGGAATTACGGCAGGGACGTCTCTAGACTTCGAAATAGGGATGGGCGACGGGTGGGCGAGCATTGTTTTTGGTGGGGGCAAGCTTGATAGCAACTTTTTTTTTTTTTTTTACGAAACACTGACAGAACAAATTTTTAGTGTTTTCATTTTCTTTAAGGTAAAATGACCACCTTGATCAACTCAGTGGGCCATAAGCAGTCGCTCGTCCTTAATATAAGGTCACTGGTTCCAGGGAAGAAAGAGAGCCCGTGCTGTAAGACAAACACAACGTCCATGCCAGACCACCGGGATTCGAACCCAGACTCTTCTTTGACGAATGGTCATAAGCCTGCGCTTAGACCACTGCGCCGCCGGGGCGGTTACAACGCTTTTCATTAATGGCTACAAAAGAATTCGCGCAATTCGGACCCCCTCCACTTAAACACACATACATACACGGACCTGACTAATTACGCCACGGCTGTAAGATACAAGTGATGGTGGAATGTCGCTTTCAACTTTTTGCTTGCTCTGGAAACAGTGTCTTAAATTTATTTTCAGAATTTTCCATTTTTGCTAATGAAAATAATACTGTACTTGAACAATTTAAAAGAAAATGTCATTTTCGCTTATCTAAATCAAATTTTAACGGTGTACCACGCAGACACAATACCTCAACCCCTCCTTAACTTCCTTCCTTCTAGCCAGCGACTTGGCCTTGCACTCCTCTCATACAAAGCAGTCGTCAGCCACTTTCTGCAATTTCACTTTCCCTAAGCAGTCTTACGGCCGCTAGTGCAGGTTTAGACTCCACTTTTCGTGTTGTAATCCCCTACTTTGTAAAGAAAACAAACAGAGCAATTAGTACAGTGTCCCCCTCAGTGAATTCCTAGCCACCGTCCTCATTAGCCACCTGACCACACAAACATGAAAACGAAGCTGAAACTAAGGAATTGGAAGAGTGGAGAACAACTGAATTTTCATGGTCCTGCGGTGCTATTTTGATAACCTTTTTCGGAGACGTATAAACAGCGCACTTCCTAGGGGGAAATACGTAGGGTTACATGAAATAAAACACAAGACTTATTGCTTGGCAAAATCCAAATTATATTTTAAAGTTAAATATATTGAAAAATGGCACACTTTGAACTGGGTGGGCGAGACAAATTTGAGCTCGCACCCCCTTGGGGACGTCCCTAAATTGCGGAAAGGTTTCTGAATATTCAGAATTTTGCGCTAAGACATCTTGAAAATGGCAATTTACCGTTATTATAAGAAAGGATTTGTAGAAAGGTTCCTGAAAATTCAGAATTTTCCGTTAACACATCTTTACCGTCAATATAAGAAAGGAATTGCGGAAATGTTTTTGAAAATTCAGAATTTTCCTGAGGTACGAAAAATCCGTGAAATTTGGGTTTCTTTCGATCATTTCGCGGAAAAGGTTGCATCATATTTTCTTCGTTGATTCACGAAAAAAATCACAGAAAGTGGCTATAACGAAGTAAATTTCTCCGTCATTTTTAGTCTACGCCGGGATTCGAACCCGAGGCCGCTTATTCCGGAACAAGTCGCTCTACCAACTGAGCTACGCAGACGATTGTTCTAATTCCTATCTGCCTTTATGTCGTGTGCGTCCTTCTGGCAGGTACGTCACATCTCCTGGTACGTTACATCATCTCCCCCTTATTATTTTTTTTTCGAAGTGCTGGAGAAGGTATTCTCTTATTTTCTCCTACCTCGCGGTGTGGAAAGAACATCACACCAATGCGAGATTTTGAACGATCGGGTCATCCGGATAGTTCGGGCGCCATTATAACGAAGTAAATTTCTCCGTCATTTTTGGTCTACGCGGGGATTCGAACCCGAGGCCGCTTATTCCGGAACAAGTCGCTCTACCAACTGAGCTACGCAGACGATTATTCTGATTCCTATCTGCCTTTATGTCGTGTGCGTCCTGCTGGCAGGTACGTCACATCTCCTGGTACGTTACATGGCTTGTAAATTTTAGAAAATTTTTTAGAGTGCAGTTGATGAATCCAAGCTTTTCGGGATTTTTTTTTTTTTCTTTTCAAACTTAAACACGGACACTCAAAACGGCCACTTGCTATATAGGGAAATCTTTCAGGACCGCGACAGCGCGGAAACAGGAAATGCCACATCTCAGCAGCAAGTGCAATAGTGGCATCATGCCAAGGGGGAAAAAAAACCATGAAACATATTATCGGTTTGTCATTTTGAAATTATTTGAGAAGATTATTATTTTTTTTAATTTGATCATTTGCATATGTATGGTCGACAGGAAAATTTGTTCATAAGGTCCAATGAAAATAAAGAAAGAAAAACAAAATAGTTTTTTATCAGTACTGTGGACTCGGAGATATTATTCTATATACTTGATCGTTTGGACTTACCTTAGCTTTCTGGCAAAGTGCAGTGTCCCTTATGGTAAAATAAAAAGTGCGGTCCGCCCGCCCTGCGGCTTGTACGTCGATACGGCGCTTACCCCGAAATGTTTTTCCAACTGCACAGCAAAAATCAATTGTAAGTTTCCGTGTGAGGCCACTCCCACAGTAAATAGCCATGAATTTCTCCCTGTTTTTTGAATCATACACTGAAAAAAAAAAAAAATCTGAAATTCAGGAACCACTTTCAGTGATTTCTTTCGTGAATTAACGGAGCACGTTCCTGATACAACTTTTTCAGTGAAATAACGGGGGAAACTGAACTTCACGGATTTTTCGTACGCCAGAAAAATTCTGACTTTTCAGAATTTTTCCGTAATTTCTTTCTTATATTGACGTTTAAATTACCGTTTTCAAGAGGTGTTAACGGGAAATTTTCAATTTTCAAAAACCATTCCGTAATTTTTTTTCTTACATTAACGGGAAAAAATCCGTTCTCGCTTTTCCGTATCCATATGACGAAAAATTTCTGGTAATTGGAATGATTAATGGGAATACTTGGGGGTTTGATTAACTGTTAAATTTCCATAGTATGTGGATGTATTTTATTTTGAATTTCTTTAACGAGATCGGATATTGTGGATAGTATATGGCATGAATTTTTGTTAACATGTCACAGAATATTTTTTTCTTCTTTCTCCCATTTTATGCACCTCATCTGTTATACACTGCTGGACAATTGCTAAGGACGGATCATAAACGGCTATATAGCGCATAAAAAAGTAAGTGTGGTTGGATGCCAAGTGAAATAAAATAATGTCAGAATGCCAGGACATTACAAGAAAGACAATTTATTGTGCTCTGAAATCCAGAAGGCTTTGGAACGTGTTCAAGGGACAAACAGGCCATTTTGTGCAGAATGCGTAAACGTGAAAAAAATACAATTACCGTCCGCAGGCGTTCCGGCGTAAGATGTCAATACGGGATATGGCCACCATGGAGGGCGATGCAAGATTCCACACGTCGTGTCATGCTTTGCACAACATTATCAAGCAGCTGTTGGGGTAATTTATCCCATTCCTCTGTCAGTGCACGGATGAGGGTGTCCTTGTTTATTGGAGGGCATTGGCGACCAGCAAGACTCCTCCCCAAAGCATCCCACACATTTTCAATGGGATTCAGATCTGGAGAACGTGCTGGCCATAGGAGGCGTTGAATATCCTCGCTCTGAAGACACTCCTGGACAGCGACTGTTCGATGACATGTTGCGTTGTCGTCCATGAAAATGAATCTATCACCGACAGCACCACGGAACATGCGAACATGAGGTAGCAGAACATCATTAATGTATCGTTGGCCAGTCATAGTCCCAGTTGGAAGCACATAGAGGGACGTACGGCCATTGATCATGATGCCAGCCCATACCATGACACTACATGTCGGATATCGGTCCCTTTCCTGTATGTTTCCTGGACAATATGCAGTACCACTATCACGCCAGATCAGTTGTCGTCGACAATCAGACGATAGACTGTATCTACTCTTATCTGAGAAGAGGACAGCAGACCAGTCGTTATCAGTCCAATTGCGATGTTGATCGCACCATTGCAAACGAGCGGTACGGTGACGTCTGGACAATGGGATGCACACAACAGGACGGCGGGCGTATAGTCATAACGCTATCAACAAAAGACACTAGCTGTGCTGCGCCGGTGTCTTTTTGTTGATAGCACTATGTACCGATCTTCTGCAGATGTCGTACTGCGAATACGACCTCCCCCGTGACGTTTGCTACACTCTCCATTTGTTTGAAATGATTTCCAAAGCCTTGAAACAACACTGTCGCTGACGTCGAACTCCCTGGCAACATCTGTTATTTTTTGCCCTTCTTCAATCTTGCCAATAATACGGTCACGCGTAAAATCATCTAGGTGATGTCGGAAAGACATACTGAAAATTGCAAGTTCGTCAGTTGATTCTTTCCCTTTCAACTTTGCGTTTGAACAACAACGGTCAATACGCGTCAAATCCTTTATATCTCTTATCAGCGCTATGACGTCACGAACAAGTTCGGCAATCCAAAATTTGCATACGCACACGTCTTACTGTATCCTGCACTTATGCTAATTTCCACATTTTTCTGCCTTCCATTTTATGGTTGCTATCGTTGCTATTGTCATCCGTCCTTAGCAATTGTCCGGCAGTGTATATTGTATTACCGTAAGAAACGGGGTACTTAATTTATTGTACAGGTGATTGTACGATATCTATGTATCAGTCTATGGAGTTTATGTATCAGTCTGTGGAGTCTATGTATCAGTCTGTGGAGTCTATGTATCAGTCTGTGGAGTCTATGTATCGGTCTGTGGAAGCTATGTATCGATGTCTATGTACAGTCTGTGGAGTCCGTAAGACAGAAGCTATATAGCAATCAGGATCAGTGGCGTAACTAGCACAACGTGCCCCCTCCCTCAGCAAGATTTACTTCAGCACCCCTAAGCACAGTAATGTTGCCAGGATTTCGAACACGAGGGAGGATGTATTTTTCGCGGTGTGTGTGTGTGTGTGTGTGTGATGGTTGGGGTGGGGGGAGAGGAGGAGGAGGGGTTAGGAAGTCAGAGAGAGTGTCTGCAAAAGTAATGGTGGTACCTAGAGCCCTGTAGTTTTAACTTTTTAAGTAATAGATTTGACAATACGTGTAATTGCTTTGCCCAAAACTAAAATAAAAACACTTGAAGAAATCTCCCTCTTATACGAGGCAGATCTGCGGCTGCTGTGAAGAAATGTTGACGCCTGTCGTGCATGTAATCCTAGGTAACTGACTATTTTCCCACATCCTCCACGGGGAATCCCACTGTGGCCTCACGCTTTTCCTCAGCAACGCAGAGAGAGGGCGATTGGAGAGCGATCGTATTATTTACAACCCACTGCAGAGCAATCGTATTACAACCCGAAGTCAAAGAGCCGAACACTTTCAATCTGTAGGACATCCAGTATTTTAAAAGTGAAACTAGGCATTTATTTAGGCAAAGCTAAATATATCTTAAAGCAAAATATGAATCTTTGGGTTAATTATTGTGCATGTTCGAATTTTTTCATAAAACTATTGCTAGCAGTTGCAGTACGCCCCTTCGTTACCTGCGCCCTCCCCCCAGCTGCGGGGGCTGCGAGGGTGGTAGTTACGCCACTGATCAAGAGTAAATTTTACATTTAGAAGAATTGTGAAATAATATTATAAAACAGTAGGCCTACATTGCACCTTCTCTTAAAGATAATTGAAAGTTTTTTTCAGTTGAAAAAAAGATTTGAAACTCCAAATCATTCTGTTGCTTCGAAAAATCACGATGAAAAAAATACGTAATTTGAAAAAAGCCCTCCTAAAGAAATAAAAACAAATTTTCAGGAAAATATAAAAAAAAAAAATAACAAGCTCTAATAGAAAGTAAAATAACTAAATCACTCGCATTAATGAAAAAAAAAATCATGGTCACGCAATTAAGTTTTACCTTGACGTGAGTCTGTTTCCCGCCGCGTTCTGAGGGATTAAGACACGTGGCTTCGACCTAAACGGCCCGGGCTCCATCCTTATTACCGGCGCAAAAGATTATTTCGGTAAGTGCTGAAATGTTCAGTATGTTGGATTTTGAGAAATTTCAGTCTAAATACGGAAAAAAACTTGATACGCACTTTTCTGAAATAAGCGGAATTACTGGCTACAGAAAAAATACGGAAGTTAAAAAAATCGGAGTTAAACAACGGAAATTCCGTTAAAGGACGGACTGTCCCCGGCAACTTTGCTGCACGTTATTTTCAGAAATTTTCCATGAATTCATACCACTTATTTTTTATAATGTACGTTTATCCTTGCAAGAATATTGAGAACGAGGGGAAGATCCATCATTGACAATATTCCACAGCAATTTGTTATTCCCACTTCTTACAAAGCTGAACTAAGAAAAAGGTTTTAGAACAGAGCGAAATCTATCAAAAATATCAAAATTCAATGTTATTTTATCACTAAATTTAATATTGATGAGAAAGGTATAGCTTACACTGGTAAACGCAGTTTTTGTCCCATTGAACATTTATTGTGTTCCTTGCAAATTCAAATATTCAATCAGGATATTTCTCTTCCCCCAGTTTTTGTGTGACGTCTTTGGTGAAAAACAGCGCGTGCTTATTATTATAGAAATACACTGCCGGACAATTGCTAAGGACGGATGACAATAGCAACGATAGCAACCATAAAATGGAAGGCAGGAAAATGTGGAAATTAGCATAAGTGCGGGATACAGTCAGACGTGTTGTGCGTATGCAAATTTTGGATTGCCGAACTTGTTCGTGATGTCATAGCGCTGATAAGAGATATAAAGGATTTGACGCGTATTGACCGTTGTTGTTCAAACGCAAAGTTGAAAGGGAAAGAATTAATTGACGAACTTGCAATTTTCAGTATGTCTTCCCGACATCACCTAGATGATTTTACGCGTGGCCGTATTATTGGCAAGATTGAAGAAGGGCGAAAAATAACAGATGTTGCCAGGGAGTTCGACGTCAGCCACAGTGTTGTTTCAAGGCTTTGGAAATCATTTCAAACAAATGGAGAGTGTAGCAAACGTCACGGGGGAGGTCGTGTTCGCAGTACACCTGCAGAAGATCGGTACATAGTGCTATCAACAAAAAGACACCGGCGCAGCACAGCTAGAGAGGTAGCAAATCAGTTTATGGCTGCTACTGGCAAGCGGATCTCCCGAAAAACTGTCGCCAGACGTTTGCATGAAGGAGGACTATACGCCCGCCGTCCTATTGTGTGCATCCCATTGTCCAGACGTCACCGTACCACCCGTTTGCAATGGTGCCATCAACATCGCAATTGGACTGATAACGACTGGTCTGCTGTAATCTTCTCAGATGAGAGTAGATACAGTCTATCGTCTGATTGTCGACGACAACTGATCTGGCGTGATAGTGGTACTGCATATTGTCCAGCAAACATACAGGAAAGGGACCGATATCCGACATGTAGTGTCATGGTATGGGCTGGCATCAGGATCAATGGCCGTACGTCCCTCTATGTGCTTCCAACTGGGACTATGACTGGCCAACGATACATTAATGAAGTTCTGCTACCTCATGTTCGCATGTTCCGTGGTGCTGTCGGTGATAGATTCATTTTCATGGACGACAACGCAACATGTCATCGAACAGTCGCTGTCCAGGAGTGTCTTGAGAGCAAGGATATTCAACGCCTCGTATGGCCAGCACGTTCTCCAGATCTGAATCCCATTGAAAATGTGTGGGATGCTTTGGGGAGGAGTCTTGCTGGTCGCCAATGCCCTCCAATAGACAAGGGCACCGTTATCCGTGCACTGACAGAGGAATGGGATAAATTACCCCAAAAGCTGCTTGATAATGTTGTGCAAAGCATGACACGACGTGTGGAATCTTGCATCGCCCTCCATGGTGGCCATATCTTGTATTGACATCTTACGCCGGAACGCCTGCGGACGGTAATTGCATTTTTTTCACGTTTACGTATTCTGCACAAAATGGCCTGTTTGTCCCTTGAACACGTTCCAAAGCCTTCTGGATTTCAGAGCACAATAAATTGTCTTTCTTGTAATGTCCTGGCATTCTGACATTATTTTATTTCACTTGGCATCCAACCACACTTATTTTTTTATGCGCTATATAGCCGTTTATGATCCGTCCTTAGCAATTGTCCAGCAGTGTACTTTGTCCGTCCGTTCGTCGGTCCCTCCGCCCGTCTGTGGACACCTATCTCCGCAACTAGTCTTCCGATTTGAAAAATTCTTTTTGCATTGGAAAGCTTGAAATGTGAGAACGGTAACCTTTGCTTTTCGGGTTTTTCTGATGCATAACTTCATCGCTAGAGGGCGTGAATGCAGTTTCAAAATACATTTTATTCCACGTGTATTAAATATCCGATTGAAAAAAATGCTTTCTTCTTTTTGACACCGTTTATAACTAAGACTATTTTGGGTACAGTTTGTTTTTCAAGCAATGCATAAATTTTCCGCTAAGGGGTTGTAAAGATAATGTTAACTGGCTGTCGTATGAAAGAATACAGTTGTTACGGGGTTCGATGTTTGTGTCTTATAGCAACTCTTTACGGGTACTACAAAATAATTGTACTTTACGAAACTTGTGACGTGCCTGCACCGCAGGACGCACACGAGATAAAGGTAGATAGCAGTGAGAGCATATGCCCACGCAAGGTTAATGACCGCGTAGCTCAGTTGGGAGAGCAACTTACTCCGGAGTGAGGGGACCCGGATTCGATGCCCGGTGCGGACAAACTTGTACGTTATAAACTATCAAGATCATTTGCGCTATTAAATCCTTTTTATGAAATTATTCTGCAATGCGAAGAAAATGAAGCAAAACACGACATAACACCTACGTAACAGTACAAACGTCGCAGACAGTTGTTCGAGCACATGCGTGTTGCCACAGATGAAATCGTTTGTCTTGCTAACTTTATTTTATTTTTCGGTATTTCTCCTTGATTTTACGTATCGTGCGATAGCGGGGAGTTTAGTTCCGATTTCAGCCACCGGATAAAAGCAGATGGCTCTGCAAGTACTGCATAGCGTCATAGCGTTGACGTCAGTTTCTCCTTGATGTTAGGTATCGTGCGATAGCTGGGAATTTAGTACCGATTTCGGCCACCGGATAAAAGCAGATGGCGCTGCAAGTACTGAATGGCGTCAGACCGTTGACGTCAGAGCGTTAGGGACAGGCTTAGCCTATCATATAGGTTTTATATAGGATTTAGGCCGTTTTTTACATGCACTGCTTTTATTCTCTTGTTAGCGGGGTTTCACGTATAGTTGTTAACAGGACTTCTTCCCTTTTGGGTTCGGCATATACAAGGGCTGTCCCAAAACAACTGAGAATGTTTTTATAAAAAAAAATGTTCGTCCTTTAATTATCAAAGAATAGGTCATCTTTTTCGAAATACTGTCCATTGCATCGAACCCAGGTGTCCCGACGTTCCCCTCACTTTTTGAATGTCTTCTGGAATTCTTCTGAAATGCTGTTGAAGCACCCTTGCATGTGCAGTTGTAATAAGTTGTTGCTCAGTCTCAAATTGTCGTCTCCGTAATGTCTTTTTTCAAATGGAAAACAACCAGAAGTCACATGGTGACAAATCTGGATTATATGCAGGCTGGGGCATCAACTTTATATTCATTTTCTTCAAATAAGAAGCGTCAGAACTGGAGATATGTGGCCATGCATTAGGCCTCACTTATAAAGAAAGGGGAACCCAAGTTGAACAAACTCGTCTCATGCCCAAATGCTCTGTTAAAGTTCTATGAATTGATGATTTTGAAATGTGACCATATCTTCGATATCTCTAATTGACAGATGTCTGTTTTCGCGTATAATAACATCTATTGTATTGATGTTTACCTCTGTGACACTCGTTGAAGATCTTCCTCCATGTGCAATTAAAGCCACCGACTCACGACCATCCATAAATTCTTTATGCCATCTGTAAATTGTTGATTTTTCTAGACATTCATCTTTATAATCCTGTTGCATAAGAGGAAAAGTCTCTCTGATAGAATTTAGACTATAAAGTCGATAGAAAAATTTAATGACGCATTTTTGTTCCTTTTTCACATCCAATATTTCGAAAAATCACAGCGCGAAAACATTTGCTAAGGGTACATGAAACAACGCTTATTAAACTACGCACTATCGACAACACATGCGTGATAAACAAGTGTGGTCGGTTGTTATGGTTACAATTGTTAGGTGATTGTTTTCTGTGTAATAACGCCTATTGTATTGGTGTTTACCTCTGTAACACTCGTTGAAGTTCTTACTCCATGCGAGATTAAAGCCGCCGAATCACACCATTCATAAATTCTTTATGCCATCTGTAAATTGTTGATTTTCCTAGACATTCATCCTTATAAGCATCTTTCATAAGACGGAAAGTCTCTCCGACAGACGTCTTAAATCGGCAGCACAATTTAGTGGCGTATATTTGTTTCTCTTTCGCATCCATTTTTCGAAAAATCACAACGCGAAAACACTTGTTAGGAATTCACGAAACAACGCACTACCATATAGCAGATCAGATCATATTGTTACGACTTTGGGCTTAGGATATCAGGATGCCAAATATTTCCGGACTGCGATCCGATCACTGGATCCGAAAATATACCTCGTTAGCCAATTAGCCTGCACAGTACACCAAGAAACCAATGGAGGCACAGTATAACAATTAAAACAGGGATTTAATGGATACAGGCATAATTTACACTGGATACTTCATGTAATAGTAAAAGCTATAATTTCCGGCCAGCGTTGGGCCCTCTTCGGTGTTTCAGAAAACATGTCTTAACGAAAAGTCTGTTCGTTCGCAATGGGCTGCAAAGAAAATACTGATGAAGTACTTACGTAATTTCTAGTATCCAAAGTACTGATGACACCAACAAACACAAATACACTCACACGCACTGATATGTTGGCACTACGGGTAGCTTCTCTTTTTCTCTCGGAGGAGGCTGCGTTGCTTACGGACTCCATGCACGCATTCAAACGCACAAGCTTCTTTCCTCCGTGGAACAAGAAAAGGCGGCGATTAGCTTCAGACTCTCTCTCTCTCTCTGCAGGGGGGCTCTTTCGTGGTTTCTGAAGCCAGGCGTTCCTCCTCCTCCTCTCTCTCTCTCTCTCTCTCTCTCTCTCTGAATTTTACCTAAAATGACTCCTTTACGGCAGGTATCGGTGGTCCGGCAAGGTGTGGATGAAAATTTCCAGGCAAAGCTAGTGCTGGTTATTCCTCAGCTTATGTTTTTAGCTGGCTTTCCTTATGCCCAGGATTTCTAGAACGGCTGCAGACGGCAACAAATTTCGAGCGCGAGGAAAATCTCCTTCATATTTCTCTCGGCTATCAAACGGACTCTGCTACTCAACAACAATTTCCCATCTCCAAGAGGTAGTAAGCGGTGAATTCCACCACTTGAAAACTGCGGCATATTTATTAGGAAACACTTCAAGTCCAAAAGCTTTCCCATTGTTTCGCGCGCGGCACAGACAAAAGCTTCAAAAGCGCTTGCCGTTTAAACAACTTTTAAGCTATGGGAAAAAGCTTTTAAACTCTGACCTGTCCCATTTTCGTTTATGGGCTCTTTGTTCTCGTGGCAGACACCTGTAACTCGCCACTTGAATTCAAGGTGCTAGAAGATCTTTTCTTTATATACCGGCTTTCGCAAGTGTTTAAATTATAACTCTGTGTTAATTAAAACCCCTAATCAAGTTTCAATTACCATTCATTAGCCACGCCTCTCGCCAATCAGTTATGCGAGAAGAGAGGGGTCGTCACAATATGTAGAGGATTTTAGGAAGGGAGTGTCTGACCCCAGGTCTTAAACAACCCTTAGAAATAGGAAGTTAGGAGACTTGGGCTAGAGTGCCCTATAGAAAAGTGACACGGAGGCAAGGTAGAAAGGGGGAGGAAGACGCCCTTATTTATTACCGGAGGGCCAGTACACGGGTCCTGCGGCTTAACGTGCCCATCCGACGCACGGCGGGTATTTAGTGGTTCGAACGTTCATACCTGCCCAGGATCGAACCTGAGGTTATCTCCATAACAGTCGCGAACGCTGACCACTAGGCCACCCGCGGCCCACAACGCACTACCGACGCGTGATAAACAGGTGTGGCCGGTTGCTATGGTTACCACAACGACTACCGTTTTTTTCGAGATTCGTGCCAAGGTCGAACGAACTCAGTATTGCACATTTTTTATAAAAATATTATCAGTTGTTTTGTGACAGGCTATGTATGATGAGTTGCAATTCTTTGCGGATGTTATGAATGAATTGTGCTTCACGAAAAATATCAAGATCTTTTGCTATGTCAAATAGGTTATTTATTACGATTTAATTTTATAGCTGGTATAAAGAACTTATGAATGTTTTTAAGTCAGCGGCTTTAATCGCGCATGTGTGTTCTGAAGTTATATTGATTGCTGAATTAATGAGGATTGCTTTAATTTCTACTTATCATCTACAAGTTCTACCTAATTTCTCTTCTAACTCATTTACTTATTCTGGCTTCCCCGTCCCGAATCTATCTTCCATCAATCTCCTCTCGGCTCGCTGTCTGAAATGCATCTGTCCTTTAATCGCTTTCTTCGCGAAGCCAATCTCCTTTCTAAAATCCTTCTTTCTCAAAACATTGTCCCCCTAAGTTCTGTCCCCTCTTAGCTTGACCTCATGTGCCTGTCGCCCTAGTTCAAAGAGCAGATGCGATGGACGCCTCCGATGCAATAAAACAATAAGGCCCGTCCTGAACCTCATTTTTACAAGTCTAATAAGGATGCCACCTTAAACAGAGCCTTCGAACATTCCAAAATGCCGGGTGACCTTACGTGAAAAAGAATTAATACAAAAATGCTCTAAAATGTTATATTCGCGTAACACTCTTTTAAAGCTGCGAAAACTGTCAGAAATTGTACGAAAGTCTTTTTTTTTTTTTTTTTTTTGCTGCGATAATTCACAAAACGCTAAAAGAATTTCGGAGAGAGAATATTCTTCCCTGTGAATTAAAAGATTTCAAGAGGGAAGAGAAGATGTAAATGACAGTGAGAAATGGCGCCTTCAGAAAATGATTCAAATGCGAAAAGCTATTCAAATCTGAGAAGCGGCCGTTGACTGAATGCTCGAAAGTAAGAGGAGATGAAATTGACACAAATAGCGGATCTCTAAGATTGATATTTTAAGGGAGTCGAGAAAAGGAATTACAACCGAATATTTCTTGGTTATAACGAAAAGCATTGGAAATATTTCGGCTATGATCGCATCGTTGCTATAGTTCATAAAATTCCTTCTTTTACAATTTTGACGTCAAATGTATCCACATTGAAATAAAAGGTAACCGAAGAATTGTTGCCAAACGAATGAATGAGCCGGAATTTGTCAAACACTAACCATTTCTAAATCAGTCGTCTGTTTGTCTAAAATCAAGAAGAAAAAAAGTCTGCTCAAACCCATTAGTAAAATGCTAATTACCCTGAAGCAGTAGTTATACCACAAATTTAGCGTATAAGCAGTATTGAAATGCTCCTGAAATACTTATGCAAAAAATTTTACGTGGTATGAAAGAAAAAAATGCTAACAGAAAAAATACGTCTTGCCGATGCTTTTTAACTTCTCTCTTTCTTTTCATTTTGTTTTTACTTATCTTTTTCCTTCCATTGTTAAGGATGAAAATACGATTAAGTTCTTCCTGTGATAATTTACTATATTACGTCCTTTTTTCAAAAAAAAAATAAATAAAAGGAATAAATCCTTTACTACATTTGGTGCATATTTCAAAACACGTATAGCATATAAATGAATGAAAGAGAAAAGAAAAACCTGCAAAAAAATTTATAAAGTTGATAGCTCCAACATATTTCAAAATTAATCATGAGATACAGTTTGAACAGCAATCTGTATGCACAGAAATGTTTACAAAACGACAGTTCCACTTGATTAAATTATTTGTTAGGCTATGGCATTCACGAACCTCAATCGATATTTGCATTTCCAAAACTGCTGTGAACCGATTCGTATTTGGGTTCCATAAATAATTTCCTCAAACTTTCTAGTTGTGCCTTTCTGTCAAAATTCGTAAGCTGAAGGATAAAATGCCCAGATGTTATTAAAGTTTTGGTTGCTACCATTTCGACGGGTCTTTTTCTATCCCTTGGTATCCAGTCCAACATTTCAGTAGCTCAACGGTGTTCAGTTCTCCTAACATTATGTCCAGCCCATTTCCACTTGAGGCCCTTTACTTTGATCACGGTATCACCAATTTTTGTCATTTTTCATGAGTTTCGGTTCCTATCTTCCGTGGTTACACGAAGCGTGCATTTCTCATCGCTTCTCTGAATTTCGTTTTGGGCAAGATTCGTTTACAATGACTTTACAAGAACTAAGGAATTATAGAGGTCGATGGGGAAAACTTAGACGTAGTTGGTGCTTGTATCTTCCTTGGACAACAGATATCAAGAGAGTACCTCATCGAAGAAGAAATTAAAAGGAACATAAAACTTAGCTGGAGTTGATTTTGAAGAAACAGTACACAATTTTCAAAAGCAATTTACCATTTTTTCTTAAAAGAAAGCTGTCTGATCAGTGCATCCTTACATTTCGTACTAATGACTCGGAGACATAGACCTTAACAAAACAAGTTAGTAAAATCATGCAATGCATTGATTATGATACGCTTTCCAACATAACAGAAATCATTACTCAAGTTATGAAGATAATGGCTGTGGAATAAATCTCGGTCCTGTGCCCTGATCTTTGATCCCATTTCGATTATATTAAACAGAATTAGTTCAGTATATACCTCCGGAACAACATACTAAAGTTTTGTCGCAATAGAAGTATTTTTAGTCAAGTTATGACCCATAAGGGTGATGGAATGGATTCCGCTCCTATGGCCTGATTTTTGACCCCATTTCATCCATTTTCAACAGGGTTCGTTCCCAGTTGTCCCCTACCACATACTAAAATTTCATCGAAATCGAACTATTTTTACGCGAGCTATCGTGCGGACAGGCAGACAGACAGACAAACGGATAAAGCTGGAGCATATACGCTTCTTCAACCTACGGTTGGAAAGCGTAAAAAAGGCGTACAAAGGTTGAAGACAACTGAAAGAAGCATGGAAAGATGCATGCTTGATGTAACCAAGAAAGACACGAAAAGGAACTCAGAATGGAAAAATGAGAAGAGTTGATGGCATCGTGATCAAAGAAAAGTCCCTGAAATAGCAATGGGCTGGTCATATTGCTAGAACGACTGGCCATTGTTGGACTAACTGCAATACTGGACTGGGTACTTAGGGACTGAAAGAGACCCAAAAGAAGACCACGTGTGAGATGGGAGGATGAAATTCGAAAGCATGGCGGAATGACATGGAAGTGAATTGCGCAAAACAGAGAGTTGTGGAAGAAACTTGGGAAGACCTTCATCCAGCAGTAGATTGGTAATGGTTGACAATGATGATGATATATATATATATATATATATCGATGCAAGGTCAGGTGTTGCGCAATATATCATAGCCTCTCCTTGACAAATTTAAACCCCGCTTTCTCGCGGTGCATCGTGTTCTCACTAAAGGAGCCCTGCCGACAGCTATAGCGGTGTAACTGTACCATCGGGATTAGAGGAAATGCTATCCCGCACTCACGGACCCGCTAGGCCAGCGTGGTGAGTTATGACCAAACTTCCCAAAAAATAATTATTGCGCAACTTAAAACTTGTCCCTCAGTTTTCGGCAGCTGGTTGTAGTACTCTGGCCCAACACAGACCGTTGTGGAAGAGACTTGGGAAATCTTCATCCAGCAGTGGGTTGATAATGGCTGACAATTATGATGGTGATGATGATGATGATATTGCGTCCTAGCCCCAGAGAATCTTCAACAATGTGAACGACAACGTCCTTATCTTTTAGCGTACCCTATGACTACTAAGAAAAACCGTAATCCTCATCATTGTCGATAAAATTTACCGTTCTTTTTAGTTGGACAAATCATAGCACAGCGCTTTCGTTTCTGAACGTTTTTTTTTTTTTCGGTTGAAGGTTTAACGACCACCGAAGGGAGAGAGCCAATGCCGTAGGACAAACACAACACCCATGCCTCACCAGGATTCGAACCCGGACCACTTCACGGACGAAACGGTCATAAGCTAGCACTTAGACCACTGTGCCATCGGGCTGGCTTTCTGAATGTTAGAAGCTATCATTCCCTGAACATTTTGAGAAAAAAAAATGCAAATTTTAAGCTGCCAAGGCTATACCGAAACTGATGAAACACGTTATAAAGAAATTCTGTAAATGGACACATGACAAAGTATCGCGCGAAATAACTGCAAAAAACTGGAGCAAAATTTTCTGTTTGTATTAGAGCGTAAGCAGTTATTTTTGGGCACTCTCCTGCCCCTCCATAGTTACGCATCTGCTTCCTACTTTTTGCATTGGCAAAATCTCGTATTAAATCATTGGTATTTAATTTATCTGCTTCTTAGGCTTCAACGGCAATTAGTGAAAGATATTTCAGTCGTTCCTGACACATTGTATTTCAGTAATATTTTAATGAATGACCTTTCAGAAGTATCTGCTGCAATAAGTAATGTTAGCAGGGCCGTCTATTAAGGGCTCGGTGGGGCCCTAGACTAAGAGATTTGAGTGGGCCCCAAGACTAAGACATCTGAATGGGCTCCCAAAGAACTTATGACGGGGAATTATTATGAAGTCCGTTTAAACACGAAACTATATTTACTAAATTATCTGCAGAGTTTTCATAATAAGTCACTATATTTTTCATTATTCTCACAAGAACACGAGTTAAAAGCTTAAGATTCCCAGATTTTGTCTTGGATTTTCTAATGATTTAGCATTGTATACTTTTCTTAGTGCATCTTTTTTGTTATGCAATGTGAAGCAATATGGGGACTTCGACCATTAACGGTTCCAAGTGCAAATTGGGAGGTGTGGGTGGATGGTAGTCAACAAAGGTATTCAAGGGTCATATATAATGTTTTGCCGTTGAGGGACAATACTTGGTCATCGCATATACGGTCCCTTATGTGACTTCACCGATTCGACCAATAAGAAGCGTTGTTAGAAAAGGTATCTCCTTCCACTGTGATTTCTTGTACGCTGACGAGAAAGTGGTCGTTTTGTTGACAATTTTACAGCCTTATTCAGTGTTTTAGCTTCTTATTTTCAATGATTACTGTGAGGAATTCTGATTGAACAATTTCTCAGTGTTGTTTATACCAGAAAGATGTTTCTTATTGCATGGCTTCATTCATCAATATTTCTTTAATTGTGCTTTATTTACCGGGTTTGTCATTAGCATTTCGCACTTAGGCAGATATCCGAACACCTCCGTTGGTGAATGAAAACAGCTTCATAAAAATTTATCATGAGTGCTTAAAGCGTGCGTGCGATTTTGAACATCGTTATTAATGGAATTCTCACGAGAGACAAGCATGAAATCGAGTGGGGAAAAAATCCGGTTTAAAATTTCTTTCAGTTGGATTTCTGCTGTACATTCTTTTTTTTTTTTTTTTTTTTTTAACTTTGCTTTTACACACGAGTAGTCATGATCTTGTATTTTCAACTTACTTTTGTTCAATGAACGACCCTGATGACACTCTAATGTACAGTGATCAATGAAAATAAATGGCATGCAATCAAATGGTATCCTCTGGTGCTTAGAAAAATGGCATTGGGTGCCGTAATTGCTAGTTTAATTCGTAATTGATCTTTTAATTATAACAAAGATACTTCTTTATAAAACAACATTGGAATTCTTTTTTCCTTCGAACATAACATCCTTCTTCACACCTTTAGTATCACTTAACTCGGCTTGCCCAAGATTGTGAACTACACCACGTTTTTGAATATAATATGTATTAGTAGAAATCTCGAAGTTTTTGATAACGTTTAAAGCATCTTCTAACGAAAAAGCGTATCCAAAATAATCATTAATGGAATGACGAAAACCAAAATTCATTTTAACAGTTATTTTTAACATCTAAATTGAGTTAATTATCAACTCAAACCACGCACGCACTAACTGACAACAAAAAGAGAACTTCAGGAGTAAAGGGTACAAGACATCACTGTGGAAGGAGATACCTTTTCTAACAACGCTTCTCATTGGTCGAATGGGAGACGTCACATTATACATGACCGTAGTCAAGAAGCTGGAACTGTCTTCCTGACCCCGCTGTATACAGTTGTATACAGCGACATGAAACCTTTACCCTTGGTGTGTTACTATCTTGAAATCTGTTCGTCTTCTAGCTTCTGTTTTTCACCAAGTGGAAATTATGCGACACAAAAGTAAAACCATTTTATAAATCTCACTCTCTCTCTCTCTCCCTATCTATCTATTATTTGTCCAGGCATGTCTCCTGGGCCCTTGACCATGTGGGGCCTACATGGTCAAGGACCCAGTAGACCCTGTAGACCCCCCCCTCTTAATCCGGCCATGAGTATAAGTGCTGAAGAAACGTTCGGTTAACGACATGACAATATGTCAAGTTTTATTATTAACAATCCTAGGCGTTCTTTTATCGAGTTTTTATTGACTTAACTGCTTCTGTTATTAAGCTGTTCGAAACTATTTGCAAAAGTTGAATGCAAAAATTTTTACTTAGATTTTTATCATGTATTTTTTTGCAAATTGTCTGCATATTTTAAAACATCACTTTCCGTTAGTGTAAGCAAATTCTGAGGTTCCGAAAATGCGAAATAAATAGCAGTTTTTTTTTTTTTTTTTGCATATGATAAGTCTTTCTCAAATTTGTGTTACGCAATGTGTTTAAAACTTTGCAAGACACGTTTGCCCTAAATGCGTCTTCAGCACTTTTAAATCTGCAATCCAATGTCTGGCATCTTGCCAACGACGCCCCCTGCAGTTCGCTCATCGTCCTCTTCAGTTCGCTCATCTACTATAGTGCTGCTAGCACTATAGTAGATAAGGGAACCGAAGATAGCTCTTCTCTTCTTCCAGGTCGCTGTTTGGAGCAACTTTTCTTTACTCCGGCATCTCTCATCTTTCTTTTGCGACGGCGGATTTGAGTCAAAATTTCATTTTCTCAATCCTCTTTGGGACCCCTACATCACGAATCCTTAAACATCGCTTAACGGTATTTAAATGTAGTTACTATACAGCTGAGTTCGTACTTAATTTAAAAAGCCCAGACCCGACAAAGACCAAACTATGTCAGTTGGAATCTGAATTTTATGTTGCAAGATAGAGGCCTTGCTGAACGAGCCCGAAAACTATGACCAACTTACTTAAGCATTAATAAAAGCAAATCTCCTCGTCCAGATTTTCACTCTCTCCTCCCCCTGTAACTGACCGATATCTTTCTCAACTGCGTAGCAGAAAAGAGACCTCTGTCTGTTTCTATACTATAGTGGCATTATTTTCTTTGACCATTTGTTTGCTCTTGAAATGCTTCGGGGAATTGGATATCCGGAAAGATCAGGCGGCGGCGCTGAAATCTACGTACTTTGCTCAACATAGTTAACGGAGAGCAGCCGAATGGAGGAGGAGTAAAAAAAATTCGTCTGCGTGATATCTAAGATCTATAGTTCTTGAAAAATCTCTTCCATCTCCGCAGAAATTCACTAATGGCATTTGCTGCATAAGCATATGAATAAATAGCCCGAGACCCCCATTTCTCAGCAAGAAGTATATAGTTGTCGAAGAATTATTTTACCAATTAGAAAATGTAAGAACATTCTGGTATGCTAAATCATACAAAATCACATTTAAAACAAAAGGAAGTTCTCCACTATCTGTCTAGTATCTATAGTTCTTGAAAAAAGCCTCCAGAAATCCACTAATGCGTGGCCTATGCCATTTGCTACCTAAGCCCAGAATACCCCCCTCCCCCTGAATCCCACTTCATAGCCATACCTAGTAGCCGAAGAATTTTCGGAAGTCGGTAAATTCGGGACCAAGCTCACGGTGCGCTATAATCCTACCTGTAAATTCGGGACCAACTTAACTTCATCCCACCTGTAAATTGGGGATCGGCTGAACTTTATTCCACCTGCAAATTTGAACCTAAACACTTGGACTAACCAGTGCTTTATCCTTTTTGAGTCGGAGCAGGGACAATGATCTCAGAAAAGCATACGTCTGATAGTTTTTCCGTGGTGCTGTTTGAGGTTTTCAGTAGGAAGTTACTAAGCAACTGGGATCCGGCCACAATAAAATGAGTGCCTCACACCTTTTTTTCTTTTCTTTCTTTTCCTTTTTCACTCGTATAATTTTATTTTCAGACATAAAACAAACAAACAATTTTTAATCTATTCGTTACCTGTGAATGAACAATATTCACCAAGATGACGGCCTTTAGGAGGAAGGGAGGGGAACTTTCTAAGAGATTTGTCTTTATTTATGGTTTCCCCAGCCTGTGTTTATTTTTATTTTTTTTACGGGGGGAGCGGGAGGTTGGAGGGAAGTTTTAATTTATATTTTTCATACTTCAGCTATTCCATTTTAAGCGCAAGCGGCGAATGTGGCGGAGGGGGCATATTGGTTTGTGTCCAGGGCCAACTGAATCGTCAGTAACTGTACACTACCTGACAGAGAAAATGCCACACCATAAGAAAAAACCTCGAAAACAGACCAAACTGCACACACAGATAGCCAAGTAGGTCCCATTGTACCCGTAGTTATTTTGTAATTTCCCCATTTGAAGCACTAAAAGTCGTGGGTTTGTGAACGTCTTCCGCCATTTTGGAAACAAACTATGATGGCCTTATAATGCTAGGTAACGTATGTGGTTGAGCGGTGCAAGTGTTCTGATTAATCTTGTCTATTACTTAGTTGAAATCAAAACTTTTTTCAAGAAATTAAGAAAGGCCTCATTTTTTTTTTTTTTTTTTTTTTCCAAGAAGCGGGCATTTTTTCCTGATACCGTTAAACTATGCGTCTTTGCAAATGTTCATAATGACACAGTTGTCAAAAGAGCATCAAACAGAAGTCATCGCTCTTTCCACGTTTATAAGTGAGTCACGGAAAAATTCTCATTGGCGCCACCGGGAATCATACCCAGGGTCTTCCAGTTACGCGCTGGATATGCTACCACTGCACCACAGAGGCCTCGAATTCATCCAGACTCACAAACACTACCTGCCAAACCACATGGCGGGTTGCATCTTGGAGCCCCGCACAGTGCTGGGGATTCACCAAAGATGGTAAAGCAGCAACTGGAAAACAACTAGGAGGCGGATGAATAATTAATACATACAATTGACGTGGATCAGGAACATCAAACAGAACTCATCGCTCTTTCCACGTTTATGGAAGACTGGGTTCGATTCCCGGTGGCGGCCAATGAGTATTTTTCCGTGACTGACTTATAAACCTGGAAAGAGCGATGATTTCTGTTTGATGTTCCTGATCCACGTCAATTGTATGTATTAATTGTCGAAAAAGTATTCAAACGGCAATCAACCAGTGTTGGAGGTGGGCCGGTATGGTATACCGGTAGTTAACAAAAATGGAAGTGAGCATACCTGCAGTTAAAAAAAACATTATTTATCATCCCAGTACGTAATCAATTATAAACCCGTCACAAACTACGCAAAGAAATTAGGATGAAAGCACAAATTTTAACGCAAAAATCGGCAAACGACATTTTTAACGGATAAAATTGATAAATGAATAGCAGAAAGTAAATGATAAAATTGATTATGATTAGCGGAGGGTAATGAAGAAGAAAGTTTAAGAACATTTAAGACGGAAAGAGACCACAAACCCTTCAATAATGGGCTTTTTTTTTAATTATTGCATTAATTTTTTAATGTTATGTACATTAGTTTTTTAATACCAAAAAAAATATGTGGAATGGTATGTATTTCTTTCGAAACCTCTTATTTATACTACGTGAATCTATGGTCGACACCATGCCGACGGTAGCTCTGTGCCACTTCGACCACTGCATTCAACATAATAACTTAGGGAGAGAGTGTTCCACGTCTTTATTTATTTATCACTGGAACGTTCTGCTATCTAACCCGAATCCCCATTTCGATTTGAAAATTCAAAATTATTTAAACAGCTACTGAAAACTGTTTTAGCAGCTGTCTGGTTTACCTGAAACAAAATAAAATGCGTAACGATAATAAAAAGGTAAATAATTTGCATGCTTAATTATTCAATAAGTGATTAGTCGTCACCTGTACTTGGCTGGTCTTCAAAAAAATTCTTCTGACCACGGAAATCACTGACACTCATATCCTCTCACCGTCGAATTCAGTCATGTGGGTCCATGAGGATGCATACCTGCTTGCTTCAGCACATTTCCCTCCGGTTTTTCTCCCCGTCCTTACCCCCACACTCTGTCGTACTTACCTGTGTGGGAGGGGACAATTGAATGACAATCGGGGTCCCAAACGTACCCCCCAATCTCATTCCGCAAAGCGGTAGACCACAGTTTGCAATATCTCTATTGTCGAGACCGTGTGTAATTCACTAAAGACCCCGGAATGAATGGGTCAGGAAAAACAGCACTCATTCATCTAACTGGGTAATGAAGAAGAAAGTTTAAGAACATCCGTTAATCCTTTCATGACCAGACGATGTAATCCGAGTCCGACGTAGCGAATCAACCAGAGACGACTCTCCGTCGTTTGAAGTAAACCGCGACTCTATTTAATTTCATGCAGAGCTGCAGACAAATTATACGCGAAACTCGGGCTATTTATTCACGCTACTGCAGACCGGTACTCACCCGAAGTAAAAGAAGATCAACGGACGAAAAGGCTGCGATTACTATAAAAATCTAATGCATGTAGCTCAACTTCTGTGAGTAAACGTTTTGTACAAATCCATGCATACCATCAAAACTAATATCTTGATGCTTTGAGAATCTCCCCCTCATAACTCAAAATGTGGAGCACCGAACATTTTTAGCATGTATTTTGAAAAAGAATTATTACTTAAAGAAAAACCGTGTTATCCCTAAATATGTCGAATTAATATGCATTTATTTGTCTGCCTTACATTTCGGGGGACACCCAAAAGTCTAGCACTTAACTCTTGTGCATAGTAATTTCGAACTAGTTGATATGTGTTGGCATACCGGATATGCAAAATCGTTGTTTGGGCCTGCTAAAGAAACAGATTTAGGAATTTGCCTTTACGTCGTTTTAAAGAAGCTTTAGAGGATGTGGTTCGTTATTTATTGCGCAATGTCGAACACGGCCTTTGAAAAACAACTGGTTTTCAAAATAGCTGTTGCATTAATTATCATAGGAATTGCGTAAGTTTCTAAAAATTCAGAATTTTCCGTTAACACTCCTTAAAAACGGAAATTTACCGTCAATATACGAAAGGGATTACGGAAAGATTTCTGAAAATTCAGAATTTTCCGTTACCTTCTCTTAGAAACGGCAATTTACCCACAATATCAGAAAGGAATTGCGGAAACGTTTCTGAAAATTCAGAATTTTCCTGTCTTACCAAAAAACTTTTCCCTAATCTCACAGAAAAGGTTGTGTCAGAAATATGCTTCGGTGATTCACGAAAGGAATCACAGAAATGACTCATAAATTTCAGAATTTGTTTACAGTATACATTTCAAATTTTATTAAAACCATTGCACTGGAGTTCACTCAGAATTTTGACGGTAAATAAATTTGGATTTAATTTGTTTCAGAAGAATAAATTTAGATACTGTTACTGGCAACAGTAAGAACAAGAAAAATGCCATCGAATTTTCGGTTGTAATGAGCACGTTTTTTGAAACCGTTCTGACGCGAATTAAATTTATCAAAGCCAATGGATCCGGTTGCGAAAACAATCAACCGGTTTCTACAATCGGAAATAGAAACAGCGACTTAGTTCCACCAGCGGCCAAAAAGCATGTTACGAAAATTAACAAATGGCGCACAAAAAGCTTCTCATAGCACAAGGAAGGTATCAGAGACAAAGAGATTTTCAAACCGAACAATTAAACGAAAAACATAGAAGGAAACAATATGTAAGTCTACGCCTGCTAGCGGAAGAATTTTGCATAATGGAAAAGTTGACAACAAGCGAAAAATATTCTTCATGGAATATGGATATGCTAAGCAAAAAGAACTTTTCAAATACGTCACCCGGAAGCAGATAGCGGAAAAAAAGGTTTCGATTTTTACGCTCCTAGCGGGAAATTTTGGCATTATTTAAAGAGGATAATGCTCCACATCTCTATTGTAGCGAATAGCATACAGTGAAAATGAAATTTCTCAATAGGGTTTTAGAAACGGAGATACAGCTACAAACTGAAGTACACAAACACCACCTACCGACAGAACTGTGAACTGCAAAATTCCTCATATACTAGCCTAAAGTTTCATACAAAGTAAATGGCATCCGGTGCTGAAAGAATTTTTTTAATTACACATGTAGACGCAGAGATATTGAGAAAGACAGATTAAACATTTGATACACCTAGCGGCGAAATTGTGCATTATTTGGGGAAGAAAAGACACAAAATTTCAGAGTTAGTAGTACCTGACTGAAAAAGGATTTTTCAATCGGGTTTTTAGTCCCGCAGATATTGTTGTGAACGGAAACGTGAACTTCACCATCTTGTGGCAGACTTGTGCTTTAAGAAAAATCTGAAATTATTTGAGAAATATTGTGCAGAGTAAACGCTCTCCAACAAAGAAAGAATTTTTGAAATCGGACTCTTAGAAACAAAGATATCAACAAATATATGATACATATATACGCTCTCTGACGGAAAAACTATGCATTATTTTACGAAGAAAGTATTCTCAAAAGGTTCTCTGATATGAGTGGTATTGGTCAAAGAAAGAATTTTTTCTATCGAGTTTCCAGGAGCTCAGATTTTGCTGCAAATACATCAGAAGCAAAAATTAGCACTTGTGCCTCCCTGGTGGATAAACAATTCTTTACCAAATATTAGAAATTATATGCAAAACATTTCCCATCAGGAGCTGTATGTGATATAGGAAGAATTTTTCAAATCGGAGTTTTAGAGGCCAATATATCGAGGAAAGTGCAACTTACCTTAACGCCACCTAGCGAAAAATCTATGAATTACTTGAAAATTGCGAATTTATATGAAAAACATTTCGCACCGGAAACGCTATCTAACAAAGAAGGAATTTTTCAAATCGGTCTCTTAGAAGCAGAGATATCGACAAAAATAAGATATAAATCTACGCCTCCAGGCGGAGAAACCATGCAATATTTTAAGAAAAAGATATTCCGAAATGGTTTATCGACGTGAGTGGTGTCGGTCCACGAACGAATTTTTTGAGTCTAGAGTTTAGAAGCTGAGATTTTGCTGCAAATAAATCAGGAGCAGAAATTAACACTTACGCCTCCTGGTGGCCAAACCATTTTTTACCTAAAATTAGAAATTATATGCAAATGATTTCCCATCAGCAGCTGTATCCGCTGCAGAAAGAATTTTTCAAATCGGAGCTTTAGAAGTAGAGATATCAGAGGAAAACGCAGTTTACTTTTACGCCCCCTAGCGGAAAATCTGTGAGTAACTTGAAAAGTGACCACCTAATATAGTTTTCGACATAAATGGAATCGAAAGGTAAAATAATTTCTTCAATCGGATGTTTAGAAGCAAAAACATGCAATAAATAAAATGTATTTTGAATTCGATATCGCCGACATTTATGCCCTCCAGCGGTGAAAAAAAAAACGAAATGAAGTATCATCATTCGTACAGTTCACGCTTCCTAATGCAAAAATAATTTTTCAAATCGGACTAATAGTCGCAGAGACATACATTGGCCAAGAAATTGCGAACTTTTATGATAAGACAGTTGTAGACAATAAACGCCAATATTATGCAAATATAACGGTCACATGGAACTGATGACGTTTTGCCCTGTTCTTTAGAAGAACGTACAAGTTATTCTTGTGCAGTAACTCATGTAAACATGAGAAAAAGCCAGGATCTGTTGGAATTCGAAAAAAATATTTAATCGTACGCGCAATCCATGTTTCATGATCAATAGAAATTACTGGTTCCCCAAAATCAAACATTTCAAAGGCATTTAATGACTGAGAGACAAGTGGATCTTCCGTATCTGAAAAGCAAAAATGTGGCCAGAAAAGTAGATTTAAAGATCGGGATATAGTTGCGTGAGGACGATTTTGTGGAACATGGTAACATAGTAAAAAAAAAAAAAGATGACACCGAATTTTCTG
The DNA here is from genome assembly GCA_039090855.1 of Macrothele yani. Lineage (NCBI taxonomy): Eukaryota > Metazoa > Arthropoda > Arachnida > Araneae > Macrothelidae > Macrothele > Macrothele yani. The sequence goes on from CM077004.1 coordinate 44,850,212, forward strand.
GTGTAACGAGCACGACTTTTGAATTCGTTCTGATGCGAATTGAAGTTATCAAAGTGTTGGAAATAAAATTATTTAAAATAAATTTAGTCCAACATGCACGTGCATAGATAGCCCCAGGGGATAGCGAGAGGCAATCTCAAGCCTTGAGACGATACTTAGGCCCCAGGGGATATAGGGGGTCGGAAAAGTTGAAGGGTCAGTTCCCAAGAAGGGAGCGAAGTAACGTTCACCTGACGGAATAGATGAACCCCTCAGAAGGTCAAGTGACCTTGGCATCAGCGGACAAGGTGAAGCTCAGAAGGTCAGGGGTTTTTGACTGGTCAAGAGGAGTGGAGTACGTGTAGCGACAAGGAACAGGCGTGGGTATTGAGTGCCGAGTATGACGAGAGAGAAATCAAATATGCCCAACGTTGTCAAACGGAGAGCCGAGTTCGGATAGCGCCAGTCAGCTCAATTAGGTGTATATGCCCAGTGTTGAAAACCTGAAAGACATATGGAGATACCAGATAAGTTATTTTCCTTTTCCCTTTTATTGCATGTACTTGCTTAAATTAATTCATAACCCTATTTAGAGCACGTGGCGTGTGTATTGGTCATGATAAAACAATGAAGTTAGCTAGGTAAAACATTTAGGTAAAGCATAGGAGAAAAGGAACTGGAAGAAAAATGAATCACTGAGCTTTGCACTTATATATATAGATAGATGTATGCAGAAATGATCGGAGACGTTATAGAGAAAAATCGTAATAAGAGTAAATTTTATGTGTAAGGTATTGTTAACGGCTGCACCCACGCACGTGGTACCTTAGTGTTCCTAATTCTCTCGTATTAAACTATTTTGATTACTTCCACATAAGATTCCTGTTTGTTTTCCTTATAATCACACAAGACATAAGTTAAGGTATGTGTAAAACAAGATATGTGTTTATGTTTCTGATTTCTTTCACGAGCGGCACCTTTACTCCCCCACCATTCCAGTGACGGGATAAAGGTGAATCACAACGCCGTGCTTTATTATATGCCAGTACATATAAGGGGCACGTTTTTGTCCATATACAATCACGTGTTGGTGAACAAAGAGAATCACGTGTTGGTGAACAAAAAGAATCACGTGTTGGTGAACGAAAAGAACCACGTGTTGGTGAACGAAAAGAACCACGTGTTGGTGAACGAAAAGAACCACGTGTTGGTGAACAAAATAGCTATGCTTCCTACGGGAACTAGAGTGCAGCAGTGATTGAAACACCGTTTTCTTTTCCCAAACTCAAACAACAGGAGGATATTCAAGTAATGATGCAAGCTTTTGAAAATAATGAACGGATCGCACGTGGCATACGTAATGTAAGCGTGCTGGTGTATCCAAGGACGGTCGTAATTACTGTGAATGCAACGCATGTTTTTCATGTGGATGACCTACAGACTAAATAAAGTGCTACATTGACAGCGAAGACTTTGTTGTGCTGTGTGGTCAACAGGTAGTGAAAACGGTATGGTCGATGAACGGTGTGGTGAAAACGGTATGGCCGATGAACGGTGTGGTGAAAACGGTATGGCCGATGAGCGGTGTGGTGTTTAAAAGCACAAAGGACAGTGTCCATGAGGGCGCACGCCGAGATGAATAAAACACAGGTGAAATGATTTTGCTGTTATTGTGTTCCAGGGTCAAAGAGACCTTGGTGAATAACCCATGCTATAGGTGACTGTGGACGAATAATACCTAGATAAACATATACGTACAGAGCTAAGTGTTCTACAGCTAATTTTATTACCAGCATATAAAAAGCACAAATCAGGTGACAATGTTCTCCAAATATTGCGAACTGCCAGTGATATTGGTTTGATGTCTGATAACTTTTTGTGTGAATTGTGTGTGAATCGCAGAACTGAACGTAAATCGAACAATTTCACCTTGTCTTACTTTCCACCAGAAAAAAATTAAGTCAAACAATAAAACTCAAGAATCGGTGGACGTGGACAATGACAATAAAAAAAAAAAATTTTAATATAAAAGCAAACAAACAAACGGAAAAGCGTTTGGCAGTTAAATGTGTTACTGATACTTGGTCAGCAACAGCTCAAAGTGTACTAAACGACACGTGCATGTAAGCTTCAGATGCCAGCAGTATCACTGAATTGATAATTTTTAGATATGTATTGTGGGTGCAGGACCGTAACAGTTAATTAATTTTTGTGTTTGAAAAGTGTATTGTGTATATGTGTGATTATGAATATTTTATATAATTTCATTGCTATATGTATATATAAGTGCACATGAGGAAAAAGATAGAGGATTACTAGGTAAGGATGGAGTAGTCTATCCGTGCGTGTAGTTTTTCCCACCAGCATTCCTTTTGGCCCCCCATAAAGATTACATCTGGTAAGGGAGGAATGTTGGAAATAAAATTATTTAAAATAAATTTAGTCCAACATGCACGTGCATAGATAGCCCCAGGGGATAGCGAGAGGCAATCTCAAGCCTTGAGACGATACTTAGGCCCCAGGGGATATAGGGGGTCGGAAAAGTTGAAGGGTCAGTTCCCAAGAAGGGAGCGAAGTAACGTTCACCTGACGGAATAGATGAACCCCTCAGAAGGTCAAGTGACCTTGGCATCAGCGGACAAGGTGAAGCTCAGAAGGTCAGGGGTTTTTGACTGGTCAAGAGGAGTGGAGTACGTGTAGCGACAAGGAACAGGCGTGGGTATTGAGTGCCGAGTATGACGAGAGAGAAATCAAATATGCCCAACGTTGTCAAACGGAGAGCCGAGTTCGGATAGTGCCAGTCAGCTCAATTAGGTGTATATGCCCAGTGTTGAAAACCTGAAAGACATATGGAGATACCAGATAAGTTATTTTCCTTTTCCCTTTTATTGCATGTACTTGCTTAAATTAATTCATAACCCTATTTAGAGCACGTGGCGTGTGTATTGGTCATGATAAAACAATGAAGTTAGCTAGGTAAAACATTTAGGTAAAGCATAGGAGAAAAGGAACTGGAAGAAAAATGAATCACTAAGCTTTGCACTTATATATATAGATAGATGTATGCAGAAATGATCGGAGACGTTATAGAGAAAAATCGTAATAAGAGTAAATTTTATGTGTAAGGTATTGTTAACGGCTGCACCCACGCACGTGGTACCTTAGTGTTCCTAATTCTCTCGTATTAAACTATTTTGATTACTTCCACATAAGATTCCTGTTTGTTTTCCTTATAATCACACAAGACATAAGTTAAGGTATGTGTAAAACAAGATATGTGTTTATGTTTCTGATTTCTTTCACGAGCGGCACCTTTACTCCCCCACCATTCCAGTGACGGGATAAAGGTGAATCACAACGCCGTGCTTTATTATATGCCAGTACATATAAGGGGCACGTTTTTGTCCATATACGATCACGTGTTGGTGAACAAAGAGAATCACGTGTTGGTGAACAAAAAGAATCACGTGTTGGTGAACGAAAAGAACCACGTGTTGGTGAACGAAAAGAACCACGTGTTGGTGAACAAAATAGCTATGCTTCCTACGGGAACTAGAGTGCAGCAGTGATTGAAACACCGTTTTCTTTTCCCAAACTCAAACAACAGGAGGATATTCAAGTAATGATGCAAGCTTTTGAAAATAATGAACGGATCGCACGTGGCATACGTAATGTAAGCGTGCTGGTGTATCCAAGGACGGTCGTAATTACTGTGAATGCAACGCATGTTTTTCATGTGGATGACCTACAGACTAAATAAAGTGCTACATTGACAGCGAAGACTTTGTTGTGCTGTGTGGTCAACAGGTAGTGAAAACGGTATGGTCGATGAACGGTGTGGTGAAAACGGTATGGCCGATGAACGGTGTGGTGAAAACGGTATGGCCGATGAGCGGTGTGGTGTTTAAAAGCACAAAGGACAGTGTCCATGAGGGCGCACGCCGAGATGAATAAAACACAGGTGAAATGATTTTGCTGTTATTGTGTTCCAGGGTCAAAGAGACCTTGGTGAATAACCCATGCTATAGGTGACTGTGGACGAATAATACCTAGATAAACATATACGTACAGAGCTAAGTGTTCTACAGCTAATTTTATTACCAGCATATAAAAAGCACAAATCAGGTGACAATGTTCTCCAAATATTGCGAACTGCCAGTGATATTGGTTTGATGTCTGATAACTTTTTGTGTGAATTGTGTGTGAATCGCAGAACTGAACGTAAATCGAACAATTTCACCTTGTCTTACTTTCCACCAGAAAAAAATTAAGTCAAACAATAAAACTCAAAAATCGGTGGACGTGGACAATGACAATAAAAAAAAAAAATTTAATATAAAAGCAAACAAACAAACGGAAAAGCGTTTGGCAGTTAAATGTGTTACTGATACTTGGTCAGCAACAGCTCAAAGTGTACTAAACGACACGTGCATGTAAGCTTCAGATGCCAGCAGTATCACTGAATTGATAATTTTTAGATATGTATTGTGGGTGCAGGACCGTAACAGTTAATTAATTTTTGTGTTTGAAAAGTGTATTGTGTATATGTGTGATTATGAATATTTTATATAATTTCATTGCTATATGTATATATAAGTGCACATGAGGAAAAAGATAGAGGATTACTAGGTAAGGATGGAGTAGTCTATCCGTGCGTGTAGTTTTTCCCACCAGCATTCCTTTTGGCCCCCCATAAAGATTACATCTGGTAAGGGAGGAATGTTGGAAATAAAATTATTTAAAATAAATTTAGTCCAACATGCACGTGCATAGATAGCCCCAGGGGATAGCGAGAGGCAATCTCAAGCCTTGAGACGATACTTAGGCCCCAGGGGATATAGGGGTCGGAAAAGTTGAAGGGTCAGTTCCCAAGAAGGGAGCGAAGTAACGTTCACCTGACGGAATAGATGAACCCCTCAGAAGGTCAAGTGACCTTGGCATCAGCGGACAAGGTGAAGCTCAGAAGGTCAGGGGTTTTTGACTGGTCAAGAGGAGTGGAGTACGTGTAGCGACAAGGAACAGGCGTGGGTATTGAGTGCCGAGTATGACGAGAGAGAAATCAAATATGCCCAACGTTGTCAAACGGAGAGCCGAGTTCGGATAGTGCCAGTCAGCTCAATTAGGTGTATATGCCCAGTGTTGAAAACCTGAAAGACATATGGAGATACCAGATAAGTTATTTTCCTTTTCCCTTTTATTGCATGTACTTGCTTAAATTAATTCATAACCCTATTTAGAGCACGTGGCGTGTGTATTGGTCATGATAAAACAATGAAGTTAGCTAGGTAAAACATTTAGGTAAAGCATAGGAGAAAAGGAACTGGAAGAAAAATGAATCACTAAGCTTTGCACTTATATATATAGATAGATGTATGCAGAAATGATCGGAGACGTTATAGAGAAAAATCGTAATAAGAGTAAATTTTATGTGTAAGGTATTGTTAACGGCTGCACCCACGCACGTGGTACCTTAGTGTTCCTAATTCTCTCGTATTAAACTATTTTGATTACTTCCACATAAGATTCCTGTTTGTTTTCCTTATAATCACACAAGACATAAGTTAAGGTATGTGTAAAACAAGATATGTGTTTATGTTTCTGATTTCTTTCACGAGCGGCACCTTTACTCCCCCACCATTCCAGTGACGGGATAAAGGTGAATCACAACGCCGTGCTTTATTATATGCCAGTACATATAAGGGGCACGTTTTTGTCCATATACGATCACTGTAGAACAAAAGTCCCATAGTTATAAAAAGGCACGATAAAGTAAATTTAATCGGTAAATGATCTGTAATTGATGCACCTATAATTTGTTGATAATAATAAATATAACAATAAAATTAACACCTTGTATTTAACATTGCTGACAGTAACACGTGTTCCAGTGAATAGCATTAACACGTGTGCCATTGTTCATAACTTTAAAACGTGTTCCGTATTGGAATGTGACGTTGGTACCGATTAACGTTTGAAGATAACTATGGTGAATTGGTTAAATATTTGTTTATAACATATGATTATTCCTATGATTATAACGTTTCAAATAAAAGAATATAACAAAAGCTATTCAAAGTCAATGGAACCGATGTGGAAAACAGTAGTATCGACAGAAGAAAGAAGTTTTTCAATCGGGCTTTTAATCTCGCAGATATTGCTGTAAACAGAATCGTGAACTTACACCCTCTAGTTGCAGACTTGTGCATTAAGAAAAAATTGAAATTATATGAGAAACATTTCGCAGAGGAAACACTCTCCAACAAAGAAAGAACTTTTCAAATCGGACTCTTAGAAGCTGAGATATCGACAAATATGAGGTATGCATCTACGACCCCTGGCGGGAAAAACATACATTATTTTAAGAAGAAAGTATTCTCAAAAAGTTTTTCGATCTGAGTATATGTCCAGAAAAGAATTTTTTTAGTCGAGTTTTCAGGAGCTCAGATTGTGCTGCAAATACATCAGACGCAGAAATTAACACCTATTCCCCCTGGTGATCAAACCATTCTTTAACAAATATTAGAAATTATGCGAAAAACATTTCCCATCAGGAGCTGTATGCGATACAGGAAAAAAATATTCAAATCGGAGTTTTAGAAGCAGAAATATTGGGGAAACTCAATTTACTTTTACTCCTCCTAGCGGAAAATCTATGCGTAACTTAAAAGAGCGACTATACCTATAACAGTCTTGGACATAAATGGAATCGAAAGGTAAAGGAATTTTTTCAATCGGATGTTTGGAAGCAAATATATGAAATAAAAGGCATTTTGAAATCGATATCATCTGCATTTACGCTTTCTAGCGGCGAAACTGTACATCGTAAAAAAAAAAAAAAAAAAAAACGAAATAAAGGATCATCATTCGCATATTTTAAGCTTCCCAATGCAAAATACATTTCTCAAATGGGACTAATAGTTGCAGAGATATGGTGTCCACGGACTGACGGACAATAAAGCAACCGATAACATAAGCACGATCTTTTTTTTTTTTTTTTTTTTTACAAGAGTCGTGCTTTTAAAAAACCTAGGTCTTTCAAAGTGCGGCAACTGATTGCTGAATTTAAGCAAGTCCAGAGGCAGCCCATTTCCGTCGGAGCCATTAGCAAGGAGTCAAAACAAGAAAGATGACACCGAATTTTCGATTGTAATGAGCACATCTTTTGAATCCCATTATCTTTTTTTCTTTTTTTTTTTCTTTTTTTTTTTTTTCAGTAACAAGCAGACAAATCTAAAGGTTAAAGAACCTGAGTAAACCAGTCACGTGACTTTTCTTCCACTCTTACTTTCACAGAATGATTGGAAGAGAAAGGATTAGACAACGTGTTTAAGAAATGCGGGCTCTCAGTCATGTATGCATATCCCTCATGCCTTTCCCCCATCATATAATGAAAAGAAAACCACTGAAATTCTTCAGAAGTATTTTAAATGTTATCTCTGTTAAAGGAGATCCGTATATTTTACCTTTATGAAAAATACCCTTCAAAGGTTAACACACTCGGAAGATAAAGAAAGTGGTACTTCTGATGGTAGTGACCCTCTACGAACGTTAACGGAACAGATCCTATCGGTTTCGGATATCTCTGGAAGACACCTAAGCGTAAACGAGGTCTCTGCGTTCGCTGTGTTCAAAATAACGATTGCGATACTGGTATTTCGTTTCCCACACTGTAAAAAAATAAGCTGTGTGAATTCACCGAACATTTCGAAAAATAACGTGCAGGTGTCCGTCTTTTAACGAAATTTCCGTTTATATAAGCGTCCGTTTCTTTTAACATCCGTATTTTCCTAGAATTTTTCCGTAGTCAGAAATTCTGTTTATTTCAGAAAAGTACCTTGCACGTTTTCCCATTTACACCAGCGAATCTTTTCTCAGCGGTGGGAATCGAACCCTTTCTCAAAACATTTCCCCCAACTACTGTCCCCTCTAGACTTATCTCGCTCTCTCTAACCCCTGCCGTCCTTTCTTAAGCGTGACCCCTGTGTCCCTTCCTCTTACCCGGTGTCGTGGACTGAGCGGACACTAGGTTTTCCAATAACTTGTCGGCTAAATGTTGGACCTAAATGCCAGATATTTCCCTTCACACTTTATACGTAGACTTAGGACAGGCTATCTTACCTTCAAATGAACCGCAAAATCGGTGTGTTTAAAAGTTGAATTTATTAATTGTTTCAAAAGGGGTTCAGAATGAATTTTTTTTTATTTTTGCTCAAAAATACCATTATTTTGCTAAAAATACCACCTTCCCTTCACACTTTATTCCCAGACTTAGGACTGGGTATATCTTGCGCTCATACCTTCAAATGAACCGCAAAATAGGTGTATTTAAAAGATTAATTTATTATTTATTTCAAAAGGGTTTTATTAATTTATGCTCAAAAATACAACAAATGCATTCTGCCAAAAATACTACAAATACACACTGCTGAAAAATATTACAAATTTCATTCTAAACTTCTACCTTATCGCGAAATGCAGACTTCATTGAAGTTTTTGAATGTATGCTAACGATCGTAAACACTTTCCTATATCTCTGTCTTGTTCAGATATTTTGCAAATTTTTTTTCCATTTTCTGGTCTGTTTGGATGTAATTCTTTTTTTTGTTTGCGAATAGGTTCGCCTGTTTCCAATCGTTTCAGGACGAATTCTGTATGCTGTTCATCTTCCTTTAATTTATTTACCAGAACATATATATTTGGGTTTTTTATTCCCATTCTGTGATTTAATTTAGAATGCCAAACTTCAATCGGGTTATTGGTTCTGTGTCTTTGACCATGGACGTTCCAAAGTTGCACTGGCATTTGGGGTTGTCTAACCATTGCTCCACAAAATAATCCTTAAATTCTGAAAGCTTTTGACTTTGTGGGAATTTTTCATAATGTAGAGCCAGCCCGTTATCGATTTCCTTTTCTGATAAACAAGCAAGGGCGGCGCAAATTTTTATGTGAATTCGAATGCCTTCATTCTCTTTGTACTCTGTTACTAATTCAAGTTGCTGAACTTTGCACCACAACACTGATTGAAGCGGTCCCCTATCCCTTGTCCGCTCAGTCCACCTGGTCACCTTTGTGCATGCGCAGGACACCGTACGCTCAGGACACGACCGCTCGGTGCACAGAATCTCTTACCTCACCCCCACCCCTAATAGAGGAGAGAGATTTCTATCTCTGACGCAGTAGATTAATTAAGCAGTCTAGAATAGCTTGCTGATGGCAATACCCATGATTGCAGCATAGGCTAATTAAACGATCTAGGCACTTAGAGTTTTCTAAAACGACCTTCCACACAAAAGAACGATTCCCTGTGAAATACATTTTTACAAGTCTAATTACTGACATTTTTTTACAAGTCTAATTACGATTCCCTGTGAAATACATTTTTACAAGTTTAATTAGATAGCATCTTCGAACACCCATAGAAAATTCATTACTTGGAAATATGTTACGGAGATTTAATACAAGAATTTTAGGCAAAAATTTTAAATCTCATTCTCAACATTTCTTTGCCCTCGTGTTCCCTTTTTCTTTGTTCTACAAGGCTGGGACCACCTGTGATCGTTATTTACAACGTTAACCTGGAAGTGAAATAAAACCAGTTATACGGTGGTTCCACCTAAAATCTCTGCCTTATGTTACCAATGGTAACACTTCTTTACATATTTTCTTCGCAATTAATGTATTCCCAAGGATGAAAATTCGCGCATCGATAAAACTAACTTTAAGTTATAGCATGGGATACTTAATACTTGTTAAAACATAACCATAATTATATTTAAATCAATCAGTTTTCTTTGAGTAATGTTCAGACTTGTTAATAGATGGCGCCACCTGCGCATAGATGACGTCAGCAGACAAACAAATGTTGGATTGCTTGATTAATGATGAGTTGTCTTTTTTTTTTGTCATTAATGCGAGTGATTTAGTCATTTTATTTTCTGTTGGAGCTTATTATTTTTTTAAATACGTTTGTAATTATTTCGACATCTTTCTTTGTAATTATACAGTTTCCACATTTTGAACAACAAGCAAGACCAAAAAACACAGAATTATTCACCGGTTCCTTAATGAGACGACACAATTTCCAGCATTCACTCTTCCCCCTGTGGTTTTCAACAAGCACGCATTCGTTCGCCTCAACCTCTTTAATATTAAATCCATCCATATCAACAAATAAGGAGTTAATTTCTCTCTTTTTTTTTTTTTTTTATTCAAGGTTTAACGACCACCGTGAGCAACTCAATGAGCTATAAGCAGTCGCCCGTCATAATTTAGGGCCACTGACTCCAGGGAAGGGAGAGAGCCAGGGCTTTAAGACAAACACAACATCCATGCCTCAGCGGGATTCGAACCCGGGCCCATCTCGAACGAATGATCATAAGCCATCGCTCAGACTACTGCGCTACCGGGGCGGAGGAGTTAATTTTGACATGATATGTCATGAGAACGGGATGTTAGCACATCAATCGAAAACTTCTGAATGCTCAATGTAAAAGATGCGATGTGAAAAGTAACTCTTAGTCATACAGTGAACTTCGCACGGAGAGAGTGAATCAACTGAGAAGCAGGCGAATGGCATTTGCCTATAAACCTTGCCCTGGACAATCGCACTGTAAAAGAACTCAAAGGAAGTATCTTTTTAGGATATGGTGTCGGTGTGTCTGACGTCGGTCGGTGGAAATCTTCGTTGCTTTAAGAAAGAAACGACAATATTTTTGCATGACAAAGCATTATTCACTCCGCGGGCACTAGTATCGACTACAGAATTGCACAACGCGTATTTTTCTTTGGAACATATTTTTCTCTTTTCAAAAACAAGTTACTAAAATCATGCAATGCATTGATTATGATACGCTTTCCAACATACCAGAAATCATCACTCAAGTTATGAGGATAATGGCTGTGGAATAGATATCAGTCCTGTGCCCTCTTGATCCCATGTCGATGATATAACATGATAAAGTTTTGTCGCAATCAAAGATAACACGAAATAACATGATAAAGTTTTGTCGCAATCGAAGCATTTTTATTTAAGCTATGATGCACAAGGGCTATGGAATAGATCCCGCTCCTGTGTTCTAACCTTTGAACCAATTTTGCCCATTTTCAATAGGATTCGTTCCCAGGCAGGCCCCTACAACATACTAACATTTCATCCAAATCGAAGCATTTTTACGTACGTTATGACGCATGATGGCGATGGAAGTTATTCCGCTCCTATGTCCTGACCTTTGACCCTATTTCGCCCATTTTCAATAGGATTCGTTCCCAGGTAGTCCTCTACCGCATACTAAAATTTCATCGAAATTGAACCTTTTTTACGTTAGTTATGATGCATAAGATCAGTGGAATGGATCCCGCTCCTATGTCCTGACCTTTGGCCCCATTTCGTTCACTTTCATTAGGGTTCCTTCCCAGGTGTTTCCCTACCACATACTAAAATATCATCGAAATCGAAGGATTTTTACGCGAGTTATCGTACGGACGGATATACGCGCACAACGCGTGCGTAATGAGGCAGATGGGAACCGCGACCATCTGGTCGCAAAAGTGTGTCGTCATAAAACTTTAATAGGATCCACACACAAAGCGTGACGAAATGAGACAGATGCCGTAACCGCGCGCCAACATCTCACTCGCGAGATTATGACGTCATAAGATTTCTAAGCATGACCAATATTAATGGGACGACGCATGACACTAAAAACATGGTAATTTGGGGTGGTTATTTAATGCACTAAACAAATTTTCCTAAAGTCGAGATCAGGCTAAATCGATTTCTAGTACCAGAAAACGGTAGGTTAACGACTTTCATCAAAATCCTTAGAGCCGGTTTCCAAATAAAATTTACATGCATACAAGAATTGCTCATTTAATAGTATGGGATAAGGGCGATGGAATGGATCCCGATCCTATGCCCTGACCTTTGACCCCATTTCTTCCATTTTCAATAGGGTTCGTCCCCAGGTGGTCCTCTGCCACATACTAAAATTTCATCGGAATCGAACCATTTTTACGCACGTTATGACGCATAAGGGCAATGGAATGCATCCCGCTCCTATGTCCTGACCTTTGACCCCACTTCACCTATTTTCAATAGGCTTCATTCCCAGGTGGTCTTCTACCACATACTAAAATTTCATTGACATGGAATCATATTTGCGCAAGTTATGACGCATAAAAGCAATGGAATGCATCCCGCTCTTATGTCCTGACCTTTGACCCCACTTCACCCATTTTCAATAGGGTTCATTTCCTGGTGGTCCCCTACAATATACTAAAACTTCATTGACATCGAACCATATTTACGCAAGTTATGACGCATAAGGGCAATGGAATGGATCCCGCTCCTGTGGCGTGGCCTTTGACCCCTTGCGTCCATTTTCAATAGGGTTCGTTCCCAGGTGGTCCCCTATCACATACTAAAATTTCATCGAAATCGAACGATTTTTACGGAAGGGCCACTGCTTATAGATCATTGAGTTGCTCACGGTGATCGTTAAACCTCCATTAAAAAAAAAATAAAAAACCTTCTTTACATATTTTCTTCGCAATTAATGTATTCCCAAGGATGAAAATTTGCACATTGATAAAACTAACTTTAGGTTATAGCATGGGATGCTTAATACTTGCTAAAACACAACCGTAATAAAGCAATCCAACATTTGTTTGTCAACTGACGTCATCATTGCACAGGTCGCGCCATCTATTAATAAGTCTGAACATTACTCAAAGAAAAATGATTGATTTTTAATATAACTATGGTTATGTTTCAGCAAGTATTAAGTATCCCATACTATAACGTAAAGTCAGTTTTATTAATATGCAAATTTTCATCCTTGGGGATACATTAATTGCGAAGAAAATATGTAAAGAAGTTTTACCACTGGCAACATAGAATCTAGGTAAAAAAAGTCCGAGGAAAAAAAGTCCGAGGAAAAAAAGTCCGAGACTGTTGATAAACGCGGAAAAAAGTCCAGGAAAAAAGTCTAGGAAAAAAAGGCCGGGAAAAAAAGTTCGAGATGGGCGTTTTAATTGTCATCATGTGCTAACTAATAAGTCGATTAGACATACTGTTTAAATGTTAGGGGTGGTGGTGGGGGGACATACTTTCATTATTTACTCAGTGTGGTGGAGTTGCCGGAAAACCGCCACACAGGAAAACTGCCACACGTTTTTCATTAAGAATAATAGCCTAGGGCCTCTGAATTGATATTTAGTGGCTAAGTAAACGCCCAATATTATTAACTTGATTTGCTGTGTAAACGTTGTGAATATGACATTGGTTAAATAAAAAACTAGTAAAAGGGCCTAGGCTCTTGAATTAATATTTTGTGCCTAAGTAAAGGCGCATTATTATTAACTTGATTTGACTGTAAACGCTGTCAATATTACATTGGTAGAATAAACACTTAAAAAGGCCTAGGCCTAGGGCCTATAAATTAATATTTAGTGCGTAAGCATAAGCGCAAAGCTATTGATTTTACTTGATACTTAAACGTTATTAATATGAAGTCGGCGGATTAAAAGCTGTTAAAAAGGCCAAGGTATAGGCCCTATGAATTAATTAAGTAAAAAAAGTATTACAAACTTGACATGTTATGTAAATATTTAGTGCCTAAGCATAAGTGCAGCGTTATTAAAAAATCCCACCTTATCGTCCTTTTCTAAACACAGCATGAGTCATGTGTAATTCTGTTGTTTCGTCGAACACTGTAGATTTAAGAAATGTACGGCGATCTTTATAACCCCCTCCCTCCTGTTGAACTTTTGTGGCCAGTCACCCTAAACTGGTATGAACCGGCATGAAAATTCAGACAAACAAAGGAGCTCCTTCCTGTCGTTAGGCGCCTTGTAAAACTAAAACATAATTAGGAAACTTGGAAAACTGCCACACATTCAAAGTTTTCCTCGGAGGAATAGCACTTTGTGTCCGGCCCCTTAATGAAAAACGTGTGGCAGTTTTCCTGTGTGGCGGCTTTCCGGCAACCCCATCACACTAGGTAAATAATGAAAGTATGTCCCCCAACCCCCACCATGATGACAATCAAAACGCCCATCTCGGACTTTTTTCCTTGGACTTTTTTTACCGATTACCGGTAACATAAGGCAGAGATTTTAGGTGGAACCGCCTTAATTCACAAAAGGAACCACGGTAAATGTCTCAAGAATTTTAGAAAAAATTTTACCGTGCAAGATACCGGTGCAGCGTGCTATTGTTACAGTGCTGTTTTAACTCTTTCCTTGATTACCGAAATATGTATGTTATAATCAGAAGATTGCAAGATTCCTTGAGCACTGTAAACATCAATAGAGTAGTAATAGATCATTCAACAGAAGCGATTTGACGTTTGATGAAATCGTTTATTTTCGTGATTTTGCTTAATTTATGATTACTCGAGTCCCAATGCGTTTACCTCCAATCCATGTCCTAACTCCTCGCTACATTCATTCTACCGCTCGTACGTGGAGATAACCTCAACTTCTTCTCGAAATTACTCCTTGCTCTGAAAAATATAACTCCCTCCTTCGCTGTACGACCGTCAGTCGCCTTCTCGCCAAAGACACGTCATCATTTCACCTCCAGAAGTCTCTTTCTCTTCTTGTCTCCGTAACTCCTTCTCAAAACGCGCCGCCTCCAGCCTCTGTCCAAAAAACACACTTTTTCACTGCGTCCTAATGTGCGCTGCCTAATCATCACCCGAAGGAAACCCCTTACTCGAGAACGGAAGTCCTTCGTAATGAGTCGCCTTAAGACTTTAAAAAAGCCTTTTACTATTGTCGCTATCTACACACAAAATCCTGTGTGTTGTCCATCTCAGGAAATCCGCCGATAAACTAATTGCTTCCGGTGACTTACTGGCTCTCCCAAACCGAACTCAAAAATCACATCCTTAAGAAGTTTCCCACTATTACTTTTTAAGCATTCTATAACTGCAGGGGTTCTTAATTATTTACATATTCATTAAAATTTCCCAATTTAAAGGTATTTACATTTCATTACATTTCATAAAATAAACATTCCCGTTCAATTACGCTACTAATAAAGGTTATTTACAATTACCACTATTACACTATCGCTGTAAAAACCATATGGTACAGAACACACACACACACACACACACAAAGCTTTGCTGCCACTGCATTTTTGAAAACGTTTTGCATGTAATACCTGCAAATGCTCCACACATTTTTTAATAAGAAGGAAACATTGTACGAGGGTTGTACCGAAAGTAATGCAAAAGTGGGCATAATTTTTTATTAACTGACAGAGGTCGTTCAAATTGCACATGTTGGTAGAGTAACTCTTCCTCTATAGCAACCATTCTTCTTCATTGCAGATAAACAATGGATTCCAAGCAGAAGCAATGTGCGGTCATTGAGTTCTTGTCGAAGAAAGGGTGCAGGCTGTCTATAACCTCAGCAGAAGTGCATAGAATGTTTACGGAGATGACACCATTGACAAGAGCAATGTGCGCAGATGGATGAAGTTTAAAAAGGGGAAACCAGCGTTCAAGACAAACCACGCAGTGGGACACCATCATCTGCGAAGACTGACACGAATCGTCAGCGTGTAGTCACAATCCGTGAGTTTTTGCACAACTGAACTGGGGTCACAATGCCATATAGAAGATAATGGAAAACTTAGGGTATCGGAAAGTGTGTGCAAAGTGAATACCTCGGCTGTTGACACCCGATTTGAAGAAGAGATGGGTGGAAGTCTGCTCTGATCTGCTGGAAGCGTTTGAAGCCAATGAAGACACGTTTTTTTTTTTTTTTTTGATCTAATGACAGAGGATGAAGCGTGTGCGTATCTTTACGATCCTGAAACGAAGAATCAATCCATGGAATGACGTTGCACCTCTTCACCAAGGCCTAAGAAGTTCAAGAGCCCGCGATCAGCACAGAAAGTCATGGTGACTGTTTTTTGGGATGATAGGAGTGTCATTCTCCTTGAGTTTCTGGAATGTGGCCGTACCGTGACCAGCGAGCGGTACATTGAGACACTCAAGGAGCTTAGAGAAGCCATAAGGAGAAAGAGACCTATCAAGGTTCTGGAAAGGATCCACATTCACCATGACAATGCGAGACCACACACATCTTTGACAACAAATCAGCCCCAATCAGCAAATTAGGCTGTTGGAGCCCCCCCCTCCACCATACAACCCAGATCTGGCGTCCTCTGACTTCCACCTCCGAGGACAACGATTTGATGACACAGACGAGGTGAAAGTGGCTGTGAAGAAGTGGGTACAACAGTCCGCACCTGAATTTGTTCAAAGAGGATTCGAGAGTTGGGTTCAACGATGGCGCTAATGTATCGCTTGTGATGGAGACTATGTTGAGTAGTACCTTGTACAGAAGCAGAATTACTCTACCAACATGTGCAATTTGAACGATCTCTATGAGTTAATAAGTTTCGGTACAACCCTCTTACAAGGCTGATTTTGAGGAGCATTCCACAATAAACATTAAAAATTTCGTAAAACTGATAAGGAAAACTGCAGACGTACTCTCATCGAAGAAACTGACTTCCATGAATCATGAAAAGTTACCTAATGAAACATTTCCATGCCATGTCCCTTAGTGAAAGAAACTAATATTGCCAAAAATTCTTGAAAGTTACATTAACTGTGAGTCTGAAATGCGACCGTTTATTTCTTTAAAGGTTGAAATCAAATTCTGTTTTCACTTTATGGGCTTTCACGACTAAAACACTTAGATATTTTTTTCTCCGAGGAATGCTCACATAAACAGAGTTGCCACCTTCACGAAACCAAAACTAAAACGAACTTCTGGTGCGATTTGTTGCTACAGCGAAGATGAGGAAATCTGAATTATTTGTTTACATATTGGAGATCGAGGGTTACCTTGTTGATATTTAAGTGTAGAAGAAGAAACACTTTTGCATTTGTAACAAAAGTATTTTATCAGGTCCAAACCTTATCTGTGGGAGGAACTTCTCTATATGTGAAATGGCATGACACTCGTCGCACGCTGGCACGGCTGAGCTACTAGAGTTGGCGCCCAATATGCCGTCATCCCCTGATGACCGTATGCGGGCTGAACGATAGAAGATTCGAAGCAGGTATATGCTGGTCCGATCAATCACAATATATATTCTATATTCTGTCGATGTCGAGTCCGTAGTTGGCGTCAACATAAACAACATAATGAGGATACGAAAACGTTTGCATTTTTTGAAAATCTGATTTATACGCCCTAGAGCAGGCGTCCTTAACCCGTGCTCTGCGGGCAGCATCGCTCTGGAACCAATTCTAAGCTGCCTTTGAATCTTATAAACTAAAACTTTTTGTTGCGACGTTTTATATTAGTTGATCGTTCTATATTTATATTAACTTCTTTAGGCAAATTCTATTACATTTCCTGGCAATTCTCTCAGGCGGGACGCTACTGGTGCGGGTTGTCACAACTTTTCTTTGAGCCTACCCTTTAGCTCCTCCAAAATATTTAAGCTGTTAGAACATATGACTGGCGCAACCGTCAAATATTTTGGGCAATTTGGATAAACGCACCTGAATTTTTCGAATTCATAGACATTTTTTTATACGAGGTCCGATCAAAAAGTTCTGAGACTAGGCCGATATACAACAAAGCTTACGCTATACCTAAGTCTGGCTATGATCTCCCCTCAAAGTAGTTGTAAGGGCGAAAAGTAATAATGAGATGCATATCAATTAAGATATGATCTAGTGCTAATTTATGTACATAAAAACAAGGAAATAACTTTATTTCATTAACTGTGTGCATATACAATGCCCAAGGTTAGAAGGGCGCCAGCCTGTCTGGGAAGACTGAATACGTCCTTTATGTGAAAGAATGTCAGTATTGTTGTATGTTTTGTTCTGTTTGTATAGAGTCTGGTTTCCACGTGCAGAAGTCCGTTAGAAGGAATGTGAAGTATGCGGTCGTCGGGCACGTAGACAATAAGCGAGGGCGAGCGAGTTCCCAGAAGCAGGAGCGGCTGGGGTACGGATACGAAGAAAGTTGGCCTGCGGACAAAGGTCAGGTTCGCTCCAGGACCTGACAAGGTCAGCGCCTCGTGGTACAGGGGGGCGAAAAAAGAAAGGAGGGGTCTTCTGGAGCGAGGGGGATAAGAGATAGCTTCGGAGAGAGAAGCAAGTTTGCGAGGTGCGCTTGGACGGCGGGTAGACGTGCGGCGTCTATGCTCCAAGGAACGCAGTTCCTGTTATTTGCGTGAAGCTGGAGGCTTCGGGAGAAAGTGAAAAGGATTTGCAACGAGTGTCTGGAAGACGGATAGACGTGTGGAGATTTTATGCTCCGAGGACGCAGTTCCTGGTTTTTAGCGTGAAAGAGAGTGTTTCGAGAGACAGCGTGGGGTCGGAACGACTCGGATTTAGAGTGGCGTTAGGGCAACGGATTTGAAATTGAACAATTCGTGACGGACGACGCATGCGACACAAATTCGTCGACGTGGACATTGGCACAGGAACCAGACTCTCACTAGTACTTTGATTCATTAAATTTATTCTCTTTCTTACTCACGAAGTATTTATTGAAGTTGATGAAGTGCCTTACACTAGCCATTCTCTCCCTTCCTTGATTCACGGATAATTACACAAAAAGGCGGAGGAAGAGGGGCTTGGATGATAAATTTATTATTAATAAATTACGAAAGTGAGAACCTCAGATTATTTGCTGTAGGGGAAGTTGTTAAATTAACTCTCGGACGCCTATCGGAAAGAAGGCGGGACTTAGCACGAAAGTCTATGTCTAACCCCTACAGTAGTCTTTTTGGACAGCGATACACCGCTGCCAGCGTTTTTGCCACTGTTGGAACGCTCCCTGAAAGTCCTGTTCGCAAATCGTGTCAAGCACCGTGTGCGATTCGCACTGGATCTCGTCCACGGTTTCAAAACGGCCACCCTTGAGCTTCATCTTCATCTTCAGGAACAGAAAGGAGTCGCAGGGGACCAAATCCGGCGAGTAAGGCGGGGTGAGGAAGGGTAATCATGCTGCTGCGGCTGCAAAACTGGCGTGTTGCTAACGCTCCGTGAGCTGCTGCATTGTCGTGATGGAGCAGAAAATCGCCCCTGCGCCACATTTCAGGTCGTTTGCGGCGAATGTCCTCCCTAAGACGCCGCAGAACATCGCAGTAAAAAAGGGCGGTGACGGTCTGGCACTGGGGGACGAATTCACGGTGCACAACCCCACGATTGTCGGAAAATACGATGAGTATGCTTTTGGTTGCACTCCGGACTTGTCGGGCCTTCTTCGGTCGTGGAGATGACGGGCTCTTCCACTGCGACGACTGTTGTTTGGTCTCCGGGTCGTAACCGTAGACCCAAGTCTCGTACCCAGTGGTGACCCGCGACAGGAACGTTGGTTCATTCATCACCTACTGACGAAGATCTTGGCAGAGTTCGACACGGAGCGCCTTCTGTTCGGGGTTCAGAATCTTTGGCACAAACTTTGCACCAATATGGTGCATGTTCAAAACCGACGTCAGGATTTCTTGCACTGTTCCGTATGACACATTGACGATGGTAGTAATGTCTTGAATGGTTCTCCGACGATCCCCATGCACCAGTTCCCT
This sequence comes from Macrothele yani, assembly GCA_039090855.1. NCBI lineage: Eukaryota > Metazoa > Arthropoda > Arachnida > Araneae > Macrothelidae > Macrothele > Macrothele yani. The sequence goes on from CM077004.1 coordinate 44,869,767, forward strand.
AATTTTGTCCACATTTTCAGGGGTTTGCTCGCGGACGGTCGCCCTGACCTCTCGTCGCCATCCAGCGCGGTTCTGACGCTCTTGAAGCGCGAGTGCCACTCAAAATACCTCGCACGACTCATTGCTTCATTGCCATAATAAGCCTGCTGCAACATTTCATGCATCTACGTTCCCGATTTACCGAGTCTGACGCAGAATTCGATGTTCGCTCGCTGCTCTAGTTTGCAGTCCGTACCGAAATCGCAGCTGCATTATGCACGTGGTCACCAAATATCGTGTAGCACAGCTCGCGATGTTCACAGAACGACGCCACTCGGCACAATGACTCATGAAGGTCACTGCCCTCGACCGCTGCTCGTTCAACCGCGTACTGCTATCGTTGGCGGGCTACGTACCTATAGTCTCAGAACTTTTTGATCGCACTACGTATAAAATGAATTCTTTGAATTTAGTGTTTGTACTTATGGGAAATGGAGGGAGTCCTCTGAACGAATTTCTGAGAAAGTAGTAGAAACACACCATTCTTGTAATTGTTGTTGTAAACGATGAGAAAGAGAAGGGGGAGAGAGAGAGAGAGAGAGAGAGAAAAGGGAGAGAGAAAGAGAGAGAAAAGGGAGAGAGAAAGAGAGAGAAAAGGGAGAGAGAGAGAGAGTTTCCTTGTCAGGTTACAAACTATAAAGTTCATAAACGGCCTTATGAAAGCAAAAGAACGAAAAAAAAAAAAAAAAGACCTAAGTATGCTAAAATTGAGAAGAAATTGTAACGTACCGTAGAGATTCGTATCTAAGGTTCCCATACTACATACATTGAATAAATACAGTACATTCCCGTTGGAACGAACTTGACACGACCACCTGATGTCGTTCCTTACAACAAAATTTCGTAATAGCGCGATTTCGTTTTTTTTTTTTTTTTTTTTTTTTTGTTCGAGAAAGTTCAATCTAACAAGAAATTTAGAAAATTTGATATTAAATTTTCGCTGAAAAACTTTCCACTTTCAGATATGCTTTTAAAAATAAAAGGAAATACCAAAAAAAAAAATAAATTCTTCTAAACAAACCTTTGTTTGTACGTACGTACATACAGTAGGTATTCGTATTTACACCACCTCCGTTTGCACAAATTCTGTAATTTTTTGTATAAGTCCTTTTGTAGCTTTAGAAATCAGAAAGTTTTGCAGGGAATGCATGCTTGGAAAAATACATTATCAGGGACGTTGTCTGATAAGAAACGAAGTGACGCACTGTTTCGAAGCATGAAAGTGCCTTCGATGCATTGATGTTTGGCGACGGAGTCGTGCCATCTTCGTCGTCACCATGCTTTCCTGCATAATCAGCTCCGTCATTTCGTTTGTCCGTAATGATGTCGGCATCGGTCAGTCATAGGAGGTAAGTAAACAATCACCTACAGACAAAAAAAATTTCAGGTTTTACATCATTAGAGAGGGAAGTCGACTCTGTAACTGAATTCCATAATGTTTGAAGTTCAATAGGTGTTTCCACATAAAAATCTTTTTCTGATGAATTCTTTTGATCAGTATCAATCAATGTAGCATGGTCTCATGTTCCCAGCAGTTGATAGTTCCCTTTTGGCTAATTTCCCTTCATTCTCCTTCAATCACACCCATAGCCTCCTTTACGTTTGTTTGTCTCTGGTCAGGTTTTTCAATCCCGTGAACAATTTGCTTCATTAACAGGCTTCAGGGTTGGCAAGGTAATTTACTCGTTACGTATTTTACGTAAATTACGCGTAATATACAGGTAATTTACTTGGCGTAGAAAACCAGTTTTTTACGCAGACGTAAAAAACTAATTTTCTTTCATGTGTGTGTATAAATAATATAATATTAAAACCACTTTAAATTTATTACATTTTAAACTTAAAATTTCTTGTATATTTCACTACGAAATCATTATTCTCTTAAGATTGTTCATACAGCTCAGCCACCTATTAACATATTTCTTTTTAGAAATTATAATGTATCTGTTCTTTCTTGTATATTAAAAATGGAGAAAATAATCTACCTCTTCCACTAGCATCGATAAAAATCACAATGTAATATTGAATAAAATTCAAGATTTTATTAACAGCTTCAAATTCGTCGAGTGTATTTTCATATTTTGTAATTCTATAAAATAAACAATTTTATGTTCAGTTTGCTCACTAGAGATAATATTTTTACATGAATGTCTATGGCATGTCTATAATGCAAAATATTGTACAGTTGCATTTAATAATATTTGTGTTTGACATGTTATCCAGGTGTACACTTCAAAATCCTAATTTTACCCTTTTAAAACTCTAAACGTTTTTCATATTGATTGTGCTATATACTTATACCCTAAAGGTAAAAACTGTAGATTTGACAAAACATTAAACTACTTGTTTTAAGTGTAACTCTGTAAATGTTTATAATTGTCACTCTCAGTTCTAACACACCCTTAATCACACTAATAATCATCACTGTTATGATATTGTAACTTAAGAGTATAATATATTTGAAACAATTTCTTCGAACGTTTGATTAACTTCAAAGCAACTGCTGACAACTACTTACGGTGCCGACTGGCGAAGTACCAGAATGTCCGTGGTGATTTAACACCCTTCTTCATAAGCGCTCCAAACTTTCCAGATTTTTCTCGATACTGATAGCAAGTTAATTAATGGCACAAAGATCGCATAGCAAGTTAATTAACAGCACAAAGCCATGGTTTTTTAAAATTTTGTTACCTATTTTACGCGTTTTTTTTATTTTACGTTTTCTACGTATTTTACGCGTTTTTTACGCGTAATTTACGTGTCACGTAGAAAACCTTTTTTTACACGTAATTGCACAACCCTGACAGGCTTCCGAGTTTTCACAGTTCTTATTATTCCTTGATCTAAAATCTATAAAACGGCAGTGCAGTTTGGCGGAAAACAGTCCACACGAATGGAGTCTAAAGTTGGAGTCTCATTATGAGGTGCACAATTATCGATGGAAAGAATAATTGTTTTTTTGTTTTTATTACTTTTATTTCTGCATTAAACTTGACAAGCAAATCATTAAAAATATCTGTCGTCATCCAGGCTTTTTTGCTTGATGTGTACTCGCATGGTAGTTACTGAACATTTTTCAAGCAGCAAGGCTTAGCAGATTTGCCAACAATTAAGACTTTTTTTTTTTTACTTTTCAGTTCCTGACTGATTACAGCAGAAAAGTGCAGTAAGACGTTGCTTTGATCTTTTCCCTCCAACACATTTGTCTCTTTTAAGAGCCAAAGTTTTATTCAGCTCGAGTTGGAAAAATATTCTCGCTTCATCTGCATTAAAGACATCATCTGAACTGTAAGAGCTTATAAGTTTCGCCACTTCTCCGGCTTTTCATCCCCTGACACTTTCCGTGGGTATGTCTGCATCACCGCAAATCGCGCTTTGATACAACACCGTATCTTTCTCTAAATCGATTGAGCCATCCAACTCTGGCATGAAAATTATCAGGTCCAAGAGTTTTGGTAAATTGTAAAGCTTTTTGATGAATTACGGGCCCACTGGTTGGAGTAACCTCCGAACGCACATCTTGAAACCATATTATCACAGATCAATCGACATTTTGAAGTTGCGCTGATAAATTCTTTTTCTCTTTCGCCCGATAACCGGTTTCTGCAGTTAAACTTCGATTTTCGCACGATCTTTCAAAAATTTTGGAAGAGTGGATAGACTGATGCCATTTATTTATTTATTTATTTTTTTTTGTAAACATCTTTTTCACTTCCAGAATATAGACGATATTTTCCTTTTCTTCTGCTTCAACGGGCTCATTTTACGTACGAGAAGTCAAGAAACCCTGAGTGAAAGAGGAACTAAGTATGCGTCAGAACGCTCGTTCCACCCATCTTCCAAAACTGTTTCAGCAGCATTCCTTTCGCCGCCAAACTATAAAGTGAGGATGAGAGGACAGTTGCTGCTTTAAGATGGAGCTCTGATATCAAGAAAATCGACTGTAAGTCACCATGGTCCAAACACAGAGGTACCCGTCGAATGACAGCCGGCGTGCGTGATATATGGTTGTGTCAATGGTCGTGTCATGGTCATATTTTTCGCTGAACCAACGAGCGCGGGCGATAGAGGACGGTAGATACGTTGGGCAAAGGAGATTGCACTAGCGGAGAAGTCAGTCGCCTGATCCACCGCTACGTGTGTTGGGTTCCCTTGGCAACCTTTGTCAGATCAGATCAGATAATATGTAGAGGATTTTAGGAAAAGAGTGTCTGACCCCAGGTCTTAAACAACCTTTAGAAATAGGAAGCTAGGTGATTCGGGTTAGAGTGCCCTATAGGAAAGTGACACGGAAGCGAAGTAGAAAGGGGTAGGAAGATGCCCTTATTTATTTCCGGGGGGGGGCAGTACCCGGGGACCCGACGGCTTAACGTGCCCATCCGACGCACGGCGGATATTTAGTGGTTCGAGCGTTCGTACCTGCTTGGGATCGAACCCAAGATCTTCTCCGTGGCAGACACGAACGTTGGCCACTAGGCCATCGGCAGCCCCGGCAACCTTTGTCTACGTGACGTTCACCGGCCGTGGCTGTAAACAGATCTTGATCTAATGAAAAACCGGAAATGACTCGCACGTGCTTCAAGAAATGAAGCAGTGGTCTAAGGCGTTGGCCTCTGATCATTCGTCCGTAAGGGGTCCGGGTTCAATTCCCGGTCAGGCATGGATGTTGTGTTTGTCTTACGGCACTGGCTCTTTCCCCTCCCTGGAACCAGTGACCCTAAATTAGGGACGGGCGACTGCTTATAGCCCATTGAGTTGCTCACGGTGGTCGTTAAACCTCCAATAAAAAAAAAAAAAAAAAAAAGAAAAAAGAAATGAACCAGCACACAGAAATCCGAACTGGAAATTTTTGCAAAGGTTGCTACTTTCCCTCTATAATGGGAAAAATGTGTTCGTCTTAACGGGCAGTTGTAAAAATTAATTTCGTTATAATGCAATCGAAAATACATTATTTTAGGGAAATGTTACCTGGGGATTCGCAATGATTTCGGTATATCGGATTTTTCGCTACGTCGGATTTCGTTGTAACGGGCCTCCACTGTACTACGTACACTTGAATATCTTTTTTACGCTTTCCAACCGTAGGTTGAAGAAGCGTATATGCTCCAGCTTTGTCCGTCCGTCTGTCTGTCTGTCTGTCGGCACGCTAACTCGCGTAAAAACGGTTAGATTTCGATGAAATTTTAGTATGTGGTAGGGGACCACCTGGGGACGAACCCTATTGAAAATGAACGAAATGAGGTCTAAGGTCACGGCATAGGAGCGGGATCCACTCCATTGCCCTTATGCATCATAACTGGCGTAAATATGGTTCGATGTCGATGAAATGTTAGTATATTGTAGGGGACCACCTGGGAATGAACCCTATTGAAAATGTGTGAAGTGGGGTCAAACGTCAGGACATAGGAGCGGGATGCATTCCATTGCCCTTATGCGTCATAACGTGCGTAAAAATGGTTCGATTTCGATTAAATTTTAGTATGTGGTAGGGGACCACCTGGGGAAGAACCCTATTGAAAATGGACGAAATGGGGTCAAAGGTCAAAACATAGCATCGGGATCCATTCCAACGCCCTTATCCCATACTATTAAATGAGCAATTCTTGTATGTATGTAAATTTTATTTTGAAAATGGCTCTAAGGATTTTGATGAAAGTCGTTCACCTACCATTTTCCTGTACTAGAAATCGATTTACCTTGTTCTCGACTTTAGGAAAATTCGTTTAGTGCGTTAAATAATTATCCCGAATCACCACGTTTTTAGTGTCATGTCGTCGTCCAATTAATGTTGCCCATGCTAAGAAATCTTATGACGTCACAATCTCGAGATTGAGATGTTGGCGCGTGGTCACGACGTCTGTCTCATTACGTTACGCGTTGTGTGCGAATCCTATTAAAGTTTTATGACGTCACACTCTTTCGAGCAGATGGTCGCGATTCCCATCTGCCCCATTACGTCACGTGTTGTGTGCGTCTGCCCGTCCGCACGATAACTCGAGTAAAAGTCGTTCGATTTCGATGAAATTTTAGTATGTGGAAGGGGAACACCTGGGAAGGAACTCCATTGAAAGTGAACGAAATGGGGTCAAAGGTCAGGACATAGGAGCGGAATCGCTTTCATCGCCATTATGCGTCATGACTTACGTAAAAACCTTCGATTTGGATGAAATGTTGGTATGTTGAAGGGGGCCTGCCTGGGGACGAATCCTATTGAAAATGGGCGAAATGCGGTCAAAGGTTAGGACACAGGAGCGTGATCTATTCCATAGCTCTTATATGCATCATAAGTTACGTGAAAATGCTTCGATTGCGACAAAACTTTATCATGTTATTTCGGAGGTATACTGAACCGGTTCTGTTGAATATCATTGAAATGGGATCAAAGGTTAGGGCACAGGACTGATATTTATTCCACAGCCATTATTGGATGTACTGAATAAGTGGATGACACGTGGTGTGTAAAAAAACGTACCGGCAGACCAAAGAAAATCAGTGATAGAGGACGTCGAAGCCTCACGAGAGTCGTTACAGCTAATCGACGGAGTACTGCACAAGACCTCAGTATACAGGTGAGTAAAAATGCTGGAACCTCGGTATATACACGTACCATTCGCAAAGAACTTCATTCCATAGGTTACCGTGGTCGTGCGGCTGTTTATAAGCCTTTCATCTCCACTCGGAAGGCACTCGTCGTTCAGCATGGTGTAAAAAACATTTATCGTGGACCGTAGATCAAAGGAAACGGGCACTATGGACTGATGAATCCAGATATACGATCCATCAGTCTGATGGTCGTGTGTATAGGTATGGCGGCAGTCTGGGGAACGCTATTCACCACAGTGTAAAGTTCTTACGTTCAAGTTTGGAGCTGGCAGTGTACTCGTGTGGGGGTGTTTTTCGTGGTATAGTCCTGGCCCATTGGTTATCGTGGACAAACCTGTTAACCAGCACGTCTACCTCGATATTCTGAACAATTATGCCCTACCAACTCTGTGGCAATACTATGGAACCGAGCCTTGTTGATACCAGCAGGATAATGCACCGAGCCATAAATCAAGGACTGTTACGGCGTGGTTGGACGATAATTTCGTATCGTGTGAGGACTGGCCAGCACAGAGCCCTGATCTTTATCCCATAGAGCACCTATGGGATAAATTAGAGCGTCGCATAAGAAGTTTGGAACCAAAGCCTACTACTAAGCAACAGATAGCGGCAGCATTATGTACTGAATGGAAGCGCATACCTATCGCTGTGTTCCAAAACCTTGTCGAAAGCATGTCCCGAAGAGTCAGTGCATGCATTAAGGCCAAAGGTGGACCGACACCATACTAATGTATGCCAATAAATGCTGTGTTGTGTTTCTCTTGGTGACTTTTGTCAATATGGTGAATGTGTAAAAGCAACGAGGTTAAAATGCGTCAGCTCCGGTCAATGGCCCTTCAGAACAAATTTCTTGCGTACCATTGCAAAAAAATTGCTTAAAAATACCGGAAATCCAATTTCGACGCAACGTCCAGGACTAGACCGAAGTTAGTCCGTAACACAAGATCATGCACAATTAAGAAGATAACATTAGTCAAATGACAATTTAATTTTTAGCACATAAGCATTTATTTATTATATTATTCTGATTAATTATTACTTGACAAACAATTTTTTATTTATAAATTTGCTAGATGAACAATGTAAAGTTAATAAAGTATCAACACCGTAACACATGTCCTTATACCGGTATTCCGTGGAGTAAGTACTGGTATTGGAATCACTAGGCTAAAGCGAATCGAATAACTTGAAACAAAGAAATCCTTAAATAAAAATCATTGACAAATTCTTATTTATTTTTATTAAATGCCCTGAGCGGTGGCGTATATTCGAGGCTAGCTAGGCTAGCTGCGAAGCACAGTGAATGCGCAAATAAAAGTCAATTAGATATCATCATCATCGTCAACCATTATCAATCCACTGCTGGACGAAGGTCTCCCCAAGTTTCTTCCACAACGGTCTGTCTTGTGCCAGTCTCCTCCATGTTACTCCCGCATACTTTCGAATTTCATCCACCCATCTCCCATCTAGTCTTCTTCTGGGTCTTTTCCTGTCCCTTGGAATCCAATCTAAAATTTCAGCTGTCCATCTATGGTCTGTCCTTCTGGCAATATATTCAGCTCATTGCCATTTCAGGGATTTTACTCTGATCATGATGTCTTCCCCTCGTGTCATTTTTCTGATCCACGAGTTCCTCTTCTTATCTCTCCTGGTTACACCAAGCATGCATCTCTCCATGCTGCTTTGAGTTGTTGCAGCCTTTGTATGTCTCTTTTAGTTAAGGTCCACGTTTCTGCACCATATGTAAGCACTGGAAGGATATACACAAATAAAAGTCAGTGATCATTGGTATTAAGATACGACGGTGCTTTCGCTGCGAAAAAAACAACAACAAAAAAACCCACGTGGGATTCGCTTCTTTTGACTATAAGAGAATAAATCTGGGGAGCGAAGACCAAAGGAGCTCCTAGGGGGGATAGCGTCATCGTAACGCAACCAGCTCTACCATTCTCCGCTGTGAGATTCGAAGACTTTCGATGCGATCGCCAGCCAGCGTTTCCATGACAACATGAATGAGCGGGTGAAGAGTGAATGGGCCATTGCTTTGGGCAACTGTTCGCTCAGAAAAGAGAAGCCGTAGGACAATATTAGTCACTCGCATGCTCTCGCCCGTAAGCGCGTGTTTCGCGAGAGATGTTTCAGTTTGTGTGAAGTGTCAATGAATCAAAATCAGTGACATTATATCTTAAATTCGTGGCTTTGTTGGGTTCGGACAGTTTTGTAAATTTTGTGAAAGCTTTCCTGAACATCTACTGTCAAAACTTAAAGAACCTATGCTTCAAATTTTGATACAGTTTGACAAAAATGAACTGAAAGTGTTTTATTCCCTTCATGAATACAAAAATAAATCAGGAAGAGGCATTAGTTGTTACATGAACTTGAATAAACTGGACATTGTGTTTAGTGAGGTGTACAAATTAGCAGATCTAATATTGAAGTTTCCATCAACAACTGTAACTGCAGAAAGACGTTTTTCGGCATCAAAAAGAATCAAGATATATCTTAGAGCCTCACAAGGACATGTACATTCGAGCAACTTGCTTATTTTGTCAATAGAGAAAAACATTCTTTTTAAATATGAAAAACTACTCGAAAGAAATTTTTTATGAAAACGTAACACTCAAGTTCACACAAAAGGAAAGAAGAATGGAGTTTGTACAAATAAAGTATTCGGAAGATAAAGTGTTTAAATCCTAATCCTGAAAATTATTTGGTATTATGTTAACAATAGCATGTACCTAAATTTCATAAAAATTATATCTATTACTTAATAACTGCAAAATAAACTTTGCAATTAAAAAAAAAAAAGTACTGGGGGTGGGGGTAAGAGCTAACTGCACACCTATGTAATCTCCTTTCTAAATGACAAAGGTGAACTGCACTGGGAGAGAAAAGACCGTTAGCAGAAAGATAGGATTACCTGTACGGGCAAAGGCCACGGGTGGCCCAGTGGTCAACGTTCGTGACTGCCACGGAGAAGTTCTCAGGTTCGATCCCAGGCAGGTACGAACGCTCGAATCACCGTAAAAACGTAAGTACGCTACGAACACTTGAACGCTCGATTAAAGTACGAACGCTCGAACGACCGCAAAAAAGTAAGTACGCTACGAACGCTGAATCAAAGTACAAACGCTACGAACGCTCGATCTGCTGTGCGTCGGATGGGCACGTTAAGCCGTCGGGCACCGTGTACTGGCCCCCGATAATAAATAAGGACGTCTTCTTCCCCTTTTTCTACCTCGCTTCCGTGTCACTTTCCTGCCGGGCAATCAAGCCCAAATCTCCTAGCTTCCTATTTGTAAGGGTTGTTTAAGACCTGGAGTCAGACACTCCCTTCCTAAAATCCTCTACATACACTGACGGGGAAAAAAAAATCCCAACACCACGAAAAAATAGTTGTAGAGGAATGAAATGGCGGCAATACATTTGTATAGGTAACATATTTAATCGATTAAGGTTTCAAGATCACAGCTTATTGTAAGCGCGAGAAGAGCCATTTTAAATGTGAAATGCTGGTACACTAATAACCGGTGTAACCGCCAGAATGTTGAATGCAAGTACGCAAACGTTCATGCATTGTGTCGTACAGGTGCTGGATGTCAGTTTGTGGGATAGAGTTCCATGCCTGTTGCACTTGGTCGGTCAATACAGGGACGGTTATTGCTGGTTGGGGGTGACGCTGAAGTTGTCGTCCAATGATGTCCCATACGTGTTCGATTGGTGAAAGATCTGGTGATCTAACAGGCCACGGCAACATGTCGACACTCTGTAGAGCATGTTGGGTTACAACAGCGGTATGCGGGCGAGCGTTATCCTGTTGGAAAACACCCTCTGGAATGCTGTTCATGAATGGCAGCACAACAGGTTAAATCACCAGACCGACGTACAACTGTGCCGTCAGGGTGCGTAGGATAACCACGAGAGTGCTCCTGCTGTCATAGGAAATTGCTCCCCAGACCATAACTCCAGGTGTAGGTCCAGTGTGTCTCGGCCGCAGACAGGTTGGTTGCAGGCACTCACCTGGCCTCCTTCTAACCAACACACGGCCATCACTGGCACCCAGGCAGAACCGGCTTTCATCAGAAAACACAACAGATCTCCACTCCGTCCTCCAATGAGCTCTAGCTTGACACCACTGACGTCGCAAACGGCAGTGGTTTGGAGTAAGTGAAATGCACGCTACAGGGCGTCTGGCTCGGAGCTCTCCTTCAAGTAACCGATTTGTAACAGTTCGTTGTGTGACTGTGGTGGCAACTGCATCTCGAATTGCTGCCACAGACGCGGTACGATGCGCCACGGCCATACGCCGTACACGGCGGTCTTCCCTCTCAGTAATGCCACGTGGCCGGCCGGAACCCGGTCTTCTTGAGGCAGTACCTTCCCTTGACCACCGATGCCAACAATCATGCACAGTGGCTACATTCCTGCCAAGTCGTTCTGCAATATTGCGGAAGGAAAATCCACCTTCTCGTAGCCCTATTACACGATTTCGTTCAAACTCCGTGAGCTGTTAATAATGGCTTCTTCGTCTTCTTAAAGGCATTGTTGACTAACATCAACACCCTACGTCGAACTCAACGATAACTAACGCTCGCGAACGTTACAGCGCGTATTTACAGCAAACCTGCTTTGCATGTTCCGAGGGGCGCTACTAGCGCCACACGTATGCGTCGAGCGCGAAATTTGAATAGACGTCATCTTACAGATGTACTCTCACCGCCTACCAACTGTCGTTTATCTAACACAACCCCTTCTTGGTGTTGGGATTTTTTTTTTTTCCGTCAGTGTATATGATCTGCACGGGCAATAACCAATGTAAAGTACAAAAAGAGGAAAGACATTGCTGATAGTTTTCTAGAAAACTGTAAAAAGGAAGAAATTACAAGAATGGGCTTTTAAAAATCCGTCTCTTACTAACAAAAAGCAAAAATGAATACTGTACTGTACGTTTATACTTTGTACTATGTTACAGAACTTACTGTGTGTTTATAATTAATCTTTTTGTAGAACGTGTTATGTTATAGGGAATTTTGTAGAAAATTACAAAATAAATAAAAATATGCAAAGCAAAACAAAACAAAACAAAACAGAAAAAAAAACATTATCTGAGACGTAGAGCCAACTTCCTCGTGGTGTCCCCTGGGTAACGCTAAGAGGGTCTGAAAGGACTATCTCTGATTCCGCTTTTTTTAGCCTTCCCGTGCAGTTGGCCTATATGTTTGCATTTCTTGCCGTGCAGTTGATCAACGCCGGGGGACGGGGGAGGGGGACGGGTGAGATAGTGTTCTCGGACCCAAGAAACGTCACTGGCCCCTGAGTAGCCCTTTCTTCTCGTAGAATTATAATTGGCGTTACCGAACTTGCAGTTCTCTGTAGAAAATGGCAGCCGGATAAACTATAAAAACAGCACTATAACGGTATAGATGTACATTTTATTTATTTATTTTTTCTCAAAAAACAAACAAAAAGATAGGAGAAGTGCAAATACCCTCCTTTCCATTAAAACTAATTTACAAATAATCATGTATCTATATATATATATTATACGTACAATAGTGTTTTTTAAAAAGAAAACAAAACTCGTGTCTACCCTTTAAAAAACTCCTGGACTCGCTACTGTTAGCTTCCTTAAGAAGGTTTATCGGTAGGTCGGCTTTCAACTTTCGGTGAAGACGAGCTTGTTTGTGTACATTAAAGGGACATTTACGAACGATTACTCTCTGTCGGCAGGCAGCTAGTGTTACATGCGCGAACCAGGTGCGGGGTGAAAGGGCGCATTCCGAGCGACACCCCACCCACCCACGGGGTCTTGTAATCGGAGCGACCCCACCACCGACGACGATGTCTCTATCATAGGCTGCGGCCGGCGGGGTCAGCGGTGCGTTCCTATCGTTCTCTCGTTTTGATCGCCTGAAAGATAGACGTCCTGATAAGGGACAGGGGAGCGTGCAGGAGATGACGCTGCAGGTGGCGGCGCAAAGGAATATCGTTCCCAGGACCGCCGTCAATGGTTATGCGGGGAGGGTTCCGCGACTCCCTCTGATGTGGGGGAATTAGGAGTACCTGCGCCTTGCAAAGTTTGTATAGCCCTTTTTTCGCTTTCATCTTGCACGTGCACGTAAGGGCGGAGGAGGAGGAGGCGATTTTTCGAGTACACGCTGTCTGAAGGAGTAGGGGAGAAATATAAGGGGCGTGAGATATGACCCCGTGTCTCAGACCGCATCATCGGACTGAACTTACACAGTGACGTGAGAAAACGTTAGCCACATCGAAAAAAAAAAAAAAAAAAAAACCTCTCTTTTTTTGTCACTCCCTCTTTTTTGTATCTATGCATATATTCAACGATGTCTTCCAGTTTAGACTCGCCATTTTTCTCTACACGTCAGAGATATTAAATAATTTTTTTCATTAATTTTACTTATTCCCTAAAGAGACGTTTTTTTTTTCCATTTACGTAAAAACAAAATCAAGAAATACACGGAGTTAATACCTGAAAATCATGGAGTTGGTGAGTCATTTTGGCAAGCTTCCAGGAAAATTCACCAAAATCTCCAGGTATAAAAAAGGATATTTTGTTATCCATGAAAAAAGTGGAGACAGATATACCCAGATCCTCCTTACTAATACACACGGGGGCCACCGCAAATAAAATAGCGAGGACACCCCTCCCCCATGGAAACAAAAAATTCACTAACGCATGAGGCTGAAGGTGTTGCGCAACACGGTATATAAATAAATAAGTACATCTAAGCAAAAACCAGAGGAATACAAACTAAATTGCATGATGAACGTTGCCAAGAAGTAAGAAAAAGGTAGTAAGTAGCAAAAGGTAATAAGAGAAGGACTGCAGATAAAAAGAGACCGCCATCCATGGCTTTATCAAGGACCAGCATGGATAACGCTCTCTTCCCTCTACAGAAATCTAGAAATGGGTTTCTGCTGCAACAAACTTGCTTAATAATTAACTCATTCCTACATTTATCTTGGGCAGCAGATATCGAGTGAGGATCACATTGATGAAGAAATTAATCGGCGTATAAAACTTGGAAGGAGAGCTTTTGGAAGAAACAGTACACTTTTTAAGAGCAGTATGACAGTATGTCTCGAAAGAAAAATGTTTAATCAATGCATTATGCCAGTGCTTACGTATGGAGCCGAGACATGGACCTTAACTAAAAAAGACATACAAAGACTGCAGGCAACTCGAAGAGCATGGAGAGATGCATGCTTGGTGTAACCAGGAGAGATAAGAAGAGAAACTTGTTATATTAAGGAAAATGACAGGAGTGGACGATATCATGGCCAGAGTGAAATCACTGAAATGGCAATGGGCTGGACATGTTGCCAGAAGAACGGACCGCCGATGCACAACCGAAATTTTAGACTGGATTCCGATAGACAGGAAAAGACCCAGAAGAAGATTCCATGGGAGACGGAAGGATGAAATTCGAAAGTATGCTGGAGTGACATGGAGGAGACAGGCCCAAGACAGACAATTGTGTTGTTTTTGGTATGAGTTAAACATTTTTTTTTGCTTCTGTCTCTTCTTAATAGTATGTGAATTCTGAATTTTCATAACTGCTGCGTTGCGCGTCTTGATCATGCAAATTTCGTTTTAAATTCTTTGGTAATATCTTTTGTTTTTGACTCTGCTCTTATATCATCATCATCATCATCATTGTCAACCATTATCAATCCACTGCTGGACGAAGGTCTCCCCAAGTTTCCTCCACAACGGTCTGTCTTGTGCCAGTCTCCTCCATGTCACTCCCGCATATTTACGAATTTCATCCACCCATCTCCCATGTGGTCTTTTCTGGGTCTTTTCCTGTCCCTTGGAATCCAATCTAAAATTTCGGCTGTCCATCTATGGTCTGTCCTTCTGGCAGTATGTCCAGCCCATTGCCATTTCAGGGATTTAACTCTGATCATGATGTCTTCCACTCGCGTCATTTTTCGGATCCACGAGTTCCTCTTCTTATCTCTCCTGGTTATACCAAGCATGCACCTCTCCATGCTTCTTTGAGTTGTCTGCAGCCTTTGTATGTCTCTTTTAGTTAAGGTCCACGTCTCTGCACCATACGTAAGCACTGGAAGGATGCATTGATCAAACACTTTTCTTTTAAGACATAATGGCATATTGCTCTTGAAAATTATGCTGTTTCTTCCAAAAGCTCTCCAGGCAAGTTTTGTACGCCGATTAATTTCTTCATCAATGTGACCTCACTTGATATCTGCTGTCCAAGATAAACATACGTATCTGTTATCTCCAGTTTTTCTCCATCAATCGATAAATCTTCATTTCTTGTAAAAGCATTGAACATCACTTTTGTCTTCTGAAAGTTCATTTTTAATCCCACTTCTTTACTCTTGTCAGCAAGTTCCTGGATCATACTCTGCAGCTCTGATGGGGTAGTTGCAAAAATGACTACGTCATCAGCAAAACGAAGGTGGGTTAGATAATCTCCATTAATCTTTATCCCTTTGTTTTCCCAGTTCAGTGATTGAAAGACATTTTCCAATGTGGCATTAAAGAGCTTCGGAGATATGGTGTCACCTTGTCTCACTCCCTTTCCAATTTTTATGTGTGTTGTTATTTCAAACAGCCGAATCTTTGCACTTGCATTTTCATAGATGTTATTAATAATATTAATGTATGCATCTTCAATACCGCAGGATTTCAGAGCCGTGGTAACTGCTGATGGTTTCACCGAATCAAAGGCTTTTTCATAATCGATAAAAGCCATGCACAATGGAAGTTCATATTCCCTCGCTCTTTCAATTAGTTCTCTCAGTACGTGGATATGATCTATTGTGCTGTAGCCACTCCTGAATCCAGCTTGTTCTCTCGGTTGAGCCATGTCCAGTGTTACCTTCAAGCGGTGTGAAAGAACTTTAGTGAAGATTTTATAAACCACTGATAGGAGGCTGATAGGTCTGTAGTTCCTGAGATCCTCAATGTCACCTTTTTTATGTAGCAGGATCATTGTAGCATTGTTCCAATCCTCAGGAATCTTCCCTTCATTAAGGCATCGAGTGAAAATTTGGGCGAGCACTGTTTCAATTTCTCCACTTGCTTCTTGTATGATGTCTATAGTAATTCCATCTTCTCCTGGAGCTTTCCCCCGCTTCATGTTCTTGATTGCATGAGCAACTTCTGCTGGGAGGACTGGAAGAACTCTGGTACTTTTCATGATGTCTGGAGTACATGTATCATCCCTTTCATATAATTTGGAGTAGAAATCTTTCACTCTTGTCAAAATTTCGCCTCTATTTCTTGTTATAGAACCATCTTCTTTTCTCAGAGCCATAATCTGTTTTCTTCCCTTACTGAGATGTCCCTTTGCTATCTTTAGGCTTTGGTTGTTTTCAATTGCTTTCCTCACTAGCTCACAGTTGAATTTCCTTACGTCTTCAGTGATACTTTTTCGTGCTGTCTTGCATAGCTCTATATATTCCACTTTGGAAGTCACATCTTCTTTAGTTGTCCTCATCTCTCTTTCTTTTTTGCATCAACATTTTGGTTTTTCCTGATAATTTGTTTACATGCAACTTGTTCTTAGACCCAGCTAATTTTGTTGCTGTTTCCATAAGAGCTTTGGTTACTTTTCTGTTAACTTCCGAAATATCCACTTCTTCCGATGTTAGGCCTTCTAAAGCAGAGAATCTGTTCTTCAGTTCCAACTTGAAAGTATTATGGTGCTTTTTAAGGTTGGTTATGTCAATACATTTTGTTTGTCTTATGAGCTTGCCACGTTCCAGTTTAGTGTTGAGGTGCATCTTACATCTCACCAATCTATGGTCACTACCTGTGTTGAACTTATTTAGCACACTGCAGTCTTCGATGACGAATTTTTTGTTACACATAATAAAATCAATTTCACTTGTCGTCCCAATTGGATGTCTCCATGTCCATTTCCTGTGTGGCTTTTTCTTGAAAAAGGAATTCAAGATGAAAATCCTTCTGCCTCTGCAAACTCAACGAGAGTATTTCCACGCTGGTTTCTGTTGCCGTGACCGAATTTACCTACTGAAGTTTCATTCTGTTGCCGGTGCCCTATTTTTGCATTGAAATCTCCCATAATTATCTTCAAGTGCTGCTTACCTTTATTATTTAGATGACGAATTTCCTCATAAAATTCTTCAATTTCTTCTTCAGGATGACTTGTGGTGGGTGCATAAGTTTGAATAATCTGAGCCTGGTACCTTCTCGATAGTTGGATAACGAGTCGTGCAGCTCTGTCAGAGGAACTTTCAACTTCTACCACTTTATCCTTCAGTTTCTTGTTTATTATAAATCCAACACCACTAGTTCTGCCAGTATCTGTCCCACGATAATAGAAGAGATGTCCACTTTTCAGTTCAATGAGATCTTCTCCTTTTCTCCTTATCTCACTCAGCCCGACGATGTCCCACTTGATCCTTTGTAGTTCCTCTTCCAATTCAAGAAGCCTTGAATCAGAAGATAGGGAGCGTCCGTTGTAGGTAGCCAAGGTCAGCATCAAATGGCAGCCTAGTCCGGTCCTCCGGGGATTCTTAGCACCCTCTGCCTTCATGTCGCACTGGCCGCTGCCTTGGCCAGGTACATTCCAGCTGCCGGAGACTGAGGGCCAAGATTTAAGTTGTAGAGTCATTTTGGAGGTGTTTGGCCATAACTCACCACGCTGGCCAAGCGGGTTGGTGAGTGTGGGATAGCATTTCCTCTGATCCCGATGGTATAGTTATACCGCTATTTGCGGTCGTCAGAGCCCCTTTAGTGGGAACAGGATGCACCACGAGAAGGCGGGGTTGACATTTGTCAAGGAGAGGCTGTGATGTTACGCATCACCTGACCTTACATCCCCTGCTCTTATATACATATATATATATACACTGGCGGAAAGTGAAAAAAAAAACCCCAATAAGGAATTGGCGGACGATCATGAAATTTACATATGTTAATGGGGTCGAGTTTACGTAGGTGTGATGTTAATTTCGGTACCAACCGGTAAGCGCTTACTCCACAGCACGGCGTAATATGCAAATTATCGTCGGTGGTATTTAAGGAGTACGGCGAAGTGAATGTAATCAGTCGTCGGCGTACGGACACGTGCGAAGACCCTGAAGAAGCTGCAATGCTGGGACATGGAAGACGTGTACGATTTCAGCAGTTATCGGACTTTGAGCGAGGTCATCTAGTCGGACTCCGTGAGGCCGGGTGGTCGGTGGTCGTATCTTCGTATTGCGAAGAGAATTGGGCAGGAAGTATCGGTGGGGGTACGATGGTGGCGTAGATGGTCCGAGGAACATTCCCACACGAGAAAACGTGGAACCGGGAGTCACAGACGGACTGATGAGCGGACCGATCGACGCATAAGAAAAGCGGCGTTGTCAAGCAGAACATCCACTGCGACGCAAATCCGAGCTGCCGTTGCACCTGAGGTGACTGTGCAAACAATCCGCAACCGTCTACTGGATGCAGGACTACGTGCACGTGTGCCTCTGGCATATGTACCTCTGACTCCAGCCCACCGTCAGGAACGGCTGCAGTGGTGTCGCCAACATCTGCACTGGAGAACACAATGGCGATCTGTCGTGTTCAGCGATGAAAGCAGATTGTGCTTGGGAGCCTCCGATGGCCGTATGCGTGTTCGCAGACGCACAGAGGAGCATCTCTACCCTTCTTGCATCCGCCAGCGGCACACAGGGCCTACACCTGGTCTCCTGGTGTGGGGAGCGATCAGCTATCACTCCCGTATACAACTAGTGTTTGTACCGGGTACGTTAAACAGCACCTCCTACATCAACATCATCATTCAGCCCGTTGTTGTGCCATTTGTAAGGTCGGTCCATCGTGGTGTTTTCCAGCAAGATAACGCCCACCCACACACGGCACGTGCAACGCAACATGCAAATCAGGGTGTGAGACAACTTCCATGGCCTGCACGTTCACTGGATTTGTCCCCCATTGAGCACGTAGGGGATTTTATGAGACTTATCCGGTCTCCACGGCCAGCCACGACCATCCCCGATTTACGCGCCCAGGTTGAAGATGCTTGGAACTCAATACCCCAAAATTTCTGATTCATTATGTCACTCTTACAACTTGAGTTTTCTATAATCATCTTCTTTCTGTTTAATAGTAACAGATGAAGAGCATGGGTCGGGCCAGGAAGGTTATGGATGCAAGCCAAGCTAAATTGTTAACTAAAGCTTGGTCATACAACTCTGCGGAGGTCATGACATATATATATATATATTAAAAAAAAATTTGGGGGTGGGCTTATTACTTGCATCTATGACTTTGCAGAAACCCATTTCCAAATAGGTCTTTGTGGAAGTGAGAAAATGCAGAGTTTTTGCTGGTCCTTGATAAAGCCAAGGCTCAGTATTCTCGACACTTTCTGTATTCAGTTGTTCTTTTTTTCTCTTTTTTACTCACACCGGTCAATACATAACCTTTTCTATGTTGTACTTGGTATGAGTCAAAAAAAATTTTTTGCTTCAGTCTCTTCTTAATAGAATATATATATATATATATATATATAACATCATAGAAAAGGTTATGTATTGACCGGTGTGAGTAAAAAGAGAAAAATAGAACAACTGAATGTAGAAAGTGTCGAGAATACTGAGCTTTGGCTTTATCAAGGACCAGCAAAAACTCTGCATTTTCTCACTTCCACAAAGACCTATTTGGAAATGGGTTTCTGCAAAGTCATAGATGCAAGTAATAAGCCCACCAAATTTTTTTTAATATATATATATATGTCATGACCTCCGCAGAGTTGTATGACCAAGCTTTAGTTAACAATTTAGCTTGCATCCATAACTTTCCTGGCCCGACCCATGCTCTTCATCTGTTACTATTAAACAGAAAGAAGATGATTATAGAAAACTCAAGTTGTAAGAGTGACATAATGAATCAGAAATAATGTTCAGCAATAACAAATTGCCAAGTTCGCCTGAGAGAGAATTTAAACCTGAATAGCAATACAAAAGTATTACAAATTCTTAACATTGCAATAAAAAAGAAAATATTAATTTTTTTCTAAAGCACAGATTCTTGAAAGAAAACTGGATTATAAAAAAACCTCTACTCCACAACTTCTGACAACACAAAAACGAGAATAAAATAAAGACAATAATAAACTAAAGAAATGCTTTGTGAAGGTTATGTGACATAAACAATTAGTTGCAATATGTACAGAGTATTTCAAAAGTGCTTTAAGTGCATAATTAAGTAGTTATTAAGACCTTAACTACATTGAAAACACAGCGCAGACTACAAGAAAAATGAAACGGCCGGCTGCTTGGCCTTAGTTCCCTAAAAAACGCGCAAAGATACCAAGAAAAGAAAGAGTTAAAATCCGCAAAAAAGTTAATAGACTTGCTAGTGCCTAAATGCTTAAAGCAAAAAAAAAAAAAAAAAAAGAAAAAATGTTCAAGAAGTTCAAATACACTAGAATAGCTATACTAAAAATAGTAAAACTAACATTAAAATTAATAGGATTCTGAATAGTTTACAGAAGCTCACTAAGATGATTAAATACATGCAAAGATTATTAAATACACTACTTGTGTATTTCATAATATTTCTCATGTATTCTGGAGAGTTAATTCTGCTCTTTCTGATCATACAGGTCCACAATCTTAATTATATTTTTTTCTCTAGTTAAAATCTCCGCGAGTAGGATTTTTTCAGTGTGTGGAGGCCTTCAGCCCCACCCACCCTGCCCCTCAGCGACTAGGGAGTGGCAGGGGTGTTTGGGTTGAAAGGTCGGCCATGTTTCCTCAAGGGTGGAAGAAGTTAAGTTGCATAAGAGGTAAGCTCTCTTCATTGTCTTTGGGTTTTAGGTTTTCCAGGTTCAATATTTGAACTTCTTGAACATTTTTTCTTTTTTTTTTGCTTTAAGCATTTAGGCACTAGCAAGTCTATTAACTTTTTTGCGGATTTTAACTCTTTCTTTTCTTGGTATCTTTGCGCGTTTTTAGGGAACTAAGGCCAAGCAGCCGGCCGTTTCATTGTTCTTGTAGTCTGCGCTGTGTTTTCAATGTAGTTAAGGTCTTAATAACTACTTAATTATGCACTTAAAGCACTTCTAAAATACTCTGTACATATTGCAACTAATTGTTTATGTCACATAACCTTCACAGAGCATTTCTTTAGTTTATTATTGTCTTTATTTTATTCTCGTTTTTGTGTTGTCAGAAGTTGTGGAGTAGGAGGTTTTTATAATCCAGTTTTCTTTCAAGAATCTGTGCTTTAGAAAAAATTAATATTTCCTTTTTTATTGCAATGTTAAGAATTTGTAATACTTTTGTATTGCTATTCAGGTTTAATTTTCTCTCTCAGGCGAACTTGGCAATTTGTGATTGCTGAACATTATTTCTGATTCATTATGTCACTCTTACAACTTGAGTTTTCTATAATCATCTTCTTTCTGTTTAATAGTAACAGATGAAGAGCATGGGTCGGGCCAGGAAAGTTATGGATGCAAGCTAAATTGTTAACTAAAGCTTGGTCATACAACTCTGCGGAGGTCATGACATATACATATTTAAAAAAAAAAAAATTTTGGTGGGCTTATTACTTGCATCTATGACTTTGCAGAAACCCATTTCCAAATAGGTCTTTGTGGAAGTGAGAAAATGCAGAGTTTTTGCTGGTCCTTGATAAAGCCAAGGCTCAGTATTCTCGACACTTTCTACATTCAGTTGTTCTATTTTTTTCTCTTTTTACTCACACCGGTCAATACATAATATAACGAAGTGAATTTCTCCGTCATTTCTATCCGCACCAGGATTCGAACCCGGGTCCCCTCATTCCGGAATAAGTTGCTCTACCAATTGAGCTACGCGAAACATTTGTTCTGACTACTATCTGCCTTTATGTCGTGTGCGTCCTGCTGGCAGGTACGTCACATCTCCTGGTACGTTACAATAACCTTTTCTATGTTGTACTTGGTATGAGTCAAAAACTTTTTTTGCTTCAGTCTCTTCTTAATAGAATGTGAATTCTGAATTTTCATAATTGCTGCGTTGCGCGTTTTGATCTTCAGGTTATTTTGCAACTTTCGTTTTAAATTCTGAAGTTTTTCTTATGTTTTCGGCTTTGCTCTTTAGTATATATATATATATATATATATATATATATTATTTCCTTCTACACAGTCGAATCACATTATCGTGACCACCTCCTACCTTTGACGTCAACAGCGCGGAACCAATGAAAGAAGGAACGTATCGTGAGCTAGCTTGGAGGGTATATAAGGTGTGCTGTAAGCATTCTGAAAACATATTTAGGCCGCGGGTGGCCTAGTGGGCAACGTTCGTGACTGCCACGAAAAGGGCCTCAGGTTCGATCCCAGCAGGTACGAACGCTCGATCCACTAAATATCTGCCGTGCGTCGGATGGGCACGTTAAGCCGTCGGACCCCGGGAACTGGCCACTCCGGTAATAAATAAGGGCGTCTTCCTCCCTCTTTCTACTTCGCTTCCGTGTCACTTTCCTATCGGGCGCTCTAGCCCAAATCTCCTAGTTTCCTGTTTCTAAGGGTTGTTTAAGACCTGGGGTCAGACATTCCCTTCCTAAAATCCTCTACATATGATCATGATCTGAAAGCATATCACTCGTTGCTGTCATGGGTAAAAGTAGCGATTTATCAGATTTGCAAAAAGTGATGATTATCAGCTTTCGGGGCAAGGGTGGCAGTATTTCTGAAACAGCGCAGTTTGTGAACTGTTCGCGTACTGCTGTGGTTAAAGAGTATCGTGTTTGGAGAAATGGCTCCATTGCGAAAAAGCGGCGTGGAAACTGCGGAGCGTCACGTGCCATTGATGCGAGAGGTGAACGTCGGCTACGGAGGTGCGTGAGGGGTGACTGTTGCCAATATAGTGCATATCTGTAGCCTCCTGCTCTTAAAAAGGCACTGTCTATGTCTTGCGGAAGAGCCTACGGTATCCCCGCAGCTTGAAAGTAGCGGTCTGCGTCGCAGTAGATTCATCTAAAGTCTCCAGCACTAAAAAAACGTAACGATTTTTAATACCGTCCAGCACGTACACCAAGTATAACAGCCAGAATATTGCCAAGAGCAATTCGTCCAAGACAAATATCTAAAATATGAAGACCAACTGCGTAAGAGGGTGTTCAGAGGCGCGGATCTCTAGCTAATTATCTGAGTTTGGCCCAGTTCGAGTTTTAATGAAGGTGTGAGGCATTTGTGGTGTGTTTGTTTGTCCTACGATGCTACTTCTGTCCCTTCCCTGGAACTAGTAGCCCAAAATTTGTGAGGATCGACTCCTCCTCAGCTTTAGGAGTTCGTGGTGGTTGTTAAACTTGGAAACGGCGGAAAGCCGAGCGGCAGGAAAAGACCCATTTAGTTCCAAACCGCAGTGGTCTAAGCGATGGCCTCTGATCATTTGTCCGAAAGGGGTCCGGGTTCGAATCCCGGTGAGGCATGGACGTTGTGTTTGTCTTGCGGCACTGGCTCTCTGCCTTCCCTGGAGCCATTGGACCTAAATTAGAGACGGGCGTTATAGCCCATTGAGTTGCTCACGGTGGTCGTTAAACTTCCAATCAAAAAAAAAAAAAAAAAAGAAACGGCAGAAATAAAAAAAGAAAAATTGAATCAGACAATGTACCAAAGCTCCTCTATTTCAAAACTTTTACATCCAGGAATTCACATTACGCTCACATACACAAAAAAAGTACGCTGATTGTACAACATCGCTTGTTATCTTGTACTATCACCAACGAAAATGCTTCATATATTTGTCGTAAGATATTTATACACACAGTAACAGAATACTGCAGTTTTTCTTGTGTAGCTCGCCTTCTGAAGTTATTGAAGCCCGTCTTCAAGGCATCACATTGGATGCATGTAAACATTTAGTTCCAAACCATGAAGCAAATGCTGAAAAAATAAATAAATAAAGTCTTATACTAGACAAGATTCTGCTCCGCGAGGAAGATGGTCATTGTGTGATTATGAATATATTTGTCGATTCTGTGGCTGCTTGGGATATTTACATGTCTCTGTGCGGATCGAGAATGGGGCCCCACGGAGATCTTTTATTTCCAACTCTATCGCCGCGGGAGAATATTCGAGGTCGTGTCGTAAACAGCAGCGGCTCAAAGGAAATCCTCTTTTCACTTTCGCCTTACGTAATACTCCTGCGACAATGCCAGCGTATGAAAAGGGTTCTCGTCTGTCCTTCTCCCGAAGCCTGTCAACAGGTCATCATGCAATCGAATACAAGCCACTGTTTGGAATTCTGTTTTGAAAAGAGCTCGAGGCTGATAAAATTTATCATCGAAGTTAACGACACGTGGCTTCCATGGTATACGGGGGTTTTCAAACTTTCTCAGTTCATTTTCCGGCTTTAAATCGTATTTGGCAAAACCTAACTAAGAAAGCGCGAGCTGACGCCGAGCAACATAGAGATTAAAAAGAGAGAGGAAGAGCAAAAGAAAATAAGGGAAAGAGGTGTTTGATCGCCTCGCGATGCCCTGAGTGAATTCTATGCAACATTTTCTCGGCATAACAAAATTACTTTACCTCTCTCGATATTTATTACATAACCAGTATTTCTGCTCATTTTCTCAGCATTCCGCAGTGAGAATAAGACAACTGCGTCGAATCATCCCCGATGGCCGAGAGGTCCGAGGCGCTAGCTTCTGGATATTCATCCGAGTTGAGCACGAGCTCTCGTCCTAGGGTTAAAGATGAGCAAACTGATTCTTTCAATTCGATTTACTAAAAATATTCGTTTCGGACCAATTCATTCGCTTTCCATTTTTAAAAGTGCCCGCTCATTTTGACCCGTATTTTCACAGATTTTCCATTGTCAGAAATCCCGTTTATTTCAGAAAAATTCCATTTCAGGTTGTTTCGTATTTAAACTGAAATTCTGCAAAACCGACAACCCTGTACTTTTCAGCTCTTACCCAGATAACCCTCCCGCTGAGGTCAGCATCAAACCATCGACGTTTAAGCTAGCTCACCAGGTAACTCGCGCCTTTAACCACTGAGCCACAAATGCCCTGTAATCTGACTCACGTACATCGTAAAACGAATTCCATGATGATGAAATTTTGTTTTTTTGTCATTAATGCGAGTGATTCAGTCATTTTGTTTTCTGTTGGAGCTTATAATTTTTCTGAATAGGTTTGTATTTTTTTTTTTTTTTTTTCTGTAGCAGGACTTTGCACAAATTAAGCATTTTTCATCCTGATTTTTTGAAACAACAAAATGATTTGTAACTTGATTTTTTAAAACTGACAATGACTTCCAGTTATCTTTAAAAAACGTGAAATGTACTTTTTCATAGTATTATTTTACAAAAAGAAAAACTAAATATAAAAATTTACTCTTGATAGCTATGTATAATAGCTTTTATCTTAAGTTGTCCAAAGACTGATACACAGACATCGTATGATCAGTCTTCTGTACAATAAGTACCCGGTTTCTTACAGTTAAACAATATTTAATAAGTTGCTGGTGCACCAAATAGGGGAAAGGAGAAAATTTCCTGTGCCACAATAAAAAAAATCCATGCTACACTGCTGGCCACCCAAAATGCAACACCAAGAAGGACACGAGATAGTAAAGCCAGATTTACTGGCACATAACAACAGATACAAAGATGAAACGATTCAGCATACACTCCCGTGCGACTTGAGGAACACGCAGATATCAATAGTTCGTGTGGCCCCCATGACTGGCAATAACGGCCGCTACACGCCGTGGCATCGAATGAAAGAGGCTTTGGATGTGGGCTTGGGGTATGTCGGTCCAGGCTGCTTCCACACGTTGCCACAGTTCATCAGGCGTAGCCGCGGGTGGTGCTTTCCGGGCCACTCGGTTGCCGATCAGCGACCAGACGTGTTCGATGGGCGACATATCGGGAGAACAGGCGGACCACGGCAACAGTTACATCTGGTGGGTCGTGAAGAATAGTTGCACGATGCGTGCCATGTGCGGACGCGCATTGTCCTGTTGAAACGTGCCCGCTGGCAGGTCCTGCAGGTAAGGGAGGACTACAGGCTCCAAAACGTCGTAGATATAGCGGTGGCTGTTGAGTGTACCGGCGATGCGTACCAGAGGGGTGCGGGTGTCATATCCGATTGCGCCCGAAACCATAATGCCAGGCGACGGACCGGTATGGCGATGCATAATGCAGGCGTCATACAGTCTCTCGCCGCGGTGCCGCCACATGCGAATCCGACCGTCGTGGTGTTGCAGGCAGAAGCGGGATTCGTAGGAGAAGACAATGTCGTGCCATTCCGTAGTCCAGGTGCGGCGTTCAACGGCCCAATGCCGCCGCACTCGCCGGTGGTGTAACGTCAATGGTAATCGGAGCAATGGGCGCCGTGCGACAAGTCCCCTCTCCTGCAGACGATGTCGAACGGTACGTGCTGACACAGGTTGTTGCGCAACACACCCTAAATCCTGCGCTAACGTTCGTGATGTGGTGGTGCGAGCCGTCAATGCCCGCCGCACAACATGTGGGGCTTCTCGTTGGGTTGTGTGCCGCGGCTGCGGCAATCGCTCACGTCGGTCCGTCCGTTCCTCCTGCACCCACCGAATCCATACTCGCCTCACTGTGGCTGGATGTCGTCCCACACGGGCGCCGATGTCTCGGTACGATAAACCGCTGTCACGGTAAGCCACTATTCGTCCTTTGTCGAACTCCGGAACGAGCTGGAATGACTGCCGTATTCTGCGACGAGGCATCAAGAAGCTTAAAAGTTAATCAAATTTCAAGTATTCTCACGAATCGCTCCTATTATCAGTAATTTCTCGTCATACGGATTCGGAAAAAGTGAGAACAGAAAATTTCCGTTAACGTACGAAAGGAATTGCGGAAAGATTCTGAAAATCCAGAATTTTCAGTTAACACATCTCTAACACGGTAATTTACCGTCAAAATAAGAAAGAAACTACGGAAAGTCTCTGAAAACTCAGAATTTTACCGTGGTACGAAAAATCCGTGAAATTCAGGTTTCTTTCCGTCATTTCACGGAAAAGGTTGCATGAAAAACATTCTTCGTTAATTCTCGAAAGAAATGACGGAAAGTTGCCTGTGAATTTAAATGAAGTTGCTCTAAGCTGAAATGGAGTTGTTGTAAACTGAAAATGAGATTTGATGGAGTTGTAAACTGGAATTGAAATTTGATGTATTTGTAAATTGGAAATGAGATTTGATGGATTTGTAAATTGGAAATGAGGTTTGATGGAGTTGTAAATTAGAATGAGATTTGATGGAGTCGTAAAGTTAAAATGAGATTTGATGGAGTTGTAAACTGGAATTGAGATCTGATGGCGTTGTAAACTGAAAATGAGATTTGATGGAGTTGTAAACTGGAAATGAGATTTGATGGAGTTGTTAACTTGAAATGAGATTTGATGGAGTTGTTAACTTGAAATGAGATTTGATGGAGTTGTTAACTTGAAATGAGATTTGATGGAGTTGTAAACTGTAGAAGCGATTTAGTGGAGCTGTAAACTGGAAATTATATAAATTTAATGAAGTTGTTCTAAGCTGGAATGAAGTTGTTGTAAATTGGTTATGATATTTGATGGAGATGTCATAAGCTGGAATGAGATTTGATGTAATTGTTTTAAGCTTGAAAATCGGATTTCCTGTAGCTGTTGCAAGCTAGAAAGAGATTTGGTGGACTTGTTTTAAATTGAAAATGAGATTTGATGGAGTTGTAAACTGGAAATGAGATTTGATGGAGTTGTTAACTTGAAATGAAATTTGATGGAGTTGTAAACTGAAAACGAGATTTGCTAGAATTGTAAACAGAAAATGAGATTTGATGGAGTTGAAACTGGAAATGAAATTTGATGGAGTTGAAACTGGAAATGAAATTTGATGGAGTTGTAAACTGTAGAAGCAATTTGGTGGAGTTGTAAACTGTAAATTATATAAATTTAATGAAGTTGTTCTAAGCTGGAATGAAGTTGTTCTAAGTTGGTAATGATATTTGATGGAGATGTCGTAAGCTGGAATGAGATTTGATGGAGTTGTAAACTGTAGAAGCAATTTGGTGGAGCTGTAAACTGGAAATTATATAAATTTAATGAAGTTGTTCTAAGCTGGAATGAAGTTGTTGTAAGTTGGTAAAGATATTTGATGGAGATGTCGTAAGCTGGAATGAGATTTGTTGGAGTTGTAAACTGGAAATTATATAAATTTAATGAAGTTGTTCTAAGCTGGAATGAAGTTGTTGTAAGTTGGTTATGATATTTGATTTAGATGTCATAAGCTGGAATGAGATTTGATGTAATTGTTTTAAGCTTGAAAATCGGATTTCCTGCAGCTGTTGCAAGCTAGAAAGAGATTTGGTGGAGTTGTTTTAA
Organism: Macrothele yani; assembly: GCA_039090855.1. Classification (NCBI taxonomy): domain Eukaryota; kingdom Metazoa; phylum Arthropoda; class Arachnida; order Araneae; family Macrothelidae; genus Macrothele; species Macrothele yani. The sequence continues at coordinate 44,897,759 of CM077004.1, forward strand.
ATTGAAAATGAGATTTGATGGAGTTGTTTTAAATTGAAAATGAGATTTGATGGAGTTGTAAACTGGAAATGAGATTTGATGGAGTTGTTAACTTGAAATGAAATTTGATGGAGTTGTAAACTGAAAACGAGATTTGATAGAATTGTAAACAGAAAATGAGATTTGATGGAGTTGAAACTGGAAATGAAATTTGATGGAGTTGTAAACTGTAGAAGCAATTTGGTGGAGTTGTAAACTGTAAATTATATAAATTTAATGAAGTTGTTCTAAGCTGGAATGAAGTTGTTTTAAGTTGGTAATGATATTTGATGGAGATGTCGTAAGCTGGAATGAGATTTCATGGAGTTGTAAACTGTAGAAACGATTTGGTGGAGTTGTAAACTGGAAATTATATAAATTTAAAGAAGTTGTTCTAAGCTGAAATGAAGTTGTTGTAAGTTGGTAATGATATTTGATGGAGATGTCGTAAGCTGGAATGAGATTTCATGGAGTTGTAAATTGTAGAAGTGATTTGGTGCAGTTGTAAACTGGAAATTATATAAATTTAATGAAGTTGTTCTAAGCTGGAATGAAGTTGTTGTAAGTTGGTTATGATATTTGATGGAGATGTCATAAGCTGGAATGAGATTTGATGTAATTGTTTTAAGCTTGAAAATCGGATTTCCTGTAGCTGTTGCAAGCTAGAAAGAGATTTGGTGGAGTTGTTTTAAATTGAAATGAGATTTGATGGAGTTGTAAACTGGAAATGAGATTTGATGGAGTTGTTAACTTGAAATGAGATTTGATGGAGTTGTAAACTGGAAATGAGATTTGATAGAATTGTAAACAGAAAATGAGATTTGATGGAGTTGAAACTGGAAATGAGATTTCATGGAGTTGTAAACTGTAGAAGCGATTTGGTGAAGTTGTAAACTGGAAATTATATAAATTTAATGAAGTTGTTCTAAGCTGGAATGAAGTTGTTGTAAGTTGGTAATGATATTTGATGGAGATGTCGTAAGCTGGAATGAGATTTGATGTAATTGTTTTAAGATTGAAAATCGGATTTCCTGTAGCTGTTGCAAGCTAGAAAGAGATTTGGTGGACTTGTTTTAAATTGAAAATGAGATTTGATGGAGTTGTAAACTGGAAATGAGGGTCGATGGATTTATTGAAAGTTGGAAATGTTATTTCATGAAGTTGTTCCAAGTTGGAAATGCTATTTGGTGAAGTTTTGGAACAACATTTCCAAATTGGAAAGTTGGAAATGTTATTTCATGAAGTTGTTCCACGTTGGAAATGAGATTTGATTGAGGTATTGAAAGCTGAAAATGAGATCTGATGGAGTTTTTCGAACCTAGAAATGAGATTTCATGGTGCTGCTATAAGCTGGAAATGAGGTAGTTGAACTACCTCATTTCCAGCTGATCTCTTTTTAAATGGAGATCAGCTTGTTTTTGTAAAGTGGATCGCATTTGATCTGATTGTTGCTGAACATATATCGGCAGCTTGAGACATTCTTGTCAGAAAGCTTTCTAAAAGGAACGGAAACACTGACCTAGTGGCGCAGTGGTCTAAGCGATGGCCTCTGATAATTCGTCCGAAAGGGGTCAGGGTTCGAATACCGGTGTGGCATGGATGTTGTGTTTGTCTTACGGCACTGGCTCTCTCCCTTCCCTGGAACCAGAGACCCTAAATTAGGGACGGGAGACTGCTTATATCCCATTGAATCGCTTACGGTGGTCATTGAACCTCCAATAAAAAACAAAAAAACCACTGACCATTCAAATTTAAAGCGTTTCTTTCTGAAAGACGTTCACTTTTATTATATCCAGTTGCACAATAATTATAACAAATGTATTACACCAGATACTCTATTGGGCCTTGTAACAGCTCCACCTTAGGGAAAATTAACATTATTACTATTATCATTTGGTTGCTACGTATGTCATCTCCCAGTGATGTCTGTGCTGCTCATCTGATTGTAGATATTATGCAGAAAAGAAAAAGAAAAATTAAAAGAGGTATCTCTGTGTAAATCTTGGATAAAAGGACCGTGTCGTGTACTTCTAGATCTTTTTACTTGTGCCTTTGGTGTTTTTACTCTAAAATCCAAAGATTAATTATTTGTTTCACAGGTGGCAAGTCGATGAGATCCCATGCATAACTTCTTCTCAATGAGCCCATTTCATCGTCTGCTGCATACATTCACATTTTTTTCACTAATTCTCTTAAAGTTAGCAGTAAATTTAGTATTCCATGATTTAAGTTCCGTTGCACTGTTGATGTACATGCAAGTTTTCAAGAAGGAAATCCCTCCTTTTCAGATCATGTTGATCTTTGGAGTTCAGTTATTTTTATCACTGTCTGTTCGTCGTCTATTTCTGATTCTGAAGATGCGATTTTTTGTTTCTTTCCAGAATAACAGAGACTTTTCCTTTATAATTAGTCGAGGCAGTCTCTTCTTGCGTTAATCTTTTTTCATCTTTGCTTCCATCAGACTCGACACTGCTGTTTATTTTGACTGCGTCATTTTCAAGAACAAATGTGCTAAATATATTTGTAGCTTGTTGGCCTTCATGCATACCCTACAAAAATTCCTTCTTTGGCATTAAAAAGATTTTTAACTGATTCATTTGGAAACAAAAGCGAATATTTTTTAACCCAGCTACCCGTTAAATTGTGGAGATGTGCAAAATCTTAATTAAAGCATTTAAATACAGTGTTATTTACAAATGAAATAGACAGTTTCAACATTTTATAAAACCAAAACTATGTAAGATATTGTTACTCGCGATGCACCGTTCTATCACTAATAGCAACGATTTTATTATATAGATGGCGCCACTAAAAGATTGTAAGTTTTCACCGCCACGTGACCAGTAAGGCAAGATGGCCGCGAATGCTGTGGAGAAGGTGTTGTGACGTATATTCTAAATTAACTTTCCTTTTTAGTTTCTTTCCCTATGTAAATCTTGAGTTTATTCCGTTATTCTTCACTCTTAACGTGATATCTTTCTCTCAAACGAATACGTTTGGCAACACAATTGAGGTTGAATGAACGTGACGTATGCCTGAGTTTTGATAAGAACAAGAGATTAAAACGACGACTAATCTATTGCTTAAGCGCGTTGGGTTGTAAACTGATTATTGAAAGGAGCATTATTGAAAAGAGCGTTGTGTTAAAGAGCGTTGTGTGGTGTGTGGAGAGTTTAGTGCAATATGCTATGCTACGATGTGTTTGCTACATCCTGAATAAAGCCTCTTTTCCGTAAGTTTGACTTCTGTTGTTTACATGTTTCGTCTGGCCGTTAAGGTTTCTTTCATTTAGGAACTATTTCTTAGTATGTTGCTGTTTTAAATTAACGTAGAAGTAAGACAAGAGTTCTACGTCATAATGCTTTATGTGCATGAATTAAACAAAACGAATTCTGTTACTGTTGTTCAACAGCATTTTAGAACATGTTTCAAGAAATCACCTCCGAATAGACAATTCATCTACGAATGGCACAAGACATTTAAAACAGCAGGATGTTTGTGAAAAAGCAAAAAAAAAAAAAAAAGACCATGTGTACCTGAAGAACAAGTGCAGCGTGTTCCTGCCATTTAGCAACGCACCCCAAGGAAATCCACAACGGTGCGTGTTGGGAGTTACAAATTTTACAGCCGACTGTTTGGAAAATTTTGAGTAAGCAGTTGAAAATGACTAACTACAAACTGCAGTTATTGCAAAATCTAAGGGACAATGACAGAACCGCATGTCTTGATTTCTGTACAGTAAGGAGCGTTTTGAAGAAGATGGTTTTAGTGAGCGTCTAATTTTCAGCGACGAATCAAATTTCCACATAATTGGAAAAGTTAACAAACATAACATTCGCATTTGGGCAACTAAAAATATTAGAGCCACAGGGAGCATGTGCGAGATTGCTCAAATGTTAATGTGTTCTGTGCTATATCCCGTAAGAAAGTGTATGATCTGTGCGTTTTCCAGGAAAAGACTGTAACGGGTAGTTCTTATCTCGGTATGCTAATTATTTGGTTGATGCCTCAACTGCACGAAGACAATGACAACTTCACTTTCCAACAGGATGGAGCACCACCCTACTGGCACAGGGAAGTTAGAAATTACTTCGATGAAAATCTTTCACAGCGCTGGACCGCGCAACAGGCATGTCATTCACATGTTGGACACCACGAAGTCAGTATCTAACACCCTGTGACTTTTTTACCCTTTCCAAGCGTAGGTTGAAGAAGCGTATATGCTCTAGCTTTGTCCGTCTGTCCGTCCGCTCGATAACTCGCGTAAAAATGGTTCTATTTCGATGAAATTTTATTATGTGGTAGGGGACCACCTGGGGACGAACCCTATTGAAAATGAACGAAATGGGATCAAAGGTCAGGACTTAGAATCGGGATCCATTCCATTGCCCTTATGCGTCATAACTTACGTAAAAATGCTTCGATTGCGACAAAACTTTTCTGCCAATGTAAATGCACACGCCTTCTGCAACTCAATCTCTGTTTTTGCTCAGAATAAACGATTTTTAAAGACAAAACTTCGTCATGTTGTTCCAAAATTACACTGAACCGGTTCTGTTGAAAATCATCGAAATGGGATCAAAGGTCAGGACACAGGAGCGAAATTTATATTCCACAGCTATTATCCTCATAACTTGACTAAAAATGTTTCAATTGCTACAAAACTTTACTATGTTGTTCCGGAGATATACGAAACCGGTTCTGTTGAATATCATCGAAATGGGTTCAAAGGTCAGGACACAAGAGCGAGATTTATACCGCAGTCAGCCGCCCCGGTGGCGCAGTGGTCTAAGGCGCTGGCCTCTAATCATTCGTCCGTCTGGGGTCCGGGTTCGAATCCCGGTGAGGCATGGATGTTGTGTTTGTCTTACGGCACTGGCTCTCTCCCTTCGCTGGAACCAGTGACCCTAAATTAGGGACGGGCGACTGCTTATAGCCCATTGAGTTGCTCACGGTGGTCGTTAAACCTCCAATCAAAAAAAAATACCGCAGTCATTATCCTCATAGCTTGAGTAATGATTTCTGGTATGTTGGAAAGCGTATCATAATCAATGCATTGCATGATTTTACTAACTTGTTTTATGGAAGTTATGTCAAAGATAAGGTCTTCGTCCCTCCATTTCCTGTTAATTTAGCTGATCTGAAACAACGAATCACAACAGTTATTCCTGGAGTGGAAGATACGTTAGCGCGTGTTTGGCAAGAATTCTACTACCACGTTGATATCTGTTATGCGACTAAGAATGCATATATCGAACATCTGTAAGTTCCTGTAACAAACTTCAAGGATTTCCCTACAAGGTGCAAAATGAGTGTAAATGTCTTAAATATTTTTGGTTTTACAAAATGTTGAAACTGTCTATTTCGTTTGTAGTAACCCTGCATGGTAGATTAGGTATCGCACCTCCCCGCCCTGTGATAGGACTCTTCCAGGGGCGTATATAAAGGTGTTTTTTTTCTCGGGGTAGGGGGAGGGGGGCAACGAAAAATAAAAGTTTTCGAAATCCACCAGAACAAAATTAACGTTAACGAAAAAAAAAAAACATTTTTTTCTAACGTAAGTGGATGGATGCATTTTAATTAAATTAAGGCTTTTTTTTTTTGCATTTTAACCAAAAACTTTAAAAATGAAACACTTTAAGGGGGCAAGTCTCCGGCCCCCCTCTAAAGACGCCCTGGACTCTTCTTTGTAGCTCTTGGCCAACGGGTGACCTAGTGGTCAACATTCGTGAGTGCCACGGAGAAGACCTCGGGTTCGATCCCAGGCAGGTACGAACGCTCGAACTACTAAATATCCGGCCTGCGTCGAGTGGGCACGTTAAGCCGGCGGACCTCGTGCACTGGCCCCCCGGTAATAAATAAGGGCGTCTTCCTCCCCCTTTCTACCTCGCTTCTGTGTCACTTTCCTATCCGGCGCTCTAGCTCAAATCTTCTAGCTTCCTATTTCTAAGGGTTGTTTAAGACTTCGAGTCAGACACTCCCTTCCTAAAATCCTCTACATATGATCTGATCTGAGCCGGCGGGCCCCGGGTACTGGCTCCCCGGTAATAAATAAGGGCATCTTCCTCCCCCTTTCTACCTCAATTCTGTGTCACTTTCCTATCGGGCGCTCTACCTCAAATCTTCTAGCTTCTTATTTCTAAGGGTTGTTTAAGACTTCGGGTCAGACACTCCCTTCCTCAAATCCTCTACATATGATCTCATCTTTGTAGCTCTTGTAGGTAATCTGCAGTAAATATAATTTACAGTCATCACTATACCTCGACCCAGAATCTGTCTAACAAATTAGCATCTAATAAGATATAACAATTTCCTGCAGCAATTTTTGCTCTGTGCTCTGAATTGTCTTAAAATTAAAAGCACTCCAGGTCGACGCCTAAAAAAAATGAAAAATTGATTGACGAGAGACGACACTCTAAGCTAACGGCCTCCTGAAATTTAACATGTACCACCCACTACGAGGTCTATCATTTTCTTAAACTAAGAGTGAATCAATAAATTATGCTATTGCAGTCACCTGTTTATGCGCCTGATGCCAATACAGTACTACTTCATTGGTGAACCTAAAACTTCAGCGGTGCTTGCACCTGAGACTACAGATTTCGCAATTGCTGGTGTGACAATCGGGTTAAAGGACGCATGAATTACACAGTAACACACGTAGGATTTGACTGAAAACACAGACTATACTGATTGATTGGCAGTTCGGTCTGCTCACGCTGTCGAGGTCTACACAACAACATTGTGAAGAAAAAATAAATAATACCAAAAATCCTTTAAAAATGCGTAAAGCAAACAACAAAAAGTTTCAGTAATAAATACAACAGTTATTATACTGGAACTTAAGATGGCAATAGTAATTTATTACGTTTCATACGTAGCCGTGCTTCTTCGTCATAATAAGCAATAGATGCTAATTTGTTAGACAGATTCTGGGTCGAGGTATCTCTACACACTGAAGGTGTGTGCTTTGATCTTCTATGACATGGATGTGTGTATCTTGTCCATTCTTCAGTTTTGGTTCTTTTCTTCCTTCCTGTGAAGCCAGGAATACTAAATCAAGGATCAGTGACTAACAAAGATCTCCGTTCATAGAGATTTCCCACCAGAAAACTGCATGCACTGCACTTGGGCTTATACGTACTTTGATGTTTTGCGTCCTTTGTGGAAGAAGCTTTTTTCCAATCAATGTTACCACTGGTCTGCTGGACCACGGCTCTTCCTCATCTGATTAAAAAAGAAAAGAAAAGGAGAAAGCACTCTTCCTCCGGTTTTCAGTTGCAATGAATTCCCTATCAATGGAAAATTAAATACTTTCCACACGAAATCATTAACGTCCCAGTCTTCGGAAAATTATGAACTCTTTCCATGGGTCGTATTATCTTCTCTGTGGGAAATCAGAGATTTGTTCCTATTGATCTTTGTCTAAAATTAGGAATTTTTCCCACAGCTTCATTCACTTCTCTGTCTGTGGACAATCAGCGAATTTTCTTACTGATTGATATCTGTCTTCGGAAAATACCGAATTTTTCCCCTCAGTTCCATGCATTTTCTGTCTGAGAAAAATCAGAGACTATCTCTACAGAACCCATAACTTCCCAGTCAACAGAACATCCCGAAATTTCTCATGGGCCTTACCACTTTTCTATCTATTGAAAATCAGTTATTTTCCTTATTGATTTTTTTGTTCGGAAAAATACGAACTTTTTCCTCGGTCCCACTCACTGAGGAAAATCAGATATTATCTCCACAGAACCCACAATCTACTTGTCGATGGAAAATCACGGACTCCTCCCATACAGGGTTGCCAGGGTGTGCTATTTTTTCTGTTCCAGTGCTATAATGTTTTTCTAAATCCCATTATCTGGAAAAATTTTGCTTTTTTTTTTTTTTTTTTTTTTTTTTCTGAAGATTTTTTGTATTTATTTTTTAAATCCAACTTGTATGCCAACAATTTTTTGTCACTTTGTTGGCAACTCGGCTACACAAAGTTCAAATGTAGAGCTTGTTAGTGAACCGTAACTTGATGAAATTTAGTTTCCGGAACTACTTTGAGTAAATCAGTACATTTTTTTACCTCATTTGATTTTTGATATTGCCAGATTTCTTTCTACTTATGTATCCACATTCCTTCTGCCATTCTACAAAATTGATCGGTTTATTTCCATTCGCTATTTGTACTGTCGAGCACTTCGAATGATGACTGGGTGCAATTAACACAGAATGACTGTAAATAATTTTGGTTACTTGAAACTTCTAGCAAACTGTTGCCCAGGAATATGCCTATCGCAAAACAGAGGTCCAGTGCCTGATCTGCCTCTTCATTTAAAGACGAAATTACTCAAATGTTAAAATTGAAAGCAGAATACAGGAATTTTCTGTTTGTCGATTGGATTAAGCTCTTTAAAGATAGCATACCGACAAATCCAATTGAATTGGGGATGGGGGGGGGCGTGTTAGAATGTACCTGTAAGAGGCAATCCATTTACAATACTTTCAGACACTGTTTTAGCTGTACTTTCTGTACTCATCAGCAATGCAGTTGTTGAAAGAATATTTCCCAAAATGAATTTGCTACAAAAATGTAACTCGAAATTGCATGGAAGTTCCAATGCTCCAGGCTCTGCTGAGGATCCGGTGCCATTTAAATTTTGAAGTAAAATGTTGCAAAAATTCTCCGATTACTAGCAAAATGCTAAGAAAATTTGAAAACTCAGGGTACAAGTATGATAAATGCTTGTACTGTAAGGTCACTGATAATGAGGATGATGATGGTTTTGACATTATTGAAGAATTTAATGTTACAACAAATGCTTAATTATAATCCATTAAAGCAAGAATCTTATTTTCATAGACATAATTGGCTTCATTTACTTTTAAGATTCTGTGTTTTGTGTCATTGCACCCTTAAATTATGTGCCCACGTGTGATTACTTTTTATAGGAAAATGTGGTACCCTGATGGTACTCTCATTCGCTTTTTTATAACTGAATGAATGCCATACAAAGTTTTTGTACAGCTGCACTACTAAAGTATGAGAAATGCAGAAAGTTTCTTGAAGTGCCGTCTATTTTTCTTGAAATGCTATTTTTTAAGCTTTTATTGAAACTCTGATGCCACGCTTTTGCTATTTTTCATGGCAAGCCTTGCTATTTTTTTAGTGTCTGACGTGGCAACACTGCTCCCATAGGCCTTACCACTTCTCTATTTGCCGAAAATCATTTTTTGTTTTCTCTATTGATCTCCGTGTTCGGAGAAGCACGAAGTTTCCCCATGACTTTACCCTCTTGTGTACTTAAGGTTCATCATCGTTCGCCGTACTGATCTCTTCGTAAAAATCATAATCTTTTCGCACGACTTTATCCACTTTTCCACCTGTGTATAACCACGGCATTCTGTTTTAAATCAGTGATCTTCTTTAATTTTGAGTTAAGAAGTCAGAGGGAAACGGAAGAAGTGAAAGTGCCTAGCGAACCGAGTGTGTTCATTGATTGCAACTGAAATCGATGGGCTGGGATTTAAGTTGAAAGAAGGGCCGTAGCTTGCGGGCCGCCACAAAAGGCTCAACTCCCCCCCCCCCCCATGAAAAATTTTGAGCCTCCCCTATGAAAGAATCAACGAAAGTAAAAATCAAACTAATTACAAACAATACCGTCTGAGCGCGATTTATTAATGGATGAAAAATATGTACAATTTAAAACCATAAGTACCTTCAAGGTGATGTTCACCTCATCTTCAGATGTATCAGACACGCCAACATAACTTCTTATATACACTATCCATGTGCACCATGGGTATACGGTACTCCAGAGACACGTGACAAAAGCAGGATTTTTTGTAAACGACTTATGCAAATCATGATGAAGAAGGTAAGCCGTGAGAACATGTTATTCCAAATTAAACACATTATGGCACTTAAATCAGCAGTTTGTTACAAAACGTATCAATGAGGTGCTCCCAAGTTCCAGACAGTTCATAAGGGCTGTAATCTTTGCAACACTGGTCACCTAAAGCTTGTAACGTACCTGCCAGGAGATGTGACGTACCTGCCAGAAGGACGCACACGACATAAAGGCAGATAGGAATCAGAATAAAACGTCCGCGTAGCTCAATTGGTAGAGCAACTTATTCCGAAATGAGGGGACCCGGGTTCGAATCCTGGCGCTGATAAAAATGACGGAGAAATTTACTTCGTTATAATGGCGCCCGAACTATCCGGATGACCCGACCGTTCAAAATCTCGCATTGGTGTGATGTTATTTCCACACCGCGAGATAGGAAAAATAAGAGAATCCCTTCTCCAGCACTTCGAAAAAAAAAAAAAAAAAAAAAAAAATAAGGGGGAGATGATGTAACGTACCAGGAGATGTGACGTACCTGCCCGAAGGACGCACACGACATAAAGGCAGATAGGAATCAGAATAAAACGTCCGCGTAGCTCAATTGGTAGAGCAACTTATTCCGGAATGAGGGGACCCGGGTTCGAATCCTGGCGCGGATGAAAATGACGGAGAAATTTACTTCGTTATAATGGCGCCCGAACTATCCGGATGACCCGACTGTTCAAAATCTCGCAATGGTGTGATGTTATTTCCACACCGCGAGATAGGAAAAATAAGAGAATCCCTTCTCCAGCACTTCGAAAAAAAAAAATAAATAAATAAGGGGGAGATGATGTAACGTACCAGGAGATGTGACGTACCTGCCAGAAGGACGCACACGACATAAAGGCAGATAGGGATCAGAATAAAACGTCCGCGTAGCTCAATTGGTAGAATGAGGGGATCCGGGTTCGAATCCTGGCGTGGACAGAAATGACGGAGAAATTTACTTCGTTATAAGCTGTAATATAAATACTTTTCATGCACAGTAGTGAGTGGGCAGAGCCGGGGGTTGGTAATAATGGTTCTTCCAGTCTGGGTACATAACTTCAGAGTAGCCATTCCTTGCTAGGGCGGTGCTATTTAGGTTGGCTTTTAAGTTAAATTTGTGCTCCTGCAAACGCAAACCTGATGTTGTACGTATAGTGCTCATTACTTTTAACTGTACATATTTTTCATCTTTTCATAAATCGTGCTCGGACGGTATTGTTTGTAATTAATTTGATCCTTTGCACGAAGCTTTTCGTCTCGCAATTTGAAAGTAAAAATAATTAGCACAAGTCATATATCGGGTAAATGTTAACGAAAAAATTTCAGTGTCACACTTAAGCGCTATATATCGTACTGACTGAGACGAAAAGTTCGCAAATCAGCAGACTGAAGATTATGTCAGTCGAGCCATCGATATGAAAGTTGGAAGTTTTAAAACACTGAAATGTTTTTACAGAAGACTGTTTAAGACACAGCAATACAGTTCTGTTGGTGTCGCGTCTTTGCGTTTGCAGTCACACACCTGTACGCCGAAACTTGTTTCCATGGATACCGAGCTGCTAGCTGCAAGGAATTCTGGGACGACCCTCGGATGTTTTTATGGTCTCTCTGCCTAGTTTTGAGTTGTTATTCTGAAAGAATCAACTGGAAGATGTAATCTTCTGTTTTTCTTTGTAATTGTTTTGTGTTGTGCCAAAGTGTGTGAAAACCAGGATGCCCCCTGTACTATAGGGATATAAATCACCGTAAGTTTAAGACAGTTTAAAAAACTGCAAAAAATGTGCCATAAATGGAGACAGTCCGTATTGATTAAGAACCCTTTCGTCGTATGATTAATGCAATCTTGTTTTCGTTACTAGTGAAATATAATTTAGTGTTTTTGTCATCGTATTTGTATGAATCTTCAGGATTAAATAACTAGAGAAAAATAATTCAAATGCAACAGTATTATTATTTCTGAAGTCTATCGATTATGAATACATATATACCATGGAAAAGCACCGATCTTTTTTTTTTTTTTTTTTTTCTTTGAATATACGTTAGTTCTAATGTTGTACGTATAGTGCTCATTATTGGAACTCGAAGTGCTTCAACATCACATGTTTTGATCATGAGACTGAATACTAATTTCATATCTCAGTTTCGAAAATAAGCAGAAAAATCATAAGTACTAAGTAGAGGGCAGAACAGTCAGCAAAATGGCGTTATCGAAACATTATATCCACATCAAAAAACTGACAAAAACTAATTACGCCACTTGGAAATTCAGAATGGAAATGTTCCTAATTAGGAAAAACCTAACTGATGTAGTATTTGAATCCAAACCACAAGTTGCAGAAGAGACATGGGCTAAAAAGGATAGGCAATACATAGCTTTAATTTGTTTGTATGTTGGCGATTCACAACTATATCATGTGTTACACGAGACCAGTGCCTTTTTTTTTTTTTTTTTTTTTTTTTTTTGAGGTTTAACGACCACCGTGAGCAACTCAATGGGCTATAAGCAGTCGCCCGTCCCTAATTTAGGGTCACTGGTTCCAGGAAAGGGAGAGAGCCAGTGCCGTAAGACAAACACAACATCCATGCCTGACCGGGATTCGAACCAGGACCCCTTACGGACGAATGATCAGAGGCCAGCGCCTTAGACCACTGCGCCACCGGGGCGGCGACCAGTCCCTTGGACACTTGGAATAAACTCAAACGAGTACACGAGAGAGTAAATTTGTCTAATAAACTTTATTTGTTAAGAAAGCTGTATAGCATAAACTACAATGAGGCGATTCCCATGCAGTCGCACGTTGAAGAAGTTAGCAAACTGGCAGAAAAATTGAACATTGGGGAACAAATAAAAGAAACCCATATATGGCAGCAATATTGTTGTGTAGTATGCCACAAAATTAAGTACATCGATAACTGCTCTGGAAAGCAAAAATGAAGAGGAACTGGCATTGGATCATGTAATATCAAATTAATTTACGAATATGAGAGAAGAATGCACCTTAAGGAGGGCTCAGCTACGCACTCTGAAACGCAATTTTCAGTTTTTAAAACAAAGAAAAAAATTTCTGTTCCTACTTTCAAAACAAAAAGGTACTGTTCTTATTTGCACAAGTCAAATCATTTTGGAAATGAATGTTGGCATCTGAATGCTAATAATAAGAATACTAATATTACTAAAGGTAAATAAAAAAGCTCACTTCTAAGCAGCCGATCCAAAACAGCAAAGTACAAAGTAATAATAACACATCACACAGGCTGAATATACACTATATTGACAAAAGTCACCGGATACCTAGAACAAAAACACAACATAGCATTTATTGGCATACATTAGTACGGTCTCGGTCAACCATTGGCCTTAATGCATGCACTGACCCTTCGAGACATGCTTTCGACAAGATTTTGGAACACAGCGATAGGTACGCGCTTCCATTCTGCACATAATGCTGCCGCTAACTGTTGCTTAGCAGTAGGCCTTGGTTCCAAACTTCTTCTGCGGCGCTCTAATTCATCCCATAGGTGCTCTATGGGATTAAGATCACGGCTCTGTGCTGTCCAGTCCACACACAATACGTAATTATTACCAAACCACGCAGTAACAGTCCTTGCTTTATGGAGGATCGATGTATTATCCTGCTGGTACCAACAAGGCTCGGTTCCATAGTATTGCCACAGAGTTGGTAGGGTATAATTGTCCAAAATATCGAGGTAGACATGCTGGTTAACAGGTTTGTCCACGATAACCAATGGGCTGGGACCATACCACGAAAAACACCCCCACACGCGTACACTGCCAGCTTCAAAGCTGACAGGGTAGGAACAGTACACTGTGGTAAACAGCGCTCCCCCGGCTGCCGCCATACCCACACACGCAAACATGAAACTGATGGATCGTGTATCTGGATTCATCAGTCCATAAGACCAGTTTCCATTGATCCACGATAAATGTTCTTTACACCATGCTAAACGACGAGTAGCATTCCGAGTGGAGATGAAGGGCTTATGAGAAGCCGTACGACCACGGTAATTCATGGAATGAAGTTCTTTGCGAATGATACGTATACATACCGAGGTTCCAGTATTGTTACTTACCTGCACACTGAGGTCTTGTGTAGTACTCCGTCGATTAGCTGTAACGACTCTCCTGAGGCTTCGACGTCCTTTATCACTGATTTTCTTTGGTCTGCCGGTACGTTTTGCTGCTTCAGGCACGCCACGTGTCTTCCACTTATTCAGTAGATCCAAAACAGTTGACTTGGGTATGTTTAAACGCCTCTCGGTTTCTCTTATGGACAACCCACTAATATAACACCCAACAATCTTTTCTTTCTCAAAGTCAGTTCTCTTCCGCCGCGACATTTTCACTCAACCTAACAGTGCGATATGATCGCGATCAGCTACAGGCTTGTTTTTATACCGTTTGCAGCTGTACCGCACATCTTAACAACACAGCGGATCCGTTCATTTGCTTTTGAAGGGGTGTCCGGTGACTTTTGTCAATATAGTGTATGTAGCAAAAATGAAAATGTGAAAGATAATTTTTGTGCTAGTGTTACAAGCAAAAACACAAAATTTAATACAACTGAAAGTGATGCACAGAGTACGTTATCACAAAACAGTTCAACGTGTTGGATTGTGGATTCAGGAGCAACCCGTCATATGTGTAGTGATATAAATTTCTTTTATAAGTTTACAGAAAAATCAGGTGAAAATGTAACCATAGCAAATGGTCGTATGTTGAAATTTGAAGGTTTGGGCAAAGGTGAAATATTAGTGAGAACTGAGAGAAGGAAATGTAAACACCCTTAGTCTGTCGAATGTTTTCTATATTCCAGAACTAGTTGAAAGTCTTTTGTCAGTAAAAGTGCTCACTACTAAAGATTTTACCGTACCGTTTGAAGAAAATTCTTGCACTGTAGACAAAGGTGAAACGTCAAACAATAGTTGCTAATGCCATTGTCGCATGGTTTATTTGAGCTCAACACTTTTAGAGATAAAAATAAACAAGCCACAAACTGCGTAACACAACTGGGGAGTAATATGTGTAAAAATTAGAGGGAGAGAGAGAACTGCATTTACAAATGGCATCTCAGAATGGGACACAAGTGTTGATGCAATTAAACAAATACAAAATCCAAATTTAGCTATAAAGGTATGAAAATAAATAATTGTAAACATAGTTTTTATTGCGATTCATGCATTAGAGAAAAACTTTCTGAGAAACCATACCCAAAGCAAACAAACATCTTATAGAGCGAAAGAACTGTTAGAATTAATACACCCAGATGTGTGTTGGCCTTTTGAAGTTGAAAGCTTGGAAAGAAAGAGATATTTCTTGTCCTTTGTATATGACTTCAATAGATATGCCACAGTATATGAAATAAATAGAAAAGATGAAGAATTGGCAAATTTGAAATAATTTGTTTACTCTACTTCAAGTAAATTTAATAGAAAAGTAAAAAAAAATGAGAACAGATAATGGCCTAGAATATCGTAGCAAAGAAGTTGAAGAGCATTTAACGGGAGAAGGTGTTTTTCACCGGACTTCTATAATATACTCACCAGCTCAAAATGGAACAACGTAGAGAAAAAACCGGCCCTTCGCTGAAATGTGCAAATCAATGCTAATTAATGCAAATTTACCAAAAGCTTTCTCGAATTTACCAAAAGCTTATCTTCAGTTGAAATATTCAAAACAATGCTAATTAATGCAAATTTACCAAAAGCTTTCTCAAATTTACCAAAAGCTTATCTTCAGTTGAAATATTCAAAACAATGCTAATTAATGCAAATTTATCAAAAATTTACCAACAGCTTACTAACAACAACGTATTTGCAAAATAGGTTGATCACCAAAGCAAGTAACAAAACCCCACATAAATTGTGGAATGGAATCAGACCAAATATTGATCATTTAAAAGTATTTGGATGCGAAGTGTACTACTACGTCCATAAACAGAAAAGAAGGAAGTTAAATGATAAAGCAGTTGAAGGTACGTTCACTGGTTACGACTTTGGGTTAAAAGGATATGGAGTTTACGTTGGAGGAAAAAAACGTTATTGTGTCTATATACAGTAGATCAGTAACATTCTTTGAAAATCAATTCAACAAGGAAAGAGAAGAAACTTGAAAAACAGGAGCTTTCAACCTCGTACAAATGCGAAGTCACAATTATCTAGAAAATGTAGATATTGACAATGAAATGGAAAAGAAGCAGGACACTCAATAAGAAAGCACTGGAGAAATTTCAGAAGAGCAAGGAATGATTGAACCAGTTATAGATTTTAATTTACTTAGAGTTTCTGAGCGTTCAAATAAAGGAGTTCCTCCAGAAAAATTTGGGTATAAAGCAAAAGAAAGTGGAAAAATTGGCAAAGAGTAAACGTATCAAACTTCTAACACAGTTCCAAAATCTCTAAGTGATATAAAAGATCTTCCAGAAAGAGTGAGAACAAAATGGCAAGACACAATGGAAGAAGTGTAACGTATACTCTAGATTCACTTTCCTTTTGATTTTACTATCTCTGGTTATTTTATTTTTCTATGTAAATTATCTTCTTACTGAACGAGATGTTATTTCTCCCGCTGAATGAGATCTGGCAATGAGTGTAAGTCATGACGTGGTGGTAGCCAGTATAAATAGGCGCGTTCAACGATACCCAGGAGAGCTTTTTTTATGTGGTGGAGAGCTTTGTTTATGTGGTGGAGAGCTTTTGTTTATGTGGAGGAGAGCTTTTGTTTGTGTTACGTGAGAGAGCTGTTGTTTATGTGTAAAGAGAGCTTCGTTTATGTGTAAAGAGAGCTTCGTTTATGTGAGTAGAGCTTCGTTCATGTGCAAGGAGCTACGTTTTATTGAGTAGCTGTGTGTGAAGTGTATGTTGGAGCATATCAGGAGTTTCCCTAATAAAAAGTTGTTGTAAGTACGTTTTTCTCAGTTCATAGTTTTGTCAGAATTCTTTCTGGCTGTTAGGTTTATTTCATTAGTTGTTATTATTAACAACCAGCATAAGACTTTATTCATCTTAATTACTACTACAGCATTACTAGCAGTTAAAAGCTTGTTCATTATTATTACTACACTACTAGCAGGAAAGTTTATTCATGATAATATTTAACACAACAAACATTAGAAGAAGCTTAGTAGTAGAAGAAGTTGAATTCATTATAGAAGATATATGGTCCCTAAAAGCTAATGACACTTGGTCACTAACAGAGTTGCCAAATTGAAATAAAGCTGTAGGAAGCAAATGGATCTTCAAGATGAAACATAATGATAAACAGCAAGTAATAAAGTATAAGGCCAGGTTAGTGGCAAAAGGATATGACCTAAAATATGATCGACTACGATGGAACTTTTGCTCCAGTGTTGAAGCATACCACAATAAGATCCTTTCTTACTGCAGCGGCATATAAGCACAAGACGTATACCATATTGACATTAAATCTGCATACTTGAATGCAAATTAAATTCGGAAATATGTGTGAAGCAACCGGAAGGATTTGAAGTGAAAGGCGAAGAACATACAACGTTTGCAAATTGGATAAATCTCTATATGGTTTAAAACAAGCAGCAAAAGCGTGGAATCAGTCAACAGAACACACACTGGAAAGTCTTGGATTTGGTAAAAGCAAGGCTGATTCTTGTTTATTTTTCAAATCAGGAAAGGAAAGTCCTGTATATTTAATTATTTACATAGACGACATTTTGATAAGCGCTAAAAATCTTGCACAAATAAGAAGTGTAGTGGAAGAATTGTAGAAAAGGTACGAAGTGGCAAATTCAGATGTAGTATAGCACTACTAAGGAATTGAAGAACAAAGAAACGAAGATGGAAGCTTTCATTTAAGCCAACGAAACAAAATTCAAGAACTGATTGAAAATTTTGGATAAAAAAGCAAAGCCAAGTAACACTCCCATTGAAAATGAGCAGTATAAGCTTGAAGGTGAAGAAGATATATTGACAGACAACCACAAATACAGACCAGCTGGGCCGCGGATGGCCTAGTGGGCAAAGTTCGTGACTGCCACGAAGAAGACCTCGGGTTCGATCCCAGGCAGGTATACGAACGCTCGATCCACTAAATATCCGCCGTGCGTCGGATGAGCACGTTAAGCCGTCGGACCCCGGGTACTGGCCCCCGGTAATAAATAAGGGCGTCTTCCTCTCCCTTTCTACTTCGCTTCCGTGTCACTTTCCTATCGGGCACTCTAGCCCAAATCTTCTGGCTTCCTATTTCTAAGGGTTGTTTAAGACCTGGGGTCAGACACTCCCTTCCTAAAATCCTCTACATATGATCATTTGATGATCAATACAGACCAGCTATTGGATATCTTTTGTATATCTCTACTATCACAAGAGCTGATATCTCTACTGCTGTACACATTCTGAGTAGAAGGTGTCAAAGTCCAAGGGAAAGAGACTGGACAGTTGTTAAAAGGGTATTAAGATAATTTGAGGGATCATAAGATATGAAACTTAAAATTTCTACAGAACATCCTCCAGTAATTAAAATTTCTGCAGAACATCCTCCAGCAATTAAAATGTATTCTGATGCAGATTGGGGTAGAGACAAGCAAGGCAGAAAGTCAACTTCTGGACACTTATTTTTCTTGGGAAAGAGTATAAACTGGAAATCACCATTTGAAGCAAAATTGTATATAGTTTCATCGTCCACAGAAGCGAAATATCATTCGTTAGAAAAAAAACAGCACAAGAACTGACATACATGTTATAATTATTGAAAGATTTAAGTTTAGAACAACAGTTACCAATCAAAGTACTACAAGACAACCGGTCAGTGATTAAACTTGTTCAATCCGATAAAGGGCATGCATGCAAGAATTAAACATATAGATATAAAACACCATTATATTAAAGACTTGTTCAACAAAGGCTTTTTGGAATTGGAATATTGTGCCTCGGAAGACAACATTGCAGACCTCATGACAAAGTCACTTCCACATCCTGCATTTAAAAGCTTCAGACAACAACTTCGTATAAACTAGCGCGGACGGAGGAGGGGTGTGTTGGTGTTGCGTCCTTGCGTTTGCAGTCACACACCTGTACGTCCGTCTGTTTACGAATTTGTTACTACAGTATATGGTTACCGAGCTGGTGGCTGCAAGGTATTCTGGGACGACCCCTGGATGTTTTTATGGTTCCTCTGCTTTAAGAGAACTGTTTTCAGTTGTTATTCTAAAAGAATTATCTCTAAGTAAGCCACATATACACGTTTCAAATAGTAAAGAAAGCTACATGCTGTAACATACACTGTAAAAAAAAAAAAAAATAAGTGGTGTGAGTTTACGGAAAATTTCAGAAAATAACGTGCATCAAAGTTGTTGGTAAGTGTGTCCGTCTTTTAAAAGAATTTCCGTTTTTAAAAGTGCCCGTTTTTTTTTTGTTTTTTTTTTATTTCCGTATTTTCACAGATTTTCCGTAGTCAGTAATTCCGTTTATTTCAGGAAAACCCGTTTCAAGTTTTTTCCGTATTTAGAGAGAAATTTCACAAAATCCAACACGCTGCATATATCAGCACTTACGCTAGAAAATAATTTTGTGCTGGTGATCGAGAGCATGTTCATTGGGTTGATGCCGAGCGTCTTAACCACTGAGCCAGAAAGTCACATGAACTTTCTGGCTCAGTGGTTAAGACGTTTAAGGTAAAACTAATTGGGCGATGATTTTTTTCTTTTTTTTTTTTTTTGTTTATTAATGCGAGTGATTTAGTCATTTTATTTTCTGTTGGAGCTTATTTTTTTTTTTAATACGTTTGTAATAATTTTATTTTCTCCAAGGAGGTCTTGTTACAAATTCAGTTTTTTTTTTTTTTTTTTTTTTTTTTCGGAGTGGATTTTCGAAGCAATAGAATGATTTGGAGTTTGAGATCTTTCTTTTTTTTAACTGGCAATAACTTTCAATTATTTTTGAAAGAAGGTTCAATGTATTACTTCATAATATATTATTTCACAAAGCTTCTACATACAAAATTTATTCTTGACAGTTATATAGTTTTTGTCTTAAGGACACCATAGACATCGTGCACTCATCTAAACATTAAATTAAATACCTAGATTATAACGGCAACACAATATACAGTATTATAGCTGGTGCTCAAAACGGGGAAAAGGAGAAGAAATATCCTGTGCCCCAGTAACCAAAATTCATGCGATATCATCATCATCATCATTGTCAACCATTATCAATTCACTGCTGGACGAAGGTCTCCCCAAGTTTCCTCCACAACGGTCTGTCTTGTGCCAGTCTCCTCCATGTTACTCCCGCATACTTTCGAATTTCATCCACCCATCTCACATGTGGTCTTCTTCTGGGTCTTTTCCTGTCCTTTGGAATCCAGTCTAAAATTTCGGCTGTCCATCGATGGTCTGTCCTTCTGGCAATATGTCCAGCCCATTGCCATTTCAGGAATTTTACTCTGGTCATGATGTCTTCCACTCTTGTCATTTTTCAGATCCACGAGTTCCTCTTCTTATCTCTCCTGGTTACACCAAGCATGCATCTCTCCATGCTTTTTTGAGTTGTCTGCAGCCTTTGTATGTCTCTTTTAGTTAAGGTCCACGTCTCTGCACCATACGTAAGCACTGGAAGGATGCATTGATCAAACACTTTTCTTTTAAGACATAATGGTATATTGCTCTTGAAAATTATACTGGTTCTTCCAAAAGCTCTCCAGGCAAGTTTTGTACGCCGATTAATTTCTTCATCAATGTGACCCTCGCTTGATATCTGCTGTCCAAGATAAATGTAGGTATTGGTTATCTCCAGCTTTTTCACATCACCTTTGTCTTCTGAAATACTGTCATTAATATCCGGTCTCACTTCAGAACTTCAAAATCAAATACTCCGATAGGCTATTGAAATTTAACAGTTAATCAAACCTCCAAGCATTCCCGTGAATCTCTCGTATTACAGGAAAATTTTCATCATATGGATACGGAAAAATTGAGGACGGTGTTTTTCTGTCAATATATACATGTACGAAAGGTTTCAAAATTCAGAATTTTTCCGACGTACGAAGAATCCGTGAAATTCAGAGATTTTTTTCCATCATTTCACTGAAAAAGTTGTATCAGAAATATGCTTCTTTAATTCACGAAACTAATCACGGAAAGTGGCACGTGAATTTCAGAAAAAAGTTTACACTGTAAAATGTAGTGATTTTCTGCGGAAGAATATTGAAACTGCATGAAAAATTCGCGTTTCCTTCGCCTATATTCTCATTGTTAAAAAAATCTACTTAAAAATGAGAACCTGAACCTACTCGTATTTTTTAAGCACAATCGTATCGTAAACGAGTACATGACATGCTCAAATATAAGTAACCATACATAGTTACAAATAACGGCGTCAAGAAATGTTTCAGTTACAAATAATGGCGTCACGTATTACTTCATTTTAGATATTATAGATTTCAAGAGAAATTGTTTAATAAATGTGAAAAGTAACACACATAAATAATTAGTACAACAAAGTCACTAATCACAAGTAATTTATTTATGCATAAAGTATATTTGTGTACGTTTTTACATTAACTATATTTGTGTCAATATCATAAATAATATATTGTCGCTTGATCACTATATTTGTCATAAAATTGTACGGTCGATTTGCCCAGCATGTGACAACGAGTTATCTATTATCCCAGATGTGCCATCGAATAATAATACTTCCAGTTGATTCTATGAATAAATAAGTATGTATGGGGTACAGGTAGTTGGCCGCGGGTGGCCTAGTGGTCAGTGTTC
The DNA here is from genome assembly GCA_039090855.1 of Macrothele yani. Classification (NCBI taxonomy): domain Eukaryota; kingdom Metazoa; phylum Arthropoda; class Arachnida; order Araneae; family Macrothelidae; genus Macrothele; species Macrothele yani. The sequence continues at coordinate 44,919,417 of CM077004.1, forward strand.
GTGACTGCCATGGAGATAACCTCAGGTTCGATCCTGGGCAGGTACGAACGTTCGAACCACTAAATGCCCGCCGTGCGTCGGATGGGCACGTTAAGCCGTCGGACCCCGGGTACTGCCCCCGGTAATAAATAAGGGCGTCTTTCTACCTCGCTTCTGTGTCACTTTCCTATATCGGGCCCAAATCTCCTAGCTTCCTGTTTCTAAGGGTTGTTTAGGACCTGGAGTCAGACACTCCCTTCCTAAAATCCTCTATGATCTGATCTGAAATTCGAAATCGAAACGCGAATGCCTTAGTGGTTAGATATTCAGACTGCTGATGAAGGGACCCGAGGTTCAAACCTGGCGTGGTGGTGTGAATTTCTAACAATCGCTAAATATATCCGCCGTGCATCGGGCGAGCACGTTATGTGACGGCCCTCGGATAGGAATGCCCCGATTACATGTAAAGGTGTTCATTCTTAAGCCCACCCCCTAATTTCTGTCTGTCTTCTATGTACAAAATCGTACGCTTGTACGATGGCACTACCTAGGGTGCTCTCTCATTTACAAACTATCCAGTCAGAATCGCTAGATTCACTCTAACTTCCTTCAGTTTCTGTGCCCTGCCCAAAAGCGCACAGAAACTGAATGAAGTTAGAGCACATATATATTTAAAATATGTGGATTTTTTGCATTACATATATTTGAAATACATTGAAGAGCAATTGAATTAGAGACAGCTGGCGTTATGCAAATGTGGCGCTGTGGGCGGCCCTGTAAACGGAAACGACATGACGTATGCAGCGATCTAACAATATAAGGAGTGATGCGACGGGAATCAGTAAGAGTCGGACGCAATATGGGTAAGACGAAGGATCTAAGCGCATTTGATCGTGGGCAAATTGTTGGGGCCCGACGAATGGGTCACTCCATCTCGGAAGTCGTGCAGACACTGGGATTTTCACGAGCCACTGGGTGACGGGTGCACCGTGAGTACATCGAATCCGGTAAAACCATCCCTGCAAGGGCCAACTGCCGTGGACAACAGCGTGTGGATGAGTGAGGTCATCGTCGGCTAGCTCGCATTGTAACAGCGGATAGACGGGCCACAGTGCAAGAAATCACTCGGGAATTTAACGCTGGTGCACAAAAACGTGTAAGCAGCCACACCATCCAGAACCATCTCCTCGCTATGGGGTACAGAAGCCATCGTCCCACGAGGGTCCCGCTGCTGACCGCACATCCCAGGGTGCAAAGATTAGCATGGGTGCGGAAACATCGCCACTGGACCCTAGAATGTGAGAAAATGTTGCCTGGACTGATGAGTCGAGATTCACGTTGGTACATGCGGATGGCAGGATACGAGTACGGCGTAAACCACATGAAGCGATGGATCCTTCTTGCCAGCAGGGTACTCTTCAAGCTGGTGGGGGTGGCATTCTCGTCTGGGGACTGTTTACGTGGACTGAAATGGGACCCCTGGTACGTGTGACATCGTCCCTCTCAGGTCAACGTTACCGGGATATCCTGAACGACCATTTGTTCTCGTTTGTGCGTCTTCAACATCCCATTGGGGACCTCATCCTGCAACAAGACAATGCACCATGCCATCGCTCCCGAATTGTATCCGAATGGTTGGGTGAACACTCCACCGACATGACCTCGCTTCCTTAGCCAGCAAGGTCACCTAACCTCAATCCCATCGAGCACATCTGGGATGCCATCCTGAGAGATGTTCGAGGGTCTGACCTCCTCCATCAAATCTTCGTGAACTGTGGGAGCTTGTTCAGGGGTCGTGGATCCGTATGGCTTCCCAACGCTTCCGGTGTCTTGTCGAGTCCATGCCGAGACGAATCGCAGCCGTCATCAGGACGAAAGGTGGTGTTACACGTTACTAGACAGGTATCTCTAATTCAATTGCTCTTCAGTGTATATGTACTCAAAAATTAGTACATATATTTCAAATGAGAAATGTCAGATATACCCACTATTGATTCTCTGTATGTACTCAAAAATGAGTACGTGTCTTTTCCAAAAATGAGACACAAGTACTTGGAGCTATTATAAGCCCAGAATGTACTCAAAAGCGAGTATATTTTGCTTATTTCTAAGTACCAATTTTTTACAGTGCCGAAATGCGATTTTTCTGCGGAAGAATGTTGAGATCACATGAAAAATTCATGCTTCTTTGCTAATCCTAAAATGTTCACAACCCAAAATATGTCAATGACAAAAAAAAAAAAAAAAAAAAAAAAAAAAAAAGGAGAGAGAGAGAGAGAGAGAGAAAAAAAATGTGGCTTTTCATTTTGTTGGATTTATCGTTGTATTGTGGAACAGCATTACACCATCAGCCTCAGAAAGTTCCCCCATTCGAAAATAAACCGATATATGATAAGTAGAATTAGGAGATTTCTTTTCAGTTAACCATAGAAAAGGACGCACTGTCCAAAGATTGCTCATCCTCTGAGCTGTAGTATTAGGATCTTTTCATTCTTATTCAAGTTATGATCCCAATCCTAGTCGGATTTTCTAAAAGGCCCGCTGATAATCTTTCCTTTACTGGATACAGAGATTGGTTGAGAGGAAAATGGCAAACTTTATTCTACCGCCTCTTCTTCTTGTTTTTTTTTTTTTTTTTTAGAGAAGTACAAAAGATTACACAGCTGCTATTTCTTCTGCTTCATGTCGTCTTACAAACTTGACTATGAATATGAATGCCCGTCAGTGAGAAAGAAGCACTGGAGACCCTCCCAAAAAAGGGGCGAATATGAGTGTTTGGAAAATCAAGTGTCCACACAGGAAAGCAAAAAGGTGCATAACATGCGTATAGAGTTTCAGCTTGAAATATACAGTAATTTAACGCGATTTTATTTTATATATGTGTCTCTGCTAGTTGATGTTTCAAATTAATTTTTAAACACATATTTTACTTTAGTAGCAATTGCGTGAACAAGGATTTCAAATGCTACACTGTACAAAAAAAAAAAAAAAAAAACAATTCACGAAAAATTTCTGAAAATAACGTGCAGCAAAGTTGCCCGTAGGTGTCCCGTCTTTTTCAGAAATACCCGTTTTTAAAAGTGCCCGTTTATTTTATCTTCCGTATTTTCACAGATTTTCCGTAGTCAGAAATTCCGTTTATTTCAGGAAAAATCTATTTCTGCTTTTCCCGTATTTAAACTGAAATTCCGCAAAATCAACTAACTGCCCTGCATTTCTCAGCCCTTACCCCCAGATAATCCTCCCGCCGCAAATGATCAAATGATCATATGTAAAGGATTTTGGAAGGGACGAGTTTCTGACCCCAGGTCTTAAACAACCCTTAGAAATTGGAAGCTAGAAGATTTGGGCTAGAGTGCCCGATAGGATAGTCACACCGAAGCGAAGTAGAAAGGGGGAGGAAGACGCCCTTATTTATTACCGGGTAGCCAGTACCCGGGGTCCGACGGCTTAACGTGCTCATCCGACGCACGGCGGATATTTAGCGGATCGAGCGTTCGTACCTGCTGGGATCGAATTGAGGTCCTTTCCGTGGCAGTCACAAACGTTGCCCACTAGGCCACCCGCTGCAAAAACCTCCCGCCCGCCGCAGTCAGGACCGAATTCCTTTAACCACTGAACTGCACACGCTCGGAAATCTGAATCACGTAAAACAAATTGGGCTACAATGATTTTTTTTTTTTTTTTTTTTTGGCATTAATGTGAGTGATTTAGTCATTTTATTTTCTGTTATTTTTCTGAATAGGTTTATAATATATATATATAGGGATGTAAGGTCACGTGATGCGTAACATCACAGCCTCTCCTTGACAAATATCAACCCCGCCTTCTCGTGGTGCATCCTGTTCACACTAAAGGGGCTCTGACGACCGCCAATAGCGGTATAACTATAACATCGGGATCAGAGGAAATGCTATCCCACACTCACCAACCCGCTTGGCCAGCGTGGTGAGTTATGGCCAAACGCCTCCAAAATGACTCTACAATTTAAATCTTGGCCCTCAGTCTCCGGCAGCTGGAATGTACCTGGCCAAGGCAGCGGCCAGTGCGACATGAAGGCAGAGGGTGCTAAGAATCCCCGGAGGACCGGACTAGGCTGCCATTTGATGCTGACCTTGGCTACGTATAATGGACGCTCCCTATCTTATGATTCAAGGCTTCTTGAATTGGAAGAGGAACTACAAAGGATCAAGTGGGACATCGTGGGGCTAAGTGAGGTAAGGAGAAAAGGAGAAGATCTCATTGAACTGAAAAGTGGACATCTCTTCTACTATCGTGGGACAGATACTGGCAGAACTAGTGGTGTTGGATTTATAATAAACAAGAAACTGAAGGATAAAGTTGTAGAAGTTGAAAGTTCCTCTGACAGAGCTGCACGACTCGTTATCCAACTCTCGAGAAGATACCAGGCTCAGATTATTCAAACTTATGCACCCACCACAAGTCATCCTGAAGAAGAAATTGAAGAATTTTATGAGGAAATTCGTGATCTAAATAATAAAGGTAAGCAGCACTTGAAGATAATTATGGGAGATTTCAATGCAAAAATAGGGCACCGACAACAGAATGAAACTTCAGTAGGTAAATTCGGTCACGGCAACAGAAACCAGCGTGGAAATACTCTCGTAGAGTTTGCAGAGGCAGAAGGATTTTTCATCTTGAACTCCTTTTTCAAGAAAAAGCCACACAGGAAATGGACATGGATACATCCAATTGGGACGACAAGTGAAATTGATTTTATTATGTGTAACAAAAAATTCGTCATCGAAGACTGCACTGTGCTGAACAAGTTCAACACAGGTAGTGACCATAGATTGGTGAGATGTAAGATGCACCTCAACACAGAACTGGAACGTGCCAAGCTCATAAGACAAACAAAATGTATTGACATAACCAACCTTAAAAAACACCATAATACTTTCAAGTTGGAACTGAAGAACAGATTCTCTGCTTTAGAAGGCCTAACATCGGAAGAAGTGGATATTTCGGAAGTTAACAGAAAAGTAACCAAAGCTATTATGGAAACAGCAACAAAATTAGCTGGGTCTAAGAACAAATTGCATGTGAACAAATTATCAGGAAAAACCAAAATGTTGATGCAAAAAAGAAGAGAGATGAGGACAACTAAAGAAGATGTGACTTCCAAAGTGGAATATATAGAGCTATGCAAGACAGTACGAAAAAGTATCACTGAAGACGTAAGGAAATTCAACTGTGAACTAGTAAAGAAAGCAATTGAAAACAACCAAAGCCTAAAGATAGCAAAGTGACATCTCAGTAAGGGAAGAAAACAGATTATGGCTCTGAGAAAAGAAGATGGTTCTATAACAAGAAATAGAGGCGAAATTTTGACAAGAGTGAAAGATTTCTACTCCAAATTAAATGAAAGGGATGATACATGTACTCCAGACATCATGAATGGTACCAGAGTTCTTCCAGTCCTTCCAGCAGAAGTTGCTCATGCAATCAAGAACATGAAGCGGGGGAAAGCTCCAGGAGAAGATGGAATTACTGTAGACATCATACAAGAAGCAAGTGGAGAAATTGAAACAGTACTCGCCCAAATTTTCACTCGATGCCTTAATGAAGGGAAGATTCCTGAGGATTGGAACAATGCTACAATGATCCTGCTACATAAAAAAGGTGACATTGAGGATCTCAGGAACTACAGACCTATCAGCCTTCTATCAGTGGTTTATAAAATCTTCTCTAAAGTTCTTTCACACCGCTTGAAGGTGACACTGGACATGGCTCAACCGAGAGAACAAGCTCGATTCAGGAGTGGCTACAGCACAATAGATCATATCCACGTACTAAGAGAACTAATTGAAAGAGCGAGGGAATATGAACTTCCATTGTGCATGGCTTTTATCGATTATGAAAAAGCCTTTGATTCGGTGAAACCCATCAGCAGTTACAACGGCTCTGAAATCCTGCGGTATTGAAGATGCATACATTAATATTATTAATAACATCTATGAAAAATGCAAGTGCAAAGATTCGGCTCTTTGAAAATAAAACACACATAAAAATTGGAAAGGGAGTGAGACAAGGTGACACCATATCTCCGAAGCTCTTTAATGCCACATTGGAAAATGTCTTTCAATCACTGAACTGCGAAAACAAAGGGATAAAGATTAATGGAGATTATCTAACCCACCTTCGTTTTGCTGATGACGTAGTCATTTTTGCAACTACCCCATCAGAGCTGCAGAGTATGATCCAGGAACTTGTTGACAAGAGTAAAGAAGTGGGATTAAAAATGAACTTTCAGAAGACAAAAGTGATGTTCACTGCTTTTACAAGAAATGAAGATTTATCGATTGATGGAGAAAAACTGGAGATAACAGATACGTATGTTTATCTTGGACAGCAGATATCAAGTGAGGGTCACATTGATGAAGAAATTAATCGGCGTACAAAACTTGCCTGGAGAGCTTTTGGAAGAAACAGCATAATTTTCAAGAGCAATATGCCATTATGTCTTAAAAGAAAAGTGTTTGATCAATGCATCCTTCCAGTGCTTACGTATGGTGCAGAGACGTGGACCTTAACTAAAAGAGACATACAAAGGCTGCAGACAACTCAAAGTAGCATGGAGAGGTGCATGCTTGGTATAACCAGGAGAGATAAGAAGAGGAACTCGTGGATCCGAAAAATGACAAGAGTGGAAGACATCATGATCAGAGTTAAATCCCTGAAATGGCAATGGGCTGGACATACTGCCAGAAGGACAGACCATAGATGGACAGCCGAAATTTTAGATGGGATTCCAAGTGACAGGAAAAGACCCAGAAAAAGACCACATGTGAGATGGGTGGATGAAATTCGTAAATATGCGGGAGTGACATGGAGGAGACTGGCACAAGACAGACCGTCTCCACAACGGTCTGTCTTGTGCCAGTCTCCCGTCACTCCCGCATATTTACGAATTTCATCCACCCATCTCCCATGTGGTCTTTTTCTGGGTCTTTTCCTGTCCCTTGGAATCCAATCTAAAATTTCGGCTGTCCATCGATGGTCTGTCCTTCTGGCAGTATGTTCAGCCCATTGCCATTTCAGGGATTTAACCCTGATCATGATGTCTTCCACTCTCGTCATTTTTCGGATCCACGAGTTCCTCTTCTTATCTCTCCTGGTTATACCAAGCATGCACCTCTCCATGCTTGTTTGAGTTGTCTGCAGCCTTTGTATGTCTCTTTTAGTTAAGGTCCACGTCTCTGCACCATACGTAAGCACTGGAAGGATGCATTGATCAAACACTTTTCTTTTAAGACATAATGGCATATTGCTCTTGAAAATTATGCTGTTTCTTCCAAAAGCTCTCCAGGCAAGTTTTGTACGCCGATTAATTTCTTCATCAATGTGACCCTCACTTGATATCTGCTGTCCAAGATAAACATACGTATCTGTTATCTCCAGTTTTTCTCCATCAATCGATAAATCTTCATTTCTTGTAAAAGCATTGAACATCACTTTTGTCTTCTGAAAGTTCATTTTTAAACCCACTTCTTTACTCTTGTCAGCAAGTTCCTGGATCATACTCTGCAGCTCTGATGGGGTAGTTGCAAAAATGACTATGTCATCAGCAAAACGAAGGTGGGTTAGATAATCTCCATTAATCTTTATCCCTTTGTTTTCCCAGTTCAGTGATTGAAAGACATTTTCCAATGTGGCATTAAAGAGCTTCGGAGATATGGTGTCACCGTGTCTCACTCCCTTTCCAATGTTTATGTGTGTTGTATTTTCAAACAGCCGAATCTTTGCACTTGCATTTTCATAGATGTTATTAATAATATTAATGTATGCATCTTCAATACCGCAGGATTTCAGAGCCGTGGTAAGTGCTGATGGTTTCACCGAATCAAAGGCTTTTTCATAATCGATAAAAGCCATGCACAATGGAAGTTCATATTCCCTCGCTCTTTCAATTAGTTCTCTCAGTACGTGGATATGATCTATTGTGCTGTAGCCACTCCTGAATCCAGCTTGTTCTCTCGGTTGAGCCATGTCCAGTGTTACCTTCAATTGGTGTGAAAGAACTTTAGTGAAGATTTTATAAACCACTGATAGGAGGCTGATAGGTCTGTAGTTCCTGAGATCCTCAATGTCACCTTTTTTATGTAGCAGGATCATTGTAGCATTGTTCCAATCCTCAGGAATCTTCCCTTCATTAAGGCATCGAGTGAAAATTTGGGCGAGTACTGTTTCAATTTCTCCACTTGCTTCTTGTATGATGCCTATAGTAATTCCATCTTCTCCTGGAGCTTTCCCCCGCTTCATGTTCTTGATTGCATGAGCAACTTCTGCTGGGAGGACTGGAAGAACTCTGGTACCTTTCATGATGTCTGGAGTACATGTATCATCCCTTTCATATAATTTGGAGTAGAAATCTTTCACTCTTGTCAAAATTTCGCCTCTATTTCTTGTTATAGAACCATCTTCTTTCTCAGAGCCATAATCTGTTTTCTTTCCTTACTGAGATGTCCCTTTGCTATCTTAAGGCTTTGGTTGTTTTCAATTGCTTTCCTCACTAGCTCACAGTTGAATTTCCTTACGTCTTCAGTGATACTTTTTCGTGTTGTCTTGCATAGCTCTATATATTCCACTTTGGAAGTCACATCTTCTTTAGTTGTCCTCATCTCTTCTTCTTTGCATCAACATTTTGGTTTTTCCTGATAATTTGTTCACATGCAACTTGTTCTTAGACCCAGCTAATTTTGTTGCTGTTTCCATTAGAGCTTTGGTTACTTTTCTGCTAACTTCCGAAATATCCACTTCTTCCGATGTTAGGCCTTCTAAAGCAGAGAATCTGTTCTTCAGTTCCAACTTGAAAGTATTATGGTGTTTTTTAAGGTTGGTTATGTCAATACATTTTGTTTGTCTTATGAGCTTGCCACGTTCCAGTTTAGTGTTGAGGTGCATCTTACATCTCACCAATCTATGGTCACTACCTGTGTTGAACTTGTTCAGCACACTGCAGTCTTCGATGACGAATTTTTTGTTACACATAATAAAATCAATTTCACTTGTCATCCCAATTGGATGTCTCCATGTCCATTTCCTGTGTGGCTTTTTCTTGAAAAAGGAGTTCAAGATGAAAAATCCTTCTGCCTCTGCAAACTCAACGAGAGTATTTCCACGCTGGTTTCTGTTGCCGTGACCGAATTTACCTACTGAAGTTTCATTCTGTTGTCGTTGCCCTATTTTTGCATTGAAATCTCCCATAATTATCTTCAAGTGCTGCTTACCTTTATTATTTAGATGACGAATTTCCTCGTAAAATTCTTCAATTTCTTCTTCAGGATGACTTGTGGTGGGTGCATAAGTTTGAATAATCTGAGCCTGGTATCTTCTCGATAGTTGGATAACGAGTCGTGCAGCTCTGTCAGAGGAACTTTCAACTTCTACCACTTTATCCATCAGTTTCTTGTTTATTATAAATCCAACACCACTAGTTCTGCCAGTATCTGTCCCACGATAATAGAAGAGATGTCCACTTTTCAGTTCAATGAGATCTTCTCCTTTTCTCCTTACCTCACTTAGCCCGACGATGTCCCACTTGATCCTTTGTAGTTCCTCTTCCAATTCAAGAAGCCTTGAATCAGAAGATAGGGAGCGTCCGTTATAGGTAGCCAAGGTCAGCATCAAATGGCAGCCTAGTCCGGTCCTCCGGGGATTCTTAGCACCCTCTGCCTTCATGTCGCACTGGCCGCTGCCTTGGCCAGGTACATTCCAGCTGCCGGAGACTGAGGGCCAAGATTTAAGTTGTAGAGTCATTTTGGAGGTGTTTGGCCATAACTCACCACGCTGGCCAAGCGGGTTGGTGAGTGTGGGATAGCATTTCCTCTGATCCCGATGGTATAGTTATACCGCTATTGGCGGTCGTCAGAGCCCCTTTAGTGGGAACAGGATGCACCACGAGAAGGCGGGGTTGACATTTGTCAAGGAGAGGCTGTGATGTTACGCATCACCTGACCTTATATATATATATATATATATTTTTTTTTTTTATGTTTGTGTGCAGCAGTACTTTTTACAAATTAATCACTTTTTCATCGTGAGTTATCGAAGTAAGAATATGCTTTGCAACTTGATTTTCCTAAACTAACAATGACTTTCAGTTATCTTTCAAAAAAAAAAAAAGGTGAAATGTACTCTTTTGTAGTATTTTTTCTCAAAAAAAGAACGTCCTAAATATAAAATTTACCCTTGATAGCTATAATAGCTTTTAGCTCTTATAGCAGTCAAGGGCATATTATAGAAATCGTATCTGTACAATAAGTTAAGTACCCGGTGTCTTACAGTAACGCAATATATAACAAATAGCTGGTGCGCAAAGTAGAGGAGAGGAGAAGAAATATCCTGTACCCAAATAAACAAAATTCATGCGATATGCTGTCCACAATATCCGATCTCGCTACGAAACTTCAAAATTCAAGAGACGATTGAAATTTAAAAGTTAATCAAACCTCAAGTATTCTCACGAATCTCTCCTATTACCGGTAATTTCTCGTTATACGGATACGGAAAAAGTAAGAACGTAGTTTTTCCGTTAATATACGAAAGGAATTACGGAAAGGTTTCTGAAAATTCAGAATTTTCCGTTAACACATCTCTCAAATGGTATTTTACCGTCAATATAAGAAAGAAACTGCGGAAAGTTTCTGAAAATTCTGAATTTTCCCGTGGTACGCAAAAATCAGCGAAATTCAGGTTTCTTTCCGTCATTTCACGGAAAAAGTTGTATCAGAAACATGCTTCGTTAATTCACGAAAGAAATGACGGAAAGTGGCTCGTGAATTTCAGAACATTTTTTACAGTGTATAGGATAAAACTAGGTTTCAACACAGGCATCAATCTTACACTGTGGTGGCTGATGCTGCTGAAAATGTGCGTGCTACGACTCCCCCCCCCCCCCTTCATGCACCTCCACTTTTTTTCCGTAATTATGTGCAAATTTGTATGAGTTATCAATCCTTTTCTTCACCTTTTTAGCGTCAAAAATTACATTAATCGTCTTTTTATTTTAGAACCATATATTCGATAAAATATTTTCGCCAAAAATTTTGCAGAATACTAAATACAGACATTTAACGTGGACCAGGAATATCAAACAAAGATCTTCGCTTTTTCCACGTTCATAAGTGAGAATACACAGAATTTGTTGGATGTTAGCGTCCTTTGCTCGTTTCTTTTATTTTCATCGAACACCCGCTGCAAGTTTGTTTACATTTGCGAGTTTCAGTTGCGCGGATGCAGCCAGCCAGCGGTGCGTTGCAGAGAATTATGGAATCACGACCCTGGACAATTGAGATGAGATGATGGCGTCGCTTCGATGTTGTGTGAACACGTTACTTGTTCTTCTTACAAAAGTGCTCTAAAAGAGTGATGCTAAAAGGACTATCGCTGGAATAAACTGTGTTTGTGTGAACTCCCAAAGGGATATATATATATATCATGGTAACACTGTTTAAAACAGACTAAATAGCAAGCAAAGTTCGTTGTTGTTTAATAACTCATTCGTTTTATGTTTAGTATTATCAGTCAACTTACATTAGCGTTTTAGTTGAGTGTTTAGTCAAGAATAAATAACGATAAATATATTTCAGGAGTCTGTCGATTATGAAGATAGTTACCATTGCAAATATTTTCTTAGTTTTTAACTTACACCATCAGATTTATTAATCTGTGACGAACTCAGCTGCCGAGAAAACATATTCAGCTGGGGAACATCTAAAAAATGTATTTATTTATTTACTCAGGTTTTTTGAAAAATATGTTTTTATTTATTTCCGTATTTTTAATGGGAAATATTTTTGCGATGTCTTTGTTCAATGTACAATCAACCTTGTAATCGTATTATTTGTGATTTTCAGTGCACTTTTGAAGAACTTAAATATGAATTAATTGTACATGAATTAACTAAATTACCCTAAGTGTTACACTATAAAGACTTTATGAAATGCAAATGGATCAAGCTTCATTTTTCGGCCCTCCCCAAGAATCGTGAATCCAAAGGCTTTTACTTAGGATTTACACTGTCTGACTGAGAAAATGCCACACCACGAAGACGTGAACGTAGCGCCATGCAAATTGCAGAGTGAGTGCACACGAGCAAGTTATGCAAATGATCGCATTTGCAGGCCGATCGCACGAACTGCGCACGGGATATAAGCGGACATCCAGCCCGTGAGGCCATCAGTCGAGACGTCTCATGGCCGCGAGAAGTGAGTGGTTCTGCTGTAACTGTGTCCGGAGAACGAACAAGAGGTGCTAATGCCGTTAAGACGCCGTCCTACGCGATTTCGTCAAACGGATGAGTTCACGAGAGGTGTTATCGCATGCCTTCTTACCGCCGGATGGTCCTTGCGTCGTATTGCTGAAAAAAGAGCAACGTGATGCGGTAACCGTCCGTCGTATTTGGAGACAGTGGTCCCAGGAAGGATCTGTGCAACGTCGTAGAGGGACCGGAGCACGGAGATACACGTCCGAGCGCACCGATCGTCGCATCCGACGTCATGCCGTAGCGGACACACAGGCCACAACGGACGACATTTTGCAGAGTGTACGAGGAGGCTTGGATGCTCCGATATCGACGCGGGCAGTGACGCTCTTATTGGCTGCGTCTGGTGTTTGCTATCTAGTCGTCAGTTGCAAAGGCTACCCTTAACAGCGAGTTATCGTCGTTACCGCTTGGCGTAGTGTCACTCTAGAGCTACGTGGGGTGTAGAATGGAACAGTGTGGTGCTCACCGACGAATCGCGGTTCTGTCTCACCATGGATGATCGCCGTGTGAGAGTCTGGAGGGGACGTGGCCAGCGGGCGGATTCCTCCGCCATTTTGATGCGCCACACGGCCATCCAACGTGGAATCATGGTGTGGGGTGCTATCAGAGCCAACAGCCGCTCACTGCTGGTACGCATTACGGGCACATTCACAGCACACCGCTATGCTGACGAGGTGATGGGGGCCCGTGGCACTATCATATCTGCAGGCAGTGTTTCTTTCAGGCATACATCCAGGGGGACGAAGCCCTCCCGGAAACGACCCCCCCCCCCCGAGACATTTTCGGTTACCGAGCCAAATTTTAATAAATTCAGGCTATGATGAAAAAGGAAGTTTCGTTTCTTTTTTATGCTACAAATATTTCTCCAATTATATTTTTTTTTAATATTTGTTCAAATGGTACTAGTTATGTAGTTTATTTTATTAAGAAGTGTATTACGAACCATGGTATTCTTCAAAATAATATAAGTAGACTAATCATACCTAATTGTCTGGGGATCGTGATTCAGGAACAAGAGTGCGTTGAATGCATTTTATAAGATAAAAATTTCAAGCCAGCGGAACCTCCCACTTCCCTCCTTTAGCTGAAAACAGTTTCTTATTCCTGAAATGTTTGAAGAAGTAATTACTATATCAGGTATGTAAATAGAATTTTTCTTCGGGGGGGGGGGGGGGAGAAAAAAGGAAGTTTATGAAGTCCAACAAAATTAAAGTTGATGAAAAATTTAAGAAAAATGAAAGCATTTTTTTTTTATGCAAGTTGGTACAATTTTATTAAATTGAGGCATTTTTTTCGAATGTAAGTCGCATTTTAACCAAAAACAAAAAAAATGGAACATTTTCCCGGCGGTAGGGGAAGGCGCCCTCTAAATGCGCCCCTGCAGCTAGATATATAGTAATTACTTCTATATATATATATAAATATAGTACACATTTTGAAGATGACAATTATATTCCAATTATATTCAAATTGATCGGAAACTTGAAACTTGGTCGTTCTGGGTGGTGTAGTGGTTAGCATTCCCGGGCGTTTTTCTGGGAGACGCGGGTTCGAGTCCCGCTCCAGGACAATGAAAATTTTCAAGCTTTCGGATATTGTCTGACTTACCATCCTTGTCACATTTACGCCAAAAATTGGATTGCCATCTTCAAAATTTGTATTATATGGCTTAATCCCGTATTTCTTTCATGATAAATATAGTAGTTAAAATTATATATATATAGAGAGAGAGCAAATGGAAAACCTGCCCTCTCTAAGGTTCCATTTGCCCCTCCCCCGTCCAAAATGTCCTGAAAGAAACACTGTCTGCAGGGCATCCCAAACTCTGTCTTTCAACAGGATAACGCTCGGCGGCATATCGCTTGGATCAGCCTGAATGTCCTACACGGTGTGCGGATGCTTCCGTGCTCAGCGCGATCCCCACCGACCTCTCGCCCATCGAGCATCTGTGGGACACGATTGGACGTCGATTGAGTACCCCCCCCCCCCCGCAAAATGAAGTTCAACTGAGGACTCGGATCAACACCACATAGTCCACGATACCCCGGAACTCTATTCGGACTGTCATTTCCTCGATGCCACGTCGGATTCAACGCTATTTCGCCCAAAATGGGGGCCACACTCCTTATTGATAATCCTGTATATTCGGCCATTGAGTCTGTATGTGACAGTAAGATAATTGATCTACTTGCCTATCTGTGTCGCAGTTAGGACTGTTTTCGAGCAGCGGCGTTTTCTCTGTCAAGCAGTGTATTTTTACTTTCACTTAGGATCTTAAGGATTTTACGTCAATTTTCCTCCTGTAAAGTTCTTAAAGAAAGTGATCCTTTCGAGAAAGAATCTACTGAATTAATTGGAGTCGCTATTCAAGAAATTAAAAAATTACGAAAATTTTACTAAAAAGAACAAAAAAATAGAAGCCCACAAAGAGAATTTAACTGATTGATCGCTTGATACAGTATTTATTGTTATGCTGTGGTAAAGAAAGGAGCTTTACCATGCATTCACGTATCACGACCTACAGTCGAAAAGGAGCTTTACTGCAAAAAGTAAAAATACACTGCTTGACAGAGAAAACACCGCTGCTCGAAAACAGACCTAACTGCAACACAGATAGCCAAGTAGATCCTGAACAAAGGTAACAATCAGATAAGCTTTCCTTCTGTTTTGGTCAAATACGGCATCCTGTAGGAATTATGGATAAAACTTAGCCCAGTCTCCAGTTCCGAAAGGTTACGTTCGTGAGTGTCACGGAGAAACCTCAGGTTCGATCCCAGGCAGATACGAACGCTCGAACCACTTAATATCCGCCGTCTATTGGTTGGGCACGTTAAGCCGACAGACCCCGTACTGGCTCCCTGGTAATAAATAAGGGCGTCTTCTTTCCTCTTTCTACCTCGCTTCAGTGTCACTTTCCTATCGGGCACTCTAACCCAAATCTCTTAGCTTCCTATTTCTATGGGTTGTTTAAGACCTGGGGTTAGACACTCCCTTCCTAAAACCCTCTACATATGATCTGAGTTCCAAGAGGAAAAAGAGATTGGAACGTGCTCAGAGAAGTTCAGCACACACAGCTTACTTCACAAACCCAAGCGGGTTTGTGAAGTAAACTGTGTGTAGCCACACTGTATGGCCGTGATGACCGACAAATAAGCGCGAAAGACCGGCACTGAGTCTTCAGTTCTTAATGCAATGTTTTTAAAACCTATCGGCGAACAAGAGCTTTCTTTGGCTACAGCCCGGTTAAAAATAAGATTTTCTGCTGGCAGCAAATAATCGATTAATGCTTTGCACTAAAAAGAAATTAAATTGCCATTCGTATTGTTTTAATACGAATCGCAATTCAAATATTTTTAGCGTGCTACAACACGGTAGCACATAGCTACCCGCAGCTACTGATGTTATATCAATGACACTTTTTCGTCGATCACATATCAAGGGCGACTCCTGGCTTTTGTGCTATGTAGGATGTAAAGGGACGGAGCACGGGAAGTAAGGCTTACATTATGATCACCTACAAAATAAGCTGTAGGGCCCCCTTTAGACCATTAGGATCACCTACAAAATAAGCAGTAGGGCCCCTTTAGCCCATTATGGTCACCTACAAAATAAGCAGTAGGGCCCCTTTAGCCCATTATGGTCACCTACAAAATAAGCTGTAGGGCCGCCTTTAGCCCATTATGATCACCTACAAAATAAGCTGTAGGGCCTCCTTTAGCCCATAAAACAGCAGCCACTCGGCGAAACATCAATTCGATGAGGTGGCGATAAGTATTCTGGGGTATCTGGTACCGTAATGTAAACAGCAGGTCCTCCATTTTCCGTACATTCCTGGGGGGTGGTGGTTTAGCGCGAACCCGCTTTTACAAGTCGAACCACAAATGTTTGATTGGGTTCATATCAGGTGAATTTGGAGGCCTGGGCATTAACAGAAAGTCACCAGCATGTTCCTTGAATCACTCCCTGAACGATTCTGGCAGTGTGGCATGGCGCATTATCCTGTTGGCAATGGCCATCACCAGCAGGGAACACAGTTGCTATGAATGGGTGAACTTGGTCCGCAACGATGTTAATATACATGACAGCGGTCAGGGATTGTGCTATTGGGATAATACAGCCTAAGGTGTCCCAAGAAAACATCGCCCACAGCATAACACCGCCGCCACCGGCCAGTTTCCGCCCAACAGTGCATCCAGGTGCCATGGCCTCCGTTGGTAAGCGGCGTATACGCTATCGGCCGACTGCGTGATGCACCAGGAATTTCGATTCGTCAGACCAGCCCACTTTCTTCCAATCATCCCCATTCCAATCTCGATGATCTTGGGCCCATTTCATGCGTTGTTGGCGATGACGTGCAGTGAGCATGGGGACCCGACTGGGTCTTTGGCTACACAGGCCCACGCGCAGAAGGCTGCGATGAACTGTGTGCTGTGACACATTGCCCTGATCACCAATGTTGTAGTTGCGGGTTATTTGTCGCACTGTGGCCCTGCGGTCGCTGTGAACAATGCGCGACAGTCTCCGGTCAACTCTGGCATCAATGAGCTGCGGACGACCCACGGCTCAAAGACGGTTCGTCGTTTGGCCATCTGTGCTCCACTTTTGATACGTACTCGCAAAGCGGAACGTGAAACAACCACAAGTCACACCGTTTCCGAGATCGTAGTTCCGAGGCGCCGTGCAATCCCAATTTGTCCTTTATTAAACACCGATAAATCGGCAGCTTTTCCCATTGTGTCCTCGAACACTACTAACCGAAAGCCCGTTCTCGGGTTATATATACAGTATACTGCTCTATGAACTTTACCTGCGCCAACGTTCGGTCTCCAGGCGCGCTCATTTCTCTAGGCTGGGGGTGGTTATGATGTAATGGGTCATCGGTGTATGAAAATCTTCTTAAAAAATAAAAACTGTATATCCTGAAGTTAAACGCATATAAACCAAACAGTAAAATAAATAGTAACAATAAAACGAAATAAAAATGTAATTTACTAAGGATCGTTATATGTACTTGAAGTTAATTCTTCTGTGTATAACGAAATAGATTTCTCCGTCATTTTTGTCCATGCCTGGGGCTCGAATCCGGGTCCCCTCACTCTGGGATAAGTCACTCTACCAATTGAGCTACGCGGACGTTCGTTCTGACTGCTATCTGCCTTTATGTCGTGTGCGTCCTGCTGGGCAGGCACGTCACATGTGTTTCTTGGAAACGATGATATCGTTGACTGTATCATGAACGTTGTGGCCATTTTTCAGTTCCTTGAAGGATGATCTCTCTCTCTCTCTCTCTCTCTCTCTCTCTCTCTCTCTCTCTCTCTCTCTCTCTCTCTCTCTCTCTCTCTCTTTGTGGATCTTGAAGTTGATCCATTGAGATTATCTTCAGCTGTTGAATTTCGACTGTAGGTCGTGATACGTGAATGTAGTAAAGCTCCTTTCTTTACCACAGCACAACAATAAATACTGTATAGTGAACAGTAAATTCAAACACAAAACAGAACATACGTTGAAACTTCAAAAAACCTGGCGGAAGACAAATACTTCCTTTTCATTACAAATCTCTCACGTGAGCTGCGCGTTGGTTAGTAAACGTCCCAGGACACCAGCTCATGTTGTGTTTCAAAAGATCACATCAGATCATATGTAGAGGATTTTAGGAAGGGAGTGTCTGACCCCAGGTCTTAAACAACCCTTAGAAATAGAAAGCGAGGAGATTTGGGCTAGAGTGTCCGATAGCAAAGTGACACGGAAGCGAGGAAAAAGAGGGAGGAAGACACCTTTATTTATTACCGGGGGGAGTACCGGGGGTCCAACGGCTTAACGTGCCCATCCGACGCACGGTGGGTATTTAGTGGGTCGAACGTTCGTACCTGCCCAGGATCGAACCTGAGTTTTATCTCCATGGCAGTCACGAACGCTGACCACTAGGCCACCCGCGGCGTTTTGTGTTTCGAAAGAGGGGCCATCGAACATATGAACGAGAGTAAGCGACGCTTAGCAGCTTGTTGAATGACTCGAGACGTCCTCAGCATGCTGTACAATTCTGTGGCCTTCTGCCCTGTATTAAAGTTAAGAAAAGCTGAAAAGAATATTAATATCAATTCTTCTAACTACCAAAATAATGTTTTAACTCCTATATTTAAAGGGGAAATACCATTCCATTAACCACAGAGCTTTCAAAGAGTAGAACTCCGTCAGTATAAGGCTACCAGTCATACATACAAAAGAAATAAAAATAAAATAAGACGGGTATCAAGTCTATACCTCCTGCTCATATTCCTTCAAAGTCCCCTGATGTGTCACCAATGTGCCTTCGGACTGCTAAAAAGAGCGCTTTCTAAACACAGGCCTGAAACAGTATGGAAATAAGTGGAAGAGGGGCACTACCAATTTTAAGAAATGTCCTGTTATCTTGGAAATCTAGATGTAGATTCGTAGTCCAGAGTACGGGCTTTCAGAAAGAACATTTAAGAAAGAAATAATTTTATGTTAAACTTTAATTACATATCTCAAAAATCGCTCTAAAAATGTCTGAACATCCTCTGTACGTTTCGCATACATCTGAATTCTTTACAATGAGCTGTTTATAAAGCCATCTCGACGTGCTTCATTGCAATGGAATGCTCCTAATTATTTGTTACTTCAGCATAATATGCGTAGTACGAAGTGCATAAAAATAACTGGTGAATAATGAAAATGAACATTTGTCAAACAATAATGACTAGAAATTGAAGTGAATTCGTTTTATGTTTGAGCATGCGAGGAATGAATTCGCTCGTGACCACATGAATTGTTTTTAATCACACTGAAGAAAATTCCGAATGCCAGGTAAAATAGTCTCAAATTTTTACATTCGGACAGTTTTATTTGGTTTTGATTCTATGAACTCTTTAAATAGATCTTACGAAGCACAGTTTTTGCACTAGAAAAATACACTCGCACATCACTGGATGTAACTGTCCAGGAGAGAAGGATTAATAACTTTACATCTTTGAACACAACAAATGAGACTTGCTTTCGAAGAACACTTTCATCCCACCATAAAGTATCTTTTTTTCCCCTTTAATTTTTAGTCTTTATCGGGATTGTTTGAAACAAAGCGTTGCAGCGTGGAAAGAAAGCCCTTAGAAATTATTTTTATTCCAGCGTTTTACTTCAAATTTCAAGATACCGCGCACGTAACACAAACTCATTTGGTAAGAAATTAATCTGATTATTTAAAATGTGCTTAGATTTTTACAAAATGCAATAGAAATTTTATGCATTGACGCCTGAACCACGTTGCATGAAAATTGGAAACTCGCTGTACGTATATAAATTTCAGAGTACCATTGTGATGAATGCAACCAGAAAATAAAAGTTGAATCTTTAACGGCGTTGTGACCTGACTAGTGTTTCGCGAATTTATGTGGATCTTTGCTGACATTTGTTTTACTGCCGAGATTGTATAATTACGCTTCTCATTAAGCATTAATAAGCGCTTCTGGGATTTCGCGTAGAGAGCATTAAAATTGCGGGGAAACAAAAGCTAATGTTCACTTCGGTGAAGATTCCTGTGAGATACCCAGAAAAACACGGGAACCATTCTTTTGGAAGAAGACCAACTGTTTTGAGAGTCACAGCAGACTCGTTCAGTTCATTGCATTGGATTGCTTTGTGCTTCTTGGCGCAAGGGTGATATAAAATATTCGCGGATTTTCCTTTTCAATCGCCTGCGCGACACACAAGAGAAAAGAGAGAGAAAGAGCAGAATCGATGCGTCGGAGGAGAAGAGAAAAAACGATGGCACGAGGAAATAAAGAAGTAAGGAAGAATGCTGCATACGAAGAGGAAAGAGAGAGGGAGTGGAAAATGTACGAGAGATTGGCAAAGAAGGAGCAAAGCCTCCATGGATGCACAGCAGTCGCTTTCAACGCTTTGTAATGATGAACTCTGGCGCATGGAAACAAAGCGGGCCGCCCTTTTGCTTCGCACCTACAGGGCGCAAAGGAAAGGAAAGGCGAAAATGAATGAATCAATGGAATACGGCCTTTTCAAATGCTGCATTTTTATGCCACTTTAGGCTTTCCGCTGGCACGCAGTACCTTGGTTTGAGAAAAGCGAAGAAGCACAACTTCTCTCTCATCACTCCCACCTTGTGATCCCCCCCCTTTTTTACTGACCCCCATTTTCCCGTACACAAGCAAACACAGACATGGAGCGGACTGCACGTGCAAAATTCTGACCGTGTTCTCTGTTGTGCTTTGAAGGAGTTTGTTGAAAAGGCGGTGCTTTAAGTCCTTTGAAGCAAAGACCCAAGCATGGCTGAAAAATCCCCACAGAGACCACAGAGAGCAACTATGAACCGAGTTCATGAAAGACATGTCTGCTCCCTGTTCAGTTCCCTTTTCCTGGGCATCGTTGTCACCCTTACAACCGAATTGACCCCCTCCCCGTCTTCCTCGGCCGCTGAATGCCAGGCATCGGTCTCTCTGGCTCACTCCCTTTCCCCCATGCAACACCCTCCCTTGATCCGACAAATCTCTCACTTTGGAGCAATTGGGCACAATGAGCAATTGTGGTGTAGAGAGCTAATTCTCTTCAGATGTACTCACTGACATCGATTAGGTCCCCGTGAATTATACGCCCCTTATATTTCGTTCTATCCCTCCCCCGTCTCTCCTTTCCACAACCGTCTTATCGGATCTGTTTTTCCCCCTCGCTTTTGCTACTGATACTAACAACTCGTTCCGGAGGATTTGGCTTCTAATCTGTTTGCGCTTTCAATCTCGGAAGTATCCCTCCCTTCTACAGGAAAGGTGAAACCCGGGGTGTCAAGAGATGTACGTAAATAAACTGCATCTTATATGGGGAAAGGATTGTCAGATTTATGTACTTCGCTTTGAGGGCTACCTTAAACACCCTTGCCCGTGGCATTTCAAATGACTTTTCACAGTTTTAGTTGACAAGGAGACAAGCTATTGCAGTTGATTGCCTTCTAGTCAGCTATGTGCAAAATGTTAGGAAAAATTTAAAGTAGCATGTATTATATTATATTATATTATATTCATCATCATCATCATTGTCAACCATTATCAATCCACTGCTGGACGAAGGTCTCCCCAAGTTTCCTCCACAACGGTCTGTCTTGTGCCAGTCTCCTCCATGTCACTCCCGCATATTTACGAATTTCATCCACCCATCTCCCATGTGGTCTTTTTCTGGGTCTTTTCTTGTCCCTTGGAATCCCATCTAAAATTTCGGCTGTCCATCGATGATCTGTCCTTCTGGCAGTATGTCCAGCCCATTGCCATTTCAGGGATTTAACTCTGATCATGATGTCTTCCACTCTCGTCATTTTTCGGATCCACGAGTTCCTCTTCTTATCTCTCCTGGTTATACCAAGCATGCACCTCTCCATGCTACTTTGAGTTGTCTGCAGCCTTTGTATGTCTCTTTTAGTTAAGGTCCACGTCTCTCCACCATACGTAAGCACTGGAAGGATGCATTGATCAAACACTTTTCTTTTAAGACATAATGGCATATTGCTCTTGAAAATTATGCTGTTTCTTCCAAAAGCTCTCCAGGCAAGTTTTGTACGGCGATTAATTTCTTCACCAATGTGACCCTCACTTGATATCTGCTGTCCAAGATAAACGTACGTGTCTGTTATCTCCAGCTTTTCTCCATCAATCGATAAATCTTCATTTCTTGTAAAAGCATTGAACATCACTTTTGTCTTCTGAAAGTTCATTTTTAATCCCACTTCTTTACTCTTGTCAGCAAGTTCTTGGATCATACTCTGCAGCTCTGATGGGGTAGTTGCAAAAATGACTACGTCATCAGCAAAACGAAGGTGGGTTAGATAATCTCCATTAATCTTTATCCCTTTGTTTTCCCAGTTCAGTGATTGAAAGACATTTTCCAATGTGGCATTAAAGAGCTTCGGAGATATGGTGTCACCTTGTCTCACTCCCTTTCCAATTTTTATGTGTGTTGTATTTTCAAACAGCCGAATCTTTGCACTTGCATTTTCATAGATGTTATTAATAATATTAATGTATGCATCTTCAATACCGCAGGATTTCAGAGCCGTGGTAACTGCTGATGGTTTCACCGAATCAAAGGCTTTTTCATAATCGATAAAAGCCATGCACAATGGAAGTTCATATTCCCTCGCTCTTTTTTTTAGTTTTTTTATTATATTATATTATATTATATTATATTATATTATATTATATTATATTATATTATATTATCACATCATAATGAGCCATTTTCAGCCCATTGCTGGATGAAGGTCTCTCCTGCTCTCTTCTGCAACTCTCTTACTTAAGCAATTTTTTTCCATGTCCCACCGGTTTGCTGTCGGAATTCATCCACTCATTTTCCACGTGGTCTACTGCTGGGTCTTTTCCTGTCCCTTGGTTTCCAGTATAGTATTTCAGCTGTCCAGAGATGCTCAGTTCTTCTAGCAATATGCCCAGCACATTGCCACTTGATTATCTTTACTTTGATTACGAAGTCTTCCACTCTTGTCATTTTCCTGATCCCCGAGTTCCTTTTCCTATCTTTGTTGGTTACATCAAGCATGCATCTCTCCGTGTTTCTCTGAGTTCTCCGGAGACGCTGTGTCTTTTTTTGGTTAAGGCCCACGTCTCAGATTCATGAGTGAGAATTGGAATTATGCACGGAAGATTAAACACTTTTCCTTTAAGACATAATGGTAAATTGTTCTTGAAAATTGTACTCTTCCTTCCAAGTGCACTCGAAGTTTTATACTCCTATTAATTCCTTCTCCGATGTGGACTTCGCTAGACGTCAGTTGTCCAAGGAAGATGCAGACTTCAGTTCTAAATTTTCCCCATTCACCTCTAAATCTTCCGTTCTTGAAACAGCATTTTATATCAGTTCCACTCTAGCCAAGCTTTACACGCCTTGTGAGGCCATTAGGGGAGTTTGGGTGAATGTATATCTCACCACGCTGTCCAAGAGGATGTGCGAGTGTGGAATAGCATTTGTAATGCTATTGTTTGGTCATCAGACTCTCTTCAGTGAGAACAGGATGCCTTACTTGAGTTAGTACGACCAGTTGATGTTGAATATTTGAAGTTCTGAATTCCTGACTAATAAATAATTGGAGACATAAGTAACCTCTTTTTTTCTCTAAACCCTAGCAGTATTTTCCCGTAGTGACTTTGTAGGCCTAATTACGTTTTCAGCGGATACGAAAGACTAACACTCGTCCGGGAACACAACCTTTAAGGAAAAATTACAATTTATGTCTCCAGTGAAGCACTAAATTGAAGTAAAATCGTTATAAATGACAGTTACAGACAAACTAATAACCAGTATTTAACTATTATTTTACAGGTGTTAGTGTTAGCTTTGTCAAACAAACCGGCAGCCCCGGTATCGCAGTTGTTTAAGCGCCGCTGGCTTCTGATTGTTCTTCCGAGATGGGTCCGAGTTCGAATCCCGGTGAAGTATGGATGTTGTATTTGTCTTACGGCACTGACTCTCTCTCTCTCCAGGAACCAGAGGCCCTAAATTAGTGACGGGCGACTGTTTTTAGTCCAACTAGTAGCTCACGGTAGTAGTTAAACCTCCAAACAAACGGGCGTGTTCATAATCAATACACCACCTGATTGCTCTTCTTTTTCGTTGTTAATATTCAGCACATAACGCATCATATGCCGCAGGGAAATTTTTTACATATATCAGCAAACGTGATTTAAACTCCCTTTCCGTTCATGTTGAAATCAATACGAACCAGTTGTTACGATCAATTTTGCATACCACCCCTGTTTCCATCTTCCATTTTTATACTTATATATCAGATACATGGATATTTAGTAAAAAATACGTAGGAAAGCTGCATACAGCTCAGAGAAGCACGGAGAATTGCATGCTTGGTGTAACCAGGAAAGGTACGGAAAAGAACTCACGTATCAGGAAAATAACAAGATTGCAAGACCTCATGGTAAAAGAAAAGACCCTTAACCAGGGGCGGATCCAGGATTTTCGTGAGGGGGATGCAAGTGTCGTGGATAATCGAAGACCTTTCTGATATTTTCCCACAAAATGAAAAAGTGTTCTTAGTATATCTATAAATTCTTCCAATTAATTAACGAAAGTAATATACTTTTAAGTAGTCCTTTCTTTCACAAAAAAATATTCAATTTGTTATTAAAACCTAACAAATCGAAGCTTTTCCTTGGTTCCTGTGGGAGAGGTGCGCGTCCCCGGCGCCCACCTTCTGGATCCGCCCCTGTCCTTAACTGGAAATGGGCTCCACATATTGCTAGGAACGACAACAGTTGGACAACTGAAATACTACACTGGATTCCAAGGAATACGAAGAGTACCAAAAGAAGACCACGTGGGAGATAACTGGATCAAATTCGAAAGCATGCCGGAGTGACATGGAATACAACTGCTCAAGATAAAGAGTTGTGGAAAAGACTCGGGTCGAGGTCTGTACTGGCCTTAATTTGGAAAACCTGGCCCGGCCCATATATTTCTCCTGTTTCCAAGGCCCAGGCCAGCCTAAGCCCGCACGTCCAAGGCCCGGCCCGTATATTTCTCCTGTTTCCAAGGCCCGGCCCGTGTATTTCTCCTGTTTCCAAGGCCCGGGCCAGCCCGTAAAATTTCAATAATTACCAAAACACAAATTTGACACCTGGTGCACTCGGTCATTCGACTCCTGCAGAGTTTTCGTTTTCTTAATTGCTACACGTATTCTATTACAATAAACGTCAATTCAGAATATTTCTGAGACTCTGTATAAGTCACATGACTTCCGAGGAGAGGGAGGTGGGGGGGCATGTATACTCAAAAATATTGCATGAAAAGGACAATTTCCATGCATTTCAAATTTTACTGGGTTTTCAAATTAGCATTCCCTACCGCCGGACCGGGAAATATCCTTAGGGATAAGGAAAGGGGGAGTGAATTCGGAAAGTCCGAAATATCCAGAATTATGAGTCCGATCGTTCTACTGGGCGAAGATTTTATGGCTTTATAAATTGCACCTATCTCTACTGGCATATCATATCGCTGGAACCCAAATGTCTCTCGTGTGGGGGGGGGCATATTTGTGCCGCTTAAGATGCGATGTTCCAGATTTTGTGCTATCGTAACTCAAAAAGTTTTTGCATTTAGTGCAGTGCACAAAGTTTACCGGCCGACTAGTTTCAGAACGGGACAGTAATTTAAAATATTTCCAAACATCGCTTTTCCCCTTTACATTGTCTACAAACACATATTCTCCGGAAGCGATTTTTTCGCGAAAATCTTTCGCTTTCTTAAACTCCATAATAAGTATGGAAGAGCATTTATCAGCAACACTGAACTGAGCATATGCTAAGGGAAAACAAACGACAGACTACCAGCTAACCAGTATCACAGAAGTTTTGAAAACGGCTGCATGAGAGTATACAAATGGGGGAAATACGGCACAGATTTATACACAGGAGTAAGTATCTCCCAGCCCATTTCTCCCGGGACATTTAAGACAACTATAACGAAGTAAATTTCTCCGTCATTTTTGGTCCACGCAGGGGATCGAACCCGAGTCCTCTTATTCCGGAACAAGTCGCTCTACCAGCTGAGCTACGCAGACAATCGTTCTCGCTGCTATCTGCCTTTATGTCGTGTGCGGCCTGCGGGGCAGGCACGTCACACAACTTAAAAGCTTTTCACATATCTAGAGGACAAACTGTAGCATTTCTAAACCGAGCCACCAGCTCGCAGACGATTGCCGCCGACCAGAACGATAAAAAAAATCGTCTGCGAGCTGGTGGCTCGGTTTAGAAATGCTACAGTTAATAGCCTGCCCTGAAGCATGAGAGGAGGTAGGAAGTTAGAGAGAAAGAGAGAGAGAGATAGAAGGGACCACATTCGCATTGAAAAACTAAGGGAACTGACCCATTCCAATTGTTTGGAGGATATCGTAAAACTTCTATTTTTTCCATCAGCGGAAATTATTCAGTCTTATCCTGCTGCTGTATGTTGCGAGTTTTCTTTCCTGGTTACACCAAGCGAGGCTTCCATTAAGCAGTGGATTGGCAACGGCTGATGATGACATGTATATAAATACATGTACAGTATAACCTACCAGTTTTTTTTTTGTTTTTTTCTCTCTCTTTCCTTTCCTTTTTTATTGTTTTAACTCTCGTAGAAGTTGCATCCAGCCGGCCACGGCGGTGCAGTGAACTTAGTGCTGACTTTTGACCATTCGTCCGAGATGGGTCCGGGTTCCAATACCGGTGATGAATGGATGTTGTGTTTGTCTTACAGCACTGAATATCTTCCTTCCCTGGAACCAGTGGCCCTAAATTAGGGGCGGGCGACTGCTTATAGCCCACTGAGTTGCTCACTGTGGTCGTTAAATCTCCGACCGAAAAAAAAAAAAAAAAAAAAAAAGGAAGGAAGGAAGAAAAGTTCGACCCCATCCCCGTTTAATTATTGAGTTCCACCGCCTATGCATATGCACATTTTCCTTGATAGATAAATAAATATAGAGAGAGGTTCCTGCCCAGAGTTGCTCTATCATTAAATGAATTTCTTTGCATTAAAACGATGATACTACAGTAATTTACTGAATCCAAAATTTTAGAAAGATAATTCCAGCTTGAAACATACTTAGCCAACATCTTCAATAAATTCTGATCGCATCGTTGTTCAGTCTTTAACGCGCCGCGGATTGCCTAGTGGTCAACGTTCGTGACTGCCACGGAGAAACCCCAGGTTCAATCTCAGACAGGTACGAACGCTCGAACCACTAAATATCCGCCTTGCGTCGGATGGGCACGTTAAGCCGTCGTACCCCGGGTACATCCCCTCCCCGTAATAGTTAAGGGCGCCTTCCTCGCCCTTTCTTCCTCGCTTCCGTGTCGGTTTCCGATCGGGCACTCTAGCCCAAATCTCCTACAGTGTTAAAAAAATTCTACTTAAAAATGAGAACCTGAACTTACTCATTTTTTAAAAATACAATCGTATCGTAAGCATGCACATGACATGCTCAAATGTAAGTAACCGTATGTACTTACAAATAACTGCGTCAATAAATGTAAATATAATCCCGTATTACTTCATTTTAGATATTATAGATTTCAAGAGAAATTGCTTAATAAATTTGTAAAGTGGCACACATAAATAATTAGTACAACAAAGTTACTGATTATAAGTAATTTAATTATGCATAAAGTATATTTGTGTATGGTTTTACATTAATTATATTTGTGACAATCTCATAAATAATATATTGTCTCTTCATCACTATATTTGTCATAAAACTGTGCGGTCCATTTGTCCAGCATGTGACAACGAGTATATCTATTATCCAGATGTGCCATCAAATAATATACTTCCAGTTAATTCTATGAATAAATGAGTATATATGGAGTACACGTATACCTAATTGTAAATCGAGCAGCGAATGGCTCTGTGGTTAGAGATTCAGACTGCTGATGGCGCCGCGGGTGGTCTGGTGAGCAACGTTCGTGACTGCCACGGAAAGAACCTCAGGTTCGATCCCAGGCAGGTACGAACGCTCGATCCACTAAATATCCGCCGTGCGTCGGATGGGCATGTTAAGCCGTCGTAATCCCGGGTACTCCCCCCGGCAATAAATAAGGGCGTCTACCTCCCCCTTTCTACTTCGCTTCCGTGTCACTTTCCTATTGGGCACTCTAGCCCAAATCCCCTGGCTTCCTATTTCTAAGGGTTGTTTAAGACCTGGGGTCAGACAGTGCCTTCCTAAAATCTTCTGCATATATGATCTGATCTGATCAGACTGCTGATGGAGGGACCGCAGGTTCAAACCTAGCCTGATAGGCTTGAACCGGGGCGCTACCCGCGGTGGTGTGAAATTCTAACAACCGCTGAATATCTCCCGGTTAAAGTTCCTAACCCCCCCCCCCCGCTGACTTTCTCTCTGACTTCTGTGTGCAAAATCATACGGTGGCGCCATCTAGCGTGCTCTTTCTCATTTAAAAATTATCCTGAAAAATGAGTACATATATTTCAAATGAGAAATACCAGATATACTCATAATTGGTTCCCTGAATATGCTAAAAAATCAGTGGCCTACATTTTGCTTATTTCTAAGTACCAATTTTTAACAGTGTAGCTTCCTATTTCTAAGGGTTGTTTAAGACCTGGGGTCAGACACTCCTTTCCTAAAATCCTTTACATATGATCTGATCTGATCTGTTTACACTTTCGAAATGTTTGATTGCCACACATTTTAAAATGAAGTTCTGTCTGGGTTTATTCCTCTGAAAGTCATTCTTTCTCCGTGGTGATTATCTCTCAGATACTTATGGAAATATTGCGTTTAATAATTCCTTACGAAATCTGCAGAATTCTGAAAATGTGGACCATTTATTGTGCATTTTTGTGTTCATTTAAATAAGTATTTGCAGTTCTGAGATATCTATATGACTGAGCTCATTCATTCACGTGAGATGTGCGAATGAGCTCAGTCTTCGTCATAAAGTGGTCATATGGGTCCACATAAAAAAAAATTACTAAGCACTCATCATCGCGTAGAGGAGGAAGATTTGGCAATGTGAAATGAGTGATAGCATGACGAGGAAATTTTTTTATGAATGTAACCTTTGGTGACCGTTTACCGTTAATTTTTTCAGCGTTAAATTGTTGTTAAAATTTGTTCACGACTGAATTCCTTTTACAATGCATATTTCAACAATTTTCTTTCATCCAGAATCTAACAGAATTTTTTTTTTTTTTAGTTAAGAAATTTATAAAGTGCTGTCCTGTGGGTATGTGTGTTCTTAAAGTGAACCGCTATACTAAAGTTCCCGGCCTGGTTTGGTCGTCCGAAAGGGGTCCGCGTTCGAATCCCGGTGAGAC
The DNA here is from genome assembly GCA_039090855.1 of Macrothele yani. Classification (NCBI taxonomy): domain Eukaryota; kingdom Metazoa; phylum Arthropoda; class Arachnida; order Araneae; family Macrothelidae; genus Macrothele; species Macrothele yani. Next base: position 44,948,542 of record CM077004.1, read on the forward strand.
ATGAATGTTGTGTTTGTCTTACGGCACTGGCTCTCTCCCTTCCCTGAAATCAGTGGCCCTAAATTAGGGACGGGCGACTTCTTATAGCCCATTGAATTGCTCAAGGTGGTCGTTAAACCTTCCTAGTCCCTGGTTGTCAAATTTCCGCGCATAGGGCAAGATTTCCCCTCTTTCCTTGCACATGGGCACCTGTGATTTTTTTTATTTTTAGCATCAAAGAACAGGTTTTCTGATGCTGGAATACAGTTTTGGAAGGAACACCATACTCAGAAATACTTTCTGAACACATATATTAATTATTTTTTCCATCTCAGTTGAAGTTGAATCAGCGAAATATTTCATTTTAAAATTTACTGTAAAATACAAATGTTCTAGATTTCTCTCTTTCTTTGCAAACGCATGAAGAAATGAAATGTTAAGCCTTTACTAACTTAACTATTTTAAAGGGAGAAATTAGAGTTATGGGAGTAGGACGTCCTAGTTGCCCTGCGGGTGGTTCCGTTACAAGTACTGAATTAGTAATTTGGGTCTCATGGCGAGTTGATTTTAAATTTTGTGTAGCGGGCGATAAATCTGCAAGGGCAACTGCGATTCGTCTGAGCACGGGGAAACTGTTTATGCTAGGAATGTGTCATATTGGCATTAAGGGGACCGTTTCCTCCCTCTTGGGTTCGGTAATGTGTGCCTAATTGCAACTCTTTGCGAATTCTACGGAAGAATTGTACTTCACGAAAAATATCAGGATCATTTGCGATATCAATAATTTATTACTATCTAATTTCAGTGTTCAGGTTGTCCTGTGGAGCAATCTTACAACATTAATATTTGAATCTTTTAGTTTCATACTTATTTTTGTTTCCTACGCTCTTTCTTACTTATTCTAAATTTTACAGGTGTAGCCGTTCAGATTCTTTCATCTCCTTTTCGGGAAGACCAGACCCTGGTACTTCTCCTGAAAATACCTTCTCTCAGCTCTGTCCCTTCCTAGACTTATCTTTCTCTCTCTGACCCCTGTGTCCATTCTCGCTCCAATGGCAAAACGCCGGACGCCTCTGACGCAATAAACCAATCACGCCCGTCCCGAATACTCTGCTGATGACAATACCCATTATTGCAGCGTAGGCTAATAAAACGATTTAGGCACTTAAGGCTTTCTGAAACGAATCTTCCATACAAAAGAACGATTCTCTGGGAAACACATTTTTTCAAGTCTAATTGTTGATGTCGCATTAATAGCGTCTTCGAATATTCCAATGCTGGCTGACCTTACGTGGAAAAGAATTAATACTAAAATGCTTTAAAGCATCTAAAATCCATGTAACATTGGTGTGTCCAACGAATTCGATCAGATGTTTAGCAAGAAAAGGTGATGCATAGTGTGGAGGCAAACCCACGTGCGCGCGCTCGCTATCGTACTCAGTTGTTTTAGAAGTATTTAAGGACAAAGAGTTCCAATATTTTTTGTTTTGTTTTTTTTTCCTTGAAAACTCCATTCTCACTGTAACGACCCTCACATCCTTCAGCCCCTTTACGTGTTGATTAAATTACACGTAAAGCCTTGAGGTCCTGCAAGACTCATTGCATTTCATACAGGTTCGTTCCTCTCTATGACAGCACGCCGTTAGTCCCTCTGTTTTCAAATATATCTGAGGAAGCTTACTTTTTCATCCCATAGGGCCGTACGCATAAAATAGGATTCCAGACTTCTCTCGTAGAGAAACAATACAGTGGTTTAATGAATTTTTTAAAAATGATCAATTTCACTTCATGGTTTTGGCCAGTAGATATGAAAATTTTGCTGATCTGTGTGTCTCCGTACGATGTTATAAACACTACGCACCCAGACTCCTCCTCACGGCGAGCTTAATCATTCTCCTCATGCATTTCGCGCCAAAGCGTACAGGAAAAATGCCTTCTGGCTCCTCCTCGTCTCATCTTTCGAGACGGCACGTGTACCTACGCGTGTATCTACAGATTAATTTCTTAAACCGCAGACGAAACGCAAAAAACCCTAACCTCCAAACAATACTCATATACCTTTTTGGAACCCCATGAGTCTCCTTTGACTAGCCGCATTAAGTCTTTAATAGCTTCTATACTACTGTTACAGTGGACACCCCCCCCCCCATCCCAACCTAAAACCTGAAGAAAACTTTAAAATTTGTCCGCCATGTCGCGTATTGTATGAGGCAGCTAGGAATCACAGTTCGGCAGGCTCACATGTTCTTTTACAGTTCACAGCTTTTTTTATTTATTTCTCATTTACGTTGTTTTTTTCTTTCGGCTGTTCTCTAAAATTAATTAACAAAATTGCGGGATAATTAGGAAGTCGCTCCAATGCTCTTGAAGGCAAGAAACGCAATATTTTTGCCATTTTGAATTGTTTCTACCTGTGGGAAAAGGTAGCACTCAATGGTTGCTCTGGAAATTGATAAGAGCAAAGCGATAGGCCCAGAAGAGGACTTCTGGATTTCTTGAGGAGGGGCCGATGTTACGACCCACCCCTCCATTAATTTAGTAATTAATGGGCGTGATTGATGTATGAAATTAATTAAGTATTAATTATGTTCGAGGCCTGATTGGAGTTTAAAAGTGTAAACAGCAGATAAAGTTTTATCTGGGGGTTTGGAAAGAAAAGAGGCGAAGAATTCTCTCTCTGGCTGGGTGGTCTCAGAATAGCTCTGTTAGGTCATAAATATCAGGGCGCAGCTGACAGGAAGCCTAAGCAACACGGAAAGGGAAAGAGGTACATTTCGAAGAGGGGCCCACTTGAGTAAATGAATGAAGATGGGGACAAAAGGTTTAGCGAATAATCGTAAATTCGTCGTTTGTTTGGGGCATTTTCGAGAACAATTGCTCTCTGTGTGGTCCGTGCAGAAAAATAAGATTTCGCACTTAGCGTGAAAATAAGGAAGAAAGTTGAGTTGTCTGTACGCTCTCCGATGTGAAAGGCTGGATGCCTTGGTTCTGCAAGAAATGAATTGGGAAAAATGACGCAGCAAACCTCCCCGCATTTGGTAAGAAATGGAGACAACTCGAGGCGGCTGATGGAGATGCCAGATTGCCATAAAGACAGCGGAATGCCTAAATCCGCGTGATAAAGCTGCAATTTCTAGGCTGGAGCGTAATGGAAATCAGCGACTGTTTGGCCTAATGAAAGCCAAGTTACAGGCAAATTAAGAAGTCTGCGAGTGGACAGTGGTCATTCCAATGAGAAGCGAAGCCAAGCAAAGTCGGGTTCGGATGCCAACCACTGCAGTGTGGAATCGTCACCCCCATTCATCCCCTACTGTGGAGGAAGTGAAGAGACGCGCTTGTCTTACGGGGCGAAGCGAGGCCCCATGTGTGCGTGTGTGTGGTCACGTAAGCAGCGAAGCCACTACGTGTAAGTGCGACGGGATAAAAACATGGCGAAAGAAAAATATGAGCGTAAGAGCGGTGGCTTCGATACCTAACAAATATACAGGTGAAATGTTGAGTTGCCGATATACGCTTAAGGTAAAAGCACGTCTGATTTCGCTCGGCCGAGAAAATTAATCTCAGGGCTGGCGGTCGCAACTCGATAAAAAAAAAATGGAAACAAAACCTGCGAAGGGCATATTTGAACTGCGTACTCAGGCAGGGTAGATGTTATGCTAACGGAAAGGAACTGACCGAATTGGGAATGAACGGTCAAAAAGGACGGAAGGTAGCGACGGACGGAATCTACTATAGCAGCAGCGGAAGTGAGGGGATTCCACTCTCCAAGCAGTTGATGTTCAGAATTATTTCTTCACGACAACAAAAATCATTTCCCAGGAACACAGAAAATCAGTCTCGGAAACTGCAACAGCAGATGTGAGAGGGGCTATTTTGTTTAACGGCCACCTTTAAATCTTCACAAGAGTGGATCCGTGTATACTCGCATCAGCGCAACAAAGTGCGGCGTGATATTACCATTTTAATTGTGTGCTTCATTTACATCAAGCGTCAAAGTGAAGTGTTGAATCATCGGTGCTGCCACATGGTGCAAGTGTCTGTGTGTGTGTGCGTGTTTTTTTTTTGTCGTGTGATATTATGTGATGCACACTGGATTTGCACAGCAAAGTCACGAAACTGTAAGTAGATGAATATTTCCTTTTTCTTTCTTCGCACATCTGCGAACTTGTGCCATCCCGACACCCAAAGCTGCATGGACATAGATGCAGTAATGCTGAGTGACTGAACCTCAGAGGAAATACCTGCACATACAGATTTCAATTTCTTACAGGGCCCATTTCCTGATTATTTTTTTTTTTTACATGAATAAGGGAGAGGGTGTGGCCTTAAATTCCGCTGGGCGGGACAGTTTCTTTTAACTTTGGTTCAGGGCCAAAGCGAGCGGAGAAGGGATCTGCATGTGCATGCTTATTAGATTTAGTTAATTAACTTTGGCAGTATTTCGCACCTATAATCTTATACCGCAAATTAACGTGCTTGTGTATTTTGTGTCGCGAGTATTTTTAATGTGATCGTTTGCATATAATTTTTTTTTTTTTTCATTCTCTAAGCAATTGTATATGAATATCACCTGCAGCTCTATTTAGTGTGTAAACGAGTAGTATCTCTTGTTCAGATAGTCCGGTGGAGACTCAGTCGGCTGCGTCTTCCGACAGTAAAGTGTGACACCGTATGCTGCCCACATAAGAGGGGCAATTGTCTATGCGCCTAGAGAGCGCCGTATCTGTTTAAATCTCGCAGAACGTTATTAAATGTTGTGTTGTGTATTTGAGAATCATGTGTTATTTGCGAAAGTGAGTGTTGTACTGGCTGGTTGGGGATTGAATGTACCGGAGTAAGATCCGGACCACTACACTCAGTCACGAATTGGTGATTGCGGGTGAACCTCATCACAACTTTGATCCCAAAGTATCATTTTTTTTAGTTTATTCTATTTTTTTATTTGTTGTTGTTATTTTGTTCACACGGTGGATTCATACAAGCCTTGTGCTTTGGGTCATTCTTCAACTTTTCATTTTTTATGTTCTGGTGTGAATCTTTGAGTGCAGCAGTGCACCTGAGATTCTCACCTGGTGCCGCGGCCAACTAAATTGTACTTCAGGTCCCAAGCACCGTTACTGGCCGACTCGGCAGGAACACTGCTAGTGCCGTGTAACATTAATGGTGCCGTTGTCCCAGGATCGATACCTATATTTTGCAGCTAGCGGAACAACACTCATGTTCGTAAAATAAGTGCGAATTGACTGCCATTACTATTTTTATTTAGTTTTGTTCGGTGCGAATTTTGTATAATTTAGCATTAAGTAAGCCTTAAGCTGTTTTCTAAGAACTGCCATAATTTTAGTGGGTAAGAAAAATAAAATGGCTAACACGAAGAAATCGTCATCTGCGAGTCACGTGGATTCAGATGATTCTGATGGTCCCTCTGACGGAGAACATGTGAGCACTGGGGCTGCAATTGTTCCGGAAGAGAGTACACCTGTTACAAGTACAGCGGGTACATCACAGCTGAGACAAACAGCTTTAGCCGCACCTATGGTTTACGGGGAGCAGTCAAGTTTATAGTGGATCCCCTGGAAGACGGTGACACCACGATTATCTACGATGTTGAGAAGGAACTCGAAGACAGTGGAACGCAAGAATTTGGCATTGAGCGTAGATAAAAGCGGGTGTAGGAGCATCGAACGTGAGAGATCTGTGGAACTCGTGGATTCTCGAATCTATGCCTCATATTTGAATTTTCTTTCCACCTATCTCGACGGGCAGCAATGAACGTGCGATGAAATCCTTAAACTTTCCTTCCGCTCTCAGGGCACTTAAGTCCGGAACTAGGTACCTTGCGACGGTGGGAAAGGGTTGAGTGTTTATAGTTAAAAAAATAGAATGATTGGATGAATAAACTTCATCCAGTCATCCCTTTTTTCTTTCATGGGGGATGGAATGTTACAGTGGACACCCCCCTCCCAACCTAAAACCTGAAGAAAACTTTAAAATTTGTCCGCCATGTCGCGTATTCTTTGAGGCAGCTAGGAATCACAGTTCGGCAGGCTCACATGTTCTTTTACAGTTCACAGCTTTTTTTATTTATTTCTCATTTACGTTGTTTTTTTCTTTCGGCTATTCTCTAAAATTAATTAACAAAATTGCGGGATAATTAGGAAGTCGCTCCAATGCTCTTGAAGGCAAGAAACGCAATATTTTTGCCATTTTGAATTGTTTCTACCTGTGGGAAAAGGTAGCAGTCAATGGTTGCTCTGGAAATTGATAAGAGCAAAGCGATAGGCCCAGAAGAGGACTTCTGGATTTCTTGAGGAGGGGCCGATGTTACGACCCACCCCCGCCATTAATTTAGTAATTAATGGGCGTGATTGATGTATGAAATTAATTAAGTATTAATTATGTTCGAGGCTTGATTGGAGTTTAAAAGTGTAAACAGCAGATAAAGTTTTATCTGGGGGTTTGGAAAGAAAAGAGGCGAAGAATTCTCTCTCTGGCTGGGTGGTCTCAGAATAGCTCTGTTAGGTCATAAATATCAAGGCGCAGCTGACAGGAAGCCTAAGCAACACGGAAAGGGAAAGAGGTACATTTCGAAGAGGGGTCCACTTGAGTAAATGAATGAAGATGGGGACAAAAGGTTCAGCGAATAATCGTAAATTCGTCGTTTGTTTGGGGGCATTTTCGAGAACAATTGCTCTCTGTGTGGTCCGTGCAGAAAAATAAGATTTCGCACTTAGCGTGAAAATAAGGAAGAAAGTTGAGTTGTCTGTACGCTCTCCGATGTGAAAGGCTGGATGCCTTGGTTCTGCAAAAAATGAATTGGGAAAAATGACGCAGCAAACCTCCCCGCATTTGGTAAGAAATGGAGACAACTCGAGGCGGCTGATGGAGATGCCAGATTGCCATAAAGACAGCGGAATGCCTAAATCCGCGTGATAAAGCTGCAATTTCTAGGCTGGAGCGTAATGGAAATCAGCGACTGTTTGGCCTAATGAAAGCCAAGTTACAGGCAAATTAAGAAGTCTGCGAGTGGACAGTGGTCATTCCAATGAGAAGCGAAGCCAAGCAAAGTCGGGTTCGGATGCCAACCACTGCAGTGTGGAATCGTCACCCCCATTCATCCCCTACTGTGGAGGAAGTGAAGAGACGCGCTTGTCTTACGGGGCGAAGCGAGGCCCCATGTGTGCGTGTGTGTGGTCACGTAAGCAGCGAAGCCACTACGTGTAAGTGCGACGGGATAAAAACATGGCGAAAGAAAAATATGAGCGTAAGAGCGGTGGCTTCGATACCTAACAAATATACAGGTGAAATGTTGAGTTGCCGATATACGCTTAAGGTAAAAGCACGTCTGATTTCGCTCGGCCGAGAAAATTAATCTCAGGGCTGGCGGTCGCAACTCGATAAAAAAAATGGAAACAAAACCTGCGAAGGGCATATTTGAACTGCGTACTCAGGCAGGGTAGATGTTATGCTAACGGAAAGGAACTGACCGAATTGGGAATGAACGGTCAAAAAGGACGGAAGGTAGCGACGGACGGAATCTACTATAGCAGCAGCGGAAGTGAGGGGATTCCACTCTCCAAGCAGTTGATGTTCAGAATTATTTCTTCACGACAACAAAAATCATTTCCCAGGAACACAGAAAATCAGTCTCGGAAACTGCAACAGCAGATGTGAGAGGGGCTATTTTGTTTAACGGCCACCTTTAAATCTTCACAAGAGTGGATCCGTGTATACTCGCATCAGCGCAACAAAGTGCGGCGTGATATTACCATTTTAATTGTGTGCTTCATTTACATCAAGCGTCAAAGTGAAGTGTTGAATCATCGGTGCTGCCACATGGTGCAAGTGTCTGTGTGTGTGTGCGTGTTTTTTTTTTTTTTTTGTCGTGTGATATTATGTGATGCACACTGGATTTGCACAGCAAAGTCACGAAACTGTAAGTAGATGAATATTTCCTTTTTCTTTCTTCGCACATCTGCGAACTTGTGCCATCCCGACACCCAAAGCTGCATGGACATAGATGCAGTAATGCTGAGTGACTGAACCTCAGAGGAAATACCTGCACATACAGATTTCAATTTCTTACAGGGCCCATTTCCTGATTATTTTTTTTTACATGAATAAGGGAGAGGGTGTGGCCTTAAATTCCGCTGGGCGGGACAGTTTCTTTTAACTTTGGTTCAGGGCCAAAGCGAGCGGAGAAGGGATCTGCATGTGCATGCTTATTAGATTTAGTTAATTAACTTTGGCAGTATTTCGCACCTATAATCTTATACCGCAAATTAACGTGCTTGTGTATTTTGTGTCGCGAGTATTTTTAATGTGATCGTTTGCATATAATTTTTTTTTTTTCATTCTCTAAGCAATTGTATATGAATATCACCTGCAGCTCTATTTAGTGTGTAAACGAGTAGTATCTCTTGTTCAGATAGTCCGGTGGAGACTCAGTCGGCTGCGTCTTCCGACAGTAAAGTGTGACACCGTATGCTGCCCACATAAGAGGGGCAATTGTCTATGCGCCTAGAGAGCGCCGTATCTGTTTAAATCTCGCAGAACGTTATTAAATGTTGTGTTGTGTATTTGAGAATCATGTGTTATTTGCGAAAGTGAGTGTTGTACTGGCTGGTTGGGGATTGAATGTACCGGAGTAAGATCCGGACCACTACACTCAGTCACGAATTGGTGATTGCGGGTGAACCTCATCACAACTTTGATCCCAAAGTATCATTTTTTTTAGTTTATTCTATTTTTTTATTTGTTGTTGTTATTTTGTTCACACGGTGGATTCACACAAGCCTTGTGCTTTGGGTCATTCTTCAACTTTTCATTTTTTATGTTCTGGTGTGAATCTTTGAGTGCAGCAGTGCACCTGAGATTCTCACCTGGTGCCGCGGCCAACTAAATTGTACTTCAGGTCCCAAGCACCGTTACTGGCCGACTCGGCAGGAACACTGCTAGTGCCGTGTAACATTAATGGTGCCGTTGTCCCAGGATCGATACCTATATTTTGCAGCTAGCGGAACAACACTCATGTTCGTAAAATAAGTGCGAATTGACTGCCATTACTATTTTTATTTAGTTTTGTTCGGTGCGAATTTTGTATAATTTAGCATTAAGTAAGCCTTAAGCTGTTTTCTAAGAACTGCCATAATTTTAGTGGGTAAGAAAAATAAAATGGCTAACACGAAGAAATCGTCATCTGCGAGTCACGTGGATTCAGATGATTCTGATGGTCCCTCTGACGGAGAACATGTGAGCACTGGGGCTGCAATTGTTCCGGAAGAGAGTACACCTGTTACAAGTACAGCGGGTACATCACAGCTGAGACAAACAGCTTTAGCCGCAGCTATGGTTTACGGGGAGCAGTCAAGTTTATAGTGGATCCCCTGGAAGACGGTGACACCACGATTATCTACGATGTTGAGAAGGAACTCGAAGACAGTGGAACGCAAGAATTTGGCATTGAGCGTAGATAAAAGCGGGTGTAGGAGCATCGAACGTGAGAGATCTGTGGAACTCGTGGATTCTCGAATCTATGCCTCATATTTGAATTTTCTTTCCACCTATCTCGACGGGCAGCAATGAACGTGCGATGAAATCCTTAAACTTTCCTTCCGCTCTCAGGGCACTTAAGTCCGGAACTAGGTACCTTGCGACGGTGGGAAAGGGTTGAGTGTTTATAGTTAAAAAAAAATAGAATGATTGGATGAATAAACTTCATCCAGTCATCCCTTTTTTTCTTTCATGGGGGGATGGAATGTTACAGTGGACACCCCCTCCCAACCTAAAACCTGAAGAAAACTTTAAAATTTGTCCGCCATGTCGCGTATTCTTTGAGGCAGCTAGGAATCACAGTTCGGCAGGCTCACATGTTCTTTTACAGTTCACAGCTTTTTTTTTTTATTTATTTCTCATTTACGTTGTTTTTTTCTTTCGGCTATTCTCTAAAATTAATTAACAAAATTGCGGGATAATTAGGAAGTCGCTCCAATGCTCTTAAAGGCAAGAAACGCCATATTTTTGCCATTTTGAATTGTTTCTACCTGTGGGAAAAGGTAGCACTCAGTGGTTGCTCTGGAAATTGATAAGAGCAAAGCGATAGGCCCAGAAGAGGACTTCTGGATTTCTTGAGGAGGGGCCGATGTTACGACCCACCCCCGCCATTAATTTAGTAATTAATGGGCGTGATTGATGTATGAAATTAATTAAGTATTAATTATGTTCGAGGCTTGATTGGAGTTTAAAAGTGTAAACAGCAGATAAAGTTTTATCTGGGGGTTTGGAAAGAAAAGAGGCGAAGAATTCTCTCTCTGGCTGGGTGGTCTCAGAATAGCTCTGTTAGGTCATAAATATCAAGGCGCAGCTGACAGGAAGCCTAAGCAACACGGAAAGGGAAAGAGGTACATTTCGAAGAGGGGTCCACTTGAGTAAATGAATGAAGATGGGGACAAAAGGTTCAGCGAATAATCGTAAATTCGTCGTTTGTTTGGGGGCATTTTCGAGAACAATTGCTCTCTGTGTGGTCCGTGCAGAAAAATAAGATTTCGCACTTAGCGTGAAAATAAGGAAGAAAGTTGAGTTGTCTGTACGCTCTCCGATGTGAAAGGCTGGATGCCTTGGTTCTGCAAAAAATGAATTGGGAAAAATGACGCAGCAAACCTCCCCGCATTTGGTAAGAAATGGAGACAACTCGAGGCGGCTGATGGAGATGCCAGATTGCCATAAAGACAGCGGAATGCCTAAATCCGCGTGATAAAGCTGCAATTTCTAGGCTGGAGTGTAATGGAAATCAGCGACTGTTTGGCCTAATGAAAGCCAAGTTACAGGCAAATTAAGAAGTCTGCGAGTGGACAGTGGTCATTCCAATGAGAAGCGAAGCCAAGCAAAGTCGGGTTCGGATGCCAACCACTGCAGTGTGGAATCGTCACCCCCATTCATCCCCTACTGTGGAGGAAGTGAAGAGACGCGCTTGTCTTACGGGGCGAAGCGAGGCCCCATGTGTGCGTGTGTGTGGTCACGTAAGCAGCGAAGCCACTACGTGTAAGTGCGACGGGATAAAAACATGGCGAAAGAAAAATATGAGCGTAAGAGCGGTGGCTTCGATACCTAACAAATATACAGGTGAAATGTTGAGTTGCCGATATACGCTTAAGGTAAAAGCACGTCTGATTTCGCTCGGCCGAGAAAATTAATCTCAGGGCTGGCGGTCGCAACTCGATAAAAAAAAATTGAAACAAAACCTGCGAAGGGCATATTTGAACTGCGTACTCAAGCAGGGTAGATGTTATGCTAACGGAAAGGAACTGACCGAATTGGGAATGAACGGTCAAAAAGGACGGAAGGTAGCGACGGACGGAATCTACTATAGCAGCAGCGGAAGTGAGGGGGTTCCACTCTCCAAGCAGTTGATGTTCAGAATTATTTCTTCACGACAACAAAAATCATTTCCCAGGAACACAGAAAATCAGTCTCGGAAACTGCAACAGCAGATGTGAGAGGGGCTATTTTGTTTAACGGCCACCTTTAAATCTTCACAAGAGTGGATCCGTGTATACTCGCATCAGCGCAACAAAGTGCGGCGTGATATTACCATTTTAATTGTGTGCTTCATTTACATCAAGCGTCAAAGTGAAGTGTTGAATCATCGGTGCTGCCACATGGTGCAAGTGTCTGTGTGTGTGTGCGTGTTTTTTTTTTTTTTTGTCGTGTGATATTATGTGATGCACACTGGATTTGCACAGCAAAGTCACGAAACTGTAAGTAGATGAATATTTCCTTTTTCTTTCTTCGCACATCTGCGAACTTGTGCCATCCCGACACCCGAAGCTGCATGGACATAGATGCAGTAATGCTGAGTGACTGAACCTCAGAGGAAATACCTGCACATACAGATTTCAATTTCTTACAGGGCCCATTTCCTGATTATTTTTTTTTTACATGAATAAGGGAGAGGGTGTGGCCTTAAATTCCGCTGGGCGGGACAGTTTCTTTTAACTTTGGTTCAGGGCCAAAGCGAGCGGAGAAGGGATCTGCATGTGCATGCTTATTAGATTTAGTTAATTAACTTTGGCAGTATTTCGCACCTATAATCTTATACCGCAAATTAACGTGCTTGTGTATTTTGTGTCGCGAGTATTTTTAATGTGATCGTTTGCATATAATTTTTTTTTCATTCTCTAAGCAATTGTATATGAATATCACCTGCAGCTCTATTTAGTGTGTAAACGAGTAGTATCTCTTGTTCAGATAGTCCGGTGGAGACTCAGTCGGCTTGCGTCTTCCGACAGGAAAGTGTGACACCGTATGCTGCCCACATATGAGGGGCAATTGTCTATGCGCCTAGAGAGCGCCGTATCTGTTTAAATCTCGCAGAACGTTATTAAATGTTGTGTTGTGTATTTGAGAATCATGTGTTATTTGCGAAAGTGAGTGTTGTACTGGCTGGTTGGGGATTGAATGTACCGGAGTAAGATCCGGACCACTACACTCAGTCACGAATTGGTGATTGCGGGTGAACCTCATCACAACTTTGATCCCAAAGTATCATTTTTTTTAGTTTATTTTATTTTTTTATTTGTTGTTGTTATTTTGTTCACACGGTGGATTCACACAAGCCTTGTGCTTCGGGTCATTCTTCAACTTTTCATTTTTTATGTTCTGGTGTGAATCTTTGAGTGCAGCAGTGCACCTGAGATTCTCACCTGGTGCCGCGGCCAACTAAATTGTACTTCAGGTCCCAAGCACCGTTACTGGCCGACTCGGCAGGAACACTGCTAGTGCCGTGTAACACTACAGAGGGTGTGTCGAAAGTTTAGCAATATTTGCATAAACGCATGTGCTGCAACGGGTATGAAACGTATTTAATCTAGTTCAAATCGCGCACTGCAGTCGGTCGAAAGGGATATGAAGTGATAGTTGTTGCTGCGAACAGCATCGCATGTCGTCGTTCTGTCTGTTGTTGGGACTCCTAAACGATGAACAGCCACAACCGGCTAATTAGGGAACTTTTGCTTTAAGAGTTTGAACTCGGCCATAGCACTGATCAAGCAACACGAAACATTTGCCATGCGAAAGGGGAAGGTTCCGTGGATCACAGCACAGCAACCAGATGGTTTAAAAAAGTTCGCTCACGTGACAGAAACCTCGACAATCATCTAAGGTCAGGTAGGCCGCCAACTGAAAATTCGGAGACCGTGTGCTAGGCCGTAAAGGCAAATCCGACAGCCAGCACTCAGAGATTATCAGGCGAGCTGGGCATATCCCAAACCACCGTGGTTCGTCATTTTCAGGACCTCGGCAAAGTCTACAGGAGCTGTCGCATTGTCCCTCACGAACTGACACCAGCTGAAGCAAACCACCGAGTGAAAGTGTGCACGAAACTCCTAGAAAATCCGCGCGATGTACGTCTCATCAAAAGAAATGTTACGTGCGATGAAAAGTGGGTCTATTTCCGTAATGCTAACGCACAATGGCAGTGGTTGAGCCCGGGCCAACTTTCTGAACCTGTTGCCAAACGTGGGCGTTTCGAGCTCAAGGTGATGCTCAACGTCTGGTAGAATGTCGTTCCAGATGGTCGGACTATCAACGCTAACATCTACTCTGAATAGCTGGAGTGGATGTACGCCATTTTGGAGAAGTAACCGGCACTGGTGAACAGAAAGCGCGCTCTCTTATAGCAGTACAACACTCGGCTTCACACCGCGCGAAACTCCAGGAACTTGAGGACATCGAACTGATGCCACACCCAGCATATCATCCGGACCTTTGCCCCGTCGTATTATGACTCGTTCCGGTCCATGGCCCACTATCTTCGCGGGCAGCACCTCAACAACTAGGAGGAAGTGGCAGCTGGGGTGAAGGAGTTCTTCGCCTCGAAGAACAAGAACTGGTAACGCCGCGGAATCGAAGAACTGGCAGACAGATGGCTGAAGACGATGCAACACGATGGCCTAAATTTTGAACTCTAGTCAGCTTTCGTCGTAAATGTACGTATGAAGACATAAAGTGATCCGATATTGCAAAACTTTCGACTCACCCTCTGTATCTTTTCCGATTTAGATGAAATTTTAGTATTTTGTTAGTGATTGTAACCAGAGGGTTACCTTATTGACAATGGATAAGATCGGCTATTTATATCGTCATTGGTCTGAACTATGTTAATTAAGACTTAAATAGAGGTTAATTGAGGTCAGTGTAGGTTTATTAAGACCATGGAGGCACTAGTGTAAACTAACTAGCGTCAAACTAACTGACATGTTGCAAGGGGGAGGTTAAAAGCCTAAAATCAATGCATATGGTTGACAGCATGCCAAAGGATCAATTTACACAGAGACAGCCAGTGTTGATCAAGTAACACATTGTGAACAAGTACACATCAAACATGGAATTTACAGTATGATGTACACAGATAACCAGTGTTGGACAAGTAACACATTGAGAGTCAGTGCCTTAAGACAAACACAACATCCATGCTACAGCGGGATTCGAACCCGGACCCTTTTCAGACGAATGGTCATAAGCCAGCGCTTAGACCACTGAGCCACCGGGGCGACAATCAATAGTGATTCAGCTGGACTTGAACGCAGAACTTTAAGGTCCCGAGCAGAGAAGGCAGCAACCCCCTTGCAATAGGAACTTTCATGAAGTAGGGCAATTAGAATCTCCGCAAGCAGAATGATTATTCCGTATTAAATTAATAGCAGTCTCACTACACTAAAAAAAAAAGTCCTATACTTATTGCTGCAAAACTAAAATTTGTGTTTAATCTATTACTCCCAGTTCTTCATTCTATGAAGAAGCTCTTCAAATTGATTATCTTAAATTAATGACATAATAAAAATTACAGACTTCTTTAACAGGGATGATCTGGGGCTTTGGCAAGATGTGATTATGAGCTATGGGATGGGTAGCTTCATTTCTGTCCTTTGAAGGATTTAACTTATACGTCATGTGTACACCACTCCTCTTTCTTCTACCGCTCACGCAGAGCTATTTCCCAAGAGGACAAAAAGGCAAAAAAGGTTTTTATGCTTAAGAATGCGTGCTCGGAAATCGGAAGGGGGAAGGGGGAATCATTTCTGCAGCTCCCACTACTAAAATTAGTGATGGTCAGTGGCGGCTTTTCAGGTGAAGTAGGTGAAGTGCCTCTTCACCTATTTTACTCAAAATAAAGTTTTATTCAGTATTTTTTTTATAATATATTCTTTTTTGCCTTTATTCAGTTCCAAAATACTCAAAATTTTGAATAGATATTAATGCACATGGCGCGCTCAATACGGAAAACAAATCCTTATACGCAAAACAGTGCAAGTGAAGAGCCGAAATGAGAATGCTTGGAAGTCTGCAGTTGTCCGCCGAGTTGCCATGGTAACCATGACGTCACCCTCCCCAATCTGCTCGCTCAAGTGAAGTGTTTCAGCTTCACGCTCCTTACCTCTGCATCTTTCAGTTTTTGAGCGTAAAATCGTGAGAGATCACGGTGGAGCGGGTGTTAATTTTTTTTTTTTTTTTTTGGCCCTGCTTACTTTTTAGTAATAAACATTCGGCGTGGAATAAAGACGGATTATCAGATTTATTAAGCGTAACACGGTCACTTCATAAACATCGTGATTCTAGCGAACACCTGAAATGCGGATTATTATTATTAAGGAATTTTGAAAAAATTCAAAACACCATTGCCGATGCCTTGAGGAAAAATGCTAGGATTTTGAAAACGCATTTTAACGAAACCGTTCGTTTAAATAGACTTTTCCTGCAGACAGTGATTGATGCAGTATTAGTCTGTACTGTATTTGAGCAAACAAGAACTAGCATTCCATGGCCATGACGAAAGCATGGGCTCGATAAATCGTGGAAATTTCATTGAATTACTTTCATTGTTGATATGAAGAAGTTCTTTAGAAATTGAAAATAATACGAAAGGATAAAAAACTATTCAAAATGAATTAACTGAATGTATTTCTGAATATATAAACGATCACGTCAAAAA
This sequence comes from Macrothele yani, assembly GCA_039090855.1. Taxonomy (NCBI): domain Eukaryota; kingdom Metazoa; phylum Arthropoda; class Arachnida; order Araneae; family Macrothelidae; genus Macrothele; species Macrothele yani. Next base: position 44,964,509 of record CM077004.1, read on the forward strand.
TTAAATAATTTTTTATTGTTGATTCGGAAGTTGTATTGGTTGAGGGATTTTTGGGTTTCCATGATGTGAATGAAGATAGAACGTCAGGAGCTTTATATACAATGCTAGACAAAATTTTGGAACAGTCTGTTTACCAACACAAATAAATAGGACAATGTTACGATGGGGCAAGTATAATGTCTGGACACTTAAATGGGCTACAGAAAAAAAAGTCAAGGATAAAGCTTCTCAAGCTGTTTTTGTTCATTGCTTAGTTCGTCGTTTAAATCTTGTATTACACCAGAGTTTTTCTAAAATTTCTAAGTGTCGAATACTTTTTGCAAGCCTCAGTGGAATTGCTTCGTTTGTTCACCATTCTGCGAAGCGGTCTTATACACATATCAACAACCGCAAGATGATTGATTGGTTGGAGGTTTAACGACCACCGTGAGCAACTCAATGGGCTATAAGCAGTCGCCCGTCCCTAATTTAGGGTCACTAGTTCCAGGGAAGGGAGAGAGCCAGTGCCGTAAGACAAACACAACATCCATGCCTCATCGGGATTTGAACCCGGACCCCGTTCGGACGAATGATCAGAGGCCATCGCTTAGACCACTGCGCCACCGGGGCGGCAAAACCGCAAGATGCAGACCAATCATAGCAGAAACTCTATGGTCCTCCACTTCGAAATTAGTAAGTGTAGTTGTTGAAGATTGGGATAAATTGTAGGAAGTGTTCGGATTTCTGATGAATAGCGAATAATCAGACAAAAAATCAATTCATCTTGCCAAGGGATTTTTGAATGATATTAACACTTTCGAATTTACATTTTTGGCTCCACCGATCTATGATTCGAACTTTTGAAGAAAAAATAACTAAACATAAACTACTGTGTAACTCAAATTAAAAAAAAAAAAAAAAAAAACTCGTGAAATTTTGAGCCATAAAAGGAACGATGAGTTATTTGAAGCACAGTTTGGAAAAGCTAGCAAAATCATCACAGAAATAAGCACGGGAATATGCTGCTCTTACACAGGAAACAGTTTTTCAAAATTATAAAGAATAGTATTTTGAAATTTTGGACCACATTCTTATGGAAATGGATATAAGATTTCAAGACTGTAAGAAACTTCAATTTGTCTGATTTGCTGACACAACCAAATTCGAATAATTTAATGCATGCTTTCCCTCTCGCGCTCTTGAAAATCTACATTTTTACGGAAACATATTTACTAAACACAGCGCCTTAAAAATGAACTGAGTCTTGTATATGCCGATGAAAAATTAAGGAATATACTGACTCAAGAACTCCTTCGAGTGTTTTACGGAGACAAAGACATTTTTACAGAAGATTATAAATTGGTTTTCCTCAGTTTAACAATTCCATCTACAAGTGTGCCAGTGGAAAGAAGTTTTCTTAAAAGAATACAAACTTGCTCAAGAAACACTAGTTCCCAAGATAGACTTGCTTCTCTGGCAAATATATCTATTCAGGAAGTCATTTCATTGATGCTCACGAAGAAAGAACCATCTAACCATCTTATGACGACATAATCGACAAATTTGCAGCTTTAAAAGGAAGAAAAATTGATTTAATATTAAAAAAAATAAGTAAGTCCTAATTAAGGGATTTTCATTGTAGACAGTAGATATATTTTCATACTGCTCTTGTACCTCTTCACCTATTTTTCCAACCACGAGTCGCCACTGGTGATGGTTTTGTAAATTATGGGTAAAAAAGCGCCGGAATGAAATACTAGGGAAAGAAAAGGACTGGAATGCCATACCGTTGTATACCGGCCCATTTCTAGCACTGTCAAAAAGGACAATTAAGGTGGACGTCAAGTAATTTTGCTTCCTGTACTTCCAATGGGAAAACTTCTGTACACATTTTCTTCACAATTAATGCGTTCCCAAGGATGAACATTTGAACATCGATTAAAATAGCTTCATTTTATAACTTGGAATGCTTAATATTTTCTAAAACATAACCATAATTATTCAATCCAACATTTGTTTGTATACTGACGTCATCAAAGTACAGGTCGCGCCATCTTTTTTCTGGTTTCAACACCACCAAAGGAAAAGTTATTGAGTTTTAATATAATTATGGTTATGTTTTAGAAAATATTAAGTATTCCAAGTTATAATATGAAGTTATTTTAATGGATGTTAAAATTTTCATCCTTGGGAACACAGTAATTGTGAAGGAAATGTGTACAAAAGTTTTTCCATTTGAAGTATAGGAAGCAAAATTACTTGACGTCCTCCTTAAGAGTGACTTCTATGGTCTGAAGAACAAACAAACAGAAAAAGAAAACAAGCTATCACACATTTATCATAGATTCATTTATACATGATCATAATATGTCAAATAATTGCAATTTTTTTCATTACGTAGTCTATATACAAAACCTGCAGTCAGGCAGAACTTTAAAGCTTTCGAAATTTCCCTTACATTTTAATATTCCTACATTAAAGCCCGTACGAAATCCGTGACAGTTATTCAAACAAAACGTAGTGAATGGAATATAAAAATTCCATCATCAAAAATGAAATCTTGCATTCATTATTTATTGTAAGTTAATAGGACGAAAGACACCCTTCCGTGAGACCTCGTGGCCCAATGGATAAGGCATCGGTCTCCTAAGTCGGGGATTGCGGGTTTGAGTCACGCCGAGGGTACAGCAACTCTTTTTTTCTCCGTTTACTGAGAAAGTTCGCTGAACTAACAACTTTTACAAACCAGTTTTTGATTTCAATACGAACGAATACCGTCTTAGCACGATTTATTTTAAAAGATGAAAAAACTATATACAGGTTAAAACATACATTAGTACTTTCGAAGTGACACTCACTCCATCTTCAGATTTACTGATATAAACGCCAATGCGATATCATATATATACACTTGTGTATCATGGGTACCCTTCTATCTGGTCACGTGACATGACGTGGCTGTTGTGAAATTTGTATGCAAATCATGATGAGGATAATTTATGAGTACGAGATTATGTTAGAATTAAAACATGTCATACTACCTGATACAACAATCTGTCTCGCAATACATGAATAAGTGTTCCCAATCTCCAGACAACTCCACAGGGGTGTAATCATTGCAGCATTGGTCTACAAAAGCTGTGATGTATACACTCTCCAAGCATAGTAGCGAGTGGGTAGAGGCTTTAAACTATATTTATGCTCCTGTAATCGCAAGCCCACTTGTCTTCTTGTAAATCCTACGTAGTTACTGATGGTTTCACCTGATCGTGCATTTAGCATAGGAATATTGTACACTCCCCATTTTTGCAGCATGTCGGCTTTGCATCGGTCTTTTCTAACGTATGTTGACATACATTTAGTACTAACACCAATTCGTAGGTTATGTTTAAAACATAAGCGAAATAGTACATTACAGATGTACGGTATGTATTCAACTGAGCCTACAAATTTCCAGTTGTCCCTTGTGTCATGTCTTGTAAGGGTGGTAGTACGACTCGCCCTGACACGTGCAAAAATACGTTTGACCAAATGGGTGGGACATCCAAAACAACTGGCCAAATTGAAGAAACACTATATCTAATCTCCTGGTCGAAGAAGGACTTTGTGGTGGTGTGTGTAAATGCACGGCGAAAAAGGAAATTAATAGCTGATGTTTTGTACTGAAAGGGGTGCAAGGAATTAAATGGAATAATCGAACTTATGGCTGTAGGTTTTCGGTAAACAGAAAAACTTAAGGAGTTGGAATAATGGTTTCTGTGTACACAGAAATCTAAAAAAGGCATTTTGAAATCTGTCTCCTGCGTTTCGTGAGCCTGATAGTTAGAAAGACCGAAGATAATACGTTGGCGAAATTATTTAATTCATCTTGGGTGTGAGGTCATATCACCAAGATGTCGTGAACGTATCTAATGTATAAACTAGGGGTGAATCGAAATTCATTGAGAACTTTGTTCTCAACATATTGAAGCAGAATTTCTGCTAACACTGCTGGTAATGGGGAACCCATTGGTGAGCCCTCTAACTGTTGATAAATGCAATTCTGAAATTTAAAATACGATCGTTTTTTAACAAAACGATGCAAAACCGACATGCTGCCAAAATGGGGAATGTACAATATTCCTATGCTAGATCCACGATCAGGTGAAACCATCAGTAACTACGTAGGATTTACAAGAAGACAAGTGGGCTTGCGATTACAGGAGCATAAATATAGTTTAAAGCCTCTACCCACTCGCTACTATGCTTGGAGAGTGTATATATCACAGCCTTTGTAGACCAATGCTGCAATGATTACGCCCCTATGGAGTTGTCTGGAGATTGGGAACACTTATTCATGTATTGCGAGACAGATTGTTGTATCAAGTAGTATGACATGTTTTAATTCTAACATAATCTTGCACTCATAAATTATCCTCATCATGATTTACATACAAATTTCACAACAGCCACGTCATGTCACGTGACCAGATAGAACGGTACCCATGATGCACAAGTGTATATATATTATATCGCATTGGCTTTTATATCAGTACATCTGAAGAAGTGAGTGTCACTTCAAAAGTACTAATGTTTGTTTTAACCTGTATATAGTTTTTTCATCTTTTAAAATAAATCGTGCTAAGACGGTATTCCATTGCAGCCTATTTTAGTTGTATTTCACGAAGTCTTTCAACTTGTATATCAGTACGAACGAATTATAACATTTTTAAAAACAAGTGATCGTGAGAAATTTTTATTGCCATATCATTAAATCAACTTAACTAATTGGGCTACTAAGTGAATAATACGCATTAAATAACACGACTTCTTCCTAATGCGAACATAAATCTTCAAGAGATTTATATGCCCAAAACAGTATTAGCAATTTTTAGCAAAATTTCATTCACCCATATTAGCTCGAGCATGAGCAAAGAATTTGACCCCACGTTTGTTGATTTTTCAGTTAGTCAAAGTGCTCTCGAAGTTTAAGTATCACTTTTAGTGCACTAGATGGCAGCATGTGTCTATAAATTATGTTATTTTGTTTTTAATTATCGACGTTCCTTGCATCGAACCGTGCTTGCCAGAAAGTTTCGAGCTGTTAGCTCTAAGTAAAGACTTTATGGGTAAAAAAAACAACGCTTTATCATGAATGAAGTTTAAAACCTAAATAAAAGGAACTTCATAAGATTTAACTAAACTATCTGTCATAAGAAAAACATTTTCTTTTTTTGTAGACATTTCTTGGATAGAACAGTGCTTACAAGAAAACTTCGAGCTACAAATTATACGTTTTTGTTCATAGAAAGGAAAACAGAGAGAAACAAACTTTGTGATGCATGAATTTTTGAAACCTATAAAAAGAATTTCATGAAGTTTAATTTAACTACCTGTCATAAATAGAAACTTTTTTTCAAAAACTTTAGTAAATGGAACTAAGCGAATTTTCAAGTTTTCATCAAATAATGGTAACAATTCAACATCTTTCGTCCTCTCAAGGGTGCTAAAACTGGGAAATGAAAATGCCTACCCTGAGAATTTTACGTTAAAAAAAGGGGGGAAAAGTACATCCAACGCTGTTGATTTTCGTCCAATCGCCGAAATGTTAAATAGGAACAAGTGAAAACTTTGAGAACTCATTTGGGAATGAGCCCTTAACCAATTATAATTCAGCTTTTTTTCTCAATAACATTGGTTCTTCCCTTAAAACGGCCCTTTTTTTATCCCCTGTTTACACAGGAACTGCATTTTTCATTTTTTGTTTCAGTTATTATCAACTGCGTTTTCATTATGATTCCAGTTGTACTTTTTCTTTCTCTTTCGGCTCCATTTCCTGAAGTACGGTTGCCTAAAAGAAGGAAGGGTAGAAAAGGATGAAGAAAGGAGACGGAGCCGATTGACCTTGAAGACCATTCATGCTGGCGTTCCATACAGACATGATATTTTAAATTTTGTTATTTTCTGTTACTCTAAATTCTTAAGGTTTCCCTTTCGTTTCGTTATTTGAGTGATACTTAAGCTTACCCTCGTTTATTCCATCTCTGCTGCAGACAACTTTCAGCATTTCATGTAGCACCTATGTTGACCCCTTTGAAATGAATTTTATTTACTTTAAAAATTTTCACGTATTTTAATTATTTCATTTTGCATAAATTTTTAGAAGCCCTTGACTCTGCTGCTGGATAATGCTGTGTCTTCATACGCTTCTCTTAACATTCTGGAAGTTTCAGTAGCTGATTTATCAAGTTTCCAACAAAAACGGATGTTTACTCTCTTCTCTACCAAGGCTAAAATGAAATGGGATGAGAACGCTTGCTATGAATCTTTTAAGGCTGTCTTTGAATGAGTATTAGGATTTATCTTCTGCGATAGATGGCACAACAAATCACTCCTTTGGCGTGGTTTTACGTCTTGAGTGACTGTCCCAGAAGTTGGTGTCAGCGAATCCCTACAGACCTCACCATATTCAAAATAGAAGAGGTCTCTCGTTGGCTTCAGAATGAAAAAACAAAATACGCGCTGTTACGTTTTCACCAATGACATTATCTGAGAGTAGAGCCCAGTAAGTAGGTGGAGTTTTTGTAACTCAAATTCATGGGTTCTCTGCTAATGTACACATTTTCTCTTCGACAAATTAACGTACAATAGGATTTAAGATCATTTATGGAAGAAAAGGTTTTAATGTCACTTTTGCTCGTATTCATTTATTTCTGTTTGGCTCAGATAATTAGAAAAATCAGACAGAAATGAGAGATTTCGTTTCTTCCAGGCAGAAACACTGCTACGCTAACTTTTCGCTTCATCTAGCGCCAAATTGAAATTGGAATACTTTCGAGTAAGATAAATTGAATTAAAAAACAAATTCTAACAAATTTTTCGGAGTAGTAACTGCTGCGTGTATTAGCTATGGTTGGTTTTTATTTGTGCTTAAAATTTCAGACACTACAAAGAAATAGTCTTCGTGAAAATTTGCACAAAAGAATTTACATTGCAGATATAGGATAGGGGATGAACCCTAACACTCATTCAAAAGCAGCCTTAAAAAATATTGTTTCGTGGTTCATCGGGATTAAAGATAACCGTTTTGTTCCGGAAAGCCAGAATACTTAGCCTATTTCGGAAACGATTCAAACTGAATCAATATTTTGAACATAGAAGATGGATCTTTCTACTTGCAGTTCTGCAAATTAGCTTCCGTACTACAGAGGGTGAGTCGAAAGTTTTGGCAATATTTGCATAAACGCATGGGCTGCGCGCGGGTATGTCACGTGTTTAAACTAGTTCAAGTCACGCACTGCAGTCAGTCGAAAGAGATATAAAGTGGTAGTCGTTGCTGTGAACAGCATTGCATGTCGTCGTTCTTTCTGTTGTTGGGACTCCTAAAACATGAACAGCCACAACCGGCTAATTAGGGAACTTTTTCTTTACGAGTTTGAACTCGGCCATAACGCTGCTCAAGCAACACGAAGCATTTGTCACAAATTTCGCTCAGGTGGCGGAAATCTCGACGATCAGCCAAGGGCAGGTAGGCCGCAAACCGTGGATTGTTCGAGTTCTAGGCGTGATTTAATCTTCCGTTTTTTCTTGTGTTTGTGTAGCGAATTGTTCCAAAGTGCGTGAAAGCCAGGATGGCACTTGTGCTCACTTTTAGATTTAAATTACGGTAAGTTTAAGACAGTTTAAAGAATTGCAAAAAGGATTAATATGCCATAAAATGATGACAGACAGTGTTGATTAAGAACCTTTCGTCTTATGTTTAAAGTTTGTCATCATCCAGTCAAGCACAGTTACGTCTTTCTTCTGCAGGTAGTCTTTTATGGTCTTTGATTTATGGCATGGAGCACCATCATGCATGAAGATTGCCCATTTGAGCACTTGCATATGAGTTAACAGCTTCTCACGTTACATTTCCATCACACGTAAAAAGGACAAGTCTTGGTAGTGCCTGTCGGCAAAAAGGATAATGAAGCAGTGCCAAATGCTGACATAGCAGCCCATATCATCTGACTAGACGAATATCTCACGGTGCTAACTGCGTATTTTTCATCAAACCTTTTGCCTTTTGGTCGTCAAACATGTGTTTCACGTGATTCAAATTGACGCACCATTGATTCATCGGGAAAAGAAAAGCCAAAAAACTTGGCTCCAATTTTCAGCAGTCCACGATTGATGACGTTTCCCGAACTGGAGTCTCTTTTTTTTCATGACAGAGGTTAGCCTAGGTTGTGGTTGTGATGTTCGCGACGGGTATCGAACTCATGTCCCCCGTCACTCCGGAGTAAGTCGCTCTCCCTACTGAGCTACGCAGACAGAATGTTTCGCTGCAGATTTGTCTTGACACATGTTTTCACCACTGTAGTACGTCACAAGGTTTATGTGCAGGTTTATAAGACTTTAATCCAAAATTTTTGCTAAGACGTCGGGAAACAGTGCTAATATGAGACCCTATCGAATGTAGAAAGGCCTTGATTTTCTTGCACAAACTCCTCGGAGAACGCATAACTATTCGCCTTATGGTGTTGCCATCACGTGGGGTTGTTTTCCTTGGACGTCCACTTCTCTTTCTGTCGCTAACTTCACCTGTATATCGATATTTCATTATCATAATATGAATAGCAGTATTGCTTACATTAACCTTTCTTCTTATGTCACGTTCGGAGTGTCCTTCATAATATAAAGTCACTATTTGTGCCCTCTGAGTAACACTTAATGACGCGTTTTTGCTCATTTCTCCCTATATAGAGAATACATACGAAACTTTTTAGCATGAAAACCAGAAGCAAACTTTCGCTCGCCCGCTTCCTCCAACTCTATCAGCAGCTGCCGCTGTATAGGATGATGCAACACCGACAGGAAGTTGAGTAATACAGACAGTAGCTGACACAATCGGCAGGAATCTTCTAATACCAACAGGTAGTCTTAAACTTTTGCAAATGGCTGTAGTTATTTGTGGAATACTCGTATTTGAAAGACCAGTAGATTTAAGTGTTCCTCAGTGTTGAAATTACATCCAGTGCTACATTACATTTGTCAGGCGGCCCATATTTCAGGCAAACAAGCCTGATCTACTGATTTCTATTGATTTTTTGAGCTCTGCTTTATTGAGTTCAGATAAAAGTCTCTGGCAACACTGCAACGAGTACTTCCAGGGCGAGAGAACAACGGCGGGGGAAGGACCTGATGACTTTATTTGTAGCAGGGAGATCCAATATCCTGGGGCAAGAGGCTTAACATGCCCGTTCAACTCACGGGGTGAATTCAGTGGATCAACGCAACTCAACCTAACTGGGATGAATCCCGCGACTATTTTTTTTTTTTTTTTATTGGAAGTTTAACGACCACCGTGAGCAACTCAATGGGCTATAAGCAGTCGCCCGTCCCTAATTTAGGGTCACTGATTCCAGGGAAGGGAGAGAGCCAGTGCCGTAAGACAAACACAACATCCATGCCTCACCGGGATTCGAACCCGGACCCCTTTCGGACGAATGATCAGAGGCCAACGCCTTAGACCACTGCGCCACCGGGGCGGCGCGACTATTTGGTCAGAATGCAGTTGCTCTGATTTTTAGTTACCTGTGGCTGATGTTAACTCTTATTCAATAAGTTCAAATTACAATTTATTAATTGTTACCAAAAGATAATTTCGCTTGCTCCTGCAGAAGTCAGGGGATACTGAGCATAGGAGCCGACTGGGAAGAGGGGGGGGAGCGGTGAATCTTGTCCCTCCAATAATTTTACTGGGGAGGGGGCAGTGCCCACCCAATATTTTTCGTCCTGTTTAATTAAATAATCGCTTTGGCCTCATAGAATGGACCAATCTCCACCTTACGAGACCAAAGCGATTTATTTCAAATAAAAAATTAATAAATAAAAAATTTCCCCCGAAATTCAGCATCGCTCATTGGATTAGAAACTGGATTGCCAGCCCTGTATTGTGTTAGAGCCAGTGCCGTAAGACAAACACAACATCCATGCCTCACCGATTCGAACCCGGACTCCTTTTGGACGAATGATCAGAGGTCATCGCTTAGACCACTGCGCCACCGTGGCGGCCATGTTCGCGTGATATGTATTAAATGTTTAAAACAATTATCAAAACTAAAATAAATAAAAATACAGAAATGTACAATCTCTAGCGCCTTTATTTATTTTTTTTGAGCTTCTTACTCTTTGTTTAAGCAACCCAGCTAATTTCTCATTTTTTTTTATAAACGTTTGGAAATAAAATCTCTGGGTTTTTTTTATAAAATCGCAAGCTGAATTTTATTTTAAAAAATATTGATATGCTGAAAAAAATAATTCCATTTCTTGTTCATTTGCTGATGAGCAATTACAATTGGGTTATAAAAAATACGTTGAATTCCGTAGTTTATCTCCCTCGCCCCCCGTTTTTTAATTTGCCTCCTGACAATGGAAGAGACATGACCTTCCCATGTCTGATCTCTTCACGCCTGCCCCCTCAATAATTTCGTGAAGTCGGCGCCCCTGATACTGAGCATACCCTGATTTCTGCCAGGGCATTCTTAAGGAACCGAACATACCCTCAGTCGAATAAAATCAAATGTAATTGACAGTTCAGTGAAATACCATTGCACCATAAGTCAGACAGCATAGCGGTCGATTTCAGTTCAGCGGACACTACCTACACCGAGGAGGAGGGTTGGACTTGTTTATAACTAGGAGTCTATACCCCGGGACCAACGGATAAATGTGACTTCCGAACTTCGGCTAACATTTTTTTTTTTTTAGTCGGATGTTTAACGACCACCGTGAGCAACTCGTTGGGCTATAAGCAGTCGCCCGTCTCTAATTTAGGGTCACTGGCTCCAGGGAAGGCAGAGAGCCAGTGCTGTAAGACAAACACAGCATCCATGCCTCACGGGATTCGAACCCGGACACTTTTCAGACAAATGGTTATAGGCCAGCGCTTAGACCACTGAGCCACCGGGGCGGCAATCATTAGTGATTCAGCTGGACTTGACTTTAAAGTCCCGAGCCAAGAAGGCAGCAACCCCCTTCCAATAGGGACTTTCATGAAGTAGAAAAATTAGAATCTCAGATCATATGTAGAGGATTTTAGGAAGGTAGTGTCTAACATCAGGTCTAAAACAACCCTTAGAAATAGGAAGTTAAGGGATTTGGGCTAGAGTGCCCCATAGAAAAGTGACACGGAAACGAGGTAGAAAGGGGAAAGAAGACGCCCATATTTATTACCGGGAGGGGATGGGTACGTTTTACCGACGGCTAAACGTACCCATCCGAAGCACGGCGGATATTTAGTGGTTAGAGCGTTCGCACCTGTCTCGGATCGAACCTGAGGTCTTCCCCGTCCCCGTGGCAGTCACGAACGCTGACCACTAGGCCATCCGCGGCCCCAATTAGAATCTCCGCAATCAGAATAAATATTCAGTCTTAAATTAATAGTGACCTCACTACCCTGAAAAAAAAAGAAAGTCCGAAGTGGAAAAATTTATACTCATTGCTGCAAAACTAAAATTTGTGTTTAATCTATTTCTCCCAGTTCTTCATTCCATGAAGAAGCTCTTCAAATTGAATGTCTTAAATTAATGACATAATAAAAGTTACAGACATCTTTACAGGGATGATCTGGGGCTTTGGCAAGATGTGATCATGAGCTATGGGATGGGTAGCTTCATTTCCATCCTTTGAAGAATTGAACTTATATGTCATGTGTGCACCACACGTCTTTCCTCTACTGTTTCCGAAGAGCTATTTCTCAAGAGGACATGAGGCACAAAAGGTTTTTATGTTTAAGAATGCGTGCTGGGAAATCACCCCCCCCCATAGGCGCCAACAGGGGGTCACGGGGGTCACTTGCCCCCATATCCTTGTAGAATTATTTTTCCCTTTATTTTATTTTACTTTATTTTATTTTATTTATTACTTTTTTTTTAACACACACAGGACTGTGCCACAAGGAAAGATGGAGTTTGTGGCGTTTAATTTAATATCCCAATTTTATTGGAAATTTGGAATGGGAAAACGATAACGTGAAAGCGGAAAATCTAGCAAACCGTAAAGTAGTACGCCCAAACAAGTTCCGCTCAAGGTGGTGTGTGCTGAAATTAAAAGGCTTGGCGTGGCCCTGCTCGACACTGTTCATTATTTCGAAAACAATTACCAATGTGCATGATAATACACGACTATTTCCAACATACACTTTCTTCAAGAGCAGCATCAATTAATAATAATAATAATAGCATTAGTAGTAGAGTTCTAGTGTAAGCAAGTATAGTAGTAATAGTATTAATCTTTCACTTTCACGAGTTACTGTTTTATACATATTAGCCAAACTTTATTTAATTGCACTTGACCCCCATTGAAAAATTTCCTGCAGGCGCCCATGACCCCCCCAATCACTTTTGCAGATCCTACTACTAAAATTAGTGACGGTATGTAAATTATAGGGAAAAAGTGCCGGTATGAAATACTAGGGAATGAAAAGGACTGGAATGCCATACCGGTGCATACCAGTTCATTTCCAGCACTGTCAAAAAGGACAATTAAGAGTGACTTCTATGGTCTGAAGAACAAACGGAATAAGAAAACAAACTATCATACATTTATCAAAGATTCATTTGCACATGAACACAATATATTAAATAAAAGCAATTTTTTTTCATTACGTAATCTGACTGCAGCTATACAAAAGATAGCTGCAGTCAGGCACAACTTTAAAGCTTTCGAAATTTCCCCTACATTTTAATATTCCTACTTTAAAGCTTTCGAAATTTCCCCTGCATTTTAATATTCCTACATTAAAGCCCGTACGAAATCCATGACAGTTACTCAAACAAAACGTAGTGAATGGAGCGGATGGAATATAAAAATTCTATCATCAAAAATGAAGTCTTGGATTCATTTTTTTTATAAGTTAATAGAACAAAAAACAGCTCTGTGTATGCCCTCGTGGCCCAATGGATAAGGCATCGGTCTCCTAAACCGGGGATTGCGGGTTCGAGTCCCGCCGAGGGTAAAACAAATACTTTTTTTTCCCGTTAACAAAAAAACTTTTCCCCTCGTTTCCTTAGAAAGTTTGCTAAACTGACACCTTTTACAAACCAGTTATTGATTGCAGTACGAACGAATTATAACATTTTCGAAACCAAGTGATCGTGAGAAAGGTTTATTGTCACATCATTAAATCAGCTTAACATACCGGTGCATACCAGTTCATTTCCAGCACTGTCAAAAAGGACAATTAAGAGTGACTTCTATGGTATGAAGAACAAACGGAATAAGAAAACAAACTGCAAGTAGTAGTAATAGTATTAATCTTAAACGAAATAAGTGCTCTCGAAGTTTAAACATCACTTTTATTACACTAGATGGCAGCACTTGTGTATAATTTTTTATTTTCGTTTTTAATTATCGACGTCCCTTGCATCGGACCGTGCTTGCAAGAATGTTTCGAGCTATTAACTCTAAGTAAATACTTTATGGAACGAAGAACACTTTATGATGAATGAAGTTTTAAACCTAAATAAAAGGAACTTCATGAGATTTAATTAAACTATCTGCAAAACTTTTTCTTTTTTGTCAAAGAAACCTTTGATAGAACAGTATTTACAATAAAATTTCGAGCTACAAATTATAATTTTTTGTTTATAGAAAACAAAACCAGAAGAAACAAACTTTGTAATGAATGGATTTTTGAAACCTAATAACAAGAATTTCATGGTTTAATTTAACTACTTGTCATAAAGAGAAACTTTTTTTCAAAAACGTTGGTAAAAGAAATTAAACGAAATTTCAAGTTTTCATCAAATAATGGTAATAATTCAACATATTTCGTTCTCTCAAGAGTGTTAAAAGGTGGAAATGAAGGTGTCTACCCTTAGAATCTCAGGTTAAGAAAAAAAAAAAAAAAGAAGGGGAAGTATATATCCAACACTTTGTTGATCTTTGTCCAATCGCCGAAGAGAACAAGTGAAAACTTTGAGAACTTATTTGGGTATGAGCCCTCAACCAATTATAATTCAGCTTTTTTCTCAATAACATTGGTTCTCCCTTAAAACGGCCTTCTTTCTTTTTTTTTTTTTTTTTATCCCTTGTTTACTCAGGAACTGCATTATTCATTTTTTATTTCAGTTATTCTCAACTGCTTTTTCATTATTATTCCTGTTGTACTTTTGTTTTTCTTTCGGTTCAATTTCTTGAAGTGCGGTTGCCTAAAAGAAGGAAGGGTAGAAAAGGATGAAGAAAGGAGACGGAGCCGATTGACCTTGAAGACCATTCATGCTGGCGTTCCTTACAGACATGATATTTTAAATTTTGTTATTTTCTGTGACTCTAAATTGTTAAGGTTTCCCTTTCGTTTCGTTATTTGAGTTATACTAAGCTTACCCTCGTTTATTCCATCTCTGCTACAGACAGCTTTCAGGTTTTTAGCTAGCACCTATGTTGACCCCTTTGAAATGAATTGTATTTACTTTAAAAAATTTCCCGTGTTTTAATAATTTCATTTTACACAAATTTTTAGAAGTCCTTGACTCTACTGCGGGATAATGCTGTGTCTTCATACGCTTTTCTTAACATTCTGGAAGTTTCAGTAGCTGATTTACCAAGTTTCCTACAAAAACGGATATTTACTCTCTGCTCTACCAAGGCTAAAATGAAGTGGGATGAGAAGGCTTGCTATGACTCCCTTAAGGCTGTCTTTGAATGAGTATTAGGGCTTATCTTCTGCGATAGATGGCGCAAAATATCACTCCTTTGGCGTGATTTTACGTCTTGAGTGGCTGTCCCAGAAGTTGGCGTCAGCGAATCACTGCGGACCTCACCATAATCATAATGGAAGCGGTCTCTCGTTGGCTTCAGAATGAAAAAACAAAATACGCTCTCTTACGTTCTAACGAATGACGTTATCTTAGGGGGAGCCCCAGTAAGTAAGTGGAGTTTCTGTAGCTCAAATGCATGGGTTCTCTGCTAACGTACACATTTTCTCTTCAAAAATTTAACGTACAATAGGATTTAAGATCATTTATGGAAGAAAAGATTCCAATCTCACTTTTGCTCTCATTTATTGATTTCCATTTGGCTCAGATAATTAGAAAAACCAGACAGAAATGAGAGATTTCGTTTCTTCCAGACGGAAACACAGTTAAGCTAACTTATCGCGCCATCTAGCGCCAAATTGGAATACTTTCGAGAATTTAAAAAAAATTCCAACGAATTTGATTAGCCAAGGACTGCTGCCTTCTGGCATACACATGATATTTTTATCCCTCTACTGTTACGTCGGTTAGTCCTGGAACTTATTGGACGTAGGTTGTGTACCAAATCATTTACAGGGTTTACCAAATTTTGCGCTTTTTCATATTTCTCCCTTTAAAATGTTGATATCCATGCGCTCAAATTCAATTATTGATACGTCACAAAAATAGTATAGACTCAATATGGAAACAACAGTTCAACGTTTACCGCCTTTTAAGTTCTTGATATTTCAGAGAAATAATAGTATATGAAAGCAGTATGAAAATAGCGTTTCCTTTCACTTGCATGAGTAACTCCTATTAAGTTGTTCAAATGTCAAAGAAATACCATATCTGCTAGCATTATGGAAGCAACATTTTCATTTGTGTAAATATTTATCTCTTTTTGTTTTGTTATTTTTGTTGTAACGCTAGGGAAATAGTATAGCAGCAGTATAGAAACAACATTTCCTTTCAGTTGAATGTATGTCTCTTTTTAAATTGTTAATACGTCAGAAAAGCGGAATGGAAAGAATAACATTTCCTTTTAGTTGAATGTTTGCCTCCCCTAACTTGTTTATGCTTCTGTTAACTATTGTTCTTAGCCTTTGTTAACTTGTTGTTTCTTGAGGTAGATAATAATAATGCGATGCTTAAATATTCATGCAATGCCTTTATATCTCTTAAAACAGTTTATTCTTCTCTTTGACTCGGAGTGTTGTCCATAGGCTCTGTTTTGTCTCACTCTTTCTTTCCGCAAACAATCTTTCTCCAGGAACCGCTTTGTGTTACGTTATCACCATCGGTTATTCCGGCGTCTCTCATGAGGACGCGGAAAAGCCTCAATTCCACAGGTAGCTTAAGATGTCCTGGCCCCTACCTAAGACGTTCCTCGCCTTCCACTTGCAACCTCTCCCTTCTAACATCTCGCGTTGACTGTCCAGCAACCCCTTTGTTCCCAGGAAAACTCACCCCCCCCCCCTTTCGCTTCAAACAAACTGTGGTTCCTCCCGAGGAATAAAGGCGGCACAAAGCTGATATTAAACGACTCTCGCGTTCCTTTCCGGTTACTTTGAAGTGAAGATGCCAAAGGTGTTAATTGCACTGGACGAAGCTTCCTGACTAGGGTGACGTAGCTAAAAGCTTTCCACGTTTGTAGAACAAAGGAAAATGGAAAGAAATGTTGCGAATGAGATTTAATATATTTGCATAAAATTCTGGTATTAAATCTCCGTAACACTTCAGAGGAATTCCCTACCCCAGCTCATTTCGAGAATATTCGCGACGTTTTCGCAAATAGGTAATTACCGATCCGATATTCAAATCGCTTCCCAAAATAGCTCTACAAATCGCGCGCGTTTGTGTGTGTGTTGGAATCCCGGGGTATAATACGGATATTGCGTTTGTCATCTCCCTTTCCCGGAACCAGGCAACCTAAATTAGGGAATACGAGACTCGAAATTAAATAGAGAACGGAAAAAAGAATAAGTAAAATACATTCTTTCTCAGACTTTTCATAGCGGTTTTCCGAAACAAACAGATAACAAACAATCTTTGTTTGTTTCTTCGAAAAAAAAATGACTTAATTTTGTTTACGAAAATTAATATGCGCAAATTATCCATCTCGTCCCTGATGCTGACAGTCACTTTTGCCACGATTGCAGTCGTTAGTACGAGTATACTTCTACAAGTATATATGGCCAAAGAGATCTGTAAAGCTTCAAAGAAGAGTATTGATGCTAAAAAAAGTAAGTAAAGTAAAATTCTTAGATAATTTTTTTTACGCGAAAACTGAATGACTTTAAATTACAAACATTATTTCTGAAAGATAGCAAAATGTGAAACAGTGCACTGTAAAAAATAAGCGGTGTGAATTCACGGAAAATTCCTGAAAATAACATGCAGCAAAATGACCGGTAGGTGCCCATCTTTTACCGAAATTTCCGTTTTTAAAAGTTTCCGTTTCTTTTTTTTTTTAACTTCCGTATTTTCACAGATTTTTCGTAATCCGTTTATTTCAGAGAAGTACGTTTCGTGTTTTTCCGTATTTATACAGAAATTTCGTAAAATCGAAGACCCTGAATGTTTCAGCTCCTACGATTATCTTTCCCACCGCATGCACTGAGACAGAAATCCTTACGAATTATTGGCATGTTCAAAGTAGAACTCTAATTGCGCAACGATGAAAAGTTTTTGTTGTTAATGTGAGTGAGTTAGTAGTCATTTTATTTATTTTTTTGAATAATTTTGCAATAATTTAATTTTTTCTGTAAACGGACTATCAGAAATTAAGTAATTTTTTCATCGTGATTTTTCGGAGTAGTAGAATGCTTTGAAATTTGAAATATTTTAAAACTGGCAATGACTTTCAATTATTTTTAAGAAAACATGAAATATAGTATCATTTTACTCCTAAATATAAAATTTAGTCTTGATAATTATATTAGCTTTTGTCTTGAGGGGTCCAAAGACTGATGCTTATACATCGTACGATCGTGTGTACAATAATGTTTACCCGGTTTCTTGCGGTAACGTAATATACAATAGCTAGGGGGACCATATTTCTGTTATATCTAATTATTTGAAACGTTATAATCATAGGAATAATCATATGTTATAAACAAATATTTAACTAATTCACCATAGTTATCTTCAAACGTTAATCGGTACCAACGTTACATTCTAATACGGAACACGTGTTAAAGTTATGAACAATGGCACACGTGTTAATGCTATTCACTGGAACACGTGTTACTGTCATCAATGTTAAATACAAGGTGTTAATTTTATTGTTATATTTATTATTATGAACAAATTATAGGTGCATCAATTACAGATCATTTACCGATTAAATTTACTTTATTGTGCCTTTTTATAACTATGGGACTTTTGTTCTACAGTGATCGTATATGGACAAAAACGTGCCCCTTATATGTACTGGCATATGATAAAGCACGGCGTTGTGATTCACCTTTATCCCGTCACTGGAATGGTGGGGGAGTAAAGGTGCCGCTCGTGAAAGAAATCAGAAACATAAACACATATCTTAGTTTACACATACCTTAACTTATGTCTTGTGTGGTTATAAGGAAAACAAACAGGAATCTTATGTGGAAGTAATCAAAATAGTTTAATATGAGAGAATTAGGAACACTAAGGTATCACGTGCGTGGGTGCAGCCGTTAACAATACCTTACACATAAAATTTACTCTTATTACGATTTTTCTCTATAACGTCTCCGATCATTTCTGCATACATCTATCTATATATATAAGTGCAAAGCTTAGTGATTCATTTTTCTTCCAGTTCCTTTTCTCCTATGCTTTACCTAAATGTTTTACCTAGCTAACTGGGTTTTCATTGTTTTATCATGACCAATACACACGCCACGTGCTCTAAATAGGGTTATGAATTAATTTAAGCAAGTACATGCAATAAAAGGGAAAAGAAAAATAACTTATCTGGTATCTCCATATGTCTTTCAGGTTTTCAACACTGGGCATATACACCTAATTGAGCTGACTGGCGCTATCCGAACTCGGCTCTCCGTTTGTCAACGTTGGGCATATTTCATTTCTCTCTCGTCATACTCGGCACTCAATACCCACGTCTGTTCCTTGTCGCTACACGTACTCCACTACTCTTGACCAGTCAAAAACCCCTGACCTTCTGAGCTTCACCTTGTCCGCTGATGCCAATGTCACTTGATCTTCTGAGGGGTTCATCTATTCCGTCAGGTGAACGTTACTTCGCTCCCTTCTTGGGAACTGACCCTTCAACTTTTCCGACCCCCTATATCCCCTGGGGCCTAAGTATCGTCTCAAGGCTTGAGATTGCCTCTCGCTATCCCCTGGGGCTATCTATGCACGTGCATGTTGGACTAAATTTATTTTAAATAATTTTATTTCCAACATTTCCTTGAGACAAGGAAATTAATTTTTCCTTGAGACTAGGAGTACTAAGGAAATAAATTTACCGTCTTATGCACGATAGGTTAAAACTTTAATTAAAATATTTACAGGCTAAAAGTACTTCATTACATTACTAATTTAAAGCACTCTCTCAGATAAACACCAAGAAGAAAATCAAGCTTATTATTAACTGAAAGTATGTATATGTACAAGTTACGACATCAAACCTGTAATGAGGACTGACTATCCGTGTATTGTTGCGGAACCATGGAAACGGTTGTTGGACAATGAAGGACCACTTGCTTAACCTATTGGTCTTCACAAAAAAGGACCACTTACTTAACCTATTGGTCTTCACAAAAAAGGACCACTTACTTAACCTATTGGTCTTCACAAAAAAGGACCACTTACTTAACCTATTGGCCTTCACAAAAAAGGACCACTTGCTTAACCTATTGGTCTTCACAAAAAAATTGAACACATGCGCAAATGCGTAAATGTAAAACATTGTAATACTCTGTGTATGTAAAGATTGTAGCATTTAAATGATCTACGTCTGAAGAAGGTCCTAAAGTATGCCTGAAAGGTCTAATTGTCCCGTTTTTATCATCCTTAGGGATGATAAAAACGGGACAAAAAAAGTAAGACGATAAAAAAAGTTTTATTACTTAAACATATTGAGCTTACCGTTAATCTTCAGTTAACAGTGACAGAACCCATACAAAAATTTAGGTGCACTTAGCGGGGGACTGTATTTCACCATGATCGTACCATGAATATTTCTCCGATGAAGTAATCTTACGAAGCAAACTTTGGTCTTTCAACACCTTATCATAAAACTTCTCACACTCCATGACACAATTTTGTCTTACAACTAACATAGCTCTCATTGTCTCAACACTTTCCCTAGATTTCTCCTTTAACCACATACTGTTAATGTTCTCTCAACAGGTGCTGTACTTCCTGGAAGACAAAGAATAAACTCTACAATATTACCAAAGTCCTGAAAGTCTAGGCGTTTTTCGCTCATTTCAAAAAAAATTGCTTGACCAATATACAGGTATATTTATAGTTTTTATTAAAAACTGGACAAAATTGAGATTTTTATTAAAACGACGGGACGGCCGGGAAGTATGAAAAAAAAAAAACGGTACTGTCCCGTTCAAAACGGTACGTATGATCAGCCTAACAATAGCTGGTGCACCAAATGGGAGAGGAATATCTTGAGCCACGATAACCAAAATTTCATGCGAAATGCTATGTACGATATCAATCACGCTCTAAACTTCAAAATCAGATTCTTCGACAGACGATTAAAATTTAATAGTTAATCAAACCTCAAGTATTCCCGCGAATTCCTCCTACTACCGGAAATTTTCCGTCGTATTGATACGTAAAACGTGAGAACAGAATTTTTTCGTTAATATACGAAAGAAATTAAGGAAAGGTTTCTGAAAATTCAGTATTTTCCTGGCATACTAAGAATCCGTGAAATTCACGCCATTTCCTGGAAAAGGTTGTATCAAGAAGGTGCTTAGTTAATTCGCAAAAAAAAAAAAAATCACGGAAGGTTGCTCGTGAATTTCAGAAAATTTTTACTGTGTAGAAAGTACGGCAGCCATGTGCCAATGATGATATTTGTGTATGTCTTTTATGTAATTATACGAAGTATTGATTCGTCAGGGTGTTCGTTTCCCATTGATTTCTGCTGTTTATAATTAAAGAATAATATACTTGAACAAACTGGTAAACACAAGAGGAATTTCTTCTTTCGTTGCAGCGTTTGTAGTTGACAAAATATATATTTTGAGAAATTAATTCAATATAATTTATTACTACTAAGCTTGTGATGTTGAGATAGAATAAAATTAGCAACTTTTCTCACAATAAAATGTTTATTTTACATCGACAATAATTTCGCCGAGCGTTTGGCTTGGCATCCTCAAGACCAATGGAGCGTAAACATTCAAATCATTGTGACATCATCAGAATTCTGACGGTCACGGATTTTGGAGAGTTGTTTCCACGCGCTTGAAAGAAATGGAGTCGACGTCATGTCGTTGACAAGCCGTGACGAGTTCCGGTATATGTGGAAAACTTCTAATATATTAAGCGTGATAGTCGAGTCAGGTTAATCGATAAGCGTAAAGTTTCCAAACAAAAATTTATGGTTATTTTCGTGACAATGTTGGGCTATAGACGACGTGTGTCTTGTGTTCCTTCACACGGAAACTTAAAGCCCTGCGGGTCTGTCCTATATATGAAAGTCCACATTCAAAAGATATCTGATAAATTCCCCAGGAGTTTATGTCTTCAACGTGGTCTTTTGATCCTTTAAAATTCCTCTTGTTTATGGGTTTGAAAATACCTTTAAAATTAAAACTTTTGAGAATTTTTGAAATTCCGAAGCAGATCTGAGTAGCAAATGGAATAACCGCCCAATTCTTTCGTATTGGAAGGTTTATAAGCGTGAAAGTGCAGACAGGCTTTGGTTTCCTAAATTTTTGGACAGCTTTGTCTAAAACTGAAGAGCTGTATCCTCTGTGTATTGCAATTCGTTTAAGAAAATCAAGCTCTTAATTACTGTAAGGAATCCTCATTTAAGCAGATATGTATTGCACGATATACGTATGTGAAGAAGGCAGAGATCTTTTGTTTCCATGGATGATTTGATTTTGCATGGGGGCCGGGTAAGGAAACAGCAAATGGTTTTCGATAAACTGTTGTACTAAATGATCCTTCAGAGCGTGACACGAGGACACCAAGAAATGGTATGCAGCCGTTATTTTCAGTGCCACGCGTGAACTGTATATGAGGATCAACTGATTTGAAAAGTTCCACTAATTTAGGCATTTCCGAATTCATGCCATTCCAGAGAACAAAAGTGTCATCTACATATCGAATCCACAGGTCGAATGTAAAAAGCTGAAAGAGTTTGTCCTCAAAGTGACGCATGTAGACTTTGCATAAAATAGGTGACAGTGGGCTACCCATTGCGATCCTTTCAGTCTGTTTATAAAATCTTCCACGAAAAAGGAACCTGATTTGTCTTATACAAATTTCCACTAGTCTCAAAATTTCTTCTACTTCCGGTTGGCTGAAATGATGATCTTTGAGACTTGCTTTCAATGATTCGAGGGCCCATTCACTGGGATACTTGTGAACATGGATTTAACATCAAAGGATAGCGTGAACTGATCGTTGAATGAATGTCGCTTTAGCCGACTGACAAACTCAATGGAATTTTTTACAGCAGTTTTAAGGTGGATAGTTTCGAAGATAGAAATTTGGCCAACTTATGTGTAGCTGATCCGATATTGCTAACTAACTATAGGACGGAAGGGGACACCAATCTTGTGTATCTTCGTAAGTGTATAGAAACATCGACAACGGGAATACGAGGATTTTAGATGATTTTTTGAGCTTTGGTCAAGAGGTACACACCTTGTTACCACTTTCCGAACTTCTTTTAATTGTTTCTCCGATGGATCATTTTTTATTTCTTCATAGGGTTCCTCGGAAATAAGTTTTTCGACCTCTGTCTCGTAAACATTACGAGACACAGGTTTGAAAAACTACGAAGCAGTCGAAAAACTAAAAAGACTATGTCGAAGACATAAACTCCTGGAGAATTTATCAGATACCTTGTGAATGTGGACTTTCATATATAGGACAGACCTGCAGAGCTTTAAGTTTCCGTGTGAAGGAACACAAGACATGCATACGGAACTATGAACCGAAGAAGTTGTCTATAGCCCAACATTGTCACGAAAATAACCATAAATTTTTGTTTGGAAAAGTAACGCTTATCGATAAACCTGACTCCACTATCAAGCTTAATAAATTAAAAGCTTTCCACATATACCGGAACTTGTCACGGCTTGTCAACGACATGACGTCGACTCCATTTCTTTCAAGCGCGTGGAAACAACTCACCAAAATCCGTGACCGTCAGAATTCTGATGATGTCACAATGATTTGAATGTTTACGCTCCATTCCTCTTTAGGAAGCCGAGCCAAACGCTCTGCGAAACTATAGTCGATGTATAATAAACATTTATTGTGGGAAAAGCTGCTAATTTTATTCTAAATTAATTCAATTCAACTAAAGCGTGGAATGAAAAAGAATGCCATAGTGGTGAGCCTGAAACAAGCTTCTCAGAATATAATACTTGTGCATTCCCACTAGAATTTTTAAAATTAATTGTACTAGAAACGCAACTCAAGAAAGAAAAAAAAAAAAGGACAGCACGAATAGAAGTCGTAGGTGAGAATTTTACCTCAAAAGATAAATGATTTTTAATTCAAACCGAAACTGTTCAAACCTAAAAAAAAAAAGCATTTCTGCGTATTTTTCAACGAGGGCCGTAAAATGTATATATCTTTTGTTAAATGCGACTTACATTAGAAAAAATGCTTCAGTTTAGTAAAAGTGCATCAACTTACATTAAAAAATAATGCTTCAACTTTTTCTTCTATTTTTCATAAACTTTTATTTTGTCTTGATGGATTTCTAAAACTTCCATTTTCTGTTAAATATAATAATAAATATTTTGAGCAATTTGTTTTCAATGCAAATGAGAGAGAAAGTATGTTTGCAGAAGTGAAATATTGAAGTAAATTTTTACTAATAAGCAACACTCTTTTCTGGACGCTGTAAAATAAATACGAATATGTAAAATTAATTAGAATATGTAAAATTAATTACAATTCTGAAGAATTTTTTTCGTTTTAGTGTTTTGAGCAGTTTCTTTATAATTAAAAGAGGAAATTTGAATAAAAACGATAGATGCTTGGAATGGTAATGCTACCAAAATAAGAAATAAGTTTCCTATTTAAATGACGCTGTTTTAAATTTAAAAGTAAAAATGCTAGCAGATAATTTTATGCATATTTTTAAACTATATAATATGTTTATATTATTTTTTATTAGATTTTTTAATTCGTCTTGCCTACACTTTTAATTTTCTAAGGATGGTAAGATTTGTTTTTCAAATTCAATTCGATTAAAATAAATTCTAATCAGTTGAGCTGATAATTTTTATGGGGATTTTTTCTCCCATAATATTGAGAAATTTTAGTAGGTATTAAATGAGTCTTTCACTTACCGGAGAAAGTAAGAGTTTGTTGGAGATTTCTCCTGTCAGTTGGCTTCCCTGCTAAACAGGGTTTCCATCGACGGGCAAACTCCCGTCAGTGCCGGTGAAAGGAGGCGTGTCTGATGCGGCTGTCGTCTTCAGGAGCATTGAGCGGGAAATGATCAGCCTACCATTGGCGGGAGAAAGGACAGTCTGCGGCTGTGGTTGGTGCGAGCGACAGCGGCACTTGGTGGCTGACTTGCGCCGGCGCCCAGAGAGCGGCGCCTTTGATCATGCTCATTCTTGAACGAGACTGCTGATGCTGCTTGCCTTTCACCAAGAATTCGAAATTCGCATGTCATTTTTTGGGCAATCTTCTCCTCCGGAAAAAAAAAAAAAAAGGAAAAAGAATAAAAGCTCAAAAATTTATTCCCGATGAATGGCAGTTTACTTTCGTCTCCGGAGTACCGAAAGGAGCTGAGAGACCACAATCCCGTGTGGATTTTCAATTTCTGTACCCGAGTTTTTAAAAACTGAGGAAACTGAAGCGGCATTATCATATTTATGGGTTTTCTCACTTTCCGCTTTCCTCAAACACTATAATGAAATTAAAATATTTCTCAGCTTCCAAAAGTTTCAATTTTTAGCCTCTCGACTTGTTGGTATAAAGTAAATAGCCGCACAAATAAAAACTACTTGAGACAAAAAATAGCGTTTCTATATTAATACGAATTCTCAGGATGATGTGAATTATGCTTTAACACAGCTAACAATTTCATATGGAACATAATTTTTGCGCGTTAATAAGAAATGACTCGAAAATACATTTTTTTTAAAGGAAAGCAAAGATGAAGAATTTAATTTTTTTTTTTTATTTGCGCAAGATAGGGGGACGGAAATTGACTTAAGAGTGTGTCATTAATCGGCTCAATATTTTTATTCTGTTTACAGGTGATTTAGAATCTCTTTATTGCACAAAATATTTGATCTAATCTTAATCAATAAGATATTAATTTTCCTCTGATTATTGCTTCCAATGTGAAGCTTCCCTCCGACCCTTTGTTAGAGAATGTGTTCGCAGCGCAGAAGTTCTTAATCTGGAAAAATATTTACTCTCCACGGATCCTTCGGCCATATTTAATTAAACTTAAGAGGCAGGCACGTATCCAGTATTTCTGCTGGGATGGGGTTGGAACTACATTGTAAGATTCTCTAATCCCTGTTCAGGAAGAAAAATTATAAATATGTGTGTATATGTTCATTCTCACCTGGAATTTCCTTGTTCGCGCCGTTTCATGGCAGAGTTGACCAGCGGAGAAGAAAGATGCTTTAAGCTTGCTGGTATTCGAAAACACGGAGTTAGTCGCATTAGATTCATCTTAAAAGACAAGTATTCCTAAGTATGTTAAAATGTATTGCACTTTTCTTGTGGCATGGGATTATTTTGTGGGTTGTGTTAATGAGAGAGATGCGCTCGTAAGGAGTTTACAGGTAGTCCCAAGTAGATGGGGAGTAATTCCGAAACACGATTAAGTGGGGAGTGGAGATTTTCTTGAGTTTATTTATTTATTTATTTAGAAAAGGGAGGTCAAAGAGAGCAGACGGGACTTTGGTCTGGAGAAAGAGAGTAGATCGGCATCTGAGTGAAGGAATGCTTTTGAAAGCGTCGGTTGGTTTTGCGTTGGAGTAGTCGTAGCGTCGATTTAGGAAAAGAAGAAAGTACGGTTTAGGGTACTTGTGGCAGACGGAGACCAGGTCAATCTAAAGTCTTGCATTAAATTGTCCTGCGATGATTCCGAAATTGTTGTTATTATTACAATGAAGAGTCCGGACTCTATAATTTCAAGGGTGTGATTCTATGGATCGAACCAACAGATATATGTGATGACTTTCGTTGGACCGCATCTATATTAGTAAAGAGGTTCAAAAGAGAAAGGAACGTTTCGTACGTGTGTGTCTCAGGTAGAGCCTTGCAATTTAACGTAGGCCCAACACTGAGCCACCGTCTACTACCCCTGAAAGCCGGTGGCTCACTGTTGGGCCTACGTTAAATTGCAAGGCTGTGCTACCTGGTGTGCCTATGCATGTGCTACTGCTTTTCTAATTCCATGAGCACAGTAAGAGAAAAAGATCTATTTCTTTTCACGCCTTTTAAGAATTGTTTAAAATTTTACAAAACGACTTCCTGCTTTTAATAGTAACCAATCATTACGTTTTTGTATGCGAAATTATTAATTTGCACAACACGGATGTGAATTTATTTAGGAGACAAAGAAAGAATCCTTTATTATAAAAACTTGGTTAGGTACGAGGTGGCGTTTCTGATAGCAAGATGTTTTTCAGTACTAATGCAAATGAGGTATAACGAATCGTTTATTTAGAAATGCATGTCGCTTCCTACTTCGCCGACGATTTTCAGACAGAATGATGCCGTATTATGAGTAGACAGTGTTAATCCCTTTTTACGCGCCCTTGTTAAGAAAAGGATTATCTTGTTCGACGGTGAAGCGGCATTCCTAAGATGTTTTGTCCGAAAGATAGTGGGAAAGGATACGAGAGAACCTATCGTGGTTTACCGTGGGTTACTTTCGTTAAAGGTTAAGGCTAATGATAGAAATGGAATGAAAGGCAACGGACCTTAAGTCATTCCCATAGGTAAAGGAATTTTAGCGTCCCTCCCACGAGTCCCGAATTGTTGAGAATATTAAATTGTTCGAGAGAGAAAAAGTGGTGGTTAGGTGAGCAGACATCCGATAAGAAAGACGTGATTAAGTTAGGAGACAGCGGAGAAGAAAGATGTAGAGAAGTTAGCACACCTTCAGAGAGTAAAGTTTCCAGACCAGTAAGGGAAAAACAGATAAGACGTTCTTGTAGTCTTGAAATGAGCTGAAATGACGAGGCCCCGCGATGACAATAAGGATGAATACGCCAAACGAATACGATTCTCGCAGCAGACGATGAATACAGGTTGCCCACATGGACTTAACGCCCTTCGATCAAGAAATTCGGGGGACGCTAAGTCTAACCGAGGCCGTCAGGAAAACACAAGGCCATGATATCAGAGAAATTAGTTCCCTCCGTTTATGACGTCACTCTTGTTATAGGGACTGATACGTTGGTGTCGTGTTGACGTCACACACGGCAGCTTTGGAAACTAATCGGAAGCCTTGGTTTCTGCGTGACGTCACTAAAAGAGGGAACTCATCTCCCTAATGTCATGGCCTTGTGTTTTCTAAACGGTTTTGGTCTAACGTACTTCCTTTCTCATGATTTTTTGCATGCTCTTTTCCGTATCCGTTATTTTACTGATAGCTCGAGTGAGATTGTCATCACTTCAAACAATGTCAGATCCCACCCAGTTAGTTAGTTTTGGGATTTAAAATTGAATTAAAACATAAAACTGAAATTTATGGAATTTAATAAGATTCGTGATTAGGGAAAAGCTAGAGTTAAGGTAATATAAGTAACTAGCTTATAGCCACGGGTGAAAAAGCTGTGACTGAAATTTTTATAACACGAATCGTAAAATACATATACCGTGTACATAACTATAGTACAATTTTACTTGTTCCTTTTTATGAAATAAAATAACGCTGATTCCTTTTTATGAATTCCGTTTTATGACATCACTCTACAATTATATTCCTTTTTATGAAATTGCCATGCAGTGCGAGAAAAATGAAATAAAACACGTCATAACACCTCGAACAAATGTCGCACACAATTGTTCGAACATGTACGTGTTGCCATAGATGAAGTCGTTTGTCTTATTAACTTTAGTTTATGTTCCGGTATTTCTCCTTGATTTTACGTATCGTGCGATAGCGGTGAGCATAGTTCCGGTTTCGACCACCGAATGAAAGCAGATAGCGCTGCAAGTACTGATGACGTCAGAGCGTTAGGGACAAGCGTAGCGTATTATATAGGTTTTATATCATATAGCACAGGTTTCTAATTGTATATTAAAGGGAAAGATGAATAATGGAGTCTTTTTTTTTTTTTTTTTTTTTTATTGGAGGTTTAACGACCGCCGTGAGCAACTCAATGGGCTATAAGCAGTCACCCGTCCCTAATTTAGGGTCACTGGTTCCAGGGAAGGGAGAGAGCCAGTACCGTAAGACAACACACAACATCCATGCCTCACCGGGATTCGAACCCGGGCCCCTTACGGACGAATGATCAGAGGCCAACGCCTTAGACCACTGCGCCACCGGGGCGGCGAATAATGGAGTCTGTACTTACCTTTTATATGATGGAATGTAATAGTATTTTGTATCTTGTTGATATTTAATAATTTAAACTGGTGATTAAGGTGTAATTTGAGGTTGTTAATATAATTAAGGTAGAAATAGGAAGTCAAAGTAATCTACTTTGGTAACGCTCGGTCGCTTCCCCACAAAAAATAAGTGTGTGCTCCAGTTCTTTTCCGATGAGGTTAGTAAAAAGTTGTTATTTGTTAAACATGAGTCTTATAGTTATTTCCAGGTGTATGTCGTATGTTGTTGGTAAAATTTACATAACTAAAGATCAAAAGAAATGCAGATTTTAAATTACAACTTTCTTTTAGCACAAATTCACGGGCTGCAGCACTCTTCTCTCCCCGCATAAGTGACAGACAAAGGGTGAAACACAACGCGAAACCTTTCTTGTATATCCTATATGCATGTTACCGGCAATGTCGGAAATTAGGCATTGTGCAGAATGCCTAGGAAATCTATAGAATGCCGAAAATGGGACGTCAAAGTATGAAACGCTTAACATTTCACACATTTCCTATAGTCCAATTCACCCTGAAAGTGTACTGTTGGTAAAGGCGGGAGAACCTTACCACGACTCGTCGTGGAACGCAAAAACGGTATCTATCCGCGTTAATGTGCTCTTCTACAGTGATTGTAAGTGGGGGTCTGGTGGAGGCCGAACTACTTCCCCTACTGCCTGTTTAAGTAACCAAACCTTCGAGTTCCGCCGATTGTCAATTTATTGTCTCTGTGTTATAAATGTTGGGAGAGGTCTTCCATCCCTTCTCTTCGTCCGAGTTGTATTCCAAGTGGGCAGAAACAGCCCAAAAATACGAAGCTCTTGACTGAGCAACTTCTCATAACAAATTTATTTCCAAAAGCGCACTGACTTCTGGAACTTTTTTAGATGACAATTTTGTTTGATAAACTGCTGAACAAACAAAAATGGATTCTGAGCAATAATTGTACTGGTTTTCGCTCAAAATTCTAGGCACTACTTTTCGTAGCTGAGGTAACTGTTTCGCACCATACATAGTTGTACACTCTTAAGGCTGCCACAGACACACACGTTTGAATGACACGTTTGAGGGTCACACTGGCAAATGGGGAGTTTTGTGCCTGAGGCGGCATGTAGCGTGGAATTAAGAGGATTTCAGACAGGCATTCCTTCTTCACTCCACGCTACATATCACCTCATACACAAAACTCCCCATTTGTCGTCGGCGTGACACTGAAACGTGTTTTCAAACGTGTGTGTTTGTGGCCGCCTTAGGTTGACTCGGAGTATAGGCATTCCTTGTATTGCCAAAAAGCAAATCGGC
Source organism: Macrothele yani (assembly GCA_039090855.1). Lineage (NCBI taxonomy): Eukaryota > Metazoa > Arthropoda > Arachnida > Araneae > Macrothelidae > Macrothele > Macrothele yani. The sequence goes on from CM077004.1 coordinate 44,994,235, forward strand.
AAAGTATAAAATACTCCCGCCAGTGACTTTTTTTTTTCACGAGGCGAGGCACGTGACTTTCAATGCTCGCGTTATGCGTCGCCTATGACGGGTTTTTTTCTGTTGTTTTTTTCACTTGGCGAAGCACGTGACGTTCAACGCCCGGTTCAAGCAGACAGTATTTAGTTAGTAATATCGCCATTTGCTTTTCTGTCTTTGTTCGGAAGTGACGAGACACCCAGTTCCAATTTTGGCAGTAAATGTTAGCCCATATACTGTGTTGTATTATAGTGCCAACAGATCGTTGTCGCGCAGTCTGTTGGCAATTATTATGAATGTGACAGAAGACGGTTTTTACCGACTTGGAACTACTCGAGGAATTTTGAACAAAAACAAGGAAGGATAGAATTCAAATTCACTTTACAGAATTCAAATTCACTTTATAGAATTCAAATTCACTTTATAGAATTCAAATTCTCTTCTAATTCAAATTCGCCACGTCACAATTCACTTTATGTCCAAAAGATTTACTCAGAGTTTAGGTGGTTCAACCTAAAATCTCTGCCTTATGTTTCCAATAGTAAAACTTCTTTACATATTTTCTTCGCAATCAATGTAATCCCAAAGATGAAAATTTGCACATCGATAAAGCTAATTTTAAATTATAGCATGGGATTCTTAATACTTGCTGAAACATAACCATAATTACATTAAAAATCAGTCTTTTTTCTTTGAGTAATGTTCATACCTGTTAATAGATGGCTCGACCTGTACATTGACGGCGTCAGTAGACAAACAAATGTTGGATTGCTTAATTATGGTTACATTTTCACAAGTATTAAATATCCCATGCTATAACTTAAAGCTAGTTTTACTGACGTGCAAAGTTTCATCCTTAGGAACATATTAATTGCGAAGAAAATATGTAAAGAAGTTTTACCATTGAAAACATAAGGCAGATATTTTAGGTGGAACCACTTTAACGACGTTCCCAACCACGAAATTCCACTTAGATCAGCTGCTATCACTCAGTCCACAGGAAGTGGTCAAGGATTCGTGAAGTGTATGTGCGAGACCAAGTGCCAAAATATGAAGTGTCTTGTGTGGAAAAGACAGTTTAATGTAATTCAAAATGCCATTCTATCATTCCTTGTTGCAACAAGTAGGTCAGTGCTAGTCTTTTTCTCTTGTTCTTTCAGCAAGGAAGTCGTATACTTTACTCCGTATTTCTTCCTTGATTTTCATACAGGCTTATGTCTTTTCAATAAAAGCATTTCAATGTTTCTATTTTCATACTTTGCCTAAATAGTCCTTGCCGTTTTATATAATGCCTAGGATTTATGTAAAAGGCCTAGGAAAAGTATATACAATATTAAAATGACATAAATATTATATGCTTTGCCTAAAAAAAGTCACGCATTCTTATAGATTTTCTAGGCAATCTGTACAATGCCTGCTTTTCACACATTATTGGTAACATGTACAAGGGGTATACCCATTATTATAGACGATTACGTTTTGTAAATTTAAATATGCACTATATTGACAAAAGTCACAGGACACCTAGAAGAGAAACACAACATAGCTTTTATTGACATACATTAGTACGGTGTCGACCCACCTTTGGCCTTAATGCATGCACTGACCCTTCGAGACATGCTTTCGACAAGGTTTTGGAACACAACGATAGGTATGCCCTTCCATTCAGTACATAATGCTGTCGCTAACTGTTGCTTAGTAGTAGGCCTTGGTTTGAAACTTCTTATGCGGCGCTCTAATTCATCCCATAGGTGCTCTATGGGATTAAGATTAGAGTTCTGTACTTGCCAGTCCACACACGATACGGATTTATCGTCAAACTACGCCGTAACAGTCCTTGCTTTATGGCGGTTCGGTGCATTATGCTGCTGGTACCGAGAAGGCTCGGTTCCATAGTATTGCTACAGAGTTGGTAGGGCATAATTTTCCAGAATACGACGTATCAAGGTAGACGTGCTGGTTAACAGGTTTGTCGACGATAACCAATGGGCCGGGACCATACCACGAAAAACACCCCCACACTCGTACACTGCCAGCTCCAAACTTGACCGTGGGAACAGCACACTGTGGTAAATAGCGTTACCCCGGCTGCCGCCATACCCACACACGGCCATCAGACTGATGGATCGTGTATCTGGATTCATCAGTCTATAGGACCCGTTTCCATTGATCTACGGTCCACGATAAATGTTCTTTACACCATGCTAAACGACGAGTAGCATTCCGAGTGCAGATGAAAGACTTATGAGCAGCCGCACGACCATGGTAATCCATGAAATGGAATGAAGTTCTCTGCGAATGGTACGTGTTCAAACCGAGGTTCCAACATTTTTACTCACCGGTACACTGAGGTCTTGTGCAGTACTCTGTTGATTAGCTGTAAGGACTCTCCTGAATCTTCGACGTCCTCTATCACTGATTTTCTTTGTTCTGCCGGTTCGTTTTGCTGCTTCAGGCACGCCATGTGTCTTCCACTTATTCAGTACATCCAAAACAGTTGACTTGGGTATGTTTAAACGCCTCTCGGTTTCTCTTATGGACAACCCACTAATATAACACCCAAAAATCTTACCTTCCCCAAAGCCCGTTCTCTCCCGCCGCGATATTTTCACTCAACCTCACAGTGCGATATGATCGCGGACAGCTGCAGGCTTGTTTTTATACCGTTTGCAGCTGTACCGCGCATCTTAACAACTCAGCGGATCCGTTCATTTGATTCTGGAGGGGTGTCCGGTGACTTTTGTCATATAGTGTATGTGTATACATGTGCAATTCTTTGCTGTTTTTACAGGTCGTGAGTTTATATCGATAGCATTGTTGATGATGGCTTATATTACATCTATCATTTTTTAAATGATAGGTTTACGTCTAAACCTTCTTTCGATATAACAACATATGAATTTTGTACACTGCTTATCTGTTTACAGGTAATTCAAATAATGTAAATAAATTTGAACAAGACTATTTTATACGAAAACGAAGATCAATAAAGTTACAAAAAAATATTTCGCTTACCACATAAATTTAGAGTATCGATTTATAAAAAGATAATCCAGCACAACTCTATTTCTATTTCGGACCGACACTGGTGATAGTGTGGGGGACTGAGATGGCTATCACGCCACTAAATGGATCCCACGTTCTTCCTTTCTGATGATGCGGTGTCTGTCGAACATATCCCACACGCAGTGGTTACAAGCAATACTCAGGGATAAGAGAGGTGTAATTTAAAGTTTCCGGTATTGTCCTGAAGAGCAACTGGTAAAGCAGTATAGTTAGAAATTTTATCTGGCAAGTGTCAGCTGTCAGGAGTTGGCTGGACGAGATAGTTAGTCCCTTGGAAACTAAAACGCCTATTTCTAGCATTATATTGTTACGACCCACCCACGCCATTCATTATGAAATTAATGGGCGTGGTGGATATGTGAAATTAATTAAGTATCAATTAATTATATTCGAGGCTGTATTAGAGTTAAAAGAGTGCAAACAGCAGAGAAAGTTTTATCTCGGAGTTAGGAAAGAAAAGATTCGAAGAATTCTCCTTCTGTTTGAGTGGTCGGAGTTCTTGTGCTTTGAAGTCGTAAATCGTAGGTCGCAGCTGACGTCCAGTCTAAGCATACGGGAGGAACGTTTTTTTATTGAGGGTCACTTGTAGAAATGAATGAAGATGGGGGACAAGAGGGTGAGCGAATAATCGTAAATTCGTCGATTGTTTAGGGCATTTTCGAGAACAATTGCTCTCTTTTTTGTGTGGTCCGATTGGAAAGCAAGATTGCGCCCTTGGCGTGGAAAATAAGAAAGAAACTCCAGTTGTCTGTACGCTCTCTGATGTGAAAGGCGAGATGTCTTGGAGCTGCTATGAGGTTTGGGGAAAATAAAGCAGCAAACCTCCCGCATTTTTGAGGAAAAGGAGAACAGCAACTCGAGGATTTGGATAGGCTATAGATAGCCATTGGGACGGCGGAATGCTTATATCCGCGTGATAAAGCAGCAAATCCTGTGTGGCTAAACCATACAATAGTTGCGACTAGTTGGCCCAGTAAGAAAAGCAAAGTTACAGAGAAATTAAAAAGTCGGCGTTGGTCGCTCCAAGGAGAAGCGACGCCAAGATACGGAGCTCGGGCTGGAAACGCTAAGATCAGCGTTGTGAATCGTCAGCACGCTCATACCCTAACAGATGCCGCAAAGGAGGTGAGGCCGTCAACAACAACATGTGTGTGTGAAACAACGATAACAGTGCGACCCTTCGAGGAAAAGCGAGGGGACGAATCCCGCGCAAACGATATCGGCAGCGTAAGAGCAGTGGCTTGGATACCTAACAAATAAACAGGTCAACTATTAATTACGTATTGGATTCAAGGATGACAGCTCCATCTATGTAAGTAGAAATATTTTCTTATTGTTATTACATCTGCTACGCTATTGGTAGAGGAGCTGAACTGGTAAATTGTAAGAACTGAACTGTGGATTAAGTTCACTAAAACTATCTGACGGGAACAGATTTAGGTAAAAAATGACCCAGCGTTTATGATCAGCATACAACTAATGTTTATTCGTATATGTGCCATTGTTATTTTTGTCATAGCCAGTTAAATGTTTGTTTAGTGCAGTCAGCGCAGTCATAGAACACATTATTTATGTGTACGAATGTGATTGGTTTGAATTGTTTAAGTGTATGCCAATATAATACAGTCTTTGCGCCAAGGACAACGTCGAATGACCGATAATTGCTCGGCCACGGTTGTTACATTGGTTGTCCGCGGTGAGATAGTGGCCGCGACCGTTACATTGCGGGCAGCGGCTGAGGTCGTTACAATATCTAGCACAAAACTCCTCTCCAGAAAAACGTGAAAGTATTTTCGGGTTCTTCACAACACTAGAAGAAAACACATGGTTCAACACATACTCATCGTTCATCTGCATACCACACAGTAGAATGAGATAGTACTGCATTATCATTATCTTCTCATGCTTGAAACTTTCTACAGCTTCTTTTCGTCTTATGGTCCAAATAATCCCACCAGGACCTTTAGCTGTCTTGTTGTATATTTGTTCGAGTGCTTGGGCCATTGCTAGGCTGCTGAAATGTCTTTTCGTTTGCAGAACAACAAAATTCCATTTCGTGAAGTCTTCAATAACGCTTGGATGAGTTTCCCTGAGTTTCAGACAACTTTAAAAATGGAATTAGGACGTCTTTAGGCATGAAAGAGTAGAATTCGGACATCCCCCCCCTCCCCCATGGAACACCAGCAGGCGTGCCTTTATAGAACCACTGGTTCCAAGAAAACAAAAAAAGAAAAAAAAGAAAAAAAGAGGGCAAACAAGAAAAATGGCCGATTCCATAAGAACGGAAACAACGTGTTTCTCTTTAAATTTCTGAAAAAATTCAACTGAACATGCCCTTGAATTATTCTATTTCCAATGCCCTTGAATATTCTACCCCATGATATTCTATTTTCGCTAAGTACGAATCTATAAAAACTAACTATAACGATGTGCCGTATAAGTTGTAGGATGTCAGGTTATACACGGTCGAGTCACATTATTGTGACCACCAGATAATATCCAGAGTAACCGCCGTGTGCAGGGCGGACAGCAGCTAGACGGGCTGGGAGTGACTCAATAAGGTGCTGGAAGGTGTTCACAGACATGTGGAGCCATGCTGACTGCAGTGCATCTGACAGTTGCTGGTGCGTTGTGTAGGATCCATAGAGCGAACAACACGATCGAGGTGGTCCCACAGATGCTCAATTGGGTTTAAGTCTGGGGAATTAGTGGGCCAAGGAAGTACTTTGAATTCTTTATCGTGCTTTTTCAACCACTCTCGGACATTACTTGCCGTGTAACACGTTGCATTGTCGTCTTGGAACATCCAATCCGCCCCAGGCAAGGCAATTAGCATGCATGGGTGTACGTGGTCTGCAAGGATGGATTCATAACGAATTTGGTCCATAGTACCTTCCACAAGTATGAGTGGAGCCAGGGAATGTCCCAAAAACATTCCCCAGACCATAACGCTGCCCCCACTAGTTTGTGTTATTCCAGCAATGGTTGAAGAGTGTTTGTTTACCGATGTTTCTAGCTTTATATACTAATGTCCATCCGTTCGATGAAAGAGAATACGTGATTCATCGGAGAAGGCAATCCTTTGCCAATCAGCGGAGGTCCAATTCCGATATGCCGCCCCGGTGGCGTAGTGGTCTAAGCGATGGCCTCTGATAATTCGTCCGAAAGGGGTACGGGTTTAAATCTCGGTAAGGCATGGACGTTGTGTTTGTCTTACGGCACTGGCTCTCTCCCTTCCCTGGAGTCAGTGGCCTAAATTAGGGACGGGTGACTGTATATATAGCCCATTCAGTTGCTCACGGTGGTCGTTAAACCTCCAACCAAAAAAAAAAAATGAATTACGATACTGCCGTGCGAATGTAAGCCTTTTTTACCAATGCACCTTCGTTAGCACAGGTGCAGTGACCATCCATCTGCATCGGAGCCCCATACGCAGCAGAACTGTCGTTTTAGACACACTTCGGTAGCCCTGTGGTTCATTCGGCCAGTGAGTTGATCCGCTGTAGCGTGTCAATCTGCCCGCACGCACCTTCGCAGCCGACGTTCACCTCTCACATCAATGGCACTTGCTGCTCCGCAGTTTCCACATAGCTTAATTATTCGCAGTAGTGCCATTTCTCTAATCACGATACACTTTAACTACAGCAGCACAGGAACAGTTCACAAACTGCGCTGTTTCAGAAATACTGCCACCCTTGGCCCGAAAGCCGATAATGATCCCTTTTTGCAAATCTGATAAATCGCTCCTTTTATCCATGACAGCAACGAATGATATGTTTTCAAAATGATCATATGTAGAGGATTTTAGGAAGGGAGTGTCTGACCCCAGGTCTTAAGCAACCCTTAGAAATAGGAAGCTATAGGAGATTTGGGCTAGAGTGCCCGATAGGAAAGTGACACGGAAGCGAAGTAGAAAGGGGGAGGAAGACGCCCTTATTTATTACCGGGGGCCAGTACCCGGGGACCGACGGCTTAACGTGCTTATCCGACGCACGGCGGGTATTTAGTGGATCGAGCGTTCGTACCTGCTGGGATCGAACCTAACGAACCTAAGGTCCTTTCCGCAGCAGTCACGAACGTTGTCTACTAGGCCACCCGCGGCCCCTATGTTTTCAGATCATGATCATGATCATATGTAGAGGATTTTAGTAAGGGAGTGTCTGACCCCAGGTCTTAAACAACCCTTAGAAATAGGAAACTAGAAGATTTGGGCTAGAGCGCCCGATAGGAAAGTGACACGGAAGCGAAGTAGAAAGGGGGAGGAAGACGCCCTTATTTATTACCGGGGGGCCAGTACCCGGAGTCCGACGGCTTAACGTGCCCATCCGACGCACGGCGGATATTTAGTGGATCGAGCGTTCGTACCTGCCTGGGATCGAACCTGAGGTCCTTTCCGCGGCAGTCACGAACGTTGCCCACTAGGCCAACCGCGGCCCATATGTTTTCAGAATGCCTACAGCACATCTTATATACCCTCCAAGTCAGCTCACGACACGTGCCTTCTTTCATTGGCTAAGCGCTGTTGACGTCAAAAGTAGGAGGTGGTCACAATAATGTGACTCGACTGTGTATATATATGGCCCCTTAGGTTCGCTGTTTATGCTTAAAAGCAGCTCGTTGCGGATGGTACGAAAGCATGGTATCTCACAGAAAGTATTAAGAGCAGCTGCGGTGTTAAATCAGTTCTTTATTACAATCTAAATCACGTTATTGGTTTGTCCTGGAATTATCTTACTGAATTATAATTTAATGCTTCTGTCCTCTCGCTGCATATTATGTTTCCTAACAACACGCCCTTTCATATTCTGCGTAATTTTTCATTCACTTTCGCTGTCCTTGTCAGGACACCCCGAACAAATTTCCTTCTTCTTACAACATCGCCTCGCGTCTCAAAGTTCATCCAGCGTCTTCTGTGTCTCTCCTGAGCTCCGTCTTTTTTCTCTTCTTTTAGACTACTTTGCCTGACTTCCTGTGTCCGTCTTCAGCTTGAAGGGAAGAGCGAACGTCCGACGCCTCCAAAGCAATAAGACAATTCTGTTGGCCTGATCGCGCTTTGGGTAACATTGTACATGATTGCAACGTAAAAAACGATAAAAATCACTAAAACGATAAAAGCACTTAAGGTTTTCTGAAACTGCTCTTCGATGCAAAGGAAGGCTTACTCGGAAACACCGATTTTGAAGCCCATAATTACCGATTACCGCCATAGCACCTTTCGAACATTTTCATGCTGTCTGACCTCACTGGAAAATTAATTAATACTGAAATCCTTTAAAATCCCCTAAATCCACTTAACAGAACTCACCTCAGTACGGAGACAGAATTAGTACCTTCACGTGTGATTCTGCAACAAATATGTTTCATCAGTTCAGGATTACTCGGAATATTTTTGTTGTTGTTTATTTAATCATTATTTTTATTGATTGAATTCATATATTAATGCAATTGTTTTAATATTTTTTATCTATTTCGCCTTTTTTTACTTTTAATTAGTTTTATTTTATTTTTTGTTCTTCATTTCGTTGAATATATTTCATTATATTATTTATGCTTTTTTTTTTTTGTATTTGTTTTATCGTTCAATTTAAATTGCTGGCCAGAAAAAAAAGTGCAATTTCTGAAACTGTTTATTTACAAATTTTGGTATTTTAAATATGTTCTTATAAAAATGTATGTACTAAATCGGTGTACGTAGAACCCCAGAATGGTGTCTTTTTTTCTGTGTTTTTTTTTTTTTTTTTTGGTGTTGTTGCTGTTTGTCTGTCGTTGTTGTTTTTTTTTAAGAAAGAAAATCAGAAAATTTGGCCAGAAATTTAAATTTTTTCTCTTTATTTATTTATTTATTTATTTATATCTTAATTTATTCAAATGATTCTCAAGTTGTCGGCGTCTAAATTGAGTCACTACCAAAACCCCTTTTTCAAAGCGTTACTTCACGTGAAGGATTTCCGAATTGATTGGAACGAGTTGAACGAAGAACTACAGAATTTCTTTTGAATCATCATTTTATTTTTTAAGTCATTTAGTGCATTTGATTTCCGGTGAGGAATTCAGAATTCCTTAAATGATCGATTTTAATATTTGAAATTAATCTGAGTTATACTTCGTAATTTAAAATAAGGACTTTTAAAAATTTGTTTAAAATGAAATAATTGAAACACATGAAACTCATTTCAAAGGGATCACCAAGTGCTAGCTAGCTAAAAAGCTGAAAACTGTCTGCAGCAGAAATGGAATAAACGAGGGTAAGCTTAGTATTACTCAAATAACGAAACGAAAGGGAAACCTTAACAATTTAGAGGAACAGAATATAACAAAATTTAAAATATCATGTCTGTAGGGAACGCCAGCATGAATGATCTTGAAGGGTGGTCGGCTCCGTCTGCTTTCTTCATCCTCTTCTAACCTTCCTTCTTTTAGGCAACAGCACTTCAGGAAATCGAACCGAAAGAGAAAGAAAAGTACAACTTTAATAATACTGAAAAAAAAAAAAAATGAAAAATTCAGTCCCTGAGTAAACAGGAGATAAAAAAAAATAAAGCCGTTTTAAGGGAAGAACCAATGTTATTGAGAAAAAGGCTTAATTATAATTGGTTGAGGGCTCATTCCCAAATAAGTTCTCGAAGTTTTCACTTGCTCCTGTTTAATACTTCGGCGATAAAGTTTTGGATATACTTCCCTTTTTTTTTTTTTCCAAACCTGAGATTACCGGGGTAGGCAACTTCATTTCCACCTTTTAGCAGTCTTGAGGGAAAGAAATATGTTGAATTATTATCATTATTTGGTGAAAACTTGAACTCAGATTTGGAAACAGAACTGTGGGCATAAGATAATTTCGTTTAATCCCTTTTACTAACATTTTTGAAAAAAGTTTCTCTTTATGACAGGTAGAAAAATTAAACTTCATAATATTCTTTTTATTAGGTTTTGAAAATCCATGCATCACAAAGTTTGTTTCTTTCTGTTTTCCTTTCTATGAACAAAAATTTATAATTTGTAGCTCGAAATTTTCTTGTAAGCACAGTTTTATCCAAGAAACGTCAACCAAAAAGAATATTTTTTTCTTATCACAGATAGTTTAATTAAATCTCATGAAGTTCCTTTTACTTAGGTTTAAAAATGAACTAATTATAAAGTGTTTTCCTTTCCATAAAATATTTACTTAGCTTATAGTTCGAAACTTTCTTGCAAGCACGGTCCGATGCAAGGGACGTCGATGATTAAAAAAGAAAAAAAAGTATGCACAAGTGCTGCCATCTAGTGTAACAAAAGTGATGCATAAACTTCGAGAGCACTTTGACTAACCGAAAAAACAACCATGGGGTCAAAAATTCTTTGCTCGTGCTCGAGCTAATACGGATAAATGAAATTTTGCCAAAAATTACTAATACTGTTTTGGGCATATAAATCTCTTGAAGATTCATGCTCGCATTAGGAAGAAGTCGTGTTATTTAATGCGTATTATTCACTTAGCAGCCTAATTAGTTAAGTTGATTTAATGATGTGGCAATAAAAATTTCTCACGAACACTTGGTTTTGAAAATGTTATAATTCGTTCTTAACGTAATCAGTGATTGGTGAACGTTCTTAGTAAACGGAAGAAAAGATGTCTTTGTCAAAGGGGGGAAAAAAGCCCTCGGCGGGACTCGAACCCGCAATCCCCGGTTTAGGAGACCGATGCCTTATCCATTGGGCCACGAGGGCACACAGAGAAAGGTCTTTCGTTCTGTTCACTTACAATGGAAACTGAAGTGGACAGTTTTGTTTTGGTGTAATCTCTGAATTTCGAATTTCTTTATTACCTTCCTTTCCACAAATTTGGGAAATCAAAATCAAACCATGCAAGTAAAATATTAAAATTTAGCATATATCATCATCATCATCATCATTGTCAACCATTATCAATCCACTGCTGGACGAAGGTCTCCCCAAGTTTCCTCCACAACGGTCTGTCTTGTGCCAGTCTCCTCCATGTCACCCCTGCATACTTTCGAATTTCATCCACCCATCTCCCATGTGGTCTTCTTCTGGGTCTTTTCCTGTCCCTTGGAATCCAATCTAAAATTTCGGCTGTCCATCGATGATCTGTCCTTCTGGCAGTATGTCCAGCCCATTGCCATTTCAGGGATTTAACTCTGATCATGATGTCTTCCACTCTTGTCATTTTTCGGATCCACGAGTTCCTCTTCTTATCTCTCCTGGTTACACCAAGCATGCACCTCTCCATGCTACTTTGAGTTGTCTGCAGCCTTTGTATGTCTCTTTTAGTTAAGGTCCACGTCTCTGCACCATACGTAAGCACTGGAAGGATGCATTGATCAAACACTTTTCTTTTAAGACATAATGGCATATTGCTCTTGAAAATTATGCTGTTTCTTCCAAAAAGCTCTCCAGGCAAGTTTTGTACGCCGATTAATTTCTTCATCAATGTGACCCTCACTTGATATCTGTTGTCCAAGATAAACGTATGTGTCTGTTATCTCCAGCTTTTCTCCATCAATCGATAAATCTTCATTTCTTGTAAAAGCATTGAACATCACTTTTGTCTTCTGAAAGTTCATTTTTAATCCCACTTCTTTACTCTTGTCAGCAAGTTCCTGGATCATACTCTGCAGCTCTGATGGGGTAGTTGCAAAAATGACTACGTCATCAGCAAAACGAAGGTGGGTTAGATAATCTCCATTAATCTTTATCCCCGTGTTTTCCCAGCTCAGCGACTGAAAAACACCCTCCAATGTGGCATTAAAGAGCTTCGGAGATATGGTGTCACCTTGTCTCACTCCCCTTTCCAATTTTTACGTGTGTTGTATTTTCAAACAGCCTAATCTTTGCACTTGCATTTTCATAGATGTTATTAATAATATTAATGTATGCATCTTCAATACCGCAGGTTTTCAGAGCCATTGTAACTGCTGATGGTTTCACCGAATCAAAGGCTTTTTCATAATCGATAAAAGCCATGCACAATGGAAGTTCATATTCCCTCGCTCTTTCAATTAGTTCTCTCAGCACGTGGATATGATCTATTGTGCTGTAGCCACTCCTGAATCCAGCTTGTTCTCTCGGTTGAGCCATGTCTAGTGCTACCTTCAAGCGGTGTGAAAGAACTTTAGTGAAGATTTTATAAACTACTGATAGGAGGCTGATAGCTCTGTAGTTTCCGAGATCCTCAATGTCACCTTTCTTATGTAGCAGGATCATTGTAGCGGTGTTCCAATCCTCAGGAATCTTTCCTTCATTAAGGCATCGAGTGAAAATTTGGGCGAGTACTGTTTCGATTTCTCCACTTGCTTCTTGTATGATGTCTACAGTAATTCCATCTTCTCCTGGAGCTTTTCCTCGCTTCATGTTCTTGATTGCATGTGCAACTTCTGCTGGAAGGACTGGAGGAACTCTGGTACTGGTATCTTTCATGATGTCTGGAGTGCATATATCATCCCTTTCATATAATTTGGAGTAGAAATCTTTCACTCTTGTCAAGATTTCGCCTCTATTTCTTGTTACAGAACCATCTTCTTTTCTCAGTGCCATAATCTGTTTTCTTCCCTTACTGAGATGTCCCTTTGCTATCTTTAGGCTTTGGTTGTTTTCAATTGCTTTCCTCACTAGTTCACAGTTGAATTTCCTTACGTCTTCAGTGATACTTTTTCTTACTGTCTTGCATAGCTCTATATATTCCACTTTGGAAGTCACATCTTCTTTATTTGTCCTCATCTCTCTTCTTTTTTTGCATCAACATTTTGGTTTTTCCTGATAATTTGTTCACATGCAACTTGTTCTTAGACCCAGCTAATTTTGTTGCTGTTTCCATAAGAGCTTTGGTTATTTTTCTGTTAACTTCAGAGATGTCCACTTCTTCCGATGTTAGGCCTTCTAAAGCAGAGAACCTGTTCTTCAGTTCTAACTTGAAGATATTATGGTGTTTTTTAAGGTTGGTTATGTCAATAGATTTTGTTTGTCTTATGAGCTTGCCACGTTCAAGTTTGGTGTTGAGGTGCATCTTACATCTCACCAATCTATGGTCACTACCTGTGTTGAACTTGTTTAGCACACTGCAGTCTTCTATGACGAATTTTTTGTTACACATAATAAAATCAATTTCACTTGTCGTCCCATTTGGATGTCTCCATGTCCATTTCCTGTGTGGCTTTTTCTTGAAGAAGGAGTTCAAGATGAAAAACCCTTCTGCCTCTGCAAACTCAACGAGAGTATTTCCACGCTGGTTTCTGTTGCCATGACCGAATTTACCTACTGAAGTTTCATTCTGTTGCCGTTGCCCTATTTTTGCATTGAAATCTCCCATAATTATTTTCAAGTGCTGGTTACCTTTATTATTTAGATGACGAATTTCCTCATAAAATTCTTCAATTTCTTCTTCAGGATGACTTGTGGTGGGTGCATAAGTTTGAATAATCTGAGCCTGGTATCTTTTCGAGAGTTGGATAACAAGTCGTGCAGCTCTGTCAGAGGAACTTTCAACTTCTACAACTTTATCCTTCAGTTTCTTGTTTATTATAAATCCAACACCACTAGTTCTGCCAGTATCTGTCCCACGATAGTAGAAGAGATGTCCACTTTTCAGTTCGATGAGATCTTCTCCTTTTCTCCTTACCTCACTTAGCCCCACGATGTCCCACTTGATCCTTTGTAGTTCCTCTTCCAATTCAAGAAGCCTTGAATCAGAAGATAGGAGCGTCCATTGTAAGTAGCCAAGGTCAGCATCAGATGGCAGCCTAGTCCGGTCCTCCGGGGATTCTTAGCACCCTCTGCCTTCATGTCGCACTGGCCGCTGCCTTGGCCAGGTACATTCCAGCTGCCGGAGACTGAGGGCCAAGATTTAAGTTGTGGAATCATTTTGGAGGGGTTTGGCCATAACTCACCACGCTGGCCAAGCGGGTTGGTGAGTGTGGGATAGAATTTCCTCTGATCCCGATGGTATAGTTATACCGCTATGGGCGGTCGTCAGAGCCCCTTTAGTGGGAACAGGATGCACCACGAGAAGGCGGGGTTGGCATTTGTCAAGGAGAGGCTATGATGTTACGCATCACCTGACCTTACATCCCTTAGCATATATATATATATTTATATACAGTATAATAATAAGGTGATTTTTGCATTGGCAGTTTCCCTCTCGTGGTAAACCCGAAAAATATCAGAATTGCGCAATTATTTCTTTAAATGATAAAACCGATTCCAAGATTTCATTTTTGATGGTAGAATTTTATATTCCATCAGCTCCATTCACTAAGGTTTGGTTGAATAAATGTCGCTGATTTTAGCGGAAATTTCGAAAGCTTTAAAAGTTCTGCCTGATGGCAGCTATACAGCAGATTACGTAATGAAAAAAAATTTCAAGTATTTAGCATATTATGATCATGTACAAATGAATCTTTGATAAATGTATGACAGTTTTTTTCTCTTGTTCCGTTTGTTCTTCAGACCTAAAATTCACTCTCAATAGTCCTTTTTAACTGTTCGAAATAGGCCAGTATACGCCGGTATGGCATTGCGGTCCTCCGGTCATTTTCTTCTCCTAGCATTTCATACCGGTTCTTTTTTACCCATAATTTACATACCGGCACTAATTCTAGTAGGGGGAACTGCAGAGATAATTTTTTTGAAGCTACCACCCATAGTTCATGATCACATCTTGCCAACAAGGCCCCCAGATCCTCTTCTAAAGATGTCTAATTTTATTACGTCATTATTTCAATGCATTCAATTTGAAGAGCTTCTTCAAAGAATGAAAAACTGGGAATAATAGATTAAATACAACTTTTAGTTTTGCAGCAATGAGTATAAATTTTTTCCACTTTTTTTTTTTTTATTGAGGGTTGTGAGATTGCTATTAATTTAAAATTGAATATTCATTCTGATTGCAGAGATTCTAATTGCCCTACTTCATAAAATTCCTATTGGAAGGGGTGCTGCCTTCTCGGCTCGGGACCTTAAAGTTCTGGGTTCAAGTCCAGCTGAATCCCTAATGATTAGCCGAGGTTCGGAAGTCTCGTTAATCCGTTGGTCTCGGGGTACAGATTCCTCGTTATAAACAAGTCTAATCCCAGTCCTCGGTGTAGCAGGGCCGCGGGTGGCCTAGTGGGCAACGTTCGTGACTGCCACGAAAAGGACCTCAGGTTCAATCCCAGGCAGGTACGAACGCTCGAACCACTAAATATCCGCCGTGCGTCGGATGGACACGTTAAGCCGTCTGACCCCGGGTACTGCCCCCGCCCATAATAAATAAGGACGTCTTCCTCCCCCTTTCTACTTCGCTTCCGTGGTGTCACTTACCTATCGGGCACTGTAGCCCAAATCTCCTAGCTTCCTATTTCCAAGGGTTTTTTGAGACCTGGGGTCAGACACTCCCTTCCTAAAATCCTCTAAATATGATCTGATCTGACCTCGGTGTAGCACAAGTAGCGTCCGGCTGAAACCCCAAACCAGCCAACTGAAATCGAACGCGGCCGCCCCCGGTGGCGCAGTGGTCTAAGCGATGGCCTCTGATCATTCGTCTGAAAGGGGCCCGGGTTCGAAACCCGGTGAGGTATGGATGTTGTGTTTGGCTTACGGCACTGGCTCTGTGCCTTCACTGGGACCAGTGGCCATAAATTAGGGATGGGCGACTGCTTATAGCCCATTGAGTTGCTCATGGTGGTCGCTAAACCTTCAATAAAGAAAAGAAAAATCGAACGCTGTCCTGTCCGACTTATGCTGCAATAGTATTCCACCGAACTGTCAATTATATTTTCAAACAAAGGAGTTTTTCTTCCAGCGATTTTTTTTTTTTTTTTTTCAGTTTTGGAGATTTTCTGGCGAAGGTATTTTTTCCGGATGATTTCGCTAAATATGAACATACCAGCACTTCAAAATTTTCATTTCGAGCACTGCTTTTTGACGTCTGCGCAGAATCCTAGGAAAGACGCTGTGATTGGAAAAAATCAGTTATCATCACCCATAGTCAGCCCCGGCCCTAGAAATTCTGCCGCCCTCAGGCAAGGTTTCAAAATCGCTTTATTATTATTCATCACAAGAAAACATAAGAGGGAGACGTACAGTGTTGGGCGTCTCACTGGGAAATAATACAAACTGTTAAAACATGATGGTATATACACTGCAATGACAATGGGGATGAATAACAAATGCTGCAAGCAAAGCGTATCGCACAAAAATTGCAAGGGGATGCCGTGCCGGCCCTATAGCATATAAGTAAATATTAGGGGTATGCAAAAGTTTCCGCCGTTTTAAGGAGAAAGGAGACAGGAACTATCATGAAACCAGTACACATTTAATCAACGAAATATTGGCCGTTAGCACCAATAACCGTTTGCCATTTTTCAGCCAACAAATGAATGCCCCTGTGATAGAAGGACTTTGGTTTTGAGCTGAAGAACGCAGTGACAAAAAATTTTCACCTCTGGAACTGTGGAGAACCGCTGTTGGGCTAGGGCATGTTGCATAGAGCGAAACAGATGGAAGTCTGAGGGTGCAATGTCAGGGAAGTAAACCGGGTGCGGTAAAACCTCCCAGTGTAACTGTTCAAGGATTGATTTCGTGGTGGCACCGACATGTGGTCTGGCATTATCGTGTAACAGGATGACTGGGCGGCGTCCTTTACCTCTTCATGGGCGTTTTTGCTCGATTGCGATTTTAAGTTTCATCAAATCATCGCTATATCGTTGTGCAGTGATTGTTTTGCCCGATTTCAACAGTTCGAAGTACAGCACTCCATGCACATCCCGCCACACACAAAACAGCACCTTTTCTCCGTGGATATCCTGTTTTGCAGTGGATGCTGATCGCTGGCCTGGGTCGACCCAGGATCGCTTTCGTACGGGGTTGTCGCAATAGACCCATTTTTCATCCCCGGTGATAACCTTCCACAAGAAATTCTTCCCTTGAAGCCTCTTCAGCAACGACATGCAGATGCCCAATCGTTGACTAATATTACGCTCTGTTAAATTATGCGGAACCCACTTACCAAAGTTCTGGATCTTTCCCCAAGGCCTGTAGACGCCGTACCACCGTCAAATGAGCAACTTACGAACGTTTCGCCAGTTGCGTGATCGATTGTGTGGCATCCTCTTGCAACAACGATTCCAGCTCCTCGTCTGCGAGTTCCTGCGGTCTACCAGCACGTGGCTTGACTTCCAAGCTTAGATCACCTTCCTTAAACCTGGCAAACCATTCTCAACACCTCCGCTGAACCATAACCGTTTCGCCATACGCCTGACATATTGAATCATATACTTCACTCGCACTTTTCCCTAAATTAAAAATTAATAACAAACAGTGCCGCAAATTAACTTTATCGACCGCCATGCTTGGCTTCATGTATGAACTGACAGCACGGGTCGCCGCCCGGTTAGACCTCACAACGCCAGATAGCGGAGGCTGTGGAAACTTTTGCATACCCCTAATACACTATCTACCAACAAGTAATTGGACACCCCTGCAATCGACGATATCTGCGGTCCTGATACACGTCACGGCCGTAGCCGTTTAATATCGTGTGGGAAACAACAACGCAACCAGTCGCGTGCAAGATGCCACGCAGTTCGGAGCTCTCTGATTTCGAGAAAGGTGTAATCGTCGGGTATCACAGAAATGGCGGATCTATACGTGACATATCCAGCTAGTTGAAGTACCCAAAATCGACAGTGGCCTACGTGATTGGCAAGTGGAAGATAAGAGGTGACTGTCGGAATGTGTCTCGACCCGGCAGACCCACAAAACTGGGAGTTAGAGACCGACGGGTGCTGGCCAGAGAAATTCGGAAGAACCGCACCAAATCGATGCGCCACATCCGCGAGGAGTTTCAACAGGCATCCGGGAGTGTTCTTTCGATGAATACCATTCGTAAGGAAGCCCATCTGCTTGGTTATCATGGACGTGCTGCCGCCCACAAGCCATTGATCACCAAGTCCAATAGCGCTGCTCGGCTAACGTGGTGCAAAGAACGTCGACAGTGGACCGTTGAACAGTGGAAACAGGTTCTCAGGAGCGACGAATCAAGGTTCACCCTCTACCGTTTGGATGGCAGAGTCTGGGTTTGGCGTCTGCCTGGAGAACTCCTCCTGCCGGAATGTATTGTGCCAACTGTGAAGTTCGGCGGCGGTGGAATTATGCTATGGGGGGGGGGGGGGTTTCTCCTGATATGGCACGGGACCCTTGGTCGCAATTCCTGGTAGACTCAACGCCGAGACCTACTGCACCATTTTCGAATGACCATGCGCTTCCTACGTTGAGGCAGTTTTACGGGGTGGACCCATGTTACTTTCAGGATGACAATGCCACCTGCCATGTTGCGAGGTCCACCATGGCTTGGTATGGTGACAATGGGATTAATCGAATGGACTGGCCTGCGCAGAGCCGGACCTTAACCCTATCGAGCACTCTGGGACGAGTTGGAGGGTCGACTTAAGTGGTGCCCCCACCGTCCGAAATCGGTGAATGAACTGACCTGTCTTCTCCAAGCCGAGTGGAAGAAAATACCGCCATCCGTCGTACAACGCCTGGTTGAGAGTATGACCCGGAGGGTCGCAGCAGTAATCGCCGCTCGTGGAGGCTCCACCAACTATTGAAGGTGAATAAACTTCGGTTTCCTTTGCTATCACAGGTGTCCAATTACTTGTTGGTAGATAGTGGTAGATAGTGTTATCTACCAACAAGTAATTGGACACCTGTGATAGCGAAGGAAAACGAAGTTTATTCACCTTCAATATTTGGTAGATCCTCGACGAGCGGCGATTAGAGCTGCTACCCTCCGGGGCATACTCTCAACCAGGCGTTGTACGACGGATAGCGGTATTTTCTTCCACTCGGCTTGGAGAAGACAGGTCAGTTCCTTCACCGATTTCGGACGGTGGGGACACCCCTTAAGTCGACACTTCAACTCGTCCCAGAGTGCTCGATCTTAAGGTCCGGACTCTGCGCAGGCCAGTCCATTCGATTAACCCCATTGTCACCCTACCAAGCCATGGTGGACCTCGCAACATGACAGGTGGCATTGTCATCCTGAAAGTAACATGGGTCCACCCCGTAAAACTGCCACAACGTAGGAAGCGCATGGTCATCCAAAATGGTGCAGTAGGTCTTGGCTTTGAGTCTACCAGGAATTACGACCAAGGGTCCCGTGCCATACCAGGAGAAACACCCCCATAGCATAATTCTACTGCCGCCGAACTTCACAGTTGGCACAATACATTCCGGCAGGAGGCGTTCTCCAGGCAGACGCCAAACCCAGACCCTGCCATCCGAACGGTAGAGGGTGAACCTTGATTCGTCGCTCCTGAGAACCTGTTTCCACTGTTCAACGGTCCACTGTCGACGTTCTTTGCACCACGTTAGCCGAGCAGCGCTATTGGACTTGGTGATCAAAGGCTTGAGGGCAGCAGCACGTCCATGATAACCGAGCAGATTGACTTCCTTACGGATGTTATTCATCGAAAGAACACTCCCGGATGCTTGTTGAAACTTCTCGCTGATGTGGCCTATCGATTTGGTGCGGTTCTTCCAAATATCTCTGGCCAGCACCCATCGGTCTCTATCTCCCAGTTTTGTGGGTCTGCCGGGTCGAGACACATTCCGACTGTCACCTCTCATCTTCCACTTGCCAATCACGTAGGCCACTGTCGATTTTGGGTACTTCAACTTGCTGGATATGTCACGTATGGATCGGCCATTTCTGTGATGCCCGACGATTACACCTTTCTCGAAATCAGAGAGCTCCGAACTGCGTGGCATCTTGCATGCGACTGGTTGCGTTGTTGTTTCCCACACGATATTTAACGGCGGCGGCCGCGACGTGTATCAGGACCGCAGATGTCGTCGACTGCAGGGGTGTCCAATTACTTGTTGGTAGATAGTGTATTTGTAGCAAAATCTGGGTTCCTGAAAACTCGACTAAATTTTTTTTTTTTTTCTTGGACCGATAGTGCTCATATGGAAAAACCTTTTGAGAATACTTGCTTCCTAAAATAATCATCCGCTAGGGGGCGTAAAAGTCACATCTTATTTTTGTCGATATCCCTGTTTCTAAGAGACCGATATGAAATATTATTTCTATGTTTGAGAACGTTTCCGGTGCGAAATATTTCTCATATAAATTCATGTTTTTCTTAACGCACAAGTCTGCAACCAAAGGGCGTTAGCTAACAGTTCCGTTTACTGCAATATCTGAGGGTTTAAAAACCCGATTGAAATAATTCTTTCTTCCGTCAGATACTATTGTTTTTCATACCGGTTCCATTGACTTTGAATGGCTTTGATAAATTTAATTTGCTTCAGAACGGATTCAAAAGAGGTGCTTCTTACACCCGAAAATTCGGTGTCATCCTTCTTGTTTTGTTTTGTTTTAATCCGTTTAGCTGCTGTAGTGTTACATGCGTTACGAAGCCGTAGGACCAAAGGCACACTCAGTGGAGGCGGCCCATGGTCCCGAACCCTTCCTACATTAGGTATCACTTTGCCCTTCGTTCTGTGTTATTGGCTGCTTATTTTTAACACGTCTTTTGTAAAAAAAGATCGTGTTTATGTTATCGGTTTGTCCGTCCGTCCATCTGTCTGTACCCACGATATCTCTGCAACTATTAGACCGATTTGAAAAATTCTTTTTACATTGAGAAGCTGGAAACATGCGAATGATGATCCTTTATTTCGTTTTTTCTAACGATGTTCAATTTCGCAGCTAGAGGGCGTAAATGCATCTGATGTCGAATTCAAAAATGCGTTTTATTCCATATATTTGCTTCTAAGCATCCGATTGAAAAAATTAGTTTATCTTTCGATTTCATTTATGTAGAAGAGTATTTTAGATATAGTTACTTTTTCAAATTACGCATAGATTTTCCGATAGGGGGCGTAAAAGTAAATTACATTTTTCCCGCTAACTCTTCTTCTAAAACTCCGATTTCAAAAATTCTTTCTTCAGCGGATACACCTCCTGAGGGAAAATCTTTTGCATATAATTTCAAATTTTTGGTAAAGAATACTTTAGCCACCAGGAGACGTAAGTGTTCATTTTTCTTCTGATATATTTGCCATAAACTCTGAGCTTCTAAAATATCGATTGAAAAAATTATTTCGTGGACTTGATACCAGTCACGTCGATAAACCTTTTTGGAATATTTTCTTCTTAAAATATTCCACAGTTTCTCCGCCAGGGAGCGTAGATGTAAATCTTATTTTTGTCAATATCTCTAGTTCTAGGAGTCCGATTAGAAAAATTCCTTCTTTGTTAGATAGTGTTTTCAGTGTGACATGTTTTTCATATAATTTCAAAATTTTCAAGTAAATCATAGACTTTCTGCTAGGGAGCGTAGAGGTAAATCGTGGTTCCCCCTATATCTCTGCTTCTACATCTCTGATTTGGAGAAATTCTTTCTGCACCGGATACAGCTCCTAATGGAAAATCGTTTGCACATAATTTCTAATTTTTATAAAAAAAAAAAATGGTTTGGCCACCAGGGGGCGTAAACCTTAATTTCCGCTTCTCATGTATTTGCAGCAAAACATGAGCTTCTAAATTCTCGATTGAAAAAAACGTCATTTGTAGACCGATAGTACTCATGTCGACAAACCATTTAGAAGCACTTTCTTCTAAAAATAATGCATGGTTTCTACGCCAGGGGGCGTAGATGTATATCTTATTTTTGTCAAAATCTCTACTTCTAGGAGTCTGATTTTAAAAATTCCTTCTTTGTTGGATAATGCGTCCAGTGTGACATGTTTTTTACATAATTTCAAAATTTTCAAGTAATTCATAGAATTTCCGCTAGGGGGCGTAAAGGTAATTGATTTTCCCCATATATCTGTGCTTCTAAATCTCCGATTTGAAAAATTCTTTCTTCACCGGATACAGCTCCTGATGGGAAATTCTTTCCACATAATTTCTAATTTTTGTAAAAAATGGTTTGGCCACCAGGGGGAGTAAGTCTGAATTTCCGCTTCTGATGTACTTGCAGCAAAATATGAGCTTCTAAAATCTCGATTGAAAAACAAGTCGTTTGTTGACCAATACTACTCATGTCGACAAACCTTTTAGGAATATTTTCTTCTTGTAATAATGAATGGTTTGATGTACATCTACGCCAGGGAGCGTAGATGTACATCTTATTTTTGTCAATATCTCTACCTCTAGGAGTCCGATTAGAAAAATTCCTTCTTTGTTGGACAGTGTTTCCGATGCGAAATGTTTTCCCTATAAATTCAAAATTTTCAAATAAATCATAGACTTTCCGTAGGGGCCACAAATGTAAATTGCTTTTTCTGCGTTATTTCTGCTTCTAAAACTCCGATTTAAGAAATACTGCCTGTATCGCATATACAAGACCTAATGGAAAATATTTTTCATATAATTTCTAATGTTTGGTAAAGAATGGTTTGGCCACCAGGGGGCATAAGTGTTAATTTCTGCTTCTGATGTATTTGTAGCAAAATCTGGGCTCCTGAAAACTCGACTGAATTTTTTTTTTTTTTTTATTGGACCGATACCACTTATATGGAAACACCTTTTTAGAATACTTTCTTCCTAAATTAATGCATGGTTTTCCCACCATGGACGTAAGGTCACATCTTATTTTTGTCGATATCTCTGTTTCCAAGTGTCCGATTTTAAACATTCTTTCTGTGTTGGACAGCGTTTCTGGTGCGAAATGTTTCTCGTATAAAGTCACGTTTTTCTTAACGCACAAGTCTGCAACCAGAGGGCGTAAGTCACGATTCCGTTTACAGCAATATCTGAGGGATTAAAAACCCGACTGGAAAACTTCTTTCTTCCGTCAGATACTATTGTTTTCCATACCGGTTCCGTTGACTTTGAATAGTTTTGATAAATTAAATTTGCGCCAGAACGGATTCAAAAGATGTGCTTATTACACCCAAAAATTCGGTTTCATCTTTCTTGTTAAATATATTTGCATATGTTTTTGAATATATTTTAGGAATCGTTGGAAAAGTACTCTAATATAGTGGAGATATTTTTATCGCTACCCAATATTTTGGGAGATATTTTCTTCAGGGTATTTTTATTTACATCCATGATATTTCGGGGTCACCAACATAAAGAAATCGTGGGTGCGCCACTGCGCACGATTTACTCAAATGATCATTAAAAATGAAAAAAATACTCTCACAACAAATTTCTTGAAAAACTTTCGAGAGATCTTTGTCTATTAGTGAATATAGCTGCTGTTAATAGATGATATACACACGTGTAATTTCCATTTCTTCGCCTATCATACATTTCCACACTGCACGCATGTGAGCTATTCTCTAAAGCGCAAAGGGAAATTTCATTATTACCTTCTACTGTAAATTTCCGCTTTTTCTATACTGGAAATTTCCAACGTTTTTCTTATTTCCACCTTATACACACGCATTCAGAAGTTGTAGAGAAAAATTAGCAATTAGAGTTTGTGTTACAATACAAATTTGGAAGATGTGAATGCGTTTATTGGTGTAAATATGACTTGGATGTTAAGTCAGATTAATTTGAATATAACCATCACCAAAGCGCCCGAGTAAGCTATACCCTGTCTCCCGGAGAGCGCCCGAGTACGCTAACCACTACACCCATGCAGAATGACCAAGTTTCAAGTTTCCAATTAATTTGAATATAACCATCACCAACAGCAATAAACGGATTTTTTACACCAATAAACGGATTCACATCTTCCAAATTTGTATTGTACAATAGAATAGTGTAATTCCGTATTTCATTCATTAGAGTTAGTGTTATCGCGAAAATCTCTGTAGTACCTTTCAAGAACAAAGGGCAGGGTCCAGTTTCCAGGTGAGGAAAAATGCCCCCTCTTGCCCTCCTAATATGGATGCCCATGGACCTAAGGCCTATTAATGAATATCTAGTGCCTAAGTAAAATCACACTATTACAGTATTAACTTGACATGATATATAAACGTCATGAATATGACATCGGTAGAATAAAAACTGTTAAAAGAGCTTAGGCTTAAGGCCTTCCTAGTAAGTAACATTTTCATGCGCAAGTAAAAGAGCAATATTAATAACCTGACATGTTTTGGTAAATATTTTGTGCCTAAGTAAAAGCGTTGCGTTATTAAAAAATCCCACCTTATCGTCCTTTTCCGAACATAGTATGAGTCATGCTGTAATTCCTTTGATTCGTCGAACACTGCAGTTTTAAAAAATGTAAGGAACCATACAAATTTTGAAAATGACAATCCGCTTTTTGGTGTAAATATGACAAGGACGGTAAGTCAGTAAAACAGATTGTCATCTTCAAAATTTGTATTGTATGGTGTAATCCCGTATTCTATTCATGTAAGAAGCCATTTATTTTGCATTCACGAATGAACTTTCATTTCCCCAGATTAACGCACAATTCTCGCTTGGCTTACATAGAACGTTTTCTCAATTCAATTCTGATTATAAGGCCAAGAAACGGCAATTTTCACGCAGCCCCTTAAACGTTTTGTGGCAAGTTGTCCGGGTGGCCAATTGTCCGAACCCCATTTATTTCACTTCTTTGCCTCAATAGAATACACGGAGAGTAGGAAAAATTGAGTACAGATAGAATGCATGACAATGTGGTAACGCAAAAGTTTACAATTTTGTCTTAGGGTCGCTCAGTGAAGAGGAAAACTGAAACAAACTAAGACAGAGACATAAAAGAAATTGAAATAGCACTGCCAATGCTACTCCTAGAAAAAACAAAACAAAAAAACTCTGTGCTCTGTGGAGAGATCAGAGATCATATGTAGAGGATTTTAGGAAGGGAGTGTCTGACCCCAGGTCTTAAACAACCCTTAGAAATGGGAAGCTAGGAGATTTGGGCTAGAGTGCCCGATAGGAAAGTGACACGGACGCGAAGTAGAAAGGGGAAGGAAGACGCCCTTATTTATTACGGGGGGGGGAGTACCCGGCATCCGACGGCTTAACGTGCCCATCCGACGCGTGGCGGATATTTAGTGGATCGAGCGTTCGTACCTGACCGGGATCAAACCTGAGGTCCTTTCCACGGCAGCCATGAACGTTGATGCATGGGCTCTGGGGGCAGGGGTTGAACCCTTAAAACCACGGCCGTAGCTACCGGGAGGGCGGTCTCCCTCCCAGTGAGGTCATACCAGGGGCGTAAATTCATACTCCGAGGGGCATAAAAATAGAAATGCACCACGTGTGAATAAATTTATTGAAAATTGTAATTGAAAAAGAAAGTTATACACTGCAGTATTTTTTTTTTTTTTTTTTGAGACTTTAGTTAGCCGCATATGGTATTCTGCGCAACTAACCAAGGTACAGGGCACCCTACACTGTGGAGGTATGTACCCCTCACAAGCAGGGAAGGAATTATCCGAAACAGCAGATGGAGCCATATATAACAATATGCGGACATTCCTAACCTCCGCGACCTTTCGTAAGGACGGAGACAAATTACCCATTTGTGTTCTGTTGCAGAAAGCTTGATGACGAAGTAAATTTCCTTAATAATTTTGATACCAGGAGCGGGATTCGAACCCACAACCCTCGGCTCCGGAGCTCCGAGTGCTATCCACTATACTACACTGGCATGTGCTATCACTGCTATCTGCCTTTATCTCACGTACATCCTGCGGGGAAGGCACGTCACCCCTCTTCCCGAAAAGGGCCGGGGGCATGGCCTCGGGTCAGCCGGGACCACATGTCGCTGTAGGCAGCCTTCCTATGAAGAACGTGCATTTGAGAAATCCCAGACAATTTGGTGTGTGGGACGTAACATCACACTGATTTATTTTTTCGAAGCACTGAAGAAGGGTATTAAATTGAAAACAAATGCCGTCTCCTGCACGATACACTTTCATGATAAAAAACTATGTACAATTAAAATAAGTATATGTTTAAGAACTGTCAACGCCACAAAGGCGTCATCCTCAGAAACAATGCAGCAGAAAGCACAGAAGTGAGTGGCCTATATACTTTTACAAGACACATAGCAGTCAATGCATATGTTCAATAACGGCAAAGTCCAAATAAAGTTCAGTGGGTACAAGCATAGTTGGTGGGCGTGACCTGGCCCAAAAGTGTTCTCCAAGGATCTTTCGCCATTGACGAATATGTGAATAACATATAGTCACATATCCGTCAATGGCACACTGTCAATGGAACACTTTTGGGCCAGGTCACGCCCACCAACTATGCTTGTACCCACTGAACTTGATTTGGACTTTGCCGATTATTGCACATGTGCATTGACTGCTATGTGTCTTGTAAAAGTATATAGGCCACTCACTTCTGTGCTCTCTGCTGCATTCTTTCTGAGGATGACGCCGTTGTGTGGCATTGAAAGTTCTTAAACATATCCTTATTTTAATTGTACATAGTTTTTTTTATCATTAAAGTGCATCGTGTAGGCATTTGTTTTCAATTTAATAGCTTTCGGTGTACGAGTTAATTTCTTCATAACTGAAGAAGGAATTCTCATTTTTCCTGTCTCGCTGTGTGGAAAGAACATCATCACACCATTGCGAGAAACCCAACAGCCAGCCCATCCTGGAAGTTCGGGCGCCTATATGACGAAGTAAATTTTCTCCATCATTTTATGCCAGGGCCGGGATTCGAACCCACAACTCTCGGATCCGGAGCTCCGAGTGCTATGCACTATACTACACTGGCATGTGCTCTCACTGCTATCTGTGTTTATCTCATGTGCGTCCTGCAAGACAGGCACGTCACAGCTGTTCTGAGCGTGTGCAATGTTTTCTAAGCCCTATACCCCGAACGCATCTTCTTATCCAATACCCATCTTTTCTGTGTTGCTTTGCTTTTCATTCTGCATTTCTGTGGTGTCGACGTTCGCATAACTTTTACGTTTTACTCAACATTTACAACCGTTGGCTTTGGGGTATTTACCTAATTTTTATACTTTTAGTAAAAATTTTGTCAAAAAATCGAAAGTGGGTTTATCGAACTCACAACACTTTCCAATAACGGGGTTACAAGAAAGTAAAAACTGCGCATTATTTGAGTAGAAGTGGGGGTCTTTTGAATTCGTAGGGGTGTAATTTCAAGTCTCGCCCTCTTAGATAAGAAAACCTTGCTCCGGCCCTGCTTAAAACCCTATGCTATATAGTTGCGCCACTGGCCACACCACAGCAGGTGCGGTTCCTGAAATAGAAATGTTAGACGCCATTTGAATGATACTAACAATTTGGATCTAAGCACAGTTTAATAAATTGCATACAAGGAAACGCACAGTGATTAAATTATCTGCGTTTGTCCAACTTATATTTCACAAACGGCACTCAAATCAAACATTCTGAAAAACAGGCTGCTTCCATTAACCACTATTTTATTTCGCGTTTCTTTGTATTTATTTATTTATATATACTTTTCTTTGTTATTATTTCGAGTCATAAAATCTGATACATCGCGTGTATTCTAATTTCAGCTCAGATACTACTTTGCGCCGAGCAGTCAGACAGTTAACAAGTGAAAAGGGAAAGTCGTTTGTTTTGGGAATCACCTGAAAATTAAGATCACGTTTTAAAGAGAAAATTTCGTGTTTGCATGATACTTGCAATTGGTCGGCTTCAGGTTAGGAAAGTAACGCAGCGGTTTTTGTGGTTCGGGGGGGGGGGTGCACGTGTTTCGCGTGTAACGACTACAGCGTGACACTAAACCGCCAGGTTTATCCATTAGACGCACGTTCCTGCCAACGGCTTTACTTCTCTTTCGCGAATTCAAATGGCGCAGGTCATGTGAAAAGGAACAAACGCATTGTTTGTGTACTTGTAGATTCATCCTGGAATTGCGTTTTCCCTAGTTTTTACCGTGTTTAGAGGAACAGTAGCCTCGACAACAGATTCGCTGTCACGCAAAAAAAGCAGAAAGCGAATGCCGAACTAGATCGACTTTTCGGTTCAGCGTTTCAAAATAGCTCCAATATTTGCTTTGCAATAATGCACCGTTGTTTGCACACCAGAGATTACTTTGTTCATGTCGCGGCAGTTCTCGACTATTTAATTATGGAAGTAAACGTTCATTTTAACCATGTGTGTAGGAATGGTTTTAAGTTCGGGTTTGTGTTTTCTGATTTCTCTAAAACTGTTACACGCACGCCCACAGCCTTGCTTTGATCAAATAAAGAGCCTGGATGAGTTTGAATACTAAATGTATGTTGATGTGCTCAGGCAGTAAGTTTTTCTTCGTGAAAATCGAGCCCTTTTAGTTTATTTAAGAATAAGTTGCTGCAAAATAGATAAAAATTATACATACCTCATTTCCAAGTTCCGCACGAAAGCCATTAGAGTTAAAACGACTGCCATTACTAAGTTGTGTTTCGGAAAATCTGTTCGGTGGTAAGTTGATACTCCCCCAAATCTAACACAGAATATTTTAACGTAGAAATTGCCTTCAAGATTCGAGACTTTATCCTTTTTCGGTGTTGCTCAACGTTTCTCACAAATATATACCAAAGATATTTAATCAGCTTTATTTCAGCTTTTAACGCATTATGGAAGTCAAGAGTGTCCTGTCAGTACTGCATCATTTCTTGACAATACGGGAGTGGCCAAAATTGTGGAAACCTTTTGGAAAAAGTGTATTTTTGAGGTTTGATGGCTCATAACACCACTATTTTTTGGAGTAATACCATCAAATTATATATCAATGGAAAGATAATTTCATCAAAAATGTAATGCAATAACTTTTATGAGGGATTTTGTATTAGAACAGCGGTTAAAAAGAAGAAAAGTGAAGCGCATAGAAAAAAATGAGATATACAAAAATTCTCACCATGTCAGTTAATACTTAGTTGGTTAACCTTACTTAGTTGGTTAACCTTTAGCATTAATTACGGCCTTACGACGCCTTCTCATGGAGTGAACCAAATTTATTATTTCTGCAGCTGTTACAATGTGAAACCAAGATTGAATTATTGCTTCTATTAATTGGTTTTTATTGCTGGGTTGCTTCTGACTAACAAGTTTCTTTAATCGGCTCTAGATTTTCGATGGGGTTAAGGTCTGGGCCATTCCCAGGCCATTCCAGCAGTGGAATATGATTATCTTCAAATCACTTTTTGCACACATCAGCAACATGACATGGAACTGAATCCTGTTGAAATATAAATGCTTCATTATCTTGGAAAAGATCAAATGCGGAAGGCTTCAGTTTGGGCTCAAGTATTTCATTAATGTATATTTGGCCATTTATATTCCCATTAATCACGCAAATTCTGCCCACACCTTTTGATGTCATACACCAGATCATAACACTAACTGGGTGCTTCACGGTACATATAATGCAATCAGGATGCAAATCTTCTCCGATTCTTCTCCTTACGTGTTTCATGACATCACTATATACCAAACAGGGAGATTTTGGTCTCATCACTTCAAAAAACATTGTTCCATTGTTCCGCTGACTAGTTAACATGGGTTTTAGCCCAGTTCAATCTTTTCAACCTTTGTTTGAGAGATAAAAATGGCATTTTTCGTGGAATTCTGGCTTTTAGACCAAATTCCCGCAGTCTGCGCCGAACAGTCCTTGCACTCAACTTCACATTGCATTGCGCCATATAAT
Organism: Macrothele yani; assembly: GCA_039090855.1. NCBI lineage: Eukaryota > Metazoa > Arthropoda > Arachnida > Araneae > Macrothelidae > Macrothele > Macrothele yani. The sequence goes on from CM077004.1 coordinate 45,023,855, forward strand.
CTTGTATACACCCAGATGATTTTCTTCTGTCACCTAGGCACAGTCTCTTAATTCTTATATCATCGCTTGCTGTTGTGCACCTTTTTCTGCCTTTAGCAGTCTGGTTTTGTAGCGACTGAGTCTCCTTATACCTCTTCAAAAATTTAGAAATGCCACCTTTGGTTAGGTTTCCACCAATTTTTCTTCTAATTTCTTCATAACTGAAGCCTTGTTCACTTAATAGTACTATTTTACATCACTTTTTGGGTGACGAGTCAACTCTTTGCGTCATTTCTTTAATTTTATTACGTTTCACAAACTCACTAAATGAAAGACCACAAAAAAAACCCCAACCAACTTGATGGCAATCACATAACACACTGACAAATGTCCTCCTCGCAGCTCCATTACATGACATAAATAGCTGAATCCTACTCTGACCTTATTGGCTCATTGCCAGAACAAGATGACACCTGAAAAAAACACTTTTGCTCATTGGCTACATTCAAATGAAGGAAAGCTACTTCATATCAAGCTAAGCAAGTTGTGCTTCCTTTTTTCTGGTTATTTGGCTATAAGTTTTCATAGAATACAGATAATTGAACAAACTTTATTGCATTACATTCTTGATGAAATTATCTTTCAATTGATATATAATTTTATGGTATTACTCCAAAAACAGTGGTGTTATGAGCCATCAAACCTCAAAAATACACTTTTTCCAAAAAGTTTCCACAATTTTGGCCACTACTGTATATCATACAAAGATAATTTTTTCTTATAGTGGCAACAGATCTGCAATAATTCCCTTGATATTCAGCTGATGAATGCCAGATTAGGGGTGACAATCCAAGATAAAAGTTATGCTTTTAGTAACCATATTCCGGGCATGCTATTCCCAGATGATATTGTTTTCATTGGCGATTAAATTAACATAGAAAAACTGCTGGAAATCTAGTACATATCTAGGATTTCTGTTTGGAAGGGAGTGCAGAAAAATTGCATATATACAATCGCGGCCAAAAGTCCTGCACCAGTAGAGCGAAAGTCAATTTTTCATGTTTGAAGTCAACTTGTGGTAAAGTCAGGAATACATGTTATACATCATTTTAAAGGAAATATTACGCTAAATTCAAATATTTGTACAGAATGTTATTACCAGTAATAGAAGTGAAGTTAGAAACAAAAGTACAGCGTCTAGTCATAAAAAGCAAAAAATAGTGGAATTTGTGAAATCAGTGTACAATGCATTTAACGTAAAATTACTGTACGGTACATTTTTGAAACTTGCAGGACACTTGAAATAATTTACCAACAAGCAAAATACGCTTTAATTGTTAGTTGGATAACCACGGATTTTTAGTAACAAAGTGCAGCTTCTTGGCATGGAACTAATGAGCTTCTCTAGTTGCCCATTGGTGATAACACCGTGCCATACGCCCTTACAGACTCAATTAATGCTGTTTTAGATGTGGGTCCTTGTTGACGTATCTATTGCTTCTATCTCACCCATCGATCCTCTATGGGATTAAGATCTGGTGAATGTGCCCGCCACTGAAGTTCTCTTATAACTTTTCAATTAAACCACTCGTCAACCAACTTTGACCAATGACATGGCATTTTATCGTCCTGAAAGATAAAATTCCTCAAACCCATGTCTTGTGCAGATGGTAGCAGTTTGGACTGCAAAATATCCACATATTTCGATCCATTCAATGTGCCATCAACAATGTGCAGACTGCCCAAGGTTAGTAGAAGAGACCTTCTACTAACCGTAGAAGAATATTATAGTCTTGCATTTTAGCAGTACATTCGGTGATATTACAGTCTTGTATTTTAGCCAGTGGTGTTGGCCGTCTGCAAGGTTAGTAGAAGGTCTCTTCTACTAACCTTGCAGACGGCCAACACCACTGGCTGAAATACAATGCTACAATATCACCAAATGTGGGTGCTTGATTGTTGACTGATGGGTGCAGCATGCCTTATATCTTTCACCAGCCCGATGACGTACATATTTTTTTCATTATTAGCGGAAATAGTAACAGTTGTTTTATCACTGAAAAGAACATTTTTCCATTCATCAACAGTCCAATTCTTGTGAGCTTTGGCCTAAGCAATTCTTTTGAGCCGTTGTTTTTCAGTAAGGAAAGGTTTTCATGCAGTCAGTCCATTTTCTTGTAGCCTACGACGAACTGTACGTGCAGATGCAATAATTCCTACTTCATTCTCCCACTCATTTCTTAAATCAGTGGCTGTTTTAAACCTTGATTTTAAGGAACGACGAATCAACATGCGATCATCACGTTCAGTACACAGCCTTGGTCGACCTGTTCTTTTTCTGTTTCCCACACATCCAGTTTTTGCAACACTTTTAATGGTGCGCAAGACAGTGGAATGATCACAGCCACATTTAACTGCAATTTTACGACTACAGAATCCAAGTTCATGCAAAGTAATAATTTTTGTCCTGGTTTGAAGAAGCGAGACCAATTTTCGGGTCTTTGACATTCCGAAATTAAAATATCACCAGGAAATTCTGCATGAACTTCCGTCAGCTCACTACAAGCAGCTGCGTTCTAAGTAGGCAGATCAGATCATCAGATCATATGTAGAGGATTTTAGGAAGGGAGTGTCTGACCTAAGGTTTTAACAACCCTTAGAAATAGGAAGCTAGGAGATTTGGGCTAGAGTGCCCGATAGGAAAGTGACACGGAAGAGAGGTAGAAAGGGGGAGGAAGACGCCCTTATTTGTTACCGGGAGGCCAGTACCCGGGATCCGACGGCTTAACGTGACCATCTGACGCACGGCGGGTATTTAGTGGGGCAAGCGTTCGTACCTGCCCGGGATCGAACTTGAGGTTATCTCCATGGCAGTCACGAACGCTGACCACTAGGCCACCAGCGGCCCATCTAGATCGGCAGACGATTCTACATCCTTTTATATCTCACTAGCGGATGTCGGAGAAAGCTATAGTGGATTAGAGGGGCGCGAACGCTTTTTCAGAACTGGATTTGTGTTTTCTCACTTGCACATTTTTGCTTGTAACTTTACTTTTATTACTGGTAATAACATTCTATAAAAATATTTGAATTCAGCATAAAATTTCCTTTAAAAGGATTTGTAATATGTATTCCTGACTTTACCATTACGCTGTATAAGTTTACTTCAAACATTAAAAATTGACTTTCGGTCTACTGGTGAAGGACTTTTGGCCACACCCCTTATATGTATATATATTGTTGAAAAAAAAAACACAGAACCAAAGTGACATTTAAAAAAATAACTCTTAAGGCACAATTTCTAGCATAACATAGAACGCTGGTTCTTTAAATTATTTTTCATTTCCACGCCGGTTCACATACTTCCCTTTCTTCGTACTAGAGACCCAGCCCGATCCGTGCAAACATTTGCATCAAACCATCAAAAAAAGTATGTACATAAATTTAATAATTTGCCAAAGCTCAAGTTTAAATGCATTGTTTTGCGATCTGTCAACAGTAATATTTGTGCTACTGCAAAAAACTGTCTATCTATAAGATGGATATTTAAACATTTCGGGGGAGGGGGATTGTTGACCCCAAGGTCCTTCCCCTTGGATACGTGCCTACGGGAAATCGTACGCAAAGTTGGTGAAGAATCGGATGTTCACATTTGCAAATGAGAAATGCAGATTTATTGTAATCGATAATGTGGAGGATATTACAGAAATGGTGTTTGGAAAAGAAAAAGTATTTAAAGGAAATGAAATAATCTCCCTAGGAATTTCCAGTGTACCTGAAATAACGTTCCTAAAGATACACGAAGATAACATCAGTAAAAAAGATTTTAAAATACCTAGGTATTATAAAAAAAATCGGGCATGTATTTTTACAATAGATATGATGTTACGAGAATTTTGTCGATACATGTTGCAGTGCCGTCATTGACCTATGGCAACGGGATCCTAGTCTTAGGCACCCAGATAAGAAATATATTACATAGAGACCGCATGCATGAAAACGTACGATTTCGGTTGTCTTCCGCCGTTATCATATTTATAAGGTTTGGACACCCAGATAGGTTAGTAATACTACGCTTTTTCTTTGGCACTAAAAATAAATTAATATGCCTAGGCCTAAGCTTATGACTTTTTTAACAGTTTTTGTTCCATCGTGCTCATAGTCATAAAGTTTATACACCAAGACAACTTAGTATTATTGCGCTTTTACTTAGGCATTAAATATTAAGTCCTTGGCCTAGGCCTAGGCCTTTTAAACAGGTTTTATTCCATCGTGTTCGTACTCACAAGGTTTAGACACCAAGTCAAATTAGAGTTATTGCACATTTACTTAGGCATTAAATATCAATAGATAGGCCCTACGCCTGGGCCTTTTTAACAGTTTTTATTCCATCGTGCTCATATTCATACGATTTAGACACCAAGTCATTTAAGAAATATTGCGCTTTTACTTAAGCAGTAAATATTAATAAGTAGGCCTTAGGCCTAGGTCTTTTTAGAAGTTTTTATTCCGTTGTGCGGGTATTCATAACGTTTGGATACCAAATCAAGTTAGTATTATTGCACTTTTACTTAGGCATCAAATATTAATAAATAGGCCTTGGTCTTTTGACACATTTTATTCTGTCGCGCTCATTTTCGTAAGGTTCGAACATGAAGTCCAGCAGTAATATTGTGCTTTTATTTGGGCATTAAGTATTAATCAATAAGCCTTTGGTCCAGACCTTCCTGATAGATTTTGTGCAAGTGTTTATTCTTAAGTAAAATCGCAATATTACTACCTTAACCTGTTGCAAAGCTTGTAAATATGAGCAAGATTGAATAAAACTGCTAAAAAGACCCAAGCTTAGGTCAAGGTATTAATATTTAATGCCTAAGTAAAGGCGCAGTAATACTAACCAGTTCTTGTGTCTGAGCATTATGAATATGAGCACAATCGAATAAAAACTGTTGAAAATACCTAGGCCTAAGCCAAGCTATTAATATTTAATGCCTAAGTAAAAGCGCAATAACACTAACTTGCCTTGGTGTCTAAACTTCATGAATATGAGCACGATGGAATAACAACTGTTAAGAAGGCCTAAGCTTAGGCCTAGGCATATTAATTTATTTTTAGTGCCAAAGAAAAAGCGTAATATTACTAACCTATTTGGGTGTCCAAACCTTATAAATATAATCACGGCGGAAGACAACCGAAATCGTACGTTGTCCTGCATGCGATTTTCACGTAACCAAAATTTTTAAACGCGATGAATTTGACCGCGACGAATTGACGTAGCCGACAAATTGGTCCGCGACGAATTGACGCGACACCATGGTGACGGAAGCTAGAACACTTTGTTTTATGTGTTTCTATTGCCTCTGGCGCAAAGTAAACGTATTGCATCTTTCTAAGCGTACACATTTATCAAAGTTATTCAAAGTCAATGGAACCGGTTAGGAAAACAATTAACCGGTTTCAACAAACGAGGAAACATCCAGAAATAGAAACATCTGCTTAGTTCCACCAGCGGGTAAAAAGCATGTTACGAAGATTAACAAATGGCGCACAAAATGTTTCTCATAGCCCAAGGAAGGTATCAGAGACAAAAAGATTTCCAAATCGAACAGTTAAAAGAAGAAATATACGAGAGAAGTGTATGCCTTCTATAACTGTATGCCTTCTATGGAAGAATTTTGCCTAATGGAGAAGGTGAAAATAGGCGAAAAGTATTCTGCATGGAAAAAGCTATGTTAAGAAAAAAGAACTTTTCAAATACATCTCCCGGAAGAGGAAGTAGCGAGAAAAAGGTTTCGGCGTTTACGTCCCTTAGCGGGAAAACTGTGCATTATTTAAAGAGGATAATGTGCTACATCTCTAATGTAGCGAATGGCATACAGTAAAGTAGAAATATCTCACCAGTGTTTTCAGGTGATACAACTGCAGACTGAAGCGAAGGAACACCACCTACCGACAGAACTGTGAACTACAAAATTCCTCATGCATTAGCCTAAAGTGTTCTACAAGGTAAATGGCACGCGGTGTTGAAAGAATTTTTAAATCGCGCATGTAGAGGTAAAGATATTGAAGAAAACAGGTTAAGCATTTGCGCACTCTAGCGGCGAATGTGTGCATTATTTTAGGAAGAAAATACGCAGTGTTTACATAGTTAGTAGTATCTGAACGAAGAAAGAAGTTTTTCAATCGGGTTTTTAATCCACCAGATATGGCTGCAAACGAAAATGTGAACTTACGCCCTCTGGTGGCGGACCTGTGCTTTAAGAAGAATTTGCAATTATATGAGAAACATTTCGCAGTAGAAACGCTCTCCAACAAAGAAAGAATTTTTCAAATCGGACTCTTAGAAGCAGAGATATTGACAAAAAAATAAGATATGCGTCTACGCCTTGCGAAAAAGCCATGCATTATTTTAAGCAGAAAATATTTCGAAACGGTTTACAGACGTGAGACGTATAGGTCCACGAACGAATTTTTCAATTGAGATTTTAGAAACTCAGATTTTGCTGTAAATATATCAGAAGCAGAAATGGACATTTAGCCAACTGGTGGCCAAACCATTTTTTACCAAAAATTAGAAATATATCCAAAAGATTTCCCATCAGGAGCTGTATCCGCTGCAGAAAGAATTTTTGAAATCGGAGTTTTAGAAGCAGATATATCGGGGGAAATGTAATTTACCTTTACGCCCCCTATCGGAAAGTTTATGAATTACTTGAAAATTTTGAAATTATATGAAAAACATTTCGCAGTGGAGACTCTATCCAACAAAGAAGAAATTTTCCAAATCGGTCCCTTAAAAGCACAGATATCGATAAAAAATATATACATCTACGCCCCCGACGGAGAAACCATACATTATTTTAAGAAGAAAATATTCCGAAAAGGTTTATTGACGTGAGTGGTATTGGTCCATGAACGGATTTTTTCAATCAAGAATTCAGAAGCTCAGATTTTACTGCAAGTGCAACAGAAGACTTCCTTACTTTTCAAGCGGCAGAGGGTACCGGATGGCATCTTGGGGATACCGAATGGCAGTAGAGGAATTCCGACCCCCCTCCAACAAGTGGTAAAATCTACAACCGCCGTAGAAGGGAAGGAAGAATATCAAGAGGAAATTCCGGGAGTATAAGAGCTGCCTCAGCAGCTCAGGATTTTACTAATCAAGTGCAGTCATATGCCCAAGTTGTGGCACAGCAGCCAGTTATACTTCAGCCAACTGCAAATACTGCAACCACCTCGTCCTCCTCTCGAATCCTTGGATTAGATGATAAAAAACGGATGGAACTTGCGTCTTTCCTGCTAGGACTAAAGTAAGGGAAGAGGGGAGAGGGTCTTTTAAAGGGCAGGATTTTTTTTTTCAAAAAGGTACTACCTTATTCGTACTTGGATATGGGCCACGACATACACTGCTTTATAAAAATAAATAATTAAATAAATATAAATATGTAAAAATAGGGATGTAAGGTCAGGTGATGCGTAACATCACAGCCTCTCCTTGACAAATGTCAACCCCGCCTTCTCGTGGTGCATCCTGTTCCCACTAAAGGGGCTCTGACGACCGCCCATAGCGGTATAACTATACCATCGGGATTAGAGGAAATTCTATCCCACACTCACCAACCCGCTTGGCCAGCGTGGTGAGTTATGGTCAAACCCCTCCAAAATGACTCTAAACAACTTAAATCTTGGCCCTCAGTCTCCGGCAGTTGGAATGTACCTGGCCAAGGCAGCGGCCAGTGCGACATGAAGGCAGAGGGTGCTAAGAATCCCCGGAGGACCGGACTAGGCTGCCATCTGATGCTGACCTTGGCAACGTACAATGGACGCTCCCTATCTTCTGATTCAAGGCTTCTTGAATTGGAAGAGGAACTACAAAGGATCAAGTGGGACATCGTGGGGCTAAGTGAGGTAAGAAGAAAAGGAGAAGATCTCATCGAACTGAAAAGTGGACATCTCTTCTACTATCGTGGGACAGATACTGGCAGAACTAGTGGTGTTCGGATTTATAATAAACAAGAAACTGAAGGATAAAGTTGTAGAAGTTGAAAGTTCCTCTGACAGAGCTGCACGACTCGTTATCCAACTATCGAGAAGATACCAGGCTCAGATTATTCAAACTTATGCACCCACCACAAGTCATCCTGAAGAAGAAATTGAAGAATTTTATGAGGAAATTTGTCATCTAAATAATAAAGGTAAGCAGCACTTGAAAATAATTATGGGAGATTTCAATGCAAAAATAGGGCAACGGCAACAGAATGAAACTTCAGTAGGTAAATTCGGTCACGGCAACAGAAACCAGCGTGGAAATACTCTCGTTGAGTTTGCAGAGGCAGAAGGGTTTTTCATCTTGAACTCCTTCTTCAAGAAAAAGCCACACAGGAAATGGACATGGAGACATCCAAATGGGACGACAAGTGAAATTGATTTTATTATGTGTAACAAAAAATTCGTCATAGAAGACTGCAGTGTGCTAAACAAGTTCAACACAGGTAGTGACCATAGATTGGTGAGATGTAAGATGTACCTCAACACTAAACTTGAACGTGGCAAGCTCATAAGACAAACAAAATCTATTGACATAACCAACCTTAAAAAACACCATAATACCTTCAAGTTGGAACTGAAGAACAGGTTCTCTGCTTTAGAAGGCCTAACATCGGAAGAAGTGGACATCTCTGAAGTTAACAGAAAAGTAACCAAAGCTCTTTTGGAAACAGCAACAAAATTAGCTGGGTCTAAGAACAAGTTGCATGTAAATAAATTATCAGGAAAAACGAAAATGTTGATGCAAAAAAGAAGAGAGATGAGGACAACTAAAGAAGATGTGACTTCCAAAGTGGAATATATAGAGCTATGCAAGACAGTACGAAAAAGTATTACTGAAGACGTAAGAAAATTCAACTGTGAACTAGTGAGGAAAGCAATTGAAAACATCCAAACCCTAAAGATAGCAAAGGGACATCTCAGTAAGGGAAGAAAACAGATTATGGCACTGAGAAAAGAAGATGGTTCTGTAACAAGAAATAGAGGCGAAATTTTGACAAGAGTGAAAGATTTCTACTCCAAATTATATGAAAGGGATGATACATGCACTCTAGACATCATGAAAGATACCAGTACCAGAGTTCCTCCAGTCCTTCCAGAAGAAGTTGCACATGCAATCAAGAACATGAAGCGGGGAAAAGCTCCAGGAGAAGATGAAATTACTGTAGACATCATACAAGAAGCAAGTGGAGAAATCGAAACAGTACTCGCCCAAATTTTCACTCGATGCCTTAATGAAGGAAAGATTCCTGAGGATTGGAACACCGCTACAATGATCCTGCTACATAAGAAAGGTGACATTGAGGATCTCGGAAACTACAGACCTATCAGCCTCCTATCAGTAGTTTATAAAATCTTCACTAAAGTTCTTTCACACCGCTTGAAGGTAACAATGGACATGGCTCAACCGAGAGAACAAGCTGGATTCATGAGTGGCTACAGCACAATAGATCATATCCATGTGCTGAGAGAACTAATTGAAAGAGCGAGGGAATATGAACTTCCATTGTGCATGGCTTTTATCGATTATGAAAAAGCCTTTGATTCGGTGAAACCATCAGCAGTTACAATGGCTCTGAAAACCTGCGGTATTGAAGATGCATACATTAATATTATTAATAACATCTATGAAAATGCAAGTGCAAAGATTAGGCTGTTTGAAAATACAACACACATAAAAATTGGAAAGGGAGTGAGACAAGGTGACACCATATCTCCGAAGCTCTTTAATGCCACATTGGAGGGTGTTTTTCAGTCACTGAGCTGGGAAAACAAGGGGATAAAGATTAATGGAGATTATCTAACCCACCTTCGTTTTGCTGATGACGTAGTCATTTTTGCAACTAGCCCATCAGAGCTGCAGAGTATGATCCAGGAACTTGCTGACAAGAGTAAAGAAGTGGGATTAAAAATGAACTTTCAGAAGACAAAAGTGATGTTCAATGCTTTTACAAGAAATGAAGATTTATCGATTGATGGAGAAAAGCTGGAGATAACAGACACGTACGTTTATCTTGGACAGCAGATATCAAGTGAGGGTCACATTGATGAAGAAATTAATCGGCGTACAAAACTTGCCTGGAGAGCTTTGGAAGAAACAGCATAATTTTCAAGAGCAATATGCCATTATGTCTTAAAAGAAAAGTGTTTGATCAATGCATCCTTCCAGTGCTTACGTATGGTGCAGAGACGTGGACCTTAACTAAAAGAGACATACAAAGGCTGCAGACAACTCAAAGGAAGCATGGAGAGGTGCATGCTTGGTGTAACCAGGAGAGATAAGAAGAGGAACTGGTGGATCCGAAAAATGACAAGAGTGGAAGACATCATGATCAGAGTTAAATTCTGAAATGGCAATGGGCTGGACATACTGCCAGAAGGACAGATCATCGATGGACAGCCAAAATTTTAGATTGGATTCCAAGGGACAGGAAAAGACCCAGAAGAAGACCACATGGGAGATGGGTGGATGAAATTCGAAAGTATGCAGGGGTGACATGCAGGAGACTGGCACAAGACAGACCGTTGTGGAGAAAACTTGGGGAGACCTTCGTCCAGCAGTGGATTGATAATGGTTGACAATGATGATGATGATGATGATGTAAGAATAATCGAAAAATATATATACAGTATTTATACGAGGGTGAATCAAAAAGTAAGGTCAATGCCCTCGTTACACAGGCAAGCAGAGCTGCGGCAGATTGCTATTTGGGGAGGGTAGGGCAAGTGACCTTGGCCAGATATGGAAACGGGTCAACGGGTCGACAATTTCTTGCAGGTCCAACGGGTCGGGTCAAGGTGTTCCTGACCCGATTTCGACCCGGTTTTGTTTCCGTTTTATTTTTGAAAAGAGAAAAATACATTCCAAATAAAAATGCGCGTTGTGGGATTCTGTAGTCGATACTGGTGCCCACAGAGTGATTTACCATGAAAAAATATTGTCGTCTCTTTCTTAAAGCAACGAAGATTTCCACCGACCGACGTCCGACACACTGACACCATATCGTAAAAAGATACTTCCTTTGCGTTCTTTTACAGTGAGATTGTCCAGAGCAAGGTACAGGCAAACCCCATTCGCCTGTTTCTCAGCTGATTCACTCTCTCCGTGCGAAGTTCACTGTATGACTAAGAGTTACTTTTCACACCACATCTTTTACATTGAGGGTTCAGAGGTTTTCGGTTGATGTGCTAACATCCCGTTCCCATGACATGTCATGTAAAAATTAACTCCTTATTTGTTTATATGGATGGATTTAATATTAAAGAGACTGAGAAAAGCGTCGAGGCCAACAAATACGTGCCTGTTGAAAACCACAAGGGAAAGAGTGAATGCTGGAAATTGTTTCGTCTCATTAAGGAACCAGTGAATAATTCTGTGTTGTTTGGTCTTGCTTGTGGTTCAAAATGTAGAAAGTGTACAATTACAAAGAAAGATGCCGACGGTGTAATAAAATATTATGGAACCAAAAATCTAACGGACCATATGAAAGTATGCGCACCTCCATCAAAGAATGGAAAGAATAAACAATCTAAATACATTTTAAAAAATACATTTGTGTAATCGTAAATAATGATTCCCATTTGTATTATATATATACTCCATGGTCACGGTCATAGTCAGCCATTACTTCTGGATAACGCAAAGTAGTGGCACTAAAAATGTATATATTACGTTCATATACACTGACGGAAAAAAATCCCAACACCACGAAAAAATAGTTGTAGAGGAATGAAATGGCGGCAATACATTTGTATAGGTAACATATTTAATCGATTAAGGTTTCAAGATCACAGCTTAATGTAAGCGCGAGAAAAGTCATTTTAAATGTGAAATGCTGGTACATTAATAACCGGTGTAACCGCCAGAATGTTGAATGCAAGCACGCAAACGTTCATACATTGTGTCGTACAGGTGCTGGATGTCAGTTTGTGGGATGGAGTTCCATGCCTGTTGCAGTTGGTCGGTCAATACAGGGACGGTTAATGCTGGTTGGGGGTGACGCTGCAGTTGTCGTCCAATGATGTCCCATACGTGCTCGATTGGTGAAAGATCTGGTGATCTAGCAGGCCACGGCAACATGTCGACACTTTGTAGAGCATGTTGGGTTACAACAGCGGTATGCGGGCGAGCGTTATCCTGTTGGAAAACACCCCCTGGAATGCTGTTCATGAATGGCAGCACAACAGGTTGAATCACCAGGCCGACGTACAACTGTGCAGTCAGGGTGCGTGGGAAAACCACGAGAGTGCTCCTGCTGTCATAGGAAATTGCTCCCCAGACCATAACTCCAGGTGTAGGTCCAGTGTGTCTCGGCCGCAAACAGGTTGGTTGCAGGCGCTCACCTGGCCTCCTTCTAACCAACACACGTCCATCACTGGCACCCAGGCAGAACCGGCTTTCATCAGAAAACACAACAGATCTCCACTCCGTCCTCCAGTGAGCTCTAGCTTAACACCACTGACGTCGCAAACGGCAGTGGTTTGGAGTAAGTGAAATGCACGCTACAGGGCGTTTGGCTCGGAGCTGTCCTTCAAGTAACCGGTTTGTAACAGTTCGTTGTGTCACTGTGGTGGCAACTGCAGCTCGAATTGCTGCCGCAGACGCGGTACGATGCGCCACGGCCATTCACCGTACACGGCGGTCTTCCCTCTCAGTAGTGCCACGTGGCCGGCCGGAACCCGGTCTTCTTGAGGCAGTACCTTCCCTTGACCACCGCTGCCAACAATCATGCACAGTGGCTACATTCCTGCCAAGTCGTTCTGCAATATTGCGGAACAAAAATCCACCTTCTCGTAGCCCTATTACACGACCTCGTTTAAACTCCGTGAGCTGTTGATAATGGCTTCTTCGTCTTCTTAAAGGCATTCTTGACTAACATCAACACACTACGTCGAATCTCAACGATAACTAACGCTCACGAACGTTACAGCGCGTATTTACAGCAAACCTGCTTTGCGTGTTCCGAGGCGCTACTAGCGCCACACGTATGCGCCGAGCGCGAAATTTGAATAGACGTCATCTTACAGATGTACTCTCACCACCTACCAACTGTTGTTTATCTAACACAACCCCTTCTTGGTGTTGGGATTTGTTTTTCCGTCAGTGTATATATATATTGAGTTTCGAATTTATAGTTCAAAGCATATTTTCTCGGGTCAGTTATGAGTTCCGATCGGGTTGGGTCGGGTCTAGTTATGGGACGTCCGTGTCAGAGTCGGGTTCGGGTCCGAAATTTTTACCCGTTTCCAACTCTGACTTTGACACGTGGTGGATGCAATCGATAGTCTTCTAACCGCAGTTACCCAGCAGTTATACGGCGTACACAGGGCAGCTCGTTTGTCGGAATACTCCATCGTTGAGCAGCGGTGTGTAGTGAGATTTTTATGGGCTGAGGGTGTACAACCAGCTGAAATTCATCATAGGATGCATGTGTAATATGTGAATGACAAGTGTATGAGCCTGAGACATGTGTACAAGTGGATAGACAAGTTTCAAGCCGGTAGAATGAATGTGTTTGATGAAGCTCGCTCGGGCTGTCCGTCGACCTCTCCTACAAAGGACAATCTGGATCGCATCGATGCGCTCATTAAAGATCGCCGGGTTACTCTGTCTGAGATCGCCCAAAAGGTAAACATTAGTCATTGTTTTGCATTCTCAAAAGTGCATGACGATCTCGGGTGTCATAAAGTGTGTGCCAGATGGCTACCACGGCATTTGTCTCATGCGCATAAGCAGCAGCGCCTGGAAATTAACAGACATTTTTTTGCACCGGTATGAGTCAGATCCTGGTATCCCGGAGAGGATTGTCACTGGGGACGAAACATGGATCCATCATTATGACCTCGAGAGCAAAAGGCAAAGCATGGAGTGGAAACACCCAAGCTCCCGATGCAAAAAGAAGTTGAAAGTTGTCCCATCAGCACGAAAACTAACGCTGACTCTCTTTTTTTGACACAAAAGAACCCATCTTTGAACCCCATCAGCACAGGGTGACTCAATTAACAGTCGGTCATATTGGGACTTGCTGAAGGACAAATTGAAACCAGCAATTCGCACAAAACGACGGGGAATGTTATCCAACAGAAGTGCTGTTGCTGCTGGAGAATACTCGTCCACATACCACATTGGCAACTCAACAAACAATTACCGTGTTGAAGTTTGAGATGTTACTACATCCCACCCCGATCTGACGACGTGCGGCTTTTATGTCTTCGGGCCTCTGAAAGACGCTGGGCGAGGCCACCGTTTTGAAAGTGATGTCCATGTACAGGAAAAGGTGTATTCGTGGCTGCAGGAACAACCCAGAACATTCTTTTCTGCAGGAGCTTGTAGACAGATACCAAATATGCGTTGAACGACAGGGGGACAATGTTGGGAAATCAGGTAATTTTTATCTCTATGCCTCTTAGTTTCTTTAATATACGACAGCATTGACTTTACTTTTTGATTTACTCTCATATATGATCCTGCTACATAAAAAAAGTGACATTGAGGATCTCAGGAACTACAGACCTATCAGCCTCCTATCAGTGGTTTATAAAATCTTCACTAAAGTTCTTTCACACCGCTTGAAGGTAACACTGGACATGGCTCAACCGAGAGAACAAGCTGGATTCAGGAGTGGCTACAGCACTAGTAGATCATATCCACGTACTGAGAGAACTAATTGAAAGAGCGAGGGAATATGAACTTCCATTGTGCATGGCTCTTATCGATTATGAAAAGGCTGTTGGAGAATACAGCACACATAAAAATTGGAAAGGGAGTGAGACAAGATGACACCATATCTCCGAAGCTCTTTAATGCCACACTGGAAAATGTCTTTCAATCACTGAACTGGGAAAACAAAAGGATAAAGATTAATGGAGATCATCTAACTCACCTTCGTTTTGCTGATGACGTAGTCATTTTTGCAACTACTCCATCAGAGCTGCAGAGTATGATCCAAGAACTTGCTGACAAGAGTAAAGAAGTGGGATGTACAATGTTTTTACAAAAAATGAAGATTTATTGATTGATGGAGAAAAGCTAGAGATAACAGATACGTACGTTTATCTTGGACAGCAGATATCAAGTGAGGGCTACATTGATGAAGCAATTAATCGGCGTATAAAGCTTGCCTGGGGAGCTTTTAGAAGAAACAGCATAATTTTTAAGAGCAATATGCCAATTTGTCTTAAAAGAAAAGTGTTTGATCAATGCGTCCTTCCAGTGCTTACGTATGGTGCAGAGACGTGGACCTTAACTAAAAGAGACATACAAAGGCTGCAGACAACTCAAAGTAGCATGGAGAGGCGCATGCTTGGTGTAACCAGGAGAGATAAGAAGAGGAACTCGTGGATCAGAAAAATGACAAGAGTGGAAGACATCATGATGAGAGTAAAATCTCTGAAATGGCAATGGGCTGGACATACTGCCAGGACAGACCATCGATGGACAGTCGAAATTTTAGATTGGATTCCAAGGGGCAGGAGAAGACCACATGGAAGATGGGTGGATGAAATTCGAAAGTATGCGGGAGTAACATGGAGGAGACTGGCACAAGACAGACCGTTGTGGAAGAGGCTTGGAGAGACCTTCGTCCAGCAGTGGATTGATAATGGTTGACAATGATGATGATGATGATGATGATACAGGGTGTTTATAAATGAAGTATACGATTTCAATATGCTATTGGAAAATAAAACAACCACTACAGTGCATAACAACTTACTTTTAATGACAAAACATATGGTAGCTGAAAGTTGTTGTTTTTTAAATGTCAGTAGGTCTCCATGTGTGCTCCGTTGGTTGCTCGCAGGATGTCTAAACGATAGTCCAGTTCCACCCACGTACGCTGCAGAATGCCAGGTGTAACAAGGAGGAAGGCTGCAGTAATGCGTTCTTTAAACTCATTGATAGATGCAACCTTCCTCTTTTTTTTTTTTTTTTTTTTTTTTTTTTTTTTTTTGTGCTCAATATCCTTAACAAAGCTCCAAAGAAAAAAATCGCACGGGGTAATATCAGGAGAACAGGGTGGGTCCATGCTGGCGGACCCTCACGTCCAATCCGATGCCCTGCAAAATGGTGGCCTAAAGATCTACATGCATCCAAAAGCGCACCATCTTGCTGGTAAATGATGTCTTGGAGTTCTGGAATTGCGAATTGTTCGAACATTTCAAGGTACGTTATGCCAGTAACGGTTGGTTCAGCGAAGAAAAGGTGCCCTATCACTCTACTGTAACTGGGGCTTTCATATTTATCAGAAGCGAGATTCTGTAGCCATTTTTAGAGATAGTGAGTTGGAATCATTTCCTTTCATTCCCGCCATTTGGACGTAAGGCAAAGTATTTCCTTTCCCACGGGTCACAGCAGAGGGGACAACAGCAAAGCAATTAAGCACATAAGAGTTTTTGAGAGTGAAGGCGTGGCTGCGCTTTCTTGAAATTAGACGGACTAGACGGGCATGAGAGGGGAGACTCGGTGGCAAAAAGTCGAGAGAGGAGGTGAATATTTGTAGAGGAAGTTAAAAAAACCTCGGGGGTGAGTGGGAACGGATTAAGGAAGCGGTTTGGATGGCCGGAAAGAGATAAGGAGATTTTCGGCGAGGAGGATACGAGGGGAGAACAAAAATAATTAAAGCACGAAAATGACGGACAAAAGCTTGATGACATTTCCCGTAACATCTGAATAAATGTTTTCCTCACTGCAAAATTTAGCCTCAGTGGATTCACTTTTCTATGCTTTGTATTGTTTTTATCTGCTGCAGTTGGGAGAATTACGGATTAAACCACCGATACCGAACTTACTGCAAAGGAAGCATCAACGAACCCTCCACACAGGGCGCTGTAATGGAACTCGGCACCAAGCCCTGTAACACTACCCTCCATTAGGCAAGCCTAGGCATTAACCTTCAGGCTGTCTCGCTTGTGTGCTATGACCACATGGGAATTTTTCGAGCTCCAGATTCGGCAGTTATGTTTATTCGCTCTGCCAGAAACATGGAATGTCGACTCATCGTTGAAACAGATCCGCGAAAAGACTGTGGGGTCTTCGTCAATGCGATTAAGCATGTCTACCGCAAATGCTTTTCGACGTGGTTGATCATTTGGTCGAAGTTTTCGCATTAACTGCACTTTATAAGCATACAGCCTTAGGCGTTTATGCAGAACGTTTGTGAACCGTTTCTCGCGGTATTTCGGGCTCCTTAGATAAGTCTTATCTACGTCATCCACCTTTTCCTCCGAATTGAAAGGTCTCCCAATTCTTTTGCCTTTCAAGACATTTCCTGTTGCTCTGAATTTATTTACCCATTGTTTGATACTCCTTCGCGTCGGCGGCGTCTTTTTGTACTCCGTTTTGAACTTAACGCTGAACTGTTGTTAGAGACCTTTTGACTCCGCAAACCAAAACACACACGCTGCTTTCTTCACTGGGAATGCGTCTGTTGTATTCGGTGTATGACGAGATTTTTCATTAGTGAGACACCTGGCGCCATCTATTATCTGACTTTACAAACTTTAGCTTTTGCCACCACGTCTCTTGGCGTTTAAAGTAAGTATTTTGTATATTTTTTAATAGCATACCAAAACTATATACATCATTTATAGACACCCAGTATGTCTTGCTTTTGTTGATATCTCTGCTTCGAAGAGTCCGAAAAAAAAAGTGCTTTTCTATCTTACACTCAGGTGCCAATCAAATTTACTAAAGAATTTTTCGCACAGAGTGAGCAAAGGCGGCAACCAGCTAAAAACGAATTCCACAGATTCTT
Organism: Macrothele yani; assembly: GCA_039090855.1. Lineage (NCBI taxonomy): Eukaryota > Metazoa > Arthropoda > Arachnida > Araneae > Macrothelidae > Macrothele > Macrothele yani. The sequence goes on from CM077004.1 coordinate 45,041,635, forward strand.
TGGGAAACAGTCCCTATGCTGGATTTCAGTGAAAACTGGGTACTTTCTGGTGTTTCTTTTCTGTGTATCTTTTTTTTCTGTTTTTTTTTTTTTTTTTTTTTTTTTAGGCTCCCCCTACCCCTGGCTCTTTCTGCCTTTTCCGCTCCCTGTGTTTGGGGTTTGGAGTACTGCTGAGAAACGAACAGGTAACTATGTAGAGAAAATTATAACTTCATTACTTAACGGGAAACAGTATACTTCTAACACTCTCATATTTTCCGCACTATTCCATTCTGTTCTTTCCTATTAGACAATCTGTTCCAGCATCTATTGTTGTTGTTTTTTCCCATGCCTCCAAAAGGTGTAGCGCGCTGTAGGTGAGTGGAGTCTGAACCTTTTTAAGAATTCGTCGTTTCGTTCCATATAGGATATGTGTGCGCGAAAACACAAATTTGTCCACGCCCCTCACTCCGGAGTAAGCTGCTCTATCAACTAAGCTAGACGGACAGAATGCACCTCTGCATATTTGTCGTCTTGGTATGTGATTTACCTCTGCAGTACGTCACGTGGGAAGCAAGAACTACTACAGGGCGACAAGGTGCAACGCTGTCCGATTTCTGCTCCGGATGGAGGTTGACAACCTGTGGCCTTGGGCGACCATGTAGAGTGATGAGGCACATTTCACTATTACTCGGACTGTGAATTCGCAGAAATGTCGAATCTGGGAACTGCACGACCTGCTGCTGTTCACGAAAGACCTCTACAGAGTCTGTATGTGACGGTATAGTGTAGCTTCATAGTGGATTTCATCGTTGTACCCTTTTTCTTCGAAATCACCACATCCCATGGCCCAGTAAGGTGCACTGTAACCTATGATCTGTACTGTGCTCTTCTGTGAAAACATGTTATTCCTGCTTTGCATAAATGGCAATGTTTGGGCACTACCGTGTTCATGGAAGAAGGTGCACCTCCACATGTCGATCGGCAGGCGAAGCAATTGTTCAGTCGCACATTTGGCAATGAAAGCATAATTTTTCAAGAGTTTTCTTAGACTTGGCCAATCCGTTCGCCGGAGCTTACTCCTTGTGATTTTTGGCTTTGGAAGACATAGTTCATTGGGACGGCATATATATATATAGACGCGCTCTCAGATCTGAAAACGAGTATCAGACGTGAGATGGCCAACATCGACCGTGACATGATGCGAGCAGCTGCGTTACATGCCGTTCTTCGTTTGCAGCATGTCATCTCTTATGACGGCCAGCATTTTGAGCAGATTTTGTCCTGAAACCTTTGTGCTATCAGTAAACATTGAACTCACTCACGGGGCTGTTGTTTTCTTGCCTCTGCAGCGCCATTATTCCCCTAGCTGCAATATTTTGAACTACTTTTTCCCCGCTAAATCGTTTCCCTAAGCCCTCAATAAGCTATACTTACCACGTTTCGTTGCAGTATGCCAGAAAATACGGATAACTATTGTAAGTTTCGCTAACCCCCTGTTCAGGAGAAATATTTATAAATGTGTATGCATATATTCACTACCAAGTGGAATTTCTTTGGTCGCGCCGTTTTGGGGCAGTGCGGACGAAATAAACATGTTTTAAGGCTGTTGGTGTCTGATACATAAGTACATAAGTATGGCTAAGTATTTTAAGTGAATTGTATTATACTTGTCTTGTGTGGCATGGGAATGTTTTGTAGGGTACCTTAATGAAAGAAATCCAAACTTAAGGGTTTTACAGGTAACCCAAAGAAGGGGAAGATTAACTCCGAAATCTGTTTAAGCGGGAGTGGAAATTTTCTGAAGTTTTATTTTTTTTTTTTTTTTTGGAAGGGGCATCTTTGGAGGTCAAGATAGATAGACGGGACCTTTAGTTCAAAGAGACCGAGTCGTGGAATTGGTGTCGGAAGAGACGGATTGTTTTCTAACAACGTGGTTGGTATTGTGTCGGCGTAGCATCGGAGTCAGTTTACGAAAAGCACGAAGTGCGTGTGCAACGGCAAGCTGGTTCATCCGCACTTCGTGCCTTTGCTATGTTAAGAACTCCTTTCTAGCTCGTACTTAACATAGCTCCGATCGCGCGAGAGTCGTCGCATAATTTTGTTGGTTCGTTCCCAAAAGAATCACTGCTTGAGAAAAAATATATGGAATCCGATACCTTTGTAACAATAACAAAAATAGACAGTTTATTTCGCTAAAACTATGGGATTTGGAACTTCCTGAAGGGCAGGTTAATGGAATGCTCATTTGTCTTGTTCTCCATCCACTGCTGTATAGACCCTAGACCCCGAATTTTGTACTTTTTAGTACACCGAAGTCGAACTTCACGACCCGACCTCTCTCAAAACCAAGGTCCCGTCTCCCTCTCTCTATCACTTCCAAAAGTGACTCCAGTCTCCTCAGAACTTCCAGAAAATCTCCACTGCCCACTTAACCGGATTTCGGAAATAATCTTCGCCTATGTTGGGCTACCTGCAAACACCGCTAAGCTTGCGTTTCTCTCTTTAACGCACCCTTGAAATAATCCCATTACCGCACAAGACAGTTACAATACACTTCAAATACTAAGCCGATTGCAATGCGGCGAAAGGCGTGCATCTGACAGCAATATTATTAAAGCATGCTGATTTCGTCCGCTCTGCCCCAAAATGGCGCAAAGTAAATGCTCTTGGGAATGAGCATATATGCATACATATTTACAATTATTTTTATAAACTGAGGGTTAGTAAATCTTTTAGCGAGTCTAGGGTCCATGGCACGGACGGAGAACAGGTCGATCAAGTATTCCATTAACCTGCCCTGTGATAAGTTCCAAGCCACAGAGATATATCAAAATACACGGTTTGTTGTTATTGTCACACGGTAGGCTCCGAACTCTATATTTTTCAAGTGTATGATTCTATGGATCGAACCAACAAAATTATGCGACGGCTGTGACGTACCTTCCCCGCAGGACGCACATGAGATAAAAGCAGATAGCAGTGAGAGCACATGTCCGTGTTGTATAGTGGATAGCACTCGGAGCTCCGGAGCCGGGAGTTGGGGGTTCGAATCTCTCCCCTCATAAAAATGATGGAAAAATTTACTTCGTCATACTGCTCTCAGTGGTTCTCTGCTATATTAAGAAAAGGTGGAAAGGGAGTGTCATAACAACCGGTATATTGTCACTCCCTTCTGCTGCATCTAAGAGCAAAAGAATTAACCCATAAAAATTGAAACATAAGCTTTCGTCAAAGTTCCAACTTAATTTGAATACCCAGTTTCTATCATTTCACAGCACTTTGCATTTCATCTTACAACGAAGTAAATTTCTCCGTCATTTTTATCCGTGCCAGGATTCGAACCCGGGTCGCCTCATTCCGGAATAAGTTGCTCTACCAATTGAGCTACGCGGACGTTTTATTCTGATTCCTAACTGCCTTTATGTCGTGTGCGTCCTTCGGGCAGGTACGTCACATCTCCTGGTACGTTACAATCTGAGCTGGACATAAACAATGGGCATGTAGCAATAGGATGTGCCGCATTAAAACCTAAAAGAAGAATTTACAGAAACGAATTCACAGTTCTCCCCCATTTATTTATTTCGAAGCATAACAACGCAATATGTCAAAAACAGAAATATTTATCGTAAATTTGGATTTACTCCATAAACTAAATAATGCGCTAAAGCTTTCAATGCGAACATATTGTGGTCAGCTTAAACTTTCTTTTTCCGAAAGTTTTAGTGTTTGAAAAGGTCTGGTAATCATTACCCACTGGTTTCCAGGGGCAACTTCTTCACTTGTACAGACGGTAAGTCCCGTAGCTCTGATTCCTAGGTTTCCTCAATGGGAGAATTCTCCTCTGTGTGCGAAGTTTTATGGGATTCTGGCTTTCTCTGTATACTTATCTTACAGCTCGTAGCTGCTATATAGTACTCTTCAAGAGCTGATTCCCTTAATGAGATCTAATACCTTGATCCTACTCCACAGGCGAGTTAGGCCAACAAAACATACTAAATGAGTTTCTCCTAAATCGTAAACTAACGGTGCAAAGGTCAAAGAGATCAACTAAATCCTGCAGAATTGGCGGTATAACGAGAAAGCGATGAGATGGCTAATGTCACAGAACTGAGGTACTCACTCTTTTTGTTTCAAGCAGAAAGAGAGAGAGAGAGAGAGAGAGAGAGAGAGAGAGCGAGAGAGAGAGAGAGAGAGAGAGAGAGAGAGAGAGAGAGAAGAAAATTTCTTCCCTCTTATGTATTTATGTTTCAATGCAACAATCAGACCTCGCAAATCATACACGGGCAGCGCGATGAAAAAATTACACATGTACACTGAGTGGCCACTTTATTATGACCACCTGACAGTTTTAAGCAAATGAGATATGGCTGCACGCTGTTGCCGCCAGAGGGCGAGGCTAGTATAAAAAGGGAAAACTTAGTGCTTGCGACAGTAGTACAAGTGATTTTTTGGGGACGAGATGGGTAAAAAATGCGATTTGACGGACTTTCAACGTGGGGTGATTGTAGGAGCTCGGAGCCATGGAGCGAGTATCACCGAAACCGTCGCATTCGTGAAATGTTCCAGAGCAGCTGTTGTTAAAGTGTTTAAAGACTAAACTGTCAGCCAGAAAACTGGGTCTCTACGTGCAACGTGTGGTCGTCATCGACTAGTGACTGCTCGGGCGGAACGGAGACTGTCCAGACTGGTAACAGACAACAGAAGGGCAACAATGCAGCAAATTACGGACCATCTTTTAATTTTGATTTCAGATATTTTTGAAAACTTGTTCTTTAAAAAACGAAAGGCTTCTGCTACTTTATTCAATGCCTTAACGAAATTTTTTATCAAACCCAGTTTGATGTAAAGCGGTGGAAAGTACACGTTCCGAGGACTTTCTGAAGGCTCAGCAACATTTTTATTACCTAGAATTAAGGACTCTCTTTTAGGCCAGGTTTTTTTTAGTGTAATGAGAATTTTTGTCTATACTGTTCTATTCACAGAGGAAGCAGCAGTATTTTGTGTATCCAAGTTGTAGACCATGGAGTAAAGCTATCACTTTAAGATCACCACAAATATTCCATGAGTGTTTTTTGTATACTGTGCTTTGAAGCAACAGTTTCATATTTGCATATGTTTCTTTCATGTATGCAGAATATGCAACAGGTACTGACGGATACATGTTTCCGTTGTGAAGAAGGACAGCTTTTTAAGCTTATTTTTGAGGAATCTATAAAAAAAGTCCCCATTCTTCAGGCTTGTGTTGCTGTCCTAAGGCTTCAAACAATAAGTTTATATCATTGCAGTACACAAGACCAACATCTCTTCGAAAATAAGTGATCAAACTCTTGCTGTCGTCGACGAAAACTACATACTTTTGTTTTTGGTTGTAAAAGATTCCATTCCTTCAATCTTGAAACCGATATTTCGGCCTGACTTTTGCCTAAATGAAGGTCACGAACCAAATCATTTTATTCTTTCTGACTTATAAGGTGAGGTAAAGAATCTTCCGAAAAATCGGGGGGATTGTTGTACTTCAATATCTTCTTCGATGTGAGGATTTATTTCATCAGTAACACTTCATCCATGGCTGTGGAGGTACAGGAAGATATGGACCAGGTCTTATGACCCAAGGAATACTGATACTGAATCGTGTCTTTGGTCTTAGCTGTAATTCCAGATATCTTAGTGATGCAGAAGTAACAGCCTGTTGAGTGGTCTTTCGGTTCTATCTAAACCATTGGTACCGCAAATGGCATTTGACGTGATCCCTTCAACCAGCTAGTCAAGAAAGTAACACATGAATAACAACAAATGTGAAGCGCCAAGACTTATCTTCATCACCCATTTTTTTTTTTTTTTTTTTTGATTGAAGGTTTAAAGACCACCGTGAGCACCTCAATGGGCTATAAGGAAATTCCCGTTCCTAATTTAGGGTCACTGGTTCCAGGGAAGGAAGAGAGCCAGTGCAGTAATACAAACACAACATTCATGCGTCACCGGGATTCGAGCCCGTACCCCTTTCGGGCGAATAATCAGAGGTCATCGCTTAGACCACTGCGCCACCGGGGCGGCTCATACGATTTTCTAATCAATGGTGTTGAAATGTCGCATTTCAGACCTTAAAGTAAATTGTCCACAAATGTAGCAGAAACTGTTTGGATGGCTCACACAAGAACGCGGCATTATTTAACGTAGACTTTGCACAATCCATACTACTTTTTAAAACCACGAAAAAATGCACGTCTTTCAATACCGATTAAATGCATTCGAATGACAAAAATTCTGATTTGTTCCCCCTTCTCAGAAGGAATTGCACAACAGGAAGTAATGGCTCAAGTAGTATAAAAGGACCGATTCTGCCGGAAGATGCATCCTTCTAGGAGAAGGATGGGGGCGTGGCTTGCGGCAGAAGGATGGGGGCGTGGCTTGTAGCAGAAGGATGGGGCGTGGCCTGTGCCCGTATGCTGTGGGGCGTGGCAGATGACGCTAGTGTGTTGGGTCGATGCTGCCCCCTAGCGGTGCTTCTTGGAACTTTTAATGGACCTTTGTTTTTGAGAGATGGCAACGACCGAGTCGGGGAAAGGAGATGTGCGGCCCCCTAGCGGTGCTTCTTGGAACTTTTAATGGACCTTTGTTTTTTGAGAGATGGCAACGACCGAGTCGGGAAAGGAGATGTGCTGCCCCCTAGCGGTGCTTCTTTGAACTTTTAATGGACCTTTGAGAGATGGCAACGACCGAGTCGGGGAAAGGAAATGTGCTGCCCCCTAGCGGTGCTTCTTGGAACTTTATTATTATCTTAGATCTTTGTTTTTGAGTGATGGCAACGACCGTGTCGGGGAAAGGAGATGTGCTGTCCCCTAGCGGTGCTTCTTGGAACTTTTAATGGACCTTTGAGAGATGGCAACGACCGAGAGGGAAAGGGGTGGACATAGGGGGATGTCAACTCGATGTGCTGCCCCTAGCGGTGCTTTTTGGAACTTTTAATGAATCTTTGACAGATGGCAAAGACCGAGTGGGGAAAGGGGATGTGTACGTTGCCCCCTAGCGGTGCTTTTTGGAACTTTTCTCGGGAGATTTATTGGACGTTGACAAATTTTTAAGAAGTCTTTCCAATATTTATTTTTTTAATTTTCTCGGGAGATTTCCTGGACTTTGTCAAATTTTTGAAGGAAGTTTTTTTGTCGTTTCCAATTTTTTTTTACTCGTATTTTTTTTTGTCCTATTTTTTCTCTCTAATTTATTTTATTAAATTTATATTTTCAGGAATTCCCTGAGGTATTATAATTTTTATAGACGTTGCAGTATTTTTTTTATTTTCTCGGGAGATTTACTGGACTTTGTCAAATTTTTGAAGGAAGTCTTTCCAATATGTTTTTTTTTATTAAATTTATATTTTCAGGAATTCCCTGAGGTGTTATAATTTTTATAGACGTTGCATTATTTTTTTAATTCTTATATTTTTCTTCCCTCCAATTTTAATTTAGACGAGAAAAGGCTTTGTTTGAAAAGATTTCGTTCCTGTTGATTCATGTTCCGCTATCTTTTGTGAGCCATGTGTTTTGGGATGAGTCATCATTTTCTCTTTGACTCAGAAAATTTTGTATGACACGTGTTTTGGAATGAGTGACTATGATGTGTGACGCATGTCGTGATAGCAGATATGACATCAGCCAACGCCATTTCCTCCGCGGGGTCGGCGGTTGACGTCATTTGAGATTCTGTAGCCACATTAAGTTCCAAGACTGATTTTTTTTTTCAATAACTTGATCATTTTGCAACGAATTTATTCCTTATTTTTTCCTCATAATTTCCCATTTTATATTCATAATTTTTCAACGTAACGATTTTTTTATTTTCTTTGAGGAGACTTCACGCATTTTCAACGGACGTTCCAACATAAAGACGTTTTCCAAAGTTTTGTGCTGCAGACATAATCTTAAAACACGATTGTTTATTAACGTATTTACGTGTTCATGACATTTTCTGTTACATTTTTTAACGTTTTACCTTTTTCCAACGTACAAAGCCACAATTTTTTATGCATAGTTAAAATGTTTATTTTTTTATTTTTTCGTATTTTTTATTTCTTCATGATTATTCAGTGAAATGTACCTTTTAATGCATTATCTTAATCTACCTTTTTTTCTAAATGCTTGCATACTCGTTAAACTTCTCGTTGTACCAACATTATTTTATTTTCTTACTTTTCAATCTAACAACTACTTTTATCAAGGCTTTATTTTTTCTGATTCAAACAAGCAAACGTTTCTTCATTATTATTATTTCCGTTACCTATACAAACAACTTTTCTTACTTGCTTTTAATGTATGACTTAATCTGGTTTTCTATATAGCTGTTTCATGTTTGTGCAAGAAATATACAGATCTATAGCAACTAGCTATACATAACATTCGTTCGTAACAGTATCTTTTTTTTTTTTCCAGATTTAAACCAACACACGCTTCTTAACGACTTGATATCGGTTTTCTGGGGAACTTTTCTTTTTCCTTCATTCAATTTTATTCCAGATCATGAGACGAGTAAATGCTTTTTTAGAAACGATTTCGTTCCTGTTCGCAGTAATTATTGGATTTTGACAAATTTTTTGTGAAATGACTTCATGCTAATTCTGAGTCTTCCGCCTTTACAATATTATTTTATCGTAATTTTTCGTGTGTTCAAGAACTCTACAGGTCTTTCACAGTTAAAATTCTGGTGAAACAATATTTTCTTACTTTATTTAGCATATCATTATAGCTTCCCAATTTTCGCTATTTTACTTCATCTTTTTTGAAATTTAGTAAAACTTTTCAGTAGGTCAGTAATTTATTTCTTACTTGGCCAAACTTATGACTCCTTTTATTTAGACTATTTTTTTTTATTTCATTTCAGCAAAATGATTATTTTAGATGTAGCAAATCATCAGGTTTTTTGTTTCCTTATATATCATATTTTCCAACTTGCTTTTAAAGTATTTCTCAAAGCTTGCATGTATGTCAAATACGCATTTTTTAAATCCTTCCCTAGTTTGCTATACTTTTTCGTGGACTGCCCCAACAGGAAAGCATTCATTGTCAAGGCATGAAATCTAAAACCTTTTTTCTTACCATAAAATTTGTATTCTTTGGGACATATTTTCTGTATATTGTTCTGTCTCGTCCGAAAAAAACATTCATTCTGGAGGCAAAGCGAGTAATTCCGTTCTTCCACTAAACATTATTTTTTACATTTTACTAACTCACCACCCCCATAGCGAAAATAAAGAAATACTTACTTCTGTTCCCTACATATCGACTCAATCTATTTCTTTTCGAAATGCTGATCATGACAGTTCAACTAAAATTTCATACTTTCACCAAAAATCATATTCTTAAACGAGCTATTTTTTACATTTATTTCATGTATAACTAAATTTTGTTGTTTACTCACCTCATCAAAGTCAATAAAAACTCTCCTAATCTCATTCCTTTCCCTCATTTAGTTCGCTTAAATTGAGATGTTTCAAAACTTCGCGTATATTTCATTCACTTAATGTCCAGTTCTCCCGTCTCTGCCCCCTTCATTTTTAACTTCTGTGCATGCTGCATTTTATCTTTAGACGTTTAGTTTCATTGACCTTTTATTTCGTTTTTAATTAGGTTTTCATTATCGTATTTTTTATTCATTGTCTCAGCAGAAAAAACTTTCATTCTGGAGACATAGCAACTAAGTCCGTACTTCCTCTAAACATTTTTTTTCACGTTTTACTAATTGTTCAGAAAAGCAGTTGTTTCCAAACTCTTACAGTGAAAATAACGTATTCCCCTTATAGTACTTATTATTTTTCCTTCTGTTCAGTGTTGTATGATTCTTCAAACTTTGGTTTATTTTTATGAAACTTCTTTTTTTTTCTTAGTTTTTTTTTTCTGATTCAAACTTTCAATCTTTTCCTATCGATTTATTTACTCTTATTTTCCCATTCGACTTTACTTTTGAACAGAAATGTATCTAAAATCTTCAGATGTATTTTAGTCTACAAAGCCGATTCTTCCCTGTTTCAAATAAAGTCATTGTAGGATTTTAGTGTAAATGCCCCTAAATCTTTAAAACTTACTTTTCATAGTTAGATACAAATTCCTCGAGGTTTACATTAAAATATGAAAGAAGAGTGTTTTTACGCTCTCTCCAGTGTGTGAGCTTTCCCCAAGAAATTAACTTTGAATTCGTCCCTGTTTCTGTCGGAAACTGAAAATCTCCTGCGACTGTTTTCACGCGTCTCTTGCTTACAGGAAAACCTCATATATCATGAAATCACTTTGCTTGGGAGATTAAACTAAATTCTGGTTTTGAACTTTGATTGCAAACTCAAGCTCGCAAAAGCATAGTTTTCTGAGCAAACATAAACTGTCTAAGATGACAAAAATCTAAAACTGCTGACTCAATGGGACAGAGCGTTTGAACTTTGCCGTTCATTCACCATTTAAGAGATCCGTCGTGAACCACTAGAAGGGAAGTAAGCAGACCCTGATTTAGTCCACTGTTTCCAAGGAAGGTAGAAAGCTAGTGTCGTAATTCAAAAGCTCTTAACTCAAGCCTCCCCAGGATTCAATTTCGGACGAACGAATACTCAGATGTCAATGCTTAGACATTGAAAAATTGCTTCAGACAAATATTTTCTTACTTAAAGTGCTTCAATTCAGAATTTCTGCCATTCATTCTGAAGCATTCTTTCTTACGATAAAATTTATATTCTTTGGAATATATTTTCAGTATATTTTTTCTAAATCAACAGAAAAAACATTCATTCTGGAGACATAGCGACCAAGTCCGTACTTCCACTAAACATCGTATTCTTAGCAAACATTTTTCCTCTACATAGCAATTTCCTAACTCACCAGAAAAGCGGCTATTCTCAACATGTAGCTAAAATATCGAATTTCTCCAAACAAATGTAATAATTTTTTTAAAAAAAGACTTACTTCTTTTCTCTGTATAACGACTTAATCTATTTTTTCGAAAACCTGTTCTACGTTTACGTATTTTGTTTAACTTCGCTTTACACTAGTAGTAGGGGGGACTTGGGCGGCGGAAGTGACGTCCCAGATGGGCGTGGTTAACTTCCGGAAGTGACGTCACGATTGCGCTTCCCGTAGACGTTCACGGGGAAACTTTTCTTCCGGTGGCAACGGTGGGCGTGGTCGTTTGTGTCCGCCATTTTTTTTACTGCATGACGTCACCTTCACGTCGATGTTGAGGAAGCCATTTTTAATTCTGGGAAATTTCTCTGCCATTTTTATTTTTTGGGAATTTCCCAATCTGTTTTCGGGTGATGGTGGTAAATTTAATTGTAAGTGGACTCGGGAAATTTTTTTTCAACCATGGATAATTATCGAAAAAGAGCGACGACGAGGTTTGGAACCAGTTGGATTCGAACTCGGGCCGTTTAGATGGAAGCCAAATGCTCTACCTATTCGGCCGCCAAATCTTTGGTGGTGTTGGTCGAAAGGATTAAGACATGTGGTTGCGTATGGGGAAGACTGCCTGAGGGGATTTGCAGTTGGCCGTCTTACGATGAATACAGGAAGGAGGGCGTATTAGGAGTTGACGTCATTTGAGATTCTGTTAGACACATTAAGCTCCAAGTCTGATTATTTTTTTCAATAACTTGATCATTTTGCAACGAATTTAGCCCTTATTTTTTCCCCATAATTTCCCATTTTATATACATAATTTTTCAACGTAACGATTTTTTTATTTTCTTTGAGGAGATTTCACGCTTTTTAAACGGACGTACCAACATAAAGCCGTTTCCCAAAGTTTTGTGCTGCAGACATAATCTTAAAACACGAATGTTTATTAATGTACTTACGTGTTCATGGCATTTTCTGTTACATTTGTTAACAATGTACCTTTTTCCGCCATAAAAGCCGCAATGTTTTATACATAATTAAAATATATTTTTTTATGTTTTCGTATTTTCTTTTATGATTAATCAGTGAAATGTACCTTTTAATGCATTATCTTAATCTACTTTTTTTCTAAATGCTTGCATACTCGTTAAACTTCTCGATGTATAATCATTATTTTATTTTCTTACTTTTCAATCTAACAACTACTTTTATCGAGGCTTTATTTTTCTGATTTAAACAAGCAAACGTTTCTTCATTATTATTTCTTTTTCCTACGCAAAGAACTTTTCTTACTTGGTTTTAATGTATGACTTAATCTGGTTTTCTATATAGCTGTTTCATGTTTGCGCAAGAAATATACAGATCTATAGCAGATATACATAAAATTCGCTCGTAACAGTATCTTTTTTCAGATTTAAACCAACATACGTTTCTTAACGACTTGATATCTGTTCCATAAGATGTGACAAAACTTCAGATTTTTAATTTTTTCCCTCTGAAACTGTTTTTTTTCTTACTTGCTTTTAATGTATGGTTTAATCTATTTTTCTATCTTACTTTTCTATATGTGTACAAGAAATATACGGATCTATGGTGGTTAAAATTCGATTGAAACAATATTTTCTCCATTCTTACTGTACTTTTACATTTCTTTCTAACAGACGTTTTCTTCTTCTCAATTCCCGCTATCTAACTTAATCTATGTTTTGAATATCATTCTATGTCCGCGTATTCGTCCATTATTTTATTTCAAACTTTGCTAACTGCTTCATACTTATATTCTGACTTTATTTTTTTCATTTCAAGCAACGTTTCTTAACGACTTGAATTTCTGGATGTGACAAAACTTCAGATTTATTTTTTCTCCTCTTAAACTATTTTTTCTTACTTGCTTTAAATGTGACTTAATTTATTTTTTACATCGCTGTTTCGTGTGTGTACGAGAAATATACAAATTTATAGCAGTTAAACATTCGATTGAAACAGTATTTTCTTTATTTTTACTTTATTTTTACATTTCTTTCTGACAAACATTTTTTTCACATTTTCCCCATATTTAACTCAATTTTGTGTTTTCGAATATCATTCTATGTTCACGTATTCGTCCATTGTCTTTTTTCTAACTTTACACTTCATTCTTACTGTATTTTTTCCATTTAATTTCAACCAACGTTTCTTAACGACTTGATATCTGTTCTACAAGATGTGACGAAACTCCAGATTTTTAATTTTTTCCCTCTGAAACTATGTTTTCTTACTTGCTTTTAATGTACGGTTTAATCTATTTTTCTATCTCGCTTTTCTATGTGTGTACGAGAAATACACGGATCTATAGTAGTTAAAATTCAATTGATTTGTTCATTCTTACTGTATTTTTCCATTTCTTTCATTTACAGTAGTTAAAATTCAATTGAAACAATATTTTCTCCATTTTTACTGTATTTTTACATTTCTTTCAAACATAGGTTTTTTCTTCTCAATTCCCGCTATCTAACTTAATCTATGTTTTGAATATCATTCTATGTTCACGCATTCGTCCATTATTTTATTTCAAACTTTGCAAACTGCCTCATATTTATATTCTGACCTTATTATTTTTCATTTCAACCAACGTTTCTTAACGACTTGAATTTCCGGATGTGACAAAACTTCAGATTTATTTTTTCTCCTCTTAAACTATTTTTTTCTTACTTGCTTTAAATGTGACCTAATTTATTTTTTTCATCGCTGTTTCGTGTATGTACAAGAAATACACAGATCTATAGCAGTTAAAAATTCGATTGAAACAATATTTTTTTTATTTTTACATTTCTTTCTGACAAACATTTTTTTTTCACATTTTCCCCTATTTAACTTAATTTTGTGTGTTTGAATATCATTCTATGTTCACGATTCAGACTTTATTTTTCATTTCATTTCAACCAACCTTTCTTAACGACTTGATATCACAAGATGTAGCAAAACTTCAGATATTTTTTTTTGTTTCTTCATTTTTTCAAAACTCACTTTTAAGTATTCCTAAAAGCTTACATTTATGAGAAATATACAGATCTGTAGTGGTAAAAATTGGACTGCAACAGTATTTTCTTTATTCCAACTTTACGTTTCTATTTCTTTTCAACAGGCGTTTCTTCATTATTATTTCTTCTTCATATGTAAGCAACTTTTCTTTCTTTCTTTTAATGTATAACTTAATAAATTTTTCTATCTTACCTTTTTCGTGGGTATACGAGAAATATACAGATCTATGACAGTTAAAATTCGAATGTATTAGTATTTTCTTTACTATGACTTTATTTTTTCATTTCATTTGAGTAAAACGTTTCTTAACAACTTGATATCACAAGATGTACCAAACACTTCAGATTTTTGTTTCCCTCACTTTCCAACTCACTTTTAAGTATTCCTAAAAAACCTGCATGTATGTGAAATATTCATATTTTTTTCTTTAACTAACCCAACAGGAAAAGCATTCATTGTCAAGACATTCATTCTAAAGCATTCTTTCTTACGATAAAATTTATATTCTTTGCAATATATTTTCAGTATATTTTTTCTAAATCAACAGAAAAAAAACATTCATTCTGGAGACATAGCGACCAAGTCCGTACTTCCACTAAACATCATATTCTTAGCAAACATTTTTTCCCCTACATAGCAATTTCTAAACTCACCAGAAAAGCAGCTATTCTCAACATGTAGCTAAAATATCGAATTTCTCCAAACAAATGTAATAATTTTTTTAAGAAAGACTTAGTTCTTTTCTCTGTATAACGACTTAATCTATTTTTCGAAAAACTGTTCTACGTTTACGTATTTTGTTTAACTTTGCTTTACACTGTACTTCGATTTTTTTCTTCGTAGTACTTTTTTCCTGTTTCATTCCAATAAACTTGTTTCTTTTCGACTCGATCACTCTCATATTTCCATACAAACTTTCCTAATATCAGAAATGTAACAAAAACTTCAGATATATTTTTTAACTTTAGAATAAGTCTCCCCGACATTTTTTATCATGACATAAACTAAAATTTCATACTTCCCCCCAAAATAATTTTCTTAATGAGTTGTTTTTACACCTTTTTCATGTAGACAGGAGAAAAATAAAGAATGCTTAGATAATAATATAATTTCTCAAACATAAAAGTACGTTTAAATAGAAGTCAGCATTCTGGTCGTTTGAGTTATTTCAGCATACAGAAGGGAAAAAGCAATTATAAAAATTAATATACGTATGGAAAATAGATCTCAGCAATGGAACAAGGTTGGATGATATTAACATATTCATTTTAGTAAAGTTGTGAAAGATTTTTAGTTCTCTAAAGATACAATGCGAGAAAAAATGCTGTTGGGTAAAAGTTGCTGAATAAGTTAAATGATTTTTTTATATTTTGCAGGAAAAATGCAAAGAAGCTTATCTTAATGCATTTTTTTTATTAAGAAACAAAATACAAATAAACAAAAACGTTGACAATAAAATAAAGTTTTGTGACACAAAGGATGAAGACATGTAAAATAAAAAATAAATGAATAAGAAAAGAACAAATATTGGTGATCAAGCCAAGCTGAATGATATAACCACAATCCTGTTAATGAAACTGTGGAAGATTCTCAAAATACACGGTGAGAGAAAAACAATACTTCTGAAGAACAAATAAAATCAATAAAGATGTCCCGTGAGAGGCAAAAATTATGGCTCAAAAGCAGTGAAATTTCTGAACAGTTGAGCATAGTTAGAGATAAAACATTTGCAGTACTCACAAAAGCTTCATATTTTGTGTCACTTGGACGAAAATGGCAGTCCTCCTGTGCTTGTCTTTAATCTTTCGAGAGAATTAGCATATACCGCACTACGTATGAGCTTCGTTTATCGAGATGTATTTGCTCAATCAGTGTGAAATGGGCAAAATTCTTGATTGTATCTTTACTTCCAAGTTTGCACGATTTTAATTTTCTTAGAAACAACACGGACATTTACAGTCCACAATAAATTTCATTCGCACAAATTACATTTCTTTTGGATAAGTTCGGGTTTTTAAAATCAAAAACGGGTGCGAAAAAATTTTAAGTTGAAAACATTGCTGATTGTTAAGATTCAATGGATTTTCTAAGCGAGGATTTGCTGTGTGTGAATGAAAAAGATTTCGAGTTCCTAGAGAAAGTGATTTTCCTGAAGACGGTTGAAACCACAGTCTTTATTACCTTATTAGATTGAAGATGAACTTGTCTCCACTGAAAATTCTTGGTCAGTCAAGGAAGGATTCGGTGACAATAAATTGATTCAATCAGGGGCAAGAAGAGTTCAACACAATAACAGAGTATATCTCAAATGCTTTAAAAGTTTTCTCCTTTGTAAAACTGCCTGTAGTTTTCGTGAAACTTCTTTTTTCTAACATTCGTGCTTGAAATTTGTGGAGCCTTTTTACTTTTTTCTGAAGTTTATTTGTCGAAAATTTCTTTTTGTTCTTTTTCATTTTGGTAAACGTTTTTCCTTTGAAAGCTTTCATTTTTGTAAATTTTACTGTTTAAAACCTTTTTCCGAAACGTTTTCTCTTTAACTTTTAATGGCTATTTTACTGGGCGTTTTAATCATTTTTTCCGCAATGTCCTTCCTAAAACATCACTGTAAATCGTTTTTACATTTTCTCTTTGAGACTTATTTTTCGTAATGTTTTTTCTTAAAACTTTTGGTAAACACGTTTTTTTACTTTTCTTTATAAACGTTACTCTTTGTAAATTATTCTTTCGTACTGCTTTAGTAAATCTTAAGTTTACCCTTTGAACTCTCCGTACGAACATTTTTATTTTTAAACATTACTGTTAGTAAATTATTCTTTCGTATTGCTTTTCTAAATTTTCTGTTTTTTGCTAAAACTTTTTTTCGAAATCTCTTACTTTTTGAGGAAAGCTTATTTCACAAAATTTTTTCACTTAAGTTTTGGTAAACACATTTTTGTTTTTAATGGAAAACCTTACTATTTTGTAAATATTTTTTCTGTAATACGTTTTTACCGAATATTCGTGCTTAAAACATTTTGGGAATACCTTTTTGCTTTTTTATAACGTTTATTTGTCGTAATATTTTCTTCCAAAGCTATTTTTGTTTCTTCTTTTTGGTAAACTTTTTTCCTTTGCCAGTTTTCGTTTCATATACTTTACTGTTTTAAAACATTTTTCCGAAAAAACTTTTCTAAACCTTTAAATGATAATATTACCGTTTATGTAAATCATTTTTTTTCGCAAAGTCCTTCCAAAAACGATTTTTTTTACCATTTCTGTTTGTGACTTATTTTTTGTTTTTCCTTAAAACTTTTGGTAAGCACGTATTTTATTTTTCTCTGTAAACGTTACAATTTGTGAATTATTCTTTCGTACTGCTTTTCTAAACCTTACGGTTTTCCTTTAAAACTTTTCGGTAAGAATGTCTTTATTTTTTTTAAACATTACACTTTTTACATTATTCTTTCGTACTCCTTTTTCTAAATCTTCTGTTTTTCTTAAAACTTTTTTTGAAATCTCTTACTTTTTCAGTAAAACTTATTGCATAAAAATTTTTCACTTAAGTTTTGGTGAACACATTTTTGTTTTTAAATGCAAGCACTACTGTTTTGAAGATATTTTTCCTGTAATAAGTTTTCACAATTTTTGTAAAAACTTTTTCCATTTTTTATCACAAAATATTTTTACAAAAATTTAAAATTTTTGGCAAACCATTTTATTTTATTTTTAAACTTTACTGTTTTGTAAATAATTTCCCTGCAATGTGTTCACATTAACTTTTGTAAAAACTTTTTTCGACAAAATTTATTTTCGTAAAGTTTTTTGTTTTACTAAAGTTTGTACAAGAATTAAAATATGCAAAACAGTAAAGTTTAAAAGCAAAAATAAAATTCGTTTCCTACAAAAACTTTAAAAAACTTTACGAAAATAAATTTTGTCGAAAAAAGTTTTTACAAAAGTTAATGTGAACACATTGCAGGGAAATTATTTACAAAACAGTAAAGTTTAAAAATAAAATAAAATGGTTTGCCAAAAATTTTAAATTTTTGTAAAAATATTTTGTGATAAAAAATGGAAAAAGTTTTTACAAAAATTGTGAAAACTTATTACAGGAAAAATATCTTCAAAACAGTAGTGCTTGCATTTAAAAACAAAAATGTGTTCACCAAAACTTAAGTGAAAAATTTTTATGCAATAAGTTTTACTGAAAAAGTAAGAGATTTCAAAAAAAGTTTTAAGAAAAACAGAAGATTTAGAAAAAGGAGTACGAAAGAATAATGTAAAAAGTGTAATGTTTAAAAAAAAAATAAAGACATTCTTACCGAAAGTTTTAAAGGAAAACCGTAAGGTTTAGAAAAGCAGTACGAAAGAATAATTCACAAATTGTAACGTTTACAGAGAAAAATAAAATACGTGCTTACCAAAAGTTTTAAGGAAAAACAAAAAATAAGTCACAAACAGAAATGGTAAAAAAAATCGTTTTTGGAAGGACTTTGCGAAAAAAATGATTTACATAAACGGTAATATTATCATTTAAAGGTTTAGAAAAGTTTTTTAGGAAAAATGTTTTAAAACAGTAAAGTATATGAAACGAAAACTGGCAAAGGAAAAAAGTTTACCAAAAAGAAGAAACAAAAATAGCTTTGGAAGAAAATATTACGACAAATAAACGTTATAAAAAAGCAAAAAAGGTATTCCCAAAATGTTTTAAGCACGAATATTCGGTAAAAACGTATTACAGAAAAAATATTTACAAAATAGTAAGGTTTTCCATTAAAAACAAAAATGTGTTTACCAAAACTTAAGTGAAAAAATTTTGTGAAATAAGCTTTCCTCAAAAAGTAAGAGATTTCGAAAAAAAAGTTTTAGCAAAAAACAGAAAATTTAGAAAAGCAATACGAAAGAATAATTTACTAACAGTAATGTTTAAAAATAAAAATGTTCGTACGGAGAGTTCAAAGGGTAAACTTAAGATTTACTAAAGCAGTACGAAAGAATAATTTACAAAGAGTAACGTTTATAAAGAAAAGTAAAAAAACGTGTTTACCAAAAGTTTTAAGAAAAAACATTACGAAAAATAAGTCTCAAAGAGAAAATGTAAAAACGATTTACAGTGATGTTTTAGGAAGGACATTGCGGAAAAAATGATTAAAACGCCCAGTAAAATAGCCATTAAAAGTTAAAGAGAAAACGTTTCGGAAAAAGGTTTTAAACAGTAAAATTTACAAAAATGAAAGCTTTCAAAGGAAAAACGTTTACCAAAATGAAAAAGAACAAAAGAAATTTTCGACAAATAAACTTCAGAAAAAAGTAAAAAGGCTCCACAAATTTCAAGCACGAATGTTAGAAAAAAGAAGTTTCACGAAAACTACAGGCAGTTTTACAAAGGAGAAAACTTTTAAAGCATTTGAGATATACTCTGTTATTGTGTTGAACTCTTCTTGCCCCTGATTGAATCAATTTATTGTCACCGAATCCTTCCTTGACTGACCAAGAATTTTCAGTGGAGACAAGTTCATCTTCAATCTAATAAGGTAATAAAGACTGCGGTTTCAACCGTCTTCAGGAAAATCACTTTCTCTAGGAACTCGAAATCTTTTTCATTCACACACAGCAAATCCTCGCTTAGAAAATCCATTGAATCTTAACAATCAGCAATGTTTTCAACTTAAAATTTTTTCGCACCCGTTTTTGATTTTAAAAAACCCGAACTTATCCAAAAGAAATGTAATTTGTGCGAATGAAATTTATTGTGGACTGTAAATGTCCGTGTTGTTTCTAAGAAAATTAAAATCGTGCAAACTTGGAAGTAAAGATACAATCAAGAATTTTGCCCATTTCACACTGATTGAGCAAATACATCTCGATAAACGAAGCTCATACGTAGTGCGGTATATGCTAATTCTCTCGAAAGATTAAAGACAAGCACAGGAGGACTGCCATTTTCGTCCAAGTGACACAAAATATGAAGCTTTTGTGAGTACTGCAAATGTTTTATCTCTAACTATGCTCAACTGTTCAGAAATTTCACTGCTTTTGAGCCATAATTTTTGCCTCTCACGTGACATCTTTATTGATTTTATTTGTTCTTCAGAAGTATTGTTTTTCTCTCACCGTGTATTTTGAGAATCTTCCACAGTTTCATTAACAGGATTGTGGTTATATCATTCAGCTTGGCTTGATCACCAATATTTGTTCTTTTCTTATTCATTTATTTTTTATTTTACATGTCTTCATCCTTTGTGTCACAAAACTTTATTTTATTGTCAACGTTTTTGTTTATTTGTATTTTGTTTCTTAATAAAAAAAATGCATTAAGATAAGCTTCTTTGCATTTTTCCTGCAAAATATAAAAAAATCATTTAACTTATTCAGCAACTTTTACCCAACAGCATTTTTTCTCGCATTGTATCTTTAGAGAACTAAAAATCTTTCACAACTTTACTAAAATGAATATGTTAATATCATCCAACCTTGTTCCATTGCTGAGATCTATTTTCCATACGTATATTAATTTTTATAATTGCTTTTTCCCTTCTGTATGCTGAAATAACTCAAACGACCAGAATGCTGACTTCTATTTAAACGTACTTTTATGTTTGAGAAATTATATTATTATCTAAGCATTCTTTATTTTTCTCCTGTCTACATGAAAAAGGTGTAAAAACAACTCATTAAGAAAATTATTTTGGGGGGAAGTATGAAATTTTAGTTTATGTCATGATAAAAAATGTCGGGGAGACTTATTCTAAAGTTAAAAAATATATCTGAAGTTTTTGTTACATTTCTGATATTAGGAAAGTTTGTATGGAAATATGAGAGTGATCGAGTCGAAAAGAAACAAGTTTATTGGAATGAAACAGGAAAAAAGTACTACGAAGAAAAAAATCGAAGTACAGTGTAAAGCAAAGTTAAACAAAATACGTAAACGTAGAACAGTTTTTCGAAAAATAGATTAAGTCGTTATACAGAGAAAAGAACTAAGTCTTTCTTAAAAAAATTATTACATTTGTTTGGAGAAATTCGATATTTTAGCTACATGTTGAGAATAGCTGCTTTTCTGGTGAGTTTAGAAATTGCTATGTAGGGGAAAAAATGTTTGCTAAGAATATGATGTTTAGTGGAAGTACGGACTTGGTCGCTATGTCTCCAGAATGAATGTTTTTTTCTGTTGATTTAGAAAAAATATACTGAAAATATATTGCAAAGAATATAAATTTTATCGTAAGAAAGAATGCTTTAGAATGAATGTCTTGACAATGAATGCTTTTCCTGTTGGGTTAGTTAAAGAAAAAAATATGAATATTTCACATACATGCAGGTTTTTTAGGAATACTTAAAAGTGAGTTGGAAAGTGAGGGAAACAAAAAATCTGAAGTGTTTGGTACATCTTGTGATATCAAGTTGTTAAGAAACGTTTTACTCAAATGAAATGAAAAAATAAAGTCATAGTAAAGAAAATACTAATACAATCGAATTTTAACTGTCATAGATCTGTATATTTCTCGTATACCCACGAAAAAGGTAAGATAGAAAAATTTATTAAGTTATACATTAAAAGAAAGAAAGAAAAGTTGCTTACATATGAAGAAGAAATAATAATGAAGAAACGCCTGTTGAAAAGAAATAGAAACGTAAAGTTGGAATAAAGAAAATACTGTTGCAGTCCAATTTTTACCACTACAGATCTGTATATTTCTCATAAATGTAAGCTTTTAGGAATACTTAAAAGTGAGTTTTGAAAAAATGAAGAAACAAAAAAAAAATATCTGAAGTTTTGCTACATCTTGTGATATCAAGTCGTTAAGAAAGGTTGGTTGAAATGAAATGAAAAAATAAAGTCTGAATCGTGAACATAGAATGATATTCAAACACACAAAATTAAGTTAAATAGGGGAAAATGTGAAAAAAAAATGTTTGTCAGAAAGAAATGTAAAAATAAAAAAAATATTGTTTCAATCGAATTTTTAACTGCTATAGATCTGTGTATTTCTTGTACATACACGAAACAGCGATGAAAAAAATAAATTAGGTCACATTTAAAGCAAGTAAGAAAAAAATAGTTTAAGAGGAGAAAAAATAAATCTGAAGTTTTGTCACATCCGGAAATTCAAGTCGTTAAGAAACGTTGGTTGAAATGAAAAATAATAAGGTCAGAATATAAATATGAGGCAGTTTGCAAAGTTTGAAATAAAATAATGGACGAATGCGTGAACATAGAATGATATTCAAAACATAGATTAAGTTAGATAGCGGGAATTGAGAAGAAAAAACCTATGTTTGAAAGAAATGTAAAAATACAGTAAAAATGGAGAAAATATTGTTTCAATTGAATTTTAACTACTGTAAATGAAAGAAATGGAAAAATACAGTAAGAATGAACAAATCAATTGAATTTTAACTACTATAGATCCGTGTATTTCTCGTACACACATAGAAAAGCGAGATAGAAAAATAGATTAAACCGTACATTAAAAGCAAGTAAGAAAACATAGTTTCAGAGGGAAAAAATTAAAAATCTGGAGTTTCGTCACATCTTGTAGAACAGATATCAAGTCGTTAAGAAACGTTGGTTGAAATTAAATGGAAAAAATACAGTAAGAATGAAGTGTAAAGTTAGAAAAAAGACAATGGACGAATACGTGAACATAGAATGATATTCGAAAACACAAAATTGAGTTAAATATGGGGAAAATGTGAAAAAAAAAATGTTTGTCAGAAAGAAATGTAAAAATAAAAGTAAAAATAAAGAAAATACTGTTTCAATCGAATGTTTAACTGCTATAAATTTGTATATTTCTCGTACACACACGAAACAGCGATGTAAAAAATAAATTAAGTCACATTTAAAGCAAGTAAGAAAAAATAGTTTAAGAGGAGAAAAAATAAATCTGAAGTTTTGTCACATCCAGAAATTCAAGTCGTTAAGAAACGTTGCTTGAAATGAAAAAAATAAAGTCAGAATATAAGTATGAAGCAGTTAGCAAAGTTTGAAATAAAATAATGGACGAATACGCGGACATAGAATGATATTCAAAACATAGATTAAGTTAGATAGCGGGAATTGAGAAGAAGAAACGTCTGTTAGAAAGAAATGTAAAAGTACAGTAAGAATGGAGAAAATATTGTTTCAATCGAATTTTAACCACCATAGATCCGTATATTTCTTGTACACATATAGAAAAGTAAGATAGAAAAATAGATTAAACCATACATTAAAAGCAAGTAAGAAAAAAAAACAGTTTCAGAGGGAAAAAATTAAAAATCTGAAGTTTTGTCACATCTTATGGAACAGATATCAAGTCGTTAAGAAACGTATGTTGGTTTAAATCTGAAAAAAAAAAGATACTGTTACGAGCGAATTTTATGTATATCTGCTATAGATCTGTATATTTCTTGCGCAAACATGAAACAGCTATATAGAAAACCAGATTAAGTCATACATTAAAACCAAGTAAGAAAAGTTCTTTGCGTAGGAAAAAGAAATAATAATGAAGAAACGTTTGCTTGTTTAAATCAGAAAAAAATAAAGCCTCGATAAAAGTAGTTGTTAGATTGAAAAGTAAGAAAATAAAATAATGATTATACATCGAGAAGTTTAACGAGTATGCAAGCATTTAGAAAAAAAGTAGATTAAGATAATGCATTAAAAGGTACATTTCACTGATTAATCATAAAAGAAAATACGAAAACATAAAAAAATATATTTTAATTATGTATAAAACATTGCGGCTTTTATGGCGGAAAAAGGTACATTGTTAACAAATGTAACAGAAAATGCCATGAACACGTAAGTACATTAATAAACATTCGTGTTTTAAGATTATGTCTGCAGCACAAAACTTTGGGAAACGGCTTTATGTTGGTACGTCCGTTTAAAAAGCGTGAAATCTCCTCAAAGAAAATAAAAAAAATCGTTACGTTGAAAAATTATGTATATAAAATGGGAAATTATGGGGAAAAAATAAGGGCTAAATTCGTTGCAAAATGATCAAGTTATTGAAAAAAATAATCAGACTTGGAGCTTAATGTGTCTAACAGAATCTCAAATGACGTCAACTCCTAATACGCCCTCCTTCCTGTATTCATCGTAAGACGGCCAACTGCAAATCCCCTCAGGCAGTCTTCCCCCATACGCAACCACATGTCTTAATCCTTTCGACCAACACCACCAAAGATTTGGCGGCCGAATAGGTAGAGCATTTGGCTTCCATCTAAACGGCCCGAGTTCGAATCCAACTGGTTCCAAACCTCGTCGTCGCTCTTTTTCGATAATTATCCATGGTTGAAAAAAATTTCCCGAGTCCACTTACAATTAAATTTACCACCATCACCCGAAAAAACAGATTGGGAAATTCCCAAAAAATAAAAATGGCAGAGAAATTTCCCAGAATTAAAAATGGCTTC
Organism: Macrothele yani; assembly: GCA_039090855.1. Taxonomy (NCBI): domain Eukaryota; kingdom Metazoa; phylum Arthropoda; class Arachnida; order Araneae; family Macrothelidae; genus Macrothele; species Macrothele yani. The sequence continues at coordinate 45,065,895 of CM077004.1, forward strand.
CTCAACATCGACGTGAAGGTGACGTCATGCAGTAAAAAAAATGGCGGACACAAACGACCACGCCCACCGTTGCCACCGGAAGAAAAGTTTCCCCGTGAACGTCTACGGGAAGCGCAATCGTGACGTCACTTCCGGAAGTTAACCACGCCCATCTGGGACGTCACTTCCGCCGCCCAAGTCCCCCTACTACTTACACTGTACTTCGATATTTTTCTTTGTAGTACTTTTTTCCTGTTTCATTCCAACAAACTTGTTTCTTTTCGACTCGATCACTCTCACATTTCCATACGAACTTTCCTAATATCAGAAATGTAACAAAAACTTCAGATTTATTTTTTAACTTTAGAATAAGTCTCACCGACATTTATTATCATGACATAAACTAAAATTTCATACTTTTCCCCAAAATAGTTTTCTTAATGAGTTGTTTTACACTTTTTTCATAATTAGCAAGGACTATTTTTTTTATATAAGGTTAGTTTCGAGAAAGTTAAATTTTCGTCTAGTGTTAATCGAACAGAAGAAATATACATCAAGGAAAGGAAACTGAAATTATACATATGCAAAGAATTTGCTACGGCTGAAGGTCCCCCGAGTGAGTTATTCAACCAATGCTCGTATTACCAATTCAAAGATGGAGGTATCAGGATGACCAAATCCCTCGTTGTTGCCTTCTTGTAGCAAAAGAGGTGGTGAACTTCACCAAACATGGTTCCATAATATTGGAGAAACACATTAAAGTTTACAGAGCAATTAAGCTCACGCCAGTGACCTTCTTCGTTCACATACACTCACATTCAAACAGAAAAAATATAAATGAATGAAAAAAAATAATGAAATAAAAGTAGTCCTGAAAAGGACTGTTTTGTAGTCCTAAAAAGGACTTGGTTTTCTTTAAACCTCGAAATCATCATCACACTCCATATTTTGAACAGTCTTGAGAATTTCGCAAACATCAAGATCTTCAAGAATAAATCTGGGAACTGAAACTTTTGCAACTGAGCAGGCATTGGCGTAAGCAATCCCAAGTACTTTGGGTTCGATAAGTGCAAATGCCTTATCAAAGCATCTATGCCACCGATCGCTTGCTGTGGAATTCATACAGTCATGACCTAGCTGATTATTTGGCATAAGAAGCACTGGAAGATGACACTCCCTACAGTAGAAAACGTTTTCTACATTTTCCTTAATGGTAGCTCTTACCACTTCCACGAGAACGTCTTTCAGTTTTTGAATGTCTACGGAAAAAGTAGTCAAAGTTCCTTGATGTTGTAACACGGCATTTTGGAAGGTGGATCCAAACTGTAATTTTTTTACACTGATCCAAAGCTTTTTGCATGCATCTTTCAGAGTTTCAAATTATTCACATGTTAATGACACTGATGCTCGATTCAACATAAACGAATCATCAGTCAGAACGTGAAGTTGTTGAAAATGGTAAGCAATTTCACGAGGGGAAGGGAAACAGTTCATCATCAATTCCTTGTTGAAAACCGCGATTCCAAGCACGAGCACATTACGGACAGGTGCAAATGATCAAGAATTAAGCACGTCGCTTTAAAACCAGTGTCAAGTAAGCATTCAAAAAGTACAATTTCCCGAAGAGGAAAATGAAATTGACTACGTGCGTGAGAAAAAAAATGGCGGTGATCGTGAAATGTCGAGCCCCTCTCCCACAAAAAATAAAATGGCGGCGACCGCTAGCAGGATGGCAACATCCAACATGGTGACTCACCCACACACGTGGCGCACAAATCACATCTCAAAGACCAATCGCGTCGCCTTTTCCTTGGCAGCATATTCTTTATTAATAGGTCACGTACATTAAATTTGGTGAACTACTGCCGGGAAAGGCAACGCGATTGGTCTTTGAGATGTGATTTGTGCGTCACGTGTGTGGGTGAGTCACCATGCTGCCATCCTGGTAGCAGTCGCCGCCATTTTATTTTTTGTGGGGGAGGGGCTCAACATTTCACGATCACCGCCATTTTTTTTTCTCACGCACGTAGTCAATTTCATTTTCTCCCCTTCGGGAAATTGTACTTTTTGAATGCTTATTTGACACTGGTTTTAAAGCGACGTGCTTAATTCTTGATCATTTGCACCTGTCCGTAATGTGCTCGTGCTTGGATCATCGATGACTCACGCATTCGTTAGTCGTACGTCTTATCTCAAGTCTGTCTGTTTCATTCTCGCTTCGTTGCTGGGTGTGAAGATACTGCTTTTTTCAATTACTGCTACATTTTCTTTCGGCTGAAGAAATGCATTCTTCTAAGATATGTCATAAGGATGTCCTCCATTTTTCATATGAGAAATTATTTTCTGATTCTGAAGCTACAGATTATCTTAACCGCCTTGAAAATGAAGTTGAATATTTTGGTGATGATCTCAGCAAAATTAAGATTTATGGAAAAACATATAAAATTCCTAGACAACATGTGGCCTACGGTGATAATCATGTCCGTTACTCATTTAGTGGATCACCACACTGCAAGAATGCTCCCAATATTCGTCTAAACCTAACCTTTAGATATTCCGTGACGTCACCCCAAGCGTTTTGCTAGAGCTGATATATGTTGGAGCACGTGGCGATCCAAGATGGTGTCGGTCAGGGAGACGTTTTGTGTATCTGACGTCATGATTTTTCCACGTGGAGGACTGACGTCATCAAGCAGACACACATGCTCAAGTCTCTTATCGCCTGAGGACAAATCAGCTCTTTCCCGTCATTCTGCTGTGCTGGAGCACGTGGTGATTCAAGATGGCGTCGGTCAGGGAGACGCTGGGTGTATCTGACGTAATGATTTTTCCACGTGGAGGACTGACGTCATCAAGCAGACGCACATGCGCAAATCTCTTATCAGTTTTCCCTGAGGACAAATGAGCTCACTATTCTGTTCTCAATCATCGAACTGCTCACACGTTGTGTTATCGTACGGAATATCATCGCTACAACCTACCGTGAACTGTGTTACTCATCGAACTGCCTTGAACATGAAGCGATCTGCCGAAGTTTCCTCTGCTACTGCTACAAAGAAGGTGCGTGTTCCTACAATGCCTGAGTCTCATGCTGAATCAGGCATCTCATTAGAAAGCCTTCCTCCACATCATGTTTCCTTGGGTGGAAATAAGTTAGCAAAAGTGTCTGATTTCACAGGCACTGTGAGAGTACACATTCGAAGTTATGTTGTGAAAAAGGAAAAACTGTTTCCTTCCAAGTACGGAGTCACCATGTCAGCTAAAACATTTAAGGAATTTATGGAAAACTGCTATATGTATGATGGAAGTAATGAAATCGCGGTTTTCAACAAGGAATTGATGATGAACTGTTTCCCTTCCCCTCGTGAAATTGCTTACCATTTTCAACAACTTCACATTCTGACTGATGATTCGTTTATGTTGAATCGAGCATCAGTGTTATTAACATGTGACCAATTTGAAACTCTGAAAGATGCATGCAAAAAGCTTTGGATCAGTGTAAAAAAATTACAGTTTGGATCCACCTTCCAAAATGCCGTGTTACAACATCAAGGAACTTTGACTACTTTTTCCGTAGACATTCAAAAACTGAAAGACGTTCTCGTGGAAGTGGTAAGAGCTACCATTAAGGAAAATGTAGAAAACGTTTTCTACTGTAGGGAGTGTCATCTTCCAGTGCTTCTTATGCCAAATAATCAGCTAGGTCATGACTGTATGAATTCCACAGCAAGCGATCGGTGGCATAGATGCTTTGATAAGGCATTTGCACTTATCGAACCCAAAGTACTTGGGATTGCTTACGCCAATGCCTGCTCAGTTGCAAAAGTTTCAGTTCCCAGATTTATTCTTGAAGATCTTGATGTTTGCGAAATTCTCAAGACTGTTCAAAATATGGAGTGTGATGATGATTTCGAGGTTTAAAGAAAACCAAGTCCTTTTTAGGACTACAAAACAGTCCTTTTCAGGACTACTTTTATTTCATTATTTTTTTTCATTCATTTATATTTTTTTCTGTTTGAATGTGAGTGTATGTGAACGAAGAAGGTCACTGGCGTGAGCTTAATTGCTCTGTAAACTTTAATGTGTTTCTCCAATATTATGGAAATATGTTTGGTGAAGTTCACCACCTCTTTTGCTACAAGAAGGCAACAACGAGGGATTTGGTCATCCTGATACCTCCATCTTTGAATGGGTAATACGAGCATTGGTTGAATAACTCACTCGGGGACCTTCAGCCGTAGCAAATTCTTTGCATATGTATAATTTCAGTTTTCTTTCCTTGATGTATATTTCTTCTGTTCGATTAACACTAGACGAAAATTTAACTTTCTCGAAACTAACCTTATATAAAAAAAATAGTCCTTGCTAATTATGAAAAAAGTGTAAAACAACTCATTAAGAAAACTATTTTGGGGAAAAGTATGAAATTTTAGTTTATGTCATGATAATAAATGTCGGTGAGACTTATTCTAAAGTTAAAAAATAAATCTGAAGTTTTTGTTACATTTCTGATATTAGGAAAGTTCGTATGGAAATGTGAGAGTGATCGAGTCGAAAAGAAACAAGTTTGTTGGAATGAAACAGGAAAAAAGTACTACAAAGAAAAAAATATCGAAGTACAGTGTAAAGCGAAGTTAAACAAAATACGTAAACGTAGAACAGGTTTTCGAAAAATAGATTAAGTCGTTATATAGAGAAAAGAAGTAAGTCTTTTTTAAAAAAAATTATTACATTTGTTTGGAGAAATTCGATATTTCAGCTACATGTTGAGAAAAGCCGCTTTTCTGGTGAGTTAGGAAATTGCTATGTAGAGGAAAAAATGTTTGCTAAGAATACGATGTTTAGTGGAAGTACGGACTTGGTCGCTATGTCTCCAGAATGAATGTTTTTTCTGTTGATTTAGAAAAAATATACTGAAAATATATTCCAAAGAATATAAATTTTATCGTAAGAAAGAATGCTTCAGAATGAATGGTTGAAATTCTGAATTGAAGCACTTTAAGTAAGAAAATATTTGTCTGAAGCAATTTTTCAATGTCTAAGCATTGACATCTGAGTATTCGTTCGTCCGAAATTGAATCCTGGGGAGGCTTGAGTTAAGAGCTTTTGAATTACGACACTAGCTTTCTACCTTCCTTGGAAACAGTGGACTAAATCAGGGTCTGCTTACTTCCCTTCTAGTGGTTCACGACGGATCTCTTAAATGGTGAATGAACGGCAAAGTTCAAACGCTCTGTCCCATTGAGTCAGCAGTTTTAGATTTTTGTCATCTTAGACAGTTTATGTTTGCTCAGAAAACTATGCTTTTGCGAGCTTGAGTTTGCAATCAAAGTTCAAAACCAGAATTTAGTTTAATCTCCCAAGCAAAGTGATTTCATGATATATGAGGTTTTCCTGTAAGCAAGAGACGCGTGAAAACAGTCGCAGGAGATTTTCAGTTTCCGACAGAAACAGGGACGAATTCAAAGTTAATTTCTTGGGGAAAGCTCACACACTGGAGAGAGCGTAAAAACACTCTTCTTTCATATTTTAATGTAAACCTCGAGGAATTTGTATCTAACTATGAAAAGTAAGTTTTAAAGATTTAGGGGCATTTACACTAAAATCCTACAATGACTTTATTTGAAACAGGGAAGAATCGGATTTGTAGACTAAAATACATCTGAAGATTTTAGATACATTTCTGTTCAAAAGTAAAGTCGAATGGGAAAATAAGAGTAAATAAATCGATAGGAAAAGATTGAAAGTTTGAATCAGAAAAAAAAAAAACTAAGAAAAAAAAAGAAGTTTCATAAAAATAAACCAAAGTTAGAAGAATCATACAACACTGAACAGAAGGAAAAATATAATAAGTACTATAAGGGGAATACGTTATTTTCACTGTAAGAGTTTGGAAACAACTGCTTTTCTGAACAATTAGTAAAACGTGAAAAAAAATGTTTAGAGGAAGTACGGACTTAGTTGATATGTCTCCAGAATGAAAGTTTTTTCTGCTGAGACAATGAATAAAAAATACGATAATGAAAACCTAATTAAAACGAAATAAAAGGTCAATGAAACTAAACGTCTAAAGATAAAATGCAGCATGCACAGAAGTTAAAAATGAAGGGGTCAGAGACGGGAGAACTGGACATTAAGGGAATGAAATATACGCGAAGTTTTGAAACATCTCAATTTAAGCGAACTAAATGAGGGAAAGGAATGAGATTAGGAGAGTTTTTATTGACTTTGATGAGGTGAGTAAACAACAAAAATTTAGTTATACATGAAATAAATGTAAAAAATAGCTCGTTTAAGAATATGATTTTTGGTGAAAGTATGAAATTTTAGTTGAAATGTCATGATCAGCATTTCGAAAAGAAATAGATTGAGTCGATATGTAGGGAACAGAAGTAAGTATTTCTTTATTTTCGCTATGTGGGTGGTGAGTTAGTAAAATGTAAAAAAAATAATGTTTAGTGGAAGAACGGAATTACTCGCTTTGCCTCCAGAATGAATGTTTTTTTCGGACGAGACAGAACAATATACAGAAAATATGTCCCAAAGAATACAAATTTTATGGTAAGAAAAAAGGTTTTAGATTTCATGCCTTGACAATGAATGCTTTCCTGTTGGGGCAGTCCACGAAAAAGTATAGCAAACTAGGGAAGGATTTAAAAAATGCGTATTTGACATACATGCAAGCTTTGAGAAATACTTTAAAAGCAAGTTGGAAAATATGATATATAAGGAAACAAAAAACCTGATGATTTGCTACATCTAAAATAATCATTTTGCTGAAATGAAATAAAAAAAAATAGTCTAAATAAAAGGAGTCATAAGTTTGGCCAAGTAAGAAATAAATTACTGACCTACTGAAAAGTTTTACTAAATTTCAAAAAAGATGAAGTAAAATAGCGAAAATTGGGAAGCTATAATGATATGCTAAATAAAGTAAGAAAATATTGTTTCACCAGAATTTTAACTGTGAAAGACCTGTATAGTTCTTGAACACACGAAAAATTACGATAAAATAATATTGTAAAGGCGGAAGACTCAGAATTAGCATGAAGTCATTTCACAAAAAATTTGTCAAAATCCAATAATTACTGCGAACAGGAACGAAATCGTTTCTAAAAAAGCATTTACTCGTCTCATGATCCGGAATAAAATTGAATGAAGGAAAAAGAAAAGTTCCCCAGAAAACCGATATCAAGTCGTTAAGAAGCGTGTGTTGGTTTAAATCTGGAAAAAAAAAAGATACTGATACGAACGAATGTTATGTATAGCTAGTTGCTATAGATCTGTATATTTCTTGCACAAACATGAAACAGCTATATAGAAAACCAGATTAAGTCATACATTAAAAGCAAGTAAGAAAAGTTGTTTGTATAGGTAACGGAAATAATAATAATGAAGAAACGTTTGCTTGTTTGAATCAGAAAAAATAAAGCCTTGATAAAAGTAGTTGTTAGATTGAAAAGTAAGAAAATAAAATAATGTTGGTACAACGAGAAGTTTAACGAGTATGCAAGCATTTAGAAAAAAAGGTAGATTAAGATAATGCATTAAAAGGTACATTTCTCTGAATAATCATGAAGAAATAAAAAAATACGAAAAAATAAAAAAAATAAACATTTTAACTATGCATAAAAAATTGTGGCTTTGTACGTTGGAAAAAGGTAAAACGTTAAAAAATGTAACAGAAAATGTCATGAACACGTAAATACGTTAATAAACAATCGTGTTTTAAGATTATGTCTGCAGCACAAAACTTTGGAAAACGTCTTTATGTTGGAACGTCCGTTGAAAATGCGTGAAGTCTCCTCAAAGAAAATAAAAAAATCGTTACGTTGAAAAATTATGAATATAAAATGGGAAATTATGAGGAAAAAATAAGGAATAAATTCGTTGCAAAATGATCAAGTTATTAAAAAAAAAATCAGTCTTGGAACTTAATGTGGCTACAGAATCTCAAATGACGTCAACCGCCGACCCCGCGGAGGAAATGGCGTTGGCTGATGTCATATCTGCTATCACGACATGCGTCACACATCATAGTCACTCATTCCAAAACACGTGTCATACAAAATTTTCTGAGTCAAAGAGAAAATGATGACTCATCCCAAAACACATGGCTCACAAAAGATAGCGGAACATGAATCAACAGGAACGAAATCTTTTCAAACAAAGCCTTTTCTCGTCTAAATTAAAATTGGAGGGAAGAAAAATATAAGAATTAAAAAAATAATGCAACGTCTATAAAAATTATAACACCTCACTGAGTTCTAAAAATATAAATTTAATAAAACAAATTTGAGGAAATGCTTCGATTGAAAAAACTTCCTTCAAAAATTTGACAAAGTCCAGTAAATCTCCCGAGAAAATAAAAAAAATAAATTAAGCCGACCCTGCTGAGGAGAAAACGACGTTGGCTGATGTCATGTCTGCTCTCACGAATGCGTCACTCATCATAATGACTCATCCCAAAACACGTGTCATACAAAATTTTCTTAGTCAAGGAGAAAATGGTGACTCATCCCAAAACACATGGCTCACAAAAGATAGCGGAACATGAATCAACAGGAACGAAATCTTTTCAAACAAAGCCTTTTCTCGTCTAAATTAAAATTGGAGGGAAGAAAAATATAAGAATTAAAAAAATAATGCAACGTCTATAAAAATTATAACACCTCAGGGAATTCCTGAAAATATAAATTTAATAAAAAAAAAACATATTGGAAAGACTTCCTTCGAAAATTTGACAAAGTCCAGTAAATCTCCCGAGAAAATAAAAAAAATACTGCAACGTCTATAAAAATTATAATACCTCAGGGAATTCCTGAAAATATAAATTTAATAAAATAAATTAGAGAGAAAAAATAGGACAAAAAAAAAAAATACGACTAAAAAAAAATTGGAAACGACAAAAAAACTTCCTTCAAAAATTTGACAAAGTCCAGAAAATCTCCCGAGAAAATTAAAAAAATAAATATTGGAAAGGCTTCTTAAAAATTTGTCAACGTCCAATAAATCTCCCGAGAAAAGTTCCAAAAAGCACCGCTAGGGGGCAACGTACACATCCCCTTTCCCCACTCGGTCTTTGCCATCTGTCAAAGATTCATTAAAAGTTCCAAAAAGCACCGCTAGGGGCAGCACATCGAGTTGACATCCCCCTATGTCCACCCCATTCCCTCTCGGTCGTTGCCATCTCTCAAAGGTCCATTAAAAGTTCCAAGAAACACCGCTAGGGGGCAGCACATCTCCTTTCCCCGACTCGGTCGTTGCCATCACTCAAAAACAAAGATCTAACATAATAATAAAGTTCCAAGAAGCACCGCTAGGGGGCAGCACATCTCCTTTCCCCGACTCGGTCGTTGCCATCACTCAAAGATCCATTAAAAGTTCCAAGAAGCACCGCTAGGGGGCAGCACATCTCCTTTCCCCCCACTCGGTCGTTGCCATCTCTCAAAGGTCCATTAAAAGTTCAAAGAAGCACCGCTAGGGGCAGCACATCTCCTTTCCCGGCTCGGTCGTTGCCATCTCTCAAAAAACAAAGGTCCATTAAAAGTTCCAAGAAGCACCGCTAGGGGGCCGCACATCTCCTTTCCCCGACTCGGTCGTTGCCATCTCTCAAAAACAAAGGTCCATTAAAAGTTCCAAGAAGCACCGCTAGGGGGCAGCATCGACCCAACACACTAGCGTCATCTGCCACGCCCCACATCATACGGGCACAGGCCACGCCCCCACCCTTCTGCCGCAAGCCACGCCCCCATCCTTCTCCTAGAAGGATGCATCCTCCGGCAGAATCGGTCCTTTTATACTACTGGCTCAGTATGTCTACTTTCAGAGACATAGCTGTCCTGACTGCAGACAGATCTCTCCGTTGGGAAACATAGGGAAATTCCTTTAAGTAACACAAGCAAACTCATTTCATTGTTGTGTTGGATTTTTTACTTTACTTAGGGAGCTCGAGGCCTGTGAGACCTTTTCCCGGAGCTTCCTTGCTGTTGTTATAAAAACAGATAAATAATAATGTAACAATACATCAAGAATCTGTAACAGCAGAAATAATAAATGAAATGAAATGCGTTTCCATTTTTTAATAACGCATACCAACCATTGGTAGTTCAGTCGAGACCAGGGAAACAGTCGAAATCCTCTTCGGCAAACTAGTATGCAATTATATGGTCTCAACTGAACTACCAATGGTTTGGCATGCGTTATTAAAAGATGGAAACACATCGCGGCACACCGTATAATTGCGTGATAAAAATTCATTTAATATGCTCATGATGTCACCCACATTATTTTCAAAAAAATCATCTTTGTTTCTTACGTGTTCCGATTCCCTGCATTTTTATGTCTACCATTGCCTTGCAAAAAGCCTCCCAGTGGAGTGAAAAGCTTGGCGAACCTTCGTGCTTATACGACACCACAAAAATAATCGGATTTAATACGCTATATGCGTTTCTTGAGTATTAAAAACGGCAATTTAGCGTTAATATAGGAAAGGAATTGCAGAAAGATTTCTAAAAATTCAGAATTTTCCTGGTGTGTGAAAACCCCATGAAATTCAGTTTGTTTTAGGTGATTTCATGGGAAAGGTATATTGTTACAAAGTTCGCTGTTGTAACCTCTTAATTGTAATAATGTTCGGTTGATGCAATTATGTCTTATCCTAGACGTTACTCTATATCTAGTAAATAGTAACTTAAGAGCAAAACTGAAGACTAATGAAAAACTTTAGAATTTAAAACGAAGGTTGCAAAATAACAACGCTATACTTGTGACCCGATTTATTGGCGTAGGAAATAGACCACATAAGCGTTTTCAAGCTTTCGCACATCAACCAGATGCCTTTTTCAAGGAAGTTAGACAGAAACTGCAAACTGAGTAATAGAATACATTAACCAATTTGAACGCTGGAACTTGACAATAAATAGATACGAAGTTATATTCATTTGAAGATGCGAGGCATCACATTGGTTGCGCGCGCGGTATTCTGGTAGAGAGAAGGCGTTACTTGAAGAATTGGTTCCAAATTCGTGGCAACTCGAGTGAGACGCAATCATTGCAAGTATCGCTGTTGGTAATGATCTCCATGGTTACTCGAGTTGCCACGAATTTGGAACCAATTCTTAAGCAACGCCTTCTCCCTACCAGGACACCGCGCGCGCAACCAATGTGATGCCGCGTATCTTTAAATCAATAAAACGTCGTATCTATTTATTGTCAAGTCAAGTTCCCGCGTTCAAATTGTTCATGCGTTCTATTATTCACTTTGCAGTTTCTGTCTAACTTCCTTGAAAATGGCATCTGGTTGCTATGCGAAAGCTTGGAAACGCTTATGTGTGTATTTCTTACGCCAATAAATCGGATCACTAGTATAGTGTTACTCTTTACTACTTAATTGGTGTACTGTTCCTCGTTATCAACTCTACACTGAAGAGCAATTGAATTAGAGATACCTGTCTAGTAACGTGTAGCACCACCTTTCGTCCTGATGACGGCGGCGATTCGTCTCGGCATGGAATCGACAAGACACCGGAAGCGTTGGGAAGCCATACGGGTCCAGGACCCCTGAACAAGCTCCCACAGTTCACGAAAATTTGATGGCGGGGGATCAGAGCCTCGAACATCTCTCTCGATGGCATCCTAGATGTGCTCGATGGGATTGAGTTAAGGTGACCTAGCTGCCCAAGGAAGCGAGGTCACGCCGGTGGAGTGTTCATCTAACCATTCGGATACAATTCGGGAGCGATGGCATGGTGTATTGTCTTGTTGCAGGATCAGGTTCCCAGTGGGATATTGAAGACGCACAAACGGGAGCAAATGGTTGTCCAGGATATCCCGGTAACGTTGACTTGTGAGTGACGATGTCACACGTACCAGGGTCCCATTTCAGTCCACGTAAACAGTCCCCAGACGAGAATGCCACCCCCACCAGCTTGAAGAGTACCCTGCTGGCAAGAAGGATCCTTCGCTTCATGTGGTTTGCGCCGTACTTGTATCCTGCCATCCGCATGTACCAACGTGAATATCGACTCATCAGTCCAGGTAACATTTTCCCACATGTCTAGGGTTCAGTGGCGATGTTCCCGCACCCATGCTAATCTTTGCACCCTGTGATGTGCGGTAAACAGCGGTACCCTCGTGGGACGATGGCTTCTGTACTCCATAGCGAGGAGATGGTTCTGGATAGTGTGGCTGCTTGCATGTTTTTGCGCACCAGCGTTAAATGCCGAGTGATTTCTTGCACAGTGGACCGTTATCCGCTGTTACAATGTGAGCTAGCCGACGATGACCCCGCTCATCCACACGCTGTTGTCCACGGCAGTTGGCCCTTGCAGGGATGGTTTTACTGGATTCGATGTACTCACGGTGCACCCGTGACACAGTGGCTCGTGAAAATCCCAGTGCCTGCACGACTTCCGAGATGGAGTGACCCATTCGTCGGGCCCCGACAATTTGCCCACCAACAGATGCGATTAGATCTTTCGTCTTACCCATACTGCGTCCGACTCTTACTGATTCCCGTCGCATCACTGCTTATATTGTCGGATCGCTGAATACGTCATGTCGTTTCCGTTTACAGGGCCGCCCACAGCGCCACATTTGCTTAACGCCAGCTGTCTCTAATTCAATTGCTCTTCAGTGTATATCTAATTGTAAAATAATTATTGTTCCACGTTACCCGTAGATAACTCGTAATCAACTAGTTGCAAAAATGCGTAGAATAAATAAATAAAATTGTTGGTTGCTAAACTCGGGAGGAACAAATTTGAGAATATTTACTTCTAACATCATTTATTTTCTTCAATATACTGACTGAGGCTATCCTCATGGTCTTGCTCCGTTAGCTCAAAACTATTCTCGCTACATTAACTTTCATTATTTCCCAAGTCTCTTACGCGTGCTTCCCTAATATTTCGCTGCTCGGTTATTCAACTATTCGTGTTTTCTGTTAGCTCAAATGCATCTTTTCTCGCGTACCTGAAAACCCCGTGGCTCAGAGCTTGGGTTTCCTACGTACCTATTTCGCTTCTCCCTCCAGAATCTCTGATTAAAACTTTCCTTCCGTTAAACCCGCTCTGCCCTAGGGCGAAATGTCTAAACTCCCACCCTCGCAAGCAAACCTGTGACACTTCATTTCTCCCTGCCTGGGAAACACGACGCGCGTCTCCAGATTAAAGGTAAAAGCACAGAGGGCTAAGAAAAACGACCTCCCTTTCGGAAAATGCATGAAACGACCCAAAAGACGAGAATGGCTTCCTATCTCCAAAATTGTATTCAAAACAAAGTTAATACCTACGGAAATACCTGTCTCAATGCTTAATCCCCAAGAAGGTGTCTGCGTGTGAAACAAACAGGCGCCTACCCAAAGATCGCTTCATCCTGATAAGGGTAATGAAAATGTTGTTCTCAGGCACAATGAGACAAAGAAATTATATTACAATATGGAAAAGGTGTTACGAATATGGATTTAATATCACTATCTAAACCTCCTGTATTAAATCCTCATAACAATATGTTTCATTAATTCACATCCTGAAAAATGGCTTGTGAATTTCAGAAAATGTTTACAGTGAACCCAGAACCCAATCAGATATCGATTTTTTTTCAATCGATTCACTCGTGGTTTATATTTACTCCGAATTTCACTTATTCAAGTGGAAAAAGAGAAAGTTGCCATGAATGAAACTCACACCGAACCCCATTCAGACACCTTTCATTCATTACTTTTAAATCTTCGGTGCTTACGAATAAAGCATAGGGACAAAGAAAGGGGTAACGCTAGCTATATTCTACTTTAAACAAACAGAATTGTTATTTTAGCAGTTACCATAAACTTACAACATGACTTTTTTTACCATTTATTACTTATTTGCGTGAAAGTTGCCCAACACGGGGGATAATTTGTGATTCCTTTTTTTTTAAACCGTCGAAATGGTCTGACTTTAGTTTGGGAATGGGAGGTGAAATTGTTTTACTCGGGGACATTATCAAGCTATTCCTCGCTGCTTCATAAGAGGGAAATAATCCTCATTCAGTCAGAGACAGAATTCCCATCAGGTGGTCTGGCCTGAGGCCCATGAGCACAGTGTCCACCCTGTCTTCTGCAGATTTCCTTGTTGCTGCATCCCCCTAACCTCATCAACGAGCGTCGAAGCACAAAAAGGTTTACGAAGCCTTTCCTAATTGAATGATTTGTGTCTCCAAACCTCAGCAGTATGAGGGATGATATAGGATCATCATAACGCTGAAGAAATGGGGGGACGAGTTATTGAAGTTCCTCCCCGCCATCTTATTCTCTTCCCGTTTCGGAGGAAGAGGGTAAAATCTCATCACCGGAGGGCTCCCATCCGATAACACAATCTCGCAGAACATGCAGAGCGCGGAAGGCACCCTGCTTATTATTTTCATATTGTTGGAAGCAACTGTGTTCGGGAAGGGGGGGGAGGGCGAGGGGATGCAGAAGGGGTGGAGTTGTGCGGCGTGACACAAAACTGAAATTGGGTCTTGCCCAAGGCAGTGTTTCCAGCTCACTTTAGATTCTTCTGTGGTTTACCTCAACATAACAACTTGCTCTTGCGCTTCACAAAAGCCTGATCTTTGTCGGCACCTTTCACAGGTGTTGTCATGCGGTAAATTGATTCCTTCCGTTCCTTTTCCTTCTCGTCTATTCCTTTTTATCATATATTGTGTCCTCGCACTATCCGATAGGACTCGGAGTACCTAACTGCACTACTTCCTTAACTTGTCGCCTCAACAAGTTAACAAGTGTTGTCGGTCTTTGCTGGAATTCGATCTGACGCTTTAAATGGACAGTAAATAATCAAGCACGGAAAAAAAAGAGAGGGTTTAGCTAGTTTTAATGCTTAGCGGATAAAAAAATAAGAATTGGCAGTATGAACCTGGAATGCTTAATCGCATTATTTCTGCATTGAGCTCTTTTGAAGAAAGATGAATTTCAATTTTTTTAATTTCTTTTTTTGTCATTAAGAATGAAGCATCTGTCCCGTTTAAATGATTGAAAAGCAAACCAAAAGGAAAGGTGTCTTTTGATTATTTTGTTATTAATGTGTTTTAAATATTTAGCCGGATTTAGTTAATAGTGAGCACAAGAAAGACGCCTTTCGAAATTATTTTATTTCATAAAGTTTCAAACATCTAGTCGGCTTTAATCTGCAGAAAAAGAAATTTCTTTTGCTTTGCCTTATTTTGTTTTCCTCTCTTTTTAACCGTGGAATTGTAGCGTCATTACAAAACCTTAAATTTCAAGCAATCTAACAGGGAAATTTCTACCATGCAGAATCACAAAATGAACGGAAGAGCTCTTGAAAGTTTCATGTTTAAAAAAACAATTTCAAACATAGGACTTTCAATGCAACGATAAATTGTCAAACCCAAATGTTTACTACGTTGTTATTGCTACTTTGCGTTGCTATGGTAACTACTCGTGACTAATCATGTATGTACGTATTATAGTCCCACTCACAGGAAATCTGAGCTTACTTGTTGGCTTGATAATGGCCACTTGGGTGGATCGAAAGTGCTCGCCTTTTAACTTTTAACTATTTAATATGCTTTCTGCTCCACATAGATGTTTTTAATTTCGAATAAAAGTGTTTGTTCATTGAAGACGGGTATGTGCAGTTGTAGAGTACCTTTGTAATCATGCTTAAGACAGATATTTATTGCGTCCAAGATACACTCTGTGCAGGAGTAAAATAGTAAGTTCTAGTATTACCACTCCCTTAGCTGTAAAACAACACCAAGTAATTCGATGTCATATGGATTATAATGATCATTGATAAATCTGGCTAACTAACCTATAGCCCATCCTACGACAGTTGTTTTTAAGCTTTAAATAAATATTAATATATAGAGGATGTTGCCAGCCCTAAGACGGGGTGGAATTTTTAATTCAAGCAGATTGAAAACAAATCAAATAGACGCCGGATTTCTGTAAGGAAATACAGCAAAAACTTATATAGTAAGAACTCATCAATGTTAGAATTGAAAATTAGATGCTATTTACTTCCGTTTTTCAAAAGACCTCGCGATAAATAACATTCTGTGTAAAATACTTCTTGTTGTTTACAATTTCCCTTGTTGTCCAGTTATTTTCCTGTAAACTTGCCTTAGTAACTTATGCTTTCATTTTCCGCGTTAAATGACTTTTTTTGCGGCACACTTGTTATTATTCCCTTCACGGCTTGTTTTAGACTGTTCTATCGACATTTAGTTTGAAACTTCATACCAAAGCATTTTCTACAAAATAATGCAACATCTGGTATTACAAATCGAAACGATCTAAATTACCGACAATGAGCTATAGGGGTGACATCTGTTTTTAGATGCAATTTTGCTCAGTTTGACATCTCAAGGTTTCAGTTTTTATTGTAGTTTAGAGCGTTCTAGATAGATAGACATTTTGAAAAAATGTATAATATAATAAGCACTAAACTTGGAAAGTTAGTTAAATTAAAAAAGGAAAAAATAATTAAAGCGTGCAAATTAATATTCGAATTGTGCTGAACTAAATTAATATACAAACTCAACTTGCCGTGATATTAAGATTTCAATTCAAATTTTGTAGATCGGATAAATAGAACTCGAGTCATTGATAATCCAATGTTTTTGAATTAGCCCGCGATCACTTTGACATCTCGAAGTGATCGCGCGGTATTATATAGCACGCAATCACTTCGACAGCGTTGCAGATAGATAGATCTCAGTATTTATTAGCAGTTGCACGCGATCTCTTTGATATCTCAAAGTGATCGCATGCTATTATATAGCACGCAATCACTTTGACATCTCGAGAGCGTTCCGGACAGAGAGAGAGAGAGAGAGAGATGGAGAGATTCGGTTGCTTATATATATTATGTTAACCAATCTTATACTGTTAGAAATACAGATATCCAGTGACGCACCGAAAAAACTAGGGCGCGCCCCCGCGAAAAAATATTTATTTATTTATTTGTTTATTTATTTTATTTCAGCTGCTTTAATACACATGCATTTAAAATAATTGACATTATTACATTTATTAATACAAACAGCTAGGAAGACAGGCGAAAAAGCCAAACAAAGATCTGACATAGCCCCAGTCTCCCTATATACACACAGCCAGTCAAGCACCATAGAGACAGCAATCAAAAATTATTAAATGTAAGTTAGTAAACATGTTAAAATAATTTAAGGAAGGAAGAAAAAAGATGTAAATGCAAAGGTCTGTTCCCCATTACCACCCATAACGTTCACCTTATCGCTCACAATTTCCTTGGCTTCACAAATTAACAAATTAACCCCATCCTCTACAACCCCCCTCATTTCTATTTTTTTATGTAACAGGTGAAGTTTTAATTTTCTCTTTAAAATATTCAAATTGTTCAAATCAGTAATCTCATGAGGTAATGAGTTCCAGTATTGTGGCCCCATGTAATTCATACTTTGCATTATATAATTAGTTCTAGGAAAGACCGGTTTCAGTAAATCCCGATTTCTGGTATAGTAGCTATGCACAGATTTAGAAACAAGTAAAAATTCATTATTTATATTAATTTTAAACCTTTTGTACATTATTTTACCTAAGTTATTTTACCTAAGTACTTGAGCAATAATTTTAAAGGAAAATGTCCTTTCTGTTTATTTAAATCAAATTTTAATGCCGTGACACGCAGACACAACACCTAACTCCTCCCAAACTTCCTTCCTTCAAGCCAACGATCTTACCTTGCACTCCTCTGCGACAAAGTTGTCGTCAGCCACGTCCTGCTGCCTCACTGCCCCGAGAAAGGTTTGGGAGTGCTAGTATAACTTTTTTATTTCTTTGCGGTTTTAACGACCACCGTGAGTAACTCCTGGATGTGTTATAAGCAGTCTCGCGTCCTTAATTTAGGGCCACAGGTTCCAGGGAAAGGAGAGAGCCTGTTTCTCATGGCAAACACAACATCCATACCACACCGGGATTCGAACACAGACCCATCTCGGAAGAATAGTCAAGAACCAGAGCTTAGACCACTGCGGCATCGGGGCGGCATGGTATAGTGGACTTTACTTTTCGTGTTGGGATATCTTAGTTACTAGCACAAACAAACAAACAGCAGAGGAATTAGTAATAACCTCCCTCAATGAATTCCTATCCACAGTGTCCATTCGCCCCTGGCCATACTAAAATGAAAAGGGCTTAAACTAGAGATTTGGAAGAGTAGAGAATAAGTGTATTTTCATGGCACTGGGGATTAGAGGTCTGCACGGGCCTTATTTGGTGAGCCCGGCCCGACCCGACCCAAGCCCATGTGTTTTAGGCCCGGCCAGCTTCAAATATTTGACACTCTGCCCGGACCCGTCAATTGCAGCTCTCATTTAGCCCCGGCCCGGGCCCTCAATTGCAGCTCTCATTCAGCCCCGGCCCGGCCAGCTTCAAATATTAGACACTCGGCCCGGGCTCGTCAATTGCAGCTCTCATTTAGCCCGGCCCGGCCAGCTTCAAATATTAAACACTCGGCCCGGGCCCGTCAATTGCAGCTCTCATTTAGCCCCGGCCCGGCCCGTGATGTGTCCTTTGGTATTATTTTGTCTTTCTATTGTATTTTATTAAATTGTAAAAAATTTAATAATTAAATATCATTGAAAATATTTAGTTTAATGCAAGCCTAAAAATAATAACTAAACTTTAACAACTATCGTAGAATATAACATTTAAAGAGAGACAAAAAAGAAGACTAACGGCGTTCAAAACCTCCCTTTCTCTGAAATAGCAAGCCGTAACAGCAAACATCAATCCCTATACGGATTAGAGATAGAAGAAACAATTGATGTCGTCCCACTCTCTCATAAAAACACACACACACGGACATCCCACATCACTGCAGACACCTCCCCGTCCCCCACTTAAAACAACACACAACACACACACTCGCTCGGGGTCAAACCTTTTTGTTGTTAACAAGCCCCAAAGTGGTTTTACCATCTTGATAACTACACATGGTAAACACACTGTGAGTGCCTTTCCTTCTCGTGCAGACCTCTACTGGGGATGCTATTTTGTTAAGCTTTCTACGCATACGTAAACAAAGCACTTTCTACGCATACGTAAACAAAGCACTTTCTACGCATACGTAAACAAAGCACTTTCTATGGGAAATACTGTACGTAGGACTACATGACGAGAAACACGACACTTATTATGTCTCGGCAAAGTCTAGATTATATTTCAAAGTTAAAGCAATTTGAAAAATGGCACATCGTGAATTGGGTGGGCAGCAGGGTGGGCAAAGCAAATTGCAGGGGGGGTGACTAGCATGCTAAATAATCAGATGGCGAAGTTCATTGAGTGAACGAATCTGCTACCGGATGAATTGAATAATCACAGTTTAAACCGACGAGTCGGGCTGCATAAGGTGAGAGTCTGAAACGGGACGGTTTATTTCCTTTAAGGTTGAAAATCAAATTCCGTTTTCACGTCGTCGACTAAAACATGTGAATTTTTTTATTTTCCGAGAAATGTTTACATGAACAGAGTAATCAACTTTGTTTCGTGGGTTTAGATGATTTTAAGGGATTTTAGTATTAACTCATTTTCATGTATGATCAGCCGGCATAGGGCTATTCGTGGATGCTCAAAGGCGGCAAGGGTAATTAGAAGTTGTAAAACAGTGTTCCCAGGCAGTTGTTTCTGTGTATTGAAGAGCCGTTTTAGAAAGCGTTAAGTGCCTTTTATCGTTTTATTGGCCTACACTGCAATCATGTACATAGTCATCCGTAACGCAATCGAGACAGCTAAAGGCGTCGAACGTCATCCCCTCAGAGCGGGAGGGGAGAGGTTTGGACAGACACAGAAAAGGCGGGATAATGCTTTGACAAAGAGCATTGTGCGGGTTTCCCAAGAAGGACAGCGAAAGGGAATGAAAAGTAACGCAGAATACGGAAGAGGAAGTAATTAGAAAACAGAATAGGCAGCGAGAAGACAAAAGAATTACGTTATAATTCAATAAGATAATTCTAACTCAACCTGTACATATAAGTCAATGAAAGTAATAAATGATTTTTAATCGCGAGTTTCTCAACTATTCATTTGCTCTTGATCTCAATGACTACAGTCATGTGACGATTATACATATATACATTAAGGTAATACAACGTAGTTTGTCACAACTATTTATTTTTTCAAGCCGACATGGTTTCACTGGGTATTGACCTAGCTTCATCAGGACGTAGCTTCATTCGTCCTGATGAAGCTGGGTCAATACCCAGCGAAACCATGGTCGGCTTGAAAAATAAATAATTTTGATGAACGTGTTAGGAACGTGTTCCGAGAGCCAATTCAAAGGCACGCATGCGCGCACATTTAGGCCACATACGCGTTAAAAAAATGTCTGTGCTAGTTTCCTTAGGAATAGCGTGGTCAGTACTTTTGCTTCTGCCAAGTGTTTTGGAATTATGGCTTGAAATTGGCCCCCTGCCACTCGGACAATAATGAAAACAATCTGTCAAATTCCGAAGTGTTTTGGAATTATGGCTTGAAACTGGCCCCCTGCCACTCGGACAACAATGAAAACAATCTGACAAATTCCGAAGTGTTTTGGAATTATGGCTTGAAACTGGCCGCCTGCCACTCGGACAACAATGAAAACAATTTCTCAAATTCCGAAGTGTTTTGGAATTATGGCTTGAAACTGGCCACCTGCCACTCGGACAACAATGAAAACAATTTGTCAAATTCCGAAGTGTTTTGGAATTATGGCTTGAAACTGGCCCCTTGCCACTCGGACAACAATGTAAACAATCTGTCAAATTCCGAAGTGTTTTGGAATTATGGCTTGAAACTGGCCCCCTGCCACTCGGACAACAATGAAAACAATCTGACAAATTCCGAAGTGTTTTGGAATTATGGCTTGAAACTGGCCGCCTGCCACTCGGACAACAATGAAAACAATTTCTCAAATTCCGAAGTGTTTTGGAATTATGGCTTGAAACTGGCCACCTGCCACTCGGACAACAATGAAAACAATTTGTCAAATTCCGAAGTGTTTTGGAATTATGGCTTGAAACTGGCCCCTTGCCACTCGGACAACAATGTAAACAATCTGTCAAATTCCGAAGTGTTTTGGAATTATGGCTTGAAACTGGCCCCCTGCCACTCGGACAACAATGAAAACAATCTGTCAAATTCCGAAGTGTCTACGGCAAATTCCTGATGCCGTATGACTGACACCCACACCAGGGTAGTAGCTAGCAAGGGGTTAGAGGGGCTCACCACCTCTCACCCCCGTGCGACGCAAGCGAGCCCCCTGTGGAAATTGCATGATGTGAATCATTTGAACTTTTATTTTCAGTGGTTTAGGAATATGAATTTTGTATTTCATTATAAGCATAAACATAGGGTGTTCCATTAGATACTTTACCCAAGTTTTTATTAATAATAGTATAAAAACGAAGGTATATTACAAACCCACATCAATACTAAAGTTGGTGTACCCTAACTCACTTTCTTCTATTACGTACAAAATCAAGATTTGGAAGAGTACACTATATTAGAGGTCTGCATGGGCCGGGCCGGCCCGTTGAGCCCGAACCCGGCCCGGCCTACGTTTCGAGTCGGGTTTTTTTTAGTTTAGAGAACAAAGCAACAGGTCGGGCCGGGCCAAGTCGACCGATTCTTTTTATCGCAATGGTGAAGAAAGAAACAAGTTGTGTTTCCCGATTTTCTGGTCTGTTTAACAGTTTTGCTGGATTTACGTACTTCCATGACATAGCTCAGTCACTTACTCACTATGTCATACGTATTACCATGACATAGCTCAGTCACTCACTATGTCATACGTACTTCCACGACATAGCTCAGTCACTCACAGTGTTTTTACCATCTGCAGGTATTAAGTTGATAAAACCACTTTGGGGCTACTTGACAACAAAAAGATTCAATCCCAAGCGAGTGTGTGTGTTGTGTGAGGGGGGGGGGGTCTGCAGGAGGGTGGAATATGTGTTTGTTTGTATGAGGGAGTGGGACGACATAAATTGTTTCCCTTATCCCTAATCTGTATAGGGATTTACTTTTGTAGTGTTACCGCTTGCTAGTTCAGAGAAAGGGAGATTTTAACGCGCTTAGTTTTCTCCTTTCTGGCTCTTTGAAAGTTACATTTTTCGATAATCGCCAAAGTTTAGTATATATGTTTAGGCTTATATTCAACTAAATATTTTCAATAATATCTCATTTCATTGTTTTATTTTCACAATTTAGTAAAATACAATAGAAAGACAAAATAATACAAAATGGCATTCACGGGCAAGGCCGGGCTTAATTAATAGCTGCAATTGACGGTTCCGGGCTGGGCCGGGCCGAGTGTCGAATATTTGAAACGGGCCGGGCAGCGTCGGGCCTTAAACGCACGGGCTTGGGCCGGGCCGGGCTCACCAAATAAGGCCCGGGCAGACCTCTACACTATATGCTCTTAGGCAGAAGCAAAAGAAGAAAATATTATAAGGCAAGGTGTATCAGTAGGATATAGCTACGGAAAAATGTGTGGTATACTAAAACAAATGCAGAGCGCCATGAATAGACAAGAAGCAGTACAAATATGAGTAAGCCCAAATTCATAGGTGCAATTCCGTACACACCAGGGTTTTCCTATTTTGTCAAGAACTTTCTTAGAAATATTGGATTGGAGGTTGGCATCAGGTCTGCAAAATCTGTTGGCGCAATTTTGACAAATACAATGGAAAACGACAGGGTAGACTGCGCGGCGATCTATGCCATTCCTCTGCATTATGAGGATGGAACAGTAAAGTTTTATGTAGGATTGACTAAGCGATCAATAAGGACCAGGATTAAGGAGCATAGCAGGAATAGAAAAGATAGAAAGCCGACTACTGCTCTTCCTAAAGAGGTTTTATACAGCGCAACCACACCTGTTTGGCAGGCATAATGTACCGGGTGTGCCATATAAAAGAGGCTCCGTGGCCAGACGTTGTTAGGCGGGTTAAAGTTGTTTGACGGGTTTCCAGTTAAAACCGCTTTGTTCCACTTCCAACCGGTTTCTGCGTGTACGGCTGCAAAGGAATTCTCCAGAGTGGATAGTCACAGCCAGAGCAGCGTAGGTACGCGGTCATAAGTGTAAGTGAAGAGAGAACAAAGGCAACGGAAATGGTTTTAAGAACGGAACGGCGGATTTTTATTGTGGAACAGTATTTCAGGAATAACTTAAACAAGGTTTTAAATGAGTTCTCTAGAGAAAAATTCCCACATTGTGCAGCACCAGCGAAATCAATGATACAGAAGTTAGTGCGGAAATTTCGTGAAACCGGCAGAGCAACAGGAAAAGAAATAAACCCAAGACAATTCGTACTGAAGACAGTATCAAGAATGTGTGCACAATGATGTTACAAAGCCCTCGCAAGTCGATTTGCCGATTATCGTTTGCAAAGGGAATTTCTGCCACGTCATGCCGACGCATACTTAAGGTGGATTTGCATTTTCGGCCGTACAAAGTTATGGCGCACCAGAAACTTAAAACTCCTGTTTATGCAAAACAGATGCAATGTTTTAAGTGGTTTCAGGAGACCATTGTCAGCAGTAAAACGGACCCAACACTTTATTACATGACAGATGAAGCATGGTTTCATCTGTCCGGGTTTGTCAATGCTCAAAACAGCAGGATTTGGACCGACACGAATTCCAGACGGACGATGGAGACTCCTCTGTACGACCAAAATATAGGCGTTTGGTGTGCTGTGTCTGCGAAGCGCATAGTCGGCCCATTCTTTTTCACTGACACCATCAACTCGGAGCGCTATGTTCAGCAACTGTTCAACCCATTTGTTGCCGCACTTACAGAAGAAGAGCGAACGTATGCTTTCTTTCAGCAGGATGGTGCAAAGGCGCATACTGCGCAGAACTGTCTACGTGCTGTGCATGAAGTGTTTGGGGAGGACAGAACTGTATCGAAGGGACTATGGCCACCCAGGTCAGCCGATCTCTACCTGTGACTTCTATCTGTGGGGAGCATTGAAATGGAAAGTGTACGCAACTAATACGCACACCCTTGATGAATTGAAAGTGAACATTACGGATGCCATAGCCCAGATTACTGCCGATGAATTGTGGAGCGCTACGAACAACATGTTCCGTCGTGTGCAGCTGTGTCTTGATGCCGGAGGACAGCACTTTCAGCAGTTGTTGCATAAACGCAGGTAAATTACTCCTGTTTTCTGTCATTTCAACTATTCTTTACCATGTATAGTGACATTGCCTGACTGTTGTCGTTCATTACACTCTGGCCTCTTTTATATGGCACACCCTGTATATCCAAGTACTCCACCAAAAATGAAGCTACTGTGAAAGAATCTATCGAGATCCTGATGAGACCTAATGTCTGCAATGAGAATGTATCATACGTGTTACCATACGCATGGCACATTTTAAGATAAATTATGCATAATTTAATATTTCATTATTATGTAAATTCGTGATCCATGATGCACGGGAGATACCTAAAACGCAATGACGCGCGCTAAATGTTTTCAAAAACTGTAAACATGTCAATGAATTTCGTTATGTTTATTCTACGTTGTATTTACGCTATAGTTTAGAACCTTGAGAAAGCCATCCTGTAGACGTGGGAAAACTCAACGTTGTTTGTGCATTTATATTTTTACACCAATAAATTTACGGATCGAAACGTTTAGTTTTCCGAAGCATATCTTTAAATGGTGTATTTTTGCTTTTGAGTTTCGCAACTGTGTTTCAAAGTTGTGTTTTAAACGGATTTTCACAGTTGCATTTTTAAAAAAGTCCTTTTCTTTAGCAGTTATAACACCGTAGCCATAAACTTTTTGTTTATAACATATATGCAGGTTGTTGAAAAAAATTCACAGAAGAAAAGGATTAAAAATAAAAATAAAAATTGTGAATTATTGTGGAGACGCCAAGGCTTTGTTGTTATTGTACTGTCCGTCAAATATTGCGGAACTGCTGCAGATGAAATGCAAACAAAACAGTGATTCGATTATTGTAGGCATTAAATATCATCATCATCATTGTCAACCATTATCAATCCACTGCTGGACGAAGGTCTCCCCAAGTTTCCTCCACAACGGTCTGTCTTGTGCCAGTCTCCTCCATGTCACTCCCGCATACTTTTGAATTTCATCCACCCATCTCCCATGTGGTCTTCTTCTGGGTCTTTTCCTGTCCTTTGGAATCCAATCTAAAATTTCGGCTGTCCTTCGATGGTCTGTCCTTCTGGCAGTATGTCCAGCCCATTACCATTTCAGAGATTTAACTCTGATCATGATGCCTTCAACTCTTGTCATTTTTCGGATCCACGAGTTCCTCTTCTTATCTCTCCTGGTTACACCAAGCATGCACCTCTCTATGCTTATTTGAGTTGTCTGCAGCCTTTGTATGTCTCTTTTAGTCAAGGTCCACGTCTCTGCACCATACGTAAGCACTGGAAGGATGCATTGATCAAACACTTTTCTTTTAAGACATAATGGCATATTGCTCTTGAAAATTATGCTGTTTCTTCCAAAAGCTCTCCAGGCAAGTTTTGTACGCCGATTAATTTCTTCATCAATGTGACCCTCACTTGATATCTGCTGTCCAAGATAAACGTACGTGTCTGTTATCTCCAACTTTTCCCCATCAATCGATAAATCTTCATTTCTTGAAAAAGCATTGAACATCACTTTTGTCTTCTGAAAGTTCATTTTTAATCCCACTTCTTTACTCTTGTCAGCAAGTTCCTGGGTCATACTCTGCAGCTCTGATGGGGTAGTTGCAAAAATGACTACGTCATCAGCAAAACGAAGGTGGGTTAGACAATCTCCATTAATCTTTATCCCTTTGTTTTCCCAGTTCAGTGATTGAAAGACATTTTCCAATGTGGCGTTAAAGAGCTTCGGAGATATGGTGTCACCATGTCTCACTCGTTTTCCAGTTTTTATGTGTGTTGTATTTTCAAACAGCCGAATCTTTGCACTTGCATTTTCATAGATGTTATTAATAATATTAATGTACGCATCTTCAATACCGCAGGATTTCAGGGTCATTGTAACTGCTGATGGTTTCACCGAATCAAAGGCTTTTTCATAATCGATAAAAGCAATGCACAATGGAAGTTCATATTCCCTCGCTCTTTCAATATACTGTATATATAATGCCTAATTGAAAGGCATTATATATACAGTATATAAATATAATAATCATCAAGCATTCTAAATTTACTGCTAGATGAAGGTCTCCCCAAGTTTCTTCCCCAACTCTCTGTCTTGAGTAATTCTCTTCCATGTCACTCCAGCATGCTTTTGAGTTTCATCCACCCATCTACTACCTGGTCTTCTTCTGGGTCTTTTCCTTTCAGTTGTAGTATTTCAATTGTCCAACGGTGGTTAGTCCTTCTAGTAATATGTTTGGCTCATTGCCACTTCAGGTCTTTACTCTTATCATGATGTCACCCATTCTTGTCCTTTCTCTGATACATGAGTTCCTTTTCATATCTCTTGGTTACACCAAAATTGTATCTCGATACGATTCTTTTTTTTTTTTTTTTTTTTTTTGTCTGCAGCTTTCGAATGTCTTTCTTCGTTAAGGTTCATGCCCTTGATCAATATAACAACTGGAAGGGTGAGCTGATTAAATGCTTTTATTTATGCATTCCAACCGTAGATTGAAGAAGCGTATATGCTCCAGCTTTGTCCGTCTGTCTGTCCGTCTGCACGATAACTCGCGTAAAAATGGTTCGATTTCGATGAAATTTTAATATGTGGTAGGGGACAACCTGGGGACAAACCTTATTGAAAATGGGCGAAATGGAGTCAAAGGTCAGGACATAGGGGATCCATTCCATCGCCCTTATGCGTCATAACTTACGTAAAAATGCTTCGATTGCCACAAAACTTCTTCCGGAGATATACTGAACCGATTCTGTTGAATATCATTGAAATAGGGTCAAAGGTCAGAGCACAGGAGCGAGATTTATTCCACAGCTATTATCCTCATAACTTGACTAAAAATGATTCCGTTGCAACAAAACTTTAGTATGTTGTTCCGATGGTATACTGAATCAATTCTGCTTAATATCATCGAAATGAGGGCACAGGATAGTGATTTATTCCACAGCCATTATCCTCATAACTTGGGTAATAACTTGAGTAATGATTTCTGTTATATTGGAAAGCGTATCATAATCAATGCATTGCATGATTTTACTAACTTGTTTTAAGAAATAATCATAAATTGATTCATTATATTCGTGCCACATAAGTCACTTAATGTAAAGCATTACCGTCTTTGCACGATTCAAATTGTGATGCATAAAAACAATTTAAATACAACTTCGATTATTATCGTTTTAAAGACAATTTATTCTTAAAAATCATTAAACATGTTGAAATTGGAAGCATAAGATCTTTCAGACCCGCTGCGGTGCCCATCCTCACATGCGTTAGAGCATTACCAACGCGATAATGTTTCTTTGTAGCATCTTTGTTAGGTGTCGTGTGAGCCTTCTCCTTTGCATTTCTCCTTTGTTTTGGTTCAGTCTTTTCCGTCGAAATATCGCTTCGGACCGGTAGCCACCACTTGCACTAAAAAATTTCGCTTATACAGAAACAGACACTTTTGAGTTGAGGCTCGGTTTGTGTTAAACGCTTAATATTGCATTAAGAATTGCCTAACTGCAGTTATCGGGAGGAGGGGTTCGCTTTGAAATGAGATTCAAGGAAAATAATTTTTTAAAATAAATGTAAAGGTACTGTTACGGAGATTTATACGGGTTTTAGGATTTCATATAAAATCTCAAAATGCAACCTTTTTCCATCTCGTGCTCCACTTCCTTTGTTTTCCACAAAGCGTGAGAGAAATTTCTCAGAGTCAGTTCCCCATTAGACACCGGATGCATGGTTATTTACTAAGACGAAATTTTGTCTAAGATTAGTATATGCACATTGTTTGTTGAATGGAGATTAACTCTATCGCGCCTCTTTTGATGCTTTTCAGGTTTCAATTTCAACGCGGCCGACTAACGCACTAGCCGCTTACATTTTACTTTGAGGTTTGAGATTTACCGAGGGCGGTATGATTGTTTCTCACGGGGAATTTTGGATATCCTTAAGGGCATTTTTTGGAGACAAGAGGAGGGGAGGCGAGAAGACAGTTGTCTCTAGGGTCTAGGAGAGCGAGTGGTCACGAAAAGTACGACGAGGTAATTGCCCCAGGGTAGGTCTTAGGTGGACCGGCAGGTCAGGGGATTTCACGACAGCACCAGAGATGAAGGAAAGCAGCACTTAAGAAAAAAGGAATTGGAGTTTTAAGCGGAAGAGTTAGGAAATATAGCACAGCTAACGGACAACCTTTGCAGGCAATTAAATGAAGAAAAGAATAAAAGTTTCTTAGACATATTTACGAATCGCAAGAATTATTTGCGTACAATTATTATCATTTGGTTATTACGTGTTAATTACTATCATCATCAACCACTACGGAGTTATTAGCAATTACAAGTTAACAACTAGAACAAAGATAGCTACGAAATCGTTAATAGTACACAGATTAAAACTTTTTATAATTAATCAAATGAATGCAAAATTATTTAAAAAATGAATGATCGTAATGGGTAATAGAAAACAGATGGGCATAAAGTGTACGATTGCACTAGTTTATCATATTAGGTGTACAAATAAATTTTGAATCGTTTTAAGACAACGCAACATGTAATTTGAGAGAAAACAACAATAACTTTATGAATCAAAATATGCGCCGTCATTATTTATCACCTTCTGCCTTCGGTCGGGCAGCTGACAGATTCCAGTCAACCCATTTTTGCACTTCATCACATGTCCGGAACCGTACAGCAGACAAACCATGGTGCATCAATCAGAACAAATGATAGTCTGAAGGGGCTATGTCGGGACTATACGCCGGGTGCTCT
Organism: Macrothele yani; assembly: GCA_039090855.1. NCBI lineage: Eukaryota > Metazoa > Arthropoda > Arachnida > Araneae > Macrothelidae > Macrothele > Macrothele yani. The sequence goes on from CM077004.1 coordinate 45,094,796, forward strand.
AAAACTTCCCAGCCAAGCGTCAACAACATTTCCTTGACCGATTTCGTGCCATGCGGCCTAGCTTTGTCATGCAGTAATTTCACGGGGCGCAATCCTTTGTCTGTGAATGGACGTTTCCGACAGATTTCCTGGTTCAATCGCAGCAATTTTTGCTTGTAGTGATCAGCAGTAACAGTTTGAACTTGTTCCAAAAGTTCATAATAGAGCACACCCTTCATATCCCACCAGATGCACAGCAGAACTTTCTTGGAGTGAATATTGCATTTCGTTGTCGAAGTCGTTGCTTCACCAGGGTTTATCCAGTGTTTTTTTTTTGCGTTTGAGATTGTCGTACCATATACACTTTTCATCACCCGTAACGATATTCCACAGGAAAGACTTTCTGTGTTGTTTGTTCAACAGATTCAAACACTACATGACACGTTCATCCTTGTTCCTCTGGCTCAGGTCATGTGGCACCCATTTTCCTTCCTTCTGAATCCTTCCCATTGCGCGTAAACGATTGGAAATGGTTTGTTGAATTACCCCCAGTTGTTCAGCTACTTCTTTTTGCGTTTGAGACGAATCTTCATCCAGCAATGCTTGCAGTTCCTCATGTGCAACCTTCTGCGGGGCGCCGCTACGTTCTCGATTGCTAATATCAAAATCACCTGCTTTAAACCATCTAAACCAAAACTCACGCGTGCTTTCCGATACAATATTCTCTCCCAGAGCAGAACAGATTGATGCACATATTTTTGCAGCACATTTTCCTTGATGAAATTCGTAACGATTTCAGTGTCGAATAAATGCAGTATCGCTTGCCATCTTTCACCTACCGATGTGCAAGTGCGTTTGACTGTTGGGCAAACTTCTGTGTCCCATTTTATACTCTGGACCAGTAACGGTCACATGACAACAACCGCGGGTGAATGTCGGATATGTAAATTAGCGGTATACGTCACACAAAAAACGCTTTAAAACTTATTTTAACACCTAATAGAAGTCAGAGCGACAAATTAATCCAGAATGTGCATTGCGGTGTTTTAAACAACCTTCTGTAAAAACATTTCAGTGTTTTAATTATTACTACGTTAGTTAAATATTTCTTTTTATTACTACTTTAGTTGAGTATTTTTTAGAGGAGGCTCAAAAATTTTTCAGGGGAAGCAACCCTCTACTAGTGGCAATTCTAGGCCTGGGAGGCCCAGCCCCCCAAATAAAACTGGGTTTTTTATTATTTTTGGAATTACATATTAATTTTTATTAATCACCTGCACATGCAGGAATTTGTGCCCCACGAAGATTTTGGTCTAGAATCCCACTGCATCTTGTCTCAGCTACGGGGGAAAAATCTAGTAACTAGTGAGATTTTTTAGAACATTTTTTAGTCTTTTTCTTTATCAAAACAGTTATTGCTGCCAGAAAATTGCAGAAACAAAGAACAAGAATTTATTTTTTATGGGAAAATCTGCCTTAGGGATAAATCGGTCATGCCACTAGAACATTTCATTTCAGAAAATCTTATCTTTTAGCCTGCTGCGGTTATTATATGTAGTGATAAAGGGTTTCGTTTTGAACTTCCGCTGCGTTGTTACTTTTCCTCAGAATTTTTGGAGATTTGTTTTCCGATTCATTTGTGGTATAGAGTTTCGAATAAATGTGATCGATTTAAATGGGAATCCATTCCGTTTAGTTAAACAACGATTGCGGCTTTTAAATCTCCGGTGCACCCCTCCGCCCCATCTCTGTTCTGTAGGATCTTCTGCGACAGACATCGCTTCATAAGCAGCACTGCGCTGTGCGGTTCGAATTTGCTCCGCGGGGAAGCTCACTGGGTGACTCCCTGCCGGTACGGACTTCATTGTGACAGAGGAGCATCTAGTCCAGGGCCAATCGAGAATTACGCGGTCGTCATCGGGCCTTTGTATGCGCCCATCTGGGCCATATTGCACACGGTTCATCGTAATTACACAGTAGACAAGGGAACATGCTTACGGCGGACGTCCAACCTTTGTCCCCGTTGGTCCCAGGTCACTGTCAGATGTCATTCGCATTCGGTGCGCTCATCTCCAACTCGCTCTTCCGTCAGAGTGAGGAAATCTTCCTTCGTTCGTTCCGTCCGCACCCACGTCCGTTTATTCATTCCCGCTCAGTCTTGACTCATCTCTCGTTGTTGTAAGGACATAATTAATTGCACAAAATGAACTTTTCCGCAGCGGACTGGGGCCCGCTCTGATGAAGCGGAAAGGTCATATCAATTCGGTTGTTGTCTCGCTAGCATGGTCACCGCTCTGTAATCTATCGTAATTGAACTGTTAGAGAAAACATGAATACCTCTTCCTGGCATCATCTTGTGCAAAGATAACAAAGTGACCAGTTCTCGCTGAGGCTTTAAGAAACGGAGGGAGTGGGAGGCATTCACTTCCGGTTCCGTTTACCTGGGCTTCTTTCGGAACTAGAGGCGTATGGTGAATTTTTAGGGCCCCTCTGCAGATAATCAGGACCCTATTAAAACTAAAATTGATGAGCCCCAGGAAAAAGTTCCATACTAGCCCGCTTTCAGACTACTACTATCTTAACTGTTATTTAATCACTTTTACTGGGAGGAACAGTGTGGTTAACCCTGTATCCAGAAGAAGTGTGTGAAACCATAGGGGGGTGGGGGATAGATAAACACATATCAAACTATTAAACATAAAAAACAATAATGTTGACGTCTTTTTTTTAGGGGGGGGGTTAAATACGACAATGAGCAACTCATAGGGCTATAAGTAGTTGCCCGTCTACTACGTGGGGCCACTGGTTTCAGGGGAAAAGCGACAGAGATAGCGCAATCAAAGATAAAACGTGTAGTGACGCTTTCGTACGTGCAGCCCCAGTGGCGCAGTAGTCTAAGTGATGGCTTCTGATCATTCGTTCGAGATGGGCCCGGGTTTGGATCTCGGTGAGTCATGGATGTTGTGTTTTTCTTACGGCACTGGCTCGCTCCCTTCCCTGGATTCCGTGACCCAAAATTAAGGACTGGCGACAGCTTATAGCCCATTGAGTTGCTGACTGCGGTCGTGAAACCTCCAATCACACACACACACACACACACACACTTGCGTACATATCAAATTTGGTTGCACTTGCGTACATATCAAAGCATCAAGGCGTACAGTAACACTTGCGTGCATGTCAAATTTGGCAGCACTAGCGTACGTGTCAAGGTCCTATGTTCGGGGATAGTTATATGTTTTTTACGCTTTCCAACCTTAGGTTGAAGAAGCGTATATGCTCCAGCTTTGTCCATCTGTCTGTCTGTCCGTCTGCACGATAACTCGCGTAAAAATGGTTCGATTTCGATGAAATTTTAGTATGTGGTAAGGAACAACCTGGGGACGAATCCTATTGAAAATGGTCGAAATGGGGTCAAAGGTCAGGACATAGGAGCGGGATCCATTCCATCGCCCTCATGCGTCATAACTTACGTAAAAATGCTTCGATTGCGACAAAACATTATCATGTTGTTTTGGAGATATACTGAACTGGTTCTGTTGAATATCACCGAAATGGGGTCAAAAGTCAGGCCACAGGAGCGAGATTTATTTAACAGCCATTGCCCTCATAACTTGACTAAAAATGCTTTTATTGCGACAAAACTTTATAGTGTTGTTCCAGAGTATACTGAACCAATTCTGTTTAGTATCGTCGAAATGGGGTCAAAGGGCAGGTCACAGGAGTGAGATTTATTCTACAGCCATTATCCTCATAACTTGAGTATTATAAGTTGAGTAATGATTTCTGGTTTGCTGGAAAGCGTATCATAATCAATGCATTGCATGATTTTACTAACTTGTTACAATTATCCCCGAGCAACACTGTCACTGTGACTCATATTTTTAATGCTTTAAACTTTCCTTCCCATTTTCTACAGGCTTAGGACTGGCAGCATCTATGCTGGGGTGTTTAAAAGTTGTAGGCGATATTCGCCTTTTTTATTTTTTATTGTTTTTCTTTATAGATATTTTAATTCACTTTTTCAAAATTTACTCTAATTTAGCAATATAAGCTAAAGACTTCAAACACTTCTTTATATCTTGTGTACTTTGGTAATGTCTCAGAGTTCTAAGAGATTCGCTGATCCAGTTTAATGTACTTTTTAGATCGCTTCTTTCCTTCAAGATTAAGGTCTATTAGATTTGTAAAAAAGTCACTGTACTTAGATTCTTCTTTTAAGCTTTGAATGAGGGTCTTGATTGTAGGATGTGGTCTACTCATTAAGGTGTTAAACTTATTATTCCAGCCCTCTACCGCATTATTGGTTCTGTCTGTAGATTATGACAGTTCCACATGCTAGTTGTAAAGGCTGAATTTTATAGCCATTCATTCACAAAATAATCGTAAAACTCGTGCAGCTTTTGGTTGCTCGGCGACATTACGAAAGTACCCAAGATGTAAAGAAGTGTTTGAAATCTTTAGCTTGTATTCATAAATCAGAGTAAATTTTGAAAAAGTGAATTTCAATGAAGATTATGTTACAGGGGAAATTTAATGTTGTATGCAAGTGCCACCGCCTCTTTTCCTATGCTACAGCTGTTAGATTTGGGAATGCCTTGATATGTACGCAAGTGCCACCAAATCTGACATGTACGCAAGTGCCACCAATTCCAGACGAACGCTCTACCCGTACCGGGACTGGAATCTGGGTCCATCTCGGAGGAATTGTCAGAAGCCAGCGCCTCAGACCACTCGGCCACTGTGGGAGATGACGTTCTTCTACTGCGGCGTTTCCAAATGAAAATTTATTATAAATATTTGTGGCAAGACTAAGAAAGGAAAGAGTGACAGAAAAACTATTTCCTTCTTTTTGGGTGTGACTTAAACCGTACAATTTTTAGATGCTACTAAGAAACATTATCACCTTTGTAATCAGGTGCATAAGTCAGTTCAGGAATATGGTATTTACGAACGAGGAATGGTTTTGATTTATGGTGGAAGTAACTGGAATGGTAGTGCACAAGAACTGGTGTATGCACAGAGGTTTCCTTATTCCTGGCGCCCTGATGATAGACGCATCGGATATGCAGTTCGTCCATTGCGTGACGCTGAAGCAGTGTTGCCAGAAATTTTTGCCTGAAATCAGTAGACCGCAGCTAAAAAATTCAATAGAAATCAGTAGACCTGGTGTTTTGCTTGAAATATGTACCACTTGTCAAATTTAATGTAGACTTGGATGCATTCTCAATGTAAAGGAACATTCAAGACTACTGATTTTTCAAATAATACTGGTATTCCACAACTTCTTATCAACATTTTAATGCAAATTTAAGCTAATATAATTCTGGTTCACTTTTTTTACACGATATTAATAACGATCATCTTTTTAAAACTAATTGTGCAGATAACAATGGCATTGGCCCTAACATAATTACAGTTGTATCGGTCCCATTTGTTGTCTTCCACGAAAAAAATTGTTACGGAGATTTAATTCTAGATTTTAGGCAAAGGTATTAAGTCTCATCTCGCAACTTTTATTTCGCTTTAGTGCTCCTTTCCTTTGTTTCCACGAAACGCGAGAGAAATTTCGCTGTCACATCTTGCATTAAAACATCGGAGACACGGTTTATTTAGAGACGCCAGTTTGTCTCATTTTAGAGTATGCACCTTTGTATGTTGCAAGCAATGGGATTAGTTTTGTCGTGCTCGTTTGATGCTTTCGCCCTCTTCATTTCAAAGCAGCCGACTGAAGGTGGAAGCCCTCTTAATTTTTGCCTTGATGTTTTGTATTAGCAGATGCCGGCGTGTTTTCCCCATGGGGCTTCGTGGTGGTAATGGGATGAGTTCTAAGGAGTCACTTCTGGAATTTGAAAGCGAACGGTCGCAGCGGGATGAGGACAGGAAGGGCCTGGGGTGTTCGGGAAGCAGGTCTTAAGCTTACCCGGAGAATGAAGGGATTCTCGGCAGCACGAAGGAATTGACCACAGGAGGATTTAGCGAAGGAATTTTGAGTTACAGGGGAACAGCGAGGAAGAATTACAGAGCTGATAGACAACCTTTCCGCGATTAAGCAAAGAAAATAATAAAGTGCGCCATTAGAGTTTCAAAAGGATTGCGAAAAATTATTATTCATAGTTGTTTTATTATCTTCAACCACGCAACACTTTGCAAGCTAAAATAACCACTTAACAAAATAATAAACTTACATTTTTTACTGAACAACACTCAGATGTTTTCCATGATAGGTGAAACCACTTCCATAATCCAAAAAGTATCATTAACACAAATATCTACCCATAAACGTTTTTCAGTATTCTGAGTTTTAGCAAAATGCTGGAGAGAATCTTTGCACAACAGACTAATTATCCATCTACATGTATAATAGATTAAGGAAAAACTCATGATAAGCAGTATAGATTTGGAAATAAATGAATTTAACTTGTGATAATATTAAAATTTCGAGAACGGGGCCGCGGGTGGCCTAGTGGTCAACGTTCGTGACTGACCCGGAGAAAACCTCAGATTAGATCCCAGGCAGGTACGAACGTTCGAACCATTAAATATCAGCCGTGCGTCGGATGGGCACGTTAAGCCGTCGGGCCCCGGGTACTGGCGTCCCGGTAATAAATAGGGGCCGTCTTCCTCCCCCTTTCTACTTCGCTTCCGTGGAGTAGGTACCGATTCATCCTTTCCCGTTTCATCCTCTGCCCAAAATCGTGCCGTTTCATCCTCGGGTTTTAACAGGTGTGGCGATTCGTCCCCTGCACACATGAGTAGGTACCGATTCATCATTTCCCGTTTTATTTAATATAGATTGAGACGTAAAAGAATGTAATCACCATTACAACCAATCTCTATGGCGTAAAGTTCAAAATTTAGGCCTAACATCACAATACATAAACAATGAAGACATTAAACGTCATATACGAATGTTTGCAGCTCTTGCATTCATTTCACCCACTTGTGTAGAAGATGGATTTTTAGCCATAATGGAGGATGCGCCCACAAATGATGCTGTTCAAGAGTTTAATAATTTTATGGTAGATTAGTGGATGGACAACCCTGTCATTGGTCGAATAAGGAACTGTTATAAAAAAGCTTCACAGAACGATGAATTCCGTAGAATCGTTGCACAACAGATAGAGATTAAATAAATCTGTAAGAAAACCACTTTCAAATATATTAGAACTTTTGATTAAGTTAAAAGAAGACGTGCAGATCTATGACATTCAAAGAAAACAACATGAACTTAATATGCCTACAAAAAAAAGACAAAAAATATATATAAATTTGGATAAAATAATTGAGAAAACGGTTCATGATTTCGAAACCGGAAAGAAGACTCAAATTGAATGCTTACGTGCTTTGGCATACACAGTGAAACTACAATAATATGTTAGATAAGTTCTAATTGACAAAGTGCTACCAATCACAGCAATTTTCACGGCATTTTTCTGACAAAGATTTTTCCTGCATTTGTGACAAGAAAAATTAAAAGAAGACGGAGTAGTCTCAGAAACCACGATAATAATTTTTGGGGAACGAAATCAGACTACCTCCTCGTGGTATTCCCTGGAAACGCAATATGCGGCTAGTCTGAGCAAAACTAAATAACGAGTAAATGACACGAACTCAAATAACTCATTTTATTAAGCGACTTTGAAAATGTATGGGGGGGGGGGCGAACGAATCGTCACTCCTGTTAAAACCCGAGGATGAAACGCCACTATTTTGAGCAGAGGATGAAACGAGAAAGGATGAATCGGGACGTCCCCCTTCCGTGTCCCTTTCCTATCGGGCACTCTAGCCCAAATCTCCTAGCTTCCTATTTCTAAAGGTTGTTTAAGACCTGCGGTCAGACACTCCCTTCCTAAAATCCTCTACATATGATCTGAATTTCCAGAACGATTTGCTTCTTCTCCTCAGACAAGTGCTCGTTTGAGTATCGATTATCAACTAAATCAGCAGGAAGTAAAATCCTCGCCCCAACAGTATTCATCCTTCATTTATTTTTAATCAAGTCTCTCTCTCTAGTCTGATTGACCACGAAAACCGTAATAACTTGTAAACTGACGGAAGTAGAATGGAGAACACAGCCACAGTACCTCTGTGACGCGTAAAAACAAACTAAAAATTCTACCGACGCAGTTAAACAAAGCCGTAATATGTATTTGAATTATTTTAATAACAGAGGGAAAGTACCTTGGCAAGACCAAATGGTGGTAAATGCCTAATTTAGAAATGTTAAATATTAGAGTGGTCAGGGAAGTTATTGTTGGTGATTCTTTCAATCCGAAATATGTTAGTATGAAAATTTGGAAAATGATGTCTTAAATAAATTAATAGCAATATTTTGTATATCCATTATTTTATATATTTTTATATCAATATTATTCTTTTTGATATTACAGAAACGTTGAATGTGTTTACAAACGCAACGGTTATCTATAATGGGAAAACCTTTACACAGTAAATTACTGCTTCAAATTAAATCACGCTCTCATTTTTTGAGCTACTTATTCTTTTATAAGATAATTTAACAAGAACAAATTTGTATTGGTTGTATCGAAGCTCAAAAATAGTGGTATGTATGTAAGGTCAGGTGATGCGTAACATCACAGCCTCTCCTTGACAAATGTCAACCCCGCCTTCTCGTGGTGCATCCTGTTCCCACTAAAGGGGCTCTGACGACCGCCAATAGCGGTATAACTATACCATCGGGATCAGAGGAAATGCTATCCCACACTCACCAACCCGCTTGGCCAGCGTGGTGAGTTATGGCCAAACCCCTCCAAAATGACTCCACAACTTAAATCTTGGCCCTCAGTCTCCGGCAGCTGGAATGTACCTGGCCAAGGCAGCGGCCAGTGCGACATGAAGGCAGAGGGTGCTAAGAATCCCCGGAGGACCGGACTAGGCTGCCATCTGATGCTGACCTTGGCAACGTACAATGGACGCTCCCTATCTTCTGATTCAAGGCTTCTTGAATTGGAAGAGGAACTACAAAGGATCAAGTGGGACATCGTGGGGCTAAGTGAGGTAAGGAGAAAAGGAGAAGATCTCATCGAACTGAAAAGTGGACATCTCTTCTACTATCGTGGGACAGATACTGGCAGAACTAGTGGTGTTGGATTTATAATAAACAAGAAACTGAAGGATAAAGTGGTAGAAGTTGAAAGTTCCTCTGACAGAGCTGCACGACTCGTTATCCAAATATCGAGAAGATACCAGGCTCAGATTATTCAAACTTATGCACCCACCACAAGTCATCCTGAAGAAGAAATTGAAGAATTTTATGAGGAAATTTGTCATCTAAATAATAAAGGTAAGCAGCACTTGAAAATAATTATGGGAGATTTCAATGCAAAAATAGGGCAACGGCAACAGAATGAAACTTCAGTAGGTAAATTCGGTCATGGCAACAGAAACCAGCGTGGAAATACTCTCGTTGAGTTTGCAGAGGCAGAAGGGTTTCTCATCTTGAACTCCTTCTTCAAGAAAAAGCCACACAGGAAATGGACATGGAGACATCCAAATGGGACGACAAGTGAAATTGATTTTATTATGTGTAACAAAAAATACGTCATAGAAGACTGCAGTGTGCTAAACAAGTTCAACACAGGTAGTGACCATAGATTGGTGAGATGTAAGATGCACCTCAACACTAAACTTGAACGTGGCAAGCTCATAAGACAAACAAAATCTATTGACATAATCAACCTTAAAAAACACCATAATACCTTAAAGTTGGAACTGAAGAACAGGTTCTCTGCTTTAGAAGGCCTAACATCGGAAGAAGTGGACATCTCTGAAGTTAACAGAAAAGTAACCAAAGCTCTTATGGAAACAGCAACAAAATTAGCTGGGTCTAAGAACAAGTTGCATGTAAATAAATTATCAGGAAAAACGAAAATATTGATGCAAAAAAGAAGAGAGATGAGAACAACTAAAGAAGATGTGACTTCCAAAGTGGAATATATAGAGCTATGCAAGACAGTACGAAAAAGTATCACTGAAGACGTAAGAAAATTCAACTGTGAACTAGTGAGGAAAGCAATTGAAAACAACCAAAGCCTAAAGATAGCAAAGGGACATCTCAGTAAGGGAAGAAAACAGATTATGGCACTGAGAAAAGAAGATGGTTCTGTAACAAGAAATAGAGGCGAAATTTTGATAAGAGTGAAAGATTTCTACTCCAAATTATATGAAAGGGATGATACATGCACTCCAGACATCATGAAAGATACCAGTACCAGAGTTCCTCCAGTCCTTCCAGCAGAAGTTGCACATGCAATCAAGAACATGAAGCGGGGAAAAGATCCAGGAGAAGATGGAATTACTGTAGACATCATACAAGAAGCAAGTGGAGAAATCGAAACAGTACTCGCCCAAATTTTCACTCGATGCCTTAATGAAGGAAAGATTCCTGAGGATTGGAACACCGCTACAATGATTCTGCTACATAAGAAAGGTGACATTGAGGATCTCGGAAACTACAGACCTATCAGCCTCCTATCAGTAGCTTATAAAATCTTCACTAAAGTTCTTTCACACCGCTTGAAGGTAACACTGGACATGGCTCAACCGAGAGAACAAGCTGGATTCAGGAGTGGCTACAGCACAATAGATCATATCCATGTGCTGAGAGAACTAATTGAAAGAGCGAGGGAATATGAACTTCCATTGTGCATGGCTTTTATCGATTATGAAAAAGCCTTTGATTCGGTGAAACCATCAGCAGTTACAATGGCTCTGAAAACCTGCGGTATTGAATATGCATACATTAATATTATTAATAACATCTATGAAAATGCAAGTGCAAAGATTAGGCTGTTTGAAAATACAACACACATAAAAATTGGAAAGGGAGTGAGACAAGGTGACACCATATCTCCGAAGCTCTTTAATGCCACATTGGAGGGTGTTTTTCCGTCGCTGAGCTGGGAAAACAAGGGGATAAAGATTAATGGAGATTATCTAACCCACCTTCGTTTTGCTGATGACATAGTCATTTTTGCAACTACCCCATCAGAGCTGCAGAGTATGATCCAGGAACTTGCTGACAAGAGTAAAGAAGTGGGATTAAAAATGAACTTTCAGAAGACAAAAGTGATGTTCAATGCTTTTACAAGAAATGAAGATTTATCGATTGATGGAGAAAAGCTGGAGATAACAGACACATACGTTTATCTTGGACAGCAGATATCAAGTGATGGTCACATTGATGAAGAAATTAATCGGCGTACAAAACTTGCCTGGAGAGCTTTTGGAAGAAACAGCATAATTTTCAAGAGCAATATGCCATTATGTCTTAAAAGAAAAGTGTTTGATCAATGCATCCTTCCAGTGCTTACGTATGGTGCAGAGACGTGGACCTTAACTAAAAGAGACATACAAAGGCTGCAGACAACTCAAAGCAGCATGGAGAGGTGCATACTTGGTGTAACCAGGAGAGATAAGAAGAGGAACTCGTGGATCCGAAAAATGACAAGAGTGGAAGACATCATGATCAGAATCAAATCCCTGAAATGGCAATGGGCTGGACATACTGCCAGAAGGACAGATCATCGATGGACAGCCGAAATTTTAGATTGGATTCCAAGGGACAGGAAAAGACCCAGAAGAAGACCACATGGGAGATGGGTGGATGAAATTCGAAAGTATGCAGGGGTGACATGGAGGAGACTGGCACAAGACAGACCGTTGTGGAGGAAACTTGGGGAGACCTTCGTCCAGCAGTGGATTGATAATGGTTGACAATGATGATGATGATGATGATATACATATAAATTATAATAGTTAATACCATAATTAATATCATAAATTACGAGATTTACTTAATTTTATTAATGAATTTATTATTAGTCGAAATATTTAAAACCATAAATTTACATATTTAATAGCATATATATATATATATATAATTCCGTTGTTATTTTGTGTTATTTATTTTTATTTCCATCATATAACTTACATTTTTCAAAAAAAGATTTTTTTTAGAAAAGGAAGATGTGTAACTAAAAATAGGCACATCTTCATCTGACAAACGAAATCAAACAAAAATCCTTTGCTAGCACCTATCTCCTGTCTTTACCGCGCACTGGCTTACCCACAGGGGAACTTTGGGGTTAAAGTCTCCCCCCCCCCCCAAAGACCCCGTATGTCAACTCTTTTATCTATCTATCTAAACACTCCACGTGGATCAGGAACACCAAACAGAAATCATCGCCCTTTTCACGTTAATACGTGAGTCTCAGAAAAATTCTCAAAAAATTCTCAACGGCCGCCACCGGGAATTGAAGACCTGGGTTCGATTCCCAGTGGCGGCCGATGATAATTTTTCTGAGACTCACAAATTAACGTGGACAGAGCGATGATTACTGTTTGGTCTATCTATGTAACGTATATCTGTCTATCTTATACACTAGGCTATATATATATGTACATATTGTATGCATATCTATATATATATTGTATGCATACATGCATATATATGTAACATCATCATCATCATTGTCAACCATTATCAATCCACTGCTGGACGAAGGTTTCCCCAAGTTTCCTCCACAACGGTCTGTCTTGTGCCAGTCTCCTCCATGTCACTCCCGCATACTTTCGAATTTCATCCACCCATCTCCCATGTAGTCTTCTTCTGGGTCTTTTCCTCTCCCTTGAAATCCAGTCTAAAATTTCGGCTGTCCATCGATGGTCTGTCCTTCTGGCAGTATGCCCAGCCCATTGCCATTTCAGGGATTTAACTCTGATCATGATGTCTTCCACTCTTGTCATTTTTTGAATCCACGAGTTCCTCTTCTTATCACTAGTGGTTACACCAAGCATGCACCTCTCCATGCCGCTATGAGTTGACTGCAGCCTTTGTATGTCTCTTTTAGTTAAGGTCCACGTCTCTGCACCATACGTAAGCACTGGAAGGATGCATTGATCAAACACTTTTCTTTTAAGACATAATGGCATATTGCTCTTGAAAATTATGCTGTTTCTTCCAAATGCTCTCCAGGCAAGTTTTGTACGCCGATTAATTTCTTCATCAATGTGACCCTCACTTGATATCTGCTGTCCAAGATAAACGTACGCGACTGTTATCTCCAGCTTTTCTCCTTCAATCGATAAATCTTCATTTCGTGTAAAAGCATTGAACATCACTTTTGTCTTCTGAAAGTTCATTTTTAATCCCACTTCTTTACTCTTGTCGGCAAGTTCTTGGATCATACTCTGCAGCTCTGATGGGGTAGTTGCAAAAATGACTATGTCATCAGCGAAACGAAGGTGGGCTAGATAATCTCCATTAATCTTTATCCCATTATTTTCCCAGTTCAGTGATTGAAAGACATTTTCCAATGTGGCGTTAAAAAGCTTCGGAGATATGGTGTCACCTTGTCTCACTCCCTTTTCAATTTTTATGTGCGCTGTATTTTCAAACAGCCGAATCTTTGCCCTTGCATTTTCATAGATGTTATTAATAATATTAACGTATGCATCTTCAATACCGCAGGATTTCAGAGCCATTGTAACTGCTGATGGTTTCACCGAATCAAAGGCTTTTTCATAATCGATAAAAGCCATGCACAATGGAAGTTCATATTCCCTCGCTCTTTCAATTAGTACTCTCAGTACGTGGATATGATCTATTGTACTGTAGCCACTCCTGAATCCAGCTTGTTCTCTCGGTTGAGCCATGTCCAGTGTCACTTTTAAGCGGTGTGAAAGAACTTTAGTGAAGATTTTATAAACCACTGATAGGAGGCTGATAGGTCTGTAGTTCCTGAAATCCTCAATGTCACCGTTTTTATGTAGCAGGATCATTATAGCGTTGTTCCAATCCTCAGGAATCTTCCCTTCATTAAGGCATCGAGTGAAAATTTGGGCGAGTACTGTTTCGATTTCTCCACTTGCTTCTTGTATGATGTCTACAGTAATTTCATCTTCTCCTGGAGCTTTTCCCCGCTTTATGTTCTTGATTGCATGTGCAACTTTTGCTGGGAAGACTGGAAGAACTCTGGTACTGGTACCTTTCATGATGTCTGGAGTGCATGCATTATCCCTTTCATATAAATTGGAGTCGAAATCTTTCAGTCTTGTCAAAATTTCGCCTCTATTTCTTGTTACAGAACCATCTTCTTTTCTCAGTGCCATAATCTGTTTTCTTCCCTTACTGAAAACAGATTATGGGATTTTCTTCCCATAATCTGTTTTCTTCTCTTTGTTTTCAATTGCTTTCCTCACTAGTTCACAGTTGAATTTCCTTACGTCTTTAGTGATACTTTTTCGTACTGTCTTGCATAGCTCTATATATTCCACTTTCGAAGTCACATCTTCTTTAGTTGTCCTCATCTCTCTTCTTTTTTACATCAACATTTTGGTTTTTCCCTGATAATTTGTTCGCATGCAACTTGTTCTTAGACCCAGCTAATTTTGTTGTTGTTTCCATAAGAGCTTTGGTTACTTTTCTGTTAACTTCAGAAATATCCACTTCTTCCGATGTTGGGCCTTCTAAAGAAGAGAATCTGTTCTTCAGTTCCAACTTGAAGGTATTATGGTGTTTTTTAAGGTAGGTTATGTCAATACATTTTGTTTGTTTTATGAGCTTGCCACGTTCGCGTTTAGTGTTAAGGTGCATCTTACATCTCACCAATCTATGGTCACTACCTGTGCTGAACTTGTTTAGCACACTGCAGTCTTCTACGACGAATTTTTTGTTACACATAATAAAATCAATTTCACTTGTCGTCCCATTTGGATGTCTCCATGTCCATTTCATATATACATATATACTAGTACGTTCTATTAAGAAGAGACTGAAGTAAAAAAAAAAATTTAACTCATACCAAGTACAACATAGAAAAGGTTATGTATTGACCGGTGTGAGTAAAAAGAGAAAAAAGAAAAACTACTGAATGCAGAAAGTGTCGAGAATACTGAGCCTTGGCTTTATCAAGGACCAGCAAAAACTCTGCATTTTCTCACTTCCACAAAGACCTATTTGGTAATGGGTTTCTGCAAAGTCATGGATGCAAGTAATAAGCCCACCAAAATGTTTTATATATATATATATGTCATGACCTCCGCAGAGTTGTATGACCAAGCTTTAGTTAACAATTTAGCTTGCAACCATAACCTTCCTGGCCCGACCCATGCTCTTCATCTGTTACTATTAAACAGAAAGAAGATGATTATAGAAAACTCAAGTTGTAAGAGTGACATAATGAACCAGAAATAATGTTCAGTAATAACAAATTGCCAAGTTCGCCTGAGAGAGAATTTAAACCTGAATAGCAATACAAAAGTATTACAAGTTCTTAACATTGCAATAAAAAAGGAAATATTAATTTTTTTAAAGCACAGATTCTTGAAAGAAAACTAGATTGTAAAAACCCTTTACTCCACTACCTTTGACAACACAAAAACGAGAATAAAATAAAGACAATAATAAACTAAAGAAATGCTTTGTGAAGGTTATATGTGACATAAACAATTAGTTGCAATATGTACAAAGTATTTCAGAAGTGCTTTAAGTGCATAATTAAGTAGTTATTAAGACCTTAACTGCATTGAAAATACAGCGCAGACTGCAAGAACAATGAAACGGCCGGCTGCTTGGCCTTAGTTTCCTAAAAAACGCCCAAAAATACCAAGAAAAGAAAGAGTTAAAATATGCAGAAAAGTTAATAGACTTGCTAGTGCCTAAATGCTTAAAGCAAAAAAAGAAAAATGTTCAAGAAGTTCAAATATTGACCCTGGAAAACCTAAAACCCAAAGACAAAGAAGAGAGCTTACCTCTTATGCAACTTAACTTCTTCCACTCATGAGGAAACATGGCCGACCTTTCAACCCAAACTTCCAAACACCCCTGCCACTCCCTAGTCGCTGGGGGGCAGTGTGGATGGGGCTGAAGGCCTCCACACTCTGAAAAAATCCTACTCGCGGAGATTTTAACTAGAGAAAAAAATATAATTAAGATTGTGGACCTGTATGATTAGAAAGAGCAGAATAAACTCTCCAGAATACATGAGAAATACCATGAAATACACCAGTAGTGTATTTAATAATCTTTGCATGTATTTAATCACCTTAGTGAGCTTCTGTAGACTATTCAGAATCCT
Organism: Macrothele yani; assembly: GCA_039090855.1. Classification (NCBI taxonomy): domain Eukaryota; kingdom Metazoa; phylum Arthropoda; class Arachnida; order Araneae; family Macrothelidae; genus Macrothele; species Macrothele yani. Next base: position 45,110,878 of record CM077004.1, read on the forward strand.
ATTAATTTTAATGTTAGTTTTACTATTTTTAGTATAGCTATTGTAGTGAGTGAATAACTAGTTTTCTTTTACATTTATATTTATTTTCTTTCACTGGAAACTTGAGTTGAGTTGAGTTGAGTTGCGTTGAGTTGAGTTATGTTGAAAATGACAAGCTTAGGAATTTATTAGAGTATGGTTCTAAATTTAGACCTTCCTTCCAAATCTCCAAAGAGAGGATTCTTGAGAGCTTCACTCAAGATGTTAATAGGTACATTATACAAACCAGTTTAACTTACAATCAGCCTATTGAGGCCTTCGCAGAATGGAAATATAATATAATCAATAGCTTTACTAATGAGTTGGCAGGTCTTGACTTTTGTTTTGATAGAAATCTATTTTTCTCTGGAGATGCTAAAAGGTCTCTCTCCAAACTACAAGACCTATTTATTTTTACCACTACGGATAAAGCTAGCAATAATTTTGCAATTATCTGTAAGAAGTTCTATTTTGAATTGTTAACTATGGAACTCAATAATAGAGTAACCTACGAGCCCGTAAGTTATTCTACCAAGCAGCTAGAAAATCGTTTTAAGGCATTCTTCAAGAAACTTAAAATTCCACAAATAAGGAGATATGAGCTTGAATTTCCATTTCTTTTTGCAACTGTTAAGTTTCATAAAGATCCAGGGAAGTTCAGATTCATAGCTAGTGGAGTCAGGAGTCATAAAAAGAAAATTGATCTAGCTTTTGAAGAAATCTTGAAGAAGGTTTTGAAACACATTAGTAACTGTACTAATTTGAAGTACAGAGATTTTTGGATAATTAATAATAATGCAGAAGTAATTTCCACTATACTCGAAGTAAATCCCTTAGATATTAATAGTTATGATTTTGAGAACCTATTTACTAATCTGCCTCTATCAGATATAATCACTACCTTTAAAGAGCTGTATGCAGAATTTAAACTTAACCAATTTGTTAATGTATGAGCCTGGAACTCTTATCTCAATTGCTGCGTAAAAAATAACCATATCTTATATAATAATACTCTCTATAAGTAAGTAAGCGGTATCCCTATGGGAACATCAACATCCACGAGTATTGCAAATCTATTCCTGTTCTTTAAGGAATATAAATTCATTAAAAATCACTCCACTTGCTCCGATAACTACCTTTACACATTTTGATATATTGACGATCTGCTGTGTATAAATAATTCAGAAGTTATAGAGAGTGATTTTGATAATATCTATCCTAGCTCTCTTAACTTATGTAAAACCAACCACAGTAATCAGGAACTTGAGTTCCTAGACTTAAGCATTAAACTTAACAGAGGTAACCCATCTATTAGCCTCTTTGATAAAAGAGTTAATTTTCCTTTCAAAGTAATTAAATATCTACACTGGAATAATAACATATCCACCAAAGTAATTGAGAATGTACTAATTTCTCAGGTGCTTAGAATGTCAAGAATTTGCAGCAACAATTTGGGCTTCAATTACCACATTAATATACTATTAGACAGTTTTCTATAGAACAAAATTCCTACTTCTTTCATTAAAAGAACTTTAAGAAAAATTATTCTGAATAATAGAGTAAGGTTGACAGATCTCCTTTAATTTTCTACACAGTTAACAATATGACTCTGACCAATGAAAGCCTTTTGGAAGTTGGCTAGAGGATGATATTAACTACAAAAAGGAACCTTAGTGCTACGGATAAGAAGGTCCTATTAAAAATAAAAAATTAAATATTATAGATAAAATCACAAAAAAACTTAAAAATCTGTTTATAAAAGAAAATAAAAATAAATATAAAAGAAAACTAGTTATTCACTCACTAGAATAGCTATACTAAAAATAGTAAAACTAACATTAAAATTAATAGGATTCTGAATAGTCTACAGAAGCTCACTAAGGTGATTAAATGCATGCACCCCCCAGCGACTAGGGAGTGGCAGGGGTGTTTGGAAGTTTGGGTTGAAAGGTCGGCCATGTTTCCTCATGAGTGGAAGAAGTTAAGTTGCATAAGAGGTAAGCTCTCTTCTTTGTCTTTGGGTTTTAGGTTTTCCAGGTTCAATATTTGAACTTCTTGAACATTTTTTCTTTTTTTGCTTTAAGCATTTAGGCACTAGCAAGTCTATTAACTTTTTTGCGTATTTTAACTCTTTCTTTTCTTGGTATTTTTGCGCGTTTTTTAGGAAACTAAGGCCAAGCAGCCGGCCGTTTCATTGTTCTTGTAGTCTGCGCTGTATTTTCAATGCAGTTAAGGTCTTAATAACTACTTAATTATGCACTTAAAGCACTTCTGAAATACTTTGTACATATTGCAACTAATTGTTTATGTCACATAACCTTCACAAAGCATTTCTTTAGTTTATTATTGTCTTTATTTTATTCTCGTTTTTGTGTTGTCAGAAGTAGTGGAGTAGGGTTTTTTTATAATCTAGTTTTCTTTCAAGAATCTGTGCTTTAAAAAAATTAATATTTCCTTTTTTATTGCAATGTTAAGAACTTGTAATACTTTTGTATTGCTATTCAGGTTTAAATTCTCTCTCAGGCGAACTTGGCAATTTGTTATTACTGAACATTATTTCTGGTTCATTATGTCACTCTTACAACTTGAGTTTTCTATAATCATCTTCTTTCTGTTTAATAGTAACAGATGAAGAGCATGGGTCGGGCCAGGAAGGTTATGGTTGCAAGCTAAATTGTTAACTAAAGCATGATCATACAACTCTGCGGAGGTCATGACATATATATATATATAAAAAATTTTTGGTGGGCTTATTACTTGCATCCATGACTTTGCAGAAACCCATTTCCAAATAGGTCTTTGTGGAAGTGAGAAAATGCAGAGTTTTTGCTGGTCCTTGATAAAGCCAAGGCTCAGTATTCTCGACACTTTCTGCATTCAGTTGTTTTTTCTTTTTTTCTCTTTTTACTCACACCGGTCAATACATAATCTTTTCTATGTTGTACTTGGTATGAGTTAAATTTTTTTTTTTACTTCAGTCTCTTCTTAATAGAATGTGAATTCTGAATTTTCATAACTGCTGCGTTGCGCGTTTTGATCTTCAGGTTATTTTGCAACTTTCGTTTTAAATTCTAAAGCTTTTCTTATGTTTTCGGCATTGCTCTTTAGTATATACACTGCCGGACAATTGCTAAGGACGGATGACAATAGCAACGATAGCAACCATAAAATGGAAGGCAGGAAAATGTGTAAATTAGCATCAGTGCAGGATACAGTAAGACGTGTTGTGCGTATGCAAATTTTGGATTGCCGAACTTGTTCGTGACGTCATAGCGCTGATAAGAGATATAAAGGATTTGATGCGTATTGACCGTTGTTGTTCAAACGCAAAGTTGAAAGGGAAGGAATCAATTGACGAACTTGCAATTTTCAGTATGTCTTCCCGACATCACCTAGATGATTTTACGCGTGGCCGTATTATTGGCAAGATTGAAGAAGGGCGAAAAATAACAAATGTTGCCAGGGAGTTCGACGTCAGCCACAGTGTTGTTTCAAGGCTTTGGAAATCATTTCAAACAAATGGAGAGTGTAGCAAACGTCACGGGGGAGGTCGTGTTCGCAGTACGACACCTGCAAAAGATCGGTACATAGTGCTATCAACAAAAAGACACCGGCGCAGCACAGCTAGTGAGGTAGCAAATCAGTTTATGGCTGCTACTGGCAAGCGGATCTCCCGAAAAACTGTCGCCAGACGTTTGCATGAAGGAAGACTATACGCCCGCCGTCCTGTTGTATGCATCCCATTGTCCAGACGTCACCGCACCGCCCGTTTGCAATGGTGCCATCAACATCGCAATTGGACTGATAACGACTGGTATGCTGTCCTCTTCTCAGATGAGAGTAGATACAGTCTATCGTCTGATTGTCGACGACAACTGATCTGGCGTGATAGTGGTACTGCATATTGTCCAGCAAACATACAGGAAAAGGACCGATATCCGACATGTAGTGTCATGGTATGGGCTGGCATCATGATCAATGGCCGTACGTCCCTATATGTGCTTCCAACTGGAACTATGACTGGCCAACGATACATTAATGATGTTCTGCTACCTCATGTTCGCATGTTCCGTGGTGCTGTCGGTGATAGATTCATTTTAATGGACGACAACGCAACATGTCATCGAACAGTCGCTGTCCAGGAGTGTCTTGAGAGTGAGGATATTCAACGCCTCGTATGGCCAGCACGTTCTCCAGATCTGAATCCCATTGAAAATGTGTGGGATGCTTTGGGGAGGAGTCTTGCTGGTCGCCAATGCCCTCCAATAAACAAGGACACCTTCATCCATGCACTGACAGAGGAATGGGATAAATTACCCCAACAGCTGCTTGATAATGTTGTGCAAAGCATGACACGACGTGTGGAATCTTGCATCGCCCTCCATGGTGGCCATATCCCGTATTGACATCTTACGCCGGAACGCCTGCTGACGGTAATTGCATTTTTTTTCACGTTTACGTATTCTGCACAAAATTGCCTGTTTGTCCCTTGAACACGTTCCAAAGCCTTCTGGATTTCAGAACACAATAAATTGTCTTTCTTGTAATGTCCTGGCATTCTGACATTATTTTATTTCACTTGGCATCCAACCACACTTACTTTTTTATGCGCTATATAGCCGTTTATGATTCGTCCTTAGCAATTGTCCAGCAGTGTACTAGTACGTATACACACATACTTAGATATACATGTAAACCCCAACAGGAATTCCTCGGTGCACCACTGGTACCGTGGGTGTAAAAAAAAACACTTCACTTTGGAGGGATTTGCCCACACACAGGGGTTCAAAACTCGGGTTTCGTTCCTTTCAAGGTCAAAAATTTGAACGCCGCTATGAATCTGGAAAACGCCCTCACGCCTCTCTGCGCGTCGCCTCAGGGCACCTAAACCTGCCCACACACACGTACCACGTACGACTGTTTCGAGGTGCAAAAACTTTGGTAAAAGTCTCTGTGTGTGTGGGGGGAGGCTAAGTCTCTGGGCAACTTAAGGCAAAAGCTCTGTGTGTGTGTGTGCGTGTGTGTGTGTGTGTGTGTGTGTGTGTGTGTGTGTGTGTGTGTGTGTGTGTGTGTGTGTGTGATAATGCTATAAAAAAGTACACTTCACTTTTTTTAAAGATAACTAAGATAACTGAAAGTCATTGTCAGTTTTAAAAAATCAAGTTGTAAAGCATTTTGTTTCTTTGAAAAAGCACGATGAAAAACGCCTAATTTGTGAAAAGTCCTCCTACATGAAAAAATTATTACAAACCTATTCAGAAAAATAATAAGCTTCAACAGAAAATAAAATGACTAAATCACTCGCATTAATGACAATAACAACAACAACAACAACAAAAATCCTCGTCGTGCAATTTATTTCACGATATACGTGAATCGGATTTTTGAACATTTGTGGCTCAGTGGTTAAAGACGTGCGTTATCTGCTGAAACAACCCAAACGACGGTGGTTCGATTCGACTGCAGCAGAAGGATTATCTGGTGTCAGGACTGAAAAATTCAGCGTCTCAGATTTCGCGAAATTCCTGGATGGATACGGAAAAACCTGAAACGGACTTTTCTGAAATAAACGGAATTATTGATTACGGGAAATCTGAAAATACGGAAGTTAAAGTAAACGGGAACTTTTAAAAACGGAAATTTCTGAAAAAATACGAACACACACCGTCAACTTTGCTGCACGTGATTTTCAGGAATTTTCCGTGACTTCACACCACTTATTGTTTTACAGGGTAGCTACCACACGGTGTGCGATCACGAACGCTCAGAGGTGCTTCAACACTCTGCATATAGATTCGTTCACGCCTTCAAAACCAAACGTCCTGGCAAGCTGATCTGTTGTATCGTGATGCTACATGCCAACGCCTATAGCCTCACTTCACCGATCGAGGTACAGTCACATTACAGTACTTAGAGGTGCTTCAACACTCTGCATATAGATTCGTTCACGCCTTCAAAACCAAACGTCCTGGCAGGCTGATCTGTTGTATCGTGATGCTACATGCCAACGCCTATAGCCTCACTTCACCGATCGAGGTACAGTCACATTACAGTACTTCTGCTGGGAAGTCCTTACCTATGCTATTTACAGTTCGGACCGTCGTCATGCGAATTTCATATCTTCGGACCCCTGGAAAAGTTTGCAAGATTCTCAGACCCCGTTCATGTTAAAATATATATATTCTAATTTTCATAGATTGATCAGAAGGTATCTTTGTGTGTGCCAGTCTGTACAGCATCATAAGAATGGATAATATGTTTCAGACAACTAGGGCCGCGAATGGAAAACAATGAGAGATTTAAAAAAAAAAAAAAAAAAAAAAAAAACTCTTTTAAGCACATTAACAGTGTCAGATCTCCCGATTGTAATGGGTACAGTACTGTTGTAGAATAGCTGTAGACGTTAATGTACGAGGTCCGATCAAAAAGTTCCGAGACTAGGCCGATATACAACAAAGTACTTACGTTACTTAAGTCTGGCTGTGATCTCCATCAAAGTAGTCTCCTTGGGCAGCGATACACCGTTGCCAGCGTTTTTGCCACTGTTGGAACGCTCCCTGGAAGTCCTGTTCGCGAATTGTGTCAAGCACCCTCTGCGATTCGCGCTGGATCTCGTCAGCGATTTCAAAACGGCGACCCTTGAGTTTTAGTTTCATCTTCGGGAACAGAAAGAAGACGCAGGGGGCCAAATTCGGCGAGTAAGGCGGGTGAGGAAGAGCAGTTATGCTCTTGCGGCTCTCCGTGAGATGCTGCAATGTCGTGATGGAGCAGGAAATCGCCCTGTACCCCATTTCAGGTCGTTTGTGGCGAATGTCCTCGGGCGGTGACGGTCTTGCCCTGGAGGACGAATTCACGGTGCAAAACCCCACGAATGTCGAAGAACACGATGAGCATGCTTTTGGTTGCTCTCCGGACCCGTCGGGCTTCAAGTCTCGTCCCCAGTGGTGACCCACGACAGAAACGTTGGTTCATTCACCGCACCTGCTGACAGAGATCTTGACACAGTTTGATACGGAGCGCCTTCTGTTCGGGGTTCAGAATCTTTGCCATAAACTTTGCAGCAATGCGGTGCATGTTCAAAACCGACGTCAGAATTTCTTGCACTGTTCCGTATGACACATTGCTGATGGTAGCAATGTCTTGAATGGTGCCCCGATGATCCTCACGCACCAGTTCCCTCATTTTGTCTACATTTTTGGGGGTTTCGCTCGTGGACGGTCGCCCTGACCTCTCGTCGTCTTCCAGTGCCGTTCTGCCGCTCTTGAAGCGCGAGTGCCACTCAAAACACCTCGCACGACTCATTGCTTCATTGCCATAAGCCTGCCGCAACATTTCATGCGTCTCCGTTCCCGATTTTCCGAGTTTGACGCCGAATTTGATGCTCGCTGGCTGCTCTAGTTTGCAGTCCGTACCGAAATTGAAGCGGTGTTCTGCACGTGGTCACCAAATATCGTGTAGCACAGCTCCCGATGGTCACAGAACGACGCCACTCGGCACAAGGACTCATGAAAGTCACTGCCCCCAACCGCTGTTCGCGCATTCGCGTACTGCCCTCTGTTAACGCGCCCACCCAAAATTTTGGAGAGCCCTTCCCCGTCAGCTCCCCCGTTCCCGAATTTTTTTTGGATAAATGAAGAAAATGTAGTACACTTTACTATCGGAGCTGTATGTTCTTCTGTGGCAATGGGAGAAGTGTAGCATTATGCAATTATGTTCCTCCAACCACGATCCATGACTTAGACTGGCAACCTTACTTATATGTTGCGCTTCCCGCTTTGGCACACAGAGGTCGAAGATCTGCCGGAAGTTCAAAGAACATCGTCAGTCCGATGCCGCGACTCATGCCACTGGGTTGAAAAGTTGAATAAGCATCACTCTGCTAATCCCATCACCGCCCTAGCGCTCTCGCAATCTATGACAAGTAGTGGGCGTTATCACGATCGTCGAAAACAGCAGACAGTGATCGGCGTCAGTCACCACTAGACAGTGAGCGAAATTTCTCTTGGCTAGTTAGTAGTTACACTCGTTTTCTTTCTCGTTTTGGTGAAGAGTCTCATTTCCCCTGCTTGATTTATTTTTTTGCACGTATTGTGCGGGATACATGAAAGTGGGGTATTTCTTCCCAAACCAAACATTGAAATAACATGTCCGCAAAACAACCAATCCATGATTTTTTGGAACAAGTGTTAATCAGAAGAAGAAAAGTAAATTAAGCGATAGTGTCTACAAAGCGGATAATAATTATCAGACGGCTACAACTTCATCAACAGCGTGTGGTGAATCATTAGGAATCAACTAGGATTCTTTAAGTGCTTGTAGTGATTCATTGGAATTCTTTTATGAAAGCAATGCTTGTGAAAATAAACCACAGGAAGGTCCACATAGTCGCAAGACAAAAAATGTTGAACTCGGAGAGCTTGATATAGCAACTTCACTTTCGTATCAACCCAAACAGAGTATATTAAAACAGTTCCCACAAAAAAAATACGGTAACGAACAAAGAAGCTTCCTGACATATTAGTATAACATGTTTCCATGGCTTACATATAGTATAAAGAGAGATTCCGCCTTTTTGTTTTCCGTGTAGAATGTTTTCATCGGAGAACGAAAAACATGAGGTCACCTTTGCTCAGCGAGGTTACAACAATTGAAAAAAAAGCTCTTGAAAAGTATTCGGCTTAAAAAAAAAAAAACACCAGAACAGCTTGACCTACAAAACTTACTTCGTGTCGTGCACCTCTTATAAGAAAATGAAATCAAGAAGCGCAGAGTCATTAGTTGCCACACTTCGAAGTGCTGCATGTTCTGCGGGTCAAGACAAAGCTTTGTTTAGGGTAAGCGACGGCGGTTTTTGAAAATTCTTGACTTTAAATATATATCTATAAAGGTCAACCCCGCCTTCTCGTGGTGCATCCTGTTCCCACTAAAGGGGCTCTGACGACCGCCAATAGCGGTATAACTATACCATCGGGATCAGAGGAAATGCTATCCCACACTCACCAACCCGCTTGGCCAGCGTGGTGAGTTATGGCCAAACACCTCCAAAATGACTCTACAACTTAAATCTTGGCCCTCAGTCTCCGGCAGCTGGAATGTACCTGGCCAAGGCAGCGGCCAGTGCGACATGAAGGCAGAGGGTGCTAAGAATCCCCGGAGGACCGGACTAGGCTGCCATTTGATGCTGACCTTGGCTACCTATAACGGACGCTCCCTATCTTCTGATTCAAGGCTTCTTGAATTGGAAGAGGAACTACAAAGGATCAAGTGGGACATCGTCGGGCTAAGTGAGGTAAGGAGAAAAGGAGAAGATCTCATTGAACTGAAAAGTGGACATCTCTTCTATTATCGTGGGACAGATACTGGCAGAACTAGTGGTGTTGGATTTATAATAAACAAGAAACTGAAGGATAAAGTGGTTGAAGTTGAAAGTTCCTCTGACAGAGCTGCACGACTCGTTATCCAACTATCGACAAGATACCAGGCTCAGATTATTCAAACTTATGCACCCACCACAAGTCATCCTGAAGAAGAAATTGAAGAATTTTATGAGGAAATTCGTCATCTAAATAATAAAGGTAAGCAGCACTTGAAGATAATTATGGGAGATTTCAATGCAAAAATAGGGCAACGGCAACAGAATGAAACTTCAGTAGGTAAATTCGGTCACAGCAACAGAAACCAGCGTGGAAATACTCTCGTTGAGTTTGCAGAGGCAGAAGGATTTTTCATCTTGAACTCCTTTTTTAAGAAAAAGCCACACAGGAAATGGACATGGAGACATCCAATTGGGACGACAAGTGAAATTGATTTTATTATGTGTAACAAAAAATTCGTCATCGAAGACTGCAGTGTGCTGAACAAGTTCAACACAGGTAGTGACCATAGATTGGTGAGATGTAAGATGCACCTCAACACTAAACTGGAACGTGGCAAGCTCATAAGACAAACAAAATGTATTGACATAACCAACCTTAAAAAACACCATAATACTTTCAAGTTGGAACTGAAGAACAGATTCTCTGCTTTAGAAGGCCTAACATCGGAAGAAGTGGATATTTCGGAAGTTAACAGAAAAGTAACCAAAGCTCTAATGGAAACAGCAACAAAATTAGCTGGGTCTAAGAACAAGTTGCATGTGAACAAATTATCAGGAAAAACCAAAATGTTGATGCAAAAAAGAAGAGAGATGAGGACAACTAAAGAAGATGTGACTTCCAAAGTGGAATATATAGAGCTATGCAAGACAACACGAAAAAGTATCACTGAAGACGTAAGGAAATTCAACTGTGAGCTAGTGAGGAAAGCAATTGAAAACAACCAAAGCCTTAAGATAGCAAAGGGACATCTCAGTAAGGGAAGAAAACAGATTATGGCTCTGAGAAAAGAAGATGGTTCTATAACAAGAAATAGAGGCGAAATTTTGACAAGAGTGAAAGATTTCTACTCCAAATTATATGAAAGGGATGATACATGTACTCCAGACATCATGAAAGGTACCAGAGTTCTTCCAGTCCTCCCAGCAGAAGTTGCTCATGCAATCAAGAACATGAAGCGGGGGAAAGCTCCAGGAGAAGATGGAATTACTATAGACATCATACAAGAAGCAAGTGGAGAAATTGAAACAGTACTCGCCCAAATTTTCACTCTATGCCTTAATGAAGGGAAGATTCCTGAGGATTGGAACAACGCTACAATGATCCTGCTACATAAAAAAGGTGACATTGCGGATCTCAGGAACTACAGACCTATCAGCCTCCTATCAGTGGTTTATAAAATCTTCACTAAAGTTCTTTCACACCGCTTGAAGGTAACACTGGACATGGCTCAACCGAGCGAACAAGCTGGATTCAGGAGTGGCTACAGCACAATAGATCATATCCACGTACTGAGAGAACTAATTGAAAGAGCGAGGGAATATGAACTTCCATTGTGCATGGCTTTTATCGATTATGAAAAAGCCTTTGATTCGGTGAAACCATCAGCAGTTACCACGGCTCTGAAATCCTGCGGTATTGAAGATGCATACATTAATATTATTAATAACATCTATGAAAATGCAAGTGCAAAGATTCGGCTGTTTGAAAATACAACACACATAAAAATTGGAAAGGGAGTGAGACAAGGTGACACCATATCTCCGAAGCTCTTTAATGCCACATTGGAAAATGTCTTTCAATCACTGAACTGGGAAAACAAAGGGATAAAGATTAATGGAGATTATCTAACCCACCTTCGTTTTGCTGATGACGTAGTCATTTTTGCAACTACCCCATCAGAGCTGCAGAGTATGATCCAGGAACTTGCTGACAAGAGTAAAGAAGTGGGATTAAAAATGAACTTTCAGAAGACAAAAGTGATGTTCAATGCTTTTACAAGAAATGAAGATTTATCGATTGATGGAGAAAAACTGGAGATAACAGATACATATGTTTATCTTGGACAGCAGATATCAAGTGAGGGTCACATTGATGAAGAAATTAATCGGCGTACAAAACTTGCCTGGAGAGCTTTTGGAAGAAACAGCATAATTTTCAAGAGCAATATGCCATTATGTCTTAAAAGAAAAGTGTTTGATCAATGCATCCTTCCAGTGCTTACGTATGGTGCAGAGACGTGGACCTTAACTAAAAGAGACATACAAAGGCTGCAGACAACTCAAAGCAGCATGGAGAGGTGCATGCTTGGTATAACCAGGAGAGATAAGAAGAGGAACTCGTGGATCCGAAAAATGACGAGAGTGGAAGACATCATGATCAGAGTTAAATCCCTGAAATGGCAGTGGGCTGGACATACTGCCAGAAGGACAGACCATAGATGGACAGCCGAAATTTTAGATTGGATTCCAAGGGACAGGAAAAGACCCAGAAAAAGACCACATGGGAGATGGGTGGATGAAATTCGTAAATATGCGGGAGTGACATGGAGGAGACTGGCACAAGACAGACCGTTGTGGAGGAAACTTGGGGAGACCTTCGTCCAGCAGTGGATTGATAATGGTTGACAATGATGATGATGATGATATGAATCCTAATTCACCACCCCCCCAAGATTTTAGAGCGCCCACCCTAGAGCCCCCAGATTTTAGAGCGCCCACCCTAGAACCCCCCAGATTTTAGAGCGCCCACCCTAGAACCCCCCCCCAGATTTTCCCAGCACGGGGATAACTGGTTTTCCAGTTATTTGGGGAGCGGCGCCCCCACGGCCCGAGCTGACCTTGTGACTGGTCAACATCTGATGTCATGCCACAGCTTGTTTTTTTTTCTTATTTTGGTGCTGTTGGTGTTTGCAGGGACGGCTGTTCATCCAGCTGTTGGGGTGTTGCGGCCCCACGATCCCGAGCTGGTCTTGTGTCTCGCTTTTTCGTTTTTATTTATTTTCTCCACTGGCTAGTTGCCCGTGTTGTGTTCTCTACCTAATCTCTACCACGTTATGTACTAACACCCCGGTCTTGTGGTTTTGTTACCCTCCACCACTAACTGTTTTATATTAACCGCTCAGTTTGTAGGTTGCTGAGATTCCGTTTAGGTTCCCTTCCAGGATTTGTCTTCTTTGGATTTCTTTTTTTCCTTTTAACTGGTTTGGGTGCTAGACCTACCTGCATGTTTGCCGCGTGCGGAGACCCGTGAGGCGGAAATGGGATGTCTGGCGGCTGAGGTCGCAGGAGACCGGATAAGTGCCTCCTGTGTTCCAACACTCCTCTTCGACCCCGGCTTCGCTGTAAACGGGAGGCTCGAGACTAACCCACCTCTAGTCAGAAGTCTTGTACCAAGGTGTGTACAGGGCTTTAGCGGCTTTTTGTCGTATAGCACGGCAGGGTAAGTCCGGGGGTTGTGGGATCATGCCAAAGGTGTTGGCATGACGGTACTCTGGAGGCCGAAGTGTCCGCCGAGTGCATGTGAACACAACCATTGGACTATATTTGCAACTAAGCTCTAGAACTGTGTCTTGCGTCATGTGTTTGGCTTGCGGACCTCCAGTTCTCCCCTGTTGGGCCCGATTGTGGGCGGAGTACGTTGCAGATGAATTCTTTCTTACTCCCATGGGGAAACATAAACCCTCCTCAAAATTTAAAAAACAACAGGATATGGTGATTGATCAGGCGCCAAATTTGCCTCAACCACCTCCCACACATAACACACTGAAGAGAACTTTCGTTGAAAAACGACATCACCGCGACGTATCTTTAGATCCAGGTGTTGAGCCGTCAGCTCAGAAACGTCGCATTACACTTGCAGATTCGATACCTCAAGCTACTTTTCTCGTCATTTCTTCTACTGACCAGATGTTGAAACTTTCCTCAAAGTCTCCTTTTTTCATCTCGAAGGCACTTGCGGGTGTTGCTGGCTCTTTGAAGTCAGTGAAGAAGCTACGCTCTGGAGACCTGCTTGTGGAAACTTGCACTCTCTCTCAGAGCAAATCTCTTCTGCAGTTGACCAGACTTCAGGATATTCCAGTTCAAGTGACGGCACATCCGTATCTCAACACCTCCAAGGGAGTCATTTCTGAGCCCGACTTGTTGGTCTGCGATGAAGATGAACTTGTGTGTGAACTTGCTGATCAGGGTGTCATAGCTGCCAGACGCATGACTTTCAGGCGCGATGGCGCGCTGATCAAATCACGAAATGTTATTTTGACTTTTAACAGCCCGAAGGTACCTACTGAAATAAAGGCTGGTTACTTGTTATGTGCAGTTCGTCCTTATATACCAAATCCTCTACGCTGTTTTAAGTGCCAGAGGTATGGACATTCCCAGCGGTCCTGTAACAGTGCTGCGAGGTGCGCCAATTGTGGATCCCGAGACCACGAAGGGACTGGATGCACTTCAGAGCCCTGCTGTGTAAACTGTGGTGACTCCCACGCTGCTTATGCCCGGTCCTGTTCGAAGTGGAACGACGAGAAGGCGATCCAGCGCCTCAAGACCCTGGAGGGCCTCTCGTATCCTGCTGCCAAGGCCAAGTTGGGTATTCCCAACAACCGACAGCGTACTTTTGCCGCAGTGGTTCAGTCTCTGCCGCAACCCGTGCAGCCCTTTGTTCCGCGCCCTGTAGCTCTCGCCGCACTTGCCAAGCGATCTACAGTTGAACAAGCGAAACAGGTGGATTTCACCGAGCTCCAGCTTATTCGACCAGCTGAGTCTGCGCCTTCTCTTTTGCAGACGACCGACTCTTCCGGTTCCCAGCAGACAGCCTGCACGTGCGGAAGACCCGGCTCTCAATCCGCAAAGGTTTGCCGTGTCCATCGAAGTGCCGCGGTCCACCTGACCAACATTGCAACTGTCTCGGGCTCAGCGAGGTCCCCACCCTCACCCAACATTATAGAGGAACATCGGGGTGAGGAGAGTGACAGTTCGTCCCCAGCCTCACCTACCATTGCAGAGGAACATGAGGGGAGGATAGTGACAGTTCGTCCTCGCCCTCGGCCAGCATTATCTTGGAGTGTGTGGGGAGGAGAGTGACTCTTCCTATGTGTAGTTGTGTTCGATTTCGTAATGTGTTTTATCATTCTCATTCCTCAGTTTTACTTAATCGGCTTGTTTCTCACCATTGTACCATGTTTTTCATACTGTTTGTTTCATTGTCTTTTTTGGCCCTTCCTTTGTACTCATGGTTCGGTTTTACTTGGTCAGCCAGATTTTGCGATTTATGCCCCGTTTTTTTTTTTTTTTACTTTTGTCTGTTTGTCTTGTGTCTGGCGCTCTTTGGCCAACCATGGCCCTTGCGCCATTAAAATCTAATAACCAACCAACCAACCAACCCCCAGATTTTAGAGCGTCCACCCTAGTGCCCCCCCCCAGATTTTAGAGCGCCCACCCTAGAGCCCCCCCCCAGATTTTAGAGCGTCCACCCTTAAGCCCCCCCCCCCCCGTTGAAAAATTTCTGGCGCCGTCCCTGGCTGGCGCGCTACGTATACTTAGTCTCGGAACTTTTTGTTCGCACTTATATACGTATTACTCCAGTGTTTCGCGTTAATGCGTTGACAGGTGTTAATCACTTTTATATTAGTGGAAGGAGAACGCACCAGAAAGGGTAAGAATTAATATCTTCAAAAGCGCCTAGGCAGAGAGATAAACACCGGCATAGGCTTCGATGAAACATATAAGGCACTGTTTTGTGGTGAAAGTGAGCATATTTCGTTAGGTTGGTGTTAGACGGCGACCAACCTAACGAAATATGGTCACGGCGGACGTGCAAAGTCTCAAATCAAGGAGGACGTTTAACGTTTGCTGTCAGTATCGAAGGAGCGCTGGGGGGAATTTTTTTTTTTTTTTTTTTTTTTGATTGGAGGTTTAACGACCACCGTGAGCAACTCAATGGGCTATAAGCAGTCGCCCGTCCCTAATTTAGGGTCACTGGTTCCAGGGAAGGGAGAGAGCCAGTGCCGTAAGACAAACACAACATCCATGCCTCACCGGGATTCGAACCCGGACCCCTTACGGACGAATGATCAGAGGCCAACGCCTTAGACCACTGCGCCACCGGGGGCGGCCTGGGGGAATTATTCTCGCCCCAAGAGTAGACGGGAGACCTTAACGTTGAGAGTTAATGAGACGGTGGAGAAAGAATAAGCTTAAGGTTTGTTTGGTTGTTGTTTTTTTCATTCGCTTACGAAACTAAAACCGCGGAAGCCGAAACTACCTTTTTTTCTTGGAGCAACAATTTAATTCTGTTTTTAAGTTTTAAAAATGACTTAACGAAATATTCAAGACTGGTTCTATATACTTTGAACGCAAGTAGTTTGTTTTTCAGATACATTTCTTTTTAAACTGGGAGCTAATGGCGCCTTACCGCAGAAAAAAAAGCAGATCGATTCCCGTGTGATGGCTCTCACGGGATTCTAAGCCTGATCAAATCTAATGCAATATGACCGCAGAGAAGCGAGGGCCGTTACGAAGTTCCTGAAGAGCCGACTATCGACGTCAGAGAAGTGGTCGGTGATTGGTTCATCTAGCATCCGTCCTTCTTCTATGCGAAAGGTATGCAAAAACTTGTGGAGCGATGAGATAAATGTCTGTACGCGTAAAGTGTTACAGCAACCTTATGCTTTGGACTTCAACTTATTCCTCCTGCGGTGAAGCTTAGTAAACCAACGTTGAAGAGTATCCTCAGACCACTTTTCATTTCAAGGTGCTATATGCACTCCATAAATCCTCGAATATATATACCTGAATAAGTCACCACGTATATATTGATACGAAAATTGGGTCTAAATTTTAAAATGGGGGACGGACTCGGTAGGCGTGGTTAAATTATGATGATGATTAAATAAGTATTCGGCCTATTACAAAATTAATTGGGAAAATTAGCACGTTTTAATTGAGGAAGTCTGGTAATTCGCTTTGGCTAGATGAAAACAAAGGAATTGAGAGATCGCCTTTGTAGGTCTACTCAAAAATAAGGAGACCACCCAGCCGGGCGACGCGGCGGCACCCGTGCCCTCATAAATACGCCTTCAAGTGAGCCATTAGTGCCAAAAACCCTTAGGAAACGCTGAAGGTTATGGCCATTGGGAGTCGAGGGCCAGTGACAAGCACCTGTACGGATGAGAGAAATCTTAAGTGGTTGACAAAAACAAAAAGCCGGGAAGTTAGCACCCGAACAGAAAAAAGGCACAGGAAGAAGAAAGAAGGAGTCTGCTTACAAACCTCGTGGAGGAAGGAGGAAAGGAGAAATGCTCTTCTTTTGGCAGATGTAAGTCCAAAGAGAGAGAGAGAGAGAGAGAACGTAGTTTTCTGGAGGAAACGGAATGGCAGATGTCTATTCGAGAAACGAGAATCGTAGTCGCTAAGCGCAGTTGTCAGTCGTTCGACCTACCCGTTATAGATTGAAAGAAATAGTAATCGAGAATTAACTCAAATGGCAGAGAGTCAGTCCATTTAAGTTTATCATTCCAGCAGGTGAATGTCAAAACAGGGAAAACGAACCGTTTTGGACAGTTGCTGTTTCGTCGGGTGGCTTCAAACATCGGAGTAGCGGTCAGCTTGGCCCTGGATACTTTCACAGTTACGGAGGAGGTAGAAACGAAACCAGCAAGAGAACAGCTATACACAAATCGAGACTTCCAGCTTCGCGGGCTCATTGCCCGCAGGGACGCCGCCTCTGCTCATTTAAGACGCTTGTGGGATCAACGCAAAAAGGGAACCATCGCTCTTCTTGGTAAAAGGAGACAATCCCTGGTGTCTCCCCCACCTACACACGGCCGGTGAAGAGCGGAGAAGTTCGCTCTCTGCGTCGCCGAAGGAAGGAGAAGTGAAAGCCAACGAATTAGTGATGACCCTCTGTGACAAACAGGTGAAATATCCCACCACTGTTACTTCAGAGGGTGTGTGTGTGTGAGTGTGTCGGCAGCTTAACTAAAAAGGGTTAAGTCATCTTTAATAACCCGGATTACCGTGCTACTACAAGAATAAGTGAGTACTTTTACTTTGTTGTTTAAAGCTATCCTTTCGCTGAGTGGACGAACTCAGTACACCAGCTGAACCCAGACTTTATTTTAGAACTCAGATACGCCTTTTGGCGGAAGACTGATTTCAGAATCTAGGGCCAGATAATATTAGTTCAGAATAAAGAGAATAACTCATGTTTGTATTGCCGTGAGCAATGCCCTGGGAAAGAGTTCTCTTCTAAAAATAAAGATGTGTAAGTGTTTCAATCTTACTTTATTTGTTCTACGGGCTCTGGTGTTAAAAATAATTCCTGTATTCCAGCTAACGTTCTCGCTAATATATACCACCTCCCGAATTTAAAAGAACCCACAAGTCTCGGATCCAAATATCGTATCAGTTATTGGCTGCTGCAGGATCGAGATCACGTTCGTATCAATCGGTGGTGAGCAGTGGAATATTCATAACCTCGCTCGGCACTTATGTATGAATTGGTGGTCAACGGTGGGATAACGACCAACAAGGGCGTAACAATTGGTGGCAGCGGACGAGATTGTATCAATATGTACTTTCATATGTTGACCTTATTGTGGGGTAAAGTTTATGGAAAGTAAATGATAAATTTTTACTCATTCTCCGTATTCACCAGACACTGCACCCTCTTATTATCTCTTGTTTAGTTGTTTGCAAAATCATTTTAATGACAACAAAAAACGAAACAGGAAAGTGCAATATTCCACTCAGAAAAAAAAAAAAAAAAAAAAAAAAAAAAACACCTTAGCTGAGAATGTCTTGCATATCTTCTTTATTCACCAGATACAGCACCTTTTAATGACCATTTGCTTTGTACAAAATAAGCATTAATAACTTATTTTTTTCTTTTATCCAGACCAACAAGAGCGGTATTACCAATTTTTTTTTTTTTTTTGATTGGAGGTTTAACGACCGCTGTGAGCAACTCAATGGGCTATAAGCAGTCGCCCGTCCCTAATTTAGGGTCACTGGTTCCAGGGAAGGGAGAGAGCCAGTGCCGTAAGACAAACACAACATCCATGCCTGACCGGGATTCGAACCCGGACCCCTTACGGACGAATGATCAGAGGCCAACGCCTTAGACCACTGCGCCACCAAATTTGCAGAAGATCGCTGTTGTAAGTATAACAATGGAAATCATGTAACTAATTAATTGAAAAAAAAATGTTTGTATAAAAAGAAAATTGTGTTTTTATTTCAAAATCGGAATAACTTTCCGCAATAAAAAATGACTGAATGTGATTATCGGTGATCACAATGACAACGCCTGCATTAATGCTACAGGATACTTTCAGCAACGAAGCTCTTTGAAGGAGTCTTGTCTTCGCAGATTCTGTGCACTGCGTATCGTTTCTTTATTGGCTAATTTGCGCAGACGAAGTTTTTGTTCTTCTTCCTTCATTTGAACAATCTCGATCACGGTCGTCTTACCACCTTCAAGAGCATCTACGCTTTCGCACAGTGGAGATCAAATCGAAAGTGAATAAGACACTTGTCTTGAGAAAAAGAAGAAGGATGCAACAGCGCTCTTTCTTCTTTCCGCTCCCTCTGCTCTCGAGTGAAGAAGAGCACCAGTCAGTTCCATGTCAAAGTGGCCCCGAACGTAGCTCGCTCCTAGTGCTGCTCGCGTGTTGAGAAGCCTAATCAGGCATCATCACAAGGAGAGAAACGTGCTTCGGACGAGGTAGTACTCTCTAATGAGCTGGTAGCGCGACCGTGAAAGGGCCCTATCGAGCCCGTTATCGGCAGCTACCTCGGTGCTTAAAGCGTCGAGATAAAACCACTCCAGTGACGGACGACGGTGCTCGGACTCCTCATCCTCCTGGGAGGGACACCGCAGCAATCCCACCTCTCGACGGCATCCGCACGAACGGAAAGTGTCAGGAACCTACAGTTCCTGCCTTCCTCAAGCGTACTGTAATCAGACGAATCAAAACTTCACGCACAAGAATAAATCAAATAGTCCACCGATTTATTTTTCCTTTCGACGTATTGCATTCTTCTCAGAGCGCACAAATAAAATCTAAATTTTTAAATAATATTTTCCAGCAAGAATAAAATGATGCTTTTTTTGTTTGGTGGTTTAACGTGCTGCAAAGTTGCCGGTAGGTATCTGTGGGGGTGGTTTTTTTGGTTTTTTTTTTCAGAAATTTCCGTTTTTTAGAGTCCCCGTCTAGTTTAACTTCAGTATTTTCACAGATTTTCCGTAGTCAGAAATTCTGTTTATTTCAGAAAAATCCATTTCAGGTTTCTCCGTATTTAAACTGAAATTCTGCTAAACCGACGACCCTGCATTTTTCAACCCTTTTCCCCGAATAATCCTTCCGCTCGCACGCCTTCAACCACTGAGCCACAGGCACGGAAATTCGAGTCACGTACATCATAAAACAGATTGCGTGACAATGAATTTTTTTTTTTGTCATTAATACGAGTGATTTAGTCATTTTATTTTCTGTTGGAGTTTTTTTTTTTTTCTGTAGGAGGACATTTCACAAATTAAGCATTTTTCATCCTGATTTTTTGAAGCAACAAAATGCTTTGCAACTTTATTTTTTTAAACTGACAATGACTTTCAGTTATCTTTAAAAAAGATGAAATGTACGTTTTTATAGTATTGTTTTACCAAAAGAAAAGCTCCTAAATATAAACTTTATTCTTGATAGCTATAATAGCTTTTGTCTTAAGTTGCCCAAAGGCTGATACATACACATCATATAACCATCTGTACAATAAGTTAAGTATACCCGGTTTCTTACAGTAACACAATATATATATATATTAAATAGCTGGTGCACAAAATAGGAGAGAGGAGAAGAAATATCCTGTGTCACAATAAACAAAATTCATGCGTTAGGCTATCCACAACATCCGATCTCGCTACGGAACTTCGAAATTCTACAGACGATTTAAATTTAAAAGTTAATCAAACCTCAAGTATTCTCACCAATCGCTCTTATTACCGGTAATTTCTCGTCATACAGATACGGAAAAAGTGAGAACGGAGATTTTCTGTTAATATACGAAAGGAATTGCGGAAAGGTTTCTGAAAATTCAGAATTTTCCGTTAAGGTGGTTCCACCTAAATTCTCTGCCTTATGTTTCCAATGGTAAATCTTCTTTACATATTTTCTTCGTAATTAATGAATTCCCAAGGATGAAAATTTGCACATCGATAAAACTAACTTTAAGTTATAGCATGGGATACTTAATGCATGCTGAAACATAACCTTAATTAAGCAATCCAACATTTGTTTGTCTACTGACGTCATCGATGTACAGGTGGCGCCATCTGTTAACAGGTCTAACATTACTCAAAGAAAAATGATTGATTTTTAATGTAATTATGGTTATGTTTTAGCAAGTATTAAGTATCCCATGCTATAACTTAAAGTTAGTTTGATTGATGTGCAAATTTTCATCCTTGGGAATTCATTAATTACGAAGAAAATAAGTAAAGAAGTTTTACCATTGGAAACATAAGGCAGATATTTTTTAGGTGGAACCACCTTCCGCCAATTGTAAGAAAGAAACTGCGGAAAGGTTTCTGAAAATTCAGAATTTTCCCGTGCTGCGAAAAATGCGTGATATTCAGGTTTCTTTCCGTCATTTTACGGAAAGATTTGTATCAGAAATATGCATCTTTAAGTCACGAAAGAAATGATGGAAAGTGGCTCGTGAATTTCAGCATTTTTTTGACATTGTATAACATCATAATTCATTTTAAAATGCGAATGTCCTGTAATTCTTTTCCAATAAAAATGCAACAGGAAAACTGCACGGTTAGTGGAATTAACGTTCCATATTTGTTTGAATGTAGAGTTAGTCTCTAAATCCATTCTCACTCGGCAGTCCCTTGAAACTCATTTTTCTACTGCTGTTAAGAACGTTGAAGCAGGGATGTTGCAGTGGGGAAATTATTGTAATTAGGAATTTAATTAATCTAATCATTATTAAGTAGTCTATATAGTCTTGAATCTCAGTGAATTTAATCCAGTTACGAGTGCTTCTTAATTAAACTAATTAAGCTAGAAGCAGAGCAGATTATTTTTCGCTCTGGAGCTTCTGGCCCGTTTCACACACGCGAAAAAAAAACCCTTGCTCTCTCCTTAAAATGTTGCTTAAAACGAAATCTTACTAGATAATGTTTACTTAAATTTGTTTTGTGGAGTACTCAAGCTTCCTTTTTCCAATGGATATTTAAGACTCCCAGAAATAAATGGCTTTCACCATTGCAGTCTAAATTAGTTTCTGCTACCAACGACATCTTACTCGGTATAAGCTGATTTCAGTTTTTGCATCCCAATACGACCCCAATTTGGACAACAACATTTCAATGTTTTCTTACCAAAATGACGAAATCTTGTTCCTTGAATGCCAAAACTTGTAAATCCAGAAGTCTGATTTCGACCGATCACTATATACTTTCTTATACATATAAATAAATGGAAGTAAAACGGGGAGAGGTGGAATGGGGAGGTAAAAAGGGAAAGGTATTGAAGACGTAAAAGCACCGGGCGTTCCTATACTTTTTCAATTAGAATTACACCACTGAATGAAGGAATGAAAATCATGAAAATCATCAGGGCAGTCCTTTATTTCTCACTCCTGTTTGCACATCAGCTTCTAAAAGACGACAACAAGTAATTCTGGAGTTAATTACAAGTAGCATTAACTCCGAAATTTTTCAACCGAGATCTTTCAATAGCACAAGTTTCGCGCTTTGTTTTTAAGCAGTTTTCTGTGGTGTCTGGCTCGTGACTGGTGTTTAGACTAGAGATGAGAAAGAGGTAAGAGTCTGTGGGTCATATAAATCGAGTCAGCAGCTACCAGATGAGGTTTTTTGCCTATTTTATTGACATATTATGTTCTAACTGAATCAAACCTACATTGTGAAAAATGACAAATCTACACTATTAAAAATTTTGTAGTGCATTTCACCAAAAAGTGGTACTGCACAAGTTACGTCCCCTTTTGAGGAAAGGTACACCGATGGGTGTAGGAGAACTGGCCACCGGAGAAATAGCCACCGGAGAACTGGCCACAAAATTTTTAAGGGGCTGTATAAACATTGCGTTTCTGACTGCTTCGTGGCCACGACCCCAGAGTTTGGTTATCTGAGTCATATAAAGTTTCCGTAATTTCGTCTTTTCTTAATTGCGATAATAATTAATGTAATTCTTCATAAAAAATTTTATGATCTATTATACAACTCAACAAAAGATTTCAGGGTTTTCAAACTACAAGTCTGCAAATTTTCTGAGCGCATGTGCTGACTCAGGAAACTTGTCGAGGGGGGGGGGTGCCAAAAGTGTAAAATATAAAGAATTTTTGGTCCGCTCGAGAGATTTTCAGCATTTACAAGCTACAACTCGACACATTATCTGAGGGCATATCCCCCCCCCCTTCCCGACAGGTTTCCTGGGTAGGCACATGCCCTCAGATAATTTGTTGAGTTGTAGCTTGTAAACGCTGAAAATCTCCTGATCGGACCAGAAATTCTTTATATTTTACACTTTTGGAATTCCCAAGAAACAGATTTTCTGCGTTAGCACATGTCCGCAGAGAGTTTGTTAATATGTAATTTGTAAACGCTCAAAATCTCCCGATCTGACCAGAAATTCTTTGCATTTTACATTTCTGCCCCCCCCCCCCGACAGGTTTCCTGGGCAGGCACATGCCCTCAAATAATTTGTTGAGTTGTGGCTTGTGTAAACGCTGAAGAATCTCCCGATCAGACCAGAATTTCTTTGTATTTCATATTTTAGGTTTTAAGCACACTCCCCCTGACAAGTTTCCTGGGTTTGCACATACTCGCAGAGAATTTCTTTAGCTGTAATTTATAAACCTTGAAAAATATCGTAAATAAGAAAATACGAAATTACGGAAATTTTATGTGTGTCAGATAACCAATCTCGGGAGACGTAGCCACAGAGCCTATGGCCCGAAAATCATGGACATGTCTAAATTTCTTACTGAAAATTAAATATTAAAAAAATATATTTTATGAACAATAGTTGCTCAAGTAGTGGGGAATATAGCCACACGAAATTTGTTTATGTAGAATAATTTTATGTCACTGAAATTCCAATGTGTCCAGTTCTCCGTGTGGCTAGTTCTCCGGTGGCCACTTCTTCGTACCCGCTCAATCTCAAGATTAAAACATTAGGCCAATTAATGCTGCAATTTGGGCATGTTACACCACAACTGAAACTATTCTCGTGGGAATAACCTTTTAGGGTGAACTCTGAAGTTTGTTTTCGGAGCTATGCTGACGAATGAAAATGTTATTTGGTTAGTTAGAACGACCTGAAATATTACGTATGCATGACACTGCCAAATCTCCAATCACCTGTCGAAACACCATACAAAAATCGACACACAATGGTAACAGTACAATTACATGCCACTTTCCAAACAGGCATCGTTTACATAATCTTTCCTTACCTCTGAACTGCAGGAGCAATAAAGTCGTAATCACCGGGGTATGCAAACAAAATGGCTGGGTACATAACTGACATCAGAAAGCTTCAACATGAAAATAACTGCGTGTTAGGAACACCAAATACACAGTGGCGTACCGGAAAAACTCGGCCCCTACCTCTGGAAGAAATGTTTTCGAGGCCCTTTTGCAAAAATGCATTAGCTTTTAATTACTGATAATTTTAACTTCCATAACATTAACTAGGCTTTACGGGTGTTTTAATAAATGAAATTCTTTGGAGCCTACGAGTATTTTTCGTAAAATCAAAATTATTCCACTTTATTGCGTGAAATACAAATGTGTAGGTTGTAATTAGAATGTGATTGCCCTGGTTTTATACCGATAAAAATTACTACAAAATAATTACGCCAAAGTTAATCATATCACGTAAAATTTATTATTTTAAAGAACATCTTCTTTGAAATACCTCACGATTACACACAAAACGTGCAACTGTCGTGTGACAGTGTCGAATGACTTCCGATTTATACGAAATATCACAACATAAGTAAAAAAAAATTTTTATACGAAATATCACAGCATAATATCTAAGTAACGATTAAGAACTGTAGCACAGAAAACATAAAAATACTGAAACGATGCAAGTTTTCCGTCTTTAGCGCGATTTAATGATTAAAAGATGAGAAATATATACAATTAAAACCATGAGCACTTTCGAGGCAGCCGCTGCTTCGAAAGTGCTCATGGTTTTAATTGTAAATATTTCTTATCTTTTAATCATTAAATCGCGCTAAAGACGGAAAACTTGTATCGTTTCAGTGATTAATGTCGCACGAGTCTTCAATATTTGTTGAACATAAAAATACTTTAAATATATACTCTGGTACATAAAAAATGCACTTAATATAATGCCACAATGTTTTGCACATAGTAAAAACAAATCTTTTGACTCTGTTATGTAAAAAAAAATGACACTGGTTTCTGATTTTTCGTTCCCGCGAAGAACACATTTTAGTTTAATATATTCTGAAGGATGCGTCGTTATGTACAAACCACTGTAATACATAACACCTTATCCTTACTGGTATGAAAATCCCACTCATTGAACCGATATTTCCTTCACATTCACTTGTTAACATACATGCATAGAAACTATTGCAGGGACTGTGAAAAGGGGCCTCGTGTTCTCTTGAATAGCTGCTAGCAAAAATTGCTTTTCTTTTTAACACTTCATTCAAAAGCTGCCATAATTCTTGGCTATTTCTTTAACCAGTTTCATAAGAAGTTTTCGCAAAAAAACTTGTACAATCTTTCTGCTTAGGCTAGAGGCCCTTTAAACCACGAGCCCCCCCCCCCGCGCTGTAGGGGTTGCGGGAACACTTAACTTCAGAATTATCCAAACTAACGATCTGTTTTCCTAATTAAAAATCCGAGATGGCGGCACAACGCTATAGATACGTCTCCTCGTCCATTGCTTCGATCAAAAAGAAGCATGCGCGGTTTTCTTGAATAGCTGCTAAACTTAGTGCACTTTCGTTACGTTTTTTATAGTTTGGACGGAAAAATGGTGAAAGTCAGATGATTTCGAGCAAGCTGGATTAACGGAGGTCTACCGGGGCTATAGCCTAGGGGCCCACCATTACCAAGGGC
The DNA here is from genome assembly GCA_039090855.1 of Macrothele yani. Taxonomy (NCBI): domain Eukaryota; kingdom Metazoa; phylum Arthropoda; class Arachnida; order Araneae; family Macrothelidae; genus Macrothele; species Macrothele yani. The sequence goes on from CM077004.1 coordinate 45,136,401, forward strand.
CCAGGATGTAGGCAAATAATACACAGGCCCACCAGTACGAATGGCCCAGGAGGTAGGCCGTTACACAGCTTATATATTTATATAGAGGAAGAAGTAAAATAGCTTTAGTTTTGTCTCGTATGATTTCCACTATATTACAAACAGAGGCTAGGAGACGAACAGATGAGCCGCGGATGGCTTAGTGGTTAGCGAGTTAGACTATCAATGCAAGGTCCTCAGGTTCGAACCTGGGCTGATCTTTCAGAGATGGTGTGATTTACTAACAATCGCTGAATATCGGACGAGCACGTTAAGTGACCGCCCCCAGGCTGGACCCACTGGTTAAATGGGTATCCTCTCCTATGCCTCCCCCCTGAAATTCTCTCACCCCTCTGTGTGCAACATCGTACTTGTACGGTGGCGCCATCTACTGTACTCTAATCTCACTACAAACTGTTCTGTCAAAGTCGCTAGACTTGCTCTCATTCCTTCCGTTTCTGTGTCCTGCCCAAAAGGCGATCTCGCTGTAGGTGGCTGGCCTAAACTCTACTCACTGTGGACGGAAGTCCCTACAGGAAAATGACAAATACTGTGGACTGTGGATTCCCAAGTACCTCAGTCAATCTTCGTTCCCAGCAGACGAACAGATTTCAAGGTGGTGACTCGCTAAGCATAAACGTTCCATGTCGCTGTGTACAGTAGGGTCGGCGAGACAGTTATAGTGTTTTCACTACTATCCGCCAATGCCTCTCTTCTTGTACTTGGAACCGTTAACGGGAGAAATCCGCTATGGCTTTATATTGAATAACAAAGATGATGCACCAAGAAAAGTAAACAATGTTAAATTGTTAAAAATTCCAAGACAAAATCTAGGAATCTTAAGCTCTTAACTCATAATAGAATAGTGAAAAACACAGCGACTTTTTAAGAAAACCCTGCAGATAATTTATTAGTTTGAAGAATTCACTACGTATTAATTATCACAAGCATATGGCTACGTTTCGTGTTTTAACAGACTTCAATGATGATTCTCAGTCATAAGTTTTTCGGGAGCCTACTCAGATGTCTTAGCCTTGGTAGACCACATAGATGCAGGCGCGGACTGGGCCGCCGGGATATCGGGAAAATTCCCGGTGGGCCTCCATATTCTGGGCCGGTGGTGTGCCTTATGCTAACTAAAAAAAAAAAAAAAGTATCTGTACTTGTACTTCAACATTTTTGTAGAAGAAAACGAAGTTATATTAGGAAACAGCAAAGTTTGTTTACCACTTTGTCGGCTTCAGGAAAAATACAAAAGTCGAGAAAGAAGAAGGGTGTATAAAAAAAAATTGTTTTTGATAAACACCATTCCTCTTTCTCAACTTTGAAATTTGAGCCCGTCCCTTTCGGAAGACATCCTCTAATTCAATCCACTTTTGCCAATTGCAATTACAGTTGAATAATCAATACAATATAATCAAACACTCTATCGATAATCTGGGACATAAACTCGAAACTCGTTGAGTACGTTAATTAATGCATTGAGGTTCACTTATAGGGTAGATTTTTTCGGTTGCTGCTTTTCATTTTTGCTTGTTTGTTTGTTCTTTAAACGAGATGTGTATCTAATTTACTTCTTTTGGGGTTTACATTTACACGAATTCTGAATTCAGCTATCGCGATAAAATTCATAAGTACATGAAAAAAAGTCTTCGGCAGTCACTCTCAGAGAACGCACCTTGTATGTTACTTCTCAGCGACCGAAACAATTTTGTTCTTACCCTGAATTTTACTAGCGATCTACGATCAAAGAAAATGGGTAAAATGTTAATTATTGCCTGAAAAACTGCAGTAATCACAAAAAAAAAACGGCTAGTATTCGTAGACTTTTGTTGAAAAGATATCTAAATGATGATTCTGACATAGAATTTTTTTGTTTGTTTGTTTGTTTTTTAGATGGGGAATCTTCATAATTTTTTCCCCCAAGTGGGCCGCACAAATCAGCTTCCAGGACTGTTTATGGTTCGCCAATCCCCACTGCACAGATGTCTTAGCCTAGGGGCCCATTAAGGTCTCAATCCGGCCCTGATTTCGAGCACCACTTTGTAGTAAAAATACCAAAATTGCACCATGTTATGGTATAAGTGCAGGGTATTGCACGATGATGTCCGGCAACGTTGAACCGAAATTTTTAAGAGTGTATATTGATGTAACTTCCAAGATTGCTCCATGAGCTCTTTCCAATGATAGAGTGTTATGCAAAGAAACAAAACTCTTGTTCTTTCCCTCAGTCCGACGGCATCAATGATGCACGTGTTTCATCAACGGCGCTATGAATTTTGCCTTCATAATTTAGAATAATTATAATAACACTATTCCATTTATACATGTAAGAAAGATTAAGCTTGGGTATTTTGATGTTTTAGAAAAGTTTTAAACAGCAAGTTATAAATGAAACAGATAAATAATAAGGAAACACGAAGTAAGACAAGAAAAGGTAATGGAATTCCTATGCAAAACCAATCCACAATCTGCACACAGTTAGCATAAAACTATATCTTAACTACAATGGCGTACCGGAAAAACACGGGGGCCTTCCCACAAAAAAAAAAGCATCTTCCAGGCCCTTTGGGGAAATTCTATTAGCTTCTAATTACTGGAAATTTTAAATTCATTGTTATTAATGAGGTTTTATAGTCGTTTTAATAATTCAAACACTTTGGAATCAACGGATATTTTTCGTATAACAAAAATTACTACACTTCAGTGCCTCTATAACACAAATATTGACGTGGTAATCAAAATTATTCGCCTTCGTTTCATACCAATAGAAAGTATCACAAAACAGATACACCAAAGTTAATCATATCACACAAATATTATTCTTTTAGAGAACTAAGGCCAGTCTCTTTAAAATGCCTCAAAACACACACAAACACAAAACACATAACTGCCGTGTGACAGTGTCTGATAACCTTTCCAGATTTGTATGAAAATATTGAAAAGAAGTAAGCAAATATATAATAATAATTGTGGCATAAAAAAAAAGTAAAACTTCTTAAATTATTCACTCTTGAATATAAAAAAACACTACATAATGCCACAATATTTTGCACAGTATTTTTTTCTTGACTGCTATAAAACAAATAACACATGTCTGTGTTTCTCCGTTCCCACGAATTTGTTCCTTATAATCCTAAGGATGAGTGCAAACAACTGCAATACGAAACGCCTTGTACCCATTGTTATAAAATTTTCACAATGATATTTCTTTCGCGTTCTCTTGCTAATTTGCATGCATAGGAACTATTGTTATAACTGTGAAAAAAGGTCTCAAAGACCTCTGGAATAGGTGCTTTCCCATCATCTAATTTTTGTAAACTAAAACTTCGACCCCCCCCCCTCCATTACTTTTCTTGATACTTCATTCAAATCTGCCGTCAAAAAATCCCTGGCTATTTGTGTAACCAGTTCCATATGCAGTTTCCGCATAAGATTTTGTAAAATCCTTCTGCTGAGGCTAGAAGATCTCTTAGCCGTGAGGCACCCCAGCACTGCGGGAGTTGCGGGGGCTATCAGTACACTCATGGTTAATTATCGATATTTATCGCTCAAAACAGTTCATACCGGAAGCGTGTATGGGTTCTGTCACGATAAGAATGACGAAATTTTTTACTATTATTTTATCCTATTTCATAATTTAAAAAAAAATCCTTTTCCGGAGGAATTGATCTTAAAAGATATAGGCTCACACGTATTTTTGCAATTTAATAAATAAGTGATGCAACATTTCGAAGCTTCAGATGCATTATGCTAAGCTCATGTTGCAGAATTTTCTTTATTTCCCCGCTTGGGTTAGTTGTAAATGTCTAATTGTAACCTATGAAAGGCAATGCCACTCGTCATATATGAAAGATACAAATGTACACTATAATGATAAAAGTCACCGGACACCTAGAAGAGAAACACAACATAGCATTTATTGACAAACATTAGTATGGTGTCGGTCCACCTTTGGCCTAAATGACTCTTCGAGAAATGCTTTCGACAAGGTTTTGGAACACAGCGATAGGTATGCGCTTCCATTCAGTACATAATGCTCCCGCTAACTTTTGCTTAGTAGTAGGAATTGGTTCCGAACTTCTTATGAGGCGCTCTAATTCATCCAATAGGTATTCCATGGGATTAAGATCAGCGCTCTGTGCTGGCCAGTCCACACACGATACGGAATTATTGTCAAACCACGCCGTAATAAACCTTACTTTATGGCTCTGTGCATTATCTTGCTGGTACCAACAAGACTCGGTTCCATAGCATTGCTACAGAGTTAGTAGGGCGTAATTGTCCAGAATATCGAGGTAGACGTGCTGGTTAACAAGTTTGTCCTCGATAACCAATGGGCTGGGAACATACCACGAAAAATACCTCCAAAGGAGTACACTGCCAGCTCCAAACTCGACCGTAAAAACAGTACACTGTGGTAAATAGAGTTTCCCCGGCTACCGCCACACCCACACACGGCCATTAGACTGATGGATCGTGTGTCTGGATCCATCAGTCCATAGGACCCGTTTCCATCGATCAACGGTCCACAATAAATGTTCTTTACACCCTGCTAAACGACGAGTAGCATTCCGAGTGGAGATGAAAGGCTTATGAGCAGCAGTACGATCACGGCAACCCATGGAATAAGTTCTCTGCGAATGGTACGAGTACATACAGACGTTCCAGCATTTTTACTCACCTGTACACTGAGGTCTTGTGCAGTACTCTGTCGATTAGCTGTAACGACTCTCCTGAGGCTTCGACGTCCTCTATCACTGATTTTCTTTGGTCTGCCGGTACGTTTTGCTGCTTCAGGCACGCCATGTGTCTTCCACTTATTCAGTAGCTACATCCAAAACAGTTGACTTGTGTATGTTTAAACGCCTCTCGGTTTCTTTTATGGACAACCCACTAATATAATGCCCCAAAATCTTTCCTTTCTAAAAGTCAGTTATCGCCCGCCGCGACATTTTCACTCAACCTCGCAGTGCGATATGATCGCGGTCAGCTGCAGGCTTGTTTTCATACCGTTTGCCGCTGCACCGCGCATCTGAATAACGCAGCGGATCCGTTCATTTGCTTTTGAAGTGGTGTCCGGTGACTTTTGTCAATATAATGTATATCACGAAAAGGCAGTGAATGTGACTTTTAATCCAGTATTTGTTATTAACCAATACTTATTATGCGTTTGCCCTGGAATTATCTTAGTTATTTGTTATGCTATCAGTCATGGCACTGTTGATTCTGTTTCCTAGTTACTCGCTCTATCGTATTTTCCTGTTTCTACCTTACATATAACGGTGGAACTCTGTGGAAAGCAATGTTTGAATTTCTACTAATGATTATCAGAGTTGGAAACAGATCAAAAATTTTGGACCCGACCCAGGCAAATATGTTTTGTATACTACAATACATATACAGTATATATATATACAGGGCGTTCAAAAAGTATTTTCGCAGTAGGTATCTTAGGTTATATGGAAATCAAACAAATGTATTATAGGAACGCATAATTTACTCACTTACAGGAAGTGTTGAAACTATCGTCCTTCATTTGCAAGACATAACTTAACTGTTTTAGGCATGTTTTTCAAACACATTTGCGACTGTCAAAAAGTCCCTCCGCAGTATTATTAAGGCTGATCTACCTAATTTTGATGTCGCTGCAGTCAAAATTTTTTAATTAAGCAACTTGTTGTATGTTTAATTTCAGTTTTTGATGTTTTCTTGATAACATACTAAGCTTCAGAATATGTTTCACAGCAAGACCAATTTTCACAAGTTGAAAGTTTCCAAAATGTGGATGCTGTTTTCATCATTGCCCCTCAGAAGGAAGGGACACTTCTCCTTCTGAGGACACTCTTCCTTCATATTGCATGACAAATCATTTTTCAGTCCGCGGGCACCAGTATCGAGCACAAAATTCCACAGTGCGCATTTTTCTTTAATTTTTTTTTCTTTTTGTTTTTCAAAAGTGAAACGGAAATAAAACCGGGTCGAAATCGGATCAGGAACACTTTGACCCGACCCGATTGAACCACTAGAAATTGTCAAACCGTTGACCCGCTGACCCGTTTCCATCTCTGACGAATATTAACTCGATGACAGCGTCTTGAAATACGTCGTGAAGTTTCCTTATATGCTACCTACTGCTGAATGTTATATTGTACTCTTGCAAACGAATAATTTCACGTTTCCCAGAGCGCTCACTTTGACTTTTTCTCGCTAAGCTGTTAGTTTAAATAAAAAACTGATTTAGTGAAAATGAAAAAAGAATGTGAGCCTGTTACTTAAAATGAAAAATTTATTTTTCTTAGCCAGCGGCAAAGAGTGGCCTTTTTGATAGCGTTACATGAATACTGCATTACGAAGTATAAGAGGTAATGCATGATGATAGAATGCTATTAAAACGAGGCTTTATTCTCATGGTAATTTTTAGCACACACTCACAAAAAGTACGTGCTTGCATTATCACATTGTCCGTCTGTTGGTGGACACCACATCTCTGCAACAATTGGTCCGATTTGTAAAATCCTTTTGCATTGGAAAGCCTGTAATGTGGCAACGATTATCCTGCTTTTTGGGGTTTTTTTACGATGCATAACTTCACCGCTAGAGGGTGTAAACGCAGATGCCATCGAGTGTAAAATACACTTTATTTCGTGCCATTACTTTTAAATATTTGACTGAGAAATTCTTTCTTGTTTTCGATGCCATTTATAACGAAGACTATTTTCCGTACAGTTTCTTTTTCAAGTAATGCTAATCCCACTACAATATCCGGACGGCTCCAGGTGATACCACATCGGATTTTTTTTTTTTTTTTGATTGGAGGTTTAACGACCACCGTGAGCAACTCAATGGGCTATAAGCAGTCGCCCGTCCCTAATTTAGGGCCACTGGTTCCAGGGAAGGGAGAGAGCCAGTGCCATAAGACAAACACAACATCCATGCCTCACGGGATTCGAACCCGGACCCCTTTCGTACGAATGATCAGAGGCCATCGCTTAGACAACTGCGCCACCGGGGCGGCCTACGTCGGAATGACCAAACATTCGTTGCCGCCCCGGTGGCGCAGTTGTCTAAGCGATGGCCTCTGATCATTCGTACGAAAGGGGTCCGGGTTCGAATCCCGTGAGGCATGGATGTTGTGTTTGTCTTATGGCACTGGCTCTCTCCCTTCCCTGGAACCAGTGGCCCTAAATTAGGGACGGGCGACTGCTTATAGCCCATTGAGTTGCTCACGGTGGTCGTTAAACCTCCAATCAAAAAAAAAAAGATTCGTTTGGAATTAGAATCAACGAATGTGAAAGGGATACAAAAGACGGTGAAATAACCACTGCCCTATCAACTGATCCTATGTGGAATGATATAAAGAAATTAGCTTCATACTCCACACCCAAATCTAATGCTATTCCCGAAACCTTAGAAATCTTGACCAGCAGCGAGGCTCTCTCGAGTTGCCACGCATTTAGAATCAGTTCTTCAAATAAAGCTGCATTTTCTCCACGGTACCACGTGCCGAACCAATGTGACCTCGTTTTTTCGAATGACTGATCACATTTGCGCCTATTCATTTATTGTCCAGTCAAGTCACTGCGTTCATATTGTTGAAGTGTTCTACTATCCAGTTTGTAGTTAACTGTCTACTTTCTTTGAAAAAGCCATCCGGTTGATGTGCGAAAGCTTGGAAACTTTGATTTATAAGTTACGCCAAGAAATTCGGATTACTAATATAGTTATATGTACTATTTTAAGTGTAATTGGTGTACAATTCCTTGTTATTAATTAGAAAGTATGCTCTATGGGTTCGAGATTATGTGAGAGCTCATGCATCATCTTCGGCTTCGCACGCAGGCGCAGTGTTAGGTAACCACTAGCGGAAGTAGAAACACTGACTTTGTTCGGTGGCTCCACCAACTGCTCATTGACAAGTCAGACCAGCGCATGATATTTCCCATTCAGTACGGAATAAACGGTATCACAAGTAATTTGCATCGCATGAGTGTTTCATATTTAAATAAATTATTTTCATTCATTTAAACCTGTTTCCAGTGATAGCACTGGATACTAGTGTTAACGTGACTTTTCCTTCCCGTTTGAGATCGATATTTATGCCTAATTTGAGTTGTGTGTGTGTCCCACAAAAGAATGAATGGGAAAATTTGCAGTTTCAATAGTTTTATTGTCAGCTAAAACTTAGTATGTCGGTTGTCCTGTAAATATGCCATTTGCTGTAATTTATTGATGATTACTTTAATTTTTACTCCAAACTTCAACTAAATCGCTACTTGCTTATTTTTCTAATCCTTATCTTATTCATTTCTCTTGCATCACTTCGTTCTGTTTCGCGCTCCCACAAGAGCGGCGACTGCTGCCTTTTGTTACGGAGATTTTGCAAATCATTCGTTTCGAAGAACAGCATGGGATTTTCAGCAGTAGCTCTCTTCGTCAGCCAGTATGAGAAACTTCGACAACGCATTCAAGAAGACGGTTATCGGCTACGGTCATTAGTAGAGTTGTGAAACATCATTTCTCAGGCAGTCGAGCTTAGTACGTTGGCTAAGTGTTTCATAACTTTATTGCCTGGCGCAGCGATCGACACATTGTGATATATCAGTGTACAGAGACTACGTAATGAGTTTATTGTTCTTGATGATGGCAGGGGAAAGCTGGAAGGAATAGCAAAGGGAGGGACGAGAAGAGGAACAGTCGGGAACGGAGGTCGAGGTACATCGGATAGAAGGAAGTATTTAGGAAGCAGAGTGCTTCCTGGCCTACGAAAACGAGAGAATTAAATGTTACGTAAAATTGGAGTGAGTACGAAACAGCGTGTAATTAAGGACTAGAAGAAATAACGAGAGGAGTTAGAGCTTTAAGAAGAATCTAAGATTAACATATATAGGAACACCCAGATCTCTCTCTCTGTCTGTGTCTGTCTGTCTGGAACGCTCTCGAGTGATCACGTGCTACTACTAATAAATACCTAGATCTCTCTATCTCTCTGTCTGGAACACTCTCGAGATGTTAAAGTGATTTCGGGCTATATAATAGCACGCGATCACTTTAATCATCAGTTTGAGATTGTGACGTATTTCTAATTTAACTTTCAATTTTAGTTCCTTTTCTTATGTAAATTTGAGCTTGTTCTCTTTTGCACTTTCAAAACTTAACGTGACATCTTCTCTCTCACATGAATGAGGTTGGCAACACTCTTGAGGTCAGAGAGAGTGACGTATGAATGTGATAAGAACGTTAGATAAAAAGGACGATACAGCAGTTGCTTAGTGTGTGTGTGTGTGTGTGTGTGTGTGTGTGTGTGTGAAGATGTTCGATTGTTTTAAGCTAGATTATACGACAGATAATTGAGGTATTATGTGTGAAGAGTAAAACTCTCAGTGCTATATTTTGCATTTAATCTACTGTGCTGGACCAATGAACGGTTATCGTAAGTACGACTTCTGCATATGTTTCGTCTGGCCGTAAAAGCTTAATTTGAACTATTCCGTGCAACTATTGCATCGTATTCTCATTTAGTTCAACATTTCCTTAGTCATGGTTTTAGACATAGCGTAAACCAATCTCGCACACGAAAAAGGGTTACGTTATAAGATGCCAAAGTGATCGGGTGCTACTACTAATAAGTACCCAGATCTATCCATCTCTCTGTCTAGAACGCTCTCGAGATGTCAAAGTGATTGCGTGAAGGCGATCACTTTGAGATGTCTAAGTGATCGCGTGCTAATTTAAAAACATTGGATTATCAATGACTAAGGGCTTCCTGATAGAACCACCAAACCCCGCAGTGGGGGAGGGGGCTTATGGCTAAGAGGGCCTATAGCCTCAGCAGAAGGATTTTTCAAAAATTTTGCCGCAACTTCATATGAAACTGGTTAAAGAAATAACCAGGAATTTTTGACGACAGCTTTGAATGAAATATTTAAAAAAAAGCAATTTTTTTTCAGTAAATAAATAAAATCTTCAAAAACATATTTTCGCTTGTAAAAACTGGGTGACGGAAAACCAGTTGTTCCAGAGGACTTGAGGCCCCTTTTCACTGCCGTACCAATAGTTCATATACATATAAATATTAATGAGAGAATGTGATTGAAATGTCAGTAGAATAAGTGAAATTTTTATATCAATGAGCATAAGACATAGCCGCCCTTAGCTGCCGCGGGGTCGGGTGCGGAACTAACCGTGGTGCTCCTTGCTTTACCCCCCCCCCCCCCCCCACACACACACACGACTTAAAACATAGTTTATTATAGTTATATGTATACAATTTAATGAAACGCCAAGACGTTTGAAAATTTACCAATGACGAAGGACAGCATTTAAAATTTCTTGAACACTACTTATTATGTAAATGTCTTAAATGATGTAAAAGAAGTACACCAGCATACGTCCTTATAATCTCTACCTATTATGAGACAGTACTAGGGAAAGGAATCTGAATTTTATTCATGTATCTTAAAGCACCGGCTGCAGTTTTGACATCAGATGGAAGTAACTCACGTAGCACTTTAATCTCTGTGAAAAGTTATTCTCCATTTATATCTTTATCATCTCCAAGTAAGGGTTTTTCTAGATGGACACACTTGCTTGTGAGTCCATCTAGAAAAAACCCTGACTCTCACTTGCCATAACGACGTGCCCAAGCAAAAATATACCTTCGCAGCACAACTTTTTCGATAACTATCAGTGCACGATGCATGTTGAAAGATATGGCCTCAATACTAATGTTTCGCTATAGACATAACATCGTAGTTTGCTGCCGATATTATATAGAGGTCTGCACGGGCCTTAATTTGGAAAGCCCGGCCCGTTTAAAATTTTTTAATTAAAGCCGGACCCGACCCGGCCCCGCCTGTATATTTCTCCTGTTTCCAAGGCCCGGGCCGGCCCGTAAAATTTCAACAATCACCAGAACACGAATTTAACACCTGGTGCACTCGGTCATTCGACTCCTGAAGAGTTTTCGTTTTCTTAATTGCTACACCTATTCTATTACAATAAACGTTAATTCAGAATATTTCTGAGACTCTGTATAAGTCACGTGACGTCCGGTGAGGGGGGAGGGGTTTGTACACTCAAAAATATTGCATGAAAAGGACAAATTCCATGCCTTTCAAATTTTCTGGGTTTTCAAATTATCATTCCCTACCGCCGGACCCGATGTCCTTGGGGATAAGGAGGAGGGGGGGGGGCTAATTTGAAAAGTACGAAATATCCAGAATTATATGAGTCCAATCGTTTTACTGAGAAAAGATTTTATGGCTTTATAAACTGCACCTACCTCTACTGGCATATCATATCGCTGAAATCCAACATGTCTCTCGTGTGTGTGTGTGTGTGTGTGTGGAGCACATTTGTGCCGTTTAAGATGCGATGTTCCAGACTTTGTGCTATCGTAACTCAAGAAGTTTTTGCATTTAGTGCACTGCACAACGTTTACCGGCCGACAAGTTTCAGAACGGGACAGTAATTTAAAATATTTCCAAATATCGCTTTTCCCCTTTACATTGTCTACAAGCACATATTCTCCGTAAGCGATTTTTTCGCAAAAATGTTTCGCTTTCTTAAACTCCATAATAAGTATGGAAAAAGTATTTATCAGTAACACTGAACTGTGAGCATATGCTAAGGGAAAACAACGACAGACTGGCCAGCTAATCAGTGTCACAGAAGTTTTGAAAACGGCTGCCTGATAGTTCAAATGGGGAAAATACGGCACCGATTTATACACAAAAGTAAGTTTCTCCCAGCCCATTTCTCCCGTGCCATTTAAGACAACTTAAAAGCTTTTCACACATCTAGAGAACAAAGTGCCGCCAACCAGAACAGTAAAAAAGATCGTCTGCGACAGCCCTGGTCTACGAGCTGGTGGCTTGGTTTAGAAATGCTGCAGTTAATAGCCTGCCCTGAAGCATGAGAGGAGGGTGAAAGTTAGGGAGAGAGAGAGGGAGAGAGAAGGGACCACATGCACATTGAAAAACTAAGGGATCTGACCCAGTCCAATTGTTTTGTAGAAGGGGAGGATATCGTAAAACTTGTTTTTTTTTCATCAGAGGAAATTATTCAGTCTCATCCTGCTGCTGTATGCTGCAAGTTTTCCAAACGAGAAAGGCACCCTACAGCGATTGTTTTGCTCATAAAAAAAAAAAAAAAAAAAAAACCTGCTCGGCCCATGTCTGTTTTACATTAAATATTGAAGGCCCGGCCCGTTTTCCCAACTTAGAAATGAGCAAATGCCCGAACTGGTCCGCGGGCCGGGCCCGTGCAGACCTCTATAGCCGATATTTAGGTAATTATAAATTCAGCAATCGATATTTAAAAAAAAAGAATAATTAAACGCGATGGAGTTTAAAAAATAAAATTAGAAAAATTGAAAATAAGAAACTCGCTCTCTCTCTCTCTCTTTTTTTATTGGATGTTTAACGACCACCGTGAGCAACTCAATGGGCTATAAGCAGTCGCCCGCCCCTAATTTAGGGTCACTGTTTCCAGGGAAGGGAGAGAGCCAGTGCGGTAAGACAAACATAATATCCATGTCTCACCGGGATTCGAACCCGGACCTCTTTCAGACGAATGGTCAGAGGCCATCGCTTAGACCACTGCGCCACCGGGGAGGCTCTCTCTCTCTCTCTCTCTCTCTCTCTCTCTCTCTCACTCTCTCTCTCTCTCTCTCTCTCTCATTTTTTTCCTCTTCTTTTTTGTTAGGGTGTGAGCGCGGGGTCCTATGGGCCCGCACCTGTTGCACACCACTAAGGGCAGATCTGGGATAAGGTGTTATGTATTACACTTATTTGCACATAACTGCGCATCCTTCAGAATATAATGAGCTAAAAGGTCTTCTCCACGGGAACGAAAAGACAGAGACCTGTGTCATTTTGTTTTTTATAACAGTTGTAACGTATGTTCTAAATTAACTTTCCTTTTTAGTTTCTTTCCCTATGTAAATCTTGATTTTGTTCTCAGTTATACTTCATACTTAACGTGATATCGTTTCTCTCAAACGAATACTGTTGGAAACATAATTGAGGTAGAATGAATGTGACGTGTGCCTGTTATGAGATAAGAACGAGAGATATAAACTACGATACAACAGTTGCTTGTGGAGCGTGGTGTGTGGAGTGTTTAATGTGGAGTGTTGATACTGATTTGTTATGTGAAGTGCTATATCTGTGCTGGAGAAATAAAGCATCATTTCCGTAAGTCTGACTTCTGTATAAATGTTTCGTCTGGCCGTTAAGGTTTAATTTAGGAACTCTTTCATCGTATGGCGATGTTTTTAAAATGACGTATCAGTACGAAAAGACATTTACGTTATACAGTGTCAAAAGAAAAGACTTTTACCATGTGCAACACATTGTGACATTAACCTACTCGGTTTTCGTGTATCACATGTGGTACAATGGTTTAACATTTTTTTAAATGCCCAATGGCAGAAAATCTTCCAGAACCTGTTGTATCACATGTGAAACTGCGTGTAAAATACTGTACTTTGCTAAATGTTCTCTTATCGTCAATAAATGGCAGCATAAGTCAACTTTCGTGACCTGCAGCAGCGTCTTGTAAGAAAAACACGATGTCTTCACATGGTCCTGGTAAGTGTTTTATAACTACTTAATTAAAAAATGTATATCTATTTAAGTATATACATTCATAAGTTAGTTATTTAAATTAAATAAGTTTAATTTCGTCAACATGTTAGATAGTAGTAACTTCTTAAACATTTTTGTATCACTGATGATACAATGGTTTCCAATCCTGTCGGAAAAATTTTTATGAGTTATTTTTAACGGGTGTTTACACTTGTATTTACTAAATATTTTCTACAATCTATGTAATATTCAATAAATATAATTTTTGAGAAAATTTTAAATAATGATGTTAACTCACGTAACTTGTGTTAACATCATTACTTGAAATTTTCACTTTTTTTTTTTTTTTTTTTTTGATTGGAGGTTTAACGACCACCGTGAGCAACTCAATGGGCTATAAGCAGTCGCCCGTCCCTAATTTAGGGTCACTGGTTCCAGGGAAGGGAGAGAGCCAGTGCCGTAAGACAAACACAACATCCATGCCTCACCGGGATTCGAACCCGGACCCCTTCGGACGAATGATCAGAGGCCAACGCCTTAGACCACTGCGCCACCGGGGCGGCAAATTTTCACTTGTAATGACATTATCCGTTTTTTCTGACGAATCCTCCGATGATAACAAACCACTTCCTAAACGTAGGATTATTCCTACATCTATGTCACCTGACTGAGAACGAAATAAGCATGTAAGACACATGCCTGAGATGACTGGAGACAGCGCTCACAGAAGGAGATGCCGAAATTCAAAGTGCAATGAGTTAAATACCATACGATGTTCAGACTGCAAGGTGTTCATATGTCTCAATGGCTCCAGAAATTCTTTCAAATTGTTCCATGCAAAATGATTTGTGATATATTATAATATCGCATAATATAACTTGAAAATCGATTAAATAAACCAGTAATTTTCGAATTCTTAAATCAAACTGTCAATTATGAATTTATGTACTTTTAATATTGTGATGAACACGTGCGGACGGACGTTTCATTCCGCCAATTGGTTGTTTCAGATAATAACTGATATTCTTCATCACCCACGTGGTACGATTTTAATCCTATGGGGGATTAAGAGAGGGGTGCATGAACACCTGGGGCATCTGACCTTGAAGAGTCAGCTGCTCGAGTGCTTCTGTTAAACAAGTTGTCATACTGCTTTTGTATACGTGCAAGGTTGTAATCCCCTGCGGGTATCCGACGACATTCCTGAGTTCAGGTATTTCACGTGCTCACCGGGAAAACCAGTTTTTCTTGCGCATGCGTGATAGAGGACAGAAAGGGCCAGGAGGATTAAGTGAGACAGTTGAGCTTCGGTCGTCAAGGAGAGAGGGTCCTGGTTTGGACACCAGTTTCTGGCGGAAGGACTGCGGTTATCGCAGACGTGCAGCGTGGTGAACGGGAAGGAGGATTCCTTCGTCCACCGGGTATCGCGGAAAGAATTGTGGAAATGTAGCACGTGGTCAGCACGGGAACCTGAGCGGAAAATCATCGGAAACCCGTGAAGCAAATGTTATCGGAATAATAAAGTCTTGTTGTTGTTTTTATTTCCGTGTACTGGACTGTGTTTGTCGAGGTAATTATTCTTCTACACAAGGACGCCTTCAGCCGCCTTGATAGCCAGATTGTATAGTAAAGGCGAGGCGGTAGCTCGCTATACGGCGGGAAACAAAAGGTATTATCTAAGAATTGATATGTCTGGCCCTACAGCCAGATAAAGTGGCGCAGTCGGTAGGATCAGCCTGAAAGCGAGCTCATGAATGACGTGAATGGCGACACGTGTGAAGAAAGAACAACGGACCTTTTGTGAAAATTCCGGTGACCGAATGACAGAACTCTGACGGCGTACCGAAGGAACAACGGACTTTTTGCGAAACTTCCAGTGACCGAATGACAGAACTCTGACGACGTGCCGACCGGAAAAAGAGACACCAGCGTGCTAGATGAGATAAGGCATCCATCGTGTCGACCGAGACAAAGACAGTGTGCACCTCAGCGTACGGAAATCCCAAGCCGGACGAGGACTTACAAGCAAGACGGCAGAAGGGGGGCTTGAGTGCTCCGGTAACGTACCACATTTTTTCTGAGATTATTTCTGTGTCTTTGCCTGTGCATTTGGTATAATTTAGGGTTAAGAGTAGAAGTTCTCATCATGGTACTAGAAAGGAAAGGGAAAGCTAAGAATTAGATATTCTCAGAGTAAAGCATTGTAAAGTAAAATTTTGTAACAGTTAATTTTATGTCAGTTGCTAGAGAATGCGAAGTGCCAAAATATTTTCATTAAGTAATAAGTGTTTAGATAGGTTGAGATTTCATGTTTACGATTTAAGAAATTTGAAGCTAAAATAGCGTAGTGATTTTTTTTTTTTTTTTTTTACGTGTAGTGAAAGAGGCAGAAGGAATATAAGTATTCTGAGTAAAACAGGATAATAGATGTTCGGGTAATGCATGAAGGTAGAGATAGGTTAGAAACAAAACAAGAAGCAGATTAACCTTCGATGATTTAATGCGGAAGTTTGCATGATTTCTTTTCTTATTTCTTTGCATGAGTGTATTTTTTGAATGTGTATTGTAGTGTATTATCATGACTGAGCTTTTGGAAGGGAAAGTTGAGGATAATTTAGACGCGGACAACGAAGAGAATAGTATTCTTAACGATTCAGAATTAGATTCTAGTAAAGAAGTAAGCATTAATATGGAAGACAAGAAAAATAATCCAGCTAGAATGGAATGGGAACTTCAATTTAAAATGCTTGAGATGGAAGAGAGAAAGGCTGAGAGGGAACAAAGAATGCTAGAATTACAATTAGCGGATAGGAAAGAAGAAAGGAAATTTGAGTTAAGAAAATTAGAATTAATTAATGAGAAAGAGAAGGAGTCTATTAAAAGTAAAAATGAGATTAAGTTGGCCGACTACATGAGAATCTTAGAAAGAACTTTACCCAGAAGTCCCAGTAAGCCGGAAGAAATTCTGGACTTCTTTGATTCGTTAGAAAGGGCATTTGTATTACACTCAGTACCGGAAGAAATGAAAGGTCGTTTGGTGATAGCCTTATTCAATTCAGAATGTGTGAACCACTTATTTCGTCGTTTGACTATAGAGCAGTACGATAAGTACGAAATAGTTAAGGAGGCAATTTTGATGGAATGCCATTTGACTCCGGATATTTATTTGAGACAATTTGAGGAGATTAGTAAGAACAAAGGGGAAAGCTACTTGCAGTTAGCGGGACGTATTAAGAGGACCCTAACATACTACATCAACAGTAGTGAAGTGAAAGAATTCGATCAGTTGGTCAATTTGTTGGTATGCAACAAATTCAAAACTTTGTTGTCCCCAGAACTGAAGGCCTACATTCTTCAAAGAGGTTCCGTAGGGAAGTTAGTTCCTTCGACAGAATTAGGAGAACTTTGTGATTTATACGAAAGTCACGTGGGAGCTATGGGAATAGAAGAAGAAAGATACAAACCCAGTCATACCTCGGGAACGTATTTCAAAGGAGGTCAATCAGAAGCCGGGAAGAAGGGAAGTTTTCCGACAGGCGGAAACCAATGGAAAGGAAAGTTTTCCGGGACAGATCAGAGCATCGGGCATAAGCCAGGTTACTCAGCGGCGAGGCCTATCGTAGGAAATTCCAGTTTGGATAAGGGAATTATATGCTTTACATGTGGAGTAGTGGGGCACCGTAAAGCAAACTGTAACCAAAAGGCATCCCAGAGTACTCCCAGCTCTTACTCTCAGAATTGGAGGAAAGACCCCCCCAAATAAGGTAAACAGAGTAGCGATGGGACAAAAGGGAGCCGAAGATGTTTCAGAGAGAAGGGTAGAGGTCAGCAATGATAAAAGAATGACGGCTAAGGTAGATAGAGTTTTAGGCCAGGAAGGAAGTCAGAACGAGGTAATAGAAATTCCGGTAGGAGAAGTGAAGAGGGTTAAGTCGGAATGCGGAAAGAGCACCGAAATCCTTTTTGACTCAGGCGCGGAGGTGAGTTGTGTAAGAGGAGGGTTACTTGGCGAAGAGCTGTTGGAACCAAAGGGTAGAATAATTTTAAGAGGCTTCGATGGTAGTAAGGGAGAGTTTGTCATTAAACAATTGAATCTCCGATTAGATGAAGAGGGATTAGAAACAGGAGAAACGCCAGAAAGTTTTTGCGAAGTGATGTGTGCAATTGTTCCTAATCTGGTGAACAGGGTAATTATAGGAACGGAGGATTACCAGCGCATGAAAAGTTTAAGGGAAGCTACTCCGATGTGGGCAACCTCGTGTGAAAAGGCGTTAGAGTTAGGGAATAGGCCGGATGTGCATCCAGAAACTGAGACTGGCGAAGCGCTAATCGAAGAGGAGGATATTCTAGGAATGGAAAGCCCGGCGATAACAGATACTTCAGCGGAGGAGGAGCAAGCGCGCTTGGTAGGTAAAGCGTGGCTTGAAGGGCAAAATAGCCCCAGGATATTAGCGCTCAGTGCTGGAGGCGGCGAGGAGAATCAGCGAGGGCAACAGCAGGTCGACCAATCAGGAGAGGCAAAGAGAGCTAGCGAGGGAACAGGAGATAGCGTTACTGATTTGGATACGAGTGAAGCTCAGGAGAGTTCAGACAGACGCTTGTTTACAGAGCAACAAAAGAGGTGTATGACGTTAGCAGCCGCTAGGAATGAGGCGGAAAATGGCAGAGGTGGTTATCTCTATACGGATGGAATGTTGTATCATCGGGAGCCAGTGTTGGGACAGGTTACGCTACAGTTGGTAGTTCCTGAAGAGCGGAGGGCGCAAGTGTTAAAGCTGGCACACGATTCGGTTTTTGGCGCGCATTTAGGCCACAAGAAGACCCTAGAGCGGATTAGATATTCTTTCTACTGGCCTACCTTGAAGAAAGATGTGCGTAGATATTGTGATGTATGCGAAGCGTGTCAGTTGAGACGTCCCATCACGAGGGCAGACAGGGTTCCGATTGAGGCAGTTAGGAGACCCCCCAGACCATTTCAGGTTGTTAATGTGGACTTAATCGGACCGATTGAACCACCGTCGAGCAAGGGTCACCGGTGGATATTAGTGATGGTAGATCAGCATACTAGGTGGCCGGAAGCCGTATGTCTGACTTCATTGAATGCCCGGAGCACGTGCGACGCACTACTGGAAATTTTTCAGCGCACAGGGATTCCGGAGGTAGTAGCGATGGACCGGGGCACAAATTTTGTGTCGGGGTTGACACAAGAGATCCTAAGGCGTCTAGGGTCGACTCCTAGGTTCTCCGTCCCGGGAAATCCCGCCTCGAACGGTCTTGTCGAGCGATTCAACAGAGTTTTGAAAGGAATGCTGCATCATGTGATAAGGGAGGAGCCTCGGCAGTGGCATAAGGCTTTGCCATATTTATTATGGGCCTATAGAGAGGTTCCCAATGTTACAACGGGCGCGGCCCCGTTTCAGTTGCTATACGGGCGAGAGCCCATTGGTCCGCTGGCCATTCTGAAGAAAAATTGGGCGGGGGAATGTAGGCTGCCCGTTGGCATATCAGTATCAGCGGAGCAGTACCTGCAGCAAATGAAGGAGCGCATGGAGAAGGCGGCTCAGCAAGTGGAGGAGGTGGCGGTGGAACAGCAGCGACGGTATACGTCGTATTATAACCGTCGGCTGCGACAGAGGTCCTTTCAAGTGGGAGACCAGGTGATAGCCCTGATCCCGGACTCCAAGAACAAGGTGTATGCTAGGTGGACCGGCCCAGTACACATAACTGAGAAACGGGGGTCCAATAGCTATGTAGTTGAACTAGGAAACGGGCAGTTTCGGCATGTACACGTGGGGAAGCTAAGAGAGTTTAAGCCCCGGATCAGTGTAGTCGGAGTGATTTTTGAGACCGATGAGGAGTTCGGCAAAATTAAGGAGGCTCCGGTGAGGAAAACGGAGGAAGCAAAAGAACCTGTGGAAATCAGGATAGATAGGGAGAGGATAACTGGGGAGCAACTTAGGGAGTTACAGGAGCTGGTGAACAGCTCGAAGAAGTTCTTTTCGGGAGAAGTGGGAGAGACGTCAGTGGGGAAGCACGCAATTACACTCAAGCCGGAAAGCGTACTTCGTACCCAGCACAGGTACAAGGTGCCACAATCGATGCAGAGAGCAGTGGAGAGCCAGATCCAGGAGTTGTGGGATCGTGGGATGATTGAAGAATCAAAAGAAGAGTATAGTCATCCGGTAGTATGTGTGGCTAAGAAAAATGGAGAGGTTCGGATGTGTGTAGATTACAGAATGTTAAATTCTCACACTGTTCCGGACGCATTTCCGATGTCTCATATCCCAGATTTGTTAGCGAAGGTGGGAGCAGCCCGGTATATTACTACGCTTGATATGTTAAAGGGGTACTATCAAATCCCAATGGACCCCGACAGTAGAAAGTATACCACTTTTGCAACGCATAAGGGGCTCTATCAATGGAAAGTAATGCCCTTTGGGTTATCAGGAGCGGCGGCTACTTTTCAGAGAGCCATGAATAAGGTTCTGACCCCGCACCAAGACTATGCGATAGCGTACCTGGACGACGTGGCTATTTTTTCTGGCTCATGGGAGGAGCATTTGAAACATTTGAAAGGAGTAATTGAAAGTTTGGAGGCGGCAGGCTTTACGGGAAATTTGAACAAATGCTGTTTCGCCCGTACAGAGGTGAATTACTTAGGGCACGTGGTCGGCTCGGGTCATCACCGGCCGGACCCCGAGAAATTACAGGCCATCAGGGACCTTTTGCCCCCTCAGACAAAAAAGGAAATACGTAGCTTTTTGGGATTATGTGGGTATTACCGTGATTACGTACCTAACTTCGCAAAGATAGCTAAACCTTTAACAGATTGTACAGGGAAAAGGGCGGCAGATAGGGTAGTTTGGTCGGAAAAGTTGGAGGAATCATTCAGGACTCTGAAGGAAAATTTGTGTAAGGCACCGGTATTAAACACCCCGGATTTCAGTAAGCATTTTATCTTACACACGGATGCGAGTTCCTTTGCGGTGGCATGTTGTTTGAGTCAGAGGGATGAGGAAGGCAACATTAGGCCAGTGGCCTATGCTAGCAAAAAATTAAATGGGACGCAAGCCAGATGGGCGGTCAGCCATCAGGAGGCGTACGCCATAGTATGGGGTTTGCAAAGGTTTGAAGGGTGGATTTTCGGTAACCGGGTCGAAGTTATGTCCGATCACAACCCCCTTACTTTTCTCACCCGTTCCGCATCGCAAAGTTCAAAATTACAGCGTTGGAGTTTGGCTATTTCCCAATTTAATTTATCCATATCTCATGTCGCGGGCAAACTAATTCCTCACGCCGATGCGTTGTCAAGACTCAGTTTTAAAGAGTAGGGCAGCGCCATGGTGAGAATGTTTCACGGCACAGGTGGAGATCCACAGAAGGTCTCAGGGTGGTACAAGTGTATATGTTACATAACGTGCGAGAAGTGAAAAAGTGTATTATGTTGTGTCACCCAAGATCTGCAGGCAAGGAAGAGACTGACTCGAGAATACGGCAAAAGACCGTATCTCTCGTTCATTTGGTGGGGGCCTGTAAGGGTCGCCCGCAATCAAACTGTCAATTATGAATTTATGTACTTTTAATATTGTGATGAACACGTGCGGACGGACGTTTCATTCCGCCATTTTGTTGTTTCAGATAATAACTGATATTCTTCATCACCCACGTGGTACGATTTTAATCCTATGGGGGATTAAGAGAGGGGTGCATGAACACCTGGGGCATCTGACCTTGAAGAGTCAGCTGCTCGAGTGCTTCTGTTAAACAAGTTGTCATACTGCTTTTGTATACGTGCAAGGTTGTAATCCCCTGCGGGTATCCGACGACATTCCTGAGTTCAGGTATTTCACGTGCTCACCGGGAAAACCAGTTTTTCTTGCGCATGCGTGATAGAGGACAGAAAGGGCGAGGAGGATTAAGTGAGACAGTTGAGCTTCGGTCGTCAAGGAGAGAGGGTCCTGGTTTGGACACCAGTTTCTGGCGGAAGGACTGCGGTTATCGCAGACGTGCAGCGTGGTGAACGGGAAGGAGGATTCCTTCGTCCACCGGGTATCGCGGAAAGAATTGTGGAAAGGTAGCACGTGGTCAGCACGGGAACCTGAGCGGAAAATCATCGGAAACCCGTGAAGCAAATGTTATCGGAATAATAAAGTCTTGTTGTTGTTTTTATTTCCGTGTACTGGACTGTGTTTGTCGAGGTAATTATTCTTCTACACAAGGACGCCTTCAGCCGCCTTGATAGCCAGATTGTATAGTAAAGGCGAGGCGGTAGCTCGCTATACGGCGGGAAACAAAAGGTATTATCTAAGAATTGATATGTCTGGCCCTACAACAATTACAGCATCTCGGTCCTTGGGGAGGGATGCTGTAATCTTGGGGAGCGCCAGTGAAGGAGTTTGGGTTAATGGAGAGAAAATTAAGGTCATTAAGTTTGCTGATGACCAGGCAATAGTTTCAGAATAAGCCAAATCATTACAGCGCATGATGTCAAAAATACACAACAATGCGGATATCTATGGAATGAAGATAAATAAAACTAAGACAAAACTAATGGTAATAGGGAAGGATCCAAAACAGGCTTTCCTTAAAATTGAAGGACAATGCAGCGAACAAGTTAAATCATTTCGCTATTTGGGTCAAATTATTGCTGAAGATCTAAGATGTGAAAAGAAAATTAGAATGAGACTGGGGATGGCAAAAACAGCTTTTAGAAAGAATCAAAGACTATTGACAGCGAAAAATATAGATATAAAACTGAGGAAGAGAATTTTAAAGGCATATGCTTGGCCAGTACACTGTTAGAAATCTGTGTAATGTTTTTGGGATTATTTGAATAAGTTTACACATTTTTTTTGAAAAGTTCTGTGGAACATGGCAAAACTCTAGCCTTTGTGTAATATGTTCCGGTGTTTGGTGTAAAATTCCACAATACCCGCAATTTATTCAATGCGCAAATTTTTCTGAGGTTGTGTAACGTTTAGTGTATCGTTTCGGAGTTCCGTGTAACGTTTCGAAGTTCCGTGTAACGTTTCGGAATTTAATTAAATGTACATGAACATTTTTCTAAGAATTGTGTAATGTTTTCAATATCGGTATAATGTTTCAGAATTTTATCGCTGTTCGCTTGCTGCGTGACATCTGTCTCAGATTTAGGGCATGTGCCGTGAAGCTCTAAAGCTGTGTTTGGTGGTCATCGTAGCATGCTGTGCGTTGTGGCGCCGTGGACTTTGAATTGTGGCGCCGTGGACTTTGAATTGTGGTGACGTAGATTCGGTGTGGAAATCAAGGTTTGTACTTTTTCCTTCGGTTAACAAAAGACAAATTAATTCATGTTACACACACATGTGAAATATCTCACCCTAGCTATAGATTGATTGTGTTTCGTGTGTGAAAAGGAAATTAGAATGAGACTGGGGATGGCAAAAACGGCTTTTAGAGAGAATCAAAGACTACTGACAGCAAAAAATATCGATCTAAAACTGAGGAAGAGAATTTTAAAGGCATATGTTTGGCCAGTACACTGCTAGAAATCTGTGTAACGTTTTCGGGATTATTTGAATAAGTTCACACATTTTTTTTTGAAAAGTTCTGTGGAACATGGCAAAACTCTAGCCTTTGTGTAATATGTTTCGGAGTTTGGTGTAACATTCCACAATACCCGCAATTTATTCAATACGCATGCGCAAATTTTTCTGAGGTTGTGTAACGCTGCAGAGTTCAGTGTATCGTTTCGGAGTTCTGTGTAACGTTTCGGAGTTCCATGTAACGTTTCGGACTTCCGTGTAACGTTTCGGAATTTAATTAAATGTACATGAACATTTTTCTAAGAATTGTGTAATGTTTTCAATATCGGTGTAATGTTTCAGAATTTTATCGCTGTTCGCTTGCTGCGTGACATCTGTCTCAGATTTAGGTCATGCGCCGTGAAGCTCTAAAGCTGTGTTTGCTGGTCATCGTAGCATGCTGTGCGTTGTGGCGACGTGGACTTTGAATTGTGGCGACGCAGATTCGGTGTGGAAATCAAGATTTGCACTTTTTCTTTCGGTTAACAAAATACAAATTAATTCATGTTATACACAAATGTGAAATATCTCACCCTAGCTTTAGATTGATTACGTTTCGTGTTCGAACAAAACTGCTGATCGTTAGGCCTAATGTCTAAACGATCCCGCCGCTAAGAGACTGTGTAATCGTGTACTTTTTGTTTTCTAAAAAAATTAGGACGCCTGGAACGATTGAGTGTTACGGAATAAAGGTCCGTTAGGTATACAATTTAAAGTTAAAACCGTGTCAACTGTAGCTCCCTCTTCCTTAACGAAAGCAAAAAAAATGTACAATTAAAGTTGTTTCGTAAGCTCGTACTGAACAGCTAATGGCATTCTTCATGTGCATGTTTAAAACATGCTGAATAGGTGAGGAACCGTGGTTACATAATATTATAAATTTTGATGTATAATAGATGTTCTTCTTTCTTTTGATTGGGGGTTTAACGACCACCGTAGCAACTCAATGGGCTATGGGCGCAGTCGCCCGTCCCTAATTTAGGGCCACTGGTTCCAGGGAAGGGAGAGAGCTAGTGCCGTAAAACAAACACAACATCCATGCCTCACTAGGATTAGAATCCGCATTCATCTCGGACCATCGCTTAGACCACTGCGCCACCGGGTTGGCTGTTTTTTTTTTTTTTTTTTTTGGTTGGAGGTTTAACGACCACCGTGGGCAACTCAATGGGCTATAAGCAGTCGCCCGTCCCAGATTTAGGGTCACTGGTTCCCGGGAAGGGAGAGAGCCAGTGCCATAAGACAAACACAACATGCATGCCTCACCGGGATTCGAACCCGGAAATGGCCATATCCGTGTTTGGTATCTATAATTTTCTAGTTGTTTTGAGAATTTCATGCTTTATAAGATAAATGTTGTGATTATTTCTCAACTAATGTGAGTTGTAAGCAAATATGCTGAGGCAAAGTTTAGCTCTAATTTGCCAGATTCAAACACGGTTTTTCTGGTTTTTTTTTTTTTTTTTTTTGAGGCTGCTGAAAGTCTTTGCAGAGCTTTACAGTGGTTTCATTTTCAGTGTAAGATGTAATAAAAAAATCAGAAATTAAGATGCTAGTGTGTACATGCTAGAAACTGAAAACAGATAAGACGTATTCGTAGTAAATGCATCTCTGCTTTTTTTAATGATTTATATTAGTATTTAAAAAAATGTGTGATGGTTTGGCGAAAGGCACATGATGAATTCCAATGTAATGGCCATATCCGTTTTTCAGCATTCTATAATTTTCTACTTATTTTGAGAACTTCATGTTTTATTAGACGAATGTTGTAATTATTTCTCAACTAACGTGAATTGTAATCAAATATGCTAAGGCGAAGTTTAACTCTAATCTGTCATATTCAAAAGTCTTTTTTCGAGTTTGCTGATAGTCTTTGGGGTCCATCAGTTCAAAGCTTTACAGTGTTTTCATTTTCAGTGTACTACGCGTATGTCAGAAATTAATATGTCAATTTTAGTTTGTATCTTTCAGAAACTGAAAAAAAATCAGGTATTTTGTATTAACTGCATTTCTGTTTTTTTAATGATTGATATTATTGATAAAAGACAAGACTTTCTTTGTACCTAATGTGTTCCCATTAGAGCAGGTTTTTCTTTGCAAAGGCATAGTTAAATTTATGATTGAGGCGCCAGCGTATGAGGGTAATGTTTATTACACTCTCTCTTTTAGATTCCACTCACAGGAAGAAATCTGGAGGAGATAAGTCCAGCAAGAGCGCGGTGGCCACATATTAAAAAACGAGTGAATTCTATAATAAGTCCAGTAGTATCTCCATCGATTCATTTTATATGTGTGTAATTGTTTCATTAGCTGGCACCGACAGTAGCGTTCATCCTCATGCAGCAAAGCCACAAACTGTTGAACAATATTTGGGTTGATAGCTAAGGTCACAGTAGACTCTAAAAAAGGTGGTTCCACAGTTCTATCTTTGGAAACAGCCTGGTGTGCTTCCTGACGATTTTCAAAAGTCGATGGACTTTTTTTTTTTTTTTTTTGGAGAAGTTATGCACCCCTTTAAATGAAACCAGGCCTTTTCTATAAGAAATGTGTACAGCACTATGACGCTGTTGCATGTGAACCTCATCAACCAATGGTAATAGTGGTCATGTATGTCCACATCCAACGGGCACACCTCTTGAGGTATCCGGACTTTGTATGACTGTAACTTTAAACCTCTGGCAGCCCTGTAAGTGGTTCAATAAGATGCTCTTATTTGTGACAAATTCCCCAATTACTTACGGGGAGATCGCAACAAGCAACGGACAACCTCTTCTACAAACTGTGGTGTCACTACTGGCTACGCCTAGGACTTTTATCCCCAGCAGTAATTCTTTAAGTGATATATTGCTTATTTGCTTCTAAATTGTCGGAACACATCGCCCCGCCCTCGAGTGTAAACATTGCACATGAAATTAATGATGGTGTAAGTTAAAACTAAGATATGATTTGCAACGGTAACTATGCTCATAATCGACTGACTCCTGAAATAATTGATCGTTATTCATTCTTGAATAATCACACAACTAAAATGCTAATGTAAGTTCACTGATAATACTAAACATAGAATGAATGAGTTATTAAACAATAACAACTCTACACTTTCTATTTAGTCTGTTTTAAACAGTCTTACTGTGAATTTTTATCCATTTGGCACTTAACACAAAACAGTTTATATTCCAGTGAAAATCCTTTTAGGTGATCATAATACATGTGCTCTTATAGAGCACTTTTTGTTAGAACAACAAACAGCGAGTTCCCACATATCGCTGCAACGCCATTCCAACTAATCCAAGGTCATGATCCCATAATTCTCTGCAATGGCTGTCGACATCCACGTTCCATGCAAACACGAACCGAAACTCACAAATGTAAACTTCTACCTTTATCTCAAATGTAAACTTCTGCCTTTATCTCAATGTAAACTATCTGCCTTTATCTCGTGTGCGTCCTGCGGTGTGGGACGCACATGAGATAACGGCAAATAGCAGCGATAACATACGTCTGCGTAGCTCAGTTGGTAGAGCGACTTATTTCGGAATAAGGGGACTCGGGTTCGATGCCCGAACAAGGCAAGAGAGGAAGAGGGCAGCCAAGGAATGATTTTGGACAAAGATGACGGAGAAATTTACTTCGTTATAAGGCACCGATAAGATAAGATGGCGATAGGTATCCTATCTGGTACCATAATGTCAACAGCAGGTTCTCCAGTTCCCGTATATTTCGGGGGAGGGGGTGCGATTAAGCACGAACCCGCTTTTCCAAGTCGAACCATCACAAACATTCGATTGGGTTCATGTCAGGCGAATTTGGAGGCCAGGGCATTAAGAGAAAGTCACCAGCGTGTTCCTCGAACCACTCCTTGGCGCATTATCCTGTTGGTAATGGCCATCACCAGCAGGGAACACAGTTGCCATGAATGGGTGAACTTGGTCCACAATGATCTTCAGATACCTGACAGCTGTCAGGGATTGTGCTATTGGGATAATTGAGCCTAAGGTGTCCCAAGAAAACATCGCCCACAGCATAACACCGCCGCCACCGGCCTGTTTCCTCCCAACAACGCATCCAGGAGCCATAGCCTCCGTTGGTAATCGACGTATTCGCGCTCAGCCGTCTACATGACGCGCCAGGAATCTTGATTCGTCAGAACAGGCCACTTTCTTCCAATCATCCGATGGTCCAATCTCGATGATCTTGCGCCCATTTCGTGCAATGATGGCGATGATGTGCAGTCGGCATGGGGACCAGGCTGGGTCTTCGGCTACGCAGGCCCGTGCGCAGAAGGCTGCGATGAACCGTGTGCTGTGACACAGTGTCCTGATCATGATTTGTCGCACTGTGGCCCTGCGGTCGCTGTGAACAATGCCCGACAGTCTCCGCTCCCCTCTGCTATCAGTGAGCTGCGAACAACACACGGCTGGACGGCGGTTCGTCGTTTGTCCATCTGAGCACCACTTTTGATACGTACTCACTACAGCGGTACGCGAACAACTCCCAAGCCGCGCCGTTTCCGAGATCGTAGTTCCGAGAAACCGTGTCATCCCAATTTGTCCTTTATCAAACTCCGATAAATCGGCAGCTTTTCCCATTCTGACTCCGAACACTCTACTAACAGAAAGCCGGTCCTCGGGTTGTATATGTACTGCGCTGTGAACTTAACCTGCGCCACCGTTCGGTCTCGAAGCGCACTCATTTCTTTAGGATGGGGAGTGGTCATAATGTAATATCTCATCTGCGCATTTCCTTACAGAAGTCGGGCGTCTTTTAGATTTGTTTTCAATCTGCTTCAATTAAAACTTTCCTCCCATCCTATACGACGGGCAACATCCCCTATATATTTATCAGTATTTATTTAAAATCCAAATGGGACGACAAGTGAAATTGATTTTATTATGTGTAACAAAAAATTCGTCATAGAAGACTGCAGTGTGCTAAACAAGTTCAACACTGGTAGTGACCATAGATTGGTGAGATGTAAGATGCACCTCAACACTAAACTCGAACGTGGCAAGCTCATTAGGCAAACAAAATCTATTGACATACCCAACCTTAAAAAACACCATAATACACTGCTGGACAATTGCTAAGGACGGATCATAAACGGCTACATAGCGCATAAAAAAATACGTGTGGTTGGATGCCAAGTGAAATAAAATAATGTCAGAATGCCAGGACATTACAAGAAAGACAATTTATTGTGCTCTGAAATCCAGAAGGCTTTGAAACGTGTTCAAGGGACAAACAGGCCATTTTGTGCAGAATACGTAAACGTGAAAAATGCAATTACCGTCCGCAGTCGTTCCGGCGTAAGATGTCAATACGGGATATGGCCACCATGGAGGGCGATGGCAGATTCCACACGCCGTGTCATGCTTTGCACAACATTATCAAGCAGCTGTTGGGGTAATTTATCCCATTCCTGTGTCAGTGCACGGATGAGGGTGTCCTTGTTTATTGGAGGGCATTGGCGACCAGCAAGACTCCTCCCCAAAGAATCCCACACATTTTCAATGGGATTCAGATCTGGAGAACGTGCTGGCCATACGAGGCGTTGAATATCCTCGCTCTGAAGACACTCCTGGACAGCGACTCTTCGATTACATGTTGCGTTGTCGTCCATGAAAATGAATCTATCACCGACAGCACCACGGAACATGCGAACATGAGGTAGCAGAACATCATTAATGTATCGCTGGCCAGTCATAGTCCCAGTTGGAAGCACATAGAGGGACGTATGGCCATTGATCATGATGCCAGCCCATACCATGACACTACATGTCGGATATCGGTCCCTTTCCTGTATGTTTGCTGGACAATATGCAGTACCACTATCACGCCAGATCAGTTGTCGTCGACAATCAGACGATAGACTGTATCTACTGTCATCTGAGAAGAGGACAGCAGACCAGTCGTTATCAGTCCAATTGCTATGTTGATGGCACCATTGCAAACGGGCGGTACGGTGACGTCTGGACAATGGGATGTACACAACAGGACGGCGGGCGTATAGTCCTCCTTCATGCAAACGTCTGGCGACAGTTTTTCGGGAGATCCGCTTGCCAGTAGCAGCTATATTCTGATTTGCTACCTCACTAGCAGTGCTGCGCCGGTGTCTCTTTGTTGACAGCACTATGTACCGAACTTTTTTTTTTTCGATTGGAGGTTTAACTACCACCGTGAGCAACTCAATGGGCTATAAGCAGTCGCCCGTCCCTAATTTAGGGTCACTGGTTCCAGGGAAGGGAGAGAACTAGTGCCGTAAGACAAAACACAACATCCATGTCTGACTGGGATTCGAACTCGGACCCCTTACGGACAAATGATCAGAGGCCAGCGCCTTAGACCACTGCGCCACCGGGGCGGCGTACCGATCTTCTGCAGGTGTCGTACTGCGAACACGACCTCCCCCGTGACGTTTGCTACACTCTCCATTTGTTTGAAATGATTTCCAAAGCCTTGATACAACACTGTGGCTGACGTCGAACTCCCTGGCAACATCTGTTATTTTTCGCCCTTCTTCAATCTTGCCAATAATACGGCCACGCGTAAAATCATCTAGGTGATGTCGGGAAGACATACTGAAAATTGCAAGTTCGTCAATTGATTCTTTCCCTTTCAACTTTGCGTTTGAACAACAACGGTCAATACGCGTCAAATCCTTTATATCTCTTATCAGCGCTATGACGTCACGAACAAGTTTGGCAATCCAAAATTTGCATACGCACAACACGTCTTACTATATCCCGCACTTATGCTAATTTCCACATTTTCCTGCCTTCCATTTTATGGTTGCTATCGCTGCTGTTGTCATCCGTCCTTAGCAATTGTCCGGCAGTGTACTTCAAGTTCATTTATTATTTTTTTCGCAAAGAGGCAAAGATATCGAACCCGAACGGGAAGGAAAAGACTCGTTAACACCTCCTAGCCGTCAAACCTCCGTGACCCCCGCGTCCATACTACCTTCTTCGTAAACGGTTACTTCCTAATTCGCCTATTCTTGTTTGGCCTATTCCTGCTACGTCGAAAGTTAAAGGGTTCCGTCATTTTAGGCGAGGAAAGAATTCTTGATTCGCCTATTCCTGTCTCGCCTAAAACTTTCACCTGCTAGAGGGGAGAGATTCACCTGGAGCAAACTTCCTTTTTCCTATATTCTTGTTTCGCCTATTCCTGCATTCCTGCTACGTAGAAAGTTAATGGTGCGAGGAAATGCTATTACATTATTTCGCTTAAGGTTTGACGGAGAGATTTAAAAAAAAAAATACATCTTTACCTCCCGTGATTTATTTATTTATTTATTTATTTTTTATCGAAACACAAAATCTTTCGTGCGTTAATGTATAAGACATCAAATGCTGAATAAAAAGCAAAAGAGACCATGACGTAATTGTTTACCTCTTCGGTTCAAAGGCCAAGAATACAGAACTATCTGGGAAAGAAGCTAGCAAAGTTGTGGCTCTACATCTTTAATATTTTCTGAGCCTAATGTGCCAGCTACTTGTCCAGTTCTGGTTCTGAGGGTGGGTGGATAACTAAAATTTCTGTGACGCTCATAACAGAATTCAGAAGACACTAAAAAAGCTGACGTATGGCAGCCACAGTTTAATTTATGGCGACTTAAATGTTCTTTACCACTTCATGTTGAGTCAAAAGAGCCGCACCGTGCGTACAAAGGGGAGTCCAACGCTAACGAGTTTTTTTACTATCATGATGCTAGTAGGTTCTCCGTAACCTGAGGGGAATATAATAATGTAACTGATATATCCTCAGATTTTTTAAAATATCATTTCCTATGTGCACGTACCAAATATTATGCTTACCACCTTAAAACCTACAAATAAGACCTACGCTCATGTCCTTTGTAAGCTGCTCGGAATCAATATGTTGTGTCTAATTGTGTCTCATTTTATTTTTAATAGTTTCATTTTTTTTGTCACATTTTATTTTTAAATTATATACATACTTAATGTGTCTAACTTAAAATTTATAGCTTCTATAGTTTGCAAAAGTGCTCTTTAGCCTATAGATGCCTTGTAAGCATTAGGGCATAACGTACTGCCTTTTATTTTCATCTGTGGTTTTATAAATGCCCTCCCAGTGTTACGGCTAGAAAATGGTACCTAATGGAGAGTTCCTCCATATCCTACTTTCGTTTGTAACAATTTTGTTTTCTTATAAACGGATAGGGATCTTTCCAACATGGGGAATTTTTATGCTCGGAAATTTGTGCTACTACGATTTACACATGTGAACATTCAATAGCAATAAAAAAGCAGGCCATTTTCGGAAGTGGCTGATGTCCTGTGGGCTCATGTCGTAGTCGGTCAATGAAGTTGGGCTCGTGTCCGGACCCCCCTGGTCCTATGGGGTCATATACTCTCTTCGTTTTTGGCCGAAAAAAAATCTGTATTTGATTACTGATGTGCATCCTGTTTAATTTTTTTTAAGAAAATTTTGATACATTACAATATGTTCTTGTCCGTAATGTAAAAAGCTTATCTTTTACCATTATAACAAATCTGTTTCTACGGTTTTGAAGTTAAGCAAACAACAAGAGTAAACAGAAGGCATTTGGTAGGTTAACAGCCCCTAAATTTAAACTTTTCCAAACTCTCAAATGCGTTGTTCGTCGATTTGTAGCGTTGTCTTGTGACTTAAGTTTGAGCTTTTTAGAGCCCATGAAAAAGATTATATATGTTAGTTTTCATTTAGCGTTTTAACACCCCTTAAATTTAAACTTTTCCAAATTTTTAAGTGTGCTGCTCGTTTGTTGATAGCGTTGTCTTGTGATTTAAATTTGAGTTTTTTGAACCCATAACAAAGGTAATACATAAGTTTAGGTTTGGGAGTAACCCCCTTAAATTTCAACATTTTCAAAACAAAGTATAATTTTTATACGGTCCTCAAATATTTATGTGATCAATTTTCCTAGACTAGAATAGAAACTTCCTCCGACGTTACATGTTATCTACAAATCATCCATAGTGGGCAAGTGTCCGGTGGGCTTTAGTCCAGACCCCGCATCCACATCTATCTTTTACTCTTCTTACCTTTCATTATCAGAGCTTTCTTGAATTCTACCTTACACACACATAACCCTTCCCCCACCCCTCACTGTAGTTTCTCACGATTGATTGGACGACACATTTAATACCTTAATTACGCTAACGACTACCTTCTGTTTATTACTTTTTACTCAGCATTTGATGTCTCCTACATTAACGCGCGAAAGATTTAGTGTTTCGAAAAAAAAAAAATCACGGAAGGTAGATGTTGTAACGTACCAGGAGATGTGACGTACCTGCCAGAAGGACGCACACGACATAAAGGCAGATAGGAATCAGAATAAAACGTCCGCGTAGCTCAATTGGTAGAGCAACTTATTCCGGAATGAGGGGACCCGGGTTCGAATGCTGGCGCGGATAAAAATGACGGAGAAATTTACTTCGTTATAATGGCGCCCGAACTATCCGGATGACCCGACCGTTCAAAATCTCGCAATGGTGTGATGTTATTTTCACACCGCGAGATAGGAAAAATAAGAGAATCCCTTCTCCAGCACTTCGAAAAAAAAAATAAAAATAAGGGGGAGATGATGTAACGTACCAGGAGATGTGACGTACCTGCCAGAAGGACGCACACGACATAAAGGCAGATAGGAATCAGAATAAAACGTCCGCGTAGCTCAATTGGTATAGCGACTTATTCCGGAATGAGGGGATCCGGGTTCGAATCCTGGCGCGGATAAAAACGACGGAGAAATTTACTTCGTTATAATGGCGCCCGAACTATCCGGATGACCCGACCGTTCAAAATCTCGCAATGGTGTGATGTTCTTTCCACACCGCGAGATAGGAAAAATAAGAGAATCCCTTCTCCAGCACTTCGAAAAAAAAAATAAAAATAAGGGGGAGATGATGTAACGTACCAGGAGATGTGACGTACCTGCCAGAAGGACGCACACGACATAAAGGCAGATAGGAATCAGAATAAAACGTCCGCGTAGCTCAATTGGTAGAGCAACTTATTCCGGAATGAGGGGACCCGGGTTCGAATGCTGGCGCGGATAAAAATGACGGAGAAATTTACTTCGTTATAATGGCGCCCGAACTATCCGGATGACCCGACCGTTCAAAATCTCGCAATGGTGTGATGTTATTTTCACACCGCGAGATAGGAAAAATAAGAGAATCCCTTCTCCAGCACTTCGAAAAAAAAATAAAAATAAGGGGAGATGATGTAACGTACCAGGAGATGTGACGTACCTGCCAGAAGGACGCACACGACATAAAGGCAGATAGGAATCAGAATAAAACGTCCGCGTAGCTCAATTGGTATAGCGACTTATTCCGGAATGAGGGGATCCGGGTTCGAATCCTGGCGCGGATAAAAACGACGGAGAAATTTACTTCGTTATAATGGCGCCCGAACTATCCGGATGACCCGACCGTTCAAAATCTCGCAATGGTGTGATGTTCTTTCCACACCGCGAGATAGGAAAAATAAGAGAATCCCTTCTCCAGCACTTCGAAAAAAAAAATAAAAATAAGGGGGAGATGATGTAACGTACCAGGAGATGTGACGTACCTGCCAGAAGGACGCACACGACATAAAGGCAGATAGGAATCAGAATAAAACGTCCGCGTAGCTCAATTGGTATAGCGACTTATTCCGGAATGAGGGGATCCGGGTTCGAATCCTGGCGCGGATAAAAACGACGGAGAAATTTACTTCGTTATAATGGCGCCCGAACTATCCGGATGACCCGACCGTTCAAAATCTCGCAATGGTGTGATGTTATTTTCACACCGCGAGATAGGAAAAATAAGAGAATCCCTTCTCCAGCACTTCGAAAAAAAAAATAAAAATAAGGGGGAGATGATGTAACGTACCAGGAGATGTGACGTACCTGCCAGAAGGACGCACACGACATAAAGGCAGATAGGAATCAGAATAAAATGTCCGCGTAGCTCAATTGGTAGAGCAACTTATTCCGGAATGAGTGGACCCGGGTTCGAACCCCGGCGCGGATAAAAACGACGGAGAAATTTACTTCGTTATAATGGCGCCCGAACTATCCGGATGACCCGACCGTTCAAAATCTCGCAATGGTGTGATGTTATTTTCACACCGCGAGACAGGAAAAATAAGAGAATCCCTTCTCCAGCACTTCGAAAAAATAAATAAATAAATAAATAAAAATAAAAATGAAGGGGAGATGATGTAACGTACTAGGAGATGTGACGCACCTGCCAGAAGGACGCACACGACATAAAGGCAGATAGGAATCAGAATAAAACGTCCGCGTAGCTCAATTGGTATAGCGACTTATTCCGGAATGAGGGGATCCGGGTTCGAATCCTGGCGCGGATAAAAACGACGGAGAAATTTACTTCGTTATAATGGCGCCCGAACTATCCGGATGACCCGACCGTTCAAAATCTCGCAATGGTGTGATGTTATTTTCACACCGCGAGACAGGAAAAATAAGAGAATCCCTTCTCCAGCACTTCGAAAAAATAAATAAATAAATAAATAAAAATAAAAATGAAGGGGAGATGATGTAACGTACTAGGAGATGTGACGCACCTGCCAGAAGGACGCACACGACATAAAGGCAGATAGGAATCAGAATAAAACGTCCGCGTAGCTCAATTGGTAGAGTGACTTAGGGGATCCGGGTTCGAATCCTGGCGTGGACAGAAATGACGGAGAAATTTACTTCGTTATAATGTGTTTTTTTTTTAAATCACTCCGTCAAGGCTTATGCGAAATAATGTAATAGCATCCCACCCCCTCCCTTTTTTAAAACTATAAATGTTTTGCACAACTTTGTTTTCTACTTGGCTTTTTTTTTTCGATTAAAGAAATAAAACTAGCTTTTTTTTCTTTATTCACGGAAAATATTGTCCTTTTTTTTTTTTTTCCGCACGAAAGGTCTAGTGTTTTATTTAAAAAAAAATTCACAGGAGGTAAAGATGTATCTCTTTTAAAAATCACTCCGCCAAAGCTTAAGCGAAATAATGTAATAGCATTTTCTCGCCCCATTAACTTTAGACGTAGCAGGAATAGGCGAAACATTCAAGAATAGGGGAAAAAGGAAGTTTGCTCCAGGTGAAAGTTTTAGGCGAGACAGGAATAGGCGAATCAAGAATTATTTCCTCGCCTAAAATGGCGGAACCCATTAGCTTTCGACGTAGCAGGGATAAGCGAAACGATAATAGGCGAATGCGGAAGACACGTTCGTAAACCCTGTTCTCTCTGAACTCCTCCTTTCCCGGGTTTGTACTCTTTCTCTGTGGAAAAGCAATCTGCCTCCAAGAAGAGAAATAAACTCATTACTTAGTCTGGGTACGCTGTTATATCTCAATGTTCTGGTCGCTCCAGAGGGCAATAAAATAATAAAACAATTAAGCATTTAGCCAACGTTCTAAGCTCGATTGCGTGAAAAATGATGTTTTATAACTCTACTTTTGACCGTTGCCACGCCGATAGCATCTTCTTGAAAGCGTCGTCAATTCTCTATGCTGCGACAAAACGACCTACTGCTGAAACTCCATTCTATCATTGGAAACGAATTATTTCCACAATCTCTGTAACACTAGCACGCTTCGCCCCTGTCCATAACACATAAGAGAGTGTGTACCTAATAAAGAGGTAACACAGTGTGCAGAATGAAATAAAAATATAAAATTAATGTATTCCTCGGATATGTTGACAGACTTATTCCTGATAGCGTTTCGGAAAATTTTGAGGTTCTTCCCCACGAGAAATGTTTTGGTACTAAGACCTAATTTTAGTAATTCGATTCCATATTAATAACTCTGTTTCAAGTCTGACATTTTTAGTTTATTGAATTTCCATTGACTCAGACAGATACGTCACGTGAAACCAAAGTTGTGTTATATATTAATTCGTAAAATACAAATGTTTGTGCTCTGATTCCACCGATTATTTTAGTTTTGTGCAAAACTAAATACTTACACAAGAGTTAATCACATCGCATATAGAATCAATTCCTTAGAGAACTAAGGGAAACCATTCTGAGCTGCTTCGAGATCTGATCGCATCCAGCTGATACCTGCTATTCCGACCGTTATTTATTGTTTGAAGAGTTTTGTGGTATTTATCCTCGGCCTAAATGATTGTACAATGAACTGATTCTTGATTACATTGGAGAAAACTTTCGACAATTCTTATTCTTAGCTTCAAATAGAAACTTATTTTCTCGAAAAAAATTTATGATAAATTTTAGTTGGGGTAAAGTAAAACTTTTCAGTGATGTCCTGAATAGCAATGAAAAATTAAGGACTTTCTGCTCTTTAACGAATAACGTGCAACTGACTTTCGCTTTATTCGAGGATGCTTAAAAGTTGGGGGGGGGGGGGTATGAACGACTTGTGGCTGAGGGTAACCTGTTCGTATTTTGCTACCTTCAAACATTCACAGTGTTTCTGAAGTCACGTTGAGAGCTCTGTCTCCGGACAAACACTAACATCCAATTAACCAACTAATCAGTTCTCTTTGGGCAGAATCTCGACTGGCATATCTGAAAATAATGCATCTCTTCCAAATCGCGTGAATGTACTCCGATGAATTGTCACAGTGCTGCCTGGTCTCTGTGATTTTTAATACCGTTATTTTGTTAGAAACATACAGGGTTTAAAGAGCACCGTAGACATCATAAATACGTATAGGTTGTTCAAAAAGTAACAGCAAATTGACAGTATTTCATGAAACCAATACCCCAGGCATTTCAAATCCCCTCGCATGGAAGATTCATTCTTAGAGAAGGTGTTGACACTACCCGATAGATGGCGTGACGTGCTTAAGCGGAAGGGCACCGTAAATGAAATGGCGGCGCCCTTAGCTGTTTGCACCGTAGAGGAACATAGGACAATCATCAGGTTTTTGTGGTCCGAGGGTGTGAAACCTCATGAAATTCATAGAAGAATGCTGCAACAGAATGGAGATGCCTACATTGGCGAAAGAAGAGTAGGAGGCATGCCTGAGCAAGTAATAGATATAGATAGGGAGAGAGAGGTTTATAAAATACACAGTTTTACTTTTGTCTTGTATGATTTCCACATGTTCAGAAACAGAGGCTGGAAGACTAACAGATTTAAAGATAGTGACTCAACAAGAATAAATGTTTCATGTCGCTGTATACAGCGAGCTCAACCAGACAGTTTCAGCTTTTTCACTACCATCCACCCACAAAACCCAATTTGCACTTGGAACCGTTAATGGTCGAAGTCTCCCGTGCATGGCTTCACATTACATAACAAAAAAGATGCATTAAGACAAGTATACAATGCTAACCCATTAGGAAATCTAAGGCAAAAGCTAGGAATCAAGCTTTCAACTCAAGTTCTTGAGAGAATAATGAAAAATACAGTGACTTATTATAAAAACTCTGCAGATAATTTAGTAGTTACAGTTTCGTGTTTTAACGGACTTCATAATAATTTCCCGTCATAAGTTCTTTGGGGCCCCACACATATGTCTTGGTGCCCAGTCAAATGTCTAAGCCTAGGGGCCCACTAAGGCCTTAATCCGGCCCTGGTACGAGTGGGTAGATGCGTTTAAAAACGGGCGTACATCCTCCATTCGTGATGAGCAACGCTCCGGTCGTCCTCGCACGGCCGTCACTGACACCATTATTCTTGAAAACAGACGCATTTCTTTAGAAGTTCTGTCCAGGGAATTGGATGTCAGTATCGGAACTGCTTATACCATTGTCACGAAGGTTCTCAAGTATCGCAAGTTGTGTGCACGGATGGGTGCCTAGGATGCTGACTAATGAGCACAAGATGATTCGCGTGAAGGCTTCCACAGCCCTTTTTGGCGCGATATAGCGACAAAGGAGACGACTTCCTGGCACGAATCGTCCCAGGGGATGAAACTTGGGTGCATCACTATGAGCCCGAAAGCAAGAGGTAGTTTTCAGAATGGCGGCACACGTCTTCTCCAGTCAAGAAGAGGTTAAAGTCTCAACCCTCCGCCGGAAAGGTCATGTTCACTCTCTTCTGGGATATGAATGGTCCAATTTTGGAGCACTATCAGAAAAGGGGGGCAAACAGTGAATAGTGCCCGATACAGTGAAGTGCTGGAGGGGGAGCTGAAGCCGGCAATACGGAGCCGTCGCAGAAGACTTGTCTAATGGCGTTCTCCTCCTTCATGTTAATGCCTACCCTCACACGACCGTTGCAACTCTTGACACCATTCGGAGATTGAGATTTCACATCTTACAGCATCCCCCATACAACCCTGATCTTGCTCCCTCTTATTATCATGTGTTTGGACTCCTGAAGGATGCTTAGAATGGAGGAAGTGATGAGGAGGTCAAAGACGCGGTGGATTCCTGGCTAAAGGCACAACCAAAAGCATTGTTTCCTGTTTTTCTTTTCCTTTTTTGGAGTCATTCAAAATTTAGGGAGGTTAGGCCTAAGTTAATAGGACGTTGTGTTTCTGCAAAATCAAAATAAATATATGAGGTTTATGAACAATAAAGAAAACGTTGCAGTGCTTTTTACAAATGCTGTCTGCTGAATAAAACTTAATGGAATAAATAAATGATTCATGGTATAGTTTATTTTAAGATAACAGTGTCTGGCGTCTATGTTAAGCAGCCCTTAGAAATAGCAAGCTAGGAATATAGGGTTAGTTTATGCTATAGGAAAGAGAAAATGAAAAAATGTTAGATAGTAAAGCGTAACTGCACAGTTAGTTTTACTATCTAACCGCGCGCCATAAAGCAGAAACAGAGTCCACAGGAACCAAAGCAAGAAACATCCCCTCAGCGGGCAAAATTCCAGGCACCATCAACCACCCTCGCACTCCTCGGGGGTGATTGAAACATGCATGGAAGCTGCGGCTCACTTCACGTAGAACTAAACTTTTAACTCCTTCCATTTTATTAAGCATACCACTGTATCAGCCGTAATCTAACCCATTATGACTCTAGCAATAAATATTCTTTGTCCCTATTTTATCCCTTCTACCGAAGTAACTACGTAAAATCCAAGTAACAGAGTGTCTGTCAGATTTCCTTCGGAGCTGACTAGGGTGTCCGTTGACCGCTGTTAAGAGCTTTCGTTGTTCAACGGTTATCTTTAATGTCCATCCTGTGGAAGCTGTTCTGTACCAACGAAAATTTGCCGTTTCTCGGAGGTTACCATTGTTCGAGGGCGTCCGTTAGTAGAGCTTTCAGTGTATTTAACATTTTGAAATTTATTTTATACGTTTTTTTAGGCGATCCCCCAGAAAAACATATGACTGAGTTCCATTGTATATGCAGTTACGGAAAAATTAATAGCAACTCTGGAAATTTCTGACGTTCTTGGGTTTTCAGTGTTGCTACAAAAGGAAATATGCAGATAATACTCACAATATATATATATATATATATATATATATATATATATATATCATTTTAAAGCACATTTCATACAGAAGCCAACTCAGTTTACAAAACGGGAATATCTTTAACAGAACTCAAGTTTTGCCCAAATTGTCTGTATCGCACTCGAGAAATTATTTCTCTGCGTAAACACCGCGGTACTTCGTCGCCGTTTTCAGGAGCGGAGAGCTCGAGTCGGTCGGCCCCCTAGCTCTGAAGTCACAGACCAGTTCGGAGGCTTTCTTAATTTTCAGGGTTTTTTGGTTGGGCCCGGGCTCGATTCCTGGATGAAGCATAGGCCGTACGTTTGACTGATGGCGCTGTTCCTTTCCCGAACCAACAGTCCCAAATTAGGGAAAGCTCTCAGATTATTGTGTTACAGAGATTTATACAGGGTTTTAGGATTTCATATAAAATCTCAAAGTGCAACCTTTTTCCATCTCGTTCCTTTGTCTCCACAAAGCGTGAGAGAAATTTCTCAGAGTCAGTTCCCCATTAGACACCGGATGCACGGTTAATTTGCTAAGACGACAATGTGTCTGAGCTTCTTAGTACATGCACATTGTTTGTTGAATGGAGATTAACTCTATCGCGCCTCTTTTGATGCTTTTCAGGTTTCAATTTCAACGCGGCCAACTAACGCACTAGCCGCTCACATTTTACTTTGAGGTTTGAAATTTACCGAGGGCGGTATGGTTGATTCTCACGGGGAATTTTAGGATATCCTTAAGGGCATTTTTTGGAGACAAAAGGAGGGGAGGCGAGAAGACAGTTGTCTCTAGGGTCTAGGAGAGCGAGCGGTCACGAAAAGTACGACGAGGTAATTGCCCCAGGGTAGGTCTTAGGTGGACCGGCAGGTTAGGGGATTTCACGACAGCACGAGAGATGAAGGAAAGCAGGACTTAAGAAAAAAGGAATTGTAGTTTTAAGCGGGATAGTTAGGAAATATAGCACAGCTAACGGACAACCTTTGCAGGCAATTAAATGAAGAAAAGAATAAAAGTTTCTTAGACATATTTACGAATCGCAAGAATTATTTGCATACAATTATTATCATTTGGTTGTTACGTGTTAATCACCTATCATCATCAACCACTACGGAATATTAGCAATTACAAGTAACAACTAGAACAAAGATAGCAAAAGAACTTGTTAACAATTGATTGGAGGTTTAACGACGACCACCAAGAGCAACTCGGTGGACTACAAGCAATCGCCAGTCCCTAATTTAGGGCCTCTGGTTCCAGGGAAGGGAGAGAGCCAGCGCCGTAAGACAAACACAACATCCATGCCTCACCGGGATTCAAACCCGGACACATCTCAGACGAATTATCATAGGCCTTCGCTCAGACCTATGCGCCACCGGGGCGGCCCCTCAGAGTTGCTGATGGTGGCCGTTAAATTGCGAAAAAAACCCGGCTCATACTATCCCACAATCATCTAAGGCTATAAGGGGTCTCCCATCCCTAGTTTGGGGTCTATGGTTTCTGTAGGACAAACACATCAACCATGTCTCATTCGAGACTCGAACTCGCACCCATAGCCGTAGCTATAGGACCCAAACCCAGGGGAGGCTGAAGAGTCATCTGAGTGGCTCGGTGTTACACTACAAACTAACCTTTTCCACGAATACATACGCAAGTTTTTCATTGTTTTTTCGCTCCCTTTGTTAATTTACTTCATTAGCGAGTAATTGTTCCAAACCAAAGAGTAAAATCAATAAAATAAAATACTGTGACGACCACCCCTCGCATAATTAATTGGCGAGAGGCGTGTCTAATTAACGGTAATTGAAACTTCATTGAGGGTTTTAATTAACAGAGAGTTAT
Source organism: Macrothele yani (assembly GCA_039090855.1). Taxonomy (NCBI): domain Eukaryota; kingdom Metazoa; phylum Arthropoda; class Arachnida; order Araneae; family Macrothelidae; genus Macrothele; species Macrothele yani. Next base: position 45,177,799 of record CM077004.1, read on the forward strand.
AATTTAAACACTTGCGAGGGGCGATATATTAAGAAAAAATCTTCTAGCACTTTGAATTCAAGTGGCGAGTTGCAGGTGTTTGCCACGAGAACAAAGAGCCCATAAACGGAAATGGGACGGATCAGAGTTTAAAAGCTATCTCCCATGACTCAAAAATGTTTAGACGGCAAAAGCGTTTGAAGCTTTTGTCTTTGCCGCGCGCGAAGCAATGGGAAAGCTCTTTGATTTGAAGAGCGGTGTATAATAAATATGTCGCGGTTTCAAGTGGTAGAATTCACCGCTTGCCAACGTTTTGGAGACGAGAGATTGTTGTTGAGAGGAGCAGAATCCGTTTGATAGCCGCGAGAACTAAGCTTTTATTTTCCTCGCGCTAGAGCAAATGCTTGCCATCTGCTGACGTACTTTTGCGTTCTGAGCATAAGAAGGGAAACCAGCTAAAAGCATAAGCTGATGAATAACTAGCACGAACTGTACCTGAAAACTTTCTTCACCTTGCCGGACCACCGATACCTGTCGTAAGGAGTCATTTCAGGTGAAATGCAGAGAGAGACAAAATAATTACGGAATCTCCTCGCTCATCCAGAGAGAGAGAGAGGGGGGGGGACGCCTGACACAGGAACGGAGGACCCCCTTGCAGAGATAGAGCGTCTGAAGTAACCGCTAGCCTCTTCGTGTTCAAAGAGGGGAGAGAACTTTTGTGCGTGTTGTGACGTACCTGCCAGCAGGACGCACACGACATAAAGGCAGATAGTATTCAGAACAAACGTCCGCGTAGCTCAATTGGTAGAGTGACTTATTCCGGAATGAGGGGATCCGGGTTCGAATCCCGGCGTAGACCAAAAATGACGGAGAAATTTACTTCGTTATAGTGTATTTTCCGGAAGGTCCTTTATTCTGGCGTGTTTATCGTGACATTCCGTTTTTTGAAGTCTTTGATTCGAACGATGTAACAGCAGCATGGTTCACCGGAATCAACGTCGTGGAGAGCTATTGGCATGCTGGAAGCAGGTCAGACACAACGAATGATAGCAGAAGCCATTGAAGTATCAGGAAGTATCATTTCCCGACTATGGACAAGATTCCAGAATACGGGAAATTTTTAAAGAACGCTATAGGTCAAGCCCGTGGACGAACAATTACAGCAAGGGACGACCGTTATCTATTGTTAACTTCCCATCAGAACAAGCGGCAGGACGTAGGTTGTCAACTTAAACTCTCGGTAATCGCCTTCACCAAGGTGTCCTTTATCACGTAGACCAATAGTGTGTCCCCCCATACCGCACGAAGCCGTATGGCCCGTAGAAACTGCGCTACGGAAAATCGTGGTTGGGATCACAACGAATAGATTAAATTATTTTCTCTGACGAGTCAAGATTCAGCCTGGAGGATGGTAATAAACGAGTTCTTATCTGGAGGGAACCCGGCACACGAAATAACCTTTTACCACGGTTTTGTGCAGGAGACATCACACTACGGCGGACATGGATTGATTGTCTGGAGAGGCATGAGTATCAGTGAACGTACGAACCTCTCCGTCATCCGAAACGGCAATCTGAGGGCCCAGAGATAGAGAGTCGGGATTCTCATACCTATTGTCATGCGGTATGCTGCAGCCGTCGGTGCTTCGTTACTTTTCATGGACAATAACGTTCGACATCATAAAGCTTATTTAATGACAACATGCTTCAGGAAGAGGGAATCGAGTATACGATGTCGCCAGCATACTTCCTTGACTAAAATCCAACTGAGAATGCCTGGGACGCACTTGGCAGACGCATTGCAGCTCGGCCCGCACCTCCGTTGACTCTTCGTGAACTGGAAATCGCCCTCGTTAAGGAGTGGCGAAGGTAACCCCAGATCCCTCCTCGATCACCTCACGAATTGCATGTCACACAGGTGTGCAGCGGTCTTAGCTGTTCTAGACGTCAGTTATCACGTGGAAATGTCATTTTTCTTGTTGTAGAGATATGCATATTATAAAAATTCGCTAATGTGCTTTTTATTATCCACACATATTACTAAATATTCTACTGTGTCTTACATAAAAATAATAGTTTACGTTCAACAACATGAGTCGCGCATGATTTTCCTTACAATATCTCTTGCTCCGCTGAATCCTTTGAGCAGTGTATTTGATTTTTTAATTTACTATTTTGGTCCTTTCTGTGGATCCGCAACAGCATCGAGGAGTTATTGATGTCGTATTTTGACTCTTTCTACTCCCTTTCTTCGGTTCCAATTTTTCTTCGTCTTTTATCACGTGTTCTCCTTTGGTGGTGCTCGGAGATAGACTCTCTTGTTATGGTAAACAGCCAAACCCCATTCATCCTCCACTCAAATACCGAGAGCCTTTATATTCACACCAACAAACCCCTTTTTTCCTACACACACACCCTCTTTAAACTGCTGCGACTGATCCCAAAACAATGAATAGCAAAAAACTGAAAGCTCTCTCCCTCACTCTCATAAAGATTTCCTTTTAGCACTATTTTCCAACGCCTAGAGAAATGTATATTTAGCTTCCACCTACATTCCTTTCCCTCGACATTACTTCTTTGCAGGCCATTAACTACATAGAAGTTTCTTAAAGTTACGAAAATAGTTATACCCTTCTGCGCAACTACGAATCCACTTTCGCTTCTCCCTTTTTCCTATCTTTCTTTTTTCTTTTTTCTTTTTTTTTTATGGAGAGGGGGAGGAGGACGTTCTTCCATACCTTACGTTTCTTGGGGGAAAGGGCATTTCTCTCTATCCTGACTCTTAAGGTGATTTCACCTAAAATCTCTGCCTTATGTTTCCAATGGTAAAACTTCCTTACATATTTTCTTCGCAATTAATGTATTCCCAAGGATGAAAATTTGCTCATCGATAAAACTAACTTTAAGTTGTAGCATGGGATACTTAATACTTGCTGAAACATAACCATAACTAAGCAATCCAACATTTGTTTGTCTATTGACGTCATCAATGTACAGGTCGTGCCATTTATTAATAGGTCTGAACATTATTCAAAGAAAAATGATTGATTTTTAATATTATTATGGTTCTGTTTTAGCAAGTATTAAGTATCCCATGCTACAACTTAAAGTTAGTTTTATCGATGTGCAAATTTTCATCCTTTGAAATACATGAATTGCGAAGAAAATATGTAAAGAAGTTTTACCATTGGAAACATAAGGCAGAGATTTTAGGTGGAACCACCTTAACAGCAACAAACCCTGCGACTGTGTGGTTGATAATCATTGGCGCAACTGTTTCTATACAGTCTCATCCCGATATATATATATATATATATATATACTGCAGAGCAAAGCTGAAAACAAAGGAAAAACTTTGAATTTAAAACGAAAGTTGCAAAATAACCTGAAGATCAAAGCGCGCAACGCACCAGTTATGAAAATTCAGAATTCACATTCTATTAAGAAGAGACCTAAGCAAAAAAAATATTTTTTTGACTCATACCAAGTACAACTTAAAAAAATTTATGTATCTACCGGTGTGAGTAAAAAGAGAAAAAAATAAAAATAAAATAAAACAACTGAATGTGAAAAGTGTCGAGAATACTGAGCCTTGGCTTTATCAAGGACCAGCAAAAACTCTGCATTTTCTCACTTCCACAAAGACCTAGTTGGAAATGGGTTTCTGCAAAGCCATAGATGCAAGAAATAAGCCCACCAAAATTTTTTTAAATTATATATATATATGTCATGACCTCCGCAGAGTTGTATGACCTAGCTCTAGTCTACAATTTAGCTTGCATCCATAACTTTTCTGGCCCGACCCATGCTCTTCATCTGTTACGATTAAACAGAAAGAAGAAGATTAAAGAAAACTCAAGTTGTGAGAGTGACATAATTATTAGAAATAATGTTCAGCAATAACGAAATGCCAAGTTCGCCTGAGAGAGAATTTAAACCTGAATAGCAATGCAAAAGTTTTCCAAATTCTTACATTGCAATTAAAAAAGGAAATATTAATTATTTAAAACTGAGATTCTTGAAAGAAAACTTGATTCTAAAACCCCCTACTCCACAACTTCTGACAACACAAAAACGAGTATAAATTAAAGACAATAATTAACTAAAGAAATGCTTTGTGAAGGTTATATGACATAAACAATTAGTTGCAGTATGTACAAAGTATTTCAGAAGTGCTTTAAGTGCATAATTAAGTAGTTATTAAGAACTTAACTACTTTGAAAACACAGCGCAAAGTACAAGAACTATGAATGGCCAGCTGCTTGGCCTAAGTTTCCTAAAAAACGCGCAAAGTTACCAAGAAAAGAAAGAGTTAAAATCCGCAAAAAAGTTAACAGACTTGCCAGTGCCTAAATGCTAAAAAGCAAAAAATAACAGAGAAAAAAAGTACAAGAAGTACAAACATTGAACTTGGAAAACCTAAAACCCATAGACAATGAAGAGAGCTTACCTCTTATGCAGCTGAACTTTCTCCACACAAGAGGAAACATGGCCGTCCTTTTCCCCAAACTTCCAACTCCTCTGCCACTCCCTAGTCGCTGGGGGGCAGTGTGGGTGGGGCTGAAGGCCTCCACACACTGAAAGAATCCAACTCGCGGAGATTTTAACCAGAGAAAAATATATATATACTTAAGACTGTGGACCTGTATGATCAGAAAGAGCAGAATTAACTCTCCAGAATACATGAGAAATATTATAAAATACACAAGTAGTGTATTTAATAATCTTTGCATGTATTTAATCACCTTAGTGAGCTTCTATAGATTATCCAGAATCCTATTAATTTTAATGTTAGTTTTACTATTTTTAGTATAGCTATTCTATCTAGTGAGTGAATAACTAGTTTTCTTTTATATTTGTTTTTATTTTCTTTTATAAACAGATTTTTAAGCTTTTTTGTGATTTTGTCTATATTATTTATTTTTTTATTTTAATAGGACCTACATATCCATAGCGCTAAGGTTTCTTTTAGTAGTTAATAGGCATCATCTAGCCAACTTCCAAACGACTTTCATTGGTCAGAATCATATTATTAACTGTGTAGAAAATTAAAGCAGATCCGCCAACCTTACTCTATTATTCAGAATAATTTTTCTTAAAGTTTTTTGATGAAAGAAGAAGGAATTTCGTTCTCTAGAAAACTATCTAATAGTATATTAATGTGGTAATTGAAGTCCAAATTGTTGCTGCAAATTCTTGAAATTCTTAGGACCTGAGAAATTAGTACATTCTCAATCACTTTGGTTGATATGTTATTATTCCAGTGTATTGAGAATGTACTAATTTCTCAGGTCGTAAGAATTTCAAGAATTTGCAGCAACAATTTGGACTTCAATTACCACATTAATATACTATTAGATAGTTTTCTAGAGAACGAAATTCCTTCTTCTTTCATCAAAAAAACTTTAAGAAAAATTATTCTGAATAATAGAGTAAGGTTGGCAGATCTGCTTTAATTTTCTACACAGTTAATAATATGATTCTGACCAATGAAAGCCGTTTGGAAGTTGGCTAGATGATGCCTATTAACTACTAAAAGGAACCTTAGTGCTATGGATATGTAGGTCCTATTAAAATAAAAAATTAAATAATATAGACAAAATCACAAAAAAAGCTTAAAAATCTGTTTATAAAAGAAAATAAAAACAAATATAAAAGAAAACTAGTTATTCACTCACTAGAATAGCTATACTAAAAATAGTAAAACTAACATTAAAATTAATAGGATTCTGGATAATCTATAGAAGTTCACTAAGGTGATTAAATACATGCAAAGATTATTAAATACACTACCTGTGTATTTTATAATATTTCTCATGTATTCTGGAGAGTTAATTCTGCTCTTTCTGATCGTACAGGTCCACAGTCTTAAGTATATATATATTTTTCTCTGGTTAAAATCTCCGCGAGTTGGATTCTTTCAGTGTGTGGAGGCCTTCAGCCCCACCCACACTGCCCCCCAGCGACTAGGGAGTGGCAGAGGAGTTGGAAGTTTGGGGAAAAGGACGGCCATGTTTCCTCTTGTGTGGAGAAAGTTCAGCTGCATAAGAGGTAAGCTCTCTTCATTGTCTATGGGTTTTAGGTTTTCCAAGTTCAATGTTTGTACTTCTTGTACTTTTTTCTCTGTTATTTTTTGCTTTTTAGCATTTAGGCACTGGCAAGTCTGTTAACTTTTTTGCAGATTTTAACTCTTTCTTTTCTTGGTAACTTTGCGCGTTTTTTAGGAAACTTAGGCCAAGCAGCTGGCCATTCATAGTTCTTGTACTTTGCGCTGTGTTTTCAAAGTAGTTAAGTTCTTAATAACTACTTAATTATGCACTTAAAGCACTTCTGAAATACTTTGTACATACTGCAACTAATTGTTTATGTCATATAACCTTCACAAAGCATTTCTTTAGTTAATTATTGTCTTTAATTTATACTCGTTTTTGTGTTGTCAGAAGTTGTGGAGTAGGGGGTTTTAGAATCAAGTTTTCATTCAAGAATCTCAGTTTTAAATAATTAATATTTCCTTTTTTAATTGCAATGTAAGAATTTGGAAAACTTTTGCATTGCTATTCAGGTTTAAATTCTCTCTCAGGCGAACTTGGCATTTCGTTATTGCTGAACATTATTTCTAATTATTATGTCACTCTCACAACTTGAGTTTTCTTTAATCTTCTTCTTTCTGTTTAATCGTAACAGATGAAGAACATGGGTCGGGCCAGAAAAGTTATGGATGCAAGCTAAATTGTAAACTAGAGCTAGGTCATACAACTCTGCGGAGGTCATGACATATATATATAATTTAAAAAAATTTGGTGGGCTTATTACTTGCATCTATGGCTTTGCAGAAACCCATTTCCAACTAGGTCTTTGTGGAAGTGAGAAAATGCAGAGTTTTTGCTGGTCCTTGATAAAGCCAAAGCTCAGTATTCTCGACACTTTCCACATTCAGTTGTTTTATTTTATTTTTATTTTTTTCTCTTTTTACTCACACCGGTAGATACATAACTTTTTCTATGTTGTACTTGGTATGAGTCAAAAAAATATGTTTTTTGCTTAGGTCTCTTCTTAATAGAATATATATATATATATATAGGGATGTAAGGTCAGGTGATGCGTAATATCACAGCCTCTCCTTGACAAATGTCAACCCCGCCTTCTCGTGGTGCATCCTGTTCCCACTAAAGGGGCTCTGACGACCACCAATAGCGGTATAACTATACCATCGGGATTAGAGGAAATTCTATCCCACACTCACCAACCCGCTTGGCCAGCGTGGTGAGTTATGGCCAAACCCTTCCAAAATGACTCCACAACTTAAATCTTGTCCCTCAGTCTCCGGCAGCTGGAATGTACCTGGCCAAGGCAGCGGCCAGTGCGACATGAAGGCAGAGGGTGCTAAGAATCCCCGGAGGACCGGACTAGGCTGCCATCTGATGCTGACCTTGGCTACGTACAATGGACGCTCCCTATCTTCTGATTCAAGGCTTCTTGAAGTGGAAGAGGAACTACAAAGGATCAAGTGGGACATCGTGGGGCTAAGTGAGGTAAGGAGAAAAGGAGAAGATCTCATCGAACTGAAAAGTGGACATCTCTTCTACTATCGTGGGACAGATAATGGCAGAACTAGTGGTGTTGGATTTATAATAAACAAGAAACTGAAGGATAAAGTTGTAGAAGTTGAAAGTTGACAGAGCTGCACGACTCGTTATCCAACTCTCGAAAAGATACCAGGCTCAGATTATTCAAACTTATGCACCCACCACAAGTCATCCTGAAGAAGAAATTGAAGAATTTTATGAAGAAATTTGTCATCTAAATAATAAAGGTAAGCAGCACTTGAAAATAATTATGGGAGATTTCAATGCAAAAATAGGGCAACGGCAACAGAATGAAACTTCAGTAGGTAAATTCGGTCACGGCAACAGAAACCAGCGTGGAAATACTCTCGTTGAGTTTGCAGAGGCAGAAGGGTTTTTCATCTTGAACTCCTTCTTCAAGAAAAAGCCACACAGGAAATGGACATGGAGACATCCAAATGGGACGACAAGTGAAATTGATTTTATTATGTGTAACAAAAAATTCGTCATAGAAGACTGCAGTGTGCTAAACAAGTTCAACACAGGTAGTGACCATAGATTGGTGAGGTGTAAGATGCACCTCAACACTAAACTTGAACGTGGCAAGCTCATAAGACAAACAAAATATATTGACATAACCAACCTTTAAAAACACCATAATACCTTCAAGTTGGAACTGAAGAACAGGTTCTCTGCTTTAGAAGGCCTAACATCGGAAGAAGTGGACATCTCTGAAGTTAACAGAAAAGTAACCAAAGCTCTTATGGAAACAGCAACAAAATTAGCTGGGTCTAAGAACAAGTTGCATATAAATAAATTATCAGGAAAAACGAAAATGTTGATGCAAAAAAGAAGAGAGATGAGGACAACTAAAGAAGATGTGACTTCCAAAGTGGAATATATAGAGCTATGCAAGACAGTAAGAAAAAGTATCACTGAAGACGTAAGAAAATTCAACTGTGAACTAGTGAGGAAAGCAATTGAAAACAACCAAAGCCTAAAGATAGCAAAGGGACATCTCAGTAAGGGAAGAAAACAGATTATGGCACTGAGAAAATAAGATGGTTCTGTAACAAGAAATAGAGGCGAAATTTTGACAAGAGTGAAAGATTTCTACTCCAAATTATATGAAAGGGATGATACATGCACTCCAGACATCATGAAAGATACCAGTACCAGAGTTCCTCCAGTCCTTCCAGCAGAAGTTGCACATGCAATCAAGAACATGAAGCAGGGAAAAGCTCCAGGAGAAGATGGAATTACTGTAGACATCATACAAGAAGAAAGTGGAGAAATTGAAACAGTACTCGCCCAAATTTTCACTCGATGCCTTAATGAAGGAAAGATTCCTGAGGATTGGAACACCGCTACAATGATCCTGCTACATAAGAAAGGTGACATTGAGGATCTCGGAAACTACAGACCTATCAGCCTCCTATCAGTAGTTTATAAAATCTTCACTAAAGTTCTTTCACACCGCTTGAAGGTAACACTGGACATGGCTCAACCGAGAGAACAAGCTGGATTCAGGAGTGGCTACAGCACAATAGATCATATCCACGTACTGAGAGAACTAATTGAAAGAGCGAGGGAATATGAACTTCCATTGTGCATGGCTTTTATCGATTATGAAAAAGCCTTTGATTCGGTGAAACCATCAGCAGTTACAATGGCTCTGAAAACCTGCGGTATTGAAGATGCATACATTAATATCATTAATAACATCTATGAAAATGCAAGTGCAAAGATTAGGCTGTTTGAAAATACAACACACGTAAAAATTGGAAAGGGAGTGAGACAAGGTGACACCATATCTCCGAAGCTCTTTAATGCCACATTGGAGGGTGTTTTTCAGTCGCTGAGCTGGGAAAACAAGGGGATAAAGATTAATGGAGATTATCTAACCCACCTTCGTTTTGCTGATGACGTAGTCATTTTTGCAACTACCCCATCAGAGCTGCAGAGTATGATCCAGGAACTTGCTGACAAGAGTAAAGAAGTGGGATTAAAAATGAACTTTCAGAAGACAAAAGTGATGTTCAATGCTTTTACAAGAAATGAAGATTTATCGATTGATGGAGAAAAGCTGGAGATAACAGACACGTACGTTTATCTTGGACAGCAGATATCAAGTGAGGGTCACATTGATGAAGAAATTAATCGGCGTACAAAACTTGCCTGGAGAGCTTTTGGAAGAAACAGCATAATTTTCAAGAGCAATATGCCATTATGTCTTAAAAGAAAAGTGTTTGATCAATGCATCCTTCCAGTGCTTACGTATGGTGCAGAGACGTGGACCTTAACTAAAAGAGACATACAAAGGCTGCAGACAACTCAAAGCAGCATGGAAAGGTGCATGCTTGGTGTAACCAGGAGAGATAAGAAGAGGAACTCGTGGATCCGAAAAATGACAAGAGTGGAAGACATCATGATCAGAGTTAAATCCCTGAAATGGCAATGGGCTGGACATACTGCCAGAAGGACAGATCATCGATGGACAGCCGAAATTTTAGATTGGATTCCAAGGGACAGGAAAAGACCCAGAAGAAGACCACATGGGAGATGGGTGGATGAAATTCGAAAGTATGCAGGGGTGACATGGAGGAGACTGGCACAAGACAGACCGTTGTGGAGGAAACTTGGAGAGACCTTCGTCCAGCAGTGGATTGATAATGGTTGACAATGATGATGATGATGATGATGATAGATATATATATATATATATATATTTTATTTTTACTCATTTGTCGTTCGTACTCTGCCTATTATTTCAATTTCGCTTTTTTAAAAAAAGTTCAATACGCGAATAAATAAGGTATTGCTTATAATGCAACACAAGAGTAATTTTTATAAACCACCGAAAATAAAAATTCGGAAAATTTGCACCTACGTCCGTCTTTCACGGAGGCTTGCTTGCCTTCCAGGGGGCTGAGCGCCCTCCAGCTCCCTGCTAGCTACTGCCCTTCCCAAATCCCCACTCTGATAATTAGTCAGAAACCAGGACCTCGGCCGCTGAGATTATTACTAAAGGATTTGTTTTCCTTATTATGTCAAAAACCTATACCCACAGCGTTTCACAGTCGAAAACAATTAAAGGATCACGATTTTCACACGTGATTTCTCAAATTCAAATCTGCCCAAGGACCTGAGACCGCCCCAGTAGCCGAGTGATCTGGGGCGCATGTTTCTAAATAAACGTCTAAGCTAGAATAAAGCTTGAATCCCGGAAAACCCACAGGTATAGGGTGCTTGTTCTGCTCCGTTGGATGATTATGTTTCCTCCCTGGAACCAGGGGTCTTAAATGAGGGATAGGCGACTCTTCTCAGATGCTTAAGGGAGTTGTTAAACCTCCGAAACAAATAAACAAAAAGAACCTAAGAATGCTCGAATTATTATTCACGGGATTTTTTATTACATGAATGCTTCGCTTTTCTACTTTTCTTAATTCATCCCTGGCGCCATGACGGTTTCTGTTCAAGACATTTGCATATTTTTTACCGGGTTTAACTACCACCACGAGCAACTCTAAGAGCTGTAAGTCTATCATTCTGAACAAGTGGTCAAAGGCGTGGTGATCTGACTAGTCATCCGAGCCCCGGACGAGGCAGCAGTTGTTTGATTTGAATGATGTCGTTGGCTCTGTGCTCTCGCAGGAACCAATGGCCCTAAATTAGGAACAGGCAACTGCCTACAGCCTCTTCTTCTTCTTTATTCTTCTTCTTCTTCTCCTTCTTCTCCTCCTCCTCCTTCTTCTTCTCCTTCTTCTCCTCCTCCTCCTTCTTCTTCTTTGGCCCGTCCCTACTTTGGGGCCACTGGTTCCAAGAAGAGAAGACAAAAATACAACCCGTACCTCATCCGGGACTTGAACGCAGGCACAGCCCAGAGAACTACTCAGAAAACTAAGAGGACCACTCAGCAGTGGCACCCGTATGAGTACTTGGGGGGGGGGCTAAGAAAATCCTTACCTCCTTCAAGGCTGTCAAACATTTTAGTAAATGTACAAGATACTAAAATACAACAAAAATAATTCATACAATTCTTTTAAACGGGAGGAGCAATCATTAATATCTTATTATTTTTAGAAATGCTTTTTTTTTTTTTTTTTTTGATTTGAGGTTTAACGACCACCGTGAGCAACTCAATGGGCTATAAGCAGTCGCCCGTCCCTAATTTAGGGTCACTGGTTCCAGGGAAGGGAGAGAGCCAGTGCCGTAAGACAAACACAACATCCATGCCTGACCGGGATTCGAACCCGGACCCCTTACAGACGAATGATCAGAGGCCAGCGCCTTAGACCACTGCGCCACCGGGGCGGCAGAAATGCTTTAAAAAAAGATTTCGTCCATTTTAGTGTTTTAAATTTTTCAAAAATTTGGCTATACCAACGGCTAGGGGGGCTAAGCCCCCTTCCCTTCCTTATGGATACCCTTGCCACCCAGCCCTCTAGGCGACTTTTCATATTTTGACACGACAGACAGCCTGCGTAATGTAAAAATTACCAAAACATTTTCTTTCTTTCCTTTCCATCCCTCTTTCTTTGTCTGTCTTTCTTTTTCTTTCTGTCTTTCTCTCTCTCTCTCTCTTTTCTGGCTCCTTCCCTCCTCCTCTCTCTCTCTCTCTCTCTCTCTCTCTCTCTCTTCTCTTTCTCGCCAATTAGAATACTGAACTTGCTCCTCCCGTTTAAAAGAATTGGAGCTTCATTTCTCTGTTTCTCTGGTTTTACTTTTACTGCTTGTGTTAGTTAAGCGTCCTCTTTTATATTTTCCTAATCTAGTGTGCATGAGTATTGGAAAGCAGTTTATTTTCACCCATAGCAAATCCTTGACATCTGATGAGTGGTGTATGTATGCGTGGTGTTTCCCAAAGCGTCAACCAAGTGCTGATGACATGCGGGTGGACGCCAGCTCGTGTTGTCCCCATAGCTACGCAAGCAAAGAAGAGAACGAACGAGCTATGGATGGTGTCAGCAAGCGTAAGATCACAGTAGAACGAACGCTTCCAGCATGCATGCAGCAGAGGAAGGAGCCACGGGTCACAAATTAATGTTCCACGGAAGTGTGAAGTGCCGCAGCAACCACCTCATTAGTGTCCCACACCTCCGTGAAAAGCCTCGCGGGAGGTGGCGCGGCAACATCAGGTCATTAGCGCGTCTTCCTAGGGAGCAAAACACAGCGGCCTTTTACTCCGAGAAGTACCTGTCACTTGCAGCACCCGGCGGCCATCAACGTGTGCTCTACGTTTGGGAGGGCGGGGCAACAGCGCAGCGGCCGCCAATTACCGACTCGTTTCGCCTGTGAGAAAATAATGAAGTTATCCGCGACCGAGAGTGTTGGTGTTTTGGAACGAAGGTGTCAAGTGGCGAGTTCTAAGAGAGGAAGAGATGCCTGCTGACGGTGACATGTTTCGGCGCGTGCTTTTATGCGGTAACGTTCCCTTCTGCGCGCTCATACACAGCAGACCTGTTTACTATTTTTTCTCCTTTTATTATTTAGTGTTGAAGAATAGCCACTCTGATAAAGGAAGGGAAAAAAATCCAACGACGGGAGCACAAAGCAGAATGTGTGGTCGTTCCTTTCTAAATTATGCAAATAATGATGCAGAAACGATGATGTCGTTTGGTTGGCGTCCTAATTAGTGCTGAAAATTGCGTTGCGCTCAGCGAAGTATCTTGAGGGCGAGTTAACGAGCGACGCTGTTCCGCTGCATTGATCTCCACGCTGATCTCATCTGCTCAAGCTCGTGTACCAAAAGAAGGATAGTTAGGAAGAAAAAGAGAGAGAAAAAGAGAGGATAATACAGCCTACACAGTTTTCAAAAAAAAAAAAAAAAAAAATTGTCAGCTGTCCTCATTTTGTTGATGGCTGCCGTAAAAGGTGACAGAAATGAATTATTTGTATCTCACTCGCAAAAAGAACCTTACTTTTCTTTGTTTTGTTTACACATTTGTTCTTCAAGAAAATTCAACTCTTTTATTTCCTCACCATCAAAGTTTGTTTTTTTTTATTCACCTGTACTTCTTTATTTTATTTTTTTTAGAATTTCTGTATCATAACTGCGGTCCTTTGCGAAAATGTTGCACAACCTTTGTGTTATTTGTTGAGGTTCGAACTTACCCGGGGCAGCCCGCTATTTATTTTTATGTAATAAGTTCAAAGAATGTTTTTGAAGTCCAAACGACAAGGCCTGGTTTCACTGAACCGTTTATCAAATTAAACGTTGCCGCCCCGGTGGCGCAGTGGTGTAAGGCGCTGGCCTCTGATCATTCGTCCGTAAGGGGTCCGGGTTCGAATCCCGGTCGGGCATGGATGTTGTGTTTGTCTTACGACACTGGCTCTCTCCCTTCCCTGGAACCAGTGACCCTAAATTAGGGACGGGCGACTGCTTATAGCCCATTGAGTTGCTCACGGTGGTCGTTAAACCTCCAATCAAAAAAAAAAAAATTAAACCTTCGAATGGGAAGTATGAAGGCAAATATTTGTCAGTTTATTCCCGAGAGTTTCTTGTGCTTTGTCTTTTTTTATTATTATTATTATTTGTTTCTATTTTTTTTAATTATTATTGGGGGTTTAACGACCACCGTGAATAACTCAGTGGGCTATAAGCAGTCGCCCGTTCGTAATTTAGGGCCACGAACTCCAGGGAAGGGAGAGAGCCAGTCAGCCAGTGCTGTAAAACAAACACAACATCCATGCCTCACCGGGATTCGAACCCGGACTCATCTTGGACGAATGACTAGAAGCCATCGCTTAGACCACTGCGCCACATGGGCGGCTTTTATTTCTTTCCTACGTCAGGTCAGTTGCTAGTATAAACGCTACACACACACACACACGCACACGTTTTTGTGCCTTTCTCACCTGCAGCTCCTGGAGAAACTCGCAGAGGGTGGGTGACTTCATGAGTCCACAACAAGCGGTATTCCGTAAGGCAACCTGCAGGTCGCTGGGGGAAGAAGGAAGAAAGAAGCTTGGGTTTTCTTCAGGGAAGTATTCATGGGCTCCGAACGCAAATTTTAACGCAGAAATCCCGTGGTGAAGTCTGCGTTCAAAGCTGAGAGGGAGCTAAAGCTAATCTGGGGAAAAGTGAGTGGCTTATGATGGGGGTTAACTCTGTTGTAGTGTCTGATAAAAGTGTTATGAGGGTTTAGGAGATTTTACGATTTTAAAGTTAATTAATTTCCAAATAGGGAACTTTTAACGGGGAGACTTTCTTTATCAGTTTTCGTAGCGGCGACCAGCATGGAAATATTCGAAGATGTTATTTGTCAGGACGGCAATAAGAATTAGTAAGTGTTAGTACGTGGACTAAGAATTAGTAAGTGTTAGTACCTGGCTTACGCTACAATCATGTACATAGTTACGGAGATTTAATAGTAGAATTTTAGGCAAAATATTAAATCTCGTTCGCAACATTTCTTTTCATTTTCCTTTGTTTCTACAAGCGTGGGAAACTGAACCTCTCTTCGTTCGCAAGTTATTCCAGGCTAAAGGAACTTTCCTATGTGTATATATTAAATTCGTAATATATATATAACATAGAAAGGCAAGGGGATGCAATATTTTTTGGTTACCTCTGGTGCAAAAATGAAAAGTTACGCCTCTGAATAAAAGCAATAGCATTGATTTCACTATTAGTATAATGACCGACACTGCAGAGTCAGCTTCACTTTCTTCTGTGTCTTCTTTTGACAGCAATTCTAAATCTTCTGCTGAAAGCTCTTCACAATGACTCTCAAACTGCTCATTATGTCACCAACTCTACACCATCTAGTCCTATTTCCTTTGCTATTTCTGTCACACGACGCAAGGGTAGTGTTCTGCTAAACCGTATTAATCATTTAGTACTATAGTTTTATTACAATGTTCCGACCATCTGTGTCTAGAAAGTTGGGAAGAGTCATGCCTCATCACCCTCTCTAATCGTGATCTATGAGAGACGCAGTAGTGAAGCAGATGTCAATTGAAGTGGCGTGAACCGAGTCGTACGCCACTTCAATTGACGGCCATAAATCCTTTGGGAAACTTTTTCGCACATTCTCTGCACCACTTTTAGTACTGTTACGGAGATTTGATAATACTAGAATTTCAGGTAAAGATATTAAATCTCATTTTGCAACGTTTGTTTCGCTTTAGTGCTTCATTTGCTTTGTTTCCACAATGCGTGAGAAAATTTTGCTTCGTCCCCGAGGTATAAAAATATCGGAAGCACGGTTTACTTGGAGACGCCTGGTTGTCACATCTTAAGGGTCTAGGCTTTTGTATTTTGTAGACGCATTGGTATTGTCGAGCTCATTGACCTTTTGCCTTCTTAATTTCAAAGCAGCCGACTGAAGGCGCAAGCCCTCTTAATTTCAACCTTGAAGTTTGGTTAAGCCGACGCCGGCGTTTTCCCATGGTTTTTGTGGAAGAAATGGGGTCAGTTTGCGTGGAAGCAAGGGAGTAGCTAGGACAGTCAAGTCGAGGAATTGGAAGCGAGTGGTCGCAGGGAGAGGAGGCGAGGAAACGCCTTGGGTGTTGTAAAGCACGTCTTAAGCTAACCAGGGGGATTGAGCTTTTACTCCACGTGCGCGAACGCTAGACGAGGGATTGGCCGGAAAAGGAGGAAGGTAACGAAAGGGCGATTCACGGAAGTAAATGTTGGTTTCAGAGGAACGGGGAGGAACAATTGAAAAGCTGCGGACAACCTTCTGCACTTAAGTAAAGAAAATAATAAAGTGTTTTAAGAGATCTAAAAGGATTGCATAAAAATTATTGCTCATAGTTATTATAATCTTCAATCACGGAGGACTGTGCTCGCTATTAACAAAGAGTATACGAAGATTATGTACCAACAAGTTGATAAACCTCCTATTATTATTCTTATCTTACTACGTTGTTAACCTGGAAGAATAAACCAAGTTAGCAGTACGATACTTGGTAAATTCGTTGGTAAGCCATTAAAAAGAGTTTTTTGCAATTGTCTTGTTACATGCATTCTTCGTCTAATGTGTTTGCATTTTTCTACACTGGTGTGCAAAAATTAAGGACGAAGAGGAGAAATTAGCATAACAGCAGAACGAGCAGGCAGAACGGACCGAAAGACCACTCAGGAGGTAGACTAGGGTCCGGTACGGTAGGACATGCGCATATATGCAGCATAACGTGTAGGGGGGGGGGTTGGGAGGGTATAAAGCACACAGGCGGTGTACGCTCAGCAATTCGGTGAAAGCTATTGCACGGTGTACATTGGTTTTAACGACGTCGAGTTGCTGCCACCGTGCGATATGGCCAACAGGCAATACAGTAGACGATATCAGGATCACTTTACCCGAGGTCGGGTCATTGGGAAGTTGGAAGAAGGTCGAAGTGTGACTAGTGTGGCCGAGGAGTTCGGGATCGCTCACAGCATCGTTTCACGAGCTTGGAGAGCATTTCAAACGACAGGAACAGCTGTCCGAGATTTTAGGAGTGCTCGTCCACGAGCAACCACTGCGGCGGACGATCGGTATATTGTCTTACAGGCGAGAAGAGACAGACGGCAGACAGCGGGAGAAATTGCAAGGCACATGCAACAGACAACTGGACGTCCGTTATCGCGTTTTACCGTGGCCAGGAGGCTGCACAAAGGTGGTCTATTGGCACGACGACCAGTACAGTGTGTGCTATTAACGCCTGCTCATCGGAGACGGCGGTTTCTGTGGTGCCAGGAACACAAGAACTGGACACATCAGCAATGGGGTCGAGTTCTCTTTACGGATGAGAGCCGATTTAGTCTGACGAGCGATTCTGGACGTATACACATCTGGAGAGAGCAGGGAAGACGCAACCACACCTCCAATATCATCGAAAGAGACTGATTTGGAGGTGGCGGAGTTCTCGTTTGGGGCGGTATCATGCTTGGTATCCGTACTGACCTCAACATCCTCCAAGGATTTTCAGTCACTGGTGTCCGCTATTGTACCGAGGTTCTCCTGCCTAACGTGCGTCTGTTTAGAGGTGCTGTGGGTCCTGAGTTCCTCTTCATGGACGACAACGCTACACCTCATCGTACAGTGGCTGTCGCAGAGATGTTGAAGAGTGAAGATATTCAACGCATGGACGGGCCCGCAAGGTCCCCGGACCTAAATCCAATCGAACACGTGTGGTACCTTCTCGGGAGACGCTTGGCAGCACGTCACCAGCCACCAGCAACGATTCCGCAGCTGCGATTGGCGCTACAAGAGGAATGGGCCGCGATGCCTCAACAGTTCCTTGACAACATCGTTCTCAGCATGGACAGACGTTGTAAATCCTGCAACGCAGTCAGGGGATCATATCCCTTACTAAAGACTGGATTCTTGTTGGCAACCACCTGTCACATAGACGTTTCTGTTTTCTGTCCAGGTGTGCTCGAAGCTACCTTTTCAATAAAGTGCCTTTGTATCCTTTGGATTTCTTGTTTGGATGGTTTTGCTCACTTGTCTCATATTCTTACATCTTGGGAATCTTATGGTATGATTTGAGTCGATGTGGAGCACTTCTGTACGGCGTTCCATTCGAAAAACCGTCTCGTCCTTATTTTTTGCACGCCAGTGTAGTTGTGCATAAAGCTTACTCAGCTTGGGGCAATCGGTACGCCGTTTAGTCATTTGTGAAGTGGACGTGGTACAAACACGTTTCCTGTAAATTAACATTGTCTCAGATGACATTGTAGATATGGAGTAAGACACCTTTCGTGTCTCTGGGGTGCAAGATTTTGTTGATGTAATCGAGGTTATCAGTACCGCTCTACTGATCTCGATTATATTTGGTGCGAAACTGGGAGCTCCACACTTTTTTTTGTTGTACTTGCAGACGCCACTTCCTTGATCCGTCTCTTGTGTGTTTAAATATCCTTCTGAAAATTAATAAATGCTTTGGATTTGTATATTTTATAATTTGTGACTTAAAATACTGAGAGTTGGAAAGATAACGATGCATCCGTTTCAAAACCTGTCGGTTCTAGTTGGTACATATCGCACGATTCATACCCACGAAAAACGTTACGTTTATAAAAAACTGATCCACATAAAGTGTTGATACGTTCGTGGTCTCGATCCCGTCGCTGACCCCCAATTGATACGGTAACGTGCCGAGCAATTGTATTCATTAATTTCAATACACGCCTCAGAGAGGCGTGTCCGAGCGATTTGATGTTTAATTATTAACAGAGGCTTGGCGTCCGTACCATCCGGGAGCTGGTATGTATAGCGAAACCGTTCTCAGCTTGCTGAAACACAGGAATTATTAGCACCAGAGCCTGAAAAAATAGAGTAAGGATTGCACACTTAAGAATTGTATTGTAGACGGAGCCTACCATCCGGAACATGGGCTACGGCGTACAAACAAGAGTTATTCTCCTACTTTGGAATTAAATCAAGTCTCTGCTAGATTTGAAGAGACAATCTATCGCCACTAGGCGTGTCAGAGTTTCCAAAGACTGGAATTGCTGATATATTTATATAGTTCGTCAGATCAATCGTAAGGAAAACAAATAAACAAAAGTACTCACTTATTACTCGTTGCATGTTTGTAACCCATGGCACTATAAGGCAGGAACAGCATTGAATATCTTAACACACACACACACACACACACACATGGGAGTGCCCTTTATACGGCATGCATTGCCTTGCACCTGTGTGATAAGCGCGGGAGGCTTATCACTCCCTTCGTTTCCACTTTCTTCGATGAGTCGAGGTTTGTTGTGGATGCGGTAGGCTGCAGGGTAAACGGGAGTTGTCACTTTTTGTCCCCGTCGTAAAACTTCGTCGCCGGCTGGGAGCGGACGCTCGCTTGTGGTTTTGGGTAGGTCAGCAACCTTACGCCTCCCAGAGATGAGGAGCGCGCTTTCAAATGGGTGCCTCTGGAAGAGAAGTAGAAGATCTCGGCCAGACTCGTAGGATCCGATGCCTTCCTCCTAGTTTGTGGTTTGTTATGGATTTCTGGCTGGACAGAGGTTAGCTGGAATTGTATATCTAGCAGGAGAAGCCCTTCCGACGTTCCGATCGTCTGACAACGGCGTACGGCCCTTGTACATAAATATAGCAGCTCTTTTCGGCGGTGGTCGAACCGTCCTCTTAGGTTCTTAATTTTGACATACCTGGCGGGCTTACCCCCAGCCACCAAGCTATGGTTTCAGGCCTTGTTTTTTTCCGTACTCTAGCGTCTTACCGCAGCGCTGAGTATCATCGCATATTTTCTTTTTGGGTTAGTGTCTCTCGCGCGACCGGCTTACCTCAGCGGACGGCAAAAACCAACTGTCCCTCTTTTTCCTCTGCCACTTCGCGGAGGCGAACCAAAATTGCCTCTATTCCCTGCCAAGTGGCTTCGCCTGCTCCGTTTCTGTCAGCACTTAATGTTGCCCTATTCTCTTTCGTACAGAGTGCCGTCGCTTCTGCAAAACTGGTGTCATTTCCGACCTTTGACCCACCATAATCTTACTTTTGGACGTAGGCTAAAAGCTTTTTGACATATACTGCTTAAAAGTAGACATCTTTATGAGGGTCTGGATGCCTTCGCGTCGCCCGACTGGGTGGTCGTGGTGTATCTATGTGGGCCGTCAAAGGCGATCTCACAATTCCTTTGTTTCCACCCAGCTAAGCGAATTATCCGACTTCCCCAATTAAATGCGCTAATTTTTTCAATTAATTTCGCAATAGGCCAATTATTTAATTTAATCATGATCATAATTTTACCACGCCTATATATAGAATCCGTCTCCCCTTTTAGAGTTAATTAATTTGTACCCAATTTTCGTATCAGTGTCATCGCAATTCATTTGCATTAGATTGCAGATCAGAGACGTGCATTTGCACATAAAATCAACACTATTAACGCAAATCTTAGGACGATCTACTAAGTTTTGCCTAGAGATACTTTTATTCTTACAGTGATGATCCCATCTTTGTATGTTGCAAATTTTACTGAGCCTGCGCAATTTAAGAACAATTCGAAGAACGCCCTCACTCGTTTCTTCAGAACACTAGACATGCTCCCAGGAATGAATTTTTCTATATTGTTATTGTATGCCAATGTATTTACTTTTTGTTTGGAACTTAACGCTTGTCAAACAGTGGTCGACGTTAGAACCTGAATAAAATGCCATTGAGGATGCCAGTTATTGTTGAGTGTGATCTAGTAGGCCTACTCGTTACAGATGTATACTTTATTTGACTGCGTCGCAATTTAATGGATTGTTTTTTTTGTTTTATTCATTTCATTTTTCAATACGGCTCAAGACATTTCGGTATCTTCACTCACATTGAATTACGTAATGAATAACATGTTGTTTGCGTTTTGGAACAGTTTTATTTGATAGCGAATTGTTTCATCAGTGTCACTGCATGGTCGTGGGAATTTAGATTGGCTATCGAACGGTCAAAAGTAACCAAAGTGAGGTGACAGAAAGATACTTAAGTATGTGAGAAGGGAAGAAATGGAGTAATTGAGAGAGACAAAGTGAAATTGAAAAGAGAAGTGAGAGATGGGAAAAGAAGAAGGGGGAGAGTAAGAGGAGAAGTAAAATACAATTAGAAAAAGATGCACAGAAAGAGAGAGCAACAAAGCGATGGAAAAAAAAAGAATCGTTGAGGGAGAAAAATGGTGAAAGTGAAACAAGAGGTAAGAGAAGGTAACAGATGGGATGGAGAAAGTGAATGGAAAGAATAGTTGAGAGAGGAAAGGGAGAGATGGAGAGACTGAGAGGATAGGGGTAATAGATACTGAGGAAAAGATGGATGGAAAGACTAAAATGGAGATCGAAAATAATGCAAACGTATAAATAGACAGATATGATGATGAGGGACAGGAATCAAGAAGGAGAAAGAACAAAAAGGAAAAAGTGGTGAAGAAAAAGACGAGAGAAGGAAGAACTAGGTTGAGAGGAGGATAAGAGAATAAGTGATAGCGAAAGATAGATAGATTTTCCCCAAAAAAAGAGAAAGCGAGATAGGTATTTGGTAAAGGAAAAACAACTATGACTCCTCTGTTCATTGGGAGATGCCAAATACGGAGTATATCCCTGGCAAGCATAATCTGACAGCTAACAATAGGTACCATGGTGTTTGCCGTGTAATCTCTGCCCGCGGGATATTGCCTCCCATCCCTACCAGATCATCTCCTGGTCCAACAACCACGCGCTGGCTAAGTCCTTTAAGATTCCTTCCGCTGCGCGAACACCATCAATGAAGGGAGTTGCGGCGGGAGTGTTGAGGGTCAGCTAACGACATTGTCACGTGAATTTAATCCACTCGGTTAGCAATCCCTAGGGGAAGAAACATATGTCACCCCTCCGATGAGGACTGCTTGCACGGGTCTTAGACTTTTAAGTGTTCATGTGATGAACTGCGAGCCTGTCTTCATCCATCTGCTTTATGAATGAAAACAAAAAACGGGCGAGCTTTCCTTCCAGAAGAATGATTCCCTGGTCATTTTGTCTTCCATAATTGGTAAAAACGTTTATGAAAAAAATGTATTTAGGCAGCGCAATATCTAAAAACACCAATTTGCGAAATACCGCTAATATATTTTTCGAATCACATGGCAGTCAAGTATAACTTTTTGGCATAGTGTTAGGTGGTTCGTATTAACTTGCAGAATATTCCGTGGTTGATGACAAATAGCTAATAGTAATAATTGTTTGCAATCCTTTTTAAAACTTTTACAGAGAAGTTTCTTTTTTTTTTTTTTTTTTAATTAAGTGCATAAGGTTGTGCTCAGCTTACGATAATTGTTGTCCATATCGCCAACTCCTCGAAAACCTTTAAAATGACAACTTCCAGAAGAGAGGCTAAAACCGCATAACTGATTTCCGTCAGAGTTTTGTAACTACTGTTCGGAAATAAATAAATAATAGAACCATTAAAGCCTGCCCCTGTGACCGAGTAATACGAAGCGCTAGTTCCTAAACTTTCTCGGGTTCGAATCCCGCCGACACGTAGGCGGTGTGTTTGTTTTACGTCACTGTAGAGGTCTGCATGGCCTTATTTGGTGAGCCCGGCCCGTCAACTGCATCTCTTATTTAGGCCCGGCACGGCCCATGATGTGCCATTTGGTATTATTTTGTCTTTCTATTGCATTTCATTAAATTGTAAAAATTATATGATGAAATATTATTGAAAATATTTAGTTGAATGTAAGCGTAAAAATATTAACTAAACATCAACAATCATCGAAGAATATAACCTTTAAAGAGAGACAAAAAGAAATCTAAGCACGTTCAAAATCTCTTTTTCTGTGAACTAGCAAGTGGTAACACTACAAAAGTCAATCCCCATACAGATTAGGAATAGGAGAAACAATCTATGTTTTCCCACTGTCTCATACCAACACACACATGGACACTCCACATCGCGCGCAGACACCCCCGTTCCCCACTCCACACACACTCGCACGGGGTCGAATATTTTTATTGTCAACAAGCCCCAAAGTGGTTTTACCAACTTACTACCTACAGATGGTAAAAACACTGTAAGTGCCTCTCCTTGCTTTTGTGCTTACGACCTGGGCTATGTCATGGAAGTAAGTAAAGCCAGCAAAACAGTTAAACAGACCAATAAATCAAGGAACACGACTTTTTTCTTTCTTTACTGTTGCGATAAAAAGAACGGGTCGACTTGGCCCGGCCCGTTCGGACCTCTCTCTCTCTCTCTCTCTCTCTCTCTCTCTCTCTCTCTCTCTCTCTCTCTCTTTCTCTCCCCTGGAATCAGTGGCCATAAATTGCGGACAGGCGACTGATTGTAGCTCATTGAGTTAGTCATAGACCGTTAACCACCCACCCTCACCCCCGAAAAAGGAATCATTGTTTTCGTTTATTAAAAGTGCATTAAACAGTTCACCGTTCAGGAAGATCTAACATCAGAAAACATCATTTCGGTGTCGCATTCTGTGTATTGATATTAACAATCAGGGCCGGATTAAGGCCTCAGTGGGCCCCTAGGCTAACACATTTGAGTGGGCCTCAAGGCTAAGACATGTGAGTGGGCCCCCCAAAGAACTTATAACGGGGAATCATTATGAAGTCCGTTAAAACACGAACACGAAATTGTAACTACTAAATTGTCTGGAGTCTTTTCATAATAAGTCACTGTATTTTTCATTTTTCTCATAAAGCCCCCAAAGAACTTATGGCGAAGAATCATTACGAAGACCATTAAAACACGAAATGGTAGCAATATGTTGATGATAATTAATACGTAGTGCATTCTCCAAACTAATAAATTACCTGCAGAGTTTTCATAAAAAAATTACTATATTTTCCACTGTCCTTCCAAGAACATGAGTGAAAAGCTTGGGTTTTCTAATGATTTAGCGTTGTATACTTTTCTTACCGCATCTTTTTTTATTAGGCAATGTGAAGCCACAGGGGGCTTCGACCATTAACGGTTCCAAGTGCAAATTGTGAGGTGTGTGCGGATGGTAGTGAAAAAGCTGAAACTGTCTCGCCGACCCCGCTGAATACAGCGACATGAAACCTTTACCCTTGGTGAGTCACTGCCTTGAAATCTGTTCGTCTTCCAGGCTCTGTTTCTGACCAAGTAAGAATCATAGGAGACAAAATTAAAACCATTTTATAAACATCTCTCTCTCTCTCTCTTTACCTACCTACCTGCCTATCAATTATCTGCCCAGCCATACCTCCTGGGCCCTTCATCATGGTTGGCCCCAAAGCTATAGCCCCAAAAGTCCCCCGTAATCCGGCCCTGTTAGCAATCAAATTATCATACAGATCTAATTTTAGCAGGTTTTTTGAAACGGAAAAACATTGTGTTCCCATCCGTCTGCTTTTACGTGCGCCACTTCCGCGCCTATAAGTAAGATTCGAAAATTATTTTTGCATCAGACACAGCGTAAGGATAACGTTTCGGGCATTTTCAAATTTCTGCATTTCACAGTTTTTTCGCTGAGTACGGTATTTCTTTTTTCCTCCTTTTTTTTTTTTTTTGTGTGTGTGTGTGTTTTACGCCATATCTGCAGTTTTGAAGGTCGAATAAGAAACTTCCTTTTGCATTCTATAGCTGCAACCCTCAGCAAAACTTTCCACGTATTGTTTTTTGTTTTTTTTTCATTAATATGCACGGAGATACCTTTAGATCGCAGAATTGTATGTTTCCTTGAAGTCACGCCAGATATATATTTGCATTTGGCAATATGTCGCCGATTGTACGGGTTATTTTTCGAATTTTTTTTTTGCGTCTGAGAATGACAGGCAGTCAGGCACGAGAAAAAATTATCTCAGGTATTCCCGTTTCTGACAGCTACACTGGAAAAAATTGTCTTAGTTGTCCGATGTCAAGAAAAATTTTCAGAGAAGTGTTCGAAGGGCTTAATGTATAGATATACCACACTTGGACCGAACAGCATAGAAGGCGTGTGCTGTTTACGGACGAATCCCTTTTCTGCCTGACTATGGATTCCCGAGTTGTGCTAATCTGGACAGAAAGCGGACCGCACAACCATTCCCAAAACATCCGGAAACGAGACTGCTATAGAGGTGGTACATAAATCTCGTCACAGTTACTTTGAAACGTTACTAAAATGTCACTGTCACGGTTTGTGATCAGCGGCAAAAATCACCGTTCTGAAATCGCGAGAACACTTTGGTTCCTGAATTGTTCCAAATTCACGCTACTTTCGTGGAACGACAAGGTACGTTGCAAATCAAGCGTTCCCAAATCAAGCTACTTTCGTTAACCGCTCCAAAATCACTGGATATTAAACATACATATTTCCAAGCTTTTTCACTCAGTAATCTCACTTTTAAATCAAGCTACTTTTGTTACCCGCTCCAAAGTCACTGACATTATATATATAAATATTTCTCAGCTTTTTACTCAGTAATTTCACTTTTAAAGCTATTTATCTGAGGGTGTTGGTTTTTTTTATTTTAAGTGACATTTATATATGCTATTTTGCACCCAAACCACCGTTCAATGAAGTTCTAGAGCACCAAGATTTTTTATTTTTTTTAGGGCCGGAGCACAAAATTTCAGAAAAATGCAGTTATTGGCTAAAAATATACCTAACTAAAAATCTCTTTTGTGTTTAGGTCTGTCTACAGACCAACCAAATAAATGAATTTGACCGAATAAATGAATTATAAACAATAATTCATTTATATTCCACTTGAAATTTTTTCGTATACGAGCTTGACTATGAAAATATACGTACCATCGCTCTGTCCAGGTTATTTTATAAACAACGAATAGCAACTAAAAAATTGTCCTACCGACATCTAGATAACTAGCCGAATGCGTTCGCTTTACGCTACGGTGCCAGCAATTCAGAGGGCTATTCGTGGCTTATCAGTCACATCTGATTACACAAATCCATATTGATGGGCTCAGCAACTGATATGTCGCCATCTAGTGGCATTCAACAAAGCAAGCTGTTTAATTACAGCGATAAATCCAAAGGGCGGTAGAAATGATGAATATATTTCAAATACGTGGAGATAATGTAAATATACGTGTCATTGCTATGTCTACGTTAATTTATAAACACCGAATAGCAACTATACTATCTGCTCTTCGGGAGTTAAAAGATTTCATATTTAATGTTTCTCCGTTACTTACCTATGAAAAGTAACTGAAATACCTATGAAAACTAACTAAAATGCCTATGAAAAGTAATTAAGAATACAAGTGCTAATTAGTCTGTCAGTGGAAATCTCGGAAATAGCACGAACACGAATCCTCTTGAGGACTCAGAACGAGAACTGCGAAGCGAAGTGCCGAGTAACGATTAATGAAAGGTTCCTGTGGATTGTGATTTCCCCACGTGACTTATTTGAGCATACAGATATAGGTTTTCGTTCTTGTCACAAACAGTGACTTTGTCACCATTACTTGTCACGGTTGGAACGTTACCGAAAAGTCACTGTTAAGCTCATCCCTGGACTGCTATCGAGGAGGTCTTCTATAGTGTGGGAAGAGATAAGCTGGAAGACCGTACGCCACTCCTTGTTTTTGTGAGTTGCACCACGCACGCTCAGCGATGTTGGGTGGAGATTCTTGAGCCCCATGGAAGACTTTTCAGAAATGCTGCAGGCCTAGAGTTCGTTTTTAATTATGATAACGCTGGCCCTCAAAGGGCTCGGCTATATAGTCGACGAGCGTGAGGATCTCCAATGGATGGGTGAGCCAGCCGAGTCTTCAGATCCCAATCCTGCTGATCATGTCTGTGAAACTCAGGGGAGACGTACTGTTGCTCTTCGTCCCCTTCCTGGAAGCCTCCTAGCTACGATATGCGCTAAGGAAACAGTGGCGTTTATTGCCATCCGCTGTCTTGTGTCACTATCATGCATGATCGTTGTGTTACACGCTTGGCGGTCAGAGAGATATCAAATTCCTTACTGATCACCAGAAAAAATGCTGATCTGCTACCATCAGTGAAGGACTATTTTTTATTTATTTTTTCACACATCAGGATTAGTTCTCGCCATATATTTTTCTACGAGATTTTCTTCTTCCGCTTTGTATCCGATTTATTTGCAACTCTATAAAGTCGGTAAAAATATGATACGAAGAAATAATAAAGATAGCTGTATTTTTCTACTAGTTTTATTATCAGTTTAAAACTTACTGTTAGGTTGTAACAGTGCTGTTTTAACTCTTCCTTAAATTACTGAAATAGTGAAAGAAATACGGGATTACGCCATATAATACAAATTTTGAAGATTCTTAACCTCCAGATTCGCTAAACATGAATGCCGGTTGCTTCGACTAGCGAATCCTGTGATGGTTATATTCAAATTGATCGGAAACTTGAAACTTGGTCGTTCTGGGTGGTGTAGTATTTAGCATACCCGGGCGTTTTCTGGGAGACGCGGGCTCGAGTCCCGCTCCAGGACGATGAAAAAAATTTCAAGTTTTCGGATATTATCTGACTTACCATCCTTGTCACATTTACGCCAAAATCGGATTGTCATCTTCAAAATTTGTATTACTGAAATAGGTTTGAATCAGAAAATTGCAAGGTTCCTTGAGCGCCGCAAACAACAATAGAGTAGTAATAGATCATTCAACAGAAGCGATTTGACGTTTGATAAAATCCTTTATTTTCGTGATTTTGCTTACTTAATTATTATTCCGGGTCACCGAGAGATTTCCGAACTCCCCGCTGCATTCATGGTTCCCGCTCGAACGCGGAGACAACCTCCCCTCTCGAAATTTACTCCTTGCTCCGAAAACCTCCCAACGTCTTCCCTCTACTCCATCAGTCGCATTCTCCCCTAAGACACGTCATCATTCTACCTTCAGAAGTCACGTTCTTCGTTTGTCTCCGTAACTCCTTCTCAAAACGCCCTCCAGCCTCTGTGCCGAACACTTTCTCTCCATGCGTCTCCATCTCCATTCCTAATGACCACCCGAAGGACGGAAGTCCACCCTAATGAGTTGCTTTAAAACTCTAAAAAAGCCTTCATCTATAGAAGCTATCTATACACGAAATCCTGTGTTTTGTCCTCTCCATGAAGTACGCCGATAAACCATTCGTTTCATGTGACTTACTGGCTCTACCAAATCGAACTCAAAAATCATATCCTTAAGAAATTTTCCACGATTGCTTTTAAAACATTCTAAAACTGCAATGATTCTTAATTATTTACATATTCATTAAAATTCAACAATTAAAAGATATTTACATTTCATAAAATAAACATTTCCGTTCCATTACGATACTTTTAAAGGTTATTTACATTTACCACTATTACAAGTCGATCAGGTGCTGTCTTGAGATTATCTTAGTTGTGCAATTAATTTACAGCTCCTTCACTTTCTATTCCTTACTTGACATTCTTTCGCAATCTCCCTCATTTCCCGTGTCTCATCATTTCTGTACGTCTGCGATCTGAGGGAGCTTCAAAAGCCTTCGTTCGAGCACAGCTGCCCCTATTAAAGTGATGTGTCAACTCTCTTTTATTTTTTTCTTCTCAGAACCTTCTGCGTTCTCCTTGCCCTAAAGGAAAAAGCTAGGGACGCCGTAAAGGTTGTGAACTCAAAAAGTGAAAGGGACCCATACACTCTCCGTGTTGCCTTAACTGGAGGCACAGTCAAATGATTGCTTATTGTTGGTGTTATAAACTTCTTAGCTGTTAGAATTCCCTAACAATACTTATAATCGCCCCTAACGCTTCCCAAATTATCGATGATGACGTGGTCTTAATTGCCGCTGTAAACTTCCTTTCTTTATAAAATAAAAATACCGGAAATTCGTTCATCACTCCAGTGTTTGCACAGGAAATTCAGATTTTTCTTACAATGGGTTGTATGTAAAGATCTTTACGGTTAGTTATTAGGCGACAGCTAAATAGAAGAAAAGCTTTCGTATGTTCAAAATCAATGGGCGAATTTTTCAGCTCGGAATACGTAATAAGATTTTTGCACGTTTTTTCCGATGTGTGTGTGTGTGTGTGTGTGTGTGTGTGTGTGTGTGTGATGTGTGATGTGTGCGTGTGTATGTGTGTGTGCGCGCGTGTGTCTGTGCGCGTGTGTGTGTGTGCCTGTATGTGCGTGCATGCGCGCGTACGTACGTACGTATGTATGTATAGCCTTTCCCAGCGGAAGAATTTAGTATTACGGAAAAATTGAAAATAGACGAAAAATATTCTTCATGGAAAAAGCTATGCTAAGGAAAAGGAACTTTTCAAATACGTCTCCCGGAAGCAGAATACGCGAGAAAGAGGTTTCGAACTTTATGCCCCTATCGGGAAATCTATACATTATTTAAAGAGGTTAATGCTCCACATATCTAGTGTAGCGAATGACATACAGTAAAGAAGAAATTTCTCAATAGGGTTTTTAGAAGCGGAGATACAGCTGCAAACAGAAGTACAAAAACACCACCTAGCGACAGAACTGGGAAATATAAAACTCCTCAAATACTAACCTAAAGTATTCCACAAGGTAAATGGAATGCGGTGTTGAAAGAGATTTTTAAATGACACTTATAGAAGAAGAGATGTTGAGAAAAACAGATTAAACATTTGCGCCCCGTAGAGGCGAAACTGTTCTTTATTTTGGGAAGAAAATACACACAAAGAGTTTTCGTAGTTCGTAATATCTGACTGAAAACGGATTTTTCAATCGGGTTATTAATCCCGCAGATATTGCAGTAAACGGAAACGTGAACTTACGCCCTCTAGTGGCAAACTTGTGCGCTAAGAAAAATATGAAATTATATGAGAAATATTTCGCAGCGGAAACGCTCCCCAACAAGAAAGTATTTTTCAAATCGGTCTCTTAGGAGCAGAGATTTCAACAAAGAAATGATATGCATCCACGCCCTCTGGCGGAAGAACTATGCATTATTTTAAGAAGAAAGTATACTGAAAAGATTTTTCCAAGGTGAGCAGTACCGGACCACGAAAGATTTTTTCAGTCGAGATTTTAGAAGCTCGGATTTTGCTGCAAATACACCAGAAGAGGAAATGACCGCTTACGCCCCCTAATGGGCAAACCATTCTTTATCAAAAAACAGAAATTATGATCAAAAAATTTCCCATCAGGAACTGTATCAGTTGCAGGAAGAATTTTTCAAATCGTAGTTTTAGAAGCAGAGATACCGTGGAAAACGCACTTGACCCTTAGGCCCCCTAATGGAAAATCTGTGCCCTGCTTGAAAGTTTTGAAACTATAGGAGAATTATTACGCACATGAAATGCTCTCCAACAAAGAAATAATTTTTCAAATCGCACTCTTAGAAGCAGAGATATCGACAAAAATAATACATACTTCTACGCCCCTGGTGGGAAAACTATGCATTATTTTAAGAAGAAAGTATTCTCAAAAGGTTTTCCGAGATGAGCGGTATCAACAAAGAAATGATATGCAAATCGCACTCTTAGAAGCAGAGATATCGACAAAAATAATATATACTTCTACGCCCTGGTGGGAAAACTATGCATTATTTTAAGAAGAAAGTATTCTCAAAAGGTTTTCCGAGATGAGCGGTATCGGTTCACGAAGGAACTTTTTCAATCGAATTTTCAGAAGCTCAGATTTCGTCGCTAAGACATCAGAAGCAGAAATAAACACTTACGACCCCTGATGGCTTAACCATTCTTTACCAAAAGTTAGAAATTACACGTAAAACATTTCCCATTTGGATCTATATCCGATGTATCCGATACAGGTAAAAATTTTCAAATCGGAGTTTTAGAAGCAGAAATATAGGAGAAAGCGCAATTTATGTTTACGCCCCTAGCGGGAAGTCTATGCTTTACTTGAAAATTTTGAAATTATGTGTGAAACATTTCACATTGGAAACTATCCAACAAACAAGGAATTTCTCAAATTGGACTCTTAGAAGCAGAGGTATTGGCAATATATATACGCCCCGTGGAGAAAAAACCGTGCATTGTTTTAAGGAGAAAGTTTTCCGAAAAGTTTTATCAACATGAGCGGTATCGTTCCACCAAAAAAGCTTTTCAATCAATGTTTTAGAAACTCAGATTTTGCTGAAAATACATCAGAAGCAGAAATAAACACTTACGTCCCCTGGTGGCCAATTATGTGCAAAGCATTTTCCATGAAGAACTGCTTCCGATGCAGGAAGAATTTTTCAAATAGAACATTTAGAAGCAGAGATATCGGGGAAACGCTATTTTCCTTTACGACCCCTAGTGGGAAATATATGCGTAACTTGAAAAAGTGACTATACCTAAAATAGTCTTCGACATAAATGGCATCGAAAGGATGAAATATTTTTTTCAATTGGATATTTAGAAGCAAATATATGCAATAAAATGTATTTTGAATTCGATATCGTCTGCATTTACGCCCTCTAGCGGCGAAGTGTTTTTTGCATCAGAAAGAAAAACAAAAAACACGAAGGCGAGGACGGATCATTTGCGCATTTCAAGCTTCCCAGTGCAAAAAGATTTTTTAAATCGGACTATTAGTTGCAGAGTATATTGTCCATAGACGGACGGTCGGACAAACCGACAACATAAGCAGAATCTTTTTTACAAAAGACGTGCTAAAAAACGGCTTATCTAGGGATTTTTTTTTTGTTGTTGTTTTTTTCGGTCGGGGGGAGGACTTTTATTGTTATCAATGACACACTCATTGATGATCGTCGCCATGGTCTCTACAAAACAATAAAATTCAAATATGTGCGTGACTTCAAGCGACGTTAGCGGGACATTTCAGAAGTAAGGGGGAAATAAATATGTGTAAAAATCCAAGGTTTTGCATGATTTTTCAGACAAACTTTTTTTTTGTTTTTATGCTAACTAAAGTACAAAACATCAAAAATTTCTGAATTATATCTCTTAGCGCCGGCAGTTTTGACCTGTATTAAACATGTAAATGCGGCAAAAATCTGCTGCATTCAAAACATGACTTTTGATTTCCTTTAAAAGAAAAAAAAAAAAAAGAAAAAGAAAGAAAGGAAAAAAAGAAAGGAACAGAGAAAATCTCAAAAAAAAAAAAAAAATGGTTCGACGTGCACTCGCAGACAGACAAATAAAGCAATTACATTAGCATATTTTTAGTAAAGACGCTAAAAAGGAAGTTAGGAATATCAAATAGTGCCATGATTGAAACCCAGTGGCGCACCCAGAAATTCCTGTTGGAGGAGTCTATATCGGAGCCATCGGCTATACGTATACATATAATATGCGTACACAATGTGTGACGTACGTTGGACGTACGTTGCTCTTAATCTCATTGGGGCTTTGGGAAGAAGACACCATGTAATAGAAGACATTATGTAATGTCTTGAACATGTAAAATAATATTTTTAAATGTTTAATTTGTGACGTACGTCGCTCTCAATCTCTTTGGGGCTTTGGGAAGAAGACACCATGTAATAAAAGACACTACGTAATTTTTTTTTATGTAAAATAATATTTTTGAATGTTTAATTTATGACATACGTCGCTCTTAATCTCTTTGGAGCTTTTGGGAAAAGACACTATGTCAAACCCTATGTAATTTTTTGAACATGTAAAATAATATTTTTGAATGTTTAATTTGTAACGTACGTCGCTCGTAATCTCTTTGGGGCTTTGGGAAGAAGACACCATGTAATAGAAGACACTATACTATGTAATTTTTTTAACATGTAAAATAATATTTTTGAATGTTTAATTTGTAACGTATGTTGCTCTTAATCGCTTTCGGAAGAAGACACCATGTAGCAGGAGACACTATATAATTTTTTGAACACGTAAAATAATATTTTTGAATGCTTATTTTGTGACGTACGTAGCTCTTAATCTCCTTGGAGGGGGCTTAAGTCCCCAAAGCCCCCTCCGTGGGTGCGGCGCCAATGTTGAAACCTAAACTGTCTGAGTTCTTTTTTTTTTTTTTTTTTTTTGCACGGCGGTGATTTAGAAACAAAAATACTAAGACCACCGCCCCAGTGGCGCAGTGGTCTAACGCGCTGGCCGTAAGGGGTCCGGGTTCGAGTCCCGGTCAGGCATGGATGTTGTGTTTGTCTTACGACACTGGCTGTCTCTCCCTTCCCTGGAACCAGTGACCCTAAATTAGGGACGGGCGACTGCTTATAGCCCATTGAGTTGCTCACGGTGGTCGTTAAACCTCCAATCAAAAAAAAAAAAAATCTTTCTAAATTTCAAAAGTTGTGTTTCAGGATGACTTTTCCTGCTGAATAAATTTTTGTGAGCAAGCTTCTTCGTTGAATAGCGTTTCATTTATTTACACAATTTTTGAAGGAGCATCGCTTCACTTGTTTGCTATCGGTAAAAAGGTTTTTTACCGTTTTTTCGGTAATTCGGCAGGTTATGATTTTAGGTTTACTGAGCGAAAATGATCAGGAACGCTATTTATTGCCTTTGTGCGCCATCTAGGGACGAAAAATTGTGTTTCTGGTGTACGTTTTTTCGGTTCGCAAGCCATGGTGTACCACGGCAGATGTACCTCCTTATGAAAATTTAATAAGCTATGCATCGGCATTAATTAAAAGCATTCGTTCACAATGCGCAACCACCAGCATACATGCTAACTGAAATGCAGTATGAAATACTGTGACTAAATTTTAATATGCGACCTTATATAAGGAGGTCGAGTGGCGTACCGGAAAATCTCCCCCCCCCACCCCCGGCAAAAATTTCTTCGAGGCTCGTTTGAGAAAATATGTTAGCACTCAATTACTTAAATTTTTAATTCCATATTATAAACTAAGTTTTAGAAGTGTTTTAATAATTCGAAACTATTTGGAACCTACAGGTATTTTTCGCAAAACCAAAATTAGTGCACTCTACTATACGTCTAACACAAATGTGCACGTTACAATTGAAATAGTTGTCCTAATTTTATACCAACAGAAAGCACTTCAAAACAATTACGCTAAAGTTGAATTTATCATGCAAATTTTATTCTTTTAGAGAATTAAGGCCAGCCTCTTTTAAATGTCTTACGATCACATTTACAAAACGACGTAACTAAGCAAATGAATGGGTATCAATTAAGAATTGTGGCAAGAAAAAAATTAAACTACTTAAATTATTTACTCTTGAAAATAAAAAACACATTTAGCAAAATGCTGCAAGATTTTGCACAGAGTGAAACTTTTTCTCTTGCCTCTGTTATAAAAATAATGATAGTAAAAAGTTTGCTCTTGACTTTGTTATGAAAAAAATGACGCAGGTCTCTCTTTCTCCCCGCGAATAACACCTTGCAGTTCATTATGTTCTGAAGCATGCGTAGTTACGTACAAACAGCTATAATACATAACACCTTATCCTTATTGGTAAAAACTTTTCATTCATTGAACTGATATCCTTTTGGCATTCTCTTGTTCATATACATGTATAGGAAGTATTGCTATAACTACATGTATAAAAAGGGGCCTCGGGTCTTCTGAAATAATTGCTAGCCCGTCATCCAGTTTTAATCAATTTTAACCGCGAAAAAACCCCACTAAAACTTACTTTTCTTTCTAATACTTCTTTCAGTTTCCGTACAAAATTGCTGGTTATTTCTTTATTCATATGAAGTTTCAGAAAAAGAATCTGGCCGCCACGGTGGCGTAGTGGTCTAAGCGATGGCTTATGACCATTCGCCCGGAAGGGGTCCGGGTTCGAATCCCGGTGAGGCATGGATTTTGTGTTTGTCTTACGGCACTGGCTCTATCCCCTCCCTGGAACCAGTGACCCCAAATTAAGGACGGACGACTGCTTATAGTCCATTGAGTTTCTCACGGTGGTCGTTAAACCTCCAATCAAAACAAAAACAAAAAAAAAGAAAGCATCTAGAACGTTTTTGCTGAAGTTAGAGGGGCGCTAGCCCATACTGATAGCCTAGAGTGGGGCTATCAGTCGCGCCTGAGAAGGTCAAGAGAAGGCACCTGCTCATGGGTTCCTACAGCTTTGTTTTCACGAGGGGGCAAACAGAAACTGTAGCTACAAATAACATTCACAAACACCATATGCAAATTTCTCCCGTGTCTTCTTGTTGTCTAATTGTTTTCACCAAACTCTCAACACATAAATTTATGGCCTCTGATCATTTGTCCGAAAGGGGCCCGGGTTCGAATCCCGGTGAGGCATGGATGTTGTGTTTGTCTTACGGCACTGGCTCTCTCCCTTCCCTGGAACCAGTGACCCTAAATTAGGGACGGGCGACTGCTTATAGCCCATTGAGTTGCTCACGGTGGTCGTTAAACCTCCAAAAAAAAAAAAAAAACATAAATTTAATTGGAAACCAGAAGACCTAGAAACTACATGCAGCAGATGGATAAATAAAACACACGCCATATTAGGACAATAAGGTCATTTCTTTGTCTTTCTTTTGGTCGTTTTGGCCACTTTTGGTACAACGCGCGCCACGAAACCTTAGGAAATAACGCAACTGGTCGTCAAGAATAAAAAAATACCCTCAAGACAAGTTTCTGGCAAAGACTTCTAATGATATTTGTCCGACACTGAATAGCTGCTGCATGTGCACAGGATATACACAGTCGAGACACATTATTGTGACCACCTCCTACTTTTGATCTCAACAGGGCGTAACCAATGAAACAAGCCACGTGTCATGAGCTGGCTTGGAGGGTATATAAGGTGTGCTGTAGGCATTCTGAAAACATAAGGCTGCGGGTGGCCTAGTGGGCAACGTTCGTGACTGCCACGGAAAGGACCTCAGGTTCGATCCCCGGCAGGTACGAATGCTCGATCCACTAAATATCCGCCGTGCGTCGGATGGCCACGTTAAGCCGTCGGACCCCGGGTACTGGCCCCCGGTAATAATAAGGGTGTCTTCCTCCCCCTTTCTACTTCGCTTCCGTGTCACTTTCCTATCGGGCACCCTAGCCCAAATCTCCTAGCTTCCTATTTCTAAGGGTTGTTTAAGACCTGGGGTCAGACACTCCCTTCCCAAAATCCTCTACATATGATCATGATCTGAAAACATATCACTCGTTGCTGTCATGGATTAAAGGAACGATTTATCAGACTTGAAAAAAGGGATGATTATCGACTTTTGGGCCAAGGGTGGCAGTATTTCTGAAACAGCGCAGTTTGTGAACTGTTTGCGTGATGCTGTGGTTAAACTGTATCGTGATTGGAGAAACCGCACCATTACGAATAATCGATGTGGAAACTGCAGAGCACCACGTGCCATTGATGTGAGAGGTGAAAGTTGGCTTTGAAGGTGCGAAAGAGCCGATCGACACTCTACAATGGAGCAACTCACTGGCCGAATAAACCAGGGGGCTAACGGAAGTGTGTCTAAAACGACAGTTCGGCAAACCCTGCAGCGTATGGGGCTCCGATGCAAACGGATAGTCACTGCACCTATGCTAACAAAGGTGCATCAGCAGAAAAGGCTTACATTTGCAAATTGGACCTCCGCTGATTGGCAAAGGATTGCCTTCTCCGATGAGTCATTTTTTCTGCTTCATTGAACGGACTGATGTTGGCGCATAACACGAAAAACATCGGAGAACAAACTCTCTTTAACCGTTGCTGGCAGAACACAAGCTGGTGGGTGCATCGTTATGATCTGGGGAATGTTTTTGTGGCGTTCTCTGGGTCCACTCCTACCTGTGGAAAGCACAAAGGACCTGATTAGTTATAAATCCATCCTTAAAGACCCCGTACACCCATACATGTTGATTGTCTTTCATGGGGCGGATGGGATCTTTCAGCACGACAATGCGACGTGTCACACAGCTAGAAACGTCCGAGCGTGGTTGGAAGAGCACGATGAAGACTTCAAAGTACTTCCCTGGCCACTAATTCCCCAAACTTAAACCCAATTGTGCATCTGTGGGACCACCTCGATCGTGTTGTTCGCTCTATGAATCCTCCACCACGCACCCTCCAACAGCTAGCTGTCAGATGCACTGCAGTCAGCATGGCTCGACATACCTGTGAACACCTTCCAGCATCTTATTGAGTCATTCCCAGCACGTCTAGCTGCTGTCCACACTGAACACGGCGGTTACTCTGGATATTAGCTGGAGGTCACAATAATGCGATTTCCCCAAACTTAAACCCAATTGTGCATTTGTGGACCACCTGGATCGTGTTGTCCGCTCTAACCCTCCAGCAGCTGTCCGATGCATTGATTGCAGTCGGCATGGCTCCACATACCTGTAAACACCTTCCAGCTCCCTGCTGAGTCACTCCCAGCCCGTCTAGCTGCTCTCCGCATCGGGGTTACTCTGGATATTAGCTGGTGGTCACAATAATGTGACCACCAGCTAATATCCAGAGTAAACCGATGTGCTGTGTGTATATGTGCATTTATTTGCCTTGAATAATCATGCGTTTTTGCGATCTGTTAAAACTGCAAGAGCATTTGTACTAATGTCTTTGGGTAACATGCTATTAAGGCTGTCTTTGAATGTGTGTAACGGAAATTCTGTCCTATATCTGTAATGCAAATTCTTTTGTACTCATTTTCTCGAAAACTATTACTTTGTAGAGTTTGAAATTTTGAGCACAAATAAAAACGACCCATAGCTAATACGTGTCGCAGTTATTTTTACGAAAAATTTGTTAGAATTTTTTTTAAATTCAATTTATCTGACTCGAAAGTATTCCATTTTGGCGCTACATGGCGCCAGAAATTAGCTTTTCAGTGTTTCAAGAAACGAAATCACTCATTTCTGTCTGATTTTTTTAATTATCTAGGCCAAATAGAAATCAAAGAATGAGCACTGAAGTGAGATTGGAATCTTGTCTTCTATAGATCATCCTAAATTTTAATTTACTTTCATTTTTTGAAGAGAAAATGTGTACATTACCAGAAAACGCTTGCAATTGAAACAGAAACTACGCCTACCTACGAAGCTCCACCCCCAAGCAATGTCATTGGTTAAAATGTAACAGGGCATATTTTGTCTTTTCATTGTGGAGCCCACGAGAGACCGTCCCCGTTCTGAATATGGTAAGGTCTTCAGTCATTCGCTGACGCCAACTTCTGGGACAATCCCTCAAGACGTAAAAGCCACGCCCAAGGAGTGATATTTTGCGCCATCTATCGCAAAAGATGAAGCTTAACACTCATTCGAAGACAGCCTTAAAGAAAATGGTGCTTTCAGCGAATAAGTGGGCATCGGCATCCAATTCACGTATGCTGATTGGATTGAACAGAAGACCTTGGAGGAGAGTAGACTAGCAAACACAATGCAAGCCCTTCGGAGTCGACGAGCAGCAATTGAGATAGCAGCGCCATCTGTAACAGCTAGGGGTTGGTGGGAAATACATAGCTATTGGAAAGGAACGTACAGTGTTTGATTCAACGCATAATACAGCGTATAAGTAGCGCAGAAGGAATATTCGGGTGCGAATGCGAACCAACAAATTTCTAGATCAAAATTTAATTAGTAAGTTCTTAATTTCGATGAAAATCAGCTATGAAATAGAAAATACGTCGCTGCATACAACGCACACCTGATATGTGAAGTTGCAGCAATGCGAATTTAAATATACCGTATTATCGTTCCTTCATACACTGCCGGACAATTGCTAAGGACGGATGACAATAGCAACGATAGCAACCATAAAATGGAAGGCAGGAAAATGTGGAAATTAGCATAAGTGCGGGATACAGTAAGACGTGTTGTGCGTATGCAAATTTTGGATTGCCGAACTTGTTCGTGACGTCATAGCGCTGATAAGAGATATAAAGGATTTGTCGCGTATTGATCGTTGTTGTTCAAACGCAAATTTGAAAGGGAAAGAATCAATTGACGAACTTGCAATTTTCAGTATGTCTTCCCGACATCACCTAGATGATTTTACGCGTGTCCGTATTATTGGCAAGATTGAAGAAGGGCGAAAAATAACAGATGTTGCCAGGGAGCTTGACGTCAGCCACAGTGTTGTTTCAAGGCTTTGGAAAGCACTTCAAACAAATGGAGAGTATAGCAAACGTCACGGGGGAAGTTGTGTTCGCAGTACGACACCTGCAGAAGATCGGTACATAGTGCTATCAACAAAAAGACACCGGCGCAGCACAGCTAGTGAGGTAGCAAATCAGTTTATGGCTGCTACTGGCAAGCGGATCTCCC
Organism: Macrothele yani; assembly: GCA_039090855.1. Lineage (NCBI taxonomy): Eukaryota > Metazoa > Arthropoda > Arachnida > Araneae > Macrothelidae > Macrothele > Macrothele yani. The sequence goes on from CM077004.1 coordinate 45,216,824, forward strand.
AAAAAACTGTCGCCAGACGTTTGCATTAAGGAGGACTATACGCCCGCCGTCCTGTTGTGTGCATCCCATTGTCCAGACGTCACCGTACCACCCGTTTGCAATGGTGCCATCAACATCGCAATTGGACTGATAACGACTGGTCTGCTGTCCTCTTCTCAGATGAGAGTAGATACAGTCTATTGTCTGATTGTCGACGATAACTGATCTGGCGTGATAGTCGTACTGCATATTGTCCAGCAAACATACAGGAAAGGGACCGATATCCGACATGTAGTGTCATGGTATGGGCTGGCATTATGATCAATGGCCGTACGTCCATCTATGTGCTTCCAACTGGGACTATGACTGGCCAACGATACATTAATGATGTTCTGCTACCTCATGTTCCCATATTCCGTGGTGCTCTCGGTGATAGATTCATTTTCATGGACGACAACGCAACATGTCATCGAACAGTTGCTGTCCAGGAGTGTCTTGAGAGTGAGGATACTCAACGCCTCGTATGGCCAGCACGTTCTCCAGATCTGAATCCCATTGAAAATGTGTGAGATGCTTTGGGGAGGAGTCTTGCTGGTCGCCAATGCCTTCCAATAAACAAGGACACCCTCATCTGTGCACTGACAGAAGAATGGGATAAATTACCCCAACAGCTGCTTGATAATGTTGTGCAAAGCATGACACGACGTGTGGAGTCTTGCATCGCCCTCCATGGTGGCCATATCCCGTACTGACATCTTACGCCGGAACGCCTGCGGACGGTAATTGCATTTTTTTCACGTTTACGTATTCTGCACAAAATGGTCTGTTTGTCCCTTGAACACGTTCCAAAGCCTTCTGGATTTCGGAGCACAATAAATTGTCTTTCTTGTAATGTCCTGGCATTCTGACATTATTTTATTTCACTTGGCATCCAACCACACTTACCTTTTTATGCGCTATATGGCCGTTTACGATCCGTCCTTAGCAATTGTCCAGCAGTGTATTACCCTTAATCACCCGATTTTGTTCCTCAAATTGTTTTATTCAAAAATATTTTTACCTCATGAAAAATGAATATCGCATAAAATAAAAAAGGTGGTCTACAGACATCATGTTTACAAAACTATCACGGCTTTTCCTCAGACATGCAGAGCTCTTTATATCTATTATTACTTGCAGTGCCATATTCACACTCAATAAACTAATTTTAAAAGCTACTCCTACATATAATTTGAAAGAATAACACAGCACTTTATCTTATCTGATTTTCTAATCAAGCACTTCTATGCCTCAATAAAATCTGTGTGTTCTTAAGAAGCAAACGAACAATTAATACATCACTCCCTCTAATTGATACATTCATACAAAAATCCTTTTGTTACCTTAATTTTTTGTCTGACTACCGACCTGTGTGAACTTTTTGTTTGTTTGTTGTTGTTTTTTTGCTAAGAAAAGATGACTATATAAACTTTTTTTCAAATTATCTTGTAAAAGACCAAAAAGGAGAACATAGCACATGATAGGCATTGAAATAGTGGTAAACAAGCTTTGTTTTTCTTCCTGCAATTATGATTTAGTCAAATCTTAGCTTTAATATGAACTGAATGTCAACAATCTTGTGCAATCAAGTGATGTTTTGACCCACTCAGCACGGAATACACCAATCCCCATGAGTGTAACTTTTACCGATGAGATTGTAGGATGTTTCTCTCGATAGCCAATCTGAGAATGTGCTGAGTTATTTTCAATCGTACACCTTTTATGCAACGATTGTGTAGCAACATCTTACAAAATTCACTTCGCCAAGCTGTTACCCATTGGCACCTTATATTCAACGATTGTAAGCTGTAAGCAAGCACAGAATAGCTGTGTTTATCACAACCACAGCAAACGAAATATGTAAAAATACAGAAAATTCACTTCACCCAGCTGTGATCGAATAAAATGAGAATTACATGACCACCTGACTCTTTGACATCAGCACACCTTCCATTTGAAATTGTTCTGTTAACACATTGACACCTTGATATTGTGCAGTGGCTCAGCGTTACTCGATAACCATGTCACGTGGGCTTATAAATCTGACATAGTGGGTTATTAAACCAAAGAATCTTGCACGTCACATAAGAATTAGCTTCCAGGGGTCACAAATGCTATGTATTTCTAGCTTCCGAGGGGAGACAAACTTTGAAATGTTCAATGAACGTTGTTGATACAGTCCAAAGAAGCGGAGAAAGTTTCAGCATTTTTTTTGCCACCTTTCTGGCAATTTAATTCAAAATATGGTTAAAATTTTTGAATCCATAATTCATATCACTTTCCAACTGGTGTGTTTCACCAAATTAAAAAAAAAGGTAGGGTAATAATTTATATAATCTTTCCAAAAGAGTTGGAGCGTACAACAGATGTTTACGCAGAGAGCCTTGGAGGCTTTTCGTCATGTTTTGGGCAATATTCAAAATAATTTATTAAAAATTTTAATCCATAAAAGAAAATAGTTTTCAACTGGTGTTTTTCAGGAAAAAAAAAATGTAAAGCAATAAATATATTTCATCTTTCCACAGAGGAGGAACAGCATGTTACTTTTTACAGGGGTGATTGTCGAGGAACTGTGTTTGAATTTTTAGTGCTCCCAGGCACAATTTTGAAATTCCGATGTCTCAAAACACACAGTTTTTGAAATTTTCAGTATACCATGTTCAAAAACCTCAATGGCCAACAATCCTTAGGACCCAGATGTGATTGTTTGGATGTCGAACATGAGTTTCGAGGTTTTATTTTTTGAACATGGAATACAAAAAAATTAAATGAACAAAGGAGGGTGTTAAAAAAATTGTTAACAGTCCTATATTCAAACCAAAAAACATTGTTCTATAGATAATTATTGCATTTTGAACATGAAGCCAAAGACATTATGAAAAACAATGATGAGCAAAACATTTAACTTACTTGTGAAAATATCTGTTCTTTATGTCGGCCGCATTCGCCTTAGTGTTACATCCACATCTAACACAGTACCTGACCATATTTACTATTTATTACAACTATTTAAAGCACAATTTACAACACGCACGGAACTGGTGTATACTCATGAACAGCTTTCCCTCCTCGCTAATGCTAGAACATCCGGTTTTCAAACACTGACGGTAGTAGCCAGTCTATTCTCCTCCAGGGAGATACTAAGTTCACAATGCCAGCATACCATGTGATGATATGCTTCTACTACCGATAAACCGATGTAATATCACGATGGGCAGAGCAGACGTAAGCATTGTGTTTTTGAAGCAGTCAGAAAATTCGTTTAACTAATGCTGAAATAAAGTAGGTGTAAACATAAAATAATGATTTGTACCTTGTTTCTCCGTGATCTTCATTTGATCAATGCGGAAAAAGCATATGCAACAAATAACAATTTGTTAGTTTGATTTTTTTATTGGAGGTTTAACGACTACCTCGAGCATCTCAGAAGGCTATAAGCATTCGCTTGGTGCTAATCTAGGGCCACTGGTTCCAGGGAAGGGAGAGAGCCATTGCCGTAAGACAAACACAACACTCATGCCTCTATATCACCAGGTAAAGCTATCGAAGCACGATCTTGAAGAAACAGGCGTAAAAAACACACGTGTATACTCGAACTCATAAAAATACATTAAAATTTATTCTACGTTAAAATATACACAGATTAAAAGTCCTACAAGTACTTTCGGGTGGACCATCCACCCATCTTCAGGGAGTACAAGCTAAATGAGGCATAATAACGGTGCTGTATATATACATCGTCAAGATAACAATATATGACGACATTGCATGGATACTGCGCAATCTCATCGACCCAATGGGCTAGTTCATGTAAGGTGTACGCATTTACTCTGTTACATCAAGTATTATATTGTTACTATCTGGCATATCCTGGGTTGATGACTGTATAAGTGACCTCGATACCGTAGGAAGAAAGTATGGCATGTCGGCGTTACAGCATTGGTCTGCATATTTACAAATATACAGAGTTTCAGCAATAAGAGTCTGTCTTTTTGTTTTAAGGTTTATTAAGACACGCGCTTCATCCCATGATGGATTACGCGTTCCAGCGGCGACAAATCTGGCTAATGCTGTATTAGTCGAGCAAAATCTGACATTATACTTGTGCTCAGACAATCTGCCTCACCGGGATTCGAACCCGGACCCACCTCGGACGAATGATCAGAAGCCATCGCTTAGAAAATTTCGTCACCGGGGCAGCATTCGCTAGTTTCCATCTTCCTCCATTTCTTTATCCCAACGTTCATATAATTGACTGAACAGTCATATGTAGACCTAATGTTACCGGAGAATATAACTTGGGCAGCAATCTTTTAAATGAATCATTTCCTAAGAAAAGTCTTTAATTCCAAGGATTTCATTAAATTTCTGATCCTAAGTATTTTTCGTATATTTTATAGAGATTCTCATTCGCGACAAAGTTACAAGTACAGTTTTTTTCTTCACTTTTGCTAATGACTAGTGCATACCATAGACGGGGACATATCATCTCTTGAATGGGGTGTGAACTGAAAATTAAATACCTTCGGAGAATTTTTTGAGTTGCGTTGTTTTTGTTAATGAGAATAGTAATCCGATAATTGATATTACTGTATGTTATTATTAGACTTAGGATTTTCATGGGCAAAATTTTGATCAAATATGGGCAAAAAAATTGACAAAATATGGGCAAAAATATAGGCAACATACCTTTTACAGGGGACATAAATACACGTTAACGTAAAAAAGTGAATTTCAGCATTCTAATGCTCGAAGATACATTTTATTAACGAATTAATGCTACACTTACTAAAAGGAATTTAATTTAATCACATTCAACATTTCAATGTTCTGAAATAACAGATTTTGTCTATTTGGAGTCAAAATGGTTTTATAAATGGAAAATGACCTTTCTACTGCTACAGATGTCAGTGGTGCATACTTTGTTTTAATCCTGAAGTCGACATTTGGACAAGTAGCAAACTTTACAACATCAGGATTTTTTGATAGGCTGACTTCGAGCTTTCTTTTAGCAAATCCACTTAAACTTGCTTCCACTGTTTGTATAATATTCCACTGATCTTCTTTAGAGATGTTGGCGTTTTCTAACTGTTTGATATGGATTGGAATGTGCTTAAAGCTGTACACTAGAAAAAGCTCATTTTACAATCTGTTGTAGTTTTTTTATGGCTTCTGCTTCTTCAGAATCAAGAGTAAGAATATTTTTTTTTATTTTTGTAAAATTTTCTAAAAGAAAAGTACAGCACTCAATTCATGTTCCCCATCGTGTTGAAACAGGAAATTTGGGAAGACACAGACCTGTTACTTCTATGTACCTAACAATATGACTAGGTGCTTTTGTGAGGACCTTTTTTAGTTCAGATAAAAATTGATTCGTAACAGAATACTCAGCACGAATTGCTTCACTCACTCTATGGAGGGCGTGGGCAAGACATGTCACATGGTTTAAGTTTGGAAACAAAACTTTCAATTTATTGATACCTGACAGCATGTGTGATGCTTGATCTGTTACCACTTCGTATACGTTTTACTAATTCTCTCAGGCCATAATTTTCCACAAGCATCCAGGAAACTCTGCATTATTGTTGTAGAATTAGTTTTTTTCCAATTCATGCATTTTAAACAGCATGGCCTTTGAAGGCTCTCCAGTTAGAGGTTGAACTAGAATACTGAAGACATATCTTTGGCAGTCATCTGTTACCTCATCCAAAATAAAAGTTACAGGGTGCTGCCCAATTACCTCTCTGATTTTGTTAACAGTTAAATCATATATTGGTTTCACATAATTCTTTCTTAAAGTGCTTTCAGAAGGTACTGATTTTTTGGTCCATTTTTCCGTGAAATTAATTATTGCAGGGTGTTCAACTTTATTTAAAGGTACACCTGCCTTTAAAAATGCAGATGCCAAATCTTGATTAAATTTATTTAGTGAATTTGCCTTATCCTGACTATTTTGTAAAGCATTAGAAATACTTGGTTGTCTAGAGGTAGAGAGATTTACCTGCTTTATGTGCTTACCTCTTTTTATATGTTGCTCAGTTACATCCTTCTGGTGCTTTTTTGTTATGCTGATAGTAACATTACAGACACTACACCTCAGTACACTTCCGTTTCTATAAAATCGTTTTTAAAAATGTTTGCTAAAGCAAATAACTTATCTTTTGGTACTTTTGGCATTTTGCAAAATTTATACACTCATTTAGAAATTAATATACACCTAATCCAAGTAGTAGCAAACTAACAAAAACTCAAAGAAAGTAGCAAAAACTTAGCTAACAAGGTAGGCCCACAGAGAATGGAGAGACCTCTCTTCTCTGTGGGTAGGCCTACCAACCACCATGTGTATGATGTTGCCAGATTCCAAATGAAGTATGTCTGGGCTTGGTGTTGCCAGATTCCAAATGAAGTATATTTTATACTTATATTCTTCCGCCCTTGGTTTTGCCAACTTATTCATTTTTTGAAGCATATTTTTTTCTTTGTAAATTTTTTTTTCCAAATGTAAATAACTAACAAAAAATATTAAAATGGGATTTAATAACTGAAATACGGGGGAAATGGACAATTGCACCAAAATATGGGCAGATGTTTGAAATATTGCCATTTATGGGCAAATAAAAATAATGATTTTCAATTAATTTCAGTATATGTATGAGTATTATCGCATTTTTAGGTCAAATTAAGCTTCCCATAAAAAAAAATTGTGGGCAGCCCATAAAAATCCTAAGTCTAGTTATTATTAATAAAATTAACGACATTGTAAATTACATAGATATTGGTAATTCCACTAAAATTATAGCAAATAATTTTTAGAATAATACTTTATTAACATCAAAAATTTAAATATTTTTTTCTTCATATTTTGATCAAAGTTGATGAAAACAGGAGCCAACTGAAAAGGTGTGAAACTGTATTCTGGGAACGTAAAACTCCTAACGGATTATATAATTTTAGTTATTCGAGTTTCGACTTTTTCTTACCACCGGTAGATGTCGCCGCATGAGATGATCTAGAAACCTTTCCCAGCTGTCTGACGATTAGCGTGAAATAACGTCATTGTTAACATTATTTATTATTGAGGTAGTTAGAAATTACTAAATAAAAATCCGTAATCATACAGTCAAAATTAATTTACGATGTTTAGCTTCGTCTCGCTACTCAAACATTTAGGAAAACGGAAATATTTGCTGCAGCGGATAGATTACGAATATCCCAGTAGATTCAATCTTTCAGCAGTTTTCCCTACTCTTCCTCCGGTTCTAAATAACTAGAAATGAAGCCATCTTTATTAATATTGTATTCCCTCAAAAAATTCTGGAAAACGTCATTTAATGACGTTTTCATTTAATATCTTTTATCACACAGGCACAATTGCCTCATGGAGGTAGGAAATATAAGAGACGCCTTAACCGCAGATTTTTGAAGCCGACCTGTTAACTGCTATGATATTCCTCCGCGTGCTTGGTTACCCTTTTGGTCGTGTCTGCCATAGAAAAGCACTGAAAATTTGTGATTTTTAGAAGCTCATAGTTTTTGTTAAACTGGTTTGTCAGCGTAGATTTTTTTCTATGTTTGACAGCATACTTTAGCTTGTTCATATTTAGTTTCCATTGGATCTTGCGTGGCATTCAACTGTGCAAATAAATTTAAAAAGAAAATACCTGGTATGTCATTCCACTGGTTAGTATCACTTTATTTTCCGTTTACTAGGTTTAATTAAGTTCTTTGGGATTGAATCGTCGATTGCAATTTACTGTGAATGGCTACTGTATAACTTGCTGTGATTTGCTTGCTTTTAGCATATTACGTAGTGTTTTAAATTTGCAGCAAAATTAAAGAAGTCGCTAGGTTTACGTAGGTTATACAGAGCTGTTTACGAAAGTTGTAGCAAATTTTTCTGGAATAGTATAGGTTATGTAATCGGAGGAGTATTCATAACTGAACCAAGTTTAAAAGGCTGTTCAATATAACTACATTATTAAGGTAATCGTCTTTGAATTATTAATAACCCACCTATAATTACGACAGTGTTCATATCCAAAAACTTTGCGCTGTAAACAACAACGATAAGGGTTAGGAATTAGCTACATTTACCAAAAGTTCATCTATTTCTTTTTTCTTGTTTTAGGGCTTGACCAGTATACAAAATTGCAGATTTGACCATAGCTAGTAAATAATATTCATTTTAAACTAATAGACAGGGTGCTTTTGATAGTGTGAGAACTGGTGCTTCTTTATTTAAAACTGAACTTCCAGTACAAATACAGATTTTCTGGTTTAGCAGAGGACATTAAAACGGCAACTTTTGCATGTGAGACATTGCACTAACCGTTTCTTGGGATTACATGACAATGCAAAACATCACTGTTAATATCTCCTGATTCACAACAAAACCACTCTGTATGTGAAACATGAAATGATGGTGATACTAAACACAGTACATGAGAAAATTGAAAGTTGAAACACAAAGGGTACACAGATATTTAAAAAATTAAAAAAAAAAAGAGTAGAAGTAAGAGACAAATGAACAAGGAAACATTTGAAAGTGACTGAACATGAATACCTTACAGTGAAGATTTGCACTTCTGGCTCCTCTCAAGCTATGACCATGTAAACATATGTATGCACATTTTGATTTTTAAAGAAATATTCTCATAATACATGGAAATACTTATAATTATTAACACAGCAATCATACATCTCTAAATTGCCTGTATTTCCTCTTCATTCCAAAAACAGATTTGATTCTCTTCGGCTACCCCATTTCCAGTCACTGCACATTTTTGGTATTCTAAAACTTCGTTTTCTCTTATTCATTTTACAGAGCAGTAAACATTTTAGGGTCATCAGTTACTTTGATATTCCATAAATAAGCTATCAGTCAAATATATTTCATTCACTTCTGGTACCAAATGTTTTCTTTACCTGATTTAGTTGCAATTCTGTAATGCATGTATATGTTCTAAGATTAAACATTGCTTTCATGCATTTTAACTCTCTAATGAATAATCTGCTTTTTCTGTCTAATATTAATTACAGCATATATGCTCTAATTAAACTTTCCCCTTTTGGTTCTCTATTGATATTTAAAGTCTTTGTTACCTTTTCTTCCTTTACATCATATCTTACTTTTTTTTTTTGGTAAAATCAGTGAGATGTAGCTAAAAGGTCATTCCTTGCACAGTGGGTGTGGCATGTGTGTTTTGTCTATCAAGCTTATGACCTGTCTCTGTTTTATCAACAGTTTGCAATTTCTTCAAAGCCGAGGTATTTGTGGTAGCTGAAACATTAAAATATTTATTGTGGTTTATTTGCTCACAGTTTATGTTCTGGTTAGCTCAGTGTAATTAGCCTGTACTGTTTTGCACACAAGTGTAAATCTCTTGTACCCAATATTTTGATAGTTGTTACAGATTTCCTGCATTGTATATGTATTTTTTATATTCTTTGGTATTCTTGTTGTGTATCCATGCATCCCACACCCTTCATTTTTTGTTTTCCCATTAGGACTGAAGGACTAAGCCTTTTAAGAGAAAAGACACTCATACCTGGTGTGGCACCCATTGTATGTGAAGGAAAGCATTTTGCTGCTGCTAGTGAAGGTTACTGAAGATGAGATCTAACTATTTGAGATAAGGGTTTTGTATTGGATTTACTTATAAATTTACATACAAACATTTGTCTTTAATGGTCAGAATTGCAGCAGTAAGCTAAGTTCCAGCTACAAATACTGTTGGGTAATCTTTTCTGTTCTCGCATGTATAAAAATGATTTCAAGAAGTTTAATATGTATGTAGGCATCAACTCATAATAATATTTCTGCATGTTCTAACTAGCTCATTCTCTTTTGTCTTGTGTAACTAGAGGTATATTGAACCCCCATTAGGAAATGATAGTATTGACATATTTTCTACAACTTACAATGTACATAATGAGTGTGAAATGTAGCTCACAGCTAGGTTTTTTGATGACAGAAATGGGGGGAAATCTTGAATTCAGCTGAAGTAAAAATATAACAGCATAAAATTATAAAGATATTGAGTGCAATATATAAAAATGCATAGTTATGGTAAACAAATAAATTACTTGAGTGAAAACTTTATTACTTAACTAATCAGATGAAATAGGCTGTCGTAAGAAGTACTAGCCTAAAAGGTCAGCATTATTTTTGGAAATCAGATTTTGGTACTGGAGATGTTACATGGATAACAGTGAACTAAAGATGATTTAGTATCTGATGGCAGGAAATTTGCACTTCTATTAGATTAATTTTTGTGGCCATAAAATGTAGGTTAAATGTTCATTAGTATAAGGGCTGCTGTTAACAATGCTCTCTGTCATTAGAGCTAAAATTAATCACCATGTTTTGTTGATTAACCACACCTTATGTGATTAGATTTTCCTATTCTGGAACATATTTGTGCTAGCAACAAACTGCAGGATTTATCCTCAGTGAATTCTTTATTAATAAATATAACCTTGCTCAAAATGGTATACGTATATTTCAAAAACCAAAATAAAAATCCTTATTAGATACACACGTCTGTTTCATTTCTATTTAAAAGCTATTAACTTATTACATTATGAATGTGTCTCTCTTAATAGGGGTGTGTATTAGAAGTATAATATTTTAAATGCAGCTGGATTTATTTTAAAAGAGATCTAACAGTAGGAATTAATTCTGCTTCTTATGTAGGCCCAAATCTGTTTTTATCAAGACATTTTATCAAGTCAGATTTCCCCTACCATCAGCAGGACTTGTAAATCCTATTTTCACAAACTAATAAACTGTATATTTTCTTGCTATATTTTGAAACTGCACCCTTTAAAAAGGTACCCCCCCCCCGAAAAAAGTTCCCTTCCTATTAAGGCCTGTAATTTTAAAATTATTTACATTCATACCTTTGAAGCCCACCACAGTTCTAACCAAACCAGTTGGAATTCCCTACCTACATTAGAAGAAACTAAAATCAGTCAAGTGCTTAAAGCAATTATAAATAATAAAATGAAAACACAGTAACGTCATATTTTGAGTCTGATTTTTTTAAGTTCTTCATCCAAGCTTGCAGATTCCCCATTTTTTCTATAAAGGCTTGGAAATAAATCTAGATATTTCATGAATTTTTGTTTTTTTTAAATAATAATGTTCAATGGGAATATTGTTCCCCCTCCCCTTGTTCATTTGCTTAAGAACAATCCTGGCGTTGTTTACTTTAATTTTCCTCCTGACAACATGGCAGAAGTATTCCCTCCCTTTAAAGTACGATCTTTTGAAAATTTCACTCATAATACAAATTCTAGGCAGCTCGACCGTTACAATTTCTATGATAAACAATATTTTACGATAATCCGCTATGACAGAGAAAGATTTTAAACGCTTTATAAAATTATGCTTAGTACAAACACATTTTAAATCGTCAGTTCATATACGTCTCAGTCGTTACGAAGACGTATTTTTAGATCTCTTTTCCTCCATGAAAATCTAAGTTTTTGTACTGAAATTCCTTTCATGTAAACCTAAGAGTTCCTTAAACCTATTCCACTGCTTTTCCATTTTGTTTATAATTTAAGACAATGTAAAATCTTAAGAAAACGAACAGGGTATTACTAATGCTTTCCTACGGGAAATCGTCTGTTTTGACCATTTGCATCTCAATTCAGGCAGGCATGACCAACATGTGTCAGTTCACCACCTCCGATATTTTTGAAAGAATTATGGTAGCTACTCCTAATAGAAATAAAAAGCACTGCCAAAGGATTTTTAATAAAAAAAATTTTTGGTCGAGCTACAGCATTTTGAAAATAGGCAGAAATACACTCGTGACGAAAATGATGTGAAACGCCAAATTTTTAAGTATACACTGCTCCTGAACTAGAACAGGTAGAGACTCGATTTTTCTTTTATTTTAAAGCTATTGAATTGGCCTTTCTTCAAGTTCACATAAATTGGTCAAACAAATGTTTCCAGATGGCAAAAAAAATTATATTTATTACAAAAAAATTATATTTGTTATAAAAAAATTTAATTTTCCACAAATTTAGGATTTTTTTTTTGAGAAAAAGATTTATCAGTTGAGTAAATGTGCCAACCTGCACCCCTACTAAGGTTGTCTTAGCAGTAATTTTATTTTTATCCGGTGATGCTTGTAACTCATAAAATTAATTTTTAAAATATACAAAATTTCAAAAAGTCAACATTTTTGAATTGCAATATCTCAAAAACCTCATTTTTAAAAATTCTGAAATTTTGTCCAAACAATGTCCTAATGGTAGGTAGTTAACTGGGGGAATCAGGTTACTGGATTTTGGCCTTGAAATTTTCTTATATATTTTGGAAAATGACACTTTTTTTTCAATTTCTTTTCTTTTTTTCCAATTTTTAAAAAATGGCACTTTTGCTTTCAAATTTTTGAATTCAGTGAAAAAATGAGAACTGTAAACATTATTTAGTAAATTTTTAACAGTAGGAGAACACAATTCCCGGCAGGGCTCGCACTAAGCATTCACCAAGTTGCCAAATGTGACTAAATCCAAAAATAGGAAGAAAAAATTAGTAACAGTGAAAATGGTGGTGAATGATTTTATGAAACTTGAGCAATTTTTGACTCATGGGTAAACTGCAATTTGCGGTAAATTTTGGGCTAAAGTGCAGCTGATATGATTTCAAAGTTTGATTTTCCAAAGCTGTAGCACTGAAAATGGTACTGCCCGGTGTAATTTTTATGGAGTACTGTGAAACACCTATTAAGGCTGCTTGAGGATAATGGAGGAGTCAATGAAAATAAGAGCTACTGAAGGTGGGGTATATCGAGAGGGAAGAAACCTTCTGTAATTTATAATGAGCGTATCCAGAGAAAAGGGATAGCAGAGGTTAAACAGTCTGCAGCACATAGTCCAGTGTTAGGGTTGCACTTTGACTTTGCTCAAAACTGATCTGTATTCTTCCTGATGAAGTGCAAAGTTACTACTGGCAAACAATGTCCAGATCTCACTCTTTACATGCATTGCATATTTGGGATAATTAATGAATTTAGAATGGGCCCAAATATGTTCCTTATCTCTTTAATAATAAGAATCAAATTGATATGTACATCTCACATCACTGCGTCTACAGGAGCGAACTTTTTTGAATAGATAACAGATCGTGTACAAACATCACAAAGTGCAAGTCTCTTCTCTCTGGTGAGCGCGAGAGCTTTTCACATTCAACACCTACCTTGCAGGTGACGTAGGTGAACAGATCCGAACGCCATCTACTGGCCGGCGCCAGAGGACTCTCCCACCAGTGACAACGATATGTAAAAAACTCCAGGTGTTTATACATGTTTGTTAAATCTTACCTGGCGACCAGATCGAGTTCGATATGGTATAATGTGTGTTGAGGGGAAACCTGCAGAGCTGGGTACAGGAGAAAGTCTGGAGTCCAGAGAATGTCGTGGTAGCACTGAATTTGAAGAAGTCTGTTCTCGATCGGCAGAATTCAAAGGAACTGCTGGAGGAGACACAAAAGGTGAAGACACTTCTGTATTTGGAGATTGTTGTGATATGGTGGTAGACTGTCGAGGAACAGTTGAGGCGTATTCGTCAAAGAATATAAATGCTGGTTTAAGACGATCAATATTGATCACCACTGGTTTGTTGTTAATAAGGAGACGAAAGGTCTCGTTGCGGGAAAGCACTGAAAATGGACCATCGTACGGTGACTGAAGTGGTTTCTTGACGGCGTCACGGCGTACGAACACATATGAACTATTGTGCAGATCCCGATGAACAAAAATTCGTGGTTTGCAGTAATGTTTAACAGGCACTGGGGTGACACTGGCCATAGACTGCCGAAACTGCCCGACGAATGCTGCAGGATCCATAGACTTCGTGGTTTCTTGCAGGAACTGTCCTGGCAAGCGAAGGGTAGAGTCATATAAAAGTTCAGCACAGGTAGCTTGCAGGTCTGGCTTCAAAGTAGTGCGTAAGCCCAGAAGCACGGTCGGAAGAATATCGACCCACTGGGGCGTAGCATGACATTTAATTGCAGCTTTAAGAACACGATGAAAACGCTCTACCATGCCATTTACCAAAAGATTATACGGTGTTGTGCGAATTCTCTGTGCTCCTAGTAACTTGTAAAATGAGCGAAAAAGTTGAGATTCAAATTGTCGTCCTTGATCTGTAGTAATTTTAAGTGGAGCGCCAAAGCGAGAAATCCAACCACGGTGGAAAGCTTTAGCGACCGTGTCTGCTGTGAGGTCAGGAATGGGACTGGCTTCAGGCCATCTGGAAAATCTATCGATCATGGTGAGACAGTAAGAAAAACCTTGTGATACAGGTAGTGGACCAACAATGTCAAGGTGAACATGCTCAAAGCGTGCTGACGGTGCAACAAAAGTACGAGGTGGAGAAAAGGTATTTCGTGTCACCTTGGATTTCTGACATGTCAGGCATGATCTACCCCAGGAGGAAATTTCTGATTTCATGGACGGCCATACAAAACGCTGCTGGATAGCTTTGATAGTTAATCGTATGGTGGGATGTGCTAGGTTATGCACGCTGTCAAAGATAGATCGACGGAAACTCTTCGGCACAAAAGGGCGAACTACAGCTGTCGAGACATCACGATAAAGCTGAGTGGATGAGTTAGAGACCTGCGTGTGCTTAAGGACTAAGCTTGATGTGGTTTTGCCTGAAAGTATGGACTGCAGTTCAGGATCACTGTTTTGTGCTATCGCCATGTCGATGAAGTTAACTGGAGATGGTAAAGTAATCGTGTTGATCCTGGAGAAAGAATCAGCAATCAGGTTTGCAGAACCAGGGATATACTGAATATCTGTGGTGAATTGTGCAATGTAATCCAGATGACGCATCTGTCTAGGTGAAGTTTTATCTGATTTCTGCTGAAATGCATAGATTACTGGCTTGTGATCGGTGCAAATGGTGAAGTGTGCGCCTTCCAGCATGTGACGAAAATGCTTCACTGCCGAGTATGCGCCCAAGAGTTCGCGATCATAGGCACTATAGTTTTGCTATGCTGTATTTAACTTTTTCCAGAAGAATGCAAGTGGTTGCCAAACTTTTTTGAATGTGTTGCTGTAAAACAGCACCAAGTACAGTATCCGAGGCGTCGACCATTAGACCTAACTTAGCATCAGGCACCGGATGTGCTAGAAGAGCCACCTGTGCCAGAGCTTGCTTACATTTTGTGAAGGAATCACGACCCAGCAAAAACACAAGTGCTGGGAAACTGCTGGCCACCAGCTGGCAATGATGGGTCACTGCTGGCTGAAATCTGCCGCTCACGGCCCGGTAGTGGTCCGTTGGTGGCAGCGCTATCAATTGGCGAGCCATTGATGGCCCTGCAGCATCGCCGTGAATTGTGGGCCTCCAAGCAAGTGCCACTAGTGGCCCGTTGCTGGCAACCAATGCAACCCCCAACAGCAGTGGAAGCATCGGGACTGCGCATGCGCAGAAGCAACACTTGCTGTGTCTCTCATGGTACCAGTTAGTTGAAGACGACGCTATCGCCATCGTGTTATTTTAGTGGATGTTAAGAAAAAATCCATATGTGGAGAGGCGAATTAATTTCCTAATGAAATTTTACGTCGACGAAGATATCAGATTAAGCCGTGAAATACTAGATTACAGCCATGAAATACACCCACTCCATTCCCATGAATAACAATTCATTTGGAGAAAAAATTTGAAACCGTTTGAAACACATATCCTGGAAAACCATTAAAACAGCATTTGTTGGGGAAAAAAAGAATTATACGCGTACAAAATTTATTAATTATTTGAAAGAAAAAAAAGCAACGCTATGTAGTGTACTCATCCGTGGGTTGAATACACAAGACTGGGAGGAATTCGCTTCTAAAAATGACGAGAAGTAAAATAAAATGTCTTTTACTCTTTATGAACCCGGGTAAATATATATTTATTCAACAATCTCTTTTCAAGACGGCAAGGACAGTGCAAAACTTTGGAAAGCGACTCTAAGTATGTACACGCCTTGAAAATGAGTGAAGTTCCCTTAAGGTAAAAAAAAAAAAAAAAAAAACTATCGTTACGTTGAAAAAATTAATTTATCAACTATATGAAACTGACTTTTATGAAAAATACCTCTCAATATTGTAAAATGAAAGAGGGAAGCATTCGATTACAAATTGCATACCAAACAGATAGCTTCCAGCACATGTCCGAGTGTAATGAATTAGTCCAGTCGGTAGCGAGCGTGGCTTCCACGCAAACGGCCCAGGATCGAATCTAGTCAAATGCAAACGGGCGTTTTTCCGGTCTGTTGAGAAAATTGCGTTAATTCATAAGGTTCGTAAGGGTAGAAAAAAAAATTGTAGCTTTAGGAATCTGCGGTTATTCTTGCTTTTTTATTATTATGGCTACTACTGGGAAATTGGAGGACAAGATTCGGCAAGCCACCAGTTACGTCACGTGATTGCTGGCTGCCACTAACGGCCCACTAGCGGACCACAATAGGCTAGCCATCATTTCTGACACGTGCTTGCAGGGCCACTTGTGGCAGCTACTGCCTGTGATGAACCACTGATGGCCCTGTTGTGGCATATGACAACTGATGGGGTGCCAACTGTTGGCCAGCTGTTGGCCTGAACTGCTGGCCCTTCTGTTGGCCGCCCGGACATTTTATTGACGGTTCGGCAGCGGCAACATAGTGCTGGGCCATTGCTGGCAGTGCTGGCTGGCAGTGCTGGCTGCCAGCAATGGCCCCGTGCTGGCCCAGCAAGACTGTTTTTGCTGGGGAGCGTCATCAGAAAAGGTGATTGATCTGTTGGTTTTTTTATTTGAACCTTTAAGGTACTCATGCAGTGGTTCCTGCACCTGAGCTGCGTGCGGAACAAATGACGGTCATGAACGGTGGTAGGTTCAGAGTAAGCTAATAGAGTGTCCACTCGCTCTTGAAGTGGCATGATAACTTCAGGTGAGATGGTATGACCAAGGAATACTATAGTGGACTGACCCAACACACATTTGGAGGGATTAAGTTGAATACCGTAGTCAGGAAGTCTTTGGAAAACCAAGCTCAAATGATGATGGTGTTCTTCTGCATTAGTGGAAGCGATAAGAATATCGTCGCGATATGCGGAACAAAAATCCAGATCCTGTAGGACAGTGTTCATGAAACATTGAAAGGTTTGGCCTGCATTTCTGAGTCGGAATAGCATGTAAAGGAACTCGAACAAGCCAAATGGCGTAATGACAGCCGTCTTCGGAACATCCTCTGTCTTTACAGGGATCTGATGATATGCCCTGATTAAATCAAGTTTGGAGAATATCGTCTTAGATGCTAGAAATTGGGTAGCATCTTGTATATGTGGTACAGGGTACCTGTCTGGTACAGTAAGCGTATTCAGGTGCCTGTAGTCTCCACAGGGTCTCCAGTCTCCGTAATTTTTAGGAATCATGTGTAAGGGGCTGGCCCAACAGCTTTTAGAGGGACGACAAATAACTTGCGAGAGCAAGAATTGAAATTCCTTCTTGGCACATGCAAGTTTCCCAGGAGGCAATTGCCTAGGCTTAGAAAAGACTAGGGTCCCGGTAGTCTGGATGTGGTGAAAAACGCCGTGATCTTTATGTTTAGGCACACCATCTGTACTTACGAGCTGTGGAAACGTTTTTAATAATTCGTGGAAATCTGAAGTGTTAGAGACAGTGGTAATTCCAGTAGCGGATTGCGAAGTAGCATGGCCATAAGATTTTAGCTTTGTTAACATATCGATCAGACAATGATGTTTCATATCCACCAACAAACCAAAGTGCTGAAGAAAATCAGCTCCGATAATAGGAAGAGAAACTGACGCAATAACAAATGGCCAAAAAAATTCGACGCAAATTGAGATCTAAGGACAGTAGACGTGTGCCGTACGTGTTAATAACAGAACGATTTGCAGAAAATAATTTCAACTTCTCTGGCTATTTCGGTTTGGGTGAAGAGACTGGAATAACAGAGACATCTGCCCCAGTATCGATCAAAAATTTTAGACCAGTAGATCTATCGGCCAATATGAGTCTGTTCTGTTTTAAGCCATCGCCACTTGCGGCCATAAGGGGCGGCCCTTCTAATTTCTCGACTGAAAAGAACAAGGTGATTTACACTTGGTAGCAGCGTCCTTAAAGGTTCTGTGATACCAGCAAACTTGAGATGTTGGCGTGTCATGGTTTTGTCGTCGAATTGCGGGAGAATGTCTACGACTCTCACGCGATGCCGAACGTGTTCGAATGGAAGAGGTTAACTGTGACGAAAGTTCTACTACTTGTGATGTGAGGTGTTCGATTTGTTTCTGAAGCATATGAGCATGACAAACATGCTGTGAGATATCAACAACGTTCACTTCAGAAGATACATCAGCAATTTCATGAATTTTGTCAGCTATTACTGCTAATTGTGTTAAATCATCGCCGCTGATGGTTAAGATCTGTTGCATCCGCTTGGGCAAACGCTGAAGCCATAGGGACTTAAGTATCGCTGCATCTAATCGCTTATGAGCAAGATCTTTCATTCTATGTAATAACTGAGATGGTTTAAAATCACTCAATTCTAATTCTTGCAATAAGAGTCTGAGTGTCCGATCCTCAGAGTCAGCAAACTGAGCAATAAGACGCTTTTTCAAAGTAATATATTTATCTGCAGGTGGGGGTTTCAATATAATGTCACTAATTTGCTCAATAATATTACTTTCGATTGATGCTACTACATGATGAAACTTAGTATCATCGTTGAAAATTCCTGCCGTGGAAAACTATGACTCAATCTGAGCGAACCACAGAGCAGGGTTATTCTTCCAAAATGGAGAACATTTCAACGTCACACGCGCCACTGAGACCTCGGCATTTTCGGAATCCGACATTATGAAACGATTCGAATACCGTTTAATCAGGCATGCAACGCTTTAGAAAAATTAATTTCCTACCTTCGCCAGAAAAATATGGCAGAATCCACAGTGTGTGTCGCTGTGCTGTGTGCAGTTCAGAAACAGGCGGGAGCCATTACGCGAGAACGAAAGATGAAGCGAAATAGTGGAAAGCAGCCATGTTGAAAAAAACGAACCACTAACAAATTGCAGGTCGAAGTAGAAAAGCGAAGATACTCTGAGCAGCGTTCGAGATAACTTCCTGTTGATTTCTGTGCTTCGTACGTCCTTCATTGGAGCTTGAAGTGTTATTTCCCCAACGGGAGTTAGCGTTGATATCAAATGTTAAGAGTCCGGGTCACCACTTTGGGGTGGTTAATGAATTTAGAATCGGCCCCAAATATATTCCTTAGCTCTTTAATAATAAGAATCAAATTGATATGTACATCTCATATCACTGCGTCTACAGGAGCGAACTTTTTTGAATAGATAACAGATCGTGTACAAACATCACAAAGTGCAAGTCTCTTCTCTCTGGTGAGCGCGAGAGCTTTTCACATTCAACACCTACCTTGCAGGTGAACAGATCCGAACGTCATCTACCGGCCGGCAGCCACACATACTTTCCAAATAAGACTAAGTCTTTTGTGATAGCATGCAATGATATAAGCCATGACACAGCACATGCTCTGTGTGCCATTTTGCTCATAAAAAATGAAATATCTAAGACTTGTCCTTTGGAAGAATTTAAAACAATTGTTTATGTCTCAGATAGAGCAGCCGGGCACTTCACTTCAAAAACAAATATCAGTTCTATGAACTTATGGGGGGGGGGGGGGCAAATGTAACAAGGAAGTGGATCTTCTCAGCCACAGGCCAATGCAAGAGTGTATGTGATTGTGTGGGTGGCCTGTGCAAACATTTTGCTACTAAATTCAACTTACAGAAAGAAGCTTCACGAGCTATAAGGGATGCACTTTCATTTGTTGAAACTGTTTCCCCTTGATCCCAAAGACTAAACTTCTACTCCTCACAACTTGTGATGTTCAATCCTATCGAACCAGCAAAATAGAAGAGTGGGATTCAGTAAAATCTGTTGTTGGAATACCGTCACAGCATTCCTGGTTAATACAAGGAAATAAATCAACAATGGCCAAAATAGTCCGGCACCCATATAAAGCAGTGTAATTTTCAAGCCGACAAAAAAAAAGAACCCATTTTTTGTGAATGAATTTCAAATAGGAGAATTTATATGATGCATTTATGACGATAACTGGTGGATGGATGGGACACAATACAAACATATCTAAAGAATTCGAGGGCATAACAGTATCTTTCATGCACGCTCATGGACCAGCCAGAGGTTTTTGGTAGCCAGAAGAATGTGCCAAGAAAACAGGTCAAGTGTCCAGTGCCCTTAAAAAATGTACTTCTAAAGGTGAATGTCCCAACTCCTGTTGGACGTTCTGCACGGCTTCATACCTTTGATGAGAAGGAAATCAATAAAATCCAGCAGTTTTTTGTAGTTGTGATGGTAAGCTCATAATGTTGCTTTTTTTAGGCCTTTTTTCTTATGTAATTAGAAATTGAATCTTAACTGCAACTGAGATTGTATGCATTGTATGTGTACTGACTATGTATTTAAAAAAATTAAGCATGTACATAGGTGACAATTATTAAAAATAATAAAAATGACTTTAAAATGTAGATTGACACTGCAATTTGGAATATATATTCAGGTAAATTTCAGAAATATCTTTCGAAGTTTTTTTTTAATTATAACCCAAACGTGAGGTTTGAACAGGAGAGAAGTGCATTTTCAAAAATTTGTAGGAAATTTTCAAAGGCAAAAATTTCAAGGCAAATTTTCAAGGCAAAGCCTGATTCCCCCAGTTAACTACCTACCATTAGGACATTATTTGGACAAAAGTTCAGAATTTTTAAAAATGGGGTTTTTGAGATATTGCAATTAAAACATGTTGATTTTTTGAAATTTTGTATAATTTAAAAATTAATTTTATGAGTTGCATGCATCACAGGATTAAAATTAAATTACTGCTAAGACAACCCCAGTAGGAGTGCGGGTTGGCACACTTAGCCACCTGATAAAGTTTTTTCCTAAAAAAATCCTAAATTTGTGGAAAATTGAAATTTTTTTGTAATAAATATAGACTTTTTTTGCCATCTAGCAATATTCCTTTGATCGATTTTTGTGAACACAAAGAAAGACCAATTCAATAGCTTCAAAATAAGTAAAAAATTCAAGTCTCTACCTGTTATAGTACAGGAGAAGCGTACATTTAAAAATTTGGCGTTTCACATTATTTTCGTCATGGGTGTATTTTTTGCCTATTTTCAAAATGCTATAGCTCGACCAAAAAGTTTGTTTGTGAAAAATCCTTTTGCAGTACTTTATACCTCTATTAGGAGTAGCTACCATATTTTTTTCAAAAAAATTGGAGGTGGTCAACTGACACCCCCTGCCTGAATTGAGATGGAAAGAGTCTTTTGCATCTTGAGTGTAGCCTAAGGTGACCAGATATCGAAACACCGATTTGAGGACAAAAGGGCGTGGCGTCCCCAAATCGGTAGTTCATTTGGGGACACATACGTACTCAAAATAAATATGCAAATATTTTTGTCACAAAATTGCACTGCTTCAATAAGTGTGATATTACACATTAAAATCTGCGTCTTAAAAGGATATAAGTTGTAGAATGTTGGTAATTTGTATTGACAAAGCTGAACTATGACGGCGAGAACATATTAGCAAAAGTGAAATGCTTTACCTAAGGTACATGCGCTGAATTAAAATTAGGCTGCACACCATAGTGATTGCATGGCGAATTTTTCGTTTTGCCAAAGTTTTTGGAGAAACTCAGAATAAGTACAATCGAAATTTGACCGCGCTAGTGGTGCATTGACCTAGTGCTGGCTACTGACCATTCGTACAAGTTGGTACGGATTCGAGTCCCGAATGAGGCACGGGTGGTGTGTTTGTCTTGCAGCACTTGGTATCTCCCTTTCCTAGAACGAATGTCTCCAAATTAGAGACAGGTGACTGCTTATAGTCCTTAGAGTTGCTCGTAGTGGTCGTTAAACCCAGAAAGAAGAAAAAAAGTCAAAATTTGTTTTCACAAGAAGCATGTTGGAAAATTAGTACAACGGAAACTACTTTTAAGAACATTTTTCATTCGAAATCTAAAGGGTTAATGAGGATGTGTAAATTCGAGGCCATTTGGGGACAAACATTAAAATTCGAGGACAATTTGCGTCCGCAAAGGCTTCAGACGTTTTTAGGGACAGTAAACTAAATTCGAGGACTGTCCTCAAGAATTGGGGACGTCTGGTCAGCTTAGTGCAAGGTTAGTGGACTTGAGCTTAGTGTAGCCCCTCCAAAGCTGGCGGTACTACTTTCACAGCGGAAGCGTACAAACCAAGGAGTTGCTCTGCCCCATCCAAGGTCTTTGGAGTTTGGATTGAACGAAGGGAAATTTTTGGAGCAGATCCGAGTGGTGGGGGAAATTTTATGTTTGGCAGATACAAACCGAAAGTTGCCGAAAGTGTCATCTGTCTGTTTATTTTAAGAGTGTGAGTAATAAACCCGTAAACGAAGTTTGCTTTAAATAGGTGTCATTTGTTTTCATAGGTGGTTTTTAGGTTGCTGATAACTGTGCATGTTAGCATAAGTGCTTTCACAGCTACGCTCTCGATTTTAAATAAATCTTGTAGGTTGGACTTAAGAAAACTGACGTACTTCTTTGTATTCCAGGTTTGAAATTAACAAAATTAGGGCATATTAATCCCCCCTCACGGTAGTGGGTCACGAGTCCAGAATCGGATAGAACATGACGTGTATTTATCGAAAAACGGTGCCGTTGTCGGTGTTGAATGGTACATGATTGCATTTTTTTTAAATGCTGTAGTTATTGAAAGGGTGGAAAGAGTTAAATTTATAAAATATGTTGTCTTTCGTCAATCATATGCACTTGATAGATTATGAAATACGTTCAGTCTTTCGTATGTACTTGATCGATTAGTACTACTACAGTGAACGTTATTAATTAGCGAGACTTACAAGCTGGTTTGTGCTGGTATCTGATTAAAAAGTAACAGTATGTGTTCAGTGTAACAACCAATTTTGGTACACAGTTCCAGTTACATACGAAGAAGAGAACCAGAGATTGGCTGCATGTTGTATCAAAAGTCTGATTTTTCCTTATAAAGAAAGAAATTTTGCATTGATCCACAAGCCAATTTGTGTGGCTAGTATTATGAAAAGTTGTACAACTAAAAACCTGATGCATACAATCCTAAGCAGCTCCACAATTATTATTTGTAAATAATAAAATAAAATGTCAAAGGAGTTTTTCAGTTGTCAACAAAGATATGATTTAAGCCTAGTTTTTATTTCAAAATCCATACGAATTTCCATTGACCACATGATAATATATATACAGAAAATTCAAATTCTTTATGGAACTTCACAGCAGGGCAACATTCTGTTTTTCCATATATGCTTACTTCTCCATGTAACCACACCATGTCTATGGTTTCCTAAAAGAATTAAAATGTTAGCTACAATTATTTGGTATATATATACAGCCAAACTTGACTAATTTGAGCTTATATAATTTGAATTCAAGATTAATTCAAACTTTTCCCTTGAGTTTTCTATTAAAGCAATGTAAAAAAATCGATCGCCCGTAAGTCGAACTTTTGTTTGATAATTTGAAGTATTATCCAACAAAAGTTTGATTTGCAGGTAAAAGACAGAAAAATCATAGTTTTGAAAATTTCAAAAATAAAGTCTGAAAGTTTCGAAAAAAATTATGCGAGGCAATTAGAATTTCCATTGTCGTGTGTGTGTGCTCTGTGTTTTGAGTTTGTTTGTTTTTTAAAGTGTTTGCAACTAGATCTCAATAGTAAAGTTTTGTTGTTCTTTTAATTATTATTTATAGAATGTGTTATCCTCTAGCATTCACTCTTAAACTGCATTTTGCAAAATGCTATTTCAAATTTGCCTGACTTTAAAGCAGAAGGCAAGGGGGCAAGCAAGGTTAAACTATTATTTGAAGGCAAGGGGCAAGCAAGGTTAAACTATTATTTGAAGGCAAGGGGTGAGCAAGGTTAATGCACTTCTACTATTCACTCTTGGCTTCAGTATTCACTATTACTTTGTTTTCTACTATTCACTGTTGTCTTCTGTATTAACTATTACTTTGTCTTCTGCTATTCACTTTTAAACAGTATTTTGTAAAATGCTATTTCAGATTTGCCTAACTTGAAAACAGAAGGCAAGGGGTGATCAGGGTTAAACTATTCCAGAATATTCTCCAAGAAGAAGATAACTCCTTACTTCCTTAGTAGTTATGGAAGTATTCCACAATTACATTGCTTCATGCTTAATACTCGCAAAATTGGCTGATGGGGCACATACCTTTTTTTGGGGATTTGTGTTTCAAAACTAACGTTTTTGAAAATGGGTGGAATAGTTTTTCCCCCTTACAGTTAGTATGTGTTGTATATTAAATCAGTGCTTTTAAAAAAGTTTTAAAAAAAGTCCTCTCTGTGTCTGAGGGCTGCAGATTTATTGGCATTTTTGTGTATAAGAATGCTCTCAAATATTGCATTTTTTTTTGTAATTTTCAAAAAATTGTATAAAAAATCTAAAAACTTCATTTTCCATATGCGGCATAGGTTGTACTAATTATACCAAAATTCAAGTAAATCTGGAACATCAAGGTTCAAAATGAATTTTTAACAGGTTGATTTGACATGGAAGACCCATCCACACAGCCGTATGATGCTATTCTGTCACCCCATGCACTTCTGTAACTGGGCTTAGTATCTGTGGGAGCAATCACCAGGTATCAATTGGCTAGAAATTCTGTCGGGCACTCCAACATTGGTTGGTGGCTATTTTGAAATTCTTGGCAGAGATGTTCCACATAAATTACTTCATTATGGGAGGGGGAGGCAATTGTCAACAATGAACAGATGGTCAGTCCTGTTCTGGGTAATAATGGTGGGTGGCTCTACAGAAATGATACATCATCTCAGTACTCGGAATAAGTGGTAGTGTAAAACAAAATCCTTTTTCAATCTCTATGAAAATAATTTCCTAGCATATATAAATGAAATTCATTTGAAAATTTTTTTGAAATTAAGTGTGTCCAACTTTTAAAATGTTACTGTCTAAATGAACTTCATTGGATGCATATTTCTTTTAAAATAACTTATAAGTTGCAAACTGAAGATACTGCCTTTATTGAAATTGCATGCAATTACATTTTAATACTATTTTCAGTCCATGCTGTATTTAGAAACTGGGCCTGAACTATCAAGAATGACTCTGCAATGGACTTGTGTTGCAGCATATTTGTATGCCGAAATAGTTGCTATCTGCTTACTCTTGGTGCCATTTATTTCCCCAGCAATGTAAGTTTCAAGTTTTCTCACATTTTTCATATTTATTATTTTTACATATGTTGTTGTATTCATTGCAGGCGGAGATTTGCATGTCCAGTTTGTAGGCATGTCCATTTAGTACTGGTCACCAAGCAACAGTAGATTTAGCTGGAGATTTATACACCCTCTCACCACCACCCCTTTGAATTTCCTCAACACCTCCATAAAAAAATTTAAACACCTCTCCACATGAGGCTGCATAAAATACACATAAATATATATATGTATGTAATTTTTAAATATTAGTTCTTTTTGCTGTCATATAGCACAGTTTTCAATTGCAGCTAACATTTACATAAATTATTTCGCTGTGCCTTTGAAGTAACTAATAATTATCCTTGTTTTGTTTGAAGTCTGCTGTTTCTTTTTTTAATTTTTCTTGTTTAAAGCATATGTTTAAAATCACTCATTACCATGGCAAAATGTATGTACATATCTCTTCATTTTAGTGTGCTTCAAATTTTGCAGAAACACTTTTGAATACTTTCAGTATGCACAAGATTTGCAAAAATATCAATATCTACTATTTCAGCAACCCATTTTAATCCATAGTTGCTTTTGCCTTGTTTAGGGAAGCCTTTAGGCATGATTTCCCAGCAATGTAATTGCTGGGAAATCATGCCTAAAGGCTTCCCTAAACAAGAAATCATAAAAACAGCACAAAACAAAATAATTTTGTGTAGTTTTAGAAAAAAGATTTTTAGTTTTAACCATTTTTAGTTATAAAAAATTCAACAGTTCTCAATTTTTTCTCAATTTTTTGAAGTTCTCCAATTTCCAAACCTGGGTTTTAATAAGTCTAAATACTTTACTATCAAAATTTTCAGTCTTCAAGAAATTGGCTTTCACCCCCCCCCCCCCAGTTTGAAATTACAGGATAAACCCCTGGATTTTGAGCTGTTCCCTTTGACAGTGGTAGTGCTAGAGAAATAAAAATATCTGTTATACATAGATTTCACACCTTGTTCCATTATTTCTTTTAATAAAACTTCAAGTGTCTCAATAATGCAATCACTCGTATATTTTCAAACTACGTCACTTGTGAGCAGTGTCATCATTTTGTAAAAACCTCAGTTTCCCTGTCAGAAACAAAGTGTAATTTTGATGTGCATCAGTTTTATGTGACACTGTAATTCCTTCAGGATTCAGTTGTATCCGTTGTTGTTTCAAAATGTTATTTAAATGCATATTTTGTGCTGTAGCCTAGGTCAGGAATCCTCATATGTGTATTTGTTTTGAGGATATGTGCTTGCTGTTCAAAATATGATTTGATCAGTAGCCCCCCCCTATACAGATTAAACACTTTTTGATTTCCTAGAAAAAACATTTCATTATGATGTATGCAACTGATGTAAATGAGAAGCATAAGTATCATTGAACATATCGAAGGAGTGTGGGAGTGTAAAAATCCCAAGCCCTCCCCAGTTCCTGTGCTTTCTCTCCCCTCCAAGAACAAGTTTTCAAGTTGCTGCAGTTGAAATGGCAGATTTCATCAGGGTGCTAAAAGCAAGCATAAAAGCAGGAGCAACGTACATTACCACTCAAAATAGGCATTAGCAGCATTAATGCACTCAAGACATTTCTCCCTATAGATCTCCAAGAGTGTTCAAGCTGACTTTTTTTAAAAATACTCGTTCTTTGGAGGCAATAAAGTCTTCAAACACCTGGTAAACAGCTACATTATTGTTGATGGTCCTGTGAACAAAAGGTGGTCCAGACACCAAAAGAAGTGATAGTCCATTTGTGCAGTGTCTGAAGAGTGAGTGGGGTGTGGCAGAGTCTCATATCCTAACTGGTGAAGTTTCTGCACAGTTATTTGCTCAACATGGGGGCAACCATTATCGTGAAGCATCAGGACACCATGTCTATTGACCAATGCTGGCTGTTTTCTGCACAGTCTCTCATGCATTTGTGGCAGATTAGCATTCTGCTTTAATGGTCTGACCATATCTCAAGAATGAATGATGGATCACCCTTTCAGATGACCACTAAACAGTGACCATCCCCAGGGGTGAACTGGCCCACAGGGACATTTCCCAGTGGACCACTCAAGAAATGACCCACTTTCTCGTATTCCTTTATGCTTGAATTTTTGGAATGAAAGAATAATTATTTTGGTGCACACAAATAACCACCGTTAAACTCATTTAAGCTTTGTTTTTGTCTGAAAAGTTATTTCCTTAAAAAAGAAGTTTCTATCTGTACATTGGGATTTTGCTGGGAAATGACATAGCAAGATTCTCTGTACTTGTGTGAGAAAGGTGCTACTGGGACAAGCATGCTATTTACAAATTAAGCTAAAGCTAACTACTGTTAAATGTAGGTCATTAGACTCGGAGCCTTGGGTCATTGGTATGCCCTACCCTCCTTTTGTAATCTTGAAGAAGACACTAGTTGTGATGGACCATCATTACCCACAAACTGTCGCAGAGCACAAAGCAATTCTTTTGTAGAGATATTCCCAAATTTATATATTGCCTACATCAATCTTAAAAGAAAACCATTCACCAGTATTGGTTTATGGGTCAAAATAATGGGTGGACTTGAAAAAGGTGTATATTATAGAACTAGATACAAGGGTCCTAACAAAAGTTCTGTACCCTGTCCATTTTTTGATAAAAGTGTGAAGTAACGGTGAAAACTTACCTTCCAAACATCTGTGCTATTCGTGCCAACTACACCAAAAATAACAATGCTGTTAGACACGGTACTAAACAATGGAGCTAATTGCAGATTAAAAGATGAACTTTTATTTACAACTTAAAACCATATATACATACGAGATCTTTCAGACCCACTATGGGTCCATCATCAGGCAAATAAAAGTTCATCTTTTAATCTGCAATTAGCTCCATTGTTTGGTACCATGTCTAGTCAGCATTCAGTTATTTTTGGTGTAAAACTTACCTTATTACCATTCAATATACTCCCCTCCACTGCTAATGACAGCTTGCCAGCTGTGAGGTAGGTCCTACATGCCCCGTAGTATGCCATCTTTGTTCAGCTATCATACACTGCCGGACAATTGCTAAGGACGAATGACAATAGCAACGATAGCAACCATAAAATGGAAGGCAGGAAAATGTGGAAATTAGCATAAGTGCGGGATACAGTAAGACATGTTGTGCATATGCAAATTTTGGATTGCCGAACTTGTTCGTGACGTCATAGCGCTGATAAGAGATATAAAGGATTTGACGCGTATTGACCATTGTTGTTCAAACGCAAAGTTGAAAGGGAAAGAATCAATTGACGAACTTGCAATTTTCAGTATGTCTTCCCGACATCACCTAGATGATTTTACGCGTGGCCGTATTATTGGCAAGATTGAAGAAGGGCGAAAAATAACGGATGTTGCCAGGGAGTTAGACGTCAACCACAGTGTTGTTTCAAGGCTTTGGAAATCATTTCAGACAAATGGAGAGTGTAGCAAACGTCATGGGGGAGGTCGTGTTCGCAGTACGACACCTGCAGAAGATCGGTACATAGTGCTATCAACAAAAAGACACAGGCGCAGCACAGCTAGTGAGGTAGCAAATCAGTTTAGGGCTGCTACTGGCAAGCGGATCTCCCGAAAAACTGTCGCGAGACATTTGCATGAAGGAGGACTATACGCCCGCCGTCCTGTTGTGTGCATCCCATTGTCCAGACGTCACCATACCGCCCGTTTGGAATGGTGTCATCAACATCGCAATTGGACTGATAACGACTGGTCTGCTGTCCTCTTCTCAGATGAGAGTAGATACAGTCTATCATCTGATTGTCGATGACAACTGATCTGGCGTGATAGTGGTACTGCATATTTATTGTCCAGCAAACATACAGGAAAGGGACCGATATCCGACATGTAGTGTCATGGTATGGGCTGGCATCATGATCAATGGCCGTACGTCCCTCTATGTGCTTCCAACTGGAACTATGACTGGCCAACAATACATTAATGATGTTCTGCTACCTCATGTTTGCATGTTCCGTGGTGCTGTCAGTAATAGATTCATTTTCATGGACGACAACGCAACATGTCATCGAACAGTCGCTGTCCAGGAGTGTCTTGAGAGCGAGGATTTTCAACGCCTCGTATGGCCAGCACGTTCTCCAGATCTGAATCCCATTGAAAATGTGTGGGATGCTTTGGGGAGGAGTCTTGCTGGTCGCCAATGCCCTCCAATAAACAAGGACACCCTCATTCGTGCACTGACAGAGGAATGGGATAAATTACCCCAACAGCTGCTTGATAATGTTTGCAAAGCATGACACGACGTGTGGAATCTTGCATCGCCCTCCATGGTGGCCATTTCCCGTATTGACATCTTACGCCGGAATGCCTGCGGACAGTAATTGCATTTTTTTCACGTTTACGTGTTCTGCACAAAATGGCCTGTTTGTCCCTTGAACACGTTCCAAAGCCTTCTGGATTTCAGAGCACAATAAATTGTCTTTCTTGTAATGTCCTGGCATTCTGACATTATTTTATTTCACTTGGCATCCAACCACACTTACTTTTTTATGCGCTATATAGCCATTTATGATCCGTCCTTAGCAATTGTCCAGCAGTGTATTACTCGGATCACATCCAATGACAGTTCGTCCGGTAATTCGTAGCAGGAACCGATTTTTTTTTTTTTTTTTTTTTTTTTTTTTTTTTTTTTTTTGATCTCTGATATGCTCACAAAATGGTGTCCCTTCAGGTTTACTTTTGGGAACAGAAAATAATCAGCAGGTGCCAAATATGGTGAGAATGGGAGATAATGAAGCACTGTAATGCCCTCCCATGTGAAAAATTGCTTGCCGATGGTTGTGTTGTGTGAAGATGCATTGTTGTGAAGTGTTACAGGGCTTGGTGCTGAGTTCTATTACAGCGCCCTGTGTGGAGGGTTCGTTTGATGCTTCCTTTGCCGTAAGTTCCGTATCGGTGGTTTAATTTGTAATTCTCCCAACTGGAGCAGATAAATACAATACAAAGTATAGGAAAGTGAATCGAGTGAGGCTAAATTTTGCAGTGAGGAAAACGTTTATTCAGATGTTACGGGGAACGTCATCAAGCTTTTGTCTGTCATTTTCGTGCTTTCATTCTTTTCGTTGTCCCCCTGTGTCCTACTCCCGCTATTTTCCTTATCTCTTCCCGGCCATCCAAACCTCTTCCTTCATCCGTTCCGACAAACCCACGGGGTTTTCAGAGCTTCCTAAAAATATTCACCTCCTCTCTTGACTTTTTGCCACCGAGTCCCTCTCATGCCCGGAGAGAGAAAAAAACACCCTTGGTCCGTCTAATTCCAAGAAAGTGCAGCCACGCCTTCACCCTCAAAACTCTATGTTCTTAATTGCTCTCCTGCGACACGTGGGAAAGGAAATACTTTGCTTTTTGTCCACTTTCTTTGCCCTTTGCTGGCCCTCCATCCAAATGGCGGGAAACGAAAGAAAATGACTACAATTCACCATCTCCAAAAATGGCTACAGAATCTCGCTTCTGATAAATATGGAAGCCCTGGTTACAAAATCTCCCCCGCCAAAATAAAAATGAGGGTGGTGCTAGACAGCCTAATTTTTTCACATGGCTGCATCCAGCCTAATGCAATGAATTCTTTTCAGCAGACTGCTAATAACTCCTTTGTAAAATTCAGAGTTAGCAGTCTGTGCTTCTGGTTGAAATTCTTTGTGTGCAACTCCTTGCCAATAAAAAAAAAAATCAACATTGCTTTGTTTCCAGACTTTTAGAACGGAGTTGCTTCTGCAAATTTTCTCCAACCCATGCGGCTGATTTTCTTTTTGTTTCAAAGTTGTATGCAAAGCACCAGGATTCATCAACAGTTACGACTTAGAAAAAAAAAAAATAGGAGTCACTGTCTGCCATGTCATTCAAATTTCGACATACAGCAACTTGCTCCTCCTGTTGCGCCGTCAGTGCATGTACAGTGTAGCCTAGTCCGAATGTCTTGTTACCCCCTACAGAAAAACTTACGAAGTTACCGATCCAGAAGGTCAGTATTACTTCCACCATTTTCGTGACACAAAATAATTTGTCTCCATGTCCTGTGCGAGATTTTATGGAGACAAGCTTTATCAATTTGTGTAAATACATAACAAACAGCGTCTTGCAACAGCATCTTTGTCTGGTACCTTGTCTTGGACACAGTCCTGAACAATACGCCATAGTGAATTGTCACAAGAGGAGAGATCTGGGTTCCATGGAGTCCATTTGAAAGGGGCGGGTAGGTGAGCAGATTCTCTCCCAATCCACATAACAGAAAACACTTTGAACATCCAAATATTCCCGAACACTGATAGCACGATAAGCTAGGGCACAATCTTGTTGGAACTAGCTTTCTGCTAGAAGACCACGTCTTTGCAGCTCGGGAACAAGCCAGTTCCACAGCATAGCGAGATAGGAATGCTGATCGACCGAGCCATTGAAAAAATTAGGCCCAACCAAGTGCTTACTGAACATTTCAGCCCAAATCATCATATGTGGTGGATTGTGCTCCAACTCCTCATAATAATGTGGGTTTTCTTTGCTCCAAAAATAAACATTCGTAGCACAGCTACTTCGGTAGATGGCATATTCATCACTGAATGCCGCCCCACGTTGAGGGAGCGTCACAAACATCTCCAACAATCTTGTACATGCGGCACTTGCATTTCTCCAAATCAGTAAGCTCGTCGATAACCACAGGGCACTGGGACTTAAATTGCAGATCTGTTATCATGTGAGTCAGTATGTTGGTCTTTGGGATTCCAAATTCTGCCGATCATTTCCTCAGAGACTTTTTGGGATATTTCAGCACTGATGCCACTACAGCTGCACAATTTTCTTGCCTCAATTGTGGTCTTCCAGTCCTCTTTTTATCCAGTATTGATCCAGTTTTGAACAGCTTATGTTCCCATCTCAATAATGTCTGTTTCGTTGGGGCTTCTTTGTTAAACCTTGCAGTAAAGTCACGTTGCACTTCCCTTATTGTTTTACCAGTCATAGTTCATCAAGTGCTCCCTTCACAGAATCAGCCATACCAGAAAAAAAAATGTTGGATCATCCTCTTGTGCTAAAGTCACCATTGCAACTGTTACAGTTGCACTTTTATCAGCTTTAAAACAGAATTTGATTGCCACTCTTTGCTCAGCATATGAATCCATGACAAGGTAATTTTACTGGACCAACTTACTTAAACACAACTTTCTAGTAGAACCGCTTTGTGCACATTGCTAAAACTTGGGACTAAGCCAGTTCAGATTAGATAGTGAACAGTTCCTGCAGCGGTGAATGGATGATGTTCATAATATTGTTTAAACAAAATCAGTCATAAAATGTTTCATACACACTTTGTGTCTTGGTGTCCTTTGGAAAAACAGTGATAATGTGATTCTTTCTTTTCTTTGGTACTATTTTGAAATGATCATTAAAAAGCTTAGTTCATCTGATGGCCATTCTGTAAAAGGGGGGGCTCAATTTGTGGGCCTTTGACTTAACTTACAGCTGGAACTGGATGCAAATTGTGGGGTGATATATGGATGTCAACTTGCTGACAAGAGTAAAGAAGTGGGATTAAAAATGAACTCTTAGAAGACGAAACTGATGTACAATGCTTTTACAAGAAGTGAAGATCTATCAAATGATGGGGGAAATCTGGAGACAACCGATACCTACATTAATTTACCTTGGACAGCAGATATGGCGAGGTTCAAGTTGAGGAAGAAATTAATTGACGTATAAAACTTCATTGAAGAGCTTTTGGAAGAACAGTACAATTTTTTAGAACAGTATGCCATTATGTCGTAAAAGAAAGGTGTTTAATCAATGCATCCTTCCAGTGCTTACATATGCGGCAGAGACGTGGGCCTTAACTAAAAAAGACATACAAACACTGCAGACAATTGAAAGAAGCATGAAGAGATGCATGCTTGGTGTAATCAGGAAAGATAAGGGGAACTCTTGGATAAGGAAAATGATGAGAGTAAAATCCCTGAAATGGCAATGGGCTGGACGTATTGCCAGAATGGCAGACCACCGATTGACAACCGAAATTTTAGACTGTATTCCAAGGGACAGGAAAACACAGAGAAGACCACATGGGAGATGGATTAATGAAATTCGAAAGCATGTGGGAGTGACATGGAGGAGAGTGGCTCAAGACAGACAGTTGTGGAAGAAACTTCGAGAGACCATCCTGCAATGGATTGATAATGGTTGACGATGATGATATGGATGTCATGTTTCTTGTTTTAATGCTGATTGTCTCCCATTTCTGGTACCAGTGGCTCAGAAGCAGGGATGGGTGACTCTTTATGCCTCCATAAATGCCTGTGGGAGATGTTAAAACCCTGAAGCAAAGAAAAAATAATTTTGTGTAATAAATTTTTTTTGCAGGTTCTGTATCTGTGTATGTAATAAGTTTAAGAGTCCTTACTCTGATGAGTGATGTGCATGCTGAGAGATGTATAATGTGAAACCACCATTTGTTGGTGTCTTCCTAATATGTTAAACATTTTATTTCTGATGCTATTTCTCTCTACTTAGATGCATTGGCTTACAATATAAATTAAATTGCAAATATTTTAAGTGTTGTATAAAAATTCTCTATTGATCAGTCAGTTTTCCTTCATGCTGAAGGATATTGCATATCATTAACCAGTTTGTGACTTTCATACATTTGTTGATATTTTTTAGATGGCAGAGCATTTTCAAATCCCGACTGTGTCACATTATTGCAGATAGGGCAAACTTATTCTTTTCAATAATTATTGCAATTTTAGTTCTGTTCTTCTTAGGTAAGTACATATACATGAGTTGTTTATATTTTGTGTAATTTTCAAAACTTAGAATTTTATTTTAGACTTTTTTTTTTTTTTACAAGTAATATTATGTATTTAAATTAGTAATTTTGTTATTTGTCTCTGTAGTTTTTATAAGGCATGGAGAATTTGTAGAAATGATTTTGATTACTAATATCGACTGTTTGGAAAATCGGATGACATCCTGCTATAATTAGCTTTCATCCACTGGATTGTTAACAGAAGATTAGGTTTACTTTTTTCCTAGTCATTCACAGCTCATGGATAAAAATGCTATCAGAAGGGAGACTTGCAGGGAAAAAAATAGTTTATTCAGGGGAAAATGTACAGATCAGAATAGAGTTTATAAACATGGATGATAGACGTAAAAGAGGAAGAATAAGAACTACCTAAAGAATCTAAAGGTTTAAGCCTAAATGTAGACAAAAGTGAGACCAAGAAGTGTTGGGTCAAGAGGATATGATCTTGGTGGATTTAGTGCAGCTTGTTCTGGTATAAATGAGTCTCACTCATGACCTTAGTTTTCAGCTAACCTTAGTAACCATTGTATTATAAATTCTAGATTTTCTTGGTGGAGATTTTTTATGAGGGTACATCAAAAAGTAAAAGTAATGTACAGTAAAACCTTGAAAATCCGGCATCCAGAAAATCGGCAACTTCAGAAATCCGGCACTTTTCTGATTTAGTTTTTTTTTTTTTATTATTATTATTATTATTTGTTGGTCACACTTAAAATTGTACTTTTATTTTCAAGTTTTTTAATTTTATAAATTTATTAAAGCTTGAAAAAAATCACAAATAAAACTGCTATAGTAAAACAGTAACAGCTTAAAGAGTTACAATTCTCTGAGGAAAAAATACCGATTACAGTAAGAGTTATCTGATTGAGCTGGTCAGCTAGGAAAGCAGAGATTTAAGCCTAAATGTAGACAAAAGTACCGATTACAGTAAGAGTTATCTGATTGAGCTGGTCAGCTAGGAAAGCAGAGATCAACTGAAATGCTCTACAATAATTACGTTCAGAGATAGCATTTCAAAGTGGAAGTTTTAAAAAACAGGTACTCCAATGTGGGAGGATGCTCCATGCTGATTTAGCATCTTCTGAGGCTGGCACCGAGGGAAGGTGTAAACATTGCGGAAAGATAAACAAGCCCAGCTGGGGCGGCCCAAGCTTTGTAAAAACGATAAACCTAAAACATGTGGGAAAACTTAGGACATAATGTTCCCACATATACACATGCAACTGAAAAGTTTTTGTCATAACTCATTGGTGCTTTACTTTAAATGGATCAAGTTAGTTAAAAAAAAAAAAAGTTTCAATGGGGGGGGGGGGAGGGGTGGATCCGGGAGAATCGCCAAATCCATAAAATAAATATTTTACCCGTAAAACATTTCGCATTTCCATAAATTTTACAGGTGAATCGTAAAACCTGGCAGGTATGGTCATAGTTTCTTCCTCCTGCCCTCCCCCACTCGTTTATGGATGAGACCTTTGAACACCAGCTTCGAACAGCACATGCCTCGAAAGAGAATTTCTCCCCTCCACTACTGCAGTGCGCATTCGCACTCTTTTATTCCGACTTTGTTTCTCCTTGCAAACTGTTCGTTTTAATACAAAACGGTAATTATGTCTCTCTTGAAACAAGTGAAGTGACTTAAGCATGTTAGTTTACCAATAGTAGAGAAAGTTGAATTATTACGAAAACTGGAAAATGGCTGGTCTGTTAAGAAGCTTTGTCAGCACTACAGATTAGGAACGTCAACTGTGTGTGATCTTAAAAAGCAAAGAGAAAAAATTCTTTATTTTTATGCCAAAAGTTATGTGCCTAAGGAAATGGCTAAAAGAAAAACAACACGTCAAGGTAAAAGCGGTGACATTGAAAAGTGCTTCTGGAATGGTTTCGACAGAGGAGGACTGAAGGTATTCCCATATCGGGACCTATGCTCATAGAACAGGCAAAAGTCTACCACAACGAGCTAAAATTTGAACTGCCATGTGATTACAGCCAAGGGTGGTTACATCGATTTAAAGCATGTCACGGAATAAGAAAATTAGTCGTTAGTGGGGGGAAAACTTTCTGCTGATGAAGATTCAGCGGAAAAATTCATTGAAGAATTTAGTTACTTTATTTTTTTAAATACACCAGAGTTGAATAATTACGAAACGCATATAGCGTATGAAATCCGTTTATTTTCGTGGTGTAGTCAGCACAAATATTTGCCAAGCTTTCGCACTCCACTGGGAGGCTTTTTCAAGGCAATGATAGACACAAAAATGCAGAGAATTGAAACATGTGAAGAACGAAGATGATTTTTGAAAATAACACGGGGGACATCACGAGCATATTACATGAATTTTTGTCACGTAATTATACAGAGCGCCGTGATGTGTTTCCATCTTTTAATAATGTATGCCAAACCATTGGTAGTTCCGTAGAGACTATATCATTGCATGCCACTTTGTTGGATAGGATTTCCACTGTTTCCCTGATGGCAGTCTCTTTGAAATTCGTGTAAGGGGCAATTCTTCTAATATTATTCCATACAGGAGCGGCCGAGCAATGCATGACTTCTCTGGTGAGGGCTGTATTCTGCATGTCTTGCTTCACACTTCGTACGTGTTCTTTGCATCTAGTGTCCAAGGATCGCTTTGTCATTCCGATATATACCTTTTCCGTGTTGTCAGGATATACCAACGATATAGCGTACACACCCGCCTTTTCTTTCTCACACTGTCTATCCTTGCAGCTTGATATTATATGTGATAACGGGGTCGGGGACTTCATTGCTATTAATATGCTGTATTTGCGTAATAAATTTTTTAACCAATATGTAAAGCCTGGGATATATGTGATGGATCCTGCGTATCTCATTGTCCTACTAGGCGATTTTTCTATTGCTGATATTATACGATTTCTCACAGTCTTATGTACTCTGTCTATATCATCCTTCTTATATCCAGCCTTTAGACCTTTGCTATAGATATTTTCAACTTCTTTATTATTCAGATAGTCGGGTTTGCATACGTTGTACGCTCTATGGAACCACGCTTTAAATGCGGAAAGTTTGTATTCCTTTGGTCAGTGCGAATGAGGAGGGACAAGGTTCGGTACTGCGGTCGGTTTATAATAAACGTTAAAATCGAAGCTGGATGTTCTATTTCTTCTGAGCGCGACGTCAAGATAATTCAACATCCCGTCTTTTTCAAGCTCCATGGTGAACTTTATTGTATTGTGTTTTAGTGATGAAAGAAAAATTATCCCTAGAACAAATATACAATGCAGGTGAGTGAGGGTTATTCTGGCGTTGTTTACCAAAAGTAACCCTTGCTGATGCAAATGAAGTTGCAGTCTTGGGAATGAAAGACTCAAAAGAAAGATTAACTATTCTCGCGTGTGCAAATGCTGTTGGAATGCATTAGTGCAAATTGCTCGTAATCGGGAAAAGCATGCATCCACGTGCCTTTAAAGGTGTGAAAGTGTTCCCCGTTATATACAAAGCCAACAAACGTGCTTGGATGACGTGATATAATGAGCGACTGGTTTTACAAGTGCTTCGTAAAAGGAGCACACGAGCACTGTGATTCAGTGGGATTACCCAACAACTGCAAAATAATTTTGCTTCTAGATAACTGCGTGGCACACCCACAGACATTGATGAAAGACAACATACAGGTTGTATTTTTACCCACGAACTGTACATCAATCATACAACCAATGGACCTAGGTATTTTATGGCCTGTAAAATGTCATTATAAAACTGTGTTTATGAGACGACTTCTGGATGCATGCAATGATGGTACTGATTTAGAGTCTTTTAAGAAAGATTTTAATATTAAAGATGCTATCTGGGCAATTAAGCAATCGTGAGACAAAGTTTTGCCCTCCACTTTAGTTAATGCCTGGCATAATTTATGGCCAGCGCGAATTTTCGATGAAAGCAATTACTATGATTCTGAATTTTCTGGGTTTATTGTTTCAGAACAGAAAGTTTTGATTGGAGAACTATTAGAATATGCAAAATCTTTTAAAACTGATATGAAATTCCAGGAAGACTATCTTCAGGATTGGTTAAGTGTTGATGAGAACGTGCCAGTCGTAAATCATTTGACAGATTCAGAGATTGCATATATAGTTTTAAACAATAGCGAAGCAGATGGAACTAACGATCACTCTGATGAGGATGTGCATATTTATAAGGCATAAAAATGCAAATTTTCGTTAAAGTGACCTGTTGCATGTAAGTACGTGCTTTACGCAAATTACGGATAGCTTTAGAAATCCGGAATTTTCATAAATCCGGCTCTCGTCTGGTCCCGTCAATGCCGGATTTTCGAGGTTTTACTGTATTTACCAAAATCATAATGAAATGTATATAACTCTACCATTACAACGCAAAACAAATACACCAATACTAACCACATCAGGGCTTGAAAAATGCCATGCCTGGGGCATGTAAAAAAAATCAAGTTGCTCGGTCTGGGCAACTAGATTTCAAAATAAAAAAATTTGAAATATAATGTCCTGCTGCAAGAAAAAAGGCAGTCGTCACATCTCATTTCATTTCATTGCTAATCACCAGAAGTTGTATTTGTTGTTATGGAGTGCGAAGGACAGAAGAATATCACATCTTTAATTATATTGTGCTCTAGGTCCAGAAATTGGTACCATATGCAATTTTTCTCCAAATGTTGTTTATAGTCAGCAATGGGATACATGCCTCTGATGGATCTAGCCTCCATTGTTTAGTGACAAGGGGCGAAAACTTCGACAAAAGGAATATGGTAGAATCACTAAATTTCTCAAATACCAATTTCAGCATTATAACATTTCATACTAATTTCAGCATCATCTTAAAACTTGAGATACACATAAACATTAATAAACTAGTATCAGAGGTCTGATACTAGTCTCCTCTAATCAATTGCATTGACCATTTTGAATACAGACCCTTAAAACGGAAATTCAAAACATGTAAAAAAAATTCACCATACGCATATTTTTTAGCTTAAAAAAAATGAGGGTTCTGATTTATTATCTTAAAAGATAATTTTTCCTGGGCATCCAGCTGTTACCACCTGGGCAGGTAAATAATTTATGCACTTGTCCAGCTGAGCATGTAACTCTTCAGTTTGTTTTTTTTTTTTTCTCAAGTCCTGCACATATACACTGATAAACAGTGGTCTTACAGTGTATTCACCTAAGAACTCTGCCCTGTGTTTCCAATGGTAAAAACTTCTGCAGGCATTTTCTTTGTGCAATTTGTATTTCCAAGGATGGAAATTTTCACATTAATAAAAAGAACTTTAAATTATAGCTTGACATACTTAATATATGCTAAAGCTTAACTGTAATTATATTAAAAATCAACCATTTTTCCTTGGGTAATGTTTGGCCTGCTAATAGATGATGTGACCTGCACATTGCTGTCAGTGGATGAACAAATGTTTGATGGCTAATTTTGGAACTAGAAATCAGTAGTACTTAGCAGTTCTGTTGACATTTTCAGCCAAATTATTGTCAGAACACTTAATCTAAGTGACTCAAATTATTCTGACATTCCATATTATCACATGGATAGACTTAAATTTTGATTCCATTCTAAAAATTAATAAAATTATTGAAAAAAATGCAACATGATTATAATTAGTAAGTGATCCGTATGGGTGGGGCCATCTATTAACAGATGTCAGCAGTACCCAAGGAAAAGTTATTGATTTTTAATATAATTATGGTTAAGTTTTAGAAAATATTAAATATGCTATGCTATAATTTAATGTTAAATTTTTGTCGATGTGCAAATTTTCATCATTGGAAACATAGGGCAGAGTTTTTAAGTGGGTCCACCTTAAATTATTTATTTATTTATTTGGCATAAAATAACTCTAAAACTGCCGAGCTTTTGCTCTCCTCAGGTAACTGTTTCTGGGCTATAACATTAGAGCAGGATTCAAGACACTTCTATCTTGAATCCTGCTTTAATGTTACGGTTACAAAAGAACTATCTTCAATCCCGCTGTGATATCCTAGAAAATGCCTCCCCGATGACACTGAAAGCTCGGCAGTTTTTGAGTTATTTTACAACAAATAAACAGATAATTTAAAACCACTGTTTAGCAGTATATGTGTGACTGTATCATTATTTCTTAGTAATCTCTGTGCAGTTCAACACTTTTTGTAACTGTCCACGAGCTTCTTGGTCCCATCAGAGAAGGTTTTCAGCTATTCCCGAAGACATATATGAACCACTGCCTATTTATCCCTACCAAAATCTCTGCCGACTACATAATGCCTCTTTAAAGAGACCAAAGAGAAGAAAATTGCTGGACGTAAGTACCAGGCTGTAAGGTGGATGTGAAAGAACCTGAAATTTGAGATTTTCAATTTTCGCCATTTTGCGGTCATTGTATGCAAGCATTGCTGTGGTGCAAAAGAGCAGTTTTGGACAACAAATAGCATGTTTTCATTAGGATATCTGGCACCTGTGTGCCAGAACTTTACAGCTTTTGGTAATTAAATAAGCATATTAAAGAAGTGTGTGCGATTCTTTTCGTATGGAATATGGCTATTTCTAGTAGAATAATTCATATCTTCAAAAAGTCTGTACTGAGCAAAGAATGCTTTTGAAACATAATTTCTTTGTAGTTCATGGTGTGCCTGGTTTTCAGACTACAACTACAGTACCTGGGGTGTTGTGATGTGGTGCACAGAGGTCTGATACTAGTCTCCTCTAATCAATTCTTCCACAGTTATGTGCTGTTACTTAAACATTGCTAAAATGCTTGAAAAGCATATAGTATCGACAAGATTAGAGTATTTTTGGGCTTTTGCAACTTCTTTAGGAACCATCCCTGAACATACCCACATGCACACAACTGACTTGCTAAATTTATTTCATGTTTATGTGAATATTTACCTCTCTCTCTATATATATATATACTATATTGACAAGTCACCGGACACCTAGAAGAGAAACACAACATAGCATTTATTGACATACTTTAGTACGGTGTCGGTCCACCTTTATCCTTAATGCGTGCAATGACCCTTCAACACATGCTTTCGACATGGTTTTGGAACACAGCGATAGGTATGCGCTTCCATTCAGTGCATAACACTGCCACTAACTGTTGCTTAGTAGTAGGCCTTGGTTCCAAACTTCTTAACTTCTTATGCGCGATCAAGGCTCTGTGCTGACCAGTCTACTCATGTTAACAGAATTATCGTCAAACCACGCCATAACAGTCTTTTTGCTTTTTGGCTCTGTGCTAATATTATCCTGCTGGTACCAACAAAGCTCGGTTCCATAGTATTTCCACAGAGTTGGTAGGGCATAATTGCCCAGAATATCTAAGTAGACGTGCTAGTTAATAGGTTTGTCCACGATAACCAATGGCCTGGGGCCATACCAAGAAAAACACCTGCACACAAGTACACTGCCAGCTCCAAACTTGACCGTAGGAACAGTACACTGTGGTAAATAACGTTCTCTCTGCTGCCGCCATACCCACACACGGCCATCAGACTGATGGATTGTGTATCTGGATTCATCAGTCCATAGGACCCGTTTCCATTGATCTACGGTCCACAATAAATGTTCTTTACACCATGCCAAACGACGAGTGGCATTCTGAGTGGAGATGAAAGGCTTGTGAGCAGCCACACAACCACAGTAACCCATGGAATGAAGTTCTCTGCGAATGGTACGTGTACATACCGAGGTTCCAGCATTGTTACTCACCTGAACACTGAGGTCTTGTGCAGTACTCCGTCGATTAGCTGACATGACTCTGGAGTCTGCAACGTCCTCTATCACTGATTTTCTTTGGTCTGCCGGTATGTTTTCCTACTTCAGGCACTCCATGTGTCTTCCACTTATTCAGTACATCCAAAACAGTTGACTTGGGTATGTTTAAACACCTCTCGGTTTTTCTTATGGACAACCCACTAATATGACACCCAACAATCTTTCCTTTTTCAAAGTCAGTTTTCTCCTGCTGTGACATTTTCACTCAGCCTCACAGTGTGATATGATCACTGTCAGCTGCAGGCTTGTTTTTATACTGTTTGCAGCTGTACCGCACATCTTAACAATGCAGCTGATCCGTTCATTTGCTTTTGAACAGGTGTCCGGTGACTTTTGTCAATATAGTGTACATATACACACATATATATTTGTTAATAGGAAATGTGTTTGTCTGTATGTGATGTACCTATAATGACTTTGAAGTTAAATCAGACTTTTCCCCACAGATTCCATTAGAGAAATGCGCAAATATTCTTCTGTGGAACATGATCATTCACAATTAGGTGCTGAAATTCAAGTAATGATGAAACTCTTCAGAGCTCAAAGGAATTTCTATATTGCTGGGTTTGCTCTGTTTTTATCTTTGTAAGTGTCAAATGGACTCAATTTATTGATCAGACTCTCAATTTTTTTGTTAAACATTTTTCAGGAATACTGTTTTACTGTATATTCGTATGTGCAGAGTTTGCCGCAAAAAAAAAAAAATACAAAAATTGAAGGAGTATTTTTACTCCTTTGAAAAAATTTAGGAAGTAATTTTTAAGTGGGGAGTATTTTAGAAAAATTAACAGATA
The DNA here is from genome assembly GCA_039090855.1 of Macrothele yani. Lineage (NCBI taxonomy): Eukaryota > Metazoa > Arthropoda > Arachnida > Araneae > Macrothelidae > Macrothele > Macrothele yani. The sequence goes on from CM077004.1 coordinate 45,259,569, forward strand.
AAATAAAAAACTTGCAAAAATGCTGGGTAATTATGAAAAACCAATCCATATTTTTTCATATTAAACAAATATTTCACTATCATTCAATGTTCTTGTAATTTGGATCCATTTTGCTTCTTTTTTTAATAATAAATATAATATGCATATTTTAAAACAATAATATTAAATTTGTTTTGTAATGACCATATGCAGCAGCAGTGTTCAAGAAGTGAATACATAGCACTTTTTGAGATTCTTATAGGCATCTAAAAATATCTAATAAACTAAGCTTGTTTTAATCATGCATTGGATCTATTGCTTTTTCCACTTTTTTATGGCTGTAGCAAAGTCCATATTACACGAAACTTGTCCATCTTTTTCAAAGAATTCAGGTCCTTTAGTAGAAAGTGTAGTTAAATTTCTGCATGCTGATCAACAAGGTGATCCTTTAGTTGTCATTACGCCCATAAATTTGTTTTCTCTGCAAATTTTGCAGATTACCTTCCTTATCTTTTTATCCAAAGTAATCCATGGAAATTTTTTATGCAATCTTCAATAAATAAAAAAAAATAAAACATATAACACGTTTCCAACTTTGATGTTGATGCAGCCCAGAAAACAGTTTTTATCAAAGTATTTTTGATTTTCTAATTGTACATGAAATTGACAAAGGAAAAAAAGAAAAGCTGAATTTTTTAACCAGATGAAAAATCAGAATGCACAGCAAAAAAGTATGAATATAAAACAGCATGTGCAAGACAGAATTGTTCACTGTTATTTATTTATGCAAATATTGAACTGGAGCACATCAATGTATTCACAACCTAAAATTATAATTCCAAACAAAATAAAAGTTTTAAAAGACACTGATTCAAACAATTTTTTTTTCTTGCTTTGTTTTACTTATTAGAGTATCAACTCAAGTTTCCTCTTGTGAAGAAGCTTTGCTTTTTTCTCAGCAAGTTTCTTAGCCATATTTGTCTTTTTGTTGAATCTGCATCTAGTGCTTAAATTTTCACCTTTCCCTTCCCATGTTTTTCTTTATTGTCTTTTTTTTTTTTTTTTTTTTCAATGCCCTTGGATGACAATGTCATCCATCATGCTGAAACAGTTTTCAGTTTGAGGACCATGACTGCATGAAAACTTTCACCATTTTAGATAAAAGATAGTGTAACTTTGAGAATATGAAAACTTTTAAACACCATGCAGTAATTCTTAAAAATTGTCCAGCTTCATCACTTTCACTTTTGGATTGTCCAGCTTCGTCACTCCCTCCCACATCAAGCTGAAATGCAAACCTTTGGGGGGGGGGCAGGTAGGGTGTTTAAGAACAATATGCCGCCCCTGTGGCACAGTAGTCTAAGCGCTGGCTTCTGACCATTCATCGATGAAGGGTCTGGGTTCGAATCCCGGTGAAGCATGGATGTTGTGTTTGTCTTATGGCACTGGCTCTTTCCCTTCTCTGGAACCAGTGGCCCTAAATTACAGATGGGTGACTGCTTGTAGCTCATAGAGTTGCTCATAGAGGTTGTTAAACCTTCATTTAAAAAAAAGAAAAGAACAATAAAGGTTATATAGAACATCATTAGAGAAGGGGGGGGGTGGATTACAATACAATTACAGAAAAAATCTTTGCTACATCCGATTCCGATTTTGGACATTTTCCCTCCGTTTTCAAGTTGAAATACAAATATTTATGAAATAGATGATATTTGAAAATGTCCTGCTCCAGGACCATGAAATTTTCAAGTTTTTGGATATTATCTGATTTACCATCTTTGTCACATTTATGCCAAAAATCAGATTGTCATCTTCAAAATTTGTATTATAAAATTACAGTTACAGGAGAAATCTTCACTGCATCCAACTTCGATTTTCGAAAGTATAGAAAGCCTCAGACAATAAACAACCCTCCACCACTACAAATTCCCCCAAAATTTCTGTTCATTTATGTATCGATTTTGAAGATAACCCAAATCATGACGGAAAAGGCAAAATTCCTGGAAGCCAAGGCACTCACATGCTTGAAGATTACAGAGGAATTTTCACGCCATAGAACTTCAGTTTTCAGAAAATTTTCTTCCATTTTCAAACTAAAATACAAATATTTATGGAAGAAAATGTGTGACAACAATACTGGACAGAGGCAACATCACAGGAGAAAACGAAATTACGATTACGGGAAAAATCCTTACTCCGCTTTCAAAAGTTTTGAAAAACGAAATACCCTCCCCAAACGGAAAATGACTCCCTGCACCACTCTTCCTTCCATAATTTCTCTTCAGTTTTGCATCGATTTCCAAAATAACCTAAATGATGACAAAAAGAGCTGAATTTCATGAATCCTCAGAAGAATCTTGTTTATGTCTGTCTAATGCTGCATCCATATTCTTTAGCTGCTTTCAAATTTCCACCGCTTGTTTTTGCAGCTTACACTGTTTTTTCTTCTGCTTTTTGTTTCTTTTTTCCAATTTTTTCCATCATCGGGCTGAGTCTCACAAAAGAAAAAAGGTCAAAAGTTTGTTTCGACATCATTTAATACTGCAAAATTCAAATCATGACTCCACGACCAAGAGGCTGAATTGCGAAAGCCTACTTCTCTCAGCTGATTGCTATTGCCTGTAACAGCAATGACAGTGGGATTAATTAGGAGCCTTATGACATCACAGTCAGGTATGATGTCTCGGCAGGGAGACATTGAAATCAAAATGCTGAATAAAAAAAGGACAAAAAATAAAAAAAATTTCAGCTAAAAGTTCTCAATGTGTATTTTTACGTATTGGTTATATTTTGATGCATAAACACACTTTTCAGTGCGCACTAGACATGTAATTACACATTTTGGCGAACACATTTTTGGTATGTGTAAAATAACATTTTTGATACACTAACTTTTGTACACTAACAAAACTTCTCACATACATTTTTGGTATGTGTGAAATTTTTACACATTTTTGGTATGTGTGAAATTTTTACACATTTTTGGTATGTGTAAAATAATTACAGTGAAGTCTTAAGACGGAATCCAAGGGACTTGAATGATTTTTCGTTTTAGACAGGTCTATCTATGGAATAAATAAATAATAAAAAATGTTGTTCTTGCTGTAACATGTAGGATTTATGAATATACGTCAATATTTTTGTATTATAGAGAACAGCAAGGTAGAATCAGAGAAAAGGCCTGAGTCCTGACAAAAGCCCTGATTTCTCAAATATATAGACAAGCAAGCACAGGTTCATGAAACACAGCAGTAAGGTTAAGTGTTAGTTGTATTATTAATAATTTTCTTTTATTATTAAGTTTTTTAATTTAACTTAACAAGTAGTGTTTTTTAGTTTATTTTTGAATAAGTTTAGGTTATTTATTATAGTCAACTCAACAGGCAGTGCATTCCAAAATTCAGGACCAATCTAATTTAAACTCATATATCGTTGTTCAATTTTCGCTAAGCTGCGATGAACATACTTTTTACGTGGCTACAATATTTTAATTCGGTTGACATTAAATGTCTGTAAATAAACTTGCATAACGTGTGAAGCTGAACTTGCATAACGTGTGAAACAGTATTTACAGACATTTAATGTCAACCGAATTAAAATAATTTAAACTCTGTTTCATCATGAGAGTTTGTGGATGTTATGGGTCTTAATAATGATCTATGTCTCATTTCATAGTTATAAGTATGAAAATTCAATTCAATGATATATGTGTATAAATTTTGTTTTATTCTTTGGAACATTAGTTTACTGATTTTGAAATCAAATAATTGTTTAAAAGATAAAATTCCATAATTGTTGGGGTTGACATGACTATGGTGAAAAGTGGGAAGTTGGTATGAGAAGCAGAATTTGTTTTTAAGTCTAATAACCTTATGTATTTATTCTGTAATATTTGTAGTTTATTGATATTGGTTTCAGTGGTTTGTCCCCATGAGGAAAAGCAATAATTAATATATGATTGTATGAGTGTGTAGTATAAAAGTTTAAGTGTCTTAGAAGTTAGACTTGATATAATTTTGCTTACAATCCCAATGTTTTTGAGATTCGATTTGCAATTGTATCTATATGGTTATTCCATCTTAGGTCAGAATTTAAAATAATTCCCAGATACTCAAAACTTTGTGCTATATCAATAGGTGTATTATACAAAAGTAAATATGGAACTTATGTTTGTGATATTTTCTGTCTAAAATATCACAAACACAAGTTCATATTACTTCTGTTGTTTGCCATTGAAATGTAAACATCTGAAATTTTGTCATGTTAATAACATATTCTACATAATTAGTGATTACTTAAGAGAATGCAATGTTTGTCCTTATCAACTAAAAATAAGAAACTTCTATTTTTTTAAATAATTTAACATAAATTTTGTACATTAACAATATAACTCTCAGTAAAAGGCATGTGTGCTTCTCATTAAATTAAGCAATTCAAGGTTACCTCAGAGAAGCATAAAATCTCGAATATCCTGAAAATTTTGCAATGCTCGATGATATTTAATATTTTCGAGATAGTCACATATATCAATGAATGACGAAATTTTCAAGTTTTCAAGTATTATTTGACTTTACATCCATGTCATATTTACAGCAATAAACGGATTCACATCTTCTAAATTTGTATTAGTCACATGTACTCCCTACTTCTTGACATACGTTTAGTATGTTCTTTCGTTTGAGTCAGCCACCCCCTCAGTAGCCAATACAATATTTACATATTAAAATTGTGAGTAAAAATGTCATAACTCTTAAGCTTTTCACAATAATTAAGGACTTTAAGCTAAAACAGTAATTAATTTAAAAGAGTATGCAGTCCAACTAACTCAGAGCTGTTTTATTAACTGAGGGAATGGCTGAAAATTCAAACCTAGTACATAGCGCTGCTGCGAGCGCTTTCAGGAGCATAATCCTCAGGCAGATTTCAGGTCAAATCAACACTCCAATGAGAAGTGAGCTTATTTTATGCGTACAGGACAAACCAAAACAGATAGGGCGTGGTCTTTGGCCTACTGCTTGTATTCCAATTGGTTAGATTGTCATCAATGCTGTGCTGCCATCTACAGGACAAAACAAGAACACTGCCAGGCCTTGATTTCATTTTCTTTTAGCAGTAGCAATACTTGCTAGTAACCTTATATTCTACTAGCAAATTGCATTATCTACTAGCAAAAGTTTATTAACATTATACAAAATAAAAAGAAATTTAACATGTCCCCCTCCGTTAGTCAATCATGACAAATTTTGATTTTACCCCTGTAACTGTCACATTGTAATCCTGAAAAAATTACAAATATTTAGATATAACTCACCTTTTCATGATCTGACAGATAAATTCTAACAATATAATTTGAATGCAAATATTTAAAAACATTTTTATTTAACTTTATTCACAAAATTCAAGAACACTATTCAACATTTTAAGTTATTTTCCCTATTGTTTATGATCTGGGTTTAGTCTTTTCACGATACCACTTTAAAACAGCAGGCCTGGGGTCAAACTTGTCTTCGGGTAGACCTATACTCATGAGAGCATTCAATATTTGTAAATTTAAACTGCCCCTCCAATCACCCTGGATTCTCTTCATGAAACTGAACCAAACCTCACATGCAGGAATAGATAAGGAAAATATACTGGATATTTCTGCTGATGCCAAAATGTTTTTATAATGTTTGTATATACTTTTCAAGAAACATTGATTTCCAGAAAGTAGTTGTTCCTTTTTGTATGTGTCTACAATTTTCCACACGTGCAATGCGGTGGCGCTTTACAGTTCACGCTAAAACATTCAGATTTTTTTCCACTGGCAACTTTTGCTAGAACCACTTTTTATCACTAGCAAAATGCATTTGCTTGCTAGCAATTTGTTACTAACTACCAGTCGAAATAGGGCTCTGAACACCGCTATGAAAAGAAGGGTCAAATGTGTAAGCTTTCAGGCATAAATAAATAAAGCTTTTATGCCTAAAAGCTTGCATACACCGACGAGCCATTTCATTATGACCACTCCCAGTTTAAAGAAATGAATGTGCCTGGAGACCAAACGGTGGTGCAGGTAAAGTTCACAGAGCAGTATATATACAATCTGAGGATCAGCTTTCAGTTAGTAGGGTGTTCGGAGTCGGAATGGGAAAAGCTGCCAATTTATCGAAGTTTGATAAAGGACAAATTGTGATGACATGGCGCCTCGGAAACAACGTAGCTTGTAGGTTGTTCATGTGCTGCTGTAGTGAGTACATATTAAAAATGGTACACAGTTGGCCAAACAACTAACCGCCTTCTGCAGCTCGTTGATGCCAGAGAGAAGTGGAGACTGTCGCGCATTGTTCACAGCGGCCACAGTGCAACAAATCACCCGCAGCTACAACAGTGGTGATCAGGGTAATGTGTTACAGCACACAGTTCATTGCAGCCTTCTGTGCATGGGCCTGTGTAGCCGAAGACCCAGCCAGATACCCAGGCTCATTGCACATCATCGCCAACAACGCATGAAATGGGCCCAAGATCATCGAGATTGGACCGCGGATGATTGGAAGAAAGTGGCCTAATCGGACGAATCATGATTTAGGCAGACGGCAGAGCCTGGATATGTCTATTACCAAGGAAGGCTATGGCACCTGGATGCACTGTTGGGCAGAAACAGAATTGGCGGCAGCGGTGTTATGCTGTTGGCGATGTTTTCTTGGGACACTTTAGGCCCCAATAGCACAATCCCTGACAGCTGTCAGGTATCTGAACATCGTTGTGGACCAAGTTCACCCATTCATGGCAACTGTGTTCCCTGCTGGTGGTAGTCATTACCAACAGGATAATGCGCCATGCCACACTGCCAGAATCGTCAAGGAGTGGTTCAAAGAACATGCTGGTGACTTTCTGTTAATTCCCTGGCCTTCAAATTCACCTGACATGAAACCCAATCCAACATTTGTGGTTTGACTTGGAAAAGCGGGTTCGTACTTAATCGGCATCGTCCCGAAATGTATGGGAACTGGAGGACCTGCTTGTTGACATTATTGTACCTATCACACTTCATCAAATCGATGCTTCACCGAGTGGCCACTGTTTTGGGGGCTAAAATGGGTTCTACAGCTTATTAGGTAGGTGGTCATAATGTAATGGAACATCAGTGTATTTAACCCCCTTTCTCGTCAAACCTGATAGCATTTGCAGTAGCGTTATGTACCAGGTTTGAATTTTTGACGAGTGACTTAGTTAATAATGCAACTTTGAGTTAATTGGATGGCATACTCATTTAAATTGATTACTGTTTTACTTTAAATTAATTATTGTGAAAAGTAGAATTATGGCATTTTTACTCTCTTACAAGGGAAGTTCCCCATAGCGATTCCTCCAATTTTCGTGAAAGTGACAAAATAGGTTCAGACCCATGTCTTAAGTGTAACCCTGGCAGGTTTTCATGTGCAAATGTGCGCATGCGGAGTTATTCAGATTCCAATTGTTGACGAAAGTGGCATTGTCTTGCTGTTATTAAAGGTTAAAATACTGATCTGTCCAATAGACGTGTCAAAAAAACCTTGTTTAAACACCATAAAAATTGAGGCAAAGCTCAACAGATGTTTTGATAGCATGTAATCAGCTTTCTGCATCAGGAGTAGAAAAGCACCAACGCCCTCTGTGCACCGCACTGCGTGGAAGGTAAACATGCCTATCAACACACAGAAGTAACCAAAGGGTAAGTATGACAGTAAACAGAATGACAAAGAAAACCGCTGCACAGTTTGTTAGCGCTTGTGATTGTTGGATCGCGTACGCTGTTCTTCCGTATATCGTCTGCGATTTTTATTCGACATAAGCGAGTCACCTTTGGTTCTTTCAGATGGCAATAGTGAGTCACGTGTTTGTTTCTTTCCGGGGGCAATAGTGTCACATGTTTGGTTCTTTCTGATGCTTCAAGTAAAATGTGTTGCTATAGCTCACATTTTACTGGAATTCTGTGTGTGCTGAAATCGGACAAACACTGCTGTGTGTCCTGTTCGGTGGTTCTGTGTGTGATTTTGCTTGGTTTAGGTTTTGCTTGTTCTGAAGGTTGCTTGAATTTTGTATAGCAAACGTTTTCGTGCTGTTGTTCGTGAGTAGAAGACTTCGAATTGTTGAGCGTGGTAAGTGACCAATTTTTGACAAATTGTACATCTTCAATGTTTGAGATTGCAGTAAATGGCCAATTCTATTAATTCATTCAATGTACTTAAAATTCTGGACAGAAAAATCAGAGAATTGTTTAATGTGAAAACTGTGATTCCTAATGGAAGGGAAGATGAAACATTTGCAAGTATGCTCTGTGATGTCATTACTGATAAATCCCATGGTAACACTGATATTGTGATCGCAGAAACTTTGGATTTCATTCCTGACAGTGACTATTCCAGTGGTGATAGACTTGATGATGATGGTGATAAAGTCTGCCAGTTTTCAAGCGATTTTGTTCCAAGTTCACCTGAACAGAGAAAAGGCAGAAGAAAATCAACACAGCATAATGTAGGTCCACAACATAACAGAAGGCAGTTGATTTATAACATTGTCATCACTGAAGGTAAAGGAATTGTATGTGCAATGAAAAAATTCAGAGCAACGAAATCAGCTGTACAGTATGCCATCAAATATGTAAAAAATAAAGGACTAAAAACCAAAATGTGGCACGTAACAAAGTTCATGCGCGATAAATTTGAGGAAGAGAGGGCAAAAGGAGCTGTAATTCATTATTGAAATTTGAAGGCATGGGCTGTCGAAGTTCAATCAAATTACAGCTTCCTAATTTCAAAGCATCTAACACATTCGTACATAACTTTAAATGTAAGCATAATATCAAATCCAGATGCATAACAAAATTTGTTACAAACAAAGACATAATATAATGGATGGTAACGTTTTGCAGCAACAGGCACTGACATTTGTAACCAAAGTGAACGAAACAACAGTGACTCATGGTATCGGAACATGTAATATATGGAATACAGACCAGTCTAAATTGGAGTACGAAATGACATCAGCCAGAACACTGTCAACAAAAGGTGAACATGACACAGTATCAATTGTACAATCTTCAAATGCTACAACACATTCATATACAATTCAAGTACATATGTCATGTGATGGAATGCTTGGGTCAAAACTTCTCATTTGCTTTCAAGAAGCAGGCGGAGAATTTGGACCTTGGGTTGCAGAAACGATTGGTAGTAACAGCCAGTAGTTCTGGCAAATTAACTAAAGGTATTGTGAGAGAATGGCTGGATAATGTTTTTCAACCTGATCTTCGTGTTAATTCCCTTCTATTGATTGACTCGTGGACAGGACAGACAGACCGACCAACGCATTTATGCGAATGCAAAACAGGATATGAATCTCATTATTGACGTAATACCTCCGAAAACTACACACTTTTGCCAACCACTTGATGTTTACTTCTTTAGGCAATATAAAATACTGGCAAGAAGAATTCAATTCATTGTAAGGACCCAATATCTAGCAACAAAACAAACATTAAATTAACTGATCGATTATTTCTCATGAAAATGCATTCCATAATCTATAACCAGATTTCAGCCCCTGCTTTTAAAGACATGCGCATCTTCGCCTGGCAAAAGTCATGGTATTCAACGTCGAAGCACATAACACGCTTTCAAAATGTTAATCAGATGTCATTCAATATTGGTTTGCAACAATGCCATGTGGAAGGTTGTACGTCCATTTCTTTTATACGATGTGTATATTGTTCTATATTTGCTTGTTTTGATCATTTCATTGTACAGTCCCATTATCACTTCAATGAATAATGCAATAATCTGTGCATCCTTCAATTACAGTTCATTTCCGTATCTCGAGTCGTAATTTTTTTTTTTTTTTCTGCCACCAAACAACACATACTTTTTTTCCTCCTCTTGTACCAACACACCTTTTCTTGGGACAAGACACACAAATGTTGTCATTCAAGCCACAAATCAGCATGATAACTGCACAAGCGTGCATTTTTGGCTATCAAATCCACAAGGTCGTGGTCAATGCAAGAACTCAAAACTCGTGTACTGGGCGATGGTGTTTTTCTGCTCCTGACGTAGAAAGCTGATTGCTTGCTTATGAAACATCTGTTGAGCTTTGCCTCAAGTTTTATGGTGTTTAAACAAGGTTTTTTTTTTTTTTTTTTTTGACGCGTCTATTGGACAGATCTGTGTTTTAGCCTTTAATAACAGCAAGACAATGCCACTTTCATCAACACTTGAAACTTGAATAACTCCGCATGCACGCATTTGCATATGAAAACTTGCCAAGGTTACACTTAAGACATGGGTCTGAACCAGGGTTGCTAGGTTGGCGGTTTTTCCGCCAAATTGAGCTACTGAATTTTTAGTTTGGCTGGTAAAAATTGTCGTTGGCGGGCTTTGGGTTGGAAGGCTTGCTGTCTGGAAAAAGTTCTCACTCTCCCCTCACTTTTTTTCTAAAAAAAAGATAAAGTTAATTTCTTAAAACATAACTGTGAGCTGTATTGAACCTGGCAACAAGACTGCTTTCGCCGTAACCGTAAGTTAAAGTTTCCAGTAACTAATTCTATTCTCATATTCTTGCTGTATGCAAGGTACTTAGATATCTCTTAGGTTGGATCCATTAGCGATCTACGCTCCCATTGGCTTTTTCATTCGATGTCACTGAGGAGGCAGGGAGCCGAAGCAAAACACAGCGTTCATATACGCAACTCAAGGCAAAGTGAAGACTTTAAAGTTTACAAAAGCAAAAGCTAAAATTTCCCTCCTTTTTTAATTTTTCACTTCATCACGCAGTTACTGAAAAAAAGAAAAATGTCCTGAATAAATTCTTAACTAATATAATAGAGTGACGTCCACAGTTTGTCATGCTTTTGTGAAACAACATGGTGGGGGACCTGAGATTTTTACCAAACAAATAAGAAATTTATATCAACAAAAAAATTTCATGTTCTTTTTTCATTTGCGCAGTTTTAATAACTAGTGTCAGAACTATTCTCATAGATAGCTCATGGGACATAAAATTTAGATTCAAAATAAAGGTTTCTATTGAATTATACCAGAAATTAATGTTTCTTTCGTTACCGAAATGTAGTCTACTTTCTTTCAACACAGCATCGCTAATTTTTTAAATTTTCATTTTACATTTTGACCTCAAAATGGCCAGCATTTTTTAAAATTCAGATAGAAATTGTGCTTGAAATTTGCTCAGAAAGTCTATAAAATTTGCAACCTGTATATTTTGACTTTTCCGCAGTGAGTGAACGTTTTTGTTTTGAACTCTGCAGAGATGTTCACGAATGACTCATCTCTACTTGACACTGATATGTTGGTATCCATGTCTTTTCTTGTTGGCTGTGTATATAGTGCCAGCTGAGAAATTTTTCCAGTTATACAAAATCTTTCTATCAGCTTTGGCCAATAATAGAAATGTGAGCAAAAATATGCCGACCCTCCCAAATATTTTTTTTGGCTAGTTTTGGGCTGGTTACCGTCCAATTTTTGGCTGGTACACGTGCTGAGAACCTGGTATGAACCTATTTTGTCACTTTCACGAAAATCGGAGGGATCGCTTTGGGGAACTTCCCTTGTTAGTTTTAATATGTAAATAATGTGTTGGTTACTGAAAGGGTGGTCGACTCAAACGAATGAACATACCAAACATATGTCAAGAAATAGGTTGAGTACATGTGACTACCTTGAAAATATTAAACTTACTGAAAGTATGTTTTCAGTCAATGAGAACATTAAGTGATAAACTCATTATTTTTATTATAGGCTTGATATGTTTTTTATTCCTAGATGTGGGTTTTGTATTCACCTCCTCTATTTCATCATTCTCACTGTTATTGTTTTTTTCTTCAATTTGATGTTGCTCAATAATTTCTTCAAAACCTTCATTACAAGGCTTACTTGCAACGTTGCAGTCAATTTTTACATAATCCTTTGCACTCACTTCTACAAAACTGGCTCTGTTTAGTGCTGCCTGCAGATTATTCGTGCTTTCACCACACACGTCCAGCAAGTCCTCCAAATGGCAATGCCACTGGCTGCCCCAGTGGCACAACGGTCTAAGCACTGGCTTCTTCCCATTCATCCAAGATGGGTCTGGGTTCGAATCTGGTGGGGCATGGATGTTGTGTTTGTCTTACGGCCGTGGCTTTTCTCCCTTTCCTTGTACCAGTGACCTGAAATTAGGGACAGGGAACTGCTTTTAGCCCATTGTGTTGCTCAAGGGGATCTTTACCTCCCCCCCCTCCACACACATGTACACAAAATATCCTTTAAATAAAATTTTACTTTTTAAAACACTAATTATTTTGGGTGATACCACACATGATGCTTTGGCAAGCCCTCTGATAGCATCAAGAACAGTTATTGATTTCATTAGTTTGCTAGAAGAGAATGCAGATCTCGTCTTCACAAGAAGCGACTACATACCAAGTTTCCGATAAACAAATTTCATGCAGTGTGAATAATCCCTTAATCCACTAGCTGACAAATGCTCATTGTATTTGGTGGAATCCATGCAAGTTTTGCGTTTGATAGGTCAATATTAGGATTGCATGTTTCATTACTCTAAAACAAAACATGTCTGTTGTTGTTTTTTTTGCCTTTTAATCTTTGAATTATAACTTGTTATCCACTCAGCCACAATTTGAGCTGTCATCTTGGCTCCCTTGTTTGATTTCCACCACTTTAACCTCCAGTAGAGGTTTCGCCTTATAAATGCAAAGTTTTATTCCATAGTACTAAAAAAAAAAGTTTCATCACCATTAGGAATGTTTCAAAGTTCATAGCCTCAAGAGAGACATATAGGGTATTAAATCCCATACTTGCCAACTTTTACGGATTTCTGCTTAATTTTACTAATTTATGGATAGAGGTCATTTTTTAATATTTCGATTGCTCAGTCGAAATACTTCAATCCCCTGCGTCCATCCACTTCTATTTTCTACCAGACCATACGAACGCTGTGTCACCCGATGATGTCATCTTTGACTCGCCGGCTTCGTGACATTGTACGATGTCTCTCTCCATGGGAGTGCTCAAGTGACGTGCCGACCAGAGTTCGCCAAAATGCGTAAATTTGTGTCTAGTACGCATCGAAATTTTACCAACGCTTAAAAATATGCATCAGGAATTTTTCTCGACGCGTAAAAATATGCATCAGGAATTTTTCTCGGTGCATAAAACTACACATCAAAGAATTATACCAATTCGTAAAAATATGCATCAGGACGGTATTTCGTCTTTTCAAGGACTGAAGTAAACGAAATAAAGATTTTTTCCATAATCGTAATTTCTTTTTCCTGTGATGTTGCCTCTGTCCAGTAGTGTTGTTATATATCATTTTATTCCATAAATATTTGTATTTCAGTTTGAAAGTGGAGGAAAAAAATTTCGAAAACGGAAATTCGATGACAGTGAAATTAGAATTTCGCTGTAATCTTTAGGCATGAGAGTGCGACGGCTTCGAGGAATTTCTCCTTTTCCATCATAATTTGGGTTATTCTCGAGATTGATGCATAACTGAACAGAAATTTTGGGGCAATTAGTAGTGGTGGAGGATGTTTTCCGCCTGAAACTTTCGAAAGCGTAAGTTTCGTCTTTCACAAATTTCGAAAACGGAAGCAGTGAAGATTTTTTAGAGGCAGTGAAGATTTTTCCCGTAAACATAATTTTATTTTTCACGTGATGTTTCCTCTGTGTTAAATATAATTTTATTTCATAAATATTTGTATTTCAACTTGAAAATGAAGGGAAAATGTCCGAAAACGGGTATCAGACGTAGCAAAGATTTCCCCTGTAACTGTAGATTTTTTTCCAACGATGATCAGAACATGTATACATTATATTCTTAAATATTCCCCCAAAAAAGTTTTGCATTTCAGCTTGATAAAGGGGAAGGAGTGTCCGAAAACGAAAGTGAAGAACCTGAAAATTTTTTAAAAAATTGATGCATGGTGTTCAAAAATATTTATATTTTCAAAGTTACACTATTCATCTTTTATATAAAATAGTGAAAGCTATCATGCATTCATGATGGATAAAATTGCCATCCAAGGGCATTAAAAAAATGACAATAAAGAAATGGGAAGGGAAACAAAGATATCAGCAAAATGAAAATTTAAGCACTGGATGTTGTGCAGGTGCAGTAAAACAAATGTGGCTGTAGAACTTGCTGAGAAGTTTATTAGATATTTTTAGATGCCTATAAAAACCTCAAAAGGGCAATGTTTTCACTTCTTGAACACATTGTTGTTCCATATGGTCAATACAAAACATGATAAATTTAATGTTATTGTTTTAAAATACGAATATTATATTTATTTCTAAAACAAGAAACAACATGGACCCAAATTCTAAATACATTGAGCAGTAGTGAAATATTTTTTATATGAAAAAATCTGGATTGATTTTTCATAGTTGCCTAGCATTTTCATAAGATAAGTATTTTATTTCATCTGTTAATTTTTCTAAAATACTCCCAACTTTTGAAAATTACTCCCTAAATTTTTTCAAAGTAGTAAAAATACTCCTTTAAAAAAAAAATTCGGCAAACTCTGGTGTCGACACTAGACACATGCACAGAATCTACAATGGTTGCCATCTCATTTTGTATTTCCACGTCCCGACTTGATCAAGCGAGTGGTAACGCTGCTCGAGCAGCCATGGTATTTCAGTCCCTCTAGACGCTAGTTCATCGTAGCAGTTGATTGGTCTCTTCTTGGGAGGGAAATCACAGCCAATGAAAGAGAAGAGTGAAATCTGCATGCACAGTGTTGAGCAATGTTGTAACAGCAAAAGAATACTTTCTTATGTGTGTTGTTCCTTTGTTGTAGAGTTGAATCACCAGGAGGAGCGAGTTGTTATTTCAGCTTTTATGCAGATCTATAAAGATGAGTACTAAGATTATACCATCTCAAAGTTATTTTCAAACTTTTTAGGAAGCATACACTGCAAAGTTCCAGTGTATGAGGAAATCTAATAAAGGTGTAAAATTTGCATTTTGCAACATTTGCCAAAATGATTTTAACATTGCCCACAAGCCAGAAACGATGTTTTTCTTCTTGTAAATGGTCCTAAACTCAAAGGTAATGTCAAGTGTACTGATAGTAACTCCAAACTGACTGTTTTTGAAAACATCGGTTAATAGTCAAGGAAATGTAACTTGTGCCGAATTGTTGTTTACGTCTTTTTTGATAGAACACAATGTGTCATTCAGTGCTGCCAGACATGGTGGTCCACTTTTTTGGCAGATGTTTCCAAAAGATGAAACTGCCAAACGTTATGGCTGTGGGGAGACCAAAATGACGGCGATTGTCCACGAAATGGTTTTTAGATCGAACTTCCGCTGTTGTGAAACTTTTACAAGAAGGGCCATTTTCTGCAGCATGTGATGAAAGTCATGAAAGTATTATATAATCCTGATATACAAGATGAAGATTAAAAGGTATGCAACATACAGTTTTGAATGCAATGTGTAGGTACTCTTAAAGTAAATATTTCCTTTTTGCAGGAAATGTTTAGTTTGGTATTGAAACACCACAGGTTTGCAAGGCTAACATTGAACAAAATTAAGATTTTACTTTGTTTTTTTTTAATTGTTATTTTAAACACAGATAATACTAGTTTAGTTATTGTGGCATATGCAGAGATTTTTACTTAACTGCATATTTATTAATATAGTTATGTTTTGTTTTGTTTTGTGGTAAATGGCGTTCACGCAAAAGTTTTACTGATGCACATTTTCCAAAGTTGGCAAGTATGAAATCCATTTATTTTTTGTGGCTTTTTTTTTTTAAGGCTTTTTCAAGGCAATGGTAGACATTTTTATGTACAATGCCTTGAAAAAGTCTCCCAGTGGAGTGTGAAAGCTTGGCAAATTTTTGTTTTCTACACCACAAAAATAAGCAGATTTAATGCGCTATATGTGTCTCGTGAGTATTCACAGTTTGGTGTATTTATAATAATATTAGGTTCATAGCCATGAGTGTTGCAAATTTTCATATCCAGTCCGAAATTTTCCTCTTTCATGCCTGCCACTTCACCACGAATTTCCTTGAACAAAATGTCATACCTCTTTTAAAATCCCTAAGAATCCATTAGAAACATAGAACTGTTTTCCAAGATTTTTGGCTACATTTCTTGCTCATGTTTTTAGCTTGGGTCTGAACTTGGTTAATTTTTTGCTCTTGTGCTAACAAACCCCTCCCAGAGAATTTTATTCAACTTTTTGTTTCCTATTTGTTATTTTTTGTTTGTTCAGCTGTTACTTTTACTCCACTGCTTGTCTTTTCTTGTTTTTTTGCTCTAAAATCTCCTAAATTTGTGTTTTACCAGCATCGAACTACTCTGCCAAGTGCTTGACTCTCACACTTTCTTTTTCGTGCATTTCAATAACTTACACTTTTGCATCCAACTCGAGAAAGTTCTTCTTTGGCACCATGGCAGCAGGCAAGCAAACAAATGCAACTCGCAACAAGCAAAAACTGTGAATGATCATCTCAATGAATAAATGTTAAGAGAATTAAATTGGAGCATCTTATTGAAATCTGTTCAAAACAGCCATCAACAAAGACTTTGGACTTTGCATCCAGGAGAGTGAGCAATACTGGACACATGGCCTAAACCTGATCAAGGTATGGGTTTAAGAAGGAGCTAAACAGTGTATATTTTGAAGTGTGTGTTTGTGTAAACACCCCAATCTGTTTAATTATGTTATCTTCAATTTCAGGCAAATTTTTACCATGTGAATTCATTGTTGCACTTAATCGTGTAATGTTTTGTATGTAATTAAAATACTTGATAGCAAGGGAACATATGGGAATTTTCTATTGTTACAAGGATCATTTATGCTCTTGTCATTTCCATTTCTTTAGGACAGATTAAATAGTACATAAATATCTCTTTTATTTTGGGATAAAAAAAGTTCTGTTTTGCACAGGTTTATGTTTTACGCAGGTTCCATCTTAAACATGTTTTACTGTAGTTCTTTGTACCTCTTACAAGTTGTTCCTTTGATTTTACAGCTGAACTGAAGGCATTTAATTTATACCCTTTTGAAGGTTACTCACCTTTTTCCTTATACAGCTCGGGAGTTCCACTTCTTTTCAGTACATTTCCAGCACATATATCATTTTGCTGTCTTTAGTCTGTGGTTCGAGGAAATTAACCTTTACAGGACAATTGTCAGGTCCCGCTGAGTTCGATCTGCCACTAGGCCTTACGGAATCCGAATCTCTCAAACGGGCCTGATGTAGTTCTTTTTAGAGCAGTCGAGTTAAACTCGATCATTGAAATATTGGAACGTGTAGTCAGTAATTACTTCAGCTTACGACAATGAATAACTCTAATAACAAGTCTTGTTTAGACAAAACAAACTTTAATAGATGAAAGAATAAGTTCCGCTCGATTGGCTATCTCCACGTGCCAACACGTTTCCAGCTGGCGAACACTTCACTATCTCACCGATATCCCGGAAGACCCTACGCCACGAGACTTGAGTCGTTCCGTCTAAACCCCGGCCGATCTCTTATCGCCGGAAAAAAATAAACTGACTATTCTGTCAGTGAAAACGTAAACCCCGAGAGGTCTAACCGACACTCTCTGCTTTAAAACACGACGTCCAACTCTGTGGAGGTGAAACACGAAAAAGCCTCTCATAGCGAACGTGTTGCTTCCTTTTATATCCTTAATCGTCTCCCCTCCACCTCTGGTAATCCTGTTGGTGTGGAGCTAGCCATTCACTGGAAGTGGTTACTTTTGACCTATACATCAGACCCGCGGGTCAACGGATCTTGCTAGTCACGTGCTCCGCCCGGTGTTACACAATCCGTCGTGCAAAGGAAACGTACCATGTGCCAACACATGCGTTTGAATTTACATTACATTGCCTTTGAATGAGAAATAATTACAGGAAATACCATTACATGGAAATAATTAGTGGGGCCCGAATCCGTGACCTTACAACAGTTTTTCTCAATAAACTTCAATCTTTTAAAAACTGATCGTCAGCTCTCGTATCAGATTCACCAGTCTCCTATTGGCACGTTTTCTTTCATATTACGATAACCTCATAGCCTCTCATATATTCTCAAACATAAAATTCCCTTTCTCATTGAAAACCATTCAAAATAAACACAAAGCAACTCTCGAATACTTAAAAACGAGATCACACGCTGAACTAATTAATACACTAATCCTAAACACACGCAGCACTTTAAAAAATTTACTGTATGCTAAAACCTAACCTTCTGTTAAAAAACAATTAGTTATCTATGTGCATTTCACCTTTTTGTTCTGTATATACACATGTTAATTCGAAACACTCCAAAAAGCATTACCTCCATGAGACGACTACACACCATACAAATTTTTCAATATCGTCTCCCCACGAGGCAGCAACATCACTTTTGAGTACTTTCAACCATTTCTATGGCCGTACTCCGGAAGTTCAACAGTTCCGACGACATCTATTGCCCCCAACCAAGTGACTATTCCGGTCTTCAAGCTGCATCACCTCTTCAATGTTCTTCTCAATTTATCTCAGTGGCACCATCTATTAGATGACTGTTTGTGGTATATGCATTTAATTTAGAAAGGTACAAAACTTTTTGTACTTCCTACTCATCATTGTTTTCAGTGGCATGCATTCCTGAATCTGGACTTCCAGTGATTTCCTCAGCCTTCCTTTACATTTCGTCCCTGCCACTTGGGCTGAATAAATTATCTTAGTTAGCACTTTGTCACTCATTCTTTCAACATTGCCAAACCACCACAAAATATTTGTCCCCACCCAACATTTTGGTCCACATAACATATCTGCAAAACGTCTTCTCTTCACTCATGAGCTGAATGAGTCTTGCTACACCCTTGCAAGTAAGGCCTCTCTCCAACACACAAATCAATCCTATGTACCTTCTTCAGTGCTTAGGTTTCACTCCCATACAACAGAGTGGAAGCAATTATACTTTCATACACAATCATTTGGGACCTTTTCAAGAATCCATCAATCCCTTGAAATCCTCCTAAAGCAGCTATGACTTTAAAATCTGAATTTATTCACCTACAGAGTTCCTCATCTGTTCTGTTTTCCCAGTCAAAAACACTTCCTAAATACACAAACTTATTCACCTCCATACCATTTAGACTGGTATATTTTGTACCATTCACAGTGGTGAGCCAATACATCATGACTACCTACCTAATAAGCTGTAGGACCCCCTTTAGCCCACAAAACAGCGACCACTTAGCTAGGTATTGATTCGATGAGGTGGTGATAGGTATCCTAGGGTATCTGATACCATAATGTCAACAGCAGGTCCTCCAGTTCAAGTACATTCTGGGGTGGTAATGATTTAGCATGAACTTGCTTCTCCAAGTCAAACCACAAATGTTCGATTGGGTTCATGTCGGGTGAATTTGGAGGTCAAGGAAGTAACGGGAAGTCACCAGCATGTTCCTCGAACTACTCCTTGACGATTTTGGCAGTGTGGCATGGCGTATTATCCTGTTGGTAATAGCCATCACCAGCAGGGAACACAGTTTCCATGAATGGGTGAACTTGGTTCGCAACAATGTTCAGATACCTGACAGCTGTCAGGGATTGTGCTATTGGGATAATGGGGCCTAAAGTGTCCCAAGAAAACATCGCCCACAGCATAACACCACCGCTGCTGGTCTGATTCCGCCGAACAGTGCATTCAAATGCCATAGCCTCCGTTGGTAATCTACATATCCGCGCTCGACTGTCTACGTGATGCACCAGGAATCTTGATTCGTCAAATGAGGCCACTTTCTTCCAATCTCAATGATCTTGGGCCCGTTTTGTGCGTTATTGGCACTGATGTGCAGTGAGCATGGGGGCCCGGCAGTGTCTTCGGTTACACAGGCCCATGCGCAGAAGGCTGCGATGAACTGTGTGCTGTGACACATTGCCCTGATCACCACTGTTCTAGCTGCAGGTGATTTGACGCACTGTGGCACTACGGTCACTGTGAACAATGTGCGACAGTCTTCGCTCCCCTCTGGCATCACTGAGCTGCAGACGACACACTGCTGGACGTCAGTTCGTTATTTGGCCATCTGTGCACCATTTCTGATGCGTACTCACTACAGCGGCACATGAACAACCCACAAGCCGCACCATTTCCGAGGTGCCGTGCCATCACATTTTGTTCTTTTTTTCGTGCATGAGGAACAAATTCTATCTTGATATGTTTCAGATAAACTTCTAATCACAAGGAAATTACTATCTGAATTTTAATGATACGTCCACTGTAAAAAAAAAAAAAAAAAAAATCAAGAATTATCGACTTGTACTATATTATCTGAAATTCTGTTAGTGACTTTTGTAGATAAAAGTAGCCTTACTATTTTAAAAAAATGTCTTGCCCAAAAATATTTTTGAATCATTTCTCATCGCAGTGTTTCTTTATTACCATGTTTCAGAGTAATACGAAGGCTTGTTACACTGATTTCCAATAAAGCTACATTGCTTGTGGAGGGTGAAGCTGCCAGAAAGCAAGCCCAATCTGCGACAGAGATGTCACAGAAGCTTTTGAGAGAGAAGGAAGAAGTAATTATTTTTGTTATCCTAAAAAGAGATGTAGGCCTAAAATGGGCTGATCACACATTCTAACAATTTGTTCTGCATGAGAAGTATATTAAAATCCCCAACTAATATGGTAATTTTTGCATTACGCGTGATTATTGAAAAGTATCTGGCTGTTGATAAGAAAGTTTTTGTTGCCTTCATAGATTTAGAGAAAGCTTACGACCGAGTAAATAGCACACTTTTGTGGAAGGTATTGAATGAATATGGTGTTACTGGGAATCTACTTAATAGTGTAAAAGCCATGTATGCTGGTGGTAGAGCTTGTGTACGAGTGAATGGTGTTTCATCAAAATGGTTTTCTATTGGTGCAGGAGTCAGACAAGGTTGTGTAATGTCACCATGGTTGTGTAATATATTTATGGATGCGTGTATGCATGATGCCAAAATAGATAATAGTGGATTATATCTTGGTGATATTCGTGTGTGCATATAAGCTGTATGCTGATGACACTGTCCTGTTGGCAGAGAGCAAAATTGATTTGCAGGGTATGTTGTCCCGGATTTACAAAGTTTGCATGAAATTCAAACTAAGTATAAATAAGGGAAAAGCTGAAGTTGTGGTCTTTGAGAGAGGAACTGGTAGCACTGAATGTAATGTAGGTATAAATGGCACTGTGATTGACCAGGTGAGCGAGTTTGTATATTTAGGAAGCATGTTTGACAGAGAGAACAAGTTGAATGGTGAAATCAGTAGGTGAGTGAATTCTTCTTTGAAAGTCATAGCTGCTCTGGGAGGTTTTCACAGGAATGATGGGTTCTCTAGAGAGTCCCGCATGGCTGTGTATGAAAGTGTAATTGTTCCTACTCTGATGTATGGTAGTGAAACCTGGGTACTACAGAAGAAACATAGAAGTCGTTTGTTTGCTGGAGAAATGCGTTACTTTCGGAGGGTTTGTGGCAAGACACAGTCTGATTCTGTGGGGAATGAAGATGTGTTGCAGTTGTGTGATGTGAAGCAAAATGTTGTTAGCAAGGTGGAAACTATTAGGCTTACGTGATTTGGCCATGTTGAAAGAATGAGTGATGAGATGCTTACTAAGAAAATCTTTTTAGCCCAAGTGGCAGGAAGGAAAGGCAGAGGAAGGCCAAGGAAGACATGGGTGGATCAGATTCAGGAGTGTCTGCACGAGGAAAAGATTTTGAGTATGAAGTATAAAAGATCTTGTGTATGGCGTGTGAGGGATGTCAGTGAAGCCCGAGTTGTATGTCAAGATCACTGTAAATGGAGAAGTTTGATACAACAACATTAAGTAAAAATATCTGGTAGTTTGTATTTCTTTTTGGAACTAACCTCTGAATCTCAGAGAACAGCTTAGTGATATAACTAATATGGTGGAACTTTTTCTTTCTGTAAAGCACTGTATGACGAATAACATCATGCATTGCTAAACACTGCAGGGATGTATATGGGGGGGGAGTTTTTGAAATCTCTCAGACAGAAAACAGAAAAAAGTTAATGAAAAATAGAAAAAAAGCAATTAAAGCATTATTTTCTAATGTAAGTTGATGCTTTTTTTATTAAATTAAAGCATTTTTTCTAATATAAGTTGTATTTTAACAAAAAAGACTTTCAGAGGGAGAAATCACCCCCCCCCCTCCCTCCTTTCTAGATACACTCCTGAGGCATTGTCATGAACCTTTCAGTGTTTTGGGTCCTGATCTTTTAAACCATGCAGTCCATCTGCTGAGAGATAGTTGAAAGAAGTTTTCCAATGTCAAATATGTCTGGTATCTATCGATTCATTCACACAACTCATATAAAGTTCAGGACTTACAGTTGTTCTTTGAATCCGTGTAAAGGTTTGATTTGAGCAGTTGCCAGGAGGAGTGGCTAATATTGTCCATTGTTAAAAGAATCTGAACACTGTTTCTGAAAAAAAAATCGATTTATGGAAAAATTAAACTGCCACATAGTGGGAAGTCTATTAAAAATAATTCAATTTGTGGCCCTGCACAAAATTCCTGAACAAGTGAAACAAGTTCTGAAGAACATTGACAGAATTTTAACATGTGTGTGTTTCATGCACAGTTTGAAAGTGATGTCTATATGGATACTGATGTAAATTCAGACACTTTGTTACTGAGCTTTTTTTTTTTTTTTTTTGCTGGGAAGCAAAATATTAATTGGAAAAATACCATGTTTCTGAGAGAGAGAAAATTACACCTCCATTGTATTCAATAAAAATATTGTTCTAAAAGGAAAATAATTTTAGAAGTCTGCCTTTCATTGAAATTCATTGTGTGCAAACAAGAAACAGATGGTAACACTGTTGTCATACAAAAACAGTTCCATTTCAACCTGCGTCATGCTAAAATCTTGTAATGTGGGTTATGTAGTCACTGGGGTGTGAAGGAGTATGTGTGGAAGATGTTAATCTACACACAGTTTGCACAGGTCTTGAAGTCCTGGAATTTTGTTTCCAGTATTACTGGCCATGAAAGTGCTTGATTTTTTATTCCCTTAAAGATTCTGAAATTGTCTGGGAGTTTTCTGGTTGTTCTGAAAAGTGTCACTTCTGTGTGTGGCTGAATTTGGTCACACACTTCCTGCAAAGGCTTCTGTGATTACTTTCACTATACTCAAGAGTAAAAGGATATTACTTACAGTCGAATTTTCGGGTAGCACCCCTACCCTTCCTCAAGACTATACTGTAGTAGGTGTTGTCATGTCATTTGTGAGCTAAATTCCAACCTTTCAAATCATTTAATGTTGTACCTCGTCTTCTCTCTATTTCCAGTTCTGAAAGTTTTCTCTTGAAAATGTGCTGTTGATATGTCAGAAGTCCTGACACATCCACACCAACAGTGCTTTTGTAAGAAGTTCTGACAGATCAACAGCACATTTTCAAGAGAAAGCTTTCAGAAGGACTGGAAATACAAAGACGTGGTTGGTACGAGTCTTGGAAAAGTCCTCGAAATGTCCTAAAATTCTGTTGCATGTCCTGGAATTTTATCCATTCCTGCCTTTCTGTCCCTGCATGATGTTTTGCAGTTGAGGATTTTTCTACTGACATAACTCATGTCTGACAAATTTACCTCCCCATCCCCTGCAAAATGTGGGGTGGGGTGGGGATTGTTGGTTTTCTTGTCTGTTAGGAGGACTGAAGCCTCGTTATTAGCATCTTTTGCGTCGTGCTTATGTTATCACTTTGTCTGTCCAGCCGGGAAGACCATATCTCTGCAATTATTAGTTCGATTTGTAAAATTCTTTTTTGTATTGGGAAGCTTAAAATATAAGAATGATGACCTATTCATTCCGGTTTTTCTTTTCAGATGCACAACTTCACCGCTAGAGGGCGCAAATGGAGATCGTATCGAATTTAAAATGCATTTTATTTCATATACAGTATTTGCTTCTAAATATGCAATTGAAAAACTTTTTTTCTTTTGATGGTTCTTTGAAAGAGTTCCAAATATTTCACCTTTCCTTACCCATAAATTTCCAATGTAAGCATCATTTAATAATAAATAAATATAAATAGTATTTTATGTATTGATCGTGTGGTACATAAAAGCATTCCAAGAGTACTGCCACATTCCTATGTATTTTTGAGTTTTATGTTGTTGTTTTTCTGTAATTTGCTTCAATAATTGAATTAACGCCAAAGTAGAAAAATAAATTTTCTCGAAATCAGTGTGGTATACTTTATATAAAAGTTTAGTAGATATTAAACGTGGTTACATTTTCAGTGACAGTTTTGGTATTTCAGTATTTATATGTGATTCTAAGTTTCTGATTAGCTGTAGCAGACATCATTTTTAACATTCTGCATTCTGTATGTCCAAACATGTAGGAAGTTGTTTGTTGTAGGTTACAGGTTGAACAGACCTATGGTTTCACTACATTTTAAGTAAGAGCATTTGGATTGTATGTCCTAGAAATGTCCTGGAAAAGTCCTTGAATTTTGTGATTGAAAAAGCGTATGAACCATGGAAAGAAGAGGTACAACATTAAATTATTTAAAAGGTTGGAATTTAGCTCACGAATGGCAACACCTATGATATTGCAGTCCAGAGGAAGGGTAGGGGTGCTACCTGAAAACTCGACTGTAAGTAAATATCCTTTTATTCCTGAGTAAATCCCATAATTTAGTGAATTTCATAATTTATCAAGTCTAGGAATAGCCTTGGCTTCAAATTACCAAGTTCTCTGATTACTTTGTGGGCAATAGTAAAGAGAGAGAGAGGGATTGTGTCATTTCCCCCCTTATTATAACTCAAGATGGGCTGTTCACAATAACATCATTTCCTTCCATTTGTGTGGAGTACAGAGCTGCAGAAGATATAATTTCTTCCATTACATGTGGCTCTGCAGAGCAAGATAGATAGGCCTTGATTGAATGTTAGCCATATGCAGCTAAAGTCAACATAGCATCTGGCTACATTCCCAGCAACCAACACTGGCTGTTCCATCTTCTATTCACTCCATCTCTGGGCTTCGCAGTAGCACCAGACTTGTGGGCGAGGCTTTGATCGTATAAATTTATAGTGGGAAGTGACCGATAGCCATTTTGAGTTAGAACTGAAAAAAAAGGAAAAAGGAAAATAACAGCAAAAACTAATATTCACTTTGTATGAAATGTGACTTTGTAGCAATGCAATCTCAGTAATCCATGACTCATTGGCAGGAAATTTGCCACAAGGAAATGGCACCCATCTTTTCAGGTATGTGAATATTTGTGAAAATGGTGTGATATTTTTAGTAATATAATATTGTGCATTTGGGAAATTTTCGCTCTCAAATTTACCTGTGGGCCAACCACTGTAATCGTAGTTTATTGTGCTCATTACTTTGCTGCCTAGGAGATGATTTCCTTATTGTCTGTTCCTCAAAGTGCAATCATATCTCTGTGGTGTGCAGCACTGGAATGCACTGAAGAGAATCAAAATGTGGGTGAAAGGTTGAAATCATTTAGATAACAGCTTAGTAATTATTGTTTTGTGTAGTACTTATTCAACTGTTGGTTAAATTTCCTGAATTTAACATCTTATAACAGCATTTATTATTTTGCCTTTTCTTTTTTATCTTTAATTCATTCAAAATTTACTTAGATTGAAAAAGCTGCCCATGAAGCTGCTGAAAATCTTGGAAATATTCAAGAGGAAAAGCACAAGAAAGAAATGGATAAACTTCAACAGTCTCTTTCAGCAGTAGATGAAGGTTAGTTTTTTATGTTTGTTTCCGAATTTTTTTAAGAATAACAAATAATGAGACAGCTGCAAATAGGGTCAAATCTAAAAAAGTTTTAAAAAGTTTAACACGTATGTCCATCTTTTGCAATAATTTATGCATATTTGCCAACTTTTACGGATTAACTGTAAAATTTACAGATTTCTGCTTAATTTTACTGGTTTAAGGATAGGTCTTTTTTTTTTTATGGATTTTTTAATATTTCAATTGCTCAATCGAAATATCTCAGTCTCCTGCAACCTGCAACCATTCACCGAGATTTTCTACCGAACCTTACTAGCGCTGTGTTACGCGATGATGTCATGTTTGAATCACCGGCTTCGTGACGTCGTGCGATAGCTCTCTCTCCACAGGAGTGCTTAAGTGACGTGCAGACCAAAGTTCTCCAAAATGCGTAATTACACGTGAAATACGCATCGGGAATTTTTCTTGGCACGTAAAAATACGCATCAGGAATTTTTTCTCGCCGCGTAAAACTACGCATCGAAGAATTTTACCATTTCATAAAAATATGCATCGGGACGGTATTTCGTCTTTCAGAGACTGAAGTAAACAAAATAAAGATTTTTTTCTGTAATCGTAATTTCTTTTTCCTGTGATGTTGCCTCTGTCCGGTATTGTTGTTATATAACATTTTATTCCATAAATATTTGTATTTCAGTTTGAAAATAGAGGAAAACTTTCTGAAAATGGAAATTCGACCCCGAAAAATTTTTGCTGTAATCTTAGGCACGAGAGTGCGACGTCTTCGAGAAATTTCTCCTTTTCCGTCATAATTTGGGTTATCCTCGAGATCGATGCATAAATGAACAGAAATTTTGGGGCAATTAGTAGTAGTGGTGGAGGATGTTTTCCGCCTGAAACTTTTTAAACTTTCGAATGAGGAAGTTTCGTCTTTCAAAACTTTCGAAAACGGAAGTTAGACGCAGTGAAGATTTCTCCCGTAATCGTAATTTCAGGCCTGCCAACCCTCCAGGTTTAGGCCGGCAATGCTGGATTTCATTGCATTTCCCGGAATTCCAGATTATAAATTAATATTGTCGGATTCCATCACAATTTCTGTAGCGTAAATTAAAAAGTAACGAGGTGGAAAGTTCGAAGTTCTCCGAGGCATCTTTTCCCCTCTGAGTCAGCAGTTGGCAGCGATGTTTACTCTTCTGTCTGCTAATGATCTCTGGCGCTGCAGGCATGGAGCAGGTACAGGCTTGGCATCGACCGTACGTACTGACGCAGATTTCTCATCTGTCGACGGTATCGGAAGCGCGTTTTGGTTTGTTTGATGTACTTAGTCTCTCTTAACAGGAATTTCTGAGAACTTTTCGTGCACGTGTTTAATCACGCAATGGCTGGTAGAAAATATCAGTCTGTTTTTAAGAATGTTATATGACAGATTATCCGTGTATAATTGAATCAAGGAAGGGCCAACAATGTGCCTTTTGCCTTATTTGTAGATGTGATTTTTCCGTTGTCCACAAGGGCAAAGGAGATATCGTTAATCACATTTGTATGCAAAAGCACGTGGACAATTCTAAGTGCATTGAAAGTAACAAAACATTAAATTTTGCTGGAGATAGTTCCTCTTCCGATGCCATTATCCATGCTTAGTGCTTGTTTACTTCATTCCTTGTGTAACATAACTTACCTTTAAGCTGTGCTGACTATGCAAGTGTGCCTTTTTAAGAAAATGTTCCCAGATAGTAACATTGCAAAAAAATATGCATGTGACAGGACAAAAACATTGTGCGTCGTTGCCGAAATGGGGAAATCTTCAAAAATGGACTTGCATACCTGCCAACTTTTACAAATTATCCATAAAATTTACGATTTCTGCTTAATTTTACTGATTTGGGATAGAGGTATTTTTTTACAGATTTTTTTTTATTTCGCTTGTTCAATCAAAATATTTCAACCCCTGCAACCATCCACTTAGATATTCTAACGGACCTTACGAGTGTTGTGTCACGCGATGATGTCATCTTTGACTCGCTGGCTTCGTGACTTCATGCTGTAGCTCTCTCTCTCCACGGGAGTACTCAAGTGACGTGCCGACTAGAGTTCACCAAAATGCGTAATTACGCGTTTAATACGCATCAAAATTTTACCAGCGCGTAAGAATACGCATGGGGAATTTTTTCTCAGTGCGTAAAAATATACATTGAATAATTTTACCAATTCGTAAAAATATGTGTCGGGACAGTACTTTGTCTTTCAGAAACGGAAGTACACCAAATAAAGATTTTTTCCGTAATCATAATTTCTTTTTCCTGTGATGTTGCCTCTGTCCAGTATTGTTGTTATATATCATTTTATTCCATAAATATTAGTATTTCAGTTTAAAAATGCAGGGAAAATGTCCGAAATTGGAAATTCGCCGGCGAAAAAATTTCGCTGTAATCTTTTAGGCATGAGACTGCGACGGCTTTGAGGAATTTCTCCTTTTCCGTCATAATTTGGGTTATCCTTGAGATCGATGCATAACTGAACATAATTTTTTTACATTTTTTATATGCCTTTACGTAGCATTAGTGCTTCAAATTATGTCCGTTGATATTTCAATCATACAAAAGTATGCTTGCAGGATTTTCATAGAAAATTGCAGGATTTTTCTCTTCTTAAGGTTGGCTAGTCTGTAATTTTATTTTTCATGTGATGTTTCCTCTGCCTAGTATTGTTGTTAAATATAATTTTATTTCATAATATTTGTATTTCAACTTGAAAATGGAGGGAAAATGTCCGAAAATGGAAATCGGACGTAGGAAAGATTTCCCCTCGTAACTGTAATTTTTACTCCCAACGATGATCAGAACATGTATCCTGTGTTCTTAAATATTCCCTGCAAAAAACTTTTGAATTTCAGTTTGATAAACGGGGGGGGGGGGGTTACGAAAACGAAAGTGACGAAGCTGAAAAATTTGTGAAAATTGATGCATGGTGTTCCCAAAGTATTTATATTTTCAAAGTTACACTATTCACCTTTTATCTAAAATAGTGATAGCTGTCATTCATAATGGATAAAATTGTCATCCTAGGGCATTAAAAAAAAAAAAAAAAAAAAAAGATGGACGATAAAGAAATGGGAAGGAAAACAAAGATATCACCAAATGAAAATTTTAGTTTAGTATTGAAACACCACAAGTTTGCAAGGCTAACATTGAACAAAATTAAGATTTTACTTTATGTTTTTTTAATTATTATTTTAAACACAGATAATACTAGTTTAGTTATTGTGACTTTATGTTTTTTTAATTATTATTTTAAACACAGATAATACTAGTTTAGTTATTGTGGCATATGCAGAGATTTTTACTGTATATTTATTAATATAATTATGTTGTGTGGTAAATGTTCGCACAAAAGTTTTACTGATGCACATTTTCCAAAGTTGGCAAGTATGTTTATGTGTGTTGTAATGCTAGTGCAAGTTTTATAAACAGAATAAATTGCAAATGTGAGTTCTTTACAAATTGACAAGAAACAATGCATTGCCCCAAACCCAATTTGTAGACCGAATGACAGTAGAGAAGAATGTCCAAATATATTTTAATGAATATAGTGATAATAAAATGGACATGTACAGTTTTTCAGATTGTTGATATAGAATGCTTTTATTATACTGGATAAAATAAATTGTTTTGAAATCAGCACACGTGGAAATAAATGGGAACCGAGTCAGAATTTGACCCTTGTAACCCTCAAGCAAAATCAAATGGATAGAACAGTATACTTCTTGTGTGTTTCTTTGCTCTTTAAATATCAATTTACAGGGCAGCCATTTGTCAGGGATGTTGAAGGTGTAGGCTTTGAAATCAAAGGCTGCTGCTGGAACTAAGACTTCAAAATGGCATGGTTGAACTTCAAAAGTATTAAATTCTCCAATTTGTGCCCCCAAGAATTTTTATGCTGAGGCACCCATGTCTGAAATTGGTCCTGGATTGGTTTCTTTCCCTGCTCACGTGGGTTGTACTTTGCCGACAAACTGACCAGTCAGAGAGTTTTATTCTTTTTAAGATTAATATGACCCTCAAGTTCAAGTTTTACACGCCAAAAAAAAAAAAAAAAAAAAAAAAAAAAAAAGAAAAAAAAAAAGAAAAGATAGGGTAAGGTTTTTGAACAGCATTACCAAAAGCAGATAACTTTGTGTGCATTGTGAAAAATAAAAAGTGGCATATTTTTGGGAAATAATGATGATACAACAAGTGTAATGTTCCAGTTCCATTTGTTCCCTTGGTTTGTGATTGGGAATAATGTCACACCAAGGTTAAAGCTGCTGGTAATCATACCACAAAGGAATTAGGTACAGTCACTTATTATTATAAAGAACTTTTGGAGACCATGCTATCCTGTCCGTTTGACAAAATCATGATTCCTGACAATGGTAGTAGTGTACATTGTATGAATTTCATTGAAGATAAATTATGCAGTGAAGAGTGATGTTAATAAAGCCATTTATTTTTTATACATTTTGAATCGCCTGTGCAGCTTACATCTAATAACATTGGAGATGAAAGTGCTGTAGACACACAAGAAATGAGACACTAAATGGCAGTTGTCACCACTGCTTCATTGCTGTATTTATGTAAATCTTTCTCCTAATGGATAAAAGGCCTTACGAAGGTTGTGGAATGTCATCATGGCTGTTTAATATATTTATGGATGCATGCATGTGTGATGACAAAATGGACAATGCTGTTTTGTGTTTCTGTAATATCCGTGTGTGCAGATTGCTGTATGCTGATGACACAGTCCTGTTGGCAGAGAGCAAAACTGAGTTGCAGAGTATGTTGTCCTGAATATCCAAAGTTTGAATGAGGAACTGTTAGTACTGAATGCAAGATCAGTCTAAATGGCATAGTGATTGACCAGGTGAGCGAGTTTGTATATTTGGGAAGCATGTTTGACAGAGGGAACAAATTAGATGGCGAAATTAGTAGGTGAGTGCATTCTTCATCAAAAGTCATAGCTGCTTTAGGAGGATTTCACATGAGTGATGGGTTTTCAACCCAAATGGCTGTATATGAAAGTGTAATTGTTCCTACTCTAATGTACGGTAGTGAAAACTGGGTACTTCAGAAGAGACATAGAAATCGTTTGTGTGCTGGAAAGATGCATTACTTATGAGGGTTTTGTGGCAAAACACGCTCTGATCACTTGAGGTGATGAAGATGTGTCGCAGGTGTGTAATGTGAGACAAAATGTTGGTAAAGTGGAGACTAATATTCTTCAGTGGTTTGGTCATGTTGAAGGAATGAGTGCTGAGATGCTTACTAAGAGAAATTTTTCAGCCCAAGTGGCAGGAAATAAAGGTAGAGGAAAGCCAAGGAAATCATGGGAAGACCAGAATCAGGAAAATCTGCATGAGAAAAAGATAATGAGTATGAAGTACAAATGGTCTTGTATGTGTCGTGTGATGGATGTCAGTGAAACTTGAGCTGTGTGCCAAGATTGCTGTAAATGGAGATATTTGATGCAGTAAGTAAATTCTAGTTCCATTAGTTGAACATTTAGCTGGCAAATTATCTTTCATTAAAGGGCTAACTTCTGAACATCAGAGAACAGCTTAGTGATATGTATGTATGTATGTATGTGTGTGTGTGTGTGTGTGTGTGTGTGTGTGTGTGTGTGTGTGTGTGTGTGTGTGAGAAGGGGGGTGAAAGACCTTAAATGTTTCACAGCAGTTTGTTTTTTTATCAATCCCAGAATACTGGGGTACCTGGTCGAGGTGAGTATTGTTTAGCTTATGTTTGACACCAATAGTGATTTATGTGCTTGGAAAAAGGAGACACTTCTCTGTGAGAAAGTGCGGTAGTGGAAGTGAGTACAAGGTTTTCCCTGTTAGGTACAAAAAGAAACCCATGTTTTATCCTCCCTCACTCCCAAAAAAGAAAATAAGCAGACATATACAAGAAAATGGACACTCCGTAAGTTGGCACTCAATTGATTTTCAAGCATCCAGTGTTCCAAGATATCTGCTATAAGTATCCTATGATCACTGAACTTTAATGATTGAATTGCTGGACACAGTGATGATCTGCTAACTTCTGTTTGCCCTAAATGAAATTTCTATACTAAGTAAGTTGTGGAGAAATCAGTTTTTTATTAGGTGTGCAACTTAATTCTCAGCCACAGGCACGACACGTTGACAGCAAATTATAGCAAATCGAATACGTACCTAATCAGGGAAATAATCTCCGTCATGTTGGATACATTTCAGCCATCATTCAGGGAGCTGCGAATGCCACTGCGGAAAAAAGAGGGCTGTTTCGAGTTGATAAACTAATTGGTACTTGTGTGGACCTCCTCGATAGAAGTGAAGTGCGTATCACTCAGGTGATGTTGCAGGGAGCGAAAGAGGTGATAATCAGACGGGGTGAAGTCTGGAGAATACGCCGGACAAAATTTCCCGTCCCAGGTTGGTGATCGTGCTTCAAGTCGTTTTTGTGGTGTGAGGATGCGCGTTATCCTGAAGCAACAGGACCGACCTTCTGCCCTTGCCGGTGTATGGCTTTTTTGCCTCCATTGCGTCACTCACACGAATGAGTTGCTGACAATAATGCTCAGCATAGACCGTTTCACCAGGTTTGAGCAACTCATAGTGTACGACATCGCGCTGATCCCACCATATGCACAGCAACAACTTCCTGTCACGGATATTCAATTTGGCGATACTGGTGGTAGGCTGACCTGGATAAACCCACGATTTGTGCCACTTAGGATTATCATAGAGGATCCACTTCTCATCACAGGTCAAAATCTTGTGGAGTAAATCCTTCTTCTTGAATCTGGAGAGCAAGGACACAGCAACATCGTAGTGCCTAGACTTGTTCGCAGCTGTGAGTTGGTGGGACACCCAACGGCCCTCCTTGTGAATCCAACCACGCTTGTGCAGGCACTTTGCAATGGCTTGCCGTGTTACTTCGAGTTCCTGGGCAAGCTCTGACTATATGCGACAGGGATCTGCATCCAACAGTTGTTCCAGTTCCTCATTATCAACTTTCTGTGGCTGTCCCAGACGTTCTGCATCACGGAGATAGAAATTTTCCTGCTTAAACTGCTGGAACCACTTCTTACACGTACTGTAGGACACAGCAGCCTCACCCAAAGCAGCACAGATCATTTGCTGAGCTTCCACGGCACTTTTTTCAGTTGAAACTTGAACAGGAGGCAGTGCCTTAAATGTTGCTTCTTGAATGACATTGCTTTTACCGTCAACTTTCGTCCCTTCTGTCACTACAGCTGTGAGCGGTTATGGTTGCCTAGAAAGCTGTTGGATGGTGCTGCAATCAGCCATTATCGCACACAGCTATTTGCATTTGCTGACGTTCTATGATCGCTATGCGGTTAGGGGCCGAGAATTAAGTTACACACCTAATACATTCATTTTATTTTAAAGGTATTGTTACACGGCACTAGCAGTGTTCCTGCCAAGTCGGCCGGTAACGGTGCTTGAGACCTGAAGTACAATTTAGTTGGCCACGGCACCAGGTGAGAATCTCAGGTGCACTGCTGCACTCAAAGATTCACACCAGAACATAAAAAATGAAAAGTTGAAGAATGACCCGAAGCATAAAAGGCTTGGGTGAATCCACCTTGTGAACAAAATAACAACAACAAATAAAAAATAAAATAATCTAAAAAAAATGATACTTTGGGATCAGAGTTGTGATGAGGTTCACCCGCAATCACCAATTCGTGACTGGAGTGTAGTGGTCCGGATCTTACTCCGGTACATTCAATCCCCAACCAGCCAGTACAACACTCACTTTCGCAAATAACACATGATTCTCAAATACACAACACAACATTTAATAACGTTCTGCGAGATTTAAACAGATACGGCGCTCTCTAGGCGCATAGACAATTGCCCCTCATATGTGGGCAGCATACGGTGTCACACTTTACTGTCGGATAACGCAGCCGACTGAGTCTCCACCGGACTATCTGAACAAGAGATACTACTCGTTTACACACTAAATAGAGCTGCAGGTGATATTCATATACAATTGCTTAGAGAATGAAAAAAAAATTATATGCAAACGATCACATTAAAAATACTCGCGACACAAAATACACAAGCACGTTAATTTGCGGTATAAGATTATCGGTGCGAAATACTGCCAAAGTTAATTAACTAAATCTAATAAGCATGCACATGCAGAACCCTGCCCCGCTGACGTTGGTCCTGAACCAAAGTTAAAAGAAACTGTCCCGCCCAGCGGAATTTGTGGCCACACCTTCTCCCTTATTCATGTAAAAAAAGTAATCAGGAAATGGGCCCTGTAAGAAATTGAAATCTGTATGTGCAGGTATTTCCTCTGAGGTTCAGTCACTCAGCATTACTGCATCTATGTCCATGCAGCTTTGGGTGTCGGGATGGCACAAGTTCGCAGATGTGCGAAGAAAGAAAAAGGAAATATTCATCTACTTACAGTTACGTGACTTTGCTGTGCACATCCGTTGTGCATCACATAATATCACACGACAAAAAAAAAACACACACACACACACAGACACTTGCACCATGTGGCAGCACCGATGATTCAACACTTCACTTTGACGCTTGATGTAAATGAAGCACACAATTAAAAATGGTAATATCACGCCGCACTTTGTTGCAATGATTAGAGTGCACACTGATCTATTCTCGTGACGATTTGAAGGTGGCCGTTAAGCAAAATAGGCCCTCTCACATCTGATGTTGCGGTTTCCAAGATTGATTTTCTGTGTTCCTGGGAAATGATTTTTGTTGTCGTGAAGAAATAATTGTGAACGTCGACTGCTGGGAGAGTGGGACACATTCAATTCCGCTGCTGCTATAGTTGATTCCGTCCGTCGCTACCTTCCGTCCTTTTTGACCGTTCATTCCCAATTCAGTCAGTTCCTTTCCGTTCGCAAACCATCTATCTATCTACCCTGCCTGAGTACGCAGTTCAAATATGCCACTCGCAGGTTTCGTTTCCATTTTTTTTTATCGAGTTGCGACCGCCAGCCCTGAGATTAATTTTCTCGGCCGAGCGAAATCAGACGTGCTTTTACCTTAAGCGTATATCGGCAACTCAACATTTCACCTGTATATTTGTTAGGTATCGAAGCCACCGCTCTTACGCTCATATTTTTCTTTCGCCATGTTTTCATCCCGTCGCACTTACACGTAGTGGCTTCGCTGCTTACGTGATCACACACACGCACACATGGGGCCTCGCTTAGCCCCGTAAGACAAGCGCATCTCTTCACTTCCTCCACAGTAGGGGATGAATGGGGGTGACGATTCCACACTGCAGTGGTTGGCATCCGAACCCGACTTTGCTTGGCTTCGCTTCTCATTGGAATGACCACTGTCCACTCGCAGACTTCTTAATTCCCCTGTAACTTGGCTTTCATTAGTCCAAACAGTCGCTGATTTCCATTACGCTCCAGCCTAGAAATTTCTTCGTTATCACGCGGATTTAGGCATTCTGCTGTCTTTATGGCAAACTGGCATCTCCAGCTGCCTCGAGTTGTCTCCATTTCTTACCAAATGCGGGGAGGTTTGCTGCTTCATTTTCCCCAATTCATTTTGCTGCAGATCCAAGGCATCCAGCCTTTCACATCGGAGAGCATACAGACAACTAAACTTTCTTCCTTATTTTCACGCTAAGTGCGAACTCTTATTTTTCTGCACGGACCACACAGAGAGCAATTGTTCTCGAAAATGCCCCAAACAATCGACGAATTTACGATTATTCGCTAAACCTTTTGTCCCCATCTTCATTCATTTACTCAAGTGGACCCCTCTTCGAAAGGTACCATTCCGTGTTGCTTAGTTTCCCGTCAGCTGCGCCCTGATATTTATGACCTAACAGAGCTATTCTGAGACCACCCAGCCAGAGAGAGAATTCTTCGCCTCTTTTCTTTCCAAACCCCCAGATAAAACTTTATCTGCTGTTTACACTTTTAAACTCCAATCAAGCCTCGAACATAATTAATACTTAATTAATTTCACACATCAACCACGCCCATTAATTACTAAATTAATGGCGGGTGTGGGTCGTAACATCGGCCCCTCCTCAAGAAATCCAGAAGTCCTCTTCTGGGCCTATCGCTTTGCTCTTATCAATTTCCAGAGCAACCATTGAGTGCTACCTTTTCCCACAGGTAGAAACAATTTAAAATGGCAAAAATATTGCGTTTCTTGCCTTCAAGAGCATTGGAGCGACTTCCCAATTATCCCGCAATTTTGTTAATTAATTTAGAGAACATCCGAAAGAAAAAACAACGTAAATGAGAAATAAATAAAAAAACTGAACTGTAAAAGAACATGTGAGCCTGCCGAACTGTGATTCCTAGCTGCCTCATACCATACGCGACATGGCGGACAAATTTTAAAGTTTTCTTCAGGTTTTAGGAGGGGGGTGTCCACTGTAACAGTATGTAACTCCTGTTTTAGAATTTGGACTTAATATATTCTTCGTTCATTGAACAATAACACATTACCGTAGCTGGTTTTTTTGTTGTTGTTGTTGTTGTTTTTCATATAGTATTCTATCATTGTGGATCTTAATTTCAGATGATTATGCTCTAATCTGTGATGCTGGTACCAAATGTTAGTATTTAACTTTAAATGCTTTAATGTTATTTTCATGTTTACAGAGCTTGCCTCTGTTAAAGAAGAATTAAATACCACACAAAAACGAGCTGAGGTTGTGTCAAAAGAATATGATGATTTGTTGTCTGAATACAAGAAATTACAAGAGGAAAGCACAAGGTTAAGGTTAGTACATTCTTTTGCCTTTGCACAATGAGTTCATAAGTATTTGCTATTCAAACACTTGACTTTTTGTTGATTGTAGTTTTTTCAGTTTGCTGATTTAAAACTACAGATTTGACCCACTCGGAGTTTAAAATAGTGCAAAATAATTATTAGGCAATAATTGTTGCATAACATTAAAGGAAAGCATCAAGTCCACCTTTCATAACTTTTAGCTCAGATTTGTTTTGTTTTGTGTTTGAAGCTTAAATCTTCCAAGACCTGGTTTAACAAGCTGTAGCTGAAATTCAAAACTTCTAAGCTTGGTGGTAAATCAAAGGATCAGTAGCCCACTGAAGCAAAGTTGAATGAGAACAATAAGAAACACTTACTCCACACATGGCAGCATCAGAAATATACTCTGCCAGTCTAATACAAAGGTGGGTGTACTGTGTTGTTTGACCCTCCTGGCTGAAATTTTCTTCAAGTTCGTACAAAAGCTAAGTGCGTACAAAAACAACATGCAACATTTAGTTTTGTAAACTGGTTTTTAAAGCTGAAGATTTTGTCATACCAAATTTTAGCTATGTCAAGTCAACATAGCAGATCTCTGTTTACGTGCATTGCTTTTCATCTGTGAGTAATTGAGTGTTTTGGAAAACACAGTTTTGATAGTGAGAGTCGGCAACTAAAATGCCCAAAATTAAATCAAATTTTAATCATAGCATGGATTTCCGACTGAGGTAAGGATTTAACTACTGATAAAAAAAACAAAAAACTGTATATTGTGCGATTTGTGAAAAAAAAAAACCCCAAAAAAACATTGTTTTGCGAGGAAAGGTAGGTATCAAATCAATCCGCATATAAAATCTACCCTTCACACTGCAAAAAACTGAAGAAATGTAAGGACCATACCCCAGTACAAGCATTGTTAACAGCAGCATCGTTTTCATCGTACAAAAACAGATGTAATTTTGCAATGGATTTATGCAGGGGCTTGTGACAATATTCCACTCAATAAATTAAACACCAAAAGCTTTAAAAACTTTTTCAATAAATGCTGTGTAAATCAAAATGTACCAGATGAATCAACTGTCAGGAAAAATTTCTTTGATATTTATAATCAAGTTCTTAATGAAATTCAACAAGATAGCAGACACAATAGCATTTTGGATACATGCAGATGCTGTTTTATCTGATAAAGCATACCTTATTTGGGGAAAACTGGGTGCAAAATCATCTCACTTACATCTGCTTACCTTTAAAGCTCTTGAAAAAAAATTATCATTTGACAATAGTCAAGTTTATAAATGATTTCTTGCTGCTTTTGTGGCCAGAAAGAATTCATCTTATGAAAATGTTTTAGTTTTTATTATATTTTTAGTGGTAAAAGCGGCAGCCTCTTTAAAAGTATTTTATCCCAACGTTTTGCATGTAACTTGTTTAGTACATGGATTGCATCGAATTTCATTTCATTTCATTTATTTATTCATTCAGTTGCCACTACAGCAACTAGGAAAAGGGGGAAAAGGCCGTGAGGCCTGACATAGCCCTCCTCAACCCAGAATACAAAAAACATAAAGCTTAACAGAAAAGGCAAGCCAACACATATATGGTAAGTACACGTACTTGCTCACAACCAACACATATAACAATGTGTTCCATCTTCAATAGCCTTCATTATATCTAAACAAACAAGTATCATATACACTTCACTATATAATCACATATATATTTATAAATAAACAACAAATAATGTTTGCACCTCACATTATAATCACACTAACCCACATTTCTTCCATTCAATCAAAATTGCCTGTTGTTTACTAATTATTTCATAAGATGTGTCTTTAGTTTTATTTTAAATAAGTTAAAATTATTAATTGATGTTAGTTCTTGGGGCAATGAGTTCCAGAATTTTGGGCCACTATAATTTATATTCATTTTAAGTTTCTCAGTTTGTGGGAACATTGGAATTAGTAATCATCTATTCCTAGTATTGTGGTAATGAGTATGTATATTTAGTGTTATTATATCATTGTGTATACCATTTTTAATTCTTTATACATTATTTTTCCCAAGTTATAATCATATAATTGCTTTATCGTTAAAATATTATATATATTGGGGTTCACTTTTGACCGAATATATGAGATTGGTTGAAAATTATTTGATGTTTTAAGGTCTATTAGTCTTATAAATCTATTTTGCAGTACCTGTAGTTTATTAATATTCTATTGTGTGGTTTGTTCTCAGGTTAAAATGCAATAATTAATATGTGTTTGAATTAGAGTATGATATATAAAGATTAATATTTTTGGTGTTAAGTTTAGCAAAGTACTACTGACCATCCCGATATTTCCAGAAATCTTGTTACTTATATTTTCAATGTGTTTGTTCCATTTCAAGTCATTGTGTATAGTTGTACCTAGATAAGAGTGTGTTGAGACCGTATTAATCCTGACTCCATTCATCAGAATCGGTAAATCATAAAAATGTGAAGTTTGTGAATTAGAGAAAATCATTAATTTAGTTTTATTAATATTAACAACTAATTCATTTGCATTCAGCCAATCTGTTATTGATTTTAGCTGAGTATTAGTTCTTAGTGTAAGCTCATTCATATCAGTTCCTTTTAAAATAATAGTTACGTCATCTGCATATAGGATTGTATCATTATCTTTTAATACTGCAAATAAGTCGTTAATATATAAATTAAAAAATAAGGGACCAAGAACTGATCCCTGGGGTATCCCACAGTTTATGATTTATAATATGGATCGATTCTGATGAATCTGGGTGTATTGCATTCTTTCTGACAAGTAACTGTTGAATAAATTATAGCTAGATTCCCGGTCCTATAATATTTAACTTATGAAGTAATATATCATGATTTAGGGTATCGAATGCTTTTGATAAATCAAGAAAGACTGCTATTGTTATTTGTTTTTGTAATAGATTTTGTTGAATTATATTTTGTGTATGTAATAATGCTAGTTCAGTTGATTTATTTGGTACAAACCCGAATTGTCTGTGATGAAATATATTATGTCTTTGAATGTATGAAAATAGTCTGGTATGAATTAGTTTCTCTAGTATTTTTGCGAAAATTGATGTTTGCGATTGGACGATAATTATTTATGTTGTTTTTTGAACCTTTCTTATATTTCGGAGTGATTTTAGAAATTTTTAAGGCATCTGGAAATAACTTGTACAGAAAACTAGCGGATAATGCTTACCTTGGCATTCCTTTCTAGCGACGGGGACATTTCATGCACGTGTTGAAATATCGCACGTAAAAGAGAATAGTACAATAATTAGAGCTATATAATAGTCAGAATTAGAACTACTAAGTGGAATTGCATCTGGAAATATTCCGGTTTCAAGTATAAGGTTATAGATCTGCAACAACGGCTGAACTATGATATCTGCCACAAATTGTATGGCTATTGGAAAAAATTCATCGTAGCCAGGTCCAACATTTGTATTAATTTGGTTTAAAGCATGAGTAAGTTCAGTCCTTGTAATTTTCGACATATGAAAAGTATTTAGTCTTGAAAGATTTTGTAGGTATTTTGTATAATGGATTCCTGAAGATATATGTTGTTGCTGGTCAATTGTGGTGCAGTGGCGGCTCGTGGTGTAAAATTCTGGTGAGGCGAGCGGTCTTGATGTAAATGTAAAACAGTAAAACATATGCTATTGAAAAATATATAAATTCGTCTAACGTTATACGAATATATATATATATCTGTGGCGTAGCCAGGGGGTGTCGTGGTTTGCACCCTCCCCCTTAGTAGGCGAGACAGTTAGTTTTTTCTAAGTACGTTTTATAGATAATTTCCCTATTTAAATTCATTGATTTTTACATAACTCGGAAAGCAATGTAATTTCTTGATAATAGAAGAGAAAGCGGCCAAAGAAGTTGCTTTATTAATTTTTCATTAAAA
Source organism: Macrothele yani (assembly GCA_039090855.1). Taxonomy (NCBI): domain Eukaryota; kingdom Metazoa; phylum Arthropoda; class Arachnida; order Araneae; family Macrothelidae; genus Macrothele; species Macrothele yani. The sequence continues at coordinate 45,300,028 of CM077004.1, forward strand.
CAACTATAATTTATTGCATTTTCTTCATTTTATTAAATTAGCTTCGTTTTCTATTAATGTTCAAGATGTGCGTACGTACCAATAGAAAAATATTTGTCGAAGCCCCCCCCCAATTGTTATATGTACTTATACACAGTTATACAGCAGAAGTGCAGAACCCCCCCCTTCAAAAAGTTTCATGTCAAAGGCAGTATCACCCATTGGATATCTTTGAAGTCCTGGGCTCGAGTCGGCTGAATCATTAAAATCCGCTGAGATTCGGAAGTCTCGTTAAGCCATTTTTTTTAACAAGCCATTGGTCCCGGGTAGGCGCCTTGTTATAAACAGCTGTAAACCCCCATCCCTTAGGGCTCCAGCACATGCCATTTAGTCCTTATATACAAATATTATTCAACAGTAATGGAATAAAATTATAGAAATATATGAAACATTGCGTGGGGAGTCTTCACGAAAAAATCCAAAAAATTTTAGAGGAAAAATGTACATATACCTCAATATATATGTGTGTGTGTAATATACGCTACTTTTGCAACAATATTTTTATGAAAACAATTATTCGATAATTTTACAGCAAAGAAAGAAATATTTCACCTGTATTCTTTTATGTAATACACTTGAGCAAAAATACGCAATTTGCGCGGTTTCTTTAGCTGGTCAATGCGTCACTCACATCCCAACGCCAGTCGGAGATCCACTTCTTAAAAAATTCAAAGTAAATCATTTGAATAGAAATTTTTTTCTCACGAAGTGTTTCTTGAGCTTGAATAAAAGTCACAGTTCAATTGGCATATTAGTGAAGGTGCATTTAGCACAGGTCACAAACTGAAGTCCAGGCTCGTGATAACTATGTACAGGAGAAGTCAAGCTAAGGAAGCACATTTCTACATAAAAAAAGTATTAGGTAATTTAAATCTGGAATTAAAAACAGAGGAATACGATATTAATTTGCTTTGGTCTCGAACAGAATGCTTTCAGTTTATGTTTTATAAATAAGTTCAATTCTGCGATCCTTTTTGGCTGCAAATTTGTCTATGATCAGATCATAAAATGGTTGAGTGGACATTAGATGGTTCAGCAATTCTTTCTCGATTGAAATTTTAGCGAGTGAAGACAAACGATCTTGTGCCGTTGTATTACGGAGGTAAGTCTTAATTCTCTTCCAACAAGAAAAACTCCTTTCAGTAGAAGAACTTGTTGACGCCAGTGTCAATACAAGAGAAAATAATTTGTAGGCTTCTGGTAACCCATCTTTCATTGTTTTCAAGGTTTTCTGAACCATGAGTTCCCTGAAGTTGTGATTATTATATAAAAAAATCTAATTCGTTTTTTAGTCGTTGTGTGTCTGTAAAAATGTTTGGATAAATTTTTTTGAGAGTGTTACAGGCACTGCATGGAAATGACTCTGAATAACTATGGTATTTTGAGCTGTCAACTAGCTGCAGAAACTCGAGCTTTCCCATATCTTCAACTCTGGTATTTATTTGGACTATTATGCTGTCAACGATTTCGTAAAACAAAATTTTGTAATAGTTTTCCACTTCTTCTTCAGTCAAATGTTTCTTTTGGCGACATTTAGGACCTCCACTCAAACTAATTTCTTCACTAAAATGTTTCAAGTAAGTGGTTACATTCCTTTTCTTATTTATTCGTTTGCAACATTGTTTAATTTGTCTTTGGCAATAACTGATATCTAAAGTCTTTTTTTGTAAAACATCAAACAGTACATCCGTAATTCCAAAAATGTCATAAAAAATCAGTGATAAAAAAGCAAATTCAAAATCAGTGAAATTTTTCAAATATCCTATGGCTCTGTTGATTGATTCTGCTGTTGATTCCGGGTCATTCATTATATTTTCAGACACATTCTTTAGTTTGTCCCATTCGCTCACAATTAAACGCAAAATGTGCGAACGTGATGCCCAACGTGTTTCCGCTATTTGAGGAATCCGTTTCCCAACAACTGAATCTGCTACGCAGGTTCTCTTGGCAGACTTATGAAAAAATGAGGGCATGCTGGATACAGTTGCGAAATATATGCGACATTTTACAATACTTTTGCACCCCTGTTGTAGGACAAGGTTAAGGTGGTGGGCGAAACAGTGGGTAAACAAAGCTTGCGGGGCTTCTAGCTTGACTCTTTTCTGCAGACCGCTCAACTCTCCAGCCATAACGCTTGCACCGTCATAACACTGGCCTACTAACTTTGATTTAAAATCAAACTCCTCCAAAACCGATGCTAGCAGATCATACAGTGCCACAGTAGTCCTGTCAGTGCTGATATCATAAAAACCAAGGAAGCGCACAACTACTTCACAATTTGAGTCCAATATGTATCTGACAATTATTGAACACTGTGATTTTTGATAATATCAGTTGTATCATCAACTTGCACTGAAAAAAATTCTGACTCATTAATTTCGCTTTTAACACATTCGTATATATATTCATGAATACACTCCATTAAATCATTCTGTATCGTTTTAGATTGTCCAGAAAATAAGCTTCGTATTTCTTCAAAATGTGCTTTTAATTCTGGGGTGCTCCTACGAAGTAACAAATGGAACATCTCCTTGAAATTACCTTTATTTAATGAGGAAATAGATTCATCATGTCCTCGAAAAGGCAGTTCTTGCTTGCTTAGAACGACAACTAAATCGATAATATGTTCCATAAAAAGCCTATTTAGTCTGACCTTTTCATTAAACTTGACTTTATGAAGAGCAGCATTTTCTTTGAGCATATCAGAAATAGTGTTTATGTTTTTTTCCATTCGTTTTAGACCTACGTGGTTAGTTATATGCTCTTTAGAGCTTTCGTACAATTGTGCACTACGAGTTTCAGATCAAAATAACCCGTTGTATTCCACACATTTTTCTTATTGCTCAAAAGTAAACATGACCAGCAAAAAAAAGAGTTTGCTTGTAATAGCTACCAGAAAGCCAGAGAAAAATCTCTTACCATGATTTATTGAAAGACCTAAAAAACGATTTGCCACACTTCTTATCTTTAGATATTGAACTTATTATAGGTGTCGGTCTTCCAGATATGAGAACATCCCTTTTATCATAATCTTTCCAGTGTTTAAAAGGAATTTCTTCCAGAACACAAATCACGTCGTTTGTTGGGCCATTCATATTTTCCAACCAAAATCAAAATATGCTGTTTAGTAGCAATAACAAAATAAAAAGAAGAAAAACTCAACATTACTATGAACTAGCCAACACCCGCAGAAGAGAGGATTGAAAACACACTACGAAAAGTTAGACTCAAATACACTCTGACGAATAGTTAAAGCTACGTAGAAATCATCGTACTCCAAAGCGTATAGAGGCGAACGGCGCCATCACCTGTAAAACCACTTTTTACCAAGGTCATCTGCTCATTTTCCCGCGCCCATTGGATACACAATCCTTGGGTTCTCCAATAACAGCAGAGATGCGATTAGAGTCTAAGCGAAATGGAGGGTCGCCTCAGAAATTTTCTTTCTCTTACTGGAAGTCCGGCACCTCCTTGGGCAAACCTCGGACCGTGGGGTGGGGGGTTCACCCTGTAGGGCTCTTCTCTGATCCCCAGTTCCCAAAACCGGCTTCTCATAGAGACGATTCAGCCGGTCGCCTCTAAGCGCTTAAAACATGCAGCTGCTTTGCAAAAATAATGATTCATTCCTCTTCTTGAAAGCCTTTCTTTAACCTAATTCATGAATCACAATGTGAATTTCAGTGTTTCATTTATCCTGCAAAGTTCTTATATCTTTGTTACTGACAGAAGTTGTTTTTTTCTTTCACTTCTCATTCTGCGGAATTTCAGGTGAGGCGGCGCCTCACTTGCCTCATCTGACGGGCCGCCACTGTTGTGGTGACAATATAAAGTGACTGTTGATCTCATTAGCTATAGCCTGTTTATCAGTTATTTTATAAGTTGATTTGGTTAAATATTGCGGCGTAACTGGGCTGATATTTTTCCCCAGTAATAGATTCAGATGTTTCCATGTTAATTTAGGGTTATTTTGAGAGAATATATTAGTGTAGTAATTTCTTTTTAACTTCCGAATATCTGAATTCAATTTGTTTCTATATGTTTTAAAATTCTGGAAGTCAACTTGTAGTTTACTTTTAGTAAATTTGGAATACAGTCTTTTTTTTTTTTTTTATTTATTCGATTTAAGGGATTCCTTGTTATCCGTAGTTTCCTATTTTTTTATTTTATTACTTTTCGTTATTATTGGAAAAGCTTGATCGTATGAGTCTTTTAACAATATTGTAAATAAGTTATATGTTATATTTCGATTTTCCGCTGGGAGGAAATTTTCCCAATTTATAGTTTGAAGCAGATTCCGAAATTTTTCTAGGTTATTAGAATTTATTAATCGTATTTGTTTGTTTATTAACTGCTTCTTCACTGCATGTGTATAAGTGTAAACTGTGAAGATTGGTAAATGGTCACTGATATCATAATTTATAACTCCTGATAAAACTGAATCTTGTGGAGCATTTGTGAGTGATAAATCAATAATCGTTTCTGTGTTAGGTGTAATTCTCGTTGGATGTAATATTGTATTGATAAATCCAGCAGCAGTTAATATTTGAATAAAGTACTGAGTCTGTGAATTAGTAACAGAAATATTAATATTGAGATCTCCCAATAAAAATCCCCTTTTCCCGGTTAAATTCACATAATTGAATGCCTCTGTTAATTTATCGAAGAACTGAGTTGTATTTGATCCTGGAGGGCGGTAGCACACCATTATAATAGTGTGTTGATCTTCTATTGACAAAATTTCTATGGTAGTGTCAGTAAATGTTAAGTTTTTATTAATTGTATAATCATAATAGGTATCCTTAACGTAAATGGCCACTCCACCTCCTCTTGAGTGGGTTCTATTTTGATAAAAAATCTTATAGCCATCCAAGCGAACACTATAATTTTCACTGGGAAACCATGTCTCTGTTATGCATAAAATATCTATTTTTAAATTAGTAACCTGAATTAGTGCCTCAATAAGAGTGAGTTTATTTAGTAAGCATTAATATGAATAATTTTCAATGAATTTGTGGAACTACAAGAAAAGATATTATTTATTTGTTGTGTTGTATATAAATTATCTTGCATTAAATTTGTCTATTTGCTTGCTATTTGTTAGTAGGAATTATAATCTTAAGTTGTAAGAGTTCAAAAGCCACTCCCTGCAACATCTATAAAAAGGATATGTGTGATCTCCCCTTCTTTATCAATAACAGGATAGTGTCCGTACTTATGGGTATATAAATTAAAAATAGTTGTATATAAATTACCTTGCATTAAATTTGTCCATTTGCTTGCTGTTTGTTAGTAGGAATTATAATCTTAAGTTGTAAGAGTTCAAAAGCAACTCCCTGTAACATCTATAAAATAGATATGTGTGATCTCCCTTTGTTTATCAATGATAGGATAGTATATCACAAAGTCAAGCACAATGCAAATCATTTCACCATAAGCACAAACACTAATCATTCTAACATTTCAGGTAAGTATCATATCTCAATTTGATACACAAAAATATTCATTATACACACACAAAAAAAAAAAATAATAATAAAAGAAAATGAAAAAAGGATAGTAGAAAACCTATCTACTCTGTTTTATTAAAAAAAACACACAAATCAAAATTTAGTTGGAAACCCAAGAAAGCTACCCTCATAGCATTTTCAAGGAAAATAAATGCATGCTCACAGTGTAATGTTCTGCCAAGATATTTCTAATCAGAAATTAATAGGAAACTCAAAAACCAGTTCTTGAGGCATTTCCCAAAATAGAGTCGTGCCTCTATTGAAGATTAAGTGTAAATCATACTGTTATAGGCACTGTGTTAGATTTAAAGTAGGCATATATATTATTAGCACCATACAAAAAAAGAACACACACAAACAAATAAACAGTAGGTATAGTTCCTTTTTCTGGCAGAATCAAATTACATTAAGAAATCGTACCTAAGTTTTAGTTACAGTACATTATTGACATCCCACAAACCATCACACTATGAACATAATGGAAAATATTCTACCAAATATAAAAAAATTCTACCATATTCTCAAACACAATATAAGACCTTCCATCAAGGAACCAGACCAAATTTATATAATTCTTCCAAGAAATAAATTCTTTTCCTTTGGTCATGGTCACTCTTCTTTATAAAAACACCGCCGTTTTTCACCCTTACATATTTAATTTTCTCTTGCTGCAGTAATTTTCTTGCACTCCAGAATAAATGTCTGTAAACTGGGATTAAATTCTCGTTGATAAATATTTTAGTTGCTGGCAAAGTAGTATTTATTTCTGAGTTCAATATAATAGTCTTTTTCTTAGTTAGCCAACTGTCTCTTGCTGTTCGAGATTTGAATTGTTTAATTACAATTGCATTTGGCTTTCGAAAAGCATCATACTTGAGTGGGTGAATAACATCAATATCTGTTGGGTGAAAATTTGTAATCCCAAGTTTATCAGCATATTTATCAATGTAAGTACTTAACTCAGATTCATTGTTGATTAGTGTTAAGTCAAGCCCATGTAATTCTAAGTTCTTGTTTCGGTAATATTGACTTAGTTCATTGATTTCACAGTTTAGTTTCTGAATTTCATGTTGTTTAATATCATTCTCCTTTAGTAAGAAATCCTGTTTTGCATTTAGTTCCTTATTACCTCTTTCAAGAGACTCGCACCTATTACAAATATCTTTATATTTTACTGCAACAAGGTCAACTATTTTTTTATATTCTGCCAAATCTTTTTTGATTTCTGATAATGGTTCCAGTTTCTCGTTTATCTCATCTAATGAGTGTCTGAGATCTTGTTTAACTTCATCATTTGACTGTTGAATTTTTAAGTTTATATCACCCAAGGTAACCATTATGAGGTCCATGTTTACAGTTCCAGTACTGTCAGAAAATGTTGCAGCTGCTGTGGATTTATTCGAAACCGCATTTCCCTTTCTACCTGCCATTATATTTAGTTATAATAATAATTAACCAGATCACAAATAAACCAGAAATAGCTATTTGAACTTAGTCACTCCTGAATATGTCGGCAGGTGTCAGCACATCCTATTATATCCAAGTTGAAGTCGTGTCAGATTATATGTGACAGTTATCAGTCAGGAAATACAAATGTAACCCAAAAGAAGTATTCAAGATAGTAATAGTGGCATATTAACACACTTTATACACTGGCACATGCTAACAGTCTTACAAAGTCAATTGAAAATGGTACTTTAGGTCCCTAAGCTTCTGGACGTTCAGCTGACATGTATGTAGGTTATAACGACAATTGACTTAACAGAAATTTACCTTGCTTGAGCAACTGCATTTGTTACCTGGTTTATCTTCCATGTTTGCAATAGGTATCCTTCACACATATGTATCCATTAATACTCTATTATTATTAAGTTTGCGGAGAGTAGCACCAGCACCTTCTTACCACATCATGCTTATTTGGGAAGTTTTCACTCCAGTTACAGAAAAATGTTCATGCATGAAAAGGATTTTCTTAAGAGCTCTGATGTCGATTAAAATTTATAGAGAAATGTATTCCTGTCTTTCTTTGCCATCCAGCCCATATCGACTTGGTAAAAAACATGAAAGAATGTAGCTTTGTTTTACGCGCAAAATTCGGAATCACTATGTATTGAAAATTTGTTAGACAGTGCAGATTCCTTTTTCTGCTAAGGAGATGCATTCTGACAATTCACTTGAAAAAAATCTGTCAATGAATAAGGTGCACTTTTCCTGGCTACCAGAGAGCATCACAAAGCTGAATATTGTGGCATTTTATTAAACGATGCAGTAGAAATAAAAACAGTTGGAAATTCAATTTCCATCATTTCTACTTGAAAATTCAATTTCCATCATTTCTACTGAAGTCGAAAAAATTAAAGGTAAACTAAAGTGTGTTTTAAATAAAAATTCTGGTTTTCAGGAATCAAAAAAAGTTTTTCTTCAGTGATGATGGTTAAGAATTGCAATGACAAGTTCCTACTGCCCATAAATACTGCCCAATAACTTCTGTAGGCACAGAAAGAACATTTGCCATAAAAATGGTTTTTGATTACAAACAACACCAAAATCTAACAGTTGAACACGTGGAAAAACATAGTGTGGTCTATTGCAACAAAAATGTTGATGTATGAAACTATATCATTTAAGGAGCTTTTTGTTTATTAATTATATCAATTATAACTTAAATTAGTTGTGTGTGTATGGTTCATATGTGGGATGTTGTTTCTGGGTCCACAGCATTTATTTGAAACTAGCAGTGCCGCCCCGGTAGCGCAGTGGTCTAAGGCACTGGCCTCTGATCATTCGTCCGTAAGGGGTCCGGGTTCGAATCCCAGTCAGGCATGGATGTTGTGTTTGTCTTACGGCACTGGCTCTCTCCCTTCCCTGGAACCAGTTACCCTAAATTAGGGACGGGCGACTGCTTATAGCCCATTGAGTTGCTCAAGGTGGTCGTTAAACCTCCAATAAAAAAAAACAAAAAAACTAGCAGTCATGCCTGTTCTTTGAACGGTGAATCTATAACATCATTTTTTGAACATAAAATTAAATAAAGGGAAAAGTAATTAAGGTAAAGAAAAGTAATTTAAGATCTGTAACTGTTTTATGATTTAAAACAAGGTTGTGATGTTGATGCATCAGTTTGATGTAAAATGGAGCAGGCATTGCCGCTCCTTAATTTTAAATCAAAATTTCATGGTATTTTTACAGCATTTCAACATTTCTGGCATAACTATGTTAACCTATCAGCATTTTGAACAGTAAAACTAAGCCATTCTTTTTAATATTTTGATTTTCAAACTTTTCTAGGTGTAGAAGTGGTAGAAACATTCAAGCAGACAAAGTTCCAAAGCTGCCATTTTGATATTTTTGATTTTTGGACTTTTTAGGTATGCAGATCTTAAGGCCTATCAGCACAGTGACGGGGCGTACATAATAAGAAAAATAATAGGGGTGGGTGCAGAAATGGAAGTGTTTTTGAGTTCCATCAGGACAAAATAAATGTTAATAAAAAAATAGAAGAAAAAATTAAAGCATTATTTTCTATTTACTGTAAGTTGATGCATTTTATTAAATTGAAACATTTTTTCTAATGTAAGTCATATAAATACGCCCCTGTATCAGCATGCCAATTTTCAGATCTCTAGGTCACTTAGAAGTAGTCAAACAATTCGCAAAAGTTTCAAGCATGTAATGTTCCAAAGCCCACCATTTTGATTTTTTAACTTTTTTAGGTATTCGACCTTATGACCTATCAGCGTACCAATTTTCAGATCTCTGTCATTTAAAAGTGGTTGAACGAATTGTGAAGAAAAAAATCAAGAAGGCAGTGTTCCAAAGCCGCCATTTTGATTCTTTTGGTTTTTGGACTTTTCTAGGCATACAGACATATTAAGATCTATCAGCATGCCAATTTTCAGATTATTTAGCCAATTTTCAAGAAGAGCAAAATATGCATTTATAATTTTTGCTTATTTATCTACATATATAAAAGCAAAGTGCAAAAATGGGAAAATGCGAGTGTTTCTGTCCATGAATTGTTCAACCATGAATTGTTGAACAATTCATGGACAGAAACACTCGCATTTTCCCATTTTTGCACTTTGCTTTATATATGTAGATAAATAAGCAAAAATTATAAATGCATATTTTGCTCTTTTTATAGTGTATATAATCCAATCTCTAATAATCGTAATTTTGTTATAGTAATAATGGTATTATTTATGAACTTACCTATAGCCCGTCCTATGTAGGACGGTTGTTTTTAAGCTTTAAATAAATGTCAATATATAGAAGATGTTGCCTATCACATTGAAATTTTTAGTTGAAGCAGATTGAAAACAAATCAAATAGATGCCGGATTTCTGTAAGGAAATATAATAAAAACTTATATAGTAAGAACTCATTCATATTAGAACTGAAAATTATATGCTATTTATTTCTGTTCTCCAAAAGCCCTTGCAATAAATAACATTCTGTGCAAAATATTTGTTGTTTAACATTTTTCCTTGTAATCCAGTTGTTTTCGTGTAAACTTACTTTAATAACTTTGCTTTTGATTTTTCTCATTAAATGACTTTTCTCTAGCATGCTTGTTATTCCGTTCACAGCTTGTTTTAGACTATCCTATTTGACGGTTAGTTTGAATCTTTATACCGAAGCTTTTCCTACAAAATAATGCGACATTTGGTATTACAAATTGGAATTATCTAAATTATTGACAATGTACTATTGAGGCAATATCTGTTTTTAGGTGCAATTTTGCCCGCTTTGACATTCCAAGATTTCAGTTTTTATTGTGGTTTAGAGCATTCTAGATAGATTGATATTTTGCAAAATGTATAATATAATCAGCACTAAACTCAGAAAGTTAGTTAAATTAAAAAGTAAAACATGATTAAAGCATACAAATCAATATTTGAATTGTGCTAAATTAAATTAATACACAAACTCAACTTGCTGTGATATGAAGATTTCAATTCGAATTTTGTAGTTCGGATAAATAGAACCCGAGTCATTGATAATTCAGTGCTTTTAAATTAGCATGTGATCACTTTGACATCTCAAAGTGATTGCATGCTATTATATGGCACACAATCACTTTGTCATCTCGAGAGCATTCCAGGCAGAGAGAGATCTGGGCATTTATTAATAGTAGCATGCGATCACTTTGACATCTCAAGATCATTCCAGTTAGAGAGAGAGAGAGATCTGGGTGTTTATATATACATATTATTTTAACATTTTTGCCATTAACAACAGACAGGAGTAGGGTCTAGAGAAGTCTGAAATCAAATCAAGTCATCATCCTCTAGGTGAGCGGATGCGTCTTCACCTTCGGACGTGTGTCAGTACTCCGTCTAAGCAGGGTACATACAGAAGTGTGCTCTTCACATGGGGTCCTTTCATTTTCTTGTGGAAGGCTACTAGTAACTGATTTTCCTCACACTGTCTCAAACAGAAGGCTCCATTTTGACATTGCTGGCTGGTCAAAGAAGTCTCCTAACTGTGCCAGTAAGGCTCATAGAATCAAACAGGTATGTCACCATCTAGTGTCTTCTCCCATAGGTAAAAACATCTGTCAGAGAAAAAGAAAACCCCTGTACACCAGCCAAACTTCACACATTTTTATTTCCTCCAGTATCATGTTTAGTTCTGCATAAAGTTTACCAAAATGATCTGAGGTAATTTCCTTTTATAGGAACGTTTTTTTAATCTCTTTGCAGGAAATCAGTGGAAGTTGAAGACGATGCTGAAAATGAAGAGTAAACATTTCATTGAAATGCAGACCCTCCCAGATGTTTCTGTTATGGAACCGAAAACAACTGTCATTTTGTTTTCTGGAAAACTGGATTTTGCTTGTTTCTGATATGCTTAATATTGATATCTGTGATTTTTGATGTAACTGTTTTCAGATTTTTGTGACTTAATATTTATTTTTAACCAGAATGTTACTCCTGGCATTATTAATAAGCTTCTACAAGTTTCTTGTTCTACTACCATCGTTTTCAGCTGCTTTGCATGTATCAGGAGAACTCTGTGATTTTTGCTATAATTTTATTAAGTCTGTCTTCCTTCATTTCTCTTTCATTGTGTACTTAATAATGTGCTGCCACCCTTAAATTATCCACAGACTTACTATCAGGTAGTTAATTGTTTGTTTTAATGTCTTTTTAACTCCCTCAGTCTCATAATATTTTATTTGGATGTGAGGCAAAAGAAAATCAGATTTTTTGTTTTCTTTTTATCACGTTTTGTTGCAGATACTCAACATACACATACTATAGTCAGTCAGCTTTTCTGTAAGCACTGCATACATCCAATGAAATTAATGTAGAGGATGATACTTCATAGTTGTCATCAAATGTGATAATCATGTTTCCCGATTCTGTGCATGTATTCTAAAATATTTTGGGCCACCCCGGTGGCGCAGTGGTCTAAGCAATGGCCTCTGATCATTCGTCCAAACGGCTTCCGTGTTCGAATCCCGGTGAGGCATGGATGTTGTGTTTGTCTTATGGCACTGGCTCTCTCCCTTCCCTGGAACCAGTGACCCTAAATTAGGGACGGGCGACTGCTTATAGCCCATTGAGTTGCTCCCGGTGGTCGTTGAACCTCCAATCAAAAAAAAAAAAAAATATATATATATATATATATTTTGGTCTGCTTTTTATGTTCCTTTTAAGTCAAATCTTCATTATCTCCACAATACTCATAACAGGGTAACAATCTGTGACATTCATTTGTATATTTCCTGTGGTTTGTAAAATCCCAGTTGTGGTTTTTAAAGTTTGCAAGCAGTTTAGAATATTTTTGTTTCCTTTTTCAGCATGTTGCAGTCATTTTAGGTTTAATTTCTTACCACTATGTAAAAATATTTTTCTCTTGAGCATGTATTTTGTTTGTTTACGGTTTCACTAAATGAACTATCTAATAAAAACATTATTTTTCTTACTCTGCCCAGTATTTCTGTTAAAATCAAGAAAAACTTTTGATCTTTTACAAGTTCTTACTAACTTATTTCTGTTTTGAAGTATCTACAGATAGTCATCATGTCACCGCCCCGATGGTGCAGTAGTCTAAGCGATGGCCTCTGATCATTCATCCAAAAGGGGTCCGGGTTCGAATCCCAGTTAGGCATGGATGTTGTGTTTGTCTTATGGCACTGGCTCTCTCCCTTCTCTGGAACCAGTGACCCTAAATTAGGGACAGGTGACTGCTTGTAGCCCATTGAATTGCTCATGGTGGTCGTGAAACCTCCAATAAAAAAAATTGCCATCTTGTTCAAAAAATGTTGTTCAAAATTATCATTTAAATATGTATCCTATTAAAAGGTTATTGTTTCATTCAGTTAAAAAATATTCACAAAATATTCTTTTCAGCTAAGGATGACTATGCATATTTTAGTAGCCAAAAGTGCATATGATCACTTATGTTTTTTTTTTCATCTTGGAAGTGGATCTATGCAAAATGCATGGAAGCAGCGATTAATTGGATGTATATTCAAATGATGATTTGTAATCTAGTTGTGATTTTTTTTTCTGACATCAGAATAAGACAGCCATTTTAATATTTGCTGAAAATATATAGCAAATTGGCAGAAACTGATGAAAACATTTACTGAAGATGAAAAGTTTTTAGTAATATCTAACAGAGAAATGAGGCTACAAAACAGAAAATTATGCAAAGTGGTAATGTATTGGGTTAGTGCAGGGGAAACATCCAAATTGAGAATGCCACATGCAAACCATAATATAAATAGGAAGTACCTACCTGTCTAATCAAAGTAGTTCCCCTTTGCATCAACATGCTTCTACCAGTGGGTTGCAAGGTTGTGGATCCCATGTCAGTAAAACTCCAGAATCTGTGAAGCAAAAAAGGTTGCAACTGCCTGACAACACAGCATGCTCTGTTGAGAAGATCTACTTTGAGATGCTGGAAGAAGTGATAATCTGTGGGAGCAAGGTCTGGGGAATATGCAGAGTATGACAAGAGTTTTGTAAAGGTGGACATCTAGTGGTTTTGCTCTCCATAAGTCCTTTGGAAAAATAAATTTACTCTTTCCTCGGCAAAGGAAGATTTCCTTTACATCGAAATTGGCCCAGTGATGAAAAACATCTTAACTTAGATTTTGCAATCATGGTTTTTTACAAAAGGCTTTTCTGAACTGTGTTAAAAATCAATAACTTTACTTCAATGTAGTTATGATATTTGCTTACAGGTGGCATCACTCTTCCTTACCAATACATCAAAGTAAAGTTATTGATTTTTAATATAGTTCAGGAAAGTTTTTGTGCAAAAACACCGATTGTACAATCTAAGTTAGGATATTTTATATCAGTGGGCTCATTTTGATGTAAGGAAAATCTTCACTGAGGAACTAGGGTCAAAAAAAATTCCATTGGAAGTATGGTAAGCAAAATCACTAGGCATCCACCTTAACTGGAGGAGTTGTTGAACAGTCCTTTTGAAAGACACTTGGACGAGTGCTGCGAGGACCCCATGTAGATCAAAACTGGCTACTTGGTACAAAGCTTTTTGTGCATCTGCTGCATTTTGCTGCATTTCAACACAACAGTGGTTTAAATTGATGGTTCCCACCTGATTGGAGAAATGAAAGATGAATCATGCCAGCTGCAGATCAACATATGCCGCCCCAGTGGCGTAATGGTCTAAGTGCTGGCTTTTGACCATTCGTCTGAGGTGGGTCCAGGTTCGAATCCCGGCGAGGCGTGGATGTTGTGCTTGCCTTACAGCATTGGCTCTATCCTTTCCTTGGAACCAGTGACCCTAAATTAGGGATGAGCAACTGCTTACAGCCCATTGAGTTGCTGAAGGTGTTTGTGAAACCCCCAAACTAAAATCTACCAAGACCACCATATGAGAACGAGCAGTTTCTGTGGGTGTATGCGTGGCTATGGACAGCTTTTAAATGGTTTTGTTGTATCCAACCACTGCGCTAATCACTTGTTATAAAGGACCCACTTTTTATTGCAGGTTACAATCAGATACAGGAATCTCTCTCATTTGTGCCTGGCAAAGAGGAAAATGCATGCCTCCAGGATGTGTCTTTTTGGCTGCTGTCAATTCATTTGGTGCCCAGACATCCTGCTTTTTTCACCTTCCGCAGAACCACCAGATAGTGGACAAGCATCAAATGATGCAGAATGACCTTCACTACAATCTCACAGGCACTTTGTCATGGGTCAGCTTCTAAGATATTCTTCAGCTCCTCATCTCTTACAGCTTCTGGTGATCAACCACGAGGCACATTTGCAAGGGACGTGTCTCCTGCTTGGAATTTTGTGAACCATCAGCAGATGGTGTTCTTTTACAGTACCCTGACCAAGCACCATATTAATGTTCCAGACCACCATACCAGCTGAATGTCGGAGTTTGAACTCCTACTAAAAAAACTACTCACAACTCATTGGTCTCCATGGTCCACTGTGATTGACCCTGTGCACTTGCGGTTGAATTTGTCACGAAGTGAGGCACACTATGTGTGCACCAGATATATACACACATTGTGAAATATGTCATGTGATGTTGCAGGTCACCCCATCACTGGCTCTCTCCCTTCCCCCTGGAACCAGTGGCCCTAAATTAGGGACAGGTGATTGCTGGTAGCCTATTGAGTTGCTTATGGTGGTCGTTAAACCTCAAAACAAAACAAAAAATGTTGCCAGATGACACCATTCCACTAGAAGGGTAAAATGTGTCTACCCGCTGAAAGTGAACATTTCGTGTGCACCAACCCAGTAAATACATCAGTAGCTGCTGTAGCTGAACTTCTACAAACAAAATAGTTATATATTAAAGGGAGAGTTTTGTTTGGGATGTCATGATGCAGTATTGTAAAATATTTTGAGTAGTAAATTGTAGCAGCTGTACAAATAGATGTTTTGAAGCACCGTCTAAAAATCTTAATGTCACACAGGGGTTTTTTCTTTACTAATATGATTTTTGTCATACATATTTCATATATTTAGGCAGGACATTTTTATTATGTCTGTGGTTGGTGATCCATCTAAAACCAAATCAAGATTCATTCTTTTGCATGTAATTAAATTTATATGAACAAATAAATGAATTACTAAATAGATCTAAACATTCGGTATGTGCAGTTGCTGTCGTAAAAACAGGCACTCATCTGTAAAGAATGTGTAGTTTAAAAATTCTGTTCCATTTCAGATGAAGCATTTGTATTACCTTCAAGGAATATTCCAATCCTTATTCAGTTCATCATACATAAGTTTCTAAGTAACATAGAAATAGTGTTTAAGGTAGGTTCACAATTTAATCTATCTTTCCTAAGTCTTGGTGTGTTACCATCTGGATGCCTTCTGAAGTTTCATTGGTCAGTCTTCTTTTGTTGTAGTCATGTTTTCAGTTTTCCTCCAATCATCACAACCTTTAGAACTCATGTTCGCTATGGTGGTATTAACACGAATTTGTCAGAACACTGTTCTTCAACATCATGTTTAAATTCAATTGCCACTGCAAAACTCGATTTAATGTTCTGAAGGTTGGGAATTTGTTCTGGACTCGCAGAGCTTCTGCTAGTCGTCCTTCCAGAACAGCAGCAAATCTCACATATTTCATTTAATAGAGCTTTGGAGGGAAAACTTTCACCTTTTGGAGAAGATCAAGCAGTGAAAATAATGTAGTTGTGCCATTAGAAGCATGAAGAAATATTCAGCCTAAGAACAAACAGAGAACTACTTATTGTGAAAGAAGTATTCATTCATTCATTATAGCATCACAGGGGAACAACATGCAGAGATAAACTTTGAGAACAGAAAATTTGAATGGAAATTAAAAAAAGAATTAAGTATCTTTACCTACAAAATATCTCCCCATTTTTTTTATTCCAGTGCAAGGTTTCCTGTCTCTTGACAAATTACTACCTGTGTCAGTAATGGACCATGGAAAGACCTTCAACAAGATGAACCATCAGTTCATCTTGTTCCAGGTCTTCCCCATAGTCTGTTATCAGCTATTGAAGAATATAGCTCCAGTTGTGGTAATCTTTTATCTCTTATATGATAAACATGTCAAAATCATCTAAATATGTCACCCAACTGAAATCTAAAATCAGCATGACTAATCCATCAATTTTCCTCCTGAGATTCCTCTCACTACTCTTACATTAGCCACATCTAATCCACCTAATGAGACCATTGATGTAGTGAAGGTGATTGGCAACCTAGGGTCAAGATATATAATTTGCTGGTCTTTGGAAACAACAGCACAGACAACTGAGAAAGTAGTTCTGGGAAGTGACTGTAGTATCAGGTAAATATCTTCCTGAGAAAATTTTGCTCTATTTCTATATTTGATATGTTCTGAGAGTTTGTTCACAGCAAATTTAATTTCATATCATGCTTAAAAACATTCATTTTAACCTAGATTAGATGCAAAAAAAAAAGTATATATTATGAATAAGAGGAGGGGGGGGGGGAGGTGTGCTACTCAAGGAGCACCAAAAACACCTAGCACCTAACAAAATGGCAAATTAAAAACAAAAATAGGAAATTTATTGCCACCCTAGTGGCTGAGCAGTCTGAAGCACCGAGTTCTAACCATTTGTTGAATTCTGACCATTCATCCAAAGACAGGGTTGTGTATTTGGCTGATGGTGCTAGCTGTTTCTCTTCTCTGGAGCCAATTTACATAAATTTGGGACGGGGGAATGCCAGTAACCCTTAGAGTTACTTATGGTTGTTATTAAACTCTGCGGGGAAAAAATAAAGTGGTGAACATTCAATTGCATTGAAACTTTCTACTTGTGGGCGTTTCCATACTACAAAATTGGTTGCCGTGGCACACTTCCAACTTTAGCAGCCTTTTTGGTGCCACTAAACACTGGTGCCCTGGGGCCCCTTCATCACTATGCCTCTGAATGAGATACTTCAAACCCAACCCTGAGTGCCATAAAAAAAGTGTCTAAATACTGTTGAATAATTTTCATTTGCCTTCTAATTATTTGTTCAGTTGCTGCTTACCATCTTTGGTGAATCTGAATCCCCAGCATTCTGCGGGGCTCCAAGAAGCAACCTGCCAAATTGGCTTGGCAGTTAGTGTGTGCGAGTCTGGAGGAATTCGAGGCCACTGTGGTGCAGTAGAAGCATATCTGGCATGTAACTGGAAGACCCTGGGTTCGATTCCCGGTGGCGGCCAATGATCATTTTTCCGGGACTTACTTATAAACGTATAAAGAGCGATGGCCTCTGTTTGATGTCTAAATACTGTGCTATAAGCAGCCAATTGTGTTCTTTGAACAATCTCTGCTCCTTGGTAAAGTCTATCTTTTGTGTTACGGCTTGATTTGGTATATTTTCTGTGCATATAAACAGTTTGGGTTGTACAAAGGAGTGCAAAGTACTATAGTTTCTTAGAGTATGTTTATGTGCCTTTCATGACTGTTGGTTATCGTGACAACATTTTAAGTCATTTTAAGTTTAAGTCAGTGTCTTTATTCTGTAAAATTCTACACGCGAGTCACTTCACTTATAATTCCACGATTGCAACTTAATGGAAGGCAAAAGGTTTTCTATTTTTCTCTTATTTTTGCTACAGAAAACAATGTAATTCATTTGTATTATGCTAAGGGTAAAAGTCAGTGATTGCTCACTGAGTGTTTTCATAGTTAGTAACATTGTTTCAGAAAAGTTGTGCATGTGAATTCCATGGTGAAAACATTTTAATTCTTTTTAAATATCCGAAATCAGATTTTACCAGTTTTATGTGAGATGATTCAGTTTTATGTGATGTTTCAAGGCATGAAGACACACTCTTTGCTATATTTTGTCCACATAAAAGCATACAGAAAATTTATCAAATTGTATGTTTATTTTTCATGAAGTTTCTACATCAATATGGCAATAAGTATACTTACATAGAAATATACATCAAATGTATTTTCCTCATTATGATTTTATTTTAGTTTGATATGTATTGTTTAATTTTGTTAGTTGAGGCCAGCATTTACAACTTTTTTTGCATTATTTACTTTTACATTGAATTGATTTCATGTAATGTGTCATTATTTTTATGTGTTTCAAGGTTTTTTGTTCCCTTTGTGATAACAATAATCTTCAGACTAGATATCTTTTTTTTAATGGATAGTAATATATTTTTATTATTAATATATGAAATCAGCAGGTTGAACCTTTTGAAATGATAAAAAAACAATTTGTTAGCCATGTAAATGTTTACTGAAGCATTATTTTGTTTGATGTTTTAAATATTTAGTAAGTAAAAAAATCTCCTACTGAGGGGTTCCTGTTCACTAAATTTCCATGTGTTACATGATTCCTGACTTGTTACTAATTAATAGACCCCATAATTTGTTCTATGTCAGTCAAACATTTTTGTCAGTCATGTATGCAATATAATTTTGTGGCAAGATTGTCAGTCAGATATTTCTGCAATAATTATTATGTGGGATAGGATTTTTCTCTGAAGCACTGCTGTTTTTATTAATTAGTTAGCATTGTTTTCCTTAATGTGTATGATAAATTTGCTTTGAGAAAATTCAATACCTGCAGCTGTCGTGTTCGTTTGTTCTCTTGAGCCGCATTTTGAGTGTTTTAATTACGTATGTACTGCAAAAAACAATGACTGTATTTTTGTAAGAAAGAACAAGTAAGAGTATTGAAAACCCATAATGGTTGCCTTGTTTTATGCTATTGATATTAAAATAGCATACCTCAGAAAAAGATCTGATTGTGAGAAAATTGAAAAGAGCAATAAAAACAAGTGAATGAAATTTTTATCATCTGTATCTATTGATTATTATATTGGGTTGTCGGAAAAGTCATGACGTATTTTAGCCATGTTTTGCAAAGGTCATTTATTGATAGAAAGAACAAAGATCAATCAGTTCTATAATGCCCGTTTTGTTTGATAACCTTTTGCCATCTTTCAGTGAACTGCAGAATGCCTCGTTCATAGAAGGACCTGTCTTTCATGGCGAAAAACTCTACAAGGTGTTGATTTATAGCCTCATCTGAATTGAACGTTATACCATGCAAGGGCTGTTTAAGAGAGCGAAACAAATGGAAGTCTGACTGCGCAAGGTCAAGCGAGTATGCTGGGTGGGGCAACACATCTCACCCAAGCTCCAATAATTTTTGGCGGGTGATCAAACTCGTGTGTGGTCTCGTGTTGTCGTGATGGAACACAACACCTTTACGATGAACGAGCTCTCGACGTTTCTGGATGATGGATTCATTCAAACTGTCCAATTGCCGACAGTACACATTCGAATTGATTGTTTGGTTCCGTGGTAGGAGCTCGAAAATTACGACACCTTTAAAATCCCACCACACTGAGACCAGAACCTACTGCTGATGAATGTCTGCTTTGGATGTCGTTTGAGGCGAAGCAGCACGTCGGGACCAAGACCATTTGCACAGCACATTGTTGTACACAATCCACTTTTCGTCACCAGTTATCAGTCACTTCAAAAAAGGATCGTTTTCCTCATGTTTAATATGCATATTGCAGATGTTCATGCGCGCCATCAATTAAGCTTCTTTGAGTTCATGAAGAACCCACACATCAAGCTTGCTTATGTATCCCAGCTTCTTCTTCAGGTGGTCGTGAATGCTTGAATGATGGATGTGCAATGTGTCTGCAATCTCTCCTGTCATGTAACATGGGTTTGACTCAATCAATGCCTTGATTTGGTCTTCATCAACCTCGGTGGGCCTCCCGAACCGAGGAGCATCGTTGAGGTCAAAATCACCAGCACGGAATTTTGCGAACCACCACTGGCGCTGACGTTCTTGTAGAGTATTATCACCGTACACTCTACGGAACTTTTCACAAGCTTGACGCACGTTCTTCCCTTTACGGAAGTAAAACAGTAAAATATGGCGAAAAAGCACAGTTTGGTCTTCCATCTTCAACTTGATGTCAAATCTACGCAAATCAACCAAATCGCTCACTATTCTTTTTAGACTGCAGTTAGAAGTGGCACCTGTTGAATGCCATAGCGATAACAGAGCTGCGCATGCCTCTAGTACTTCCAAAACCGCCCAACCACCATCGGGTGCCAAAATACGTCATGATTTTTCCGACAACCCAATATAGGTGTTTGCATTACTTTCTCTGAAAAAGAGGATTTCATACAAGAATGTGTGTATATCTAGTTCTTAAAGTAGCTACTGACTTGTAGAAGAAGCTTAACTCATGGAAGTGAGCAGTTTCAAAATTTGTAGAATTGACCACATTTTTGACATATTTGGCCGTGTTGAAAGAATGAATGTAGAGATGCCTACTAAGAGAATTTATTCAGTCCTAGTGGTAAGAAATAAAGTTAGAGGAAGGCTAAGGAAATCATGGTGGGACCAGATTCAGGAATGTCTGCATGAGAAAAAGATAATTAATGTCAAGTACAAAAGCTCTTTTGTGAGACATGCAGGGATGTCAGTGGAGCTTGAGTTGTGTGCCAAGATCACTGTAAATGAAGACATTTGATCCATCAGCGGTAAGTTAGTAAAATCTAGCACCATCAGTTTTTAACTTTTTTTTTTTTTCTCTTTTTTTTTTTTTTTTTTTTTGGGGCAGATGAACGTTTTTTAAGGAGCTAACCTCTGAATATCAGATAACAGCCTAGTGATAAGTATGTGTAAACATAAATTTGATTGTGTGTGTAATTTTAACAAACAATTAGACATGTTCATCTGTTATGTCCAGTATATCTTGAAATGTATTCACAAGCGAGAGGACATCATATTTGTGTCCTTAATATCAGTGACATTTGATTAAAAGCAATTAATCATTCTGCCTTTCCACCCCAGATATGCTCAAGAGGGAATGATTTGGCTTGTGGCATACGAAATTCTTTGATTTCATGATGTGCTTATATCTTACAGTGGAGAATGTTACCTGAATATGCTTTCACCTAGTTATACCAGTATTGATGGGACTTACTTGCATTTGCTTTTCGTGGGGAGTATTTCTCTATTGTTTTTTTAGTTTTATTTTGTTCATCTCAAGTCAGCAGGCCAAGCTGACATTTTCTGTTTATACTGTTTCATGATGTGTTGTTCTTTGTCCAAATATCGCCCTTACCTGGCACGAAGCTGATCTCTGAAGAAAAAGGTGGTAGTCCATAGGTGCCAGGTCAGGGGAATATGCCGGGTGAGGTAACACTTCCCAACCAAAGTAAGGATCACGCCTTTGCGATTGACGAGGGCTGGTCGCTTCGATGTCAGTTGTTCTCGCAATCTGTTCAATTGTTGGCAGTAGAGGTCAGCATTTATCGTTCGATTAGGTGCCAACACCTCCCAGTGGATTATTCCCTGGACATCCCACCAAACACTCAACAAAACCTTTTTGGAATGCAGTCCTCCTTTTGAGGTCGATGGAGCAGGCTCCGCACCTTGGCACACAATCCGTCGACGCTTTACTTTAAGGTACAGTACCCATTTCTCATCACCCGTTACAATTCGTCCCAAAAACGGTTCATTTCTGTGACGAGAAAGCAAACTAAGGTACGGATTCTCTCTCGTTTCTTTGCAGAAAGCTAGTGCGGAAACACGGTTATCGAACTTGGTGATGAACCCAAGCGCATGCATCAGTCTTTGGACTGTTGTTCTGTGTACCGACAACGTTTCCGCTAATTCCTGAACGGTTAGATGTGGGTCCTCGTCAGAAACCACGTATGGACGTGGTTGATCTTTACAGCTTCTGTTTCCGTCCCGGAATTTCCGAAACCAACGGTGACATTTGCTATCATCAACTGCATCCTCCATATACACTGAAGTGTCAGAAAAACTGGTACAGACGAGC
This sequence comes from Macrothele yani, assembly GCA_039090855.1. NCBI lineage: Eukaryota > Metazoa > Arthropoda > Arachnida > Araneae > Macrothelidae > Macrothele > Macrothele yani. Next base: position 45,322,359 of record CM077004.1, read on the forward strand.
TTATGCAAAATACATAACAACGTCACCTATGCGCGTACTCGGTTGCGTCCGCCAGTGCGTATATAAAGCGATAGACATCCTTCCCAGCTGTTTTCGGCATGAGAATGACAAGTAATAACTATAAGCAATTTTCAATGTATTGTCATAGTTGGCGCTTGTGAGATGGGCTATAGTATTTCGGAGGTAGAAACGAAGTTCGGGTTTTCACCGACGACCGTTGCAAGGGTGTACCGTGACTACAACAATTCCGGCAAACCTGCGATACCAGTGTGGCCGTAAAAAAACATTGGGTGAACGTGACCATCGTCGACTGTCGGGAATCTTTTCACGCGATAGGCGTGCAACACTCGCAGGTATCATCGAAATTCAATGCTGGAGCCTCAACAAGCATCAGCGTCCGGACTGTGCAACGTATCCTACACGATATGGGCTTTGGGAGCCGACGCCCAACTAGAGTTCCCTTGATGGGTGCACGACACAGAGCTATGCGCCTCTCTTGGGCACGGTAACACCGCCACTGGACATTTGATGACTGGAAACAAGTAGCCTGGTCTGACGAGTCGCGTTTCCAACTGTATCAGGCAGGTGGAAGTATTCGTGTGTGGCGCAAACGCGATGAAGCCATGGATCCCTGCTGTCGACAGGGAACTGTACCGATTGGTAGGGGGTCCGTAATGGTATGGAGTGTGTTTAGCTGGACTTCACTGAGACCCCTGGTACGTCTACAAACGTCTGTGACCGGCCAACACTATGTGCGCATCATTTCTGACGAGGTACACCCGTTCATGTCCTGCATTCATGCTGATGGGTTGGGCCTGTTCCAACAGGACAATGCACCTCCACACAAGTGTCGGGACGCCACATTATGGTTAGAGGAGCATTCATTTGAGTTGGGGTGTTGCCATTTCCACCCAAGGCCCCAGATTTGAACGTGACAGAACACATTTGGGATGCCGTGCATTGCGCTATCGAACACAGAAATCCGAAACCTCGAAATACACCCAAATTGTTGAACGCTCTGCAGGAAGTATGGTGTGAATTGCCTACAGCATATTTCCAGAAGCTAGTGGAGTCCATGCCACGTCGTATGTCTGCAGTCCTGCGCTCCCTTGGGGGACCTACCAAGTATTAGACTGGTGTACCAGTTGTTTTTTTGGCACTTCAGTGTATACTTGACAGATGTTGCGGCAAGCCACAGCTGCAGTACTGCCTTTATCGAACTCGTACAGTAAACAATGTCTAATGTGCTCCTTATCGCATTCCATGTTACACCGTCAGTGATTTCCGTTACGAATGACTTACTCGAACAAACCTAGTGCCTGTATATGATCCACGCTTTATTGGCCGAAAATTCGGCATCGCAGCGTCATCTGTAAGTCCCATCCTGTGGTTTCCAACATCTGTCGGTCAACCACTCGCTCAATTTCGTTGACCCGACTACTGGGGCGCATACTCAAGGTGTTGAGAGCAATTGGCGGCCCCTCAAACGCACACTATCTAATGGAATTCACAAAGACCACTTGACAGACCACATTCTGGAATATTTATTCCGACGAAATTGTCGTCTTTCCTCTGAACACTGTTTTGAGGTGGTGATTGGTATCCACAAACAGTTCTTCCCTAGTACGTAATGTTTTCCAGTTCAATATTCGCACTAGATAGACAGGTTCTCAATGAGGAGGAAACACTTCTTTTCCGTCGTTATAAATACTTGCGAAAACCTGAACTACTCACATTCCATAAAGGCCCTTTTCAGGGCCAGCCATATTACCAAATAAATGCATTCCTTTAAAAAATAACCCACGCCGCATATTTCGCGTCCTTAATACTCGTCCCGCACAAGCCACACACCGATTACGTATTGCTCGCAGCGACGGAGCAAACAACGCCGACGCATCTCCAGCGCCACTGATCGCGAAACGTTTCTCCCGTGATTCCATCCGCGCGTTGGTTAAAGCAGACGACAGGGGCCAATCTTTTTTTTTTTTTTTTGAATGGAGGTTTAACGACCACCGTGAGCAACTCAATGGGCTATAAGCAGTCGCCCGTTCCTAGTTTTGGGTCACTGGTTCCAGGGAAGGGAAAGAGCCAGTGCCGTAAGACAAACACAACATCCATGCCTCACCGGGATTCGAACCCGGACCCCTTACGGACGAATGATCAGAGGCCATCGCTTAGACCACTGGGGCGGCCATCCAATCTTTGCTTCTTAATATATGCAAAGAAATCATTTTTCGAGAATGAGAGGCACTGTATTAAAACGCCGTTTGTTGCTCACGGTGACTCGCCGTTTTCTGTGATAACATGTGAAGGCAACCGAATTTGAACTAGGAATGCCGCCCCGGTGGCGCACTGGTCTAAACGATGGCCTCTGATCATTCGTCCGGGTTCGAATCCCGGTGAGGCATGGATGTTGTGTTTGTCTTACGGCACTGGTTCTCTCCCTTCCCTGGAACCAGTGACCCTAAATTAGGGACGGGCGACTGCTTATAGCCCATTGAGTTGCTCACGGTGGTCGTTAAACCTCCAATCAAAACAAAAAGAACTAGGAGCTAAGAAAAGTGTCACTTAAAGCGGGTGTAAACTTTGGAGGCTCCCCCAACCGTCAGGGGCACAAGATGGCCAAAGCTAAACGCTGTTGCTGCACTAAAGAAAAGCTGTCTCAGCCGCCCCGGTGGCGCAGTGGTCTAAGGCGTTGGCCTCTGATCATTCGTCCGTAAGGGGTCCGGGTTCGAATCCCGGTCAGGCATGGATGTTGTGTTTGTCTTGCGGCACTGGCTCTCTCCCTTCCCTGGAACCAGTGACCCTAAATTAGGGACGGGCGACTGCTTATAGCCCATTGAGTTGCTCACGGTGGTCGTTAAACCTCCAATCAAAAAAAAAAAAAAAAACTGTCTCAAAGTACGGATGGCCGCCCCGGTGGCACAGTGGTCTAAGCGATGGCCGCTGATCATTCGTCCGAACGGGGTCCGGGTTCAAATCCCGGTGAGGCATGGATGTTGTGTTTGTCTTACGGCACTGGTTCTTTCCCTTCCCTGGAACCAGTGACCCTAAATTAGGGACGGGCGACTGCTTATAGCCCATTGAGTTGCTCACGGTGGTCGTTAAACCTCCAATCAAAACAAAAAAAAAAAAAGTACGGATGAGGAAGGCTTAAGGTGCCTTAAAAAAACTGCGACCAACAAGCAATCCTATGAACGAGTCCGTCAAGATTACCAGAGAGGTTCGTCTATACGTAAGGATATTGCTGCGGAAGGTCGTGTGGCCGCGTCCGGGTCAAAGTTACTGGCCCGTTGAAAGATGTAGAGAAAATCGCTGAACTCGAAGTGGGCTACGATCTCAACATGTGCTAACCAGGACCGGATAGAAGTTCTGCAGGACCCTGAGCAAAATTTCATTGCGGGCTCTAGAAAATGCATCTCATATTTTAATAAAGTTACATGAAAAATGTCCGTAAAGAACACACACAAAGACTATCATAAAGAACAAGTGATTATCTCAAAGAAGAGTGTAACCTTAAGGAAAAGACCTTTACATTGATTGAAAGTTCAGAGAGAGAGAGAGTAAAAAGTGTTAAAATCGATTTCTTTCTGGAGAGAGGGAAAAGTTGTGTTGTGGTACTTGTAAAAACTTCCACGCACTATGATAAAAAGTCTGCATAGAGAATATTTTTAATAAATTTCGCAGAGAATAACAAGGATCCCTCTAAAATAAATTCATTTAAATAGTTTTTTCCCTTGATATACAGGGTTAGACAGGATAATGTGAACACCACACTCAAAGACGTTAGTTTATTGCAGCTGCGTACGTCGCAACACGTAAAGGTATCCACTACTTTATGGTTGTAATAGCTTTGTTTAGAACCTCAAGGTCCTGTTTAAGCGCATTTAAAGTTTTGCAAAATTTCTTTCAGGGTGACGACGAAATAAGCGACCCATCGGACTTCAACAGAGGGCTAATTGTTGTTGGCCGGCTAGTTGTTGACTCCGTGGCAACAGTCGCCAGGTTAGTGGGGCTATCGAGAACTACTGTGTCTAGCGTCATGACAACATATACCGTGTCCGCGGCAAAACCTCTCCTGCGAAACACAAGAGCGTCCGAAAAACGACCCTGACTGATAGAGACAGGAGAGCATTAAGGAATATTGTGGCCCGTAATTACAAGATCACGTCTCCGAAATTTAGTGCGGAGCTCAGTCTGCATCTCCAGATCCCAATATCGACGAAAACAGTGTGCAGGGAACTGCATAAACAAGATATTTATGGTAGACCTGCTTTTGCAAAACCTCTGATGACCCGAGTGAATGCACAACGACAGTAGTGCCAAGAGCACACAACGTGAACTGCCGATGCATGGAAGCGTGTAATGTGGTTGGATGAACTTACATTCTGCCGCCCCGGTGGCGCAGTGGTCTAAGGCGTTGGCCTCTGATCATTCGTCCGTAAGGGGTTCGGGTTCGAATCCCGGTCAGGCATGGATGTTGTGTTTGTCTTACGGCACTGGCTGTCTCCTTCCCTGTAACCAGTGACCCTAAATTAGGGACGGGAGACTGCTTATAGCCCATTGAGTTGCTCACGGTGGTCGTTAAACCTCCAATCAAAAAAAAAAAAAAAGAACCTACATTCACACTATTCCCCACCGCAGGACGTGTTTACGTGTGGAGAACACTGTCAGAAGCGTACAACCTATACTATACTATCTGCTCTCAACATGGTGGTGGTTCTGTCATGCTCTGGGCAGTCATATCGTGATTTTCAGCAGGTCCCCTGATCACCTTGAAAAAGCGAATGACTGGCAGGGCGTATGTTTCCTGCAGGGGATGCCATCTATCAAGATGATAACGCCCCAATTCACAGAGCTCGGAATGTTCAATCATGGTTAAAGGAACATGAGGACGAACTTTCACACCTTCCTTGGCCTACCCAATCACCAGACTTAAACATCGAGCCACTGTGGTCTGCGGTGGAAAACAGAGTAAGATCCCGTTATCCTCCTGCATTTTTCAAGGACATGGAGCAGTTTCTACATGAAGAATGGTGTAACATCCCATTAACCACTATCCAGGATTTGTATGCGTCCATTGCAAAGAGAATTCAGGCCGTTTTGAATGCCAAAGATGGTCCCACACCCTATTAGGTACGTAACACATTTTCCTAGGTGTTAATATTATTCTGTTCTACCCCGGTAGTTTTAGTGATTGATTTTCGATGCAAGGTAGAGTAACTGACAGATTAGTGACATTTTTTAACTTTTACATATGCCCGCATATATGAAAATTGCCCGCTTGCGTGCTTATACTGGGGCCGGTAAATTGATGGTTAAGCACTGTATGCATTATATACGGTCGAGTCACATTATTGTGACCACCAGCTAATATACAGAGTAACCGCCGAGTGCAGTGCGGACAGCACTAGACTGGCTGGGAGTGAGTCAATAAGGTGCTGGAATATGAACAGAGGTATGTGGAATCATGCTGACTGCAGTGCATCTAACAACTGCTGGAGGGTGCGTGGTGGGGGATCTATAGAGCGAACAACACGATCGAGGTGGTCCCACAGATGCTCAATTGGGTTTAAGTCTGGGGAATTAGGGGGCCAAGGAAGTACTTTGAAGTCTTCATCGTGCTCTTCCAACCTCTCTCGTACATTTCTAGTTGTGTGACACGTCGTATTGTCGTGCTGGAAGATCCCATCCGCCCCACGGAAGACAAGCAGCATATATGGGTGTACGTGGTCTGCAAGGATAAATTCATAACGAATTCGGCCCATAGTGCCTTCCACAGGTATGAGTGGACCCAAAGAATGCCACGAAAACATTCCACAGACATGACGATGCTCCCACCAGCTTGTGTTCTTCCAGCAATGGTTGAAGAGTGTTTGTTCTCCGATGTTTCTTGCCTTATACGCCAACGTCCATCCGTTCGATGAAGCAGAAAACGTGACTCATCGGAGAAGGCAATCCTTTGCCAATCAGCGAAGGTCCAATTCAGATACTGCCGTGCAAATGTAAGCCTTATCTGCCGACGCACTTTCGTTACCATAGGTGCAGTCATCATCCGTCTGCATCGGTGCCCCGTAAGCAGCAAGGTTCGCTGAACTGTCATCTTAGACACACTTCCGGTAGCCCCCTGGTTCATGCGGTCAGTGAGTTGCTCCGCTGTAGCGTGTCGATCGGCCCTCACGCACCTTCGAAGCCGACGTTCACCTCTCACATCAATGTCATGTGGTGCTCCGCAGTTTTCACGTCGCTTATGAGCAATGGTGCCATTTCGCCAATCACGATGCACTTTAACCACAGCAGCACGTGAACAGTTCACAAACTGCGTTGTTTCAGAAATATTGCCACCCTTGGCCAGAGGGCCGATAAGCATCCTTTTTTGAAAATCTGATAAATCGCTGCTGTTATCCATGACAGCAACGGGTGATATGTTTTCAGAATGCCTACGGCACACCTTATGTAACCTCCAAGACAGCTCACGACACGTGCCTTCTTTCATTGACTACGCGCTGTTGACGTCAAAGGTAGGAGGTGGTCACAATATTGTGACCCGACTGTATTTAATCAACGTCAGTCGTCAACCATTTTGAGTCCATTGCTGGGTGAAGGTCTTCCCAAGTTACATGCATAACTCTCGCTCTTGAGTCATTTTCTTTCATGCCACTCCAGCATGCTTTCTAATTTCATCCACCCATTTCCCACGTGGATAAATGAGTTACAAGTATGATTTTTTCCCTTCCGTCTATCTATTTGTTCGGGTACAGGCACAACATTAATGCATCCGTAGGCTAAATCTTTCCTCTTTTTCATTTTCTTTTGAACTGGTCTATAAGAATGCTGAGTCATGCTATTTTTTTTTAATTGAAGGTTTAACTACCACCGTGAGCAACTCGATGGTTATAAGCTGTTGCCTGTCCCTAATTTAGGGCCACTGCTTCCCGGGAAGGGGGAGAGCCAATGCTGAAAGACAAGCACAACATCCATGCCTGACTGGGATTCGAATCCATGCCCATCTCAAACGAATGATCAGAAGCCATCGCTTAGACCAGTGATGGCGAACCTATGGCACGCTTGCCGCTGGGTGGCACACGAACACTATTTGAGTGGCGCACTGATATGAAAACATTAACATTAAGTAAAAATTTAGTTTTTGAAAACAATAATTTTATATTTAGATATTTTTGATTAGATATTATGGGTTAGATATTTTTGTTAGATTTCCTTGTGGAAATGTAATTAGAGAGGAATTCGTTAAATTGCTGAGTTTACCAACTATGATAATAGGGAAATATATAATGTGTGAAGTGAAGCAGAAATTTGTAGTAAAAATGGGGATTGACTTAAATAAAATAGTGTTTGTGACTGCTGATGGTGCCCATAACATTGAAAACAATAGGTTATGAACCGAGCATGAGCGAGTAGCATTCAGCAACAAGTTTCACACCAATGTGATTATGTAAATATGATTTTTTAATTATATTCTTGCAAATTAAATCAGGTTCAAATTGAAATTGTCTTAGTTTTAAAATTCACCTTCTAACCTATTCTGTTAATGTCATTTTTATCTTATTCGCAAAAAAATTAGAAAACTAAAAAACAAAGCAAAAATTAGAAAACAAAATGCAAGAGAGGTGGCACACTAGACACTTGAAAGCAGTAAAGTAAACTTTAAGTGGCACACTAGTCAGAAAAGGTTTGCCAGCCCTGGCTTAGACCACTGCAGCACCCTATTTCTCCTAAGTTTCCTTGCTTGCGAGGTTAATGTGCATTTCTATTTACCACGATATTTTCATTTTTAAAGAATGGCTGAAAAAAATAATGCATTTTCATCAAGCAGCTGACAATAATGCAGAAAAAAATTTTCGTTTTTTCTTTAACCTTTCATTATGCAAAGCAGTGATTACGCCGGAGCAACTGGCGAAAACTTTCAGAAATATAGAGTCTCGTGTTCAAGCGCAAGGCTAGGGTGGGCTTCAGCACCCCACCTCCCCCACAGTTTTCTTTCAGCCCACCCTTTAGCCCCCCAAAAATATTTAAACGATGAGAACACACATAGCGAGTGTAACCATTTAAGATTTTAGGGAACTTGGATAAACGTATATAAATTTTTCGAACTCACAAAAATTTTGTTATGCAGTCTTTCCAAAAAAAAATCAAAAAAAAAATCATGCATATCACTTAGCTTCTTGATCTCAAAGACTACAGTCTTGTGACGATTATACATATATACATTAAGATAATACAACGTAGTTTGTCACAAATATTTATTTTTTCAAGCCGACCATGGTTTCGCTGGGTATTGACCTAGCTTCATCAGGTACAATGGCACGTAAATATTCTAATTGTATATGACATCATAAATGGCGTTTACAATCACGTGTTTTGGTTAGATGCTTCCACGCGCTTGATAGAAATGGCGTGGATGCCATATCATTAACAAGTCGCGAAGACTTCTGATATATATATGGGAAGCTTCCAAAATATCAAGTTTGGTGATATTCTATCAAGCGCGTGGAAGCATCTAACCAAAACACGTGACTGTTAACACCATTTATGATGTCATATACAATTTGAATATTTGCGGGCCATTCGTCCTGATGAAGCTGGGTCAATACCCAGCGAAACCATGGTCGGCTTGATCGTCACAAGACTAGTATTTGAGATCAAGATTCTTCAGTTTAACGGACTTCTAGACTACACCAGTGCGTAAGTATACGTTTGTGCATCTTAAACGGAGCCATTTTAACATCATGATTGGCTACTTCGAATTCAACTTTCTACGTGAAATGAATTGTGGGAACGTTGTACATCTAATGTTCCTAAAAAGACATGACGACTTTAAAAAGTACGATTAATCGTTTCTCGAAACTGAGAATAAAGATGTTTAGGTTACTGAACCATTTGAATTTCTTACTACGATGCAAAAGACATCGCATCTTACCGAACTTTATATCCTTGAAATGTAACCTATTACCTACTCAGAACATAACATAAGCAATGAGTAATGCTTCGTTTGCCATTCTTAGAGCTATTATTAAAGACACTCGGAAGAACATTTTGAAGGTGAAACATGAACTTTATGATCTACATCTTTGGTTAGCTAACAATTTAGCTGATTTTGATACTTTAGACAAAAACACTTCAGTTCGTAGTATCAACATGTCATCGAATCACAGAATTTCCCTCGAAAGAAAATTCCAAAAATTGATAGCTGGTAATAAGAATGAGCAGGCTGATGATACACATAGTAATAATAACGGAATGGTGTACCCAGATAATGAAGTGTTTGTCAACTTGTCCGGTCATAGTCTCATTGAAATTCAGAAGCGGACTTTACGATATAATTCTAATTTTGATGTCTCAAGAAAGATACCGGTGTCAGACATAGTTGCGTCAGTTGAGGAATCTCTAATAAAAAGCAGTCTCAACTTTGAAGAAAAAGAAATAGTTAGACATTGTATCAGCCAAGTGGTAACCGCAAATCACGCTACTTTATCTAGACCAAATTTAACCACCAAAGAATTTAATACGCTTAAAGAATTGCGCTCAAATTCCAATTTAATCATCACTAGAGCTGACAAAGGATGCCAGGTGGTTGTGTTAGACAAAAATCATTATGATAACAAAGTCAAAAATCTTATTTCGGATGGACCTTACAAAGAAATAAAGAATGATCCTTCAGATAAACAATTGAAAGAAATACAGAAATTGATCAAAAACTCAGAAACTCTGAGCCAAAACATAAAAAACAAACTTAAACATTCATACATCCGTTGTGCGAGATTCTATGCTCTCCCTAAAATACATAAATCTGGAATTCCTTTCCGGCCTATAGTAGTAATATCGGCACAGCAGCGTATAAGTTATCCAAGTTTTTATCTTCAAAATTATCTACATTGGTCACTCCAAACGAAACATCTGTGAAAAATTCCATTGAGTTTACCAATCGACTCAAACTATACCCCTGCGTAGATCAACTGATGCTATCCTTTGATGTGGTATCTATGTTCACCAGTGTTCCAGTAAAAGGAGCTCTGGAATCCCTATAAGCAGGTCTTATAGAGCATCATTATAGCCAACCTGAAGTAGAAGAAATTACAAGACTAGTGGACATTTGCATAAAACAGAACAGTTTTTCTTTCGGTGGAATGTTTTATGAACAGACGGAAGGTCTAGCTATGGGCAGCCCACTGTCACCTATATTATGTGAAATCTACATGCGTCGATTTGAAGAAAAACTTTTCAAACTCATGAAATTTAACTTATGGATACGATATGTAGACGATACTTTCGTTCTACGGAAGGGAAAACATTCTGAAATTCCGGAATTAGTCAAACTTATAAATTCCATTGATCCTTACATTCAATTCAGCTATGAAACTGAAAATAACGGATGCCTACCATTCCTTGACGTCCTGGTAACTCGCTTAAATGGATCTCTCGCAATCACAATTTATCAGAAGCCTTTCGATGTTTTCTCACTTCCACATGCCAAGTCTAATCACCCTTGGCAACAAAAACTCAGCGCTTTTTACAGTTGCGTATGTCGCGCGATGCATATATGTTAAGATAAAGACAGTTTTGAAAAAGAACTTTATTTCCGTAAACGTGTTGCAGTACAACGATACAATCCTTCTATTATAGACAAGGCTCTAGCAAAATTCTGGAAACCGAAGCCTATCTCCACGTTAACTCCTGTGATGCGCCCATTGCTAGATTATTTTGACATTATTCCATTTTCTCGTGACCTTGCCTTCAAAATTTCAAAAATTATCAAAACCTTTAATTTTAAGGTGATTTTTAAACCCATATACAAAATGAAATTTTTAGGATCAAAGGAGGATGTTGAAGACGAAAACTCTTGGGGAATTTATCAAATTCCATGTGAATGTGGCGCTTCGTATATAGCATACCGTAGAGCCTTGCGTTTTCGATTGAAGGGCACATTCGAAATTGTGACCTAAAGAAGTCATCGATGGCTAAACACTGTTACGAAAAGGACCATAAACTTCTCTTTGAGAAAGCAAAACTAACTGACAAGCCAGATTCAACCACCAAACTTGATATTTTGGAAGCTTTCCATATATATCAGAAGTATTTGCGACTTGTTAATGACATGGCATCCACCATCCACGCCATTTCTATTAAGCGCGTGGAAGCATCTAACCAAAACACGTGATTGTAAACACCATTTATGATGTCATATACAATTAGAATATTTACGTGCCATTCTTCCTGATGAAGCTAGGTCAATACCCAGCGAAACCATGGTCGGCTTGAAAAAATAAATATTTGTGACAAACTACGTTGTATTATCTTAATGTATATATCACTTAGCTGTTCTCTGGGATTCAGAGGTTAGCTCCTCAAAGAAAGAACTTACTGATGGCGTAACAAATGTCTCCTGACATCCATCAAACGTTGCACACAAGACCTTTTGTGCTTCATACTCTATCTTTTTCTCATGCAGACATTCCTGAATCTGGTCCTCCCAACTCCCATGATTTCATTGGCCTTCCTCTACCTTTCTTTTCTGCCACTTGGGCTGAAAATTTTTTCTTAGTAAGCATCTCATCACTCATTCTTTCAACATGGCCAAACCACCGAAGAATATTAGTCTCCACCTTGCTGATAACATTTTGCTTCACATTACACAACTGCAACACATCTTCATTCCTCACACGATCAGAACGTGCCTTGCCACAAATCCTCCATAAGTAATACATTTCTCCAGCACACAAACAACTCCTATGTTTCTTCTGTAGTACCCAGGTTTAAATACCATACATGTACATGAATAGGAAAGGAAATATTGTAATTCCAGAGCAGTCAGGCCATTTATTCAGATTAACAGCTACACGAGTGGAACAAGTCAGTATGTTGTAGCACCACCTCTAGCTCAGATATAAGCGGTTACCTGGCATAGCATAGACGCATACAGTTCCCGGATACTGTCCTGAGGTATAGCAAATCACATTTTATACAAATTGCGAGCCAGTTCGCCAACATTCCGGTATTGGTGCAGGTGGCATCCCATCATATCCCAAACATATTCGATCAATGAGAGGTCGGGTGATCGGGCTGGCCATAGAAGGGTGTCTACATTATGGAGGCAGCCCTGAAAGTGCCATCCGTGTGTGGCCGGGCATTATCCAGTTGAAAAATTGCTCAGTGATGCTACAACAGAAATGGTCACACAACAGGTCATATAGTTATGCAACTTGAAGTATTTATTCCGTATTAAATGGTGTAACAATTGATAAAACATACAACGACTAACTGCCCATCTTTCACACTCAGAACGGGAGGCTTTTTCAAGACCAGTGAACACAAGAATAATTTCGGTAACGACGATAATTTGAAATCTTGGAGCGCGTATCTACTACGTGTCTAGGTGATATTGCGTCTCGCGGAAGGTGGTGTCTCGTGACCTACCTTTCAAATATTCTCTCTCATTTCCCCCTTAATATTCTATGTCAGTAGGATCTTCCACGCAGCCGAGAGTTCGAGGGAAGGGCTCTCGTTGCAAGGGTTGGGGTGCATGGATATTTCGATGATTTCTCTAGTCAGTGTTCTTTTGTAGTCAGTGTATGGAGCGATCCACTTCATGTTTTTCCACACTGGTACGGCGTCATATTGGGCTACTTCTTTGCATAGCGCTGTTTGTGTTTTTCCTACTTTAATGTCCCTTATGTGTTCTTTCCCCCTAATTGTAAGGGATCTTTTGGTCATTCCGATGTATGACCGAGACAAGCCATCTGGATATTCTAATGGTATCTCATACACCCCAGCTCCAGATTTCACGTCAAGGTCCTTATGCGTATTTGTTGTTGCTGTGGTGATGGACATTGGTGATTTAATTCCAATGCGTAATCCATGGCGCTTCATAAGGTTCTTAAACACAAACGAAAAATTCAGGATTCTTTTTTTTTTTTTTTTTTTTTTTGATTGGAGGTTTAACGACCATCGTGAGCAACTCAATGGGCTATAAGCAGTCGCCCGTCCCTAATTTAGGGTCACTGGTTCCAGGGAAGGGAGAGAGCCAGTGCCGTAAGACAAACACAACATCCATGCCTGACGGGATTCGAACCCGGACCCCTTACGGACGAATGATCAGAGGCCAACGCCTTAGACCACTGCGCCACCGGGGCGGCAAAAATTCAGGATTCATCGACTCCTGGGCAAAAATGTCTTGTGGTTCCTGGTTATCATCTTGTGTGAGATGGATCGCAGAGTCCGTTCCGAGAATCCAGCAATGACTCCTTTGTTGATGATATTTGTTATTTCTCTGTCCCTCATGTCCGGCTATTATAGAAAATTGCTCCCCAGACAGTCACACCCGATGTGCGAGCCATGTGTCGTTCTACGGTAAAGGCAGGATCTGCGTCTGTGTGCTGTCCAGCTCTTCTTCAGACACGTGTGCGCTGGTCATCGGCATGTATAGGAAGGAAACGATTGCAATTCCAGAACAGTTGGGTCATTTATTCAGATAAAATAGTTACACGATAGAATAAATCAGTACGTTGTAGCGCCACCTCTGGCTTGGATACAAGTGGTTAGCTGTCACCTGACGTGGCATAGACGCATACAGTTCACGGATACATCCTGAAGTATAGTTCCAAATGGTGTTTGCCGCCCCGGTGGCGCAGTGGTCTAAACGATGGCTTCTGATCATTCGTCCGAGATCGGTCCGGGTTCGAATCCCGGTGAGGCATGGATGTTGTATTTGTCTTACGGCGCTGGCTTTCTCCCTTCCCTGGAACCAGTGGCCCTAAATTAGGGACGGGCGACCGCTTATAGCCCACTGATTTGCTCACGGTGGTCGTTAAACCCATATAAAAAAATGGTTTAAATTGCGGTCCAGTTCGCCGATATTCCGGAATGGGCGTAGGTAGCGTCCAATCGTGTCCCAAACATGTTCAATCGGGGAGAGATCGAGTGATTGGGCTGGCCATGGAAGGGTGTTGACATTACGGAAGCAGGCCTGGGAAAGCCATGCGATGTGTGGCGGGGAATTATCCTGTTGAAAAATTGCTCGTTGATACTGCGACAGGGATGGAAACACAACAGGCAGTAGAATGTCTTCGACTTACTGTTGAACCGTAGGGTGGTACGGAGGACTATCAAGGATGTCAGGTTGTCGTAGGAAATGGTTCCCCCAGGCAGTCACTCGCGGAATATTAGTCGTGTGCCAACGGTTAAGGCAGGATCCGTGCGCTTGGCGGCTCGTCTCCAGACACGTATGCGCTGGTCATCGGTGCCAAATGCAAACTGCGACTCATCACTGAAGACAGCACGGCACCACTGGACACAATCCCACGTTGATCAGACCCGACACCACTGCTGCCGGTGCCGGCGATGCTCGCTGTTCAGTGGTTAGCGGCGGAGTGGCCTCTAAGAATGTAGTACCCGTGTTTCAAGTCGTTTGGCAAATGTCCAGATGGCTACTTCCGTACCTGTTGACAAAGCAACATGGCGATGGATGGTTGAGAGCGACGAATTCGGTTCTGTTCGTGCGGCTTTCGCAATCATGAGCTGTGGTCGGTTCTCACCTCGTGTTCTCTCGTTGCCCTCAGCCATCCACCGTCCGCGTGCCACTAGGCTGTGCCCTCCTTGACCCATTGGCGCCAACTTTATCCGATAGCCGAGTCGATCTGACACAAATTCCTGGCGATTCGGAGACTTGATCAACCAGACAATCTCACCTCAATTATACGCCTCTCTCAACTGCTCGTACCGTGCACGGATTTAACGATGGGGCAACCTCACAGACCGTGAAAGTCAATGCAACCACAATTTGCTGTTACAAGCTTTGCTCTTGATATACCCTCCTCGATGCGCGGTTCTCATGCGCTATTACGCGCCACTATTTCGTCATTGGCCATTATTTTTTAATCATTTGGATATTCGGCTCTAAGGAAGTGTATGTGCATGCGAAGTTTCATCAGGATCGAACGACTTTCTCAGGGTGATTCGTTTTTGTTTGTTTGTTTTTTGTTGTTGTTTTTGCAAAGAGTGTATAAAATTAATTTTTTTTGTTAAATTTAGTGTTGTATTTCTGGGAAATGGAGGGATTCCTGTGCAGTGGCGCAGCCAGAAATTTCTTAAGGGGGGGGGGGTCGTCCATGGGTTTGGTTCATTGGTGAAAGCCCCATATATACACATATATAGCTTTAAATTCATACTAAATCTCCCCTCAAGGGGGGTCCGGACCCGAGGACCATCCCTTGGCTATGCCTATGTTCCTGTGAACGAATGTCTAAGAGTAGTAGAAAATAATATTTTCGTAATTATTGGTTTGAGATGAAAGACAGATAGATAGATAGATGCCTTGTTAAGTTAAGAACTGAAATTCAGAAGCAGTTGCATGACAGAAAATGTAAAAAAAAAAGACTTAAGCAAGCTAAAATTGTAAAATATTATCATGTTAAAGGCGCGTAGATTCGTATCCATGCTTCCCAGTACTAGATACATTGAATAAATACTACGTACAGTATATACCTTGAAACATCTTTTGTTTTAATGGGAATAACATTATCAGAGTCTAGTAAAATCTACAAAAAAGGGACTTCTTTTTCGGCAAAATTTCTTCCAAGCACTTTAAAATGTGAGCCCTCCTCGTACGGTACTTAGCCCCCTAATAGCCCCCCCCGAGTTCTGAGCTGCTTCTGATGTCGCCACTGTTCGTGTTCAAGCCTTATAAGGTAGTTGTTTTAGTAGTTATAATGAACAAGCTTAACTGCTAGTAATGTTGTAGTAGTAATTTAGATGAATAAAGTCTTATGCTGGTTGTTAATAGTAACACTTAATGAAAGAGACCTAACAGCCAGACAGAGGTCTGACAAAACTATGAACTGAGAAAAAACGTACTTACTAAGGAAACCTTTTATTAGGGAAACTCCTGGTATTATCCAACACACACTTCACAGAGCACAATAATGACGAAGAACCTAATCACATAGAACGAAGCTCTCTTTACATCAAACGAAGATCTCTTACACATAAAACAAAACTCTCCCACGTACACAAAAGCTCTCTTAGGTATCGTTGAACGCGCCTATTTATACTGCCTACCACCACGTCATGACTTACACTCATTGCCACATATCATTCAGCGGGAGAAATAACATCTCGTTAAGTAAGAAGATAATTTACATAGGAAAATAAAATAACTAGAGATAGTAAAATCAAAAGGAAACTGAATCTAGAGTATACGTTACAGCCTCTGTCGATGTGTCGATGCACAGGGCTGATACTTTTAACATCTTTTATGATATGGCTTTGTTTTCCATGAATGAAGGTATGTTCGTACCAAATATTATTCAATTATTGTTATTATTCACGATGTCATTAATAATAACTTGGGTAAAGCTGCGAATGGGACGACATGTACTTTTCCATATTGTACGTTTGTACAATGTCCTCCGAAATTCAATGGGGAACTTAATCATTATTTTCTACTCTAAAATTTTGCTTTTTCTACTGGAAATTCCCTACGTTTTTCCTATTATTACGGTAGACACACAGTGGAGTAGCCAGAAATTTCTTTAGAGGGTGGTCTATGTATTTGGTTCATTCAGGGGTTTATCCAGGAATTTCAAATGGGGGAGGGGTGCTGAAAATGTTTGGGGGAGTGTTGCATAAAAGGAAATTTTTCCGAGGCTAAAAATGTTTGTAGTGAAATACGCATTTGTTTTTTAACCTAGGATCAAACTGGGGAACACTTCAAAAGTGATTACTGTTGATATTTTATAGTTAAGAATGGTTACAAATGAAAACCCTTTTGCAAAGCTTCACATGGTTATTTTTTTTTATCAACAAGAGTTTCTGAAACAGACACTGATATTTTCGCTAATCTTGTGCACGCTGATATGATTCAAAAGTATAACTGCAAAATTTGTAGCAGGCTAAAATGAAGAGATATGTACATATGTTTTATGGCTGCAATGACTGACTTAAACAATAAAAAAAAGAAACATTTGAATGCTATATAGATATATAGATATATTTTTTAAATTGCCCGCTAATAAGGGGTACCACATGCCATAGTGGGAGGAATTATATCCCCTGTCTGGAAACAGAAGCGAGGAGTGCGAGAGTCAAAACATCTCCCAAGGAAGATCAGAAAGGCCGCCCCGGTGGCGCAGTGGTCTAAGGCGTTGGCCTCTGCTCATTCGTCCGAAAGGGGTCCGGGTTCGAATCCCGGTGAGGCATGGATGTTGTGTTTGTCTTACGGCACTGGCTCTCTCCCTTCCCTGGAACCAGTGACCCTAAATTAGGGACGGGCGACTGCTTATAGCCCATTGAGTTGCTCACGGTGGTCGTTAAACCTCCAATCAAAAAAAAAAAAAAAAAAAAAAAAAAAGATCAGAAAGAGAAGCGAAGAAGTTTATAAAATGGGTAATAGCCAAACGCCGGTTAACCTTTACTGTGTATGACCGCCCAGTTCGTTCCTCGCTCTCGCGGTTTCTGAAGGGAACTGCTGGTATACAGTAGTGGCCAAAATTGTGGAAACCTTTCGGAAAAAGTGTATTTTTGAGGTTTGATGGTTCATAACGCCACTTTGTTTTGGAGTAATACCATACAATTGTATATCAATGGAAAGATAATTTCATCACGAATGTATTGCAACAATGTTTGTTCAATTATATGTATTCTATGAACAGTTATAGCCAAATAACCAGAAAAAGGAAGCACAACTTGCTTAGTTAGATATGAAACAGCTTTCCTTCATTTGAATGTAGCCAATAAGCATGAGTGTTTAGAGAGCCAATCAGGTGTCATCTTATTTTGGCAATGAGCCAATCAGGTCACAGTAGGATTCTGCTATTGGTGTCATGTATTGGAGCTGAGAGGAGGACATTTGTCAATGTGTTATGTGATTGCTATTAAGTTGGTTTTTTTTGTGTGTGTTCTTTCATTTAGCGAGCTTGTAAAACATAATATAATTAAAGAAATGGCGCAAACAGTTGACTGGTCATCCAGAAAGCGATGTAAAATAGTACTATTAAGTAAATAAAGCTTCAGTTATGAACAAATTAGAAGAAAATTTGGTGGAAACTAAATAAAAGGTGGAATTTCTAAATTTTCGAATAGGTATAAGGAGACACAGTCACTACAAAACCAGACTGATAAAGGCAGGAAAAGGTGCACAACAGCAAGTGATGATAGAATAATTAAGAGACTGTGCCTAGGTGACAGAAGAAAATCATCTGGGTGTATACAAGATAAAACGGCGCACTGCAATGTGAAGTTGAGTGCAAGGACTGTTCGGCACATATTGCAGGAATTTGGTCTAAAAGCTAGAATTCCACAAAAAAAAAAAAAAAAAACATTTTTATCTCTCAAACAAAGGTTGAAAAGATTAAACTGGGCTTAAACCCAATTTAACTGGACAGCGGGCCAATGGGACAGTATTATTTGGAGTGATGAGACCAAAATCTCCCTGTTTGGTAGTGATGGCATAAAATACGTAAGAAGAATCGGAGAAGATTTGCATCCTGATTGCATTACATGTACCGTGAAACACCCAGTTAATGTTATGATCTGGGATTGTATGACATCAAAAGGTGTGGGCAGAATTTGCGTGATTAATGGGAATCTAATGGCCAAAAATACATTAATGAAATACTTCAGTCCAAACTGAAGCCTTCCGCACGTGATCTTTTCCAAGATAATGAAACATTTATATTTCAACAGGATTCAGCTGCATGTCATGCTGCTGCTGGTGCAAAAAATGGTTTCAAGATAATCATACTCCACTGCTGGGATGGCCTGGGAATAGCCCAGACCTTAACCCCATCAAAAATCTATGGAGCCGACTAAAGAAACTTGTTAGTCAGAAGCAACCCAGCAATAAAACCTAATTAATAGAAGTAATAATTCCATTTTGGTTTCACATTATAACAGCTGCAGAACTAAAAAAAAAACTTGGTTCACTCCATGGGAAGGCGTTGTAAGGCCGTAATTAACGATAAAGGTTACCCAACTAAGTATTAACTGACATGATGAGAATTTTTGTATATCTCATTTTTTCTTTGTAGCTTCATTTTTCTCCTTTATAACTGCTGTTCTGATACAAAATCCTTCATAAAAGTTATTGAATTACATTCTTGATGAAATTATCTTTCCATTGATATATAATTTTATTGTATTACTCCAAAAATAAAGTGGTGTTATGAGCCATCAATCCTCAAAAATACTCTATTTCCAAAAGGTTTCCACAATTTTGGCCACTACTGTACATTGACTTCCAATTAAAAAAAATGCAAAATTATTGCATTATAATAGAAAATACTGAATCTGAAGCTGAGGATTCATGTAACTGCTACTGACCATTGTACTTTATGATAACAAAAAGGCGCTAATACCTAAATATGCCGCCCTGGTGGCGCAGAGGTCTAAGACGCTGGCCTCTGATCATTCGTCCGTAAGGGGTCCGGGTTCGAATCCCGGTCAGGCATGGATGTTGTGTTTGTCTTACGGGACTGGCTCTCTCCCTTCCCTGGAACCAGTGACCCTAAATTAGGGACGGGCGACTTCTTATAGCCCATTGAGTTGATTACGGTGGTCGTTAAACCTCCAATAAAAAAAATACCTAAATATTAAAAAGGAAGCTTTCGCATTTATATGAAGTAGTAAAAAACCTTACCCTTTAGTACCTTGTCAGTTTTTATGAATAATACACTGCCTGACAGAGAAACTGCCACACCATGAAGGGATGCTCGAAAACAGACTAAACTGCACATATAGATAGCCAAGTAGGTCCTGAACAAATAATTTAATTGTCATATACAGACTAGATTCCAATGGCCGAATATACAGGATGATCAATAAGGAGTGTGGCCCCCATTTCGGGCAATACAGCGTTGAATCCGACGTGGCATCGAGGCAGTGAGAGTCCGAATAGAATCCTGGGGTATCGTGGACCATGTGCTGTTGATCCGGGTCTACAGTTCATCTTCATTTTGCGGCGGTGGGAGGGTACTCAACCAACATCCAATCGTGTCCTACAGATGCTCGATGGGCGAGAGGTCGGGAGATCGAGATAGCCACGGAAGCATCAGCACACCATGTAAAGCATTCAGGCTGATCCTATTGGTATGCGGCCGGGCGTTATCCTGCTGAAAAACGACGTTTGGGATACTCTACAGATACTGTAGTGCCACGGGCCGCAGCACCTCGTCAACATAGCGGCGTACCGTCAATGTTCCCGTAATGCGTACCAGCGGTGAGCGGTTGTTGGCGCTGATAGCACCCCACACAATGATTTCCCGTCGCCGGGCAGTGTGGCGCTCCACAATGGCGGAGGAATCTGCCCGTTGGCCACATCGCTTCCAGACTCTCACACGGCGATTATCCGTGGTTGAACAGAACCGCAATTCGTCGCTGAACACCACACTTTTTCATTCGGTATGCCACGTAGCTCTGGAGCGACACCACGCCAAGCGGTGACGACGATGGCTGGCTGTTAAGGGTAGCCTTCGCATAAAATGGCTGGAAAGCAAACCAAATGCAGCCAATCAGCGCGACGCTGTCCACGTCGATATCGGAGTATCCAAGCCTCCCCGTACACTCCGCAAAAGGGCACCCGTTGTGGCCTGTGGGTCCGCTACGGTATGATGTCGGATGCGACGATCGGTGCGCTCAGACGTCAGTCTTCGTTCTGGGGTCCCCCTACGACGTTGCACGGATCCCCCTGGGACCACTGTCTTCAAATGCAACCGATGGTTGTGGCATCACGTTGCGTTTCTTCCGCAATACGACGCAAGGGCCATCCGGCGGTACGAAGGCCTACGATGACACCTCTCGTGAACTCATCCTTTTGATGAAATCGCGTACGACGGCTTCTTAACGGCATTAGCACCGCTTGTTCGTTCTTCAGACACGGTTACAGCAGAACCACTCACTTCTCGCGGCCGTGACGACTTCTCGACTGATGGCCTCACGGGCTGATTGTCCGCTTATATCCCGCGCGCCGTTCGTGCGATTGACCTGCAAATGCAATCATTTTCATAACATATACGTGTTCACCCACCCTGCAATTTGCATGGCGCTGCGTTTACGTCATCGTGGTGTGGCATTTTCTCTTTCAGGCAGTGTATTATTGACTCTTGATCGTTTTTACAGTTGTTAGGATGTTATCTTCGTAGCCTGTGTCTTGTCATAATTTATTGTCAAGGCAAATGCCAAATGTAAAGCATAGCTATGATACAGCATTTTGTATAATAAATGTCTTTTTTCCAAGTTAAATTAGGTTAGCTTGTGCTTCATAATTTTGCCGCGTACATTCACTTAATTATTTAAAAATAACAATTACAGTATTTAATTCTTTGGTTGAGCATTTGTAACATTTTTATCTTTTAAATATTTCGTCGTCCTTTTTGAAGCCATTTGTGATAAGCTTGTTCAATGCACTGATTCCACACTTTACCATCTTCATGGGTTGGGCTCCTAAGATCGGGAATTTTCGGGCGTCTACATGTGTTTTAAGCATGCATTTCCTCTCAGATGACAGAATACGGTTCATTTTCGAAAATGTCCTTTCTAAACACGCAGTTTCAACAGGAAGCAGTAAAAGGCGCATAGATGCAGCTGACAGCAAAGGGAACATGTTTTTTCTTTCTGCACCATATGTAAGCACTAGAAGACTGCTTTGAGTTTCAATAATTCCAAGGTATCTCCTGTAAATGTTAAACTCGTTCTTTATGTCATTTTCATTGGTTCCACACATGCTGGCAATTTTTGTAAAATCAGGGTTTTCCAGTTTTTTTGGTAAATCTCATGGAACTTTCCCAATTCTTGAAATTAGTCAGAGAATCTCTGGTTTATTTTTTGTATAATTTTATTCTTGTAGCAGTATGCCAACTTCAACAAATTCTTATCAGTCATGTCGTTATCTTCCATTTTTATGTCATGTTCCTGAGCCTTTTTGTAAACTTCCATTTCTTGTAACATCAAATCATTTCAATATCCTCGATGTGTTTTTGCACCGAATTTATTAGTACCATTGCCTCCGTTAAATTTTCTTGGGAGGACTACAGGGATTTACTGAGACGAACCAGTAACGCTAAAAGAGTAGAAAGTAGCACGTGGATGAAAATCGTCGATTTCTTTCGAAACAGAATCACAGAAACAAAAGTACCCCTGCATCACCAGCCTCAATGTATATATTTTCTAAGGCTATACATATACTGCAGAAGTATAATGCTGTGCGATTACTTTAACACTGCCTTCATGTGACAACCATTTCGCTTCCCCCGGTTGAACAAGTTTAATGTTATCGACCACCATTTCTGCCATGTGCAAAATTGACAACCTTTTGTGTCTTGCTCTGAATGTGCTGTACAGCTTATTAAGCACGCTCAGTACTTTCTTGACACGAGGACTTTGTCTGCAGCTGTGAACAAGAGCGATTTGTGAAAAATGGCTTCGGCAGTGTACAAATAATAGATTTGGCGCATGATCTTTCAGTCTCGCCTAAACACCACTCACATTTCCGCTAAAATTGGCACCGCCATCAAATGATACTGCAGAGATGTTCGCTGGATTCAAACCTGATTTCCTTAGCTCAGTAATAAACACATATGTAATATAATATGCTCTGCTTTTGTTGACTGTAGGGTAACTGCAGATAAAAAGGTTTCCTCAATCTTGATTTTTTATCTTTACCCTCAGCAACGACATGACGGACACAAATGCTGAGCACTTCACGACCACTGATGTCTGTGCATTCATCAGCCATGACTGAATATGATGGAATACCTTTCAGCCGTTCAGCAATTGTTCCTGTAACAGTTTCCCCAAATGCTTATAAGAAATCTGTTATGACAGTGGATGATAAGCGTGAGTATTCTGTGGATTATTTCTAATTCAATTAGCCAGATTACCAGATCCATCCACAAAAGCAGTGGTCGCAACTACACTGCTTGCCACCCAAAATGCAAAACCAAACCAAGAAGGACACGAGATAGCAAAGCCAAATTTACTGGACACATAACAACAGATACAAAGATAAAACGATTGAGCTTACAGGCCCGTGGAACTTGCGGAACATGCAGACATCAATAGTTCGTGTGGCCCCCATGGCTGGCAATAACTGCCGCTACACGCCGCGGCATCGAATGAAAGAGGCTTTGGATGTGGGCTTGGGGTATGTCGGTCGAAGCTGCTTCCACACGTTGCCACAGTTCATCAGGCGTAGCCGCTGGAGGTACTTGCCGGGACACTCGGTTGCCGATCAGCGACCAGACGTGTTCGATGGGCCACATATCGGGAGAACAGGCGAGTCACGGCAGCAGTGACACCTGGTGGGCCGTGAAGAATAGTTGAACAATGCGTGCCACGTGCGGGCGTGCATTGTCCTGTTGAAACGTGGCCGCTGGCAGGTCCTGCAGGTAAGGGAGGATTACCGGCTCCAAAACGTCGGAGATGTAGCGGTGGCTGTTGAGTGTACCGGCGATGCGTACCAGAGGGGTGCGGGTGTCATATCCAATAGCGCCCCAAACCATAACGCCAGGCGACGGACCGGCATGGCGATGCATAATGCAAACGTCATACAGTCTCTCTCCGTGGTGCCGCCACACGCTGATCCGACCATCGTGGTGTTGCAGGCAGAAGCGGGATTTGTCGGAAAAGGCAATGTTTTGCCATTCCGTAGTCCAGGTGCGGCGTTCAACGGCCCACTGCCACCGCACTCGCCGGTGGTGTAACGTCAGTGGTAATCGAAGCAATGGGCGCCGTGCGACAAGTCCCCGCTCCTGCAGACGACGTCGAACGGTACGTGCTGACACAGGATGTTGCGGAACACACCCTAAGTCCTGCGCTAACGTTCGTGATGTGGCGGTTAAAGCCGTCAATGCCCGCCGCACAACATGCCGGTCCTCTTGTTCAGTGGTGTGCCGCGGCTGCGCCAATCGCTCACGTCGGTCCGTCCGTCCCTCCTGCACCCACAGAATCCATACACGCTTCACTGTGGCTGGATGTCGTCCCACACGGGCGCCGATGTCTCGGTACGATAAACCGCTGTCGCGATAAGCCACTATTCGTCCTTTGTCGAACTCCGAAGCGTACTGGAATGACTGTCGTATTCTGCGACGAGGCATCAGGAAGCTTCCCACGCACAGGTCTGGCAGCACAACACACTTCCACTACTTACACCCCGCCTTCTGTGCACCCTTCTTATAGTGCTTCTCGGTGGCGTACCGGGCGCACATGATTTGCATATGCCCTACAATGCTAATCGTTTGCATGTCCTCTCGCGGGCAAAGCATGCTGCGAATTTCAGGCCAATCGGATGCTTCCTTCTTGTGTTGCATTTTGGGTGGCCAACAGTGTAGATTAGGCCCGTTCCATATCGTGTGCGGAATTTCCGATCTAAATAAATAGTACGTAAGTTTTAGCAGATTCTTAGTTGAGTTACTTTTTTTTCCATCTGTTTATTGGACTGCATAGATACCATTGTTTTAACGTCCACACCCTCCTGTTTTGTGTTAGATGCAGCCAAGGCCATTACATGTGAACGGCTTTGTTCACGTTTTAAAGCCTTTCCCTAATTTTTTTGAAGCAGATAGTTGAACTAACTCTGTTACCCATGGACCAGTTTTCATTTTACCAAATCTGCAACAAATGCTGCATTTGTATCCTTCAGATGTACGTTCAATCCAAGGATATTTCAAGTACTAAGATGCTTTCTTTCGTTTGTCAGTGAAAATCGTCATCATTATACAGTATCTGGTCCCATACATTTTGATGGACTATCTGCCACCGATGCACCCTTTCTTTCATTAGGCACTTGTTGTGGTAGATCCGAGAGCACAAGAAAAGGAACAAGTGCTGTATTACGTTCTGTTGTACCCTGGTAGAAGGTCTTAAATACAAAGTACTGATTTCATAACTCCAGCTGTTTGAGATTTACAAAATTTATGTTTGATTGATTAATCTTTATATCCAAAGCTGTTTTACCAATTTCGTTTAAATTCGACGGTCATTATTTCAGAAGGTGATACCAACTTACTATAGTTGAAACTTTTCATGTTGTATCTTCCCTATACACTGTATCAGAAAATTTCTTGACTGATTTCTTTTCAAGACGAACCCGATTTTCTCATTTCTTTCAAACTTAGTAAAACAATTTTTCTTTGCTTTAATAAGTCCCGAATGCCGAATTTTGAGTTTGTAACTGAAGCTATTGCAAAGACATTACATTGTAAAAGTTCTTGACTGATTTCTATTTAAATCGAACCCTCTTGACCGATTTCGTTTAAATTCAACGGGGTGCTTATAGAAGATTCTAAATTCTGGATTTGTCAGTAAAGCCATTTCTGAGAGAGCAGATTGGAAAATTTTCTTGGGCGCTTTCTTCTTAAATCAAACGTCATTTAACAGATATTTTTTTAAATCGACAAATTGCAAAGGTATGGGAACACAGACATACCCCGAGAGAAAAAAAATTACCCTTATATAGCTCTTTCATATAAACAAAGAATATGAACAGAAAGAAAAAATTCAGGACATTTCAAACTATATTTGTGAATGATTATTTTAATAACAGTGTAAAGCATTTCATAGCTTCATTTTTTTGTGAAAGTAGACAAGTGAACTCTCTTTGTCGTTACCTTAATATTTCAACTAAAACAGTGTCTTGGACCTGTTGGATCCATTCCTGACCGCACTACTGCACACATCAACGAATAGCACATCAAATAAAAAGCAAAAAACAGGCCTTGCCTGGGCTTTCGAATAACCATAAAGTGTTGGCTTCCCACAGAAATTTCGTTTCCCAACCTACTTCGACTATTCACACTCAACCAAATGATGTGAGGGCAAATCCGAGCTGTCCCAAAAGCTGATTTATCCTCGCCATTGGGACTAGGCGTTTTGTCCGGCATTATACTGAGTGACAATCAAAAGTAAATAATATTTAAAAAATTGACACTATGTCTGTGTCTTCCTCTCGTGATAGTTTCTTTCTGTGTATGAACTTCGATTTCTTTCGGAATGTGACAAAACATCATCATCACATGTATATGTGGGTGGGTGTGTACCTTTGTTTGTTACACCCTCGATCCCATATGGGAGGGTGTTGATATTTGTTATAGGGGGTGCTGAAGAAATTTAGGGGTGTGTAGGTGCGTGTGTATAAATTCCTGGGTTCATTGGTGAAAGCCTCATATGTATCGCTTTAAATTCGTACTCAGTCCCCCTCAAGGGAGGGGGGTCCGGTTCGGAGGACTTCCTTTGGCTGCACCTCTGCATGCACATGAATCCAAATGTTCTACAGAAAAATTGACAATCAGAATAAGTGCTATGGCGAAAACCTCTATACAGGTCAAGAAGAAAAAAGGGCATGGTCCGATTTCCAGGGAAGGGAAGATGCTGCTTGCCTCCCCTCCCCACTGAGCGCCCCTGCATCTTCAGCGATAACAGTCGAAAACTAATTCGATGTTGCATTTTAAATTGTCGTTTCATCGTAAGGGGATCGCTTCAGTGCAAGGCGTACTTAGAACGGGGGCCAAAGGGATTTGACCCGCCAAAAGTGTTTCATTTCTAATATTTTTGGTTAAAATGCGACTTACATTAGAAAGAAAATGCTTTAATAAAAAAAATGCATCAACTTACATGAGAAAAAAAAAAATCCTTTAATATTTTCTTCTATTTTTCATTAGCTTTTTTTTTTTGTTCTAGTAGATTTCAAAAACCTTAATATTTTGTCGCCCTTCTTCCCCCGAAAAAGGTTTCTTATATACGTCTCTGCATGATTCTCACTTTTTTTAAACGAACTTCCAGCACTTGCTCGATATCTCTCCTTCCCTAGAACGAATGTCCCTAAATTACGGACAGGTGACCGCTTATAGTCTTCAGAGTTGCGCACGGAGATCATTACACTCGGAAAAGCAAAACAAAAACAGTCAAAATTAGTTTTCAGAAGAAGTATGTCGGAAAATTAGTACAACAAAAACTATTTTTAAGAACGTTTTTCATTAGATATCTGACGAGCTAATGAGAAAGTGTAAATTCGAGGACACTTGAAGACAAACATCAAAATTTGAGGACAATTTGCGTCTCCAAAGGCATCAGCCGGTTTTGGGGACAGTAAATTAAATTCGAGGACTGTCCTCAATAATTTGGGACTTCTGGTCAGCTTACGTTCTGCGTCACATGAATACCGTTCATTACGTAAATGTTGTGTACGGTGTTATCCAAAGCCGATCATATCCTAGGAGGTTATATTACCTCCTTGATCATATCGTGGCTGGTGTTATGTCCTTGGTTATCTCGGATATTATCGGGTGCCGGTTTTGTCGAATGGCATCTCTCAAGAAACCTCTTTTTGGCTGAGGAGTCGTTGGTAAGTGAGTGGATGTTCTTTATTCTGTAATATGTAATGCAATTTGGAAATCGTGCAATATAATTTTGAGGATTTAGACACTTAACTGGCCCCTTGATTTGTTTTTCAGCCTCTTTATTAGGAAAATGTTTACGTCAATGCTGGAGTCTGCTAAAAACAGCCCCTTCAATTTTCCCTTACACGCTCACTGTGAAGCTGGCCAAGGTGAACTTCGGTCGGCAGACATGACCGACAAAAGTTCTGCGGTGGTACCAGGGCGATCAATCGCTGCAGCTTCTACAGCTGGTAACCTAATTTTTTTTAAACTATTATTGTTGATCATACTCTTGTATTTCGTAAATAATGAATTGTGAGTTTTGGTAATATATTGCAGATTTTTGTGGATGGCGTGTTGTTAGTTCATAGTGTTTTAAGTGAATTTGTTATAAAAATTGCTGTTTAAATAATGTAATTGTTTACGTTTTCCTGCTCAACACACTTTGGTCGAAAGTTCAAGGTCCTGACCCGTGTTGAGGCGCAGGCAGTGGTCTAAGCGATAACCTCTGATCATTCGTCCGAAAGGGGTCCGGGTTCGAATCCCGGTGAGGCATGAATGTTGTGTTTGCTTTACGGCACTGGCTCTCTCTCTTCCCTGGAACCAGTGACCCTAAATTAGGGACGGGCGACTGCTTATAGCCCATTGAGTTGCTCACGTGGACTGGTCCTGGTCGTTAAACCTCCAATAAAAAAACAAAAAAACCTGTGTTGGTAAGGATCAGGCGACAATCCTAGGCTAGTAATGATGGGTGGAAATTTTTCAGCATTCAAACATTGCCCATTACAGGAGGAAGTATCCAAAAGCCCCATTTGACCATGATCTTACATTCATCCTGATCTAATATTCATGGTAATATCAAGTTTATTGATGTTTTCATTTTTCAAAGTACTGGGGACCTCATAAAAAAAAAAAATAAAAAAAAATTGCATTGGTTCTGGCCCTCTCCACCTCTGAGAGGATCTACTAAAAAATAAATTTCACAGAGTAACAAAAATGTGTATGTTGATGGTTCTAGCATGCTCATTTGAGTTTATTACAGTCGCAGCAAACAGTTATTCCTTGGGGTAGGGGATATGAAACGGACTTCTCTGAGGCGGTAAAATTTATTTTGACCACCCAGTTTAAGATGTTTTAGTAGAATTGTGTAAAAATAAAATGTATCTGCATACACAATCATTAAAACAGAAAACTTGCTGCAAATCTGTGAATCCGATAGAATAATCTAATTTAAAGAAAAATTAATAAAACAATAAATAGTTATTAGAATGTAACAGATTCCAATGAGAACAAAATATGGTAAACATGTAGATTAGCGTCCTAAATTATTTTGTCGAAAAAATTTTAGTACCTGGAAAAAGTGCAATGTACAGATTTTAGAGTATGGAAAACATGGCGAATGGTGTGGAAATTTCCTATTTTAAATGTGTTTTTAAAGATTTTTATTGTTAAATTTACTTGTAAAATGTGTGATGCTGTGAAGAGACGGTAGGCCTAACGTATCGCTACTGCGATGATGGCAAGCTTTGCTCCGTTAAAAGGAAGGTTTGTTGCTGTACCGAAATGACCGGCGGAAGAGTACATGAGAAAGTGGTTATGTTGTTGGCAGGAGAGTGATGAATGTTGTAGTGATACTCTACAGAAAATAAGCCCAGATTGGTTTAAAACTCTGGCTTCATGCGACAATAACACATAAACATAAAAACGAGCGAAACACACAGTCACATATGGTAAAAGGTTCGTTTAGCGATAGCTTTCGGTCATCCTACGACCTTGATCACCCGTGATCGACTGGATGGGCTGGTTGCCAAAACTACAATTTGAAAGTTGGGGTGTTGGAAATGTTGCCATATTTTAGAAGAGAGATCCAAATAAATGGGATTTGGTGAGGGGTCTCTGAATTGCAGTTTTTGGTGAACAAAATTTCAATGCTTTCTTGGAAACGCAGAGATGCCTTGTTGATGAATGGGGCAACATTTTTTTTTTTTTTCCAAATGGGAACTGCAGAGGTATCTGCACTAACCCTTGAAGACACTTCTGCAGTTCCCATTTGGAAAGAAACCAAAAAGTTGCCCCATTCATCAACAAGGCATCTCTGCATTTCCAAGAAAGCATTGAAATTTTGTTCACCAAAAACTGCAATATTAGGAAACCTCTCCAAATTCCATTTATTTGGATCTCTCTTCAAAAATCTGGCAACCAGTTGATCGCGGGTAATCAAGGTCGTAGGATGACCGAAAGCTACCTCTAAACGAACCTTTTATCATATGTGACTGTGTATTTCGCTTGTTTTATATGTTTACAGGTCCAGATTATCCACCCTTTATTTTATTTATTTTTTTGTATCCTGTACGCTGTTGGCAAGAAAAATTAGAAAAAAATCTCTTTGATTTGCAAAAGATGCGTATCAGTGAGATAGAAACTGACCTGCGAACAAAGTTAACAGGAGAACCAGAAGTACAGTGGCACAGCAAATCAGCTACGAATGGAAGCTGTTCAAAGCAAAACCGAAAGTTATACTTCCCCAGTTTCTTGTGCAACGTAAAAAGCCATATTCGTAGTTTGCCACCCTGGTGGCGCAGTGGTCTAAGCGATGGCCTGTGATCATTTGTCCGAAAGGGGTCTGGGTTCTAATCTCGGTGAGGCATGGATGTTGTGTTTGTCTTACAGCACAGGCTCTCTTCCTTCCCTAGAACCAGTGATTCTAAATTGGGGACTGGTGACTGCTTATAGCTCATTGAGTTGCTCACAGTGGTCATTAAACCTCCAATAAAAAAAAAAAAATTCATACTTTCTATTTAAAATCGGAATTGTGTGAAAGAACAGAACATTTCTCAACATCTGCTTTAAAAACGATGGCAAAACATGAAAGAACTATGTTCCGTAGCGTATGAGTACATGATGCTTTGCACCCCTGGGAAGAACGTACGCGGCTGCACTTGTAGTCATCCGCACGTGAATTACATGCCATAGCGAATCTTCCTTTCAACGAAGCAAAGCTTCTCTAACAGCACCGCACTTACAGGTAAATATTATGATAAAAATCTTTAAAAAAACATTTAAAACATGAAATTTCTGCACCATTTGCCATTAATTTCCATAATCAAAAATCTGTACGTCGCACTTTTTCCAGGCACTAAATTTTTTCCGACGAAATAATTTGGGACGCTATATTCATATATTCGCATATTCAATTTTAATATATATAGTATATTAAAATTGAATATGCAGCAATGTGTGGGAAATGTACTTTTATGGCTAACTATTAAAATATTGTACTATACACCTGATAAAAACAAATTGAGACTAAAGAAAGAAATTACATCCAGAAAAACTACTGAACTTACAAAATACACAAGGAAATTATTTTAATGTAATGACTGGCTACTGCAGAGGGAGCCTGACAAAATTTTAATTCTGTGTAAACAAAACTTTTGATACAGTTCCTATACATTGAGAATAGGCCTTAATAAAAATCTAGTGGCCAGAAGTATCTGTAAAAACAAAAGAACTCAGATGGAAAAAATAATTGAAGTTCCTCAAGTTAAAATAGTATTAAGTATATTAATCACAGTAAATCCTTGAATAAGTGTTTTAATTGCTATAAATAACATTTTTATTTTTTTTATCTACAAGCAAAATTTGCAAATAATTTGGAAATTCTCCACTTACGTCTACATTCTGCTACTTTGTGTGACGGTTTTCAGTTTTTTTTTTTTTTACTTTTAAATCTGGACTTTGCTAAGTCATGTTTTTTGTCATGTAGCATTATGTATTTTCCCCTCTAGGAAATGCATTGTTTACTTCTCCATAAAAAAAGTAATTAAAATACACTAGTGGCCAAAAGTCCTGTACCAGTAGACCGAAAGTCAGTTTCTGATGTTTGAAGTCAACTTATACAGCATAACGGTAAAGTCAGGAGCATTTTAAAGGAAATTTTATGCTGAATTTAAATGTATAATTTTGTGTGTGTGTGTGTGTGTGTGTGTGTGTGTGTGTGTGTGTGTAAGGATAGAGTGAATTTGTTTTATTGCACAGTCAAGACACCCTCATTTTGACGAATTCTAAGTAACAAGATGTGTCAATTTTTGTATTTTATTTCGTCTAGCCAAGGCTGAACTAGATCCTATCAGGCTGTAACATTAAGCAAAAACAGCGAGGACAAGAAAGATGAGTTGGGACGCAGCGCCATCTATTGACGTTCGCATTAACAAACTGATTCTGTATCATTATTTACATTTGAGATTTTATTTATATTCACTTTCACATTAACAGATGGATATTTGTATTCTGAATTCGTAGTACTTGGGCAAGAGAATTTTTCTGTAGGAACTGGTGTAATTCATGTGTAAATCTCATTCCTCCTTTATTCTTCAACGATCTAGGGCCAAGATATTGGTAAATGTGTAGATTAGCGGCTTAAATTATTTCGTCGGAAAAATGTTAGTACCTGGAAAAAGTGCGACGTACAGATTTTAGAGTATGGAAATGAATGGCAAATGGTGCAGAAATTTTGTATTTTAAATGTCTTTTAAAGATTTTTATCGTAACATTTACCTGCAAGTTCGATGTTGTGAAGAGACGCTGCCGTAGGCCTAACGTATCGAACGTACAGGTAAATGTTACGATAAAAATCTTTAAAAGACATTTGAAACAGAAAATTTCTGTACCATTTGCCATTAATTTTCACAATCTAAAACCTGTAGGTCACACTTTTCCGAAGTAATATTTTTCCGACGAAATAATTTAAAACGCAGATCTACACATTTACCTACTATTTTACTTAATATGAGTTTATACAGCTGAGGTTTTTTTCTAAGATTGAATTAGGTACGTAATTATCAGAATGAAAATGCTTACCACAAACAACAGTTGAAGGTAACTTGTCATTTGGAGCAAAATCCTGACGAGATATTTCTTTCAGCAACAGTTGCTTTAGGTTCTGATTTGAGGGAAACTCATGGAATGAAAATCCCACGTTTTTCTTCTTAGAAGATGTGCACATCAGCACACAGCAGTAAACCATTTTGAAAATGGGTTGGATTTTGTTGTGAAAAACAACAGTTTGGTTTTAAAACTGGAAGGTTTTTTTTTTTTTTTTTTGAAAGAAACGAGAAAAAAACGACGAACATACACAATCCCGCAATTCAAACAATGCAGAAACTGAGGTGTTTATACCTTGGGATGCAGTGCCATCTAACGGCTGAAATCGTCCCTAATGCCCACTGGCCAATCACCAAAAGTCTATTGTCTTCAACGGTAATGTTACAGCCTGATAGGATCCAGTTCAGCCTTGGTCTAGCAGTCAGGTGACAATTGTTATCCATAGTTGTGTGACAGAAATTACATACGTTTGTGACCAGCTAGCTATATCACAGTTGTGATATAGCTAGCTGACAAATGTATGGCACTTAACTTTTTTTTTCTGATATAAAGACATTCTAGAACTATAAAACCAATAATTTTATTTAGTTATTATGCATCTTTGTCTGTACTGTTATTTTGTCATAGTGCCATTCTTGCAGCAAGTACATTGTTACAAAAGTAAGTTGTGTGTATGTACTCTTGTAATTGCCAGTTTTTTTTGTTTTTTTTTCTATTTTAAAGGCAATGTTTGCATGACCATCTGATTTGTTTGTAAGTTTCATGTATATATTTATTAGTAATTTATTTATTTCAGGGGAAAGTTGTGAGTATGGATCTATGAAATACTATGCCCTCTGTGGGTTTGGAGGTATATTGAGTTGTGGTATCACACATACAGCTGTCGTTCCTTTAGATCTTGTAAAATGTCGAATCCAGGTAAGAAGACAATGAAATCTTTTGGCTGTTTTAACAAAACCATTTTGGGGAGGGCATATAAACTGATTTTTGGGTATTTTTTTCATTTGTATTCAAGATGTAGAACTACAAGATCTGATTTTTTTTTTTAATTGGAACTTTTGTCCAAGAAGTGAAACTTTTATAAACATGCTGGTATATGCATTTCTGCATAAGGAGGGGTTGTTAAAGTTAAGTATGCCGGTACTACTACAGTAAAATTCAGCAATCACTTAGTGGTAGTTTGTAATAGACTGTGTCGATTGCAAGATTTTCTGTAAATATGTTGTTCCTTAAATTATGAATGGCTATTTTTTACACCCTCTACCTTGTTCTGGGTCTTAGTATTCTCAAAATGCTTTTGTAAAATTTGCCTCCTGTTTGCTGAGATCATGTACCGTGTTTCTGTCATTATAATCCATGGATTAACTGTTATAGTAGAGTAATAAATTTAGACTGCAGGTAGTGCACTGCTTTAAAATGACTAAAGTTTTTTGCATTTTTGAAATTGAGGTAATTTGATTTTTAAAAATCTTTGTTTTAATTGTCAGGAGTCACCTTGGTTGCACAATGGTCTGTCTAAGCACTGGCAGCTGACCATTCGTCAGAGATTAGTTCAAATTCCGGTGAGGCATAGGTGTAGTGTTTGTCTCACGGCACTGTCTCTGTCTTTTTCCCTGGAACCAGTGGCCCTAAGTTAGGGATAAGCGACTGCTTATAATCCTAAAACAAAAGTTGTCAGGAGAGGTCTTGTATTTGGAAAATTATCAAAAATTCCATATGAAGCTACTGTAGAAGTCTACATACAGTGTGAATGTTTTTATTTTATTTTATTTTACGTACAAGCATTTCAACAGAAAATATACTACAAAGATGGTATTTGCTCTTGCAGACTGATGTGCGGTGGAAAGCTAAGCATCGCACATTTTCATGGGTGCTGTAGGTCTAACTTTGGAATCAAACTGCGATAACGCTTAAAAATTTTGTAATTTTTGCTTTTTATTTATTTGAAAGTAACACAAAAGCAGTTAGTTATTTGTAGTATGATATTTTTTTCCCCATTTCTTTAAATTGTTGGCTGCTCTGGTGAATTGTGACTTTCCTGTAAGAAATTACTGTTCAGAGTCTGCAGCAGCTCAGGGGTGGATTATATGGCAGTTTCTTTTTCTTAATTTCACTGTCTGCTGTTCATGCATTGCCATGAAGAAGGGTCATTGCATGTCAGATCACCAGGGTATGTCACCAACCCACCCACCCATCTCAGATTTTTGTGAAAATTGGTACAAAGTATTGTACTTGTGAGATACAAAACCTGTGAAAATTTTAGGTCAGTCAGTCCAGTTGATCTTGAGTAATGCCACTTTAAAAATTGGGTAGCTTTACCTTAGTTTTCTCACTATGTGTTTTCACAACTACACTGTAGGACAAAACAATTCATGGCTTAACTGTGTTGCAGCGACAATTTTTTTCGAAAATAATCTGTATGATCCATACATTTTAGAACAACTTGTTTCTGCACATTTTTTGAATTAAAAAACACTTTTTTTTAATTTAGTCACAAAAGACAGAAAAATAAGACCACATTTTTTTTTCAAAATGAGCCCCCACTTCAAATTTGCTAAAAATATTTTCATGTGTGCCTTATAATGTAACCTTTCACCAGAAAAAAGAAAAATACTTCAAGTAATTCGCAATTTTGGTGAGGAAAAATGGTGTGTTTTTATATACAGGGCATTCCGACATATGTATTACCCAATTTTTTAATTAAGTGGTTGCGCTTGACCATTTTATACACCCCCCCGCCAGTTTAACCGTATTGGTGAGTAGCTCAAAACAATTTTTATTTTATTTTTATCTGCCACCATCTTGGATATCTGTTCGTTTTTCTTTTCTGCGGCGGACCAAATTAAAGCATCATGGTGGTTTTGAAAAAGGGCAATTGTTTTCCTCTTATTGTGTAGAAATGATAGAAAATATTTTTTTTAACTTTGATTAAAATGGCGTTGAAATCTGCAATACTTGCAAACATAATTGCCATTTTTGATGGACTGTTAAGATGACTGAGAAATTTCATGTAATAACTATGGCTAGTAGAGTTTTCAGCTGTGGAGAACTTAAGTCTGGGTTTGATCCCATTCCCTCTCATTTTTATTTATTTTTTATTTTTGCCTCAAAGTTGCAAAATTTTCCACATTTACAGATTTCAAGGTTACATATCTCAAAAGAGGGACCAGATAAAAATTTATTATTGTTTTTTCAGGAAGGATACCCCTACTTGGTACTCAACAAAACCTGTGAATTTCATTTTGTGGCTAAACTGGTTTAGAAGTTGCAGGCTCTGAAATATTTGTGAAAAATTGTAACTTTTAAGCACTTGGAAATGCACAGAAACTGATGAATATTTATGTTTATTTATGTTTTCAATATATTAAGTCTTATGGAATTATACTTAAATACCTTTAACTACCAAATACTACATATATGTACAATTTATACATAAAGATAAATAAAAAAACAACTGAAAAATCCTTACCAGAGCATATCATACAGTTTGTGATTCACAAACTTTAGCAGCAACCCTTGTCTAGATGTATAGCCTTATTTCTGTGAGTGTGCTTGCAACTCACTATATTTGTTACTGTTGAATTTAATATTCTGACCAATTTCAATTTGTAACTGATCAAAACACTTGCCTGCAAAGCTGTGCTTCGCCAGTTTTTCTTATAGTTGCCGTACTTAAAAATAATCGCCAATTGCGAAAAATGCGACTGACAGGGCCACCTATGCTACCCCAAGCTTTTTTTTTTTTTTTTAAGAATACAAGCAACTGCAAAGATTAGGTTCTCTAAATTTCTTACTAATTTTAATAAAAATATAAACTAATGGGCACAAAAACCATTTTATATATTTTTTTGACATTGAATGATACATTAATGTATGATTTATAAATGAACTACTCCTTGGTTACATAAGAGATAAATGAATTATTTTCTCTGTCAGTTTGAATTAAAACTAAACACAATTACTGATTTTCATATGAAAAAACCTTTGATTGAACCAGGCCTGTTTGGATAGGCTGCTTGTTCTTTCTGTTGCAGTGTTTACCACAACCAAACATAATATGTGTGTCAGAGGTACTTCACAACAATCCTTATTAGGCCAATAAAAACAATGGAGAAGGCCCATTGGGTGCATGAACCAAACAGTCACTTCACCATCATAGTTAATCTTTTCAACAAATCCCACATACCAACAAGAATTATATACACATGCTATGTAGCAACTAGCATGTAACTGTAACTCATCTTGAAAATTAGTTACACTGATTTTGGAAATAATGCTGTAATATTTATCAGAACTTAATCTCTTAGTACCAGTTCTGAAATTGGGAAGTGGTGTAAAGTGATTCATTGTGCGTGTACAAGGAAGAGTTTTTGCTTTCTCAAAACGGGGACTGAGCTAATTGCACACTTTGTTCATCTCTCCTGCACACGCAAAGAAAAATGTAATTTCTTTTATATTATCTTTACAGAAATTACACATTGTTGCAGCAGATGTTATTTGTTGAGTTGAAGGTTATTGCAAACTGGCTTTTGTGTGTGTGTGTGTGTGTGTGTGTGTGTGTGTCTGTCTGTCTCTCTCCTAGACTTAAGTTCTCCATAGCTGAAAACTCTACTAGCCATAGTTATTACACAAAAATTCTCAACTTGGGGTTCCAATGCCCATACACCTTAACAGGCCATCAAAAATGGTGATTATGCTTGCAAGTATTTCAGATTTCAATGCCGTTTTAAGCAAGGTTAAAAAAATATTTTCTATCATTTCTATGCATTTTCTGTAAGCCAAAAATGCCCTCTTGATCTTTAAGGTAGTGAAACCAAAACTTTCAATCTAGAATAAGAAGAAAACAATTGCCTTTTTTCAAAACCATTGTGAGGCGCTATTTTGGCCTGCTGCAGAAAAGAAAAATGAACTGATATCCAAGATGGTGGCACATAAAAATAAAATAAATTGTTTTGAGCTACTCACCAATAAGGTTTAACTAGGGGGAGGGGGGGGGGGTATAAAATGGTTAAGCAACCACTGAATTAAAAAATTGGGTAATATCATGTCGGAATGTCCTGTGTATAAAACACACACATTTTGGATTTTTTTCCTTCCCAAAATTGCGAATTTGCCCAAAGTATTTTTTTCCCTCCCTGCTGAAAGGTTACGTTATAATACACTCATGACAATATTTTTAGCAATATTGAAGTGGGGGCTCATTTTGGAAAAAAAGTTTTGTTTAATGAAAATACGGCTTCATTTTTCCATGTCTTTTGTCACTAAATTTAAAAAAAGTGTCCTTTTAATTCCAAAATTGTGCAGAACAAGTTGTTCCAAACTGTAAGAATCATGCAGATCATTTAAAAAAAATTATGTGGCTGTAACAGTTAGTTGTGAAGTCATGATTTTTTTTTTTTTTTTTGTCCTACAGAGTAGTTTTGAAAACTCATAGTGCAAAAACTTTAAAGGCAAGAGCTACCCAATTTTTAAAGTGACATTACTCAAAATCAACTGGACCGACTAACCTAAAATTTTCACAGGTTTCATGTATCTACAATTTTTACAAAAATCTGAGATGGGGGTCAAAATGCTAAGGTGATTTGACATGGAATGACCCAGAAACATCTCCACCCTTCATCTTGAATTTCATGGTCTGTGGATTGTACACTGCCATATTATGCAAAGAAAAATACTGTGAATGTTATGGACTTCCTATTTAATTGAGATTGTGTATTTATTATGTTTTTTTTTTCAATTCTGTTATAAGTTTTAGTGATTTGCAGCATAAGTTTTCATGTTTTTTATTGGAGACAAATTAACTTTGCCTTGCAGGTCCAACTGAAAAGTAACTTTGGTGGCAGAGCTAGAAATTTTTAAAAAATGTAACATGCCCATAGATGCCAACTAGTACGGATTTTCCGTAATTTTACGGATTTTTGGTTGCTGTTACGGAAACACCGCTGAAATTACGGAAAATCGCCATTTGATTTAATTTTCTGAGATAGAAAGCAAATTTTCATTAACTTAAAAAATTTGGTTGGTTCTTCAAGTTTTTCTGGGGGAAAAAAATTAAATGCTACATTTGGGGGCTGTCAGACCTGCGCCGATTGCGCCAGCCTGCGCCAAAACGTTGTTCTTGTGCCATTTTTCTTAAAAAAGTGCCATTTCGACGAAATCTGCCCAATTTTGCCCCAAAAGTTAAAATTTACTGGTCATCGATATTTTAGCGTTATCTTTACGACATTCAAAATCGATTCAGCGGTTAATTCGTACGTTAGATTCTTTCGCGGAGTTCCCTCCGTTTTTTTTTTATTTGTCATTTTCGAGATCGATGCAAAAGTGAAGAAATTTTCGGGATATTAGTTGGGGGGGGGGGGGGTCGTATTCCGTCTGGGGACGCTTTGTCTTTTTAAACGTTCGGAAACGGAAGTTAAACGAAGTGCAGATTTTTCCCGTAATCATATTTTTTTTTCTCGCACGATGTTGCTTCTGTTCAGTATTATTAAATATAATTTCATTGCATAATTTCAGCTGGAAATTGTAAACGATTTCCGAAAACGGAAGTTAGGCCGCCCGAAAATTTCCCCGTAATCTTCGGCGACGAGATTCTCACGCTGATTCGAGGAATTCCGTCTTTTTTTTGTTATCATTTGGACTATATAAGAAATCGATGCATAACTGAACTTAAATTTTGGGAGGATTGGTGGTGGTGGTATGGGGAAGGGGGAGTAGTTTTCTCAGTCATAGGAGAGAATTTCATCCTTCGAAAACGAAAAGTAGACTAAGGTAAGATTTCTCTGGTAATCGTAATTTTTTTTTCTCGCGATGTTTCCTCTACCCAGTATTGTTAGATACCATTTTATTCCATAAATATTTGTATTTCAGCTTGAAAATGTTGGGTAAATTTCAGAAAACTGAACTTGAAAAACCGTTATTTCAAGCCATGTTTCCCGATTCAGGGATCGCAAAAAAGTATTTGTGTGGAAGAACCAAGGCTACTGCACTAATTCAGCACATGGCCAGTGTTTCTACAAGTAACATCGTATCTGAAGTTTAAAAAAATCCTTTTTCTCTATCTACGGACGGAAGTAATGATGCTCCAGCAAATAAACTGTATCCCATTACAATAACATATTTTGACGAATAAATAGGGGAAAATTCAACATTTTGAACAATGAGTTTGTTAAAAAAAATATCTCTTGGGGCAACTGTTTGTCATTTTCCTGTGACAATGCTAACACTTTGATACATACATACATACATATCAATCACTAAGCTGTTCTCTGAGATTAAGAGGTTAGCTCCAAAAAGAAATACAAACTTCCATTGTTTGGTCAAGTAAATGGTGTTGTTTCTCACATAAAGAAGGTTCAACCTGCAATCATAGTGCAGCGATGTTCATGCCATTTAGTAAATTTAACTGCACAGAAATCTGCTACTCAACTGAAAGGATTTAATGTTGAGCAGTTTCTGATACAGCTGTACTTTTTTTGGAGAAAAGTTCAAAGAGGAAACAATCTAAAACTGAGTCAAGCTGTTTGTGGTACTAAACCACACAAAATTCTAAAGCATGTCAATACTCGCTAGTTATCACTTTTGGAATCCATTGACAGAATTTTAGAACAGTGGGAGGCTCTAGAACATTATTTCAGTGACAAATGAAGAAGCTAATTCACAGTATAAGAACCCTGCAAGTATGATTGGAAATCCTTCGTCTAAACTTTATTGTCTTTTTTTATCTGCTACTCTTCCTTTGTTTACATCTGTTAACGTGTTCTTGCAGCAGGAAGCTCCGCTTGTGTATGTACTAAAAAGAAAACTTCATAGTCTGTTATCTGAATTGCTTCTACGATTTATCAAGCCATCGGCATTTGATGTGACAGCAACATCTCTTGCAGATGGAAATTTTGAAAGAAGGAGAAATCAAAAAGAAAACTGTGATCTCGTAATTGGGTCAAAAGCGAGATCTTATATAGGCACAACTGCAGATCTGAGTGAAGACACAGTGGCTACTTTTTATTCTAAGGCAATGGAATTTTACAAGGCAGGCTGCAATTACATTTTAAGAAAATTTCCACTTAATGATGAATTTCTGAGTCATGCTGGAATTGCAGATGTAGCATTAAAGCAAAGTGTTTCTTTTGCATCAGTCCAATATATGTGTTGCCTGTTTCCAGTTTTGAAACCAGAAGAATCTGACAAGGTAGAATCTGAATTTGCTCACTACCAGTTTGAAAATTTTAACTGTGCTGTTACTTCTGGGAGAATGGATGAAGTGTGGCACAGAATTTCTTTAATGAAAAATGAAAGTGGCAATCGCAGTTGTATGAATCATTAAGCAAAATTATGAAAATGATTTTAATAGTCCCTCATAGCAATGCAAGTACAGAAAGAATTTTCAGTATTGTGAAAAAAAACCATGAATGAATTCAGACCTAATTTAAGTACTCATGTGCTGTCTTCTTTATTAGTAGAAAAAATAAACATCATTGCACACAGTGAACTATGCTATCAGAAGAAGTTTTTGCAAATTGAACTAAGGAAGGCCAAAATGGCAACTACAGCCAGTTTATCATGATAATTTGGCCAACATTCCAAGGAATAATTTTTCATGTCTGGAGGTAATTTATTATATTTTTCTGGTAGACAGTATTTTAAATTTTCCCACTAGCAAGTTATTTTTTATTGTGTTATTATTATTATTATTATTATTATTATTTTGTTAATAGTTCTGACAGATTAAAATTTGTTGCAGTGTTAAATACCCAAATTTGACGGAAAACTACTTTTAGAGGTTGGCATCTATGCATGCCCAAATATATACCCAAGTGCATACTGTACCATTTTTTCTAAACATTTCAGACACAATATAAGAAACGAAGTACTTTTACTGCATTTCATAAATTGTCCTCCAACGATGAAATATGAACTCACCTGTATTTCACTGCATTTCATAAATTGCACCCAGCAGTGAAATGTGTAGTTGCCGATGGGTCTTATGTCAAATCAGAACAAAAATGTAACTTTTTTGACTTGAACCATTTTGATTTTCATCAAACTTGGTGAACTTGCAGGCTTTGTAGAAAAATAACAGTGCAAAATTGCAGCTTCTTACATATAATACTTCTATAGTTATGGGTTACATATGGTAAGTTTACCGAGCATATAATTTTAACAATTCCTTGTAACTTTGGATGCCGTTCAACTGCCACCCTCAAATTATAACATGTTATCACCATGTCATGTAATTTCACATATTTTTTTTTTAAATCAAAATGTCTTTTTTAAGAAATTCAAGGTCAAATTTTAAATTGTGTGAGCTTGAAATTAAAAATTTTAAATTATGCATTGAGTAAAATATCATTTTAAAGCCAGTAAAAAGAGGTTTTAAAAGAACCAAATTTCATCACTCTGGAGAAAAGAAATTGTCTGAGTTCTGAATACTTTTACAACATGCAAAACACTGAAATTTGGCAAATTTCTTGAACTTTATGACTACCTATCTCTGGAAATTTAAAACCTATTTGAGCTAAAAATTGACACATTCATTTCTTGTGTATGCCAACAAATTTACAAAGTTTCATAAATATCCAAAGGGGGCCTGGTTGAAAATTCTATTTTTCTGCATTGAATCACCCTACTGAAAAAGGAAAATCTGGAGCAGGAATCCACCTAATTCTATAGGTCTAATAAGGCTGTGAAAGAAGATAAACTTGGTACTTAAAACAGCTGTTAATTATCTTACAAAGTTCCTTTTGACCTCAGTGGGTGCTAAAAAGACACCTGGCATTTAAAATAGCTGTTAGTTATCTTACAAAGTTCTTTTGAAACCTTAATGTATGCAAAGATTTCCTAGCACTTAAAATGGCTGTTAGTTACTTGCAAGGTTTCTTTGAAACCTCTATGGGTGCATTTCTGTCTGAACATGCATTCACGTGGATGCATCTGTGACACTACTGAGGAATAGATTCTTCAATTTAGAACTTTTACAACAATCAAGTAATATCTGAAGTTGGATTTAGAATATCTAATTTATACTGCTGTGTGTTGGATGTGAAAGCAGTTGTTGAAACAGCAGTGTGTTTTGTCTGGGCAGTTCAAGATCTTGATAATTTAATCCTTTCTGGACTTGAATAAAAGCTTCTTGGACATCTCATACATACATATCACTAAGCTGTTCTCTGAGATTCAGAGGTTAGCTCCAAAAAGAAATACAAACTACCAGATATTTTTACTTACTGTTGTCATATCAAACTTCT
The DNA here is from genome assembly GCA_039090855.1 of Macrothele yani. NCBI lineage: Eukaryota > Metazoa > Arthropoda > Arachnida > Araneae > Macrothelidae > Macrothele > Macrothele yani. Next base: position 45,364,864 of record CM077004.1, read on the forward strand.
TCATTTACAGCGATCTTGACATACAACTCGGGCTTCACTGATATCCATTACACGCCGTACACAAAATCTTTTATACTTCATGCTCATAATCTTTTTCACATGCAGACACTCCTGAATCTGATCCACCCATGTCTTCCTTGGCCTTCCTCTGCCTTTCCTTCCTGCCACTTGGCCTAAAATGATTTTCTTAGTAAGCATCTCATCGCTCATTCTTTCAACATGGCCGAACCACCGAAGCATATTGGTCTCCACCTTGCTAACAACATTTTGCTTCACATCACACAACTGCAACACATCTTCATTCCTCACACAATCAGACCGTGTCTTGCCACAAACAGTAACGCATTTCTCCAGCACACAAACAACTCCTATGTTTCTCCTGCAGTACCCAGGTTTCACAGCTATACACCAGAGTAGGAACAATTACACTTTCATACACAGCCATGCGGGACTCTCTAGAGAACCCATCATTCCTGTGAAAACCTCCCAGAGCAGCTATGAATTTTAAATGAAGAATTCACTCTCCTACTAATTTCACCATCCAATTTGTTCTCTCTGTCAAACATGCTTCCTAAATACACAAAAAGTCACTCACCTGGTCAATCACAGTGCAGTTTATACTTACATTACATTCAGTGCTACCAGTTCCTCTCAAACACCATAACTTTGGTTTTTCCCGTATTTATACTCAGTTTGAATTTCATGCAAACTTCGTACATCTGAGACAACATACTCTGCAAATCACTTTTGCTTTCTGCCAACAGGACAGTGTCATCAGCATACAGCAATCTGCACATACAGATATAACAAAGACAAACCACTATCATCTATTTTGGCATCACGCATGCACACGTCCATAAATATATTAAACAGCCATGGTGACATTACACAACCTTGTCTAACTCCTGCACCAATAGAAAACCATTTGATGAAACACCATTCACTCGTACACGAGCGCTACTACCAGCATACATGGCTTTTACACTATTAAGTAGATTCCCAGTAACACCATATACATTCAATACCTTCCACAAAAGTGTCCTATTTATTCGGTTGTAAGCTTCCTCTAAATCTATGAAGGCAGCAAAAACTTTCTTACCAACAGCCAGATACTTTTCAATCATTGTGCATAATGCAAAAATCTGGTTAGTGCAGCCTTTACCAGGCATAAAACCACTGAACATCTCACAATCATTATTCTAAGTACTAGAGCGATTATAGGGCTGTTGCTTTTCAAAGAATGAACATCGTTGTTTTTATGAGGAAATTTACTTTATAACAAGTGATTACTTTATGATAAATTTTTATATTGTGAATCCTAGTTGCTGGGATTATTTGTAATGACAAAGAATGCCAATAGATGGCAGCACATGAACCATGCTGCAAAACAGGTCACAACAGAATTTTAGTAAAAAAGGATGTGTATGGTCTTTAACAGAACTGTATACTTATTCTGACGGGAAAGTGAACATTTTGTCACAAATATTTCTCCATCCTGGATATAAGGCTATGGAGGAGGTTTTTCTCCAACCCACCATTGGCTGCATGAAGGTGTGACATCATGTTGGTCTGTGGCGCACGTACTCCGTTGTGGGATACTGATAAAGTATTCTTTGTTTTCCAGTGTTATGGTAGTTACATTTGTTTTGTTTTTCCTTTCCATCGAAACAGTCCTACCATTGCTTTGATATGTAATAGTTTTGAAGTATATAATTCACTCTTCATAAATGTTGTTTTATGTTTAATATAATGACAACCTATTATAATGTGTAAAAAAATTAAACTTGTATTTTGTTTTTTCAGACAAATCCTGCAAAATACAGAAGTGTCTTCAATGGCTTTTCTGTTACTGTAAAAGAAGATGGATTCAGAGGACTGGGAAAAGGCTGGGCACCTACAGCCATAGGGTATTCTATGCAGGGTCTAGGGAAATTTGGCTTCTATGAAGTGTTTAAGAAGTTGTACAGTGGTATGCTCGGTGAGGTATGTGGTTGCCAAATATTGTAGCTGAATTATTTATAAATTTAATAAGGGGTTGATAAATAAATGTAATGTGCAATTATTTTTCAGCCCAGAGATGTCAGTAGTGAATTATCGATTAGTGTTGTACAGTCATTTGCAAAAGTTTGTCCACCAATAATTTTTCTGCCATTTCATGATTGCATCATGTGTGTGTGCATGTGCAGCAAAGATTTATAGGTCATCCAAGCATTTGGAGTTCAGTTGTCTTCCGGTTTCTATACAGGAAAGTTGCAATTTGCATTTTCTCTATCTCACATTATGGGCAAAATGGCACCATTGAGCGTAGACCAAATTTATACCAAGAAGGATACTCTGAAAGCAATAAATAAATACAAAGTTACATGTCAGCAAGACTGCTATCCATAATGTGAACATGAAATTTAAAAATGGGACATTCAGTGATCAAAAGTGGAGTAGCCATCCAAGAAAAAGAAAAAAACAACCCCACCCTGAGATGACCCTGTCATATGAATAAGACGAATCATCATGCTCTCCCCAAGGAGAATTCCTGTGAGATGATCAAGGTGTCTGAATTCTATGGGGAAAGAATTTAGTGTTAGCATTGTTTCAAGATGTTTGAAAAAAAGATTCAAAATTCTACAAACCTACGTGTAATCCTTGACTGACACTTGTTATGCAAAAGAAGATATTAGAGTTTGGTAGGGCTGTTCAGTGGTCTAAGTGCTGGCTTCTGACCATCCGCCCAAAATAGGTCCAGATTCGAACCTCGGTGAGGCATGGACGTCGTGTTTGTCTTAGGCGCTGACTCTCTCCCTTCCCTAGAACCGGTGGCCCTAATTAGGAATGGGCTACTGCGTTTATAGCCCATAGAGTTACTCATTGTGGTCGTTTAACCCTCCCCCACCCCAGGATTTGTTAGGAGACTTCAATATTAGACTGCTGAAAAGTGGAGTGAAGTGTAGGGTCCTCCCCTCCCAGATGTATTGACCTTGTGACAATTTGTATTGCGTGTGTGACACGTCTGACATCCAAAGAAAAGATTTGATGAGAAATGCACAGTTCATATCATGAAATGTTCTCCATGCTAGATGATATGCCATTGTCAAAATCTGGTACTATTATTTGATACTTCCTGCTGCCCAGCACTAACATGAATGTGCCTAGGTATGTGGAAATATTACAGGATAAGCTGATACGTCATGTGATCATTCACGGATGCACCACTTTCTTGCAGGATGGTGTTCTATGACATAGATCCAAGGTAGTGAAGGACTACTGTATTTGAGTGGTCTAATAACAGCCTAGGCATGAAACTCCTGCATGGGAGGGGGGGGGACCTTAGGGATGGTTCAAAAGATCAGGTCGCAGAAAAACAGCCCAGGTCTGTTGGTCGTCCGGGTGTGGCCCAGAATTCCGGGTTTTTGTAATTTTCTAAATCCGGAAACTGGGGTTTTCAAGTTTTGCATAGGAATTCTCAGTCATGTCATTTCTGAAAATGCTGTGAAGTGGTAATTAAAAGTGCCTTTCCAGATTCAAAACTGTTGTACATGCTGAAAGGAAAGCTACTTCCATCATTTTGGAAGCTGTATCTATATCAAATAATTTCTTTACATAAGATTCACTGAATTCAATGAGCTAATGTCATAACTCAACTGACAAAAATTGCTATATGATGTTATGGCAGCAGCATCCAGAGCTGAACTCATCTCCATAGTTTACCCAAATGTTCTGAAGTGCAAAATTTGACTTCAAAAATGCAATTTTTGAAGTCTAATTTCACAATTTTTAGATCTCTAGCATCACATATAAAGTTAAAAAATGTAATCTTCAAAAGATTTCTAACATATTGAAAAAAAAATTGCACAAGAAAAAGTGCAAGTTAAATTTCATAGGCGTTAGTGGTTAATAGTTGTGCAGTTAGTTAATGTAATGTGTGTGTTTAATAGGTAAACAGTGTGTACCTGTATTGTACATTACACATATACAGTATAAAATATATAAATAATATGCATATATGTGTAGTACTGAGGTCAAGTTTCAGGGATTTTTGTTTCGTCTCACAATCACCCCTGACAGCCATCAGGTGCAAAAGCTTTGATTGAAACCATCAAGTATGTTTGGTGTAATCAAGTATTTAGTGAGTACTGCAAATACCTCATTTTTTCAGCATGTACACCATATTCAGGCAGTAATTCGCAATAAAGGTAATACCAAAAGCACTCTTTGGACGACTAAAGAATCATAAACTTGGATCTGCCCTTAGACCTATAGTAGCAAAAAACAAAGCTCCTATGTACATATTAGAAAAATCCCTAGCTAAATTCTTCTCTGAATATTTAAAAAATTCGGATTATGTAATCATGTGAACAAAAGAATTTGTGTAGTGCGCAAGAAGTTTAAATATGTTTGATAACGATATAAAGGGAAGTTTCGGCATGGTGTCTTTATATCCGTCTATACCTATACCAGAGGCTGTTGCAAACCTTGAAGAAATAATTGTCTCTTCCCATGAATTCACACCGACCCAAACACGAAAATTATTGGCGCCTTAAATCTGTTACTACAAGTTTGATGGAAACATCTACAAACAAACTAAAGGAGCAGCGATGGGTTCACCTCTATCTTCAGTCCATGCGGAAGCAGTACTTAGACCGTTAGAAGATCTCATCCTTTTAAATTGTATTAAGAAACCACGAGTGTGGATCCGCTACGCTGATGACATATTCTTCATATGGGAACATGGACCAGACGAATTAAATGATTTCATGCGCAAAATAAACAACGTACACAATACAGTAAAGTTCACCCTGGAGCTTGAAAAAGATGGGACGTTGAATTATCTTGGCGTTGCGCTCAGAAGAAATAGAACATCCAGCTTTGATTTTAACGTTTATTATAGACCGACCGCAGTACCGAACATTGTCTTTCCTGATTCGCACTGCCCAAAGAGTACAAACTTTCCGCATTTAGAGCATGGTTCTATAGAGCGTACAACGTATGCAAACCCGACCACCTTAATAATAAAGAAATTGATAATATTTGTGGCAAAGGTCTAAAGGCTGGATATAAGAAGGATGGCATAGACAGAATACATAGGACTGTAAGAAATCGTATAGTCAGCAATAACAGAATTGCCTAGTAGGACAATGAGATACACAGGATCCATCACATATATCCCAGGCTTTACATATTGGTTAAATAATTTATTATGCAAATACAACATATCAATAGCAATTAAGTCCCCGACCCCGTTATCACATATAGTATCAAGTTGCAGGGAGAAACAGTGTGAAAAAGAAAAGGCGGGTGTGTACGCTATACTGTTGGTATATCCTGACAACACGGAAAAGGTATATATCGGAATGACAAAGCGATCCTTGGACACTAGATGCAAAGAACACGTACGAAGTGTGAAGCAAGACATGCAGAATACAGCCCTCACCAGAGAAGTCACGCATTGCTCAGCCGCTCCTGTATGGAATGATATTAGAAGAATTGCCCCTTACACGAATTCTAAAGAGACTGCCATCAGGGAAACAGTGGAAATCCTATCCAGCAAACTGGCATGCAATGATATAGTCTCTATTGAACTACCAATGGTTTAGCATGCATTAATAAAAAATGAAAACATATCCAGAGTTGAAGAAATATTCTTCTCATAATACGTGGTAAATAAGTCATGTTAATTAACGCAGCAATCGGACATCGCCGAATCGGCTGTAATTACTGTTTCACACGGTGAATTAAATCACATCAGAAAACTTTAAAACTTCATCGCCATGGAGCGAGAGATATGTTTAAATCTAAAGCACATTTTAGATTTATGTTTAAATCTAAAGCACATTTTAACATAAGACAGTCCTTAGGGATTTGTCTCAGGATGTGCATATTTTACAGTTTTCCCGCTGCACGGCGATGAAGTTTTAAAGTTTTCTGATGTGATTTAATTTTTTCCCGCTCCATGGCGATGAAGTTTTAAAGTTTTCTGATGTGATTTAATTCACGTGTGAAACAGTAATTAAAGCCAATTTGGCGATGTCTGATTAGATTGCTGTGTTAATTAACATGAAAACATATCACTGTGTACCGTATAATTGCGTGATAAAAATCCATGTAATATGCTCGTGATGTCACCCACGTTATTTTCAAAAATCATCTTTGTTCTTTGCGTGTTCAAATTCCCTGCATTTTTTATGTCTACCATTCCCTTGGAAAGGCCTCCTAGTGGAGTGCGAAAGCTTAGCGAATCTTTGTGCTGACTACACCACAAAAATAAACGGATTTAATACGCCATATGTGTTCCATTATTAATAAAATTTAAATTCTTTCTGTGTAAACAAATCTTTTGATACAGTTCCTATACAAATATAATATCAAAGGTATTGTTTACCTAATATTGAAAAGTATTTCGCACGTTGTTGCTCCGTGAGACGTGCTCCCACCCCAAGATGCCTAATTATGTTACAGGTTTTTGTTAGTTAAAAATTTGTTTACAAATGAAACAATTTAGTTAAAAAATTTTCAGTTAAACACTCACTCAATAGCACAATCAAACATTTAAAATTTTTCATTAATTAAAGCAATCGCATTAAAAAAGGCTGTACTCATCGGGTCAGGAGACATGGCTCACATAAAAACTCTTCGTCTAAGATATCATGGCGGGCGCTTACAATGCTCCGGGAGCACTATCATCAGCCCATCAACTATCTACACAAGGTTTCTTTTCATGTCTACCATTGCCTTGAAAAAGCCTCCCAATTGATGCGAAAGCTTGGCGAATTAGGAGTATCTTGTAGAATGTTGGAGTATTGTGTAGTTAGAGTATCGCCTTTTCTAATGCGATTGTAACATAATTAGGCATCTCAGGGTGGGAGCACGTGTCTCATGGAGTGAAAACGTGCAAAATACTTTTACAATATTGGGTAAACAATACCTTTGATATTATATTTGTTTAATCTAAAGCACATTTTAACATAAGACAGTCCTTAGGGATTTGTTTCAGGATATGCATATTTTACAGTTCCTATACATTGAGAAGAGATAGGCCTTGATAAAATCTATAGGCCAGAAACGTCTGTAAAAGCGAAACAACTCAGAAGATGTGAAAAATAATTGAATGTTCTTCAAGTTAAAATAGAATTAAATATATTAATCTGAGTAAAGCCTTGATTAGGTGTCTTAATTGTTGTAATTTTTATAACATTTTTTTTTTTTTTAAATCTACAAGCAAAATCTGCTAATAATTTGGAAATTATCTGCATGCGTCTATATTCTGCTACTCTGGTCCTGTGTATATTTTGAAAGTTTATCTCCCAAATAACTGTTTTTAATATACCTGTGTGAGAGAGAAGAAAAACATATAGGTCCTGAAGTTTTGTAAATGACTACTTTTTAATCTGTGTGTTGTCTTATTATAAAAGCATGCATGCATTTATAAAATTTTCTTCAATATGACGTGAAATGTGATTTACTTTTTTTTCAAAATTGTGTGAATGATTTTTCTTATTTAAATGTTGATAACCTGAAAATGTGACAGAGTGCTCAGAAAAGTTTTGTATATGAGCAAGTGTTTTTCAAGTTTCCTGAAGGGTCCCCTGCATGGATGAAAGTTAATATTGGCATACTGTGCCTCGAATGTGTGTTGGAGATCATTTTATCGGGATTTTTCATGATACTTGTATCTGCTGACCTGATTCTGTCTTTCTGGTGGTGGAGGTCCCTACTATATGGGGAATTGTGCCACACATATTTATGACATTGTGAAAATTTGTTCAGATTTCCAGGGTCCATGTTAAGTATTTGCCAGTTGATTGATGTAATTTAAACAAACAAAAATTAACAAATTGACAAACCTGAAAAAAATAAAATCTTCAAAATTTCCGAGGAATCGCTAGTCTTTACACCATTAAAGATACTAGTCCGTAATCCGTGCCATGCACAGTTGGAAAAGCTGTGACTGAAGTATTTTCTTGTCATACAACATGAATCGTAATAAAATGCATAACTACAATAAACGGTTGAATAAAGATGGGTCACCGACAACAACATTTTCGTAATTTTCCCATTAATTTTTAATTTTTCCAACTACTCGTATATGAATTTAACGATGACGTTCCTCATTATTGTATAAACAAACATGTGCTTACCTGTCATTGACGGGCTTGCATTGGAGTATTGAGGCATTCTTTCAGTAACTCGAAATGATATCGTGTCTACATAACTACACAATGGGGTTTAAAATGTGTTTTATTTTGCCAGTTTGGTTTCATTAACTTTTTTTTTTTTTTTGTTATTATGTAATCTAATATATAAAAAGAGAAACTTTGGTTGTGTGTTTGAGGTAATCTCAGAAACTACTGAACCGATTTGGATAATTCTTTCACTGGTGGACATAGGTTCTTTTGCTTATTTTTTATTATTTTTATATTATTTTTGGCTGAACTACCGAATCAGATTGGCCCGATTTCCCGTGTATCGTTCCGCTTTGTTTACATACAACCTGATCACACCCAACGTGAAAGAAAGTAGTTCACAATAATATACGGATTTTTTTTTACTAATTTGAAAACTACTGAACAGGTTCAGATAATTCTTTCACTATTGCAAAGCTTACTTCTTTCCGCTGGACATAGGCTATTTCGTTTATTTTTTATTATTTTTGGCTGTACTACCGAATCAGAATGCTTTCAAGTAGTTCCTGATTTTCTGTGTATCGTTCCGCTTACAGCAGATTGTACAAAGAAAATGCCATGGTAACATAAAAAAAAATACTTATGACAATAAAAATTAGCGATGACAAATCTGTGGGTCAGTTGCTTTCATTAAAAAAAAAAAAATGAAAATCGCTGCAGTGTGTGGCACTGGCGGATTGTAGAAAGTAACGGCCTTGTGTTTTAAATATATAGATAACAATGGAAGAAAAAAAAGAAGCTTATATACTTCTCAAAGCATATGAAAATCTTGTTTCATAAACATACAAGTACATTAAGGAAGCCTTTGTGAGTGGGAAGTGATATGCTAAATTAGTAACTCAGTTTGTATTAGGAACAATATTAATGATAGTTTTAAGGGGGAGGGTTTTCAAATCACAATAGTGTGTGTGTTGATCATCTGAGTAATAAAGATTAACTGCTGTATAGGATGTATACAGAATGTTAGAGCAATGACGAAGGGGAGCTATCAGGTGATGAACTTATTAAGCACACTCAGACATGCCCAGTTTGTGCATGCTTACATGAGTCTCCTCCCCACCCTAATCTTTTAATTAACCTAATGAAATATCTATAGCCAGGCACACTCCCAATCTCATTTACCCGGGGGGGGGGTAATCATGGGAACTAACTTCCAATATGTAAGTGAACCAGCTTATTTTCTTTCATTTTGCCACTTGCATAGCAGTTCACCATTTTTGTATAGCACTTTCTAAGAAATAAGTTTTTCACGAGTTAATACACAAACTATCTTTAAAAATCATAGTTTTAGGATTTGTCTCAACTTTCAATTGTAGAATTAGATCTAAAATACATGTGCATTTTTTTATTTACCAAAGCTTTAAATAAATAAATACATGCAGTTTCAATCAGTGAATAATGGTAATCAAATTACAGTGGGAATATATTTGAAGTATTTAAAACAGTACCTTAATCAAAATCACATAGTAGCTCATCTTTTTAGTAGGTTTCTGCTTCTTTAATAGGCATTAACCATATGGTAAAGTTTCTGGATGCCAGGACTTTTTAGAAAATATTTCAGTAGCATTTACTGATGAGAAGTTGTTCAAGTCTGAATCTTCTAGTAAATATTCAGAGTAGTGTGTTAAGTGTTGTTGTTTTCATGCGGTTTTGCAAATCAGTTTTAATCCTTTTCATGGTGGAAAATGCCCTCTCCAGTTTGGTATTAGACACTGGGTATGTTTAAATATGGCACACATTTTTGGAATTTAACTGTAATTTTTGCACATAACATTTCCAAAGCTCATTCCTAAAAGATGCCCCTTTTCTTTTCACAAAATGTGCTCAAACTTGAACTTCAGTCACCATCTGTAGTGTGATGGTGACTTAAGTTCAGTTACAGGGAAATATGGCCAGTGGTTTCATATCAAATACACTACTTCATTAAACTCATTAAATGGAAAGAAAGTGTATATATATATACATATGTAGTAACAGGGTGTGTCTACTGGTCATGAAATTGAGTGGGTGGTCATGATTTTTTTTTTTTGTATCAGCACCTGAAGGAAGACAAGTTTGCACACCTAGAAGAAAACACAAACCGGCACCCTTATAAACCGCTGTGTAGTCGATTCCCCATGACATATATAGGAAAAAACATGTCTTCATCAAAAGCTGATGTTGTGTTGTTAAGAGGGAATATTTATAATTTTGTGAATCTTCTAAAAAGCAACTGAAAGAGTTAAATCCTAAGGATTACAAACTTGATCACTTCCTGATGAATTTTACTACAAAGTGCAAACCATGACTTTATCAAGTTCTTACAGAAGCTGCTTTGCATGTTTCATGGCAATGCTGCAGTTGAAAGAGGCTTTTCTGTTAACAAAGAACTTTTAATTGAAAACTTAGAAGAAGATACAGTTGTTGCAGAAAGAAGTGTTTACAGTGCAATACGATTGTTAAGTGGTTTAGCTAATAGTGAGAAAGAACTGAATGTGGACATCACAAAATCAATGATATTAGCTGTCAAAAATGCTTCATCAAAAAGAGTAGAAGCGTTAAAGAAGAAGAAATCTGATGAAGATGAAGTGGCCAATTGTAAAAGGAGAGCAGTCCAAGAACTAAAATAACTCAAAGATAAGAAAAGAAAGCCTATAGAAAAGGCAAAAGAAGAAGCTGAAGTTCTAGATTCTGAGATAACAAGTTTAGCTAAGATACTTAAAACACTGAGTCTTTCACTAAAATTTCAGTCTGTATAAATTTTGTACATTCATAGTTTTTATATTACCTCGATAAAAACTAAGTTTTTACAGCATTACCATGTTAAAAGAATTTGTGTATTAATAGATGTAATCAGGGTGCGCACGCGTGCTTGAAAACCTGGAAAGTCCTGGAAAATCATGATTACGTTTTCAAGGCCTGGAATATCCTGAAAAAACGGTATTTTTTTAATGCTGTCTTGAAAAGCCTTGAAATTTGAAATTAGTGCTTAAAAAAAATGCCCTTTTAGGAAATCGTGTTACTGACTGTTACCCCTTAATTTTTTTAAGTTCCTCTCCTCTGTTCTCAAAGAAACCGCCGGCTACAGTGGTGTTTCGGATGTGCCCAAATCCTAATTTGGCTGGGGGGGGGGGAGCACTACTTCCAGTGCAATAAAATTGGATGATTACTAGCAGGTCTGTTATGTTAGGGAAGGGGAGCTTGATGCATTCTCTAGCCCTGAGCTTGATGTCCGTCCGACAACTACTGAGAACAACAGAAGGGGAAGGAAGAGACATTTAGCATTTGCAAGGGGGTCGCATGTTTACCAAGTCAGCTGGCATCCACCAGTGAAGAGTATGCCTGAACAACACATTCATCTTGCTCCTTGCTTATTGCATTAAGACGCTTGCTTCCGGCCCACCCCTCAAGAGACTTCGGCTACTTATGATAAAAAATAAGAAAACTATCTTTGCGAATTTTTCACAAAAGTGACTGAAATTTTTACATTTACTATAATTGGATTACAGAAGCTCACTCCCAAAATTCCATTTGAATCGGTTTAAAACTTAAAAAGTTAAGCATTGGAAATTTTTATTATGTGTGCCTCTTTAGACAGTGAGCCTTGAGCAGAAAGTGTGTTACCAAAGCAACGGTTGATTGACAGCTGGGAGCGCTGATCCGAAGCCCTTGGTTGGGAAGAAAGCAAACACCTGTTTATCACTTCCACGGCTCAAAAGGACTAAGAGATATTTTCAGAAATCCATTTTCTGGAATTTTGAAAATAACAGTAAAATTTTTACAGTGGTTAAAATACATCACAATAAAGTTCTAGTGCAAATTTCGCCGAATTCCGTTTGAAACTTTAGCAGATGCAAAAAAAAAAAAAAAAAACTTCCGTTGCAAAATCGGATTCAAAAAAAGAAACGGCAATTATAAATTACGGGAAAAGCAAGAAAATTATTTTTTTTAGATGCCATGGTTTATTTAAACAGAGTGATCCTTAAATTTTGTTTCTGTGATGATATGGACTCTATTTTAATTACAAACATACATTTTTATTCAGATGTCTGAGTTACTGTTTTAATAAAAAAATCTATAATTAAAAAGTTTTCAATGGATTTAGGCGAAATTCAGCAGATAAACGTATTTTAGTAAATTGCAACGTTATGACGTAAATTTGGTCATTTTGTCGAAAATTGGGCAGCATTTTTTTTTTTTACGTTTTCTCCTATAGTTAGGGTGAAGGAGGAAGACACTTCAGTGAGCTGCAGGTGGTGATTTATGGCGATGTGCCAAATGAAAAGAAGCCGTTCCATCAGGACATTCCAGAGGTTGAGTGTGCGTGGACGCGTGCTCCTGCTGTTTGAACTTAATCGGAATGTTTTCGGGAGGGAGAAATATCCGTTTCAGCTTTACAGCTTTCAGGCTCCTTTTTTTTCTTGGTAATAAATAAAAACCATAGTTGCTGCATTCACCATTGATCCATATTCGCATTTCTTGAATATAAACAGCAGACAATCGGAAACATGGTGTTGGGTGGGTCTTGATGTTCTTCATTTGTATCTGCTGAATTTTGTTCTGTGGGAATACGGAATGAGTTATACTGTGAATACATACAAAACTACATATTTTTGAGCTGAAAAAATATGTCTACTTGTACACAGTAGCTAACGTGTGAACTCAGACGAAGACAATCAGACATATGGACGTCTGATTCCATAAAAAAATCAACCCATTTTATTATACACGACAGGTAAAAAAGAAAAAACATTACATGTTTTTAAACATTATAAAGGAAAGCGGATTTTTGAAACACCATGACTTGATGATATTAATTTCTGAAAGTTTTTTTTTTTTTTCAATTTTAATTTCTGAAATCATTTTTTTTTTTTTTTTTTTTTTTTCAATTACAATACATTGTAACAGGATACCTGTGTGTTGTATCCCTTAGTTGTATGGCAGATTTTCAGTTGGCCGATATCCGCGATCGTAAGTGGTAGTTACATTGCTATTGTTGATGATGACAAGATAAATGCTGGAGTAATGTAGAATGTTGCATAAAGTAAAAAAAATCGCCCCCTCCCCTTCGAACTTTTATGCAGTTATCATAGCTGATCAACCATTTCATTCCATGAACATCAGCACATTTCAATCATTTGACCATTGGGGGTCTGACGGAATTCAGCAGTGCTTAAGCGCCTAGCGCAACGAGAACATGCTAATTATGGACAGTTCTATTCCCTTCCCCCTATCATCCCTAATAATTGAGAGCGCATACTGTAGTTTCAAATATTCTGTGTATGAGCTAGTTTTCACGCTGTTCGTTATGTTTTTATTTTAGAAATTACTAACCCTTTCGAACTGTAGGTTGCAGAAACGTTTATGCTTTGGTTTTTTCCATTTGTCCGTACGATAATTCACGTAAAAGGGGTTGGATTTTGGCGAAATTTTAGTATGCTGTTAGGTACAACCTAGGAACCTACCCTGTTGAAAATGGTCGAAATTAAATTCAAAGGCATAGATATAAGAGCAGTATTCATTCTCCAAGCTTGAAGCCCTACGTCCACTCCAGCTGGGTAAGTATGAAAGATTTGAGACTTGGAGGAGACCCAGTACAAAGTTTTGCTTTCCTCAGGCACTAAGTGTTTGTTAACATTTCCTTTCCTCTGGTTTGGAGCCCAGCTGTAAGAGGTGATGCTTTGTAACAGTCTTTTAGCACAACACTCTGTCTACTGATTGGCATACAGGTCATAAAACAGTAACTTCACTAAGTGTTGTTTCCTTGTTTTGAATGAAGACTAAATCAATGCCAAAGCATTTGCAACCCAGGCTGCCTAAAGGACAAAGCTGGGGGAGCAGGAAAGAACATAGCAGTAAGACCCCTTTTTCTTTAATTACTTAAAATCTGGCCTATAGTAATTGGTCACATGTGTAGCCCCTTACTCAGGGGAAATTCTCAATTTTTAGTTGTGTGGTTCCTGATCTTAGATATTTTTTTGGTTTTCATTTACTGTTTCAGTTGATTTACCCATTTTTTTCACCCCTCCCCATTAAATATGGGTAAGTGTACTTTTAGTGATCTTTGGCTAATAAATCCTAAATATGCTGGATGGATTAAAAAAGATGAAAGCAATTGCCATGTTGCAAAATGCATTTTTATCCATTAAAATATTAGATTTTTCGAATATGGGGGAATCCGCTTTAAGAAGCCACATGAAAGGGAAAAAAAACATAGTATGTTGACAGAAAGCTGTAAAAATGTTCCACTAACTGTTGATAAATTGCTATGTGTATCAAGTGATAAACAAGTACAGCCTATTGCATCCACATCTAATCCTCTGCATATTCCTCTTGAAAAAAATGCAACCATTAAAGCAGAAAAGCATTGTGGTGTTTAAAAGTGGTTAAATCCCATTACTCTTACAGGTGCAGGTAATGATGTTTTATTCAGCCTAATGTTTTCTGACAGCAGAATTGCTGGAAACTTCAGCTGTGGCGAAAAAAAATGTTCCTACATTTGTTGCTTTGGTTTGGCACCTCACTTTAAATCAGTGTTGGTTCAGGAAGTCGAAAATGAAAATTTTGTGATTTTGTTTGACGAAAGTTTAAACAAGTTTAGTCAGTCAAAACAAATGGATATACATGTTCGTTTATGGGAAAAAGGAACAGTTTCAACCAGATATTTGTCATCAGTTTTTTGGGTCATGCTAGTGCAGACATAATAATGGAAAAATTTCTTGAATGCATGGCGTGCCTCCCACTGTGTAACATTGTGCAGTTATCAATGGATGGACCCAATGTTAATTGGAAGTTTTTGATATGCTGCAATCAACACTTAGTGCTGACTCAAATGTCCAACTCCTAAACACAGGGAGCTGTGGACTTCACATTGTAAACAATGCCTTTCGACATGGAGCCTCAGCAACAGGGTGGGAAATTCAAAAGTTGCTTTCATCATTATTTAGGCTTTTTAAAGATTCACCTGCAAGGAGGGAAGATTTTTCTAAAATAATTTTAGCCAGTAAGATGCCATTAAAATTCTGCCCACACAGGTGGCTAGAAAATACTCCTGCCTGCGAGCGAGCATTAGAAATTTGGGCAGACATTGAAAATTATGTTAACCAAGTTGAAAAGAAGTGCATCAAGAATCCCCACACTGTATCATTTGATGCTATCAAAACTTTCACTAAAGATCCTTTTGTTTTGGCTAAACTGCATTTCTTCAATTCAGTTTCAAAACAGCTGGTACCATTTCTCAAGGCATATCAGTCAGATAAGCCAATGATGCCTTTTATGGCCACAGATCTTGAAAAGATGCTAAGAAATATGATGAATCGCTTTGTTAAAAGAACCGTAATGGCAGAAGCTAACTCTGCCTTAAAGCTGTTACAAGTAGACCTTACAAATGCATCTCAGTGTTGTCACTATAAAGAAATTGATGTTGGGTTTCAAACAGAGAAGGTATTGAAAGAATTAAGTGCTAAGAACATTAGTGAACGCAAACTTACGGAGTTTAGAATGGAATGCCGAATATTTTTGCAAAAGCTAGTTGTGAAGCTATTGGAAAAAAATCCACTTAAGTACTCTCTTGTTCGCCACATGAAGTGTTTAGATCCTCGGTTGATGTCAAAAAATAGTGAGACTTGTATTAAGAATCTAACATTCATTCTCACACTTCTTGTTGATGCTCATAGAATACAACCAGAATTATGTGATGGTGTAATATGGCAGTTTAAGGAATTTGTGACCAGTGTTGCAGCAGTAAAATCTTCATTCATAAACTTTGATCCAGAAGATAAACAACAAAGAGTAGACACATTATTGTATGAGTACATGTCTTCTACTAAAGCTTTTAGTGAACTGTGGAAAGTTGTGAAACTTCTTTTACTGTTGTCACATGGGCAAGCTTCTGTTGAGAGAGGTTTTTCAGTCAATAAGGAGCTCATTGTAGAAAACATGAGAGAGGAGTCAATTGTAGCACAGAGAATTATTTATGATCATATATCCTATGTAGGTGGTATTGATAAGGTAAATATCTCAAAATCCCTTCTGTTATCAGTTGGACTGCAAGGCAAAAATACATACATTATTTGGATGATAAGTCCAAAGAAAAGGAAAAAGCAGCTATATGTGGAAAAAGGAAAGCTATTTTAGATGAAATTGATAGCATAAAAAAGAAAAGGAAACTCATTGAAGGAGAAGTCAAAGAATTACTTAACTCTGCTGATGATTTAGCTTTAAAAGCTGAAACTACAAATAACAATACATACATTGTAAAATCTAATACCTTTAGAAAAACTGCTCATGAGAAAAGAGCAGTACTTAAAAAATGGATATGGAACTTGAAACCAAAGTCAGCAATCTTAAATCTGTATAACCATCCATTGATACTCCATATTTGTGGTATCTTCCAAGCATATAGAGAATTAATACTAAAACATAAAAATTTTATATTTGTACAATTTACAATAGAAATGAACTTTTTTTCTTTCTTTGAAGCATGTTGAACTTCAAACCAGTTTTGATCTTTTATCTTCATAATTATTTAGTGTTTTTCATATGAAGTTCATGTAAATAGACTAATGAACTCTTCTGTTCCAAAAACTTATAACTTTCTGCAACTAACTTCCACAATTGGGCTTCTTATTGGACTAAAACTTTGGTAAGTAATATAAAACCTTATATATACTTGTGGATGTAAGGTCAGGTGATGCGTAACATCACAGCCTCTCCTTGACAAATGTCAACCCCGCCTTCTCGTGGTGCATCCTGTTCCCACTAAAGGGGCTCTGACGACCGCCAATAGCGGTATAACTATACCATCGGGATTAGAGGAAATTCTATCCCACACTCACCAACCCGCTTGGCCAGCGTGGTGAGTTATGGCCAAACCCATCCAAAATGATTCCACAACTTAAATCTTGGCCCTCAGTCTCCGGCAGCTGGAATGTACCTGGCCAAGGCAGCGGCCAGTGCGACATGAAGGCAGAGGGTGCTAAGAATCCCCGGAGGACCGGACTAGGCTGCCATCTGATGCTGACCTTGGCTACGTACAATGGACGCTCCCTATCTTCTGATTCAAGGCTTCTTGAATTGGAAGAGGAACTACAAAGGATCAAGTGGGACATCGTGGGGCTAAGTGAGGTAAGGAAAAAAAGGAGAAGATCTCATCGAACTGAAAAGTGGACATCTCTTCTACTATCGTGTTACAGATACTGGCAGAACTAGTGGTGTTGGATTTATAATAAACAAGAAACTGAAGGATAAAGTTGTAGAAGTTGAAAGTTCCTCTGACAGAGCTGCACGACTTGTTATCCAACTCTCGAAAAGATACCAGGCTCAGATTATTCAAACTTATGCACCCACCACAAGTCATCCTGAAGAAGAAATCGAAGAATTTTATGAGGAAATTTGTCATCTAAATAATAAAGGTAAGCAGCACTTGAAAATAATTATGGGAGATTTCAATGCAAAAATAGGGCAATGGCAACAGAATGAAACTTCAGTAGGTAAATTCGGTCACGGCAACAGAAACCAGCGTGGAAATACTCTCGTTGAGTTTGCAGAGGCAGAAGGGTTTTTCATCTTGAACTCCTTCTTCAAGAAAAAGCCACACAGGAAATGGACATGGAGACATCCAAACGGGACGACAAGTGAAATTGATTTTATTATGTGTAACAAAAAATTCGTCATAGAAGACTGCAGTGTGCTAAACAAGTTCAACACAGGTAGTGACCATAGATTGGTGAGATGTAAGATGCACCTCAACACTAAACTTGAACGTGGCAAGCTCATAAGACAAACAAAATCTATTGACATAACCAACCTTAAAAAACACCATAATACCTTCAAGTTGGAACTGAAGAACAGGTTCTCTGCTTTAGAAGGCCTAACATCAGAAGAAGTGGACATCTCTGAAGTAAACAGAAAAGTAACCAAAGCTCTTATGGAAACAGCAACAAAATTAGCTGGGTCTAAGAACAAGTTGCATGTAAACAAATTATCAGGAAAAACGAAAATGTTGATGCAAAAAAGAAGAGAGATGAGGACAACTAAAGAAGATGTGACTTCCAAAGTGGAATATATAGAGCTATGCAAGACAGTAAGAAAAAGTATCACTGAAGACGTAAGAAATTTCAACTGTGAACTAGTGAGGAAAGCAATTGAAAACAACCAAAGCCTAAAGATAGCAAAGGGACATCTCAGTAAGGGAAGAAAACAGATTATGGCACTGAGAAAAGAAGATGGTTCTGTAACAAGAAATAGAGGCGGAATTTTGACAAGAGTGAAAGATTTCTACTCCAAATTATATGAAAGGGATGATACATGCACTCCAGACATCATGAAAGATACCAGTACCAGAGTTCCTCCAGTCCTTCCAGCAGAAGTTGCACATGCAATCAAGAACATGCAGCGGGGAAAAGCTCCAGGAGAAGATGGAATTACTGTAGACATCATACAAGAAGCAAGTGGAGAAATCGAAACAGTACTCGCCCAAATTTTCACTCGATGCCTTAATGAAGGAAAGATTCCTGAGGATTGGAACACCGCTACAATGATCCTGCTACATAAGAAAGGTGACATTGAGGATCTCGGAAACTACAGACCTATCAGCCTCCTATCAGTAGTTTATAAAATCTTCACTAAAGTTCTTTCACACCGCTTGAAGGTAACACTGGACATGGCTCAACCGAGAGAACAAGCTGGATTCAGGAGTGGCTACAGCACAATAGATCATATCCACGTGCTGAGAGAACTAATTGAAAGAGCGAGGGAATATGAACTTCCATTGTGCATGGCTTTTATCGATTATGAAAAAGCCTTTGATTCGGTGAAACCATCAGCAGTTACAATGGCTCTGAAAACCTGCGGTATTGAAGATGCATACATTAATATTATTAATAACATCTATGAAAATGCAAGTGCAAAGATTCGGCTGTTTGAAAATACAACACACGTAAAAATTGGAAAGGGAGTGAGACAAGGTGACACCATATCTCCGAAGCTCTTTAATGCCACATTGGAGGGTGTTTTTCAGTCGCTGAGCTGGGAAAACAAGGGGATAAAGATTAATGGAGATTATCTAACCCACCTTCGTTTTGCTGATGATGTAGTCATTTTTGCAACTACCCCATCAGAGCTGCAGAGTATGATCCAGGAACTTGCTGACAAGAGTAAAGAAGTGGGATTAAAAATGAACTTTCAGAAGACAAAAGTGATGTTCAATGCTTTTACAAGAAATGAAGATTTATCGATTGATGGAGAAAAGCTGGAGATAACAGACACGTACGTTTATCTTGGACAGCAGATATCAAGTGAGGGTCACATTGGTGAAGAAATTAATCGGCGTACAAAACTTGCCTGGAGAGCTTTTGGAAGAAACAGCATAATTTTCAAGAGCAATATGCCATTATGTCTTAAAAGAAAAGTGTTTGATCAATGCATCCTTCCAGTGCTTACATATGGTGCAGAGACGTGGACCTTAACTAAAAGAGACATACAAAGGCTGCAGACAACTCAAAGAAGCATGGAGAGGTGCATATTTGGTGTAACCAGGAGAGATAAGAAGAGGAACTCGTGGATCCGAAAAATGACAAGAGTGGAAGACATCATGATCAGAGTTAAATCCCTGAAATGGCAATGGGCTGGACATACTGCCAGAAGGACAGATCATCGATGGACAGCCGAAATTTTAGATTGGATTCCAAGGGACAGGAAAAGACCCAGAAGAAGACCACATGGGAGATGGGTGGATGAAATTCGAAAGTATGCAGGGGTGACATGGAGGAGACTGGCACAAGACAGACCGTTGTGGAGGAAACTTGGGGAGACCTTCGTCCAGCAGTGGATTGATAATGGTTGACAATGATGATGATGATGATATACTTGTACAGTAAATACTCATGGGCTCCTAAAACATATTTTTGCTGTACATTTTACTATGAATTTGTGGCCAAAACAATTCAATCAATTGTCCTTAATGCATTGATCAGATTTTGGTTTATATAACTGACAAACTTCCAATTTTTTTAAAAAAAGCTTTTAGAAACTTAATTCATATAATTGTCTTATGTTTTGGGAGTTGAACCAAAAGTGGTTATTCTGATTCTGGTTATGATTGAAGCTTAACTGGAGGTAGAGATTCCTTATGCTCATCATTTTTCATTTATGTAAAATACTTAAGAATATCCTAATTTATACCAATAAAAAACTGAAATTGTTTTATGTTTAAGGTTTTTATAAATAGTTTAGCTAGTTCCACATTTTGGGGTAGCACTTCATAAATTTAGTTTAGCAGTGATTTTGATTTAAAAAATAAAAGTAAATTGAGGCAATCTTGTTTGATATGAAAAATAATTTTTGGAAAGTAATATGAGGCAAGTGTACTGGTAGACATAAAGGTGGTTAGATTCTTTTGGGTTGGGTGGTGGGCCAGGACTTTCTGACTTCTATGATGAAACTTATTTGAAATTTGTTGCCATGTTCCTAAAATTACACTTTCTGTTTTAAACTCTATTGTTTCACCTTTCTATGATCGTCCACTCCCGAATCATTTCTTGAGGTGCATAGTGATTCCGTGGCTTATGCTTTTTGATTTAACATAGCTGTACTACAATTGGGGGAAATTTTCCTCAAGTCTGGAACATATTTTGTCTAGTAATAAGATTTTCATTGCCTTCAAAAGTCACATCCCAATATGCAGCCACCAGTGGCAGTTATTGGGAATGTTAAAAAGAAAAAAAATCATTCCCATGTATGGAAACACTTTTTATCAGAGCTAGAATCCACCTGTGGGCATAACAGGCACATGCCCCATTTCAAAAAAAGGGGGCGGGGGTTGAGTAAGTAGATAAGTGCTTTGCTTTGTCTCACGTTTCTTGTTTTCAGACATCACACTTTTTCACTTATGGATTTGCAACTCCACGTTTTGTCTTACATTGGCCCGAACTTTTCAGTGATCCACACAGCAGTACTTCAGAACTGCTGTTTGTGATGTACTCTGACAGGCAAGCACCCCATCTCCCCCTTATGGGTCCTCCATGTTTTACCACCGTGTTTTTTTGGAGGAAATAAATCTCAGAGATTTTTACCAGTCCTCTGTTAGACGTGCGCCCTCCCCATTCTTAAATTCTGAATCTGCCCTCACTTTATTTTATAATAATTTCAGTTGTTATCAGTAATAGTCTGATTACATGGAAGATAGTGAAGAATAGTGATGCAGCTAAAATGACTGATTAAATTAATCATTTTCTGATTGAGGGAAAGGATTTTCTGAATAGCCTTGTGGTAATTGCATCATGATTCAATTTAGCATTATTGGGTAATTCGCCAATTAAAAACTTTAAAAAGAAATGTAATGGGTAAAAAAGCACACTCATCCATTTGCATCTTTCATCATTTTTATTACTTAAAACTGAAATTGCTTTTAAAAACTAATTTGAGCATGATACTGTAAAGCGTAGTAATCATCCTGGAATTTTTGTATATGGCCTGGAAAAGGCCTGGAAAGTCCTTGAATTTTTCCCCCAAAAAGAGTACGAACCCTGTGTAATGGTAAATATTTCTGAAAATAGCCATACCCCATCCTAGATGAGAGTTTAATGTTTTTATTTCTTTAAACACATAGAATTTGGTAAATGGCATAGTGCAAGTCATACATAATTACATTATTCATGTTAAGCAATTTTAGTGACATAAGAATTACATTCAGCTTTCATCTCAACTGGCTTTCGGGAAGGAGTTCATTAAAAGTATCCCCCCCCCCTTATAGCCATTTTAGCAGCAATATTACAATATTATAGACACATCAGTTTTGCCTAAACTATTGTCGCATGGAATTAATTTCAGTGTTTGTAAAAATAAAAAATAACCTGGGATCTCAAGCAAAGGGTACTAGATTATGAGTCTAGAATGGTTGTCATTGTGCCACGCATTGTCAAGAAGTCATGAATTTAACTGAAGATGTCATGAAAAAGTCATGAATTTGGTTCATTGGAAATCAGTAGACACCCTGAGTAAAACCTCTAAAATCCAGCATCGATGGGACTGGACGAGTGCCGGATTTCTGAACCTATCCTAAAATTTTCAACATGCGTTACATAAAGCATGTACTTACACTTAACTGGTAACTTTAACGAGAATTTGCGCGTCTGTGCCTTATAAATATGCAGGGGTCTTGCTTGCACTTTTCGCAATTTGCGAAAAAAAAAAAGTTTTGCCGAAACTATTGGAGATTACCTTTTTGTGTTATTTATTATAACACTGTTGTGGTTTATGCATCTGTTTAACTTTTACTATGAATTTTATTTGCTGATTATGTGCCGACTTTTTTCTCACATGCTGAATTTTACCGTCTGCGGATTGCATGCCAAAAAATACCGTACTTTTTAATTTTCACTAACTGAAAGATTATAGCGGGCGGTCTTAGTGAGGGATGGGTTTGCCTCCTCGGGGCGCTCCGTGGGCAGTGGCACACAGAACAGCAACAAGGGCCTCTGTGAATCTTTTACTTCAGTATCTGTAAATCTTGGAGAGATGCCAGCTAATTTTGTGTGACATTGGCAAAAAGACCCCAACTCACTAGGTTTTGTTCCAGAATCCTTAGGTTGAATGACCAACTGGGACTGTTAGCTGTGGGCTAATCCCCACACTGATGTACCTACCTGATTAAAAACACGCAAAGAAATAAATATCCGGACTCTAGTGTGGGATATGGTGGACCTACCACACTTGAGGACACTCCACCACGGAATAGACCTGGAATTTCTCAAAGGCGCATGAGAAAGAGATCACGGCTGAGTGAGTGTAAGATTGGTTAGAAGTGAATGGAATGGTGAGTGTGTGGTCTGGAGTATTGGATAATGTGAGAGGACAGGCTTGTGTAGGTGTTATTTTAAGTGAAACTAAGAACAACTTGAAGCACTATAGTTGCAGTAGTGAGAGAATTCTTTGATTTGTTTGAAAGTGAAACTTCAGAGAGTAGTAATTGTTGTAGTGTATGCTCTTTGTGACTCGGAACCTTCCGATAAGAAGGAAGATTTCTGGAATGAGCTAAAAGCTGTTTTGAGCCAGTTTGGTGCTAAGGAGAAAGTTATAATAGCAGGTGATTTCAATGCTAGAGTAGGTGTGCAGAATGCGATGTCTGACAATGTTCTGGGTAAGTTCAATGATCCTTGTGTGAATTATAATGGTGAAAGATTAATTGAATTCTGCATTGAGAATGGTTTGTGTGTATCTAATACATTTTTCAACCACAAGTATATCCACACATATACTTGGGAAAATCGTGCTCTTGGTCAAAAGAGTGCGATAGATTTTGTTGTCTACGATCAGCGTCTGAAACACTAAGTTGTGATGAGAGGTGCGGATGTTGGCGCTGATCATTACTTGGTAGTGTCACGAGTGAAACTGAATGTTGGTTAGGGGAAAAGGAATAGGAAGATGCCTAGGATGGAAAGAATAAAGGTTGAAAGGCTCCCTGAAGATCATCAGTGTTATTCTGACTTAATCAGAGAACGACTAAAGGAGCTGAAGTCGTATGTGAGGGATGTAGAAAAGAAGTGGGAATGTTTTAAGAACCGTGTTGTCACTGTTGCTGAAGAGGTCTGTGGCACCATGATAGTTGGTAACAATAGAGGTGATGTGTGGTGGAATAATGAGATCGAAGAGGCAGTAAAGAGAAAGAAGAATTTCTATTTAGGGATGTTGCAAGGTAGAGTTTCTATGGATGAATACCGCTGTAAAAAGAGTGAAGCAGCTAAGCTGGTTCACCAGAGTAAAGCAAAAGATAGGAAGGAGAAAGTGGAAAGGCATGAATTGGCATTTTGGAAAGATAAAAAGACTTACTGGAAGTACATGGGATTCAGAAAAAGAGGGGGAAACAAAGTTGTAAGTTGTGTGAAGAATAGGATCGGGGAAATGATATGGGAGCCCAATGAATTGAGTGACAGATGGGGTGAATACTTCTGTGAGTTATTAGGTCAAGAAAGCAAAGGTGATTTTGAGGCAGAAGCAG
The DNA here is from genome assembly GCA_039090855.1 of Macrothele yani. Lineage (NCBI taxonomy): Eukaryota > Metazoa > Arthropoda > Arachnida > Araneae > Macrothelidae > Macrothele > Macrothele yani. The sequence continues at coordinate 45,389,014 of CM077004.1, forward strand.
ACTATGTCACAGTGAAGGATGGAAACACAGGAGGGATCTCAAGAGAGGTGTGTAAAACTAGTTGGTAAGAAAGTTTTTGCTCCCTTCATAGATTTAGAGAAAGCTTATGACCAAGTAAATAGGACACTTCTGTGGAAGGTATTGAATGAATATGGTGTTTTGGGGATCTACTTAATAGTGTAAAATCCATGTATGCTTGCAGTAGAGCTTGTGTAAGAGTGAATGGTGTTTTATCCAAATTGTTTTCTGTTGGTGCAGGAGTCAGGCAAGGTTGTGTAATGTCACCATAGCTGTTTAATATATTTATGGATGCATGCATGATGCCAAAATAGATAATACTGGTTTATGTCTTGGTGATATCCATGTGTGCAGATTGCTGTATGCTGATGACACTGTCTTGTTGGCAGAGAGTAAAAGTGAGTTGCAGAGTATGTTGTCCCGGATGTATGAAGTTTGCGTGAAATTCAAACTGAGTATAAATAAGGGAAACACCAAAGTTATGGTGTTTGAGCAAGGAACTGGTAGTATTAATGTAATATAATTCCTAAATGGCACATTTATTGACCAGGTGAGTGAGTTTGCGTATTTAGGAAGCATGTTTGACAGAGAAAGCAAATTGGATGGTGAAATTAGTAGGCGAGTGAATTCTTCATTTGAAAATCATAGCCGCCTTGGGAGGTTTTCACAAGAATGATGGGTTCTCAAGAGAGTCCCACATGAAAGTGTAATTGTTCCACTCTGATCTATGGCAGTGAAACGTGGGTATTACACATATGAGTCATTTGTGTGCTGGAAAAATGCGTTACTTACAGGGGGGGGGCATTCTGATTGTGTGAGGAATGAAGATGTGTTGCAGTTGTGTGATGTGAAGCAAAATGTTGTTAGCAAGGTGGAGACTAATATACTTCAGTGGTTTGGGCATGTTGAAAGTATGAGTGAGGAGTTGCTTACTAAGAAAATGTTTTTAGCCTAAGTGGCAGAGGAAGGCCAAGGAAGTCATGGGAGGGTCAGATTCAGGAGTGTCTGCATGAGAAAAAGATAAAGAATATGAAGTATAGAAGATCTTGTGTGCATTGTGTGATGGATGTTAGTTAAGCCCAAGTTGTATATCAAGATCGCTGTAAATGGAAAAGTTTGAAACTGCAACAGTAAGTAAATAATAAATAATCAGTTTAAAAAAATTCTGGTAGTTTTTTTTTTTTTTAATTTGTAGAGCTAACCTTTAAATCCTAGAGAACAGCTTAGTGATATGTATGTATGAAAGATCATAGGCCTGTATTGCTACAAGAACAACCACTAGTGCTCTACTTCTGTGCATATGGTATATAAAGGTATAGGAAATTTTAAAAGATCATGATGCTTGAAATGAAGCAATGTTACATTACATACTTCATCTACAGCAAGCTTTGAACACTAACTCTTTTTCTTTTCAGTTTATGTGATAACATACTGAGTAACAAGACATACAGAGATGCGTCAGTGTTACTTATAGTTTGGAAATTGTGTCACTGTTACTGAAAAATCACTATTAGCCATGTCTGAGCAATGCTTGGGGTCCAAAATCACTGTTACGTTATAGTTTTGGTTACCATGTCACCATATGTAAACATTTTGTCTCCTCTTTGGATGAAACATTCATAGAGGTTGCTAGTGATGTGAACTTTCTTTCAGTCTCCCCTTTTTGAGCCGATGGTAACAGTGAGACAGTGATCATAGTGAGAATAATTGGCAGTGAGACACGTAACACACAAAACATTAGAATAATTCCTGATGACGACATATATAAGATGAGAGAAAGGAATTGTTTTCCTGCAGCTTTCATAAAATCCGGCTGCTGTGTAAACATTCCTGTTTGGGGAGCACAGAAACTTTTGAGCATCATTTGGTTCAAGTGTGGCCACTTGAAAAGTTAATTCAAATTGGCTTTTGTTGATATAGTAACTTATTTGTGACAGCAAGGTTGAAATTATTATAGCTGAGCTCTATTAATAATCCAAAATACCAAACAGCTAACTTCAGAGCTTTTCACAAAGCCTTCAGAGTTGCACTGTTAGTGACTATGTAAATATTATTAGTGCATCACCCAAAGAATTACACAACTTCCATTTTAATGCATTTTGTTTAGATGTTTTGGGTTACACTGTTTCATTTACAATTAAACTAATATTTGATGCACTCATAAGATTAGTGCAGTTGCTAATCTCATTTTTAATCTTGTAGATGTTTCTGTTGACTTTCAATAGCAAGAAAAAGTAGGTATATATTTTGACATGTTTATGGATAAATTAATGTTTTGCATAGTTTTTTACATTTTCCACTAGATTGTTTTGTGTTATAAGGTATTTTATTTATGAAAATGCCCATAACGCTTTTTTAAGCACATCTCTAGCTTTGTTAATATTATTATATTTTTCTTCTGTAGGAACTTTCTTACACGTGGAGAACTTCATTGTACTTAGCAGCTAGTGCTTCAGCAGAATTTTTTGCCGACATAGCATTATGTCCTATGGAAGCTGTAAAAGTAAGAATCCAAACTCAGCCAGGTTGCTCCCCGTTGTTGCGTAAAGTAGCTCCCCAAATAATGAGAGAAGAAGGTTTAATGGGGTAAGTGTAGTGCTCTTTTACATTTACTTTAATGTACTTGTATAAGGAAATTAGATAATTAAAATTAGCACCATTTCAGAGTTGTTAATCTTCAAAGTAAGACAAATTAATCAGGAAGATTTATTTGCCATTCAACACCTTTTGCAACAATGGCATAAAAAATTCGATGGATGAGAAGTTTTCATGCAGTCATGCTAATGTCATTTTTACATTCATGTAACCCTAGTTGTAAGATTGGCCAAATACAGAGAGGCCTCTGGCATTAATTGCCCAAGTTGGGACCTGGGTTCAAGTCTCGAATCAGATGTGGTAGTTGCATATGTCCTGTTGTTCTAGTTCTGTCCTTTTCATAGAACCAGGGGCCTTAAAATAGGGATAGGCAGTACATGGTTGTGGAATGGGGAGATCATTAAAATCCAAAAAGAAATCGCTTTCACAATACCCAAAAAGTGTGCATATTTTGTTTAACAGAATAATAAATAACTTTCAAATATCTGTCATGGTGCATTTTTCATGACACTGTGAGAAAGGGGTGGGGGATAGTAAGGTTCTTATTTTAGGTCTACAAATGAAATATTGTTCCAATTTATTGTGTAACATCACAGCCTCTCCTTGACAAATGTCAACCCCGCCTTCTCGTGGTGCATCCTGTTCCCACTAAAGGGGCTCTGACGACCGCCCATAGCGGTATAACTATACCATCGGGATCAGAGGAAATTCTATCCCACACTCACCAACCCGCTTGGCCAGCGTGGTGAGTTATGGCCAAACCCCTCCAAAATGATTCCACAACTTAAATCTTGGCCCTCAGTCTCCGGCAGCTGGAATGTACCTGGCCAAGGCAGCGGCCAGTGCGACATGAAGGCAGAGGGTGCTAAGAATCCCCGGAGGACCGGACTAGGCTGCCATCTGATGCTGACCTTGGCTACTTACAATGGACGCTCCCTATCTTCTGATTCAAGGCTTCTTGAATTGGAAGAGGAACTACAAAGGATTAAGTGGGACATCGTGGGGCTAAGTGAGGTAAGGAGAAAAGGAGAAGATCTCATCGAACTGAAAAGTGGACATCTCTTCTACTATCGTGGGACAGATACTGGCAGAACTAGTGGTGTTGGATTTATAATAAACAAGAAACTGAAGGATAAAGTTGTAGAAGTTGAAAGTTCCTCTGACAGAGCTGCACGACTTGTTATCCAACTCTCGAAAAGATACCAGGCTCAGATTATTCAAACTTATGCACCCACCACAAGTCATCCTGAAGAAGAAATTGAAGAATTTTATGAGGAAATTTGTCATCTAAATAATAAAGGTAAGCAGCACTTGAAAATAATTATGGGAGATTTCAATGCAAAAATAGGGCAACGGCAACAGAATGAAACTTCAGTAGGTAAATTCGGTCATGGCAACAGAAACCAGCGTGGAAATACTCTCGTTGAGTTTGCAGAGGCAGAAGGGTTTTTCATCTTGAACTCCTTCTTCAAGAAAAAGCCACACAGGAAATGGACATGGAGACATCCAAATGGGACGACAAGTGAAATTGATTTTATTATGTGTAACAAAAAATTCATCATAGAAGACTGCAGTGTGCTAAACAAGTTCAACACAGGTAGTGACCATAGATTGGTGAGATGTAAGATGCACCTCAACACTAAACTTGAACGTGGCAAGCTCATAAGACAAACAAAATCTATTGACATAACCAACCTTAAAAAACACCATAATACCTTCAAGTGTTAGAACTGAAGAACAGGTTCTCTGCTTTAGAAGGCCTAACATCGGAAGAAGTGGACATCTCTGAAGTTAACAGAAAAGTAACCAAAGCTCTTATGGAAACAGCAACAAAATTAGCTGGGTCTAAGAACAAGTTGCATGTGAACAAATTATCAGGAAAAACCAAAATGTTGATGCAAAAAAGAAGAGAGATGAGGACAACTAAAGAAGATGTGACTTCCAAAGTGGAATATATAGAGCTATGCAAGACAGTGAGAAAAAGTATCACTGAATACGTAAGCAAATTCAACTGTGAACTAGTGAGGAAAGCAATTGAAAACAACCAAAGCCTAAAGATAGCAAAGGGACATCTCAGTAAGGGAAAAAAAACAGATTATGGCACTGAGAAAAGAAGATGGTTCTGTAACAAGAAATAGAGGCGAAATTTTGACAAGAGTGAAAGATTTCTACTCCAAATTATATGAAAGGGATGATATATGCACTCCAGACATCATGAAAGATACCAGTACCAGAGTTCCTCCAGTCCTTCCAGCAGAAGTTGCACATGCAATCAAGAACATGAAGCGAGGAAAAGCTCCAGGAGAAGATGGAATTACTGTAGACATCATACAAGAAGCAAGTGGAGAAATCGAAACAGTACTCGCCCAAATTTTCACTCGATGCCTTAATGAAGGAAAGATTCCTGAGGATTGGAACACCGCTACAATGATCCTGCTACATAAGAAAGGTGACATTGAATATCTCGGAAACTACAGACCTATCAGCCTCCTATCAGTAGTTTATAAAATCTTCACTAAAGTTCTTTCACACAGCTTGAAGGTAGCACTAGACATGGCTCAACCGAGAGAACAAGCTGGATTCAGGAGTGGCTACAGCACAATAGATCATATCCACGTGCTGAGAGAACTAATTGAAAGAGCGAGGGAATATGAACTTCCATTGTGCATGGCTTTTATCGATTATAAAAAGCCTTTGATTCGGTGAAACCATCATCAGTTACAATGGCTCTGAAAACCTGCAGTATTGAAGATGCATACATTAATATTATTAATAACATCTATGAAAATGCAAGTGCAAAGATTAGGCTGTTTGAAAATACAACACACGTAAAAATTGGAAAGGGAGTGAGACAAGGTGACACCATATCTCCGAAGCTCTTTAATGCCACATTGGAGGGTGTTTTTCAGTCGCTGAGCTGGGAAAACAAGGGGATAAAGATTAATGGAGATTATCTAACCCACCTTCGTTTTGCTGATGACGTAGTCATTTTTGCAACTACCCCATCAGAGCTGCAGAGTATGATCCAGGAACTTGCTGACAAGAGTAAAGAAGTGGGATTAAAAATGAACTTTCAGAAGACAAAAGTGATGTTCAATGCTTTTACAAGAAATGAAGATTTATCGATTGATGGAGAAAAGCTGGAGATAACAGACACGTACGTTTATCTTGGACAGCAGATATCAAGTGAGGGTCACATTGATGAAGAAATTAATCGGCGTACAAAACTTGCCTGGAGAGCTTTTGGAAGAAACAGCATAATTTTCAAGAGCAATATGCCATTATGTCTTAAAAGAAAAGTGTTTGATCAATGCATCCTTCCATTGCTTACGTATGGTGCAGAGACGTGGACCTTAACTAAAAGAGACATACAAAGGCTGCAGACAACTCAAAGAAGCATGGAGAGGTGCATGCTTGGTGTAACCAGGAGAGATAAGAAGAGGAACTCGTGGATCCGAAAAATGACAAGAGTGGAAGACATCATGATCAGAGTTAAATCCCTGAAATGGCAATGGGCTGGACATACTGCCAGAAGGACAGATCATCGATGGACAGCCGAAATTTTAGATTGGATTCCAAGGGACAGGAAAAGACCCAGAAGAAGACCACATAGGAGATGGGTGGATGAAATTCGAAAGTATGCAGGGGTGATATGGAGGAGACTGGCACAAGACAGACCGTTGTGGAGGAAACTTGGGGAGACCTTCGTCCAGCAGTGGATTGATAATGGTTGACAATGATGATGATGATGATGTACAGGAGTTGTCCAAAACAATGGAAACGCCTTGAAACAATAGGTTTTATGCAGCTAATATGGTGTGGGAGCACCCTTGGCATTTAAAACTGCTTTAATCCTTCTTGGAATGGGCGTATACAAGTCCTGGATGGTGGTATGTTGCATTCTCCCTGCACAGGGTGTCTACTGGTCATGAAGTAATGAAAATGTAATGAAATTGAGTGGGTGGTCATGAATTTTTTTTTTTTTTTTTTTTTTTTTTTGGTAACAGCACCTGAATGAAGACTGCACACCTAGAAGAAATCATGAACCGGCACCCTTATAAACCGGTATGTAGTAGATGCTTCATGACATATATATATATATATATCATCGTCATTGTCAACCATTATCAATCCACTGCTGGACGAAGGTCTCCCCAAGTTTCCTCCGCAACGGTCTGTCTTGTGCCAGTCTCCTCCATGTCACTCGTGCATACTTTCGAATTTCATCCACCCATCTCCCATGTGGTCTTCTTCTGGGTCTTTTCCAGTCCCTTGGAATCCAATCTAAAATTTCGGCTGTCCATCGATGGTCTGTCCTTCTGGCGGTATGCCCAGCCCATTGCCATTTCAGGGATTTAACTATGATCATGGTGTCTTCCACTCTTGTCATTTTTCGGATCCACGAGTTCCTCTTCTTATCTCTCCTGGTTACACCAAGCATGCACCTCTCCATGCTACTTTGAGTTGTCTGCAGTCTTTGTTACGTCTCTTTTAGTTAAGGTCCACTTCTCTGCACAATACGTAAGCAATGGAAGGATGCATTGATCAAACACTTTTCTTTTAAGAAATAATGGCATATTGCTCTTGAAAATTATGCTGTTTCTTCCAAAAGCTCTCCAGGCAAGTTTTGTACGCCGATTAATTTTTTCACCAATGTGACCCTCACTTGATATCTGCTGTCCAAGATAAACGTACGTGTCTGTTATCTCCAGCTTTTCTCCATCAATCGATAAATCTTCATTTCTTGTAAAAGCATTGTACATCACTTTTGTCTTCTGAAAGTTCATTTTTAATCCCACTTCTTTACTCTTGTCAGCAAGTTCCTGGATCATACTCTGTAGCTCTGATGGGGTAGTTGCAAAAATGACTATGTCATCAGCAAAACGAAGGTGAGTTAGATAATCTCCATTAATCTTTATCCCTTTGTTTTCCCAGTTCAGTGATTGAAAGACATTTTCCAATGTGGCATTAAAGAGCTTCGGAGATATGGTGTCACCTTGTCTCACTCCTTTTCCAATTTTTATGTGTGTTGTATTTTCAAACAACCGAATCTTTGCACTTGCATTTTCATAGATGTTATTAATAATATTAATGTATGCATCTTCAATACCGCAGGATTTCAGAGCCATTGCAACTGCTGATGGTTTTACCGAATCAAAGGCTTTTTCATAATCGATAAAAGCCATGCACAATGGAAGTTCATATTCCCTCGCTCTTTCAATTAGTTCTCTCAGTACGTGGATATGATCTATTGTGCTGTAGCCACTCCTGAATCCAGCTTGTTCTCTCGGTTGAGCCATGTCCAGTGTCACCTTCAAGCGGTGTGAAAGAACTTTAGTGAAGATTTTATAAACCACTGATAGGAGGCTGATAGGTCTGTAGTTCCTGAGATCCTCAATGTCACCTTTTTTATGTAGCAAGATCATTGTAGCGTTGTTCCAATCCTCAGGAATTTTCCCTTCATTAAGGCATCGAGTGAAAATTTGGGCGAGTACTGTTTCGATTTCTCCACTTGCTTCTTGTATGATGTCTACAGTAATTCCATCTTCTCCTGGAGCTTTCCCCCGCTTCATGTTCTTGATTGCATGTGCAACTTCTGCTGGAAGGACTGGAAGAACTCTGGTACTGGTACCTTTCATGATGTCTGGAGTACATGTATCATCCCTTTCATATAATTTGGAGTAGAAATCTTTCACTCTTGTCAAAATTTCGCCTCTATTTCTTGTTACAGAACCATCTTCTTTTCTCAGTGCCATAATCTGTTTTTTCCCCTTACTGAGATGTCCCTTTGCTATCTTTAGGCTTTGGTTTTTTTCAATTGCTTTCCTTACTAGTTCACAGTTGAATTTCCTTACGTCTTCAGTGATACTTTTTCGTACTGTCTTGCATAGCTCTATATATTCCACTTTGGAAGTCACATCTTCTTTAGTTGTCCTCATCGCTCTTCTTTTTTGCATCAACATTTTGGTTTTTCCTGATAATTTGTTCACATGCAATTTGTTCTTAGACCCAGCTAATTTTGTTGCTGTTTCCATAAGAGCTTTGGTTGCTTTTCTGTTAACTTCAGAAATATCCACTTCTTCCGATGTTAGGCCTTCTAAAGCAGAGCATCTGTTCTTCAGTTCCAATTTGAAGGTATTATGGTGTTTTTTAAGGTTGGTTATGTCAATGCATTTTGTTTGTCTTATGAGCTTGCTACGTTCGAGTTTAGTGTTGAGGTGCATCTTACATCTCACCAATCTATGGTCACTGCCTGTGTTGAACTTGTTTAGCACACTGCAGTCTTCTATGACGAATTTTTTGTTACACATAATAAAATCAATTTCACTTGTCGTCCCATTTGGATGTCTCCATGTCCATTTCCTGTGTGGCTTTTTCTTGAAGAAGGAGTTCAAGATGAAAAACCCTTCTGCCTCTGCAAACTCAACGAGAGTATTTCCACGCTGGTTTCTGTTGCCGTGACCGAATTTACGTACTGAAGTTTCATTCTGTTGCCGTTGCCCTATTTTTGCATTGAAGGATGACTTGTGGTGGGTGCATAAGTTTGAATATTCTGAGCCTGGTATCTTCTCGAGAGTTGGATAACGAGTCGTGCGGCTCGGTCAGAGGAACTTTCAATTTCTACAACTTTATCCTTCAGTTTCTTGTTTATTATAAATCCAACACCACTAGTTCTTCCAGTATCTGTCCCACGATAGTAGAAGAGATGTCCACTTTTCAGTTCAATGAGATCTTCTCCTTTTCTCCTTACCTCACTTAGCCTGACGATGTCCCACTTGAGCCTTTGTAGTTCCTCTTCCAATTCAAGAAGCCTTGAATCAGAAGATAGGGAGCGTCCGTTATACGTCGCCAAGGTCAGCATCAGATGGCAGCCTAGTCCGGTCCTCCGGGGATTCTTAGCACCCTCTGCCTTCATGTCGCACTGGCCGCTGCCTTGGCCAGGTACATTCCAGCTGCCGGAGACTGAGGGCCAAGATTTAAGTTGTGGAGTCATTTTGGAGGGGTTTGGCCATAACTCACCACGCTGGCCAAGCGGGTTGGTGAGTGTGGGATAGCATTTCCTCTAATCCCGATGGTATAGTTATACCGCTATTGGCGGTCGTCAGAGCCCCTTTAGTGGGAACAGGATGTACCACGAGAAGGCGGGGTTGACATTTGTCAAGGAGAGGCTGTGATGTTACGCATCACCTGACCTTACATCCCTGCTTCAGATGCTTCATGACATATCATAATCATCACCATCATCATTGTCAACCATTATCAATCCACTGCTGGACGAAGGTCTCCCCAAGTTTCCTCCACAACGGTCTGTCTTGTGCCAGTCTCCTCCATGTCACTCCCGCATACTTTCGAATTTCATCCACCCATCTTCCATGTGGTCTTCTTCTGGGTCTTTTCCTGTCCCTTGGAATCCAATCTAAAATTTCGGCTGTCCATCGATGGTCTGTTCTTCTGGCAGTATGTCTAGTCTTTTGCCATTTCAGGGATTTAACTCTGATCATGATGTCTTCCACTCTTGTCATTTTTCGGATCCATGTGTTCCTCTTCTTATCTCTCCTGGTTACACCAAGCATGCACCTCTCCATGCTACTTTGAGTTGTCTGCAGCCTTTGTTATGTCTCTTTTAGCTAAGGTCCACGTCTCTGCACCATACGTAAGCACTGGAAGGATGCATTGATCAAACACTTTTCTTTTAAGACATAATGGCCTATTGCTCTTGAAAATTATGCTGTTTCTTCCAAAAGCTCTCCAGGCAAGTTTTGTACGTCGATTAATTTCTTCATCAATGTGACCCTCACTTGATATCTGCTGTCCAAGATAAACGCACGTGTCTGTTATCTCCAGCTTTTCTCCATCAATCGATAAATCTTCATTTCTTGTAAAAGCATTGAACATCACTTTTGTCTTCTGAAAGTTCATTTTTAATCCCACATCTTTACTCTTGTCAGCAAGTTCCTGAGTCATACTCTGCAGCTCTGATGAGATAGTTGCAAAAATGACTACGCCATCAGAAAAACGAAGGTGGGTTAGATAATCTCCATTTATCTTTATCCCTTTGTTTTCCCAGTTTAGTGATTGAAAGACATTTTCCAATGTGGCATTAAAGAGCTTCAGAGATATGGTGTCACCTTGTCTCACTCCTTTTGCAATTTTTATGTGTGTTGTATTTTCAAACAGCTGAATCTTTGCACTTGCATTTTCATAGATGCTATTAATAATATTAATGTATGCATCTTCAATACCACAGGATTTCAAAGCCATTTGTAACTGCTGATGGTTTCACCGAATCAAAGGCCCTTTCATAATCGATAAAAGCCATGCACAATGGAAGTTCATATTCCCTCGCTCTTTCAATTAGTTCTCTCAGTACGTGGATATGATCTATTGTGCTGTAGCCACTCCTGAATCCAGCTTGTACTCTCGGTTAAGCCATGTTCAGTGTCACCTTTAAGCGGTGTGAAAGAACTTTAGTGAATATTTTATAAACCACTGATAGGTCTGTAGTTCCTGAGATCCTCAATGTCACATTTTTTATGTAGCAAGATCATTATAGCGTTGTTCCAATCCTCAGGAATCTTCCCTTCATTAAAGCATCGAGTGAAAATTTGGGCGAGTACTGTTTCGATTTCTCTACTTGCTTCTTGTATGATGTCTACAGTAATTCCATCTTCTCCTGGAGCTTTTCCCCGCTTCATGTTCTAGATTGCATGTGCAACTTCTGCTGGAAGGACTGGAAGAACTCTGGTACTGGTACCTTTCATGATGTCTGGAGTACATGTATCATCCCTTTCATATAATTTGGAGTAGAAATCTTTCACTGTTGGCAAAATTTTGCCTCTATTTCTTGTTACAGAACCATCTTCTTTTCTCAGTGCCATAATCTGTTTTCTTCCCTTACTGAGATGTCCCTTTGCTATCTTTAGGCTTTGGTTGTTTTCAATTGCTTTCCTTACTAGTTCACAGTTGAATTTCCTTACGTCTTCAGTGATACTTTTTCGTACTGTTTTGCATAGCTCTATATATTCCACATTGGAAGTCACATCTTCTTTAGTTGTCTTCATCTCTCTTCTTTTTTGCATCAACATTTTGGTTTTTCCTGATAATTTGTTCAAATGCAACTTGTTCTTAGACCCAGCTAATTTTGTTGCTGTTTCTATGAGAGCTTTGGTTACTTTTCTGTTAACTTCAGAAATATCCACTTCTTCTGATGTTAGGCCTTCTAAAGCAGAGAATCTGTTCTTCATTTCCAACTTGAAGGCATTATGGTGTTTTTTAAGGTTGGTTATGTCAATACATTTTGTTTGTCTTATGAGCTTGCTACGTTCGAGTTTAGTGTTGAGGTGCATCTTACATCTCACCAATCTATGGTCACTACCTGTGTTGAACTTGTTTAGCACACTGGAGTCTTCTATGAAGAATTTTTTGTTACACATAATAAAATCAATTTCACTTGTCCCATTTGGATGTCTCCATGTCCATTTCCTGTGTGGCATGTTCTTGAAAAAGGAGTTCAAGATGAAAAACCCTTCAGCCTCTGCAAACTCAACGAGAGTATTTCCACGCTGGTTTCTGTTGCTGTGACCGAATTTACCTACTGAAGTTTCATTCTGTTGCCGTTGTTCTATTTTTGCATTGAAATCTCCCATAATTATTTTCAAGTGCTGCTTACCTTTATTATTTAGATCACGAATTTCCTCATAAAATTCTTCAATTTCTTCTTCAGCATGACTTGTGGTGGGTGCATAAGTTTGAATAATCTGAGCCTGGTATCTTCTCGAGAGTTGGATAACGAGTCGTGCAGCTCTGTCAGAGGAACTTTCTACTTCTACAACTTTATCCTTCAGTTTCTTGTTTATTATAAATCCAACACCACTAATTCTGCCAGTATCAGTCCCACGATAGTAGAAGAGATGTCCACTTTTCAGTTCAATGAGATCTTCTCCTTTTCTCCTTACCTCACTTAGCCCGACGATGTCCCACTTGATCCTTTGTGGTTCCTCTTCCAATTCAAGAAGCCTTGAATCAGAAGATAGGGAGCGTCCATTATACGTTGCCAAGGTCAGCATCAGATGGCAGCCTAGTCCGGTCCTCCGGGGATTCGTAGCACCCTCTGCCTTATTGTCGCACTGGCCGCTGCCTTGGCCAGGTACATTCCAGCTGCCGGAGACTGAGGGCCAAGATTTAAGTTGTGGAGTCATTTTGGAGGGGTTTGGCCATAACTCACTACACTGGCCAAGCAGGTTGGTGAGTGTGGGATAGCATTTCCTCTAATCCCGATGGTATAGTTATACCGCTATTGGCGGTCGTCAGAGCCCCTTTAGTGGGAACAGAATGTACCACGAGAAGGCGGTGTTGACATTTGTCAAGGAGAGGCTGTGATGTTACGCATCACCTGACCGTACATCCCATATATATATATATATATATATATATATATATATATAAATAAATAACTTATATCTTCATCAAAAGCTGATGTTGTGTAGAGGAAATATTTGCAATTTTCTGAATCTTCTAAAAAACAACTGAAACAGTTCAATCCTGAGGACAAACTTGATCACTTCTTGGTGAATTTACTACAAAGTGTGAACCATGACTATCAAGTTCTTACAAAAGCTGCTATGCGTGTTGCATGGCAATGCTGCAGTTGAAAGAGGCTTTTCTGTTAACATACATACATACATACATATCACTAAGCTGTTCTCTGAGATTCAGAGGTTAGCTCCAAAAAGAAATACAAACTTCCAGGTATTTTTTACTTATTGTTGTCGTATCAAACTTCTCCATTTACAGCGATCTTGACATACAACTCGTGCTTGACTAATATCCATTACACGCCGTACACAAGATCTTTTATACTTCATACTCACAATCTTTTTCTCATGCAGACACTCCTGAATCTGATCCACCCATGTCTTCCTTGGCCTTCCTCTGCCCTTCCTTCCTGCCACTTGGGCTGAAAAGATTTTCTTAGTAAGCATTTCACCACTCCTTCTTTCAACATGGCCAAACCACCAAAGCATATTGGTCTCCACCTTGCCAACAACATTTTGCTTCACATCACACAACTGCAATACATCTTCATTTCTCACACAATCATATTGTTTCTTGCCACAAACCCCACGTAAGTAACGCATTTCTCCAGCACACAAACAACTCCTATGTTTCTTCTGCAGTACCCAGGTTTCACTGCCATACATCAGAGTAGGGACAATTACAGTTTCATACACAGCCATGCGGGACTCTCTAGAGAAACCATCATTCCTATGAAAACCTCCCAGAGCAGCTATGACTTTCAAAGAAGAATTCACTCGCCTACTGATTTCACCATCCAACTTGTTCTCTCTGTCAAACATGCTTCCTAAATACACAAACTCACTCACCTGGTCAATCACAGTGCCATTTATACTTACATTACATTCAGTGCTACCCATTCCTCTCTCAAACACCATAACTTTGGTTTTTCCCTTATTTATACTCAGTTTGAATTTCATGCAAACTTCGTGCATCTGAGTCAACATACTCTGCAACTCACTTTTGCTCTCTGCCAACAGGAGGTCAGTGTCATCAGCATACAGCAATCTGCACACACGGATATCACCAAGACATAAACCACTATTATCTATATTGGCATCACGCATGCATACATCCATAAATATATTAAACAGCCATGGTGACATTACACAACCTTGTCTAACTCCTGCACCAATGGAAAACCATTTTGATAAAACACCATTCACTCGTACACAAGCTCTACTACCAGCATACATGGCTTTTACACTATTAAGTAGATTCCCAGTAACACCATATTCATTCAATACCTTCCACACAATTGTCCTATAAAAATTTGCTCTGTCGTAAGCTTTCTCTAAATCTATGAAGGCAGTAAAAACTTTCTTCCCAACAGCCAGATACTTTTCAATTATCGTGCGTAATGCAAAAATCTGGTTAGTGCAGCCTTTACCAGGCATAAAACCACTCTGAACATCCCACACTTTCAATGATGTAAGACCCCGTACTTTTTCAATAACAACCTTACCAAACACTTTCCCTGGCACACTCAGTAGGCTAATACCACGATAGTTCTTGCATTCAGTCTGATTACCTTTTCCTTTATACAAGGGAACGATGATAGCATCCTTCCAATCCCGAGGGACTATTCGTAACTCCCAGCACAACTGGCAAATTTCAGTTAGCCAGTCAATTATAGAGTCACCACCATATTTCAACATCTCTGCAGTTATGCCATCAACTCCTGGAGCCTTGCCATTCTGAAGAGATTTTAGAGCTTTACACACTTCTTCTCTTGAGTTCCCTCCTGTGCTTTCATCCCTCAATGTTACATCATCTGCATCTGTCTCAGAATCATTTTTGCTCTCCTGATCTAATAACTCGCAGAAGTATTCACCCCATCTGTCACTTAACTCATTGGGCTCCCGTATCATTTCCCCAATCTCATTCTTCACACAACTTACAACTTTGTTTCCCCTATTTTTTCTGAGTCTCGTGTACTTCCAGAAGGACTTTCTATTTTTCCAAAAAGTAATTTCATGCCTTTCCACTTTCTCCTTCCTATCTTTTGCCTTACTGTGGCGAACCAGCTTAGCAGCTTCACGCTTCTTACAGCGATATTCGTCCACAGGGACTCTACCTTGCAACATCCCCAAATAGGCTTCCTTCTTTCTCTTTACTGCCTCTTCAATCTCACTATTCCACCAAGCATCACCTCTACTGTTACCCACTGTTGTGATGCCACATACCTCTTCAGCAGCAGTGACAACAGTTTTTAAAACATTCCCACTTCTTTTCTACATCCCTCTCACCAGACTTCAGATCCTTCAGTCGTTCTCTGAGTAAGTCAGAATACCGTTGATTGTCTTCAAGGAGCCTATCAACCTTTATTCTTTCTATCCTGGGTCTCTTCCTATTTCTTTTCCTCCAACCAACATTAAGTTTCACTCGTGACACTACCAAGTAATGATCAGAACCAACATCCGCACCTCTCATCACACGGGTGTCAACAACTAAGTGTTTCAAATGCTGATCGTAGGCAACAAAATCTATCGCACTCTTTTGACCAAGAGTACGATTTTCCCAAGTATCTGGACATACTGCCAGAAGAACAGACCATCGATGGACAGCCGAAATTTTAGATTGGATTCCAAGGGACAGGAAAAGACCCAGAAGAAGACCACATGGAAGATGGGTGGATGAAATTCGAAAGTATGCGGGAGTGACATGGAGGAGACTGGCACAAGACAGACCGTTGTGGAGGAAACTTGGGGAGACCTTCGTCCAGCAGTGGATTGATATGGTTGACAATGATGATGACGATGATGATGTGTGGATATACTTGTGGTTGAAAAATGTATTAGATACACACAAACCATTCTCAATGCAGAGTTCAATTAGTCTTTCACCATTATCATTCACACAAGGATCATTAAACTTACCCAGAGCATTGTCAGAAATTGCATTCTGCACACCTACTCTAGCATTGAAATCCCCTGCTATTATAACTTTTTCTTTAGCACCAAACTGGCTCAAAACAGCTTTTAGCTCATTCCAGAAATCTTCCTTCTTATCAGAAGGTTCTGAGTCACCAGGAGCATACACTAAAACAATTGCAATTCTCTGAAGTTTTACTTTCAAACGAATCCAGAGAATTCTCTGACTTACGCAACTATAGTGAATCAAGTTGTTCTTCATCTTTTCACTTAAAATCACACCTACACCAGCCTGTCCTCTTATATTATCCAATACCCCAGACCACACACTTACCGTGCCATTCACTTCTTCTACCCCAATTTCCTTCTTTTTGGTTTCACTTACACACAGCCCATCCAGTCTATACTTATTCATCTCCTCAATCACCTCACTCATCTTGCCATTTATACCTCTAGTATTCCATACACCAATCTTACATTCACTCAGCCGAGATCTCTTTCTCATACGCCGTTTAGAAAGTCCAGGTCGATTCCGTGGTGGACCGTCCTTTTCAAGTGTGGTAGGTCCACCATATCCCACACTTGAGTCACTCTTAATATTTCTTTTTGTCTTTTTAATCAGGTAAGTACATCAGTGTGGGGGATTAGCCCACAGCTGAGGGTTCCAGTTGGTCATTCAACCTAAGGATTCTGGAACAAAACCCAGTGAGTTGGGGTCTTTTTGCCAATGTCACACAGAACTAGCTTGTACCTCTCCAAGATTCACAGAGGCCCTAGTTGCTGTTGTGTGTGCCATTGTTACCACGGAGCGCCCCGAGAAGGCAGACCCATTGCTCACTACGACCGCCCTCTTTTCTGTTAACAAAACTTTTAATTGAAAACTTAGAAGAAGATACAGTTGTTGCAGAAAGAAGTATTTACAGTGCAATACTATTGTTAAGTGGTTTAGTTAATAGTGAAAAAGAACTGAATGTGGACATCACACAATCAATGATATTAGCTGTCAAAAATGCTTCATCAAAAAGAGTAGAAGCGTTAAAGAAGAAGAAATCTGATTAAGATGAAGTGGCCAATTGTAAAAGAAGAGCTGTCCAAGATTTAAAAAACTCAAAGATAAGAAAAGAAAGCTTATAGAAAAGGCAAAAGAAGAAGCTGAAGTTCTAGTTTCTGAGATAGCAAGTTTAGCTAAGGTACTTAAAACACGGAGTCTTTCACTGTGAAATTTCAGTCTCCGTAAATTTTGTACATTCATAGTTTTTATATTGCCTTAATGAAAACTTGTAAGTTTTTACATCATTACGATGTTAAAAGAATTTGTGTATTAATAGATGTAATGATAAATATTTCTGAAAATAGCCATACCCCATCCAAGATGAGAGTTGAATGTTTTTATTTCCTTGAACACATAGAATTTGGTGAATGACATAGTGCAATTATTCATGTTAAGCAATTTTAGTGACATAAGAATTACATTCAGCTTTCATCTCAACTGGCTTTTGGGTAGGGGTTCATTAAAATTAAAAAACAACCCCCCCCCCCCATATAGCCAAATGTTTTAGCAGCAATATTATAGACGCATCAGTTTTTCCTAAACTATTGTCGCACGGAATTAATTTCAGTGTTTGTAAAAATAAAAAATAACCTGGGATCTCAAGCCAAGGGTACTAGATTATGAGTCTAGAATGGTTGTCATTGTGCCACGAATTGTCAAGAAGTCATGAATTTAACTAGAGATGTCATGAAAATGTCATTAATTTGGTTCATTGGAAATCAGTAGACTTTGGGAAAATCAAACTTAAAAATCATATCAGCTGCAGTTTAGCCCCAAAATTACCTTGAATTGCAGTTTACTTGAGAGTCAAAATTGCCAAAGATTCAGAAAAACATTCACCACCATTTTCGCCGTTTCTAATTTTTTTCTCGCCATATTTTGGATTTTAGTCGCATTTGGCGACTTGGCAAATTCTTAGCGTGGGCCCTGCCTGATCTTGATGACTGTTAGTATTATAAGTGGTAGATTAATTTGATTTTAAACTTTTGATTGTCAAATAATTTTAAGTGTGTTTTTTCTTTGATGAATTTGAAATCCTGCTTCTCAGTTTATAAATTGTGCCATTACAGTTTAAACTTCCAAGAAAGAAGCCTTCAATATCTATCTGTCCTTGCACTGTTAAGGACTTAAAATTTCATGAACAAAGAATAATTTCTGAATTTTAATAAACCATTGTTAGATGATAGATGGATGGGGGATTTAAATTGTGTGAAAAGTTAACTTATTTCATCTGCTAAGTTGTGTGTTAAATTTGTGGAAATCTATTTTTCATGAAGAGATGTAAAAAGAATTCTTTGTACTATTTAATGCATCATGTAAGTGTGAAATTGTTTATCCCATTTTCAGATTGTGTAGTGTAATTTAGCAGGAATAATTATGCAATGCATTTAGAGTATAGCGTATCAAGTCCATTTATTTTTGTGGTGCAGTCAAAAAAAGTAATTTAGCAGGTCTGTAATGCTCTCATAAAATGTTGTTTCTTTTCATTTGTGTTGTGGTTTTTTATGTATTATCTTAATCTGTAACATTGTAATTGTTGGCAATATTTCAGCTTCTACAAAGGCATTTCTCCTTTATGGATGCGACAAATCCCCTACACAATGATGAAATTTGCATGCTTTGAACGTACTGTGGAGCTTCTGTACAAACACGTGGTCCCCAAACCACGTGATGATTGTTCAAAGGCAGAACAATTAATTGTTACATTTGCTGCAGGTTATATTGGTGAGTTATACCATTTTGCTGCCTTATTTTTACTTCAATCATTTGTTGGGTTGTGACTTATAAAACTATTGCTAAATCTCTATAAAAACTATCGCAACCATAATGTGAACTGTATATTTTATGGATGCATTATCACATATAAAATCTGAATTCATTGCACTTGGAAATTAAATTTGTTAAATGTGTTAGAAATTATTATAAGAAATATGACTGTCAGAGTTCCTTGACATTTGAACCAGAAGCCTCAGCGCACATTTAACAGAATCGCAGGTGGTGCTGCTCGAAATTTTTTTATTTGTTTGCTCTAGCGAGCGTTGCCTGGATCCCCTTTTGCTGCTCACGTCGGTTAGTAATCTAAGTGGTTGATCTTTGACTGAACAACAACAATGTTGATGATATATGGAGGGTGTGCGTGTTGGAATAATGAGTTGTTACCTTTTTGTGGAGATCTAATTTTAGCTAATTTTAGAACTGAATGGAAATACTACTATGAGCTAATTTTAGAACTGAATGGAAATACTACTATGAGCTAATTTTAGAACTGAATGGAAATACTACGGCGTGTAGCACTAAAGTAATGGCTCAGGATTTTGTATCACCACAATCACCCCTGAATAAAGAAAGGTGCCAGTCTCTGATTTCTCAAAAAGAGACTTAAGAATGTCAGTAGTCAAATTCTTCATTTGTTAGAGGGAAATGGCTGAGTTAGCTAATTTTCTACATAAAAGGGCTGTCATTTCAGGTGCTACTTACGTACAACTCCAGTTGAAAACATGTTCGATTCACAATGTCCAAATGAAATAGAGACATGTTATACTAAATCACCAACAACTGTGGTTGAAAGCACCTTGGATTTAAGTTCAGTGAAGGCCATGGGTGACCTGGTAATTAGTGTGCTTTATTTGAGCTGCCTGGTTCAGGCCCTAATACCACAAAACACCCAACGTGCTTACGAAGTTGGGGTAAGCCATTGCTCCCAGGTCAAAGTCCTGATTTATAAATAGGTCTACTCCCATGTGCAGCATGATTAGTGTCTGAGCAGCGGTTAACCAACTAAGTTCAGTGTAGAACTGAATGCAAGAACAGTTCACTAAACTCACATTTTTCTGTATATGAATAATAAATGTAGTATGAAATCAAAAGTTACCTGATAAGTTTTTGCAAAATGATTGCACTGTTTTAAAAGTTTTTATACAGATTTTTTGAGCATTCTGATTTATAATTAGCTGGGAAGTTCTGGCAGGAAATACATGTTGCCTTTAAAAAACAATAAGTCTGCAGGTGCAAGGAATGCTGAGCAAACTGTAAGTCATCTCTCTATATATACAGGGTGCCCAGTAAAGTCTTTTCTCAGCCCCGTAACTTTCGAACGTTGTCTAGGTATAGTAAAGTGGCTATGCGCTATTCGATGAGACCGCTTACATTGCCTCCTAGTGGCAAAGTCAGGAGTTAGCGTGCTGATCTCGAAAACTATACGAGATACGGGAAAATAGTCAATTACAAAGTTGTAGAGCAGCATCGATTTAGTACGAAAAGACACCTTGCGCCAGGGCAAGATTTCATCTTTTTTGCTCACTAGCAAATCTTGCTAGTGACCAAATAGTTTGCTAGCAAAACATTTGCATGACTAGCAAGTGAAACTAAATCACATCGTAACTTATTTTCTAATAAAGTTACACAGAAATTTAAATATGTGTATAAATATTTTGACTTACCTTTTTGAATAATGAATAGAATCTTAGATAAGTTTAGTGACTATCTTTATTATTAATTTCTAACAAATTCTCATACCACATAAATATATTTCACTGACATTCTAATTCAGATTTCTTCCCATATGGTTTACGCTCAGGGTGTCTGACTTTGTCATCATACCACTTTATAACTGCTGACTGTGGATTAAAAATCTCTTCTTGTGGCCCTTCAACAGTATTTCAATTGTCATCAGAGCATTTAAAGTTTCAACAGACAAACTGTTCCTCCAATCCCCTTGTATTCTTTTTAAAAAACTGAATTCCACCTCACAACATGCAGTACTAAGTGGAAGTATCGCACAAATTTCTGCTAAACTTCTACACACTTCATATCTGCCAACTACCACACAATGCCATAGTTTCTACGGAATTAGTTGTCTGACTACGGAACTCACTATCAAAACTACGGATTCTACAAATTTTCATTTTGCTTCAAATTTTTCTTTTGCTATTATTTTTATGATATACACGAGATTCTTACAGGGATTCGCGGAACACCGCTTTATTTCTTATTTGTCATCAGTTAGGTCATTCTAACGATCGATATTTGGGAGAGGGGGGTCGTCTTCCATCTGGAGACGAAATGTCGTGCTTCAAAACTTTTGAACACAGTAGTGAAATGGAGTAAGAAAATTTTGCCGCAATCGCAAATTGTTCTCCCAATGTTGTCTTTGTGTCCGCTTTTCTTGTTAAATATCATTTTATTGCATAAATGTTTGCATTTTAGCTTGAAACTGTAGAGAACAATTTGCAAAAACGGAAGTTGGCTGCTGCAAAATTTTTCTGTAATCTTCAGGCACGAGATTCTTCTGCGAATTCAAGGAATTCCGGCTTTTTCGTTATTATTGGAATTCCGTCTTTACGAAACTAGAAAACGAAAGGTCGACGGAATTCGGATTTTTTTCCTTAATCATAATTTTTTTTTTCTCACGATGTTGCCTCTGTCAAGTATTATTGCTCATTAACATTTTACTGGATAAATATTTGTATTTCAGCTTGAAAATACAAGGAAAATTTCCAAAACCAGAAGTCAGACGAAGCAAAAGTTTCTTCCGTAATCGTTTACCCCCTCCATGAACACGTTTCGTAAAAAAGCGTCTATCTATGCCACGCAATAAAGGCGATCGCTTGGCTTAGGGTACGACAGGAGTTGAGGACAAAGTTTGTGGGGCAAAAGAAGGGAGAGTGGCAAAGCAGGTGGTCAAACAACCGATCCATCCCAGAGCTCTGGGTTGCCACAGCAACCATTGCCGACGTCACGTTCATTTTCTGTAATAGACCAATGAGGGCACGATGGAGAGGAGTTTCAATGCGCTTCTACGACAGTTTGGAAGGGATGAAAGATATGGGGAGGATGGGTATTAAGTGTCGAAAGGAAATTGGCTAAAGAGAATCGCTGATCGTCGCTGTTTTAACAAGTGATAATAAAAACTGTTATGTACACTTCGTGGATTAATAATGTTTTTTGGTTACTTTAAATAAAAAAATTACCTTACTAGCAATATTTGCTACTGCGATTTTTTTTCACTAGCAAATTTGATTTTTCACTAGCTATTTGCTAGTTGCTAATCGGTGAAATCGGGCCCTGCCTTGCGCACATGAATGCTAAGAATAGAGCGCGTACAACGCTCGTTTGTTTGTTTGCGATGTCGAACACTGTTGCGTCACAAAACGCGTCAGAAAAGAGATAATATCGCCTTCCGCAAAGCACTAGCCCGACTCAACTGCGGAATGTTTGGTTCCAACATGACGGCGCCCTCCGCACCAGCCAGGAAACGTAAGAAGATACCTGGTCGAGACATTCGAGCAACAAATCATCGACCATGGTGGTTGCGTAGAGTGGCCTGCACGCTCTCCAGACCTCGCCCCATTCGACTTCTTTTTGTGGGGCTACCTCAAAGAGCAGGTGTATCAGACCCCTCCGACAACGTTGCAGGACCTTCGACGCCGTATAACTGATACTTGTTCCAGCGTGTCACCTGACATGCTGCAAAATGTGCAGCGTGAGATTCAATCTAGAGTCCAAATGTGTATTGTGGCTGACGGAGACACATTGAGCATTGATGGTAAATGTGCCTAGTGACAACTAATTGCTCCTTTCTGACGCGTTTTGTGACATAACAGTGTTCGACATCGCAAACAAACAAACGAGCGTTGTACACGTTCTATTTTTAGCATTCATGTGCGTAAGGTGTCTTTTCGTACTAAATCGATGCTGCTCTACAACTTTGTAATTGACTATTTTCCCATATCTCGTATAGTTTTTGAGATCGGCACGCTAGCTCTTGACTTTGCAGCTAGGAGGTGCTGTAAGCGGTCTCGTCGAATAGCGCCTAGCCACTTTACTATACCTAGACACCGTTTTTATGGCTATAGCTGTCGGCGTTTGAAGGTTATGTGGCTGAGAAAGGACTTTACTGGGCACCCTGTATATATAACTGAATGTTTGTATGTCCGCAATACAAATCTACAGTTTTCAATTTAGAACCACCAAATTCGGTATAATCACATGGTAACCTAACTTAGACTATAGACGGTTTTTGGAGGGGGTCGGAGCCCTGGGTCAAAAGGGCCCCCACACAAAATTTCCGTAAAATCTACAATTTTCAATTTAGAACCACCACATTTGGGTATACTATCTCGTGGCACTGTCGAACACTGTTACTCAGACCGTAGGTGCGATGTCGAACACTGTTACTCAGACCGTAGGTGGTTTTCGAATGGGGTCGGAGCCTGGGGTTAAGAAGCCCTATACAAAATTTTCATAAAAAGTTCCATTTTTTACTTTTAAGAACTGCAACAAAATTCAGCACTCTAAATACTCAATCTACGGTCTAAGTTAGAGACTGTAGATAAGAATAAAGTGCAAAAATATCCATTTAATGGCGTATTAAACACACTAATGAATAATCGTTAGCTTTCACCACAAACAGACTGCTTCATCAGACAGAAATGCAATGCAATGTAATGTAATGTAATGTAAATAGAGATTTCCAGATATTCAACATTCAAAACGGTAGACAAAAGAATGATCTATGTCAAGTCCCATGCACCCGACATGACATAGGTACATTGCATTTCAGTGTCGCGGGATTCTCAGAAACCCACGCAAGATGTACTGCAGCTCTATAGATGTCTCCTTGAATGGGTAAGTATTTGCAATGGAACCAGGCTTTGCATTAAGAATTTGTTCAAGCACTTCATCGAAGCAACTATTCTGACTGGCTTTGCAAAAGGGGAAGATGTCTTCATTCCGAGAATTTCACCGATTCCTACACATAAGGTGTTTGACTTCAAGCATCTGCAATTTCCTATTCGTCTGGCCTTTGCCATGTTCATCAACAAAGCGCAAGGCCAGTCATTGGCAGTGGCTGGCATTAATTTGGAGCAACCCTGCTTTTCACAGAGACAACTCTACGTTGCCTGCTCAAGGGTTGGCAATTTTAAAAATCTCTGCAGTTTTGTTCCCAATGGTAAAACCAAAAATATTGTTTACCAAAAAGCAATAACCTAATGAATTAAAATAAATTTACTGCAAAAATTACAGGAATATCTTTTTCATTCATTAACTGTCACCCGCTGAACTTGGCGATTCCACGAATAGTAATATTTATCTGGAAAATACAGAGTATACCCCTGCTAGTTTGTATATATTTTCAAGTTCTTAAGAAGCACCAAGGGTTTACTACAGCATAGGTTAAATTTGAGAATTTGGACAAAATGATAAGTATCAGTAAAACCCAAAGACAGTTGCTATTCATATTTGTTCTTCATGTACAAAATCACCCTCTCACTTAAGCTATATATTTGATGATCAAGAGTAAGTCGTACAAAAAAATTGTTGTTTGGTACCCAGTGGTTCAAAGCAGGCATTTCATTTTTAAAATTTTACATAAATTTATTAATGAAATTACATGCAACTATTTATATTCAGGTAAAAGTTTTTAATGAATTTTGGTATAAAAGAACTATGCGTCTTTAAGATGTAAGTGAGAGATAAGTAAATCAATACAAAGGGAAAACTCACAACTGAAGTCATTATTTGGTGTTGATATCACTTTAATTGATATAAAATTTAGCCCCCACCCCCCTCCACGCAACATTGTTTTGCGGATGTCAGGACTGACATGGCTTCTAAACAACAGAGCATGCTACTTAAACTTGTATATACACTGTTGGCCACCCAAAATGCAACACCAAGAAGGAAGCATCTGATTGGCCTGAAATGTGCAGCATGCGTCACCCGTGAGAGGACATGCAAACGATTAGCATTGCAGGGCATATGCAAATTATGTTCGCCCGGCACGTCACCGAGAAGCACTATAAGAAGGGTGCACAGAAGGCGGGGTGTATGTAGTGGAAGTGTGTTGTGCTGCTGACATGTATGTGCGTGGGAAGCTTCCTGATGCCTCGTCGCAGAATATGGCAGTCATTCCAGCACATTTCGGAGTTCGACAGAGGACGAATAGTGGCTTATCGCGACAGCAGTTTATCGTACCGAGACATCGACGCCCATGTGGGACGACATGCAGCCACAGTGAGGCGAGTATGGGTTCAGTGGGTGCAAAAGGGTCGGACCGACGTGAGCGATCGCCGCGGCACATCACCAAACGAGAAGACCACCATGTTGTACGGCGGGCATTGACGCCTCGCACCGCCACATCACGAGCGTTACCGCAGGAATTAGGGTGTGTTGTGCAACAACCTGTGTCAGCACATACCGTTCGACGTCGTCTGCAGGAGTGGGGGCTTGTCGCATGACGCCTGTTGGTCCGATTACCATTGACGTTATACCACCGGCGAGTGCGGCGGCATTGGGCCGTTGAACGCCGCACCTGGACTACAGAATGGCACGACATTGTCTTCTCCGACGAATCCCGCTTCTGCCTGCAACACCACGATGGTCGGATCCGTGTGTGGAGGCACCGCGGTGGGTGACTATGACGCCTGCATTATGCATCGCCATACCGGTCCATCGCCTGGCGTTATGGGTTGGGGTGCAATTGGATATGACACTCGCACCCCTCTGGTACGCGTCGGCGGTACACTCAACAGCCACCGCTACATCTCCAAAGTTTTGGAGCCTGTAGTCCTTCCTTACCTGCCAGCGGCCACATTTCAACAGGACAAAGCGCACCCGCACGTGGCACGCATCGTGCAACAGCTCTTTACGGCCCACCAGGTGTCACTGCTGCCGTGGCCCGCCTGCTCTCCCGACATGTCGCCTATCGGACACGTCTGGTTGCTGATCAGCAACCGAGGGGCCCAGCAAGCACCACCTGCAGCTACGCCTGATGAACAGTGGCAACATGTGGAAGCAGCCTGGACCGACGTACCCCAAGCCCACATCCAAAGCCTCTTTCGTTCGATGCCGCGGCGTGTAGCGGCCATTATTGCCAGCCCTGGGGGCCACACGAACTATTGATGTCTGCGTGTTCCGCAAGTTGCACGGGCCTGTAATCTCAATAGTTTCATCTTTGTATGTGTTGTTATGTGTCCAGTAAATTTGGCTGTGCTATCTCGTGTCCTTGGTGTTGCATTTTGGGTGGCCAGCAGTATAGTTTACAGACAAATTTTATGCAAGGGTGCTGTTTTAAATTCTTTAAATTGCTCTCTCAGAGATTTTCCATTTCATTTTGTAACAAATATACTTTTCCTTTGAGCTGTTTCACTACTTGAAAATGTTTTTTTTTTAAACTGTGAGGGGTTCTTAAAAAGTTCTTCATGTGCATCTGCAGAACAAAACTATTGCACTAATCTCAACAGAACTTTTACTCTAAACAACGTGCGAATTATTCAGTAGTTCAAATACTGTTCTTCACGTTCACATTTAGACCTTGAGCTATTGCTGCAGGGATACCACTAAATGACCATCAAACAAAGGGCTATACAAAGTAGAAGCAAAAATCGGCATCACTTCCTACCTTTCTTGAGTTCACCATGGGGAGTGCTGTCCACTTGGTTGGGTCCATCGTTAGTGCATTGTAGCAAATGCCCACAGTATGTACTACTATGCAATAGTAGGCAACCACATATATTAGGAACATTTACTGTCCTTCAAAGTACTTTCCTTCAGAATCTATGCTGAGTTGCAGGCATCTATGACAATAGTGGAATGCTTGCCTATATCCTTGTTGAGGAATACTTCCCTGAATGAATGCATTTTTCTAGTTCTTACACCCTTGAAAGAGGCTATCCAACATTTTTCTTTTTAATTTTTACAAACAACTGAAAATTACATGGTGCAAAATTAAGAGAATATGCTCCAGGATGAGGTACCTGTTTAAATTTTTCTTACTCAAGATAGTCCGTAGCGTATTGAGTTTTGTTAGCACTGGCATTGTAATGAAGAATCTCTGACATCCCTGCTGACACACTGTTCCATCTCCTTAAACATTTTGGGCAAAACAACGTTGATGTAGTATTTGCCGTTTATGACGATGATGGGCAAAACACATAACAATATTAACAAATAAAGGTAACTTGATCATGCTAGTTACGTTAAATGAAAACTTTTACAAAAAGTTCTTAAGTTGGAAGCTTTCGACTTTATCTTAGGTCTTCATCACCTAAGATAAGGTCGATAAGATCGAAAGCTTCCAACTTATGAACTTTTTGTAAAAGTTTTCATTTAATGTAACTAGCGTGATCAAGTTACCTTTATTTGTTGCCGTTTATAGTCATATTTTCAGGTAATAGGTTCACAAACACCATTCCTTGGGAATGAAAAAACAAAATATGAACATCCTTTTCCATGAGTGAAAATCTTGTTGGAGGATTTGGGGAAGTATTCATCTTCTGCAATTTAAACATAGTTGTTGATCTTTTTAGGAATTGCATGGTAATAAAAACATGCTTCAATGCCTGTGGCAATGTCTGTTAACTGTTTGGAGTCACTTGGTTCAAATATTACCAGCATCTTTTAGCAACAGTACATCAAGGAGGTTAGAATAAGGAGGAGATGGCATCAGCCACTCTCCCTGTTCTTCTGGCGTGACGCCACTTTTTATCAGCTGACTACGCCAATGCGCCCAACCCGAGAATCTCCTATGTATCTCTATGGGGAAATCGCGATTTCGAACGGGTTTTTCGGACCCTTACTCTACCCATACAGTCATGAAAAAAATTAAGGCTGAAGTATTCATTCTCATAATTAAAAAATTCCAGAAAAAAATAGGAAAATATGTGTTGACATTTCTTTAAAAAATTGAACAAAATTATTTTTTGAGTGGAAGTGCATACTGCTCATGGTTACTTGCATACTGCGCATCTGCAATGAACCATGTTTAAAATATAACCAAAACCCCAATTTTGAGAAATACAAAGTCCGAAATATTCTTTGTTTGTGTCCTTGGTTTTCATGGTTTGCATGCGCTAAGCGAAACTGCTTTTGGCACAGGAAGTGATGTCACGTCTCCGAACTCCCTCAGACTTCTACCACCACAGAGAGAGGATCGGAACAGCTGATCTGTTTTAGCTTCACACAAAACGGGTCATTTCACCTCCTCTTGTTCTAACCTCCTTGCAAGTAACACTGTACTTTCCTCTCTCTCTCTCTCTCACCCCCCCCCCTTTTTTTTTCTTTCTGTCAGCTTGTGAGGTACCCTTTTGGCCCAAATCTTGTGGAACTTTAAATATTAATGAATGTCTTCACATTATACCAATTGATACACCCATGTGTAAAATTCTTACCTGAACAGGAACAGCAGTGATGGTCTTCTCATTTATGGCTTCCTTCAGTCTTCCTGCATGGGAGAGATCTTCAAAGCTCTGTGTGTATCTCATTGCAGTGCAATACGAATAGGCACGATTCCTGTGTGCTTGTGATAAATTTGCATCTTTGTGAAAATGTCAAATCTTTCCACTTCACTGGGGTCCATAGCATAAATGAACAGAATTCATAGACCAAACTAAAGGACCACCAGTAAAGAAAGATGTACGCACCTTGTTTTCAACACATAGTGACAGATGTAAACAAGCTTTCAAATAAAGCGTAGCTCAACTTCAGAGGAAATGTTAATAACATTAAAGGTTTCAACTAAATAAAACATTGGTAAATAATTTTGATTGACTAGGCAACCAGGAGTAGAACAGCTCAAAAAAATAGTTTCTGGCTCTTTGGTGCTTGGTTTTTGAGAGATGTTTATTAAAACGAATGCAATTCTCCTGTTCAAGAACAACCTGGGCAGAATCCTTGTCTATCCTCTTAGTCTTCCATGCTGAATTGTACATCATTTATTTGTGAAATAAACTGCTATGCCTTCAGATCAAAATTTCAGTAATGAAATATGTAAGAAACCTGTTATTCCCAGGTCTCCTATGTAAGTTTTTTACACATCAACTCTGAAGTATTTCCTTCACATTACTGTCGCCCAAGCCAATCGACATTGAACAGAAGTGATCACACTTATTAAATTACACTCCGCTTATATAACTAACAAACTTTATTTCAGTAAGCACATATTCGTCGTGAACCCAGGCTCTCACTACAATGTCTCATTGCTCAGGCATCTGTCTGCTAACTGCCTGCACTTGTGCTTTTTCACCTTCCTGACTGTCTCCCAACCTAGTTTTTCAACCATGAGGGAGGTGTTCATACCCTCAGGCAAACGACCTGTTGAGCAAGGTTTTTCCTCCCCACTACGAGCTCAGTGTACAGCTGGTCCGTTTCTAAGATCAAGAACGTTATTTTAAACCAGGGGTCGCGCTGGCTCTTTTAAAGTTTTCGCCAAATTTAATTTTCTTATCACCAAGTGTTATTGACAGTACAAAAGGGTAATCACCAAAGCTTGTTTTCCTTCGCTAAAACAATTCTTTTTTTTTTTTCGCACATTGCAAAGCTGGCGATCGGCAGCACGACCCCTGTAAACATCTCATGACTCACGGCTTGCATTGAGTAAGAAATAAGCTGTTACAAGTCCCTACCACTGATTATGAAACATATTAAAGCAAGTAAGCCTGTGTCTGTCCTTCAAATATTATATGAAGATGTGTTCAATAAGATGTACAAAATATTGTCACGTGCCATCAAAGCTGGATTCTAAATATACTTTTTGTGCCCCATATGTGTCATTGCAGATGCACCTTTTTTTTTTTTTTTTTTCTGTACTGAATGTTCTGTTTGGGACATTTACCATGTGGCTAAAAAGCATGAAAAAGGTTTTAATGAGTTATTTCCCAAATCACATTTTAATTCTAGTGTTTCATGTAATTTTTCACAGATTGCACTGTTAATATTATATCACTAACAGTGTAAAACTACATTTGTGCTTAAATTTTCTGTTTACATTTTTGTTTTTTTCCAGCTGGTGTTTTCTGTGCAATTGTTTCACATCCTGCTGACACTGTTGTTTCAAAATTAAATCAAGAAAAGGGAAGCACTGCAATTGAAGCAGCAAAGAAGCTTGGCATGAAAGGTAATTTTTTTCTTCTTTAGTGCCTTGTAACTCACTTTGATATGAATCCAATTTAAATTTTAAAGGGAGGAAATTGTACAAGTTGTATCCCTTTTCCCCAGTGCTCCATTTATGTACACTTGATTCAGTTTTTAATAATGTGTGCTGAAGCAACTTTTGTTTCAGGAACCCATTGAGTAAGGATGATTCTGGTTAGATAAGTGTCATACAAGAGAATTGTGCGGAACACTATACACTTTTGACATTTTATTTAACTTTTTGCCCCAAGTATTGTTTTAAAATAGATTTATTTGTTGCTTCTAGAGTGGCATTTTGGTCCTATTGCCATAAATTTGCATGATAGAATTATATGTGTATTAATTACTGTGATCTGCTCAGGTAATGCATAGTTGATCATTTTGATTGTTTTCTGCGGGTTAAAATGAATCAAGGTACTACTTTTTTTTCCAAGGTATAATACAATACTTTAAAAACTTATTTGCAGCACAACAAATGCTTTAAAACTTTGTTCTAAGCTTTTGTTTCTTTAGAGCCCTGCAAGTAGAATGTGTGGTAAATAAATAATTTCATCCATGAAACTGACCTTGATACATTTATAAAAAATGTGATATGTGCTATTATATTAATATGGTACTCATAATGCAGTGTATTATGTGTGTGATTCTCTGTGATTGTTACATGCTGCTTAAGCTTACTTTAAAAGCTAAGGTAATGTTATTAAGTTTCTTTAGTTAAAGGAATCTTCTGCCTTTGCTAAATGTTTGAAGTGAGTGAGTCAGAGCATGTTAAAGCAAAGTTCTTTGGCTGGGTATGTCTGGCACAGTGTACTTGCATTTCCTGTGTCATTTTATTCTAGTCACACACTTGTCAATTGTTGCAAAAATTTCTTCATAAGAAATAATATACAAATATTTCTTAAGTTATGGGCTGTTTATGTTTATTTACATACAAGGGTCATAACAAAAGTTCTGCACACATTAATCTAAAATGGAAGCAGATGATGCAGTCAGGGAAATTTATTGTGTCATGTCAAGGTCGCACTCAGCAATGCAGTGGTGTCAGAATGGTGTGCTATCATTTGCTATGTGGACGTGGTAGGATTTTTAAAATGGAAGTATGCAGCTCCTCGGGTCGAGTCAAGATATTAGACCAGCGCTGATACGTGAAAATAGAAACTCTGCAGGGGAAAACTCCAACACAGATCCACACTGCCTTGCAAGAAGTTTGTGTGGAAGGAACTCTTGATCGAAGCAAAAATTCTTGCTGGGCATTTGCGCTTTTGGGAGGTCCAAAGTAGCATAAAAGATGATCACCACTTAGGCCAACCTCAAATGGCAACAGACAAAGCATCTGCCACCATTGTTGCAGCGCTTCTCGAAGAGAATCGCTGTTTGACAGTCGAGGAGATTGCTCGTCAGACAAATTTTGTCCACCATGTCTGTTCACCAGATTTTGCCTGACTCGCTGGGGGAAAAGAAAAATCGCTTAGTGCCCCCATCAACTCACTGAGCCGAAGGCAGCCAGAATGAGCATCGCACAGGATCACCTCCACAAACTCAAAAGGGAGGGTGACACCTTGAACAGAATTGACACAATTGATGAGACTTGAACCCGTGATTTTGAGCTGGAACTGAAGTCATAATCAGCGGAATGGAGGCATCCAAGTTCCCAACGCCCCTCAAAGTGTTGTCGGCAACAATCCAAAGTGAAGCAAATGATGATTTTTGTCTACGATGTGCAGGGTGTTGTGGTCTCTGATCGAATGCTGGTAAGTCAAAATTTCAATGCACAATATTATTATGGCTTTCTTAGGACAAAGTTGAGACCGAAAATTAGCCAAATCGCCCCAACTTGTTGGAAACGAGAGCAATCTTGCAGCATGACAACGCATCATGTCGTGGTGCAGCGTCGATACAGGGGCTTTTGTCGAAATATGGCTGGGAAACTTTATCCCACCCACCATACAGTCCTGATCTCAGTCCACCCGACTTTAATTTGTTCCCAAAGTTAAAAAATCAGCTCTGTGGCTTCCCCTACAAATCGCTGATCGAACTGTCATTGGACGCGACCCGAGTAATACGACAGCTGAACAAAGATGGCATACTACTGGGAATCCAGGACCTACCTCACCTCTGGCAAGCTGTCGTTAACAGTGCAGGAGAGTACGTTGAACGGTAATAAGGTAAGTTTTCTCTGTTACTTCATACTTTTCTCAATAATGGACAGTGTGCAGAACTTTTGTTAGGACCTCTGTATGCAGACGTTTCAAGCACCTGGATGACTATTGGGATTTGTTGTCAATGTTGATCAATTGTTATTTCAGAAGGCTTTTGAATTGTGTTCATTTTGTTGCCAGATTCCTCAGAAACTGTCTTGCCATTTTCATGATCTAAATATATAAATGTGGTAAAGTTCTTGAAATTTAGTCATATTATGAATTAATTAGTCCATATGTTGAAAATGTGGCTTATGCTTTTTTGCTGGTTGGTTTATAGCTTTCATTTTCATAATGTGTATATTTTCTTTTATTAAGGTTTCTTTCACAATCTAGCACCACTTTCTGCTTAGAACTTTTAATATAAAACAATGACCGACCAGCATGGCTAAAAGATCAAAAGATAATAATTTTCCAAAGAGAATAATATTGGAAATGCTACAACAAGTAAACCAAGAAAGAAAAGGAACAATTACAAAATTAGAAAACAAATTATAAAGCCACAACAAAATACAGCCAAATAGAAAATTATGGGGAAATCAAATATAGTATTAACAAAATTTATCAACTCAAACCAAAATTGCAACTTCAGCCACTGATAAAATATCAAAATTAGTGAATGGGTTGGATTATTTTAACAAATAAAGACACTAATCTGAGAGAAAAGAAATGTGTACAGTATTCCTTTACACTGTAATAAGTCTTGTATTGGGTAGACTTCAAGAGTTTTCAAAAAAGATACTGGAGGAACAGTTTGCGGCAATGGAAAGAAAAGATCAGAAAAATGCATTGTTCCAGCACATCCAAGTGTGCAATGTAATCCAAAATGGGATAGTGTACTGGTACTAGATTGTGAAAGAAACCTAAATAAAAGACTAATAAAATAAAGCATATGCACTATAAAAATGAAGGCGATAAACCAGCCATCAAAAAAGCATAAGCCACATTTTCAACATATGGACTATTTCATAATAATGACAAAATTTCAGGAACTTTACCACATTTATATATTTAGATCATGAAAATGGCCACAGGCAGTTTCAGAGGAATCTGGCAATAAATATAAACACAATTTAAACGCCTTCTGACACAAGACAATCAGATCAACGTTGACAACAAACTCCGATAGTCATCCATGGGCCCGAAATGGCTGTATTTGCCCCAGAACTTATGAAATATTTGGTATATTGTTTCTTGTGAAGGATTTCTTAACTGTTTAATCTGGGTAAGGCAACTTCATAGTTTTCAGATATTTCAGTCTGTGTGTGTAACAATTGGAAAGCCGAAGCATCTTATATCCATATGTATTTGGTGGTCTTTATAAGGTCTGACAGTAATAGATGAGAACTGTGAACACAATTAGTTACACATTGTCCCATAATTCTTGATTTACACTATATGCATGTTATTGATATTTAAGCTTCCTCTGCTGATGCCACATAGCGCAGCATTATACAATATAATATAACCAGTTTCGACTTTTATCCGTCATTAGAACTTGCTTACTAGATTTTGAATAGTCCCATCAAGGATGTTTGCATGGTGAAATTTGTGATTCTGGGTTCAGTTACCTGATACGTGAACATTTTTCTGATTAAATTTAATTACTGTCAGTTATTTTGCATTTTTTAAATAGTTATGTAAAACTTAAAACATGCCCCCACCTTTTTTCTCCATGATTAATTTAAGTTGTTGGGGAATTTTTCCCTTTGTATAAAATAGTTCATTTTTGCTCCTTAGATCTGGTAGTGCAAGGATTTTGCTCATTGATCTTAACAGATATGCTGTGTCCAGAAAAGAATTATAGGTGGGAAACTGCTACAACCGTGCTTTAATTGCCAACGGAATGCATGAGGGTTGTTATAGAGCCAGTACGAAAATACATCAGTCTCGGTTTCATACATGTAGTTTTCAATGTCCATTGCCATTTGATATGTGAATTCCTTAGCAGTGCTTGAAATGATGTGTGAAAGTAGTTCGCAAAGTAATGTTTCCAAATTTTTAGTTAAATAATAATAATAATAATAATAATAAAAAGAACATACTAGGTAACTCATCATAGTGAAAAACAGTTTCATATATTAGGTTTACTTTTACACACAGTCACCAAGTCTGTTTGAACTCTTTATCATGACAATATAACAATAAGTTAACTTGTAGGTTCCTGGGCACATAACCATTTCTTGACTTCATTTTGAACATCTTTTGGATTCTATTAGATTGTTACATGTTGCTTAAGCTTTCTTTGAAAGCTAAGGTAGTGTAATCAAGTTTCTTTATCTAAAGGAAACTTCTGCCTTTGCTAAATGTTTGAAGTGATTGAGTCAGAGCATGTTAAATTAAAGTTAAGTCTGGCACAGTGGACTTGCATTTCCTGTGTGATTTTATCCTAGTCACACACTTGTTAATTGGAGCCAAAATTTCTCCATAGGAAATAATATACCAAGTATTTAATAAAATCTGGGCTGTTTATTTTCATACACAGACCTTTCAAGCCCCTGGGTGACTATTTGGGTTTGGGTTAAGGATTGGTGTTTATTATTTAAGCCTAAAAAGTTTGAGAAACAATTAGCAAGAGTATTGACATTTTTGAAAATGTTTCAACTGAAAAGCAAACAAAAGCCTTAATTAATGTGACAAAAGTAAGGAATGTGACTCACTAAGTAATTAGGCTACACACAGTTTGTAGTCTTGTGTGAGTGCAAATAGTACCACTTAGGTTGCATCAGACATTCTCAAAATGCTTGTAAGTAAAATTTTCAATTTCTTTTCAGACCTATATCATTATACTGCATTGCATTTTTCTTTCTGTTACTGCATTTTCATTAAGCTGTGTATTATGCACAGACCAACAGATAGATGATCCATGCATCGTGTGATAGAAATTACAGTATTTACAAAAAGTAATTGAAAACGGGGGGGGGGCAATTTGGCACCCAGGATTTGTCCACCCCTGATATGGAACCTTTTGTTTTATACATCTGGGTTCTCTCACATTACCAGGAAAAGGGAACTTGTTGCCATTGCAGACCTGCCAACTGTTATGATTTTATCTTATTTAGTACGATAAATAATGCTGCAGTACGCTAATACGATTTTGCAGCCCAAAATACGATTTTTTTTTTTAAATAGTCATGTTTTGCCCCATTTTTTCCCTTTTCAGCCAAAAGCCTTGAAGCAGAATCGCAACGACGAGCGACGTACGTTGCAGATTTATTTTGGTCCTGCAGGCAAAAACAACATCCCCAGAACCTTATTTATTTAAGCCATCTTGCAGATTCCCTATCATAGATGCAAGTTTTCTGCCTTTCAAAATTTCCGAAAACGAAAGTTAGGCGTAGTGAGGATTTCTTCCGTAATCGTAAAAAAAAAATTCTCGCAAAGGACGATGTACGTCGTAGAATTATTTTGTCCTCATCTCTGTAGAAGAATCGCAGCAACGGCCGACGTACATCGCATATTTATTTTGTACTCATCCCCGTAGCAGAATTGCGGTGATTTACACAGCAGTTTATTTCTTACTCATCCCCATAGCAGAATAGCGGCGACTGCCGATGTACATCGCATATTTATTTTGTACTCATCCCCGTAGACGAATCGCGGCGATGTACATCGCAGGTTTATTGTGTACTCATCCCCGTAGCAGAATTGTGGCGACAACCGACGTGCATCGCAGATTTATTTTGTACCCACCCTCGTAGAGGAAGAAATCGCAGTGATGGCCGATGTACGTCATAGATTTGTTTTCTACTAATCCTCGTAGCAGAATCGCTGCGACGGCTGGTGCACATCACAGATTTATTTTGGTCCTACAGACAAAAACGACATCCTCAGAACCCGATTAAACCATCTTGCAGACTCTGTAAGATGCAAGTTTTCCGCCTCACAAAATTTCCGAAAACGGAAGTTAGGCTGAATAAGGATTTCTCCCGTAATCGTAATTTTTTTTTTTATAATTAACAACATAAAAGTGTTTGCTGATTTGATTTAATTAGTTTCTAAATAAAATTTTGATGTAGGGAAAAAATCCCTACATTCTCATCAAGAATTTATATAGCTGAAATAGGTAAAAAATTATCAGCATGCGTCGTGTTACGATTTTTCTATCTGAGTGTTACGTTTTTGGTTCTGAGAGGTTGGCAGGTCTGCCATTGAAAAAATGTGTTGTGTATGTGTTAATTCAAAAGACTAAACTCATTTCTGTAAGTATAGCATTTTTCCTTTCAACACGCTCACTGGCACTACTATTTTTGCGGCAAGCACGCTGTGCCAGGTAAAAAACCTAGGCAAATCTCCCGAGACACCGCAAGGCGTCGCGCATCACCACGGATGAGCTTCTATGCATTTGGATCAACCTAGCCTTGTGTTTGCCTCTCATAGCTCTGCAAGACTCTGCTATTCTAAAAACGAGAAAATGTATACATAATTAATATTCATAATTATAACCTTCAGTAACTCCAGAGATGTAAGCACGTCTACAGCATATCCTGTAGACGGTAACTAATTGTAAAATTCTTCAGTCACAAAAAGATTGAAAAATTTGATTGGTTCAGTGCCTGTCATATTGATTTTCAGTCCTACTACACTGGTGAACAGAATTATTCTCATGATGTTGGGAACATCATACCAATGAGCAGCTTAAAATCTATTGAGGCGAGGTATGAAAGAGAATGTTGCATTCTTCATTTTCACTTTCAATGCTGGTCGTACTACAGCTTTTAAAAGAATGCGTTTCTGCACATCCTTGTATGGAAATAGATGATCCTGATAATGAAACAAATTATCATTATCATCTATTTCCACAGCAGGGTGTGCCTGCTAAGGAACTTTTAGTTGAGAGGAAGCAGAGATAGCCTGTCTGAATATATCATACATGAGATTCTTCCGCGAATTCGCGGAATTCCGCTTTTTCGACATCATTTTGGTCATTCTCGAGGTCATTGCAAAAATGAAGAGAAATTTTTTAGGGGGGTCGTCGTTCTGTAGAAAAATTAAAAAAAAGCGGAATTCCTCGATTCCGCTTTTTTGTGGAGTAAAAGAACTAAGCGCTTTCTAGCTTAAAGCGTTGTTTTTGGAGCAGACGCGGGGGCAAGAAGAAATGTTGGAGGGTGGAGTCAGGAGCTCAATTCGTTTACTGCTGTCAACAATGGATGGGATGTCAGTCACTTGAGCATCGCAGCGCAAAGGGTAGAAGCTCCGCCTACTTCGTGCGTTAGGGAAACTACCGCAGCCCTTTCCGTGTCTTGCGGTAAATCGCCACTCTGCATTCTATCAGGGCCAAACTATCTGCTTAATTCTATCCGTGACGTCATCGCCAGAAACTCTCTCTTGTAATTTGCAAATATACCCGAATGCGTTCCCGCTATTCTGAGATCGTTCGAGAATCGAAGCACTCGTGAATCCCTTCCTACGGAGTATGCCAAAAAATACGGAATCTCCGTAATTATTACGGATTTCCCCCGGGATTACGGGTGACTAACAAAAAAATTATGGATATTCAGATTTTCGCTGTTATTAAGAAAGTTTTACTGATTTTGTAAATAATCGACGTAAAAGCCTCTGAACAAAGTTCGTAACACAGCCCTTCGTCTTTTTTTTTTTTTTTTTTTTTTCTCAGGTGGTGGAATTTGTTTTGCTTGTTTCAAAGTGTGAAAAAAAAAAAATGCCCGTCGTGCTTCTTTCGCCGTGGCCCGGGATTACGTCGACCTGAAGCATCTGAATAAAGTTCGTGACGCAGCTTTCTTTTCTTAAATTCGTTCTACCCCCCCCCCTCCCGAAGAGAAAGAATTTGTTTTGCTTGTTTGAAAGCTAAGTGGAAAAGAAGAATGGCGCCACGCCGGAATTATGTAGGCCTGGCGGGCTTCTTTTGCCGTGATCCGGAATTACGTTGGTTCGGACGTGCTTTCGCTGTTGCCCGGAATTGCGTCTGCCCGATGCCTCTGAACCATGTTCGTGACGAACCTTTTTGTTTTTTTCTAAGGAGGAATGTGTTCTGCTTGTTTGAAAACTTAGTGGAAAGAAAGCACGGCGCCCGGCTACGATAACGTCGGCCCGAAGCCGCTGAACAAAGTTCGTGACGCAACTCTGTTTCTTTCCTTTCTTTTTTTTTCTAAGGAATGTGTTTTGCATGTTTGAAAGCTAAGTGGGGGGGGGGGGGCATGGCTTCGGGCCGTTATTACGTCGGGTCGAAGCCTCTAAAAAGTTTGTGACTCAGCTTTCCGATTTTTTTTTTGCTTTTTATTTTATTCTTTCTTTCTAAGAAGGAATTTGTTTTGCTTGTTTGTAAGCTAAGTGGAAAAAATGTGTCATGGAAGGCTCAAAAACAGGGTGAAAAACAAGAATTCGGCAGAGAAAATCTCCCCACTTGCTTGACGTTGATGGAGATTCATGTCACCATATTCACAATGCTAGCAAAAATTTTGCAAGCCATTTTATAAGGTTACATTGAGAAATACACTGCCGGACAATTGCTATGGACGGATCTACAATAGCAACGATAGCAACCATAAAACGGAAGTCAGGAAAATGGAAATTCGCATAAGTGCGGGATACAGTAAGACGTGTTGTGCGTATGCAAATTTTGGATTGCCGAACTTGTTCCTGACGTCATAGCGCTGATAAGAGATATAAAGGATATGACGCATATTGACCGTTGTTGTTCAAACGCAAAGTTGAAAGGGAAAGAATCAATTGACGAACTTGCAATTTTCAGTATGTCTTCCCGATATCACCTAGATGATTTTACGCGTGGCCGTATTATTGGCAAGATTGAAGAAGGTCGAAAAATAACAGATGTTGCCAGGGAGTTCGACGTCAGCCACAGTGTTGTTTCGAGGCTTTGGAAATCATTTCAAACAAATGGAGAGTGTAGCAAACGTCACGGGGGTGGTCGTGTTCGCAGTACGACACCTGCAGGAGATTGGTACATAGTGCTATCAACAAAAGACACCGGCGCAGCACAGCTAGTGAGGTAGCAAATCAGTTTATGGCTGCTACTGGCAAGTGGATCTCCCGAAAAACGGTTGCCAGACGTTTGCATGAAGGAGGACTATACGCCCGCCGTCCTGTTGTGTGCATCCCATTGTCCAGACGTCACCGTACCGCCCGTTTGTAATGGTGCCATCAACATCGCAATTGGACTGATAACGACTGGTCTGCTGTCCTCTTCTCAGATGAGAGTAGATACAGTCTGTCGTCTGATTGTCGACGACAACTGATCTGGCGTGATAATGGTACTGCATATTGTCCAGCAAACATACAGGAAAGGGACCGATATCCGACATGTAGTGTCATGGTATGGGCTGGCATCATGATCAATGGCCGTACGTCCCTCTATGTGCTTCCAACTGGGACTATGACTGGCCAACGATACATTAATGATGTTCTGCTACCTCATGTTCGCATGTCCCGTGGTGCTGTCGGTGATAGATTCATTTTCATGGACAACAACGCCACATGTCATCGAACAGTCGCTGTCCAGGAGTGTCTTGAGAGCGAGGATATTCAACGCCTCGTATGGCCAGCACGTTCTCCAGATATGAATCCCATTGAAAATGTGTGGGATGCTTTGGGGAGGAGTCTTGCTGGTCGCCAATGCCCTCCAATAAACAAGGACACCCTCATCCGTGCACTGAGAGAGGAATGCGATAAATTACCCCAACAGCTGCTTGATAATGTTGTGCAAAGCATGACACGACGTGTAGAATCTTGCATCGCCCTCCATGGTGGCCATATCCCGTATTGGCATCTTATGCCGGAACGCCTGTGGACGGTAATTGCATTTTTTTCACGTTTACGTATTCTGCACAAAATGGCCTGTTTGTCCCTTGAGCACGTTCCAAAGCCTTCTGGATTTCAGAGCACAATAAATTGTCTTTCTTGTAATGTCCTGACATTCTGACATTATTTTATTTCACTTGGCATCCAACCACACTTCCTTTTTTTATGCGCTATGTAGCCGTTTATGATCCGTCCTTAGCAATTGTCCAGCAGTGTACTTTATTGACTTCTTCAATGACTAAAAACTAAGCTGTAGATATATGTTTCTAATTCTTGCAAGTTTCTAATTGCTTGACTAAATTCACAAACTTTCCTAGACAAATACTTTTCACCTCAGGATTTAGCTAGTAAAGATTCACATGTAAGTTTTAAATCTGATTTTTTAAAATATTTCATTTTATTTTGTTCTTAAATCCCTACTTTTCTATTGTGAATATAATAATGTGCTTCACTTTAATATTTACTTACATAATTTACAGAAAATAATTCCATATGGCTAGCATACTCTTAAATATTGTATGTATGCTGTATTTGAATTTGCTCACCGTGCGTTCGCGTGTCCCAATTTTCCACCCAGTTAAAAAGTTCAGCTTTTTTTTTGTCATCGGCTGATCTCATGTATGATATATCTGTTGTTTGGTATTGAAGTCAATATGGATTTTCTTGAAATCTCTTTAGGGTAATCAATAGGCTGCCCTCTTACGTATGACCTCTTAGCAGCAAATTCTTTTTATTGCCGCTCAAGCTTTTATTTATTGAAAGTTCCCTTCACTGCAAAACCAGTGACATTCAAAGAAAAATAAAAATAAAACATTCTAAAGTGAACGCCATGCTAAGTCTACGGGGAGTCACTTACTTTTCCTTCCCTAACCCATGGTGAGAAAAATAGACTATCCCAAAACTGCAGTCATTTTTAAGCAGTTCAATACTCATTCTCAGTGCCAGTAACAAAATAGGTAACTTTCTTTAAATGCTGAACGTTTTAGGATGAGAGATATTAAACCACAGTCACAATGCCTTTCAGCATCGTCAGCACCTGGGCTAAGTATTGTATGACACTGTTCAGCATCACACAGCAATGAAACTGTAAAGATGGTTTTAAATAGTAGTGTGTTAATTGCATGTGTGACTGAGATATGTGAGTGAGACAGCAGTAAATGCATGATGAACTGTAGTTCTGTGTATTTCTTTCAATGCAATTTATATTTTGTTTCACCCTGTAAATTAAAACATTACATGCTCTTAAGCTTGCTTTAAAAGCTAGGGTCGAGATCCAGTTTCTCCATAAACAGGATTCTTCCCTTGCTGCTTGCC
This sequence comes from Macrothele yani, assembly GCA_039090855.1. Taxonomy (NCBI): domain Eukaryota; kingdom Metazoa; phylum Arthropoda; class Arachnida; order Araneae; family Macrothelidae; genus Macrothele; species Macrothele yani. The sequence continues at coordinate 45,430,329 of CM077004.1, forward strand.
TAGAGCGAGTGAGTCAAAGCATGTGAGAGTAAAGCTGTTTTGACTTGATTTATGTGACTCAGTTTATCTGCTGCGTCACTTTATCCTGGTCACACAAAATCTTGAATTGCCTCTGCCAAAAAAAGTGTGCTTTAATTGTGTGGATTTAACAAAAAAAAAAAAAAGGTGTAATTTATTTTTTGTTTTATGACATAAACATGTGCCCCCCCCCAAGTTGTGACATGGCTAGTATAGTGCCAGCGAGTTTTGAAGCGATCTGTTCTGTCCTGTACCATGGTGTTTTCCAATGCTATTAGCTAGGGTAGTTACCTTGAAAAGACTACTAAACTTCTCAGTTGTTTCCTTATATCTTGTCTTCCCAAAATCCCACTCCACAACAACAGTTTATTTATATATGCAGACATTTCGAGCCCCTGGATGACTGTGGGAGATGGGGGTTGGAGTAGCATTGGTGTTTATTATGTAGGCCTAAAAATTCTTAAAAATAATGGATGAGAGTATTGACATCTATGAAAATGTTTCAACTAAAGAGCAAACAAAAGCCTTAATGCTATTAATGTGGCAAAACTAATGAATTGTGACACACTAAGTGATTATGCTACACACACAACTTGTAGTCTTGTGTGAGTGCAAATAGTACCACCTTGGTCGCATTAGATTTTGTGAAAATGCTTGTAAGTAAAATTTTCCATCCCTTTTCAGCCCTATATCTTCATACTGCATCACTTTTTTTTTTTTTTCTGTTAATGCATTTTCATTAAGCTGTGTATTATACGCAGAACTTAAACCAACAGATAGGTGATCCATGCATCGTGTGATAGAAATACAATATTTACCAAAAGTAACAAAAATCGGGGTAGGGCAATTTGGCACCCAAGACCAGGATTTGTGAACCCCTGATATTTGTTATTGTCAAAATGGCATAAACATGGTGAAATACGTGAACCATCGAAAAAGATGAATCAGTGGTTGGGGTAGAGCCACTGATTCATCGAAAAAGATGAATCAGTGGCTGTGGTGTTTCCTTTTTATATGCAGTGCACACTGCACACATGTTCATTTCTCTGTCCTTGTTGTTACAAAAAATACTAAATCGTAAGTTCATGGTGATGAAGAGAGGAATCGACAGATTGCTGAGTGTATTCCAATAAAATGAATGCATCACTATGTGTTTCTCAAAATACATAGGTATGGAACATTTTGTGTTACACGTCTGGGTTCTTACACATCACCAGGAAAAGCCTTTTCATTCTAGGAAACTTGCTGCCATTGAAAGAATGTTGTGTATGTGTTAATTCGTGAAGACTAAACTCATTTCTGTAAGTAAAGCAGTGTTCCTTTTAAGGTGGTTTTAAATACTAGTGTGTTAATTGCATGAGTGACTGAGAGATATGAGACAGCTGTGAACATAAGATGAGCAGTAGTTCTGTGCATTTCTTTCACTGCAATCTATATCTATTTTGTTTCACACTGTAAGTTAAAACGTCACATGCTCTTAAGCTTGCTTTAAAAGTGAGGGTCTAGATCCAGTTTCTCCATAAACAGGATTTTCCCTTGCTCCCTGTCTAGAGCGAGTGAGTCAAAGCATGTGAGAGTAAAGCTGTTTTGACTGGATTTACCTGACTCAGTGTATCTGCTGTGTCGTTTTATCCTGGTCACACAAAATCTTGAATTGCATCTGCAAAAAAAAAAAACCAGGAAACAGTGTGCTCTAATTGTGTAGATTTAACAAGAAAAAAGATGTAATTTTATTTTATTATGTCATATACTTATTATTTTACCCCCCCCCCCCCCCAACTTGTGCCATGACTATGTTTCAGTTCACCCTAACATGACACTACAGTTTAAGGTACTGGAGCCTACACACTCACTGAGCCTTCGGGGACAGCCGAGAGTAATGTTCATCCGCATCACTCCCCACTGTGTCCTGCTGCTAGCAGCTGTCAATCACTTCCCCCTTCAACTCGAGCACTGCTCTACACATGCATGTATTGGCCTAATTTTAAAACTTAATTTCGTGAAATAGATCATTTTTAGATTTTCCTAAAATAACTATATGTACTTATAAGTAAACAGCTAGCACAATATAAAGTATGATTTTGGGCAATAAATGCGTTGGTTTTCATGGAAAATGTTGGGAGCTACTTTTAGTCGCGGCAATAGGTTTCACGTACGTTCTTTTTCAGTGTCATCTTAAGGTGGATCAAGTAATAGTATAGTGCCAGTGAGTTTTGAAGTGAACTGTTCTATCCTGTTCTTTGGTGTTTTCCAATGCTGTTAGCTAGGGTAGTTACCTTGAAAAGACATTCGTAAACTTCAGTTGTTTTCCTATATCTTGTCTTCCCAAAATCCCACCACAACAAATGTGTGGATTATACGAAGTCTGTTCAGCGTAAACAATAAAATAAGTACGAACAATTGATGGAAAGTGGTGTACTACAGTAGGCTATAGTGTGTCCACACATTGACGACAGAGACAGAGATTGGTCAAACTTCGCTCTTACTCTTTCAGAACTGACTGGTACCTGTACAATTACAGCAAAATGTTTAGGGGGGTTTCTGGGAGGGGTCCTGTGTAATTGTGGTGTGCATTTGTTCTTTTTGCTTCTCTCTGATACGTTATTCAATTGAAATTAAGCTGGTCTGTCTTAATATCAAAGGTAATTTTCCCCCTCTCTGAAAATGCTTTTGCTAATGTCATTTGAATGATAAGATGATTATTTTAGTGCTAATATGTTTTCCCACTTTTTGAATAATAAATTAGAGAAAAAACATGATAAAATTTTTTTTTAATTGCAACTCTGCTTTACCCTTTCAGCATTCTTAATTTTAAACAAAGCCATGAATTGGAGGGTGGGGAATCATTATGGATTTTCTCCACAAATAGCATTTTTATTATTATTAGTTAAAAGTAACTAAGGAATTTATAGAATTTCTGGTAAGACATTTTAGAGGCACCCCCAGATTGACATGTTACCTAAATGAACACTAGAGCCAATACAAAAATCTATCAGTCTCTGTGTTCATACATGTTTGAGTTTCAATGTTCATTGCCATTTGTCATGTGAATTCCTTAGCTGTACTTGAAATGATATGTTAGAGTAGTTCAAAAAGTAATGTTTCCAAATTGTTATTTAAATAAAATAAAAAATAAAAAAAAAACATGCTAGGTAACTGATCACAGTGAGAAACAGTTTTATATTAAGTTTACGTTTCCACACAGTCACCAAGTCTGTTTGAACTCTTTATCGTGACAATAAGTTAACTTGTCAGGTCCTTTGTAGGGTCCTGAACGCATAACAATTTCTTGACTTCATTTTGAACATCTTTTTGATTCTCGCATATTGTTACATGTTGCTTAAGCTTTCTTTGAAAGGTAAGGTAATGTAATAAAGTTTCTTTACGTAAAAGGAAACTTCTGTCTTTGCTAAGTGTTTGAAGTGATTGAGTCAGAGCATGTTAAATTAAAGTTTAGTCTGGCACAGTGGACTTGCATTTCCTGTGTGATTTTATCCTAGTCACATACTTGTTAATTGTAGCCAAAATTTTTCCATATGATATATATCAAGTATTTCATAAGTTATGGGCTCTTTATTTATGTAAGCAGACCTTTCAAGCCCCTGGATGACTGTTGGGGTTGGGTTGTGGGTAGTATTAGTGTTAATTGTGTAGTCCTAAAAATTCGGAAAAACAATGGACGAGAGTATTAACATTTTTGAAAATATTTCAACTGAAGAGCAAACAAAAAAGCCTTATAATGCTATTAATGTGACAAAACTAATGAATGTGACTCACTAAGTGATTAGGCTACACACAACTTGTAGTCTTGTGTGAGTGTAAATAGTACCACCTTGGTCGCATCAGACTTTGTCTAAATGCTTGTAAGTAACATTTTCTATCCGTTTTCAGCCCGATATCTTCATACTGCATTATTATTATTATTTTTTTTTTCTGTTAATGCATTTTCGTTAAGCTGTGTATTATGCGCAGAACTTAAACCAACAGATAGGTGATCCGTGCATCGTGTGATAGAAATTACGGTATTTACAAAAAGTAATGGACTGGGGGGGGGCACTGGCACCCAGGACCAGGATGTGTCTACCCCTGATATTTGTTATTGTGAAAATGACATAAACATGATGAACTACGTGAACCATCTGAAAGATGAATCGGTGGCTGTGGTGAGAAAGTCAGCCCTGCATTTTTTATGCAGTGCACACTGCACACATGTTCATTCCTCTGTCTTTGTTGTAGCAAAAAATACTAAATCGTAAGCTAATGGTGATGAAGAGAGGAATCGACAGATTGCTGTGTGTATTCCAGTAAAATGAATGCATCACTGTGTGCTTCTCAAAATACATAGGTATGGAACATTTTGTGTTACACGTCTGGGTTCTTACACATCACCAGGAAAAGCCTTTTCATTCTAGGAAACTTGCTGCCATTGAAAGAATGTGTTGTGTATGTGTTAATTCGTGAAGACTAAACTCATTTCTGTAAGTAAAGCAGTGTTCCTTTTAAGGTGGTTTTAAATACTAGTGTGTTAATTGCATGAGTGACTGAGAGATATGAGACAGCTGTGAACATAGGATGAGCAGTAGTTCTGTATATTTCTTTCACTGCAATCTATATCTATTTTGTTTCACACTGTAAGTTAAAACGTCACATGCTCTTAAGCTTGCTTTAAAAGCGAGGGTCTAGATCCAGTTTCTCCATAAACAGGATTTTCCCTTGCTCCCTGTCTAGAGCGAGTGAGTCAAAGCATGTGAGAGTAAAGCTGTTTTGACTGGATTTACCTGACTCAGTGTATCTGCTGTGTCATTTTATCCTGGTCACACAAAATCTTGAATTGCATCTTCCAAAAAAAAAGTGTGCTCTAATTGTGTAGATTTAACAAGAAAAAAGATGTAATTTATGTTATTAAGTCCTATACTTATTATCTTACTTCCCCATAGATGCTAACTAGTACGGATTTTGGGTTGCTGTTACGGAAGTACGAAAACACTGATGAAATTACGGAAAATCGCCATTTGATTTAATTTTCTGAGATAGAAAGCAAATTTTCGTCAACTTAAAATTTTTTGTTGGTTCTTCAAGTTTTTCTGGGGGAAAAAAATTAAATGCTACATTCAGGGCTGCTAGACCTGCGCCAATTGCGCCAGATCGCGCCAAGACGTTGTTCTTGCACCATTCTGCTAAAAAAAATCGCCATTTTGACGAAATCTGCGCCAAAAGTTAAAATTTACTGCTCGTCGATATTTTAGCGTTATCTTACGACATTCTAAATCGATTCAGCGGTTAATTCGTATGCAAGATTCTTCCGCGGATTCCCCTCCGTTTTTTTGTTTTGTTTTGTTTTTTGTTTTTGGGATATTAGTTGGGGGAGGGGGATCGTATTCCGTCTGTGGACGTTGTTTTGTCTTTTTAAACGTTCGGAAACGGAAGTTAAACAAAGTGCAGATTTTTCCCGTAATCGTATTTTTTTCTCTCGCAATGTTGCTTCTGTTCAGTATTGTTAAATATAATTTCATTACATAATTTAAGCTTGAAATTGTAGGCAACGATTACCAAAAACGGAAGTTAGGCCACCCGAAAATTTCCCCGTAATCTTCGGCGGCAAGATTCTCACGCTGATTCGAGGAATTCAGTCTTTTTTTTGTTATCATTTCGACCATGTACGAAATCGATGCATAACTGAACTTAAATTTTGGGTATATAACTATATGTACTTATAAGTAAACAGCTAGCACAATATAAAGTATGATTTTGGGCAATAAATGCGTTGGTTTTCATGGAAAATGTTGGGAGCTACTTTTAGTCGCGGCAATAGGTTTCACGTACGTTCTTTTTCAGTGTCATCTTAAGGTGGATCAAGTAATAGTATAGTGCCGGTGAGTTTTGAAGCGAACTGTTCCATCCTGTTCCTTGGTGTTTTCCAATGCTGTTAGCTAGGGTAGTTACCTTGAAAAGACATTCGTAAACTTCAGTTGTTTTCCTATATCTTTGTCTTCCCAAAATCCCACTCCACAACAAAAGTGTAGAATATACGAAGCCCGTTCAGCGTAAACAATAAAATAAGTACACGCAATTGCTAGAAAGTGGTGTACAGCAGGCGATATTGTGTCCACACATTGACGACAGAGATTGGTCAAACTTCTCTTTCTTACTCTTCCAGAACTGGCTAGTACTTGTACAATTACAGCAAAATGTTTTGGGGGGGGTGTTCTGTGTAATGTGGTGTGCATTTGCTCATTTTCATTCTCTCTGATACGTTATTCAATTGAAATTAAGCTGGCCTGTCTTAATATCAATGGTAAAATTTTCTTTCTTTCCTTATTATTATTTTTTTTTTCTGAAAATGCTTTTGCTAATGTCATTCGAATGATAAGATGATGATTTTAGTGCTAAGATGTTTTCCCACTTTTTGAATAATAAATTAGAGAAAAAACATGATAAAAATTTTTTTTAATTGCAACTCTGCTTTACCCTTTCAGCATTCTTAATTTTAAACAAAGCCATGAATTGGAGGGTGGGGAATCATTATGGATTTTCTCCACAAATAGCATTTTTTATTATTATTAGTTAAAAGTAACTAAGGAATTTATAGAATTTCTGGTAAGACATTTTAGAGGCACCCCCAGATTGACATGTTACCTAAATAAACACTAGAGCCAATACAAAAATCTATCAGTCTCTGTGTTCATACATGTTTGAGTTTCAATGTTCATTGCCATTTGTCATGTGAATTCCTTAGCTGTACTTGAAATGATATGTTAGAGTAGTTCAAAAAGTAATGTTTCCAAATTGTTATTTAAATAAAATTAAAAAAAAAACAAAAAAACATGCTAGGTAACTGATCACAGTGAGAAACAGTTTTATATTAAGTTTACGTTTCCACACAGTCACCAAGTCTGTTTGAACTCTTTATCGTGACAATAAGTTAACTTGTCAGGTCCTTTGTAGGGTCCTGAACGCATAACAATTTCTTGACTTCATTTTGAACATCTTTTTGATTCTCGCATATTGTTACATGTTGCTTAAGCTTTCTTTGAAAGGTAAGGTAATGTAATAAAGTTTCTTTATGTAAAGGAAACTTTTGCCTTTGCTAAATGTTTGAAGTAATCGAGTCAGAGCATGTTAAATTAAAGTTTAGTCTGGCACAGTGGACTTGCGTTTCCTGTGTGATTTTATCCTGTGCTCTGAGTCAACCTAAGTGTGTTCCACTACGTAGGATGCGAAACAGCTACTTCCGCTACGAAAAATACTCCCTAGAATTTTGAATGAAAAGCAATTGAAATATTGATTAGAAACATTTTTTGTTTGCTAAACAGTTTATCAGACAAAATTGCCATCTAAAAAAAGTTCCGGAAGTTAGTGTGCTTTTGGAAATAAATTTGTTATGAGAAGCTGCTCAATCAAGAGCTTCGTACTTTTGGCTGTTTCTGCCCACTTGGGATACAACTCTGACAGGGAGAAAGGGTGGAAGACCTCTCCCAACACAATCAGTACACAGACAATGAATTGACAATCTGGGAAACTCGAAGGGGAGGTTACTTAAACAGGCAGTAGAGAAAGCAATTCAACCTCCACCAGACCCCCACCTGCAATCCTCACTGTTGTGAGATGTGTGGGTAGGTGGGGGCATCAGAAAGAAAACAATGGAACAGCACATTAACGCGGATGGATACCGTTCTTGCGTTCCTCGACGAGTTGTGATAAGTGATTCAGCTTAAAATGTCTGATTCAATTAATCATTTTCAAATTGAGGGAAAGGATTTTCTGATAGGCCTTGTGGTAATTGTGCCATGATTAAATTTAGCATTATTGGGTAATTCTCTAATTAAGAACATTAAAAAGAAATGTAATGAGTAAAAAAGCACATTCATCCATTTACATCTTTCGTCATTTTTATTACTTAAAACTGAAATTACTTTTAAAAAAACTAATTTGACCATGATACTGTAAAGCGTAATAATCCTCCTGGAATTTTTGTGTATATGTCCTGTAAAAGGCCTGGAAAGTCCTGGAATTTTTCCCCCAAAAAAGTGTATGAACCCTGTAAACTCATTTTTTCTGTAAGTAAAGCAGTGTTCCTTTTAAAATGGTTTTAAATACTAGTGTGTTAATTGCATGAGTGACTGAGAGATATGAGGCAGCTGCGAACATAGGATGAGCAGTAGTTCTGTGTATTTCTTTAAGTGCAATCTATACCTATTTTGTTTTACACTGTAAGTTAAAAAAAAAGTTACATGCTCTTAAGCTTGCTTTAAAAGCCAGGGTCTAGATCCAGTTTCTCCATAAACAGGATTCTTCCCTTGCTACCTTGTCTAGAGTGAGTGAGTCAAAGCATGTGAGAGTAAAGCTGTTTTGACTGGATTTACCTGACTCAGTGTATCTGCTGTGTCATTTTGTCCTGGTCACACAAAATCTTGAATTGCATCTGCCAAAAAAGTGTGCTTTAATTGTGTAGGTTAAAAAAAAAAGGGGTAATTTATTTTATTATGACATATACTTATTTTTTTACTCCCCCCCCAACTTGTGACATGGGTAGTATAGTGCCAGTGAGTTTTGAAGCAAAACTGTTCTATCCTGTTCCTTGGTGTTTTGCAATGCTGTTAGCTAGAGTAGTTACCTTGAAAAGACATTCCTAAACTTCTCTGTTGTTTCCCTATATCTTGTCTTCCCAAAATCCCACTCCACAACAAAAGTGTGGATTACGTAAAGTCTGTTCAGCTTGAACAATAAAATTAGTACACACAGTTGTTGCCCCGCACGGGGATAACTGGTTTTCCAGTTATTTGGGGAGCGGCGCCCCCACGGCCCGAGCTGACCTTGTGGCTGTTTCTGTTGTGATTTCGTCTTGATACGATGATACCACCGAAGGGACAGCTGTTCATCCAGCTGATGGGGAGTGGCGACCCCACGGCCCGAGCCGACAGTAGTGTTTAAAATCTTTTTCCATTTGTGGTTGTTGTTGTTGTTATCTCGCCACGCTCCCGCCTCAGTCCTGTAGGTTGCTGAGGTTGTGATTATGCGCAAGCCCTTTCCTCTCACTTTCCTGTTTTTGCTTTCTTCTCCACTCCCTTTTTCTCTATTTTCTACTCCTCTTCCTTTTCTTTTTCATTTTCTGTTCCCTCTTCGTTTCTTCGGGCTGGTTAGCTAGACCTACCTGCACGTTTGCCGTGTGCGGTGACCCGTACAGGTGGAAAAGGGGATGCTGGAGGCTGAGGTTACTGGGGGCCAGGCTATAGTTGTCACCAGTCGCCAACACTCCTCTTTGCCCCCTGCTTCACCCTAAACGGGAGGCTAGGAACTAACCTACTCCTAGTCAATCGGCTTGTCATTTCGTACGACGGGGTGAGTTTGGGGATAGTGTGGGCATGCCAAAGGGGTATTACCAAGACCCGGGAAAGTCGCGGTACTCGCTGAGCGCATGTCTGCACGATCAACATGCTATATCCGCCGCCTAACCCTAGGGCCGTGTCCTGCGCCCATGTTGGCCTGCGGACCTCCGGCTCTCCCCTGTTGGGCTCGGTAGTGGGCGGGAAGCTGGCGGATGAATTTTTTCGCATTATATATGGATTCTTCAACTATTCCCCCTTCTGTCAAACTAAAGAAATCTTTGGACACGGATCCTAACCCCACCAATAAGAAACTGCGTACTTTGCCGCCGGACACTGCCCGATTTTTTATCATCCATGCACGGGAAGAATCTCACAAGCTTGGCTCCAAATCTCCCTTCTGGATTCAAAAAGCCCTGCAAGGAGCGGTTTGCGTCACCAACTAGTGTGAAGAAGTTAAAATCGGGAGATATATTGGTGGAAATGTCAAGTCCACGCCATGGTTCATTGCTCTTGGGAGTCTCCAACTTGGGTGGTGTCCCTGTGGACATCAAACCTCATCAGTCCCTGAATTCATCCAGAGGTGTCATCTCCGAGCGCGACCTCGTGGATGTTTCAGAGGAAGAATTTCTGGAGGAGCTTGCCAACCAAGGTGTCACAGCGGTTCGTCGGATCAAGTTCCGCCGAAACGGGGAGCTGGTCAACTCCAGAACAGTGATTCTGACCTTTGATCGCCCGACTCTTCCATCTTCCATCCATGCGGGGTATTTGAACTGCTCTGTGCGCCCGTACATTCCTAACCCCCCTTCGTTGCTACCGATGCCAAGTGTACGGGCACTCCCAGCAGTCTTGCCGTGGTGCTGCTACTTGCAATCGTTGCGGTTCACACGACCATCTTCAGTCTGACTGCTCTGCTGCAGCTGCCCATTGTGTGAACTGCAAAGGCGACCATGCTGCCAATGCCAAGAACTGTCCGAAGTGGATTGAGGAGCGGAAGATTCAGGAGGTTAAGACACTTGAACACCTGTCCTACCCTGAAGCTCGACGGAAGGTCGTTCCCGCTGCTCCAAGCGCACGCACCTACTCTTCCGTTGTGGCTCCTAAAACATCCATTGCCACTCAGACAGACATCACTATACCAAAAGACTGCCCTTTCTCTCTCGAGGATATTTATGCTGCTGGGCTGAAGGCCCTTCGACTTTCCACCACTGACAGTTTATCTTTGCCACCACAGACCAATGCTCGGGGTCCTGCATCCTCGCCCAAGCGCGCTGTTGCAGAACAGGTTTCCCGTTCTACGAGCCCTGATCCCTCGCCTGCTAGACACAAAGGCAAGGCCAAACAATCCTCAGCCACTAAATCTCAAACAAAGGTCTCAAGCCGGAACGAATCAGTCCCGGTCTTCATCCTCCAGACACCCCCCAGTCCTTCCCCCGGTTACCACGCTGCCGAGGGGCACTGCAGACCAGACTGAGGAATTCATGGACTCCGAGGCCTTCTAGGCCTCTTCAGTTCATTTGACCCACGTTTCTTTCTTCCTATCTACCCCTCAAATCATGGTTTCAATCGTTCAATGGAACTGTCGAGGTTTTCGGACAAAATATGACGACGTCAAACATCTGCTTTCGTCGTACTCTCCGGTGTGCCTTTGCCTCCAGGAGACAAAACTTAAACCATCAGACCTGCTCTCAGTTCGAGGCTACAGTGCATTTCGGAAAGATAATGTTTCAGGAGATATAGCTTGCGGGGGAGTTGCCATTCTTGTCCCCCACAGTGTTCCAGTTTCTCCCGTTGCGGTCTCAACATCTTTACAAGCCGTTGCGGTGCGTATCTCCATGCCTGTGCCTCTAACTGTTTGCAGCGTCTATCTGCCGCCGGATGAGGACGTGAGCGTGTCCGTTCTTGAGAGCTTAGTTGGGCAGCTGCCGTCACCTGCTCTTCTTCTGGGTGACTTCAATGCTCATAATCCATTGTGGGGTAGTGTCAGAACAGACGTACGAGGCCGTAGGATCGAATCTCTTCTGTCCTCGACCTCCCTGTGCCTTTTTAACACCGGAGCTGACACTTATTTCCACGAGACTACACTAAGTTTCAGTGCGATCGATTTATCTTTGGGTTCACCATCAGTTATTGCTGACTGGTCGTGGACGGTGTGCAACGACCTCCATGGGAGCGACCACTTTCCAATTGTACTTGGCTATAATGAGAGCGTGCCATCTTCTGCTTCCCGCCCTCCTCGATGGAGGATGGATCGTGCCAAGTGGGAGGTCTTCACATCGTCCGCAGTGATACCTTCTGTCATGGTGACCCGAGGGTCAATCGATGCAACTGTTACTGATGTCACCACGTGTATCATTCAGGCAGCGGATCTCTCTATCCCAAAGACATCAACGACGCTCCCAAGACGTCCGAAACCTTGGTGGACCTCTGATTGCACAGCGGCTAGGAGAGCTCAACATAAGGCCTGGTGTACATTTCGGCGTTATCCAACCGATGCTAATCTCGTTGAATTTAAAAGAACAAAATCTTACGCTCGGTTGGTGCGTCGACGAAGCAAGAGGGAGTCTTGGATAAAGTACGTTTCATCGATCAATTCACGTGCCAGTTCAAAAACTGTTTGGGAAAAAATTCGTAGGATTCGGGGAAACTGTGGTTCCCATCAGATCTCTATTCTCGAGAGTAACGGCTGCACGTATGCTGAAGTCGGGGAGATAGTGGATTGTTTGGGTAGGGCGTTTGCCTCTGTTTCCAGTTCTGAGGCGTACCCTCTCTCCTTTCAGAGGACTAGACCAGCTGCTGAGTGCCAGAGACTCTCCTTTGCGCCTTTTCATAACACCGAGTATAACTCCCCCTTCAGCATGGTTGAACTCCGAGTGGCTCTGCATCGGTCCGGTGCAACATCTGTAGGTCCCGATGGCATCCACTATGACATGATCCGTCATCTATCACAGTCGTCTCTCGAGAATCTGTTAGTGCTTTTCAACCGCATTTGGTTGGAGCACAGTTTCCCGGACTCCTGGCGAAAAGCTTTTGTTTTACCTTTTCCCAAGCCTGGCAAAGACCCCAAGTCTCCCTCTAGTTACCGGCCAATTGCCCTCACTAGCTGTCTGTGCAAAATCCTTGAACGCATGGTTAATTCTAGGCTAATTTACTTCCTAGAAGAACATCAAATTCTGTCGCCATCACAAAGCGGCTTCCGTCGTCATCGTTCAGCTCCTGACCATCTCCTGCTCCTTGAGACGTCTGTTCGAGAGGCATTCGTGCGTAGGCAGCACCTGGTGTCTGTCTTTTTTGACATCGAAAAAGCTTACGATAGAGCGTGGCGTCACGGTATCCTCCGTGACCTCCACGAGAATGGGTTGCGGGGAAACCTGCCAACCTTCATTGCCAACTTTCTTCGTAACCGTGTGTTCCAGGTGCGCCTCGGTACAACGCTCTCTGCCTTCTTCCATCAAGAACAAGGTGTTCCTCAAGGCAGCATTCTTTCGGTGACTCTTTTCATCCTCCGCATTAATTGTTTGCTTAAAAATCTTCCTCCTACGGTTTCGACTACCGTTTATGTTGACGACCTTCACATCTTCTGCTCGTCATCAAGCATGCATTTCATTGAAAGGCAGCTGCAGTCTGCAATTAACCAGATAGTTAAAGCGGCGAACAACAATGGTTTCGTTCTTTCTGCTGAAAAGACAGCGTGTGTCCATTTCTGCCGGAGGCGTGGCCTCCACCCCGATCCAGAACTCTATTTGGACCATGCAGCCATTCCAGTTTTGCCGGAAACCAAGTTCCTTGGTTGACCGTCGACCGTGCGCTCACCTTTCGCTCGCACGTTCGACGACTCCGCACTTCCTGTCTGAGAGCTTTGTCCATCCTCAAGATCCTCGCCTCAGTCTCCTGGGGTGCAGACAGGACTTCCTTGTTCCGTATTTACCATTCTCTCATTCGGTCTAAACTGGATTATGGCTGTATGGTGTATGGCTCTGCGCGTCCTTCCGTTCTCCGGCCGTTGGATACCATCCACCATCAAGCGCTGCGTCTTTGTACGGGAGCCTTTCGTACGTCACCCATTCCCAGCCTTTATGCCGACGCGAACGAACCGTCGCTTCATTTACGCCGTCTGCAGCTGTCTCTTCAATTTTACCTGAAACTTAAATCACTCACAGACCATCCTTTATACGATGCAGTTTTTCATCCCCAGCATGCTCGTTTGTTCGAGATCCGTCCCTCGTGCATTCGAACCTTCGGTCTTCGTATGGCGGCCGTAGCTCGTGATGCAGGGCTCGACTTGTCACTCGTTGGAGAGACCAGGGGCTTTGAGGATTCTCCATGGCATCCTCTTGGTGTCATGGTCGATACCAGCTTTACATCTTTTGACAAGTCCTCAACCCCTGCGTCAGTGTACCAGCAGCTCTTCGCCGAACACCGTTACGTCAATGCAGACTTTATTCCTGTTTTCACTGATGGATCTAAGGCAGCTGGTGTCGTTGGATGCGCCGCCGTCTGCATTGACGAAGTTTCTGTTGCCCGCATTCCTGCCGAGGCCACGGTGTTTTCGGCGGAGATGCATGCTGTGTATCTTGCACTTGTTCACGTGCAGTCGAGCTCTCATCAGCGTGCTATTGTGTACACTGATTCGTTGAGTGTTGTGCAATCATTGTCATCTTTGGATTTCTCTGGCCACCCACTTCTTTTTACCGTACGGAGACTTCCTGTCGTTCTTTGCTCGAGGCTGATGTCCAGATTCGGTTCTGCTGGATTCCTGGGCATGTTGGGATCCCAGGGAACGAGTCTGCTGATGCTGCTGCTAGATCTGCCTCTTCTTTGGTCGTCACACCCTTGCCACTGTTTCACCGTGATTTTCGCTTTCTTGTTCACGATCATATCAGACGAACGTGGCGAAGTCTGTGGGACCAACAGGTGGAGAATAAACTGCACCGTGTTAAACCCATCCTTGGAGTCTGGAAATCATCGTGTCGCCGGAACCGTAGGGAAGAAGTTGTTCTTGCGCGTCTCCGCATTGGGCATTGTCGCTTCACGCATAGCTATTTGCTGTGTGGCGACGCTGCCCCAATGTGTGAGGCGTGCGACTGTTTACTCACCGTCTCTCATGTTTTGTGCAGTTGTGTTCGTTTTCGTCAGCATCGGTTTCACTATTTTCAGTCTCATCTGCTGGACGAGGACGCAGCTACGCTTCAAAAGCTTTTGGCGACCACTGCGACACTTTCGCAGTATTTTCCTTTCTAAAACAGATTAACGTTTTAAAACTCATTTAAAAAAAAAAAAAAATAAAAAAAATAAAAGTTATATTATAATGGTAAATTAATAAAGTTATATATAAACCTAATAAAACTAACTAGTCTTCACAACATCTTTCATCATCCTCTTTCTAACTTTTACCAAGCCTGTCTGCTCTTAATCATTTCACCCCGCTTTTTAAAATCTTTAGCTGATAGTTCTGTGTCTGGCGCTCTTTGGCCAAGCCTGGCCCTTGCGCCACTAAAATCAATTAACTAACTAACTAACACACAGTTGTTGGAAAGTGGTGTACAGTATAGTGTGTCCACGCATTGACGACAGAGCTTGGTCAAACTTCTCTTTCTTGTTGCTCTTCCAGAATTGGCTGGTACTTGTACGCTAAGGTAAAATGTGTCAAAGTGTGTGTGGGGGTGGGGGTGTAATTGAGATGTGCATTTGGTATGGGGGCTGGAAAGTAATGTCATTTTTGGAAAAGAAGAGAAACTGTAACATGAAAATTTATTTCCTAATCAGTTATATAATCATTATCAATCACACTTGCACATCGTGAAACCAAACTTTCAATAGGGTCATTCATTCCATGTCAATTCACCCCCCACCCCAAATTGTTTTGACACCCATGTTCTCATATTTTGATTAAACTTGGTACACTGAATACCTCCATTGTGGTAAGTAACCATATAATTTTTTTTCCCATGTAGCTCTTCTGGTTTCAATTTTGCAGCCCTTCAAACTTTCAGTGAATTCTCATTTTGTACTGTTTCCGAGGCCTTCTGTGCAAGCTGTATTTCCTTACAAAAAAATTCCATCTCCCTCATAGATCCTTCAATCGCTTTGAAATTTTACAGCCTTGTCAATAGAAGTCTGTTGTTTTCAGAAAAAAATATGTGAACACTCACTTTTAGTTCACTAATAAAATATTCTTAGCCTTAATTTTTTCTGTGGAAAACATGGGTTACTAAAAATTGAATTATCAGTGAAAGGAAAATTTGTAACCTAATATATATATATTTTTTAAATGAGCCTACAGATATGTTCTATCATACCCAAGAATAAAATTGATGGTTTTTTCATTCCTTCTGCAAATATTATACTTTTTCCTGCCATTTTTAGAAAATGACTGTTGGACGACGATTTTTTCAACTTACCCCCAAACCTAAGATTCCTATCCTAAATAACTACGGGAGCAAATTTGTACTGCTTGAAATTGTACATATTTTTTTATATAGGGGGCACCCCTTTTTAGTTATTTGTCTTTAAAAGGCAGAAAAGACGGGCTTCAAAAATAAGTCTAGTTTAGTACTACGTAAATTAGTAATAAAAAGAATAAAATGCATGCGTATTTATACATATATGATAATTTGTTTACTTATACAAGTTAGGTATAATTTTTGATCTCCTAGTTCGTAAAGCTCAATTTGTTTTACATAATATAACCTCCAGAAGCAATATTTTCCCCCTTCACTGACCTCATGCAGTCCTTTGAGAAGTGGTAAGTTCTTCCAGATGTTATCTGTGAAATACAAACAACAACAAGGAACTGGTACTACACAGGAATCTTCATGCCTTGGCCAGCAGAATGATGGTAAAGGTCAATTAGGATGAAGAAACTTTACATCTCCATCTTTATAGTTTATAGACACCATTCCAAAATACCCACAAGTGGTCATATTTGCATGCAGAGTAACACTCAAGGTACAAATCATCTGTTACAAATGATGGGTGACAGCTTTACAGGTTGAATGTGAGAGAGTGTTCCTTGTCAGCACTGATCTTTATTGCTACAATAATGCATGCAGAATCTAGAGCCTTGAAGTTTTGGAAAGTTCTAGTACCAGGAAGTATCTGTACCTCTTTGAACCACTTTGCAAGTGCAAAAAGGGTTGCATCCGATGTGTGTTTGTCAGTAAAGTGGAAACTGGCTTTTGTGGTGTTTGTTTCACAAAATTTGAATAATGCAGCTGCAATTATGATCTTACTACGTGGTCTCTGGAGACTCCTTTCGAGCTGAGCATTTTGTGATCCCACTAATCGCATCACATTCTGATTTTCCATGACATGTTGCAAAAATGACCAATTGTGCCTTCAGCTGGAAGTCCTCCTCATGCAGACACAGGTTAAGGAAGTTGTACTTTTTTTTTATACTGCAGTGCTCCTGTTACTGAAGTAATGAATTTTCCTGATGTGTTAAAATCTTTCTTTAAGAACATTCACAACCGTTTTCTGGATTTTGTAAACCATGTTCACATCAAGCTTAAGGTCACTGGATATGACACAGTTTAATGAAACAGTCTTTTCTGCATCACAGTTTCTACAGTGTGCTATGACAAGATGAGCAGTACATGACTCAGAAGTCCAGTGGTAACCATGGGCTTTTTCCTGGGTTGTAAAAAGAGTAGTTTTCACTGAACTCCATCAAAATTATTGCTGTACCTGATGGTATATTTTCTTTGAAACATATAATGAAGATTGTGACTTTGCTATAAAAGAGTGTGGAATCCGTTTTTCTATCTTGCTGGCTAAATCATCAAGTATTGATGCCCTTTTTATCATCTGTGTCCTGTCAGTTTGACACCCAATTAGAAAATTTGATAGTTTCACTTTCATCGTAATTTTCAAACCTGGATTCTAAGTAGCTCACTAGATGCGGTTTCCGAAGCATTCACTGCAGTGTCTGAGAAGGCATTCTGTCTTTGTTTCTTTACACACTAAGTACTGCACAAGATCCTTATAGCTGTCTTCAATTTGCGCAGCATGAAGGAGTAGTATGACATTTTGATGAATTGCACATATGTATACTAAAACATACCAGTTTGGTTGCAAAGAGCAAAACTTAGAAAAAGCAACCTTAACATCCAGGATACTCACGCTTAAACTTGAATACGATTTGTGAATGTTACCCCAAATCAATCGCTTTTACTTGTAATTTTTTTGCCCTATGCTCATTACATCTTTCATTCCAGTCATAACTCTAGACTGCTTGGCACTCATAAAAGTTTCTCACTAAATCAGTGATTTCAGTTTTTAATCTCACATCCAGGATCTGGCTCATCTAAAAATCCCTTTTTCCTTAACAAGTCTCTGAGCTTAGAACATAGTCAGACACAACAAATGTTTCTTGTATCTTTTTCTGTGTCCATGCCAGTGATGCAGGAATGGTTAGTAGTAGTTCCTTTTTCCTTGAAGTGGATTTCAGTTTTGCCCTTCATGATCTCTACAAGTTTGTCCATATGAAAAGCTTTCTCTTCCACATGCTTATGTGTTTTGGCTTCTTTTTGTTAGAATCTCAACCTTTAGTACTTTTTAAACTTTTCTTCATACATTTACCTAAAAAATTTCTTAACTTTTTTTCCTATAGGTGCAAACTAGCACTCGCCAGATGGCGATTAACTGGCAACTTTGGCGATTAAATTTCTTTTTGTGGTCGCCAGTTTGGCCATTTGTTATTTTTAGTGCCAATTTACAAAAGTATGATGATTAAGAAGTAAAGGTAAAAGAAAGTGAAACCAGTCCTAACTAGGGATGGCAAAAACCTCGATGTTTTTTAACATTGAAGTTTAGCCACCAATAACACTGGGGAACGCAGTTTTCATTGACTTAGATCTGACACTTATTTTTTACTAACTTTTGGGTTGCGACTCCAAATATGACCTCAGTTTTTTTCGACCATATCAATTTTTTACGATACAGGGTACCCTCCATGTTCCTCGAAAAACATACAAATTTCATACATAGAATGGAAAATAAAGTAAAAATAATTTACCTGAATGTACTTTATTTACATCTATTTTGTTCATACAAAGGATATATTGCTACTGTCCGGCAAAATGTGTGCAAGTCAAAACAGTTAAAATAAAAAATTGTGCTGATAGCTTTTCCTGGAGTGCTCAATCTGTGGACAATCCTGCCGAATGCTCCAGCAATAGTCAGCCAGCATGTGTTCATCCCATCTACCCTGATACCGTCCATCCATGACCTTTAAATCTTGGTGGAATTGTTCTCTCATCACTGATGGCACCAAGATTTTCTGGGAATGTATCAAGATGGCTATGCAGAAAATGCACCTTGATGCTCATGTTGCAGCCAAGCATTTTGTATGAGTCCAAGAGTTTCTGAATAATTTCGGTGTAATTCTTTGCTCATGTATTTCCTATAAAGTCCTTGACAATGGCCTTGAATGATAACCAAGCATTCTTTTCCAGTTCTGACATTGTCCCGATGAAATGGTTGATCTTTGATGAGCTGCCGAATCTGTGGACCATCAAATACATCGGGCTTTTTTTTTTTTTCCAAAGACAGGCTAGGAAATGCCGTAATGAGGTACTTGAAACAGTCTCCTTGAGTTGGCAAAACTTTAACCAACTGCTTCATGAGACCTAGTTTCATGTGCAGAGGTAGGAATATTATGTTTTTACTATCAACAAGTTGCTCATGTAGAATGTTTGGATCACCAGGTTTGAGGGAAGATCGTGGAGGCCAATTTCTTTTCACCCAATGCCTCCCACATGCACGGATAACAGGGATATTTTGTGTATCCGCATTACTGACCAAGTAGGTCAACACATATGTCCCAATTGTGTGTGTGATATTACAACAACTCAATGACTATCTTTTTATGTCTCCATATTCTTCACAAAGACAAACTGAATGACCAATTGGGACTGACCCAAATAAATTTCCATTATGAAGGAGGACACACTTTAAGCTCCGCTTTGAGCTATCAATGAACATTCGCCATTCAGTTGCATTATACTTTGCAATTCCCAATTCCTCCATTAAACCTTGTATGTTATATGGCAATATACAAAGCCACTCTCACTTCTAAAGTACTGCAGAAATTCACTTTCTCTGGTTCGAAAGTATGATACCTTCGTTCCTTTTTCAAGCAAGTTTTTCTCACGCAGTCTTGATGCTAGGAGTTCTGAAGCCTTCTTTGACAGTCCCAAACCACATGCCAAATCACTCAACTCATGCTGATCAAATCCCTTACAAACAGAGTCATCTTCAGTTACAAAATCGGCATCACTGTTGTCACACACTTCATCACCATAATCATGTTCTTCAAGAGAGGGTAGTGTAACGAAAACCGGCACTTGGATTTCAGCTGAATGAGGCTGTGGGCGTATAGCTGATGGTAGACTAGGATACTCTATGTTACATTTATTTTTCTTGTTCTATGTTACATTTATTTTTCTTGTTCTATGTTACATTTATTTTTCTTGTTATATCCTGATGTTTTCACTATGCAAAAATAACAGTCACTTACATGATCTATTGGCTCTCGCCAAATCATAGGTATTCCAAATGGCATCTTATCACTTGTTCCCTTCATCCACATCCGTAAACTCTCCACACACTGCTTTGCACACCTTATGAGGGGATCATGACTTATCCTGATCACCCAGTTTAACTTTGAAATATGCAAAATAGGCTTGCTTTACAAATGAGCTGATGTTCGCCCTTTGACTGGGAATCGTGAAACTTTCACAGATATAACAAAATGAATCAGGGTTGTTTATGCACTTCCGATGAAAAACGGAAGAGGCAGACATCATAAATGAAATATGTGTTTATAAAATAATAAAATTTGCTAAGCAAGTTGTGAAAAATGGCTAACAGTGAATTTCCATTTATATAGAGCGGTACACAGCCTCTCCCCACACTCGTGCGTGTAACTGAATAGCCCAGACAACTAACAACTGAAAAAACGAAGTCAACAAAAAATATGTTAAAAATTGTTCCCCAGTGTAATCAATGTTTAAACCTCAATGTTGCAGAACCCTTTTAGTGCGATGGCGATCGATTCATCTGCCTGCGCGTGTTGCGCTAAAAGCGCCGTTGGCGGAATGATCAGTCCTCAATTTTGACCCGAGTAGTTCCCGAAGCAGACAGCAGATATCCGCGTGAATGTTCATATCACTTATTAATCATATTGTTTTGAAATGAAATCAAATATTATTGAAAAATATCATAAGAATACACAGTCTAAGAATCATATCGTAAGCTGGCATTCGCTGTAGTCTTTCCACGCACCTTCGCCAAGTGACGGGAGGAAGGCAAATTTCAGCCAAAACTTTTCCTACTACAGTTGAGGCAGGGCTGTTCACGTGGGATTGAGGATGAATTGTAGAACATTACACTGTCGGAAATCAGTTTTTTGAGCCCCTTTCAAAGTGCAATAACGCGCACACTCGTGGTCCTGTGACAACAGCGTGTTTATTTTTCTTGCAGACCTTGTCGTGCCGGAGAACGAAATGTGTTTTGTTACTAGAAACTCTTCACATTATTCATTTCGTTTTTCCCAAACAAACAGACACAATAGCAAAACTCGGCAACTTACGAATCCCCCACATCTTTTTCCAATTTTGTGTGTTAGCTGAGGACAAACTTTACTTGCAGCTTTTCCGTCGGTATTTGTAGATGGGCGTGTTTTGAATCACCTTAGAATAACATCAACCTGTAAGGAAATCTTGAAATGGTTAGTTGTAATGAGAGTGAAAGTTTGCCAAGTGGTAGTGATGATTTTGAATCACTTTAGAATAACATAAATCTATAAGAGTATATTCAAAATTAAGGGAGTTATCATTAAATTTCCTCTTTTCCTCTTTTTTTTTTTTTTTTCAGAAGTATAGTCTGAAAATTCGTTTTGAATTTGCAATTTGTATTTCCAAAAATTATTTCACATAAAATTATTTTTTAAACAAAATTCAGTTAACATTGAGGTTTCATTACCGATGTTTGAACTGGCAAAGAATATTTTCTATGTAAAGAACCATATTTCTATGTCATTAATTGGTTGTTTTAATCGATGTTTCATCGACGAAATCGAGTTCTTTTCCTCGATCCTACAGGAACCGATACGTCAAAAAAAAAAAAAAAAAAAAAAAAAAAAAAATGAGGTTTTCATCCACAGATTGAGCGTTTTAACAGATATTATTGATTGCTCTGTTTGATTTGGTGACTAATCACCATTATATTGAGGATTTTACCCATCAATGTGTCCATTTACTGCTGCAGACGGAAAAGTACGAATTCATCGGCTTAATAGCAAAAATGTCAAAACATCAAGGTTTTCACTGACACGGTAAATTTACATTCATTAATAGATATTTACATCACTATACGGTCACAGAGGTGCCAACTATTACGGATTGTCCGTAATTATTATGGTTTCAACTATCAGATTACGCAATTGCGGACAGGTTGGAAGAATTACGGATTTCAGTGCGTTTTGGAGAATCTCAATTTTGTATCCTTTTTTGTTAGCCCTTTTAGTGTGACTTGGCCGAATCGTCGGCGTTCGATTTTGATCCGAATATTTTCCGAATCAGACGGCAGATATCAGTGTCGATGATCATATCATTTATCAATCATATCGTTTTGAAATGGAATCTCCATGAATCATGTCATCAAACAACGATATTATCGAAAAAAATCGTAATATGCCGTAAGAGTCGTATCATGAAATAGTTTGCACTTGCTATCGGGCTTCCCACGCGCTTTCTCCATGTGACGGGGAAAAGGCGACTTTAACCAAAACTTTTCCAACTGCAGTTGAGGCAGGGCTGTTCACTTGGCATTGTTGGTGAATTATAAAACGTCGTACTATCGGAAATCACTTTCTCGAGCCTCGTTCGAAGTGCAATAATGTGCAACTTGTCGCAACGCATGGTCCCCGCGATGGAGGATTTTATTTTTTTTTCGGACTTTTGCCGCGCAGTAGAACGAAATGCGGTGTTTTATTACTAGAAACTCTTCACACTATTCATTTCTTTTTTCCCAGACAAACAGACACAATCGCAAAACTCTGTGAATTACGAATCTCCCTCTTTTTTCAAACTAGTGTTAACAGAGGATGACTTTATTGACAGCTTGTTCCTCAGACTAGCCGACGTGCTTTTTCCTACTGCGTGAGATGCTTTTGTAAGGTTATTTGAAATGGCTTGTTGTAGTGAGAGTGAAAGTTTGCCAAGTGATAGTGATGATGATTTTGAATCATCTGAGAGTGATATTGGCCAAGCAACATCAAGCCACAAAACTAGCCACCGTGCCACGCACACAATATCTTCAGAAAGTGAAGATCTTGATAGTGAATCTTCAGGTCATGAAAGTGAATGGGAGGATGTAATAGAGGGAAGTGATGAACAATCTCAGCATCCTTTTGATTATCATGAAATGTGGGGGCCCAAACGTGCTCCTGCAACTGATGCGGCACCTATTCCATATTTTTACTTGTTTTTTACTAATTTCATCCTTGGAATTATCGTTTCTGAAACAAATAAGTATGCAAAGAGGTTTCTCCAGGAACATCCAAATCTTTCTC
The DNA here is from genome assembly GCA_039090855.1 of Macrothele yani. NCBI lineage: Eukaryota > Metazoa > Arthropoda > Arachnida > Araneae > Macrothelidae > Macrothele > Macrothele yani. The sequence goes on from CM077004.1 coordinate 45,453,246, forward strand.
CCAAAACTCGAGCTAGGAAATGGTAATATGTCGCAAATGCTGAAATAAAGGTTTTCCTGCGTGCCTTCTAATATGAGAGTAATCAGTAACCCATGTAGGGCGAGATTATTGCCGAAGGCATATCCAGTCAAAAAAAACACAAGGATTATGTAAAATTAAAGACTCAATAAAAGCCTTTGGATAATTTTTTTGCAAAAAAGAATGAAAATAGCGTGATAAATGCTGAATTGCTGTTTACTGCATTCGTTGTGGAGCATAACCTACCTATAGCAAGCTGTGATCATGCTGATCGTTTGTTTCATGCTATGTTCCCAGACTGTGATATTGATGAAGCTCTGGATATCCTAGAGCAGATGTGGCATGGAATGAAATATCTAAGATGAAGGATTCATCTGGCCTTCCCAAGTATTCTGCATTGCCTAAACTAATGTTGGCAATATTGACTATCCCTCACAGCAATTCCTCTACAGAGAGAATATTTAGTATAACAAGGAAAAACCTCACATACTTCTGCCCAACAATGAGCACCAAAACATTAAGTGCCCTTCTTGTACAGAAAAGTAAAGCATTTTCCTCAGGTGAGCTGCATTATAAAAAGAAGTTTTCTGAAAAAGAATATACCACTGCAAAACAAGCAACAAGGGAGTCCCTATGTCAGCAATGACATAAGGTAAGTACAATATTGATAATTTAATTTCATAATTTTTTATCAGGATAGTGTAAACATATATGGTTATTACACATTTCACACATTAATTTCTCATGAAATACCCTTTTCGCATGTTAAGGATGAGGCATCGTATGGTGATTACTGATAGGCTCCTCGGAAAGTCGTCACCTCATACAAGTATTGGTTACACAGTAATACTATAATATTGTCCTTAACTTTGAAAAAAAAAATGGCGTCTTATATTACTGAAAGTTTGTGTTCCATTACTGAAACATTACTGAAAAATCTCCTATTGATTACTGATACGTTCTGCTAGAGGTTGGCGCACCTCTGTGTCACTACATGTAGTGACTTTCTGACATATCTCTTGTGTTTTCTGAGGGGATAAGAATATATTATTTGAAGAAATTCAAACTTTTTCAAAAATACACTTTTATGGTGCAGACAAAAATTCTGCAAGTCTTCAGTAGCTTCTGTTCTAAAATTCAAAAGAATTATATCATTTTCAGTGAGACCTGCTATATTTTCAAAACCTTTCTTTGAGACACAGGTACATTTGTGACACTTTCAAAGTTAATTGCCTAACACTACACTTACATAGTATATTCCATTTTCTTTGTAACACACAAATACTCTAATATTAGCATACTATTGTGCTTTAGCTATCCACACTTATAACATCACTGTAAATTACGAGATTGTACACTAAGAAGGATTTGAGTGTAGATAGCACAAGAGGGGCTGCCAAGCTACTGTATGTTGTGTCCTGTGAGTGAATTGGAGTTGATCCATACACAAGTAACAGCGTGCTAATTATGCATGATTCATTCACACACAGACACACACATGTATGACTAGTAAACAATACAATATGAATAATATATTATTCTAGTAACTGATATTATTACTATTAATTATTATTAATAATAATATTATTCCTTTCTGGGACCTTAGACACTGTTGAAATATCAGAAAGATAGGTTTTTATATTTATTTCTACAACAGTAGCAAAGCATAAATTAATGAAGAAAACAATCCAAGCCATTAATTTTGTGTGTTTTATTCAACAATGCAAATTTCCCTCCTTTTAACGACAAATATAAAAAAAAAATGGTGTTCTTTTTCAAAATTTATTAAAAACCAAAAATATGTAAAATTTTAAGCCGTACAAATTTGTTCCAGTAGTTATTTTGGATAGGAATTTTAGGTTTGGGGGTAAGTTGAAAAATCGTCGTCCAACAGTCATTTTCTAAAAATGGCAGGAAAAAGTATAATATTTGCAGAAGAAATGAAAAAGCCATCAATTTTATTCCTGGGTATGATAGAACACATCGCTAGGCTCATACAATATTAAGGTTATAGCTTTCCCTTTCACTGATAATTCAACTTTTAGTACCCCATGTTTTCTGCAGAAAAATTAAGGCTAGGAATATTTTATTAATTTTTTAGTGGTCTAAAAGTGACATTTAGAGTGTTCACATATTTTTTTCTGAAATCCTCAGGTTTAATATTTTTGACAAGGCTGTAAAATTTCAAAGAGATTAAAGGATCTATAAGTGAGATGGGATTTTTTTTTATAAGCAAGTGCGGCTTGCACAGAAGGCCTCGGAAACAGTAAAAAATGAAAATTCACTGGAAGTTTGAAGGGCTGTAAAATTGAAACCAGAATAGCTACATGGAATAAATATATATATATATATATATATATGGTTACTTACCACCCTGGAGGGATTTGAGTACAAAGTTTAATCAAAATCTGAGAACATGGGTGTAATGGCCTGGTTGAACTGACATGAAATGACCCAATGCCATCTTTATTAAAAAAATGTTGGCTGTGATGCAAAGAAGTCGGAGAGCCCCGTTTTGACATCAATATTGTGGAATCTTTTCGCATTAAGAAAGTGCTGCAGAGCACTGAACAAATGGTAATCAGATGGTGCAATGTCGGGGAATAAGGGTGATGGGGCAGAACTTCCCAGCCAAAATATCTGATCGTCTACTGGGTCCATCTTGCCGTGTGAGGTCTTGCATTGTCATGCTGGAGAATGACGACGCCTTTTCTGTTGACCAGTGCTGGATGTTTTACGGTAAGAGCTTGCTTCAAACAGTCCATTTGTTGACAATAAAGCTCTGCCATTACAGTCTGTCTGGGCTCTAAGAGCTCAAAAGTGAGCTATACAAGCAGTAGTCCACCAAACACGGAGCAAAACCTTTTTGGGCTGTAGGCATGGTTTTGGCATAGGAACTGGTGTCTGACCTGAAGGAAGCCACTGGATTTTGCATTTGTTGTTCACATAAAGAACCTACTTTTCATTCCCAGTGACAATTCGATTAAGAAATGGATCCTTTTCCTGTCTGCTAAGCAAAGAGTTGCAGATGATGGATCGCTGGGCTTTGTTGTCAGGTGAAAGTTGGTGTGGGACCCAAACTCCTTGTCTATAGACCTTCCCTATTTGTTGCAGGTGCTCTTGAACAGTAGACCATGATGCATTAAGATGTTGGGATAATTCATCAATGGTTTCACGAGGATCTGCCTCAATGGCTTCACACAGCAGGTCATTGTGAGCATTTCCTTGGCCTTCCTGCACAAGGGTCATCAGAGAAGTCACAATTGCCCGACTGGAATTGGATGAACCAATGCTGCACTTGCGGACATTTAATGCATTCAGATAAACAGCACAAATGTTATTGGTGGCCACGGTTGCATTGTTCCTCTTGTGAAATTCATACAGCATACAATGATGAACATGGCTCTCCTCTGGTTTTATATCACTCATTTTGTTCTGCAAATCTGGAAGACAAAAACACCTACCTAAGTTAAAGGCAAATAGTTCATTCACTTGTACATACACTTACTTTATGTTGAACGTACATAAACACCTCACAGTTGCTCTCCAAACTTGACCCCGCACGGGGATAACTGGTTTTCCAGTTATTTGGGGAGCGGCGCCCCCACGGCCCGAGCTGACCTTGTGACTGTTTCTGTTTTGATTTCGTCTTGATACGATGATACCACCGAAGGGACAGCTGTTCATCCAGCTGATGGGGAGTGGCGACCCCACGGCCCGAGCCGACAGTAGTGTTTAAAATCTTTTTCCATTTGTGGTTGTTGTTGTTGTTATCTCGCCACGCTCCCGCCTCAGTCCTGTAGGTTGCTGAGGTTGTGATTATGCGCCAGCCCTTTCCTCTCACTTTCCTGTTTTTGCTTTCTTCTCCACTCCCTGTTCTTCCTTTTTCTCTATTTTCTACTCCTCTTCCTTTTCTTTTTCATTTTCTGTTCCCTCTTCGTTTCTTCGGGCTGGTTAGCTAGACCTACCTGCACGTTTGCCGTGTGCGGTGACCCGTACAGGTGGAAAAGGGGATGCTGGAGGCTGAGGTTACTGGGGGCCAGGCTATAGTTGTCACCAGTCGCCAACACTCCTCTTTGCCCCCTGCTTCACCCTAAACGGGAGGCTAGGAACTAACCTACTCCTAGTCAATCGGCTTGTCATTTCGTACGACGGGGTGAGTTTGGGGATAGTGTGGGCATGCCAAAGGGGTATTACCAAGACCCGGGAAAGTCGCGGTACTCGCTGAGCGCATGTCTGCACGATCAACATGCTATATCCGCCGCCTAACCCTAGGGCCGTGTCCTGCGCCCATGTTGGCCTGCGGACCTCCGGCTCTCCCCTGTTGGGCTCGGTAGTGGGCGGGGAAGCTGGCGGATGAATTTTTTTCGCATTATATATGGATTCTTCAACTATTCCCCCTTCTGTCAAACTAAAGAAATCTTTGGACACGGATCCTAACCCCACCAATAAGAAACTGCGTACTTTGCCGCCGGACACTGCCCGATTTTTTATCATCCATGCACGGGAAGAATCTCACAAGCTTGGCTCCAAATCTCCCTTCTGGATTCAAAAAGCCCTGCAAGGAGCGGTTGCGTCACCAACCAGTGTGAAGAAGTTAAAATCGGGAGATATATTGGTGGAAATGTCAAGTCCACGCCATGGTTCATTGCTCTTGGGCGTTTCCAACTTGGGTGGTGTCCCTGTGGACATCAAACCTCATCAGTCCCTGAATTCATCCAGAGGTGTCATCTCCGAGCGCGACCTCGTGGATGTTTCAGAGGAAGAATTTCTTGAGGAGCTTGCCAACCAAGGTGTCACAGCGGTTCGTCGGATCAAGTTCCGCCGAAACGGGGAGCTGGTCAACTCCAGAACAGTGATTCTGACCTTTGATCGCCCGACTCTTCCATCTTCCATCCATGCGGGCTATTTGAACTGCTCTGTGCGCCCGTACATTCCTAACCCCCTTCGTTGCTACCGATGCCAAGTGTACGGGCACTCCCAGCAGTCTTGCCGTGGTGCTGCTACTTGCAATCGTTGCGGTTCACACGACCATCTTCAATCTGACTGCTCTGCTGCAGCTGCCCATTGTGTGAACTGCAAAGGCGACCATGCTGCCAATGCCAAGAACTGTCCGAAGTGGATTGAGGAGCGGAAGATTCAGGAGGTTAAGACACTTGAACACCTGTCCTACCCTGAAGCTCGACGGAAGGTCGTTCCCGCTGCTCCAAGCGCACGCACCTACTCTTCCGTTGTGGCTCCTAAAACATCCATTGCCACTCAGACAGACATCACTATACCAAAAGACTGCCCTTTCTCTCTCGAGGATATTTATGCTGCTGGGCTGAAGGCCCTTCGACTTTCCACCACTGACAGTTTATCTTTGCCACCACAGACCAATGCTCGGGGTCCTGCATCCTCGCCCAAGCGCGCTGTTGCAGAACAGGTTTCCCGTTCTACGAGCCCTGATCCCTCGCCTGCTAGACACAAAGGCAAGGCCAAACAATCCTCAGCCACTAAATCTCAAACAAGGTTCAAGCCGGAACGAATCAGCCCCGGTCTTCATCCTCAAGACACCCACCTGTCCTTCCCCCGGTTACCACGCCGGCGAGGGGCACTGCAGACCAGACTGAGGAATTTATGGACTCCGAGGCCTTCTAGGCCCGGTCAGTTCATTTGATCCACGTTTCTTTCTTTCTATCTACCCCTCAAATCATGGTTTCAATCGTTCAATGGAACTGTCGAGGTTTTCGGACAAAATATGACGACGTCAAACATCTGCTTTCGTCGTACTCTCCGGTGTGCCTTTGCCTCCAGGAGACAAAACTTAAACCATCAGACCTGCTCTCAGTTCGAGGCTACAGTGCATTTCGGAAAGATAATGTTTCAGGAGATATAGCTTGCGGGGGAGTTGCCATTCTTGTCCCCCACAGTGTTCCAGTTTCTCCCGTTGCGGTCTCAACATCTTTACAAGCCGTTGCGGTGCGTATCTCCATGCCTGTGCCTCTAACTGTTTGCAGCGTCTATCTGCCGCCGGATGAGGACGTGAGCGTGTCCGTTCTTGAGAACTTAGTTGGGCAGCTGCCGTCACCTGCTCTTCTTCTGGGTGACTTCAATGCTCATAATCCATTGTGGGGTAGTGTCAGAACAGACACACGAGGCCGTAGGATCGAATCTATTCTTTCCTCGACCTCTTTGTGCCTGTTTAACACCGGTGCTGACACTTATTTCCACGAGCGTACAAGAAGTTTCAGTGCGATCGATTTATCTTTGGGTTCACCATCGGTTACTGCTGACTGGTCGTGGACGGTGTGCAACGACCTCCATGGGAGCGACCACTTCCCAATTGTACTTGGCTATAATGAGAGCGTGCCATCTTCTGCTTCCCGCCCTCCTCGATGGAGGATGGATCGTGCCAAGTGGGAGGTCTTCACATCGTCCGCAGTGATACCTTCTGTCATGGTGACCCGAGGGTCCATCGATGCAGCTGTTACTGAAGTCACCACGTGTATCATTCAGGCAGCGGATCTCTCTATCCCAAAGACCTCAACGACGCTCCCAAGACGTCCGAAGCCTTGGTGGACCTCTGATTGCACAGCGGCTAGGAGAGCTCAACATAAGGCCTGGTGTACATTTCGGCGTTATCCAACCGATGCTAAACTTGTTGAATTTAAAAGAGCAAAATCTTACGCTCGGTTGGTGCGTCGACGAAGCAAGAGGGAGTCTTGGATGAAGTACGTTTCCTCTATCAATTCACGTGCCAGTTCAAAAACTGTTTGGGAAAAAATTCGTAGGATTCGGGGAAACTATGGTTCCCATCAGATCTCTATTCTTGAGAGTAACGGCTGCACGTATGCTGAAGTCGGGAGATAGTGGATTGTTTGGGTAGGGCGTTTGCCTCTGTTTCTAGTTCTGAGGCGTACCCTCTCTCCTTTCAGAGGACTAGACCAGCTGGTGAGCGACAGAGACTCTCCTTTGCGCCTTTTCATAACACCGAGTATAACTCCCCCTTCAGCATGGTTGAACTCCGGGTGGCTCTGCATCGGTCCGGTGCAACATCTGTAGGTCCCGATGGCATCCACTATGACATGATCCGTCATCTCTCGCAGTCGTCTCTCGAGAATCTGTTAGTGCTTTTCAACCGCATTTGGTTGGAACACAGTTTCCCGGACTCCTGGCGAAAAGCTTTTGTTTTACCTTTTCCCAAGCCTGGCAAAGACCCCAAGTCTCCCTCTAGTTATCGGCCAATTGCCCTCACTAGCTGTCTGTGCAAAATCCTTGAACGCATGGTTAATTCTAGACTAATTTACTTCCTAGAAGAACATCAAATTCTGTCGCCATCACAAAGCGGCTTCCGTCGTCATCGTTCAGCTCCTGACCATCTCCTGCTCCTTGAGACGTCTGTTCGTGAGGCGTTCGTACGTAGGCAGCACCTGGTGTCTGTCTTTTTTGACATCAACAAAGCTTATGATAGAGCATGGCGCCACGGTATCCTCCGTGACCTCCACGAAAGTGGGTTGCGGGGAAACCTGCCAACCTTCATTGCCAACTTTCTTCGTGACCGTGTGTTCCAGGTGCGCCTGGGTACAACGCTGTCCGCTTTTTTCCATCAAGAACAAGGTGTTCCTCAAGGCAGCATTCTTTCGGTGACTCTGTTCATCCTCCGCATTAATTGTTTGCTTAAAAATCTTCCTCCTACGGTTTCGACTACCATTTATGTTGACGACCTTCACATCTTCTGCTCGTCATCAAGCATGCATTTCATTGAAAGGCAGCTGCAGTCTGCAATTAACCAGATAGTTAAAGCGGCTAACAACAATGGTTTCGTTCTTTCTGCTGAAAAGACAGCGTGTGTACATTTCTGCCGGAGGCGTGGTCTCCACCCCGATCCAGAACTCTATTTGGACCATGCAGCCATTCCAGTTTTGCCGGAAACCAAGTTCCTTGGTTTGACCGTCGACCGTGCGCTCACCTTTCGCTCGCACGTTCGACGACTCCGGACTTCCTGTCTGAGAGCTTTGTCAATCCTCAAGATCCTCGCCTCAGTCTCCTGGGGTGCAGACAGGACTTCCCTGTTCCGTATTTACCATTCTCTCATTCGGTCTAAACTGGATTATGGCTGTATGGTGTATGGCTCTGCGCGTCCTTCCGTTCTCCGGCCCTTGGATACCATCCACCATCAAGCGCTGCGTCTTTGTACAGGAGCATTTCGCACGTCACCCATTCCCAGCCTTTATGCCGACGCGAACGAACCGTCGCTTCATATACGCCGTCTGCAGCTGTCTCTTCAATTTTACCTGAAACTTAGATCTCTCTCAGAACATACTTTACACGATGCAGTTTTTCATCCCCAGCATGCTCGTTTGTTCGAGATCCGTCCCTCTTGCATCCGAACCTTCGGTCTTCGTTTGGCGGCCGTAGCTCGTGATGCAGGGCTCGACTTGTCACTCGTTGGAGAGACCAGGGGCTTTGAGGATCCCCCATGGCACCCTCTTGGTGTCATGGTTGATACCAGCTTTACATCTTTTGACAAGTCCTCAACCCCTGCGTCAGTATACCAGCAGCTCTTCGCTGAACACCGTTACGTCAATGCAGACTTTATTCCTGTTTTCACCGATGGATCTAAGGCGGCTGGTGTCGTTGGATGCGCCGCCGTCTGCGTTGACGAAGTTTCTGTTGCCCGCATTCCTGCCGAGGCCACGGTGTTTTCGGCGGAGATGCATGCTGTGTATCTTGCACTTGTTCACGTGCAGTCGAGCTCTCATCAGCGTGCTATTGTGTACACTGATTCGTTGAGTGTTGTGCAATCTTTGTCATCTTTGGATTTCTCTGGCCACCCACTTCTTTTTACCGTACGGAGACTTCTTCGTTCTTTGCTCGAGGCTGATGTCCAGATTCGGTTCTGCTGGATTCCTGGGCATGTCGGGATCCCAGGGAACGAGTCTGCTGATGCTGCTGCTAGATCTGCCTCTTCTTTGGTTGTCACACCGTTGCCACTGTTCCACCGTGATTTTCGCTTTCTTGTTCACGGTCATATCAGACGAACGTGGCGGGGTCTGTGGGACCAACAGGTGGAGAATAAACTGCACCGTGTTAAACCCATCCTTGGAGTCTGGAAATCATCGTGTCGCCGGAACCGTAGGGAAGAAGTTGTTCTTGCGCGTCTCCGCATTGGGCATTGTCGCTTCACGCATAGCTATTTGCTGTGTGGCGACGCTGCCCCAATGTGTGAGGCGTGCGACTGTTTACTCACCGTCTCTCATGTATTGTGCAGTTGTGTTCGTTTTCGTCATCATCGGTTTCACTATTTTCAGTCTCATCTGCTGGACGAGGACGCAGCTACGCTTCAAAAGCTTTTGGGCGACCACTGCGACACTTTCGCAGTATTTTCCTTTTTAAAACAGATTAACGTTTTAAAACTTATTTAAAAAAAAAAAAAAAAAAGTTATATAATAAATATAATAGTAAATTAATAAAGTTATATATAAACCTAATTAACTAGTCTTCACAACATCTTTCATCATCCTCTTTTCTAACTCTTACAAAGCCTGTCTGCTCTTAATCATTTCACCCCGCTTTTAAAAATCATTAGCTGATAGTTCTATGTCTGGCGCTCTTTGGCCAAGCCTGGCCCTTGCGCCACTAAAATCAATTAACTAACTAACTAACCAAACTTGACCCCCCTCCCCCCCCCAAAAAAATGACATTACTTTCCGGTCCCCCAATAGTTTTGCTTCTCTAATACGTTATTCAATTGAAATTAAACTGGGCTGTCTTAATATCAAAGGTAAAATTTTCTTTCTTTTCTGAAAATACTTTTGATAATGTCATTCAAATGATGCAAGATGTTTTCCGATTTTTTAAATAATAAACTAAAAAATAACATGGTCAGAAATTTTTTCAAACTGCAACTCTGCTTTGCACTTTCAACATTCTTAGTTTTTCAAACCTTCACAAAAATATTTTAAGCTGTATTGGTATCTTCACAAAATATTTGTGATAAAGATTTCATTTTAACAGAAATATCTTAGTGTCAGAGGCATCTAGCTGTGATATTTCATAAGTTCTGATCTGATAATGATGATTCTGTCTGTGAGTCAACACCACCTTGAACCTTTGTGTACTTTTAAAGTTTTTTTTTTTTTTCCAACTTTTTTTGCAAAATTTTAGCACACCTCACAGCTGCTCGCAAACTTAGCACAAAAATGGATATCATCTCTAAAATTATCTTCCCCTGAATTCATGGCATGTGATTTGCATCACTGTTCTAGAAAATTTTCAAAACCACCTACAAAACATTGGGTGGTCTTGAAAAAAAAATTTTCAAGGGAGAACCCTGTGTAAGGAATTTTTAACACATGTTATGAATCATCTTTTTCTATGAGTATTTTAAAATGTATATAATGCAATATATAAAATGAATAAGTGCCTGGCTTACTGGTTTATCCTTATTAGCTATGTTCATGTGGAGATATAATATACAAAGCTTCATTTTTGTTGTATGTGGGTAAATTAGTTTCAGTAATTGTGATCTGATAATTACTCTGATTTTTTCATATTTAATATAATTAACATTAATTAATCTTTTTATTTATTTCAGGTTTATGGAAGGGCTTGACACCAAGAATAGTCATGATTGGTACACTAACAGCACTGCAGTGGTTCATCTATGATGCTGTAAAAGTATGGCTTCGTCTACCAAGGCCCCCACCACCTGAAATGCCAGAAAGTTTAAAAAGAAAATTAGAAGAGAAACAGAAGTAGATAATTTGAACTTTAGGAATCTGAACATAATGGATTAAGATGTTGTGGTTTGAGGAATATTTATAAGTAGCACATCATGTTCCAGCATACACCATCTCTGTTAAACCAAGCTGATGTAATTTCTTTAGACAGAGAAAAACAAATTCAATTATGTTGTCTCAATCACTGTGTTGTTCCAGGTGTAAAAAATTCATCAAGAAATTGTTTCTCATATCGAAGATATTAAATGCTAGATTCTTATTAATCACAGTAAAATATTTTTCACCTTTGGCATCTAGAATGGATAGCGCATGCACAGTGTTAGCAATAATATTGCATTTCACTAAATTTTGGGGATATAATTCAACATAAAGCTAAAATGCATGAAATTTCCATTGTGCATGATAAAGCTGACTATTTTTGTTTCCTGGGGGGGGGGGGGGGGCAGTGGATAAAGCAGGGATCCTCTGGAATGTGATGCATTGTGCTCAACCAGCCCATGCAAAACAGTGGTGTCATTGGAAATATAGGGGCATTGATTATGAAAAGACTTTTTGACTCCTCTGTTAGACAGTCAGCAGTTTTAATCCTGTGGTATTGAAGATGCTATAAATACATCAATGTTATTAACATCTGTTAAAATGCAAGCACAAAAATTCAACTGTGAGAACACAGCACTTATAAAAAAAAAATATGGAATAAAAGTGAGACAGTGACATCAAATCTCCCTAGCTCTTCACTGTTACATTGCAGACAGTCTTTAAGCTGGGAAGACAAAGGATAAAAATTAATAGAAATCGTTCGACACACTTTCATTTTGCTGATAAGGGTAAAGACGTGGGATTTAGGTTAAACTTATAGAAGACATTTATTTATGTTCAACATTTTTGCAAAATTAGAAGTAACTTATGCTTACATCTGCCTTGGACATCAGATATCAAGCCAGAACTGGATGAAAGATAAAATTATAGGCATATAAAACTTAGCTGAGGTGCATTTGGAACAAACTGTAAAATTTTCAAGAGCAGCTTACCCTTATGTCTAAAAAGAAAAGTGTTTAATCATTTCAACTCCTTCGAGTTCTGACTTATGGGTGAGAGACATGGACCTGTACTAATACAGACACTGAGGTTTCAAACAACTCAACTTACACCTTTAGCCCACTTGTTGTTAATCAGCAGTCTGATGCAATAGAACTTAAATCTGACTCAGTGTTTCCTAAACTGTTGCCCAGATGGGTTCAATGAAACCTTGGAAAAATCTACAACAATTAGCTGTTTTACCATAACAGTTTACACAAAGTTAGATATTCTGCCATAGTGCAATGCATTCACTGCTATGCATTGTAGCTACTGATCTCCCCCCCCCCCAGTTGTTACCAAATCTTTCTTAAGGAAATTTTCATAGGAGTTCCACTCTACACACAAAGATGCTATAATACCCGCTTATTAGCATGGTTTATACGCTCCTTGAAAAATAAAAGTTCATTCTCAAGTCCTTGAAAGTGTTTGAAAAAGTTCACAACTCTGTAAATAGTACTTGAAAAAAAAATTCTGTTTTAAGTAATGATATGAAAGAGCATGTGTGAAGTTATTGTATGTGCTAAAAAGCTGTTTAGGAGGTTTTTGTTTATTTCTCTGATAAAAGCACCGAGCTAATCAAATAGCGCAGAACTTGCGTTGAACCCGGGAATGTGTGGGCTGCTGGTACCATGGCTGTGACATCACTATGCAATAAAACATCAGCCACAGGAGTAAATAAAATAAGTGGAATGATGTATTCGTGAATTGTGATAGGCTTCTGTTGATTGGGATTAAGGACTGTTCTTTCCTAACGGTGGAGTTTAGGAATTGCTTTATGCTTCATGTGTGAACCCTTTGTCTCCTGGCTGCATCAAAAAAAAAAATAATAATAATTAAATAAATAAAATAAATCAACAGGAGGGCAGGGAGTAAGAAACGGATCATTCAAGGTGTGTCCATCCCACAGCTAAGTAATGGTTTGAACTTACTAAAATACCTATGTGCTGACTGACCAACAGCACACACATTGATAATTGATTTTGAAAAGGGCTTGAATTTATTTTGCTTGGAAGAGTACAAACTTTGATTAAGTAAATCTATCTAGTAGCTTGTTGCACTGCTCTTTGGCCTGTAGAACAGCATAAATTTGCTTGGGCATAGATCCTAAAAGTGTAATGCAGAAATGTTGTACCATGTGGAAATGATAGTCATACAGCTGCTGCACATTGGATGGTTATACTTTCTTGCAGTGAACAGCCCATTCCACCTCATTCAAGAGATGCTCCAGTGGGATTTAAATCTATGGACTGTGTAGGCCACTGAAGCAAGGAAAACTCTTCTGTGTATTCCTGAAAACAATCGGTGATGATTACAAACTTTGTAAGCCAGTTCATTACCCTGTTGGACATGTCTGTCTGCTTTAAGATAAATCATATCTATGAAGGGATGAATTTGCTCTGCTACAACATTCAGATATCCTTCGATGGATATCAGGGGGCCTAATGCATTCCAGGAAAACATTCCCTACACCAGCCTATACTATTGACACCTGACAGGATAGCTCCATGGCCTTGTGTTGCTTGCACCAAATCCACACGATGCTGAAGAAACCTTGATTTGTCCATCCAGGTGTCCTTTTTCCAATCCTCAAAAGTTCAGTATTGATTCTTATGTGCTCACTGGTTCGCGCACTTTCATATTATGCGTAACTGGCATTTGACGTAATCATCGGCTAATGTAGCCCATTCGCACCATGGTCCAATACGTGGTGCATTCGGAGATTTTGTTTTTTCCACAACATTTATTGATATAACATGCATAGAATTATTTACAAATAAAAAAATTATATATGATGAATATATGTATGATGTACAATAGAAATAGAGAAGAGGTATCAGTTTCTAATTTGATGATAACATAACAAAACATTTGTTCTGTTCAATAAGTTTATGAAGCAGGCCTGCCTACCCTCTGGGTTTAGGCCGGCAATGCCGGATTTCATTACATTTCCTGGAATTCCGGATTATAAATTAATATTGCCGGATTCCGTCATGATTTCCGTAGCGTAAATTAAAAAGTAACGAGGAGAAAAGTTTGAAGTTATCCGATGCATCGGAGAACTTCGATAATTACCGTAGCGTAAATTAAAAAGTGATGAGGAAAAGTTTGAAGTTCTCCGAGGCATCGGTTCATTAGCAGAGAGGCGACCTTTCCCCTTTGAGTCAGCAGTTCCGCTCTGCCGTTGACAGTGATGTTTACTCTTCTGTCCACTAACGATCTATGGCACTGCAGGAACAGGCTGGACGTTGGCAGGAACCGTAGATTTTCTACCGAACCTTACGAGCACTGTGTCACACGATGGTGTCATCTTTGACTCGCTGGTTTCATGGCGTCGTGCGGTAGCTCTCTTTTCACGGGAGTGCTCAAGTGTCAAGTGATGTGCCGAGGAGTCCAGAGTTCACCAAAATGCGTAATTACGCGTTTAGTACATATCGAAATTTTACCAATGCGTAAAAATATGCGTCTGGGAATTTTTCTCGACACGTAAAAATATGCATCAGGAATTTTTCTCCAAGCGTAAAACTATGCATCGAATAATTTTACCAATTCCTAAAAATATGCATCGGGACAGTACGTCGTCTTTCAGAAACGGAAGTAAACGAAATAAAGATGTTTTCCGTAATCGTAATTTCTTTTTCCTGTGATGTAGCCTCTGTCCAGTATTGTTATACATCATTTTATACCATAAATATTTGTATTTCAGTTTGAAAAGGGAGGAAAACTTTCCGAAAATGGAAATTCGACGGCGAAAAAATTTTGCTGTAATCTTTAGGCATGAGAGTGGACGGCTTCGAGGAATTTCTCCTTTTTTGTCATAATTTGGGTTATCCTCGATCAATGCATAACTGAACAAAAAAAAAAATTTATGTTTTTTTTTATATTTTTTAACATTTTTTTTTTTAAATTTTTATGTGCATTAATGTAACATTAGTGCTTCAAATTATGTCCATTGATATTTTAAACATACAAAAGTATGCTTGCAGGATTTTTCTCTTCTTAAGGTTGGCAAGTCTGATGAAGTCATAGGGAAATAATAGATAGCGTACACAATACATTGCATCTTGATGAGAAATGTAGAACAATACGTCCATGGACAATTTCAAGCAAAGTTCCCATTGGGTTCCGTTTATACATAAAGGAAGAACAAGTGTCTGTCCAGATATTCACATCATTCTGATTGGGTCATTCTGTGTGAAATCAACTAGTAAACATAGCATTTTCAACCTGACCATTTTTGATTTTCATTAAAACTTGGCATATTTGTACTGTTCGTCAATATAAACATACATGATTTTTTTTTCATAATTTTTTAATGCTTCCATTTTTTGAGTTATTGGTTTGTGAAATTTCATCCACAGAGCAAACTTGAATTGCCAATTACTCTGGTTCTAGTTAAGCTAGACTCATGAATTATTGCTCATTTTAAAGATCTTTAATTGGACTTTCATTTGATGTGCCACATGACACTATTAAAAAAAAATTTCAAGGTCATCCAAAGAAATTTTTTAATATTAAAAAGGGCTTTTCAAAAATCTGAAAAAAAAATATATGTTAAACATGCCTTATTTTTCACATGTCCTGAAAGTTTCATAATGAGATCAGTATAAAACAATAAATAACATATTGGGTTGTTGGAAAAGTCATGAGTATTTTGGCACCCGATGGCGGTTGGGCAGTTTTGGAAGTAGTAGAGGCATACACAGCTCTGTTATCGCTATGGCATTCGACAGGTGCCAGTTCTAGCTGCAGTCTAAAAGGAATAGTGAGCGATTTGGTTGATTTACGGAGATTTGACATCAAGTTGAAGATGGAAGACCAAACTGTGCATTTTCGCCATATTTTACTGTTTTACTTCCTTAAAGAGAAGAACGCATGTCAAGCTTGTGAAAAGTTGCTTAGAGTGTACGGTGATAATGCTCTACTAAAACATCAGTGCCAGCAGTAGTTAGCAAAATTCTGTGCTGGTGATTTTGACCTCAACGATGCTCCTCGGTCCGGGAGGCCAACCAAGGTTGATGACTACGACCAAATCAAGGCATTGATCGAGTCAAACCCATGTTACACGGCACGAGAGATTGCAGGCATACTGCACATCCATCATTCAAGCATTCACAACCACCTGAAGAAGCTGGGATACGTAAGCAAGCTCGATATGCGAGTTCCTCATGAACTCAAAGAAGCTCAATTGACGGCGCATATAAACATGTGCGATATGCTCATTAAACGTGAGGAAAACGATCCTTTTTTGAAGCGACTGATAACTGGTGACGAAAAGTGGATTGTGTACAACAATTTGCTGCTCAAACGGTCTTGGTCCCGACGTGCTGCTTCACCTCAAACGACATCCAAAGCAGACATTCATCAGCGGAAGGTTCGTGTCTCAGTGTGGTGGGATTTTAAAGGTGTCGTGTTTTCGAGCTCCTACCACGGAACCAAACAATCAATTTGAATTTGTACTGTCGGCAGTTGGACAGTTTGAACGAATCTATCATTGAGAAATGTCCGGAGCTCGTTCATTGTAAAGGTGTTGTGTTCCATCACGACAACGCAAGACCACACACAAGTTTGATCACCCACCAAAAATTATTGGAGCTTGGGTGGGTTGCGTTGCCACACCCAGCATACTCGCCTGACCTTGCGCCGCCAGACTTCCGCTTGTTTCGCTCTCTTCAACAGTCCTTGCGTGGTATAACGTTCAATTCAGATGAGGCTGTGAATCAGCACCTTGTACAGTTTTTCGCCACGAAAGACAGGTCCTTCTATGAACGCGGCATTCTGCAGCTCAGTGACAGATAGCAGAAGGTCATCGAACAAAACGGGCATTATATCATTGATGGATCGTTGTTCTTTCTATCAATAAATGACCTTTGCAAAACATGGCTAAAATATGTCATGGCTTTTCCGACAATCCAATAAAATGATGCAACTGAAATGTACCAGATGCACTTTACCAGGTCTACCCATGACCGGCAAGTTATTGTTTATTCGGTTTGGGTAAAATATCTGTCATAAATGTTCTTCTAAACATTGTAAATGTTAAAGCATGAAAATAATCATCTGAGAAATTTGAAACTATGTTCCAGTATAATTCAATTCATAATTCAGTATAAGGTTCTGTTTGCATATTTGCACTTATAAAATAATTTTATCTTCTGTATATATGTTGCTTTTTTTTTTTAATTTCTTTTAAATTTTGTTGTACTTGTATGGCAGTGCTTGACTTGCTCAGAGTTCCCATGGCCTTTGAAAGCTCCTTAAATTTAATTTTCCTTTTCAAGGGTCTTTGAATTTTGTACAAGTCCTTGAAAAGTACCTGTTTTTTTTTTTTTTTTTTTTTTTTTTCACCAGATTTCAGAATGGCCGCAGTTTATTGAAGAGAAGCTATCACTAAAATGTCACAGGTGGCTGCTCTGTATTGTAGAACATTCTCTTGTAATCAGGAGCATGTACACTATCTACCCACAAGTAATTGGACACCTGTGATAGCAAAGGAAAACAAAGTTTATTCACCTTCAGTAGTTGGAGGAGCCTCCATGAGCAGCAATTACAGCTGCGACCCTCCGGGACATACTCTCAACCAGGCGTTGTACGACGGCTAGCGGTATTTTCTTCCACTCGGCTTAGAGAAGTCAGGTCAGTTCCTTCTTCGATTTCGAACGGTGGAGGCACCCCTTAAGTCGATGCTCCAACTCGTCCCAGAGGTGCTCGATAATGTTAAGGACTGGGCTCTGCACAGGCCAGTCCATTCGATTGTCACCATACCAAGCCATGGTGGACCTCGCAACATGACAGGTGGCATTGTCATCCTGAAAGTAACATGTGTCCACCCCGTAAAATTGCCACAACGTAGGAAGGGCATGGTCATCCAAAATGGTGCAGTAGGTCTCGGTGTTGAGTCTACCAGGAATTGCGACCAAGGGTCCCGTGCCATACCAGGAGAAACACCCCCATAGCATAATTCCACCGCCGCCAAACTTCACAGTTGGCACAATACATTCTGGCAGGAGGTGTTCTCCAGGCAGACGCCAAACCCAGACCCTGCCATCTGAACAGTAGAGGGTGAACCTTGATTCATCGCTCCAGAGAACCTGTTTCCAATGTCGAAGTTCTTTGTACCACGTTAGCCGAACAGCGCTATTGGACTTGGTGATCAAAGGCTTGTGGGCGGCAGCACGTCCATGATAACCAAGCAGATGGGCTTCCTTACGGATGGTATTCATCAAAAGAACACTCCCGGATGCCTGTTGAAACTCCTCGCGGATGTGGTCCATCAATTTGGTGCGGTTCTTCCGAATTTCTGTGGCCAGCACCAGTCGGTCTCTAACTCCCAGTTTTGTGGGTCTGCCGGGTCGGGGCACATTCCGAAAGTCACCTCTCATCTTCCACTTGCCAATCATGTAGGCCACTGTCAATTTTGGGTACTTCAACTCGCTGGATATGTCACGTATGGATCGGCCATTTCTGTGATACTCGACGATTACACCTTTCTCGAAATCAGAGAGCTCCGAACTGCGTGGCATCTTGCATGCAACTGGTTGCATTGTTGTTTCGTGTATCAGGACCACAGATATCGTTGATTGCAGGGGTGTCCAATTACTTGTTGGTAGATAGTGTAGCTGTCACCTTTCTGGCTTTCATGCAGTTGTGATTCTGAACTACGATAAGCGAATGCGAGGGGAATCCTTCTGAACTATACAATAAGCGAATGCAAGGGGGTGTAAGTATAAGGTCCCTAGGATTCTTTATCATGCATATATAAAGAATTCTAGGGATCTTAATCAATGAATCTTCAATCGATCTGCTGAATGCTTGTAACCCAGGAATCCATTCTAAAACTTCGGTTGTCCATCGGGGGTTTGTCCTTCTGCCCGTATGTCCAGGTGATTGCCATTTCAGAGATTTTACTCTGATCATGATATCTTCCATATATATATATATATATATATATATATATATATATATATATATATATATATATATATCTTGTAGCTCCGTGCAAGAGATCTTGTGGAACAATAATACCTCACCAAAGTATGTCCCTATATTTAGATATAACTAATTTTAATTGAACTTTTTGACTGTTTGTTACAACTTATTTTAGTGTTTCATGAGAGTTCTTATTGGGCATGAATATAGTCTTGAAAATTTTTACGAGTCCTTGAAAGTCTGATTTTTTTTGGTGGAAAAAGAGTGGGAACTATGCTGCTTTCTGTGCCTCTGTCATTTTTAAATTATGTACCCTTCCAGTAGCTGTCGTAGGGTCAGCTTTTAACAAGGCATCATATTTATGAACAAATAGAATATTTGGTAATTGTTGTATGATGGAGATGTACCATGTTCAGCACCAGGAAGCTCACTTCTCTTCTGTGTCCAAATGCACACCAAGTACATATCCCAACCACCAGTGCTCTGAGCACTTACTAATCACAAAGCCTACCATATTTTCCAAATCATCTGTTGTCTGTTGCATATATCTCTTCTTTAAAATCCTCAGAAAATAAGTTTTGACTAGTAATTTGTGTTTTCCTACAAGAATAAAACAATGGTTTCTCAGTGCTACTTAATGGCTTAGAAGCTATTCTAGTTTTAAGGATAATTTGCCACCTCTTTGTTATTTTATGTTGTTGCGAACTGAAAATGAATGGATCCAACATTACCACTGGCCCACTCAAAACATTGGTGTGTGGTCATGTTGATCATTACAAACAAGTTGTAAACTTGTCATTGCAGCTAATGCTTCACATTGCCCCCTATTCCATCGCATGCCTTTTTTACCATGTGGTGTTGCTAAAAAAAAATCCATTCTGCTTTTATATTAAAGTGAGTCTCATGGTAGCACATGTTGAAGTTTGATTTGTTTTTATATTGTGAAGCTGCTCCATTAGAAAAATATCTTTTCAGGCTTTTGAGAAAAATGTGACTGCATGAAATTAATTAGATAACTCTGAAGTAGGTGAACAACTATACTTTCATGAATTAGGCCATTAGATATATTCACAAAACTTACATGTCCTGGGTTCTGAGTTTTCTAATTTTGGTAGTATAACTGTAGGATGCAGGATTGCCTGGGCGTTGTTCTAGTGAAAACCCTGAGCTACGCCTTTCAATACAAATGAATAATTTTAGTAAAGTCACAAATTACTATGTATTATTATTTTTTTTTATTTATTTATTTATATATATATATTTTTTTGTCATGTCTTTAAGATATCAACATGACTGTTAAGTTGCTATTAAAGAATGGTGAAGCAGGGCTGGAAATATTTCAAGCAGCAGGTAAAAAACCTGTGTGGATTTTAATAATATTTCAGGACTTCTTTTTTTTATTGCATCTGTTGCTTGACATTTCCTATATGCTATTTAGATGAAAACACCCTTCAAATTATTGCTTTGAGCTCTTTCTAATCCTGGACAATGGTTGCATTGGCTGAAGTAACATACAGGTGTAGGGTTTCTACAAATATTTGCAAGGACATCTTTATAGGAATTTATTGGCTGAACAGTGTCTCCTGCTAATTCAGGTCACTTGCATTGTACCACTAGCTACTGCAAGAAAGCAGGGCTTAGGTCAAAGTTCACACAACTTGAAGAACCCTACCTTTTTCTTTGGAAATAAGCACTTACTACTCAGAATCAACATTTATCTTCACATGAGTCTCATAAGGTTATTTTATTAAATTTGCAGTGTTGTTTAAAAACTCTCCTGGCTTCAGAACAGGAGAAGACATGATTCCTTTTTTCTTTTACTAGCTTTTTAGCATTTCTGGCTGTTAATTTTGAAACTCTAAATTCTGTTTTAATTAGCTTACAGTGACTAACTAAGGTAGTGTAGTCAAGATTTGCATTCTGTGGAATGAAGTGTTTCTTTTAATTGGCTTATATAATTTCTTGTTCAGGAGATGAAATATCTTTTGGTTCTGACTCAGGACTTCAATGTTTTTATTCAAAATTTTTCTTGGACTTCTTTCCCCTCAGGTTTTTTTTTTTTTCTTTCTTCATGCAGGCATTTTTACTTTTGGTGTTTGATCCAGTCATTGTAAACCTCTGTTAAATGCTTCAAAAGCCTGCTCTTTTTCAGGAGTTGATGTTTTAATGTTTTCATAATGAAAAAGCTTGAGCTTTGGGCTTCTTGCTCCCTAGAATGGTCAGAAGGTGAAGAGGAATGTTCAGTAGCTTCAGAGTGAAATTTGTGGATTGCTTTACGACAACTGTCGCAAATCTTGTCTCCAGTTTTCAGCCGCTTGTTACATACTGATAAAAAATTTTAAACTGTGGTATCACATTTTTTGCAATGTTTATGGTTTAGCTTCCTAAAATGTTATCACTTGTTTAAAACCTGAAACAAACACAATTTGTTACCCTATGGATATATATTAACTTTTTTCAACTAATTACATTGTGATTCATTAACATTCAGTGTATGGAATACCAGGAATAACATTTTAGACAAATTAAACAATTTCTCAGTTATTGGTGATGCATTTTAGTGACATCATTCTATGTTATTTATTGTTTTATAGTGATCCCATTGAGCTATTTTCAGGATATGTAAAAAAATAATGTATGTTTAACATATTTTTTTCAGATTTTTTTAAAAAACACTTGTCCTTTAATATTTAAATTTTAAAATTTCTTTGGATGACCTTAAAATTTCAAAACATTTAATAGTGGCATATCAAATGAAAGCCCAATTAAAGATCTTTAAAATGAGTCTAGCTGAACTAGAACAAAGTAATTGGCAGTTCAAGTTTGCTCTACAGATAAAATTTCAAGGCTTTTTTTTTTTATTATTATTATTTTATTTCAAAAATCAATAACTCAAAAACGGACTTATTGAAAATTCTGGAAAAAAACAAAACATGTTTATATTGATGAATAGTGTGCATACGAGTGTCAGAAAAATGATCTGGTTGTGAGCCTTGTTGATTTGACCCAATTGAAGCCTCCTTGCCCTGAGTTAATAAACTGCACACAATGGAACAATGGAGGGATTGTGTTTGTGCATCGTACCGGTGCTGAATATAATACAGTATAACCTCATTAATCTAAACTAAATGGGGCTCTAAGTTGTCTGGATTAAAAAAAAAACCTATAAAATGAGCCAAGGTATAGTTAAAACGCCCTGTACAATAACAAACAAGTTAGTAAAATCATGCAATGCATTGATTGTGATACGCTTTCCAACATGTACCAGAAATTATTACTCAAGTTATGAGGATAATGGCTATGAAAGAAATCTCGCTCCTGTGCCCTGACCTTTGACCCCATTTTGATTATATTCAACAAAACCGGTTCAGTATACCTCCAGAACAACATGAAAAAGTTTTGTTGCAATCGAAACGTTTTTACTTAAGTTATGACGCATAAGGACGATGGAACGGATCCCGCTCCTGTGTCCTGACCTTTGACCCCATTTCGCCCATTTCCAATAGGATTGTCCCCTAGCACATACTAAAATTTCATCGAAATCGAACCATTTTTACGTTAGTTATATTGTGCAGACAGACGGACAAATGATAACATGATGCAAAGGGGTGGGCCTTAAAAAACTTGCTAAAGAGATTTCAAAAAATACAGTCAAACTTTGTTAAGCTATGACTCTTGCACACAAGTTACAAATATCCTATTCTGCTAAATGGAAATTTCCCCACTTAAAAAATGCCTCCCCGCTGACTAGCGACATTTTGTTGTTCTCATTAGCGAATACCCTTCATGTTAAATGGGCTCCCCCTTGTACAATGCGTGACATAAGTCACCTCACTTCCTACGAAAAGAATATGTTAGCAAAGTTTCGTCAGCTGCCAAAAATCAGTGGCAGACTTGTATGATTTATTCCATCTGACAGAAGTGAGAATACTAGTGCGTATGTCAGGTTAAATATTAGAAGTTTAATAACGGAAATAAGAACTTTTTTTTTGGATTGAAGGTTTAACAACTACTGTGAGCAACTCGGGCTATAAGCAGTCGCCCGTCCCTAATTTAGGGCCACTGGTTCCAGGGAAGGAAGAGAGCCAGCACTGTAAGACAAACACAACATCGCTGCCTCGCCGGGATTCAAACCTGAACCCATCTCAGACGAATGGTCAGAAGCCATCGCTTAGACCACTGCACCACCAGGGCGGCAAAATGTAGGAACTAATTACCTTGTTCATATGGTTCCTTTTATGATTTGACCAAATGACAGCTGTTGCGTCTTGTTACCTGGAGGCCAGATATCTTTTTGAGCCGTGACGGTGATTACTAATTTATTGTCAGCGTATTTCCATACAGGCCATACTCCTTCAGAAAATAGCATTCCATGTCACATTTTGGGTTCTGAAACTTCTAGTTATCCAATACCTTCGATAATCGCGGTTTCTAACAGGAAGTGCTTGCATGGGCTTATTTCATTTATCGGTTTTTCTTTGTTTTAAAACACCTTAAAACTGGAAAAACATTATTAGATGTGTTCGTGAGCAAAATTTGTATATACGAATTCAAAGGTCATATTCTAAGGCATTAGAAAATCAGTTATCCAACCTTTTTGACAAGTGGCAGAAGAGCTATAAACAAATGGATGGAAACAGGAAATTTTTTAAGTTACAATCGCAAAATTTAGATAAAGCTCTTGCTATGGGATCAGTCAAGCATGGAGATATTATCGATGGTGGTATTCTTGGAGAAAAAAATGAGACAATTTGAGAAAGAATATCAAATTCAAAAAGTTAGCTACAATAATGGTTAGTTTCAAAAACCAGCAGGGATTATCACCGAATATGACCCAGTAAAATAGCCGAAACCTATGAAAGTTCAGTGGATGAAGCAAGAAAATTGTTAGAAATCATGTTTGGCTATGAATTTAAAGAATTGTACAACATAGCTGGATCTGGTTTGTTTTATATGTTACCCAATAAATCGATATCAAACAAAAATTAAAAAGGTTGCAAACAGATGAAAGAACAACAGCTCACAGCATAAAAAAAAAAACTTTGTTTTAAGAATTTTCATTGTGATCTTTGATCACTGTGTATTTTTTTTTTTTGATTGGAGGTTTAACGACCAACGTGAGCAACTCAATGGGCTATAAGCAGTTGCCCGTCCCTAATTTAGGGTCACTGGTTCCAGGGAAGGAGAGAGCCAGTGCCTGCCGTAAGACAAACACAACATCCATGCCTCACTGGGATTCGAACCCGGGCCCCTTACGGCGAATGATCAGAGGCCAGCGCCTTAGACCTAAGGGACGGGCGACTGCTTATAGCCCATTGAGTTGCTCACGGTGGTCGTTAAACCTCCAATGGCGCAGTGGTCTAAGGCGTTGGCCTCTGATCATTCGTCCGTAAGGGGTCCGGGTTCGAATCCCGGTCAGGCATGGATGTTGTGTTTGTCTTACGGCACTGGCTCTCTCCCTTCCCTGGAACCAGTGACCCTAAATTAGGGACGGGCGACTGCTAGCCCATTTGAGTTGCTCACGGTGGTCGTTAAACCTCCAATAAAAAAAGATAGACCACTGCGCCACTTGGGCGGCCACTGTGTATTCAGTTCCTACGTTCTGGAAAATCAAGAGATTCGACAAATAACACTTATGTCCATTTTATTTGTTCTGTATCCTGTGTTTAATTTTTACCCTCTTTTTAATACGAACTTCCTTTTAAACTGCCGCCACGGTAGCGCAATGGTTTAAGCGATGGCTTCTGATCATTAGTCCGTCAAGGGGTTAGGGTTCGAATCCTGGTAAGGCATGTATGTTGTGTTTGTCTTACGGCACTGGCTCTCTCCCTTCCCTGGAACCAGTGACCCTAAATCAGGGACGGGCGACTGCTTATAGCCCATTGAGTTGCTCATGGTGGTCGTTAAACCTCCAATAAAAAAAAAAAAAAAAAGAATACCATCACCCTTCCATGTTACCTAGAGGAGAAACGAAATGGGAAATATTAAAACGTCGCTTTTTTTTTTTTTTGTTTCGAAGGAAGGGGTGGGGAAAGTTAATGACCACCGTAAACAACTTTACATGCTACAAGCAGTCGCTCGTCCCTAATTTAGGGCCATTCGTTCCAGGGAAGGGAGCGAGCGAGCCAGTGCTGTAAGATAAATACATCCTTGCCGTATGGGTTATTCGCCCGAGATATGTTTGAATCGCGATGAAGCATGGATGTTGTATTTGTCTTACGGCACAGGCTCTCTTTCTTGGAGTCAGTGCCACTAATTTTACCCTCTTTTTAATGAGCTTCCTTAAACTGTTGTCCTTGCTTACAGCCGATTTAGCATGAACAAGCTACGGCGGTTTAACTAGGGTTTGTTTTGATGACTGCCCGAATTCAAGCCAGTAGAAATTTTAGTCTTCCGTTTTCCAATTAGTTGCTCACGGGGGTCATTACCCCCAACTCCCTCCAAAATAAGCCGCCGGGACGAATGGTCACCAGCCAGCGCTCAAATCAAACAAGCCCATTACGGCAGCGGGGCTGTTCGTTTCGAAATGCATTGCTTTCCAGGTGACTGTGGCTCTGCAAGCTTAGGTGATCATCTGCTTTAGATATTTTGTTAGACATTCTCCACATTGGAGTGCACCCCCACTGAAAATTACTGGGAGAGTACAAAACTGTATATCTTATGCAAGGAGGTGAGAATACTTCTGGAGATGCCCTGAGTCTTAACAGTGAAGCCGCAAACTGTGGGAATTTGACGTTGTTTGCATGATACCTATGTAATTTCAACTGTGTATTTTGGAATTGCGTAATTTTGGGTTCCAGAAACCGTGTTAATGTAAAACCGGAATGAATTATACGAGTGAAGTTCTCAATTTTAACGTTATGTTTTATTCAGAATTCGCACTAACGTTCGTGTATTTAAGTTTAAAATAAAAATGCAAAGGAGCCTCAAAATAACTAAGAATTTTATAAATTCAGCATTTTCTCACGCATTGGTAGCAAGTTACGATGCGAAATTGGAAACATTTGCGACGAAAGAAGGCGACTCGGCCAACACACAATGCATTGCAATAGTATTGAAAACCATAAACTTTCCCGCACTTTGACGGCCGTCTCTCGCCGCCCCGGTGGCGCAGTGGTCTAAGGCGTTGGCCTCTGATCATTCGTCCGAAAGGGGTCCGGGTTCGAATCCCGGTGAGGCATGGATGTTGTGTTTGTCTTAAGGCACTGGCTCTCTCCCTTCCCTGGAACCAGTGACCCTAAATTAGGGACGGGCGACTGCTTATAGCCCATTGAGTTGCTCACGGTGGTCGTTAAACCTCCAATCAAAAAAAAAAAAAAAAAAAAAAAAACGGCCGTCTCTCGCGGTTATTGGCTTCACGCAAAGTGGTACTGCTCCATTAACAAGGACATCTCCAGATATCTTATTCTAACCTCCTTGATCTTACGGCACTGGCACTCCCTCCCTTCCCTGGAACAGGGGAGGAGGGTGTGTAGAGGATGTCATGGCCTCCAAATATGTTTTTTTGGGGTTAAAATGCGACTTTCATTAGAAACAATGCCTTAATAAAAATGGCCGCCCGGGTGGCGCAGTGGTCTAAGCGACGGCCTCTGATCATTCGTCCGAAAGGGGCCCGGGTTGGAATCCCGGTGAGGCATGGATGTTGTGTTTGTCTTGCGGCACTGGCTCTCTCCCTTCCCTGGAGCCAGTGATCCTAAATTAGGGACGGGCGACTGCTTATAGCCCATTGAGTTGCTCACGGTGGTCGTTAAACCTCCAATAAAAAAAATGAGCCGCCCTGGTGGTGCAGTAGGCTAAGCTCTGATCAATCGTCCAAGATGGATCGGGTTTGCATAAATTGCATTTAGACATGTAATGCGCGATTACGCTCTCTAGACCAATCGCACGCTAGCCAGAGATTCAAGATTTCGTTTAAGGGGCGGAGCTAGAAACTGGGTCACGTGCAATGATCACATGCTCCGTTCAAAGCGAATGGTTTTTTTTTTGCAGTATTACTCCGCGTCACAGAAAAACGCTCCTGCGTGAAATCCTTCACAGTAAAATTTTAGCATTAGTAAAACAAGAATCTGTGACAGAACATCAATAATAATGCTGCTTACCTTTCTTAAGATATTTGAGAAAAATATTCTTGATTTCATCACTCCTTCTAAGCCAGGTCCAAGCTTTAGCATTTTCTACTAAATGGCTGTGGTTATGATTTACTTCTATGATAGCAGTGAGGCTTTCTTTAACATGTGCATCTCTGTAGCGAACAACTTTACTATCCCGTTTTATTCTTACGGATAAACTTGCTTAGCAGTTTTTATTTTTCTTTGCCAGCTCTTAATCCTTGTAAAGAAGAAACAAATATTATTATTATTTTTTTGATTCGAGGTTTAACGACCACCGTGAGCAACTCAATGGGCTATAAGCAGTTGCCCGTCCCTAATTTAGGGTCACTGGTTCCAGGGAAGGGAGAGAGCCAGTGCCGTAAGACAAACACAACATCCATGCCTGACCGGGATTCAAACCCGGACCCCTTACGGACGAATGATCAGAGGCCATCGCTTCGACCACTGCGCCACCGGAGCGGCCAGATATTATTAGTAAATAGTAACACTATACTAGTGATCCGGTTTATTGGCGTAGGAAATAAACACATAAGCGTTTCCAAGCTTTTGCACATCAACCAGATGGCTTTTTCAAGGAAGTTAGACAGAAACTGAAAAATAGAACGCTTAACAATTTGAACGCGGGAACTTGAGAATAAATAAATGCGACGTTATATTCATTTAAAGATAAGAGGCATCACGTTGGTTGCACGCGGGATCCTGGTAGAGAAAAGACGTTACTTGAAGAATTGGTTCCAAATTCGTGGCAACTCGAGCGAGACACAATCATTGCAAGTATCGCTGTTGGTAATGATCTCCAAGGTTTCCCGAATGGCTGTACATTAGGGATAGAGTAGCTAGATAATTTCTTTATGTCATCCCACATGGGAGTAGTTGGCTTGAATCTGACTTCTCTGGAGAGTGCCGTGGCTACTTTACCGTATTTTGTGTCCCTTTTATGTTCGTTGACTCTGATTCCAAACGAACGCTTGGCCATTCCAATGTAGTATCGTTTAGAACCATTCGGATACTTTAGGGGGATCGCATTAACGCCTGTTTCGCAGTAAAGTACCCGCGGCACTATCCAGAGAAGTCAAATTCAAGTCAGCTACTCTACCCATAAATGTACAGCTATTCGAGAAACCTTGGAGATCATTACCAACAGCGATACTTGCAATGACTGTGTCTCGCTCGAGTTGCCACGAATTTGGAACCAATTCTTCAAGTAACGCCTTTTCTCTACCAGGATCCCGCGTGCAACAACGTGATGCCTCGTATCTTTAAATGAATATAACGTCGCGTCTATTTATTGTCAAGTTCCCGCGTTCAATTTTTCAGTTTCCTTGAAAAAGCCATCTGGTTCATGTGCAAAAGCTTGGAAACGCTTATGTGTTTATTTCTTACGCCAATAAATCGGATCACTAGTACAGTGTTACTATTTACTACTTAATTGGTGTACTGTTCCTCGTTATAAATCAGATATTATTATATCATCATCATTGTCAACCATTATCAATCCACTGCTGGACGAAGGTCTTCCCAAGTTTCCTCCACAACGGTCTGTCTTGTGCCAGTCTCCTCCATGTCACCCCTGCATACTTTCGAATTTCATCCACCCATCTCCCATGTGGTCTTCTTCTGGGTCTTTTCCTGTCCCTTGGAATCCAATCTAAAATTTCGGCTCTCCATCGATGATCTGTCCTTCTGGCAGTATGTCCAGCCCATTGCCATTTCAGGGATTTAACTCTGATCATGATGTCTTCCACTCTTGTCATTTTTCGGATCCACGTGTTCCTCTTCTTATCTCTCCTGGTTACACCAAGTATGCACCTCTCCATGCTACTTTGAGTTGTCCGCATCCTTTGTATGTCACTTTTAGCTAAGGTCCACATCTCTGCACCATACGTAAGCACTGGAAGGATGCATTGATCAAACACTTTTCTTTTAAGACATAATGGCATTTTGCTCTTAAAAATTATGCTATTTCTTCCAAAAGCTCTCCAGGCAAGTTTTGTACGCCGATTAATTTCTTCATCAATGTGACCCTCACTTGATATCTGCTGTCCAAGATAAACGTACGTGTCTGTTATCTCCAGCTTTTCTCCATCAATCGATAAATCTTCATTTCTTGTAAAAGCATTGAACATCACTTTTGTCTTCTGAAAGTTCATTTTTAATCCCACTTCTTTACTCTTGTCATCAAGTTCCTGGATCATACTCTACAGCTCTGATGGGCTAGTTGCAAAAATGACTACGTCATCAGCAAAACGAAGGTGGGTTAGATAATCTCCATTAATCTTTATCCCCTTGTTTTCCCAGCTCAGTGACTGAAAAACACTCTCCAATGTGGCATTAAAGAGCTTCGGAGATATGGTGTCACCTTGTCTCACTCCCTTTCCAATTTTTATGTGTGTTGTATTTTCAAACAGCCGAATCTTTGCACTTGCATTTTCATAGATGTTATTAATAATATTAATGTATGCATCTTCAATGCCGCAGGTTTTCAGAGCCATTGTAACTGCTGATGGTTTCACCGAATCAAAGGCTTTTTCATAATCGATGAAAGCCATGCACAATGGAAGTTCATATTCCCTCGCTCTTTCAATTAGTTCTCTCAGCACATGGATATGATCTATTGTGCTGTAGCCACTCCTGAATCCAGCTTGTTCTCTCGGTTGAGCCATGTACAGTGTTACCTTCAAGCGGTGTGAAAGAACTTTAGTGAAGATTTTATAAACTACTGATAGGTGGCTGATAGGTCTGTAGTTTCCGAGATCCTCAATGTCACCTTTCTTATGTAGCAGGATCATTGTAGCGGTGTTCCAATCCTCAGGAATCTTTCCTTCATTAAGGCATCGAGTGAAAATTTGGGCGAGTACTGTTTCGATTTCTCCACTTGCTTCTTGTATGATGTCTACAGTAATTCCATCTTCTCCTGGAGCTTTTCCCCGCTTCATGTTCTTGATTGCATGTGCAACTTCTGCTGGGAGGACTGGAAGAACTCTGGTACTGGTATCTTTCATGATGTCTGGAGTACATGCATCATCCCTTTCATATAACTTGGAGTAGAAATCTTTCACTCTTGTCAAAATTTCGCCTCTATTTCTTGTTACAGAACCATCTTCTTTTCTCAGTGCCATAATCTGTTTTCTTCCCTTACTGAGATGTCCCTTTGCTATCTTTAGGCTTTGGTTGTTTTCAATTGCTTTCCTCACTAGTTCACAGTTAAATTTCCTTACGTCTTTAGTGATACTTTTTCGTACTGTCTTGCATAGCTCTATATATTCCACTTTGGAAGTCACATCTTCTTTAGTTGTCCTCATCTCTCTTCTTTTTTGCATCAACATTTTCGTTTTTCCTGATAATTTATTTACATGCAACTTGTTCTTAGACCCAGCTAATTTTGTTGCTGTTTCCATAAGAGCTTTGATTACTTTTCTGTTAACTTCAGAGATGTCCACTTTTTCCGATGTTAGGCCTTCTAAAGCAGAGAACCTGTTCTTCAGTTCCAACTTGAAGGTATTATGGTGTTTTTTAAGGTTGGTTATGTCAATACATTTTGTTTGTCTTATGAGCTTGCCACGTTCAAGTTTAGTGTTGAAGTGCATCTTACATCTCACCAATCTATGGTCACTACCTGTGTTGAACTTGTTTAGCACACTGCAGTCTTCTATGACGAATTTTTTGTTACACATAATAAAATCAATTTCACTTGTCGTCCCATTTGGATGTCTCCATGTCTATTTCCTGTGTGGCTTTTTCTTGAAGGAGTTCAAGATGAAAAACCCTTCTGCCTCTTATTATTATATATGTTTATTTATTCTTATTATTTACTTTTTATTTATTCATATTACTTACTTTTCATTTTCTAAGGTGTCCAGACGTCCTCATTTTCTAAGGTTAGTCCTCAATTTCAGTGCTTCGTCCTCAATTCCGCAAGAATTGGCTGAGGACATCAAATGTCCTCAATTTCTTATTTTTTTTTTAACTTAGTGTTTGAAATTTATCCCCAAAACTGAAATTGTGGCCATTAAAAAAAATTTAAACATTCGGGATGCCCAGTGAATTCGGAACATCATTGTCCCCAGCTTCATAACACGCAATAATCATGGGAGACATGCTGAACATCGTACAAAGTCATGTCACCAATTGTGGTGTTATCTTGATTCTGTTTTAACTGGATTTAACTAAAATATTTATAGCATGTAGAATAAACCTGTTCTTTTTTTAACATTCACTTTCTGGCAATTAAATTAGTAATTAACGCTAAATTTCATTACATTCGGTAGATTCCATTGCGAGTTCAACAACTTTTGTCAGCACATTTTTCATTGAACTATTTCTTCAAGTGAAGTTATTGGATTTGAAACATGCCTTCTCATAAAGATAGCATACAAGTATCTCATGATTTTTGTCGGCTCAGTGTACAGTAATTTTCTGCTTCAGATATTTTTTCCTGTACAGAATCACAATGAAATTTCAGTAGAGTCAAATGTAGCTTCGATTGCATGTGCTGCCTCCTATGAGCGACATTTAGAATTTATCGAAAGTAATATTCAGCATGATAGTATTTTATTGTTATTTTATATTTATTTCACATGAAAATTGTCTTTCATCGTATGTTTTCCCATGAAACTGGACAGTTATGATACAGTTCATAGCATTCTTTGCTAATCTTCGGTTTTGCTATAACGTGTCAGATGTCCTCAATCGTGTACTCATTTTGAAACGAAATTGTCCTCAATTTTGGATTGAAATTGAGGACAACTCAATTTCGTTCTCTGAAATCTGGTCACCTTACATTTATTATTACTATTATTATTATTTACTTTTTATTTATTTATTTTTTTAGTTAATACCGAACCCTTAACTTTTATATTTTCCATGTGCTGAATGCTGGCCCACATAATATCTGTTTCACAGCATGCAGCAGCGTTCCTCACGATCCAGGAGGTACGAGTATTGTCTGCAAAATTCTGAAGCCACAACTAAAAATCATTGCCGTTCTTTAATTCAACGCGCAGTTTACATATAAAACTTTCATCAGAAACTACCTTGCATTCAATTATTTTATGCTTGAATGTTTGAGTCATCACATTTTTCAACTTTTTATACGGCGTCACTGCGTCAGAACAGCGTACATACTTGGCCACGTGACTTCAGTTTCTAGCTCCGCAACTTTAACGAAATCCTGAATCCCTGGCTAGCGTGTGATTGGTCTGGAGAGCGTAATCGCGCATTACATGTTGACACGCAATTCACGCGTCCGGGTTCGAATCCCATGAGGCATGGATTTTGTGGTTGTCTTACGGCACTGGCTCTTTTCCTTCCCTGGAAGCAGTGGCCTTAAATTAGGGATTGGCGACTGCTTATAAGCCCATAGAGTTGCTCACCGTGGTCGTTAAACCCTTAATAAAACAAAAAACGCAGCAACAAACATTAAAAAAAATATTGTGCCGCTCCGGTGGCGTAATGGTCTAAGCGATGGCTTGTGATCATGGGTCTGGGTTGGAATCCCGGTGAGGCATGGATGTTGTGTTTGTCTTACCGCACTGGCTCTCTCCCTTCCCTAGAACCACCGCTCCTAAATTCGGGACTGGCGACTGCTTATAGGTTATAGCCTATTGAGTTGCTCACGGTGGTCGTTAAACCCCCCAATTAAAAAATATACTTTAATTTTTATTCTGAAGTTGTTGAAGAAATGCATGCCAATAACACTAATTGCTAGAATGCCGTCGTTGCACGATATAACATGAAATTCAAATTTAACGATGAACAATGACTTTTATTTACACTGAAGCAAAAGTTGAAAGTCAAAATCACATCACTAAATCTTTCGTGCTGGCTCCCAGCACATCCTCAGGTGAATTCTAAAACAGGTATTGTAAAAATTTGAAATCTTCCTTTCCTGGAACCAGTGACCCTAAATTAGGGACGGGCGACTGCTTATAGCCCATTGAGTTACTCACGGTGGTCGTTAAACCTCCAATCAAAAAAAAAATTGTAAAAGAGTAACGTGAAACGTCGCTTTCGTTTATATACATCGCGTTCAGGTCCCGAATGACTTCAAAAAACGTCACCATACTCGGACTTATGATTGTTGTTTCTTAATTGTTATTGAGTGAGTTCTGAAATAAAGTTCAAGTTATTGGTTCATTTGCTTTTTGTTGTTCGAAGTTAACTGCATCCAAGTTGGAGGTATGAATCTGGGTACTTCATCGTTACAGCATTTATCAGCGTTATTGACGATGTGTAAACTCTCCACTAGCAAAGTCGCATTTTTATTGTTGTAAGAAGAAATAACTCTTGCCTCATTCCACAGAGGGATGTGGGCTCCCTGTTTAACTAATATTCTAAGTGCTGTAGAATTTGAATGTGTTTTGACACTGTGATTGTGTTCCGCAATACGAAAATTCAAATTCCTCATGGTGGATCCAATATAACTTCGCCGCCCGGTGGCGCAGTGGTCTAAGCGATGGCCTCTGATCATTCGTCCGTAAGGAGTCCGGGTTCGAATCCCGGTGAGGTATGGATGTTGTGTTTGTCTTACGGCACTGGCTCTCTCCCTTCCATGGAACCAGTGACCCTAAATCAGGGACGGGCGACTGCTTATAGCCCATTGAGTTGCTCACGGTGGTGGTTAAACCTCAAATCAAAATATATATATATATATATATATATATATATATATATGAATTCAATCTATGTCAACAGTATCCAGGGCCTGTAAAGGTATTTTGTAAACTCCGAATCGCCGCACCGGTGGCCTCTGATCATTCGTCCGTAAGAGGTCCGGGTTCGAATCCCGGTGAGGCATGGATGTTGTGTTTGTCTTACGGCTCTGGCTCTCTCCCTTCCCTGGAACCAGTGACCCTAAATTAGGGACGGGCGACTGCTTATAGCCCATTGAATTGCTCACGGTGGTCGTTAAACCTCCAATCAAATAAATAAATAAATAAACAAACTCCGAATCTGCTATTACTTGGAATTGGGTCCCGATCTTTTTTAATAGTTGACATTTTTCATCGTTAAATTTGAATTTCATGTTATATCGTGCAACGACGGCATTCTAGCAATTAGTTAATTTTTATTCTGCTAATGAACTTTTATTTCGTTCTGGTAGACAGGAAAGGACGATTACTAACTTATACTCCATGGAGTTGCTCACCGTGGTTACTAAGCTCCCTCCCTCCGAACAATCATTTTTTTATTGAAGGTTTAACCACGGTTAACTGGAATGATCAACTATTGATGTTACTGCCAAGGCTGTATCAAAGCGTCACTTCTTATCCGTCGACGTACAGGTAGTGTTTCATATTTCTGCCACCATGGCGCTGAATGCCGACCCCTAACGATTCTTGTCGGGAAAATTACCAACTGGAATATCGTGGGTGCGGAATCTCATCCATTCGTTTCGTAGTGTCTTGTTCTGAACATTTTGACATGTAACTAAACAAGCGTTAGATGCAAAGTCATTTGAGTTGTCTTGCTATTAAATTTCTTCAGCTGCTAAAAACACAAATAATTCGTAATTTTTTTTTTTTTGATTGGAGGTTTAACGACCACCGTGAGCAACTCAATGGGCTATAAGCAGTCGCCCGTCCCTAATTTAGGGTCACTGGTTCTAGGACAGGGAGAGAGCCAGTGCCGTAAGACAAACACAACATCCATGCCTGACCGGGATTCGAACCCGGACCCCTTACGGACGAATGATAAGAGGCCAGCGCCTTAGACCACTGCGCCACCGGGGCGGCTCCTAATTTTGCAAAAGAGCTAGTTCCATTGGATGGAGTAAAGAAACAGATAGATGAGATAAACTAATTTGTAATTACCACAACAATAACGAACTCTCGCAGAAGATTTATTTGTTATTAAATTAAAATATTTATGAACCAACCAAATTTTTGAAAGTTAAAAGGTTTTAATTGCGTTGTCCGTATACACTTAAAAAAACCCATTAAAACTATATTTCCGGAAATATGAAACTGAATATACAAAACATCTGCAGAGAATTACAAGAAATATTGTTCATATACAATTCAAATTCTGAGATTGGCTTCTCATTAAAAAAATGCTGACGGGGAACATGGGGCAATTTATTTGAATCATTTACGCAGAATTTTTAAGAAAAAAGTGTATAACAATTCTAACATGGAACATAATATGCAAAACACTAGAGGTAGAGGTAATATCGATGGCGCTATCGATAGTTTTTCCCAACTCAGTACATCGATAGTTTTACGTTTTTCAATGCTGTAAGTGTAAATCACGATAGTGTAAACTATTCAGTGTCCACCGATGGATTTGATGACTGAAACACTCATTTTCACACAATCTCCTTGTTTTCAATACTTTCCTGAAGCAATTACTTTATCGAAATGCAGCACTGACTACATAAAAAACCGATTTATACTCGATATTTAATAAATAAACGGCTTACCTATATTTCAAAATCCAAACCAGAAATATCACAATCACAAACTTTTCAAATCATGTGGCGAAGCCACACAATAAACATAGAGAAAAAACATTCAAAGTATGGCAATGAAAAAGAAAATGTATCAGAAATAATTGAATCGAAACGAAACGAAACTGCGATAGGGAACGTCACCCAAACAGTGTGTGTGATCGAGCCAGTAAGCCTAACTGGAACGCCAACTCAGCAATTCCAAACTTTCCGAATCAGAAACTTTCCTCTGGGTCTAAGGTTATTGTTCTGTTTTTGTGTGGCTTGGCCACATAATAACCGAAGAACAGAATTATACGCAATAACCATTGGTTTTCCCTTTTTTGGAGTTACAATAAGGTACACAGCAATACACCATGGTAGCTACTAAATTCAATCAAGGAAACGTTTTCAATTTGAGTGCGATATAGGCTATAAAATAAATTCTGCACTTTATTTTACGCCCATACAGTTGCTTAACTGAAATGATTAACTTCACGGAAATAGATTAAAACAGACTCGATTTACCTCGCTGTAATGCATGTTTAATCAGGACGGCACATGAAAACCTAATTACGATCAGCCAAAAAATTACGATCAGCCGATGGGTTATAAGCAGTCATCCCTCCATCCCCAATTTAGGGCTACTAGTTCTAGGGAAGGAGGGAGCCACAGGCGTAAGACGAACACAGCATCCATGCCAAGGAGGTTAGAATAAGATATCTGAAGATGACCTTGTTAGTCGTCCCGGTGGCGGATTGGTCTAAGCGCTGACTTCAGATCATTCGTCCGAGTTCGGATTCTGGTGAGGCATGGATGTTGTGTTTGTCTTACGGCACTGGCTGTCTCCCTTCCCTGGAACCAGTGACCCTAAATTAGGGACCGGCGATTGCTTATAGCTGAATGAGCTGCTCACGGTGGTCGTTAAATCTCCAATAAAAAAAAACAAAAAAACTTACAATTAAAATAAGAAAAAAAAAGATGCCCTTGTTAAAGGAGCAGTAAAGTAAATACCACTTCGCGTGAATCCTATAACCGCCAGCGCCGACCGTTAAGGTGTGGGAAAGCTGTAGGTTTCCAAAGCGATTGCAATGCATTTTATGTTGGCCATATCGCATTCTTTCGAAGCAAATGTTTCTAATTTTTCACCGTTGTTTGCTGCCGATGTGTGAGAAAATGATGGATTTATAAAATTCTCGATTATTTTGAAGCTCTTTCTCATTTTTATTTTTTTTAAATCGCTAGTGCGAATTAAAAACAAAACAACGTTAAAATTGAAAACTTCACTTGTGTGTGTAGTATAATTCATGCCGCTCCCGGTGGTGCAGTGATCTAAGCGATGGCCTCTGATCATTCGTTCGAAAGGGTCCAGGTTCGAATCCCAGTGAGGCATGGACCTTGGGATGTTGTGTTTGTCTTACGGCACTGCGTCTTTTCCTTCCCTGGAACCAGTGACTTTAAATTAAGGACGGGCGATTGCTTATAGACCCCTGAGTTGCTCACGGTGGTCGTTAAACTTCTACTAAAAAAAACAAAAAACAAGCAATTCCAAAATACAAAATATGCACAGCTGAAAGTGGGCAAACCTACGTAACTGAAAAATTAATTGAGGTCATTTTTTCTAGGGGGCGTAACCAAAAGCGAATATTGACGTCAAATCTTCATTTTTTAATCTAGAAGTTAAACTGAGAGGAAAACAGTGGCAGCACAATGCCGAATTACGTCACAAAATGTCATGTATGGAGTGAGAAATACGATTCGAGATTCAGGTTTGTGATGTTTTTAATTTGGTGTTCGTTTCGTGGTGTTAGCTGAAGTGCATTTTATTCGGATTGAAGGAAGCGATGTTTGAAATATATTACAATGTTCTGAATTCTCGGTGGCTGGCGAATTTTTTGTAAAATGCGAAATCAGGTGCTACCATTAGCAGCGTACGGACTGAACACGGTAAGGTTTTTGGTTACATACAAGTCTTTTAAAAACAAATGTGAAAGAAACTTTTGTTTGTTTGTTTATTTGATGCGTATATTCCGTTTTGAACTTAAGCGGGAATTATACTGCCCTCCGAATGCAATTGTGATTAATCGTACACCATGTAACTAAAATGTACACATGTAACTATTTCTCTTCTATCGCTGAGAAACATTGTTTATATACCCGTGAGTAAGCGCGTAAGGAGCCAAGTTTCCAGATATTTTTCACAGCAGAAGTATATTGTAAAGTTAGATATTTTGTAGCGTTGGTGTTTGGTAAATGTGTCCGTGGTAAGTAGATGTCTGCTTTGTACATGCTTGTATTGTTAGATGGCGGGTTTATATTATGATTATGGTATGTGTGGTACAAACGGAAACCTGTAGGGGATTTTTGTTTTCATCTGATCCATATTAACGAAAATTTCATGGTGTAACATCAACATGCAAAAAGGACATGTAAAAAATATAATTCTGTATTTATATTATTTGCAGATGGTAGATACTGGTGGTCCAGGCCTCTTTAAAGCATCATGTTTTATTTTTTTTAAAGCATGCAGTTTTTGTGAATTGTCTTAGTTAATCTGTCATATGACATTTCTAAGTGTAAGTTTTTATTCTTTGGGGGTACAGTGCCAATCATGGAAGATAAATTCTAAAATGTGTAGTTCAAATTTTTTAAGAAGTAGAAATATTTCAGAGTAAGTCATCTTAAATAAAGGTTGTGTTAATTGAGCAAAACCATACTTACTCTGGTTTTGCAATATTAGTGTTCACCCTACAAACTGAAAAGGACAGGGTAATTTTCTGAAAAAGGGCACATTTGTATAAAACAAAGAGACACATGCTGCAAAAGCAAAACGTTGCAAGGTCTGAAAAAAAGGGCACTTCTGTATCACAAAGGAGCACTTTTATGC
This sequence comes from Macrothele yani, assembly GCA_039090855.1. Lineage (NCBI taxonomy): Eukaryota > Metazoa > Arthropoda > Arachnida > Araneae > Macrothelidae > Macrothele > Macrothele yani. The sequence goes on from CM077004.1 coordinate 45,491,418, forward strand.
CTACAAAAGGTTATATCTGAAAAAAGGGCACATCTTTATAAAAAAAAAAAAGGCACTTTATGTATGTATGTATGTATAAAGTACAGTTTGAGACTCCACTACCCCCCCCCCCCCCCGAAATAAACCTCTAACACTATTTTCATCATAAACATAATAACCATTGCATACAGTGCTGAGGTAGGAATATTTCAATGGGCTCTCTAAGGTTTATATATATATATATATATATATATTTTTTGTATTTTCATTTAAATACTATTTTTGTAGGAAAACCAAAGAGTATAAATTTAAAATGATTTGAATGTATTGAAATGGTTTCGTTAACAATATGCATGTACTCAGTAGTTGCAAAATTAGGTTTACTTTTTAATTACCAAAAGAACGTAACAACTTCTTTAGTTGCATGTGTAACAAGTAAAAAAGAAAACGCTGCTTACTATACTTTTAATCAATGGATTATTAAATACATTAAAACGTTCAATGAAATTTATTGAAAATAACTTATTTAAACCGAACAGTCGAAATAAAATATTTTGTTTACTTCCAATGTTTTGCTACTTCAAGTAGGTAAGAAATTTCACCATTTAATTTGATGGCCAACAAATTGCCCTTATTTTCTAACTTGAGTTGAATTCACAGTGGTAACCCAGATAAAACCATGAAATTAATTTTCTTTTGAACCGTCCATTGTTTTGCTACTTAATGAAAACAAGTCTTTCACTATTCAATTTGATTGCAGTCTTCTCTGAACAGCTGCTCTTGGAGTGAGAAATTCTGAAACTGTCTGGAAACTGCTGTATGAAGTGTTCATTGCTATCTTTAGAAGTACTCCCTTACTATCTGTTTTTAGACATTTTAACCATGGGAATTAGTGTGGCTTCATAAAAGTGTGGCTACCCACAGAAAAACAATGAAAATAACCTTTTCTTTTGAATCGTCCAGTGTTTTGCTGTTTCACGGAAACAAACTTCACCATTCAATTTGATGGCCAACAAGTTGTCTAAATTTTCCACCTTCAGCCGATTTCTGTGATCAGTCAAAAAGATTTTAACCTGCAAAAATATGCGTTCGACTTCAGCAGTGGACATTGGCAAAGTGCAAGCAATGCCCAGTAGTTGTTGGATATTGGGAAAGCCCAGACCAATTATTGGTTCATATTGCTTTAACACTTTGCACAGGTGTGATACTGAAAGTAGAATACTGATTTGAATGAGTCCCATTCTGCTAAAAGTTTGTCTTCATCTATGTTGTAAAATTCTGCCAACTCTGTCATCTCTGACAGCCCATAAAAAGCAAGTGAAGGTGCCTTTGCTTGCAATAAGTCCAAAACACTAAGATGAGTTATCACTGGAATATTTTCTGGCCTACTGGTAATGTTTTCTGACAACAAATCAACGAATACTTTAGCATAAATTGCTAGAATGCCGTCGTTGCACGATATATATATATATATATATATATATATATATATATATATATATATATATATCGTGCAATGACGGCATTCATACATATATATATATATATATATATGGGATGTAAGGTCAGGTGATGCGTAACATCACAGCCTCTCCTTAACAAAAGTCAACCCCGCCTTCTCGTGGTGCATCCTGTTCCTACTAAAGGGACTCTGACGACCGCCAATAGCGGTATAACTATACCATCGGGATTAGAGGAAATTCTATCCCACACTCACCAACCCGCTTGGCCAGCGTGGTGAGTTATGGCCAAACCCCTCCAAAATGACTCCACAACTTAAATCTTGGCCCTCAGTCTCCGGCAGCTGGAATGTACCTGGCCAAGGCAGCGGCCAGTGCGACATGAAGGCAGAGGGTGCTAAGAATCCCCGGAGGACCGGACTAGGCTGCCATCTGATGCTGACCTTGGCAACGTACAATGGACGCTCCCTATCTTCTGATTCAAGGCTTCTTGAATTGGAAGAGGAACTACAAAGGATCAAGTGGGACATCGTGGGGCTAAGTGAGGTAAGGAGAAAAGGAGAAGATCTCATCGAACTGAAAAGTGGACATCTCTTCTACTATCGTGGGACAGATACTGGCAGAACTAGTGGTGTTGGATTTATAATAAACAAGAAACTGAAGGATAAAGTTGTAGAAGTTGAAAGTTCCTCTGACAGAGCTGCACGGCTTGTTATAAAACTCTCGAAAAGATACCAGGCTCAGATTATTCAAACTTATGCACCCACCACAAGTCATCCTGAAGAAGAAATTGAAGAATTTTATGAGGAAATTTGTCATCTAAATAATAAAGGTAAGCAGCACTTGAAAATAATTATGGGAGATTTCAATGCAAAAATAGGGCAACGGCAACAGAATGAAACTTCAGTAGGTAAATTCGGTCACGGCAACAGAAACCAGCGTGGAAATACTCTCGTTGAGTTTGCAGAGGCAGAAGGGTTTTTCATCTTGAACTCCTTCAAGAAAAAGCCACACAGGAAATGGACATGGAGACATCCAAATGGGACGACAAGTGAAATTGATTTTATTATGTGTAACAAAAAATTTGTCATAGAAGACTGCAGTGTGCTAAACAAGTTCAACACAGGTAGTGACCATAGATTGGTGAGATGTAAGATGCACCTCAACACTAAACTTGAACGTGGCAAGCTCATAAGACAAACAAAATGTATTGACATAACCAACCTTAAAAAACACCATAATACCTTCAAGTTGGAACTGAAGAACAGGTTCTCTGCTTTAGAAGGCCTAACATCGGAAAAAGTGGACATCTCTGAAGTTAACAGAAAAGTAACCAAAGCTCTTATGGAAACAGCAACAAAATTAGCTGGGTCTAAGAACAAGTTGCATGTAAATAAATTATCAGGAAAAACGAAAATGTTGATGCAAAAAAGAAGAGAGATGAGGACAACTAAAGAAGATGTGACTTCCAAAGTGGAATATATAGAGCTATGCAAGACAGTAAGAAAAAGTATCACTGAAGACGTAAGAAAATTCAACTGTGAACTAGTGAGGAAAGCAATTGAAAACAACCAAAGCCTAAAGATAGCAAAGGGACATCTCAGTAAGGGAAGAAAACAGATTATGGCACTGAGAAAAGAAGATGGTTCCGTAACAAGAAATAGAGGCGAAATTTTGACAAGAGTGAAAGATTTCTACTCCAAATTATATGAAAGGGATGATACATGCACTCCAGATATCATGAAAGATACCAGTACCAGAGTTCCTCCAGTCCTTCCAGCAGAAGTTGCACATGCAATCAAGAACATGAAGCTGGGTGAAGCTCCAGGAGAAGATGGAATTACTGTAGACATCATACAAGAAGCAAGTGGAGAAATCGAAACAGTACTCGCCCAAATTTTCACTCGATGCCTTAATGAAGGAAAGATTCCTGAGGATTGGAACACCGCTACAATGATCCTGCTACATAAGAAAGGTGACATTGAGGATCTCGGAAACTACAGACCTATCAGCCTCCTATCAGTAGTTTATAAAATCTTCACTAAAGTTCTTTCATACCGCTTGAAGGTAACACTGGACATGGCTCAACCGAGAGAACAAGCTGGATTCAGGAGTGGCTACAGCACAATAGATCATATCCATGTGCTGAGAGAACTAATGGAAAGAGCAAGGGAATATGAACTTCCATTGTGCATGGCTTTTATCGATTATGAAAAAGCCTTTGATTCGGTGAAACCATCAGCAGTTACAATGGCTCTGAAAACCTGCGGTATTGAAGATGCATACATTAATATTATTAATAACATCTATGAAAATGCAAGTGCAAAGATTAGGCTGTTTGAAAATACAACACACATAAAAATTGAAAAGGGAGCGAGACAAGGTGACACCATATCTCCGAAGCTCTTTAACGCCACATTGGAAAATGTCTTTCAATCACTGAACTGGGAAAACAAAGGGATAAAGATTAATGGAGATTATCTAACCCACCTTCGTTTTGCTGATGACAGTCATTTTTGCAACTACCCCATCAGAGCTGCAGAGTATGATCCAGGAACTTGCTGACAAGAGTAAAGAAGTGGGATTAAAAATGAACTTTCAGAAGACAAAAGTGATGTTCAATGCTTTTACACGAAATGAAGATTTATCGATTGATGGAGAAAAGCTGGAGATAACAGACACGTACGTTTATCTTGGACAGCAGATATCAAGTGAGGGTCACAGTGATGAAGAAATTAAACGGCGTACAAAACTTGCCTGGAGAGCTTTTGGAAGAAACGGCATAATTTTCAAGAGCAATATGCTATTATGTCTTAAAAGAAAAGTGTTTGATCAATACATCTTTCCAGTGCTTACGTATGGTGCAGAGACGTGGACCTTAACTAAAAGAGACATACGAAGGCTGCAGACAACTCAAAGCAGCATGGAGAGGTGCATGCTTGGTGTAACCAGAAGAGATAAGAAGAGGAACTCGTGGATCCGAAAAATTACAAATTGTGTGGAAGACATGATCAGAGTTAAATCCCTGAAATGGCAATGGGCTGGACATACTGCCTGAAGGACAGACCATCGATGGACATCCAAAATTTTAGATTGGATTCCAAGGGACAGGAAAAGACCCAGAAGAAGACCACATGGGAGATGGGTGGATGAAATTCGAAAGTATGCAGGAGTGACATGGAGGAGACTGGCACAAGACAGACCGTTGTGGAGGAAACTTGGGGAGACCTTCGTCCAGCAGTGGATTGATAATGGTTGACAATGATGATGATGATATATATATATATATCGTGCAACGACGGCATTCTAGCAATTTATGTTATTGGCACGAATTTCGTCAACGACTTCAGAGTACTTTAGCATTCCTGATAAAATCCTGATCATCAAATGGTACACAAATTCTTATTTTTCTGGCATGATTAGCCATATCTCAACAGTGTAGCCCACCAGGTTTTTGTTTGGCTTTTCAGCATATCTAAAGTAGTTGTTACTCGACCTTTTCTCAAAAGCTAAACTCAGCTTAGAAATGACAGATAACACATCACAAAGGAAATGGACCATTTGGAAATAAATCTATGTTTTGATAATTTTCAAAAGAAGGCCTCCAGTGGGACCACAAATACCTGGTACTTCTTTTGACCTTCCACTTGCTACTGCATTTTCCAAGTCTATTAATATTATTTTGGTGTTATGGGAAGAAATTAGTAGGTGGTGTAAGTACTGGTGATATTGGAATTTTATTTAGTGGCAAGTGGTTTGGGTAAAAAAAAAAAAAATATGGCAGCAAATACACTATCCTAATTTACATTTCATCATCATACATTTTGTTTATGTATTGTTCTTTGATATTTGAATTCATTTCACCTGGCTCCTAGATCTGGAACATATATATTTCTAGCCCTGCTCTAGATCTTAAATTGAATTAATACAAGCTGATGACATTTACTCTCATTGTAGCATAAATAGCATCCACTTTAGATTTACAGTAATGATAGCCAATCAATGTGTGTGTGTTCTACGTTCTTTTTGTGCTTCATTCAATCTTGCTTTCATTTCAGATTTTTAGGTACCAGTTTGGTGAACAGTCACAAATTTTAAAGTATTCCTTTATTCTTAATTCAGTTATCAGCGCTTACTAAATTTTGACATTTCCCCCCACAGACAGGCAAACAAACCTGATGTGATCACAGGTCTAAGCTGTCATGGCAAGTCAGATTACTCTAAGTGCAATCATTTGGAGGATTTGTTCATGCAAATGGCACTTTGTAACAAAATAATGCAACTTCCGGTGATTAGCAGTGAATTAAAAATGGCATGCGACGATTGTCCTTTTTTTTTTTCTTATAGTACAAAATTCTATTCCAAACTTTTTAATTTTTAAATTTAGTTACCCAGACTGATCAACTGGATTTTTTATTTACCTGCTCAGGCTAATAATTTACATGCCCCGGGCATGGTATTTTTCAAGCCGAATACTAAATTTCTCAAATACCAATTTCCACCATCATACCAATTTCAGTGTCATCATCTTAAAACTTGCACGCCTTAGTGCATTGAACATTTTGAATGCAGACCCTTTAAATGGAAATGCAAAACATGTAAAAAAAGTTCATATTTTTCAACTAAAAGAAATGAGGGTTCTGATTTACCATACAAGATAAAGTTTCTTGGACATCCAGCTTTTACTACCTGGGCATGTGACTTTTCAGGTACTGTTCAATCCCTGGTTACAGTAATTATGTGAACTTGCTGTATTACTGTTCCCACTCTCCCATTATCAGGAAGGAATGTAAACTATTCCTACCAGCTTGAATTTAGGCTGTAATCAAAGGTGTAGCGAAATTATTTAAAAAATAACACAATCTTAATAGCATGGAAATGTTTTTTTTTTTTTTTATAAATATTTGTTTTTCATGCTTCAGAAATGATTTACAAACACAAACAATAGAAAAGGAAAGGTAATTAGTTAAATAGGATGAAAAATATTGGATGAGCACTGGACACCTGTAAAATTGTTTGGGAGGGCAAGTTCACTTTGTCCCCACAAATAATTCTTTGATGCCCCTGCCACCAACTAGATTCATTATAAAAAAATATTTTCTTTTACATTACATTTATTTTGTTATGAATTGATTTCTGAAAGTGATATTTATGATAAGAACATTAACTCTACTGCACCATACTGCAACAGTTATGATTAGCTACTCAAAATCATTCTTCTGGTAGCATCCATCCACATAATTGATGATGGAATTCTCAATTTTAAGTCATTATTATTATTATTATTATTTTAATATTCTCTTGATAAATAATTTTAATTGATTTCTAACTCATTTTGTGGCAAGTTCCTCTTTTGTGTGTGTCTAAAAATAAGTTTAATAAAATTGTGTCAGATAGACATATGAAATTGATCAGGTGTTGTAATGATAGGCTTTCATTCCAGTTATTAATGATGTGTAATTGAGGGCTATGCAATTCATTTTTATCTACTTTTGCACAGAAAGTTTTTTTTTTAAGCAGTAAGGAGTCCTCAGATTCATTAGCATAAATTCAGAGTTGTGTAGGTACAGAATATTAACAGAAGCAAAATTTTAAAATTGGAGTAGGTTGCCACTGAACTACTAAAGAACTACAGAATTATATTTACCTAAAGTATTATGTAGCAATTCAAAATATTCATGAAATTAAAAATGCTTGGTAAAAATTAATTTTAGTCTCCTTTGCTTTTATAGGTGTTTTTGTTATTTCTGACATGTCTTCCGATTGCTTGTGAAGCTGTTTTCCAAATGTATATTTTATCTTCAGAGTAATTTTATTCTTGAGGAGGCACTGGTAAGTCGCTCATTTTATCTTATACTCCACTTGTAAAGTTTTATCTGGATAAGTTCTTTTTGTATGTAAAGTATTCATGGTAAAATTTGAAGATAAAAAAATTCTTAGCTCCTATTTCTTAGTAAGTTGTTCTCCAGTATGGATTTTTGTTCAACAGTTTTTGGTCACCAGATTAGTTTTAAGTAGCAAAAGGAAAAGAACTTTTAAAATAGGATCACTAAAAAGTATGTTGCAAGATGTTGACAGCAGAATTTGAACGTTGCCTGTGTAATCTTGTAAATTGAGTATTGTATTCTTTGTTCCATAAGAATTTGCTCTGAAGCCTTTAGATAAATTCTTATGGAACAAATAATGCAGTTCAGTGGCAACATATAAAAAAAATACTTTTAGTATTTTTTCAAGTTTCTGAACTGTGAAAAACTTCCAATGAATTTTATTCCTTTTGCAGGTGGCTTTGCACGAAGCCCTATCACTCAATCGGGTAGCAAAAGGTAAAAAACCCCTTAAATTATACAGAAAGGATTTAGTAAATATTTCATTGTGAAATAAGCAAAAGAGAGTTGCCATATGTTTTACAGTTGTTACAATACATCTTTAAAATTTTAAAGAAGCTAATAAACATAAGCAAAATGCTTAATCCTTTCCACAATGACAGAAAATATTAAAAACACTTGTTACAAACACATTTGTACCAAAAAATTATTTGAAAAACTGAAGAAAGGCTCATAGCACGACCAATGATGGGTTAAACATTAATACTAGCGCCATCCATTGGCCACTACTGGAACTATTCACTATCAAATCTGAACTGGCTCAGTGCCAAGTTTCGGCAGTGTACACAAAGTGGTTCTACTGTAAAGTCTTGCTTAAGTTGGTGTAGGAAAATCGCGTTGTCGTGGATTTGTTTTGGTGGAAAAAAAAATTTTGAATTTAATTCATTTTGGGTATATTGAATTGGATTGAATTGATTGTTATTTATTAAAAGCGTTATATTTATGCTGGTATTGAAATTCATATGGAAATTATAGAAAAATTAAATTTGGGAGATGGGTGGATGCATTTCGAAACAAAAATATTTTCTAAGTACTAGAAAAGGCCATGAACATCCTAAACAAAAATGCATCTGAAAATTTACATTCCACAAGAAGTTATTGGAAAGTTTGCGTTGTTTGTGTTCAAGCAGAGTTGAGTCACCTGAAAGTGCAAAAATAAGTGGATATTGTTGCATGTGTATGAAAATGTGTCACTATAAGTCATACGATAAAATGTACTCGTTCAATAACAACTTGTGGAGGCGGTGAAAGTCAATTTAAAAAGGTTAGGACAAAAATTGCAGTTATGAAATACCTTAGAAAACCAGGATTCGGATCGATAGCCTTAGTCAAGCTAAGGGGAGTACATGGGACCAAGTCATGGAAGACAACAGCACACAAAAATTTTTCACACTGCACTCATTTTGAACTATTTTTGAAAGGCTACTGCCTGTATTTATTATTTTTCTTTAAAACTTAATAAGTTAATTTAGTGGACAAACAGATGGTATTTCCTTTTTTTTCTTGTTTGCTTAAACACAGCAGTATAAAAACAGAATCTCAATTTTCTTTCTATTTCTATTTGGCCACTGGCCTTATGAACAGCATAACTTTACATATTTCAACACAGTTGGTTTGAACACTAGGCATGCATCCAAAATTATACCATGATTCACATAGCTTACAAAAAAAAAAAAATACTGGATTATTTTTAATTCTACAAGGTGGACAAATTCTGTTCTTTTGAAACGTACTCTCTTCTCTCTCACCCAGTTAGCTCAATGACCAATTTACAATTTTACACTTATTGATTTAAATTTAAACAATCTTAGCAAACTCCGCAATCTCCCAGACCAGATTCAAAGACTTCAATTAAATTTACAGTTATTTTAAGAGCCACAAATTATACTTTAACAAATCTACTATCAGCAAGTAAACAAACCAAGTAAATTATCCTCAAAACAGAATTTACACTGAGCACAAGCATTAATTAACATTACATAACCCATAGAACTATCCTGAATGAACCTACTTCACTTATAAAGAAACCTCACTAACTAATCTTAAAAATTATCACTATTCATAACATCAACATAATTCAGAAATTCCAACAATCTTCTTGCACTAGCTTGCTCATAAAAATCACCTCACTCTGCACTTCACATAATAGCTCAGGATACTTAATAACTCTATACTGTAAACAAAAGCTCAAAATACCAATTAACTAAATTTCCAAACTAAATATCAAGTTCACTAACACCAACAACCAGAATTTAGAATTTACATCCCTAGCACTACAGCAAATCATAAACAAATAAATTTAGATACTTTAAATCACCAAACAAACTTGAATTTAACACCTGCAGTGAATTACTGAGGTAGCGGTGAGGCAAATACTCTCAGTTCAGACACTACCCTGGGTTTTGAGAACCAACACAGGAAGAAAATACCAAGTCAGGCTGAAGGCGTGAAATTGGGTCGTGAATCCACTTTCAGCCTATGCAAAGGGAAAGGAAAAATCCTCAAGTGTGACACATCATCATCAGGCACAGAATTTCCTCTAACATGATCTCACCACATTTCTTGAAGCAACGCTCGACCGACCCTCGCTGGCAGTACATATCTCCGTGAGCAGCGAAACTACTGGGGGGGGTTTGAAGACAAGTTTTCCCCCAAAAACCACGTCTTCAAGGATCTCCCCCTTTTCGAACCAATGCATGATCCCACCTTGATCAACCACGCCTGCAAGAGCCTGTCGTACTTCAACCCTAAATACTCCAGGCACATCTGGCCCAGAACTAACACAACTATATCTCAGGAAAAATTCACTTATCTCTGTATATATCCCAAGAAATTCTAAATCACAATATCCACATATATCCCAGGAAAATTCACTTATCTCTCTATATCCCAAGAAATCCTAAATCACAGTATCCACATATGTCCCAGGAAAATTCACTTATCTCTCTATATCCCAAGAAATCCTAAATCACAGTATCCACATATGTCCCAGGAAAATTCACTTATCTCTCTATATCCCAAGAAATCCTAAATCACTATATCCACATATATCCCAGGAAAATTCACTTATCTCTCTTCCACATATATCCCAGGAAAATTCACTTATCTCTCTCCACATATATCCCAGGAAAAATCACTAGCAAGGAAATTCTTCTGCACCATGGCAATGCGCAGGTCCACTTCAGACAATAACACTGATTATTTACATAACCCACTAAATATTTTCACCTTATTGAAAATTAAAATTACATTTAGACTTTTAACCTTATAGTAAAAACAAGAAAATTTAGGCCAAAGAAAAGAACAATTAATACTGGAGCTGGTGAGCAAAAGTGTGTCTTCTCAACCCATGATGTTCATTCTTTTTGTGAAATACTAAACTTGAGAACAAAAAAATACTTTAACTTCTATTCTGCACATATCGCATCCTGGTGAAAATTCCCTACTCAGAGCCCTCTGCCCTAGGACAAGTTCCCTGCTTGCCCTAAGATCACCCCTTTCCAATGGGAGATTAACACTCATCTGGAGCATGTAAAATACTGGTCCTCAATTAACACTCCTACCATCTCAATTTTGACACTCAACACTCCAAGAATGTAAACAGCACTTTAGGTTTCCAATTTCATCACACTATAATATGTTCCCAAAATTCCAATATAAATCATCCCATAATTTATCTTCACTCAAAAAAAAACTCAACGCTGTAAAAAGGCTAGAGAAAAAAATGTTTACAATTATTTTATCACCCACGGCATCACAATAACACTGCTTTTCAATTATCACATGCCCAACTAAACTATTATCGATGCACCAAAATTCACTGTGCCCAACTATTAAACTAAATTTTTCCGATACATCAAAATTTACTGGCCTGGGAAGTTGCTAAAATACCAGACATGACAGCACAAAAAAAAAAAAAACATAAATGAAAGCATTTTCAACTCCCCTCTCTTTTTTTCTTTCTTTTTTCTGAATTCGTACCTGAGTAACTAATACATTTTAATTTTGAAAGCTGAACGACAACACAGCCACAATCAGAGGCAAAAAAAAAAAACTTGCTCTTTTTCTTTTTGTTTCTTATGCTCAGCTCGAAGTTTAGGTACCCTGCGTGGGATGTTATATATCAATACAAAAAGATATGAACTAAAACATTACCTTCGAACTGGCGTTCTTTTTTTTTTTTTCCTTTCTGTTTTCACCACAGTTTACAGTCCTGGCACAACCACATTCTCGTTAAAATTTCTTTTTCTTCCTCCCAGTTCCCTTCCTTAAACGGTTAGTAGCAGAGGTAGCCATTTCCGAAACCTCGGGATGAGATGGAACCTTTGAGGCAGGCCTCCTTTTCGGAGTATCAGCCGACTGTGAAGCTGTAGAGGCTGGGCCCATTCTTTCCGGAATTTCCATAAGGGAGAAGGCATGTCCCCCTTCTTTTCCTTAGCGACATTGTCCCAGTCTGCCGCCATTTTGTTCCTCAGGGCGAGGTTCCCGGCCGGCGGAATGCCGCTTTAACTGCGTTCTACATCGTCAAAATTTTTCAATAGCTAGCCCAGATCCAGAGTGTCCCCTTGTGGTGGACTGGTGGTCAGCAAAATGCTGCCATGGAAAAAACTCTTTTTTTTTTTTCTGTGGTTCTCTCCCGCCAAAAGGCGAGGAGGAAAAAAAAAAAAAACTCCGCCGTCCCCTCTTTCTCTGACGTCCAGCCAGAAGTACCAGAACAAAAAAGTGACTCTCAACGGATAAAAACTCTGGGGTGCTTGAAAACCGCTGACCCCTCTCATTGGTCGAAACTTCAGCCTAGCAACTCACGGCTTCCCAACGGACTTTTCACTCCCACGCCTCGAGTGACCTCTGACCTTCACACGTGTAGACCAAGCTCTTCTTGACCCTGGGGTCTAAAAATAGATTTCGTTGCTGAATTCCCTACCCCAAAAGACGAAAAGATGTTACACTTTTGGGCGACTTCTCGCTTGGAAACAGGAACGCAAAAAATGGCGAATTCTTGCTTTGCAGAAAATCACTAGTTTTAATTTTCTTTTTCCCTCGTTCCGTGATGTTAAACTAAAATTAATTTTGATTCTCTGAGCTGCACACCTACTCGCCTTTTCCTATCGCGATAAAAGAACAGATAAAATAATTATTTTCAAAAGCCCAAAGTCAGTTAAATCAAATATTATTCTTTTTTTTTTTCTTTTTTTCACCAACATGAAATTTTGTTTTCCTGGTTGTGATTAAGACAAGCGAATTTTGCGCATGAATTCCCCTGCCTTTCAACCAGGAATTTTCTTCTAACGTATGTCATGGAAGAAAATTTTTGCATTAATTAATCTCTGATAAACCAACAGAAAGATTGATCAGGTCTCTCTGAAATTCACCAGAGGTTAAAATTTTCGCCATGACAAATACATTCCCCCTGCGAAAAGACGAGCAAAGCGAGTCGAAACATAAAATACAATCTCAGAAAATTCGCTTCTACCTACTACTCAACACACACGTGCTCCGACCATGTCAACAAACCGATGAATGTAAACAAACCTGCAGCGCCACCTACCTCCGGTGAGCTGACTTCCGTTCCAACATGGCTACCACTGAACTAGGAAAACAAATGTTCCGAAGCGAAGCTACTTATCACCTGACCTTAATTACAGAGGTGAAAGAATTTTTCAAGCCAAAAAATTTTCACGGAACGAAGAAAAAAATTCTGCATCGGCTCAAATACTAACCTTTTAACTACACTGAGAAAATTAAATTAAAAGAAATTTAACTGATTATTAAATTCCTAACTCACTGGCTATTACTACAGTAATACTAATCCTACCCAACACTGAACCTACACTTCACTCCAATAGTAAACAACCTAACTTAAAATAACTAACCAGTGCACCTGGGCACTAAATTAACCAGCGTGAGGAGAGAAGAGAAGTTACGCCTCTTACAATTTTTGCATTATGCTTTCACCAATTTGACATCACCAACAACAGGCATTTTCGAATGACAACATTACTTTACAATACACTTTCTTCACTTAGTTCAACAGAATATGATAAATTGCCTGAAATCAACACATTAAAATTACACTTAATTCAACACTCGGACTGTAGAGGTAAAAAAATTTTGCAACACATGAAAAATACACCTAGAAGTTCAATATTTGGAAAAGTGTGAAATTGCATATATATATATATGTGACACACTGCAAACTATTAATTAGCACTAGTTATATTCGAAATACCAAATTATACATTATGCAGGTACGCTTGAGAAATTATTTGTGTGAAAACTCATGTAGGTAAACACCCAAAAAAAAAATTGTATGTGTGTCAAGCACAAAATTACTGAAATTACTCATATATCACTGAAAATATTACACCAACACAAAAAAAAAATCTTTTTATGTGTGTCAAGCCCTAACTGGCTTTTATGTTAAGCCCAAAATTATTCAATTATTACAAACACTGCTACTGAAATATTATAATACTTATACACAGAAATTCAGCTAAAATCAAAAAATATGCACTTTCGCTACTTTGGTCACTGAGAGAGAGAGAGACTACCAGAACTTATCACTACGAGAAAATAATTCACATATGAAACCATACTCAAGATTTTTCGTAACTACTGTGCAGTACAGGTTGAATTCCATGACAAGGCATGTATCCTATGGTCACGGCACCAAATGTTTTGGTGAAAAAAAAAAAATTTGAATTTAATTCATTTTGGGTATATTGAATTGGATTGAATTGATTGTTATTTATTAAAAGCGTTATATTTATGCTGGTATTGAAATTCATATGGAAATTATAGAAAAATTAAATTTGGGAGATGGGTGGATGCATTTCGAAACAAAAATATTTTCTAAGTACTAGAAAAGGCCGTGAACATCCTAAACAAAAATGCATCTCAAAATTTACATTCCACAAGAAGTTATTGGAAAGTTTGCGTTGTTTGTGTTCAAGCAGAGTTGAGTCACCTGAAAGTGCAAAAATAAGTGGATATTGTTGCATGTGTATGAAAATGTGTCACTATAAGTCATACGATAAAATGTACTCGTTCAATAACAACTTGTGGAGGCGGTGAAAGTCAATTTAAAAAGGTTAGGACAAAAATTGCAGTTATGAAATACCTTAGAAAACCAGGATTCGGATCGATAGCCTTAGTCAAGCTAAGGGGGAGTACATGGGACCAAGTCATGGAAGACAACAGCACACAAAAAATTTTCACACTGCACTCATTTTGAACTTTTTTTTGAAAGGCTACTGCCTGTATTTATTATTTTTCTTTAAAACTTAATAAGTTAATTTAGTGGACAAACAGATGGTATTTCCTTTTTTTTCTTGTTTGCTTAAACACAGCAGTATAAAAACAGAATCTCAATTTTCTTTCTATTTCTATTTGGCCACTGGCCTTATGAACAGCACAACTTTACATATTTCAACACAGTTGGTTTGAACACTAGGCATGCATCCAAAATTATACCATGATTCACATAGCTTACAAAAAAAAAAAAAAAATACTGGATTATTTTTAATTCTACAAGGTGGACAAATTCTGTTCTTTTGAAACGTACTCTCTTCTCTCTCACCCAGTTAGCTCAATGACCAATTTACAATTTTACACTTATTGATTTAAATTTAAACAATCTTAGCAAACTCCGCAATCTCCCAGACCAGATTCAAAGACTTCAATTAAATTTACAGTTATTTTAAGAGCCACAAATTATACTTTAACAAATCTACTATCAGCAAGTAAACAAACCAAGTAAATTATCCTCAAAACAGAATTTACACTGAGCACAAGCATTAATTAACATTACATAACCCATAGAACTATCCTGAATGAACCTACTTCACTTATAAAGAAACCTCACTAACTAATCTTAAAAATTATCACTATTCATAACATCAACATAATTCAGAAATTCCAACAATCTTCTTGCACTAGCTTGCTCATAAAAATCACCTCACTCTGCACTTCACATAATAGCTCAGGATACTTAATAACTCTATACTGTAAACAAAAGCTCAAAATACCAATTAACTAAATTTCCAAACTAAATATCAAGTTCACTAACACCAACAACCAGAATTTAGAATTTACATCCCTAGCACTACAGCAAATCATAAACAAATAAATTTAGATACTTTAAATCACCAAACAAACTTAAATTTAACACCTGCAGTGAATTACTGAGGTAGCGGTGAGGCAAATACTCTCAGTTCAGACACTACCCTGGGTTTTGAGAACCAACACAGGAAGAAAATACCAAGTCAGGCTGAAGGCGTGAAATTGGGTCGTGAATCCACTTTCAGCCTATGCAAAGGGAAAGGAAAAAATCCTCAAGTGTGACACATCATCATCAGGCACAGAATTTCCTCTAACATGATCTCACCACATTTCTTGAAGCAACGCTCGACCGACCCTCGCTGGCAGTACATATCTCCGTGAGCAGCGAAACTACTGGGGGGGGGTTTGAAGACAAGTTTTCCCCCAAAAACCACGTCTTCAAGGATCTCCCCCTTTTCGAACCAATGCATGATCCCACCTTGATCAACCACGCCTGCAAGAGCCTGTCGTACTTCAACCCTAAATACTCCAGGCACATCTGGCCCAGAACTAACACAACTATATCTCAGGAAAAATTCACTTATCTCTGTATATATCCCAAGAAATTCTAAATCACAATATCCACATATATCCCAGGAAAATTCACTTATCTCTCTATATCCCAAGAAATCCTAAATCACAGTATCCACATATGTCCCAGGAAAATTCACTTATCTCTCTATATCCCAAGAAATCCTAAATCACTATATCCACATATATCCCAGGAAAATTCACTTATCTCTCTTCCACATATATCCCAGGAAAATTCACTTATCTCTCTCCACATATATCCCAGGAAAAATCACTAGCAAGGAAATTCTTCTGCACCATGGCAATGCGCAGGTCCACTTCAGACAATAACACTGATTATTTACATAACCCACTAAATATTTTCACCTTATTGAAAATTAAAATTACATTTAGACTTTTAACCTTATAGTAAAAACAAGAAAATTTAGGCCAAAGAAAAGAACAATTAATACTGGAGCTGGTGAGCAAAAGTGTGTCTTCTCAACCCATGATGTTCATTCTTTTTGTGAAATACTAAACTTGAGAACAAAAAAATACTTTAACTTCTATTCTGCACATATCGCATCCTGGTGAAAATTCCCTACTCAGAGCCCTCTGCCCTAGGACAAGTTCCCTGCTTGCCCTAAGATCACCCCTTTCTAATGGGAGATTAACACTCATCTGGAGCATGTAAAATACTGGTCCTCAATTAACACTCCTACCATCTCAATTTCGACACTCAACACTCCAAGAATGTAAACAGCACTTTAGGTTTCCAATTTCATCACACTATAATATGTTCCCAAAATTCCAATATAAATCATCCCATAATTTATCTTCACTCAAAAAAAAAACTCAACGCTGTAAAAAGGCTAGAGAAAAAATGTTTACAATTATTTTATCACCCACGGCATCACAATAACACTGCTTTTCAATTATCACATGCCCAACTAAACTATTATCGATGCACCAAAATTCACTGTGTCCAACTATTAAACTAAATTTTTCCGATACATCAAAATTTACTGGCCTGGGAAGTTGCTAAAATACCAGACATGACAGCACAAAAAAAAAAAAACATAAATGAAAGCATTTTCAACTCCCCTCTCTTTTTTTCTTTCTTTTTTCTGAATTCGTACCTGAGTAACTAATACATTTTAATTTTGAAAGCTGAACGACAACACAGCCACAATCAGAGGCAAAAAAAAAACTTGCTCTTTTTCTTTTTGTTTCTTATGCTCAGCTCGAAGTTTAGGTACCCTGCGTGGGATGTTATATATCAATACAAAAAGATATGAACTAAAACATTACCTTCGAGCTGGCGTTCTTTTTTTTTTCCTTTCTGTTTTCACCACAGTTTACAGTCCTGGCACAACCACATTCTCGTTAAAATTTCTTTTTCTTCCTCCCAGTTCCCTTCCTTAAACGGTTAGTAGCAGAGGTAACCATTTCCGAAACCTCGGGATGAGATGGAACCTTTGAGGCAGGCCTCCTTTTCGGAGTATCAGCCGAGGGTGAAGCTGTAGAGGCTGGGCCCATTCTTTCCGGAATTTCCATAAGGGAGAAGGCATGTCCCCCTTCTTTTCCTTAGCGACATTGTCCCAGCCTGCCGCCATTTTGTTCCTCAGGGCGAGGTTCCCGGCCGGCGGAATGCCGCTTTAACTGCGTTCTACATCGTCAAAATTTTTCAATAGCCAGCCCAGATCCAGAGTGTCCCCTTGTGGTGGACTGGTGGTCAGCAAAATGCTGCCATGGAAAAAACTATTTTTTTTTTTTCTGTGGTTCTCTCCCGCCAAAAGGCGAGGAGGAAAAAAAAAACTCTGCCGTCCCCTCTTTCTCTGACGTCCAGCCGGAAGTACCAGAACAAAAAAGTGACTCTCAACGGATAAAAACTCTGGGGTGCTTGAAAACCGCTGACCCCTCTCATTGGTCGAAACTTCAGCCTAGCAACTCACGGCTTCCCAACGGACTTTTCACTCCCACGCCTCGAGTGACCTCTGACCTTCACACGTGTAGACCAAGCTCTTCTTGACCCTGGGGTCTAAAAATAGATTTCGTTGCTGAATTCCCTACCCCAAAAGACGAAAAGATGTTACACTTTTGGGCGACTTCTCGCTTGGAAACAGGAACGCAAAAAATGGCGAATTCTTGCTTTGCAGAAAATCACTAGTTTTAATTTTCTTTTTCCCTCGTTCCGTGATGTTAAACTAAAATTAATTTTGATTCTCTGAGCTGCACACCTACTCGCCTTTTCCTATCGCGATAAAAGAACAGATAAAATAATTATTTTCAAAAGCCCAAAGTCAGTTAAATCAAATATTATTCTTTTTTTTTTTTTTTTCTTTTTTTCACCAACATGAAATTTTGTTTTCCTGGTTGTGATTAAGACAAGCGAATTTTGCGCATGAATTCCCCTGCCTTTCAACCAGGAATTTTCTTCTAACGTATGTCATGGAAGAAAATTTTTGCATTAATTAATCTCTGATAAACCAACAGAAAGATTGATCAGGTCTCTCTGAAATTCACCAGAGGTTAAAATTTTCGCCATGACAGATTCAACTACTGAGCAAAGACCGGCAATCAAATTTTGCCTTAAAGCAGGAAGAAGTGTTAACTGAAACAGTTGCCAAAAACACTTATGATCTAACACTTTTGCTGGTATCAGTGATTCAGTGAACAGCATGAAGATGTTAAGGATGATATGTGGAGCAGTCAGCCATCCTAGTCTGATACAAAGTTTGGCAACAGTTAATGGAAGATTGTCACCTGTCCCACTAAATAATAGCAAACGAGCTTCACATTAGCAAGAATACTGAGCATTCCATAGTTGTCGAAGATCTGAAAAAAAAAATAAAGTGTTTGCATGCTTTGAACAGCATGCATTGACAGTGAAACAGCAGGAAGAGTGAGTTTCTGCTTCTCAGACTTTGATTGACGTGGCAGACACTGATCTACCCAGTCTTAGCATAAATACTGTTGCAAATGTTTGACCGATGGCTGCAACATCACTGACCATCCAGGAGGCATGAAGCAGCTAGTGAATCATAGTGCATTCAGTCACATAGGAGGTAACGTGTTTCGTGAAGTACTTGCCATGGAGTGGGGCGATTATGAGAATTGTGTTACTGTATTAGCTCTGCACAAAGTTGGAAAATCAGCTTGCGAGATTTTCAACATGCTGAAGAAGCTGAAAATCAGCTAATTTTTGTCTTCTGGACCATAAAAAGGTTCCTTGACACTGGGACCGTGACTGACCGCCCCAGAAATGCTCGGCCGCATACTGTGAAGACTGCTCGCCTGGTGAAAACAGTGACAGCCCATATTTGAAAAATCCTGTCGGGGAAAACGATCGGTGATGGCTCATTAGCTGAACATTTTAAGAATGTCGATGTCACATGTGCTGTGAAGTGACTTAAGGATGCGAGCTTACCGACGGCGTACAGAGCACGTCCTCACCCCACAACTAAAGCAGCAGAGGGTGCTAAAAGCAAAACGTTTGCTGCAGCGTCATGCAGACAATCACCACAGACAGATCCTCTTTTCTGCTGAAAATTTTTCACTATTGAAGAGGCTTTCAACTGCCAAAATGACAGGGTGTACGCGTCAACTTCACGAGAAGCTCAGGAGAAAACTCCAAGGATCCTGAGGGGCCATCATCCTGCTTCTGTCATAGTTTGGTGGGAAGTCTCCTACGAGGGTACCACACAGCTCCATCTCTGTGAGAAAGGAGTGAAAACATCTGCCAAAGTCTACCAGGACAGGGTTTTGGAGCTGGTGGTCAAAATGTGAGTCACACCCTCTTCCAAAACTAACAGTGGAACTTTCAGCAGGATTCTGCACCTGCCCACAAGGCCAAGTCAACCTAGGAGTGGTTTCAGGCGAATTTGCTAGACTTCATTTCTCCAGCTGATTGGCCTTCAAGCAGCCCGGACCTCAACCCATTTGACAAGTTGTGGGCCACACTGGAGGAAATAACCTGCAGAAAGAGACACCCCAGTATTGACAGTCTCAAACACTCTTTGGTGTTGGCAATAGCAGCTTTCCCTGTGGAGACCCTGTGCAAAGCTATTGATAAGTGGCCACAGAGACTGAAGGACTATGTGAAGGCAAAAGGATGCCATTTTGAAAAGTGATTGGTGCCATGTATTCACAAGTGTACTACTTACATCATAAGTATATTAAAATATCTTTAAATTTCTTTTGTTATTTCATTTAATACTTTGTAACAGTATTTGTGGTAAGACTAGACTGTAGAGTTAAAAAAAAAATCATAAATGGGGATGAATCTTGGTACTTTGCATGTGATCTTTAAACAAAAAGTGATTGAGTTGCATGGGTTGGAGAAAAATCACTGAAACAAAATCTTTCCAAAAAGATTCCATCCAAAGGGATGTTGATGATTTTTTTTTTTTAATTGGCAAAGAGTTGTGCGTAAAGAATTTCTACCAAGAAAGACAGAATTTTACAGAGGAGTGACAGACATACCATTGAAAAGAATTTGGTGCATTGAGCAAGATGTGGCCAAGTAGAGTTACTGGTGTGATTGACATACTAATGTAAAGCAAACTAATACAGTAACAACCAGGAAATAAGAGGGAAAAGGCCTCTATGAGGCCTGACAAGCCCTCTCATCCTGATGACTGAAACACACACAAAAAATAAAAAAATAAAAAATCCAAGAACAAAGCAAGCCAGACACATCGTACAACCCGTTTAGGAGGTGAAAATGATAAAAATAAGGGGCATCATGAAACTGATTTCAGGATAATAAATGTTTAAGTTTTCTTTTAAACAAATTATAATCATTAATAGCTAACAACTGCGATGGGAGCGAATTCCAAATCTGTGGGCCAGCATAATTAATTAAAGCTCTAGAACGTTCATGTGAAGGGAAACAAGGAATCAGTAAGACTTTTTATGTCTAGTTGAGTAAGAATGGTTATGGACAGTTAAGGAAATTAAAGAAGAGAATAAGTCATTCTTTACCCTTTTAAACATGAGTTTTGCCAAGTTAAAAATGGTATAACTGATCAATATTTAATAACTGAACATCATTAGACTGCAATCTGGGGAGAAAATTAGAATTTGAAAGTCTGAATTGCACCAGTCTCAAAAATCTATTTTGTAATCTCTGAAGTTTAGTTAAGTTATAATTGGTAGTCGAGCCCCAAACCAAAATACAATATGAGAAGTAGGGATAAATTAAAGTGTAGTAAAGTAAAATCGTAATTTTTGGAGATAAATTTAGCCATAACTCTCGCAAGATTCCAATATTTCGAGAAATTAGGGAAATTAGATAATCAATGAAAGAGTTGGACTTAAGATTCGACTGAATAAAAACACCTAAATATTTAAGACTTTGTACAACCTCAATCTGTGTGTTTAAAATTATAGAATGTAGAGGGTTTGCATTCTGACCATAGGAGAAAAATTATAATTTTTGCTTTCTTAACATTAATAGGAAGAGAATTACTGGTGAACCAACCAGGGATCGCATTCGTCCTAAAATCCCTAAAATTCCTAATATTTTGTGACCCTCCTTAAATTCCTAAAATTAGACCTAAAATTTGCTATTCATCCTAAAATTTTCGTAAGCTTATTTTTATTAAAAACAACCGTTATTAACGCCAATAAATTTACCATTACGGTAAGGTAAAAAGACCTGTTATTGTAGAAACACAGCCTATATGCTGTGCTGCTGAAGGAGGGAAAAATGACGCCATCGAGATGCACTTGCTTCGGGGCGGGCGTTCCATTTTTTTGCCTTCGAACAGTTTTCGAGAGTAACAAGAGATCTAAGGGAAAAGGGGAGGGGTCATTTTCACCCCTGGTTTGCGCTTTGCAGACGAACTCCGTGGCACGCAGAAGATCGTACTTTATTTTTGTACATGCCTTGTGGAACCTCCTCTTTCTGCTGATGTTTTGTTATTGTAAACCGCAGGTGGGTGGAAGCAAAGAGGAAACATGTGGTCTTCTTCCGTAACCTCCGGTAATGACGATGGGATGGTAGCTGAGTTATCTTGGCAGGCAGTAGAGCACGTGATCATTGACCTTCGATCATGCGTCGGCGACAGCGACCTTCGATGCGCAATATATCTCGGCTCCGACTCGCTTTGACTGAACTTGCGTGAGATGCGTATGATAGTTTCTGGTTTTACGTCTTTTATGGTGTTCTCTGTGCAGGTTCAGTTCTCTAGTGGTGACCTGCTTTTTTTTTTTTTTTTTCATATCTTCTGACACCCTCGCAGCCAAATTTCGGGAAGTTGTCTGGTTTTGCAATATTGGAACGTGTTTTTGTACTTCCCTTTCATTTTCTGGTTAGTAATACAAGTGTTTAAGATGCCTAAATCCAAAACGAAATTTCAAGATGCGTGGCTCGCCAAAGAATTGGACGGAGTGAAGTTGAAAGAATGGTGTTCTGCAACTGAAACAATATTTTCTGCTAAGTGTATATTGTGTTCAGAAATTTTCAATATTTCTAATAGTGGCTTTTCACAAGTAAAAGCGCATCATAAAGAAAAAAAGTTCCCATAACAAGAAATTCCCATAACAATAAATTTGTTAAATAGTGTTCGTGATTCACATAAATTTTATAAAGAGTATGTTGATAAGCTGAAGGAAGAACAATCAAAAAAGGTAAAAGAAAGGAAGCAGAAAGAGAGGGAAAATAAGGAAAAGCAGCTAGAGAAAAAAAGAAAAGCTGAGTTTGATGACAAAATAAAAGAAAATGATGCAGAAATAAATAGGCTTAAAAAAGATAAAGAAACCTCCCTAGCAGTAATTCAAGAGGGAACAGAAAGAATGAGAAAAGCTGTAGAAAAACAAAATACTGTTGAAATAGCAGTTGCCTCTAACTTGATCATACAAGGTTCAGCTGAAATAAAGAAAACAAAGTAAATTAGTTGTGGTGGAAGCAGAAAAAGATAGGCGTATCAGGAAAAGGTTAAAACAATAATATGAAAAAAGTAATTCAGTGAACAATTGTACATAGTTCTTGGTTTTCAATTACCTTTTTAGGATATTATAATTTAATGTGAAACCTGAAAACTTTCTGTGAAAATCGTGAATTGCTTCTGGTTAAACAGCATATTAATGTTCAAAGTGAAACTTGAATGTGGTAAATATACTTGAATATGACAATAACACGTGAAAAGATAAGAACTGAACATTAGAAGTAAATCATACTTAAACTTTAGACATTAGACGTTATGCAAAAAATTTGGGTGTGAACTTCGACCATATATACTAATGGACTGCGCATTGGCAATAGCTGCATCAAAGCCGCCATGGCTCAAACATTGGGCACGTCATCATCAGACTCCAAATTTCGTGTAAAAATGCTGTTATGATTACTAATTTACATTGCAGAACTTCAGTGTTTTCGGTGTATTATGTGAATGCGCCTCATATATAATGAAAACTCTTCAGGTAAGTTTACTTATGAGCTATATACATGCATGAACGGGTTGTTTACATTTTGTGATTTATAATGTGATGAACATTTGCGAAGAATTTGGAACATGCATTCCATTTTTTTTCTTAAGTTACTATATTTTTATATCAATAGCTGCAAGTTTCTGGTTAAGTAATTGAACTTTATTGACTTAGGTATTTAATTCGTTTCTTACCCATGAAAAATCATAGAACTTTCTTTACTATATCGCTCAGAGCAACCATAAGCACAGCAGGTGTAACCCATCTTTTTGACTGTTGTCATGTGATTTTATGTTGGAGCCAGAAATTTTGATGTCATGCGCAGTCTATCAGTATATATGGTTGAAGGGTGTGAAGCAAACTCTTTACAATGTATACAAAGTTGTTTTACTAGATGTATACAAATATACATCTAGTTTTTATTGAAATACACTCCTAAAATTTTCCTAAAATTTTTCTAAAAATTCCTAAAATTCCTAAAATTCCAACCTAAAATTTTCCAGAAGTATGCTATGATCCCTGACCAACTGACCACAGTGAGAAAATGATTTTGTAATATCTGAATCAATGAGTCAATTTCGTTACCATGAATAAGTAGGGTTATATCATCCGCGGAGTTGTAGAATGTAGACAAACGCGCGAACGCCGTTCACAGAAAGTTTTCCAAATTTGCAGAAAATTTTTTGGAAGTAAAAAAAAAAAAAAATGCTTTTTTCCTCCTGCAGGAACCAGTTACAAAGTAAATATAAAAAAAAAAGTGTCGCCAGATGTCACTATCTTCGTAAAAACGTTTATATTCACGGTAGTAAACATCACATTCACTATACAGTACAAAGCCTGAAATCTGGAATGACCCAAAATCCGGACATTTTTCTGTGGCTGAGAGCAAAGCTGCCACCATCTATCGGCAAAAAAACAACAAGACACTTGGAAAATTCGGGCAGTCTGTGTTTTCTTTAAGCTCTCATATATATATTTATGCATACAGTAAACCCTCAACGAACAGCGACCAAAAAAAATATGCTGGCTAGTGCCATAATTTCGGGGCTAAGAGCCACGGCTTTTGCGTTACTAAAAGTGAAATTCTTCGGGTCTCTGGCCCTTACGCTGAATCGGCTGTTAAGGCGTTGCGTTACTAATAGTGAAATTCTTCGGGACTCTAGCCCTTACACTGAATTGGCTGTTATGCTGAATTTGTTTTTGGTAATACTTCCCCCCCCCCCCATGCAGATGCGTAGTAAATTTTTTCAAAAAAGTTTTTTTTTTTTTTTTTTTTTTGCAGACTTGACTGTGATTGCTCCCCCCCTCCTTTCCCTTTCTGTTCATACGTAAATGAATACTGAAAGCAATTGAGAAACTCGGTCAGGATTAATTCGTAAAATAATTTTTTTCTTTTTAGCCGGCCATTCTGCGATGCTCAAAAGTTCGCAGGTGCCCCTAAATGCAACACCCACAGGAGAGCAGCCAGAAAGATAGCATATGGGATAATATATGGGCTATGCAGACTTTCAGCGAACATTCCTTAAAAATAATTTTTTTAAAAATTCCTAACTTCTAAAGTTTTCATCGGATTTTGAAGAAATTTCACATGGGAGTTTATTTTGACGCGTCTTAATTACTGTAAAATTTATTCGGTTATTTAAAAAATTGGAGAATTTCTTTTTTATAAAAAGTTCTCCCAGTACAACTTCTGCAACACAGACGGTTGAGCTATCCACACTGCAAGGAAGTGATTCATTGTCAAAGAGAAGCTTTCATCCCCCCCCCCCCCCACAACCTTACGAAACTCGGTCCCCCACAATGACCCATCGCTGTGATCAAAAACCGACGCCCTCGCCTCTTTTATAAACTTTTTTTTAATCTTTTCTGCTGTTCAAGCTGAAGAAAACACAAGAACCTTAAATGCAGTGTTTTAATGTATCATTTTTATCATGTTCAAGCAGAATGAAAAAGATGATAGCTGACTTTCGTACTACTCAAATTTTGTGCCATTTCGGGCGGTTTCCATACGAAAATCGGAGTATATTTTTCAACATGCGAGTTCCGTAAGTTAAATTTTCCCCGGTTTAGTAAAAGTTACTTGAATTTTTTTTTTCATGAAATCATTCTGTGTTTAATAAACTTAATGATGGTGAAATTCGTGATATGATTTTGAAACAAGGCATGGATGACGACAGCGAGTCATAAAATGATCACTAATGTGAAGAAACTAAAGAACAAAAAATTCCTATTGATAATCTGGTAGACCTTTTGGACAGCACGATTAAAGGACTAGCAACAAAGTTTTATAACAGAACAAGTGATTATGTGTGTGTATAGAATCAGAGAAACATATGAATGAAAAGCCTGCAGGCTAATGAAGCAACACGCGCTGACTGAAATGTTTAATGTAAACGAAGCAAGCATTTTGAATGCATTGTGTGCTTCACGCTCATTAATTTTATTTTAGCAATATTTTTCATTTTCACTGTACTATGGTATTAAATCGTTTTCAATTATAATAATTCTCATATCAGCTTTGTTTCTCATAGTACAATTTTCGTAACGAATCCAGTACTTTTAAAATTAGCGTTTTGCAGTCAATTTTTCAAAAATATCTAAAATCCGAACTTGTCGAAGTTCTGAGGAGTTCAGATTTTTGACTTTGTACTGTACCAAGGCTAACTGGCAGCTTCGATGGGAGGTGAGATACTTTCGGCGCTATCAGAGATTTCGATCTAGCGAATATCCGCTGTCTAGAATAGCCCACAGTCGGGAAAGGTAGCTGAATGACGTCATTCCATCTCGACCATTATATTCGTCCACAAGTTAAATGATTCTATTCTGATTCTATTGTGTGCCATCTGAGAAAGTTTATGAATGAACGACAAATTCAAACTGGATTTCAGCCACCCTTAAAAATAATAGCAGACAAAGCGACTTGGAAACACCGTACTCGACACTTCCTTATGGCTGTGACTGTCGTTCCAGACTCCAATGAACTTATTCATGCCATCTATTTGGGACACCCTGTGATCAAAGTGCACAGTGGTCAAGCTGTGGCAGACAGTATACATAAAACTAAAGTTCGGGTAGATTACATCAAAGAATCAGTATGCAAAGGAAATAAGATATCTGTTTATTGACGTACAAATGTTATGAATAAAGCGTAAGCTTTCAACACCAACGGATGCCTTCTTCGGACTTGTTCGTGTTTAGGCAAGACAAAAGGAACAAAGAATAGAATTTGTTTTTTAAATAAAATAAACATGAACAGAATTTGAGAACGAGATATGTTGCGTCGGGAGCATGCGACAACGAGAGATGTCAACAGGAACGTGCTAAGCGTGAAGAAATGTGCGCCATGTTTGGGGAAGCTCAAGTGAGACATCATCATTGCAAACCACAGGGTTACTCAAAATCTCCATGGTTTTCCTGACAGCAGTGCCCCTGGCGGTATTATAAGGAGCGATTCACTTTATCTGGTCCCGTTTCGGGATGGCGGAATGGGTAACTACTTCCCTGGATAAGGCGGTTGTCAATCATCCGTGCGAGACATCCCGTTTGTGTTCAGTTAGTCTAAGAGCAAACGAGCGTTTTGTCATTCCGATGTAGTGCTTGGTGGTACCATCCATGTATTCCAATGATATGGAGTACACTCCCGCATCAGTTAGAAAGGTATGGGCGTTTTGGGATGATAGCAGGTGGCGTGATATCGATCTCGGTGAGCGTATTCCAAAGCTAAGCCCGAGTTTCTTTGAAGTGTTCTGCAAGAAGTAGGTCAGGCCGGGTACATAAGGGCAAGCTCCAATGTATTGCAGCGAAGGCATGGTATGGCGGCTACCCGGGTTGGAGAAAACAGGCCGGCGTTCTTGATAATGTCCTCGATCACTTGCACACTGTAGCCGAAGGAAGAGGCCAGATCTCTTAGGTTGTCGACTTCAAGTCTGGATGCAGTGTCCGAGGAGAGAATAAAGGCACGTTTAGCCCTATGTCTGAAAATGGCTAATTTGTGCGTAACTGGTCCCATAGAGGTGGGTAGTATTACATTCGGGACATTTGTTGGCTTATAATAAACCTTGGTTTGGAGGGATCCAGAACTAGATTTCTTGATTAGGACGTCCAAAAACGGGAAACTGTCGTTGTCCTCACACTCCATGGTGAAACATGTTCCGGTGAAGGGAATTAATAAAAGCGAAAAAAGCGTTCAGTTCATCAGCTCCATGCTGCCAGACAAAAAATACATCGTTGGCGTATCTCAACCATATAAGAGGAGCGAGCTTAGCTTCATTTAGAATTTTTGATTCCAGCGGTCTGAGGATGGCCTCAGCTAGTACAGCCGATAGCGGTGAACCCATAGCAACACCTTTGGACTGCTTGTAAATTATGTTATTAATCAAAAATTCTAAATGAAGCTAAGCTCGCTCCTCTTTAATGTTTTTATGTTTATACCGAAGCGCTATTTTTTTTTTTTTTTTTTTTTTTTGACTCACTAATTACCATAGAAACTGTTTTTGAGTCTTTATACAAATGAAATAAGTTCAGATGTACTGTTAATATTTTTTTTAGTGAGGAGAGTGGTTGGGGAGACAGGATGAGCAACATAAAAAGAATTGGTTTTTAATTAACTTTATATGAAGAATCAGGTCGAATGCATGATGAACATTTAATCAGAAATTTTTAGGGATGAAAAGACAGTTGATGATAAAAAAACCTAGCCTACAAGCCCGAAATAGCAGTTCAGTGTGAAATACCAAGAACCGAAACACCCATAGTAAACATTCACTGGAAACAATATGAAAAGGATAAGATGAATTTTGTTTACTGTAACTGGAGAGCTTTTGTAGGCTACAGAACCAGTTTTATCATGGTTAAGGAGGAAAATATTGTAGTTTACTATAGAGCTTTTACAACTACATAGTTGCTCTCATACGTTGTTTAAGTTAGGCAATTTTCTCCTGCAGTAAGTGTTAGTTCTTCATTTAGCTTTTTACTAATGTTGTGTCCTCTTCCAGTAGGTGTTGTTAGCTCCAAAGGTGTTAAGACTCTAAGGATGTTGTTTTTGGGAACCCACACTTTGTCATTCTCACTGAGTTTGAATGATGTTCTGGATCCTTTTGGATGAAAAAAATGCACAAAGCACTCCTCATGTTCAGAGTTAATTTCCAAAACAACACCAATCCACCAATTCTGGTCATAGACACAGGCAACATACTGATTTGCTTTTACTGTAACTACAGTTTCTTTTTTCATAGGCCCAACTGAGGAAACTTTCTTCACTTTCTTGTCCTCAAATTCTTGAGATCCAGAGACAAAGAAAACTCGCATGGTCTCTTCATCCAGGGGAAGAAACTGGTGTTTTTGTAATGTGCCTGTTATTCTTGTGGACATTTCATACCATGAAGTTAAATCCTTGTTAACTCTTTCAACTGCTGCACTGTCAATGTGAAGGAATGTAATTCCCTTTATGTTAGCTTTGCAGAATTCAAGCATATCACTAATATTCAGGCTGGCTTTTTCTGGCCCTCGTTGAATACTAGCCTTATGAACTAAAGGCTTTACGGAACCTCCAATGCCATCACAAGGACTCTTCACATGCGAAGTGGCAAAAAAATGCCACTCTGCTTCCAGCCCCAAATTTTTTTGTGGTGGCAAAGGTTGATGAAGTTTTTCCTTCCTTTATACTGCCCACCAGCTCCATCAGTGAAATATGAAACTTTGGTTACAGCAGGGAAACGGGCCTTAACTTGTTGAAGGAGTTCTTTCTGGAAGGCGTACACAGCACATGTGTTGTGATGTAAATAGTCACTCAACAGACAGAATGGTTTGGTGTTCAGAACCCCATCTTCTAGATGATAAACAACAAATGGGTGGAGAGTAACTTGATTGTTTACCCAATGGTAAGATTGTACTTCATCTTGGACCATGAAAGTATAGTTCTCTGCAAAATCTCCAAGGATGACACATTCTTTATTTTTCATGTTCTCCTTCGTTTCTTTCAAAAACTGATTTTGTCTGCAAGCAATGAAGTGGCATGTTTTAAGTTCAGTTAGTTTTTCAATGAGGTTTTCTACAAAATCATCATATGATTCTACAACAGTCACAAGATTGCACCTATCAGTTGTTAGCCATTGTAGGTTACTTGCAGCAGTTCTGGATCTTCTTCTCCATCAGTCAAAAATTCTCTTGCACATGCAAACCCAGGACAGTCTTCACACTTATCAAGCATGCAGGCTTCCTTTTTGGTGTCACATACCATGGTTGCAATCAAGTCTTTATAGTCTTGTTTTAATTTTGCCCCAGAAAGCATAAGTTTCACATTCTCATGTTTAATACAAACACATACCATGTGAGTCCCACTACTCCCAGCCAGCACACACTATTTAGGTCTAAGCTCAGCAAACTTAGACTTCCCTACCTTAATACCAGGGTTCTCTTGCAAAAATGCAGCATGTAGCTCCTTCAGATTCCCTAAGACAAGTTTTTTCTGTTTACGTTCCTTTTCTCCGCTTGCATTCCGTACACTAACGCAGTCTTTCATACCAAGCAGTAACCTACTGACACTGTCACTCTCATAAAACTCAGTTACTTTATGTACTATATCTTCACTCAGCTGGGAGTGTTTTGGTTTCTCAACTTCAGGCAATACACCGTATTTTTTGGTTAATGATTTTGCTTTCTTTGCCAAGTACTCACTTACTCCAAATTCCTCACCAACTTTCAAAACAGTCCAGGATTTGGGTAGTAAACTTAAAATTTTAATTTTTTCACTATTGTCTGTGACCTTTTTAAATTTTTGTTTTAATTCTTCAATTAAAACAGAGTACTCATCTTGCACATCTTCAGGTTCTTTGGTGAAAAACTGGCAATGGCAAAGGCTTGGTGTAAACTTTCTCATTTTCACTGAAACTTACTCCACTGTCTTTTTCACTTCCACAACTCTCCTCTCAATGCTTGGCCTGGCGATATTTTTTGGAGGTGTGACACCTAAGGTTTCACACGCTACAGCAGACTTATTTAACGCCTCATCTGGAGGAAAATAATCTTTTTTGTGACAAATTTCAAAATCTCTTGGATCAGATTTTAAAAGGCTCAGTCGGCAGGTGCATGTAGATTGACCTGGAATAAGTTTTTCCTCAGGATATTTTTCTGCCATTTCCACAGTTATTTCACGCAGACTTTTTTTTCATAGCTTTCTTATGTCTTTGATCTGGATTGCAACATGTAACCCCAAAAACAAAGCTGTACTTTTGTATGAACTTGATTTCGTGGTAGTGGCATACAGTTTTCAAGTTTTCAGATTGTGTTCTTAAGCGAAGCAGCGTTTGTTCTTGTTCACTGTATTCACTAATAAGTTTCATTGATTTTTTCACAGGTTTAAAAGTTTCTTTATGGCACTGTTCTAATAAATGTTCTCCTTTTGAACACTCCATATTACCCTGAATTATACACGCTATTTATAAAATTGGTTTTGGTTCATTGCATTCCTCTACTTCTCTTTTGTTCTCTCTTACTAATATATACAGCACATACTGTATGTTACATACTCACATTAAAATCTACAAGTTCTACTCAGTGTTGATACTCAGCACACAGGACTCACAAAAGAACACTACTCTACCCTATCTTTTCTACTGGATAGTCAGAGAGACTGAAACCAAGCTCAGTGGTTTGAGTGAATCAGCAGTACATTGACCTCAAAAATTCTGATTCATGCAAGTCAGAAGGTCAGTTGCCCTAGACAGTGCTAGTCACAACTCACAGCAAGTAACTCAAAAGGACTTCTAGTCCTACAAATTCCTGTGAACCTATAGAATATAGAAAAATGTCATCAAATAAGTTTTTTTTTTTTTCAAAGTATTGACAGACAGCTTACGAGGTGACTAAAGTGAGCCAAAAAATAATAATGCTTCGGTGTAAGACGTAAAAACATTAATTTTTTAGTTTTCAAAAATTAATTAAAAATTAGTAGGCAAAACCTCCATAATGAAATCTGTGATGCCTTAATCCACTCCTATAGGACTTCCAAACCTGTAAATTTCAGATTTTTAAATTAACATACTTTTGAGAAAATGGGCTTCGAAAATCGCAAAAAAATTTTTTTCCTTTTTTTGATTTTTGATAATTTAAAAATAGTTAATTTCTCCATCAAAATTTCAGGGTTATGAAATTCTCCTACCAGCACACTTACATAAATAAAAAATTGGAAATAACAGACTCTTTAGTTATGGGCATCCAAAATGCCCAGAAATTTGAAATTTTTTTGATAATTTCCAATTGAATTTGTGATACCTTGATAACATAGATCAGTAAACTTTAATAGATGGCTAGAAAGAGCATGTTTTACTGAGGAGAATGGCTTTTGGCCCATCTGAACTGGTTAAATAGTTTTTGAGAAAATTCA
This sequence comes from Macrothele yani, assembly GCA_039090855.1. Taxonomy (NCBI): domain Eukaryota; kingdom Metazoa; phylum Arthropoda; class Arachnida; order Araneae; family Macrothelidae; genus Macrothele; species Macrothele yani. The sequence continues at coordinate 45,523,169 of CM077004.1, forward strand.
AAACCCAAGAAGCACCGTTTTTACCAAAAAATTGCCATCTATGATTACTTACAGGCCTCTCCTAAAAAAAATAAGAGAGATAAAAAAATTAAAGATTGTTTTGTACCTTTGAAGTATAGAGGTATAACATATATTTATCACAGATTTTTTTAAAATGGGGATGCAACAACTTTTTTTCAAATTGGGTGATTCTTGATGGAATGACCCTCAAGAAGAAGAAGATTTGATAAAGATATTTGACAACTGCCAGTGACTTCCTGGGACACGGATATTTCATCACTTTGTTCCAAATTTGGAAAGTAGTATGAGATGCTATTTAACATCTAATTCAAAAGAATATGAGGATCTTCCTATAATGAAAGCTGTCCCACTAATTCTTAGGAATAATGACATCACCTGTGTGTACGAGGAACAGAAGTGGCTGGGAGCAATTGTGGACATCAATTTAGAGAACAAAGATATATTTTTGAAGCTCTATCACCCAGCTGGACCTAGAACTTCATTCAAAGTGTCACGTGAGAACAAAGTATGGGTACTACCGGCAAATGTACTATAAGAAGCTCAGCCCCTTAGAGCTATCCACAAGAACTGGACGTTCATATAATACATATTAGGTGTGCAACTTAATTCTCGGCCACAGGCACAGCACGTTGACAGCAAATTATAGCAAATCGAATATGTACCTAATCAAGGAAACAATCCCCGTCGTGTTGGATACATTTGAGCCATAGGTCAGGGAGCTGTCGAATGCCACTGCAAAAAAAAAGGGCTTTTCCGAGTTGATAAAGTCATCAATACTTGCGTGCACCTCCTAGACAGAAGTGGAGTGCGTATCACTCAGGTGATGTTGCAGGGAGCGAAAGAGGTGATAATCTGATGGGGCGAAGTCTGGAGAATACGCCGGGTAGGACAAAATCTCCCGTCCCAGGTCGGTGATCGTGTTTAAAGTAATTTTCGTGATGTGAGGACACACGTTATCCTGAAGCAACAGGACCGACCTTCTGCCCTTGCTGGTGTATGGGCTTTTCGCCTTCAGTGCGTCACTCACAAGAATGAGTTGCTGACAATAACGCTCAGCATTGACCGTTTCACCAAGTTTGAGCAACTCATAGTGTAGGACACCACGCTGATCCCACCATACGCACAGCAACAACTTCCTGGCATGGATATTCGGTTTGGCGGTACTGGTGGTAGGCTGACCTGGATAAACTCACGATTTGCTCCACTTAGGATTATTGTAGATAATCCACTTCTCATCACAGGCCAAAATCTTGTGGAGGAAATCTTTCTTCTTGAATCTGGAGAGCAAGGACACAGCAGCATCGTAGCGCTTAGACTTGTTCGCAGCTGTGAGTTGGTGAGGCACCCAATGGCCCTCCTTGTGAATCCGTCCAAGCTTGTGCAGGTGCTTTACAATGGCTTGCCGTGTTACTCAGAGTTCCTGGGCAAGCTCTGACTGTGTGCAACAGGGATCCGCTCCAACATTTGTTCCAGTTCCTCATTGTCAACTTTCTGTGGCCGTCCCGGACGTTTTGCAACATGGAGATCGAAATTTCCCTACTTAAACTACTGGAACCACTTCTTACACATACTGTAGGACACAGCAGTCTCACCCAAAGCAGCACAGATCATTTGCTGGGCTTCCGTGACACTTTTTTCAGCTGAAACACGAACAGGAGGCAGTACCTCAAATGTTGCTTTTCGAACGGCTTTGCTTTCACCTTCAACTTTCGTCCCTTCTGTCACTACAGCTGTGAGCGGTTACGGTTGCCTGGAAAGCTATTGGATGAGGCTGCAATCAGCCGTTATCGCACACAGCTATTTGCATTTGTCAACGTTCTATGATCGCTTGAGGTTAGGGGCCGAGAATTAAGTTGCACACCTAATATATTGGCATCGCTCTGTGAAGAAATTTCATTGTTGTTAAACAAGCATACAAAATAAAATAAGATGAGTATTTTGTGGCTTCACTTGTTCTAAATTGCTAACTCTATAAGCATTGGAATTCCATCTGAACTATTTGAAAAATTAACGTTAAGTGCATTTAACACCTATGCCCAGTTTTTTTTAATTAAGGTTGTTAAAAATAATTAAAATTCATCATTGTATTTTTTATCAATTGTGATCATGCCTGTTTACTTTCCAAAGCTTAATTTACACAATAAATACCAACAAATATGTATGAAGACAAGTAATAATGATTTATTCAATAAATTTTACGACTTATGCAAGGCTGTATTTCTTAAACCACTTGAATCTCAAACTCAAAATTTTACTTAAAGTTACTTATAATAGAGTACATTTAATAATTAGTGTGTAAATTTCAGATTTTTAAGTAACTGCCCACCAGAGATATTAAACTTTAAAATTGGCAATTTTTTGAAAAAGTACATTTTTACTGTCGTGTAGAAAAAGAAGTATGCAACTCTCAAACTTCAAATAATTTTTAACAGAGGCTATTTGTAATATGTACTTCCAAAAAATATTCAAATCTTAAATAAATTGCCTTCCTCCTTAATAACCACTCCAAAAATGACATTTTTAGCGATTTTGATACAAAACTTTGAATAAAAAATTTATGGTGAAGGAATATTTTTAGAAGAAGAGTATAATTGACAAATAGTACCTTACAATGTGCTTAACATAATATTTGAAATTTTGTCCTAGGACTTGCCACAGCTGAGATAACGAAGTTACCGCTAATCCTTACATATGCCATACGCCAAGATACGAAAATGACCACCATGTTTGAAAGCAATGTGAATAAAAATAAAACAATTTAGTGGTTTTGAACTGTCAGCATATAAGGTCAACAGCATGCAAAATATAAAAAAAAATTAAAAATGGTCAAGCAACTAATTTTTTTTTATCTGGATTGACCCATAAGTCTGCCCAATCTTATTCAAAGATTGTGACATCTTCAGTACTTCTTTTTTTTTTTTTTTTTTTTGTTTAAGAAATAAGATGAACACCAGATATTTGAAATGCCATTTTTTAATTTGCTGTACAATATTGCATCATTCTACTACATAACCTCGCATTACTTTGCAGCATTTTTTCCATAAATGAAGCTATTGAGTGTTGTAACTTCTTACATTTTCTCTGCTTGTAATAAATTTTCATTGCTGAATCTTTTTTTTGTTGTTGGCAGGTTTCTTTTGCATTGTACATTGTAGCTGCCAGCAAGATTTCCAGCAAAATGTCTGAGGCAGCTCAAGTCAGTTCCCTTCCTCTTCCGCCAATGCAATATGTGAACCTCTTTTCAGACGAAAATGTTCAGAAAGGAAAGACTCCTCCCCCACCTAAGCCCATCTCAGATTCTTATACTATGTTTGGTGCTCCTTTTCATGCAGATGATCCAATAATACGACCTCTTGAAAGTCAGGGAATACGGAGACTGTACCCACAGAACTATGACCACAAGCGGGAACTTAAGAAACTGAATCATTCGGTTCTAGTTAATTTTTTGGACATGCTAGACATTTTGATAAGGTGTCCTGACACATCCAAAAGAGAAGAGAAGAAGGAAGATATTAGTTTACTGTTTATTCACATTCATCATTTAATTAATGAATATCGACCTCATCAAGCACGAGACACGTTGCGTGTTATGATGGAAATTCAGAAACGACAAAGATTAGAGACTGCAGAACGTTTCCAGAAGCAGTTGGAGAAAGTTATGGAATTGTTACAAGCCTCCTTAGCAAACCTTCCAGACACTGCAGACATGGACTGCAAATTATTAGTGCCTGTAGAATCAATTAGCATGGAAGAAAGTGGACATCGACCTGACGGAGAAGATGACGGCATCCATGGACTTGATCGAATAATGTGTGATATTGTAGATGCTCTTTGATTCTGCTTTCAAAGATGTATATTTTCAACTCTTCTATGCATAAGTCTACCATTGTTTTTATTTTTTGCTGTACATAAACATTCATTTCATTAAAAATCATTTTAAAATGTTGAAATTGGCAGTTATTCTGATAACTGAAAACTATTTGCATGTAAAGATATGTATTTAATTTAGCTCTGTTATTTTAAACTATTTTTGTTTTAAGCTGGACATTGAGATTTAGATTTGATTTCAGCATGTTTTTATTCACTGCTGTTGAGTCATTTTACATTTGCATCTCATTAGTTGCTATTAGGGCATTTACTCTCACTTTAGGGAAGATCATTTACAAGAAATGTATTTGGAAATGGCTAACACATCATTGATTTAGGTTTTATGCTTTTAAATGTGGAATTATGTAAGTTGTTATCAAGTTGGAACAGTGTGGCAACAGAACCTGGAAATCAGGGATTTCTCAGGGAAAACTGATTTTCCGGAAATCTCGGAGAAAACGCAGGAAATTAATTTATAAGAAGAGTAAAATCCGGGAAAATGTAATTGTTCCGGTAATGGCTGTTTGCAAAAACCACTGTGAGAATTATTCAGTGAAAAAACGCAGTTAGATATCGGATTTAGCTTAGCCATCTACTTTGTGCAGCGCAGGCAGAACTGCAGCAGCAAAACGCACCCTTCAGCTTCAACACGGCCATCGCTTACATCTTGGGTGAATAGGGAGACCAATCGGAGGCCATGGTGGTATGTAATGTGAACTCCCAACTGCGTTGTCTGGCGGAGCACTTCCCTCACCTGCAGTGTGTAAAGCGGAAGAGAACGATGTCAACAACTGCCATAGTATAGGCAGTTGTTGACAGCGTCCTCTTCCGCTGGCACGTCTGCTGCAGTTTTTTTTTCCCTTCTTTCTTTCTCTTGAAAAAAGGTCACGTGTTGCAACATTCATCAACGAAAAGGACAAGTAATGTACGCTCCTGAGACGGTCATCCTCATCTCCAACAGCTCTGCGACAGCCACTGTACGATGAGGTGTAGTGTTGTCCATGAAGAGGAACTCGGGACCCACAGTACCTCTAAACAGACGCACGTGAGGCAGGAGAACCTCGGTACAGGTCCCTTTCGATGATGTTGAAGGTGTGATAGCGTTTTCCCTGCTCTCTCTAGATGTGTATACGTCCAGAATCGCTCGTCAGACTAAATCGGCTCTCATCCGTAAAGAGAACTCTACCCAATTGCTGATGTGTCCAGTTCTTGTGTTCCTGGCACCACAGAAACTGCCGTCTCCGATGAGCAGGCGTTGATGGCACACACCGTACTGGTCGTCGTGCAAATAGACCACCTTTGTGCAGGCTCTTGGCCACGGTAAAACGCGACAATAGACGTCCAGTTGTCTGTTTCATGTGCCTTGCAATTTCTCCCGCTGTCTGCCGTCTGTCTCTTCTCACCTGTAGGACAATATACCGGTCGTCCGCCGTCGTGGTTGCTCGTGGACGACCACTGCTAAACTCTCGGACGGCTGTTCCTGTCTTTTGAAATGTTCTCCAAGCTCGTGAAACGATGCTGTGAGCGATCCCGAACTCCTCGGCCACACTAGTCTCACTTCGACCTTCTTCCAACTTCCCAATGACGCGCGCGACCTCGGGTAAAGTCATCCAGATGTCGTCTACTGGATTGCCTGTTTGCCATATCACACGGTGGCAGCAACTCGACGTCGTTCAAACAGATGTAATACACCGTGCAATAGCTTTCACCGAATTGCTGAGCGTACACCGCCCGTGTGCTTTATATCCTTCCGACACTTCCCCCACCCCCACGTCATGCTGCATATATGCGCATGCCCTACCGTACCGGACCCTAATGTATCTCCTGAGTGATCTTTCGGTCCGTTCTGCCTGCTCGTTCCGCTGTTATGCTAATTTCTCCTCTTCGTCCTTAATTTTTGCACACCAGTGTACCTCCTATCTGATAACTACGATTATTATGTGTACAGAACAAAACAAGTGATCACCATAACACTGAATGACCACAACTATGGCCTTTGAAAGAAGAAATACCCAACAATTTTTTCAACACAGTGTATGAAGCACACTTGGAAATTCTTATATTTTTTTTACCAACCACAGCGCAGAAGAAAGATCTCCGTACTGGCTTGATACAGATGAGAACATCTGATCTCCAGAACAATGACAAAGAAGGAAGTGTTTTGAAGTTTGTATCAGGTTAGTTTAAGTCAGTAGTTTGCTTTTGATATATAATTGAATATATATTTTTTTTTAATTTCCATAGCCTTTAGTAGCATTATATTGAAACTTAAGATGCCCTTTTTGCAGTGTGTGTTTTTATTGGTTTGTCGGAAAAGTAGACTTATTTTGGCACCCGATGGCGGTTGGGCGATTTTGGAAGTACTAGAGGCATGCTCAGCTCTTTTATCGCTATGGCATTAGACAGGTGCCAGTTCTAGCTGCAGTCTAAAAGGAATAGTGAGTGATTTGCTTGATTTGACATCAAGTTGAAGATGGAAGACCAAACTGTGCATTTTTGCCATATTTTACTGTTTTACTTCCGTAAAGGGAAGAACGCGCGTCAAACTTGTGAAAAGTTGCGTAAAGTGTACGGTGATAATGCTCTACTAGAACGTCAGTGCCTGCGGTGGTTCGCAAAATTCCGTGCTGGTGATTTTGACCTCAACGATGCTCCTCTGTCGGGGAGGCCCACCGAGGTTGATGACGACCAAATCAAGGAATTGTTCGAGTCAAACTCACGTTACACGACACGAGAGATTGCAGGCACATTGCACATCCATCATTCAAGCATTCACGACCACCTGAAGAAGCTGGGATACGTAAACAAGCTTGATGTGTGGGTTCCTCATGAACTCAAAGAAGCTCGATAGACTGCACGTATAAACATGTGCGATATGCTCATTAAACGTGAGGAAAACTATCCTTTTTTGAAGCGACTGGTGACGAAAAGTGGATTGTGTACAACAATGTGCTACGCAAACTGTCTTGGTCCCGACGTGCTGCTTCGCCTCAAACGACATCCAAAGCTGACATTCCTCAGCGGAAGGTTCTGGTCTAAGAGTGGTGGGATTTTAAAGCTGTCATGTTTTCCGAGCTCCTACCACGGTACCAAACAATCATTTCGAATGTGTACCGTCGGCAATTGGACAGTTTGAACGAATCCATCATCCAGAAACGTCCAGAGCTCGTTCATCGTAAAGGTGTTGTGTTCCATCACGACAATGCGAGACCACACACAAGTTTGATCACCCGCCAAAAATTATTGGAGCTTGGGTGGGATGTGTTGCCACACCCAGCATACTCGCCTGACCTTGCGCCGTCAGATTTTCTCTTGTTTCACTCTCTTCAACAGTCCTTGCGTGATATAACGTTTAATTCAGATGAGGCTGTAAATCAGCCCCTTGTACAGTTTTTTGCCACGAAAGTCAGATCCTTCTATGAACGAAACATTCTGCAGTTCACTGAAAGATGGCAAAAGGTTATCGAACAAAACAGGTATTATATCGTTGATTGATCTTTGTTCTTTCTATCAATAAATGACCTTTGCGAAACATTGCTAAAATACGTCATGACTTTTCCGACAACCCTATATATATATATATATATCGGGATGTAAGGTCAGGTGATGCGTAACATCACAGCCTCTCCTTGACAAATGTCAACCCCGCCTTCTCGTGGTGCATCCTGTTCCCACTAAAGGGGCTCTGACGACCGCCAACAGCGGTATAACTATACCATCGGGATCAGAGGAAATGCTATCCCACACTCACCAACCCGCTTGGCCAGCGTGGTGAGTTATGGCCAAACACCTCCAAAATGACTCTACAACTTAAATCTTGGCCCTCAGTCTCCGGCAGCTGGAATGTACCTGGCCAAGGCAGCGGCCAGTGCGACATGAAGGCAGAGGGTGCTAAGAATCCCCGGAGGACCGGACTAGGCTGCCATTTGATGTTGACCTTGGCTACCTATAACGGACGCTCCCTATCTTCTGATTCAAGGCTTCTTGAATTGGAAGAGGAACTACAAAGGATCAAGCGGGACATCGTCGGGCTAAGTGAGGTAAGGAGAAAAGGAGAAGATCTCATTGAACTGAAAAGTGGACATCTCTTCTATTATCGTGGGACAGATACTGGCAGAACTAATGGTGTTGGATTTATAATAAACAAGAAACTGAAGGATAAAGTGGTAGAAGTTGAAAGTTCCTCGGACAGAGCTGCACTTTGACTCGTTATCCAATTATCGAGAAGATACCAGGCTCAGATTATTCAAACTTATGCACCCACCACAAGTCATCCTGAAGAAGAAATTGAAGAATTTTATGAGGAAATTCGTCATCTAAATAATAAAGGTAAGCAGCACTTGAAGATAATTATGGGAGATTTCAATGCAAAAATAGGGCACCGGCAACAGAATGAAACTTCAGTAGGTAAATTCGGTCACGGCAACAGAAACCAGCGTGGAAATACTCTCGTTGAGTTTGCAGAGGCAGAAGGGTTTTTCATCTTGAACTCCTTTTTCAAGAAAAAGTCACACAGGAAATGGACATGGAGACATCCAATTGGGACGACAAGTGAAATTGATTTTATTATGTGTAACAAAAAATTCGTCATCGAAGACTGCAGTGTGCTGAACAAGTTCAACACAGGTAGTGACCATAGATTGGTGAGATGTAAGATGCACCTCAACACTAAACTGGAACGTGGCAAGCTCATAAGACAAACAAAATGTATTGACATAACCAACCTTAAAAAACACCATAATACTTTCAAGTTGGAACTGAAGAACAGATTCTCTGCTTTAGAAGGCCTAACATCGGAAGAAGTGGATATTTCGGAAGTTAACAGAAAAGTAACCAAAGCTCTTATGGAAACAGCAACAAAATTAGCTGGGTCTAAGAACAAGTTGCATGTGAACAAATTATCAGGAAAAACCAAAATGTTGATGCAAAAAAGAAGAGAGATGAGGACAACTAAAGAAGATGTGACTTCCAAAGTGGAATATATAGAGCTATGCAAGACAGCACGAAAAAGTATCACTGAAGACGTAAGGAAATTCAACTGTGAGCTAGTGAGGAAAGCAATTGAAAACAACCAAAGCCTAAAGATAGCAAAGGGACATCTCAGTAAGGGAAGAAAACAGATTATGGCTCTGAGAAAAGAAGATGGTTCTATAACAAGAAATAGAGGCAAAATTTTGACTAGAGTGAAAGATTTCTACTCCAAATTATATGAAAGGGATGATACATGTACTCCAGACATCATGAAAGGTACCAGAGTTCTTCCCGTCCTCCCAGCAGAAGTTGCTCATGCAATCAAGAACATGAAGAGGGGGAAAGCTCCAGGAGAAGATGAAATTACTATAGACATCATACAAGAAGCAAGTGGAGAAATTGAAACAGTACTCGCCCAAATTTTCACTCGATGCCTTAATGAAGGGAAGATTCCTGAGGATTGGAACAATGCTACAATGATCCTGCTACATAAAAAAGGTGACATTGAGGATCTCAGGAACTACAGACCTATCAGCCTCCTATCAGTGGTTTATAAAATCTTCACTAAAGTTCTTTCACACCGCTTGAAGGTAACACTGGACATGGCTCAACCGAGAGAACAAGCTGGATTCAGGAGTGGCTACAGCACAATAGATCATATCCACGTACTGAGAGAACTAATTGAAAGAGCGAGGGAATATGAACTTCCATTGTGCATGACTTTTATCGATTATGAAAAAGCCTTTGATAAGGTGAAACCATCAGCAGTTACCACGGCTCTGAAATCCTGCGGTATTGAAGATGCATACATTAATATTATTAATAACATCTATGAAAATGCAAGTGCAAAGATTCGGCTGTTTGAAAATACAACACACATAAAAATTGGAAAGGGAGTGAGACAAGGTGACACCATATCTCCGAAGCTCTTTAATGCCACATTGGAAAATGTCTTTCAATCACTGAACTGGGAAAACAAAGGGATAAAGATTAATGGAGATTATCTAACCCACCTTCGTTTTGCTGATGACGTAGTCATTTTTGCAACTACCCCATCAGAGCTGCAGAGTATGATCCAGGAACTTGCTGACAAGAGTAAAGAAGTGGGATTAAAAATGAACTTTCAGAAGACAAAAGTGATGTTCAATGCTTTTACAAGAAATGTAGATTTATCGATTGATGGAGAAAAGCTGGAGATAACAGACACATACGTTTATCTTGGACAGCAGATATCAAGTGAGGCTCACATTGATGAAGAAATTAATCGGCGTACAAAACTTGCCTGGAGAGCTTTTGGAAGAAACAGCATAATTTTCAAGAGCAATATGCCATTATGTCTTAAAAGAAAAGTGTTTGATCAATGCATCCTTCCAGTGTTTACGTATGGTGCAGAGACGTGGACCTTAACTAAAAGAGACATACAAAGGCTGCAGACAACTCAAATAAGCATGGAGAGGTGCATGCTTGGTATAACCAGGAGAGATAAGAAGAGGAACTCGTGGATCCGAAAAATGACGAGAGTGGAAGACATCATGATCAGAGTTAAATCCCTGAAATGGCAATGGGCTGGACATACTGCCAGAAGGACAGACCATAGATAGACAGCCGAAATTTTAGATTGGATTCCAAGGGACAGGAAAAGACCCAGAAAAAGACCACATGGGAGATGGGTGGATGAAATTCGTAAATATGCGGGAGTGACATGGAGGAGACTGGCACAAGACAGACCGTTGTGGAGGAAACTTGGGGAGACCTTCGTCCAGCAGTGGATTGATAATGGTTGACAATGATGATGGAGGAGACTGGCACAAGACAGACCGTTGTGGAGGAAACTTGGGGAGACCTTCGTCCAGCAGTGGATTGATAATGGTTGACAATGATGATGATATATATATCATTGTCAACCATTATCAATCCACTGCTTGATAATGGTTGACAATGATGATGATATATATATCATTGTCAACCATTATTAATCCACTGCTGGACGAAGGTCTCCCCAAGTTTCCTCCACAACGGTCTGTCTTGTGTCAGTCTCCTCCATGTCACTCCCGCATACTTTCGAATTTCATCCACCCATCTTCCATATGGTCTTCTGGGTCTTTTCCTGCCCTTGGAATCCAATCTAAAATTTTTTCGCCTGTCCATCGATGGTCTGTCCTTCTGGCAGTATGTCCAGTCCATTGCCATTTCAGGGATTAACTCTGATCATGATGTCTTCCACTCTTGTCATTTTTCGGATCCACGAGTTCCTCTTCTTATCTCTCCTGGTTACACCAAGTATGCACCTCTCCATGCTACTTTGAGTTGTCTGCAGCCTTTGTATGTCTCTTTTAGTTAAGGTCCACGTCTCTGCACCATTAAGCACTGAAAGGATGCATTGATCAAACACTTTTCTTTTTAAGACATAATGGCATATTGCTCTTGAAAATTATGCTGTTTCTTCCAAAAGCTCTCCAGGCAAGTTTTGTACGCCGATTAATTTCTTCATCAATGTGACCCTCACTTGATATCTGCTGTCCAAGATAAACGCACGTGTCTGTTATCTCCAGCTTTTCTCCATCAATCGATAAATCTTCATTTCTTGTAAAAGCATTAAACATCACTTTTGTCTTCTGAAAGTTCATTTTTAATCCCACTTCTTTACTCTTGTCAGCAAGTTCCTGGATCATACTCTGCAGCTCTGATGGGGTAGTTGCAAAAATGACTATGTCATCAGCAAAATGAAGGTGGGTTAGATAATCTCCATTAATTTTTATCCCTTTGTTTTCCCAGTTCAGTGATTGAAAGACATTTTTCAATGGGGCATTAAAGAGCTTCGGAGATATGGTGTCACCTTGTCTCACTCCTTTTCCAATTTTTATGTGTGTTGTATTTTCAAACAGCCGAATCGTTGCTCTTGCATTTTCATAGATGTTATTAATAATATTAATGTATGCATCTTCAATACCGCAGGATTTCAGAGCCATTGTAACTGCTGATGGTTTCACCGAATCAAAGGCTTTTTCATAATCGGTAAAAGCCATGCACAATGGAAGTTCATATTCCTCGCTCTTTCAATTAGTTCTCTCAGTACGTGGATATGATCTATTGTGCTGTAGCCACTCCTGAATCCAGCTTGTTCTCTCGGTTGAGCCATGTCCAGTGTCACCTTCAAGCGGTGTGAAAGAACTTTAGTGAAGATTTTATAAACCACTGATAGGAGGCTGATAGGTCTGTAGTTCCTGAGATCCTCAATGTCTCCTTTTTATGTAGCAAGATCTTGTAGCATTGTTCCAATCCTCAGGAATCTTCCCTTCATTAAGGCATCGAGTGAAAATTTGGGCGAGTACTGTTTCGATTTCTCCACTTGCTTTTTGTATGATGTCTACAGTAATTCCATCTTCTGGAGCTTTTCCCCGCTTCATGTTCTTGATTGCATGTGCAATTTCTGCTGGGAGGACTGGGAGAACTCTGGTATCTTTCATGATGTCTGGAGTACATGTATCATCCCTTTCATATAATTTGGAGTAGAAATCTTTCACTCTTGTCAAAATTTCGCCTCTATTTCTTGTTACAGAACCATCTTCTTTTCTCAGAGCCATAATCTGTTTTCTTCCTTACTGAGATGTCCCTTTGCTATCTTTAGGCTTTGGTTGTTTTCAATTACTTTCCTTACTAGTTCACAGTTGAATTTCCTTACGTCTTCAGTGATACTTTTTCGTACTGTCTTGCATAGCTCTATATATTCCACTTTGGAAGTCACATCTTCTTTAGTTGTCCTCATCTCTCTTCTTTGCATCAACATTTTGGTTTTTCCTGATAATTTGTTCACATGCAACTTGTTCTTAGACCCAGCTAATTTTGTTGCTGTTTCCATAAGAGCTTTGGTTACTTTTCTGTTAACTTCAGAAATATCCACTTCTTCCGATGTTAGGCCTTCTAAAGCAGAGAATCTGTTCTTCAGTTCCAATTTGAAGGTATTACGGTGTTTTTTAAGGTTGGTTATGTCAATACATTTTGTTTGCCTTATGAGCTTGCTACGTTCGAGTTTAGTGTTGAGGTGCATCTTACATCTCACCAATCTATGGTCACTACCTGTGTTGAACTTGTTTAGCACACTGCAGTCTTCTATGAAGAATTTTTTGTTACACATAATAAAATCAGTTTCACTTGTCGTCCCATTTGGATGTCTCCATGTCCATTTCCTGTGTGACTTTTTCTTGAAAAGGAGTTCAAGATGAAAATCCTTCTGCCTCTGCAAACTCAACGAGAGTATTTCCACGCTGGTTTCTGTTGCCGTGACCGAATTTTCCTACTGAAGGTTCATTCTGTTGTCTTTGCCCGAGTTTTGCATTGAAATCTCCCATAATTATTTTCAAGTGCTGCTTACCTTTATTATTTAGATGACGAATTTCCCCATAAAATTCTTCAATTTCTTCTTCAGGATGACTTGTGGTGGGTTCATAAGTTTGAATAATCTGAGCCTGGTATCTTCCCGAGAGTTGGATAACGAGTCGTGCAGCTCTGTCAGAGGAACTTTCAACTTCTACAACTTTATCCTTCAGTTTCTTGTTTATTATAAAACCAACACCACTATTTCTGCCAGTATCAGTCCCACGATAGTAGAAGAGATGTCCACTTTTCAGTTCAATGAGATCTTCTCCTTTTCTCCTTACCTCCCTTAGCCCGACGATGTCCCACTTGATCCTTTGTAGTTCCTCTTCCAATTCAAGAAGCCTTGAATCAGAAGATAGGGAGCGTCCATTATACATTGCCAAGGTTAGCATAAGATGGCAGCCTAGTCCGGTCGTCGGGGATTCTTAGCACCCTCTGCCTTCATGTCGCACTGGCTGCCTTGGCCAGGTACATTCCAGCTGCCGGAGACTGAGGGCCAAGATTTAAGTTGTGAAGTCATTTTGGAGGGGTTTGGCCATAATTTGCCAAGCGGGTTGGTGAGTGTGGGATAGCATTTCCTCTAATCCCGATGGTATAGTTATACCGCTATTGGCGGTCGTCAGAGCCCTTTTAGTGGGAACAGGATGCACCACGAGAAGGCAGGGTTGACATTTGTCAAGGAGAGGATGTGATGTTACGCATCACCTGACCTTACATCCCATATATATATATATATATTCCTTGACAAATGTCAACCCTGCCTTCTCGTGGTGCATCCTGTTTCCACTAAAAGGGCTCTGACGACCGCCAATAGCGGTATAACTATACCATCGGGATTAGAGGAAATTCTATCCCACACTCACCAACCCGCTTGGCCAGCGTGGTGAGTTATGGCCAAACCCCTCCAAAATGATTCCACAACTTAAATCTTGGCCCTCAGTCTCCGGCAGCTGGAATGTACCTGGCCAAGGCAGCGGCCAGTGCGACATGAAGGCAGAGGGTGCTAAGAATCCCCGGAGGACCGGACTAGGCTGCCATCTGATGCTGACCTTGGCTACCTATAACGGACGCTCCCTATCTTCTGATTCAAGGCTTCTTGAATTGGAAGAGGAACTACAAAGGATCAAGTGGGACATCGTTGGGCTAAGTGAGGTAAGGAGAAAAGGAGAAGATCTCATCGAACTGAAAAGTGGACATCTCTTTTACTATCGTGGGACAGATACTGGCAGAACTAGTGGTGTTGGATTTATAATAAACAAGAAACTGAAGGATAAAGTTGTAGAAGTTGAAAGTTCCTCTGACAGAGCTGCACGACTCGTTATCCAACTCTCGAAAAGATACCAGGCTCAGATTATTCAAACTTATGCACCCACCACAAGTCATCCTGAAGAAGAAATTGAAGAATTTTATGAGGAAATTTGTCATCTAAATAATAAAGGTAAGCAGCACTTGAAAATAATTATGGGAGATTTCAATGCAAAAATAGGGCAACGGCAACAGAATGAAACTTCAGTAGGTACATTCGGTCACGGCAACAGAAACCAGCGTGGAAATACTCTCGTTGAGTTTGCAGAGGCAGAAGGGTTTTTCATCTTGAACTCCTTCTTCAAGAAAAAGCCACACAGGAAATGGACATGGAGACATCCAAATGCGACGACAAGTGAAATTGATTTTATTATGTGTAACAAAAACTCGTCATAGAAGACTGCAGTGTGCTAAACAAGTTCAACACAGGTAGTGACCATAGATTGGTGAGATGTAAGATGCACCTCAACACTAAACTTGAACGTGGCAAGCTCATAAGACAAACAAAATCTATTGACATAACCAACCTTAAAAAACACCATAATACCTTCAAGTTGGAACTGAAGAACAGGTTCTCTGCTTTAGAAGGCCTAACATCGGAAGAAGTGGACATCTCTGAAGTTAACAGAAAAGTAACCAAAGCTCTTATGGAAACAGCAACAAAATTAGCTGGGTCTAAGAACAAGTTGCATGTAAACAAATTATCAGGAAAAACCAAAATGTTGATGCAAAAAAGAAGAGAGATGAGGACAACTAAAGAAGATGTGACTTCCAAAGTGGAATATATAGAGCTATGCAAGACAGTAAGAAAAAGTATCACTGAAGACGTAAGAAAATTCAACTGTGAACTAGTGAGGAAAGCAATTGAAAACAACCAAAGCCTAAAGATAGCAAAGGGACATCTCACTAATTGAAGAAAACAGATTATGGCACCGAGAAAAGATGGTTCTGTAACAAGAAATAGAGGCGAAATTTTGACAAGAGTGAAAGATTTCTACTCCAAATTATATGAAAGGGATGATACATGCACTCCAGACATCATGAAAGATACCAGTACCAGAGTTCCTCCAGTCCTTCCAGCAGAAGTTGCACATGCATTCAAGAACATGAAGCGGGGAAAAGCTCCAGGAGAAGATGCAATTACTGTAGACATCATACTAGAAGCAAGTGGAGAAATCGAAACAGTACTCGCCCAAATTTTCACTCGATGCCTTAATGAAGGAAAGATTCCTGAGGATTGGAACACCGCTACAATGATCCTGCTACATAAGAAAGGTGACACTGAGGATCTCGGAAACTACAGACCTATCAGCCTCCTATCAGTAGTTTATAAAATCTTCACTAAAGTTCTTTCACACCACTTGAAGGTAACACTGGACATGGCTCAACCGAGAGAACAAGCTGGATTCAGGAGTGGCTACAGCACAATAGATCATATCCACGTACTGAGAGAACTAATTGAAAGAGCGAGGGAATATGAACTTCCATTGTGCATGACTTTTATCGATTATGAAAAAGCCTTTGATTCGGTGAAACCATCAGCAGTTACAATGGCTCTGAAATCCTGCGGTATTGAAGATGCATACATTAATATTATTAATAACATCTATGAAAATGCAAGTGCAAAGATTCGGCGGTTTGAAAATACAACACACATAAAAATTGGAAAGGGAGTGAGACAAGGTGACACCATATCTCTGAAGCTCTTTAATACCACATTGGAGGGTGTTTTTCAGTCGCTGAGCTGGGAAAACAAAGGGATAAAGATTAATGGAGATTATCTAACCCACCTTCGTTTTGCTGATGACGTAGTCATTTTCGCAACTGGCCCATCAGAGCTGCAGAGTATGATCCAGGAACTTGCTGACAAGAGTAAAGAAGTGGGATTAAAAATGAACTTTCAGAAGACAAAAGTGATGTTCAATGCTTTTACAAGAAATGAAGATTTATCGATTGATGGAGAAAAGCTGGAGATAACAGACACGTGCGTTTATCTTGGACAGCAGATATCAAGTGAGGGTCACATTGATGAAGAAATTAATCGGCGTACAAAACTTGCCTGGAGAGCTTTTGGAAGAAACAGCATAATTTTCAAGAGCAATATGTCATTATGTCTTAAAAGAAAAGTGTTTGATCAATGCATCCTTCCAGTGCTTACGTATGGTGCAGAGACGTGGACCTTAACTAAAAGAGACATACAAAGGCTGCAGACAACTCAAAGTAGCATGGAGAGGTGCATACTTGGTGTAACCAGGAGAGATAAGAAGAGGAACTCGTGGATCCGAAAAATGACAAGAGTGGAAGACATCATGATCAGAGTTAAATCCCTGAAATGGCAATGGGCTGGACATACTGCCAGAAGAACAGACCATCGATGGACAGCCGAAATTTTAGATTGGATTCCAAGGGACAGGAAAAGACCCAGAAGAAGACCACATGGAAGATGGGTGGATGAATTTCAAAAGTATGCGGGAGTGACATGGAAGAGACTGGCACAAGACAGACCGTTGTGGAGGAAACTTGGGGAGACCTTCGTCCAGCAGTGGATTGATAATGGTTGACAATGATGATGATGATATATATATTGACAAAAAAATTAACAATGTTTTTTATTTATTTATTATTTTTTTTTTTTGTTGTGAAACACTTATATTCTAAAACTAATACACTTTTTTGGGCAACTATTTTAGTCATTAACATAAGTTATTTAGGCTACTATTTGTTCCATTAGTGGCTACTAAAGCAACTATTTTCTTGGGTGTGATAGGCTGGCAGCCCTGCATATATTGTAATTGAGTTTTGGATTTTCGTTTCACTTATTCTTTCAACTAATTTCTTCCATTGTTTCTTGTCTGTCCAGGGATATAAAGACATAAAAATAGCGCCTGTGGCCTCTTAGGGCCCATAGGTGTAGATTTATTGTTATTATTATTCAGATATTTAATTTTGAATTAAAAAATTCTGCTTGGTCTAAAATTTTAAATGAAATTTTGGTCCTTATACAAGTTTAGCCATAACTTTCGATGAATGTCGTTGATTAAACTTACATATTTTTACTGTTTTAAAAAAGTTATTGTATTAAAAAAAATGTAAAATTAGCCTACAACTCAGGAGTTTCTTGAACATCAGTATTTGTTTTTATTTAATATTCTGCATATTTAGTATTTAAAGATATTGTAATTACTATTTTTTTTTTTACCACGAGTTGTACATGGTACGCCACTGTATATGTCCCTTGCTACAGTTTCACAAGGAAAACTGGCGGGATCCAGTTTAGTGGCACATTGAAACGCTTCCTCATAACCAGGGTTGGTGAGGTAATTTACTCGTTATGTATTTTACATTAACTACGTGTAATATACAAGTAATTTACTTGGTATAGAAAACCAGTAAAAAAACTAATTATCTTTCATGCATAAATGGTATAGGAAACCAGTTTAATTGCATTACATTTCAAACTGAAATAGTGGGAAGAGTCTTCAATCAATTAGAATGTTGAGCTTCCGCCAGTGAGGGTGGGAAAAAACTGTATTTAATAAGAATGGTGTCTGCTTTGAACTGAGGCCAACAGTAAAACCTCCCACATTTAAATGACAGAGAACATGTGTAGTTTGCGTATTTGTTATAGTTTCACCGCTGAGTCGAAAAAGGTCACGTGTTGCGACTTTCAGCGCCGTTGAACTTCTATGTTTGCCCAGTGACCGTGCTGCCATAAGCAGCGCTTTCACGCCTTTCGGGTTTTTTCCCCATCAATGAGTGAGGAAAGGGTGATCGAATATTGCTTTTGCTGATTGCTGGTCGACAAAGATCATTGGTCCCTTCCTTCCGCTGTAGATCAGTTTTAAAAGGCGGGTTCTTACTCCATGCTTTACCTGTATCGTAACTAGTTTTTTCAGCACTAAAGTTAATTACGTCTCTTTTTCGTTTTCCTGAGTGTGCAAAAAATCTTTATTTTTCTGGGTTTCTTTCTTTAGTTATTGTAATTATTTCTGCAATACAAAGATGTCCTATTTTAAACGCTCATTTCAGACTGATTGGTAGACAAAGTATTCATGGATTTCTGAAGTGCCATTCGATAAGAGTATGGTGTACTGCCAACTATGGCAATTGAAGTTTAGTTTGAGTAATATGGGTTTACGAGCAGTGACAAGTCGTCGACGTGGAAAAAAACATGTAAAAGAAAAAAGTGCTTTAACTTCAAGAAGTGGGAACTGTTTTTCATCATCGTCTAAAAAATCGATCCGGTTCTACGGATGTAGTGGGAAACTGCACGAAGCTCCTTATTCTGTCCAGACTCAACTTCACTTGAGTCTCGACAGAATAAGGAGCTGTGCAGCATGACCAAATTTCTTTTAAAAGGAAGTGTTACAGAAGCAGAGACAATGTGATGCTTGCAATCTATAACTAATGACACACAAATCGTTATGGTCTGCCGAGAAAGATGTACAGTGCTTTATTATTAGAATGTTCCCGGATTCTGATTTAGCAAAAAGTATGAAATTGAGCAGGGAAAAAATGTTATACATAATTGTTCATAGTATTTCACCGTTATTTGAGAAACCCTTGCTAGAGAAAATTCTTGCTTATGAACATTTTGTTGTAGGATTTGACGAATCCCTTAAAAGAATATCTCAGAAACAGCAGATAGACCTGAATGTGCAGCTTTAGAAAACACATGAAAGTGTGGTCCAAACTCGTTATTTCGCATCAGTGTTTCTTCAGCGGACTTGTGCTTCCGATTTATTAACTGCGTTTAATGATGTTACACGGTCTTTGGATATAAAACGGAAGCCTTTACAGCTATCGATGGATGGTCCTAATGTAAACAAGAATTTTTTAAGGACCTCCAGGATGATTTAAAAGATGGAAATGACCCAGATGGACCAGAACTTCTTTACACTGGATGGGTTGCATGTGGTAAATGGCCGCCTCGGTGGAGCAGTGGTCTAAGCGATGGCTTCTGATCATTCGTCCGGAAAGGGTCGGGGTTCGAATCCCGGTGTGGCATGGATGTTGTGCTTGTGTTACGGCTCTGGTTCTCTCCCTTCCCTGGAACCAGAGTCCCTAACTTAGGGACGGGCGACTGCTTATAGCCCATTTAGTTGCTCACGGTGGTCGTTAAACCTCCAATAAAAAAAATGTGGTAAATGGTGCCTTTAAAACAGGAACTGTGGCTACTGGATAAAAAATTCTAGAATTCCATAGGGCATTGTACTGTTTGTTTAAAGATTCACCAGCAAGAAGGGCACTGAAACTACTTTATTCCCCCCCCCCCCAAAATTTTCAGTTAGGTGGCCGGGGAACTCTGAAGTTGCCCAAAGAGCAATGGACATAATTCCTTACCTGAAGAGTTTTATTGATGTAGTTGAGAAGAATGGTCAAGCCCCTACCTGCAAAAGCTACCAGGTTGTGAAAGAGGTTATGCAGGATAAAGTATTTCCAGCAAAGCTGTCTTTCTTCAGGACAATAGCTAACGAAATGGTGGGTTTCTTACGTGAGTATCAAACTGATGTCCCAGTGATATCCTTTCTATATACTTATCTCTCCATTCTGATGCAAGGGTTTATGGAGAGGTTTGTAGAAGATGCGAAATTATCAAACACTGGGTATTGATTTAAATGATGCCGCAAACATACGTCCAGCAAAGTGAGTCGATGTGAGAATAGCCACAGTGTTCTCTCAGAAAATCAGATGTGTCAGAGAAGGATATTGCCTTATTCAAGAATAAGTGTAGAAATTTCTTACTGAAATGTGTTTCCAAGATGAAAGAGTGCTCACTGTTAGCTTATACTTTGACGAAGTCAGTGTCTTGTTTTGACCCAGCAGTTGTGTTAAAGGAGAAAGTGCCGCCCCGGTGGTGCAGTGGTCTAAGCGATGGCCTCTGATCATTTGTCCGAAAGGGGTCCGGGTTCGAATCCCGGTGAGGCATGGATGTTGTGTTTGTCTTACGGCACTGGTTCTCTCCCTTCCCTGGAACCAGTGACCCTAAATTAGGGACGGGCGACTGCTTATAGCCCATTGAGTTGCTCACGGTGGTAGTTAAACCTCCAATCAAAAAAAAAAAAAAAAAAAGGAGAAAGTATTTAGCAAATGTCTCACACAACTGCTCCTCATTTTGTCTCCGAAAAATTGGATTGGAGGCTGGCAGCAGATAAAGCCAAAAAACAAAAACAGATGAAAGACATCTACAGCAGGCCTCATGTAATGAAATGCTTCCAACAATATAAAAGATCTAAAACGATTGATAAATTCTGGTCTGCTGTTTTTGACGGAGAAGGTAGCTGTGGAGATGCAGGGAGATGCAGTAAAGGTAATGAAGATGGTTATGATCCTGTCACATGGCAATGTCAATCTTGAATGAGGGATTTCTATAAACAGTGACTGTTTGTGGAAGAACATGAGTGAGTTGTCACTGGTGGCCAGAAGAAGGGTCTATGATCATGTTATTTCTAAGGGTGGCCTTGCTGATCTGGCTATTACGAAACAGATGGTCCATTATGCTCGAAATGCAAGAGCAAGGTTTGATGAATAAAAAAAACAGCAACTCAAAGAACAGCTGGGAAAAAAGGCTGCTCTAAGAAGGAAAAGGGAAGTACCATCACAGCTGAAAGTTGGCATCTAAAAAAGCAAAGGTTTTGCAACAGGCACAGAGAGAGAGAGAGAGAGAGAGAGAGAGAGAGAGATATTATAGAACAGCAGATGGGAGCTCTTCGGATGCAGCAAAAAAGTTACTGAAATGTTTGCAGTATTTTTTAAAATCTATTTTACCTCTATTCAATGAATGTTCTATACATTGAAACTATTACGAACATCTCTCAGTACTGACAGTTTTGGATTCCCCGTCTGAAATGTTATCAAACTAATTGACTTTCATGAATATGGACACTAATTACAGAATTCTTGAGATTGGAATAAGACTTCTACAATGCTGGCACTTCTCCAAATTTCTGATGCAGAAATATTTCAAAATTCTCAATGAGCATGCATACAGCAGAGAAACTGCAAGCTCTTGCATCTTAATATATCGTGTTTTAATAAAAAAAAATGCCTTCACCCAGATAAGACTCGCTGGATATGTAGTTATTGTGTTCTGAAGTTATTGCATTTGTGGTTGATATTCTTCTAGTAATGTTGTTCTCCACACAATTTTCTAGGGCTTTTGAGGTCATTCCTTTTTTATGAAACCCCTGTAAATGTAAATAAAAAAAAATTTTACAAATCAGAAATAAGAATTGAAGACCCTTTCAGTTTTGAAATGATGGCAGGAAAGTAGTAAGAAATCTAAATACGTAAGTTCATTTCTTTTTGAATTAATTATGCTCATTAAAATGTATTAAACATTTTTCACTTAGATTCTAATTAGATGCATCAATTAAACTTATCTGAGCCGCCCCGGTGGCACAGTGGTCTAAGCGATGGCCTCTGTTCATTCGTCCGAAAGGGGTTCGGGTTCAAATTCCGGTGAGGCATGGATGTTGTGTTTATTTTACGGCACTGGCTCTCTCCCTTCCCTGGAACCAGTGACCTTAAATTAGGGACTAGCGACTGCTTATAGCCCATTGAGTTGCTCACGGTGGTCGTTAAACCCTCAATAATAAGAAAACAAAAACATCTGAAACTTCATTTTAAATCATAGCAAAATCTTTGTGAAGTTATGGTGTTTAAATTTTGACCACTAAAGAGAGTCTCCCATTTATGGACAAAAGTTTGTGACCCATGAGCATCCATAAATGAGCAGAGGTTTCACTGTAATTTTTACCTCTTTTAAACATTTGTCAGTGTAAATGTTTAGTAATTCTAGTGTAAAGTTTGACATTCTGGTTGAAAAATTCTACTGGGAATAGATGCAGATGATCAGGGAAATTTTTTTTTTTTTTTTTTTTTTTTTTTTGATTGGAGGTTTAACGACCACCGTGAGCAACTCAATGGGCTATAAGCAGTCGCCCGTCCCTAATTTAGGGTCACTGGTTCCAGGGAAGGGAGAGAGCCAGTGCCGTAAGACAAACACAACATCCATGCCTCACCGGGATTCGAACCCGGACCCCTTATGGACGAATGATCAGAGGCCAACGCCTTAGACCACTGCGCCACCCAGGGAAATTTCATGATTTATGATCTGGAAATCAGGGAAAACTCTGAATTTTTTTCACAACTTTCTGTAGCCACCCTGTGGAAACACATGAAATAATTAATATAGACATAAATCAAGCTGTTCTTTCCATGTAACATAACCACAGAAATTTGAAAATTTGATCGTCCTGGAACGGGAATCAAACCTCGTCTCCCAATTTGCGCTCGAGTATGTTAACCATTACATCACCCAGGACAATAAAATCCAAACAACTGAGGTTTATTTCGACTGGTGCAGTGAAATCAAAGTCTAACGTTTCAGATTAAATACCTCAGTTGTTTGGATTTCATTGTCCTGGGTGGTGTAACGGTTAGCATACTAGAGTGCAAATCGGGAGACATGGGTTTGATTCCCGTTCCAGGACTATCAAATTTTCAGAATTCTGTGGTTATGTTACATGGACAGAACACCGTGATTTATGTCTATATTATGTAAGTTGTTGTTAGACATGTATTGAAGACCGGGTTTCGGATTTGTGTGTGCATGTATGCACTCATCATTAGTAATTTCTTGGTGTGACATTCACAAAATCTGATGCTTAAATATGCAAGTGTGATTGGTGCATTTGCATGCTTCAGTGTATTTTGCTGATGTCTTATTCTTTGTTCATAAACTGGATTGGTATGGGTGAACATACAAATTGGTTCAGAAGAAAGTGTATAGAATTATGTGAAATCATTTGCCACAGCCAAATATTTTTAGTCACTTCTGAGCTAGTGTGTGTGTGGGTATGAAAAGCATTTCTAGAGATTAGTTCCCAGGTGTTCTGCAAAATACAGGGTGTCCATAAATGAAGTATACAACTTCAGTACGCTATCTAAAAAAAAAAACTACAATAAATAACAACGTACTTTTAATGTCAAAACATTTGGTAACTGTGAAAGTTTTTTTTTTTTTTTAATGTCGGTAGGTCTCTATGAGTACTTCATTGGTTGCTCGCAGGATGTCTTAAACCAGCAGTTCCCAACCTTTTCTACAGTATTCCTCCCCCATCAAGGCTAGCTAGCAATAACTCCCCCCCCCCAGCATACGCACAGGTGTTCATTGCTCTATAATCAGTATTAATTTTGTTTTATTACAAATTCAATGATACCGGATTTGTCCGAGATAGGTCCGGGTTCGAATCCCGGTGAAGCATGGATGTTGTGTTTGTCTTTCGGTACTGGATCTGTCCTTTCCCTGGAACCAGTTGCCCTAAATTAGGGACGTGTGACTGCTTATAGCCCACTGAGTTTGCTCACAGTGGTCGTTAAACCCCCAATAAAAAAACTAAACAATGATACCGGTAATGCTCGATTGAAAATATTAAGAAAACGTGCAACTGCACTACTAAAAATACAAATATACCTACCTACAGCACTTTGCACAAATAAAGTGGGTTATATCTGTACATAGTATACAACCAGGATTTTATTCCTCCTGGATAAAGTTATAATAATCTAAATTAAAAAAAAAATGTTTTCCATATTTTCACAAACTGTACACATCAATGTTTAACTTGGGCTTGTTTTGAATTGCACAAATGATATATGTTTGGTTCTAACTGCGTCAGTCCCACATGCAGGTCTTTCTCCACATTAAAGAGTTTCGCAGGTCTAAGGCCGTCATTGGCGAGAACTTGAAAACAAATGACCCACTGCGGCTGTTGAACTCCGGATTTGCTACTAAAACAAGAAAATCCAAACTTGATATAAATTAAACAATATAATTTATTTCCTATGATAGAAAACAAATTTAAATTAAACGTGTTGCTTATAAATACATTGATTACTTTCAAATAATAAAGCAATAAAAGGAAGAGGACCACCAAAAAACAAGAAAAAAAAAAACATTGTGAGTAAAAGCCTTTTTTATTCTATTTTATAGTAATATCATGTTTGAAATGTAAGGAATTTTTAACTTCCGACGTCCAGAATATAACGTGGCAAAAGCGAACGCTAAGAATTTTCAAATAATTGAAGATAATCAATATATTGATATAAGTTGCGTCATATTGCCTGCACTTTTTCTTTCCTTTATTAGGAGCTGTATTTGGGCCATCAGTAGTAATCCTGCTACTATTTACTAGGTTCACTTTGGTCTGAACATTCTGCACAACTCATAGTTCTCTTCAAATAGCGGTCCATTCTCAATGTCAAGTAGATTAGTTTAGTTCTAGATTAAGTAAAATATATGGCGACAGTAACAACAAGCGTTATTTGCGTGATGACAGAAAACAAATGAGAGAGTGACGGAAAAATACCATGTGCGTGTGGAGGACTATCACATTGTGTTTGGAGGGGTGTCCGTTTTCATCCGCGTACAGTGAATAACATTGCGCGCATCGGCTCGCGCCTCCGCTGCAATTGCTCCGGAGGTGCGCCTCACCGGTTGGGAATCTAGGGTCTAAGCGACAGTCCAGTTCCACCCACGTACGCTGCAGTAATGCATTCTTTGAGATCAGTGATAGATGTAACCTTTTCTTGTACGCATTGTCCTTAATAAAGCCCCAAAGAAAAAAATCGCATGGGGGTAATATCAGGAGAACAAGGTGGTCATGCCGTCGGACCCCCACATCCAATCCAGTGCCCCTGGGAAATGGTGGTCTGAAAATCTGCGTACATCCAAAGACCAGTGTGGACGGAAGTGCTGCATCTTGCTGGTAAATGATGTCTTGAATATCCTGGAGGTGTGGAATTGCAAATTGTTCTATGTCCAGGTACGTTATGCCAGTAACGGTTGGTTCATCAAAGAAAAAAGGGTCTCCCATCACTGTCTTCCATTAGGCCAGCCCAGACATTAACCTTCGGGCTGCCTCTCTCGTGTGCTACGATCACGTTCCATGTCCCGGATTCGGCAGTTATGTTTATTCACTCTGCCAGAAACATGGAATGTTGACTCGTCAATGAAACTGATCCGTGAAAGGAGTGTGGGGGTCTCTGTTAATGCGATTAAGCATGTCTGCCGCAAATGCTTTTCGATGTAGTTGATCATTTGATCGAAGTTTTTGCACTAACTGCACTTTATGTGCATATAGGCATAGATGTTTATGCAGAACCTTTTGAACCATTGCTCGCGGTATTTCGAAATCACGACTGGCGACACGGACGGACTTCTTCGGGCTCCTTAGATAAGCATTACACACGTCTTCCACCTTTTCATCCGAAATGGAAGGTCTCCCAGTGTTTTTGCCTTTCAAGACACTTCCTGTTGCTTTGAATTCATTTTACCCATTGTTCGATGCTCCTTTGTGTTGGCGGCTGTCTCTTCTACTCCGTTCTGAACATACGCAGAACTGTTGTTAGAGATTTTGACTACGCAAACCAAAACACACATGCCGCTTTCTCCATGAGGAAACCATGTCTGTTGTATTCTGTGTTTGACGAGATTTTTCATTAGTGAGACACCAGGTGCCATCTGTCATCTGACTTAACAAACTTTAACACTTGCCAAGTCTCTTGATGATTAAAGTGTTTCTCTATTTATTTTTGTAATAGCATACTGAGGTTGTATACTTCATTTATACACACCCTGCATAATGAAATTATAACTAAATTATAGCACTGTTGGTGTCATCAAAATTTACATTAGGATAAATATCCTTTAGAAGCAACTGATATTAGTCCCTTTTATTACTGTTTTTTGTAGCAAAGATCACAGGCACCGATCTGCTGTAGATGTCAAATGGGTATTTTAAATCAATGTGAGTAATTTCATGCTGGATTTTACTACAAGCTGTACCTGTAGTATCAACTCTAAAGAAGGTTCAACCTAGTAATATATATACACAGGTATGAAATAATTTGAGTCTCTGTCACAAATGTCATTTAAATTGGTTGCATGGGCTGGGCGCAGTACTCTAAAAAATGCATAGCATTATTCCATTGCAAGTATAAAGATTTTTATGGTATGATTTGTTAGTCAAGTTTGAATGTGGCATACAAATTTTATTAACTGAAATGTTTCAAATTTATGATAATTTATTTCCGTGGGGGGGGGGGTGACTGGCTGGCAGTCCATATGTATTTGCATGTAGTATAGTTCATTTATGCCCTTCCCCCAAAAAAGTTCTTGTACAGCACCTGTGCGTGTCGTCCATGACATGAATCTGATCTTTCAGATTGTTTACTTAATTCAAGCAGGTGCTTTTCTAATTTTTAGAAAGTGATATTGGTTCTAGCTGAGTGACTTAATAGCAACCCAACATTTTGCTCCAACACTTTTTGTTCACACAATGCCTTAAGTATTTCCACACAACTAGCTGTCTCCAAGTTGGATTGTAAATGTTACATCAAATGTGTAATAACTCACTTGTGTGATAATTCAGGACAGGTAAAGCAATTTGAATTCTGATTAAAAGTGTTTTAGCTGAGATGTGGAACTGGGTATCTATAAATTACACTCTGTTGTTAATTATGATGGTAAAATTGTTCATCCATTGGGGGATAGCAGCGTTAACAGTCTACTGTCATACCACAAACACTGGGTGATTCATACAGAATAGAACCCACATATTTGGCTGTTAATTGCATGCAACTGGATGAAATGCGATAATACTGAATGGACATATACAGTACTTTGTTTCAAGCTGAAAAAAAAAATAGCACCACAAATCACAGCTCAATCTGGCTCTGCATCTTTTCAGTGGTGAATCATGATATTTTACCTGATTTCCTTTCTAATGTTTTCTTTTAGTGTGTCAGTTGTATGGGACTTGTTACAGAACCCACCTGTAAGATCGCCGCCCCGGTGGCGCTGTGTTTTTTTTTTATTGGAGGTTTACCGACCACCGTGAGTTTTAAGCGATATCTTCTGATCATTCGTCCGAAAGGGGCCAGGGTTCGAATACTGATGTTGTGTTTGTCTTACAGCACTGGCTTTCTCCCTTCCCTGGAACCAGTGGCCCTAAATTAGGGACAGGCAACTGCTTATAGCCCATTGAGTTGCTCACGGTGGTTATTAAACCTCCAATCTTTTTTTTTTTAACCTCATATAAACAAAACAGAAGAGGTGAAATCAGGGGATCATGGTGGGCCATGGCACAGATTCTTTCAAAAGTCAGTTGATTCTTGAAGAAACTCTGGGTTATTAATGTGATTCCCTTGAAGTATGGAATGGGGCACCATCTTACTGGAAGTAACCTTTAATAAGTTCCACATTTTCCAGTTATTACACAAACTGAGAAAATGTTCAAATATACAGTGGTACCTACCGTATCTTTAAGGAAAATGGGACTGACAATACTTTGATGAGACATGGCACGCCAAACTTGCACTTTCTGTGGGTGCCGTGGTCCTTTGTTAATCATGTAAGTATTCTTGATAGCCTATATCCTGTAAATCTATGAGTTTGTGTACCTTGACAAATGGAGCCAAGTGTCATCCATGAACCATTTAATTTTGAGTACTGAAACAAGGTTTCGAAACCATTGGTGATAATGTATTTACTTCTTTTCTGGTTTTAAAGCAATAGGTGGACTACTGTCACTCGGTAAGACTGAAGCTGTGTCTGTGTGGTAGTTCTCTGACATGGAAGTAAGAATGATCAAATTCCTGAGACAATTTCTACAGAGATTTCCTGAGAGACTGCTCCAGTTTGGCTTGCACAACCACTTCCATACCCTAAGGCAGTGGTAGGCAAAACACCAAAATTTTCAGGAGCAAACACATTTTTTCATCAGGTACAAGGAGAAAACCACGATCAATCTAAATTAAAACTACACGTACAGAATTGTGGACTTCAACAGTTAAAGTTAATGTATTATTTCTTAGATATTTTGAATATTAATGTACAGATTGAAGATTTATTTTTTTTAATGAAATTTTGAAGATTAATTTTCCGACGCAAATACGGAATAAAAATCATCGATGCATGATCAGAATAAATCTGTACATCACAACCAACGCAACTAACAAACACCCCATATAATGTCGCACATCTCAGCCGGGACAAATCTTTCAGCCTGTTTTATTGTGTATTTTTAATCACATCTGATGAAGGATTTAAAGTAAATCCGAAAGTGCTCATGTATTTTTAGGAACTGGTTTTATGTAACGGAACTTTTATTATTTCATAATCTAATCGTGCATAAGACGACAGACATTATTCTTCAATCATTCTAGCATGAATTTTTGGTTTTAATTCTTAGATATTGTTTAATAATTCAATGCAGAATCCACCAGTAGTGCTAGGGAATATACTATACATTTGTATTAAGTTTCATTTCAAAACAGATTCTCACTTTAGAAAGTTCAGCTTTGTGTTGTGGTGTCTTACATTCAATAACCATGAATGAATTATAGTCATAAGCGCTCCATGCGAAATCAATGCCATGGCTACGAATCTCTCAGATGCACCATCTCTCTTGGGTTGCACCGCAGAACTCCAGCCTGATTTACTACTGCCAGTACCACTACAGAATGCATAACTCTGCTGGTGATGGTACTGAAAATTGATATTTTCATTCTGATTTTACTATAAAAAATATATGAACAGAAAAATCCATATATACTGTACTTGTTACTTTGTTGAAGAGATGGAAGAGTCCCAACAGAAATCTAAAATCCGAAACATAAAAATTTCATAATAGAATTTGAAAACTCAGGCATCAGGTGAAAATTTTCAGGTGACTGGGCACCTTAAATTTGTCTACCCTTGGCCTCGGTTACACAATTGTATATGAACAATATTTAAGGGGGGTGTCCAAGGAGTCTGACCACTTGGGCCGCGGGTGGCCTAGTGGGCAACGTTTGTGACTGCCAAAGAAAGGACCTCAGGTTCGATCCCAGAAGGTACGAATGCTCGATCCACTAAATATCCGCCGTGCGTCGGATGAGCACGTTAAGCCGTCGGACCCCGGGTACTGCCCCCGGGTAATAAATAAGGGCGTCTTCCTCCCTCTTTCTACTTCGCTTCCGTGTCACTTTCCTATCGGGCAATCTATCCCAAATCTTCTAGCTTCCTATTTCTAAGGGTTGTTTAAGACCTCGGGTCAGACACTCCCTTCCTAAAATCCTCTACATATGATGATTTTGATCAGTCTGACCACTTTATCCCTAGAAATGTGTTAACTCATTGAGTTTTTCTGATTTCTTTTTTATGTTAAACTAACCATAACCCATCAAAAATTACATGCTTAAAACAGAATGAAATTGAATTAATTTAACAATTGCTTTCAATTTGTCAGTGAGTTCAATGAATTGTATATTTATCAAAAACACACGTGTAACTTAATTCAGCGTATTTATATATCCTCCCTTATGTGCAGCTACAGAAGGAGTAAAAGAATAATATGCCATTTAATGTTTTGTAAAACCATGTGTATTTGTGTCTCAAATGTCATTTTTGGGCCCCAAAATGGCAAATATTTGTGGTATATTTTCCTGTATCTAAACCTAGAGAAACTGGTTTTCATTACTATGGCAACAAAGCACATCATCATCATACAAAATTGTAATGAAAATCATGTACAGTCAACCCTTGATGTGTACCACAAACATTTGTTGCGTTATTATGCATTGGTGGCATTCTATCAAATTGCTAAAAAATATATATATTATTTTTAAGTAAAAACTAACCCAAAATTTGTTAATTATAGTTCATCAAAAATCATAATTAGCATTTAGTTACAAACATGTTAATTAGAAAAAATGCTGTCATATGCTATGCACTTAGTGCACACTGTAGTTTGGAAATGCTTTTTTCCATCTCAGAAGCTTCTGGCATCCATTAAAATGCAGAAATTTACTTTGCAAAGTAAGAAGATGAAGTTAACATTTTAATTCTAAGGAAATTAATAAAAAATCATGTTATGTTATTAAAACTTTATCAAGTGAAACTTAATAGCATTGTGCAAAATCATTTTATATACCTTAAAAAAAAACTAAGCTATTTCATTTGTGAAATATATTTTATATACCTTAAAAAAAAACCTAATCTATTTCAAAATCATTTTATATGCCTTCTTTTAAAAAAAACTAATCTATTTTCATTTGTGTTTTAGATTTCAACCCAATTATTTCCAAAGCACAATCTAATTTAAAAAGAGTGTTTGAAGTATTGCCATCCTGCGAGTTTGCTTCAAAGAATCTTCTTAATGTAAGAAGACATTGATTGGCATCTTTAACTCAATGTCTTTTAACTTATAGGTTTGCTACAGTTGAATCATGGTCTGAAATAACAGGAAGGAAATTCTGACAAGGTGTGCAAGTTATGGTACATCAAGTATGTTTTGTGTTGGGAAAGGCAGGTTGGAATAGTAACGTATATTGGCGAATGCCAAAGGTGTGGTGGTATATCAAGGGATGTTTTATATAGAGCAGTGGTGCATGGAGCCTGGGCCCTTTTCATGAGGTATCACTTGATTCTTTGTTTATTGGCTGCTTATTTTAAAGTTTATTTGTACGTGTTTATAAATATATATTTTACGAATAATTGGAAATGCACTTTAATGTGGGGGAAGTATTTTTATCGCTTCCCAATATTTTGGGAGATGTTTCCTCCTGGGTATTATTTGTCTCTACAATATTGTAGGCCACCCTCGTAAAGAAATCGTGGGTGCACCACTGATATAGAGCATGTCTGTTCAGACCCAAGGGTGTGGCATTATGCTAGGGTTCAATAATTATTTCTCATAGTTTGTACACTAGATCTCTACTGCAGTTAATAAGATGAATGAGTTTAGCTGTAATTTTATAAATGAATTTAATTTTTATACTACATGTTCAAAAAAATTCAGATCGTATTTTCTAGGTTTGCTGCGTCTTCCTCTTTTCTCTCTACCATGTGAGAAGATCACATTATCTTTATGGGCAGTAAGTAGAATATAATCTGGTGACCATCCGTTATTTATATCTCCATGGTATGTGAGGGAAATTTTTACTTTTTAAGAACAACTAGCAGGGGTACCCGATATTTCTCGGCTAATTATTACTATTCGTGGAATCACCAAGTTCAGAGGGTGAAAGTTAATGAATGAAAAAGATATTCCTGTATAATGTTCCAGTAAATTTATTTTAATTCATTTAGGTTATTGCTTTTTGGTAAACAATATTTTTGATTTTTCCACTGGGAGCAAAAATGTAGAATTTTTTAGGGTTGCCAACCCCTGAGCAGGTGAAGTAGAGTTATCCGTGTGAAAAGCAGGGTTCCTCCAAATTAATGCCAGCCACTGCCAATGACTGGCTGATGCAGTAATATTTCTGCCAAAAAAAAAAAAAAAAGCCGGAATGGCTGCCAATGTGAAAAATAGAATTTTTTTTTCCTGTTACGAAGCAAAAAAGAAAGGAAGAGGAATGGAAATCCTTACCTTCAAGGATACATCTATAAAACTGACGTGCACTTCTGAGAATCCCCTGACACTGAAATGCATTGTACCTATGTCATGTCACGTGCATGCGACTTGACATTGGCATTGATCATCCTTTTGTTTACCGTTTTGAATGTTGAATATCTGGAACTCTCTATTTACATTACATTGTATTTCTGTTTGAGGAAGCCGCCCTTTGGTGGTGAAAGCTAACGTTTATCCATTTGTGTTTTTAATACACCATTAAATGAATAGTTTTTCACTTTATTGTTATCTACAGTCCCTAACTTAGTCCCATAGATCGGGTATTGGAATTCTGAATTGTGTTGCAGTTCTTAAAAGTAAAAAATGAAACTTTTTCCAAAAATTTTGTATGCGGGCTCCTTGACTCCAGGCTCCGACCCCACCCGAAAACCATCTACGGTCTAATTTAGAGTACCATGAGATAGTATACCAAATTTGGTGATTCTAAATTGAAAACTGTAGATTTTACGGAAATTTTATACTTGTCCTTGGAAACTGTAGAAGCTAGTATTAGTGACCAAGTCTATTAATTTGAAGATGCTGAGGCTTGACTCCTGCGTATAAAATGATGAATTTGATATGGCCTCCTTTAATGTTCTGATGGCTTCCGGAACGGGGATTGAAATGTAAAGGGAAACCACGTCGAATCTGCCGATAATGTCGCCTGGTAGAACAGTGAGTTGCTTGGCTTTCGTTATAAAATCCAGAGTGGAATTTATTACAAAGTCCGATTCAGGAAGAAAACTACGCAGGAATTTGGATAGTGCTTTGTCTAAATGGTACGTTGGTGCAGACTTCCTGGATACGATGGGTCTCAGTGGGTTTCCGGGCTTATGTGCTTGAGTCTTCCGAAGAGCTTTGGAATCTGAGGTCCTAGTGGTAGTCTGGCGGCTTTCCTGAGATCGTCTGGAATAGCGGGTAACCGGGCCGCTCTTTGTACCTGCGCAATCCAAGAATTTAGAGGGTTCCTTTGAAGGGCTATAGAACCAGAGTCAGTGATAAAATCTTCAAGTTTTTGATTGTAGTCCACTGCATCCATAACTGCTATCCGGCCAGATTTGTCAGTTAGAGTCAACATTGTGGACGGGTCATTTCTAAGGATCAAAACTGGCCTCGGAATTATAAATTTATTAGGCATTTTAGTAGGATCGTACTAAAATCGTAATTTAGAAGAACATAGCTGGCGTAGTTAATCTTTTGAGTCATTTGGAACTCGTGATATTACGCTTTCGAATTCGGAAACGACGCTTTTTGGGTTCGATCTGGTTCGAAAGCAGAATTTTCATCCAAGCTCCAAAATTTTAGTTTCATCTTGGGAAAGGGTCCGGCTGGAAATATTGATGAATGGAATGGCGAAATCTTTAGCTTTCGGAGTCTGGAAAAAAGTCAAGTAATCCAGTTTTTTGTTCTGTGTGAAGGATAAGGAAGATTGGAATATTTCAACTACACTGCTGGACAATTGCTAAGGACGGATCATAAACGGCTATATAGCGCATAAAAAAGTAAGTGTGGTTGGATGCCAAGTGAAATAAAATAATGTCCGAATGCCAAGACATTACAAGAAAGGCAATTTATTGTGCTCTGAAATCCAGAAGGCTTTGGAACGTGTTCAAGAGACAAACAGGCCATTTTGTGCAGAATACGTAAACGTGAAAAAAATGCAATTACCGCCCGCAGGCGTTCCGGCGTAAGATGTCAATACGGGATATGGCCACCATGGAGGGCGATGCAAGATTCCACACGTCGTGTCATGCTTTGCACAACATTATCAAGCAGCTGTTGGGGTAATTTATCCCATTCCTCTGTCAGTGCACGGATGAGGGTGTCCTTGTTTATTGGAGGGCATTGGCGACCAGCAAGACTCCTCCCAAAGCATCCCACACATTTTCAATGGGATTCAGATCTGGAGAACGTGCTGGCCATACGAGGCGTTGAATATCCTCGCTCTCAAGACACTCCTGGACAGCGACTTTTCGATGACATGTTGCGTTGTCGTCCATGAAAATGAATCTATCACCGACAGCTCCACGGAACATGCGAACATGAGGTAGCAGAACATCATTAATGTATCGTTGGCCAGTCATAGTCCCAAATGGAAGCACATAGAGGGACGTACGGCCATTGATCATAATGCAAGCCCATACCATGACACTACATGTCGGATATCTGTCCCTTTCCTGTATGTTTGCTTAACAATATGCAGTACCACTATCACGCCAGATCAGTTGTCGTCGACAATCAGACGATAGACTGTATCTACTCTCCTCTGGGAAGAGGACAGCAGACCAGTCGTTATCAGTCCAATTGCGATGTTGATGGCACCATTGCAAACGGGCGGTACGGTGACGTCTGGACAATGGGATGCACACAACAGGACGGCGGGCGTATGGTCCTCCTTCATGCAAGCGCCTGGCGACAGTTTTTCGGGAGATCCGCTTGCCAGTAGCAGCCATAAACTGATTTGCTACTTCACTAGCAGTGCTGCGCCGGTGTCTTTTTGTTGATAGCACTATGTACCGATCTTCTGCAGGTGTCGTACTGCGAACACGACCTCCCCCGTGACGTTTGCTACACTCTCCATTTGTTTGAAATGATTTCCAAAGCCTTGAAACAACACTGTGGCTGACGTCGATCTCCCTGGCAACATCTGTTATTTTTCGCCCTTCTTCAATCTTGCCAATAATACGGCCACGCGTAAAATCATCTAGGTGATGTCGGGAAGATATACTGAAAATTGCAAGTTCGTCAATTGATTCTTTCCCTTTCAACTTTGCGTTTCAACAACAACGGTCAAGACGCGTCAAGTCCTTTATATCTCTTATCAGCGCTATGACGTCACGAACAAGTTCGGCAATCCAAAATTAGCATACGCACAACACGTCTTACTGTATCCCGCACTTATGCTAATTTCCACATTTTCCTACCTTCCATTTTCTGGTTGCTATCGTGGCTATTGTCATCCGTCCTTAGCAATTGTCCGGCAGTGTATAACATATCTACACGAAGTGTCAAGATGTTGAGGGTGATCGGGTCGCACAATCCGTGTAATTTCATATACAGGGTGTAGCACTTGGTCTCCAATGACATGACGTCTTTCCTTTTCAGGTTCACTATACGGTCTGACGAAGAAATTTATCCTTTTTATTATCAAACCAGGATCCCTTGCGCCACCGGGGCGACAGCAACCTTAAAAATGTATGTAATACTTTGTTTCAGGTTCATCAAAATTAAAAGAATCGGACATATTTTTTCTTGCGTGATAAATGATTCAATTGAAAAAGGAAGTTTTTTTATTTGCATTATTTATGCACTACTTGAAAAAAAAAAAAAAAAAGTTTGTGTACAGTTCCTTTTTCAAGTAGTGCATAATTTTCCCGCTTGGGGGTGTAAAGTTAAACTGCGATTTCCCCGACATTTTTGCTTCTAATTATCCAATTTGAACCCCCCCCTCCCATCTGTTACGTTCTGCATATAATTTCTAGGAGAGAACGGTTTTGCTGCTAGGTGGCATAAGCGTACATTTCTGTTCCTGAGGTATTTGCAGCAATATCTGCTCTTTTGAAAACTTAATTGAAAGAAATTCTTTAGTGGACCCATACCACCCAGCTCGGAAAACCTATTCAGAAAACTATGAATTATTTTAAGGAGAAAGTGTTCCTTTTCAGTACACTTTCTTCTTAAAATGATGCATAGTTTTTTCCGTCGGGTGACGTAGATGTTTATCTGTTTTTGTCGGTATCTCTGCTTGTAAGAGTCGGATTTGAAAAATTCTTTGAGAGCATTTCCGGTGCGCCTCCCCGGTGGCGCATTGGTCTAAGCGATTGCTTCTGATCATTCATCCGAGACGGGTCCGGGTTCTAATCCCGGCGAGGCATAGATGTTGTGTTTGTCTTACGACGCTGGCTCTCTCCCTTCCCTGGAACTAGTGGCCCTAAATTAGGGACGGGCGACTGCTTATAGCCCACTGAGTTGCTCACAGTGGTCGTTAAACCTTCAATAAATAAATAAAGTTTCCTGTGTGGAATGTTTCTCATAATTTCAGTTTTTCTTTTTTCTTGACGCACAAGTCTGCCACTGGAGGGCATAAGTTTCCATTTGCAGTAATATTGTGGAACTAAAAACCCGAGATAAAAAAAGTTTTTTGTTCAAATACTGCTAACTATGAAAACTATTTTTCCCTCAAAGTAATGCACAGCTTTGCCGCTAGGGGGCGCTAATGTTTAATCTGTTTTTCTCAATATCCGTACTTCTACAAGTGTCATTTGAAAAATTCTTTCAACACCGGGTGCCGTAAAACTTGGGGAACACTAGGCTAACCCTTTCCACGGCCGATGTATCTGAACCAAATCGTGCCTAAAATTTTCTGCGCTCCTCAAACAGAAATGTTTGCATGTAGACCAAAAGTTTCGGCAAAACAATTCCTTTCCGTGTCTGATCTTAGCCGTGCCAACTAATAAACCTTTTACCGATGAAAAAATTAAATGATACGTTAAGATTTAACCTTTCACTGATGTCATAAGATATAATGATTCACTTGTGCTTCCTACTAGTCCATTATTCTGTGCTCCATGACCCATGGCTGGATGGGGAAGGGCTAGTCACCCTGACATGAACATCATGCCACTTGGTAGAAACGGGTGGTTTAAACACCTTGTCTATCCTTTCTTAGGTTCCACACCATTGTTATAGTCCTTTTAGCATGTAATCAATCAAAGGATTAGTGTCAAATATCTCCTTAAATAACTTCTTTGAATAGCAAAGCCAAGTGGAAAGCAACTCTTTCTGATGCTCAGGTTCACTCGTTCCAGCTGCGTTCGGCCGACTTCTTAGATAGCGAATATATTCGTTCGGGCTGATTTCAGCCCATTTTAGCACGTCTTTTGTAAAAAAAGATCGTGCTTCTGTTATCGGTTTGTCCGTCCGTCCGTCTGTACCCACGATAGCTCTGCAACTATTAGTCAGATTTGAAAAATTCTTTTTGCATTGGGAAGCTTGATGATCCTTGATGCATCAATGATGATCCTTCATTTCGGTTTTTTTTACGATGTACAATTTCGCCGCTAGAGGGCGTAAATGCAGATGATGTCGAATTCAAAAATACGTTTTATTCCACATATTTGCTTTTAAACATCCGATTGAAAAAAAAAAATTAGCTTTCGATTCCATTTGTGTCGAAGAGTATTTTAGATATAGTTACTTTTTCAAATTACGCATAGATTTCCGCTAAAAGTAAATTACATTTGCCCCGATAACTATTCTTCTAAAACTCCGATTTAAAATTTTTTTCTTCAGCGCATACATCTCCTGACGGAAAATTTTTTGCATATAATTTAAAATTTTGGTAAAGAATACTTTGGCCACCAGGGGGCGTAAGTGTTAATTTTTGCTTCTGATGTATTTGCCATAAAATCTGAGCTTCTAAAATATCGATTGAAAAAATTCTTTCGTGGACTAATGCCACTCACATCGATAAACTTTTCTGGAATATTTTGATCTTAAAATATTCCACAGTTTCTCCGCCAGGGGCCGTAGATGTACATCTTATTTTTGTCAATATCTCTACTTCTAGGAGTCCGATTTGGAAAATTCCTTCTTTGTTGGATAGTATTTTCCGTGTGACATGTTTTTCATATAATTTCAAGTTTTTCAAGTAATTCATAGACTTTCCGCTAGGGGGTGTAGCGGTAAATTGCGTTTCCCCCTATATCTCTGCTTCTAAATCTCCGATTTGAAAAATTCTTTCTGCACCGGATACAGCTCCTGATGGGAAATCCTCTGCACATAATTTCTAATTTTTGTAAAAAAATAGTTTGGCCACCAGGGGCGTAAATCTTAATTTCCGCTTCTGTTGTATTTGCAGCAATATATGAGCTTCTAAATTCTCGATTGAAACAAATGTCGTTTGTTGACCAATACTACTCATGTCAACAAACCTTTTAGAAACCTTTTCTTCTTAAAATAGTGCATGGTTTATACTCCAGGGGTGTAGATGCATATCATATTTTTATCAATATCTCTACTTCTAGGAGTCCGATTTGAAAAATTCCTTCTTTGTTGGATAGTGTTTCTAGTGTGACACGTGGTTCATATAATTTAATATAATTTCAAAATTTTCAAGTAATTCATACTTTCCGCTAGGGGACGTAAATGTAAATTGCGTTTCCCCCTATATCTCTGCTTCTAAATCTCCGATTTGAAAAATTCTTTCTGCACCGCATACAGCTCCTGATGGGAAATCGTTTGCACATATTTTCTAATTTTTGTAAGAAATGGTTTGGCCACCAGGTGGCGTAAGTCTTAATTTCCGCTTCTGTTGTATTTGCAGCAAAATATGAGCTTCTAAAATCTCGAATGAAAAAAAAGTCGTTTGTTGACCGATACTATTCATGTCGACAAACCTCTTAGGAAAATTTTCTTCTTGAAAAAATGCATGGTTTCTACGTCAGGGGGCGTAGATGTATATCTTATTTTTGTCAATATCTCTACTTCTAAGAGTACGATTTGAAAAATTCCTTCTTTGTTGGATAGTGTTTCCGATGCGAAATGTTTTTCCTATAAATTCAAAATTTTCAAGTAATTCATAGACTTTCCGCTAGGGGGCACAAAGGTCAATTGCGTTTTCTGCGTTATTTCTGCTCCTAAAGCTCTGATTTGAAAAATTCTTCCTGTATCGCATACAAGACCTGATGGAAAATATTTTTCACATAATTTGTAATGTTTGGTAAAGAATGGTTTAGCCACCAGGGGTCATAAGTGTTAATTTCTGCTTCTGAAGTATTTGTTGCAAAATCTGGGCTCCTGAAAACTCGACTAATTTTTTTCTTCGACCGATACCGCTTATATGGATAAACCTTTTGAGAATACTTTCTTCCTAAAATAATGCATGGTTCTCCCACCAGGGGACGTAAAGTCACATCTTATTTTTGGCGATATCTCTGTTTCTAAGAGTTCGTAAACTCACGATTGCGTTTACAGCAATATCTGACGGATCAAAAATTCGATTGAAAATCTTCTTTCTTTGGTCAGATCTATTGTTCTCCATACCGGTTCCATTGACTTTGAATAGCTTTGATACATTTAATTTGCGTCAGAACGGACTCAAAAGACGTGCTTATTACACCCGAAAATTCGGTGTCATCTTTCTTGTTCTTTTTACTGTTAGATCTGAAAATCTCTTTTGTCTCCGATACTTTCCTTCTGCTATGAGAAACTTTTTTTGCTCCATTTGTTGATTTTCGTAACGTACTTTTTAGCCGTTCGTGGAAGTAGTAAGTCTTAGTGTTTCTATTTCTGGATGTTTTATCCATTGTAGAAATCTGGTTTACTTTTTTCTAACCGGTGCCACTGACTTTGAATCACTGATAAATTTTATTCACGTCAGAATTCCAAAGACGTGCTCATTACAGCCGAAAATTCGGCGTCATCTTTCTTCTTGATTAATGTATGTAATAGAATACGAACCGGAAGGACATCACAAACAGAATAATGCAAATAAAAAAAAACTTCCTTTTTTAATCGAATCATTTATCACGCGAGAAAAAGTACGTCCGATTCTTTAAATTTCGATGAACCTGAAACAAAATATTACAAACATTTTACAGTTGCTGTCGCCCCGGTGGCGGTGTGGTCTGAGCGATGGCTTCTGATCATTCGTCGGAGATGAGTACAGGTTCGAATCCCGGTGAGGCATGGATGTTGCGTTTGTCTTACGGCGCTGGCTCTTCCCTGGAACCAGTGACCCTAAATTAGGACGGGCAACTGCTTATAGCCCATTGAGTTGCTTACGGACGGTGGTCGTTAAACTTCCAATAAAAAAGAAAATCTTCGTTATTTGTCCGCTGTAGTTTTTAAAAATTCCACCCTTCTTTTCTCTCCCTCTATGATTAATAAGATGTCTTCTCTTTTTTTTTCTTTATTCTTTTTATCACCGTAAAAAAATAGCTGTCATACGGGTTTCAGCAAAAGCGCGGTGTAATAGAGACAGCAGAGACAGCAGACAGCAGAAGAGAGCCGCCCCGGTGGCGCAGAGGTCTAAGCGATGGCCTCTGATCATTCGTCCGAACGGGGTCCGGGTTCGAATCCCGGTGAGGCATGGATGATGTGTTTGTCTTACGGCACTGGCTCTCTCCCTTCCCTGGAACCAGTGACCCTAAATTAGGGACGGGCGACTGCTTATAACCCATTGAGTTGCTCACGGTGGTCGTTAAACCTCCAATCAAAAAAAAAAAAAAAAAAAAAAACAGCACAAGAGATGCTAGGATTGCTTAGATTGTAAGAACTTTCCTGGGTGTCTGTTGTATTTGTGCATATCTCTTCAAACTTTGAGATAGTTAGTCATAGGGCATACAGCGCAGATCAAACGTTGTACCTGAATAAATATTATGTATACCACACACACACACACACAAAAATCGACTTTTTGTTTAAAATTTTTATTCTTTGCTTAGAACAGTTGTTTTGACGCAAAATAAAAACCTGTGTAAACATAACAGGGGAGAGCTGGATCCTATGACCCCCCCCCCTCCCACCTCTGCATCCGCGCGTGAAGAGAACCTAATAAGAATGAAAATTTTTTCAAAAGGTTTGTTATACAACGAAGTACTTTTTTTGCGTATTTTTTTAAATGCTTCCGTAATAAAATTATGTATAAGCCAATAATAATACAATATATCTTATTTGTTGTTTTTATTATAACATTACAACACTGGCAAACAAATTTGCCAATTTTTTTTTTTTTTTTTTTTTTTGATATATTGCAAAAACAAGACGCATTTCCAGCTAGTAAGGGATGAAAGCATAAGCGAAGCGGGAGGGGGGGGGGGGGGGGGGGCGGAGACACACACACACACACACACACACACACGTAACCCTCCAACTTAAAATTTGAAAAAAAATAACTACTGGCTTTCCTTTTAAATGTTATAAAGTGTGACATACAGCCAAGAGATGACTGCACGAGGTGCTTTTCAAAGGCGTGGGTTTTTTTACTTCCTCACGAGCAGTGGCGTAGCCAGAAATTTCTTAAGGGGGTTCATGGGTCTGGTTCATTGGTGAAAGCCCCATATATACATATAAATCGCTTTAAATTCATGCTAAATCTTCCATGGGGGGGGGTCGGACTCGAGGACCACCCTCTTAACTACGCCTATGCTCATGAGTGTGAAACAACCAAGCCTGGTGGTACACCTCGTTTTGGATATATTAGGCATGTAGAAACCTAAGTTATGACAATTGAAAAGGAGTATTTTCGGGGAAACTATTTCTGAGAGTGCGCCCTCCAATTTTTGGTCACGCTACGCCTATGGATGAGGTTGGAATGAGTATCGGCATCTCATTTTTAGAGAAAAAATGAAAATAGAAAGTATGGTAAATGTGCGCTTGCAGGGTATTCTGGACTTTTGTGATATGTTATTCTGGCTACTTCGGTAATATATACGGAAAGAGAGATCATAGTAAGGTAAAAAAAATAATAATAATTATAATTCGGATGCAACCCAAAATAAAATCCCAGCTACATCCGTTTCCGAAGACTAGTGATTGAAACGCGGAAATCCGGTTTCCGTTCGTTAGGCAGTAATTCGGGAGGAGATTTGTGCCGGAACGTCTGGTTTTCAAATCGCTCCCAGAATAAGCCAAGCAGCTATCTTTCAGTCTATTCTTACTACTGTTTCTGAATGTAACCATGGGAGCCCCTAACTTAATTTTCATCAGGGAGCAAACAGAAATTGTGACTACGAATAATACATAAAAATACCATTTTCATAAATGCCTGTCTCTTCTTATTTAACCCTTTTTAGCACATTCTCAACACACAAATTTAATTGGAAACCAGAAGACCCAGAAACTTCCTGAAAAAAGGATAAATGAAATTAGACGGAATGTAAAGACAACAAGGACATTTTTTGTCGCTTTTTTTTTTATCCGTTTGGCCACTTGTATCACGAAACTCCAGAGATTATCACTCAATTGCTCACTAAGGATGAAAAAATACATTCAAGAAAAATTTCTGGGGAAATTTTCGAGAGATCTTTGTTAAGCAGTGAACAGCTGCTGCAGAGGATGGTATATTTTCCATTTCTTCGCCTTTAATACTTTCCTATACTTTACATATGTACGCTTTCACCAAAATGCAATGTAAAGTTTCATTATTACTTTGTGCTGGAAATTCCCAACGTCTTTTCTGTTTTTATTTGCTGCATATACACTCGTCCAGAAGTTCTGCAGAAAAATTAGAATTTGTGTTATCGCGAAAATCTATGTACAGTAGTTGTTTCCAAGAAAACAAAAAGCACGGTCCAATCTCCAGGTAAAGGCAAATGACCTCCCCCTCCCCCTCTTGGCCCCCTAAATGCGTGCCCATGAGTGTAACAAATTGGGTTACGAACACATTTTTTTAATTCTTCCAAGACGACCTACTTCAAAAAATTGCACAATATCTGAACTATTTGGTTCTGACCAAGAACCTAAAATTAATTATCAAAGGAAAAATCTGTCTAGCTTTCAGCCTATATGGGGCTTTCACCAATGAACCAGACCCATGAACCCCCTTAAGAAATGAGGTTCAAAAGATGGTTTAGAACCCTTTTCCTTTGGACAGAGGCTTAACTTGGGTGGGGTAAGCGGCGCACATCAAGAGAGGGCGTAAAAGTTCCTGCTTACAATCTGATTAAAATTGGAATCTTAAAATTTTCACTATTTTTTGGTACTTTTTTTTTCGCGCCATACTCTGTTATTTGTCCGTTTACAGATTTTAATGCAATATGATTCGCCAATGTCGGTAACCATGGCAAATTAAAGTTCGCATTTCTTTCTCAAAGTGTTCAGTACCCGAGTGCAACGAGGCCTGGCGGTGCCCGGCGTCTCCAGGCCACTTGTTTTCAAGGCTTGGGTGCGCCATGCTACTTTTTACCTAACTGAATTATACTTTTAAATTTATTTATTCAATCGTCGCCCATCCGAATTCCTCCAATGTTGTTGCGAAAAAACATCCTAAAATTTGGATGCAATCGATGCATTTCCTTCGCAAGCAATCGCGTAGAAATCCCGGACCGGTGTTCTGACCTTTGACCCCCTTTCGGCCATTTTCAATAAGGTTCGTGCCCAGATTGTTTCAAACAACATACTGAAATTTATCGTACAATAGTCATCGTGCAGACTGACAGACAAACGGACGGACATCCACACAAAGCTGGGTATACACACTTCTTCGACCTACGGTTGGAAAAAATGAAAAAAGAAAAAAAAAAAAACTGCATTGGTTCCTCTACAATATTTAAAAATTATGCATTTAAAATTGCCAAACTCCAAAAAATATGATTATGGCCAGTTATATTTCGGCTCGGATGTTCGAACCCGGTTCTGCTGTTTTTTCGTGGTTTTGCGCAGACTACCCGTGTTGGGGATGCGAATGCTTAGATGGTTCCCTCTGAAGTCCGCCCCGGACTTCCATTGTCCGTGGAACCCCTTTCTCAGGATACCCGGGTTTACCAGATGAGCGTCGATGCGCTGGTTGTAATACAATAAAAGACGAATGAAATCTAATGCCACATGGCCGCAGGCACCTACAGTAATACATGGTTGTTGATGATGATATTTCGGCTAATATCCGGAAATT
This sequence comes from Macrothele yani, assembly GCA_039090855.1. NCBI lineage: Eukaryota > Metazoa > Arthropoda > Arachnida > Araneae > Macrothelidae > Macrothele > Macrothele yani. The sequence continues at coordinate 45,566,765 of CM077004.1, forward strand.
ACACCTGTCGCTCTCCTTGCTCTATGGAGTATGGTAAAAAATAGCCCACAGTCTTCATGTAGGTAGGTATATTGCGTGACTTTCAAGATAGCATTTCCTCAAACTTTAGTCAGAGAATTTGGGGGAGGGGGTAGTCGCCCAACTTAGACGCTCTTAATCAAAGTTTCTTCCTGAGTTTCTGACAACAGAGTATTACAAAGTTTTTGAAATTTCAAAGTGCGGTTGACCCACTGCTCCAACTAACTCTCCCCTCCCCCGTAATTTGACAGTGCCAAACCGGATGTAAGAGAATGTCAAGGTACTTTTTATAGGACTGCATCAATACACTGAGTGGCCACTTTATTATGACCACCCCTCAGTACTTCGTTGGGCCACCTTTTGCCTTTAATACTGCGTCGAGTCTTCGTGGCATGGACTCCACGAGATGTTGATAGGTAGTTTGTGGAATCGGAGGCCATGCTTGATGAATAGCACTTTCCAGGAGTGTGAGATTGCCGGGTTGTGGATCCAGCTGTCTGATGGCTCGTTCAACTTCATCCCACACAGATTCTCAATGGGGTTGAGATCTGGAGATTGTGGGGGCCACCTAAGCAAAGTACACTCACCGGCATGTTCCTGAAACCAATCCTGTACAACACGAGCACTATATCAGGTCGCATTATCTTGTTGAAAGTTGCCATCGCCGTTTGGATAAACCATCCACATTACAGGATGCACTTGGTTCGCAACGATGTTTAGATATGATGTGACAGTCAGACGTTGATCAACGCGAATTAAAGGGCCCAAAGCATGCCAGGAAAACATTCCCCAAGCCATAACGTTGCCTCCACCAGCTTGAAGGGTTGTAGCAATGCATTTGGGGTCCATGCTTTCGTGCTGTTTCCGCCAAATTCTCACTCGGCCATCGGCATGGTGCAACTGAAAACGTGATTCATCGGACCACATAATTTTTTTCCAATTATCGACTGTCCTATCCTTGTGCTCCTGTGCGAACTGGAGACGTTTTCTCTTGTTAACTGCAGACAGCAAAGGTGTTCGAACAGGGCCTTCGGCTGCCATATCCCATCCGATACAGTGTACAGCAAACAGTGCGTGCAGAGGTCATTTGAGGGGATCCTTGATTAAGATGGTCTGTAATTTGCTGCACTGTTGCCCTTCTGTTGTCTGTTACCAGTCTGGACACTCTCCGTTCCGCACGAGCAGTCACTAGTCGATGACGACCACACGTTGCACGTAGAGACCCAGTTTTTTGGCTGACAGTCCAGTCTTTAAACACTTTAACAACAGCTGCTCTGGAACATTTCACGAATGCTGCGGTTTTGGTGATACTCGCTCCATGGCTCCGAGCTCCTACAATCATCCCACGTTGAAAGTCCGGGAAATTGCATTTTTTACCCATCTCGCCACGCAAAAATCACTTCTACTACTGTCGCAAGCACTAAGCTTTCCCTTTTTATACTAGCCTCGCCCTCTGGCGGCAACAGCGTGCAGCCACAGCTCATTTGCTTAAAACTGTCAGGTGGCCATAAAAACGTGGCCACTCAGTGTATATACACGTGGACAGTGAAATTTGTGCACCAAGAAGGAAGCATCGGATTGAACTAAAATTGTATGGACGTAATGATACAGATGAATGATACACATGATGGCAACAGCTGCAGAACAATTACAGAGGGATCTGTGGCACAGTCCAGTCATCTTCAATGGCGCGTCGCACCGCCCTGTGCGGCGATACATGCGGTCCGGTATCGAGGCAAACAGACGCCCGATGTCCTGCGGCAGACTGGCCCACACGTGTCGGACGGTGTGCTCCAAATATCGGATAGTGCGGCAGCCGGCCTTTCAACTGGTCCCACATATGCTCGATAGGGGGCATTCCGAGGAGCGGGCAGGCCATGGAAGTGTCTGGACATAACGTAGGCAGTCCTGGGCAACCCGAGCCGTGTGCGGGGGTGGGTATTATCCTGCTGCTATAGCGCATCTGGAATCCAGGCCAGGAATGAGAGCACATGGGACCGTAGGATCTCATCCCCATACTGCTGGCCCGTCAATGATCCACGTATCACTACTAGAGCTAATCGGCTATAGTAGGCAATGGCTCTCCAGGTCATAATGCCTGCAGTGTGGGAGGTGTGGCACTCGATAGCGAGGTTGGGATTGTGCCGTTGACCCTAGTACTTCCACACCCGGACACAATCATCTGTCCCCAAAGTGAAGCGGCACTCATCGCTAAACACCACACGTCGCCAGTCTGGCGTTCTACGTCGCTCTGGCCTGGCACCACTGCACACGGAGCCGGCGATCTTCTGGTGTTAATGGCAGCACACGTAAGGGTCCTGGGTTCACATATTCGCTTCCACAAGGCGTCGGGAAATGGTTCGTGAGCACACAGGAGAGGCTGCATCTACTGTATAATGGACCGGGTCCCTGTGGGAGCCGTTCGTGCCTGGCGTACGATCCGTCGATCCTCTCTACCGGTGGTCCTCCTGGTCCGTCCGGAGCCGCTTCGCCGTGTGGCAGTGCCGTCACGTGTCCACTGCCCCAACAGTCGGACGGTATGGTCAGAACGATCCACGTGGCGGGCTATACGGCGCGCCCACCACCCTGCGGTTTTAAGCTCGATGATCAGGCCTCTCAAAGTCCGTAATTTGCGTAAATCGACATCTCTGGCGTCTACTCTGAATTCTTGCCACTTTATACTCTTGCTTGCGTCGGCCGATGCTTTTCGCTTTCATGGGGCATCGACTATACACGGCGGTTTATAAGTCTGCTGGTTCGTGCTTGCAGCCCCACCACAGGTTGTATGATCATGCGCACTTGCACCAAACGTGGATCATTAGCATACCAGTACGCACTCTAGCTATTTGCAAAGTTTAGCGGTTGTAGCATGTCTTCTTCTAGGTGCGCAAATTACATTGTCCGTGAGTTTATGTACACTGCTGTTAATAGAAATTTCAACACCAAGAAAGAAACAAACAATCACAATGAAATTTATGGGAGTGATTAGATATGGTACAAGCTGGAAACGATAACAATTACACACCGGTTCGTGATGAGGAAGGCCAAACAATTAGTAATCAGTAAATCTACCATGGGCGGTGATAACCGACCCCACACGCCGTGAGATCGAATGAAACAGAGTTTGGATGGTCGTCTGCGGTATTGCATTTCATTCTGCTTCTACACGCATTCACAGTTCGTTGGTTGTGACAGGCGGCGAGGCCATGCAAGCCAGTCGTTGCGCGATGACACCACAGACGTTCTCTATGGGAGACAGATCTGGCGAGCGAGCAGGCCAGGAAAGGCGAGCGACTTGATGCGAACAGAGTACGCGTTGGACAGTAACATGGGGTCAGGGATCGTCTTGTTGGAAGACTGCTTCCGAAATCGTCTGAAGGAAAGGTAGAAGTTGAGCTTCCAACACTTCCGTGATGTACCGTTGGCTGTTCAATGTGCCTGTGCTGCGTAATAGGTGAGTGCGTGAATGAAACGCTATAGCGTCCCAGACCATCACGCTCGACGAGGACCGGTATGCGCTGCGCAATGCAGCCTTCCAGATGCCGTTCACCACGGTATCTGCGAACAAGGATTCGCCAGACGTCGTGCATTAGATTGAATCTGGACTCGTTCGAAAACACAATACGGTCCTATTGAGCACTCCAGTTTCGACGTTTGCGGCAGCACTGCAATCGCTGGCGCCTATGGTTCAGAGTCGAGGGAAGTCGGACAAATGGACGGCGAGCAACGTGGCCTCTGCAACAAACGGTGACGAACAGTGCTTGCAGACATCGGACAATGTGTGACCATCCTCCATAGCTGCGCAAGTGTCGTAGATGGTAGTGTGCACGACGTCACTGCCATACGGTGCCCTGTCCCCGTCGGTCTTGCGATTTCGAGCTTCAGACTCTGCACGACGATGCGTAGAACCTGCTGTCCATTGACGCCATGTTCGCATAACGATAGTTGCGTTACGCTAACGCGTGCAGCAATATCACGGTACGATAAATCACCTTCTCTGAGTCCAACGACTTTACCTCTTTCAAACTCTGTCAAGTGTTCGTATGGTTGTCTCTTCCTCCTACGCGGCATGTTTACATGTTAACAACTGCGTACGGTCGAGTTTATCGATAGCAAGTTTAAAAACCTGCACTCTGTATGCCTTTTATACTCACTGGTGTGATGTTTCCGATGGCGGTGCGCTGCAATTGTAATCATTTGCAGCTCCCATGGCGCTCAATCATATATACACTATATTGACAAAAGTCACCGGACACCCCTTCAAAAGCAAATGAACGGATCCGCTACGTTGTTAAGATGTGCGATACAGCTGCAAACGGTATAAAACCAAGCCTGCTGCTGACCACGATCATATCGCCCTGTGATGTTGAGTGAAAATGTCGCGGCGGGAGAGAACTGACTTTGAGAAAGGAAAGATTGTTGGGTGTTATATTAGTGAGTTGTCCATAAGATAAACCGAGAGACGTTTAAACATACCCAAGTCAACTGTTTTGGATGTACTGAATAAGTGGAAAACACATGGTGCACCTGAAGCAGCAAAACGTACCGGCAGACCAAAAAAATCAGTGAAAGAGGACGTCGACGCCTCAGGAGAGTCGTTAGAGCTAATCCACGGAGTACTGCACAAGACCTCAGTGTACAGGCGAGTAAAAATGCTGAAACCTCGGTATGTACACGTACCATTCGCAGAGAACTTTTTTCCATGGGTTACCGTGGTTGTGCGGCTGCTCATAAGCTTTTCATCTCCACTCGGAATGCTGTTCTTCGTTTAGCATGGAGTAAAGAACATTTATCGTGGACCGTACATCAATCGAAACAGATCCTATGGATTGATGAATCCAGATACACGATTCATCAGTCTGATGGCCGTGTGTGGGTATGGTGGCAGCCAGGGAGAATGCTATTTACCACAGTGTACTGTTCCTACGGTCAAGTCTGGATCTGGCAGTGTACTCCTGTGGGGATGTTTTTCGTGGCATGGTCCCGGCCCATTGGTTATCGTGGACAAACCTGTTAACCAGCACGTCTACCTCGATATTCTGGACAATTATGCCCTACCAACTCTGTGGCAATACTATGGAACCGAGCCTTGTTGGTCCCAGCATGAAAGTGCACCGAGCCATAAAGCAAGGTCTTTTATGGCGTAGTTTGACAATAATTCCGTATTGTGAGTGGACTGGCCAGCACAGAGCCCTGATCTTAAAATCATAGAGCACCTGCGGGATGAATTAGAGCGCCGCATAAGAAGTTTGGAACGGAGGCCTACTACTAAGCAACAGTTAGCGGCAGCATTATGTACTGAATGGAAGCGCATACTTATCGCTGTGTTCCAAAACCTTATCGAAAGCATGTTTCGAAGGATCAGTGCATGCATTAAGGCCAAAGGTGGACTTGCATTAATGTAATAATAAAGAAATTTTGAATGGAATTACACTAGAAGTGACCTTCCACGTGGAAGTGTTCTGTGTCTGGTAACCTTTATGACTCCCCCAGTGGTGGGGAGTCATAAGGTCTGGCAACCTTTATGACTCCCCACCACTGTCATTCCGAGCAAAGGTTCTTTGCGAGCTATTTGATCATATGTATATACACAGTCGAGTCACATTATTGTGACCACCTCCTACTTTTGATATCAACAGCGCGTAGTCAATGAAAGAAGGCACGTGTCATGAGCTGGCTTGGGAGGTATGTAAGGTGTGCTGTAGGCATTCTGAAAACATACCACTCGTTGCTGTCATGGATAAAAAGAACGATTTATGAGATTTGAAAAAAAGGATGATTATCGGTTTTCGGGCCAAGGGTGGTAGTATTTCTGAAACAGCCCAGTTTGGGAACTGTTCGCATGCTATTGTGGTTAAAATGTATCATGATTAGTTTAGAGAAATGGCACCGTTGCGGATAAGCGACGTGGAAACTGTGGAGCACCAAGTGCCATTGATGTGAGAGGTGAACTTCGGCTACGAAGATGCACGAGGGCGGATCGACACGCTACAGTGGAGCAACTCACTGGCCGAATGAATCAGGGGTCTACCTGAAGTGAACGTCTAAAACGGCAGTTCAGCGAATCCTGCTGCGTACGGGGCTCCGATGCAGACTGATAGTCACTGTACCCATGCTAACGAAGATGCATCGACAGAAATTGCTTACATTTGCCTGGCAGTAACGGAATTGGACCTCCGCTGATTGGAAAAGGATTGCCTTCTCCGACGAGTCACGTTTTCTGCTTCATCGAACGGATGAACGTTGGCGTATGAGGCGAAAAACCATCAGAAAACAAACACTCTTCAACCATTGCTGGAAGAACACAAGCTGGTGGGGACAGCGTTATGGTCTGGGGAATGTTTTTGTGACATTCCCTGGGTCCACTGATACTTGTGGAAGGCACTATGGACCGAATTCGTTATGAATCCATCCTTGCAGGCCACATACATCCGTACATGGTGATTGTCTTCCCTGGAGCGGATGCGATCTTCCAGCACGACAGTACGACGTGTCACATAAATAGAAATGTCCGAGAGTGGTTGGAAGAGCACGATGAAGACTTCAAAGTACTTCCTTGGCCCCCTAATTCCACAGACTTAAACCCAATTGAGCATCTGTATGACCACCTCGATCGTGTTGTTCTCTCTATAGATCCTCCACCACGCACTCACCAGCAGAGCAGTTGTCAGATGCACTGCAGTCAGCAGGGCTCCACATACCTTTGAACACCTTCCAGCACCTTATTGAGTCACTCTCATCCTGCCTAGCTGCTGTCCGCGCTGCACACGGCTGTTTCTCTGGATATTAGCTGGTGGTCACAATAATGATAGGTCCGCGTGGGCAACGTTCGTGACGGCCACGGAAAGGGCCTCAGGTTCAATCCCAGGCAGGTACGATCGCTCGATCCACTAAATATCCGCCATGCGTCGGATGGGCATGTTAAGCCGTCAAACCCCGGGTACTAGGCCCCGGGCATAAGCAAGGGCGTCTTCCTTCCCCTTTCTACCTCGCTTCCCTGTCACTTTCCTATCGGGCACTCTTGCCCAAATCTCCTAGCTTCCTATTTCTAAGGGTTGTTTAAGACCTAGGGTCAGACACTCCCTTCCTAAAATCCTCTGCATATGATCATAACATCTAGGCAACCCGCGGCCGGAAAACATGTTATGAATTTCTGGCGTCCTACATTTAGCACACACCCCCAATGTTGTTCAAAATTATGAAAACATAAATATCAATTTTTAGTACCTTTAAGAAGGTGTAATAAGCATAATTCATGGTGATTTCTAAAAAATTCAATATTACCACTTTAGACATAAATTGGTTAATATAGGCTGGGTTGTAAGGTCAGGTGATGCGTAACATCACAGCCTCTCCTTGACAAATGTCAACCCCGCCTTCTCGTGGTGCATCCTGTTCCCACTAAAGGGCTCTGACGACCGCCAATAGCGGTATAACTATACCATCGGGATCAGAGGAAATTCTATCCCACACTCACCAACCCGCTTGGCCAGCGTGGTGAGTTATGGCCAAACCCCTCCAAAAATGATTCCACAACTTAAATCTTGGCCCTCAGTCTCCGGCAGTTGGAATGTACCTGGCCAAGGCAGCGGCCAGTGCGACATGAAGGCAGAGGGTGCTAAGAATCCCCGGAGGACCGGACTAGGCTGCCATCTGATGCTGACCTTGGCTACTTACAATGGACGCTCCCTATCTTCTGATTCAAGGCTTCTTGAATTGGAAGAGGAACTACAAAGGATCAAGTGGGACATCGTGGGGCTAAGTGAGGTAAGGAGAAAAGGAGAAGATCTCATCGAACTGAAAAGTGGACATCTCTTCTACTATCGTGGGACAGATACTGGCAGAACTAGTGGTGTTGGATTTATAATAAACAAGAAACTGAAGGATAAAGTTGTAGAAGTTGAAAGTTCCTCTGACAGAGCTGCACGACTTGTTATCCAACTCTCGAAAAGATACCAGGCTCAGATTATTCAAACTTATGCACCCACCACAAGTCATCCTGAAGAAGAAATTGAAGAATTTTATGAGGAAATTTGTCATCTAAATAATAAAGGTAAGCAGCACTTGAAAATAATTATGGGAGATTTCAATGCAAAAATAGGGCAACGGCAACAGAATGAAACTTCAGTAGGTAAATTCGGTCATGGCAACAGAAACCAGCGTGGAAATACTCTCGTTGAGTTTGCAGAGGCAGAAGGGTTTTTCATCTTGAACTCCTTCTTCAAGAAAAAGCCACACAGGAAATGGACATGGAGACATCCAAATGGGACGACAAGTGAAATTGATTTTATTATGTGTAACAAAAAATTCGTCATAGAAGACTGCAGTGTGCTAAACAAGTTCAACACAGGTAGTGACCATAGATTGGTGAGATGTAAGATGCACTTCAACACTAAACTTGAACGTGGCAAGCTCATAAGACAAACTAAATCTATTGACATAACCAACCTTAAAAAACACCATAATACCTTCAAGTTAGAACTGAAGAACAGGTTCTCTGCTTTAGAAGGCCTAACATCGGAAGAAGTGGACATCTCTGAAGTTAACAGAAAAGTAACCAAAGCTCTTATGGAAACAGCAACAAAATTAGCTGGGTCTAAGAACAAGTTGCATGTGAACAAATTATCAGGAAAAACCAAAATGTTGATGCAAAAAAGAAGAGAGATGAGGACAACTAAAGAAGATGTGACTTCCAAAGTGGAATATATAGAGCTATGCAAGACAGTAAGAAAAAGTATCACTGAAGACGTAAGGAAATTCAACTGTGAACTAGTGAGGAAAGCAATTGAAAACAACCAAAGCCTAAAGATAGCAAAGGGACATCTCAGTAAGGGAAGAAAACAGATTATGGCACTGAGAAAAGAAGATGGTTCTGTAACAAGAAATAGAGGCGAAATTTTGACAAGAGTGAAAGATTTCTACTCCAAATTATATGAAAGGGATGATATATTCACTCCAGACATCATGGAAGATACCAGTACCAGAGTTCCTCCAGTCCTTCCAGCAAGAAGTTGCACATGCAATCAAGAACATGAAGCGGGGAAAAGCTCCAGGAGAAGATGGAATTACTGTAGACATCATACAAGAAGCAAGTGGAGAAATCGAAACAGTACTCGCCCAAATTTTCACTCGATGCCTTAATGAAGGAAAGATTCCTGAGGATTGGAACACCGCTACAATGATCCTGCTACATAAGAAAGGTGACATTGAGGATCTAGGAAACTACAGACCTATCAGCCTCCTATCAGTAGTTTATAAAATCTTCACTAAAGTTCTTTCACACCGCTTGAAGGTAACACTGGACATGGCTCAACCGAGAGAACAAGCTGGATTCAGGAGTGGCTACAGCACAATAGATCATATCCACGTGCTGAGAGAACTAATTGAAAGAGCGAGGGAATATGAACTTCCATTGTGCATGGCTTTTATCGATTATGAAAAAGCCTTTGATTCGGTGAAACCATCAGCAGTTACAATGGCTCTGAAAACCTGCGGTATTGAAGATGCATACATTAATATTATTAATAACATCTATGAAAATGCAAGTGCAAAGATTAGGCTGTTTGAAAATACAACACACGTAAAAATTGGAAAGGGAGTGAGACAAGGTGACACCATATCTCCGAAGCTCTTCAATGCCACATTGGAGGGTGTTTTTCAGTCGCTGAGCTGGGAAAACAAGGGGATAAAGATTAATGGAGATTATCTAACCCACCTTCGTTTTGCTGATGACGTAGTCATTTTTGCAACTACCCCATCAGAGCTGCAGAGTATGATCCAGGAACTTGCTGACAAGAGTAAAGAAGTGGGATTAAAAATGAACTTTCAGAAGACAAAAGTGATGTTCAATGCTTTTACTAGAAATGAAGATTTATCGATTGATGGAGAAAAGCTGGAGATAACAGACACGTACGTTTATCTTGGACAGCAGATATCAAGTGAGGGTCACATTGATGAAGAAATTAATCGGCGTACAAAACTTGCCTGGAGAGCTTTTGGAAGAAACAGCATAATTTTCAAGAGCAATATGCCATTATGTCTTAAAAGAAAAGTGTTTGATCAATGCATCCTTCCAGTGCTTACGTATGGTGCAGAGACGTGGACCTTAACTAAAAGAGACATACAAAGGCTGCAGACAACTCAAAGAAGCATGGTTAGGTGCATGCTTGGTGCTTAACCAGGAGAGATAGAAGAGGAACTCGTGGATCCGAAAAATGACAAGAGTGGAAGACATCATGATCAGAGTTAAATCCCTGAAATGGCAATGGGCTGGACATACTGCCAGAAGGACAGATCATCGATGGACAGCCGAAATTTTAGATTGGATTCCAAGGGACAGGAAAAGACCCAGAAGACCACCACATGGGAGATGGGTGGATGAAATTCGAAAGTATGCAGGGGTGACATGGAGGAGACTGGCACAAGACAGACCGTTGTGGAGGAAACTTGGGGAGACCTTCGTCCAGCAGTGGATTGATAATGGTTGACAATGATGATGATGATGATGATAGGCTGGGTTGATCCGAAAGTGAAGTTGCTATATCAAGCTCTCCGAGTTCAACATTTTTTGTCCATGCGACTATGTGGACCTTCCAGTGTTTTATTTTCACAAGCATTGCGTTCATAAAAATTTTCCATTGAATCACTATACAAGCACTTAAAGAATCATCGTTGATTCCTAATGATTCACCACACGCTGTTGATGAAGTTGAAGCTGTCTGATAATTATTATCCGCTTTGTAGGCACTACCGCATAATTTACCTTTCTTCTGATTAACACTTGTTTGAAAAATTCATAGATTGATTGTTTTGCGGACATGGTATTTCAAACTTTGGTTTGGGAAGAAATATCTCACTTTTATGTATCACGTACAATACGTGCAAAAAAAAAAAAAAAAAAAAAAAGAAAAAATCAAGCAGGAAAAATTTGATTTTCCACCAGAACGAGAAAGAAAACGAGTGTAACTACTAACTAGCCAAGAGAAATTTCGCTCAGTGTCTGGTGGTGACTGACGCCGGTCACTGTCTGCCGTTTTCGACGATCGTGATAACGCCCACTATACTTGTCATAGACTGCGAGGCCGACAGGTCGGTGATGGGATGGGCAGAGTGATGCTTATTCAACTTTTCAACCCACTGGCATGAGCCGCGGCATCGGATTGACAATGTTCTTTGAACTTACGGCCGGTCTTCGACATCTGTGCGCCAAAGCGGAAGCCCAATATGCAAGTAAGGTTTCCCGACTGAGTCATGGATCGTGGTTAGAGGAACATAATTGCATAATGCTACCTTTCTCCCATTACCACAGGATATGCAGCTCCGATAGTAAAGTGCACTGAATTTTCTTCATTTATCCAAAAACATGCAGCTCTGACATGTAATAAAGTGTACTACATATTCTTCATTTATCCAAAAAAATCTGGAGGATGGAGAAGGGAAGGGATGAGGGGGGGTCACCAAAATTTTGGGTGGGTTAGCCCCCCCCTCCTTCTCCGTGGCGCCGTCCCTGTCCCCAGTGGGATGTTGAAGACGCATAAACGGGAGCAAATGGTCGTCAGGATATCCCGGTAACGTTGACCTGTGAGGGACGATGTCACACGTACCAGGGGTCCCATTTCAGTCCACGTAAACAGTCCCCAGACGAGAATGCCACCCCCACCAGCTTGAAGAGTACCCTACTGGCAAGAAGGATCCATCGCTTTATGTGGTTTACGCCGTACTCGTATCCTGCCATCCGCATGTACCGACGTGAATCTCGACTCATCAGTCCAGGCAACATTTTCCCACATGTCTAGGGTCCAGTGGCGATGTTCCCGCGCCCATGCTAATATTTGCACCCTGTGATGTGCAGTCAGCAGCGGTGTCCTAGTGGGACGATGGCTTCTGTACCCCATAGCGAGGAGATGGTTCTGGATGGTGTGGCTGCTTACACGTTTTTGTGCACCAGCGTTAAATTTCCGAGTGATTTCTTGCACTGTGGCCCGTCTATCAGCTGTTACAATGCAAGCTAGCCGACGATGACCCCGCTCATCCACACGCTGTTGTCCACGGCAGTTGGCCCTTGCAGGGATGGTTTTACCGGATTCGATATACTCACGGTGCACCTGTGACACAGTGGCTCGTGAAAATTCCGGTGCCTGCACGACTTCCGAGATGGAGTGACCCATTCGTCGGGCCCCGACAATTTGCCCACGATCAAATGCGCTTCGATCCTTCGTCTTACCCATACTGCGTCCGACTCTTACTGATTCCCGTCGCATCACTCCTAATATTGTCGGATCGCTGCATACGTCATGTCGTTTCAGTTTACAAGGCCGCCCACAGCGCCACATTTGCAAACGCCACCTGTCTCTAATTCAATTGCTCTTCAGTGTATAAGCAGTCACCCGTCCCTAATGGGGCCGCTGGTTCCAAAAAGTGAGAGGACCAGTTCCGTAAGACAAGCCCACTACCTATACCTCATTTGGGCCCCGAGTCCAGCTTGAAGTACTAGCCAGAAATCAGAGGTTCTGATCGCTCGCGGTGGAGGATTTAGAGCTACCGGGGTACTATGCACAGCAGGGCTGGTGATGTTGGAGGAAGGGGGCTTTCTTTGCCCTTCATCCGTAAAAACTAACGTTTCTTATTGCCGCGACCCTTTCCCCCGTAGTATTTTTACTTTTACATTAGTGATGTTATTGTGATACATTACTAACTAATCGCAAAAAAAAAAAAAAAAAAAAAAAAAAAAAAATCGACTTCGAGATTTCAACAGAAACATACATTTTGGGTTTCTGCGAGCATGATTTAACTATTTTCACTGTGGTGTGTGCTTCTGTGGTTTCTTGCCGCCATAAATCAAGATATTATAGCTATCAAGATGAAATTTAATATTTATGGATTATATGATATTCTGATGTGCTAATTGGATTTTTGGTAGAAATCGAAGGAACGGAAGCTGCCGTTCCCATAGCATTTTTCAGTTTTTAATATCGAGTTGGTCCACTCTTTGATGCTATCGCAGTTTGTCTACCCTCTTGTTGAATAATTTCCACTAGATTTTGATACGTTGCTGCGGAAATTGCGTTCCATTCTGCCACAACAGCATTAATCAGGTTAGTCACCTAGTCGGGCGGCTCGGCCTGGCTTTCAGTCGGCGTTCAAATTCATCCTAAATGTGTTTCATAGGGCTGAGATCGGAGTTTTGTGAAGGCCAGTCAAGTTCTTCTACATCCATTTCATCAAACCGTCATTGCAGGAAACGGCTCAAACAAGAGAACGTGCTGGATTTAGGAGTGGCTACAGAACTATGGACAATATCCATGTTCTGAGAGAACTTATTGAAAGAGCTAATGAATACGAACACACTCTAGGTCTGACTTTTATTGATTATGAACAGGTTGTCGATTTTGTAAAATCATCAACGATTATAACGTCTTTAACGTCCTGCAGTACTGAATATCTATACATTAATAACTTTTGTGCTAGCTAAAATGTTAGCACAAAAGTTCAACTGCTCTGGACACAGCACATACAAAATTTGGGAAGGAAGTGAGACAAGGTGACACCATATCACCCAGGCTCTTAAATACCACATTACAAAATGTCTTTCAATCATTGAATAGGGCAGAAAAGAGGATAAAGATTAATAAAGATTATATAACACACCTTCGTTTTGCTGACGACATAATCATTTTTACAAACAATCCATCAAAACTTCAGACTATGATCCAGAAACTTTCTGATAAGAGTAAAGAAAGGCTGAAACTGAACTTAGAGAAAACGATACTGATGCACGATTTTTGCGGTTTCTTGTTCACTCTAGAATACTACTTGTGCTTGCAAAAGTAGCAGAATGTTTTTGCATTCGCTTTTTGAGAGATTTTCGGTTTATTCTAAGCAATTCATAATTTAGCTTTATATGTATATAATATTTTTTTGTATTTGTTTGAGAGTTTAATGACCACCGTGAGCAACTCAATGGACTATAAGCAGTCACTTATCCCTAATTTCGGACCACTGGTTCCTAGGAAGGTAGAGAGCTAGGTCAGTAAAATAAATTCGAACACTTTTTGAGAGATTTTCGGTTTATTCTAAGCAATTCATAGCCGCCCCGGTGGCGCAGTGGTCTAAGCGATGGCCTCTGATCATTCGTCCGTAAGGGGTCCGGGTTCGAATCCCGGTGAGGCATGGATGTTGTGTTTGTCTTACGGCACTGGCTCTCTCCCTTCCCTGGAACCAGTGACCCTAAATTAGGGACGGGCGACTGCTTATAGCCCATTGAGTTGCTCACGGTGGTCGTTAAACCTCCAAAAAAAAAAGAAAAAAGCAATTCATAATTTAGCTTTATATGTATATAATATTTTCTTTATTTGTTTGAGAGTTTAATGACCACCGTGAGCAACTCAATGGACTATAAGCAGTCACTTATCCCTAATTTCGGACCACTGGTTCCTAGGAAGGTAGAGAGCTAGGTCAGTAAAGTAAATTCGAACACTTTTTGAGAGATTTTCGGTTATATTCTAAGCAATTCATAATTTAGCTTTATATGTATATAATATTTTCTTTATTTGTTTGAGAGTTTAGTGACCACCGTGAGCAACTCAATGGACTATAAGCAGTCACACATCCTTAATTTAGGACCACTGGTTACTAGGCTACCTTCCTAGTAGGAAGGTAGAGAGCTATGTCGGTAAAATGAATTCGAACCCAGACCCTTTCAAACAAATGATTAGAAGCCAACCCGTGGTACCACTCAGCAACCTGGGCGGCAGCTTTGTATTTACCGGGTGGTTATAAAATAAGTATCCCTATTCTTGGGTGTCTAGCAAAGCGAGTTCGTCCCAGTTGCGCTTCTGATTATTCATCCGAGATGGGTCTGGGTTCGAATCCCGTGAAGCATGGATGTTGTGTTTGCCTTACGGCGATGGCTCTCTCCCTCCCTGGGACCAGTGACCCTAAATTAGGGATAATAGCCCATTGAGTTGCTCATGCTGGATGATAAACTCCCAAACAAACAAAAAGAGAGAATAGAACTTGGTTGGTAGCTTATTGAGGTATCTTTGAACTTCCGTATCTAAGTGTCTCTGCCGTGTCTTTGAACTTCTGTATCAAAGCCATGTAGCTTATTGAGATCATGGAGAAATGATGCAAACGAAGAACGGCATGTGACGCGGCTGCTCGGTTGGTTGGTTGGTTGATTTATTTTTATGGCGCAAGGGCCATGGTTGGCCAAAGAGCGCCAGACACAAGACAAACAAACAGTATTAAAAATGTGATAAAAAGCTTAAAATCTGACTGATCATGTAAAACTGAAAAATGAGAACGATGGGAGGGCTAAAAAAAAATAATGAAACAAACAGTATTAAAAACATGAAACAAAGATTAAAATCTAGCTGATTCAGTAAAACTGAGAAATGAGGATGATAATAGGGCTAAAATCTAGATACGTTTAAAATAGTCAATTTGTTTAAAAAATGAAAAAACAGCAACAGTATTGCATTGGTCATTTAGCAGCCGCTGCAGTATAGCGGCGTCCTCATTCAACAAATGAGAATGAAAGAAATGAAAACGTACATCACGAAAACGAACACAAGTACAAAGAAGATGAGTGACGGTGAGTCGGCAATTGCACGTCTCACACATCGGCGCAGTGTCGCCACACAGCAAAAAGCGGTGAGTGAAACGACAATGCCCAATGCGGAGACGCGCAAGCACCACTTCCTCCCTACGATATGAGGTTTTCCAGACTTCAAGATTTGGTTTAATACGATGCAACTTATTTTCCACCTGTTGGTCCCACAGACCCTGCCACGTTCGCTTGATATAGTCGCGAACGATAAAGCAGAAATCCTGGTGAAACAGTGGCAAGGGTGTGACGACCAAAGAGGAAGCAGATCTAGCAGCCGCATCAGTACACTCGTTACCCGAGATTCCAACATGTCCTGGAATCCAGCAAAACTGAACCTGAAAACCGGCCTCGAGCAAACGACGAAGCAACCGTCTCGCATCCAAGAGAAAAGGATGGTCACGGCAATCCGCAGATGATAAGGACTGCAAGACACTTAAAGAATCCGTGTAGACCATAGAACAATGATGAGAACTCGACTGAACATGGAGAAGGGCGAGATACACAGCATACATCTCCGCCGAAAACACCGTGGCCTCAGCTGGGATCCAACAACTCCATGCATCTTGGAGCCATCAGTGAAAATGGGGGTGTAGTCAGAATTGAGGTCACGGTGCTCAGCGAAGACCTGCTGGTACACTGACGCAGGGGTTGATGATTTATCGAAAGATGTAAAGGTGGTATCAACCCTGACACCAAGTGGGTGCCATGGAGGATCCCCAAAGCCCCTGGTCTCTCCAACAAGTGACAAGTCGAGCCCTACATCACGGGCTACGGCCGCCATACGAAGACCGAAAGTTGAAATGCACGAGGGCCGGTTCCCGAATAAACGAGCATGCTGGGGATGAAAAACTGCATCGTATAAAGGATGGCCTGGAAGAGATCTAAGTTTCAGATAGAATTTAATAGACAGCTGCAGACGGCGTAATTCAAGCGATGGTTCGTTCGCGTCAGCGTAAAGGCTGGGAATTGGAGATGTTCGAAATGCTCCCGAACAAAGACGCAGTGCTTGATGGTGAATAGTGTCCAAAGGCTGGAGAACGGAACGACGAGCAGGGCCATACACGATACAACCACAATCCAGTTTCGACCGTATTAAGGAATGGTAAATGCGAATTAAAGACATCCTGTCTGCGCCCCACGAGACTCTCGAAAGGATCTTAAGAATAGATAGAGCCCGCAGACAGGAAATCTTGAGCCGCCGAACGTGCGCACGGAATGTAAGCGCACGGTCGACGGTCAGTCCAAGGAACTTGGTCTCCGGCAAAACTGGTATGGCTGCACGGTCTAAAAACAGCTCTGGGTCAGGATGGAGGCAGCGCCTCCGGCAGAAATGGACACACGCTGTCTTGTCGGGAGAAAGAACGAAACCATTGCTATTCGCCGCTTTAAAGATCTGGTTAATTGCAGACTGCAACTGCCTTTCAATAAAATTCATACTTGATGACGAGCAGAAAATGCGTAAATCATCAACATAAACAGTAGCCGAAACCGCATAAGGAAGATTTGTGAAGAGACAATTAATGCGAAGGATGAACAATGTGACAGATAAAATGCAACCTTGAGGAACACCTTGTTCTTGATGGAACGGTGCCGATAGCGTCGTACCCAGGCGCACCTGGAACACCCGATTGCGAAGAAAATTAACGATGAAAGTCGGAAGATTTCGTCGCAATCCGCATGCGTGGAGGTCACGGATAATACCACAGAGAATGGAAATCTCTTCTCTGTGGATAATACCATGCCGCCACGCTCGATCATAAGCCTTTTCAATATAAAAATACAGAAACCAGGTGCTGCCTACGCACGAACGCCTCGCGCACAGATGTCTCAAGGTGCAGGAGATGATCGTGAGGTGAACGATGACGGTGAAAGCCGCTTTGTGATGGTGAAAGTACTTGATGATATTCTAAAAAATGAATTAACCGGGAATTAACCATGCGTTCAAGAACTTTACACAGACAGCTAGTGAGACCAATTGGACGATAACTAGAGGGAGACTTGGGATCCTTGCCAGGTTTGGGAAAGGCAGAACAACTGCTTTTCGCCAAGACTCCGGGAAACTGTGCTCCAACCAAATACGATTGTAAAGGATTAAGAGATTCTCGAGAGACGACTGCGATAGATGACGGAGCTTGTCACAGTGGATTCCATCGGGACCGACAGATGTAGCGCCGGACGGATGCAGAGTCACCCTGAGTTCAACCATGCTGAAGGGGGAGTTATATCCCGTGTCGAGAAAGGGCGCGCAAAGGAGATTCTCTGGCTTTCCGCAGTGGATTTTATTCTTTGAAAAGAAGTAGGATACGCCAGGTCACTCGACACGGAGGCAAACGCCTCCCCAAACAATCAGCAATCTCCTCGACTCCAGCATATGTGCAGCCGTTACTCTCGAGAATGGAGATCTGGTGAGAGCTGTAGTTATCCCGGATCTAACGAATCTTTTCCCACACATTTTCGAACTGGCACGTGAAGTGAGAGATGACACATACTGGATCCAAGACTCCCTCTTGCTACGTCGACGCACCAACCGAGCATAGAATTTTGCTCGTTTGAATGTAACGAGATTAGCATCGGTTGGATAACGCCGAAACGTAGACCAAGCCTTATGTTGAGCTCTCCTAGCCGCTGCGCATTCAGGGGTCCACCAAGGCTTCGGACTTCTGGAGAGTGTCGTCGATGTTTTTGGTATAGAAAGATCAGCTGCCTGAAGAATACAATTTGTGACTTCAAGAACCGCTGCGTCGATTGACTCTTGGGTCACCATTGTAGAAGATATCAATGCTGACGGTGTGAAGACCTCCAATCTCGCTCGCTCCATCCTCCACCGAGGTGGGCGGGAGGCAGAAGATGGCATGTTCGTATGATGCGAGAGCAAAATCGGAAAATGGTCGCTCCCGTGGAAGTCATTACACACCGTCCACGACCAATCAGCAATAATCGATGGTGATCCCAAGGTGAAATCGATCGCACTGAAGGATCTTGTCGGCTCATGGAAGAACGTGTCAGCACCGGTGTTAAAAAAGGCACAGAGAGGCCGAGGACAGAAGAGACTCTATGCGACGACCTCTCGTGCTGATGCTGACACTACCCCACAAATGATGATGGGCATTGAAGTCACCCAGTGCCGCCCCGGTGGTGCAGTGGTCTAAGGCGCTGGCCTCTGATCATTCGTCCGTAAGGGGTCCGGGTTCGAATCCCGGTCAGGCATGGATGTTGTGTTTGTCTTATGGCACTGGCTCTCTCCCTTCCCTGGAACCAGTGACCCTAAATTAGGGACGGGCGACTGCTTATAGCCCATTGAGTTGCTCACGGTGGTCGTTAAACCTCCAATCAAAAAAAAAAAAAAAAAAAAAAAAGAAGTCACCCAGTAAAAGAAAGGGTGAAGGCAGCTGATCAACCAATCTCTCCAGAACAGAGACGCTTACGTTCTCGTCCGGCGGCAGATAGACACTGCAGACAGTAAGAGGTACAGGCATAGAAATACGAACCGCCACGGCCTGCACAGTTGTGGAAACCGCGACGGAAGATACCGGAACCCTGTGAGGGACGAGAATAGCGACACCCCCACAGGCTATATTTCCAGATGAGTTATCTGTCCGAAATGCACTGTAGCCTCGAACTGAAAGCAGGTCTGATGGTTTAAGTTTAGTTTCCTGTAAACAAAAACACACCGGAGAGTACAATGAAAGCAGATGTTTCACTTCATCAAAACTCGTCCGAAAACCTCGACAGTTACACTGAATGATTGAAGCCATTGTTATAAATGAAATGAAAATGAAAATGATCACACGAAGTCAGGCTCCATCACCTCTGATGGTGGTTCCCCCAGATCTGGAGGCGTGTGACCAGGGGCCAAGATGGGAGCATGCTTTGTCTCAAGTGGCTTAACGGGAGGCACACAATGTTGAGTCGTTTGCTGAGATTTTGGAGAAGAAATGCTTTTCTTATCCTGGGCTTTAGTTTTTTTGTTAGAAGAAGTGGCCTGAGTTCCCTTGTTGGTGGTGGGATGAGTCTGCTTCGGCGAAGTGGTGGGTGGCGCTTTCAGACCCCTAGCTCGAGACTGGAGTGCCTTCAGTCCGGCTGCGATGATTTCGTTTACATTGTATGGACATTTAGGGGGATCTGAATGTCGGTCTGAATGGCAACCGTAGATTTGGCAACCACCACTGAAGCGTATGATCGCCGATCAGATATAACAGGAACCACTCTTCTTCTGGCCTCAGGATAGGAAATATTTTCCACCGTTTTGAGCCTTTAGATTTCTTTCTCCTCCTTCCACTTGGGACAATCTTTGGCTGATGCTGCGTGTGAACCCTTACAGTTCACACAAAACTCAGCCTCGGCCACACATTCTGACAAAAGATGCTCTGTGGCACCACAGCGTCCACACCTAGGATTGCTCCTGCACGACTGCTGAGAATGGCCATACGACTGACACCTAAAACATCTCAACGGGTTAGGGATGTACGGGCGTACTTCTAGGTGGAGATACCCTGCCTTGATGGACGTAGGCAGGGAAGGGCTATCAAAAGTTAAAATGATGTTCCGGAATGGGACAGACTGCCCGTTCCACCTGAATAGAATACGCCGCACACCCTTAACGTGTTGACTCCTCAGTTCTTCAAGCAATTCTTCCTCAGCACACTCAACGAGGTCCTGAGAGGAGACAACACCTCGAGATGAATTTAGGTATCCATGGGGTTTTATTTTTACCGGAGTCTCAAGCAGCGTGGTGGTGTTAATAAGTGTGGAACAGTAGGCCACAGTGGACATTTCTACCAGAAGATCTCCAGATTGGAGCTTCTTTACGCTCTTAGGAGAGCTTGCAATGGATTGAAGAGCTTTATTTATCCAAAATGGACTTTTGGCACTCAAAGGCTTTGAAGGGTCCAATGAGTGCACAAAAAAGAATCGAGCATTTGAACAACCAGGGACATGTTTTTTTGCAGAAGGGGATGAGCCTTCCTCCATACCTCTTTTGCTTTTTGGTTCTTGGGAAATTTTGTTTTCATCCATGAAAAAATTTTGATAATTCGTCCGCCGACTTCCCCACCCACAATCGAGCCCAACGAGCGAGAGCCGGAGGTTCGCAAGCCCAAGTGGACGCAGGACACGGCCCTAGGGATAGCAAGCGGATATAGCAAGTTGATAGGGCAGACATGCGCTCGGCGTGCACCCAGACTTTCCCATGCCTGGGGAACACCCCTTTGGCATGCCCACCCTATCGCCAGACTCACCCTGTCGGGCGAAACGACAAGCCGTTAGAGGTCTGGGCTCCACTCGGCCACAGACCTCATTGACTAGGAGTGGGTTAGTTCCCAGTCGCCCGTTTAGGGTGAAGCAGGGGCAAAGAGGAGTGTTGGCAACTGGCGACAACAACACCCAGGCCACCAGAAACCTCAGCCTCCAGCATCCCTTTTTCCACCTTACGGGTCACCGCACACGGCAAACGTGCAGGTAGGTCTAGCTAACCAGCTCGGAAAAACAAAGAAAGGAACATGAAATGGAGAAGACAGGAAAGAAAACGAGAAACTAAAATCCTGAGCTGGCGCATAATCGCAACCTCAGCAACCTACAACTGAGGCGGGTTCATGTCAAGTGAAAAAACATAAAAAATGTGAAAATCATCACATATAGTACATGTTGGCTCGGGCCGTGGGGACGCCATCCCCCAGAAGCTGGATGAACAGCTGTCCCTTCGGTTATGTAATCGTCAAAGCCACAGAGGCAAGAGAAACCGTCACAAGGTTAGCTCGGGTCGTGGGGGCGCTGCTCCCCAAATCACTGGAAAACCATTTATCCCCGTGCGGGGAGACTGCTCGCAACATGTCGCGGTCGATGTTGTTCACTTCACGCCTGAGACTAATTTCCAGATGTGTAAGAGAGATTATGCCGTCCCGACGAACTCTGTCTTTTTTTTTTTGATTGGAGGTTTAACGATCACCGTGAGCAACTCAATGGGCTATAAGCAGTCGCCCGTCCCTAATTTAGGATCACTGGTTCCAGGGAAGGGAGAGAGCCAGTGCCGTAAGACAAACACAACATCCATGCCTCATCGGGATCCGAACCCGGACCCCGTTCGGACGAATGATCAGAGGCCATCGCTTAGGCCACTGCGCCACCGGGGCTGCAACTCTGTCTTTCAGGTATACGCAAAGACAGAAATCTCAAAGAGTAAGCTCCGGTGAGCGGGCTGACAACGATTGTGGAAACTCCTCGAGAAATTATTCATTCATTGCTGAATGTTTGATTCAGCAATTCTTTCACCTGGCAACCGACATGTGGAGACGTACCATTTTGTATGGATACGGTAGTGTCCAAACATTGCCGTTCCTGCAAAGCGGGAATAATATGTTGTCTCAGGAAAGCGCAATATCGTTTACTGGTTATAGTACCTCTTACTGGGCTTCGAGGTGTGGTGGTTTCAAATTAAAATGGTCCAATGATGGAATCTGCTAGAAAGCCACACCATACTCTCGCATCTGAACTCTGTAGAGGTCTTTCACGAATTGCAGCTGGTCCTGCAGTTCCACATATTCGACAGTTCTGCGAGTTCACAGTGTCAGTAATAGTGAAATGTACCTCGTCTGACCACATGATAGCCCAAGGCCAGAGGTTGTCAACCTTCATCCGGGACAGGAATTGAAAAGAGAAGTCCAAGAGTTGTTCTTTGTCGCTTGGAAGCAGTTATTGCATCACATGTATCCTGTACGGCGCAACACTTTGCTGACTGTTGACCACAGAAGGTGAAACTGTCCGACCACCGCCCTGGGGCTGCTGTGTGAGAGTGGCCCTGTCGGCACTGGCAACTTCATTAACGACTTTTTCAGAAACTGGCTGACGTTCTCTACCATGACACTATAGCTAATTCTCCTGCGTCTTTGATTTCCCATATCATCCTCCTCTTCGTAATCCTCTGATTCGTCGATTCCACCGTAGTGCACCATTGGCATTACTCTGATTTTAATAATAAAATTTTACCAGTAGTGAGCGTTCCTTGTTTACAAGGGCCATAATGACTACCGGCATCATGATCATTAACTTTTATTCTGCGAGACGCAATTACAAGTAAATTAAATTCACGCACGAGTCTTGTTCTTTTTTTCCGTGTGCAGCGCCATTTAGCGGCGCAGTTTTTTTGAGCATTTAAAAGACCACCGTGAGCAACTCGATGAGCTACAGGCAGTCTCTATATATACAATTTGTATATACACTATATTGACAAAAGTCACCGGACACCTAGAAGAGAAACACAACATAGCATTTATTGACATACATTAGAACGGTGTCGGTCCACCTTTAACCTTAATGCATGCACTGACCCATCGAAACATGCTTTCGACAAGGTTTTGGAACACAGCGATAGGTAGGTGCTTCCATTCAGTATAAAATGCTGCCGCTAACTGTTACTTAGTAGTAGGCCTCCGTTCCAAACTTCTTATGCGGCTCTCTAATTCATCCCACAGGTGCTCTATGGCATTAAGATCAGGGCTCTGTGCTGGCCAGTCTACACACAAAACGGAATTATCGTCAAACCACGCCGTAACAGTCCTTGCTTTATGACTCGGTGCATTTTTTTTATCTCGCTGGAACCAACAAGGCTCGGTTCCATAGTATTGCCACAGAGTTGGTAGGGCATAATTGTCCAGAATATCGAGGTAGACGTGCTGACTAACAGGTTTGTCCACGATAATCAGTGAGGTGGGACCACACCACGAAAAACATCCCCACACGAGTACACTGCCAGCTCCAAACTTGACCGTAGCAACAGTACGCTGTGGTGAATAGTGTTCCCCCGGCTGCCGCCATACCCACACACGATCCATCAGACTGATGGATCGTGTATCTGGATTCATCAGTCAATAGGACCCGTTTCCATTGATCTACGGTCCACGATAAATGTTCTTTACACCATGCTACGCGACGAGTAGCATTCCGAGTGGAGATGAAAGGCTTATGAGCAGCCGCACGACCACAGTAACCCATGGGATGAAGTTCTCTACGAATGATACGCTTAAATGCCGAGGTTCCAGCATTTGTACTCACCTGCACACTGAGGTCTTGAGCAGTACCCCGTCGATTAGCTGTAACCACTCTCCTGAGGCTTCGACGTCCTCTATCACTGATTTTCTTTGGTCTGCCGGTACGTTTTTCTGTGTCAGGCACGCCATCTATCTTCCACTTATTCAGTACATCCAAATCAGTTGACTCTCTGTATGTTTAAACGCCTCTCGGTTTCTCTTATAGACAACCCACTAACATAGCACCCAACAATCTTTCCTTTCTCGAAGTCAGTTCTCCCCGCCGCGACATTTTCACTCAACCTCACAATGCGATATGATCGCGGTCAGCTGCAGGCTTGTTTTTATACCGTTTGCAGCTGTACCGCGCATCTTAACAACGTAGTGGACCCGTTCATTTGCTTTTAAAGGGGTGTCCGGTGATTTATAAAAATTTATGAAAATCTCGATTTTCATAAATTTATTAACGACATGTCTAACTTTTGCTGATCGTATGGTTGTGCTATTAAATTCTGCCACCTAAATTGTATAGAGGAAGAAATAACTTTCCATAGTTTTCCTCTGAAGAGGACGAAATTTTTAAAGCAATGGCTGTGCAAAGTGAAACGCGATGATTTCCATCTCAGTGTTCGTTCTCCAATATGTTCTGCCCACTTTAACGAAAAAGATTTTGGATATTATGACACTACAAATCAAAGGCAGTATGAAACTTCGTAGCGTTCTTTTGAATTTCAATTTCAATTTGCCGCCCCGGTGGCGCAGTGGTCTAAGCGATGGCCTCTGATTATTCGTCTGAACGGGGTCCGGGTTCGAATCCCGGTGAGGCATGAATGTTGTGTTTGTCTTACGGCACTGGCTCTCTCCCTTCCATGGAACCAGTGACCC
The DNA here is from genome assembly GCA_039090855.1 of Macrothele yani. Taxonomy (NCBI): domain Eukaryota; kingdom Metazoa; phylum Arthropoda; class Arachnida; order Araneae; family Macrothelidae; genus Macrothele; species Macrothele yani. The sequence goes on from CM077004.1 coordinate 45,591,299, forward strand.
TAAATCAGGGACGGGCTACTGCTTATAGCCCATTGAGTTGCTCACGGTGATCGTTAAACCTCCAATCAAAAAAAAAAAAAAATAATAAAAAAATGTTCTCCTGCATTATGTGAAATAAACATCGAATACAAAATTGTCTTGGCATATTTTTGCAACCTTGATTTGTTCTTTTAAGAAATTACTTTCATCTTCGTCCTGTAGCTCTATTAATTCGTTGGCAGATTCCATTATGTTAAGATTGCAAAAATTAGCCAACTGTACGGGATAATCAAATAGCGACCACATTGAACAAGCAGCCATGTTAGGCCGCAGAAATCCCCATTTGACGTCACAATAATTACATGAATAAGTAGAATCACCCTGTCGAGGAAATAAATTTCTTTTTAATAAAATAATCTGTTTAAATAGTCGCGTGCAAATTTATCACGCATCTGCATATATAGATAAATATAATAGTACGGGCAAATAAATGAATAAATTTATTCAGAAACACCTGTCAAAAAATTATTCCAAGCTTTCTTCCACCAAAACAATTAATGTACTTTCATCTCTGGTAAAAACTCGCGTCGAAATTTTGTGAAAATTAAAGCGAATAAATCCATTAAATTTCTCATATTAGAACTACTTTTGTTAATTAATGACTAATGTGTGTTAGGAAGAATGTTGTAACATGTGCGTCGGCAAACGCATGCACATGTGTGACGTATAGTAAGTCGTGGCCAACAGCAGCATGTGCATACTGAGAAGTTCACAGGTGGTGCTCCTTTCGTCCGTTTTCTTGGTTGTCTGCTTACTTGCTGCTGGCGTAAACACTCGATGCCGAGGCTGATAATATGTTAAGGAGGAATGTACGGAAAATATTGAAATATCTTCTAGTGTCCTCGGTTGTGCTGTTATGTTTAACTGTAGTGATAAAACCGTTAATTTCTATTAGGGCTTATGAAAATAGCAGTGGAGAGAATCAAATTGACAGCAAGCTACCAAAAGCCCCCAAGTTTGTGGTGGATCATGAAGTGAGTTTATATAATACTGTTAAATTCGTTTATTTATTAGTAATGGTCATAATTTGGAGTATTAGCGAATTGAAGAACCTGTGCGGAAGTTCTTTACATAGCTCTGAGCAAAACAGAGTTAACAATTTCTCCGCCAGCCATTGGTATTTGATAGTAATTTGTGTGCAGGATTTGTGTGGATGTCTGAATTACTTGTCATCATTTTTACCTTGAGTCGCCCATCCCTAAATTATGATAGCTGACGCAGCAGAAGGGAGAGAAGCACATCCACTGAGAGAATGATGTTCATACGTTATCAAGTTTCCAGCTTGTTCCCATTATTCATGTTACAGATTTCGTATATGTATATGAAGGGGCAATTTTGTAACTTTCTGAAAAAAGAGCTGTAAACTGATACTGGAGAACATATTCCAGGAAGATAGCAGATTTTTCAGTATATTTTGCAAAGAAACTTGGCTAAGTGAAGTTTTTTATAACTTACTTTACTTGGTATCAATCATGTAATTCATTTTCAGGAGGGTAATTTGTTTAAAATAGGGTAAATTTCATGTGTAGTTGCATGCTGTCAGTATTATTTTCTGTAATGTCTAATCAGATTAGACTTACAACCTGGAATTTGTTGGCTTTTAAGTAACTTTATTAGAGATTATTAATGTCAGTACCCCATACATCCCAGTTTTCATAGAACAGTCCCAGTTGTGCAGATGCTCTGACAATGTTCGTGATATCAAATGCCCCAAGCCATAATGTGTTTAAAGTCATTTCAAACATATGTAAATGTTTCTCATAAAATGCACATGAGGAAAGTCGAATGTGTATAAACATTTTGATTCTTTTATGGTAAAGAAAATGCTTACATTGAAATATTTACATGTAATCTAAGTTTTGTCTCCTTGTGCATCAGGTCAAATGCTTCAGTTGAATTTGTTTTTACTCCAAAGTAATTTTATCGTGTATTGCTGACAGATATTGCCTTTGATTCTACACAATCAGCCATGATCAGTGCTTTTTTTTTCTAAAATAACGTTTACTGGTACTGTCTCATCTCCTACCCTTGTGAACTTTTTCACCTGTACAATGAAATTTCATTAAAAATGTGTGTTTTATACAGATCTAACTCGATCCATACCCAAAAGGCAGGTAAAGGTCTATGGGATATGATTTTCCATAGCCATAATATACAGTAGAGTGCTGATTATGTGGATCTGTTGGAAGAATATATTTTAATTTATAAAATATTCAAAGCAAACAGAACTGCAGGGAGTCAGGATGACCCCCCCCCCTTTTTTTTTTTGTAAAAACCTGTTGCCCAGAACATGTAAAACATAAATCTCATACTTGAGTATTAGTAGAATTATGTATGAAAAATTATGTGCGTAAAACCCATTGAAATTAAATTATTTTTATTTATACAATATTACATATTTTTATGTTATATATGTATTCCAGATTTATGTGTTTGGTGTTTAAAATCTAAGTGTCAAGTGGATTGTTCAGTATGCTACTTTCAAAGGGACAGTTTTTTTTTTAATTCCACTTTTTCAGTTGGAGAGAATTACCTTAATACCCATACAATTAGCATTTGTACTTGTTTAAAGATACACTGAGGTAGCAAATTATTAGGAACACTTACCAAATGTGTTGGGCTGCTCATGGCCTTCAAAACAGTGTGGATTCCATGTGATATAGATTCAATGAAATGCTAATATCGTTCTACAGGTATGTTCAGCCAAATGGATGTGATGGTGTCTGTCAATTGCCGAATGTTTGCTGGAGGAGGATCTCTGTTATAAATAGCTCTCCTAGTCTCATCCCAAACATGTTTAATTGGGTTAAGATCTGGAGATTGTGAGGGGCATTTTTGAAGCCACTATCGTGTTCCTGGTAGCACTGTGTGACAATCTGAGCTTTGTGGCATGGTGCATTACCTTGCTTGGAGTAGCCCTCTGCATTAGAAAACACCATGCACATGTGCAGGTGTGCCTCATCCACAGTGATATTAAGGTACCCTTTGGAATCCACATGCTGTTCCAGAGGTATAAGGAATACAATTATACTCACGAAAGCAGACCCCAGACCATTATACTGCCTCCATCAGCTTGTACAGTTAATGCTAGTCAGTTGGGATCCCTCAATTCATGCTGTTGATGCCATATTGTGGTCCATCTGTCAGTGTGTATTAATTGTAAACATGATTCATTAGACCAGGTGACCCTTTTCCAGTCCTCAAGTGCCCAGTTTTGGTGTTGTGATGCCTGCTGCAGTGCAGATGAATTTGTCAGGTTGTAGCAAAGATAAGAGGTACACAAAGGGTACATCTGCAGTTATAGCCCATTTGTGGCTATGTGCAGTGAAATGTGTATGCTGAAATTCTCCTCTCAATACTGCTCTTGTACTGGGTAGTTACTGATGCAGTTAAGCTGATCACTGTTACCTCATACTGTCCACTTCAGCCACCACTGCCCTCAAACATCGGTCATTTCTGTCCACAGAGAGACCAGTGACTGCTTGTTTTTCTGTTGGTACGCCACTTATCATATATCCTCAATACAGTTGTTTTTGGTTTGCCATTTTTGAGATGTTTGCACCTGCCTGCCTAGTGCTCTGTGTAATTTCTCTTTCAAAGGTGCTTAAATCACTAGTCTTTCCCATATTGTTGCTATCTATGCTTTGTAAACATCTGAATCCTTTGCAGTGATATGTTTTTAAAGCCATTTCAACATCATAGTTGCATACTTAAGTGAGGATGGCACATGTCTGATTCTGTGATTCAGGGCTGTGGGTGGTAGCAGGGGGCTATAGGGGCACAGCCCCCCCCCCCCACAATGCAAGCAAACTCTCCTTTTTGTGAACCAAAAAAAAAAAAAAAAAAAAAAAAAAAAAAAAGAAGCAAACTCCCAATTTTGTTGTCAGTGGCTTATCAAAATTACTTTATATTTTGTTATTAGCATAAATACCTTATTTAATTGTGCATTGCATATTAAAAAACAAAAACAAAATTAAAATCATACAGAATGAATGATGGATAACTTAAAAGGAATTACTTCTCTAAATGAATCAGTAGGAACAGCTGCACCAATGATTCAATGATTTTCTGCCATATGGGTACCACCAGGCTTGTTGCTGATAAATGTCAGTAAAAGGAAAAATTCCTTTCTTTTTTTTTTTTTTTGAGATGTAAAATTTAAAAGAATATTAAAAAAGAGGCAAAGGTCGAAGCGTATTCATGCATATAGATGAAACACTGTTCATCACTTGGTAAGTAACTATAAGATGCTAAGCTGTTGTAAAAAAACAACTTCCAGGTGGTTAACTGCTTACAAAAAAATGCTATTGTGAGAACAATTTAGCTAAATGTATCCATCTAAGTGATGTAAAGCAGTGATAAAGAGGAATCTTTGTGCAAAAGAAAGAAGTGGTTTTATGATGCATGTGTGGGAAAAGTGTTTATTGGTGAGAATCTAAGGGCTTTTGAGTGGGGAAGGGAATTTTACTTGTTGACCACGGTAAGAAGAGGCTGCCTCCGAGCACAGGCAAAGGAGAATGCATGACTAAAGAACAAGAAGAAAGAATTAAAATTTTGGCATCAATAACTTCTTGTTGTCATTGCATGGATCAGTGGAAAGGAACCAGAATGGTAAACTAAAAAAGTAAATACAGTTGAACCCTCATATAACGAGCTCAGATATAAAGAAGGTTCATATATAACGATATCTTTGCAGTTCCTTGAATTTTCAATGCCATTGAAATGTTATTTAAACTGGATATTACGAACAGCAGTTTTGTCCAAAATCATATATAACGAAGTTTTTGCCTTTTCCCATTCAACATTTCTCCTGCGGGAGAGGTAGCCAGTTTCTTTTTTTCTTCTTCAGGATGTTTTGAGACCTCTGACTCAGTGAAATGCCCGAAGACTAGCCAGGCGGTGTCGGAATCCCCCACTTTTCCTCACCCTTAGAGCTTAGAGGGTAAATGATCTGTTTCCCAGCATGAGAACAGAAAGAGGAATGCGACAAAGGATCGGGGGTGGGGTGTTGGGGAATCATGCCAGGGGTGTCCAACGTCAGCGTCTTCGTTTTGGGGCCGTATGTTAAATTGTTCGGATGGACCAGATAGGCAGACAGTTGTCTTAATCGCACTTCTGCAATTCCTAAGCAGGCGCATCTGATGGTTTAAAGCTTTGGAAGCAGCAATTTTTCTCACAAATTTGTTCGTTAGAATGCATCAACACAAGCTGACAAATCATGTCAGTTGTTAAACGAAAAACACTGAGTTTAAGTGAAAAAATTGAAGCAATCAATTTGGTGGAGAAAGGGAAAAAGAAGTGTGACGTAGCCAAAACATTTGACATTCCAGCAAATTCACTATCCACAATTTTAAAAATAAAGATGGTTTGAAGCGAAAGTTCTCGGAAGGTTCTTTTAGCCATGATAGAAAACAATTTTGTGAAGGTCTTTATACAGACATGGAAGCAGCGCTGTTAAAGTGGTTCCAAGAAGTGAGAAGCAAAAATGTTGCAGTCTCTGGCCCTTTGCTGAAGGAAAAAGCATTAGATTTCGCCCGACTTCTAGGAAAACCTGATTTTGAGCCAAGCAATGGTTGGCTTCAAAGATTTAAAGAGCGTCATGAAATCATATTTAAGTCCATTTGCGGAGAGAGTGCTTCCGTGGATGATGAAAAAACCCAAAAGTGGCTGGAATCAAGTAAAACCTTAATTTTGCAGTATGAAGCTTGCGATGTTTACAATGCTGATGAAACTGGTGTTTTTTATCAGTTATTGCCAGAAAAACCTTAGCTTTCAAAGGTGAAAAATGTTCTGGTGGGAAAAACTCAAAGCTCCGTTTAACTGTATTGCTGTGCGCAAATATGGATGGATCTGACAAAAGGGAACTTTTCGTAATCGGAAAATAAAAAATCCCAGATGCTTCAAGAAAGGTGAAAAATTACCAGTAAGTTACTTACAGAGCTAATAAGAAGCGTGTATGACATCGGAACTCTTTACAGAATGGTTAAAACAATTTGACAACGAAATGACAAAGAAAAATAGGAAAGTTCTGCTGCTCATCGATAATTGTGCAGCACATTCGTCTAACATAGTGTTAACGACTACAAATGTACATCGGTTTCCACCAAACACTACATCAAAGCTTCAGCCCATGGATCAGGGTGTTATAAAAAACCTAAAACTTCATTACCGCAAAATTTTACTCAGAAAAATTCTTATTAACGTGGAAAAGATGCAACCAACTGTCATTAATGTTTGAATGGCATGTGATATGCTATCTAATGCTTGGACTACCGTAACTGATGTAACCATAAAAAATTGTTGGAAACATGCTGGTTTTGGTGTTTTAGTGGTAAATGAAGACACAGTGGTTACTACTAAAGACGAAACATGGAATCACCTGAGTGCAAAAGGACTCATTTCATCAGATTTATCTTTTCCAGATTATCTGCTGGCTGACGATGACATCTCAACGGTCTCAAAATACAGATAAGGACATCGTTGATGGCGTGTTGAACTCTCAGTATGACGCGTCCACTGATGAGGAGGAATAATATGTAGAAGTTAAAAAAATTTCAAATGCGGTGGCAATTGAAAGTCTTGATAATTTGCATGCTTTTTTTGCGTCAAAAAATCTGTTTTGTTCAACATTGTTGGATCAAATAGGAAAACAGCTGTCTACAGCAATTGTTCAATCCCAAAAACAGGCAGCTCTGGATAGTCACTTCCAGAAGTGTGAATAAAAAATTAAAGGTAAATGTTTCAATTATTGTACTTCTGCTTTCTAATACATACGTACTATAGTGGTATACTGTATGTGCTTTTTTACATAACTTTTGCTCGTTTGCTGATACATTTAAGGCAAAATCGGATAAAACAAAGTTTGTGTATAACAAACTTTTTCTTAACTTCCTTCAACTTCCTTATAAACGGTTTCGACTGTAGTTTTTTCATGCTATTTGGGAGTTATCTTTCCTTCAGCAATAATGAACTTGCAATTCAACCTATTTCAAACTAATTCTGATAATGTGATTTATTTTTATTTCAAGACTCCAGTTTGCCCCCCCTTTCGTATTTTGAATTTCATTACTTTCTGACATGGAGGAATTGTTTGTTAGTGAAGTAAATTAACAAAAATACAAAGCAAAACTTGATCTGTGCATGCAAATAGATATAGTTTGTTGCTGAACACAAAGCCCTCAGGTGAGTTTTCAATTTCCCTCCCTGGTTCTGAGACCTAGCTAGTCTTGGTCTGATGGCTATTTGAGTGTTCCAAATTCACTACTTCAGTGTATGCCTATTATGAACTAAATACAAACTTCTGTGTCATGTGGAAAGCACAGCATTTCAAAATTTAGTTTTAATGTGCATCATGGTCTGTGCTTATGAATTAATTAGTGTTTGTTGCTATATTATGTTTGCTTTTGTAATAATCATTCTGTTTTATTATGTGACAGAAAAAAGATTGGCATGACTATGCAGCAATAGCAAAAGATGCAAAGAGGAAGGGACCAGGTGAGCAGGGAGCTGCTTTTTATCTTCCTCCTGAAGATGAAAAAAGGAAGGATAAGCTGTACAAAGTCAATGGGTTCAATGCCTTAGCCAGTGATTTTATTGCCCTTGACCGCTCCCTTGTTGATATAAGACACCCAAGGTAAGAAATGTCTAGAATTCATGTTCTTACAGCTCTATGCATCTATGAGTGTGATATGCTCGTGAGTGAGTGGTTAGCTGACTGGTTGAGGAAAAGGTCCTTTTACAAATGTTTTAAAACAAAAATTTACTATGCAACATATGTACTGGCAGTAGGGGTTATGAAGCAGACTCTGCTTTAAGCAAAGTGACTCTGCTTTAAGCAAAGTGACTCTGCTTTAAGCAAAGTGACTCTGCTTTAAGCAAAGTGACTCTGCTTTAAGCAAAGTGACTCTGCTTTAAGCAAAGTGACTCCGTTTTAAGCTAAGTGACTCCGTTTTAAGCAAAGTGACTCCATTTTTTGACGTCTACTCTTGCGTGCTTTGCTCAATGCTTTAGATCTCTGGCCATTGGAAGTTACATTTTTTTATTATGTTTTTTTTTTTTTTAAAGTTTAGCTTTATATTCTTCCGAATCTATTGAAGCCTGCATTTCCCCTTTTCTCTCTTCCTTCAAATGCTGTCTTCCATCAGTTTCTAGTGCAGTTTTTTTCCTCCATATTTTGTCATTTGTCCATTGACACAATTTGTTTATATGTTTGGCCAGTTTTCTTACCCTTTGTGCAGCTTAAAATTTGCATTATTTCTTCCTCAAAATGGTCAAAGGATGTTTGTTGCTCACCTTTGGAAATGAAGGCTGGGTTGTATTGTGTTGCAAGATAAAGATGTTATTCACATTTTTGAAGATTCTCTGGGGCTGTTTGACTATTACTGCGAATGTGAGCAAAAGCTACCAGCTGCATTTGGTCCATTTGATGTGGCACAGAAGGTCCAAAGTAATTGAAAAAAGGTTTACAAACCATCAGTTTGATTGTGCCTCCTTCATAGAGAGAATGTTGCTGGTGCAACATTAATTTTGTCAAGCAGTGTATATTTGTATGCATGTGTGTGTGCATACACTAAAAAATTAGTAATGCATATGCGCAGAGATGTCCGAGATGTCCAATCATGCATCTACCTATGGGCAACACTTTGGGGCTAAGAAGTGACAACAAGTGTTTTTTTTGAATAACATCCATTGTTAATAGTGAAGACTCCTGACAATTCTTATTGCATAGTTTTGGAAAAGGGGCTGAAAAGGATTAGTGTGCTGCTGTATCACATTATAAAAATATCACAAATCTGTGATTAATAATGAAGCATTTGTTGTGTAACTTAATACTACATCACCCACTTTGTGCGCTGAGCTACTTTAATTAAAAAAATTTTGTCATGTAAAAGTAAATTCAAACACTTACCCACACTATGACTTGTCATTGCTACATATTACACGGGTATCGTTCACTTGATCGAAAGGAAGGTCACTTGACCGAAAATCACTTGATCGAAAGATACATTTCACTGAAGGGTCACTTGACCGAAAAGTTCTTTTCACCGAAAGGTGACATCACCTAAAAGTTCATTTCACCGAAAGGTGACTTCACCTAAAAGTTCATTTGATCGAAAAGTTTTATTTCACTGAAGGATTACTTTACCTAAAAGTTCGTTATATCGGAAGATCATTTCATTTCATTGCATCTGGCCTTTAGTTGATTATGAAATTCTGTTGTCAGTGTATAATTGTTACTCTAAAAATAATGTTCAGACAGCTGGAATTTATGCAAGGAGGAAAGTAAGTGTTTAGCAAGTAAGAGTTTTTTTTTTTTTTTTGGATATAACTGTTAAAATGCAATTTTTCAGTGCTGTTTAGTCATAGGGATAATTCGGTAGATAAAGGGGAAGAGAAATGGCTTTTCCAATACTTTCCTCCTTTGCAAGTAATTGCATATTGAGTTCTCTTAACTTATACCTCAACTTTATTAAGTTAAAATTTCTGGAAAAATTCATTGTTGAAACATCAAAAAGCTACACATAATTTTTTTTACACTAAAGAATTCTGTATGTTAAAAATATTTATGAACTTGTTTATCTTCTTTCAGAATTTTTCATGCTTGGTATCCATATATCATTGGTGCACCCATGGAGCTTTGGGGGCTTAAGCCCCTCCAAGGAGATTAAGAGCAACCTATGTTACAAATTAAACATTCAAAAATATTATTTTACATGTTAAAAAATTTACATAGTGTCTGACAGTGTCTTGTATTACATGGTGTCTTCTTCCCAAAATCCCAAAGAGATTGAGAACGACGTATGTAACAAATTAAACATTCAAAAAATTACATAGTGTCTTTTATTACATGGTGTCTTCTTCCCCAAACCCCAAAGAGATTAAGAGTGACATACATAACAAATTCAACACTCAAAAATATTATTTTACATATTCAAAAAATTACATAGTTTCTTCTATTACATGGTGTCTTCTTCCCCAAACCTCAAAGAGATTAAGAGCGATGTACGTCAGAGTTGTATAAAAATAAAATGTATCTGCATACAGAACCATTGAAACAGAAGACTTGCTGCAAATCACAATAACAATAGAATAAAGTAATTTAAAGATAAATTAATATAACAATAAATAATTATTAGAACATTTCTGATTCCAGAGAGGACAAAAGTACATTATGATGCACAGAAATGTGTGCAAAATCAACCTCAAGGCCAAAACTTAAAAATATTGGACTATGAACCTCATAAAAACAAGAGACTAATTAAAGAAAGTTTTTATATCTAGAAAAGCAGTTCCGTTAATGAACTTCCAAAAATTATAAATAGCATTTCCAATAACTTAATTCAAAAATAGTACTTATAAAATACATAAGGAAAGATTTTAATTTAAAAACTGGCAACCGCAAGAGGAACCTGGCAATGCAATTAAAAACCTTTCTGTGTAAATGAAACTTTTGTTACAGTTCCTATATATTGAGAAGCAGGCCTTGATAAAATCAAGAGGCCAGAAAGGTCTGTAAAAACAAAAGAACTCACTATTGGAAGATGTGAAAAATAGTTGAACATTCTCACATTGAGATGGAAGTAAATATATTAATCTGAGTAAAGCCCTGAGTAAGTGCTTTAATTGCTGTAAATAACATTTTCATTTTTTTAATCTACAAGCAAAAGCTATCTGCAAAATCTGCTAATAATTTGGAAACTATCTGCGTACAGCGTATGCATGTATGTCTATATTCTGTGACTCTGACGTACGTAACAAATTAAACATTCAAAAATATTATTTTTCATGTTCAAAAATTACATATGGTCTTCTATTACATGTTGTCTTCTTCCCTGAACCCCAAAGAGATTAAGAGCGATGTACATCACAAATTAAACATTCAAAAATATTATTTTAAATGTTCAAAAAAGGGCTACACTTTAAACTTCGGCCCCGGTCGTCTGCTTCAGCTATTGTGGCAATGGAATGCCGGGAGAAACATTTCGCGATAGGTGGCGCTGCAGCTGTGTAGGCGTTTTCTCCCGTGTTGTGTGTGTATGATGTAATCGCCGTTTGCTGAGTGCGTGAGCCGTGAATCCCGTATACTTGCTTCTGTTCGCCCTGTTCTAAGCGATACGTGGCTTGTGTTTTTTCAGCATGCATTGTAGCTCTGTTAGTAGCCATGTGGTGTTCCGTTTACTTGGGATGTGTTTTGAAGCTGCTTGTATTCCTCTTAATAAGGGGATGACTCTTTTGTATTGTTTCGCCAAAGGATTGTCCTACGATGATGCAATTAAGGGATCTTCCCACGGTGGGGTTTCCACATCCTCTTCGACAGTCAGTGACTATTATCAGTCTTGCAGAGAACTAGTTGCAGACTTTAGGGTAGCTTACAAACAAGATGAAGGACAGCTTGGAGCCCCTGGTGTCATCATAGAAGTGGATGAGGTGAAGGTTGGGAAGCGGAAGTATAATCGTGGTAGTTTCGTTGAGGGCACCTGGATCCTTGGCATCTTTGAACAAGATTCGAAATGATTCAGGGTTGAGATCTGCCTGCAGAATAACCGCTCTGCTCACACGTTGCTGCCGCTCATACAGAAACATGTTCTACCTGGGAGTACTGTAATGACAGATCAGTGGGCTGCATACCGCAATTTCCCATCCTGTGGTTTCCAACATCTGTCAGTAAACCACTCACTCAATTTCTTCGATCCGACTACTGGGGCGCATACGCAAGGTGTTGAGAGCAATTAGCGGACACTCAAACGCACACTATCTAATGGAATTCACAAAGACCACTTGGCAGACCACATTCTGGAATATTTATGCCGACGAAATTGTAGTCTTTCCTCTGAACACTGTTTTGAGGTGATGATTGCTATCATCAAACAGTTCTTTTCTAGTACGTAATGTTTTCCACGTAAATATTCGTACTAGATAGACAGGTTCTCAATGAGGAGGAAACACTTCTTTTCCGTCGTTATAAATATTTAACAACACCTGAACTACTCACATTCCATAAAGGCCCTTTTCAGGGCCAGCCATATTACAAAGTGAACCCCTTCCTTTAAAAAATACCCCCCCCCTGCCGCATATTTCGCGGTCCTAGCACTCCTTCCGCACACCACACACACTGATTACATAATGCACGCAGCGAAGGAGCAAAAAAACGGTGACTCTGCTGCTGCGCCACCTATCGTGAAACATTTCTTCCGGCGTTCCAGCAGCTCGTTAGCTGAATCAGACGATTGGGAGCTGAAGATTAAAGTGCATCCCAAAAAAAAAAAAAATTACATAGTGTCGGACAATAGTGCCTTCCCCGCACGGGGATAACTGGTTTTCCAGTTATTTGGGGAGCGGCGCCCCCACGGCCCGAGCTGACCTTGTGACTGGTCAACATCTGATGTCATGCCACCGCTTGTTTTTTTGTTTCGGTGCTGCTGGTGTTTGCAGGGACGGCTGTTCATCCAGCTGTTGGGGAGTTGCGGCCCCACGATCCCTAGCTGGTCTTGTGTCTCGCTTTTTCGTTTTTATTTATTTTCTCCACTGGCTAGTTGCCCGTGTTGTGTTCTCTACCTACTCTCTACCACGTTATGTACTAACACCCCGGTCTTGTGGTTTTGTTACCCTCCACCACTAACTTATTTATATTAACCGCTCAGTTCGTAGGTTGCTGAGATTCCGTTTAGGTTCCCTGCCAGGATTTGTCTTCTTTGGATTTCTTTTTTTCCTTTTAGCTGGTTTGGGTGCTAGACCTACCTGCATGTTTGCCGCGTGCGGAGACCCGTGAGGCGGAAATGGGATGTCTGGCGGCTGAGGTCGCAGGAGACCGGTTAAGTGCCTCCTGTGTACCAACACTCCTCTTCGACCCCGGCTTCGCTGTAAACGGGAGGCTAGAGACTAACCCACCTCTAGTCAGAAGTCTTGTACCAAGTTGTGTACCGGGCTTTAGCGGCTTTTTTGTCATATGGCACGGCAGGGTGAGCCCGGGGCTGTGGGACTCATGCCACAGGCGTTGGCATGACGGTACCAGGAGGCCGAAGTGTCCGCCGAGTGCGTGTGATCACAGCCAACGGACTATATCTGCAACGTATAAGCTCCAGAACTGTGTCTAGCGTCATTTTCTTGGCTTGCGGACCTCCAGTTCTCCCTTGTAGGGCTCGGTGGTGGGTGGAGTAGTTTGCAGACGAATCTTCCTTCTTTTTTCCATGGGTAGAAACAAGAAACAAAACTCCAAATTTAGGACACCTGTGAATATGATAGTTGACAACGACTCTCCTTCATCTTCTCAACCTACCAAGTCTCATACCCTTAAACGATCTTTAGACCATGACCTGGACCAAGAATGTGGAACCTCTTCTTCGGCAGCTGTACCAGTCGCTCCGAAGCGTCGTCTTCCCTCGAGTGCTGTGAATACGTATGCTACGCACTTAGTTGTAGAATCCGTCGATCCGAATGAGTGACTGTCCACCAGATCTCCATTTTTCATTTCTAAAGCTTTGGACGCTGCAGTTGGCCCCTTGAAGTCTGTGAGGAAGCTTCGCTCTGGGGACCTGCTTGTCCAAACTTGCAGTGTTTCTCAGAGTAACACTCTTATGCACCTCACTAGTCTTCAAGGCATTCCTGTCAAAGTGGCACCTCACCCGTTTCTTAACACCTCTCGGGGTGTTATTTCTGAGTTTGATCTCTTGCCATGCAGTGAAGAAGAATTGGTGACTGAACTTGCAGATCAAGGTGTTATTGCTGCACGTCGTATGATGTTCCGGCGCGATGGTTCTTTAATTAAGTCTAAAAATGTTATCTTGACTTTTAACTCCCCGAAGGTTCCGACCGAAATCAAGGCTGGCTACTTGGTCTGTGGAGTTCGCCCGTACATTCCCAGTCCTCTGCGCTGTTTCAGGTGCCAGAGGTACGGGCATTCACAACGATTCTGTAAGAGTTCCGCTCGTTGCGCTAATTGTGGCTCCGGTGAACATGACGGGGAAGGTTGCACTTCTGCGGCCTGCTGTGTTAACTGTGGTGAGGCCCATGCTGCTTACTCCCGCAACTGTATGAAATGGAAGGACGAGATGGCGATCCAGCGTCTCAAGACCCTGGAAGGCCTCTCGTACCCTGCTGCCAAAGCCAGGTTGGGTATACCCACCATCCGACAGCGTCGTTTTGCCGCAGTGGTTAAGTCTCTGCCACCACCCGTGCAGCCCTTTGTTCCGCGCCCTGTAGCTCTCGCCGCACTTGCTAAGCGATCTACAGTTGAACAAGCGACACAGGTGGATTTCACCGAGCTCCAGCTTATTCGACCAGCTGAGTCTGCGCCTTCTTGTTTGCAGACGACCGACTCTTCCGGTTCCCAGCAGACAGCCTGCACGTGCGGAAGACCCGGCCCTCAATCCGCAAAGGTGTGCAGTTTCCATCCAACTGTCTCGGCCTCTGCGAGGTCCCCACCCTCAACCAACATTCTAGAGGAACATGGGGGGGAGGAGAGTGACAGTTCGTCCCCAGCCTCAACCAGCATTGCAGAGGAACATGGTGGGGAGGAGAGTGACAGTTCGTCCCTGCCCTCTGCCAGTGTTGCAGAGGAGTGTGGGGGGAGGAGAGTGACATTTCGTGTCCCTCAATTAGTGAATTTTTTTATAAATCTGATTAACTGCCTTGTCTTCTCAGCTTTCATCATTCTCTTTTTCAACTTTTAACAAGCCTGTCTGCTCTTACTCATTTTCCGCGCTTTTACATTTCTGTGGCTGATAGTTCTTTGTCTGGCGCTCTTTGGCCAAACCTGGCCCTTGCGCCACTAAAATCCACTAACCAACCAACCATCAACTTTTAACAAGCCTGTCTGCTCATACTCATTTTCCATGCTTTTAAAATTCTGTGGCTGATAGTTCTTTGTCTGGCACTCTTTGGCCAAGCCTGGCCCTTGCGCCACTAAAATCCACTAACCAACCAACCAATAGTGCCTTCTATTACATGGTGTCTTCTTCCCAAAGCCCCAAAAAGATTAAGAGCAACATACATCCAACGTATGTCACATATTGTGTATGTGTACTATATATATATATGCTGGAATTTATAATTTTGCAGTTTGCCTTCCCTCCCTTAAGAGTAAACTGGAGCCATTTTGTTTCTTTTTTGCAAAAGAATGGCCTAAGTCATGCTTTCTACCACAGTGTTCCCTAATACATGTTGGTTTCAAATATTTTTTATCTTAGCAAGAAAGGTATATACTTTTCCTGCACCAATTTAAAATGTGTTAATATGCAGAGTATTCATTTTTTGTGTGTATTTGCATTTATTTGAATTAAGTTAATGGGGACCATTGTATTTTAAAGTTGGCTGAAATGATATTGTACAATAAAATATAATTTAGATTAGTTAAGAAATATTGCTCTGTGTGCAATTGTGGTTAGAGAATGGAGTGGTGGATTTTTTTTTGATCAGGGATTTCATGAAGTGCTTTCAGTTCAGCGTTGATAAGAAAAGTGTGCATACTTTTGTCAAGCTGTTATAGCATGCTGTGTTTTAACAGTCTACAGTATGCTGCAAACCACTGAAACAGTAAATGCATGATACGTTCAGAATTTTTGTTTTTTGATGATTTCATTTTGTGCAGATATATTTCTTCGTTTTGTTTTGACTACCATTGCTGCAGTTTTTGTGCTGTTTTATGATATTTTTTCCAATTCTTTTTCCATTTAGCTGCCAGTCCAAAAAATATTTGTCCCATTTGCCCACAGCAAGTGTGATTGTGCCTTTTCATAATGAACATATCACAACTCTGTTACGAACTGCCACTAGTGTGATCAACAGAGCACCCCCAGGATTAATTAAAGAAATAATTCTGGTTGATGATTTCAGCTCTAAAGGTACACTTTTTTTAAATATTTAAACATGTTATTTAGAAAACATTTGTTTAGTGGTATGCATTTTCAGAAATTATTACTAGTAGTGTTTTGCATTTGTTCAGCACTAAAAAAGGTATACAAAGTTTAGCATTTGAATTCAAGCCTTAGAAGGAGAAAAGTAGAAGAATCAGCAGAAGAAACAGAAAAGTTTCTTCTGCTGATTCATTACAACAGAAATTTAAGTAATTATTTTTTTCGAATGGATAGAACACTTATGTCACAACTTTTCCAGTCTTCAAATGTCCAGTTTCAGCACCGCTTTCAGCTTAAGTCTTCTTGCAAAAGGTCCTTGAGTTTTCACAGTTATCATGAAATGAAAATGCTTGAAATTTGGGCATACCAAGAGTCCCAAATGCTTTTCTTGTTTGTTTGCATATTTCATGTCATCTTTAAGCATTCTCAAGCATAGATTACCTCATATATTGGACAGCTGTCCAATATCCAAGGTTTAAATTAACGTGCAATACTGTAATAACAGATTTTGGGCAACTTACCATTCTCTGGTTTTTGCTCCATATTTCACATTTCTAGCATGTGAGACAATCGTGGTCATAGTGTCGCATGTTTCGTAGAGGTAGCATGGGGGCTCTTTAACTTTTTCAGCTGAAGTCATTCACTTTTGTTACATTCTATTCTTGGTCATTCTGGAGGCTTCATGTAGTAATCCACATATATTTCTTCATTTATAACAAAAAGGTGGTCACGTCAAATATACCAACACAGCATAGTTGCGATCCTATTGTACATATTAACATTCATAAAACTACCGTGGGTTTTTTTTTCTCCCTTGTCATACATACATACCTTACATTCATACATTTCTTTGTACACTATATACAATCTGCAAATACTCAAACAACTCACTATATACATATATACATATGACGCTTCCACCTCAGTTAACTGCATCTGTGTTTTATCAACATAGCCTTCCGCTTGCTCATATCTCCTATTCTTTGTGGAAAGGCTTCGCAAAGGAGCTCTCCCACGCTGCTCTCTACCCTCAGCAAACACCTCAACCCAAGTACTTTCTGTAGCTTTCCACTACCATCCTCAGGGGGATGGAAACTCTGACCAATACTCACGGTATCTGCAGAGCAAGTAAGTGACTCCTCTGGGGCAACATCAACCTTCGAAGCTTCGTTCTCTTGGCTTTCAAAGCTTCGTTCTCTTGGCTATAATAAGAGTTGAACAGAAAAATAAAATAATTAGAAAATTGAGATCTAAAGCCAACAAGAGAAACCTTCAAAGCTTCGAAGGTTGATGTTGCCCCGGAAGAGTCACTTACTTGCTCTGCAGATACTGTGAGTATTGGTCAGAGTTTCCATACTCAGAGTATCTGCATTCGTCCTGATGAAGCCGAGCCAGAAGCTCTGCGAAACTATAGTCGATATATAATAAATCATTGATTGTGGTAAACGTTGATATTTTTACTTTATGTTGCGTTGGTATATTTGATGTGACCACCTTTTTGTTATAAATGAAGAAATATATGCGAATTACTACATGAAGCCTCCAGAATGACCAAGAATAGAATGTAGCAAAAGTGAATGACTTCAGCTGAAGAAGTTAAAGAACCCCCATGCTACCTCTACGAAACATGCGACATTATGACCACGGTTGTCTCTCGTGCTAGAAATGTGAAATATGGAGCAAAAACTAGAGAATGGTAAGTTTGCCTAAAATCTGTTATTCTCAAGCAATTCTGCTTTTCTGCCCTCTTGGAACATTGTCAGCTTTCTGAGTGAGGCAATTTCCCGTGATTTTCACCTGGTCAAATTGCTCTCCCTGTGACATCCTCTGTCATCTCTTACAAAAAATGTTCTTGTTTTTCTTTTGAAAAGTATTGTTCTTCCTCCATTAGGAGCATGCTGGCTGCTCTTTGACATTGTAGTTGTTACAGTTGTAATTTGAAGACATTAAACGTTTGTCATTTCAGAAAAGGACAAATGAGATTAACAGAGACCATGATTATAAACAGAATGAAGAAATTATCATATTCACCTACCTAATAATATGTTGCTCTACCTTTTGCCCTCACAACAACAGCCATACTTCTTGGTAAGGACTCCATGAGCTGTTGAAAACATGAAGGTGTTATTGTCACCCATGAAGCAAGGATTGCTTCTCATACGGAATCCACAGTTATCAGTGGGGATTGGTGGGCTCAAATAGATCTTTCCAATTCAGCCCACAAATTCTCAATGGGGTTGAGATCTGGTGATTGAGGGGAACATCTGAGTGTGGTAAACTCACTTGAATGCTTCTGGAGCCAATTGGTCACTATGCATAAAGTATGTGGTGTGACATTGTCTTGTTGAAAGTGGCATCATGGTGCTGAAGGGGAATAATTATGAACAAGTGTAGATGGTCGGCAAGGATGTTCATATATCTTGTGCTGGTGACAGAGATCTCTACAGGTACAAGGGGTACCAAGAAAGTCTTTGCAAATGCACCGAAACTGTTACACTGCCTCACCTGGCTTGTATGACCCCAACTTGGCAAGCTCTGTCCATTGCTTTGTATGACTTAGCCACACATGCATTTTTCCATTAGTGGATAGATTTGAAACCTTTATTCATCAGACCAGATGACATGTTTCCACACTCCAGTTATGGTAAGCCTTTGCAAACTGAAGCCTAACCTTTCAGTGCATTGCAGGTAACAAGGGGACACAATGTAGATGTCAACTGCTATTGCCTATTTTTTCCATAATACAACAGATACTCTCTGTGCGTAAGCTTGTGAATGCACCCTCATTAAATTCCGACATTATTAGACCCTAGGTGGGCATGCAGTTCTGTGTAACGATGTGAGACAGTCTGCATTCACCTCAAGAGTAAATTGCCCATTTACAGCGACATTTCTCCCGTTGGTTGGAAGTTTTGCTATAATTAATGTAGCTTTGGTGTATACACATGGGAAGGTCTGGAGTGGAAATCTCAACAGTACAGCAGTTGCGGTGATTGAACCACTGGCCTGCCTTGTAGCTACTATCTGGCCACAGTCAAACTCTCACTGCTGCGTTTACCCATGATTGCTTTTCTGTGACTGAATTCCAATATAGAGACTTTGCTCTATTTATAGGCATTGCCAGTTTCAGCATCCCATGTGACTGGACACAATACTTCTGCTTTGCATGTTGTTATTGGGCTAATCGTAATGATTTGTGCATTCTGTGTAGAAAAAGCACAAAACATCACAACTGCTACAACAAGAATGCCATAGAACTACCAGCAGCCTCCCATTACAGTAAGAATAAGAATTTTTAAAAAGAAAAATGTGATTTTTTTTTCCCTATGAGAGATGACATAGGTTGTTGCAGGGATGGGGATCCAACTAGAGAAAAACATGAGATATCTCACTCAATGCCTGACAATGCTCTTTAGGAGAATAGAAGAGCAGTCATTTGCTTGAGGATACTTAAACTGAAGTGTGTAGCAAAAGGAAAGCATTTGGGGTGGCCAAATGTAAGCAATTTGTTATAACTGTGAAAGGTCAAGGACCTTTTGCAAGATGATTCAAGATAAAAGTGGTGTTAAAACTCTGGACATTTGAAAAAAATGTAGAAGTTATGCCATTAATGTTTTATACATTAAAATGATTTAGTATGCATAGGCAGTTTGCTATCTAGAATTTTTGGATATTCAAAAATTCCTAAAAGAGTAAAAAGAAAAGTTAGTGTAATTTTTTTAAAGAAAATGTTGCACAAGGAAATCCTTGTGGCATGGAATAATGTACAAATAAGTGCATGCAAATAATGTTTTTGATCCATTCGCATTTTAAAGTTTGCAAACAGAAGCTTAATTAGTTCAGAATAATATGAAAGACAGAATTCCAAATGAACTTCTAGATCACATTGACTTACTGTGAGCAGGATATCTGGGATATCCCGGAGCATGATGACAAATTACAGTAAAGGGTCAATTACTTGTCAAATCAACAAGGCTCACAGCCTGACCCCTTTTGATTTCCTTGAAATTTAGTGTGATTGTTAGGCATGTAGACTCAAGCATAAATCCGGAATTTCAGCCCTGTCCACCCACAGGGTTTCAAATTGCATGACCTTAAACATTGGAAAATTGTGATCTCCAGACAATCTTTGAGTAGTTTTATCACGTTACCTAATTGGGCTAGAAGGTTGAAATCAGTGTCTTTTTATAGCATTTTATGTGAGCTTTTAAATCATGTGCTGAAAAAAGGTGTGTATGTGTGTGACCTTTTCAAGGTCACAGAAATAACCATTGACCTTGAATATTTAAAAAACTAAGTTTAAAATTCTGAAAAAAATATATGACATCATTAGAGTTTTGTTTACTGGTATGCCAACTTTCAAGTTGGGACCACAATGGGATTATTATTTACAAAATATTAAAATCAAATACACCATTGCCAAAAATGGCCACAAAATGGTGTAATGAAAAAGGAAAGTGTTTTAGGGTTAAATAGCCAATTTAAATTGGGAGGATTCATCAGTCAGAAAGTATCTCTATGATATGCTAAGTAGTAAACCTTTAATAACTATAATTTTTTGAACTAAAATGTTATGTAAAAAAAGAAATAATATAGCAATGCCTTTAAGTCTTAAAAGATTAAAAAAATAATAATCAAACTTTTCTGCTGATTTTGTCACAGTTTCAAGAGATGTTTGGTTAATAGATACCCACTGCTTAAATGTCTAGAATCAATGTTATTCTTTTCCACAAGATCAATAATCAAACTTTTCAATAAATCTGATCCTCAGGCAAAATTGGCATTTACTGAAGTAGCATGCAGAAGTAAAGGATTACTTGCAATGCAGTCTTTATAGCTGTTAATGGGAAGTTTATGTTCAGTAGTTAATTTTGCCATATGACACCCTAAAAACATGACATAAATTGTGATGCACATATGTATACTACATGTACCACTTACTCCAACAATGATACACATTTTTTTAATGCAGTTCTGCAAACTTTGAGAAGCCAATTTTTATTTCCTGGGCATGCAATCTTAAACTGTTTGTGAATATCTTTCAGATTGTTTTATAAGACACCCCCCAGCCCCTCTTTTTTATGTAAATCTGTTTTTTGAGCTACTGCTGTTGTTACTGCAACAATCTTATTTCCCAGGCCTGCCAATGCAATCATGGCAATAAAAATCTTGCATCAGATCAGCTGTCTCCTGTTTTAATATCTTTCGTAGCTTTAGGTTTTGGAAATGGTTTTACCTTTCGTGCTATATAATTTAAAATACTGAATTCATCCTGCAAGTTTTCGAAAACTTCAACATTTTAGTGGTACAGTACGAATTTGCAGTTTTTAAGCTCTTTAAGTTGCATCATTAAACATTTCTTTAAGCTGAGCAATGATTTCTGTTTTATGGTCAGATGTTGGAAGTTCAGCATTAGGAAAAGATTAACTAAAACTTTCTTTAGTGGAAGCCATGTAATTTTTTTCAAATTTGCATAAGGATGTTTTTGTTCATGCAGCCTTTTTTTTTTTTTTTTTATTCTTCAAGAATTTTGCCAATTAACTGTAAAGATATATTCAAAATTTGTATTGCACTTTCAGATGTTTCCTAACTTATATATATATATTCTCTCCCCCCCCCCCTTTTGATTGTGGGCTTAATGACCACCATGAGCAACTTGAGGGCCTATAAGCAGTTGCCCGTCCTTAATTTAAGGTCACTGATTCCAGGGAAGGGAGAAAGCCTGTGCCATAAGACAAACACAATAACCATTTCTCACCGGGATTTGAACTCAGACCTATCTCATATGAATGGTCAAAAGCCAGGGCTTAGACCACTACACCACCGGGGCGGCTATTTCACCTTCATCACCGGTAAACTTTGAACTGACGAGGCTGTCGTCAATTCAAAGTTCATAGGCATATTTACTCTTTAAAATATTTTTTTTACAAATGGGAAGTTTAACCATCTACTCTGAGGAACAGGATGATGTTTTTCTTCACATTATAGTGTACACACCTTTTCTTAAAAAGAGTTATAACATAGGTCTCTCTTAAACAGGAATTAAATCACTTACACACATCTTTGTTATAACAATGGTCTTTCTTAAACAGGAATTAAATCACGTACACAAATTTTTGGTATAACAAAGGTCTTAAATCTGTGACATCTTAACACTTAAAGAGGAGGAATAATTTCAGCAATGGTTTTCCCCAGGAAAAAAAAAAAAAAACTTTTTTTTTTTTTTTTTAATAAACTAGTCCTTTAGTATATTTTTGGTGTAATACCATGTTAAAGCAATACAAATGGAGAATCAGAATTAGTTTTGGGTGTTGAGAAAAATTTCAAAACTCTCAATAACGAAGGGAAATATGATTGATGAATGGAGTAATTTTTTTTTTTGGCATCATTCGATAGAAGTTCAGCAGAAATGTCCTTAAAAATTAAGATGGTCAGTGAAGTGTCAGAATCTCCTTTATGGACATGATTTCTATGCTTTGTGAAACTGTTATTTGTTGCAGTAAGTACTCTCAATGTAACATATTTTACTAGAAGATACTAAGATGAACACCAAGAAGGTTGAGGAAAGTTATTTTTCTCTGTCATCCAGTATTAGTTTGATCATAGAAGTGTTGGAACTGTTGGCTAAATGATATCAAAACCTTTTAGGAAACTTCTGCCGAGCCTCTGTGGAATGATGCCAAAGGAATTTCTCTGTTTGCTCATTTTCTCCCCTTCATTATCAGGAAAGTTTGGAGATTTTTCTCAACTCTCAGAACTGTAATTCTATTTCTCCATTTTGTATTCCATTAACATGGAAATCAATTTTAAAAATAAAATAATGAACATAACATTACAGATGTGGCAACCACTTATCATTGTCAATCATTTCCTGGTTAAAGTTCAGAAGTTAGCATCCTGCTTTAAGAGCTTTTTCTGGAAGCAATTGCACAAAATAAACTAACCACTTATAAAACTCTATAAACAATTCTATGCAGTAGGTTTGTCTCAGTTCAGATTCTTACTAATAAGTTAATAAGAGATAGTAACTTTAATTAATGCTCAAATCACTTCTTATTTCTATTTAAATTATATATTTAATTGAATAAATACAAAATAATAAGTGATATATCTTGATATGAATATGAAGTATTACAACAGTCAGAAAAAATATATTTAATCCACTTTGATTCTGGCTCCATGAGACAACATCCAACACCTGGCTTCATTACTGGCATGCTGTTTTGACAAAAATACATCCTCACACATGTGGAACAAATGGAGATGTAAAGAACAGCTGCAGAAAAGGAGGCAGATAATGCACACATGAACTGTCATCTGTTCTTTCTCCCTCTTTGAAGTAGAGGAGTGAGAAAAAAAGAAGTCCTTGTTTCAAAACACCAAAGGTGCTAGACACGTGCCAGAGAAAATAAGTTTTTGCCACAATCTTTTTTCCAACAGTTTTTATGTAACTTAAATGTGTTTTGAAAGCTTTAACACTTGCAGACTTATGTATTTGTGTCCAAATATATCATGCTGTAAATAAAATGCTTTCTTGGTTTGCTTATCATATCTGTTTGTTACAAGATTTTGACAAAGTATGTTATGTATTGTGTTAAGGAACAATCTTTTTTCCAACAGTTTTTATGTAACTTAAATGTGTTTTGAAAGCTTTAACACTTGCAGACTTATGTATTTGTGTCCAAATATATCATGCTGTAAATAAAATGCTTTCTTGGTTTGCTTATCATATCTGTTTGTTACAAGATTTTGACAAAGTATGTTATGTATTGTGTTAAGGAATAAGTAATGCCATTTTTTTCTGCAGTTCCATTTGTGTGCCAAAATAAAATATTGTGGCAACATGTGATATACTATGTGATGGATACGTGTTTGCTCTACATGCCAGTGTGTGTTATTTAATTTAATTTTATTTGGTTTTCAGGTCATTGAAATGGAATGTCAAGTGGACAAAAAGGAGCATTACTGACATCTGCTGCTCTTCGCGTTTAATCAAGGGACCAAAGCCACGAAAGCTGCTCACGAGATTTGTGCTGTCTATGGTGAAGATGCTGTGACTGAAAGGATGGCTCAGTTGGTGCTTTTCGAGCTTTAAATCCGGCAATTTCGACCTTAAGGACATGGATTGCCCCGGTCACCTGGTTGAGTTCGATGAAGAGCAATTGAATCAGATGCTGCACGAAAACCCGCATCCATCGACCAGAGAATTGGCTGAGCAAATGAACTGTGATCAGAAGACAGTCGTAAATCACCTTCATGCAATGGGAAAAGTTCAAAAGCTCGGCGCGTTGTTTCCACACGTTTTGAACGACAGCAACAGAAATCAACCTTCCACAATTGCTTCCGGTTTGCTTGCTTGTCACAGGGCTACTCGTGGTCACAAGGAAAGATTTCTGTACTGCATCGTTACCGGTGACAAAAAATTGTGTCTGTACGTTAACATGAAGCAGTGAAAAGAATGGCTCAGTCCCACGAAACACGGAATGCTGCGAGCAAATCAAGAGTTGTGTCCGCGGAAGACGATGTTGTGTGTCTGGTGGGATTGGCAGGGCATCATCCACTACAAACTTCTTCGGAACAATGAGACGGTCAATGCGGACTTCTATGTTCAACAACTGCATAGACTCCACGGCGCAATGCAACAAAAGCGACTCGATCGGCGATACGGTGTTCTGCTACAACACGACAAAGCTAGGCCCCCACATCGCCAATATGACCAAAACCGCCATTCAAGCATTCAATTGAGAAGTTCTGCCGCACCCGCCCTATTCTCCGCACTTGGCTCCATCCGATTTTCATCTGTTTTGATCGCTTTCCAACAATTTGCGCGCCAGTTGTTCAATAATGACGTGGAATTGCGGACATGGTTGGATGACTTCTTTGGGTCACGACCGGCAGATTTCTATCGCCAAGGCATCGAACAACTTGTTGAACGATGGGAAGCAGTTGTAAATACTAGTGGCAAATACATTATTGATTAAATTGTTATTTTTTGTTGTTGCGAAATAAAGTTTTCCAACGTTTGAAAAAACGACATTACTTATTCCTCAACCCAATACTATTAAAGCCTTTGTTTCTGTAATGATTAAGTCTTAGAAAGGTTTTAATTCACTAAATTCTTTCACTTTTTTAATCGTATGTGTCAGTGTTAACAATTGTGCCAATCATTGTTGTTTTAATGTCTTTGTTACTGTAGTGGAGTTGAAGCAAGGGCTGGAAGATCGCATCAAAAAGCTATGGGACAATGTACGTGTTATCAGAGCTACTAAAAGAGAAGGTCTTATCCGTGCCCGTCTAATTGGAGCCAAAGCTGCAGTGGGAGATGTGTTAATCTTTCTAGATTCACACACTGAGGCCAGTGTCAACTGGCTTCCACCACTTCTAGGTAATTCTCTTTCAAGTACTTCTTTTCTAAAATTTCATGCGCCAGTTAATTGGGTTTTTGCCTTTCCTTAGCCTGAGAGTACTGATAACAGCATCTATCAGTTATTTCAGTTGTCATACATCATTTGCAGAAAGCTCAGAAAACCAATCTTTCAATAGGATTCTTATTTCTTCAGTAAAAAAATGAGGAAAGAAAATAACAGTAAAAATCTAATCCAGAACATTTTGACACATAATTTAACAGTCAAAAACTTTGTATATATGTTTGTAACAAAAAAGGTGTATGCCTAGTAAAAACATTTATTTGTAAAACAATAAAGACATTCTTTTGTAAAACAGTAAAGACATTTTTTTTTGTGTGAACCGTTAAAGCATTTTATTTTAAAATTGCATCTGGCTAGCGAAAAAAGTTGTGCTATGTGATCTCTGTAACGTGTAAAAAAATCGGGTAGGCTGTGTCGCAGCATGGCCACTAGGTTTTACGTGAATACATCTCGTTAGCACATAGTATTTATTTGGGTCTAGTAAATCAAAGAAAGACAAATTCAGTAGTCAATTAAAAGTTTATTATTCATTGGTCTATGGTAAGAGAAGTAGGATACACATGGCATACAAGATACATCTATGTTTCTAGCGAATGTCAAGTCCATACAAGTATTGCCGAGTGTGGTTGGAGCAGTTGGTATGTAACTCAGACAAAATTCACATTGCTGGAAATCGTTGAGAGCTCGATTTCGCGACACGTCAACGTTGATGTCGCTGGTGATGACATTCCCAGATCAGGCTCCAAGTTTGGGATGATTTTCTTTATACTTTCAGAGTATTCAAGCAATGTCGTCATTTTCGTGTTCCGAAGCATGGGCAGAATTGTTTTTATGCTCCATGTCCATGGGCTCGTGTGTCGCCGTCGCCGCCAAAGTGCTCGCGCGCTGTGCCGCAGCAATTTTCTTTCGCTCCCGATACTTTCTTATGCATTCCGCCACGGATATTGTGGTGTTTAACGAAAGCTGACGAGTTGCTCTTCCGCATAGACTATGTTTGATGTATTTCTGCTTGGCTTTTCGACGAGTATATGTCGACATTGTGAAATTTTTCAGCTGCGATCCAAAGTTTTACAACCAACAATGTATTGGATTTCCCTTCTAATGTCTTAAATCGACAGATCTCAACGTTAGTTTTTGTTTGAGACCAATTTCGGCATGGTGTAGCGCATTGCAGTCCCGAATTGTACTGATTTGAAGTTTGGGCGGCACAGCAGAAAGTCCCCCAAAACACATCCCCGCTTATCACGGCACGCAAACTCAAGATCACTGACAAGTCTTTGTTCTCTTAGCTATTGTGAATGACACTAGGTTGGTTTTGTTCACATTGATAAATATAGAAATTATTAGACCGAACTCGATGCTAATTTTTTTCGTAATGCTCAACTTTCCGTACTAACCGGAAAGTTTACGGAAAGTTAAGCATTACACCCTGGGTGTAATACTGGTCTGATTTTAAAGACTTATTCACATAACCCCCCCCCCCCAAAAAAACTGGGTCATGTGGGGCAACATCCATCCTGCTGCTCCCCTAGGGGGCCTAAGTAAGTGACATGACCTCTAGTATTACACCCAGGGTGTGTGAGACCATTCAACCAGTTCAAAAATGATAAAGTGTGACACTCTGGGTGCTTTTTATGTTACTGTCATCATATATTGTGCAGTTTAAAATTCATAAGTTCAAACAGTTTGCAAAACAGCTCTTTGGAACAGTGCATCATGTGCCGAAATGGCCGTCTGAAATGTTGACCTTCTGCAGCTCTGATCTCACTGGTGAGCTGGGATGGGATGAGTCTGAGAATAGTTTATATTTCAGCTGATGTGAAAGAGTGATAGCAAATTACCTTTCTACTTCCTGCCCTTTTGTGTGCAGCAATGCTGTGCCAACTTGCCTCAAACCATACTATTACTTCTCTGTTACTGTGTCTACTTCCAGGGTAATCAATCTCTATGCAAATGGGTTTTGAGGATCTACAGTACCATCCTGTCAAACTGCCGAGTGTATTATCCTGATTTCTAAGGGAAGGTTTTTTTTATGTGTGAATTGTTTAAAAATGCCCCCAAAGTGGGATAATAAGACAAGGGTGTAATGAGGTGTACCCAGTGTTTGGCTATTATTGTGCCAAGTGTGAGCTTCCAAAGTGGCAGCTTCCCTTCTTACTTATGCTGAAGTGGTGAGACATCTGTTTGTGTAGTAAGGCCTAAAATATAAGAACAGTAATACTGACCATGCCATCAGGAGCGTTGCTAACGTTGTAGCTGCTAATGTGGGTCATTACCAATATTGACACAAGAATGCATTATGAAGATGACCATAGCATACAAAAACAAACTTTTTTCTGGGAGAAAAGCAATGTAGAAAGACCCTAGACATGAGAAACTGAAGAAATGTACAGATCATGCGACCAATACACTCCACGACACCTGCTGCTGTAAGTGTAAAACCAGGGAGAAGCGCAATGCATCCCAAAAAGTGCCTGAAATAGAGAGACCCTTCCTACATGATACAGACTATACATAGGTGGCAAAAAAAATAAGGAAAGAGAAGAAGCTGAAAGAGAAAGACCCAGTGAACTGGAAGAGTGAATATTGTCAGCCAAGCGGAATTATTAAGTTCTTTGCTAACTAACTGCTCAGATGGAACAATTGAGTGATTTTGAAGCTGCACAATGCTTGAAAGGTCTGGCAAAACACTCAAAAGTTCAGTGCCCTTGTAAAGACCTGCATGTACATAAGTGTATCAAACAGTGTGGGGTGAGGGGCTATGATTGCTACTGCTACCATGGATAATGTAGGCATCTTGAATGAAGGGGGTTATGTCAAAGCTAGTTGACAGGAACTTAATTAGAAAACAAGAGGATGAGTAATGAGCTGATAGTGAAAGAGTGTGAAAGGACAGATTCATTGCTTGCCTTATATTTTAATGGGCATAAAGATGAGACCTTGGTGTCTGACAAGAAACACACGCAGACAGTGAAAGAAGAGCACAGCAGTTTGGTGGAGAAACCGAGATCTAAATATTTTGGATATGAGACATCTGAGGGCTCAACAGCAGAAAATATTTCTCAAACCATTCTATAGTTTTTGTAACAAGAGAAGAGGAGCACTAAAACTTTAACTGTGGATGTACACCTGGAAACTCAGGGTTGAAGAAATGCATCACACAGAGCATTGAGGAAGCTAGTCAGAGATCATTGCACTGGTTCATGTGCATGTTACATGGCAATGATTTGCTCCTTTGGTACTTGTTTCATCACAATGACTGTTCAGCCAGTGGCCCAAAAGGTTACTCTGGCCTCCGTGGCAAATTGTGGAATTTCCCCCAGCTGCAAAATTCAAGAAAACACAGAGGACTCTTCCTGATATTGACAGAGAAGTTTTGAGGACTGACCAACAGTATCGGTTAGACATGTGTACTGCTATCTCCGCCAGGGAAGTTTTTCCCAGCATAGCACAGAGAACATCACAAACACTCACTCTAAATGGGCAGAATCCTCATTTTTTATATTTTTATATATATATAGCTTTGTATATTTTTATATATAGCTTTGAGCAGAATCCTCAATTTTACATATGTACAGCAAAACTCTTTAAAAGGCCTTCAGATTATTTCTGAGTTCGTGATGAAAGTGTATGCTTTTGTGTGTATCACACAGAGAGGGTAACGCTTTTTAATTTTTAGGCTGGTCAAGTGGCCAGCACTTAGGCAGTTTTTTGGGGGAGTTGCAAGTTTTTGACCCATAAAATAAATACTACATACACCATAAGTGAAAATACCTAAAGTCATGATACCTAGGCATCTGGGAGAGCTGCAGGTTGTTGACCCACATGATCCAGTTTTTTTTTGCACATTATAAGAATCACCTAACACAACTTTTTTTTTTCTCTAGTGAGACACAACTAAAAAAAAAAACGTTTTTCCAATCACCCTTAAGGCCCAGTGAGGTTTTTAGTCTTCACTAAGTGTAAAACTTCGTCTGAAGTCTTACTGTTTAAAAAATAATGTTGTTCTTTTGTAATATCATCAAAATTTCATCATTACATGAATTATTTTCTCTTCAGCAATGTGATGAAATTTTGAGCAATAATATTTTGCTGCATATAAAGAATAACTTTTTTGTGAAGGATACTAGAAATTCAACAGGAAATTTTTGTAAACAATATTTTCAAGGTAATGTGTGTATCACTGTACACTACCAAAAATATTTAGATACTTCTCTCTTAGTAAAGAATGGTTTAGTTTTTTGTTAATAAGTTGCATATGGAAGTTCTATATATGAAGCGTGAAGCTTTTTTTTTTTTTGTATTTCCTGAAACTTTCATGGTCATGTGAGCAGCATATCACTGCATTATAGCACTACTTATTTCGACCTTTCAATGGGAATGGTAACTGTCATGGTAAGGTAGGGCAATATAACTGTATTGCTATTGCTAAAAAAAATCTGAAAATCAAAATTAAAAAATAGCTAAAATAAATTAGTGAAGTCTGAGAAATGTCATGTGAGCAACATGTACACTCGCTAGAAATTGTGAGGCCATTTCTGAAAAGTTTGGAAACATGCTAATTCTTTTGTGAAGAGTTGTAAAAAGTGCCCCCTTCCTTGACTCCACAAACAAGCAAAAAAACAAAAACAAAAAACAATGAAACAAAGAAACTTATCAAGATGGACAGTCTCCAGGAATTGTAGGGCCATTTCTACCCAAGTTTAGTAGAAGCATGCTAATTCTTTTTTGAGAAAGAAGTTCTAAGTTTTAATTTTTGTTACAGAACTTTGTGTCAAACAAACCTCAACCACAAATTAATATCAAATACCATTTGTAGTGGTTTATTGAGCTTGACCAATTGACAAAGATGCTATGAAACAACAGATCCTGCTACATCTTGTTTTGTTTGCATGGTTGAATTTGATGTGAAGTACATATGGTGAACACCATCTGATTGTTGTTCTTTAAAATGCTTATTACTATTGATCCCTTTTAAACTGTGAAAATTTACTATCCCACCTAAATTAACTAAACACACAAGAAATAATGCACATGTGTGTAAGTAGCAAATATGAAAAACAGTGATAATTAACTTAAAAAAATTCTGCCTGTGACATAATCTGTGTAACTATGCAGTTAAAAAAATGAAAATTGTCAGGTGAAGCAAAAAGTTCAGAATGTAGATTATATTAATTCTAGAGATTACAGTTCCTTAAATGTAAGCACACAGTTAATTTTAGGAGATTTAAACTTGTAAAATGCAACAGTTTATGAATAGGCTTGCAACATTTCTTGACATATGTTTACTTTGTAGACATTCAACCTTTTGTTTTTATTTTAGACAGTCACTTAAGAAATTGCTGGAATCAGTATGAGAGGGAGGCAAACAGAGTCCATTCTTTCTTTCTTTTGGTCAACAGGATGTATATTTAATGAGTAGATGGTGTTCACTAGCATTCATTAAAAAAACAAAAACAAAAGAGACTCATAGCATCTAAACAGACTACTGATATGCATATACAGGATGATTGTAAACTTCTTCAACAAAACAAGAGGGGTGATAGTACACGTCAAGATGAACAATATTTGCAATGGAACCTAGGGCTGCATTCCACTCCTCATGCGAGAAAAGAGAAAAGTTACATATCCATGTTGAGCCTTCAACAGTGAAAACAAAGAGACATACCTAATTTATGAGTTGCACAATTTCAATCGCATCAGAGAAAGACTCAAAGGAGCTGCTGAAATTGGCGTCCAAGGGCGTCGTTGCACAGCCCACAACAGCAAATGTAGGATTGTCGCACCCTCTCGTAGACTCCCGGTTGGTGTTGATCTTGTCTGTAGCCACAGTGATTCGTGCGACGAGATCTTCCAGGGAGTCCACAGGTGTCTTGTACACCAATGTTTTCATGTGCCCCCAGAAGAAGAAGTCCAGTGGGTTAAGGTCCGGGGAGCGTGGAGGCCAAGTCAAAGGACTACTGTGTCCAATCCACTGCCCAGGATATATCACATTTAGGAAGTATCTGACCTCGATGGCAAAGTGTGCTGGGGCCCCATTATGCATAAACCACATGTTCCTCCGTGTGGTGAGTGGAACATCCTGCAACAGACCGGGAAGCACTTGCTGCAGGAACACACGGTACGCTGCTCCAGTCAGATGTTCTGGCAAGAGGTAAGGTCCCACCAGACAATCGCCAAGGATGCCTGCCCAGATGTTGACACCAAATCTCTGCTGGTGTTTATGAGGGTCTGTGACGTGTGTATTTTCTTGAGCCCAAGCATGCAGGTTGTGACTGTTGAAAATGCCAGATGCATGTCCACCAATTTCTCATATGTGTAGTCCTCCATGCCCTTCATGAATACGTCAGTTCTCATGTGATGTTTGCACTGTAATATCGCTGAACGAGTTCGGCTGCATTTTAAAATCATCTACACACGTGTTCAGCGCACCTGATTTGCATCTTATGCTTCTCATGCACTGATTGGAACTCCGTGTGCCTGCTGGACATTTTTCGAATGTGCTCTTTTCTGGCGCTAGGAATGGAATGCGGCCCTAGGTTCCATTGCAAATATTGTTCGTCTTGATGTGTACTATCGCCCCTCGTGTTTTGTTGAAGGATTTTACAATCACCCTGTATGCCATCACTGTTGCAGTTTTTTTTTGTGTTATTTTCCATATATTTTGTTGCTGTCATTTTATAAAATAAATTGGAGCAAAAATTGGTAATGGCATTTCATTATACTTAGATCGTTTTTGAATCAAAGTTGATACTTATTAAAATGCCAGTAAAGGAAGTTATAATGGGACCATGGTTTTCAAACACCAAGGCTCTCATCAGCCATCAAACCACATGTTGCTCCGTTCTTGATCAGCTTTTGAATCTTTTATCACAGGGTTGTGGTCTTGTGCTGCTATCGCCCAGCTGAAATCTTTTGAAATTTTGGAAGACTTTAATTAGTCGTTAATATTTTGTGAAAACAATGAGAGAAAATTATTCCATATTTTGTTAATTTTGAAGGGATGGGTCCTTGTTGCAAGCTTGATAATTCGTTGAAATTTTGATAGCTTGCAACAAGGACCCATTCCTTAAAATTAACAAAATATGGAATAATTTTCTCTCTTTGTTTTCACAAAATATTAACGACTAATTAAAGTCTTCCAAAATTTCAAAAGATTCCAGCTGGGCGATAGCAGCACAAGACCACAATCCTATGATAAAAGGTTCAAAATCTGATCAAGCGTGGAGCAAACATGCATTTCGATGGCTGATGAGAGCCCTAGTGAATGAAACCATGTTCCCGTTATAGTTTCTTTTACTGGCATTTTGATAAGTATCATCTTTGATTCAAAAACGATCTATGCTGTCATTTTGTTGCTGTCACTAGTGTGGGTTAAATGTGACTAGTCATTCTATTTTATGTGCATGTAATTTTTTGTCTGTAGTACTGTGATACCTGAATTCTTTATAAAAGGTTAAATACTCCATCTATTTTGATTATGTATTGTTCCAAGCTGTTGTATAATTCTTGTTCTGGATTACTGGAAAATCCGTGTAAAGGCTTGTGTGTTTTATTTTTGGATTCATGTAACTGTGAATGTTTCATGTGCACTGTTTTAAGATTTGTTGAATGCTGACTTCATGTTAATAGCCAGTTTGTTAGTATTTAGTGGAGTGATTATCGTGCTTCAAGTGAAATGATGTTCATGTGGATGTTTGTCAAAAAATCTCATGGGGAAGGTAATTGTGTGTGTGTGTGTGTGTGTTAAACTTTAGACAATCCAACTGGACTCACCCCAGTGGTCTTCAAATTCTTGATCTCTTTTTCTTTCCTTACACAAGTCTACAAAAGGTCATCATCCCCACACCTTTGTGGACTTTCATGAAGAAGAATTAGTCATGTTGTTAGCACTGATGTTAGCAATAAGAGTGTCCTTTTCCAATAAGAACTGCAATGAATTGCAAGAAGTATAGTGGAAAGCAAATAAGTACAAGACTTTAAAAAGATAATCTAGTTTTATACATGTAAAGGGGGATCATACAGGATTTGCTGAGTTTCACCTACCAACAGGCAGCTTTTTCAGGGCACTAGAAAAACGTGTAGACTGAAGCTCAACAATGAGTAGATTAAAGAGTTTAATCTGTATTTTTAGCCAATGGAGGGCTTTTTCAATGTACTTGAATAACATATAGACTAAAACTGAACAACAGTTTTACTCTATACATTGTTCTAGTGCCTTGAAAAAGCCACCCATCAGCAAGTGAAAGTTTGGCAGACCCTGTATGACTCCATTTACACCTATAAAAAAAGATTATCTTGCACTTACATGTTTTCGCTTATATGTTTCTAGTTATTATACTCCTACAAAAACCGTGTTACTTTGTATTTATAAGTTTTCTAGCTAAATCTGGCACTTTCACATATTTTATTTGATAAGTATGTGCTTCATCACATTTTTTTGTGGTATTACCCAATAACAGTCAATCCTTGCTATTCGTGGGGGTTAGGTTCTTTGAAAAACCTTTGAATATGGAAATCTGTGAATACGGAACCATTCATCTCATAGGAAGAAGGGGGTTAGGTTCCTGCATGATCCTGTTCACCATGTACTTTTGCTATCAATCACCATAAGCCCATCATTTCATGTACCTTTCTTGTAAAAACAGTGTACTTATTATACTGTACATTTTATAAATGTATTTTACACACTGTTTTCTTTGCAACAATTAATCCACAAACTTAAACATATTTCAATTTTTTTTCATTGCCTCATCATGAATCACAGATGTATTTTTTTTTTTTTTCACTCTGTGGTGCTGATTCACTCACATTCTGCAATATCTTCTTCCTTATGGCAGATTTACTAGACAGTGGATTCATTCACACCAAATTTGCAGCTGATGGATGCTACAGGCATCCCAGAGCGAAGTTTATCTAACACATGCACTTTATCACTGGGTTCATCACAACCTTCTTGTGCTTAGGCACACTTGGCAACACACTTGCACTAGGCTTTGATGCCATTATCAATTACAAAAATAATCCAAAAACTTAGTAAAACTGCAATAATGTGGATGAAAAATGTTCTACTGACAAAGACACATGTAAACACTATGAACGCTGCAAGAACAAAGAGGCAGTCTCTCCTTGCTGATCCTCATCTGCAACACTGCATGGTAGTGTCTTGAAATTTTATGCCTTCTGTGCATGGCTGCAAATACCTGCGAGGTACCTGCAAATGGCAAAAATGGGTTACAATTTATCTCATGAATAAACAGATCCACAACACATGAATAGCAAAGGATATGTTGTATTTCTAATGTAGCTCATTTCTCTTTTATACATGCTTATTAAATGTTTAAATAAAAGTTCAGACTATTTGTATTCATTCTTTTCAGAACCTATTGCAGTGGATAGAAGAACAGTTGTTTGCCCGTTTATTGATGTTATTGACTATGAAAATTTTGCTTATCGTGCTCAAGATGAGGGTGCAAGGGGATCTTTTGACTGGGAATTATTTTATAAGCGTCTGCCATTGTTGCCTCAAGACCTGGAGAATCCTTCCGAACCATTCAAGTTTGTATTCTATTTAGATTATTTTTAGCAATAACATTTATTTTCAGTGTATTCTTATTTCATGAAACTTATATGAGTGAGATTTATTTAACTGGCTTTAGTGTATTTAGTTATAGCTTTGTTTTAATTACAAGCTTAGAAAACTTGAACCACGAAAAGTAATGTGGAAATTTTGGGAGTTATCTAGATCAACACTAAATTGTCAATCATGTATAGATTGAAGTTTTTTTCTTAGTGTAAAGCCTTTTTGTAGTAAAAATAACAGTGTTGGTATGATCTTTATGGAATCCACTTCCTTTTGTAAATGACAAATCCTTAATGGTTTTCTCTACCCCCTCCTATCTCTCTCTATAATTTTGAATAGTTTGCAGTCCAAGTTTGTTACATAGTACCACAGGATTCTTAACATGTGGTCTTTAAACTGTGGGAATACTTTAGTGTGTGTGTGTGTGTGTGTGTGTGTGTGTGAGAGAGAGAGAGAGAGAGAGAGAGAGAGAGAGAGAGAGAGAGAGTGAGTGAGTGTGTGTGAGGAAGTAGCATGAGGTGTACAGTTAATTTGCCAATGAAAAACTATTTTGTAGTCTATAAACTATTGATTTTCTGTTGATATTGTGACTAAGTTTGCATTTATGGCAGATGTTTTTGGCCACTGAAATGGGTGTAAGCAGTGCTTATGTCCTTGGAAGAGACACTAATAACCTTGTTTCAAGTTTAAAACAAATTTCAACCAATGATAAATACATCAAGTTGGTGATTCTGTAAATGTAATTAATCAAAGAAGAGACATTCTCGTGACTTTTTTTCAGTTCCTCAGAAATAGTAACTTTCAGGCATAATCAAATTTGAAATTGGGGAACACCTGAGAGATGCTAAAATATGGATTGAATGCACATTCCTATCCATTCCAGGTTTGAGGAATATGTTTGGTCTTTGTTCTGTAAATAGAATCTTGTGTAAAACAATACAGTAACTTGTGTATGTACAGTAGTCCCCGCTTTTCTGCGGTCAACCGCTGTTTGAAAATATTAAATGGAAAATTCCGGAAATAAAAATTCATAAGTTTGAGATTGCGTACTGTTCTGAGTAGCATGATAAAATCTTGCACTTTCCCATCCAGAATGTGAATCATCCCTTTCCCAGCATATCCACTTTGTAACCGTCTAGGTTATCAGATCGACTGTCGTGGTGTCGCAGTGCTTGTGTTCAAGTAACCCTTATTTTATTTAAAAATAGCCCCAAAGCACAAGAGTAGTGATGCTGGCAATTCAGATATGCTAAAGAGAAGCCATTAAGCGATTCTTTTAAGTGAAAAGATGGAACTTTTCGACTTAATAAGGAAAAAAAAAAATCGTATGCTGAGGTTGCTTAGATCTACGGTAAGACCAAATTTTCAATCCATGAAATTACAAAGAACTAAAAAGAAATTTATTTTAGTTTCCATTCACATAACTTTTATTACAGGATATTGTTATAATTGTCCTGTTTTATAATTAGTTATTGTTATTAATATCTTATTGTGCCTAATTTATAAATTAAACTTTATCATAGGTATGTATGTATAGGAGAAAACATAGTACATAAAGGGTTCGGTACTATCCATGATTTCATGTATTCACTGGGGTCTTGGAAAGTACCTTCCTGCAGATGAGGGACTACTGTATTGAAATAAGTGTCTCAACGTTTTGGTGAATAAATTATTTTGTGTCTTATTTACTTCAGCCCCTTTTCATTTGTCAAACAGATGGAAGGCTTCCAATGAAATATTTATATTTATTTTCTCTTGTGGAACCCAAATCTGAGTTAAGATTTTATACTAGATCACTGGAGTACAAAGCTTTGATCGCATATCTTCATCCATGACTACATGGAAGTATATTCTCTAAATGAAGTTGTATAATGCACAATTATACACAGGCATCGTGACACTGCATAATGCAGAGAAAGCTCCAGTCATATAAAACAGAAATTTTTATTTTGTAGAAAATTCCTGCTCACTTATATTTTGTGCATCCGTATATGTGCAGTGGAGTTTAATTATTACCTGTAAAGTTCCTAATGCCCTCATTCAAAACATGTTTTTTTTCAGCATAGATGACACTTCCATGCCAAAGAATGTGTGACTGGCATGTTTTGTAAAAATTGCATCTTCATTAATTTCAGTGGTATTCTGAATTTATTGTTATATTGCCTCCAAACTTTACTTAGCATTCATGCATGTCTCAGAAAACTTGAAAATTATATCGTCCTGGATCAGGAATCGAACCTGCAGCTCACGATTTACGTTCAGATGTGTTACCGTTGCAGCACCCAGAATGAAAAATCTCCAAGCAACTGAGGATGTGTTTCAAGACTCCGATGAAATGCTCCACCATGTGCAAATCGAAGCAGAGTGTTTCATCTCAGTCTTGAAACACATCCTCAGTTGCTTGGAGGTTCTACATTCTGGGTTGTGTAACAGTAACATACCTGAACATAAATCGGGAGCTGTGGGTTCAATTACCCGTTCCAAGACAATGTAGTTTTCAAGTGTTCTGAGGCATGCATGTGCACTTATCTGATTAATTTGGCATCAATCTGCCTGCACATTTATTTGATTATGCTTAACATTATACATATTGGGTTGATGCATAAGTTCATGCCGTTTTTTTCACCGCACTACAGGAACGTATTACATCAGAAGGGAAAACGGAATCAATCAACTATGTATTCCTCCCCTACCATTGTTTATGATGGTGTCCCAACATCTGGATAGGTCTGCAATGCCATTCTTAAAAAAAAAAAAAAAAAAAAAAACGTGCAGGTTTTGCAGCAAAGAAATCATCAAGGAAATTCTGGAGATCAACATCATTGTGGAACGTTCTGCCACAGAGTGCATTCGACAGAGATCGGAACAGGTGATAGCCTGAAGTGGCGACATCTGGGGAATAGGCCGGATGTGGAAGGGTCTCCCATTTCTTGACTGTTTTGGTCGTGTTTGCACTGTGAGGGAATGCAGTATCATGCTGGAGAAGGACACCATGGCCGTTTCTGCTGAATTGCTCCCTCCGTACAGCGGAGTTGCTCACAATGGATTGCAGCATTGATGGTCTGATTCCTTGGAAGCATTTCCCAGTGAATGCCTTTCATGTCCCAGCAGACACACAATATGATCTTCGCAGGATGAAGGTCATGTTTTGGACATGGTATGGCCGTCTTGTTTGGGCATAACCATTCCCTCCGTTGCCTGAAATTCACGTACAGGCAACACTTTTCATCTCCAGTAAGAATACGTGACAGAAAGGATTTGTATTGCTGAGAACATTCACGATAACGGACGAGCAAGGAACCATATATGGCAACACCCTGATTCTTGTTGTCCTCAGTGAGAGTGTGAGGTACCCAAGACCCCAATTTCTGGACCTTTCCTATATGTTCCAGGTGTTGCACCACTGTGGCCTGATCACAGTCCATCTCAATGTCCAATTCGCATGTGGTTTGATGCTTAGAAGTGGACGAGAGAGTTCAAATGATCCTCATCAAAGTGAAATGGACAACCTGAGCGTGGAGAGTCGTTGAGGTCAAAATTGCCACCTCGGAACCACTCAAACCATTTGTGGGCTGTCCTTGGAGCAATAGCATCCTCCCCATACACAGCACAAATCTGTCGAGTAGCCTTGCAGCTGTGGATCCCATTGTTAAACTCATAGAGAAGTAGATGTCAGAAATGTTCATTCCTCTCTACTTGACACTCCATACTTCTGGATTTGAAAACCAAAAAACCATTAGCCACAATCACACAACGCAATATGATTTAGATACAAGGTATTACTGACTACATTTTGATATACAACTGGCCATCCGTACCGTCACTACTGACCTGGGAAACATTCATGAAATAAAATGGCATGAACTTGTGCATCAATGCAATACATTGCTTAAGTGTCGTAGCCGATGGCCTAAGTCCTCATGGTATCTCTGAATTTGAATGTTATTCAGCATGTAGGTTAAACTTCTTTCAGGACTTGAAAGTCAGTAACCTTTTGAGCAGTTTCTCATTTTTTAAGTCACCAAAATATTGAAAAAAAAAAAAATCCCCTATTCTGTTAGGACTAGAGTTTTTCTTGGCATGATTCCACCAGCCTTTTTGGGTTTATGTGAAGCTGTGAGGCACCCCTTTTTTCACCAAGAGATGCTTATGCAAGATGGTTTAAACACTGCTAAAATTAATCTCCAGTGATTGTGTAGTGTGTGTTAATTGTAATCCTTCTCTGATTATGATTTCCATATACATATGTTTTTCTCATGATGTTGCCATAGTTAGTTGATTCCTTTGCTCTTCGTATGTGAAGGTCACTGTTCCTTCCCACTTAAATAATGAAATTAGTGAAAATATATTGTGATGCATTG
Source organism: Macrothele yani (assembly GCA_039090855.1). NCBI lineage: Eukaryota > Metazoa > Arthropoda > Arachnida > Araneae > Macrothelidae > Macrothele > Macrothele yani. The sequence continues at coordinate 45,630,561 of CM077004.1, forward strand.
TAGAGACTCCTCCTCCCTGAAAAGTCAGCTAAGAATTCAAGTGACAGAAAGGATTTGTGTTGCTGAGAACATTCATGATAACGGGCGAATGTTCTCAGCAAAAAGATTTGTTCAAAAAATTACTGGAACTGTATTTATAATTCAAAATACAAAACTCCTACAAGCTAACAAAATGTGTTTCCTTTAAAATGATAATCTTTTGAGATAATTTAGTGGTACCAGCATTTCTGCCACCTAATTAGGCGTGTTTGAAGTATTCTTTGAAGTACATGTTTCAAGCATTATTCAGCATGCCCAGATATGGTCATGTTGAAGAATACTAGTGCATAGTGTCCTCACCAAGGTAAAAAGGACTGCAGACATTGTAGTTAGTCATGCAGCAACCAGACGTTTGCCCCAGGGCCCTTTCCAGTTAGCACCTCACATGCTAATGTTCAGTACCCCAAATGGTTTTGTTACATGCATTCACTCTTCCACTAATGTGAAATATTGGCTCTCCATGAATAAACAGTTTGCATACCAAAGGACATGCTTCTTACATTGTCAGGCAGTCAGTACCATTTTTCTTCCTCAGGAATGATGCCAAACTTTATTATGATGCACTGTTGGCACATGTGCCATGACTAACACTTATCAACCTGCCATCTGTTCTGACCAGGTGTGTAAGATAAGGCTGCTGTATTATTTTCAGATCATTTAGCATAGTGATTCTTTTGTTTTTATCCCTACCCAAACTTTTCTCTCTGTATTAACATCAACAACTGGTACAATAGTACCGGCACATCTGAAAAATGCATTAACACCTTTTGGGTGGATGCTTCTTTGCACTTATGAAACATGGCTGTATTTAAATGAACATGACACTTCATAACTTGTTAGAAGTCTAATGTTGAAATTACTGTTTCTCTCATTATATAAATCCTGAATGGACGGGTTGCCTCAAAACAATGACAATATGTGGTCATTGTTTTAGGGTAACCTGTCCATTCAGGATTTATATAACGTGAGAAACAGTAATTTCAGCGTTAGACTTCTAACAAATTATGAATATATGAGCCACGTAATGAGAAGGTTCAAACAATCTTTAGCTTGAACTAGCTTATAGAACAGCACTTTTCTTTAAATTCATGAAGTTTTTGTGTGGAAAAGTAATGTTAACTTCACTGAAACATGTGCCCATGTTTTGATGAAGTTCATTGCTGACTTCACATTTTATTTTTCTTCGTTTTTTTCCATTTAATTTCTGATGTCATGTGACTACATCTCACCCAGGGGGGGCACAATTCACAAGCTCACAGAGGCATGGAGCCTAAAATCAATAACTCGCATCACAGCAGCCGCACTTTGTCAGAATTGAATGTCTGAAAGAATTCATGCAGATTATTGGAGTTAATGGTATTTTTGTTTTAATGACAGTAATTATTATTTTAAACCAGATTCATATTGACCTTGGAATGTACAGTGAATTTTAGCTATTGCCACATCTTGCCAGGTGCAATGTCCTTTAGTTCTAACAAGACATGGCAGTAGCTTGAGACAAAGGGAACATGTGACATCTGGCGCTACAGATGTGCAGAAGCTAACCACTGATGATGGCTATGATTAAATAAGCTGAAACTAGTATGGTGATATGTTCAAGAGAGTTAGTTGTAGTGTCTTTTAGACATTTTAATATAATTTTCTTGAGGCTTTTTAGTGATTTTGGTATAATTTTTTCAAGGTTTTAAAATTCATTCCACTGATACATTTCATTTACATTTGTATAAATTTTCAAGTTTCATGTGCTTACAGAAGTTATTTGAACTATTGCAATAGAACCTGGTCTTTTATGTTATCATTTGCCACAATGTAAATAGCTGCATTTGGCAATGAATAGTATGGCTTGCCTGTGAACTCTGGATTTATAACATAATAAACAATAGGCAACTTCTGGATCTTTTCGAATATAAACTCTGGATTACAAGGATTTGTAGAAACAGTGTTGAGTTCACATTGTTCAATTATATTACGATTGATTTTTACCAAAAAAAATTATTATGCATGAATATTTTATCTTGCACTAGGCACTGCGCTGTTGAGACATATTTTTTAATGTGAGAAACAGTAAACATGCAGACAATTTCATTTTCTACTTAGCAAGATTTTTTGCATATTTCCCATTAAAATAATGATCTTACAGAGTTGTTTTCGATAAAGTAATTAATGCACCTCATCCATGTTTCTGGGTTGCACTATCTTCCTTTTCTTTCTTGGCAAGGGTGCTTTGTTTTGAGACTTTTTCAACATGAATCCTCATAACAAGATCACATAAACACAAGAAGTTGACAGTCTTCAAAAAACTGCCACGTTTTTGTTTCTTCGTTTTGTTTTTAAATTTGTTAAAGCATAAGCAGCTTTGTTTCACTTACCTCTAAAGGCGGCATTTTGTTTTGCAAGCATAAGTATAGTATTAATTACAAAATGTAATATTTTGTGGTTAATTTTTAATGGCTTCCTCAACTGCTGTGTTGAGGAGATGCTCAACGTTAACTTGAGGAGAGTTTTGTAAAAAAATGGTAAGTTGCATTCTCATGATTTGCTGACTTCTCATGCTTTTGGAGTCTTTCATAAAAAAAACAACAACTTTAAGTTGAACCTGGGCAAAATGACGAGCTTCTGTCTTCTGAAAACATCATACGTACAGTGCAGAAGACATGCCGAGTTTCTTTACAGTATGATAACCACTTCCATTGAATAAGTTCGCCTGATGGCAATACTTGAAAATAAGGTATCAGAAAGTCATGTTGTGAACATGCAACATGTTCAAATATGACTGGTTATAAACGTGTGAGAAAATATCTGTATTGAACTCATTTCATCAGTATTTTAAAAACTCTGTATACATTACGATTAAAGTTGTTTCGGTAATTCACGCTAGAGTTGTTTCGGTATTTCACACACTGATGTCATGCTGTACTTATATCTGCTATAGTAAATGCTAATATTTGCAGTGGAGATGGATGTAAGAGTGGATCCACCTTTTTACATCCATCTCCACTGCAAATATCAGCATTTACTACAGCAGATATGAGTACAGCACGTGAATTACTAAAACAACTCTAATCATAATGTGTACAGAGTTTTTAAAATACTCATGAAATGAGTTCAATACAGCTATGAAATAAGCTTTACGCAGATCAAAAGGAGCAAATTTTGTTATAATTCAGATGGCTGAATTGGATGGTGCTTTACAGATTCTACCTTAATGCCTATGGAACAATGCTGATAGGGTGGGGGAGTAAATAAGTTCAAATTACTTGCTTCTCCAGCATTGATACAAGCCTCAGGATTTGAATTGGAAACCACATCATCCAGTTTGTCTTGATAATCCATTTCTAAATTTAAAGTTCTTAATATTCCTGAGTTTTCATCAAAGGAATTTGATGGACCATGTGCAAATCTGTCAGAATTGGAGTTTCATTATTGTCAGGATCAGTTTCAGCAGGATGACTAATTTTGGAAAAAAACCCCAAAAAAACCTCTTAATTTTTCCTGTTTCAAATTGCTACATACTGCCACAATGTCTTTTGTATTTTGTGTTTTTCTGCCCCACTTTTATGCTTATATAATACTTGACTTTTCCTTTGTTAGCTGTCTTACAGTGACAATCTTTGACTAAACGTGCTTAAAACATGCACCGCTCCAGTCAATTTACTCGCCTTACAGCTTTCTCAAACAGTGAATTAGTTTACAACATGACTGCTAAGGCCCTTCCCTTTCTCTGAGAACACAAGCCATAACAAGAGCACCAGAACACGGGGCAACGTCTCACCAGGAGCCTCAGCATCCCCTTGCAGTGTAACTTGAGATGGGAGTTTTAATGGGCTGACACGTGGCAGTGTTATTGTTTTATAACTTATTGCGGCTTTTGAGTCGCAGAAAGTCATTCCATCTGTTCCTGGCACATTCATCATTTAAATTTACTTGGACTTTTTCTTTACGAATTCCTGTCTGATGTTGCATCGGGGATTAAATGATCTAAGCTGTTGTACTGAAGAGAAAGAGGGGTAGTCGAGGTTGAGAGGAGTTGCATTTCACACATGAAATGAAAGTGAAATGGACTCGTACATACACATCTAGCAGGGGAGGAGACAAAAACGGGCCAATTATTTTGGCCAATTTGAGTTGCTGTGTGTTTCATCAATTTTCAAGATTTTTTTTTATACATATAAACTTACCGAATACGTGCATTTTTTTTTGGGGGGGGGGGTGTGAGTATGTGCATTTTTCTAGGGCCTGTGGACATAAAGGCCCCGAGTGCGATCACACCCTAGCATCCCAGACCATTCTTCCCCTGTAAAGTGCCTAGAATAAATGTGCAAATGGTGTTACTTGAATCTCAACAGATGAAAAAATATACATGTGTTTAGAAATCAAATGAGTACGGTAAGTGTACTAGATTTCAGATGTTGATTTTCCAAAGGTATGATAACCTAATTTGTTTTATTACAGCTAATGTGTTTTATTGCAGGGGTGTGTGAGTATGTGCATTTTTCTAGGGCCCGTGGACATAAAGGCCCCGAGTGCGATCGCACCCTAGCATCCCAGACCATTCTTCCCCTGTAAAGTGCCTAGAATAAATGTGCAAATGGTGTTACTTGAATCTCAACAGATGAAAAAATATACATGTGTTTAGAAATCAAATGAGTACGGTAAGTGTACTAGATTTCAGATGTTGATTTTCCAAAGGTATGATAACCTAATTTGTTTTATTACAGCTAATGTGTTTTATTGCAGGAGTCCTGTCATGGCTGGAGGCTTGTTTGCTATTGACCGTACATTTTTTTGGGAACTGGGTGGTTATGATGAAGGCCTAGATGTTTGGGGAGGTGAACAATATGAACTGTCCTTCAAGATATGGCAGTGTGGAGGACAAATGGTTGATGCACCTTGTTCCAGAATTGGACACATCTACCGTAAATTTGCTCCATTTCCAAATCCTGGTATTGGAGACTTTGTTGGAAGGGTAAGTCTGTTATCATGTAAATAAAATTGTAATTATGATTATTATTATTATTTTGTTGTGAACCCCCCTTTTTTTTTGTTGTGTACAAAATTATAGGCTTTCATTAATTTGCATGGAAAATGAGGATTCTAAGAATTCTGCTAGCTTGAAATACTCATGTTCATAAAATAAGCAGAACACCTGAAAGGAGTTGAGTGATGACTTTGATTTTTACAGGATATGTTCATTAGCCAATACAGAATAATTAGCATCTCAGTCTCATATGTACCGGTACGTTGATGTAGATAATCAATGTGTCCACCTCTGGCTTGTATCACCTGCTTTATGCGCTGAGGTATCAAATCAATGTGTGAATGGTGTCCTATGGAATAGCCATCCAAGATGTATTGACTCCCATCCAAAGTTCATCAAGAGTTGCTGGTGGACGGCATCTGTCCTTTGAGCATGTCTCAGGGATTTTCTATGGTTGATAAATCCAGCGATCTAGCTGGCCATGGCAGAAGTGCAATGTTGTTATCTCTGAAGAAGGCATGTGTTGTTGCTGCAACATGCGGTGTGGCATTGTCCTGCTGAAATATGGCCCTAGGGACGCTCTGAAGGTATGGAAAGATGACTGGCCATGGAATGTCATTGATGTAAAAGGCACTCAATATGGTTTTATGCACTCAGGTGATCTGCTTTCGTATCCAATATCAGACCCAGGCCATAATCCCACATGTTGCTGCAGTTTGGCTGGTGTGAATAAACTACACAATGCATCTCCTGCTGTCATTGGCAGACACAGATGTGGCCATATTTGCTTCAACAGAAGCGTGTTTTATCTGAGAACACGATATTGTGCCATTCGTCATGCCACTCCCATTGTTTGATGTAGCATTGCAGGCTGTTGCTGTAGTGTCAAAAGTAGCCCAAGGAGGGGCCGACGAGCCTGCAACCCAAACAAACTAATAACCGGCAATGTACTGTTATAGCTGACATGGGAGAATGCATCACAGTTCTCCACTGCTGCATGCCCTCGATGATGAAGACATCCTCATGATCAGTGTTGTCAATGTATGATGTCCAGAACCTTCTCTTCATGTCGTACGCCTTTCCCCTGCACACCCTTGCCATGACTGCACTCCACATGACTGGCAATCTCCTGGAGGGAAGCATTGCAGTTTCTCATGCTGATAATGGAACCTCTTTGTTGAGCTCACTGATGCGACTGTACAACTGTTTTACATGACGACGAGGCATCCTTACCCACTGCTGCCATGTATATCAGAAAACTGGCGGTTTCCAGTCTGATGTTGTGCTACACGATTTGCCTAGGCACAGTATGCATGCACGTATGATGCCAAAATGGTAATAATTTCTGTGATATTGCCTGATTAGTGTACCCTGTAAGAATCAAAGTTGTAGCTCGACTTCTTTTAAGTGTTCTGTTTTTTATGAATGCAAGTGTATATCTGAATTAGTCAAGGCATGTTCTAATTATGTGAGAAATGAGGATGTTGTACATGTGTAATTTGAAGCAAAATGCTGTTAGTAGGGTAGAGACAAATATTTTAAGGTGGTTTGGCTCTGTTGAAAGAATTAGTGATGAGATGCTAACTGTGAGAATTTATGCAGACCAAGTGGTAGAAAACTAAAGTAGACGTGGCCATGGAAATAATGGGAGAACAAGATTCAGGAATGTCTGCATGAGAAAACACTAATAAGTACAAGTAGTTTATTAACTTGAAAATGGCGATATATATTGTTATGTAGCATAACTAATTCCTTTTTTTTTTCCGTTGCAAAGTACAGGGTGTCCCACCCGCTATTGAACCCTGCATTTCTTTAATAATATTAACACCAATGAAGATATTGCAACAAAATTTGAAGTGGACTTACCTCATTTTGTGCAAAATGTGATGACATCACAACCTGTGCTGGAAGTGTCCACCATTTATGTCCAGACAGCATTGAACCTTGCGCTGTCCACCAACCAGCTAGAGTGCTCCTTAGTGGGAGACACATTCCTAAGTGTGGCGCCACTGAAGAGCAGTCCGCCAGCCAGATGGACATGCCTCTCTGCTGCTTTGTTATGCCATTTTGCTGAGCATGTCTATGCAATACGGTTGTTGATAGCGAGTGCTCGTGGCTTTTCGTGTACGCGTGAAAATGCATTGGTATATTCTGGAGGAGCGAGTGTTTATTGTTCGCACTTATTGGAAAACAGAATCGATCAAGTCTTGTCAACAGCAATTCCTGGAGAGGTTTGCAGGCAGACATACGCCAAGCAAGTCTACCAATTTGGGCATTGTCGAAGAAATTGGAAACCAAGGGGACTTTATTAGACGACCATGCAGGAGGTCATCCACAAATGTCCGAGGAAACGATCCGTAATGTAAAGGGCAGACTACTTGTGTCTCCCAGGAAGTAACTTCATTGACCGTCACAGGAAACAGGGTTGTCCAAAAGCACTTGTCAACGTGCTGTGAAAAAAGCAAAGTTTCATGCGTACTGTATCTCCATGGTCCACGCACTGAAAGAGCCCGACCACGTGGTACAAGTGACATACTGTCAATTTATTCAGAAATTTCTTCGGGGAAATCCAGGCATTCTGGACTACACGCGGTTCTCGGACGAGGCGTCGTGGTTTAACATGTCTAGATACATCAATTCTCAAAATTCTCTTATTTGGGCCAGTAAAAATCCCAACACGATACATGAAGAACCCCTTCATTCACAGAACATTGGTGTTTGGTGTGGGATGACCCGGCGCCGCATAATTGGTCCCATCTTCTTTGATACAACCATCAAAACAGCTGCATGTATGGAAATCTTCAACACCTTTGTAAATCTAGTGGATGAAAAAGAACTCTTCATTGGATATTACCAGCATGATGGAGCGACATCACACACCAGTATGGAAGAAATTCAGTCCTTTTTCAGCGACCGCGTCATTTCGAAGGGTCTATGGCCACTGCGCTCACCCTATCTGACACCCCGTGATTACTTTTTATGGGGATATCTAAAAGGGAGAGTTTACCAAAAGAAACCTTGAACCATAGATGCCTTGAAAGCAAGCATCACTGAAGAAATTCAGGCAGTGATGTCGGACGTACTGGCAAGGACTTTCCACAATATGGTGCACTGGGTTTAATGCTGTGTGAACACAAATGGTGGCCATTTCCAGCACATATTGTGATGTCATCACATTTCGCATGAAATGAGGTAAATCCACTTCAAATTTCGATGCAATATCTTCATTGGTGTTAATATTATTAAAGAAATGCTGGATTTGGTAGTGAGTGGGACACCCTGTACAAAAGCCATCTTAAGTGCATTCCTCCTGGTTCAGAAGACGAGTGGTTTCGCAACCAAGTGACTGCAGTTGTGGCAAAAATGTGTGTGACCACCTTTCTTTTCTTTTGCCGTGAGAAAAGTTTTCAAGCAGTGGACTTCGACCTGTGTCTGTTATGTGATGACGTGTGCTCATCTGAGGGAAAGGCAACGAGTTGAGAGTCAGTGTTCTTGTGATAGGGAAAGAAGACACTCGTGTTTCAGTGACAGGCATCGTCATTGTGCGTGTAACAAGGTAGTGCCTTCTATAATAAATTAGAGCAAAAATAGCTAATGACATTTCATTATACAGTAGTTAGATCATTTTTGAATCAAAGATGATACTTATTAAAATGCCAGTGAAGGAAACAAAATAATTTTTACAAAATATTTAACAAAATATGGGATAATTTTCTCACATCGTTTTCACAAAATATTAATGACCAATTAAAGTCTTCCGAAAATTCAAGATTCCAGCTGGGAGATGGCAGCACAAGACCACAACCCTACGATAAAAGATTCAAAAGCTGATCAAGAATGGAACAATGTACGTGATTTGATGGCTGAGGAGAGCCCTAGTGGCTGAAACCATGGTTCCACTGTAGTTTCCTGTATACTGGCTTTTTAATAAGTATCATCTTTGATTAAAAAGTGATCTAAGCCACTGCCTCTCTGTTTGTGGCGACGAACTAAATGGATTACGCTTTCACCATATTTATGGTAAGGAGATCATTTATGTCAGTGATGACCGAGATGTGTATTGATTTGAAGCAAAGATTTGGATCCTAAGTTATTGCCTGCAGTACCAAGGAAATTGTGTGCTCGCTGAACTCATTAACTAAGGACATACTGATTTACACTCGCAATGAAATTCGCGCATCTAGAAGAAAGCATGCTACAACCGTGAAACTGTGCAAATAGCTAGAGTGCGTGCTGGCATGCAGATGATCCATGTTTGGTTAGAGTGCGCATGACCACACACCCTGTGGTGGCTCTGCAAGCACAAACCGGCAGCCTTATAAACTGGCATGTAGTCAATGCCCCATGAATGAGAAAAGCACCGGCCAACACAAGCAGGAGTACAGAGTGACAAAAATGCCGGGTAGACGTCGATTTACGCAATTTACGTACTTTGAGAGAGGCCGGATCATCGGACTGAAAACCACAGGGTGGTGTGCGCGCCATGTAGCCCACCACATGGATCGTTCTGACCATATCGTCCGGCTGTGCTGAGAGCAGTGGGCATGTGACAGCATTGCCACATGGCGGAGCTGCTCTGGATGGACCAGGAGGACCACAGGTAGAGAGGATCGACGGATTGTGCGCCAGGCACAAACGGACCCCACGAAGCATTTCCTGACACCTCGTGGAATCGAATCTGCGATCCCAGCACCCCTTACGTGTGCTGCCATTAACACCAGAACATCGCCGGTTCCATGTGCTGTGCTGCCAGGCCACAGACTGGTGATGTGTGGTGTTTAGCGATGAGTGCTGCTTCATTTTGGGGACAGATGATCATCATGTCCGAGTGTGGAGGTCCCTGGGTCAACGGCACAATCCCAACCTCGCTATCGAGCGCCACACCTCCCCCACTAAAGGCATCGTGGTCTGGGGAGCCATTGCCTACGATAGCCGATCAGCTCTAGTAGTGGTATGTGGATGAGCTACTATGGCCCCATGTGCTCCCATTCCGGGCCGGTATTCCAGGTGTGCTGTACCAGCAAAAGAATGCCTGCGCACGCACGGCTCGGGTTGCCCAGGAGTGCTTATGTCATGTCCAGACACTTCCATGGCCTGCCCCCTATCGAGCATGTGTGGGACCAGTTGAAATGCCAGCTGCCGCACTGTCTGGGATTTGGAGCACACCGTACAACATGTGCGGGCCAGTCTGCCGCAGGACAACATGAAGCATCTGTTCACCTCCATGCCAGACCATATTGCGGCATGTATTGCCGCACGAGGCGGTGCGACAGGCTATTGAAGATGACCGGACTGCGTGCCACAGATTCCTCTGTAATTGTCCTGCAGCTCTGTTTTTGCGTTTTTGCTATCATTTGTATCATTAATCTGTATCATTACGTCCATAAAATTTCAGTTCAATCTGATGCTTCCTTTTGGTGCACAAATTTCATTATCCGTGGGCGTGCATATGAGTTATTCACTTTCATTCAATGTGATCGTGCAGTATCTTATAATCTCAAACACGTATATTTAGTTATTAAATGTTGCTGTCATTTTCGTTGGTTTAATGCTCGCTAGAGGAAATTTTTATGTGCTCCCTATCTTTATTGCACTCGGATCCAGAGGTTGAATCTTACTGTTACGGTTTCATCCTGTGTGTGGTGTCTCAAAACTGATTTGGGGCAGAAGGCCACCAGTGACGTAAATAATATATACGCATAAACTTTGGCTGAGGCATTGATTGCAGGTAAGTTATGAAAGCAGTAGTGACATGATGCTGCTCTCGATACTTGACATAGGCTTTTTCTTTCATCTGGAAAAGCTGCAAGTGTTATAGAAAATGAGTGCATGGTAACATGCACATTTCTACAGTTCTTTTCTTTTGAAGAATTGTTTTGTTGCTGCTAGAGTACTAATGATGTTCACAGTAACATGTAACTGCTCTCCTTAAACCATGGAATGCTTCAGTATGAATTAAAAGTGGTTTGACAACATTAGCATTGCTGGTTTTAAACTGTAGAAAGAGGAACAGTTTTTAGTTGTTCCATGGTAGTTTTATTTATTTGTTCTTAACTAGTTATGTGCACATTTTTATTTTCAATATGTGTTCTTGTTCCATAGAATTACCGTCGTGTTGCAGAAGTATGGATGGATGAATACAAGGAATATCTGTACTTGAGGCGGTCACATTATCGTAATCTGGATCCTGGTGACCTGTCGAAACAGAAAGAATTGCGAGAGAGGTTGAAGTGTAAACCCTTTAAATGGTTCATGGAAGAAATTGCCTTTGATCAGCCCAAGAAGTATCCTCCCATTGAACCTCCAGATTTTGCCTCAGGAGAGGTATGTGAAATTAAATTTTCTTGGGGTAAATTTTTAGGCTTGATTAATAACTATAAATGTTATTAATAACTTTCTATAAAGAAGATACCTAAGCAAAAAAATACATATATAATTTTGACTCACACCTAATACAACATAGAAAAGGTTATGTATCTACCTGTGTGAGTAAAAGGAGAAAAGATAAAAAAATAAAATAAAACAACTGAATGTAGAAGGTGTCGAGAATACTGAGCCTTGGCTTTATCAAGGACCAGCAAAAACTCTGCATTTTCTCACTTCCACAAAGACCTAGTTGGAAATGGGTTTCTGCAAGGCCATAGATGCAAGTAACATTCCCACCAAAAATAGTTAAAAAATATATATATATAAGTCATGTCCTCCGTGAGTAGCATGACCTAGCACTAGTTAACAATTTCGCTTGCATCCATTAACCTTCATGGCCCGACCCATGCTCTTCATCTGTTACTATTAAACAGAGAGAAGAAGATTAAAGAGAACTCAAGCTGTGAGAGTGACATAATAAATGGAAATGATTTTCAGCTATAACGAAATTCCAAGTTCGTTTGAGAGAAATTTAAACCTGAAAAATAATGCAAAGGAATCCAAATTTTACATTGCAATTAAAAAAAAGGAAATGTTAATTTATACCGAACAGATTTTTGAAAGAAAACTTGAGTCTAAAACCCCTACTCTACACCTTATGACAGCACGAAAACGAGAATAAGTTAAAGATAAATATTAACTAAAGAAAACTTTGTGAAAGTTATATACCTTAAACAGTTAGTTGCAATATGTACAAAGTATTTCAGCAGTGCTTTAAGTGCATAATTAATTAGTTATTAAGAACTTAACTACTTTGAAAAAACAGCGCATAGACAGCGCATAGAAAAGGAACAGGCTTAGCCTTCTTCTGTTCCTAGGTACCTCAATTTCAGGTTATTTTGCACCCTTCGTTTTAAATTCTAAAATTGTTTCCTTAGTCTTCAGTTTTGCTCTTAAGTAACTAATTTCAATTTACTATTTAGCAGCTCTTGCGCAAATTCTAGTTGAAATGTTTTATTATTATTTTTATTTATTTTATTTTTTTTTTTATTACTATTTTTTTCACTTGAGGTTTTTTTCATTTTCTAATTTTTCTTTTTAGTATGTTCTGGATGCAGCTTATTGGAGTGTAGTTTATACTCGAGTTTGGTCTTTTCTTGGACTGCTTATTTCTAAAAAGTTTTTCCTAGTTGGTTTGCTCAGAAATTGTATGTTTTGGCCCAAGTGGTGTTCTAAGGACGATGAAAGGATTGGAGGTCAGCTCAGATATTTTAAGTCCTCCCCGCTCGGTTAGGCTAGCACCCTTTCCCATAGTGTATGAACTCGCTGGCAAAGGTAATCTAAAGTTATGAAATGACAAACGTTGTTTGACATGTAAATCTGCAGATCCTAACCTGTATTCTTCTGTTGAGGATAATTGCTCCAACAAGTTTTGCAAAGCCTACAATACCATCTATAAGCTCACCTGTACTGTCTGCAACCTTAGCTATATTGGCCAAAGTAAAAATCCTCTTCATCTTAGGATTAATGGTCACAGGTCTCTAGTAAACAAGTTCTCTAATTCAGGAGTGAACCCCTCCACAAACGCCAACCAGTACTCCACCTATGAATTAGAGCATTTCCATACTCATGGTTTTGACAAAGTGAAAATAGAGGTACTACATATTATTCCTGACCTCTATGCTCGGCTAGAAACTGAATCCCTTGAAATTTTGCAGCATCAGTCTCTTTATCCCTATGGCCTTAATTCCACTCTATCTGACAATAAGCATAATCAGCATAAATTTTCAATTCGTGAACTCTTCTTTCTTGTTGATAATAAGAGCTGCTCTAGAGGTAATAGAGGACAGAGGTTATTTAACACATCAAGCAAAGTTGATTTTGCTAACTTGCTAAAAACTCTGGAAAGCTTTAAAACTGGCACTAATTTTGTTAAAAATACTTACAAAATTCTCAAGTCCTTCAAGCACTCTGTCCTTAAATGTTTTTTCAAATTCTGGAATGAAACTGCTGACCATGTTGATAAGCATGTTTTTGTTTTGGTTCTGGACATTCTTAAACATATTCTTAAAGATAAAATTTCTCTTAAAGAATTTTCCAGTAATTTTGTTACCATCAGGTTCCTCAATAAAGCCTACGATAATCTCAATGTAAGGAAGCTGTTCTACAATAATGCAATTTTTTTCCCATCCACAGGCACCAGTCTATTGTAAGTTTTAAATATGTTAAGACCTTAGGGTCAATAGTTAAAAACTACAAACTTAACTCTTCGAGCTACATTCCTGTAATTACTTCTTGTTCTTGTGATGAACATAAAGAAACAGTTCACTATGATAAGAATTACAACCATATTATCACCGGAAACTTGAGTTATGTTGAAAATGAAAAGCTTAGGAATTTATTAAAGTATGGCTCTAAATTCAGACCTTCCTTCACAATTTCCAAAGAAAGGATTCTTGAGAGCTTCACTCAAGATGTAAATAAGTACATCGTAAAAACCAGTTTGACGTACAATCAGCCTATTGAGGCCTTCGCAGAATGGAAATATAATATAATCAATAGCTTCACCGGTGAGTTGGCAGGTCTGGACTTTTGTTTCGACAGAAATCTCTTTTTCTCTGGAGAAGCTAAAAGGTCACTCTCCAAACTACAAGATCAATTTATTTTTACCACTACCGGATAAAGCTAGCAATAATTTTGCAATTATCTGTAAGAAGTTCTATTTTGAATTGTTAACTATGGAACTCAATAATAGAGTAACATACGAGCCCGTAAGTTATTCTACCAAGCAGTTAGAAAATCGGTTTAAGGCATTCTTCAAAAACTTAAAATTCCACAAACTAGAAGATATGGGCCTGAATTTCCATTTCTTTTGCAACGGTTAAGTTTCATAAGGATCCTGTGAAGTTCAGGTTCATAGCTAGTGGAGTAAGGAGTCATAAAAAGAAAATAGATCTTGCTTTTGAAGATGTCTTAAAGAAGGTTTTGAAACACATTAGCAACTGTTCTAACTTGATGTACAGAGATTTTTGGATAATTAATAATAATGCAGAAGTAATTTCTACTATACTCAAAGTTTGTCCCCTAGATATTAATAGTTATGATTTTGAAAACCTATATACTAATCTGCCTCTATCAGATATAATCACTACATTTAAGGAGCTGTATGCAGAATTTAAACTTAACCAATTTGTTGATGTAGGAACTTGGAACTCTTATCTCAATTGCTGCATAAAAAATAACCATATCTTATATAATAATACTCTCTATAAGCAAGTGAACGGTATTCCAATGGGAACATCATTGTCCACAAATATCGCTAATCTATTCCTGTTCTTTAAGGAATATAAATTCATTAAAAATCACCCCACCTGCTCAGATAACTACCTTTACACTTTTAGATATATTGATGATCTGCTGTGTATCAATAATTCAGAAGTTATAGAAAGTGATTTTGATAATATCTATCCTAGCTCTCTTAACTTATGTAAAACAAACCACAGTAATCAGGAACTTGAGTTCCTAGACTTAAGCATTAAGCTCAACAGAGGTAACCCATCTATTAGCCTCTTTGATAAAAGAGTTAATTTTCCTTTCAAAGTAATTAAATATCTACACTGGAATAATAACATTTCAACCAAAGTAATTGAGAATGTACTAATTTCTCAGGTCCTAAGAATTTCAAGAATTTGCAGCAACAATTTGGATTTCAATTACCACATTAATATACTATTAGAAAGTTTTCTAGGGAACGAAATTCCTTCTTCTTTCATCAAAAGAACTTTAAGAAAAATTATTCTGAATAATAGAGTAAGGTTGGCAGATCTGCTTTAATTTTCTACACAGTTAATAATATGATTCTGACCAATCAAAGCCGTAAGGAAGTTGGCTAGAGGATGCCTATTAACTACCTAAAGGAACCTTAGTGCTATGGATATGACGGTCCTATTAAAACAAAAAATTAAATAATATAAACAAAATCACAAAAAAAGCTTAAAAATCTGTTTATAAAAGAAAATAAAAACAAATAAAAAAGAAAATTAGTTATTCATCACTAGGATAGCTATACTAAAAATAGTAAAACCAACATTAAAATTAATAAGATTCTGATTAATCTATAGAAGCTCACTAAGGTGATTTAATACATGCAAAGATTATTAAATAAACTGCTCGTGTATTTCATAATATTTCTCATGTATTCTGGAGAGTTAATTCTGCTCATTCTGATCATACAGATCCACAGTCTTAAGTTTATATATTTTTTTCTCTGGTTAAAATCTCCGCGCGTTGTTTTCTTGCTGTATGAGGAGGCCATCAGCCCCACCCTCACTGCCCCCAGCGTCTAGGGAGTGGCAGAAGGGGTCAGCCATGTTCTCCTCTTGTGTGGAGAAAAGTTTTGTTACACAAGAGGTAGCTCTCTTCCTTGTTTTTGGGTTCTAGGTTTTATAAGTTCAATGTTTGTACTTTATGTACCTTTTCTCTGTCGTTTTTAGCTTTTCAGCTTTTAAGCATTGGTTTGTCTGTTAACATTTTTGCGGGTTTTAACTCTTACTTTTCTTTGTAACTTTGAGCGTCTTTTGAGGTACCTAGGAACAGAAGAAGGCTAAGCCTGTTCCTTTTCTATGCGCTGTCTATGCGCTGTTTTTTCAAAGTAGTTAAGTTCTTAATAACTAATTAATTATGCACTTAAAGCACTGCTGAAATACTTTGTACATATTGCAACTAACTGTTTAAGGTATATAACTTTCACAAAGTTTTCTTTAGTTAATATTTATCTTTAACTTATTCTCGTTTTCGTGCTGTCATAAGGTGTAGAGTAGGGGTTTTAGACTCAAGTTTTCTTTCAAAAAATCTGTTCGGTATAAATTAACATTTCCTTTTTTTTTTAATTGCAATGTAAAATTTGGATTCCTTTGCATTATTTTTCAGGTTTAAATTCTCTCTCAAACGAACTTGGAATTTCGTTATAGCTGAAAATCATTTCCATTTATTATGTCACTCTCACAGCTTGAGTTCTCTTTAATCTTCTTCTCTCTGTTTAATAGTAACAGATGAAGAGCATGGGTCGGGCCATGAAGGTTAATGGATGCAAGCGAAATTGTTAACTAGTGCTAGGTCATGCTACTCTACGGAGGACATGACTTATATATATATATTTTTTAACTATTTTTGGTGGGAATGTTACTTGCATCTATGGCCTTGCAGAAACCCATTTCCAACTAGGTCTTTGTGGAAGTGAGAAAATGCAGAGTTTTTGCTGGTCCTTGATAAAGCCAAGGCTCAGTATTCTCGACACCTTCTACATTCAGTTGTTTTATTTTATTTTTTTATCTTTTCTCCTTTTACTCACACAGGTAGATACATAACCTTTTCTATGTTGTATTAGGTGTGAGTCAAAATTATATATGTATTTTTTTGCTTAGGTATCTTCTTTATAGAATGTGTATTCTGAATTTTCAAAACTGCTGCGTTGCGCGTTTTGATTTTCAGGAATTATTTTGCACCCTTCGTTTTAAATTCTAAAATTGTTTCCTTAGTCTTCAGTTTTGCTCTTATGTTATTAATAACTGTTATATCTGCATGAAATCTGAATTGCAGATGTCACTGTCAAGAAACTTGGAATATTATAGGCCCTGGAATGTATATATTTAGTATATTTTTAAATGTTATTGGCTTTTATTTCCTGTTTGTAAAAATATATAATATGTGCATGATCAAAAGTTATCTACAAGTTTGTTTAATCACCAAATTAGGTGTTTTCTGTTGTATAATATAAATCTCACTTGATTTATTATGAACCCTCTGATTGATATTCCACCTTGTTAGAAAATAACTGCTGTTGCAGAACAATTGACTAATTTGCATACAGTGATGTTCTAAACTGTTGAGCTCTTCCGATTCACTAGAAGAAATAGCTCTTAACAGCTTATGACTATGTGACATGCAAATTAGACACTGTTATAGAATAGTGCCTAAAAGCTCTTCTATAAGGGCATCATGATATGATGTCTTTTAAGGAAGAGCTGTTAACAGTTGAAAAGCATTGTGATGTGCAAATTGGACACCGTTCTAGAACAGAATTTATTTTTTATCAAGGTAGAAAATAACTTCTGTTGTAGAATGGCGCTGTTTAGAATGCCTAGTGTAATAATAAGCATTGACAGATATCCAAATAGGCAAAAGACAGTAGAGAGATTCACAAGGTTTTCTGTACAATATTAGAACTAAACCTATGCTAATGATTACTGAATTCACACCACCACCTGTATACAGTAGATTCTGGTTAATTGGGCCATCAGTTAATCGGAGCAGCCATTTATTTGGGACAGTTATTGAAAAACATCCCTAATGAGCTCTTTGGGATCAAGCTTTGCATGACTGGGGCAGTTGTTTGATTGGGCCAAAGTTTTCTAACCCCAATGTGTCCCAGTTAACCACTGCATTGTAACACAAGACTTATGAGTCTGAAATTTGCCTTTAATCATGTAAACACAAACGCTCAATACTTGCTGAGCTTTCTCACTCTGCTGGGAGGCTTCATTTTCAGTGTTTGTTTAGAAGAAACAACCAATTGCTTTCCCCATACTATGTGAGCATGCTATCTCAGCCATGGATTTTCACATGACTGGAACAACTGACTGTTCCAATGTACGGGTATCATAATGTTTTGAATCATTTCAGCATTGCCTGTTACTGTTCTAAGCTCTAGAAAATAAGCTCAGATGAAGCCTCCCAGCAGAGTGCAAATGCTTGGCAAATATTGAGTGTTTGTGTTTACACCATTAAAGGAAAATTTTAGACTCGTATGAATGATTTTTATATGAGCCCTAAATTCAAAAGAAGTGTAAGTTGCATAAAAAATATGGAATAGTCTTAGCTCAGCGAGGAAGTATGGCTGTCCTAATTGCATGTAGGAAAATTGTATGTTACCCAGGTTAGTAGTCAGATGCTTAACATTGTATTAAAAGTAATATATAAAAAAAAACACTGAATAATTTCAGTTTTACCAAGTCTCATTAAATTCCTATTTTTGTTTTAGTGCAATCGTTTGCAACAGATGTAGTGGCAGGACATTATGGAATTATTATGTGAGAGTTTAATCATATACGGAGATAGTGAGCCCATATTTTCGGTGCATAATATAATTTTTTTCTTTATCTGTTTCATCGTCACCAGCATAACACCAGTTTGGTGCATAGGTGTGATTATATTTACATACTATGATATACACTGAGGTGCCAAAAAAACTGGGAAGGGAGCTGCTATTTCGATGGCATGCCATCACACCTGTGCGGTACGTGGTACCGCCCGCAAATGACGTAAATATACATATACAGAGGCAGATATCTCTGAAAGCTCAAGTAGTAGCATTGACAGTTCAGATGGCAGCTTATTAGGATTTAAGCGATTTCAAACTTGGTATGACAGTCGGCGCTCGGGAGATGGGTCACTTCATCTTGGAAATTACTATGAAATTTGGATTTACATGGTCAAAAATTTCAAGGGTGTACCTGGACTGCATAAACTCAGGGAAAACACCCAGTGTGTAAGACTGGTGTGGTCATAGAAAAACCCTGGATAATTGTGGACAGTGGTGTCTGGCACGCATTGTAACATCCACCTGGTGTGCAACATTGCTGCAGATCACAGCGCAATTCAGTGCTGTGGCCAGTAGTAACACCAGTGTTTGGACAGAGCAATGTTCTGTGCTCTATGGGGGTTCCCTAGCTAATGGCCCACCCAGGTGCTATTATTGGCATGACAAAAGGCAGTGCAACCTGCCTGGGCTCAGGCACACTGCCACTGGATGCTAAATGACTAGAAATGTGTAACCTGGTCTGACAAATCATGGTACCAACTGTTTCAGGCGGATGGCTGACTCCGGGTGTGGCGACAACCTCACATGGTGATGGATCCGTGTCTACAAGGCTCTGTTATGGTGTGTTTTCAGCTGGCACACATTAGTGCCCCTCCTATGTCTGCAGACCGCTTTGACCAGTGGAGGCTATGTAACCATCCTTGAGGGCCATTTGCACCCGTTCATGTCATGCAACCATTCCAACGGGTGTGATCTCTTTCAGCATGACAGTGCACCACCGCACATGCCAACAGTTGCCTGATTATGGCTGGAGGAACATTCCAATGAGTTTGGCCACCCTCATTCGCCGGTTTTGAATGCCATCGAACAAATTTGGAATGCTGTTCAATGTGCCGTCAATGCCAGGAATTCTTCACTGGAAAATATTACGGAATTGCGGGATGCTCTTCAGGAACATGGTGTGCACTGTCTCCACAGTACTACAGAGAGCTTGTGAAGTCCATGCCCTATCATGTGGCTGCTATTATCCGATTGAGAGGAGGACCAATGCAGTGTTAGAGAGAGAGAGAGATCCCAGTTTTTTTGGCACTTCATTGTATTTGAACAAACTGATGTAATATACCAACAGTAGTCCAGTGGATCTTTGCCCTCTTGTTATCAGTCTTTGTTTGACAGGTGTCCCTCATGCAGGGCAGCAGGGGATGTAAGATGTCTCTCCGGACAAGTGATCTCCCTTTGGAAAATGGAAGATATTTTACATCTGTGAACTTTATCTTTTGTGGTTTATGAAAATTATCTTCGAATGCATCAAAACCGATTATTCACTGCTAATCAGTTTTTTGAAATTTTAATGTGAAAAACATCAATTAAAATCTGCTAAAACATCTGTTATGTAGCTATCCAGCACAGAGCAAATTTTTTGCATAAAACTTTCATCATGTTTGCTGAAAGAATGCATGCATTTATCAGGAACAGTGTTAAATTGAATGATGAGCATGATTGTGTTCATTGACATATCTTCCTTAAAGATGATACAAGCAGTTACCAAAAAGCACAGAAGTGTAATCAGACAGACTCTAGCTGATTTGACTTTATTGAAGGTGTTGTTCAGCAGGTGTGTTATTTTAAGATCACTTTGGTTTATGAATTGCTTGCATCTTGTGTAAGTGTTATGTTATGTATCAGAAAACTAATTATATCTTGAGGTCTAGGATTGGGAAGAAGAATCTGTCAGTGGAAGACTAGGAGTGGATCTTTGCGTGGATGGAAAAATATTAAAGATGACACCGAATTTTCGGTTGTAATGATCACATCTTGCAAATCCTTTCCAACATGAATAAAATTTATCAGTTATTCAAAGTCAATGGAACCATCTACAAAAAAAAAAAAAAAAAAATCAACCAGATTTTCTACTTATTTCCACCAGCAGCTAAGAAGTAATGTTTCACAAAAAGTTTTTCATAGCAGAAGGAAAGTATCAGAGACAAAGAAATTTTTGAACAGTTAAAATAAAAAATACAGAAGGAAATATGGTATGCCTTCTAGCAGAAAAATTTTGCATAATGGAAAAGTTAAAAATTGGCAAAAAATATTCTTCACGGCGCAAAAGCTATGCTAAGGAAAACAAATTTTTCAAATATGTCTCCCAAAAGCAGAGATAATGAAAAAAGGTTTTCACCTTTATACCTCCTAGCAAGAAATCTGTGCATTATTTAAAGAGGATAATGCTCTTCATCTTTACTGCAGTAGAAGAGGTGAGTGATACATCTGTAAACAAAAGTATAAAAACACCACCTAGCAACAGAATTGTGAACTACAAAACTTCTCAAATACAAACCTAAAGTGTTCCATGAGATAAATGATATCCGATGTTAAAATATTTTTTTTAATTGCACATTTAGAAGCAAAGATATTGAGAAAAACAGATTACACATTTGTGTTCCTTAATGACAAAATTGTGCATTATTTTGGGAAGGAAACGCACGCATGCATGCATGACCGACCAAAAAAGAAATTTTTTAATCAGGTTTTTAGTTTTGCAAATATGCAGTAAACAGAAACTTGAACTTACACCCTCTAGTGGCACACATGTGTGTTAAGAAAAATTTGAAATTATATGAGAAATATTTCACACCAGAAACATTCTCTGACAAAGAATTTTCAAATTAAACTCACAGAAGCAGAGATATTGACAAAAAGAAGATATACATGTATGCACCCTGGTAGAAAAACTGAACAATTTTAAGCAGAAGGCATTCTCAAAAGGTTTTCCGAGGTGAGCGGTATCGGTTCACAAAATATTTTTTTCAATAGTTTTCAAAAGCTCACATTTTGCTGCAAATACAGTACATCAGGACCAGAAATAAACACTTATGCCCCTTAGTGGCCAAACCAGTCTTTACCAGAAATTAGAAATTATATGCAAAACATTTCCCATCAGGAGGTATATCCAATGCAGGAAGAATTTTTCGAATTGGACTTTTAGAAGCAGGGATATCGGGGGAAATGCAATTTGCCTTTATGCCCTATAGCAAAAAATATGTGCATTACTTGAAAAATAAACTGTATCTAAAATAGTTTTTATTATAAATGGCATCAAAAGGAACAAAGAATTTTTTCAATCGGATATTTAGAAGCAAATATGTGGAATAAAATGTATTTTGAATTCAATATCATCTGCATTTACACCTTCTAGCTGAAGAAAAACTAGAATGTACATCAGAAAAAACACCAGAATGCAAGGATCATCATTCTCACATTTCAAACTTCCCAATGCAAAAATAATTTTTCAAATTGGACTAATAGTTGCAGAGATATGGTTTCCACAGGCAGATGAACAGACAAAGTGATAACATAAGCACATTCTTTTTTTACAAAAGACATGCTAAAAATCCATATAGTGTGTTTGGATGTTTTATCTAATAAGTGTACCAAAGACATAAACCATTAACCCTAAAACACAAATATGCAAGCTTACTATGTACAAAATTAAACATAATGAAAGTTCTTTGCTGAAGGAAATTCATTATCTCCTGCTAGGTGACTACATTACAGAGATATTTTAGTGGATTTGAACTAATGATTAAAAAAATGTAAACTTTGGAAGAATATTGTGAAACAGCAAGAATTGGTGACAGTGTGTTGCACTGTCACCAATTCTTGCAGAAATATTATTACAGCATCTGGAAAACAAAATTCTACAGGAATGTCAGTATAAGCCTAAACTATTCATTCGGTATGTAGACATATTACTGCTCCGGCCGCACTCCTTGAGTGAACTTCAGAACTTTTCAATGACTTTTTCGTCTGAGTTTGATACCATTAAGTTTACTATTGAACTTGAGGTGGAAGGTAAGCTGCCATTTCTGGATTTTATGCTTGAAAGGGATACTGTGGTAAATACTTTAAATTATTCTGTGTATCGTAAGCCCACTTCAAGCTCATCCATCATTCCCTATAACTGAAATCATCCACATTCTTACAAATTAGCTGCCATTAGATTTTTATTACGTAAAGCTTTTACCCATTCTTCAGATGAAACTCGGCGACACAAAGAAATCAATAAAGTGTTTCAGATAACCAGGCAATATGGTTTTCCGGACCATATTGCGAGGTCAGTTTTAAGAAAGCTCTCTAATAATTCTACTATCACCTTACAAAGTGTAAAGAGGAAGCCTAGATACGTAGGTTCTATGGCATTCCACCCTATCATCACGCCAGCCTTAAAAAACATATGCAGGAGATTTGATATAGACTTTGGGTCAAAGACATGCAATATTCTCTCTTTGGTTAAAAAAGATCGAGACAAAGTCCCGATGTTGAACAGAGGTGGTGTCTACTCCATCCCGTTGACCAGTAGCGATACACGGGATACCAATTCAGCATACATTGGATCAACACGCCGCACCTTGGGAATAAGATTTAAAGAACTTAAACACAACATAAAAAATAGGCTACCGACAACTGCACTCTCTAGACTGGTTAATTCTAGTACCTACTCTCCGATCTGGAAGGAAGCACATGTTATGTCTTCCCCGATACACCAATCTACACTATTATTTGCGGAAAGCCTTGCTATATTCCAGATGGGAACAGGATGCTGTAATGAGGACCTGCCTCAATTTATTTCGACTACCTGGAAACATTATTTGTCAACATTACCGTAAGCACCTTTTGTGACTTGAATTTTTTTTTTTTTTTTATAGACTACATCTGTTGATATTGATATGAGTTGTACATATGATATTGGTATACACTACATCTGTTTACTATATTGATATGAGTTGTTCATTTCCCGTTTGTTAGTTACATTCCCAACCTTTTTGGAGCCTCTTTTTCGATAACCTATTTCATCTCTATCACCTCCTTCCCCCCTACACCCCTCTTCTCCCCCAGGCACCTTTTAACTGCTTTTCGTACTTATTCTACTTTTCCTACATACCCCCTTCCCTGTCAACCTATGTCTCACTTTGATATTAGTTAATGATGTAGATATCCTGGTGGCCGCTAGGGGACCACTACACATATGTCATTGTCGAGACCTATAAATTAATGTGTTACTCTGACTTATGTTTGCATTTGTATTTCTCATCTGAAGAAGAGATCCAGGGTGGACCCAAAAGTTCTCATGAAGTGTTTTTAATTATCATCAGGTTTTAACTTGTATTTTGAGCATAATTAAAGTTATGGTTCATCAACTCAGGTTTTAAACCATGGATTGATTTTATTGACGTATCGTGCACCAAGGTGAGCTGCCTTGTGCTTTACTTTAATGTTTTCATCTGCATGAAAGTATTTATAGATCATTTCAGCTCTTATTTTTTTCCTGTGTAGGAAAGACTTAAGACTGTTGGTACATATTTAATATAAGGCCCTCTGTGTAAACAGTGATATAAATAGATAGCTCACACTTTGTAAATAAACCACTGTATATAGAAATTGGGATGTAAGGTCAGGTGATGCGTAACATCACAGCCTCTCCTTGACAAATGTCAACCCCGCCTTCTCGTGGTGCATCCTGTTCCCACTAAAGGGGCTCTGACGACCGCCAATAGCGGTATAACTATACCATTGGGATTAGAGGAAATGCTATCCCACACTCACCAACCCGCTTGGCCAGCGTGGTGAGTTATGGCCAAACCCCTCCAAAATGACTCCACAACTTAAATCTTGGCCCTCAGTCTCCGGCAGCTGGAATGTACCTGGCCAAGGCAGCGGCCAGTGCGACATGAAGGCAGAGGGTGCTAAGAATCCCCGGAGGACCGGACTAGGCTGCCATCTGATGCTGATCTTCGCTACGTATAATGGGCGCTCCCTATCTTCTGATTCAAGGCTTCTTGAATTGGAAGAGGAACTACAAAGGATCAAGTGGGACATCGTTGGGCTAAGTAAGGTAAGGAGAAAAGGAGAAGATCTCATTGAACTGAAAAGTGGACATCTCTTCTACTATCGTGGGACTGATACTGGCAGAACTAGTGGTGTTGGATTTATAATAAACAAGAAACTGAAGGATAAACTTGTAGAAGTTGAAAGTTCCTCTGACAGAGCTGCACGACTCGTTATCCAACTCTCGAGAAGATACCAGGCTCAGATTATTCAAACTTATGCTCCCACCACAAGTCATCCTGAAGAAGAAATTGAAGAATTTTATGAGGAAATTCATCATCTAAATAATAAAGGTAAGCAGCACTTAAAGATAATTATGGGAGATTTCAATGCAAAAATAGGGCAATGGCAACAGAGTGAAACTTCAGTAGGTAAATTCGGTCACGGCAACAGAAACCAGTGTAGAAATACTCTCGTAGAGTTTGCAGAGGCAGAAGGGTTTTTCATCTTGAACTCCTTTTTCAAGAAAAAGCCACACAGGAAATGGACATGGAGACATCCAAATGGGACGACAAGTGAAATTGATTTTATTATGTGTAACAAAAAATTCGTCATCGAAGACTGCAATGTGCTAAACAAGTTCAACACAGGCAGTGACCATAGATTGGTGAGATGTAAGATGCACCTCAACACTAAACTCGAACATAGCAAGCTCATAAGACAAACAAAATGTTTTGACATAACCAACCTTAAAAAACACTGTAATACCTTCAAGTTGGAATTGAAGAACAGATTCTCTGCTTTAGAAGGCCTAACATCGGAAGAAGTGTATATTTCTGAAGTTAACAGAAAAGTAACCAAAGCTCTTGTGGAAACCGCAACAAAATTAGCTGGGTCAAAGAACAAGTTGCATGTGAACAAATTATCAGGAAAAACCAAAATGTTGATGCAAAAGAGAAGAGACATGAGGACAACTAAAGAAGATGGGACTTCCAAAGTGGAATATATAGAGCTATGCAAGACAGTACGAAAAAGTATCACTGAAGACATAAGGAAATTCAACTGTGAACTAGTAAGGAAAGCAATTTAAAACAACCAAAGTCTAAAGATAGCAAAGGGACATCTCAGTAAGGGAAGAAAACAGATTATGGCACTGAGAAAAGAAGATGGTTCTGTAACAAGAAATAGAGACGAAATTTTGACAAGAGTGAAAGATTTCTACTCCAAATTATATGAAAGGGATGATACATGTACTCCAGACATCATGAAAGATACCAGTACCAGAGTTCTTCCAGTCCTCCCAGCAGAAGTTGCACATGCAATCAAGAACATGAAGCGGGGAAAAGCTCCAGGAGAAAATGGAATTACTGTAGACATCATACAAGAAGCAAGTGGAGAAATCAAAACAGTACTCGCCCAAATTTTCACTCGATGCCTTAATGAAGGGAAGATTCCTGAGGATTGGAACAACGCTACAATAATCTTGCTAGATAAAAAAAGGTGACATTGAGGATCTCAGGAACTACAGACCTATCAGCCTCCTATCAGTGGTTTATAAAATCTTCACTAAAGTTCTTTCACACCGCTTAAAGGTGACACTGGACATGGCTCAACCGAGAGAACAAGCTGGATTCAGGAGTGGCTACAGCACAATAGATCATATCCACGTATTGAGAGAACTAATTGAAAGAGCGAGGGAATATGAACTTCCATTGTGCATGGCTTTTATCGATTATGAAAAAGCCTTTGATTCGGTGAAACCATCAGCAGTTACAATGGCCCTGAAATCCTGCGGTATTGAAGATGCGTACATTAATATTATTAATAACATCTATGAAAATGCAAGTGCAAAGATTCGGCTTTTTGAAAATACAACACACATAAAAATTGGAAAAGGAGTGAGACAAGGTGACACCATATCTCCGAAGCTCTTTAATGCCACATCGGAAAATGTCTTTCAATCACTGAACTGGGAAAACAAAGGGATAAAGATTAATGGAGATTATCTAACCCACCTTCGTTTTGCTGATGACAGTCATTTTTGCAACTACCCCATCAGAGCTGCAGAGTATGATCCAGGAACTTGCTGACAAGAGTAAAGAAGTGGGATTAAAAATGAACTTTCAGAAGACAAAAGTGATGTTCAATGCTTTTCAAGAAATGAAGATTTAATGATTGATGGAGAAAAGCTGGAGATAACAGACACGTACGTTTATCTTGGACAGCAGATATCAAGTGAGGGTCACATTGGTGAAGAAATTAATCGGCGTATAAAACTTGCCTGGAGAGCTTTTGGAAGAAACAGCATAATTTTCAAGAGCAATATGCCATTATGTCTTAAAAGAAAAGTGTTTGATCAATGCATCCTTCCAGTGCTTACGTATGGTGCAGAGACGTGGACCTTAACTAAAAGAGACATACAAAGGCTGCAGACAACTCAAAGCAGCATGGAGAGGTGCATGCTTGGTGTAACCAGGAGAGATAAGAAGAGGAACTCGTGGATCAGAAAAATGACAAGAGTGGAAGACATCATGATCAGAGTTAAATCCCTGAAATGGCAATGGGCTGGACATACTGCCAGAAGGACAGACCATCGATGGACAGCCGAAATTTTAGATTGGATTCCAAGGGACAGGAAAAGACCCAGAAGAAGACCACATGGAAGATGGGGGGATGAAATTCGAAAGTATGCGGGAGTGACATGGAGGAGTCTGGCACAAGACAGACCGTTGTGGAGGAAACTTGTGGAGACCTTCGTCCAGCAGTGAATTGATAATGGTTGACGATGATGATGATATAGAAATTTATATCCTTTTCTGCATATCTTGGAGTTGGCTGCAGAATTGCTTAGAA
This sequence comes from Macrothele yani, assembly GCA_039090855.1. NCBI lineage: Eukaryota > Metazoa > Arthropoda > Arachnida > Araneae > Macrothelidae > Macrothele > Macrothele yani. The sequence goes on from CM077004.1 coordinate 45,657,941, forward strand.
GTAGGGGTGATGCGCTAATTCAGCAATTTGTTTCCTAGCCCAGATGTATAACGGGGCAAGTTGTGATGGTTCCGGAAGTTACGCTCTTTGGTAACACAACATAGAAAACTTTGTATTGAGTAACCCTAATAACTTTAGCACATGTTGATTCTTCAGTAAGCTTGTGGGAGTTGAACTACTGTCAGGACAGTGTATTTTCTATGCAAGTGGAATATTTAGCTGAAAGATCAGATATTACTTACCAGCAACAGTTTTTTTGTGTTCGGGCAGTATTCATATTTCATTGGTAGGATGTGAAGTCTTATTGTCTTACTTCAACTGAGTGCAAGTAGAAGTGTTTCAAAGCAACATTGCAAATATAGTCTATATAAATCTTATTCTTTAGTAAGAATTGTGACTGCTTTATTTCTTCAAGTTTTTCTTTTTTTTCCATTATGCTTGCATTTCAGTCTTTTGCTACATTTGATCCCATGTACCAATAAAAATTTCAAAACATAAGACAAAGCTATGTTGTATTATTATTCAGTTCATAATTTCCTGTTGCTTTGATTTTTATGTGTTGCTGACCATATTCTGCCACACTGATTATTACACAATATTAGGATAAGTGCCATATATATATATCTTTATTTATGGAGGAACTTATATGTGGTTCAGGACATGCATACTTTTGGATAAATAACATAAAACTGAGAGTGATGTGTGTCTTTGTTTTTACAGATAAGAAATGTTGCTAGTGGTCTTTGTATTGATACGAGGTTCCGTGAACAAAATGAAAGATTTAAGCTGGAAAAGTGCATCAAAGACAATCCTGGTCAAGGAGGAGAGCAGGTATGAATGAGAATTAGCAATTGTATAAGCACATTTAATTAGCATGCTTGCATAGAAGCAATTCCAGCAATTGGAGGAGTTCGAGAGGGGCAGCATCGTTGGGCTCTGGGAAGTGGGATGATCTTATTGCGTGCCATACCAGTTGTATGGATATCACCATAGCACACTGTTGGTGGCAGTGGATAGAACAAGGCATGCAGCAGTGACAGGAAGGGTCTGGGAGACCTAGACGAACCACGGAGAGAGAGGACTGACGGTTGTCTGACATGTGCGGAGTGACCCAACAACCACGATTGCGGATATTCAGCGAGCAGTGGTTGCCTCCATGCATCGCCCGATTAGTGCCAGCACCATTGGCAGATGGCTGTACAACATAGGACTAAACGCATGTAGACCGTTACGACGACTGCCCTTAACATGATTGCATTGTCACCAAAGACTGCAATGGTGTCATGCCAGACTGCCGTGGAGCCACTCAGAATGGCAGCAGGTGATCTTCACTGACGAGTCACACTTTTGTCTTGGAGCAGACGACCAGTGAATCCGTGTGTGGAGACACCATGGTCAGTGCCAAAATGAATTGTTTGTTGTCGAGCTTCACATGTCCAGAAGACCTGGTATCATGGTGTGGGCTCACGCTGTTCCTGAATTGCCTATGATGCGAGATCACTTTTGGTGTTCATCACAGGCACTTTGACAGCCCAACGTTACATTAATGAGGTCCTGCAACCAATGGCCCTACCTTTTCGGAACGCTCACTCCTGTGCGATTTTCCAACAGGACAATGCTCATCTACATACTGCTGCTGTCTCGAGAGCTTGTCTTCAAGGCACTGACACTCTACCTATCGCCAATCGAAAATGTGTGTGATGCTATTGGAAGCACTATCCACACTCCATCCCTACCTCAGAATCTGCAGGAGAAGATTCAAGCTGCATGGGATGGCTTATCGCAGGACACCATTAAGAACCTGTACAACTCCATGCAGAGATGTCTGACATGCTGTGTGAGCAAACATGGCAGCCCGACGCCATACTGATAGACACTACTTTTTGGTGTGTAGCCCAATTAATATTGTCCATATCAGTCTCAATGTTTAATCACTTATTGTTCCTGGTAACCTTTACCTTCCTCCCAAATAGCATTGCAATCTGACACATTCTTCTGGGTGCAACTATTATTTTGACATAGAGTGTATGTATGCACTTACACCACCTGCTGCAAATTTTTGCATGAAGAAAATCAGAAAACATATGAATTACCTTTGGCATGATATGGTACCTGATGCAAATAAAATATTTCTTTCTGTATGACTTTCAGTATAATAGCAATGCTAAACCAAATATATCCATAGACCATCATGAAAACAACACAAAAAAGATAAGGGAAATCTTAAATTAGATTTATGCATCTGATGCCAATTTTTTTTTCAATTCAATTTCTAGAAGTGGAGTTACACATGGATCTGAAATTGCAGAAATTAAACAGAAAATCATAGTTATTGAAGGTAAATGAAAATCATTTAGCTTAATGAATCAACTGTTTAATATTAAATCTGGAACATTTAGAAGCCAATGGACTTTAACACTGAGTTCTTTAATGAAAACAATTTCAAACCCCTTGCTGTCATACAAGGTCTGTTTTCAGTACCTCTTTATGTTGTTTTTACTTTGCTTATGCAAGGATTTTTTAATTTGTTGGTTTAAACAGCATATGAAAGCACTGAGAACAAACCCTGAATGACATGAAAGGGTTAGAAGAACTCAGAGTTAAAGGCTATTGGCTTCTTTTAATATTCAAGATTTAATATCACGAGCTAGTTTATTGGATTGAATAATTTAGCTTGCCCCTGAAAAGCCAAAGGTAAGAATCTGTAAGTCATGCAAAAAGAGGTTTTTCGAACTGACTTCTAGAAGTAAAGATGCATGCCAAATGTAAATTACATTTACATTCCCTATAAGCAAAGCAGTACAGGGTAATTTTAAATTTTGGTAACAAATCTCTAAATTTAGCTAAGCTACAGCTATGAAACCTGCATCAATGTGTGTATTATATTCTCAAGTTTCTTTGGATACAACTGTTTCATGTATAGGTCATGAAGTGGCAGCATCTTAGATGAACAAGCAAAATGGCTGCTTTATTTGGGGCATAGAAGGCACAGTATGTGTTGTGGTTTAATGAAAAAACCACAACACATGACCAATTTTCTACAAAATTTGGCAAGGAGCTAACTTGCATGAGAGAGGTTTTATGTGTTCATGACAAGAGAAGGGACAAGAGTTGGCAGCTGTTCATGACAAGAGTCAGCAGAGTCTGTTAAAAGAGTACAAGTTTTGTTTGCAGCCATGGAAGTTCATTTGAGAGATCAACTTCCTCAGCCAACAATGTGGAAGATCTTTCAGTAGAGACTTGCTTTCAAACTGTACAGACCTGGAGTTCTGCCAGCATGAAATGAAAATCATAAACTCAACCAAAAGCATTTCTGCTGTAATACCTGGGTATGTTTGAGCAAATAGATACTGATGACCAATTATATTTGGCAGAATCATTCTTCTGATTAGGCAGTCTTTCAGGTGAGTGGAAAACCGAACAAATACAAAGTGTTTACAGTTGATACAAAAAATTCAGGAGTAGTGCCGAAGCACGCGTGTGCAAGTGCCAAGGTGAGTTTGTAATGACAAGTTACAAAAAATTTAACACCTGTTTTTCTATATGGAATCAACTGTCTCAGGGATTGTGTAACTGGATGTGTTGGAAAACTTCCTCATTCCACAATTGGACATTGCCATTGAGACTGATATGCTATTCCAAGATGGTGCTGTGACACATTTCTTCAAAGATGTGTGCAATTTCCTTGACAGGCACTACTACCCTGGAAAATGGATCAACCATAGGGGTCTAATTTCATGGCCTTCAAGGTCACTGGATTTTGCGTTGTGGCACTACGTAAGCGTACTGTCTATATACCTCTAACGCCCAACAGTGTTACAGAATTCAAAATCTGTGTTGCAAGTGGACAAGATTTAGCAGGAACTCAATTATCATTGGGATATGTAGTGTTACAAAGGGAGTGGTGCCAAAATCTACTTGCGTCATATATACCAAAGGTCATTATTATCACCACAAAAAAATTTATATGTATGAATGCTGCAAAAAAGACTAAGTGAATTAAAAAATGTTACAGCTTTATCTTAGGTACCGCAGTTAATCTTCTGCACTTTTTCTATGTTGTCATTGTATCATGAACACTTGTGTATACTTTTATGTTTATCCACTGTTAACTACACTGAAAAGCAATTGAATTAGAGACAGCTGGCGTTATGAAAATGTGGCGCTGTGGGCGGCTCTGTAAACGGAAACGACATGACGTATGCAGCAATCCGACAATATAAGGAGTGATGCGATGGGAATCAGTAAGAGTTGGACACAGTATGGATAAGACAAAGGATCTAAGCGCATTTGGTCATGGGCAAATTGTCAGGGCCTGACGAATGGGTCACTCCATCTCGGAAGTCGTGCAGGCACTGGGATTTTCATGAGCCACTGTGTCACCGGTGCACCGTGAGTATATCAAATCCGGTAAAACCATCCCTGCAAGGGCCAGCTGCCATGGACAACAGTGTGTGGATGAGAGGGGTCATCGTCGGCTAGCTCGCATTGTAACGGCGGATAGATGGGCCACAGTGCAAGAAATCACTCAGCAATTTGACGCTGGTGTGCAAAAATGCGTAAGCAGCCACACCATCCAGAACCATCACCTCGCTATGGAGTACAGAAGCCATCGTCCCACGAGGGTACTGCTGTTGATCGCACATCACAGGGTGCAAATATTAGCATGGGAGTGGGAACTTCGCCACTGGACCCTAGACATGTGGGAAAATGTTGCCTGGACTGATGAGTCGAGATTCACGTTGGTACATGCGGATGGCAGGATACGAGTATGGTGCAAACCACATGAAGTGATGGATCCTTCTTGCCAGCAGGGTACTCTTCAAGCTGGTGGGGGTGGCATTCTCGTCTAGGGACTGTTTACATGGACTGAAATGGGACCCCTGGTATGTGTAACATCGTCCCTCACAGGTCAACATTACTGGGATATCCTGGACGACCATTTGCTCCCATTTGCGCGTCTTCAATATCCCACTGGGGACCTCGTCCTGCAGCAAGACAATGCACCATGCCATCGCTCCCGCCTGTATCCAAATGGTTGGATAAACACTCCACCAACATGACCTTGCTTCCTTGGCCAGCTAGGTCACCTGACAGTCCCATCGAGCACATCTGGGGTGCCATCAAGAGAGATGTTCGAGGCTTTGACCCCCTCCATAAAATCTTTGTGAACTGTGGTAGCTTGTTCAGGAGTCGTGGATCCATATAGCTTCCCAACGCTTCTGGTGTCTTGTTGAATCCATGCCGAGATGAATCGCTGCCGTTATCAGGGCGAAAGGTGGTGCTACACGTTACTAGACAGGTGTCTCTAATTCAATTGCTCTTCAGTGTATGTGTGCATGTTTTTTTATGATCTGGGCCTGCTATCATTGTAGCCCACGTTCATACATACCATGCATTCTTGAGTTAATGATGCAAAATACAGTTTAAGCTGACACCTAATGTGTTGCACATAGTGATATGAAGCGGATATAGGACTATCATAAATCCTTTAGAAAAAGAAGGGAAAGAACCACAACTGACATTTAATACATCCACTAGGAAACTAGAGTGCAGATGCTTTAGTAGTAGTTGCATTATTGCTGCTATTAATTCCTCAGTTTATGCAGCACTTTGTAGACAAAATGCAAAAATCTTATTCATTCACAGGAACATAAATACTGCAAAGTCATAATGTTGAAGTAATCTTTGGAAAAATCCATTCACAAAACATGCAAATTGGGCTGGAGGGCATGCTTGTATTTGCAGTTCATGAAGGGAGATTCCACCACATCTGACAATCTAACTTGCTTGCTGTTCAGTTTGCTAACAATGTGCAGAGGTCATGTCTGCTTTTTTGAAGATATCTATTTTTTTTTAATGGTAAGCTTTAGATAAAAAAAAAAGAAAAAAAGACCAATTTGGTTTGCCAAGTTTAGTGTAAAAAAAAATCCCAATTCCCCATTCCCAGGAATTGTTTGTTTGCCTCAGAATACTGATAGACTTCGACCAAGACCAGCTTACTTTTACACATCAGCCATGCAGTGAGGATGACCATTCAAACCAATAAGAAAGACCATTGGCTGTACATCATGGTCAAATTCTGCAGCACAGGTATGCCATTGGCTGATGGAGTGAGTGGCATTTCTCCACATTGTTTTCATCGGTGGTATTGCACATTGCTAATTTTGCAAATCGCGAGGTTTTGATAGTTCATAAGGTGTTCATTTACGCATAAAAAGTTATATTATTTTGCTTAATAAAAATCTTTGAAATGCCATTTTTGTTTTTTCCTTAAATGTTTTTTAATAAATAAGGGTGCGTTGTATATTCTAAAGAATACAGTATATTTACTTCAGTATGCTATTTGTGTTTCAGTTTTAAATATGGAGTTAAACGTGAGCTGTGAATTTTTAAAGTTGTTACCGAAGTTTGTAATTACTCTGTATACATAAATATAAGAGCAGAAAATATCTGTCATTCTGTAAGTAGTTGTTTTCAAACTGCAAACAACAAGACACACACACACACACACACAATGTAATTCACTGTGTGTGTAGCACTGGAACCAGTGTTGTTTTGTGACCTTGTCAACAAATTTTCAGTTCCTGCTTGATAATAGTTAGTACATTTGTAGACAAAATAAACAGATGCATTTCTGGAGGTTATTTTTTTTTTCTTTCTGAAACATTTCACTACTGGGATGGATGCTGCTGTAACACTAAAAGAAAGGCAGATAGATGAAGTAAGGTCCAGCAAAAGTGGTCTATGGAGCATTATTTCCCAGCTGAAGTCTTACTTTTCTGGATGGTCTTTCTTGCCATATGAGTACAGCTGTTATCCTAGTAAGCATGTCTGTCTTACAGCTGAACAACCAGCAGTGATTATTCCCTAAGGTGTGTAGTCAAATCAGTGACAACATAGGTATTTTAGAAGCAATTTATTCACTTGGTAGTAGCAACTCAAACTTTCTTTGCTATGTCACCAAATGAACATGACCTTCCATTGGTGCAGGCCACCCCTGACTTGTATTGCCATTGCACTGTTTTAGTCTGTCCACTGGTGTCTATGCCAATATTGATATGAAGATTTAATATAAGCATTTCATTATTGTATCACAACTTACCATACCATTCACAGATATTCTTTTAAAGAACATATTTTTGTTGCCTTGAAAACATTTAATCATTAAATATTTTTTGTAAGAACCGTTCTGAATTTATATTTGAGTAATGTTAATTACTTTTCATGGAGTATGTAGAAAATTTGCTTGCTCTGTTGAAAAAGATTTTCATTATGTTTTCCAGCAATTTGTTCTGTCATGGCACAGGGACATTAGACCAAAGAAGAGGAATGTCTGCTTTGATGTATCAACTTCAGAAAATCATGCTCCAGTAGTGCTGTGGAGCTGCCATGGGATGCAAGGGAACCAAGAATGGAAATATAATCTTGTAAGTATTAAACCTTAATAAAATTTTATTGTTTCCAGTTTCTAATTCAAAAGAGCATTGTAATGTATGTGTATCTAAAGTATTTCTCTGTGAATTTTGTGACAAGCATTGATTCATGTTGACAGTTAAGTTTATTCCACTGTGACTTTGACTTGGTCATTAAATCAGGTGTATTTGTTAGCTGTATACTGTTCCATATACATTTTATTTATTATTCCTGATGCTTTCATTTGGGTGAATTACATGAAATCCAGAGTTCCTTAACAAAATGGAATGAATGGATGCAGGGCATTGCAGAAGTAATTAAAATGAGCTAGTGGTATACATCACAATTAAGGCTGTCTTTGAGTGTTAGGGTTCATCTCCTATCCTATATCTGCAATGTAAATTCTTTTGTACACATTTTCACGAAGACTATTACTTTGTAGTGTCTGAAATTTTGAGCACAAATAAAAACAACCCATAGCTAATATATCATCATCATCATCATCATTAACCATTATCAATCCACTGCTGGACGAAGGTCTCCCCAAGTTTCCTCCACAACGGTCTGTCTTGTGCCAGTCTCCTCCATGTCACCCCTGTATACTTTCGAATTTCATCCACCCATCTCCTATGTGGTCTTCTTCTGGTTCTTTTCCTGTCCCTTGGAATCCAATCTAAAATTTCGGCTGTCCATCGATGATCTGTCCTTCTGGCAGTATGCCCAGCCCATTGCCATTTCAGGGATTTAACTCTGATCATGATGTCTTCCACTCTTGTCATTTTTCGGATCCACGAGTTCCTCTTCTTATCTCTCCTGGTTACACCAAGCATGCACCTCTCCATGCTGCTTTGAGTTGTCTGCAGCCTTTGTATGTCTCTTTTAGTTAAGGTCCACGTCTCTGCACCATACGTAAGCACTGGAAGGATGCATTGATCAAACACTTTTCTTTTAAGACATAATGGCATATTGCTCTTGAAAATTATGCTGTTTCTTCCAAAAGCTCTCCAGGCAAGTTTTGTACGCCGATTAATTTCTTCATCAATGTGACCCTCACTTGATATCTGCTGTCCAAGATAAACGTACGTGTCTGTTATCTCCAGCTTTTCTCCATCAATCGATAAATCTTCATTTCTTGTAAAAGCATTGAACATCACTTTTGTCTTCTGAAAGTTCATTTTTAATCCCACTTCTTTACTCTTGTCAGCAAGTTCCTGGATCATACTCTGCAGCTCTGATGGGGTAGTTGCAAAAATGACTACGTCATCAGCAAAACGAAGGTGGGTTAGATAATCTCCATTAATCTTTATCCCCTTGTTTTCCCAGCTCAGCGACTGAAAAACACCCTCCAATGTGGCATTAAAGAGCTTCGGAGATATGGTGTCACCTTGTCTCACTCCCTTTCCAATTTTTACGTGTGTTGTATTCTCAAACAGCCTAATCTTTGCACTTGCATTTTCATAGATGTTATTAATAATATTAATGTATGCATCTTCAATACCGCAGGTTTTCAGAGCCATTGTAACTGCTGATGGTTTCACCGAATCAAAGGCTTTTTCATAATCGATAAAAGCCATGCACAATGGAAGTTCATATTCCCTCGCTCTTTCAATTAGTTCTCTCAGCACGTGGATATGATCTATTGTGCTGTAGCCACTCCTGAATCCAGCTTGTTCTCTCGGTTGAGCCATGTCTAGTGCTACCTTCAAGCGGTGTGAAAGAACTTTAGCGAAGATTTTATAAACTACTGATAGGAGGCTGATAGGTCTGTAGTTTCCGAGATCCTCAATGTCACCTTTCTTATGTAGCAGGATCATTGTAGCGGTGTTCCAATCCTCAGGAATCTTTCCTTCATTAAGGCATCGAGTGAAAATTTGGGCGAGTACTGTTTCGATTTCTCCACTTGCTTCTTGTATGATGTCTACAGTAATTCCATCTTCTCCTGGAGCTTTTCCTCGCTTCATGTTCTTGATTGCATGTGCAACTTCTGCTGGAAGGACTGGAGGAACTCTGGTACTGGTATCTTTCATGATGTCTGGAGTGCATATATCATCCCTTTCATATAATTTGGAGTAGAAATCTTTCACTCTTGTCAAAATTTCGCCTCTATTTCTTGTTACAGAACCATCTTCTTTTCTCAGTGCCATAATCTGTTTTCTTCCCTTACTGAGATGTCCCTTTGCTATCTTTAGGCTTTGGTTGTTTTCAATTGCTTTCCTCACTAGTTCACAGTTGAATTTCCTTACGTCTTCAGTGATACTTTTTCTTACTGTCTTGCATAGCTCTATATATTCCACTTTGGAAGTCACATCTTCTTTAGTTGTCCTCATCTCTCTTCTTTTTGCATCAACATTTTGGTTTTTCCTGATAATTTGTTCACATGCAACTTGTTCTTAGACCCAGCTAATTTTGTTGCTGTTTCCATAAGAGCTTTGGTTACTTTTCTGTTAACTTCAGAGATGTCCACTTCTTCCGATGTTAGGCCTTCTAAAGCAGAGAACCTGTTCTTCAGTTCTAACTTGAAGGTATTATGGTGTTTTTTAAGGTTGGTTATGTCAATAGATTTTGTTTGTCTTATGAGCTTGCCACGTTCAAGTTTAGTGTTGAGGTGCATCTTACATCTCACCAATCTATGGTCACTACCTGTGTTGAACTTGTTTAGCACACTGCAGTCGTCTATGACGAATTTTTTGTTACACATAATAAAATCAATTTCACTTGTCGTCCCATTTGGATGTCTAATATATACCGAGTTATTATTGCAATTTTTTTTTTAAAATTCAATTCATCTTACTCGAAAGTATTTCAATTTGGCATGATAAGTTAGCTTAGCAGTGTTTCTGTCTGATTTTTCTAATTATTTTTTATCTGAGCCAAATAGAAATAAATGAATGGGGGCAAAAATGAGATTGGAATCTTTTCTTTCATAAATTATCTTAAATCCTATTGTACATTCATTTTTGATAAGAAAATGTGTACATTAGCAGAGAACCCCTAAATCTGAGCTACAGAAACTCCACCTACTTACTGGGCTCCACCTCAAATAACATTATTGGTTAAATCGTAGCAGCGCATATTTCGTCTTTTCATTCAGGAGCCAATGAAAGACTGCTTCCATTCTGAATATGGTGAAATCTGCAGTTATTCGCTGACGCCAACTTCTTGGACAGTCACTCAAGACGTAAAACCACGCCCAAGGATTGATTTTTTGCATCATCTATCACAGAAGGTGAACCCTAATACTCTTTCAAAGACAGCCTTAACAGACACATTCAGTAAATTATAAATTTAACATACTTGTGCCTTGTATTCTGGCAGTATTGCACCTTAAAATTTCTGACATCCCCAGTAAATAATTTAGAAATGAATGGAAAACGAACTTCTCCCTGAAGAAGAAATACTTCATAAATATATGGAAGGCAAATACAAATGTCATTCTTGGCACAAAGGTAACATATTTTCACTGTTTCCCGAATGTAGCCATTTATTCAGAAAACTTGAAAATTTCATCACCCTGAAGTGTTTTATCCATTATAACATGCAGGACAATGAAATTCCAAGTGACTGAAGCTAAGATGATGTAGCTTAGAAACCTGAATATCTTCCAGATTTGTGCTGGTCGAAGCAATTCCATGCTTCCTTGTAGCGTCAACTCATCCACATATAGATATAGATCACAAACTCCAGTGCTTCAGAGAAAACTGGATGAGAAATGGTCATTGGTGCTATGAGGAAGCATTGGATTGCTGCAACTAGCACACATCTGAAAGGTATTTAGATTTCTGAGCTACATCTGCTTAACTACAGTTGTTTGGAACTTTGTTGTTCTGGGTGGGTAATAGTAGCATGCTTGAACAGAAATCGGAAGATGCAGATTAGATTCCTGCTCCACAGCAATAAAACTTTTAAAGTTTTCTGAAGAGGTGGCTGCATGTGTGGGAAGCAGTAAAAATTTGGAACCTTTGTGCCAATAATGACATCTCCAGTAAACTTAATTCACCATAATAAGTCATTATTATGCACTGTGGTGTTGTGGTACCGTCAGTGGTTGGAGAGCTACTTTTTAAAAGTAACTAGCTACAACTAGAGGATGGTCAGAAATTAATGCCTCTATTTATATACAAGCCCAGTGGCAAGGTATAAAATTGAAACAAAGATAAGAATTTCTACTTTAATTCACACATTTTATTTTTCTACATAGTCCCCCTCCTCCCCCCAGGTTCGACACAGATATGCCAAAGTTTAACAAGTTTGTTTAAACCCAGCTCTATAAAAATCTTCACGTTTTTTCTTGGAACCATTTCCTTGCAGCAGCTCGAGCATATTTGTCACCGGTGAACAGAATTCTTGTGAGCAGAAAACAACCAGAAGTTGGACGGTGTCAAATGTGGACTGTAGGTAGGGTGTTCAAGAACTTCAAACCCAATTTTCTGTATGGTCTCTGGCATTGTGTTGCAAAATCATTGGCTTTTTCCCCACCCATGCACACAGACAGCTCTCAGAGTTGATAATTGTATCTTTGACCATGTATTCCTGATGAATCATGCCTCTGTAGTCCCAGAACACAGTGAGCATGCATTTATAGGCAGAAATTTGAGTAACATCTCTGTTGCTCAAGGAGAAGATGGGTGTCGGTATTCCAGTGATGGATTTTTCATTTCTGAGTCATAATGAAGAATCCAACCTTTGGCATGTTTCAAGTTTTGATGTCTTTCTGTTGTTAGGTGATGTGTAACCCAAGAAGCACACACTTAGTTGTATCCTAAAACCTTTACCATGTCCAGCTTACCTGCTATAGTTCTGCGAGTTATTCTTCAGTTTTTCGCCGGTTCAATTCAAAAGTTGCTACTACAGGCCTCTCACTCTGTGGCTGATCCTTTGTGGCCAAAATTCCTCCATTGTCCTTTGATTTTCTGGTGATGAATCACTTTGCCCACAAAATGGATGGAATAAAAAGGTTAGTGGACATTGCTTACATGTGATTTTTTTTTGTTCAAATGTTTTTTAATTCTTAGCTTTTCAGTATATTTATTTTGAATATTAATTATAATTTCCTCAATCCAATACATTTATGGAAATTGGAATAAACTTTGATTTATGTCTAATGATTGACATCATACCACAAAAAGAGTTAAGAAGTTCTCAGTTCCTCATTTTACTTTAAATAACATTTAATTGAAAATTTTAAACGGAGGGGGGGTCGCATATAAGTAATGTCTGCTGACTTTTGTTACTAGGAAGAAAAAAAAAAAGTTTCATGGTATTCCATCCATTCTGAGGACAGAATGATAGGGAACCAATTTTCTTACCCAAAGCTGAGCAGTGCTTATGTCCAAAGTTTCAGAACCATAAACTGCCACTAATCTAGTATGGATTTCTTTGGGAGTTACATTTTCATGAGTTAAAAACTCTAATTGATATTTGACACTTGTCAACACAGTTGAAACAGAATTGTCCATTTTAAATATGAACAAATAGATGTATGGAGTTGTGCTTTGCAGTAAAATTAAGCTAATAGAACTAAGATTCATTTGCTGTCTGACTGGTTGCTAGGCAACAAGTCTTGCGCAGAGGCATTAGTTATTTGAGCACACCTCATATATTATTGAAAGAATAGCTAGCTACAACTATTTTTTCTACATTTAACCTTAAGTTAAAAGTGCAAATCCTGGAGATGATCTTTATATGTACATTCAGAGCTAAGTACCAAGATAAATTACACAAGCAATTTATTTATCTTTGTATTTACCTCAGCTCTTATCATCATAGTAACACATTTAGTGGCTTATATTCAAGGCTAGAAGATATGCCCAGGCAGTTCCAATAAAAGCATCTGCAAATTCATTTTCTTTACAAAGAGAATCAAATGGCATAAAGAAAGGGAGATAATGATGAACAGTTTCCGTATCTTTCACAATGCCAGTCAAGTCAATTACGGTTGTAGGCAGGGCACACTTACCATAACGTTCCAGGAAATCCCAAAATGTCAAGTGATTTGAAGAATATATTTTTTTTTGTGTGTGTAATTTTCTGTTACATATGCTGTTTCTGATCATAGGGTACTGTTAATATGTGAAACATATTCCGCAATTTCAGAGATGGTGAAGAACTCTAGAGCAACATAAGACACTGTAGAATTTCCATGAACTATATGCCCATAAAAATTGGACAGTGCAGTTTCTTTTCTCATTAGAAATTCAGTTGCTGCATTCAGCTTAATAATATTTACTATTTTTTCTGCCTTTACTGAGTGATGCAACAATTCAGCAAGTTTATACTTGCTAAAGAAGGGACAATTCTAACAAAGCACTGTTAACATTAATATGGTGTTTCATCGAGCTCTAATTTTGAACTTACTAAATATCCTTTGTACATGGATAAGATAACTTGGTTTCTCTCCTTACACTTTCACTATGGCAAACCTTTGATTTTAGAGGATGTTGATTATTTCTTTGGTTTTAGAAATGAAGTAACATGCATCCTAAGAGTTATAACGTGAAGGATTTAAGCATAATATTCAGGTTTTTACAGAACTATAAAATACTTAAAAGAATGTGCTGCATTTGAACTACAATTTGTAAATTAATCAATGAAAACTTTTCTCCTGGATGGGAGGCAAAACATTTACAATGCACAGGCTTCTTATCCAACACTGTATAGGCTGCACTGTTCAAAATTTAAATTATTAATTTATAAATACTTTTAAAACAATTTTCTTCATTCATTCTTTCTTAATCCTTTCTTTTTAAATAGTTCATGTGCATACATTAAGTATAAAGTTTGAAACTTATGCTAATATGTTTTTTGCGAGCTGCCAAGAATGCAGTGTACATATAAATGTTTTTAATATTAAATAATTTAAAATTTTAATCTGCGGACTGGAGGGTGTTGGAGAAGAAACACACGTGTTGTTTGCTTCCCATCTAGGAGAAAATGAAGTTCATTGGCTAACTTAAGAATTGTAATACAAAGGGCTTTTGACACGGGCTGATATTTTGGCAAATGATGAGCTGTATGCTAATATGAATTGTAACATGGTCATAGTACATCATTCTACTACCAGATGTTCCTAGTCATTGATGTGTATAATAAACTGCTACATCTAGTGATTAAAGTGCCTGGACAACAGGCTTGGTTCCTGTGGAAATAAGGCATTACACCATCAGATATTTTATCTTATCTGCAATTTCTGGAGGTAAAGTACCTGCACATAGCACTGTGTTCAACTGGATATGGAGCTTCAGCAGTGGCAATGAAACTGCACTGAAAGGCGTAAGCCCCGGTTGTCCAGTGACATCACACACATCAGCCAGAATGCAAATGGTATTGGATTTGATCATGGCATATAGTTGCATTATCTTTGATGAAATAGTATGAAACAAGCATTAGTTCAGCAACTTCAAATCAATCCAGAAGGATTTGAAAATGAATAAGGTGTATGCACTTTGAGTCTAATGAGACCTGACACCGATGAGTGGACATTCATTTTCAGTTGCTAGCACTACACAATCGAGACACTGAAGATTTGTCACAGATCTTGGTTTCATTACCACCCCCACCCTCCCAAAAAAGGAAGGCAATCTGTGCAATAGAAACACCCTGACGCAAAAAATTTCAAACTGCTTCTTCTGCAGGAAAGCAAATATCTACCGTTTTTCTGAGACTTGCAAGGGATATTGCTAACGAACTGGCTTCTCAACAGTGATACTGCTGTGAAACACTAAACAAGACTTAAACAACTTGTGCGTCATTAAAATCATTTCACCCGATCTGGCACCGTCAGATTATCCTGTTTGAAAACAGTGAGCCAGCTGTCCACGAGTGGTATTGCAACGCCCCCAAAGAATGGTTCCGTGAAACCATTTAGCAGCTTCTAAGGAAATGGCAGCGACGACATAGACCTAGAAAGGAAATATGTTGAGCTAGCAATTCTGTAAATGGAGAAGTTTGATACAACAACAATAAGTAAAAATATCTGGTAGTTTGTATTTTTTTTTTTTTTTTTTTTTTTGGAGCTAACCTCTGAATCTCAGAGAACAGCTTAGTGATATGTATGTATGTAATTCTGGAGAATTCAGCATAAAGTTAATGAAATTGCTGCAAGTTAGGTGAGTAAATCATTTACAAGTGCTCCTCATGTATTACAAGCCAAAGGTTTTGAGTTCCTCACTTCATCAAACGCATAACACATATGCAAAATAAACTGGTGCTACCATGCTTAGCAGGAACATTCAGGTTCTAAAGGTAAATTTTTTTCTTTACAAGAAAAAAATATTGCATACATACACACACATTAAATTCACAACTTGTGGTAGGAGGAACATGATTCATTGCCCTAAGAATGATGCAGTAGAAAAAACATCAGTGTGATTCATCTCAGAACACTTGGGTTACATTGTGATGACATTTTTTAATATGTAAGGTCAAACTATAATGAGGCTTTAGTCTTAAGCTAATGTTGTACTATTCTGAGCATTTTCAAAATGATGTGTAAATCTTTTTTTTTTTTTACTTCAGTTTTTGAAATCTACCTTCCCTGAGATTTTTTTCTCCAAAGAAGAATTTAATCTTGAAGATGTCTTATATTTTTGATATTGAAACAACATTAAGTTTATTGTTCTCATTACAACAAGAACAGCGATATACACTTTACTATAGCAAAAGCATCAGAATTATTTCAAACTATGTGACCTGTAATTTGGAAGCACTTTCAGAAATATCTTTTGGCATTGATTATCATTATAAATTATACCCTTCTGCATAATGTAACCAAGTTTAATGAGTGTTTGAAAGGTTCAACTACATTTTCATTCTAAAAAACACATTGCATTCTTAATACCAGTTTCCATAAATTAAAGAAAAAATACCAAAAATCGAGATTTGTGAAAGAAGAATTGGAAGTGCAGAGGAGCCACAGCATAAAAGGGGTGGTAGCAGAGGCGTGCATCATATCATTTGCGGAGTGTAAAGACAGGATTTGTTTCAATGGCTGCAAGATATCATTTAACAGGCTGAGATGGAGGTCAATTGAAAGACTAGAGGGAAGTTGCAAGATGCCTATATGCTAGTCCTACTATGGAACCAATTTCAAAATATGTAATCAGCTTCCTAAAGGTACAGTGCAGGAATGCCTAGGACTACATCATCTGTGAGTGACCGATATCTCCAGTTAACTATGTGGAGGAACAGGATGGCTACCCTGACACAGCTGTAATCTGTCCTTGCTGTGGCTACAGGAATGGTGGTATCTGCTTCTTCCCTGTTCACAGACTTCACAAAGGAGGCCTTTAGTTAAATGACCAACACTCTGTGTGGCCCCTATCACAAGGGGAACGGACAAGACTTAATTTCAATGGGACTGAAAACCAGTTCAGATCAGCACTCTTCACAAATCAGCTTGAATTTACTTTGCAGAGTGATTCCATGCACGCCCTGACCTGGAGAGAATGAGGGATGCATTATCATCCCTGTATGACCCATGAAGAGGAGACACTTATGGTTGTCGTGGCTTACTGATTGCATCTTGCTAGCTGGTCACATAGACCTATATGGGCTTCAAAGAGACACCATGAATGCTTGATGCTATAGAGACAATGTCCTCCCTTATTCAGGTGCCATAAGAGATATACACTGAAGAGCAATTGAATTAGAGACAGCTGGCGTTATGCAAATGTGGCACTGTGGACGGCCCTGTAAACGGAAACGACATGACGAATGCAGCGATTCGACGATATAAGGAGTGATGCGACGGGAATCAGTACAAGTTGGACGCAGTATGGGTAAGACGTAGGATCAAAGCGCATTTGATCATGGGCAAATTGTCAGGGCCCGATGAATAGGTCACTCCATCTTGGAAGTCGTGCAGGCACTGGGATTTTCACGAGTCACCATGTCACAGGTGCACCGTGAATACATCGAATCTGGCAAAACCATCCCTGCAAAGGCCAACTGCCGTGGACAACAGAGTGTAGATGAGTGGGGTCATCGTTGGATAGCTCGCATTGTAACAGCGGATAGATGGGCCACAGTGCAAGAAGTCACGCGGCAATTTAACGCTGGTGCACAAAAACATCTAAGCAGCCACACCATCCAGAACCATCTCCTCACTATGGGGTACAGAAGCCATCGTCCCACAAGGGTACCGCTGCTGACCACAAAGATTAGCATGGATGTGGGAACATCTCCACTGGACCCTAGACATGTGGGAAAATGTTGCCTGGAGTGATGAGTCGAGATTCATGTTGGTACATGTGGATAGCAGGATATGAGTACGGCGCAAACCACATGAAGCGATGGATCTTTCTTGCCAGCAGAGTATTCTTCAAACTGGTGGGGGTGGCATTCTCGTCTGGGGACTATTTACGTGGACTGAAATGGGACCCCTGGTACGTGTGACATCGTCCCTCACAGGTCAACGTTACTGGGATATCCTGGACGACCATTTGCTCCTGTTTGTGCGTCTTCAACATCCCACTGGGGACCTCATCCTGCAACAAGACAATGCATCATGCCATCGCTCCCGAATTGTATCCGAATGGTTGGATGAACACTCCACCGACGTGACCTCGTTTCCTTAGCCAGCTAGGTCACCTGACCTCAGTCCCATCGAGCACATGTGGGATGCCATCGAGAGAGGTGTTCGAGGCTCTGACCCCCTCCATCAAATCTTCGTGAACTGTGGGAGCTTGTTCAGGGGTCGTGGATCCGTACGGCTTCCCAACGCTTCCGGTGTCTTTTCGAGTCCATGCCGAGATGAATCGTCACAGTCATCAGGGCGATAGGTGGTGCTACACATTACTAGACAGGTATCTCTAATTCAATTGCTCTTCAGTGTAATGCTTGTTCCCACCAAGTGAGGCTGGTAGAACAATGTATTTCAGAGAAAGCCAGCCAGGTCTTCAAACCTTAATCCAATCGAGCATGCCAGAGATGCTCAAGGGAGACATTGTTTTCCTCAAGACCTAGAGCAGCTTAGCTTTTGCACAAACAGTGGTTGATGCTATCTACTGAGCTCCTAACACCATCATCAACAGCATAAAACATCGCTGTGAAGGGTGACTACTCTTCTTATTGAGGTACTTTGTCACCCTAGTTTTCAGCTAATTCTGTTGGAATGAAGTGTTTCCAATGAAATGTTTTAGGCTCTTTCCGTAACGCAGGATATGATACATGTTTTTATCATGTGATTATTCTGTTTTTTTCCCTTAATTTATGGAAACCAGTATATATAGGGTGCATAGGAAAGTCCCTTTAGCCTGGAATAACTTGCAAACAGAAAGAGGTACAGTTATGCAAGTGAGATAATGGTATAGTAAATCGACTATGCCCGATCAAATGCAACCCATAGCAGCACCCCTAGTGGCGAAATGCGGAAGTTAGCCATTGCAAATCGAAGACGAAAAGAGATAGAGCAAAAGTTCCAATTACAAAGTTGTAAAGCATCAATTAATTAGTAAGAAACGGCATTTGTTTCACACGGATAAGATAAATTGTTGCCTGAATACCCTAAAATGTCCGAAATCAATGCACGACCTTTTGTGTGAGCGTTTGAAGGGAACACGCATAGGTATGAGCAAATACACACAATTTATTGCATAAATGCGTACTTATGTCAATACAGTTTGATGACGTCAGACAAAACAAAAACAAAAAAGGCAACAAACAGAGGTCATTGCTCTTACCTCTGCTTGATGTTCCTGGCCCATGTCAATTGTCTGTATTAACAAAAAAGGCAAACTGGCGCACAGTGATAAAAAGCTAATGTCCATTGCCCACCACGATACACATTTGTTTTCGTGAAAGTAACTCTGCATGCACATTCCTCAGCATGGAAGGTGTCACACTATTGCAAGCATCTGCAACATGACGTAGATCCAGCAGACTTGTAGGCGCTGTTGCATACACCTGATTTTTTACATAACCCCAGAAATCCAAGCTCGCCATTCTCACACAGCGTACGTAGACCTAAACTTCTGATCAGGGTACACCCTGCTACTGGTTTTTATATTGTAGGTATGGTACAACGTCACAATCTGCATTTGCATATGGCTACATTTGCGAAATGTGAATATGCAGATTTGAATCGTCGGACATCGATTTCGGACATTGTAGGGTATTTAGGCGACAATTTATCTTATCCGTGCGAAACAAATGTTGTTTTGTACTAATTAATTGATGCTCTACAACTTTGTAATTGGAAATTTTGCTCTATCTCTTTTAGTTTTCGATTTACAATGGCTAACTTCCGCATTTCGCCACTAGGGGCGCTGCTATCGGTTGCATTCGATCGGGCGTATTCGCTTTACTATACCGTTAACTCACTTTCATAACTGTACCTCTCTCCGTTCACAAGTTATTCCAGGCTAAATGGACTTTCCTATGCACTCTGTGTATACAGGGTGTCCCAGAACTTCGTGTACAAACTTGGAGGGAGGTCTAGAGAACAGCGTTAGGAACCAGAATTAAATAAGAAAGCATGGGCGGAAATGTCACCCTCATGTGAGAAAGAGACACAAAGACACAGTAAGGCCACAATACAGAAAGCAGTGTAAAACGCTTTATTACACAACAAAAGAGTACAATGTAGGACTTACAAGCATCAGAGGAGGTGTTCAAAATTGCGCCCATTGGTCTGGATGCACGCACGACACCTACGTGACATGGATTGGCGAACACTGTCGAAGATACCTGGCGGATCGTAGCAGCAGTGATGGAGATTTGTGCCACCAGGTGCATTTCAGAATTTACTGGTGTGTCGTACACAATGCTCTTCATGGCACCCCAGAGATAATAATCAAGAGGAGATAAATCAGGTGCTCTGGGGAGCCATTCGACGGGACCGCCACGCCCAATCCACTTGGTTCCAAATGTCCGGTCCAAATGGTCACGTACGCACCTTGCGTAATGAGATGGCGCCCCATCATGTTGCAACCACATTCCGCGTCGAACATGCGCAAAGACATCGTGCAGCATTTCCGGGAGAACCTCCTGAAGAAAGACCAGATACTTGCGAGCGTCCAGTCGAGGTGGTAAGATGTATGCCCCACTAAACCGTCCGCCATGATACCCGCCCACACGTTAACAGTGAAGCGTTATTGTGCGGCTCGTGGTCGGGTTTCATGTGGGTTGTCTACGGCCCACATGCGCGCGTTGTGTGCAAAATGACTGTATAGTGTGTGTATATATATATATATATATATATACACACACATACATACACACTGAGTGGCTACTTTATTATGATCACCTGACAGTTTTAAGCAAATGAGCTATGGCTGCACTCTGTTGCCACCAGAGGGCGAGGCTAGTATAAAAAGGGAAAGCTTAATGCTTGCGACAGTAGTAGTAGTGATTTTTGGGTGACTAGATGGGTAAAAAATGTGATTTGACGGACTTTCAACGTGGGATAATTGTAGGAGCTCGGAGCCATAGAGTGAATATCACCGAAACCGCCGCATTCATGAAATGTTCCAAAGCAGCTGTTGTTAAAGTGTTTAAAGACTGGACTGTCAGCCAAAAACTGGGTCTCTACGTGCAACGTGTGGTCGTCATCGACTAGTGACTGCTCGGGCGGAACGGAGACTGGTAACAGGCAACATTGCAGCAAATTACAGACCATCTTAATCAAGGATTCCCTCAAAATGATCTCTGCACACACTGTTCGCCGTACACTGCATCGGATGGGATATGGCAGCCGAAAGCTTGTTCGAACACCTTTGCTGTCTGCAGTTAACAAGAGAAAACGTCTCCAGTTCGCACAGGAGCACAAGGATTGGACAGTCGATAATTGGAAACAAATTATGTGGTCCGATGAATCATACTTTCAGTTGCACCATGCTGATGGCCGAGTGAGAATTTGGCAGAAACAGCACGAAAGCATGGACCCCAAATGCATTGCTACAACCCTTCAAGCTGGTGGAGGCAACCTTATGGTTTGGGGAATGTTTTCCTGGCATACTTTGGGCCCTTTAATTCGTGTTGATCAACATCTGACTGGCACATCATATCTAAACATTGTTGCGAACCAAGTGCATCCTGTAATGTGGATGGTTTATCCCAATGGCGATGGCTACTTTCAACAAGATAATGGCATCCTGCCATAGTGCTCGTATTGTACAGCATTGGTTTCAGGAACATGCCGGTGAGTTTACTTTGCTTAGGTGGCCCCCCACAATTTCCAGATCTCAACCCCATTGAGAATTTGTGGGATGAAGTTGAACGAGCCATCAGACAGACGGATCCACAACCCTGCAATCTCACACTCCTGGAAAGTGCTATCCATCAAGCATGGTCTCAGATTCCACAAACCACCTATCAACATCTTGTGGAGTCCATGCCACGAAGAATCAATGCAGTATTAAAGGTAAAAGGTAGCCCAACGAAGTACTGAGGGGGTGGTCATAATAAAGTGGCCAACAAAAAAATATAGTGATATATATATATATATCACTATATTTTGTTAGTATCACAGTTCTAATAATATATATAATTAACATCATTAGGAAGTAATAGATGTGTTTTTTAGAGATTGTATGCAATACAGTAGTTAAAAAAAATACGTTCTTTTTTTTTTTTTTTTTTTTAGGAAACACTTCATCTACATCATAGAATCAGTGGGCATTGTTTAGATTGTGATGCTGAGCGTCAGGAACTGTTCATGAATCCCTGTAAAAGTGAAACGGAAACACAAAAATGGAGATTTGAAAAAGTGAATGAAACTGCTATAAAGAACTTCAACTGGTGATAAATTTTAGCCTTTTGTGCACACTATATCAAAGTACTTATACATTCCACAACTTGGATTTTAAATTACTTATCTCTTTTTCACAGCATATTTATTGAGCTACAATCAAAGTGCCAATTTTTAATAAATGAACTGTAGAATAAATCATGGGACAAATATTTGTTTGATGGGACCATTGTTAGCACAAATTTCTTATATTTCTTATTTAGAAAATCAAGCACTAGTTTATTTTTGTACACAAAGTGCCTTTCACCATTATTGCAGATATTTATGATCTATGTACATACATATCTTGGTATTTTTGCTCCTTTTGAACAAGATGTTTAAATAAAGTATATTGAAAGCACATTGTTTTCTTTTTTATGACTTTATTTCTGTGCTGTTCAGTTCAACTAAATAGCACAAAAAAATTAAAACTCTGTGGTGCACAGAAAAGCTGGTGTAAAATAAGACCTAATTCAACATATAGTGTACTCTCGATAGAATGACCCCCCCCGCCTTTTAGCAGTCTTTTCAATTTAACAGCCTGTTATTGAGTGAGTTCTCTCACGTCTCTCTTTACAGCAACCCCAGTAAAGAGGTTCCCATGGCAAAATTCAGTCTGTGATATGGATCGAGACTATTTTTAGAAAATTGGGTCATCATTTATTTTTAAGTAGGAAGTACAAATTATAGTTGGTCACCAGCTACAAGAAAACTAAAAACAAAACACTCATCCATTACTATAACTGTGGACTTTGAAAATACTGATGTGCAAATGATCTACTGAAAAAATATTAGGTATACAGTCTTTGAAAAAACTAAAGAATACACAGTTGGTCCAGACAGTTCCAGGCATAATTTAGTGAATATATATCATCATCATCATCATTGTAGACCATTATCAATCCACTGCTGGACGAAGGTCTCCACAAGTTTCCTCCACAACGGTCTGTCTTGTGCCAGTCTCCTCCATGTCACTCCCGCATACTTTCGAATTTCATCCACCCATCTTCCATGTGGTCTTTTTCTGGGTCTTTTCCTGTCCCTTGGAATCCAATCTAAAATTTCGGCTGTCCATCGATGGTCTGCCCTTCTGGCAGTATGTCCAGCCCATTGCCATTTCAGGGATTTAACTCTGATCATGATGTTTTTCACTCTTGTCATTTTTCTGATCCACGAGTTCCTCTTCTTATCTCTCCTGGTTACACCAAGCATGCACCTCTCCATGCTACTTTGAGTTGTCTGCAGCCTTTGTATGTCTGTTTTAGTTAAGGTCCACGTCTCTGCACCATATGTAAGTACTGGAAGGATGCATTGATCAAACACTTTTCTTTTAAGACATAATGCTCTTGAAAATTATGCTGTTTCTTCCAAAAACTCTCCAGGCAAGTTTTATACGCCGATTAATTTCTTCATCAATGTGACCCTCACTTGATATCTGCTGTCCAAGATAAACGTACACATCTGTTATCCCCCGCACGGGGATAACTGGTTATCCAGTTATTTGGGGATTAGCGCCCCCACGGCCCGAGCCCACCTTGTGACGGAACACCTTGATAACTCATCTTGTACGATAACATCACCGAAGGGACAGCTGTTCATCCAGCTGTTGGGGGATGGCATCCCCACGGCCCGAGCCGACATGTACTATATGTGATGATTTTCACATTTTTGATGTTTTTTGTTTTTTCACTTGACACGCTCCCGCCTCAGTTGTTGGTTGCTGAGGCTGTGATTATGTACCGGCTCTGGATTTTAGTTTCTCTTTTTTTTTTTCTGTCATCTCCATTTTATGTTCCTTTCTTTGTTTTTCCGAGCTGGTTAGCTAGATCTACCTGCATGTTTGCTGTGACCAGTAAGGTGGAAAAGGGGATGCTGGAGGCTGAGGTTTCTGGAGGCCAGGGTGTTGTTGTCGCCAGTTGCCAACACTCCTCTTTTCCCCCTTCTTCACCCTAAACGGGCGGCTAGGAACTAACCCACTCCTAGTCAATGAAGTCTGTGGCCGAGTGGAGCCCAGACCTCTAACGGCTTGTCGTTTCGCACGACAGGGAGAGTCTGGGGATAGGGTGGGCATGCCAAAGGGGTGTTCCCTAGGCATAAGAAAGTCTGGGTGCAAGCCGAGCGCATGTCTGCCCTATCCACTTCCTATCCCTAGAGCCGTGTCCTGCGTCCACTAGGGCTTGCAAACCACTGGCTCTCCCTCGTTGGGCTCGATTGTGGGTGGGGAAGTCTGCGGACGAACTTAAAATTTTTTCATGGCTCTCAATTCTGTTTCCCACGAACCAACAACCAAAAGAGGTATGGAGGAAGGCTCATCCCCTTCCACAAAAAAACATTTTCCTGATGGTTCAAATGCTCCTTTCTTTTATCTATATGTCAACAAACTTGTCTTCATATTATTTACTGTTTCTCACGTTATTAGAAATTTGAGTACGGGAAACGTCAATATTACGAAATTTTTTTATTTCAACTTGCTACTCATATTCTTTCTCGAGGTTCCCTAAGATAGTTTAGAATTTCATTATTTGAAGTTTACAAACTTATATGGAAAATGTCTTTATATGGATATTCAGACGTAGCATAAATTTGGCAAAATCTTCCAATATGTAGAGAAAATAGTTATTAAATGATTAACATTATTCCAGAATTTTCTTTTAACACATGATTTATGAAATAAAAAAAAAAAAATTAAAACTTTCGAACCTCTCGACGATGGTGAGCTGAATTGGTAATAAGTCATCTTTTTATCGATGATGGCACACTTTCTGCTTCTTGTGGTATAAACTTCCAAGTTGAAATTGGTATCATAATTCCTTATTACAGATGATGGCTGAATTTTCTGCTTCCCATGGCTCAAGATCCCATACTAGTTTCAATTCCTTCTTTTTGGAATCATCTTCAGTGGGTATATTTATGAGTTACTTCTCATACACGTTTCCCGGCCACCTACTTCAATTCTACTGGCTGAGTCCGACGTTCCACGGCAGTTGAACTCGTGCGCATTCTTATTCTTTTTGTGCACTCATTGGACCCTTCAAAGCCCTTGAGTGCCAAAAGTCCATTTTGGATAAATAAGGCACTTCAATCTGAAGTTTCTTTAAGCTCTCCTAAGAGCGTAAAGAAACTTCAGTCTGGAGATCTTCTGGTAGAAATGTCCACTGTGGCCTACAGTTCCACACTTATTAATACTACCATGCTGCTTGAGACTCCAGTCAAAATAACACCTCATGGATACTTAAATTCATCTCGAGTCGTAGTGAGCGATGGGTTTACCTCCTCGGGGTGCTCCGTGGTAACAATGGCACACACAACAGCAACTAGGCCTCTGTGAATCTTGGAGAGGTGCAAGCTAGCTCTGTGTGACATTGGCGAAAAGACCCCAACTCACTGGGTTTTGTTCCAGAATCCTTAGGTTGAATGACCAACTGGAACTCTCAGCTGTGGGCTAATCCCCCACACTGATGTACTTACCTGATTAAAAAGACAAAAAAGAAATATTAAGAATGACTCAAGTGTGGGATATGGTGGACCTACCACACTTGAGAAGGACGGCCACCACGGAATCGACCTGGACTTTCTAAACGGCGTATGAGAAAGAGATCTCGGCTGAGTGAATGTAAGATTGGTGTATGGAATACTAGAGGTATAAATGGCAAGATGAGTGAAGTGATTGAGGAGATGAATAAGTATAGACTGGATGTGCTGTGTGTAAGTGAAACCAAAAAGAAGGAAATTGGGGTAGAAGAAGTGAATGGCACGGTGAGTGTGTGGTCTGGGGAATTGGATAATATGAGAGGACAGGCTGGTGTAGGTGTGATTTTAAGTGAAAAGATGAAGAACAACTTGATTCACTATAGTTGCGTAAGTGAGAGAATTCTCTGGATTCATTTGAAAGTAAAACTTCAGAGAATTGTAATTGTTGTAGTGTATGCTCCTTGTGACTCGGAACCTTCTGATAAGAAGGAAGATTTCTGGAATGAGCTAAAAGCTGTTTTGAGCCAGTTTGGTGCTAAAGAAAAAGTTATAATAGCAGGGGATTTCAATGCTAGAGTAGGTGTGCAGAATGCAATTTCTGACAATGTTCTGGGTAAGTTTAATGATCCTTGTGTGAATGATAATGGTGAAAGATTAATTGAACTCTGCATTGAGAATGGTTTGTGTGTATCTAATACATTTTTCAACCACAAGTATATACACACATATACACTAGTGTGCAAAACTTAAGCAACAACGTCGTTTGACAGCATACAGTCATGACAGGGGAGACAAGGGCGATTTGCGGGTTGTACAAGGGAACAACAACTCATGACAAAGGTGATGCATATGCAAATAGCAGGAGTTCAACGTCTGAGGTGAAGTGAGGGCACGTAAACTGCGTCGAGGCAGTGCGCGCAGTGCCAGCCGACTACAAAAGACGGCGGACAGAGGCATTTCCAGACATTCGCTGCAAGTGAAAGTGAGATCGATCGTGCAATATGGCTAGGAGAAACCATCAGGATGCCTTTACATGTATTAGAATGATCGGCAAGATGGAGGAGGGGCGTACTGTGATGAGTGTTGCCCAAGAGTTTGGAATCGATAAAAGTGTAGTGTCACGAGCTTGGAAAGCCTACCGAACGACAGGTACAGCTGTACGAAAGGTAGGTGGTGGTCGCCCCAGGAAAACAACGGCGAGTGACGACCGATATCGCGTCGTGCAAGCGAAAAGAGACCGGAACCAGACAGCTGGCAGCATGGTGCAGCGGTTGCGTACAGCAACCGGACGACAGGTATCCCGGTTTACTGTGGCCAGACGCCTTCATAAGGGTGGGCTATATGCCCGCCGGCCGGAACGCTGCATACCATTGACAGCAGCCCATCGGCGGCACCGTTTACAGTGGTGTCGCGAACATGCACACTGGACACCTGATCAATGGAGTCACGTCCTCTTTACCGATGAGAGTCGTTTCAGTCGGACAAACGATTCTCAGTGCCAGTTGATCTGGCGAGAGGTAGGGACACGCTTTCATCCCACGAACATCAGGGAACGAGACCGTTGGGGTGGTCCTGGCGTACTTGTGTGGGGTGGCATTATGCTGAACGGTCGGACGGAGCTCCACATTTTCGACACAAGTTCCATAACCGGAGCGCTTTACTGTGATGAGATCATCTGCCCCCACGTGCGTCTGTTCCGAGGTGCCATTGGTCCAGATTTTGTTTTTATGGACGACAACGCTTGCCCACACAGGTCCCAAGCAGTTGAGGACCTGTTAGATTCTGAAGATATTCGCAGAATGGAGTGGCCAGCGTGCTCCCTGATTTAAATCCCATCGAACATGTGTGGGATGTTTTGGGGAGACGCCTGGCGGCACGATCGTTTCCCCCGGAGAACACCAGACAACTGACACAGATGCTCATCGAGGAGTGGGAACTGTTGGATCATCTGGTGTTGAGTATGGCCAGACGGTGCCACGCAACCATTGCACTTCGGGGAGGTCATATCCCGTACTAAGGGACTTTGGATTGTTGTTCTCCCTCATGGACTGTCGGTTAGGTGTACGAATGCCGTGCTGTCAATAAACCATTTTCTGCTGCCTGCCTTCGTGTATGCGTTCTATTCATTTGTTTGCTACGCTGCTTTTATCATCCTTTAGGTACTGCATTGTGCCTCTGTAGTGTGAATTTCATGTCTCACAGGTGAGTTTTCGCGGAATTACGCCAAAATCAGTAAAGTTGCTTAAGTTTTGCACACTAGTGTACTTGGGAAAATCGTACTCTTGGTCAAAAGAGTGTGATAGATTTTGTTGTTTACGATCACCGTTTGAAACACTTAGTTGTTGACACCCGTGTGATGAGAGGTGCGGATGTTGGTTCTGATCATTACTTAATAGTGGCACGAGTGAAACTTAATGTTGGTTGGAGGAAAAAGAATAGAAAGAGACCCAGGATAGAAAGAATAAAGGTTGATAGGCTCCTTGAAGATCATCTGCGGTACTCTGACTTACTCAGAGAAC
Organism: Macrothele yani; assembly: GCA_039090855.1. Lineage (NCBI taxonomy): Eukaryota > Metazoa > Arthropoda > Arachnida > Araneae > Macrothelidae > Macrothele > Macrothele yani. The sequence continues at coordinate 45,686,072 of CM077004.1, forward strand.
GACTGAAGGATCTGAAGTCTGGTGAGAGGGATGTAGAAAAGAAGTGGGAATGTTTTAAGAACTGTGTTGCTACTGCTGCTAAAGAGGTCTGTGGCACCACAATAGTGGGTAACAATAGAGGTGATGCTTGGTGGAATAGTGAGATTGATGAGGCAGTAAAGAAAAAGAAGGAAGCCTATTTGGGGATGTTGCAAGGTAGAGTCTCTGTGGATGAATACAGTTGTAAGAAGCGTGAAGCTGCTAAGCTGGTTCGCCACAGTAAGGCAAAAGATAGGAAGGAGAAAGTGGAAAGGCATGAACTGGCTTTTTGGAAAGATAGAAAGTCCTTCTGGAAGTACATGAGACTCAGAAAAAATAGGGGAAACAAAGTTGTAAGTTGTGTGAAGAATGAGATCGGGGAAATGATATGGGAGCCCAATGAGTTAAGTGACAGATGGGGTGAATACTTCTGTGAGTTATTAGATCAGGAGAGCAAAAATGATTCTGAGACAGAAGCAGATGATGTCACAATGAGGGATGAAAGCACAGGAGGAATCTCAAGAGAAGAAGTGTGTAAAGCTCTAAAATCTCTTCAGAATGGTAAGGCTCCAGGAGTTGATGGCATAACTGCAGAGATGTTGAAGTATGGTGGTGACTCTATAATTGACTGGTTAACTGAAATTTGCCAGTTGTGCTGGGAGTTAGGAATGGTCCCTCGGGATTGGAGGGATGCTATTATTGTTCCCTTGTATAAGGGAAAAGGTGATCAGACGGAATGCAAGAACTTTCGTGGTATTAGCCTACTAAGTGTGCCAGGGAAAGTGTTTGGTAAGGTTGTTATTGAAAAAGTACGGGGTCTTACATAATTGAAAGTGTGGGATGTTCAGAGTGGTTTTATGCCTGGTAAAGGCTGCACTAACCAGATTTTTGCATTACGCATGATGATTGAAAAGTATCTGGCTGTTGGGAAGAAAGTTTTTACTGCCTTCATAGATTTAGAGAAAGCTTACGACCGAGTGAATAGGACACTTTTGTGGAAGGTATTGAACGAATATGGTGTTACTGGGAATCTACTTAATAGTGTAAAAGCCATGTATGCTGGTAGTAGAGCTTGTGTACGAGTGAATGGTGTTTTGTCAAAATGGTTTTCCATTGGTGTAGGAGTTAGACAAGGTTGTGTAATGTCACCATGGCTGTTTAATATATTTATGGACGCATGCATGCGTGAGGCCAAAATAGATAATAGTGGTTTATGTCTTGGTGATATCCGTGTGTGCAGATTGCTTTATGCTGATGACACTGTCCTGTTGGCAGAGAGCAAAAGTGAGTTGCAGAGTATGTTGACTCGGATGCACGAAGTTTGCATGAAATTCAAACTGAGTATAAATAAGGGAAAAACCAAAGCTATGGTGTTTGAGAGAGGAATGGGCAGCACTGAATGTAATGTAAGTATAAATGGCACTGTGATTGACTAGGTGAGTGAGTTTGTGTATTTAGGAAGCATGTTTGACAGAGAGAACAAGTTGGATGGTTAAATCAGTAGGCGAGTGAATTCTTTGAAAGTCATAGCTGCTCTGGGAGGTTTTCACAGGAATGAAGGGTGCTCTAGGGAGTCCCGCATGGCTGTGTATGAAAGTGTAATTGTTCCTACTCTGATGTATGGCAGTGAAACCTGGGTACTGCAGAAGAAGCATAGGAGACGTTTGTGTGCTGGAGAAATGCGTTACTTACGTGGGGTTTGTGGCAAGACACGATCTGATTGTGTGAGGAATGAAGATGTATTGCAGTTGTGTGATGTAAAGCAAAATGTTGTTAGCAAAGTGGAGACCAATATGCTTCGGTGGTTTGGCCATGCTGAAAGAATGAGTGATGAAATGCTTACTAAGAAAATATTTTCAACCCAAGTGGCAGGAAGGAAAGGTAGAGGAAGGCCAAGAAAGACATGGGTGGATCAGATTCAGGAGTGTCTGCATGAGAAAAAGATTGAGTATGAAGTATAAAAGATCTTGTGTACGAAGTATAAAAGATCTTGTGCACGGCGTGTAATGGATATCAGTGAAGCACAAGTTGTATGTCAAGATCGCTGTAAATGGCGAAGTTTGATATGACAACAATAAGTAAAAATATCTGGAAGTTTGTATTTCTTTTTGGAGCTAACCTCTGAATCTCAGAGAACAGCTTAGTGATATGTATGTATGTATGTATGTATGTGTCTCCTCTCAGGACCTCGTTGAGTGTACTGAGGAAGAATTACTTGAAGAACTGAGGAGTCAACTCGTTACGGGTGTGCGGCGTATACTCTTTACTCATTTTCATTTTCATTTCATTTATAACCATGGCTTCAATCATTCAGGGGAACTGTCGAGGTTTTCGGACGAGTTTTGATGACGTGAAACATCTGCTTTCGTTGTACTCTCCGGTGTGCTTTTGTTTACAGGAAACAGAACTTAAACCATCAGACCTGCTTTCCGTTTGAGGCTACAGTGCATATCGGACAGATAAGACATCGCCTGTTCGCTATTCTTGTCCCTCACAGTGTTCCGGTGTCTTCCGTTGCGATATCCACATTTTTGTAGGCCGTGGTGGTTCATATATCTGTGCCTATGTCTCTTACTGTCTGCAGTGTCTATCTGCCACTGGACGAGAACGTGAGCGTCTCTGTTCTGGAGAGCTTGGTCGATCAGCTGCCTTCACCCTATCTTCTACTGGGTGACTTCAATGCCCATCATCATTTGTGGGGTAGTGTCAGCATCAGCACAAGAGGTCGTCGCATAGTTTCTCTTCTGTCCTCTGCCTCTTTGTGCCTTTTTAGCACCGGTGCTGACATGTACTTTCATGAGCCGACAAGATCCTTCAGTGCGATCGATTTCACCTTGGGATCACCATTGATTATTGCTGATTGGTCGTGGACGGTGTGTAACGACCTCCATGGGAGCGACCATTTTCCAATTGTGCTCTCGCATCATGCAAACATGCTATCTTCTGCCTCCCGCCCTCCTCGATGGAGGATGAAGCGTGCGAGATGGGAGGTCTTCACGTCATCAGCAGTGATATCTTCTGCAATGGTGACCCAAGAGTCAATCGACGCAGCTGTTCTTGAAGTCACAAATTACATTTTTCAGGCAGCTGATCTTTCTATACCAAAAACATCAACGACACTCCCCAGAAGTCCGAAGCCTTGGTGAACCCCTGAATGCGCAGCGGCTAGGAGAGCTCAACATAAGGCCTGGTCTACGTTTCGGCGTTATCCAACCGATGCCAATCTCGTTACATTCAAACAAGCAAAATCCTATGCTCGGCTGGTGCGTCGACGTAGCAAGAGGAGTCTTGGATCGAGTATGTTTCATCTCTCACTTCACGTGCCAGTTCGAAAAGTGTGTGGGACAAGATTCGTAAGATCCGGGGTAACTACAGCTCTCACCAGATCTCCATTCTCGAGAGTAACGGCTGCACATATGCTGAAGTCAGGGAGATTGCTGATCGTTTGGGGGAGGCGTTTGCCTCCATGTCGAGTGACCCTGCGTATCCTTCCTCCTTTCTGAGAATTAAATCCACTGTGGAACGCCAGAAAGACTCCTTTTGCGCCTTTTCATAGAACTGACTATAACTCCCCCTTCTGCATGTTTGAACTCAAGGTGGCTCTGCATCGGTCCGGTGCTACATCTGTCGGTCCCGATGGCATCCTAGTATGACATGCTCCGTCATCTCTCGAGAATCTTTTAATCCTGTATAATCGCATTTGGTTAGAGCACAGTTTCCTGGAATCTTGGGGAAAAGCTTTTGTTCTGTCTTTTCCCAAACCTGGCAAGGATCCCAAGTCTCCCTCTAGTTATCGTACAATTGCTCTCACTAGCTGTCTGTGTAAAGTTCTTGAACACATGGTTAACTCCCGGTTAGTTCATTTTTTAGAATATCATCAAGTACTTTCACCATCACAAAGCGGCTTTCGCCGTCATCGTTCACCTCACGATCATCTCCTGCACCTTGAGACATCTGTGCACGAGGCGTTCGTGTGTAGGTAGCACCTGGTTTCTGTATTCTTTGATATTGAGAAAGCCTATGATCGAGCATGGCGGCACGGTATTATCCGTGACCTCCACACATGCGGGTTGCGAGGAAATCTTCCAACCTTCATTGTAAATTTCCTTCGCAATCGGGTGTTCCAAGTGCGCCTGGGTACAATGCTTTCGGCACCGTTCCATCAAGAACAAGGCGTTCCTCAGGGTTGCATTTTATCTGTCACATTGTTCATCCTCTGCATTAATTGTCTTTTCACAAATCTTCCTCCTGCGGTTTCGGCTACTGTTTATGTTGATGACTTGCACATTTTCTGCTCGTCATCAAGCATGCATTTTATTGAAAGGCAGTTGCAGTCTGCAATTAACCAGATCTTTAAGGCGGCGAATAGCAATGGTTTCGTTCTTTCTCCTGACAAGACAGCATGTGTCCATTTCTGCCGGAGGCGCGGCCTCCATCCTGACCCAGAGCTGTTTTTAGACCGTGCAGCCATACCAGTTTTGCCCGAGACCAAGTTCCTTGGATTGACCATTGACCGTGCGCTTACATTTCATGCGCACGTTCAGCAGCTAAAGACTTCCTGTCTGCGGGCTCTATCTATTCTTAAGATCCTTTCGAGAGTCTCGTGGGTTGCAGACAAGGCGTCTTTAATTCACATTTACCATTCCTTAATACGGTCGAAACTGGATTATGGTTGTATCGTGTATGGCTCTGCTCGTCGTTTCATTCTCCGGCCTTTGGATACTATTCACCATCAAGCGCTGCGTCTTTGTACGGGAGCATTTCGAACACCTCCGATTACCAGCCTTTACGCTGATGCAAACAAACCATCTCTCGAATTACGCAGTCTGCAGCTGTCTGTTCATTTTCATTTGAAACTTCGATCTTTTCCAGACCATCCTTTATACGATGCAGTTTTTCATCCCCAGCATGCTCGTTTATTTGAGAACCGGCCCTCTTGCATTTCAACCTTTGGTCTTCGTATGGCGGCCGTAGCCCGTGATGTAGGGCTCGACTTGTCACTTGTTGGAGAGACCAGGGGCTTTGGGGATCCTCCATGGCACCCACTTGGTGTCATGGTTGATACCACCTTTACATCTTTTGATAAATCCTCAACCCCTGCGTCAGTGTACCAGCAGCTCTTCGCTGAGCACCGTGCCCTAAATTATGACTACACTCCTATTTTTACTGATGGCTCCAAGATGCATGGAGTCATTGGATCCGCGGCTGTCTGTGTAGATGACATTTCAGTAGCGCAGATCCTAGCTGAGGCCACGGTGTTTTCGGCGGAGATGCATGCTGTGTATCTCGCCCTTCTCCATGTTCAGTCAAGCTCTCATCATCGTGCTGTGGTCTATACGGATTCTTTAAGTGTCTTGCAGTCCTTGTCATCTGCGGATTGCCGTGACCATCCTTTTCTCTTTGATGTGAGACGGTTGCTTCATCGTTTGCTCGAGGCCAGTTTTCAGGTTCAGTTTTGCTGGATTCCTGGGCATGTTGGAATCTCGGGTAATGAGTGTGCTGATGCGGCTACTAGATCTGCTTCCTCTTTGGTCGTCACACCCTTGCCACTGTTTCACCGGGATTTCCGCTTTCTTTTTCACGAGCATATCAAGCGAACGTGGCAGGGTCTGTGGGACTAAGAGGTGGAAAATAAGCTGCTTCGTATTAAACCTAATCTTGGAATCTGGAAATCCTTAGATCGTCGGAACCGTAGGGAGGAAGTGGAGCTTGCGCGTCTCCGCAATGGGCATTGTTGTTTCACACGCTGCTTTTTGCTGTGTGGCGACACTGCGCCGATGTGTGAGACGTGCAAGTGCCAACTCACTGTCACTCATCTTTTGTGTAGTTGTGTTCGTTTTCATGATGTTCGTTTTCATTTCTTTCATTCTCATGTGTTGACCGAGGACGCTGCTACACTGCAGTGGCTCCTAAATGACCACTGCGATACTGTTGCTGTCTTTTCATTTTTTAAAGAAATTGACTATTTTAAACATATCTAGATTTTAGCCCCATCATCAATGTCATTTCTCGGTTTTACTGAATCAGCTAGATTTTAATCATTGTACCACGTTTTTAATACTGTTCATTTCATTTTCTTTTTAGCTCTTCCATTATCCTCATTGTTCAGTTTTACTAGATCAGCCATATTTTAAGCTTTATACCACTTTTTTAATACTGTTTGTTTGCCTTGTGTCTGGCGCTCTTTGGCCAAACATGGCCCTTGCGCCATAAAAATCAATCAACCAACATCTGTTATCTCCAGCTTTTCTCCATCAATCGATGAATCTTTATTTCTTGTAAAAGCATTGAACATCACTTTTGTCTTCTGAAAGTTCATTTTTAATCTCACTTCTTTACTCTTGTCAGCAAGTTCCTGGATCATACTCTGCAGCTCTGACGGAGTAGTTGCAAAAATGACTAGGTCATCAGCAAAACGAAGGTGGGTTAGATAATCTCCATTAATCTTTATCCCTTTGTTTTCCCAGTTCAGTGATTGAAAGACATTTTCTAATGTGGCATTAAAGAGCTTGGGAGATATGGCATCACCTTGTCTCACTCCCTTTCCAATTTTTATGTGTGTTGTATTTTCAAACAGCCGAATCTTTGCACTTGCATTTTCATAGATGTTATTAATAATATTAATGTATGCATCTTCAATACCGCAGGATTTCAGAGCCATTGTAACTACTGATGGTTTCACCGAATCAAAGGCTTTTTCATAATCAATAAAAGCCATGCACAATGGAAGTTCATATTCCCTCGCTCTTTCAATTAGTTCTCTCAGTACGTGGATATGATCTATTGTGCTATAGCCACTCCTGAATCCAGCTTGTTCTCTCGGTTGAGCCATGTCCAGTGTTACCTTCAAACGGTGTGAAAGAACTTTAGTGAAGATTATATACCTAAATTAAGCTGATGAGTACATATTAAAAAAAAAAAAGAGTGACAGAAACAAATTTCTCCTTCAGAAATAATGAAATTGATTGGACTCACCTAATTCTTAAAAACAGATTTATTCTTCTAGGCACATTTCTGAATTTGTTAATGACTTCTTCATCTTCAACTTGAATGTCTGTATGAATAGATAATAAAGCTAGCCCATTCAGTCTTGACTCTGATGTACTGTTTCTCAAATAAGATTTCCATCGACGAAGACTGGAAAAGCTTCTTTCCACTGATGAATTGCAAAGCTTCTTTCCACTTACAGGAAGATCTGCCAGGATGTGAAGCAAAATACAAATGTTGGGAAATAAGTTCTAATTGCAGGATGCCAAACTTTCAACTGCGTTTTTGGGGCGCACGTCTGCTTTTTCCCTTTCCCATTTTTGACACCATAATTGTTACTCGCTTTCTGTTACATCAGAATATCCTAAATCAGATTAATGCATTTTCACTGCAGATAATATTTGGGAATAATCATTCTTCACAGCAAAAACTGGTAAAATGTTTTGCAATGAAGTTAGTGTTTCTTTTTGTGATTGAAACCTTTCATTTAATGATTCAATTTATCACCCACAAAGGGTATAAATATACTTCTGTGGAAATATTCTTCTGGAGTTGAATATGGGACATTGCATCTATTTTTTTGTATACTGCATCTACGTGAAACTTCTTCTGCTACTTTGAGGCCTACAGCCAATGTTTTTACAGCATCATAAATTAAGCTGAAGGATTTTTCTGCTCCAGTTCTCATGCTGTTTAGCAGTGTTGTAATTTCTGGTATTTTTTCTAATGCATCGACTAAGTCGATTTTCTTGTTTTGGAAGTTTTCAGATAGTTTGTATGTGATGGACAATATTTTACTAAGGACAAAAGTTGCCACTAGAAACAAAAACTGACATATAGAGTTGAGCAAAGTGTGCGCTTTGACAGATGATTCTGCTGACTCTTCTTGCTCAATCGCTTCTAAGGATGATATAATAGGATGCAGACCTTCTTTAAACATAAGAACGGCATAACGACTTTGGATTCATCCAGTTTCACATAGAGTTTTCATCTTAACTTTCTTGCAATTAGGTAGCAGTCGCTGGACACTTTCTTTCAAAACACTGGTACGTTTAGCAGAAGCGTGGAAAAATGAACATGTTTCTGATATAACTCCCATACAGTTCCTTATGCTAGGCATTTTGCTAGCATCCGACAAACATAAGTTCAAGGAATGGGACATGCAATGAGTATATATTGCTTTGGGATATTTTTTTCTAATGCAGGTCTGCACTCCACGAAACTGTCCTCGCACTGCTGCAGCCCCATCATACCCCTGCCCTCTCATATCATTCAAATCAAAACCCAATTTCACTAAATTTTCCATTATTGTTGTTGCAAGAGAACAGCCTGTTAAATTTTTCACTGGTATAAAAGCCAGAAAATCTCTTAATTTCAGTTCTTCTTCATCAAAATACCTGATGCACAGTGAAAACTGTTCTATTTGACTGTCAGTTGTTTCATCTGCCAATACTGAAAAAAAATTTGAATGCTTTACCTTTGCTACAATTTTCTGTTGAATAAGTTCCCCAAAGATGTTTATTATTTCATTCTGTATTACTGAACTTGTATACACACTATTATTACCTCCACTAGTTTCTAAGTTTTCTTTTAAAATGGCATCTCCATAATTTGCACGATATCTTAATAAAGTGCGAAAATTGCCATCATTATTTGCTGGTTCAAGCGAAATTCTTCCAGAATCAACTTTTCTCTAAGAGGTATCTGCTGCCTTCCACATAATCTAATTGTTTGCACAAAAGGAATAAACCTTTTCCTGTTGTCTATTACCTCTTGCTTTTTCTGTTTATTCATTTGTAAAATTATAATATCCTGTTTTTTATGAATTATTGATGCAATATTTTCAGCTGCCAATACAGCATCTTTGTGATATTTATTCTTTTCAAGTTTTTTGAATATTTCCCTCGCATCTTTTAAATCGGTACTAGGCTTTGTAATGAGGCTACCCCAAAGTCTGATGTTTACCTTTACCAGCAACATCTTTTTCGTAAAATAAAACACAATATTTACAAAATGAACCTTCTTTCAGACGTGAATATGACAGCTACTTATACTCTTCTAGCTATTTAATTTGGAATGTTCTCATATGATTTTTATTGCGACTGGAACTGATTTTTTTAGGGAATCTATATTTCGAAGTAGGCTTCCATATGCTATGTAACAAATCCACTTTTTTCTCATCGCTCAAAGAATTAACAAGCTCACTGTTACCTGCATACAATCCTATGTCGTTCGAATCTGAAATGCTTTCAGACTTTTCATTACCATCTGCATCTCCGTCATTCCTCATGCGTATTGGTTGAAGCTCATAATTTTCCGGATTACTCCCGCTTTCAATGTATTGGTTTGGAACTTCAATATCAGTGGGTTCAGCTAGCGTTTCAGTTTCCACAGCTCTTTTTTTGTTACAGAAAGTCAACAGACTTTGTTGATGAAATCGTTTCATTTTTGAAATAACCTCAACAAACTGTTTTAAGCCGCTGCGGGAAAGAGCGAATAAATACTGATTTTGAATTACAAGGATACAGACAAAACAGAAACAGAAGTTTCACTTTCTCACTCTGTTTGAAAATGAAAGAATCCACCCACATGGCCAACGCACAGCTCGGAATCAGTTAAGTATCAAAACAGGTGGCTGGGCAGTGAAGTGAGGTGTCGAGTGTCACTGCACGTGTCCTAGTAACGACCGGCGCCAGGCAGAGAGGAGCGGTGACACGTGACACCATCTCTGGTCTGGTCAATTAGGAGTTAGCACCGCAAAAACCTACAGCTGTCTTCCTGACCACGGATATGAACCACCCTTCTTTCTCTGACCTCTGTCTCCTTCACGCAATGATAATTCACTGAATCCATACGTAGCAGTTGGGATTTTTCCAGCAGTAAATATTCATGATTCAGAAACTTTTCTCATAACACAAATTTTGATTTAACATACATATATAACAATTATATTGGAAAGCACAGTTTGATTATTTAACCTTATTTTGACAGACAATATAAAAAAATTGAAACGGATTTCGGGGGGGGGGCAAAGAGCCCCCCCCTCTAAATACGCCCCTGACTTTAGCATTATGCTGTATAAGTTGACTTCAAGCATCAAAAATTGACTTTCGGTCTACTGGTGCAGGACTTTTGGCCACGATTGTATGTGTTTCTTTATGTCACACATTTCCTCAATGATATCCTTAACCATGTAGCCATTTTATATAAAAGCTTTGAAAGATCAAAAATAGATTTTTCAACTGTAAATTTACTGTTGTCTTTTACTATAGATATTATCACAGAATTAACCGCGTCAAAACAAGGTTTAAAACAAAACTTTTCTGAAAGAAATTGTGGTTGATGATGAAGGAAATGCATCATTCCATGAGCATACAGTTAAATACAGTGAAGATCTTAAATTAAAATCTGAGAGTATATGCTCATTGTTTTGGCAAAAGCTTGTTGAACAATTACATGCAAGTTTTGAAGAAAAAGACTGTGAAGTGACCCGCAACACATCATTGGTCCTTTCTTTCCAAGAGAAAGAGAAGTGTGTGCGTACTGTTTGTGAACACTTCAAACACTGATACTTTTTTAGGAAAAGAATATACACTTATGACTGAGGTCCAAAGTCTAGAAAAGGTGGTGAGCAACAGCAACAAAACATTTTCGGTTTTAGAAAATACTAGATTTGTGCTAAAGAATGAAGAGATATATCCAATTTTAGCTAGTCTTGCGGAGATATTCCTGATGCTGCCACAATCAACAGTGGACTGTGAAAGGGGCTTTTCATGCCAAAACTTGATAAAGACTCACTTAAGGAGGAGACTCAAAGTGAAATTTGGAATATTTAATGACTATAAACATTAATGGTTCCAAAATGGAAGAATTCAATTTGGAACCCACAGAATTCAGTATTTTGATTAGTCTATGCTTGATTTATGTATTTTGAATAATTCTGTGGCTTGGTACTAAACAGGCCAATGCCAATGATATTTAAAAAATTAATATAGAATCTCTTTATGCGATCATATTTGTGGATTTCTTATGTTTTGATGTGAACCATCAACCAATATTGCACGCCTTACATGAAAATAGTTATTAGACAAAAGTTCTATAAGTAATAAAGTGTAATATTTCAACATCTGTATTTTTTTTTTTTTTTACACAGGCCCTTTTAGAACCAAACCACAGAATAAATGTAATACCCAATATTTCAATCAATTTGAAACTTATCCTGTCTTAGTAATGAATTCAAAATTGAAAATAAGTGTCCATATTTCTTTGTATTAGGTTCAGGATCTATGACATAATATTTTGCTGCTTAATTATAAACAATCTATAACTCATTGATTTTGTACTATTGTAACACTATGGTTTCCATATTTCCAATGGAGAGTGAAAAAAAAAAAAAAAAAATTGGCGATTTCAGATTACATTTGGCGAAAACTTATAAAAAGTCAGCACAACCCCTGTTACATACATTCAAGACATAAAATGTGACAGTTGTTGATTTCCTTCTGTGTTTGGCATCTGGAACATCCCTCTTCAGCATCCAACAGTAAGCATTATTGCACTTCGTTATCCCTGGTACCTCTTTTCCGTGGCAGAGATGTCTTGGTGGAATCACTCCCCATGTTCATCACTAACGGCACTGAGATTGTCAGGGAAGAAATCCACATGGGAGTCCAAGAAATGCATTTTGAGGGACATATTACAGCCGATATCTTTGTATGGCTGTAAAAGTTCACTCACAATCTTATGGTAGTTCGGGGCTTTAAAATTTCCTAAAAAGTTTTGCACAATACTTTTAAATGACTTCCACGCTGATTTTGCAACTTGGATTAAACAGATCTCCTAATTTTCCGTCTGCAATCAAAGCTCTTATTTGGGGGCCCACAAAAATTTCTTGATTTTAGCATCACTTACACGAGAAAATTTTTCCTTCAGATAAAGAAACCCATTGCCATTTTTATCCATTGCCTTCACAAAGTTTTTGAAAAGCCCTAACTTTATATGAAGTGGAGGTAGAAGAATCATGTCAGAGTTAACTAGTGGGAGACGCACATTTTTCTGTCCAGGTGTCAGTGATTCACGCTTTGGCCATTCCTTCTTGATGTAATGATTTTTCTTGTCCCTGCTGTCCCATTTGCACAAGAAACAACAAAATTTAGTATAGCTGAGCTGTAAACCCCTTAACAACGCAATTGGTTTTTAAATTGCAACGTATGGCCCGACAATACTTATCATACAGAATTTTTTTACAACAGGATTTGCATGCTTTCATATGTTTCCTTCATGCTAATGGCACAGAAGGAAATTGGTTCCCATTGTGCAAAAGGACAGCCTTCAAAGTATGTTTCGAAGAGTCAATGAACAGTTTCCTCTGTTGTTTTATGTTCATGATAAAGGACATCCACCACAGTGCAAATATTGTTGCAGTACACTAACTAATTTTCTGCAGAATAGAAATTTTGAAACTCTTCCTGCTGGTTTATGATAAAAACACACTTTTGCGTTATTCTGAAGGAGATTTCAAGCCTAGAACCCAAAGAGTTCGGCCCGTTTTTTAGACAAATTCAAATCCTGAGCAAGGTTGTTTAATTCACTTTGAGTTAACAGATGAGGTGCACATGAAGAGGTACTTGCTTCAAAAGTAGGGGTCATCTTGCTCCTCATTTTCAACTTCGGTAGCTGAATCGTGTTCCGATTCGGCTTCTACTATAACGTGTAGGAGGATGTGGTACAAGTAAGTCCTCACTGTGCGGAATTGGCCTCATAGCAGATGGCGAATTTGGGTACTGCCCTGTGTGTTTGGATTTACTATTAATTCCTTGTATCTTTGTAATACAGAAATAACAGTCCAATGAATGATCTTGTGGTTCATGCCCCACCATGGGTATCACAAAGTTCATGTGCTGAAATCCCCTTAGTCCAATCTGTTGGACGTTTCACACAGGTCGCACAGCAGATATGAGGGAACCAGTTCTTATTTTGATCCCCCACCTTATAGCCAAAAGATAGTTTCATAACATTGTTTAACTAGTGGAGTAAAACTTCGTCATTGATCTTTAAATGTCAAATTTCCACACACATAACAGAAGTTATCTGGATGATTTACACACTTCCTTGGTGTATTTATTCACCATATAACACACCACACTTACACAGTAGCTTTAAATCACTTGACACAACAAAATGCAACCTCACTGGGTGCACACATAGAGAATGGCTGTGAGATACTGGGGTGTTCATGAAGTGTCACCCTGCATGACTCAGGAGACTGCTGTCTGGCGCCATCTCGCTACACAGCGGCGCATGAATCATTTTGCTCATTTACTTCCAGTTTCCGGAGCACATACAGCTAGTGCCTTCACAATGTTAAATTGTTTGTGGCCACCCTATGTTAGAAATCAGTTAAAATATTATTATACATACATTAGTTATCACCGGAAAACCACCTAAATTAAAAAAAAAAAAAAAGCAATAATAACAAAATCTCATTGTACAAAAACTGAGGGTGATCGAAAAATTCTGATTTCATATTTGAATTCAGCGTAGAAAGTTACGTTAGAAACACAAGAAACCTTTCATGTGCCAAAATCTGTGTTTACCAGTGTTAAGTGGGAGAAATCTTCGCTTCAACCATCTTCCGTTTTAGAAAACTTTTTCCTCCATTTTTAGGCTGAAATGCAAATATTTATGGAATTTTTTTTTTTTTTTGATTGGAGGTTTAACGACCACCGTGAGCAACTCAATGGGCTATAAGCAGTCGCCCGTCCCTAATTTAGGGTCACTGGTTCCAGGGAAGGGAGAGAGCCAGTGCCGTAAGACAAACACAACACCCATGCCTCACCGGGATTCGGACCCGGACCCCTTACAGACGAATGATCAGAGGCCATCGCTTAGACCACTGCGCCACCGGGGCGGCATTTATTTATGGAATAAAACAATATTTAAGAACAATACTGGGCAGAAGGAGCATCATGAGAAACAACTATGATTACAGGAGAAATCTTCACTCCATTTAACTTCCTTTTTCGAAAGATGGAATTCTGTACTCAAACAGAAAATGAATCCGCTCCTACCATCACCAATACCCCCCGAACAGAACGAAACGGCGTAATTCCTCAAATCTATGGAAGAATCTCGTAACTGAAGACTACAGGGAAATCTTTACAGTGTCTTAACTTCCGTTTTCAAAAATCGCTGTCCACAGTTTCATGCTGAAATACAAACATTCATGCAATAAAATGTTATTTAAGAACAATACTGGTCAGAACCAACCTAGCAAGAAAAAAAAAAAAAAAGAAAGAAACTACGGTTATGGGAAAAATCTTCCCTCCGCTTAACTTCAGTTTTCAAAGACGAAATACAGTTCCCAGATAGAAAAGATGCCTCTCTCATTAATACCCCCTAATTCTCTTCATTTTTGCATCGATCTTCAGAATGTCCCAAATGAAGACAAAAAAAAAAAACGGAAGAATCTCATATACCGCACTCATCTTGGCAGAGTGCAATTGATCTGCATCTAACTGCTGGCAGGCAATGTAAGCAATAACTAACCGGGCAGCAGTTGGATGCCGTTTCCCACTCGCAGGCTACCGACCCACCAAATAAAATCCCGGCCTGGTGCTGTGCTTTCTTTCCACCCAGCTTTTAAACAAGCAAAACACATTCCTCCTCGGGGGAAAACACTACCCTCCCTGAAAAGAAACAAGAAGCTGCACCACGAACTTTGTTTAAAGGCTTTTGCATTGATTAATTACAAAATCAGTAAAACATTCTTAATAACATCAAAAACTTGAATATCCACAATTTTTGATTAGCCATCTGTAGCTCCACAATCCTGGGGAGAAATCCGTAATAATTATAGATTCTGTAATAGTTGGCATCTCTGTATGAGGTATGACTACTCCACATATTATATTTTGAAGAATGATACACACCATAATACACTTTTATAGATACATGTGTCTCATTAACTATAATACTTGGCCGCCCCGGTGGCACAGTGGTTGGTCTAAGCGCTAGCTTATGATCATTCACCCGTGAAGGGTCTGTGTTCGAACCGGTGAGGCATGGATATTGTGTTTGTCTTATGGCACTGGCTCTCTCCCTTCCCTGGAACCAGTGACACTAAATTAGGGACAGGCGACTGCTTATAGCCCATTGAGTTGCTCACGGTGGTCATTAAACCTTCAAAAAAAAAAAAAAAACTATAATACTTGAACAAATATTAAATAAAAAAGTTTAATTGGAGAAATAATAAAAACAATACTTTCTTTTTCATTTCAGTCTGAATTTATTAACATTTGGCTCGATAACATAAAATGTACGGGGGTGTGTGAAAAAAACGCTGCGCAGCTCTTTGTTCTGGAATGAAAAAGTGTGGGACGAACTTAGTGCACACCTGCTTGTAAGAACATCACAAATAAATAAGGCTGTGCCCTACTGTCTTACTAATTTTCAGTTCTGCTAGAATACCATTCATACACTCTGAAGAGATACATTCATCACCATGCTCAACCGAGAGAACAAGCTGGATTCAAGAGTGGCTACAGCACAATAGATCATATCCACGTACTGAGAGAACTAATTGAAAGAGAAGGGGAATATGAACTTCCATTGTGCATGGCTTTTATCGATTATGAAAAAGCCTTTGATTCGGTGAAACCATCAGCAGTTACAATGGCTCTGAAATCCTGCGATATTGAAGATGCATACATTAATATTATTAATAACATCTATGAAAATGCAAGTGCAAAGATTCGGCTTTTTGAAAATACAACACACATAAAAATTCGAAACGGAGTGTGACAAGATGACACCATATCTCCCAAGCTCTTTAATGTCACATTGGAAAATGTCTTTCAATCACTGAACTGGGAAAACAAACGGATAAAGATTAATGGAGATTATCTAACTCACATTTATTTTGCTGATGACGTAGTCATTTTTGCAACTACCCCATCAGAGCTGCAGAGTACGATCCAGGAACTTGCTGACAAGAGTAAAGAAATGGGATTAAAAATGAACTTTTCAGAAGACAATAGTGATGTTCAATGCTTTTACAAGAAATGAAGATTTATAGATTGATGGAGAAAAGCTGGAGATAACAGACAAATATGTTTATCTTGGACAGCAGATATCAAGTGAGGGTCACATTGATGAAGAAATTAATTGGAGTTCAAAACTTGCCTGGAGAGCTTTTGGAAGAAACAGCATAATTTTCAAGAGCAATATGCCATTATGTCTTAAAAGAAAAGTGTTTGATCAGTGCATCCTTCCAGTGTATGGTGCAGAGACATGGACCTTAACTAAAAGAGACATACAAAGGCTGCAGACAACTCACAAAAGCATGGAGAGGTGCATGATTGGTGTAACCAGGAGAGATAAGAAGAGGAACTCGTGGATCCGAAAAATGACAAGAGTGGAAGACATCATGATCAGAGTTAAATCCCTGAAATGGCAATGGGCTGGACATACTGCCAGAAGGACAGACCATCGATGGACAGCCGATATTTTAGATTGGATTCCAAGGGACAGGAAAAGACCCAGAAGAAGACCACATGGAAGATGGGTGGATGAAATTCGAAAGTATGCGGGAGTGACATGGAGGAGACTGGCACAAGACAGACCGTTGTGGAGGGAACTTGGGGAGACCTTCGTCCAGCAGTGAATTGATAATGGTTGACAATGATGATATGCTTGTTTCATCAATTTGTATGTTTCTGATGCAGATTTGCCAGATTTAAAGCAGAACTTAATGTTGGCTCTTTGTTCCATCCTCTAAAGTGTGAAAAGGTCAGAATTCCAATGTGAAAAACATGTGCACTGCTCACCAGGAATGAAGCGGAACTGGGTGAAAAAATTAGTCATTTGCTTACTGAGGATTCTTGGGAAATAGTTCATGTGTTGCCCAAGAGATGGCATGCATAGTACATGAAAAAAATGAACAATTCCTGGAACTTTCCGGGCTTACTGTGTACGAGGTAGGATCCAAAGTTTCGGAGACTTGGCGTATAGTTTCTTACCTTGAATTCTTTAAAACACCGATGCACAACCACCTTGAAAATAATCCCCTTGGGCGACGATACACTTTTGCCAGCGCTCGTAAAGCTTCTGGAAGCATTGCTGAAAGCCATGTTTTGCAACCCCTCGTAATGCCTCTTACGTTGCTGGTTTTACCTCATTGGTTGACACAAAATGAAGTCTCTGAAGATTTTGTTTTCTCAGTGGAAAAAATCGCAGGGGGCTATGTCAGGTGAATAGGCGTGATGTGGAAGCACATTGGTATGATTTCTGGTGAGAAACTCCGTGACCAGTAGGAGCCAATGGGCAGCACATTGTCATGGAGAAGGTACCATTGTCCACTTCGCCACATTGACTGTTTACAATGGATTGGTTCCTGGAAGCAATGTAAAATGTCCATATAACGTTTCTTGTTAATTGTTGTGCCCTCAGGAATAAATTCGGAATGGACAATGCCGTGAGAATCAAAAAACACCTCCAGCATGACTTTCCCTTTGCCGCAATCCTGCCTGAATTTCTTTCATTGCAGTGAAGACGGTGTTTTTCATATTGAAGAAGCACGCTATTTCTGAATATCAAACAAGTTAGCACCACATTTCATCACCTGTGATGTTATCCAAAAACGTGGGATAGCTATCAGCTTTGTTGATTAATTCGCCTGATATCCGTATCCGTTCATCCCGTTGTTCGAAGGTCAAAAGGCGCTGGCATGTGGTCTCCGATAAGTTAGTTGCGTTAGCGATTTCCTCAATGGTTCGGCAACGATCCTGAAAAACACACTGCACCACCATCGTAATGTTTTCTTCGCTCTGTGCAGTCACAGGTTGGCCACAGAGCTCAATAACTGCGATGGATTCTCGGCCCTCTTTGAAACGCCACTACCACATGTAGACCTTCGATCTCACCATCGTAGAGTGACTGTGCACCATCGAAAGCATTTCTAAGGTCTCTGCAGCTGTTTTACCCAACCACTGACATAATTTAATGTTACAACGCTGCTCTTCAAAAGCCATGTTTCTCACATCGCAGAAGACTAACTACAGCAAACATCTGTGCATGCATTCCAATCACTTTCCATGGGCCAAACCATTCTGACTATGGAGGGGAGGGATGCATTTCAGATGCCATAACTTTAACAACATGCTTGCATTGTCACGGGTAGGCGCTGTTCCCAAACTTTTGGATCCTACTCCGTATAATTGCAGCATCAGTTGTAGAATCGAGCTTCGACTTTCCTGAGTACTTCTAATCAAAAATGAGATCAACCTAAGAGAGAAAAGATATATTTAAAACACTCAAAGTAACAGTGATGTCAATGACACCTACAGAGGACCTAACATAATAGATGGAAGCACCTTATGGTGAAAACATGAGGTTTCTTGATGAGGCATAGGGTGTTGGACCAAATGGCATTAGGTGGATGAAGCTTTTCCCTTAATGATGGCACATGCCAAAATGCACTGGACAGAGCAAGTTTCTCCTGTTTACACCTACATTTGAATCCATAGTTCCATTTCAGGCCAATCATTTGTCCTTTCCAACATCATTTTTAGCATTGTTTGTTTTATTTCATCTCATTTTAAAGTAATATACAAGTGTGTTATTTCAACAGGTACATACATTGAAATAGACAAAGGGTTATTGCATGCTTTCTAAACTAATATCAGCAGCTGAACCCCCCCCCAAAAAAAAAAAAACCCAATGTTGAACTGGTACTACAGAAATTACTTTGACATGTGATTCATTGAGTTCATAAGTACTTTATTTTCCTTGCAATTTAATTTTTAACTTGAAATTCTTCATAAATAAATTTAGTATGCCTTTCACTGGAAATTATAGAATAGATTCCAAGGAATATATGCATCAAGTTTAGCTTTCAGATAAAAAAGATTTATAGGATATTCTGATCAACTTTTGGCATAGTGTAAATATCACTTTTGAAATTTGAGTGACATTCAGTTTCAACCTGTTTTGCTTAACTTCTAATAAAAACAAAAGCATACAAAAGAAAACAAAGTTTATTACAATTGAACAATTCAAAAATTGCAAAAATAGATATTATCACACACAAGGCTTTTTTTTTATAATATTTTATATACATTGATACATTATGATACTGAGGTACTAATTCTTCCTTGAAAAGTTACATTCCATTATATGCAGGACCTCCTCCACCCTCAGGAGTAACCCAATTGATGTTCTGACTGGGATCCTTAATATCACATGTTTTACAATGGATACAGTTCTGGGCATTGATTTGAAGACGCATACTTTCACCATCTTCATTAGGTACATATTCGTACACACCTATAAATTGACAAAGAAACTCTAATTAGCACATGACAACATAAAACTGCAAGATGGTAAATGCACATGCTCCAAAAAAAGATGCAGGCACATAATTTCCCACTGACATCAATAGTGTGTTGGTCTTGCTTTAGCAGCTATGGCACACCTGTTACTTTTTCCGCCAAAGAATAAATTGCATCGATAATAGTTTTCCATTCTTTCCACAGAATGGTGTTAAAGTTCAGCTGCCAATGTGGGACACGTTGGTCTTACGCTTTAGTTCATCCCTTGTGTTCTGTCTGCGAAGTTGGATTAACAAGCACAATATCCATAAACTAATCTCCCACTGCAGTGTGGAATACCCCTGTTAAAAAAATGTATGTCTGTATCAAAGAAATGAACTGCCGCAACACAGAATAGTCAAAAATGCTACAGGCAGGCTTTGGTATTTGTAGTTTTCACCTTAACCACAACATGAAGAATAGGTCAAACTACACACCACTACCTCCAGGCTTTCATCACACATGCACACCCATCTGTTTGGAACATCTGGTCTGGCACTCTCTCAGGCTGTGGAGTTGCATTCATACAAATCTCAGCCCCAACTGACACTTGAAATTCCTAGTTGATATTGATAAACTGTCCTTCCAGGTAGTTCTGCATTGTCAGACAATGATGATACTCTCATGTTTCTGTTTCATAACATCAGCAGTGGTAAACTCTGGACGAATCACTGCATATGTAGACAAGCCAGCAAATGAAAAATCCAAAGTGACATTCCTTTGCAAAACATTTACTTGTTGTAAGCAGTATGACCAAAACAATGTCTTTTCTTTTTATAGTGAGCTAAATCATGTATTTTGATGGAAGGATCCACTGGACTACAATAGCAGAGGCATCCAGATACCTTCTCGATGAAAAGTTTATATGAAGAAAAAATTTTCATAAGGAAAAACTGCGTGATAGATTTAAACAGTTGCATGACTATTTTTGATATTAGAGGTGTTTGGGTTGATGAGGTACAACCAAGGAGGTTAGAATAAGATATCTGGAGATGTCTTCATCAATAGAACAGTACAACTTTGCATGAAGCCTATAACCGTGAGTGGTGGCCGTTAAAGTGTGGAAAAGCCGGTGGTTTTCAAGGATGCTGATAATTTCTTAACTATTTTGAGGCACCTTCCTATTTTAAACTGAAAACTTTACTTGTGTATGATGTTTAATTTATTCCGGTTTGATATTAATATAATTTCTGCAACTAAAAACTATGCAATTCAAAAATAAACACAGCTGAAACTGCATGGGGATCATGTAAAAAACATCAAATTCCCACACTGTGTGGCTTCACGGTTAAGAGACCCAGGGCACCTCCAAAGGTCTTATTCTAACCTCCTTGGGTACAATACATAAATAAACCACCAGAACAGAAAACTATGAGGGCCATTCAGAAAGTAAGTACCATTCAAAGATTTAAAAAAAAAAAAAAGGGATATCACTAATTCTTAATGTGTGATGAATTCTACATAGCTTCATCTTCTTTTCAACATATTCCCCGTGGATGTTAAGGCATTTGTCATATTGTGGCACAAGTTTCTGAAAACCCTCCTCATAGAAATCTGCCACCTGGGTTCTGCATACCTTAATCTACTTTTCAACATATTACCGGTGAATATTAAGGCATTTGTCATATTGTGGCACAAGTTTCTGGATACCCTCTTCATAGAAGTCTGCTCCATGGGTTTTACATACCTTAATCTACTTTTCAACATATTCCCCGTGGATGTTAAGACATTTGTCATATCATGGCACACGTTTCTGGATATCCTCCACATAGAAGTCTACCCTATGGGTTTTACATATCTTAATCTACTTTTCAATATACTCCCCGTGGATGTTAAGGCATTTGTCATATCGTGACACAAGTTTCTGTATACCCTCCTCATAGAAGTCTACCCCATGGGTCCTACATACCTTAATCTACTTTTCAACATATTCCTTGTGGATGTTAAGGCATTTTTGATATCGTGGCACAAGTTTCTGGATACCCTCCTCATAGGGGTCTGCTGCCTGGGTTTTGAGCCATCACTCAACCATTGTCTTCAGGTCATTGTCGTCATCAAACCACTGGCCAGTAAGAAATCGTTTTAAGTGGAGAAACAAATGATAGTCACTGGTGCCACGTCTGGGCTGTAGGAATGGCGGAACAGCTGCTCCCATCCAAATTTAGTGACCAGGTTTGGCATCACATTCGTAGCACGAGGCCTTGCGTCATCATGGAGAAGAACAACTCTGTTGCTTAGCATGTCACACCGTTTGTTTTGAATTGCACAACGCAAGTTTCTCAGTGTTTCGCAAGAAACAACAGCATTTACTGTCGTGCCTTTAAGCAGGAATTCTGCCAATGAAATTCCTTTCTTGTCCCAAAAGACAGTGCATGACTCCCTCATTGACATAGTCTGAATTTTTTGGCCATAGGTGAGCCTGTGTGTTTCCATTGCAGAGACTGCTGTTTCAATTCAGGTGTCTTGTGAGAGACTGAAGTCTCATCTTCTGTTACTATACAGCTTTAAAAATCACCTTCCTCCACATACAGCCTCCAAAATTCTAAAGTAGACCCCATGCATTTCATTTTGTGCTCTTCTGTCAACATCTTTGACACCCATCATGCAGTACTGAAGCTTTTCTATAATGATTTCATGCATTAATGATTTTGAAACTTCAGGGAAATGTTCTGAAAGATCAGAAATTGTGAAGCATCGGTTCCCCCTAATGTTTTCATATGCTCTCTTCACCAAATCTTCCGTGACCAGAGAAGGCCTACCACTGCGCAATTCGTCGTGAACCTGAATGCTCTGTCGTCCTTTATTAAACATTCGAACCCACTTCCACACCATTGCTGCACTCACTGTGTTTTAGCTGTAAATTTGAATCTCATTTGGTCCAACATTTCTTGCATTCAGAAACCTTATCACAGATTTGAACATTATTTATGTGCAGCACAAACCTTTAACATAAGCACAACCTCACAAAATGGCGCCAGGATGTGGCTAATGGATGAGGCAACACAAGCGAATACTTGCATGAGTGTTATGAACTTTCTTTATGGATGGCCTTTGTATATAATAAAAATTAATGCTTATTACTTATAAACTTTCCTCATCACTTTTGGTACACTACAAGATTTCCTGCCTCAGTCACTAATGATCCACTTAAGGCATCAATTCATCTTTTTGTTGGCTTTCTCACCCCGTCTGCAACTATGTAGTTATTTTACAATGTACGAGTATCATCTGTTGCAGTAATCTCTCATGTGACAAGAAAGCACAACCATGTGCATATATTTTTGTTAGATTTGCCTTCTACAAGGAAATAACTACCAAACTCAGATTTAATGCTTGCATGACTAATTTTGTGACACCACAGAATTCATATATTTCCCTCAATATTTCTCTTAGCAATCTCATCTCTAACACTCTTCCCAATTAATGGGATACATACTTACTTCACATACAAATCTCTGTTATAAAGAAAGTTAGATACTATATGCATATATAGTCGAAACTTGATATAATGAAATTCAAGGGGGAAGGAAAAAAATTTGTAACAGCATATTTCCATTAAAACGTTATTACAAAAGTTTTATTAAAAAGTTAGTATGTAGAAATTTTCATTATGCATAAGATTTCAATGCTGTAATTGTGAAATAGTGCCCATAGAAATAAGAAACAGTAAGTTATTTGTAATAGGAAGTTTTTGCCAAAGTAGCAATGAAATATACAAGATTCAATTAATTTATATACTTATATGAAATTATGTACTATATCTCTGATGTATCACATATTCTAATCTCGAAAGTCTTATTATAAGCATTTGTTGCTTCTCCACTAGCTTTTTCAAACTTTCCAAGACACCCTTATCTGACTTCGAAATTTTCATTTCCTACAGCCGATGCAAATGTCCACATTTTCTCCTGTAAAATGCTCCCGTTCACAGGGATGTCTTTTGCACACACATCTTTAAACCATGAGAGCAAAGCATCTTCGACATGAACATTCGCAGAACATATCCTCTTGAAAGAAGTGAAAATTTTGCTGTTTTATAATCATATTATGGTTGCTGTAAGACCATCAGCCTTATATCATCATCATTATCATCATCATTGTCAACCATTATCAATCCACTGCTGAACGAAGGTCTCCCCAAGTTTCCTCCACAACGGTCTGTCTTGTGCCAGTCTCCTCCATATCACTCCCGCATACTTTCGAATTTCATCCACCCATCTCCCATGTGGTCTTCTTCTGGGCCTTTTCCTGTACCTTGGAATCCAATCTAAAATTTCGGCTGTCCATCAATGGTCTGTCCTTCTGGCAGGATGTCCAGCCCATTGCCATTTCAGGGATTTTTCTCTGATCATGATGTCTTCCACTCTTGTCATTTTTCGGATCCACGAGTTTCTCTTCTTATCTCTCCTGGTTACACCAAGTATGCACCTCTCCATGCTACCTTGAGATGTCTGCAGCCTTTGTATGTCTCTTTTAGTTAAGGTCCACGTCTCTGCACCATACGTAAGCACTGGAAGGATGCATTGATCAAACACTTTTCTTTTAAGACATAATGGCATATTGCTCTTGAAAATTATGCTGTTTCTTCCAAAAGCTCTCCAGGCAAGTTTTGTACGCCGATTAATTTCTTCATCAATGTGACCCTCACTTGATATCTGCTGTCCAAGATAAACGTACGTGTCTGTTATATCCAGTTTTTCTCCATCAATCGATAAATCTTCATTTCTTGTAAAAGCATTGAACATCACTTTTGTCTTCTGAAAGTTCATTTTTAATCCCACTTCTTTACTCTTGTCAGCAGGTTCCTGCATCATACTCTGCAGTTCTGATGGGGTAGTTGCAAAAATGACTACATCATCAGCAAAACGAAGGTGGGTTAGATAATCTCCATTAATCTTTATCCCTTTGTTTTCCCAGTTCAGTGATTGAAAGACATTTTCCAATGTGGCATTAAAGAGCTTCGGAGATATGGTGTCACCTTGTCTCACTCCCTTTCCAATTTTTATGTGTGTTGTATTTTCAAAAAGCCAAATCTTTGCACTTGCATTTTCATAGATGTTATTAATAATATTAATGTATGCATCTTCAATACCGCAGGATTTCAGAGCCATTGTAACTGCTGATGGTTTCACCGAATCAAAGGCTTTTTCATAATCGATAAAAGCCATGCACAATGGAAGTTCATATTCCCTCGCTCTTTCAATTAGTTCTCTCAGTACGTGGATATGATCTATTGTGCTGTAGCCACTCCTGAATCCAGCTTGTTCTCTCGGTTGAGCCATGTGCAGTGTTACCTTCAAGCGGTGTGAAAGAACTTTAGTGAAAATTTTATGAAGCACTGATAGGAGGCTGATAGGTCTGTAGTTCCTGAGATCCTCAATGTCACCTTTTTTATGTAGCAGAATCATTGTAGCGTTGTTCCAATCCTCGGGAATCTTCCCTTCATTAAGGCATCGAGTGAAAATTTGGGCGAGTACTGTTTCAATTTCTCCACTTGCTTCTTGTATGATGTCTACAGTAATTCCATCATCTCCTGGAGCTTTCCCCCGCTTCTTGTTCTTGATTGCATGTGCAACTTCTGCTGGGAGGACTGGGAGAACTCTGGTACTGGTACCTCTCATGATGTCTGGAGTACATGTATCATCCCTGTCATATAATTTGGAGTAGAAATCTTTTACTCTTGTCAAAATTTCGCCTCTATTTCTTGTTACAGAACCATCATCTTTTCTCAGTGCCATAATCTGTTTTCTTCCCTTACTGAGATGTCCCTTTGCTATCTTTAGGCTTTGGTTGTTTTCAATTGCTTTCCTCACTAGTTCACAGTTGAATTTCCTTACGTCTTCAGTGATACTTTTTCGTACTGTCTTGCATAGCTCTATATATTCCACTTTGGAAGTCACATCTTCTTTAGTTGTCCTCATCTCTCTTCTTTTTTGCATCAACATTTTGGTTTTTCCTGATAATTTGTTCACATGCAACTTGTTCTTAGACCCAGCTAATTTTGTTGCTGTTTCCATATGAGCTTTGGTTACTTTTCTGTTAACTTCAGAAATATCCACTTCTTCCGATGTTTTGCCTTCTAAAGCAGAGAATCTGTTCTTCAGTTCCAACTTGAAGGTATTACGGTGTTTTTTAAGGTTGGTTATGTCAATACATTTTGTTTGTCTTATGAGCTTGACACGTTCGAGTTTAGTGTTGAGGTGCATCTTACATCTCACCAATCTATGGTCACTACCTGTGTTGAATTTGTTTAGCACACTGCAGTCTTCTATGACGAATTTTTTGTTACACATAATAAAATCAATTTCACTTGTCCCATTTGGATGTCTCCATGTCCATTTCCTGTGCGGCTTTTTCTTGAAAAAGGAGTTCAAGATGAAAAACCCTTCTGCCTCTGCAAACTCAACGAGAGTATTTCCACACTGGTTTCTGTTGCCGTGACCGAATTTACCTACTGAAGTTTCATTCTGTTGCCGTTGCCCCTTTTTTTGCATTGAAATCTCCCATAATTATTTTCAAGTGCTGCTTACCTTTATTATTTAGATGACAAATTTCCTCATAAAATTCTTCAATTTCTTCTTCAGGATGACTTGTGGTGGGTGCATAGGTGCATAAGTTTGAATAATCTGAGCCTGGTATCTTCTCGAGAGTTGGATAACGAGTCGTGCAGCTCTGTCAGAGGAACTTTCAACTTCTACAACTTTATCCTTCAGTTTCTTGTTTATTATAAAACCAACACCACTAGTTCTGCCAGTATCAGTCCCACGATAGTAGAAGAGATGTCCACTTTTCAGTTCAATGAGATCTTCTCCTTTTCTCCTTACCTCACTTAGCCCGACGATGTCCCACTTGATCCTTTGTAGTTCCTCTTCCAATTCAAGAAGCCTTGAATCAGAAGATAGCGAGCGTCCATTATACGTAGCCAAGGTCAGCATCAGATGGCAGCCTAGTCCGGTCCTCCGGGGATTCTTAGCACCCTCTGCCTTCATGTCGCACTGGCCGCTGCCTTGGCCAGGTACATTCCAGCTGCCGGAGACTGAGAGCCAAGATTTAAGTTGTGGAGTCATTTTGGAGGGGTTTGGCCATAACTCACCACGCTGGCCAAGCGGGTTGGCGAGTATGGGATAGCATTTCCTCTAATCCCAGTGGTATAGTTATACCGCTATTGGCGGCCGTCAGAGCCCCTTTAGTGGGAACAGGATGCACCACGAGAAGGCGGGGTTGACATTTGTCAAGGAGAGGCTGTGATGTTACGCATCATCTGACCTTACATCCCATCAGCCTTACATATTACATGGTATTATATATATATTTTTGAACAATATTAAGTTATTGCTACAAAAATTACTGTTTCACACGCTGTAGCGATAATATCATTTGGTACTGGATGCATTGCTGTAATAGTTAATTAATAGAATAATCTAATATAGTATCAAAATAATTATCTCACCACTATATTGTCATAGGATGTTATTTTTATTGGCTGAATAATTTTTTCTTTCGTGCACTTGGTTCATTTATTCAGAATTCCTTCTCATCTTATTTTCCAAATTGGCTGGCTGCGCTTGTCGTTCGATGACCTTGACGAGCTATATCTGGAATATGCCGATTTAGTATTCAATTCTTCTTGATCCAGTGTATATATGGTTCGTTGTAAGTTCAAGATGAGGCATTTAGTTCATTTAATAGGAACTCTTTTTCATCTGATTTCTCAAAATGGCCTATCGCCAGTGTCATTCGATCCGGTGCATAAATGGCATACCTTTTTGACTTTGAAGAGTTATATTCTGAATTTGTTGATTTAGTATTCAATTTTTCTTGATCCAAGGCTCAAATGGTTCGTTGTAAGTTCAAGT
This sequence comes from Macrothele yani, assembly GCA_039090855.1. Classification (NCBI taxonomy): domain Eukaryota; kingdom Metazoa; phylum Arthropoda; class Arachnida; order Araneae; family Macrothelidae; genus Macrothele; species Macrothele yani. The sequence goes on from CM077004.1 coordinate 45,713,301, forward strand.
TGAAGATAAGATTGTTTAGCAAAATCAATGATTAGAATTTATGAAATGAAGTCTATTTCGTAAAATCATGTAACATCTATGTAAAGCCAAAGGGATCTCTCACGTCCTATTAAAATCTCTAAAAGGGCTAAAAAACAAACATTACATCCAGTCCACATGCATTACCAGACTAGTTTCAACAGCACATCTTCCGCTGTCGTGTTCAGTGGTCTGATATGCTGACATTGCTGCCAGCTGTACTATTTGCAATATCGTTTTTTTCTTCACGAATTCTCCTTAAAATATTTGATCTCTTGTCATTGCACAGTTTTTGCATGTGCTTCAGTCCATTGTCTCTCTTTTGCGCCATTAAGTGTCCGTCTTATTATTGTTAAGATTTTCTTACATGTGTTGTTCTTTTATGCTGTATTCTTATTTTTGTTTTTTCTCATTTTCCTTTTCTGTTGTTTATTATTATTTTGTTCGATTAAATATTTCCATGGGTAAGCCAGTTCATAAGGTGCAGAGGTGTTACAGTTTTTAATTCAATACTGCAAACAACATCAGGTTATTACCGACTGGGAAAACTCTAAAATATTAATCTCACATAAAAAGCATGAGCAAATTATTATCAGAATCCAAAATCATCGAAAAAACTAAGGATAAAAACTGTAACACCTCTACACTATATGAACTGGCTTACCCATGGAAATATTTAATCGAACAAAATAATAATAAACAGCAGAAAAGGAAAATAAGAAAAAACAAAAATAAGAATACAACATAAAAGAACAAACACGTGTAAGAAAATCTTAACAATAATGAGACAGACACTTAATGGCGCCAAAGAGAGACAACGGACTGAAGCATGTACAAAAACTGTGCAATGACAAGAGATCACGTGTACCAATAAAAATTTTAAGGGGAATTCATGAAGAAAAAATTGACATTGCAAATAGTACAGCTGGCCGCAATGTCAGCATATAAGATCACTGAAGATAACAGCGGAAGATATGCTGTTGAAACTAGTCTGGTAATGCACGTGGACTGGATGTAATGTTTGTTTTTTAACACTTTTAGAGATTTTAATAGGACTTTAGAGATTCCTTTGGCTTTATATTGATGTTACATGATTTTACGAAATAGACTTCGCTTCATAAATTCTAATTTGTTGACGTTTTTCCGATCTCTAAATTAATGGGCCAATATTTTTGGATCGGAAAACCCATCACCAGATCCACGCACTCCCAATGAGAGTGAGATTTTTTTTTCATGAGATGATCTCAAATCCCTTTGGCAAGGAGGGAGTTAGAAAATAAATAAATTTAAGAGTCAAGAAAAATCAAGTAAATTCTTTTCTTTCCTTTTTGATTTTTCTGTGAAGTGTTGACCTGTGTGCGTGTAGTTCAATTTATGTGCATAGGTCACGGTAAGTTAGCCTTGTGTAGTCTATTTCTAGTTATGGGATGTGCAACTAGATGGGAAGCAGATTTAATGAAGTTTGACTTCATGCTATGTTGTTATTTTTATGTTCTTCCTTCGTGCAATGTGTTTTTTCCTCTTGGATAAAAGAGATCTTATGGAAGTTTATTTTAATGCAGTATATGATGTAGTGCATATGAATTAATTTGCCTTAATTCCTTAGTGTATCTTGCATTTTATATATGTAATTAATTTGATGCCTTAGTTTCTTAAATGTATCTTGCAGTTTATATATATATATATATATATACAAGGATAGGGGATGTAAGGTCAGGTGATGCGTAACATCACAGCCTCTCCTTGACAAATGTCAACCCCGCCTTCTCGTGGTGCATCCTGTTCCCACTAAAGGGGCTCTGACGACCGCCAATAGCGGTATAACTATACCATCGGGATCAGAGGAAATGCTATCCCACACTCACCAACCCGCTTGGCCAGCGTGGTGAGTTATGGCCAAACCCCTCCAAAATGACTCCACAACTTAAATCTTGGCCCTCAGTCTCCGGCAGCTGGAATGTACCTGGCCAAGGCAGCGGCCAGTGCGACATGAAGGCAGAGGGTGCTAAGAATCCCCGGAGGACCGGACTAGGCTGCCATCTGATGCTGACCTTGGCAACGTACAATGGACGCTCCCTATCTTCTGATTCAAGGCTTCTTGAATTGGAAGAGGAACTACAAAGGATCAAGTGGGACATTGTGGGGCTAAGTGAGGTAAGGAGAAAAGGAGAAGATCTCATCGAACTGAAAAGTGGACATCTCTTCTACTATCGTGGGACAGATACTGGCAGAACTAGTGGTGTTGGATTTATAATAAACAAGAAACTGAAGGATAAAGTGGTAGAAGTTGAAAGTTCCTCTGACAGAGCTGCACGACTCGTTATCCAACTATCGAGAAGATACCAGGCTCAGATTATTCAAACTTATGCACCCACCACAAGTCATCCTGAAGAAGAAATTGAAGAATTTTATGAGGAAATTTGTCATCTAAATAATAAAGGTAAGCAGCACTTGAAAATAATTATGGGAGATTTCAATGCAAAAATAGGGCAACGGCAACAGAATGAAACTTCAGTAGGTAAATTCGGTCACGGCAACAGAAACCAGCGTGGAAATACTCTCGTTGAGTTTGCAGAGGCAGAAGGGTTTTTCATCTTGAACTCCTTCTTCAAGAAAAAGCCACACAGGAAATGGACATGGAGACATCCAAATGGGATGACAAGTGAAATTGATTTTATTATGTGTAACAAAAAATTCGTCATAGAAGACTGCAGTGTGCTAAACAAGTTCAACACAGGTAGTGACCATAGATTGGTGAGATGTAAGATGCACCTCAACACTAAACTTGAACGTGGCAAGCTCATAAGACAAACAAAATCTATTGACATAACCAACCTTAAAAAACACCATAATACCTTCAAGTTGGAACTGAAGAACAGGTTCTCTGCCTTAGAAGGCCTAACATCGGAAGAAGTGGACATCTCTGAAGTTAACAGAAAAGTAACCAAAGCTCTTATGGAAACAGCAACAAAATTAGCTGGGTCTAAGAACAAGTTGCATGTAAATAAATTATCAGGAAAAACGAAAATGTTGATGCAAAAAAGAAGAGAGATGAGGACAACTAAAGAAGATGTGACTTCCAAAGTGGAATATATAGAGTTATGCAAGACAGTACGAAAAAGTATCACTGAAGACGTAAGAAAATTCAACTGTGAACTAGTGAGGAAAGCAATTGAAAACAACCAAAGCCTAAAGATAGCAAAGGGACATCTCAGTAAGGGAAGAAAACAGATTATGGCACTGAGAAAAGAAGATGGTTCTGTAACAAGAAATAGAGGCGAAATTTTGACAAGAGTGAAAGATTTCTACTCCAAATTATATGAAAGGGATGATACATGCACTCCAGACATCATGAAAGATACCAGTACCAGAGTTCCTCCAGTCCTTCCAGCAGAAGTTGCACATGCAATCAAGAACATGAAGCGGGGAAAAGCTCCAGGAGAAGATGGAATTACTGTAGACATCATACAAGAAGCAAGTGGAGAAATCGAAACAGTACTCGCCCAAATTTTCACTCGATGCCTTAATGAAGGAAAGATTCCTGAAGATTGGAACACCGCTACAATGATCCTGCTACATAAGAAAGGTGACATTGAGGATCTCGGAAACTACAGACCTATCAGCCTCCTATCAGTAGTTTATAAAATCTTCACTAAAGTTCTTTCACACCGCTTGAAGGTAACACTGGACATGGCTCAACCGAGAGAACAAGCTGGATTCAGGAGTGGCTACAGCACAATAGATCATATCCATGTGCTGAGAGAACTAATTGAAAGAGCGAAAGAATATGAACTTCCATTGTGCATGGCTTTTATCGATTATGAAAAAGCCTTTGATTCGGTGAAACCATCAGCAGTTACAATGGCTCTGAAAACCTGCGGTATTGAAGATGCATACATTAATATTATTAATAACATCTATGAAAATGCAAGTGCAAAGATTAGGCTGTTTGAAAATACAACACACATAAAAATTGGAAAGGGAGTGAGACAAGGTGACACCATATCTCCGAAGCTCTTTAATGCCACATTGGAGGGTGTTTTTCAGTCGCTGAGCTGGGAAAACAAGGGGATAAAGATTAATGGAGATTATCTAACCCACCTTCGTTTTGCTGATGACGTAGTCATTTTTGCAACTAGCCCATCAGAGCTGCAGAGTATGATCCAGGAACTTGCTGACAAGAGTAAAGAAGTGGGATTAAAAATGAACTTTCAGAAGACAAAAGTGATGTTCAATGCTTTTACAAGAAATGAAGATTTATCGATTGATGGAGAAAAGCTGGAGATAACAGACACGTACGTTTATCTTGGACAGCAGATATCAAGTGAGGGTCACATTGATGAAGAAATTAATCGGCGTACAAAACTTGCCTGGAGAGCTTTTGGAAGAAACAGCATAATTTTCAAGAGCAATATGCCATTATGTCTTAAAAGAAAAGTGTTTGATCTATGCATCCTTCCAGTGCTTACGTATGGTGCAGAGACGTGGACCTTAACTAAAAGAGACATACAAAGGCTGCAGACAACTCACAAAAGCATGGAGAGGTGCATGATTGGTGTAACCAGGAGAGATAAGAAGAGGAACTCGTGGATCCGAAAAATGACAAGAGTGGAAGACATCATGATCAGAGTTAAATCCCTGAAATGGCAGTGGGCTGGACATACTGCCAGAAGGACAGATCATCGATGGACAGCCGAAATTTTAGATTGGATTCCAAGGGACAGGAAAAGACCCAGAAGAAGACCACATGGGAGATGGGTGGATGAAATTCGAAAGTATGCAGGGGTGACATGGAGGAGACTGGCACAAGACAGACCGTTGTGGAGGAAACTTGGGGAGACCTTCGTCCAGCAGTGGATTGATAATGGTTGACAATGATGATGATGATGATGATACAAGGATAGATAAAAAAAAAAAAAGGTTACAAGGGTCATAAAAAATGATTGATTAACAATAGACAGAAAATTCAAAAGGGAATGATGAGGCATTCTTGCCAATCACTTTTCCACATAATCACCAAATCTGTTCAGACATTTATCGGAACGCATGACCAACTTGTTTAACCCGGCTCTGTAGAAATCACGTCACTAACCATTGATCCAGTTCTCGGCAGTTGTTTTCACATCACTATCGGAAGAGAACCTTCTTCCAGATAAGTGTTCCTTCAATTCAATTTTGGAAAAAGGAAGTAGTCACTGGGTGCCAAATCTGGGCTGTATGGGGGGGGGGGGCTCCAGACTTCCCACTTGAACTTTTGCAGCAATTCTTGAGTTTTACGTGCAGTTTGGGGCCTGGCATTGTCATGCAGGAAGATGACACCATCACTCAACAAGACAGGCCATTTGCGTCGGATGGCTTCATGTAACCTTGTCAAAGTGGCACAATAACGATCGGCATTAACGGTATGGCCACGCTCCAGATACTCGATAAGGATAACACCGCATGCATCCCAGAATATGGTTGCCATAACTTTACCGGCAGAGGGTGTAACCTTAAACTTTTTTTTTGTTGGTGATCCAGTGTGTTTCCACTCCATGCTGGCTCTTTTGGTTGTGGGGACGAAGTGATGAAGCCAAGTTTCGTCCCCAGTAACGATGTGATCAATGAACTACTTGCCGTCGGCATGGTAACGCTGCAGAAACGTGAGGCTGCACGTCATTCGTGTGGCTTTCTGCTCCTCGGATAACGCACGTGGTACCCAGCGGGCACAAACCTTGGAATATCCCAAAACATCAGAAATGATATGCTGAACGGTACCATAGCTGAGTCCCAGCTCTGACACCATTGCACGCACAGTTACTCGTCGATCATTTTGAATCATTTTGTCAACTCGTGCCGTGTTGATTATTGTCGTTGACGAACTTGGACGGCCGCTCGCTGCCCTGTTGCGGTTTTCCACATCCTCTCTGCCCAATTGAAAAGAGTGACACCATTTCGCTACATGTTGTCGGCTGATTGCTTCTTCACCATAAACTTCCACTATTTGACTGTGAATTGCAGATGCGGACACATTCTTTGCCCACAAGAACCGAATTACGGCTCGCACCTCCAAGCGGGACCACTTTTTTAAACGTCTTGCCATTTCAATCGCTCTCACGCATCTGCGAACTTGCAGTAACTTCCCAAACAACCGCTGTCAGACAACTAGCGCCATCTGTCTCTACTTTGGGCAACAAATGTACCCTCCGCACTAATTACTTTTCCAATGCTGCTGCTTGTAACCTTTTTTTTGGATCTACTCTTGTAGTATTAGATGTATTAGCTTAAAATTATCGGCGATTATTTGATCGTCGGGAAAATGTAGTGATGAAAAAAAAAAAAAAAGAAGAAAGGTTGTAGTTCCGTATTTACCGTCGTTATTGCTGTTTATTTTATTATATTATTGTGTAAGCTTTAATAATCGAAAAGTAATTTGTAAACATGTAGAGTGTATGAAGTATTTTATCATATTGTATTTGTACCTAATGAGAAAAAACGCGTGTTTATGCCTTATGTCAGCAGTGTGTATTAAAATCTTAGTTGTGTATCAATCGTAATTTAGTAACTTTTCGTGATCAAAATCTTGCTTAGTATTGATATTTAGTTAGTTTTAGTGTGAATATTACTTAGTATTAACTACTGATAGCATAATTCAGTGACTGTAAGAAAACGCGGGTCGGCAATCGTTCCGTAACGAGGTTACTTTTGCTAATTAATTGCGCATACGCAGTCATCGCGGAAAAAAGATATTTAATAATAATTTAGTAAAACAATAAAATTGTGGCTTAATGCATCAGGGCAAAATAACAAATCATTGCGTCATGCTATTTTTTATAATTCCGATCGTCGCACCTGTAGCTAGAGAGAATTAGATTTTTATGCATTACGAAGTTGATTGTAATGACGTTCTAATGTTAATGTTAATTTGTTTAATGATTTTTTGTAAAGGTGGTCTCCAAAAGTCTTTGTTCAGAAAGAATAAAAATGGCCACAGTTTCTGGTGTCCGTTTTTTAAAAGCAATAAATTCGTGGAATGGCATCTGTGAGGACATTTTCCCAAGCTTTTCCGGTGCAGAAAGTCCAAGTTATTTATGCCCCTGTTTGCCTTGGGAAGAGCGAAACTTTACGGCGAGGAAACCTTCAGGATTCCAGAGGTGGAATTCCACGGAAACTGCGGTGGCCATTCCACCCCTAAGTCAAAGGTCAGGAGTAGTCCAGAGCGCGGAGAACTGCCAAACATCCATCGAGAAAGTTTCTGCCTCCAGACGCTTACTTCAGCCAATCGAAATGACGTTTTCCTGTGCATGCGCTATGCTTAAAGCAAGGAGCATTGCTTTTCGGCGCTCTCCACAGCAGTCTGGAATTAAAACTTGATACGAAGAGTACTGGAGGCCGTCTTGTTGCAGGCAATCATGCCCGCTACCCAGATTGAAAAAAAAAAAAAAAAAAAAAAAACGTAAGGTGTCCAAGGGAAGAACGGCAAAAGAAATGAGTTAGGATCTTTCCAAAAAAATTTTTCCATGTTTGCTGTCTGAACAGTGCTGAGGAAACCAACCCAGCAGTACTGAATCACCAAAAGATGTGAGGGGCCCACCAACTTGGTCCCGTGGGAATTTTTGTGATATTCCCACCTAACCAGCTCCGCCATGGAAAGGTTGTAGAAAAATCCTTCGGTCCCCTGAAGGGCTCTGCAACAAAAGAAAGAGGCCACAGGATGGTTCCACAAAGTAACATCTGCACCATAACCTCCTAGGCTCCAACCACCAGACTCTTTTTGAGGAAAAGAAATCCCAACACCATCATAACAATTAATTCGGAGATCTACCTAATCAGAAGATTTATTCCAAAAATGTTTTTTTAGAAAATTGTGATTTGGCATTAAAAAAAATGTTTCTTTTTTATGAGATAAATATTTTTTTTTTTTTTAACTGGGGAAAAGTAAAGAAAATGTAAATTATTTTCTTTTATTTTTTGGATGTGTGTGTGAGGGCTGGCCAGACCCAAAAAACAAGTACTGAAAATGTCATTGTGTATTCTTGTATAAGTGTTTGTTTAGTTGCTGCCAATGATAGCATTATGAAAAAGAAATGGATTGAAGTGTATTAATTTTGGTTTCTATTAGAACAGGGATTTTCATTAGTTTATCTGAGAGTAATGTGACATCAGAGTAGGGTATTGTAATGGCATGCCTTCCTTAGGATAAAATGTTGTGGGGAATTTGATTTTGGCTCAGGTAGGGGTAGCATACTCCTTCCAATAGCCTATTTTATTCTTTTTTTTTTTTTTTTTTTTTTTGTTTCACTAGTAGGGGTAACAACTTGTGATTTTTGTTTTGTTTTCTGTGAGAACAAGAGATTTTTCCAGGTAACTAACCAAAATCAGTGTATTGTGGAAAAAAATAAATAAATTAGATGTACTGTGGGAAAAAACAACAACAACTTAAACATCTAAATTAAATTGTAAAGAGCATCTAGCTCAAGGTTAAACATGTAACAAATATGCACATCGAGCATTAAGCTCTTAGCACTCCTTGAGTGAACTGTCACATCCTTTGATGATTTTGTAAAGCAGCCAGTAACTAAATTGTGCCACTTACCACCTCCCTCATCCTCTAAACCACACAGGTGAAAACTACTTGGTTTGCAGACCAAGATTTCTGAAAGGGATTATTTAGGACTGTTAAACATACTCTGGACTCTAAACATCATAGCTTTTAATTTTTTTTTTTATTTGGCCTAGCCATCTAAAGAAAATTCAGCCACTAAAAGACTCCATTGTAAATTGAATTGTTTTCCAATATGTGCCTGGGAGCACGCAATAAACCTCTAGTTAACCTGGAATATATGTTTGAGCAAGTCATTTTGTGTTCCATGTGAATTTCTCTTGTCGGTGGTGGTGGAATCATCTTCCATTTACTGGGAGATTTTTTTGGATTGAACCTTGGGTGTTATTCCGTTAATAAAAATTTCTTTTTTGGGGGTTTCTAGATAGATCACCGGCCTTTTTCGCTTTTTCGTTCTGAAAATACATTTGTTGAAATGCATTTTTTTTTTAAGAATAAGAAGTTCTAATTCACTATCATAATAGTAATTTTTTAAACTCCAATTTCCCCACATATCAATTCTAATAATTGATTTTGATAAACGATCTTATCTTCAACTTGAACTTACAACGAACCATTTGAGCCTTGGATCAAGAAGAATTGAATACTAAATCAACATATTCAGAATATAGCTCATCAAGGTCAACAAGGTATGCCATTTACACAACGGATCGAATGACACTGGCAATAGACCATTTTGAGAAATCAGATGAAAAAGAGTTCCAATTTAAATGAACCAAATGCTTCATCTTGAACCTACAACGAACCATATGAACATTGGATCAAGAAGAATTGAATACTAAATCGGCATATTCTGGATATAGCTCATCAAGGTCATCGAATGATCCCATTTACTTACCAGATCGAATGACATGCGCAGTCGGCCAATTTGGAAAATAAGATGAGAAAGAATTCTGAATAAATGAACCAAGTGCACGAATGAAAAAATTATTCAGCAAATAAAAATAACATCCTATGACAATATACAGAGGTGTTTGCAAGGCAAGGCACGAAACCCTGAAATCGTCGGCGTCTTCCAATGGTGCCAATGCATAAACTTGAGACATAAATGAACATGTGAGGGTAACACCCCCCTCCTCCCCACACAACAAAAGTATTTCCATTACTACTAATATCTCTAATTATTATACTTATCAGCAAAGCTGTTACCGATACTTCGAAAGATAAAATGGTTTCACTTTGGGAATTGCTTACTACCTACCTATACCTTTTGCTCACAACAGTAAATTATTTTGGGGTTGAGCTTGCAGTATTAATTTGTTGCTAAAAAATAAATTGCTTCAGTGAAATTTAAGTAACTTTGATTTTGACAACTACATGATATTGTCTTTTACATGTACCACACTAAGAACGTTAATAAAAATTTTGCATTTGTATAAAATAAACCAATTACACACATAACATACCTTTTAAAAAAGTTTTGCCTTTCTTTCCAATTGCAAAATTACCCGTTTGGCAAATAAATAAAAGAAAATCTGCAGTCAAGTTTTTATGTTACTAGAAGGGCAACTCCTCTTTTTCATAGGATATTGATCTTTTTTTAATAGAAATTTTAGTCGTTGAGTTTCAGTCAGGTGGTATTGACCTAAAGTTCTATTTACTAATAAAATAACACTAGTTCTTAAAAAAGTGTGTTATCTTCATTTGTTTTTTAGCGGAGACGCTATCAGGCTGACAGCTTACGTTTCCAACATCCTTCATTTGCAGTGTCTTGTTTGTGTACCGAAGAGGAGAAGAACCTTTACTATTACAAGTAGCCGTTATAATTGCTTCAACAGGTTTTGGAGGCAGAGCTGTAGCACGTACTCCATTTATATATGCAGAAACATGACCCAGCTGTATCAATTTTCCGACACCATATCCCAGCTTTCTCCTTTTGGGTGTCTTTTTTCTAGCCAATCCCACCGGAATTTATTTTTGACTGAAGCCTCTAATGTCTTGAGATTGTCAGTTTTGGTTAAAAATTTCATCGTTGATGACGAACTTAACTTAAACCATGTAAACTTTCAAATTCCTAAAAACATTCATACATCACACACACACACAAAAAAAACCCCATCACTTTTGCCTAAACAAAAAACCACAAACGTTTCATCAGGGAAACAAAGACACCTCCTCTCCGTCACTGACTTACTAGTTACTAATACAATGAGGCAGGCTGCTCCCGCGTGTAGGTGCAGACACGTGAGTGACGTACTTTATTTGCTTTAACTCGCTCCCTCCCCCACCATCTCCAAGTTCCAACCCCACATCACTCATCAGCAGAGATTGTGCTAGGATTTTTCAAAAGAGTAAAAATACTCCTTCACATTTTTTGAAGAAGTATTTTTCTTTCCAAAGGAGTAATTTTAGAGAACGAACAATTACCACATTAAATTTTTAGCTAAATAATATTTAACATAAAAACAACTAATTATATCTATATATAAATATGTCAACATGAATTAGCATGTAATTGAACTTCTTTTATATAAAATAAGTAAATCATAATTTATCAAAATCTTACATACTTGTCTTTTTTTATCCATGAGGCTGCAAAAAATTTTGTTTTGCTTTTGAAAGACTGTACCAAAACTTGTGTGTGTGTTGCTTCACAGATTCAGTTTCTACACACTCAAACTTCAAAACAAGTTATATTGTGGAGGAAGGAAATTTTCAGTCTATCTCAATCACAAAAGATAAAATAAACCTTCATTGGACATTGTGATGAACAAGTTTAATATTACAAAGATCAACTAATTTATTATTTTGCAGCATGTTTTCCTCCAGCTCTGAAAAAAAAATTCTTGAATACTATGTATGAGATGTTTACAGTTCACATAATTGAGACTTTGTTGATTCAACCATTCTTCTGATATGAGGAATGTCCAGTTTCTCCCTTTGCAAGTATTTATAGAGGAAAAATAACATTTAACAATAATTCAGGACAGTGGAAACATCGCGAAAAAAAATTACGATTACAAAAAAATCTCCGCTCAGTCCGCCTTCCGTTTTCGGAAATTTTTCCTCCATTTTCAAGCTGAAACACAATCAGTTATCAAACAAAATTATATTTACAATAAAAATGAGCACAGGAAATATTGCGAGGGAAAAAAATTACGATTACAGATTAAATCTACAGTTCGTCTAACTTCCATTTTCGAAAGTTTTGAAAGATGAAATTCTGTCCCCAGCCATTATCTTCAATTTTGATGACAACAAAGTCAGAGTTACTCTTTGAATCCGCGAAAGAAACTCGTGCCTGAAGTTTACAAGGACATTTTTGCTCCGTCGAACTTCCGTTATCGGAAATTATTGTCTACACTTTCAAGCTGAAATGCAAAAGTTTATGCAATAAATTGATATTTAATAACAATACTGGACAGAGGAAACTTCGCGAGAAAAAAATTTCACTCCGTTTTGCTTTCGTTTTCGGAAGTTCTGAAAAACGGAATACCAGCCCCCCCCCCCCAGGCGGAAAACGAGCCCCCTCCCTAATCCTCAGAAAATAAAACATTGCCTTCAGTTTTTTTTTTCATAGCTCTCAAGTATAACCGAAATGTGGAATTCCGCGAATCCGAAGAACAATCTCATGCCTGATTCGTAACAGTCTGCAATACGCAAAATGAACTGCTCATATGGCTAAGCATGGAAGCCGATTCACGGGTCCATAAACTGATTATGTTCCCGATGTATTAGATTGCAATTTTCGGAACTCTGAACGATCCGTTTCTAAATCACGTATTTTTACAAAGGATACGTTTTTAACGCGCGAATTTTGCGAGCGATCCAAAAACGGACCCAAGATTTTATATTTATATATATTTTTTCTTAAAATTTCGTAACTTCAAAACACGTCGCTTTTTACTTCCTCCACGCCAACGCTTAACTGCACCATGCTGCACTGATACACTAGCGTCTCAATCCCGACGCGGCTGAATCGTTACTTATGACCAATGCGCATGCCCATCGGTTGAGCCGCTCTGCCCTGAAGGTTCTTCCGAATGATTGCCAAAAGCCGATCCCTAGCTGACTAGCTCGGCAATGGGAACCAAATCATGATTTTTTCATAAACTGTGACATAAAAGTTAACATACAATTTCTTGATTAAAAAAATGGTCATTTTTATGACAAAATCCCGATGTAATCGCTGATTATAAAAGGAAATTGCATATGAAAAAACAATGCGTAAAAATACGCATTTCTTAATTTAAAAGCGTATTCGGCGTTTTTAAGGCGTGAAATACGCGTGTAGATGCGTTATCGCGATCTCTGTTCATCAGAGCGAAAACCTGTTTTTTGCATCGAGGAGCAGAAGCTCCGACGAAATGACTGAGAATTTGCGCGCATGCCCTTCCCACAGAACAACGGACAACCACAGCACGAACTGCCAGCTTCGTGTGTCAAGCTCGAGTCAGCTGCATCGGCGAGGAAGACAATATTATTATCACATTAATTCATTGGTGAAAAGCAATTTTTTTAGTAAATACTTTTGTCATGAATCATTTTAATTTTTTTTTTTTTTGCTTTGTCGCTTATTAGAACTCAAAATTTAACAGTCTTAAAAATGTCTTCAAAGCTAAACATCCGGAATTCCGGGCATGAAAGATCGCCCAAACCCGGAAATCCGGGTTAGACACGGAACACAAACAGCCCTGAATATAGTGGTGAGATAATTATTTTGATACTATATTAAATTATTCTATTAATTAACTATTACAGCAATGCATCCAGTACCAAATGATATTATCCCTTACAACATGTGAAACAGTAATTTTTGTAGCAATAACTTAATATTGTTCAAAAGAAAATTTTTGCTGTTTTCATAACTAAAATTTCTACATAATTTTCGTATCCTAAAGCCGATGCGAATGTCCATGCTTTCTCCTGTAAAATGCTTCCATTCTCACACGGATACTTTTCACATGCACATCTTTAAATCATGAGAACAAAGCGACATCGACATATTTCGTGGAACATATCCTCTTGAAAGAAGCAGAAATTTTCCCGATTTCATAAACTTTCAGGATTTTATCTTTATCTTTCAAGATTATGCTTAAAGTCAACTGAGGAATACGAAGCTCCTTAGCAATGTTCCCTTCCTTTTTGCTTTCGATTTCTATGCATATTAAAATTTTTACTTTTTCATCCAGTGTTAAGCACCTTTGTCTTCTTGCCATTTTAAGTGTAGAGTTAGTGCATATGTCTCTTACATATGAGATTTAGCCATTTAACTCTTCTTGAAAGATATCCAGCAGTCCTAGCAGTTGAGGACAGGAAAGTTTTAGAATTTTAATCTCTCTCGATTGAGAGGCAAAGAAATCCCTTTCCCAACCACCTTCTACTGAGGGCTGATTCCATTGCTGTTGATCACAAAACAAGTTAAAGGGGTCCTTTGATGTTAAAACCTTCACTATTGTTAGGAAGGGGTCTGACTTTTAAATGACTTTAGGATACAAAATGCACCTTAAAGTAAAACACTACGCTGTTTACTCCAAAGAGACACAATGAATGCATTATATTAGGGCTGGGAAGGAGAAGAATGATAGCTTTGTTGAAACATATCACTTCTGTTCTTTTGTTGACATTCCATGGCAGCTAAATCGTTTAGAATTTTTAAGAGAGGGAGTGATTCGCTACATTGTAAAGTTTTGCTTGAGCATTTCCCCCTAGAATTCTACTTCGTAATAAGATGTTTTTCGTTGTAAAGTATTTCGTTATAAGTTTTATATTTCCTATATAAATACATTAAACCAAACAAGTTCACGATTTTTTTTTCTCTGTAAAATGTTTTTGATATATTGTATTTCGTTAAAACGAGTTTTGACTGTATATATATATATATATATACACTATATTGACAAAAGTCACCGAACACCCCTTCAAAAGCAAATGGACGGATCCGCTGCGTTGTTAAGATGCGCTGTATAGCTGCAAACGGCATAAAAACAAGCCTGCAGCTGCCTGTGATCATATCACACTGTGAGGTTGAGTGAAAATGTCACGGCAGGAGAGAACTGACTTTGTGAAAGGAAAGATTGTTGGGTGTTATATTAGTGGGTTGTCCATAAGAGAAACCGAGAAGCATTTAAACATACCCAAATCAACTGTTTTGGATGTACTGAATAAGTGGAAGACACATGGCGTGCCTGAAGCAGCAAAATGTACCGGCAGACCAAAGAAAATCAGTGATAGAGGACGTTAAATCCTCAGGAGAGTCGTCACAGCTAAACAACGGAGTATTACACAAGACCTCAGTGTAAAGGCGAGTAAAAATGCTAGAACCTTGGTACCTACACGTACCATTCACAGAGAACTTCATTCCATGGGTTACCGTGGTTATGTGGCTGCTCATAAGCCTTTCATCTCCACTCAGAATACTACTCATTGTTTAGCATGGTGTAAAGAACATTTATCGTGGACCATAGATCAATGGAAACGGGTCCTATGGACTGATGATTCTAGATACATGATCCATCAGTCTGATGGCTGTGTGTGGGTATGGTGGCAGCTGGGGGAATGCTATTTACCACAGTGTACTGTTCCTACGGTCAAATTTGGAGCTGGCAGTGTACTTGTGTGAGGATGTTTTTTGTGGTATGGTCCGGGCCCATTGGTTGTCGTAGACAAACCTGTTAACCAGCATGCCTACCTCGATATTCTGGACAATTATGCCCTAACAACTCTGTAGGACTACTATGGAACCGAGCTTTGTTGGCACGAGCAGGATAATGCACTGAGCCATAAAGCAAGGACTTTTATAGCGTGGTTTGACGATAATTCCGTGTCGTGTGCGGACTGGCCAGCACAGATCCCTGATCTTAATCCCATAGAGTACCTATGGGATGAATTAGAGCACCACATAAGAAGTTTAGGACCAAGGCCTATTATTAAGCAACAGTTAGCAGCAGCATTATGTACTAAATGGAAGCGCATGGGTTCCGAAACCTTGTCGAAAGCATGTTTCGAAGGGTCAGTGCATGCGTTAAAACCAAAGGTGGACCGACACTGTACTAATGTATGTCAATAAATGCTATGTTGTGTTTCTCTTTTAGGTGTCTGGTGATTTTTGTCAATATAGTGTATATATTGCATTGTACAACTTTGTATACAGCAAGTTATGTTCTTTGACCAACCTCCCTCTCGATAAAAATAATCATATGCACTTGATACAAGACCTTTCTACTTATCAATTTTAGTATGTAATTTCTTATCAAGCAGTCCTGCTTCATCATTTACAGAACCAAATAGTTGAAATCTCAGATTACCTTTTCAGGTACTTTTCTCCTGAACTACCCAATTAATTTCTTCAGCAGTTTGTCTTAATGCCATATCTCTATCCTCATTCCAAATTTTTGCACGTCTTACTCATCTGATTAAGGTTTTTTTTCAAGCCCCACTAACAAACACTCTTATGTATTAATACCAAAATCATCAGCACATGGTAAACTGTTGATACTACACATACTTTCTTGAAGAAACTTGTCCATATAAATTGAAAACATCAGTGGAGACAACTTACATCCTTTCCATACTTCAGAGTTATCTCAAATTATTACAATATCTAATGCCATAGCTTAAGCAATCAATAAGTATAACACTATTACTTATCTTCAAGGCTGGAAGCAAATAAGTTTGGAGGAGAGTACATGTCCATACAGATAAGTGAAAAGAAGTAAAATGAAGGTAAGTAATGTTATATTCATTTATTAAGCCTATGACACTAGATATTGTTATTTCTGAGGGTAATATGATACCTGATGGGATAATACATTATTTTAAGTTTTTGCCCTTATGTATTAAGTGTACATCTCAAAACATTTACCAGTATTTCCTTCAAGCCTGACCCACTGGAAGACTTTTGGTGTAAAGGCATTTGACCGATTTTACAACATGCCTTTATAAACAAATATTATACTCTGAAGTTTTAGAAGTTACATTATTTAAACATTTACACACATAGGTATATCTATCCTCATATAAGTGTTTACATGTAATATCTCTCCCAGTATGCATTTGATCCCTCTGTCTACGAATTTGCTGCTTTAAATTCTTTTATCCACTGCACGAATATCATCTACAATGACTACTCTTCTCTTAAGAATGAGTACAAAGTCACCTAAAAAATTGTTGCTAATTGAAATTAATACATTAAAATTTTCAAAAAGCTCACCCCAAAAAATCTAATACTGCAAACAGCTCAGGCAGTTCTCCTTTCCATTCCTATTTTTTTTTCTTCTTGTGCAAAGCTTGTCAGTTGCCACCCATGCATGCAAACTCAAAGCACTGTAATAATTCTGGGCATAAATTAGCCTCCTTTTTTGAATCTAATAACTAAATACAGTTCATCTTCTTAACGACATTAAAGTTTTCAGTTAACGTGGTCCATATGAATACAATTTTCAAACGGTTTTTAAAATGAGATCAAAGAAATCAACATTTAGTCACATTTAAAAAAAAAATTCCTGATAGCCACGGTTTCGCTGTGCTTTGAGCCAGCTTCTTCAGGACGAATGGCATGTAAATATTCAAATCATTGTGGCATCATCAATGGTGTTAATTTTTTCAGTTGCTACTATGAATTTGATGGATATTGAGTGGATGCAATGATCTGACAAGTTGCAAAAAAATTTGTTACACATGAAAAAAAATACACGATTGAAAAGTTGCAAGAATTTAGTTACATATGTTGCAAAAAATTTTGTTTACACATGAAAAACTTCCAAAATATTAAGCTTGATGGTTGAATCTGGGTTGTCAATAAGCTCAGCTTCTTCAAACAGAAACTTACAATTATTTTCATGAAAGTATTTGGCTATCGATAATTTCTTAGTTCACATTTTCGTACGTAGATCTTGTGTTCCTTCAATTGATAATGCAACCCTACAGGTCTATCCTATATAGGATAGATCACATTCACATGGAATTCGATATATTCCCATGAATTTACATCTTCTATCATGCTCAGAGGGAACTCGCATAAATACAGTTTATCACACTAGATCATAGCCTGTGCCATGCACGGGTAAAAAAAGCTGTGACTGAAATTTTTATAACATGAATCGTAAAATACATATACATAACTATAATAAATGACTGAATTATTAATGGGCAGTCTAGAAGATAGGTCTGCGATTAGCTCTACCTTCATTCAAGTTATGCAAATCATTAAGAAATTGGTTTGCACGCCATTGCCATTTTCTATTTACGCGACATTTTCTTAAAGCTTTACCTTCTTCCACCTTGCACTATAAAGAAAAATTCCATGGAACCAATAATATTTTAAATTTCCATCACAGTGAATCAAAACTATGCCTGCAGTTACTTTCTTACAATTTTACTTGTTTCTTTTTATAAAATAAAATAATGCTGATTCCTTTTTATGAAATTCAATATGTATTTTACTTCTGTTTCCATCTCGCCTCATATTTCTTCTTTCTTGAGACATTTTTTCTGTCCTATTTGATGCACGCTTCTTTTCAAGTCGAAGCTCTGGCATGTTTTCAAAAACTTGAGACTTGGTAGTTCTGGGTGGTGTAGTGGTTAGCATACTTGGGCACAAACAGAGAGATGCGGGTTCAATTCCCGCTCCAAGAAGATGAAATTTTCAAGTTTTTGGATATTATTTGGCTTACTACTCTTGTCATAATTTACACCAACAGACAGAATCACAACTTCAAATTTGTATTGTATACTGGTGTAATCCCGTATTTCATGGAAGTTTGGCAAACTTCCATGAAATATGGGACCATTAATAGCTTTTCATGTGAGCACACCTACAAAATTAAGAAAGAAAAAAAAAACTCAAAACTTTTAATTTCAATCCCATGAACAAATTTTAACTTTTTTTTTGGATCAAAAGACCATGTTGATGATATAAATTCATAGGAAATTTATCAAATCCCGTGTGAATGTGGTCTTTCATATACAGGACAGACTCATAGGTCCTTGTGTTATCGACTGAAGGAACACAAGACTTACATACAGAACTGTGAACTAAAGAAATTGTTGATAGCTAAACACTGTCATGAAAGTAATCATAAATTTCTAATTGAAAATAATAAAAAAAATCCAACAAAAACCAGATTCACCATCAAATTTAATATTTTGTAAGCTTATCATACACAGCAGAGCCTACTTATAATGAGCTTGGGACAAGCGGAAACTCTTATTATACCCAGGCACTCGTCAAATCCGTTTCGGGTAAAAATACCCACCATATAAAAATATGCCAACACAATAATATGCATATACGTTTATATCATACATCCATGACAACTGGACATACCTGAAAGAGTGACTAAATAAATTAACTACATTAATACTGTAGCTAATAAAGCCTTTCAAGTATATTCAACTTGACGGTCACAAGAGACTGACTGCAGTTTAACTACACAACACACGTGAAGCAAAAAGCAGCACCAATCCTCCCAATGCAACGCTCACTTGGAAGTGTACGTACGTACGTAGTACCTACGTACATACATACATACATCGAGCAGAGAGAGAGAGAGTGGCACCACCATAGCTCTGAACAGTGTCTGTGCTTTATCACAATTTATTCTGTATATACATTACCAAAATGTGTCCTAAGGTATCATAAAAGCCAATGAGAGCTCATGAGTGTGATGTCCAGTTTGATGCTTAGTGTCAAACTGGACATAATTAAGCATTTCGATCGTGGTGAACGAAATAAAGACATTGTGCATGCATTGAACTTGCCTGTGTCCACCATTCGTATTATTTACACACAGAGAGAAAGAATCTTGAAAGATACCAAAGTTATTATTGGTTCTGTTAGTAGCAAAGTGGGCTCTTTTAGTCAGCATTCCATAATGGATAAAATGTGTACTTATCAATCGCTTTTGCCATTTCGTCTTACAAAAGGTTTCATAGGAACGCTCTACTTTCAGATAGCAGGGGAAACCTGTACCACCTTTTCCAGTCATTGCAGCATTTCCTGGACAGACAGTGGTTCATCAAGCGGGACAATGTTGAACATGCCCTTACTCACTTCTTTGCATCCAAGACGCCACAATTCTACAGGGATGGTATCAAACAGCTGTCCAGACGTTGGAAGCAGCTTGTGGCAAACAATGGTGACAACACTTTGGACTGATTTTTACCTGTATATACAGTAATTAGCCCTTTTCTGTTGCCTTGCATTTTCAGACATTAACAGGGTTCCCACTCAAAAGTAATAAAATAATTCTCTGACTTTTCCAGGTTCTTCAGGTGGTTTTCAAAGTTTTTCCAGAGTGCGGACCCCTATTATGTTGCAATGAATTGTTACAATTTTGTTAATTTTCTCACCAAAGTGCACATCTGTAAATTCTTTAAGTAATCTATCTTTATAAAATTACCTGCTTTTCATTAATAACAACTAAATGTGCGCATTGTTTTCGTACCATAACTCCATGAACTTTTGTGAATACTATCCACATAGAATTTATAAATACATTCCCATAGAAACAGGCCATATATGTAAGAAAATATCTCTCAGTTGATTAGTTTCAGTTTTTCTATAACACAATGCAGCTAAGCTTAATGATTTCAATAGGAAGGTTTTCATAAGTGATGAACTTACGAAAACTTCCCCACAAGCAGCTATGACTTTCAATGAAGAATTCACTCGCCTACTAATTTCACCACCCAATTTGTTCTCTCTGTCAAACATGCTTCATAAATACACAAACTCATTCACCCGATCAAAAACTTAAAACTTGTAAATCGAGATCACACATAATGAGGGAGGCTGTACATTATCCTAGGTTGTGTAATGGTAATATACTTGGACAGAAATTAGTAGGCATGTGTTCGATTCTCACTACAATTTTCAAGTTCTCTTAGGTGGCAACTACATCCAAAGTAGTTAAATGCAACAATTTTATTGTCAAAAGTGTTAAACTTATGAAAAAAGAAACCCCTTTCTACTTCCCTTTCTGTTCTCACTCAGGAAGATTCCTTGGCCCTGCTGCAGTCAGTGGCAGATCCAAAAATTCTTGATTGAGGGGGGGGACTGAATTTCAACAAGTTTATTTGCAGATGTGGACACAGAGAGGGTGCTCCCTCCCCACTATTTTTATGCATTTTGTTTTGTGCCAAAACAACTGTTCTACCCCACCCACCCCCAAAAACCCTCCCCAGTAGCAAATTAAAAAAAAAACAATAGCTGAATATTTTTCTGGTTTACAGTGCATTTCTTGGGTTATATTTACTCGGTTACAAAGTTGAGTCTGTGTTCTGCTCTCTAACCAGCTATCTCAAAGGTTGTACAGATATGTACACATACAACAAATACGAAATTTCACAATATTGAAAACGGTTGCACAAAAGTTTCATAAGCAATCTTAGGGTGCTGCTCTTATGTTTAGCAACATCTTTGGTTTATGTATGCAACAGAATATGAACTGAAGGAGCAATGAGACTTACACAGATCAAAATAACAATTTTCCTTTTCCTTCTTTTTAATTGAATCATTATCACACAAATTAAACTATATCTAATTCTGTAAGTTTTGATTAAAGTGAAACGAAACTTAGCAAACATCTTGCAGTTGTAAAATGAGCCCTGGGATTTATAAGGAATCCCTCTTTATTTGTGCTCTAGTTTTTGAAAATACCAGGCTCCCCTGCTTTGGCCTCTAGATTCATAAGATGTTTTGCACGATCTTTTGGTTTACTTCCACTGTTATGAAACAGTTCTTGCATGCAGAGCAAAAATGTAATATAGTAGAGACAGCACAAGAGAAGCTGAGCTTACTTAGATTGTAAGAACTTTTCATGGATATCTGTTGTACATCTACATATTTGTACAGCTTTTTGAGACAGTGGGCTAGACAGCCATAGTACAGACCAAACTTTATAACTGACAGATATATTAAATACACAGTTGACATGGATTAGGAACATCAAATAAAAGCCATCACTCTTTCCACGTTTATAAGTGAGTCAAGGAAAAATTCTCATTGGCCGCCACCGGGAATCGAACCCAGGGTCTTCCAGTTACGCACCGGACATGCTTCCACTGCACCACAGCGGCCTCGAAATTCTCTAGAATCTCATACGACAAACTGCCAAACCACCTGGCAGGTTGCTTCTTTGGAGCCCCACACAATGTTGGGGATTCACCAAAGATGAACAGCAGCAACTGAACAAATAATTAGAAGGCGAATGAATAATAAATACACAGTTAATGTGGATTAGGAACATCAAATAGAAGTCATCGCTCTTTCCACTTTTGTGCGGGGCTCCAACGAAGCAACCTGCCAGGTGGTTGGCAGTTTGTTGTATGTGAGTCAGAAGAATTTCGAGGCCGCTGGGTTGCAGTGGAAGCATGTCCGGCGCGTAACTGGAAGACCCTGGGTCCGATTCCCGGTGGCGGCTGATGAGAATTTTTCCGTGACTCACTTATAAACGTGAAAAGAGCAATGACTTCTATTTGATGAAGAAATATTACATACACTATAATAACAGAAAAACATTAAACTTATTTTTTAATTTTATGTAGGAGTGACAAATTTCTTTGATTAGAATGATTGTTCTAGCACTAAATAAAAATGTGTATAAAACCCCCCTCCCCCTTATTTCTGCATCTGCCACTGTATTAGAACAATGTTAATATATGGTTTTCTCTTTAAGCATAATGGCACTTCATTAGTAAAAAAAAAAAAAAAAAAAAAGTGTTCCACCACTCCCCCCCCCCCCAGCACAGCGGGAGTTGCGGGGACTATCCTGGACGACCATTTGCTCCTATTTGTGCGTAACACCTGCAATACAGATTTAACTTACAACAATCTGATCATATGGAAATCTCTTCTCGTAATTACTGAAACTTTCATTGTACTGAAACTGAAATCTTATTCCATTCCTGAAGTGATTGTCTTGTCAAAATAGTGTTTAGCATGAGTACAATGCTCTTCATCTTTCTACTTGTCATTATTACATGAAAACTCTTTTTTGATTATATAGTCAAACTTCTCTACAACAAATGCCAATGCCAGTGGAATAGTGAATTCTGATCTGTTATAACTAACACTGAAATTAGTTAATATTATTTCAATAAGCTTTTTGTTGCAGACTAGTGAAAAGGATCACAATAGCCAGGGGCTTGTTATAAACATGTTTTGCTATAGATAGTACCCTGTTTCGAGATGTTACAGATGCTAGACAATATGACAATAGCACAGAACTAACAAAGAATATCCCCATGATTTTTTTTATCCCCACTGTCCCTGTTTTCCCTTTATCTTTTGCACTCTCTCTCTCTCTCTCTCTCATAGGTTTGACTATTCAGCAAACAATATTTTTCATAAAGCATAAGAAAGAATAAATCATTTTAAAGAAAAAGTAATTCCTGTATTTATTAAGCTGAAATGTGGTTTACCTGCTGGGCAAAAGCGCTGCTCTGGTCCGTCATAAATTTTGAGATTTTTTGACACAGGTACAGTGTCATCCTTTAATGTCAAATGCGGTGGTTGATCAGCTTCATGGTTTGTTCCTGTCAGTGCCACTGATGACAACAGGTCAAAAGTTATAACTCCATCAGGCTTAGGATACTCGATTGGTGTACATTCAGAAGCTGGACGTAGTCTTGAGGAGTCAGTGCCTGAAACAGATAAAATAATCATTAAGTTCAAAACAACACATATATAAAAAAAAAAAAAAAAAAAGAAAAAACGTATCACTGGAAAATAAATTATTAAAGCATAATTTATTGAAATAAATTTAATCTGACACACTGATATCATGTGCCTATGATTTGGTACAATGTATCACTTCTCAAAATAAATAAATAAATAAATAAATAAAAGGCATTATACAAATGGAAAGACATTACTTCACTGAAATCGTGCATTACATTACTATTGAATAATTACTTTTAAATTTTCTCACCATGAGACACTCTAACAACACCCATTCAAGAATTTGTACATGGGACATTAATATCTAAAATTTATGTAAATGCCGCAAAAATCTCTAAATATGCATTAAATCAGCTACCAAAATTCCACATTAATTATTCAATAGCCTCTTAATGCATTAATATAGTGAAGTAATTGTCTATTCATTTGTATAATTCCCTAAAAAAAAGAAAAAAAAAAGAAAGGGAAGTGATGCATTGCACTAAATGATGTACACTTTTGTAATGAGCTCCCATCACACAATTAATATATTTTTTTCCATCCTTGACAACATCCTTATGTTATTAACATGAAATTAAAAATTACAGTAGTTCTTCAACAGTGTGCTGCATGTATAGGAATGTAACATATCTGGGAAGCAACTGTTGAATTCAAATTATTAGAGGAGCATTTGTGATGAGAAATTGAGTGTTAATGAAGAGATGTACATACTTTACATGGCTGGTTCATCAACTATGTGAAATCTACTAAATACACATATACATATGTATATTCAATGAAATAAGTGCACACTCTGATAGAACTGCTTTGGTACCTTATTTTGATGTTAGTCTATAATAAAAAAAAAAAAAAAAATGGGTTGTCTGTGTGTCTGTTGATAACCTACTGATTGTAGAGGATTGGCAGAACCACCTGCATGCCCCCATTTTTTTTAATTTCATGTTTCTAAAATTTTAATTATATTTTTAAACAATTTCATTAGGAACTCTAAAGACCTAAAACTTTTAAAACCCACACTACCAATAGATGGCAGCATTTTGTTCTCCTAGAAGACAAACTTAATTTGTAATTAAAAAAAAAAAAAAAAAACTTTTTTTTTTTTTTTTTGCTAATTACAAGGCTCATTCAGAAAAAATGTTCATGCTGTAAATGACAGAATTTTTGTGTTAGCACTATTACTTTATTGACACAAGTTTACACATTTGAGACATTTGTTTTTACGGGCACAAGTTTTTGTATCCCCTCTTTGGAGAAGTCTGCCTCAAACATGTCGACCTAATCCTACAAGTTTGTCTTTACCTCAGCATCGCTGTTGAAGTGCTGTGCTAATAAAATGCTCTTCAAGTGAAGAAAAGATGAAAGTCACTGGGTGCACGATTAGGGGCTGTAGGATGGGTGTTCAAAGACTTCCCAGTGGAACTGTGTGAGTAGTTGTTATGTGAGAGTAGCATGGGTCAGCATGTTAGGCAGACTTCTTTGATGAAGAGATATAAAAACTTGTGCCTGACATGACAAATGATGTTATGGGACGATTATGTTGAGAAGTACCTTAATGTATGCATAAACTTGTGCCAATAAAGTAATATTACTAACACAAAAATTCTTTCATTTACAGCCAATTGGAACTAGTGTGTTATATGGTGTGAATAATCAACATTTTTTATGCAACAGAAGTCAGAAGAGGCTGACACCTGGATCAAAAAAAAAAAAAAAAAAAAAAAAATTTTTTTTGCTAATTTACCTTGATTTGAAACCCCTGGTGCCAGAAAACAGTTTAATTTTTTTTTTAATGTTGGAAGACATTACAATTAAATGTTCAGGTAACAATATGTATTACAGATATATATCCCAGTGATCATTTTACAAAAACCCAGACAATATTGGCCCATTAATCTAATCCTGCATTTTCAAAAAGTAGAAACTGTACACCAAATTATACTCAAAATAGTATAACTATACTAAAAATCTGAAAATTCTTGGCATATAATAGAAATAAAAGTTTCCAAGCTCTTTCGCACATCAACCAGATGGTTTTTTCAAGGAAGGTAGAAATGACGTTTTTTGAGTTGTTTCTGAGTTTGAGACCATAAACAACGTTTTTTGGGTCGTTTCTGAGTTTGAGACCATAATATCGCGAATTCCAGAATCCGATCGAGGCCGAACCCAAAAAGCGCCGTTTCTGAGTTTGAGACCATAATATCGCGAATTTCAGAAGACAACAAAGATGAACTACGTCAACTGTGTTGCTCTAGGTTAAAATCGTGGTACAATCAGAAGATATCGTTTAATAATTTCAAAATTCTAAGGACAATTTCCAACCTTAGAAATGACCACTCCATAATACTGACGCTAACGGACAAATCCGGCCAGATAGCAATAATGGACGCAGCGGATTATAATAAAAAACTAGAGAAGAATTTATATCCGATTCTGGATCTATAATCTTACGGAGGAATCCTCTAAATTCTTGGATTGCACAGGTAAAAAGAACTGCAAGGTCAACAGATATTCCAGATGATCTCAAGAAATCCGCCAAATTACCGCCTGGCCCTCAGATTCCAAAACTCTTCGGCAGACTTAAACACCACAAACCCGGCAATCCATTGAGACCAATCGTGTCCAGAAGATCCGCACCGACGTACCACTTAGAGAAAGCGTTAACCAAATTCTTAACTAATCATGTACCGGAGTCGGACTTTATAATAACCTCCACTCTAGATTTTATCACGAAAATCAAGCAGCTCCCCATTCAACAACGTGACATTATTGGCAGTTTCGACGTAGTTTCTCTTTATCCATCAATCCCCGTACTGGAAGCCATCAGAACATTGAAAGAGGCTATATCTAATTCATCGGCCTATTCTCAGGAGTCTTGCCACAGCATCTTTAAAATAATGGACTTGGTCTCAAATTCCAGCTACTTCAGTTTCCGAGGGCAAATGTATAAGCAAGTAAATGGCGCTCCGATGGGATCTTCGCTTTCAGCCGTCCTTGAGGAAGCAATACTTCGCCCCATTGAGCAACATATATTCACCAACATCACCCCAAGACCTACCACATGGCTACGATATGCAGACAACGTATTTTTCATATGGCCACACGGAAAGGAGACACTCCCATTTTTCCTCAATAAAATAAATTATATACACCCTACAATCAATTTCACCATGGAGCTTGAACACAATGGTATCTTACCTTATCTCGACGTCTCAGTGAGCAAATCGCATGACAACCGCCTTCATACGGAAGTCTATTATAAACCCACCTCCATTCCCAACCTGATGCTCCGCAGTTCATTCTGCCCTGATGTTTAAAGACCGCCTTATTTCGTTCTCGAATTACAAGAGCCTTCGCTGTCTCATCCGATGTTCGTTCTAAACAATCCGAACTAAGAAACATCGTCGAATTGGCCACTGAGGCAGGATATACTTCGAACCAAATGCATAACTTTATCGAGAAAGCCAGACTCAGCAGTGCTAATAATATTTCTATGTCGTAACTTTGCTACCTGGGCTCTATTCCCTACATACCAAATATTTCCTATCAACTCAAAAACGCGCTCAGGAGGATGAACTTTGGTGTCGGCATAAGGTCTCCGGCATCTTTATACACGATGCTTAAGAGACATATTGACAAGCCTCCTCTTCTCAATGAAGCAGGCGTTTATGCCATCCCACTAAAATACCCGGACGGCTCCAGGCGATACTACATCGGAATGGCCAAACGTTTGTTTGGAATTAAAATCAGCGAACATAAAAGGGATACAAGAGACGGGAAAATAACCACTGCCCCATCAAGAGAAGTCAAGTTAAAGTCCGCCGATCCTATATGGAGTGATGTAAAGAAATTAGCTTCATACTCCACACCCAAATCTATCACCATTCGCGAAACCTTGGAAATCTTGACCAGCTGCGAGGCTTGCAATGATAGCGTTTCTCTGGAGTTGCCACATATTTGGAATCAGTTCTTCAAATAATGCTGAGTTCTCTACCATTGTACCGTGTGCCCAACCAACGTGACCTTGTTTCTTCGAAATATCCTATTTACTCCTAATCATTTATTGTCTAGTCAAGTCACCGCGTTCAAAGTGTTGAAACGTTCTATTATCCAGTTTGCAGTTAGCTGTCTACCTTCCTTGAGAAAACCATCTGGTTGATGTGCGAAAGCTTGGAAACTTTTATTTCTGTTCTACGCCAAGAATTTTCGGATTTTTAGTATAGTTATACTATTTTGAGTAATCTTGCATTTATTCATATTTTAGTTAAACCTGGGTAATGCCAGGCTTGGTGTTTGTAATATGAAGTGTTTTCAAAGAGGAAAAATGCAACTGTCTACACTTGAGGCTAATAAAATTTTAAAACTAATAACACCAAGATTTCAGCAATTTGCTATAAACATGTAATGCAGCAGGGGGAAAAATAATAATAAAACATTCATTTCTAAAAGCATGTCAATGAAAGGAAAATATGTATTATAGAAAAATTTCTTGATTAAAGAAAACTCCAAATCAGGCAGTTTTTCCCAGCAGAATAATTTCTTTTAATTGGTAGATCATCAGGATGATACTAACATGCAAATTAACATCAGTTACAAAAAAAGTGGAAGAAAATCTAGCAACTTAATCTTTGATTCCACACACAAGGTGATAAACCAGACTCCAAGATCAGATTTTTGTCTTGCAAATACTTGAAATGGAAAGTAACTCATAATGGCAGAATAACCTTATGGGTGCAGTTTGTATGATGTTTTCATGACACCACAGCAATCCAAATATAAAGAAGTTCTATAGATCACTTATTATTATGTGATCACCTTGTTTCCATAAAGCAAACTGATGGTTAGAGAGGGACCACATTCTTCCACATTACCTGGTATAAATCACTGTTTGCATGTACTTTTATAATTTTTAAGACTCAAAAAAGTAAGGATACGGTGGACCACCAAATTTGAGAAGTCTGGTCCACCACATGGAATTGAGCTCGAGCTAAATTAATGGCATATGAGAACAAGTTAGTAAAATCATGCAATGCATTGATTATAATACGCTTTCCAACATACCAGAAATCATTACTCAAGTTATGAGGATAATGGCTGTGGAATAAATCTCAGTCTTGTGCCCTGACCTTTGATCCCATTTCGATTATATTCAACAGAAATAACATGATAAAGTTTTGTCGCAATTGAAGCATTTTTACGTACGTTATGATGCATAAGGGCAATGAAAGTGATTCCTCTCCTATGTCCTGACATTTGACCCCATTTCGCCCATTTACAATAGGGTTTGTCCCCAGGTGGTCCCCTACTACATACTAAAATTTCATCGAAATCTAACCTTTTTTATGTTACTTATGACGCGTAAGAGCAGTGTAATGGATCCCGCTCCTATGTGCTGACCTTTGACCCCATTTCGTTCACTTTCAACAGGGTTCCTTCCCAGGTGTTCCCCTACCACATACTAAAATGTCAAAGAAATCGAACGATTTTTATGCGAGTTATCTTGCGGACAGACATACGCACACAACGCGTGACGTAATGAGGCAGATGGGAATCGTGACCATCTGCTCGCAAGAGTGTGACGTCATAAAACTTTAATAGGATCCACACACAACGCGTGACATCATAAAACTTTAATAGGATCCACACACAACGCGTGACATCATAAAACTTTAATAGGATCCACACACAACGCGTGACGTAATGAGAAGATGGCGTGACTGCGTGCCAACGTCTAATGGGACAATGCCATGACACTAAAAATGTGTTAATTCGGGGTGGTTATTTAACCCACTAAACGAATTTTCCTAAAGTCGAGATCAAGCTAAATCGATTTCTAGTACCAGAAAACAGTAGTTTAACGACTTTCATCACAATCCTTAGAGCCGTTTTCAAAATAAAATTTACATACATACAAGAATTGCTCCTTTAATAGTATGGGATAAGGGCGTGGAATGGATTCTGATCCTATGTCCTGAAAGTTCATAGCTGTAATGAGTCTTTTTTTGGAAAAGACTCATTACAGCTATGAACTTACATAACATTTCTTGTTAAATATGTGAGTTATAACAAATACATATATTTCGTATATTTTGCACCCTGTTTATCATATTCCCACATGGACCTCATCTGATTTGTGATTTAGCAATGAAATGATGGCAACAGAGTGACACCCTTGCGACGCTAGTCCATACCTTGTACGTCATCATACTCAGACATATATATGGGAGCACACGTGCAGCAGCGGCTCTCTCCTCCATCTGAAGACGGGTCGATTGTCGACCCGAAAGTACTAATGGGTTTTTAATCTTTTAAACATGTAAATATCTGTCGTTTTTTAAATTAAATATATCGTGCAAAGACGGTATAAGCTCTTTAATGTATTAGTTTGGAGTATTGGGCAATGTAAGAGGACAAACTGGTCAGGCATGATTTTAAATGAAAAGATGAACAGCTTGATTCACTATAGCTGCATAAGTAAGGGAATTCTTTGGATTCATTTGAAAGTGAAACTACATAAAATAGTAATTGTTGTAGTATATGCCCCTTGTTACTCAAAACCTACTGATAGGAAAAATGATTTCTGCAATGAGCTGAAAACTGCTTTGATTCAGTATGGTTCTAAAAAGAACGTTATTATAGTGGGAGATTTCAAGCTAGAGCAGGAGTTTAGAATGAGATTTCTGACAATTTCTTGGTAAATTTAATGATCAGGTGTGAATGATAATGAACTAAAATTAATTGAACTCTCTCTTGAGAATGGATTATGTGTATGTAAACACTCTGGATTTAAAGATTAACTCAACTCTGCATTGAGAACGGAGCCCATGTCTCTGATCACCCCTGCCACTGACGTGACATACATACTAATCCTATGGACCCTCTAAGTATGAGTATATGCTCTCAGTTTACCAAATAACTTAAGTGTGAGTTTAATCTCCAGTGGGGAGAAGGAGGGCAATAACTATATTATCACTATGAGCAACTACACATGGTACATTTAACAAATCCTTAAAAATAACAAATTAATAGATGAATATATAAACTGTTCAAAAAAGTTAGGGATATTATGATTCAGAACCCCAGGTATATGTTTATGCAAATGTTGTCAGGCCAGAAAGGTAGATGGGCAAGTGCAAAATGCAATAGTATACAAATTTTGGGTTCCACATTTCTGTCACATATGCACAAGGAAAGAAAGATGTACAAGGGGTAATTGGGCTTCTGAAGCTGTCAATGTGCTAAGGGGTAATTGGGCTTTTGAAGCAGTCAATGTGCTAAGGGGTAATTGGGCTTTTGAAGCTGTCAATGTGCTAAGGGGTAATTGGGCTTTTGAAGCTGTCAATCTGAAGGCCAGAGAATGCACTATAGCCATTAGAATGCTGAAATCTGGACTAATATGAATAGATGTTGCAGCTATTCCTGCAGCCAAAAGTCTACTTTATGCATGGTGTTTGGAGCAAGGTGATGAGGCAGAATGACCAAGAATCAACTGCCCAAGAACAACTATGGTTTGACAAAATCAGTTCCTAATTGACTGCAACAGGAAGGACTATGGTTGAGATGTCCATTGTGCTGAGTATGACTGCCTGCTGCATTCTGGAAAAAAAGATGTGACTGAGCATGAAAACGCCCATTGTGGCAGGACGAGTGGCAAAGTGCCATACTCTGTGATGAGTCCAAACAATTCTGGTAGTCAGTGGCTTCATATCTATTGGGTTGGCCAAAAAGACATTGCATTTCTTACACATACAGGATGAAACATGTCTTGAAATGTAACTAATGTCAATTGAAACTGCAAGTTCATCATGTAACGTGACAGCTGACAGTTCAGACTTGTTTCAGGAGCAGTGCACAATTTCGTTAACAAGTGTTTGTTTGGCATGGATTTCAAAACGGACAATCAAAAGGAACATTTTCGTCATGTTTTGCTGTATTACTTCCGAAAAGGAAAAAAAAAAAAATTGTTACGTAATGTATATGGTGAAGATGCCTTAAAACTACGGCAGTGTCAGAATTGGTTTGCGAAATTTCGGTCTGGAGATTTTGATGTGAAAGATGCACCACGCTCAGGAAGGCCAATCGAAGTTGATGACAACAAAATAAAGGCACTGATCGAATCCAATTAGCGTTTAACAACACGAGAGATTGCTGATAATCTAAAGCCTAAAGGTATTAAAATTGAGCATTAAAAACCATTTAAAGCAACTGGGATACGTTAGTAAGCTTGATATGTGAGTACGACATGAGCTCAAAGAAATTCATCGCACTAAGCGCATTGACATCTGCGATTCGCTCTTGAAACGTGAAGAAAACGAACCATTTTTGAAACATATGATAACAGGCAATGAAAAATGCATCGTCTACAACAACATTGAAAAAAAAATCGTGGAGCAAACACGATGAACCTGCTCAAAGCACTTCAAAAGCAGATATGCACCAAAGAAAGGTTATACTGTCAGTCTGGTGGGATTTCAAAGGTATTGTGTATTTTGAATTGCTTCCAAAGAACCAAACCATTAATTTGGATGTGCACTGTCATCAGCTGGATAAATTAAGTGATGCAGTCAAGCAGAAGTGCCCAGAATTGGTGAATCGCAAAGGGGTTGTGTTTCACCATAATAACGCAAGACCACATCCAAGTTTGGTCACTCGTCAAAAATTGTTGGGATGTGGATGGGATGTAAAAAATTAGATGGGATGTGTTACCACATCCACCATATTCGCCAGACCTAGCACCATCAGACTACCATTTGTTTCGTTCATTGCAAAACCCCTTGAATGGCAAAATCTTCACTGCTGATGGGGCTATCAAATCGTTCTCGGAACTGTTTTTTGCCGGAAAAACAAAACAAAAATTTTTTTGAGCGCGAAATCATGAACTTACCTGTGAGATGGCAAAAGGCCATTGAACAAAATGAACAATATATTATTGACTAAAGTTTTTGTTTCCCATTCAAAATTCGCCTTTCATTTACAAAGGAAAGAAACACAATTACTTTTTGGCCAACCCAATAGAAAGCCTCAAAACACAAAGCAGACAGCATTGGTGTCAACCTGTACATCAATTCCGTAGCAACTAAATTTTGGATTGGGGAGGGATCTGTTTTGATGGCTGCACAGCTCTGTGCATTTGTTAAAGGCATGTGAATGCTAGCATGTATCAATACGTGGTTTCCTCTTTGTGGATGATAATGCACAACTTCACTGAACTCACATTGTGGTTCACAAGCTCAAAGATTGTGGCATTCCACATTTACCTCTATCACCAAGATCCTCTGACCTTAACCACATTGAACACACCTGGAATACACTGCAGAGGAGCTTGGGCAGGCATCATCCAATTCCTACAACATTTTCAGAACTTCGTGATCTTTTCCCTCATCTGCAGGAAGCACTACCCAAAGTTAGCAGAATCATCTCATCTGCAGTATATCACTGAGGTGCTAAGTGGTTGTGAATAACCAATGAGATGCCACACCATACCGACTGACCAAGCTATGCCTCATGTGCTTACCACTCCTTCTGAGTCAGTGAGGTGTTATCTCATTTGAATGTCACAAGTACCATGCTACATCTTTTGTCTGACCATCTAATGTCTGTTCTGCATTCTATTTCCCATGTGGCCCATAATTAAATACATACAGCAGCTTTACATGTTGTCAATCTCCTTTTTTCCATAATATCACTAACCTTTTTTGAGCAGTTTTACCTCAAATATGCTTTGAATACAGTGTGACAGCATAGTTAAATAAATGTCAATTAATTAACCTTCTCACTTAACTATGTTAAATTATAGTAGCACTGTTAAGCGACAATGATTAATTATTTGAAAATAAAGTTTTATGAAATAAACCTATTTATGCTTTGACTATTGTCAATTACTCACATAGCATAATTCAAGATATTGTTGTTAAGTCACACAGATTCTCAGAAATACTGCACAAGGTATTTATTTACATGTAAGAAGTTGGCCGAATTAAAAAAAAATTGGCTGTGTAGGAATTATGCCTAACCTATTTAATGTCACTAAAAGTTAGGTGTGAACTATAGAGTTCTTTAGGAATTTAACAACAGCTGTAAGAGGAATAAAGTGGAAAAATAAGTTGATTCAGGGGCAAAAGAGAATGTGAATATTGCAACTATGGGGGTCTGCACATATGTGCCACAATTTAAAAGATGACCTAGAAAGATATTGTACTGCCTTATCAGGTCATAGATCCAAGGTTAGACTTAGAACAAGGTGGATTATAGATGTAAAATCAGCTATTAATGACCACAGATGTAATATATTATAAACAGAAACTTTTGAAATAGGTCAGAAGAGATGACACAAGTTTGTGCAAACCAAAATTTTCCTTTCTTCTTAAGCTGTCTACATCAATAACATGCTTTAACACTGTACTGGTATGCAAGTGTGCGATTACGTTGATGACAAAATAATTAATTTAGCTACCACGAGAAATACAAAATGGTTTTAAAATTAGTGTAAAGGAGCTATTATACACTGCACTTCACAACTTCCATTCTTTCTGTGTACTAAAAACAGGGACATATTTAGAGGGGGGGCAAGGGGCCTTTGCCCCCTGAAAGTGTTCAATTTTATGTTTTTCATTAAAATATGACTTAAATTAGAAAATAAATGCTTTAATTTAATAAAACTTCAGCTTACATAAAAAATGCTTTAATTTTTCCTTAAATTTTATTTTGTTTTGGTGGATTTTAAAAACTTTCAGTTTTTGTCTTCCCCCCCCCCCTGAAAAAAATTCTGTATATGTATACCCCTGACTGAAAACATGCATTAAATTTTTAGATATGCTAACTATGCTTTTTACAGAGATTTAAAGGTGGCATGCAATGTCGTATGTATGACTAATAAAATTTAGAGATGAAATGGAAGAAATGTTTGTGAAATAAGTTACATAAATAAGAAATTTTTATATTCAAGTAAAAACATGACAATATCATAATAAAATAGTATACAGGCATAAAATGTTGATAAACAACCACAAAAAAGAACTAGCTACTTAAAACAAAAAATATAAAACAAAATTGCCCATATGACAGAATAAGCAACTATTAAAATACAGGTCAGTGATTTAGCATAAAAAAAATTCAAAAAAGTGCAAATTTTAAGTTCTATTTGAAGTGAAATTGACTATTTTACAGTAACTTTTCTTACCACCATGCGACAAAGTCCAAGGCTCCTTTCCTCTGCCAAGGAAATAAAATGCACCAGTGTACAGCATAGTTCCATAAATTCCCAAAGGAGAATGAAATGAAGGACGGATATTACGGACAGACTTGAGTTCTTTCCAAATGGAGCTCTCTCGTATCCGTTTCTCATATTCCACAGGCTCTATACCTAAAAGATAAATAAGTAAAAATTGCTAGCTATAATTAACACATAAGTCTATGGAGTTGATCCAAAAGTCTGAAAACACGAATGTTTTTTGTTTTGCAAGATTTAATGTCAATAGTACACTAAAGATGAAGGTGAAGCAGAGTGATATCTGAATTGTGTGTAAGAGATGTGCACTTGATGTGTCACTTATAAAGCATTTGTAGAAGTCAACATCAGAAAACTGCACTGTGTTGCTGAGCATAGAGCAACACATGCAACAAAATTCTGCATAAGGAAAGTGATGATGAAGTCTATGATACATAAAATTGTCAAACAATTTCTAGAAAGTCAGAGGTCATTTCATATGTAATGTACACAATTTCTTTTCATACATGCCGGAAGTGTCTTATGAGATGCCTCTCAACTGTCCTATTGTAGTCTCTCTGCTTCTGAATGACAGCATCTCAAACGTTTTGGAAGGTCCACAATTCTAGTCAGGTACCCTCTTTTGTTCAGCTGTCAGACACTCTGGGTAACTGCAGCAGAAAGATCCTCAAGGGAGGAAAATCACTGTCCATGCATAGGTTGTTTGAGTTTAGGGAACAAGTCAAAGTTTGGTGGACTCATGTCTGGGTTATAGAGTGTGTGAGGTAACACTTCTCCAGCAAAGCTGTCATCACCTTCCCTATGTGTGGTCTTGCATTGTTGTGCAAAATGAGAAGCCCAGTCGGAGCAAGTCAGAACAGTTGCTGTACATTTTTCTGTGCAAGTTTTCCAGGAAGTCATGGTTATAGGCAGCTATGACACTTGTTCCACATGGAACTCTATCTGTGATGATGACACCAAGGTGATCATAAACAAAGATAATCATTTGCTTGACCTTTGATTGTGCCTGTTTGAATCTTTTTGGGTCGTGGAGAGCACGGACTTCTCCAGTTACTCCATTGAAATTTTTAACTCACATTCAAAGTCCCTAACCCATGTTTCATCAATAGCAACAGTTTGCAACAGGAAGGCATCACCTTCAACAACAAACCTTTGCTTCAGCAATATTGCATTGTCCAAACCAGTCTGGTTCTGCATGGCAGTCAAGTCATGACTGCCATGCAGAACCAGACTGGTTGCAATTTTTCTTTTCCACAAATTGTTCATCAAAACATGGAATACTGATGTTGCTGAAATTCCTGTAGCTTCTGTAATTTCCTCACATGTTGTTCAACGCAATTCATGACAAGTTTCACACTTTGCTCATCCAATGCAGTTTTCAGCCTCCCTGAGTTTGGGTCATTGTTTATGCTTAAACCTCCTTCATGAAAGCAAGTAGCCCAGCAGGAAACTGTATTCCGGTCTGCTGTTTCATCACCACAAAGCTCACGCAAAACACTGTGAATGTCTGTTGGATTTTTGCTACATAAAGTTTCAATCTTGATATATGACCATTGATCTTCATGCGTCACAGTACCTCAGGCATCTGCATAGGCCACTTCAAACACTCGTGAATCAACAATGCCACGCACTCCGGGAGTAACAAGGCACTTATTTTATTTTTTAAAACATTGAACTTCAAGTACAATCTAAACATCTTCACCAGTTTTAGTAATCATTTGGA
Organism: Macrothele yani; assembly: GCA_039090855.1. Classification (NCBI taxonomy): domain Eukaryota; kingdom Metazoa; phylum Arthropoda; class Arachnida; order Araneae; family Macrothelidae; genus Macrothele; species Macrothele yani. The sequence continues at coordinate 45,749,491 of CM077004.1, forward strand.
TGACACTTAATCCTTTCAAGGTTATTTCCAGCACAATGGTGCAACATGCCATACATTACGAGTGGCAACATAAGAAATCGAACTGCTGTTTGAAGAACAAATTTTGAAGGGCTTGTGGCTTCAACACTTCTCTTGATTATTTTTTTCTTTAGGGCTATCTCCAGGATTGTACTCTTGAAAACAATTTAAACAAACTACATGCAATTAAGGAGAAAATTACAAACCTTGTTGTACATACAAGACCTGAACTTTATGTCATGTCTCTGATAATGGATCTTTGTGTACATTTGTTTTTTGAAGTAAGTGGTAGCCATTTTGAATGTTTGTTGTGATAATCCTGAGCATGCACTAGTTTCAGATATATCATTCACGTAAAAACATTGTTTTCCACCTATTTTCTACCTAGCAAACAAAATCTTGGGTTATCCTGCATATCACTTTATTATATACAGTTATCCTGCATGTGACTTCATTATACAACCTGCACATACAGGGTATACATGAGGGTTGTACCGAAAGTAATGCAAAAGTGGGCACAATTTTTTTATTAACTGACAGAAGTCATTCAAATTGCACATGTTGGTAGAGTAACTCTTTCCCCACACAAATGTACTACTCAACATAGGCTCCATCACAAGTGATCGTTGAACCCAATTCTCGAATTTGCGCCATCGTTGAACGAAATTCTCGAATCCTCTTTGAAAAAATTCAGGTGTGGACTGTTGTACCCACTTTTTCACAGCTACTTTCACCTCGTCCGTGTCATGAAATCGTTGTCCCCGGAGACTGTCCTTCATTGGACACAACAGGTGGAAATCAGAGGGTGCCAGATCTGGCTATACGGTGGATTGGGGACCACCGACCAGCCTAATTTGCTGATCGCCTGATTTATTGCCAAATACGTGTGTGGTCTCGCATTGTCATGGTGGATGTGGATCTTTTTCAGATTTTTGTTTGGTCTCTTCCTCCTTATGGCTTCTCTAAGCTTCTTGAGTGTCTCAATGTACTGTTCGCTGGTCACGGTATGGCTACGTTCCAAAAATCAAGGAGAACGACATTCCTATCATCCCTAAAAACATCCACCATGACTTTCGGTGCCGACTGATGGCTTTTGAACTTCTTAGGCCTTGGTGAAGAGGTGCGACTCCATTCCATGGATTGATTCTTCGTTTCCGGATCGTAAAGATACTCCCACTTTCATCCCAGCACCAGATTGGAAAAAAACAAACCGTGTCTTCCTTGGCTTCAAATGCTTCCAGCAGATCAGAGCAGACTTCCACCTTTCTCTCCTTCAAATTGGGTGTCAACTGCCGAGGTACCCACTTTGCACACACTTTCTGATACCATAAGTCTTCCACCATCTTCTGTATGGCATTGTGACCACAGTCCAGTTGTGCAACAAGCTCACAGATTGTGACTTGTTTCTGCGTGAATCAATTTGTCTACTCGCTGATGATTCGTGTCAGTGGTCGCAGATGATGGTCTCCCACTGCGTGGTTTGTCTTCATACAATGCTGGTTTCTCCTTCTTTAAACTTCATCTATCTGTGCACATTGCTCTTGTCAATGGTGTCATCTCCGTAAACATTCTGTAGCCTTCTGAGGATGTCGGACAGCCTGCACCCTTCCTTCATCAAGAACTCAATGACGGCACATTGTTTGTGCTTGGAATCCATTATTTTACTGCAATGAAGAAAAAGGGTTACTATAGAGGAAGAGTTTACTCTACCAATATGTGCAATTTGAATGACCTCTGTTGGTTAATAAAAAAGTTGTTATGCCCACTTTTGCATTACTTTCGGTACAACCCTCATAATAAAGTCACACATCAACTGCTTCACAGGCAGACAGACATAATGATTTGGAACCAACAGGATTGGCGTCAGCAAGAGTGCTGATCCCATCAGCTTATGGTTAAGTGAGACTTTTTCTCATCAGTTTCAAATCTGAATTAAAAGACTGTTCGAATGGCTTCTCATAGCTCACACAGTCCACACACACACATGCTTATTTAGTAGATATTTTCACCATTCAAATTTGCAGTGATACCATTTTTCTTCGCAGGACAAGACTGAGGCATCAATTAAGAAACTAAAGGCCGAGTGTTGGCACATTGACAATGATGAATATGATACAATCTCTATTCTCAATTACTTCCTTGCAACAACTGAGCAACAATTTTCAAGAAATATTGTTCAGTGCATGAAGGAACAAATGACATTATTGGAGGATCACTTCAGAGACTATTTCCCTTCTGTCAATGAAAAAAAAAAAAAAAAAAAAAAAAAAAATGACTGGATAAAAAAAAAAAAAAAAAAAAAATCTGGAGACTGAAGATGAATTGCCATCTAATGAAGATCAGCTTCTTGAGTTATGAAGATTGTTTCTTCAGTGGCTTTGCTAGACATTTGGTTCCATGCACAGCCCTTGTATTCTGACATTTCTAGAAGGGCAACAAAATACCTTTTGCAGCCTTTTGCCAACACATATCAGTAATGTGTCTACATTTTCAGCTCTCATCCATTTGATAAATAAACAAAGGAACAGTCTCAATTGTGGAACTAGACCTACAACTTAAAATATGATATTTGGACCCAGAGATTTGGTAGCTTATGGCTCCAAAACAACATTAACTACCCCACTAAGAAGTATCAGCTGTTCCAGTTTGATTACTGAAGAACTTCAAATAAGTAAATGCATAAAATGTTTACTAAGTCACAATTTTAGATGACCTGATGTTTAACAAATTTACATTTCATTTTGCTATGTAATCTGAAATAAATGCTTATATTTGTCAAGTATTCGCAATATACCTGATGTAAAAACTAATGCTGAAAATTTTAATTCTAATGAGGTTGCAACCTAGAAAAGGTTGGGATGCACGGTCCTATGTCACTGACACTGTCTCTTCCCTGGAATCAGAAGCCCGAAATTGGGGATGAGTGACTGAAATCATTAGGGCTACTCTTTGGATTGCTCCTAAGTGGCAATATTTCAAGTTGGCAGACCATCATCCAATAAGTAAAATTACTAGATAAGATGAAAAATCTTAGGATTCTAAAATTAAGTCTAAAACTACATTAAGCAAAAGAGGTAATAGGGGGTCAAATTAAAATAGGATAACAACTAAAGCAGGGGATGATGCTGAAAAAAAAAAAAAAAATGTTTCCTCTACAGACTTAGATAATAGTTTAATTATGTCTCTAAATGACTGAAAAATACCTAGGATTCCTACTTTGTTGGGTCCCTTACAAATCTGAATATAATCCACATTTTTTTTTTGTTCTAGAATGCTACTCTAATTAATGACACAATAGTAATTAAGAATGAAATAGGAGTGATAGAAGTTCTTTAAGTTCAGACTTAAATGCTCACAATCATCATTAAAGCATGACATGTCCCCCCTTCAACAAAAAAAAAAAAAAAAAAGAAGAAGAAGAAGAAAGGAAAAACATTTAATTCTCTCTATCGGGGCTATGACCTACAAAGGTTGCGAACTACAGTCCCTTGGCATTGTCGCTGTTCCTTCTCTGGAACCAACAGCACTAAATTAGGGATAAGTAACTGGTTATATGCTTAAATTTAAATGCTCACAGTGGTCATTAAACACCAAAATGATAATCTCCAAAACAAACAAACAAAAAACAAAACAAAAAAAGAACAGCAAAGTATTTCTTTCAGGTCTGGGCAATACAGCCAAATCAATCCTGAAACTTCATGATGCTATGCAAAAAAGAACAATTTGCTTGATTAACAGCCCTGCTAGAACTCACTGATTTTCACTAATTCCTTTTTCACAGGAGGGCAGGAGCACCCCAGTTTGTCATTTGACCAGAAATACCATGAGCACCTCACTCAAGAGCCCTTCTACCATACACCCATAACTTTTTATCACATCGCAAGACATAATCATCAAACACTCATTTTATGTGCGATTGAATACATGCCTCACTACTTGCTTTGCCAACTAAACTTACTATGCTGAAAACTTTGGGATACCTAACATGCTTACACTTCCCTGAAAATTACAGCCATTCACTAACTACTACACCAAATATATAGGTCAACAAACTATTTTCCATACAATCATACTTTAAAGAATAAAACAAATGTGATTATTGTGCTTTGCCGTATTATTTTTGAATTTTATACACAGTTTTCAAGTACAAAACTGATGAATTATTTTGGGAAGAAAATAAACCATGATGGAAGAACTTTTATATTCACTCGTGCATTTATTTGTGACACATTCCAGATAACAAAGTTTCAAAAAATATATGAAGTAGGTATATCAGAAAATTGAATGGTATGCCTTTTGATTTTGACAAAAATGAAAACAACATGAAAAAACCATAAAGTAATGCACTGAAATAAAAGTAAATGCCCTTGTGGGTCTGCATATGCATGCCACATGCAATCTTCAAGTGTAAATTTTCATGGATGTTGATCAACATTAAGTACCTTTAGTTGAAGAAGTTTGATTCTCAGAAAATATGGCTTCATATACACACTCTGAAGCAATCATAGCACTTTTCATTGCATTATGGGTTCCTTTAATTTTTGGCACATTCATAAAACCAGGACTACATCCAACCAGACAACCTCCTGGAAATGTCAGTTTTGGAATGCTCTGAACAGGGAAAAATAGTTTTTGTAAATTGACAGAAACAAGTTTTTTTAATTAACATAGAAAAAGTGAAAAACAAATTAAAAAAACAACAACAGTAGAATGTATATAAATAGTAAAAAAAATTTCTCACATGGAGCAAAATAAATTTAAAAAATGCTCATTAAATATAATATGAAGACCATATTTGACATGATTTCACTGTTTAAGATAACAAACATACAAGGGGGCAATAATTGCAGATTATTTCTGTCAGCCATGGAAATCAAATATGATACCACCATACAATCACATAAGTTAAAATGAAAATAAGTACTGAAATATCAATGAAATAACTTCTAGAAAATGAAGTGAGACAGGATTTAACATTTCTTAATGGTTCTCTTTATACATATGGAACTTTGCAAATAGCTAGAGCGTGTGCTGGTGCTGCAAGAACGAACTGGTAGCCTTATAAACCGGCGTGTATTCGATGCCCCATGAAAGCGAAAAGCACTGGCTGATGCAAGCAAGAGTACAGAGTGACAAGAATGCCGGGTAGACACCAGAGACGTTGATTTATGCAACTTATGGACTTTGAGAGAGGCCTGATCATTGGGCCAAAAACCGCAGGGTGGTTTGGGCGCCATATAGCCTGTCATGTTGATCGTTCTGACCATATCGTCTGACTGTGTTGGGAGCGGTGGACACGTGACGGCACTGCCACACAATGGAGTGGCTCCAGATGGACCAGGAGGATCACCGGAAGAGGGGATCGAAGGATCATGTGCCAGGCATGAACGGATCCCACGGGGACCCGGTCCATTATACAGGCAGATGTAGTGGCTCGTGTGTGCCCACGAACCATTTCCCGACGCTTTGCGGAAGCGAATCTGCGATCCCAGCTCCTTTTACACGTGCTGCCATTAACACCAGCACATCGCTGGCTCCGTTTGCAGTGGTGTCAGGCCAGAGCAATGTGGAACGCCACAGACTGGCGACGTGTGTCTAGTGATGAGTGCCGCTTCGTTTTTTCTGGGGACAGATGATCGTGTCCGGGTGTGGAGGTCCCAGGGTCAACGGCACAATCCCAACCTCGCTATTGAGTGCCACACCTCCCCCACTGCAGGCATTATTGGTCTGGGGAGCCATAGCCTATAATAGCCGATTAGCTGTAGTAGTGGTATGTGGATCGTAGACGGGCCAGCGGTATGTGGACGAGATCCTACGGCCCTATGTGCTTCCATTCCTGGCCGGGATTCCAGGTGTGCTATACCAGCAGTATAATGCCCGCCCACACATGGCTCAGGTTGCCCAGGACTGTCTATATCATGTCCACACACTTCCATGGCCTGCCCACTCCCCAGGTGTCGCCTATCGAGCGTGTGTGGAACAAGTTGAAACGCAGCTGCCACCGTGCCATACTATCTGGATTTGGAGCACACCGTCCAACACATGTGGTTGATAGATTGATTGAAGGTTTAACGACCATCGTAAGCAACTCAATGGGCTACAAGCAGTCACCAGTCCCTAATTTAGGGCCACTGGTTTTAGGGAAGGGAGAGAGAGCCAGGGCCGTAAAACAAACACAACATCCATGCCTCACCGGGATTCAAACCCGGACAAATGGTCACAAGCCAGCGCTTAGACCACTGTGACACCGGGGCAGCCAACACGTGTGGGCCAGTCTACCGCAGGACAACATCAAGCGTCTGTTTGCCTCCATGCCGGATTGTATTGCAGTATGTATCACCACATGAGGTGGTGCGACATGATATTGAATATGACCAGACAGCGTGCCACAGATCCCTCTGGAATTGTCCTGCAGCTCTGTTTTTGCTATCATGATCATGTGTATCCTTCATCTGTATCATTATGTCCACAAAATTTCAGTTCAATCGAATGCTTCCTTCTTGGTGCGCAAATTTCATTGTCCATGAGTGTATGTAAGTTTTGAGTTTACCTGTGTGCAAACAAGTTTTGACATGTTAGTCCTATCCAGTGCAGCAGTACACAGTTTACTTCACAAGTCATAGTCAGTTGTCATTTAGAGATCGAGCAGTAGCATGTCTGCAGTGATTTCTTCATGAAAGCTCACAGAAGTGTTCAACATGCCTCAAGATGTCTATGATGACACAGCTTAATTAGGTGCATATGTTTATTGCTGGCACAGATGTGTTCACGATGGAAGGGATGCTGTTACAAAAGAAACCTTTTCAGCTGTGAGACTGAATGAAGGCATTGAGCAAGTCCTTGCATTTTTGCAAGAAGATCCTCACATAATATTTTGGACACTAGTAGCAAGACTGGAACTGAATAACTGAAAATGCAAATAAATTCTGAGATTACTCACCTTTTCTTCTAAATTCATTCAGGAGGTTTTCATCTCATTCACAAATATTTCCAACACATAAGTTCGTGTGCTGCGGCGTAATACTAGGCTCAAATGCATTCTTTTAAAAAAAAAATTGTGAAAACTCCTATTTTTTCTTGTAAGCATGCGCCAAATCTTATGTACAGAAAACTTTCTTTAAAAAACCATGAAAACACATATTTAATTAAAATGCAAACCATTGAAGAACTATAATACACAATTCCTTAAAACATCCTGTCAAAAATCCCTTAGCCATAATTAGTTACACATGAAACTTATTGATTAATGAACATATCCAAAAGAAAAACACATCTGAACATGAAAACAAAATATGATCCGCCAGCAAATCTGATCCTCTCTCCACACGGCAACAACATTCTCTCTGAGTACTTTCTGCCTCCACTGAGGCCGTTATCAAGGAGTGCCCACAACATCCTACTGCTCTCATCGCCCTCCAATGCAGCAAATGTTCTAGTCCTCGCGTGGTATCGTCATCTCGTTCTTCACCGTGCCATCAGTTGGATGACTCAGCTGCAACCTTTTTCTTTTCGTATCAACAATATCTATTCTATGGCCAACTACTGTTATTTTTATAATATTGATCTTCCTGTAATTTGTCATAATAATTTCATTTCATTACTTTATTTTTTTCAATCTTTTTCCCCTCCTTTTGGTTTTCTATTCTAATTAATTCTTTCCAGTATGTTTAAACTGTTAGGATCATTGAAATTACATAACCTGCGTCTGATTTTTTCAATCAATACAGTTTCCACTAATCTAAAATGCCTTTCAGTATGACAGTTCTTGATAATGTTTATTTCTTCAAACTTTGGATATTGTTTATGTTCGATACAGTATTAGATTAATGCAGTTTTTGCTTCTTTTTTTGCCACTTTTTTAGATGCTGTTGTAGACGATGTTTCAGTTTATTTTTAGTGCTTCCTATGTATGATATAGGGGGACTTTTACTAATAGGAATTTCATAAACCCCAGCCCTATCTAAGCATTTTTTATTTTCTTCATTATTGAGGACAACAGTTTTAATGGTGTGCACTTTATTGCCCAATTGTAAGTTATACTTATTGCATAATTTATTTATTTGAGCTGAAATTCCTTTTATGTACAGAAGTGATCCAATGTATTTAATCTGCTTATTATCATTTCTTCTTATGTTTGAAGTATGAATACAACTGTTCTTTTTATTTTCTTTATTATTGAGGACAACATTAATCCATCTTTAATTTTTTTTATTAGGATACATAATTTTTTGCAACATCTTTAATATATTTCAATTCTTCATTTTTGTAATGCATATTTGATGTGTGTGTAAAAGCTCTTTTAATTAAAGTCTTTATACTGTTACATTTATGAGCAAATGGATGATATGAATCATATGGTATAATCATAGGTACATATGATGATTTTCTATATACTGTATATTCCAATGCATTAGGTCATTTAAAAATTTGTACATCAAGAAAAGCCAAGGTATCTTGCTGTTCAAATTCAATTGTTAATTCAATGGAGGTATACTCTCCATTAAACTTTTTAGCCAAGTCTTCTAGTTCTGTGTAATTCAATTTTTGATAAGATGAAAATATTGTTAAAGTATCTACAGTACATTAATGGTGGTTCATTCATATTTTTTGGTGATTCATCCATATTTTTTTCACTTTTCTTATCTCTTGTTTTCTGTACATAAGATTTGGCACATTCTTACAAGAAAAAATAGGAGTTTTCACAAGTTTTTTAAAAGAATGTGTTTCAGCCTCGAACCACGCCGTAGCAAACAAACTTACGTGTTGGAAACGTTTGTGAACGAGATGAAAACCTCCTGAATGATTTTAGGTGAAAAGGTGAGTACCTGTTATATCAAACAGCACATTAATATTGAAGCAGCTAAATGAAATATCATCATTAGCAATGCTGTATTGATATAACAGAAAATACTTTCGAATTTTAGTAAAGGATTTGGGAAAACAAAGGGTAACTGTGCCATAGTCTGATGCCACACAGTGGCACACTGGCGCACCATAAATGGCCCTGGAAATTGATTTTGAGTGGCCCTCGATTGCGATACACCGTTGGTAAGCCAAATATATTTTGGGAAAAATTATAAAGCTATGCTCCCCCCTTCCCCCTCCAACTAAAAAAATCCCTGTCAGCATTACCATTTACTATTTAAACATCTTTTCAACACAAGTTTATGAATCACTGAGGTTTTTTGCATCGAGACAATCACATTTAACAACATTTTACCCATTTTCCTGGACACGCTGCAGCTCTCTAGTGAAATTAGTTTATGAATCACTGAGGTTTTTTGCATCAAGACAATAACATTTAACAACATTTTACCCTTTTTCCTGGACACGCTGCAGCGCGCGCTCTAGTGAAATTAGTTTACGAATCACTGAGGTTTTTTGCATCGAGACAATAACATTTAACAACATTTTACCCATTTTCCTGGACACGCTGCAGCTCTCTAGTGAAATTTAGTGTAAGAAAAGAATTACTTCCATTACTGAGAAGCAAAAGACATTCTCTGAGAAAGACTGTAGAAGACTATTCCTTTATGTGAATTTTACTGCAATAATTGAATTCAGAATTTGTAATTGTTTCTTCACTTTTAAGATGGAAATCCAAATGTGCAAAAATTAATTGTTTTTTCATACTTAATTGTTTTTTCATACTTAATTGCTTTTCATATCAATGGTATTTAATAAAATAAATACAAAAAAATATCTTGAGAAAACTGAAAATGTCCAGAATTTCAGTGCAAATTTATAAAGTGAGAGAAATTAAGGAATGCAAAAATTAATTTTTACTTAATTACTTTCAAGTGGAAAAAGTCTTTCTGCTGTAGCTGAAACAGACTTTCCACAGTTACAGTTCAAGAATTGCAACTGGAAAGCACAAAAGTGGTAAATCAGACACAGATCGTAGAAAAAGAGAGAGCACATACAGTACATATATAAAAAGCAGCAACCCAAAAACTTTACTGCAGGTGAACCTCAATGCATTGCCATATACAATGCATTTCCAGTTTCTATCAAAGAGTATTGATACCATATTTGTTTAGATTGTATTGATTATTCAGCTGCAATTTGTAAAAGCGGTCTGAAATAGATGATATCAGTCCAAAGGGACGGGGTTTAAATTAGGAATTTGCCACCCTAGTGGTGCAGCGGTCTAAGTGCTGGTTCCTGACCATTCGTCTGAGATGGGTCCGGGTTTGAATCCTGGTGAGGCACGGATGTTGTGTTTGTCTTACAGCACTGGCTCTCTCCCTTTCCTGGAACCAGTGGCCCTAAATTAGGGACTAGTGACTGCTTGTAGCCCATTGAGTTGCTCACGGTGGTCGTTAATCCCCCAATAAAAAAAAATAAATAATAAGAATTCGAGAAGGGGGTGTACCAAAACAGGGTTTGGCTCAGCAGGACATTTACTACGTAACTCTTTTTGGTTTTTTTTTCAATGTCTTTTTGGTTTTTTTCAAAGACGTCAAGGTGGTAGACAAGCTTTGTTCGTTTAGCATTATTTGATTTTCTTTAACAAGAATATTGAAGTGCAAGTATATATTTAATTTTTTTCCCTCCTTGAGTTAGCATAAGGCCTACTGGCCCAGAATATGGCCGCCCACTGGGAAGTTTCCCAGTATCCAAGCGACCCAGTCCGCACCTGATGCCACAATAAAAGAAGACTCAGTCTACGTATGTTTCATGGTTATCTTCTGGAGATAGAAAAGCATGATAAGGACTTTCTGAATTCAATTATTGCTTTGGGTTGAAATGTGGTTCTTCCACTACAACTGGGGCATGAAACATGAGAACCTACAGATGAGAGGTTCAGTGTCTGCAGCACTCCCTGCTTTATAGAAATCTTTATGCAAATTTGCACAACAGCCAAATGTGAATCACTAAGACAACACAGCATGCATTAAGTTGACACATGAAAACTTTCTTGCATGTGTGTAAATAAATTCATTGCACACATATCACGCTGTTGCAGATAAAATGCTGGAATATTGATAAAAACTTCAAACACCCAAAATATGATGCAAAAATGAACTATTAATCAAAATCATCATACCAGCAGCAACACACTTTTGCCAACAAGATACAAACTTCTGGATGCTGTTGTGAAACAATGTCAAGCTTCGGAATGCAACAAACTCACAGAATATGATTTCAACCAATGTTTGATTAGGAAAGGATTTACCCTATAGAAAGGTGTCCAGGTGCTTTAAAAAGTGATAATCCATAAGGGACAGATCAGGTGAAAAAGTCAGCTGAGGTAAGGTATTGTACCTCAAATGGTGCAGCTTTTGGATCATCTGGAATACAACGTAGGGTCTCAAAGGAGACTGTGGAAGAAATATCCTTCACAAATATATAACAAGTACAGGATTTTTATGGCAGCAAAAAATATCCACTGCCTTGCTTCCAGTTCAATGCATAACTTAACATCAGAAAACTTGAAAATCACATTGCTCAGGAGCGGGAATCGAACTTGCATCTCCTGACTCTTGTTCGAGCATACTATCCATTACACCACCCAGGAAAATGAAGTCCCAAGCATCAGATGCTTCCTCTCAAAGTGTTTTTATTAAATTAGCAGTATTACAAACAAGGAGACTGTGGAAGAAAAATGATTAAATCAGCAGTATTGCAAACAAGGAGATTGTGGAAGATAAATTATTAAATCACCAGTATTGCAAACAAGGAGATTATGGGAGAAAAATAATTAAATCAGCAGTATTGCAAACAAGGAGATTATGGGAGAAAAATGATTAAATCAGCAGTATTGCAAACAAGGAGATTGTGGAAGAAAAATTATCATCAAACCAGAAGTACTGCAAACAAAGATTGTGGAAGAAAAAATACTACATCAGCAGTATTGCAAACAAGGACATAGTGAAAGAAAAATCATATTACAGTAGGAATGTGATTATTCGAGCTATTGTGGACTGGGCCTAGCTCAGATACCCAAAAACTTGGATAATACGGACCTTATTGCAATTTGAGGTTATAAATAAAGATGCATATGGTACACGTTACGTTTATTTAAAGATAACCTGTTACAAACATTTAAATGCGAGATTAAGTATATATAATATAAAACAAAACTTGCATAATTTTGAAAGACTTATTTAGAAAAGTAGTCCTTCAAAGTTTTCTGCTTGAAGATGCTCGCCATTTCATGCCAGTGTCGCAGTAGCAGAAGGTCCGTTGAAGTGGCCTCTGGTTGTTGTTCAATGTACTCCATAGCCTTCTCGATTGCCTTAAGTCCATCTGAATGGGCTATTTTTTCAGAAACTATACAGTCATTTTCATCGTCACTGCTCCACTTTAGTCTTTATTTACTGCTTCCACGATCATTTCGTCTGTTAATTCTAGCTGTTCGTCTCCATTTACCCACTCGGCTATATCATTTTGATTTGGTATTTGTTCAGCTGCTGGGAGACTTTGGACTAGCTCCAAAATATTGTCCTCGACGTTGTCTTCAGGTGTGTTCTGTGGTTGTTCAGATGTATTGTGCAGTAGTTTTTTCCACGATTTTTCTAGCGTGGCAGGTTGAATTTCCTCCCATGACGCTGCTGCCATATAAACCACATCCTTTATTGTGGTTTCTTTTAAACATTCAACAACTCCTTTTCCTTCTTCAATTTAGGCAATGAGATTTTTCAACAGCTTACGCTTGTAGTTTCTCTTGATGTTTTCTAACACCCCTTGGTCCATCGGCTGAAGAAGTGGGGTTACATTGGGGGAAAAAAACATAGCCTTAATTTCACCAGAAACCATTTCCTCAGCATCAGGATGGGCAGGACAATTATCAAGTAGTAAAATTGCTTTTTGAAGCAAGTTGTTTTCTTTTAGGTATGAGTCTACATGGGGCACAAAGTGATGGAAGAACCAGTCCTTGAAAATCGCCAAATCCATCCAAGCATTTTTTTGATTTCTATAAAGCACTGACAAGCTTGGAATTGGAATGTGCTTAAACGCTCTTGGCTTGGCAGATTCTCCAATGAACACTAACTTAAATTTACAGTTTTCAGTAGCATTCAAACAGGCCATGAGGGTGACTTTATCTTTGCTCTTTCTAAAGCCTGGAGCAGACGCCTCTTCCTTAGCAGCAAGTGTCTTAGATTCAACTGTTTCGAGAAAAATTGGAGGGGTAGTTGCATTATTGATTGAGGCCTGTTTCATTACAGTTGAACACCTGTTCCAAAGGCAAATTTTCTTTTTCAATCAGGGATTTCATTTCTTGTTTAAAATTCACTACAACCTCATGATCAGATGATAATTTTTCACTGGTAATATTGAGTTGTCGGATACCGTGCCTAGTTTTCCAATGATGAAGCCATCCTTTACTTGCAGTGAATACTGCATTTCCATCTTTAAAAAGTTTGTGAAATTCCAGTGCTTTTTATTGTAATATAGGTCCATTTACTGGACTATTCTTGTTCTTTAATTGGGTGAAGCACATAACCAACGCACTCGATGTTTTTTCAAACTCAGACATTTTCATAGTTTTCCTTGCCGTTTCATTTTTGCCCTTTGCACCGCCACTTTCTCTACTACCGCTGGCCTCTTGAGAACACCATTTTTCGATTCTATCCCGATTTCTTTTCCAGTCTCCTACAGTAACCTCACATGCATCTAAATCTAAAGCATTTTTTTTTATTGTCTCCCCTTGATCAATTCTTTTAATGGCTTTTAACTTGGTCTCTAATGAAACAAAAATCTTTTTTCTTTTCGCACTCATGTTGCTTTGAATTGCAAAACAGAACAGCACAACTTTATACTAAGGCCTCAAATAAAAACAAAGACATTCATTTTACAAATGAAACACAACACTGCACGGTTCACTGAAGCACGTGAATAGCAGAAGACACCCACTGACACTGACTGACTGACCTACATCCGGTACCCTGTGGCGGGTGCGCGGGACGAGCGGGGAGTCATAGATCAGTGACCTTGGCAAAAGTACACCAACACGGCTGTGTTCGTAATTTCACTGGTACCTCGGATGATGGAGGCTCAGATAATCGCGGTCCTACTGTATTAAATCATCAGTATTTCAAGCATGGAGAATATTTGGTATCAATAGTACCTTCTGGTTTACTGTGTGGTTTATCTTCAAGGCTCACTTTGATGGATCGGAATTCAGCAAACCAACATTGCTTCTTGCATTCAATAACAGTTCATTCTCCAAATGCTGTATTGATGTTGCAAGCTACCTCTAACCCAGGGTGTTCAAGTTTAAACTTGTAAGAAAATGGAACAAATTTGGCTCACTCTGATCCATCATCCTCTTCACTGTGGCACAATCCCCGTGGATCTGAAGCTACTGACGAAATGGCCAGAGCTTTATAAGGCAGCAGTCTTGATGCTTTAGATTTACATTTCACATCATGCAATGTGTTAATTCACGAATCCCATGTGAACTGCAAGTCTGCAAAAACCAACATTTCATCTGCAAAAAATTAATGCATAAAGAAATCCACTTAACTGGTTAATCATTAAGAACACAATATCTCCAAAGTAATCGAGGTAGTTGCCTTCAATGCACGATCTTACTTAAGATCGTGCATTGAAGGCAACTACCTCGATTACTTAGGACTATTTCTGCACGAATTCGAATTCTCCTAACACAATATCTTTTAAAACAAATATTATAAGTGATTCACGTCATCTAGAGTAAGCTTTCCTTTGTTAATTCAGGGTTCATCCTAGGACTAAAAGAGAGCAGGGTGCTTGCTATGTAAAAAAGGGCAGCTTACACAGTCAAAGAGCATTAGGGTGTAAATTGACCTTACAAAAACAAGACCGTACACGGTACACTAATTAATCGGAAAAGTTCAACAGTAATTCACTGTGGATATTAAAATATTATTATTATATATATCATTATCAGTAAGCAGGGGGTGTACTGTCGATCACATTCTTTATAATTTGCGAAAAAAAATTGCTTTGGCGATTACCTTTTTGTACTATAACACTTTGGGAGGGAAAAACAAAACAAAACTGGATTTGCAAATAGGTTGGCTAAAACTTTTAAAAAGTCAGAGCAACTCCTGAATAAGTGCTAGTTCAATTTTAGAAAATATTCTTCCTTCTTCAGCATTTGAAATTGCTAAGGTACATGCAATGTTTAAAAGTTTCTGTATTGGTAGGAATCTTATACCCACAGTTCCTTCTGATTCTGGCAGAATTGAATGTATTTCTGGAACTGACGAACTACTACTCTCAATATCAGTTTGAGATAGAAACATTGATTTGTACTCATCTCACTCTGATAGTAAGTCATCATCTAGGTCAAAGTACTTGGCCAGCACCATTACTTTAGCAATGCCATAAAGGCTTAAGAGCAGTTTTTGACTATACTTTTCTAAGATCAAGGTTTGTAACAATAGACTGTTTCTTTAACAGTCTAGAAATGGTTTCATGCAAATGATCAATAAACGCATGTACATCTCTTTCAAATGGACAGTTAGGAGTAGGGTGGTCATTTTAGACTTGAGGGCACATAGGTTGGAATTTTTTTAAATTAAAGGAAATGCAGGGTGCAGCACCTTTCTAAAAGCAGCTAGGATGAACCCTGGTTAATTTCCAGTATGGTACAATCAATATTTTACATTCTGGTACCAGCCACCACACATTAAAGCTTGTGCAACAAAACTATCAGGTAGCTGGCTCTCTATGGGCTGACTCAAAACAGCTGCAGTTGTCACTTTCTCTGCAAATCTGTTAATAAAATATCTCAACTACGTACCCTCGTAAAGACATTTAATTTTCTTGATTATACTCTTGGCACTTCAATGATAGGCCCAATTGTTAAATATGTGTGTATCCATAGTAAAAACAAGCACAGTAATGATGCCACGCACAAAAACAACACACACATTGAAGAGCCAAAAATATTATGACCACCCATTTATTATGTATTTTGACCTTCACGTGCTGCCAAAACAGCTTACCTGGCAAGGCATGAACACTACAAGACTTCTAAAGATGTCTTGTGGTATCTAGTACTAACACATTACCAACAGATCCTGTAATCCTGAGCTGCCACAGATCAGATTTGCTGTTCCAACTGAAATGACAGACGCTTGATTAGATTGATGTCAGGGGAATTTGGAGGCTAGGGAAATACTTTAAAGTCTTCCTTTTGTTTTATGAACCATTCTCGAACAATCCCAGCAGTGTGTGCATAGTGCATAGCATAAGGGTGTGGTGGTAATAATGTTTTGGCCCTTAAGTGTTTATACATGTATATATCATCATCATCATCATCATTGTCAACCATTATCAATCCACTGCTGGACGAAGGTCTCCCCAAGTTTCCTCCACAACGGTCTGTCTTGTGCCAGTCTCCTCCATGTCACCCCTGCATACTTTCGAATTTCATCCACCCATCTCCCATGTGGTCTTCTTCTGGGTCTTTTCCTGTCCCTTGGAATCCAATCTAAAATTTCAGCTGTCCATCGATGATCTGTCCTTCTGGCAGTATGTCCAGCCCATTGCCATTTCAGGGATTTAACTCTGATCACGATGTCTTCCACTCTTGTCATTTTTCGCATCCACGAGTTCCTCTTCTTATCTCTCCTGGTTACACCAAGCATGCACCTCTCCATGCTTCTTTGAGTTGTCTGCAGCCTTTGTATGTCTCTTTTAGTTAAGGTCCACGTCTCCGCACCATACGTAAGCACTGGAAGGATGCATTGATCAAACACTTTTCTTTTAAGACATAATGGCATATTGCTCTTGAAAATTATGCTGTTTCTTCCAAAAGCTCTCCAGGCAAGTTTTGTACGCCGATTAATTTCTTCATCAATGTGACCCTCACTTGATATCTGCTGTCCAAGATAAACGTACGTGTCTGTTATCTCCAGCTTTTCTCCATCAATCGATAAATCTTCATTTCTTGTAAAAGCATTGAACATCACTTTTGTCTTCTGAAAGTTCATTTTTAATCCCACTTCTTTACTCTTGTCAGCAAGTTCCTGGATCGTACTCTGCAGCTCTGATGGGGTAGTTGCAAAAATGACTACGTCATCAGCAAAACGAAGGTGGGTTAGATAATCTCCATTAATCTTTATCCCCTTGTTTTCCCAGCTCAGTGACTGAAAAACACCCTCCAATGTGGCATTAAAGAGCTTCGGAGATATGGTGTCACCTTGTCTCACTCCCTTTCCAATTTTTACGTGTGTTGTATTTTCAAACAGCCTAATCTTTGCACTTGCATTTTCATAGATGTTATTAATAATATTAATGTATGCATCTTCAATACCGCAGGTTTTCAGAGCCATTGTAACTGCTGATGGTTTCACCGAATCAAAGGCTTTTTCATAATCGATAAAAGCCATGCACAATGGAAGTTCATATTCCCTCGCTCTTTCAATTAGTTCTCTCAGCACGTGGATATGATCTATTGTGCTGTAGCCACTCCTGAATCCAGCTTGTTCTCTCGGTTGAGCCATGTCCAGTGTTACCTTCAAGCGGTGTGAAAGAACTTTAGTGAAGATTTTATAAACTACTGATAGGAGGCTGATAGGTCTGTAGTTTCCGAGATCCTCAATGTCACCTTTCTTATGCAGCAGGATCATTGTAGCGGTGTTCCAATCCTCAGGAATCTTTCCTTCATTAAGGCATCGAGTGAAAATTTGGGCGAGTACTGTTTCGATTTCTCCACTTGCTTCTTGTATGATGTCTACAGTAATTCCATCTTCTCCTGGAGCTTTTCCTCGCTTCATGTTCTTGATTGCATGTGCAACTTCTGCTGGAAGGACTGGAGGAACTCTGGTACCGGTATCTTTCATGATGTCTGGAGTGCATATATCATCCCTTTCATATAATTTGGAGTAGAAATCTTTCACTCTTGTCAAAATTTCGCCTTTATTTCTTGTTACAGAACCATCTTCTTTTCTCAGTGCCATAATCTGTTTTCTTCCCTTACTGAGATGTCCCTTTGCTATCTTTAGGCTTTGGTTGTTTTCAATTGCTTTCCTCACTAGTTCACAGTTGAATTTCCTTACGTCTTCAGTGATACTTTTTCTTACTGTCTTGCATAGCTCTATATATTCCACTTTGGAAGTCACATCTTCTTTAGTTGTCCTCATCTCTCTTCTTTTTTGCATCAACATTTTGGTTTTTCCTGATAATTTGTTCACATGCAACTTGTTCTTAGACCCAGCTAATTTTGTTGCTGTTTCCATAAGAGCTTTGGTTACTTTTCTGTTAACTTCAGAGATGTCCACTTCTTCCGATGTTAGGCCTTCTAAAGCAGAGAACCTGTTCTTCAGTTCTAACTTGAAGGTATTATGGTGTTTTTTAAGGTTGGTTATGTCAATAGATTTTGTTTGTCCTATGAGCTTGCCACGTTCAAGTTTAGTGTTGAGGTGCATCTTACATCTCACCAATCTATGGTCACTACCTGTGTTGAACTTGTTTAGCACACTGCAGTCTTCTATGACGAATTTTTTGTTACACATAATAAAATCAATTTCACTTGTCATCCCATTTGGATGTCTCCATGTCCATTTCCTGTGTGGCTTTTTCTTGAAGAAGGAGTTCAAGATGAAAAACCCTTCTGCCTCTGCAAACTCAACGAGAGTATTTCCACGCTGGTTTCTGTTGCCGTGACCGAATTTACCTACCGAAGTTTCATTCTGTTGCCGTTGCCCTATTTTTGCATTGAAATCTCCCATAATTATTTTCAAGTGCTGCTTACCTTTATTATTTAGATGACAAATTTCCTCATAAAATTCTTCAATTTCTTCTTCAGGATGACTTGTGGTGGGTGCATAAGTTTGAATAATCTGAGCCTGGTATCTTTTCGAGAGTTGGATAACAAGTCGTGCAGCTCTGTCAGAGGAACTTTCAACTTCTACAACTTTATCCTTCAGTTTCTTGTTTATTATAAATCCAACACCACTAGTTCTGCCAGTATCTGTCCCACGATAGTAGAAGAGATGTCCACTTTTCAGTTCGATGAGATCTTCTCCTTTTCTCCTTACCTCACTTAGCCCCACGATGTCCCACTTGATCCTTTGTAGTTCCTCTTCCAATTCAAGAAGCCTTGAATCAGAAGATAGGGAGCGTCCATTGTAAGTAGCCAAGGTCAGCATCAGATGGCAGCCTAGTCCGGTCCTCCGGGGATTCTTAGCACCCTCTGCCTTCATGTCGCACTGGCCGCTGCCTTGGCCAGGTACATTCCAGCTGCCGGAGACTGAGGGCCAAGATTTAAGTTGTGGAATCATTTTGGAGGGGTTTGGCCATAACTCACCACGCTGGCCAAGCGGGTTGGTGAGTGTGGGATAACATTTCCTCTGATCCCGATGGTATAGTTATACCGCTATGGGCGGTCGTCAGAGCCCCTTTAGTGGGAACAGGATGCACCACGAGAAGGCGGGGTTGACATTTGTCAAGGAGAGGCTGTGATGTTACGCATCACCTGACCTTACATGTATATATACAGTAGTATATATATAAACAGCACAGCTGTTTATTTGGGACAATTCTTGTAGTATATATATGTTAATTGGGGCAGCTGTTTATTTGAGACAATTCTTGAAGAAAATCTCAAATTAGCTCTTGGAAATAAAGTTTGGCATAACAGGGGAAGCTGGCTAATTGGACAAAAGAGTACTAGCCACGATGAGTCACAATTAACTGGAATCTACTTATAAATATATACTTTAGGTACTTAATTTCAGGCCATATCCTAGGATTTCATGAACGAATATGCATATACAGTCGAACTTGGTTAAGACGAGCTCGGGTATAACGAGGTCCCGGCTATAGCGAGTAAATGCCAGAAGTTTGGTTTCGTATGCAATTAGTGTTAAATTATCCTGCTTGTTACGAGTATCAACTCTGTTATAGCGAGCAAATTTGCAAGACTTTCAGATTTTTTTGTTACACCCAGTAAAGATAGCGCAGCATTGAAAGGTGGCATCAATTAGCCACCTGTTACTCAAAAAGACCGTCTGTGTGTCACCTGCTCCGAGAGAAAAGCGGGGAGCGTTTTATGACGTCTTGCATTTCAGCCCAGGGGTAGGTGGGGACGGCATTTTGTGGGGGAAAGCTTCCCAGCCTTTCCTTTGCCACTGTTTACGAGAGGATTCCTGGAATTTGCTTTCTCTCATTGGCTGCTATGGTCTAACCCCACACGTTTTCTTAGTGCATTCAGTATTTCAACTTCGCACGGGACACATCGTAACCTTTTTTTAATCAGAAAGTCGCACGTAGCCCTACTCTTGCAACATCACTTATGCTTTCCCTCCCCCTTTTCTATTAAGTGTGATATTGTGAGCAAAATGGTTGGTGTTAAAAGAAAGGCTCTCTCCATCAGAGAGAAAATGGATATTATTCAGGAACTGCAAGACGGCGAGAAAAATTCAGCTGTTTGGAAAAAGTATGGGCTTTCATCATCTACCGTATCTACATTGTGGAAGAACAAAGATGCAGTTTTGTTAGCATTTGAAAACAATCTTACAGATTGCAAAAAAATGAAAAAGTGTGAAAAAAATTATATTGATGAAGCTTTACTTTGTTGGTTTACAGTTCAACGTGATGCTGGTTTTCCTATCAATGGACCGATTTAAAAAGTGCAAGCAGAAAAATTTGCAGTACAGTTCGGTCATGAGAATTTTATATGCAGTAATGGGTGGCTTGATCGCTTCAAGAACAGACACAATATTGTTTACGCAAAAATGTCAGGGGAATCAATGTCTGCGGATACGGAATCTGTAAGTCAATGGCTAAAAAACGTTTGGCCCAGCTTCATTTTTGAATTCAGTGAGCAGAACATATTCAATGCTGATGAAACGGGCATTTTTTACAAGGTAACCCCTGACATGACTAACTTTTAAAGGCGAGAAATGCATTGGAGGTAAATTGGCAAAGGATCGGCTAATCATTCTAATTTGTGCGAACATGGCAGGAAATGAAAAAAGAAAATAATTGGTGATTGGCAAATCATTAAAGCCTTGATGTTTTAATAATGTTCAGCATCTCCTGGTTGATTATAAAGCAAACAGAAAGGCGTGGATGACATCAGATATCTTTACAAGAGAACTTCATAAATGGGATCGTGAACTACGAAAGAAAAACAGAAACATTTTGCTGTTAATAGACAATTGTCCAGTACATCCCAAAGCAGAAAACTTGACAAATATCAATCAAACTTGTGTTCCTACCACCAAACACAACATCAATTCTACAGCCTATGGACCAAGGGATTATTAGGAGCTTTAAGTGCCATTTTCGGCGATTTCTAATCGTTCAATTAATCCAGAAAATGGAGAAGAAGATAGAAATTAAGATTTCCATATTGGATGCAGTTCGTCTTATGAGAGAAGCTTGGGATAGTGTCACTCCGACAACCATTAAAAATTGTTATAGGAAGGCTGGTCTTCTAAAGGAGACTTTAGTAGAAAGCACTGAAGTGATTGATGACGATGATCTCTCCTTATCAGAATGGTTAAAAAGCAGAGATTCAAGCACCTTTAACAATTGCAATTCTCTTGATGATTTTATCGACATTGACACTGCGGTCCTAACAACTGGAATTTAAACAGAGGAACAAATTGTGCAAGAAGTCTTTGCGGTGAATGAAGAAACTGAAACCGACAGTGAAGGTGAAAACATTACAGAAACACAAGAAGTTGCGACTTACAATCAAGCACAAGATGTCTTGGATGTTTTGACTAGATTTTATGAAACTAATTCTGGCAATGAGTGTGTGTTCAGTGCATTATCAGTTGTTAAGCGTAATCTGATGGATTTTTGGTTGAAGTCAAGTACAACGCAGCTAAAATTAACCAAATTTTTTTCATACGAAATAAAAAGGATATATGCTTTGGGCAGATAGTACTTGTACCTGTGCTTAATTTTATCTAAGTACTGTATGGTACAAAAATTATAATACTGTATAGTACATATTGTATTTCATACAGTACGTATGTAGTTTACATGTCCATTATTCAAGAATTTCAACTTAATCTGCATCACATTGTACGTACTTACATATGTATGTATTACAGTATGTATAATGGTACGTGTAGTTCTGTGTTAGTATGTAGTACTGTATGTATGGGATGTAAGGTCAGGTGATGCGTAACATCACAGCCTCTACTTGACAAATGTCAACCCCGCCTTCTCGTGGTGCATCCTGTTCCCACTAAAGGGGCTCTGACGACCGCCAATAGCGGTATAACTATACCATCGGGATCAGAGGAAATGCTATCCCACACTCACCAACCCGCTTGGCCAGCGTGGTGAGTTATGGCCAAACACCTCCAAAATGACTCTACAACTTAAATCTTGGCCCTCAGTCTCCGGCAGCTGGAATGTACCTGGCCAAGGCAGCGGCCAGTGCGACATGAAGGCAGAGGGTGCTAAGAATCCCCGGAGGACCGGACTAGGCTGCCATTTGATGCTGACCTTGGCTACCTATAACGGACGCTCCCTATCTTCTGATTCAAGGCTTCTTGAATTGGAAGAGGAACTACAAAGGATCAAGTGGGACATCGTCGGGCTAAGTGAGGTAAGGAGAAAAGGAGAAGATCTCATTGAACTGAAAAGTGGACATCTCTTCTATTATCGTGGGACAGATACTGGCAGAACTAGTGGTGTTGGATTTATAATAAACAAGAAACTGAAGGATAAAGTGGTAGAAGTTGAAAGTTCCTCTGACAGAGCTGCACGACTCGTTATCCAACTATCGAGAAGATACCAGGCTCAGATTATTCAAACTTATGCACCCACCACAAGTCATCCTGAAGAAGAAATTGAAGAATTTTATGAGGAAATTCGTCATCTAAATAATAAAGGTAAGCAGCACTTGAAGATAATTATGGGAGATTTCAATGCAAAAATAGGGCAACGGCAACAGAATGAAACTTCAGTAGGTAAATTCGGTCACGGCAACAGAAACCAGCGTGGAAATACTCTCGTTGAGTTTGCAGAGGCAGAAGGATTTTTCATCTTGAACTCCTTTTTCAAGAAAAAGCCACACAGGAAATGGACATGGAGACATCCAATTGGAACGACAAGTGAAATTGATTTTATTATGTGTAACAAAAAATTCGTCATCGAAGACTGCAGTGTGCTGAACAAGTTCAACACAGGTAGTGACCATAGATTGGTGAGATGTAAGATGCACCTCAACACTAAACTGGAACGTGGCAAGCTCATAAGACAAACAAAATGTATTGACATAACCAACCTTAAAAAACACCATAATACTTTCAAGTTAGAACTGAAGAACAGATTCTCTGCTTTAGAAGGCCTAACATCGGAAGAAGTGGATATTTCGGAAGTTAACAGAAAAGTAAACCAAAGCTCTAATGGAAACAGCAACAAAATTAGCTGGGTCTAAGAACAAGTTGCATGTGAACAAATTATCAGGAAAAACCAAAATGTTGATGCAAAAAAGAAGAGAGATGAGGACAACTAAAGAAGATGTGACTTCCAAAGTGGAATATATAGAGCTATGCAAGACAACACGAAAAAGTATCACTAAAGACGTAAGGAAATTCAACTGTGAGCTAGTGAGGAAAGCAATTGAAAACAACCAAAGCCTAAAGATAGCAAAGGGACATCTCAGTAAGGGAAGAAAACAGATTATGGTTCTGAGAAAAGAAGATGGTTCTATAACAAGAAATAGAGGCGAAATTTTGACAAGAGTGAAAGATTTCTACTCCAAATTATATGAAAGGGATGATACATGTACTCCAGACATCATGAAAGGTACCAAAGTTCTTCCAGTCCTCCCAGCAGAAGTTGCTCATGCAATCAAGAACATGAAGCGGGGGAAAGCTCCAGGAGAAGATGGAATTACTATAGACATCATACAAGAAGCAAGTGGAGAAATCGAAACAGTACTCGCCCAAATTTTCACTCGATGCCTTAATGAAGGGAAGATTCCTGAGGATTGGAACAATGCTACAATGATCCTGCTACATAAAAAAGGTGACATTGAGGATCTCAGGAACTACAGACCTATCAGCCTCCTATCAGTGGTTTATAAAATCTTCACTAAAGTTCTTTCACACCGCTTGAAGGTAACACTGGACATGGCTCAACCGAGAGAACAAGCTGGATTCAGGAGTGGCTACAGCACAATAGATCATATCCACGTACTGAGAGAACTAATTGAAACAGCGAGGGAATATGAACTTCCATTGTGCATGGCTTTTATCGATTATGAAAAAGCCTTTGATTCGGTGAAACCATCAGCAGTTACCACGGCTCTGAAATCCTGCGGTATTGAAGATGCATACATTAATATTATTAATAACATCTATGAAAATGCAAGTGCAAAGATTCGGCTGTTTGAAAATACAACACACATAAAAATTGGAAAGGGAGTGAGACAAGGTGACACCATATCTCCGAAGCTCTTTAATGCTACATTGGAAAATGTCTTTCAATCACTGAACTGGGAAAACAAAGGGATAAAGATTAATGGAGATTATCTAACCCACCTTCGTTTTGCTGATGACGTAGTCATTTTTGCAACTACCCCATCAGAGCTGCAGAGTATGATCCAGGAACTTGCTGACAAGAGTAAAGAAGTGGGATTAAAAATGAACTTTCAGAAGACAAAAGTGATGTTCAATGCTTTTACAAGAAATGAAGATTTATCGATTGATGGAGAAAAACTGGAGATAACAGATACGTATGTTTATCTTGGACAGCAGATATCAAGTGAGGGTCACATTGATGAAGAAATTAATCGGCGTACAAAACTTGCCTGGAGAGCTTTTGGAAGAAACAGCATAATTTTCAAGAGCAATATGCCATTATGTCTTAAAAGAAAAGTGTTTGATCAATGCATCCTTCCAGTGCTTACGTATGGTGCAGAGACGTGGACCTTAACTAAAAGAGACATACAAAGGCTGCAGACAACTCAAAGAAGCATGGAGAGGTTCATGCTTGGTATAACCAGGAGAGATAAGAAGAGAAACTCGTGGATCCGAAAAATGACGAGAGTGGAAGACATCATGATCAGAGTTAAATCCCTGAAATGGCAATGGGCTGGACATACTGCCAGAAGGACAGACCATAGATGGACAGCCGAAATTTTAGATTGGATTCCAAGGGACAGGAAAAGACCCAGAAAAAGACCACATGGGAGATGGGTGGATGAAATTCGTAAATATGCGGGAGTGACATGGAGGAGACTGGCACAAGACAGACCGTTGTGGAGGAAACTTGGGGAGACCTTCGTCCAGCAGTGGATTGATAATGGTTGACAATGATGATGATGACTGTATGTATGCATTTTTCAAGAAATCCACAACTAACCGAAATATTGTACGGTAATTTCAACTAAACGTAAGTACTATGTATTTCTCAACATTAAACATTGTATGTACTATATTTGATAATGAAATTTATTTTTTGAATGATTTCTTTGATATTTTGGTTCTTTCCCTGATTATACGAGTAACAGCTATAACGAGCAATTTGTTCGATCCCGAACAGCTCGTCTTAACAGAGTTCGACTGTATTACATATTTCAAGAAAAGAAAAACACGCTTAAGTTACACACAGTTATAATAACATATAAATTTGAGAAATAGATGACAACTTCTTATTTTCCAACTACATCAGATTTGAAGTATCATTACATTCCAATGATGCAATCAGTCCTAAAACTTGACAATCAAATGACATTGTACAGTATATGCATCTTCTGGTAACCATTTTAAATCCATTTCTATTTCCATAACAAACATAAATGATAATAATAACAGAGGGATTGTTCCTTTGGATTCAAGACTGTGCTATTGCAAACTAGAGCTACAAGAAAAACATAATGCAAGTTGTGAATGATGACACCTGTAGAATGAGTGGAAAAGCAAAGAAGCCATACAACACATTTTAGCTGGCTGCTCTCTTTTTGTTTAAAAACAATAGCTTAACAGACATGACTAGGTAGCCAAGATCTTATATTAAGAGCTTGGTATTAAATATGGCTTTACCCAAGGCTATACTCCACCATATTACAAATACCAAACAGAACCTGTTCTCGAAAATCAGAATTACATCATTACTAGGACACACCTGTCATCACAGACAAGACCATAGATGACAATCGACCTGTCATTGTAATTGTAGACAGAAAACTGAAATCACAACATGCTGGGCTTTCTCCACTCCACTGAAATCAGTCATTTTGCTTGCTCAACTAATGTGTCACCACCTTGTGGAATACACACAAAACAGTCATACTCGAAGAAACTTCACAATATATTACACACATTAATGCGGGTTTCATAGCTGCAGCTTAGCATGATGCAGCGTATAAAAAAAAAAAAAATCTGTTTTTCACCAAAGTTTGTAATCACCTTGTACATTATTGTATTTACAAATATTACAATAAGGCACTAAAAACAAGGCATCTGACAGTTCACAATTACAAATAACACAGCACCAGTAAAGACCTAATTGGTGCTGTCTGGCAAAATTAGGTCTTAAGTGGTGAATTGGTTAAATATTTCACACAGTATTTCACAAATTTTTACTTTTCAGATTTATAGGTACACCAAAAACATCAGATGTCATAAAATGGAAAAAAAAAAAAATCTCATAACAGTCTCTCAAAACAAACATCCATTAAAATGTTACTAAGCAAGTTTCTCTAACCTGACCTGGAAACCACCCTCGTTCAATGCCCTGGCACCGTAGGATATACGAGTTCCACCTTCAAAAGTGGGTTTGACTGAAGGGTGAAGTTTGAACCTTTGAAATTCCCGGAAAGGATTGATGTAAGGATTAACATAATCCAAGCCAATGACAAAGCCTACAGCAACAAGAGGAGCTCCTTCATCAAGATGGTACAGAAAAGATCCACCATAGGTCTTTCGGTCCTAATCGGGGAGAAACAGTAAAACAGGGTAAATTCTACATTACTGAATTATTTTAAGCACATAAAAGTAAAGCATTCCTTATTAAGAATAAAATCACAACAGAGTATGAGATCAATATTTAGCTCAAATGTAAGTACTGCAATTTTCACCTTATAATCCAGTGATTATCTTCTAAAAAAGTTGTAAATTTAGGTTCTGCAGATAATATGCTAATTCTGCTGATAATATACTGATTTAACAAACAAACAAAAAATATTGTTTTTGTTCAGGAGTTTGTATGGAATGAAGGGGAAAGGGGTGTCACAATGAAATGTCAAGGAAGTTTGTGAGAATGGACTATGGGGTTACTTTGTGCTGTTGAGGACAATGCCAACTCTTGTGCATCCCAGAGAAAAATGAACTTCTCACCATTTCTCAACTAGCCAATGAAGACATATGTACAGCACTTGCTGAATGAATCCATGCGTGCCTCCTTTCAAAGTTTCTTGTTCTAGATCTCATGTGCTCTATGTCGTGTGTGTGTGTGTGTGTGTGTGTGTGTGTGTGTGTGTGTGTGTGTGTGTGTGTGTGTGTGTTGTTGTTGTTGTTGTTCAGGATGATGGCATTAACATATCTTTTAAATGTAAAGTGTGAAAGCTACGAGAAAACTGGATGAAGGAAGATTGTGTGTGTACACATTTACCAAGAGTGGGAAGGTGTGATGAGCAACTTCTGTAGAAGTTGCAATCTAGGTGAAAAAAGCATGGGATGACATTTCACCAGAAATTATTTAAAATGCATTCCAGAAATCAGGTGTTTGTCAGAATCCAGGTCAAAATCTAACAGACAGAAGTGATTACAGCAGCAACGAAGAAGAACCAAACAGCCCGATTTACCAGAAGGATACCTTCATATGTTTCATTCCAATTCTAAGGAATCAGATTTTGAAGGCTTTCAATGATTTTTTTTTTCCCTGATTAATTTGTAAGTCTTTTCCTTTATTACTGTAAAAACTTTTTTTTTTTTTTTTTTTACATGTATTCCTATGACTTGCTCTGTCTCAGTGTTTTATTAATGACAAGATACCATATTTTGGAACTGCATTAGCATGATTAAACATTCTACTCTATGGATGAATGCCACTAAGCTTTATTTAACAAGGGATAAAAATATAAAAAAGTAACCCAAAAGTACTTGAAATGAATTTCTTTATTTAATAAGATAATTTTTTTCTTACTGCTTTGGACTATTGGATCATCCTGTGACTGACATTTCTGTCGGAAAAATTACAGTTTCGGATCATCTGGGATGTTGTGTGGATTATATGGCTGTTTTTTTTTTTTTTTTTTTTTTTTCTGAATGTCAAGAAAAAAAAGTGAATTTCATGGCCTGCTGATTATACAACAAAAATTACAGTGTATAGTATTTATTACATCAAAAGGCAAAAAGTGCTTTGATGTCTTAACTGCTTGTGCATAAGTACAGAAGCAGAAGTCCACAAACAGACATTGAATCTCTTTTTATAATGTGTATTAACAACACATGAGGAGGGGAGGGGGTCATGTGTTCATTTTCTTGCCATTTTCATTATGGTTGTGCAACATGGAAATCATGCATGGAGGTCCAAAATGCAACATTTTCTTGAAATAAGTTAGGTGGGAACAGAGCAGTGGCGGCTCGTGGTGTAAAATGCTGGTGAGGCGAACGGTCTTGATGTAAATGTAAAACAGTAAAACATATGTTATTGAAAAATATATAAATTCGTATAACGTTATACGAACATATATATATATATCAGTGGCGTAGCCGGTGGGGGTCGTGGTTTGCACCCCCTAAGTAGGCGAGACAGTTAGCTTTTTCTAAGTACGTTTTATAGATAATTTCCCTATTTAAATTCATTGATTTTTACATAACTTACAATGTAATACAAATAAATTACATTGATACATAATATCAATGTAATTTCTTGATAATAGAAGAGAAAGTAAAGCAAAGCGGCCAAAGAAGTTGCTTTATTAAATTTTTATTAAAACAACTATAATTTATTGCATTTTCTTCATTTTATTAAATTAGCTTCGTTTTGTATTAATGTTCAAGATGTGCGTACGTACCAATAGAAAAATATTTGTCGAAGCGCCCCCCAAATTGTTACACGTACCAATAGAAAAATATTTGTCGAAGCGCCCCCCCCCCCAAATTGTTACATACACAGTTATACAGCAGAAGTGCAGAACCCCCCCCCCTCAAAAAAGTTTCATATCAAAGGCAGTATCACCCATTGGATATCTTTGAAGTCCTGGGTTCGAGTCGGCTGAATCATTAAAATCCGCTGAGATTCGGAAGTCTCGTTAAGCCATTGGTCTCGGGTAGGCGCCTTGTTATAAACAGCTGTAAACCCCCATCCCTTAGGGCTTCAGCCCATGCCATTTAGCCCTTATATACAAATATTATTCAACAGTAATGGAATAAAATTATAGAAATATATGAAACACGGCGTGGGGAGTCTTTCTTCACGAAAAAAATCCAAAAATATTAGAGGGAAAATGTGCATATACCACTATATATATATGTGTGTGTGTGTGTAATATACGCTACTTTTGCAACAATATTTTTATGAAAACAATTATTCGATAATTTTACAACAAAGAAAGAAATATTTCACCTGTATTCTTTTATGTAATACACTTGAGCGAAAATACGCAATTTGTGCGGTTTCTTTAGCTAGTCAATGCGTCACTCACATCCCAACGCCAGTCGGAGATCCACTTCTTAAAAAATTCAAAGTAAATCATTTGAATAGAAATTGCTTTCTCGCGAAATGTTTCTTGAGCTTGAATAAAAGTCACAGTTCGATTGGCATATTAGTGAAGGTGCATTTAGCACGGGTCACAAACTGAAGTCCAGGCTCGTGATAACTATGTACAGGAGAAGTCAAGTTAAGGAAGCACATTTCTATATAAAAAAAGTATTAGGTAATTTAAACCTGGAATTAAAAACAGAGGAATACGATATTAATTTGCTTTGGTCTCGAACATAATGCTCTCAGTTTATGTTTTATAAATAAGTTCAATTCTGCGATCCTTTTTGGCTGCAAATTTGTCTATGATCAGATCATAAAATGGTTGAGTGGACATTAGATGGTTCAGCAATTCTTTCTCGATTGAAATTTTAGCGAGTGAAGACAAACGATCTTGTGCCGTTGTATTACGGAGGTAAGTCTTAATTCTCTTCAAACAAGAAAAACTCCTTTTCAGCAGAAGAACTTGTTGATGCCAGGGTCAATACAAGAGAAAATAATTTGTAGGCTTCTGGTAACACATCTTTCAGCTCGTTTTCTTTCATTATTTTCAAGGTTTTCTGAACACTGAGTTCCCTGAAGTTGTGATCATTATATAAAAATTTAATTCGTTTTTAGTCGTTGTGTGTCTGTAAAAATGTTTGGATAAATTTTTGAGAGTGTTAAGGGCACTGGATGGAAATGACTCTGAATAACTATGGTATTTTGAGCTGTCAACTAGCTGCAGAAACTCGAGCTTTTCCATATCTTCAAATCTGGTATTTATTTGGACTATTATGCTGTCAACGATTTCGTAAAACAAAATTTTGTAATAGTTTTCCACTTCTTCTTCAGTCAAATGTTTCTTTTTGGCGACATTTAGGAATTCCACTCAAACTATTTGCTTCACTGAAATGTTTCAAGTAAGTGGTTACATTCCTTTTCTTATTTATTCGTTCGCAACATTGTTTAATTTGTCTTTGGCAATAACTGATATCTAAAGTCTTTTTTTGTAAAACATCAAACAGTACATCCGTAATTCCAAAAATGTCATCAAAAATCAGTGATAAAAAAGCAAATTCAAAATTAGTGAAATTTTTCAAATATCCTATGGCTCCGTTGATTGATTCTGCCGTTGATTCCGGGTCATTCATTATGTTTTCAAACACATTCTTTAATTTGCCCCATTCGCTTACAATTAAACGCAAAATTTGCGAACGTGATGCCCAACGTGTTTCCGCTATTTGAGGAATCCGTTTCCCAACAACTGAATCTGCTACGTGGGTTCTCTTGGCAGATTTATGAAAAAATGAGGGCATGCTGGATACAGTTGCGAAATATATGCGACATTTTACAATACTTTTGCACCCCTGTTGTAGGACAAGGTTAAGGCGGTGGGCGAAACAGTGGGTAAACAAAGCTTGCGGGGCTTCTAGCTTGACTCTTTTCTGCAGACCGCTCAACTCTCCAGCCATAACGCTTGCACCATCATAACACTGGCCTACTAACTTTGATTTAAAATCAAACTCCTCCAAAACCGATGCTAGCAGATCATAGAGTGCCACAGCAGTCCTGTCAGTGCTGATATCATAAAAACCAAGGAAGCGCTCAACTACTTCACAATTTGAGTCCAATATGTATCTGACAATTATTGAACACTGTGTTTTTTGAGTAATATCAGGTGTATCATCAACTTGCACTGAAAACAAATTTGACTCATTAATTTTCCTTTTAACACATTCGTTTATATATTCATGAATACACTCCAGTAAATCATTCTGTATCGTTTTAGATTGTCCAGAAAATAAGTTTCGTATTTCTTCAAAATGTGCTTTTAATTCTGCGGTGCTCCTACGAAGTAACAAATGGAACATCTCCTTGAAATTACCTTTATTTAATGAGGAAATAGATTCATCATGTCCTCGAAAAGGCAGTTCTTGCTTGCTTAGAACGACAACTAAATCGATTATATGTTCCATAAAAAGCCTATTTAGTCTGACCTTTTCATTAAACTTAGCTTTATGAAGAGCAGCATTTTCTTTGAGCATATCAGAAATAGTGTTTATATTTTTTTCCCATTCGTTTCAGACCTACGTGATTAGTTATATGCTCTTTAGAGCTTTCGTGCAATTTTGCACTACGAGAAAAGTTTTTCAGATCAAAATAACCCGTTGTATTCCCCACATTTTTCTTATTGCTCAAAAGTAAACATGGCCAGCAAAAGAGAGTTTGCTTGTAATAGCTACCAGAAAGCCAGGGGGAAATCTCGTACCATGATTTATTGAAAGACCTAAAAACGATTTGCCGCACTTCTTATCTTTAGATATTGAACTTATTATAGGTGTCGGTCTTCCAGATATGAGAACATCCCTTTTATCATAATCTTTCCAGTGTTTAAAAGGAATTTCTTCCAGAACACAAATCACATCGTTTGTTGGGCCATTCATATTTTCCAACCAAAATCAAAATATGCTGTTTAGTAACAATAACAAAATAAAAAGAAGAAAACTCAACATTACTATGAACTAGCCAACACCCGCAGAAGAGAGGATTGAAAACACACTACAAAAAGTTAGACTCAAATACACTCTGACGAATAGTTAAAGCTACGTAGTAATCATCGTACTCCAAAGCGTCTAGAGGCGAACGGCGTCATCGCCTGTAAAACCACTTTTTACCAAGGTTATCTGCTCATTTTCCCGCGCCCATTGGATACACAATCCTTGGGTTATCCAATAACAGCAGAGATGCGATTCCAGTTTAAGCGAAATGGAGTGTCGCCTCAGAAATTTCCTTTCTCTTACTGGAAGTCTGGCACCTCCTTAGGTAGACCTCGGACCGTGGGGGTGGGGGTTCACTCTGTAGGGCTCTTCTCTGATCCCCAGTTCTCAAAACAGGCTTCTCATCGAGACGATTCAGCCGGTCGCCTCTAAGCGCTTAAAACATGCAGCTGCTTTGCAAAAATAATTATTCATTCCTCTTCTTGAAAGCCTTTCTTTAACCTAATTCATGGATCACAATGTGAATTTCAGTGTTTCATGTATCCTGCAAAGTTCTTATATCTTTGTTACTGACCGAAGTTTGTTTTTTTCACTTCTCATTCTGCGGAATTTCAGGTGAGGCGGCGCCTCACTTGCCTCATCTGACGGGCCGCCACTGGAACAGAGGTGATTTTTACTTAATCTAACAGACCGAATGAAAATTAAAAAAACTCTTCCACTTGTTTAGATCTTGATTTTTTCAGCCTCTTCACAAGACAATTAAAAAAACAAAAAGGTGTACACAATGCTTACCAGTGGCCACCCTACTGTGTGCTCTACTGTGCCAGGTTTGTGCTTTGCTGGATCAATTTCCCACAGTTCTTTTAAACCAATACCATATGTTTGTGGATCACAGCTGCTCCTCAAATTATAATGTTTGTACAGCTGCTTGGCTAAATGTCCATGACACCCTTCAGCAAAGATTGTACATTTTGCATGAAGTTCCATGCCTCTCTCAAATGAATCCTAGGGATAGAAACAAAAAATCAGTTAGTCCATTGATTTATTATTATGAGCAGCGCAAAAACAATGTTCTCACACACACACACACACACACACACACACACACACAAAAGCACATAAAAACATACATAGCCAGTGTGAGTGCATTAAAAAACAGTTACCAGGGTGGGAACCATTGAGACCTTTTACCCAGGAGGAGATACATGAACCCCGGACCACTACATTGGCAGGATATATATATTGTTACGCTTGCCCCCAATACCAGGGTTGCGTCCCTGCTTGACATGAATTCTTTTCGATACAGTGAGAATTAAATGAATGAAATTTGGATTCAGTTGATTGGCTGAAAAATAATAATTAGTAGAAGGATTTAGCACAAACACAACATTGAATTACAGTCAAACCTCGATTTAATGAACTTCAAGGGACCAACAGTCTTGTACATAAAATCGTGGAATTCACTAAATCGAGGAACCTTTCGAATGCAATATTCGAATTAAGCTAGTGTTCATAACAGAATAAGTAAGCAGCTAAGTTTCTTTCTTCCAGTGAAATTTTACTTATTTATAGTACTTTTAATTACAACATTTATTATCAAAAATGTTATAATACATACACATTTACTTTGCATATTAAATACATAATTCGTAGATATTAGATTTCAGTATGTAGCATCAAAATGTAAGCATACTTTAAAATTGCAGGAAAAATACGATAGTTTTTTTTTTCTGAGCATTTAAGCTTCTTAAATAATGATTTTAATATAAAACCACTCACTCGTACATTCTTGATAAATAAGTATACAGGACATTGTCTCTGTACGAACAAATGAATAAGATAATCAAAGAACCAATAAAATTAAAAGCCGTAAAACTTTCACTCCATTAGTTTAATCTAAAGATACACATTAGTGCTTAAACATC
Organism: Macrothele yani; assembly: GCA_039090855.1. NCBI lineage: Eukaryota > Metazoa > Arthropoda > Arachnida > Araneae > Macrothelidae > Macrothele > Macrothele yani. The sequence continues at coordinate 45,783,536 of CM077004.1, forward strand.
GCTGACGTAACACACACATACTATGTTTACCTATACTGCCCTGGTTTGTATAAATAGCAGCACTGTTCAAATGTTCGCTTCACATTTGAAGATGAGACCAAAGTGGCCCAAAAGTACTAACGTGAATTTTAAGTTAAACTAATGGATTGGAAGTTTTACGGCTTTTAATTTTATTGGTTCTTTGATTTTCTTATTCATTTGTTCGTACAGAGATGGTGTCCTTTATACTTATTTAATGATTTCAATATTTTAAGTTGCATAATGAGATATGTATGTTGTTTAATTTGACCTGTAGATTTAACACTGAGAAGAAAAGAAGAAGTGCAATTTGGGGGAAAATTTCAGAGGAATGGGCACGTAAAATGTGTGTCCCCTGAGTTGACAGAAAGCTATTGTTCTGTCTGTAGCTGAAAACAAGAATCTGCCAGGGTACCCTAGATTTCTTCCCACCACACCGCCTTTCTTTTTCCTGCTTCCCACCCATGCAAGAAAACATTGCGCTCCTTTGGAACTTGTTGGTCATTTGCTTCTTCTTATAAGAAGCTTACGCATAGTCACAGAAAAGGCGAACTGATTTATGATTCCGTCAAGCTGTGTCACAGATATAGTGTTCTTTGAAATGCTGATTAACTGCATGCATAAAATTTTCTTGTTACGCGAGGCTCCTAAGTTTTAATGTGAAAATCCTGGTTAACATACCCAGGTTCCACAGCCTTGAAATTTAATGTAGGCTCAACACTGAGTCATGGTCTTCTGTTCCTAAAAGTTGGTAGCTCAGTGTTCGGCCTACATTAGATTGCAAAGCTGTGCTACCTGGGTAGTTTGGTGGTTTAAAAAACATAAAAACTGTTCGCTAAATTGAGGAAATGTGCTCGTTAAATCGGATCGGGAAACACCAAGCATTAATTTCCATGTGATTTCATCCGTAACAAAAAATGTACGTAAAATCGCGGAATTCGTTAAATCGCAGTCCATTAAATAGGGGTTTGACTGTATTTGCTTTAAAGCTTAGATGCGACTTAAACAAAAGAAACAGATTTAACCCATATAAACTAGAATGAACTAATCTCAACCTTCATCATTTCTGACCAAATGAATTATTCTGTCCAAGAGTTCACACATAATCTGTCAATCGCCTCACGTGGCTCACAGAGATCCCTCACTGAATGCTTACGGTGTCAAGAAAATGTACTTACATTCCGTCATGATAATCCGCTCTTAAATTTAGTACAAATTAACACTTTGGAGACACACACATAGAACCAGCGGTGAGATGGCACAGTCTCGGTGTAGCACTTGTGTGAGCACCTTCTTTCTGTCGACCGGGAATCTTTCTCTCAGGAAAATAGCGTGGATTTCCTCTTCTTCTCAGCTGTTTGCGAGGGGAGAGGAGTACTGGAACAGACAGTTCTGGACCTGTGCAGGCTGCTGATTTGCTGAGAATGGCTCATCCCCGCGCTGTCCACACGTTTTGGCTTGAAGTAGTACGCAAATTCGACCCGCATCTCTGAACTGGAATCGGACGGCTGCTTTCAGTGGTTTCACCGCTGCTCCATTTCTCTTACCCCGCGATGGAATCTTTCACGAATTATCGCAGCCTGTTCCTGCTGTTATTCCACTTTTAGTCTTTTTGGCCTGCCATTACAGACCGGGCGCCAACTGTTGGCTTTCGTCCCTTCCCTTTCTGCAGCATGGTGATCGGAGCAGAAAATAAAGTGTCTCTTCGCTTCAGCATGTTAACATGGACCACCCTGTTGCTAGGTGCATTTGTTTCCTTAGTCAAGGGCTAAGACTCATAAAGATGTCTCTGCACAACGTTGCTGAATGTCATCTGGCCTTTCTCATGATGCTTCCTCCCATGCAAACTGTGAATTTTGGGCTGGCCCCTTAACAAACGAGCTGTCTTATCAGTGCTGAGCAACTTTGCACCCCAAAGAGCGTTCTCTGAAGTTACTAATAGAGCAAATACTATGGGGGAATTCGGTTAGGGCTGAGAGACTGAAGACAAGGCAATTTATTGCCTTGTTTTCACCACTCTTGGGAAGATCGCTTCTGAAAGGCTCGGATGGGGAAATAAGGCCTTCAAAACATCTTACTTGCCTGCCAAAAAGTTGCTTCTTCTCCCAGCTCATTTTTGACCCTAAAACCCATTTGCCAATTTTTGCACAAGAACCCCATGTTACAATATATATATAGATTTCAGTGATGAATGTAATGCAAAGAAGCTAGGCTGAAGCAGACTGCAATATTTCAAAAACTACTTAAAAATAAAATATAGCAGTGAGCAGTTGTTAAGATGACCTAACCAAAGTCAAAAATGTAGATTCAAAGGCTTCTTTAAGCCTCAAAAAGTGAGCTAAACTATCATTTCAGCTAGTTACTAATAAGTAGGAATAGTAAATTTATTTTTATAAGGCAATCACATTTCATGAAAATCTGAAATAGTACAACTGGTAACCCCATCAGACCTTTAGTGGAATATTCTTTTTCTCCAGCAGTAAACCTTGAAAAGAGATTGGTTCCTCAAATGCAAATCCCTGGCAGCCAACCATCCTCATACTGTTGTCTCTACTTCAAACTTCATCCACAAACTTCCTAATTCCTTTTCTCCTAATGTTAATCTGTATACTCTTGATGTAGAATCTTTGTTTCCCTCTGTACCATATTTTGATTCCTACATGCTCCTCATGAAGAAATTGATTCTTCATTTTGAACCCCCGGTACTGTTATCAAAGATCTTTATGATTGTTTCCACACTATTCATCAACACAGTTGTTTTGTTTTCAACAAAATTGTGTATAGGCAACAATCTGGTCTCCCCATGGGCTCACCTCTTTCCCCTCTGCTTGCAGAAATCTACATGCAACATATTGAAGTTTCCATCATTCCTCAACACCCTTTTCAACCTTCCCTATGGTTAAGATATGTAGACGACATTTTCATTATCTGGCCACATTTCGAATCTGAACTACAGACACTGATCAACTCCATTACGGAAAAATTTCCTTCCATTAATCTCACTATATCTAAGGAAGTAAATCACAAAATTGATTTCCTGGATGTATCTATCTGCAGAAACGCTGATCTCTCCATTACTCGTTCCGTCTATCGTAAACCTTCTGCGGCCACTAACATCATTCCCTACAAATCTTTCACCCTGCATCTCTACAAGATGCAGAAGTCCTACATCCATGAAGTCCTACATCCAGAAGTCCTACATCCATTGAAGTCCTACATCCAGAGGGCTCATATCATTTACAACAACCAACTCTTTCTTCAAGAAGAACTCTCCAAAATTTCTACTATAGCCCTCTCCCATGGTTTCCCTGCTGTTACAGTCAACTCCCTCATAAGGAAATATGAAAACCATTCGAAAATCGAATGCCTCCTTCCTCATAAGAAAGAAGACCTGAAATTTTGTGGTTCTGTTCCTAACCATCCTTCCTATGCTCATAAGTTACAGATTCTTTTTAGAAGTTTTGGTTACCATCTTGCCATTAAATCTACCCCAAACATCTTGAAACTTCTACAAAGGGATAGAGACAAAGTTGAAAGCCTGAACCTCCCAGGAGTTTACTGCATTCCTATCTCTTCTTCTACTGGGGATAACTTATACATTGGAAGCACATACAGGAGCATTAACCATAGAATTTTAGAACATAAAAAAGATGTTTCGAAAGCCAATCCTAATACTGCCTTGTCTATTTTGACAATGGAAGAAACTTCTGCAGTTCCCCACTGGAACGAAGCAAAACAAATTGCTTCTTTTGACAATCGTTTTGCCCTCCGTTACCGTGAAAGCCTGGAAATTATTTTCAACTCAATGACTTGCAATTCCGAATCTCCTCTCTACATTCCGATGATCTGGAGATCAATTCTAAGTTTTGGCAACAAAAATCGGAAAAATTCAAATTTAGAATCTGGCAACAATCTTAGTCCTCCATTGGCGTGATGAAGACCTAAGATAAGGTCGAAAGCTTCCAACTTACGAACTTTTTGTAAAAGTTTTCATTTAACATAACTAGCGTGATCAAGTTACCTTTATTTGTTAATATTGTTACGTGTTTTGCCCATCATCGTCATCCCCCAAAATTCGTCAAAAATCATGAAAATTCAAAGCTGGTGGTACAAATGAGTTGTAAATTGTGCTTATACTATAGTGTAGTGTCACTTTAATGAAGCTGGTAAACAAAAAATAGCTGCCATCGTTTCCTAGCACATATTTTACGAAATTGTTGATGTATGTGTATTAAAACTTTTGCAAGTGATCTTAGTGTTGATTCTGCTGTTACTTGAACATTCACTGCAATTATAATTTGGAAATCTTATTTGTCATAACAGTGTCACCCAAGTGATTGCTAAGTAGTAGTGCATATGAAAAAATTGTCAGAAAAAAAGCCAGGGGAAATAAACACAAACCCATAACATATTTTTTCTTCAACAAAAGGCTTAATAGAAACAGACCGGCCTTCAACATTAAGTGGGGGAAATAATGCATCACAATTTAGCATGTGTTGCACCTTTTGTGACTTTGGTGTTGTTAAAAAATGAGCACGACAAATCCCTTCCCATTGAAGATTAATTTTTAAGTTTCTTTTCCTGAGGAAAGGGAGGTATGGGAAGCTCGAACTTAATGGCTGCAAGACAATCCACTGTACTGAATATAATTTTTTAAATCTTATTAAAGTATGTTACATTACATGAGTCAAATGAAGACCTTAAAAGGGCAATAAAAGATTCAAAATAGTGTCATTGTCCCGTAATTTGGCAATATTGTTACCAATGGCTAATTTTTTTTCTTATAAGTGGCAGCATGGTGCATACAAGCTTAGTGACATCACAGTAGCAGTGTAAAGATGGCTGCCCCACTTGAGATATGCACCAAAGAGAAGCAATGTTCTATCATTGCTTTTTTGAGTAGTGAAGGTGTGAAAAGCTATTGAAATTCATCGTCGAATGAAGTTTCAGTATGGAGACGCATGTCTGTCACTCCAGCAAGGGTACGAATGGAATAGGAAGTTCCAAAATGGCGTGAGTTCTGTGACAGATTCTCCTCGACCGGGTCAGGCACATATAGTAGTGACAGCAGAGTTCATTACAGCAGTTGAAGGCATTTTGATAGAAAATTGCCGAGTGATGGTGGATGAAATAGCTGCACTTCTAAACATCATTCATGGTTCAATGCACCATATCATCCATGATGTGCTCCAGTTCAACAAAGTGTCTGCAAGGTGGGTGCTATGCCAGCTGACTCCAAAATTGAAACAACAAAATGTTGATGCCTGTCAAGGCGGCGCATTGAAGTAGATGGTGATGGCTTCCTACAGAGAACTGTCACTGACGATGAAACCTGAGTTCACTATCATCAGCTAGAAACCAAGAGAGTGAGCAAGGCATGGCGTCATCCCTCCTCACCAAACCTGAAAAAGTTCTGCATGCAGCCATCTTACCAAGGGAATGACTTCGTAAATCATCATACAGAGTGCATCGATACTTGGGGATATTTAACTGCAGGAAAGGTTATGCTGACTTTTTTTTGGAATGCAAGAGACATAATTTTGGAGAACTACATGCCCAGAGAAGACACTGTCACTGGTATCAAGTATGCAGATCTTATCAGGAATCATCTTCAACCTGCCATCAAATCGAAACGACGTAGACTTCTGAGTACTGGTGTCTTGTTGCAACATGGCAAAGCTCAGCCTCATACTGCCCGTACAATGGTTGCAACCATAGAAGACTTACAGTTTGAGTGTCTTCAAGACTTTCCGTACTCACCAGACCTTGCATCAAGTGATTACCACATTTTTGGACCACTCAAAGACGCGATGGAAGGAAAGACTTTCAGGTCTGATGAAGAGGTTCGGGAGGTGGTGCATGAGTGGCTACACATGTGACTGAAAGAATTTTTTTCTACAGAAATCTATGCACTTTGTAAGTGCTAGAGGACTTGCATCACACAAAATGGAGATTACATTGAAAAGTGATACAGGTGTGTACCAGCGCTGAGATGGGCTGAGCCCAAGCCCAGAATAGAGCCTGGGCCCGAACCGTGCTCGGGCTGCATAATACTTACTAGAGTTCGGGCTCAGGCTCTGAGAGAGGGAGAGAATTTTTATTTTTTTCTAAATGTCATTTTGTATGATTTAGCACATGAGACTTGTTTTACACTTTCTAGTTGTTAAATAGAATTCTTAGGCAACTGGGTCTAGATAGGGAGTGGGAACTCGGCAGGACTACTCATTCCGGGGCTGGGTAACAAATATTATAGGCCATAAATTACTGGATTTCTGCAAAAGAAAAGATTCTCTAAGAATAGATAGTAGATACCAAGCTGACGAAGTTTTACTCCCTACCTCAACGGGCAGCTCCCTGCTAATTATATTGAGCAACATATGACTTAGATTGTGCCTCCCTATTTTTCCTAATACCCGGCTTACAGAAACGTTTCAGGAAGAAATGAGTGGTGAAAGAAACTATAGAAATAAACAGACATCTCTTCTTCACTCCGCAGTTGAGAAATACATCGGTTAATTGCACAGGGCGGAAACAATGGGTGTGTGGAAGAGGATTTTTTTTTTTAAATGCCAAAACAAACTAAACATAGTTTTTGAACTTGTTTGGGCCCAGGCTCACTCATGCAATATATTGGGGTGACATACTATATATAGCCTCTGGCTCTTAAAATTGAGCCTGAACTCAGCTCTGGTGTGTACCACTTTTGTTCAAAGACTTGTGAGAAAAAAATATTTAAGGTTTTCAGTTGACTCTCCTTTGTATTTTTTAGGGAATATGAAATACAAATTAATAAAACTATCATTAAAATAACTTTTATTATTTATTTATCAGGCATTTTGAAAAGTTTAGCAAAAGACTTGCTTACCATGCAAGGGATGTATATTAAGTGTTCAAATTCAAATATAAGGCCCATTACTCTCCACTACTCTTCTCAATCTGTTAGAAAGCCTGTTGATTCCCTCAAGCATAAAAACTGTGGGGCTTGGAGTTGAGATATTTCCTTAGTGCCATGTTAACTTCTTCATCATATGGAAATGTTTAAATCAAACTCATCTTTGTTATGTGGCTTCATAAGATTATTATTTTCAGACTAGTTAACTCTTTTATGGGATTTATCTAGGTAAATTCTTAAAATTTCTGCGAATTTTCGGAGAGAAATCCTCTCCTTTGTCAGGCAGTCTTTCGTTCAATCTCCGTCACGGTCTTTGGTTATGGTTAACCTTGACGGTTACGGCGATTTTGCAAAATGTCTTGCCAGATGTTAGGCAGTGAAAACCCCTTACAGTCATTAATGATGAAGTTCTGGTATTTTCCAATTTCAAGTCCCTCTTTCAATTTTCGCTTCAGGAAGTTGGACTGATGTCCAATGACAGTCAAAGAGTCCCAGTCCATGCGCTGTCTGATTTCTCTAACGTGTCTGTCTAATCCTGTCTTGTTTGAACAATTTTTTATTGCTGCCTTGTGTTCCACGATACGAGTTTCCAGCCTACGACCTGTTTCTCCTATGTAGTATTTTCCACAGCTGCAGGTTACTTTGTAAATGACTCCTTGCATTTTTAACAAGTTTTCTTCTTTTTGAGCCATGCTAGGGCAAAAATTTTAAGCTTGTTGCCTAAACTGGGAGCTAATCTATATCATATTTACTGCTTATTCTCTTTAAAGAGTAAAACAAACCTTTTTGATACATAATTTTTCTTGTGAACCTGAACACCTTGCTTGCTTGTATTTTTTTGTTCATCTTGTTTGAGTAATTTATCTATTTCCTTTTTTGGGTAGTTATTTTCTGTTAGTGTTACTTCCAGATCATCTATGTGGGCTTTTTTCATATCTTTTGAGGAGACCAAATTATTTATTTTTCTAAAAATTGGTTTGCAACATTTTCCTTCATTGAATATAGATGAGAGGAGTTAAAATCTAGTATTTTGTTTGTATCCTAAGGTTTTTTGTACATTTTTGTGAGGAACTTATCTTTCTGGAGATAGATGGTCAAATCCAAGAAGTTTAATTTTCCTTCAGTTTGAACCTCCAGAAATTTTAAGAATTTACCTAGATAAATCACATAAAAGAGTTAACTAGTCTGGAAATGTTTTTTTCAGTGAAAAGGGTTTCAGAGAATAAAACAGATGAAAGAAAATCAGATGGTGCAGTACATGGTGAATATGGGGAAGAGCTAAAACTTATCCTAATGAAGTGAGCTTTTGCTGTGCCATCAAGGACACACATGTCCTGGCATTATCATGCAGCATCACTCCACCCTTTCTGTAGGCTAACACAGGATGCTTTTCTTTGATAGTTGCTTCCAAATCAGAGAGCTGCTAACACTACCTTACTGCAGTGATGGTTATCCCAGGTGACAAGACCTCCTAAATGATGGGATCTTCCCTGTCCCACCAGAGGCAACATGTGCTTCTGTTTATCAACACTCCATTTCGAGGAGGTTGGAGTGGACTGTTTGGGCTTTTTCGTCACTGGGTTACTGTAGAGTAGAGAGGATAGGTTAAACACATGACTTTTTGAGATACAGAAATGGGATACAGTGGAAAAGTTCCAGCCTTCCATGCTTATAACATGGCTAAAATATTTCTGTCCTAGGTTCATATCTTCCATCTGGAACATTTGGTGTTAAAGTCTTTTAGGTAAAAATTGAGATTTCTGGAGCATGGTAAAAATGGAACCAATTTCTTATTGCATGGGTTGGATTTCCATTCAGTGTTTCAAAAACACACACAAAAAAAGATGTATGACTAAAAAAAGTTGCACTATGGAGGATGTGTGGGAAATCACAAAAATCACACAAAAGCACTAATTTTTGGAGGAGATTGGGAAAAAGTCATTCACGGTTTGGGGTGGGGTAAGTTGTTTTATGAAATGCAGCTCTCTGTCACTTCCTTCTGATAGTGCCGATGGTTCATCACATGGAGATGACTTTATGTTGAGCCCCACTCATACCCATCCAACCACATGGGAGTACTTACAGCTTCCATATCCTAAACTAGCTCTCATTTTTTTAATTTAGGGGAAAGAGCTGTGTTCGAAAGTCCAGCACAGATAAATCCATCACATACTATTGGGCCCTATACATGTGAGGAGGATATTGTAACCTCGTGGACACATGTGAGGAGGATATTTATACATGTGAGGAGGATATTGTAACCTCGCTCTACTGCTTTGGTATGGAACAGAATGTTGAACAATTCTACATCAGGAACTGGAGCTGGTTCATCGGACAATATCTTGTGTAGTTCTTCATCCATTAGGCACATTGTCACTAGTGGCTACAATAGTTTTGTCCTCTCACTTTACCAATCTCATGTAATCATCTGCCTGAAAGTTTAACTCCAGAGGGAATTTTTGCACACCCAGGGTACTTGCTCTTAGATGTTGGGCGGGAGGAAAGAAAGAGTTCAGCAGCTTCCTCATGAAGTTCAGCAGCAGCTTCCTCATGAAGTTCAGCAGCTTCCTCATGAAAATGTTATTAGGACACTTTCAGGATAGTCATGAAATGAGTTCTCTTGAAGTACTTGCTTTACTACAGTTCCAAAGGACATCAGCAGGTGTGCTATAAATGCTTTGATGTAACTTTCAAGGTAGATTGGTGCTTAATATGATAACAGGAAGGTTCTGCACACACATGGTGAAAGTGGCAAGCATAACCAGAGTGGCAGATGGCCAGTAATTGGTTGATACATAGAGCAACAAGAGACGATTACAGCAACCAACTATGGTGCATTTTCTCATGGCTCCCTACTATGGTGCATTTTCTCATGACTCCCATAGGCAACATCTTGGGAAATAGCATCCATATCTTGGACACATATCAAGTAGATATCTCTGGTCCATGCTGAGAACTACAGTATCATAAACACCTGAAAGGTTAGTTGGTATTTTGTGTATTTAGGAAGCATGTTTGAAATAGAGAACAAATTGGATGGTGAAATTAGTAGGCAAGTGAATTCTTTATTGAAAGTCATGGCTGCTCTGTGAGGTTTTCACAGAAATGATGGTTCTCAAGAGAGTCCCACATGGCTGTGTATGAAAGTTAATTGTTTCTACTCTGATGTATGGCAGTGAAACTTAGGTACTACAGAAGAAACATAGAAGTCGTTTGCGTACTGGAGAAATGCATTACTTACGTGGGGGTTTGTAGCAAGACACGTTCTGATTGTGTGAGGAATGGAGATGTGTTGCAATTGTGTGATATGAAGCAAAATGTTGTTAGCGAGGTGGAGACTAATATGCTTCGGTGGTTTGGGCATGTTGAAAGAATGAGTTGAGATGCTTACTAAGAAATTATTTTTAGCCCAAGTGGCAGGAAGGAAAGGCAGAGGAAGGCCATTGAAGTCATGGGAGGATCAGATTCAGGAGTGTCTGCATGAGAAACAAATTATGAGTATGAAGTATAGATCTTGTGTACAGCATGTAATGAATGTCAGTGAAGCCTGAGTTGTATGTCAAGATCGCTGTAAATGGAGAAGTTTGATATGGCAACAGTAAGTAAAAACAATCTGGTAGTTTGTATTTCTTTTTGGAGCTAACCTCTGGATCTCAGAGAGCAGCTTAGTGACATGTATGTGTGTATGTAGTTCGAGGAGAAGGAGACAGCAGGTGTAATAGGACAAACACAACCCTCATGCAGCACTCAAACCTCGGCCCTACTTGGATGATTAGCCAAAAGCCCATGCCACCGATCACTCTGCAATCAGGTGATGGACTGTGGTTAGCACCACAGTGTCAACATTTTGAATCTACATGAAAACTGGCTGGCATCTGCTGGAGAAGCTCTACTTAATGCTTACTGAAAAACTTCCAAGTCACAAACATCAACCTGTAAAGTGACAATGACTATCTTCTTGAGGTCAAGAGACCCATTACTTTTGGACCAGAATACAACCAATGCAAACTGTCACTATTATACAATTCAAAAGCTGTGTATACAGATCAAAAACAAACATCCAAGTAAACTCCCTGACAGAATCATCCGATTGCCTAACAATAAATGTTCTTATGTGTACTACACAGTTCAGGACAAACTGGATGCCATGTGATGGCAGGCTTCCAATTGAACATCCTGCATATAACCTAGACTTATTTGGCAAACAATCTTCAGTCTTTGATGCATGTTTTTTGGAATATTAAAAACTCTGTATGTTCATGTCAGACAACAGTGTGTAAAAGGCTGTAGTACAGCAGTTTACATAGCAGCTCAAGGAATATTTTTTTTGACGTAATGTGCTGACCTATACATCAATAGAACTCCTATCTAGAGACCTGTGTTGATTTGAATTACGGTTAAAATTCCTTCACCAATGAACATTCTTGAATGCATTTCAGTTGATCATTCCTATACATGTATATCTAGACTACATTTGGCTTATTGCAAATGCAATAAGAAATAACATAAATAAGAATAGCACAAATCTTCAGAGTAAAAAACTCAAGAAACAAATACATTGTATATAAAAAGAACAGAAGGAAGATCACCTTTGGAGATCCATCTTTTCTGATTCCAACATCATTTGTTGCAACTCCTTTAATGCTTCCATCATCATGAAAAAGAACCTGTGGAAACAAATGAATAAAAATAAAATTAGCAGCACAAAAAGTTTTATGATAATATATAAAAGATCATGGTCAAAAATAATAAGTAAAACATATACAAAAAGGATATCATCAAAAAACAGTAATACAAATATATTTAACAACAGGGTTTCAAAAACAGATGACTGAGTAGGCAGTTCAAAGAATGCTCTTAGATTATTTTTATGTGCAGTAAAACGTCAATTACCCGTGGCAACTGGGGAACACCAGAGCCCAAAATAATTGAAAAACACAGTTAATCCAAATTATGTTTTACTGGGTTAAATACATAAAAAAAAACCCAATAAAAACATATGATAAACACTGTTGTAGTATGTAAATACAAAACTGAACATTTAAAAACTTATTCAGATAAAAAGTTCGTAATTCTTTTTTTCTTTGCAACACTTTTTTTTTTTTTTTTTTTTTTTTTTGGTTTTCTTCATGCACAAATTTAAGTAATGTTTCTGCAGCTGTTAGGGCTTCATTACAACTTACTTTGTAAGCTGGTTGTAGTTCCTCATTATCATCCTTGTTGAGAGAAATGCTTGTAATGTTTAACAGAGAAAAAAGACTGAATTAAATTCATAATACACTTGACTACACACTCTGGCGGAAGAACGGGAAACCTTAGCAGTGATGACAAATAAGTTCTGCTAGGAGGGAGGATGATGCAGTATTCTTTAATTATAATGCAATCTTATCTTAAAATATACAATAATGACTTTTGTTATTTTATGAATCCAAGAAAGAGGACACCGAATTTTCGGGTGTAATAAGCACGTCTTTTGAATCCGCTCTGACACAAATAAAATTTATCAAAGCTATTCAAAGTCAATGGAACCGGTAAGGAAAAAAAAACAGTATCTGAAGGAAGAAGAAGTTTTTCAATCGGGTTTTTAATCTCTCAGATATTGCTGTAAACGGAATCGTGAGCTTACGCCCTCTGGTTGCAGATTTGTGCTTTAAGAAAAATATGAATTTAGATGAGAAACACATTTCACACCGGAAACGCTCTCCAACATAAAAATATTTTTTCAAATGTTACTCTTAGAAACAGAGATATCGACAAAAATAAGATGTGACTTTGCGTCCCCTGTTGGGAAAACCATGCATTATTTTAGGAAGAAAGTATTCTCAAAAGGTTTTCAATATGAGCGGTATCGGTCCAAGAAAAAAAAATATTTTTAGTCGAATTTTCAAGAGCCCAGATTTTGTTACAAATACATCAGAAGCAGAAATGAACACTTATGCCCCCTGGTGACCAAAACGTTCTTTACCAAACATTAGAAATTATATGAAAAATATTTTCCATCAGGTGCTGCATGCGATAGAGGAAGAATTTTTCAAATCAGAGTTTTAGAAGCAGAAATAACACACAAAATGCAATTTACCTTTGCACCCCCTAGCGGAAAGTCTATGATTTATTTGAAAATTTTGAATTTATATGAAAAACATTTCGCATCGGAAACACTAACAAAGAAGGAATTTTTCAAATTGGACTCCTAAAAGTAGAGATATTGACAAAAATAAGATATACCTCTATGCCTCCTGGTGTAAAAACCATGCATTATTTTAAGAAGAAAATGTTTCTAAAAGGTTTGTCGACATAAGTAGTATCGGTCCACAAATGACTTTTTTTTTCAATCGAGATTTTAGAAGCTCATATTTTGCTGCAAATACATCACAGGCGGAAATTAAGACTTACGCCACCTGGTGGCCAAACCCTTTTTACAGAAATTAGAAATTATGTGCAAAGAATTTTCTATCAGGAGCTGTATCCAGTGCAGAAAGAATTTTTCAAATTGGAGAATTAGAAGCAGAGATATAGGGGGAAGCAATTTACCTTTACGCCCTCTAGCGGAAAGTCTATGAATTAGTTGAAAATTTTGAAATTATATGAAAAACATGTCACACTGGAAACACTATCCAACAAAGAAGGAATTTTTCACTCCTAAAAGTAGAGATATTGACAAAAATAAGAAATACATCTACGCCCCCTGGTGGAGAAACCATGGAATATTTTAAGAAGAAAATATTCCAAAAAGGTTTATCGACGTGAGTGGCATCGGTCCACGAAAGAATTTTTTTAATCGAGATTTTAGAAGCTCAGATTTTATGGCAAATACATGAGAAGCAAAAAGTTAACACTTACGCCCCTGGTGGCCAAAGTATTCCTTACCAAAAATTAGAAATTATATGCAAATAATTTTCCATCAGGAGCTGTGTATCCACTGAAGAAATTTTTTTTCAAATCGGAGTTTTTAGAAGAAGAGTTATCGGAGAAAATGCAATTTACTTTTACGTTTTACGCCTCCTAGCGGAAAATCTATGCGCAATTTGGAAAAGTAACTACATCTAAAATACTCTTTGACCTAAATGGAATAAAAAAACAAAAGAATTTTTTCAATCGGATGTTTAGAAGCAAATATGTGGAATAAAACATATTTTTGAATTCGACATCATCTGCATTTACGCCCTCTAGCGGCGAAATTGTACATCATATTTAAAAAAAAAAAAAAAAAAAAACGAAATAAAGGATCATCATTCGCATATTTCAAGCTTCCCAATGCAAAAAGAATTTTCCAAATCGGACTAATACTTGCAGAGATATCGCGTCTACGGACGGACGGACAAACCGATAACATAAGCACAATCTTTTTTTTACAAAAGACGTGCTAAAAAAGAAAAAAAGAAATTTGTATGTACTACAGAGGATCATGGCTAATCCAACACCATGCATAATTGAGTCCCAGATAATAAAAGTTCTACGGTATTTACTGAAGCATTGATATAAAAAAAAAAAACCTGGTGCAGCCACAATAAGCTTCAATGACTTTCCCAGTCTGACACAATTTCTTATCAAGAGCATTATGCTTGGGCACCAAATTTTTGTGAATTCTTCCCTAAAGCAAAGGTGAAGTGAATTTCATACGTAGAACTTTGGGACATTTCAATTTCCTTTCCTTAGTGTCACAAAGCATTTTGAATTGAGCAAAATCAGTTCTCTGGTACTAAATGCACATTTTCAATATCATTGTTTTGAAGCTACTGCCAGATGTATTCTAGGGCATGTGGGTTCCTGACTTCTAGCACTGCTAGGTCTGGATTTGAATCTTGGGCACATACATGGACATTCTGCATTATAAATGTTGCCAAATTATGGGTTTTTTTCTAAGAAATAAAAGGAATTAATATGTTGAATTTTTGGGTAGCACCCCTAGCCTTTCTCAGTACTACAACTATAGTAGGTGTTGCCATTTGTGAGATAAATTCCAACATTTCAAATCATTTACTATTGTAACTCTTCTTCTCCCTATTTCCAGTCCTGACAATTTTCTTTAAAAAAAAAGTGCTGTTGATGTGTCAGAACTTCTACAGTGTCCCAAAGCACTTTATGTCCCACATTTTGAACATGTCTGTCCAAACCTGTTTTGTTTGTCATATTTTTAATTGCAGCAGTATGTTCTCTCTCTCTCTCACTCTCTCTGCCAATCTGGTTTTAAGCTGTCTGCCTCTTTCTCCTAAATAGCTGAGACCACACTCACATTTTATATTGTATACCACACCTTCCTGTAAAAGGATGTTTTCTTCTTTTTGTTTTAATTTTGGAAGGTAGTTACTAATTTTATTTTGTAATCCTGGAGCCAGTCTGATTAGAATCTTTTCACTAATCCTCTGAAGCTTTTCTTTTATGGTACGTAATTTTTCTAGTTAACTGATTTCTGATTCTTTTCTTTTTTACTAAGAATTTTGTTGACCAGTAGAGAAGGGTAATTATTATCTTCCAAATCTTTTTTCAATTCC
Source organism: Macrothele yani (assembly GCA_039090855.1). Classification (NCBI taxonomy): domain Eukaryota; kingdom Metazoa; phylum Arthropoda; class Arachnida; order Araneae; family Macrothelidae; genus Macrothele; species Macrothele yani. Next base: position 45,798,938 of record CM077004.1, read on the forward strand.
TCTTTTTGAGCATTTTTTTAGGAATCCTGAAGAATTTAGAACATTATTTTTTTCTAAAAATTTAGTGGCCACATTTCTTTTTATGTAATTCGGATTATTTGACTGATAGTCTAACATTTTATTATTGTTGGTAGGTTTCTAGTATAACCTTGTTTCAATTTTATTTCCTTTTACTACTTTCTAAACAGACTGGTTCCAGGATTACAAAATAAAATTAGTAACATCTATGAACATGCAAAGGTTCAATTATAATCAAACCTTTGCACTTGCATTTTCATGGATGTTACTAATAATACTAATGTATGCATCTTCAATACCACAGGATTTCAAAGCCATTGTAACTGCTGATGGTTTCATGAAATTAAAGGCCTTTTCATAATCGATAAAAGTTATACATAATGGGAATTCACATTCCCTCATTCTTTCAATTAGTTCTCTCAGCACATGGATATGATCTATAGTGTTGTAGCCACTCCTGAATCCAGCTTGTTCTCTCGGTTAAGCCATGTCCAGTGTTACCTTCAAGCGATGCGAAAGAACCTTAATGAAGATTTTATAAACCACTGACAAGAGGCTGATGGGCCTGTAGTTCCTGAGATCCTCAATGTTACCTTTTTTATGTAGCAGGATCATTGTAGCATTGTTCCAGTTCTCAGGAATCTGGACTGGAACATATATCATCATCATCATCATCGTCGTCAACCATTATCAATTCACTGCTGGACGAAGGTCTCTCCAAGCCTCTTCCACAACGGTCTGTCTTGTGCCAGTCTGCTCCATGTTACCCCCGCATACTTTCGAATTTCATCCACCCATCTTCCATGTGGTCTTCTTCTTGGTCTTTTAATGTATCTTGAAATCCAATCTAAAATTTCGACTGTCCTTCTGGCAGTATCCCCATTGCCATTTCAGGGATTTTACTCTGATCATGATGTCTTCCACTCTTGTCATTTTTCTGATCCATGAGTTCCTCTTCTTATCTCTCCTGGTTACACCAAGCATGCACCTCTCCATGCTACTTTGAGTTGTCTGCAGCCTTTGTATGTCTCTTTTAGTTAAGGTCCACGTCTCTGCACCATACGTAAGCACTGGAAGGATGTATTGATCAAACAATTTTCTTTTAAGACATAATGGCATATTGCTCTTCAAAATTATGCTGTTTCTTCCAAAAGCTCACCAGGCAAGTTTTATACGCCAATTAATTTCTTCATCAATGTGACCCTCACTTGATATCTGCTGTCCAAGATAAACGTATGTATCTGTTATCTCCAGCTTTCCGCCATCAATCGATAAATCTTCATTTCTTGTAAAAGCATTGTACATCACTTTTGTCTTCTGAAAGTTCATTTTTAATCCCACTTCTTTACTCTAATCAGTTAACATAAATGCCAGCAAGTCCCATCAGTCCTGCTTCCTGTAATCTTCTGCGACGGACGTTCAAAGAAATTTAGATATTCTCTTACTTTGACCCCATTTTGATTCAAAAGAAAAATAAATAAATTCACTCATTTCTCGTGGACCAGCAGTTGGGAAACACCGGCTTAGACCATTGTGCCACTGGCATGGCTACTGTGACTTTTGTCTTCTGAAAGTTCATTTTTAATCCCACTTCTTTACTCTAATCAGTTAACATAAATGCCAGCAAGTCCCATCAGTCCTGCTTCCTGTAATCTTCTGCGACGGACGTTCAAAGAAATTTAGATATTCTCTTACTTTGACCCCATTTTGATTCAAAAGAAAAATAAATAAATTCACTCATTTCTCGTGGACCAGCAGTTGGGAAACACCGGCTTAGACCATTGTGCCACTGGCATGGCTACTGTGGATTTAAAACACAATGGCTGATCAACAAGTAACTTCCAGTGACCTTTGGCAATTAGGATATGTAAATCAGCATTTCCTAACAATGCCATTCTCTCCTGACTACAGGGTGTTGTTTGACACTGGAGTTTGAACAGAAAGGCAATATGCTGGAGAAAAGTTTCAAGAGAAGAGGCTGACCTGTCTGGAAACATAGCCTCACATAGAGGTACACAGTGATTAGGTTGAATGAAATGACATATGGTACCAAAAGAAATATTTACTGCAATCTCATGCTAAGTCACCTGTTTGCCCTTTTGCTACAGAGCCTCCACACATGTCACCTTATTGTCTGTTGCTGATGTTGAAAGCCTGCCACTATGTTTTTCGTTCGTTAACACACCACCCTCATGGGTGAATTCTGAACACCATTCTGACAAGCTGTGAACACTCATGACTCGAGAACCATAGACTTGTTACAACTGGTGATGGATCTGCACTGCTGACATTTTTTGTGCCCAGAGAAACCTAATTATCACATGCACTTCTAAGTGAGACCATGTTTCCAAGTGGGTAATAATTTTCCCTTGAATTTGTTTCCAAGCACATTGCCTTTTAATAAAAAATTCCTGTTCCAAACAATGCCCTCTTGTCAGGAGAGTGTACTGATGTTTATCATTATCATCAACCATGGGTACAATTCTCGTAGGTGTCTGTTGGCATTTTAACTATATTGTCCCACTGAAGTCTGTTCATTGCAGCATGGCTCAGTTCTTGAAGAGTTCCACCGCATCAGTCTTTAATATCATTAGCCCACACACGGTGAGGGCGTCTTCAGGCATTTTTTCCATTCATTAAGTCAAACACCAATGTCTTTATCTTTCTGTCATTTTTCGTTCTGCAGATGTGTCCAAAGAGTCTTAGTTTTCTCTGAATGTTTTTTTTGGAACAGGATCTCTTTTAGTTGTATTCTTCTGTACACTTCTTCATTTCTTATCCTCTGGGTCCATCTGATTCGTAAGATTTTACGATAGCACTGTCTTTCAAAAGCAAGTACTTCTTTCAAAGTACTGACGTTGGAGGACACTAATTTTCATATCCCTAATTCTGTACCAATAAGTCACTTATTGATCAGTCTATGTATTCACATTTTGCAAACAAAATTATATTATCACAGTTTAACTACTAACAGTCTCAGCATTCTGTCATCAATTTTCTCAATGCTGTAGTTGCTATGTAGCACAACTCACAAGTCGGTCCCGGACGATTAGTCCAACGACGATTGGTCCAATGCCGATTCGTCCAAAGGGATGATTGGTCCAATGTCCGATTCATCCAATGCCGATTCGTCTAATGGTACGATTGGTCCAATGCCGATTCGTCCAATGGTACGATTGGTCCAACGCCGATTCGTCCAATGGTACGATTGGTCCAACGCCGATTCGTCCAATGGTATCATCTTACCAACGGTAAACTTTTTTATTTTCCAGAAAGGAATAATAATTTAAATTATTCTCCTCTTTATATCCTTTTGAAAGATAATTTCCGTATATTTAGTAATTGTAAACATTTTACATAAACCTGGTAAAAGGCACTCAATGGAGCATTTCTCAGCTGTTTGCAAAGCACCTAGGCCGCGGGCATTTTTTGAAGATTTTAATTTACAACCTAAATATTTGGTATTTGTAAATATGTTATAAAACCTAATAAAAGGCACTCATTCTATCCTTTCGCAGGTCTTTACGAGGCACCTAGGCCCCTGGCCTTTTTAAAAGATTTTGAGTTACAACCTAGATATTTGGTATTTGTAAACATTCTATAAAACCTTATAAAAGGCACTCATCGTATCATTCCTCAGGTCTTTACAAGGCACTTAGGCTTCGGGCCTTTTAAAAAGATTTTAAGTCACAACCGAGATATTTGGTATTTGTAAACATTTTATAAAACCTTATAAAAGGCACTCAAGAAATCATTTCTCAGCTATCTACCAGGCACCTAGGTCGCGGGCCTCTTTAGAAGATTTTAAGTTACAACCTAGATATTTGTAAAAATTTTATAAAACTTTATAAAAGACATTCATCGTATCATTTCTGAGGTCTTTGCAAGGCACCTAGGCCGCGGGCCATTTTAGAAGATTTTAAGTTACAACCTGGATATTTGGTATTTGTAAACATTTTATAAAACTATAGAAGGCACTCATCGTATCATTTCTGAGGTATTTGCTAGGCACCTAGGCTGCGGGCCTATGAATTAATATTCCGTGCTTAAATGAAAGCGCAATATTATTAACTTGATTTAACATGTAAACGTTATGAATATGACATCGGTAGAATAAAAAGTCCTAAAAAGGCCTAGGCCTAGAGCCTATGAATTAATATTTCGTGCCTAAGTAAAAGCTTAATATTATTAACTTGATTTGATATGTAAACGTTATGAATCTGACATCAGTAGAATTAAAACTGTTAAAAAAGCCTAGGCCTAGGGCCTATGAATTAATATTTCGTGTTTAAGTAAAAGCGCAATAGTATTAACTTGATTTAATATGTAAACGTTATGAATATGACTTCGCTGGAATAAAAACTGTTGAAAAGGCCACTGTCCAAACCCCGACCAGTTGTTTCCATTGAGCAGTTGGCGGAAAACCCCACTGCATTCTACAAACAGAAACGGAACACTAGTATTTTATATTATTTCATGCAAAAGAGAAACATTGAAGTTGATTGAACGGCTCGTACATCAGTAAGTTCATACGGCAGCAAGGACAGTATAACAAGAAAACGCAATTCCAAAAAAAAAAAAAAAAAAGTAATCTGTAACCACAATATTACGCATGAAATGTAACATTATTTTACATTCTTTGGACTACCGGTACTTTCGTATAACATCGGAGATAGAATCAGAACAGATGAGACTTTTATAGCACGAGTAGCACTTCGGACAGATAGGACGGAATTGGACGAATCGGCATTGTACCAATTGTACCATTGGACAAATCGTACCTTTGGACCAATTGTCCATTGGACGAATCGGCATTGGACCAATCGTCGTTGGACCAATCGTACCAGACCCCTCACAAGTACATGTTCACATGATACGGTAGTGTTAGAATTAGAAATAAAACTTCTGCTGGCCCATCAGAATTTGCAAACCATTGGTCCAAAAAAAAAAAAAACCCCTTTTAGTCCATATAAAAAAAAAAGACATTTACACTTATATGCAGAAAATAATGTATCATTTCAATGGAATTACCCTTAATATTTATTTTTAAACCTCTCATTAGCTTGCAGCCTAAAAAGGAAACCATACAGCAAGGAAAAAGAAAGAGAAATTTAATTTTTAACTTGTGACAAATTAGAAAAAAAAAAAAACGTACTGGCCATCTGGGCCAGTAAAATCAATAGTTCAATGGTCCAACGGAAGTTTTACTGGCCAATGACCAGTGGACCACGGGGTAATTCAAACGCTGCATAGTGAAGCAAATGTGTAACATTTATTTATGGTACTTATCATGACAAACTGACATCGTAATGCTAGAAAAAAAAAAAAAAATAGAACCATTAAGATTATATTACATATATGCACCTCACTAGCTGCATAACCAGGATAGAGCTCTACTCCAAGTTCTTCAGCCTGTTGTCCAAGCCACCTAACTAGGTTTCCCAGCCTAACAACATAGTTTCCATGATTATACATAGGAAGGCCTAAAAAAATAATAAAACAAAAACAATTTAATTAATTATTTCAAAAACATCTAGCTGAAGATGACTAACAATGAACATTACATTAATCATACTTCTATTGTGCAAGACAATGATACTGTTCAACATGAGACAAAATTTAATTGGAACTTGTGCCATATAAATTTATTTAATTAAAAAATATGCACATCCATTCTTCAAACACTAAAACCTAGAAATGCCAGACACAAAAAAAGTCAATACAATGTTATACAACAACTGACTGGATGTACGTAACTCAACAGCACTACGAAAAATCTGTCTGAGCAGATCTTTCGCATAATATTGGAAATTTCACAATTATAAAAATACTTGTGATTGTTCACAATTATATTTAATTTGGTTCTAGTTCCAATTGAAGAAATTTTGTTTAATCTTCCTTCCCTCTGATTGAATGAATATATAATACCAAATGAATATATCTCGGTAAAGCCTTGGATAAGTGATTTAATACATTTTATTGTTGGAAAGATCATTTGTAGATCATTTGTAATAGCCTTGTATTATCAAGGACATCCAAAGCACTATTTTTTAATTATTACTTCATAGCAATTGATAAGTACTTTATAGTTACTGGAGAGTATTTATTCACTTGACTATTTTACACTGCTCTATGAAGTCATTAATGGATTATTCTCATTTTGACAATAAACTTCTAGCTGAAATGCAGAGAGAGTTTGATACCAAACTGTTCTTATTAAAAATCTACACTTACACAAAAACAAAATCTAATTATACTCAATGGCATATCAGCATTTAATTTCTTGAAATGTAATCTAGACTCATTAACAGAAATTCATAGCAGGCAGCAAAAAACAGCATGGATATCTAAGCAAGCTGTGGAGTGATGCAAACAAAGGCATGTGACATACCTATGCATCATCCACAACACTTCCACTTTTCCACTCAGTGCCAGTTTGATGAAGAAGACATCTGTGACCATGATTGAAAGAAATCTAAGAATTAATGCTCACCAAATTATCTTGCATTTAACCTCAGCATCGTATCTTAAGTATTTTTCTTTTTACAGATTCCTTAATACTTTGAAATAGCAGAAAGTATTATGCAATAGTCCAATCTTCGCAAAAAATTGCTAGAAAGACTTCTCCATGAGTGCATATGCTACAACAAGAGCAGAAGCATTCTACATCAAAATCACATCCATGTAATAAACTGCCATGGCTACCCCTTAAATATCCACTGCAATCTTACCTCTTGCACACAAAAACAGGATCACATCACAATAATCCAATAGTAATCGACACTGTCGTTCCACGATTCAAATATCCAAAATAACAAAATTGCATTTAAAAATTTAATATATTGAAATACGTTATTTACAAGTTAAAAGCTACGAGGTCTTTTGGGCCGTCTAACGTGCCCATCTTCAGATAAAAAAACAAAGAAAAAATACAGACAGAAGGGACTCATATACAGTTGGTTGTTGGTCGGTGATGCAAAAGGTGTTGAAGTACATGTCAAACAGTTAGTCTTAAAGAACTGAAGTGGGGGAACTCCACTTACCCTGGTGATGATGTAGAGTCCTCATCGTCAATTATGGCGTCTTGTAGTATTCTTTCAATGAGGGATTTTCACAGTTGTGGCACTAAATAAGACGAATTCTCATTACAATATTTTTCACCAAAAACTAGAGATGTTCAAACTTTCGACAAATAGGGTTGAGGCCTCGTTCTTTTGACTACCTAATATTGAAACTTCGTTCCATAGTGGGGTATACGAGCCCTTTCTTGTGCGTCGAGAGAGGTAGCTGTCGATTGATTTCTAACATTATATTATGTTCTTTTAGTCTTACACCCAAAGTACGTAAAGTGGATCCTATGTAAATTTGGGGCTTATCTGCTGGGTCATGGCTTTTCAATGGTATACAATATATATACCAGATTTATTTATTTTTGAATCGTGCAACGACAGTGTCAATAACTATTGGATTACTCAAGTCATGCACAACTAATTTTTTCGAGGATCACACCACATTTCCTTCAAAGCCTGTGTCCTGAGTCATGTTAACACTAGTCTCACTCGCTACTGAATCGACATTTCTTTAATAATATTAACACCAATGAATATATTGCAATGAAATTTGAAGTGGACTTACCTCATTTTGTGTGAAATGTGACAACATGTACTGGAAGTGGCCACCATTTGCATCCAGACAGCATTGAACCTGGTGCACCATATTGTGGAAAGTCCTTGCCAGTACATCCGCCGCAACTGCCTGAATTTCTTCGGTGATGTTTGCTTTCAAGGCATCTATGGTTCACAGTTTCTTTTGGTAAAGTCTCCCTTTTAAATATCCCCATAAAAAGTAATCAGGAGGCGTCAGATCGGGCGAACATGGTGGCCATAGATCCTTTGAAATGACATGGTCGCCAAAAAAGGACTGAATTTTGGCCATATTGGTGTGTGATGTCGCTCCATCATGCTGGCAATATTCAATGGAGAATTCTTCGTCATCCAATTGATTTACAAAGATGCTGAAGATTTCCATATGTGCAGCTGTTGTGATGGTTGTATCAAAGAAGATGGGACCAATTATGCGGCACCGGGTCATTCCACACCAAATGCCAATTTTCTGTGAATGAAGGGGTTCTTCATGTATCCCGTTGGGATTTTCACTGGCCCAAATACGGGAATTTTGAGAATTGACGAATCTGGACAGGTGAAACCATGCCTTGTCCGAGAACCATGTGTCGTCCAGAATACCCAGATTTTCCTGAAGAAATGTCTGAAACCATCGACAGTATGTCACTCGTTTCACATGGTCAGGCTCTTTCAGTTTGTGGACCACAGAGAAACGGTACGCATGAAGTTTCGCTTTTTCACAGCACGTTGACAAGTGCTTTTGGACAACCCTGTTTCCTTTACATTATGGATCGTTTTCACGGACATTTGTGGACGACCTCCTGCATGGTCGTCTAATAAAGTCCCCTTGGTTTCCAATTTCTTCCACAATGCCCAAATGGTGGACTTGCTTGGCAGGTGTCTGCCTGGAAACCTCTCCAGGAATTGCTGTTGACAAGACTTTATCGATTCTGTTTTCCAATAAGTGTGAACAATAAACACTTGCTCCTCCAGAGTATACCGATACATTTTCACACGTACACGAACAGCCACGAGCACAAGCACTCACTATCAACAACCGTATTGTTGATAGTGAGTGCATGTGCTCAGACATGCTCAGCAAAATGGCATAACAAAGCAGCAGAGAGGCACATCTGGCTGGCAGGCGGACAGTGCCGGGTTTAATGTTGTCTGGATGCAAATGGTGGCCACTTCCAGCACATGTTGTGATGTCATCACATTTCACATGAACTGAGGTAAGTTCACTTCAAAATTCCTTGCAATATCTTCATTGGAGTTAATATTATTAAAGAAATGCAGGGTTCGTTACCGAGTGGGACACCCTGTATAACATTTGTGGTAGCCTGTTCTGAGAAAGGCTTTCTTTTCCCAAAAAATGCAGTCTTGAAGAGAGATCAGAATGATGACAAAGAACTTCACAGAATAGTAACACTGAATGTTACTGATCAGCCCTCGTGTAAGAGGATCATTAAACTTATCCACATCAGTTTTCCACGAGTTTGCCACTATTCTTCTCTCACACCCCTAAAATGATTAACATTTCCCAAACCTCCTACCTAGACCATGTTAAAGAAGACTAGTGTTATCTCCATTATCACTCACTTCTGAACTACTACAGGGTGTCCCACTCACTACCGAAACGGGCACTGTAATAATATTACAGGGTTCCCACTCAAAAGTAATAAAAACATTCCCTGACTTTTCCAGGTTCTCCAGGTGGTTTTTGAAGTTTTCCAGAGTGGCATGTTGCAAAATATTTTTACATTTCATTCCATTCCATTCATTTTTCTCACCAAAGCACACACTTGTAAATTCTTTACGTAATTTGTCTTTATAAAATTACCTGCTTTTCATTAATAACAACTAACTGTGCACATTATTTTCTGTACCAAACTTCCGTGAACTTTTGTGAATACTACACACACGGAATTTGTAAATACATTCCCATAGAAACAAGTCATATGTAAGAAAAAAATCTGTCAGTTTTTCTGTAACACAATGCAGCTAAGCTTAAGGATGGAATGGCTCTGTTCAAAGAAACACGTGTCAAGAGAACCAACAGACAAAGGACTTTGATCCATCATTTGGTTGGTTCTCTTGTGAAGTGTTTCTTCAAGCAGGAGCCATTGTGCCTAATTGTTCTATGTTATAACAACTGACTGCAGAAATTGAACAAAAGCTTAATAACTGGCAATTTAAAAAATTCAATTTTGCATCTTTTTTTAGAGAATAAAGGAAATATTTAATATAACTGAAAGTAAGATCGACCAAATTCTAGGCAGGCAGTAATTGCAAGCAAAATTTTGAAATCTTGAAAAACTAAGTTTTTTTGGCAAAATAAAGTATCCATTGATTTTTACAAAAAAAAAAAAAAAAGTTAATTTCCCCTGACTTTTACAAAAAAGGGTAATTCTCCCTGAGTTTTCCCTGACTTTTACAAAAAAAGGTAATTTTCCCTGATTTTTGATGAAACCATTTTCAAATACCCTGAGAATTCCAGGTTTTCCCTGTTTTCCAGGTTGAGTGGGAACCCTGCATTGACACCAATGAAGATATTGCAACGAAATTTGAAGTAGACTTACCTCATTTCATGCGAAATGTGATGACATCACAACATGTGCTGGAAGTGGCCACCATTTATGTCCAGACAGCATTGAACCTGGTGTTGTCCACCAGACAGCTGGATGCATCTCTCTGCTGCTTTGTTATGCCATTTTGCTGAGCGTACCTACATAATGCAGTTGTTGATAGTGGTGCTCGTGCTTGTTCGAGTGTGTGTGAAAATGTGTCGGTATACTCTGGAGGAGTGAGTGTTTATTGTTCGCACTTATTGGAAAACAGAATTGAAGGTCTTGTCAAGAGCACTTCCTGGAGAGGTTTGCAGGCAGACAGATCTGCTAAGCACGTCCACCATTTGGGCATTGTCGAAGTAATTGGAAACCAAGGGGACTCACTAGGATTTGGGAAATTTAAACCTTCTTTTATTATTTTTTAAATTCACCAATTTGCCTTTTCCCCTGCTAATTAAAAAAAAAAAAAAAAAAAAAAAACGTTTTTCTACAGCAGTTTTGTTTTCTACTCTTGTTGTGTGGTTGATCTTACATGTGTTAAAAAAAGTTAATTCAGTCTATGAAAACATTTTTTGTAAATAATATTGTATTGTTTCTTAATCTTAGCCAATTAAACAACTGTTACATTTTTATCTTGTTACATCCTATAATTATAATACCTTCATCCCAATTATTTTCAGAGAGAGAAAATGGAAGAACTACCAAGGCCGGGCTTAACCCCCACTAATGTAATGGGATGCTGCAGCCAACGGCCAGTAGGTTAAGGGAGCTGCGAGTCAGAAAAATTTGGAAACCACAGCTCTATTGGATCAGAGATGAATTTCACAAGGACAAAGTAAGAGAAGAGTCCAAAGTCTGCTTTATATGGTTGTTTCAAATCTTCAACTGGTTCACAAAAAGTGCTTTAAAAATAGTCACAGGTTCTGAACCCAGTGCTTCCTAAGCCAGTTGCATCAGAGCATTCTGCACTTATCAAGGCAGAAGCAATGACCATGAGACACAGAATCTACAGAATAGGAAAGGAATCATAAACATGAACTCCACAGATGTCCTCATGCATAACACAGTTGAATTGCCATATCTATTAGGTGATCATAATTAAAGTATCCCTATTCCAAGGCATCTGCACAACCATTTAGAGGCCAAAACTCGGCAGTATTTAATAAGAACTAGCCTGTAGCCCATCCTAGGATGGTTGTTTTTAAGATTTAAATAAATATTAATACATAGAGGATGGGATGTTTCCTGTCCTAAGATGGGGTGAAATTTTTAATTGAAGCAGACTGAAATGAAATCAAATAGACGCCGGCTTTTTGTAAGGAAATATAGTTAAAACTTATATAGTAAGAACTCATTTATGTTACAACTGAAAATTATATGCTATTTATTTCCATTTTTCAAAAAGCATCACAATAAATAAACATTCTGTGTAAAATATTTGCTTTTTTAACAATTTTCCTTGTAGTCCAGTTGTTTCCGTGTAAACTTACCTTAATAACTTTTGCTTTCATTTTTTGCGTTAAACCCAGCACATTTATTATTCCATTCACTGCTTGTTTTAGACTGTCCTATTCAATGGTTAGTTTGAAACTTCATACCCAAGCTTTATCTACAAAATAATGAGACATCTGGCATTACAAATTGGAACTATCTAAATTATCGACAACGTGCTGTTGGCGCGACATCTGTTTTTAGATGCAATTTTGCTCACTTTGACATCTCAAGATTTCAGTTTTTATTGTAGGTTGAAGCGTTTAGATAGATCGATATTTTGCAAAATTTATAATATAATCAACACTAAATTCGGAAATGTTAGTTAAATTAAAAAATTAAAAAATAATTGAAGTGTACAAATTAATATTTGAATTGTGCTAAATTAAATTAATATACAAACTCAACTTGCTGTGATATTAAAATTCCAATTCGAATTTTGTAGATTGGATAAATAGAACTAGAGTAATTGATAATCCAAGGTTTTTAAATTAACAAGTCATCTCTTTGACATTACATCAGGTGCTATTATATAGCATGCAATCACTTTGATATTAGATCACATGCTATTGTATAGCACGTAATCACTTTGACATCTTGACAGCACACACAAATTGATTGATATGTGATGGTGCAACAATGCAGACATTGCTGTGACATCAAGCATTCCAGACAGATCTGGCTGTTTATATTATTCATACTCTTCAAAACATGCAAAAGGAATTTCCGTGGAGAAAAGTAGTTCAAGAAATAGCCAACAGGACAATATAGCACTGTGAGTGACAAAAAACATAACATTTCTATATGCCCAGGTGACTGATGGCATAAAGAAAGACATGGACTGTTTCATGCCATTCATGCAGCGACTAGAAAAGCATAATGGTTCTCACTTTGCTTGTGAAATTTTACTATTAAAACAACAGAAATGCTGCTGCTGTTCTTTGTGAGTTTGATGATAAAATCAAAAGAGCAGTGCGAAAGTGGCTGTCTTCACAGGTAGCCTCTTTCTACGATAAGGGGGCAGAAAAACTGGTGCTCTTTTACACATGTGTATGGTGTCTCAATAGTGGTGGAAACTATGTAGAAAAGTTGTTCCAAGGTATGGCGAATCAGATAAAAATAAAAATTTTTGCAAATACATTCTCATTTGCCTGAACTAACCAAATGGTTCTTACTTTACGAATATGCCTCGTACTTACAAACCTGAAATTTTCTGTGAACACACAGGAACAGCAACAGCATAGTTTGGAAATATTGCCTTTAATGAAAATCTCCATGATCTATATTGGGCTAAAAACCTTTTCAACCCCAATATGTATACTATCTCTCTTTCATATTTTGTTGAAGCAGGATGGCAAGTAAAAAATACTTTGCCAACATTTTTTATTTAACACACTATATTAATGTAGTCAGAAGGGAGATGGGTGGATGAAATTCGAAAGTATGCAGGAGTGACATGGAGGAGACTGGCACAAGACAGACCGTTGTGGAGGAAACTTGGGGAGACCTTCGTCCAGCAGTGGATTGATAATGGTTGACAATGATGATGATGATGATTAATGTAGTCACTATGCTCCTAACATAATGTTATCAGAAGCAAAGGGGGAAAAAATCCTCACTTTACCACACTGTTGCTTTTAAAATATTGACCTAAGGCAAATTAATATACAATTAGCTAAGCAGATGGAAGTTGCTGGGATAAAATCAAGACTAAGAAGGAAAGTGTGACTGATCCAAATTCCACATGACTGAGGAGGCACTTAATTATATAGATCCACGTGCACAGGCACTTCACAAGGTACAAAATGTAGATGCTTCTTGGGTGGTATATTTACTTATTTAGAGACAACTGGCAGCAGAACATTTACATTTGGACAGAATTGCAAAAAAACATAAACACAAACACAGAAGACAGCATGGACTGCAGGGATGCCAATCTCTATATCTGGAAGAAGCAGTTGATTTCATGTGGCGATCTCAGATGGAAGCACACAAATTGTGTGAAGTAAGTTGAAAATTGATTCAATGCTGACAATACAACTTACATGCAGGAAATCATCCAAAACTGACTGCTATTTTTTCAAAATCGAGTGAACATGCTTAGCTACCTTATATTTGTAGCTTATCTAAGGTGTAATGTTGAATCCATTATTCCTTTTGTATGATGATGCAATCAAAAAAAGTTATTCCAATCCATTCTTCATTTTGTATGATGATGCAATAAAAAAACGTTATTCCAATCGTGTTGGCATGTCTGCCGCTTTGCCGTGCAACATCTAGCATAACATATAACTTGACCAACCAGACCTTTCTGCATCATTGACATTGGCCTGTCCATTTATAAACTGCTTGCATTACCCATTTATTATACAGTGCATAAAACACCATATGATCAAGATTAGTACACAGACCATCTAATGATAAACATCACTTAATGTGACATTCTGTGGCCAAAAGAAAAAACGATTTCAATAGGTAAGGACAGGAAAGACAAGTGTAGCATTGCAACCTGCCCCAAAAGATTACTAAAAGCACACAAAATTAATATTATGTGCTTGGCAATGCTCATAGCAATAAAACATGCCCGATAAAAAATTACCGCAAATATTTTAATCTCTTACTACTTAGGAATGCTAATACTATTTCAGTAATTTAGAGCAGTTAATTTCAAAAACACATTGGTACAGTACACTTAAATGAAATAATAGCCCCAGTGTAACAACAAAACAAAAATCAATCTACACTGGTGCGCAAAAATTAAGGATGAAGAGGAGAAATTAGCATAACAGCGGAACGAGCAGGCAGAACAGACCGAAAGACCACTCAGGAGATAGACTAGGATCCGGTATGGTAGGGCATGTGCATATATGCAGCATGACCGGGGGGGGGGGTATAAAGCACATGGCCGGAGTACGCTCAGCAATTCGGTGAAAGCTATTGCACGGTGTACAACGGTTTGAACGGCGTTGAGTTGCTGCCACCGTGTGATATGGCCAACAGGCAATCCAGTAGACGACATCTGGATGACTACCTGAGGTCGCGTCATTGGGTAGTTGGAAGAAGGTCGAAGTGTGACTAGTCTGGCCGAGAAGTTCGGGATTGCTCACAGCATCGTTTCACGAGCTTGGAGAGCATTTCAAACGACGGGAACAGCTGTCCAATGAGTTTAGCAGTGGTCGTCCTTGAGCAACCATGGCGGCAAACAACCGGTGTATTGTCCTACAGGCGAGAAGAGACAGACGGCAGACAGCGCGAGAAATCGCAAGGCACATGTAACAGGCAACTGGACGTCCATTATCTTGTTTTACTGTGCCCAGGAGACTGCACAAAGGTGGTCTATTTGCATGACGACCAGTACGGTGTGTGCCATTAATGCCTGCTCATCGGAGACGGCGATTTCTGTGGTGCCATGAACACAAGAACTGGACACATCAGCAATGGGGTCGAGTTCTCTTTACGGATGAGAGCTGATTCAGTCTGACAAGTGATTCTGGACATATACACATCTGGAGACAGCAGGGAACACGCAATCACACCTCCAACATCATCGAAAGGGACCGGTTTGGAGGTGGCGGAGCTCTTGTTTGGGACAGTATCATGCTTGGTAGCCATACTGACCTCCACATCTTCCAAGGAGGTTCAGTCACTGGTGTCCGCTATTGTACCGAGGTTCTCCTACCTCACGTGCGTCTGTTTAGAGGTGCTGTGAGTCCTGAGTTCCTCTTCATGGACGACAACGCTACACCTCATCGTACAGTGGCTGTCGCAGAGCTGTTGGAGAGTGAAGATATTCAACGCATTGATTGGCCCGCAAGGTCCCCGGACCTAAATCCAATCGAACACATGTGGGACCTTCTCGGGAGACACTTGGCAGCACGTCACCAGCCGCCAGCAACGATTCCGCAGCTGCGATTGCCACTACAAGAGGAATGGGCTGCGATGCCTCAACAGCTCCTTGACAACCTCATCCTCAGCCTGGACAGACATTGTAAATTCTGCAACACAGTCAGGGGTGATCATATCCCCTACTAAAGACTGGATTTTTCTTGGCAGCTGCCTGTCACATGGACGTTTCTGTCTTCTGTCCAGTTGTGCTCGAAGCTACCTTTTCAATGAAGTGCCTTTGTATCCTTTGGATTCCTTGTTTGGACGGTTTTGCTCACTTGTCCCATATTCTTACATCTTGGGGATCTTATGGTATGATTTGAGTCGATGTGGAGCACTTCTGCACGACGTCACATTTGAAGAACCATCTCGTCCTTAATTTTTGCATGCCAGTTTATTTACACACGTGAAAAAAAAAACTGCCATTTTTTTTTACTAATATAAGAAACAAACACTAAATATGAGACACAACACAACCATGACTGTGCATATGTTAACATTAGGTACTTAACTTTGAATATTGGAATTGGAATTCTACGCTTCTCTGTAAGGTAAGCAAATTTATCAGCCTTAACAGGTGTTGTTAATGGAGCCTAAAGAGAAACAGAAAAATGGCAAAATTTGAACAAAGCACACTAGTCAAAGGAATTCAATAATTTCATAAGTCTTTAATACATTCACTTCAAAGAGATCATTTGAATTTTAACAAAAACAGTGGAACTTTGGTTATATGTTTTCCCTATTTATATGCAATTCTGCATTAGTTCCAATATTTTACTACACTTTCTATTTCTTTTTCTATTTGGTTATACAAAATTCATTTATACACTTTTTGTGATCATATGTTAAATTTTGAATTTCAGATGATCAAAAATACATGTTTTTTTTATTCTCTTATATGTAATCAGGTATGTTACAATTTTGAGAGAATCAAGACAGTGTTGCTGTGTTCCTTCTTGGTACAGCCAAAGGTGAACACGTGATTCCATCAGAGAAAGGTGTATTGTTTACTTTCGGTTTGGATGAAAAACTGATTTCACATTTCATGCTCTGGATAAAAAGTGCCAACAATTTTTAGGGAAGCTATAGCTTCTTTAGATGTGGTGCAGGCATTTTTTTTTTTTTTTTTACAGACATACAATAAATGATACAACTAAAAATTTACTAAATAACAATAAACATAGAATTAAGTGGGAACACACAGTTATTAATAATAATAAAATTCATTAAGTGAAAGCTTTCAACCATCTACGGTCTTGATCACCTGCGATCGACTGAATCAGAAGACTGGTTGACAGATTTTAATAGAGAAATCCAAATAAATGGGATTTGGGGTCAGGCATTTCTGAATTGCAGTTTTTGATAAACAAAATTTCAATACTTTCTTGGAAATGTAGAGATGCTTTGTTAATAAGAGGCAAGTTTTTTTTTTGTTTGTTTGTTTGTTTCCAGAGGGGAACTGCGGAAGTGTCTTCAAGGGGTAGTGCTGATAATGCTGTTTTTGGGAGACCATTTATTTGTGTACATGAAATCTTGTGTTGATGCTTTGGTACATACTTCCATATATACTGAGAGTCCAGAAGAGGTTGAAATAGGAATGGCATAAACTCCACGGGTGGGACAGGATCTCTGTCCTGTAGCAGGCACTTTATTGCAGGAAGATTAGGTCTGACAGTAAGTGTGCACCCCATAATTCTGAAGAATTTACATATAAGAAAATAATCTATGGAAAGGGAGAGAACCAATGAATGTTGTTTTTTTTTTACTTTTAGTGTTGGTGTGAGAGCTGACAGAATTTTTTGTGTGGGAATTACATAAAATTTTGTTTATTGTAGAAGGTAAGAATTGATGGGCTTCACCAATTTTCTTAATTGTAGTAACTTCTTCCTAGTTGTAAATGCATTTATGGCACCTCTATTCATAGTGATTGTGGAATAACTTTTTACGGGTCTTATAGAGGTTATTTTTCATGAAAGTTGGTTGTCAAATTTTCAAACTAAAGCCTAGTTCGTCATCAGGACTATGACACTGGAGTAGTTGCTGCCACTCAATTGGAAGAGTCCATCCGCAATTATCGTTAATTGTGGTACTTCTTCTTCTTCTTGCTATTTCGATCCCTTCTTCTAGTTTCCTCTTTACTAAGTTTGACTGGTGGGCGAACTCAGTGAAAATAATTGCCCACCAGTCAAACTTAGTAAAGAGGAAACTAGAAGAAGGGATCGAAATAGCAAGAAGAAGAAGAAGTACCACAATTAACGATAATTGCGGATGGACTCTTCCAATTGAGTGGCAGCAACTACTCCAGTGTCATAGTCCTGATGACGAACTAGGCTTTAGTTCGAAAATTTGACAACCAACTTTCATGAAAAATAACCTCTATAAGACCCGTAAAAAAGTTATTCCACAAAAGTAACTTCTTCTTTGAAGGATGATTCACTGTTGCAGATAATCCTGGCATGATTAAGATACATTCTTAAAGTGGCAAATTTGTGAGCAGCGGGGGAGTAGGATGAGAATGGGATTATATTTGTTATTGCAGAGGGTTTTTGGTTAACAGATCTATTGAGACGATTCTTCTGTCTTCTGTCTTGTCAGATGGATGTCCAGAAAGTTAATGTCTTGCAGTGATTCTTCATTGATAGTGAATTTTATTGATGGGAACTTAAAGAAAATCTTTTCTATTAGGGATTCTATGCTTAATCTATTGTACGGCCAAAAGACAAAAGGATCGTCAACAAATCAAAGCTGAATGGAAGGTTGTAGATTGTCTTTCATGACTATGGTTTTTTCAATGTCATGCATGAAAACCTCTGCCAAAAGTGGTGAGAGAAGTGAATCCATTGGAAGTCCTTTTGTTAACAATAATATTTGTTGTAGTGGATACAATTTTGATCTCTCAGAGTTTGAAGGCAGTCGTACAGGTCTTTTTTTTTTTAGAGGGCCAGAAAGTGATTGGTATACTTTTAGCAATTGCACTAACAGCATATGAGAATGAAAAAAAAAAAAAGAAAGAGAGAGAGAGAGAGAGAGGAGAGGAGAGAGAGAGAGAGAGAGAGAGAGAGAGAGAGAGAGAGAGAGAGAGAGACCACATCTAATGTGAACATTTTTTCAGACAGTGCAATGCTGGATGGAAGTTTTTCAATGAATTTTTTGGTGGAGGTAAATGACATAGGATGGCTAGAGGTGAGATGTTTGGATTTTCCCACAATCTTTCTTTCTAGATTACGGGTGGGGAGGAGAAAGCATATTCTACGAGCGGTTGAAGAGGAAAGCTGTCTTTATGTAGTTTAATTTGGAAGAATAAATGAGGAGTTCTGAAATATGCTGGTGGTGCAAAATCTCCAAGGGAGGTTTTCAGAGTAGGCTTCTTGTTTAGTCTTTCAACTGCAGTTTAAAGTTTAGAGGTGGAATCAGGTTTCAGAACTTTGCAATTTGAAGTGGAGAGAAAGGTTTCTGCTTTTTCATTACGAACAGTTTCATGGATTTCAATGTAGAACTGCTATTAAAAGTAAAAATCTGTTACCATTAATGTTCGTTTTGTATTTTTGTATTTTCATATCATTATATGGACCTAACTACTCCACCCTGCATACTTAAACAAAATGTACGTGACGAACAGTATTGTCGCTGCTTTTAATAGCAGTTCTACATTGAAGACTTTGGCCAAGTAATATCACGCCATATGCTTTTTTTGGGGATCGAAAAAAAAAAAGAGTTTCGTGGATTATGACAGGGCAGGCCAGTTTTTTCAGCTTTGCAAATTGCTAGATCATTTTTATTCATAAGATTGCTAATTTCCTTGAAAAAGGAGGAAGAACATTTTAGGGGTTTCTTTTCAACCTTTGCCAGGTAAAGTGCTGCTTTTGCAAGAAGGATAGGTTGAGCTTTTGGTGCTGTACGGTGAATGGCTGCTTCTAACATGGAGATCATGGCTTTTAGATCTGGATTATTTTTGAGACTGAATTTTGGTCCTAGTGAAAGGTAGACTTTCAGTTTTGGAGGTAGCAATGTATCCGAGAGATTAACAAAGTGGGCCGATGACAATAGACTGACAGTTGTGTTATGTGAAGTTGTTTACCAAAAACTGCAAATTCAGAAACCCCTCACCAAATCCCATTTTTATTTGGGTCTCTCAACTAAAATCTGGCAACAGTTCCAGCACCTCCAATTCACATTGCAGCTCCAGCAACCAGTCCTCTGATTCAGTTGATCATGGGTGATCAAGACCACAGAATGGCAGAAAACTTTTGTTTAATTAATTTTATTCCTATATGTAACTCTGTGTGTTCTCACTTAATTCTATGTTTATTGTAGTATTGTGTGAAACCTGCTTTTTTCAACTATGTTACTAAATAACATTCACAGTTCCCTTTTTTTCTCAATTTCAGAAATTTTGAACAAGCACAGATTAGTGAATACTTTACTGGGCACTAATGCTAAATCAAGTAGTGAACAAACTGCTTTAAAAAGAGTGATACTTATAAGAAAAGAATGTAAAAAAAGTATTGAATATAAAACAAAATCATATTTGGATTTACTACCAAGCTTTTCAAAGGAATTTTTTTTCAGATATTGAAAATATGAAATTGTGCAGAATTTCTTAATTTAGATTTTTTTAATGATGTTAGAATAAAAATTCAAAATGGACATAGGCTTAAGGTAACACAAAAGCATCCATGTATGTAAGTGTGTCTTACATTATAAACTAACGTAACCTAAAATGACTAGTTTCTTTCTCCTTTTTCTTCTTTTTCGAGGTTCTAAAATTTTACAATAGCATTTAACATTTTGAAGCTTCTTTTAAAATACATTTTTTAAGGTGACCCTATAGAAAAATGTATAACTGAGATTTCACTCTATTTGCAAAATTATAATACTACAAAGACAGTGGTAGAAATGTTTGTGTAAAGTAACATTTTTTTTAAACATGTTTATCCAAATGCAACACTACAAGTTTTTATCTGTTTAAATACTTATCACTTTAACACGTTTGGGCACTGGAGAAAACAGCTATATCATGTCAGAACCATCTAAAAACAAATAATTATTAGAATATACCAACCTTGTCTCAAAATTTCACACTCCCCAGAATATGGCATTGGAAAATCTCAGTTGCATAAGTCCTTTTTCTGAGTTCTGGAGTTCAAGATTTCTTTTAGTGTGCAAAATAAAAAAGGCTGATGAAGACTTCAATAAAGTAGTACTGCTAATTCCAGAAAGTCTTGTCAAAAATGAACATATGAACATAAAAACTTCTTAAAAACGATTTTTAAAAAAACATTTAAAAACTATTAAAACCTTTAAGCAGTCCCACAAAGGCATTTCTCTAAGATATGAAATTAAAAACTGGTATCCAATGCATTTCGATGATCGCTGACATCTTTTTCAAGCAGATGTGTTGAATGGTCATAATACTAATCTGTTTGACATGACTATGGATTTGTTGCTGGGTTTCATTTTTCTTGTACAGTTTCCTGATTCACACGCATCTCTTCCCTCATTGGTTCCTCTGCTTTCAGCCATTAGTGGTGACATCTGCTGTTGTTGCATAGTATGATTTTCTCTTTCAACATTTTTTTCTGTTGCATCTTCTGCTTTTTTTTTTTTTTTTTTTAAATCTGTTACTTCCTGGATGAGTTTTTTCCATGAAAGTGTTAATTCAATGGGACTGTTGCAATTGCACCAATATACTGCATATACTCGTGTATAAGCGAACCTACCCCCAATTCAACGCCTACAAATTTGTGGAAAACTTTGATCCTCATATAAGCCGATCTTAAATTTCAAGATTTTGGAAAATACATTTATTGAAATGAATTATGCAGATTTGTGAGATTATCTTCCATAAAAGCCTTCAAAGTATGATTCACTATTGGAGTTTCCAAATAACTTCAGTAACATCCACTGCATTACTTATGCAGCATTTTTTGAGAGACTTTATAACCGTTTTCGGCAAAACTGTGTCCCACAATTCTTTCACTCTAGTAGAAACATGGCCATGTCGGCCTTTTTCAAGTCATCACCTTTCATAAAAGTGCTGATGGTATCTGTCTTCCATAGTGCTGATGGTATCTACTAGCGCAGAGCAGAAGACACACATGCCCACACTTGCGGTGAAAAATATGGAGAGGAGAGATGCCTGATTGGCTGTGGCTCATCTCAACAGATTAGTGATTTATGCGGTTTCTGACTGTCATTCTAATTCACTGCGTGTCCAGTTCGAAAGAAGGTGTCCTGCACATGGGACATAATATGGTTATTACATGTTTGGAAGCAAGGAATTGTCTGGTCTCAATTTGAAATGGGATTAGGTTTTCCACTTATCACATTAGCAGCACCTATTCTCATAGGAGTCATACTCTGGACTGAAAAATATTTCATAATTTTTTTTTTTTTTTTGGAAGTACTTCTGAAGAAGTGTTACGTGAATTTACTCAGCAGCTGTTAGAAATGTGTTTACTTTGCGACCATACCATGTGCCACAACATGATATAAACAGCAAAATGCAAAACAAGGTTGGATGTTTTTCAGAATACATAAAAGCATATTTTAATGAATACAGGCAAAAATGTAGAATGGAATGTGAAATAAATTTCTCCTTTTGCATTACGTTATGCCATTGGCATATGGATTTTTTTCTCCATGTTTCAGAGCAGAATAACCATACCTATCAGTGACTATTCATAACAGTGCACCCATCAAAATGGGGAGCACAGCTGTGAATATAACTGACAGAAGGCCAGAAAAACTATTGTGCAGTGACATGCAGAAAGCAGCAGTCTAAAACGCAAACAAGCCCACCACTAAATTCCGTGGCATAAATCATGTAACACTTCAGAAATGCACCCGCATTTTTTACTAACCAGCATAAAAGCCGACCCTATCTCTCACACTTTGAAAGCAGGATTTCTTCCAAAACACCTTTTGGCTTATATGCAAGTATATACACTGAGTGGCCACTTTATTATGACCACCTGACAATTTTAAGCAAATGAGCTATGGCTGCACGCTGTTGCCACTAGAGGGCAAGGCTAGTATAAAAAGGGAAAGCTTAGTGCTTGTGACAGTAGTAGAAGTGATTTTTGGGTGACAAGATGGGTAAAAAATGTGATTTGATGGACTTTCAACTTGGGATGATTGTATGAGCTCGGAGCCATGGAGCGAGTATTACAGAAACCGCCGCATTTGTGAAATGTTCCAGAGCAGCTGTTGTTAAAGTGTTTAAAGACTGGACTGTCAGCCAAAAAACTGGGTCTCTACGTGCAACATGTGGTCGTCATCGACTAGCGACTGCTCGGGCGGAATGGAGTGTCCAGACTGGCAACAGTGCAACAAATTACAGACCATCTTAATCAAGAATCCCCTCAAATGATATCTGCATGCACTGTTTGCCGTACGGGATATGGCAGCCGAAGGCCTGTTCGAACACCTTTGCTGTCTGCAGAGTTAACAAGAGAAAACGTCTCCAGTTCGCACAGGAGCACAAGGATTGGACAGTTGATAATTGGAAACAAATTATGTAATCTGATGAATCACGTTTTCAGTTGCACCATGCCGATGACCGAGTGAGAATATGGCGGAAACAGCACGAAAGCATGGACCCCAAATGCACTGCTACAACCCTTCAAGCTGGTGGTGGCAACGTTATGGTTTGGGGAATGTTTTCCTGACATGCTTTGGGCCCTTTAATTTGTGTTGATCAACATCTAACTGGCACATCATATCTAAACATCATTGCGGACCAAGTGCATCCTGTCATGTGGATAGTTTATCCCAATGGCGAAGGCTACTTTCAGCAAGATAATGCGTCTTGCCATAGTGCTCGTATTGTACAAGATTGGTTTCAGGAACATGCCGGTGAGTTTACTTTGCTTAGGTGGCCCCCACAATCTCCAGATCTCAACCCCATTGAGAATTTGTGGGATGAAGTTGAACGAGCCATGAGACAGCTGGATCCACAACCCTGCAATCTCACACTCCTGGAAAGTGCTATTCATCAAGCATGGTCTTAGGTTCCACAAACCACCAACAACATCTCGTGGAGTCCATGCCACGAAGAATCGACGCAGTATTAAAGGCAAAAGGTGGCCCAATGAAGTACTGAGGGGGTGGTCATAATAAAGTGGCCACTCAGTGTATATACTGAGTTGGAAAGAAAGTAATGTCTGCAAATGCAGGGCAACAGAAAAGTGCTAATTACTGTACATACAAGTACAAATTAGCCAAAAATGTAGTCACCATCATTTGCTACAAGTTGCTCCTACTGACTGGGCAGCTGTTGGATACTGTCCCTGTAGAATTGTAGCGGCCTGGACGCAAACAAGTGAGTAAGTGCATGTTCGACATTGTCACGGTTGGTAAACTGCTGTCCGTCCAGGAAATACTTCAACGACCGGAAAAGGTGGTAGTCGCTTGGGGCAATGCCTACTGGGTACAGCAGCAGCTCCCAGCCCACGTCCCTGATATTGTGACCAGTCACATGTGCTGTGTGAGGTCTCGCTCCATCCTGCTGTAGAAGGAAGCTCTTGAGGTTCAGCAGTGCTGGACATTTTGACTGACGCAATGCATGCAGATCGAGTTGATGGCAGTTCACATCGACAGTGTTGTCCAGCAGCAGCTCAAAAAAGCATGACACCCCACATATCCCACCAAACAGACAGCACAACCTTACGTGGGTGTAAGCTGGCTTTGGGAGTCACCATGGACTTCTGTTTTGGGTCCAACCAGTTTCCGGGCAATGACACAGTCATACAGGACCCATTTCTTGTCACCTATCCCAATTAGGTCTAAGAATGGTTTAACTTGGTCACATGCAAGCAGGGAAGTGAATGCACTCATGCAGTTTGCTTCCTGTTCAACTGTGAGTTGATGGGGTACCCAAACTCTCCTCTTATGCACCTTCCCAAGTTGATGCAGGTGCATACTAATTAATGATCATGTGGGCAGTCCCCAGCTGTTTGGCCAACTTTCATGCAGTTACACGTGGGTCGATCTCCGCTAAGGTCTTCAGCATGTCCATATCCACTCCACTGTTGCAGGCCTTCTGGCTTTGGAATGGTCTGACAAGTCAAAATTTCCCCCTGAAAGCCATTCGAACCAACGGCAGCACTGACAATGTGATATGGCATTGGTTTACATACCGATAATGTTCCTTACAGCACTCATGTGGGTGCTACCACAACAAAACTCACACAGAATGCAATGACGAATGTGTTTTTTGTCCACTTCCATGTTGTCTGGCACTTACACTCTTCACCTTCTGACAGCTAACTGCCACTGACTTAAGCCACCAACCTGCTGATGTCATGCCGGTGTGCTGCGCAATCTCAGTGGCCAATGTGCACCGTGGCCAGGGCTTTGACTTCAGGTACCTCATCATCAGACATTACTTTCTTTCCAATTCAATATATACCGGGTGTTTCAAAAAAGATTGAAACAAGCTTTTATCTCTTCAATGGTTGATCATGGATACATACTTTCAATCAGGAGAAATACTCAAAATGATGTAAAAACTTACAACATGGCAGTTGTACCTTTGTGGATGGCAATTGTATAAAAATAAAATTAATGTTTTATACAGCCTTCGCAGAAGAAAAAGAACAATCAAAAACAGTTGTGCAAAATGCCCCAATTAGTCTAAAAAAACAAAGCAATCCCTGTCATTCTGCTTCCAAAACTCACGGAGATATTTGCAACGAAAATTGTAAAAAATGGACGCTTGGCAACTGCAATTTCTTTTTCGTTTTTTTTATTGAAGGTTTAACAACCACTGTGAGCAACTCAATGGGCTATAAGAAGTCGCCCATCCCTAATTTAGGGTAAATGGTTTCAGGGTAGGGAGAGAACCAGTGCTGTAAGACAAACACAACACCCATGCCTCACCAGGATTCAAACCCGGACCCTTCGCAAATGAATGGTCATATACCAGCGCTTAGACCACTGTGCCACCGTGGGCGACTAACCGCAATTTCCTGCATGCATGAGAGCTCTTCTCTTACTTGCTTTGAGTGCTCCAGAGCTATACAGCGAAACAAGCTACCGTTCACCATAAAATGGGCTCCAGAAGATACATTTTGCACAGTTTTCATCGCAAATATCTCGGCAAGTTTTGCAAGTACAAATTGTAGAATGATGAGGTTTGTTTTTTTTAGAATAATTAGGACATTGAGCAACATTTTTTGATTGAACTTTTTTTTTTTTTTTTGCAAAGGCTGCATAAAAAATTTATTTTTTAAAATTGTTATATAAATGCCATCCACAGGGGTGCAATTGCCATGTACGTCTTTTCGTCATTTTAAGTATTTTTCTAATTGAAAGCATGTATCTGTAATCAACTGTTGAAGAGATAAAAGCTTGTTTCAATTTTTTATGAAATGCCTAGTGTACATAGGCTACTACTACTTCCATAATTCTAATTTTTTTTTTAATTTGGGGCTTGTGTTTTTATTTCGATATTTTCAAAAATATGATGGTTATTCACTGTTTTCGACACAAAGTACTGGATCATCAATGTTTTGGTGTCTTGCATTTTTTATACATTTGTTGATAACCTATTTAACTACAACACATACAAAATTGGAATAAGAGAGATCTCAAAACATTAAAATCCAACACTACATCAAAAACGATAAACCATATTCTGAAAACATCGAAAAATAGGGGCAAATCCAAAACGAAGAAGTCCCCATCAACACAGTTGATGATGTCACATGCAATTTGAATATTTATGTGACATTCATTCTGAAGAAGCTGGACCAAAGCACAGTGAAACCTGGTTGACAAGAAAAATAAAAAAAATATCACTAAACACTGTTCCTCTTTAATTTTATATTCCTCACAATGCTTGCAGTCTGCAATTTGTGAAATCAATTATCTGGTTCTAGATCTTCCTTATCCTGTGAACACCAGCTACTTGACAACAGAATGTCCATCATGGTAATCAACCAAATGAACAATCACATGCCTAAACCACCTATGTAAGTTTCTATTCATCTTGTCTTCTTACAAAAGTACCCAACTCAGACCTCATACCTACAATACCAAATCTGCCATGCCATTCAAACTCTCTATTCTTCCCTAATATTCCTCTTACCACTTTCATATTGGGCACTTCTAACCACCCCAAAAGACCTTTACTTTGCATCCAACAATCACTGCCACATGAGAGGGAAGGTCTAAATACTGTATAGCATACAGCCAATCATTTCTATCTCTTTAATATTAAAATATAATTTACACAAACAACAAATTTCGTACTTTAACTAATTCAAAGATAATAATTGTACAAGTAAAAATCTCACTACCTGTTCCTCTTTGACGTAGAATCCAGATCACAAATAAAATTGCATTTTTCAAAAATACTAATAAGGCACATATCATATTTGAGATTAATGTACTATATACAATCATACTCACCCCTTTTTCTTTCCAATCAGGTATTAAGCTATCAAGAGCATGAGTTTCTATGCAAGCCCCTGACAAAATATGTCCTCCTAGACACAATTATAAAACAAAATTATACAAATTATGATGAGCAACAGGAATTAACAAATTTGGATGAAAATCTATTAATTACAATTTCTGAGATGTGCACAATTTTTGGCAAATATGAGCTTAATGCACTACATCCAACACAGTCTTTTTCACTTTCTTTTCTAACCCACTGTTTTCAATATGTACATAGACATTTACTGCATATATACAACAGAACCTGCATATGATGATCAAAGTTATAATGAAGAGACAGCAGTAACAATTAACAGATGCTGTCATCAGACATTTACATACAAAAATTTCATGCTCATCTTAAAAAGCATCTATATGGACATATTGTATAAAAATATTTTTGTCAAAATGTAAATAATTTTTTTACAGTACTTGTGGAACCACAAGTAGAAGAGCAAAAAATATATAAAAATATATTCGTGATACATAACAGTTCAGCAGTTCCTCATATACCAAGATTTGTTCCATATAAAACTCATGATCCTGCCACCAAAAGCAACTTTATTACTCTTTTGACAAATAATTAATTTTCACCGTCGGACATTACATATCAGCCAGTCGAACTTTCACAGAACATAACGTGTGAAACAGAAATATTCAGAGACATCAAATGATTGTTTCAGATACTATAACTTTATTACTTATTAATAAATTTATTTATTTTTTGCAGCTAATTGACATGAGCACAAATGAAAGCTTCCATTTTCTTGAGTAATTTTTTGTTGTTTAGCTACCTGACTGCAGGGAATGTAACACAGATGACCATGTTCATTTACCGAAAAATTACCAGAATGTTTCACCTGCAACAGCCATAAATTACTTTTAGAAATCTACAATCAGGAGAACTGCCATGTGGCAAACAAAAGTAAATGATATTGGCAATTTCGTTCATACTGATAACAATTTGATGTGCTCTAGAATTTCTTCAGAGAATAATGTAATCAATACTGGCTAAATAAAGACAATAATTATATAGTGACAACAGACAAAGTGTCGTAGATTTTACTACCGTATTACATTTTGCACTTTGCATTAGTATGAACTTACTGGATCATTAATCATTTTTGCTGTGATTTAAGAAAATAATATACAAAATTCAAATGAAAAAAAAAATCGCACGCATACCTATTTCTGAGGATTTTTCCACTAAACATACTCTAACCTCTCTTCCCTTTTCGTTGGACAACTGCTTTAAGCGAATGGCAGCAGACATTCCAGCTGGGCCACCACCAACAATGACAACATCAGTTTCATCACTAACTCTTTCCATGGAAATATCTGCAAATATGTTTAAGGTTTATAAACTTTTGTACTAAAACAGATCTATATAAAACCTTGCAATGACTGCAAACCTATTTTTATGGCAGTGAAATTCAGTCTACATTGAACAGTAACTAATAATTTTAAATTACAGTCAACTCCACCTTATAGTGAACTTTTGCGGACTCATATTTCGTTCACTATGTCCGAGGTTCACTAAAACCGAAGTGTCTTCCCTTAACCTGAATTGAGTGGAATGGTGAGTGAGAAAATAAAGTATGTACATATGTATCTAAAAAATATTTTTCTGTACGTAGTATATATTCATTAAATTAAGTAAACAATATTAATTTTGCATTTTTGAACTTCTCTTTTTGTTGGTAAAGTTCGATTAACACTTACCGCACGTGGGGCTTGGCTTTCAATTCTTATTTCCGTTATGTGGATGCGGCATGGGGGTTTTTCATTTAGTTGCGGGTCCACTTCATTTTTTTCCCGTTGGTATTTATCTGGCCTCGTCACTACATGAGTTTTTCCTTTGCTGCCTCCTCATTTACTTCAATAATTTTTCATAACCCGAGTACTTTCGGTAATACTCCATTACCGTCATCAAGGGGACGTTTTGCTCCGACTAGCACGGACCGTGTCAGCTGGGCGTTTCGGTGGTTCTCGCGGGCTGCTTCTGTCATTGGCTATCGCTTCTTCTTGGGGGTTGTGGCGCCATCTCTTGTTGGTCACTGATCTCATTTTTCGAACTTTTTCATTTTTTTGCTCAATTTTAATTAAATTTCTCCAGCTGTGTCTCAAAATATTAGGGTCATTATGGTTGCAAACTTTTGCCCTATTTTTTCAATCATTACCGACTCTGCTATTCTGAGGTGTTTTCGGATTTACAGCTTTTAATGATTTTTATATTTTCGAATTTAGGATATTTTTGGTTATCCAGACAGTATTGAATAAGTGCTGTTTTAATCTGTGTTTAAGCTTATTTTTGGTACTTCCTATATAAGCCATCGGAGGATTTTCTGTGATAGGAATTGAGTAAATACCTGCTTTTTCTAACATTTTTATTTTTTCATTATTTTTTATTATCATATTTTTGATGGTATTTACTTTTCCTCCAATTTGAATGTTATGCTTTTTACAAATATTATTAATTTCATTGGTAGTACATTTAATGTAAGGAAAACCATTTAAATATTTGACTTCTTTTTTATTTATTACAGCATTATTTTTTATTTTCTTTATTACTTCTGTGTTCCATTTTTTTATTAAATGGTTGGGATAACCAAAGCTACTTGCAATTTTTTTTATGAATTTGATTTCTTCATTGATGAACTGACTATTTTCAGAGTGCGTATATGCTCTTTTAATTAAGGTTTTTAGACTATTGCATTTTTGAGGATAAGGGTGTGCCGAATTGTACGGGATTAGAACCGGAACAAATGAACTTTTCCGATAAACCCTGTATAGTAACTTATCTGTGGATTTGATAACTTGTACGTCTAGAAAGGCTATTGCATTATTTTTTCTATTTCAACAGTGAGTTCTATAGTTGGATATAAAGAGCTGTAACATTTTGTTAATTTTCTTAATTCTTCTTCCTTCAGTTTTGATAGAATGAAAATATCATCCACGTATGGACAGTACACTTCTGGTTTTTCTTCCATACGATGCAGGACATTTTCTTCAATTTCGTTCATCACAACCTCAGCATATAAAGTTGATAATGGTGAGGTTGTGATGAACGAAATTGAAGAAAATGTCCTGCATCGTATGGAAGAAAAACCAGAAGTGTACTGTCGATATGTGGATGATATTTTCATTCTATCAAAACTGAAGGAAGAAGAATTAAGAAAATTAACAAAATGTTACAGCTCTTTATATCCAACTATAGAACTCACTGTTGAAATAGAAAAAATAATGCAATAGCCTTTTTAGACGTACAAGTTATCAAATCCACAGATAAGTTACTATACAGGGTTTATCGGAAAAGTTCATTTGTTCCGGTTCTAATCCCGTACAATTCGGCACATCCTTATCCTCAAAAATGCAATAGTCTAAAAACCTTAATTAAAAGAGCATATACGCACTCTGAAAATAGTCAGTTCATCAATGAAGAAATCAAATTCATAAAAAAATTGCAAGTAGCTTTGGTTATCCCAACCATTTAATAAAAAATGGAACACAGAAGTAATAAAGAAAATAAAAAATAATGCTGTAATAAATAAAAAGAAGTCAAATATTTAAATGGTTTTCCTTACATTAAATGTACTACTACCAATGAAATTAATAATATTTGTAAAAAGCATAACATTCAAATTGAGAAAAAGTAAATACCATCAAAAATATGATAATAAAAAATAATGAAAAAATAAAAATGTTAGAAAAAGCAGGTATTTACTCAATTCCTATCACAGAAAATCCTCCAATGGCTTATATAGGAAGTACCAAAAATAAGCTTAAACACAGATTAAAACAACACATAAAAAATTGGCAGAAAAAAGAAGAAAAACAGCACTTATTCAATACTGTCTGGATAACCAAAAATATCCTAAATTCGAAAATATAAAAATCATTAAAAGCTGTAAATCCGAAAAACACCTCAGAATAGCAGAGTCGGTAATGATTGAAAAAAATAGGGCAAAAGTTTGCAACCATAATGACCCTAATATTTTGAGACACAGCTGGAGAAATTTAATTAAAATTGAGCAAAAAAATGAAAAAGTTCGAAAAATGAGATCAGTGACCAACAAGAGATGGCGCCACAACGCCCAAGAAGAAGCGATAGCCGATGACAGAAGCAGCCCGCGAGAACCACCGAAACGCCCAGCTGACACGGCCCGTGTTAGTCGGAGCAAAACGTCCCCTCGATGACGGTAATAGAGTATTACCGAAAGTACTCGGGTTATGAAAAATTATTGAAGTAAATGAGGAGGCAGCAAAGGAAAAAACTCATGTAGTGACGAGGCCAGATAAATACCAACGGGAAAGAAAATGAAGTGGACCCGCAACTAAATGAAAAACCCCCATGCCGCATCCACATAACGGAAATAAGAATCGAAAGCCAAGCCCCACGTGCGGTAAGTGTTAATCGAACTTTACCAACAAAAAGGGAAGTTCAAAAATGCAAATGCATTAATGCACGTTAAAAAAATAACCTCCAATATCGGAAGTAAATTGAAATATTAATTTTACATTACCTTTATTAACATGAAAATAGTCTGTTATGTGCCGGTGCTTGCTGCAAACAGTTTTAATAAATATTTTCCCTAGGTGCTTTTCTACAGTCTCTGCTTTTCCTACACTCGATTCTACATTTTCCATCCATTCTAGGAACTTTAACACAGTCCTGACACCCTCCAACATGTCTTTCACTTTTGGAACACGTTCTTCATTATGGTCCTCGTCAGCTTTAGCTTCGTTTTCTTACATGCTGGAACTGCCTTTCACAGCCTCGACAATAGTTTCATGCGATAGGATTTCATTCGTTATAACTTCACAGTCAGCATCGATAAAAATCTTCAGCTTCAGTGGAATTCACGCCGATATGCTGAAGCAAGTCCTTGAGAGGCACATCAACCCTCTTCTTCGAATGTCACACTTCCAGTAGCCAAACCATACCTCCAGTAACAGTTCTGTATAATGATAGTTGACACACTCCTCCAAGCTTTTTTTCCAAAACGTACAGCAATCAGAATATTTACTGATGTGTTCTGCTTTGATTCCAAGGATTGGGTTAAATGAAGCATTACTTCTCTTCTGTAATAGGTTTTAAAACTGCAAATCACACCTTGACACCTTGATCCACGAGTTGGAGAACTGACTGGTGTTGGCAGGCAAGAACACCAGCTTGATGTTGCTGAGGGTTTTGTCTTTCAATGCACTTAAGGAGTAGTGGGCCAACAATAATTTTCTCAACACATTCTTTCAAGTTTTTACAAGAAGGTTTGTATTGAAATATGTTACAATTTCATGTTACAAGTGCATTCTTTTTTTGAAGTTTTATTTTTTAGGTTCACTGTAACCAAACTTGAGAGTTCACTATAAACGAAAATTTTAATGTACATTTCTGATGTTGCGGGTCGGGACCAATGATTTAGGTTCACTATAACCGAATGTTCACCATAACAGAGTTCACTATATCCAGAGTTGACTGTATTTCAATGGTGTAATGAGGTATTTCACTTTGATGACTTTATGAAAGAAAAGGTCGAGGAGGAACTTGTGAAATGTAAAAACATAACCAATATCCCTGAACATGACCACATGGCATGGAAACCATTTACTATTTTTTGATTAACACCAACCAACCACCACAATAACTTCGAGCATAGCATTAGGGACATAAGAGGAAAATCTCACTAAAGCCGTCAGTGTAAGAGATAATGGGTGCTGCATGGAGAATCATGGATTTTATGTGTCACAATCAGGGCTCAAAAATTATATTGCCTGGCATGCCTGGAGCATGTAAAAATTCTGTCTAGGCATATGCCCCCCCCTCCCCCATATGCCTGATCGGGAATGTAAAAATTTGACTCTTTATGGGATAAAAAGTTTAAAAACAGTAATGTTTTTCTTTATTTCTTATTTCCCAATTTCTCAGTCAACTTTTTACTACACAGAGGTCCCTTTGCTTTATTTACTAAAATAAATGTGACATTTTTTGAGAGATTAAAGGTTAAAATGGATGACCTTGAGAACTAAACTGCCCATGATATGACTGTGCGACATCTAAAATGAAAACTTATGTAATAAGTGTTTGAATGGGCCAAATATGATCTCTGTTGACCAAGTAGGTTTACAGTTATTTGTAAAAATGCATTTTTTGCAAATTTCAAAGTCCTATAACTATAGAAGTATTGTATGTAGGAAACTGAAATTCTGCACTGATTAGTTTCTTTATAAAGCCTGAAAGCTCAACAAATTTCATGAAACTTAAAGGCTTTAGTCAAAAATGTTACTTTTTTGTGCTGATTTGAAACGAAATACCAAAAGGAGAGCTCATATTTCACTGTTAGGTGCAATTTATGGAATGCAGTGAAACATAGGTGAGTTCAAATCTCATTGCTGGGGGACTATTTATGAAATGCAATAAAAGTACTTTGTTTCTTACAGTTTCTGGAATGTTTAGAAAAAATAGTACTGTATGTAAAAATGTGCATGTGTGTGCTTGCACACATGTGTATTTGGGCATGTCCTTTTCTGGAAAGTATGCCTGGCTAGGCATGTTACAATTTCAAAATTTATCTAGCCCTGATCACAATGGTGGGCGTGAGCACAAGCTTCCATACATTCTCTACCAGTCTATTTGGTTTGAGTCTGAGGTGGTAACCTAAAGAAAAGAAAAAAAAAAAATGTTTTCACAAATATTATTGGTAAACCAGTTATGCCAACCAACTGCAATTAATTCATATCAATAGTCACACTTCTTGAATATCTAATCATGTTTTGTGATTGCTAGTTTCAAACCACGTATATTATTTTTTATGTCATAGAAATACCAGTTTTAACTATAATCCATGCAGTGGTGCCCATATGAGTACTTTTAGGGTGTGTGTGTGGGGGGGGGGGGCTAAGAAAAATGCTTACCTCCTTCAAGGTTGTCAAACATTTTAGTAAATGTACAAGATACTAAAATACAACAAAAATAATTGATACAATCAATCATTAATATCTTATTATTTTTAAAAATGCTTTAAAAAAAAGTTTCATCTATTTCAGTGTTTTAAATTTATCAAAAATTTGGCTATACCAACTGCTGGGGAGGAGGCTTGAGCCCCTCCCTGCCCCCTTCTGGGCACCCTTGAATCCATGTTAGCCAACTAATCAAAAAACTGTTACAAACAAACTAATGGCTGTTAAAAATGAAATTTTTATTTTGAATTTCTCTCTTTGACTTACAATTAATTTTTTTTTTTTTTACCATACTCTTAATGGGCAAATTTTATCAGATTATCTACTTTTTCAAACCCTTACCTCCACAATATACTGTCATAGCAATGGCTACAGTTTAACTACACAGAACTACTGTTCTGGGAGAAACCATCCCATGTAATAATTGACAGTGGAATCTTTCTTCTCAAATTCAAGTCTTCCTCTTAATTTCTTTGTTCCAACTAATACTTTTAGTAAATTCCAGTTCATTTTGTACCCAGTTTCTTTTATACATATGTCCAATCCAGTTTTATGACATAGGTTTTCAATTGCTGATTTATATTCAGCCAAATGAATTTTACAAGACATCTTCCACAGAGGACAGAGAAATAAACAAAATTCTCTAAAATGCCAAATTTTTATTATTGGAATTACATTTGATATCTGTAGAAGATATTTTAATTCACTTCCATTTAAGTAAGCCTAAGGTAATCTTTTGCAAGACAGATAGATGTATTCATTTCTATGAATACTAATTAACTCTTTATATCCATAGATCATTTTTGAATCAAAGATTACACCTATAAAAATGCCAGTAAAGAGAACTATAATGGGACCATGGTTTCAGCTAGTAGGGCTCTTGATAGCCATCAAATTGCGTACATTGTTCCGTTCTCGACCAGCTTTTGAATCTCTTGTCACAGGGTTGTGGTCTTGTGCTGCGATCTCAACAGCCCTAGTGGCTGAAACCATTATGGTTTCCTTTAATGGCATTTTTATAGGTATAATCTTTGATCAAAAACAATCTATGTATAATGAAATGCCATTACCAATTTTTGCTCTGGTTTGTTATATAATCTTTATATCCATTTTTCCCATTCTCCTTCATTATGCTACTTAAACAGACATTCCAGGTAGCAGAAATAGTTTTTATTTTTTTATTCAATATGACTTCATTATGTCAAGTAGCCGGCAAGATGATTAGTGGGAAAGACATAATCCAGTTTGTTTATTCATATATAACTATCGAAACCACAGACTATCACATGCAACAGTTATCATTCATAGCTATATCCTCCTTAACACTGGGAGAGCTGTGATGTAACTTGCAAAAGGTCATGAAACTATCGTACAGTTTGTTGTTTGACAGATCTGTACTTTGTTCTATTACCATATTACCTCATTGGTAGCCATGTTAGGCTCAGATAGTCATAATAATGTGTTTTGTAGAAAAAGCAGCAAGTTTCCAAGTTTAGCTATGGGATCTACGGTATGTAATATTGTCCTGACCATTCACCCAGTTACATCATAGCTGCATTCCACCTACTTGGAGGGGGGGGGATCAATGGATGATAACTATAGCATATGACAATTGGTAGTCATACAAATGTAAATAAACTAGATGCTGGCATTTCCACTGAGCATCTTGCAAACTTCTAAGCATACTTATAATGACATCGCATGAAAAAAAATCATGTGAGACATTTTTCTTGCCACAACAAATACTGTTTAAGTAGCAAAATGAAGTAGAATTGTAAAGTGGACATACTGGGTTGCTTAGAATTTGTATAAAAGAATGCACCTATCTTCTAAAAGATTACAAGCTTAAGTAAGTAATTTGCTTAATATTTATTAGGTCTATGAATAAGTTCCTTGTACTCCACATAGCAGGCTGCAAAAGCAAAATCATTTAATTTTTATCAAATTTCATGATGTTTGGGTAAAGTGGTAACACTGCTTCAAATGGCATGTTGGCAGACAGCCCACACATGTGGTTAATTGAGCTAGGACATGGTGACAAGATGTTCATCTACAGCACTTTTATATCACCCTTGAACACACATCAGATTAAACTTGACAGAGGATAAAATCCTGTGGTAGTAATAGTTAAGCCAAAATTAATACATGTTATGCTGGAACAAATCAAGGAGCCTTTCGATTTGCTTACTTCTCATTTGTTTTAACATAATGGCAGAAATTTTCAGTGTCAAGAATCCTAATTTTGACAAGGTGCATGTTCACCAGACTTCATGTTTAACAGCAGGAATATAGAAACATGAAAACAAATTTGTTCAACAGGCAGTGTTCACACTGCCTGAGCAGCAGGTGCAAGCATGTATCATGACTGGTTTGTGAAGCTCAGGAGTGGTTACTGCAGTGTGGCAGACAAGCAGCATAGTAGCTGGCTGAAGGAGATGCAGCACACAGATTTGCAAGTTCTCCTGGATAAAGATGCTGCCCAATTGACCACAAAACTGGAAATACAATTAGGTGTGAGTTAGTCAACTGTGGTTCAACAGTTGCATGCCATGGAAAAGATTCAAAAATTAAATGTGTCCTGCTTGTATAAGTATGACACCTGTTTGACCATAAAATGCTGGAAAAATATGCATTAAACCTAGTACAATAAAATAAATTCTGCCACATATCAAACAACACGAAAAATGACATCTCAAACATGGAGGTATTTAATCTTGCAAATTATCAAGGCAAACTTTCAAATTACCATAGTGACTGTAGCTGTAGGCTTTCATAAATGGGTAGGACTGGTTATAAACTGAAAATTTGTTTGGCAGAACATAAATCAGCAATTAAAAACATGTCCACTAAAACTTCATTATTAATTTGTCACAGTTCCAAACAAATGTTTTCAATTTACTGAGTCAATTAAAGCACATATGGTTTGGGGTTGGTGCCAAAATCTTTCAAATGCAGAAGTTTAAAACAATTCACAGCAATGATTCCAAAGCCATGCTTTGATACAGCTTTAAAGATCTACAGCATTTTCATATCACCCTTGAACACACATCAGATTTTAACTAACACATTAAACTTGACAAAGGATAAAACCATGTGGTAGTAATAGTTAATCCAAAATTAATATCTGTTATGCTGGAACAAATCAAGGGACCATTTGATTTGCTAACTTCTAATTTGTTTCAACATAATGGCAGAAATTTCCAGTGTCAAGAATCCCAATTTGCCATCAGAATATGCATACACAAAATGCCTTATAAAGGTGGCATACATTGTTAAAACTTTTGCAGGAGTTCCTACATCTGTTTAACTGTGACATAAAAGTAGTCAAATAATACCTTGGTTAAATTTTGGCAGGGGTATCTGTTACAAGGACCCATTCCTTGTCATCAGCCATTTCATTGAAAGTATTACTGCTAATATATAATTATGAGTGACATTACAGTAGCAATATGAAATAAGAATTTATTGCCTCATTCACTGCTGAACTGCAGAGGTCAGGGTGTAAGTTTAACCATAATCAATCACGATCTGTATGCACTGTTGAAAAAAGCACACCAGCATTATTTAATTTGACCAGGAATTGATACCAAGAATGCATTCAGCTGAACTCCTACTCTTTTAAACCAGTCTTAAATATCCGAAGATCTTTGGGCTTGCAGTATTTGAAAATAAATATTGCTCAATACATACTTTGTGCAAAGGAAACTGAAAGGCATTATATTCATAACACAATATATTATCAGAATCTGGCATTTTGACGCTCATAAGCAGCACAAAACTGTTTCCTTATTTTAAATTATATCTTTGAAAAAGAGTAACTTTCCTGCATTGTTAGAGTACCATTTCCAACGCATTTTTGAATTTCACTTTGAACATTTGCCCAAAACAGAACTGCTTAAATTATAAGAACTTATACAATCCACATCATTGAAAAGTAATGATATTGAAATCACAATTTTTAGCAAAATATGGAACTAAAGGGAAAATCAAAGTCCATGCCAACAAACATTTGCTGTGTGACACATTGCACCATTGCAAGCATCTTATAATATACAAGATGAACATAATCTAAATAAATTTTAACAAGTTAGTAAAATCATGCAATGCATTGATTATGATACGCTTTCCAACAAACTAGAAATTATTACTCAAGTTATGAGGAAATTGGCTGTGGAATAAATCTCACCTCCTGTGCCCTGACCTTTGATCCCATTTCCATGTTATTCAACAGAATTGGTTCATTATACCTCCGAAATAACATGATAAAGTTTTGTCACAATCGAAGCAATTTTACGTAAGTTATGATGCATAAGGGCTATGGAATAGATCCCGCTTCTGTGTCCTAACCTTCGACCCCATTTCGCCCATTTTCAATAGGATTCGTCCCCAGGCAGGTCCCTACAACATACTAACATTTCATCCAAATCGAAACATTTTTACGTAAGTTATGACGCATAATGGCGATGGAAGTGATTCCGCTCTTATGTCCTGACCTTTGACCCCATTTCGCCAATTTTCAATAGGGTTTGTCCCCAGATGGTCCCCTACCACATACTAAAATTTAATCTAAATCGAACCTTTTTTACGTTAGTTATGACGCATAACAGCAGTGGAATGGATCCCGCTCTTATGTCCTGACCTTTGACCCCATTTCGTTCACTTTCAATAGGGTTCCTTCCCAGGTGTTCCCCTACCATATACTAAAATTTCATCGAAATCGAACGATTTTTAAGCAAGTTATCGTGTGGACGAACATACGCACACAACGCATGACGTAATGAGACAGATGGGAATCGCGACCATCTGCTCGCAAGAGTGTGACGTCACAAAACTTTAATAGGATCCACACACAACGCGTGACGTAATGAGACAGATGACGCGACCGCGCGCCAACATCTAATGGGACGCCGCCATGACACTACACTAAAAACGTGGTAATTCGGGGTGGTTATTTAACCCACTAAATGAATTTTCCTAAAGTCGAGATCAAGCTAAATCGATTTCTAGCACCAGAAAACGGTAGGTTAACGACTTTCATCAAAATCCTTAGAGCGGTTTTCAAAATAAAATTTACATACATACAAGAATTGCTCCTTTAAGGTGAACTTCATGTAATTTTGCTTCCTGTACTTTGAAAGGAAAAATTTCTGTACACATTTTCTTCCCAATTAATGCATTCCCAAGGATGAAAATTTGAACATAGATTAAAATATCTTCATTTTATAACTTGCACTACTTAATATTTTCTAAAACATAACCATAATTATGCAATCCAACATTTGTTTGTCTACTGACGTCATGAAAATACACGTCAAGCAATCTTTTTTCTGGACAATTAATGCGTTCACAAGGATGAAAATTTGAACATCGATTAAAATAGCTTCATTTTATAACTTGGAATACCTAATATTTTCCAAAACATAACCATAATTATGCAATCCAACATTTGTTTGTCTACTGATGTCATCAAAGTACAGGTCGCACCATCCTTTTTCTGGTTTCAACACCACCAAAGGAAAATTTATTGATTTTTAATATAATTACGGTTATGCTTTAGAAAATATTAAGTATTTCAAGTTATAATATGAAGTTATTTTAATCGATGTTCAAATTTTCATCCTTGAGAACACATT
The DNA here is from genome assembly GCA_039090855.1 of Macrothele yani. Taxonomy (NCBI): domain Eukaryota; kingdom Metazoa; phylum Arthropoda; class Arachnida; order Araneae; family Macrothelidae; genus Macrothele; species Macrothele yani. The sequence continues at coordinate 45,838,559 of CM077004.1, forward strand.
AATTGTGAAGGAAATGTGTACAAAAGTTTTTCCATTGGAAGTATAGGAAGCAAAATTACTTGACGTCCACCTTAATAATATGGGATAAGGGCGATGGAATGGATCGCAATTCTATGTCCTGACTTTTGACCCCATTTCATCCATTTTCAATAGGGTTCGTCCCCAGGTGGTCCTCTACCACATACTGAAATTTCATCAAAATCGAACCATTTTTACGCACGTTATGACGCATAAGGGCAATGGAATGCATCCCGCTCTTATGTCCTGACCTTTGACCCCAATTCACCCATTTTGAAAAAGGTTTGACCCCAGGCGGTCCCCTACCACATAGTAAAATTTCATTGAAATCGAACCATATTTAGCAAGTTATGACGCATAGTGCAATGGAATGGATCCCGCTCCTACGTCGTGACCTTTGACCCCATTTGTCCCATTTTCAATAGGGTTCATCCCCAGGTGGTCCCCTACCACATACTAAAATTTCATCAAAATCGAACCATTTTTACGCCAGTTATTGTGTGGACAGACGGACGGACAAAGCTGGAGCATATACGCTTTTTCAACCTACGGTTGGAAAGCGTAAAAAGGTGGCAACATTGCCTTTAGCACAAAATTTCAAATACTGCATCTCTCCTGCTTGTATGTCCCTAACAGAGGACCAATGAAATGCAAGTTTTGTGGAATAATTTTTGTGGACTAAAAGCATAAGAAAGCTTCCCACCTTCTTACTGGCTGATTGCCCCAGCACAGGGCCTCTCTCTACCTCTAGGAAAATAAAATAATTTTATTATGGCACCACTGACATTTTATTTTTCAGATTTTTATTTCATGTAAAAACTTATGGAACTTTGAAGTTCTTGAATACATTTTTTTTACATAGAAAAATGATACTTTTGATGTTCAAAGTTTAAAACATCTTTGAAGTTTAGGTATTGATTTCAGAAAGATCAGAATAAAATAGGAACTTTTTCTGGCAAAATTGAAAGACAATGAAATGAAATTCACACAGGCAAGAGGCACAAACAACTTAATTCAAATTACAAAAAGCAAAATACTTGGCAAAGAAAGGGTGCAAGCAGTTTCTAGACAACACAAACACAAGCAAATGGTATTCACATGCATGGAAAGATGCACAAATGATCGTGTATATAAGGTTGTCAGCAATAAATAATCATGGACCCTGAACATACCTTTCCATCGTGGATCCGTTTCTCTTGGAACAATAGTGTAGTGAGTTGTGATCTTCGGAAACTGTGCAGCATGGCTTTGCCTCTTAGCAATCCATGAAGCTCCATAAGCTGAAAATGAAAATGTCATTTAAAAAAAACATAATTCTAAAATTGGTGATGCTTACACAGAGCATTGCATGGCTGTTCTGCTATACATGTGTTCCTTATCTCATGGACTGGAACTGGCCATTGCTGGAATAGTAAAAGCCAAACTCGCAGCTATTATTTGGTGGTGATTCCATATTTTACAGTGGGGAATGACCTATGCCTGGAGCGATGAACAACAGAACAGCCAAGTTAGCCTGTACCTGACATGGTATGCAGGGCTCTGTGGAAGCATCTCTATAAAATTTATGCAGATAAAAAGTTTCCTTCATTTCCATTAAATGTTTATTTCAACTTTTGTTTCAAAATTTATGTTGGATAAAAAAAAAAAAACAGGCTTGGTTTAAAACTCAGGCTTCATGCAACAATAACACATAAACATAGAAATCGAGCGAAAACACACAGAGTCACGTATATGGTAAAAAGGTTTGTTTAGCGGTAGCTTTCAGTCATCCTATGACCTTGATCACCCGCGATCGACTGCTTGCCAGAACTACAATTTGAAATTCGGGTGCTAGAACTGTTGCCAGATGTTAGTAGAGAGATCCAAATAAATGGGATTTGGTGAAGGGTCTCAGAATTGCAGTTTTTGGTGAACAAAATTTCAATGCTTTCTTGGAAATGCAGAGATGCTTTGTTGATGAATGGGGCAACTTTTTTGTTTCTTTCCAAATGGGAACTACAGAGGTGTCTTCAAGGGTTAGTGCAGATAATACTGCCTTTGGAAGACCATTGGAAACATCTTTTTTGTGTTCACTAAGTCCTGTATTGATGCTTCGGTATGTGCTTCCAATATACACTGAGAGACCAGATTAAGTTGAAATGGGAATAGCATAAACTCCAGGGGTGAGACAGGATCCCTGTCTTTAAGCAGGAACTTTATTGCAGGAGGGTTTGGTTTTACTGTAAGAGTGTAGCTTATAGTTTTGAAGAGTTTACTCATCTTATAAGAGAAGGATCCATGGAAAGGGATGGAACCAATGAATGGGGATTTTCCCATTAGTATTGGTGAGAGCTGTCTGCTCTCTCACCAATAATAATGGAAAAACTACCATAATATCTGGTTGCCATTAGGCGACTGGCTACTGACATTCGCAACGGCTGTTGGGTGGACTATACATACATTGCACACGGTAAAAATCTTTAAAATGCTATGTAAAGCTGAAAATTTTCACCATTTCACATCAAATCACACATACTTTAAAATATGCATATCTTTTTTTCGAAGTTTTCAGCCAAATAATTTAGGACATTAAACTACACATTTACTGGATGTTGTTCTTATTGATGAAGATTCTATGGGACTATCTGGTCATTTCTGTGGCTGCAAGCCACTACCAGTTAAATTCAGTCCATCCGATGTGGTACTATAGGTCCAAACTCTCAAGCAGTTGTTCATAAATAGTTGCAGTTTTGATTGTGCCTTCCCATAGAGAAAACATTGGGGTATGATGTTTTGTTTTGTCGAGAAGTGTATTACACTACCCAACATTATTATTAATATAGTATAATTATATATTAATAATTTGTTATATATGTATACAACTATTAAATTAGTAATGCATATACATATATACAGGGGGTGGGCAGAATAATGTGAACACTTAGGAAAAGAAGGTTTTACGTACCTAACAGGGTGTGAGATCACCTTTGACATTAAAAGCTGCCAGAATCCTCCTTGGAATAGATGCATACAAATCCTGGATGGTGGTTAGTGTGATGTTACAGCAAATAAAGGTAACTTGATCACGCTAGTTACATTAAATGAAAACTTTTACAAAAAAGTTCGTAAGTTGGAAGCTTTTGACCTCATCTTAGGTCTTCATCACGCCAATGGAGAACCAAGATTGTTGCCAGATTCTACATTCGAATTTTTCCTATTTTTGTTGCCAAAACTTAGAATCGATCTCCAGATCATCAGAATGTAGAGAGGAGATTCGGAATTGCAAGTCATTGAGTTGAAAATAATTTCCAGGCTTTCACGGTAACGGAGGGCAAAACGATTGTCAAAAGAAGCAATTCATTTTGCTTCGTTCCAGTGGGGAACTGCAGATGTGTCTTCCATTGTCAAAATAGACAAGGCAGTATTAGGATTGGCTTTCGAAACATCTTTTCTATGTTCTAAAATTCTATGGTTAATGCTCCTGTATGTGCTTCCAATGTATAAGTTATCCCCAGTAGAAGAGATAGGAATGCAGTAAACTCCTGGGAGGTTCAGGCTTTCAACTTTGTCCCTATCCCTTTGTAGAAGTTTCAAAATGTTTGGGGTAGATTTAATGGCAAGATGGTAACCAAAACTTCTAAAAAGAATCTGTAACTTATAAGCATAGGAAGGATGGTAAGGAACAGAACCACAGAATTTCAGGTTTTCTTTCTTTTGAGGAAGGAGGCATTCAATTTTCGAAAGGTTTTCACATTTCTTTATGAGGGAGTTGACTGTAAGAGCAGGGAAACCATGAGAGAGGGCTATTGTAGAAATTTTGGAGAGTTCTTCTTGAAGAGAGAGTTGGTTGTTGCAAATGATATGAGCCCTGTGGATGTAGGACTTCAATGCTGCAAGCTTGTAGAGATGCAGGGTGAAAGATTTGTAGGGAATGATGTTAGTGGCCGCAGAAGGTTTACGATAGACGGAACGAGTAATGGAGAGATCAGCGTTTCTGCAGATAGATACATCCAGGAAATCAATTTTGTGGTTTACTTCCTTAGATACAGTGAGATTAATGGAAGGAAATTTTTCCGTAATGGAGTTGATCAGTGTCTGTAGTTCAGACTCGGTATGTGGCCAGGTATGTGGCCACTTACGAACTTTTTTGTAAAAGTTTTCATTTAACGTAACTAGCGTAATCAAGTTACCTTTATTTGTTAATATTGTTACGTGTTTTGCCCATCATCGTCATGATGTTACAGCATTCTTTATGCAGAAACTGCTCCAGGCTCAAGTTACCTTTATTTGTTAATATTGTTACGTGTTTTGCCCATCATCGTCATGATGTTACAGCATTCTTTATGCAGAAACTGCTCCAGGCTCAAGTTACCTTTATTTGTTAATATTGTTACGTGTTTTGCCCATCATCATCATGATGTTACAGCATTCTTTATGCAGAAACTGCTCCAGGTTCTTGAGAGATGCAGGAGGAGGATAACAGGATCTTACTCTGTTTTCCAAAATAGACCATAGGGGCTCGATGATGTTAAAGTCTGGTGATTGGGGAGGCTAAGGAAGGTGTGAAAGTTCAAGGAAGGTGTGAAAGTTCATCCTCATGTTCCTCAAACCATGATTGGACATTCCGAGCCCTGTGAATTGGGGTGTTATCTTGATGGATGGCATCCCTTGCAGGAAATAATGCCTGAGCCATGGACTTGGTCGGCCAAAATGGTTTCATACGCCCTGCCACTCATCCGTTCTTTCAAGGTGATCAGGGGCATGCTGAAAATCATGATATCACCACCCAGAGCATGACAGAACTACCAGCATGCTGCACTGTTCGGAGCAGACAGTCTGGATTGTACACTTCCGAAGGTGTTCTCCACACGTAAACATGGGAATAGTGTGAATGTGGATTCATCAGACCACATTACATGCTTCCATGCATCGGCAGTCCACGTTGTACGCTCCTGGCACCACTGCTGCCACCGTTGTATATTCACCTGCGTCACCAAAGTTTTTGCAGTAGCAACTCTGCCATGAATATCTTGTTTATGTAGTTCCTCGCACACTGTTTTCATTGATACTGGGGTCTGGAGATGCAGATTGAGCTCTGCACTAATTTTCAATGCCGTGGTTTTCTTCTTAGGGGTAACAATCCTCTTTAATGCTTTCCTATCTTATTAGTCAGGGTAGTTTTCCAGCCACTCTTGTGTTTTGCAGATGAGGTTTTACCATGAACACGGTACGTTGTCAAAATGTTAGACACAGTATCTCTCGATACCCTCATTACCCTGGTGGCTGTTGTCACGGAGGCATCAGCTAGCTGACCACCAACAATTAGCCCTCTTTTGAAGTCCGTTAGGTCGCTCATTTCATTGTCACCCTGAATAAGAAATTTTGCAACAAGACACTTTAAATGCACTTAAACAGGACCTTGAGGTTCTAAACAAAGCTATTACAACCAAAAGTGGTGGATACCTTTGTGTACATATTATGACATACGCAGCAGCTGCATTAAAAGTCACGTCTCTGAGCACGGTGTTCAAATTATTCTGTCCAACCGCTGTATATATACGATAGAAAGATAGATGGGAACACAATATTTTGCTGTTTGCCCAGGGCACAGAAATACCTAGTTACACCTCTGGGATATCCATGATGCTTTTGATAAGGTACTGTATATGCAAATCACTGATTAATAATCATTGTGCAAAAATTACAGAAGCAAAATTTTCAGCGCATGTTTATAATTATTCTGGAAATTTCAAGAGATAATCTTGAAACACGGATCACCACGATCCAAGAACTTATGAGGATTAGTGATTAGCATAAACAACAAAAAATTTGCATTTTGACAAAATGTATGAATAAATTGTCTTATGCTTTTAAATTACTTCATGGCAATATACCCTAGGGGTGATTGTGGGTCCCGATATAATTTTCTGAACCTGATGACAAATTTCCTGAAATAACGCGAAAGACAAATTTTACAAGAACATTGATGTTCTACGTGTAACCCAATTATTTTATCGCAGAGTTCTCAAGTCTTTTTTTTTATTTGATATATCATAACAAAATTCAGCATAACTTTTAAACTATTCAAGCAAATTAGTGAAGTCAACACATTTAATGAAAATACTTTCAAGCTGAAATACAAACATTTATGCAATAAATTGATGATTAATAACAATACTGGACAGAGAAAACTTTGCGAGAAAAAGAAATTATGATTACGGGAAAATTTTTCACTCCGTTTAACTTTCGTTTTCGGAAGAACTTTCTGAAAAACGGAATACTGTTCCCCAGACGGAAAACGACCCCCCCCCCACACACACACACGCGCGCGCGCTAATTATCCGAAAATAAAACATTATCTTTAGTTGGTTTTTTTTTCATCCATCTCGAATATAACTGAAATGTGGCCAAAAAGGCGGAATTCCGTGAATCCGAAGAACAATCTCATGCCTGATTCGTAACAGTCCGCGATATGCAAAATGAACTATGCTCTTGCAGCTATGCATGGAAGCCAATAGCTGATTTATGAGTCCATAAACTGATTATGTTCCCAACATGAACAATGTATTCGATTGCAATTTTCGGAACTCTGAACGGTCCATTTCTAAAGCACGTATTTTTACAAAGGATACGTTTATAGCATGCAAATTTTGCGAGTGATCAAAAAACGAACCCAAGATTTTATATTTATATATATTTTTTCTTAAAATTTTTTAAAGCAGAAGACTCCTGCCTAACAAGTTTATTTCAGCAGGAATCCCGCCATACCGTCCTGAATTTTAACCCAAGACACTGCACACATTTCTTACTTTTAAAAAATATTATATACATTTTCTTAACACACAGAAAAATATTTTTTTTAGAGACACAAGTTTTTAACAAATTCACTTTTTTATAAAAAAAGTTTGTTACTGTTGTTTGCTTTTTTTTTTTTGTTGTTGTTGTTCAATTCAAATTTTTTTCCTTGGCCTACACATTGCATAATCAGTTTCACTTTTTCCCTCAAACTCTGAAGATGAAATACTGCGAATATAAGTACAGTAAAACCTCGAAAATCCGGCATCGACAGGCCCAGAGGAGTGCCAGATTTCTGAAGCTATCCAAAAATTAATTCCACTTAGTAGTTCTAATTCTGACTATTATATAGCTCTAATTATTGTACTATTCTCTTTTACGTGCGATGTTTCAAAGTAACTTGTACAGAAAACTAGCGGATAATGCTTACCTTGGCATTCCTTTCTAGCGACGGGGACATTTCACGCACGTGTTTTCCGGTCTTTGTTGAGGTTATTGTCCTAAAGTCCGTTGTATGCGATGACTGGCTTTACTTCTCACACTTTTCGCTGGGTATACTCATTGGATCTTTGCTTTAGGATTCCAAACATCAATTTTTACCGTTCTTTATACTCGAAATTTTCGCCCATACTCTGGGCATCTTCAGGAGCGTGGCGACTTTACCACCGATGTTCGTGGCTAACTTCGCGCTAGTGGAGTCCGATACTCCTTGTTGCCATTCGTCAGAAAAACTTTCCTGGATATATTTCGTTAACAAGCCCGGCTGGCGCCATCTATGTTTAGTTAAGACCACTTTTTTTTTCCCCCCGTATTTTTTTTTCTTCTCCTATCCTGGTTTTCTTGTCTTTTTTGCCTGTTTTTCTTTTGTTGTTGTTTTTCTTGTCTTATTAGTTCTTTCCACAGGCCCGATAATGTGCTAGGGTCGTTCTGGTTACATACCCTTGCTTTATTTTTGTAGATTAATATTGCTTCTTCCCTCCTCATTTGCCTTTCCGATTTTTTATTCTTTTTTAGCATTTTAATTTCATCGAACTTTGGGAATGTCCGGTTTTCCAAGCAGAATTGCACTAAAGCCGTTTTGGCTTCTTTTTTTTGCCAGTTAGATATGTGTTGTTTAAGTCTTTTTTTAATCTGTTTTTCGTACTTCCAATGTACGATATTAGGGTATGTGTGCTATTGGAATTTCGTAGGTTCCTGATTCTTCTAGCATTTTTTTCCTCTGTTTTTTTGTTGACAGTCATACTTTTCACGGTGTGCACTGAGCTTCCTAGTTGTAAGTCATATTTAGCACAGTGCCTATTGATTTCTTTACTCACTCCTTCCAGGTATGGGAAAGCTCCAATGTATTTCAATTTTTTATTTCTCATCTTCCTTTGGTTGTGCACTTCTTGGCCTTCTTTCCTCTGAGTCATATGCTTTTTACTCTCATGTATCCATTTGTTAATTAGCTTGCTCAGGTACCCATACTCTTGTGATATTTTCGAGATAAACTCTAGCTCTTGATTTTTAGCCTGTTGTTAGATGTGTGTGTGTACGCTCGCCGTATCAAGTTTACTATGCTGTTTTTTATGTATCACTGGATGGTGCGACGAGTATGGTATCAGTACAGGTATGTAAGTTGCTTTTCTGAACACAGAGTATTCAAAACTATTTTTGTTTTTCTTTAGTTGAATGTCCAGGAAGGATAGGCAATTATCCTCTTCAAACTCAATAGTTAGCTCTATGGTGTTACATATTTTGCTAAACTGCTGTGCTAGATCTTGTAGCTCGGCTTTGTTGAGTTTAGACATTATAATAATGTCGTCTACATATCGAGCATAAAGTATTGGTTTTTCAGGTAAATTTTGAATAATTTCTTTTTCGAGGTATGCCATAATCACTTCTGCGTATAATGCCGATAATGGGGATCCCATAGGGCCACCTTGTGTTTGTTTATATATATTTCCTTCAAAATGGAAGATGTTGTTTTCCTTGATGAAATATAAGGTATTCTTTAGCTCTTTCAATTGTGACAAGTTTAGTTCTTTGTTGATGCTTAGTTGCTGCATAATCAATTCGATGGCTAGCTCGACAGGAGTGTTTGGGTATAACGCCTTAACATCCATGGAGGCCATAGTTATTTGCTCTAGGTCTTGATTAATTAATTTGATTTTTTCTATAAACTCATAGCTATTCTTTAATGTATATTGGGATTCCTCATGAATATTGGGGAGTTGTATATCTTTTTTCTAGGTTGATGAGTGGTGAGATTTTTTTCGATAGAATCAGTCTTAAAGGTGTGTTTTCTTTATGAGTTTTAATTTTCGAGAATATTTTTGGCATCCCTGCTCCCATTGGAGGGTTTGCATTTTTTATTTCTGTTGGTAACGTGCTGCGGTTCCTTATATTAGCCAGGAAGGTAAGTTGTTTGTCGGTGGGATCTTTGTTGATGCTATCGCACTGTAGCTCTGAGATGGCCGTCCGCATTTTATCATTATATTCCAAAGTGTCCATAATAACAATTTGCCCTGTTTTGTCCGCTTCGCAGAATTTGATCGTGGGGTCTTTGCAAAGATTTACTAGTTGTTTTCTGTCATACTTTAATTTATTAATCTTACAGTTTTTTTGTGCTTAGCATTATACTCTTTAAGCATGATTCTGAATAGCTTAAACCTTAGATCGGTAGCATGTTCTGGATGCACTCGCTGCACAATATCTTCTAAGATAGGAATGTACTCTTCTGTTCTTGGGGTTTTAGGTGGAAATGCGTATTTTTTCCCACGTTGTAGCACTGCCTTTTCACTAAAAGTTAGCGCTCTCGATGATTGATTCACAAACACTGGGTATTCTGTGCTTTCATCACCCCTCATTTTGATTCCATCTAAAAGGATATTAAATTTCTTGGCAGTTGAGCTTATGCATGCATTAGAATCGGCCACGGGCGGAACAACGATACCTGAACGGATAATGAAGTATAGAAGCCTGCTGACGCCTAAAGAACTAAACATCATAAGGAAGTTAAAAAAAAAAGAAAATTAAACTGGTAAAAGAAGATATCCAAATAAAGTTCTTAACGAACTGTAGAGACTTTAATATTATACCAAAATACTTACGAATTTCCAACAAACCTATGCATGGAAAAGACAAAAAGCTGCTCCTGACGTGTCAAGAGAAAAGACTAAGTGCAGAAATCATTTATAAAAGAAAACAACTATACCAAAACCACATTCAGTGCTATAATATGTGGAACCAGATACTGAATACTGAATATATGAATTTTAACGGGACATGGAAAACCCTTATTATAGACGATGTTCTCACTGAAATCAATGAAATAGTCGAAAGCCAACAAAAGGCGGCAGAAAGCTCAACTGCCAAGAAATTTAATACCCTTTTAGATGGAATCAAAATCAGGGGTGATGAAAGCACAGAATACCCAGTGTTTGTGAATCAATCATCGAGAGCGCTAACTTTTAGTGAAAAGGCAGTGCTACAGCGTGGGACAAAATACGCATTTCCACCTTAAAACCCCAAGAACAGAAGAGTACATTCCTATCTTAGAAGATATTGTGCAGCGAGTGCATCCAGAACATGCTACCGATCTAAGGTTTAAGCTATTCAGAATCATGCTTAAAGAGTATAATGCTAAGCACACAAAAAACTGTAAGATTAATAAATTAAAGTATGACAGAAAACAACTAGTAAATCTTTGCAAAGACCCCACGATCAAATTCTGCGAAGCGGACAAAACAGGGCAAATTGTTATTATGGACACTTTGGAATATAATGATAAAATGTGGACGGCCATCTTCAGAGCTACAGTGCGATAGCATCAACAAAGATCCCACCGACAAACAACTTACCTTCCTGGCTAATATAAGGAACCGCAGCACGTTACCAACAGAAATAAAAATGCAAACCCTCCAATGGGAGCAGGGATGCCAAAAATATTCTCCAAAATTAAAACTCATAAAGAAAACACACCTTTAAGACTGATTCTATCGAAAAAAATCTCACCACTCATCAACCTAGAAAAAAAGATATACAACTATCTATCCCCAATATTCATGAGGAATCAATATACATTAAAGAATAGCTATGAGTTTATAGAAAAAATCAAATTAATTAATCAAGACCTAGAGCAAATAACTATGGCCTCCATGGATGTTAAGGCGTTATACCCAAACACTCCTGTCGAGCTAGCCATCGAATTGATTATGCAGCAACTAAGCATCAACAAAGAACTAAACTTGTCACAATTGAAAGAGCTAAAGAATACCTTATATTTCATCAAGGAAAACAACATCTTCCATTTTGAAGGAAATATATATAAACAAACACAAGGTGGCCCTATGGGATCCCCATTATCGGCATTATACGCAGAAGTGATTATGGCATACCTCGAAAAAGAAATTATTCAAAATTTACCTGAAAAACCAATACTTTTATGCTCGATATGTAGACGACATTATTATAATGTCTAAACTCAACAAAGCTGAGCTACAAGATCTAGCACAGCAGTTTAGCAAAATATGTAACACCATAGAGCTAACTATTGAGTTTGAAGAGGATAATTGCCTATCCTTCCTGGACATTCAACTAAAGAAAAACAAAAATAGTTTTGAATACTCTGTGTTCAGAAAAGCAACTTACATACCTGTACTGATACCATACTCGTCGCACCATCCAGTGATACATAAAAAAAACAGCATAGTAAACTTGATACGGCGAGCGTACACACACACATCTAACAACAGGCTAAAAAATCAAGAGCTAGAGTTTATCTCGAAAATATCACAAGAGTATGGGTACCCGAGCAAGCTAATTAATAAATGGATACATGAGAGTAAAAAGCATATGACTCAGAGGAAAGAAGGCCAAGAAGTGCACAACCAAAGGAAGATGAGAAATAAAAAATTGAAATACATTGGAGCTTTCCCATACCTGGAAGGAGTGAGTAAAGAAATCAATAGGCACTGTGCTAAATATGACTTACAACTAGGAAGCTCAGTGCACACCGTGAAAAGTATGACTGTCAACAAAAAACAGAGGAAAAAATGCTAGAAGAATCAGGAACCTACGAAATTCCAATAGCACACATACCCCCAATATCGTACATTGGAAGTACGAAAAACAGATTAAAAAAAAGACTTAAACCCAAACAACACATATCTAACTGGCAAAAAAAAGAAGCCAAAACGGCTTTAGTGCAATTCTGCTTGGAAAACCGGACATTCCCAAAGTTCGATGAAATTAAAATGCTAAAAAAGAATAAAAAATCGGAAAGGCAAATGAGGAGGGAAGAAGCAATATTAATCTACAAAAATAAAGCAAGGGTATGTAACCAGAACGACCCTAGCACATTATCGGGCCTGTGCAAAGAACTAATAAGACAAGAAAAACAACAACAAAAGAAAAACAGGCAAAAAAGACAAGAAAACCAGGATAAGAGAAGAAAAAAAAAATACGGGGGAAAAAAAAAAAAAAGTGGTCTTAACTAAACATAGATGGCGCCAGCCGGGCTTGTTAACGAAATATATCCAGGAAAGTTTTTCCGATGAATGGCAACAAGGAGTATCGGACTCCATTAGCGCGAAGTTAGCCACGAACATCGGTGGTAAAGTCGCCACGCTCCTGAAGATGCCCTAGAGTATGGGCGAAAATTTCAAGTATAAAGAACGGTAAAAATTGATGTTTGGAATCCTAAAGCAAAGATCCAATGAGTATACCCAGCGAAAAGTGTGAGAAGTAAAGCCAGTCATCGCATACAACGGACTTTAGGACAATAACCTCAACAAAGACCGGAAAACACGTGCGTGAAATGTCCCCGTCGCTAGAAAGGAATGCCAAGGTAAGCATTATCCGCTAGTTTTCTGTACATATCCAAAAATTGTGTAACGGGTGCTACGTAAAGCACATACTTACACGTAACAGGTGACTTTAGCAAAAATTTGGGAGTATACGCCTTATAAATATGCAAGGGTCGCGCTGCCAATCGAATTCTTCGCAATTTGTGAAAAAAATATCGTTTTGGCGAAAATATTGGCGATTACTTTTTTATACTATTTATTATAAAACTCTGTCAAAAAAAAAATTGAATTTGGCGAATGGTTAGGCAAAAATTTGAAAAAAAAAACAGAGCAACCGCTAGGGCTGGGCAATGTATTGATACATCACGAAAACATGATGTGAATTTTACATCGATGTTACGGTTTTTCGACTGACGAAACTACGATACATCGCGGCGATTATTGTGATGCATCATGAACGCCGATGTAGATGTCATTACACCATCGAATCCACATACTGCCACGACCAAGCACAGATCATCATCACAGGTTCGACACGCATTTCAAATGTACACGCAAATTCGTCGCCTCATTGGTCCGTGTCACTTCGGCCAAGCCCAATGAGATGACGAATTTGAGAAACCTCCCGATGTTACACGTTGGCGGCTATCGGCAATTCGCACGCTGAGATCAGATAATCTTGCGATGTGCTGTTGAGACGAGATTTCCATGGCTATTGGGGAAACATTCAATGTTCTCATGAAAAGGAAATCAGAAAAGTGCCAGATTTCTGAAGTTGCCGGTTTTCTGGATGCCAGATTTTCGAGGTTCAACTGTACTTTCTTTGATTGAATTTGTTTTCAGAACAATGGAAATTAGTTTTTGGTTTGGAATAATTCTGTGCATCTGAGTACACATTTGATTCAGCAGTACTTTCAGATTTTCTGCAAGATGTAGTACTCTGTAACAAATTTTCATTATATTCAGCAATACTTCCAAATTTGCTGCGAGATGCAGTACTCTTTAACAAATTTACATTATAGTTAGCAGTGCTACCAGATTTTCTTCAAAATGCAGTGGTCTGTCATCACCCCCTTATAGCTTACAGGCCCACCCACTGAATACCGGAAGCTGGGTGATGCAGGAGAGGGTAGTCTGGTAATCTGTAGTGGGTAGTCGAATGGTAGAGCTTGCTCGCTTGCTGTATAGTGCATAAGCCTAACTGTCAATGCATGTGGCTGTCATTGTCAAACTGTCAACTAAGTTTTCCTCTCTTTGTTCTCATAAAGGAATAGTTTTAGGACAAACAGCTCCAGAAGAAAATTCGTTATGCCGTTTAGATGTAGTGTACCCTACTGACACAGTAGTTATCACAATGGATCACGTGTTATTATTTGCTTATGTGTTTACTGAAAATCGTCAGAATATTCAAATTCCCTACTAACGGGGACCTCCATAGAAAATGGATTACTTCAATCAAGCGAGAAAATTTTCAAGTGATCAAGAATTCACGGGTAAGTGGAAACCTTTTGTGGACCTAACGCATGCAACCCATCACTGAACATAAACAGCATTTAGAGCAAAACTGCATGTGGTTTCAATTTCTGGTCGTGGAGCATAATATAATTAAAGATGTGATATTACTCTTTCCTTGGCACTTCGTAACAATAATACAACTTCCGGTAATTAACAGTGAAATGAAACACGACATGAGATGATTGTCTGTTTTCTTGTGTAGTAGAAAATTCTATTACAATTTTTTTTATTTTAAAATCTAGTTGCCCACACTGGGCAACTAGATTTTTTACTTATCTGCCAAGGCCAATGATTTACATGCCCTGGGCATCTAGGGCATGGTATTTTCAAGCCCTGGATACTGTCATTTTTAAGAAACAAAAAAAAAGTACCCGGATGGGCATGAATCCACATATTGTGGAAATATGTTCTAAACAAACATGATTTTTAAGATACAAGTAGAAATACATACTCATTTTTTTTTTTTTTTTTTTTTGGAAAACATCTGCTTAAAATGAGAGATCAGTTTTTTTATTCATTCATCTAAACTTATCATTCATCTGTTTCCAGACTTCCTGCACCTTTTTTTCCACTAGCTGAAACTAATATATCTCATATATCCGATAACTACTAGTATGTGTGCTTCCAAATGTGTGTGTGTGTGGGGGGGGGGGGAGTGTCAATCTTTGTATGGAGATAAACTTTTCCAATCCTTCATGGAATTTATTTTGAACCTAAAATCATAAAATGAGGAAAAAACAATCTTTTCAATAGCTTTAGTAATGACAAAACATTTGTGCAGAATTTTATGCCATTGCTTTTTATAGTTTCTGAGAAAATGGTACATCAAGTTAGACAATTTATAATGAGACATAGTACCAAAACAGGCGTTCAGATTTATCCAGTACAATAACTGCATGTGCGTTTGTCAGGTTTTCAAAAAAATACAATTCTTATCTGGAAAAATACTTTATTAAAAACTTATTGGAACAAATTTCCCAATTTCCTTTAGAAATTTGTCTTTGAAATTATTCGAGGAACAGCTAACAGATCATTGAATTGTGTTTGTGATACACAAGGAACTACACAAACATATATATTTGTACATTGGCAGTTTTCCTGAATACTTCTTGAAAATCAAATTTCAGGAAATTTATGCCAATAAGTACTCGTATTTTTTCAGATAAAAAGTCATGTTTATATTCTGGATCCAAATATGTGTTTAATGTTACTAATAAACTTAATATAGATGCTTTAAACTTTCACAAGGAAACGTTTTTTAAATAGTGCTCTGGAAGACAAAAACTATAAATTTTACATTTGTATACCAAAATGAAGTTGCCCAAACATGTAACTAAATTGTGCTAAAATGAGGAAAACTTGTTAAGTCATTAAAATGTCATTATTGTACATTTAACAATGTAACAATTGCGTAATTTTCTTAAAATCATAATTTCTTTGATGCAATCCGTGGATCAAGCAGCAATCCACTGTATGTATGTTAAAGTGTTTTACTGAGCCTGTGGTAATAATTTAAAAACACACAGGAAAAAATTCAGTTTTTCTTCTTAACCTTTTTTTTTATATTAGTGAACATGGATTGCAAATAAATTGCTAATTACTGTCTGATATGAAAATACATATTCACTTAAGGAATTATTTCATCACTCAATATTTCGTAGTTGTAAGCTTGTAATGAATGAAAAATCTATTTCCTTAAATTCGTCAATTAACATCTTTTGAAACGACTGTGGTACCTCATAATGGACCCTCAAACTAATCTTTCAAGTACAAGAATGATTCAGTGAAGTATGATGACATTATAACTTCCAGTGAAACTATGACGACAGTTTATAATTTTCGATTACAGGAATGGATTGTCACTTCCAGTGAAATGACAGCGATGATTTCATTAAGTTGACGAATCTGTCTTGCTTACACTTTTACGTCGAAATTATTGCTACGCTAGATTTATGCTGTAATTTCTTTTTCTTCTGTATTTTGAAAGATTATAAAACAAACGCGTAAACTCTGCAGTTATTTAAAAAAATCTAACACAGAAGTCCTTATTTAAATGCAGTGAAACTAAATAATGCACGACTTGTTTCGTTGGTGTACGTTAAAGACATGTTCACTTCACACATCGCCGTACCGCTTCCAGCATCTCCCTCTCCCTGACTACGGACTACCCTAGGGTTCCCTGACTACGGACTACCCTAGGGTCTAGTGACGTCACAATCTGGGGTGCGGGCCTGTAAGCCATAAGGGGGTGATGGCTCTGTAACAAATGTTCCTTATTTTTCTGGACGATTTTTTTCTTAAAGAGGTCTGATATTCCTTTCAACTATTTATCATATTTATTAGCAGGTTCCTTTCAACTATTTATCATTTAATTAGCAGGTTCCTTTCAACCGGGTCTGTTTCTGGGCATTCAGTTGGAAAAAAAAGCTTCTACGTATGACATATTGTTTGCCTATCAAATAATATTTAATTGTTCGGTAACTGCCTAAACTTTCTACTTGCTCTGTGTTCAGTAATGGTGTTTTCCATAAAACTTTTTATACTTTCTACATCTAGGCTTACTCTGTGTTCAGTAATGGTGTTTTCCATAAAACTTTCTACACTTTCTACATCTAGGCTTGCTCTGTGTTCAGTAATGGTGTTTTCCATAAAACTTTCTACACTTTCTACATCTAGGCTTGCTCTGTGTTCAGTAATGGTGTTTTCCATAAAACTTTCTACACTTTCTACATCTAGGCTTGCTCTGTGTTCAGTAATGGTGTTTTCCATAAAACTGAATGCACCCTCAAAAACATGTCTATGAAAGCATGACAAAGCAGCTTTTGCAAGCTTAGAATGGGACAGTACAGCTGAGACGGGCTGAGCTCGAGCCCGAAGCAGAGCCCGGGCCCGAATCGGGCTCGGGCTGTAGAATATTTATGGCGGTTCGGGCTCGGGCTCTTAGAGGAAGAGTGCGAGAGAATTTTTTTTATATATAAATGTGATTTTATACGATTTAGCGCATGAGGCACTTTATAATCAGTAAATGGAATTCTTCGGCAACTGGTTTTGTTTAGAGAGCCGGCATTCGAGATTGCTATTGATTCAGAGCTTGGGTAAAAAATGCCATAGGCCGTGCATTATTGTATTTCTGCTGAGAAGAAAAAGCTTTTTCAAGAACTATAGATATTGGATAGTTTGAGAGCATGCTGACGATAATTTACCCCTTATCTCCATGCTGTAGCTCCCTGCTAATTCTATTTAGCAACATACATATTGTAGCGCATTATGGCGCGATAATACATATTAGCATTATTTGAGCAACATACAATTGCAACACCGCCCGATCATTTTGGATGCCCGGCCGGCCAAAGCACTTCAGGTGGAAACCAACGGTCAAAGAAAATCGTCCAGTTACACTGTAAAAAGAGATAGAGGTCCTTTTGAACCATTCCCTATTTAAGAAATACATTGGTTAATTGCAGTAGGAGAAGAGAGTGGAGGTGTTGAAAAGGAGATGCTTTTTTATTAATGTTTGAACAGGTTAGCCAGTTTTCAGGCTCGTTCGGGCCTGGGCTCTATCTTGCAATATAAAATTCGGGCTCGGATGGGTTCACGCTGATATACCACGGGCTCGGGCTGCGAAAATTGAGCCCAAACTCAGCTCTATGGGACAGCTCTTAGTTCCCAAACAGATGCAATTGCAAACATATCTGCCCAATAGACATCAATTATTCTAAGTGTTTTTATGGTGCCTCCACCATTCACAGTATAATTAAGATATATCATACTTTCATTTATCTTGTTGTCATCAATCTGGTAAAACCTAACTTCTTGGTTCAAAGCATGTGCGTCTGCAGGTGTCAATACAAATTTGGTAAAATTTCGCCAATTTTAACAAACCTGTTAGCGTTGTTATTTGCCCCCTAAATTGTGAATTTAAGCATGATAATGCAATTAACACTGAATTTCCATATGATAATTTTTTTAACATATACAGGGAAAATGAGATGTATGCTCTTTTTAATACATATTTCAACATGCAGACTGAGTAGCCACTAGTTTTTGTACACTGAAATTAATTTTGCTGCTCCAGCAAATAACCTTTCAGACAAATGGTTGTTTTTGTTTTTTATATCTAGTTGCTTTAAATATTTATAAGATTTACAATCAGATATTAATTGATGCTCTAGAAAAAAGGACAGGAATATTTTGATTAGGCTAAACATCTGAACATGTAACTCATGTACTAAAGGTTTGTGGCTTGAAACAGTTTTACATAGTCAGAAAATAGTGGAAAACTATATCTGTGTACATTTAACTGCAATAAGGTTCTGAACAAACAACATAAACAACTTTTTAATAATTTTTTTCTTCCTTTCTCTTCCTGAGCAAATTATATTTTTTGACTTTAGAATGGACTGGATTTTCTGCAGTTTCAATACTGAATCCTTTCTTAAGTCTCTGCTTTTATAAATATCCTGCAACTGACTTTTATACAGGATTTTGTCAGATGCATTAGTCCAAGAAAAGTAATGCACTAGTAATGCATCCCACAATAAAACAATTCTCTCAACTGCAGGAAGCACATATATCCAGCGATGATCAGGTGGAGAAATAGGGACTAATTTTTTAATACCTAATTTTCTCTCTATATAAAAATGTGTGTGTGTGTGTGTGTGTGTGTGTGTGTGTGTGTGTGTGTGTGTGTGTGTGTGTGTGTGTGTGTGTGCATTGTGTGTGTGTGTGTGTATGTATATAATGTATGTATTTATGTATGTTCCAGCCTAACTTTGGAACGCCTGGAGCAATTTCAACCAAACTTGGTACACATATGAAAAAAATTGGTACACATCTGGAAAAAATACTGTGGGGGTAAGACACCCCTAGGGTGGGGTAGGAAGTGGTGACATGTAAAAATAATTCGAAAATGACCGATATTAGTGTCAATTTCATAGTGATTAGTGTAGAATCCATAGTTTTCCGGGGTCTCTGAGCTGAATAGTGACACTTCCGATGCCGTTTAAGCCTAAGTTCAGCCCCCATCAGCATGGGGGTGAGAAAGAAAAAGTCCAAAATGACCAAGATTAGTGTTGAATCCATAGTTTTGGGGGTCGCTAAGCTGATTGGTGACAGTCCCGATGACATTTAAGCCCAAGCTTAGTTGAATAGAACGAATAGAACTCTGTAGAACCTTCTGGAAGATTGTGAAAATGAACAGAACTCTGTGTCGGTAGAACCTTCTGGAAATTTGTAGAAATTAAAAGAACTCTGTAGAACCTTCTAGAAGGTTGTGGAAATGAATAGAGCTCTGTAGAACCTTCTAAAAAGTTGTGGAAATGAATAGAACTTTGTAGAACCTTCTGGAAATTTTTAGAAATCATTATGCCCTGGTCTTGGGCTCATGATGTTCGAGAAAATTCCAGCACCCACTTGAATCTTAGATGGTAGTATTTAAGGGAAGCTAACTCGGCAAGTCTTCCACTTTATCATCTTTCAGTGAATGTGACAGTTTCATTTCGCTCTTTTAGTTGATTGTATAAGTGTTTCCTACTTTATTTGACAGTGATAGTGTGCATTTTAGATTGAAGTTCTGTGAAGAGATTTATATTTCTACACGGATGTAAGTATTTCATAATTTAAAATTTTAAATTTGTTTTTTCCTTATGTTTATACAATATTAGCTTTTTATTGTATTCTATAATAGATTCTATTGCTGTAACAATGCCTCCAAGGAAAGGTAAGGCGATTGGCCAAGTGCAATCAAAGGCTAAAAAATGAAACAACAGCGTAGGCTAGAAACTCCCTGAGGAGAGGAATAGAAGACGTGCGACACTGCGCGAGAGAGCTGCTACATCTAGAGCTTTTTTTTTTTTTTTGATTGGAGGTTTAACGACCACCGTGAGCAACTCAATGGGCTATAAGCAGTCGCCCGTCCCTAATTTAGGGTCACTGGTTCCAAGGAAGGGAGAGAGCCAATGCCGTAAGACAAACACAACATCCATGCCTGACCGGGATTCGAACCCGGACCCCTTATGGACGAATGATCAGAGGCCAGCGCCTTAGACCACTGCGCCACCGGGGCGGCCATCTATAGCTTCAGAGACAGTACAGCAGCGTGAGGCCTGACTACAGGATATGAAGAGAGTGAGCTACTACATCTACAGCTTCAGAGACAATACAACAGCATGAGGCCCAACTACAGGATAAGAGAGATAGAGCTACATCTACAGCTTCAGAGACAGTACAGCAGCATGAGGACCGACTACAGGATATGAAAGAGAGAGCTTCAGAGACAGTACAACAGCATGAGGCCCGACTACAGGATAAGAGAAATAGAGCTACTACATCTAGAGCTTCAGAGACAGTACAACAGCGTGAGGCCCGACTACAGGATAAGAGAGATAAAGCTACTACATCTAGAGCTTCAGAAACAGTACAACAGCGTGAGGCCAGACTACAGGATAATAGAGATAGAGCTACTACATCTAGAGCTTCAGAGACAGTACAGGAAATGAGAAATAGAGCCAGACGATCATAAACTGCGCAACATTTTAGCTTAGCATTAGAAGGATTCCACTATGACCCACATAAAGACTACTCGCAGCATGCAAGTGTTACCATCGGAAAAATGGAAATGGTTTGTAGTTACTGTCAAGCCAAAAAGTTTAAATCAGAGTCTCCTGGTATTTGCTGCAAAAATGGGAAAGTGAAACTCTCCCAACTGGAACCACCACCACAAGAACTTTTGACTTACACATCAGCAGATATGTCACAGTCAAAGCATTTTCTTAGTAACATGAGACAATACAACTCATGTTTCCAAATGACATCGTTCGGCGCAACATCAGTTGTTGAACAGCCCGGATTTCCATCGACATTCACAGTGCAAGGGCAGATTTACCATAAGGTGGGATCGTTGCTTCCGCTGCCAGATCAACCACCAAAATTTCTACAACTATATTTTACTGGAAACGAAGAAATGGAAATTGACCAGAGGTGCGCCTACATTTCAGGAACAAGACGTCACATTGTGTTAAACTTACAAAGGATGTTTCATGAGCACAATGATCTTATTAAAACGTTTAAAACAGCATTGGAACGTATGCCAACGGATGAATATAAAGTAGTCATAAGAGCAGACTGAAGACCAGCAGGCGAACATGAGTGGCACTTAAATGCTCCTCAGGTAGATGAAGTCGCGGTGGTTATATCAGGCAATGAGTTTGATCAACGGGATATCGTAATTCAACGACGAGGCAAATCATTGCAGCGCATTTTAGAAACACATCGATCTTATGATGGTCTACAGTACCAAGTAATATTCCCTCCTGGTGAAGATGGATATCATTTAATATCTGAGACAAGTACACCCAACAACAGGTGAAACAACCAGCAAGAAAGTTTCAGTGATGGATTTCTATGCACACAGACTAATGGTTTGAGAAACTGAACAGAACCACATCTTAAACTGCAGACAATTGTTTCATCAATTCATCGGTGATATGTATGCAAAAATCGAGAGTGAGCGCTTCTTTACATTCGTCTAAATCAACGTAAACTGAGAGTTGAAGAATATATTCACCTGAGAGATGCTGTGGCAAATGAAAGGAACGTTGAAAACCTTGGTGCCTTAGTCATACTACCAGCTACATTTACAGCCAGTCCCAGACACATGCACAAATACATGCAAGATGCTATGACATACGAGAGACCAGACTTATTTATCACCTTCACCTGCAATCCGACTTGGACAAATATCAAGGAGATGCTTATTAATGGTCAATTACCAAGTGAGCGTCACGACTTGATTGCGAGAGTATTTAAACAGAAGCAGTTGAAAATAATTGACGTTATAACGAAGGGCCATGTCTTTGGAGTGCCAAGATGGTGGATGTACACGATTGAATGGCAAAAGCGAGGACTGCCACACTCACACAATTTAATCTGGTTGGCAGACAAAATTCAGCCCACACAAATCGATGATGTTATATCTGCTGAGTTGCCTGACCCAACACAAGACCCTGAACTTTTCGCAGTGGTAACGAAAAACATGATCCACGGACCATGTGGAAATCTCAATCCCAACTCTCCGTGTATGAAGGACGGAAAGTGTACCAAGAAATACCCAAGAAAATTGATTAAAGAGACACAAACCGGAAATGACGGTTATCCTCTATATAGATGGCGAGCTCCAGAAGATGGAAGATTCACGGCGAAACTAAAGATACGCAGCAACACAGAAATAGAAATCGACAATAGCTGGGTTGTGCCATTTTTGCCGCTGCTGTCAAAAATGTTTCAGGCACACATCAACGTGGAGTACTGTAACAGTGTGAAATCAATCAAATATGTGTGCAAGTATGTTAACAAAGGTAGTGATATGGCTGTTTTCAACATAAGCAACAAGAGAAAAATGATGAAGTGATGCAGTATCAGTTGGGAAGGTGCGTTAGAAGCATCGAGGCAGTTTGGCAAATCCTAGGATTTCCGATTCACGAAAGACACTCTACTGTTGTTCACCTCAGCGTCCATTTAGAAAATGGTCAGAGAGTTTATTTCACAACAGAGAGCGCCCCTACAGTGCTACAGTGGTTGATCAACCATCAAACACAACCTTAACAGCATTCTTTCAACCGTGTCAGCAGGATCCTTTCGCAACGATTTTGTTGTATCCTGAGATACCTCGATATTACAGATGGAATGCATCGAGGAAAGTTTTCTGTAGAAGAAAAGTTGGCCAGCCCGTCCCTGGACATGATGCAGTCGCGAGTGACACCTTGGGTTGAGTGTACACAGTTCACTCCAATAACGCTGAATGCTATTTCCTTAGGATGCTTCTTCACTCAGTTCGAGGACCAACATCTTTCGTGGAGCTAAGAACAGTAAACGGCGAAGTATGCCAGACATTTAGAAAGGCCTGTCAGAAGTTGGGTTTACTGGAAGGAGACCAGCACTGGGATGACACATTGCAAGAAGCTGAATTGATCTCCCTCCCAGAGAAAATCAGAAACCTGTTTGCTATAATATTGACTACATGCAGTCCATCAAATCCAAACACTTTATGGGGGAAATATAAGGAGGCCCTAAGTGAGGATATACTCACCAAAGTCCGGACAGAAAATCCGACATTAGAAATTACGTTTGGTCCGGACATTTTCAACAAGGCTTTGATTATTCTTGAGGACAAATGTGTGGCCATGATCGATAAAACATTACTGCAACTCGGCCTGCCTGCACCAGTACGAGACCGACAAGACGTACTTCACGCAGATTACATACGAGAAAAGAAATACAACGTCAAAGAGCTGAGTGCATACGTCGCGGACAAGAACTTACTTCTAAATCAAGATCAGAAAAAAGCATACCAAATTACCATGGATCAGGTAGCGAAACAACAAGGTGGTATCATTTTTCTTGATGCACTGGGGGCACAGGGAAAACATTTTTAACTAATTTAATTCTGGCCAAAATCAGGGCTCAGGGAGAAGTTGCTCTTGCCATCGCCTCTTCAGGAATTGCGACGACGTTAATGGAAGGAGGGAGGACAGCCCATTCTGCACTTAAGTTGCCACTTGACATCGCCAGGCAGGAAAATCCTACCTGCAACATAAGCAGGGCAAGTGGTCAGGTGCAGGTGTTCAAGACATGTAAATTAATCGTATAGGATGAATGCACCATGGCTCACAAGAAAGCTCTCTAGGCCCTTGACGTCACTCTGAGAGGAAACGACAACCTGATGGGAAGAGCTCTGGTACTCCTCTATGGAGACTTTCGTCAAACTCTGCCCGTCATCCCGAAGTCAACACCGGCCGATGAGATCCACGCATGTTTAAAACATTCATTTTTGTGGAGACGTGCGAAAAATAACTTTAAAGCAAAACACGAGAGTGCATCTGGGGGATGACAGTGCTCAAATTTTCTCAAACAAACTACTGGAGATCAGAGAAGGTAGATTAGCAGTCAAATCTTCTGGCAAGATAAAATTGCCATCCGAATTTCGTAATCTGGTGTCGTTCGTCGCAGAGCTAATAGATGCAGTCTATCCGGCTGTTTTCCAAAACTATCACAATTTGAACTGGTTGCGAGGGAGGACCATTCTTTCTGCTAAAAATGAAGACGTCCACGAAATAAACAATCAAATACTTGCCATGCTACCTGGCGTAGTCACTGAATACAAGTCTATTGATACCGTAGTAGATGCCGATGAGGTCATCAATTTCCCACCAGAGTTCCTAAACTCACTTGATCCGGCTGGATTGCCACCACATCATCTTTTACTTAAAGTGGTATCTCCAATTATTTTACTACGGAACCTCGACCAGCCAAAACTTTGCAACGGCACAAGGCTGTGTGTAAAGAAGATGCTGGGCAATGTAATTCAAGCGACTATTTTAACAGGAAAGGGAGAGGGTGAAACAGTTTTTATCCCATGGATACCACTCATTCAGACGGATATTCCTTTTAACTTTAAGAGATTGCAATTTCCAGTGAGACTTGCATTCTTGATCATGATCAACAAGTCACAGGGGCAGTCTATTAAGTATTGTGGAGTGGATTTGAGATCGCCATGTTTCTTCCATGAACAACTTTATGTTGCTTGCTCAAGGGTGGGTTCACCCATGAATTTATTTATTCTTGCTCCTGGAGGTGAAACTAAAAATGTTGTTTATAATCAAGTTTTGTGTTAAATTAATATTATAGTGAATTTGTAAAAGATTTTACTTTATAATTTGTATACTGTACTTATACTTTTAAAAACCTGTAAATAAAATTACTTTGATTTTACACTATAGATAGAATTCATTCCTTTTCCTGTCGAATAGAAGATTGGGATAAATACATACCCAGGCAATGCCGGGTAATCAGCTAGTATTTCATAAAAAAACAAAAACATAATGATCATTGGTGTACACTTTGTAAATCAAAGTGAAGCATCTCACACAAATTTTCAATGGTTCTGAGAATTTTTTAGCACGGTTGTTTATTGTGTGGCAGGTATCTCCACTAATTGACGAAGATGAGGTGCTTTGTTTTTTCTTATTAGTGCTTCTACACCTGATTTCACTCCTCTCATTGTATTACAGGAGTCAAATAACACACTGATGAGAGTTTCCCATAGAATTTCACTTTCTTCCATCAGACAAACAATTAACTTGAAAATGTTACACTATAAATTTCACTAAATTATGGGGTTTTACTCAGGAATAAAGGAAATTACTTACAGTCAAATTTTTCGGGTAGCACCTCTACGGTTAGAATTTAGCTAACGAATAGCAATACCTACTATAGTGTAGTCCTGAGGAAGGGTAGGGGTGCAACCCAATAATTTGACTGTAAGTAAAAAATAAAAAAAAATGACTCCTTTATTCCTGAGTAAAACCCATAATTCAGTGAAAGTTATCAAGTCTAGGAATAGCCATGACATCAATTATTATCAAGTTGAAAATGTTGTTTGAGGAACAAACTGAGAGTTCCAATGAGGCATGTTCAATAACAATTTTATTACTTTTAGATGAAAAATACTGCACTATACAGTCAATATGCTCTTATTAGCTCTGCTGGTGCTCTCATCGATATTTAATGAGAAAGTATTATGTTTTAAAGATTGCATTCATTTTCCTTTAATGGTTTTAGTCACACCATATTTCATTTTGTATGCTGTACAGAATTCGAATTACCTAGTGATCCGTTGGCCATTGGCTAGTAAAAACTCCATCAGACCACTGAAAATTTTATGTTACTAGCCCAGATGGCCAGTAAGCTTTCTTTTCTTTTCTTTCTTTTCCAGTTTGGTTTGGAATTTGTTTATAAAGAACTGAACCACAGATTTCAAAGAATCCAGGTTTCACTATGGCAGTTCTCAGATTTTTGAAATTCAGATATTCTGCTCAAAAACTGAATATCAGAATTGCGAACTTACTTCAGTTTTCTGAAAACTTTGGACTGTAGGAAACTGAGTTTCGACTCAAAATATTTGGATTAAGACAGGCCACTGTTCTGCCCAAGTGGTGACAGCAGAGTATGGATAGGTCTTTTATATTGTTTCCCAACTGGAGGTTGAGGAACCAGTTATACTCTGACTTTGCTAAATTGTACTTCTGTCCATGTGGAAGAACTTCCTGCCTTTCACACTGAAGCAAAGTATTTCATGAAGGTGGCTTTTGGTACGTTGCAAAGTGCTTCATTATAATCAGTGCACTATATGAAGTGCACTAATAGTGCATAGTGCTTCATATCAGTGCCGTTCAGGGCACCATCCTGGATACTAGCACCATGTGCATACAAAATAATATATTAGTATTTGTGCCATTTCTGGACCAGTAAAAATGAGTGAACTACCAAATTTTGGTATACACTGGTCCTGAAGGTTTTTTTTTTCAAATTTCTGCCACTGTATAGCATGTTTTATTTATTTTCATGCATACACACACACACATTCTGTTCTAAATTTATGATATACTACTCTAATGAAAATGATATGTTATTTTCTACATATACTGTAAATGTGGTTTTTTCTTTTCTTTGCACGGCTCAGTAGGCATTTTGGCAGACCAGTGATTTGGAAATTCGAGTGGTCCACTAGGCCTGTAAAAGATTTATTTCTAATTTTAGCACTGCTGTAGTAGTATGTGACATATTAGTACTATGAAGATTTTTAGTGTCCTTAGCTAAAACTTTTGCAAGTTCCAGTGCTTTTGGACCAGCGGTAAAAGGTACAGAACGTTCTGCTAAAAATGAACATATTGTGGACTGAACTCCAACTTTTCTGCTGTTTAAATCAATTAAACTTTGACCTTCATTCATGCTTGAATTGGTACCGGCACTATACGAAAATAGCTGTAGCATACCTTTCAGAGAGTTTTTAGCTTCCACATGTTACGAGGATGAAGAATGACTTATTAAACATTTTAAACGACCACTCTGGTATTTTATTGATTTCTGGCACTAAATACACTGACATTCACTAGGTACATCTTTCTTTCTGCAACATCATTCAATTTGATAATCACTCTTATCCAATTTCGTAAGCCAGTCGATGCAAAAATTATTTATAACATCTTTTTCTAACATCTCTAAAACACTCACCTCGTCTTTAGCAATAAACTTAATTATTAATGCATTTCAAGCAAATTAATCCACTAACATAAACAAAACACATTCATCAATGAAGCACATGGTGGAGCAAAGTTGAGATATGTGCTGCATGCAATCTTTCAAATTCATCACACACTACAATTGTACAATGCACCACCAAAACCAAAGAATGGCTGTGGAAGGGACAAAGCCACAAACTGCAGAGCATTCTTGCCTAGCTTATTCTGAGAAAGGAGGGTTCGATTTTCACTACGATTATCACTTTTCAATCACTGCATGGGAAAACGACCTTGACCTAGTTCGCTTTTTACCCCGTGAGTGTGACATACTTGCACGCAACAAAATGAAATGGTCTACCTCTACATGAATCATTTTTCTTCTGTACTTTGGAAGCGGGGAATGGGAAATTCACAAATTTTCTTTTACTTTCATTGCAAAACACAACTATCGGCTTATGCCAACTTTTAAAATTTCCGCATTTTGTACGTTTTTTTTTTTAATTAACGGCAGAATTAAATTTTGTTTCCCCTGGACTACGGGACTTCACATTTTTGGAACACAATCACCCCTGAATAATCCATCTCTTCATACAATTTATTACGCCACACATATCATGCTTAATTATAAAGTCAACAACTGACACACACAATCTTGTACAATCATCATCCACTAGTTCTGATGAAATTATTATTATTATTATTTTTATTAGAGGTTTAATGACCACCATGAGCAACTTAATGGGGTATTATAAGCAGTCACCTGTCCCTAATTTAGGGCCACTGGTTCCAGGGAAGGGAGCGAGCCGGCACCGTAAGACAACCACAACATCCATGCCTCATAGGGATTTGACCCAGGACTCATCTCGGATGAACTATCATGATTCATGAGCCATTGCTTAGACCACTGCACCACCAGGATCGCAATGAAATTATAAATCTGGTTAAAAGTTTAAGATCCAGTCTTGCTTTACTAGTGTAATTTTATGACACAAGAGCCATAATTTTTACAGTAGCACAAATAATTGAATAAGACAATGCAAGTAACAAAAAAAATTGCAGTGAGTTTTTTATTTCCTTATTTTTTTGCTTTCCTTTAGGGTTTAATGACTCCCATGAACATCTTAAGGCTAAAAAGAGTTATCAGTCTCTAATTTGGGCAATTGGTTCTGGAGCTGGGATCACTCCTGGACCTCACACTAAGCCTCTTTACAACTATGAATCACAAAGTTTCACCTATCCCAAATGAATATCATGGAAATAAAAAATGGCTTTGTTCATGATATAGACTCAGTTTTAATAAATCATCTTATACCTAGAAGTACTGAAAAGAACTGGCCCCAGAGCACCCATGTATGCACACATATTTATATTAGAAATAGGCCCTGTAGCAGAATCGCAGCGACGGGCGACGTACATCGCATATTTATTTTGGTCCTGCAGACAAAAATGACATCCCCAGAACCCTATTAAACCATCTTGCTGACTCCCTATCATAGATGCAAGTTTCCCGCCTTTCAAAATTTCTGAAAACGGAAAGTTAGGCTCTGCACTTTATTGCTGTTAAATATTTTATTCCATAAATCTTTGTGTTTTAGCTTGAAAATGTTAGCAGAATTCCAGATACAGAGGGCGAGAATGTTCTTGATCCTTATTAACACTGCAATTGTTGTAGCATCTAGGTTAGACTTTTTTTTAGGTAGAAAAATATGTTTCTGCAATTTTTATTGTTTTTCGCATTTAGTAGTTATTTAGCTTAGTGACCACCCGCAGATTATTTTGTAGCACTCTGATATCTGTAGCAGACTGACCAGGAACTTTCTGCTATGGGGGAAATAAGCAAGGGCTCGGGTTATAACAAAAAGCCCAGAAATGGATCCAGGCCTGGGCAGGCTTTTATATCAAATCTTTGATTACAGGGTTTCCACTCTTTTTGTCTCACAAAAATTAAGCACTTTTTAAGGACTTTTAAGCACCTTACGCGCAGCAAGAGCGGAACTAACATATATGCTGTTACATATGACTTACCTATATAAACTGAAGTATGCTGATGAAGTTTGCAATATTGTTGCATACAGTTCAAATTTGTGGATGCAATAAATTTGAATTTATGCGATTTAAAAGACAGTTCCGCTGGTCGAATCAGTTTTCAATAGAGAAAAATCATGTACAACAAAAAGAATGTAAATCGTAAAACTGTAGTTAAAGTTACAAGTATCAGACTTTAATATTGCACATGTAATCATTTCATTGCTTGTATTACAAAATGAAAGTCCAAATTACGCATTCAAGATTTCAATTTTGGCACTTGATTTTCTCATCATATAACAGAATAACTGTGATTTACATATACAAAAAAAGAAATACAATATCCATACAATCAATTAATGATGGGGATTGTTTAGTGGGATCTGCAGGATGTGTTTAATGTAGCATGTTGTCCTTCCCTTTTTGTTGTAAGTTACTTATTTTTAGGTTTATATCTTCTAGCTCTGTGTTTTCTTCTCTTTCACAGTTCTCCAGAAGCTATTTGACTGGCAAAGAAATTTCATTTCTACATTTCCTGGCATGGCTTTCACTTTAGTTAGTTAAGAAACTGTAATTAATGTACTTCACAAATAACACTACCACATACACATTGCAACAACAGCAGATCAAAAGTAAGTATCCCACTATCCCTGAATATGCAAAACACAGACAGCTGAAGTTTATTCTTTATCAGACATTAACCAGAAGCCCTATCATTCTAATCTGATGAAAACACAAATTGGAGTAAAACAATATGCTTTATTTTTTCCTTATTCACATAGGGAAAATTTGCACAAATGTTCGAACCCGGACCAGTCATAAATAATGATACAACGAGCTCGGGCCATAAAAAAGGTGCCTGTGCTCATCTCTAATGTCTATGACCTGTCTGAGCAGGAGACCCCCTGACCAGTGTTTCTTTCAAGCATACATTCAGGGGGGCAAAGCCCTCCCGGAAACGACCATTCCCCCCACACCCACACCCCCACACATTTTAGGTTACCGAGCCAAATTTGAATAAATTCAGGTTATGAAGAAAAAGGAAGTTTCGTTTCTTTTTATACAACAAATATTTTTCCAATTATACTTTTTTAAATATTTGTTCAAATGTTATAGTTTATTTTATCTTCAATAGTTATAGTTTATTTTATTAAAAAGTGTATTACGACGCATGGTATTCTTCAAAATATAATAAGTAGACTAATCATACCTAATTGTTTTTTTGTTTTTTTTTTATTGGAGGTTTAACGACCACCGTGAGCAACTCAATGGGCTATAAGCAGTCGCCCGTCCCTAATTTAGGGTCACTGGTTCCAGGGATGGGAGAGAGCCAGTGCCGTAAGACAAACACAACATCCATGCCTGACCGGGATTCAAACCCGGACCCCTTACGGACGAATGATCAGAGGCCAACGCCTTAGACCACTGCGCCACCGGGGCGGCCATACCTAATTGTCTGGGAATCGTGATTCAGGATCAAGAGTACTGGAATGCATTTTAATAATAGATAAAAATTTCAAGCCTGCGGACCAACTCCTTTAGCTGAAAAAAGTTTGTTATTCCTGAAATGTCTGAAGAAGTAATAACTTTATCAGAGATGTATATAGAATTTGGAGGAGGGGGGCGAAAATAGGAAGTGTTTGAAATCCACCATCTGGAACAAAATCCAAGTTAATGAAAAATTGAAGAAAAATTAAAGCATTTTTTTCTAATGTAAGTTTAATGCATTTTTATTAAATTAAAGCTTTTTTTCTAACATAAGTCACATTTTAACCAAAAAAACATTTTCCGGGGGGGGCGCTATCTAAATGTGCCCTTATGCTAGATATATAGTAATTACTTCGATATATATAAATATAGTAGTTAAAATTATATAAATATATATATATATATATCAAATGGAAAACTTGCCCTCTAGGGTTCCATTTGTACCCCCCCCCGCCCAAAAAGTCCTAAAAGAAACACTGCCCCTGACATCAGTGCTACAGCACCTAGCGACCGGCTTTGGTATGAAGTCCGCGAACTATTCAAATCGCGGACCCCTACTTTTGAGGAAAATATAATCTTTTCATCCAACACTGACATTAAAGAAATTCGGGCCCTCTAAATGGGTGGCACACTGCCCATGAAAATACTTGTATCCAGTAAAGCTGACCAGTTATGTATAAGAAAATCGGGTAAGTCGATAAGCAGTGGCACTCGAAGCAGGTCATGACTGATTAGCACACCAGTAGATAAGACATAAAAAACGTAAAAATATATATATATATTAAAAGAAAAACTTCAAGAGTTTATGATAACCTGCTGTCGAAACCTTGGACAATCCGCATGCTAAAAAATAACAGGCAGACCGCGCGCTTCAAAGCATTTAAGCACAAAGGAAGCAGTTAAGGAAAAGTACTTGTTTATTTTGAAATTGGTAGGCAGTTACATCAGGAATTCCGATACAACACATCAGTTCACAACATATTTGCAAAAAATATGCAATTCCCTTATTACAAAATCATAGAAAGTTGGAGCAATATAAATTACGAGGATGCTTTTAAATGGACAGAAACTAGCAACAAACTAAAATGTATATTTACCAATAATTTTACTACGACCAGCACAAACAGCTGCCATACCCAAAGCCGATCACTCAAAAACTGTGTACAACAAAACTTTCGGAAATTTTGATCCTCTATCAGCTGCGGTCACGGATAAACAAACGAGAAAGTAAACATTGAAGGATGAGATCACCATGGTACTGAGCCAAAGCCGTCTCGTTTTCTAGATGCCATGATGTATGGTAGTCAGGTGGCACGAGTCTGGAAACAAAAATCGCCAGTTAATGTTACTTGTCACCAGATGACAGAACCAACGTGTGGGCTGATGACTGAACACAACCTATGCTTTCTTATGGGAGAAAGGGGCAGAAGTATTCCTGTTTTAAGAACGCTGTTTTGCTTGAAATTGAAAAAACAAAACCTGAAACGCTTCGTAAACATGCACTTTTGTGCCTGCCCAGCGGGATGTCGTCAATTATGGCGATATATGTATATGCATATTTATGTTTGATAATCTCACGGATTAGTATTGCATTTTACATTTCCATACCTTTATGTAGGATAATTTCATTTTTATACGCAGAACAACAAGTTTAAAGCGGTGGCGAATAGTTGTTTCTATCATAAAATAGCGTTTTTTAAATAAAAAAACCACAACAATGACATGTTTTTTGTTTTTTATATATATATATAAGACGATGAGGCCTATAGACTAAGTTTGTGCCTCACAGCAACTAGTTGGCTATGCGGTAATAACGAAAATGTCTCCTGATCACGAAGAATCTCGAAGATGCACGACCAGCCAAGGAGGGAGGTGAACCTCCTTGCGATCAGCACATGAAGACACGGCAGCATCACAAAAGTCCATCATATGACACGCTCATGAGAAGTAAGGTTAGAAATGGAGCGTTCCCGAGGAGAAGCACCTTGAGAGAGTTATAAATTTCTCCAAGGCCCGAACTTTACGTTTTGCCACGGAAGCGTCCCGAAAGTCCAACAAGGAATACGTTTGAGCAGAGACGGAAGTTGTGGAAGGAGGGGTTTTCACTCCAAATCAAACCCTCCGATATGAGCTGTACGCAGGGCAGGAGAGGAGGAAGTGAGGAACAGTCTCGGACCCGGAGCCACAGAAGCACATCGGGGAAGAACGTTTCCGAATCAGAAAGAGGTAGCTGTTTAAAGGTGCCATGTCCGTACGTAATTTCTGAATTATCATCGCTGAGGAACTTCGATAACAATGTTCGCTAGGCCATCTGTGACGGAAGCTGATGAACAGATATCGCTCTGCCCACCCGGACGAAAACCAGGCTGAATCAGAAGCGGAGATGAGCATGTTACCACTATGCCGAGCAGCGTCGGAGGCTCTAACTGTGTGGGGGACAGGGCCAGACCCTCAGCATGACCCCGTCGGGCGGCAGCGTCAGCGGCCTCATTCGCTGAAAGACAAACATGAGCCGGGCACCAAACGAGCACAATGTCCTCGTAGAAAGAGCGGAGGCGGTGAAGAGAATCATGCAGAAGAACGATAATGTCTTGAGATTTGTGATGTAATGCCGGCAAAGCCTGTAGAACAGAACGACTATCAGTAAGCAGCAAGAGGCCACCGCACGAGCCGGGAGCAAATTCAAGCGCTGTTATTAGGGCCCACACTTCAGCCGAGAACACTGAGGAAATAGTCGAGAAGGAGAACGAACGGCTGGGTTTGTTCCGTGGAAAAAAATGCCCGATCGCCACCGAGGAGTTAATCATCGAAACGTCAGTTGCAGTGATGTGGTGCGACGCTGAGTACTGGGCTAAGGACATCCCAAAGCAATGTCTGAGAAGCATCGGATGCAGATATCGGTGCTGAAAAGGGAGACCCGAGCAGATAATCGAGTAGCAGGGTGCAAACGAAACAGGAGGGGCCGGCAGAGCATGAAGAAGATCGCTGTTGACGAAAAACGGCTCTTGTTGGAAGCGACTGAGCACGATTCCAAGGGGAAAGCCATGGGATCTCCAAGCGTAGAATGACAAGGCGTCCTCTTCCAGAAGAAGATTAGCGATAGGCGAATGCTGACCCATCGACAGGTGGCGGTACAAAAATCGGACTGCCAGAAGGGTGATTCGAGAACGAACGCTAACGATTCCACATTCAGAATAGGCCGAATCACAGCAACGACAAAGGCAAGAGCGTTGGGGAAGCCAAGACCACACCGGCGATGACAAACAACTTTAACAGTAGACAAGGCTCGGAAGATTGACTTCTTGACGTGCGTGAGGTGGGAAGACCAGGTCAGAGAGGAGTTAAACCAGACACCTAAAAATCTTGATGGAGGACTGACAGGTCACTGAGTCGGAGCCCAGCCGGAAAGGAGGGGCCGGCGACCGGCGCTTACGAAAGAAGTCAACCGCGAAGCTTTTAGAAGGAGAGAGACGTAAATCCCAGGAAGATGCCCACTGAACAGTGGAATCCAAAGTGGATTGCATATTGCTAAGTATCGCCGCCCGGTTGGGACTATAGGAAACAATAAAAATGTCGTCTGCAAATAAGAACATATGCACATTCGGATGATAGCAATCTACCACATCATCAATGAATAAGTTAAAAAGGATAGGCGAAATAGAGCTACCCTGAGGAATACCTCGACACTGCGGAAAGGAGGATGACACC
The DNA here is from genome assembly GCA_039090855.1 of Macrothele yani. Lineage (NCBI taxonomy): Eukaryota > Metazoa > Arthropoda > Arachnida > Araneae > Macrothelidae > Macrothele > Macrothele yani. The sequence goes on from CM077004.1 coordinate 45,872,952, forward strand.
GTTCCCCGCCAACGAACGTGAAATCTGCGCCGAGCAAGACAACGGAGAAGACGTCCACGAACACCCAGCCAACGGAGAAGACGTCCACGAACACCCAGAGACGCCAATTTACCTAGAAGAGCAGGATGACAGACCGAATCATATGTCGCCTGAAGGTCCAAAGACACCAGAAAAACATAATTATGTCTAGCTCGAGCCACCAGAAGATGACGTTGGATCGACAGAAGGCACGCCGATGTGGAACGTCTTGGCAAAAATGTGAACTGCAGCTTGCTGATCCGTTGGTGAGAGAGAATGAAGTCTGTGAGGCGAGAGACCAGGACTTTCTCCAAGATCTTCGAAAAAACCGATGTGAGAGTAATCATTCGGTACGAAGATAAGTCGAGAGCAGATTTGTTAGGCTTCTTTATTGGGATCACCCAAGACTCCTTCCAGCATGAAGGGTGAACGCCGGCAGACCAAAAGAAGTTAAGGAGGTCAACCAGCCATAACGAACTAAACCTCCATATACATCTCACCAGTTCGTAAGTACATCCCTCAGGACCGGGACACAGCGTCGGGGCGATCCATTAATAGCCCTGGCAACTTCACCGGCTGTAAGTAACGCATCCATCAATAGGGAAGAGTCATCATGGTCAATAGAAAAGGAGTGCACCGCACAGCCTGAGGCTGGGGAAAAGAGATCACCAAACGTCGAAACCTGCTCCACCTGATCAGCAACAAGGGAATCGTCAAACCGAAGGAGCAGGTGATTCGGGCTCGATCCAACATGAGATTTCAGGCGGCGCAAGAGGGAGAAAACGAAGCCTGGCCTCAAGGTGTCGTTGCATTGTGCCTTCCAGTAGGCACGTCTCTTAAGTGTGAGGAGGTGGCGAAGATTCCGTTCTTATTGCCGATATAACGTCCAAGAGAAAAGGCAGCCGGACGACTTGGCATAGCAAAGGAGGCGGCGTTTCTTGCGAAGCCGCTGAGCACAATCAAAGTCCCACCATGGAGACCAACGTCGACGCTCACCGCTAGGCCGACGAGAAGCATGGAGAATCTGGGAAATCCGGTCCAGGATCAGAGCGGCACCGTCAGGAATGGAAGGAAGTTCACCTCGGATAATCTTCTGGATGGAAGGCCAAGCCACTGAACAAGCAACTGAATGCAGACCCAGTGAAGGAGAGGGAGGGGAGCCAAACATCCCTGCCGCCAATGTTGTAATGACAGGATGGTGGGTGCTACCGTAGAGGTCACTATCCACTGACCAGGAGCAGTACGAAACCAGCTGAGGAGAGCACATGGTGAAGTCCAAGACAGAGCAACTTGACCCCCTGCAAAAGGTAGAGGCCCCAGAGTTTAGAAGACAAAAATCCTGTGAGCAAAGCCAGTCCAAGAACTCAGTACCTCCCGTGCTCGGAGAAGCAGAACCCCAGCTAGGGTGATGAATATTGAAATCCCCAACCACCATACAACAATCAGTGAGCAGTTGTTGGATCCGTCCAAGCAAGAGCGCCGGGAGGGGAGGAGAGGGAATGTATAAATTAATAATCCTGATCGTTGTGTCGCCAGAGAAGATATACGTAACAAGAAGCTGTTCGTTCGAATCCGAGCTGAAGATGTCCACCAATCTGGATGAGATATCCGACCGGATTGCAGTAAGGAGGCCACCCCCCCCCCCAATCACTTCTATACACCGTACGGGCTGGGAGGGGAAAAGAGATACCAGGAGATAGCCAGGATTCTTGGATAGTCAAGATCGTGGCTGTAGCAAAAATAGAACTGTCGGTGAAATAAGGTCTTTTCGAGCGAAGGGACTGCGCATTCCATTGGACCTGCGACCAACTATTCATGAAGAGAAAAGTGATCCGCTAGGCCAGATGCCGTCTTGAACCGCATGGAACAGAGGCTACAAAGAAACTTACCGTCGTCAGAATGAGCTTTCAGGTGAGACAGCAAGGCTGGACGAGAAGAGAAGGGCATGGAGGACACGAGAAGGTTCTGGAGTGAGAAAGTTTGACGGATTCCGCAGCAGACTCCACATACGGAACCACAGATTCTTCGCATGACAGGAATTCATTGGCGCTCTGGCCAGTGTCAGGAGGTTTCTCAGCAGGCGCTAAAGAAGCTGGGCACGCTGCAACTGTAGTGGGAGGATTCTGTAAAACTTCAGCCTGTGGCACCTGTGCATCGGTTGAGTTGGGACCGGCATGTAGGGAAGGAGGTGAAAGAAGATTCGTCAATGAGTCCAATCTACTGGTGAGTTAGGAGATGATGTCCAGAAGCTGAGGGAAGGCAGAGGAGCAAGCACACGGAGGTTGAGCCGGAGTCGCCACCGCCGCGGCATATGTGGCCTGGTGGACTTGACGCACAGAGTCCCGAGCTTGTGGTTAGCTGAGATGCTTCGAAGCCATAATATCTAGGATCCACTTTTCTTGGAGGTAAATTGGGCAAGTCGTGTCAGAAGCAGGATGAGAGCCCTTGCACAATACACACTGGAAGCTCGACGCCGAGCATACCGAAGAGTCGTGTCCTTCACCACAACGTGAACAGCGAGCGGCACTGCGACAGGTTGACAGCAGATGTCCATAAGCTGACAATTTTTACACTGCCTAGGCGAATCCAAGAAGGGTCTAACCGCACATCTGGAATACCACAGATAGATAGTGTCACGGTTAGTAAAGCCCAGTTCCTCCACTAGAACCGAAGAAATAGGGACCCTCGAGGAATTTAATGAACGTCGGAACCGAACAATACGAAGATAGTTCACACCACGGTCCAACAATTCCGTAGCAATCTCATCAACAGGGGTTTCAATGTCCACATCTCGAACTAAAAACTTCGTTGTCATAAGCTTAGTGTGGACCTGAGTTTTGACAGGTACCTGAAGAAAATTAGAAAGTTGAAAAATTTCCAGCAAGCAACTGAGATTCGAGGAACGCACCAATAAATCACCCGAACGTAAAAACTGAACGTCTGAAATCGAGTCATGCATTGAAATATTGTCCACGAAGAATCACTTCAAAAACATGGGACGGACTCTGGGTAGCTTCCCAGAAGTCGCGGAAAGAAGCATTGCACCACGAGTCACTCCTCTCGTAAATGCCCTACGCAGCAATTCCTGAAGAGACCATTGAATCGAACAAACAAAATCATTAACTGGTACTAGCAAACCACCCAGCTGAGGAATCTCATCACCCGGTGAAGAACGCATCCTTTTAGCTGGAGTCGAGGAATCAGAGTCCCCCATCCCCGCCGGACCCACCGGCGGTAGCTAAGGCCCACCCCGAATCAACTGACCACAACAGACAAGAGCATGCAAAGAAAAATATCCTACCTTGGACATGGGAAGAACCAACCGCCCGCAAAACTTTAGCAGGCAAAGAAACGAAAATAGAAGACGAAACAGCAAGCCGCTGTCTCAAAAAATGCAACGAAACAAGAACGCTTTCGCCAACGACGACACACCCAAAACACACGGTATCCTACAGGGTTCACCGATTTGGAACAGGAGAGCCAACTTCACACCAGCCAACCGTTGCCAATCAGCACCAAAACCCCATGACATGTTTACCTATGCGCCATTGTTATATGCTGTCGAAGTGTAACGTCACAAGATGGCGCTGAGCATAAACAAGTGTTTGTTCCTCCACGATCCCCATAACGTTTCAACGTGAGTGGTAAAATATGCTCATATTTTGAAGTTTCTTCAATTTTTGTGTGACAATTTGAAGCTGATTCAACGTGATGAAAATGCTGTGGTCCTCTCATATTCAGTCATTTTATTATGAAACACATCGACAAAATCCATAGTGGGTTGGTATTACCTCATCTCAGGCTTTCTTGATCTTTTTTATATTTTTTTTATATTGGAAGTTTAACGACCACCGTGAGCAACTCAATAGGCTATAAGCAGTTACCCGTCCCTAATTTAGAGCCACTGGCTCTAGGGAAGGGAGAGAGCCAGTGCCGTAAGACAAACACAACTCTGCCTCACCTGGGCTCGAACCCGAACCCCTTTCGGACAAATGATTAGAAGCCATATCGCTTTGACCACTGCGTCATCTTCAGGTTTTCTTGATCTTCAGAATACATGGTAAAAAGTTTTTACTTTGTTTTAAATTCTACTAGTTGATTCAGAATTAGCGCTAAGTGAAATATTCACCAATTTTTTGCTTCTTTCAAACAACTGTTGAAATCGCAAAAAAAAAAAAAACCGCTGTCTCGATTCTTTCAAAGTTGTGACGTATTAGAAAATGTATAACCAAAGTTCCACTGTATGTCTATTAAGTGTGCAGTTATATTTTGGTAGTCCTTATGTATCAAGATTTTGGTAGTTCTTATGTATCAAGATTTTGGTAGTTCTTATGTATTAAGATTTTGTGTCTTATCTATTTGGTATTCCCCTTGTATTTCCTTGCACCCCACACTATTATTTATTATTATTTCGCCTTTTAATCCGAACAGTGGACTAGTGGAGGACTCAGCCTTTTGAATGAATAAACATGTGTACTTGTGGTCCACATTGCATGTGGTGGGAAGAACTTTTCTGAAGCTGATAAAGGATGCCACTTGGAGATATGATTGACTATTTGAAAGAAGTGTTTCGTAGTGGATTGATATAAAGAATTCCACTCAAGACATATGTTTTTAATGGTGTGAATTGCAACTGTAAGCAGATCTGAAGTTCAGGCTACAATTACTGTAGGTAAGCTTTATTTTCTTTTCTGGCAGACATGTTTAACGACTGTAGGAAGTTGTAAATTTATATGGGCATCAAGTTCTGGTGTCCACTTAAACTGTATTGAATGTGTGGTAAAAACGATTAGATAACAAAAAAGCACAGTTGAAATGTGTGTATGGTGTTTGTATATGCTATTCGTAGTTACGATTTCTGTTTGTTCCCTCCCGAAAACTAAACTATGGGCGCCCGTGTTTGTGTTGAAAAGTATCGGAAGGTAAGACTAAAACTAACTGAAGAGCATTGCCTGCACCGTCCAAATGCGGACTCTGCAGGGATAGGAAGAACTCTCTCAAAAGTTAAGTGTGACGGCGTTGCGCAACATCAGAAACGGCGACTTTGGTTTTTACGGAGTGGTGCATTCATTCGTAGAATAATGATTACAGATTATGTAAAATATGATATATCATCATCATCATCATCAACAACCATTATCAATCCACTGCTGAACGAAGGACTTCAAAAGTCTCTTCCACAAACTCTCTGCCCTGACCGCTCAATGTCGCTCCTACATCATACCTTCAAGTTTCATCCACCCATCTTCTCCGTGGTCTTCTGTGTCTTTTCCCTTTTCCCCTTATATATATATATACTGTATAAGAGAAAAGACACAGGAGACCATGGGGGAGATAAAATTTAATATATATATATATAATTTCACTCACAATCAACGAAGAACTCCCCAAGGAAACCTCCGAACCTTTCATGAACTAACAAGCATAAACCAAAACACGAACTGTCACAAATATACACACAACTAGCAGTAATAATAAAAATAATAATAATAGTAAACATGTAAGGTTGGAAACCGGGAGCCACTAGTTAGGGAAAGACACCCCCGACCCTGGTCCAGGTTTCATGCAGGTGTCAAGTTAATTGAAAAACAATCTCCAAAATAAGGGTTAAGAATTTAAAAAAATTAGGGCTACACCTGGTCTCTCCTTCTTGAACCAAAAATACCAAAAATTAAATATAAAGACTTACCTTAAGTAGAGTAACCTTAAACATCTTCGTCTGAATGGACATAACTGCAGTCCGTTCCCCAAACACACTAATCCCAAACCACACGAAAGAAAATGAACAAATGTCATGTTGATTACCCAAACGCAATTCATGAATCTAAAAAAGCCACCCCGGTGGCGCAGTGGTCTAAGCGATGCCCTCTGATCATTCGTCCGAACGGGGTCCGGGTTCGAATCCCGTGAGGCATGGATGTTGTGTTTGTCTTTCGGCACTGGCTCTCTCCCTTCCCTGGAACCAGTGACCCTAAATTAGGGACGGGCGACTGCTTATAGCCCATTGGGTTGCTCACGGTGGTCGTTAAACCTCCAATTAAGAAAAAAAAGAATCTAAAAAAAAACCAAATGATACCTTGTGGCGACCAAAACAGACTAAAACTAGGTGCATGTGTATTTAATGGATGTAAGTAGGTGTAATGTTTTACGTTCCGGGGCGACTCGGAAGAAAAATTATGTATTGTAGCCAAGGACTTTAGAATAATAATTCTGGAGATGCCCTGAGTTTCTTAACAGTGAAGCCACCAGGTGTAGGAATTTGACGTTATTTACATAGCACCTAAGTAATTTCAATGTGTGTATTTGCAATTGCGTGGATTTTTGTTGCAGAAACAGTGTTAATATCAAACCGGAATGAATTATGCTTCATAGAAGAGTAAAGTTTTCGACTTTAACGTTATATTTTGCTTTGAATTCGCACTAATGTTCGTGTATTTTAATTTAAAATAAAAATGGGAAGGGGCTTCAAAATAATTAAGAATTTTATAAATTCAGCATTTCCTCACGCATTGGAAGCAAGTTATGATGCGAAATTCGAAACATTTGCGACGAAAGAAGGCGATTCAACCAACACACAATGCATTACAATAGCACTGGAAACCATCAGCTTTCCCACACTTTGACGTCTTACGCTCGCGGTTATAGGCTCCAAGCAAAGTGATACTGCTCCATGAACAAGGGCATCTCCAGATATCTTATTCTAACTTCCTTGATTGTAGCCCGAAGAATGGTTAATCAAAAGTATTAGATGCTATGATATTACATAATCTAATTTTGAAGGATTTTCCCAAATTAAAAGAAATCAACAGATTTTCGAAATGAAATAAACAATATTTCAAAGGATAATGATTTTTTAAACAAGAGGAAAAAAGTATTTTTGTTATTTTGTAATATTAGACCACTTTGCTACATATTCTTGTGACTCTAACAAATTGAGAGATAATGATATTCCTAAGATAGTAAACATATAAAGTTCCTAAATTTTGTAAAATCCTTAACCCTTATTTTGGAGATTGTCTTTCAGTTAACTTGACACCTGCATGAAACCTGGACCAGGGTCGGGGTTGTCTTTCCCAGACTAGTGGCTCCCAGTTTCTGACCTTACATGTTTATTATCATTATTGTTTTTATTATTACTGCTATTTGTGTGTACATTTGTGACAGTTCGTGCTTTGGTTTATGTTTGTTAGTTTATGAGAGGTTCGGGGGTTTCCTTGGGGAGTTCTTCGTTGATTGTGAGTAAAATTTTACTTATATACTCTACCCGTGGTTCTTGCAGCTAGGCGCAGTTCCCTGGTGAGTTGTTCAACTTCACAGTGCACGTTTTTAAGTTTTATTACTTATATACACTGAAAAGCAATTGAATTAGAGATACCTGTCTAGTAACGTGCAGCACCACCTTTCGCCCAGATCTGCCAACCTTACTCTATTATTCAGAATAATTTTTCTTAAAGTTCTTTTGATGAAAGAAGAAGGAATTTCGTTCTCTAGAAAACTATCTAATAGTATATTAATGTGGTATTTGAAGTCTAAATTGTTGCTGCAAATTCTTGAAATTCTTAGGACCTGAGAAATTAGTACATTCTCAATTACTTTGGTTGAAATGTTATTATTCCAGTGTAGATATTTAATTACTTTGAAAGGAAAATTAACTCTTTTATCAAAGAGGCTAATAGATGGGTTACCTCTGTTGAGCTTAATGCTTAAGTCTAGGAACTCAAGTTCCTGATTACTGTGGTTGGTTTTACATAAGTTAAGAGAGCTAGGATAGATATTATCAAAATCACTCTCTGTAACTTCTGAATTATTGATACACAGCAGATCATCAATATATCTAAAAGTGTAAAGGTAGTTATCTGAGCAGGTGGGGTGATTTTTAATGAATTTATATTCCTTAAAGAACAGGAATAGATTAGCGATATTCGTGGACGTTGATGTTCCCATGGGAATACCGTTCACTTGCTGAATAATAGAGTAAGGTTGGCAGATCTGCTTTAATTTTCTACACAGTTAATAATATGATTCTGACCAATCAAAGCCGTAAGGAAGTTGGCTAGAGGATGCCTATTAACTACCTAAAGGAACCTTAGTGCTATGGATATGAAGGTCCTATTAAAACAAAAAAATTAAATAATATAAACAAAATCACAAAAAAAAGCTTAAAAATCTGGTTATAAAAGAAAATAAAAACAAATAAAAAAGAAAACTAGTTATTCATCACTAGGATAGCTATACTAAAAATAGTAAAACCAACCTTAAAATTAATAAGATTCTGATTAATCTATAGAAGCTCACTAAGGTGATTTAATACATGCAAAGATTATTAAGTACACTACTCGTGTATTTTATAATATTTCTCATGTATTCTGGAGAGTTAATTCTGCTCTTTCTGATCATACAGATCCACAGTCTTAAGTTTATATATTTTTTTCTCTGGTTAAAATCTCCGCGAGTTGGCTTCTTTCTGTTTGAGGAGGCCATCAGCCCCACCCTCTCTGCCCCCCAGCGACTAGGGAGTGGCGGAAGAGGTCAGCCATGTTTTACTCTTGTGAGGAGAAAGTTTTTGTCACACAAGAGGTAAGCTCTCTTCCTTGTTTTTGGGTTCTAGGTTTTATAAGTTCAATGTTTGTACTTCATGTGCTTTTTCTCTGTTGATTTTTAGCTTTTCAGCTTTTAGGCACTGGCTTGTCTGTTAACATTTTTGCGGGTTTTAACTCTTTCTTTTCTTTGTAACTTTGCGCGTCTTTTGGGGTACCCAGGAACAGAAGATGGCTAAGCTTGTTCCTTTTCTATGCGCTGTATTTTCAAAGTAGTTAAGTTCTTAATAACTAATTAATTATGCACTTAAAGCACTGCTGAAATACTTTGTACATATTGCAACTAACTGTTTAAGGCATATAACTTTCACAAAGTTTTCTTTAGTTAATTATTGTCTTTAACTTATTCTCGTTTTCGTGCTGTCATAAGTTGTAGAGTAGGGGGTTTTAGACTCAAGTTTTCTTTCAAAAATCTGTTTTTCAAAAATTAATATTTCCTTTTTTAAATTGCAGTGTAAAAATTTGGATTTCTTTTGCATTGATTTTCGGGTTTAAATTCTCTCTCAGGCGAACTTGGCATTTCGTTATAGCTGAAAATTATTTCTAATTATTATGTCACTCTCACAGCTTGAGTTCTCTTTAATCTTCTTCTCTCTGTTTAATAGTAACAGATGAAGAGCATGGGTCGGGCCAGGAAGGTTAATGGATGCAAGCGAAATTGTTAACTAGTGCTAGGTCATGCAACTCTGCGGAGGACATGACATATATATATTTTTTAAAACTATTTTAGGTGGGAATGTTACTTGCATCTATGGCCTTGCAGAAACCCATTTCCAACTAGGTCTTTGTGGAAGTGAGAAAATGCAGAGTTTTTGCTGGTCCTTGATAAAGCCAAGGCTCAGTATTCTCGACACCTTCTACATTCAGTTGTTTTATTTTATTTTTTTATCTTTTCTCCTTTTACTCACACAGGTAGATACATAACCTTTTCTATGTTGTACTTGGTGTGAGTCAAAATTATATATGTATTTTTTTGCTTAGGTATCTTCTTAATAGAATATATATATATATATATATATATATATATATATATATATATATACACACACACACACATATATCATCATCATTGTCAACCATTATCAATCCACTGCTGGACGAAGGTCTCTCCAAGCCTCTTCCACAACGGTCTGTCTTGTGCCAGTCTCCTCCATGTTACCCCCGCAGCATACTTTCGAATTTCATCCACCCATCTTCCATGTGGTCTTCTTCTGGGTCTTTTCCTGTACCTTGGAATCCAAACTAAAATTTCGACTGTCCATGGATGATCTGTCCTTCTGGTAGTATGCCCAACCCATTGCCATTTCAGGGATTTTACTCTGATCATGATGTCTTTCACTCTTGTCATATTTCTGATCCACGAGTTCCTCTTCTTATCCCTCCTGGTTACACCAAGCATGCACCTCTCCATGCTACTTTGAGTTGTCTGCAGCCTTTGTATGTTTCTTTTAGTTAAGGTCCACGTCCAAGTCACTAAATCCAGACCAGTTAGAATGAGAAACTTCCGAATGCTAAAAAACTGTAGAAAACAAAGAAACGGTAACTCACCCAAAGATGGTGCGAACCCTGCTGCCGGAGTAAACAGCTGAGCAACCACTACCACTGACATACGAAGGGAAGGAGCAAGAAATAAATAATTAACATGGAAATGTTGTAATAAAATGTAAAGCAAACACGGGGAACCTAATTGGCCGAACCAGGTGAGCGTAACAATAGATGCCAGACTGTGTATGTAGATGTTCTACAGTCACAGGGGACCTGTCAAGTGGCATTTGGTGTTACCTGCTGAATTTAAGAACAAATTTAAATGTTGAGGTTTTTCCTAGTCGTTCACTGATACCAGAAAAGACACTCCCCGGGTTGTTGCTGTCCTGATGAAGGCAACCTGGTTTTTTGTTTCATTTTATTTTTATTCGTACCTTTCTTCAAAAAAATTTTTTTTTTCGATATTCCTTTCTTGTTGTTTCATAACTCTCTCTCTCTCTTTCTCTCTCTCTCTCTCTATCTATATATATATATATAATCCTATCACTAGATCTTTCATGCTGGCTCCCAGCACATATGTGCCTCAGGCCAGGGCCGGATTGAACTTTTGCGGGGCCCAGGGCAAAATTTCATAACTAAAGTTTTGTCGCAATAGAAGCACTTTTACTCAAGTTTTTACTCAAGTTATGAAGATTAAAGCTGTGGAATAAATCTCTTCCTGTGTCCTGAGCTTTGACCCCTTTTCGATGATATTAAACAGAATTGGTTCAGTATACCTCCGGAACAATGTGCTAAAGTTTTGTCGCAATTGAAACAATTTTAGTCAAGTTATGAGGATTTAATGGCTGTGATATAAATTTGGCTTCTGTGTCCTGGCATTTGATTCCATTTCGATTATATTCAACAGAACCGGTTCAGTGTATCTCCGGAACAACATACTAAAGTTTTGTCGCTGTAGAAGCATTTTCACGTAAGTTATGACGCATAAGGGCGATGGAATGGATCTTGCTGCTATGTCCTGACCTTTGACCCCATTTCACCCATTTTCAATATGGTTCGTCCTCAGGTGGTCTTCTACCACGTACTAAAATTTCATTGAAATCGAACCATTTTTACGGAAGTTATGACGTATAAGGGCAATTGAATGGATCCCGCTCCTATGTCATCATCTTTGACCCTATTTCGCCCAATTTCAATAGGGTTCGTCCCCAGGTGACCCCCTACCACATACTAAAATTTCATAGAAATCGAACCATTTTTACGTAAGTTATGACGTATAATTTTAGTATGTGGTAGGGGACCACCCCACAATCCCCGGGTGGTCCCCTACCACATACTAAAATTTCATCGAAATCGAACTATTTTTACGCAAGTTATCGTATGGACGGACGGACAGACAGACAGACGGACAAAGCTGGAGCATATTGCTTCTTCAACCTACGGTTGGAAAGCGTAAACAAGTTAGTAAAATCATGCAATGCATTGATTATGATACGCTTTCCAACATACCAGAAATCATTAGTCAAGTTATGAGAATAATGGCTGTAGAATAAATCTCGCTCCTATGTCGTCACCTTTGACCACATTTAGCCCACTTTCAACAGGTTTCGTCCCCAAGTGGTCCGCTACCACATACTAAAATTAAATCGAAATCGAACCATTTTTACACAAGTTATGACGCATAAAGGCTGTGGAATGGATCTCGCTCCTATGTCCTCACCTTTGACCTAATTTCTCCCATTTTCAATACGGTTCATCCCCAGGTGGTCCCCTACCACATACTAAAATTTCATCGAAATCGAACCATTTTTACGCGAGTTGTCGTGCCGATGGACTGACAGACAGACAGACGGACAAAGCTGGAGCATATACGCTTCTTCAACCTACGGTTGGAAAGCGTAAAAAGAAGTCCACTGTGGAACGCCACTTTTATTTATACACACCGCGCTCATTACACATTTTTTATAATATCTCATATACGCTTTCCAACCGTAGGTTGAAGAAGCGCATATGCCCCAGCTTTGTCCGTTTGCCTGTCTGTCCGTCCGCACGATAACTCACGTAAAAATGGTTCGATTTCGATGAAATTTTAGTATGTGGCAGGGGACCACTGAGGACGAAATCTATTGAAAATGGACGAAATGGGGGTCAAAGATAAGAACATAGGAGCGGGATCCATTCCATTGCCCTTATGCGTCATAACTTGCATAAAAATGGCTCGATTTCGCTGAAATTTTAGTATGTGGTAGGGGACCATCTGAAGACGAACCCTATTGAAAAAAGACGAAATGGGGTCAAAGGCCAGGACATATGAGCGGGATCCATTCCATTGCTTTTATATATCATAACTTACGTAAAAATAATTCGATTGCGACAAAACTTTATCATGTTGTTCTGGAAGTATACTGAACCGGTTCTGCCGAAAATAATCGAAATGGGGTCAAAGGTCAGGACACAAGAGCGAGATTTATTCCGCAGCCATTATCTTCATAACTTGACTAAAAATGCTTCTATTGCGACAAAACTTTAGAATGTTGTTCCGGAGGTATACTGAACCGGTTCTGTTGAATATCATCCAAATGGGGTCAAAGGTCAGGGCACAGGAGTCAGATTTATTCCACAGCCATTAAGCGTATAACTTGACTAAAACTGCTTCTATTGCAACAAAACTTTAGAATGTTGTTCCGGAGGTATACTGAACCAATTCTGTTTAATATCATCGAAATATGGTCAAAGGTCAGAGCAGAGGAGCGAGATTCATTCCACAGCCATTATCCTCATAACTTGAGTAATGATTTCTGGTATGTTGGAAAGCGTATGATAATCAATGCATTGCATGATTTTACTAACTTGTTTTAACTTTCACCTGAGGATGTGCTGGGAGGCAGCATGAAAGATCTAGTGATATGATTTTAGCTTTCAACTTTTGCTTTAGTGTAAAAAAAGTCCTTTTCATCGTTCATTTTGACTTTCAGTAATGCGTTATATCCTGCAGTCTAACAGTTAGTGTTATTGGCACGATTTCTTCAACAACTTACGTATTTCAGCCGCTTGTATAGAGATTGTAACTATTCGTTCCAGCAATTGGGGTGAAATGGAACGAGCATCAAGGACATTCTACCGCTTCAAGCGACGACTGACTCTAGAACACACCCACCTAACATTTCTTCTAAACTGCAAGGACTTACAGGTAATACCCAAATATTTAGTTTTGAACTATAAACCTATATGAAAACGTGATGCAACTGTTTTGGCTAATGCACAGATGCACAGGCTTTCCGCCGAAATTCGACTGAAAATGCACAGGCTTTCCGCCGAAATTCGACTGAAAAAGAGGCTTAATAGATTACCTTTCACAAAAAGTTTATGTGGCTTACTTCAACCTCAGTAGGACTACCCATCCAATTATTTTTTTATCGGCTACTAATATCTTATATAGCCACTTTCACCACAAAGGCAAAATGCTGAGAGTCGGCAAATTCATAAACTTTGAAATCTAGTCGCAGACGAAGTACAGTCTAGGCCTTCCATGTATCAACCAGTTAATCAGTCAGTCCATTCAACTCAACATTCAGCTTACATAAACCTCAGTTCCCTGCAACTTAATGACTTACAAGTTTCAGCACTACAAAAGGGCCCAAAATTTGCTTTTCCCAATACTCATGTTAATTTGTTTAAAACCATTCCTCAAGTAGAAAATATCATTGGTACATTACCTTCTTCCGAGCAAGACTCAGAATCAAGATAGCAAAAGCTATCACAAACCAAAAGCAAAGGCGTACAACAAGGGACTACAGTAGCCAACTTGTGAATGAACAACTTCAACTTAAGAACTTGGAAAATCAACCAGACATTGTAATAGTAGCTGCCGACAAAATAATTCAAATCGTCATTCTTGATAGAAAGGATTAAAAGACTTGTCTTAAAGGTCATCAATAAAATTCCTCATAGTGTTATAAAATCAGATCCTACTGCAGCCACTGTGACTGCTTTAAGCAGATTGAAAAATCTTAGTAATTTACCTTCGTCGTTCACCCCAACTTTACACCCAACAATCGGATCTAGAATCCTAGAACTTTTTGGAAGAATTAAAATCCACAAAACGGGCTACCCGATTCGTCCTCTTATCTCAGGGGTCACTAACACTGTGAGACCGCTTGAAAAAGCTCTAGTAAAATTCTTATCACCTTAAACTTCCAAGTCAGCCTATCCAATATCCAGTTCTGTTTCAGCCTTAAAGAAGATTAAAGATTTTGTACCAGGGAACTCACCATTTTGGTTTGCGTCCCCCGACGTCGAGTCGCAGTTCTCAAGTGTATCGATAACATCTCTACACGAGTTAATAGAAGAAAAACTACAATCCTTGGGCATCGTGAATGATCTGGAAATTGGAGCTTTTATGGAAGACTTGAAATTGGTTTTCAAAAGGAATTATTTTAAATTTCAAAATGTCATTTACCAACAAAAAAAGGAGCCCCTGTGGGCTCTTCGCTCTCACCTCTCCTGGCGGAGACTGTATTTACAAAATTTAGAGGAACGAGTCTTACAACTTATTCCAGTAGCTTCATGACTATATCTACGATGCATAGATGATATTCTTGTTTTCTGGAACCATGATGTAGATTCCCTTTATGAATTTGCTGAACTAATGTCATCGCAGATCATCTGAATTAATTTTACAGTTGAACTGGAACAAAATTATGTTTTCCCATTTTTAGATTTCACGAACTATTTCTTTCTCCGTATGCCACAAGCCTAGTGCAACATCAGCAATTATACCATATACACTGGCGGAAAGTGAAAAAAGAACACCAAGAAGGAATTGGCGGACGATCATGAAATTTACATATGTTAATGGGGTCGAGTTGACGTAGGTGTGATGTTAATTTCGGGACCAACAGGTGAGCGCTTACGCCACAGTACGGCATAATATGCAAATTATCGTCGGTGGTATTTAAGGAGTACGGCGAAGTGAATGTAATCAGTCGTCGGCGTTCAGACACGTGCAAAGACCCTGAAGAAGTTGCAATGCCTGGACATGGAAGAAGTGTACGATTTCAGCAGTTATCGTACTTTGAGCGAGGTCGTTTAGTCGGACTCCGCGAGCCCGGGTGGTCGTATCGTCGTATTGCGGAGCGAATTGGACGGGGAGTATCGGTGGTGGTACGATGGTGGCGTAGATGGTCCGAGGAACATTCCCACACGAGAAGACGTGGAACCGGGAGTCACAGACGGACTGATGAGCGGACTGATCGACGCATAAGAAGAGCGGCGTTGTCAAGCAGAACATCCACTGCGACGCAAATCCGAGCTGCCGTTGCACCTGAGGTGACTGTGCGAACAATCCGTAACCGTCTATTGGATGCAGGACTACGTGTACGTGTGCCTCTGACTCCAGCCCACCGCCAGGAACGGCTGCAGTGGTGTCGCCAACGTCTGCACTGGAGAGCGCAATGGCGATCTGTCGTGTTTAGCGATGAAAGAAGATTCTGCTTGGGAGCCTCCGATGGCCGTATGCGTGTTCGCAGACGCACAGGGGAGCGTCTCCACCCTTCTTGCATCCGCCAGCGACACACAGGGCCTACACCTGGTCTCCTGGTATGGGGAGCGATCAGCTATCACTCCCGTACACAACTAGTGTTTGTACCGGGTACGTTAAACAGCACCTCCTACATCAACAACATCCTTCAGCCCGTTGTTGTGCCATTTGTAAGGTCGGTCCATCGTGGTGTTTTCCAGCAAGATAACGCACGCCCACACACGACACGTGCAACGCAACATGCACTTCAGGGTGTGAGACAACTTCCATGGCCTGCACGTTCACCGGATTTGTCCCCCATTGAGCACGTGTGGGATTTTATGGGACAAAGACTTATCCGGTCTCCACGGCCAGCCACGACCATCCCCGATTTACGCGTCCAGGTTGAGGATGTTTTTAACTCAATACCCCAAACTTACATCCAACATCTGTACGACAGACTTCATGCCAGAATTGCACAGTGTGACGCAGTTCATGGCGGTTCAACCTCGTACTAACCATGTAACATGGAAATGTTATTTTTCAGTTTACGCGCAAATATATACAGCTGTATTTTGCCATAATGTTTTGATCACGTTATCCTGTGTATTCCGTTATTATGCTGTATAAATTTCATTGATATCAGACGTCTCCTTCTTGGTGTTCTTATTTCACTTTCCGCCAGTGTATTTAGCACACCCTGATACTGATAAACTATCTGCATATGAGTTTCTTATCCGTAGAGCTTACACACATTCCTTAAGTGTTACCGCCAGGAGACGAGAATTAAATCAAATAATTGCTATAGCGGACGAATATGGGTACCCTTGAAATACAGTAAACCAGATCCATCGAAAAAAAAGAAGAACAAATTTTTCTACATTGAATAAAGAACCCAATCAATGCAGATATGTTGGGTCAGTGGATTATATTCCAATAGTTATGAATATATTTAAAACTTCCTGTAAAAAATACAACCTGGATTTTGGGATTAAAACCTACAACCTAATGTCAACTATTTAAAAAGATCGGGACCTAAGCACGTACAGTAGCAGATTTGGAGTATATAAAATATCATTAAAGGCTCTGGATACCATTGACATGGATCGGATTTATATTGGATTAACCATGAGGAATTTAAGCATTCTTGCGGAACAAAAGTACACTGCTAAAACATATTCAAACTCAACCGCACTCACAAGATTAGTTAACCGAAGAGCTCACCTCTCCCTGTGGAATGAAGCAAGAGTTATTTCAAGTCACAACAACAGGAGTGCGACTTAGCTAGCGGAGAGTTTACACATCGTCAAAAGCGCTGATAAATGTTGTAATGATGAAGTACCCAGATTCATACTTCCACCTTGGATACCGGTAATTTCGAATAACAAGGACCAAACAAACTACTAACTCGATTTTTATTTCAAAACTCGCCCAATAATGATTAGGACACAACAACCGTTGGTCAAAGTGTGGTAACGTTTCTTTGAAGCCATTCGGGAACTGAACGTGGTGTGTATAAATAAGAGAAGCGTTCTACAGTGGGCTATTTTTTAACATTTTTTACAATACCTCATTTTAACTTTCACTTGAGGATGTGCTGGGAGCCAGCATGAAAGGCCTAGTGATATGATTTTAGCTTTCAACTTTTACTTTAGTGTAAATAAAGTCATTTTCATCGTTTATTTTGACTTTCAGTAATGTGTTATATCGTTCAGCGATGGCATTCTAACAGTTAGTAACATTATGACCAGAAAATCGAAGCAACTACATATGTAAACGACCGCTCGTGTGAAGGTCATGAAACGGTATAAATGGCACCTAATATTGAGCTTTGTTAATCAGTGTTATTCCTGTTCTTCAGATGAGAAAGGCAGCGGATCTAAGCGAGCTTGGCAAAGGCCAAATTGTAATGGCCAGACGACTGGTCAGAGCGTTTCTGAGACGATAAGCTTCTGGGGTTCTCACGGTGAGTCGTGGTTAGTATCTTCAAAAAGTGGTCCGAGGAGGGGCAAACCACGAACCGTAAGTAAGGTGTGTGCCAACCACGGCTCAACGATTTCAGGAGTGAGCAAAGGATATCCCGTATAGCACGAGCCAACAGAAGGATACTGTGGTACAACTCGCTGGTAATTTGAATGTTGATCACAGGAGTAATGTGTCAACACACAATCCATCGAACGCTGTTCAAAATTTGGCTGCGTAGCCGTAGGCGGCTCCGAATTCCCTAGCTAACCTCTGTTCACCGTCCAAAGCGCCTACAATCTGCACGTGAGCATCAACACTGGAACTTGAATAATTGGAAAAAGTAGTCTGGTCCGACAAATCTCGTTTCATGTTTCACCATGTGGACGACCAGGTACGCGTGCGTCGTTTTCCTGGGGATGTGTTGGCATCAGGATGTACCGTGAGACGAAATCAAGCCGGTGGAGGAAGCGTAATGCTTTGGGCAATGTCCTGCTGGTAAACCCTGGGATCCAGTTATTAATGAGCAGGAAACTATGGCATCTACCACCAACCCAAACATCATTGCAGACCGGGTACATCCTTTTATTGCAACGGTATTTCCCTCTAGTAATGTATTCTTTCAGCAGAACAATGAGCTGTGTCTCACTACCCCGATTGTTTGAGAACGGTCCACGGAACACGAAGAAGACTTCCAGGTATTGCACTGGCCTCCAAATTCCCCAGACATCAACTCAACCGAGCATCCGTGATTCGTGTTAGGACAGCAAATTTTATCTGCCGCGGCTCAACCACGTAACTGAATTTTCGCAATTGATAAGATTTGTACCCGTGAGTTTGAGCCGGAACTGATGTCACAATCAGCAGAATGGAGGCATCCAAGTTCCCCATGCCCCTCAAAGTGTCGTCGGCAACAATCCAAAGTGTAGCAAATGATGATTTCTGCGCACAATGCCCAGGGTGTTGTGGTCTCTGACTAGTTTAACAGCGGAGGGGAGTACACTGAACGGCAAAAAGGTAAGTTTTCTTCGTTACTTCACGCTTTTCTCAAAAATGGACATTGAGCAGAAATTTTGTTGGGACTCCCGTATAAGCAGTAAACTAGGGAGGGCTACTGCACTCCATAGTTTAGGACTACTGGTTCCAAGAAAGAGCGAGAGCCAGTGCCGTTAGACAAAAACTCCACCCACGATTCATCCGAAACTCGAACCCGGGTCCACTCACACGAAAGGTCAGAAGCTAACGCTACATCACCTAGACATGGCATTTTTCTTTTCACGGCATAGTGCCCATGCTGGCCAACCGTCATCGACAGCTCCATCTGCAATGGGCATAGGATCATCGTGACGCCAAACCGGATGACTGGAAAAGAGTCCCCTTATTCAACGAACTCAGGTTTTAGCTCCAACATGCAGATGAAAGGATCCGTGTTCGAGGTTGCGGAGGTCGACAGCTGCAACAAGACTTCGCTGTTAGACAAGAATATGCTGGAGGCGGCGGTAACATATTATGAGGCTATTCTCAGGTACATCGCTGTATCTCTTAGCCCTTTTTAACATATCCACTCCAGAAGATCATACATAGGCAGTGCTTATGACCAAGTGTTGTCCTACATGTTCAACGCCTATCCAGGTGGCAGTAAACTCTTTCAGTAAAGCAAAGACAACGTTTTTCTGAAAAAATTCACTGGTAGCGCGACAAAGCGCGTTGTGCAGGAATGATTCCAGAATCACGTCGAAACATTCCGTGTGCTGCCCTAGCAACCATACTACCCGGACTTGAATTCCATCTAACATTTGCGGGACATGTGCACTATGCAGACAAAGGTATTATGACACCTCCGCATTTGCAGATTGTGGAATCTAAATTTGCTGGTGGCGCACTTTAAAAAAAACTTTTCTGAATTTCACATTTTTCTCAAAAATGGACACTACAGAACTTTTGGTTTGACCCCCGTATAAGCAGTAGCTCCTCCTAGCAGTGGCCCTCCCTAGGTTAGAACCACTAGTTCCAAGAAAAGGCAAGGCATTTGCGGGATATGTGCATTATGCAGACAATGGTATTCACACACTTCCGCGTTTGCAGATTGTGAAATCCAAATTTGTTGGTGGAGTAATTCGAACTCGCATCGTTCGGCTCTTTTTTTTTTTTTTTTGATTGGAAGTTTAACGACCACCGTGAGCAACTCAATGGGCTATAAGCAGTCGCCCGTCCCTAATTTAGGGTCACTGGTTCCAGGGAAGGGAGAGAACCAGTGCCGTAAGACAAACACAACATCCATGCCTGACCGGGATTCGAACCCGGACCCCTCACGGACGAATGATCAGAGGCCAGCGCCTTAGACCACTGCGCCACCGGGGCGGTCGTTCGGCTCTGGAGCCAAATGCTTTCCCAATTGACCTACTCCGGCAATATTACTGCTACTTGCCGTCTTAACATGTGCGTTACCTCTGTAGTACACCACATATACTCCCCTCCCCCTCTTGAGAAAGGGATGGGACGGAATCATAGAATCATAAGTTTCCGGGTCAGATGGGAAGGAGCTCAGTGTAAAAGAAGGAATTCTCACTTATCTAGACGATGTGTAGAAGAAGCATTACACATTTTGGAAGCTTTGAATGAAGAATTCTCATTAATTCTAGATGAAGTGTGGAACGACGTCACACATATTTCAAAGAACCGAGTGGTCAGTAGATCCATTTTTGCGTTCGGGCGCTAATGTGAAAACACGAATATGCAGGTGGCGGAACTTGAGCGCTCATCCTTCTAGCCTGGAACCAAACGCTTTCACAATTATGTTATGCCAGCAAGGGCTTATCACTGTTGTTTGCCGTCATAACATATGCGTCACCTCTGTAGTACGTCACAAGAAAAACGTGCATTTACAGGACCAGACGCTCGGAAGCGCGAGTTATCTTGCGTTTTGTACATAGAGGGAAGCATTGACACCCCTGCCAGACCACATTGGAAGCGATTATGCTGCGGGTAGCTGAACGGACGGACTATGGAAAAGGGCCCGGGGGCTTGATGCTATCTGAGTAAGCAATCAGTTCTTAGGTTTGCCGCTCTCCTGGAATTCCAAAAATACACTGTCGCTGATGTTCTTCATCGATAGCAAGCAGATGATGCCACTACAGCAAAGTAGCACAAACAATGAAAGTGCCAAACGATTCTTTCTCCGGAATGGAAAGAACACACGGAAGTCCCCGGCCGCAGACCTCGCCGGCATCGTCGTACAACCCGCTGGAGCGGCAAATTACACCAGAACAGCCTGTCGGGTGCAGCATGCCCACGGTTACCACGCTGGGTCAGCTTCGCTCAAGCCTTACACCATTCCAGGCAACGACGAACGACTGGTACAATGGTGTCTCTCTCGCTTTTCGTGGACACCAGAATGGTGGAAGATCGCTTGGAGTGACGAATCATGCAACTCACTCTTTCGTTCGGACGGACGTATTTGGATGTGGCGTTTTCCAGGGGAACGCTGTCAGGAGGACTGCACTGTCCTTACAGCTAAGTTTGGAGGATGATCTGCGGCTGTATATGCGGGGAAGGTTTGTTTATTTGTTTGGAGGTTTAACGACCACCAAGAGCAACTCGATGGGCTATAAGAAGTCACCCGTCCCTAATTTAGGATCAATTATTTCAGGAAAGGGAGAGAACCAGTGCCGTAAGACAAATACAACATTCATGCTTCACCGGGATTCGAACCCGTACCCATTTCATACGAATGTTCGGAAGCCCAATGTGCCACCGGGGCGGCATGCTAGGAAGGCCTCGGCCCTTTGGTTGTGGTGCCCTTCCACCTAACGGCGCCAGGTACGAAGACATTCTGAGCAATTTCGCATTGCATAAACTATGGCAGTATTTCGCAACAAATCTCTGCCTATTTCGACAAGATCGAGCACCTTGCCACAGTTCAAGGTCTGTTGAGGCCCTGGTTTGAGTAACAGAACGTCCAAGTGTTGGAATCGACTGTCCAAAGTCCCGATCTGAATTTAATAGAACACCTGTGGTTTGAGCTGGAACCCCACATGCGATCTCGGCTAGCAGGATTTTTCGCTACCGCAGCTCTGGCAGTAGTGTTGCCGGAAAAATTGGGGATAAGTCCGGTACAGACAAGATGATTGTACTACTCTTCTAAGAATGCTTTCCACGAGATGAAGGTAACTTCATCTCGTGGAAAGCATTCTTAGAAGAGTAGTACAATCATAAAGACCAAAGGTGATCCGAGTGTCTACTGATTTTAGCTAATAAATGTTCTTGTTTCCGTTAGAATTAGGTGTCCGAATACTTTTGTCTGCATAGAGTATATGCAGTACAAAGTATTCCACAGTCCACGTCATTGTCTCCGTCCATTGCCGTTCTCCGGGCCGTTATTATGTCCAGCCGGTACAGAAAACTTGGACACTTTCGCGGTTTAGTGAGACTCAACACCACACTAGATGCATCGGACAGAAATCATCAGAACTGCGGTTCAAGAATGCAAGACCCAAAAGTAGTAACTTTATGATAACAACTATTGATGCAAACGGTTATCACAGCGATAGGTAATACAACACGCTACTGGGTGGATGGTCATAATGATATGGCTCATGAGTGCATGTATGTGATAACAAATGTTTCTGGTAGTATTTTAAACAAAAAGTATTATTAATTACTTAATCTCGTGCGGAAATCTTGTGGCGTATGCAGGGCCATAGCTACCGGGCGGGCAGGGCGGGCGGTTACCCTCCCACAATGGTCACTCCAGGGGCGTACATTTTATTTATTTATTAGAACTCTTTTGCCGTACAATACCACACCGAAAAGAACGAACAATATATCACATAATCTAAGATTAATTATAAAAGAATATATAGTACACCAGTTAGCCAACATAAGTAAGACACTGAAACGATGAAAGTTTTCCATCTTTAGCACGATTTAATGATTAAAAGATGAGAAATATATACAATTAAAACCATGAGCACTTTCGAGGCAGCGGCTGCCTCTTCTTCAGACAATCGTGCTAAAGACGGAAAACTTGCATCGTTTCAGTGATTAATGTCGCACGAGTCTTCAATATTTGTTGATAAGTAAGACTATTTGTCAATTTTTAACCATACAATCACCATGTAACAAGGATAAACGTTTTACAATATAAAATGCAAAAATAATAGTCAATCAAATGGTGTCATATAACTAAAACACCTTCAATATGAATTTAAAAAGTACAGCAAGGGGCCAGGGGAAAAGGGTAAGATTTTAGCCTGACAAAGCCCCTGATCCCCTCTAAAATTTTCAAAAAAGAAAAACTTAATTTTTAGTCCAGTCAAGGCAACGAATTAGATATTACAATATACACTAAATGACATCGAGAAAGCCTAAAACTATAGAAATTTCTTTCACTCCCCCAACCAACCCCTTGTTATGTACAATTTTCAATGAAAAAACTCCTTAACAGTCGTCTGAAAAGAAGGTATCAAGTCTCAGATCGAATGGCCAATAGCAATGCATTCCATTCTCGCAGGCCCAATACACCGATGTTATTAAATATCATGACCGTACGCGCCCAAGGGACAGTGAATTCCGTCCCGCGTCGAGTATCATATGAATGATTTGTTCTTGACAACACTATGAGACCTGAATATCTTCCTGAATTTATACGTTCATGAATCATTAACATTAATGTATATCTGTGCAACTGTTTTACAGTCAATATACGGTAATAACGAAAAAGAGCCTCTGAATGAAGCGAAGCCTTTAACAACAGCACATACCTTTTCTGCAAAACAGACAACCGAGTGAGGTTTCGTTTTGTAGTTACACCCCAGATCAAGATGCAGTACGACAGCCCAGGGTATACAAATGAATAGTACAAAATCGACAAAACTCTAACTGGCAGGAATCCCGAGACTCTCGCAATCATGCCAACCCTTGATCTAAGGCAAGACGCCAACTGATCCACCTGGCCATCCCACCTCAAAGATTCATGCAAAACAACTCCCAAGAACCTTATTGAGGGCCGATCTTCCAAAGCCATATCATACAAATAAACCGGACTCAATTCACCATGACCGTGACTAGTACAGCAAAACAGCACACAGCCCGTCTTAGCAATATTTAATGTAAAATAATTATCCGCAAACCAGCGAACAAACTTCAAGATTTACTCGAGGAATTAATTCATCCAAGGAGTCTCCCTTAAAAAAAAAAAGACTAACATCATCAGCAAACAATACCATATGAGCTCTAGATGGGAACTGAAATATATCGTTTATATAGATAAGGAAGAAAACAGGACCCAATACCGAGCCCTGAGGGACTCCATAAGAAACGAGTCTTACTTCAGAACAATATCCGTTAATGTGAACGTACGTACTGTCTGCTACCCATCAAATAATTCCGAAATACTTTCAACACAGCACCCCTTATCCCGATCCTCTCTAACTTAATCAATAGGACATCGTGACAGACAGTATCAAATGCTCTTGAAAGATCAAAGAAAGGTCCGACAACAAAGCCCCTTGAATCCAAACCAGCATGTAGATAGTTCAAAGCATCCAAAATCCAAAACAGCAGTCTCTGTCGAGAAACCCTTACGAAATCCGTGCTGGTTGGGACATAAAATCCAGTTTCTATCCAAGAATGAATTCAATCCGTTTAGTATTAGTCTCTCCCAAATCTTTGCAAATACCGAAATAGTTGCAATCGACCGATAGTTTGCCACATCTGTTTTCGAACCCTTTTTATGAATTACAGTAATTCAGCTAAGAGTCAAAGGTGGCGGAACAATCCCAGTTAAGACAATATTATCAAAAATGTGAGTTAACGGAATAATTAGGCACGAAGAGACAGATTTAACCACCTTAGGGTGAACACCATCCGGACCAGGTCTCCCCGAAAGATTCAATCCATTTAAAACCTGAACAAGATCACCTGCGACAGAAGTGAAATAAAATGATGAAGCGCCACGATCCGGAAGATAATCACGAAAACCACCAATTGCCGGATTTAAACCCGAAACAAACTTCCCAGGCAACTCCACAAAGTAATTGTTGAACAAATTAGCAACCCTCTGCGGGTCTGAAACCATATCACCATTATGACCAACCTGTATAGATTCAGTAACAGATCCAGATCTGGCCAAGAGATCATTTATAGACCGCTAAGCCTTCCTACTATCTGTAGGAGAAGCAAAAGTGTTCAGATAATAATCTCTTTTAGCATGCCGAATCTTAATGTTATACTAATTTCGATGTCTCTTAAAAATCCTAAAATCTGCCGGATCCCTAGACTTCAAGAACACCCTAAAAAGTCTATTCTTCCTATAGATACACCTAAGAAGACCATTCAAAAACCATGGCTTTCTACAACGAGCTCATGAATGCTCTGGGGAATTTCAGAAATAGAAATTGCAACTAAAAATGAAAGTTACACCCTTCAGTATTTTCTTTTCAAAGACTTTAGTTAGTCTCATACAATATTCCATGCAGTTAACTAGGGTACAGGGCAACATACACTATGAGGTATGAACGTCTCATATCCATGAAAGGAATTTTTCGGAAACAGTAGATGGAAACATAGAAAACAATATGCTGATATGCCTCCATGATCTTTCCGCACATGTCGCTGGACTGAAGAGCTAATTAGACATTTGTGCTCTGTCGCAGAAAGTTCTCTGAGCGTTTAACCTTGAACGGAATTTATCCAAGCCCGGCCGTGCCGTGCCGGTGGCACAGTGGTCTAAGCGCTGGCCTATGACCATTCGTCTGAGAAAGGGTCGGGTTCAAATCCCGGTGAGGTATGGATGTTGTGTTTGTCTTATGGCAGTTGCTGCCTCCCTTCCCTGGCGTCAGTGACTCTAAATTAGGGACGAGCGACTGCTTATAGCCCATTGAGTTGCTCACGGTGGGCGTTAAACCTTCAGTTAAAAAAAAAACAGCAACCGTGCCCCTAAATCTTCTTCCTATTGTTACGTTCACTATCCGCTACTCATAATCAATGATATTATAAAATCAATGAAAAATTAAAATCAAACTTATGTACACCATTGAATCCAAGCTTATGTAGACCATTGAATTACTAAATCATATTAAGTAATCCATTTCACTGAAAATTACAAAATAATTCACTAAAAATTACAACATAATTCACTAAAATTACAATATAATTCACTAAAAATTACAACACTTTTAACTTAATTTATAACATTTATTATTAATTATTTCTTTCTATGTGATGTCCGTTGATTTTGGAGTTGTATAACGAAGTGAATTTCTCCGTCATTTTTATCCGCGCCGGGGTTCGAACCCGTGTCCACTCATTCCGGAATAAGTTGCTCTACCAATTAAGCTACGCGGACATTTGTTCCGATTCCTATCTGCCTTTATGTCGTGTGCGTCCTTCTGGCAGGTACGTCACATCTCCTGGTACGTTACAGTTGGAAAATGTTGATGTTAAATTATTGGTGTGATTACGTGGTGTTTAGTTCTGTGTTGTTGAATACTTTTTTTGGTTAACATCCTTCTTTTGAAAGATTGAATTAATATGTGTATTTGGATTAGCTGGGGTTTCCCCGCACGTAATTGGTTCTGTTAATCCCTGTGAAGCCAATTGGCGGTATAGGTTTTATAATAAATTACTATACTATACTGTACTGTACTATACTATACTATACTATTGTTACACGG
Source organism: Macrothele yani (assembly GCA_039090855.1). Taxonomy (NCBI): domain Eukaryota; kingdom Metazoa; phylum Arthropoda; class Arachnida; order Araneae; family Macrothelidae; genus Macrothele; species Macrothele yani. The sequence goes on from CM077004.1 coordinate 45,899,207, forward strand.
CACTAGCAGTGTTCCTGCCGAGTCTGCCGGTAACGGTGCTTGAGACCTGAAGTACAATTTAGTTGGCCACGGCACCAGGTGAGAATCTCAGGTGCACTGCTGCACTCAAAGATTCACACCAGAACATAAAAAATGAAAAGTTGAAGAATGACCCGAAGCATAAGGCTTGGGTGAATCCACCTTGTGAACAAAATAACAACAACAAATAAAAAATAAAATAATCTAAAAAAAATGATACTTTGGGATCAGAGTTGTGATGAGGTTCACCCGCAATCACCAATTCGTGACTGAGTGTAGTGGTCCGGATCTTACTCCGGTACATTCAATCCCCAACCAGCCAGTACAACACTCACTTTCGCAAATAACACATGATTCTCAAATACACAACACAACATTTAATAACGTTCTGCGAGATTTAAACAGATCCGGCGCTCTCTAGGCGCATAGACAATTGCCCCTCATATGTGGGCAGCATACGGTGTCACACTTTACTGTCGGATAACGCAGCCGACTGAGTCTCCACCGGACTATCTGAACAAGAGATACTACTCGTTTACACACTAAATAGAGCTGCAGGTGATATTCATATACAATTGCTTAGAGAATGAAAAAAAAAATTATATGCAAACGATCACATTAAAAATACTCGCGACACAAAATACACAAGCACGTTAATTTGCGGTATAAGATTATAGGTGCGAAATACTGCCAAAGTTAATTAACTAAATCTAATAAGCATGCACATGCAGATCCCTTCCCCGCTCGCTTTGGCCCTGAACCAAAGTTAAAAGAAACTGTCCCGCCCAGCGGAATTTGTGGCCACAAATTCTTCCATCCCCCCATGAAAGAAAAAAAAAGGGATGACTGGATGAAGTTTATTCATCCAATCACTCTATTTTTTTTTTAACTGTAAACACTCAACCCTTTCCCACCGTCGCAAGGCACCTAATTCCGGATTTAAGTGCCCGGAGTGGAAGGAAAGTTTAAGGATTTCATCACACGTTCATTGCTACCCGTCGAGATAGGCGGAAAAAAAATTTAAATATGAGGCATAGCTTCGAGAATCCACGAGTTCCACAGATCTCTCACGTCCGATGCTCCTACGCCCGCTTTTATCTGCGCTCGATGCCAAATTCTTGCGTTCCACTGTCTTCGTGTTAGCCATTTTGTTTTTCTTACCCACAAAAATTATGGCAGTTCTTAGAAAACAGCTTAAGGCTTACTTAATGCTAAATTATACAAAATTCGCACCGAACAAAACTAAATAAAAATAGTAATGGCAGTCAATTCGCACTTATTTTACGAACATGAGTGTTGTTCCGCTAGCTGCAAAATATAGGTATCGATCCTGGTCTCGGCACCATTAATGTTACACGGCACTAGCAGTGTTCCTGCCGAGTCTGCCGGTAACGGTGCTTGAGACCTGAAGTACAATTTAGTTGGCCACGGCACCAGGTGAGAATCTCAGGTGCACTGCTGCACTCAAAGATTCACACCAGAACATAAAAAATGAAAAGTTGAAGAATGACCCGAAGCATAAGGCTTGGGTGAATCCACCTTGTGAACAAAATAACAACAACAAATAAAAAATAAAATAATCTAAAAAAAATGATACTTTGGGATCAGAGTTGTGATGAGGTTCACCCGCAATCACCAATTCGTGACTGAGTGTAGTGGTCCGGATCTTACTCCGGTACATTCAATCCCCAACCAGCCAGTACAACACTCACTTTCGCAAATAACACATGATTCTCAAATACACAACACAACATTTAATAACGTTCTGCGAGATTTAAACAGATCCGGCGCTCTCTAGGCGCATAGACAATTGCCCCTCATATGTGGGCAGCATACGGTGTCACACTTTACTGTCGGATAACGCAGCCGACTGAGTCTCCACCGGACTATCTGAACAAGAGATACTACTCGTTTACACACTAAATAGAGCTGCAGGTGATATTCATATACAATTGCTTAGAGAATGAAAAAAAAATTATATGCAAACGATCACATTAAAAATACTCGCGACACAAAATACACAAGCACGTTAATTTGCGGTATAAGATTATAGGTGCGAAATACTGCCAAAGTTAATTAACTAAATCTAATAAGCATGCACATGCAGATCCCTTCCCCGCTCGCTTTGGCCCTGAACCAAAGTTAAAAGAAACTGTCCCGCCCAGCGGAATTTGTGGCCACACCCTCTCCCTTATTCATGTAAAAAAAATAATCAGGAAATGGGCCCTGTAAGAAATAAATCTGTATGTGCAGGTATTTCCTCTGAAGTTCAGTCACTCAGCATTACTGCATCTATGTCCATGCAGCTTTGGGTGTCGGGATGGCACAAGTTCGCAGATGTGCGAAGAAAGAAAAAGGAAATATTCATCTACTTACAGTTTCGTGACTTTGCTGTGCAAATCCGTTGTGCATCACATAATATCACTCGACAAAAAAAAAAAAACACGCACACAGACACTTGCACCATGTGGCAGCACCGATGATTCAACACTTCACTTTGACGCTTGATGTAAATGAAGCACACAATTAAAAATGGTAATATCACGCCACACTTTGTTGCAATGATTAGAGTGCACACTGATCTATTCTCGTGACGATTTGAAGGTGGGCGTTAAGCAAAATAGGCCCTCTCACATCTGATGTTGCGGTTTCCAAGATTAATTTTTCTCGGCCGAGCGAAATCAGACGTGCTTTTACCTTAAGCGTATATCGGCAACTCAACATTTCACCTGTATATTTGTTAGGTATCGAAGCCACCGCTCTTACGCTCATATTTTTCTTTCGACATGTTTTTATCCCGTCGCACTTACACGTAGTGGCTTCGCTGCTTACGCGACCACACACACGCACACATGGGGCCTCGCTTCACCCCGTAAGACAAGCGCATCTCTTCACTTCCTCCACAGTAGGGGATGAATGGGGGTGACGATTCCACACTGCAGTGGTTGGCATCCGAACCCGACTTTGCTTGGCTTCGCTTCTCATAGGAATGACCACTGTCCACTCGCAGACTTCTTAATTTCCCTGTAACTTGGCTTTCATTAGGCCAAACAGTCGCTGAGTTCCATTACGCTCCAGCCTAGAAATTTCTGCTTTATCCCGCGGATTTAGGCATTCTGCTGTCTTTATGGCAAACTGGCATCTCCAGCTGCCTCGAGTTGTCTCCATTTCTTACCAAATGCGGGGAGGTTTGCTGCTTCATTTTTCCCAATTCATTTTTTGCAGATCCAAGGCATCCAGCCTTTCCCATCGGAGAGCGCACAGACAACTAACTTTCTTCCTTATGTTCATGCCAAGTGCGAACTCTTATTTTTCTGCACGGACCACACAGAGAGCAATTGTTCTCGAAAATGCCCCAAACAATCGACTAATTTACGATTATTCGCTAAACCTTTTGTCCCCATCTTCATTCATTTACTCAAGTGGACCCCTCTTCGAAAGGTACCATTCCGTGTTGCTTAGTTTCCCGTCAGCTGCGCCCTGATATTTATGACCTAACAGAGCTATTCTGAGACCATCCAGCCAGAGAGAGAATTCGTCGCCTCTTTTCTTTTCCAAACCCCAGATAAAACTTTATCTGCTGTTTACACTTTTAAACTCCAATCAAGCCTCGAACATAATTAATACTTAATTAATTTCACACATCAACCACGCCCATTAATTACTAAATTAATGGCGGGGGTGGGTCGTAACATCGGCCCCTAATCAAGAAATCCAGAAGCCCTCTTCTGGGCCTATCGCTTTGCTCTTATCAATTTCCAGAGCAACCATTGAGTGCTACATTTTCCCACAGGTAGAAACAATTTAAAATGGCAAAAATATTGCGTTTCATGCCTTCAAGAGCATTGGAGCGACTTCCCAATTATCCCGCAATTTTGTTAATTAATTTAGAGAACATCCGAAAGAAAAAACAACGTAAATGAGAAATAAATAAAAAAAACTGAACTGTAAAAGAACATGTGAGCCTGCCGAACTGTGATTCCTAGCTGCCTCATACAATACGCGACATGGCGGACAAATTTTAAAGTTTTCTTCAGGTTTTAGGATGGGGGGGGGGGGGGGTGTCCACTGTAACACTATGCTATGCTATGCTATACCATCCGCTACACATTCGCTCTGAACTGGTTTGTTTTTCGTTCTGCATTTCTGTGGAGTGTTGTGTTGTCGGCTTTCACATAACGTTTATGCATTTTCTTGGAAATTACAACCTGTGGCTCTTGGGTATTTGACTAGTTTTTACATTTTTAATAAAATTATGTCATAAACCTGAAGTGCGATTTTTGAACGATCATAATACTTTTCTATAACGGCGGTGCGTGAGAAAGTTAAAAAATAAAAATACATATTATTTAAGTACAACTCGAGGGTGCGTAATTTCAAGTCTTGTCCTCCCAGGTAAGAAAAGATTGCTACGGCCCTGGGCGTACGGGACGACAACACAAACTTCGTTCTCTTCAGGCAGGGCCGGCTGAATAATTTGCGGGGCTCAGTGCAAAACGAAAATGCGAGGCCCTTTTCCCAGCGAGTTCTACATCTACTAAATGGGCTTGGACGTTGGAACGTTTTTGAAAGAAAGACGGGGCCAGGTAGAGAAACCAAATTTTTTCATTTTCTCAAGAAGCTTAATAAAGCACGGTGGTACTAAAGAATATTATTATTTTTTCATGTGTTATAATAAGCTGTTATTATTATTCATTAAAAATAAAAGGATACATTTTAAAATTACGCTATATTAATTAACACTGCCAGATCAAATTGAAGTTGATTGAATTGAAGCGACAAAATATAATTCCCGCATCTAATCGAAATGCGTGCTGATGGCAAAAATTAATGTAATTTACCCAAAATTAAAAAAAAAAAAATAGCTATCGTTTAAACAAATAAGATAGGATCATTGGAAATGTCATTTTCAATGATTAATGGTTGAAATATTGAGGTTCTAAAGACGTACCGTCCGTGCAATACTAAATGAGTAATGCAATTTTCAGAAAATTCTTACCTTATCATTCTCTTTACTTCTAGGAAGAAAGATTCTTTTGCTGGCCACATTTTACAGTTCATTGTAATTTGTTTTAGTGGGTGCTTTCAGCTTTGTAGCTCAAATGAGGTGAGTGCGATAGCAGTCTAGTGCAGTGTTTCCCAAACACCACCGGTCCATCACGAGGTTTCCGCCGGTCCGTGGAAACGGAGGAAAACTTGAGAAATGGTAGAGATTTCCGAATTTGATCAGTAAAAACAGGTCTGCACAAACGTAAAAGCAACTTCGTGCCGGTTGGTCCGCGAAGCATTTTGTGAAACTTTGTTGGACCGCGGCTTGCTTGTAAGAGTCTCTGGGAACCAGTGGCAGTGGCCTAGTGTCCTTGTAACGTACCAGGAGATGTGACGTACCTGCCAGAAGGACGCACACGACATAAAGGCAGATAGTAGTCAGAATAAAACGTCCGCGTAGCTCAATTGGTAGAGTGACTTATTCCGGAATGAGGGGATCCGGGTTCGAATCCTGGCGTGGACAAAAATGACGGAGAAATTTACTTCGTTATAATGGCGCCCGAACTATCCGGATGACCCGGCCGTTCAAAATCTCGCATTGGTGTGATGTTATTTCCACACCGCGAGATAGGAAAAATAAAAGAATCCCTTCTCCAGCACTTCAAAAAAAAAAAAAAAAATAAAATAAAATAAAAGAAAAATAAGGGGGAGATGATGTAACGTACCAGGAGATGTGACGTACCTGCCAGAAGGATGCACACGACATAAAGGCAGATAGGAATCAGAATAAAACGTCCGCGTAGCTCAATTGGTAGAGTGACTTATTCCGGAATGAGGGGATCCGGGTTCGAATCCTGGCGTGGACAAAAATGACGGAGAAATTTACTTTGTTATAATGGCGCCCGAACTATCCGGATGACCCGGCCGTTCAAAATCTCGCATTGGTGTGATGTTATTTCCACACCGCGAGATAGGAAAAATAAAAGAATCCCTTCTCCAGCACTTCAAAAAAAAAAAAAAATAAATAAATAAATAAATAAGGGGGAGATGATGTAACGTACCAGGAGATGTGACGTACCTGCCAGAAGGATGCACACGACATAAAGGCAGATAGGAATCAGAATAAAACGTCCGCGTAGCTCAATTGGTAGAGTGACTTATTCCGGAATGAGGGGATCCGGGTTCAAATTCCGGCGTAGACCAAAAATGACGGAGAAATTTACTTCGCTATATATTGATAATCCCGAATTGGCGTTATGTTGCAATTTATCAATTCGCCGTCGTCAGGTACAGTCGATCTGTCAGTTAGAGTGTTGTGATTAAAATTTCAGACAGTTTCATAAAAAATTCGCAAAGATGCGTTTTAAACTTTTTTATTGATAAACCCTCTGCCAGAGATTCACCGCCCACGCACGCGAGAAACTGACCGCGTGTGATTGCGGCAGAATGCAGACGTTGCTGTGACGTCAGCGTTCCAGAAAGATCTGGGTGATCATATATATATGATGTCATTAATGCAAATTCTCTCTCGATGATACGGTGAATCATCCCGATGGACCCAAGATACTTGAATTCTGTTCACTAAGGCAATAAAGTGTAATGATATAAAAATTGTAAAAAAATGCCATTTTTACATCGTTAAGTGTCATTTATTTTTAATAGAAGGAAAAAAATTATGAAAAATTCAAAAACATCACACAAACGCGGGCGCGGGGCCCTGTGCGACCAGTGCAGTCGCACACCCATGAAGCCGGCCCTGTCTTCAGGTACAGAAAAGTAGTAAGGAGACATGTGTGCGAGTGCGTGCGTATTTTCTACAGTCCTTTTGTTGCTTTTCCGCGAAAAGTAGGTGAGCGTGGAGCCTTGTCATACAAAATAGGTTAACTGACATCCAAATGGCAAGTCGATTTATTGTGCTGCGCTGTTTTGACTGATCCCTGACAGCTCAAATGTGCATGCTACTTGAAACCATTGACTTCGCCAGACAGACAGCCCGCGGTGCAATACGCAAAAACTTCTGCTTAATGATATCGATAACATTATAAAAAAAAATTCTCTAACGTTTACTGAGTGAAATATGTAGGGCACAAAATGTGGAATAAAGAAAGGAAAGCGGAACAAAAGGAGAAAGAAGAGGAGGTCGCCGAAGAGTGGAAACTAATGCCTTTTAATGTAAAATACTAAGATTTACTAAATTTCAGGTGGAGATTTTTCAAAAGTGATACACAGTGCGTCAATTAAGTAACGAGACTGACTTTTTTTTAAATCCCGGTAAAAAACACGAATAGGAAAGGTATGTTTCTTTAATAAGTCATTTGTCAGCTATGAGGTGGCAACAGCGTTTGCGTGAGAACTGCGCAGATGATTATTTACGTTGTGCATGACGTCATTCGGTTGAACAACGTTGTCACTACTCAGTCATAGAGCAAAGAACGAATATCTGGTTCTCTTTGAAAATCGGTACAACTGCATCTTATACCATGTAGTTTTTGCGTGATGTGTATGGGTCTAACAGCGTATCTCGTGCACGAATATTCCGGTGGTACGCACGTTTCAAGGATGGGCGGGAAGATTTGGAAAATGACGAAAGGTACGAGCGCCCGATTTCAGTGCGCATGTCTGCATTTATTGAGAAAGTTCACGAAAGGATAAAAAGTTATTATTGTGTGACCTTTAGTATACTGGAATCTGAGCTCGTTGTGAATAAAGATACGATTCGCCAAATTTTAGTGTAAGATTTCGGGGGTAAAAGTCTGTGCTCGTTTTGTTCCGCATGCTATGTCAGACGACCAGAAACATGAACGAGTGGAGTACGCAAAATAAACCTGGACACTGCAGGAACAATGCAACATTTTCTCCAAAGCATTGTGACAGGTGATGAGACATTGCGTTTTTGTTATGATCCTGAAGCGAAACGTCACAGTGCAAGTCGCCATAGTCACCGAAAAGAAAGAAGATCAGGTTACAGAAGTCCAAAATCAAGACAATGTTTGTGTGTTTTTACGACAACAAGGGAATTCTACATCACGAGTTCATTCCTGAAGGTTCAACTGTCACTGGCAACGCTGACACATCCATTTTGAAATGTTATGGGAGGGGATTGTTCGTGTCAGACCTGAGTACAAAAACGGGCTTCTTCTTCACGATAACACACCCGCACACAGAGGATTCAGTGTACAGCAATTTCTGGCACGGAAACAAGTGTGTACTCAACCCCCTATTCTTCAGAGCTGTCACCACGTGACTTCTTTCCATTTCCTAAATTAAAGCTGCCTTTAAAAGGAAACGTTTTTCAAGACACTGAAAACATACAAAGAACTGTGACATCAGCTCTTTGCGCCGCCCCGGTACGCAGTGGTCTAATCTAAGCGATGGCTTCTGATAATTCGTCCGGTAGGAGTCTGGGTTCGAATCCCGGTAAGGTATGGATGTTGTGTCTGTCTTACGACACTGGCTCTCTCCTTTCCCTGGAACCAGTGGCGCTAAATTAGAGACGGACGACTGCTTATAGCCCATTAAGTTGCTCACTGTGGTCGTTAAACCTCAAAATATATATATATATCTTCGCTCCATAGTAAAAGACATCTGCCAGTCCTTCCTTTCGTTGGCTGATCGTGCCATGTCTTGTGCTAACGCAGGAGGAATGCATTTCGAATAAAATATATTCACGTAAGTTTTTCTGTCTTTCCGTTTTAAAAAAAAATCAGTGTCATTAGTAAAGTGCCGCACTGGGTATGTCTGCTAAGAGATAGCTTTTTTTTTCGCGCTGTTATGTCATATATACTATACACTATATTGACAAAAGTCACCCTGACACCTAGAAGAGAAACACAACATAGCATTCATTGACATACATTAGTACGGTCTCGGTCCACCTTTGGCCTTAATGCATGCACTGACCCTTCGAGACATGCTTTCGACAAGGTTTTGGAACACAGCGACAGGTATGCGCTTACATTCAGTACATAATGCTGCCGCTAACTATTGCTTAGTAGTAGACCTTGGTTCCAAACTTCTTATGCGACGCTGTATTTCATCACATAGGTGCTCTATGGTATTAAGATCAGGGCTCTGTGCTGGCCACACCACACACGATACGGAATTATCCTCAAACCACGCAGTAACAATCCTTGATTTATGGCTCGGTGCATTATCATGCTGGTACCAACAAGGCTCGATTCCATAGTATTGCCACAGAGTCGGTAGGGCATAATTGTTCAGTCCAGAATATCGAGGTAGACGTGCTGGTTTTACAGAGGTGTCCACGATAACCAATGGGCCAGGACCATACCACGAAAAACACCCTTACACGAGTACACTGCCAGCTCCAAACTTGACCGTAGGAACAGTACACTGTGGTAAATAGCATTCCCCCTGCTACCACCATACCCACACACGGCGATCAGACTGATGGATCGTGTATCTGTATTCATGAGTCCATAGGACTAGTTTCCATTGAACTAAGGTCCACGATAAATGTTCTTTACACCATGCTAAACGATAAGTAACATTCCGAGTGGAGATGAAAGGCATGTGAGCATCCGCGCGACCACGGTAACCCATATGGAATGAAGTTCTCTGCGAATGATACGTGTACATACCGAGGTTCTAGCGTTTTTACTCACCTGTATACACTAAGGTCTTGTGCAATACTCCGTCGATTAGCTGTAACGATTCTCCTGAGGCTTCGATGTCCTCTATCACTGATTTTCTTTGGTCTGTCGGTACGTTTTGCTGCTTCAGGCAAGCCATGTGTCTTCCACTTATTCAGTACATCCAAAACAGTTGACTTGGATATGTTTGAATGCCTCTCAGTTTCTCTTATGGACAACCAACTAATATAACACCCAACAGTCTTTCCTTTCTCAAAGTCAGTTCTCTCCTGCCGCAACATTTTCCCTCAACCTGACAGTGCGATATGATCGCGGTCAGCTGCAGGCTTGTTTTTATACCGTTTGCAGCTGTACCGCGCATCCTAACAACGCAGTGGATCCGTTCATTTGCTTTTAAAGGAGTGTTCAACGACTTTTGTCAATATACTGTATGTGCCATTTTCTGTTCTATCTTTTAGGAACAAAAATGACATCATAAAATGCTAATATTCGCTTACGCCACCTCGATGGAAACCTGCGCCACAGAAAAATCTGGAAAATTACTAGTGGCGTTGCGTGCCCATTTAGGTTGGGTGTGCGCTGTTATGGAAAAAAATGTGCAAAAATTTTAGTATGTATCCCGAGGTGTAAAATTCACGCATTGATTTTGAACATACGAAAGCATTTATTTTATTTAGCGGTCGTCTAGCTACTTATGGAAAAGATTTTTACATACACTCCATTGTATAAAAAACAACAACTGAATTTCCTGTGAAAATACTAGAGTGATTAATGAATTTTCGGTATTTTTTGTATGAGTTTTAAATACAGGACGAGGCTTACCTTTATTAACACGCTTTATACAATCTGCAAAAGCTCTGGAAGAAAATGGGACACTTAGTACATCGTCAACTTAAATGGATATATAATGAATAAACTCTTTTCTAGCTGCTAAGCTAATTATAGTGAATAAAGCTTTTAACTAAGCTAGTAATGTTTTATAATGCTTCTACTACTGAATTATATGCTTGTACTAAGCTTCTAATAGTGAATTCAAATGGTTGTTGTTACTAGTTAATTAAGATCATGAATAAAGTCTCCTGCTAGTAGTGTAGTAATAGTATTGAACAAACTTATAACTGGTAGTAATGTTGTAGCAGTAATTAGGATGAATAAAGTCTTAACGCTGGTTGTTAATGATAATCAACTAATAACATACACCTAACAGCCAGACAGAGATCTGACAAAAACTATGAATTGAGAAAGACGTACTTACGACAAAGCTCTTTTATTATATAACTCGGGAATCATTCAACGCACACACACAACTCGTTTCACAATGATGAAGAATCAAACTAATCACATAGAACGAAGCTCTCAATACAACAACAAACTCTCTCCGTCACATAAACCAACGCTCTCCGTACAACAACAAAAGCTCTCCGTACAACAACAAAAGCTCTCCGTACAACAACAAACGCTCTTCTTACAACAACAAACGCTCTCCCTAGGTATCGTTGAACGCGCCTATTTATACTGGCTACCACACGTCATGACTTACACTCATTGCCAGATCTCATTCAGCGGGTGAAATAATATCTCGTTCAGTTAGAAGATAATTTACATAGTAAAATCAAATAACCAGAGATAGTAAAATCAAAAGGAAAGTGAATATAGAGTATACGTTACAGATATCAAAATTCAAATTGCATATTTAAATCTGTGCTCATAAACACATCGATTCATACAGCGACGAAAATACAGAAAAAGAGCAACGGGTAGCAGAACGTTGAATAGTGTTTATGACTCCACGCTATTCCAAACGCAAACAAGTATGACCTGTGGTGCTTTTTTAAGCCCCGCACACCCTAGGAAGTTCAATCTGTGCGTTGAAACCACAACGAACTAGAAACATGATCTGTAACGCCATCTGGTGAGCTTTGTATTACAGTTGCTTTAACGACCTGTGTTGTCCGCTGATAAAATAGCACTCCTGAAGCTGCAAATATTGCTATGTTTTGCTTACTGAATGAAGCAACGAACCTTCTCCTCTTCACAAAAACAATGCACAAGGGAATTAATTTTAGTCACACAAGCAAAGCCTTAGAACAAACTTCGGCGAATCTTACTAGAAATTGTGACGTGCCTGCACCGCAGAACGCACATGAGATAAAGGCAGATAACAGTGAGAGCACATGTCCGCGTACCTCAGTTGGGAGAGCGACTTACTCCTGAGTGAGGGGACCCGGATTCGATGGCCGGCGCAGACAAACTTATATGTTATATTGGCGCTCCAACTTCCAGGATGACCTGGCTGTTAAGTTTCTCGCAATGATGCAATGTTCGTTCCGCACGGCGAGACAGGAAAAATGAGAATCCCTTCTTCAATGCTTCGAAAAATAAATAAACAAGTGTGATGTTGGGTTCCACACACCAAAAAAATTGTCTGGGATTTCTCAAATGCACGTTCTTCATGGAATGACTACCTACAGCGATACATGGTCCCGGCTGACACGTGGGCCATGCCCTCGGCCCTCTTTCGGGGGGGGGGGGGAGAGATGTGACGGGTCTGGCTCACTTCGTCGACACTATACAGTATATGTAAACAATCGATTCCTAAAAAACCGAAAACAAGTTCAGAACCACCAAATTTGGTATATTATCTCATGGTACTGTAACTTAAATCGTAGACGGTGTTTGGAAGAGGTCGGACCCGGGGTAAAGGGGGCCCCATACAAAATTTTCGTAAAATCTGCAGTTTTCAATTTAGAACCACCAAATTTGGTATACCCTCTCATGGTACTCTAACTTACACCGTACACGGTTTTTGGAAGGAGTCGGGGCCCGCGGTCAAGATGGCCCCATACATCATTTTCGTAAACTCTACAGTTTTCAATTTAGAACCACCAAATTTGGTATACTATCTCATTATACCCTTACACCAACTTAGACCATAGACGGAAGGGGTTGGGGCCCGGGATCAACGGGGCCCCATACAAAATTTTCGTAAAATCTACAGTTTTCAATTTAGAACAACCAAATTTGGTATACTATCTCATGGTACTCTAACTTAGACCGTACACGGTTTTTGGAAGGGGTCGGAGTCCGGGGTAAAAGGAGCCCCATACAAAATTTTCTCAAAAATTTCCATTTTTTACTTAAGAACTGCAACACAATTCTGCACTCCAATACCCTACCTGCGAGCTAAGTTAGAGTACCATGAGATAGTATACCAAATTTGGTGGTTCTAAATTGAAAACTGTAGATTTTACGAAAATGTTGTATGAGCCCCCTTGACTCCGGGCCCCGACTCCTTCCAAAAACCGTGAACGGTTTAAGTTAGAGTGCCATGAGATAGTATACCAAATTTGGTGATTCTAAATTGAAAACTGTAGATTTTACGAAAATGTTTTATGGGGTCCCCTTGACCCCGACCCCTTCCAAAAAACCGTGTACGGTCTAAGTTAGAGTATGAGATATTATACCAAATTGGGTGGTTTTAAATTGAAAACTGTAGATTTTACGAAAATTTTGAGGAATCGACTGTTTGCATATATAGTGTCGACGAAGTGAGTTGTCGACGAAATGAGATGTCGACGAAGTGATTGTCGACGAAATGAACGAGACCGGATGTGACGTGCCTGCCCTGAGGGACGCACATGAGATAAAGGCAGATAGAAGTGAGAGCACATGTCCGTTCGTAAAGCATGCAGAGAACCGTGCTTTCCGAAATCGACAGTTCACAATATCTTGCACAAGAAATTAAAGTTTCATGCTTATAAAATTCAAATAGTGCAAAAGACGCATGTAAATGGTCACACCCTGCCATACGATTTCGCTGTGGATATGCTGAATCGAGTAGAAAACGACGAAAACTTTCTCAGTACTGTAATTTTTAGTGATGAATCCACATTTCATGTATCAGGTATTGTGAATCGTCACAACTGTAGGATATGGGGCAGTGAACCGCCTCATGCTGCTATTGAACTGAAACGTGATTCTCCAAAAGTTAATGTGTGGTGCGCCCTATCAAAAAGAGAAGTGATTGGCCCTTTCTTCTTCTGCAAAAAAACCATAAATGGTGACATTTACTTGGATATGCTAGAAAATTTCGCTATACCCCAGATCAAAGATATGACAACGTCGTTCCGCATTGGTCAACGTGTGTACGTAAGTGTCTTAATGAGCATTTCCCAAACAGATGGACTGGGCGTGGTGGTCCCATTCCGTGGCCTCCTCGCTCTAGAGATTTAACTCCATTGGATTATTTCATGTGGGGTTATGTGAAGGATCGTATCTATCAGACGCCTTGTACTGATTTGCAGGAACTGAAGCAGCGAATCACAGCTGCTATTTATTCCGTAACTCCTCAGATGCTTGCCAATACACGGCATGAAATCGAGTGTCGCTTGGACGTACTACGAGCAACCAAGTGTTTTTTCGACATTTATTAACTTGTGTATAAGTTAGTACAGTTTGTTTCTTTCTATCTGTTTAATGTTTTGTTTTATATATCTGTTTAATGTTTTGTTTTATATAATTTTGTAGCGTGTTCAATAATTCTCGTACACCCTGTGCGCCCTGTTGAAGAATGCTGAAAATGTTCACAATCTGTAGGGAAACTTTTTTGTCGTTATTTATGACCAGATTTAAAGTATGAGCAGCTCAAAGTACATAAAGTGCATAAGGGTCTTAAGTCGAAAAATTATGGGTTTTTTTTGAAGTTCATTGTGTTTTTCCTTCATATTGGCCCCATTGTCATAGCCCACGCATATCATGAATGCTGAAATCTTCAAGATTTAAGAAAAAAATTCAGAAAAGGAATTTTCAATCCTTTGCCCGCAGTATCTGTTACTGAACAAAACAGTAAAAATTATTTTCTGATTTCAAGACGTTTTCTGTTGAATTATAAACGAATTATTTTTACTAAAATAATAAACGTGCCACGTAGCATTATGATTTCTTACAGTAAAATGCTTTCTTATTTTCTCCTACGTCACTGATATTTATTTATGAACCGAAAAATTTGATTGAGGCGTCCTGCCGCTCCAGGAAACTGGCGCCAGGGTGTTTTTGCACCCGTTGAACCCCCGCTTGGCGTGTCCCTGCATACACCGTATGCCAGAGAAACTTTCAACTTTTTTTTTTTAAATGTTGGGGGACATTTTTCTTTACTAAGAACAGTTGTTTAGGCACAAACTTAAAATTTGTATAAATATAACAGGGGAAGCTCGGGTCCCATGCTCCCCTCCGTTTCTGGGCGTGTTTCCGTTGGTACAAGGATACGTTGTTTATTTTGATGGAGTTCTCAGTTCATTTTTCATTGATGTTTGTCGCGCTCGCACAAGTCAGATTTACAGAAAAAAAAAGAAAAGAAAAAAGTGTTGCTTTCCTTGTGCAGGAGAAATAGCTATATGAAAATTGGCCAAGAATGTGCAGTGCAATTTTTGCAGTACCTCATGAAATATGTATGCTCAGTTTTCCTAAACCGCTTGTACAGAAATCCCTCATTATACGACCAGTCGCTGTACAAAATTTTGGTTGTATGAAATGCTTACTTTATGTTGTTGGTTTTTTTTTTTTTTTTTTTTTTTTTTGCGCCAAACGAAAATAATTTTCATGTATGTGACAAATTTTCTAAGAATGTATAAATTTTTATTTCCGAACAGTCATCAGCTAGGTGGTTGCATTAGTTGCTGATGCAAAGGCGCAAAAACTGAAGGCTTTGCTATTTGCCCCCCCCCCCCTCCAATAAAAGTGATGGGGCACTCTGGTCCGAGCGAAATCTCAAGAAAAGGAAAATATTGAAAAGAATATGCCATTTCTCTTAGCAAAATGGTATTTGTTCCAACCTGTGCATTAGTTCCATGACGCTTAAGTCGTGGGGAAGCAAAGAATCGAGCTACAACGGCTCGTACTGTGGTGCTTGATACTATCGAACGACACACAACAGAGTGCTTCTCGGGGGCGCTGAATTAGCCAAATTATTAAAAGAGGGGAGCGCAGACTTACATATCAGATCTGGGAGGAAGCTAACACACTTCTGTTTTATTTCGTTGTGAGACGAAAAATTAAAAACAATGCGAAAAAGGCAAAATACAGGATTCGACGCGTGTTTTAAACTTGAAAACGCAATTGTACGTGCTCATAATAGGCAAATAAAAGTGAAAACAAAAACGAATATTATTTCTAAATATGCACCTCTTGGTTTCATAAAATATCCAGAAATATTTTATTTCCAAATGTTTGTAGAAAATGAAAAATTAGCACGTTTACTCAAACAAAAAGCTAACCAAAGTGTAGAAAATTTGGAGAAAAATTCCGATCGGCTTCAGTTCGGGAAGTCGGCAGGAATGTAACTGTAAACAACTGAGAGAAAAAAATCCCTCTATAACCTTTATTTCGTAGGGGTTTATTTTGAGGAATATTTTAATTCACGTATTTCGAAAATGGCATGCACTCGTACAAAAAATTATTTAATTAAACAGGACGTAAAAAATTGGATAGACGACACTGATCACAGTTAAAATTATTAAATGAACAAGATTCACCTACCTCTCCCCTCCCGTTTTTCGGCTCCCCTGATGCTTTTTAATCATACTAATAAGGAAGTCTCTTTTGCATGGTCCTACTGTATAGTTTATGCATCACCTAATCAGAACAACTGACTAGGATTTTTTACACGCTTTGTTATAGTTCCATACCGCTCGTATATTGCCCGAACAGGTTTTTATTCGCACAATTTAATGACACAAGTGTGACGCGCCTGCCCTGCAGGACGCACACGACATAAAGGCAGATGGCAGCGAGAACGAACGTCTCGTGGCGACTTGTTCCGGAATAAGAGGACTCGGATTCGATCCCCGGCGTGGACCAAAATGACGGAGAAATTTACTTCGTCATACCAGGTATTAGTTCTCTCAAGCATTTATCCAAACCAAGTTCGTGGAAGCTTTGAAATATATGTAGTTTGTTTTACTGCTCAATCTAGGGGAGAGTAAAATACAGGGTGATTCATAAAGAAGTATACAGTTTCAACGCACTGTAAAACAAGAACAATGAAAGACATTTTATGTTACCTGTAACAGGGGAATGTTTCAAGTTTTTTTTAGAGACAGTCACAGATGTTCTATGTGTGCACCCTTAGTCACACGACACACATCAAGCCGGTAATCCATTTCCACCCAAATGCGAGGTAAGATATCTGAATCAAGTGCAGTGGCTGTGATACGCTGTTTCAGCTCCGCTAGATCAACAGGAAGGGGAGGGGCGAATACCTTGTCCTTTACATACCCCAACAGGAAAAAGTCACAAGGTGTTAAGTCAGGACTTCTGGGTGGCCATTCAGTCAGTGGCATGTTGTAGTCCGCGGCTCTTGCAATCCATCGCTGCAGACGCTGCCATTTTGACTGACTAGTCACGTAATGCGCACGCTATCGCCTACGCCACTTTCTTCAGTAGCGGGACACAAACTTTATGAGTATATCTACCTAACGGTTCCCAGTTGTGGTCCGTGTCTTCAACTGTTACTGTTTCACAGCATCTGGAAACTGTATACTTCTTTATGAATCATCCTGTACACTTAATTCACTTTCTATCCTAAAAAAATCAAAACGAGTGGGATGTTTCTTTGCGTGAATTCAGGTTTTTTTTTCGGGAAACTCGATGCTTTCTGTATCACAATTTTTGAGCCTATAAGCTTTGGAACCTTTGATTTTGGTTTCACGGCAATAAATTCGGATTATTAGTATATTTTCACTGTTTTAAATCTAGATTTTGACAATTTTTGAGTTAATTTTTTTTTCTTTTATTAGAAAATAATAAACACGTCCAACAAAACAGCTTTGGAGATTCGAAACACTACAAATCTTAGAATAAAATTAACAACTTTTCTCACAATAAAATGTTTATTATTCATCGACTATAGCTTCGCAGAGCGTTTGGTTCGGCATCCTCAGGACAAATGGAGCGTAAACATTCAAATCATTGTGACATCATCAGAATTTTGACGGTCACGGATTTTGGTGAGTTGTTTCCACGCGCTTGAAAGAAATGGAGTCGACGTCATGTCGTTGACAAGCCGTGACGAGTTCCGGTATATGTGGAAAGTTTCTATTATATTAAGCTTGATAGTTGAGTCAGGTTTATCAATAAGCGTAGCGTTTCCAAATAAACATTTATAGTTATTTTCGTGACAATGTTGGGCTTCTTCAGTTCATAGTTCCGTACATAGGTCTTGTGTTCCTTCACACGGAAATATAATATATAAGACAGACCGGCAGGGCTTTAAGTTTCCGTGTGAAAGAACACAAGACCTACGTACGGAATTATGAACTGAAGAAGTAATCTATAGCCCAACAATGTCACGAAAATAACCATAAATTTTTGTTTGGAAACGCTACGCTTATCAATAAACCTGACTCAACTATCAAGCTTAATACGTATATTAGAAGCTTTCCACATATACCGGAACTCTTCACTGTTTGTCAACGACATGACGTCGACTCCATTTCTTTCAAGCGCGTGGAAACAACTCACCAAAATCCGTGACCGTTAGAATTCTGATGTCACAATGATTTGAATGTTTACGCTCCATTTGTCCTGAGGATGCCTAGCCAAACGCTCTTCGAAACGATAGTCAATGTATAATAAACATTTTACTGTGAGAAAAGGTGCTAATTTTATTATATCTTAACCCCACAAGCTTAGTAGTTAAAAATTATATTTAATTTAGGTGTCAACTACAAATCTTGTCTGTTTGGTAAATAGAAGTGCCGAAATATGTAATAAGTTTGTATGTATAACCTGCATACTTAACGACGATGTTAAGGTGGACGTCTAGTGATTTTGCTTCCTATACTTCCAATGGGCAAACTTCTGTACACATTTTCTTCACAATTAAAGCGTTCCCAAGGATGATTTTGAACATCGATTAAAATAACTTCATTTTATAACTTGTAATACTTAATATTTTCTAAAACATAACCGTAATTATATTAAAAGTCAATAAGTAGCTTTTCCTTTGGTGGTGTTGAGACCAGAAAAAAGATGGCGCGACCTGTACATTGATGACGTCAGTAGACAAACAAATGTTGGATTACTTAATTATGGTTATGTTTTAGAAAATATTAAGTATTCCACGTTATAATATGAAGTTATTTTAATCGATGTTCAAATTTTCATCATTGGGAACACATTAATTGTGAAGAAAATGTGTACAGAAGTTTGCCCACTGGAAGTTTAGGAAGCCAAATCACTAATCGTCCAGCTTAAGAGACTTAGGTTTAAAGTTGGTCTTTCGTTGCTTACACATTCGAATTTTGCTGTAAAACTTAGAGAATCGAAAGGCATTAATTTTGCATCATCCGTTTCTTTATTTCACTTATGCAGTTTGCTTAAATTATCTTGAAGCATTTTAGTGCTTCAGATAGGCAAGAAATCTACGAAAATGTAGTCGTACAATTTTCCAACTTTCCTCTGAAGTTACGCACGAGATAGCAGATACTCACCGGCAAGAGAAAACGAGCTTTCCATTGGTTGATGCTACTCTTCGTTTCGCATTTCGAAAATTTTTCAATGGTAGATAACGAAAGCCCAAAGCTGAGTGGGAATAAACAGTGGGGACAGGGAAAACTGACTCCGGTTCTGTGATTGGTTGACTACCCAAGCCCTGAATGCAACAGATATTTCGCATGCAGTGGATTTCTTCGTTGCTGTTCTTACTCACCTCATTGCAACGGTACAATCTCACATGAGTACGGGTGTACGAAATTAGGTTCGCATCTTCGCTTTCAGTTCCGGCTGAATGCACACAAATATGTGAATTTGGTTTGCAATAAAACTCTTCTAAAACGCACTTACTTTAAAATTTCCCGTAAAAAACTGCAGCACCAAGCTTTTCTTCGTATATTTTCTTCTTCATAGAGTAAATTTCTGCATATAAATAAGGAATAGGGGATGCAATACATGCGTTGCATACAACGACCGCACGCTACTGATGTTCGTACATAGCTTGTTGACCATAACCATGAAACGGTCGATTTATCCAATTTAAATTTCCGACCTCAAACGATGGAAGACATCTTGACGCCAAATGGTTTTTCAATATTATAAAAAACGGAGAACATGTGAAAAGACAATGGATGACTTATAGCAAATCTAAAGAGGCCTTTTTTTCAAAATATTATAAACTTACAAGTAAAAAAACCGTTTCATAAAAACTGAGAGTAATTTGTTTTGAGTTGGCAACAGTGCGAAGGGGGAAAATAACAACGCAGACGACTAACTGAATTAAGGAAGTATCTACGGCAACAGTTATTAGCCGTGGCAGACGATTCTGGTTTTCTTATTGCGCAGTTCTTTAAGGTACGTCTGCATTTCACCATACAGCTATGGGGGTAAATGATTCAGAATTAAGAAGTGAAATGCGTTGTGCAATAAAATTTTGCTATCATTTGGGTAAAACGGCTCCCAAAACAGTTGATTTAATGAAAAAGCTTACAAAGATAAATGTTTGGGTGGGTCAACGATTTTTAGATGGCACCATGATTTCAAAAAAGGGCGCTTGTAGGCAGAACTCGTTCGTAGGCCTGGTCGATCGGAAAGTGTTGTTACGGAGAGTATTGTTAACACTGTTTAGGCTAGCCTGCGAAAATATCGACAAATGAGATGTGAAGACATAGCGGCGTCAACTAATATTTCAAAAACGTCAGCATTCCGCATTCTACGTGAAAAATTACTGCTGCATCGTGTGTGTTCTAGATGGGTAATTCATCAAATGACGAGAGAACAATTGTTAGCCAGAGTTCAGGTGTGTCATGAGTGGAAACAAACGATTGCAAAGGATTCAAACTTTCTAAACGTAGTAATAACTGCCGATGAAACATGGATCTACTATTTCGAACCCATCACGAAGCGCGCAACGAGAGTCTCGGAACCCACAGGCTCCCCTCCTCCGAAAAATGTCCGCCAAACCAAACCAGATGGGAAGGTGATGAGAATTTTCTTTGATCATGAAGGTGTAGTCTACCAGCATGCCGTTCCTCCACAAATTCCTATCAATGCTCAGTTTTTCATTTCAGCCTTGAAGCGTCTGCGACGACACAAATCGATTAAGCAACCGGAACTGTTGGGCAAGTGGACCCTACACCATGATAACGCCCGCCCACATGTGGCTGCTTGTGTTCAACAGTTTCTTACGAAATGCAGTATTTAAGTCACGCCACAGCCTGCCTACAGTCCTGACTTCGCCCCGTGGGATTTCTGGTTGTTTCCAACAATGAAGGAGAAGTTCCATGGCGCAGCATTCAACACAGGTGACGACGTTATTCAAGCTGTATAGGGTCGCTAAAGCAGCTTCCACAAAATCCTTCGCCCCATGTTTTGAAAAATGGACTAAACGAAGGAACCGTTGCATATCATCCGAGGGAAGATACTTTGAGAAAGCATATCATGTATTTTGCTGTACTTATATTTCTTTATTTTGTGTGATTTTACTCTCAGTTTTTATGGAACGGCAGTTGTTGGTACAAGTAATTCTGACTTTGACAAAGGTTTTCAGGAGTGGAAATTCTTAAACCCCTCTATAAAAATTCCTGAAAATTCATCTCATCACAGAGATTGCTACATGACGTCGAAAGCCTTTGAAAGGAGATTAAGAATTGGATAAAACTCTGGATGCTAAAATACAAAACACCCTTAAAATAGAAACTGAGAAATGACAAAACATGCTAAAGGTTGTTGATGTTATTTTTTGTGATCAAAACAATTTGGCACTTCGTGGAGGCAATCGGAGGGAAATATAAGGGGAGTCTGGATACGGTAAATTCCTTAGTTTCTTGGAATTGATAAGCCATGATCACCCTCAGCTAACAGCTCATATGGCCTACGTGAAAGCAAATAGACATGTTCCGAGTTAGTTCTCCCCAAAACTCCAAATTGATAGCAGGGAAAGTAAAAGATGATACATTGGGAAAAATTAAAGCAGTAAAACATTTTTCTATCATCTTCGACTGCACTCTAGATAGTTCTCTGATGGAGCAGATGAGGCAAGTTATAAGATTTGTACACCTCTCAGATGGCCTTTGTCAAATTGAGGAAAGTTTTAGTGAATTTATTAACACAAATGAAAAATTAGGAAAGGGTTTTCAAATGATATTTTATTAAAACTGCAGACAAACAGTCTGAAAGTAGATGGCTGCCGTATTCAAGCGTATCATAACGGCAGCAATATTATTGGAATATATTGCGGCGTACAAGCAAGATTGTCTCAGGTTAATGATTTGACGATATACGTATTCTGTGCTGCCCACAGTTTAAATCTTGTTGGCTCCCATGCTGCAAGTGTTTCACCGATGATGGTAACATTTTTTGGAACACTACAACTCTAATTTTTTCAGTGGTTGTACACAAAAAATGACAAGTTTTAATGGACAAACTTGGAGTTACTTTTAAAGGTCACAGTTATGCCAGATGGTCATCTAAACAGAGAAAATTACCGCCTTAAAAAAAAAGTCAGTAAATTCTGTTTTTTCAGTACTGAATGATATGACAGATCGCAGAAATTATAGTGACGTAGCAAGCGTGTGAAGTGGTTTCACAAGCTTCGATCAGACAAATAGACTTCAGATTTCTCTGCCATTCTTCACGTATGGGAAAGAATACCCATAGACAAGGTCAGCCAGTCTCTTCAAAGCAAGAGTATTTCTCCGGATATAGCGAACAAAATGATAAAGGATCTCGCAATATCGTTGCAGAAAAATGTCAGACCAGAGAACGGCACCAGGCATGAAGTCTGCAAAAAAAGAAAAAAAAAATCCTCAGAAATAGGATTAGAGGGCCTTTCCTGACATTAGGTTGAAGAAAGTTAAAAGATTTCATGAAAGTGCACCAGACGAAGGGAAATAAATACAGTTTATGACAGAATTTTAACAGAAATGAAGTCACGATATGAAGCCATGTCAGCTATATCACCAGAACTCTTTCTTTTTTCTGGAAATAACTTGAATCTGAGTTAGCCGAAAATAAGTGTTGCTGACTTCGGACTTCACTATTCATCGGATGTAGACATTATGGAGCTTATGACCAAAGTGTTCAAAGGACAAGTGTAGTAGCTTATAAAAAAAATTAGAGTTAAAAACTTTCCTAGATTTATTAAAGTGTATACAAGTGTACTCTTTGGATGATATTTATCCGAACATCAAGACTGCACTTCGAATTTATTTAACTCTACCAGTGACGGTGGCGCCTTGCGAACGTAGCTTTAGCAAGTTCAAGTTGATGAAGAATTATCTACGTTTTGCGATGAGCCAAGAAAGATTGACCAGCCTTGCCTTATCAATCGAACATGAAGTGGTTTCACAGATTAATGTAGACCCATTAGTGGATGAATTCGCTTCAGCCAGAGCGAGAAAAGTGAACTTTCAACTTTTTTATGAACACAAATTTATAAGTAATGAAATACTGTTTAAATACATTAGATCAGATGTATTTTTATCCTGCCTCTCCATACTATGCAACACTAAATCATGTAATTTTTCAGAATAAAAATGAATAGAAAAACGTAAAAAAATACTCAAGTAGAGTCGTAAAAAACACGATGGGTAAATAAACAATGAAAGTTTTAATTACCGTTAGTAATCCAGAGTTAAGTTAATGCATTTAGTCCATGTATTATTGTGAATAATTGATTTATGCTTATCGTCATTGATTGCTCACAGGGTATAATGATTTATGCTTATTTCGTTTACTGATTTACTGCTTACAGTGCATAATTGATTTATGTAATTTATTATTTACATGAAAGAAATACGGGATTACACCATATAATACAAATTTTGAAGATGACAATCCGATTTTTGGTGTAAATGTGGCAAGGATGGTAAGTCAGATAATATCCGAAAACTTGAAAATTTCATCGTCCTGTAGCGGGACTCGACCCGCGTCTCCCAGATAGCGCCCGGGTATGCTAACCACTACACCACCCAGAACGACCAATTTTCAAGTTTCCGATTAATTTGAATATAACCATCGCAGGATTCGCTAGTCGAAGCAACCGGCATTCATGTTTAGCTAATCCGGCATTCATGTTTAGCGAATTTTAACTTTTCGGATATTATATGACTTACCATCCTTGTCATATTTACACCAAAAGTCGGATTGTCATCTTCAAAATTTGTATTATATGGTGTAATCCCGTATTTCTTTCATGATTTATCTGCTCCTCGGGGCAATCACAGGATAGGACACTTAACCTCCAGATTCGCTAAACATGAATGCCGGTTGCTTTGACTAGCAAATCCTGTGATGCTTATACTCAAAATCAATCGGAAACTTGAGACTTGGTCGTTCTGGGTGGTGTAGTGGTTAGCATACCCAGGCGCTATCTGGGAGACGCGGGTTCGAGTCCGCTCCAGGACGATGAAATTTTCAAGTTTTCAGAAATTATCTGGCTTACCATCCTTGTCACATTTACACCAAAAATCGGATTGTCATCTTCAAAATTTATATTATTATTTACAATTTGCACCATTAAATTACATGAGCATTTAATCAATGGAATTAAAGCATTCACTAGTAAATCAACAGTAACTAATTTAATTTTGGCATTAATTTTTAGACAAATAATATGGGTATTGCAGTAGTGATTTTTTTTCTAGTGGATGCGAGAAGGGGGGCGCCGATACAGCTCCTTGCCAAGGGCGTAAGGAACCCCTAGGAACGCCTCTTCTAGGATCCAATTATGCATAGCATCCTTTAAATTCGAGAACTTCGGATCTCCCACATGATATCAATGCCATCTATTAACTCTGTTTACATTTGATTCTCAGGCAGCTAGTTCCAGCGGAAAGACAAAAAGGAAATAAATCAGAATTCGATGAAAGCGCAGAGGAAGCATCCTTCCGAAGTTTGTAATTTATCGTTATTATCAGTCCAACGCGTACGTGACATGAACTATCTGAGGAGGTTTAGTATTCCTAGATATTTAAAGCAAGTTTGCGTCACGGGAGTATGAGTAAATATCGAGAAAGTATCATTTGTTGACAAGAAAACACGCTGTGTAAACGAACGGGTGGAAGGAAGGAATATCCAGGTGGCAAACAGCGTGTCGGCCACAGGAGAGTAGAATGATTTCCAAGCGCAATGAATCAAGGCAAAAAGATGGGGAGGGTGCCCTCCTACCGGGGGATAGACGCAAAAGAGACAGCTGCTTGCATGAAATCCATCTTTCGCTGCTTCATTCTTCTGAAGTCATACCACGGGAAAACAGGTGTACTTCACATCATGAGGAGGGACTTTCCCAAGTAAGGAAATACGAAAGTTGTTTTTCGTTCCATATTTAATCTTTGGCATGCAAAGGAATTGCTTCTAAGTAAGACTTTCGTGTAATATATACCTAACCCAAAAATTTATTGCATTATGATTTGATTTCAAGGATTCCTCTGATAGGCGACGCATATGTCTAGTAAGATGTTCAGTTAATTTAAATTATTTGCTTGCCCGAACACAATTTTTAATTTCGAATTTCTGTGCTTCGTTAGACGTCGTTTGTATGCATTACAAAAAATGTGAAAGTAAATTCACTTCACTCCGAGTGGACTATTTTTAAATATTAGCTTTAAACGTTTGCAATATGAGTTCAGTTTCAATTAAACGCACTGCATGTACTTGACCTTAATTCTTTTTTACATGAACTTAATTATATTTTTTTTAAAACTTAATTTCTTTTTTCTAATGAACATAATTCCTTTTTTCCATGTATTGCACGGGAAGTTGTATCTTTTTTACATGAACTTAATTCTTTTTTCCCCCATTGTGACGTACTACATTGGTAAAACACGTATTAAGACGACAAATCTGCAGCGATATGTTCCGTCATTGTAGCTTAGTTGGGACAGCAACTTACTCCAGAGTGAGCGGATTCGATCTTCGTCACGGACAAATTTGTGTTTTCACATTGGCGCCCGAACGTAAAAATGGATGTACAGACCTTGCACACGTATTTGAGCACAAAAACAAGTAAGTCAGATACAAAAGTTGTTTATAACATAGATGTGAGAGCTGATGATAATAAAAAGGATGAGGAAGAGATGCGTGTAGAATCTGTGATATGCTACTGTACTTCAAGAAACTTGTACATCAATGGCTGAGATACAGCACAACTTACTAAACCAACCAGATATAAAAGAAATGAAATACTATGGTGTATACTATACTAAAATCTGTTACATCTCGAAAAGTTTGTTCCAGGAGGACACTGCTACTAAGACGCAAGGAGTCAAGTTTCTTTGTAAGGTAGGAGTAAATCAATTTGATTGGCTTAGGAGTCCAGATATTGAACATATCAACAAGAGTGTTGTCTTCTTTGGATCTGTTGATATAAGTGGAATGTCACCTTTCTACCAACCAATCAACGACGTGTCTTAAACGTTGAGCCAGAATGCCACACGGAACCAGGCTCAAGTTCAAGAAAAATCTCAATTGCGCGATGGTGATTTGTTTTATTTTCAGTAAGGCGAGTGACTTAATCGTTTTATTTTCTATTGGAGCTAGTTATTTTTTTTACTATGTTTCTAATAATGTTATTTTTTCCTGTACGAGGTCTTATTACACATTACGTATGTTTTCCTTCGTGATTTTTCGAAACAACAGGATGATTTGGAGCTAGAGATCTTTTTTTCAACTGACAACGACATTCAATTATCTTTAAGAGAAGTTGCAATGTATACTGTTTTATAATATTATTTCACAGAACTCTTCTAAATATAAAATTTACTCTAGACAGCTATATAGCTTTTGTCTTAAGGACTCCACAGACTGAGACATAGACATCGATACATAGACTCCACGGACTGATACATAGACATCGATACATAGACTCCACAGACTGATACATAGGCATCTCGTGCAATCACCTGTACAATAAATTGAGTATCCGGGTTTCACGGTAACACAATACATATACTGTATAATAGCTGGAGCACAAAATGGGGAAGAGAAGAAATATCCTGTACCACAATAACCAGAATTCATGCCATATGCTATTCACAATATCCGATCTCGCTACAAAACTTCAAAATCAAATACTTCGACAGACTATTAAAATTTAACAGTTAATCAAACGCCCAAGTATTCCGGTGAACTTCTTCTATTACGGGATATTTTTCGTCGGCAAAATGCTACTCAGCTCCAGTGAGAGCTTCTTGTGTCAACAGAGCGCAGGTTTTCAACTCAAACTATCCGCAATCACCCTCATTAAGGTAACCTTTATGCACGTACACCAATGGTGTGTACCCCTTTAAACGCACGACACCGTTCGGCCAGTAGAAACTGAGCTGAGGAACATCTTGGTTCGGGACACGAGGGATAGAGTCAAGTTCTTTTTTTTGACGAGTCGAGATTCAGTCTAGAGTCTGACAATCGACGAGTTTTTATCTGAAGGTAATTCAACATGAGAAAACCTGCTATTGTGTAGGGAGCATCACATCCAACCATCATCACATCCCAGCTATTGTGTAAGGTACATCGCATTACCGTGGACATGGACTGATGATCTGAGCAAGCATAAGTATCGGCGGACGTACGGACCTGTATTTTATCCGAAACGGCAGTCTGACGTCCCAGAGATATACAGACGAGATTTTTAGACCTATTGTCATGCCGTATGCTTCAGCCGTGGATGATTCATTCCTTTTCACGGATGATAACGCTTGACCTATTGTACTGCCGTATGCTTCAGCCATGGATGATTCGTTCCTTTTCACGGATGATAACGCTTGGCCTATTGTCATGCCGTATGCTTCAGCCGTGGATGATTCGTTCCTTTTCATGGATGATAACGCTTGACCTATTGTCATGACGTATGCTTCAGTCGTGGATGATTCGCTCCATTTCACGGATGATAACGCTTGACCTATTGTCATGCCATGTGCTTCAGCCGTGGATGATTCGCTCCTTTTCACGGATGATAACGCTTGACCTATTGTCATGCCATGTGCTTCAGCCGTGGATGATTCGTTCCTTTTCACGGATGATAACGCTTGACCTATTGTCATGCCGTATGCTTCAGCCGTGGATGATTCATTCCTTTTTACGGATGATAACACTTGACCTATTGTAATGCCGTATGCTTCAGCCGTGGATGATTCATTCCTTTTCACGGATGATAACGCTTGACCTATTGTACTGCCGTATGCTTCAGCCATGGATGATTCGTTCCTTTTCACGGATGATAACGCTTGGCCTATTGTCATGCCGTATGCTTCAGCCGTGGATGATTCGTTCCTTTTCATGGATGATAACGCTTGACCTATTGTCATGACGTATGCTTCAGTCGTGGATGATTCGCTCCATTTCACGGATGATAACGCTTGACCTATTGTCATGCCATGTGCTTCAGCCGTGGATGATTCGCTCCTTTTCACGGATGATAACGCTTGACCTATTGTCATGCCATGTGCTTCAGCCGTGGATGATTCGTTCCTTTTCATGGATGATAACGCTTGACCTATTGTCATGCCGTATGCTTCAGCCGTGGATGATTCGTTCCTTTTTACGGATGATAACGCTTGATCTATTGTCATGCCGTATGCTTCAGCCGTGGATGATTCGTTCCTTTTCATGGATGATAACGCTTGATCTATTGTCATGCCGTATGCTTCAGCCGTGGATGATTCGTTCCTTTTCATGGATGATAACGCTTGATCTATTGTCATGCCGTATGCTTCAGCCGTGGATGATTCGTTCCTTTTCACGAATGATAACGCTTGACCTAAGAGCTCTGCAAATAGTCAACATGCTTCAAGAGGAGGAAATCGAGTGCATGGAGTGGTCAGCACGTCCCCTTGACTTAAACCCAATTGAGCAAACCTATGACACACTTGGCAGGCGCATTGCAGCTCAGCCGGCACCTCCACTGACTCTTCGTGAACTGCAGACTGCCTTCATTGAGGAGTAGCAAAGGTACCCTCAAAACCTCCTCGATAACCTCATCAGTACCATGCCACATAGGTGTGCGGTGGTGTTGGCAGGTAGAAGAGATCACAGCACCAAATATTTCATAAAAAGGTGCTGATATTCTTTTTCCTTTCCCATATTACTGAATATTTTACTCTATTTTACGTTCTACAACTTCAGTCGCACATACCAAATGGCAAGAATTTTCGTATTCAACCAAAACAATTTCCAGAAATTTTTCCACGTATGGAATAATCGTCATCCCCGCTGCATGGAAACGCAACGGAATTACTTTGAAGAAGATAACTTGTGATTTTCATAAACTTCAATAACATATTTTTTGTAAAACCGCTCTTGTTATATAATAAGCATCTACATAAGACAATCAAACAACGAAAAATGGGTTTCTTGATGCATCCGTCATCCATATTATCGGATAATGGACCACTTCCTAATTAAATAAAATTTCCAGGATGTTTTTTTTATGTACCGTGTACAGAGCGGCGTAATCCACACAAGGTGCTACTTCCGTTTCAAAACTAAAGCGGAAGTTTTTTGATGCTTTTCAGTCAGAGCGTTTGTTTTCCGAAAAATAGCATTCCATATTTGCTTCATCATTTCCGTATCACAGGCTTTCCGCTTTCGAATACCAAAATGGCGAAACACTTTCTTCCATCGAAGTAGGAGTGCAAAGCATTAAGGACATTTTATTGTCAGCAACAAGATTCCTCAAAGTATAGTGTTGCTTGCTATAGATGATAACACACCAAGCAAAAGCTTAAAATATTTATCTATGGAACGATTTAGAAGTATTAAAATATTTACAAAATTTTATACGAAGGGTGTCTTAGATTGAACAAATTTTAGGGAGTTATTCTTATTTCGACTTTATGCAGTCGCATTTCTGGAAATGCTTCTTTATTTATCTTTTTTTTTTTTTTTTTGGCGTTTTATTTTCAGTATAAAATTTTTGTACACGTTTGCTGGCAAAAATACAGTAAATGTTTTCTCTGACGTTGTATTTCTTTGACAGTTTATTTTTACTGTCAATTTCAGTTTTTAAAACGTCAGCTTTTAGTTTCAGTTCTTAAAACGGCAGTTTTGAAGTTTTACAGGAGGTGGCGCAGTGGTCTAAGCGATGGCCTCTGATCGTTCGTCCGAAAGGGGTCCGGGTTCGAATCCCGTTGAGGCATGGATGTTGTGTTCGTCTTACGGCACTGGTTCTCTCTCTCCTTTCCCTGGAGCCAGTGACCTGAAATTAGGGACGGGCGACTGCTTATAGCCCATTGAGTTGCTCACGGTGGTCGTTAAACCTGCAATCAAAAAAAAAAAAGAAAAGTTTTACAGGAATCGCTAAAGACATTGCTAGCAAAAGAAAAATGGATTTGTAAAGAATAAATTAAGAAATTTCGTACAAAAAAATAACTAAACTACTTTTTTTACAGCAAAAAACAATTCAGTTTCCGACAAAAAGCTACGTACTTTGAAAAGAATGAGTCTGAGCATCGCAAGAAGAAGTTAAAGAATTTTAATATTTATCATGAAGTCGTTTTTCAGTTAAGTGTAATGCTCATCTGCGTGTGTTTTAAAGTTCTCGGATAATGACATCGGGTCCCTACCTCATGTTCCTCCGAGGGAATGTAAGGTAAGGCGATGCGGAACTCAATAGCAGCACTACCGCGGTTGAGCTTTGAAGCCACTTCAACCACCTGCCTCCCCCATTCCGTTCCTTAAAGTCAGCGATACTTTCTTTTGTCATCTGAAACGGACCTTCAGGTCTGCTCAAACAATACGACAGCTATGTGAGAAAGCTAAGTTCTTTGGGATGAGGGAGATGAAGTTCTACGTGGGCTTCACGCTCTCATTTAGGACAAATAAATATTGAACATGTGTATCTTAGTTAACAGAAAACAATACCTTCTGCAAACAAAATTCTAATACCTTGACAGACTCCAAGGCCCATCCACCATTTGCATCTCTCGAGCATAAAAAAATATCATGACTCTGTTCCTCCCGTTGATCGATGTGGGGTATACTGCATTCCATTGACCTCTTTGGAGGATAGCGAACCTTCCATTTCATGCATAGGCTCCACACAGCGTTCCTTAAAAGTTCGTGTCTTGGAACATAAATATAACATACGTACAGGCTCTACACCTACAGCAATGGCCCACCTGGTTTCTGAGGGCACTTATTACCCTAACTCGGACGAAGCACCCATCATATTAACTACCTTAAACAAACCCGCTTCACTTTTCGCTGAGAGTTTGCATATTTTTTAACTGTGGCACTCTATCTTGTTATCACATTTTACAGAGACATATTCCCCACCCATGGAAATTACTTGGCAACGTACATGCAATTCACCATGAATGAAAACTACGTAAATTTTTTCTTTATTATGTTATTACCATAAATGACGTCACTATATTTCATGTATCTGGCATCATATTTTACGTTCTTGTTCTGCATATATATATACTCCTCAGCAGGATTTAATGTGTCCTTTTAACATCTGAGGATGATCCAAACGTAGGTTCGAAAGATCTAATGCTTTTAACCTTTTTAACTTAATGAATTTTAAACCTTTTAATCGTGTAACTGTCGGAGTTTTAATTACTGAATGGTTCTATTCACACGAAATTAATCATCTTACGATAGAAAAAGAAATTTCGTATTTTTAAACTCACAGCCTTTTCATTATCTTTCTACAACTTCCTAAACAAGATGTTTCTATAAGTTCGGCATGTTGGTGACCGCAAAATTCAAGTATATTATCTCACACGTTTCAAAAATGGCTGCATGTGGCCGCTTCCTGCAGATGGCGGTCAAATAGTAGCCTCTTATGAATTATTTCTCTTGGTGATAACATCTGTGACACACGAAACTGTGCGTTTTAGCAGATTGCCGTTTTAGGAATGCGAAGGAACGTCAACACAGGTTTCACTGTATATGCCACAAATATTTTGGATATATTGAACAAACGGGTGGAGGGGAACATGTATCAAATTCGAGAATTCCTAGCACAATTCCAAGAAGACGGACTTAGAGAAAATAGAAAGACAAAGTGGAAGGGGATCAAACAGAACATCTTATACGAGAGTGGACCACGGCTGTGCTTAACAATGAGAAATGGAAGGAGAGGCTGTGTTTGCAAACAAGAATCTGACGCCCCGGTGGCGCAATGGTCTAAGGCGCTGGCCTCTGATCATTCGTCCGTAAGGGGTCCGGGTTCGAATCCCGGTCAGGCATGGATGTTATGTTTGTCTTACGGCACTGGCTCTCTCCCTTCCCTGGAACCGGTGACCCTAAATTAGGGACGGGCGACTGCTTATAGCCCATTGAGTTGCTCACGGTGGTCGTTGAACCTCCAATAAAAAAAAAAAGGAAAAAAACCTTAAAAGTTCGTAATGTTGAAGGCAAAAACTGGGACACACTGTGAAAAGGGATATAACAGAACTGAGCAGACGAGAGTAGTGAACGTTCTGGTTGACAAAGCGAAATAAATGGACAGAGATTGCGTTTGCTAACAAGGACCTTGAAAGTTCATCGTGCTAAAGAAGAAGAATCGGAAATTAATTCACCAAAAGGCACGTCATAAGTGAAGAGTAGATTTGCGTTCTTACTAATACACTGAAGAGCAATTGAATTAGAGATACCTGTCAAGTAACGTGTAGCACCACCTTTCGCCCCGATGACGGCGGCGATTCGTCTCGGCATGGACTCGACAAGACACCGGAAGCGTTGGAAAGCCATACGGATCCACGACCCCTGAACAAGCTCCCACAGTTCATGGAGATTTGATGGAGGGGGTCAGAGCCTCGAACATCTCTCTCGGTGGCATCCCAGATGTGCTCGATGGGATTGAGGTCAAGTGACCTAGTTGGCCAAGGAAGTGAGGTCACGTCGGTGGAGTGTTCATCCAACCATTCGGATACAATTGGGGAGCGATGGCACGGTGCATTGTCTTGTTGCAGGATGAGGTCCCCAGTGGGATGTTGAAGACGAACAAACGGGAGCAAACGGTCGTCCAGCATATTCCCGTAACGTTGACCTATGAGGGACGATGTCACACGTACCAGAGGTCCCATTTCAGTCCACGTAAACAGTACACAGACGAGAATGCCACCCCCACCAGCTTGAAGAGTACCCTGCTGGCAAGAAGGATCCATCGCTTCATGTGGTTTGCGCCGTACTCGTATCCTGTGATCCGCATGTACCAACGTGAATCTCGACTCATCAGTCCAGGCAACATTTTCCCACATGTCTAGGAAACAGTGGCGATGTTCCCGCGCCCATGCTAATCTTTGCACCCTGTGATGTGCGGTCAGCAGCGGTACCCTCGTGGGACGATGGCTTCTGTACCCCATAGCAAGGAGATGGTTCTGGATGGTGTGGCTGCTTACACGTTTTTGTGCACCAGCGTTAAATTGCCGAGTGATTTCTTGCACTGTGGCCCGTCTATCCGCTGTTACAATGCGAGCTAGCCGACGATGACCCCGCTCATCCACATGCTGTTGTCCACGGCAGTTGGACCTTGCAGGGATGGTTTTACCGGATTCGATGTACTCACGGTGCACCCGGGACACGGTGGCTCGTGAAAATCCTAGTGCCTGTACGACTTCCGAGATGGAGTGACCTATTCGTCGGGCCCCGACAATTTTCCTACGATCAAGTGCGCTTTGATCCTTCGTCTTACCCATACTGCGTCCGACTCTTACTGATTCCCGTCGCATCACCCCTTATATTGTCGGATCGCTGCATACGTCATGTCGTTTCCGTTTACGGGGACGCCCACAGCGCCACATTTGCATAACGCCAGCTGTCTCTAATTCAATTGCTCGTCAGTGTATTTTCACGAGAGAATAAGGACTATCATAAGGTTTCAAAACAAAGAATTTGATGGTGATTTGAGGGGGAAACGTCACGATGGTTGTTTTCTTTTCTACCAAGCTGGTTCTGTTACTGTCGTTCTGACCCCAGTAAAATTAGAATTGAAACCTAATTCAGAAGAAAGGACCACAGTTTTTGCTGTATTACCGGTTATCTTGAAGGTACGTTGAGCTCCTCTACCAACCTTAGGTGTTCCATCTCTTCACCTCTGGACCTCCCCGACGAAATGCTGGCACGAAGTGCGCTGATAACTTCATTAAAGCAAATTTCCATCGAAATATTGTTTTATGTTACGAATTTCCCTTCATTATTTTGAATATAATGGGCGTGGTTAATCAGACCGATTAATCAACTGATTAATTTGTGGGCTTTGACTGAATTTTTGGACAAAGGAAAGAGACGCCTCAAAGTGAAGCAGACAACACCCAAAAGGCTTTGTCGTTGCCTCTGGGCACCGAAGGAGACGAAACAGCCATAAGTTAGTCTGGCTTGAACAGGTCGCGGGTTCTCAATGCCTGGTTACAAGTGCTTGGAGAATGAGGGTGGGCTCCATCGACCATCGGTGTCAGACAGGTTTATGGGAGCGGTTGAAGTTTGGACAAAGAATTGTTGTATATTTGTAATACTAAAGCGCCGACTAATGTATTTTTAAGTGCTCCTAGTATTCTTGTGCCCTAGTGAGCATGGGGGGAAGCATTGCCAGCTATGGTGTACAAGCTGAAATCAACGGAAGAAAGAAATAATCAATTTCCTGATACACGCTAGTTTTTAGTAGCTGCACGTTGGACTCCAATAAAGAGCGGAGGCAAAGAAGTCTGCCTGATTCAACAACAGGGGGAAATTGCGGAGGTCCACCTCGGCCTGACATCGCAAGAAGTGCCGAGTTCACGATTACAAACGATTAGCCAGCGTCCATGATATAACGGAGTGGCAAGTGACCAGGGGTCGAAATGTTTTCTCGTTGCATCCGAAAGTTCCAATCATCGGAGGAGAAAGGAGGAATCTTCGTGGTTTGAGTGACAAGCGCCAGCTCTGGTAGCGCCGCCGTTGACCGACGATTCGTTTCTTCGGAGGAGAACATCACACGGGGTCTATAGTGATACCACCACGCTTCGCAGACGGACCAGTGAAAGAGTGTGTGCGTCTGTGTGTGTTTAATGATAGCATGAAGTGGTTTCCTACTCAGCTTGATTGAAAGTTATGTGGTGTCGGCTATTGAACGAGCTGGCACGGAGATGCCGTTGGATTACGTATCGTAAGAAAAATCGTAAGTAACAGTTTTTTTATTTTTAAGTGACGGATGTTTATCACGCTGCTGTGGTCTATCAAGACAAGCAGCTAATCAGTAGATCTGTAATAAGACATTTAAGTGACTCTCGAAATCAATTATTGGATAGTACAATCTATTAAGATTTGCCAAGTTGGTCATAGTGACCTGTCTATAGCCATGCAATCATCATAAATTATGCAAATATGAGTTTCTAAATTAAAGTGTATCTATGTGCCGGAAATCCTCGCAGTTGCTTCGTGGATGCTCCAGCAATAGTAAACTTGAGTTTAAGTAAGCGCACGCTCTCATTACAGCAGTCGCGAGAGAACCTACACAATCCTTTTACCTTTTTTATTTTTAAGAATAACCGTTTGGAAACGCATTAATACGTAGTGCGATCAAAATGTTCCGAGACTAAATACGTAGCGCGCCAACAGATGGCAGTACGCGGATGCGCGAGCAGCGGTGGAGGGCAGTGACTTTCATGAGTCATTGTGCCGAGTGGCGTCGTTCTGTGAACATCGGGAACTGTGCTACACGATATTTGGTGACCATGTGCAGAACACAGCTGCGATTTCAGTATGGACAGCAAACTAGAGAAGCGAGCGAACATCAAATTCTGCGTCAAACTCGGCGAATCGGGAACGGAGACGCATGAAATATTGTGGCAGGCAATGAAGCAATGAGTTGTGCGAGGTGTTTTAAGTGGCACTCGCGCTTGAAAAGCGGCAGAACAGCACTGGAAGAGGACGAGAGATCAGGGCGACCGTCCACGAGCAATACCCCAAAAAATGTGGACAAAATTAGGGAACTGTTGCATGAGGATCGTCGGAGAACCTTTCAAGACATTGCTACCATCGTCAATGTGTCATACGGAACAGTGCAAGAAATTCTGACGTCGGTTTTGAACATGAACCGCATTGCTGCAAAGTTTGTGCCAAAGATTCCGAACCCCGAACAGAAGGTGCTCTGTGTCGAACTCTGCCAAGATCTCTGTCAGCAGGTGGTAAATGAACCAACTTTCCTGTCGCGGGTCATCACTGGGGACGTGACTTGGGTCTACGGTTACGACCCGAAGACCAAACAACAGTCGTCGCAGTGGAAGAGCCCGGCATCTCCACTACCAACAGTGGCAAAAACGCTGGCAGCGGTGTATAGCTGCCCAAGGAGACTACTTTGAGGCAGATCATAGCCAAACTTAAGTAACGTAAGTACAGTACTTTGTTGTATATCGGTTTAGTCCCGGAACTTTTTGATCGGACCTCGTACTTTGCTGCCGTTTCAGTCTCCAGTTTCAATCGATAATAGGACTCGTGTGAACAGATGCAGACGAAAACTTAATAGTAATGAGTTAAAATTATTTTCAGGTGGTACACGTGTTACGTGTCTTAATGGAGACTGCAACACTAATGCACGATTCAGCAATCTCCAAGTCTCACGCACCATCTTACGAGTCAATCAACAGCAGCAACACTGCCAGTCCGGACACACACAAATGGAGAAGACAGATGCGTATGAAGAGACGGCAAAGCAGCGAAGGCTCTTTAATACACATAACGGGCACTGGTACCATTCTCGAAGAGTCCTTAGACTGCAGACATTGCTACAGAGGTAAGACAATTTTTTTTTACTCCTTTCAGTACTCATATCTTGTTCATATGATCAATTAATTAAACCATATTATTATCTAAGCATTTTTATCACAACATTCTACATCACTTATCTACATTGTCTAAGTGTCTTATTGTTTCTGTTTTCACTTTCATGTAATTATTTACTAAATTAAAAGCCGTCTCTGCACGATGTACGTCAAAACACTAAAAACATTAACCACCTGGTTGTTAAAAACTTTAATACATTAAAAATATTAATACATCTACACTAGATCTTTCGAAGCGCCTAGTTCTTCATCTTCAGGTAAACTGATCGTTGAGCAGTACAAAAGCCCCGCTTTTATATATTAACCAATCTAGACATCATGACGTAAGTTAACAGTGTTGTGCAGTCGCATACATCGGTAGCTGATATACAATACTACATCTAGATTGTAAAATAAATAATTTTTGTACATTAACCCTTTAAGGACCATCACCCTCAAAACGCCCGTACATACAAACGGCCATAGCCGCCCGAAACGCCTGTTTATAGTGAGTCAGATTTCCCAACCTTACCCGTTTTTCAAATTTTCTCGACCTATGAGGATCAGCAGTCACCATTGTTGTTATTAAACAAAGAAGTGAACCAACAGACAGTTTCGGACGTTATGACATTTGGAGTGATAAAGGATATTTGGGTCATGGTCGTTAAAGGGTTAAACAAGTTTAATATACAAAATAGCTGATACATAAATTAGTCCTTTCCAGAGTTCCACAAATGCTGGAATAAATTAATCCATGGCAATGGAATATTAAGGGGTGTAACGTATACTCTAGATTCACTTTCCTTTTGATTTTTACTATCTCTGGTTATTTTATTTTACTATGTAAATTATCTTCTTACTGAAACAGATGTTATTTCTCCCGCTGAATGAGATCTGGCAATGAGTGTAAGTCATGACGTGGTGGTAGCCAGTATAAATAGGCGCGTTCAACGATACCGAGGGAGAGCTGTTGTTTATGTGCCAGAGAGCGTTTGTTTATGTGGAGGAGAGCTTTTGTTTGTGTTACGTGAGAGAGCTTTTATGTGTAAAGAGATCTTAGTTTATGTGAGTAGAGCTTAGTTGTATGTTGGAGGATACCAGGACTTTCCCTGAATAAAGCGTTTGTTGTAAGTACGTATTTCTCAGTTCATAGTTTTGTCAGATCTCTGTCTGGCTGTTAGGTTTATTTCATTAGTTGTTATTATTAACAACCAGCATAAGACTTTATTCATCTTAATTACTACTACAACATTACTAGCAGTTAAAAGCTTGTTTATTATTATTACTACACTACTAGCAGGAAAGTTTATTCATGATATAATTAACAAACAACAAGCATTAGAAGAAGCTTAGAAGAAGTTGTATTCATTATAATTGGCGCCTGAACTTTTCTTGAACACGAGATCTTGACAATTATTACCCATGTCTTCCTTACCTGAGACAACTTCAATTTTTCACCTTAAATCAAATTTCGATGGTGATGAGATTAATTTCGACCATCTGCAAGAAGCCTGTGGGGCTCACTTTGATATAAGTGATCTACACGTACCCAGGCATTCGTCACAATTTCGTAATGCACCAGCTTCCTATCACTCTGAGTCGCGGGTCGTACCTGAGGGAGTTCAATCCTCTCAGCGAAGCAGAATGCTTGCCCATTTCGTGCCGCATGCAGGAACAATTCATTTCAATGATTTGGAGGGGTCCTTAAAATCTCTCGAGGATTTGGAAGATCATTTTGATCTCTACAATATTCCTCAAGACTGCAAAGTACAAACAGCAGGCACTTGCTTGAAGGATACCGCTAAGACCTGGTATCGGCAGTGGAGAGTGTCGAACCCGGATTCTCATTATGAGAATTTCCGAGCAGAATTTTTGGAGGTCTTTCCTTTCGGCCTCAGTCGAGCTAGCCTTGCACAACAACTTTTTCTCGTCAGCAAGGACCCAACGATAGCCCTGTTGTATTTTCTTTAGAAACAACACGCTTGTATAACTTATGGGATCCACATGCCAGTCATGTCGACATGTTGGACACCCTATTGCAGCAGCTCGATCCATTTCTACAGGATTTTCTTGAGGTTCGACACCCGGCTACAATTCATGAATGCCTTCGCCTCATACGAACGTATGAAGAGCGACACGGCAAACATGGTTCAACTCACCATGCTCGGGCACCCCGCGAGGCTTATTATGAAAATCCTCAGCAGCGTAATAGGCCTAATGACTTTCAACGCGAGCGTACACAAGTACACGCCCAAGATTCATACGTTCCACCGCATAGAAGAGTGGTACACCAACCGCTCGTTTCTAATCAATTTTCTGGATACCGTACAAATGCACAGTATGCTCGACCCCGTTCCAATCCGCAGCATTCGGAACGTTTTCATGCTCAGGGCAATGATAATTTTTCTGCCCGTGCTGAGGGAAGTAATAGAAATGAAAATTTCAACAGATATGCGGAGTTCCCGCAGCAGTTTTCACGCAGTTTACCTCATCGTGAAAATTTTCCCGATACCCGGCAGGGCCGAGGTTTCAGACCGCATGATAATCCAACCAGGAATCCTTTAAACTTACAAAGGAAGTAGACCAAGGGTCGGTCCTGCTTCCTGATACCAAGCATTCTGACCCTAAAACAGTATTAGTGACCGTCCAAACTCCTCAGTTGCCTGATGTATTCTTGACAATTGAAGATATTATTGTCGAGACAAAGTTCGACACTGGTTCTGAAATATCAGCCCTAAATACGAAGTTTTGCACTGACAATTTTCCTGCAGTCCTCGTTCAGCCTGCGACGCAGTATTTGCGAGGAGCAAATAACGAAATCTTCAGTATCACAGGAACTGTCACATTATCTCTAGGGCTGGGAAAAGCTCGTTTTACGCATTCTTTCCTGCTTATAGACGAACTACCTGTGAAATGTCTAATGGGCATGGACTTTATTCATACGTTTCAAATAACTGAATTTCGTACAACATGTGATTTCCTTTCCGGAACCTGTCGAAATGATTCCTACGGTCCCTTTGGATATAACGAGTTTGTTACTGAGTAACCAATTGAATGAGAGGCAACGAAACCAGCTTTCTCTACTTTTGCAGGAAAGCCCTGGTTTATTTTCTGATCAACCTGGTTTCACACAGGTGGTTTATCATGTCATTGACACTGAGGGTTCGAAACCGATAGCGACGAAGCCTTATCCTTGTGCTCCCAATAAGAAACAGGAAATGCAACGTCAAATTTCTGAGATGATTAAACAGGGCATAATAAGGGAATCAACAAGCGCATGGGCTGCTCCTGCCTTTTTGGTTCCAAAGAAACAACCCAATGAATTTCGTTTCGTAACAGATTTCCGCAAGCTCAACCAAGTCACGAGAACGATCAATTATCCACTACCTGTCATGTCGCATATTTTGCATGACCTGTCATCAACTAAATGGATGTCAACTTTGGATTTGGCGAGTGGATATTGGCAGGTGGCGGTACATCCGGACTCCGTCGATAAAACAGGCTTTGTGACTCCTTTTGGGGCTCATGAATACCTGCGTATGCCTTTTGGACTAGCTTCTGCACCTGCTACTTTCCAAAAGCTTATGGATACGGTTCTCAGACCTGTTCTGGGTTCCCATGTGCATGTATATTTGGATGACATTATTATTACATCCGAGACTTTTGACGAGCACCTTTCTCTGCTCAAACAGGTGTTCCAACTCATATACAATGCTGGCTTGACGTTAAAACCTAGTAAATGCCAGATAGCGAGGGACGGGATTGTATATCTGGGGTTGAAAATCACTCCCCACGGCTTATTTACGGGTATCAGCAGTTCGTCCCCGCTTATGCTACAATCTGTGAGCCATTGTATGCTTTGAAACGTAAATACAAGAAGTTTGTTTGGACACCTGAGGCTAACGCTGCTTTTGAAACACTGAAGTCTGCGTTGACTCAGCCTCCTGTGTTGGCTTTCCTGGATCATACTAAGGAATTTGATATTTATACTGACGCATCCGGAGTTGGTCTTGGTTGCGTTTTGTCACAAGCTGGGTATCCAATAGCTTTTGCGTCTCGTACTTTAGCCAAAGCTGAACGCAATTATTCAGCTACGGAACGTGAATGTCTTGCTGTTGTGTATGCTCTTGACAAATTTCAATGTTATCTTAACGAATTGACAGTTAACATAATTACGGATCATTCTGCCCTTCAGTATTTGAATTTTGCTAAGCATCTCTCTTAAAGACTTATGAAGTGGGCTCTGAAGTTACAAGAGAGCAATATCAAAATTTCGTATCAGCCAGGTCATAAGAATCAATTACCGGACGCATTGTCTCGCGTTCCGATTAGTGGGGTCCCCACAGAAACTACTCCTGGATGTCAGCCTTTACTTCTAATAGCTGATATAACATCCAGAGAGCAGATAATGGCAGAATTAGTAAATGATCCTGATTTTGGGGATATCTATAATTTTTTGCTTGCGGGTTCGCCCCTACACAGTGACCCTTCTCTGGCTGGGAGGTCACAGCATTTTGAAGTCATAGAGGGTCTTCTTTACTATACGAAATCTAGGACTACTAGGGCAGAGTTTCGCCCATGTATTCCGCGAACCCTTAGAATGGCCCTTTTAAACGAATTTCATGACAAACCTCTTGCAGGCCATTTAGGTATTCGCAAGACCCGTTGTAAATTGCGGGATGTTGCCTATTGGCCTGGCATGTACCAAAGTGTGCTCGCATACGTTCAATCATGTCACTTGTGTCAGATTAATAATTACCGTAAGGTAAGACCGGCCGGTCACTTGAAATCTAGTTCAAGTTCTCATGTTTTTGACATTATTTCAATAGATTTATTGGGACCTTATCCTTTATCTGTTAAAAACAAAGCTCGTTACGTGTTAGTATTAACTGATAATTTTTCTAAATGGGTTGAAGTTTTTCCCATTAAAGCCGCTACGGCAGAAGTTATTTGTAATGTATTAATTAATGAAGTATTCTCTAGATATGGTGCACCTATTAAAGTAGTTTCGGATAATGGTCCCCAATTTATTTCTGACATTTTTGAAAGAATGTGTGCGAGACTACACATTAAGCATAAATTCATTTCCCCATATCATCCCCAGAGTAATCCTGCGGAACGAGTAAACCGCACGCTTGTGAAAATGATTGCTACATTTGTCATGGATCATCACGAGCGATGGGATGAACATCTTGAGCTTTTTCGTTCGCCCTCCGCTCGTCTGTTCACGAATCTACTAAAATTACTCCTGCAGAACTTTTTCTGGGTCGCAAAATTAGGACCCCTTTTGAAAATTTAACGGGGATTATCGACGAACTAAACCATGGACCAACTCCGCAATCAGCACGAATCATGGCTGAAAAAGCTCGTGTTGCAATGCTAGGAGCACAAGCGCTCAAGCAAGATACTATAATACTAGGCGTAGGGAACCAGATCTTGTCGTTGGAGATCTCACTCTCGTGGAAACACACTTCCAGTCTTCTGTTTCTCATACTTTAGTGAAGAAATTTGCACCCAGCTACGAAGGTCCATATCGGGTGGCAAATGTGTTTGAAAATAACATTGTTCTTGAAAAACCTGACAATCAATTTCAATACGTACACGTTGCTCAGTGTCGCAAGTATCAGGAACGAAATATCGATTTTATAATCAACCCTACTCAACCTTCTGTTCCACAGACTCAAGAGTCTATATCTCACGATCAACCTCCAGAAATTTTGGACGAACCGACAAACATTTTTGAAGAATCTCCAGTGATTTTTTCTTCACCCTCCCCTCCTCACGACGGGCTTCCAAACACGCAACCTGATTCTCCCATGAGACGAAGGCTCGAATTAAGTTCTTCAAATGCTAGTATCGTTCCTTTCCCTCCAACCATTGCCAAGACTATTGCTGCACCATTTCCTGATAACTCTGCACCAACACAAGCTCCTACTTCCTTGAATACCTCGTCAGAGAGTATTCCTATAGGCAGAAATAAACATCGCCCTGCACGACCACTAAATTACAGCAGCGACTCAGAGTCTTCAGATATTTCTGATTTATCAGTTATGGACAATAGTTTGACGATTCCTAAACGTCAAACACCAATTACAAACCGTCCAGCAACACCAAAAGCTGGTCGAAAACGTAACTTGTCTCCCCAATCTGCTTCGCCGCAACAGCGACGAAGGCAGAGATCCTTGCATCCGCCCGGGTTTTGCCCCTGGAACCTACGCTCAGGGCAAACAGGGCCGATGCCTGCTTCTACTCTCATGCAACGAGGTAGAAAGCGAAAACAAACGATGTGGCCTAAGCCACGTCCCTCCAAAAAATGCTGGAAGGACAACACGGGCCCCAGCACAAAGGGACTACATATCAAAAGCCTGGGGGAGCCCGTTCCTGTCAGCCGCAGGGATTTCCGGACCGACGGTCTTCAGCCGTCCCTGACCGTTCCTGTCAGCCGCAGGGATTTCCTGACAGACAGACTTCAGCCGTTCCTGACCGACGGATTTCAGCCGTTCCTGACCGACGGATTTCAGCCGTTCCTGGCCGTTCCTGTCAGCTGCAGGGATTTCCTGACCGTTCCTGTCAGCCGCCGGGATTTCTTGACCGACAGACTACAGATGTTTTAGATCCATTCAAGTCCTTGAAACGCTCTACGCCACCTGAATTTACCAGTCCGATTAGGCCTGGAAAACGTTATCGTACTAGAGTTTTTTTATGCGTCCTCGAGATAAGTAAGTTCTCGTGGACAGGTTCTTTTCTCCGTTTGTTGTTTTTCCTGCACGACCAGTTGGCGTGTCAGAATTTCTTTTTTTCGTGTGGGCCTATGCATTCTATTTGTGTATATATGTTTTTTTTTTTTTATATTTCTTCTATGTCCATCTACTAATCCAAAATATATATATATATATATATATATATATATATATATATATATAATCATCATCATCATCATCATTGTCAACCATTATCAATCCACTGCTGGACGAAGGTCTCCACAAGTTTCCTCCACAACGGTCTGTCTTGTGCCAGTCTCCTCCATGTCACCCCTGCATACTTTCCAATTTCATCCACCCATCTCCCATGTGGTCTTCTTCTGGGTCTTTTCCTGTCCCTTGGAATCCAATCTAAAATTTCGGCTGTCCATCGATGATCTGTCCTTCTGGCAGTATGTCCAGCCCATTGCCATTTCAGGGATTTAACTCTGATCATGATGTCTTCCACTCTTGTCATTTTTTGGATCCACGAGTTCCTCTTCTTATCTCTCCTGGTTACACCAAGTATGCACCTCTCCATGCTGCTTTGAGTTGTCTGCAGCCTTTGTATGTCTCTTTTAGTTAAGGTCCACGTCTCTGCACCATACGTAAGCACTGGAAGGATGCATTGATCAAACACTTTTCTTTTAAGACATAATGGCATATTGCTCTTGAAAATTATGCTGTTTCTTCCAAAAGCTCTCCAGGCAAGTTTTGTACGCCGATTAATTTCTTCATCAATGTGACCCTCACTTGATATCTGCTGTCCAAGATAAACGTACGTGTCTGTTATCTCCAGCTTTTCTCCATCAATCGATAAATCTTCATTTCTTGTAAAAGCATTGAACATCACTTTTGTCTTCTGAAAGTTCATTTTTAATCCCACTTCTTTACTCTTGTCAGCAAGTTCCTGGATCATACTCTGCAGCTCTGATGGGGTAGTTGCAAAAATGACTACGTCATCAGCAAAACGAAGGTGGGTTAGATAATCTCCATTAATCTTTATCCCCTTGTTTTCCCAGCTCAGCGACTGAAAAACACCCTCCAATGTGGCATTAAAGAGCTTCGGAGATATGGTGTCACCTTGTCTCACTCCCTTTCCAATTTTTATGTGTGTTGTATTTTCAAACAGCCTAATCTTTGCACTTGCATTTTCATAGATGTTATTAATAATATTAATGTATGCATCTTCAATACCGCAGGTTTTCAGAGCCATTGTAACTGCTGATGGTTTCACCGAATCAAAGGCTTTTTCATAATCGATAAAAGCCATGCACAATGGAAGTTCATATTCTTTTGCTCTTTCAATTAGTTCTCTCAGCACATGGATATGATCTATTGTGCTGTAGCCACTCCTGAATC
Source organism: Macrothele yani (assembly GCA_039090855.1). NCBI lineage: Eukaryota > Metazoa > Arthropoda > Arachnida > Araneae > Macrothelidae > Macrothele > Macrothele yani. The sequence continues at coordinate 45,943,664 of CM077004.1, forward strand.
CAGCTTGTTCTCTCGGTTGAGCCATGTCCAGTGTTACCTTCAAGCGGTGTGAAAGAACTTTAGTGAAGATTTTATAAACTACTGATAGGAGGCTGATAGGTCTGTAGTTTCCGAGATCCTCAATGTCACCTTTCTTATGTAGCAGGATCATTGTAGCGGTGTTCCAATCTTCAGGAATCTTTCCTTCATTAAGGCATCGAGTGAAAATTTGGGCGAGTACTGTTTCGATTTCTCCACTTGCTTCTTGTATGATGTCTACAGTAATTCCATCTTCTCCTGGAGCTTTTCACCGCTTCATGTTCTTGATTGCATGTGCAACTTCTGCTGGAAGGATTGGAGGAACTCTGGTACTGGTATCTTTCATGATGTCTGGAGTGCATGTATCATCCCTTTCATATAATTTGGAGTAGAAATCTTTCACTTTTGTCAAAATTTCGCCTCTATTTCTTGTTACAGAACCATCTTCTTTTCTCAGTGCCATAATCTGTTTTCTTCCCTTACTGAGATATCCCTTTGCTATCTTTAGGCTTTGGTTGTTTTCAATTGCTTTCCTCACTAGTTCACAGTTGAATTTTCTTACGTCCTCAGTGATACTTTTTCGTACTGTCTTGCATAGCTCTATATATTCCACTTTGGAAGTCACATCTTCTTTAGTTGTCCTCATCTCTCTTCTTTTTTGCATCAACATTTTCGTTTTCCCTGATAATTTATTTACATGCAACTTGTTCTTAGACCCAGCTAATTTTGTTGCTGTTTCCATAAGAGCTTTGGTTACTTTTCTGTTAACTTCAGAGATGTCCACTTCTTCCGATGTTAGGCCTTCTAAAGCAGAGAACCTGTTCTTCAGTTCCAACTTGAAGGTATTATGGTGTTTTTTAAGGTTGGTTATGTCAATAGATTTTGTTTGTCTTATGAGCTTGCCACGTTCAAGTTTAGTGTTGAGGTGCATCTTACATCTCACCAATCTATGGTCACTACCTGTGTTGGACTTGTTTAGCACACTGCAGTCTTCTATGACGAATTTTTTTTTACACATAATAAAATCAATTTCACTTGTCGTCCCATTTGGATGTCTCCATGTCCATTTCCTGTGTGGCTTTTTCTTGAAGAAGGAGTTCAAGATGAAAAACCCTTCTGCCTCTGCAAACTCAACGAGAGTATTTCCACGCTGGTTTCTGTTGCCGTGACCGAATTTACCTACTGAAGTTTCATTCTGTTGCCGTTGCCCTATTTTTGCATTGAAATCTCCCATAATTATTTTCAAGTGCTACTTACCTTTATTATTTAGACCACAAATTTCCTCATAAAATTCTTCAATTTCTTCTTCAGGATGACTTGTGGTGGGTGCATAAGTTTGAATAATCTGAGCCTGGTATCTTCTCGATAGTTGGATAACGAGTCGTGCAGCTCTGTCAGAGGAACTTTCAACTTCTACCACTTTATCCTTCAGTTTCTTGTTTATTATAAATCCAACACCACTAGTTCTGCCAGTATCTGTCCCACGATAGTAGAAGAGATGTCCACTTTTCAGTTCGATGAGATCTTCTCCTTTTCTCCTTACCTCACTTAGCCCCACAATGTCCCACTTGATCCTTTGTAGTTCCTCATCCAATTCAAGAAGCCTTGAATCAGAAGATAGGGAGCGTCCATTGTACGTTGCCAAGGTCAGCATCAGATGGCAGCCTAGTCCGGTCCTCCGGGGATTCTTAGCACCCTCTGCCTTCATGTCGCACTGGCCGCTGCCTTGGCCAGGTACATTCCAGCTGCCGGAGACTGAGGGCCAAGATTTAAGTTGTGGAGTCATTTTGGAGGGGTTTGGCCTTAACTCACCACGCTGGCCAAGCGGGTTGGTGAGTGTGGGATAGCATTTCCTCTGATCCCGATGGTATAGTTATACCGCTATTGGCGGTCGTCAGAGCCCCTTTAGTGGGAACAGGATGCACCACGAGAAGGCGGGGTTGACATTTGTCAAGGAGAGGCTGTGATGTTACGCATCACCTTACTATATATATATATATATATATATATGTGCTTAGGGGTAAAATAATAAAAATTGTTACTGTTAGGCAGCTACAGGCAATCTTCGCTGCTGATACAGTTGGTTTGTATTCAACGATACTATGTGAACGTAATTTGAAATCTATATATATGTGCGTAGGGATAAAATAATGAAAATTGTTACTGTTAGGCAGCTACAGGCAATCTTCGCTGCTGATACAGTTGGTTTGTATTCAATGATAATATGAGAACGTAATTTGAAATTAAAAAAGTGATTCCTGCTAGGCAGAATAAAAGGAAGGTATGCCGATGCAGGTTTGTTTTGTTCAAGTATACAAAGTGTTTCACAGACGAATACAGATTTCTTGATTTTGTCATGCCAAGTTTGATATTGTACATACTGCTGCCACCAAAACAAAACAAAAAAGAGGTCGATAAACGTCAATCAACGAAGTGTAAGACTTACACTCCAAAATTGATAGGTTTTTCGAAAAAAAAAAAAAAAAAAAGAGAAACAAAAAAAAAATTAAGGGGGAGATGATGTAACGTATACTCTAGATTCACTTTCCTTTTGATTTTTACTATCTCTGGTTATTTTATTTTACTATGTAAATTATCTTCTTACTGAACGAGATGTTATTTCTCCCGCTGAATGAGATCTGGCAATGAGTGTAAGTCATGACGTGGCGGTAGCCAGTATAAATAGGCGCGTTCAACGATACCTAAGAGAGCTGTTGTTTATGTGCCAGAGAGCGTTTGTTTGTGTTACGTGAGAGAGCTTTTATGTGTAAAGAGATCTTCGTTTATGTGAGTAGAGCTTCGTTGTATGTTGGAGGATACCAGGACTTTCCCTGAATAAAGCTTTTGTTGTAAGTACTTTTTTCTCAGTTCATAGTTTTGTCAGATCTCTGTCTGGCTGTTAGGTTTATTTCATTAGTTGTTATTATTAACAACCAGCATAAGACTTTATTCATCTTAATTACTACTACAACATTACTAGCAGTTAAAAAGCTTGTTCATTATTATTACTACACTACTAGCAGGAAAGTTTATTCATGATATAATTAACAAACAACAAGCATTAGAAGAAGCTTAGAAGAAGTTGTATTCATTATAGGGGGGCATCTTCATTACAATATTTTGCACCGCATGAATGGATGAAAAGACTTTCAGTGAATAATAAAGACCTAGATTTAGAAGTAGGCAGGATCCTGATGTCTTCCCACATGGGATAGTGTGTTCCGGCATTCACAATCCTAGAGAGCGCAGTTGACTCCATTCGAATTTTAATTGTATATTTATGTTCAAAAATTCGTGTGCGTAAAGCTCTTAACGTGGAGCCAATATATACTGAATCCTCGCTTGAATTATCACACACCCTCAATGGAACACAGTAAACACCGTGTTTGTTATGCACGGTTACTGGATCACGATCCTTTTTTACTATAGACAAGATGTTTCTGGTACACACCCCGAAGTCAACGTGGTGTTTCTTACATGCATTTCTGAACATAGAGGACACTTGTATGTACTCAATTGATCCAGCGTACCGTGTTTTAATAGTGTCTGTCTCCAAAGTAAAAAAATCAGCCTGTAGCAACTTCCTAAAAATCTTATTAACCAACTACTTAGAGTATCCATTAGCCTCGGTAACCTTATATATATGGTTCAATTCCAATCTTCTGGAGTGGATACAGAAGAGTGTGAAATGGCTCTCCGAACAAGAAAATAAAAAGCCGCTAGCGTATGCTTCAGTGGGTGTGATGAATTATGGGGAATAATGGCGGCATTAGCAGTAAGATTTCTGTAGATTGAAAACGAAATATTATTTGTAATTTGATTTCTCTTTAGAAGGATATCAAGATAAGGGAGGGTATTATTCTGCTCATATTCGATGGTGAATTTCTTCTCACTTTCATGTATGTAATGTTCAGTTAAATCTTCTCCTCTTTCGTACTCTGAGTGAGGACATATCATTCCAAGGTTTCAAGGTGTGCCATTTCGTTATTACAGCACGAACAAGCATCATGAATTCTTCGTCATTCGAGTCTTCTGCGAGTTAATTTCACTAACGCCATTTTGAAACTTGGAATCTGCGCAGTTCTATTCACACCCAGACTTCTGAGCGTTAACTTCGCTAGCGCCATTTTGAAACTTGGAATCTAGGCAGTTCAATTCACACCCAATCGTCTACACATTGATGTTCTGTTGTAATTTCAATCACATATTGGATGCATATCTATTCCGTCCCGAGTTGAAATTTCATGGCCACCTTGTGAAAAATACTATTCCGAACACATACAAAGAAGAAAATACTGCAAACGCTTTTAGTGAAACGTCCAAACATATATTTAAACCAATCAATGGTCTCATTATTGACCATTGATTGGTTTAAATATATGTTTGGATATATAAATATATGTCATTTCATTATTTCAGAATACACAAAGCAGTTTAAGATTGTAGCTGAAAATAATAAGTGCAACGATAAGGCACAAAAATATGTATTCCGCAAAATGCAACTTTCTAAATAAAATTTATTTGTGCATATTTATTTTTACGGACATCTCCCAATGAAAAAAAGTTGGTTGGTTTACAGGTTGAGAAACTTCAATCTAACTAAAACAATTCTTTCTACTTTTCCTCATCATTCTACCGTATCTTTCTTTTTTTAGGTTGGGGTAATGGTAAAGACAGTCCTGAATCCAGCCAAGATCTGGATGAACTTCCTCCTGGTTTGGGACAATATGACGACTTTCACACCATCGACTGGCAGAAAGATCTTTCTAGAGACCGATTTCGTCATCGCTACATTGTGCGAAAGATGTCCGAATCCTTCTGCGGCATGGTGAAAGGATATTACGACGCTTCATCTGGATGGATCTGCGTTTTTCTTGTTGGAGTAGCAGCAGGTTCGTCAATTAATATTTATGCTAACCGTAACACCCTTGTATATGTGCACCATGTTGACATTTCGCATGTTTGTTCATAATAGACTTTTCTCAGACCGTGGTGAGTGAACACGAGTACGTAAATTCTGCAGTGAAAGGTTTAAAACGTATATGTGAAAGAGTTTACATTTTGTCTGAAAAAGCGTCTCTTTCATAAGCAAAAGGTTATGGAAACCACGAATTCGAAGACTAATTCTGTGAAGCTAAACTTTTTTTTTATTATTATTTTTGTTTGGGTGTTTAACTATTACCCTGAGTAACTCGATGGGCTATAAGCTCTGCCCGTCTATAATTTAGGGTCACTGGTTCCAGGGAAGGGAGACAGACAGTGCTGTAAACAAACACAAGATCCATGCCTCACCAGAATTCCAAACCGGACCCATCTCGGACGAATGGTCAGACCACTGAGCCGGCTTAAATTCTTATACTGTAATTTCAAGAAATTTAGAGGAAACATACTTCGAAACGGTTTCGTCGTCTTTTTTCCGTTCTAATTTATTTCTGCGCACGATATTTTTTTTTTTAGATTTTTCATTGATCAATCATTTTTTATAAGATCGCTAATTTCTAAATCAAATAGCAACTTCAATTTGCATAGAATATGAACATGAAACTCGTTTTCTAAGTACGATATAGGTAGATTATTTTTTGGCCGTGCCAGTGATTAACAGCATATAGGACGGATATCGATGCGAATGTTTGATTTCCGCTCAAAGTTTGCTGGACCCAAATTTAGAATTTTCATGTGTCAACATATCAACAGTAAAATTTAATGCAAACAGTGTGTGACTTGTGGGTAGGTCTGAGCGGATTTCCTTTCATGAATATCCGAGTATATTCAACATTTTCCAGATTTGTTCATCAAAATTTTAAAAAAGTTAGCTGTTTTCACGAAAGTAAGAATTTCGAGCTTCCGGTCCAATTTCAGGCTTTAAGTTTCGGAAGTTTTATGAAATTTCATTGTTTACGCCAATTTCCAGCTCAGAATACCTCTCGTTCACTGAATTCATATCATTATGTTTTTATTATCATGCAGCTGGCAAACACCATAAATATTACCTATTACTTCTACAATTAAAGCACGTAGATATTCATTAATATGCAGATACTATCAGGATAACTAATTTAGAGTTACACATCTTGTACGCAGTGACATGGTTATAAGTGCTGTGACGTAATTATGCTTCCTTCTAAGAAATGTTGCCAACCGTGCGCTTGAAAAACATAAATAAGGAAGAAAATGGGAAGCACTGTTACTAAGCTGTGAGTGTCGCTCAGTTATGAATTTACTAGGTTTTTTGCAGGTACAGTCAACTATTGATAAGTCAAATCCAAACAGAGTGAGAGAAAAAAATCGAGTTATCGAGAAATCATTACACGCATAGAACATGTGCAGGAAATTTAACTTTTTTCGAGTTATCCAGAATTTTGCCTTATCGAAATTATCGAGAAACTGTAAAAAACTGCTGATAGTTTCACGGAATCAAAAGCCTTTTCAAAATTAGTAAAAGCCATACATAATGGGAGTTCATATTCATTCACGGTTTCAGTTAGTTCTCTTAGTACATGGACATGATCTATAGTTATCTCATACTCTCCTGAATCCAGCTTGTTCTCTTGCTTGAGCCCTGTCCAGTGTTTCTCTCAAGTGATCTGACTGTACATCAGTGAAGACTTTATGCCGATGAGCCATTACATTATGAACACCCCCAGCCTACAGAAATGAACGTGCCTGGAAACCGAACGGTGGCGCCGGTAAAGTTCGCAGAGCAGTGTTTATACAACCCAAGGACCAGCTTTCGGTTAGTAGTGTTCGGAATCAAAATGGGAAAAGCTGCCGATTTATCGGAGTTTGATAAAGGACAAATTGTGATGGAACGGAGTCTAGGAACTACGATCTCTGAAACGGCGCGGCTTGTGGGTTGTTCAAGCGCCGCTGTAGTGAGTACGTGTCAAAAGCGGTGCACAGATAGCCAAACGACGGACCATCGTCCAGTTGTGTGTCGTCCGCAGCTCACTGATGCCAGAGGGGAGCAGAGACGGTCGCGCATTTTTCACAGCGACCGCAGTGCCACAGTGCGACAAATCACCCGCAGCTACAACAGTGATGATCAGGGCAATGTGTAACAGCACACAGTTCATCGCAGCCTTCTGCTCATGGGTCTGCGTAGCCGAAGACCCAGCCGGGTCCCCATGTCCACTGCACATCATCACCAAAAACGGCTGAAATGGGCCCAAGATCATCGAGGTTGGACCATGGATGATTGGAAGAAAGTGCCTGGTCTGACGAATCAAGATTTCTGGTGCATCACGTAGACGGCCGAGCGCTGATACGCAGACTTCTAACGGAGACTATGGCACCTGGATGCACTGTTCGGCGGAAATAAACCGGTGGTGGTGGTGTTATGCTGTGGGCAATGTTTTCTTGGAACACTTTAGGCCCCATTATCCCAATAGCACAATCCCTGACAGCTGTCAGGTATCTGAACATCGTTGCGGACCAAGTTTACCCATTCATGGCAACTGTGTTCCGTGATGGTGATGGCCATTATCGACAGAATAATGCGCCATGCCACACTGCCAGAATCGTCAAAGAGTGGTTTCTAGGAACATGCTGGTGACCTTCTATTAATATCCTGGCCTTCAAATTCACCTAACATGAAGTCAATCGAACATTTGTGGTTCGACTTGGAAAAGCGGGTTCGCTCTAAATCACCACATCCCGAAATGTACGGGAACTGGAGGACTTGCTGTTGACATTAGGGTACCAGATACCCCAGGATACCTATTGCCATCTCATCGAATCGATGCCTCGCCGAGTGGCCCCTCTATTGCGGGCTAAAGGGAGCCCCTACAGCTTATTAGGTAGGTGGTCATAATGTAATGGCTCGTCTGTGTATAAACAACTGATAGGGTGTTAAAATAGGGGAGGCTATGTAAACTAAGGGCTTTTTCTTAACTGACAGTAAAATGAATGCAAATACATTATTAGGTCCCCTAGTGGGAAAATAGTGCATTTGGAAAATCAAAGAAATTGTGGATGAATATCGAACACCATCTAAACGTAAAAATTACTTTTCCAATTCGGTATGGGAACTTGCGTGCGACTTAATTCACTAAGAAAGAAGAGAGATGAGGAGAAAAAATTAGGCACGGATTTGTTTGTTACTTAACACTACTGTATTATTAGCTGTTTATCGCTATCACGAGTTGTGATCGAGAAATGTGACAAAGATCGCTCATGAAGCTGTGTAGCGGAATGGTTGCTTCGGTCGAAGTTTTGAAAGTGGTCCCCAACACTGCAGACTCTGATGTCCATGTGTCCAGCGCGGGCCAACAACACCCATACAGCGATCAGTAAGGCAGCTTTTTGGAGTTTCATCGTGAGCGATAAAAGCACCTTGGGTTGGCAGGTTCCGGCTCCGAAAGGAGAACAGGACAAATAACATCATTCATCGCCTACAATGGTCGAACCCTGACCTAAAACGTATAAACAATCAGAGATCAGCGCACCTTGACCACTCGACGGTTATAGAAAGTAAAAATATGGAAATCATTTTTTGACTGTTTATTCACTTTCCATTCCAACGAGACTGATTGTTTAAGCCCATTAAGAAATATGTCCAAGTCAAGCTCTCTGAGCACGATATAAAAACTCCAAGTACTTCAAATTTGTAATAATTAAAAGAATGACAATTTATTTACAAATTAAAACACACTTAAGTTAAAACATCAAAAAGGCGAGATCTTTCAAGGTTGCTACAACTCCATCTTCAGACCGAGTGCTACAACGAAACGAACATGCAAGTAATTATATACAGTGTAGAATGACCATAATGTCAGTTACCCTATTCATCTGAATCGGCCTCCACTTAAAGCATGATAAAAGCTAAATGTATATGTTCATATTATTAATACCATCTATGGAAATGCAAGTGGAAAGGTTCAACTTGTAATGATTTAACTGCATCTGGTTGATGATATCTGTTAGACGTCTATGTTATACAAAAACACTAACATTACTTCAATGTAAATACTCTTCGTACTGAAATGTTCCGTAAAGTCACACTTCGGATGCTTAACTAAATTAAGCTCTTCGGATAGCTTAACTAAATAAAGCTTCTATGAACTTCAAAGTCAGTGCTTGAAGTTCATTGCCACAGGTAAGTTCGAAAAGAAAACATGAAAATACAATTAAATGTTGGGTACGACATCCTCACCTTGAAATAAGTCCTTCAGTATATAATAATCTCCACGGTTCCGGGATGTTAAATGGTAGAATCGTCATTGCAACATTTATGAGCAAACTTAGTGATAAATAAACTCACCTTAAATAAAATATTATCATTAAGTTTGCTCATAAATGTTGCAATGACGATCTACCATTTAACATCCCGGAACCGTGTAGATTATTACTCAAGGACTTATTTCAAGGTAAGGATGACGTACCCAACATTTAATTGTACTTTTATGCTTTCTTTTCGAACTTACTTGTGGCAATGAACTTTGGGCACTGACTAGTGCATTATGGTCATTCTACACTGTATATAATTACTTGCATGTTCGTTTCGTTGTAGCACTCGGTCTGAAGATGGAGTTGTAGCAACCCTGAAAGATCTCGCCTTTTTGATGTTTTAACTTAAGTGTGTTTTAATTTGTAAATAAATTATCATCTTTTAACTATTGAAAATTGGAAGCACTTTGATTTTTTATATCGTGCTCAGACAGCTTGACGTGGACATATTTCTTAATGTATTATTAGCACGAAATAAAGGATATTATTCTGTTTAAGCCCATTTATTTTGAACAGTTGATCTCTTAATTTGAACTCTTGTTTTTCTATTCCTTCAGAAGAAAAGGGGAATAAAAAGAATTCTTTTGTTACTTAAATAGAGAATTAACTCCATTAAATAAGTTTATTACACATTCACACAGGCATAAGCGAGTCTTCGTGTTTGGTAAGAGGAAAAGAGTAATAAGGTTTTCAGGGGGCATGAAGAAACGTACACGCAGTTTTTGCGTGGAGAACCACACTACATTGGGTTCTTTTTTTTTTTTTTTTTTTTTTTTTGGATTGGAGGTTTAACGACCACCGTGAGCAACTCAATGGGCTATAAGCAGTCGCCCGTCCCTAATTTAGGGCCACTGGTTCCAGGGAAGGGAGAGAGCCAGTGCCGTAAGTCAAACACAACATCCATGCCTGACCGGGATTCGAACCCGGACCCCTTACGGACGAATGATCAAAGGCCAGCGCCTTAGACCACTGTGCCACCGGGGCGGCATACATTGGGTTCAGCACAGACTGGCGTACATGCCTTAAACAAACAAAACTTTTCTTTTTTGTGTGACGTAACAGTTTCTATAACAATAGCACTTCAATTCATTTTTGCGGGTATAAAGGGATTTTGCCTTTTTTTACCCTTCATTTGCATTTGGGACTTTTAATACATTTATTTATTTTTTACGATTAGTTTACCTTAACCTTCTAGGTTTTAGTTATCGACGAGCACCGTTCAACTCCAAGGGAAATGCAAGAACTTGGTAAGAGTAATCCTTTCTTTTTTCGAAATCTACTTTTCCATTAGAACACATTTACAAGCGTTTATTCTTCATTTTATGGCTTTGAAATTTCTTAGCCACTTAGAACGAGGGCATCAGCGTCGTGATTTGACGGTCTTATTTCCTGCTTTTTCAGTAATTTGTTTCGAAACGAATTCAGGAACAGCGTGTATTGGCACGAAATTAATGATATTATTCTGTTTAAGCCCATTTATTTCAAACAGTTGATCTCTAGTATTTGGAAGGGACACAGAATATATAGTATACATATTTACGTTTTAAGTACATGGTTCTGCGGTTCAACCGCGGAAAGTCTAAAAATATGAATGCGTGAATAATAAAATTTGAAGACATTTCCTCCATCGTGAAGAATAAGGGCAAAAAAAGTTTCAGTAAAAATATATACCGAGAGCTGTGTGAAATGAATTAAAGGCACTTACTCATACATTTTATACAGTTTCTAATAATATTGAGAACAGGCCTTGATAAAGATCTAGAGGCCAAAAACGTCTGAAAAAAAAAAAAAAAAAAAAAAAACCTGGAAATTAATGGAAAGCTCTTCAAATTAAAGTAGAATTTAACTGTGGGATGGAATTTTTCATCTTATTAAACGAAACATGCCAAAAATGCAACTGTTTTTAGCTTGGTCAAAGTACTTGGCGATACCTAAATAGCATACTTAGCTACCAGAAGGTCACTTCTTAATGATCAGCGTAGCTGCGCGCATGGGCAGAATTCCTCCCAAAACTAACACTTTTGCCTGACCGCGAAGAAAAAATCAAGCACTCATTTCTCGGTAACTGTTCGCGTGCGACAGCACCGGAGGCAAAGGTTTCTATAAGTGAAGTACGCCTGGCTAATTATAGTCCGTGTGATCTAAGGAGGAAACTCTGCTCTCAGTTTCAGTTCTGATAACAGAAAGGCAGATTAAATACCGACCGTTGAGTCTGATAGGAAACATTCAGGAAATATATTATGATTTCATTTCCTATACGTATCGTGGGTTATTCTTGGTAATCAACTATTTCCAAAATATTTACCACAGAAAGTTAAGTTTCCGGTCTTCAAATGACTGTGAAGAAGTTAAATACCTTCGGAGTTGCTCCAGAAAAAATTCTAAAAAGTAATCAAATGAATTAAAAGTTAGTAAAATCATGCAATGCATTGATTATGATACGCTTTCCAACATACCAGAGATCATTACTCAAGTTATTACTCAAGTTATGAGGATAATGGCTGTAGAATAAATCTCGCTCCTATGACCTGACCTTTGACTCCATTTCGATGATATTCAACAGAACCGGTAAAGTATAACTCCGGAACAACATACTAAAGTTTTGTCGCAATCGAACCATTTTTACGAAAGTTGTGATGCATAAGGGCAATGGAATGGATCCCGCTCCTATGTCCTGACCTTTGACCCCATTTCGTCCATTTTCAATAGGGTACGTCCACAGGCAGCCTCCTATAACATACTAAAATTTCATCGAAATCGAACAATTTGAACCATTTTATCGTGCGGACGGACAGACAGACGGACAAAGCTGGAGCATATACACTTCAACCTACGGTTGGAAAGCGTAAAAAATTGATATAATTTAAATATGTATGCCAAGTATTATGAATGAAGAAGTCCAGCGAATATTTTTCATTAAGTAAAGCGATTGAATCAATCTTTTGGTTTCCATTATTTCACTGTATTTCTGTGTTATGTTCAAAAGCACATCTTCCTGAAACGATTTTTTTTATAGAAAATGCTTCCTAATTAATCATGAGAATGGAATTTTAAGTAATTCTCCAAAGATAACTTCGCATTATCACTCCTTTGATCTATTTTTTAACCACAAGCAGCGGTGGCGAGCTGCGCAGCGATGAGGCAATTTTTTTTTTTTTTTTTTTTTTTTTTTTTGTAGCAAACTCGACTTTTTGATAGAATACAAGAAAAGATTGTTGCGTCATCCTCTTGACGAGGCGTATCGAACCTGATTGACATTTTCCGATCGTGAGATGATTTCTGTTCAGTGAAGTTTCGAACTCGCTTTTGTTGAACGATTAATTTTTCCACGAATTGCTCTTTTGCTTCACCCCTTTTCGCGTGAAAGAATTTCAATAACCGCCATTACGATGCAGAAGCGCTGAAATACTGTACAATGCACAACACTAAAAATGAAAAAAATAAATAAAATAAAAACAACAATTAATCCTTCTGAATCGTTTACTACTACACTTGTTTCCGTAAACTACAGAAAAATCGCGATCATTCAAAATATACATGATGAAATTATATGAAATTCGGTGAAAATCTGTATCATATTGTACGTTTGAGAAATACTCTAAAACGTTTCGTGATAGACTTCCGAATCGGAACGCTTTCCAAACTTTCCCGACTTCGTTGTGTATCGTCCATTTTGTTTACGCAGAACCTGCTCACACCCAACATGAAACGGCAAAGGAAGTTCACGATACGGACAATTCTTACTTTTATCGCTACTTTTACATTCTAAGCTCATACGGAAAGCAATAATACGTATTTGTTTCATACATAAAATCTATACACCATAATATGATACAAAATATTAATGAAACTCAGTTTTCATTGGATGCATTTTTTCCTTTGCATCGGTTGGTAGCACTTAGCAAATAACAGAAAATTAATGTCTTAGACAATCATTTCTTCTGAAGAAATAAGAAAAGTTTGAAGCATCAGTCGTTGCAACTTAAATTTCGCGGGAGAAGGATGGAGTTAGCTTCGCAAGAGTAGTCCCGGAAGAAGACACAAAAAAAAAAAAACACTCCATAAATTTCCTTTATAAAATACATTTACAAAAATAGTCATTAAAGTACCTAAAGAAACCCCCCCCCAAAAAAACCGCCTAAAATTAACGTGAATTTACTGTTTCATGCTGGGTGTGAGCATGTTTTACGTAAACAAAGCGGAACGATACACGCAGAGTCCGGAACTACTTGAAAAGCGTTCTAATTCGAAAGTCCATCAACATTTCGCAAGAAACACTTATAACGAAGTACATTTCTCAGTCATTTTTGTCTACGCCAGGGATCGAACCCGAGTCCACTTATTCTGGAACAAATCGATCTACCAACTGAGCTACGCAGACGTTCGTTCTCGCTGCTACCTGCCTTTATGTCGTGTGCGTCCTGCGGGGCAGGCATGTCACACACTCCATTCCGACAAAAAAGAAATGACCGCATACAGAACCTGGTGACAAATGAGGTGTCAAAATGAAATAGCCACAGTACACTATGTGGATAAAAGTGAGTGGGCACTGTAAGTAAATAGAAAAACAGTATCTACGTTGCAGAGATCCTCCATTTGCAGAGATTACAGCAGCCACCCGTCGAGGAAAATTGTCCACAAATAAATGGAGTACGAAGTGTTCCTCCATTCCGCCTTGAGTACATCGACCAACTCTGTAAGTGAAGAAGGTCGTGTTGGTCTAGACTTCCCGCCGGTCCCTCAAGTTCATCCCATAGATGCTCAATGGGTTTGAGGTCTAGGCTCTGAGCAGACCAGTCCATCCGCGAGACCTGATTTTCCTCGCACCACTCCACTGTAGCCCTGGAAACATGACAGTTGACATTGTCGTCCTGGAAGAAACAATCGTCGTGTCCGTAGAACTGCCACAACATTGGAAGCATTGAGTTATCCAGGACATCTCTATACAGCGAACAGACTTCATGTTGCCATGAATAACACAACCAGTGGACCCATACCGTACCAGCTGAAACAGCTCCATACCATAACTCTACCGCCTCCGTGCTTCAGAGTCGGCACCGCACACTCCTGAAGCAGACCTTCTCCTGGTAACTCCAAGCCCATCCGATCGGAATTATATGAAGCGGGATTCTTCGTTCCACAATACCTAATGCCATTGCTTCGATGTCCAATTTTTGTGCTGTTGATACCATGGTAGCTGCGTGGCTTTATTGGTCTTTGTGATGAAAGTTTTATGGGCGGCGGCTTGGCCATGATACCAGAGTGCACCGGCCTTGTCTTGGTGGAAAGTGGAAACCATAACATCTGTGGCCATCTGTAACTCATGTGCTATGACGTGCATTAGTCGGAACGCGATTTTCCGGATCTACCTCAGCAACACCCTTCGATCCCTGGGTGCAGTTTCGTGGGTTTTCCAGGGCGAGGTTAATTTTCTGCAATGCCCAATCTTCTTCCATTTGTTGATTATAAAGGCCACAGATGATTTAGAAGCCTGTCTGACATCAGCAATGTTTCTTATGCTCATACTTCCAATTCAACAGTCTATTATAACGCCCTCTTCAAACACAGAGTTCTCTCCCGCTAGCCATTTTCTCAGCCTTTGATCTGAGCGTACTCCCGTTTTTGTTTTTATACCTTATCGGCCATGTGTCTGCGGCGGTAGCACGCCATTGCGATCACTTTTACACATAGCGTACCTCAATAGGAAGTGTGGTCACCCTTCACAGCAATTAAGGCCTCAAAGAGATGTTTCATGCTGTTGATGATGGTGTTTAGGAGCTCAGTAGGTAGTACCAACCACTGTTGGTGCAAATCTTGTCTCAGCCCCTCCAGATCTCGTGAGGGGAAGTTCCCAGAGCATACCAGACATGCTCGACCAAATTACGAACGGAAGACCCTGACTGGCTAATCCATACGAACAATGGTCTTCTATTGAAGATATTGCGCTATCAGCCATCTCTCGGTTGGGATGAGCGTTGACGTCTTGTAGGAGAAATGTGTCTCTTAAGGCACTTGTATAATGACGAACATAGGGATCCAGGGCATCACTCCTATAGAGATGAGCACTCATGGTTCCTCTTTGAAGTATATAGAGGTCTGTGCGTCTACCTAACGATATGCCATCCCAAACCTGCAAGCTACCACCACCATAAGTGTCCATTTCGTGGGTCAAACAGGAATTATAGGGTGTCCCTTGTTATCTCCTGATCAGAGCACACCTGGAATCGCTCTGCAGAGCAAATCTGGATTCATCTGTGAGGATCATTGGCTACCATTGTTTTTCAGTCCAGTCGATGCGAATAAAGTCGGGCACAATTCAAACGATTCCCCCTCTGATGGAGGGTAGGGGCTACGCTGGTAGCTTAGCGTAAGGACCTCTGTGAAGCTTTCGGTGTATAATAGAAGCAGATAACACCATTCCTGTAGCCTCAGGAAGAGCAGATCGCAGGTGTGTCGTTGTAGCTGTCCTGTTCCTCCGTGCAGGATGTTGCGGCCCTAGGCTTTCCTTCTCTGTATCTTCGGCAAGTTGACGGCGTATTTTGAAATTGATTCCAGAGTCTAAGGACCACGGTAGGGCTCGCATGCAGCCATCTTAAAACTTCCTCCTTGGCCTACCTGTAAGCTAGAATGATGACTTTACCTGCTCCGTCGAAATGCCGACTCTGCAGGGATATGTTGAACACACTCTGAGATTTGATAGTGAAGGCATTGCGGGAGCAATCCCACAACGCCTTCACTATCTTTCACCTGGACAGGATCGGTTCAGGGACAGCCTGGAGTCTGCTGCCCCCACAGAACCACCACTTGCACCCCTTTGCCATAGTCTGCGCGTGCGATGTGCTAATGGATTCAACATGTTTATTGAGAAACTAGGATGGAAGAAAACTGAGGGCCTATATTTACAGTGCCAACAGAAACATAATTGACGACATATGTACAATGGCGATGAAAATTTACAGATGCAGATGTGCTATATACAATGACAATAAAAACAAAGGAAAAGTGACAACATGGAAAAGTTGAGCAACAAAGTGAGCGGAAACAATGATGTATGAACGTGAAATCTATTTAAACTGACAACGGCTTCCAATTATCTTTAAGAAAAGGTTAAATATACTGTTTTACACTGAAGAGCAATTGAATTAGAGATACCTGTCTAGTAACGTGTAGCACCACCTTTCGCCCTGATGACGGCGGCGATTCGTCTCGGCATGGACTCGACAAGATACCGGAAGCGTTGGGAAGCCATGCTGATCCACGATCCCTGAACAAGCTCTCACAGTTCACGAAGATTTGATGGAATGGGGTCAGAGCCTCGAACATCTCTCTCCATGGCATCCCAGATGTGCTTGATGGGATTGAGGTCAGGTGACCTAGCTGGCCAAGGAAGCGAGGTCACGTCAGTGGAGTGTTCATCCAACCATTCGGATACAATTCGGGAGCGATGGCACGGTGTATTGTCTTGTTGCACGATGAGGTCCCCAGTGGGATGTTGAAGACGAACAAACGAGAGCAAATGGTCGTCCAAGATATCCCAGTAACGTTGACCTGTGAGGGACGATGTCACACGTACCAGGGGTCCCATTTCAGTCCACGTAAACAGTACACAGACGAGAATGCCATCCCCACCAGCTTGAAGAGTACCCTGCTGGCAAGAAGGATCCATCGCTTCATGTGGTTTGCGCCGTACTCGTATCCTGCGCTCCGCATGTGCCAAAGGGAATCTCGACTCATCAGTCCAGGCAACATTTTCCCACATGTCTAGGGTCCAGTGGCGATGTTCCCGCGCCCATGCTAATCTTTGCACCCTGTGACGTGCGGTCAGCAGTGGTACCCTTGTGGGACGATGGCTTCTGTACCCCATAGCGAGGAGATGGTTCTGGATGGTGTGGCGGCTTACACGTTTTTGTGCACCAGCGTTAAATTGCCGAGTGATTTCTTGCACTGTGGCCCGTCTATCCGCTGTTACAATGCGAGCTAGCCGACGATGACCCCGCTCAACCACACGCTGTTGTCCACGGCAGTTGGCCCTTGCAGGGATGGTTTACCGGATGCGATGTACTCACGATACACCCGTGACACAGTGACTCGTAAAAATCCCAGTGCCTGCACGACTTCCGAGATGGAGTGACCCATTCGACTGGCCCCAACAATTCGCCCACGATCAAATGCGCTTAGATCCTTCGTCTTACCCATATTAATGCGTCCGACTCTCACTGATTCCCGTCGCATTACTCCTTATATTGTCGGATCGCTGCATACGTCATGTCGTTTCCGTTTACAGGGCCGCTCACAGCGCCACATTTACATAACGCCAGCTGTCTCTAATTCAATTGCTCTTCAGTGTATAGTATTATTTCAGAAAACTCCTAAATAAATTTACTCTTGATAACAATAATAGCTTTGGTCTTAGGGACTCCACAGACTGATACATAGACATCGTACAACCACATGTACAATAATTTAAGTACTCGGTTTCTTACTGTAACATATATAAAATAGCTGGTGTGTGAAATAGGAGAAAGGAGAAATCCTGTCACACAATAACCAAAATTCATGCGATATGCGATTTAAAATATCCCATCTCCTTGCAGAACTTTAAAATCAGATCCTTCGACGACGATTGAAACTTAACAGTTAATCAGACCTTAAGTATTCCCTCGAATCGCTCTCCTATTACCGGAAATCTTTCGTAATATGGATACGGAAAAAATGAAAACGAAAATCGTCCGTTAGTATACAAAGGGAATTGCGGAAAGGTTTCTAAAAGTTCAGAATTTTCCGTTAACACATCTTAAAAACGGCAGTTTACTGTCAACATACAAAAGGAATTGCGGAAAGGCTTCTGAAAATTCAGAATTTCTATGGCGTACGAAAAATCCGTGAAATTCAAGTCTCTTCCTGTCATTTCACGGAAAAGGTATCAGGAATGGGCTTTGTTAATTGACGAAAGGAATCACTAGAAGTGATTCGTGAATTTCAGGCAATTTTTTACACTGTAGCATACGAAAATTACGTGAAATTCAGGGTTTTCTCTGAATTACACGGAAAAGCTTATATCGGGAATGTGCTTTGTTAATTCACGAAAAGAATGACGTAAAATGGCTCGTGAATTTCAGAAAATTTTAGAGTGTACGATCTTTATAAAGGGCAAGGCAAAACGTCATCTCCCCACGTGACCGTTACATTTTCACATATTTGCGTTTATTGTCTGAAACTGTTTTAGGTAAAGATTATTACATTTTCGGCCAGTCTGTGTACGCTAATCGTGTTTTCATTAGGTGCTAAATGTTTTTCTCTACCTTTTCGTTCTTCCGTTTTTACAACTCCAGGCACAGCCATGAATTTCCGCTTTTCATGAGAAACTTGATGTAAACGGGTTTGACACAAACACACTTTGTGTAATTCTTTATACACCTTATGTAATTTGTTTTTATTTTGGTTGGAGGTGTAACGACCACCGTGAGCAACTCAGTGGGCTATAAGCAGCCACCCGTTCCCAATTTAGGGTAACGAGTTCCAGGTGAGGGAGAGAGCCAGTGCCGTAAGACAAACACAACATCCATGCCTCACCGGGATTCGAAACCGAACCCATCTCAGACGAATGGGCAGAAGACAGCGCTTAGACCACTGCGCCATTGGGGTAATGTAAGTTACTCAAAAAACTTTACTCAAGACCAGTAGCGAAGTTCTTTGTGCTTCGCGAAAGTGACGTACATTCGGTATCAGCAACATTGCAACCACGGATGGAATAGCAATGCCCAAATAAGAAAGGGTTGTTTTGTTTCCAGCGAAACCATTTTCGGGCAGGCACCAATGGCAAAACACCCATGCACTTCAAGGTCGATATCCCAACCTCAATAAATTCATCCTGCCATCTTAAGCACCGACTTTTCGGGAAAAGAGAGAGAGAGAGAGAGAGAGAGACAGAGGCAAAATCTGGGTCGATGTGATGAACTAGGTGTGGTGGGTTTATCCAGCAGTACTTTTTATTTCCGTTCCTGAAACCAGTAGCTCTAAATTAGATACGAGAGACTTCTTTGACACTCATAGAGACGTTAAATCCGAAAACGTGAAAAATAAAATAAAAATGAATGTACTGTAGAACTCGGTTATCGGTTGCTCCGGACCGATAGAAATCCTCGTTAAATCCGGATGCTCACTAAATCAGTTTCCGGGTGAAAAATTCCCCAATGTAAAAATATGCTTTCGCGAGAGTATGCATATACGTTCATATTATACAGTGATTGAAAAAGTTTAAGACCACCTGTCAATTTATTGAAAATTAAGATTTTCAAATAAACAACTAATTTCTAGTAAGAGATATTTGAGAAAATGACACCACAGATAAATACTTACATTCTTTAGAACACAAAAAGGCCGAAATCAGTACTTTAGTGGCCACTTTTGTTTTTATATCGGGCAGAATACGATGTGGTATACTCGCAATGAGGGATGTGCAGTAGTCACTTGAAATGTCTTTGCACCGCATATACTTTATAGCGTCAATCAAAGCTTGAGAATTTGATTGCTGCTTTTCTGCTATCTTGTCTTTTAAAATGATCCACAAATTTTCGATGGGATTGAGGTCGGGACTATTACCGGGCCAGTCAAGGATAGTTATATTTTTCCTCTGCAGGTAGTCCTTTACTGTCTTTGATCTGTGGCATGGAGCACCATCACACAAAAAGATTGTGCATCTGTGCACTTGCATGTGAGTTAACAGCTTCTCACGTAACATCTCTACATAAAAAGTACCAATCGTTGTAGTATAAAGGATAATGAAGCAGTACCGGATGCTGACATAGTAACCCCATATAATCTGACTAGGCGGATATCTCACGGTGCTAACGGTGTATTTTTCATCAAACCTTTTTGCCTTTTGGTCGTCGAACATGTGCTTCGCGTGATTCAAATTGACGCACAGTTGATTCATCGGAAAAAGAACTTGGGTCCAATTTTCAGCAGTCCACGATTGATGACGCTTCGCAAACTGGAGTCTTCTTTTTCATGACAGAGGTTAATCTAGGTTTATGTGCAGGTTTATAAGACTATTTAATCCAAAACTTTTGCTAAGACGTCCGGAAACAGTGCTGATACTGATATCAGAACCTTTTGAATGTAGCGAGCATTTGATTTTCTTGCACGAACTTCTCGGAGAATGCATAACTATTCCCCTATAGTATTGTCATCACGTGGGGTTAATTTCCTTGGACGTCCACTTCTCTTTCTGTCGCTAAATTCACCTGTATCTCGATATTTCATGATCGTATTATGAATAGCAGTCTTGCTCACATTCATCTTTCTGCTTATGTGACGTTCGGAATATCCTCCATGATATAAAGTCACTACTTGTGCCCTCTGAGTAACACTTAATGACGCTTTTTTGCCCATTTTTCCGTATATAGAAAATACATACAAAACCTCTCAGCATGAAAACCAGAAGCAAACTGACGTTCGCACGCTTCCCCCAACTCTATCAACAGCTTTCGCTGTAGGATGATACAACACCGACAGGAAGTTGAGTAATATAGACAGTAGCGGAAGCAATCTGCAGAAATCTAATACCAACAGGTGTTCTTAAACTTTTGCAAATGACTGTACATCAGTATATGTCATAGCATATGGCAACATTTTTTCACCATTTCCTAGCTGTGTAATGATGGCTACTTTGTCGTTTACGAATAACACTTTTCTTCTAGACATTTTGCCACTTATAAAAGTTTAGAATTTCCTACTTGACGGCTAGACATTCTCCTAAGGTCACGTCCCCATTATATTGCTGTCCTATTTCTCTCTGCAATCGTCGCCCAAAATCCATTAAAAACACATGTGCGTGAACCCCATCCATCTTTTTTTTTTTTTTTTTTTTAGGGGTAAGGCGTCTCTTTTTAACTCCACTGGCACAATATTCCCATATGGAGTGGATGGCGGAGATTCTCTTGCACAACTCGCTTGTTGAGCCATTTGATGTACTACTCCCTCTTCTCATTGCTTTTCTGTCAACGCTATTGCACTAGCACACTAAGATTCCACCGCGCTGTTCCAATTTCGTCCTGTATACGACCATTTCCATTCCAGGACAGTGCGCAGCAGGCTTTTCCTGCCTTGTTAAATATGGAATTTTATTAAATTTTGTTACTTCCCTTGATAAAATTGATCTTAGCTTTTCATTATATCCAGAGATTGCATTTCATTTTGTTCGTTAAAAACGATTAAATTAGCTTTGAATTAACGTTGTGCCAAACAAAATCTTGTTTTTCTCGTTAAATCCGGGATCTCGCTAAATACGGGCTCGTTATATAAGCGGTTCCACTGCTCTACAGTATATTTATTTGTGCGCGTTTGTATCTGCACGAACAGAGCTTTTGACCGAATTATTTACACTTCAATATTCATTCCCTAAGCGAAAGATTCTAAATTTGATTTTCAAATCTTCCTCTTTCTCCATCGCTCCTGGCGTTTATGTTTTTAAATTGAATTTCAAAAGACGTAATATTAATTTTGTTCACTACAATGCATTTATGTTGCAGTAAATAATTTTGTACAAGCACCAAGACGAAGAGAAATTGAAATGTTAATATTTCAAAATTTCAAAATTCGAAAAAGCGTTTCATTATTTGCTTCTTTTAACCTTTACATTAATAGTAACTAGTGATTTAACAGGCTTTCTTCACCTGCTGATGGATTGCGATATCGAATTGAGTCCTGGAACACCCATGTATAGTCGGCACCTATGATTATATAGTTACATAAAGGTACACCAAGAAATTGCATAGCCTCTGTTTGTTCTAGAAATAATGCATTGTCTTTCAGGTATTCCATTCTGGGCGCCAAGACAACGCAGCAAAGCAACGCAGTCGAGAGCAGCAAGAACACCAAGAACCAACTGTAGTAAGATAACCAAGATTCGAAGATAGCAAGGAGACGAAGTCAAGGCCACCAAGATGACGAAAATACAAATGTAGCAAGGAGACCGACTCAACAGAAGCAAGGGCTAAAAGGAAGCAAGTGTAGCAAGAAGAATAAGTCAAGATCATTAAGGGGCGCAAATCCAGTCCCGGAGAATAGTGTACGTGCATTGAACCAAGGCCACCAAGAGCCAAGTGTGGCAAGAATGCCAAATCAAGGGCAACAAGGAAACCAAGATCCAAGTGCAGCAAAAATACCAAGTCAAAGACAGCAATGAGAGGAAAGTCAGTCTTGGTGGACAAGGCATATGTGCTGAACAATGTGTACTAAGTACGGCAAGGAAAGGAAAACCAATCTTGTGGGACAGGGCATATGTATCGGACTATGTATATCAAGAGCGGCAAGGAAAGGAAGAATCATTCAGCAAAGAGAGGGAAGCCAGTCCTGGAGGATATGGCATATTTATTGAACTATTTGTACCCAAGGTACAATATATACTGTATACTGTTACTACTTCGATCCTCAGGTGATTCAGCTCCAGAGCCAGCTGAACCAGTTCAAGTCGAGGGCAGCAAGACGACCGAGTCAAGGGCAGCAGGATAGCCAAGAGTCAAATACAGCAAGAAAACCAAGTTAAAGGAAAAACGAATACCAGTCCTGGAGGATAAGGGATATATATATTTAATCGTACGTCGATCTTTAAGTGTTTCAGATCCAGAGCCAGCTGAAACAGTTCAAGATCAAGTACAGAGCAGGAAAAAGAAAACTGCGTCAGGGGCAGCAAGGTGACCGAGTCAAGGGCAGCAAGGTGACCACGTCAAGGGTAGTAAGGTGGCCACGTCAATGGCACCAAGGTGACCAAAAGTCAAGTACAGCAAGATAACCAAGTCAAAGGAAAAACGAATACTAGTGCTGGAGGATAATGCATATATGTTGTATCATACGTCGCAAGTGGTTCAGATCCAAAGCCAGCTGAAACAGTTCAAGATCAAGTCGAGGGCAGAAAGATGACCGCATCAAGGGCAGAAAGACGACCGCGTCGAGTGAAGAAAGACGACCGCGTCAAGTGAAGAAAGACGACCGCGCCAAAAGCTGCAAGGTGACCAAGAGTCAAGTACAGCAAGATAACAAAGTTAAAGGCAGAAGAGAGAGGAATGCTAGTCTTGGAAGATAAGGCATATGTATTGAACCATGTGTACAAAGTCCAGCAAGATCAAAAGTCAGATTCAGGAAGACAAGACAGAAGCGTCAAGAAAAGGGAAGTTGTTCCTGTAGAACAGTTTCGAAGTGTACCCATGGATCAATACCTACTGCCATAAAACAATTTGGATTCAGTTCTGGAATTCGCAGAGTGAGCAAGTACACCAAGTACCAGTTGTAACAAGGAGGCTAAGAACAAAGCGCGGCAAGGAGAGGAAATTCAGTCTTGGAGGTCAGGATGAATGAACGGCTTGTATCACTACTATCTGCAGGAAAGAAACAGAGTCAAATGCAGCAAGAATACAAAGTCATGTGCCGAAAGAAGAGAGGGAAGCCAGTCTTAGAGGACAGGGCACATGCATTGAACCATGTATACCCATGGTACAATGCATACTGCCGCTAAGTCAAACTTGAAGTGGTTCAGTTCTGGAACCCACTGAAGCACTTCAAGTCACCACGAAGGCCAAGGAACGTGTAGCAAGGAGTTGAAATGCAGCAATGAAAACAAGGGTCAGGTGTAACAAAGTGAATAAAGAATGAAGCGCAGGAGGGAGAAGAAATTCAGTCCTTCAATGCATTGTATCACTACCACCTGCAGGAAAGAGACCGAGAGTCAAATGTAGCAAGAAGATCAAGTCAAGTGCCAGAAGGAGAGTGAAGTCAATGTTAGAGGACAGGGCACATGCACTGAACCATGTGTACCCATGATACAATGCATACTTCCACTAAGTCGAACTTGAAGTGGTTCAGGTCTGGAATCCACTGAAACACTTCAAGCCACCATGAAGGCCAAGAGACGTGTAGCCAGGAGGTCAAATGCAACAACGAAACCAACTGTCAGCTGTAGCAAAAGCCGAATGAATTCAACAGGGAGGTAAACAGTTATTTACACCAAAGAAACCAAAAGGTCTAGTGCAACAAGAACAAGAATCGAAGTCAGCAGAACGAACAGGGAGAGACAAGTCATTCCTAGCACACTAGGCATATGTATTGAAACGTATGTCCATGCTATATATAATGCCACTGCATCGAACTTCAAGGAATTCAGTTCTGGAATTCGCTGACTCACCAAGTCAACAGGGAGATGTAGAGTCGAGTGCAGCAAGGAGATCAAGTAAAGAGTGCAAGGAGAGGGAATCCAATCCTGGTGGACAGGACCTAATCATTGGACCATACGTAGCCAGCTCTGCAACTATTAGTCCGATTTGAAAAATTCTTTTTGCATTGGGAAGCTTGAAATATGCGAATGATGATCCTTTATTTTGTTTTGTTTTTTTTACCATGTACAATTTCGCCGCTAGAGGGCTTAAATGCAGATGATGTCGAATTGAAAAATACGTTTTTTTCCACATATTTGCTTCTAAACATCCGATTGAAATTTTTTTTATCTTTCGATTCCATTTATGTCGAATAGTATTTTAGATATAGTTACTTTTTCAAATTATGCATAGATTTTCCGCTAGGGGGCGTAAAAGTAAATTACATTTTTCCCGATAACTCTTCTTCTAAAACTCCGATTTGAAAATTTTATCCTTCAGCGGATACATCTCCCGATGGAAATTTTTTTGCATATAATTTCAAATTTTTGGTAAAGAATACTTTGGCCACCATGGGGCGTAAGTGTTGATTTTTGCTTCTGAAGTATTTGCCATAAAATCTGAGCTTCTAAAATATCTATTGAAAAAATTCTTTTGTAAACTGATGCCACTCACATCGATAAATTTTTTGGAATATTTTTTCCCTAAAATGTTCCACAGCTTCGCCGCCAGGGGGCGTAGATGTACATTTTATTTTTGTCAATATCTCTACTTCTAAGAGTCCGATTTGAAAAATTCCATCTTTGTTTGATAGTGTTTTCCGTGTGACACGTTTTTCATATTTCAAAATTTTCAAGTAATTCATAGACTTTCCGCTAGGGGGCGTAGCGGTAAATTGCGTTTCCCTCTATATCTCTGCTTCTAAATCTCAGATTTGAAAAATTCTTTCTGCACCGGATACAGCTCCTGATGGAAAATCGTTTGCACATAATTTTTAATTTTTGTAAAAAAAATGGTTTCGCCACTAGGGGCGTAAACCTTAATTTCCGCTTCTGATGTGTTTGCAGCAAAATATGAGCTTCTAAAATCTCGATTGAAAAAAAGTCGTTTGTTGACAGATACTACTCATATCGAAAAACCTTTTAGGAACATTTTCTTCTTGAAATAATGCATGGTTTATAAGCCAGGGGGCGTAGATGTATATCTTATTTTCGTCAATATCTCTACTTCTAGGAGTCAGATTTGAAACATTCCTTCTTTGTTGGATAGTGTTTCCAGTGTGACACGTGTTTCATATAATTTCAAAATTTTCAAGTAATTCATAGACATTCCGCTAGGGGGCGTAAATTTAAATTGCGTTTCCCCCTATATCTCTGCTTCTAAATCTCCGATTTGAAAAATTCTTTCTGCACCGGATACAGCTCCTGATGGGAAAGCGTTTGCACATAATTTCTAATTTTTTGTAAAAAATGGTGTGGCGTAAGTGTTAATTTCCGCTTCTGATGTATTTGCAGCAAAATATGAGCTAAAATCTAGATCGAAAAAAAAGTCGTTTGTTGACCGATACTACTCATATCGACAAACCTTTTAGGAACATTTTCTTCTTGAAATAATGCATGATTTATACGCCAGGTGAATAGAAGTATATCTTATTTTTGTTAATATCTCTGCTTCTAGGAGTCCGATTTGAAAAATTCCTTGTTTGTTGGATAGTGTTTCCGATGCGAAATGTTTTTCCTATAAATTCAAAATTTACAAGTAAATCATAGACTTTCCGCTAGGGGGCACAAAGGTAAATTGCGTTTTCTGAGTTATTTATGATCCTAAAGCTCCGATTTGAAAAATTCTTCCTGTATCGCATACAGGACCTGAGGAAAATATTTTTCACAATTTCTAATGTTTGGTAAAGAATGGTTTGGCCACCAGGGGTCATAAGTGTTAATTTCTGCTTCTGATGTGTTTGTAGCAAAATCTGGTCTCCTGAAAACTCGACTAATTTTTTTTTCTTGGACCGATACCGCTTATATGGATAAACCTTTTGAAAATATTTTCTTCCTAAAATAATGCATGGTTTTCCCACCAGGGGACGTAAAGTCACATCTTATTTTTGTCGATATCTCTGTTTCTAAGAGTTCATAAGCTCAAGATTCCGTTTACAGCAATATTTGAGGAACTTAAAAACCCGATTGAAAATCATCTTTCTTTCTTCAGATTTATTGTTTCCCATACCGGTTCCATTGACTTTGAATAGCTTTGGTAAATTTAATTTGCGTCAGAACGGATTCAAAAGACGTGCTTATTACACCCGAAAATTCGGCGTCATCTTTGTTTTCTCTTGAGTTCACATATGGCCTATCGCGCCCAGAATACGACAGCCCACCGGGAATCCTTCCGGTGTCTCGGCTAGCCAATCAGCGTCTGAGCGAAACGACACATTATTTGCATTGAAGAGCTGTAATTACACAGGGTGATACATTTGGGTAGGGATTTAAAAAAATTCTATGATCAGCGATCCGAAGCGCTACAGGCCGCCCCGCTGGCGTAGAGGTCTAAGTGCTAGCTTCTGACCATTCATCCGAGATGGGTCCGGGTTCGAATCCCAGTAAGGCATCGATGTTGTGTTTGCACTGGCTCTCTCCCTTCCTTGGACTTAGTGGCCCTGAATTAGGGACGGGCGACTGCTTATAGCCAATCGAGTTGCTCATGGTGGTCGTTCAACCCACAAAGAAAGAGAAACGATGCAGTAATGGAACCTTGCACAATACACATTTGGTCATCAGGAATTAGAAGACTTTGTTAATCGGTATCTATGACGCATGAGCCGACACCAAAGTGATGACATCATTCATGAAGAACCCAAACGGCGTCTTCTGCACAGCGAGGTACGAATACGTTTTATGGCATACGTAGTGGTTATTCACAGACAAGGCACAATTAAAGGTACAATGAATATGCATAACACAATCATTTGGAGTACGGAGAATCAGCATGCGAAGTATGAACTGGAAAAGCCAAGCCCTAAGGTTAAGGTCTATTGTGGTGTGGATTCGCAACAAGGTCTATGGTCCTTTATTCTTGGGTGAGAATAAAGTGCACTCAGGGCTAATCTTCATCATACCTCAGCTAGACCATGCTGCCTTTTTTCCAGAAAAATGTAGCTTCACCACACGGTGCGATGGCAGGGCTGAAATTCTTGAAAACCAACGGCACCTACTGCGGTCGCAGTGAGCCCAATGCTTAGAATCCTAATTCTCCTGATCTGAAGTCCACCAATATCATTGTGTTGGAGTTGATCAAGAACATCGAATATTCACGACGACCTCAAACTTCAGGACAGGGACGATATCTGGCCGGTTCGAGAGAACCGTTTGTTAAAATACGGACGATTCGCTGGAACCGTTTGTTAAATTAAACGTTCGGATTTGAAGTATGAAGGCAAATATTTGTCAGTTTATCACCCAGGGTATTTTTTTTCTCCTTTTTTTTCTTCGTCAGGTCGGTTATTATATGCGCTACACCAAGAACACACAAAAACCCATCGTGAAATGAGGGAGGCTGGTCCACGTTTTTGTTATCGTCACCGCCTGCAGCCCTTGAATGAACTCGCATAGGGTAGACTTTTCAGTTCACATCCAGCGGTCTTCCCACAGGATAACCTGAAGTACGCTAGAGAAAGAAAGAGAATAAATCTTAGGATTTCTTCTGGGAAGTATCATGGACTAGAAATATCTTTTAACACAGAAGTATTCAATCTGGAGGCAGAGTTCAAATCTAGAACTAGGAGCGTTTTGATGGAGGCTAACTGTTGCAGTGCCCGATAAAAATTTCATCAATAAACTGTGTTTTCTACAGGTTTAACCTGAGTCACGCTGACAGCAAGGGGAATGTTCATAAGATACGGCTTCCTCTTCCGTCCATAGCTTCAACATTCCTTTCTTTTTTTTTTTTTTTTTTTTTTTTTTTTTCTTGTGCGTGCTTCGATTGTTTGCCTCTACGAGATTACCCATGTGTTTCAATTTATGAATTAAAATATTGCTGTCACAAAGTATTCACAAAATTACAGTAGTTCTAATCTTATATTAAATGGACTCTATTTAAATACTTTTAAATACGGTACCTATAATATCTAGAGCCAGAGCCCGACTTATACATGGGAAGCCTCTGCGCCTATCTGCAAGAAATAGCGGCCCTTACATTTTACGGAACTACAGTTGAGCTAAAAGTCACTGTGCACCTGGCAAGACAATACACGTACAACAACTACAAGCGTTCGTGCTACAATAAATGCTGGAAATTGTCTCTTCCTGTGTGTAGACATGCATCCACGCGTCTGAACATGTTCTCAAAGACACGTGATAGGTCCAACGGAGAAATATTGCCGATTCCTATGGTGATGGCTTCCTGTAGTTCCTGCAGAGAACGGGGATTGTTCTTGTATATAGAGGTTTTTAGTAAACCTCACAGATAATAATCTGGAGTCGTGAGATCGGGCGAACGTGGTGGCCATATGCCTTTGGAGATGATCGTGTTTCCGAACACATCAGTCAACAGCGCCATGGAGACATGAACTGTATGGGACGTAGCGCAATCCTGCTGGAAGTAGCCATTAACAATTTCCTCTTCGGTTAAGTGCCCGATGAATGGGTACAGGATATTGTCACAATACCTTGGTGCGTTTATGGTCCCCCTCGAAGAATATGGATATTATGCGTCTTCGAGACATCGCACACCACTCAACAATCTTCTGATCATGTAATGGCATTTCATGTATCTGATGCAGATTATTTGAAGACCATATATAACTGTTTTGGCTGTTCACGTATCCCGATAAGTGGAACAGTGAGTGCTTCATCGGAGAAACACGTGACGTCCATAATATCTCTCCGTTGTCATTAATGAAGTACTTGAACAATCTGCAATATTCCACACGCTTATCGTAGTCTGTGTTTCAGTTCGAGCATTGTTCTGATTTTATACTGGTAGAGCTGCAGTCACGTCTTCAGTGCCCTTCGGATGCTGCTGTAGGACACACCTGCTTGTTGTGCCAATTTTCGAACCGATTTCTTTGGACT
This sequence comes from Macrothele yani, assembly GCA_039090855.1. NCBI lineage: Eukaryota > Metazoa > Arthropoda > Arachnida > Araneae > Macrothelidae > Macrothele > Macrothele yani. The sequence continues at coordinate 45,973,128 of CM077004.1, forward strand.
TTTAGTGATGCGAACGGAAATATCTTCCACCGTTTCCTCTATTATCACTCGCGACCTACCGCTTCTCGGAGCATCTCTCATTGATCCGGTTTTACGAAACTTTTCCTTTAACCGCCTCACTGCACTGCGATGGGGTGCTTCAGTATCGGGAACCTTTTTCTATGTACTTACGTTTCACTTCGTCCTTATATTCACCTCCACTACGGAACACATGTTCAATGAAAAAGACCTGACTCTCAAGCGACAACACCACGTTCAACCGGCCAATGAGACGCCTCACTAATGACTGACTTTTAGTTATGCGAACGGAAATATCCTCCACCGTTTCTCTATTAACACTCGCGGCCTACCGCTTCTCGGAGCATCTCTCATTGATCCGGTTTTACGAAACTTTTCAATTAACCGCCTCACTGCACTGCGATGGGGTGCTTCAGTATCGGGAACCTTTTTCTATGTACTTACGTTTCACTTCGTCTGTATATTCACCTCCACTACGGAACACATATTCAATGGGAAACACTTGACCCTCAAGCGACACCACCATGTTCAACTGGCCACAGTGACGCCTCACTACTGACTGATTTAATTACGGCCAGACGCCAAACGCAGGAAATACCGGCTGCGTCGTCCCAGGACAGACGGTAGGATGCGCGTAACCCCGCCTCAATCACACGAACATTCTCTGTTCAAAACACTGCATGAACGTGCGCTGTAACTACACTTTATATATTTCTTCTTGTTATTTCTTATCGCAGTACCTCAAGCGCACAGGAACTCTTGGCTCACCCAGTATGTTTTTGTTCGAGACAATGCACTTTGAAGAAGTTTTGGGGCTCCCTAAAAATGGGGCCCCAGAACTAAGTCTAGAGCTGAAACTAATATTTAAAGAAAGATTCAGTTTATGACAAAACGTGTAATTGTTTAGAAACTGCAATTAATTTCTATTGGTAATATCACCAGCATCATTCATGTTGCTGTTCATGCTGATCGGGTGTTATCCATTTGGCATATAACAGCTGCATGCCCGCTGCTCAAGGACCTGAAACAGAATATTTCGGCAGTATTCATGGAAGTCGCTCCGCAGATGTTGGAAAACACATGAGAAGATTTGGATGTATACGGTGTGAACTGTGTCACTCCGGCAACGAGGTTACGTGAAATCCTAATAAACCTCTATCTATAAAAGTAAATTATACCAGATATTGTTCTATTACATACGTTATAATGAATAGAATTCTCCGTCATTTCTGGCCACGCCGGGGCTCGAACCCGGGTCCCCTCATTCCGGAATAAGTCACTCTACCAATTGAGCTACGCGGACGTTTGTTCTGACTACTATCTGCCTTTATGTCGTGTGCATCCTGCTGGCAGGTACGTCACATCTCTCCCCCCCCCGAAAGAGGGCCAGGGGCATGGCCTACGGGTCAGCCGTCACCATGAATCGTTGCAGGCAGCCATCCACTGTAGAACGTGCACTTTGAGAACTCCCAGTCAATCTAGTGTGTTGAATGCAACATCACACATTTTTATTTTACGAAGCGCTGGAGAAGGGATTCTCTGATTTTTCCTATCTCGCGGTGTGGAAATAACATCACACCAATGCGAGATTTTGAACGGCCGAGTCATCCGTCCCTGTTCGGGCGCCATTTATAATGAATAGAATTCTCCGTCATTTCTGTCCACGCTGGGGCTCGAACCCGGGTCCCCTCATTCCGGAATAAGTCACTCTACCAATTGAGCTACGCGGACGTTTGTTCTGACTACTATCTGCCTTTATGTCGTGTGCGTCCTGCTGGCAGGTACGTCACAACGTTACATTCCATCTGTAACGTATACTCTCGATTCACTTTCCTTTTGATTTTTACTATCTCTGGTTATTTTATTTTACTATGTAAATTATCTTCTTACTGAACAAGATGTTATTTCTCCCGCTGAATGAGATCTAGCAATGAGTGTAAGCCATGACGTGGTGGTAGCCAGTATAAAAAGGCGCGTTCAACGATACGTAGAGAGAGCTTTTTGTTGATGTGCGTAGAGTGAGCTGTTGTAGTACGAAGTGAGCTGTGGTTTATGTGTCAGAAAGCTGTTGTTGTATAAAGAGATCTTCGTTTATGTGAGAGCCAGAAGTTTACCAAATAAAAGATTGTTATAGTAAGTACGTCTTTCTCAGTTCATAGTTTTGTCAGATCTCTGTCTGGCTGTTAGGTTTATTTCATTAGTTGATTATATTTAACAACCAGCATAAGACTTTATTCATCTTAATTACTACTACAACATTACTAGCAGTTAAAAGCTTGTTCATTATTATTACTACACTACTAGCAGGAAAGTTTATTCATGATATAATTAACAAACAACAAGCATTAGAAGAAGCATTAGCTTAGAAGAAGCTGAATTCATTATAATATTAGAAAAGTTATATTCATTATAATTAGCTTAGTAGAAGTTAATTCATTATACATCTTCCACCAGTTTCATTTCATCCCTACCCAAAGGGATCACCCTGTATTAGTTACATCTGTTCAAAATGTTACTAATTTGTATTATCCACACTGAGTATTTGGAATTGTGCGAAACGACAAAGCAGTGAGTTTAAAGAAAAGCTTAATATTCATCACATGTGTTCCGAAATTATTTTTTGATCAAATTAATCAATTTTAATAAAGGTTCTTAAAAGTAATTAGTAATAACATGTTAATGAAAAACACCAATGAATCAATTAGCGACGGGACAATAACTAGCGTTGGTTCGAATCTCACTACCGGCAAAAAAAAAAAAAAAAAAAAAAAAGGTTATTTATTTTCACTGGTTTCACGCTGCTTTTTGAAAATTCTGAGGGTTTTCTTTCCTGGCTGTTTTTACCAAGTCTATTCACCACTAATGCACTTTGTTTATAATTATCTCTCCCCACAACAAATTATGGAAGAAACAGTTTACTGCTATGAGTGTTTATCAGCAAATAAAACATTCTCGTGAGCATGGAACTTTAAAAGCTTCATGGAATGCTTGACCACACAGCGCTCTCATTCACAGTTGATGCCTATGATTTTGTGCACGCGAACTTCTCACTGAACATGTTAAGGTCAATTTGTATGACTTTTTACTTTAATGATGTGAGTAATGCACTTAATTTTATTTTTGTACTCCGTAGGGTCTGTTGCTGGCTTTGTAGATATCGGTGAAGCGTGGATGAAGGACCTTAAGGAAGGAATTTGCCCTCAAGCTTTTTGGCTGAACAAAGAACAGTGCTGTTGGTCGTCGAACGAAACCTACTACGAAGGTGACCGGTGTGATCAGGTAACTTTTTTTTCACCGGTTTGAATGGAATGTAAGGTTCAGATTTTAGCTTTTGTTGTAGTAGGGAAAATGGCTAGCTAGAACTACGTATTTAGCTACAGTGACAAATGAGGCATGAAAGCTTGATAAGGAATTGTACAATAGGATTTTCATCGTAGGGATGGTCTCGCATCAGCTGTATTAAGATTATTTTTTATTAAAAGGGAGAATCTCCAAAGAAAAAAAAAGCCGGTTGCATACATTTCAGTTTTTTAACCTAACTTCTTCTATGGTAGTGAGAGCTGTGTACAAAGTCTCAGTAGGAGGTTAGATTGGCTCACAGGCGACTGATAACAGGAAAATAAAAAAATAAAAAACTGATGGATTTAATGGCCTGAGAAGACTAATAATACAGACATTAGGTTTGAGTTGACACCAGTGTTAAAACATACTTAGCCCATTAATCGGCTGGAACAAATTAACTCCGGTTTAGCAAAATGGGTTGAAATCAGCTCCAACGAATATATTCGCTCTCTATAGCAACCTACAGACACACACCCATTGAAAAACACGAACTGAGTGCTTGGGCAAGGTAGAAAATATACGCAAAATAATCCTCATGGTAGAAACTATGCGACAGAAAAGGAATTTTGCAAACTAGATATTTTGAAGTAGATGCAACAAGGAAATGCAATACACATATGATCCTTAAAGTTAAAAAAAAACTGCATCATGTAAGGTGGGCAATGTGTGCAATCATCATCGTGAATGGCATCGCGTGCTTAGTTTATTTTTCAAAAAAATTATATATGATTTTTTAGAAGCGAAGATAAAGCCTCGAAGAAAAAGTACACCACCTAACAGTAGAACCGTGTACAATGAAAAATTAGGAAGTGGTCTTAATGCTCCTCTTTTTGAGAGGTACCTGACTCAAAAATAAATTTGCAAATCCGAAATTTAGATGTAGGGATAGCAAGAAAAACGGAATATAGGTTACTCATTCTAGCGAAAGAACTGCTCATAAGTTTAAGCAGAAACTAATTTTTGTAGGAAGCAATACCTGACAAAAAAAAAAAAGTCTGGTTTTTAGAAGCGGAGGTATCTTTAGTAACTTTACTACAACCATGACTTTATTATAAGCTACAGCGGTGGCCGAGTCGTCAGAAGCGCTGGTTTCTATCTCGTCGTGTGAGACGGGCATGAATTTAAGGCACGAGTGGTGCGTTTGTTTCACGGCGTTGGATCTCTCCCTTCCCCTAAATCAAAGGTCCTAAATTATGAACGGGAGGATTGATTATATCTCTGAGTGTTGCCCATGGTGGCCACTAAATAAATAAATAAAAAAAAACTGTCAGAAATGAGTTTGTTTGTGTGACAGACTTCACAGCTGCGAACGCACTTAATATGTTGATCGCCCCGGTGGCGCAGTGGTTTTTTTTTTTTTTTTTTGGTTGGAGGTTTAACCACCACCGTTAGCAACTCAATGGGCTATAAGCAGTCACCCGTCCCTAATTTAGGGTCACTGGTTCCAGGGAAGGGGTGGGCCAATGCCGTAAGACAAACAAAACAACCATGCCTCACCGGGATTCGAACTCGGACCCCTTTTGGACGAATGATCAGAGGTCATCGCTTAGACGACTGCGCTACCGGGGCCGCAACGATGATTTGGTGAGTGCTGTCGACGTCAAAGTTCCTGAGGACAGAAGCTTTACAATTTTAGCGCTTTCTTTGCATTTCCAGCAAATTTCAAGGACTATTCTCAAAGAAATTTTAACAGATCGTTTGGGGTTTCGGAAATTGTGCTCACGCTGGATGTGGAAGATGCTCTCCAAGGAGAACAAAAGCAAACGTGCTGGCAGTGGGTTGACTTTTCTCACAAAATACCGTCAGCAAGGCGATGGGTTTTTGAGCCATACCATCACAGGCGATGAGACATGGGTGTCCCACATAATTCTGGAATCGAAGCAGTCCATTGAGTGGCGGCAAACCTCATCACAAAAACTGAAGAAATTCAAAGCAAACAGTTTCAAGCCTCGAGATCATATGCACAGTTTTTTTGGACAAGCAAGGGCCAACGGTACGATCCCAACCTCGTTACTGAGCGCCACACCTCCCCCATAAGGTGTGGGACCAGTTGAAACGCCGGCTGCCGTTGTGCAGCAGCGTCCGGAATTTGAAGCACACCGTCCAACATATGTGTGCCAATGATCAGAGGCATCTCTCAGATCACTGCGCACTAGCTTATGACCGTTCGGCCGCCCCGGTGGCGCAGTGGTCTAAGGCGATGGCCTAGGATCATTCGTCCGAAAGGGGTCCAGGTTCGAATCCCGGTGAGGCATGGATGTTGTGTTTGTCTTACGGCACTGGCTCTCTCTCTCTCTTCCCTGGAACCAGTGACCCTAAATTAGAGACGGGAGACTGCATGCTTATAGCCCACTGAGTTGCTCACGGTGGTCGTTAAACCTCCAATAATAATAAAAAAAAAATGACCGTTTGTCCAGTGGGGCCGGATTCGAATCCCAGAGAGGCATAGATGTTGTGTTTGTCTTACGGCACTGGCTGTCTTCCTTCTCTGGAACCAGTGATCCTAAATTACGGACGGGTGACTACTTATAGCCCGTCGAGTTGCTCATGGTGGTCGTTAAACCTCCAAACAAAAAAAAAAAAACAAAACAAAAATAAATTAAGAACTGGTTCTTTCTGTAAATTTCAAATTCATAATTGCATATCATCATAAAGAATGCCATTCGGAGAGGAAGCAGAAGAAATATGAAGCAAACGTGATGAATTAGAAATTGTTTAGAAGAAATACGGATATTTTGCACGATAAGCCACTGAGGTAAGCCCCCCCCCCTTCCAATGGCTCAGTGGTCTAAGCGCTGGTTTATGACTGTTCGTCCAAGTGGGTCCCGTGTTCGAATCTCCGTGAGTCAAACATGTAGTATTTGTCTTACGGCATTGGCTGTCTCCATTCCCTGGAACCAGGTGCCGTAAATTGGGGACTGGCAACTTCTTATAGCCCATTGATTTGCTCACGGCGGTCGTTAAACCCCCAAAAACAAAAAAAGTCTGAGTGCAACATCGGCTGCTTTTATTTCAAAAAGCTGAGTGCAACAGCTGCTTTTTTTTTTTTTTTGATTAGAGGCTTTCTTTAGGGATTTATTGGACCTCGTGGTACAAAGACATACAAGGCAGACATAAACAGGAGACAGAAATTACATAGCAACAAGTACTAATGTCATACATGGTTGACAGCATGCCAAATGATCAATTAACACAGATATAAAGAGTGTTGATCATGTAACATATTGTGAACAAGTATACATCAAACATGGATTTTACAGTATGCTAAATGGCCAATGTACACAGATAACCAGTGTTGGACAAGTAACATATGGTGAGCCAGTGCCGAAAGACAAACACAAACATCCATGCCTCACGGGATTCGAACCCCGGACCCAACTAGGACGAATGATCATAAGCCAGCTCCTTAGACCAATGCGCCACCGGGGAGGCGCAACTCTTTTATTTTTTAAGGATTTTTTTTTTGGTTTCGGGTTCTAATGATCATCGCTAACGACTCGCATATCCCGTTTCTAATCTAGAGGCACTGTTCCAGGGAAGGGAAAGTCCCAACGCCATCAGACCGACAAACACACCACTCATGCCTCACACGGGACTCGAACCTAGGCCTATCTCGGACGAATAGTCCGAAACCAGCGCCTCAGACCACTCGACCACCGGGGCGGCAGAATTATTTAATTTCTTCTGTCACTCATAGCACGTTTTAAGCAACTTTTTAATACCTTATATTTCTTTTCTAGTGGAACGAGTGGTCTGACTTCTTGAAATTTCGTGAAGGCTTTGATGTGGATCCTTACGCCATTTCTTACATAGCGTACGTTTTATGGAGCCTTCTGTTCGCTCTCCTTGCCTGTACCATGGTAAAGACCTTTGCACCATACGCGTGCGGATCAGGTATTCCTGAGGTAATATGCCCTAAATTCTATATCTAAAAATATTGTTTTATAAGTATGGGTTACAAAAATTAACACCTTTTAAGTAATAATACTGTGACGACCCCCCTGGCATAATTAATTGGCGAGAGGCGTGGCTAATTAACGGTAATTGAAACTTGATTGGGGGTTGTAATTAACACAGAGTTATAATTTAAACACTTGCGAGGGGCGGTATATAAAGAAAAGATCTTCTAGCACTTTGAATTCAAGTGGCGAGTTGCAAGTGTTTGCCACGAGAACAAAGTGCCCATAAACGGAAATGGGAAGGGTCAGAGTTTAAAAGCTATTTCTCATGACTCAAAAATGTTTGGACGGCAAAAGCTTTTGAAGCTTTTGTCTGTGCCGCGCGCAAAACAATGGAAAAGCTCTTGGACTTGAAGAGCGGTTTATAATAAATATGTCGTGGTTTCAAGTGGTAGAATTCACCGCTTAACAACATTTTTTGGAGACGGGAGATTGTTGTTGAGAGGGACAGAATCCGGCAGGATAGCCGAGAGAATGAGGAAGGATTTTTCCTCGCGCTAGAACAATTGCTTGCCGTCTGCTGTGCTCTTGCAATTCTGAGCATAAGAAGTGAAGCCAGCTGAAAACATAAGCTGAGGAATAACCAGCATCAGGTCTACCTGGGAACTTTCTTCACCTCGCCGGACCACGGATACCTGTCGTAAGGAGCCATTTCAGGTGAAATGCAGGCACAGATATAATAATTACGAAATATCCTCGCTCATCCAGAGAGAGAGAGAGGGAGAGAGAAAGAGGAGAAACGCCTGGCCCCAGGAACAAACCAGACCCCCTGCAGAGAGAAAGCCTCTAAAGAAACTGCTAGCCTCTTCGTGTTCAAAGCGGAGAGAGAAATCTTGTGTGTGTGTCTGATTACGTACTTCCAGTGACCGGGGAACGACATCGTTTTAGCCACACCAAAGAATGAGCGGTGATGGAAGTTGAAATCAAACTACCCGTGTGAGTGTTTTTTTTTTTTTTTTTTTTTTTTTGGTGTCATCAATACTTTGGAGGACATATGTAAGTACTTTTTATAAGTATTTTCTTTGCGGTCCATTGTGAACGAACAGACTTTTCGTTAGGACATATTTTCTGACACACCGAAGAGGGCCAAAGCTGGCCGGAAATTATAACTTTCACAATTTAATGAAGAATCCGGTGTAATTTATGCATATATCTCTTAAATCCCTGTTTTAATTGTTATACTGTGCCCCCATCGGTTTATTGGTGTACTGTGTCGGCTAATTGGCTAACGAGGTATTGGCGGATCCAGTGATTCGAATCGCAGTCCGGAATTAATTTGGCATCCTGATATCTGAAGACCAAAAGGTCGCAACAATACTTTCATTTTAATGAATGGAAAGCTCCAGTTACGCATGTATGCATCCGCTCTGTGTTCCGCTATACAAAACTACCATTCGTGGTAATATCCGGCACATGACGCCTTTGCCTCACTGAAAAATCCAAAACTCGAAATCTCTTTGGAAAAACTGCACCAGTTCCATGTCACCAACATTTTTGTATCCAGGTACTGTTCCTCGACAGGTAGAGTAGGTGAAAATCTAACGTCGCCAAATCCAAACTGCAAGGGGCGATACGGAATCACTCATCTTTGTAATTACCTGATCAGACAAATGTCGTGTAAGAGAGGGCTTTGTTATTCGGCAGCTGAATGGATTTGTGATATTTTTGCGACCTCTTCCTTTCTGCTGACTTCATGAAGCTTCTCAAGTGTCACAACATCTGTTACAGCGTGTTCCAAGAAATCCATGAAGATGAAGCCTTGTCATACTGTAAGAGCGTGACCATAACCTTTCGTGCTTGATGGTTGTTTCTTTGGTTAATTTTTCACAAATTGCTGGTCAAATTTTTTCTCATCGCACAACTTGATCAACCTGGTCAAATTTTTTCTCATCGCACAACTTGATCAACCTGGCATGAATGATGGAAGCACTGCACCCCACATTCGTCAAGAACTCTGAGTCCTTTGTTACAGTTTCGTATCAGCATTTCCGTGTTTGGACAGATAATACGAAACACATCTGCAGCAATTTACGACATCTTATGAAAAACATAAAAATATTGTCAATACCATATACGGTATCACTATACGCCAGCTGGGTTCTGGAACCACACTATGTACAGTAGCTGAAACAATGGGATGTTTACTTGTTTGGAAAATTGCTGAATATTTCTCAATTTACAAACGTCTACGGAATCAGGCAAATATGAGGTCCTATTTATTATCTCTTATAATAGGAGATTCGTGCTTAGAGATGATATAGTACACGTTGTGTTTCACCTGAATCGTATAAATGATTTTTACGTAGATAGAAATTTAGAATGATTTAGGAACACAAACACCGATATCAAGTATAAGACGAATGGCTTAAATTTCTCAATTTCCTTACCTTCACTAGCAAATAAGTCGATCCATAGCATAAGACGAGGCGATAACAAATACAGTTAAGTGTTTCGAAATTATGTAATTATACACTCACTAACAATGAGATTTTGCGCACCAAGAAGGAAGCATCGGATTGAACTGAAATTTTATGGACATAATGATACACATGATGGCAAAAACAGAGCTGAAGGACAATTACAGAGGGATCTGTGGCACGTAGTCCTGTCATCTACAGTAGAGCGTCGCACCGCCTCGTGCGGCGACACATGCTGCAATAGGGTCCGGCATGGAGGCGAACAGACGCCCGATGTTGTCCTGCGGCAGACTGGCACGCATGTGTTGGACGGTGTGCTTCAAATACCGGACAGTGCGGCACAGCGGCAGCCTGCGTTTCAACTGGTCCCACACATGCTCGACAGGGGACATGTCCGGGCAGCGAACAGGACATGGGAGTATCTGGACGTGGCGTAGGCAGTCTTGGGCAACCTAGCCGTGTGAGGGCGGGCGTTATTCTGCTAGTAGAGCGCACCTGGAATCCCGGCCAGGAATGGGAGCACATGGGGCCGTAGGATCTCATCCACATACCGCTGGCCCGTCAATGATCCACGTACCACTACTAGAGCTGATCGGCTATCGTAGGCTATGGCTCCCCAGACCATAATGCCTGCAGTAGGGGAGGTGTGGTGCTCGATAGATTGTGCCGTTGACCCGGGGACCTCCACACCCGGACACGATGATCATCTGTCCCCAAAACGAAGCGGCACTCATCGCTAAACACCACACGTCGCCAGTCTGTGGAGTTCCACGTCGCTCTGGCCTGGCCCACTGCACACGGAGGCGGTCATGTTCCGATGTTAATGGAAACACACGTAAGGGGCGCTGGGATCACAGATTCGCTTTCGCGAGGCGTCGGGGTACGGTTCGTGGACACACAGGATCCGCTACATCTGCCTGTACAGTGGACCGGGTCCCCGTGGGATACGTTCGTACCTGGCGCACGATTCGTCGATCCTCTCTACTGGTGGCCCTCCTGGTACGTCCGGAGCCGCTCCGCCGAGTGACAGTGCCGTCACGTGTCCACTGCTCCAAACACAGTCGGCCGGTATGGTCAGAACGGTCCACGTGGCAAGCTGTACGGCGCGCCAACCACCCTGCGGCTTTTAGCCCGATGTTCAGGCCTTTCTCAAAGTCCGTAAGTTGCGTAAATCGACGTCTCTGGCGTCTACTCGGCATTTTTTTCACTCTGTACTCTTGCTTGCGTCGGCCGGTGCTTTTCGCTTTCATGGGGCATAGACTGCACGCCGTTTTATAAGGCTTCCGGTTCGTGCTTGCACCGCCATCACAGGGTGTGCGGTCATGCGCACTCGCACCAAACAGAACGCAATCTAGCTATTTGCAAAGTTTCGCGGTTGTAGCATGCTATCTTCTAGGTGCGCAAATTTCATTGTCCGTGAGTGTATGTTTTTTAATGTTTCAGTAAATATTAAAAGGAAACGAAAGTGAGGCTACTTCTGCACTTTTTTTTTCGGCAAAAAATTGAATTTTGTAAGTATATATTTTTCTCCACCCCTACTACACAATCTGCAGGAACTACGTGAGAAGATTCAAGTTGCATGGGATGGCTTATCGCATGACAACGTTAGGAACCTGTACAACTCCATGCAGAGACGTCTGGCATGTTGTGTGAGAAACATGGCAGCCCGGCGCCATAATGAGAGACACTACTTATTGGCGTGTGGCACAATATATGTTGCCCATATCAGTCTTAATGTTTAATCATTTATTTTTCCTGGTAACCTTTACCTTCCTCCCGAATAGCATTGCAATCCGACATGTCCTTTTGTGCAACAATTTTTTTTTTGACGTACAATGTAATATAATCAACTAAATCTGATTAATTGAAATTAATGGCCGAAGTCAAAAGAAACAGCAACTTTGGTTAAACTTTGGTTTGTTCTCCAAACATACTAGTCACGAACATGAAGTAGTAGCAACAAATACGCTTTACCTTTGCGTGGTTTTCAATTGACAACCATAATTCCTAAATCATCAGATTATCGTAAAAACAAACTCATATGCTTTTAGCAAACACAGAAATCTTTACAATATATCTACAATCTCCGCTCGGTACAAGCTTCTCAACTCTTCCTTCATACGCGTTTTTTATTTCTCTACATTCAACACACTCGATCTTGCCTTTTATTTTCATTTGACTCATTGCTAGCATTTCCAAAACGTATAAATTGTTCACAAAAGTACCGTTCTGTAGGAAAATCTCCGACCGAGAAGTAACGAAATTTACACTAACAGGAACTCAAAAGGAAAGGTTCAATTATAGGTTATAAGTCACAAGCAATAAATGAGGTCTGGTAACAAAATTTAGATTCCATTCCATATCTGAACGTTGTCCCACAAAACCCAGAAAATCAGTAAAAATTAATCACATTGTGAAACAAGTATTAAACCTGTTCTCATTTGCAATAATGCACATTAATACATTTTTTTTTACAGATCAAAACCATCCTTAGCGGATTTATAATGAGAGGATATTTAGGCAAGTGGACGCTGCTTGTGAAATCTGTTAGCATCATGCTAGCTGTATCCGCTGGGTTGAGTCTGGGCAAGGAAGGACCCTTAGTACACGTCGTCTGCTGTATTGGAAATATCTGCTCTTACTTTTTCCCAAAATATGGAAAAAATGAAGCTAAAAAACGAGAGGTGAGTTTGCGTTTACTGATTTTTTTCCTGTGCAAAATATAGCGATAGTTATTTACTTGTTGCAAGCTTTTTTCTTTCCGTATGTAACGTTTCTTTCTTATGAACATTTATGCCCGTAAAATTTAAGGACAATAATGAGAAGCCGCATAAGCCTGTTTAAACCTTTTTTTAGCACGTCTTTTGTAAAAAAAGAGGATCGTGCTTATGTTATCGGTTTGTCCGTCCGTCTGTAGACACGATATCTCTGCAACTATTAGTCGGATTTTAAAAAAAATTCCATTGGGAAGCTTGAAAGATGCGAATGACGATCCTTTATTTTGTTTTGTTTTTTACGATATACAATTTTGCCGCTAGAGGGGGAAAATGAAGATGATGTCGAATTTAACAATGCGTTTTATTCCATATATTCGCTTCTAAACATCCGATTGAAAAACATTTTTTTATCTTTCGATTCTATTTATGTCGAAGAGTATTTTAGGTATAGTTACTTTTCAAATTACGCATAGATTTTCCGCTAGGAGGCGTTAAAGTAAATTACGTTTCTCCCGATATCTCTTCTTCTAAAACTCAGACTTGAAAAAATTTCTTTAGAGGATACAGCTCCTGATGGAAAATCTTTTGCATATAATTTCTAATTTTTGGTAAAGAATAGTTTGGCCACCAGGGGGCGTAAGAGTTAATTTTTGCTTCTGACGTATTTGCCATAAAATCTGAGCTTCTACAATCTTGATTGAAAAATTCCTTCAGTGGGCCGGTACCAATCACGTCAATAAACCTTTTTGGAAAATTTTCTTTTTAAAATATTGCATGGTTTCTACGCCAGGGGGCGTAGATGTATAACTTATTTGTGTCAATATCTGTACTTCTAGGAGTCCGATTTGAAAAATTCCTTCTTTGTTGGATAGTGTTTCTGATGCGAAATGTTTTTCATGTAAATTAAAAATTTTCAAGCAAATCATAGACTTCCCGCTAGGGGCGCAAAGGTAAATTACGTTTTCTGCGTTATTTCTGCTTCTAAAACTCCGATTTGAAAAGTTCTTCCTGTATCGCATACAACACCTGATGGAAAATCGTTTTCATATAATTTCTAATGTTTAGTAAAGAATGGTTTGGCCACCAGGTGGCATAAGTGTTAATTTCTGTTTATGCATTTCCAGCAAAATCTGAGTCCTGAAAACTTGACTGAAAACATTCTTTCGTGGACCTATACTGCTCAAACCGAAAAACCTTTTGAGAATACGTTCTTCTTAAAGTAATGCATGTTTTTCCGCAAGGGAGCGTAGATTCATATGTTATTTTTGTCGATATTTCTGTTTCTAAGAGTCCGATTTGAAAAATTCTTTGTGTTGGAGAGCCTTTTCGGTGCGAAATGTTTCTCATATAAATTCATATTTTTCTTAACGCACAAGTCTGCAACCAGAGGGCGTAAGCTCACGATTCCGTTTACAGCAATATCTGAGGCATTAAAAACCCGATTGAAAATTTTCTTTCTTCCGTCAGATACTATTGTTTTCCATACCAGTTCCATTGACTTTGAATAGCTTTGATAAATTTAATTTGGGTCAGAACGGATTCAAAAGACGTGCTTATACACCCGAAAATTCGGTGTCATCTTTCTTGTTTAATATGGCAGAGCTCCGGTTATTCGGAATAAGCTGGACCACAGGGGTCTGGATAATCGGACATTTTTGTAAGATAACTGTTACACGAAAAATTACCAAGAAAGACTCAAATATTAGTAGAAATTACTTATGTAAAGAGAATAAATTTAGTAGTGTAGAAATTCCTGCATAATGTAATCAATCTCATTCTCATCATGTATACAACACTTTTCGGCACGGGGAGACCCTCAAGAGAAATGCGGTCGGAGCTTGGCCCACACGAACAAGTTGATCTTCTTCAGATAAAGAAGATCAACTTGTTCGTGTGTTGGCTTTTGTGAATCGGAAAGTAAAGAGAGAAACATGTGGAAACAAAAATGCTGTATAGCACCAACTATAGTATTCGAGAAGCAGTCTAAAGAATTTGACATTCAGATAATCGCCGCGTTGCGGGTTTTTTTTCTCGTACTCTTACATGATATTCAGTACTTCCATACTACAACCATGAGAGAAATGTGCTCAATGAACTACTGCTAGTGAAAATTGTAACACCATGAATGTCCGCTGGCATTAGCTTGAAACTTATAGGATATGTACAAAATTAAGGTTAGGACATGCATGCACATGATTAAAATGCCAGTGAAAATGCACATGCGATTTCGGAGCAGCGCCCTCTGAACTGTCCGTCTTGGGTATTTTTTTTATTGAAGGTTTAACGACCACGGTGAGCAGCTCAACGGGCTATAAGCAGTCGCCCGTCCCTAATTTGGGGTCACTGACTCTAGGGAAGGGGCAGAGCTAGTACCGGAAGACAAACACAACATCCATGCCTCACCGGAATTCGGACCCAGACCCTTCACGGACGAAAAATCATAAGCCAGCGCTTAGACCACTGCGCCACCGGAGTGGCTTCGTCTTGGGTATAAAGAGCTGGCTCAAGCGGGGTGTTGCAATCAGTGAAGAGCCGACATTGAGTCGAAAGGGTGTTTCTTTTGTGTCTCACTATGCCCCGTCGCCGATGAAGGTCGCATTATGAACACCTGACGGACTTTGAGCGAGGAAGGATTCTTGGGTATAAAGAGCTGGTTCAAACAAGATGTTGCAATTAGTGAAGAGATGACATTGAGTCGAAAGGGCGTTTCTTGTGTCTCACTATGCCCCGTCGCCGAAGATGGTTCATTATGAACACCTGACGGACTTTGAGCGAGGAAGGATTCTTGGGTATAAAGAGCTGGCTCAAACGAAATGTTGCAATCAGTGAAGAGCCGAAATGCTGTTTCTTGTGTCTCACTATGCCCCGTCGCCGAAGAAGGTTCATTATGAACACCTGACGGACTTTGAGCGAGGAAGAATTATTGGGTATAAAGAGCTGGCTCAAACGAGATGTTGCAATCAGTGAAGAGCCGACATTGAGTCAAAAGGGTGTTTCTTGTGTCTCAGTATGCCCCGTCGCCGAAGAAGTTCGCATTATGAACACCTGACGGACTTCGAGCGTGGAACGATTGTTAGGATGAGAGAAGATAGATTTCTGTACCGCAAAATTGCCACTCGTACGAGAGGAAACGCCAGTACAGTGATGCGAACGTGGAGTTCAGTGAACAGATGAGGCTCGGAAGCACAGAAATCCGGGAAATGGACCGCAAAATCGCACGACTGCACAGGATGACAGACACCTCTATTGCATGGCAATGACCGATCGCACAGCGACATCCACGGTGTTAGAGCAGCAATGGAGCACTATCACAGGTCAGGCTTTGTCCTCCAGCACAGCTCGACGCCGTCTGCTTAACATAGGACTGATCGCTAGCAGCCCATTGCTGCACATTCCTCCCATTGCTGCTCAACAACCACAGACGCCTGAGGTTACAATGGGGTCACGAACACAGACATTGCCACACTGATTGGCAGCAGATCGTGTTTTCTGAAAAGTCACGATTCAACTTGATGCACCATGATGGTCACACACTTTGTGTTAGATGATCTAGTGGTGAACGGCGCCTAACAACATCATACCAGCCCAACGTCATGGTTTGGGGCTGCATTAGGTTCAACGTGACTATTGAGGATTTCCTCTATTCGTCAACAGTCAACGATACATCAGGGATATTTTAGAGGCAGAGGTGATACCCCTTTCTTCAGAGTCGTCCTGGAGCTATATTGCAGCAAGACAATGCTAGGCCACATGTGGCCCAGAATGTCCACGACCTCTTCCATGCACGAAAGATACCGCTTCTTCCCTGGCCTATACGTTCGCCGCATATGTCCCCGATCGAACATGTCTCGGACTAGACTGCTAAACGACTGGCCCGTCAAGCGTCTCCGCCAGTCACCACAAATAAACTCTAGTCTCGCATAGAAGCAGCATAGAACTATATCAACAAGTTAGTAAAATCATGCAATGCATTGATTATGATACGCTTTCCAACATACCAGAAATCATTACTCAAGTTGTGAGGATAATGGCGGTAGAATAAATCTCGCTCGTATGACCTGACCTTTGACCCCATTTGGATTATATTAAAGAGAACCGGTAAAGTATACTTCTGGAACAACATGATTAAGTTTTGTCTCAGTCGACGCATAAGTGCGATGGAATGGATCCCGATTCTATGTCCTAACCTTTAACACCATTCCGCCCATTTTCAATACGTGTTGTCCCCAGGTGGTCCCCTACCACATACTAAAATTTAATCGAAATAAAACCATATTTACGCAAGTTATGACGCATAAGGGCAATGGAGTGGAGCCCGCGCCCATGTAGTGACCTTTGACCCCATTTCGCTCATTTTCAATAGGGTTTGTCCCCAGTCGGTCCTCTACCACATACTAAAATTTCATCGAAGTCCAATAATTTTTACGCGAGTTATCGTGCGGACAGGCAGACAGACAGACCGGACAAATCTGGAGCATATACGGTTCTTCAACCTACGGTCGAAGAAGCGTAAAAAACTTCTTCTATTCAACGCTACGCCGTGGAAAGGCTGTTATTGTTACTCGAAGTGGCATCACACGATTGAAGCAAAAAATCTTGTGTAGCTCCACAAATCTAATCAGTTATCTCCTGTAACACGAGGATTTTGTATTAAATTTCATTTGAATAGCGCGATTCTTTCTTGATGTTACAATTTTTACAAAGTAGGGTACTGATCTCATGGGCAGTCATATCAGAATAATAAGGCCACCCCCGGAATCACAGTATACCCGCCCAGGCGCGTCACAGAGTGCACGTGACAAGGTCGACCACACGGAAATATAAGCGGCTGGCCAGGACATATGATCCACAGTGCGTTACGTGAGCACAATGGCCAGAGGTAGTGATTTGACGGACGTTCAAAAAAGGAATGATCATCGACAACCGCGCCTCAGAAAAGCAGACTTCGTGGGCTGTTCACGAGGAGCTGTATTAAGGTTGTACCAAGAATGAACCGCTGGTACACAGTGTACCTCCCGACGTCATAAATGTGGAGCCCCAAAAGCCATCGATTCCAGAAGAGAACGTCGCCTTCGTGGACTGGTAAACAGCAATCGATTCTCAAGAATTCAGCAATTGGCCATGGAAATAAATGGTCGGGAACCTAGCTACGTGTCCCCAATAACAGTACAGCAAAGTCTTATCCATGGGTCTCCGGAGTTGCCGCTGTGTAAAGCGCCCATGTTGACCCAGGTCCATCGGCAACGACGACTGCAATTTGTATGAGACTACCGGCATTGGATAGTTGAAGAGTGGAAAAAAGGTTGCCTTCTCCGACGAATCGAGGTTTCTACTCCACAGAAGTGATGAGCGGTGGCGCATACGATGTCAGACACACGAGAATAAGCACCCGGAAAACGTTATGGCAGTGCTTTGCCGAAGGTACATACCTCTATCAGCTAGACTATGCACCATGTGATACTACTCGCGTTGTTACAGATTGGTCTGAGGACATGAACGTTTACAATTTAGGCTGGTCAGGCCGAAGACCAGGCGTGAACCTTGCAGATAATCTCAAGGAGGAATTGGATCGTAGGGTGCATGGAAGAACATATTGCCCGCACCAAATAAAGCTGAACAGGTCGTTGCTTTGAAGGCTGAATTCTGAACATATCGTCTATCATTTAAAAGATACTGGTGGAGAATATGCAACGAAGGCTACAGGTCGTAATAAGGGTAAAAGGTTTCATCACACGATATTAAATTTTCTGTAAAAAATTGTAATTTGTAGATAAGCAGTTGGTCGTATAAGAGGCATATTCGGAAAGTATCGTTTGGCTACTAAAGTTAGATAAGAATGTATTTGCAATTTTCATTTTATTTTTATCTGATTCGCACTACTTTTCTACGTAGTTTCCACCATTACTGAGGCATTTATCATAACGGGGAATCCATTTTTGTATCCCCTCGTCGTAGAACGAAGCCACCTGCGAAGGCAGACACTTTTGCACTGTTCCTTTGACTTCATCGTTGTAGAAACGCCGACAAGCAAGGAACCTTTTTAGATACATGAAAAGGTTATAGTCATGATTGGAATACGGGATTACACCATATAATACAAATTTTGGAAGATGACAATCCGTTTTTTTTTTTTTTTGGTGTAAATATGGCAAGGATGGTAAGTCAGATGGCATCCGAAAACTTGAAAATTTTGACGTCCTGGAGCGGGAATCGAAACCGCGTCTCCCAGATATCACCCGGATATGCTAACCACTACACCACCCAGAACGACCAAGTCTCAAGTTTCCGATTAATTTGAATATAACCATCACAGGATTCCGCTAGTCGAAGCAACTGGCATTCACATAACCATCACAGGATTCGTTAGTCGAAGCCACCGGCATTCGTATAACCATCACAGGATTCGACTAACGAATCCTGTGATAGTTATATTCAAATTAATCGGAAACTTGAGACTTGGTCGTTCTGGGTGGTGTAGTGGTTAGCATACCCGGGCGCTATCTGGGAGACGCGGTTTCGATTCCCGCTCCAGAACGACGAAATTTTCAAGTTTTCGGATATTATCTGACTTACCATCCTCGTCATATTTATACCAAAAAACGGATTTTCATCTTCAAAAATCTGTAGGTTATAGTCACTTGTAGCTAGGCCTGGGCTGTAGCGAGGAATATCCATTTTTTTTTCAGCCAAATAATGTAATGAGTGCTGAGTTTATGCAGAAATGTGAGGCAGAACGTTGTCTTGAAGCAAGATAATGCCACAAGTAAACATGCCACGCTTTTTGTTCTGGATCGTGTGATCCAATTTCTGCAGGGTCTTACAACATGCTGATGAATTCCCTGTTCTGCCTTTAAGCAAGAATTCAACAAGCAAAACTCTTTGCCTTTTCCAAAAACTTTGCACATGATCTTGCGGCTTGAAGTTGTCTGCTTGAATTACTTCAGTTTTGGTGATCAGGTTTGCCTCCACTCAATGGACTGATTCTTCAATTCCAGAATTATGTGGGACACCCATGTCACCTGTGATGATATGGCTCAAGAACCCATCGCCTTGCTGACGGTATTTTGTGAGAAAAGTCAACGCACTGCCAGCATGCTAGCTTTTGTTCTCCTTGGAGAGCATCTTCCACACCGAGCGTGAGCACAATTTCCGAAACCCCAAACGATCTGTTATAATTTCTTTGAGAACAGTCCTTGAAATTTGTGGGAAATGCAAAAAAAAAAAAAAAAAAAAAAAAAACCCGCCGAAATTGTAAAATGTCTGTCGTCAGGAACTTTTGCTTCGACAGCACTCACCAAATCATCGTTGACAACAGATAGCCGGCAGCTCTGTTCTTCGTCGTGCATTGTTCTCACGATCATTTTCTCACCATTCCATCACTCATGGCAATTTGACCATAGACCTCACAAATCTGACAGTAAATGTCAAGCGGTTTCATATTTCTTGCATTTAAAAATCGAAATTACAGACTGTATTTCACAGTAGGCTGGCAACTCCATCTTTTTAAGCATGTTAAATACACAAAACATCAACCAAGCATGATCTGTCGATATCATAATGACGTTTGTGGCTTGCCCAGAAATGAGGGAAGTCAGCGCACATACGCAAATCACGACCGCAGCGCTGGTCGCGATATCGCGCATGCGCGCAAGGCACTATTTTAAATATTCGCAAACGGTACTTACTTTTCGAAATATGCTTCGCATCAATGGTAAAGCAGTGTATCTCACATTTTAAAGTTTTCCTCAAATGTTTTCGAATATACTTAAGCTCACTGTTTTACTTTTATAGAAATATGACCAATTCAGTTGCTGCAATAGAAGAACTGCCACACACATCATCTCGGCAAAATAATTTCAGTGACTTAAGATGTAAAAATGCATTTAAATTATTAATTGATACAAATTCCGTTTCGATACAGGCATTTCAATAAGCAAATAGACCCGGAATTCTTAAAAAAAAAAAAAAAAAAAAAAAAAAACCCTGCACATCCTTCGGCAAAGACCAATGGATGCCATTGAGTGATGCGAGTATTTTGATGTTTCCAGTACTAATGAATCACTTTCAGTTTCGATTATTACTTCCTATTTTCAGATTTTGTCCGCAGCTGCTGCCGCTGGAGTTTCCGTGGCCTTCGGAGCACCGATAGGTGGAGTGCTGTTCAGCTTGGAAGAAGTAAGTATCCATTGTATTTATTTTTGACTTTTATTTAATTTTCCTAATGCTGGCTAACATAAAAATGTGTTCACTCTTTTGCAAAGGCACTATATCCATAACTTACTTGTAAACTGGTCTAACTAATATTTCAAGTAGAACTGTAAAATATCAACTGTTAAAAAAAATTTTTGAAAAGAATTTTTTTTTTAATTTTTAAAATACTCTTGCTTCCATAATAAGTCAGAAAACTAACTTCGAAACGCCTTTTTATAACACTTTTTTAAATTTCTTAACTTTCTGTGCAATTATTAACGCTTAGTGAGACGTCCAGAGCTGGATACAACTTTTGGCCGCCAGCCACTGAGTGGTACACGAGGCTCCCAGTTTCACCCCCCCCCCCCGCCTTTCAGAAAAAAGTTAATGTCAATTTTCTTTCACATTCTGTAGGTGATATAGTACTGAAATAAGTATACTTAAGTGAGAATTTTCTTTTTCCTGCTCTAAACGAGACCCAGCCTTTTTTTTTTTGATTGGAGATTTAACGACCACCAAGAGCAACTCAATGGGCTATAAGCACTCGCCCGTCCCTAATTTAGGGTCACTGGTTCCAGGGAAGGGAGAGAACCAGTGCCGTAAGACAAACACAACATCCATGCCTCACCGGGATTCGAACCCGGACCCCTTTTGGACGAATGATCAGAGGCCATCGCTTAGACCACTGCGCCACCGGGGCGGCAGACCCAGCCTTAATCCGGTATTGAAGATGTCAAGAATCCCAACTACCACCACAAGTAAAGGAATTCGTCTCACAGCAAAAGTAACTTCCTTTGTAAAATATTAATTATAATTGTGTTTTGTCTGTAACTATTAGTTTAAAAATTTAACTTAGTGCTTCACTGGTGACGTAAATCCATGAACTGACGTAATCAATTGTCTTGTGGTATGTGGTATCATTCTCAGATGAGTTTCCGTTTTTTTTGCAGCAGCTGGAAAACTTAATCATAAAAAAGTCTCACTTCAAAATAATGAAGCCAGGTTTCAGTAACAAGTCAGTACTTACGAACCATATCCATTTTTATTCAGGAATTCAGCAAGTCACCAGTAGAAACAAATCACTTCAAAAATTCACCGTCAACAAGCCATGGTAACTCAATCATTGAATACAATCGGCTTATACAACAGTCGTTCTAATACAATAGATCTATTGAATAGCTCGCTCAAATTCTCTGCATAAATGTGCGCTAACTGATACAATCAGAAATTCTGTGGCAGGTAAGTTAGAGAATATTTAACGAGAAGAAACTTTTATAAGAAAACAGGAACTCAAAAGGAGGTTAAACCAGAGATATGCATCACATCTTGTGAAGGCATAAAAGAAAGTCATGCAATACAGTCGAGTCCCATTAGAGCGAAATCCAATAGAGCGAAAAACCCGTTATAACGAAATTTTAGCATTCCCAACAAAATTCCCTTTAACGAAATGTATTTTTAAATCCGTTTGAACGAAATTCATTAAAACGAAATTTTCGTTACAACGAAGAAATATATTGAATTTTGAAAGAAAATTTTTACATTATAACGAAATTTTCAGCCCTGAAAACAAACAGCACATTCCTTTCGAACCTCTTTTCCCCACATTAAAAAAAAAAAGGCAACTTCTGTACCTGCCTTTTTGCACTTGGATGACTCACTCATTTTCGCTCACCTGTGGCGACTGACCTACGACCAGATGCCGGTGTTTCCATAACAACCTACCTGCCACGAGCGGTAAGCCCATCCCCCTCCTTTTCTTCCGCAACTGGAACGCAGTTTTTCGGTCCTTGAAAAGAGAGATAAGACGCAGTTGAGCCCTGGATTTTGTTGCAAAAAGAGGAAATTACATTCATTTACATTATTTGCAAGAACTTTTAAGTTTTGGCAGCAACAAATTTCCATTTTCAAACAAAAATAACATATTTCTTTAAAATGTAAATACTATGTACATACAGTCGTATTTACACTTTAAATTTCTTCTTCCATCGGTTTATATGTACTGTATAAGAAGAAAAAAATCTTTAGTGTACAAAAATGGTGTAAACTTTATGAAAGGTACGTATGGAATTATACGTACTAGAGAGTTTTCTTTTATGTTTTAAGATACAGTACAGTATAAGCGCTTTAAATACAGTCTATTTCCGTGCGTCATTAAAAAAAAAGTGCAAAATTAAAAAATTCATTACAACGAAATTTCGATATAACGAACAGATTTCGGCAGTCCCGTGAAGTTCGTTCTAAAGGGACTCGACTGTACTAAACCATACATTGAAAAACAGAGACCATGCTAAAACTGACGCTGCTATACACCGAAGAACCAAAACATTATGACCACCTGCTTAATACGATATTGGTCTCCTACGTGCCGCCAGAACAGCCCTTAGCCGGAGAGGCATCAACACACAAGATTTCTAAAGGTGTCTTGTGGTATCTGGTACCAATATGTTACCAGGAGATTCTTTAACTCTCTTGTAGGTTACGTAGTTGAGCCGCCACAGAATGGATTTGCTGTTCAAACAAAAACCACAGACGCCCAATTGGATTAATGCCTGGAGAATTCGGAGGCCAGGGCAATACCTGAAAGTCTTCCTCATCTTTCTCGAACAATCCGGGCAGTGTGGCATGATGCATTATCCCCCAGAAAAAAGGCATTAATAGAGGGGAATACCGTTACCATGAAAAGATCTACCTGGTCTTCAATGATGTTTAGGTAGATGTCATAGTTCCCTGTACCTGAATGACTGGACCCAGGGTTTCCCAACACAGAACATTGCCCAAAGCGTTACACTTCTTCCAGCACCGGCTTGTTATCATCCCACGGCGCATCATGGTGCCATAACGTTCTCAAGTAAACGGCGCACACGTACCCGGGCGTCCACGTGGTGCAACAGGAAACGAGATTCGTCGGACCATACGGCCTTCTTTCAATCATTCGAAGTCCAGTTCTGGTACTCGCGTGCCCATTGTAGGTACTTTCGACGGTGAACCAAAGTTATCATGGACAGTCTGAGCTGCCGGCGGCTACACAGCACCGTTTTCATCAGGGTTCGATGTACTGCGTGTTGTGGCACAATACGCCAGTCACCAACACTCAAATTACCGGCACGTTGCCCCACAGTATACCCCTTGTTGGCTTGTACCATACGGGCTAGCCTTCTTTCACTTCTAGCATAGATGAGCCGTAGTCTGCCCACAGAGTTCGAGATTTTTCCTTCCTCGGAACACTTTTTGAAGTTACAATTTGGCCTTTGTCAAACTTGTTTAAGTACTCTGCCTTTCCCGTCTGAAGAACAAGAGTGACACTGATTAACAGAGATCAGCATCAGGTGTTATTTATACTGTTCCATAACCTTTACAAGCGCCCTCGTTTACCTGCAGTTGCTTCGATTTGCATAAAGACTCGCTGGTCACTATCTCTCTTCGGTATAAGTTCTCAGTTGTAATATACACGGTGATTCTTAATTATCGTTGGGGTTTCAGTGGCATATAATCGGAAAACGGGGAAACAACAAACTGAAACCGCGAACAGAATACGACAGATGACAACTAAACGTTTTATTACCTGTAGAATCGATATATCATATCGCTAAACCACTTCGACATGCGCGCCTTTCGTGGCACATAAGATATCCAAGCGATAATCAATTTCCCGCCAAGTGTTCGCCAGAATCTATCGCAGCACCAGTTCTGGTCTTCAAGTCCTCGAGGAAGGTCACAGGGGTCTGGTAAACGATGTTTTTCACGTTTCCCCACAGGAAGAAATCTAGTGGTGTAATATCGGGTGAGCGTGGAAGCCACAGAATGGTTCCACCACGCCCAACACAGCGCCCAGGGAAATGCAGATCAAGAAATTCTCGGACAATAACAGCCCAATGCGGCGGTGCTCCATGGTGCTGGAACACCACACTGGGCTCTCGATATTCCAACTGAGGCAACAGATACAGCTGTCCAGATAGGTCACCGTTGTCACTGTTTTCTCCACAAAGAAAAAAGGGGCCTCAACACTTCCGAACATGACAAAGCACACCAGACGTTCACCTTTTGACTATCTCGTTAGACTTTCTTGAATGACGCGAGGGTTTTCGGAACCCCATATTCTGCATTTATGCCGATGTACCTTCCTCGAGATGAAAAACCGTTGCTTCATTACTAAATATTCATGTCCGTAGGTAATGTTCATCAGCTTCGACTTTGGACAAAATGCTTTTTCTTTAACAGTCGGCATTTTGAAGTACGACATCAATTCAGCGAGTACCGTGTCGCCACATAAAACTTCCCGCGGGGAACTTGTTTATGCTGTAGGCAGTGTTATTCGGTCGCTTACGGTTTGATTATGCCAGGCCACGGAAACCCCGACAATAATTATGAATCAGGCTGCATTTTACAAACAAAATAATTATTAGCACTCCCTCGAATATTGATGTCATTTGTAAACCTGCAGTAATGACGTTCCTCTAAGGTATACGATTTGCAGTATAACAGTCATATTTGTTGTTATGTAAAGCAGAATCCTGATGTCTCGGTTCTACCAATCCTTTTTTTTTTTTTTTTTGGGAAATGCTTTCTGGCGAGATTGGAGTAAATGAAGAAATTGCCATATTCTCGGTACCAATTTTTTCTATGCCTCTCAGCACAGGAGCTTTTCAAGAACAAATCAACGTTCTAAAGGAACAAACCCTAAACGGAGTACCCTTGTGTTTTAAGTTATTATGTTCTAAAATCATATCATTCCAGGTGGTTTCTTTCTAAATCGAATATCGTTTGGCATGTTTCATCGCAAACAACTAGATACATAATTTTGGTAGTACGTTAACAATACTGGGGTTGTGTCTGACACTGTACAAAAGTTATTGCGAAGACGCACATCAGAGAGACAAATCAAAACTAGAGCATAAACGTTTTTCAAAGTAAAAGTGTTCAAAGAGCAGTGAATTTTCAAAGCAGTAGGTGGATCTTTACGTTTCTAGCACGACAAACGTTTCATCCAGAAAGTTCGTATTATTGGTGGCAATTTCATACAATTTTTTTAATAGAGAGAATGAGGAATAAACATAGTTTTATGAAATTTAATCACAATGATTTTCTGTCACACTTAAAATACCGATTTTATGTGTTATTTTTATAATTCGAAAACTCTTTTTCACCTTAACTGTTGCTCTTATCTTTTAATTTCAACTTCCTTTTTTGTGACACCTCACATCAGTTCGAGCACCTACATTTCTCTCAAACGTTTATTCCACCTTTCATACACCATGTTATTCCAAATTTTACCGTGTACAGCATTTCTGACTTTAGAATAGTCTTGAAAGCTTTACTTTTCATCTCCTCCACCTACACCGAAGAGCCAAAACGTTATGACCAGCGCGTCCTTATGAAAATCGAAGCAACTACAGGTAAAGGACGGCGCGTGTGAACGTCATGAAATGGTATAAATAACACCCGATACTAAACTATGTTAATCAGGGTTATTCTTGTTTCTTCAGATCGGAAAGGTAGCGGACTTAAGCGAGTTTGACAAAGGACACATTCTAATCGCCAGATGACTGGGTCAGGGAATTTCCGAGACGGAGAAGTTTGTGCGGTGCTCACGGTCAGCCGTGGTTAGTACCAATGGTTAGTACCTCCAGAAAGTGGTCCGAGAAAACACCACTAACCGCTGGCAAGGTGTGGGCTTTAGCAATCCCCCCTGAAGATTAAGAAAGCCTCCGAATTGGTCTGTGAAGTCAGAGCTAGTGGGCCGACCGACTCGAGCCTCGAGCTCTCCGTTCCTGAAAACGCCGACGAAGTACTGCGGTGTTTATGCAGAGAAATAATTTCTCGAGTGCGATACTAGACAATTTGTGCACAACAATAAATCGACCGTTTTTTTCCTCTGTATTTTTTGTCCTTAGATAACATCAAAAGATTACATCCTTAGCTTTCATTTTTTTCTTCTCAATTTCCAGCAATGATATCCGTAAATCGGGGAATTCCAAAGTTTTGCTCTTGTGCTGGGAAATGATTTCATGAAATGTTTCCTTTAGTTTTCAGTTTAGCTAAAGGAACAAAAAATAAGTTTTTTCACGCATAACGTGAAAACCCCAGCATTTTACGTTAAGCATTTTTGCAACTACGATCTTTTTAAGTGCGTTAATGGCAAATTGGTAGGACTGTATGAACATAATCATTTCACTGAACATTATCACTTCAGTTAAAACTTTTAGAAATTCCCTTCGCGTTCGATTTATTAACAAAAAAAAAAAAAAAAAAAAAGAGTTTTCCTTAATTACGTAACGAACGGGAAAGCAAAAATTTCGATTTAGTGAGTATATTTACTGAAAATACCGTAAAAAGATGTGTGCTCGAATCCAACTATTTCTGGAAGGTAAAAAAAAAAAAAAAAAAAATTATAAATTAAAATCATTTAGGTAAAAGTTCTTTGTCAAATGAACATGGAATATATTAATTTTAAACTTTCGGATACATTTGTTGGACATTCCAATAAACTTTTCTTTTGGCTAGCCTTCAGATTATCAGCACATCAAGTAGTTCTGTACATTTCGTTCGGATTATTGTTTCAATTAGGACACTGATACACAGCAATTTTATGAAGAAAAATGACATTTGTTTTACGGAAATGAAATGTTCATTAATAAATAACGCACTTATTTATTGCCAGTTTCTTTGCCTGGTTAACCTTAGTACTTGATGCGCTGATAATAATGTACATCTTTTTTTTTTTTTTTCAGTTTTGAACACTACTAACTACGAATTTTGTAAAGAAAAATAATTATTACTTTATGGAAATTAAATGTTGAATGGTATTTAATACCATTATTTAAACGACAATAAATAATGAACTGATAATCGGAAGGCCCTTAAATTTTACAATTTTACTTCGTCAATTAAAAAAAAAACAAAAAAACCCGACTGACAATTCACTAAATTATAATTGTATTTACAACGAAAGCAGAAAATGCTGTCATGAGAACAATTAGGCTTAACCAAGCTTTGAATTCACGGTGGGTTCAAACTTCTTCATTGGTACGGAAGAAATCCGCCTTCTTTGAAAGCTTTCACTTTCAGGAAAGCTGAAAACAGTGGCTTTTGGATGTGCTTTGTAATTAGATCTATATAAAGGCACTCAATATTTTCCAGGCATGTTATATAAAAATGCTTACTCACGTTCACGACTACCGAAAGCACAATACTGATCAATGCCGCATGGACGCCAAGCTAATATCGGCATTCCCTTTACGTTTGCCCTTTGACCTCTCTGGAGAGAGAGAGATTGCGATGGCCCTTTGACGTCACACCCCTTCGTAGTTCGTACGCTGGGGCTTTCTCTCTAAGGGTTTTTAGCTGACCACGGCTCATCGATGCTGGAGTCCAGCGAAGGCTATCCCGTATGGTATGAGCCAACAGAAGAGATACTTTAGCGCAACTTGCCGGTATTTTTTTCTTTGATTGGAGGTTTAACGACCACCGTGAGCAACTCAATGGGCTATAAGCAGTCGCCCGTCCCTAATTTTAGGGTCACTGGTTCCAGGGAAGGGTGAGAGCCAGTGCCGTAAGACAAACACAGCATCCATGCCTCACCGGGATTTGAACCCGGACCCCTTACGGACGAATGATCAGAGGCCATCGCTTAGACCACTGCGCCACCGGGGCGGTGCCGGTATTTTGTATGCTGGTGACGGGAGCATTGTGTCACAACACACAGTACATCGAAACCTGCTGAAAATGGAGCTGCGCAACCGCAGGCAGCTCCCAGTAACCATGCTAACTTTGGTACACCGTCGAAAGTACCAGTGGCATATCTTGGGTCCGAGACCTGGGCTATCTGAATTGACCTAACCCCCCGCCGCCTCTCCCCCCGGTACTGTTTTGTTTTCTTTAATCGCGGTTTGTGGCGCAGTGGTTTAAGCGATGGCTTCTGATCTTCGTCGCCGCCCCGGTGGCACAGTGGTCTAAGGCGCTGGCCTCTGATCATTCGTCCGTAAGGGGTCAGGGTTCGAATCCCGGTGAGGCATGGATGTTGTGTTTGTCTTACGGCATTGGCTCTCTCCCTTCCCTGGAACCAGTGACCCTAAATTAGGGACGGGCGACTGCTTATAGCCCATTGAGTTGCTCACGGTGGTCGTTAAACCTCAAAGAAAAAGTAATAGAAATAACTTTTTTTCTAAATTTTAGGTACATGCTATTGCTAACATACCAAATAATTATGAGGATTAGGATTTGAACACTTATTTGTACATGAACTCCATTCTTCTTTCCTTTCGTGTGAACTTGAGTGTTACGTTTTCATAAAAAGCTTCTTCCGAGTACTTTTCCATATTTGAAAAAGAAATGTTTTTCTCTTTTGACAAAAAAGCCAAGTTTCTCGAATGTACAATGTCCTTGTGTGGCTCAAAGATATATCTTGATTTTTTTTTAATACAGAAAAACTTCTTTCGGCAGTTGCTGTTGTTGATGGAAATTTTAATATTAGTTCTGCTAATTTGTACACCTCACTAAACCCAACGTCCAATTTATTCAACTTTATGTAACAAGTAATGTCTCTTAATGACTTATTTTTGTATTCATCAAAGGAATAAAACACCATCTCATTTTTAGTCGAGCTGTATCAAAATTTGAAGCATAGAGTTCTTTCAGTTCTTACGGTAGATGTTCAGAAAAGCTTTCACAAAATTTATCAAAAACAGTTCGAATCCAACAAAGCTACGAATTTAAGATATAATATAACTGATTTTAATTCATTGGTGGTTCACACAAACTGAAACAGCTCTCACAAAACACGTGCGGTTACGGGAGGGAGCATGCGAGTGACTAAGGTAGTCCGAAGTCTTCTCCTTTCTGAGCGAGCCAGTGCGCAAAGCAATGGGTCATTCACTTTTCGCCCGCATATTCATGTTGTCATGGAAACGCTAGCAGGCGATCGTATGGAAGGTATTCGAATCAGAACAGCGAAAACTCTATTAGAGCTGTTTGCGTTAGGACCGTTGGTGATTCTCGCTCGCCGGACTGATTCTCTTAGTCAAAAGAAGCGAATCTTCACGGGCTTTTGTCGCAGCGAAAGCATCGATATATCTTAATACCGTTGATAATTGACTTTTATTTGTGCATTCTCTGGGCTTCGCAGCTAGCCTCGAAAATACGCCACTGGAAAGTACCTACAATGGTCACGCGACTACCAAAACTGGACTTTGAATGATTGGAAGAAGGTCGTATGGTACGAGGAATCACGTTTTCTGTTGCACCAAGTGGATGCCCGGGTACGTATGCTCGTTTACTTGAAATGTTGGCACCAGGAGGCTGCGTGGGATGACAACAAGAGGGTGGAGGAAGTGTAATGGTTTGGGAAATGCACTATTGGGAAACCCCAGGTCCTGTCATATATGTGCAGGAATCTATGACACCTGCCATCTACCGAAACATCACTGCAGACAAAGTACATCCTTTCATGGCAACGGTATTCCCCTCCAGTAGGGCCTCTTTGTGGGGGATAATGCGTCATGCCACAGTGCTCAGATTGTATGAAAAAGGTTCCCGGAACATGAGGAAGAATTCCAGGTATTGCACTGGCCTCCGAATTCTCGAGATGTTAATCCAATCGGATATCTGTGGTTTGTGTTCGAACAGTAAATCCTATCTACTGCGTCTCAACCACGTGACTTACAATAGTTAAAAGGATCTGCTGGTAACGTGTTGGTACCAGATACCACAAGACATCTTTAGAAATCTAACTTACAAGATTTAAAGGATCTGCTGGTAACGTGTTGGTACCAGATACCACAAGACATCTTTAGAAATCTAACTTACAAGAGTTAAAGGATCTGCTGGTAACATGTTGGTACCAGATACAACAAGACACCTTTAAGCCCCGTCCACACTTGGAAACATTTTCAGAAAACATTGTTTGCAAACAATTGTGGAAAGAGTTTGCAAACATTTCGGAAACAT
Organism: Macrothele yani; assembly: GCA_039090855.1. Classification (NCBI taxonomy): domain Eukaryota; kingdom Metazoa; phylum Arthropoda; class Arachnida; order Araneae; family Macrothelidae; genus Macrothele; species Macrothele yani. The sequence continues at coordinate 46,003,713 of CM077004.1, forward strand.
TTCTGAAACAATTTTTTTTGTTCTCGTAGAAGGAAACAATGTTTTTTGTGTTTTCCATTTCAAATGGAAAACAGGAAACATTACAAACACAGCAATAAATAAGGGCATGTTTGAATGATATTTTAATCTACATTGTAATCATATGTTGGGTTTATTTTAAATTACCTGTCAAAGAAATGAATTTCTTGATGACAGGTAAATCCAATCATACAAAAAAAAAAGGCAAATATCGTGAATTTGAATTTATTGAATATTCTGTCATTCATCATAGCAATACCATGCATGACAGAATTCAATACAACAATACATTATTATAGTAAATCTGTGCTAAGTATTTGAACGAAACAAAATGCAGTTTCAGTAATGTATCTGTAGAATGCTATAACACAATTACAATAAACATTCCATTAATTACAATTAAAGAACTTGCACAATTAAACCAAAATGTAAGAAGTAGATGTTAAGAAATGTAAAAGAATAATCTATGTCTACATATAGCATTGTATGTGGATGACATGGAGCCAGGGAAAAAGGCTTTAATGAAAAAGCCTGACGAGCCCCTAGTCCCCAAGAACACAGTGCACAGAAATTCACAGGGAGACACGAATTATCATAATACGTAGTACAGGTAAGTTAAGGAATACATTATGATAATCAACTGTATTTAAAAATTAGGTGGCATATAGACAGTACAGTTACAATACGTAGTAATATTAAACACATGCCAACATAACAACTGATTAGCATAGTATAAAAAAATAATGAATGATTTAGTTAGGATATTTATATATATGCACCAAACCAATGCAACCGGAAAATACACATCCCAAGAATATCTGTACAGCACATTAAACAATCATGCAGCAATAAACAAACCAAAATCAACAAGACAAAATAATGTGCCACCATATCCCAGAAAAGAAATCAAGGCATCAATTCAAATCATATCAGCCAGCCAATAATTCAGTAGTTAATACTCTTCTGAATGCCCTGAAGCTAAAAATTGATTTAATGTGCAAGGGTAATCCATTCCACTGTCGCGGACCGGCTGAAATAACACTGTAATGTAAAATATTTAGATGTTCTCTAAAAATAACGAAGTTTGCATTACCCCTGGTATCATGAGAATGTGAAAATTGGTGCAATTCCAGAAGACTCATACATTCTATTGTGCATAAAAAGTTATAATCTAAATATATAAAGTTTATTAAAAGGGATTATTTTATATGAACAGCAAACAACAGCCATAGCACTATTAGTATCCAATAAGCGAATGTATTTCTTTTGTAAAATGTATATTCTATTGACATTACCCAACGTGGTCTGACCCCAGCACAGTAGACAATAAGAAAGAAGTGGATATATGAACGAGCAATACAATATTAGTTTTAATCTTACCGTCAACATACCCGAAATTTTATAAACCATTCGTATACGTCATCTAAGCTGATTTGCCAAATAATTAATGTAATTATCCAAACGTAGAGACTCCGGAATAATAAGTACACCCAGATTTAACAGTCGTCTAAAATGTAATGGGAACTCCATTAACAAAGATACCAGTTGGGGCAGACGGTTGGATTTATTTTTTCAATGAGGACAATTCCAGATTTGTCAAAGGCGGCAAGGCATAGCTACGAAAAAAGGCGCCAAAAGGCTTGCTGAGAAAAGTGCCCGGAATATCTGGTCACTGGAAGAAAGCAGAGAATGATGAGGATTACACATGTGCGAAATACGCACATGTGCAGTCACTTCGCGCTCTTTCAGAAGGTCATGCGTAAACATCTGTACTCATTTCTGCTGTTTTTGTATTATCTTTTTTAGTAATAATAAGTATGTGGACTCCGGAAAAAACCTTACAACTCATTCAGGAGTTCCAGTTACGGAAAATACTTTGGGACGTCAGGGTAAAAGCTTCGGAACCCAGCACCTTCTCGAACCTTGAGGTCAGTTAATGAATTGAGGCCATAATGAGACCCCTCGTGCAGAAGTTTTCGAGTCCACCAACGTTTTTTCCTAGGCTGACGCGAAACAGAGTCCAGCTATCGCCACGTCCTCCTCGGAAAACATCTTGAAGTCAACTTGGCATGTATGGACGCAAAACATCAATGAAGCATGTTTGAAAAACAATGTTTGCAAACTGTGTGCAAATTGTTCGCAAACAGTTTGGAAACAAAGTTTCCAAGTGTGGACTAGGCTTTAGAAATCTGGCAGCGTCAATGCGTCGCCGGCTACGAGCTGTTTTGGTGGCGCGTGAAGGATCAACATCATATTAAGCAATTGGTCATAATGTTTTGGATCTTCTGTGTATTTCATTGCGCTTGCACAATGCCGGCTTTCATCTCGTATCCGATCCTTTCAAAACCAATTGCATATACAGTACTTTACTGCTATTATTATTATTTTTAAATTTACTGAATGTTTACAATGTTAAGTCATTGTTGGGAAGCCAGTAACTCATGTTTTTCATTTTGCAGGTCAGTTATTACTTTCCTTTAAAGACATTATGGAGATCATTCTTCTGTGCATTGGTGGCAGCTTTTGTTCTGAGATCCATCGATCCATTTGGCACAGATCACGTAGTTAAGTATTTCATGAGCAACACACGACCATGGATTTTTATTGAACTGCTACCTTTTATCATCCTTGGAATGCTTGGGGTAAGTTATGATAGAGTAAATTTTATTTCATTATTTAGTAACAACGTTTGATACCAAACATTCCATTTTGTCCCTCTGTTCGTGAAATCTTGCATAAAGGATTCTGCTAGTACCTAATATACTAGTTTTGGTCTTAAAAAATACTGAAACCTATTCTACAAAATCGATTGAACTGATAGTTAGGTATTCAGTCAGACCTAGCCATAAACAGTTTGTAGTTGTTCATTTCGCGGATTTTTTCTAGAGAGAGCTGTGTGTGGCATTGCCTCAGTACAGTAGTGGCCAAGATTGAGGAAACCTTTTGGAAAAAGTGTATTTTTGAGGTTTGATGGCTGATAACACCACGTTTGTTTTGGAGTAATACCATAAAATTATATATCAATGGAAAGATAATTTTATCAAAACTGTAATGCAACAAAGTTTGTTTAATTATCTGTATTCTATGAAAAGTTATAGCCAAATAGCCAGAAAAAGGAAGCACAACTTGCTTAGGTTGATATGAAGTAGCTTTCCTTCATTTGAATGTAGCCAATGAGCATGAGTGTTTAGAGAGCCAATAAGGTGTCATCTTGTTTTGGCAATGAGCCAATCACGTCACAGTTGGATTAAGCTATTGATGTCATGTATTGGAGCTAGGAGGAGGACATTTTTCAGTGTGTTATGTAATTGCTATCAAGTTGGTTGGTTATTTTGTGTTCTTTCATTTAGTGAGCTTGTAAAACGTAATAAAATTAAGGACATGACACAAAGAGTTGACTGGCCACCCAGAAAGCGATGTAAAATAGTACTATTAAGTGAACAATGATTCGGTTATGAAGAAATTAGAAGAAAAATTGGTGGAAACTTAACCAAAGGTGGCATTTCTAAATTTTGGAAGAGGTATAAGGAGACTCATTCACTACAAAACCAGACTGGTGAAGGCAGGAAAAGGTGCACAACAACAAGTGATGATATAAGAATTAAGAGACTGTACCTAGTTGACAGAAGAAAATCATCTGGGTGTATACAAGATGAAATGGCGCAATGCAATGTGAAGTTGAGTGCAAGGGCTGTTCGGCGCAGACTGCAGGAATTTGGTCTAAAAGCTAGAATTCCACGAAAAAAGCCATTTTTATCTCTTAAACAAAGATTGAAAAGATTAAACTGGGCTAAAACCCATATTAAATGGACAGCGGAACAATGGGACAGTGTTATTTGGAGTAATGAGACCAAAATCTCCCTCTTTTGTAGTGATGGCATAAAATACGTAAGGAGAAGAATCGGAGAAGATTTGCATCCTGACTGAATTACATGTACCGTCAAAAACACCCAGTTAGTGTTATGATCTGGGGTTGTATGACATCAAAAGGTGTGGGCAGAATTTGCGTGATTAATGGGAATATAAATTGCCAAAAATACATTAATGAAATACTTGAGCCGAAGTTGAAGCCTTCCGCACGAGATCTTTTCCATGATATTGAAGCATTTATATTTCAACAGGATTCAGCTCCATAGCATGTTGCTGCTGTGTGCAAAAAGTGGTTTTAAGATAATTGTGTTCCACTGCTGGAAGAATTAAAAGACTTAGAAGAAAAATTGGTGGAAACTTAACCAAAAGGTAGCATATCTAAATTGTTGAAGAATTATAAGGAAACCCAGCAATAAAACCCTATTGATAGAAGCAATAATTCAATCTTTGTTTCACATTATAACAGCTGCAGAACTAAAAAACTTGGTTCACTCCATGGGGAGGCGTTGTAAGGCCGTAATTAACGCTAAAGGTCACCCAACTAAGTATTAACTGACTAGGTGAGAATTTTTGTATATCTAATTTTTTCTATGTGTTTCACTTTTCTCTTTTTATAACTGCTGTTCTAATACAAAATCCTTCATAAAAGTAATTGCATTACATTCTTGATGAAATTATCTTTCCATTGATATATGATTTTATGGTATTACTCCAAACAAAAAAAAATGTGGTGTTATGAGCCATCAAACCTTAAAAATACACTATTTCCAAAAGGTTTCCACAATTTTGGCCACTACTGTATGCTAGTATAACCCTTTCCGCAAAATAATAAACTAATAATTATTTTTTACTATTTAACTACCATTGGAAATCATGTCGATCCATATGGCAAGCGGTCAGTTGTATAAATCTGTACTTATAAAAGAGAACGCCCTAACTGACTCATCACCGAATCTCAGAAACTACTGAACTAAGAACTTTCATATTTGGCAGGAATGCTCCTTTTACATCATACAGGGGCACTAAGAAAGGATTTTTTTCCTACAATAATTTTAAGTGGGTCGAAATAGGTTTTTTAAATAACCCAGCTTTGATAACGTTAGGACGTTTTGCAATGATCGAGGCATTGTCGCCCAGCAACTGAAGCGCCGACCTAAGTTTTGAATGACTTGAGTGGACCTTCTCAGTATATATTTTGTTCTTAATTTTTTTGTTCTGGATCTATTTACCAAAAAATCCTTAAAAATCACGTAAAAAGCGCTATATCATAATATGCCTTGCATTTAAACATTTATATTATCGTTTGACGTATCGAATGTCAAGGTGTTTTGAGTCAAAATCAAATTATCAACATTCATTTTCACCGAAGCAACGGTAACGTCATATAAGTGTTATTTTTATTTTTTATTTTTTGAGTCAAAATCACATTACCATTTGTTTTCACCGAAGCAATGGTGACGTCATATAAGTGGTAAAGTGACTGCAGTAAATATAAATATGAGGATAGATTTTTATAGCAATCGAAATTTGAAAAAAGGAAGTTTTCCCCTTGAGATATTAGCGATGGCAACACAATTTTGCTCACGCTTCCAAAAACATCTAACTTGCTAGCTTTTAATTGCACAGTTTCGAACGAAATTGTTTACGAAATCCCGTTCGAAGAACTGATATTTAGCTAGTTTGTTTATACGATTGGAGACCTTACGTAGCAATGAACCCTCGTATAATAATACAAAATACTGGGAAAATCATCTTGAGTAATTTAACACTTTAATGTGTATGCATTATTTCGCGGAATGTACGACAATTTTATCCCGCGAAATAACGCAATCTCGATAAACCAATTTTCATTGAATTTCAGATAAGACGTAATTAAATAGGTACCTTTCGTGTTATTTCTTGCGGTAGAACTGCATAAATTAATTTGTTGCAACTTTAAATACGAAGATGGAATGTTTTACCTAGTGACCTGTGAGCCGTAAGTCATAGGCCTGTTTACCCCTAAGCAGGAAAGGTTTTCCTGCCCGCTCTGTTACCAAGGCTAACTAGTCTCTTACGTAGTGACGTCACCGTACAGGACGGGGCAACCAACAGGATAGGTAGACCGTTGATATTCACTGAAGCACTCGCCGAAGAATATCAACCATTTTTAATTTAAACAGGATTTGAATGAAAACTTGCAACTAAGATGTAATGCAAAAAAAAAAAAAAAAAAACACCTGAAATACATGCAGGAAAAACTAACAGCCTTGTGAATATTTTAGGGTAAACCGAGATCTGTGCAATATTTTTTCAAATCTGTTTAATCTAAATAAGATGTTGGCATGACACTTAGCAAAAGACGGGATAATGATCATACATTTTAAGTTTTAATATATGCAACTGTCATTGTTTTTAAATAAATTCAAAAGAAGGAAAACAAAATCAGATATTACGTTACTAGAATCTCAAAGAAATTCCTTTATGCCGAACAAATAAAAACTTCAGAAACATTCCACGAACTAGCTTAATTGAAAAGATGGAAATTAATTTCATTAAATGGTAGGTTATTGTTTGTAATTATTCGCTTTTAATAGAAAAGTTAAAATTATGGATTTTTACATTTCGTCATATTTTAATCTATAATTATTGAGGACTTTAAGATCACAGATATCATATACAAGAAGCTAGATTGGACACCCAGCCCAAGAGGCGTGAGAAGGTAGGCGCCATTTTCAGCGGGTCATCACGATCCATTTAAGCAAGGCTACTTTGCAATAAGTCAAAGGAATACGAGTTTGGTACTGTGATTTTCTATTTATATTAAGATTCAAAGCAGTCAGTACCCATTTAGCGGCGGAAGTTATAAAATTTAAGTAAAAAACAGTAATATTCCTTAGTGCTAACTAGAATGCCAAGGGTCTTGCAAAATATTGAATTATTTCGGATTCGGCCAGGGCTTAAATTCCAGAGAAGACATTCCGGTATCTGCGATATAAAAAAATATCACGCTGGTTTTCATTTGCTGAGAGATATGATTTTGACGTTTCTTGTTAATGAATGCTTCCATTTAATACGCCATTTCGTTGCTATATTGCCCAAATAAATAATATGAAATGTTAAAAGCTGAAATTTCCTTAGTGCATAACAAGACGAAATATCAAAATGTTTGGTGAAATTCAAAACTTTCTGAGCAAACATAATAAATAAATCAGAATTACAGAGGTAATAGCAACAAGGAAAAAGATTCACATTATTTCAGCTTTTCTATGTAACGCATGTGGAAGCATTTTTTTTTTCGGGTTCAAATCAGTAGTTTGCTGGATTTAATAGCTACTTATTGATTTTAGATAAATTATTTGCGTTTCCATTATTTTAAATCGTTGCCGCATTACCTTATTAAAAATGTTTTCCAATAATTTTCTATATTTGTATACAATACCAGCTTTAAATTTTAATATATATATGTATTGTTTTCAGCATTGGGCAAGAGGCAAATAAGTAACAGCAATTATATTTTCGTCTCTCTGCGTAATATTTTTATCTGAGGAAGCTTTCACCATGATTTATACAATAACCAAGTCCAAACCATCCTGCGTAACGTGCCATACTCCGCCGCCATCTTGACCCGCTCAATGTGGCTCCATGCTTCTCTCAGCGCAAGCCCATGCTCAACAGAACAGACAGCCGATCTAGTCCCTTATACGATATCTGTGTTTAAGATACTGATTGTTTCCAGGAACCGACAAGTCATCTTGCTGTGCATTTCAGCACGTATCTATATGGTCTCATAACTTCAAGTAGTGATATACTCTTCTGGAAACAGTTCTCAATGTTATGGCAGCTGCAATATCAGTAGAATTCCAAACGATCGTTTTTTACGCTTTCCAACCGTAGGTTGAAGAAGTGTATATGCTCCAGCTTTTTCCGTCCGTTTGTCCGCATGATAACCCGCGTAAGAATGGTTCGATTTCGATGAAATTTTAGTATGTGGTTGGGGACCACTGGGGACGAACCCTATTAAAAATGGGACAAATAGGGTACGACATAGGAGCGGGATCCATTCCATTGCCCTTATGCCTCATAACTTGCGTAAATATGGTTCGATTTCAATCAAACTTTAGTATGTGGTAGGGAACCACCTGGGGACGAACCCTATTGAAAATGGGTGAAGTGGGGTTAAAGGTCAGGACATAGGAGCGAGATGCATTTCATGGCTCCTATGCGTCATAACGTGCGTAAAAATGGTGCGATTTCGATGAAATTTTAGTATGTGGTAGGGGACCACCTGCGGAGGAACCCTATTGAAAATGGGATAAATGAGGTCAAAGGTCAGGACATAGTATCCGGATCCATTCCATAGCCCTTATCCCGTACTATTGAGGTGGACGTCAAGTAATTTTGCTTCCTATACTTCCAATGGAAAAACTTTTGTACACATTTCCTTCACAATTAGCTAGCGTGTTTGTTCCCAAGGATGGAAATTTGAACATCGATTAAAATAACTTCATATTATAACTTGGAATACTTAATATTTTCTAAAACATAACCATAATTATATTTAAAAACAATAGCGTTTCCTTTGGTGGTGTTGAAACCAGAAAAAAGATGGCGCGACCTGTACTTTTGATGACGTCAGTAGACAAATAAATGTTGGATTGCATAATTATGGTTATGTTTTAGAAAATATTAAGTATTCCAAGTTATAAAATGAAGCTATTTTAATCGATGTTCAAATTTTCATCCTTGGGAACACATTAATTGTGAAGAAAATGTGTACAGAAGTTTTTCCATTGGAAGTATAGAAAGAAAAATTACTTGACGTCCACCTTAAAGGAGCAATTCTTGTCTAAGGATTTTGATGAAAGTCGTTAACCTACCGTTTTATGGTACTAGAAATCGATTTAGCTTGATCTCGACTTTGGGAAAATTCGTTTAGTGGGTTAAATAACCACACCGAGTTACCACGTCTTTAGTGTCATGGCGTCGTCCTATTAATGTTTCCCATGCTTAGAAATCTTATGAGGTCACACTCTCGCGATTCAGATGTTGGCGCGCGGTCACGCCATCTGCCTCATTACGTCACGCTTTGTGTGTAGATCCCATTAAAGTTTTATGACGTCATACTCTCGCGACCATCTGCCTCATCACGTCACGCGTTGTGTGCGTGTTACGCATTACTTCTAGAACAAAAAGTGAGTTGTGCCAAGGCCATCTTCATACCTCACCAGGCCTGCAACAAGGACACATGACTTGCCCGTGACGTTACAATCGTAGGGCTACTTTTTTTCAATAGACCTACGGATTTGACTCTTTTCGTTGTTTGTTTACGCTTTACAACCGTAGGTTGAAGAAGCGTATATGCTCCAGCTTTTTCCGTCTCTCCGCACGATAACTCGCGTAAAAATGGTTCAATTTCGATGAAATTTGAGTATGTGATACCTGGAGGCAAACCCTATTGAAAATGGACGAAATGGGGTCAAAGGTCACGACATAGAAGCGGGATGCATTCCATTGCTTTTATGCGTCATAACTTGCGTAAATATGGTTCAATTTCGATGAAATTTTAGTATGTCGTAGGGGACCGCCTGGAGACAAACTCTATTGAAAATGGGTTAAGTCAAGGTCAGGACTTAGGATCGGGATCCATTCCATCGCTCTTATGCGTTATAACTTACGTAAAAAAGCTTCGATTAAGACAAAACTATCATGTTGTTCCGGAAGTATATTTTACCGGTTCTGTTGAATATCATCGAAATGGGGTCAAAGGTCAGGACACAGGAGCGAGATTTTTTCTACAGTTAATATCCTCATAACTTGAGTAATGATTTCCGGTATGTTGGAAAGCGTATCATAATCAATGCATTGCATGAATTTACTAAATTGTTGTTTTTTTTTTGTTTTTTTTTTTTTTTTTGGCTTAACAAACCCCTTATTTGTACACTGGTGCAACTTTTTTTATGCTCATTACTCTCTCTTTTTTTCATTTTCCCGTAACCTTCGCAACTCTAACAATTCTTTCTGCATTTGATTCTGCTTTCCTTTCAGAACTTTCACATGCAAATTTAGACTATGGTTTGAGGAGCTCAAAGATAAAATCTGTATCTTCAGCTTTTCATTTTCCTTCATCGAAACTTCCTTTACCTTCACCAAAAAATCTCCTCTTCCTTCCATGAAATTCCACTTTATGTTTTCTGATTTTTCATACACATAATTTCAGTATTTTAACCATCGGCGCTCAACATGTGTTCCAAAATTTTTTCTTCACTATCGGAGTATTCTGCATTTTCAAATCGCGAACAGGGTTAGCTCTTTTCCTTTTCTCCTGTCTGTTCTTCCTGTCCGAAATAGAATTTACATGAGTGTCCCGGAAATCTTAAACTTGGTACAGTAGTGTCTTTTAGCGTCTTGCGGACAGGCAAACACGGAAGTTCATTCTTTAAATCACAGTCGTAGTGTTCCTCGGGGAAATGTTCGAACAACTAACTGAATTCATATCGTTGAAACTGTCAGCTCATTTGTACCTTAATTACCACGTTTTGCCAAAGCCCTCTAGAAAAAATCTATGATCATGAATGTCATTCTTTCTGGTTTTCGACTAATGATTTGGACATGTTACTATCGCGCAACCACCAGGCATATTCAGTGTTTTCAGTTTTCACGTATAACCAGGAAATAGCAAATTAATTTGCTACAAAAACAGAGCTCCAAATTCTCCAACGTGAAGTACAATGTATAATAGCTTTTAGACCGTAAGAACGGGAGCAAGCAACCTCAGGCCGCAGGGTGGGGAGGTAGAAGCTGTTCTGGACCGTGACGTCAAGAAGACGACCCCCGAGACAGTGACCACCGGAAGTTGCGGTTAAGCATAACCTTGGCTTTGAACCGTAGCAAACTAGAAATAAGAGGCCCTGAAACGATTTAGTCATGTGACCAAAAGGGTCTCAGCTTCTCTGCTCTGAGCTGCATATGAAGTCGCGAACACCATTAGTCCGTTAGTGTGCTGACGTGAAGTTGTTCATATTTTATTATTTTTATTCATTATTGTGATCCCCCCAACGAATTAACACTCGTAATAACGTAAATATAATGTTCATTTACTACTGCAACAGAAGAAAATGTTAGAGCGTTTTTGAAAAAAAAAATAAAAGGATTATTTTCTTCTACCAGCTGGTTTCTGCTGTTAACGTGCAAAGTTTAGTTATTTATATATACAATGAAAAAAATGTTATGCATATGTTTTGTTGGTAACATTATCTCAGTTGTTTAACGGTTTAGCATTTCCGTAAGGTGTATACATGTTACAGAAATGTTTTTTGCACCGCTGTTGTTTTTCTTAGTGGTAGATTTACTAAGTGCTATAAGTTCAAACGACAAAAGTCCGCCCTTCCAAAAAAAAAAAAAAAACGGCAGTAAGAAAAACTCAGAAAATATGTTCAAGTCAAGCAAAATAAATGCAAAAAGTACTTAAAAGTCTTCTTTCTTGAGTAATTCATGAATCAGAAACACACTGACACCGCACACCGGTAAGTAAACATTACGGGTATGGGCCAGAACCAAAAACACCGGCGCCGCAACCTCCGGAATGGCGGCAAAGCAAAGTCCTCCAATAAAAATAGAAGGAAATCGAAAAAAGTTCAGGGAAAATCCAACACAGAGTTCACCAGCAGCGAAACAAAAATTGTAAACAAGCCGCCATCATGGTTTTGATTCTGACATCCAATATCCCATCAAACACATTAAATATTCGCATTTCGTGCAACAACTTTTTAAGTAATTTATCAACGACATTTCATTTATTTTGTGCGGCAAATTTCAAAGTTCCTATCAGCGGGAATTCTAAGCGGAAACTTCGCAAATACTTTTTCAGTTTCGTTTAAACATTTGTATTTCTTTCATTTTGTACAAACTTTCAAAGAAATTTGTGAACTAAATGTTAACACACTTTATCGAAGTTTCCAACAGAGCACGCAATACTTCGTTGTGTTGCAATACTTCACTTTATCGAAGTATTGCAACAGAACCTTCGAAGTTTCCATCAGAGCACGTTTTATGAAATTCTCCCGCTACTCCGATTGATCCATCAGCATATTACTGATAGCTGATGACGACGCACACACGGTAGCTGGGACTCAGTTGGTTACATGACCTCAGTGACAGCCGTTCGTTTCAAGGCCTCTTCTTTCCAGTGGGCTTTGAACCAAGTGACGTCACTGTCTCGGCGGAGAGGAGAGCAGCTGGTTTGTTTACAACCATTGGTGTACCTTTTCTACTCTACTTACTTTGATCATCACCAGCATGACACATTTCTGTTTAGTCTGTATTGCAATGAAGAGTGATCACAGTTTCTACTGAGCTACTTGAGCAATTTTTTTGAAACCTAATTTTTCCACCTGGTTGGGGATGTGGTCATTTCTGTCGGATGAAATGTTTCTTACCAAACGTTTTAAGGTATTTCTCTAACATACACTTTGATACAGATCTTCATCAAACTTCATAATATTTCATTTTGTATTTTTCCAGTTATCGCGATTTTTCTGTGTTTTCCTTTATTTATGGAAACCAGTGTATTTTAAATGAATACGCTTTGACTTCTCGGATTCATGAGATACAATTCCGGTTTTCCCTCTTTACAAAAATTGCACGAGTATAGTACTGTATGTCACTATAGTGCCAGCTAGAATTAAAACTGTGCCGTTGGTTATGGGGAATATGCCGAGAAAAATGATACCGAAATCTTCCGAGCAAATCAAACTGACCATCAGTGAGGTCACATTTGTGTCTTTCCAGACGCCCTGAAAACATCCAATGACTGAAGCCAAACGTTTCGTCAAATTGCGATGCTTTTCATGCAGACGAGACGCAGAAATAATCAAAAGGACCACAGAGATTGCAGTCAGGAACAAAATCATGATGTTTTGCGACATTAGATACCATAATTCAGTACGTTGTCTGATCCATTGTACTGTTACAGGTATGCAATTGAACAGGAAAAAGATTTGTGAACTCAGATTCAAGCATACGGGAACTGAAAATAATGAACTAGTGCGCAAAATAAGAATGTGCAGCTGCCTGTACATGTTCAGTATTTGCTGAAAATCATCCTTTGAATTCTGGCTTAAACTCGTCATTTCCAGTCGGCCTTGTAGGACATCGAGTAAAGCACATATTTCCCAGCAAACGGCAGATATAAATACGCTGATGTAACAAAACATAGTGAATAAAATGTGCCATTGAGAACATTCGAAAAGAAAGAAGTAAAAGTAGCTAATGGCATTGTTAGATTCTTTTACAAAACCGAATGTGGCGTAGCTAATTATTATAGATACATTGCCGTTCGAAAGCCACATATTCAACGTAAAAACTAACGGGATGAAAACTGATATCAAGGTAGCAATCCAAGTGGCCGATGCAACGAACTTTCTTCTAGAATGTGACTGAGCCAAAGAGCTATTAAGGATCAGTTTTTTCTCCGCGTTTTGGAGATTTTCAATTATTCTTCCAAACTTCAATCTCTTTGAATTCAATGAAACACACAATGAGAAAGAAAGGGTCAAAGTCACGAAAACAAACGCAGCTGACACATTCCAGTTGCCTCCAAATAAATAAACAGTTATAGCTAATGTGTACAGCATTGCGACAAAATGTAGAATCCGACATATTCTAGAAAGCGTTCTCTTGTAACACCTGCCATTTCTTCCTTCAAAGTTTTGGTCAAATAAGCAAATTCCCAAATTATCAAGCGCAGCAATTATTGGTCTCAGATTTGCCTCAGTGGCGTAATGGAAATTTTCACATGAATGAATCATACCTATTGTTTTCTAATATATTTCAAAAAACATACTATTTTAAAGAAAAAAAAGTTTCTTTTTTGTTTTGAGCAAAATGGTGCTCAAATCAGGGTTGTCTGACTATTCCCTTAAACACAGTAGTTCGCAAGTTTAGTTAGTTATTACCAAACACTGTGGAACTGCACTTCAGAAAAATGAATATATTTATATCTGTACACGTACGTATTTCTCTGGCACGTCTTCTTCCATGGTACCCGCACTTCTGCAGTTTTTTCAAACGCGCCGTTCTCACCATTAAAGAAACAAGGTAATAAAATGGTTTTCGTGTGGTATGAACAATGCATAATCTGAGCGTTTTGATTTGTGAGGGACCAGAACACGGTACCATCCTGTGATGTCGTAGCATCACATCAGATGAATAATGAGAGGTTCAGAACAAAAAAACTATTATTGATCGCAGTTTATTCTCAAAATCGTTATATCAGAAAATGTATAGAAACACTTTTCCAAAACTCTTCCAGCGAGTGATTTAGGATAATATCTTCCTCCATACAAAGGAAAATCAATCGCTGAAAAGAAAAGTATGCTCCGTATCATGGGCAAATGAAACAATATTTTTTCGACGAACGGCCTTCAGTTAGTTTTTTTATCTGCTTTTTCTATTATACTACCACAAAAAATGAGTAGAAAGGTTTTGTTCTGAAAGAAATTGTTTTCTTTACCGTTATACTGGCGAGGAAACAGCAACATCTATATGCAGTACATGTATATAAAATTGAATGTTTGTATGTCCGCTATACAAATCTACAGTTTTCAATTTAGAGCCACCAAATTTGGGGTACTATCTCATGGTACTCTAAGTTAGACAGCAGACGTTTTTTGGAAGGGGTCGGAGCCCGGGGTCAAGACCCCCATCCCCACCCCAATTTCCGTAAAATCTACAGTTTTCAATTTAGAACCACCAAATTTGGTATACTATCTCATGGTACTCTAAGTTAGACCGTAGACGTTTCGGATGGGGTCGGAGCCCAGGATCAAGGGGCCATCATACAAAATTTCGTAAAAAGTTCCGTTTTTTACTTTTAAGAACTGCAACACAATCAACACTCCAATACCCGATCTACGGTCTAAGTTAGAGACAGTAGATAACAATAAGGTGCAAAAATATCCGTTTAAAGGCGCATTAAAAGCACAAATGAATAAACCTTAGGTTTCACCCATAACGGGCGGCTTCATTAGGAAGAAATACAATATAATGTAAATAGAGAGTTCCAGATATTCGAAATTCAAAACGGTAAACAAAAGGATGATCAATGCCAATGTCAAGTCGCATGCACGCGACGTCACATAGGTACATTGGATTTCAGGACCGCGGGATTCTCAGAAGAGAACGCCAGATGTACGGAAGTTTCATAGATGTCTCCTCGAAGGTAAATATTTCCATTCCTCTTCCTTTCTTTTTTGTTTCGTAAAAGTAAATTAACTAAATAAAAAAATCACATTTGCAGCCATCCCGGCTCGTCTTTTTTTTTTTTTTTTTTTTTTTTTTTTTTGCAGAAATATTACTGCATCAGGCAGTCATTGGCAGTGGCTGGCATTATTTTGGAGGAACCCTGCTTTTCACACGAACAAATCTACGTCGCCTGCTCAAGAATTGGCAATCCTAAAAATCTCTACAGTTTTGCTCCGAATGGAGAAACCTAAAATATTGTTCACCAAAAAGCAAGAACCTAAATGAATTAAAATAAACTTACTGGAAAATTAGAGAAATATCTTTTTCATTCATTAACCTTCACCGGCTAAACTTGGTGATTGCACGAATAGTAATATTTACCCGGGAAATACCGGGTACCCCTGCTAGTCGTGTATAAACTTCTGCATGGACTCCAAATCTCATGTTTCGGGCTCTAATTTGGGCGTTATTATCTATGATAAGCAGTAAAAAGAATGCATACTACTTGTCTTTGAGGTTGGAAGTTTCTTTTATGTTATATTGTAGGCTTAAAATGGTTAGAAGAGAAACCAACATTTCTGCGTCTGTATTCAGAATCCAGTTTCTACACAGTTAATTTCCTGCCGAGCTAGGTATTTATTTGGAAACAGCCATTAACCTTTGTAATTGCACATTTAGGGATTTTTTTCTGAAGTGGGGAATGAAGAATACCACGTGCAACTAACTTATAGGAGTTACAAGCGGACACCTGTTCCAAATTTGTGGCCACTGTCTTCAGGGAGGGGAGAAATTCAGAACTGTAAAACAAACGCACAACTCATAACGCCTCCGCGACTTGAAGCAGAGCTCATCTCGGACGACTGCCCAGAAACCGACGCCTCTGAAAACTTGGTCACCGGGGAAGCGCATTTTATTGTTCACAGTGTGTCGTAGGAAACCAAATCCACAAACTGTGAACGACAGAAATGCTGTTATACAACAGGACTGCTGCTCACAGTGTACACTGGCAATCCAAAATTACTGTTTTAAACAACAGGCCACCGCCCTGGTGGCGCAGTGGTCTAAGCGTTTGCTTCTGATCATTCCTCCATGATGGGTCCCGGTTCAAATCCCGGTGTGGCATGTCTGTTGTGTTTGTCTTACGGCACTGGCTCTGTTCCTTCCCTGGAACCAGTTGCCCTAAATTAGGGACGGGCGACTGCTTATAGCTCACTGAGTTGCTCACGGTGGTTGTTAAACCCTCAATAAAAAAAAAAAAAGGAAAACAAGCCATTGATTCAGAATACAGCCACTTTAAAGCCATGGCAAAATAACTAGTGGAGGATAGCGAAAAACTGTGCAGGCAACAAGTCTTTGGTTCAGAGTAAAACCAATTTGAAGCCATATCCAAAAAGGGCAGATGATAGAATCTTCAAGCCACAACTTACATTTTTACACAGAGCAACCCTTTTATCGGGTTGGTGCAAATGAAATGTCCGTCTTCAGTTGGTGGCCATGTTTCTTTCATCCTCAAAATCTGGCTTTTTTTACAGAAACGTCACATGACATACGTTTCAAAGACGGTATGCACTCAATGGACAAAACATTAGAATAGCTACCTAACAGCGTGTTGGGCCCCCTAGCGCGAATAACAGCCTGTACACGCCGTGGCATCTACTCCATCAGATTCCGGAGGTAATGCTTGCCATGCCTGTTGCAGCATTGTTCACAACTCCGCCCGAGACGTCGGTCCAGGATCCATGGATCTGATGTTCCCTGCCATGCCTGTTGCAGCATTGTCCACAACTCCGCCCGAGACGTTGGCCCAGGATCCATGGATCTGATGTTCTGTGACGTGCCTGCCCAGCAGGACGCACACTACATAAAAGCAGATAGCAGCGAGAACGGACGTCTGCGCAGCTCAGTTGGTAGAGCGACTTGTTCCGGAATAAGTGGACTCGGGTTCGATCCCCGGCGTGGACCAAAAATGACGGAGAAATTTACTTCGTTATAATGGCACCCGAACTTCCCGGATGACCCGGCCGTTAAAGATCTCGCAATGGTGTGATGTTCTTTCCACACCGCGAGATAGGAAAAATAAGAGAATCCCTTCTTCAGCGCTTCGAAAAATAAAAGTGTGTGATGTTGCATTCCACACACCAGATTGATAGGGAGTTCTCAAGTGCACGTTCTTCAGCGGATGGCTGCCTACGACGATTCATGGTCATGGCTGACCTGTGGGCCATGCCCCCGGCCCTCTTTTGGGGGTGGGGGTGGCGTTCCTTCCCTGCAGGACGCACACGATATAAAGGCAGATAGCAGCAAGAACGAACGTCTGCGTAGCTCAGTTGGTAGAGCGACTTGTTCCGGAATAAGTGGACTCAGGTTCGATCCCCGGCGTTGACCAAAAATGACGGAGAAATTTACTTCGTTATAGTTCCCAGCCATGCCTGTTGCAGCATTGTCCATAACTCCGCCCTAGACGTCGGTCCAGATGTTCCGTTCTACAGCATCCCAGATAGCTTCCACAGGATTTAAATCCGGGAACCTTGAAAGCCACTGGATGGTTCCAAACTCAAGTTAGTGTTCCTCGAGTCATGCTTGGGTGGTTGTGGCCCAGTGAGCACGGTGCATTGTCCTTCTGAAACAGACTATCGGTAGCAGGGTGCGCGTAGGCCATGAAAATGTCTAGGTGATCAGCCAGCACATTCTGGTAGCGCGCAGCTGTAAGGACCTCTCCAGACACGCTAAGGGGTCTAACGTGTCCAATGATAATGCTCCGCAAACCACCACAGAGCCGACCTGGTACGATGGAGCCATGGCCTCGTGCTGTCGACGCCACACCCGCAACCACCCGTCAGCTCGGTACAACCGAAAACGGGATTCATCTGACCACATGACGCGGCGTCACTCTGCTTGGTCCAGTTTTAATGTTTTCGGCACCAGGCGAAGCGTAATTTCCGATGACAAGCAGTCAACAGTGGCATATGAGTAGGCTTACGTAGCCTAGGGTACGAAGCTTGTGCCGTACCTTTCGCTGATTGACGCTGCTCGGGAATCCGACATTTAAGCTGGATGTGATCTGCGCCGCCGTTGCCAAGCGGTCGGTTTGTACGAGCCTGGATAGTGTAAGTCAACCGCGGTCATCAATGGCGTGTGTGTCTGCCACCGCTTTGTTCTTTGGGCGCTGGTACGTCGGTCTCGCTGTACACCCTTGATACGGTTGCCTTCAGAAACCCTAGGGTTATAACCACTTGGGCGATAGAATATCCCACGTGTCTTGCGCCGGCAATGCATCCACGATCAAAAGTCGCTCAGATTACCACGTTTACCCATGTTCATCGATTGCGATACGCTGTTGGGAAGCAATGTCATCCGCCTATTTATCTCCTGCGTTCGGTTAGGGTCTGTTCCACTCATCGCGGAGGATGCCCATGTCAACTGCCCATCGTTCCTATCTCTAATGTTTTGTCTACTGAATGTATATCTTGTGTACACGTTGTGCGATTCATTTTGTGAAAAAGTTCAATTACGAGTGCATGGTCTTCGGTCAAAGTGTAACGTAGAGAAGGCCGGTTGCGCGAATGTTTTCTATATGAGTTCAAACTCTGATATTCCACGAATATTGCAGCCCGAAACATCTGGCGCCTGGCGAAGTTGAAACAGCTGGATTCCCTACGAATCGACAGAGATCAATAAGACAGGTCGTCTGAAAGTATGCACTTCCCTCCTTGCCAAGTACAGACGGAGGGGGGGGGGAGATTTTTTCGTCGGATTGTAACCAACGATGAAAAGCGGGTCATCCACAACAATCGTAAGTGATCACAATGGTTGGATATCACGTAGCTACCTAAACACTTTCCAAATCCACCCTTGCACCCGCGGAAAGTACTGCGTCTCGTGTGGTGGTATACTGTCTGCTTGATTCATCATGCATTTTCCAACCAGGAGAGACCGCCATTCTGGACCGCTACTGTACTGAAATGCAGTTGAGGCACAAAGAGCTCCGTATCAAGTAGCCAGTTTTGATCAACAGGCATGGGGCCATCCTGTTGTATGACTGCGCATGCGCACACTCCCCTCCCCCACCAAAGGGCCGTCCAACAAATCCACCAATTGCACTACAAAACTGTACGCACTCTGCATATTTTCTCAGAACGTGTTTTCACAGATTATCACCTCTTCCGGCATCTGGACCATTTCCTGAGGAAAAACACCTACCCAAAAGATTAAGTCGCGAACCAGTCCGTTGCCAACCTTTTTGCCTCACCCACTGCGAAGTTTTATCTCCTTGTATCCATAGCTTTGCAACCCGTTAGCAGAAGTGTGTCGATGTAAAGTGGAACTACTTTGACTACTTGGGTAGGAACTTCCTATTTTTACAAGGGTTCGCAGGTGGCACTCCGATTTAACACATTTTATCTGCACCAACCGGATAAATTCATGTACATAAAAATGACAGATTTACTCTTCGGCAACAGACCATCTTTACACAAAACAACTCCTTTAAAGAAGTTTCGAAAAAGCATATAACTATGAATGAAATACAGGATTGAACCATTGTACAACACAAGTTTCGAATTTGTGAATCCATTTATTGGTGTAAATATGACATGAATGTTAAGTCAGATAATATCCGAAAACTTGAAATTTTCGTCGTCCTGGAGCGGGATTCGCTATATATGAATGCAGGTTGCTTCGAATAGCAAATCTTGTGATGGTTATTTTCAAATTAATCGGAAACTTGAAACTTGGTCGTTCTGGGTGGTGTAGTGGTTAGCAAAATCGGGCGCAATCCGGGAGACGTGGGTTCGATTTCCGTTCCAGGACGACGAAATGTTCCGAGTTTTCGGATATTATCTGACTTAACATTCATGTCATATTTATACCAATAAACGGATTCACACTTTCCAAGCATATACCTATGCATGTTGGTACGTCAAAAAGACGTCGTTTTAGACGTCGTCTGTAGTTGCTAAATGTTTCTCTTGCTTGTTTAAAGCTTCAACAGAAGCGAGCTTGAATGTGGGAAAAACATTGAGCTTTTTATAGAAGGGAACTTGATTCTTTGAAATTGTATGGTATTCAAAGCATCAGGAGAACTTGAATAAAAAGTTAATAAATCAGCAGAACTTGTTGCAGTCAAAGAGCTTCATTGGCTGGAGAGCATAACGGTTCAGAAAAAGGGAGTAACATACTCTTAAATACACACTGCTCTTTGGACTTTTTTTGCATGTTATTTTCAACACATTAAATTGAATTCCATCCCTTTCTTTATTTTCTTATCTTTTAGGGGTTAATAGGTACTGCTTTCATTCGTGGCAATGTAGCATGGTGTAAGTTCAGAAAAACATCTAAGCTCGGCCATTTTCCAATTACAGAGGTAAGAGAAAAAAAATTAATCCTTTAAATATTTCATATAAAAATTGAAAGAGTTATGCCACCCAATCTATGCTGTGCTATATATAAATTAAATCTTCATTTGAGATAGCATAAGGTGTCGGCTGAAAAATGAAAAAAAGGAATTGAATGTCATCATTTTTCTCTTATTGAAATAATATTGGATACGTGAAAGAATTTCACAAGGGAAATGAAATTAAACAGCAGATAAATAGAGCAAGTATGGAATTTAAGTATTATCGTCTGGAGCGAAATAACTGGAGGTTAGCAAAATGCGCTGAAATCAACTCGAACGAATATATTCGTTTTTTAAATATTGGGCCGAACGGGGCTCGAACGAGTGAACCTGCACATCATATACTCTTGCGCTCCTATTAGCTTTTTTAGCACGTCTTTTGTAAAAAAAGATCGCGCTTATGTTACCGGTTTGTCCGTACCCACGATATCTCTGCAACTATTAGTTCGATCTGAAAAATTCTTTTTGCATTGGGAAGCATGAAATATGCGAATGATGATCCTTCATTTCGTTTTTTTACGATATACAATTTCGCCGCTAGAGGGCGTAAATGCAGATGATGTCGAATTCAAAAATACGTATTATTCCACAATTTGCTTCTAAACATCCGATTGAAAAAAATCTTTTACCTTTCGATTCCATTTATGTCGAAGTGTATTTTAGATATAGTTATTTTTTCAAATTACGCATAGAGTTTCCGCTAGGGGGCGTAAAAGTACATTACATTTTTCCCGATAACTCTTCTAAAACTCCGATTTGAAAAAAAAAATCTTCAGCGGATACACCTCCTGATGGAAAATCTTTTGCATATAATTTCAAATTTTTTGTAAAGAATACTTTGGCTACCAGGGAGCGTAAGTGTACATTTTTGCTTATGATGTATTTGCCATAAAAACTGAGCTTCTAAAATATCGATTGAAAACATTCTTTCGTGGACTGATGCCACTCACATCGATAAACCTTTTCGCAATATTTTCTTCTTAAAATATTCCACAGTTTCTCCGCCAGGGGAGCGTAGATGTATATCTTATTTTTGTCAATATCTCTACTTCTTGGAGTCTGCTTTGAAAATTCCTTCTTTGTTGGATAGTGTTTTCAGTGCGACACGTTTTTCATATAATTTCAAAATTTTCAAGTAATTCATAGACTTTCCGCTAGCGGGCGTAAAGGTAAATGGCGTTTCCCCCTATATCTCTGCTTCTAAACCTCAGATTTGAAAAATTCTCTCTGCACCGGATACAGCTTCTGATGGGAAATTTTTTTGCACGTTTTTTTTTGGCCACCAGGTGGCGTAAGTCTTAATTGCCGCTTCTGATGTCATCATCATCATCATTGTCAACCATTATCAATCCACTGCTGGACGAAGGTCTCCCCAAGTTTCCTCCACAACGGTCTGTCTTGTGCCAGTCTCCTCCATGTCACCCCTGCATACTTTCGAATTTCATCCACCCATCTCCCATGTGGCCTTCTTCTGGGTCTTTTCCTGTCCCTTGGAATCCAATCTAAAATTTCGGCTGTCCATCGATGATCTGTCCTTCTGGCAGTATGTCCAGCCCATTGCCATTTCAGGGATTTAACTCTGATCATGATGTCTTCCACTCTTGTCATTTTTCGGATCCACGAGTTCCTCTTCTTATCTCTCCCTGGTTACACCAAGTATGCACCTCTCCATGCTTCTTTGAGTTGTCTGAAGCCTTTGTATGTCTCTTTTAGTTAAGGTCCACGTCTCTGCACCATACGTAAGCACTGGAAGGATGCATTGATCAAACACTTTTCTTTTAAGACATAATGGCATATTGCTCTTGAAAATTATGCTGTTTCTTCCAAAAGCTCTCCAGGCAAGTTTTGTACGCCGATTAATTTCTTCATCAATGTGACCCTCACTTGATATCTGCTGTCCAAGATAAACGTACGTGTCTGTTATCTCCAGCTTTTCTCCATCAATCGATAAATCTTCATTTCTTGTAAAAGCATTGAACATCACTTTTGTCTTCTGAAAGTTCATTTTTAATCCCACTTCTTTACTCTTGTCAGCAAGTTCCTGGATCATACTCTGCAGCTCTGATGGGCTAGTTGCAAAAATGACTACGTCATCAGCAAAACGAAGGTGGGTTAGATAATCTCCATTAATCTTTATCCCCTTGTTTTCCCAGCTCAGTGACTGAAAAACACCCTCCAATGTGGCATTAAAGAGCTTCGGAGATATGGTGTCACCTTGTCTCACTCCCTTTCCAATTTTTATGTGTGTTGTATTTTCAAACAGCCTAATCTTTGCACTTGCATTTTCATAGATGTTATTAATAATATTAATGTATGCATCTTCAATACCGCAGGTTTTCAGAGCCATTGTAACTGCTGATGGTTTCACCGAATCAAAGGCTTTTTCATAATCGATAAAAGCCATGCACAATGGAAGTTCATATTCCCTCGCTCTTCCAATTAGTTCTCTCAGCACATGGATATGATCTATTGTGCTGTAGCCACTCCTGAATCCAGCTTGTTCTCTCGGTTGAGCCATGTCCAGTGTTACCTTCAAGCGGTGTGAAAGAACTTTAGTGAAGATTTTATAAACTACTGATAGGAGGCTGATAGGTCTGTAGTTTCCGAGATCCTCAATGTCACCTTTCTTATGTAGCAGGATCATTGTAGCGGTGTTCCAATCCTCAGGAATCTTTCCTTCATTAAGGCATCGAGTGAAAATTTGGGCGAGTACTGTTTCGATTTCTCCACTTGCTTCTTGTATGATGTCTACAGTAATTCCATCTTCTCCTGGAGCTTTTCCCGCTTCATGTTCTTGATTGCATGTGCAACTTCTGCTGGAAGGACTGGAGGAACTCTAGTACTGGTATCTTTCATGATGTCTGGAGTGCATGTATCATCCCTTTCATATAATTTGGAGTAGAAATCTTTCACTCTTGTCAAAATTTCGCCTCTATTTCTTGTTACAGAACCATCTTCTTTTCTCAGTGCCATAATCTGTTTTCTTCCCTTACTGAGATGTCCCTTTGCTATCTTTAGGCTTTGGTTGTTTTCAATTGCTTTCCTCACTAGTTCACAGTTGAATTTTCTTACGTCTTCAGTGATACTTTTTCGTACTGTCTTGCATAGCTCTATATATTCCACTTTGGAAGTCACATCTTCTTTAGTTGTCCTCATCTCTCTTCTTTTTGCATCAACATTTTCGTTTTTCCTGATAATTTATTTACATGCAACTTGTTCTTAGACCCAGCTAATTTTGTTGCTGTTTCCATAAGAGCTTTGGTTACTTTTCTGTTAACTTCAGAGATGTCCACTTCTTCCGATGTTAGGCCTTCTAAAGCAGAGAACCTGTTCTTCAGTTCCAACTTGAAGGTATTATGGTGTTTTTTAAGGTTGGTTATGTCAATAGATTTTGTTTGTCTTATGAGCTTGCCACGTTCAAGTTTAGTGTTGAGGTGCATCTTACATCTCACCAATCTATGGTCACTACCAGTGTTGAACTTGTTTAGCACACTGCAGTCTTCTATGACGAATTTTTTGTTACACATAATAAAATCAATTTCACTTGTCGTCCCATTTGGATGTCTCCATGTCCATTTCCTGTGTGGCTTTTTCTTGAAGAAGGAGTTCATGATGAAAAACCCTTCTGCCTCTGCAAACTCAACGAGAGTATTTCCACGCTGGTTTCTGTTGCCGTGACCGAATTTACCTACTGAAGTTTCATTCTGTTGCCGTTGCCCTATTTTTGCATTGAAATCTCCCATAATTATTTTCAAGTGCTGCTTACCTTTATTATTTAGATGACAAATTTCCTCATAAAATTCTTCAATTTCTTCTTCAGGATGACTTGTGGTGGGTGCATAAGTTTGAATAATCTGAGCTTGGTATCTTTTCGAGAGTTGGATAACAAGCCGTGCAGCTCTGTCAGAGGAACTTTCAACTTCTACAACTTTATCCTTCAGTTTCTTGTTTATTATAAATCCAACACCACTAGTTCTGCCAGTATCTGTCCCACGATAGTAGAAGAGATGTCCACTTTTCAGTTCGATGAGATCTTCTCCTTTCCTCCTTACCTCACTTAGCCCCACGATGTCCCACTTGATCCTTTGTAGTTCCTCTTCCAATTCAAGAAGCCTTGAATCAGAAGATAGGGAGCGTCCATTGTACGTTGCCAAGGTCAGCATCAGATGGCAGCCTAGTCCGGTCCTCCGGGGATTCTTAGCACCCTCTGCCTTCATGTCGCACTGGCCGCTGCCTTGGCCAGGTACATTCCAGCTGCCGGAGACTGAGGGCCAAGATTTAAGTTGTGGAGTCATTTTGGAGGGTTTGGCCATAACTCACCACGCTGGCCAAGCGGGTTGGTGAGTGTGGGATAGAATTTCCTCTAATCCCGATGGTATAGTTATACCGCTATTTGCGGTCGTCAGAGCCCCTTTAGTAGGAACAGGATGCACCACGAGAAGGCGGGGTTGACATTTGTCAAGGAGAGGCTGTGATGTTACGCATCACCTGACCTTACATCCCGCTTCTTCTGATGTATTTGCAGCAAAATATGAGCTTCTAAATTCTCGATTGAAAAAAAAAACGTCGTTTGTAGATCGATACTACTCATGTTGACAAACCTTTTAGAAACATTTTTTTCTTGAAATAATGCATGGTTTCTACGCCAGGGGGCCTAGATGTAAATCTTATTTTTGTCAATTTCTCTACTTCTAGGAGTCCGATTTGAAAAATTCCTTCTTTGTTGGATAGTTCTTCCGATACGAAATGTTTTTCCTATAAATTCAAAATTTTGACGTAAATCATAGATATTCCGATAGGGGGCGCAAAGGTAAGTTGCGTTTTCTGCTTTATTTCTGCTAATAAAACTTCGATTTGAAAAATTCTTCCTGTATCGCACACAAGACCTGATGGAAAATATTTTTCACATAATTTCTAATGTTTGGTAAAGAATGGTTTGGCCACCAGGGGGCATAAGTGTTAATTTCTGCTTCTGATGATTTGTAGCAAAATCTGGGTTCCTGAGAACTCGACTAAATTTTTTTTTCTTGAATCGATGCCGCTCATATGGAAAAACCTTTTGAGAATACTTTCTTCCTAAAGTAATTGCATGGTTTTCCCACCAGGGGACGTAAAGTCACATCTTATTTTTGTCGATATCTCTGTTTCTAAGAGTCCGATTTGAAAAATTCTTTGTGTTGGAGAGCGTTTCCGGTGCGAAATGTTTCTCATATAAATTCATGTTTTTCTTAACACACAAGTCTGCAACCAGATGGCGTAAGCTCACGATTCCGTTTACAGCCATATTTGAGGGATTAAAAACCCGACGGAAAACTTCTTTCTTCCGTCAGATACTATTGTTTTCCATACCGGTTCCATTGACTTTGAATAGCTTTGATTTGAGTCAGAACGGATTCAAAAGACGTGCTTATTACATCCGAAAATTCGGTGTCATCTTTCTTGTTTTTATTGTGTTTGTCAGTTTAACGACAACAATGAGCAACTGAATGGAATATAAGTTCTTCTTCTATGTTCTTCTTCTAAGTTATAACGAGTTCTTTTTCTTCAATGACTCAACAGCCATGTGTGGGCCTCGGCCTTCTGGAAGAGTTTTTTCATGAGATTTCGTAACGAGATATTTTTGACCAGGTGGGTTCGTTAGTCCTACCCCCAACCCCGATGACCAAGGGACAAAGTGCACCCGGGTCCGACTTCACGGGAAAGGATTTTGAGGTTTTCTGGGGAAAACCCCGGAAAACCTCAGAGTAGATGGCCTGCAGGACCGGGATGCAGGACAGCGACTTAACTAACTGCGGTATGCCGGTGGTATATAAGCAGTTACCCGTTTCAAATTTAGGGCCACTGGTACCAGGGAGGCCAGAGAGCCGTAGGACAGGCACACCACCCATGCCTCATCCATGACTCGAGCCCGGGACCGCCGCTCATCCAAGAGCACTGCATCCCTGGGGTAGTCCCTCTTAGCTCTATTACTCAAAGTGGTAATTTAGGAGGAGGATTGAGACTAATCTTTACCTAACTGATTACTTACTAAAAGGGCTATAGCAAGAGCAACGAACTAAAGAAACTACAGAGAATATTTTTATGTCATCTGTTTCTATCCACTGGCATGAATTCCGTGTCGGGTGGGGGGGGGGACTCACCCTTCCCCATTATGCCTTATGTCATGGACCGAAGGATGAAAAACTAGAAGGGGGCGCTTATCAGCAGCGACAAGATTAAACCTCAGAAAGGGAAGACATGTTTGAGACAGTTCTTTCTACTTAGTGGCATAATGTCCGTGCTGGAGAAACTAGCTCTAGCCCACTATGACTTGGGTCATGAAGAAGAGCATAAAGGACCACAAGGGAACGCTTATCACCACTGGCAGGATAGAAATTCAGAAAGGAGAAAGATGTTTGGGTCACTTGGGAAGAGCAGAAAATTTTGGGCACCATCTGGTTCAGATGCATAGGCCGCTTAATGGTTAAAATGCAATAAAAAGAAACTCAGTTATTTAGAATGTACAATGCACTTACAGAATGAAGTTAAATTAATTTGCAGCTATGAGAGAAAACTTAAAAAATTTAAATTTGTTTTCAAATATTTAACAGAGAGAGCTTGAATTTAGAGAAAACAGCGTACTGAGAGCTTCAGCGAAAGGGGACTTGAATGTAGGAAAAGCATATGGCTTTAACAAAAGGGAACTTGATTCTACGAGAACAAAGCTCCACTGGGAACAGCGAAATTTCTTGACCGTTTGTGAGCCAAGCTCAGAACAGCCAAAGCAAGTTAAAGAAGGGACAGCAGCAGGCATGGTAAATAAAAATGCTCTTAAGAGCTCTGATTACGATCGTCAGTCAGAGTAAATCTCGCATTGCACATCACCGGGCTCCGGTGACCTTGTTGGGATCGGGGCTCCATCCTAAGCGAAGGTTCAACACCAGAGCCAAACAAGAGCCATTTAACGCTCGGTGAAGCCTTTTCTTCCAAGCAAGGGAAAGAGACAATATAAGAGTGCGCTCGAAAAGGAGATTTCCTATATGAGCAGGTACCAAGCTTAGGCATCAATCCAGGAAAAGAACTGATAGAATAAAGGCAAAGCATAGCTAGAAAATGGGAGAAAGTGAAGCCACCAACATGAGCACGGAAACAGACAGTCAACGGATTATTTTTCCAGCTAGAGGAAATAATAGACAACCCAGCCAATAAAGTGAATAATATAGCCAAAGGGATGATTCGGTCAGTCCGGGCCGTATTCCGGAGGCGCAAACCAAGCAATTGCTTGAAATTAGCTACGGCAGAACAACCAGCGCAAAGGACCTATGCAGAAGCAGCTAGAAAGAGAACTCAGTCGGGGTGCAAAAAAATACCGCAACAGAAGCATATCCTCTTGATCTATTCAAAGGATAGAAAACAAACCTCAGAAGAGGATAAAAGGAAAGTTCAGATTGAAGTAGACCCAGGAGATTCCAAGACACGCATCAAGAATGTGAACAAAGTTAACAATGGAGGGGTGCTGGTCGAATGTGTGGACGCGGAGGATTTGCCTATCCTAGAAGAGGCCATTTAAGTAAGTGATCTCTTGAAAAAAGAAATGAATATCAGACGACCAGAAAGAAAGCTTCCAAGATTGATAATTTACGTGATTAATAAAGACACAGATTGACGTGATGCAGAAAACGACCTCTTGAACCAAAATAACCAGAAAGAGCCAGAGAAAATGCGAATGCTTTTCTCAATCAAAGGAAAAGACACCAGTGTCCACTGGGTCATCGAGCTATCCCCAAAGGACTTTAAAGTGGTTTAGAAAAGAGGAAAAATGAACCACTCCTTGAGGGTTCATACACTTCGTGAATTTGTGCGCGAGACAAGGTGCTTCAAATGCAATGGATTTGGACACCACAAGTCAAAATTCCCAGAAATATTTGAAAGTTGTGCCCGCTGCGGCCAATTGAGGCACAAGCGTTGGAGATGCGAAGCGCCCCTAGTGGCAAAATGCGGAAGTTAGCCGTTACAAACAAAAAACGAAAAGAGATAGAGCAAAATTTTCCATTACAAAGTTGTAGAGCATCAATTAATTAATACAAAACGACATTTGTTTTACACGGATAAGATAAATTGCCGCCTGAATACCCTACAATGTCCGAAATCGATGCGCGACAATTCGAATCTGCATATTCACATTTCGCAAATGTAGCCGTATGCAAATGCAAATTGTGACGTTGTACCGTACCTACAATATAAAAACCAGTAGCAGGATGTACCCTGATCAGAGGTTTAGGTCTACCTACGCTGTGGGAGAATGGCGAGCTTGGATTTCTGGGGTTACGTAAAAAATCAGGTGTATGCAACAGCGACTACAAGTCTGCTGGATCTATGTCGTCGTGTTACAGATGCTTGCAATAGTGTGACACCTTCCATGCAGAGTTACTTTCACGAATGCAAAGGTGTATCGTGGGTAATGGCGAACTCTTAGAACATACTCGACATTAACTTTTTATCACTGCGCGCCAGTTTGCCATTTTTGTTTTTGTTTTGTCTGACGTCATCAAACTGTATTGATATAAGTACGCACTTATGCAATAAATTGTGTGTATTTGCTGATACCTATGTCTGTTCCCTTCAAACGTTCACACAAAAAGTCACGCATCAATTTCAGACATTTTAGGATATTCAGGCGACAATTTATCTTATCCGTGTAAAACAAATGTCGTTTTTTACTAATCTATTGATGCTTTACAACTTTGTAATTGGAAATTTTGCTCTATCTCTTTTCGTTTTCGATTTGCAATAGCCAAATTCCGCATTTCGCCACTACGGACGCTGCTATTGGTTGCATTCGATCGCGCGTAGTCGCTTTACTATACCGTTATCTCACTTGCATAACTGTACCTCTCTCCGTTCGCAAGTTATTCCAAGCTAATGGTCCTATGCACCCTGTATATATAGCCTGAGTGAATCCCAATTCCTCTAAAGTGCGTAGTCAAGTCAAATGTCCTGCACATATAAAATTTACTCATATGTGGTCTGATTAATAAATTTTACCATAGAATTCTATATTTTAATTTGTTAGCAAATATTTTTTTAGTTGCTTTCGAAAATAATTACCATTATTATGTGTTAATTGACAAGGTAGGTTATTCCATAACATCAATCCCTGGTAATCAATAAATCTTCTTTGGGTTAAAGTGTTAGGCATTGGTAACAAAAATGCATTTCTATCTCTTGTTTGATAGTAGTGACCTACAGTGTTCAGTTGAATTAAATGTTGATACCTATTCTCTTTTATAACGTGCATGTAACCATTGTCTTGTAACTGTCATTAAAAGCCTGAGCCCAAACGAAAAGGTGTTCGCGTGAACCAATCTCAATCTCAGGATTTTGCTTCCGTGTCCGTTTCCCGCTCGCACCACCCGTACACGGGTCCGAACCTGTGGCTCTTCGATCGGGAATATTCCCGCAACGTTCACCCAAGTAAACCTGGCCAGTGAAATCCATGAATTTCTGTGGAGCCGGCAAGAAAGGCGGAAACAGGATTATGGTTTTTCCGTTTAGAAAACAGAGCATTCAAAGCATCAACAGAAGGAAACTTTAGTGTGGGGAACACACAGAAGTTCAGTAAAACGGAGCATGATTATTGAAGAAAATAGCATATTGAAAGCTTCAGTCGAAGGGAACTTTAATATTGGAAAATACAGCATGGACGGGTCGTAATAAAATTAGTGTCCCTATTGTCTAGTCAGGCTAGAAAGGACGATATCGCGACAAAACTTGGTAAGCAGCTCATTGAGGGCATCGGGGAAATGACTTAGCGGGAAAAAATAGTTCAAAATTGCGCAGCTAGGGGAACAATGGCGCTACACAAGCAAGAAAAGAACAGACACGTGAATGATGTTTATTGACAGCACAAACGTTTCAGAGCAAAATCTTCTCAATATGCCGGCCATCACAATGCTGCAAAAGAATAAAGGCATGTGACACGGCTGCTCGCAGCATGTCGCGGTTAAAGTTGGCAACTTCACGTCTGATATTAGTTTTCTGATATGAGAGAGAGCGCATGCCGTCTCGATAAACTCTGCCTTTCAGGCATCCGCAAGCCAGAAATCACAAGGAGTAAGTTCCGGTGAGCGGAATGCCCACGACTAAGGAAACCTCTCAAGAAATGTGTTCATTGCCGAATGTTCGACTGAGCAATTCCTTCACCTTCTGATCGACATGTGGAGGTGCACCGTGTTTAATGAACTCAGTAGTGTCCAAATATTGCCGTTCCTGCAAATTGGAAATAACATGTTGTCGAAGAAGAACGCAGTATCGTTCATCGGTTATATATACACTGAAGTGTAAAAAATCATGGGATAGCAGTATGCAAATTTTTAACTGGCGCTGAAGTCGTATAAAAGCTTCAACGCACACCACGATTTTTATCAATTGCAAATTATAATCTTGTGAGTCAGGTTGAACAACCGCCAATATGGTTATGGCAAGCCGACGTGAATTAATTATCGGAGTTTGAACGAGGCATAGTAATGGGAGCCAGAAGGATGGGACATTCAATTTCCAAAGTTGTGCGAACATTCAACATTCCTCGATCTACGGTGTCACGTGTGTACCGGGAATACCTCGTGGAAGGTATTACCACCCACCGTGGACAGCGCACTGGCCGATCGCGGGTGCTGAATGACCGTGCCCAGCAGCGTCTGACCAGGTTTGTTTATGCTAACAGAAAAGCAACGCGAGCTCAAATAACATCCACATTCAATGCAGGAGGTAGCAGAGACATATTCATCAGGTCAGTGCAGCGTAATTTAGCGTCCATGGGGTATGGGAGCATACTGTGGGTCTTCTTCCCACCAGAGTGTCTTTGTTAACACCACGACATTGGACACAGCGTTTCACCTGGGCTCGTAAACACGGTAATTGGACCCTGAAAGACTGGCAACATGTAGTGTGGCCCGATGAGTCACCTACTAGTTGTTACGAGCTGATGGTATGGTTTGAGTGTGGCGCAAAACCCATGAAGCCATGGACTCAAGCTGTCAACAGGGCAGTGTGCAAGCTGGTGGTGGTTTCATTCATGTGTGAGGTGTCTTTACGTGGCAAGGTTTGGGTCCTCTGGTCCTCGTAAACACGTCATTAACCGGTAATCGCTTTGTGAATCTGCTGGGTGAACATTTGAAGCCCTTCATGGACTTCATGCACCCCAACAGCGATGAGATTTTCGAGGCGGACAATGCACCATGTCATCAAGCTCAAGTTGCCCAAAATTGGTTTGAGGAGCATTTTGGACAAATCCGACGGATGGTGTGGTCACTACGTTTGGCCGACATAAACCAAATAGAACACTTATGGGACGTTGTGGAGAGGTCCATTCTCACCAAAAAACATGCACCTACAAATACCAGGGAACTGTGGGCGGCTATTCAGACGGCGTGGCTCTACATCTCTCCAGAAGTCTTCCAAGCCGTTTGTGAACTCGATGCCACGTCGAGTTTCTGCATTTCGCCGGGCTAGAGGAGGTCCTACACGATACTAGGTACGTATCCCATGACTTTTGGCACTTGTAGTGCACCTTACTGAGCCGTGCGGCGTGGTGGCTTCGAAACAAAATTGTCCAATGATGAAATATGTTGTGAAGCCACACTCTACCGTCCCACACGCACTCTGTAGAGGTCTTGCGTGAGTAGAAGTAGGTCGTACAGTTCCCATGTTCGATAATTCTGCGAGTTCACAGTCCCAGTAATAGGGAAATGTGCCTCATCTGATTACATCATAGCCCAAGGCCACGGACTGTCAACACTTATCCGGCCCAAGAATCGGAGAGCGAAGTTTAAGAATTACTTACTCCTTGTCGCCCGGTAGCAGTTTTTGCTTCACGCGTATTCTGCACATATACCATCCCACGATAGACCACAGCACTTTGAAGATTGTTGACCATAGACGGTGCAACTGTCGGGCCACTGCTCTGGCACTGTTGCGCGAGAGTGCCTTCCAGCATGTCCTGTTAGAACTAGCAACCGCAACTTCATCCACGACATTTTCGGAAACTGCGGACGTCATCTTTCCGACGCTATACCCAATTCCCTAGTGTCTTCGAACTTCCGTATCATTCTCCTCCTCAACTCTACGCGTGTAAGAGGTCCTCTCAAAAATACTTTACTTCGTCGATAATGGCGTAGTTCACTATTGGAATTAATCTCATTTTGACAAAATTTTACCATAAGCGCACGTTCCTTCTTTGCAGGAACTATAATGACAACCGTCAGCCTGATCATTGCCGCTTTTATTCTGCGAGACGCAGCATGCAAATTTGTACGTGAACATTTGTATACGAAACTTTCCAAGTGAATGGCCTGCAATTTCTTGGATTTATGCAATGATGCTTTAACCGTGCATCACATGTAATCTCTTGTGATGACCAGCATAATGAGCAGATTTTGTCCTGAAACGTTTTTGCCGTCAATAACCAATAAATTCAAGCACGGGTCTGTTCTTTTCTTGCGTCAGCAGCGCTATTTTCCTCCCAGCACCGCAATTTTGATTTAATTTTTTCCCCAGCTAAATCGTTTTTACATGCCCTCAATAACCTTCTTACCAAGTTTCGTTGCGATATCTCCATTTCTCGCTTTACTACAGATCCGAAAACAGAGACTTGTTTTATAACTACCTAATATATTCGAAGTTTCAACAGCCCACAACAGGATTACA
This sequence comes from Macrothele yani, assembly GCA_039090855.1. Taxonomy (NCBI): domain Eukaryota; kingdom Metazoa; phylum Arthropoda; class Arachnida; order Araneae; family Macrothelidae; genus Macrothele; species Macrothele yani. Next base: position 46,036,903 of record CM077004.1, read on the forward strand.
GCATTTCATTGTTGCGAAAACAGAGCGTTAACAGAAGGGAACTGCATTGTTGGAAACAGCATACTTAAAACCTCAAAGAAAGCAGGCTTGGATGTTGGCAGAACATCGGGTTTCAGTAAAACGAAACTGGATAAACAGAGAATACGGCCATTATGATACAGCGCATTCGAAGCTTCAGTGGAAGGGGATTTTAATATATTGCGTAAATATAGCGTTTCAATAGAAAGGAATTTGATCCTTATAGTCGAACATAGGGTATTCAAAGCTTCAATAGAAAGGAACTTGGATATTGAATGACAATGTATTCACAACATCAACAGAGGGTAACTTTAATATTAAGGAACTAGCTGTGACTGAAATTTTTAAAACACGAATCGTAAAATACATATACATAACTATAATAAATGGTAGAATTATTAATGGGCAGTCTATAAGATAGCTCACAAACAACAAAATTTTCGTAATATTCCCATTCACTATTCCCGTGACAGAAGCCTATTATATAATAATAATAGATTTTAACCCGGTCATATAGCGGTCACAGTACGTTAAAAATCATATAATGTAAAAATTTAAGTAATGAAAATTATGTTAACACCTACGTAACAGAACAATCGTCGCAGACAGTTGTTCGAGCACGTGCGTGTTGCCACAGATTAAGTCGTTTGTCTTTCTAACTTTATTTTATTTTCCGGTATTTCTCCTTGATTTTACTTATCGTGCGATAGCAATGAGCTTACTTCTGATTTCGGCCACCGGATAAAAGCAGATGGCGCTGCAAGTACTGTGACGTCAGAGCGTTAGGAACAGACGTAGCCTACTATATAGGTTAAATATATTGCAAAGCGTATCTTCGAATGAAACAAAATGAGAGTAAAATGTATTATATATAATAATAATTCAAAATATTTAAAAATTAATATCTTATTAGCATATGTACTCTAGCCTAAATAGATATAAAAATATTTTCCCTTTCAAAATATAGTTCCCTTATGAGAATACACTTATCTTAACTCCGCCGCTTTTGATTAAAACAATTCTGAAACTTCTCTATTGGAACACCTTTAGAATCAGTGCAAATTTTCTTTAATTTCCTCAGTGGTTGCAAATATGAGCAGATTAGATTTTCGGAAACAGTAGTAATTTATTTCTAAGTCCAAAGGACAAGGTAGAAGACTCGGCGACTTATGACCAAACACTGTTTCCCGTAAAGACTCAGAGTTTTAATGGGACACGCAAGCACAAGTAATGCATGCATTTGCATCGATCACAGCAGCTGCTAATACGCTTTTGACTTTGCGAACTTGAAAGCGTAGTCCCAAATTTAAATAACTGTCAGATGATTTTGACAGATGCTATTTCCGTGGTAATGAATAGTGATCGGAAGTACGTGGGGAAAACTTAATCTGGTAATGCAATAATATTTCTTGCCTCAGGTGATTTCAATACAACATCATTTTTGCCCATAGGTAGCACAATATTCTTGAAGCTACACTCTGAGTGAAAACTAAGATTTCTTTTGAACATAGTACAGTGTCAGTGCAATGATAATACGGAAAGTTGCAAAAATTCTAAAACCTATTTTATTGAGAGTTCGACTGTGGAGAGCAGAGAGTTTTGATTTCATTTTTTACGCTTTCCAACAGTAGGTTGAAGAAGCGTGTATGCTCCAGCTTTGTTCGTCTGTCTGTCTGTCCGCACGATAACTCGCGTAAAAATGGTTCGATTTCGATGAAATTTTAGCATGTGGTAGGGGACCACCTGGGGACGAACCCTAATGGAAATGGGTGAAGTGGGGTCAAATGTCACTACATAGGAGTGGGATCCATTCCATTGTCCTTATGCGTCATAACTTGCGTAAATATGTTTCGATTTCGATGAAATTTCAACATGTGGTAGGGGACCACTGGGGACGAACCCTATTGAAAATGGACGAAATGGGGTCAAAGCTCAGGACATAGGATCAGGTTCCATTCCATTGCCTTTATCCCATACTATTAAAGGAGCAATTCTTGTATGTATGTGAATTTTATTTTGAAAACGGTTCTAAGGATTTTGATGAAAGTCGTTAACCTACCGTTTTCTGGTACTAGAAATCAATTTAGCCTGATCTCGACTTTAGAAAAATTTGTTTAGTGGGTTAAATAACCACCCCGAATTACCACGTTTTTAGTATCATGGCGTCGTCCCATTAATGCTACCCATGCTTAGAAATCTTATGACGTCACACTCTCGCGATTAAGATGTTGGTGCGCGGTCACGCCATCTGTCTCATTAAGTCACGCGTTGTGTGGGGATCCTATTAAAGTTTCATGACGTCACACTCTTGCGAGCAGATGGTCGCGATTCCCATCTGCCTCATTACGTCCCGCATTATGTGCGTATGTCCATCCGCACGATAACTCGCGTAAAAATTGTTCGATTTCGATGAAATTTTAGTATGTGGTAGGGGAACACCTAGGAAGGAACCCTATTGAAAGTGAACGAAATGGGGTCAAAGGTCAGGACATAGGAGCGGGATCTATTTCACTGCTCTTATGCGTCATAACTAACGTAAAAAAGGTTCGATTTCTATGAAATTTTAGTATGTGGTAGGGACTACCTGGGGACAAACCCTATTGAAAATGGGCGAAATGGGGTCAAAGGTCAGGACATTGGAGCGGAATCATTTCCATCGTCATTATGCGTCATAACGTACGTAAAAATGCTTCGATTTGGATGAATGTTAATATGAAATGTCTGCCTGGGGACGAATCCTATTGAAAATGGACAAAATGGGGTCAAAGTTTAGGACACAGGAGCGGGATCTATTCCATAGACCTTATGCATCATAACTTACGTAAAATTGCTTCGATTGCGAGAAAACTTTATCATGTTATTTCGGAGATATACTGGACCGGTTCTGTTGAATATCATCGAAATGGGATCAAAAGTCAGGGCACAGGACCGAGATTTATTCCACAGCCATTATCCTCATAACTTGAGTAATGATTTCTGGTATGTTAGAAAGCGTATCATAATCAATGCATTGCATGATTTTATTGCTGTTATTTTCAACTGCAATGATCATCGGATGTTTGTCTTGGTCTAGTGAGTTTATTTTTCTTTCATATTTTTTCTTTTCAGGTCCTTGTAGTGGCATTTATTTCTGCTGTTGTCAACTTCCCAAATGAATTCACAAGAATGAATGCTAGTGACCTCATAAAACTGCTCTTTAGTCAGTGTGGTGTTAACGATGTTTCACCATTATGGTAAGTTCTATCATCACATGTAGTAACACAGTCCAGTCAAAAAAATATGGCCGCCCCTGATGTGAGAAGGAACCGTAACCAGCAGCCACATGGCGTGCGTAGCAACATATGCAAATCATGTAAGGCATTTACAAGGACATCAGCTAGCGGACGATATGCAGTTTCGTATGAAAATGGGAAAAAGGACGTGACCTAACAGAGTTTGAAAAAAGAATAAATTGTTGGCAACTGATTGAAGGGTGATAGCATTACAGAAACGGCCGATATTGTGGGCTGACCACGTGGTGCAGTTGTTAAAGTGTTCCAGGAATAAAAGGAAACCGGCAAGACCGGCAGTAATCGGGGTAATAGTGGACACCTACGGAGCATTGACAACCGTGGTCAGCGACGGTTGTTTCGACGAGTACGATTCAATGGATAGGCCACATTTAAACAACTGGCCAGAACATTTAATGCAGGCACATCGAGGAGCGTATTGCAGACCAAAGTCCAACGAACTCTGGGTCTTCGGAGAAGTTGCCCACTCAAGGTGCCCATACTGCAGGAACGCGCCAAGCGGGGGTTCAACGGGTGCGAAGAACCCGTTGAATTCTGTGCCGGTAGGCTCCATGCTAATTCTGAAAAAGAAATAAAAAAAATTTTCTGTACTGAACCATGCGTATGAAAGAAAATTGGTATACTGAAAAGACAATTTGCTTACCCAGTAAAGTCTTAAAAAAAAAAGAAGACATACGTGCCAAATTGTCTGTAAGCCAAACACAGTTTTTCATGCAATCCCCCCCCCGACTTTCTACGTTAACCGTCCCGTTCGACTTATCTCCTGTATTGCATCTCACTTTCGCTAACGGTAGTTAATTGCCGTAAAACGGGTGTTTTCCGCTGGTGCGTATTCCCGTATGTTCTGGAGACTGTTCTGAAAACGGCACTCAAGGGGTAACAGTATCCCATCAAAAGCAGCAGAACTCCAATGCCAGAGCAAAACTTTGTTCGTTGGCGTTACCATGCAAGAAATTTAAGCAAAGCAAAAATGTGTTTCTCTACTACGACACCACGAGATTGTCACGGATCCCCAGACAATTACGATACAGATGTGTCCTTTGAAGTTCTCTTTCAGTAAGTGCAAAGGACGGCACTAGGGGATGGGGAGGGTGTAGTTATGTTTTTTTTCTTTTTTGTTGTTGTTGTTTGAAATTCCTAAGCTCATTCTTTCTCAAAACTTTGCCTGGCCACTAGTAAGTACTGTCTCATGCCTCAACCATTACCCAGATTTGTTGTTTTTGTTTTCATTGTTTGAGTTAACAACGGGAAAATATCTGAACTGCGTGGGTTCATGAGGAAATATTTTTTTACTTCAGCAAGTAGGCTTTATGTATAATTGCAAAATCCTTCGTTAGAATAGACATACCACAAAGAATTTACATGAGAAGACGGAGAAACATTAAGGAAAATATTCTAAAATCAAGAAAAGAAAAGGCGGAGCCAAAAAAGCTAGGTAGAGGAAACGGAAAGCTTTGAGAAAAAAGTTCCTGTTTAAAGAAACCTGTAGTCGCTTAATAAGTGGTATAAATCAATATAACAGCATGAAATCCATAACACAAAATTTTCCTTTTGTAATCGCAAAGATGTATTTTTTTAATGGTGACAGAGAACTCGAAATTTGTTGTATAAGTTAAATTATTATGGTTCACCAATGGGGGCCCATATAGGGGGGCAAGAGGGGCCATTTGCCCCCCCCCCCGAATATTGGGCTATGCCCTTTCTGTCCTTGTAAAGTATTACAGAGATTTTCGCGATAACACTGATTGCTATGTTTTTCTGTAGAACTTACTGATGCATGCTGAAAAATAAGGTAAACGTTAGGAATTTCCAGTAGAAGCGAAAACTTACAGTAGGAAGTAATAATGAAATTTCCCATTGCTGTTGGAGGACAGCGTACATACAGTATGGGAAGTATGAAAGCAGGGCCTGATTTACGAGAGAGCATTAAGGAAACCTGCCCAGGGCCCTGAACCTTTGAGGGCCTCCCTAAAATATAGTTCTATATTATTTGCTTTGCATCAAACTGATTCACACGGGATTCCGCCCCCCCCCCCCGGTGAAAGTTTCATGCCCAGGTCCCCAAACAGTCTAGGTCGGTCCCTGTATGAAAGGCGAAGAAATGAAAAATATATCATCCTCTGTAGTAGTTATTCACTGCTCGACAAAGATCTCTGAAAATATTTCCCAGAAATATGTCTTAGTGATATTTTTCATTGTGACCAGTTCAGTGATATCTGGGCTTTGGTGCGGCAGGGTTTAGTGGCCAAAAGGATCAAATGAACGACCAAAGCATTTTCTTATTTTCCTAACATGCTGTCTAATTTCATTCATCCATCTTTTTTATGTAGTGTTTTTCTCCTAGCTGCCAAATAAATTTGTGTTGAGAGTATCGTAGAAACAGCCCGGTAACAAGACGGCACAGTGGGAATTTGCATATGCTTTTCGTAGTTACAATTTGTTTGTCCCCTCTTGAAAACTAAGCTATGGGCACCTATGGATTCACCTATGGTAAAACTTTATGTTGCATTCTTTATATGTTCCTTAAGGATTTTTCCATTGATTTCCTGAATATGTACGTTTGTACATTCGAATTATCGGCTTCGGGCAACTGGCCACAGGGAAAACTGAATAAATGCAATTTAATAGACATGAAGTTGTTCTGCATAAAAAGAATGGTGCGTTGTTATATTCGCTCCAACATGAGTAATCGTTGTGCACAAAAATATCTTTTTCGTCCCTTATTATAATTAAGAAATTAAGACATTTTTGTGATTTTCTGGGTAAAAGACAAAGCGGACAACTGGTCACAAATGCGTTAGAGGGCTGAATAAAAAATTTGTTTTTGATTTCTTCGTGTTCACTTCCATGTAGGCTGACGAAAAAAACCTTAACAAGAGCGGAAAGGCTGAATTAAAAATATTTGTTTTGTTATGCAGGTAAGCAAAGTTGCCGAGATAGGGCAATTTTTATATGGCCTCCTAAAGTGTGTGTGGCTTCTTGAATTGCACTGCAGTTTTGAAAAGTCGCAGCTACAACAAAAATGCATTTTTCATTTGAAAGTAGTTAAATACTCGTATACATTAATTTTCACGCACTTGAATTATTTTCACCTTATAAATTTGCTTTTAAATTCTTTCAATGCAAGAACTTTTCTATTTGTTTAAGAGACGCTTCTCGTAAAGATTTTGTGTATGGATAGATAAGTCTCGAAAAGGCTTAATTCGCCATAGATGATTTTTCCTCTTAACTAAAGTCGAAGAAACTTTTACAGTTCTAAATTCAGCGGTTGCATGAAAATTCACAACAACAGAACAAAATTTTCGAGGAACAAAAATTTCGACAATCTCTTTTAGAGAACGTTCTATGTCTATTATCTCATCAACATAAATAAGGTATTTTTCAATATTACAGTTTACGAGGGATATCTAATATATACTGTATTCCAGAAAAAAATGGCCAAATAAGATAAAAATATCAACGTTTACCACACATCGACTATAGTTTCGCAGAGCTTCTGGCTGGGCTTCATCAGGACGAATGGAGTGTAAACATTCAAATCATTGTGACATCATCAGAGTTCTGACGGTCACGGTTTTTGGTGAGTTGCTTGCACGCGCTTGAAAGAAATGAAGTCGAAGTCATGTCGTTGACAAGCCGTGAATCACTACTCTGATGATGTCACAATGATTTGAATGTTTACGCTCCATTCGTCCTGATGAAGCCGAGCCAGAAGCTCTGCGAAACTATAGTCGATGTATAAAAAGCCTCTGATTGTGGTAAACGTTGATATTTTTATTTTATCTCAACACTACAAGTTTGTAGTCATAAATTATATAAAATGGCCAAATGTTATTAACTAATTATTGCTTGAACACTAACGCTACAGTAATTCGTAGACTTGTATTGTTTCTTTTTCTTTTTTTTTTTTCTTTTATTGGATTTTTAACGACCACCGTGAGCAACTCAATGGGCTATAAGCAGTCGCCCGTCCCTAATTTAGGGTCACTGGTTCCAGGGAAGGGAGAGAGCCAGTGCCGGAAGACAAAGACAACATCCATGCCTAACCGGGATTCGAACCCGGACCCCTTACGGACAGACTTGTATTGAAAAGACATTTAAACACGAAATGACGATGGCGATATATCGTTAATTTTAAGAATCGGGTACCTTGATAATCGTTTCCCATTAATATGCCGCAAAAAAAAACGGTTACCGTTTCATTTATGGATCGCCAGTTAGCCCCTGGAAGGCAGGACGCCTTAATGAAATTTTACGGTTGATAAATTAATGTCAGCGACGTGGTATAAGTTAAGAAAACGTTTTACTGTTTGAAATCGTAATGCTGCGTGGCACGTTTATTTTGTTAGTAAAAATACTTCATTACATAATTCAATAGAAAATGACTTGAGATCGGATAACAATTTTTATGGTTTTGTTCAGTAGCGGATACCATGGGTAAAGGACTGACATTTTTCTTCTAATTTTTTTTTTAAATCTTTCAGATTTCAGCATTCATGATATGCGTAAACAGCGGTATGACATTGGGGCGAATATAAAGGAAAATCACAATGGACTTCAAAAAAACAATTTTTCGTCCTAAAACCGTTATGTATTGTATACACTTTGAGCGGCTCATACTTTAAATCTGTTCGTAAATAACGTCGGAAAAATTTCTCTAGAAATTGTGAACAGTTTCAGCATTGTTTAAGAAATATATGCTTTCTTTTCCTGAATTACCTTACCATTGGCAAATTTTAAAGAAAGCTTCCAGTGTTGACCGTAAAACGGTGCTATGAAACAAGGTGAGAAAACAGGATAGATACAATAAGGTTAACGAGGACTGGGTACAATTTGGATGTAATTCCCGAATCACGATATATTATATTAGAGCTTTAACGAATCTTTTAGAGACAGCGATACACGAAATTTAACCAATCTTTCTTCGAAAAAAGAATTAAAAAAAAAAGCACGTTTATATGTTCCAAAAATATTTGGTACACACTTTCTCCAAAAATTAATGTTAGTAGCAAATCAATGCCAAAATCTGTTGTAGTTACACTAACCATAATATAAATGTTAAAACAAGTTAATGGCTATTTAAAAGAATGTAGAACACGGGGGTTTTTTAAAGGCATGTTAGCTGAACATAAAACAGAAATAGATTGAGAAATAGAATTTCCAACTGTTGAATTGGTTAGACCATGTAAAACAAGAAAATAAAAATAAAAGGAATTTCTTGCTCCAAAATATGGATGAGATATTGGTCTGCTAAAAAAAGAAAAAAAAAAAAAAAAGAACTTTCCTATTTTTTGATACAATGATAAGAGCGGCTCGAATACCTGGACACGCATAACGAGACTTTTATTGCACAAAAAAGAATATTGTATAATTGCTTCAGATTTGTGTGACTAAATTGAAATTCTTTAGATTTATGTTAGGCATCACATGGACTCAAAAAATGCTCTAGAACACATATTTTCAAATGACTCATTTATATGTTCTCCAAACAATTTAGTAGCTTTAAGAATAGTTTTGATGATGCCTGTAGCACACTTACGGTTGGAAGGGGGGGGGGGATTCGTGCCCCATGTTAAGTTAAACGAAACATTTTGTGGATTCATGCACTGCCTAAAAATAAACATCTTCCTTTTTTTTACTGTTAAGCTTGAAATCCAAAAATTCCTAAAATTACAATGCCCTCTTTTCCATTCCAAAGAATAGATAGCGGTAATAAGATGCATAAAACATTCTTTAAAAATTTGTCTGTAACAGTGGCTTACGGGTAAAAATCTTTTTCCAAACTTAAAATCAGTAATAGTTACTTTTGATCAAATATGAAACCGGTGCACTTGTGACGTGTCTGCCCAGCAGGACGCACACAACATAAAGGCAGATAGCAGCGATAACGAAAGTCCGCGTAGCTCAATTGGTAGAGCGACTTATTCCGGAATGAGGGGACCAGGGTTCGAGCCCCGGCGTGGACAAAAATGACGGAGAAATTTACTTCGTTATAGACTTTCAAATACACTACTGGCCATCCAAAATGCAACACCAAGAAGGAAGGATCCGATTGGTCTGAAATTCGCAGCATGCGTCGGCCGCGAAAGGACATGCAAACGATTAGCATTGCAGGGCATATGCGAATCATGTGCGCCCGACACGCCACCGAGAAGCATATAAGAAGGGTGCACAGAAGGCCGGGTGTAAGTAGTGGAAGTGTGTTGTGCTGCCGGACCTGTGCGTGGGAAGCTTCCTGATGCCTCGTCGTAGAATACGGCAGTCATTCCAGCACGTTTCGGAGTTCGACAGAGGATGAATAGTGGCTTATCGCGACAGCGGTTTATCGTACCGAAACATCGGCGCCCGTGTGGGATAACATCCAGCCACAGTGAGGCGAGTATGGATTCGGTATGTGCAGGAGGGACGGACGGACCGACGTGAGCGATTGCCGCAGCCGCGACACACCACCGAACGAAAAGACCGGCATGTTGTGCAGCGGGCATTGACGGCTCGCACCGTCACATCACGAACGTTAACGCAAGAATTAGGGTGTGTTGCGCAACAACCTGTGTCAGCACGTACCGCTCGACGTCCTCTGCAGGAGCGGGGACTTGTCGCACGGCGCCCATTGCTCCAATTACCATTGACGTTACACCACCGGCGAGTGCGGCGGCAGTGGGCCGTTGAACGCCGCACCTGGACTACGGAATGGCACGACATTGTCTTCTTCGACGAATCTCGCTTCTGCCTGCAACACCACGAAGGTCGGATCCGCGTGTGGCGGCACCGCGGCGAGAGACTGTATGACGCCTGCATTATGTATAGCCATACCGGTCCGTCGCCTGGCTTTATGGTTTGGGGCGCAATTGGATATGACACCCGCCCCTCTCTGGTACGCATCGCCGGTACACTCAACAGCCACCGCTACATCTCCGACGTTTTAGAGCCTGTAGTCCTTCCCTTACCTGCAGGACCTGCTAGCTACCACGTTTCAACAGGACAATGCGCGCCTGCACGTGGCACGCATTGTGCAACAATTCTTCACGGCCCACCAGGTGTCACTGTTGCCGTGGCCCGCATCGTGCAACAATTCTTCACGGCCCACCAGGTGTCACTGTTGCCGTGGCCCGCCTGTTATCTCGATATGTCGCCCATCGAACACGTCTGGTCGCTGATCGGCAACCGAGTGGTCCGGCAAGCACCACCCGCGACTACGCCTGATGAACTGTGGCAACGTGTGGAAGCAACCTGGAACTACATACCCCAAGCCCACATCCAAAGCCTCTTTCGTTCGATGCCGCGGTGTGTAGCGGCCGTTATTGCCAGCCATGGGGGCCACACGAACTATTGATGTCTGCGTGTTCCGCAAGTCGCACGGGCCTGTAAGCTGAATCGTTTCATCTTTGTATCTGTTGTTATGTGTCCAGTAAATCTGGCTTTGCTATCTCGTATCCTTCTTGGTTTTGCGTTTTCGGTGGCCAGCAGTGTATAAGTGTCGTCAGTATGGAAGCCAGAAATGCTAGAGACGTAGACAATTCGGACATTATTAAAAAGTTTGTGACACACAAAGGAAAAGCTACAAAAGTTAATTTTAGCTGAAACTACGTATGTTTGTCTGCTTTCTTGAAGCTTCGGTTTTTAGTTTACAGGAAAAATATTTTTATTCAATACGAAAACCTGTTATTTCGAATTCTGCTTTTAGTTTTACATAATTTATTTGCATACGTGTGTACCTATATGACAGATTTTTTGGTCAGAATAGCTAACCAAATAGCAAACTTTGAATTTTAAAAACTACAGTAAGATGAAAAATCCACGTTGATAGTTTAACGATTTTTAATCATACGAATACAGAAATTCCTTCGAAACGAGTGTAAATTGCCTGCGTAATTGTGCTTTAGAATTAAAAAGACGCCCGTTACGTTCAATGTTATATATAGTATATATACTGTATATGTATACACACACACAGTCGAGTCACATTTTTGTGACCACCTCCTACTTTTGACGTCAACAGCGCGCAGCCAATGAAAGAAGGCAAGTGTCGTGAGCTGGCTTGGAGGGTAGCTATATAAGGTGTGCTGTAGGCATTCTGAAAATATATCGGGCTGCGGGTGGTCTAGTGGTCAACGTTCGTGACTGCTACGGAGAAGACCTCTGGTTCGACCCCAGGCAGGTACGAACGCTCGAACCACTAAATATCCGCCGTGCGTCGGATGGGCACGTTAAGCCGTCGGCCCCCGGTAATAAATAAGGACGTCTTCCCCCCATCCCCTTTCTACCTCGCTTCCGTGTCACTTCTCTGTCGGGCACTCTAGCCCAAATCTTCTAGCTTCCTACTTCTAAGGGTTGTTTAAGACCTGGGGTCAGACACTTCCTTCCTAAAATCCTCTGCATATGATCTGATCTGATCTGATCTGGAAACATATTACTTGTTGCTGTCATGGATGAAAGGAGCGATTTATCAGATTGTTCTTATTAGGGGTTTAACGACCACCGTGAGCAACTCAGTGGGCTATAAGCAGTCGCCGGTCCTTAATTTGGGATCACTGACTCCACAGAGGGAGAGAACCAGTGCCGTAAGACAAACACAACATCCATGCCTTAGCGGGATTCGAACCCGGACCCATCTCGGACGAATGATCAGAAGCCATCGCTTAGACCACTACGCCACTGGGGCCGGCTATCAGATTTGCAAAAAGGAATTATGATCGGCTTTCGGGCCAAGGGTGGCAGTATTCCTAAAACAGCACAGTTTGTGAACTGTTCGCGTGCTGTTGTAGTTAAAGTGTATTGCGATTGGAGAAATGGCACCATTGCGAATTAGCGACGTTAAAACTGCATAGCACCACGTGCCATTGATGTGAGAGGTGAACGTCGGCTGCGAAGATGCGTGAGGGTCGATCGACACGCTACAGTGGAGCAAACTCATTGGCCGAATGAATCAGGGTGCTGCCAGAAGTGTTTTCAACAGTTCAGCAAACCCTGCTGCGTATGGTGCTCCGATGCAAACGGATGATCACTGCACCTATGTTAACGAAGGTGCATCGGCATAAAAGGCTTACATTTGCACGGCAGTATCGGAATTGGACCTCCGGTGATTGGCAAAGGATTACCTTCTCTGACGGTATCACGTTTTCTGCTTCATCGAACGGATGAACGTTGGCGTATAAGGCGAGAAACATCGGAGAATAAACACTCTTCAACCACTGCTGAAATAACACAAGCTGGTGGGGGCAGCGTTATGGTCTGGGGAATGTTTTCGTGGCATTTCCTAGGTCCACTCGTACCGAATTCGTTATGAATCCATCCTTGCAGACCACGTACACCCATACATGCTGATTGTCCTCCCTAGGGCGGATGGGATCTTCCAGCATGACAATGCGACGTGTCACGCAGCTAGAAATATCCGAGAGTGGTTGGAAGAGCACGATGAAGACTTCAAAGTACTTCCCTGTCTCCCTAATTCCCCAGATTTAAATCCAATTTAGCATCTGTGGGACCACGTCGATCGTGTTGTTCGCTCTATGGAACCTCCACAAAACACCCTCTAGCAGCTGTCAGATGCACTGCAGTCAGTATGGCTTCACATACCTGTGAACACCTTCCAGCACCTTACTGAGCCACTCTCAGCCCGTCTAGCTGTTGTCCTTGCTGCACACGGCGGTTACACTGAATATTAGCTGTTGGTCACAATAATGCGACTCGACCGTGTATACATCACAATTACCTCTCCTCCCTCTCCCCATCCTTCATCAGGAAAGCTGTAATATGCTATGATCGTACATGACGAAACTTTATAAAGTGCACTTTTGTGCAAATTGACAAAGAGCAAACTTTCTTGGATTATTCGCAGCGTCATCTGAACCAGAATTTTACCGATTTTTTACTTCACTTTTATATGAGACAGTTGCGTTTTATGAAAATTCATGGTAAATAGAAAAATGATGTGGCTAAAGGTATTTATTTCATGTAAAAATTAATAAAAATTGAAAAATATTCTCGCTAAAGGGGCAGCAAATCTGAGCTGGCACCCGGGCGGCAAGTACCCTTGGCGCGCCCCTGTCGTACTGACAACCACATATCAGCGATTATCGCGAAGCACTGCTGATAGAAATCATCCCGACACGATGGTCCAAATGAAACAGGCAGGAGGTGACAGTGTGCTTGTGTGGGGCATGTTGTTCTGGGAGTCATTGAGAGCAATAATCCCCCTTAATCGCACGATGAACGCTTTAGACTACCTATCTATTGTGGCGGATCAGGTGCTCCCATTCATAATGACTGTCTACCCGATGGCATGGGTTGCTTCCAGCAAGACAGTTCCTCTTGCCATGTTGCTATGCGTGTACGAGAATGGTTTGAGGAGCATTCCAGTGACTTCAGCTTACTATCCTGGCCACCGTACTTGCAGGGCTTCAATCCCATTCAACATCTTCTTGACCAACAATTTCTACATATGGATCCACATCCACCTCTTATGACATCATTTGTGAGAAGCTTTGGTGTTTTCATGGTATAGCATCCCTACAAAAACGTTCAGAGGACTCATTGAATCAATTTCACGCCATATAGCTTGACCAACAGGTTCGACGTATGGATCCACCACCAACGACTCTTGATGATCTGCAAGAAGCTCTGGTGTCTGCATCGTATAGAATCCCTACAGAAACATTCAGATGCCTCATTGAATCAGTACCACGCCGTATATCTTGACCAACAGGTTCGACGTATGGATCCACCACCGAAGACTCTTGATGATCTGCGAGAAGCTCTGCTGTCTGCATGGTATAGCATTCTTGCAGAAACATTCAAAGGCCTCATTGAATCAATGCCACGCCATATAGCTTGACCAACAAGTTCGACGTATGGATCCACCACAGATGACTTGACGATCAGCGAGAAGCTCTGGTGTTTGCATGGTATAGCATTCTTAAAGAAACATTCAGAGGCCTCATCGAATCAATGCCACGCCATATAGCTTGACCAACAAGTTCGACGTATGGATCCACCACCGATGACTTGATGATCTGCGAGAAGCTCTGGTGTCTGCATGGTTATAGCATTCTTAAAGAAACATTCAGAGGCCTCATCGAATCAATGCCACGCCATATAGCTTGACCAACAAGTTCGACGTATGGATCCACCACCGATGACTTGATGATCTGCGAGAAGCTCTGGTGTCTGTATGGTATAGCATCCTTAAAAAACATTCAGAGGCCTCGTTGAATCAATGCCACGCCGTATATCTGTAGTATTGGCGACACGAGATGGCCATACTTCGTACTAAGAGGTGGTCATAAGTTTTTGACTGGACTGTACATACACTGTGTGAACACTGTAGTTCTAGCTAATGTAACAGGCATTTAGATATCCAATAGTAATGGGAGTTCCGTGGAAGTTTTCTGGGCGTTTCAGTGGATATGTATTGTCGACCATTTTATTAAATGATCCGCTGCTGATGCTGGGCGTCAACTTTTACGTCGAAAATCTTTTAAATCTAATTTTTTGTAAGCTAGCATTTTTTATGACATGCATTTTGAGAGAGAGATGGTAATAAAGTAAAAACAGAAAGAAGAGAGAGAAAAGTAGTGAGGAATCGAATGGAATGGGAAGACAGAAATGCTAATAAAGGGATATATTTGTATGGAAGAGCGGTAAAGAAAAAAATCTGAAAAGAGGTAGAAAATGAGGAATGAAGAAGGGTGAAATGTGTAAGATAGAGAGAATAGTAATAAAGAGTGATATAGAGAAAAGAGAACTGACTACCAAGGGCAAGAGAGAAACAGGTAAGAAGAAAGTGCAAAAGGGTAATCATAAATAAAGGGGGAGAGACAATAGTAATAGCATTGAGAAGGAGATATTGTGGAAAGGATAGCAAAGGGTATCGGGTAAAATAACGAAGGAAAAAAAGAAGAATCTTGAGGAACAGAAATACTTAGGAAAGCACATTGACGTAGAAGCAGTTGACAGAAAAATAGTGAGAAAGAAAAAGTGAGTGTATGAGGGAGAATCGGTGTGAAACAGAGAAAACATTGAGAGCTAGTAAAAGAGAAATAAGAACAGAAGTGTGAAATACAGTACAGAAGATATTTTAAGAGAACTAATGTGAAAGACATAAATAGTAAAAAAAACTGCGAAGCAGAGCGAGCTCTTGACAAACAATGAGAAACAGAAAGAAAAAAAGCTGGAAGGAAAGTAAGAATTCGTGAGAAAAATAGAATTATACAACTGCACAGAATCAGTGGAATTAGCAAGGAACATCTAATCGAATAAAGAAAACTGCCAAAAAAGCTTGTGGGAAAGAGAACTTCACTTACAAACACATCGAACACAAAACCATTGCTATGGCAGTTTGCTGCGATGGGTTTAAAAGGATGAAACCGAAAAAAAAAAAACTGTAATGCAAAGTAGTAAAACGCAGGGAAACGAAATAAAAAAGCAAAATAAAATGGAAAGGTACGTTGCTATGAAGTTGACGTGTCGACCCGTTCAGAACGATACTAATACGTGGGTATAAAACATTTGTTTTTAGATCGATTAATACATATTCCACAGAATCTCTTTGCCGCAACTTTCCTTAATGTTTTCTACAGTTGTGTATACAGGGGACACTGGAATCACTGATATCTCCGCGTATGAGCATCGTGTCAGTAACAGGATTAAAATACAAATTAGTTCACTACTTCCGACACGTTAAAAGTTCGCAAAAATCCTTGAATGGGGTCGTAATTTCGTCCAGAATGCTTTGTAAAGTGAGAAGTCATTGCCACCATCCGTAATAATGAATTGGTCTTGGCATAAATATTTTTCTTTCATCTGACGTCACTTTTCTTCACTGAAATTTCACTTAGAGAGAACAGTGCCCCAAAGCTGAAACTTCAATTTACAACCGGTAATGTCATACAGCTTTTTAAAGCTAAACTATAAGGGGGCATAACACGAAAAGGGACTAATCTCTTATGATACTAATCTCTTTTCCAACTTTATCCCTATTTGAATCATGATTTTCAGCCATTACTCACACACAAATTATACCGGAAATATAGAACTTGGCTAAAAGATAGTGAATCTTGGATATTAAGCTTAAACAGGTTAAACAGAGCCAAACTAGGTCAACGTCATCACCGAAAATTGTCAGGTTTGAATTCATATTTTGTTTGCCCTGGGAAGTAGTTTTAAAATTCATAAACGCGTGGCAAGAGTATTTGACGTGCAAATAGGTTGAGTTTAATAAATAAACTAAATATGCTAAATTTATTATTTGTACAACCCCAGTAGAATTGGTGCTTACCCCATTCCTGGGCTTAAAGACCCTCGTAAGCACCTGAGGCTATACAGGGCCACGGGTGGCCTAGTAACAACGTTCGTGACTGCCACGGAAAAGTCTCAGAATCGATCCCAGGCAGATACGAACCCTCAAACCACTAAATGTTTGTCGGATGGGCAGGTTAAGCCATCGGACCTTGGGCACTACCCCACCCGGTCATAAATTAGCGTGGAATAATTTATAACCCCCTCTCTACCTCGCTTCCGTGCGACTTTCCTGTTGGGCACTCTAGTCCAAATCTAGCTTCCTACTTTTAAGGGTTGTTTATGTCCTGGGGTCAAACACCTTCCTAAAATCCTCTACATAAATCTATAAGGCTATACAGAGTCGCCAGTCCCTAATTTAGGGCCACTGGTTCTAGGGAAGGGACAGTGCCAGCGTCGAAGGACAAGAGCAGCACCTATGCCTCTTATAACTCAGGCCGGGGAACAGTTCAGATGGTTAGCCAAAAATCCGCTCCTATAAACACTCAGTCATTGGATGGCCGATGTTTTCGGTCTTACTTTGGTGGGGGGAGGGGTATCGTAGTATCTCAGTTAATGAAATCCTGGACGTAACTACTATCATGCAGGTTGCAGCAGAAATTGTTACTTGAAAACTGTCTTCATAACATAAGATCGGTCCACATATTACCACTGGTCCACATAATACGTATCACTGCATTAGAGCATTGTGTAAAAATATGACGTTTAGTCCACTGTGGAAATACGAAGATTTAAGATATTTGTCAAAACTTAAAGGTTTGGTTTAACGCTTGCTCATAGAAGTCTATTCTTTGTTCAAATTTCTAGCAGTAAGATTCCAAGCTTAACTATGCACTTGTAATTGTCATTAACTAAAACTCTTAATCATGGGATATTATTAAACAATCGAGAGTCAATGAATCAGCAAACAAAACTTACAATTTCGATGTCCCAATTTTATTCGTATTATTGGCACATCATTGAAAAACATCGTTGATTTTCAATCACTTCATAATAACTCCGTTTAGCAAATTGTTATCTCCACTCTATTCGTAACAAATCGTTAACTTATTCGTTTACAAATCATAAACATTGCACACAATTCTGTTTGTTACTTTACATTCCTCTCATCGTTAGCAAAAACCTTTCCTAAGGAAACTGCACACTGCATCCATTTCGTACTTACATTTTATTTTCTTCTGACTCACTACCAGTGATGTAACTTAGAAAACTCATCGGGGAAAATAATGTGTCGTCAAGTCAGAAAAACGTTTGCCTAGAAGCAACCAAATTTACATAAGAATACAGAAACTCAAAGGGATAATTGCATCTATTTATTAGATTCCGACTTCGAGAATGTTGAAACGTGAAAATAAAATAAAGAAATGAAAGCAATGCATATTCCGAAACGTTATTTTGCTTGCTTCAAGATACTCTGATTGCATTATAACAAAATGTACGGCTTTGTCGTACTCAGAGATTTCTTTAATCTTTTCAGCGACTATAAAAGAAACATGACTTCACCAGATGAATATATGGAAATAATAGAATCTGGACCCGGAATTTACCGCTCCATTTACCTGCTATGTCTAGCTTTGCTGTGCAAGTGGATCATAACCATATTCACATTTGGAATCAAAGTAAGAGAAATTTATTTTATCTTTAAGAAAAAACTTCATGACAAATTTTATGAAAGCTTATTAGAATTTAATTTCTTAGACACATGTTTCCATAATTTGTATTTAGTTTTCAAACATATCGTAATTTCGCAATTAGTATTTTAAACACGTAATCCAATGATTAGTATTCAGTTATTTAAAACGCATAATATAAAACCCATAATAAAGGTTTAGTTTCTTAATCACACTGCAGTCCCGTAATTACTATTTAAGTTCTTTTGACATATCCTAATCGGTAATTGGAAGTTAGTTCCGTAAAATATGGCAATTCCATAATTGATAGTTTCCTAGAAGTATCGCAATTCCGTGATTAGTAAATTCTTACACACCTCATAATTTTGCATTTAGTCTTTGGCTCCTCGAATAATTGTAATTCCATACTTTGTACTTAGTTTTTTCAGGCATAACGTAATCCCATAATTACACTGCCAGAAAGTGAAAAAAGAACACCAAGAAGGAATTGGCTGACGATCATGAAATTTACATATGTTAATGGGGTAGAGTTTACGTAGGTGTGATGTTAATTTCGGGACCAACCGGTGAGCGCTTACGCCACAGCACGGCATAATATGCAAATTATCGTCGGTGGTATTTAAGGAGTACGGCGTTGTGAATGTAATCAGTCGTCGGCGTACGGACACGTGCGAAGACCCTGAAGAAGCTGCAATGCCTGGACATGGAAGACGTGTACGGTTTCAGCAGTTATCGGACTTTGAGCGAGGTCGTCTAGTCGCACTCCGCGAGGCCGGGTGGTCGTATCGTCGTATTGCGGAGCGAATTGGACGGGAAGTATCGGTGGTGGTACGATGGTGGCGTAGATGGTCCGAGGAACATTCCCACACGAGAAGACGTGGAACCGGGAGTCACAGACGGACTGATGAGCTGACCGATCGACGCATAAGAAGAGCGGCGTTGTCAAGCAGAACATCCACTGCGACGCAAATCCGAGCTGCCGTTGCACCTGAGGTGACTGTGCGAACAATCCACAACCGTCTACTGGATGCAGGACTACGTGCACGTGTGCCTCTGGCATGTGTACCTCTGACTCCAGCCCACCGTCAGGAACTGCTGCAGTGGTGTCGCCAACGTATGCACTGGAGAACGCAATGGCGATCTGTCGTGTTCAGCGATGAAAGCAGATTCTGCTTGGGAGCCTCCGATGGCCGTATGCGTGTTCGCAGACGCACAGGGGAGCGTCTCGACCCTTCTTGCATCCGTCAGCGACACACAGGGCCTACACCTGGTCACCTGGTGTGGGGAACGATCAACTATCACTCCCGTACACAACTAGTGTTTGTAGCGGGTACGTTAAACAGCACCTCGTACATCAACAACATCATTCAGCCCGTTGTTGTGCCATTTGTAAGGTCGGTCCATCGTGGTGCTTTCCAGCAAGATAACGCACGCCCACACACGGCACGTGCAACGCAACATGCACTTCAGGGTGTGAGACAACTTCCATGGCCTGCACGTTCACCTGATTTGTCCCCCATTGAGCACGTGTGGGATTTTATGGGACAACGACTTATCCGGTCTCCACGTAACTCAATACCCCAAACTTACATCCAACATCTGTACGACAGACTCCATGCCAGAATTGCACAGTGTGACGCAGTTCCTTTTTTTTTTTTTTTTTTTTTTTTTGATTGTAGGTTTAATGACCACCGTGAGCAACTCAATGGGCTATAAGCAGTCGCCCCTCCCTAATTTAGGGTTACTGGCTCCAGGAAAGGGAGAGAGCCAGTGCCGTAAGACAAACACAACATCCATGTCTCACTGGGATTCGAACCTGGACCCCTTTCGGACGAATGATCAGAGGCCATCGCTTAGACCACTGCGCCACCGGGGCGGCAACGCAGTTAATGGCGGTTCAACCTCGTACTAACCATGTTACATGGAAATGTTATTTTTCAGTTTACCGTCAAATACAGCTGTATTTTGCCATAATGTTTTGATCACGTTATCCTCTGTATTCCGTTATTGTGCTGTATAAATTTCGTTGGTATCAGACGTCTCCTTCTTGGTGTTCTTTTTTCACTTTCCGCCAGTGTATTAGTCTTTAGCTTTTTTAACACGACAGGATTCTGAAATTAGTATTTAGCTTTCTTTCAACACAACACAATTCCATCATTTGTATTTAGTTTCTTAACGACATGATAATCCCATGAGCAGAGGTGGAGAGAAGGGGGGGGGGTTGTCCCGGGCGCAGTTTGGAAGCGTCAACAAAGTTGAAATGATCTGCTGCTAAAGTTTAAAATTCCCATGGCAAGTAATTTTATAGTATGGAAACATACGCCCTTCACGTGTAGAAAATTTCTTTGCAATTAAATTTTCATTGTTTTTCATTGTTTTGGAGTTCAACGACAACCACGAGGAACTCAGAGGACTATAGGTAGTCACCTGACCAATGCTTCCCCTAAGCTACTCGCGCAGCGACTTAACTTCCTCCGCGCAGCTCAAATATCTTCCGCGCAGTAAGCATTTTGACTAAAATTCCCAAATCCCTAATTAATTTTCATAAAACAAAAAATCAATTACCTGAAGAAATCATAATAAATAAATAAAATTCGGGTTCTCAAAAGACAAAGCAACACTTTTCTTAAATGCAGTTTGCCTCCTCCTAAGTTTGTCTCATTGTCCTCTTCATTCTCAAAGGCTTCTTTTGCAAAGTAACCTCGTGCAAGATGATAGTGAACGCGAGAATGTGGATTAGTGATTTTCCCACGCCGAGAAAGAGGCAGATATTAAGTCTTTTCTCAAAGCAATACATCAGCGCCAGCCAATCACAGCAAACCGTAACCAAGTTCATTGTACTAACTAATGCATCCATGATACACTGGTATGCAAAAATTAAGGACGAATAGGAGAAATTAGCATAACAGCGGAACGAGCAGGCAGAACGGACCGAAAGACCACTCAGGAGATAGACTAGGGTCCGATACGGTAGGGCATGCGCAAATATGCAGCATGACTTAGGGGAGGGGGAGGGTGTCGGAAGGGTATAAAGCACACAGGCGGTGTACGCTCAGCAATTCGGTGAAAGCTATTGCACGGTGTACATCGGTTTGAACGACGTCGAGTTGCTGCCACCGTGTGATATGGCCAACAGGCAATCCAGTAGACGACATCTAGATGACTTTACCCGAGGTCGTGCGCGTCATTGGGAAGTTGGAAGAAGGTCGAAGTGTGACTAGTGTGGCCGAGGAGTTCGGTATCACTCACAGCATCGTTTCACGAGCTTGGAGAGCATTTCAAACGATAGCAACAGCTGAAAATCCTCCAAATATGTGGCGACAGTAAATAAATAAATACATCGCTCTTTCCACGTTCCAGAAACTCACAGCAACCGAAAAATTGTATTCCAGCCGCCGCTGTGGAATTAAACCACAGATTTCTCGATATCTAGCCGAGTGCGTTACATTTACACCACGGTGGCCAACAATCCACGGTGATATGTGTATTTTTAAGCCAGAATCTGACATCATAAATCCGTAAGATGAGCTCAGCTACTGAGACGTCTCCATCTGGTGGGCATTAACGGCACTGGCTATATATATTATAGCAGTTAAATCCAAAGGGCGAGATCCAAGGTGAAAATCCTCCAAATACGTGGCGACAGTAAATAAATAAATACATCGCTCTTTCCACGTTCCAGAAACACACAGCAACCGAAAAATTATTTTTCAGCCGCCGCTGTGGAATTGAACCACAGAACTCTCGATATCTAGCCGAGTGCGTTACATTTACACCACGGTCGCCAACAATCCACGGTGCTAAATGGATTTTTAAGTCAGCTTCTGACATCATAAATCCGTAAGAAGGGCTCAGCTACTGAGACGTCTACATCTGGTGGGCGGCTGAAAAACAATTTTTCGGTTGCTGTGTGTTTCTGGAACGTGGAAAGAGCGATGTAATTATTTATTTACTGTCGCCACGTGTTTGGAAGATTTTCACCTTGGATCTCGCCCTTTGGATTTAACTGCTATAATATATATAGTCAGTGCCGTTAATGCCCACCAGATGGAGACGTCTCAGTAGCTGAGCCCTTCTTACGGATTTATGATGTCAGAATCTGACTTAAAAATACACATAGCACCGTGGATTGTTGGCCACCATGGTGTAAATGTAACGCACTCGGCTAGATATCGAGAGTTCTGTGGTTCAATTCCAGAGCGGCGGCTGAAAAACAATTTTTCGGTTGCTGTGTGTTTGAACGTGGAAAGAGCGATTTATTTATTGATACGAACAGCTGTCCGAGAGTTTAGCAGTGGTCGTCCACGAGCAACCACGGCGGCGGACGACCGTTATATTGTCCTACAGGCGAGAAGAGACAGACGTCAGACAGCGGAAGAAATTGCAAGGCACATACAACAGACAACTGGACGTCCGTTATCGCGTTTTACCGTGGCCAGGAGGCTGCACAAAGGTGGTCTATTTGCACGACGACCAGTACGGTGTGTGCCATTAACGCCTGCTCATCGGAGACGGCGGTTTCTGTGGTGCCAGGAACACAAGAACTGGACACATCAGCAATGGGGTCGAGTTCTCTTTACGGATGAGAGCCGATTTAGTCTGACGAGCGATTCTGGACGTATAAATATCTGGAGAGAGCAGGGAACACGCAATCACACCTCCAACATCATCGAAAGGGACCGGTTTGGAGGTGGCGGAGTTCTCGTTTGGGGCAGTATCATGCTTGGTAGCCGTACTGACCTCCACATCTTTCAAGGAGGTTCAGTCACTGGTGTCCGCTATTGTACCGAGGTTCTCCTACCTCACGTGCGTCTGTTTGGAGGTGCTGTGGGTCCTGAGTTTCTCTTCATGGACGACAACGCTAAACCTCATCGTACAGTGGCTGTCGCAGAGCTGTTGGAGAGTGAAGATATTCAACGCATGGATTGGCCCACAAGGTCGCCGGACCAAAATCCAATCGAACACGTGTGGGACCTTCTCGGGAGACGCTTGGTAGCACGTCCCCAGCCGCCAGCAACGATTCCGCAGCTGCGATTGGCGCTACAAGAGGAATGGGCCGCGATGCCTCAACAGCTCCTTGACAACCTCGTCCTCAGCATTGACAGACGTCGTAAATCCTGCAACGCAGTCAGGGGTGATTATATCCCCTACTAAAGACTGGATTTATCTCGGCAGCCGCCTGTCACATGGACGTTTCTGTCTTGTGTCTGGTTGTGCTCGAAGCTACCTTTTCAATAAAGTGCCTTTGGATTCCTTCTTTGGGCGGTTTTGCTCACTTGTTCCATATTCTTGCATCTTGGGGATCTTATGGTATGATTTGAGTCGACGTGGAGCACTTCTGCACGACGTTATATTCGAAAAACCGTCTCGTCCTTAATTTTTGCACGTCTGTGTAGTTGGTGGGAGAAAGGCATTCCGGTCAGTTAAATTGTAAGCCGCTGGTAAAAGGGTTTGCTCAAAACTTTGTCAGATAATAAGGCCGATTTCTTCCAACATCAAAGACGCTGAAAGGCGCCTTGTGTTTGCGTTCAAGTTCGTTTAGATAAAAATAAAATGGGGGAATTAGAAAAACTAAGGGTTCCAATCCGAGTTCCAACTTCTACTGCATTAGTAAGAGAAGCTGGGAAAATAAAATCTTTTCCTCAAGTGGTTTTGATGCCTGCCCTGCTCATTGGGTTAGGCGCGCATTCAAGAAACTAAATACCTATTTGATTTCCGTAAAACAGCATGGAGATGTCTTCAGCAGTTGTCGCCTTTGTGCAGAATGCCACTGAGAACTTAAAAACTGTAATGTGTGAAGAGGGAATGGACGTCATTCATCACAGTTTTCGAACAAAGATTTCAATCATTTCCAGGAAACAAATGCACTGTGTAGCCGCTTTATTATGTACAGGAGTTGGACAGAATAAGGTGAACACCACGCTCGGAGACATGACTTTTTAAGTCGCAGTACGCAAACGTATCCACCACTTTTTGGTTGTAATAGCTTTGCTTAGCACCTCAAGGTCCTGTTTAAGTGCATTTAAAGTGTTTTGTTGCAAAATGTTTTTCAGGGTGACGACGAAATGAGCGACCTAACGGACTTCGAAAAAGGGCTAATTGTTGGTGGCCGGATTGTTGGTGCCTTCGTGACAACAGTCGCCAGGGTAGTGGGGGTATCGAGAGCTACTGTGTCTAGCGGCATGACATCCTACCGTATTCGTAGAAAAACCTCGTCTGCGAAACACAAGAGCTGCCGGAAAACGATCGTGACTGATAGAGACAGGAGAGTATTAAAAAAGATTGTTAACCGTAATAAGATAACCACGGCGCCAAAAATTTGTGTGGAGATCAATCTACTACTCCAGACCCCAATATCAACGAAAACAGTGCGCAGAGAACTGCATAAATAAGATATTCACGGCAGAACTGCTATTGCAAAACCTCTGGTGACCCGGGTGAATGCACAGCGGCGACATCGGAGGTGCTAGCAGCATACAACGTGGACTGCCGCTGCATGGAAGCGTGTTATGTAGTCGGATGAATATACATTCACACTATTCCCCACCGTAGGACGTGTTTACGTGTGGAGAACATCGTCTGATGCGTACAACCCAGGCTGTCTGCTCCCAAAAGTGCAGCATGGTGGTGGTTCTGTCATAGCGTGGTTTTCAGCAGGTCCCCTGATCACCTTGAAAGGACGGATGACTGGCAGGGCGTGTGAAACCATTTTGGCCGATAAAGTCCATCCAATGGCTCAGGCATTGTTTCCTACAGGGGATGCCATCTATCAAGATGATAAAGCCACAATTCACAAAGCTCGGAACGTTCAATCACGGTTTGAGAAATATGAGGACGAACTTTCACACCTTCCTTGGTCTCCCCAATTACCAGACTTAAACATCATCGAGCCACTGTGGTTTGTGTTGGAAAACATAGTAAGATTCCGTTATCCTCCTCCTGCATCTCTTAAGGATCTGGAGCAATTTCTGCAAAAAGAATGGTGTAACATCCCACTAAGTGCCATCCAGGGTTTGTATGCCTCCATTACAAGGAGGATTCAGGCGGATTTGATTGCCAAAGGTGGTTCCACACCATATTAGGTACGTAAACTCTTCTTTTCCTAGGTGTTCACATTATTTTGTCCACCCTGTACATTCTTGCATTATATTACACTGCTCTTCATAGAAAATGCCACACCAGGCGGTACTTTCCAAAGCGCCATGCAAATTGGTAGGTATGTGTTGACAGTTGAGTTGTGTAAATGATTGCAGTTACGAACCAATTGCGTGATAGGTAAGAGAGATCAAAGGGCAGAACCTCGTGGCGTAACTAAGTTCGGTCACCCTGACCTGGGCGTGTAGAGCATGCATCGGAGTGATCTCGGTGGGGAAGGCACGTGTATGGGGGTGAGATTGCCTCCACTACGCCATCGGGAGTCCTACCGTCACATGGACACCTTTACCAGAAGCTTCACTATAGTGCTACGTACGGCTGGATGGTTCCTGCATCGCACTGCGGCGGAAATACATTGGGATACAACATTTATTGGGCGAATATGGCGACAGTGGCTGAACGAAGGTAACATGCGTTGCTGTAGTGGGAATGGTGCACGTAGGCTGATATCCGAACGCCACGATTTCCGCAAGCCGCAGAGGACAATATTCGATGTGGTGTGCAAGCAGCTATGGACATCCCCGTATCGAAACGGACTGTGGATCGCAGATCGGCTGCATTAAGTTTGTTCTGTTGCGAGCCATTGCAATGACTGTCACTCACCGCAGAACATCGTCCGGAAAGGTTGCAGTGGTGTCGTACCAGACATACGTGACGGGACAAATGAAAACCTGTCGTATTCTGCGACGAGTCCCGCTTCTGTCTCAGCTCGGACGATCACCGATTGAAAGTCTGGAGACAACGCTGTCACTGGGATGATTCTGCTGCCATCTGTGAGCGTCATATGGCTCATCAGCCTGGTGTCATGGTTTAGTCGGGGGCTATCCGTTTCAACAGCCGCATTTGCAGGCCAATCGCATGAACGGCGCGCGAGATATACGCGGAAAACCAGCCCGTGAGGCCATCAGTCGAGACGTCGTCACGGCAGCGAAAAGTGAGTGGTTCTGCTGTAACCTTGTCTGGAGAACGAACAAGGAATGCCAATGCCGTTAAGACGCCGTCGTACGCGATTTCGTCAAACTAATGAGTTCACGAGTGGTGTCATCGTAGGCCTTCGTACCGCCGGATGGTCTTTGTGTCGTATAACGGAAGAAACGCAACTTGATGCCACAACTGTCGGTCGCATTTGGATACAGTGGTCCCAGGAAGGATCTGTGCAACGTCGTAGGGGACCGGAGCACGGAAACGGACGTCTGAATGCACCGATCGTCGCATCCGACGTCATACTGTAGCAGACCCACAGACCACTACGGCTGACATTTTGCGGAGTGTACGGGGAGGCTTTGATGCTACAATATCGACGCGGACAGTGTCGCGCCGATTGGCTGTATCTGGTTTGCTGTCCAGCCATCCGTTGCGAAGGTTACCCTTAACAATGTGCCATCGCCGTCACCGCTTGGCATGGTGTCGCTTCAGAGCTGCGTGGGGTGCAGAATGGAACAGTGTGGTGTTCAGCGACGAATCGCGGTTCTGTCTCATGACGGATGATCGCCGTGTGAGAGTCTGGAGGTGACGTGGCCAACGGGCGGATTCTTCCGCCATTGTGGAACGCCAAACGGCCCGGCAACGTGGAATCATGATGTGGCGTGTTATCAGCGACAACTGCCGCTCACCGCTGGTACGCATTACAGGTACACTGATGGTACGCCGCTATGTTGACGAGGTACTGCGGCCCGTGGCACTACCGTATCTGCAGGGCATCTCAAACGCCGTATTTCAACAGGATAACGCCCAGCCGCATACCGCTCGAATCAGCCTGAATGCTTTACACGTTGTGCGGATACTTTCGTGGCCAGCACGATCCCCTGATCTCTCGCCCATCGAGCATCTGTGGGACACGATTGGACGTCGGTTGAGTACCCTCCCACCACCGCAAAATGAAGATGAACTGTAAACTCGGATCAACACCACATGGTCCACGATACCCCAATACTCTATTCGGGCTCTCATTGCCTCTATACTACGTCGGATTATCGCCCAAAATGGGAGTCACACTCCTTATTGATCATCCGGAATATTCGGCCACTGGAGTCTAGTCTGTATGTAACAATTAAATCATTTGTTCAGAACCTACTTGGCTATTTCTGTGTAGTTTTGTCTGTTTTCGAGCATTAATCATGGTGTGGCATTTTCTGTCAAACAGTGTATATAAAATATTATCTTACAAAACAAAACTGAGATTTAGAAGATTTTTGACATAAAAGTTGACCCCCAATATCAGCAGCGCATCATTTAATAAGTGTCGACAAGGCATATCCACTGAAATCCCCAGAATACTTTTACGGAGTTCCTATTCCTGTTGGATATGAAAATGCCTGGAACATTAGTTTTATATTGAAACGGAAATCATACGACGATGGATATCATTACAGTCCGAGAAAGCATAGTTTCTAGTTTTACGAAGGTTTCTTAACATAAATGGCAGTCACCGATAAGATTGAGAAATCTAAATTAATAATAGGCTTGGTAGACCCATGCAAGCATTGAGAGCATCACATGTTTATCCTTTCCGAAACACTTCTTTGTTTCACCCTTAGGAATATCTTTTTAATTGTAAACTATCGTAGAACAAGTTAGTAAAATCATGCAATGCGTTGATTATGATACGCCTTCCAACATACCAGAAATCATTACTCAAGTTATGAGGATAATGGCTGTGGAATAAATCTCGCTTGTGTCCTGACCTTTGACCTGAGATATTCAACAGAACCGGTTCAGTATACCTCAGGAATAACATACTAAAGTTTTGTCGCAATAGAATTATTTTTACGTAAATTATGAGAACAATGGCTGTGGAATAAATTTTGCTTTTGTGCATTACTTTTGACCCTATTTCGTTGATGTTCAACAGAACCGGTTCACTATACCTCCGGTACAACATGACAAAGGTTTGTCGCAATCGAAGCATTTTTACGTAAGTTATAATGCATAAGGGAAATGGAATGGATCCCACTTCTATCTCCTGACTTTTGACCCCATTTCGCCCATTTTTAATAGAGTTCGTTCCCAGGTGGTCTACTATCATATACTAAAATTTCATCGGAATCGAACCATATTTATGCAAATTATGACGTACAAGGGCAATGGAATGAATCCCGCTCCTGTGTCCTGACCTTTGACCCCATTTCGCCCACTTTCAATAGAGTTCATCCCCAGGTGGTCACCTACCACATACTAAAATTTCATCGAAATCGAACCATTGTTACGCGAGTTTTCGTGCGCACGGACAGACGGACAAAGCTGGAGCATATACGTTTCTTCAACCTACGGTTGGAAGCGTAAAAAATGGTACTAATATATTAAATTTTCATCGTTTGAATACATTTAGTCAGCTTCGGTGACGTTTCGCATTTTTATGCATTGTGTCTGTCGCGAGAGCGCCTAAAGAAACTCGACCTTTTTGTTTCTAGCTTCATATATTAGACACAAATGGGTTGCAGAAATGAGGGGAACTACGCAAATATTTTTAAAAAATTTGAAAAAATTACACTCTGCTGACTTCCCAGATTTTAGCTTGTTTGCGTGTTACAGAAACAATTAAAAATCAAACACTACTGATCTGTGAAAAATCCTCATCTGTTAGTTTATCTGATATAAGGGAAAAGTGTCAGGATAGGAACATTTTTTTTATTTCGCATTTTAATGACCACAATGATCAATTTTAAAAGCTATAAAAGATCTGTCCCTAAGTTAGAGTCATTGATTCCACGGAAGGTACTGGAACAGCTGTTCCACCCACGCCTCCTCTGGGTCTCGAGCCCAACTCGGACGAATAGCCAAAAACCCAAGCCTCTTACAACTCAACCACCAGGGCAGTGAAAATCATTTCAAAGAGGAAAATTTCACTGTTACGCTGTGATCCATTTTCTGCATTTCATTACCGATCGATTGCGTGTAAGTTATTTACGTGCAAATAATCACGACATTTCTTCATAATTTGACAGAACTTTATCTTTCATAGGTTCCAGCAGGCCTTTTCGTACCTAGTATGGCCATGGGAGCGATCATGGGACGTATGATTGGCATTGGAATGCAGGAGTTGGCACTGTAAGTATTTCAAAACGCAAATATCATCTGGATATTAAAGTGAAAAAAAAAAAGTGGTATTTTCTTACGAGATACGTGAAAAGATGTACAGCTATGCTTTTTTCGTGGTGGCTTTTGAAATGTTTGCCCACACACAGGACGAATTGTGAACCGCTTTTTCATGCCCTACACTTAACGCAGATGAGATGGTCCCGGAGCACTGCTAAGTATTATGCCATGTTACCTGAAATTTCATTGGTTAGTGCCATCTCTATATCTACATCTTTACTTTACAAGACAGAAAATAAAAGTTAATCACGCAAAGTATCCTAAATATATATATTATCTGCTAGAGCCCTCCTCCTCCGTTCCACTTTTTAAGTCGTCATAGCAACAACCGAGAAACAAATGTTTGTGACGTCACGCTTAGCTATTCGTGTAGGTGACGTCATCACCTACACGCCATAGCCCACTGAAAAGAAGAGGCTCTGAAACGATCTTGTCATGTGACCAAGAAGGTCTCAACGTTCGTGCTCTGAACTGCAGGTGAAGTCCATTAGTTCGTTAGTATGTTGCTGTGAAGTTGTTTATATTTTATTATTTTGATTTATTATTGGGATTTTCTTTCCAAAGAAAAACAAATTAACACTCGTAATAACATATAACGTTCATTTACCACTACAACAAGAAAATGTTAGCGTTTTTTTAAAAAAAGGATCATTTACTTCTACCTGCTGGTTCCTTCTGTTACCGATATGCAAATATGATTACTTTTCTGTCTTAAATAATATAACGTGCAAAGTTTATTTATATATACATTGAAAAAAGGATTTGTTACTCATATGTTTTGTTGGTAAAGCTATCTCAGTTGTTTAACGGTTCAGCATTTCGGTAAGAAGTATACATCTTACAGAAACGCTTTTTTGCACTGCTTTTATTTTCCTTAGTGGTAGATCTACTATGTGCTACAAGTTCAAACCACAAAAGTCCGCCTTTCCAAAAAATAACGACAGTGAAAAAAATATCTGAACATATGTTCACGTCAAGCAAAAGGAATACAAAAAGTACTTAAGTTTTCTTCCTTGAGTAATCCATGAATACGGAACACCAAAGCACTGACGGAACACACTGACACCGCACACCGGTAATGTTAACATTACAGGTATAAGCCGAAACCAAAAATACTGACGCAGGAGCTTTGGCAATGGCAGCGGAACAAAGCCCTTCAATAAAAATAGAAGGAAATTGAAAAAAGGTTCCGCAAACATTCAACAGGGAGTTCAACACTATAGCGAAACAAAAATTGCAAACAAACCGTCATTTTGGAATCGATGCAGACATATGCCATCAAAAACATTAAAATATTCGCATTTCGTGTCACAACTTTTTAAGTAATTTGTCAACAAAACAACAGCAGATTTCATTTATTTTGTGCGGCAAATTTCAAAGTTCCCATCAGCTGGAATTCTAAGCGAAAACTTCGCAAATACGTACTTTGTCAGTTTCGTTGAAACATTAGCATTTCTTTCATTTTGTGTAAAACTTTCAAAGTAATTTGTGAACCAAATATTAGCACATTTTATACATATTGCAACACAATCTTCGAACTACGAAGTTTCCATCAACTCAGGTTTTATGAAATTCTTTAGCTATTCTGTCGGCCCATCAGCACATTACTGATAGCTGAGACGACGCACACACGATAGTGAGATTAAGAGCTAGGACTAAGTTGGTCACATGACCTCCGTGGCAGCCGTTCGTTTCAGGGCTTCTTGTTTCCAGTGGGCTATGCTACACGCGCAGTCTACGCGTATACCACTTCATTGTTGGCATAGCAACAAAGAACACAGCTGCTAGTGTGACGTCATCTAATCCAAATCATTCTCACATGACGTCAAAGATGCGTTACGTCACACGGTCAACTCTAGAGATACGAAAACGTTTTTTTTTTTTTTTTTTTGATTGGAGGTTTAACGATCACCGTGAGCAACGCAATGGGCTATAAGCAGTCGCCTGTCCCTAATTTTAGGGCCACTGGTTCCAAGAAAGGGAGAAAACTAGCGCCGTAAAACAAACAACATCCATGCCTGAACGGGATTCGAACCCGGACCCCTTTCGAACGAACGATCAGAGGTCATCGCTTAAACCACTGCGTCACCACGGCTACGAAAAACTTTACATCAGGAATTTTGGTTCACTATCTGAACCGGTGTTTAGCCATCTATATGTGGCAACGTCAAGAGTACGACGATCTTACGACGTCAAGATAAAAATAGTTCATGAAAAAGAACAGGGGAAACTGATACAGGGTTCACAGTCAGTGTATACGAAAAATGTTGTGTACAAGGAAGTGTTGACGAAATAGGGACAAAAGGTTTTACAAAACACATGACAGACAGTCCGTCGTATCAAATTCCATAACCGACTTCTCGGGAAATTTTCAGAAAGCTGTGATCCAACGTTGCCAACTATTGGCGTGGAACTCAAAAACTCAATAAATACATGTCAGTAATTTCTGTACCATAAATTTTATTTTTTCCCGTCATTATTGATGGGCTTTCATCTAGTAAATTATGAAGCTCTTTCCAAAGCACAAAACTAGAGCAAAAGTTAAAATTCTGCTGCCTTGAATGCCATAACCTAAAGTCGTGGGGTTGGCAATTATATTGTACAAGGGAAAGTCAAATCAAAACATTAAACAATTTTTTTCTCGCAACTTATTGAACAAAAGTCATACACACCTGTATCATTTTTCGATGTAACCTCCCTTTTATGCAATGCAAGTCCTCCAGCGCTTACAAAGTGCATAGATTCCTATAGAAAATATTATTTCGGCTGCATTCACTCATGCACCACCTGCTTTACCTCTTCATCGGACCAGAAAGGTTTTCCTCCATCGCATCTTCTGTAATAGACGTACAGAAGATGCGATGGGAGAAAACACCAACTTCTGTGATGGACGCTGGTGTCACTACTCTGTGTGCCTAACCAGGTCGAGGAGAATCTGTCACAAAACTGACGCCGTTTCGGAGCTCTAGTCCATTCGTACCCTTGCTGGAGTAACAGACATACATCACCATACTGCAACTTCATGCGACGATGAATAGGTTCCACGCCTTCACTACTCAAAAAATGAATGACAGAACGTTGCTCCTCTTTGGCGCATGTCTCAAGTGGGGCGGCCATATTTACACTGCTACTGTGACGTCACTAAGCTTATCTCATAGCCCACTGGAAACAAGAGGCCCTGAAACGGACGGCTGCCACGGAGGTCATGTGACCAACTCCGTCCCAGCTCTTAATCTCACTATCGTGTGTGCGTCGTCTTAGCTATCAGTAATGTGCTGATGGGCCGACAGAATAGCTAGAGAATTTCATAAAACCTGAGTTGATGGAAACTTCGTAGTTCGAAGATTGTGTTGCAATATGTATAAAATGTGCTAATATTTGGTTCACAAATTACTTTGAAAGTTTTACACAAAATGAAAGAAATGCTAATGTTTTAACGAAACTGACAAAGTACGTATTTGCGAAGTTTTCGCTTAGAATTCCAGCTGATGGGAACTTTGAAATTTGCCGCACAAAATAAATGAAATCTGCTGTTGTTTTGTTGACAAATTACTTAAAAAGTTGTGACACGAAATGCGAATATTTTAATGTTTTTGATGGCATATGTCTGCATCGATTCCAAAATGGCGGTTTGTTTGCAATTTTTGTTTCACTAGTGTTGAACTCAATGTTGAATGTTTGCGAAACTTTTTCAATTTCCTTCTATTTTTATTAAAGGGCTTTGTTCCGCTGCCATTGCCGAAGTTCTTGCGTCCGTATTTTTGGTTTCGGCTTATACCTGTAATGTTAACATCACCGGTGTGCGGTGTCAGTGTGTTCCTTATTCATGGATTACGCAAGGAAGAAAACTTAAGTACTTTTTGTATTCCTTTTGCTTGACGTGAACATATGATCAGAGATTTCTTTCCACTGTCGTTATTTTTTGGAAAGGCGGACTTTTGTCGTTTGAACTTGTAGCACATAGTAGATCTACCACTAAGGAAAATAAAAGCAGTGCAAAAAAACGTTTCTGTAAGATGTATACTTCTTACCGAAATCCTAAACAGTTAAACAACTGAGATAGCTTTACCAACAAAACATAAGAGTAACAAATCCTTTTTTCAATGTATATATAAATAAATAAACTTTGCACGTTATATTACTTAAGACAGAAAAGTAATCATATTTGTATATCGGTAACAGAAGGAACCAGCAGGTAGAAGTAAATGATCCTTTTTTTTTTTTTAAACGCTAACATTTTCTTGTTGTAGTGGTAAATGAACGTTATATGTTATTATGAGTGTGCCGCCCCGGTGGCGCAGTGGTCTAAGGCGCTGGCCTTTGATCATTCGTCCGTAAGGGGTCCGGGTTCGAATCCCGGTCAGGCATGGATGTTGTGTTTGACTTACGGCACTGGCTCTCTCCCTTCCCTGGAACCAGTGACCCTAAATTAGGGACGGGCGACTGCTTATAGCCCATTGAGTTGCTCACGGTAGTCGTTAAACCTCCAATCAAAAAAAAAAATAAATATTACGAGTGTTAATTTGTTTTTCTTTGGAAAGAAAATCACGATAATAAATCAAAATAATAAAATATAAACAACTTCACAGCAACGAACTAATGGACTCCACCTGCAGTTCAGAGCACGCACGTTGAAACTTTCTTGGTCACATGACAAGATCGTTTCAGGGCCTCTTCTTTCTAGTGGGCTATGGCTTATTTTTATTTATTTTTTTTTTTGTTTGGAGGTTTAACGACCACCGTGAGCAACTCAATGGGCTATAAGCAGTCGCCCGTCCCTGATTTAGGGTCACTGGTTCCAGGGAAGTGAGAGAACCAGTGCCGTAAGACAAACACAACATCCATGCCTGACCGGGATTCGAACCCGGACCCCTTACGGACGAATGATCAGAGGCCAACGCCTTAGACCACTGCGCCACCGGGGCGGCGGCTATGGCTCATCTGCACCGTGCTGTCACCTGTAAGAAAATATTTTAGTCAGTGGTAACGATATTGCCAAGTTACAGGACAATGAGTGTATTTTGAATTTTTGATCGCACTTTTAAGGATTTCATTTGACCCATGTGTTACAATGAATGATTTGACTTTGAAACAGTTTTTTTTTATCTCATGCTTGAAACTTGAAAATTTATAGTGAAAATCTAAAAGCAACAACAATTTCTTGTAATTTGCCAGAGGTCGATTTTATTCTTCTGTAGTTCTACAATCCCTTGCAAGTACCAGAAGCAAATAGCAAAAGCCCATCCGGGCATCCCTTATTCGTCCTGGTTACAGAAACACGATGGAAGCATGACAAAAGAGCAAGCACAACACAAATGATGCACAGGAATTCCTAATTTGTTTGGTAATTTCATGACCATAACAAAACACTTAGCAGAATCACTTAGAGTCCCGCATGGTAATTTATGATCATCCCTCTTCCTAGGGACTATGCTGAGTCTCAAGATTACCCGACCAATCCAGTGGCGCACCGAGTGCGGGTGGCGCAGCGGGCCGGACCCACCAGGACAGATTCTCGAATTGGACTGAAGAGGGCAGGACATTTTCACACTTCACAAATATACTCGCAAATGCTTGCCGATTTACAGTAATTATGCTCGTCCAGTATCGTGCAATTTGAATTCCGTAGGATAGGATTTCCGATAATTGTTAGTAAACTAGATAATTGGTTAGGGTTTGAAATGTCCTTAGAATACCAAATATAGAGGAATTGTTTTTAGTTGATTTATACTGTATTTTTATTACTTCTTTTTTTTTTTTTTGATTGGAGGTTTAACGACCACCGTGAGCAACTTAATGGGCTGTAAGCAGTCGCCCGTCCTAATTTAGGGTCACTGGTTCCAGGTGAGGGAGAGAGCCAGTGCCGTAAGACAAACACAACATCCATGCCTCACCGGGATTCGAACCCGGACTCCGTTCGGACGAACGATCGGAAGCCATTTTATTACTTCTTTCAGCACCATGAAATCATCTTTTTTTTTAGGGGTGGGAGGTACCGACCACCGTGAACAGCTCGATGGGCTATAGGCAATCGCTTGTCTCTAATTTAGGGTCACTGGTTACAGGGAAGGAAGACAGCCAGTGCCGTAAGACAAACACATCATCCATGCTTCACCGGGACTCGAACCCAGACCAATTTCCGACGAATGATCGGAAGTTAGCGCTTAATCTAATGCGCCATAGTGGCAGCAATCAATATTGCTTAAACTATACATATGCTTATTTAATGCGAATTTTCTCAGCATGTGTCAGATAACTGTGCAACCAAACATTACTGTGTTGATTACAAGCTCAAGATTTTAAAATTTACTGCATAGCAACATATGAAGCTTTGCAAGGTCCCAAGAGGGTTCCGTGTGGGCCTAAGGCATCTATGTCCCAAATATGAGGCTAGGATTTCCTGTGCCAGGTAAACTCAATTCCACCGTTTACCACTAAATTTTGACGATCTGAATTACTGTGGAAATTTTAGCTCCAATTTTCTGCAAGGAACTTTGCGGTAATAGCAACCTTGCTGTCACATGATAACCAAATAATCTATATAGGAAGATTCACCCAGGATTACAAGAGTTTATCTGGTAGTTTTACACCTGATCATGATAGGTTAGAAGTGTTCTCGTGGGATTAGTAATAGTCTATTTGGAAGTTTTACGACCAACGTGGCCTTCATAATTTTGAAAGATTCACAGGAACACATAATTAATAGTTTACTTGGTCGTTTTACAACCATCATTATAACCATCAGATGGGACAACACTGCAGGACACCGTCCCGGTGGCACAGTGGTCTAAAAATTGTTTTGTGACATTTCATCAGCGTGGGCTCCTGTTCGAGTCCTGAGAGAAGCATAGGTGGTGTGTTTGTCTTCCGGCACCTGATCTCTCCCTTTCTTGGTACAATCAGCCCCAAATTAGTGACGGGCAAAAGCATATAGCCCTTCGAGTTGCTCATGGTGGTCGTTAAACCCCAAAACAAACAAACAAAGAAAGAAACATCCCCATGATTACCTACAGCTTACACAGTAGTTTTGGAGCCAACGTGACACGATCGCCAGCGACGTCTGTTATTTTGGGGAAGGGGGGGGAGTAAGAAGTCCAACGACAACAGTGAGCAACTCCATCATGGGCTATAAGTACTCGCACGTACGTAATTTAAGGCCACTGCTTTCAGGGAAGGGAGAGCACCGGTGCCGTTAGACAAACACTTCGCCCTGGATGCAAACCCAGTCCACCCGGACGAACAGTCAGAAGCTAGTGCTTAGACCACCGGGCGACTCACAAACGTCTATCGGACTGGAATATAGAATTTATTATTTTTAGATCCTATAAGATACCGGAATTAATGTATTCTATGTTCCCTAATTTAGGGCAACCGATTTTAAGCACGACTACTGGTGTTAGAAGAAACACGTCAACCAGGATTCGAATTCAAGCCAAACTGAAAAGAGCCAGAACTTAACCTTAGAGATCTCCGTATCGCAAGATTTAGTCTCTTGAAATCTCTGTATAGCAAGATTTAGTGTCGGGTAGCGATAAATTGATACTGTGATGTATTTGGCGTTTCCATGAATTTTCCCTGTGTTGTATTTATTCCAGTTCAGTGTCATGATTATTTTTATCTAGGCATAACAGAAATGTCTGGCCTTTCAAATCGATCTGTGCACCAAGCGAGGATTGCATGTCCCCGGGTTTATATGCTATGATAGGAGCAGCTGCCTGTTTGGCCGGAGTCACCAGAATGACAGGTAGGAATTATTTTTAATCAAATAGTCAACTATGATATAACACACATAACTGCTCACGAGTAACAGATATGTTGTAAACTTCTAATATGGAATGTGAACTTATCGTAAGCAGGTAATTCTAATTACAGAAAATATATTAAGCAACCGCGATAGTCCCATGAAATAAGAAATATAATATAGACAGTGTCGCGGATTTTGTGTGTGTACGAGAAGAGCAACACTTCTCCACACCCAGTAAAGGGAGTCAATAGACGTGTTATGTACTTAAGATGCGCCAGGGTGCATCTTCTGCTAATACGGCACCTTCGATTCGTGACTTAGCGATAGTTCAGCTACAGAGCTCACTCTTACATCTGCTTAACACATTGTGACTCCAATATTAAGTTTTATGAGAGGAACAGAACATCTACAATCAGCTTCTTTTCCTTTGTCTGACAAGTGTCGTCACACTACAGATATAAAGAACTAAAATTGACACAGAACGGCCCAGAGACATATACCTGAGATATCCTTCCGGAGTTCATTCTTTTATGTGAGATTGTATTCATTCACATTGACAGGCATCGCTTTTAATCTCTCTAAAATGCCCATTTCCGACTGTGTGTGTGTGAGAGAGAGAGAAAGAGAGAGAGAGAGTTCAACGACCTCTACGAGTAATTCTTATGGCTATAAGCAATCTCCCAGTCCAAATTGAGGACCACTGGTTCGAGTAAAGCAACAGAGCCAGCGCCATCGGACAAACTCACCACCCGGTGGCCCAATTCGTTGGCGAGATTCTCTATAGGTTTGAAATCAGAAATCTGGGCTGGCTTGTCCAACGTTTCGACGCACATGTTCTCAAACCAATCTGTAACAATGCCAGCAGTATGACATAGTGCGCTGTCTTGCTGGTGAAGGTATGGGCCTTCTCCAAAGTACTGCCACAACGTTAGGAGTTCATAACTGTTCACGACGTTTAGATATAGCTCAGCATTCCTCGTTTTGTTCAAAACGACTAATCGGCCTATGCCAAACTAAGAGAAACATCTCCATGCTATCACGCCATCTCCGACAAACTTCATTGTTTGGACGATCCAGTCTAGAAGGTACCATTCTCCCGGCACGTGCCGCACCGAGGAACGACCATTAGATTGGTAGACTGTGTACAGCGAATCGTCCATCCGAAGCACAATTTTCCGTTAGTCTATAGACCAAGACTGAAGTTATTTACATCACGCTGATTGCCATGTGGCATGGTGATTAGCAACTTGTGGATAGCTGCTCGACCGTGGTAACCCATGTGGTGTAAGCCGCCCCGGTGGCGCAGTGGTCTAAGCGATGGCCTCTGATTATTCGCCCGCACTGGGCCCGGGTTCGAATCCCGGTGAGGCATGGATGTTGTGTTTGTCTTACGGCACTGGCTCTCTCCCTTCCCTGGAACCAGTGACCCTAAATTAGGGACGGGCGACTGCTTATAGCCCATTGAGTTGCTCGCGGTGGTCGTTAAACCTCCAATAAAAAAAAAATGTCGTGTAATGTCCTGCTTGACCGTGGTAACCCATGTCGTACAAGGTCCTGCTAGACCGTGGTAACCCATGTCGTACAAGGTCTTGCTCGACGTGGTAGCCCGTGTCGTACAAGGTCCTGCTCGACCGTGGTAACTCATGTCGTGTAAGATCCTGTTCTCTGTACTGGGCCTAACATCAGTTCCAATATCATCATACAGGATTTGCATGATTTCAGACAATGTTGATTTGCGTTCTAAGCGGGCATTTCATTGCAGAGCTGTCCTTCCATGCTTCAGAAATTTACCGGGTCGTTTCTTGGTAGATTCATCTCCAGTCCAGTCAATTTGCATATTACATCTATAACGTATATCTATAACTTTCATTTGAGCTTCTATTACGCAAATTATGCTATTTCTCAATTATATTTCTTTCTAAATGGGCACGTCGATTCCTTCAAATTTCTTTATATTTTTTGCCAACGGTCGACAGTGAGTCGGATATACAA
Organism: Macrothele yani; assembly: GCA_039090855.1. NCBI lineage: Eukaryota > Metazoa > Arthropoda > Arachnida > Araneae > Macrothelidae > Macrothele > Macrothele yani. The sequence continues at coordinate 46,076,124 of CM077004.1, forward strand.
GTATGCAAAAAGCCACGGCCAGGTCATAGCCTAATTACCGTATGGAGCAGCGGGGCCTGGACCCTTGGCCCCCTGTTTAACTTGTTTGGTTAGTTGATTTTTATGGCGCAAGGGCCAAGTGTGGCCAAAGAGCGCCAGACACAGGACCATTAGAGAAATAGTTTATAAAAAAGGGGTGCGATGGTTAAGAGCAGGCTGAAAAAAAAAGAAAATGGTTAAAAGTGTAAAAGCTAGATAAGTTTTAAAAAGTCAATTTGTTTTAAAAAAGAAAAAAAAACTGAAAATATCGTAATGGTCGCCTAAGAGCTTCTGAAGCGTAGCTGCCCCGTCGTCCAGCAAATGGGAATGAAAATAGTGAGAGTGATGATGACGAAAACGAACACAACTACATAAAACATGAGCTACAGTGAGTAGGAAGTCGCACGTCTCACACATCGGGGCAGTGTCGCCACACAGCAAATAGCGATGAGTGAAATCGTATAATGGATGGTTTGGAATGGTCTGTCACCGCACACGACAAACGTACAAGTAGGTCTAGCTAACAGCCTGGAAAAACAAAGACGGAAACATAAAAGGGAAAATAAAGGAATGAGAACAAGAAACTAAACTCCAGCGCTGGTGCATAATCACAACCTCAGGAACCTACAACTGAGAAGCTAAAAAAAAAAAAAAAAAAAAAGGAAAAACATCATACAATAGAAGTCAGCTCGAGCCGTGCGGTCGCCACTCCCCATCAGCTGGATGAACAGCTGTCCCTGTGGTGAAATTATCGCACAGAGACGAAATGACAAGGTGGTCCGTCCCAAGGTCAGCTCATGCCGTGGGGGCACTACTGCCCAAATAACTGGAAAACCAGTTATCCCCGTGCTGGATGTTTAACAGGAGCCCATTTAAAAACAAATTCCAGAAAAGACCTAATCATTACTGAACTCCTTTATTAATGCTATCATCATGATTATTGTAATTTTTATTATCATTATAATTATTACTGTGAAAGTAATATTTGATGTAGGGTTTTGCTGCACTTTGTTATCGGTCCATTTCCAATGCTTTCATTAATGGAGAACTTTTAATATTCACAAAACTCTTTGTTACACTTCTCTGAAATTGCACTATCATTTTAGAATTTATTACAAACTCTAAGATTAAAAAACGTATTACAAATTAATAAATTATTAATCAAATTCTATGATTTTTCAACAACTGTACGATCTAATTTGCTACGTAGAATGAAATATATGTATTGTGTCACTTGCACCACGTAAAATCTCCAGCGCAATATATTGACGAGAAATTTTGTTTTGATGAGGGCCTCACCAATTTCCTGGCCCTGGACGTCTTAGTTAGGCCCTCGCCTAGTGTACAGGGTGCGTGGTGTGAACGTAAGACGATATAGTGCAAATAGAATCACGTGTTATCTTGAAATAGTACCAGCGTCAAATACGTGTATAATATATACGCCAAATAAGTATTGTATGAAGTCGTATTTACAACTGTACTTCAACAAGTGGCAAATAAATCACGAGTACTTGGACTTTTTCGGAAATATTATTTATCAAATGAAATGTGGTCGTATTGGATAAATGCTATCACCAACCCGCTTGGCCAGCGTGGTGAGTTATGGCCAAACCCCTCCAAAATGATTCCACAACTTAAATCTTGGCCCTCAGTCTCCGGCAGCTGGAATGTACCTGGCCAAGGCAGCGGCCAGTGCGACATGAAGGCAGAGGGTGCTAAGAATCCCCGGAGGACCGGACTAGGCTGCCGTCTGATGCTGACCTTGGCTACTTACAATGGACGCTCCCTATCTTCTGATTCAAGGCTTCTTGAATTGGAAGAGGAACTACAAAGGATCAAGTGGGACATCGTGGGGCTAAGTGAGGTAAGGAGAAAAGGAGAAGATCTCATCGAACTGAAAAGTGGACATCTCTTCTACTATCGTGGGACAGATACTGGCAGAACTAGTGGTGTTGGATTTATAATAAACAAGAAACTGAAGGATAAAGTTGTAGAAGTTGAAAGTTCCTCTGACAGAGCTGCACGACTTGTTATCCAACTCTCGAAAAGATACCAGGCTCAGATTATTCAAACTTATGCACCCACCACAAGTCATCCTGAAGAAGAAATTGAAGAATTTTATGAGGAAATTTGTCATCTAAATAATAAAGGTAAGCAGCACTTGAAAATAATTATGGGAGATTTCAATGCAAAAATAGGGCAACGGCAACAGAATGAAACTTCAGTAGGTAAATTCGGTCACGGCAACAGAAACCAGCGTGGAAATACTCTCGTTGAGTTTGCAGAGGCAGAACGGTTTTTCATCTTGAACTCCTTCTTCAAGAAAAAGCCACACAGGAAATGGACATGGAGACATCCAAATGGGACGACAAGTGAAATTGATTTTATTATGTGTAACAAAAAATTCGTCATAGAAGACTGCAGTGTGCTAAACAAGTTCAACACAGGTAGTGACCATAGATTGGTGAGATGTAAGATGCACCTCAACACTAAACTGGAACGTGGCAAGCTCATAAGACAAACAAAATCTATTGACATAACCAACCTTAAAAAACACCATAATACCTTCAAGTTAGAACTGAAGAACAGGTTCTCTGCTTTAGAAGGCCTAACATCGGAAGAAGTGGACATCTCTGAAGTTAACAGAAAAGTAACCAAAGCTCTTATGGAAACAGCAACAAAATTAGCTGGGTCTAAGAACAAGTTGCATGTGAACAAATTATCAGGAAAAACCAAAATGTTGATGCAAAAAAGAAGAGAGATGAGGACAACTAAAGAAGATGTGACTTCCAAAGTGGAATATATAGAGCTATGCAAGACAGTAAGAAAAAGTATCACTGAAGACGTAAGGAAATTCAACTGTGAACTAGTGAGGAAAGCAATTGAAAACAACCAAAGCCTAAAGACAGCAAAGGGACATCTCAGTAAGGGAAGAAAACAGATTATGGCACTGAGAAAAGAAGATGGTTCTGTAACAAGAAATAGAGGCAGAAATTTTGACAAGAGTGAAAGATTTCTACTCCAAATTATATGAAAGGGATGATATATGCAATCCAGACATCATGAAAGATACCAGTACCACAGTCCCTCCAGTCCTTCCAGCAGAAGTTGCACATGCAATTAAGAACATGAAGCGAGGAAAAGTTCCAGGAGAAGATGGAATTACTGTAGACATCATACAAGAAGCAAGTGGAGAAATCGAAACAGTACTCACCCAAATTTTCACTCGATGCCTTAATGAAGGAAAGATTCCTGAGGATTGGAACACCGCTACAATGATCCTGCTACATAAAAAAGGTGACATTGAGGATCTCGGAAAATACAGACCTATCAGCCTCCTATCAGTAGTTTATAAAATCTTCACTAAAGTTCTTTCACACCGCTTGAAGGTAACACTGGACATGGCTCAACCGAGAGAACAAGCTGGATTCAGGAGTGGCTACAGCACAATAGATCATATCCACGTGCTGAGAGAACTAATTGAAAGAGCGAGGGAATATGAACTTCCATTGTGCATGGCTTTTATCGATTATGAAAAAGCCTTTGATTCGGTGAAACCATCAGCAGTTACAATGGCTCTGAAAACCTGCGGTATTGAAGATGCATACATTAATATTATTAATAACATCTATGAAAATGCAAGTGCAAAGATTAGGCTGTTTGAAAATACAACACACGTAAAAATTGGAAAGGGAGTGAGACAAGGTGACACCATATCTCCAAAGCTCTTTAATGCCACATTGGAGGGTGTTTTTCAGTCGCTGAGCTGGGAAAACAAGGGGATAAAGATTAATGGAGATTATCTAACCCACCTTCGTTTTGCTGATGACGTAGTCATTTTTGCAACTACCCCATCAGAGCTGCAGAGTATGATCCAGGAACTTGCTGACAAGAGTAAAGAAGTGGGATTAAAAATGAACTTTCAGAAGACAAAAGTGATGTTCAATGCTTTTACAAGAAATGAAGATTTATCGATTGATGGAGAAAAGCTGGAGATAACAGACACGTACGTTTATCTTGGACAGCAGATATCAAGTGAATGTCACATTGATGAAGAAATTAATCGGCGTACAAAACTTGCCTGGAGAGCTTTTGGAAGAAACAGCATAATTTTCAAGAGCAATATGCCATTATGTCTTAAAAGAAAAGTGTTTGATCAATGCGTCCTTCCAGTGCTTACGTATGGTGCAGAGACGTGGACCTTAACTAAAAGAGACATACAAAGGCTGCAGACAACTCAAAGTAGCATGGAGAGGTGCATGCTTGGTGTAACCAGGAGAGATAAGAAGAGGAACTCGTGGATCCGAAAAATGACAAGAGTGGAAGACATCATGATCAGAATTAAATCCCTGAAATGGCAATGGGCTGGACATACTGCCAGAAGGACAGATCATCGATGGACAGCCGAAATTTTAGATTGGATTCCAAGAGGACAGGAAAAGACCCAGAAGAAGACCACATGGGAGATGGGTGGATGAAATTCGAAAGTATGCAGGTGTGACATGGAGGAGACGGGCACAAGACAGACTGTTGTGGAGGAAACTTGGGGAGACCTTCGTCCAGCAGTGGATTGATAATGGTTGACAATGATGATGATGATGATGATGATTGTTTCAACAAACATTCGGCAAAAACGCACAAACCTAAAACATTATGCATCACCAACCGTCGACATAATGCAACTGAAAAGTCACGTACGGAGCGATTGCTTATGTGGCTCCCTATTAAAAATCTCCGTGCTGTAAATCAATTAAATCTGTCAGCTGAAGCATCTTTTATTTACAGTCATGCATCAGTCTCATCACAGCCCTACGAATATATTTATAGGACTGAATTCACTATCGATAGAAAGCTACCCGGTTTATTGACTGATTTCACTATGCATAGAACTGAATTCACTATCGAAAGAAAGCTGCCCGGTTTATTGACTGATTTCACTATGCGTAGAACTGAATTCACTATCAGCAGAAAGCTGCCCGGTTATTAACGGTGAGGCAGTGTTGGATCACCTTTGGCCCCCAGAAATACAGCAGTTTGCCTCGTTAGTGTAAAGCTTTGATAACGCATTAGCGAAATATTGATTCACAATAGTATCTTCTAGTTCTTACAGACTAGAATATAAGCGAATCAAGAAGTATAATGTCCCGTTCGACGTCACATCACAAATGCATTACAGTATTGAGAATTGCGGACTGATTTAGTTAATGAAACAGGAAAACTCTTCATGTTCCTTAAACCACTGCGAGAGGTGCATTGTTCTGCTGGAAGTATCTATTACCATGGAGGAGGAAAGTGATTGATTATATGCCGAGATGAACTTGTTAAACCAAATAACTCAAATTTAATTTTTTTTTTGTTTCACCCATAACAGAGAAACATTACAGCTGGTCTGAGATTTTTGAAATATTTAAAAAGGGCGAAACTTGAAAGCACAGACATCAGTTTTAACGGCACAAATATACATCTAATAACTATTTGGTCCAAACTTTCAGAGTCCAAGAGCATTTACAACGCTAGAGTCCCATAGAAAGGCCATGCGTAAGTATCATGTAAGAGAAGGATTCCATGTTTGTTAACTGGTCGTGGTTCTATTCCTTACTACGAGTTAAACTATCTTAGTTTCGAGTTCTCAAGATCTCTGAATTACTTCCCGAGAAGCAAAACCTTGCTCCAGCTAGCAGCATTTTACATTCTTGTCTATTAGGTACTAGCTAAACTGTACACAGCACTACCCGGGTATAATGTTTAAAATGCAATCTATACATATTTTGCTTTTTACTGTAGCGAAAAACTGTGAACCCCTTTAACTACAAAAAATATTTGTTTATGCTCACGATGTGTTCAAATATTGTTAGCAGTGCAGTAGTAATACCTTTGGAATGCACAAATACGAAGAAAAATACCAGTTAAGTTCGCAATAACGTTTTATCAATTACGTTAATCGCCATTCCACTAAGGTCTAAAATTTATTTTCTTTGCCATTTTGCTTCTGTTTTAACAGGCTCTCGCTGCAGCCATGGATTTCCTCTTTCAAAAGGAATGTAACGAATATGAGTTTGGCCAGCACCTGGGTAATGAATCGTAAGCAATGAACCCATCTCGATACCGGTAGTGAAGCACTGCATGCATCTCGAGTGCGATGTACCTTCGTTGCCAGAAAAAACTTTTACAGATGGAATATAGTTGACAAAATAAGTAACGCCGTCTTACGTCTCACGATGCACACGTGACATTTTTAAGACGACTCCAGGCGAAAAACATCCTAAGAAGGATGTCTGGCGTCTCGCGATGCACGACCTGGACATTTTCAAGACGACTCTAGTGGCAGAGTACATAAAAGTGATCTCAACTGTCTGGTTCATAAATTTCTGGTACAAAAGATTCAGAAGGAACATGAGTTTGACAAACACACCCTGTGTAATCCTTTATGAACCACAGGCAAATTAATGCATCAATGTACCCATCTCGATATCGATAATGAAGCACCGCATACATCTCGAGCGCGATATGCATTCGTTACCAGGAAAAACTTCGACTACCGATGGAATAACGTTGACAAAATAAGGACGGTCGTTTTGCGTCTCACGACGAACGCGTGGCGGGGACATTTTCAAAAATACTCCAGTAGCAGAGCACGTAAGCGATCTCAGCTGTCTTGTTCATAACTTTCTGGCTCAAACAGATATAACTTACATAGTTAATATTTCTTCTTCTAGCTAGCACTTTTCCTCTTCTGAAAATTTGACTTGAAACCAGCCACTGAAATTTTGAAAAGAATGAAAACGAATTTGCCAAATTTTAAAGTGCCTATCACGATTTCCCAATGGGTTATTTTGTTTGAGGTTTAACGACCACCATGAAAAATTCAATGGGTGATTCACGGCCACTGGTTCCAGGGAAGGAAGATATAGCTGCTGTAAGACAAATACACCATATAAGTCTCACTGGGGATTTGAACCCAGACCCACAGGGGCGGCCCCGATGAATTACAACTGACACACACATTCCTTTATTATACTGTATGTAACATGTGTGACAGACATTTGGAGATCACTGTTCTCAGAAATAACACATTCTTTTTGTTGCTGTACACTAATGAAATGTAACACTCACCCAAACTAAAGCATTCACTATCTCTTAACATAACATTTTACATTTTGTGGAATAGAATTCCAATATCTAGATTATGTTTTAACAGATATTTGGTTTTTCTTTCAGTTTCTCTGGTGGTGATAATGTTTGAATTAACAGGAAGTGTGGACTACATTGTTCCTCTGATGGCGACCGTTGTGGCGAGTAAATGGATGGGCGATGCTGTATACAGCGCAGGAATGTATCCTTGTATTCACAGAAGTCTAAAAAAAATTATAAACAAACCTGAACGTTTCAATCAAATAAAAAATACGTTTGTAGTTTCATGGACTGAACAAAACGTTGAACAATTCAACGTTTGTTCATGGATTGAACAAACGTACGTTTGTTCAATCCATGAAAATGTGTTTATTAAGTGGTTTTATCTTTTTGTTTATTTAAAACTCAATTGTACGAAATTTTTGCTTGACCTTACGATTTCAGATATGAAGCTCACATACGCTTGAATCAATATCCTTACTTGGACAATAAAGAAGAGTTCACGCATTCTTTGAAAGCTATTGATATTACTAAAAGTACAAGGTAAGTTTTGTATGTTTTATAACAAGAGGGATTCACTTGCAAAACTTAAGTACCACTTAAACATATGTCTACATCAACCATTCTCAATCCACTGCTGGATGAATGTCTCTTCAAGTCTCCTCCACAAGTGTTCTGAGCAATTGTCTCCCATGCCATTTCAGCATGCTTTCGAATTTCAACCATTCTTCTCCCAAGTGGTTCCCTTCTAGGTCTTTTTCTAGGAGGGCGCAAATGTAACTTGTACTTCTGCAGATATCTCTGCTTCTGAAAGTCCTGTTTGAAAATTTGTTTTTATGGCTACCATTCAGTACCAAAAATAATTCCTTATATTTTCTAATTTTTCATAATGCGTAGTTTTGCCGCTAGGTGGCGCAAGGGTCTATTTCTGTTTCTGACCGTACGTCCACTCGTAAAAATCGAACTGGAAAAATTCCTTTTGCATTAGACGCCATTCACCAGGACGAAGTTCTTGCACATTATCTGCGTTAAATAGTGCACAGTTTTCCCGTGAAAGTCCTATACGTGTACTACACCATGTTTTTTTTTTTTCGTTGCTGTTCTTTTTCAAAAAGGGGTGGGGGTGGGTAATCAAAATTTGTATGGAAACTGCATTTTTTCATATAAGTGAGGTCTCGTAAACAGGCTGGGCTGCTTGAACAATGGGTTAGGGGTGTGTGTCTATTTGGGTAAACGTTTATCATAATAGACAGAGACAGTGGAATAAAAGGAGAAGTTAATACAGAAGCAGTAATTTTGTTTGTTGTGTTAGTTGCTTGGGGAGGGGGTGGGGTTAACGATCACCAGCTCTTAAGGCTATTGGCAGTCGTCCGTCCCTAACTTAGGGCTGCTGGCTCTAGAGAAGGGAGAGTACCAGCCCCATGAGAAAAGCACATCACCAGAGTTCTATAAAAATAAAATGTACTGCGTACACAACCATTGAAGCAGAAAACTTGGTGCAAGCCCACGAAGCGCAAATCATGATAACAACTGAATAATATATTTTAAAGAAAAATGTATAAAACAATAAATAATTATTAGGACATTAAAACTTCTAGTGAGGACAAGATAAGTGCATTAAAATTGAATGTGAAGCAATGTGTATGAAATGGATCTTTATGGCAAAATATTAAAATATTGGACAAACGAACCTCATAAGAACAAGCGACTAAAGAAAAATTTTATATCCAGAAAAGTAATTCCATTAATGAACCTTAAAAAATTACAAATAGCAATTTCAACTTAGTTCAAAAATTACAAAATGCACAAGGAAAAGGAAGAGGAACCTGGCAATAAGACTTAAATTATTTCTGTATAAATGAAATCTTTGATACAGATCCTATACACTAAGAACAGGACTTGATAAAATCTAGAAGCCAAAAACATCTGTAAAAACAAAAGAAATCAGAAGAAAATAATTTTTAAAAACTCAGAAAAATCAATGGAGGAAGAAATATTCCTCATAAACATGGAAAATCAATAGAATATACAAGGCAAACAGACTATACATTCTGAATTTGCTTGTACCTCTTATTGGTACAAGCAAATTCAGAAACACTGGAGAGAAAATACAATTAAGAAATACTGGTGGTAAATACATTAAGAAATTTTACTAGAAATACTGGTGGTACTGGTGAATTCCGACCTACATCCGTCTATGGATGGGAGATGGGTTAAAATGCAATGAGGAAGCAAGGATGCTTTGACTACCGAAAATCTGAGGATGTTCAGATTTCTAAGCTAAGTTTGCTTAGTCTCAGTTGCTTGGTACTTTACTGTCCTGGGTGGTGTAACGGTTAGCATACTCGAACGGAAATCAGGAGATCCGGGTTCAATTCCCTCTCCAGGGAGATGGAATTTTCCCAAGCAAATTCAGAATTTATAATCTGTTTGATTTGAATATTCAGAGAATAATAATGAAATGCTTTTCAAGTAAAAATAGAATTAAGAATTTCAATCTGAGTGTTGTCTTAAGTGTTTTAATTGCTGTAAACAGCATTTTTATTTTGTTTAATCTACAAGCAAAAACTATCTGCAAAATCTGCTAATAATTTGGAAACTACCCGCATACTGCGTACGCGCGTACATCTACGTTCTGCTACTCTGCACATCACCCATGTCTCATTTGGGATTCCCGGTCAAAACTCGGACTATTGGTCAGAAACTAACGCAATCAGTAGTCATGTCATCGTACCTCAGACCATTCGGTCACCGGCGGCACTTGGTTAGTCTGAGGGTCGTCTTTTAGAGTAGCATCTGCGCCGGGAGAAGAGGCAAACAGTCTGATCCAGTTCCAACTGGTCACAGAATTCAACGAATTAGCTAGATTTTCTTTCGTAGCACACATCGACATCAGTACAGTTACTCAACACTTTGGAACTGCACACAATACAACCCTGCGAACGGGGAAATTCAGACTGAAGTATTAATCCGCAAAACGAGATTTAATCGTCATAAATTTTCTACCAAAAATTGTCCTCGAAGTTGGATTGGAAGAGGTGAATCCATTGCGTGGATCACATTGTCACGTGATTTAACCATTAAACAACTTCTGTCGAGTTACATAAAATATCGCTCTACATCTGTAGGGCATTTGAAGAAATGCATCATCCCAGATGCGCAGAGCCTAATCAAGGTGATGAGAAAATAGCGAGAATTACATCAAAGCAATGCTTAGCACTGTAGGAACCACGTGATGCACAAAACACGATATACAGGGTGTCCGAGAATTATTAGACACATTACAAAATTATGTACAAAACAACAACAACTGAGCATTGTCTGTTTTTCTATGTCACGTATTACTAACAACGGTTTCTATATTTTTGTTTTGCAGAACTGTTATTCCCAGAATCCGATAGATGGCGCTAGGTGTGGCCTGATGAGGAATGTATGAGAAATGCGCAATCAGTAGTCATGTCATCCGTACAGCAGAAGCCGATGTGTGTGTTATGGCTTGCGGAATTAAAGTCTGTCATTAAAGTTAAAAGACGGTACCGTTTAGAGTATCGTTCTAATCTTCCATCAACGAATTCTATTAAGCGGTGGATGAAACAGTTTAAAGAAACTGGTAATGTGGAACATCGTGGAGGAGCCCCGGTAGGCCTAGCGGCAGCGGTGAGACGGTTGACCAAGTTAATGAAAGTTTTCGACGAAGCCCCTGGAAATCCGTTCGTAAAACAAGCAGAGAACTGTGCATTCCGAAATCGACAGTTCACGATATCTTGCACAAGAAATTAAAGTTTCATGCTTATAAAATTCAAATAGTGCAAAAGATGCATGTAAATGATCACACCCTGCGATACGATTTCGCTGTGGATATGCTGAATCGAGTGGAAAACGACGAAAATCTTTCTCAGTACTGTAATTTTTAGTGATGAATCCACATTTCATGTATCAGGTATTGTGAATCGTCACAACTGTAGGATATGGGGCAGTGAACCGCCTCATGCTGCTATTGAACTGGAACGTGATTCTCCAAAAGTTAATGTGTGGTGCGCCCTATCAGAAAGATAAGTGATTGGCCCTTTCTCCTTCTGCGAAAAAACCATAAATGGTGACATTTACTTGGATATGCTAGAAAATTTCGCTATATCCCGGATCAAAAGATATGACAACGTTGTTTTCCAACAACACGGCGCACCTCCGCATTGGTCAGTGAGTGTACGTAAGTGCCTAAATGAGCATTTCTCCAACAGATGGATTGGGCTTGGTGGTCCCATTCCGTGGCCTCCTCGCTCTCCAGATCTAACCCCATTGGATTATTTCATGTGAGGTTATGTGAAGGATCGTGTCTATCAGACGCCTTGTACTGATTTGCAGGAACTGAAGAAGCGTATCACAGCTGCTATTAATACCATAACTCCTCAGATTCTTGCCAATACATGGCATGAAATCGAGTATCGCTTGGACGTACTACGAGCAACCAGGGGATCTCACATCGAAATTTATTAACTTGTGTAGTTACATTGTAAGTTAGTACAGTCAGCTTCTTTCTATCTGTTTAATGTTTTGTTTTATATAATTTTGTAATGTGACCAATAATTCTAGGACACCCGGTATATCTGTATAGTGAAACCTGCCTAACAGTGTCATCCATGGTTCTGTGAAGAAACGACCGCCTTAACAAGTGCCTGCCAAATATACTGCTCAATCTGCTATAATATCTTCCTAATCCACTTGAAAATAAAATAAAAAAATATTTTCTTTTGTTACTGCAGGCTGCGGGAAAGTTCTTGTCCTGTTTTCCCCTGCCATTTTGTAATTTAGGCATGTTATTCACGAAATCTCTCACTGAGAACCAGAAATAAGACTAATGAATGGAGTAAAGTGTTCGGCACATGGGAATGTTGTTGCAAATCGAGCTCCCCTACAACATGCCCTCCGGAGAAAATTGAAGGTAAGGAGATGCTGAGCGCAATAGCAGAACTACTGCGGTTGAGCTTTGAAGCCACTTCAATCCTCCCCTCATTTCTCTTCTTTCAAGTCAGAGATGTGTTCTTTTACCATCTACAGCGAGCCATCAAGCCAGCCCAAACAATACGGCCGCTATGTGAGAAGTCTAGGTTCGTTGGATGAATTTATCCATAGACTTCACGCTCTCATTTAGAACAATTAAAGATTGAACATGAGTACCTTAGTTAATAGAAAACCATCCCCCGTCTGCAAACAAAATTCTAAGAACTTTACAGACGCCAAGGACCATAAACTAAACTGTTAAAAATAAGTGGTGTGAATTCACGGAAAATTTCTGAAAATAACGTCCCAAGTAGCACACTGACATTGGCCAACGGTTGGCCCAATGTTATTTTTGTGTCGGCAGCGTTGGGCGAAGGGTGCGTTGTTTATCGAAGATTGGCCAACGGTTTTTCCAACCACACATGACCAACCATTTATCAACAAATGACCACTTAACGGTTTTCCGATGCTTGTCCAACAACACATGACCAACCATGGTTGTCCAACAACACATGATCACATTGGAAAACTAACAGTTTTCCAATGTGGGTCCAACCGTTGAACCAACACATATCCAACTATTGCCCGCCGAGTCGCTGGGCCGACCGTTGAAAGCCCATGGTTGGTCCAGCATAATATTGCTACCTGACGTGTAGCAAAGTTGCCGGTAGGTATAAGTCTTTTTCAGATATTTCCATTTTTTAAAGTGCCTGTTTATTTTAACTTCCGTATTTTCAGATTTTCCGCAGTCAGAAATTCCGTTTATTTCAGAAAAAATCCATTTCAGGTTTTTCCGTATTCAAACTGAAAATCCGCAAAATCGATGACCCTGCATTCTTCAACCCTTACCCCAGATAATCCTTCCACTGCAATTGGGGATCGAATCCCCGACGTTTGGGTTAGTTCAACAAATAACGCACGCCTTTAGCTACTGAGGCATAAACGCTCGGAAATTCGAATCACATGCACCGTAAAACAAATTGAACTACGAATTTTTTTTTTGTTGTTGTTGTCGTTAATGCGAATGATTTAGTTATTTTGTTTTCTGTTGGGGCTTATTTTTCTGAATAGGTTTATGATAATTTTTTTCTGTAGCAGGACTTTTCGCAAATTAAAAATTTTTCATCGTGATTTTTCGAAGCAACAAAATGCTTTGCAACTTTATTTTTTAAACTGACAATGACTTTCAGTTATCTTTAAACAAGTTAGTAAAATCATGCAATGCATTGATTATGATACGCTTTCCAACATACCAGAAATCATTACTCAAGTTATGAGGCTTAATTGGCTGTAGAATAAATCTCGCATCTATGTCCTGACCTTTGACCCAATTTCGATGATATTCAACAGAACGAACCGGTTAAGTATAGTTCCGGAACAACATGATAAAGTTTTGTCTCAATCGAAGCATTTTTACGTAAGTTATGACGCATAAGGGCGGTGGAATGGATCCCACTCCTATGTCCTGACCTTTGATCCCATTTCACCCATTTTCAATAGGGTTCGTCCTCAGGTGGTCCCCTACCACATACTAAAATTTCATCTGAATCGAATCGTTTTTACGCGAGTTATTGTGCGGACGGACAGACAGACGGACAAAGCTGGAGCATATACGCTTCTTCAACCTATGGTTGGAAAGCGTAAAAAAGGTGAAATGTACTTTTTTTGTTTTATTATTTCACAAGAAAAAAAAACTAAATATAAAATTTACTCTTGATAACTATAATAGCTTTTGTCTTAAGTTGTCCAAAGACTGATACATAGATATCGTACAGTACAACCACCTGTATACAATAAGTTAAGTATACCCGGTTTCTTACAGTAACGCAATATATAATAAATAGCTGGTGCACAAAATAGGGAAGAGGAAAAGAAATATTCTGTGCCAAAATAAACAAAATTCATGCGATATGCTATCCACAATATCCGATATCGCTACGGAACTTCAAAATTCGAGAGACGATTGAAATTTAAAAGTTAATCAAACCTCAAGTATTCTCACCAATCGCTCCTGTTACCGGGAATTTCTCGTCATACGGATACAGAAAAAGTGAGAACGGAGATTTTCCGTTAATACACGAAAGGAATTACGAAAAGGTTTCTGAAAATTCAGAATTTTCCATTAACACATCTCTAAAACGGTAATTTACGTCAATATAAGAAAGAAACTGCGGAAATGTTTCTGAAAATTCAGAGTTTTCCCGTGGTACGAAAAATCCGTGAAATTCAGATTTCGTCCTGTCATTTCACGGAAAAACTTGTATCAGAAATATGTTTCGTTAATTCACAAAAGAAATCACGTAAAGTGGCTCGTGAATTTTAGAAAATGTTTTACAGTGTATTTACAATCTCGTGAAGGGTGGTGACAGAGAGAGAAAAAGGAACAGCTGTTTCATATTATTAAGCTCACAAACTATTCGTTATCTTTCTAGAACTTCCTAAACAAGATTTTTCTATACGTTCAGAATATTGGTGACCGCAAAATGCAGGTATATTCTCTTAGGCGTTTCAAAAACTGGCTGTCCGATGCAGCATCCTGCAAGTGGCCCCAGAATAAAGGTCTCATATTTACGATTTCCAACCCTAGGTTGAAGAAGCGTATATACTCCAGCTTCGTCTGTCTGTCTGTCTGTCCGCACAATAACTCGCGTAAAAACGGTTCGATTTAGATGAAATTTTAGTATGTGGTAGGGGACAACTGGGGACGAACCCTATATTGAAAATGGGCGAAATGGGGTCAAAGGTCAGGACATAGGAGCGGGATTCATTCCATCGCCTTTATGTGTCATAACTTACGTAAAAATGCTTCGATTGCGACAAAACATCATGTTGTTCCGGAGGTACTGTATACTAAACCGGTTCTGTTGAATATAATCGAAATGGGGTCAAAGGTCAGGGCACAGGAGAGAGATTTATTCCACAGCTATTATCGTCATAACTTGACTAAAAATGCTTCTATCACGACAGGATTTTAGTATGTTGTTCCGGAGGCATACTGAACCAATTCTGTTCAATATAATCGAAATGGAGTCAAAGGTCAGGGCACAAGAGCGAGATTTATTCCACAGCCATTATCCTCATAACTTGAATAGTAACTTGAGTAATGATTGCTGGTATGTTGGAAAACGTATCAATGCATTGCATAATTTTACTAACTTGTGCATTGTTACTATTGCTGATAACATCCGTGCCAAAAAAGCTGTCCGCTGCAGCAGGTGACCGCGGACTACGAGTGACCGCCAACACAGGTTTCCCTGCATGCATACTCATATTTCCTTCCATTAGACCTTTGCATCAAATGAGGGAACTGTTTTATATTTCATCCTTGACAGCAATTGTTTGTTTGTTTGGGGGTTTAACGACCACCGTGAACAACTCAGTGAGCTATAAGCAGTCGACCGTCCCTAAGTTAGAGCCACTGGTTCGAGGGTAACGAGAGAGCAGATGCCGTAAGACAAAACACAACACCCATGCCTCACCAGGATTCGAACTCGGGGCCCATCTCGGACGAATGATCAAAACTAACAATTATACCACTGCGCCACCGGATAGGCGATGGCAAATTTGCTTGCGTAACAAATGAAAAGTCGAAGAATTTTCATATGTTACGAATTTTCATCTGTTAATTTGATTAATGATCTATGAATTTGTAATTATTAATTTTAATAATCTTAGAATTAGTAGCAAATTCTAAAGTAAAATCAGTTGTGATCTTGAAGTGAGTCAGCAATTTTTAAGAAGGGTAATAAAGGGTTCTGAAGAAATTGAAAGCTCTCTTTTAAAGAAAGCATTGGAGGTGCAACAAAACCCAACATAACACTTTCACAATAATACGTAACTAGTCGAAACCCGTCGTAATCGACAGTTAGTTTATTCTTTAAAAAAAAAAACCTCATACGAAACAACAAATGTAAATAAACTTTATTTGATCGACAAATTCATTCTATCACTTCAGTAAAGACAATAAATAGTCTAGGTTTGTGATTTTTCTTTTTTTTTTTTACTGAAGGTTTAACGACCAGCGAGAGCAACTAAATGGGCTATAAGCAGTCGCTCGTCCCTAATTTTGAATCACTGGTTCCAGGGAAGACAGAGAGAGCCTGTGCCTTAAGACAAACACAACATCCATGCCTCACCGGGATTCGAACCCGGACCCTTCACGAATGAATCATCATAAGCCAGCGCTTAGACCACTGCACCACCGGGGCGGCCAGGTTCGTGATGATCATCACGACTGCACCCTTTTTCAGTCGTAAAATGTGAGACGGAAGTCCACTCATCTCTATCATGTGCAAAAATTCAACTGGATAGCGCACTCTTTCACTCTCATCTTCAGTCACAACTGTGTTTGTAAATGTTGTTGGAATGAGATTCGTGTTGCGAATACTTTTCATTCTCTCTTGTCTGAGACATATAAGTCGCAACCCATTGATCGCTCACGCCTTCCGGTAAGGCTCTTAAGTTTTCCTTTCTTTTTTTCTTTCTGCGGGACATATATTTCCGTTAAGAGTACGAATGCAATAAAGTATTTACTTACTTTAGGACTGATCATAGAACACCATGTACACACTAAGTCTGACACTGAACTGAGCGCCTGATGTAGATAAGGGCCGCACGCTTCTCCCATAGACTTTACATGGGAACTTTGCCGCCCCGTCACGCCCGAACTGTTGCCCCAATCTCAGTTTTCTCTTTGACTGGCACATCTACATGGTAATACCTTTATTTTGATACCTGAACCATATTTTTACGTTCAGTCGTTCTCTCAAAATAGGTCTCACAGTAAAAAAACTTTATAGAATGAAGATATAGATGGCGCAACTCAATATGTACATTCTAAATATTTTCACTAACAATATTCAACGGAATGCTTATTTACATTTTTACATGACGGGAAACGTCTTACCTACGTGAATAAACTGGATCGAATGAATATTAAATTGTATATATACATCACACAGTCCAACGGCATAACGCAATCAGGTCTTCGAGAGTGTTCGCTGTTCCGATGAGAACTTTGATAAGAATGCCTGCTAGCGTTGCTTTGCGCAACGGTTCTCTCAGAAAGAGAAGACTTCGAACTTTGGACTATCTCAATGCCTCCACACTTTCGCCTTCAACAGCGCGTGAGTCAACCACACGCTTCTCCCATAGACTTTACATGGGAACTTTACCTCCCCATAGCGCCAGAATCGTTGCCTCAATATCATTTTCCTCTTCGACTGGCACATCTACATGGTAAGACCTTTATTTTGATACCTCAACCATATCTTTACATTCAGTCGTTCTCTCAAAATAGGACTCACAGTAGAAAACATTTTAGAATTACTATATAGAAGATAATGAAAAGAAGTTCAGTAATGATTAGGTCATTATTTTCAAACAATTTTTAAACAGATGAGCCTTTCAAAAATGTGAGGATAGGCATCTCGCAAACTACTTGACCCAGGTCAAATTTATTATAAAACGAAAAAATCTTCTTCCCTAGTTTAGCACTCGCCTGCTACAAATTATATGTTTGAAATCTGTGGTAATCTTTTTTACAATTATGAACGTATTTAGCAGTGCATCTTACAGAAATCTGAAAATAACACTGGAATTCTTTATTTCTTATGCAGAATAAACAGAGGACCTCTTTGTTGTCTCAGTCAAGAAGGAATGACTTTGGAAGAAATAGGTACGTAATACTTTATATCATTGAAAATACCTACAGTATAATAGTAAGTGAGCTTGTCTTTGTGGGTGTGAGTCTCTGCGGTAGCCGTAACTCATCTGAAAATCGAGATAGACACATCAAACTGTGGCGGGTTGTTGTCCGAGTTGCGTAGAAAGTTTCAAGTCGAAATTCCAAAGAGGAGCGCTTGCTAGAAGCAGAAATAATTACAATGCCGTTTCTACGGGAATCAAAGAGACAGCTGATAAAGCGTACGAGACCTTGAAGGCGCGTTCGTGCGCAGCATAGAGGTCTGCACGGGCAGGTCGGGCTTTTTTAGTTTAAACAACAAAGCAACGAGATGGGCCAGGCCTTTCCCCAGACACGTACGGAAAGGCCGGGCCGGGCCAAGTCCACCCATCTTTTTTTATTGCAATGGTAAAGAAATAAAAAAGTCGTGTTTCACGATTTTCTGGTTTGTTCAACTGTTTTTCTGGCTTTACTTACTTCTATGACATAGCCTAGGACGTAATCACAGAGGGGAGGAGAGGTACTCAGTGTTTTTACCATCTGTGGTATAAAGATGATTATAAAGTTTTGGGGCTTGTTGACAACAAAAAGATTTGACCTGGAGCGAGTGTGTGTTTGGTGGAGTGGGGGACGCGGAATGTCTGCGGGAGAGGAATGTTTATTTGAGAGAGTGGGACGACATCGATTGTTTCTCTTATCCCTATAGGGATTGACTTTTGCAGTATTATCGCTTGCTAGTTCGGAGAAAGGCAGTGGCGGCTCGTGGTTGGAAAAATAGGTGAAGAGCTACAAGAGCAATATGAAAAGATATCTACTGTTTCAATGAAAATCACTATATGAGGACTGACCTATTTTATGTATATTAGGTCAATTCTTCTTTCTTTTAAAGCTGCAAATTTGTCGATTATGTCGTCATAGAATGGTTGTTTCTTCGTGAGCATCAATAAAATATCTTTCTGAATAGAAATATTTGCCAAAGAAGCAAGTCTATCTTGAGAAATAGTGTTTCTTGAGTAAGTTTGTATTCTTTAAATGCAAGAAAAACTTCTTTCCACTGACAAATTTGTAGATAAAATTGTTAAAATGAGGGAAACCAATTTACAAGCTTCTGCAAAAATGTCTTTATCTCCATGAAGCACTCGAAGAAGATCTTTAGTCGATATATTCCTTAATTTTTCATCGGCATATACAAGACTCAGTTCATTTTTAAGGCGCTGGAGTTTAGTAAATATTTTCCCGTAAAAATGTTGCAGATTTTCAAAAGCGTCGGAGAGAAAACATGAATTAAATTGGTCGAACTTGGTTGTGTCAGCAAGACAGACAAATTGAAGTTTCTCACAGTCTTCAAATCTTATATCCATTTCCATAAGAAATGTGGTCCGAAATTTCAAAATACAATATAATTTTGAAAAATTGTTTCTTCTTTAAGAGCAGCATATTCCCGTATAGATCTGCTTATTTCTGTGATTTTGCTAGCTTTTCCAAACAGTGTTTCAAATACCTCATCGTTAAGGCAATTACTTTTTGCAAATAAAATTTAAGATGATTTAGCACTTAATTTGAATAAGTAATATATATCATCATCATCATCATTGTCAACCATTATCAATCCACTGCTGGATGAAGGTCTCCCCAAGTTTCCTCCACAACGGTCTGTCTTGTGCCAGTCTCCTCCATGTCACTCCCGCATATTTACGAATTTCATCCACCCATCTCCCATGTGGTCTTTTTCTGGGTCTTTTCCTGTCCCTTTGAATCCAATCTAAAATTTCGGCTGTCCATCTATGGTCTGTCCTTCTGGCAGTATGTCCAGCCCATTGCCATTTCAGGGATTTAATTCTGATCATGATGTCTTCCACTCTCGTCATTTTTCGGATCCACGAGTTCCTCTTCTTATCTCTCTTGGTTATACCAAGCATGCACCTCTCCATGCTGCTTTGAGTTGTCTGCAGCCTTTGTATGTCTCTTTTAGTTAAGGTCCACGTCTCTGCACCATACGTAAGCACTGGAAGGATGCATTGATCAAACACTTTTCTTTTAAGACATAATGGCATATTGCTCTTGAAAATTATGCTGTTTCTTCCAAAAGCTCTCCAGGCAAGTTTTGTACGCCGATTAATTTCTTCATCAATGTGACCCTCACTTGATATCTGCTGTCCAAGATAAACGTACGTATCTGTTATCTCCAGTTTTCTCCATCAATCGATAAATCTTCATTTCTTGTAAAAGCATTGAACATCACTTTGTCTTCAGAAAGTTCATTTTTAATCCCACTTCTTTACTCTTGTCACCAAGTTCCTGGATCATACTCTGCAGCTCTGATGGGGTAGTTGCAAAAATGACTATGTCATCAGCAAAACGAAGGTGGGTTAGATAATCTCCATTAATCTTTATCCCTTTGTTTTCCCAGTTCAGTGATTGAAAGACATTTTCCAATGTGGCATTAAAGAGCTTCGGAGATATGGTGTCACCTTGTCTCACTCCTTTCCAATTTTTACGTGTGTTGTATTTTCAAACAGCCGAATCTTTGCACTTGCATTTTCATAGATGTTATTAATAATATTAATGTATGCATCTTCAATACCGCAGGATTTCAGAGCCGTGGTAACTGCTGATGGTTTCACCGAATCAAAGGCTTTTTCATAATCGATAAAAGCCATGCACAATGGAAGTTCATATTCCCTCGCTCTTTCAATTAGTTCTCTCAGTACGTGGATATGATCTATTGTGCTGTAGCCACTCCTGAATCCAGCTTGTTCTCTGGTTGAGCCATGTCCAGTGTTACCTTCAAGCGGTGTGAAAGAACTTTAGTGAAGATTTTATAAACCACTGATAGAGGCTGATAGGTCTGTAGTTTTGAGATCCTCAATGTCACCTTTTTTATGTAGCAGGATCATTGTAGCATTGTTAAAATCCTCAGGAATCTTCCCTTCATTAAGGCATCGAGTGAAAATTTGGGCGAGTACTGTTTCAATTTCTCCACTTGCTTCTTTGTATGATGTCTATAGTAATTCCATCTTCTCCTGGAGCTTTCCCCCGCTTCATGTTCTTGATTGCATGAGCAACTTCTGCTGGGAGGACTGGAAGAACTCTGGTACCTTTCATGATGTCTGGAGTACATGTATCATCCCTTTCATATAATTTGGAGTAGAAATCTTTCACTCTTGTCAAAATTTCGCCTATTTCTTGTTATAGAACCATCTTCTTTTCTCAGAGCCATAATCTGTTTTCTTCCCTTACTGAGATGTCCCTTTGCTATCTTAAGGCTTTGGTTGTTTTCAATTGCTTTCCTCACTAGCTCACAGTTGAATTTCCTTACGTCTTCAGTGATACTTTTTCGTGTTGTTTTGCATAGCTCTATATATTCCACTTTGGAAGTCACATCTTCTTTAGTTGTCCTCATCTCTTCTTTTTTGCATCAACATTTTGGTTTTTCCTGATAATTTGTTCACATGCAACTTGTTCTTAGACCCAGCTAATTTTGTTGCTGTTTCATAAGAGCATTTTTGGTTACTTTTCTGTTAACTTCCGAAATATCCACTTCTTCCGATGTTAGGCCTTCTAAAGCAGAGAATCTGTTCTTCAGTTCCAACTTGAAAGTATTATGGTGTTTTTTAAGGTTGGTTATGTCAATACATTTTGTTTGTCTTATGAGCTTGCCACGTTCAAGTTTAGTGTTGAGGTGCATCTTACATCTCACCAATCTATGGTCACTACCTGTGTTGAACTTGTTCAGCACACTGCCGTCTTCGATGACGAATTTTTTGTTACACATAATAAAATCAATTTCACTTGTCGTCCCAATTGGATGTCTCCATGTCCATTTCCTGTGTGGCTTTTTCTTGAAAAAGGAGTTCAAGATGAAAAATCCTTCTGCCTCTGCAAACTCAACGAGAGTATTTCCACGCTGGTTTCTGTTGCCGTGACCGAATTTACCTACTGAAGTTCGTTCTGTTGTCGTTGCCCTATTTTTGCATTGAAATCTCCCATAATTATCTTCAAGTGCTGCTTACCTTTATTATTTAGATGACGAATTTCCTCATAAAATTCTTCAATTTCTTCTTCAGGATGACTTGTGGTGGGTGCATAAGTTTGAATAATCTGAGCCTGGTATCTTCTCGATAGTTGGATAACGAGCCGTGCAGCTCTGTCAGAGGAACTTTCAACTTCTATCACTTTATCCTTCAGTTTCTAGTTTATTATAAATCCAACACCACTAGTTCTGCCAGTATCTGTCCCACGATAATAGAAGAGATGTCCACTTTTCAGTTCAATGAGATCTTCTCCTTTTCTCCTTACCTCACTTAGCCCAACAATGTCCCACTTGATCCTTTGTAGTTCCTCTTCCAATTCAAGAAGCCTTGAATCAGAAGATAGGGAGCGTCCGTTATAGGTAGCCAAGGTCAGCATCAAATGGCAGTCTAGTCCGGTCCTCCGGGATTCTTAGCACCCTCTGCCTTCATGTCGCACTGGCCGCTGCCTTGGCCAGGTACATTCCAGCTGCCGGAGACTGAGGGCCAAGATTTAAGTTGTAGAGTCATTTTGGAGGTGTTTGGCCATAACTCATCACGCTGGCCAAGCGGGTTGGTGAGTGTGGGATAGCGATTTCCTCTGATCCCGATGGTATAGTTATACCGCTATTGGCGGTCGTCAGAGCCCTTTAGTGGGAACAGGATGCACCGCGAGAAGAGGCGGGGTTGACATTTGTCAAGGAGGCTGTGATGTTACGCATCACCTGACCTTACATCCCAGTAATATATATATATATATATATATATATATATATATAGTAATATATTTATATATATATATATATTATTGGGATGTAAGGTCAGGTGATGCGTAACATCACAGCCTCTCCTTGACAAATGTCAACCCCGCCTTCTCGCGGTGCATCCTGTTCCCACTAAAGGGGCTCTGACGACCGCCAATAGCGGTATAACTATACCATCGGGATTAGAGGAAATTCTATCCCACACTCACCAACCCGCTTGGCCAGCGTGGTGAGTTATGGCCAAACCCTCCAAAATGATTCCACAACTTAAATTTTGGCCCTCAGTCTCCGGCAGCTGGAATGTACCTGGCCAAGGCAGCGGCCAGTGCGACATGAAGGCAGAGGGTGCTAAGAATCCCCGGAGGACCGGACTAGGCTGCCATCTGATGCTGACCTTGGCTACGTACAATGGACGCTCCCTATCTTCTGATTCAAGGCTTCTTGAATTGGAAGAGGAACTACAAAGTATCAAGTGGGACATCGTGGGGCTAAGTGAGGTAAGGAGAAAAGGAGAAGATCTCATCGAACTGGAAAAGTGGACATCTCTTCTACTATCGTGGGACAGATGCTGGCAGAACTAGTGGTGTTGGATTTATAATAAACAAGAAACTGAAGGATAAAGTTGTAGAAGTTGAAAGTTCCTCTGACAGAGCTGCACGACTTGTTATCCAACTGTCGAAAAGATACCAGGCTCAGATTATTCAAACTTATGCACCCACCACAAGTCATCCTGAAGAAGAAATTAAAGAATTTTATGAGGAAATTTGTCATCTAAATAATAAAGGTAAGCAGCACTTGAAAATAATTATGGGAGATTTCAATGCAAAAATAGGGCAACGGCAACAGAATGAAACTTCAGTAGGTAAATTCGGTCACGGCAACAGAAACCAGCGTGGAAATACTCTCGTTGAGTTTGCAGAGGCAGAAAAGGGTTTTTCATCTTGAACTCCTTCTTCAAGAAAAAGCCACACAGGAAATGGACATGGAGACATCCAAATGGACGACAAGTGAAATTGATTTTATTATGTGTAAAAAAAATTCGTCATAGAAGACTGCAGTGTGCTAAACAAGTTCAACACAGGTAGTGACCATAGATTGGTGAGATGTAAGATGCACCTCAACACTAAACTTGAACGTGGCAAGCTCATAAGACAAACAAAATCTATTGACATAACCAACCTTAAAAAACACCATAATACCTTTCAAGTTGGAACTGAAGAACAGGTTCTCTGCTTTAGAAGACCTAACATCAGAAGAAGTGGACATCTCTGAAGTTAACAGAAAAGTAACCAAAGCTCTTATGGAAACAGCAACAAAATTAAGCTGGGTCTAAGAACAAGTTGCATGTAAATAAATTATCAGGAAAAACGAAAATGTTGATGCAAAAAAGAAGAGAGATGAGGACAACTAAAGAAGATGTGACTTCCAAAGTGGAATATATAGAGCTATGCAAGACAGTAAGAAAAAGTATCACTGAAGACGTAAGAAAATTCAACTGTGAACTAGTGAGGAAAGCAACTGAAACAACCAAAGCCTAAAGATAGCAAAGGGACATCTCAGTAAGTGAAGAAAACAGATTATGGCTCTGAGAAAAGAAGATGGTTCTGTAACAAGAAATAGAGGCGAAATTTTGACAAGAGTGAAAGATTTCTACTCCAAATTATATGAAAGGGATGATACATGCACTCCAGACATCATGAAAGATACCAGTACCAGAGTTCCTCCAGTCCTTCCAGCAGAAGTTGCACATGCAATCAAGAACATGAAGCGGGGAAAAGCTCCAGGAGAAGATGGAATTATTGTACACATCATACAAGAAGCAAGTGCAGAAATCGAAACAGTACTCGCCCAAATTTTCACTCGATGCCTTAATGAAGGAAAGATTCCTGAGGATTGGAACACCGCTACAATGATCCTGCTACATAAGAAAGGGGACATTGAGGATCTCGGAAACTACAGACCTATCAGCCTCCTATCAGTAGTTTATAAAATCTTCACTAAAGTTCTTTCACACCGCTTGAAGGTAACGCTGGACATGGCTCAACCGAGAGAACAAGCTGATTCAGGAGTAGCTACAGCACAATAGATCATATCCACGTGCTGAGAGAACTAATTGAAAGAGCGAGGGAATATGAACTTCCATTGTGCATGGCTTTTATCGATTATGAAAAAGCCTTTGATTCGGTGAAACCATCAGCAGTTACAATGGCTCTGAAAACCTGCGGTATTGAAGATGCATACATTAATATTATTAATAACATCTAGGAAAATGCAAGTGCAAAGATTAGGCTGTTTGAAAATACAACACACGTAAAAATTGGAAAGGGAGTGAGACAAGGTGACACCATATCTCCGAAGCTCTTTAATGCCACATTGGAGGGTGTTTTTCAGTCGCTGAGCTGGGAAAACAAGGGGATAAAGATTAATGGAGATTATCTAACCCACCTTCGTTTTGCTGATGACATAGTCATTTTTGCAACTACCCCATCAGAGCTGCAGAGTATGATCCAGGAACTTGCTGACAAGAGTAAAGAAGTGGGATTAAAAATGAACTTTCAGAAGACAAAAGTGATGTTCAATGCTTTTACAAGAAATGAAGATTTATCCATTGATGGAGAAAAGCTGGAGATAACAGACACATACGTTTATCTTGGACAGCAGATATCAAGTGAGGGTCACATTGATGAAGAAATTAATCGGCGTACAAAACTTGCCTGGAGAGCTTTTGGAAGAAACAGCATAATTTTCAAGAGCAATATGCCATTATGTCTTAAAAGAAAAGTGTTTGATCAATGCATCCTTCCAGTGCTTACGTATGGTGCAGAGACGTGGACCTTAACTAAAAGAGACATACAAAGGCTGCAGACAACTCAAAGTAGAATGGAGAGGTGCATACTTGGTGTAACCAGGAGAGATAAGAAGAGGAACTCGTGGATCCGAAAAATGACAAGAGTGGAAGACATCATGATCGGAGTTAAATCCCTGAAATGGCAATGGGCTGGACATACTGCCAGAAGGACAGATCATCGATGGACAGCCGAAATTTTAGATTGGATTCCAAGGGACAGGAAAAGACCCAGAAGAAGACCACATGGGAGATGGGTGGATGAAATTCGAAAGTATGCAGGGGTGACATGGAGGAGACTGGCACAAGACAGACCGTTGTGGAGGAAACTTGGGGAGACCTTCGTTCAGCAGTGGATTGATAATGGTTGACAATGATGATGATGATGATGATATTACTTATTCAAATTAAGTACTAAATCCTCTTAAATTTTATTTGCACAAAATGGGTTGCCTTACTCATCGTTCCTTTTATGGCTCAAAATTTCACGAGTTGTTTTAATTTGAGTTACACATCAGTACTTTATGTCTAGTGATGTTTTTGCAAAATTTTGAATTATAGATCGGTGGAGCCAAAAATTTCATTAAATACTATTGCCAAAAATGTAAATTTCAAAAGTGTTCATGCCATTTAAAAACCCCTCGGCAAGTTGAATTGATTTCTTGTCTGATTGTTCACTGTTTGTGAGAAATTCTAATGCTTCCTCCAATTTATGCATGTCTTTAACAATTACGCTTACTAACTTCGAAGTGGAGGACTGTAGAGTTTCTGTTATGGTTAATATGCATCCTGCGGTTGTTGATGCGAGTGTATAAAAATCGATTCGCTGAGTGGTGAAAAAACGAAGGAATTCCACTGAGACTTGCATAAAATATTCGACACTTAGAAATTTTAGAAAAACTCTGCTGTAATACAAGTTTCAAACGATGCGCTAAGCAATGAACAAAAACAGCTTGAGAAGCTTTACCCTTGATTTTTTTGTGGACTCCATTCAAGTGTCCAGACATTACACTTGCCCCATCGTTACATTGTCCTATTAATTTTTGTTGATAATCAAACTGTTCCAAAATTTCGTGGAAACCCAAAAATCGCTCAGCCAATACACCTTCCGAACAACAAATCTTATTATTAAAGAGCACTGAGAAGTCTAATTTATGTTTGTGGTGTCATCTACTTGAATAGAAAAGCATTCAACTTCATTTATTTCATTTTTAACGTGATCGTTTATATATTCAGAAATACATTCACTTAATTCATTTTGAATAGTTTTTGAGTCACCTGTGAAGACATTTTTTATCTTTTCGTATTGATTTTGAATTTCTAAAGGAATTCTTGATATCAACAATGAAAGTAATTCCATGAAATTTCCATGATTTATCGAGTCGATGCTTTCGACATGGTCACGGAATGCTAGTTCTTGTTTGCTCAAATACAGTACTGAATCAATCATTGTCTGCAGGAAAAGTCTATTTAAACGAACGTTTCCG
The DNA here is from genome assembly GCA_039090855.1 of Macrothele yani. Classification (NCBI taxonomy): domain Eukaryota; kingdom Metazoa; phylum Arthropoda; class Arachnida; order Araneae; family Macrothelidae; genus Macrothele; species Macrothele yani. The sequence continues at coordinate 46,103,060 of CM077004.1, forward strand.
TTGAAATGCCTTTTCAAAAGCCTAGCACTCTCCCTTATGTTCTGATTTTTTTCAAAATTCCTTAACTTTTATTCGCATTTCAGGTGTTCGCTAGAATCACCATGTTTATGAAATGACCGAATGTTTATGAAGTGACCGTGTTATATTTAATAAATCTGAGAAACCGTCTTTATTCCACGCCGAATGTTTTTTACTATAAAGTAACACGGCCAAGAAAATCATTTTTGTAACACAGAAGTTCTACAAAGCCATTTTCTGTCATGAGAAAGAAGAGATATTCAGTAAACCGACAGTTTTTACAATTAAAATTGTAAGATTTACCGCTCTTCCTGATTTCTTTCTTGGCGACAATTGTCAGTGAATCTGTGAAGATAAAAGAGATATTTTTCCTTGAAGTAAAATGTCTCTTTTATCTTCATCTTTCCATCGATCAAATGGAGTTTGCAATAAATTACAAACAATGCCGTTCACAGAATACATACTAAAAACTTAAACTATCAGTTACACTGTACACGAAATTTAAGTAACAGGTGAAGCTTTTGATAAACAATCACAAAGCACGAAAAAACAAATCTCTTTCGGAAAGCATGTACCACAACGAGAAAACCTTAATGGATTGCAAGGTACCCTGGGCAATCCGTCCCGTTCCTCCGCGATCTCTTCCGAAGGTCACGACTCCAGGTGCAGAGCCTGAGTGTCTCAAGCTAAAACTCTTCATTTGCCCGGCAGATAGGAGAGGGTGACGTCACGGTTACCATAGTAACTCGGCCGATAACTGCAGACTTCCAAGCATTCTCATTTTGGCTCTTCACTTGAACTGTCTTGCGTAGAGAGACTTGGTTTCCGTATTGAACGCCCATTGTGAATTGATCTAATAAGAATTTTGAGCACTTTGGCACTCAATAAAGGCAAAGAAGAATATATACACAAAATTACTGAATAAAATTTTATTTTAAATGAAATAGGTGAAGAGGCACTTCACCTACTTCACCTGAAAAGCCGCCACTGGAGAAAGGGACATTTTATTACCCTCTAGCGGCATTTCATTCTGAAAACTTATCCCCAGCAGACCTCCGTCGATGTCTTCATACACTCGTACTTGCAAGTGTAACTACTTTTACCATCGAATTTAAGAAATCAAAAGAATTGCGGTAAAAAAAACTGCCACAGGAGAATACATCCTAATAGATAATGTAAGCGGGAAAAATTATATTTGGGCGCAATTCAAACTGCTTGGTGGGACTGCTTATAGCCCATTGAGTTGCTCAAAGTGGTCATTAAACCTGCAACAAAACTCCTCGGCAATGAAGAAAAACTTTGCGCAGTGCGCTAAGTTCAACAATTTTCTGAGCTGTGACAGTTAAAAATCTAGAACAATCTTACGAGACAAATGCTTTTCTGCTGCTATAAAATTCCTCGTCCAGGTTTTCTGTTTATATATTGTATAAGAGGAAATGTTTCCTACTGCAATGAGATATGGTAATGTACTTACGTTTATTCGGAATTTGTGTAAAAAATTATGTCGTTTCATCTTATTAAAACTTTATTAATTAACTAGTGTTTAGACTAGGGGTTGGAAGCATTTCAAAGAAGCTTTTTTTTTTTTTTTTTTTTAAGTACTCTATATTTTCAAAATTTATTTTGAACGCTCGTAGTCTCTCTCTCTCTCTTTTAAGGTTATATTCTTCGATGATTGCCAAACTTTAGTTAATATTTTTAGGCTTCCATTCAAATAAATATTTAAATATTTTAAATATCTTTTGTTTAATTTTCACAATTTAATAAAATAAATTAGAAAGACAGAATAACACAAAATTGGCACATTACGGGCTGGGCCTTAAACGCACGAGTTGAAGCGGGCCGAGCTCACGTGCCAGCATCAAAATATTCGAGGAACGTGTGCATCGCGAGAAGCATATCATACACCTTTATTTGGTCATTGTTATTCAATTGGAAGTTTTTCTGGTGACAAATGTACATCCCTCTCTTCCTGATGAACGCACTACTCCACTACCGGTCTGAATTTCGGTAAATTATCTTACTTACGGTTCATAAAGAATTATACAGGATGCGTTTGTCTAACTCATTTTCGTTACATTCCTCTGAAAGGAAAACCTCACGACTAGCAGTAGAGCTATGAAAAACTAAATATCAAAGAAAAGAAATATAGAAACATACACCGAAGAGCCAAAATATTATGACCAGCGCGTTTTTAGGCAAATCGAAGCAACTGCAGGTAAACGACGGGTGTGTCTGAAGGTCATGAAACGGTATAAATAACGTCTGGTACTGATCTCAATTAATCAGTGTTATTCTTGTTCTTTAGATGAGAAAGGAAGCGGATTTCAGCGAGTTTGACCAGGGTCAAATCGTAATGGCCAGATGACTGGATCAGAGCATTTCTGAGATGGCAATGCTTGTGGGGTGCACACGGCTAGTCGTGGTTAGTATCTTCAAAAAATGGTCCGAGGAGAAGAAACACCAACTACCGGCAAGATGTGGGTCGACCACGACTCATCGATGCTAGAGGTGAGCAAAGACATTCTGCATGGTACGAGCCAAACGAAGGGCTACTTACCAGTAATTTGAATGCTGGTGACGGGAGTGATGTGTTACAACACAGTACATCGAACACTACTGAAAATGAGGCTGTGTAGCAACAAGCTGCTCCGAGTGCCCATGCTAACCTCGGTTCACCGTCTAAAACGCTTACATGGGGGCATGCGAGCATCAAAACTAGACTTCGAATGATTGGAAGAAAGTCGTCTGTTCGAATGAATCTCGTTACTGAAAATGAGGCTGTATAGCCACAAGCTGCTCCGAGTGCCCATGCTAACCTCGGCTCACCGTCGAAACGCTTACATGGGGGCATGCGAGCATCAAAACTAGACTTCGAATGATTGGAAGAAAATCGTCTGGTCGAATGAATCTCGTTGCTGAAAATGAGGCTGTATAGCCACAAGCTGCTCCGAGTGCCCATGCTAACCTCGGTTCACCGTCGAAAACGCTTACATGGGGGCATGCGAGCATCAAAACTAGACCTCGAATGATTGGAAGAAAGTCGTATGGTCGGATGAATCTCGTTACTGAAAATGAGGCTGTATAGCCACAAGCTGCTCCGAGTGCCCATGCTAACCTCGGCTCACCGTCGAAACGCTTACATGGGGCATGCGAGCATCAAAACTAGACTTCGAATGATTGGAAGAAAGTCGTCTGGTCGAATGAATCTCGTTGCTGAAAATGAGGCTGTATAGCCACAAGCTGCTCCCGAGTGCCCATGCTAACCTCGGTTCACCGTCGAAAACGCTTACATGGGGGCATGCGAGCATCAAAACTAGACCTCGAATGATTGGAAGAAAGTCGTATGGTCGGATGAATCTCGTTACTGAAAATGAGGCTGTATAGCCACAAGCTGCTCCGAGTGCCCATGCTAACCTCGGCTCACCGTCGAAAACGCTTACATGGGGGCATGCGAGCATCAAAACTAGACCTCGAATGATTGGAAGAAAGTCGTATGGTCGGATGAATCTCGTTGCTGAAAATGAGGCTGTATAGCCACAAGCTGCTCCGAGTGCCCATGCTAACCTCGGTTCACCGTCGAAAACGCTTACATGGAGGCATGCGAGCATCAAAACTAGACTTCGAATGATTGGAAGAAAGTCGTCTGGTCGAATGAATCTCGTTGCTGAAAATGAGGCTGTATAGCCACAAGCTGCTCCGAGTGCCCATGCTAACCTCGGTTCACCGTCGAAAACGCTTACATGGGGGCATGCGAGCATCAAAACTAGACCTCGAATGATTGGAAGAAAGTCGTATGGTCGGATGAATCTCGTTGCTGAAAATGAGGCTGTATAGCCACAAGCTGCTCCGAGTGCCCATGCTAACCTCGGTTCACCGTCGAAAACGCTTACATGGGGGCATGCGAGCATCAAAACTAGACCTCGAATGATTGGAAGAAAGTCGTATGGTCGGATGAATCTCGTTGCTGAAAATGAGGCTGTATAGCCACAAGCTGCTCCGAGTGCCCATGCTAACCTCGGTTCACCGTCGAAAACGCTTACATGGGGGAATGCGAGCATCAAAACTGGACCAAAAATCATTGGAAGAAAGTAGTCTTTCAGATGAATCTCGTTTGCTGAAAATGAGGTTGTATAGCCACAAGCTACTCCGATTGCCCAGGCTAACCTCGGCTCACCATCGAAAGCGCTTACAACGGGCATGCGAGCATGAAAACTAAACCTCGAATGATCGGAAAAAGGTTGTCTGGTTCAATAAATCTCGTTTTATGTTGCACCATGTAAAGGCCGATTAATTGGGCATTGTTTACCTGGGGAAGTGTTGACATCGGGATGCACCGTGGGACGAAAACAAGTCGGTGGTGGAAGTGTACTGCTTTGGGCAATGTTTTGCTGGGAAACCCAGGGTCTAGTTATTTATGTGCAGGAAGCTATGAGATCTACCACTTACCTAAACATCACTGCAGACCAGGTACATTCTTTTATGGCGATAGTATTCCCCTCTAGTAGAGTATTCCCCTCTAGTAGCACCTTCTTTTAGCTAGATTATGCCTCATACCACACTGCCTGGATTGTTCAAGAATGGTTCAGGGAACATGAGGAAGACTTCCAAGCTAATTCCTGGACTCCAAATTTCCCAGACATCAATCCTATCGAGCATCTGTGGGTTTATGCTAGAACAGCAAATCCGACCTAGGGCGGGTCAGTCCGACCTAGAGCGGACTGACCTAACTTGCAAGAGTTAAAGGATCTGTTGGTAACGTGTTGGCATCAGATACCACAAGACACTTTTAGAAATTTTGTAGCATCTGTACTTCGCCAGGCAAGAGTTGTTCTGGTAGCACGTGGAGGATCAACGTCATTTTAGGCAGGTGGTCCTAATATCTTGGCTCTTTGGTGTAGAGTCTAAAGGATACTCTCTTAATATAGCTTATAAAGAAGTATGAACCTATAACAGACATTTTCCATATTCATGCATTCCAAAAATATTTTCACTGCAGTACTAATACGATATCACCACAGACTCAGAGCCTGATTTACGCAAGGGCACACGGGGTCCGTGCACAGGGCCCCCATGTACTGGGGCCCCCAATTTAAGCACTAACATTTAATTTTTATTATTATGGGCAGCAAAAAAGGCGACGGCACTTGTGTATTAAGGCAGCACTTCTTGTGCTTTGTACAATTATACGCGCAATTGTAGAATAATTGCGCGAAGCACCAGGGGTTTTGCCTTAATACGTAAGTACCATTGTTAATTGTGCCCAGGGCTTCACTAGTCTTAAGTCGGGCTCTGCACAGATTGCATAAAACACGAACTTTTCTCTAGGGAATTCCGGTGCTGGCCCTCACAACACAATCATTCACTGTAGTAAAGATCAGAATATACAGATTGCATCTGAACGTAATACCCAGGCAGAGTTCAAGAAATACAAGAATAAAACAAAACATTTTATCCCGTTACCATAAGCATAGAGATGTTTAAAACACGCAGTGAATATGAGCTACATAGTCTACTTTGTACTACATAGTTTACTCCTTACTGCATAGTCTACTCTTGTGTTGTGGTATCCCCACTGTACAAGAGAACTAACTGCATTTCATGTTCCTCTTGTATGTAGTACACTTTAGCCACATATGATCCTTTCTCCACAGCACACTGACCGGTATGCAGCTTTCTTAGGTTTAACAATCTGTAACATCAGACTCCTTTTGTTACACTGTGAATGATGAATGTCAGACATTGAATTTTATGATCCAGTTGGTCGTTTTCCATGATTACAGAGATCTTTCAAGTCACCTGACGTTTTGATGATTCTATTGCGTAGGTCATTTGAAACACTATTGAACATCAGTCTTTCTGTTGTTTTCTTTATCCAACCGTTCCTGCACGGACCTCGCTTTGTGGGCTGGAGCACTGTGTTGTTGTTGTTAAAGAAAAGTGCATTCACCGAAATGTTGCCATAAAATTGGAAACGCAGAATTGCAAAGGATGCCATTAAAGGCCGCAGCGTTTAGATTTCCGACCCCTGAAACTAGGAGGCCCTGCCCAAACAATTAAAAACAGCTCCAGGGCATTTTTTGTTCTCGTATGTTTAACGACCACCGTGAACAACTCTGTAGGCAATAAGCAGTCGTCCGTTCCTAATTTAGGGCCACAGTTTCCGGGGAAGGGAGGGAGCCAATGCCGCAAGACAAACACGACATCTATCCCTCACCGGGATTCGAACCCAGACCCATTTTAGGCGAATAGTCAGAAGCTAGTGCTTAGACCACTGCGCAACCGGGGCGGCTGCCAGAGCATGGTCGAGTGGAGAGTAGACAAAATGTTTCTCTTTTTGTTGGAAGTGGATTCGTTAGAGTACGCCGTACGGTGATGAGGGTTGATTTTTTTAACGAGTGATTTTGCTATTGTACTACGATGCTGTTACAAGTGTAAGAAACCATTTCGTTTTTTTAAAAGTGCTTTTCTACATTATTTTTTCGTTCGGAGGTTTAATGACTACCGTGATCAATTAAAGGTTTATAGACTATAAAAGGTTTAACGACTACCGTAATAAATTCAGTGGACTACATTGTATAGCAGACACCCGTCGTTGATTAAGGGCCACTAGTTCCATGAAAGGAGAGAACCAGTGCAGTAAGACGAACACTACATCCAGGCCTTGCGGGATTCGAACCCGGACCCACTTGAACGAATGGTTATAAGCCAGCGCTTAGATCACTGCGCCACAGGAACGCCCTGGAACATTTTCAGGATACAGTGAAACCTGTTTAAGAGAAACCAAGGGACTGGATATTTTTTTTTTCTGTTATCCACGTGCATCCATGGAAGCCATTGAAATGTAAACATTTGAATTTTTGTCATGCTAATAACAGATTCTACATATTTAGTTATTACTTAAGCGAATGTATTGTTCGTACGAGCCCTATTTAACTGAAAGTCACAAACTTCTCTTTTTTAATGTAATATTTCTGTAAAGTAACACAATATGACGCTCAGTGACAGCACGCGCGCTTCTCACTGAAAAAAAAAAAAAAATCAGTCACCTCGAAGTGCAAAATCTAGAATAACCTGAATGGTTTTCAATGTTTGATGACATGTTTTAATCCTAAAATGTGGTTTCTATATCCCCGCTGCTATTGTCTTTTTTCTTCGAATTGATGTCGCACAATAATTTCGTCAAGATCTTCATTGCAAGACTCGGTTGCAATGCTGCTCCTGAGATGTTACCTTTACGCCATTGCTCTGCTATCCCGTCTTTTCGCTTCAAAATGTCATAAATTTCTGTTTCCCGGCATCTTACTTCTCTGCTAAATGCCTGACACTCGCACTTTCTTTTTCGTGCATTTCAACAGCTTAAACTTTTGTATCCAATTCGAGAAGGTTCTTCTTTGGCGCCATGCCAAGAGGAAAACGAATGAATGCAACTCACAAAAAACAAAGGCTGTGAATGGTCACCTCAATGTTAGAGAATTAAATCGGAGAGTCTCGTTAAAATTCGCACGGAACAGCTAGCTGTGAATACGCTGCATCAGTGGAGGACACAACCCCCCCCCGTTCCTAAGAAAAACAAACCTTAATTTTTTTTTCCAAAATACGCAGGCAAATTATTTGATCTTCCTAATAAAAATAAACTGAAACAGTTTATTTACAAATTATAAAAAAAAAAGAACGCAATTGTGTTCTATAAATACAAAACTATTACGTGCATATACATATATATACTAAATATACACTGAAGTGCCAGAAAAACTGGTACACCAGTCTAATACTTGGTAGGTCCCCCACGGGAGCGCAGGACTGCAGAAATACGACAGGGCATGGACTCCACTAGTTTCTGCAAATATGCTGTAGGCCATGCACACCATACTTCCTGCAGAGCGTTCCACAATTCGGGTATATTCCGAGGTCTCGGATTCTTGTGTTCGATTGCGCGTTGCATGACATCCCAAATGTGTTCTATCACGTTCAGATCTGGGGACTTGGGTGGGAAATGGCAACACCCCAAACACAGATGAATGCTCTTCTAACCATAATGTGGCGTCCTGACAATTGTGTGGAGGTGCATTGTCCTATTGGAACAGACCCAAACCATCAGCATGGATGCAGGGCATGAACGAGTGTACCTCGTCAGAAAGGATGCGCACATAGCGTTGGCCTGTCACAGACGTTTGTACACGTACCAGGGGTCCCAGTGAAGTCCAGCTAAACACACCCCATACCATTACGGACCCCCGCCAGCCGGTACAGTTCCCTGTTGACAGGCGGAATCCATGGCTTCATGGGGTTTGTTTCCAGTCATCAAGTGTTCAATGGCGGTGTTGCCGTGCCGAAGCGAGAACCATAGCTCTGTGTCGTGCACCCATCAAGGGCACTAGAGTTGGGCGTCGGCTCCCAAAGCCTATATCGTGCAGGGTACGTTGCACAGTCCGGACGCTGATGCTTGTTGAGGCTCCAACATTGAATTCCAATGATACCTGCGAGAGTGTTGCACGCCTATCGCGTGAAACGATTCCTCACTGCCGACGTAGGTCATGTTCACCTAATGTCTTTTTATGGCCACACTGGTATCGTAGGTTTGAGGTTTTGCCGGAATTCTTGTAGTCACGGTACACCCTTGCAATGGTCGTCCGTGAAAATCCAGAACTTCGTTTCTACCTCCGAAATATTATGGCCCATCTCACGAGCGCCAACTATGACACCGCGTTGAAAATAGCTTAAATCGTTATTACTTGTCATTCTCATGCCGAAAACAGCTGTAAGCTAGGATGTCTATCGCTTTATATACGCACTGGCGGACGCAACCGAGTACGCGCATATAGGTGACGTTGCTATGTATTTTGCATAAGCTCGTCTGTACCAGTTTTTCTGGCACTTCAGTGTATATATATGTACATGTATTTAATTTGTTTTCTTAATTTATCTTCTTCATGAATGAAATCGCAAGCCCTCCCTCTCCTCTCCTTTCGGTTGTTCTAGATTCGCTCGCATCCGCATTTGCGTTGCGTTCAGCAAAACTGGTTACAAGACTTAAACCGGAGTCTCGCTGGAAAGCCAAACTGTGAATGTGCTGCTGTAAACAATCCGAAAGCAATATCTGTTTAATTACTTTGTCATCAACCTCAAATTTGTTCCGTGTGAATTCATGTTTTGTGTTCAGTTAAAATACTTCGCAGCACGGGAACATCTTTCCGTTGTTGGAATGTTCGTCAAATCCCATTCCCATGTTAGGCAGGTTCCGTTTTGGACAGGTTAAATAGTATGTAATTTTCTATCTTTCCTTTCGGGACCAAAAGAAAAAAAAAAAAGGTTCAGGTTCCTGTTATATGTAGGTTCCGTCAGAAGCAGGTTTTACTGTGTATGCAAAAATATGCTCTAAATGTGAAAATATGCTTTTATTCCGGAAAGTGGCTAAATGTGCAAAAATATGTAAAATAAGCTATTTGCTTGAACATTCGGCTTTTGCTATTTACATATGCAATTGAATTTCTCGTTATGTTCTCTGGGTAAAGATAAAATGTGGTTCCTCACACAGGGCTTGATTCAGTTTCACGAAAATTAGTCTCATATACACACACTCAGCGTCCCTACAGCAAATGTGTAGTCCGTCCAAAAAAAAAAAAAAAAACATGTGCCTGCTCAATTTTTCCAGCTCTAAGTGGTGAAGACGCTTTTGTGTGCTAACGAAACGCCAACACACCTTTTTTTTTTGTTTGGTGTTTCAGTGTTCAAAATGAGCAGCTATAAGCGGTTGCCAGTCACTAATTAGGGGCCACTGGGTTCATGGTGGTTGTTCTAGGGAAGAGAGCCAGCTCTGTAAAACAAGCACATCGTCGCCTCGGTGGCCGAGTGGTCAGAGGCATTAGCTTCTGACAGTTCGATAGAGATGGGCTTGTAGAGAAATTCATTCAGCAGTTAAACTGATTTTAATTTCTATCGAAGAAAATTATAGAATAGGAAAGCACAGAGCAAAGATAGTATTATTATACATAAAAGTGAAGGCAAAGGCGAGAAGGAAGAGGGCGAACGAGGTTAATATAGAATTATAAACGCCACAAGTTTATGTTTTTTGTTTAACTATTTAATTAAAGAATGCAAACTGTTTCTGGTTTTATAATGATGAGAATGAGGGGAGTAAGGTGGGGAAATTAAGCTAAGGAAAGCTTTTGATGAAATGAGATGTAATGGAGTAGAAATAAGATTGGTGTTGTGCGTGATGTTAGAATAAAGTATAAAAGCAAATGTTGCAGTGGCGATGGAAGCTAGAAAGATAGGAAGAGATATGAAAAGGTAGAGTTGACAAATTCTAGAAAAGATTAAAGTTCCTCTGATTATGTTGATTGACGGCGGAGCAGAAATATTGCTGGCTGTAAATATAAATCATCAAAAAGGGACGTTCGGTAAGATGATGAGACGACCTTTGAAGATCAGGTTATTTCGGACCAGAGGCCCTATATGGGTGACTGCTTATAGCCGTAGGAGATGCTCATGGTAGTCGTTAAACTTAGAAAATAAAAATAAAAAGGCAAGCGCATCACCTATACCTTATCCGAGATTCGGACCGGACGACTAATTAGAAACTTAAGTCTTCTATATTAACCTGTCGGCCATCGGGATAGCCAACGTCAAGATATATGAGAGGTATCTGTAAAAAAAAAAATTGCGTAGCGAAATGAAAAAAAGATGAGCTATTACGTGACTTTTCAGTTAACCTGTTGCTGCCCTCGGTTGCCGAGTGGTCAGAGGCTCGGGCTTCTGGCCAGTCCTCTGGGTTGAGTCCGGGCTAGAGTCCCAGAAGAAGCATGAGTGATGTATTTGTCTCTGTCCCTTCCGTGGAACTACAATCACCTAAATCAAGGACATGAGGCTGCTTATTGCTTGAGAGAATCATGATTATCGTTTAAACCCGAAAACAAAAAAAGTACCTGCTGACGTAATCAAAGTTCGAAAAATGCACTCGGTATCGGAAACATACTCAAAGCCCTTTCTTCAATAAACTACACAAAGAGATGCTTCTGTATCGTATGACTATCAGAAATTACTTCGATATAATAAACGAAATGTGGTATATGTACTTACACATCGATTCGAGAACTTGTAATATAACCAGTACTCCAGTATCAATTCTGACATAGTCGTGAGCGCACACATGAAAGATAGATGATAAATTGTCAGCAACAAGACGAACAAATGCCGTGGCTGTACACACTCAACGCAATGTTGGTCTCACGTTCAAACACGCGCGCAGATGGGAGATCCACAGAATTACGCAGATCACTGGATTTTTTTTTTTTTTTTTTTTTTTTTGATTGGAGGTTTAACGACCACCGTGAGCAACTCAATGGGCTATAAGCAGTCGGCCGTCCCTAATTTAGGGTCACTGGTTCCAGGGAAGGGAGAGAGCCAGTGCCGTAAGACAAACACAACATCCATGCCTCACCGGGATTCGAACCCGGACCCCTTACGGACGAATGATCAGAGGCCAACGCCTTAGACCACTGCGCCACCGGGGCGGCCAATCACTGGATGGCTAAGTGAGGAGTGAGAAGCAAAGTTCTGGTTACGTAATTACAACAGTTAGTGACGTAGTTCCACTTCCGCTAGCTACTGTATCACGAATTAAAGACAGCGTTCTATGTTGATTGACGGAGCATGCTTTCCAGAAACTCATTGCTATATGAGTTCTGGAAAGCGAGCATGCTTTCCAGAACTCATTGCTATTCCCTGTGAAATCTGGGATACCGTCATTTCGACTTGTGACGTACCTGTCAGCAGGACGCACACGACATAAAGGCAGATAGGAATCAGAATGAACGTCTGCGTAGCTCAGTTGGTAGAGCGACTTGTTCCGGAATAAGTGGACTCGGGTTGGAATCCCGGCGTAGACCAAAAATGACGGAGAAATTTACTTCGTTATAATGGCGCCCGAACTATCCGGATGACCCGACCGTTCAAAATCTCGCAGTGGTGTGATGTTCTTTCCACACCGCGAGATAGGAAAAATTAGAAAATCCATTCTCCAGCGCTTCGAAAAATAAATGTGTGTGACGTTGCATTCCACACACCAGATTGACTGGGAGTTCTCAAGTGCACGTTCTACAGTGGATGGCTACCTGCAACGATTCATGATCACAGCTGACCCGTGTGCCATGCCCCTGGCCCTCTTTCGGGGGGGGGAGATGTGACGTACCTGTCAGCAGGACGCACACGACATAAAGGCAGATAGGAATCACAATCAGAATGAACGTCTACGTAGCTCAGTTGGTAGAGCGACTTGTTCCGGAATAAGCGGACTCGGGTTCGAATCCCGGCGTAGACCAAAAATGACGGAGAAATTTACTTCGTTATAGACTAGTTAGTAGTTAAATAAAGCAATATTCCCAATTTCTCAGCTTAAGACAACTTACTGACAATGGGAATGCGAATCAAGACATTTGCAGTCTGCGTACGTCAGGGGCGTACACAAGAAATATTTCCGATGAAAGGGGCAGGCGAAAACTGGAAGTTTTTGAAATCCACCAGAACAAAAATAAAAGGTAATGAAAAATAGAAGAAAAAAAGCTCTTTTCTTAAATGTAAGTTGACGCATTTTAATTAAATTAAGGCATTTTTTTTCTAATGTAAGTCGCATTTTAAGCAAAAACATAAAAAATGAAACACTTTCGGTGGTGGGGGGGGGAGAGGGGGAGTGCAAATTCCCCTTGGCCTCCCTCTAAATACTCTAACTCGTAACAATTCTATTTCTTCGCGCGCCGCCTCGGTGGCCGAAGCCTAGGTAACGCCGATGAAGTACCGCGGTGTTTACGCTGAGAAATATTTTCGCGAGTGCGACACTAAATAATTCCCGCAGACCACAATAAATCGAACGTTTTTTTGTTTTTAAATATTTTTCGTCCTTAGATAACGTCAAAAGATTACATCCTTAACTTTCATTTGTATTCTCGGTTTCTTACAATGATAACTGTATTAATCCTACAATAATATGTACAAATCGGGGAATTCTAAAGCTTTGCTCTTGTGCTGCAAAAGGATTTCATGTACCGGTCTTAAAACTTAATGTTTCAGGAAATTTTTCCTTTTGTCTTCAATTTGGCTAAAGGAACACAAACAGAATAGTTTTCTTCACGCATAAGATCAAAGCCCAACATTTTACGTTAAGCATTTCTGCAACTACGTTTTCTTTTCTTTTTTTTTTTTTTTTTTTTTGTGTGTGTATGAATGGCAAATTGACAGGACTTAATAAACATAATCATTTGACTCAAAACCTATAGAAATTCCCTTCGCGTTCGTTTTTAGAAACAAAGAAAAAAAAAAAGTTGTCTAATTACGTAACGAACGCGAAAGCAAAATTTCTGATTTGGCGAGTACATTTCCTGAAATTGCGGCAAGATATATGCTCAAATCTTGCAATTACTTCTAGAAGGTAAAAAATATAAATTAAAATCATTTAGGAAAAGGTTCTTTATCAAATGTACATGGAAAGTATTGATTTGGTTATCTTTGAACTTATGCACATAACGTCGTAAATTTTATGCTGCAAATCTAAATGTCATATCTTTTTTCTCTTCCCAACTTTGCAAAAAAAAAAAAAAAAATATTACACAAAAGGTACTAATTTTCTATAGCAGTATACTGTAAAGTAAACTTTTTCTTTTCATTTTTCAAATGAAACACATATTGAAAATATCAATTAACACATTAACAGATGCCCACAAAAAAACAAAAAAAAAAAAAAAAAGAAAAAGAAAAGGAAAAAAATGGTAAACCGAAGAGAGAAGCATCAACAAATGTGTTCATTCATTATATATAAGTACCCCCCCCCTTCCCAATGTGCTTCTTGCTGAAAGAATCGAATGCTTCTAAAGAACACTCATACATCAGTGGAAAAATGCTTCTGAAATCTCCCCATTTCTCATTTTACAATCAAGCTGATACTTAAGACAGTAACAAAGCAAATTGACGCTAAAAGTAAAACCTACACAAGACCCTCTGGCCTTTCTGCTTCTACAGAGAAGGACTGCGAAGGCCCCCTGACCGTGACGTCACACCCCTTCGCAGTTGGCGCGCTGAGGCTTGCTCTCCAGGGGTTTTTGGCTGAGCCCGGGTTCCAGTCCCGGAGGAGATATAAATGGCATGATTTGTCTTATGTCTCCCCAATTCCTGGAACCAGAGACCCAAAATTAGGAACAGGCCACTTCTTATAGCAGTTAGAGTTGCTCTTGGTGGTCGTTAAATCAAGATAAAATAAAATAAAAAAAATCAAGCTGTCGTGCTGGCAGATCCAGCATTTATTTCAGGGAAGGGGGAGGGCAGAAAATTAAAAGTTCCGCATGTAAGCCTTAAAAATTAGTTTCCTTACGCCAAAATAAGGCAAAGGAATTATGTGCACAAACATTAGAATTACGAAACGAAAGATTTATGCGTTAGTAAGTAAAACTGCAAGGCCGCCCCGGTGGCGTATTGATCTAAGCGATGACTTCTGATCATTCGTCCGGGCTCGAATCCCGGTGAATCATGGATGTTGTGTTTGTCTTACCGTGCTGGCTCTCTCCCTTCGCTGGAACCAGTGGCCCTAAATTAGGGACGGGCGACTGCTTATATCCCATTGAGTTGCTCACGGTGTCTGTTAAACCTCCAATAAGAAAAAATAAAATTGCAGGTGTTACTGGCTAAACATATTAAATCTGTTCTTTCTATCACTGAGAGATCATAGCTTTACAGGTTACTTAAGAATGGGAAATGCTGACCTCAAACTGAGGTGTTACCAGTTTCTGCTCAGTTTTTTGGGGGGATTACCGAACACCACGATGCCGCTCCCGGTGGTCGACTGGTCTGACGGTTTGATTCGGGTCCGAGTTGGGCCTATGTTCGAGTCCCAGAATAGACATGGGTGGTGTGTTTATCTTACAGCTCTATCGCTTCCGTGAACTCATTGGCACAATATTAGGAACGGGCTTATATCCGAACGACTTGCTCATGGTGGTCGGTAAATCCCTAAGCAAAAAAAAAAAAACTCCATAACCAACTCTTAGGGTTATAAGCAGTCATCTGTCCCTACTTTGGAGTCACTTGTTCCGAAAGGAGGAAAGAACTAGTGCTGTAAGACAAACACACCAGCTATGCCTCCTAGGAACTCGAACGCACGCCCACTCGGACGAATGGTTATTTATTAAAAAAATAATAAGTACAGCAAAGCAACACTGTTTCAAGTATATAAATATCCTAAGAGTACAGAAACTTTGGTGTACAGAAATCCGCTTTTTCATCGTTCGCATATACATATATATCTTAAGAGTACGTCCTCTTTTGGTACTTTAAATGGCACCAGAAGTGGAGGTATCTTCTAGCTATTTTTTCTTAATGAAATGACTCAAAAACTGTTTAGCCCATCAAAAAGAAATTTGATGTTTCCAAGTTTTGCTTAAAAATATATTTATAGTCGATTTGGTTGGAGAAAAATATCCTTTATATAATGCGAAAGCGTTGTTTTGTTTCCTCTAAGCTATACGATTAAAAAAAAAAAATACAGACGAAATGTTTTTAAGAACTCGGAAGGAAATTCTTTCAAGCACGACCGACGGCAACATAATGATTAGTTTTTGCACAATGAGTAGTTCTTTAATTATTAATTTAAAAATGTGTTAACCGCGAACTCCATAACTTAATGTATTGCACGAAGAAACGGATTTTTGAACTGTAACAAGTGGTTGCAAATACCACACATGTCTAATATTGGTATGTTTTACATTACGTTTCTGTTGTGTCGAAATTTTTGAGGTACGCAGTTTGTCCTCCTTTTGCATAACGATGCATAATTGCACCTATTGGCTTTCCATTGCGCAGTGTGACGCAGTTTAAAGTGTTTCACTTGCTTTCAAGTGTTTGTGTTGCTTTTCTTCAGCGTCGATATTTATCTGTGCCTAAACTTTTTCGACGGAACTTATTGAACGCAAAGCATTTCAAAAATAAGCAATCGTAATAAGTACGTGGAAATGGACTGGCACACGATGTAGCTTACAATTGATTTTAATTTACCGAAGATTGCAACAATTTATAGAGCGACAAATTGATCTGCGAATTGCTATGCTATATTTTAAACAAGTTTCTCTACGGATATATGATCTTCAATCAGCTGATTTACAGTGTTCGTGGAATATTTCTGTCTGAACATTACATAGATCAGTCTCACAACTTCAATTACAGTGAACCAGGAGCCATTCAAGAAACTTCATGAAAATGTCACGCTTTGTTTGTTTTCAGCTACATATCCTTTGGCATAACTCAGTCTTCAACAATGTTAGTGAATTAATCCAATTTACTTGTGAGGGAACGTTTAACGAAGAAAAAACAAAAAAAAAAAAACTCACTAACACTAAATATATTAGGTATGCAACTTAATTCTCGGCCCCTAACCGCAAGCGATCATAAAACGTCGGCAAATGCAAATAGCTGTGTGCGGTAATGGCTGATTGCAGCGCCATCCAACAGTTGTCCAAGCAACCGTAACCGCTCACAGCTGTAGTGACAGAAGGGGCGAAAGTTGACGGTGAAAGCAATGTCGTTCGAGAAGCAACATTTGAGGCACTGCCTCCTGTTTGCGTTTCAGCTGAAAACCAGTGCCGCGGAAGCCCAGCAAATGATCTGTTTTGCTTTGGGTGAGGCTGCTGTGTCCTACAGTACGTATAAGAAGTGGTTCCAGTGGTTTAAGCAGGGGAATTTCGATCTCCGTTATGCAGAACGTCCGGGACAGCCACAGAAAGTTGACGATGAGGAACTGGAACAACTGTTGGTCGCGGATCCCTGTCGCACACAGTCAGAGCTCGCCCAGGAACTCGGAGTAACACGGCTAGCCATTGCAAAGCGCCTGCACAAGCTTGAATGGTTTCACAAGGAGGGCCGTTGGGTGCCTCACCAACTCTGAGCTGCGAACACGTCTAGGCGCTACGATGTTGCTCTGTCCTTGCTCTCCAGATTCAAGAAGAAGGAATTCCTCCACAAGATTTTGTCCTGCGATGAGAAGTAGATCCTCTACGATAATCCTAAGCGGCGCAAATCGTGGGTTTATCCAGGTCAGCCTACCACCAGTTCCGCCAAACCGAATATCCATGTCAGGAAGTTGTTGTTGTGCATATGGTGGGATCAGCGCGGTGTCGCACACTATGAGTTGCTCAAACCTGGTGAAACGGTCAATGCTGAGCGTTATTGTCAGCAACTCATTCGTGTGAGTGACGCACTGGAGGCGAAAAGACCATACACCGGCAAGGGCAGAAGGTCGGTCCTGTTGCTTCAGGGTAACGCGCGTCTTCACACCGCAAAAACGACTTTAAACACGATCACCGACCTGGGATGGGAGATTTTGTCTCACCCGGCGTATTCTCCAGACTTCGCCCCATCAGATTATCACCTCTTTCGCTCCCTGCAACAACACCTGAGTGATACGCACTTCACTTCTGTCGAGGAGGTCCACACAAGTATTGATGACTTTATCAACTCGAAACAGCCCCCTTTTTTCCGCAGTTGCATTCAGCAGCTCCCTGACCGATGGCTCAAATGTATCCAACACGACGAGGATTATTTCCCTGATTAGGTACGTATTCGATTTGCTATAATTTGCTGTCAACGTGTCGTGCCTGTGGCCGAGAATTAAGTTGCACACCTAATGCAATGGCCGTTCCATAAAAATTGAGAGTAAAATCACACAAAATGAAAACAATATTGGTACAGCAAAATATTATATGTTATTATTTCTCAAAGTATCGTCCCTTGGATGATATGCAATGGTCCCATCCTTCAGTCCACTTTTCAAAGCATATGGTGAAAGCATTTTGTGGAAGCTGCTTTAGCGACCCCTGTACAGTTTGAATAACGCCAGCATCTGTGTCGAATGTTATACGCCACGTAACTCCTCCTTCATTGTTGGCAACAACCACAAATCGCACGGGGCGAGATCAGGACTGTAGGCAGGCTGTGGCATGATTTCAATACTGCATTTCATAAGAAACTGTTAAACACAAGCAGCTACGGGCAAGCGTTATCATGGTGTAGGGTCTAATTGCTGGAGCCTACATCATCATAATGCCCCCTTGTCTACTTGCCGGTCGCTCAGTCGATATGACGCCTTTATGATTAAAAAAATATCATCATCACCTTCACAACTGATTTGGTTTGGCGGACTTTTTTCGGAGGAAGTGAGCCTGTGTGTTTTCAGACACTCGTTGCTCGCTTTGTGAAGGGGTCGAAATGGTGAACCCATGTTTCATCGGCAGTTATTACTGTGTTTAGAAAGTTTGGTTCCTTTGCAATAAATCTTTTCTACACATGACACACCTGAACTCTGGCTAACAATTGTTCTCTCGTCAGGTGATGAGGTACCCATCTGGAACACACACGATGCAGCAGTAATTCGTCGCGTAGAATGCGGAATGGCAAAGTTTTTGAAATATTAGTTGACGCCGCTATGTCTTTACACATCATTCATTCGTCGATCTTTTTGCAGGATTGCCCAAACAGTGTTGACAATACGCTCCGTAACAACACTTTCAGGTCGACCAGGTCTAGGAGCGAGTTCTGCCGACAAGTGCCCTTTTCTGAAATCATGGTGCCATCTAAAAATCCTTGACTCACCCAAACATTTATCTTTGTAAGCTTTTTTTATTAAATCAACTGTTTCTGGAGCCGTTTTACCCAAAAGATAGCAAAATTTTATCGTACAACGCATTTCACTTCTTAACTCTGAATCACTCACCTCCATAGCTGTATGGCGAAATGCAGGCGTACCTTAAACAAATGTGCAATGACAAAACTAGAATCATCTGCCACGGCTGATAGCTGTTGCCATAAATACTTCCTTAATTCAGTTAGTCGTCTGCGTGGTTATTATTCCCCTTCGCACTGTTGCCAACTCAAAAAAATTACTCTCAGTTTTTATGGAACGGCCTTTGTATTATACGCGGACGTCAAGAGATCACAACTTTAAGTTACTCAATTTCGCAACTACTATTATATCGTCATACTACCAAGATCTCCACATACTGCTGCTGCTCAAACACTATATAACGTTCAGTTCTCATCAGACACATACACACGTAATACGTTTTGATCTCAAGATGTTGCCAACCATTCTCTTGCGAGAGAGAAGATATCACATTAAGTTTGAGAAACGCGAAGATGAACGAATTCAAAAGTACATAGAGAAAGAAACTAAAATGGAAAGTTAAATTAGAGTATACATCACATCATCTCCTTCTTATTATATTTTTTTTATTTGAAGCGAAGTATGAATTATTTTCTTTTCATTAATTCCAGACTATGTGTGGAACAAACATCGTATGTGTTTCGAAGAACCTAACGGCCAGTAGATCCATTTCTACGTTCAAGCGCCAATGTGAAAACACAATTTTGTCCGCGATTGAAATCGAATCCACGCTCTATATCACGCCGGAGTAAGTTGCTCTCGCGTGATGGGAATCGAAACAGCGCCCCATCACGCCGGAGTAAGTTGCTCTCGCAACTAAGCTACACGGAGGAATTTATCGCTGCAGATTTGTCGTTTTGACACGTGCTTTACCTCTGCAATACGTCACGACCTCTATAATACGTCACAACAGGTTTTGCTCTCAGTCAGATCGATACACAGCGTTTTAAGTGTGATGCTGAAATCCTTTCCCGTATTTTTTTCCAAATATTACGTTCGTTGAATCTTTCGTAGGGAAGCTCAAATCTTTTCAGGAAGAGGCTAAACCTCTCCTGCCGGCCTCCCAATCTACTGCCCTGATTACAGCACGTATGCAGTTTAGCATAGATTTCACAGGGCGTTGGAGTGCATCTACGTCTACAGCATATCAGGCGTTCACCAGTCCTTTAACTGGCTCAGATTTGATGGAAGAGGACTTTGCTCCCACATCTGTTTTTCTAACATGTTTCATACATACTCTACGGTGTTCAGATCCAAGCTTCGTGGTAGGCAGGGAATGTGGTGGAAGTAGCTGTCATGCTCGCTGATTACTGCTGAACACATCTTGTGCGATGGATAGTGATATTATCGTCCATGAGACAGCCGTCCCGTGCTGAATTAAAAGTCAACATTGCAGGATGGATTTGATCGGGAACAGAGTTCAGATAATTCTTGGAGGACACCCGAATTTTCAGCAATATCAGGAAACCCGTCCCATACCAGCAGAATCTGCCCCACACCATGGCACCACCTTCAGAACCTTGAGTTGTGTTTACAAGGCAAGCTGGGTCCATTGTTTCATGAGGCTCCCACCAAACTTCCTGCCTACCATTGGTAGAGAACAAAGTGCATCACGACTCGTCAGAAGGAGAAGAAAATGTTGAAGAGGGGAAGAAGGAGGAGGAGACAGGAGATGAAGCAGCAAGAAAATGTTTTAGGATTAACATCCAAAAGTTTACACGGGCACTTACATGAAAATGCACTAGTTACGACATTCCCTAACATTGAGATTGCGATGTCGATTTTTTTAGTATGGTGGTAACAAATGCGAGTGAAGAACGTTCGTTTTCCAAACTCAGACTAATAAAGAACGAGTTAAGAAACCACATGAGGCAAACGAAAGTGAATAATTTGTATTTGATGAGCATTGAAAGCGGCGTATTAAAGGAAATGATTTTTCAGATATCATTACAGATTTTGTTGCACGCAAATGTATAAAACATATGATATGAAAAGAGAGAGGGGGAGAGAAAGGAAATATGGAAATGAATTAAAAAAAATCACACTGGTAGTTTTTAAAGCAAATTTAAACACAGTGCTCGTTTTTTTTTGTTTTTTTTGTAGGCCTACAGGCGGTTTCTTTCCCGTAAAAAAGTTGCTCACGGTGGTCGTTAAACCTCAACCCAAAAAAAAAAAAAAAAAAAAAAAAAAATGCATTGCCAAAAATACACTGCAAGAAATGTTTATCGTATTTTCTTGAGATAAAAAGGAAAATATATATCTAACAATATTTTTAGATTTTAGATGATAAAACGGAATTACGCGCGGGACGGAAGGGGGAGGGGGGAGAGCTCGTGTTACGACGCGCCGGGGGCATCAGAGGTTCTCAAAGCGTCCTGACTACGTTGGACGAAGATCTACCCAGCCTGGGTAAAAGCAACGAACGCTTTCAACGTGATTTCATGGTGGTGATTTTATTGAAAGCTCGAGCTTTTCATATAGGCACCCCCGTGTTACAGTAAGTTCAGTTCTGTTACAAACGTGAAGTTCTTGCATCGCTACACAACAGAGAATTGATTGGTAAGCACTCCGCATTGAATGATAAACGATGTCACATATGTCCAAATTCACCCGAATACAGCGCTCAAACATCAGTGGCGTCGGAACTCTTTTTTGACAGCGGGGGCAAGATGTCGGGGAACAAAATATTTCACCCTTGCATAAAATTTATCGTACTACTATAAAAGAAGACGTGATTACGAAAATTTTCTGAAAATTTTTTTCGATTAAACATTCATCTATATATAAAAAAAAAAAAATTCATATTCATATAGTTTCTCAATGTAAACTAACTGCACGCATGAACGGCGTTAAACCATAGATCTTGACACTTTTGGATTGGTACGAATTCCATAGGAATTGTAACCGTTGACGCTATAATTAAACATTAAAGGAACTTATATCTCATTCCTCACCTTACTTCCATTTCCCTATCTTTCTTTTTAGATGGAAGACTAATTTTCTACACCTAATGAGACAAATCATTGTTGGTCTTCAAACGGGAACCAGCGCTGTGGACTGTTTAATGGGGCTAGCATTTCTTGGCGTCTCAGGAGTGAGTGACATTAAAAAAAATATTCAGATTTCTAGATAGTTCATGGTAAAAAATGAAGAGCAATACTCAATTTTTATCAAAATGAACTTATAAAAAAACCCCGAATGTTTGAGATCTCCAATCATGAACATATGTAATTTGAAAAGGAAGTAAACTGAGGGGGCAAATGTGGTGTTTTGCTCCCACACTCATTTGTGTGCCGGGGCAACTGCTCCCGTGTTTCCGACGCCCCTGAGTCACATGCCATTATCGAACTTAAGCTGAAAGTGGGAATGAAGATGGATAGCTGCACCATCGGGGGGAGGTGGGTTAACGACCACCGTGTGCAACTAGATGGGCTATATGCAGTCACCCTTTTACCAATTTAGGGCCACTGGTTTCGGGGAGGAGAGAGAGAGAGAGAGAAAGCTAATACCCTATGACAAACCAAACAAAACATCTATGCCTCACAGGGATTCGAACCCGCACCCATTTTGGATGAATGGTCAGAAGCCAGCGCTTTGACCACTGTGCCACCGAGGGGACTGACTAACTGTCCTGCGTTGCGCACTTTTATACAACGGAAAACGCGTTTTCAAACTGTTTTGTCCAACCAATGAAGGCACGTACTGAAAAGAATCAAAGGAAACATGGATCTTCTTAAGCATTTAAGTATAGCAGTTCGTTCTCACAAAGTTGTGTCAATTTTAATACAGTCTTATTTTATGACACCTTTTTCCGTTTTTTCCAGAACAGATCCTAGAAAAAACAAATCATAATGGCTTTCCCGTTGTCGTCTCAAAGGAAACTCCTTACCTTGTTGGATTTGTATTAAGAAGAGATGTTACGTTAGCAATAGGTAAAGTACAGTGTTGCACTCCTTTTCAATTTTTTTAAATTGTAATTTTTGTATAATATCTTTTTCTTCTTCTCCTGTTCGCACAGCAGAACGAAAAAAGTAAAGTAAACCATACATGCGCACGGATTACGAAAAAATATTTCAAATTATTAATAACCGGGTCACCGGGTAGTACTTTTCAAGTAAAAAAAAATCCCTGACGATCATTCTATAATCATTATCTTCTTACTGACTTTGTACATGTACGTCGCTCAGACATGTATTTAGCACAGATTACATGACAGATATTAAAAAAGAAGAAACCCTCTGTTTTCCGTGAATTTTCTCCACCTCTTTCTATACACCATAACTATTCTTCCTCAACCATATTATAATACTTCCACGATCACCAACGGCAGATTTCACAACTTCAATCCATCTTGGTTTGCGGTTTGTTACCATAAAATTTAACACCTCTGTCTACATTACCGTTTTCGTTTCGCCAATACCAAATCTAACCTCTTCGCACACATTTCTACTTCACTCCCATGTCTGAATTCCACAACTCTTCACCATGCATTCAACTCGTGCTGCCACAAAAGACGGTAGGTCTACTGCATATCGGAAATCTAATTCATCTGCTGACTACTTTTTCAGGTAAAACTATTCTTTTGGATCCTCATGGAGGAAGAAAATTCTTTTCAGTGGACCTTTCTTGTCGGAAATTTTAACACATGCGCAGTGAAAGCGATTGCATTTTAATGGAGACGTTCTCAACCGCTAAATGAGCAAAACTGCAGAAAATCCTCCATTATTTGTGTTCCTAATTAAATTTAAAAAATGGCTTTGGAGGTTCTATAACGGAATTCTGAATCCGGTCCAAGGCTGATGGTGATGCTATATGATGGTGATGAAACTCTGGTGCCATTAAACACTTTTTATTGATTATGGGTTATATTAATATAACCCATAATCAATAAAAAGATTCATAAGATTCTTTTGAAACAGCTATCGTTTTAAACTGGCATTAACGGAATTTTCGTATGAAACAGCATTATAAAAGTTCCAGAAGCCTACGGGGATAATTTATTGTACTTCGGAAAATCTTCATGAGATGTTTACAAAGATTTCTAAAGAACTTTTATAGAAATTATTTTAAAAATTTACGAAAGTGTTGTAGAAGCCCTAATAATTACCATATATAATTTTTGAAAGAACTCTTAGTTCTAACAAGGGATATGGAGAATTTTAATTGTTTTCATTCCAGCTCACGCTCGGAAAAAGGAAGAGGACATAAGTGGAAGATCCCCCGTGTCTTTTAATAGAACGAAGCACGAAACGACGGCTATACCCGCTATGATGTATCTTGGAAAAATTGTCGACATGGTAAGAACATCTCCATTATTATTTTTACTTATAGGAGATATTGATGAAATACCTACTGTTTTTTTTTTTTTTTTTTTGCACACGAATTTAATTACTTGAAAATCTGAACGAGCGCACGCGCTTTACTTTAAGCTTTTCAGATCTTTGAGTTGTGACGTACTACAGAGGTTACTCACGTGTCAAGACGATAAGTCTACAGCGATACATTCCGTCCGTGTAGCTTAGTTGGGAGAGCAACTTACGCCGGAGTGAGGGGGTGCAGATAAACTAGTGTGTGACGCATATTCTATTTTAATTTTAATTTTTAGTTCCTTTTCCTATGTAAATTTGAGTTTGTTCTCTTTTGCGCTTTCCAAACTTAACGTGATGTCTTCTCTCTCACATGAATTGAGGTTTGGCAATACCATGAGGTCCGTACGTAAGAGACTTATGAATGTGATAAGGACAAGACGAGATATATAATGGCTACGCAGTAGCTGAGAAGAAGGAGATGCTGGATGGTGAACGTTAAGGTGGATTCACCTAAAATCTTTGCCTTGTATTTCCGATGGGCAAACTTCTGTAGCAATTTTCTTCACAATTAATGCGTTCCGAACGATGAAGATTCGAACATCGATAAAAATAACTTCATATTATAGCCTAGTATACTTAATATTTTCTAAAATTTAACCATAATTAAGCAATCCAACATTTGTTTGTCTACTGACGTGATCAATGTACAGGTCGCACCATCTATTTTCTGGTCTCAACACCACCAAAGGAAAAGTTATTGATTTTTAATATAATTATGGTTACGTTTTAGAAAATATTAAGTATACTAGGCTATAATAAGAAGTTGTTTTTATTGATTTTCAAATGTTTATCCTTGGTAACGCATTAATTGTGAAGAAAATGGCTACAGAAGTTTGCCCATTGGAAATACAAGGCAAAGATTTTGGGTGGATCCACCTTAATGCTCCTTTTGGATACGCGACTGCATAATTGCCGTTTAAGTATTTGTGAAAGCTATGTGTTCTACTTTAATAACAGTGGTGTGTTCTTGTGGATATTAATTCAATTTCCAGTGCTGTGTTTCATAGTTAATTGATTGTGGATATTAACCCAAATTTTCGTAATCTCACCTTGTTGAAGTACAAATGATCAAGTGCCTATTGAGAGCAATAAAAGATTAGCTGTGAGTAACAACTTCCTGATTTTATTTAAGTGACTCGTATTTCACTGTAGATGAAGTTTTTGATTTAAGTAGTGTTTTAGTACGTCAGCTACACACAAATGCTACAAGTGTTTTCACAGACTTTCTCAGAGTGTCAGTAACTTACCCCTAATTTTGAGATACTCTTTCCAGTTACGGGAAGATACCAGCACACAACAGAACAAATATAACTCATATCTCGACTAGGATTAAAACACACGAAATAGGTAGATTTCTTTTTGGTGGAGAGGGTGGTGGTGGCGGCGGGGTATGATGATTTTGAGCAACTGAAGGAGCGATAAGCAGTCGCAGGCCCCTAGTTTGACAGCACTGCTTCTAAGAAAGGCACAGAACATGTGCTATCTGAAAAACACATTTATGTCTCATCCGGGACTCGAGCACAAGTCGGATCGGAAAACTGGTCAGAATCCAACGCCTCAGACCACTCAGCCACCGGGACGGCATAAGGAGCATGTAATATAACCACACAGCGCCACCTGAATTCAGAGGAGTGGCTGAACAAGTGCGTTAAGTAAGAGGTAAATACTGTAAAGACTTTTTTAGGGTGTTGTGAAACAAAGTAAAGAAAAGAAACAATGTGAAGTGAATACAAGTACTTTGTGTTCCATGTAAAAAGAGTACAACATATAGTGTTTTGCATATGTAGTCTTACAAAATGTTGCATTACCGCCCATGTGGCGGAGTGGTCACAATCATAGGTTTCTGGCTAGCTGAACGAGCAGGGCACGGATCCCAGTTCTGGGTGGTTCGCTTGTCTTCCCATTCTTGGAGCCAGTGGCTCCAAATTTTGGGAGGAGTTAACAGTAATCGTTAACCCGTCCCCCAAAAATTAATCACTGCAAGTACACGTAAGATACAGAATACAGTCAGATGGCATATGCCACTACAACGAAAGAGTGGAATTTTTTGGGGAGGGGGAGGGGGAGGAGAGACCCTCCAAAAAGAAAATAACGATCGCCGTGAATATTTAAGGCAGTTCCCCGTTCCTGATTTGAATCACTACTTCCGGGGAACGGGAGGGAGCCAGCATAGTGGGGCAAACGGAACAGGAGAGAGCCAGCATAGTGGGACAAACGCACTGCCGATGCCTCATCTGGGACTGTTAATTGATTGGGGATTTAACGATCGCCGTGAACAACCCAATGGGCTATAAGCAGCCGCCCGTCCCTAATGTAGGGCCATTGGTTCTAGGGAAGGGAGAGAGCCCAGTGCCGTAAGACAGACACAACATCCATGCCTCACCGGGATTCGAAACGTTACCCAGCTCGGAAGAATGATCAGAAGCCATCGCTTAGACCACTGCACCACTGGGGCGGCCATCTGGGACTCGGACAGTTAGCCAGAAGCCAAGGCCTATGACCACTTGGCTACAGTGACATTGATTGGAAATCAACTTATCATAAATGTGAAACTAGCATTTGATTTGCCTATTAGAAATTCTTGACGCAAGGGCCGTATTTGAATTTTTGTTGTAAACATAGGTAGCACATTAAATATGTTTATCAAAATAACTTAACCTGAGCTGAGGAAAACTGACATTTTCCAGACCGAATGCCTAAAAAAAGTATGATAGGACCTTTCAGCTCATTTGTTATATATTGCTGTTCAATGTCTTTGTACATGCGCTAGGTGTTTATCCAGGGCCGTAGCTACTAGGTGGGAGTTTGCCCTCCCAGAATGGTCATTCCAGGGGCGTTCATTCATGCTCTGGGGTGTAAAAGAATAGGAATTGTAACTAAAAACGAAAGGTAACAGCCTTCAGTATTTTGTTTTTAAAGACGCTTGTCTCATAAATACCCGATGCAGTTAACCAGGGTACAGAGTGTGAACATCTCATATCCACGGAGGGAATTTTCCAAAACAGTGAATGGAGGCATGCAAAACAATATATTGATTTTCCTAACCTCCAGACCTTTCCGAACATGTCGTTGGGATGAAGAGTTAATTAATCATCTGTGCTCTGTTGCAGAAAGTTCTTTGAGCATTTAAACTTGAACGGGAGTCCTAATTCTAAAGCTTTGCCTCTTATTTTTTAAATTGCCAACATATGATTTGATATAAGAATCATACCTATAATTCATAGTTGACTCTCTGCCCATGTTTGGTGTGAGTATTCTGGTACTCACATTCGAACCCAAATTTCAGACATGTCCACAAAAATCTATTGTTTCACAAGACTGTGTTTTTAAAAAGGACTATATTTAGTATACAGAATAGACTATTCTTTGTACATAAAGAAAAGTGCTAATGCAGTACATTAAATTGTACCATAGTGGAAACCTAATCCAATAATAAACGTACATATATGAACTAAAGGTATAAACAATACTGTATTTATAGATTTTTTGTGGACATATCTGAAATTTGGGTTCAAATGAGAGTACCAGAATACTCACACCAAAACTGTGCAGAGTCAACTATTGATTATAGTATGCTTCTTATGTAAAATCATATGTTGGCAATTTAAAATTTAGACAAATAATGGTGTGTTCATCAGTGTAGAACCTGGAATGGAAACGTATAGGTAATACATGATGCATAGAATGCTTTTCCTCTTGTTACGTTCACTATCCGATACTTATTCGTTCTGCGCTGTTTTTTCGCTCTGCATTTCTGTGGAGTGTTGTGTTGTCAGCGTTCCCATAACGTTTATGCTTTACTTGGTATTTACATGTGATTCTTGGGTATTTACCTAGTTTTTATATTTTTAATAAAATTACGTCAAAAACCTGAAGTGTGATTTTTGAACGATTATAATTCTCTCCTATAACGGCGGTGTGCGAGAAAGTAAAAACCACGTCTTATTTGAGTAGAATCCGAAGGGGCGTAATTTTAAACTCGTAGGGCCGTAATTTCAAGTCTGGCCCTCCCAGATAAGAAAAGCTTGCCACGGTCCTTTGTTTGTCAGTCTCCTTTTGTGAGAAGTCTGAAGCGAGAACTACATTTGAAAGATCTAGCAGGAAATAAACTCTGCCAATTACGCAGATGATTTTCTTTGTTTCTGTAGCTAAATTTTGCAATTTTTTTTTTGTTTCAACTCCTGGGAACATCTAAGGATATAAGAAGTCACCCATCTCTACGGTTTCTAGTCACTAGTTTCAGGAAAAGAGCAGATGGTTTCGGGCTTGTCGTCCGGGTATGACGAGGCATAGGCTGCCCTACGGCTCTAACTCCTGCCCTATGAACCAGTTGGCACAAATTAGGCATAGCCGACTGCTTACAATATTAAGAGCTGCTCATAGCGGTCGTTAACCCCGAAGCTGACAAAACGTTATAGCGAAGGAAGAGAACTGAGCCAGAGGAACATAAACGACATACAAGTCTTTCCCCGGGACTCGAACCCAGACAGCAACTAAAAGCTTGTAGCCTAGATACCCAGTCAACAATTTGTTTTTAATTTCTGTAATTTTGCTAGGTAAGGTACTTCTTAGGTAACAACTTATGTAAAGTGTTATGTTACTCAACACTTCTCGCCCGAATTAAATTTTTTGTTTTGAGGGTTTAGCGACCATCGTAGGCAACTCTAAGGGATATCAGCAACCACCTATCGTTAATTTTTGGGCCACTGGTTCTAGAAAATAGAGAGAGCCAATGCAGTAAAACATACACATCATCCATGCCTCACCGGCATTTGAACCCACAGAGTAGGAGACTCAAAGGTCAATCTTCCATAGAGGTTCATAGCAACACAATTTGACTCAAGGCTGACCTGAAGATCTCAATAGGCCATCCCGGTGGCGCAGTGGTCTAAGCGATGGCTTCTGATCATTCGTCCAAGATGGGTCGGGGTCCGAATCCCGTGAAGCATGGGTGTTGTGTTTGTCTTGCGGCGCTGGTTCTCTCCTTCCCTGGAACCAGTGGCCCTAAATTAGGGACGGGTAACTGCTTATAGCCCATTGAGTTGCTCACGGTGATCGCTAAAGTCCCAATAAAAAAAATGATCTCAATAGTACAGCGCGCCAGTGGACGGACATGGAACTAAATCGTCCGAACCGTAGATCACTTTTTTATCAAACAAATTTTTTTTTTTTTTTTTTTTATCCGAACCGTTTTTCTTTGTTTTACAAGTTCACAACTCAGATCAGAACATATACAGAGGATTTTAGGAAGGTAGTGTCTGACCCCAGGTCTTGAACAACCCTTAGAAATAGGAGATTCGGGCTAGAGTGCCCAATAGGAAAGTGACACGGAAGCGACGTAGAAAGGGAGGAAGACACCTTTATTTATTACCGGGGTCCGTCGGCGTAACGTGCCCATCCGACGCACGGCTGATATTAAGTGGTTCGAGCCTGCCTGGGATCGAACATAAGGTTTCTCCGTGGCAGTCACGAACGTTGACCACTGGGCCATCCGCTACCCGAGTTTACAACTCAGATCAGATCACGTGTAGAGGATTTTAGGAAGGGAGTGTCTGACGCCAGGTCTTAAACAACCCATAGAAATTGGAAGCTAGGAGATTTGGGCTAGAGTGCCCGACAGGAAAGTGACACGGAAGCGAGGTAGAAAAGGGGAGGAAGACGCCCTTATTTATTACCAGGGGACCAGTACCCGGGGTCCGACGGCATAACGTGCCCATCCGACGCACGGTGGGTATTTAGTGGTTTGAACGTTCGTACCTGCCCAGGATCGAACCTGAGGTTATCTCCATGGTTGTCACGAACGCTGACCACTAAGACACCTGCGGCCCCGAGTTTACAACTCTCTCCGCGGTGCTACGTATATAGCCACTGGTACTGTATCACGTGACAGACATTAACGTAGTTTCATGTACGACAACTGGGGCGCTATTAAGAAATCGAGAGTTGAACCTGTGTATCTTCTGTGTTCGCACCCATCTCCGGCGAATGGTAAGAAGAAAGTGATTAGACCACTGCGCCACCGAGGCGTCTCCAAATTGAATCATACTGTAGCTAAAAATCTATATCTAGTACCACTACAATATACATCATCATATGCGCATTCATTTGAGCGTTAGGATTCTTTCGGGCATTTGGCAAAAAATTACAAAACTCATTCTGATGTAATTGCGCACAGCTGCTTACCACGCTTCAGAGAATTCCTCGCGAACTTCGATGAATGAGTTCAAAGGTTTTCGCCATTTTTCATACATATTAAAAAAAAAAAAAAAGAAAAGAAAATGCGGTACCCCAAATTTCAAAAGTGGAAATTCCTTCACCTGTTGAGTTAGAAAATGTGAGAATCATCATGGACAGCCTTTAGGCATTCATCTATAGGTCTTCACCTTTCTAGGGTGATTTTGAAGCATGTTTGCAGCTACTAGGTTGACTTATTTGCACTGATGTAAGAATAATAAGTAAGACTTGGCAACTCAAAAAGTAATTCCTGTAGAATTCTTTAAGACTTAGAAATCCGATAAAAAATAAAACAGAAAGAAGAAATTTTGCATGACAAAGCTTTTTATTAAAAAAAATAAAATAAAAATATAATTTTGTGTGTGTGTGTGCACTTGATTCACACATGACATGAAATCAATAAGCATATCATTTGCTATTTCGTTAAGAAACATTTGACAATTTCTGAGCATCAAAATTTAAATAACCTTGACCTTTTTTCACAGGCACCAATCACTGTGACTGTTCAAACACCCGTTGAGACTGTGATAGAGATGTTTTGCAAATTAGGACTGAGACAGATATTGGTCACAAGCAATGGGTAAGTGAAGTAAACTGCTGGCATATTTTGAAAAGTGCTTTCTTGAGTAACTTTCAAAGTAACATATGATTCAGCATCTTTTTCGATACATTCCGAAGAACCAACCCTGGTAGCACAGCTAAGTAAATTTAATGTTGAAATTGGGTAAAAAAGTTGAAACGAGAAAACGTTGAAATCTTTCATGGAAATTCGACGTCGAATTTACATGGACAGAAAAAGTGGCATTAACGCTGAGAATTAATGCGTATATTCAATGTAGATATTATGCTTCAAAATTTTAACTAAACGTGTGCATATTGGGAAGCACTGAATCCACTTCGAATTTAAGTTCCAATTTCAACCATTGTTGATCGCACTGCAAACCGCGCGGCGCCGATATCAGTGTTGCATGAACGCCTGAGACACCTGATCTTGAAGAGTCAGCTGCTCGAATTTTTCTATTACAGAAGTTGTCTTACCGTGGCTCAGCTCAGGTATTTCACGTACTTGCAGGAGTAAATTAGTTTTTTGGGGGGCATGCGAAGGAGAGTTCCGGGAAGGGCCAAATCAGTCTAGCGGAGACTTCGGTCGTCAAGGAGAGAGAGTCCAAGTTCGGACACCGGTATGACGTAAAGGCTGCGGGAATCACAGAAGTACAGCGTGGTGGACGGGAATGATTCCTTTGTCCACCGGGTCTCGCGAAAAGCATTGGGGAAAGGTAGCACGTGGTCAGCACGAGAACCCTGAACGGGAGGCTATCGGAAATCCGCGAAGCAAATGGTTAATGGAATAATAAAGTTTTCTGTTTCATATTTTACATTTCCGTGTACTGGACAGAGTTTGGTCGATGTAATAATTCTTCTAAGCAAGGACACCTTCAGGAGCCTCGATAGCCAGATCTCATAGTAAAGGCGAGGCGGTAGCTCGCTATACGGCGGGAATCACAAGGTATAATGCAAGGTATTATCTAAGATATAATCAAAGATTTAAGAATTGATAATATGTTTGGCCCTACAGCTGTATTTCTCATAAACTAAAGCGAACTATAAGAAAAAAATTACAATTAAATTGTGTAGCATATCACATAATATACATCCACGCCTTAGTGCGTAATCGAAAAACAGCTGAAATGTAGTGGAATTAACGTAGAAATAAAACATGCTGAAATAAGGCAGAATAGTGGCTGACATTTGGTAGTTGAAATCAGGTGTAAATGCAGTTGAAACCATAGGGTTGAATTTGCGTGGATGTTTTAGACATTTTCAACGTATGTTTTAATACACTTTCCACCGTGAATTCAACCTTATGCGGAATGTAACTTCAATGTAAATTCTACGTGGTTGTGCTACCAGGGAAAACAGCTCTTACCCGGCGAGACATGAAACGGTACAAGATTTCTAACGATGTCTTGTGATGTCTGGTACAAACATGCTGGCCGCCCCGGTGGCGCAGTGGTCTAAGGCGATGGCCTCTGATCATTCGTCCGTGAGGGGTCCGGGTTCGAATCCCGGTGAGGCATGGATGTTGTGTTTGTCTTACGGCACTGGCTCTCTCCCTTCCCTGGAACCAGTGACCCTAAATTAGGGACGGGCGACTGCTTATAGCCCATTGAGTTGCTCACGGTGGTCGTTAAACCTCCAATAAAAAAAAAAAATAACATGTTGCCAGCAGATCCTTTTGTAAGTCACATGGTTGAGTCGTTGCAGGTTGGATTTGCTGTTCCAACACCAACAGGAGGCCAGAGCAATACTTGGAAATCTTCCTCATGTTCCGCGAACCAGTGTGGAATGGCGCATTATCTTCTGAAAGAAGGCGTTACTAGACGGGAATAACGTCATCACGAAGGGATGTGCCTGCTCTACAATCACGTTTAGTTATGTGGTAGACATCATAGCTTCTTTATTTATTTTTTTTTTTTATTATTTTTGATTGGAGGTTTAACGACCACCGTGAGCAACTCAACGGGCTATAAGCAGTCGCCCGTCCCTAATTTAGGGTCACTGGTTCCAGGGAAGGGAGAGAGCCAGTGCCGTAAGACAAACACAACATCCATGCCTCACCGGGATTCGAACCCGCACCCCGTTCGGACGAATGATCAGAGGCCATCGCTTAGACCACTGCGCCACCGGGGCGGCCATCATAGCTTCCTGCACATGACTCAGCCCAGGGTTTCCCAGCAGAACATTGCATGATCAGAGGCCATTGCTTAGACCACTGCGTCACCGGGGCGGCGAACACTTTTTTACGCTTTCCAACCGTAGGTTGAAGAATAGTATATGCTCCAGCTTTGTCAGTCTGCACAACTCGCGTAAAAATGCTTCGATTTCGATGAAATTTTAGTATGTGGTAGGGGACCAACCCTATTGAAAATGGGCGAAATGGGGTCAAAGGTCAGCACATAGGAGGGGGATCCATTCCATCGCTCTTATGCGTTATAACTTACGTAAAACTGCTTCGCTTAAGACCAAGCTTTATCATGTTGTTCCGCAGGTATACTGAACCCGTTCTGTTGCAAATCATTGAAATGGAGTCAAAGGACAGGGCAGAGGAGTGAGATTTATCCCACAGCCATTATCCTCATAACTTGACTAAAAATGCTTCTATTGCGATAAACTTTATCATGTTGTTCCGGAGGTATACTAAACCAATGCTGTTTAATATAATCGAAATCGGGTCAAAGGTCAGGGCGCAGGAGCGAGATTTATTCCACAACCATTATCCTCATTACTTGAGTAATGATTTCTGGTATGTTGGAAAGCCTATCAAAATCAACGCATTGCATGATTTTACTAACTTGTTGAAGGTAGTAACTACACAGAAGGCGATGACATTGCTCGCCACCCAAAATGCAACACCAAGGAAGCATCCGATTGGCCTGAAATTCGCAGCATTCGTCGCCCACGAGTGGAAATGCTAACGATTAGTATTGCAAGGCATATGCAAATCATGTGCGCCCGGCACGCCACCGAGAAGCACTATAAGAAGGGTGCACAGAAGGCGGGGTGTAAGTAGTGGAAGTGTGTTGTCCTGCCGTACCTGTGCGTGAGAAGCTTCCTGATGCCTCGTCGCAGAATACGGCAGTCATTCCAGCACGTTTCGGAGTCTGACAAAGAACGAATAGTGGCTTATCGCGACAGCGGTTTATCGTACCGAGACATCGGCGCCCGTGTGGGACGACATCCAGCCACAGTGAGGCGAGTATGGATTCGGTGGGTGCAGGAGGGACGGACGGACCGACGTTAGCGATTGCTGCAGCAGCGGCTCACCACCGAACGAGAGGACCGGCATGTTGTGCGGCGGGCATTGACGGCTCGCACCGTCACATCACGAACGTTAGCGCAGGAATTAAGGTGTGTTGCGCAACCTGTGTCAGCATGTACCGTTCGACGTCGTCTGCAGGAGCAGGGACTTGTCGCACGGCACCCATTGCTCCGATTACCATTGACGTTACACCACCGGCGAGTGCGGCGCCAGTGGGTCATTGAACGCCGCACCTGGACTACGGAATGGCACGACATTGTCTTTTCCGACGAATCACTCTTCTGCCTGCAACACCACGATGGTCGGATCGGCGTGTGGCGGCACCGCTGTGAGAGACTTTTTTTTTTTTTTGATTGTAGGTTTAACGACCACCGTGAGCAACTCAATGGGCTATAAGCAGTCGCCCGTCCCTAATTTTGGGTCACTGGCTCCAGGGAAGGGAGAGAGCCAGTGCCGTAAGACAAACACAACATCCATGCCTCACCGGGATTCGAACCCGGACCCCTTTCGGACGAACGATCAGAGGCCATCGCTTAGACCACTGCGCCACCGGGGCGGCATGAGAGACTGTATGACGCCTGCATTATGCTTCGCCATACCGGTCCGTCGCCTAGCGTTATGGTTTGGGGCGCAATTGGATATGACACCGGTACCCCTCTGGTACGCATCGCCGGTACACTCAACAGCCACCGCTACATCTCCGACGTTTTGGAGCCTGTAGTCCTCCCTTACCTGCAGGACCTGGCAGCGGCCACGTTTCAACAGGACAATGTGCGCCCGCACGTGGCACGCATCGTGCAACAATTCTTCACGGCTCACCAGGTGTCACTGTTGCCTTGGCCTGCCTGTTCTCCCGATATGTCTCCCATCGAACACGTCTGGTAGCTGATCGGCAACCGAGTGGCCCGGCAAGCACCACCCGCGGCTACGCCTGATGAACTGTGGAAACGTGTGGAAGCAGCCTGGACCGATATACCCCAAGCCCACATCCAAAGCATCTTTCGTTCGATGCCGTGGCGTGTAGCGGCCGTTATTGCCAGCCATGGGGGCCACACGAACTATTGATATCTGCGTGTTCCTCAAGTCGCAGGGGCCTGTAAGCTCAATCGTTTCATCTTTGTATCTGTTGTTATGTGTCCAGTAAATCTGGCTTTGCTATCTCGTGTCCTTCTTGGTGTTGCAGTTTGGGTGGCCAGCAGTGTAGTAACATGAAAGTGAAGTAAAGAGTGATATTAGGATGGAATACATAGAAAAATGTGTCAAAGGTAAAATGTGACAAGAAATTGAAGTTTAGAATGAGAGCAGCAAAGAATACATGAAAGGAGATGTCAGAGGTAAACTGTGGCAAGAACACTCCAATTAAAGTGAAATCAAAGTTACACGGGACAAGAAGTAAGACACTGTCTTTTATGTACAATATGTGGATCAGAAACTTGGGCAACAAGGAAGAAAGAAAAACCAGAAAGAACAAAATTGAGAAAGCTTAGAAGGTTGAAAAGGGATTAATGGAAAGAACATGGAAGAAATGAGTGTTTAACAAAAGAACTTGGAATTAGAATTTAGTAAAAAGTGAAGAGTTGTCTAAAATTGGTCAAACATGTGGAGGAGAAACTCCATTCAAAAAACAATGTAAACTGATGTGAAGAACCTGGGGAATAGGAAGCTAAAGAAATGATAGCAGGGTTCCCCCTCAAAAGTAATAAAAAAATTCCCTGACTTTTTCAGGCGGTTTTAAAATTTTTTCCAGAGTGGTGAGCCCTATCAGGTTGTGATGAATTGTTACATTTCATTCATGCATTTTCTCACCAAAGCACACATTTGTACATTCTTTAAGTAATTTGTCTTTATAAAATTACCTGCTTATTACTAATAACAACTAAATGTGCACATAACTTTCCGTACCATAATTCCATTAACTTTTGTGAATACTACCTGCATAGAATTTGTTAATACACTTCCATAGAAATGGGCCATATGTAAGAAAAACATCTGTCATTTGATTAGTTTCAGTTTGTCTATAACATAATGCACCTAAGCTTAATGATGGAATGGCTCCTGTTCAGAGGAACATGTCACAACAGAACCAACAGACTTTGATCCATTATTAGGTTGGTTCACTTGTGATGTGTTCCTCTCAGCAGGAGTGTGTAAAGCCATTGTGACTAATTGTTCCATGTTACAACAATTTGTCTCCAGAAACTGAACAAAAACTTAATAACAGACTATTTTTAATATTCAATTTTGCATCTTTTTTAGGGAATAAAAGAGAAAATGTGATGTAACTGAAAGTAAGATCTACTAAATTCTAGGCGGACAATAATTGCAAACAAAAGTCTGAAATCTGAAAAAATAAGTTTTTTTTTTTTTTTTTTGGCAAAACAAAGTATCCCTGGTTTTTTTGCAAAAAAGAAAAAGAAAAAAGAAAAAGAAAAGGCAATTTTCTTTGAGTTTTCCCTGTTTTTTTTGGAACCATTTTCGAATTCCAGAATTCCAGGTTTTCCAGGTGGTGTGGGAACCGTGGGTAAGGAGGAAGGAAACACATTGAAGGCCATGAAGAAAGTAAAGACAAAAAGGAAGATGTACAAGACAACAAAATGAAGACTTGTTAGAGTGGCAGCAGAGTCCAGGACTGTTTAGTAATAAAATAGCTCCCAAAGAAGGAGGGATCAGAATGGGTTGCTTTTGAGGCAAAGACTTATAAGAAACAACCCTTACAATATGCAACTGGTTCACAATACTGATTCTTTTATGACAGTGAATGCTTATAAGAATTAAATTTATTAGTAACACAGATCTGGGATGGAAAAATTGTCTGAAACATGTTCATATTTTTCATAGATTTTTGGGTGCTGATTTCAAGAAAAATAGTAAAAAAAATTCTAACACACCATTTTGTCATAAAATAAGAATTGAATTTTGCTATCTATTAATTTGTCTACATATAACACAATTACTTTTTTTTTAGCTCCTTTGTTTACTGAATTTACTATCATTTGATAAATCTACTCTAAAAGGATTATGCTTGCAACAAAAAGAAAACTAGTTTGAGCAAAGAAAATTATGAAAATGTAGTCTTAGTTCTCAAGAAGCTCAACTCTAATGATCACAGATGGGCGATATGTAGTGATGTTAAAGTACTGTCCATGCTCCTTGGACAGCAAGGGCAATACACAAAATATCCATGCTTTTTGTACAAATGGGATAGCCAAGCAAACGGCCAACACTGGATCAAAAAACAGAAAACAAGCAGGGCTGCTTTAAAACCAGGAAACTAAAATGTCATCTATGAAAGTTTGGTTGATACCAAAAAAATCCTCCAACCCTCTTAAGTCCTCTTCATATGAAACTTGGACTTATGAAGCAGTTTGTAAGAGCTGCTTCATAAGTCCAAGTTTCATGTGAAGAGGAGGTAAGGGGGTTGGAGGATTTTTTTGCTAAGAGAAGGAAGGAGTTTTAAGCATTGGTAAGAGAAGGAAGGAGTTTTAAGCTAAGAGAAGAGGAGTTTTAAGCATTGTAATCGGAGACTGTTTTACTTAAGGAGTTTTAAGCATTGGTAAGAGAAGGAAGGAGTTTTAAGCTAAGAGAAGGAAGGAGTTTTAAGCATTGGGTTGGTGCGAATGAAATGTCTGTCGCGAACGAGCAGTGGAGACAAGCCCCCACCACAGCGGAATGGAACCAACCATAGGTGTTGTGAGTATTACATCACAGAGTTATTATAAATAGCTAGCACGTGTGTGAAGAACAAGGTTCAGGCATGGTTTGTTTGGACATAATGTGG
Source organism: Macrothele yani (assembly GCA_039090855.1). Classification (NCBI taxonomy): domain Eukaryota; kingdom Metazoa; phylum Arthropoda; class Arachnida; order Araneae; family Macrothelidae; genus Macrothele; species Macrothele yani. Next base: position 46,140,976 of record CM077004.1, read on the forward strand.
CTTCCAAAGAAAACACGCAGACGCTGGATTTGAGAGTCATCTTACTGTATGAATTTAAACTGGACCAATCTGCAGGTATTGCTGCTTGAAATGTCAACAAAGCATTTGGAAAGAATACAGCCAACAAACGAACCACTCGGCGATGGTTTATAAGGTTTCAAAGCAGAGATACGGACCTGCAAAACGAAGCACGTCGTCACCAACCTGTTGCTATTTCTGACGATGTGCTGTTACATGTGGTTGAAGTGGACCCCTGCAAAACGTGTCATGGCATAGGGGCAGAGGTAGGTGTCTACCACAAGACAGTTGTTCAGCATCTGGCTGCACTGGGTAAGATCAAAAGGCTGGACATGTGGCTGCTGCACGATTTGACAACTACCAACAAGACTAGGGGTTTGGAACGATGCTTGCCAGGAATAAACACGAACCTCTACTTCGTTGAACCACCTGAGACGAGAAGTGGTTCCTTTATGATAATCGGAAATGATCTGCACAATGGTTAAGCAAGGCACAGCTTGCAGGACAGCATCCTAAGCCACCCCTACACACCAAGAAGATGATGCTCCTTGTCTGGTGGTCCACAGCCGGGATAATTAATCGGAGTTTTTCGGCAAGAGGTCAAACCATCACTGCAGAAACAACCGACTTTGGTCAACAGACATGGTGTTCTTCTGCTCCAGGACAATGCCTACCCTCATGTCCCACAACGAGCGATGCTGAAACTAAGTGCCTTGGACTATGAAGCCTATTCCCCGGACTTTTCTCCGACAAACTATCATCTGCTTCGTTGCCTGGATCACTTCCTGTCTGGGAAACAGTTCACGTCAGACAACGAGATTCAACGTGCAGTTGATGACTTCTTCGGGTCCCAGCCACAAGACTTTTTTCATTCTGAGATCATGGCCTTGCCGGATAGATGGCAACTATGTGTCGATGCCGAGAGGCATTATTTTGCCTACATAAGTTGTCCTACTTTTTTGTTCTCGCTCTCCACGTGTGTTGGTACTTTGCCGGACATTTCATTTGCACCAACCCAATATCTGTATAAAAAGTTTCTGGAGTTGTCAGATGACAAATTGAAAGAAGACATTTTTGTCAGAACAGACATTCAAAAACTCCTGAAAGACTAAAACAAAACATGTTAGAATACCTTTAAGAAAAGCCTGCAATTTTAAATCTCATATGTGAGACTGATATTTTTTGTTTCTTGTTTTCTCTCTCTCTCTTGTTCAGTGGCTACTGCCAGTCCCAATTCTACAGCACATTTTCCCAGTCTTTCCTGCTCAGCTGCAAGCAAAGAAAGGTTGCGAACACAAAGATAGAAGTAAATGTGATCAGTTCAATTAGAATATACAGGTGCCATGGTCCTGAAGGACACTCATTGTTTTTAAATTGCCCTAACCTGAGGGAAAACATAGAAATCTAAAATGTGTTGTCCATAAAATATCATAAAACAAGTGAAAGATCTGTAAATTTTACAGATAAACAGTTAAAACTTGACAGGTATGCTCTACTCCTTTATAACTACAGAGGATATTCACCTCGTTAGTTAATGATTTTTTGATAAGAAATTCCAGAAAATAAAAGAAGTTAAAAGAATTGAAACTGGCAACAGCGTGCTAGATGAACACATAAAGAAAGATCTCCTGCGGTTAAATATCATCTGCTAAGAAAATGGCGCATGCAAACAAGTTGTAAATAGTTATGTTTTTGCTTTTTATGAAGAGAAATATTTGTATTCTGTAATTAAAAAGTTTTGAAAATCATGGAATTAGCATTTCTAAATGTAAAATAAGCAGTATATTATTAATAGATAGAAAAATTGTCAAGCATTGCTTTAACAGGAAAAAGAACACCTAATGGATATCCAAAGAAGGTACGCACTTTTACAATTATTCCAAAACTGAGGTCTCTAGTCTTAAAAGAAAATCCACCAACCCAAAGAACAATCGCTAAGTCATTAAAAATCTCTGTGTCAATTGTAAACAAAGATTTGTATCTGAAAAAAAAAAAAGAAGCATAATGTTTACTGCCTTTTGACTAAACATTTAGCAGAGGGCAGAACACAGTGTAGACTTCTTTATGAAAATCACTTAGCCGGAGACAGATGGAAATTTGTGACTATTGATGAAACATGGCTCTACCTAAACGACTGTAACAAAAAAAGGTCGATTTTCTATTGTAAACAAGCAGAAAAAGACTGAATATCTTTTGTTCTTTGACGTTCTACCTCCTTTTCTTTTTTACCATCACATTTCTTTGTTTTCTTTTTGCCACCACGGACTGAAGCCCATTTAAATTCATTGGTAAATATGGCCCTGGATGTACATAAAGAGAAATGTCTGTTTTTGGCTGTCATACTTCAAATGATGTCTATGTCAGGTATTGTTACTGTGTTTATCAACTCATGTGAAAACTGCACCTATCAAAGACAGAATTTTAGAACTCCCATTATGTTGACATCCTGCACTGTGTTTCCTGTACATAAATTTCCTGCACATAAAAATTCACCTTCTGAAAAACTGAGATGACTAGTTACAACAGAATATAAGAGGCCATATCACAGAATTTTGACAAAGAAATTTGTACAAAAATTCCACCTTCTGAAAAGCTCAGATGACTAGTTACAATAGAATATAAGAGGCCACGATCACAGAATTTTGACATCAAATAAATTTTTAAGCTGCGATAGGCAATCCACATTCTTTAATTAATATTAAACTCTAACTACTTGCTTTCCTAATCTACTACAAAACACATATCACCAGAATTGCAGAATGTAAACGTGTGCACGTAAGCTGATAGTTTTCAAATTATTAGCAGATAGTTTTTGCTTGTAGATTAAAAATAATAAAAATGATATTTACAGCAATTAAAACCCTTACTTAAGGTTTTACTCAGATCAATATACTTCATTCTATTTTAACTTGAAGAACTTTAACTTATTTTTCACATCTTCAGAGTTCTTTTGTTTTTTACAGATGTTCCTGGATTCTAGATTTTATCAAGGCCTGTTCTCAATGTATAGGAATTCTATCAAGTTTCGTTTACACAGAAGGAATTTTAATTTTATTGCCAAGTTTCTCATGCAATTGCCAATTATTAAATTAAAATCATTTCTTTTTCTATTTTGTAAGTATAGTGGTTTTGAATTAACTTGGTGAAAATGTTAGTTATAATTGTTGAAGGTTCATTGATGGAACTGTTTTTCTGGATATAAAATCTTTCTTTAATTAGTCTTTTGTTTTTATGAGGTTCATAGCCCAATATTTTAATAACTTGCCATAAAGGTCTATTTCACACATATTGCTGCACATTCAGTTGCAATGTATTTATTTTACCCTCATTGGAATATATTATGTTCTAATAATTATTTACTAATTTTTCTTTAAATTTTCTTATTCTATTGTTATTGTGGTTCGCGCTTTGATGGGTTTGCAGCAAGTTTCCTGTAGACACTATAGTATGGAATTATAGTGGATTTTAATCTTCATGTTTTAATCTATCATCAGTTTTAACTATGAACAATAATATTTTAACCAACATAGCAAATGCCAATAAGTGATCATTGAAATTTCTGTCATCATGTTTGCATGAAACATATATGTTTATACTACAATGCTTGACAAGAGAGGAGTGGTGAGTGTTACACAATTGTTTTGCTCTGGACTTTATGAAGTACTTTTTATTTGCTGTAAGCTAGTTGATAAGTAACACTAGTATGTGGGCTGCTTGCGAATATTGAATTACATCAACATGTTTATGCATATTAGATGCGACTATAAGTGACTTTTGAGTAGGACTTTTGGTAACTATTCACCATCTCAACTCTTGTTCATGTCTTCATCAAATTTATTATTCTTGGTTCTTATGTGATGTATTTAATGTACACTGGTGTGCAAAAATTAAGGATGAAGAGGAGAAATTAGCATAACAGCAGAACGAGCAGACAGAACGGACCGAAAGACCACTCAGAAGATAGACTAGGGTCCCGTACGGTAGGGCATGCGCATATATGCAGCATGACGGGGGGGGGGGGGTATAAAGCACACGGTCAGTGTACGCTCAGCAATTCGGTGAAAGCTACTACGGTGTACATCGGTTTGAACGACGTCGAATTGCTGCCACCGTGTGATATGGCCAACAGGCAATCCAGTAGACGACATCTGAATGACTTTACCCGAGGTCGTGTCATCGGGAAGCTGGAAGAAGGTAGAAGTGTGGCCGAGGAGTTCAGAATCGCTCACAGCATCGTTTCACAAGCTTGGAGAGCATTTCAAATGACAGAAACAGCTGTCCGAGAGTTTAGCACTGGTCGTCCACGAGCAACCACGGTGGCATACAACCGGTATATTGTCCTACAGGCGAGAAGAGACAGACGGCAGACAGCAGGAGAAATCGCAAGGCACATGCAACAGACAACTGGACATCCGTTATCGCGTTTTACCGTGGCCAGGAGGCTGCAAAAAGGTGGTCTATTTGCACGACGACCAGTATGGTGTGTGCCATTAACGCCTGCTCATAGGAGATGGCGGTTTCTGTGGTGCCAGGAACACAAGAACTGGACACATCAGCAATGGGGTCGAGTTCTCTTTACGGATGAGAGCCGATTTAGGCTGACAAGCGATTCTGGACATATACACATCTGGAGAGAGCAAGAAACACGCAATCACACCTCCAACATCATCGAAAGGGACCGGTTTGGAGGTGGCGGAGTTCTCGTTTGGGGCGGTATCATGCTTGGTAGCCGTTCTGACCTCCACATTTTCCAAAGAGGTTCAGTCACTGGTGTCCGCTATTGTACCGAGGTTCTCCTGCCTCACGTGCGTCTGTTTAGAGGTGCCGTGTGTCCTGAGTTCCTCTTCATGGACATCAACGCTACACCTCATCGTACAGTAGCTGTCGCAGAGCTGTTGGAGAATGAAGATATTCAACGCATGAATTGGCCCGCAAGGTCCCCGGACCTAAATCCAATCGAACACGTGTGGGACCTTCTTGGGAGACGCTTGGCAGCACGTCACAAGCCGCCAGCATCGATTCCGCAGCTGCGATTGGCGCTGCAAGAGGAATGGGCCGCGATGCCTTAACAGCTCCTTGACAACCTCGTCCTCAGCATGGACAGATTTTGCAAATCCTGCAACACAGTCAGGGGTGATCATATCCCCTACTAAAGACTGGATTTTTCTTGGCAGCCGCCTGTCACATGGACGTTTCTGTCTTCTGTCCAGTTGTGCTCGAAGCTACCTTTTCAATAAAGTGCCTTTGTATCCTTTGTATTCCTTGTTTGGAAGGTTTTGCTCACTTGTCCCATATTCTTACATCTTTGGGAATCTTATGGTATGATTTGAGTCGATGTGGAGCACTTCTGCACGATGTTATATTAGAAAAAACCATCTTGTCCTTAATTTTTGCAAGCCAGTGTATATAAACAATTGGAATCTAAGTCATGCTTTTAGATTAAATTGTTTAGTACCTAAATTTAGTGTAATGGCTGTATTTAATTTGGTTTAATTCGGGGTGTTTCATTTGGCATAAGGCTTAATGCAGTATTCGTCACGAATGTGTGTAACACAGAAAAAGTATTCCGGAGTGTCACTTCTTTATATTGGACAAATGTGTGAAACAGAAAGGTGACGAATTGTTATTCATCATAACATTAAAATTTATTTCCATGTAATACAGCATTAAGAACACCTTGTTCTTGAGCTAAATACAAAGTGTTCTGTTCCAATGGTTGTGTACGCAGATACATTATATTTTCATACAACTCTGCATATCACATTTGATACTGGACTTCAGATATACACACAGGGCAACAAAATCCCTAGCCAGAGGCAAATAGTACAATAAATTTTATATGCACAATCGCATAACAAAATATTTATTTTAACTTGTACAACATACCTCAGCTTACATAGATTTGTTGCTAAGGATGGAAAGTTAGCCTGTAACTTCCAATTATACAAAACAAATAGCAGATATGCAAAGGCATCTTTACCATCTCAAATACTCTAGCAAAATGATTTTAAATTGTAGTGTTAGATTTAGAAATAAATCTTCTACTGGCCTAGCAGACCACTAGAATTTGCAAACCACTGGTCCGTAAAAAAATAATACAAAAAAATTTAGACATTTACAATATATGTAGAAAATAGCACATCATTTCAATGGAATTATCTCCAATATTTTTTAAACCTATCATTAGTTTGCAGCCTAAAGAGAAAACCATACAGCAAGGTAAAAGAAATAGAAATTCATTTTTTAACTTGTAACAAATTAGAAAAAAAAAAAACAAAAAAACCCGTCAGGGCCAGTAAAATCAATAGTTCAGTGGTCCGACAAAAGTTTTACTGGCCAGTGGACCACTGGGTAATTCGAATGCGCATTGTATATATTAATGAATAAGTAATTTGTTTACATGTAAATTATCTCATAGGAAAAGTGCTATATCTTATTAATGTGTGTGTTTCTTCAACTCCTAGGATGCTAAGAGACATTGTGACTAAAAAGGATGTTCTCAATCACATTCAAGCACTTCATAAGAAATCACAGATGCTCAAAGAAAATGGTTCCCAACAGCAGAATGACTCAAAATAGCTTACATATTGATTTCATCACAACCTCATGGATATGCATACTTTTCATTATTTATGTAGAATTTGACATTATAAAGAACTGTAATAAAACATTAGGAAAAAAAAACAATGTTTTTAAAAGAAGATTTTATGTAGAGTAATAAAATATTTATTCATTCTGTTCTAAATGAGGACAAGTTTCTTCCTTTGTTTGCAACAGAACTTGTTTCATTAGTTCCACTTAGTAGTTCTAATTCTGACTATTATATAGCTCTAATTATTGTACTATTCTCTTTTACGTGCGATATTTCAAAGTAACTTGTACAAAAATCTAGCAGATAATGCTTACCTTGGCATTCCTTTCTAGTGACAGGATTAATTAGATCCAATTAATAAATGGATACATGAGAGTAAAAAGCATATGACTCAGAGTAAAGAAGGCCAAGAAGTGCACAACCAAAGGAAGATGAGAAATAAAAAATTGAAATACATTGGAGCTTTCCCATACCTGGAAGGAGTGAGTAAAGAAATCAATAGGCACTGTGCTAAATATGACTTACAACTAGGAAGCTCAGTGCACACCGTGAAAAGTATGACTGTCAACAAAAAAACAGAGGAAAAAATGCTAGAAGAATCAGGAACCTACGAAATTCCAATAGCACACAATACCCCCAATATCGTACATTGGAAGTACGAAAAACAGATTAAAAAAAAGACTTAAACAACACATATCTAACTGGCAAAAAAAAAGAAGCCAAAACTGCTTTAGTGCAATTCTGCTTGGAAAACCGGACATTCCCAAAGTTCGATGAAATTAAAATGCTAAAAAAGAATAAAAAATCGGAAAGGCAAATGAGGAGGGAAGAAGCAATATTAATCTACAAAAATAAAGCAAGGGTATGTAACCAGAACGACCCTAGCACATTATCGGGCCTGTGGAAAGAACTAATAAGACAAGAAAAACAACAACAAAAGAAAAACAGGCAAAAAAAGACAAGAAAACCAGGATAGAAGAAAATTAAAAAAAAAAAAAATACGGAAACAAAAAAAAAGTGTTCTTAACGAAACATAGATGGCGCCAGCCGGGCTTGATAACGAAATATATCCAGGAAAGTTTTTCCGACGAATGGCAACAAGGAGTATCGGACTCCATTAGCGCGAAGTTAACCACGAACATCGGTGGTAAAGTTGCAAGTTGCCACGCTCCTGAAGGTGCCCAGAGTATGGGCGAAAATTTCGAGTATAAAGAACGGTAAAAATTGATGTTTGAATCCTAAGGCAAAGATCCAATGAGTATACCCAGCGAAAAGTGTGAGAAGTAAAGCCAGTCATCGCATACAACGGATTTTAGGACAATAACATCAACAAAGACCAGAAAACACGTGCGTGAAATGTTCCCGTCGCTAGAAAGGAATGCCAAGGTAAGCATTATCCGCTAGATTTTTGTACAAGTTACTTTGTTTCATTAGTTTCTCTTTGCAGTTTGATCAAGGTATACTATTCATTTGGCTTCGTATGATGTCCTAATTACTGACTATATGCTTTAAAGAGCTTTCCCTTAAGGATTTCTCTGAATATACTGTATATGTGTGTGTGGTACACGAGAGAAAAGATCCATATGTGATAATGCATGGAGGGTGTGCTCACAGTAAACCGATGTTGTACACAAAACAGGGGTGACTGTGAGAAGAAACGAAAAACTTGGAAACTGAGCTCAGTGCTATTATATATATATATGATCCAGGAACTTGCTGACAAGAGCAAGGAAGCGGAAATAAAAATGAACTTCCAGAAAACAAAACTGATTGCTTTTACAAGAAACAAAGATTTTGCGATTGATGGGGAAAATCTTGAGGTAACCGACATACCTACATTTACCTTGGACATCAGATATCAAGCGAGAGTCACACTGATGAAGAAATTAATTGGTGTATAAAACTTGTTTGGTAAGTTTCGGAAGAAACAGTACAATTTTTGAGAGCAATATGCCATTATGTAGTAGAAGAAGTGTTTAATCAATGCACACATCCTTCCAGTGCTTACGTATGGAGCTAAAACATGGGCCTTGACTTAAAAAAAAAAAAGACACACAAAGATTGCAGACAACTGAAAGAGGCCTGGAGAAATGCATGCTTGGTGTAACCAGGAAAGATAAGATGAGGAACTCATGGATAAGGAAAATGACAGGAGTGGAAGACATAACGAACAGAGGAAAATCTCTGAAATGGCAATGGGCTGGATATGTTGACAGAAGAACGGACCACTGATGGGCAACTGAAATTTCAGACTGGATACCAAGGGACAGAAAAAGACCCAAAAGAAGACCAAGTAGGAGATCGGTGGATGAAATTCAAAAGCATACCAGTAACATGGAAGAGACTGGCTCAAAGCAGACAGTTGTGGAAGAGACTTGGAGAGACTTTCATCCAGCAGTGGATTGATAATGGTTGACAATGATGATATATACAGGGTGTCCGAGAAATATTGGACACATTACAAAGTTATATAAAACAAAACATTAAACAGATAAAAAAACTGACTGTACTAACTTACAATGTAACTACACAAGTTAATAAATTTTGATGTGAGATTCCTTGGTTGGTCGTAGTACGTCCAAGCGATACTCGATTTCATGCCATGTATTGGCAAGCATCTGAGGAGTTATGGAATTAATAGCAGCTGTGATACGCTACTTCAGTACCTGCAAATCAGTATAAGGCGTTTGATAGACACAATCCTTCACATAAGCCCACATGAAATAATCCAATGGAGTTAGATCTGGAGAGCAAGGAGGCCACGGAATGGGACCACCAAGCCCAATCCATGTGTTGGAGAAATGCTCATTTAGGCACTTACGTACACACACTGACCAATGCGGAGGTGCGCCGTCTTGTTGGAAAACAACGTCATATCTTTTGATCTGGGGTATAGCGAAATTTTCTAGTATATCCAAGTAAATGTCACCATTTATGTTTTTGTTTTGCAGAAGAAAGGGCCAATCACTTCTCTTTTTGATAGGGCACACCACACATTAACTTTTGGAGAATCACGTTCCAGTTCAATAGCAGCATGAGGCGGTTCACTGCCCCATATCCTACAGTTGTGATGATTCACAATACCTGATGAAATGTGGATTCATCACTAAAAATTACAGTACTGAGAAAGTTTTCGTCGTTTTCCACTCGATTGAGCATATCCACAGCAAAATCGTATCGCAGAGTGTGATCATTTACATGCATCTTTTGCACTATTTGAATTTTATAAGCATGAAACTTTAAATTATTGTGCAAGATATCGTGAACTGTCGATTTCGGAATGCATAGTTTTCTGCTTGCTTTACGAACGGATTTCCTGGGGCTTCGTCGGAAACTTTAATTAACTTGGTCAACCGTCTCACCGCTGACGCTAGGTTTACCAGCTCCTCCACAATGTTCCACATTGCCAGTTTTTTAAACTGTTTCATCCACCGCTTAATAGAATTCGTTGACGGAGGATTACAACCATACTCGAAACGGTACCGTCTTTTAACTTTAATGACAGACTTTAATTCCGCAAGCCATAACACACACATCACCTTCTGCTGTACGGATGACATGACTACTGATTGCGCATTTCTCATACATTCCTCATCAGGCCACACCTAGCGCCATCTATCGGATTCTGGGAATAACAATTCTGCAAATCAAAAATATAGAAACTGTGTTAGTAATACGTGACATAGAAAAACAGACAATGCTCATAGTTTTTTTTTTTTTTTGTACATAATTTTGTAATGTGTCCAATAATTCTCGGACACCCTGTATATATACCAGGTTGTTCGGAAAATAATGGCCAATTTGGGGAGTAAAAATGAAAGAGACATACCTCATAGCACGTAACATTATTTTATTCAAAATAGGTGCCTTCAGCTGCTACACACCTTTGCCAGCGAGTGACAAGTGCTTCAATGCCAGTCCGGAAGAAATCTGGCATCCCGGATGCAAAAAGTCCCAGAATACAATTTCTACCTCCTCTCGGTTTCTGAAGGCCCTGTCCTTGATGTAATTGCTAAAACACACACAAAAACAGGTGGAAATTGGTAGGTGCCACGTTAGGTGAGCAGGCTCAATGTGGGAGGGTTTCGAACCTCAGTTCAAGTAGTTTCCATTTCATCATTTGTGACATGTGTGGTCTGTTACCACGTAGGAGGACAGGACCCTTTCTGTTCACCAAAGATGGCTGTGTGGAACAGAACTTCTGGTGCATTCGGTCAATTTCTTCACAGTATATGACTGAGGTAATGTTTTCACCAGCATTCAAGAACTTGTAGTGTATGACACCATGAACAAGTTGACCACACTATAAAAAAAATCTTTGGCATCAACCTTGGTTTATGATGTTTCGGTGGTTCACCATGGTTCATCCATTGGCCAGATCGCTTATGGTTGTCATATAGGACCACTGTTCATCACAGGATACAATGCGATCAATTAGGGACTACTTTTCATTGCGAAGCAGAACGATTCTTACTGTACATCTCGAACCACTGTTGTTTTGATGCTCCATCAGTTCAAGTGGGACCCACATATTGAGGTTCTTGACCTTACCAATTTAGTGCAGGTGTTTGGAAATGGTTGACACTGACACATTGTACTGTTTGGCGAGTTCTCTGACTGACGCGAGGATTTCCCTCCACATTTGCCTTTAAAGCATCGTTTTCAATGACCGAATGTCATCTTTGGCCCTTCTCATCTTGTAGGCTCGTGTCACTGGAACGAAACTTTTCAAACCACCAACAAACAGCATGTTCAGATGTTGCCTCCTTGCCCCGACCACATTACGGTAGGTTTGTGCCGCATTACGACCCGATCTGAACTCATGAAGCACAATCACTTGCAACTCATTCCTCCCAAGCATGTCATACAGACCACTCTTACACAAGTAGCAATGACTGAAACTCAACCGATTATGGTGTGTATGTGGTTTTTGAGTCTCCCTTCAACCCATATGAATGGCGCTCTGAGCGGGTTGGTCTGCAAGTATTATGGGCGAGGTGAATGTGGCACTTAAATAAAATCAGCCATTATTTTTTAAATGACATGATATATATAATATAAAATGCACATTGTTTATACATTACACACATATTAACAAGTTACACAGCAAACACAGCAAACAGGCTGAAAAGCCTGTTTACACAGCAAACAGGCTGTGCAGTTTAACTTCACATCTTTTTCTGTGCCATATTTTCTTTCAGTGTGCTAGAAATCCTTTAGAAATTGCATTGCTGAAGTCAAATTTTGCACTTCAGGTGATTTGGGAAGTCTATGGAGATCAGTTCAGTTCTGGAAGCCTCAATGTGGTTTCCATTCAATTCTAAATGTAGCTCATTGGACTCACTGAATTAATCTAACACATCAAACAGAAGTCATCACTCTTTCCACGTTTATAAGTGAGACGGAAAAATTTTCATCGACCGCTGACGAGAATCGAACCTAGGGTCTTCCAGTTATGCGCCGGACATGCTACCACTGCACCACAGTGGCCTCGAATTCTCCAGACTTGCATACGACTAACTGCCAAACCACATGGCAGGTTGCTTCTTGGAGCCTCGCACAATGCTGGGGATTCACCAAAGATAGAAAGTAGCAACTGAACAAATAACTAGGAGGCGAATAAATAATTAATACACACTATTGATGTGGATTAGGAACATCCAGCAGAAGCCATCGCTCTTTCCATGTTAGTCGTATGCGAGTCTGGAGAATTCGAGGCCGCTGTGATGCAGTGGTAGCATGTCCGGCGCATAACTGGAAGATCCTAGGTTCGATTCCCAGTGGCAGGCGATGAGAATTTTCTTGTGCCTCACTTATAAATGCGGAAACAGTGATGACTTCTGTTTAATGTTCCTAATTCACGTCAATTGTGTGTATTAATGAATCTAACACAACTAAATTATTTGATATAGGTGCAACTTCCAAATCCCTTCAGCATGATGTTATCTTGAGAGCTTGTTTGATAACAAAACCATTATCAAAGAAGCTCTGAAGATGTCAGAAATCATATACATTCCCCATCCACACAGAACTGTGGTGTTTCTTAATGAAATGCTATAATTCCCAAAGCAAATGGAACTCACTTTTAGTTATTATTTTATAGCATTTTCAGAAATGAAATGACTGAAGAACCTCAAGTTCTTCTAAAACTTAAAAACTTGGATTTCCAGGCTACACTCTTATTACAAACAGGTCTGATAACATGTAGATGCGCTCCAAACCCACTAAATTGAATGCAAAGTGGTATGTAGAAACAGATCCATACTTAATTTCCCAAGCAAATGGGAATACATAAACAGACCTGCCCATTTTCAATAACTGAAATCCAAAAAAGAAAAAAATCAGTGAATGTTTAATTGACTGATATATCAAATATATTGATTTAACATTTTGAACATATCAATTAAAAACCACTTTATTGTGCTATAATTAAGATATTTGGCACTATTTCAGATATATAAAAAGCAATTAAAGTGTAATCAATACATAGCTATCATTAGACTACACATACAAATAAACATTTCATTTATAGCTGCGAAATTATTGTAATTCATTGCAGTAACCTTTTACATTATCTTAACTGAGGTTTTGTCCTTAAATATTTGCGCCAACATGTTACAATGCCACTACATTATTCAAAGCAATCAGAATTGTGTACTGAATTGCCTGTGGTTTACTAGTCTCCAAGTAACATCTCCTCAGAAAACTTGAAAATTACATCGTCCTGTAGCGGGAATCAAACCCACATCTCCCGATTTCACCAACGGAAATCTCTGGTGAATTAAGACCCATATTTGCGTCTTGACATGAATGGGTCATTGATGCTATGATGAGGCAGGATCGCTTTGACTAGCAAAAATCTGAGGTTCAGATTTCTAAGCTGTAAATGTTTAGCCTTAGTTACTTGGAACTTCATTGTTCTGGGTGGTGTAATGAATAGAATACTCGAATGAAAATCGGAAGATGCAGGTTCAATTCTCGCTCGAGAGCGATGCAATTTTCAAGTTTTCTGAGATGTTACATGGAAACCAGTAAACCACACGCAATTGAGTGCACAATTCTGATTGCTTTGAATAATCTAGTGGATTTCCCATGTATTTCTAAGGAACATTTCTTCCTTAATTTCTATATCTGAAATACGGGTGAATTAAGACCTATGTCTGTGTTTGGATGCGAAAAGGTCGTTGTCGATAAGAAGAAGTAGGATCACTTCGACTAGTAAAAAAATCTGAAGTTCAGATGCCAAAGCTACAAATGCGTGGCCTTAGTAGCTTGGTGTTGTAATGGATAGCAAGCTGGAATGGAAATCAGAAGACGTGGGTTCAATTCCCTCTCCAGGGTGATTTAATTTTCAAGTTTTCTAAGGAAACGTTACATGGAGACCAGTACACTACAGGCAATTCACCGCATAATTCTGATTGCTTTGAATAATCTAGTGAATTTCCCATATATATCTGGAGAATATTCTTCCTTAATTTCTATACATTACAATACCTTTAAAAAATGCAATTTCAAGTCTTATGTGAGGCCAATATTTTCATTTATCTCTTTCAGTAGTTTTCACTAACCCTAATCCTGAAATTGCTTTTACTGTTGGTTTTGAAACTCAAGTGAGCCTTTGCAGTAAGTTAATTAGGAGGAATTTCTCTATTGGTACTTTCTCTAGTCCCAATTCACCACAATGGCTGGCTTCAGTAAGTTTAAAAAAAACTAAAGAAACAAAACTGAGCACTAGCGAATTATTTTTAAAACTTAAGTAAGATTTTGCTGTAAAGTAGAATTCTTCTCCAAATCTTGAAAATTTTTATTTTAGATTTATCTCTCAACAGTGAAAGAAATTAATGGCAAATAATTGGATGTTGGTAGGGGGCAAATTTAGCTGACAAAAAACATATATGCAAAAATAAGCATACATGTACAAATATTCACAATTCAAAAGGAATTGAAACTAATTTGAAAAACTATATAATTTTCTAAAAATTTGGTTTTCAGCTATAAAGCAGAAATCCAATGTTGGGTACACATTGAATATTCAGAGTAATTTGCCATGTTGCCCTCCTAATGAAACTCAAGTTTCGTCTGAATTGTTGTTTTGTAGGGGTGGAAATATTAAATTCCCAAAGATTGGACGCATAGTTAAAAAGACAACATTAACACCCCAACCACTCAGCACGCAATAAAAAGAAGAAAGGTTTTTCGCTAGGGTCTTCATTCATTCGTGGCAGAAGAACGTGAGCTTAAAAAAAAAAAAAAAGAACAGAGCACTTGCGCTAGCAATAAATTCATATATAGACCTCAGTTGTATGCAAAAAAAGGTATTTAATTATAACATAAGTGATGATTCGAAGATATCCATTTAGATGTAATACGTCAACACATAGATGCTCCATCATGGTAACAAAGGACATTTCTTACAGACGCCATGTTTGCTGAAGAAGTTCACTTCAGTCCTGCACACACAATCACTTTGCAGGTGGAACAAAAAATACGTTCATAACACCAAGAACACATTCTAACAATTATGAAGCATACCAGAGTCTAATGATTAGGAACATCTCGTGTAATACAGTTTGCTTCCTTTACTAAAGGAGCAGTTCTATTTGGTAAAACATGCAGAACTTCCTTAACATACAACCATGCACAAGCAAAAACGACAGCACACACACCACACAAGAAAAGGAGTTCTCCTCTTAACCCCTCTTACGTCACAGACAGACAGACAGACAGAGAGAGAGAGAGAGAGAGAGAGAGAGAGAGAGAGAGAGGGTGAGAGAGAGAGAGAGAGAGAGAGAGAGAGTGGGTGGGTGGGTGCTCGCACATGGCGTTTCAAGATATGTGTAGTTCGGTGAACAACAGCTGCGCAGGTATGTGGCAATTCATTTGGAGTGCCGTAAAAAACCCCATCTGACGATCTGTGTTTTTTATTCTTTTATCACTGAGAGGCTGCGTTCCAACATTAATGTGTGACATTCCCATGGTTAAATAACATGATTTTTTTTTTAATTTATGAGCTTTTAAATTTGAAATTTTATCTCTTAAAATTTTGAGTTTGTTTGGAATTAAATGAAGATTTCAATAAAATAAAATTAATGTGTTCTATTATTACTCTCATGCTTGTTGATTATATAAATCATTATACTGTTGATTTTTTTCTGGGGGATGCAGGAGTACGCATACCCCTAAACATTTTGTGAATCTAACGGGAGAAACTAAGAATTTTAAAATGTTTGAATTTCCGCTAAACCAACTCCAAACATATTATGGATATTTATGTGATTTCGTAAGTTTCACGTTGCGTATGTTTATTATAATAACATAAGAAAGATGTTTTGTTATATTTAAACTCTCTTGGACTCTTAACACGGTGATTCGTCAGTTCCGTTGCTACTCCCGATGGCGGCCTCATTTCCTTTCACGGTGTTTTCTGAGTCTCAGACGGAAGCGAGCGTTTAAATGTGTGAAGCAGTGTGGATGTGTGGTGTTTTATGATGAAAGTTTGGCCTCATTGAGCGGCAGTATTTCAATATGAGTAGGAAAATTAGTAATTATTTTACATCATCACAGCCAGCAAAGAAGTGTTATAAAGTGAAAGACAACTCTGTAAAAACAAAAGATGGGACAACAGTGTTGTGTGATGCAGTGTCGTCTGTTGACAACGTGGAGAATGAGCATGCACTCCGTTTTCTGAGGATCTTCCTGAAAGTTGGATTTTAATAAGAAAAATGAATTCTGCAATAAATACGACTGGTTAATGGTTAAAAATAAAAAAAAACTTGGCTGCAGGGCTTGCAAAGAAGTTGGTGCTTTGGGGCCAGAGCGTGAAATGCAAGGCATGAACATTTCTCAACAATGGGCTTCAGAATCAATTAGTGCAACAGGTGAAGATAAATCAGATCAGATGCTTTCTATCCAAAAGAAAATTTTCAAACATAAAGAAAGTTCAGCTCATCAGGCAGCTCTTTTAATACTGGAAAGAGCAAAAACTAAATCTTTGGAAAGTGTATGCATCAAAGCTTTCGAGAATGAACAGGAAGTAACCACCAAAATATTTAGAACAGCATACAAATTAGTTAAAAAGAATCGAGCGTTTCATGATTTTGAGTCAGAAATTGATGTGCAAGAGCTGAATGGAATCAATATGGGCCGTATTTTACACTCTACTAATGAACGCATTTATATTGTGAACCATATTGCAGTGGAAATGAAAAGCACTTTCATTAAGAACATAATAGAGTCGAATAATAAAATCGCCCTCCTTATAGACAAAAGCACTACAATAAGTCAGTTGTCTTCGCTCATTATTTACGTAAGAACCACATTTCCAGACATGAATGAGCCTACCAACCTGTTCCTTGATATCATTGAACTGAAAGATGTCACTGCTGAAGGAATAGTCAAGTCGCTGATGACCCGTTTAAGGGAACTTGGTTTTCATAAAGATTTTCTGAAAGAAAATCTCTTGGTAATTGCAACTGATGGGGCTGCAGTAATGCTTGGCCGAAAGAAAGGTGCAGTGACACTACTTAAAAGTCAGTTTCGCAAAATTTTATTTTGGCATTGTGCTAATCACAGGTTAGAACTTTCTGTGTCAGACGTAATCAACAAAGACTTTCCATCACAAGTAAACCACTTCAAATCGTTTATTGATAAACTGTACACACTGTATCACCAGTCCCCTAAAAATGCAAGGGAATTAAAATGTCACGTGGAACAGTTTGACAGTGAAATTTTAAGAATTGGGAGGATTTTAGATAGTACATAGGTTTCTTCCTGTTTCAGAAGTGTGTTTCTGCTGTATGGTGAAATTTTGAGGCTTTGGTTGCCCATTACAAAAGTGCTAAAGTAGATGAGAATAGAGACAGAACTGAGCGAAGCTTGTATGGACTGCTATGAAATATCACCAATATCGATTTCATTTTAGATCTTGCCTTGATGTGTGATGTTCTTCAAGAATCAGCAGAGCTTAGTACAAAACTGCAAGCACGTGATATCACACTATACTCTGCTCACAAAAAAAATAACCAATCAATTTAAATTGTTTGATGAAAGGAAAACAAACATGGGATCTTATTATCTGGAAGCCTTAAAAAAACAGAAAAAAAATTTGGACTTAAAAGGAGTTTCACTGGAAATTGGGGAAAGAGCCGCAAGACAGGGAAATTGTATCGATCCAGTAAAATTCTATGACACTCTGAAAACCCGTATGGAGAGCCGACTTTTAGCAAGAGAAGATGCTGAAATTCTACAATGGGCCAAGTTGCTGGATTGTAAAACTTTGCTAGATAATCCTCCTTTAACGTTTGGTGAAACAGAAATAATGAACTTGTGCGACAGATTTTGACTTCCCGATAGACAAATCCTAAGGGGTTTTCGAGAGTATCTTTCAGAAAAGAAGATTCCATAATCTCTTATGCCTCTTTTAAACACAATCAAGAACATCCCAATTTCAACAAGTGAGTGTGAACGTGGCTTCTCTCAGATGAATTTAATACTGACTCCAACAAAAGCTTCATTGCATTTAAACATTGTAGCCAAATTAATGTTTATAAAATTGGTAGGCCCTCCTTTGAGTTTGTTTAAGCCTTCAGTGTATGTAAATTCATGGTTTGTGAAAGGACGACATCTGGCGATGGACACCAAAAGCAAGCAGAGGAATCGGAAAGATGTTAGTGAACCCTCATGCCAATGTAAACATTACTGTGAGCTGTGTAACATGAGGTAATGCATGTTCTTGGTAATTTTGTCTATTAAACTATAAAATGGTGATTTCCTTGAGTCAAACTGAGAGTACCCCTAAACATAAAAAAAAAAAAAAAACGTTTCAAGACAACACAACATGTACTTTGAGAGAAAACAACATCTTTACGAATCAAAATATGCGCTGTCATTATCTATCATCTTCCGCCATTGAACAGATTCCAGCCAAGAAGAATACTTCGTCCTGTGATGCGATGAAATCATCAACCCATTTCTGCACTTCATCACATGTCCCGAACCGTACAGCATACAAACCATGTTGCATCAATCGGAACAAATGATAGTCTGAAAGGACTGTGTCGGGACTATACGCCGGGTGCTCCAAAACGTCCCAGCCAAGTGTCAATAACGTTTCCTTGACCTATTTCGCGACGTGCGGCCTAGCGTTATCATACAGTAATTTCACAGGATGCAATCCTTGGGCTGTGAATGGACATTTCTGACCGATTTCCTGGTTCAATAGCAGCAATTGTTGTTTATAGCGATCAGCAGTAACAGTTTGATCATATTTCAATAGTTCATAATAGAGCACACCCTTCATATCCCATCAGATGCACCTCAAAACTTTCTTGGAGTGAATATTGCATTTCGGTGTCGGAGTCGTTGCTTCACCGGGGTTTACTCAGTGTTTCTTGCATTTGGGATTGTCATACCATATCCACTTTTCATCACCCATAACGATTTTTCACAGGAAAGACTTTCTGTATTTTATTCAACAGATTCAAACACTTCATGACACGCTCATCCTTGTTCCTCAGGCTCAGGTCATGTGGCACCCATTTTCCTTCTTTCTGAATCTTTCCCCATTGCCCATAAATGATTGGAAATGGTTTGTTGAATTACCCCCAGTTGTTCAGCTAAGTCTTTTTGCATTTGAGATTGATCTTCTTCCAGCAATGCTTGCAGTTCCTCATGTGCAACCTTCTGCGGGGGCGCCGCTACGTTCTCGATCCCTAGCGTCAAAATCACCTGATTTAAACAGTCTAAACCAAAACTCACATGTGTTTTTCGATACAATATTCTCCCCCAGAACAGAACAGGTAGATGCACATACTTTTGCAGCACGTTTTCCTTGATGGAATTCGCAACAAATGCAGTGTCGAATAAATGCAGTATCACTTGCCATCTTTCACATACCGATGTGCAAGTGCATTTGACTGTTAGACAAACTTCTGTGTCACATTTTATACTCTGGACTAGTTACGGTCACATGAAAACAACGCGGGGGAATGTCGAATATATGTAAATTAGCAGTATACATCACACAAAAAACGATTTAAAACTTATTTGTACACCTAATATTATTGATTAAAGATTGCAAATAAACAAAACCCAAAGCTGGAGAAGAAAATCCCCAAAACAAATTATTATTTGGTACAAAGGTTTGGAACAGTTAGTCTCTCACCAGGAAGAGGGTAATTTGTCACTTTGGGGAGGACACAGCCACTGCCAGCCCTACTGCTTATGAAATAATGCTGATTCCTGCAGTCATATATATACCATTAGCTGGCCATAAATGGGAGGTTACAAGTATGCATTTGGGATTTTCTGACAGATGGCTACATACATATCTGAGTGTCAGAAAAAAAAAAAGAGGGGGATATCCATTACAATGCATGTTGTTCCACAAGGAGTTTTACTATAAACTGATGAGCCATTACATTATGACCACCTACATAATAAGCTGTGGGACCCCATTTAGCCCGCAAAGCAGCAGCCACTCGGCGAGACACCGATTCGATGAGGTGGCGATAGGTATCCTGGGGTATCTGGTTCCATAATGTCAACAGCAGGTCCTCCGTTTCCTGTACATTTCGGGGTGGTGGTTATTTAGCGTGAACCCGATTTCCCAAGTGGAACCACAAATGTTCGATTGGGTTCATGTCAGGTGAATTTCAAGGCCAGGGCATTAACGGAAAGTCACCTCGAACCACTCCTTGACGTTTCTGTCAGTGTGGTATGGTGCATTATCCTGTTGCTAATGGCCGTCACCAGCAGGGAACACAGTTGCCACGAATGGGCGCACTTGGTCCGCAACGACGTTCGGATACCTGACAGCTGTCAGGAATTTTGCTGTTGGGATAATGGGGTATAAACTGTCCCAAGAAAACATTGTCCACAGCATAACACCACCACCGCTGGCCTGTTTCCGCCCAACACTGCATCCAGGTGCCATAGCATCCGTTGGAAATCAGCGTATCAGCGCTGGGCCCTCTACGCGATGCACCCGGAATCTTGATTCGTCAGACCAGGCCACTCCGTTCCAATAATCCACGGTCTAATCTCAATGATCTTGGGTCCATTTCATGTGTTGTTGGCGACGACATGCAGATGGCACGGGGACTAGGCTGGGTCTTCGACTATGCAGGCCCATGCGCAGAAGGCTGCGGTGAACTATGTGCTGCGACGCATTGCCCCGATCACCACTGTTCTAGCTGCAGGTGGTTTGTCACACTGCGGCCCCGCGGTCACTGTGAACAATGCGCAACATCTCCGCTCCCCTGTGGCGTCAATGAGCTGCGGACAACGTTTCGTCGTTTGGCCACCTGTGCGCCACTTCTGACAGTACTCACTACAACGGCACATGAACAACCCACACTATTTCCAAGATCGTAGTTCCGAGGCACTGTGCCATCGCAATGTGTTGTTTATCAAATTCCGATACATCGGCAGCTTTTCCCATTCTGACTCTGAACACGCTACTAATTGAAAGCTGGTCCTCGGGTTGGATATAGACTGCTCTGTGAACTTCACCAGCGCCACCGTTCGGTCTCTAGGCTGGGGGGTGTTCATAACCGTATGACTCATTGGTGTATATATATATATTGCCCGACAGAGAAAATGGCACACCATGAAGGAATGTTGGAAAACAGACCAAACTGCACACACAGATCGCCAAGTAGGTCAGGAACAGATGATTTAATTGTCACATACAAAGTAGGCTTCAGTGGCCAAATATACAGGATGATCAATAAGGAGCGTGGCCCCTCTCTTGGACGATGCAGCGTTGAATCCGACGTGCCGTCATGAATAGAGTCCTGGGGTATCGCGGACCGTGTGGTGTTGATCCGAGTCCACAGTTCATCTTCATTTTGCGGGAGTGGGAGGATACCAAACCGACGTCCACTCGTGTCCCACAGATGCTCGATGGGCGAGAGGTTCGGGGGATCAGGCTGGCCGTGGAAGTATCTGCACACCGTGTAAAGCATTCAGGATGGTCCGAGCGGTATGCATCCGGGCATTATCCCGATAAAAAACTGCAATGCGGTAGTGGCGTGGGCCGCACCACCTCATCAACGTAGCGGTGTGCCTGTAATGCATACCAGCAACGAGTGGCTGTTGGCGCTGATAGCACCCCACGCCATGCGACGCTCCACAATGGCGGAAGAACCTGCCCGTTCACCTCCAGACTCCCACATGCGATTATCTGTGGCGAGACAGAACCGCAGTTATTCGCCGAACACCGCACTGTTCCATTCGGCACCCCACGCAGCTCTGATGCAAAATCACACGAAGTGGTGACGACGATGGCTGGCTGTTAAGGATAGCGTTTGCCACGGACGGCTGGACAGCAAACCAGACGTAGTCAATCGGCGCGACACTGTCAGCATCGATATCGGAGCATCCAAGCTTCCCCATACACTCTGCAAAATGTTGCCTGTTGTGGCCCGTGGGTCCACTATGGCATGATGTCGGATGCGATGATCGATGCACTCGGATGTCCGTCTCCGTGATTTGGTCCCCCTACGACGTTGCACAGATCCTTCCTGCGAACACTGTCTCCAAATGCGACCGACGGTTGTGGCATCACATTGCGTTTCTTCCGCAATACGACGCAAGGACCATCTAATGGTACGTGAACTCATCCGTTTGACGAAATCGCGTACAACTGTGTCTTAACTGCATTGGCACCCCTTGTTCGTTCTCCAAACACAGTTACAGCACAACCACTCACTTCTTCCAGCCGTAAAGACGTCTCAACTGATGGCCTCACAGGCTGGTTGCCCACATATATCCTGTGCATCATTAGTGTGACTGGCCTGCAAATGCAACCATTTCCATAACTTGTACGTGTGTAACCACCTTTCAATTTGCATGCATTAACGTCTTCGTGGTGTGTCATTTTTTTCTGTCTACACACACACACTGTTTATATATATACATAAAATAAAAAATGAAGCACCCAGAAGGAATCATCTAATTGAGATGAAAATTCATATGCACATGTATAGAAAAGAAAAAGATTTCAATTCCACAGCAGCTGGGCATTTATTCAGATAAAACAGCTACATGGGTGAAACAAGTCAGTACATTGTAGTGCCATCTCTGACTCGGATACAAAAGAATACCCAGCGTGGAATAAATGTGTACAGTTCATGGATACTGTCCTCAGGTATAGCATGCCAGATGGTGTCCAAATTGCAGGCCAGTTCAATAACATTCCAGGTTGAGCGTAAGTGTCATTCTATCATGTCCCAAACATGTTTGATTGGTGAGAGGTGGGGTGATTGGGCTGGACATGGAAGGGTGTCAACATTGCAGAGGGAGGCCTGGGAGGGCTGTGCTGTGTGTGGCCGGGCATTATCCTGTTGACTAATTGCTCGGTGATGCTGCGACAGAAATCATCACACAACAGGTGACAGAATATCGTTGGCGTACCATTGAGCCGTGAGGCTGGCACAGAGGACTATTAAGGACGCCCGGATACAACAGGAAATGACTTCCCAGGCAGTCACACACTGTTCTTACTTTTTGCGTTTCACTTCAATTTAGGTAATTAGAGGTAGTAAAATTTGACTTCTTACCTCTTCCGTGAGTACGTGTGAGGGCTCTTCAGCATCTTCTGTTGCTCCTGTTCACAGGGTTGGACAAACAATAAAATTCACTTATTCCAATGAGGGTTGCACACATCCAAGGTACTTGACGAGCATAATTTATTGTATTACAAATCATTTTATGTAGAATTAGATAACAATACACACACACACACGGAAATTTCATCATTCTGTCTTTTGTCATAAGTCTTCACAGCAGTTCTCACATTAGTTCTCACATCAGCTCTGCCATCAGTTCTCACACATATACACATGTCCACGTTTTTCTCAAGTCTGGTGTTGGCCTTCTCCGCTGCGCCCCCTGCCAGAGTAGTCCCAACACACCCGGTGTGCGAGCCTAATGCTGTTTCACAGTAAAGGTAGGTTCTGTGCACTGGCCAACTTGTCTCCGGATACGTATCTGCTGGTCATCAGGGCCAAGTGCAAACTACGAGGGCTTGCTGCAAAGTTATCAGCCTAACCCACTTCCTTTAATTGTATCAGGTGCTTGAATTAATTCCCGCTGTTGCCCAAATGAGCACAGCAGTGGTGCGCTGTGACCCGGGCCACACGTGGCCTCCCTTGCGCACGCACATACAGTCCATAATTTGGGTGAAGCCGTGTGCGACACGCGATCGAAGGGAACAGAACACGAGTTTGTATCGCATTCACGCGTCGAGTTTCGTACCAAAAACGGAGCATTTGTGGGAAGCATTACTCTTCTGCTTTCATCTCAAGAAATCTGCAGCAGAACGTCATCGTTTGCTAGTGCAGGCCTATGGGGAACATGCCCTATTGAAAACAACATGCAGAGAGCGGTTCCGACGCTTCAACGCCAACGAATATGACGTGAAGGACAAAGATCGCCCTGAGCAGCGGAAAAAGTTTGAAGATGGCGCATTGGAGGCCTTATTGGACGAGGATTCATGTCACACGCTCCACGAGTTGTCTGAAACACTGCGGGTAAATGAGTCAGTGGTTAGCAAGCGTTTAAAGGCAATGAGAATGATCCAGAAGCTCGAAAACTCAATCCCACATGCATTGTGGGAAAGCGACATCACCAAACGTGAAACCACGAGTGAATTGCCGCTGCAACGACACAAACGGAAGTCGTTTTTGCATTGAATGACTGGCGATGAAGACTGGATTTGTTACGACAATCCTAAGCGCAAGAAATCATGGGTTCGTCCTGACAAACCATCAACCTCCACGCCTAAACAGGACATCCAAGGCAGGAAGGTGATGTTGTGCATTTGGTGGGATCAAATCGGGTGTTGTGCATTCTGAGCTGCTGCAACCCAGTGAAACCATCAATGCTGAACGGTACCGACATCAATTACTTGATGTGAAATGTGCACTCACGGAAAAACGGCCGCATTATGCCAAAAGACATGACAAGGTTATTCTTCTCCATGACAATGCTAGACCTCATGTCCCCAAATCCGTGAAGGAACTCTTGGAGGCACTTGGCTGGGACATCTTACCCCACTCGCCTTGTTCCCGGGACATTGCTCCCTCGGACTTTCTTTTGTTATGGTAGCTATAACATGGCCTGTTGGAGCAGCACTTCCTTTCTGTCGCGGATATCCAAAAATAGCTCGACGAATGGTTTGCCTCGAAAGAACCTGCATTTTTCTACTGCAGAATCCATTTGTTACCTCAACGGTGGGAAAGGGTCGAATGCCTGGCGATACAGCGACCTGTGTGACCAACTGGCCCCTCTAAGCCAAGTTATACATCCTCTCACATGCTCAACTGCTCATAATGAGCATAGATCTGACGTTGAGGCATTTAATTCTCACAGTCCATGGAGGTTAGTGCAACTGCAATCTGGCTGTGACAATTGTCCCTGCATGAGAGCTTTGCTCTTGGTATACCCTCCTTGATGAGAGGTTCTCGTGAGCTGTGGCAGGCCACTATTTCGTCATTGGTCGTTATTTTTTAATCATTTGCATATTTGGCACTGAAGTACTATAATGCAAAGTTTCACCAGGATTGAGCAACTTTCTCACAGTGCTTCATTTTTTTGTTTTGCAAAGAGTGCACATATATAAACATGGATAGTGCCAAAAATATGATTGAATGTAGTACAGGTACACAGATATGAAATGATAACTTACTGCAATGTTTTTCTGAATAATTTTGTACTCCATGTGTGTCCTGAGTATGAAAAATGAGATCAACAGGATGGAAGCGTAAGGCATTTAAGAAAGGTAATTACCCACATATCTATGTAAGAGGATAAAGAAAACTATTGCTCACATATAAAGTAGTTCGATATGTGTGTGAATGGTTGAATTGGATGTTGGTGATGAATTTCGAACTAATATAATATAAATGTCTGGTATACAGCCATACCTTTTGTGAATGGTCTTCATGAAACAATGACTTCAGTTACTGAAACACAAACAGTGGTGTATTAATATTGAGAACACTGTAAGCAACTTGTCTTTCCGTCACTGATAAGTTTCTTAGACTCTCTCTTTGGTAGTGAGGCATATAGTCTACATTAAGAGCTCAGAGAATATTTATTTTCAATGAGATAAATCTTTTTATTTAAGTATACTTCAATAAAGAAATGCACAGTTGTATGTATTAATCTAACAGGCTTCAAAAATTTTGATACTCATCGAGCTTAAATTTATGCAATAATATAAAACTTTTTTGCTTGAGAGTTTTTCATTATGCAATCCAAAATAAAACTGGCCCATACAATGGCAGTATCTGGCAACCAGTGGTGGAAATGGACCAGAACACAGAGGAACCCCATTCCGGGAGCAAAACCTGGCATTCCGGGAGTGATGCTACACCAAAAGAAATGAAGCATTTAATTTGAATAAAACATTTCGTAATGCATTATACATTTTGATTAGTGATGCCATTTTGTATGAATTGTTCGTCTCTGAATAAAGAAAACAGCTCTGACTTTAGCAAAATGTGAGTATTTCATTTTAAAGTTTAATAATGAAATTTCCTTATGTGATTTTATATCTGCTGCAAATGGGTTTGTGCATATTTAATTTTTATGGCATTCACTTGTACTTTGGGTTCTGGCAGCAAATAATTTCCATTTCCACCACTGCTGGCAACTGTATTATATACTGAGAAACTGGGGTGTTCTGCAAATGCATTTTGTCAAAACTCATAATTTTTCAGTAAAAAATCACAGCAAACTGCTACCAATTTTTACAAACAAACAATAAATAATTACAAATTGGGTTACATTTCAAAGATTCCAGTACAAAAAATATGACTGTAGATGTCCTTCCATATTTCAGAGTCATGTGCATTTTTAACTAGAGACAAAAGAAGTAATCTTGTGGTTGCAGAAACCTTTTGGTTCATGTTCAGAAGGCAATTGAAATGACCCAAGACCTTATTAAAAGACAACTTAATTCCAAAATCAGTGTGGCTGAAAAGAAGAAAAGGAAGGATGCTTTGTATTGCACATTTACATTATACTTCCTAAACACATGAGAGATGCAAAAGAGCAAAGCAATACCATAAAACTATATTCTCTTTTTTATTATTACATGAATTATCTTCACAGTTATAACTATAAATTACTGCTGAAATATGTTTGGAAGGCAAAAGTTTAAACACACAACATATATTTATATTTCAATAACAGTAAAGTTTTCTTTGAGGAGCTACCTTTGAATTTCAGAGAACAGCTTAGTGATATGTACGTACTGCAGTGGCGGCCGGTGACTACATGCTACTGTACTGCAGCATGCTAAAAAAAATTTGAATTGAGATTCATATTGTTTATTGAAGCTCAATGTACATGCATATGAATTGCTGATGTTCAGATGGGCTGTAATCAAGTCTCCTAAAAAAACCCGCATACAGCGTATTAAATCCGTTTATTTTTGCGGCGTAGTAAGTTCAAAGATTCACCAAGCTTTCGCACTCCACTGGGAGGCTTCCTCAAGGCAATGGTAGACCTGAAAATGCTCCCAGAATGTCATTTTTATGTCTACCATTGCTTTGAGGAAGCCTCCCAGTGGAGTGCGAAAGCTTGGTGAATCTTTGAACTTACTACGCCGCAAAAATAAACGGATTTAATACGCTATATGCGTTTTTTTAGTGTTCACAGTGTGGCGTATTTATAATTACATTATCAAGTCGCCTGTCCGCCATTCAGTCTGTGTGTTAGTCAGCATGGGCATAATAGTGTGGTTCTACTGCCGCCTATGTGCTCAGTCTTTCGTGCTGTGTACCTAACAGCATGGCTCCAAGAGCGTATCATTCCTGTTGCCTACGCCCCACCCCTCTCGAGTCCTCAAGTCGGCTACAAGGGTCTTCTAGAGTGCTGAATTTCCCTGAGCACGATACAGAATAGCCAGCAGCAGCAAACGGCAATGAGACCCCCATTCCCTCTTTCTCCTATTGCAACTGGGGCAATGTAAAGTTTTACCCACAATTCCTATCGGATGCAGTAGTCAACCAAAACAGAAGGAAAGCTAGTCAGATTGTTACTGTGCTCTCAAGAAATTTGCGCAATCAGTCAGTTAAATTATCTTTGTGCGCTACTACTTTTTGTTCTTTCTAGAGACATTTTTGTAATCTTTTAATTTCCTGAATGGCAACTGCAGTTAATTCAGTACATTCTTTCTTGAAAGGATAATTTTCTTCACGAACTTTAGAGGGAAAAATTAAAGAAAAATACTTAGGACCCTGAGTAAAAATAAATCTGAAGTAAAATCCTTGGGATTCGTGATTTTCGTGGAAGGCCTAAAAGTGAAGCTTGATCCAAGTGTAATTATTTATACTTGTTTGCATTTCAAAAACTTTTTATACATATAATACATAGAGTAATTAAGTTAATTCATATTTAAGCTCTTCAGAAATGCATTAAAAATCACAAATAATAAGATTGTAAGGTTGGCTGTATATTGAACAAATACACCGGAAAAATATTTTGCATGAAAAATACGGAAATAAAGAAAAAGCGTATTTTTCAAAAAACTTAAGTAAATAAATAATTTTCATGATCCACAGCTGAATATATTTTCTTGGCAACTGAAGTTGTTGCAGGTTAATAAATTCGTATATTCTTCAAAATAGTAGGCTTAATATTTTATTGAATGTATGGCTATAAATTTAACCACTAACACTAAAACGGTGATTAATATAATTACTGATGCTAAAAAGGTGATTAATATAATTACTAATGCTAAAAAGGTGATAAATATAATTACTGATGCTAAAAAGGTGATTAATATAATTACTGATGATAAAAAGGTGAAGAAAATGGTTAACAATTCATATAAATTTGTATATAATTACGGAAAACATCTGGAGTTACCTTTAATTTTCCTTTATCTTTTTTTTTTTTAACTAGCAATGATGCCCGTTCTCCGAACGATGAATCTATAAAATCATTTTTTGAACATAAAATTAAAGAAAGGGAATAGTAATTAAAGGAAAGAAAAGTAATTTAAAATCTGTAACTGTTTTACGATTTAGAACAGCGTCGTGACGTCAATGCATACAGTTTGACGTAAAACGGAGCAAGCTTTGGTGCCCCTTAACTTTAAATCGAAATTTGAAATTTTCAAAGCATTTCAGTGATTCTGACAAAATTATCTTTAAACCTAACAGCATTTTGAAACAGTGAAGCTAAGCTACCCTTTTGAATGTTTTGGCTTTCAGACTTCTAGGTGTAAAAAGTGGTAGAAAAATCCAAGCAAACAACGTTTCAAAGAGCGTTTTTTTTTTTTTTTTTTTCCCTATGCGTTTACAGGTATCCAGACTTTTAAGACCTACCAGCAAGCCAATTTTTAGATCTCTAGGTCATTTACAAGTGGTTTAACAATTTGTGAAATGTTCAAACAGACCATATTCCAAACTGCCATTTTTTTAATTTTTTTTTTTATTCAGACCCTAAGACCTATTAAGCATGGCAATTTTCAGATCTCTAGGTCACTTAGAAGTGGTCAAACAATTCGTGAAAAATTCAAGCAGACCATGTTCCAAAGTCTACTACTCTCTCTCTCTCTCTCTTTTTTTTTCCCCCATATTTTTTTTTTTTTTTTAGGTATATGGACCTTAAGACCTATCTATATATATGCTAATTTTCAGATTGCTAAAGTCATTTAGAAGTGGTCAAACAATTCGTGAAAACTCCAAGCAATGTTCCAAAGCCACCATTTTACTTTATTGTTGTTCTTGTTCTTTTCGTACTTTTCTAGGTATACAGACCTTAAGATCTATCAGCATGCCAATTTTCAGATCTCTAGGTCATTTAGAAGTGGTTGAACAATTTGTGGATAAATACATTTGCATTTTCCCTCTTTGCTTTTCATATACAAAGCGAAAGCCTATACAGGGTTCCCACTCAAAAGTAATAAAAAAAATTCCCTGACTTTTCCAGGTTTTCCAGGTGGTTTTTAAAGTTTTCCAGAGTGGCATGTTGCAAAGAACTGTTATATTTCATTCCATTCATTTTTCTTACCAAAGCACACACTTGTAAATTCTTTAAGTAATTTGTCTTTATAAAATTACCTGCTTTTCATTAATAACAACTAACTGTGCACATTATTTTCTGTATCAAAGTTCCGTGAAATTTTGTGAATACTACCCACACGAAATTTGTAAATACATTCCCATTGAAACAGGTCATATGTATCTGTCAGTTGAATATTTTCAGTTTTTCTATAACACAATGTAGCTAAGCTTAATGATGGAATGGCTCTGTTCAAAGAAACATGTTTCAAGAGAACCAACAGACATAGGACTTTGATCTATTATTTGGTTGGTTCTCTTGTGAAGTGTTTCTTTAAGCAGGAGCCATTGTGCCTAATTGTTCCATGCTATAAAAACTGCCTGCAGAAATTGAACAAAAGCTTAATAATTGGTAATTTTAAAAATTCAATTTTGCATTTTTTTTAAAGAATAAAGAAAATACTTAATATAACTGAAAGTAAGAAGTAAGATCTACCAAATTCTAGGCAGGCAGTAATTGCAAGCAAAAGTTTGAAATCTTGAAAAAATAAGTTTTTTTGGCAAAATAAAGTATCCATTGATTTTCACAAAAGAAAAAAAAAAAAAAAAAAAAGAGGGGGGGGGGTAATTTCCCCTGACTTTTACAAAAAAGGGTAATTTTCCAAGTTTTCCCTAATTTTTGGAACCATTTTCAAATTCCCTGAGAATTCCAGGTTTTCCCTGTTTTCCAGGTTGAGTGGGAACCCTGCTATATTTACATAGGTATTCACGTATGCCAGTGGACAACACCGAACTTTAAAAGCGTTGCTACGTCATTAAGCATTGCGTCATTACGAGTTTGATTGTAGCCTGTCCTTTCACCAAATGAGAAAAGAGTGCTAAAAATAGCTGCATCACCATGGCAGTAGGTCACGGGACCAGAAATTTATTGTGTGGTTAATGCTGAAGATAGTAAGCCGTTCGTTCCTTTGCTTTGTGACTTTAAAAAATACTTAAAAATCAGAAAATGACTTTTTCTTATTTTTTTCTGTAAAAGACGGACGATAGTTGTGAGTTTATGCTGTAAAAATTGCAATGTGTTATAATGTACAGTTTGCCATATATCCGTTTTTTAAAATGGATCCCATTATGAAATAGAGAATTTTGTGAAATTTAAAAATTAAATTGCTTGTAAACTAAATCGAAATTCAAAAAAAGGGCAATGGAGGTGCAAAAATTCAGCCATGGCCCTATGTAACTACAAAGTTTCGCAGTTCTGTTGCTGTGTCCGGACACGAACTGATAGCACTTTTTTGCTTACCTTAATTTTGAAATACAATAGCTCTTGAAGTATTATCAGAATCGAAAAACAGTTTATTTCAGCGTGCTCTTCAAACAATTATCTACAAACAATGTAAATTTCATATTTTTGCGTTCAATACTTTTTTGCGCTGCGAGCTAAAAAAGCGCGAGTGACGCAAAATTTCTAAAACAGCAGCAGCAGCAGCAGCAGCAGTTACTTTTTTTTTTTAGAATAGATAGATTTTGATGGCGGATGGTGAGGCTGAGCCCTTCGAATTCCAATTCCAAGGTCATTGCTGGAAAGGGAGGTGTGGAGGGGGAGGGGGTGTTGAAGCACACACATTTTCAGCAGCACAAGGCTGATGATTGATCTAATGGTGGAAAATGAAGTACAAAAA
This sequence comes from Macrothele yani, assembly GCA_039090855.1. Taxonomy (NCBI): domain Eukaryota; kingdom Metazoa; phylum Arthropoda; class Arachnida; order Araneae; family Macrothelidae; genus Macrothele; species Macrothele yani. Next base: position 46,172,286 of record CM077004.1, read on the forward strand.
AAAAAAAAACTGGCGCTGCTAGCACTTATGTCATGCCCCCCCCCCCCACACAAATGTACACTAATACATCTGATATAATCCAAGCTCTACACTGAGACTCCCAGAAATTGGAAGGTGATTCCACTACCATAAACACATTGAGAGAAACATATGCTGCAGGAAATGACTTGCCCGAGACATGATATCCAGGATATAAAGACAGTTTGTGTTTATTAATTTCCCTCCAGTAAATGAAAGAAATTTACAGGCATATTCACTTAAACATCTGAGTGTTTTTTTTTTTTTTAATAACTAGGATAATGATTTTAGGAGAAGCTTTTAGAGTTCAAAATAACTACAGTCCTCAGTTTTCCTTCAAATTGGTATGCAAAGTACGCAAACCAAGCAATCTCACCTACAATTTAATAAAGGCGAGGGATGTTAAGTGATGTTATTGATCTACCGTATATACTCATGTATAGGTCGACTGTTTTTAATGAAATATTTAGGTCGATATTAGGGGGTCAAACTATGCACGGAAAATATTTCTGATTGGTTGAAAACCAAAATTTTGATGCCTTATGGAAATGCGAATACTCAGCCCTTTGCACCATCAGTTCATTTGCAGTTGTATATTTTGTCATTTTCCGGGTGTTACTGGTACAGAAGAAAGTTATTGCTAAGAATTTTCTTGATTTTATATGTATGAGTTTTTTTTTGTGCACTAATAGAAAAACTCATTTCGCAAAGATGTCTCAAAGTCCGTTTTAGATCTGTCGATATGGCCTTGACTGCCCCGCTGGAAAATCACCCAGAGGAAAGAGGTGAATGCGTTAGCCAGTAGTTTAAGTTGCATCGTGCCGTGACCTACGACCGTGCTCAATTCTCGATTGGGGGGGTTGAAGAGGGAAAAGAGCAGACTATTGCAAAAGGAGACCGCTGCCCCTGCTTAGCGACGGCGGAGAAGAGAGGCATGACAATCTACAAAACAGCGGTAATTTGATAGATGCATCCCGAAAATGAGTGTTTAAACTTGGTCCATCGCTCAGAATAACATTGCCACTGATAGTAAAAAAGTGCATTAGTTTAACAACCTACTTATGTTTGTTATTAAATCGGGTATGCCCCGGCTCTAAAAATCAAACAAACAGTAACCTTTTCTGAAGACTATAAGAGCGAGCAAAAAGGATTGCATCTTTACTGAATGGGGCGATGTTTTAGTTTTGTCACTAAAGCCGATTGTTTGTCACAAACACGGTGGAGAAGGGGGATGAAACTCAGGAATAGATAAACAACCTCTCTGTTGATCACACACTCGTCCAGCTCAGCAGTTGACCGACAGCGGCTAACTACACAGGGTAGTGGGAGAAAATTTTAAAGAAAAATGTTCTTTAAAATTTTGACATCAAGATCTATTTACACTTTCCAAATATGGTTGAGGAAGTTTTTTTTTTTTTTTTTTAAATAATGATGTGCCTTATGACGTTTGGCAAATGCATCACGATTCGTCTGCTGCGGGAGCAAATGCTTTACTCTGCATGAATGAAGTAACTGCAGAAAACTCGCTCGCAAACAGTGGAGAAGGGGTGTGTGTGTGTGTGTGTGTGTGTGTGTGTGTGTGTGTGTGTGCAAAAGTGGGTCCATATACTGTGAAAGTGTGTAACCTTCCCCTGAAAACTCTCTAACCAGTGTGTTGAGCCCTATCATCTTCCTAGAATTGTGCCTCAATTCCACCCACATTTTGCGGGAAATATTTCCGCAAGCAACATTGTGAGAGCAGTTACAACAATAAATAGTAGGTTCACATTTCCTCATGCGGGCGCATCCTTGGAAAATATATATATATTTTTTCATTTATACACAAGATAGGTAGGTATAGAAAAACTGCAGATATTCATAGAAAAATCCGGGGGGGCGACTAATACACGGGATATACAAAAACTGCAAATATTCACATAAGATCGACCTATACACGACGAGTATATATGGTATATGGCCTGCTTTACAATAAGAAATGATGTATGCTTCTAATCGAGAACTGTTGGTTCTTTAATTGCCATCAATAGCATGAGCTGTAATACTTGACTTGTAGCTTATTACGATCAACAACGAAAAGTTGCAGACTTTTCCATTTTCTACACTTTTTGGATACATGAAATAATGGCTGCTAAGCAAGATACCCATTACACTATAATTCAGATATATACAATTGGGAAACTAATTTCTCCGAAGAAATAATTCTTCATAAATACACGGTGGGCATTGTAATGCCATGTATTTATGAAGAAATATTTCTTCAGGAAAATTCGTTTCCCAACTGTATATGACATACTTCCATCACTGGAATTTGTGACCTACATGCGACCCTGGATGTGAGAAAAGGTCATGAGACACTACGATGGAGCAGGAATAGATTCGACTGGTGCAAGCCTGTAGGTTCTCAGATATCTACCTTCAGTTGCTCGGAATTTCCTTGTCCTGGGTAGTATAATGACTAGCATGCTCGACCCAAAATCGGGAGGTGCGGGTTCGTTTCCTGTTCCAGGACAATGAAAATTTTCAAGTTTTCAGTTACATGGAATACAGCATTATAATTCAGATGTCAAAAAAATAACGGTGCATTTTGGTATCTCTAAGTACAAAATAAAAGATCAGTGATTGTAACAGTGCAGATGACTGCAAGATACTGCTCTGATAACCTGGAAGTACCATGTTCACACACACACAAACAAACTAATTCACATTCCTGATTATAGGAAAAGACTGAAATAGGCAATGGAAAAGGTGTAGGCTTTCCTACTTGTGCCAAAACTTCCCCATGAAATTTCTTCCTAAGGAAGACATGCAAAATTAATCTCCTACTCAATTTACTTCACTCACATGAGAGGATGAAAATTACTTAGTTCTCAAAATTACACTTAAACCATTCTTTTTTATTTTAATTTTTTTTTCTTTTCTACTATCACCTGCAGCAAAACACTGTAGTGCTAATCCTAACTAGGCATGGTTATATATTTGCACACCGTTTCCGAAAGTCTTGAAAGACAAAACTTCCTCTTTCGAAAGTTTAGAAAGTTTCAGGCGGAAAACATCCTCCACCACTACTAAATGCCCCAAAATTTCTATTCAGTTATGCATCGATCTCGTAGATAACCCAAATCATGACGGAAAAGGAGAAATTCGTCGAAGCAGTCGCACTCTCATGCCTAAAGATCAGCAAAATTTTTTCGCCCTCGAATTTCCATTTTCAGAAATTTTTACTCCACTCTCAAACTGAAATACAAATATTTACGGAATAAAATGATATATAACAACAATACTGGACAGAGGCAACACCACAGGAAAAAAGAACGATTACGGAAAAAATCTTGATTTCGTTTACTTTCGTCTCTGAAAGACGAAATACTGCCCCGATGCGTATTTTTACGAATTGGTAAAATTCTTCGCTAAATAGTTTTACGCGCCGAGAAAAATTCCCGATGCATATTTTTACGCGTTGATAAAATTTCAATGCGTACTAGATGCGTAATTAAATTACACATTTTGGAGAACTCTGGTCGGCATGTCACTTGAGCATTTCAGTGGAGAGAGAGAGAGAGTGCTACCCAAGGAGACGCTAAGAAGTGGAGCCATCGTTATACTTGATGGCTCTGCACAAAGCCGGCGAATCAAACATGACATAATCGCGTAACAATGCGCTCGTAAGGTCAGGTAGAAAATCTAAATGGATGGTTGCAGGGGATTGAAATATTTCGATTGAACAATTGAAATATTAAAAAATTCGCAAAAAAAAAGACTTCTATCTGTAAATCAGCAAAATTAAGCAGAAATCCGTAAAAGTTAGCAAGAATGCAACCAACCATGGCCCACAGCAATTCGAAACTCGGACCCATCTCGGACAATTTGGTGAAAGCCGGAGCTCAGTTTCACAACTTTATTATGCAGCAAAGACAATAACATCTAATATGTAAAGAAGAAACAAGTTGCCAAAAATATGACATAAAATAAAACATTAAAACCCGCGAAAGTGGCGTAATGCAAAAGGAAAAATCTCCCGCAAAAAGTAAGCGAAAGGAATGAGAGAAAAAAAAATTACAAACTAAGTGTACACAAAATGCTACAATAGAAGATAAAACAAAACTGACAATAACAGATTCGCAATTAGAGATGAACAAAGGAGCACATTAATCTTATACAAAATTTGACGAAGAAGGCAAAAGAGACAAACATGGTGCAAAACAAAACAAAAAAATCTCCACAAAAAAGCAAAACTGAAAAGCACTCCATAAAACTCTGAAGAAACCATAAACAGAGCTCGCAGCTTAGAGCGGGGGGACGTGAAACGATAAGTAGGTCACAGCTGGCGTGCGAGTGTGTTTGTAACCAACATAAAGTAGACCACCGCGCCACCGGGGGTGGCTTTCTTTTGCAGATATGAGGAGAGGAAAAGTACGATACTGATGACTGTAAATGCCATCTTGCATCGACGCAGAAACAAAAAGATTTCGAACCGCTTGTGAAATCTTTTTCTTTCTGCATTGATCCAAGAGCGGTGGTTGATGGAATTTCGACCATCGTAACGGCTAATTATTGGCGGAAACCGGGAGAATTTGACATTTATCCGGAGGGCAGGAGGAATGGCTGAAAATCCGGAGTCTCCCACCTAAATCCGGAGAATTGGCATGTCTGGATGATCAATGAATGAAATACGGGATTACACCATTGTACAATACAAATTTGGAAGACGTGAATCTGTTTATTGGTGTAAATATGACATGGATGTTAAGCCAGCTAATATCTGAAAACTTGAAAATTTTGTCATCCTGGAGAGGGAACTGAACCCACGCCTCCTGGATAGCACCAGAGTATAGCATACTCATGCGCTATCTAGGAGACGTGGGTTCAATTTCCACTCCAGGACGGCCAAATTTTAAAGTTTTCAGATATTAGCTGGCTTAACATCCATGTCATTCACCAATAAACAGATTCACATCTTCCAAATAAAAAGATGTTTCTTTTGCTGTCCTAGAGTAAGACAAGATTAAAAACCTTTTGCTTATGTGTCAGCACACTACAGCAATAGTTATACAAATGTTCCTCCCAACAAAGTTAAAACCAATATGCATTACTCACAATTACAGTAAAACTTGGAAATACTTCCTGACAACAAACCATAATTATTATAACTAAAAACACTGGTAACTCTCCACTTTAGTTTAATAAAGGATGCATTTAATCAAAAGTACACTTTATGTTTTAAAATTTATCCTCTTGTGAAATACCAATGTGTACAAATTAAAGCAATTGTTATCACCAGAATGTGGAGACAAAACACAACAAATTAAAAATATTATCCATAGTGTAAGAATTTACTCACAGTGTAAGACTGTATATACACAGCAATAGGGATAAAAGGAGAAATGAAAATAGATAGTGAAGGGAATAGAGAAAGGAAAGGAGACAGAGGGAGTGAAAAAACACACACACACACACACACACACACACACACACACACACACACACACACACACACACGAAGTACTTTATTTAAACTTTGCTTACCATGAGACATTGGGGCTACTAGAATTTGGTTTCACAAGATTTACTGAATGTACTAAAAAATTAGAGTAGCACTTATAAAATGAGAAACTGTGTGATGCCACGCTAGCAAGAAGTGACGGTGACTGATTCCACACATGAAATGCCACTGAAGGCTGAAACATACTATCTCCCTTGGTTATCCTCTTCAATAATTCATTGACAAACTTTTCTTGGAGCTTCTCTGTAGTTTTTAAGTCATGGGTAGGCTTCAGACTCAGAATCAAATATTCTTTCTATAAAACAGATATTCAATAAGCATTGAGTTGAAAAGATCATTTCAGAGAGTACACATTTTGTGAAAGAAAATCAGATGCAAATGTAACAGCATTAAAATAATTAATATAAGAAAAAAATCTTTTCAATAGTTTATTTAATACCTATGAAACAAACCAGCAAAAAACATAAAAAGGAAATAAACTTTCAGCATAAAATACTTAAAGTAGTTGTGCAAAATAAATGATATAAACAGCTCAAGAAAACATGTAAGATACACACAATTATTTCATTTGCTTACAAGTTAGTTTAAAAGAACCCAATCAGGGTTCCCACTCAAAAGTAATAAATAATTCCCTGACTTTTCCAGGTTTTCCAGGTGGTTTTTAAAGTTTTCCAGAGTGGCATGTTGCAAAGAATGGTTACATTTCATTCCATTCCATTCATTTTTCTCACCAAAGCACACACTTATAAATTCTTTACGTAATTTGTCTTTATAAAATTACCCGCTTTTCATTAATAACAACTAACTGTGCACATTATTTTCTGTACCAAAGTTCTGTGAACTTTTGTGAATACTACCCACACGGAATTTATAAATACATTCCCATAGAAACAGATCATATGTAAGAAAAAATATGTCGGTTGAATAGTTTCAGTTTTTCTATAACACAATGCAGCTAAGCTTAATGATGGAATGGCTCTGTTCAAAGAAACATGTTTCAAGAGAACCAACAGACAAAGGACTTTGATCCATCATTTGGTTGGTTCTCTTGTGAAGTGTTTCTTCAAGCAAGAGCCATTATGCCTAATTGTTCCATGTTATAACAACTGCCTGCAGAAATTGAACAAAAGCTTAATAACTGGCAATTCTAAAAATTCAATTTTGCATCTTTTTTTAGAGAATAAGGGAAATAATATAACTGAAAGTAAGATCTACCAAATTCTAGGCAGGCAGTGATTGCAAGCAAAAGTTTGAAATCTTGAAAAATTAAGTTTTTTTGGCAAAATAAAAAGTATCCAATGATTTTTACAAAAAAAAACAACAAAAAAACAACAACTGGGTAATTTTCAGTGAGTTTTCCCTGATTTTTGGAACCATTTACAAATTCCCTGAGAATTTCAGGTTTTCCCTGTTTTCCAGGTTGAGTGGGAACCCAGCCAATATTCTATGAAACATCATGTAAATAAATTGGGTTAGCTGCGCAGGTAACAAAACAAAACTGATTTTTGTTCATGGGGTTTAACAATCACCATGAGTAACTATAAGGGCTATAGGCAGTTTGCCCATCCCCAATTCAGAGCCTTGTTCCAAGGAAGGGACAGAGCAACACCACCCAACAAGCACATCACACATGCCTAATCCAGGAGTTGAATTTGCACCCCTCTTAGACGACTGATGCCTCAGACCACCTGACCATCAGGTCAGGCAAAATGGATTAAACTTATCTAAAATTTCATTTGCAAAGTATGTGCAATCTGACAGAGGCAATTACTATGATTTTTGTCACAATATCTGCACTGGCGTATAATCTGCAGACTGCGAAATTCACATAATTTTTTTCCTTTGTGTAATCCGCGGACTGTGACATTCAGGGGGAAAAAATTGCTATAGAATCCGCAAATCATAGATATTGAACTGGAAGTGGAATTTCTGACAGAAAAGTCAGTCACATAATGACCCAGGAGTCCAAAGAAGAAGAGAGAAGAGAAAAAAACAATAACACGCTTTTATTAAATGAAGAAATTCATTTGTAAAGGTTGCTTTTTCCTATTTTCATCTCTGGACATATAAACCTTAGTAACGGGGCATCCATAGATCACACCGATGCAGCTCCAGAGTATTGATTTCACCTTGCCATTGACGCTGATACAGAACAAGTCATAGAAATACCATATGTACTCGCATACAAGTAAAACGATTTTGGAGGAAATATTGCTTTCAGAGTGGGGGGGTCGACTTCTACGGGGGCCAATGAAAAATAGGGCTAGACTTCCGTGAATTCTCCCACGGAATTTACTGATGGATTTGTTTACATTTTAGGCAATGGAACAGTGGCTTTCCGCATGTTACTGCGAGATTGTTTTCTGACCGGAAAACTATTGCGCAGTGACAATACCATATCTTCAATTGTGTCCACCACTTTAAGTTTAAATTCGGCAGTGTAACTGAAATGTTTCCTTTTCAAAGACATCATGAATAGCAATGAAGGAAAATATCAACAGCAAAGACATTAGTCAAAATGGTAAAAGATGAACTAAACACAAGGCAGTGCATACGAGATCTAAAAGGAGGAACGCATAGGGTCATGCAGCAAGCGCTGTGCATACATTTTCATTGGCTGGTTGATAAAAACAGAGATGGCACCAGGCGCAGCTTTTGTATAGACACTGCGGAACTGCAGCACCCCTTATTTTCACTCAATATTATCGATAACATTCAATATAATGAGTCTTTTTCTCTTTAAATCTTTCTTTATACTTGTACATTATATAATCCTTAAGCTTAATGTCAGTAGCCATCCACTAGGTCATGAAAAAATTACAAACATCCTTGTATGGAACTGTGCATTTCACAGTTCCAGCGATGCGGTGTTGTGCGCACGTGCACATGTCCGAGCTCTGAGATAGGAGACAGCACGCTAGGTAGAGAGAGCACTGTCGATCCCGCAGTGCCGACCCTGTTGGGCAAGCGTAAGGTAGCGCTTCTTTTGGCTCCGCGTGTGTTGCTCTTAAAAACAGTCGTACCATATTCTTTCTAGAATGTGATAAAGTGTAGAATTAGATTACTGTGAATTTGTGATGCTTCCAGCTGTTCTATTTAATTCATAGTTTTTTTTTTTTTTTTTTGGGTCTTCTATTTTACAGAAAATTTAAATAATTTAACCATGGCCTCCTTGCATCCCCAAGAAATAAGTTCTGTGACCGTAAGTAAACTTCAACAGCTTAAGTTTTCACAGTTATCTCTCCATGAGAAAGTTACAGTGAAGAAAACAGGCCATTCAACACCTGATATTCAAATATCTCAGCCAGGAATAAGCAACAAGAAGTATATTCGTAGCTTTAATTCTGAATGGTACCAACGGAAAAGTTGGCTTTGCGGCTGTGAAGTAAAAAATGCATTGTTTTGCTTCCCGTGCTTGCTGTTTGGAGGTGATGTACCGTGGACAAAAGACGGTTTTAGAAATATAAACAAAATGAAAGAAAAAAACTGAAAAACACGAGAAGTCAAAGAAGCACGTTGAAAATGTGGTTTCACTGTCACTTTTAGGGAACGTAAATATTAAGGAGAAACTTAGTGAGGCACACAGACTTTCTATCAATGAGCATAACATAAAGGTTAAAAAGAACCGTGAAATTTTATCCAAAATAAGACTGTATTTTCTTTTGTGGATACTTTGAAACTCCCTTACGTGGAGATGATGAAAAAGACGATTCAGTAAATCCAGGGGTATTTAGAGGATTGATAAATTTTGCATCTAAATTAGATCCAGATTTGAAGAATCACTTAGAAACCAGTACAGTCTTCAAAGGTGTTTCTAAGACCATTCAGAATGAGATACTTCACTGCCTGCTACAAATATACCATGAGGAGAAAAGGACAGAAATTAGAGAGGCTTCCTTAGTAGCTGTCATGGCTGATGACACTACAGATGTATCGGAACACACTCAAATGGTCCTTGTCCTACGTTACGCGTTGAATGGAGAAATATGAGCATTTTTGGAGATTCTTTATCCCAGAAAATCAAACTGCAGATGGCATATCGAAACATATTCTAGAACAATTAGACATAACTCTTCAAGGAAATGGATAAAAACTGATGAAAGGCAAAAAGCAGGAGTTCAAGCAAAAATAAAAGCAGTTTATAGTAATGCACATTTCATTCACTGCTATGCGCATCAACTTAATTTAATAATGAGAAATGCAGAAAGTATTACACGGAACGCAAAAATATTTTTCTCTAACATTTTGGCTATTCCAACATTCTTCTCAAGGTCACCGCAACATGTATCCATTCTCGAAAAGCATATGGATGTCAACATTTCACGTCCATCCTCTACAAGGTGGAACTTTAACATACGGACCGTAAACAGAGTTCATGAATATTTGCAACCTTTAAAAAGCTGCCTTACTGAAATTCAGTCAACATCAAATGCAGATGGAACCATTGCAGAAGCAACAGGAATTTTAAAATACCTGAATGATGATAATTTCATGTTTTGGTTAGTTTTTGCATCAGATAATGCCTCATGTTGAAGTAATTTACAACCACATACAATCTCGAGAAATTAGTGTGTTTAAAGTCAATGAATACACTGACGAAAAAAATAAATCCCAACACCAAGAAGGGGTTGTGTTAGATAAACGAAGTTGGTAGGCGGTGAGAGTACATCTGTAAGATGACGTCTATGCGAATTTCGCGCTCGGCGCTTATGTGTGGCGCTAGTAGCGCCCCTCAGAACATGCAAAGCAGGTTTGCTGTAAATACGCGCTGTAACGTTCGTGAGCATTAGTTATCGTTGAGATTCGACGTAGTGTGTTGATGTTAGTCAAGAATGCCTTTAAGAAGATGAAGAAGCCATTATCAACAGCTCATAGAGTTTGAATGAGGTCGTGTAATAGGGCTACGAGAAGGTGGATTTTCGTTCCGCAATATTGCAGAACGACTTGGCAGGAATGTAGCCACTGTGCATGATTGTTGGCAGCGGTGGTCAAGGGAAGGTACTGCCTCAAGAAGACCGGGTTCCGGCCGGCCACGTGGCACTACTGAGAGGGAAGACCGCCGTGTACGGCATATGGCCGTGACGCATCGTACCGCATCTGTGGCAGCAATTTGAGCTGCAGTTGCCACCACAGTGACACAACGAACTGTTACAAATCGGTTACTTGAAGGGCAGCTCCGAGCCAGACGCCCTGTAGCGTGCATTCCACTTACTCCAAACCACTGCCGTTTGCGACGTCAGTGGTGTCAAGCTAGAGCTCATTGGAGGACGGAGTGGAGATGTGTTGTGTTTTCTGATGAAAGCCGGTTCTGCCTGGGTGCCAGTGATGGCCGTGTGTTGGTTAGAAGGAGGCCAGGTGAGCGCCTGCAACCAACCTGTCTGAGGCCGAGACACACTGGACCTACACCTGGAGTTATGGTCTGGGGAGCAATTTCCTATGACAGCAGGAGTACTCTCGTGGTTATCCCACGCACCCTGACGGCACAGTTGTACGTCGGTCTGGTGATTCAACCTGTTGTGCTGCCATTCATGAACAGCATTCCAGGGGGTGTTTTCCAACAGGATAACGCTCACCCGCATATCGCTGTTGTAACCCAACATGCTCTACAGAGTGTCGACATGTTGCCGTGGCCTGAGAAGTACAATATTAGGCTAGCTTCAAGTTTAGAGAACAAGGTTAAGAAATTTTTCCCTAAATTGTTCACAAAGAGAAGAAGATATTTAAAAAAAGCAAGGTGTAGTCTATGAAGTAAAATGTAGTTGTGGACTATCTTACATTGGTGAAACAGGTCGCAGACTAGAAACTCGTATAGCTGAGCATAAAGCAGCTATAAAAAATTGCTCCAACAAGACTGGATTAGATAGGCATGTTAGAGAAACTGGGCACAGCATGGATTGGAACTCCCTTAAAGTAATCAGTTTCCAAAAAAAAAAAAAAAAAAACTGAAAGAAGGAATAGAGATTGAGAAAAATCAAAATTCCATCATCAATGACTGCAAAGGATTTTCCCTGCCTAACATCTGGCAGTATTTGTTAAAAAATAACCTAAACCGTCAAGGTTAACCGTAACTGTCAAGGTAAACCGCAACCGTGATAGTGGCAGGTAAAAAGTGACAGCAACAAGACAGCCTGAAGAAGGAGAAGAGTTTTCTCCGAAAATTTGCTATTAATGAAAAAATTTCCTAGTAAAATTCCCAAAAAAGTTGCTTTAGATTATTAATTCAATTAAACTAGGAAGCCATTTCTCAACATGAGCTTTATTCAAAGACTTAGTAGCTGTTAAATTGTTCAACAAGAAAAGCTTCACTAGTTTTAAGAATGAACTGCCTACAGAAGAGATAGTACTGACCACTGAAGCATATCCCATGATTGACAAAGAAAAGCTTGAAACTGAACTAAAAGTATCCTATTGTAGATCCGATATGCATGAATATTGCAAATTATTTGACCTTTTGAAATTTATCTTGGAAAATAATCTAGATGATGTTCTTAGTGAAATTACGAAACTGATAAAAATCCTCTTGACAATTCCCATGACAACAGCAGAACCAGAACGCTGCTTTTCAACACTGAAAATAATAAAAACTTTTCTAAGGAGCACTATGAATCCTGAAAGACTAAATGCAATGGAGAAAAATTTCCTTAACAGTCATCCAAAGATGAAAGAGAAAATTATTAATCTTTTTGTGCAAATTAAAACAAGAATGGATTTCGTTTTTAAATGAATGGATCAAGCTTGAACTGTAACAATTTAGGCTATTAGTAAGTAAAAAATATTTTTTTATGTATAAATTTTCTTTTTATATGTGTTTGTTTTGTTTTACACAATATTAAAACAATGGATAAAAATTTTCTGAAGCAGCACCCCCACTAATTTTAGCCATGAGCTGCCACTGGATGGCACAGCAGTCAGAGTTGTCCTTCTCAACAATACAAAATGACACCAGCCGTCCCTCCCCACAACTTGCCCGATCTTTCGTTATGACACCCTCTCCACTCTGTACTAACTCCTGAACTGAGGAAATTTTTTTCAAGGGAGTTCCTTTTCCAGTTACACTCCCCTCTCCTGCGCAATTATCCTGCAGATTTTTTAAAAATCAAAGGGCCATAGAAACTTTTTTTTTTAATCGCCATTTTATCTGCATTGGCATATAATCCACAGAACCTATTATGGGTGTTCAAATTTGACCTGGACTTTTGTTTCTAATACATTAGTTTGAAAAAGTGTGGGTATTATTATTGTGAGTCTGGCAACACTGGTATCTCACGCTACCAGAACACCACTTATTTCGTTAATTTTCATTGCCATGACAACTCCAGCATTGCAGAAAGAGAAATGGCGAGTGAAGGTGTTTCGACTTTGGTGCAGCAGAGAATAATTATCAAATTTATTTGCAAAGAAGGTGCGAGTGGCAGTGAAATTCACCAGAGACTTCAAAACACAGTTTGGTGATTTGTGTCTGTCCTGTTCATCCGTCTTTGAATGGTGTAAAGTGTTCAAGGAAGGCAGACAAAGCATCAGCGACAAACTGCACAAGGCAAGACTGGCAACTGCTGTTAACGACACCATGACTGCGCGTGTAAATGAGCTCATATGGAACAACAGGATTACTGTAAGTGATCTGAGCTCTGCACTGAACATCAGCGCCAGCAGCGTGCAATCATCATCCACGATAAGCCGCACTTCAGTAAAGTGTGTGCCAGATGGGTACCGAAGCAGCTGTCCGAAGAGCAGAAAGCCAGCAAGTTGCAAATTGAGAACATGTTGTTCCGAAGACATCAGAAAGAAAGAGACAACTTTCTCAGATGTGTGGTGACAGTGGACGAAACATGGACTCATCACCATATGCCGGAAAGCAAACGTGCAAGCATGGTGCTCAGACACAATGATTCGCCCCCACCCGAAAAATTCAAGATCAGGGCATCAGCCACGAAGGTAATGGCTACGGTGTTTCTGGATATTAACAAGATTATTCTTATGGATTTCCTTGAAGATTGTCAAACAATCAATGCCACCTATTACAGTGATCTCCTCAAGAACTCCCATAAGGCAGCACTGAGAAAGAAGAGACCAGGACTCCTCAACAGTGGAGTATGCCTTCTTCAAGTCAACACCAGGCCCCACACCACTAAAGTGACTATGGAAACATTGGAGGAATTGGGATGGGACATTGTACCACACCCTCCATACAGCCTGGATATGTCACTATATGACTACCACCTATTCGGCTCGTTAAAGGAATTTTGGGGAGGGCAGAAGTTCAGATCAAATGAAGAGGTGAAAAGCGTCATCCTGAGATGGTTTAAACAACAGAGTAAAAAATTCTATGAAACTGGGATTCAGAAGCTTCCAGAACGCTGGAAAAAATGTATGGACCACAATGGAGATTACTTCGAAAAGTGAGTGATGTAACATCAGTTGTATGGTAAATAAATATCTGATTAAAAAAAAAAAAAAGTCCAGGTCAAATTTGAATCTCCCTCTATATTTTTAACTATTTTTGCAATAATCCCATGGATTATACGACAAAAATTACAGTAGTTCTGTTCCTAAGTCCCAAAAGAAACATGGAAGGCATGAAAGTGCAATTTTTCTGGATACACAGCATCTGTTAAGTCGTCAATGTGTTTTGTTTTGGCATGTCTTGGTTTTTGGAAGGACTGCAGGGCCTTTTTTTCATTAACAATTTTTTCTTTCTCTCCTCTAGTAGCTGCCACTTTGTGGCATTACAATAACACTCTTAATACACTGCTCAACAAAATTAGGGAGCACCTGTTTTAAACGATTTTATTCAAAGCACTTTAGGAAATAGCTTTAATGTCTGTAAATTCTGTTTTACTCGTTCTATAAAGTGGATACAGTCTGTGGTGGTGCATTAACTTATTCAATTAAAATATAAATCGGTTAGAAGTCCTAAAAATGTTACTCACGGAAGTACGTGTTCAGTCCAACGTCAGTAGTTGTTGAGTTTCTTTGTCCAAAGTTGTATCTTGCTTCAATATGGTCAGTTGTTAGGGTTAGTTCGAGAGCCATTTCGTTATAAGTTGTACCCTACTTCGGATATGTCCAGATGTTAGGGTTAGCTCCGTTCTGGCTGTGTCAACAACATATTGAATGGGTAAAGGTTTCCAGATAAAAATTAAAGATTCTTGAGTTAAGAGTTACTATTTACATACAACTTGAAATTCCACGTCGTACTTGGCCTTTAGGGCTATCTCGTCAATGCTGCACTCTCTTGGAAGATAGCCCTAAAGGCCAAGTACGACGTGGAACTTCAAGTTGTATGTAAATAGTAACTCTTAACTCAAGAATCTTTAATTTTTATCTGGAAACCTTTACCCATTCAATATGATGTTGACACAGCCAGAACGGAGCTAACCCTAACATCTGGACATATCCGAAGTAGGGTACAACTTATAACGAAATGGCTCTCGAACTAACCCTAACAACTGACCATATTGAAGCAAGATACAACTTTGGACAAAGAAACTCAACAACTACTGACGTTGGACTGAACACGTACTTCCGTGAGTAACATTTTTAGGACTTCTAACCGATTTATATTTTAATTGAATAAGTTAATGCACCACCACAGACTGTATCCACTTTATAGAACGTGTAAAACAGAATTTACAGACGTTAAAGCGTCTTCCTGAAGAACCTTGTGGTCACATAATTGTATGTGAACTTTATGATAGAATCACATGAGATATAATGTTATTCAAAGCAGTTGGATAAAATGTTACTGAACAAATGTACATAACATATAAGGTATTGTTTACCTGATATTGTCAAAGTATTTCGCATGTTGTTGCTCTGTGAGGCACGTGCTCCTGGCCCGAGAGAGGTAGATTATGTTACGGGTTTTTTGGTTAGTTAAAATTTTTTTAGAGATAAAACAATTAGGTTATATATTTTCAGTTCAACATTCATTTATTTGCACAATCAAATGTTTTAAATTTACCATTAATTAAAAGATTGTAGTAGAAAAAGTTACACTCATCGGGTCGGGAGACGTCTCACAAGGGGTTCATTGTCTCGTTGTTACGGCGAGCGCTCTTGATATTGTCTTAATACCATCGTCGGGCCTTCTACTTCCACGCGAGGATTTTTCGCGTGTGTAGTCGCAGGAGTTGCATGTCGGGAATCGAAGGGAAGGTTTGCGGCCTGTATGTGTTAGGTGATTGTTTCTCATGTGTCGCCATCTATTGGATGAGTTGGTAGGTATATCAGTCGTAAGTAAAATTATTTTTTCATTTTTAGTGTAGATATTTTTAGTCCTTTATTAAAAGGTGTAATTTTTGTAATGTTCTTTTTCTTCTCTTTTTTATGGATTTTTTGCTTTTTATAAGTGACTTCTAGGCTGTATCTAAGGTGGTGGGGTCTTGTAAGTTGCATATTTTATCTTTTTTGTTCAATTATAACGCTTTCAGAAATCATTAATTCTTTTTCATTTGCGTGGGTGGTTAGTAATTTTATATTTTCAAAATCAGGATATTGTTTATGATCAATGCGGTGTTTGTTGAAAGTGCAGTTTTTTCTTCTTTTTGTTCCAGTTTTTTATATGTTGATGTAATCTCTTTATTAATCTATTTTTTGTGCTACCAATGTAAGAAATGTGGTCTCCAGAACTAGGTGAAACAACAGGAATTTCATATACGCCTGCTGATTGTAGTATGTTATTGTTATATTTTTTCTTTATAACTAAGTCACCAATATTCTGAACAAAATGACCAAAAAATAATGTTGTGTTTCTTCATTAAGGTGGACGTCAAGTAATTTTGGTTCCTATACTTCCAATGGAAAAACTTCTGTACACATTTTCTTCACAATTAATGCGTTCCCAAGGATGAAAATTTGAACATCGATTAAAATAGCTTCATTTTATAACTTGGAATACTTAACATTTTCTAAAACATAATTATAATTATGCAATCCAACATCTGTTTGTCTACTGACGTCATCAAATTACAGGTCACGCCATCTTTTTTCTGGTTTCAACACCACCAAAGGAAAAGTTATTAGTTTTTAATATAATTATGGTTATATTTTAAAGAATATTAAGTATTCCAAGTTATAAAATGGAGCTATTTTAATCAACGCTCAAATTTTCATCCTTGGGAACGCATTAATTGTGAAGAAAATGTGTACAAAAGTTTTTCCATTGGAAGTATGGAAGCAAAATTACTTGACGTCCACCTTAATATTAGAAATTTTCCACTTAATCCTTTAATAAAAGGAAAAGAACCTGAAAATTTGTGTTTCTTTTTGGGATGTTTTGACTAGACTCTTAATTTCTTTTTGTATTCAAAAATCAACTTTTTAACAGTTTTTGTGTCATACTCATATTGTTTGGTTGTGTTAACAATCCACTGGATTTCTTCTTCTCTGTACTTTCTATTTGAGGAATGTGTGAAGCCTCATTCACCCAATTCCTAATACTATTTACACATTCCTCAAATAGAAAGTACAGAGAAGAAGAAAACCAATGGATTATTAATACAACTAAACAATATGGGTATGACACAAAAACTGTTAAAAAATTGATTTTTGAATACTAAAAGAAATTAAAAGAGTCTTGTCAAAACATCCCATAAAAGAAACACAAATTTTCAGGTTCTTTTCCTTTTATTAGAGGATTAAGTGGAAAATTTCTAAGATTAATGAAGAAACACAACATTATTTTTTGGTCATTCTGTTCAGAATATTGGTGACTTAGTTATAAAGAAAAAATATAACAATAACATACTACAATCAGCAGGCGTATATGAAAGTCCTATTGTTTCACAGAGTTTTGGAGACCACATTTCTGACATTGGCAGCATAAAAAATAGATTAATAAAGAGATTACATCAATATACAAAAAACTGAAACAAAAAAGAAGAAAAAACTGCACTTATCCAACACTGGGTAAATCATAAACAATATCCTGATTCTGAATATATAAAATTACTAATCACCCACAGAAACAAAAAATAATTAAAGATTTCTGAAAGCGTTATAATTAAACAAAAAAAAAAAAGGTAAAATATGCAACTTACAAGACCCCACCGCCCTAGATACAGCCTGGAAGTCACTCATAAAGAGCGAAAAAATCCATAAAAAAGACAAGAAAAAGAACATTACAAAAATTACGCCATTTAATAAAGGACTAAAAATAATACACCTGTTTCTACAAATAAATAATAGCTAAAAAATATCTACACTAAAAATTAAAAAATAATTTTACTTACGACTGATATAACTACCAACTCATTCAATAGATGGCGACACATGAGAAACAATCACCTAACACATATAGGCCCAAACCTTCCCTTTGATCCCCGACATGCGACTACACACGCGAGAAATCCTCGTGTGGAAGTAGAAGGCCCGACGATGGTATTAAGACAATACCGAAAGCGCTGGCCGTAACAACGAGACCATGAACCCTTTGTGAGACATCTCTCGACCCGATGAGTATAAGTTTTTTCTACTACAATTTTTTAATTAATGGTAAATTTAAAACGTTTGATGTGCGAATGAATGAATGTTGAACTGAAAATATATAACCTAATTGTTTTATCTCTAAAAAATTTTGAACTAACCAAAAAAAAAACCGTAACATAATCGACCTCTCTCGGGTCGGGAGCACGTGCCTCACAGAGCAACAACGTGCGAAATACTTTGACAATATCAGGTAAACAATACCTTAGATATTATGTATATTTATTCTAAAGCACGTTATAACATAAGACAACCCTTAGGGTTGCCCCATGAATTGCATATTTCATATGTTATTGAACTGTCAAAAGATTCCCTCCGAATAATGAAAAACAGCTGTAGAAAGCAGTTCGACATGCAAATTAGCAACAATGAATTCAAAAGTGACGTCGATGTGACAATCCCACATAAAATGGGTGGTTCTTTCGGAACTGCATTCTTGTACCGCTGGTCGCGGGAGAAGCAGTTTGTTGCGATATCCCATGTTAGCATGCAGAATTAACACGATTTGCCAGAAATCATCGTGTGGCGAGCCATAGGAAAGTCGGAAACTGGTCAAAGTTAACGGATAGTAGCGTCCGCCATTGGAGTGAGCCGAAGTGTAATTGCATGCTTCTGGAGTGGGTTCCAAGAGATGGGAAGTGTTCGAAGATGTCCTGGTCAAGGTCATCCACGAGTTACCACCTCAAATGATGACCGTTATTTGTCATTAACAGTCCTTTGGAATAGAGGACAAAATGCCACCCAGCTGCAAAGACAACTTTTAATGGCAACCGTAAGAAGTGTATCGACACGAACAATTCGTAGACCCCTTCATGCACGTGGATCGTATGCACGTAGGCCAGTTGTTTGTATCCCACTGACCTCCCGACATCATATGGCTCAAAGAAACTGGGCTGAAGAACACTGTGATTGGGGACCAGATGAGTGGAGCAAAGTTCTCTTCTCCGTCGAGTCCCAGATTCAGCCTAGAGCTGGATAATCGACAAATTCTGATCTGAAGAGAACGTGGCACCCGATACAATGCAGCACATGTCCAAGAAAGATTGTGTTTTGGTGGAGGCGGTGTGCTTGTTTAGGCAAGGATAAGCGTAGGTGGGCGTACTGACCTGCACGTCATTCGGAATGGGACCCTCCCTTACTGCTCAAAGGTACAGGGACGAAATTCTTAGAACCTTGGTTGTGCCTTATATTGCTGTCATCAGCGATTCAGCCCTTTTATGGATGACAATGCCCGACCTCATAGAGCGTGCCTTGTGAATCAGATGCTTGAAGAGGAAACAATAGAGCATATGGACTGGCCGGCACGCTCCCCGGATTTGAATCCGATCGAACATGCTTGGGACACATTAAGCAGACGCATTGCTGCTAGACCACAACCTCAGTTGACTCACCTTCAGTTGACAAATGCCCTTCTTGAAAAGTGGGGAAGAATCCCCAAAACCTCCTCGACCACCTGATAAATTGAATGCCCCACAGGTGTGAAGCCGTCTTGTACGTTTGAGGTGACCACACACCTTATAAGACAGATGACGAAGTTCGTCAATACTTATTTTTTCTTCTCCAAAAGATATGGGTAATAATGATTTTTTATGGCACCAGGTGTGTTTCCTGTAAAAATGATCTTTGTCACAGTAAAACATGATTTTTCACCTGTTCAATTCTTAATTTTCTTGTGCCTTTCATAAATATATTTTTATATTATGCTGCATATTTACCAGCAGTTGTCTGTTCTCGCTAAATCACCTGCTTCCCTAATTTTGTTGAGCAGTGTACATTCATACATGCATGCACAAACCTGATATTCATGTCACGTGGAATGAATATGACTATTCTTTGTGTTTAAGCAAATGGACAACATCTGGTGCCTCATGAGAAAACAGCGTAGCTATGACATTTCAGATTATGCTTTCTAATGACACTAAAAGACAGTAATTAATAGCGGCATTTAAGTTTTTACCAGTCTCTCTGTTTGTATAGTTTTAATACATACATACTGTATCGAAGATATATTGTAATGATTATTAGAATGCTGAGCAATGGCTAAAACAAAATGGATACTGTTATCTCTTTAGGTGTTTTCTATATGACTGAAAATAGATGCATCATTCCTTTTGACTGAAGGTCTATTAAATTCTTTTTTGCCATTGCTATAAATAAAATGAATGACCTTCACCTCTTGAGATATTAGATTTCTTGAAGAATTCACGCACAGCTATTAATGTAAATGTTAGCTCTCTACAATATAAGACTGAAAACTTGGATGTTATCTATGAACAATGAAAATCATTGTTAATAGAAACTCACACAAAGGTTGCTCTTTCTTGGCACATTTACTACACGTATCTTTCTGCCGACTTGTCACAATGCGTGATAAGCCTTTCATGGTCGTCATATTTCTTTCCTGTGTCATCATACATTGGTGTGCAAAAATTAAGGACGAAGAGGAGAAATTAGCATAACAACGGAACGAGCAGGCAGAACGGAACGAAAGACCACTCAGTAAATAGACTAGGGTCCGGTACGGTAGGGCATGCGCATATATGTAGCATGACGGGTGGGGGTTGGAAGGGTATAAAGCACACGGGCGGTGTACACTCAGCAATTCGGTGTAAGCTATTGCACGGTGTACATCGGTTTGAACGACGTCGAGTTGCTGCCACCGTGTGATATGGCCAACAGGCAATCCAGTAGACAACATCTGGATAACTTTACCCAAGGTCGCGTCATTGGGAAGTTGGAAGAAGGCCGAAGTGTGACCGAGGAGTTCGGGATCGCTCACAGCATCGTTTCACGAGCTTGGAGAGCATTTCAAACGACAGGAACAGCTGTCCGAGAGTTTAGCAGTGGTCGTCTATGAGCAACCACGGCGGCGGACGACCGGTATATTGTCCTACAGGCGAGAACAGACAGACGACAGACAGCGGGAGAAATCACAAGGCACATGCAACAGACAACTGGACGTCCATTACTGCGTTTTACTGTGGCCAGGTGGCTGCACAAAGGTGGTCTATTTGCATGGCGACCAGTATGGTGTGTGCCATTAACGCCTGCTCATCGGAGACGACGGTTTCTGTGGTGCCAGGAACACAAGAACTGGACACATCAGCAATGGGGTTGAGTTCTCTTTATGGATGAGAGCCGATTTAGTCTGACGAGCGATTCCGGACGTATACACATCTGTAGAGAGCAGGAAACACGCAATCACACCTCCAACATCATCGAAAGGGACTGGCTTGGAGGTGGCGGAGTTCTCGTTTGGGGCGGTATCATGCTTGGTAGCCATACTGACCTCCACATCTTCCAAGGAGGTTCAGTCACTGGTGTCCGCTATTGTACCGAGGTTCTCCTGCCTCATGTGCGTCTGTTTAGAGGTGCTGTGGGTCCAGAGTTCCTCTTCATGGACGACAACGCTACACCTCATCGTACAGTGGCTGTCACAGAGCTGTTGGAGAGTGAAGATATTCAACGCATGGATTGACCCGCAAGGTCCCCAGACCTAAATCCAATCGAACACGTGTGGGACCTTCTCGGGAGACGCTTGGCAGCACGTCACCAGCTGCCAGCAACGATTCCGCAGCTGCGATTGGTGCTACAAGAGGAATGGGCCGCGATGCCTCAACAGCTCCTTGACAACCTCGTCCTCAGCATGGACAGAAGTTGTAAATCCTGCAACGCAGTCAGGGGTGATCATATCTCTTACTAAAGACTGGATTTTTCTTGGCAGCCGCCTGTTACATGGACGTTTCTGTCTTCTGTCCAGTTGTTCTCGAAGCTACCTTTACAATAAAGTGCCTTTGTATCCTTTGGATTCCTTGTTTGGACGGTTTTGCTCACTTGTCTCATATTCTTACATTTTGGTTATCTTATGGTATGATTTGAGTCGATGTGGAGCACTTCTGCACGACGTTACATTCGAAAAACTGTCTCATCCTAAATTTTTGCACGCCAGTGTATATAGCCTTGCGAGTTTTTTTTTTTGTTTTTTTTTGAGCCAACATTTTACAGCCACAATCACATATTTCCCACATATGGGCACCCTTCATTCACTTCAACTTATATTAAAAACTCTAAAACACTATACAGAACCCTATCGTCATTAATCGAAAACTTGAACCCTAACTCTCTTGGTTGTTAAATACCTTCCACGTCTTATTATTCACAACATCCATACATATCAATACATACATTAAAAAACAGTATTTTATATACACTATTTACAACACCCCTATTTTATCCACTCAATTCATTTACTCAGTGGCTCAACCCTCTTCTCCTTACACTAAATAGTTTTCCGATGGGAAACACGATACACCTAACCACTGACACCGCCAACCCCACATCCAAAGAGGCAGATGAGGTCATGGATGTGGGGTTGGCGGTGTCATTGGTTAGGCGCATCACGTTTCCCATTGGAAAACTATTTAGTGTAAGGAGAAGAGGGTTGAGCCACTGAGTAAATGAATTGAGTGAATAAAATAGGGGTGTTGTAAATAATGTATATAAAATGCTGTTTTTTAATGTATGTATTGATATGTATGGATGTTGTGAATAATAAGACGTGGACGGTATTTAACGACCAAGAGAGTTAGGGTTAAAGTTTTTGATGAATGACGAGAGGGTTCTGTATAGTGTTTTAGAGTTTTTAATATAAGTTGAAGTTAATGAAGGGTGCCCATATGTGGGAAATCTGTGGATGTGGCTTTAAAATGTCGGCTGAAAAAAAAAAAAAAAAAACTGGCAAGAGTATATGTGAAGACACGGGGAAGAGATACGATGACCACGAAAGGCCTATCACACATTATGATGACAAGTCGGCCGAAAGATACATGTAGTAAATGTGCCAAGAAGTAACAACCTTTGGGTGAGTTTCTATTAACGATGTTAATTACAATTTGCATGTAAAATATAAGAACAATGTTCAGGAATATGTATGTATTCTCAGGTTGTGTCTTTTGTTTTTATAATGTAAATCAGAGATATGAGCTGAAAATAAACCTTTTTAACAAGCCACAATCTTGACAGTTGCATAAATAATAGCACAGAAACAAAAACATATTGTGAGACCTGCCTTCTCACACAGTCACAACACAGAAGCTAACTGAAAACTTAAATGGCAATAATTATGCAGTTTGGAAGTTTAAGTTGGAGCCGTATTTAATCAAGCAAAGGTCTATGCAAGGTTCATACACACTCTTTTAAGGAAAACAAAAATTCAATGATTTTCCCTTGACTTTTCAATGACTACAGTAAAAAAATTTCATAACCTGCTGCATACACATGAAAGCCAAATATTTACCAATAATTGTTTACACTTGTAGATGCACCCTCATTTTTAGCTATTTCCACATGATTTACATGATAAATACAGCATTTACTTATTGGAACATAAGCTATAGCAAACACAGTTTCTTTCACTACATATGAACTACTTAACCATTTCACTGTCTGGGAATATTATCTATTGTACTAACATGCTTATTTGTCTGCAAAAACTATGCAACATATATAAGAGTCGACTAATTTTTAGGGTCCATAAAATTTCTGAAGTTACAAACTTGTAACGTTACATGCTACATTTCCTGAAAGGCTGTATTGACTAGGTTCGCCTTTTTGTAGAATCTCTATAACTGCCGGGACCCCATATTTTGGCAGTCTTCTTAAAAAAAAATATATATCTTTCACACTTTTATTTTAATTTGTTTTTACAATTTTTATTTTTGAGAAATGTGAACCCTTGAACATGTGTTCAAATGCTGTTAGAAGGAGCAATGGAGAAAAACTGATGTGGAAATTTGGGTATGATGGCAGAATAAATATGTTCCAAGACAAATTATCTGCTGACAGTATTTAAAAAAAAAATTTTTTTTTTCACCAAAGGCTAATGAGATTGTAGTGGCAGAGGTGCCAACCTCTGGCAGAACCTATCAGTAATCAATAGGGTATTTTTCAGTAATGTTTCAGTAATGGAACACAAACTTTCAGTAATATTTTCAGTAATGGAACACACCATTTTTTTCAAAGTTAAGGACAATATTACAGTACTACTGTGTAACCTGTAATACTTGTATGAGGTGCCTATCGGTAATCACCATACGAAGCCTCATCGTTTACACATGGGAAGGGTATTTCATGAGAAATTAATGTGTGAAATACCTTATAACATGACCCTTCTAATTTAATGGTTAATATTTTTTAATAACCCAAGTGGGAATGAATATTGGCAAGATATCGAGCTGATATTGGTTATGATGGCCGAATGTCAGTTAATATCGGACACATACCTGCCAACCAAAATTTCCCTAAATCAAAAAGATTGCTTGCAGAAATTAAGATTTACCATAGTATCAATAAGATTTTCCCTAAAATTAAGAAGATTTGCAACAGTACCAGAACTGTTAATTCACAATTATCTATTATTAGGGGAGAGTGGTAATGTATGGAATGTGCTAGCAGTAAGTTTGATGACACTTGTTTTCAATTATTTTTCTGTATCAGTCACTCATAGATGGAGTTCAGAAATTGTGATGATTTTCAAGTTTTTAATTTTTCTTTTTTTGATTGAATGACACAATTTTAGAAAGAACTTTATTTCATTTAAACAATGACAAGACAGTGACCTTTCTTTTTTATGCCCTTGGATGACAATTTTATCTATCATGAATGCATGGCAGCATTGTTTTAGATAAAGGATGAATAGTGTAACTTTGAGAATATGAATACTTTTGAACACAAATTTTCAGCTTCGTCACTTTCGTTTTTGAACCCCCCCTCCCCATCCTCTCTTTATCAAGCTGAAACGCAAATCTTTTTTTGGGGGGGGGGGGGGGTATATCTAAGAATGCAGGATACATGTTTAGAACATCGTTGGGAAAAAGAAAATACAGTTACGGGAGAAATCTTTTCTAAGTCCGATTTCTGTTTTCGGACATTAGCCCTCCATTATTTACAAGTTGAAATACAAATATTTATGAAATAAAATTATATCTAACAACAATACTAAGCAGAGGAAACATCGCATGAAAACTAAAATGAGGATTACGAGAGAAATCTTTACTGCGTCTAACTTCCGTTTTCGAAAGTTTTGAAAGACGAAACTTCCGTTTTCGAGTTAGTTTCAGGCGAAAAACATTCTCCCCCACTACCAATTGCCCTGAAATTTCCATTCAGTTATGCATCGATCTCGAGGATAACTCAAATTATGACGGAAAAGGAGAAATTCCTCGAAGCCGTTGCACACTCATGCCTGAAGATTACAGGGAAATTCTTACGCCGTCGAATTTCCGTTTTCGGAAATTTTCCCTCCACTTTCACCCTGAAATACAAATATTTCTGGAATAAAGTGATGTATGACAACAATACTGGACAGAGGCAACATCGCAGGAAAACAAAATTACGATTATGGAAAAAATCTTTATTTCATTTACTTCCGTTTTTGAAAGACAAAATACCATCCCGATGCGTATTTTTACGCGTTGGTAAAATTTCGATGCATAAACACTTTTTTATGCATGCTAGATGCATGATTACGCATTTTCGCGAACTCTGCATGGCGTAGAATTAAAAATTTTTAGAACTTCGGCGCAATTAGCGCAGCTATTCCAACACTGAGAGAGAGGGAGTTTGGAAGAATGGGCGTGGGGGGGATTGCGATCTATAAATGAATATCGCTGACTGCTAGAAACATGAGATAACATAATGAATGTTCAATCGCTATGAGGTCATAAAAAAAAAAAGTAGGAGTTTACATTAAGCAACAATAAACAATGATATCGATTTCCATAAAAAAAAAAAATAATAAAAAAATTTACGAGCCTTTGTGGCGAAAATCCGAAAGAAACTATCTTCCGACCATAACACCACCTCAAAATCCGGTTCGGGAAATCCACAATACTTGGCAGGTATGCGGACGTCATTGCACCGATAATGGCTTTACGCAATATCGCCTTGCCATTTTCACCCGATATCCGTCCGATATTGGCTTTACTGATGTATCCAATATCTGAATTTCAATGGCGCTTACTTAGAAAACAGCACCAATTAAACGTTTTCGCATTTGTGTGAAAAGAACTATAAATGTATTCGCAAAATGCGATCGCAGTTTAAACCGTGATTTTAACAAAAAAGGATACAAAATTCAGAACTTTTACGAAATACACTGAAATCCGTAATTCTTCCAACCATTCCGTAATTAGGCAGCTGAAACCGTAATAATTACGGAAAATCTATAATGGTTGGCACCTCTGTAGTGGTGTTTATTGTTTGTGTTTTTTCACCCCAAAAACAATGTGCAATGTGCATATGACATTTACAAAACAAGACAGATGACACTAAATTTTCAATTGTAATGAGCTTGTCTTTTGAATTCTTTTTGACATGAAAAAAATATTTCAAAGCAGATTTTTAGAAAATCTAAAAATTCAGCAAAAAAAAAAAAAATCTCGCCTAGAGGGAAACTGAGCATAATTTAAAATACACAATGCAATCGGGATTATTAATAGTCAAAGAAACTGGTTGCAAGAAGAAGAAAAAAATTAAACCAGGTTTCTGCAATCAATAAAACATTCAGAATTAAAAATTGCTTTTCACTTCCACAAGAAGCTAAAAAGTATGTTATGAAAATTAACAAATTGTGCACAAAAAGTTTCTCACAGTTGAAGGAAGAAATCAGAGACAAAGGGATTTTCAAATTAAACAGTTAGAAAAAGAGACAGAGGAAAACATGTTATAACTCCATGCCTCTAGTGGAAAAACTGTGTGTTATTTAAAGAAGAAAATTGGTGCAAACTACTCTCATAATAAAGAATACATCAGAAACAAACTCTTTATAAAGAAGAGTATCCACCTCAAAAATAATTTTAAGGGATTTTTAGAATTTTTAAACTCTTCTAAATAGAAATACATGTCAATGCCCCTGGAAGAAGAATTTTGAATAACAGAAAACTAGAAAATGTATGAAAAGTAATCTTCATAGCAAAAACTATACTAAAGAAAAATAATTTTTTTCAAATATGCCTTCAAGAAGCACAGATAACAAGAAAAAAAAATGTCGTTCTCGTCCCCTTGGAAGGAAAACTGCACATTATTTAAAAAGGATAATGTTCCTCATCCTTATGGTGGCAAATGGCATACAGTAAAAAAAAATCAATAGGATTTTTAGAAGTGGCAATACAGTTGCAAACAAAAATACACAGTAATACCATCTAGCACCAGAACTGTAAACTAAAAAAAGAACAATAATAATAATAAAAAAAAACACACTAGTACATCAAAATGTTTCACAAGGTGAATGGTATCCAGCATTAAAAGAATTTTCTAATTGGACTTTAAGCAGAGATATTGAGAAAAACAGATGAAATATTTGTGCCCACTGGTGGGAAAATCGCACATTAATTTGGGCAGCTAAATGCTTTTGCAGTTAATACTATCAGACCACAAAAGAATTTTTTTTATCAAGTTTTTAAACATGCAGAATTTGCTGTAAGTAGGCTGTAAGCAGAAATGTCAGCTCATGTCCTGTAAAGGCAAATGTGTGCACTAAAGAAAAACTGAAATCATATGCAAAACATTTTGCACCAGAAATGCTCTCAGACAAAGAACGATTTTTTTAAATCTGACAGTTAGACACAGAGATATGGGGTAACCCCCCCCCCCAAGCAGAGTAGCAGAATTCAGGCCTACGCTGTACGTGGATAGTTTCTAAATTATTAGAAGATTCTGCAGATAGTTTTTCTTTGTAGATTAAAAATAAAATAAAATAAAATGTTATCTACAGTAATTAAAACACTTACTCAAGGCTTTACTTAGACTAATATACTTAATTCTATATTTTAACTTGAAGAACTTTCTATTTTTTTTTTATTTTTTTTTTTACAGGCATTTCTGGCCTCTAGATTTTATCAAGGCCTGTTCTCGATGTATAGGAGCTATATAAAAAGTTTCGTTTACACAGAAATAATTTAAATTGTATTGCCAGGTTCATCTTGCAGATGCCAGTTATTAAATTAAAATATTTTCCTTGTGTATTTTGTAAGTCTACTATTTTTGAATTAAGTTACTGAAAATGTTATTTATAATTTTTGAGGTTCATTAATGGAACTGTTTTTCTGGATATAAAACCTTTTTTTAATTAGTTGCTTGTTTTTATGAGGTTCATAGTCCAATATTTTAATATTTTGCCATAAAGGATCATTTCACACACATTACTGCGCATTCAGTTGTAATGTACTTATTTTGTTCACACTGGGATCTGTAATGTTCTAACAATAATTTATTGTTTTATTCATTTTCTTTAAATTATGTTATTCTGTTATTGTGGTTCGAGCTTCGCACATTAGCAGCAAGTCTTCTGTCTCAATGGTTGTGTACGCAGATACATTTTATTTTTATACAACTCTGCCCCCAAGTCAGAAAAACTATTCATTATTTTAAGCAGAAGATATTCTCCATTTTCTTTTTTTTCGTGGTGAGTGGTTTTCAGAATCACACATATTGCTGCAAATACATCAGAAACATGCACTTATGCCCCTAGAGGCAAAAAACTTGTATACTAAAAATTAGACATTATACACAGAACATTTTCCAACATGAGCTCTAACTGATGCAATAAGAATTTTTCAAGTAATTCTTTTAGAAGCTGAGATATTAGTAAAATCACAATTTACCTTCATGACCCCAGCAGAGAAACTATGATTTACTTAAAAAAGAAACTGCACCCAAAATAGTCTTCGTGATAAATGGTATCGAAAGGAACTATTATTATTTTATTTTTTTTTGGTTGGAGGTTTAAACGTCCACCGTGAGCAACTCAATGGGCTATAAGCAGTCGCCCGTCCCTAATTTAGGGCCACTGGTTCCTGGGAAGGGAGAGAGCCAGTGTTGTAAGACAAACACAACATCCATGCCTCACCGGGATTCAAACCTGGACCCCTTTCGGACGAATGATCAGAAGCCATCGTTTAGACCACTGCGCCACCGGGGTGGCAAATAATTTTTCAATTGGCTATTTAGAAGCAATGACAGGGATTACAATATATTTTGAATTCAGTAGCATCCACTCTTACATCCTCTAATAGTAAAGTTATGCATGGGGGGGGGGAGCAGAAAGCATTGTTCTCACATTTTAGGCAACCCAAAGCAAATATTTTTTTTTTTTTTTTTTCAAATCCAACTAATAGCTGTAGATATATGGTGTTCACAGAAGAATGGACAAAGCGATATCATAAGTATGTACTTTTTTTTTTTTTACAAAAGATGTGCTGAAAATGGAAATATATCGCATGAAAGTTAGAAGCTGCTATACAAAATTATTTCATAGCAGATTTCCTATGCGTAATTTTCTGAACAAACATCATCCTGCAGTGTATGTTGTTGATGATTATGCTTGTAATAATGTTGACAAAATATCAAGATGTATAGTTAAGCTTGGTCAATTAATTTTACACCATCACCTGAGCAAACAAAAGAGAAGTCACATGAAATTTAGTTCTTTACAAAGGCTAAATATGTTGCAGCTGCATATGCATGTCAGAAACATGTACAACTGAGAAATTTCCAAAGACTGTCAATTTCCACAAACTGAACTAACAATTGTACATAACAATAAAACAGGTATTAACATCATTGTTTACAAAAGAGAAAAAAGTGGTAACTAAAGAAGCATTTGGCCATCAAGGCAGGTTTTAAAAAGGAGTTCTGAACAGTATCATACAAACAAAATATATACCTACTAAGAAATGATAGAAGATATTCTGACAAAATGAACTGGATGAAAAAAGTTTAAATCTCTCCGAGCAGGTTCGGGACTTTGACTCAACTACAATACTCAGCATCCTGGCAAGTGGGAGAATGTCAGAAGACTTGAATAAATTTATAAAAAAGTACAATATTGCTGGGATATCCTCATGAAAAAATTAGTAATGGAAGTAATTCATTCATGCAAAAGTTATTCACAAATGCTCATTCAAATGAATGATCATTCACTTTGCATCCACTCCCAGCTGGTTGTCTCATTACACTCACTAAGCAAACCATTCTGTTTCAGAAAAAAAAAAGAAAAAAAAAGAAAGGAAAGTGAGGACCTTTTACTCATTTATGAAAGTTAAATCAAATTAATTTTTAGAAAGTATTTCATACTTTTCATTAAAGAATTTTTTTAATGTTACATATTTTTGCTGCTTTTCATAAATACTTTGAGAGACATAACATATCATCACAGTCACTTCTAACTTCCTTCCACTTGCCCATATAACTGAAAGGCACAGTTTTGAATTCCTAACCTGCAGAAGAATCAACATCATGAAAACTCAACCACTCTGAGTCAGTAGAAGATAAGCAGAACTAACAGTATTGGTTATCTGCATGTTCCTTCAATTCATCTTGTTGACGTAGAAAAATAACTGACAAAAATGGACCTGTTTGCCTGCATCCCCACAATGACTAGCAGATACATCACCTGATTCACTTGTCTAGTTGAACAGCTACCCCATTTGCACAGATAAAAAGAATTTGAAGTTGTGTTCTCAGATTTCAGCGCAAGAAACACTCATGACCTTAGACGCAAAAGAAGCACACATGAAATGACCTCAGAAGTTCTGCAGATGTGGCCCCTTTATTTTCCAATGACATTGTAACCATCTGGTCAGGGAGGCTGAAAATTCAAAAACCAAGAATTTCAGCTCTGATGGACCAGGGTTCACAATGGCTTTTGGAAGTCTTATGTAAAGTGTTTTTTGGGAGTCCAAAACCTATTTTTCAGGAGTTGAAGACATCAGAACTTTTTAAAGTTTAATTTCACTGAAAATGCATGGCTTCTCATTGCTTAGTCACTATCAACAAATTATGCAAGCATTTTTCTTCTTGTTTACAAAAAAAAAAAAAATTAAAATCAAAACATCAACTCTCCGTCACCACCCTTCATTTCCTAAAAAGTTTTTTTTTTTTTTTTTTTTGGCATAGTGAGCACAGCAACGTTTCTAAACGTCAATTTTGTTTTAAACAAAAATAAAAAAATGCTTGCTGTGCCCATCATGATGCTAGAAATGACCAAGGAATGGCAAAACACAAGTTTCAAGCAATAATAATGTAAAACATTGGTACTACATTGCTAACTCTGTCATGAAAACAATTCTACAGGTTGCTGAAATAGCTCAGGATTCCATCACAGACACAGATTTTAAAATTTAATTTTGCCATTAAAAGGTAAAAAGCGCAAAAAAATGCTTGCCCCACTGATTCGTTTTGAAGAAGAGATTAGAGATTGGAAAACATGTATTTAATCAGAAAAAAAGTTCTTAAAAATGTAGAGTCCCTCTTATTCACTATTACCAAAAATACTCTTATTCACTATTACCAAAAATATTAAAAACAAGAAACATAATCAGAAAATATAAAAATTAAATAAAATCAGGAGGAGAAATAAAAAAAAGAAAAAAGAAAAGAAAATGTAGCTCGGTCAGAAAAATTTGAAATTCCAAAAATCAAGGAACATTCCTATCACTACTAGAACAATATATAATTTCCGGCAGTTCTAAACCTTTTGGGATGGCATGAAGATGCCCCCCCCCCAAAAAAAAATATTCAGGAAATGTCTCATGATATTAAAAGCATTCAATAAACAATCTTACAAATGTTAGAAATTTGAAAACATGAAAATAAACTTTTCATAGATTCTGAAAAACAAAAAAAACAACAACTGTTATTTCAATGAGATTTGCAATTTTTTCAGTATGTTCGACTTCCCATACTCCATAGTGCGCCAATAATTTCCGCAGTGACTACTGAGAACCTGCGGTACTTGGAGTGTGTAGGTTTTCTCTGAAGCAACGTTGTGGCATGTGATGAAGTTTATCCAATCATACCTACTGCTTACCCTATCAGCAGGAAAGAACCAAGTGTATGTCATCTGGAAAGGTGAACTTATAAATAGCTTCCAGCAGACAAAGGCAAATCACAAAAAAAAAAAAAAAAAAAAAAGGAAAAGTTCACTTTTTGCTTGGTGTATGAGCCATTAAAAGCATCGAAAAAGTCAGAAGAAGTGCAATAATCTCCAAGAGTCAATTAAGTTTAAGGACTTTTCCAGGAGTATGAGGGAAAATATTGCCCCTTTAAGGTGTTCTTAAATTCCTGGAAACATACGAATCCTGATTTAAAGAGTAGTTCAAATGAAACACAGGAGAGGCTGATTAGATGAAATATAGTGAAAATATATGGCCTGTACATGGCTTCAGCAATGAAAATTTATATTAATTGTAGTGCTACTTCTAAATCTTATAACAATCAACAGCCACACTTGACCAAAAAAGAACCATAACACCCATTCCAACCGAAATCACATCTTTAACATTTTTTGTTACTATGAAAGCAACTGCTGCTTATGCTGAAAAACAAAGCCAAAAGGAAACGCACACACACATGCACTGTTAAAAAAAAAGGGGTCTGGTTCACTTGCCCGACGTGTACTTCACCGAAGGGTCACTTAACTGAAAATCACTTCACCGGAAAGATTGTTTCACAGAAAGATCACTTGATCGAAAAGTTCATTTCACAGAAAGGTCTCTTTACCTAAAAGTTCATTTCGTCAAAAGGTCATTTCACCGAAGGGACAGTTTATTGAAAACTTTGGATTTCATTACAGGATCTGTTGAAGCATGGTGCAAGTTCGGCAGACAAACCACCGAAATGTTAGGGGATTCTACTCAAATTGTACTTTTGATTTCTCCATGTCACAGAGAATGCAGAGATTTAGTTTTAAGACAAATCTTTTTTTTTTTTTTTAAGACAATGGGCCTCGCTTAGGCCATTTTAGGAAATTTTGATCATGTTCATAAGGTTTACATAAAAGTCATGTTCAGTGCTCATGTTCATAAGATTTACATAAAAAGTAAAATTAATAATGTTGCCCATTTTTTCAGGCAAAAAGAACAATTTTAGGTCTCTAGGCTTTGGCTTAGGCCTTTTTACACAATTTCAATCGTGCAAACTCATGTTCATACGGTTTACATAAAAAGTCAAGTTAATAATGTTGAACATTTTTTCAGGCAAAAAGAATCAAGTTTAGGGCTCTAGGCCTCGGCTTAGGCCTTTTTAGCAAATTTTAAATGTGCGTGCTCATGTTCATAAGGTTTACATAAAAAGTTACTTTACATTTTATGTAATGCTTATGAATATGAGTACGGTTAAAATCTGTTAAAATGGTCTGTATCTAGGCTTACGGTAAAAAAATTAATGTTTTGTGGTTGAGTAAAAGTGGAACATTATTTACCTGATTTGCTATGTAACCCTTATGAATATGAGCTCAGAGCATTAAAATTTGACAAAAAGGCAGAGATCTAGGCCTTATAATTAATGTTATATTTAAAAAAACCTACTCATGGAGAGGTGTTTCATAGAAATTAAAAGTGTATTCTGATAATGTTTAGTGGTCAGTTTTTCAAAACCCCGCACCACACTCGAACAAATCTCTAACAACAAAATTCTAAGTTTTCGATAAACTGACCATTCAGTGAAATGATCTTTCGATAAAATGAACTTTTAGGTAAAGTAATCTTTCTGTGAAATGAACTTTTCGAGAAAATGAACTTTTAGGTGAAGTGACCTTTCGGTGAAATGAACTTTTCGGTCATGTGTAACCCTTCGGTGAAATGTACCTTTCGATCAAATGAACGATACCCCCCCCCCCCCCCAAAAGAACTATCAGTATATCATTAAAAATAAAAGATTGCAAATTACCTATACAAAACTAATAAACTCCCCCCCCCCACCCTGCAGAAAAAAACAAGACATTATTCTAATGTTCCAAAATATTATTTTACACATGGAAATTCAATGTTATGCACCAAAACTTACTATTTTAACATCAGAACAAGGGCAATCAAAATAGGATGATATCAGCTGTTCAATTCTGAAAAGAGGATAAATGAAATTTGTTTAATATGACAGAACGAAAAGAAAAACTGCACCATTTGAAAATGTATTTAATAGCATGCAATGAATACACCACAATTCAAAAACACATACAGGATAAAGAACAAGAGGATACTAATAATTTACATTATGATACATATCTATATACAATATCAAGTTGGAAAAAATATTCAACATTAAATTAGTTGATTGGTTGATTTGTATTTAGTGGCGCAAGGGCTTCAATGAGCTAAAGAGTGTCAAGTCCAGTGGTTTATAATGCACTCATTGTTAAAAAAATAGTTGTACCCAGAAGGATTGGTTGGATTGCAATGCTATTCAGGAGGAAGATAAAGGTTACCAGGAACAATAAATGATTATACATTGAGACTGATATGGACAATATTTATTGAGCTACACGCCAATAAGTAGTGACTCTCAGTATGGCGTTGGGCTGCCATGTTTGCTCACACAGCATGCCAGATGTCTCGGCATGGAGTTGTACAGGTTCCTAATGGGGTCTTGTGATAAGCCATCCCATGCAGCTTGAATCTTCTCATGTAGTTTCTGCAGAGTGTGAGGTAAGGGTGGAGTGTGGATAGTGCGTCCAACAGCATCCCACACATTTTCAATCGGTGATAGGTCTGGCGATGCGGCTGGCCATAGCAGACTGTCAGTGCCTTGAACGCAAGCTCTAGAGACAGCAGCAGCATGCAGACAAGCGTTGTCCTGTCCGAAAATCGCACCAGTGAGCGTTCAGAAAAGGTATGGCCACTGGTTGTAGGACCTCATTAACATAATGTTGTGCTGTCAAAGTGTCTGTAATGAACATCAAAGGTGATCTGGTATTGTAGGTAACTGCACCCCACACCATGACACCGGGCCTTCTGGAGTGTGATGCTCGACAACAAACTGTTGATCTTGGCGCTGACCATGGTGCCTCCACACACAGATTCGTTAGTTGTCTCCACCATGACAAAAGTGGGACTCGTCACTGAAGATCACCCGCTGCCATTCTGAGTGGCTCCATGACAGCCTGGCACAACACCATTGCAGTCTTTGGTGATGATGCAATGATGTTAAGGGCAGTCATCATAATGGTCTGCGTGCAAGTAGTCCTACATTGTGCAACTGTCTGCCAATGGTGCTGGCACTAATTGGACAATGCATGGAGGGCACTTCTGCTTGCTGAATATCCGCAATCACAGCTGTTGGGTCACTCCGTGCATGTCGGACAACCCGTCGGTCCTCTCTCTCTGTGGTTCGTCTCGGTCTCCCAGACTCTTCCTGTCAGTGTTGTGTGCCTTGTTCTATCCACTGCCACCAACAGTGTGTTATGGTGATATCTGCATGATTCGTATGACGATAAGACCATCCCACTTCTCGGAGCCTAACGACATGGCTCCTCTTGAACTCCTCCAACTGCTCAAATTGCTTCCGAACTTTTCTCCAAGGCATACTTCATTTGCAAAGGATGCAACTAACACAACAGCATGAGTTAGAATGGCAAGCGTGCGCAACGGGACGACCTTATATAGCCAGTCTGGCACAGGGCTATGACCCCTCCTTGCTTGCATCACGAGTGGCCGAGCACGATACTTGAATAATTTGCATGTCTCAAGATGTCAAACCTACTCACCAAGCTTCATTCCTGTCGGTTGCTTCCTTCTGGGTGCAACTATATTTTTGACGATGAGTGTAGTAATGAAAACAACATTAAACCATAACAAAAAGGATTTCACAGAACAAACTCAGGAAATAGTGTAAATGGCCAACAAATAGAAAATGGACTACACAAAACGTAAAAAACCAGTACAATGTAAAAAACAGAACACAGAAGACACATCACAATTGTCATCTAAAAGGCTACTCAGGGTTACCGAACCATCTGGAAGATGGAAACACCAGTGCAACATAAAAAACATAATAATTCCCATCTAAAAGTCTACTCAGGATTACTGAACAGTCTGGAAAAGTGGGTAAAAGCAAGAAACATGTTCACAAACAAAATTATGACCTTTCAGAGAGCCCAGCACTTCATCCTCAGGTAAAAAGACCATCTTTGGCCTAGACCATCTTATAGTCTTTTTACCTAAAGATGGAGTGCTAGGCACTTGGAAAGATCTTGCATTTTAGCAATTTTAAGAAATTAAACGTTTAATCTGTGTGTACATATGTTTAATACCATTAATCGTGTACTGACGGCAACCTTTTTCAATTAGATATGCAATACTATTGGGTATATAAATAAGTTTTGAGGGATTTGAGGTGAACAAAACACGTTGAAGAACAGAAACAATATTTTAATATTAATCAAAGTATGCTCTCTCTGAAGCTACAACTTTACCCCATCTTTCGGGCAGTGAATGTATGCCCCTAAGGAAGAATTCCAGTTCCTTGGAAGAGATCCAGTTGTCCAGCCAATTTTTGACGTCTCCATAAGAACTAAACCGTTCTCCAGAAAGTGCTGACTGCATCAACCGGAACAAATGGTAATCCGATGGCGCAATACCTGGCGAATATGGCGGGTGGGGTAGAACTTCCCAGTCGGATCCTTCTAAGTACTTTTTCACAGGTCGAGAAACATGTGATCTTGCATTGTCATGCTGTAAGATGACTATGTTGTGTCTATTCTCCCATTCCGGCCGTTTTTGCATGAGAACTCATTTTAAACGCATTAATTGGGTTCGATACTGATCACCAGCAGATGTGGCAACCTTCAAAATCCAAAAATCAGGAGATTTTTTACAGCTCATAAAATCCCATAAGTGCTATTTTTTATCGACATTTTTCAGATGCAGGAGCAATTTTCCAGAAGTAGTATTATTGGTACATAGCATTTT
Source organism: Macrothele yani (assembly GCA_039090855.1). NCBI lineage: Eukaryota > Metazoa > Arthropoda > Arachnida > Araneae > Macrothelidae > Macrothele > Macrothele yani. The sequence goes on from CM077004.1 coordinate 46,209,033, forward strand.
TAATATTTAAAAAGTTATTCTAAATGCAGACTGTATGTTTATATGCAAAATAAAAAGCATAGTGAAAATAGTTGTCAACCAGATACAATTAATGGCATTAATAATTAATACAAGATATTTACTTAATTTTTGATACATTATTTAATCATAATTAATCTTTATCCTTATTTAGTGAATGTACAGTAGCCAATTTAGCTCTCTTTAACAAAAATCTACAAAAGTTTTGTCCAAAGCATTTTTCTTTCATTCTGGACTTAACTGTCAGCAGTTTTTCCAGTATCAAGCTTTCTTCTTGGTTGGAGGTTTAACGACCACAGTGGGCTATAAGCAGTTGCCCATCCCTAATTTAGGGCTACAGGTTCCAGGGAAGGGAGAAAGCCAGTGCTGTAAGACAAATACAACATCATACTTGCCAACTTTGGAAAATGTGCATCAGTAAAACTTTTGTGCGAACGCCATTTACCACAAAACAAAACACAATTATATTAATAAATATGCAGTAAAAATCTCTGCATATACCACAATAACTAAACTAGTATTATCTGTGTTTAAAATAACAATTAAAAAACCATAAAATAAAATCCTAATTTTGTTCAATGTTAGCCTTGCAAACCTGTGGTGTTTCAATACTAAACTAAAATTTTCATTTGCTATCTTTGTTTCCCTTCCTATTTCTTTATTATTGTCTTTTTTCTTAATGCCCTTGGATGACAATTTTATCCATCATGAATGCATGGCAGCTTTCACTATTTTAGACAAAAAATGAACAGTGTAACTTTGAAAATTCAAATACTTTTGAACACCATGCATCAATTTTTACAAATTTTTCAGCTTCGTCACTTTCGTTTTCGTCACCCCCCCCCCCCCGCCGTTTATCAAACTGAAAGGCAAGACTTTGGGGTGGGGGGATATTTAAGAATACAAGATAAATGTTCTGATCATCGTTGCATCGTTGGGGGAAAAAATTACAGTTACAGGGGATATCTTTGCTACGTCCGATTTCCGTTTTCGGATATTTTCCCTCCATTTTCTAGTTGAAATACAAATATTTATGAAATAAAATGATATTTAACAACAATACTAGGCAGAGGAAACATCACATGAAAAATAAAATTATGATTACGGGAGAAATCTTCAGTGCGTCTAACTTCCGTTTCCAAAAGTTTTGAAAGACGAAACTTCCTCTTTCGAAAGTTTCAGGCGGAAAACATCCTCCACCACAACTAATTGCCCCAAAATTTCTATTCAGTTATGCATTGATCTCGTGAATAACCCAAATTATGATGGAAAAGGAGAAATTCTTCTCTCATGCCTAAAGATTACAGCAAAATTTTTTTGCCCTCGAATTTCCATTTTCGAAAATTTTTCCTCCATTTTCAAACTGAAATACAAATATTTACAGAATAAAATGATATATAACAACAATACTGGACAGAGGCAACATCACAGGAAAAAGAATGATTACGGAAAAAATCTTTATTTCGTTTACTTTCGTCTCTGAAAGACGAAATACTGTCCCGATGCGTATTTTTACGAATTGGTAAAATTCTTCGATGAGTAGTTTTACGCGCCTAGAAAAATTCACGATGCGTATGTTTACGCCCTGAGAAAAATTCCCGTCGCATACTTTTACGCGGCAGGAAAAATTCCAGATGCATATTTTTACGCGTTGATAAAATTTTAATGCGTACTAGTCGCGTAATTAGATTACGCATTTTGGAGAACTCTGGTCGGCACATCACTCGAGCACTCCAGTGGAGAGAGAGGCTACCCAAGGAGACGCCAAGAAACGGAGCCATCGTTATACTTGATGGCTCCGCACAAAGCCATTGAGTCAAAGATGACATCATCGTGTAACACGGGGCTCATAAGGTCCTATAGAAAATCTAAATGGATGGTTGCTGGGGATTGAAATATTTCGATTGAGCAATCGAAATATTAAAAAATCTGTAAAAAAAGACTTCTATCCGTAAATCAGTAAAATTAAGCAGAAATCCGTAAAAGTTAGCAAGTATGCAACAACCATGCCCCACTGCGATTCGAACCCGGACCTATCTCGGACAATTTGGCGAAAGCTGGCGCTCAGTTTCACAGCTAATATGTAAAGAAGAAACAAATTGCCAAAAATATGACATAAAATAAAACATCAAAAACCACGAAAGTGGCGTAATGCAAAAGAAAAAATCTCCCTCAAAAAGTAAGCAAAAGGAATCAGAAAAAAAAAAAAAAATCACAAACTAAGGGTACACAAAATGCCACAATAAAAGATAAAACAGAGCTGACAATAACAGATTTGCAATTAGAGATGAACAAAGGAGCACATTAATCTTCTACAAAATGTGACAAAGAAGGGAAAAGAAACAAACATAAAGAAACAAACAAAACAAGAAATAAAAATATCCACAGTAAAGCAAAACTGAAAACAGGGTTCGTACTCTTTTTGGGGGAAAAAAATTCAAGGACTTTCCAGGCCTTTTCCAGGCCATATACAAAAATTCCAGGATGATTACTACGCTTTACAGTATCATGCTCAAATTAGTTTTTAAAAGCAATTTCAGTTTTAAGTAATAAAAATGATGAAAGATGCAAATGGATTAGGGATGATAGGGGGGAAGGGAATAGAACTGTCCATAATTAGCATGTTCTCGTTGCGCTAGGCGCTTAAGCAGTGCTGAATTCCGTCAGACCCCCAATGGTCAAATGATTGAAATGTGCTGATGTTCATGGAATGAAATGGTTGATCAGCTATGATAACCGCATAAAAGTTCGAAGGGGGGCGATTTCTTTTTTACGTTATGCAACATTCTACATTACTCCAGTATTTATCTTGTCATCATCAACAATAGCAATGTAACTACCACTTACGATCGCGGATATCGGCCAACTGAAAATCTGCCATACAAGTAAGGGATACAACACACAGGTATCATGTTACAGTGTATTGTAATCGAAAAAAAAAAGAAAAAAAAGATTTCAGAAATTAAAATCGAAAAAAAAACTTTCAGAAATTAATATCATCAAGTCATGGTGTTTCAAAAATCCGCTTTCCTTTATAATGTTTAAAAACATGTAATGTTTTTTCTTTTTTACCTGTCGTGTATAATAAAATGGGTTGATTTTTTTATGGAATCAGACGTCCATATGTCCGATTGTCTTCGTCTGAGTTCACACGTTAGCTACTGTGTACAAGTAGACATATTTTTTCAGCTCAAAAATATGTAGTTTTGTATGTATTCACAGTATAACTCATTCCGTATTCCCACAGAACAAAATTCAGCAGATACAAATGAAGAACATCAAGACCCACCCAACACCATGTTTCCGATTGTCTGCTGTTTATATTCAAGAAATGCGAATATGGATCAATGGTGAATGCAGCAACTATGGTTTTTATTTATTACCAAGAAAAAAAAAGGAGCCTGAAAGCTGTAAAGCTGAAACGGATATTTCTCACCCTCCCGAAAACATTCCGATTAAGTTCAAACAGCAGGAGCACGCGTCCACGCACACTCAACCTCTGGAATGTCCTGATGGAACGGCTTCTTTTCATTTGGCACATCGCCATAAATCACCACCTGCAGCTCACTGAAGTGTCTTCCTCCTTCACCCTAACTATAGGAGAAAACGTAAAAAAAAAATGCTGCCCAATTTTCGACAAAATGACCAAATTTACGTCATAACGTTGCAATTTACTAAAATACGTTTATCTGCTGAATTTCGCCTAAATCCATTGAAAACTTTTAATTATAGATTTTTTTATTAAAACAGTAACTCAGACATCTGAATAAAAATGTATGTTTGTAATTAAAATAGAGTCCATATCATCACAGAAACAAAATTTCAAAATTTAAGGATCACTCTGTTTAAATAAACCATGGCATCTAAAAAAAAATAATTTGCTTGCTTTTCCCGTAATTTATAATTGCCGTTTCTTTTTTTTTTGAATCCGATTTTGCAACGGAAGATTTTTTTTTTTTTTTTTTGCATCTGCTAAAGTTTCAAACGGAATTCGGCGAAATTTGCACTAGAACTTTATTGTGATGTATTTTAACCACTGTAAAAATTTTACTGTTATTTTCAAAATTCCGGAAAATGGATTTCTGAAAATATCTCTTAGTCCTTTTGAGCCGTGGAAGTGATAAACAGGTGTTTGCTTTCTTCCCAACCAAGGGCTTCGGATCAGCGCTCCCAGCTGTCAATCAACCGTTGCTATGGTAACACCCTTTCTGCTCAAGGCTCACTGTCTAAAGAGGCACACATAATAAAAATTTCCAATGCTAACTTTTTAAGTTTTAAACCGATTCAAATGGAATTTTGGGAGTGAGCTTCTGTAATCCAATTATAGTAAGTGTAAAAATTTCAGCCACTTTTGTGAAAAATTCGCAAAGATAGTTTTCTTATTTTTTATCATAAGTAGCCGAAGTCTCTTGAGGGGTGGGCCGGAAGCAAGCGTCTTAATGCAATAAACAAGGAGCAGATGAATGTGTTGTTCAGGCATACTCTTCACTGGTGGATGCCAGCTGACTTGGTAAACACGCGACCCCCTTGCAAATGCTAAATGTCTCTTCTTCCCCTTCTGTTGTTCTCAGTAGTTGTCGGACGGACATCAAGCTCAGGGCTAGAGAATGCATCAAGCTCCCCTTCCCTAACAGACCTGCTAGTAATCATCCAATTTTATTGCACTGGAAGTATGCTTCCCCCCCCCAGCCAAATTAGGATTTGGGCACATCCGAAACACCACTGTAGCCGGCGGTTTCTTTGAGAACAGAGGAGAGGAACTTAAAAAAATTAAGGGGTAACAGTCAGTAACACGATTTCCTAAAAGGGCATTTTTTTTAAGCACTAATTTCAAATTTCAAGGCTTTTCAAGACAGCATTAAAAAAATACCGTTTTTCCAGGATATTCCAGGCCTTGAAAACGTAATCATGATTTTCCAGGACTTTCCAGGTTTTCAAGCACGCGTGCGCACCCTGTGAAAAGCACTCCGCAAAACTCTGAAGAAACCATAAACAAAGCTCACAGCTAAGAGCGGGGAGACGTAAAACGATAAGTAGGTCACAGCTGGCGTGCAAGTGTGTTTGTAACCAAAATAAAATCGACCACCGCACCACTGGGGGTGGCTTTCTTTTGCAGATATGAGGAGAGGAAAAGTACGATACTGATAACTGTAAATGCCGTCTTGCATCGACGCAGAAACAAAAAGATTTCACAAGTGGTTCGAAATCAAAAAGATTTCACAAGTGGTTCGAAATCTTGGTTCGAAATCAAAAAGATTTCGAACCACTTGTGAAATCTTTTTCTTTCTGGGTTGATCCAAGGCGGTGGTTGATGGAATTTCGACCATCATAACGGCTAATTATCGGCGAAAATCAGGAGAATTTGACATTTATCCGGAGGGCAGGAGGAATGGCTGAAAATCCGGAGTCTCCCGCCTAAATCCGGAGAGTTGGCACATCTGCACCAGTAATAGTTTCTGATGATTTCAGCAGTTCATAGTGGATCACACCCTTCCGGTCCCACCAGATACACAGCATTACCTTTGAACCATGAATATTGCGCTTTGGCGTTGAAGGACCTGGTTCACCTGGCTTCACCCATGCTTTCTGCCGTTTAGGGTTATCGTACCATATTCATTTCTCGTCGGCAGTAATAGTACGATGCAAAAAAAACTTTCTTTTTTTGCCTTTGAAGCAGCAATTCGCAAATAGTTTTTCGACGTTTAAGGTCTCTTTCCCGCAAAGCATGTGGAACCCAATTAATTCCCTTCTTTTTGCACCATTCCCATGGCAGCTAAACGTTGTGAAATGCGTGGTTGACTAACATTTAATGCTGTTGCTAGTTCTTTTTGGGCCTGGCACGGATCTTCATCGAGTAAAGCTTCCAATTTGGCGTCAGCAATTTTTTTGGGTGGTCCAGAACATTCTTTATCACTGAGATCGAAATCGTTCCTTTTGAATCATCTAAACCAATACTCACATGTTTTTATGGATGGGGAATGTTCACCACAGATTTCTGACATTAAGCGATAGCTGTCGGCAGCACTTTTCTTGACAATAAAGTAATGCACTAATACTTCCCGCAAATGCTGTTTTGTCGGGACGAAAGTTGCCATTTTCCATCGAGTAAAACAAATATGTCTTCGCACCTCAATCGAACGTCGTATACTTACTCTGACAGCTGGCGTCTCATACTGCAATGTCGCAGTGTTGCCACCTTAAAATACATGCGAGCAGTAATAAGTACGACACCGAACGGAAATCCCTCAAAACTTATTTATATACCCAAGAGTTCAACACGTGCAAACTTAATTTTAAAGTTTTTGCTATAAATTTTTTTCTCAAATTTGCAAGCTACTGACTATAGCTCAGTGTCTTCTTTGTCTGTGTGCCAATTTTCATGAGTCAGGAAGCATTTTTTGTATTTTAACTAATGTAACTAATTTTTTACCATTGAAAGAACAGTGGCTCATTTTTACTTGATGTCTCATCTTAAATGATAAAAAAAAAAAAAAAAAAAGAAAAAGCCCAGCAATCCGTGCAGACCTCTGGTGTAGACGGTATTTCCTGTGTTATTTGGATGCTAATATCATTTTATTAGTTGTTTCTACTGTCCCTACTTGATTCCTCAATGGAAAAGTAAGAAGCTTGTTTCTTTTTGAATTGCATAGCCTCCAAGCAAGTATGGGCTATTAGATATCTACAGCTTTGTGTTTCATGACAGAGTCAGCTTAAAGGTATCTTTGTCTAGTCCTTTGTCTGGTTTGGTGCCCTTACCATTAGCCTCTCTATGTACCAAACAGATAACTTTTTTATTTTTTTATTGCAGGTTTAACAACCACTGTGAGCAACTCAATGGGCTATAAGCTGTTGCCTGTCCCTAATTTAGGGTCACTGGTTCCAGGGAAGGGAGAGAGTAAGGTTCCGTAAGACAAACACAACATTCATGCCTCACCAGGATTCGAACTCTGACCCCTTCCGGACAAATGGTCATAAACCATTGCTTAGACCACTGCGCCACCGGGGCAGCCAGATAACTTTCATTCTTCACTGGGTGGGTATGAAGCAGGATAGTGAGCTGGCATTTTCTCTCTGTGGTTGACTATGAATAGCACCCATATTTTGGTTTACATTACTTTAAATATCTGATGCTTGGGCTACACATGTTATTTAAAAGTTTAGCAATAATATACACATGATGTTTAAATATAAAAGAAAATTTACCATTCAAGCATACATCAGTTGCGTGAACAAGCATTCATTGACAAGTCAAGACCTGTTTAAACTTAAAAATAGCACTAGGTGAGCCCTCTCCTCTCCACACTGCCAGTCAATTGTAATCAAGATGTTGGTCCAGGAAGAACCCAGTACTATTGCGCAGTGCATAATTAGAAATTTTCTCACAAAAGAATGTGCCCCACCTTCTCAAATCTTTACCAGGCTTTAAGCTCTGTTTGGGGATGACTGTCTCTCACTGGCAAGAGTGTACAGTTGACCAAATCATTTAGAGTAGCATCAGACCACATCCAAAATGAAACTTTCATGAAAAAAAAATGAACAAGAAATTATTTTACTTCCAACAATGTTGTCAGAAATGAAGAACTTATCCCACACAATAATCAGATGTTGATCTATTCCAGTGTCTGGTGAACTTTGTGAACTCTCACAAGACACTGGAATTAGTGAAGGGAGTGTTGAAGAAATTCTGCACAATGAGCTGAAATTCAGTTAAGTGAGTGCAAGGTGATGAGCCCCTCAGCTTCTGCTGCTGAAGCACAAGGAAAGATGTTCAGTAGCAGTTACTTAGCTTTTCCAGAGGTACAAAGAAGCAAGTGTTTTAGATTCTATTGATGATCTGTGATGAGACTTGATCTGATCTTCATTTGTTCAGACAACTGAAGGACTATTTATGGGGCAAGAGATTCCATGACAATGAAAAGGTCACTGCAGCCATGAAAAGTTGGACTAACAAGCAGCCAAAAACTTTCTTTGAACATGTAATCAAGAAGTTTTAAGAATGTTGGAACAAGTGTGTTGCAGTTAATGAGGACAAGTTTGAAAAGTAGTAGATACAAATTTTCTATTTTGTTCTAAATAATATTTTTAGAATCACACTCTCGTTTAGAATTGAATATCCTTCATAATTTTTATGACTTAAGTGAAAATTAAAATTAATATTCATCTTACTAAATCACCTATTACATAAGCACTCTCCACAAGAAATACAAGCAACACGAATATGACCCTTGAAAATGATGACACAAAAGCTTGATCTCACATCATATTATTTGCATCCTAAAAGGTATTAAACACCAGCAAAATGTGTATATTTACGTGCAAATCATGAATGACATATCATTAAAGAGCCAATCACTTACCCGAAAGTTCTTGGTCACTTTTTTTCTTTACACTTCATGCACGTCAATTATAACATCATGTAATGTAGTTGGCCTTTAAAGGTTGAAAAACACCTTGCTTATAATATTCGTTCTTCCGGTCATGAAACATCGTATTATTATTATTTTTTTTATTCACAGGACAAAAAACGCTGATTTCATTCTGTCGTCTGAGATGTAACAGAGCTCGTCATCTCCATAAAAATCTCTCAAAAGTACACAACATACAACACATTCACACACTCAATTCAAACCACTATGTACATAATTACATTATTTACATTCCTTGGCAGTCAAATCCTTGTCAACTGTGACTAAAGTAGTGCTCCATCTGCCTCAAACACCGTACAAAACCTACCGAAAATGCCAACCTTATTCAGCCCCGTCACACACAATCCTCTAGCGCTTTCAACACTCTCTGTCGTCATCAGGAGGCCAATGTGTCTCTCTGCCTACCACAGCTCAAGTGAGCAAAGTCATTGAGGTTCCTGCTTCAGTCGCAATCTCTGCATCTTTGTGTCTCTGGCGCCATCTGTTGTCAGTGCTGCTCTCTTTTCTTTTTTTCCCTCTTAATTGTTGTTCAATTTTTATTAAGGCCTTCCACTGTTCATTTACGTTGCTTGGCTCATTAATGTTACATGCTCTTGATCTGTTTTTTCTTCAATTAATACTGATTTCGCAATTCTCAACTGCCTTTCGTTTTTACAGCTCTTAATAATTTTAATATCTTCGAACTTCGGACATTGGTGATTTTCTAGACAATATTGGGTTAATGCAGTCTTAGCTTCTTTTTATTCCAATTACTCATATGCTGGTGCAATCTATACTTCAACTTGTTTTTAGTGCTGTCTGTATATGACAAAGGTGGTTTCTGGTTTATAGGAATCTCATATACACCTGCTCTATCTAGTTGGCTGATTTTTTCGTTTTTTATTACTATATTTTTTATAGTATGTACCTGATTTCCTACTTGTATGTCATATATGACACAAACCTTATTAATTTCAGCAGAAATACCTTCAACATATGTAATTGCTCCTGCATATTTTAATAGTTTTTTTTACCATTATTGCCTTTATTATTTGTTTGATTTACTTCATAAATCCATTTCTTTAATACCTGTTTAGGGTAACCAAAATCATGTGCAATTTTTTCAATATATTCAATTTCTTCTTTTTTATATTGTTCTTTTGATGACTGTGTTAAACTTCTTTTAATTAGTGTTTTAACACTATTTTTTTATGTGTTAATGGGTGCGATGACTGAAAAGGTATTAATACAGGAATATATGATGATTTTCTATGCACTTTGTATTACATATTATCATTTGTTTTGATTACCATAATATCCAAAAATGCCAATGTATTATTATGTTCCTGTTCCACTGTCAATTCAATAGATGGATAAATATCATTATACTTTTTTGTCAAGTCTTCAAGTTCCTCATTTTTTAGCCTGGACAACAGAAAAATGTCATCAACATACCTGCAGTATATCAGTGGTGGATCTTCTAGTTTACTTATTATTTTTGTTTCTATGTCACATTATTATTTCAGCAAATAAGGTTGACAATGGTGACCTCATAGGTCCACCATAATTTTGTTTGTAAATCTTGTTTATTGAACATAAAAATGTTATTTTCATATATGTACAATAAAATTTCTTTTAATTCTTCAATTTGTACTTCATTCATTGTATGTAACTTACACAATTTTTCAACAATAATGTCAATTGCCTGAGGTACTGGTGTGCTAGGAAACAGAGCACGAACATCCATACTAGCCATACGATATTCACTTAAATTTTGACAAAAAAGTATAATGATATTTATCCATCTATTGAATTGACAGTGGAACAGGAACATAATAATACATTGGCATTTTTGGATATTATGGTAATCAAAACAAATGATAATATGCAATACAGAGTGCATAGAAAATCATCATATATTCCTGTATTAATACCTTTTCAGTCATCGCACCCATTAACACATAAAAAAAATAGTGTTAAAACACTAATTAAAAGAAGTGTAACACACTCATCCAAAGAACAATATAAAAAAGAAGAAATTGAATATATTGAAAAAATTGCACATGATTTTGGTTACCCTAAACAGGTATTAAAGAAATGGATTTATGAAGTAAATCAAGCAAATAATAAAGACAATATTGGTAAAAAACTATTAAAATATGTAGGAGCAATTCCATATGTTGAAGGTATTTCTTCTGAAATTAATAAGGTTTGTGTCAAATATGACATAAAAGTAGGAAATCAGGTACATACTATAAAAAATGTAGTAATAAAAAACGAAAAAATCAGCCAACTAGATAGAGCAGGTGTATATGAGATTCCTATAAACCAGAAACCACCTTTGTCATATATAGGCAGCACTAAGAACAAGTTAAAGTATAGATTGCACCAGCATATGAGTAATTGGAATAAAAAAGAAGCTAAGACTGCATTAACCCAATATTGTCTAGAAAATCACCAATGTCCGAAGTTCGAAGATATTAAAATTATTAAGAGCTGTAAAAACGAAAGGCAGTTGAGAATTGCGGAATCAGTATTAATTGAAAAAAACAGATCAAGAGTATGATGTAACATTAATGAGCAAAGCAACTTAAATGAACAGTGGAAGGCCTTAATAAAAATTGAACAACAATTAAGAGGGAAAAAAAGAAGAAGAGAGCAGCACTGACAACAGATGGCGCCAGAGACACAAAGATGCAGAGATTGCGACTGAAGCAGGAACCTCAATGACTTTGCTCACTTGAGCTGTGGTAGGCAGAGAGACACATTGGCCTCCTGAAGACGACAGAGAGTGTTGAAAGCGCTAGAGGATTGTGTATGATGGGGCTGAATAAGGTTGGCATTTTCGGTAGGTTTTGTACGGTGTTTGAGGCAGATGGAGCACTACTTTAGTCACAGTTGACAAGGATTTGACTGCCAAGGAATGTAAATAATGTAATTATGTACATAGTGGTTTGAATTGAGTGTGTGAATGTGTTGTATGTTGTGTACTTTTGAGAGATTTTTATGGAGATGACGAGCTCTGTGATATCTCAGACGACAGAATGAAATCAGTGTTTAAAAAAAAAAAAAAAAAAAAAAACGATGTTTCATGACTGGAAGAACGAATATTAAAGCAAGGCGTTTTTCAACCTTTGAAGGCCAACAACATTACATGATGTTATAATCGACGTGCATGAAGTGTAAAGAAAAAAAGTGACCAAGAACTTTCGGGTAAGTGATTGGCTCTTTAATGATATGTCATTGATCTCACATGCTTTTCGTTAACTTCGAAACATACGACATATAACAACTGCATTCCTACATGCACTACCACCAGAAAATTGACTTACTCATCTTCAGAAGAACACAGCAGAATTAATTCCTTAAGTTGTTCAATGTACAGCTCTGTTTTCACCTTCCACGGGAGTGAATTTATATCACTGGGTGATCTTTCAACATTCAGTGTATCCATCAATGCTATATAAACTGCCTTCATGTCTGTGACATCTTGCAAAAGCTATAACAGAGACAATTGAAACCAATGCAAACCAGTGTTCAGTGATAAAATACATCAACATTAAAATTGACAAAATATTTCTTTTTATTAATTAATATGACCATAGAAAAATTGAGATAAAACAATCCTTTGACACATGCACATACACAGAAAGATCTAGTTTTACATCTGAGTAAGCATCTACTCCAGCAACATAGAAAATAATGTGAAAAAACTATGAACCTGGACAATATCTGAAGGCATCTTCACAAATCATTTTTACAAAGGTCTTTTAAGTTATTATAATGAGCATGAAACTTTCAATACTTTCATTATGCATCACAAACTTTGGTATATGATCTATTTTCCATAAAAATAAAAGCATTTAACACAAAATCAATGTTACCTCTTCTAGATACCCTTTATCTTTGGCCTTCTGTAGCACAGATTGATAAACATGATTTCCAATGAAACTATTTTGCATCAAAGCCTGTAAATATGAGGTAAAAAAAAAAAAAATCCGTGAAATACTATACCATCAAGTATTTGAAAACAAAAACTGCAAAATAAGGATCAGAACATTTACCATTGCCATTTTAAGGGTTCCATTTTTTCATGCTTAAGTTGTTGCTTTTTTTTCAAATTACTTGTATGCTGTTACATGCACTTGAAAAACAAACAAACTTACAACTACAACAAAAAACACAGCATACAAAACAAGCTGAATTGGAAATGAAGAGCACAGGTATCCACTTACTTTTAATATAACCTGCATTACCATTAACCTTGCCATGTACATTATTTAACTATAAGTCATTCTGCATATATCAATTACTCTTAATATACAGTTACTGAATGGATCAGTTACTCATACCTGCACTATGTTACCAAAGATCAACACCTCAAGAGTGGTGGTTTATAGCAAATAAACTGCCATTCTCTATTAAAAAAAAAACTCAAATTTATTTAAACAACAGTAGCTTACAGACAATCTCAGAAATGTGTGGGTTCATTTTTAGACCTGGCAAAAGCACCAATTCTTCTAGACATATTTTCTATAAGCTCTTGACAGCAGGCTACAGAGTATTGTATCTCTGCTCTACAAAAATGATGTCTACATACTGAATCTTTGTAGTAGTTTTATCAGCATAACCAAAACTGTACTATGATATAAATATGCAAGTTATTTTTAAGAACTTGGTTGAGATGCATGGCATGAAAACATTACTTACTAAAGCTGTCCCACTCTATACCTCTTCACGAACTAACATTTTTATAGCACATTCAAACTGATAGAACAGCCAGCCAAGCAGGTAACCAACATAGCACCATGACTTAAAACTGACTGATACATTACAAACTCTAATTCTTCATAAAAATGTTCTTACTATCATAATTTACAACAATTCTCAATTCAAAAGCTTTCATAAAGCCAACGAAAAACCCATTCTGCTATGCTCACCTTCACAGCCACGGGGCTTCGAAAACACATGCACAATACCAGATGTTAAAACTGAATTAGTTTTTTTAACATTAACAAGACTAAATTAGTTTTTTTTTTTAACATTAGTGCTTAAAACACTTTAAAACATTTAAAAAGGTTTACAAATGTAATGTACTGTTCATTGCTTGGCTGCTGAGACATCTTAAAGGTTTTAATTGACACTGTGTCAACATCTTCAGAAGCAATCCTCCTTCCTTCGTTGATGATTGCATTCTCTGAGATTCACAGATTAGCCCCACAAAGACATACAAACCACCAGATAAATGTTTAACTGATTATTTACTTACTGTTGCCGTATCAAACTTCTCCATTTACAGTGATTTTGACACACAACTCGCACTTCACTGACATCCATCACATGACGTACACAAGACCTTCTATACTTCATACTCATAATCTTTTTCTCATGAAGACACTCCTGAATCTGATCCTCCCATGACTTCCTTGCTGTTCCTCTGCCTTTCCTTCCTGACACTTGGGCTAAAAGAATTTTCTTAGTTAGCATCCCACCACTCATTCTTTCAACATGTCCAAACCACCAAAACATATTAGTCTCCACCTTGTTTCACATTACACAACTGCAACACATCTTCATCCCTCACATGATCAGAATATGTCTTGCCACAAACCCCCATAAGCAACGCATTTCTCCTGCACACAAACGACTCCTATGTTTCTTCTGTAGTACCCAGATTTCACTGCCATACATCAAAGTAGGAACATTTACTCTTTCATACACAGCCATGCAGGACTCTCTTGAAAACCCATCATTCCTGTGAAAACCTCTAAAACAGAAATGACTTTCAATAAAGAATTCACTCACCTATTAATTTCACTATCCAATTTGTTCTCTCTATCAAACATGTTTCCTTTAATACACAAACTCATCTAATAATAATATTGCTTCTGTTTGGAAAGAAATAAAATGCTAAATAAACCAAAATATTAATAAACATGCTAATAAACCAATTAAATATTAATAAACCCTAACAATATTGCTTGTTTGGAAAGAAATAATAAAATTGGAAAGATAAATAACTCATTTTACTCCTTGAGATGTGCCAGGTGGTTCCACTGCAGTGTCAGTAGACATGAATGCAATGAGCTAGAATTGGCTCAGCATGCTACAACTCTGCAATCAATCAGCAGCGAAGGAAAGGGGTTTGCACCCGAAGATGTTGACACAATGTCAATGAAAGCCCTGAGAGGATGACATAAGCAAATGTTATGTGTCAAAGTCAACACTCAGTTGCCTAGTAGATGATATCCTGCCAACCCTTCCATTTAAATTTCAGACTTAACAAAGCCTGGAAATGCATTGCATTGGTTCTTTCTGGGAAATCCCTAAAGCCTAGGATGTTCAATGCATGCATTAAGTCCAGAAACGAAGAACAAATTCTTTCCTTTAACTTCCATCTCCATTAGATTCCCTTTAGTGCAGCACACTGATGCACACTGCAGAGATGTGATCACACCACGTGGAACAGACGATGGAACATTGTCTCCCAGGCAGCAGAGCAAGAGGCACCACAGATCAGTGATAGTGGTGTGCCTCTGCAGGCAAATTCTGCAATATACACCCCCCTCTTCCCCAAACACATGTTATTACTACAATTGTTTTGTTTTGGGGTTTAATAATTACCATGAGCAACTCTTCAGGATATACATAAGCAGTCACCCTAATTTAGGGCTCAAGGTTCATACTCTTCCAAGCGAAATAAATTCAAGCACTTTTCAAGGACTTTTTAAACCCAAATTCTCATATATGTGATTTCTGTCAGTCAGCAGGTAGATATTTTAGCAAATTCAAACCATTAGACTTAGTTGGAACAGGAACACACCTTCAACGATCTGCCAGTTACCCCCTGTTGATTTGCCCCTCTGTTTTGGTGTTTTTCAAAATCAATTTACTTTGTGGAATATTTTGAAAGGGTACATTATTTTCGTACTCACCCTCCAGCAAGAACATGTCCTCAACCCCAGTCAACAGAAACCCATCATGATTCGCAAACACATCATTCCACTTATTTTATTCCCATGACTGACGTTTTACTCAGTAGTGAAGTCATAGCCAAGGTACTAGCTGTCCTCATACTTTCCTGAGCTGAATGCAAATTCTGCGCTATTCGACCAGCTTGCCGTTTTTTTCAGAACTACACAGAAATCTCCCATATAACTTTTTTTTTTTTTAGCACAAACCATTATTTCACACATGCTCTTTCATATCATTACTTAAATTCAAGTACTATTTACAGAGTCTCAAACTTTTTCAAGTACTTTCAACAACTTGAAAATGAACTCTTTATTTTTCAAGGACTTTTCAAGGTTTTCCAGAAGCATACAAACCATGAAGGCTGGGCTACTGGGTCCCGGGACACCATCACACATATACACCACCCATCTGGGGTCAGAAGCCAGAGCTTCAGATCTCTTGGCCACAGGTACAGCTTACTACAATTCTCATAACACTTTACACAAATTCACACTTAAAAATAAAAAATACAGGCATCATTCACTTACACAACATTCCCAATTAATGTATCAAGGACTACTGAGATGCAATGTCATAGAGCCAGGTTTAACACATGCAAACCAGTTACTACTATCATTTTTTTTAAATGCAGCAAGATGAGTGGTCACTTTCCACCATAAATAATTTTACAACTGCTGCCAATGATGCAGGCACGACCAATGAGTTTTGCCTCCACCAATTTAAGAAGCTCCCCCTTACAACTTTTCTCATAAATTTAACAAAACTTCAAATAACTGTTTTTTAATTTCTTTCCCAGGCAATTTCCTAAATTTACTGGCACTTTCCTTTCCATATTCCAAATACATTGCTAAGTTTATGCAAGCTCATTTATTGCACTGAGCTCTCTCTTGTTAGTATTTCTCTTAAGCATGGCATATAAAGATGTTGGAGACCTTATGCCAACACCGAAGTTTATCTTCTTAAATGTGTTCTTTGTGTTCTTGAGTTGATTGGAAACATTTGGTATGTAGAGAATTGAGCCCAAGTAGCAGTGGTACCCCCCCCGCCCTCTAAATTTGGAACCTTTCGATATTTCAAAAACACGATTTTAAAAGGCAAAGTTTTGTTAGTATTTGTCTCATGGCAACAATTCAACATGTGTTCTCCATTAAGATGAGGAAGCAGCAAGGAGGCAAGGACCAGAATGCCCCACTGCAAAGAAAAGCCCATACATCGGTACACTGAAAGTTTCTGTGGTGAAGAGGCAATGTCGAATTTGAGTTCCATGACTTATTTCAGATTACTCTAAAGCACGCTGAAAAGCAAAGGGTTTTGATTAAAATACCAAGAATCACATCAAAACAAAACCAAAGCTGTAACATAAACAGAAGACTATTGCAGAATTTCAATTTATGTACCAATTTTAGACATGTTTAGTAGTGCTTTGGAAAATAGATTTCTTGAGCACAAATCGGTTTTATCAAATTTCCAGTCACTTTTCCAAACAAATCCCAATGTGCCACCATCTTCTCAAGATATTGATGGTTTTAAAAACTTTAACTGAATTTTATACAGACAACTTGAATGGCTCACAAGAAGTAATCACAGAATTGAAACTGTGGCACCATAAAATCGCCCACAAAGGAAAAAAGAACTAGTCAAAAGAGGCATTTAAGTGCTTTAAAATTGTGCTACAGTGAGGTGTTACCCAATATAAAAACACTGTTTCACGTACTAGGTATTCTACCAGTGCAACTTCAGAAAGTTGAATTGGGTTTCAACACCGCGTCTCTTAAAATCGTATCTATGTAATACCATATCAGAACTGAGACTTAATGGGTTAGCATTACTTCACATTCATCTACAATACACACCAAAAGCTGAAGAAGTTTTTTTTTTTTTTTTTTTTTTTTTTTTATGAACTAGCAAATAAAACCAGAAGGCTGGCAATACGACTCAAGGGAGTAAAAGTAACATAAGAGTTGAATCAAATAAAAAATTTTTTGTTGAAATGTGTATAGTCAGTGTCAGGGATTGTTAGTCTTACCATATAATGAAAAAAAAAGCACCATTATACAAACGAAGAATGTTTCACTAAAAGGTAATTTTTTTATTTCATTCTAGAATTAGTTGTATCCTTTAACTAGTTAACAGTAAGTAGTGTAGTATTCTTGTTTTCTGCACAGATAAATAGCGAAATGTAAGTGGTCAACCACTTTGTGGTGATAAGAATATTAATAATAATTTCCCACAATATTTATTTGTATATTTTTGGGTGGATGTTGCATACATTTTAAAAATGCTTTCATAATACATTTAGTTGTATAAAAAAATATCGTAACCTCCTGAAAAAATTTCTCGGCATGTTACTGCTAGGTAACGTAGCTGCGTCATAGGATTAACATGACTGGATCTGATTTTTTCAATAAAATTATGTACCTGGTGTATATTGCCTCAGGAACCAATTCAATGACTTTTTTCAGTTTGCATTGTCTAGAAGCAACATCGGAGGAAACAGCAAAAGCTCTTCTAATTCGAGAACAAAAGAAAGCCGTCTTATAATCAGCTGGGCAGAATGAGCTGTAGAGCATAAGGTTCGGGATGGATATGGTTTTAAAATAGACTTATAGCGAAATGTAAGTGGTCAACCACTTGTGATTATAAGAATACAGTAGGTAATAAGAATATTAATAATAATTTCCTGCAATATTTATTTGAAGTAAATATAATTTCCTGCAATATTTTATGTGAAGTAATGCTAACCCATTAAAGTCTCAGTTACGAAGCCAATTGTCAGGCGATCTGCTCAGTAAAACATGTAGATAATGGAAGCAGGAAGCAATCCTTTACCTAATTGAGCAGCATATATTTATCAGTATTACACCAGGGCCAACTATCTGGCTGCAATATGCTGACAACATATTTTTTAACCTCATGGAAAGGACACTCTCCCACTTTTCCTCAATAAAATAAATATGTACAACCTACAATCAATTTCACTATGGAAATTGAACAAAATAGTGTCTTGTCTGGATGTTTTACTAAGCAAATCACCTGACAATCGCCTTCCTATACAAGTCTATAATAAACCCATGTCTGTCTCAAACATTATGCTCCAAATTTCTTAAGGATTTTCAGATTTGTCTTTTGTACCATCCTGTTTTTAAACAGATGAGCATGAAAATAAATCTCTCACCTTACACAACAACTTGGAAGATGATTTTAGGTATTCTAAATTAACAGGAGTTGAACTTCCATGTTCCAGAGAACATCCCATTTCGTGAATGTGTCTATCTAATACGTTTGCATATGGTTGGTCAACTGCCAATGCATAAACCTAAAATAAAAAAAATATATATATATATAAATTTCAAAATGATTTAAAAATTCTGGCAAAACAATTAGTAAAAGATATGGTTATGATTTTATAACAAAAAGAGCATTTATGATTAGAAAATAAGAGACTGCCAAACGAAAGAAATTTCTACTACTGAGGTTAAAGATATACAGATACATACATTAATCATATCTGTGAATTATTTTTGTGTACCCAGAGCAAATACTTAACCAATATCAAATGCTTACAGCAAGCTACAGCAAATTCCAGTCTGTGGGAGACTTAACAAAATTTTAAAAATTCAACTACCAATGGATTTAAAGTACGTGAAACAATGGTTGAGCTTTTTTCTTTTTTTTTTTTTTTTCCAATTATTATTTTTCCACTGCCTCAGGGTTCTTTAAAGAGTTATGTTATGCTTCTTTCATGTGTCAGCTTCTCTGTGTGTGCAAACAGTTTGATTTGATTTTAAGAAGTTTGTTTTCACTGATCGCACTACAGTCTGAATATCATAGATTAAATTTTTGGCCCATAGGTGAAATCAAAAATATCCACTTTATGTCTCAACAAAGTATCCTTACTACCATGACCCAACAAAAGTGCATTTTGCTTACTGGTTAAATTAGCTATATGCTGTTTGCCCAATAAACACCAACCAGTGAGCAAAATACTAGTTGATTCAGTTAATTTACCCAAGTATGTGTTTTGTCATGAGGTTTTATCAAACGAATATCTGGAGTTCAGAACATTGTTGAAATCAGAAAACTTTGAAAGTTATTATGGGTTTTATTCAGGAATAAAGGCATTTTTTTTTTTTTTTTGTCAAATTTTCGAATAGGAACTCTATCCTTCTTCAGGACGATTACAGCATACAGTGTTGCCATTCACTCGCAAGTGTCCATTCCCCAATATCATTCATAGTCTCGTACCTCCTCTTCCTGTTATTTCCTAACTTTCTGCGAGTTTTCTCGTAAGAAAATGTTGTTCATAGGCAAGAATTTCAATCGAGTCCCATAGAATTTTATGGCCCGTGTTTTGCACATGCCTGTCCAAGCCAGTCTTGTTCGACAGATTCCTAATCGCTGCTTTATGTTCTGCTATTCGCTGCTTACGTTTCCTTCCCGTCTCGCCCACATAGCTTAGGCCAAACACATTTAATATTATAGACCACTCTCTCTTTTTCCAATATATTATTTTCTTTCTGCTTAAAGCTAGGGGTAGTGACTGATCTTATTATCTAAACCAGAGGCTAATCTGATGTGAATTTTTTTCTGATATGTTGCAGCTTCTCAAAAAGTCCTTTCAAATAGATGATTTTTTTGTCATGATCATTGAATTTTTTGTAAGTACTTTGGTTGAGTTTTTTCTGTTTTAAATTATTTTCCACCATTTGAGAGTGTACCTTATCTTCGGGAAGTGAGTTATGTGTCTCGATTTTCAATGTAATTTACTTGACCACATTTTCTTTTTACATTTTTTTTTTTACGTTAAAGAAAATGTGGTCAAACAAATCACATTGAAAATTGAAACATAACTCACTTCCCAAAGATAAGGTATACCAAAGTGAAGAACTTAAGAAATTACTATTAAACCCCCACAAATGGTGGAAAATAATTTAAAAAAGAAAAAACTCAACCAAAGTAGTCAAAATAAAAAAAAATAAAAAAAATAAAAAATCACCGATCATGATGACAAGAAAAATCATCTATTTTAAGGGACTTTTTGAGAAGCTGCAAAATATCAGAAAAAAATTTCACATTAGATTAGCCCCTGGTTTACATAACAAGATCAGCTGCTACCTCCTAGCCTTAAGCAGAAAGAAAATAACATATTGGAAAAAGAGGGAGTAGTCTACAATATTAAACGTGAGTGTGGGCTAAGCTATGTGGGTGAGATGGAAAGGAAACTTAAGCAGCGAATAGTGGAACATAAAGTGGCGATTAGGAATGTGTCGAACAAGACTGGCATGTGCAAAACACGGGCCACAAAATTCTATAAGACTCGACTGAAATTTTTGCCTATGAACAACTTTTCTTACGAGAAAACTCGCAGAAAGTTGGGAAATAACAAGAAGAGGTATGACTATGAATGATTTTAGGGGATGGATACTTGCGAATGAATGGCAACACTGTATGCTGTAATCGTCCTGAAGAAGGACAGGGTTCTTATCCAAAAATTTGACAAAATTTAACATTATTTTGTATTTATTCTTGAATAAAACCATAATAATTTTCTAGGTTTTCTAGTTTCATAGCAGGAATAGCCATTATTTCACTTATTTCTAAGATTGTTCAGATATTTGGTAAGTAAGTATAATGCACTTTTGAATGAGACTACAATTTCTGAAAGACAGCAGCACATTTGGAATGCTGTAACAGAAAGTGCACTAGATTGTCTGATAGAAAAATTCATTGTAAAGGCAACACAGAAAGAGAAAGAAATTTACTTAAAAGTTCCACATCCGCAGGTGCATTCATACTTTGCAGCACTTTGGTGGAAAACCATACAAATACAATCTACGACACCTTTGGTTTTTGGCAACAAAACAAGCTTAACTTAATTTAAGTTGGTACATAGATACATTTCTGAAACTGCAAAATCTCGACGGCAAGAATATTTAAATCTGTATATTTTCCCCACTATACTCATTTAACCACTCCCTAAAGGGGGGGCTGGGAAGGAAAGGAAAAAGACAGAAGGAAAATCAAGCAAGTAGTAGACATGCCTTCGAAAACCTGAAAATTATGTCATCTTGGAACAGGAATCTCCCAATTTATGTTCGAGTATATCACTGTTACACCACCCAGAACAAGGAACCTCCAAAGCTACTGAGGATTAGATCCTCAGTTGCTTGAGGTTCCTTGTTTTGGATTACATTCTCAGTTGCTTGGAATGTTCTTTGTTTTGGGTGATGCAACGGTAACATACTCGAATGTAAATTGTGAGATGCAGGTTTGTTTCCTGTTCCAGGAAGATATAATTTTCAAGTTTTCTGAGGTATGTCTACTTGCATGACTAATTTGGCAGTGGTCTGCCAGTAACATCTATTTCAGAAAAATTAAGTTTGATTTGGATACTTTTGTTTTGAAACTATGGTGTTTTTATTTCAATCCCTAAAACATCTAGAAACACAAGCAGCATTGGAACTGCAAGTATTAGAAAATAAAAATATATTAGAAATACATACTCATGTATATACCACTGGCATAGCGCAGTTGGTTAATTCACTATGTGCTGTGTGTGAGGCGGATGTTTCTGACAGGTGTTCAAATCCCGGTGCTACCGGCCATCTAGTCTGTGTGTGGTTTTTCCGCAGACTTCGTGTGTTTGGGAACACGAATACATAGATGGTTCCCTCTGAAATCAGCCTTGTACGCACTTTGTCCCTTACCCGTATGCAGCAGAGGAATGGCAAGCCAGCTGCACTAATTTGTCAGTAATCCTCAAGGGCGCATAGTCATCTTTGCGGAACTCAACCCTCCAATGGCAGACGAGAGAGAGAGAGAGAGACTTATGTATATTTTACTGATGAAAATCTATGATCTAGTCTCCCATAAAATCAATTTCAGCATATTTTAGGTAGATTAAAATGAAAAACTGATGTAATTTTTGAAATCCTTGACATGAAAAACTGATGCAACTTTTGAAACCCTTGACATGAAAAACTTGGAAAATGACATGCTGGAAGCCTAAAAATGGGATCTTAATCACTACAGGTACTAGTAGTGGCCATTTTGTTTAATGACATAATACCAGCAAACTAGCTGTCAGATTATGTTAAATCAGATATAAAACAAACCACCTCTGGAGTGCCTCAGGGCTCAGTATTGGCCCTGTTGCTCTTTAATCCTTACATTAATGACATCTTTTCTGTTACACCCAGGGTTGGCAGGGTAATTTACTCATTATGTATTTTATGTAAATTATGTGTAATATACAGGTAATTTACTTAGTGCGTAGAAAACCAGTTTTGTACTCAGATGTAAAAAACTAATTTTCTTTCATGCGTGTGTATAAATAATATAATATAAAAACCACTTTAATTATATTACATTTTAAACTTAAAATTTCTTATATATTTCACTACAAAATCATTATTCTCTTAAGATTGTTAATACAGCTCAGCCACCTATTAACAGATTTCTTTTTAGAAATTATAATGTATCTGTTCTTTCTTGTATATTAAAAATGGAGAAAATAATCTACCTTTGCACTAGCATAATAAACATCACAATTTATATTGAATAAAATTCAAGATTTTATTAACAGCTTCAAATTCGTCGAGTGTATTTTCATATTTTGTAATTCTATAAAATAAACAATTTTATGTTCAGTTTGTTCACTAAAGATAATATTTTTACATGAATGTCTATGGCATGTCTATAATGCAAAATATTGTACATTTTCATTTAATAATATTTGTGTTTGACATGTTATCCAGGTGTACACTTCAAAATCATAATTTTACTCTTTTAAAACTCTAAACGTTTTTCATATTGATTGTGCAATATACGTATACCCTAAAGGTAAAAACTGTAGATTTGACAAAACATTAAACTACTTGTTTTAAATGTAACTCTTTAAATGTTTATATTGTCACTCTCAGTTCTCACACGCCCTTAATCACACTAATAATCCTCACTGTTATGATCTTGTAACTTAAGAGTATAATACATTGCCGGAAAGTGAAAAAAGAACACCAAGAAGGAGACGTTTAATACCAACGAAATTTATACAGCATAATAACGGAATACAGAGGATAACGTGATCAAAACATTATGGCAAAATACAGCTGTATTTGCTGGTAAACTGAAAAATAACATTTCCATGTAACATGGTTAGTACGAGGTTGAACCGCCATGAACTGCGTCACACTGTGCAATTCTGGCATGGAGTCTGTCGTACAGATGTTGGATGCAAGTTTGGGGTATTGAGTTCCAAGCATCCTCAAC
Source organism: Macrothele yani (assembly GCA_039090855.1). Lineage (NCBI taxonomy): Eukaryota > Metazoa > Arthropoda > Arachnida > Araneae > Macrothelidae > Macrothele > Macrothele yani. Next base: position 46,232,699 of record CM077004.1, read on the forward strand.
CTGGACGCGTAAATCGGGGATGGTCGTGGCTGGCCGTGGAGGCCTAATAAGTCGTTGTCCCATAAAATCCCACACGTGCTCAATGGGAGACAAATCCGGTGAACGTGCGGCCATGGAAGTTGTCTCACACCCTGAAGTGCATGTTGCGTTGCACGTGCCGTGTGTGGGCGTGCGTTATCTTGCTGGAAAACACCACGATGGACCGACCTTACAAATGGTACAACAACGGGCTGAATGATGTTGTTGATGTAGGAGGTGCTGTTTAACATACCCAGTACAAACACTAGTTGTGTATGGGAGTGATAGCTGATCGCTCCCCACACCAGGAGACCAGGTGTAGGCCCTGTGTGTCGCTGGCGGATGCAAGAAGGGTGGAGACACTCCCCTGTGCATCTGCGAACACGCATACGGCCGTCGGAGGCTCCCAAGCAGAATCTGCTTTCATCGCTGAACACGACAGATCGCCATTGCGTTCTACAGTGCAGACGTTGGCGACACCACTGCAGCCATTCCTGACCGTAGGCTGGAGTCAGAGGTACACATGCCAGAGGCACACGTGCACGTAGTCCTGCATCCAGTAGACGGTTGCGGATTGTTCGCACAGTCACCTCAGGTGCAACGGCAGCTCGGATTTGCGTCGCAGTTAGATGTTCAGTTTGACAACGCCGCTCTTCTTATGCGTCGATCAGTCCGCTCATCAGTACGTCTGTGACTCCCGGTTCCACGTCTTCTCGTGTGGGAATGTTCCTCGGACCATCTACGCCACCATCGTACCACCACCGATACTCCCAGTCCAATTCGCTCCGCAATACGACGATATGACCACCCGGCCTCGCAGAGTCCGACTAGACGACCTCATTCAAAGTCCAATAACTGCTGAAATCGTACACGTCTTCCATGTCCAGGCATTGCAGCTTCTTCAGGGTCTTCGCACGTGTCCGTACGCCGACGACTGATTGCTTTCACTTCGCCGTACTCCTTAAATACCACCAACGATAATTTGCATATTATGCCGTGCTGTGGCGTAAGCACTCACCGGTTGGTCCCAAAATTAACATCACACTTACGTAAACTCGACCCCATTAACATATGTAAATTTCATGATCATCCGCCAATTCCTTCTTGGTGTTATTTTTTCACTTTCCGCCAGTGTATATTTGAACCAATTTCTTCGAACGTTCGAAGCTGAGCCTGTTTCTTGTAGTATTATGGACAAAAGACCAATTAGAGAAAAGTCTTTCAAGTTGGGCTGAAGATGCTGGGATGTTGATTAACTTCAAAGCAACTGCTGACAACTCCTTCTGGTGCCGACTGGCGAAGTACCAGAATGTCCATGGTGATTTAACACCCTTCTTCATAAGCGCTCCAAACTTTCCAGATTTTTCTCGATACTGTTGAAAACTGGTTATCTCTGAGGATGTCGAGGTTCTCTAAAATGAACTCCTCTACTTGTTCATGATGTTTCCCATCTATTTTCTGCCCCTGGTACCCAGGATGGAGAACATTAGCTGCAAGGCTGTATATATTTAGCGATTGGTTTCTCCTTTTTTTCAACATGTGGCATGAGGTCCTTATGGTCCTCAGGTAGATGCAAGTCCATCCACAATTCAACCGCATCTGTAGAAGTTGCTTCTTTTTCTGGCATATATTTATTAGCTGACTTACTGGATTAAGCACTGCGATTGTATCGGCAACTTCTTTGAGAAAGGCACTATCATAGAGGAGGGACTTAATTTGAGAAGACAATTTCTCAGCTTCATCAATGGCAGCAACTTTCCTCATTGCACTTAGATTGTTAGTCAAGGACAAACAGGCATCCCTCTGAGAACACCAGCGAGTGTCTGCAGCGTGGCATACTTTAGAGTCACCATTTTCTGTCAGTTCATGTTCTCGATCAGGGTGCTAGAAAGACCTCAACACTATGTTCACACGAGATACAATGTTTTTTGAGAGAAGATCCTCAGCTAGAATATTTCCAGTATGGGCATTGCAGGAAGAATGCCACAGGCCGTGATTTTTACCCATTTTAACCATGTTACTGCCGTTGTTGGAAACTGTACAATAAATATTCCCATTGTATTGTTCTTTAGCTAGCTTTTTTTATTCATTGACCACATCACAAAGTGCTTCACCTGTTTCTGGCGAACCAGACATGTCGAAAGCATCAAGAAAAACACTTTCAGCTTTGCCACTATTTCCACGGGGATTGTGAAGAAGTGTTACAACTTTTTAGTGTTGTTTGATTCATTTTTTCAACAGTCTATGAGCAAAACGGAGTCTGTGTCTGCAGCACTGATGGTGATCTTAGTAACTTCATCATACACTTCGTCCAGAAGTTTATCAGAAAGGGCTTTTCTTGTTGGTTGTTTATAGGCAGGCCGCATTTTTTTTACAGAACTGTTTAAAATGCAACGATTCTACCACACTAAATGGGATGATGAAACCATAGAAACCTTGGCAATAGCAAGATCTATTTCTTGCTTTGTAGAGGCATTCATCCTGTCCAAAAAATCGGTTATTTGTCGTTTAACCGTGGAAGTTTTAGAACTTACAGTGATGGGTGATTCAAGGTAGAAACTGCCTTCCTTCTTCATGAGATGAGGAGGGTACACTCGTCACCACGGACACGGTTGAGCAGGAACTGGGGATGAGGATTGCAACTGGAACCAGAGGATCGTCAATGTCTATAGACATTTCTGAGTCTGATCAATGCAGAGTAGAACTGGAACTCGCCGGTGTTGGTGGTGGCAGTGGTTCAGGAGCTTTGGCAGACGTCTGGGCACAGACCTTCCTGTGGGCTTTCAGATGCTCCCTTGCTGTATTCGTGACAGTTAATCCACATTCACAACACTTGGCAAAGTTCTTGTGCTCCACTTTAAGCGGAATAAATCCAAGTTCCTCGTACACATTATGAAGAGGTCGACCGCCGCGATTCATAGTGGGAAAAGTTTTCAATTAGAATGTTGAGCCTCCCTCAACGACTAGTGAGGATGGAAAAAACAGTGTTTAACAAAAACGCTCCCAGCTTTGAACTGAAGCCAACACTAAAACCTACCACATTTAAATAATGAAGAATATGTGTAGCTCGCATATTTGTTATAGCTTTACTGCCGAGTTGACAAGAAGTTGCCGACGCTTTGTCGCCAGCCGGCGCCGTTGAACCTCTGCGTCTGCCCAGCAGTGAATCACTGTGGAGACAGAGCCGCCAGCCGGCAACACGCGCATGGATATCCAAGGCGAACCACGAGGCAACGTCTCATTTTGATTGTTCCTATCGTCTCGTTTCACTTTAAACTACACCGCGACATGGCTTCTGACTTCCTTTGCCGAACATATTTTAAAGTAGTCCCTACACTAATTATCATAAAGAAAAAGATTTCCCCGTGTGAATATGAAGGCTAGGAAAAGAAACAAAAAACAATATGACGCGATACTGATGTGTATGTGGTATCCTGGTGGTATGTCACGTGGACGTGGAAGTTTGTACTGTTCCAATAAGATCATATAAAAATACCGAAGGGTATGTGGGTTTTTAAAGGATCTCTGTTTTTTGTGGCATTCGTACATAGCAAGTTAATTAACAGCACAAAGCCATGGTTTTTTTTAATTATGCGTTTTTTACGTATTTTATGCGTAATTTACGTGTCACTTAGAAAACCTTTTTTTACACGTAATTGCACAACCCTGATTACCCCTAATCTGTATGTATAAAACTGAAAGCCCTCACTGTCTCATCATTGAATCTCAGGAACTACTGAACTTAGAACTTTCATATTTGGCAGAAATGTTTCTTTTACAACATAAAGGGGCACCAAGAAAGGATATTTGGCTACACTTTAGACTTCGGCCCCTGTCGTCTGCTTCAGTCAACGCGTCGCTGGAATGACGGGAGAAATGTTTCGCGATAGGTGGCGCTACAGCTGTGTTGGCGTTTTCTCCTGCACTGTGTGTGTTACGTAATCGCTGTTTGCTGAGTGTGTGAGCCGTGAATCCCGTGTACTTACTTCTGTTTGCCCTGTTCTAAGCAATACGTGGCTTGTGTTTTTTTCAGCGTGCGTTGTAGCTTTGTCAGTCGCCATGTGGAACTGGAGGTGTTTCTTCGACGAAGTTGGGAAGGATGCATGTATTGCATGGTGTGAGCGGAAAGGATTGCTTCCAACCGAATGAAGATATTCCGCAGGTCATCCAATGAGTTTGCGAGTGGATATGTGTCATCGTTTAGGACAATTCAGGTGTAGGAAGAATCGCGTTACAGGGAAAAGTGAGCAGTGTTCCCGTTTACTTGGGACGTGGTTTGAAGCTGCTTGTATTCTTCTTGATAAGGTGATGACTCTTTTATATTGTTTCACCAAAGGATTGTCCTACGATGACGTAATTGAGGAATCTTCCCAGGGTGGGGTTTCCACATCCTCTGCGACAGTTAGTGACTATTATCAGTCTTGCAAAGAACTAGTCGCAGAGTTTATGGTAGTCTACGAACAAGACGAAGGACAGCTTGGAGGCCCTGGTGTAATCGTAGAAGTGGATGAGGCGAAGGTTGGGAAGCGGAAGTATAATCGTGGTCGTCTCGTTGAGGGCACCTGGATCCTTGGCATCTTTGAACGAGATTCGAAACGATTCAGGGTTGAGATCTACCCGGAGAATAATCGCTCTGCTCACACATTGCTGCCGCTCATCCAGAAACATGTTCACCCTAAAAGTACTGTAATGACGAAGGATCGGTGGGCTGCGTACCGCAATCTCCCATCGTCTGGTTCCCAACATCTGTCAGTAAACCACTCGCTCAATTTCGTCGATCCGACTACTGGGGCGCATACGCAAGATGTTCAGAGCAATTGGCGGCCCCTCAAATGCAACTTTCTAATGGAATTCACAAAGACCACTTGGCAGACCACATTCTCGAATATTTATTTCGACGAAATAGCCGTCTTTCCTCTGAACACTTTTTTGAGGTGATGATTGCTATCATCAAACAGTTCTTCCCTAGTACGTAATGTTTTCCACTTAAATACTCGTACTAGATAGACAGGTTCTCAATGACGAGAAAACACTTCTTTTCCGTCGTTATAAATATTTAACAACACCTGAACTACTCACATTCCATAAAGGCCCTATTACAAAATAAACCCCTTCCTTTCAAAAATACCCCCCGCCCCATATTTCACGTTCTTAACACTCCTCCCGCACAACATGCAATGAAGGAGCAAAAAAACGCTGGCACAGCTGCAGCGCCACCTATCGCGAAACATTTCTTCCGGCATTCCAGCAGCGCATTGGCTGAAGCAGACGACGAGGGCCAAAGATGGAAGTGCATCCGGATTTTTTCCTACGATAACTTTAAGTGGGTCAAAATGGTTTTTTTCAATAACCCAGCTTTGATAACGCTAGGACATTTTCCAATGATCCAGCCATTGTTGACCAGCAACTGAAGCCCCGCCCTAAGTTTTGAATGACTTGAGGTAACCTGCTCAGCATATATTTTGTTTTAAATTTATTTAACAAAAAACTTTAAAAATCACGTAAAAAGGGCCATATCATAATATGCTCTGCATTTAAACATTTATCATCGTTTGACATATCAAATATCAAGGTTTTTTTATTTGTTCTTAATTTATTTAACAAATAAACCTTTTAAAAATATAACTTAAAAAACGCTATATCTTATGCTTTGAATTTAAACTATGACATATCGAATGTCAAGGTTTTTTGAGTCAAAATCAAATAACCAACATTCGTTTTCACCGAAGCAACGGTGACGTCATATAAGTGGTACGGTGACTGTAATAAATATAAATATGCAGGTAGATTTTCATAGTGATTGAAATTTGAAAAAAAAAGTTTTCCCCTTGAGATATTAGCGATGGCAACATAATTTTGCTCATCCTTCCAAAAACATCTGACTTGCTTGCTTTTAAATGTAGTTTTGAACAAAATTGCTTATAAGCAAGGTTCTTTTTACATTTATGCTGAAAGTAATAACATATTTTGTTCTGTTTTCTATTACTTTTTTGTTCTGTTGTCTGTTAATATTTTAACGATGAAAGTGAAGAGTAATGACGTATTTTGATTTGTTTCGTGTAGGCTTGAAGTTTAAAATTTACAGTTATGAACGAAATTGCTTATGTGTCATCTGGCAGAATAAGTCAGGCAGACATGTCTCTCAAAACAGCAAAGAAATATGCAGTGTATGGCCATTTCAACTGTATATCATATATATAATCTGTATTTCAACTGTATTTTAATAGTACATTCAAAGAATGGGTATTTAGCCAGTGCTGATACAATATTATATGCTGATGATGCTACTTTACTTTTACATGGAAATTATTTATATGACTTAATTGCTAAGTTGGAAAATCGTTTTTCATCTTTAATTCATTGGTTAACTACTAATGGCTTAGCTATTAATACACATAAAACTAAATTAATGATTTTCTGTTATAATTTATTTAACTCCTCCATTTACACATATTGAGATCTTGCTGAATACTATTCCTATTCAAGTTGTTCAATCTCATACTTATCTTGGTACTATAATTCAATGGGATCTTAAATCAAACAAACATAGTGAAGTTTTAACCAGTAAAATCTCTCAAAACACTGAAGTAATTGGGAATGTTATGACCTATTTATCTCCAAAATTGATGTTACAATTATATTTCACTTTAATCCAAACTTACCTTAATTACTGTATCCAGACCTGGGGAAAAACCTCCAAATTTATTATTATTAAATTACAATGAATACAAAATAAATTCTTCAGACTTCTTGAATGAAACTTCAAAACAATCATTTGTGAAGCTTGACAACCTGATTAGGCCTACATCCTAATGATTTTCATCTCTTAACTATTGATCAACTATATAATTACAATCTAGGAATATTAATGTTTAAGAGAATAAAAATTAATCTTTATCAGGATTTAATTTCACCAAATTTTTACACCCATCAACATACTACTAGAAACAAAACTAAATTAGTGCCTATGTTTGCACAAACACAACGATCTAGAGCACACATTAACTATGTGGGACCAGTTTTTTGGAATACTTTACCTGATGAGTTAATAACCCTAAACAATATTTATTTATTAAAAAGAGAACTTAAACAATATCTAATACGATGAGCCTCACTATAATATAGGTAGCAGCTGATTTATAATTCAACTAGAACGGTCTCCATGTTTTAAAATTCTTAAATTTAATATTTTATACCAATGATAATGATTGTAACCCTTGGATCACTAAACAAACTAATGTTTGATATTAGCAATCTTAATACTGAATATGATTGTTTTTTTTTACTAATCTGTTATTACCTTAAGTGGTATGGTTTCAATGTACATTTTTAATATTGAATGATACAGGGTGGAGCTGCTTTGGCAAACAATTTGAAACTATAATGATAACTGTCTCTCAGGGCCGCCGATCACTAATACACTGGCGTGCAAAAATTAAAGACGAGACGGTTTTTCGAATGTAACATCGTGCAGAAGTGCTCCACATCGACTCAAATCATATCATAAGATCCCCAAGATGTAAGAATATGGGACAAGTGAGCAAAACCGTCCAAACATAGAATCCAAAGGATACAAAGGCACTTTATTGAAAAGGTAGCTCCAAGCACAGCTGGACAGAAGACAAACGTCCATGTGACAGGCGGCTGCCAAGAAAAATCCAGTCTTTAGTAAAGGACATGATCACCCCCGACTGTGTTACAGGATTTACAACGTCTGTCCATGCTCAGGACGAGGTTGTCAAGGAGCTGTTGAGGCATCGCAGACCATTCCTCTTGTAGTGCCAATTGCAGCTGCGGAATCGTTGCTGGCAGCTGGTAACGTGCTGCCAAGGGTCTCCCGAGAAGGTTCCACACGTGTTCGATTGGATTTAGGTCCGGGGACCTTGCGGGCCAATCCATACGCTGAATATCTTCACTCTCCAACAGCAACTGTACAATGAGGTGTAGCGTTGTCGTCCATGAAGAGGAACTCAGGGCCCACAGCACCTCTAAACAGACGTGCGTGAGGCAGGAGAACCTCGGTACAATAACGGACACCAGTGACTGAACCTCCTTGGAAGATGTGGAGGTCAGTACGGCTACCAAGCATGATACCACCCCAAACGAGAACTCCGCCACCTCCAAACCGGTCCCTTTCGATGATGTTGGAGGTGTGATTGCGTGTTCCCTGCTCTCTCCCGATGTGTATATGTCCAGAATCGCTCGTCAGACTAAATCAGCTCTCATCCATAAAGAGAACTTGACCCCATTGCTGATGTGTCCAGTTCTTGTGTTTCTGGCACCACAGAAACCACTGTCTCTGATGAGCAGGCGTTAATGGCACACACCGCACTGGTCGTCGTGCAAATAGACCACCTTTGTGCAGCCTCCTGGCCACGGTAAAACGCGATAACGGAGTCCAGTTGTCTGTTGCATGTTCCTTGCGATTTCTCCCACTGTCTGCCGTCTGTCTCTTCTCACCTGTAGGCCAATATACTGGTTGTCCGCCGCCGTGGTTGCTTGTGGACGACCACTGCTAAACTCTCGTACAGATGTTCCTGTCATTTGAAATGCTCTCCAAGCTTGTGAAACGATGCTGTGAGCGATCCTGAACTCCTCAGCCACACTAGTCACACTTCGACCTTCTTCCAACTTCCCAATGACGCAACCTCGGGTAAAGTCATCCAGATGTCGTCTACTGGGTTGCCTGTTGGCCATATCACACGGTGGCAGCAACTCAACATCGTTCAAACCGATGTACACCGTGCAATAGCTTTCACCGAATTGCTGAGCGTACACCGCCCATATGCTTTATACCCTTCCAACACTCCCCCCCCACGTCATGCTGCATACATGCGCATGCCCTATCGTACCGGACTCTAGTCTATCTCCTGAGTGGTCTTTCAGTCCGTTCTGCCTACTCGTTCCGCTGTTATGCTAATTTCTCCTCTTCATCCTTAATTTTTGCACACCAGTGTATGGTTGCTTGACTTGATATCTGTTTCAAGAATCATTGTCCTGGGAGAAGAGGGCTAGTTATGCCCATTTGGCCTTTTTCTACTTTTCATCCCTGTTGTTGCATAACTGCCATATAATTACTTTCAATTAATCTATGTATGCTGTATGTGACAACTAAAATGAAATAAATGAAATGAAATTTTTGGGTCTATATCAAAAATAAGTCTTTACCTTATTACCTAGCACTGTGTTAACTGGCATGTTGCTTGAACAAGACCTGTTTCAAGCTGCTGCTCATTAACGTTAATGCATTTATTCACATGTTCAAATTCGACACAGTCTGCAGCACTCTGGCTGATGTATGTGATGTCACCGGATAATCAAGGTTTCCACCTTTCTGTGCAGTTTTTTTACCACTGTTAAAGTTCTGAACACATTGTTGCATGTATAAGTGATGCTTCTCCACAAACTGCAGATAATTGACAATGAATATCTGATGGTGCAACTCCTTCTTTCCACAGGAGCCACATTGTCATCTCTGCACATGATAATCACCTTTCATTCTGTTACTGCGATCCATGTATTTCTACAACTAAACTTTGTGATAATGAAGCAGTTTTTTACAGTATGCACTAGGGACATCTGGTGGTGGAACAATGTTCTAAGATCACATTATCCAATGATAACTCATACCATTGAACAACTTGTTATTTGCTGAAACAGAAGCGCCTGTTCAAATCATTCATAATTCATACTTTCAAAAGTAGCTTCATTCCAGATCAACACCTGTTTTGGATGTTTGACTTCGATTCACTCAAATGAGTTCAATGCAGAACAAGGAGATTCATGGCTCTGAGAGCTGCCACTTGATATTTCATAAAGATACAACTGACTGTAGCTGGTTCTGAAATTAGCAATTTCATAAGACTACATAATTTGCTGAAACACATGAACAGAAAAATCCATTGCAAAAACAGGCTAACATTTCTGAACCATGAAACACCCTCAAGAAGCCACTCAACCTAAAAAATTTACTTTTTGGACATCAGGTACCTTCCCTTAAACCTCAAGATGTCTTTTATTATTTGTTTCTTTCCTTTCACTTCCCATCTGTAACTGTAAAAGTTGAAAATCTATGAAGTTTTAATTTTAAAATGCACTATTATTTGTTAGAGATTTTAAAATTCCTTAAGTATAAATGCTTTTCATGTAGGGATTTTCATGAAAAACTTATGCTCAGAAGAAATACAGAAACCTTACTTTACAAATGTAGCTCTGGGAAGCAAAATAAATGCCTTACCTTTTCACAGTACTCTGCCAGATTAAAAGCATGATGAAATGAAGCAACATCCCAGTTTCTAGCAAAATGTGCACTTGGAAGAACTGTGCCAAGAAAATGGTAAATATTTTCAAGAACTTCTTTTGAAGACATCTCAAATTATGGGACAGCTAAAAGAATTAATATGACATTCAGAATCAACTGAGAATGAAGTACATGCATTTATTTCCAAGTCTCATTTTATTCATACAACAATTAACACATTCCAGACTAAAAACTCTACATCCTGTATTGATGATCTAAAACCATATAAATTCTGTAATGCCATGTCAAAGTCCACAATAGACAGAAGTAAAAGGAACGAACGAACGAACGAACGAACGAGAGAGAGAGAGAGAGAGAGAGAGAGAGAGAGAGAGAGAGAGAGAGAGAGAGAGAGAGAGAGAGAGAGAGAGAGAGAGAGAGAGAGAGAGAGAGAGAGAGAGAGAGAGAGAGAGAGAGAGAGAGAGAGAGAGAGAGAGAGAGAGAGAGAGAGAGAGAGAGTGAGTGAGTGAGTGAGTGAGTGAGTGAGTGTGTGTGTCACATTGAATTCATTTGTGTCAACTTACCAATATCTGGATGGAAAGATCTGGCCTTTGATATGCTAAAAATTCACTGAATATCATATGTAAATAAATTAGGGGAACATGCAGAAAAAAACCCTTCTAAGCTTTCTATTGTCTGGTAGCGAAAAACATATGCAAAAGAGTTATTACCTTTCTTTCCACTATTCTCAGTCCTCATGTGATTAAAAAATTTAGCATAAAAATACCAGCAGGTGATGTAAAAATACCAGTAGGTAATGTAGTGTGCTAGCATGCTGATTGAATGGATCAGAACTCGATAAACTACCATGCTGCTACAAAACATGGTAAGAAATATAATTGAGAACACTAGATTTCACTATCCTTCTCCACATTTGTTACAAATGGAATTATGAAATTTGTGAATCCTGGAGAGAGGGGGGGATGACACTGCTTTAGAGTGTCGAACTTCGTACTGAATGAACTAGGAATAAAGATAAGACTTAAATCACACCTTTACAATTGTTTTTCATCTGCATGGCAACACAGCTCAACATAAAAAACTGAACTTGCATAATGAAACTTTTTGACACTGCTGGGGAATACACTGCATGCATAAATCCATTCTAAATGGAAATAAACACTTTGCCATATGACAGAAAGAGGGAGGGGTCAAAGAAAAATAATGAAGAAAAAGAGTAAGAAAATCTTAATTTGAATTGAAAACATGAGGTTGTTTATTTACATAAGTGAAAGTGGATATGTTTCCAATACAATACAAATGGATTATACAAAATTTATCATTGTGAACTTCAGGAAAGAAACAATGGATATGACATGTGGACAAACCAAAAGGTTTCTACCATTTTTTTTTTTTTCGTATTTGTTGGTAAACTGCACTGTTATGGATATTTTAAAATATACTAATGACAGATAAATCTTAAATGTTCTTTTACTTATTCTTCTGATAAGTAACAATACTGAATTTTTGATCATGGCATTTCAAACACAGTGCATGTTTTGTTCATGTCCACACCACACCAAAAATTCTACGATTTTCTAGGCCCTATAATGACATACCAAATGACATCAGCAAACCTTACGCATCTGAACAAACAACTTCCTTCCACATGGAAGTAAAACAGCCTGAAGAGAAATTGTTGAAATGCCATAAAAGTAATTATAGTGTTTTAACACAGCTGGAGAAGTTATAAGTGCATTAACAAGTCATTTTTCATTTAACCAGGGATCATAGCATACTTCTGGAAAATTTTAGGTAGGAATTTTAGGACTTTTTAGAAAAATTTTAGGAAAATTTTAGGAGTGTATTTCAATAAAAACTAGATGTATATTTGTATACATCTAGTAAAACAACTTTGTATACATTGTAAAGAGTTTGCTTCACACCCTTCAACCATATATACTGATAGACTGCGCATGACATCAAAATTTCTGGCTCCAACATAAAATCACATGACAACAGTCAAAAAGATGGGTTACACCTGCTGTGCTTATGGTTTCCCTGAGCGATATAGTAAAGAAAGTTCTATGATTTTTCATGGGTAAGAAACGAATTAAATACCTAAGTCAATAAAGTTTAATTACTTAACCAGAAACTTGCAGCTATTGATATAAAAATATAGTAACTTAAGAAAAAATGGAATGCATGTTCCAAATTCTTCGCAAATGTTCATCACATTATAAGTCACAAAATGTAAACAACCCGATCATGCATGTATATAGCTCATAAGTAAACTTACCTGAAGAGTTTTCATTATATATGAGGCGCATTCACATAATACACCGAAAACACTGAAGTTCTGCAGTGTAAATTAGTAATCATAACAGCATTTTTACACGAAATTTGGAGTCTGATGATGACGTGCCCAATGTTTGAGCCATGGCGGCTTTGATGCAGCTATTGCCAATGCGCAGTCCATTAGTATATATGGTCGAAGTTCACACCCAAATTTTTTGCATAACCTCTAATGTCTAAAGTTTAAGTATGATTTACTTCTAATGTTCAGTTCTTATCTTTTCACGTGTTATTATCATATTCAAGTATATTTACCACATTCAAGTTTCACTTTGAACATTAATATGCTGTTGAACCAGAAGCAATTCATGATTTTCACAGTAAAGTTTTCAGGTTTCACATTAAATTATAATATCCTAAAAAGGTAATTGAAAACCAAGAACTATGTAGAATTGTTCACTGAATTACTTTTTTCATATTATTGTTTTAACCTTTTCCTGATTAGCCTATCTTTTTCTGCTTCCACCACAACTAATTTACTTTCAGTTTTCTTTATTTCAGCTGAACCTTGTATGATCAAGTTAGAGGCAACTGCTATTTCAACAGTATTTTGTTTTTTTACAGCTTTTCTCATTTTTTCTGTTCCCTCTTGAATTACTGCTAGGGAGGCTTCTTTATCTTTTTTAAGCCTATTTATTTCTGCATCATTTTCTTTTATTTTGTCATCAAACTCAGCAAACTCAGCTTTTCTTTTTTTCTCTAGCTGCTTTTCCTTATTTTCCCTCTCTTTCTGCTTCCTTTCTTTTACCTTTTTTGATTCTTCTTCCTTCAGCTTATCAACATACTCTTTATAAAATTTATGTGAATCACAAACACTATTTAACAAATTTCTTGTTATGGGAACTTTACTTACACATCCATAGTGTTTAATGGCCCCTTTAACTATTCTTAATGATGTTATAGTTGAGTCTTTTAAGTTAGCCTTGTCCTTCCTTAACAGAGCAGTGTTAACCGAAAATCCCCTTTCTGCATCAGCATTACCATGAGGTAAAACTAAAATTGACTTTATGAGTTTAGCAAGATTTGAGTATTTTTCTTTTCCGCTAGAGTCTTTAATACTAAATATATTACGCCAGTAATGATCAATCCGCACTGGAATATGCCCTTCCTCTGAAAATTTCACTAGTTCATCTAGAGTTGGCTTATCGCAATTTAAAAGTTTCCACTCTTCTCTTACTCTATCAATTTGTTCCTCAGAAAGATGCAAAACACTTGAAATTCTGGTTATTTCCGAAAGTCCTTCAGTGACTGAAAGTTGAGTTGACTCTTTCTTTGGTTCTTTTACCTTTAAAACTTCTATGTCTCTTAGCTTTTGATTGCAGAATGGCAAATTTGACTTTAAATATTTTGTGGTTGCAATTAGTGATGATCTTACATCTAAGAGAAATAATTTCTGCCTGGTCTCCTGAACATTCCTGAGGAGATTTTTTGTCTTCATACCAACTTCTAACTCCCCTAGTTTTTTCCATGAATTTTTGTTTTCAAAATCTACATTCTTTAGGTCTTCTCCAAATTTCCCTGCTATAACATCATCTTGGATAAACTGAGCCATAACATTCCTCATTAAAGTATTTAAATCAGAATATAACTGGTGTATTTTTGGTTCTTCACTCTGATAACATAATGAAAACTTTTCAAAATTTTGGTGTGAAAATGAAATTAATGCTAAATAGCAAGGAGTAAGCTCATTTTTCAGGAAACAGTGAATTCTTTTATACCTTGCCGAATTGCGCAGTTGTTTTTCAAATATTTTTTGAGATGGCAAGAAGTTTAAAAAATATTCTGTAATATTTAGCCATTGATCCAAGAGCCTCTGGGCTACAGAACCAACGGTTAACCATCTGTTGCTGACATGACGCAAAAGAAATTTGGCAGTGACCAATGTTATATCCTCGACAGATTTATAATCCTCTCGTCTTGCAGCACTACTCTTTAAAAAGTAATGCATATCAGTAGCAAATTCGTCAAATTCTATATTTAAGCTTGTCAAAAAAATTTTAAATGCATTACTAACAACATGCAGGTTGCAAAAACCTAGTTCCAAAGATTTCTGGCCTGTTTCTTGTTTTACAACTTCATTGAATTTGCGTAAAAAGCACTTATTTACATTTGGGCTGTCCATGGATACACAAATAATTCTGTTCAACGAAATATTGAAGGATGATAACACATCAAGAATTTCTTTTAGCAAAATATCTGCTGTTGCATGACCCAGAAAAACGCTTGTTAGGTATCGGCAAGAAACTGAATTTATTTCTGAAGACCAGTACCTGAGATACACATCCAACTGCCGTTTCACTTGTGTATTTGTAGTTTCATCAAATGCTATAGTAACCTTTCCTGGGCTACTAGATGCAATGTCTTTTTTCAAATCCTCTTCAAAATATTTTGACAATCCATGTGATATCACATAAGCAACTTTTTTTCTTTAAGTTGCATTTTGGCTGCAATAGCAGAATCAGGAAACATTTCTTTGAAAAGTTCAACTGTTTCAGTGCATGAAACAAAAGACATATTGTCCTTAGCAACTTTCATGGCCCATAATGCTTCGGCTTTAGCCAACTGTAAATCATGACTCAGTACTTCACTAATATTTGTTTTGGGCTGAAGATCCCGTCCTCCAAAGGCTTTCAGGATGGACTTATTTTGAAATTTACTTTGAAATTTCTGCAAATGTTTTTTTCCTTTATGATGCGCTTTTACTTGTGAAAAGCCACTATTAGAAATGTTGAAAATTTCTGAACACAATATACACTTAGCAGAAAATATTGTTTCAGTTGCAGAACACCATTCTTTCAACTTCACTCCGTCCAATTCTTTGGCGAGCCACGCATCTTGAAATTTCGTTTTGGATTTAGGCATCTTAAACACTTGTATTACTAACCAGAAAATGAAAGGGAAGTACAAAAACACGTTCCAATATTGCAAAACCAGACAACTTCCCGAAATTTGGCTGCGAGGATGTCAGAAGATATGAAAAAAAAAAAAAAAAAGCAGGTCACCACTAGAGAACTGAACCTGCACACAGCACAGAGAACACCATAAAAGACGTAAAACCAGAAACTATCATACGCATCTCACGCAAGTTCAGTCAAAGCGAGTCGGAGCCGAGATATATTGCGCATCGAAGGTCGCTGTCGCCGACGCATGATCGAAGGTCAATGATCACGTGCTCTACTGCCTGCCAAGATAATACTCAGCTACCATCCCATCGTCATTACCGGAGGTTACGGAAGGAGACCACATGTTTCCTCTTTGCTTCCACCCACCTGCGGTTTACAATAACAAAACATCAGCAGAAAGAGGAGGTTCCACAAGGCATGTACAAAAATAAAGTACGATCTTCTGCGTGCCACGGAATTCGTCTGCAAAGCGCAAACCAGGGGTGAAAATGACCCCTCCCCTTTTCCCTTAGATCTCTTGTTACTCTCGAAAACTGTTCGAAGGCAAAAAATGGAACGCCCGCCCCGAAGCAAGTGCATCTCGACGGCGTCATTTTTCCCTCCTTTCAGCAGCACAGCATATAGGCTGTGTTTCTACAATAACAGATCTTTTTACCTTACCGTAATGGTAAATTTATTGGCGTTAATAACGGTTGTGTTTTTAATAAAAATAAGCTTACGAAAATTTTAGGATGAATAGCAAATTTTAGGTCTAATTTTAGGAATTTAAGGAGGGTCACAAAATATTAGGAATTTTAGGAATTTTAGGAGGAATGCAATCCCTGAGAACACCATTCCTTCAACTTCACTCCGTCCAATTCTTTGGCGAGCCATGCATCTTGAAATTTCGTTTTGGATTTAGGCATCTTAAACACTTGTATTACTAACCAGAAAATGAAAGGGAAGTACAAAAACACGTTCCAATATTGCAAAACCAGACAACTTCCCGAAATTTGGCTGCGAGGCTGTCAGAAGATAGAAAAAAAAAAAAAAAAAAAAGCAGGTCACCACTAGAGAACTGAACCTGCACACAGCACAGAGAACACCATAAAAGACACAAAACCAGAAACTATCATACGCATCTCACGCAAGTTCAGTCAAAGCGAGTCGGAGCCGAGATATATTGCGCATCGAAGGTCGCTGTCGCCGACGCACGATCGAAGGTCAATGATCACGTACTCTACTGCCTGCCACGATAACACTCAGCTACCATCCCATCGGCATTACCAGAGGTTACGGAAGGAGGCCACATGTTTCCTCTTTGCTTCCACCCACCTGCGGTTTACAATAACAAAACATCAGCAGAAAGAGGAGGTTCCACAAGGCATGTACAAAAATAAAGTACGATCTTCTGCGTGCCACGGAGTTCGTCTGCAAAGCGCGAACCAGGGGTGAAAATGACCCCTCCCCCTTTCCCTTAGATCTCTTGTTACTCTCGAAAACTGTCCGAAGGCAAAAAGTGGAGCGCCCGCCCCGAAGCAAGTGCACCTCGATGGCGTCATTTTCCCTCCTTCAGCAGCACAGCATATAGGCTGTGTTTCTACAATAACAGGTCTTTTTACCTTACTGTAATGGTAAATTTATTGGCGTTAATAACGGTTGTGTTTTTAATAAAGAAGCTTACGAAAATTTTAGGAAGAATAGCAAATTTTAGGTATAATTTTAGGAATTTAAGGAGGGTCACAAAATATTAGGAATTTTAGGAATTTTAGGAGGAATGCGATCCCTGTTTAACATTCTTGAATTCAAAACTGTGAGGAGTGTGACATACAGAAAAAATGTTTACAAAGACCAAACATTAGTTAGGAATAATTTAAAAATTCAAGAATATATAATGTCATACTATTGTCATTTGTTTGGCAAAACAAGAATGAAGCAGCCAAATTCTTAAGTATTACAAACATTGCGTGTGATAACTTTAAAAGCGTTATTACAATAGAATTTTACAACTTTTTTTAAAGTGTGCAATTAGACATTTTCAGATGAAAATCTGAATATTTATGCCAGCAAACCTGAATATTTTGCAACAAAAGTGCTGAAAAATTAAGGTTATGTACACATCAACTACGTGCAATAAGTATTTTCAGAGAATAAGTTTTAGAACCACAGTCATTATGTTGTATACCCCCAAACAAGGAAAACAATGCAATTGGAAAATCGGAAATGTGGACACGATTGGGAGTAGTTAGAGCTACCCAACAAGAAAAGAATTTTTCCAAATTCAACAGTGTAAACAGAAGTACAAATGAAAAATCTAAAGTGGCACCTCCTGGCAGGTAGATTTTGCACCACAAAAATGTTTGGAAAACTGTGGGCACGGTAACATAATTAGAAGCAAAATATATACATATACACTGACGGAAAGTGAAAAAAGAACACCAAGAAGGAATTGGCGGACGATCATGAAATTTACGTATGTTAATGGGGTCGAGTTTACATAGGTGTGATGTTAATTTTGGGACCAACCGGTGAGCGCTTACGCCACAGCACGGCATAATATGCAAATTATTGTCGGTGGTATTTAAGGAGTACAGCGAAGTGAATGTAATCAGTCGTCGGCGTACGGACACGTGCGAAGACCCTGAAGAAGCTGCAATGCCTGGACATGGAAGACGTGTACGATTTCAGCAGTTATCAGACTTTGAGCGAGGTCGTCTAGTTGGACTCCGCGAGGCCGGGTGGTGGTATCGTCGAAATACGGAGCGAATTGGACGGGAAGTATCGGTGGTGGTACGATGGTGGCGTAGATGGTCCGAGGAACATTCCCACACGAGAAGACGTGGAACCAGGAGTCACAGACGAACTGATAAGCGGACTGATCGACGCCTAAGAAGAGCGGCATTGTCAAGCAGAACATCCACTGCGACGCAAATACGAGCTGCCGTTGCACCTGAGGTGACTGTGCGAACAATCCGCAACCATCTACTGGATGCAGGACTACGTGCACGTGTGCCTCTGGCATGTGTACCTCTGACTCCAGCCCACCGTCAGGAACGGCTGCAGTGGTGTCGCCAACGTCTGCACTGCATAACGCAATGGCGATCTGTCGTGTTCAGCGATGAAAGCAGATTCTGCTTGGGAGCCTCCGACGGCCGTATGCGTGTTCGCAGACGCACAGGGGAGCGTCTCCGCCCTTCTTGCATCCGTCAGCGACACACAGGGCCTACACCTGGTCTCCTGGTGTGGTGAGCGATCAGCTATCACTCCCGTACACAACTAATGTTTGTACCGGGCACGTTAAACAGCACCTCCTACATCAACAACATCATTCAGCATGTTGTTGTGCCATTTGTAAGGTCGGTCCATCGTGGTGTTTTCCAGCAAGATAATGCACGCCCACACACGGCACGTGCAACGCAACATGCACTTCAGGGTGTGAGACAACTTCCATGGTCTGCACGTTCACTGGATTTGTCCCCCATTGAGCACGTGTGGGATTTTATGGGACAACGACTTATCCGGTCTCCACGGCCAGCCACGACCATCCCCGATTTACGCGTCCAGGTTGAGGATGCTTGGAACTCAATACCCCAAACTTACATCCAACATCTGTACGACAGACTCCATGCCAGAATTGCACAGTGTGACGCAGTTCATGGCGGTTCAACCTCGTACTAACCATGTTACATGGAAATGATATTTTTCAGTTTACTAGCGAATACAGCTGCATTTTGCCATGATGTTTTGATCACGTTATTTTCTGTATTCCGTTATTATGCTGTATACATTTCGTTGGTATCAGACGTCTCCTTCTTGGTGTTCTTTTTTCACTTTCCGCCAGTGTATTTTTAAACTGGACTTGTAGAATCACAGGTATAGTTACAATTGCAAATGTGTGTGTTTAAGGGGGTAGGAGAGGATGTATACCAGCAAGAAAAAATTATATCTGGTAAATGAGACAATGTGTGGATTATACGGATCATGACAAAAACCATAACCAACTAATAGAAGTGAAAACATCATTGATTTAAAATTTTAAGTTTGCCACCTAGCAAGGCACATTTTACTATACAAAAAGATGAAAAATGCATCAGAATTTTTGGCCATAATTGCGGCAATCTCATGCAAGAGAAAAAAATACCCAAACCATACTTAGAAACTGTGACAATGCAAATGTACATTTATGTTACCTCAAAGAAATATTCTTCATGCTGCCGTGCAGTAAAACAGTGTATAAAAACTGTATTTGCAGTACATTATCCCCCCCCCTACACACACAGAACCACCCCTTCTCTCAACAACTGAATACAAATTTTTTTTTGGATGAGCTTCAAGCAGCTCTACGCTTTGAAGTAAGCTCAAAACTTTACGTGGACCACTCTTTGTACAGAGAGCCTTAAGAGGCAAACAAGCAGTTCTGCCAATAGAACAAAATAAAAACATGAGATGAAGAAAAAATTTGTGTACGAAGTGCAAACCAGAAATTCGTAGCTTAGCAATGAAAATGAAATGTTACTATATTTTTTTTTCACATTTCACAGTAATACCTTATTATATCTTCAGTTCTGTTGACCTGTTATTAATTCATCAAATGAATTTAAATGTTACAGTATGTATGCATGGTGAAATAAGAACTCCAACATTTGGTCAGCCAAATGTTCTAACTTAAATGGTATAAGAGGCCAACCCATAAAAGTATCTGAATCTGTGGTGATCTCTGACATCAATCCATGCAAATTCCATTATTAAAATAGCAAGAAGCACCAAATGTCCACAAAATTAAAAAAAAATATGCCACACACAAAACAAACAAAGAACATAGCTCTGCACAAAAATCATAGTTTGTAAAAAAAAATCTGTTTTATGATTATTCTATGCTTCCCTTGAATTAAAATCTCTATACTTTTGCATATTTGCTTCACATTGAAAAAAAAAAACAAAAAACTTGTACATCTAGGTTTGACTGTACTTACTTTGTTTGTTGCTTAATGTCAAAAGTATGCTAGTCATCTGTAAACAATGCTGAGTGAATTACATGAGCAGTCAGAAACTATTGAAAGTGCAGAGATGTCAAAGTCCACTCAAAATGTTTTAAAGACTTTTTTTCTTTTTAGAAATTTCATGCTAAATGTAAAATTAAATTTACACCATTCAGTGAGAAAACTAACAGCAGACATTTTAAAGTGCATAAATTGTCATCTTTATGGATACTAATATCTGGTGCAAAAGAAAATTGCCAAACCAACACAAAGACATTGTGTTGACACATGGATGGAGTGACAGATGGTCAAGGTGAAATACTGGTAGTTATAACTTAATTCAGGAACAAACATTTTATGTTTAAAAATTGTATGTTTTTGTAAACCAAATATTTTGTCTAAGAAACATATGAGCTTTGAAAAGCATTGGTATATTCCTATTTAACTGTTCTTCATCAGAAGACTGACAACCTTTTTTCACCAAAACATAAAATAAGAAACAAACTTAAAAAGAAAAAAATGTCAGCAATGTACCTTTTATGCTAATGTAATCTCATTAGCTGCAATAATAAAGATTTTTTTTTTTTTGGTGGGTGTACAGAAAAATGTGAAAATGTTTTTCATTTGGTATTTCTGCACATCACTGAACAGCTTTGAACATTTATGACTGAAAATCCTCCAAATATCTGGGCGTCAGTGAATAAACAAAGACATTGCTCATTCCACATTTTAGCAACACACAGCAACCAAAAAATTGTTATTCGGTCACCGCTGGGAAAATGCCCACCAGATGGAAGACGTCTCAATAGCTGAGACCATCTCACAGATTTATGTCAGAAGCTGACAGAAAAACACACATAGCGCCGTGGATTGCTGGCCACCGTGGTGTAAGGCAAATGCACTCAGCTAGATATCAAGAGATCTGGGATTAGTTTCCTCAGCGGTGACCGAATAACAATTTTTCAGTTGCTGTGTATTGCTAAAACATGGAAAGAGAGATGTCTTTGTTTATTCATTTATGACTGGATGAAAGTTTCTAAGTCAGATTCTCAATTATGAGATATGTTTGAAACTATCAATAATACTTGTTCCAGAACTTATAACATACAACCATTTTTGCAGATAAGCACTCCTGAATTAGAAACTAACAAATATAAATAGGACACAAAAACAACACTTAACAGATCACAGAAATACAATGTTAATTGCACAAACAAAACATAAAACAACTTACGCCACAGAACATAAACATATACACAACATCCAATGATTAAATATTTCTTAATCCAAAAAAATCTGACTGATGACATCTTTCAACTAACGACATTGCTTTCTTAGCATCAGAAATTTTAGTTCACTGTCATTTCATTTCTTTCATGAGACTTGTCCTTTATGATGCTTTGTTGCATTTATGCAGGAAAGCTTTCATGTCAGTTTTTGTTGCAGTTAGCCCCAGTTAAAAGTTCAAAAATAAATTCCATATAAAACTATGACATTTAGTTTGATTTTGTACAAACCACACTTGATGGTTCACATTGGCACTTTGCTTTAAGATCTGAAAGTTTTTTTTTTTTTTGTTTACATATTCTCACTTATTCTGAAATTTTGTTCACAATTTTTAACTTCAATCATCATCCAAACAACAAGACGTGAAAAAATATTTCTTTAGTGCATGAATATTTGTACTGTCTCTTCATCATTTGAGTTTCACACAGTTTAGGCAGTCCTTCATATCCATTGACACATTTAAAGGAACAGTCACTGATCGTCTATTTCCATTGTCTCTTTACCTGAAATAATAAAACATCACTTATACTGAATTAGAACTTTTGCATTTAAAAGAATGAACAGCAACATTCATACAGTATAAATGCATACACTACATTCATACACTACAAATGGTAAGCTGTCTTGATCTTTAGCAACATTCATACACTACAAATGTTAAAGGATATTAAAAAAAAGTTGATGGTTAAGAATATTTTGGTGTGATTCATCAAAAAATACATGTGAACAGGGGTAGACAAAACCCCAAAATTTTTAGGCGCCATAACAATTTTTAAAGAGATCAATTACAACAGAATTGTGTATGTGTACAATACAGAATTGTGTATAAACAAAAC
The DNA here is from genome assembly GCA_039090855.1 of Macrothele yani. Classification (NCBI taxonomy): domain Eukaryota; kingdom Metazoa; phylum Arthropoda; class Arachnida; order Araneae; family Macrothelidae; genus Macrothele; species Macrothele yani. Next base: position 46,255,296 of record CM077004.1, read on the forward strand.
TAAAGATACAGAATTATGACCTTGAACAGTTAAGACTGATGTACAGGATTCTTTCCCTCATTGAGAAAATTTCTATTTAAAAACTATTATACGTAGATGGAGCATATCTAGTCGGTATTCAATTTCTCATCATGTTTAGCCTAACAACTCTTTGGAGACTATGGCAATAGCACCTGTTATCCTCCTCTACAGAGTTTTAATATCAGACACTAGTGTTGAATAGACTTTATCTCTTGACATACCCCACAAGAAAAAGTCTAGGGGTGTTATGTCGGGTGACTGTGGCAGCCAAGACGTTGGACGGTCCCGTCAAATTCACCTGTTGGGAATGTGGTATTGAGGAATTTTCACACAATTAATCCCCAATGTGGTGCAGCAGCATCCTGCTGGAAAAATATTCATGGTTGATGTTCGTTCAACTGGGGTGCAACACAAAGCTCCATCATGTCGCACATTACCTGTCACTGTGCATTCACAAAAAAGAAAGGTCCAATGACTCTGCAGTGTACAAGACCACACCAAACATTCACTTTTGGGATGTCCTGCTGTTTTTCAAAGACAATGTGGGAATTTTTCTCAGCCCCAGAAACTGTAATTTTGATTCCCCATTTTGTATTTCACTTATGTGGAAATCAGTTTTAATTCTTTCTGGCATATTCATATATATACTGTATATCTTTAATGAATTATGCAAAAATATTCAAAATGATAATATGAAATCATGTTTAAAAACAGAAGTTAAAATAAGACATCACCAAAGCTACAAAGTAAAGAAAACTTCACACAGTAGCAACAACCCTTTGATAAATCTGGACATAAGCATGTAGCCATAAAGCAGCAAGTAGTAAAACTTTAAAAATACGTTTAAGTTATGTAAACAAGATGCTTAAATAAGGAAACTTTCGACGATAACTTCAGTATTTCTCGACCTAAGAAATGATGAATGACAGTAAGTGCTCACGAGACCTGTCATGTCATATTCCTCCTTTTAAAACTGATTTCCATACATACATTGTCTACCATGTAACAGCTGTTTTGGCACCATGTAGGAGACCAATATCACATTAAGGAGATGATCAATGTTTTGGCTCTTCAGTGTAAATGTAACTCATCAATGCAGATTTATTTCTAACAAAACTTCAACCAACCTCTCTACATGAAATCAATTCCACGCGAATATTCTTCCTTGCTCATTCAGGGCATATCCAGGGCTCGAACTAAGCATTTACCAAGTCGCCAAATGTGACTAAATTTGAAATACAGCGAGAAAAAAAAAAATTAGAAATAGGTGAAAATGGTGGTGAATGATTTTACGAATCTTAAACAATTTTTGACTCTCAGGTAAGCTGCAATTTACAGTAATTTTTGGGCTAAACTGCAGCTGATATGATTTCAAAGTTTTATTTTCCAAAGCTGTGACACTTAAAATGGTTTGCCCAGTGTGATTATCACAGAGTGCTATGAAAGACCTATCATGGCTGCTCAAGAGTCATTTAGAGATTAGGGAGTGGATGGAAATAAGAGCCGCTGGAGGTGGGAGGATTTCGGGAGCAAGGAAAATCTTTCATAATTCATGAGTGGGTCAGCAGATGATTCCCCTTGGGGTTATTTCACTCTCTGTGCACTCAGCAGTGGCTCCAGTGCCTGAGCATCAGATTGGAAGGCTTGTGGTGAGTTGGCCTGTCACATTTTGATGCGCAACATACACTGGACTGGGATTAAAAATGCAGAGCTGTATCTCAGAAAGTTTTCAATGAAAAAGAGTAAAATTTTTGTCAACACCATAAACTGAATGAATTGGTTAAAAACTTTATAAACTAGCCATGAAAATTTTAATTTGGTCTTCCTTATGTGGTTGGCATGCACAAAATTCCAAATAAAAAAATTAACTGCAAACTTAATTTTTTTTTTACTGATTCATTTGGAACTTTGGGGGTCAGAATTTATTTGTCAACTATGGTGCATGTGAAAATTTAAGCTAGTTTTGTGAAGGAAGTTTTCTTATTTTTTTTTTTTTTTTTTATCCTCAGTCCTTTTGGCATACACAAAAATTTTCCATGTTTGTTTTATTTTCTCTATTTTATTTTATACATTTCTGATATACCTTTTTCTTGTAACAGTTTTTACACCACCAATATTGGCTAAGATTTCCAAAATATGGCTAAAACTTTGAGTGACTAAAACCTCTTCAAATTTCTTAGTGCAGGCACAACATACCATGCACCATCTGTCAACCACCACAGAAAATTCCCATTATTTCAAAGCTGACAGCCAAAAATTGCATGACAAAAAGCTACTACAACCACCACCAATGGTTTTCACATTTTGTGACATTGTTTTTACACTTTTATTTTCAAACGAACTTAAAGAAATACATTGCAACAACGATTACATATTAGCTGGCAAAACAAAACTAAAAACAATTTAAAGCTAAAGAGACATGCATTTGACCTCATGTCATTGTCAGGCATCAAAACTACAGCATGTTAGCATATTAAACTAAAAGAAGCTCTTGTATCCTCTCACACACACACACTACAGAACTGCACCCAAATCCCAATGATTGCAGGGAAAACCCTTAATGCTTCCCATTACACACAATTCAGTTGATTAATGACAAACCACTCATGTTTTACTTAGACTGTCCTCATATATCCATTTACTTATCAGATCAATCTCCAGAGTGCTGTATCTTCTCAATTTTCTTTCTTCACACTCAGTCAGCTGTCTGGTATTGACATTCCACAATATAATGAACTGTCACAAACTTATATCCCTTAGTCCTACTTACTCCAGTTGGAATTCATCTTTTTTAACTCTTAGTGGTTTGTTTACGCTTTCCAACCGTAGGTTGAAGAAGCGTATATGCTCCAGCTTTGTCCGTCCGTCTGTCGGCACGATAACTCACGTACAAAAAGGTTCAATTTCGATGAAATTTTAGTATGTGGTAGGGGACCACCAGGGGACGAACCCTATTGAAAATGGGTGAAGTGGGGTCAAAGGTCACGCCATAAGAGCGGGATCCATTCAATTGCCCTTATGCGTCATAACTTGTGTAAATATGGTTCGATTTCAATGAAATTTTAGTATGTGGTAGGGGGCCACCTGGGAACGAACCCTATTGAAAATAAATGAAATGGGGTTAAAGGTCAGGACAAAGGAGCGAGATCCATTCCCTTGCCTTTATGCATCATAACTTGCGTAAAAATGGTTCAATTTCAATGAAATTTAAGTATGTGGTAAGGAACCACCTGGGAACGAACCCTGTTGAAAATGGGCGGAATGGGGTCAAAGGTTAGGACATAGGAGCGGGATCCATTCCATTGCCTTTATGCATCATAACTTGCGTAAAAATGGTTCGATTTCAATGAAATTTAAGTATGTGGTAAGGAAACACCTGGGAGTGAACCCTGTTGAAAATGGGCGGAATGGGGTCAAAGGTCAGGACATAAAAGCGGGATCCATTTCATTGCCTTTATGCGTCATAACATTCGTAAATATGGTTCGATTTCGATGAAATTTTAGTATGTGGTAGGGAACCACTGGGCACAAACCCTATTGAAAATGGGCGAATGGGGTCAAAGGTCATCAGGCAGGGCATAAGAGCGGGATTTATTCCATTGCCCTTATGCGTCACAACTTGCGTAAAAATGGTTCGATTTCGATAAAATTTTAGTATTTGGTAAGAAACCACCTGGGGACGAACCTTATTGAAAATGGGCGAAATGGGGTCAAAGGTCAGGCAGGACATAAGAGCGGGATTTGTTCCATTGCCCTTATGCATCATAACTTGCATAAAAATGTTTCGATTTCGATGAAATTTTAGTATGTGGTAGGGAGCCACTGGGGACGAACCCTATTGAAAATGGGCGAAATGGGGTCAAAGGTGAGGACACTGGAGTGGGATCCATTCCATTGCCCTTGTGCATCATAACTTACCTAAAAATGTTTCGATTGGGACAAAACGTTATCATGTTGTTCCGGAGGTATAGTGAACTGGTTCTGTTGAATATCAACGAAATGGGGTCAAAGGTCATTGCACAAAAGCAAGATTTATTCCACAGCCTTTATTCTCATAACTTACGTAAAACTGTTTCTATTGCGACAAAACTTTAGTATGTTATTCTTGAGGTATAACTGAACCGGTTCTGTTGAATATCATCGAAATGGGGTCAAAGGTCAGGACACAGGAGCGAGATTTATTCCACAGCCATTATCGTCATAACTTGAGTAATAATTTCTGGTATGTTGGAAAGCTTATCATAATCAATGCATTGCATGATTTTACTAACTTGTTGGGTATTTACAGTCTATAATCTCTAGCTGTTGATCTGCGTATGGGGCCTGCAACAGAATTCAAATAGTATTTTCAATGCACAGAATTGTGCACAAATGAAAATTCAGTTCACACATGCTTTTTTTTTTTTTTTTTTTCCATCACAAAGTTACACTGTTTTAATCATGTATGAAATTCACTCAAGAACTGAAAAATGGTGCACTGTGTACAGTATACCATTTTTTTAGCTTTCACACACACACACACACACACACATCTGGCCTTTTGACGACTATTGAAGTATTTCTTTAATTCTTACTGTACACAGCACAGCATTTCTTTTATGAAGCATGTGAATACTGTTTCCAGAGCTTTTGCTAAAATTTTTGATAATTTTCCAGAAGCTAGATATGAAAATAAATACATATATTTTTTAACAGATCATGAATTAAAATATTTAATTGGGCAGGAGAATATCAAAATAAGAGGGTAGAAAGATTACAACTTCTTTCATCTTGAAATCTAGCTAAAAATGGAACTTGTCATTTAAAAAAAAAAAAAAGTGCATACAGAGCTATGATGTTGGTTTAACCAAGAAACGTTTTTGAGATAGACATATCTTTCTTTGCTTTTGTGTACCCGTTATCATTTAAGAGGGTAAATTATTCTACCATTTTTGACACTCCAAGACCTCGGAGAATACAACAGAACATTTTTTTCTCTTAAATGAATATGTAGTTAGAGGGAGGTAGGTCAGAATCTTTACCAAGAAATTTTCTCAAATTTCATTTTGTCTGGTGTTCACATAACTTCCAAAAAATTACTTATGAATGAAATCAAAGTATGGATGTAATTCTGAATCTCTTTTAAAATACAAGAAAATGGGACAAGTGCTTCCAAACTGGCAACATGAATTTTATTGGAACTACTACGGTTCTTCATTAAGACTTGTACTAAAGTTTTGAATTCAGGCCAGAATTATTTTTTTTAATTTCGAAATTAAGGAGTGCTACATTCTACACAAATTTTTGTTTTTGGAACTCCATCTTCAGAGTATACTGTTGATTAACACTAACAACAAGCACTGATCATACATCAAGCAATCATATAAACACTAAAAGGCAATATTAAATATGAACACAAATAGAATCAACAACAAGCACTGATCATACATCAAGCAGTCATATAAGCACTAAAAGACAATATTAAATATGAACACAAATAGAAGCAACTGCAATTCAGTTATATAAAGTGAACAGCAATATTTAAAAGAAAAATGTATACATTACCACTGTCAGTCATCTGTTCCAACTTAAGTGCTTCAAATTTTATTTGCACTAAAACCTCTTCTTCATCTTTAATAACATCTGCTGATAAGAAATGGCCCAAAGAAGGTTCACCAATGAGCTTTCTGAATTCCAGATTGTTATGAGCATGAGCCTATAATCAAATTTCCACTTTAGAACCACAGATCTTTTTTTGATCCAAAGAAACAGCCTCAAACCAGCAACAAAAAACATTTAGCATGCCAAAATATTGAGGCATAACAACATCTGAGTGCTTTCAGTCACATTTTAAAGATAGCACTTAACATTCTAAAATTGGAAAGCTAGTAATTAATATTTGCATTTTTGAACTTCACTTTTAGTTGGTAAAGTTCGATGAACACTTACCGCACACGGGGCTTGGCTTTCAATTCATATTTCCGTTATGTGGATGCGGCACGGGGGTTTTTCATTTGGCCACGGGTCCACTTCTTTTTTTTTCCGTTGGAATTTATTTTGCCTCATCACCAAATGAGTTTTTTTTCCTTTGCTGCATCCTCATTTACTTCAATATTTATTCATAACCCTAGTACTTTCGGTAATACTCCTTTACCGTCTTCGAGGGGACATTTTGCTCCGACTAGCACGGACCGTGTCAGCTGGGCATTTCGGTGGTTCTCGCGGGCTGCTTCTGTCATCGGCTATCGCTTCTTCTAGGGCGTTGTGGCGCCATCTCTTGTTGGTCAGTGATCTCATTTTTCGAACTTTTTCATTTTTTTGCTCAATTTTAATTAAATTTCTCCAGCTGTTTCTCAAATTATTAGGGTCATTATGGTTGCAAACTTTTTTCCTATTTTTTTCAATCATTGCCGACTCTGCTATTCTGAGGTGTTTTTCGGATTTACAGCTTTTAATGATTTTTATATTTTCGAATTTAGGATATTTTTGGTTATCCAGACAGTATTGAATAAGTGCTGTTTTTTCTTCTTTTTCTGCCAGTTTTAATCTGTGTTTAAGCTTATTTTTGGTACTTCCTATATAAGCCATTGGAGGATTTTCAGTAATAGGAATTGAGTAAATACCTGCTTTTTCTAACATTTTTATTTTTTCATTTTTTATTACTATATTTTTGATGGTATTTACTTTTCCTCCAATTTGAATGTTATGCTTTTTACAAATATTATTAATATCATTGGTAGTACCTTTAATGTAAGGAAAACCATTTAAATATTTGACTTCTTTTTTATTTACTACAGCATTATTTTTTATTTTCTTTATTACTTCTGTGTCCCATTTTTTTTAAATGGTTAGGATAACCAAAGCTGCCTGCAATTTTTTTCATGAATTTGATTTCTTCATTAATGAACTGACTATTTTCAGAATGCGTATAAGCTCTTTTAATTAAGGTTTTTATACTATTGCATTTTTGAGGATAAGGATGTGCTGAATTGTACGGGATTAGGACCGGAACAAATGAACTTTTCCGATAAACCCTGTATAGTAACTTATCTGTGGATTTGATAACATGTACATCCAAAAAGGCTATTGCATTATTTTTTTCTATTTCAACAGTGAGTTCTATAGTTGGATATAAAGCGCTGTAACATTATGTTAATTTTTTTTTAAATTCTTCTTCGTTCAGTTTTGATAGAATGAAAATATCATCCACGTATCGACAGTACACTTCTGGTTTTTCTTCCATACGATGCAGGACATTTTCTTCAATTTCGTTCATCACAACCTCAGCATATAGAGTTGATAATGGTGAGCCCATTGGGCCTCCTGAATTTTGCTTGAATATTTTGTTCTTGTATGTAAAAATATTATTTTCATATAAATAGACTAAAACTTTTTTGAATTCATGAATTTGTGTGTTATTTAAAATTTTAAGATTTTGCAACTTCTTAATGATAATTTTAATAGCTTCTGGAACAGGAGTGCTTGGATATAATGCTTTAACGTCCATGCTTGCCATATTTAAGTCCTTTAGGCCAGTTTTTACATTTTTAATTTTCTCTATAAATTCATACGTGTTCTTGATGGTGAACTTGTTCTTCATGAAAAAGGGTGCTAGGAATTTGTAAATGTTTTTCTCTAATGTTATCAATGGTGAGTTTTTTTTTTGAAACTATCAGTCTCATTGGAGCACCATCTTTGTGCGTTTTTATCTTTGCAACGATACGTGGTATGCCTGCTCCCATTGGTGGAAAAGAGCGCTTGATTTCATCAGGTAATGTGCTATGATTTCTTATATCCGCTAAAAATTTAATTTGATTGTCAGTTGGGTCTTTCTTAATTTCGGTACAATTTAATCCATCGATTGCTGCTGTCATTTTTTGTTCAAATTCATCAGTGTTGAGAATAATGATTTGGCCGGATTTATCTGCTTCACAGAATTTGATATATGGGTCATTTTTCAATTCCAATAGTTGTTTTTTTTCATATTTTAATTTTTTCTCTATATAGAAGTTTTTGTTGTATTTGGCATTATATTCTTTTAGAATAACTCTATATAATTTGTTCTCAACTTCAGTTTTATTCTCTGCGCCTGGTATATTTTTGAGAATATCTTCGAGGCAAGGGATGATTTCTTCAGTTTTAGGGAGGCCTTGTGGAAAGGCAAATTTTTTCCCTTTTTGTAAAATTGCTTTTTGTGTAAAGCTTAAGTTCTTATCAGACCGATTTTCATATACATTATATTCATTTATGGGTTCCGTATTTAATTTTTGTTCATCAAATAGTGCATTTAATTTTTTATCTACCGTAACGCTATTGGAGTTGGCTTCTTTGTTAGCAATTTCGTTAATTTCGATGAACGTAGTATCCAAAATGCGATCTTTCCAAGAGCCATCAAATTGTGCATATTTTGAGTTGCTTATCAGCTTCCATAATTCATAAACTTGAGCATTAAGTCTGAATATTTGTTTTCTTTTAGCTATAATTTCGTTACTAAGTCGTTTTTGTTGACATCGAAGCAGGATGTAATAATCCTCTTACTTGTTGGCTTGTTCTTAATTCTCAAAAATTTGGGGATAAATCCAAAATCTCTGCAAGTTACAAGAAAACGTTCTTGAACTTCAAATTTCATACATTTGATTTTAAGACGTTTGAATTTGGTGATTGTTGTTAATTCACGGTTCGAAAAGAGATTGCGATAGTGCATAGTGAGGCCTAATCTGCCTTTGATCTAACCACTTGAAAGAATAATTCGTGTGCTTCAAAGTTTCAATTTACTTCCGATATTGGAGGTTATATTTTTTAACGTGCATTAATGCATTTGCATTTTTGAACTTCACTTTTAGTTGGTAAAGTTCGATGAACACTTACCGCACGTGGGGCTTGGCTTTCAATTCATATTTCCGTTATGTGGATGCGGCACGTGGGTTTTTCATTTGGCCACGGGTCCACTTCTTTTTTTCCCGTTGGAATTTATTTTGCCTCATCACCAAATGAGTTTTTTTCCTTTGCTGCATCCTCATTTACTTCAATATTTATTCATAACCCTAGTACTTTCGGTAATACTCCTTTACCGTCTTCGAGGGGACATTTTGCTCCGACTAGCACGGACCGTGTCAGCTGGGCATTTCGGTGGTTCTCGCGGGCTGATTCTGTCATCGGCTATCGCTTCTTCTTGGGCGTTGTGGCGCCATCTCTTGTTGGTCAGTGATCTCATTTTTCGAACTTTTTCATTTTTTTGCTCAATTTTAATTAAATTTCTCCAGCTGTTTCTTAAATTATTAGGGTCATTATGGTTGCAAACTTTTTTCCTATTTTTTTCAATCATTACCGACTCTGCTATTCTGAGGTGTTTTTCGGATTTACAGCTTTTAATGATTTTTATATTTTCGAATTTAGGATATTTTTGGTTATCCAGACAGTATTGAATAAGTACTGTTTTTTCTTCTTTTTCTGCCAGTTTTTTACGTGTTGTTTTAATCTGTGTTTAAGCTTATTTTTGGTACTTCCTATATAAGCCATTGGAGGATTTTCAGTAATAGGAATTGAGTAAATACCTGCTTTTTCTAGCATTTTTATTTTTTCATTTTTTATTACTATATTTTTGATGGTATTTACTTTTCCTCCAATTTAAATGTTATGCTTTTTACAAATATTATTAATTTCATTGGTAGTACCTTTAATGTAAGGAAAACCATTTAAATATTTGACTTCTTTTTTATTTACTACAGCATTATTTTTTATTTTCTTTATTACTTCTGTGTCCCATTTTTTTATTAAATGATTAGGATAACCAAAGCTGCCTGCATTTTTTTTTATGAATTTGATTTCTTCATTAATGAACTGACTATTTTCAGAATGCATATATCCTCTTTTAATTAAGGTTTTTATACTATTGCATTTTTGAGGATAAAGATGTGCTGAATTGTACGGGATTAGGACCGGAACAATCGTGGGGCTTGGCTTTCAATTCAGTGTTCATCGAACTTTACCAACTAAAAGTGAAGTTCAAAAATGCAAATGCATTAATGCACGTTAAAAAATATAACCTCCAATATCGGAAGTAAATTGAAACTTTGAAGCACACGAATTATTCTTTCAAGTGGTTAGATCAAAGGCAGATTAGGCCTCACGATGCACTATCGCAATCTCTTTTCGAACCGTGAATTAACAACAATCACCAAATTCAAACGTCTTAAAATCAAATGTATGAAATTTGAAGTTCAAGAACGTTTTCTTGTAACTTGCAGAGATTTTGGATTTATCCCCAAATTTTTGAGAATTAAGAACAAGCCAACAAGTAAGAGGATTATTACATCCTGCTTCGATGTCAACAAAAACGACTTAGTAACGAAATTATAGCTAAAAGAAAACAAATATTCAGACTTAATGCTCAAGTTTATGAATTATGGAAGCTGATAAGCAACTCAAAATATGCACAATTTGATGGCTCTTGGAAAGATCGCATTTTGGATACTACGTTCATCGAAATTAACGAAATTGCTAACAAAGAAGCCAACTCCAATAGCGTTACGGTAGATAAAAAATTAAATGCACTATTTGATGAACAAAAATTAAATAAGGAACCCATAAATGAATATAATGTATATGAAAATAGGTCTGATAAGAACTTAAGCTTTACACAAAAAGCAATTTTACAAAAAGGGAAAAATTTGCCTTTCCAAAAGGCCTCCTTAAAACTGAAGAAATCATCCCTTGCCTCGAAGATATTCTCAAAAATATACCAGGCGCAGAGAATAAAACTGAAGTTGAGAACAAATTATATAGAGTTATTCTAAAAGAATATAATGCCAAAAACAACAAAAACTTCTATATAGAGAAAAAATTAAAATATGAAAAAAAAACAACTATTGGAATTGAAAAATGACCCATATATCAAATTCTGTGAAGCAGATAAATCCGGCCAAATCATTATTCTCAACACTGATGAATTTGAACAAAAAATGACAGCAGCAATCGATGGATTAAATTGTACCGAAATTAAGAAAGACCCAACTGACAATCAAATTAAATTTTTAGCGGATATAAGAAATCATAGCACATTACCTGATGAAATCAAGCGCTCTTTTCCACCAATGGGAGCAGGCATACCACGTATCGTTGCAAAGATAAAAACGCACAAAGATGGTGCTCCAATGAGACTGATAGTTTCAAAAAAAAACTCACCATTGATAACATTAGAGAAAAACATTTACAAATTCCTAGCACCCTTTTTCATGAAGAACAAGTTCACCATCAAGAACACGTATGAATTTATAGAGAAAATTAAAAATGTAAAAACTGGCCTAAAGGACTTAAATATGGCAAGCATGGACGTTAAAGCATTATATCCAAGCACTCCTGTTCCAGAAGCTATTAAAATTATCATTAAGAAGTTGCAAAATCTTAAAATTTTAAATAACACACAAATTCATGAATTCAAAAAAGTTTTAGTCTATTTATATGAAAATAATATTTTTACATACAAGAACAAAATATTCAAGCAAAATTCAGGAGGCCCAATGGGCTCACCATTATCAACTCTATATGCTGAGGTTGTGATGAACGAAATTGAAGAAAATGTCCTGCATCGTATGAAAGAAAAACCAGAAGTGTACTGTCGATACGTGGATGATATTTTCATTCTATCAAAACTGAACGAAGAAGAATTTAAAAAAAATTAACAAAATGTTACAGCGCTTTATATCCAACTATAGAACTCACTGTTGAAATAGAAAAAATAATGCAATAGCCTTTTTGGATGTACATGTTATCAAATCCACAGATAAGTTACTATACAGGGTTTATCGGAAAAGTTCATTTGTTCCGGTCCTAATCCCGTACAATTCAGCACATCCTTATCCTCAAAAATGCAATAGTATAAAAACCTTAATTAAAAGAGCATATACACATTCTGAAAATAGTCAGTTCATTAATGAAGAAATCAAATTCAAAAAAAAATTGCAGGCAGCTTTGGTTATCCTAACCATTTAATAAAAAAATGGGACACAGAAGTAATAAAGAAAATAAAAAATAATGCTGTAGTAAATAAAAAGAAGTCAAATATTTAAATGGTTTTCCTTACATTAAAGGTACTACCAATGAAATTAATAATATTTGTAAAAAGCATAACATTTAAATTGGAGGAAAAGTAAATACCATCAAAAATATAGTAATAAAAAATGAAAAAATAAAAATGTTAGAAAAAGCAGGTATTTACTCAATTCCTATTACTGAAAATCCTCCAATGGCTTATATAGGAAGTACCAAAAATAAGCTTAAACACAGATTAAAACAACACATAAAAAACTGGCAGAAAAAAGAAGAAAAAACAGCACTTATTCAATACTGTCTGGATAACCAAAAATATCCTAAATTCGAAAATATAAAAATCATTAAAAGCTGTAAATCCGAAAAACACCTCAGAATAGCAGAGTCGGTAATGATTGAAAAAAATAGGAAAAAGTTTGCAACCATAATGACCCTAATAATTTGAGAAACAGCTGGAGAAATTTAATTAAAATTGAGCAAAAAAATGAAAAAGTTCGAAAAATGAGATCACTGACCAACAAGAGATGGCGCCACAACGCCCAAGAAGAAGCGATAGCCGATGACAGAAGCAGCCCCCGAGAACCACCAAAATGCCCAGCTGACACGGTCCGTGCTAGTCGGAGCAAAATGTCCCCTCGAAGACGGTAAAGGAGTATTACCGAAAGTACTAGGGTTATGAATAAATATTGAAGTAAATGAGGATGCAGCAAAGGAAAAAAACTCATTTGGTGATGAGGCAAAATAAATTCCAACGGAAAAAAAGAAGTGGACCCGTGGCCAAATGAAAAAACCCCGTGCCGCATCCACATAACGGAAATATGAATTGAAAGCCAAGCCCCACGTGCGGTAAGTGTTCATCGAACTTTACCAACTAAAAGTGAAGTTCAAAAATGCAAATGCATTAATGCACGTTAAAAAATATAACCTCCAATATCGGAAGTAAATTGAAACTTTTTAGTAATTAATAGTTTACCAGTAATTTTATTAGCATGCAAAAGGTAAACTATTAAGCATTATATTTATAACCATCTACACTGAAGTAGCAAATACCTAATTAAGTACATACATATCGCTAAGCTGTTCTCAGAGATTCAGAGGTTAGCTCCACAAAGAAATACTGTTGCTGTATCAAACTTCTCCATTTACAGCAATCTTGACCAGGGTGCCCACTCTTTTTCAGGGAAAAAAATCAAGGACATTCAAGGACTTTCAAGGACCTTCAGGAAAAAATTCAAGGACAAATTTTTCAATGTCCTAAACCGCAATGAATATATATATCAAGAATTATGTGTGTTGTATTATGATACTCATTATCTTCATAAAACATCTATATGCATTGCATTAATTCTTTCTGTATGTTCAAAACTCCCAATTTCTCAAACACAAAATTATCATAACAATAAAACACTTAATATCTATTTAAGAATTATGTACAGGTATGTATAACACATTAAGTCCCTTTTGTATGATTTTTAGATTTATCCTAATACCAAATTTTCATCTTACCTTTTTACCATTAATAAAAGAAATATTTAAATTTAATGAATTGGAAAAAAATACAAAAGATTTTAATAACATTAGCTCACTTTCATATTGAAATTTCAACACAGCAAAATTAGAAAACTTACATGTTATTCAGAAATAAAATCCTTTCTTCACTTTCACATTAAGAAGTATTCATATTCACAAGTCTCAGCATAATTGATGGATTTTGGATGCATGCCATTTTTCATTGAGTACAAAACTGGGGTAACCAGTTTTGTACACATTGAATTAAATACCAAGAATCAAAACAGATACTTTAAACATTTTGGAAACACAGGCATGGGGTGAGGAGACTGAATGATCCTTTCTTTAGTGGGCATTACTTTTGGACAACATGAAGTAGTTGTATTTTATCACTAAATGTGAGAAACGACACCAGCATTTAAATGTTTTCTTTTACTTTTGGTTTATCTTCAAGTTTTTACGATACACAGTTTCAGTTATTAGTAGTTAGGCGCGCACTAGAAAGCAAATTATGGATTCTAAATCCATTGAATTAGGTTTCCACCACAAATAAATTAAAAAGATCCTATGGGCTTATCATTAAAATGGTTTTAAACACCTTACATATGACACAGTACGAAAGCAAGACCATGGTGTATTTCTGTTATTATAAGAAAACTGAACCAAAGAAATTACCATCAGTATTTGTAATTGGTAGCCAATTATTTAAAACAAATCTTAGCAACAGCGCATCTCCAAATTTTGCAAAAAGTTCTTTACTGAATGACAAACTTTCTTCAAGTGAAAAAATATTTAACAAATGAAAATACTGTAATCAATTTTTAAATAATTAGAATTTTTTCTACTCAAATGTCAGTACTTTTAACACAACATTAAATTTATCATTGCTAAAATATAATTAACAAGTATATTAATAAAATATTAAGCAAATGGGTGAATAATTTATTTACTATTATTCACTAAATCCATTTTTTTCTTGAGTTCAGAATCTATTTCTTATATCAATGATTGTTTGTCCTGAGCTGTTTTTCTAAAGCTATTTGATTTAACAATGCAGTTAAAATTATGAGTATCTTCTGCTTTTGTTGCCAAATCATCAGCTGCTTTTAATAAATCTAATACTTCATTTTCTACACGTTTTTCTTTTTTTCATACTTTTTATTTCATCCAGTATTTGTTTTCTCTTTTGGGCTACAGCAGAATTAGGCTTGTCCCGAGCTTTTTCTTCTAAATGTATTACATATCTTTGCCTAGCACATCTGACATTACTCAGAAGCAATTTTGAAAACTCGACCTTTTCCATGCCACCAATGTTACTTAGATGGTCATATATTATTCTTTGTGAAGCAATAGAGTTTTCTTTCATATTGTCAATTATTAGTTCCTTATTAATGGAGAATCCTCTCTCCACTGATGCCTGTCCATGCAAGAGCAACAGCAGCTTTTTAGTTACTTCCCACAACAGATCATAGTTTTTACTTGAGGATAAATGTTCATAAAATAGCACATCTACTCTCAATTCCTCATAATTGTTATCAAAAAGTTTAAAATCTGAAATTACTGCTGCAACACTACTTATAAAATCCTTTAACTGCAGCATAATAGTGTCAACAACAACAAGTTTCAGATGATTTGCATCTACAAAAATTCCTAGAATAATCTTGAAACTTTTTAAGCAAGATTCCTTCTCAGCACTCATTAATTTAGAATCTAAACACTTCATGTGCCGCACAAGAGCATACTGCAGTGGGCATTTAGTGAGCAATTTTTTGCCAAGGTTTTGCAAAATTGATCTGCATTTCATACGAAATTCCATTATCTGTTTTTCACTTACATTTGATGGCAAAGTCTTCACCTCCTTATCAGCCTGGAATCCAATATCAATCATCCTATAAGTGGAACAATTTTTATTATCAGTTGGATCAATTTTTAGAAGTGCCGTAATGGTCTTTGTTTGTTCTAACACATCCATTTTAACAAAGCGACTCATCAGATTCCTTAACATGTTCTCTAAGTCTTCAGCCATGAATGGCAGCATTGGCTTATCTGCCTGATACTTTTTTAAAAAGGGACTCAGTTGCTTTGCAATAGAATTTAAAAAATATAATTTAGCAAGTGCCAATGGATCCTTTACCCATTTTTGGACAATATTAAAGGAAACTGTGCAAGGCTTATTTGCAATTTTCTGGGCTACCAAAGTTTCATACTTCAAAATAAAGGGCCAAATTTCTATAGCACGTTCACACACAGGAGAATTTTCAACCCACCTGTGTGAACAGAACTTTGGTGGCATTTTTACAGCATTATCCACATTTAAATAATCCTCACGCCGTGCCGGCAAATCTTTAAATAACCTGTATAGGCTTGAGAGAAATTTTTCGATTTCCCGATCACTCACAGTAGTAGCATGTCTCAACGCATTATGCACTATGTGCAATCCACAGGTACCGGTGTTTAGGAGAGATGCATTTGAATTGGCCGATAAATCATCTTGAAACAAAGAGAAAAGCTTTAAATTCCCATTCGGTCCATCCATAGAAAACTGCACTGTATTTTTTAAAGGCAAATCCTTCAAAGATTGCTTAAGTTTGTCTAATAAAATGTCTGCACTAAACACAGAAGTCAGATACCGTGATGTTACTCTGTTCTTGTCCCAAAATCTTATATGGATGTCCATTTGTTTTTGTTGAGGGTATTTATTTAAACTCTCATCAAACAAAACAACAAAATCGTTGCTTTCATTAATCTGTTGCAACAAAAGTGATTTAAAATGGGGTGCCAAGCCAAAGCAGCAAATATATGAACATTTTGTTTGCCCACAAGAAAAGTTGAGAGCCGTTTCACTGTCTGGAAACATCAATCGAAACAACTTATCAATTCCAGCACATGATCTGTACGAATAATGGCTTTCTACCACTTTTAAAGCCCATAATATTTTGGCTTTTGTAGGATCTTTTCTGGGTAAACAACCTGCTGCTGATGATGAAGACGGCTCTGGTGATGATGGTGTTTGTGATGCTGGTGCCGGTACTTTTTCAAACAGTCCATCTAAGGTGGAATTTCGACTTTTGTTTTCAGAACGGGTCACATGCTTTTTGCTTTTCATGTGGCTTCGCAAGGCAGACTCTCCCATGGACGAAATATTGATGTTCTTTAAGCGTAACAAACATCTCGCAACATGATTATTGCTGCAATCCTTACCAACCCACGTGGAATACTTGGGATTTTGCAACCAAAGATCACTGAAATTGCACTTACGACTCATATTTATTAAACACCAGAACAAGAAAATTCCAATATCTAACAATTAGATGACAACTACAGACATCTCAAAGCAAAACACTTAAGCCAACAAGAATCTTTTTTTTTTTTTTTTTTCTGTCACTACACGCACATCGCAAAGAACTTTCCGGAAAAGCAATGTAACGAATTGCTACTCAGTAATGCCATGAGCATTGTGTGTAATCCTATGCTATTGCCAGATGCATAAGAGTAATATAATACTCTGTGGCCAGAAAAAAAGTGCAACCAAAATACGGAAAATGAACCAACACAAACAAATAACTTCAACTTTTTGTTCTCATGGAACAACAGCAGCAAGCAGGATCTGTCGGCATGCACAATTTGTCAGTCACGTCTACCATTTCATTCGCAGTCCCGTGGGCCACCTGTTGAACTGCCTCCTTCCCTAACTAACGATAAAAATGCAAAAAAAAAAAAAATTTCCGAATTTTCATTTAATAGAGCTGAATTTTTGACAGTTACCATAGCTTGGTCTTATAAGGTTACCCTGCAAATTTCGCTTGGATCCAATGAAAAGTTTTTAAATGACGCACTTTTTTTTATTAACCCTTCGAGCGACGTGGTGGTGGTGGTGGGGGGGGGGGGGCTGGTGAAATGCACCTGTCAACAGCATCGAATGAACCCGCTTTGAAGCAGATAAAGAAGAAAAAGAAGGGGAAACCCCCGCTTTGCCGTAAGGAAAATGAAACAAACGATACAATAGTTTTCCCCGTCACAGAACACGTGCTCTGGGGTAGCAAACGCTCAACTCCTCTCGCAATAGATGTAGGGGTGGGGGGTGGGGTCCAATCTTGACCTACTTAACTCCCCGTCAGACCGCAAAGCACCCTCTCTCCTAGTGACGCAGCTGCTTCGAAGTTTATCCTTTTTGACTTCCGATGTCAATGGGGGATTGCAGAAAAAAGTAAAAAACAACGGAAATTACGATCGAAATTTTTTGGCTGTGGGATTTTAAAATTCAAGGACTTTCCAGGCTAATTAAAAAAATTCAAGGACATTCCAGGCCTTGAATTTTTTTTTGAAATTCAAGGACTTTCCCGGTTTTCAAGGACGCGTGGGCACCCTGTTGACATACAACTCGGGATTCACTGACATCTGTCACATGACGTACACAAGATCTTCTATACTTCATACTCATAATCTTTTTCTCATGCAGACACTCCTGAATCTGATCCTCCCATGACTTCCTAGCGCTTCCTCTGCCTTTCTTTCCTGCCACTTGGGCCAAAAAAATTTCTTAGTAAGCATCTCATCACTCATTCTTTCAACATGGCCAAACCACCGAAGCATATTGGTCTCCACCTTACTAACAACATTTTGCTTTACATTACACAACTGCAATACATCTTCATTCCTCACACAATCAGAAAGTGTCTTGCCACAAATTCCTCATAAGTAATGCATTTCTCCAGCACACAAATGACTTCTGTTTCTTCTGTAGTACCCAGGTTTCACTGCCATACAACAGAGTAGGAACAATTACACTTTCATACACAGCCATGCGGGCTTGAGATTTCATCATTCCTGTGAAAACCTCTCAAAGCATCTATGGCTTTCAATGAAGAATTCACTCGCCTATTAATTTCACCATCCAATTTGTTCTCTCTGTCAAACATGTTTCCTAAATACACAAACTCATTCACCTGGTCAATCACTGTGCCATTTACACTTATATTACATTCAGTACTACCAGTTCCTCTCTCAAAAACCATAACTTTGGTTTTTCCCTTATTTAAACTCCGTTTGAATTTCATGCAAACTTCGTACATCCGGGACAACATACTCTGCAACTCACTTTTGCTCTCGGCCAACAGGACAGTGTCATCAGCAAACAGCAATCTGCACACACGGATATCACAAAGACATAAACCAGTGTTATCTATTTTGGCATATGCATGCCCGCATCCATAAAATATATTAAACAGCCATGGTGACATTACACAACCTTGTCTGACTCCTGCACCAATAGAAAACCATTTTGATAAAACACCATTCACTCGTACACAAGCTCTACTGCCAGCATACATGGCTTTTACACAACTAAGTTGATTCCCAGTAACACAATATTCATTCAATACCTTCCACAAAAGTGTCCTATTTACTCGGTCATAAGCTTTCTCTAAATCTGTGAAGGCAGCAAAACTTCTTACCAACAGCCAGATACTTTCCAATCATCATGCGCAATGAAAAATGTGGTTAGTGCAGCTTTTACCAGGCATAAAACCACTCTTAACATCCACACTTTCTCTGATGTAAGACCTCATACTTTTTCAATAACAACCTTACCAAACACTTTCCCTGGCACACTCAGTAGGCTAATACCACAATAGTTCTTGCAGTCGGTCTGATCACCTTTTTCTTATACAAGGGAACAATGATAACATCCTTCCAATCCGGAGGGACCATTCCTAACTCCCAGCCCAACTAGCAAATTTCAGTTAACCAGTGAATTATGGAGTCACCACCATACTTCAATATCTTGTTAGTTATGCAATCAACTCCCAGAGTCTTGCTATTCTGACAAGATTTGACAGCTTTACACACTTCTTCTCTTGATAACCCTCCTGTGCTTCCATTCTTCACTGTGAAATCATCTGCTACTGCCTCAGAATAGCCTTTGCATTCTTGATCTAATAACTCACAGAAGTATTCACCCCATCTGTCACTTAACTCATTAGGCTCCCATATCATTTCCCCAATTTTATTCTTCACACAACTTACAACTTTGTTTCCCCTATTTTTCCTGAGTCACATGTACTTCCAGAAAGTCTTCGTATCTTTCCAAAAAGCCAATCCATGCCTTTCCACCTTCTCTTTCCTACCTTTTGCCTTACTCTGGCAAACCAGCTTAGCTGCTTCATGCTTCTTACAGCAATATTCATCCACAGAAACTCGACCTTGCAATATCCCCAAATAGGCTTCCTTACTTAAGTAGTAATACCTAATTAAGTAACACCAACCTAATTACGTGTTAGGATGCTCTTTGTCTTCAAAACAGCTTTGATTCTTTGTGGCACAGATTCGACAAGGTACTGTTCGTCAATTTATTTTCGAATGTTCGCTGGAGAAGGATCTCTGTTATGAATGGCCCTCTCAATCTCAACCCATCCCACAGGTTCAGTTGGGTCAAGATCTGGGGACTGTGAGGGCCATTTTAGCATTTTGAAGTCACTGCCATGCCCCTGGAATCACTGTGTGGTGACCCAAGCCTTGTGGAATGGCACATTATCCTGCTGGAAGTAGACCTCTCCATCAAGAAACACCACGTACATGTATTGGGTGTACCTGGTCTGAAATATTGTTAAGATACCTCATGGAATCCAAATGTTGTTCCAGAGGTACTAAGAAACAAACTACTCATCATGAAAACAGACCACAATACACTCATCATAAAACAGACCACAGGCAACCTTTCTCCAGTTCTCAAAGGTCTATGCTTTCATGTCCACTACAGATGAATTTTATCACTTTTTAGCAGAGATGAGTGGCACATGAAGGGGACATTTGTTGTTATAGCCCATTTGCATGCCAATGTACAGTAGGCTGTGTATGCTGAAATTCTCTTCTCAATACTGCTGTTGTACTGTATGGTTACTGGACATAATGTAGCTCATCTGCTACCTCGTAGCTGCTGTTGCCTTTGAATATCAATCAGTAGTTTTTGCCCACAGGAAGACCACTGATTGCTTGTTTTGTTGTTTGTACACCACTCACTTTACACCCTCAATGCAATGCAATTCTGCATAGCTGATGTTAGTCGTTTCTGAGACACTAGCACCTGTCTGCCTAGCACTCACTACCTCTTTCCAAGTTGCTTTAAATCATCATATTGCAGCCATCTACACTTTATACACATCTGAATCATTTGCAGTGAGTTGTTTATAAATAGCCATCACAATGCCATAAGTACATACAGAGAAGGATCCAAAAGTTCCTGGACATATGGCAAAGTACGTGTATTGCATATCCACCGTGATTATTGTATTATGTTACAACATTATCTCCCCTCAAAGGGAAATTGGTTTCATCCATTTACATCACGTGCACGCTGTGGTACATCTGGGTATTGTGAGCAACTTATGCAGTGTTCGGTGATTGATGAAAAGAGGCGTTTTTTGAGCAGCGTGTTGACATTAAGTTTTGTGTTCATTTGGGCAAAAGTCCAACAGAAACTTATGAGGTGCTGAAGCAAATTTATGGTGAAAACATCCTGACACAGTCACAAACATTCGATTGGCACTGACACTTCAGAGAAGGCAGACAGGAGGTTGAAGACAACGAACGAAGCAGGCAGTCAGTAACAGCTTGCACAGGTGAAACCATTTTGAAGGTTACGGCCATTGTACATGCCAACAGACAACAGGCGATCGAGCAAATAGCAGAGACTGCCAGGTAATCGGAGACTACATGTAACAGATACTAGCAGATGATCTGAAGATGCACTGGATGTGTTAACACATCATCCCACACACTGAAGACAGTTAGTCATGCGGATGGGAATGGCGGTCAATCTCGTAACAACCACTCATCAAGACCCACACAATTTCTTAGAAGAATCATAACAGGGAATGAAAATAATGCTTCCTCTTAAACCCACAGACTAAGCGGTCATCAGCTACTTGGAAATCGCCATCGTCTCCATGCAAGCAGAACCGCCGAGATAGCAGCAAAGGTAAGATCATGTTAGACGTCTTCTTTGACATCCAGGCTATTAGTGTTCATCTTGAATGTATCCCTGAAGGACGTACTGTCAACAAGGAGCTCATTCTGGACATTGTATGACACTTATGTGAGTCGATCCACAGGAAAAAGATTCAACTGTGGGATGATCAATCATGGATGCTGTCGCACGAAAATGC
Organism: Macrothele yani; assembly: GCA_039090855.1. Lineage (NCBI taxonomy): Eukaryota > Metazoa > Arthropoda > Arachnida > Araneae > Macrothelidae > Macrothele > Macrothele yani. The sequence continues at coordinate 46,277,015 of CM077004.1, forward strand.
ACTGGCACACAGGCCACACCTCGTTCGTGAGTTTTTCGCCAAAACAAGAACTATTGACCTCCCACACCCATCGTACTTACCTGACCTCACCCACTGCGACTTCCATCTTTTCCTTGAGCCGACACGTCGACTTCAGGGTTGTTGGTTTTCAAGCGCAGAAGAAGTGAAAAATGCATCGCTGGTTGCGCTGAAGGACACTGCAAAGAATGGGTTTCAGAAGTGCTTCAATGAACTCTACAGCCACTAGCAGAAGTGTGTTGTTGCAAGAGGGTCTTATTTTGAAGGAAGAAGTGCTTCAGCTTTGTAACTCTAACTATCTATGGACTTAAGGGCCCAGTCTAGGAACTTTTGGATCCCACCTCGTATGTAAGTCAGGATGACATGTCTGATTGCTGTTAGGTGTTCCTGATAATTTGCCACTTCAGTATAAATGATGAACCATAATTAAATCTGTAATGAAAAATATGCAAATAAAAATTTGCATCTATAGTTTAATTTACTCATCATATGATTTGCAATTCAGAGGGCATGCATTCTAACCAACATTTTAACCACCAAAATATCATCGAGGCACAGGGTTGTAATTCAAAATTAACTCTATTTTATGATTCAGTCTTTCATACCTTAAAAAATTAGTGGAAAAGTTGTTCTGTTAGTAATAAAGGTGTTATATAACCATAATTGCTACAACCTAGAGATGACATAAACATCAGAGAAAGCTTTAAAATCTAGGATACTACTAGTAAACACTAGAGAAATGTAGAATCTTATCTTTGGCAATTATTCTGAAACAAATTATTATTCAATCCAATGATGAATCAGCTCCTCAATATGAAATACTGAATAGTAAGCAACAGACTCTGAATACTTTTTTGAAAATACATACATTTCAAACTTTTTGCTGTCACACTCAGGATCCATTCACAATGCTTTCATATGTGGTCTTTACTTTGTTGATTCAAGAAAACTTTTGAATCAATGAAGTAAAGACCACATATGAAAGCACTGGAAATGGACCCTGGATGACAGCAAAGGGTTTAAAAACATCATCAATAAAGAATTCCAGAATGCATTGGCTTTTTAGTACCCAAGAACTGAATCATTAGATTAAATAATTGGAGAAGTGCATCCATCTTTATATGAAGCCACAATCATTGGTGTCTGTGATTTCATGGGAAAGATGGATGAACCGCTGTTAAACTGGTTTCACACTGGTTGTGCACATTTGTGCATGGTGTGCATGAACATACACTATTAACCTTACATAAATGCACCTCCTCATTTTATTGTTTAAATAAGACTGGGCACACAAACTTTATGATCACCCTGTATTTCAATTTTATCAAATTCAATGAATTTTTATGAGCATTATAGTGGGGATGGAGAATGCTGCCATCAAATCATAAAACACATACATACTGTATATACATACATACATACAGTACACATTACTAAGCTGTTCTTTGAGATTCAGAGGTTTGCTCCTCATAGAATAATGATCTGCCAGATAAATGTTTAACTGATGGAACTAGAATTTACTTACTGTTGCAAGTACACACAAAGAAAAAAAGAAAAAACATGGATAAAACAATACCTTTAGGTAGTTGCAAATATAGTCTAGTTGTTGCCGCCAGTACCCTCTTCCAGGTGTATGAAGAGGAAAATTTTTTGTACTAATTGTGCTAATTTTCTCCTTCCTATGAACAGAGACAGTCTGAACAGATTTGTGTGAAGTGTTGGCTGATTGCTGAGTGAATACATCTGAAGTCTCTGGCTTCACTAAAACACCTGTCTCTTCAAATTCAATTGGTTCCTGGTTTGAAAGAGATTAGGGAATACATTTGCATGTACTGCTCCAAATAATTTTCACAAACAATATATCAACAACTCTGTCAGAAAATTTGTGTTAATGTAAGTAAGGTCAGAAAAATGGTGTGCATAAGAAATCAAAACTAAATTTTCATAATATTACCATAATTTTCATTGTATAATCAATGGATTATCTGCAAAAAAAGTTAAATATAAGTTCTGCAGATTAAATGACAATTAAAAAAAAAAAGAAGTTTTTGAGGCCCTTTAATTAAAAAAAAATCCACAGGGTAATTGTGCAGGAGAGTAGGTGTAATTGGAAAAAGAGCTCCCTCAGAAAATTTTTTCTCAGTTCAGGAGCTTGTATGGAGTAGAGAGGAGACAGAGTGAGTCATGGTGAAAGATAGGGGAAGCTGCAAGAAAGGAAGGTGGGGGTCATTTTGTATTGTTGAGAATGGCAACTCTGACTGTTGTGCAGTCTCTGTTTTTGTCAACCTGCCAAAGAAAACGCACTCGCAGTGCTTGCTGCGTGAACCTATGCATGCCTCCTTTCAAAGTTCCTTGAGGAAAATGTCAAGAGCTGATGCCATCATGATCAAAGAAGCCTCAAGTGGCAATGGGCTGGACACGGTGAAAGAACTGAAAACTGTTGGGCAACTGAAACACTGGACTGGATACCAAGAAATAGGAAATGATCATGTGGGAGATGGACAGATTAAATTTGAAAGCATGCTTGGAATAAGATGGAAGAGAACTGCTCAAAACAGGGAGTTGTGGCAGAACCTTAGAGAGGCATTCATCTAGCAGGAGATTCAGATTGGCTGAACATATAATCTAAAGCAACTTATGGGAATTTACTAGGAAATTTTTTCATTTTTAGCAAATTTTCGGAGAAAACTCTTCTCCTTCTTCAGGCTCTCTAGTTGTTGTCACTTTTTGCTTGTCACTATCATGGTTACGGTTTACCTTGACGGTTACGGTTAACCTTGACATGTTGTTAAATAGTAGTGATATCAAGTTTTTTAATAAATTCCACAAGACAAATCCAAATTACAATAGGAAACATGAAAGTTTGGCAATTAATTTCTAGATTACATTAGTTTTGATAGTCTAACTTGAAGTTTTCAGTTCAACTGGCTTAAAAGACACAGAGAAACCACTTCTAATCCAACATGCAGCTTCCAAATGAAGAAGTCATACAACCCTAACAATGTTTCCTCATAATGAAATATCACATCTGCAAGTTATAACATACTATTAATCTCTAGTATTTACATGTGTACAGCTTACAATAATAACCCTAATTAGTAAAATCCTTATTGAACATCATCATTTTTAACTACACTGACGGAAAAAAATCCCAACACCACGAAAAATTAGTTGTAGAGGAATGAAATGGCGGCAATACATTTGTATAGGTAACATATTTAATCGATTAAGGTTTCAAGATCACAGCTTAATGTAAGCGCGAGAAGAGCCATTTTAAATGTGAAATGCTGGTACATTAATAACCAGTGTAACCGCCAGAATGTTGAATGCAAGCACGCAAACATTCATGCATTGTGTCGTACAGGTGCTGGATGTCAGTTTGTGGGATGGAGTTCCATGCCTGTTGCACTTGGTCGGTCAATACAGGGACGGTTAATGCTGTTTGGGGGTGACGCTGGAGTTGTCGTCCAATGATGTCCCATACGTGCTCGATTGGTGAAAGATCTGGTGATCTAGCAGGCCACGGCAACATGTCGACACTCTGTAGAGCATGTTGGGTTACAACAGCGGTATGCGGGCGAGCGTTATCGTGTTGGAAAACAACCCCTGGAATGCTGTTCATGAATGGCAGCACAACAGGTTGAATCACCAGACCGACATACAACTGTGCCGTCAGGGTGCATGGGATAACCACGAGAGTTCTCCTGCTGTCATAGGAAATTGCTCCCTAGACCATAACTCCAGGTATAGGTCCAGTGTGTCTCGGTCGCAGACAGGTTGGTTGCAGGCACTCACCTGGCCTCCTTCTAACCAACACACGGCCATCACTGGCACCCAGGTAGAACCGGCTTTCATCAGAAAACTCAACAGATCTCCACTCCGTCCTCCAATGAGCTCTAGCTTGACACCACTGATGTCGCAAACGGCAGTGGTTTGGAGTAAGTGGAATGCACGCTACAGGGCGTCTGGCTCGGAGCTGTCCTTCAAGTAACCGATTTGTAACAGTTCGTTGTGTCACTGTGGTGGCAACTGCAGCTCGAATTGCTGCCGCAGACGCGGTACGATGCGCCACGGCCATACACGGCTGTCTTCCCTCTCAGTAGTGCCACGTGGCCGGCCGGAACCCGGTCTTCTTGAGGCAGTACCTTCCCTTGACCACCGCTGTCAACAATCATGCACAGTGGCTACATTCCTGCCAAGTCGTTCCGCAATATAATCCACCTTCTCGTAGCCCTATTACACGACCTCGTTCAAACTCCGTGAGCTGTTGATAATGGCTTCTTCGTCTTCTTAAAGGCATTCTTGACTAACATCAACACACTACGTCGAATCTCAACGATAACTAACGCTCGCGAACGTTACAGCACGTATTTACAGCAAACCTGCTTTGCATGTTCTGAGGGGCGCTACTAATGCCACACGTATGCGCCGAGCACGAAATTTGCATAGACGTCATCTTACAGATGTACTCTCACCGCCTACCAACTGTCGTTTATCTAACACAACCCCTTCTTGGTGTTGGAATTTTTTTTCCGTCAGTGTATTTCAACAGGGGTCAATCCAGGTAGCATTTAATACTATCCAGCAATAGCTTCACAAAAATATTTTAACTCAAACATTGTCTCCACAAAAAATTTTTTAACTGCAATATGGTATCTTCACAAAATATTTTCAGTAAAATTTTATTTTAACAAAAATATTTTAACTTATATAAGAGGCATCCTGAGTGTTGTCATGGTTAACTAATGAGGTTTTTTTTTATACATATCTAGCCAGGCAATTAGATTTCTTATTTACATGCCCAGACTAATAATTTTGATGACTCTTGCAACTGGGTAATGATATTTTGCAAGTCCTGATCTGATAACATTTGATAACTGTATCCATGAATCACATTTTGAACTTTCGTGTACCTTTAAGTTTTTTTTTTGTTTTTTTTTATATTTTGACAGAAGTGCTGTAAGCACAAAAACAGGCAAATTTCACAAAAATGGATATCATCTTAAAAAGCCTATTCTGATCCCTGTTTAACCAATATCATGGCAAGTTTGATCAGTTTTGTTAGAAAAATAATCATGGTGCTGTTTACAATATTTGACTTTACTTTGTCAATTAATTATCAATATTAAGAAAAACAGACTTTGTTCATAATTAATTAATTATTAAATACATGAGACTGACAAAGAAAAGAAAAAGCTGAACTTTTTAACTGGGTAAAAAACAGCATGAGCAAGACAAAATTGTTCATGTTAATTTATTTATGTAAATATTAAACTGAACCACATCATTCTATTCAAAATATAAAATTATTGATATTTAACAATACAGAAAAGATGAAACATTATGGAGGGGGGTAATAATTATGGGCGAAATCTTTACTCCGTCTGACTTCCATTTTCGGAAATTCGGAAATATTTCCATTTTCAAGCTGAAATACACACATTTATTCAATAAAGTGATATTTAACAACAATACTGAGCAAAAGGGCATCGTAAAAAAAATTACGCTTATGGAAGAAATTTTTACTGTGTCTAACTTCCGATTTCAAAAGTCGCACTTCCATCCTCCGACGCAAAATGGCCCTCCCCCAAATTCTGTTCAGTTATACGTCATCAACTGCCCATTTGGGGTAATGACATCATGTCTTCTTGAATTGGCTTAATTTCCTTCATTTTAACAGTGGCGGCGAAACCGCCCAGGCTGCCAATATTTCAGCCAATATTTTTATTCCGTCTGGGTATATATAAGTCCGGGTCCAGTCAATAATTTCAGCCTAGATTTTTATTTATTTATTTATTTATTTATTTTTTGGTACGTATATGTGCAATTGTTTAATGTGCCTTACAAAGTTTCTCTAGGTAAGTGGTCTGGTGGTCCTAATCCCTAACAAAGCTACTCAGGCATTGTTTTTCTTCTGTGTTCCGGGAAGTGGGAACGGAGCAGGTGCAACAAGATTGGGTGCACTCACTCCCTTCCCGAAATTGTTACAGGTGCACCAATTTTGGGCCCAGTCAACGGACTTCACTTTCTGCTGCACCTGCATTTTAACATTGTTTTAAATCAGTTCTACACTAAAAAAATCTGATCAATAACATCATGTCTTCTTAAAGGTCTAAATGTAGTTCATCTGAACTTCATTTTAGAACATTAAGTGTAACACCAACACTAATAATAAGGAATCATCTAAAAATTCTTTACTGGCTTATCAAGCATGCCATAACACTTTAATCACATTTTTATTTAGTTTACAGATGTGTCTGTAGAAAAGAACTATGCATGTTATTTATAGCAACATGAACATTTATTTGCAGGACATTAGGAGCAAAAAATGGGATACATGCAATGTATGAAGAGCTGAAGATAACTTAGGTATGTGGTATTAACGTAACAAGTCCCAACCCAACCCTATGTTCACTTTTTTAGATTTGGGATTATGTTGAAACACTGAGCCTATCTGTTCCAATTTCCAAATGGAATTAAATATAAAAATCACTTGAATTCAGAAGTTTAGCTAAGGAACAAAATGATAAAACTGATAAGATAATCTGTTATGTCTAACAGTATTTCTGAGTGGACACAGCTGTAATTTGTTTAGAAATAAAGCACGATCAACACAGCACTGAAGCATGACACAAAAACAATTTACTAAGAATAGGAAAAATATAAAAATAAAATTGCAGGATTATAACCTTACAACTTATTTCCAGCTCATCACTATTTTCATCTTTGCAAAGTTTCACTCCACAGTACTGACAGAAGATCGCAAATGTGGGGTTGCATTCTTTACAACTGCTGCACAGTTGATATAGCTTTGTTCCACATTTATCACAGTACCTTGAAGAGAAGCTGTTGACTCTACTGCAAACATGGCAATGCTGCACAGGAATGTCAAACTTGGCAAGTACATTGCTTTCTGTACCTAAAATATTGTCTGTTTCCACACCATTTACCTGCACCTGAAAAAGTGAACTTTTCTATCACCAATCTTCTACATTTTATTGTGCTTAACAATGTTTAACTAGTTTTAAAAATACAAAAATTCCTTTTATAAAATATTTTACCTTCAGGAATTTTAAATCACATGCTTGTCATCACTTCAGCAGTCCTATCTAAGAGTCTAAATTCAATGAATAATATCTGTATTATAAATGTCACCATGAATTATTAATACAGCAATCAGAATAGCCTGAATTGCCTAGTTTTATTGTTCAACATGTAAATAAAAAAATCAGTCAGCAAACTTGAAAATTGCCCCACCCAGAGTGGGAATCAAACCTGTAAATCTCAAATACTGTTTCAGCATGTTATTCGTTATACATCCCAAGACAACGAAGTTCCAAGCACCTGAAGAATCTGGGTGAGGTCCTGGGTGAAGTAATGGAGCATGCTGAAATGGTAATTGGGGGATGCAGTTTTCAAGTTTTCTGATTGATATGGTGTTGCACGTTGAGGAGTAAAACTAGGCAATTCAGGTTATTCTGATTGCTGCATTAATAATCCTGAAGCTGTTTCATTTATTTGTGAAGAAAAAAATTTTCCACAGCTTTCATAGTCACCACAAGTTTACACTTTTTTATACCACCACTCATCAAGAGGGTTGGCTTTGTTTCAAGGTCTAATGACCACTATGAGCAACTCTAGGGCTATAAAGTAGTTGCCATCTGTAATTTTAGGTCCAATGGTTCCAGGGAAGGGACAGAACCAGTGCCATAGGGCAAATACACCACTCATGCCTTACCCAGGCTTCAAACCCACATACCTGCCAACTTTCAGAAACTGAAATCCATATAAAAAATATAATAATCGATGTATTTGATGAAAAATTTAATCGATATATTAGATTAAATTACTGCGCTATTAACTAAAGGTAGTGAACATAACGATTAAAAATGACATGTTACCTAAATCAAGTATCAACTTTTAATCGATATGACTACAGATGTTTGAATTTATCGGTGCATTTATATTGATTAAAAATAGAATCTATACATAATTTCCCATTACTATGTTATCATTATGATCTATAAAGAGATCAAAATTTATTTTTATGGCCGTTTACTTCTAAATTACGTTCAACTAAAGGGATGTTCCACCCTTTGAACCCCAAGCCAATAGGGTTGCAACCCACGTAGTCATGGAAAGCACTAAAATGATTTCAAAAACGAACCATTTTCATGCTAGGAGGTATCTTAAGGAGAGGCAGACGATGAGACAGTCAAATAAAAAAAATGAAATAAATAAGAGTGACACTAAATGGTAAATTACGTTCAACTAAAACCGAAGTGAACAGATATTTTGCACGAATTGCATCCATCATTGCAACTTTTAACAAAGAAAGTTCATTTGTAGGTTTAACAAAGAAAGTTAATTTCATATTTTTTTATCAGCAAAATAAATCCTTGCTGGAGAAGCACTGGGTCGAATGAACATTGTGGGCTTTTTAACTTCTTGTTATACTGCATTTTTTCGTTAGGTCAAATTTATTTTAATTTCGTCACGTTGGGTACTGATTTGGGTTAAAAAATTCTGCAGATTTTTTAATTTTCTTTCTACGATAACTACGTTCTTAGATAGCATTTTGAACTGGAAGTAATAAAGACAGGTGCTCTAATGCCAGATAATTGTGAAGTTGCAACTTCATGGATGAGCAATGCATTATCTGAAAAGGGGGAGGGGTAAACATTGCGAGAAATAGACACGCCTAGCTGGGGGCAGCTCAGTTTCCACAAGGCGCAAGCTTTAGTGCTTGAAATAATGCAAAACGATAAACCTAAGACATGTGGGAAAACTTACACCAGCATTTTATTTTAAATGGATTAAGTTAAATAAAGTTCTAATAGTGGGCGCAAAATCATCAGAAAAGAAAAAACTCTGGGAGAATCGCTTAATTCACAAAATTAACATTTTGCCCGTAAAACAAGTAGCATTTCCGTAAATTTTATGGGTAAATCATAAAACCTGGCAACCTGGCAGGTCTGAACCCATATTACTAGCCAGAAACCAATGCCTCTGACCACATGGCCATTGGGACAGCAAGCATAACTTTGAGAATTTATTACAATGAAGAAACAAGAATACGCCATAGCATCATGACCCACGCAACCTCTACTAGCAATAGGTTAAGTGGCACTGAGGGTCAGAAAATGCATTAACATCACAAAGATACAGTCCTGATGTGAAAACAAAATGTGGAAGAAATTTCTGAAAAGCCTGAAAAGTAACAGAATACGAAAAAGGGCAATTCGTATATAACGAATAAATAAACAAATGTAGATTGTAAGTTTGCATGCAATAGTTACTTAAAGAAATAACAGAAACGTAGAAGCACTTTTCACCCAACTTAGGTCTCAATCACCTCTAAACAACTGGTTATAAGGTGATCAAGACCTAAGTTACGTTAAAAGTGTTTCTGCATTTATTTTATGTCTTTACATAACTATTGCATGAAAACTTACAATTCATTAAGGTAGCAGAAACAATACAAATTTCGGTTTGGTTTCAGACCAACATAATGAAGCATAATTTAGCTAGCTGCTACATGTGATGGCTTCTCATAACAAGGTTCCCCTTCTACTGGAATTGTACATTAATAGATATTAAGGCGGCCAAGACCCATAGCACGATGTATCAAATTACAGTTGGTAAGAAGCACACCTTCAATCTGGGCTCCATTGTTTATTATGCCTATCTAGATCATTGTGGAAGAGGCTTGGAGAGACCTTCGTCCAGCAGTGGATTGATAATGGTTGACGACGATGATGATGATGATGATACATAAGTCAGCAACTGTGTAGGTTCTGAGAAGCGGTTCACATATGCAAGCTAATAAGATGAAGGTTCAAAAAGCATGATATCTTTCTGGTCCACTCGAGACCCATAGCAGGCACCCTTTGACGCACAAAAAAATCTGTTATCCAACTTGCCAACATCTTTTCACAAATTCTTCTCAATCCTGATATTCAATTTCACAAAAATTAACAAAATAAAAAAAATAGCTACCAATATTAATACTTTATACTTATAAACCAGCTTACAAAGGTTCATGATAAAACTCATTTACAAAGTGTACAATCACTTTTATTTGTATGGGGGCACGAGTATGTATGAGAGAGTTTAACTGTCAGCTAGAAGTCATAAACAAAAAAGACAGTTCAAGTGACTGCCGGATGAAAATGTATAAACTACGATTTCATTCTGTTACAAAACACGCAGATAGGGTATTCAGCTCGCAAAAAGGAAATGTAGTCATGCCTTAACATGCTCACTGCGTTACGACCCACCCGTGGATCGTAACACGTTAACTTTTACATTTTCCAGAGGAGGAAAAAACAACAACATTTATATGCATAAATCTGTAGTGGATATTAGTCACTTTATGTATATATCTTTAAACGACCCATCAGTGTGTCGCACAGCACTGTATTGAAACAGTTACAACCTCACCGGTGGGTCGTGACGTACTGCAAAAAAATCGCCGAAAAACGTCGCCGCAGCGACCGTGTTACACATCGATTCTCTTATTCACGTGAGCACAGAGAATGCCACTTACAACTTCCCTATACCTGATTTAAATCATATTTTCTACCATAAAATCTGCAAATTATCTGTTAAAAAATGTTCTACATTTAGTCTTTACAGATAATATGGAGCTTTAAAAAAACATTTTTGTGGAACTTTGATTTTTAAACTAATTATGCATAAAAGTTGGCATAATTGAAAAAGTACCAAAATATGTGTTAACAGAAAAATATAACAGAAATGAAGATAGAGGTCTGACAAGAGTTGGAAAGAAGTTATTACTTTTTACTTATGAGCATTTTGACAGAAAATATAATGCAATGATGGCACTCACAGAAGATTGCATGCTATAGGAAGCTAAGTGGCACACACATTTGTGGGTGCTGCTAGGTGTGACAGTGAAACCTGGGTACTGCAGAAAATACACAGAAGTAATTTCACTTGTGTGCTTGAAATACTGAAAGTGGGGTTTATGGAAATAAAGATGTGTTGTGGATGTATAATGTGAAACAGAAAGACAAATAATCTGAGATGATTTGGCCATGTTGAAAAGAATGAGTCATCAAGAGATCAAATTCAGGAATGTGAGAAAATTAATAAGATAATGAGTGTGAAGTACCAAAAGCAATGTGCAAGATATGCAATGGATAAGAGTGTGAATTTTGTGTTGTTCAAGATCACCGTAAATGAGATGTTTGATTCATCACTATGTAATAATTCACATCAGCAATAACTGCAATTTATTTAGCAGACAATCAATCTTTGCAAAGGTGACTTCTGAATCTCAGAAAATTCCTTAATGATATTGATGTGTGAATAAACTTTTGATGTTTTTGAGAAAAAAAAAATGCCAAAAATTATGAATTTATTTATTGCTATGATGCAATAAATTTGGGTGTGTTCACTAACTGTGATAAAAATAATAATAATCTGACTAGTAGCAGCAGAGATATAGTGGTAAATGAATGATATTGAGAGGGAAATTTTGTTTAACGAGAAGTTGGGAAATGCATTCAAACTCTTGGTGATATGTGAATTAAAAAGAAATTTTTCTAATCCAACTAACAGAAGTGGTGAAATCATGCCTAATACAAATATACGTTTAAGCAATCTGGCAATGCAGTTGTTTTTTTTTTCTCCAGGGTTTAATGACTACCATGAGCAACTGCAATGGCTATAACTAGTTACTCATCCTAATTCAAAGACGCTGGCTCCAATGAAGGGAAAGAGCACTGTGAGGAAAACGTCCATGGCTCATTTAGGACTAGAACCTGGGTCCATCTCAGATGACTTGCTGGAAACCTACACCTCTGATCACTTGTTCACTGCAGCAGCTACAATTTTATCTTTAACTTATGAAAAATATGATAATAATGTTGTCCATTATGGTAGCATACATGAGACTGACCAAGGAACTTTTTTGTTCCTTGACTTTTTAATCGGGCAAAAAAATCAGAACATGCGAAAAGAAAGTGTGAATATAAAAGTAGCATGAGCATGATGGTATTGTTCACTGTATTCAAAACAAATTAAAGGGATTTTAAAAGACATTGGTTCAGACACATTTCTCTTCTCTCTCTCTCTCTCTCTCTCTCTTTTTTTTTTTTTTTTGTACTTGCTAGAACATCAGCTCAATTTCCCCTTGTGTTGCTTTCTTCTCAGCAAGTTCCATGGCCATATTTGTCTTTTGTTGACTGCAGCTGCACAGCAATCTTTGCTTTGTTTTTCTTTCTGCTGATATAATTCCCTTCATATTTCTTCACCACTTTTCTTTCCTCCTCCCCTTTTATTCCCTCAGATGACAATTTATCCATCATGCCGAAAGAATTTTCACCCTGAGGACCACGAACACATGATATCAAAGCTTTCGCTATTTTAGATAAATGGTGTGACTTTCAGAATATGAATACTTTTGAACACCATGCATCAGTTCTAACAAATTTTCAAACTCTGTCACTTCCGTTTTTGGAAACTTTTCTCTCCCTTATCAAGCTTAAGTGCAGACATTTATGGGGGAAAGTAAACCTTAACAACAACACAAGATAGTAAGAACATCACGGGAAGAAAGAAAAATGAGATTTCGAGAGAAATCTTCGCTCCGATTGACTCCTGTTTCCGGAAACTTTTCCCTCCATTTTTAGGTTGAAATGCAGCATTTGTGGAATAAAAGGATGTCTAAGAACAATACTGGGCAGAAGGAACATTGCGAAAAAAAAAAGAGTAAGATTATGGTAGAAATCTTCGCTGCATATAACTTCCGTTTTCGAAAGTTTCGTAAGACGGGAATCCAGTCGTCAAATGAAAAACGAATCCCTGTCCCCCACCATAACCCCCCAAAATTTCTGCTCAATTATGCACTGATCTCGAGAATACCCAAAATGATAACGGAAATGGTGGAATTCTCCGAATCCAGGGAAGAATCTTTGCCTGAAGACTACAGGGAAATCTTTGCGCCATCTTAACTTCTGTTTTTGGAAATTGTTGCCTACAGTTTCATGCTGAAATACAAACATTTATGCAATAAAATGGCATTTAACAACAATATTGGGAACAAGAAACATTGTGAGAAAAAAGAAATCACGATTATGGGGGAAATCTTCACTCCGTTTAACTTCAGTTTTCGAAAGTTTTGAAAAACGAAATACCATCCCCGGACGGGACCCCCCCCTTCTCTTCAGTTCTGCATCGATCTCGACAATGACCCAAATGACGACAAAAAAAAAAAAAAGAAATTCCGCCAATCCGCGGAAGAATCTCATGTATGTGGTAGTCATCTGCTTCAGAAACAATTTTCCAATCCAAATCAAAATAATGACATTGTACTACATAAAAATATACTGTTATTCTACCTAGCCAGAAAACAGAGCATTTTGAAACAGAAACAATTAATGTTCATGGAAGATATTGTTGAGAGTCAGTTATGTCATGTTTTTTTGTTTTTTTTTTCATTCTGATTTCCACAAGCAGACATAACATATTGGAGAACCGCTTCTAAAAATAGCACTTTTAATGCTGAAGACATTTGCACACACAACTGCCAGCACCACTATTTTCAAATCACATTTCAATTCTGCATCAAGTATTTCACATAATATATATATACATGACTTTCATACAATTCTGTCAATGCAGCTTTGAAGCATTTTTTTTTCTCCTCTATTTATAAAAACAATAATAATTACATACCATTTGCCATGATGATTTCATAAACACATTTCTCTTGCAAAAGTTAGTAATGTAATGATATTTACCACCCATATCTTTCTGGCTATTTAGAGACAAATAGTAAAAAAAACATTTTTTTTTTTTCATATGACTTTTTTAGATCTGTGCCTTTTCAGTTTCTCAAATTCAACAAATGCGCATGAATTTATGTCACAAATCCTAACAATCTAACATTTGGATAAAATTACTCATATGAATTGTTAATCACTACATTCACAGCACAGGGATTATAGCAAGTACTTCTGATAACAAAACACTTAATTCCATACATTTCACAAAGCTTGTGTGGATTTAAGACACACATGATTTTTTCCCACATTCAACTGTTTTCCCTTTACAAAGGATTATATGTGCAAAAGCTATTCATTTTTAAAAATTAATAATACAATTACAAAAGTTGGCAGTGTTGGCACATTAGCCAAAACTTATGTAAGCATTTTGAATCAGACAGATCACTGGGGCTGTGGGTAGGCCTAGTGGTGAGAGCAGCTGACTGGCAACCTGAAGGTTCTGTGTTTGAAACCTGCTGCTCCTATAGTGAGCCCTAGTGTTCACTGTACCTCAGACAGCATCATCATGTTAAGCTAGCTGACAATGGGGTAAGGAGCCCTCATTAAAAATAAAGTCATCTCCTCCTCCTTTCCTTCGTGCTGTGCTGCTCTAACCTGCCCCCATGTTACTTTTGTTCTGATACTTGACACAAAGGTCTCTTTGGGCTAAGAAAGTTGGGCTTCCTAATCTGTAGGATGAATCCATGTATGAGAGAAAAAGAAGACCAAATAGATCACCTAGGAAAGTCAATAAAATAAACATACTAATACTACTTTATGAATTAAACCCTTATACTGCATCTATGAAAAGGAGCTCTCGCAGTTACTATAACAATTTAAAAGACTATTTCACAAACAAGGGATACAATGAAGACAAGTTGCATGTGTGACTCACCTATTTAAAAAACTGGAATATAGAACCATTTATTAATTAAACTATAAGAATACGGCAGCTCAAAAATTTTATTTTGCAGATTAATTTCTCCAAGAAATAGATTTCTTTCCCTAAATCAGGATTAAAAAAAGTTTTTCACTCACTTGCACACATACTAAATTCATACTGATCATAAATTTGCAGCCTGTGCCTCACTTTAATCAAATTAAGAAACAGAGAAAGGATTTAGTACATTTAGGTTTCCATATTAGCAAAATAAAAGTACTTCATGATAAATGTGACGATTTCATGCAGATTTTGTCAAGTTCAATATTCTCTACTTATTTACCTGCAGCTGTTATTCCTGAAGTTATTGTACCTGCTACATGTGTTCCTTTTCACAGACATAATATGAGGGTGCACCTAAGAAATTATAATGAAATAAATGTCCATGCAAGATATACCTGTGCATCTTCTTTAGCAATACATGCAATGGAAATTTCTGAGACTTCTTCTATTGATATGCCACAGGAATCATCGGATTCTTCAATATAGTCGGTGGACTCAACAACCTTACTAAAAATATTAGTTGTTCATTAGATGTAGAAACAGAACTGTGCAAAATTTAATTTTATTTAAACATCAGCAACATGATCTTCATTCAGTAAATAGAAAAAAAGTTGATATATAGACTACATTGCAAAGTGACATTCACAGACCATAAAATTGCCAGCAAAATTATTTGACTTTTTACTATGTGATGCTGCCTTTTAAGAATTTTTTTCTTCTAAGGTGTAGCGATATCAGTATATAGCTTTTTAGCACAGTTTTGCTAAAACTTGGAGTTGATGCTATACATACATATTTGACCTGTATACAAAGTTAGCATGCTGTAAACAATACACGAGTGTTTAAGGAATTTCTACTCTGTGCATATGTGCACACCTGTTGTGGAAGTTGAAGAGAATGTACAAAGCACCATATAATTGTTGTTGTTTTTGTTTTTTTACGGACAAGAACAGGAAAAAAGCCCACAGATCTTTCTTTTGGGAAATCATTAATTTTTCACAATAAATCATCATCTACAAGAATTATATTTTCATGTGCACTACCAAAGAATTTCTAAATTGGGGAAAGGGGGAACATCAAATGAAAAATCTTGTAGATTTGTCACTATAATGAAGTTCACATTTAAATTTCTGATGGAATAAATAAATACATAAAATAAAATGCTAGATAACACACATATTCTGGTTTCAGTGATAATCAGAGACAACCTACAGGATTGTAACTCTGAACATATAACCACACTGCAAATTACATTGGTATAAAAATTCTTATTGATTTTGGCAATAAATTTCATCAGTACTAATTTTAAAGGTTAATTTGTATTACAGACATGTCATATTTATAGATTCTGAAAGGTGAAGTTCTGACATCCATGTAAGAGAGGTTTAGAGTGATCAGTTCAGTTGTGTTCATTTGGCAAAGGTTTGGAAATGGCAGACAATAAAGTTCATTTTCATCATTTAACGCTGTTTTTCTATTGTATGGATAAAACATCAAGAAAAAAAAAGCTATGTGCTATGTATGGTGAAGACGCTGCTATTATTTGACTGGGTCAGCACTGATCAGATTTACAGATTCATCATGGATATTACTCATTTGTCGATGAATCATGCTCTGGAAGACTTGTTGAAGTTGACAACAACCAAATCAAGGTTTTCACTGAGAGCAACCCACACAATACAAACCGAGCAATCATGGAAGCACTACAGACATCCAACCGACCTGTCGCATTTTCACATTTTGGCAAACCTTGGGTCTATGAATCACCTTCATGTTTGCGTACTGCACAATTTGAGAGAAAAATGTGCTGCACTGCATATCTGTTTGTAATTCACTATACAGTAGCATGAGGTGTTAAAAAATGGTGAATCAAATGTTAACAGATCTTGAAGTGGATTTCCAAACACCTGCAATACGGGCTCACCCCATCAAATTCCTATTATTTGGAAACCCATTTCAAAATCTGGCAATATTTATACAGTATTTTTTGTAATTTTTTTTTTCTGGCAGAATATACCTGCTTAGAATACTGGCACCTTTTCTTTATTTTTGACTCAGTTTGATCTGCAATGACAAAAAAATGTCCAATCAATCGCTACATCACTGATGACATTCGACCCATATGGCAGCACTATCAACCCCCCCCCCAAAAAAATAGGGCCCATACTAATAAATATTATGCATTCTTGTGGATTGACATTTAATTTCATGAGGATTAAGAAAGGAAAAAAGATGAAGGAATGCATTGCTTGTTAATGAGAAAAAAAAAAGTAACACTGTGCAGGAAATAGGTGAAACTCAAAACCACCGGGAAAATTGACCTTGCCTTGACCTTACTTTACCTAGAATAATAAACATCAGTGCTGGACTCCTACTGGACCACTTCTGTTACACATGTGCGTTTTTTTTTTTTTTTATTGGAGGTTTAACGACAACCGTGAGCAACTCAACGGGCTATAAGCAGTCGCCCGTCCCTAATTTAGGGTCACTGGTTCCAGGGAAGGAAGGAAGCTAGTGCCGTAAGACAAACACAACATACATGCCTCACCGGGATTCGAACTTGGACCCTTCACAGATGAATGGTCATAAGCCAGCACTTAGACCACTGCACCACTGGGGTGGCCTCATGTGGTTTGCATTTTCAGTCCAATTACCTTGTGCTTCGTCACGTGAATTTCAGTGTAACAAAAATTTTATGTATTTTTTTTTCAGTGTGTGTATGAAATGATGCCCTTAAACAGCTCTTTCAATGTGAAGAGGACTCAAGAATTTAAGTGGCTGCAGTATAAAGGTGGGAAAATGTTTTGCAAATGTGTTATAAAGCACATATGAAAAACTCCTGTTGGGAGTACAAATTTTCAGCATAGAACTTTCGTTTGCCATGTTGAAGTAAATAGCAAAAGTCTGAAGAACAACGCCCAAAGAGCTTTGCAAATCACAAAACAGCAGAAAAGTTTTGGAATATTTTTGTATTATTAATACAAAACTTTGAAATTAGGCTTCAATGCATGAAAGTTTTGTATGATAATCTCTAATTCACTTTTTTTTTTCATATTGTGTGTGGCCTGGTAGTAAGCATTAAAAGAGAAATACAGTCAATCTTGAATTCGTGTTTTTAATGGAAACTTAAAAAAAAAGCATTGAATCCAGAAATGTTAAGTGCAAATTAATTGCATGTAGATTTAAAAATACATGGGATTTGTTTTTATTTAGTGTTAAATGAAGAAAATCATTAGATCTGGGAAACATTACTTCAAGATTTCACAGTACTTTCTTATTTGATTCACATTTTTCCATATTTTACTTAAATTTTCCTAAATGAACAAGTTAAATTGATTTTTATTAATTAAGATATTGATCATGGCACCTCTCATTATTAATCTTACAGTGAAAAAATTCAAGAATTTTATAAAGGTAATTTTATTTGGTGATTAAATTTTTAAACTAGAATCTAGTTCATCATCAGGACTATGCCACAGGAGTAGCTGTTGCCATTTGGCGGGGAGTGACCAACTGCAATTATGATTAAATGTGGTACTTCTTCTTTTCACTGTTTCCATCCTTTCTTCATGCTTTTTCTTTACTGTGACTGACTTGATGATTATTTTATTAAGTCTCATTTTATGGAGTGTCCACTTGCTTGCATATATCTTTCCAACCCTGTCTTGTTAGCAATGTTTCTCATACTGCCTTATGTTCTTTCATAAGGACTTTTACCTCAAAAGAAGGAAAGGTGTTAATGAAGATCTACAAAAAAAACCCACTAACACAGGCAATATATTGTACTACTACTCATATCATCTAGACTACATAAAATCTAATACTGCCAGACAGTTTTAGAAGAAAATAAACTTCCCACTCTCTAAGAAGCCCAGAAAGACATCCACAGAGAAGAACGGAAAAGAATTTAGTTGGAAAATAACTTTCCCACCCCATTCATAAAGAACATTTTTTAGGAATAAGACAAAAAAGAAGCAGCAGGAAAATAACTTCAAATTCACCTGCAAAATTACTCACCACAAAGGACTTTTTTTGAAAAATTAAAAAAAAGTTAGTGAAAAATATAAATCAAGCTTGCACCAGATCTGAATCACAAGTTAAAAAAAAATAATTCAATCCCTAAAACAGAAAGAAGGCCTCCAATTACAAGAAGGGATAGCATATATAGCATAAGACTGTACCGGTGAACTAAGCTATATGGGTGAAATGGAGAGAAGTGTAAAAGTCCATATGGAAGAACGGAAGGTAGCTATTAGAAACACTGCTACCTAGAGAGGGTTAGACAAGCAAGTGGACACTCTATAAAATGGGATACCATAAAAATAATCACCCTGCCAATCATGCTTAGTAAAGAGGAAGTTTGAAGAAGGGATGGAAATAGTGAGATGTACCATGCTTAATGATAATTGTGGTTGGGCACTCCCAACCAGATGGCAACAACTACTCCAGTGATGCAGTCCTGATGACGAACTAGGTTGTAATTTGAAAACCAGTGACCACCAAATAAAATTACCTCTATAAAACTCATAACTTCAATTTTTTTCACTGTTGAGTTTTATGTTTTGTTGTTTTCTTCAGCTGGGGGAAATATTGAAAAAAACATTTAACTTAAATTAGATGTTATTCTGTTTGCTGTTGTTTTTTATAAATAACAAGTGGTGTCCACAATTTTCAAATGAAATACACAAACATCGAACAATTGTTTTGGATAACATGCACCCTTGCTCAAGCAGTGGAAGAAAATTTACAAGAATTAAAGAAATCTTCACATTTTGGAATAATCAGCAATGAGTCTTTGAATATATTATATATTTTATTTATATAAATCAAGACTTCCAAGGAAAAACTGTTTTTACTGATATATTAAACATTCCTGATGGTAAAGCTGAAACCACTGCAGAAGACTTATACAGCAGGTAATTTACAAATTAGGCATGCTTTGAAACTGTAGTACAGCTTGAAAATAATGGGGCATCAGTTATTACTGGCAATAAAGGTGGTGTAGCTGCAAAATTAGAAGAAGCTGGAGCTTTATATCTGACACAAATTCACTGGGTTTCTCCCAGAATATCCTTTGCATTCTCACAAGCAGCTCAAAAGAATTTCTGTTGCTAAAAGTGCATACTAACCTGGACCTCCTGCTGGAATTCATTGTGGATGACCTGGCAGAAAAAATATTATTCCATAACCACGATAGAGAAATACTGCTTGGCATATCTGAACTGCTCCTGTTTCCTTTCAAAAATAATTTCTTTCCGTTCGGTAAGAAATATTACAGGCAAACTTCAGGACTTGCAATGGGTTCTCCACTAGCACCTCTACTAGCAAATTATTATGTAAGTAAACTAGAGGCAAAAATACTTGTACAACCCTCAATATTTGCTCTCTATGTAAGATACATGGATGATGTCCTATTTATTATAGATAGTGTGGACCAATCTCTACTCTCTCAGTTTCTGGCAGAATTTAACTTGCTAGAAAATTATTTGCAGTACACCCTGGAACTGAAAAAACAACAACAAAAAAACATAGCATCAATTTCCTAGATTTAACCTTGACCTCAAGAGAGGGAAGAATCTCAGCAGCTTTATAGAAAACCCACTAACACAAGAAAGATTTTAGACTTCTGCTCATTCCAATCTGACTATATTAAGTCGAAAACGGCAAGACAATTTTTGGAAAAAATTGAAGTCCTTGTCTCTTCAGATGCTCACAAAGATCTTCACAGAGAAGAATTAAAAAGAATATTGGCAGAGAACAATTACCCCTCCCCATATATGAAGAAATTATTTAGACAAGTGCCAAAAAAGAAGCAAGGAATAAACAACTTTAAATTCACCAGCAAAATTACTTACCACAAGGGACTTTTAGAAAAATTGAAGAGAATTGGAGCAAAATATAATATCAGGCTTGCTCCAGATCTAAATAACAAATTAAAGAAATTCCTGCCAGCTCTAAAGCAAAAGGAAATGGGCATCCATTTGCAAGAAGGAGTAATATATTGCATTGACTGTAACTGCAGGCTCAGCTATATAGGAGAAACAGGAAGTATTAAAGTCCGAATGAAAGAACCCGAAGGAGCTATTAGGAACATTAGTAACAAAACAGGGCTAGACAGACATATACAAGCAAATGGACAGTCCATAAATAGGGACTCGGTAAGAATAATTGCCCACCAATCAAACTAAGTAAAGGGGAAACTAAAAGAAGGGATCGAAATAGCAAGAAGAAGAAGTACCACAATTAACGATAATTGCAGTTGGACACTTCCAACTGAGTGGCAGCAACTACTCCAGTGACGTCGTCCTGATGATGAGCTCGGCTTTAGTTTGAAAATTTGGCCACCAACTTTTTTAATAATAACCTCTATAAGACCCGTAAAAAAGTTATTTCCACAGTAAAATATTGAATTACTTCTGTCACAGTTATTTCACTTTTCTCATGGCAGTCAAATGTGACTTTCAGTCTTACACCAGATTTGTGACTAAACAAGTGTGGAAATTAAACTTAAGAAGCCAAAACAAGTGTGTTCATTAAGCTTTTATAAAGCAAGTGATGTGGTTGTTCAGGGTTTATCCTGGCTGTTTTTAGAAGGGTGTTGTACCCTACCTGGCCTTTATTTTTAAAAAAATCCCACCCTGCCTGCCCTACCCCTAACAGCCCATTTGAAAAAAATGCACATGCATTTATTATTGATCATTTGCATGAAACTATTTCCAGGCAGTTAGAAAACCAGTCTATTATTATTATTATTATTTTATTATTATTATTTTATTATTATTACAAATTTTAGTATTTTAAATCTTAGAAAAGTAGGGTCAGAAACCACTCTAAGCCTTTACGGCATTGCTGAATTAGTGGCACTGGCTGTGTATTTCAACCTAGATGAAGATGATTTACTCTTAGAGTGGGATGAGTACAAATCAATGTTTGTATCTCAAACTGATATTGAGAGCAGCGATTTGTAAATTCCGAAAATATGTTCAGTTCTGTCAAAATCAGAAGGAACTGAGAGTAGAAGGTTCCCACTAATACAGAAATTTTTTAACATTGCATGTATTGGGTTGAGGAAAAAGTAATGTCGTTTTTTTCAAACGTTGGAAAACTTTATTTCGCAACAACAAAAAATAACAATTTAATCAATAATGTATTTGCCACTAGTATTTACAACTGCTTTCCATCGTTCAACAAGTTGTTCGATGCCCCGACGATAGAAATCTGCCGGTCGTGACCCAAAGAAGTTGTCCAACCATGTTCGCAATTCCACGTCATTATTGAATGACACGGCACGCAAATTGTTGGAAAGCGATCGAAACAGATGAAAATCAGATGGAGCCAAGTTCGGAGAATAGGGCAGGTGTGGCAGAACCTCCCAACTGAACGCTTGAATGGCAGTTTTGGTCATATTGGCGATGTGGGGCCTAGGGTTGTCGTGTTGCAGCAGAACACCATATCGCCGATCGGGTCACTTTTGTTGAATTGTGTCGTGGAGTCAATGCAGTTGTTGAACATAGAGGTCCGCGTTGACCGTGTCATTGTTCCAAAGAAGTTCATAGTGGATGATGCCGCCAATCCAACCAAACACACAACATCGTCTTCCGAGGATGCAACTTCGTTTTGCCTGCGGCGTTCCGTGTTTCGTGGGACTGAGCCATTCTTTTCGCTGCTTCAAGTTGACGTACAGACACCATTTTTCATCGCCAGTAATGATGCGGTACAGAAATCTTTCCTTGTGACCATGTAGCCCTGTGATGAGCAAGCAAACCAGCAGCAATTGTGGAATGTTGATTTCTGTTGCTGTCGTTCAAAACGTGCAGAACCCAAGCGTCGAGCTTTTGAACTTTTCCCATCGCATCATGGTGATTCACGACTGTCTTCTGATCACAGTTCATTTGCTCAGCCAATTCTTTGGTTGACTGATGCAGGTTTTCGTGTAGCATCTGGTTCACTTGCTCTTCATCAAACTCAACTGAGCGACCGGGGCCCTCCATGTCCTTAAGGTCGAAATTGCCGGATTTAAAACGCAAAAACCACCATTGAACCAACCTTTCAGTCACAGCATCTTCATTATAGACAGCACAAATCTTGCAATCAGCTTTCGTGGCTTTGGTCCCTCGATTAAACGTGAAGAGCAGTAGATGTCGGTAATGCTCCTTTTTGTCCATTTGACATTCCATTTTAACGACCTGAAAACCAAATAAAATTAAATCAAATCATACACACGGGCACATAGAGCAAACACGTATCTATCACATAGTATATCACATGTTGCCACAATATTTTATTTTGGCACACAAATGAAACTGTGGAAAAAACAGACATTACTTATTCCTCAACCCAATACCTTAGCAATTTCAAATGCTGAGGTAGAAAGAATATTTTCTCAAATTAAACAAGTATACTTACTGATAATACATATAATAATATTTTAATATCCGCAGTGAATTACTGTTGAACTTTTCCGGTGAATTTAAGCTGTTTGTATGGTCTTATTTTTGTAAGGTTGATGTATATTCTAATGCCCTTTAAAAGTGTAAGCTGCCCTTTTTTAGTCCTTATATGAACCCTGGTTGTTAAATCATATTCAGCTATTGCACAGTGCAGTCTTTAGAGCACATTTCATAGACACAAAGTGATGCCAATGCCATTAAAACAAATAGACTGTTGAAGAATCTGTAAGGTTTCTAGGTTTGCTATCATTTATTTTAGATATCATAAAGCCCACCAAGATATTTAATTTTTTTCACTACCAAAATGTAGTGTTTTTCAATACAGGGACAATGGCTGAGAACTGCATTGAAACAATTAATGTTTTGAAAATATGAAAGGGGAAAATGAATTGAAATATGTTAATTTCTAACAGGATGTGGATGATGGGCTGTTAAATCAAGGCATACACAGTTTACACCCTAAATTTTTCTTGTGATAAAATTAAGTTTGAATTTTTGGAAGCAGTACCTGGAAATCTGTGTAACTGCTTTACCAACAAATCATGAAATATCTCAAAAGCATTTGCCACACAATACTGCTTCTAAAATTACACCATTAATCTATGCAGATTTCAAACATTTTAAACATCTGATACACAGTTTTGTTGACTAACAATGCAAAATTATATTAAAAAGATTGTAACATAATATGAAGAATTTGTTAGCTTTACAAAGCTTGAAAAAATAGCTGCTGTTCTACTTGTAAGTTCTGCTGATGCAGAAAGAGGATTTCCTTACATGAGGAGAATAAACCCTAATGCAAAAGCTGAAGGGCTCGACGACCATAGCTTAGCAAGGATCCCCATGAGCTGAATCTGCCAGTCATCGAAAGAACAGACCCCCTAATAAAAAACACTCTGGTGTTCTAGAATATCCAATAACTAGACATATCAACTTTCGTGAATTGAAATCAATACAAAAAAAATTTGTGAAATTTTATATGAAATGTTCGATTCACTGATGTATTTAACTTATTGATTCAACATTTTGAACATATCAACTACAAGCTGATTTACTATGCAAATGATGTCATTTAATCAATTTCATATGCTATAATTACAATACAGTGGATCTCGCTTAAGAAGTTTTCGTTGGGATGAAGCGATGAAAACTTCTTAAGCGGGAAAACTTCTTAAACGAGAAGGGTCTGATTGGGTTTTG
This sequence comes from Macrothele yani, assembly GCA_039090855.1. Lineage (NCBI taxonomy): Eukaryota > Metazoa > Arthropoda > Arachnida > Araneae > Macrothelidae > Macrothele > Macrothele yani. The sequence continues at coordinate 46,301,419 of CM077004.1, forward strand.
TAAGACTTTAGCGATTAAAAATGTTGCATAGATTAAATCCAGAAATTATATTTTAGTTAATTTTAAAGTAACAAAAAATTTCACAACTTACTCATTTAAACTTGAATATGAGGATTGAAAGCTACATTTATTATGCTACAGGATTACAAAAATACTGATCTAAAAGCATTTGTTTCTTCCTTTTTTCAGCTAGATTCACAAAGTACGTGTCCATTTCCCTCAAATTTCTCATTAAGTCCGCTGGAACACGTTCGTGGCTTTCTATAAAGCGGTGAAAAGTTTCTAATGCTTTACCAGCTTCAGCTGAAATTGGAATTGGCCTGCACTCATCTTCTTGTATTTCTGGTTCATAGTCCTCTTGTGTTTTGATGTGGCAAATATCGTTCATATTTTGCATTTCAAAAGTGGGAACATCTTTGTCAATGTTTACAAACTTTTCAAATGAAGATTTGAATTTTAGTTGGGTTTCTTTTGCAAACTTTTCCAAGCTTCATTGTTGTCACGAATGTTTTCTTCATCAGAAAAACTAAGCGCATCAGCGTTGAAACCAGTTTTCCTGAAGCAATTTGTGATCGTCAAAGATGATACCTTTTCCTACGAAGAAACAATAAAATGCATAGCATCTAATAAATTCAATTTCAGTGTACATCTGGTATAACTTGAGTCTGATTCAAGCTTCTGCAGTAGCCAATAAACTAAACCTTTCCTGTAGAATTGTTTCATGGTTTTAATTATTCCTTGGTCCATTGGTTGTAACATTGAAGTCGAGTTAGGTGGCAGGGAAAATTACTTTTACATTTTCCAGATGATCCATGTTCTTTGGATGGGCTGTGCAATTATCCAAAAATAACAAAACTTTTCTATTTTCTTTGGCCATTTTCTTCTGAAACTCCATTAAAGTCTTCAAAAATCTGAACTGTCATCCATGCATTTTTGCTATTTCTGTAATTACATGGAAAAGTTTTCACATTTTTCGAAGCACCTCGGATTCTTCGATTTTTTCAATGACCAATAAAGGCCACTTTTCTGTTCCTTCCATATTAGCTCCTACCAGAACTGTCAATCTTTCTTTATTTACTTTGACTCTGTGGCTGCTATCTCCTTTGAAAGAGTAGGTCTGGTCAGGAATAAAGTTGTAAAACAAAGCACACTCGTCAGTGTTGAAAACATCTTTTGCTTCGTATGCTGATAACAGTACTGGTAAAACATTAGATTTCCCATCATCCACTTCTTCGATGTTAACACTTTTTGATTCTCCACAAACAGTGTTATAAGTCAGATGTGCTCTTTTCCTAAAGTGGTCGATCCATCCATTGGAAGGATTGAATTTAGCATTTAATTTCTTGGAAATCCCTTCTGCTTTCTCACGAAGAATTGTCTCGTTGATGGGAATGCTAGCGCTTCTTGCTTGTTTAAACCACACAAGAAGTTTTTCTTTGACATCCTCGTATTTACCCTTCTAAATCTTTTTGATTTTTAATGAATGAGAAGCATTTGCAAGCACAGTGTCCCGTTTTGCCACTATACCGTTGATGGTTGTAACAGGTAAATTTAGTTCTTTTGCTATCTGCACCCTAGTTAAATGCAGGTTTTCATCAACTTTCATAATAATGTTTTGTTTCTCATCTCAACCACAGATAAAGCTTTTCTTTTGATTCCTTTAGACCCCATATTTTTAGCTATGCATGTCAACAATAAAAATTAAACGTTTAACTCCATGTATGCAAGGTGTAACATCTGAGCCTAACTCTGACAGAATGACTAACTTTCAGCAGGTGTTTCCTTTCCCAACCTTTCCCCAGCCCCAAAGATAAGGCAATTGTGATACAGAAAGGGCAGACGCAGAAGAAGTGGGGGGGGAGTAAACATGACCCCAGCGTTGACCGTGGGAAGCCGGCAAGGGCTTTGCTTGCTACATGTATGGGCAGAACAAAGAAATGTTTCCTCCCAACTTCTTTGACATGTATTTATCTGCTGGACGAGTTTCAAAATTGTATGTTTTTACTTAGAAACTTGTGACACATACAACTTCTTAAGTGGGAAAATTTGAAACATTGTTACTTCTTAAGTGGGAAAAATTAACATTAGCACTATGGAAAAAAAAATCGGGGCTAAAAATAAAACTTCTCAAATGGGAAAACTTAAGCGGGAACTTCTTAAGTGGGATCCACTATATTTGGCACTACTTCATGCTTACGGTGATTAAAATGTAATCGATACATAATGATCTGATTAGTATGCTATCATTAGGCTAAATACACAGAAAGAAATCTTATTTGTAACCATGAAACTATTTCAACAGTGAAGTAACTTTTTGCTATAACTTAACTAAGGTGTTTGACCCCAAAAGGTTTGTGCAAACTGTTAGAATACCCTTAAAAAAAAATGCAATTTTACACTTTATGTGAGGTTGCCACTTTTATTTATTTCTTTCTCTCTCTCTCTCTCTCTCTCTCTCTCTCTTTTAGTAGTTATTACCAATCCTAATTCTTCAGTGTTTTTACAGCTAGGTTGCAATACAAAAGCTGGGTATACAGAAGTGGATAAAATTTTGACCAGGTAAATCAGAATATACAAAAGTGGAGAGTCTTGGGTACACTTGTTCTCCCATTAACATTGCACTAACCTTGAAAAAAAAATGGAAATCTGTAAAATATGGCACTCATACAATAACTGTAAAACAAGTAGAATTTCTGTAAATTTAATGGGTAAACCATTAAATGTGGTATGTACAGTAGTGGCCAAAATTGTGGAAACCTTTTGGAAAAATGGTACTCAAAACAAAATTCAGGTATTGGGATTTCTCCTTCACTATCAGCCCAACAATATCTCCACAGGCTATCAAAGCACTATAAATGACAGTCACCCACTTTAACACGCATCATTTATGTAAATTGTCTTCAGGGCCCCATCATATGGAGCATATGGAGAAAACATGTCAAACATTAATACAAAGTCTGAAAATTCAGCTTGACGCAGCAGGTCAGCAAACCTATCACACATAAAGGTAAGGTCAAAGCTATTCCCATTTTTATTCTATGCTGAATGGAGTCGCTTCAATAACAGTCTTCAAGACACTCACAATAATTAAACAGTGAGAATGTCAAACACAAATAGATCTCAGTTATCTAAGTGCATCCATAATTGAGAGGTGGATCAGTATGAACAAATTACATATCTTGCTTCCATAGCAATCACCAAGCTAAAAATTGTGTTGGCAACATGCTTGCATGAAATTCAAATGATGCAGGTTTAATTTTCTCTCCACTTTAGTATAATTTTCAAGTTTTCTGATAAGTGTAGCACATGAATTAACTTGTTTTTATACCAGAAATCGTTAAATTTGAATATAACACAATTTAAAAAAATTATAACAGCAGATAATAATTAATTACCTGTTGTCCAGCTCATGATCCAAAGGCATGGTTTCAGATGTTTCTTGGGGCATGGTTTCAGCTGCCAAACTGTGATCTGCTGGCAAGTTCATCGAAATATCATCCAAGTCTGCTTCTTGATCAGCAGAGTGGGAATCTTCCACTGTCTTGTCTGGAGAGTTCAACACACTGTCTTTTGAAGCTTCACTTTCATTCTTCAACTCAACAGAAGATACCTTTCTTGACTTCTTCAGCTTTGGTTTTCTCAAAGGGTCACCTGACTGCTTTACGTGAAAAGTCTTAGTAACAACGCTACTCAGCATACTAGGTACACTTGAATAAATAGTAACAGCTTTCACTGCCACCTTTCCTGCTGGTAGACTGAACGGTGCTACAAATTTCAAAGTCTTACTTCCCTGAACAATCTCTACATAAGGCTGTGGCTTTGTACCATCGACGGTGTAGAAAATTTCTATATCTTGTGCTTCCTTATCACAACAAATATCAATTAATGTGTTTGTATCAATATATTTTGATTTACCAAACTTTGGGAAGCAAAGTGGAATGATACAAGGAGCTGGAATAAGCTGTGACATAACTCCATCAGCTCAGAATGCATGTATGTATGTATGTATGTATGTATGTATGTTGTATATGATTTTTTAATGCCAACAAGTGTGTTTGCTGATTCACTAATAGCTTAGGACATGGAAAAAAATAGCATTAGCATATACCAGTTAGTGGTGTAAAGCAACATAGGTAGCCTAAGATATGCAGGAAAAGCATATACCTATCTCTGCAGAAGGGTGTTTCAGGCAAGACAGAAATACATGCTGATTGTGTTCACTATAGCAGATCATTTTATGCTTGGCAGAAGGGAAAAGAGTGGCCCACAGCACAAGGAATTAAGACATTAAACAAGAACACAAGCAAAACAAAACAACATATATTTGACATAAATAACACAATAACTACAAGATGATCCACTTAATTTAAAATGCAATGATTTGGGTTAAACTAAACACTGAACAAAAACTAATAACAAATAAATGAACAAACATACACATAGATTACATCACACAATAATGTCTTCTGACAAGATGTTATGCAGCTGTGAAAATGAAATGGGGCATCACTTATGGAGTGTGATGTTTAAAAAGTATGTGTGTGTGGTTTCTAATGTAGCCTTTCATTCATGCCATTATGAAGCTTTACCACAATGAAGAGAATTTTGGATATCTCAAAGTGATCTACACACACAAACTGTGTGACAATCCACATTGCAAGGCTTACGTGAAAACTATGATTTGGTTCTGATATCATTCAGCATCTTGATTAATGATCACATTTCTGATTTTTCAAAATAACTAGTTCTTGGAATTTCTTCATCATTTGCCTATGACGAATTTCTTCCTAAGGACACCATTATTGGGAAAAGCATTCTCTGAAAGAACAACAAACAATAAGAGACTGCAATGAAATAATGATAAATACTTGCTCTGATCCTCATTATTATAATACTGAATATTAACAACAGCTTGAATATGACCGACCATCACAGAAACTGCAAACTCAAACCTTAAGATCTGCAAGCTTATAGCAGCTCCCTTACAGTCAGAAAATATCTGACACATATCTATTCTGCATAATACTTTTCCATTCATTCATTATTCAATTATTCTTGAAATCAAGTTTGGCGCAAAACAAACTTTTAAACAGGATGTAGTTCTAAGGACATCACCTTACAATACACAACAATTGGTGAACACAGCTGCATGCTAACAAACACAAACAAGATATGACTTTTTAACAATTAAAATATGCATTGCTGAAAAATACAGATAGACTTATAATTATCAGCTGTTCAAGTAGTTGTGTGTATCATTGCATTATTTTTTTACACATAAAGCTTATGCATCTATCATCATGAGATCATAAAATAGCTTCACTGCTATATTTCATGCAGAGTAATTTTTTTAATAATAATAATTTAGACAGTGTAATAACACATTTTTTTATGAAATTTTTTTTTATAAATGCAGAATAATAAATAATGGCTTTTTTTTTTTCTTAGAGGAATTATTAGTTAGCTCAGATCTATAGTTTTGCATGACGGTTGTTTGGGAAGAATTATACAATTTATAAATATGTATTAGGTCAAAAAGATATCAACTGCAGAAATTCTTTCAGCTGGACTTCTGAAGTGTTATGAGAATCCTCCTGCAGAAGTTGTTTGCAGGTGTGTTTATGTTTTAGACAGCGGCTCCCCACAGGTCACTATGAGATAGTTTTCTGATTGGTCAGTTATATCTTCAGCTGTGCACTTGTGCCCCCCCCCAAATGGGAGGGGACAATGCTATGGATAACAACTGGCACATATGACATTGTAGAAAAATGCCACACCTTCCATCAGTCAACGGAGTATGTGTGCTGCTGAATCCATCACACAGAAGTTAAAAAGCAAATTATGGTTATAGATTTTCACATTCCACTCTACGTATCTATTTTACTTGTGTTTATTGAAATAATATATACCTGAAAATCCAACCCTGTTTTGCATTTAAGTGTAGAACTATATCACATAGCAGCACACGCAAAGCAGCGATCTCAAACATAAAACCTGTTATCAACTTCCATGGAAGAATTTAGGTAACACTTTTGAAATACTTCCATTCTTCTTTAAAATATGTAATTCAGTCATTTTATAGCTAAAATTGTTAAAGACAGCAGAAGCACAAGGGCTGGCTTCTGACCATTCATCTGAGATGAGTCCAGGTTCGAATCCCAGTGAGGCATGGATGCTATGTTTGTCTTACTGCACTAGCTCTCTCTCCTTCCCCTGAAGCTAGTGGCCATAAATTAGGAATGGGGAACTGCTTATAACTCATCAAGTTGCTCACGGCAGTTGTTAAACCCCCAATAATAAAAAAAGAAGCACAAGGTGAAAATCTAATACTCTACATCAGAAAATTTGGCTGACAGGCTCTTTGGAATTTTTGTTTTAACGTATGTGCTGAATACAATGTTCAGATCCTTTTCAGGAATTAAAGCAATTCAGTCAACATAATAGAAGAAATGATTCAGAAACACTATAATTAACAATTCAGACCTAAATAATGAACCACATGTACAATGCCTTCAGTTCATCTTTTGTTGAGCCACAAATATGTTTTCTCTAGCTCATATCATTCCCCCCCTCTCTATTTCCTGCATTTTGTGTTTTCAATACAGTATATTGTGTTCAAAGGGCATTCCCAAAGAGATTTCTGTTTTCTCCTGTTTTATTGTCTTTCTTTAGCAGTGGAGCTAATTGCTAGTTTCTTTGTCCTGCGATGGTGAATGTGCACAAACAAGCCAAGTACCTGATACACGGTTGCCAGTACTTCATAGTACTTATTAACTAATGTAAGGTCAGGTGATGCATAACATCACAGCCTCTCCTTTACAAATGTCAACCCTGCCCTCTCGTGGTGCATCCTGTTCCCACTAAAGGGGCTCTGACGACTGCCAATAGCAGTATAACTATACCATCGGGATTAGAGGAAATGCTATCCCACACTCACCAACCCGCTTGGCGAGAGTGGTGAAATGACTCCACCTGGCCCTCAGTCTCCGGCAGCTGAACTGTACCTGGCCAAGGCAGCGGCCAGTGCGACATGAAGGCAGAGGGTGCTAAGAATCACCGGAGGACCGGACTAGGCTGCCATCTGATGCTGACCTTGGCTACATATAATGGACACTCCCTATCTTCTGATTCAAGGCTTCTTGAATTGGAAGAGGAACTACAAAGGATCAAGTGGGACATCGTCGGGCTAAGTGAGGTAAGGAGAAAAGGAGAAGATCTCATTGAACTGGAAAGTGGACATCTCTTCTACTATCGTGGGACAGATACTGGCAGAACTAGTGGTGTTGGATTTATAATAAACAAGAAACTGAAGGATAAAGTTGTAGAAGTTTGAAAGTTCCTCTGACAGAGCTGCAAGACTCATTATCCAACTCTCGAGAAGATACCAGGCTCAGATTATTCAAACTTATGCACCCACCACAAGTCATCCTAAAGAAGAAATTGATGGATTTTATGAGGAAATTCGTCATCTAAATAAGAAAGGTAAGCAGCACTTGAAGATAATTATGGGAGATTTCAATGCAAAAATAGGGCAATGGCAACAGAATGAAACTTCAGTAGATAAATTTGGTCACGGCAATAGAAACAAGCGTGGAAATACGCTCGTAGAGTTTGCAGAGACCGAAGGGTTTTTCATCATGAATTCCTTTTTCAAGAAAAGCCACACAGGAAATGGACATGGAGACATCCAAATAGGGACGACAAGTGAAATTGATTTTATTATGTGTAACAAAAAATTCATCATACAAGACTGCAGTGTGCTAAACAAATTCAACACAGGTAGTCGACATACATTGGTGAGATGTACGATGCACCTCAACACTAAACTCGAACGTGACAAGCTCATAAGACAAACAAAATAAAAATATATTGACATAACCAACCTTAAAAAACACCATAAAACCTTCAAGTTGGAACTGAAGAACAGATTCTCTGCTTTAGAAGGCCTAACATCGGAAGAAGTGGATATTTCTGAAGTTAACAGAAAAGTAACCAAAGCTCTTATGGAAACACCAACAAAATTAGCTGGGTCTAAGAACAAGTTGCATGTGAACAAATTATCAGGAAAAACCAAAATGTTGATGCAAAAAAGAAGAGAGATGAGGACAACTAAAGAAGATGTGACTTCCAAAGTGGAATACATAGAGCTATGCAAGACAGTACGAAAAAGTATCACTGAAGACGTAAGGAAATTCAACTCTGAACTAGTGAGGAAAGCAATTGAGAACAACCAAAGCCTAAAGACAGCAAAGGGACATCTCAGTAAGGGAAGAAAACAGATTATGGCACTGAGAAAAGAAGATGGTTCTGTAACAAGAAATAGAGGCGAAATTTTGACAAGAGTGAAAGATTTCTACTCCAAATTATATGAAAGGGATGATGCATGTACTCCAGACATCATGAAAGGTACCAATGCCAGAGTTCTTCCAGTCCTTCCAGCAGAAGTTGCACATGCAATCAAGAACATGAAGCGGGGTAAAAGCTCCAGGAGAAGATGGAATTACTGTAGACATCATACAAGAAGCAAGTGGAGAAATCGAAACAGTACTCGCCCAAATTTTCACTCTATGCCTTAAGTGAAGGGAAGATTCCTGAGGATTGGAACAACGCTATAATGATCCTGCTACATAAAAAAGGTGACATTGAGGATCTCAGGAACTACAGACCTATCAGCCTCCTATCAGTGGTTTATAAAATCTTCACTAAAGTTCTTTCACACCGTTTGAAGGTAGCACTGGACATGGCTCAACCGAAAGAACAAGCTGGATTCAGGAGTGGCTACAGCACAATAGATCATATCCACGTACTGAGAGAACTAATTGAAAGAGCGAGGGAATATGAACTTCCATTGTGCATGGCTTTTATCGATTATGAAAAAGCCTTTAATTTGGTGAAACCATCAGCAGTTACAATGGCTCTGAAATCTTGCGGTATTGAAGACGCATACATTAATATTATTAAAAACATCTATGAAAATGCAAGTGCAAAGATTCGGCTGTTTGAAAATATAACACACATAAAAATTGGAAAGGAAGTGAGACAAGGTGATACCATATCTTCTGAAGCTCTTTAATGCTACATTGGAAAATGTCTTTCAATCACTGAACTGGGAAAGCAAAGGCATAAAGATTAAAGGAGATTATCTAACCCACCTTCGTTTTGCTGATGACGTAGTCATTTTTGCAACTACCCCATCAGAGCTGCAGAGTATGACCCAGGAACTTGCTGACAAGAGTAAAGAAGTGGGATTAAAAATGAACTTTCAGAAGACAAAAGTGGTGTTTAATGCTTTTACAAGAAATGAAAAATTATCGATTGATGGAGAAAAGTTGGAGATAACAGACACGTACGTTTATCTTGGACAGCAGATATCAAGTGAGGGTCACATTGATGAAGAAATAAATCGACGTACAAAACTTGCCTGGAGAGCTTTTGGAAGAAACAGCATAATTTTCAAGAGCAATATGCCATTATGTCTTAAAAGAAAAGTGTTTGATCAATGCATCCTTTCCAGTGCTTACGTATGATGCAGAGACGTGGACCTTAACTAAAAGAGACATACAAAGGCTGCAGACAACTCAAAGAAGAGGTATGGAGAGGTGCATGCTTAGTGTAACCAGGAGAGATAAGAAGAGGAACTCATGGATCCGAAAAATGACAAGAGTTGAAGACATCATGATCAGAGTTAAATCCCTGAAATGGCAATGGGCTGGGCATACTGCCAGAAGGACAGACCATCGATGGACAGCCAAAATTTTAGATTGGATTCCAAGGGACAGGAAAAGACCCAGAAGAAGACCACATGGGAGATGGGTGGATGAAATTCGAAAGTATGCGGGAGTGACATGGAGGAGACTGGCACAAGACAGACCGCTGTGGAGGAAACTTGGGGAGACCTTCGTCCAGCAGTGGATTTATAATGGTTGACGATGATGATGATTAAACAAGTGCACAATACACCGAACTATGTGAATAAGTCACCTGAAATTACTTCTGAATAACAAAAACATGAAACTCAAAGAATGTGTGCCAAAAACTGGATATTGTAACATGGATTAACATGCACTTGTTATCCATTCAGTAAAAGTACACAGTATTTCCCTCTAAAAAGAAATACGGCCTCAGCACTTCTGAGTAACTTACAACTGTCTTAGGTGGATGTTCGATGAAGGAAATGTGAATATTTATCTGCCTACCATAAAAACCAATAAAGCTGCTGTTTAACCAGACCCAGCAATAGGGGCTGTTCTGAAACTATGGGAACAATTTCACAAATTCATATTATAAAAAAATGTGTTGGAAGATATCAATATACTACATAGCATGTTCAGAAAGAGCTGGTCTCTTCTTTACCACTGTACAAAGTACGGTGGCTCATCTTGTGCACTGCAGGTACTGGAAATCATGTGGATGGGGGAGAAAGTTAACTATGTGTTGTGGTTTGAAGAATTTAAGTGTGTAAATGAAAATCTTCCTAATACATGGAGACAATGTGAACAGACAAAGTCATCGCTCTTTCCACTAACACACAGCAACCAAAATATTGTTATCCGGACACCACTGTGATCATACCCCAGATCTCTCAATTATTAGGCACAGATCTCTCGATAACACAAAGCATCGAGGACTGTTGGCCACTGTAGCATATGGTGGGCACACTGGGATAGTTATCAAGAGATCTGGGGATACAGTCCCAGCGGTGTGCGGATAACAATTTTTAAGTGTGTTGCAATAGTACTTTGAAAGTTTTAAAAAAGTGTACAGAAAAAGCCACTTACTTGTAAGGGAATGCACAGAATATTTAACAAATTCCACAACTATACTTCAAGTCAAACTAAGAGTAACTACTGTGGAAGGTACAGAGCAGCCATTTCCACTACCTTAGTGTTTAGAGCAAAATGCAACAGAATTATTGCTTAGAATTGATAAATTTTCAAAATGGCAGGGAGCATTTCAGAAATAAGATTTGATATACACATTCAAGAGTGCCTTGCACTTTTGGCCATGATTTCAGCTGGGAAATTATATAATGTAAAGAAGAAGAGAAGTGGTGGAAGTGATAGAAAACTTCTTTCAATGTTTGCAGCACAGAGACAAAGTATTAACAATCACGGAAATGTGACGGGGGTGTACTTAAGCAGCTGTAGGGGTGAGAGAGAGAAAAAAAAAGGATGATGCAATGAGCTTCAGTTAGACCACAAAACCATAAATGGGTTTGGGGGTCAGTGCAGGAGTGTAATATGGATTGATACTATTCTTACATTTTCCAGGAAACTTTGTGAGCCAGCTATTCTATCTTTTCTCTTAGTTTGATTTGGGGTATGAAAGTCTGTTATATCAGAAAAATACTCTGTGACCATCAATAAATGAAGCTGATATTGAATGTGTTTGTAACTTGTTCCTCTATAAGTCTATATTAATTTGTATGGATGGTTAGCACAGAGCAGCAGTATTCATCAATCATAATTTGACTCTTAATAAAGCACATGCACTACAAACCAACAAAATTCAATGCCACAAGATTTACATATAGATGTTAGAACACATAGAATTTGCATCTAAAATACTAGTCATAATTGGAAGGTTTAAAACTTTTTTAAGGCTGACTTTGAATGAGTGTAACAGAAATTCTGTCCTATATCTGTAATGCATGCAAATTCTTTTGTACACATTTTCTCAAAAACTATTACTTTGTAGAGTTTGAAATTTTGAGCACAAATAAAAATGACCCATAGCTAATACGTGTTGTAGTTATTTTTCTGAAAAATTTGTTAGATTTTTTTTTAATTCAATTTATCTGACTCGAAAGTATTCCAATTTGGCGCTAGATGGCGCCAGACGTTAGCTTGGCAGTGTTTCTGTGTGGAAGAAACGAAATCTCTCATTTCTGTCTGATTTTTGTAATTATCTAGGCCAAATAGAAATCAAAGAATGGGCACTGAAATGAGATTAGAATCTTGTCTTCTATAGATCATCTTAAATTCTACTGTACATTTATTTTTTGAAGAGAAAATGTGTACATTACCAGAAAACACTTGAATTTGAGACAGAAACTACGCCTATCTACTAAGCTCCACCCCCCAAAAAATGTCATTGGTTAAAACGTAACAGCGAGTATTTTGTCTTTTCATTGTGGAGCCAACGAGAGACCGTTTCTATTCTGAATATGGTAAGGTCTTCAGTCATTCGCTGACGGCAACTTCTGGGACAATCCCTCAAGACGTAAAAGCCACACCCAAGGAGTGATATTTTGTGCCATCTATCGCAGAAGATGAAGCCTAACATTGATGAGTGGCCACAGAGACTGAAGGACTGTGAGATGGCAAAAGGATGTCATTTTGAAAAGTGCTTGATGCCATGCATTCACAAGTGTACTACTTATGTCACATCACAGGTATATTAAAATATCTTTTCATTTCTTTTGCTATTTCATTGAATACTTTGTAACAATATTTATGGTAAGACTAGGTAGTTCTGTAGAAAACATACTTCTAGGCTTTCAGAAGGTGATGAAACCTGTCTTAATTTCCCAATAGCTGTAGGTATAAATTTACGATATTTTCAAATTTGTGATATGGCAATTGCAGTTTGAAATCTGTTTTTCAGTAGTAGTAATATCTTTTCAAGCAACAAAATGTAATTTAATACCTTTCAGTTTCTTGATTAGCAAATTCATAAAATTGCACTGGAGTTAAAATTTGTTTATTTACAAGATGCTCTAAGCTAGCTTGAGCTTTCATCAGTCCTACTAATACCATCACATGGACTTTTTTTTTTTTGCCATGAATGGTCTAGAAAAAAAAAAAAAAATGATTCTGAAGCTATTCCAAAATCTTCAAGGTGACAAAGCAAATTGGCAGTTTTTTTTCTGTTCTTGTACTTGGCAATTAAGACCATCAGAAAAATGTACAATTTTGCTGATACATGCATAGTCTTCCTTATAGCAATGATTTGGGGGGGGGGGTTCTTTAAAATTTAGAGGCATCTACATTTGTGTGTTGTAGATGATTGCTGACTATACATTCACTTATGACTCTTGGCTCCCTCAGGATTCATATCAACCTGGAATGAGCAAAGTTTTGGTAGGTTTTGCCCACGTGAAACCTACCAAAACGTTGCTCATTCCAGGTTGAATTGTACTCTTGACATGATTTAAATAACTTGATTTAAAATCCGAAGGACACACTGACTTTTTACAAAATACATTTGCAAAGTGTTTTCTGTGGAAACTAGTCTTGCATAAACACTGTTTCTCTAATTAATAATGAGGAACTGTAGACCAACCATACATAACATAGTAAAACTATATTAGTAATCCAATTTATTGGCATAATCAGTTTATTTGTATTATTACACCAATAAACCAGATTACTAGTATAAGTTTACTAATTTACATACTGTTTCTCTACTAAATTACTTTTCAGCCCTTATTTTCATTTTCAATGTCAATTTTTTGAGACATTTTATGAATATTAATTTTCAGGAAAATGATTATGCATATACAGTGCTTTTTTCTGGCGGTACGCAACGGTACATAGTACCGGCACCTTTTTCCTTAAGTTTTTAAAAAATTGCGATTTATTGACAGCAAAATGTATTATAAATATTCCGACAGATGGTACTGTGTTCACGAATTGAGGCTAATGCAAAACAGGTTTCCCTAGTGTTATTTTATGGCATTGTGCTAGCCATCGCCTTGAATTGTCTCTTAGTGGCACAGTGAACAATGTGGCAGGAGTGGATTGCTTTAAGAGTTTCATGGACAAACTTTATGTGACTTATCATGCTTCACCTAAGAATGCTAGGGAACCACAGGAATGTGCAACGACTCAATAACTTCAACTTCTTAAAATTGGCAGAATTTTAAGCACTCGCTGCGTCACTGGGTTGCACCTAGCTTTCGCACTGTTTCTGCAGTGTGGCAAGACTTTGAAGACCTTGTGCATTACTTTCAGGAGGCAAAAGAAGACAGCAGAAGAAGCAAACCAGATCGTTGTCTTTATGAGGGCCTTTTAAAAAAAATAACGTCATGCGAGTTTGTTCTTGATTTGGGTCTTATGTGTGATGATGCTCTCCAAGAACTTTGTGAACTAAGTCTAGATTTACAAGAGAGAAATATTGCCTAGTGCAAAGCAGACAGGAAGATAAAGAATACAGTTCAACTTTTTGAGGAAAGAATTGAAAATCCTGTTCCGTACTACAGTATGTCTCTTTAAAGTCAGAAGAACATGAAGTTCAAAGGGATTGAGCTCCACACAAATGAAAGACACAGTCCTGCAATAAGTTCATCTGCATTTTATAAAAGTCTGAAAGAGGCTATTGGAAAGCATCTACTTGAAGGAGATGATGCTGATTTGCCTGAATGTGCCAAGATTTTAGATTCCAAGTATTAGCCAGAAAATCCTGGGAAGCATCTGACATTCGGTGAAGCTGAAATTAGAAAGTTAGCATGCAAATTTCGCTTAAATGAAAGAGAAACAGTTCGTGGTTTCCGTTAATATCTTCAAGTAAATAAAGTCCCAGACATACTATTTCATCTAAAGCACGTTTTGAGCACGACTGCAATTATCTTCCAGTAAATGTGAAAGGGATTTCTCTCAGATTAATCTTATAGTAACTTCATCTAGGTCATCTCTGCTTACATTGACAACTTCGGCACTGATGTTCATCAGGATAGTAGGACCTCCTCTCACTCAATTCAACCCTAGCAAATATGTGGACTCATGGCTGCTCCGAGGTAGTCATTCTGCAGTTGATACCAAAAGCAAGAAGCAATCTAGAGGCGACGAGGGTATATTGGAGGATATGTTAAAAGTGTGGAAGTTGCTGTAATAACATCTTCATGGTGAGCACCGTGCTTTTTTTTCCAGAAAAAAAAGCACGGTGCCTATATAATATCAAAGTGGAGAGTTGAAATGTTTCTATTGTAAAGCTTATGGATATCAATTATTTAAAGGCATAATCACCTATACAGAGCAGCACCAGAATACTTGGAGGGCTGGGTTTTTTTTTTTTTTTTTCCGACAATAATCTGAGAATTTCGTCCAGCATTAGCAGCAGTGCATGAAGCAACTTCAGATTTTGCACTTGCTTGCAGGGTGGGGATATATATATATATATATATGTCACCCCTGCACGGGGTGACATGGAGGAGACTGGCACAAGACAGACCGTTGTGGAGGAAACTTGGGGAGACCTTCGTCCAGCAGTGGATTGATAATGGTTGACAATGATGATGATGATGATATATATATACTCTCGAGAAGATACCAGGCCCAGATTATTCAAGCTTATGCACCCACCACAAGTCATCCTGAAGAAGAAATTGAAGGATTTTATGAGGAAATTCAGAATCTAAATAACAAAGGCAAACAGCACTTGAAAATCATTATGGGTGATTTCAATGCAAAAGTGGGGCAGCAAGCAACAGAATGAAACTTCGGTTGGTAAATTTGGCTACGGGAACAGAAATCAACGTGGAAATACCCTCGTAGAATTTGCAGAAGCAGAAAAGTTTTTCATCATGAACTCCTTTTTCAAGAAAAAGCCACACAGGAAATGGACATGGAGGCATCCGAATGGGACGACAAGTGAAATTGATTTTATTATGTGTAACAAAAAATTCGTCATCGATGATTGCAGTGTGCTAAACAAGTTCAACACAAGTAGTGACCGTAGATTGGTGAGATGTAAGATGCACCTCAGCGCTAAACTCGAGCGTGGCAAGCTCATAAGACAAACAAAATGTATTGACATAACCAACCTTCAGAAACACCATAATACCTTCAAGTTGGAACTGAAGAACAGATTCTCTGCTTTAGAAGGCCTAACATCGGAAGAAGTGGATATTTCTGAAGTTAACAGAAAAGTAACCAAAGCTCTTATGGAAACAGCAACAAAATTAGCTGGATCTAAGAAAAAGTTGCATGTGAACAAATTATCAGGAAAAACCAAAATGTTGATGCTAAAAGAAGAGAGATGAGGACAACTAAAGAAGATGTGACTTCCAAAGTGGAATATATAGAGCTATGCAAGACAGTGCGGAAAGGTATCACTGAAGATATAAGGAAATTCGATTGTGAACTAGTGAGGAAAGCAACTGAAAACAGCCTAGGCCTGAAGAGAGCAAAAGCACATCTCAGTAAGGGAAGAAAACAGATTATGGCTCTGAGAAAAGAAGATGGTACTGTAACAAGAAATAGAAGCGAAATTTTGACAAGGGTGAAAGATTTCTATTCAAAACTATATGACAGGGATGATACATCTATTCCAGACATTACAACAGTCAAAGTCCCTCCAATCCTCCCTGCGGTAGTTACATATGCAATTAAGAACACGAAACGGGGAAGAGATCCAGGAGAAGATAGAATTACTGTGGACATTATACAAGAAGCAAGTGGAGAAATTGAAACAACACTCGCACAAGTTTTACCAGATGTCTTAATGAAGGGAAGATTCCTGAGGATTGGTACAATGCTAAAATGATCTTGCTCCATAGAAAAGGTGACATTGAGGGTCTCAGGAAATATAGGCCCATCAGCCTCCTATCAGTGCTTCATAAAATCTTCACTAAAGTTCTTTCACACTGCTTGAAGGTAACACTAGATATGGCTCAACCAAGAGAACAAGCAGGATTTAGGAGTGGCTACAGCACTATAGATCATATCCATGTACTGAGAGAACTAATTGAAAAAACAAGAGAATATGAACACCCATTATGCATGGCTTTTATTGACTATGAAAAGGCCTTCGATTCTGTGAAACCATCAGCAGTAACAATGGCTTTGAAATCCTGCGGTATTGAAGATGCATATGTTAATATTATTAATAACATCTATGAAAATGCAAGTGCAAAGGTTTGGATATTTGAGGATACAGCACAAATAAGAATTGGAAAGGGAGTGAGACAAGGTGACACCATATCTCCCAAGCTCTTTAATGCCACATTGCAAAATGTCTTTCAATCATTAAACTGGGAAAACAAAGGGATAAAGATTAATGGATATTACTTAACTCACCTTCATTTTGTTGATGATGAAGTCATCTTTACAACTACCCCTTCAGGGCTGCAGAGTATGATCCAAGAACTTGCTGACAACAGTAAAAAAGTGGGATTAAAAAGTGAACTTTCAGAAGACAAAAGTGATATACAATGCTTTTACAAGAAACGAAGATTTATCGATTGATGGAGAAAAGCTGGAGACAACTAACATTTACATTTATCTTCGGCAGCAGATATCGAGTAACGGTCACATTGATGAAGAAATTAATTGGAATATAAAACTTGGATGGAGAGCTTTTGGAAGAAACAGTACAATTTTTAAGAGCAGTATGTCATTATGTCTTAAAAGAAAAGTGTTTAATCAATGCATCCTGCCAGTGCTTATGTACGGGGCAGAGACATGGACCTTAACTAAAAAGACATCCAAAGACTGCAGGCAACTCAAAGAATGCATGGAGAGATGCATGCTTGGTGTAACCAGGAAAGATAAGAAGAGGAACTTGTGGATAAGGAAAATGACAGGAGTGGACGACATCATGCCAGAAGAACGGACCACCGATGGACAACCAAAATTTTAGACTGGATTCCGAGGGACAGGAAAAGACCCAGAAGAAGACCCCATGGGAGATGAAAGGATGAAATTCAAAAGTATGCTGGAGTGACATGGAGGAGACAGGCCCAAGACAGACAATTGTGGAAGAAATTTTGGGAGACCTTCATACAGCAGTGGATTGATAATGGTTGATGATGATGATATATATCATCATCAACCATTATCAATCCACTGCTGGACAAAGGTCTCCCCAAGTTTCTTTCACAACGGCCTGTCTTGGGCCTGTCTCCTCCATGTCACTCCCACATACTTTTGAATTTCATCCACCCATCTCACATGTGGTCTTCTTCTGGGTCTTTTCCTGCCCCTTGGAATCCAGTCTAAAATTTCAGCTGTCCATCGATGGTCTGTCCTTCTGGCAATATGTCCAGCCCATTGCCATTTCAGGGATTTAAATCTGATCATGATGTCTTCCACTCTTGTCATTTTTCTGATCCACGAGTTTCTCTTCTTATCTCTCCTGGTTACACCAAGCATGCATTTCTCCATGCTTCTTTAAGTTGTCTGCAGTCTTTGTATGCCTCTTTTAGTTAAGGTCCACGTCTCTGCACCTGTAGGACATAATGGCATATTGCTCTTGAAAATTATACAAGACATAATGCCATATTGCTCTTGAAAATTATACTGTTTCTTCCAAAAGCTCTCCAGGTAAGTTTCATACACCGATTAATTTCTTCAATCAATGTGACCCTCACTTGATATCTGCTGTCCAAGATAAATGTAGATATTCGTCATCTCTAGCTTTTCCCCATCAATCGATAAATCTTCATTTTTTGTAAAAGCATTGTACATCGCTTTTGTCTTCTGTAACTTCATTTTTAATCCCACTTCTTTACTCTTATCAGCAAGTTACTGGATCATACCCTGCAGCTTTGATGGGGTAGTTGCAAAAATGACTACATCATCAGCAAAACGAAGGTGAGTTAGATAATCTCCATTATTCTTTATCCCTTTGTTTTCCCATTTCAGTGATTGAAAGACATTTTCCATTGTGGCATTAAAGAGTTTGGGAGATATAATGTCACCTTGTCTCACTCCCTTTCCAATTTTTATGGGTGCTGTATTCTCAAATAGCCGAATCTTTGAACTTGCATTTTCATAGATGTTATGAATAATATTAATGTATGCATCTTCAATACCGCAGGATTTCAAAGCCATTGTAACTGCTGATGGTTTCACCGAATCAAAGGCCTTTTCATAATCGATAAAAGCCATGCATAATCGAAGTTCATATTCCTGCGCTCTTTCTATTAGTTCTCTCAGTACGTGGATATGATCTACAGTGCTGTAGCCACTCCTGAATCCAGCTTGTTCTCTCGGTTGAGCCATGTCCAGTGTCACCTTCAAGCGGTGTGAAAGAACTTAAGTGAAGATTTTATAAACCACTGATAGGTCTGTAATTCCTGAGATCCTTGATGCCATCATCTTAATGTAGCAGGATCATTGTAGCATTGTTCCAATCCTCAGGAATCTTCCCTTCATCAAGGCATCGAGTGAAAACTTGGGCGAGTACTGTTTCAAATTTCTACACTTGTTTCTTGTATGATGTCTACGGTAATTCCATCTTCTCCTGGAGCTTTCCCCCATTTTATGTTCTCGATTGCATGTGCAACTTCTGCTGGGAAAACTCTGGTACTGGTACCTTTTGTAATGTCTGGAGTACATGTACCATCCCTTTCATATAGTTTTGAGTAGAAATCTTTCACTCTTGTCAAAATTCACCTCTGTTTCATGTTACAGAACCATCTTTTCTCAGAGCCATAATCTGTTTTCTTCCCTTACTCAGATGTCCCTTTGCTCTCTTCAGGCTTTGGTTGTTTTCAATTGCTTTCCTCACTAGTTCACAGTTGAATTTACTTACATCTTCAGCGATGCTTTTTCGTACCATCTTATATAGCTCTATATATTCCACTTTGGAAGTCACATCTCTTTTAGTTGTCCTCATCTCTTCTTTTTTGCATCAGAATTTTTTTCCTGATAATTTGTTTGTATGCAACTTGTTCTTGGTACTAGCTCTATTTTTGTTGCTGTTTCCATAACAGCCTAGGTTAGTTTTCTGTTAACTTCAGAGATGCCCACTTCTTTCGACGTTAGACCTTCTAGAGCAGAGAATCTGTACCTCAGTTCCAATTTGAACGTATTATGATGTGTTTTTTAAGGTTAGTCATGTCAATACACTTTGTTTGTTTTATGAGCTTGCCACGTTCAAGTTTAACATTGAGGTGCATCTTACATCTTAGCAATCTATGGTCATAAAATGTGTTGAACTTGTTTAGCACACTGCAGTCTGCCATGACAAATTTCTTGTTACACATAATAAAATCAATTTCACTTTTCAATCCATTGGGATACCTCCATGTCCATTTCCTTTGCGGCGTTTTCTTGAAAAAGGAGTTCATGATGAAAAGCCCTTCTGCCTCTGCAAACTCTATGCGAGTATTTCCAAGCTGGTTTCTGTTGCTATGACCAAATTTACTTACTGAAGTTTCATTCTGTTGCTGTTGCCCTATTTTTGCATTGAAATCTCCCATAACGATCTTCAAGTGCTGCTTGCCTTTATTATTTAGATGACGAATTTCCTTATAAAATTCTTCAATCTCTTCTTCAGGATGACTTGTAGTGGGTGCATAAGCTTGAATAATCTGAGCCTGGTATCTTCTCGAGAGTTGGATAACTAGTTATGCAGCTCTTTCAGAGGAGCTTTCAACTTCTACAACTTTATCCTTCAGTTTCTTGTTTATTATAAATCTAACATCACTAGGTCTGCCAATATCTGCTCCACGATAATAGAAGAAATGTCCACGTTTCAGTTCAATGAGATCTTCTTTTCTCCTTACCTCACTTAGCCTGACGATGTCCCACTTGATCCTTTGTAGTTCTTCCAATTCAAGGAGCCTTGAATCAGAGACATAGGGAGCGTTCATTATACGTAGCCAAGGTCAGCCTCGGATGGCAGCCTAGTCCGGTCCTTCGGTGATTCTTAGCACCCTCTGCCTTCATGTCGCACTGGCCGTTGCCTTGGCCAGGTACATTCCAGCTGCCGGAGACTGAGGGCCAGGATTTAAGTTGTGGAGTCATTTTGGAGGGGTTTGGCCATAACTCACCACGCTGGCCAAGCGGGTTGGTGAGTGTGGGACATTATTTCCTCTAATCCCGATGGCATAGTTATACCGCTATTGGCGGTCGTCAGAGCCCATTTAGTGGGAACAGGATGCACCATGAGAAGGTTGGGTTGCCAATTGTCAAGGAGAGGCTGTATACATATATATTTTAATTTGCACCGATAACACACTGTATGTGTCTCAATGAAATTAATACTTGTGGTAAAGCAGTCCCAGATGTACAAACAGGATAAAAATTATTAGCTTAAAAAAGTGACAGGGAGGTGTGCAGGGGGGGGGAATGACACAACTTCCTAAATTACAAAAACTCTCAACGGAATTATTCCTCAAATTTATTTATTCTTTTTGAAATAGAAACAGTCGGATATCATAATGATATTTTCAGAAGTGAATCTTACGCATTGCACAATTTATTGAAACACTGTTCAAATTTTTATCACCTTACCCACATCAAGTTTTTAAGAGGTAAAAATAGGATTTTTTTTTTTTTTAATTTTGTTTGGAGTTTTGACAACCCTAAAAGCCAAGTATACATTGGAATATGAACTTGAAATTTATTGTGGAGACAAACTCTTCACATACACTAAAGCTTATGGCTGATTTCATTTACATACACATCAAACACAATTTTTTTAATAAAAAAATAGGTACTCCAAACTGCAATTTTTTAAACTTATTTACTGTTTTAGAAAGATGGCAATTTTACCTTTACAATAATATCTGAATGATTAGTTTGCATCATTTACAGGCAATTTTATTAATAAAGCAATGGAAAACTTTTTTTCAGAAATGTGTGCTTGAATGAAGTTTCTGGGGGTAAAATCCAAAAATTTTCCCTATTCACTGAAGAAAATTGAAAATCTGGATACTGGCTTCTCTCTATATATATTATCAATGATTATATTTGCAACAAAATCCATGACTATGGGGTAACCCCATTATTTGTTGATTTTGCATGGAATGACACAAAAATATTAATGGTTTTGCATTTAGGTGAAAAACAAAAGTAATATATATATTACTTTTGTTTTTCTTCCTTGTTTATTAAACATGGTTTCACGCATATATTTTAAAAGTAAATATGGTTTATCTTTTCCTTTCCATTTGCAGGCTTTTACAAGTGGCAAAGGATTTGTAGACAGAACTCTCTAAAACGAGTACCACTTTCGTTCTATAAATACAACTTACAACACTTTGAAAGATTTGTAACCCTCTCAACACTTCCTTGCATTGCTTGTTCAAATGTTCACCATACACATACCGAAGGTGTTGCAACGAACCTTAATGCAAGCTTTATAAATTTACTTGGCATTAAAATTATACATTAGTTGCCCACTAGAATAGTACATAACCAATGGGACAAAGTACAAATTAAACGAAATTAATAGTGAAAAGGGAACTAGTACCATAACACTTAATGAAAGTTACATATACAAAACGAGTACCAGTTTTGTTCATAAATACAACTTACAATATTTACTTTGAAAGGTTTGTAACCCTTCCAACATTACCTCACATTGCTAATTTTGTGTAATACACACAGAACAAATGTTCACTATTTTTTTTTTTTTTTTTTTGATTGGAGGTTTAAGGACCACCATGAGCAACTCAATGGGCTATAGGCAGTCGCCCATCCCAAATTTAGGGTCACTGGTTCCACAGAAGGGAGAGAGCCAGTGCCGTAAGACAAACACAACATCCATGTCTCACCAGGATTCGAACCCGGACCCCTTTCGGACGAATGATCAGAGGCCATCGCTTAAACTACTTCGCCACATGTTCACTATACACAAACATTAGTTGCCCAATAGAAACATAAATAACCAATGTAACAAAGTACAAATTAAACGAAATTAATAATAAAAAGGAAACGAATGTACCATAACACATAGAAAAAAAAAAAAAGTAGCTATTAACAGGATAACCTGCAAAAATTTTAAATATTTACTATGTTTGATGCAGCTATTGCTGTGACTGAAATAGTAGCGTGCAAAAGTGTCAAAAAATTGACTAAGCAAGGCAATACTCACCGCAAGGATTCTAAAACTAATAAACTAACACAAATAAGAACATTAACATTGGTTACGGTTAGATCTATTTGCTCAGACTCCACACTCTCTATATAACAGGTGAAATTCTAGAATCTCACACTCTTACAGAGAACATAAACAGTGCAACAGTTACTCTCTGGTAAAGAAGGTAACTGGGAAAAGGCGCCAGAATACTAAGTATTTTAGATTGCGCAGATACCACGTGCTGCGCTCTTTCGGCGATTGGCTGATGCTAGTTGTTCAGCAATATTAATTAAATAACATGTCTATACCTCATAGTCAAGTTACAAGCAGCGAGGCGATTTTTTTTTATTTTTTTTTTGTAGTTTTTAAGAGCTGCTTTTGTTAAGTCCTCCGAACACCAGCCCATCAAGTAGTTCCAGAAGTTGGCCTGTATCACATATTGTATCCCTACGCTTCGTTTTGATTCCTCACTCCTCAGGCACAGCATCATGATCTGGGGATTTGCTTTCATTTGTGGCACAGACCAGAGGAAAACAGAGAGAGGCAAATTCTCCATAGGAATTGTTGTTCCCGAAGTCTCAACAAAATAGTGCACCAAAGGCGAACACACAACTTAAGTACCGTAATCGTAACCATGAAAGTCTGTATTTATTCAAGAGTAACTCTTCAAGCAGACGATTAATTATTATTGGTTTTTAGATGCCAATTCACATTAAGTGCTGCTTTGTGAAAAATGAAAATTGAGATGCGAGATAAGGGATCTTGACTGCTGGAAACTTTGCAGGTTGAAAGGGTAAGAAAAAAAGAGAATTGTGTGCATGGGCGTCAACGGCCGTAACTAGCAGGCGGCTGGAGAGGGCTCAGCCAAAGAATATCTAACTATAAGAAGGTAAGCAACGTGTGTATTTCTATCTCGTTGAAGGTAAGGCTCAGCGAGACGTAACTAGCGCCACTATATTATGCGGCAAAGAATTACTACACAGAAGCCAGCATTACAGGCTGATGCCGCAGGATGCCGAGCAGACTGAGTTAGACTGAGCATGCGTGTTTGTGTTGGCGTTTTGTTCAAAGGTTTTGTTGTTCTCATCTAGATCTGCGTTTATATTACAGCCATGAAACACACCCACTCCATTCCCATGAATAACAATTCATGGAATGGAGTGGATGAATAACAAGAACAAATTTGAAACCGTTTGAAACAAATATCCTGGAAAACCATTAAAACAACGTTTGCTGAAAAAAAAAGCTATCGTTACGTTGAAAAAATTAATTTATCAATTATATGAAACTGACTTTTATGAAAAATACCTCGTAATATTGTAAAATGAAAGAGGGAAGCATTCGATTACACATTGCATACCAAACAGACAGCTTTAAGCATATACTCGAACGTGACAAATTAGTCCGGTCGGTAGAGAGCTCAGCCATCACGCCAACGGCCCAGGTTCGAACCTACTCAGATACGAACGAATGTTTTTCAGATCTGTTGAGAAAATTTCCCCAGCGCAGTGCGTTTAATTTACAAACTTCGGAAGGGTAGAAAAAAATTGTAGCTTTGGGAAACTGCGGTTGTCTTTGCTTTTTTTTTTTTTTCTTTTTTATTATTATGGCTACTACTGGGAAATTGGCGGACAGTGCTGGCCCAGCAAGACTGTTTTTGCTGGGTACCTAATCTTTACGTTTTGTGCGAACCCATTCCTTTGTTTTGCTACTGAAGCTTAGCTTCCTTTCCGTGAAATAGGCTTCCCGTCCCGTGTCTCCTACGCTTTTTGCGCCTGAATGTTAACTTTCCCGCAGAGCATCTGCTGCCGCATTACATGGTGGCGCTGCTGTCGCCTGTTTTACATTATCTCTACGAGAGTTGAGCTTCTTCACGCGAAGCGTTTATATTCTTTGGCTCAGCTATAGCGTCTAGCCAAGGCCATCTTATTACCTCCCTGGCCGGCAACAAGGTCATGTGATTTGCCGTGACGTCACAATCGTAGGGCTACTCTTTTTCCAGTAGACCTATGGATTGGACTCGTTTCTTTTTTTTTTTTTTTTTTTATTGGAGGTTTAACGACCACCGTGAGCAACTCCATGGGCTATAAGCAGTCGCCCGTCCCTAATTTAGGGTCACTGGTTCCAGGGAAGGGAGAGAGCCAGTGCCGAAAGACAAACACAACATCCATGCCTCACCGGGATTCGAACCCAGACCTCTTACGGACGAATGATCATAGGCCAGCGCCTTAGACCACTGCGCCACCGGGACGGCCGCCATCTTTACGATGGCTGGAAACTGGGATACCGGGAAGTATTCGACATTTTTTTTTATTTTATGAAAATAGAGTGCTTTTACCTGAAAAAATTACTCATCATGGATTCAGGGATCGTGTTTCTAACTTTTAGTGATACCTGCAGCATAGCTGTGGAAAAAGCGTATCCGCAAATTTTTACGACACATACACACATACAAAATAAAAATGTTGTGATTGCTATGCATTCATAAATTGAGTGAATAAGCTGCTGCACAATGTGCTGAAGAATCTCCACAGCTTGCGTATCGATCAAAAAATCATGTTTAGGCACACAGGTCTCTATCTCTGCTGTACCAACCAACAACACGTACTAAATGTGATTGTACATCACCGATCAGATGTAATTATACAACGCACTTCTCGTTTTCTGTAAAATTAATACTTTCAATATGCACACATAGTAATAAATACAATAGTATTTCAGTCTGGTTGCGACTTTTATTTTTTAAAACATGAATGACGACAAGTTAGCAACAGATTTCACCCACATGCTACCTCCCAATCGCGACGTAAATTTAACTTGAATTTTTCAGGGAACACTTGAACAAATACTATACGCACAAAAGTATTAAAAGTACTACTTACCTTTCTGAAGAAATTATATTCCAAAATAGTTCCGAGAACATATCCCTTACGATGTGAACGCCAACATTTCTGTTACCACAAAGAGCAAAGTAATAGTACCACGATTGTGACGTCACAAAACTTTGTGGCAGGCTTAGTGAGGTATTTTTTTTTTTTTTTGATTGGAGGTTTAGCGACCACCGTGAGCAACTCAATGGGCTATAAGCAGTCGCCCGTCCCTAATTTAGGGTCACTGGTTCCAGGGAAGGGAGAGAGCCAGTTCCGTAAGACAAACACAACATCCATGCCTCACCGGGATTCGAACCCGGACCCCGTTCGGACGAATGATCAGTAGGCCATCGCTTAGACCACTGCGCCACCGGGGCGGCCTAGTGAGGTATAACGTCCGTCTTCCAAGTTCCTTGGAAGACGGACGTTGCAAATTCCCTGAATTTTTATTTTTGGTGGTTTATAAAATTTACTCTTGTGTTTCGTTATAAGCAAAAATAGCTTATTTATTTGTATATTTAACTTTAAAAAGAAAACGAAATTAAAATGGTACAGTACGAATGATGAATTTCCAAAAAAAAAAAAAAAAAAAAAAAAAAAACTCTATTGGCAATCTCAGCGGTCCGCTCTCCCTCTAGCGGCAAAAGGAAGAATTACTGTAGTACGGGTAACGTTTTTGGCTCAATGCTTGGCTGTTGGTAGATCGCTCATTACGTTCAGTTGTCGTAGTTTGGTGTATTTTTGCATTCATTCTGGAATTAGAGTTTTGTATAATGGAGAATTCCGTGAAGAAGAACAAATCATATTGTTGTGTCCCGCAATGTCGTTCCCAAGGTTTCGGCTATGTTTTTCACAAGTTAGTATAAACGTTTGTGCCTTGCGTTTGAAATCCTTCCAGTGAAATGCTATTAACCTAGTAACGTCTTTGAATGAATAATAAACAAGGCAACATGTTTTTATTGCATAGTAGTAATTAAAAAATCCGCATTTCTACATAATCTTGAAAACAAATAATTGCTGTTATCCATATAAATTTAAACTTCATTATGGAACAAGATTTGCAAAGTTCTGTCAACAGTCATCGGTTCAAAAACGCAGAACCCAATGATGATCAACAATTACCAATTCACAAACACTTTTAGGAACAGAATGTTCAAAAATTACAAATGTTATTGTTGACAGTATTGAAAATGGGTCCTGGGAAACGTTAAGTGAAACAAAATGTCAGCTTTTAATAGTAATCCGGATTAGAACACCCCTGTCGGTATTACTATATCACTTGCCTGAAAATGTAAAATTAAAAATTACCTGTTACAGTAAAGCATTACTGCTACACAGTGCTTACACGTTCCACTTCTGCCCGCTTTACAAGAGCACTCAAATGACTTTATAGAAATTTCACTGTTACTTGTATTTAAAACACCGTTAATGGAGTGAGGCGACGACGTTATTGCCGTGGACTGAATGCAGTGCAAAACTATGAGAATTTCTCTTCCATCTTCCTTCTTAATTCCACAAGAAATTATATGGCCTACATTAACAATCACTTCCCCTTCTTTAATGCATCTTGAATTTTTGGAAGCGTCCACAAATTTCATTATTTCAAGGATTGAAAGCGACAAACCAGCCATTCTGACATTCGACTTTATGGAAACACGTGCGACGTTACCCGTACTAGAGAAGTTTGTTTACGTTTGCGCAGCGCCCCTATAGTTCGTTGAGGTTCCTTCCCAATGGTAAATCTCTAGAAATAGTGTTGTGCGAATGATTTTCAACCACACAGGAAGAGGGGTGGATTTTCAGGAACGCCAACGACATCCAGGCGCAGGGCCTCAGGGGGCGATGCATGGATGCCCCAAATTAATAATTTTTTTCATTCTATATAAAGAAAAACAAAGTTATAGAGTGAGAGGTGAAATCCCTGTTCTGGATTTTGGAAGCATGATTCCGCTCAAAGTATGGCCTCTACAAGCCCGCCGATTTACCTTAAAATTTCTTTTTTCTCATTCACTCCTCTTTAAGAAGTAATCGCAAGTTTTACTATGGGAGTAAAACAGCATTCGGAAAGCTGGTTTTGTGAGACACATTAATTTATGCCATTCATGCTCAGTCTCTTTAGGTGAACTGTCCGTGGAGTGGAATCTGATGATATATAATATATGACAGCAGATCCGACACCGCATTTAGCATAAATGGCAATTTGAGCAATGCCATATACTAACCAGATGAAACTTGCAAAATATATTTTAGTTACTACCCCCAGAATAGTTCCGACCTCTCTTGTTTAACAAATGCTTTCCCACTTCTAACTTCGTTGTCTCTTTCCTGCTAAATGCTCTAGGCCGACAGTACTTGCATGATTTTTATCATCACAGAGTTCCGATCTAGAAGAGAATGCCCTTCAAAAAATCAACCGCTTTCCAAATCGATGTTCATCGACTGACCAGAATCTACATCACAACAGAAATGTGCAAGTGGTGGACAAGTCTACCATGTTTCATTTTAGAGGAGTAACAGACATCCCATTTCCTTGCGACCCAGTTCACCATTTCACGTCTTGGGAGTATTGCCTTGGAACTAGGTAAATCAGCGCCGTTCATAAACGAGGAGCCGCGGATGACAATACTGGAGTAAAGTGCTTAAGCGAATTGCTACCACAGGTCCAAACTTTTGGTCTGCCTTTAAGTCGGACGTCAAGTAATTTTGCTTCCTGTACTTCCAATGCAAAAACTTCTGTACACATTTCCTTCAAGGATTTCTTTTTTGATTGGAGGTTTAACGACCATCGTGAGCAACTCAATGGCCTATAAACAGTCGCTCGTGCCTAATTTAGGGTCACTGGTTCCAGGGACGGGAGACAGCCAGTGCCGTAAGACAATCACAACATCCATGCCTCATCGGGATTCGAACCCGGACCCCTTTCGGACGTATGATCAGAGGCCATCGCTTAGACCACTGAGGGGGCTTCCCAAGGATGAAAATTTGAACATCGATTAAAATACTTCATTTTATAACTTGGAATACTTAATATTTTCTAAAACACAACCATAATTATGCAATCCAACATTTGCTGGCCGCCCCGGTGGCGCAGTGGTCTAAGGCGCTGGCCTCTGATCATTCGTCCGTAAGGGGTCTGGGTTCGAATCCCGGTCAGGCATGGATGTTGTGTTTGTCTTACGGCACTGGCTCTCTCCCTTCCCTGGAACCAGTGACCCTAAATTAGGGACGGGCGATTGCTTATAGCCCATTGAGTTGCTCACGGTGGTCGTTAAACCTCCAATCAAAAAAAAAAACATTTGTTGGTCTACTGACGTCATCAAAGTACAGGCCGTGCCATCTTTTTTCTCGTTTCCACACCACCAAAGGAAAAGTTATTGATTTTTAATATAATTATGGTTATGTTTTAGAAAATATTAAGTATTCCAAGTTATAAAATGAAGCTATTTTAATCGATGTTCAAATTTTCATCCTTGGGAACAGAGTATTGTGAAGAAAATGTGTACAGAAGTTTTTCCATTGGAAGTATAGGAAGCAAAATTACTTGACTTCCACATTAAGAGAACATGTTGAGACAGAATCATCCAGTCAAAAGTAATTTTTTAATCTGCTTTGATTATCTCAGTAGATTTGACAATTTCTTAAAAGTGCATTTAAAAAATGATAGGTATTGTGGCTCAGGGTATACTAAAATTTTAACGAACCAAGTCTACAATTATTTCATTACTTTAATAACAGAGCTCACAGAGAAGAGGCAGAGCTACCCAGATCAGTTCTGTGATAAAGTCGTCATCATCATCATCATCATTGTCAACCATTATCAATCCACTGCTGGACGAAGGTCTCCCTAAGTTTCCTCCACAACGGTCTGTCTTGTGCCAGTCACCTCCATGCCACTCCCGCATACTTTCGAATTTCATCCACCCATCTCTCATGTGGTCTTTTTCTGTGTCTTTTCCTGTCCCTTGGAATCCAATCTAAAATTTCGGCTGTCCATCGATGGTCTGTCCTTCTGGCAATATGTCCAGCCCATTGCCATTTCAGGGATTTAACTCTGATCATGATGTCTGTAAAGGATGTACTGAATAATAGCTGACTCAACACCGAATGTGAGAGTTATAGACCAATTAACATTAATTTTAAGATATATGTGACCGATCACAGTGAAGATGTGGAACGATTTACTCGTCTTTGTTTCATCCGACTAAAATCACGCATCTGTGAATATTTAGAGACAACTGTTTTGAAATTATTTCGAATTTAGGATAGCACATAAAAAATTGCCGTGGACAGAGCTTTGATTAATGCCGCTAATATGGCTGGAAAATATTCAGGTCTGCAGGCCAGCTTGAAAAATGCAAGTCCCCCTGCTTTATTTGCACAGTGCTCTAGTCATTCGTTAAACTTGATCTGTAACTCCGTGGTTGAATCATGCATAAAAGCGACACATTTCTTTGACTTTGTTCAAAGCCTGTATATGCCCCCCCCTTTTCTTTGGTTCCCACACATCGATGGAATGGGCTACAAACTTGCTTACAGGAGACGAATAAACATTTTAGAGATAGCTTTATCAATAACAATAAATACAGCGTTCCTGTTTATAATACGCTGTGATAGTAGAATGTTTTTTGTTGATAAAATGTTATACGAATCAATTTACCCCCAATTACGTATAAAGCAGTGGTCGAAAATCTGTAGTCGTCTTCACCGGGAGTCCTCCTCTTAGAGCTATAACCAGTCGCCACTCTCAAATTTTGGTCCACTGGCTCCAGGGAAGAAAAAGATCCAGCTTCGTAAGGCAATTGCACCGCCCATGTCTCGCGCGGGGCTTGCACTCAAACCAAGTCGAATGAGTAGGCAGAGACCCGCGCTTCGTGCCACTCTTTCATCGGAAAATTTCTCGTACGTAAACTGAGCTGAAAACTTATCACGTTCAGTATTTTAGTAATAGGATATGCATTTTATGGCTAAAATTTCTAATTTTAACTGCTCACTGTTCTGGTATTGTTTCAGGTCATTGTATAAAATTGGTGGAACCACATATTAATAAAAACGCCGAGGCAAACGTCCTATTCCGGTTCTGTTGTTTCAAAGGAAATACGTATAATCAGTAGGGCTGTCGGGTTTGATCGATTAATCGATCAATTTTTTTAGTCGCCGATTATTTTCTTCTATTTTTTAATCGCCGATTATTTTCTTCTTCCGATTAATCGGTTATTTAAAAAATTAGTACAAAAATAAAATTCTTTAAGAACTTCCAAAAAACTGCATATAGTTTTGAATTTGTTAAATACAACATTTGTGCTTGTGTCTTCACTTCTTGGAAAATAGCCTTTTCATGGGGATGGGAGTTTAAATCTAGCAGTCACAACTATCAGCAGGGATTCCATCGTTCATTGTGAGTCAGTATGCTAGTCTTCAAAGTCCAACGTCAATTCCGAACTTCCGCCTTTAACACTGTACTTGTCCTGCCAGCATTTCGTTAAGAGTTTCTCGACCTCGCGGTTCCCCCGTTCTTTTATTGCTGTGCGCTACGCTCGTTTCTCATATGGTGGTCTGTCTGTGCTTCCCCTCCCTGCTATCCATTTGTTGACTGTAGCAGTGTAGCTATTCAGGGAAAATGCAGCCCCGTCAGCCATTACGTGGTGCCACACCTCTTCTACTCCTGTCTTAGCTGAATCGTCTGGGGAAAGTCAGTTGTTTCAATACGTAAGTAGGTCGATATAACAGATGGCCGGCATCTTCCAAGCTTGGATAGTGGTCCCCGAGGTTTTATTACATCGATGCAGATGAAAATACGTCGCTGGTCCTCACAATGAGATTCAGCTTTCAATAGGAAAGATGGGGATTAATACACGTGTTTCTTGGAATCAATAGGGTTATGCAATTAGTCTTAATTACCCAGGGACCAAGTTGCGTACTGTTGCCGAAGCAGTGGCGTTTCCTGACACAGAACTAAAGGCGTTGGCACAGATGGAATAATATGTTAAGTGTTAATTCTCACGACCCCCACCCTATGTCTTTTCTTCCAACAAATATTTCAATGTTGCTCCGAGCAATTTACGGGTAACTTTAGAAAAAGTCTGAATAAAATTGAATCAAGAAATACAGTGTTCATTACATAAGCAATAGGGGACGCAATAAATCTGGTGAATTTAAAAAAACTATAAAGATGAATTTCAAACTCACTGTGTTTCTTCACTGCAGTATTCAAATGATTCAAGTCCTCATACCCTTCATGATTCCAAACAGTTTTCTTATTTGAGAACAACAAGCATGTCCAACAGTAAAATTTGTTATCAACATCACATCCGCAAAGCCAGTCTGAAATTTCGTAGAGCTCTTAACGAAAATGTCTTTCAAAACCTCTTCCAGCGCCATTTTTTAGTTTCACACGTGTTGATATTGTGAGATTAGGACATGGTCGGCCACTGTAAATTACTTGTTTCTTTTCTGCGTATGAGAGCGATGAACAACTACTGTTTAATAGTTTTTTTATTACACTTTCACTATCCATCTTAAATCTTAAAACAACCGAATCCCCAACTTCACTGCGCAAGCAACAATACAATCGTGCCGAACACAGAGACAAATTGAACTTAAGCAAAGCATGTAAGCGTTGAAACTGCATACAACGCCTTCGCTGGTTTGCGCACTTACGTGAGCCGGGTAGAAGACATGGGGCGCATGCGCGAACTGAGTCTCGTAAAGCAGCGGAGATACTGTGGGGAGAGCGTTGCAACGACTTGGCCTCATCTGGTTGTTTCTTCGGTCCGGACTCCGGACCCCACAGCCTACACGTCATTCGAAACGGAGAGCGCGTTAGCGCGACGAACATTTCATAAAAAAAGAAAAAAAAAAAAAAAAAAAACATTCTACTGTGGTAGATGAATTATAAAGAAATCCTTCTTTTTTGTAATTTTCTTTGAGCGTTGACACACAACTTGCACACCCAGAGAAAACGCCACTGTGCCGAAGTATTGTATCCGTCAACAGGGAGAATTTCCAGTGCAAGAGCAAAAGTCTGGGGCAAATTTTACCCCCTCTCTCCTCCTTGAAAAACCAAACAGTGTTCCTTTATTGCAGTGGCGGCTCGTGGTAGGAAAAATAGGTGAAGAGCTTCAAGAGCAATATAAAAAGATATCTACTGTCTTCAATGAAAATCAGTTAATGAGAACTTACCTATTTTTTTATATATTAGATCAATTCTTCCCTTTAGAGCTGGAAATTTGTCGATTATGTCGTCATAAAATGGCTGTTTTTTCGTTACATCAAGAAAATGTCTTTCTGAATAGAAATATTTGCCAAAGAAGCAAGTTTATCTGGAGAAATCATGTTTCTTGAGTAAGTTTGTATTCTTTTAAAGCCAAGAAAACTTCTTTCCACTGAAACACTTGCAGATGCAATTGTTAAAACCTGGGAAACCAATTTATAAGCTTCTGTAAAAATGCCTTTATCTCCATGAAGCACTCGAAAAAGTTCAATAATCGATATATTCCTTAATTTTTCATCAGCATATACAAGACTTAGTTCATTTTTAAGACTCTGGTGTTAAGTAAATATTTTTCCGTAAAAATGTTGTAGATTTTCAAAAGCGTGAGAGGGAAAACATGAATTAAATTGGTCCAATTTGGATGTGTCAGCAAGACAAGGAAATTGAAGTTTAAGTTTATCACAGTCTTGAAATATTATATCCATTTCCATAAGAATGTGGTACAAAATTTCAAAATACAATTGTTTATAATTTTTAAAAATTGTTTCTTGTGTAAGAGCAGCATATTCCCGTTTAGATCTGCTTATTTCTGTGATTTTGCTAGATTTTCCAAACAGTGTTTCAAATACCTCATCGTTCCTTCCTTTTATGGCTCAAAATTTCATAAGTTTTTTTAAATTTGAGTAACACAGTATATGTCTAGTGATTTTTTCTGCAAAATTTTGAATAATAGATAGCTGAACCAAATATTTCGTTAAATACTATTCCCAAAAATGTAAATTCAAAAATGTTCATATCATTTAAAAACCCTTGGGCAAGTTGAATTGATTTTTTGTCTGATTGCTCACAATTTGTGAGAAATTCGAATACTTCCTTCAATTTATCCCAATCTTCAACTATTACACTTATTAACTTCGAAGTGGAGGACCATCGAGTTTCTGTTATGGTTGGTATGCCTCTTGCGGTTGTTGATGTGAGTGTATTGTTTTTTCACCACTCAGTGATGCGATCGCTTCGCTGAGTGGTGATAAAAACAAAGGAATTACACTGAAGCTTGCAAAAAAATATTCGACACTTAGAAATTTTAGAAAAACTTTGCTGTAATACAAGGTTCAAACGATGTACTAAGCAATAACAAAAACAGATTGAGAAGCTTTATGCTTAATTTTTTCTGGAGCCCATTCAAGTGTCCAGATATTACGCTTGCCCCATCGTAACATTGTCCTATTGACTTGTGTTGATAATCAAACTGTTCCAAAATTTTGTCTAGCATTTTGTATAAAGCTTCTGACGTTCTATCTTCACTCACACCACGGAAACCCAAAAATCGCTCAACCAATACACTTTCCGAATCAACAGATCTTATTATTAAAGAGCACTCGGAAGTCTGGTTATGTTTTCCCATCTACTTGAATATAAAAGCATTGAACTTCATTTATTTCATTTTTGACGTGATTGTTTATATATTCAGAAATACATTCAATTAATTCGTTTTGAATAGTTTTTGAGTCACCCGTGAAGACATTTTTTATCGTTTCGTATTGATTTTGAATTTTAAAGGATTTCTTGATATCAACAGTGAAAGCAATTCCTTGAATTTCTACGATTTATTGAGTCAATGCATTCGTCATGGTCACGGAATGCTAGTTCTTGTTTACTCAAATACAGTACTGCATCAATCATTGTCTGCAGGAAAAGTCTATTTAAACGAACGCTTTCGTTGAAATGCATTTTCAAAAGCCTAGCATTCTCCCTCAGGCCATCGGCAATGGTGTTCTGATTCTTTTCAAAATTATTTAGCATTAATTCGCATTTCAGGTGTTTGCTAGAATCACCACGTTTGTAAAGTGACCGTTTTATATTTAAGAAATCTGAAAATTGTCTTTATTCCACGCCGAATTTTATTACTAAAATATAAGCAGGGCCAACAAAATAATTTTTGTAACACAGAAGGGCTACAGAGCCATTTATATTCAGTAAACCAACAATTTTTAAAATTAATATTGTGAGATTTGCCGCTCTTGTTGATTTCTTTCTTGGCGACAATTGTCAGTGAATCCGTCGGTCATCCTTGAAGTAAAATGTCTCTTTTATTTTCAACTTTCCACCGATTGAACGGAGTTTGCAATAAATTACAGACAAAGTTGTTCACAGGATATATACTAAAAACTAAAACTATCAGTTAAACTGTACACGAAACTAAAGCAACTAATGACGTTTTTAACAAACAATCACAAAACACGAAAAAGCATATCTCTTTCAGAAAGTATGTACCAAAACACCGCAAGAAAAAAATCTCTAGTGGATTGCAAAGTACCCTTGTCAATCCGCCCCGGTCGCCCCATTGGCGCAGTGGTCTAAGGCGCTGGCCTCTGATCATTCGTCCGTAAGGGGTCCGGGTTCGAATCCCGGTCAGGCATGGATGTTGTGTTTGTCTTACGGCACTGGCTCTCTCCCTTCCCTGGAACCAGTGACCCTAAATTAGGGACGGGCGACTGCTTATAGACCATTGAGTTGCTCACGGTGGTCGTTAAACCTCCACTCAAAAAAAAAAAAAAAAAAAAAAAAAAAAAAAAAAAAAAACAATCCGTCCCGTTCCGCTACGATCTCTTCGTAAGGTCACGACTCCAGGTGCAGAGCCTTGACGTCTCATGATAAAACATTTCACTTGCCCGGGGAAGGTGACGTCACAGTTACCATGGCAACTCGGACGGAAACTGCAGACTTCCAAGCATTCTCATTTCAGCTCTTCACTTGAACTGTTTTGCGTATAAGGACTTGTTTTCCGTATTGAACGCACATTGTGAAGTGATATCTAATAAAAATTTTGGGTATTTTGGCACTCAATAAAGGACAAAAAAGGAATATATTATACGAAACTATTAAATAAAATGTTATTTCAAATAAAATAGGTGAAGAGGCACTTCACCTACATCACCTGAAAAGCCGCCACTGTTTTATTGGTAGCGGAGCCGACTGGGATGAGCATGGGAGTGTCTGTCAGTGAAAGAAAGTTAGTTTGAACGCTGATTCATCTCTTGCTGTCACGTTTATTTGAGCTCCAAAAATGAAGTTTCAGGGATTAAAAGGGAAATTATCCTTTTGTTTTGGATATAAATTAGAAGACAGCGGGGAAGTTGTTGATCGCGGACATGTTTATTGTTTAAAATGTGAGAAAAAAGTTTAAGTACAGTGGGAGTGTGACTAGCTTACGTCATCATTTACAATCGCAACATCCATTCAATGAGATTGTATCAAATACGCCACGGGATCAGCCTAGTTCAAATGCCTCCGCTATGAAGCAAATGGGTATAAATTCCTTCCTCGAAAAGCCTGTTTCGGCATTAAAAGAACAGGAATTAACAAATAAATTAGCGTTGTGAATTGCATCTAGTTCGAGACCTGTCAGTATTGTTGAAGATCCTAGCCTGAAAGTGTTGTTGCAAACAGCTCTGAATTCTAAGTGTTACAATTTACCTGCCAGAAGTACCATTATGAACAAAATTGTCCAAATTTACGGCATTCAGAAGTCAAGAGTGTTTAATGAATTAAAGAGAGCTTCCTATGTGAGTTTAACTGGAGATTTTTGGACCTCACTCGCCAACGACAGCTACTTAGCAATAACAGTACACTGGATTGACAATGAGTGGTATTATTGTGATGCAACTCTTCAAGTGAAACAGGTGATTGAGAAGCATACTGCAAATCAGTGTACAATTGAATTTGGGGAACCCGTTGAAAAATGGGAACTAACGGACAAGCTTGTTGCCATCTGCACTGATAATGCCAGAAATATTGTTCTTGGTGTTAACAGATCAATGTTTGACAGTGTAAGATGTTCAGCACATACTTTACAATTAAGTATAAATAAAGCTCTTAAAGTCGCATCGATAGAAAAGGTTCTAGCTAAATGCCGAAAAATTGTAGGACATTTTAAACACAGCTCACATTTAGAGGCTACACTCTCGTCTAAGCAAAAAGAACTTGGTCTTCCTGATACTAAGCTGCAACAGGACATAGTGACACGCTGGAATAGTACCTACATCATGGTGGAAAGTCTGGTGAAAGCTAAAACCGCAGTAGACACCATTCTGGTAGCCAACGCATCGAATACCCCTGTTCTGACAACTGTTGAGTGGGAAGTGCTTGAGAAGCTAATCAGTGTATTGAAAACTTGCTTGGAAATCACTGAAATACTCGGAGGTCACAAGTACGTAACTGCCCGTGTTGTAATTCCTGCTTTTACACATCTCAAAAGCGCAATGAGATTGTCCGATACCGACCCAGCATATATTTGCAGATTTAAAGCTATGTTGCTCGATGATCTGACTGAAAGACTCAGTCAATGGCCTTTATACGACAAGTACGAAGAAGCTACCTCGATTCAAGACACTTCGCTGTATATCAGAAAAAAACCGAGATCTAGTGCGGAACAGAATTTCATCCAGTAGCACAAATCAACAGCTGCCCTTACACCAAAAACAAGAAAACTATGTTTTGACAATTCGCGATTCCAGAAACAGAAATAAAGGCATACACAAATGTCAGCACGCAGATAGAATTAGAACTTCAAGTTTATCGGAGCTTGCCTGAACTCGACGACGATTTTACAGATCCTCTTCAGTGGTGGAAAACTCATTCATTACAGTTGCCGTTGCTCGCTACTTTAGCAAAACGGTTGCTGTACATTCCAGCAACGTCTGTGCCAAGTGAAAGAGTGTTTAGTGCCGCTGGTATTGTTGTCAACAAACTTCGTACTTCGCTTAAACCATCCAATGTTGACAAGCTCTTGTGCCTAAAATCTTGGCTAAAGCAATGACTGCAAACCAAATTCAAGGTAATTATTATTAATTTGTATTTCTGATTTTTTGATAAAGTAGAGCAACGAATACTACTTGATTAACAGGCATCATAGCCTGTTAATAATGTTAGAGTGTTTTTTCAACTGTTAGAGTGTTTTTTCAACACTCTAACATTTCAGACAACGTATTTAGTATCCATATAATAATAGAATAATGCATAATGTAATTTGCAGTCTTATATTTTTTGTGACAGTATTTTTTTTCACTCGATCAAATTACCGATTAATCGATCAATGGGGAAATATTAACCGATTAAAAATATTGATCGGTGGACAGCCCTAGTTTTTTTAACTTACCTGTGCGATTTGCTCATTATGTGTATTTACGACATATATATATATACACTGGCGGAAAGTGAAAAAAGAACACCAAGAAGGAATTGGTGGACGATCATGAAATTTACACATGTTAATGGGGTAGAGTTTACGTGGGTGTGATGTTAATTTCGGGACCAACCGGTGAGCGCTTACGCCACAGCCCGGCACAATATGCAAATTATCGTCGGTGGTATTTAAGGAGTACGGCGAAGTGAATATAATCAGTCGTCGGCGTACGGACACGTGCGAAGACACTGAAGAAGCTGCAATGCCTAGACATGGAAGACGTGTACGATTTCAGCAGTTATCGGACTTTGAGCGAGGTCGTCTAGTCGGACTCCGCGAGGCCGGGTGGTCGTATCGTCGTATTGCGGAGTGAATTGGATGGGAAGTATCGATGGTGGTACGATGGTGGCGTAGATGGTTCGAGGAACATTCCCACACGAGAAGACGTGGAACCGGGAGTCACAGACGGACTGATGAACGGACCGATCGACGCATAAGAAGAGCGGCGTTGTCAAGCAGAACATCCACTACGACGCAAATCCGAGCTGCCGTTGCACCTGAGGTGACTATGCGAACAATCCGCAACCATCTACTGGATGCAGGACTACGTGCACGTGTGCCTCTAGCATGTGTACGTGTCGCCAACGTCTGCACTGGAGAACGCAATGGCGATCTGTCGTGTTCAGCGATGAAAGTAAATTCTGCTTGGCAGCCTCCGATGGCCGTATGCGTGTTCGAAGACGCACAGGGGAGCGTCTCCACTCTTCTTGCATCCGCCAGCGACACACAGGGCCTACACCTGGTCTCCTGGTGTGGGGAGCGATCAGCTATCACTCCCGTACACAACTAGTGTTTGTACCGGGTACGTTAAACAGCACCTCCTACATCAACAACATCATTCAGCCCGTTGTTGTGCCATTTGTAAGGTCGGTCCATCGTGGTGTTTTCCAGCAATATAAGGCACGCCCACACACGGCACGTGCAACGCAACATGCACTTCAGGGTGTGAGGCAACTTCCATGACCTGCACGTTTACCGTATTTGTCACCCATTGATCACGTGTGAGATTTTATGGGACAACGACTTATCCGGTCTCCACGGCCAGCCACGACCATCCCCGATTTACGCGTCCAGGTTCAGGGTGCTTGGAACTCAATACCCCAAACTTACATCCAACATCTGTACGACAGACTCCATGCCAGAATTTTACAGTGTGACGCAGTTCGTGGCGGTTCAACTCCCTAACCATGTTACATAGAAATGTTATTTTTCAGTTTACCAGCAAATACAGCTGTATTTTGCCATAATGTTTTGATCACATTATCCTCTGTATTCCGTTATTATGCTGTATAAATTTCGTTGGTATCAGACGTCTCCTTCTTGGTGTTCTTTTTTCACTTTCCGCCAGTGTATATATTTTCTACATATCGCTATTGAGTCGTTTTGTTATAATTGTAAATAGCACTCCAATGCTTAAATTCGGAACTATCACCATTCTGTGTTTTCTATCACCTCAATTCTAGCTTCATCCAAAATGTTCGGCCTTGCATGTATTTACGTTATTCGCTTATGTGACATGCTCATGTAGTAACGCTCTTTTTACCACTGTGTTTCACCCTCTTATGCATTATTCTTTGCCTTTTTTGCTTTTGTTACTGTCACTTGATTTTTCACTATACCTGTACATATACGATCTTTAATGCATATTAGCCGGTTTTTCCGGACACTCTCCTCACATTGTAAATATTTCTCCTGTATATATCACGTTCGCATTGTAAATATCATCGTATGCTTTCATTTGGCACAATATGCTCAGTGCCTTCTGTAGCCTGTATATTTTTGCTCTGAATAAACGATTTGAAATTGTATTTCTTTTTGGAGCTAACCTCTGAATCTCGAGAACATCTTGGTGATATGTATGTATGTATGTATATATGTATGTAATTGTTTGTATTTCTTTATTTCTTAATTTTTGTGCTGCATCCTGCATGTTTATTCTTTCAACAATTTGACCACTTGTTATATTTATATATCGATTTAACACACTGTCATATCTGAATATGATGACACGATCACCTGT
The DNA here is from genome assembly GCA_039090855.1 of Macrothele yani. Lineage (NCBI taxonomy): Eukaryota > Metazoa > Arthropoda > Arachnida > Araneae > Macrothelidae > Macrothele > Macrothele yani. The sequence continues at coordinate 46,341,516 of CM077004.1, forward strand.
TTAGATACATCACGTGCTGTCTGTATGGTCACTTATATATAGGGTATCCCACGATTCATTGGACAGTCGGATATCTCGTGATCGGACGAAGCTATTGAGGTGAAATAAAAAGCAATGTAAATTAGTGAAGATGAGCTACCACGGAATGCAAAAGTTGACCCCCTTCCCCGGGGTTTGGGGGAATGGGAGGAAAATGAAAACGAAAATCTGCGATAAAAATATTTCATCAATGTACAACGTATGTCCGAAGACTGCTCATTTGAAAGCCATGCTTATGAACAGATCATTAGCGAAAACACAATTGAATTTCACCGAAATCGCGCGAAATGGCGGGGGTGCAAAATGTGATGTTCCATGTCTCCAAAACCACAGGGATAACCCAGAAAGGAAACTGTTCGTTGCAAATGTAGATGAATGGAGGCGTGAAACAAACGTGCTATAGGATATTGACACCTCCCCGATCCTCATATCGGGTCATAAGGACGAGGCGGCGCACCATCTGGCTGAAACCATGGGTTTTCCGATTCACTTAGTGTAGGTCCTCCAGCAAACTACGCAGAATAGCGCAAAATACCATTGGGTGGTAACGCATGCTGCGCCATAAGTGTAATCCCCATACTCATTGAAACAGATTACGGCTCATCGAGGGTGAATGTACGACATTCCGCGAATAAATGCAATTGTGCCGTTGGCCGATTCCATTGGTCTGTGTTATGCGATGTAAAAAAACCACATGAAATACCGAACAGTAGATACAACAGCTTGTGCAATTAACTGTTCTCCCGTGTTGGAGGGGGAGGGATGTACAGTAGAAGTGGACGAAAAGCATCGCGAAAATGAGTTTGCGGTGTAAAAGATATCTACCAAAAGACAGCTGCTTTCGATGTCGTCATAGGGAATATCGCCATGTTAGCGTTCACGGGATTATGCAGATTTTGTACGAAGCTACGTACCAAGAGGTGTGAGATCATACGTTCCTTGTTTGGCAACACCTAAACCAACTAAATACATGTCGCAGTGCGAAGGATTATGCAAATATCGTATGAGACTACGTTTCCAGAAGTGAGATGTCAGACGACGTATGAACGGTGTTCCAGTACTCTTACTGAATGCTGGAATTTCCAGCTGTAATCATGTTGTAGACAGTAGTGTCGTTCAGTGGTATTCCGTAATTATTGCACAGCGTTGTCGACCAAGTTTTTCAGGTCAGTTTGTTTTCTTTAATTTCTTTAACCTGCGGAGACCATAAGGTACGATGGTGTTCTCCAATGATGAATATGTAGATATGCTACTGATTTACGGAGAGTGTAAACGAAATTGTCGTTCAGCAGCCCAAATGTACAGAGAGAAATATCCAGACCGTCATCCGCCTAGTTAAAACATATTTCGACATGTGGAATACATACTGCGCAGTAGTGGCACATTGCCATCCAGGAAAAGGCGTACCATCCAAAAACTGCAACTGATGAGGCACATGCTACTGCAGTACTGGGTACAATTCATTTGAATCCAAGTACCTCAGTGCGACAAGTATCCGGTGAAGTAGGCATTTCAAAAACATCTGTGCTCCGTGTTTTACGCAATAACAAATATCACCCTTACAAGCTGCACTTAACCCAAGGATTGGACGCCAATGATCCGGAAAGGAGGTTATAATTCCTGGCCTGTTTCTCTGTCTTCATGAACAATGTCAACGTTAAGGCAAAAATTCTATGGAGCGAGAAGCACGGTTCCACAACAATGGAATTATAAATCGGCACAATTGCCATTATTGGAATGACATAAATCCTCACTGGATGAGACAAACATGGTTTCAACGTGTTTGGGGTATAAACGTATGGTGTGGCATGCTGAATAACCACATCGTAGGTCCTTATTTTTACGAAGGTATTTTGACAGGCTACCTTCATTTCCTGAGGAATATTTTACCTGGGTTGCTGGAGGACATACCGCTAAGTGAAAGGCAGGACATTTCAGCACGATGGTGCACCACCACATACTCTTCGCCCTGTGACAGAATATTTGAATGTTCACTTTCCTAACCGATGGATTGGTACCCATGGACCAATCAAGTGGCCTCGGAGATCTCCTGATTTGACACCACTCGATTATTTCCTATGGGGTCATTTGAAAACAGTTGTTTATTCAAATGAAGTGCATACACTGGACGAACTGCAACAAATAATACGTTCAGAATGTGGAGCAATATCGCCCAGAACTGTGCAATCAGCAACACAGAAAGCACTTATGACCAGATTCGAAATATGTCTCCAGAACAATGGTGGTCACTTTGAACACGTAATGTGATGTGGTCCTAGTTTGCTTCCTTTTAAGTTTTGTTATCCAGTTGAACAGCTAATCTGCACACATGATATGTTGTCTGGGCTGAGGACTGCCCTGACATCCAACAAGTTCCACACTGGAATTAACGCTGACACGAACTTGTGCATGCAGGCACGAACACATTTGGGCACTTTATTTTAGGCCATAAGTCAGAAGACCCGTACTTTCCAATATGGAAATAAAAATTGGTTATTCTGTCTCGAAACAGTGACTCTTCGGTGTTGTATCCATTTTGTTGTTTAGGTAGCATGCGTAATGTCATCGGTGCATCCAAAGAACAAACAGTACTGGCTCGTCACGGCACACACATTACGTGGATGTGTACGACTACAAGGGTCTGGTAGAACGTTGTTTCATGCCTCCATGCATCTACATTTGCAACGAACAGTTTCCTTTCTGGGTTTTAGGAGACATGGAGCATCCCATTTTGCACCCCCGCCATTTCGCGCGATTTCGGTGAAATTCAACTGTGTTTTCGCTAATGATCTGTTCATAAGCATGACTTTCAAATGAGCAGTCTTTGAACATACGTTGTACATTGACGAATTTTTTTTTATCGCAGATTTTCGTTTTCATTTTCCTTCCATTCCCCCAAACCCCGTGGAAAGGGGTCAACTTTTACATTCCGTGGTAGCTCATCTTCACTAATTTACATTGCTTTTTGTTTCCCCTCAATAGCTTTGTCCGATCACGAGATATTCCACTGTCCAATTAATCGTGGGACACCCTGTATATCTCCCCACCCAACTTCTTCTGTACTTCCATCTGAAGATGGCCTTTTAGGAAGGCCGAAAGTTCTCATGGCTATATTTTTAACCTATTAACTTCTACATTAAATATGTTGTTCACTTTGTAAGAAGACTGCGTAATGTTTTAATTATCATGCTTTTAAGACTGCTACTTTAAATTTAATGATTGACAACCTAAATTCTCTACCATCCTCCCCAACTTCTCTGTTTCGCTACGGACCTGGTGGGAGATCGTGACTTCATGTGGGAAAAATATAAATTTGTGTATATACCTTATGGGATGTAAGGTCAAGTGATGCGTAACATCACAGCCTCTCCTTGACAAATGTCAACCCCGCCTTCTCGTGGTATGTCCTGTTCCCACTAAAGGGGCTCTGACGACCGCCAATAGCGGTATAACTATACCATCGGGATTAGAGGAAATTCTATCCCACACTCACCAACCCGCTTGGCCAGCGTGGTGAGTTATGGCCAAACCCCTCCAAAATGACTCCACAACTTAAATCTTGGCCCTCAGTCTCCGGCAGCTGGAATGTACCTGGCCAAGGCAGCGGCCAGTGCGACATGAAGGCAGAGGATGCTAAGAATCCCCGGAGGACCGGACTAGGCTGCCATCTGATGCTGACCTTGGCTACGTATAACGGACGCTCCCTATCTTCTGATTCAAGGCTTCTTGAATTGGAAGAGGAACTACAAAGGATCAAGTGGGACATCGTCGGGCTAAGTGAGGTAAGGAAAAAAAGGAGAAGATCTCATTGAACTGAAAAAGTGGACATCTCTTCTACTATCGTGGGACAGATACTGGCAGAACTAGTGGTGTTGGATTTATAATAAACAAGAAACTGAAGGATAAAGTTGTAGAAGTTGAAAGTTCCTCTGACAGAGCTGCACGACTCGTTATCCAACTCTCGAGAAGATACCAGGCTCAGATTATTCAAACTTATGCACCCACCACAAGTCATGCTGAAGAAGAAATTGAAGAATTTTATGAGGAAATTCGTGATCACTTGAAGATAATTATGGGAGATTTCAATGCAAAAATAGGGCAACGGCAACAGAATGAAACTTCAGTAGGTAAATTCGGTCACGGCAACAGAAACCAGCGTGGAAATACTCTCGTAGAGTTTGCAGAGGCAGAAGGGTTTTTCATCTTGAACTCCTTTTTCAAGAAAAAGCCACACAGGAAATGGACATGGAGACATCCAAATGGGACGACAAGTGAAATTGATTTTATTATGTGTAACAAAAAATTCGTCATAGAAGACTGCAGTGTGCTAAACAAGTTCAACACAGGCAGTGACCATAGATTGGTGAGATGTAAGTTGCACCTCAACACTAAACTCGAACGTCGCAAGCTCATAAGACAAACAAAATGTATTGACATAGCCAACCTTAAAAAACACCATAATACCTTCAAATTGGAACTGAAGAACAGATTCTCTGCTTTAGAAGGCCTAACATCGGAAGAAGTGGATATTTCTGAAGTTAACAGAAAAGTAACCAAAGCTCTTATGGAAACAGCAACAAAATTAGCTGGGTCTAAGAACAAATTGTATGTGAACAAATTATCAGGAAAAACCAAAATGTTGATGCAAAAAAGAAGAGAGATGAGAACAACTAAAGAAGATGTGACTTCCAAAGTGGAATATATAGAGCTATGCAAGACAGTACGAAAAAGTATCACTGAAGACGTAAGGAAATTCAACTGTGAACTAGTAAGGAAGGCAATTGAAAACAACCAAAGCCTAAAGATAGAAAAGAGACATCGCAGTAAGGGAAAAAAGCAGATTATGGCACTGAGAAAAGAAGATGGTTCTGTAACAAGAAATAGAGGCGAAATTTTGACAAGAGTGAAAGATTTCTACTCCAAATTATATGAAAGGGATGATACATGTACTCCAGACACCATGAAAGGTACCAGTACCAGAGTTCTTCCAGTCCTTCCAGCAGAAGGTGCACATGCAATCAAGAACATGAAGCGGGGAAAAGCTCCAGAAGATGGAATTACTGTAGACATCATACAAGAAGCAAGTGGAGAAATTGAAACAGTACTCGCCCAAATTTTCACTCGATGCCTTAATGAAGGAAAATTCCTGAGGATTGGAACAACGCTACAATGATCTTGCTACATAAAAAAGGTGACATTGAGGATCTCAGGAACTACAGACCTATCAGCCTCCTATCAGTGGTTTATAAAATCTTCACTAAAGTTCTTTCACACCGCTTGAAGGTAACACTGGACATGGCTCAACCGAGAGAACAAGCTGATTTCAGGAGTGGCTACAGCACAATAGATCATATCCACGTACTGAGAGAACTAATTGAAAGAGCGAGGGAATATGAACTTCCATTGTGCATGGCTTTTTATCGATTATGAAAAAGCTTTTGATTCGGTGAAACCATCAGCAGTTGCAATGGCTCTGAAATCCTGCGGTATTGAAGATGCATACATTAATATTATTAGTAACATCTATGAAAATGCAAGTGCAAAGATTCGGCTGTTTGAAAATACAACACACATAAAAATTGGAAAAGGAGTGAGACAAGGTGACACCATATCTCCGAAGCTCTTTAATGCCCCATTGGAAAATGTCTTTCAATCACTGAACTAGGAAAACAAAGGGATAAAGATTAATGGAGATTATCTAACCCACCTTCGTTTTGCTGATGACAAAGTCATTTTTGCAACTACCCCATCAGAGCTACAGAGTGTGATCCAGGAACTTGCTGACAAGAGTAAAGAAGTGGGATTAAAAATGAACTTTCAGAAGACAAAGGTGATGTTCAATGCTTTTACAAGAAATGAAGATTTATCGATTGATGGAGAAAAGCTGGAGATAACAGACACATACGTTTATCTTGGACAGCAGATGTCAAGTGAGGATCACATTGGTGAAGAAATTAATCGGCGTACAAAACTTGCCTGGAGAGCTTTTGGAAGAAACAGCATAATTTTCAAGATTATCATAATTTTTTTTTTTTTTTATGTCTTAAAAGAAAAGTGTTTGATCAATGCATCCTTCCAGTGCTTACGTATGGTGCAGAGACGTGGACCTTAGCTAAAAGAGACATACAAAGGCTGTAGACAACTCAAAGCAGCATGGAGAGGCACATGCTTGGTGTAACCAGAAGAGATAAGAAGGGGAACTCGTGGATCAGAAAAATGACAAGAGTGGAAGACATCATGATCAGAGTTAAATCCCTGAAATGGCAATGGGCTGGACATACTGCCAGATGAACAGACCATCGATGGACAGCCGAAATTTTAGATTGGATTCCAAGGGACAGGAAAAGACCCAGAAGAAGACCACATGGAAGATGGGTGGATGAAAGTCGAAAGTATGCGGGAGTGACATGGAGGAGACTGGCACAAGACAGACCGTTGTGGAGGAAACTTGGGAGACCTTTGTCCAGCAGTGGATTGATAATGGTTGACAATGATGATGATGATGATGATATACCTTATGTTAGGAAATTGTGCATTCTGAAGGTTTCCCCTTCAGAATGCTTGCGTTTTTTATTTGGATAATAATATTGGGTGAGTGCAAAAGTTCTAGTGGCGCAGTGGTCTAAGCGATGGCTTCTGATCATTCGTCCGCCATTGATCCAGGTTCGAATCCCGATGAGGCGTGGATGTTCTGTTTGTCTTACGGCACTGGCTCTCTCCCTTCCCTGGAACCAGTGACCCTAAATTAGGGATGGGCGACTGCTTATATCCCACTGAGTTGCTCACGGTAGTCGTTAAACCTCCAATAAAAAAAGTTCTACCCTTTTTTGTAATACATGCAAACTGCGATCGGGGTAATTACGTCACAGATGACGCTAGATGTCGAATTTTCGGTCAATAAAGCGTGGAGCAGTAGATCATATAGAGGCACTAGGTTTGTCAGAGTAAGTCATTCGTAACGGAAATCATGGACAGTGAAACATGTCGTGCGATAAGGAGCACATTAGACATTGTTTACTGTAAGAGTTCGATAAAGGTACTGCAGCGGAGTTGGCCGCAACATCTGTCAAGTGTATGGGGAGGATGCAGTTGATGATAGTACATGTCGCCGTTGGTTTCGGAAATTCCGGGAAGGAGAGAGGAGCTGTAAAGATCAACTACGTCCTGGACGTCCATCTGTGGTTTCTGACGGGGATGTGGACCAAGCCATAACGAATGACCCACATACAACTGTTCGGGAATTAGCGGAAACGTTGTCGGTACACAGAACAACAGTCGAAAGACGGATGCATGAGCTTGGGTTCATCATCAAGTTCGATAACTGGGTTCCGCACCAGCTTTCTGCAAAGCAACGAGATGAGAGAATCCGTACCTGTGTTTCTTTGCTTTCTCGTCACAGAAATGAACGGTTTTTGGGACGAATTGTAACAGGTGATGAGAAATGAGTACTGTACCGTATGTGAAGCGTCAACGGACTGTGTGCCAAGGTGCGGAGCCTGCTCCATCGACCTCAAAAGGAGGACTACATCCCCAAAAGGTTTTGTTAAGCGTTTGGTGAGATGTCCACGGAATAATCCACTGGAAGGTGTTGGCAACTAACCGAACGATAAATGCTAACCTATACCGCTAATAGCTGGACAGATTGCGAGAACAACTGACATCGACGCGGCTAGCACTCGTCAATCGCAAAGGCGTGATCTTTTATCATGATAACGCCAGACCTCATGCTGCTTTAATCGCTCGGCAAAAATTTCGGGACTTTGATTGGGAAGTGTTACCTCACCCTGCGTATTCCCCTGATCTGGCACCTACGGACTACCACGTCTTTTGATCGTTTCAGAACGCCTTCGATCTCCAAAGCTTCGATGATGTGGACGATGTGAAATAGGCATTACATGGCTTTTTTGACTCTAAAACACAGGAGTTTTTCCGGCGTGGAATTCACGTACTCATAGACAAATGGCAAGAGATCATACAGAATTATGGCAATTATGTGAAATCCTATGTACGTTATTTGTTGTGTTCTTCTCCTTTCTTGGTAGCTTACAAAAACGGGTAGAACTTATGTACACACCCAATAGAAGACATGAGTATAGAACTTGAATAAGATGGGTCATGGTAATACACAGACTATTTACAAAATTTTAAGAGTACAAACTATTGCAGAAAACAATTAGGAAGGAAATTATGGATTACCGGATATTTGTAAGGGCTAGAGATTAGAATTGTTAAGGAAAACATCTTGATGCTACAGGTAAAAACGGAAATGACTGTGTAACTTCTTGTTCTTGAAAAATTTCCTATACAAATTTATTTTGAGGCTGTTAATATTGCACTTGCTACTAAGGACCTGGAAAACGAAAAATCTTGTAGTATTAGGAGAGGTGTGGTGAAATATGCAAGTGTACATAACATTTAAATTCACCATTTTTGTCAAACAATTGTCGTCATATTATGGAGCTGAACGTAACATTTTATTTATGTACATTTCAGTATGTGATTCGTTCTTTCCTTTTAAGACATACATATAATTTTATTTGATCACATAATGTTAGTATTTTTGCCTTTGTTTGGAACTATCTGAAACTGAAAATGTTTTGCATCCAGTGTCACTTTATATTTAAATATACAATTCTAAAATCCTCAATTTCACATTCTCAGTTCTTGTTGTCATCTACTGATGGGTCAGTTTCAACACAAGTTTTCGTTACATTTGACCATGACATGCTTGATGGACATTCCACTGAAAAAAAAAAGTAACATTATAAGTTTTTAGTAATTCTTACCACACAAAACTATGCATTATCATTTTGTTGAAATATTAAATGACAATTATGTACTAAATGAAAACTAGCATGCTTTGGCAATAATAATGAAAAAGATCAGAAAAATTACGTTAGTTCATTTTATGCACTCATTTTTTGAAGTCACGTTTGCGTTTGACCGCATCAAAATTATCCATGCTATTTTTTAATTCAGATTAGCTTGATTTCAATTTACAGAGAACCAATTAGTTCCACTTCCTTTCGAGAAAATATAAATAGCGGTTAGATAGCATAGAATTTTAAATATGTAAAAAAACAGTTGACTTAACACACCTTCATACGAAGGTGTTACCGTAGCGCGGGCACTTTAATTTCAAAGTATAATGAGTACAAGCTAATGATTCTTCTAATGCTTGTTCTAATGGTTGTTAATTATATCATGAATAAACTTTCCTGCTAGTAGTGTAGTAATAATAATGAACAAGCTTTTAACTGCTAGTAATGTTGTAGTAGTAATTAAGATGAATAAAGTCTTAATGCTGGTTGTTAATAATAACAACTAATGAAATAAACCTAACAGCCAGACAGAGATCTGACAAAACTATGAACTGAGAAAAACGTACTTACTAAAACAACTTTTTATTAGGGAAACTCTTGATATGATCCAACATACACTTCACCGGACACACAGCTACTCAATAAAACGTAGCTCCTTGCACATGAACGAAGCTCTACTCACATAAACGAAGCTCTCCTTACGCATATAACGAAGATCTCTTTACACATGAAACAAAAAGCTCTCTCATTTAACACAAAAGCTCTCTCTGGTATCGTTGAACGCGCCTATTTATACTGGCTACCACCACGTCACGACTTACACTCATTGCCAGATCTCATTCAGCGGGAGAAATAACATCTCGTTCAGTAAGAAGATAATTTACATAGTAAAATAAAATAACCAGAGATAGTAAAAATCAAAAGGAAAGTGAATCTAGAGTATACGTTACAAAAGAAAGGTAACAGTAATAACCTTTTTAAAATCTTTTCATAAGTTAAAATCATTTCGCTTTTCACCAGTTTCTGGGGAGGCACTGAGACGGTCCCTTTACTAGTTTTCAGCTAGCCATTAATGAGGGACGGAAGGGGACCGCGTCCTCCTATGAATGCAGGCTTCAGCTTGACATGTAGCAACTCATTGTAACGAGTGTTGCTCACGGTTGAGTCACTCTTACGATAATGTTCTACTATTGGCCTATGTGAATCTGAGAAAAAAAAGTAAAATATAAGAAGCAGGTAAAACGGTTTTGGCTGTTGGTTGAGTTTCGAACTACTTTTTTTTTTTTTTACTGGTGATCTCGAACGTTTCTACCAGAAACTGTTTAGTTGTATTGGTGGATCCATGTTTCATCTCCAGTGATGATTCTTACCAAAAATAAAAAACAACAACCCAAAAAAAAAAACGTCACCATCATTACCACAGCGGTCCGAAAAGCATTGACAGATGTTTAAACAATTGCATTTGTGCACCTCTGCGATGTTTTTGGATTCACCTTCCACAAAATTAAGGAAGATTAAGTATGTTGCAGATGATTTCCAAAGTAGAACCATGACTAGTTTGCATACGATTTTTCACTTCATCAATAGTCACTCCTGCCGACTTGGCGGCCGATTGGGCTGAGGCGCTTGCTTCTGCGCCTTCGTCTGAGATGGACCAGAGTTTGAGTCCCGGATGCGGTATGAGTTGGAAGTTTGCCTGATGTCACTGGCTCTGTCCCCTCCCTGGAACCAGTGTGAGGCGCTTGCTTCTGCGCCTTCGTCTGAGATGTACCAGAGTTTGCGTCCCGGATGCGGTATGGGTGGGAAGTTTGTCTGATGTCACTGCCTCTGTCCCTTCCCTGGAACCAGTGGTCATAAATTAGGGATGGGTGGCTACTTATAGCCTTAAGACCTGCTCCTACTGGTCGATAAACTCCCAAACAAAAGAAAAAAATAGTTCCAAGTAAAAATAAATGGCTAAATTTAATTTTGTCTATAAATATCTTCTGTTAGTGATTTCGTACACTTTCGTAATTTTAAATTTTAATCACTACTTTTTCCTAAAATGGACGTGATATCTACTAGTCATGTAATTTTTTCTAAGAAATTTTAAATTTCAGCTCTTCTCAGGGCCGGATTAAGGCCTTAGTGGGTTTCTAGGTTGAAACATGTGAATGGGCCCCTGGGCTCAGACATATGAGTGGGCCCATAGGCTAAGACACCTGAGTGGGTCCTTTGGCTAAGACACCTCAGTGGGACCCAAAAGAACTTACGACGATGAATTATTATAAAGACCGTTAAAAAACGAAACTGTAGCGATATCCTTGTGATAATTAATACGTGGTGCATTCTTCAGACTAATGAAATCTGTAGGAGTTATATCAGGTCACTGTATTTTCCTCTGTTCCCACAAGGATGTGTGTTAAAAGTTTAAGATTCATAGATTTTGTCTTGGATATTTTTTAATGATTTAGCATTGTATACTGTTATTGGTGAATCATTTATGTTATGTATTGTGAAGCCACAATTGACTTCGACCATTAAGTGTTTCAAATGCAATTAGAGAGGCTTGAGATAAAGCTGGAACAGTCTCTCAACATGAAACGTTCGCCGTTGTTGAATCATTGCCTTGAAGTCTGCTCATTTTCTAGACTCAGAGATCGAGTAGTTAAAATTAAAACTGTTTTGTTGACCTCTCTCAGCATATGTACTGTATATAAGCTATGCATTATTTGTGGTGTGATCGCGTGATTTCTGGGCCCTTGGTGATGGTGGGCCCTTAGGCTATAGCTTCCTCAGCACCTCCCCCCTTCATCCGGCCCTGGCTCTTCTAAAAAATCTGGATATTAACAGCTCACACACAATTCGGCTGCGGAATTAAAATATACCGCCCATGAATTTTTAACTGCAAATCTGAAGTTTTGTCGTGCTCTCCAACGCTGTTCTGAATGGTTAAGAAAATAACCCATCTCTGAATTTCAGTTATTGTATTCCGCATTTGTCGGTTTCTTATGGATATTACTGCCAGAAACCAAACAAAGAGACAAAAGTACTCTAACTTGTAAGTAGCCCGCCCTTTTAAATGTATTGGAGGAAGCATTGCTGACTAACAGTAGTTTTCGGCACTTACCACATATCTTATCTTCAGTGTCTTCATCAGTCCGTGATTCCGTTCCTGGTGCGCACTCGAGATTGTGAGCTGGGAAGAATTCTGAAAAAAAGAATGAAATTATAAAGCATTTATTTTCATTCTATCTTTACAATGTTACCGTACTTCGTATATCAGTGTACTACAAGTTGAGCATCTTTTACTCGAAATGCTTGGTGCCGAACGCATTTCGGAAATTTTCGACTTTGGAATACCTGCAAGCCAGTAACGGCTCATGGTTTAGCAAATACACTGGCGGAAAGTGAAAAAAGAACAGCAAAAAGGAATTGGCGGACGATCATGAAATTTACATATGTTAATGGAGTCGAGTTTACGTAGGTGTGATGTTAATTTCGGGACCAAACGGTGAGCGCTTACGCCACAGCACGGCATAATATGCAAATTATCGTCGGTGGTATTTAAGGAGTATTGTAACGTACCAGGAGATGTGACGTACCTGCCAGGAGGACGCACACGACATAAAGGCAGATAGGAATCAGAATAAAACGTCCGCGTAGCTCAATCGGTAGAGCAACTTATTCCGGAATGAGGGGACCCGGGTTCGAATCCTGGCTCGCACAGAAATGACGGAGAAATTTACTTCGTTATAATGGCGCCCGAACTATCCGGATGACCCGACCGTTCAAAATCTCGCAATGGTGTGATGTTATTTCCACACCGCGAGATAGGAAAGATAAGAGAATCCCTTCTCCAGCACATCGAAAAAAAAAAAAAAAAAAAAAAAAAATAAGGGGAAGATGATGTAACGTACCAGGAGATGTGACGTACCTGCCAGAAGGACGCACACGACATAAAGGCAGATAGGAATCAGAATAAAACGTCCACGTAGCTCAATCGGTAGAGCAACTTATTCCGGAATGAGGGGGACCCGGGTTCGAATCCTGGCGCGCACAGAAATGACGGAGAAATTTACTTCGTTATAGTACGGCGAAGTGAATGTAATCAGTCGTCGGCGTACGGACACGTGCGAAGACACTGAAGAAGCTGCAATGCCTGGACATGGAAGACGTGTATGATTTCAGCAGTTATCGGACTTTGAGCGAGGTCGTCTAGTCGGACTCCGCGAGGCTGGGTGGTCGTATCGTCGTATTGCAGAGCGAATTGGACGGGAAGTATCGGTGGTGGTACGATGGTGGCGTAGATGGTCCGAGGAACATTCCCACACGAGAAGACGTGGAACCGGGAGTCACAGACGGACTGATGAGCGGACCGATCGACGCATAAGAAGAGCGGCGTTGTCAAGCAGAACATCCACTACGACCCAAATCCGAGCTGCCGTTGCACCTGAGGTGACTGTGCGAACAATCCGCAACCGTCTACTGGATGCAGGACTACATGCACGTGTGCCTCTGGCATGCGTACCTCTGACTCCAGCCCACCGTCAGGAACGGCTGCAGTGGTGTCGCCAACGTCTGCACTGGAGAACGCAATGGCGATCTGTCGTGTTCAGCAATGAAAGCAGATTCTGCTTGGGAGCCTCCGATGGCCATATGCGTGTTCGCAGACACACAGGGGAGCGTCTCCACCCTTCTTGCATCCGCCAGCGACACACAGGGCCTACACCTGGTCTCCTGGTGTGGGGAGCGATCAGTTATCACTCCCGTACACAACTAGTGTTTGTACCGGGTACGTTAAACAGCACCTCCTACATCAACAACATCATTCAGCCCGTTGTTGTGCCATTTGTAAGGTCGGTCCATCGTGGTGTTTTCCAGCAAGATGACACACGCCCACACACGGCACGTGCGACGCATCATGCACTTCAGGGTGTGAGACAACTTCCATGGCCTGCACGTTTACCGTATTTGTGCCCCATTGATCACGTGTGGGATTTTATGGGACAACGACTTATCCGGTCTCCACGACCATCCCCGATTTACGCGTCCAGGTTGAGGAAGCTTGGAACTCAATACCCCAAACTTACATCCAACATCTGTCCGACAGACTCCATGCCAGAATTGCACAGTGTGACGCAGTTCATGGCGGTTCAACCTCGTACTAACCATGTTACATGGAAATGTTATTTTTCAGTTTACCAGCAAATACAGCTGTATTTTGCCATAATGTTTTGATCACGTTATCCTCTGCAATCCGTTATTATTCTGTATAAATTTCGTTGGTATCAGACGTTTCCTTCTTGATGTTCTTTTTTCACTTTCCGCCGGTGTAGGTTGAGCACATGGAACAAGAACTGATGTATGCACACTACTGTCTGTTGGAAATGCAACATCAAGAAAGTCTTGAGATATTGAAGTGAGATTTATACGGTACGTTAACTTATGATACAAACCGTACGTGGTCAGGAGTACAGACCTATAAGTGATGTGAAACACACAATGCTCAGTACTTTCTGTACCCACCACAAGCAGCGATAACCGCTTGTACACAGCGTGGTATAAACTAGAAGAGGTTACGAATGTTACATACAGAAGGTCATTGAATGATGTCTTGATTCGTACTCAAAGTTTATTTTCAGTAACGGGCGGCGATGTCTGACGGGCCAGGCATAGAGCTACCATATCTTACACTTGTCCAGTGGGTGACAAATCTGGCGAACGTATTGCGCAAAGAAGACACGGCCCATGTCGGGCATCCAGGAGTTGTAAGGCATCTCGCGCAGCATATAGCCGGGCATTGTCGTGTTGAAAGATGGCACATGGGACAGTCTGCAGATATAATACAGCATCAGTCCAGTCTCTACAACTGCCGCGACGTACCGTTGGCTGGTCGTGGTTTTTGCAACGCGGAGGAGGCGAGAACTTGAATGGAACCCAACACTACCCCAAACGAGAACGCCCGGTGTTGGGTCCGTATGACGCTGCATAATGCATGCCTCCAGCAGCCGTTTAACGTGGTGCGGCTGTACAAGGATGCGTTTATCATGGGTCATTAGGTTTAACAGCGACTTGTGGGAAAACACTATGTTCTGCCATTCGTCACGCCAGTGTCTGCGTTATAATGAATTAGCTTTATTTTCTTTCCGCTAAGCTAATTATTATGAATGATTCTCTTCTTACCAGCTAGCTAATGATATACTTGCACTAAGCTTCAAAATAATGAATTCCCAAAAGGGTGTTGTTACTAGTTAATTACGAACTTAAACAAAGTCTCAACGCTGGTTATTTATAGTAAGTAATAAAAGTTATAAACCTAACAGCCAGACAGAGGTCTGACAAAAACTATGAATTGAGAAAGACTGAACTTACTGAAAACTTGTTTATTAGAACGACTCCTGGTCAACTAAGGCACTCATATATCTTGTACATAATAATGAATAAACTTTCCTCTTATTGTACACGCTCTCTCATAACAACACCTCAACACACCCAACAACAACACCACGCAACGCCAACACACCAACACAACCAACCAACACACAAGTCTCGATGAACGCGCCTATATACTAGCTACCAACACGTCATGACTTACACTCATTGCCAGATCTCATTCAGCGGGTGAAATAATATTTCGTTCAGTAGGAAGATAATTTACATAGTAAAATAAAATAACCAGAGATAGTAAAATCAAAAGGAAAGTGAATATAGAGTATACGTTACAGCGTTCTTGGCCCATTGAAGCAGCTGACGTCTGTATTTAAGGTCAAAGGAAATAGAAGCGTACGGCTGGCGGCGAGGCATCTCTGAAGCAAACAGTGTCGGACAGAGCTTGCAGAAAACCTTTGATGTGATAGACTTCCACTGTTGTGCTAGCCCCTTTGGGACGCGGTTGTTCGGTCCGCCAAAGCCATACAGTGGAGACGACCGTCTTTCTGTGCGTTCTTCCGTAGCTGGGCTCTAGACTCCTCACGTTGGTGCATCAGACCTTCCTCGTTACACTGACGTCATATTCGCATCACTGTGCCGGAGTTTCGTCCAACAGGAGCGGCGATGTCGCGTAAGGAAAGTTCGCCTTCCCGCAGTTCAACACATCGGCCCCGCTTAAAGTCCGTCAGCTGTACGTACTCGTCTCGTCAGCTGCGGCGGAGCATACTCGGTTACTACCACTTTCTTACTGCCACAATTGCAGCTAATCGACTGTGGCAACTTGAGTAGTGTGTTCTGCTCTCATACCTCCTGCGAGACAGTTACGAGGGAGTGGCCGGTACAAATTGTTTGTATATGTGCTGCAGTTGTAATCATTTGTACCTCCTCTCGTGACCTATCCATACTGCAAATTTCAGTCTGATCGCACACGTTTTTCCTGGTGTTGCATTTTCAACAAACAGTAGTGTATTAGTTTTTTAAATGCTTCACAAAAGTACCTAATAGTATTAAAAGTACCTGTAGAAACAAATTGAAAAAAATCCGGGATTGGCCTCCGAGTTAGATGCATCATGTTCTCGCCTAGCAAGTTCAAATGCGCCACGAAAGATAATACAGTTTATAATATGTGACATAGTGACAACATATGTCGACTGGTTTTTAGTCTTTTGTTTTTTCTGTTGAATTTCCCACCTATAACTAGAATCTAATGGCAATGTTGTGTTTGCCATATCAATTACAGCCTAAATCAATGCGCCATTCTTTTGTGCTGAGGACATGCCGTGCTTCGAAATTTTGTCGGCAGAATGTCGAAAATCTTTACCACCAATTGTGGACCATAAAATTTTGCCTGTAAACTTAAGCATTGGAAGCAAAGTACAGTAATTTTTATGTCAGAGCCGTATATCCATTCATTCATATCATATGTTTCAGAACAGAACTTCCTGATTCGCTCAGTATTTTTTATCTTTAAAGTTTTGCTGTAATTTAAGATTTGGCGTAAGGTCTGTCCAGTCTTTTAATTTCCAATTTGCGTTTCAACAAATTCGAGGATAACAGATGTTTCAGAAAATAATCAACATTAATGATTAAAAACTCAAGCACATTTGGCTTTTCAAATTTCATTATTTATATACGGATATTATGACAATCATTGAAACTGCTCCACCGGCGAAAAATGGCAGACGGAGAGAGGTGGAGAGAAATTGGGAGGAAAGAGAGGGAGCAAGAGAGGGACAGAAAGAGGGAGGGAGAGAGAGGGACAGAAAGAGGGAGGAAGAGAGAGACAAAAAGAGGGAGGGAGGCAAAGAGACGGACAGAAAGAGGGAGGGGAGAGAGAGAGGAACAGAATGCGTGGAAGAAGGACAGAAAGAGGAGAAGAGGGAAAGAAAAGGACAAAGAGAGAGGGAGAGAAGGACAAAGAGAGGGAAGAGAGAGAGAGAGAGAGAGGAAGAAAGTGAGGGACGGAAGAGAGAGAGAGAGAGAGAGAGAAAGAGAGAGAGAGAGGGTGATTAGAACAATTATTGAACATATTTCGGAGTTTGAAAGCAGAGTGAGCAGAAACACAGGATAAACCTGCTAGCATTTTTCTTTTCTGTACAGAAATGCAGTTTTGAAGCACATACACAGTGATAAACACTTCACTTGTCACTCACTTGCGCAGTCTTGAATTCTGTCAGAGGGAGACCATAAACCAGAACTATCGCATGTGTAGAAAGCCGCCTCAGGAAAGTAAAAGACATAACCCGGGTGGCACTCTGGCTCACAAATTCTTCCGTGCATCCAATCCAAGCAGTTGGAAGCTCCATTTAATGGTCCAGCAGGATCTTTACATTCAGCACCTGGTTTTTTATTAAAGTGACAAAAGATGAAAATCATTAAAGTAATGAACAAATATATACCTGAATGCTAAATAAATTATTACCGCCATCCATTTAAGTAACATTATAAGCACTTTTTTTAAAACTAGAATGTTTTATACGTAGAGTGCCAGGAAAGTAATGTCTCCATGTTGGCATCTTTATTCCCTGGCAAGGTAACGAAATGGAACAAAAAACAAATATAGTTCAGAATGAGGAATTTCGTTTCATGCCTTACTTTTACACGTAATAACTCTCTCGTTGCGAACCCGTCTCTGTTAAACTCTCCAGGCTATTCTAGAAGTCCTTTTCTCACAACAGATTGAACTTCTTCACCACACGTGAAATTAATTCCTTTGATGTGCTTCTTTAGTGCTGCAAAAAAGCAGAAGTCAGATGGTACCAAATCTGGGATTTAGGAAGGGTGTGGAATGACTTCAAATCGTATGCTATCATTCGCCGCCGAAGTGACAGCACTGTTGTGGGGTCTGATACAATCAGTTCAAGAAACATGGGTCTTTTACCCTCCCCACGAACACGATTGATCCTTTGTTTCAACCTCTTTAGGGAGTTCACTTAACTCCCGGAGTTGATATTCGTGCCTTTGACCATGTACTCCTGGACAGTTCGTCCGAAAGCGACGAGGTCCGAGTCCCAGATGAGACATGGGTGGTGGGCTCGTATTACAGCACTAGCTCTCTCACTTCCCTGTAATCAGTGGCCCCAAGTTAGAAACAGGCGACTTCTTATAACCCATAGCATTGCTCACCGTAGTAGGTAAACCCCGAAACAAGAAACAAAGTGAATTCCTGGTGAATGATGCCCCCGTAGCTCAAGAAAACAAGGACCATGCATTTTGAAGCGGAAGGGTGATTCTTGAATTTTTCTTTGTGGAAGAAATGGGGTGATGATATTCAGGTAACTGGGTTTTCATTTTCGGGTCGTAGCGATGCACCCAGTTCTCTTCACCCGTGACAATGCTTCACAGAAAAGTGCAACCATTGCTTTCATAGTGGCGACAGAGCAATCGTTGATATGCTTCCGGTTTCGCTTTCTTCACTTCGAGCGTAAGCTGACGCGTCACCCACCAAAAAAAAAATCATCTAACCTGGATCTGCAATCAGTGTTTCTTTCAGGCATACATCCAGGGTGGCGAAGCCCTCCCGGAAACGACCATTCGCCCCCCGGAGACATTTTAGGTTACCGAGCCAAATTTTAATAAATTCAGGCTATGATGAAAAAGGAAGTTTCGTTTCTTTTTATGATACAAATATTTCTTCAATTTTATTTTTTTAAATATTTGTTCAAATGTTACTAGTTATAGTTTATTTTATTAAAAAGTGTATTACGACGCTTGGTATTCTTCAAAATATAATAAGTAGACTAATCATAACTAATTGTCTGGAAATCGTGATTCAGGAACAAGAGTGCGTTCAATGCATTTTAACAGATAAAACTTCAAGCCTGCAGAACCTCCCCCTTCCCTTCTTTAGCTGAAAACAGTTTATTATTCCTGAAATGTTTGAAGAAGTAATTACTATATCAGGTATGTATATAGAATTTTTCTTCGGAGGGGGGGGGGCGAGAAAGTTTTTGAAATCCACTGTCTGGAACAGAATTAAAGTTAATGAAAAATTGAAGAAAAGTAAAGCATTTTTTTTCTAATGTAAGTTGATACATTTTTATTAAATTAAGGCATTTTTTTCTAATGTAAGCCGCATTTTAACCAAAAGCAAAAAAATGAAGCATTCTCCGGCTGGAGACCCCCTCTAAATGCGCCCCTGTGCTAGATATATAGTATTATATAAATATAGTAGTTAAAATTATATATCATCATCATCATCATTATTGTCAACCATTATCAATCCACTGCTGGACGAAGGTCTCCCCAAGTTTCCTCCACAACGGTCTGTCTTGTGCTAGTCTCCTCCATGTCACCCCTGCATACTTTCGAATTTCATCCACCCATCTCCCATGTGGTCTTCTTCTGGGTCTTTTCCTGTCCCTTGGAATCCAATCTAAAATTTCGGCTGTCCATCGATGATCTGTCCTTCTGGCAGTATGTCCAGCCCATTGCCATTTCAGGGATTTAACTCTGATCATGATGTCTTCCACTCTTGTCATTTTTCGGATCCACGAGTTCCTCTTCTTATCTCTCCTGGTTACACCAAGTATGCACCTCTCCATGCTTCTTTGAGTTGTCTGCAGCCTTTGTATGTCTCTTTTAGTTAAGGTACACGTCTCTGCACCATACGTAAGCACTGGAAGGATGCATTGATCAAACACTTTTCTTTAAGATATAATGGCATATTGCTCTTGAAAATTATGCTGTTTCTTCCAAAAGCTCTCCAGACAAGTTTTGTACGCCGATTAATTTCTTCATCAATGTGACCCTCACTTGATATCTGCTGTCCAAGATAAACGTACGTATCTGTTATCTCCAGCTTTTCTCCATCAATCGATAAATCTTCATTTCTTGTAAAAGCATTGAACATCACTTTTGTCTTCTGAAAGTTCATTTTTAATCCCACTTCTTTACTCTTGTCAGCAAGTTCCTGGATCATACTCTGCAGCTCTGATGGGCTAGTTGCAAAAAATGACTACGTCATCAGCAAAACGAAGGTGGGTTAGATAATCTTCATTAATCTTTATCCCCTTGTTTTCCCAGCTCAGTGACTGAAAAACACCCTCCAATGTGGCATTAAAGAGCTTCGGAGATATGGTGTCACCTTGTCTCACTCCCTTTCAAATTTTTATGTGTGTTGTATTTTCAAACAGCCTAATCTTTGCACTTGCATTTTCATAGATGTTATTAATAATATTAATGTATGCATCTTCAATACCGCAGGTTTTCAGAGCCATTGTAACTGCTGATGGTTTCTCCGAATCAAAGGCTTTTTCATAATCGATAAAAACCATGCACAATGGAAGTTCATATTCCCTCGCTCTTTCAATTAGTTCTCTCAGCACATGGATATGATCTATTGTGCTGTAGCCACTCCTGAATCCAGCTTGTTCTCTCGGTTGAGCCATGTCCAGTGTTACCTTCAAGCGGTGTGAAAGAACTTTAGTGAAGATTTTATAAACTACTGATAGGAGGCTGATAGGTCTGTAGTTTCCGAGATCCTCAATGTCACCTTTCTTATGTAGCAGGATCATTGTAGCGGTGTTCCAATCCTCAGGAATCTTTCCTTCATTAAGGCATCGAGTGAAAATTTGGGCGAGTACTGTTTCGATTTCTCCACTTGCTTCTTGTATGATGTCTACAGTAATTCCATCTTCTCCTGGAGCTTTTCCCCGCTTCATGTTCTTGATTGCATGTGCAACTTATGCTGGAAGGACTGGAGGAACTCTGGTACTGGTATCTTTCATGATGTCTGGAGTGCATGTATCATCCCTTTCATATAATTTGGAGTAGAAATCTTTCACTCTAGTCAAAATTTCGCCTCTATTTCTTGTTACAGAACCATCTTCTTTTCTCAGTGTCATAATCTGTTTTCTTTCCTTACTGAGATGTCCCTTTGCTATCTTTAGGCTTTGGTTGTTTTCAATTGCTTTCTCACTAGTTCACAGTTGAATTTTCTTACGTCTTCAGTGATACTTTTTCTTACTGTCTTGCATAGCTCTATATATTCCACTTTGGAAGTCACATCTTCTTTAGTTGTCCTCATCCCTCTTCTTTTTTTGCATCAACATTTTCGTTTTTCCTGATAATTTATTTACATGCAACTTGTTCTTAGACCCAGCTAATTTTGTTGCTGTTTCCATAAGAGCTTTGGTTACTTTTCTGTTAACTTCAGAGATGTCCACTTCCTCCGATGTTAGGCCTTCTAAAGCAGAGAACCTGTTCTTCAGTTCCAACTTGAAGGTATTATGGTGTTTTTTAAGGTTGGTTATGTCAATAGATTTTGTTTGTCTTATGAGCTTGCCACGTTCAAGTTTAGTGTTGAGGTGCATCTTACATCTCACCAATCTATGGTCACTACCTGTGTTGAACTTGTTTAGCACACTGCAGTCTTCTATGGCGAATTTTTTGTTACACATAATAAAATCAATTTCACTTGTCGTCCCATTTGGATGTCTCCATGTCCATTTCCTGTGTGGCTTTTTCTTGAAGAAGGAGTTCAAGATGAAAAACCCTTCTGCCTCTGCAAACTCAACGAGGGTATTTCCACGCTGGTTTCTGTTGCCGTGACCGAATTTACCTACTGAAGTTTCATTCTGTTGCCGTTGCCCTATTTTTGCATTGAAATCTCCCATAATTATTTTCAAGTGCTGCTTACCTTTATTATTTAGATGACAAATTTCCTCATAAAATTCTTCAATTTCTTCTTCAGGATGACTTGTGGTGGGTGCATAAGTTTGAATAATCTGAGCCTGGTATCTTTTCGAGAGTTGGATAACAAGCCGTGCAGCTCTGTCAGAGGAACTTTCAACTTCTACAACTTTATCCTTCAGTTTCTTGTTTATTATAAATCCAACACCACTAGTTCTGCCAGTATCTGTCCCACGATAGTAGAAGAGATGTCCACTTTTCAGTTCGATGAGATCTTCTCCTTTTCTCCTTACCTCACTTAGCCCCACGATGTCCCACTTGATCCTTTGTAGTTCCTCTTCCAATTCAAGAAGCCTTGAATCAGAAGATAGGGAGCGTCCGTTGTATGTAGCCAAGGTCAGCATCAGATGGCAGCCTAGTCCGGTCCTCCGGGGATTCTTAGCACCCTCTGCCTTCATGTCGCACTGGCCGCTGCCTTGGCCAGGTACATTTCAGCTACCGGAGACTGAGGGCCAAGATTTAAGCTGTGGAGTCATTTTGGAGGGGTTTGGCCATAACTCACCACGCTGGCCAAGCGGGTTGGTGAGTGTGGGATAGAATTTCCTCTAATCCCGATGGTATAGTTATACCGCTATTGGCGGTCGTCAGAGCCCTTTTAGTAGGAACAGGATGCACCACGAGAAGGCGGGGTTGACATTTGTCAAGGAGAGGCTGTGATGTTACGCATCACCTGACCTTACATCCCAGAGATTCACTGATCAAAATTATATATATATATAGCAAATGGAAAACTTGCCCCCTCTAAGGTTCCATTTGCCCCCCTCCCCCCGGCAAAAAGTCCTGAAAGAAACACTGTCTGCAATAATCTCATTGCCCAATGTTTAACTTTCCTGCTATGGCCCTCTAGGTTAAATCTACAACTCTCCCAATGCAAAAGAACTATTCTCAGGTCGTCTCCCAGGAGTTGAGATGTACCAAATCCACTTGAACAAAAGTAATTTTTCTTGTAGTTGCAAGAGTGCTGTCCTTAGTACATGTTGGAAGAGAACATATGTAACGTACCAGGAGATGTGACGTACCTGCCAGAAGGACGCACACGACATAAAGGCAGATAGGAATCAGAATAAAATGTCCGCGTAGCTCAATTGGTAGAGCAACTTATTCCAGAATGAGTGGACCCGGGTTCGAACCCCGGCGCGGATAAAAATGACGGAGAAATTTACTTCGTTATACATACTAGTCACAGTTCCTCAACATATTCACCTTCGTCGACAACCTGTTTCTAAACTTCTGGAAGGCATCCAACGCTGTCTAAACGTTTCACGTGGCTAATGGGAAATATGATCTCCCAGTCACAAAATATGTGAAATAACCCCTACATTAAAAAAAACTATCATCAATCCAGATATTTGGATATGGTCAGATATCCAAATATTGCAATATAATGATACTTGATGTACTTGTAGCATCTTGATTTCAGAAAGAATAATTTGAAACAGATTAATTAGCTACACAGATAGGAAAAAATATTGCACGATGACCAATACCGATTTCATAAAGCTAAATTTTGATCGCAAACAGTGGTTTCTATAAATTAAGAACTAGAATGAAATCTTGATATGTCTCAAAAACTATGAGGAGTTTTCATGTGAAATTTGAGGAAAACGCATTATTCAATATGCTCTTTCACATTAATGGGAAAAATTAAATATGCTCTTTTACATTAATGGAAATAATTTAATGTGCTCTTTCATATGTAGGAAATAAGAAAATTAATCATTATTAATTGAAGAACAAATAGCAGGTAATTTACGGGGAATGAGGGAAGGGGGGTGGTTACAAGACAGGCTCAAAACGAATTAACCAAAGTGAGTCAATATGGTGTGGTCCCCCCCCCCAAACAGCAATACAGTGACGTTTCATGCTCTTATATGATGAGAGTTTCCAAAAGCTGTCCTGACAATATCGACCAGGCAATGATCCACCAAGGCAATTCGAAGATCTTGCAGGTTTTTGGAAACGGGGTTGAATAGCTGCAACACGTTTGCCTAAATCATCCCAAGCTTGCTCAATAGGATTCAGATTGAGAGAAGGAGTTGCAAGAGCTTCAAAGTGCCTTTGTGAAGCATTAGTTAGTCGTTATTGACAGGACAGTTTCTTAACACTCTCATTATCAGTATGAAACAGTTGATACTGTTATCTCAACATATTAGTCAGCAATTCTGGCGTGCGTTACAGTCTCGAAGAAAAAAAAAATGTCGCCAATTGCTCCTGAATAGAACCCAACAAAGCGCCTTAGCATCTCGTATCCATAAATGTGAGCATTCATACAGTTGGCTTGAAGAACGTAGCGACCTGTGTGGTAGACCAAAGACACGCTTGCCCACACCATGACACCACCACCACCATGAGTGTCCCTTTCTAAGATGTACAAAGGATGATAGAATGTCTCTGGTTCCCTTTAGGTAAATCTTGTCTAGAAAAAGACAATGCGAGGTCTCATCCGTAAAGAGAACAGAGATTCACTGATCACTAATTAAGTTGACACGCCTGCCCACACCATGACACCACCATCACCATGAGTGCCCCTTTCTAAGACGTACAAAGGATGATAGAGTGTCTTTGGTTCCCTTCAGGTAAATCTTGTCTAGAAAAAGACAATGCGAGGTCTCATCCGTAAAGAGAACAGAGATTCACTGATCACTAACTAAGTTGACACGACTGCGACACCAACTGAATCTGTTCTATGCTGCGGATGACGTATCTGTTCTATGGTGCGCAGAACTCCGACACCATATGACGAGAAGCAAGGGCGATTGCAGAGGGAGGACTTAGGGGCACGTGCCCCCCCCCCCCAAAGGGACGAAATCTTTATTTTTTTGTATTTTTACACCTTGCTAAAAAAAAAAAAAAGAAAAACATCTGTCTATTTTTTGTACTGTTAAAGCTTGTAAAATAATCCAGGTAGTTCTTGAAACTCTTGATGTCGCCTTTTTCAGAAAGGAATCAGTTAAGCGTCAAGCTAATGTGAAGCAGGAAGAAAAATAGATTCTTTTTAAGAATCTGCCAAAGAATGCATATCATCAATTCAGACCAATGAAGATCTAATTTGCTTGAACAACATCAAATGTCTGCTAACAGTATTAGCTGTTCTTTCCGTTACAACAGCGATGCCAGAGAGATCCTTCTCAGCTATAAAAAGGCTTAAAACATATCTACGTAAGAACCACATAAACCAGTAGTGTCTTACAGGATTAGGTTTAATACATATTCACCAAAATATTGCCCTAAAATATTTATGAAATTTTGGAGAGATTTGTCCGAATGCACCCAAGGAGACTCACTTTTGTGTAATATGCATTCCATTCTTTATTTAAAAGCGTTATTCAATAAATTCGGGCACTTAAAATGACTCTTCAATAGACCCAATCAAAATACTTATACAATCACGCATCTCATTCTCCGAAAAGAAAAAAAAATGTAAAATCGATAATACATATATCGAACATTTGCCTTCCCCTCCCCCATCCTATGTACTAAGATAAGATATTCTGCTGATAGTGATATTAAGGTGCGCCCCCCCCAACCTTTTCAAATTTCTGCAACCGCCACTGACGAGAAGTGAGAGGGATTCCACACCATAAGTCATCTTGTTCTGTGGTGCAGACGACTCCGACACCATATGACGAGAAGTGAGGGGGATTCCACACCATAGGTCACCTAAAATAATGAAATAATGATCATATTTATGAAGTCACGTCGCACCATTGAACAAGATACCATATTTTGTATTGGTGCCATAAGATCGAAAGCATTTGGATAGGTATGGTATTTCGACTGCCAGCACTTAGCTGATAATGGCAATCTATTAAAATCGTTGTCCAAGGTCTTCCATTACTATACCTTCTTGATGTCGAATTTATCTTTCGGAATGTGATGTTAAGCCGACGACGGAAAGTCTCACACTGAGCCCCTTGGCTTTTCCAGCTTGAGATTGGCATACTTTGAGTCTTCCAAAGGTTCTCCATTTTAATTCTCTTTCTAAATGGTGTCTGTACAATGTCTCCATAACAATGAAAGGCAAACTTTCAAAGCAACGTGTTCTGCTTACAACCCAGAAGCAAAATGACAAGACGCTCTGAACTGCCTCATCATTTTAACTTAAAGCTGATTTGAATATTTAGATGCACTTTATGTTAATTTGCTTTACTTATTTGATGTCGTCGGGCAAAAATACCTCTATTATGTTAGGTTCACCTATTTTTACTATGGATTTTTTTAAAAACAACAAACGAATTTCATGTTGTTACTTAATTTATGGAAACCAGCGTATTTTATACCATAATTATTCAGTATCTCACACAAAATTCAGGATTCCGGAGAACTAACTTAGGAAACATTGTTTGACGTATTTAAGTTATTGGATAAATAAACTGGTAAAAAAAATCTCATTTACGATATTCTACCAGTAGATAGGAGTTGAAATTATATAGTAGAAATGCAACCCTGTTCATATTTGTCTCCTAAATCAGTTAGTAGTACTATTTCGCGAAGGACATGGCTCTGAAGAATGTTTTAATGCTTTTTAAACAATTGAGGTGCTCAGAAAAGGTAAAAAAAAAAAAAAAAAAAACTTAAATGAAAAAGTAATCTTGTGAATGAGAAAAGTGGCTAATTTAAGACTATGCTAATTGCTCACAATGAGGCAATGCAATGCTTCTGTGCAATTAATTTAAAAGCCGGTGGTGTGTAGAATTTCAAAAAATCATGACGGTACTGAACGACAAAACTAACAGACGGAAAATATTAGACTGTAAGCAGAACAGTATTGAAATCAGTACTGAACTTTGATTTCTTGATGATCGTGGTAGAATGCTTGATTTAAGGGTGCAATTATGGAAGTTGAAGAGGTACTTGCGAAGTTGGCGAGAGACAATTTTGTTGTAATACACGGGGATTTAATCGTAGGAAAACACAAGCAAATGTATTTTTTTGGCAAAATCTCACTCACTTTTCAAAATGCTGATAATTTTCGAAGGGCAACCCCGGAAGCGTAACTAGGCATTTTCAGCGTCCGTCAAACCACAAAAATGTTGCGCCCCCATCTGTCTACCACACACACACGCACACGCACATGTATGTATGTATTCACATGACCAACCTTAAAAAGGCATCATAATACCTTTAAATTGGAACTGAAGAACAGATTGTCTGCTTTGCCCAACATCGGAAGAAGTGGACATTTCTGAAGTTAACAGAAAACTCACCAAGACTCTTATGGAAATAGCAACAAAAATCGGTGGAACTAAGAACAAATTGCATATGAAGAAAATATCCCCAAAGACAAAACTTCTGAAGCAAAAAAGAAAGGAAATGAGGACAAATAAAGAAGACGTAACTTCCAAAGTGAAATATACACCGATTAGCCATTACATTATGACCACCCCCAGCCTAGAGAAATGAGCGCGCCTGGAGACCAAACGGTGGCGCAGGTGAAGTTCACAGAGCAGTATATATACAACCCGAGGACCGCCTTTCAGTCAGTAGAGTGTCCGGCGTCAGAATTGGAAAAGATGCCGATTTATCGGAAAGGACAAATTGTAATGGCCCGGCGCCGCGCAACTATCTCGGAAACGGAGCGGCTTGTGGGTTGTTAATGTGACGCTGTAGTGAGTACGTATCAAAAGAGGTGCACAGATGGCTAAATGACGAACCGTCGTCCAGCCGTGTTCGTTCGCAGCTCATTGATGCCAGAGGGGAGTAGAGACTGTTGCGCATTGTTCACAGCGACCGCAGGGACGCAGTGCGACAAATCACCCGCAGCTGCAACAGCGGTGATCAGGGCAATGTGCCACAGCACACAGTTCATCGCAGGCTTCCGCGCATCGGCCTTCGTAGCCAAAACCCAGCCGGGTCCCCACATCCACTGCACGTCATCGCCAACAACGCATGAAATGGGCCCAAGAACATCGAGATTGGACCGTAGATGATTGGAAGAAAGCGACTTGGTCTGACGAATCAACAGTCCTGATGCATCACGTAGACGGCCGAGCGCGGATACGCAGATTACCAACGGAGGCTATGGTACCTGAATGCACTGTTGGGCGGAAACAGGCCGGCAACGGCGATGTTTTCTTGGAACACTTTAGGCCCCATTATCCCAAACAGCACAATCCCTGACAGCTGTCAGGTATCTGAACATGGTTGCGAACCAAGTTCGCTCTTTCATGGCAACTGTGTTCCCTGCCGGTGATGGCTATTACCAACAGGATAATGCGCCATGCCACACTGCCAGAATCGTCAAGGAGTGGTCCGAGGACCATACTGGTGGCTTTCTGTTAATGCCCTGGCCTCCAAATTTACCTGACATGAACCCAATCGAACATTTGTCATTTGACTTGGTAAAGAAGATTCGCGCTAAATCACCACCTCCCTGAAATGTACGGGAACCGGAGGACCTGCTGCTGACATTATGGTACCAGACACCCCAGGATAACTATCGCCACCTCATCGAATCGATGCCTTGCCGAGTGGCCGATGTTTTGCGGGCTATAGGGGATCCTATAGCTGATTAGGTAGGTGGCCATAATGTAATGGTTCATCGGTGTATAGAATTATGTAAGAGAGTGCGAAAGAGTATCACTGAAGACGTAAAGGAATTCAATTGTAAACTAGTGAGAAAAGCAGTTGAAAACAACCAGAGCCTGAAGAGAGCAAATGGGCATCTCAATAAGGGAAGAAAACAGATTCTGGCACTGAGAAAAGAAGATGGTACTGTAACAAGAAATAGAGGTGCAATTTTGACAAGAGTGAAATATTTTTACTCAAAACTATGAGAAAGAGATGATACATCTACTCTAGACAGAAGGTATGTGTCCTCCCGGCAGAAGGTATGTTACACATGCAATTAAGAACATGAAACGGGGAAAGGCTCCAGTGGAAGATGTAATTACCATGGACATTATATACAAGAAGCAAGTGGAGAAATTGAAACTTGACTCGCCGAAGTTTTCACTAGATGTCTCAATGAAGGGAAGATTCCTGAGGATTGGAACAATATTACAATTATCTGCTACATAAAAAAAGGTGTCCTTCAGGATCTCAAGTGCTACAGGCCCATCAGCCTCCTATTAGTGGTTTATAAAACCTTCACTAAGGTTCTTTCATATCGCTTGAAGGCAACACTGGACATGACTCAACCAAGAGAACAAGCTGGATTCAGGATTGGCTACAACAGTATAGATCATATACATGTACTGAGGTAACTAATTGAAAGAACAAGAGAATATGAGCTCCCATTATGCATGGCTTTTATTGATTATGAAAAGGCCTTCTATACCGTGAAACCATTAGCAGTTACTATGGCTTTGAAATCCTGCGGTTTTAAAAATGCATACCTTAGCATTATTTATAACATCTATGAAAATGCCAGTGCAAAGGTTCGGTTATTTGAGGATATAACACCGATAAAAATTGGAAAGGGAGTGAGACAAGGTGGCTCCATATCTCCACAACTCTTTAATGCCACATTGCAGAATGTCTTTCAATCATTGAACTGGGAAAACCAAGGGATAAAGATTAATGGAGATTATTTGACTCACCTTCGTTTTGCTGATGACGTAAACATTTTTGCAACTACCCCTTCAGAATTGCAGAATTTGATCTAGGAACTTGCTGACAATAGTGAAGGAGCATGATTAAAGCTAAACTTTCAGAAGACATGTACAATGCTTTTACAAGAAATGAAAATTTATCCATTGATGGGGAAAAGCTGGAAACTTGCATTTAGCTTAGACAGGAGATATCAAGCAAAGGTCACAATGATGAAGAAATTAATCGACGTATAAAACTTGGTTGGAGAGCTTTTGAATGAAACAGTATAATTTTTAAAGAGTAATATGCCATTATGTCTTTAAAAAAAAGTATTTCGTCAATGTATCTCTCTAGTGCTTACGTACGGAACAGAGACGTGGACCTTAACTAAAAAAACATGCAAAGATTTCAGACAACTGAAAGAAGCATGGAGAATGCATGCTTGGGTTAACCGGGAGAGATAAGAAGAGGAGCTCATGGATAAAGAAAATGACAAAAGTGGAAGACATCATGATCAGACTAAAATCGCAATGGGCTGGACATATTTCCAGAAGAACGGACCACGGATGGACTATAACGAAGTAAATTTCTCCGTCATTTTTATCCGCGCCAGGATTCGAACCCGGGTCCCCTCATTCCGGAATAAGTTGCTCTAGCAATTGAGCTACGCGGACGTTTTATTCTGATTCCTATCTGCCTTTATGTCGTGTGCGTCCTTCGGGCAGGTACGTCACATCTCCTGGTACGTTACATCATCTCCCCCTTATTTTTTTTTTCTTTTATTTTTTTTTGAAGTGCTGGAGAAGGGATTCTCTGATTTTCCCTATCTCGCGGTGTGGAAAGAACATCACACCATTGCGAGATTTTGAACGGTCGGGTCATCCGGATAGTTAGGGCGCCATTATAACGAAGTAAATTTCTCCTTCCTTTCTGTCCACGCCAGGATTCGAACCCGGATCCCCTCATTCCGGAATAAGTCACTCTACCAATTGAGCTACGCGGACGTTTTATTCTGATTCCTATCTGCCTTTATGTCGTGTGCGTCCTTCGGGCAGGTACGTCACATCTCCTGGTACGTTACAGGACAACCGAAATCTTAGATTGGATTCCAAGGGACAGGAAAAGACCTAGAAGAAGGCCACATGGGAGATGGGCGGATGAAATTCGAAAGCATGAGGGAGTGACATGGAAAAGACTGGCTCAAAACAGGCCGTTGTGGAAGAAACTTGGGGAGACCTTCATCCAGCAGTGGATTGATAATGTTTGAGAATGATGATGACGATATATATTTGTACGCATTACTAATTTAATACATTTGGTTATACTCTATATGTATTTCTAATTTAATGTAATAGATATAAATAGCTATTTAACTGTTGCATTAAATTAGTAATATATATTGAATTATTAATAATGTTGAGCAGTGTATGCTTATGTATAAATAAACATACACTGCTCTACAAACAATAGTTTTACACCCTGCTCAACAAAAAAATTAACGTCTCTAGTCAATGTTATCTCTATGCCGGAGGCAGGATTAAAGTTTCAGAATTCGGACCCTGGGTCCACATTAAACGGACCGAACACACCTGGCAGTAGTGGCTTGCAGCACAGTAATGATCGAATAGCCCCCTAAGGATCTTCAACAATGTGAACGGCATTCTCATGTTATCCATCCAGCTGAAAAACATGCCTATTCATGCAACTAAAGAAAAATTGCGGGCCCTGTTTTCGTCGACATAAGTGTCCCACCACTCATCTCTACTGGTGTGCCACTTCTCATAAACTCATACCTACTGATTTTAGGAATCAATGAAAGTTACATCAATCTTAATGAAATTCCCACTGATTATTAGCATGGCCGTACTTCCCCACAGCATAGCAAGGTAAGTTCACTTATAGCTTCTTTTTTTAGGCGCTGTGACGTACTATAGAGGTGAAGCACGTGTCAAGACTATAAACCTGCGGCGATACATTCCCTCGGTGTAGTTAAGTCTATAACGAAGTAAATTTCTCCGTCATTTTTATCCGCGCCAGGATTCGAACCCGGGTCCCCTCATTCCGGAATAAGTTGCTCTACCAATTGAGCTACGCGGACGTTTTATTCTGATTCCTATCTGCCTTTATGTCGTGTGCGTCCTTCTGGCAGGTACGTCACATCTCCTGGTACGTTACAAGTCGGTTAGAACAACTGGCTCTGAAGCGAGGAAGCGCAAATTCGATTTTCGTCACCGACAAATTTGTGTTTTCACAGTACGAAAATTGTTTCCGTGCACAGAAAGAGAGAAATCTTGTTTTTATTTCAAATATATAAAGCAATACAAATGCGCGTGAAAAGTGAGTATTGATTTCGTGTAGGTCAGAAAACACCGAGGCCCATCTCAAATGTCATACTACACAGCAGTGGCGTATCTTGGGTCCGAGACCTAGGCTATCTCACCCGTCCACCCCCGCCCCGTCCCCCAGTACTGTTTTTTTTAAATACAATTTTTTAAAGCAGTTTATTCTTCATTTATTAAGTAACAAAATTAAGTTTATTTTCGAAATTTTAGGTACATGCTATTGCCAACATGATACCAAATAATTATGAGGATTAGGATTTGAACACTTATTTGTACATGAACTCCATTCTTCTTCTCCTTTTGTGTGAACTTGAGTGCTACGTTTTCATAAAATGTTTCTTCCGAGTACTTTTTCATATTTAAAAATAATGTTTTTCTCTATTGACAAAACAGCCAAGTTTTTCGAATGTGCATGTCCTTGTGTGGCTCTAAGATATATCTCGATTCTTTTTAATGCAGAAAAACTTCTTTTGGCAGTTGCAGTTTTTGATGGAAACTTTAATATTAAGTTTGGTAATTTGTACACCTCACTAAACACTGTGTCTAATTTATTCAACTTTATGTAAAAAGTAATGTCCCTTACTGATTTCTTTTTGTATTTATCAAGGAAATAAAACACCTTCAGTTCATTTTTTAGTCGAGCTGTATCAAAATTTGAAGCATAGAATTCTTTAAGTTCACGAAAGCTTTCACGAAGTTTATCAAAACAGTTCGTATCCAACAAAGCCACGAATTTAAGATATAATATCACTAATTTTAATTCATTTGCACTTCACACAAACTGAAACAACTCTCGCAAAACATGTGCTGTCATGGGCGGGAGCATGCGAGTGACTAATGTAGTCCTAAGTCTTCTCTTTTCTGAGCGAACCGTTGCCCAAAGCAATGGCCCATTCACCTTTCACCCGCGCATTCATGTTGTCATGGAAACGCTAGCTGGCGATTGTATCGAAAGTCTTCGAATCAGAACAGCGAAGACTGGTAGAACTGGTTGGGTTATGATCGCACCAACCCTCCACTAGGAGTCCCGTTAGTCTTCGCTCGCCAGACTGATTCTCTTAGTCAAAAGAAGCAAATCCGCACGTGTTTTTTTTCGCAGCGAAAGCATCAGTATATCTTAATACCGTTGATAATTGACTTTATTTGTGCATTCTCTGGGCTTCGCAGCTAATCTAGCTAGCCTCAAATATACGCCACTGCTACACAGATGCTTTTAATTTCATGGATTAATGTTATCGTTGGCCATTGTCATCAAAAACACGGAGCCGAGGTGTGTGACTATAGGAGGGCTATACTGAAATTAATGAGCAACAATGTTTTAAAAATTGCGAGTTGTAATGATTGAATAAAAAAGTATGACATCTTAATCTACTCACCTTAATCTATTTTTCTACTATTTTTTAATCTATTTTTCTACTATTTTTTAATCTATTTTTCTACTACTTTTTTAATCTATTTTTCTACTTTTTGTTAAATTTTTTCTTCATCTATTTTTCTGCTATTTTTTCTACTATTTTTTAATCTATTTTTCTGCTATTTTTTCTACTATTTTTTAATCAATTTTTTCTTTTTCTACTATTTTTTTAATCTATTTTCTACAATTTTTTCTACAAAATTCTTTCTGCACCGGATACAGATTGAATAAAAGTATGACACCTTAATCTATTTTTCTACAAAATTGCGAGTTGTAATGATTGAATAAAAAAAGTATGACACCTTAATCTACTCACCTTAATCTATTTTTCTACAAAATTGCGAGTTGTAATGATTGAATAAAAAAAGTATGACACCTTAATCTATTTTTCTACAAAAACCCCGTTTGTTTGGACACCTTTTCTCCATCGTTTCGGCAGTTGAATGATATCCTTACGGGAGAACTGTGTTCCAATCGCGCGACGACACCGACGTACA
Source organism: Macrothele yani (assembly GCA_039090855.1). Lineage (NCBI taxonomy): Eukaryota > Metazoa > Arthropoda > Arachnida > Araneae > Macrothelidae > Macrothele > Macrothele yani. Next base: position 46,375,267 of record CM077004.1, read on the forward strand.
GTGTGCTATAGTAATATAGCACACTGTACATATAACACTGGTCGCGTTTCTGTCCTTTAGTCTTCAGTAAATCAAACAAGTTAGTAAAATCGTGCAATGCCTTGATTATTATACGCTTTCCAACATACCAGAGATCATTACTCAAGTTATGAGGATAATGGTTGTGGAATAAATCTCGCCCCTGTGTCCTGACCTTCGATCCCATTTCGATGATATTCAACAGAACCGGTTAAGTATACTTCCGGAATAACATGATAAAATTTTGTTGCAATCGAAGCATTTTTGCTTAAGTCATGACGCATAAGAGCGATGGAATGGATCTCGTTCCTATGTCCTGATCTTTGACCTCATTTCACCCATTTTCAACAGGGTTCGTCACCAGGTGGTCCCCTACCACATACTAAAATTTCATCGAAATCGAGCCATTTTTACGCAAGTTATGATGCATAGGGGCAATCGAATGGATCCCGCTCCTATGACCTGACCTTTGGCCCCATTTCGTCCATTTTCAAAAAGGTTTGTTCCCAGGTGGTCCCCTACCACATACTAAACCTTCATCGAAATCGACCAATTTTTACGCGAGTTATCGTGCGGACAGACAGACGGACAAAGCTGTAACGGAAATGTAGTTTTTTTTCATTATATCACAGTATTTTATGGGTACGTTTAGTTTGTAATGTATTAAAAGTTCAATAAATCCGTTTATTAACCAGCGGGCTGATAAATTTCCATTTTACTCCAACTTTTGTCTTGTCTCATTTAGAATACTTAATACTCGACAGCAAGCAGGCTTTTTGCAGCAAAAGGAATAAATAAATATGGAAATAAAAAAGTTTAATTGGCTTCCTTATTAACCCGAGAGTAACTTTATATATAATATCGTTTTGGGCTTTGACAATGTTTTTCTCCAATACTTGAACTTCGTGTGCTTGGTGTAATAATTCTAAAATTTTGGGGAAATGTAAACTTTATTTATGAAGGAAAAATAGTTAATACATTTTGTATTGAAATGTGAAACAGAGAGGGAAGGAAAAAAGCGTGAAACCCATGGTTGATTATATGAGCTAAGAAATATTTGCTATGAGGAAGAATAAGAACAACGAATTCGTGACAATGTTGCGGCAATTAGAGAGGGAAAGGGGCTGCAAAGGGAAAGTTACACAGGGCGGAACTTTGGCTAGCACCGGCCCTGTGTGTATGTACCAGTGATTCTACTTGTCATTTCTATTTCCTATTAAATTGCATTTCCTAAATCCAAGGGTTGCTCCCTTGAATTCATAAGAAAATAATTACATTAACATGTGGGCAATACTAAAAAGAATTCTGACACGTAAATATCGAAATTATTCCCTTACAAGCGTTGAGACATCTTGTCCTTCAAGGCTTGTTAATATCTTATGCAACTACACATTTTACCCGGAAATCCTTCAATGGTTTGAAGCCGTTTCCGGTTGACAATAATTTTATTCTTTGTGTACGTTTGGCCTCCTTATCTCATAAGGTTTTCCTTTTATTCGACGAATTTCTTGTTTGATTCGAAGGATAAAAATACGAGGAAGAAAAAGGGCGATAATAAAATGTTGAGACCATTCATTATTAGAAAAACAACTTTGGATATTCTGAATTGTGTTTTTGAAACTTGCTTCAAATTGGTACAGAATCTCTTACTAAAATATGTAGTTTCAGATGGTCAGTTCACGAATTCTGAAAATATCATACGATTTCTCTTACGTGAGCACGAAACTTTCTGAGAAACTCTAGCATAGTATCTCCCTCACAACTGCGTTAAAACATTTCTCCAATGACACAAATATGCAGGGCCGGCTGGACCATAGGGGCAATCGGGGCGGTTGCCCCGGGCCTCGCGCCTTTAAGGTGCCCCGCAGTTTAAGAAAAAAAAAATAGTTAGAATTTTTTACAATTATTATTTTGTGTGTAAGTTTTCGGGTGCGAGGAGAATAGGTTATCGCCCTTCGCCGTACAAATACGGAGATCTGTAGATTTCAAGTGATTATTTATTGTAACGACGTTAATATTTTCCGAATTCATGAAATCGCAAATTTAATTTCATCATTTTGTGGCCCTTGCTTTTATATATTTAACAATTTGCGTGCAAACCTGATACTTAAATTTAAGTAAAATAAAAAAGAAAAATATCAAAGTTTGTTTCGGGTTACACATGGTGGCCATTTATTTAGTAACTTTAAAAACATTACTAGAAATAAAAAAAATCATATATGAGCGCGTATAAAAGTTTAAAAAGTCACTAATTTGTCAGTTTTGCATTAAAAATCAATCACTAAAACATATATCAGGAGAAAAAAAAATATTTATACGAATTTATTATTTATTATTTCTGCACTAAAATATTCGCAATCCAAAAATTTTCGCTACGCACGTAGCTTTTTGTCATTTTGTGAAGCAGTTTTTATACAATAAGTGAAATACAACCTCAACCCCATCTCCTAGGAAAGAAAATCGTAGATTTTAACAGTTTTTACTCTCTCTCTCTCTCTCTGAACTTTCAGTGCATATTCTCGTCTTTTTCTTGAGCTTAAAGAAAATGCTTCTTTGAGATAATCATTTTGTCTTTACGATAGTTTTCGTTTTGAAGTATTACAGAGGTGAAACACATGTCAAAAAGGAAAAGTTACAGAGATAAATTCCGTCGATGTACCTTAATCGGTAAAGCATTCAGCTCCGGAGCAGAGGGATGCGAATTCGTCGTCGTTACGGGCAGATCTGTGGGTTTTACATCCTGTGTTTTCTTTACGGACATCTTCACTTTAACGACTTTATTAAAATGAGATTTATTTCCTAGTGCAAGCAATGAAATTTTGTTTCGGGGCCTTGGAATGAAATTTCGCCCCGGACCCGGTAAAAGCTCCATCCGGCCCTACGAATATGCGCACGTGTGTAGTTTCAAGAATAAATGCCCTTACATGAGTTCATATAGTGCCGTAACTTTTTCCGTCATTGGTGGAACACCTGTAAGCGAAATAGTATCACTGACCTGGAACATTGATGTGGAAAACGCATTCAGCAGTATTTCCTGCGGCATCTTTGGCAGTGTATTGGACGAAATGCACTCCAGGACTCAAACTGATGTTCGGTTCCTGTGAAGTAGAAGAGAAGTATAACCTTTTGCAGAAAATGTTTGGAAATACACTGTTAAAATTTTTGTCGAATATATAGCTTCTTATTGCAATATATAATTAGTGACAAAGGAAAACGATATTAGAATAGTTAGCACGATCGGAAATTTTTTGTCCTTACCTAACACTGCAAATTCTTTAATAGCCTGACAAAAAAACTATACAACACAGGACTAACCATTCGGAACACTTTCTGAACCGATGTTATGTACTGAATCCCTAAACTGCAGAATCGCCAAAAGTCGCCGGTCTTAATCACTGAGATACCCAAATAAAACTGCTAGGCAGAAAGGTAAGTCAAAGGTAGCAGCAGAAAGACAGGAATTAACGTAAAAATACTGTAATTGAAAATTAGGAACAACACTCAAAAAATTATTTTTTACCTTCTACCCATTTCTTATTAGACTTCAGACTTTTAAATTAACAAAACTCGTGACTAAATCTAAGATGGCAGTCAGAAAAAAGCAGAAGGAGAAAGGTTCCCTGCTCTTGTCCTTCGTGTGCCCCATCACGAAGAGTATTGAGAGCATTCGTGGTTTCCTTGAATGCACCTAAACGTAGTTCGTGGACACCACTTTCGCTACACTTTGTAATTGGCACGAAAAAGCAGGGAACGTCAAATGATTTTGGGCAGCATTTTATCGTGCAAACTGTACGATGTTATGTTGTAAGTGTCGGATATTGCAGGCAGGGACGTCGCTAGACTTCGAAATCAGGGTGAGCAAGTATTATTTTTAGTGAGGCAAGTTTGATAGCAACTTTATTCACGAAACACTGAAAGAAAGAATTTTTAACGCTTTTCACTACCGTCTACAAAAGAATTCGTGCACTTTCCACCCAATATCCCCCCCCCCACACACACACACAGATCTGACTAGTTACGCCACTGGTGTAAGATACAAGTATTGGTAAAGGGTGATTCTCTCGTTAGGAAACCCAAACATACCTCAATAGTTTCCTCACTGCTCGATGGTTTCCTACGAAAGTGTATACGGACGATGATTTCGTCTATCAAAGCAGAGCCACCACACCTCGCAACGAAGTGGACTTTGCCCGTGACCTTGAAACGCGCGACCACCATCCAGGTGTTTGACTCAGTGTAGAATGATTGCGTCTTCTGCAAACATGTACTCGGTTGAACATCGCGTGTTTATTGTTCGTGAATACTAGCGAAAAGGGCATTTCGGAATACGGATGGTGAAGGAAATGCACCGTCAAAATCCTGTATTCAGAAATTGGTGACAAAATTAGAGACAACAGGATGTCTTCTCAATCAACACGCAGGAGGCCGGAAGATGTCTGAACGCACGGTGCAGGATGTAAAGGAGCGATTACTGGCATCGCCAATAAAATAATTAAGAAGGCTTTCCCAAGAAACTGGTATTCCTTATTCGCCGTGTCAAGGAACTGCCAAAAAGTGAAACTGCACCCATATCGTGTGTCCATAGTCCAAGAGTTGGTTCCAAAGGAATTGGACAAACGTGTACAATTTTGTTTATGGTTTCAACATTTCGTTGGGGAACATCATGGCATTTTGGGCATTACATGGTCTACGGATGAAGCCTGGTTTCACCTTAGTGGTTACATGAACTCGCAAAACACGCGTATATGGGCAGAAGAAAACCCACATGACATTCATACAGAGTATCTGCATTCGGTGAAAATCGGGATGTGGTGTGGTTTGTCCCGTAGACGAGTTATCTGTCCCTTATTCTTCGACCAAACTGTTACCACGGAGGTGCACTTGAACATATTCAGTGAATTTGTAAATCAGTTAACAGATGACGAATTAGCGGGGAGCTTACTGTTACACGGCACTAGCAGTGTTCCTGCCGAGTCTGCCGGTAACGGTGCTTGAGACCTGAAGTACAATTTAGTTGGCCACGGCACCAGGTGAGAATCTCAGGTGCACTGCTGCACTCAAAGATTCACACCAGAACATAAAAAATGAAAAGTTGAAGAATGACCCGAAGCATAAGGCTTGGGTGAATCCACCTTGTGAACAAAATAACAACAACAAATAAAAAATAAAATAATCTAAAAAAAAATGATACTTTGGGATCAGAGTTGTGATGAGGTTCACCCGCAATCACCAATTCGTGACTGAGTGTAGTGGTCCGGATCTTACTCCGGTACATTCAATCCCCAACCAGCCAGTACAACACTCACTTTCGCAAATAACACATGATTCTCAAATACACAACACAACATTTAATAACGTTCTGCGAGATTTAAACAGATACGGCGCTCTCTAGGCGCATAGACAATTGCCCCTCTTATGAGGCAGCATACGGTGTCACACATTACTGTCGGAAGACACAAGCCGACTGAGTCTCCACCGGACTATCTGAACAAGAGATACTACTCGTGTACACACTAAATAGAGCTGCAGGTGATATTCATATACAATTGCTTAGAGAATGAAAAAATTATATGCAAACGATCACATTAAAAATACTCGCGACACAAAATACACAAGCACGTTAATTTGCGGTATAAGATTATAGGTGCGAAATACTGCCAAAGTTAATTAACTAAATCTAATAAGCAAGCACATGCAGATCCCTTCCCCGCTAGCTTTGGCCCTGAACCAAAGTTAAAAGAAACTGTCCCGCCCAGCGGAATTTGTGGCCACACCTTCTCCCTTATTCATGTAAAAAAAGCAATCAGGAAATAGGCCCTGTAAGAAATTGAAATCTGTATGTGCAGGTATTTCCTCTGAGGTTCAGTCACTCAGCATTACTGCATCTATGTCCATGCAGCTTTGGGTGTCGGGATGGCACAAGTTCGCAGATGTGCGAAGAAAGAAAAAGGAAATATTCATCTACTTACAGTTTCGTGACTTTGCTGTGCAAATCCGTTGTGCCTCACATAATATCACTCGACAAAAAAACACGCACACAGACACTTGCACCATGTGGCAGCACCGAAGATTCAACACTTCACTTTGACGCTTGATGTAAATGAAGCACACAATTAAAAATGGTAATATCACGCCGCACTTTGTTGCAATGATTAGAGTGCACACTGATCTATTCTCGTGACGATTTGAAGGTGGGCGTTAAGCAAAATAGGCCCTCTCACATCTGATGTTGCGGTTTCCAAGATTAATTTTCTCGGCCGAGCGAAATCAGACGTGCTTTTACCTTAAGCGTATATCGGCAACTCAACATTTCACCTGTATATTTGTTAGGTATCGAAGCCACCGCTCTTACGCTCATATTTTTCTTTCGACATGTTTTTATCCCGTCGCACTTACGTAGTGGCTTCGCTGCTTACGCGACCACACACACGCACACATGGGGCCTCGCTTCGCCCCGTAAGACAAGCGCATCTCTTCACTTCCTCCACAGTAGGGGATGAATGGGGGTGACGATTCCACACTGCAGTGGTTGGCATCCGAACCCGACTTTTGCTTGGCTTCGCTTCTCATTGGAATGACCACTGTCTACTCGCAGACTTCTTAATTCCCCTGTAACTTGGCTTTCATTAGGCCAAACAGTCGCTGAGTTCCATTACGCTCCAGCCTAGAAATTTCTGCTTTATCCTGCGGATTTAGGCATTCTGCTGTCTTTATGGCAAACTGGCATCTCCAGCTGCCTCGAGTTGTCTCCATTTCTTACCAAATGCGGGGAGGTTTGCTGCTTCATTTTTCCCAATTCATTTTTGCAGATCCAAGGCATCCAGCCTTTCACATCGGAGAGCGCACAGACAACTGAACTTTCTTCCTTATTTTCATGCCAAGTGCGAACTCTTATTTTTCTGCACGGACCACACAGAGAGCAATTGTTCTCGAAAATGCCCCAAACAATCGACGAATTTACGATTATTCGCTAAACCTTTCGTCCCCTATCTTCATTCATTCCTACTCAAGTGGCTCATTCGATACGTATTCCTCTTTCCCTTTCCGTGTTGCATAGGCTGCCCGTCAGCTGCGCCCTGATATTTATGACCTAACAGAGCTATTCTGAGACCACCCAGCCAGAGAGAGAATTCTTCGCCTCTTTTCTTTCCAAACCCCCAGATAAAACTTTATCTGCTGTTTACACTTTTAAACTCCAATCAAGCCTCGAACAATTAATACTTAATTAATTTCACACATCAACCACGCCCATTAATTACTAAATTAATGGCGGGGGTGGAGTCGTAACATCGGCCCCTCCTCAAGAAATCTAGAAGTCCTCTTCTGGGCCTATCGCTTTGCTCTTATCAATTTCCAGAGCAACCATTGAGTGCTACCTTTTCCCACAGGTAGAAATAATTCAAAATGGCAAAAATATTGCGTTTCTTGCCTTCAAGAGCATTGGAGCGACTTCCCAATTATCCCGCAATTTTGTTAATTAATTTAGAGAACATCCGAAAGAAAAAACAACGTAAATGAGAAATAAATAAAAAAAAACTGAACTGTAAAAGAACATGTGAGCCTGCCGAACTGTGATTCCTAGCTGCCTCATACAATACGCGACATGGCGGACAGATTTTAAAGTTTTCTTCAGGTTTTAGGATGGGGGGGGGTGTCCACTGTAACATTCCATCCCCCCATGAAAGAAAAAAAAAAAAGGGATGACTGGATGAAGTTTATTCATCCAATCACTCTATTTTTTTTTTAACTGTAAACACTCAACCCTTTCCCACCGTCGCAAGGCACCTAATTCCGGATTTAAGTGCCCGGAGTGGAAGGAAAGTTTAAGGATTTCATCACACGTTCATTGCTACCCGTCGAGATAGGCGGAAAAAAAAATTTTAATATGAGGCATAGCTTCGAGAATCCACGAGTTCCACAGATCTCTCACGTTCGATGCTCCTACACCCGCTTTTATCTACGCTCGATGCCAAATTCTTGCGTTCCACTGTCTTCGTGTTAGCCATTTTGTTTTTCTTACCCACTAAAATTATGGCAGTTCTTACAAAACAGCTTAAGGCTTACTTAATGCTAAATTATACAAAATTCGCACCGAACAAAACTAAATAAAAATAGTAATGGCAGTCAATTCGCACTTATTTTACGAACATGAGTGTTGTTCCGCTAGCTGCAAAATATAGGTATCGATCCTGGGACAACGGCACCATTAATGTTACACGGCACTAGCAGTGTTCCTGCCGAGTCTGCCGGTAACGGTGCTTGAGACCTGAAGTACAATTTAGTTGGCCACGGCACCAGGTGAGAATCTCAGGTGCACTGCTGCACTCAAAGATTCACACCAGAACATAAAAAATGAAAAGTTGAAGAATGACCCGAAGCATAAGGCTTGGGTGAATCCACCTTGTGAACAAAATAACAACAACAAATAAAAAATAAAATAATCTAAAAAAAAATGATACTTTGGGATCAGAGTTGTGATGAGGTTCACCCGCAATCACCAATTCGTGACTGAGTGTAGTGGTCCGGATCTTACTCCGGTACATTCAATCCCCAACCAGCCAGTACAACACTCACTTTCGCAAATAACACATGATTCTCAAATACACAACACAACATTTAATAACGTTCTGCGAGATTTAAACAGATACGGCGCTCTCTAGGCGCATAGACAATTGCCCCTCTTATGAGGGCAGCATACGGTGTCACACATTACTGTCGGAAGACACAAGCCGACTGAGTCTCCACCGGACTATCTGAACAAGAGATACTACTCGTGTACACACTAAATAGAGCTGCAGGTGATATTCATATACAATTGCTTAGAGAATGAAAAAAAAATTATATGCAAACGATCACATTAAAAATACTCGCGACACAAAATACACAAGCACGTTAATTTGCGGTATAAGATTATAGGTGCGAAATACTGCCAAAGTTAATTAACTAAATCTAATAAGCATGCACATGCAGATCCCTTCCCGCTCGCTTTGGCCCTGAACCAAAGTTAAAAGAAACTGTCCCGCCCAGCGGAATTTGGCCACACCTTCTCCCTTATTCATGTAAAAAAAGCAATCAGGAAATAGGCCCTGTAAGAAATTGAAATCTGTATGTGCAGGTATTTCCTCTGAGGTTCAGTCACTCAGCATTACTGCATCTATGTCCATGCAGCTTTGGGTGTCGGGATGGCACAAGTTCGCAGATGTGCGAAGAAGAAAGAAAAAGGAAATATTCATCTACTTACAGTTTCGTGACTTTGCTGTGCAAATCCGTTGTGCCTCACATAATATCACTCGACAAAAAAACACGCACACAGACACTTGCACCATGTGGCAGCACCGAAGATTCAACACTTCACTTTGACGCTTGATGTAAATGAAGCACACAATTAAAAATGGTAATATCACGCCGCACTTTGTTGCAATGATTAGAGTGCACACTGATCTATTCTCGTGACGATTTGAAGGTGGGCGTTAAGCAAAATAGGCCCTCTCACATCTGATGTTGCGGTTTCCAAGATTAATTTTCTCGGCCGAGCGAAATCAGACGTGCTTTTACCTTAAGCGTATATCGGCAACTCAACATTTCACCTGTATATTTGTTAGGTATCGAAGCCACCGCTCTTACGCTCATATTTTTCTTTCGACATGTTTTTATCCCGTCGCACTTACACGTAGTGGCTTCGCTGCTTGCGCGACCACACACACGCACACATGGGGCCTCGCTTCGCCCCGTAAGACAAGCGCATCTCTTCACTTCCTCCACAGTAGGGGATGAATGGGGGTGACGATTCCACACTGCAGTGGTTGGCATCCGAACCCGACTTTTTGTAGCTTCGCTTCTCATTGGAATGACCACTGTCTACTCGCAGACTTCTTAATTCCCCTGTAACTTGGCTTTCATTAGGCCAAACAGTCGCTGAGTTCCATTACGCTCCAGCCTAGAAATTTCTGCTTTATCCTGCGGATTTAGGCATTCTGCTGTCTTTATGGCAAACTGGCATCTCCAGCTGCCTCGAGTTGTCTCCATTTCTTACCAAATGCGGGGAGGTTTGCTGCTTCATTTTTCCCAATTCATTTTTTGCAGATCCAAGGCATCCAGCCTTTCACATCGGAGAGCGCACAGACAACTGAACTTTCTTCCTTATTTTCATGCCAAGTGCGAACTCTTATTTTTCTGCACGGACCACACAGAGAGCAATTGTTCTCGAAAATGCCCCAAACAATCGACGAATTTACGATTATTCGCTAAACCTTTCGTCCCCTATCTTCATTCATTCCTACTCAAGTGGCTCATTCGATACGTATTCCTCTTTCCCTTTCCGTGTTGCATAGGCTGCCCGTCAGCTGCGCCCTGATATTTATGACCTAACAGAGCTATTCTGAGACCACCCAGCCAGAGAGAGAATTCTTCGCCTCTTTTCTTTCCAAACCCCCAGATAAAACTTTATCTGCTGTTTACACTTTTAAACTCCAATCAAGCCTCGAACAATTAATACTTAATTAATTTCACACATCAACCACGCCCATTAATTACTAAATTAATGGCGGGGGGTGGGTCGTAACATCGGCCCCTCCTCAAGAAATCTAGAAGTCCTCTTCTGGGCCTATCGCTTTGCTCTTATCAATTTCCAGAGCAACCATTGAGTGCTACCTTTTCCCACAGGTAGAAATAATTCAAAATGGCAAAAATATTGCGTTTCTTGCCTTCAAGAGCATTGGAGCGACTTCCCAATTATCCCGCAATTTTTGTTAATTAATTTAGAGAACATCCGAAAGAAAAAACAACGTAAATGAGAAATAAATAAAAAAAAACTGAACTGTAAAAGAACATGTGAGCCTGCCGAACTGTGATTCCTAGCTGCCTCATACAATACGCGACATGGCGGACAGATTTTAAAGTTTTCTTCAGGTTTTAGGATGGGGGGGGGGGGGGTGTCCACTGTAACATTACTTTCAACAAGACAGTGCAATATGCCACACATCTACTGCAAGCATGAGTGAAATAGAAAGTTATTTCGTTGACCGAGTAATCTCGAAAAATCTGTGGCCGCAAAGATCGCCAGACCTGACGCCACCTCATTTCTTCTTGTGGGGTTTACCGAAGGGCCGAGAATACCGCCAATAAGCCTAGAATAATTGATGCCCTCAAAGATGCGATACGACGGGAATTTGCTCTGCCATTATCGAAGTCCTATTAGCACACGTCTTCGCCAATTTGCAGACTCGCATACAAAAGTGCAAGGATGTTGGAGGGGGCCATTTTCACCTTATGCTTTAGGAAGACTTTGTTTTGCAAGATACACTCTAAGTACATGCCAATTTTCATAGGGAACCATACAGACATAGAAAAATTATTGAGGAATGTTTGAGTTTCCTAGCGAGAGATAGAGTCACTCTGTAGAATGTCGTCTTCAACTTGTTTTTTGCTGTGAATGCATTGTCTTAATTTCTTTTCAAAATTTTGCATTACCGCGTATGAAAGTAGTACTGTATTTGAACAATTTCTTTGAAGAAACATTTCTTTTCTGTCTATCTAAATCAAATTTTAACGTCGTAATACGCAGACACAATGTCTAACCCCAACTTAATTTCCTTCCTTCAAGCCAGCTGCCTTACCTCCAAAGCAGTCGTCAGCCACATTCTTCTCCTTCACTGCCCCGGGAAAAGATTAAGAAGGCTGATATAGCTCTTATTTTTGGAGGGGGAGGGAGGGTTAATGACATTCGACGGGTTATAAGCAGTCGCCCGTCCCTTATTTAAGGCCCCTGGTTCTAGAGAAGGTAGATAGATAGTGCTGTATGACAAACACAACATCCATGCCTCATCGAGATTCGAACCTAGATGCATCTCGGACGAATACTCAGAAGCCAGCGCTCAGAGAACTGAGCCAATGGGGCGGTATGTATTAGTGTAGACTCCACTTTCCGCGTTGAAATCCACTACTTAGAAGCACCAACAACAACAGAGCAATTAGTATACATATAACTTCCGTCAGTGAATTCCTATCAACTCTTCTTATTCACCCCTGACAATACTAACGTGAAAAAAAGCTTAAACTAAGGATTTGAAAAAGTGGAGAACAATTGCATTTTCATGGTGCTGGGGATACTATTTTCATAATCTTTCTACGGAGACGTCAACAGAACACTTCCTAGGAGAAAATACATAGGGCTACACAACATGAAGCATGGAGAGATGCATGTTTGGTGTAACCAAGAAAGATAAAAAGAAGAACTCCTGGATATCGAAAATGACAAGAGTGGAAGACACCATGATAAGAATAAAATACCTGAAATGGCAATGACCTGCACTTGTTGCCGGAAGAACGGACCACCGATGGACAACCGAATTTCTAGACTGGATTCCAAGGGAAAGGGAAAGACCCAGAAGAAAACTGCGTGGGAGATAGGTGGACGGAGGAGACTGGTCCAAGACAGTCAATTTTTGAAGAAACTTGGGAGACCTTCATCCAGCAGTGAATTGATAATGAATGATAATGATGATGATGAAGATATATTCGAATTTATAGTACAAAACAAATTTGTCCGGGTCAGGTCCTGGTTGGGTCAAATTATGTGACGGCCGGGCCGGGGTCCAAAATTTCTGACTCGTTTCCAACTCTTGCTGTAGCCCATTCGCGACACGGTGCGATACGTAGTGCATTCGGACATGACCTTCGATGCACACGATGTTTATTTATTTAGTGATTTGCCAGGTTGTAGTCCTTCAATTTCCTCGCACGATTTTCCTTAATGTTCTCTTGATCCACCACACGTTTTCATTCACAGCATCGCCGATTGCTGAAAGCCTTTTGCGTGTCGCGCCAATTATGGTAAACCCTTGCTACGGTTGTGCGTAAAATGCCGTGAATCACAGCCTTTGGGAAACGCCCGAACCTGCACGCCTGGTGCCAACTATCATGCATTTTCAAAGTCGCTCAGACCACTCGTTTTGCCCATTCCTACCCTTATTTGAACACTAAATGATGCTCCTGATCGCTCTCGAGTGATGTCTTAGGTGTTAGAGTGGGCCATTTATGCGGATAGGGCAGGTGTACTTAATAAACTAGCACCTCAGTGAATCAAGTCACACATTTCGCTTTCAAGCATAACAAGAATCTCAATTCTCGTGAAGATATCTGGTATGCATATCTTTTTAGAGAACAAAGCAAGAAAAAATGGCGAAAAATGAACCAAGTAAGAGAATCAAAACCCACACGGATTAGATCTCTGAAGCTAAAGCGCAGAGTAAGAGTGAGGGTCCCTGGCTTTTAAGGAAATCAAGCTTTCTAGATCTTACATTGAAATTCATGCTGTGACAATATTCATTTGCTCAGTTTTTTTTTCTGGAACAAAACTTAATAAACCTCGGTATATTGGTTGATACTTGGTAGTTCAGTTTCCACTGAAATAAAGACGCTATATTTTGTACTCATATTCATTGATTCTCTTGCACAAGATAAGTGTTTTTGGGTTCCGAACCCAATATTTGAATTGGTTAGTGGATTTGGCCGTTTTCTGCAGAAATGTGAGGCAGAAAAAGATGAAAAAATCACATGTGCTACTGAAAATAAATCACCCCAGATTATGTTTTTTTTTATTTATCTGAGATTTTTTTTTTTTTTTTTTTTACAAAACAATTTTTTAATAAGAGAGCACTCTTCTCTTTCGTCTTGTGAACGACTTGCTTTACGACCCTCGTTTGTATCCATCTTAATCGGATTATCTATCTAAATTGGAGCAGGTAAAGGTAATATGATGTAAAGGTAATATGATGTAAAGGTAATATGATGAAAAGGTAATATGATGCAAAGGTAATATGATGGCTAAAGTTCCCTGATTCTGAGTCGACTTCGATGATTAAAAATCAGAAAACGCAACGTTTTTTTTTATGACTTTTGATAGTCATTGACTTATATCGAATGATCCAATTTTAGCTTTTAAATCATACTTATTTCTGGTAATGAAGGTGAACCGAAAATTCATTATGTCGCCCACTCAGTATACCAGATTTATGCGCATTTTTCCCGAGGGTGCTATGCAAGAAACATTAGCAGCATACTTAGATAAGCGGCCCTTGTTGCAGAGTGGTCTGAGAAATTGGCTTCTGACCATTCGTCCGAGAAAGACGCTCACATTCGTCCAGTGACTTAGGGACGAGCGACAACTTAGTCCCAAGAATTGCTCACGGCGGTCGAACGACTCGACAACCGTTAAAATTTTGTCAGGCTGCATGATTCTACGACGGAAGGTAGACTTCCAGGTGGACGAATGGTCAGAGACGCGGGTTTATGTCGAATTGCCAGAGTTGGACCTTGGCTCGCATCCCGGATGAGAGATGGGAAGAACTAGGGCTGTCCCTGCTCTATGGAATTGGTGGTCCTAAAACAGGCAGACAAACACTGCAAAATATGCTCAAGGTGATCGTTCAACTACCGAAAAAAAAAAAAAAAAGGCAGATAGTCCCGAAAAGAGTAAAAAAATCTTTACCCATATTTTTATTTAATGTACTGCGTCAGTATGAAACTTTAATATGATTTTAATATTTCTTGCTAGCATGTAGCAAGAATACACGCAGGTAAAGTTGATGTAGTGTCCGGCACGTCCATAAAAGTCGCACGTATTGCCGTTCTTCCTGAATAGTCGCAACGGGGAAAGCGCGGTGCTCGGGATTTTTCAAAAGCAAATGCAGTAAAACAAATATTAATCTTTCATTTCTGTGACATGAAATTTCCGCTGTGGGGCAATATATTATGAAATTAAAAAAGTGTTAGCTAAAAGTGTTTTTCTTTTATTCCTCGTATGACAAAGAGTGTTATTCAAAAAGTGATTGGATCGTTTCAGCGTCTTAAACAAAACCATGACAAGATAATATTTTCCCAGATGGCCACCGTAGCTACCCCTTTACCAGAATGTAAACAATAATTTCTACATGAATTTAAGTGAAAATGAGGTGTTATACCATTGTCTTTACTGTGGAAATAACTCCAACATTATCTTCAAATTTCGGATCTTCCCATGTTATCAAGGTGCTTTCATCTGTATTCGTCGCTGAGTCAACCGTAAATGATGGAGGACAATAGATGACAGTTGGCGGCTCTGTATCTGAAAATTAAATATCATGATTAACAATGCAAAATGAAGGTTTCATTTTTTTATCTGAGAAAGTATAAGCTGCTACATGGGATAAAAATGAACAGATAATAATATAAGTGCATTCACATATCATCCATGAAACTGAGAAAAGTCTAATAAGCACTTTACATCAAAAAGAAGGTCCGAAGAAAAAAAAAGAAAAGAATTTCCGGGGGTTCAAGAATGCAAGGGGACGTAAAAGCTGGATAAGAGCAAGCCAAACTTACAGAAAAAGAAATAGGGAGAGAAAGCGTTGAGACACTTATAGGGCAGAGAGAGCAAGGAAGGAAGTAAAATTCCAGGAGAGAGAAAAGGACAAGGAAACAACATTTTAGTGATAACAAACGTATGTACTAAAACAGAGAGTGAGAGAGAGAGTAGCGGAACTAGCGCGGAGGGAGGGGAGAGGGTGGGTGGGGGGGGGGGTGGATAGCTCCCTTCCCTAAAACAGACTTTTTCTTTTAAAATGCCCAAGATCGTAAATAAATAATGTATTTATTTTTGTAAAATATAGTAACAAATGCGTAGAATTTCGCAAATGCTTTATAGCTGTTAAAATTTGCTGTGAATTTGGAGATCATGTGGCCTGTTCTACGTTCAGTCAGAGAGAGAGAGAGAGAGAGAGAGCACAGGAAGATAAACAAAGAGGAAGCGAAAGGAGATTTTGAGTGATCATGAAAAGCAACGGGTGTCTTTTATTTGACGTAATATTTACACTAACTTAAGAGAGGAAATCGCCAGTATGACGATGAACAGAGCATTAATGACTTGACGAAGCGAAGTAAATGAACGTTCCTTTCGAAAGAAGTGGGAATCATGAATTGCGAAAGAGTAAACGAATATTTTAAAGAAGTATTACCGGTCATGTTACCCATGAATCATTCCATGATTCAAACTGGAATTTTTCAATTAAATTAAGCCACCCCAATAGAAAGGCTAAAATTTATTTTGAAAGATTCTATTCAAACACGATATCTAAAGCATGGAGGTCGCTTCATTGCAAAGCAGGCAACTGAAAAACAGTGCTGATTTTTCACTTGTTTTTTCCACTTTATGATTTAAAAATTCAGCACAATATTTTTTGATGAAAAAAGTTCTTAAAATGCTGTGAAATGCCAGGGAGGGGCATCTCTGTCAATTTGAGTATAACCCTTGTCTCTCCTTCAAATTTTTTTAGACCAGAGTAACCGCCCCTCCATAAGATAAGCTTCTAAGATCCGCCACTGGTGAAAGAGAAAGAGAGAATCGAAGATATGTTATGGTTTTATTTTCTCAGGCTTTCTCTTTTTCCTGTCATCTTTCTGTCTTTCCATCTTTGCTTCGCATTTTGTATTTTGTACGTACATCCTGAAAAATGCCCCAGGCACCCACTGTTAATTTATTGATTATCTCCATAATTGCATCTGTTTGACACTTCTTCGTGCAATTCCAAATTTCGCCATAAGTCATTCAAAGTTCAGATTTTATAGTCATAGATTAATACGGCAGTATCCAACAATCAAACTCTTTCATTTTCAAAAAGATTGGTACATCACTTCTACGGATATTTATTTTTCCAGAAGCCGTCCAACTTAAGAGCTCGCCTCCATTTTCCGATACCTCTAAATAGTCTTCCTTTTATATCTCTCGTTTGATCCAGGCAGCTACACCTGTAAACTTTCTGGGTTACTTGGTTACCGCTTAACATTCATCATAAATCATTCGCAATCCACAGCTGGATTAATGTCTCCCGAAGTCTCTTCCACAAATTTCTGGCTTGAGCTATTCTCTAGCAACTTTTGAATTTCATCTACCACTGTCCCACGTGGTTTTCTTCAGGGTCTTTTCCTGGCCCTTGGTGTCAAGTTTAGTATTTCAATTGCCCAACAGTAGTAAGTTTTTCTAGCAATACGTCCAGCTCAACGCTACTGGAGGATCTTTACTTTGATCATGTATCATCAGCTCTTGCCATTTTTCTGGTCTGCGCGAGTTACTTTCTATCTTTTTTAGTTACACCAATCATGCATCTCTCCATGCTGCTTTAAGTTCTCTGCAACCCATGCATGGATATTTTAGTTAAGGTAAATGTCTCTGAGATACATAAGTAAGAACTGGAAGGATGTATTGATTAAACACCTTTCTTTTAATACATAATGGTGAATCGCTCTTGAAAATTATACCGTTTCTTCCAAAGGTTCCCCAGCCAAGTTTTGTATGCCTATTAAATTCTTCTTCATATGGATGTCTCTTGATTTATCCACGAGAAATATAGGTATCAGTTACTTCTAAATTTACTCCGTCAATCTCTAAATCTTCATGTCTTGTAAATGCATTGAACATCAATTCCATTTTCTGTAAATTCATGTTTTATCTCATTTAACTCTTTGTCAGCAAGTTCTTGAATCATACTCTGCAGCACTGACTGGGTACTTCCAAAAATGACTCCGTCATCATCAAAACGAAGGTGGGTTGAACTATCTCCATTTATCTTTATCCCCATGTTTTCCCAATCCAATGACTGACAGACATTATGCAACGTGGTATTAAAGAGCTTGGGTGATATGGTGTCATCTTATCTCATTCCTTTTCGAAAAGAGTTTTGCACTATTTTTTTACTTTCAATTTCAATATGTTATCAATTTGCAAAATATTTGTACAGCTTTATAATCTTGTATCACCTTTGCTTTGCATTGATTTACCTTTAGTGCAATTATGCTACATGTTTGCTTGCTTAAATTTACTTTTAGTCAATTCAATTGATTTGGTGTTATCTATTAGGATCTTCCATGTCGTGTAGAAACATTTACATAAATTAGAAAAAACTTCTACAAACTATCCTGATTGTCGCTTTATTCCAGTTTAAAACAGTACTAAGAAATTTATGTCAGCGTGAAATCTCGGTA
Organism: Macrothele yani; assembly: GCA_039090855.1. Taxonomy (NCBI): domain Eukaryota; kingdom Metazoa; phylum Arthropoda; class Arachnida; order Araneae; family Macrothelidae; genus Macrothele; species Macrothele yani. Next base: position 46,393,300 of record CM077004.1, read on the forward strand.
GCAACAATAGTTTTAGAAGTGCCAATAGGTATTACCTCAGTGCTTTGTACGATAGTTATCATGAAATTTCGTCAACTTCTATATGGGTTTGGATTTATAAGAAGTTTTACACTAACAATAAATTTATTTGAGTGTCAGGTAGGAAAACGAATAAAATGTTATATTAACCACCTAGCGGGGGATTTCATGGACAACAGCTCAAATATTCCCAAACAGCAGCAGGTACAAGACAAATCTAAAAAAAAAAAAATAAAAAATGCAGAAGTGGATGGTAATTTTCCCATTAGTTTAATATGAGTGCAGTTCTTTCCGTGTGAAAATGTAGCACAAAAGGACCAAAATTGAAGTCTAAATATGCAAAAATTTAAATCGAGCAGACAGTTTACCTTTGATTTTGACAGTCCTTGTGCAGGATGATATTACATTCGGTGCTGTTGAACTTTTTGCAGTGTAAACGACATCTGTGGTTCCAGCAGGAAAAGTTACATTTCCGTACTTGACCCAGCTCGGTGAGACGGTAATGTGATCTACATCCACATTACTTTCCGGCTGAAGAATTTCTATTTCCATAGAGTCTTTACCCTTCGGTAATTCAACAGTGATATCCGGAAGACAGGCCACGTGAGGAAGTACTTTAACTAGAAAAGAAAACAATAAACATGACAATGTGTTATCCAAAATAATATGCACGTCATTTGGCTCAAAAGAACATGATGCGATATTATGCAGGGTGAGCCAATAAAGTTCGGTGAATGCTTTCGTAACGCGTAAACTGAAAGATTGTGAAAGGTGTGGCAACTTGCACGACGCAGTCAATCGCCGTAACCACCAGAGAGCTGTGAGAAAGGGAGCGTGATGCGGCAGCTGATGTAAGCGCATCTTGTTAGCTAGCAAAGAACCAATATCAAAGTCTGCTTCAAATTGGATTTTGCTGCTTTGGACCTCCCATCGTATTCACCTGATTGGGCACCGGCCGACTACTCCCCCACCCCGACTGAAATTAGCTCTGAAAGGGAAAAGATGTGACATTTCGGACATTCAAGCAAACGTGACGACCCAGCTGCAGCCGATAACAAAGGATATTTCTCATAGCTTCCAGCAGTTATACGAACGATGCCAAAAAGTGTATTATATCGGGAGGGTGGGGGGAAGCAATATCATATTTTGAAGGTAAGTAAAGTTAGTTTTTCTCGTTACTATTTTTACCCTGCACTCACCGAGATTTATTGACACACCATGTATAACGCAATATCGATCGAAGACTTATTGACAAAATGTTTCATAACTAAGGGTTTAATATACACAGTGCGTCAAAGAATTTTTAAGACTGGGTCTGTAAAATGAAATAGAAACAAGAAATTATAATTTTTTTTGGTTTGTTATTCCAAATAAGTCCCTCCGGCTTCAATACACTTGTTACAGCGATTTAATAATGATTCGAATGCCTGTTCCAGTTCATTTTGCGAAATTGCCTCCAAAGCACGCGTCGAAGCTGTTTGTATGGTCGAAATGTCATCAAACTAACACCCTTTTAACGTCATTTTAAGTTTTGGGAACAAAGAAAACTTGCAGGGTGCTAAATCATGCGAATACGGTGGATGATTCAACACACAGACGTTATTTTTCGCCAAAAATCTACAAACAAGAAGTCAGGTGTGACTGGGTGCATTATCGTGCAACAAACACCAACTGTTTTCATCTCGATATTCTGGACGAATGCGACGAATTCTGCCCATCAAACGCCTCAAAACATTTAAATAAAACTCACCAGTAATTGTTTGCCTACTTGGAACAATTCTTTGTGGATAATACCCTTACTATCGAAGAATGTAATGAGCATTGTTTTGATTTTCGATGGAACTTTTCTTGTTTTTTTGGCTTGTGGCGAGTTTTTTGACTTCCATTCCGCACTTTGTCGCTTTGTTTTAGAATCATATTGAAAACACCATGTTTCATCACTTGTAACAATCGATTTAGGGAAGTCTGGATCATTTTCAGCGGCTGAAATGATGTCTCTGCAATGTGCACTTCTCCTTGATTTTTGTTCATTGGTTAACGTGTGCGGAACAAATTTAGCACAGACTTTTGTTTTGCCCAAATCTTCATGCAGGATGGTTCGAATCGTTTCTTTGTTGATGTTTAAAGACTCTTCCATCATTCTTAGTGACGCACATCAATTGTGTGCCACGAAATCACGCACTTTTTCAATAATCTCAGGTGTCCTAGATGAACTTGGTCTTCCGGTATGCTTATCATCTTCTAGCGTCTCTCTTCCGTCAAAAAAACGTTTGTGTCACAGGAAAACATTTGATCTACTTAAACAAAACTCACCGTAAACTTATTTCATCATTTGGAACGTTTCTGAGACACTTTTACCAAGTTTTGCGTTAAATTTAATAACAGCCCTTTGTTCCATCTTAATAATTCAACATGAAAAAATTTTACTTCTCTAATGAATGGCCGTTTCGTTTGAGTTACTTTAACAACTGCGCAGTACTTTTGGCAGAAAGCAAGCAGATGGTCACGGTTTATACCGCATTCGCGATTACACTGGTTGTGCCACTGTAGGCTGAAATCTAGCGAAAGTCTTAAAAATTCTTTGACGCACTGTGTATGTGTATGATGTAATCATCATAGTGTTTCTGTCTCAAAAATATTTTTCAAATCTGACTTTTATGGAAGCAAAATATCGAGAAAGATGTCATATGTCCTAAATAACCGTAGCGAGAAAACCGCTGATTGTTTGCAGAAAAAAAATAAGAGCAAAATGTTCCACTTAAGTGTGGAGTATTTCCCCCACTTTTTTTTTTTTTGGGGGGGGGAGGCATAGAACCAAAAAATGTGACCTTTTCAATCGCATTTCCAGAAGCGGAGATGATGTTTTCAAGTGGAAATACAGAAATCACTCCCACTAGCACAAGAACTACGTAATTTTTTTTTATGGTAATTGCTTTTTTGTTTTTTTATGTAACATTTGGGAAGAAAACCAAAATGTTTCTCATGTTGGAAGATAAGCGACGGATAAAGCATTTTTTTTTCAAATATGACTTATATGGCAGAAGCAAGAGACATAAGGAAACCGAAAAGATACAATTACCCCCCTCCCCTTCCAAGCGGAAAATCTGAGCATTATTTGAAGTGGGTTTATGTGTGCAATATTCATCACATTGAATGTTGTTCAGCGGAGACACAGTCACTAACTATGAATCTCGCCGAGTGCATGACTTCGTAAAAAATCATCACATCTTACAAAGTGCATCACTTGGGGATATTTAATATTTAATACAGTCACTAACGTTACCCAGTGGTAGAACTGCAAAACATGAAAGCTGGAAAAATATAGTCAAATTATTTTTTCTCTTTCTAAAAGGCATATGACCCAAATAAAGTTTTCTAGTGGGACTTTTAAAAGTAGAGACAGTGAGAGAAATATGGTATATATTTATCCTAATTGTGTCCTTTTGAACAGAAAATATGCGTATAATATTTTACCTAGTAAGTGGTATGTAACCAAGAAATAATGTTTTCAATTGGGATTTTAGGAACAGAGATACAAGTACTTTTGTAAACACAAATATCCACTTTCGCCCCTAGTGGCAAATTTATAAGTAACGAAAAATTAGGAAACATGGAAAATATTCCACGCCTGTGCAATAGAAAAATAATTTTTCAAATGGAACTTTTAGAAGTAGAGATAGCTAGAAAAATCGAGTATATGTCTACACACTCCATTTTACATAGCGGAAAAACTTTGCATTACTTAAAAAAGAACGTACAGGAAAAACAACTTTTTAATCCGACTTTTAGAAGCAATGATATGAAAAAACAAGTACGGGTATATCGAGGTTAATAGCATTTGTATTTACACCCCCTAAAGGCCAGATTAATCATTCGAAAAACATCAAACTCTATGAATTATTAATACAGACATTTGACGTGGACCAGGAACATCAAACAGTAGTCATCGCTCTTTCCACGTTTATAAGTGAGTCACAGACAAATTCTCATTGGCCGCCACCGGGAATCGAACCCAAGGTCTTCCAGTTACTTTTGTTCTTACAGTTCCAAGTGTTCAACACGAAAAACATTTTTCAAGTCGAGCTAATAGGTGCAGAGATAAGTTGACCCCAGCGTTTAGCGACGGTCTGGTCGTAGTACCGCAGATGCATGAATTTTCAGAGCAGTCAAATTCTTTTTAAATTGTGTTTTCAATATAGTAACTCAATATATACCGGAAGCACAATTTATTAGGCACATTATTATAATACATATTATTAGACACACGCCGCCCATCAAACCCGCCCTATCTTGCCACAAGGTTGCGGTCAAACGAAACGCCTTGGGAACTATTAATAGGTCAGACGCCGATCTGCGGTATAATGTACCTACGACTGTGATGATGTCTAAACAAGGCGACCTGAGCGAGTTCTATCGTAGGCAGACAGTCGATGTGAAGAAGGGTTATGAACAGGCCAGATACATACGTCCTGAATAGCGTACCTGAGACTGTGATGATGAGTAAACACGGCGATCTGAGCGAGTTAGGTTGTGGGCAGATAATCGGAGCCAGGAAGGCGGGGATATGAATAGGTCAGATACCTGCCTGCTGTATGGAGTTCTTGAGACTGTGATGATGGGTAAACACGACGACCTGAGCGAATTCGATCGTGGGCAGATAGTCGATGTGCGAAAGATGCGGCTATGAACAGGTCAGATACCTATCTACTGCATAGTGTACCTGAGGCTGTGACGGCGAGTAAACACGCCGATCTGAGTAAGTTCTAACGTGAGCAGATGGCCGGATCAAAAAATATGAAAGACATCCAAGACTGCAGAACGTCTAGGATTTCCGCGAGCGTACCAGGAAGCCGCCGAGAAAATGTGGCCGTATAAGCGAGCTGCTGGTGTTCGAGATGAACGTCGTCTATCCCGTATAATAACGTAATAGATGGATAATGTTGGAATTCAAAGACGTGGCACCTACGATGATTTGTGCCAGGGCCATTCTGTGAACGATATAGCACGATTGGTCGGTGGGAGTCGAGACCCACATCGAGTTCCTTAAACGCACATCACCTGGCTATGAGGCTGTGCTGTGGGTGAGGAATGGGGGAGCATTCCTGTGAATTCGAAACCCTCTCACTCTCTGGAGTTGAACTCAACTTAGCGTTTGTGGGACCCACATGGAGCGATGCACTGGAATCCGAACTTCACCACCGGCAATTCTTGTCGCCTTAGGAACGGCCGTCCAAGAACGATGGGAATCCATACCAGCTAAACTTTCCATTACCTGGCAGAGTTCACCTCACAGCGTGTTGTTGCTGTTGTGAGGGCGAAAGGTGGGCCTGCACGTTATTAGGTAAGTGGGTATAACAAATTGTCCTTCCATTGTGTTTCCAACAGAAATTTCTAATACCTTATCCTATTCCGATATACGGGGTGCCGTACTCTTTTTCTTTCTTTTCCTTATTTACAGCTGTCTCAAGGCAATACAACTAGATGGCTAACACACAAAAAAGAAAAATTGTCTTGAATTTTATTACGTGGTGCTAGTAATGAAATCCAAGACAATTCTTTCATGCGATTTTTCATATGTTTTCTTCGTACAAGAATCGGGAAAAAAGTTTAAAATTTTTGTCGGAATGAAAAATCTTTTTCAGAGCACAGGAGTCCTCAAAACAAGGAGCCCACTAATGAAAAAAAACCAAAAAAACATTTACTATGAGCTGTTCAAAGGGGTATGTAACGATTGGTCGACAGTAATGATTAGTCGGCAGTAACGATTGGTCGACAGTAATGATTAGACGGCAGTAACGATTGGTCAACAGCACGTTTGATCGACATAACGATTGGTCGACAGCAACGACTGGTCAATATAACGATTAGTCGACACTGGTCGACATAAAAGGGTCTACGGAAATTGAAAAAAAACAAAAAATTGAATAAGTGCAAACAGTTTGGCGGTAAATTGCCCCACCGGAAGATTGCCACACAACTTTCAGCAACCCGGAAAATTGCCACACACAGAAAAATTGCCCCACCGGAAAATTGCCACATGGTTTTCATTAAGGGGACGAGCACAAATCGCTGTTTTTCCGAGAAACGCTTTGAATGTGTGGCAATCTTCCGGTGGGGCAATTTTCCGAGTTTTCGAATTATGTGTGGCAGTTTCCCCAAGGTGCCTATACCTAAAGTGCCACGGGGCCCTTTCGGAAATAACATTGTTCAGAAGGCCCTCTATATAGATTTCACTTAGAGTTCAAAAATGACACGGGGGCCTATTTGGAAATAATATGTTATAATGCTGTACGTTCTGAGGACTACATTCTAAAAGATATTACTTCCAAAAAGGAACGTTACGTTTTGAGAGGTCAGTACGTTCTGAGAGGTACCGCTGCGAATGTAAACCATAATCATCTGAACCAATGGTTATCTCGACCAATCGTTGTGTCGACTAGTCGTTACGGTCGACTGATCGTTATGTTGACCAATCGTGCTGTCGACCAATCGTTACTGTCGACTAGTCGTTACGGTCGACTGATCGCTATGTCGACCAATCGTGCTGTCGACCAATCGTTACGGTCGACTGATCGCTATGTCGACCAATCGTTACTGTCGACCAATCATTACTGTCGACCAATCGTTATTCGACCAATCGTGCGACACCGGTTCAAAGAGTATAGGTTCCTTAAACGGTAAGCAGTGCAATAGACACCAGACACGTGCCCCAAAAATGAAATTTCTGAAACATAGGGGCATCATTTTTATGTCGTTTTTGTCAAGCAGTGTAGTTTTATTTAAAGTCGAAGTGGTCAGGCATATGTTTTCGTTTTTCTTTTTTAATTGTTTAGAGATTTAACAACCGTTATATGAGGAATATGAAATGCTGCAAGCAGTCATCGTTTCTAATTTGGGGCCATTGTTTTCAGCGAAGGGACAGGGCCAACACCATCAGTCACTCACACCACGTATGCCTCATCTGGGATTCGAACCCTGGAACATCTTGGACAAGGAGTCAGAAGCCAGCGCCTCGAAGCACTCAGCCACTGGACAAGCGTTTGCACGGTTCGATGATGCGTAGTAAACGATAGTAAGTTTCTAATATCCTTACAGTAGAACGAACTGACGCTACGCAATTCGACGGACAAAGAATTTTGTAAAGCTATGTGCTTTTGTTCATCCTGAAGTGTATTAACGTGCTCTTGCCTCTCATAAGTTCTTTTGCCTTGCAGGTCTCCTCAAGCCGTCTCCTTTGGCCTCCTGCGCATTACACCATTAAGCACTTGCAATAATTTCAAAGTAAATGTACAGTACAATGGTTTACAATACAATGACGTTGCAAACCTAAGCAGAAAAGCTATTACGCTACACTCACTATTAAACTGGAAGTATTCACAGCTCCAAAAGTAGTATGTAAAGTAGTATTCACAGCTTCACAGCTCCAAAAGTAGTATATAAAGTAGTATTCACAGCTTCAAAAGTAGTTAAGCAGCAGGACGATTTCCCGTCCTGCTGCTGTGATATTGTAATCACAGCAGCAGGACAGCCTCGTGCGGTGATACGGTCCGGCAGGAGTAAAAGAGACGCAGTATGTTACCCTGGGACAGATTGGCCGACACTTCTTGCAACTGACGCTTTAAATCACGAACACTGGGACATGGAATAAGCTGGCGTCCGATTTGGTCCCACACGTGCTCGATGGGCGAGAGATCAGGCAATCTGGCAAGACACGGAAGCGTCGAAGCATGACGTAGAGAGTCCTGGGCAATCCGAGCCATGTGCGGACAGGTGTTATCTTGTTGGAAAATGGCTCCGGGCCGCTCCGCTAGGAAAGGCAGCACATAGGGCCGCATGATCTCCTGTACGTAGCGCTGGGCTGTCAACGTCTCTTGGATCACTGCGAGGGATGTCCGGCTGTCAATCGCGAAAATTCCCCAGATCATCGCGCCTGCAGTTCAGGACGTGCGTACAGTGAGGTTGGAATTTTAGCGCTCAACCTGCAGTCCTCCACATTCTGACACGGTGGTCGTTCTTTCCCATACAGAACCGGAATTCGTCGCTGAACACTATACGTCGTCAGTCCGTAGCATTCCTGACAGCACTGCAATCGACCCCGCCGATGGTCAGGTATTAATGGCAAAAAACGTAAAGGCCGTCGAGAGTGCAGATTCGCCTGAGGCCGGCGTCTGGAAATGGTTCTGGCTGACACAGGGGTCCCTTGTATAGCCGCCACATGTCTCTGGATATTGGACAAGGACGTCGTTGCATCAGTGCATGCCTCTCTTACGATCCCACGCTACTCTCTGCTGGTGGTGTGTCTGCATGGGTCGTCCGAAGCCAGACCGCCGTGTGTGCATTCTCGCGTCCATTGCTCCCAACACGATCGATGCGTACTGTCCGATCGGCCCAAATGGCGTTCGATTCGGCGAGCAAGCCACCCTGCCTCTCTCATTCCGACGATACGGCGTCGTTCAAACTCCGTCAATTGCCCGTACGCACATCTACGTCGGCTCCTCGGTATGTGTATCGCTCAGGGATCTCACCTGACTCTTACCGTGCACTTCGGCACGAATGTGGAGTCCTTTGCGGGGCGCCTTATAAGCCCCAAGGATTGCGATTTCAGCGCCGGTCTTGGACAAGTGGACATCCGGAATCGCACGAAACTTTAATCATTTGCATGTCTGTCCTGTCCGTAGCTATTCGCCGAATTTCGCGTTAATCGGACGGCTTTTTTCTTGGTGCGCGGATTTTATGACAATGAGTGTATGATTTTTGCTTTCTGTTGTTTCTTGCTCAGTATGTTACATGTAAGAATTTTAAAGCAACAGGCAAAATTTCCTGCATCTTATTGGCTCTCCATTCTTACTTGGCTGACAAGAAGGGAACTCCAGTGGTTTCCAAGACCGTGTCCTCTGGCAAGTGAACACAGGATCACCAACAAGATGGAACCCCGAGTGACATGTGAAGTAACATTTTTCAAGCACTTCTCCGCCGTGAGTTGCACATGAAGGAGGTTCCACGTTTCCGTTTTCAGGAGCTCCAATTATTGGTGGGCAAGTCAAAGCTTTAAAAGAAAATAATAACATTTGTAATAGTAATACTGAAAATAATTACGCAGTTATTCTAACTGCATCATAAATGTATCTCAGTGGGGAATTCAAAGGCGTCTTTTGCCACTAAAAGTCAATGCGTTGAAAAGCGACAACTGCAAACACAAAACAGTTAATTTCTCAAGAACAACTTCAGGTATTTTAATGCGAGTGCACCAACATCAAAACTGTAACTAAAGCAATGTTGAAGAGATAGGAATAAAAATTCTTGTTAACAGTAAACATTTCATGTATCGTATGTTTGAAAAACGATAAATAAAAAGCTAATTATTTTATTTGAGTTACACAAAGGACGCCAACATATAAAATCAATATAAAATGTGTATTAATGAGAATATAAATACACTGACCTACCATTAATACCTGGACACCAGCATGTGCACAAATAACCTGTATTTACAGAAAATTCCTTATTGTGCGCAAAAACCTTTGACCCTTATAACTGCATCTAGTCTTCGCTCTACCAGTTGTTGTTTTTTGCAAATGTCGGTCGATATGTTCCGCCATTTAGCCTTCAAAGCAGTGAACAATTGAGTTTTGTTTCTTGAACGATCTCTTCTACGCACCCGATGATCGAATTCGTCCCAGAAATTTTTTATAGGGTGCAGATCAGGAGCCTGGGCTGGATACTCTCACTTTTCGACACCCATGTCCTGAAATCAGTATGCAACAACGCGAGCAGTATGATAGGTGTATTATCATGCTGATAGAGGTATGGACTTTTCCTAGAGTACTATCACAACGTTGGTGGTGCATGTGTCAAAGTACAACTTATAATTCATGATTTTGTCCAAAACGACTAATGATCCCAAGTTGAACTACGAAAACCAGCTCCATACCATCACGCTGAATACATCAAATTTCACTATCGGGACTATTCAGTCCAGAATCCGCCACACCCAGAACAGTTCATCAGACTGGTCGACTGTGTACTGTGACTTGTCAGTTCAAAGCACAGTTTTGTCTTGGTCTACAGTCCAAGAATGACATTCTTTGCCCCGCTAATAGCCGTGTGGAATCAGCCGAAGTAATTAAAAGCTTATGGATGGCTTCTCCGACGTTTTCACTCATATCTTCCAGGGTTTTGCGCAGCGTACTGCTGCTAGCACCAGTTTCAATATAGTCTTACATACAGTTTACAGGATTTGAGAAAATGTTTTGGTTCTGAGAAGACTGTTCTTTGCAGAATTCGCCTGCGATGCTCTGTTAGCTTCGGAGGTTCACCGGGGTCGTTTCTGGGCCGAATTAGCCCCAGTCAGCTTTCATTTCCATATCACATCGCCAACCGTTGACCTTGGGATATTCAATACCGCTGAAAAGTCACGTACGGAGAGATGGCTCATGAGGTACCCTATTTACAATTTGCACTGGAAATCAATTGACTCTGTTGATCGGGTAAGCTTACGGTCACAGTAATGCTTATGTCCCGTTATAGTCCTACGGGCATACTTATAAGTTGGATCTGTGATGTGGTCAGGACTATAGCAGGTGTTTCTTATCTGGGAGGGCGGGACTTGGAACTATGTCCCTGCGAGTTCAAAATTACGCCCCTTCGAGTTTCATTCAAACAATATTTCAGGTTTTTGACATGATTTTATTAAAAATGTAAAAAATAGGTAAATACCCAAGAACCACAGGTTGAAAATACCAAGTAAAGCGTAAACATTATGTGAACGCCGATAACACAACACTCAACAGAAATGTAGAACGAAAAACAAACAAACTCAGAAAGAATGAGTATTGGGCAGTGAAAGTAAAAATAGGAAGAAGCTTTAAGGGTAGGGCTTGGGAAAATTACGTTCAAGGTTAAACGCTCAGAGAACTTTCTGCGTGAGAGCACAGCTGATTAATTAGTTCTTCATTCCAACAAGATGTTCGGAAAGGTCATGAAGGTTAGACATATTAGCATATTGTTTCTATGCCTCCATTCACTGTTTTGGAAAACCCCTTCGTAGACATCAGGTGTTCACACCTCACAGTGTATTTACTATACCCTGTGTGGTAAACTGCATGGTATACTGTATGAGACTAACCAAAGTCTTTAAAAATAAAATACTGAAGAATGTAACTTTCATTTTTAGTAACAATTTCTATGTTTTGCATTCCCGAGAGATGAATTTACGCCCCTGTAATGACCATTTTGGGAAGGCAACTGCCCTCCCTGCCCTTCCGGTAGTTACGGCCCTTGACGTGATCTTGCGTCTGTGACTCATTAAAAGTTCTGTCCAAGGCTGATTGGCCATTGTATTTAAAATTCACTTTGCTGAATTCCAACGTTTTGTGCCTTGCTTTAGAAAAAAAAAAGAACAGTTCTAGATAATATACAGATCAAGAGTTATGTTCAAGGTTGAACTAGATCACATATCAGGCTGTAACATTAAGGTGGATCTAACTAAAATATTTGCCTTGTATTTCCAATGGGCAAACTTCTGTAGCCATTTTCTTTACAATTAATACGTTCCCAAGGATGAATATTGACGCGTGACTCAGAAACAAGCACGCTGTTTCTATATCTTTATTTACATCGTTAGAACAGATGGATTTAATTATATTCTGAATTCATATCATTTGAGCGTGGGAATTTTTCTATAGGAAATTATTTCATTTATATATAAATCTCAGTCCTCGTTTAACAGGTCATATATTTTGCAGGCTAAAATACACGAACTGGCTACTTTTTCTACAAAACGCATTATCAGTGGTTAGCTAAGCCTAACATGATTACTGAAGCCTAACAGGATTACTGAAGCCTAACATGATTACTGAAGCCTAACATGATTACTGAAGCCTAACATGATTACTGAAGCCTAACACGATTACTGAAGCCTAACATGATTACTGAAGCCTAACATGATTACTGATGAAATGTGATTCGTGACAAAATCTGTCATTAACGTCGTTCCTGCCGATATTTACAAAATGAGCTAATAATTATATATGTATTATCCAAGTATGTTATACTTCTTTTCGTATTAGTACAGTTAGTCTGCAGGACCATTCCTGCTCTTAAGAATACATCTGCTCTTTTTTGTAGGAGGCACTTTCTATATAATGTTTATAACGTGAAATTATATAGATGATACAGCATCATCTTTCAGTCGCTTGTAAATTACTTTAGGTACTCAATTATCAGACTGAAAATGCTTATCACAAAAAACACTTTGTGGTGACTAGTCATGTGGCTGAAAATCCTGCTGAAATATTACTTCCAACTATAGTTGCTCCAGGTTCTAATCTCATGGAAATTCATGGAATAACATTTCTACACCTTTCTTTTTAGGAGATGTACACATTGGCAAAGAGCAGTAAACCGTCATGAACATGGATTACATTTCGCTGTAAAAACAACGGATTGTTTGTAAAACTAGTGGAATTGATTTCAAGAAACATAATCAAGGCACGCAAACAGCGGTGAAACTGTGTTGTTTATACCTTGCGACGAAGTTCCATCTAACGACAAAAGTCGTTTTACACTATAACTGGCCAATCGCCAAAAGTCTATTGTCTTCAAGGTTAAGTCTGTATTTGAATGAGTATTAGGTTTCACCTTCTGCGATAGATGGCGTAAAAAAAGCACTCCTTGGAGCTTGGGCATGGTTTTCCGTCTTGAGTGACTGCCCCAGAAGTTGGCGTCAGCGAATAACTGCAGACCTCACCATATTCAGAATGAAAGCGGTCTCTCGGTGTCTCCAAAATGAAAAGACAAAATACGCGCTGTTACGTTTTAACCAATGACATTATTTGGGGGTGGGGCCCAGGAAGTAGGTAGAGCTTTTGTAGCTCAAATTCAGGGGTTCTCTGCTAACGTACACATTTTATTTTCAAGAAATGAACGTACAATAGGATTTAAGATCATTTATGAAAGAAAATATTCCAATCTCACTTTTGCCCCATTCATTTATTTCTATTTGGCTCAGATAATTAGAAAAATCAGACAGAAATGGGAGATTTCGTTTCTTTCAGACAGAAACACTGCTGAGCTTACCTATCGCGCCATCTAACGCCTAATTGGATAAATTGAATTAAAAAAAAATTCTAACAAATTTTTCGGAATAATAACTGCGGCATATATTAACTATGGGCCGTTTTTATTTCTGCTCAAAATTTCAGACACTACAAAGTAATAGTCTTCGAGAAACTGTGTACAAAATAATTTATATTGCAGATATAGGATAGATGAACCCTAACACTCATTCAAAGACAGTCTTAATGTTATATCCTGTTCCTTCAGTTCTGCCTTGCACACGCTTTTAAAGAACCGGTTCTGCGAAAGCCAGGGGTATTTCAAAATTCAGTGAGATCTGGTAGCTAAATGCCAGGTACAGCTCTTTCTAGAAATGTGGAAACTATTAATTATTATGCACATAATAAGAGCTGTAGAACAAAAAAACCACTTACCAACGCATTCGGGTATTTTTCCTTTCCAGGAACCATCTTCACCACAAGAAATTCTTCCGCTGGGAATATTGAGCTTGTATCCTTTATGGCATTTAAAAGTGCACGAGGTGTTGTGCGGAAATTCTGTATTTACGGAAGGTACGTTATTTCCACGCACTTTGGAAGGGGAGCAGTTTAGTCTTGCGTTATGTGGAACTGCTATCTGAGGACATGTCACAGCTATAAAAAAGACAAATTTCTGACATAAGAACGTAAGAGAAGAAAAAATACTTTTACTGCTTTCTAGGTTTGAAACTACTTCACACCCACAGGCAAATGAATTACAGCAGAAGGTCATAGTACGCTAAAAAGGTTTTTAAATAATAGAAAAAGCCATCGGGCCTAATAAATCCAACAGGAATTACTCTTTCAGTCTGAAATACACTACAGGAAATAAAAAATGCAACACTTGCAAGAAATTATGCAAATGTGACGAAATTTTGGGAAGCGGTATTATATGTAAAAACATGCAAATGATTAGGTTTTCAGGCCGATCGAAACGATTGGACTGACGCGAGCTGACGTCACAGGTGCGCAGCAGCCAAACACAGATAAAGACAACCAAAAGCTTCCGATTTGAAAAAACGTTGTGGAAATTGTTCTAAGTCGCTAAAGATGCTTTTACGCAGACGTTCCAATAGTTGAGACTTTTGAGAGTGGAAGAATCATCGGCTTTAGAGGAGCTGGTTTGACATACAGAGATGTTGCCAACCTTGTTAACTTATAAATACGGTGCCAGTAGGTTCAAGAAGGATCCATTGCACGCTGACAAGGACGAGGAAGAGTGTGTACAAAGGGCATCCTAAAAGTAATGCCTCGTCCCTCATAAGATGTTTATTTGTAGCAGTTAAAAAGTGAAACTTGATGGCAAAATATGTACTTGGACATATTGTTAATGCTAGCCACTTCAAAGAATTGTCCGTCACTTTTTATACATTTCCGCCATCTTTGAACCCACTGGTAAAATCAATTTTGGAAAAATTCCTGAGGCTGTCGTTTCATCCATGAGTTCACAGCCAGTTTAACGTTTGTCACATCGTCGAAACGCTCCCCACGAAGGGTGTTTTTTAATGGGGCAAGTCTGAGGGAGCCAAATCAAGACTGTAGGATGGCTTGGGGCATCACCGTCAACCCCATTTTGGCAGTAGCCTGTGAAGTCTCCATTGAAGTGTGGGGACGTGCGCTATAATGGTATAAAACAACACTATGAAGTGGAATGTCTGATAGCTTCCTTTAGCTTCTTCAATGCCTGCACATAGTAATCACTGTTTATTGTTGCACCCCGTTCAAGGAAATCAGTCAAAATGACACAACGTTTGTCCCAGAAAATTGCCACCATCACTTTCCTTGTGGAACTAGTTGTTTTAACCTTTTTCTGTCGAGGTGAAGTTGTGCGGTGCCATTCCATTGACGCACGTTTTGTTTCTGAGTCATGAAAGAACACCCAGGTTTCATCCCCCGTCACAACATCAGAAACACCTCACCGTTCCTCTCATAACAGTCCCAGAGGTTTCGGAACATGTCCACACTTTGCTTACATTGTTCATGGGTTAGGTTTCTTTGGATCCACTTTGAGCAAATTTTTCTGTAGCCCAGATCCCTAGTTAATGTTTCCATAGCACTGTGACCACAATGAATTGCGTCATACAACTCCTGGATGGTGACACGACGATCATCTGTAATGAGGTCTTTTAATCGTTGCCTGTTGGCATCTTTCA
The DNA here is from genome assembly GCA_039090855.1 of Macrothele yani. Classification (NCBI taxonomy): domain Eukaryota; kingdom Metazoa; phylum Arthropoda; class Arachnida; order Araneae; family Macrothelidae; genus Macrothele; species Macrothele yani. Next base: position 46,408,565 of record CM077004.1, read on the forward strand.
CTTCAGTTGTGGGTCTTCCACTCCGTTGTTTATCCGATACCGAACTTTCACCCTCTCAAAACTCCTTCATCCATCTTCGGATATAACTGTACCAATAGTGGTAGCTTCATACACTGCCAGGAGTCTTGTGTGGATTTCTGGAGCCTCACATCCCTCTTTTTCCAGGAATTCAATTACGGCTCGCTATTTTTCTCTGTCATTCATGATCTTTATTTCCGATTCTGAAAATTTTGTTTCCACTTTGGTAACATACAGTATCTGTCAGTGCAGTTTAATTAAAAATCCCTTCAAAATGTTAAAAGTTATTAAGGAGGAGGCATTACTTTCAGGATGCCTCGTGTATGACCACGGAGCGACAGGACCGCCATTTGCGACGCATAGAATTGCGAGACAGGTTTGCAACTACAACGCAACTGTAAAAGGACTGGCAACAGGTAGCGCATCGAATAACTAACAGGCGGACGGTAAAAAAAACAGGATTTTATAGTTTTAATTGCGAGCCTATCGTCTGGCACTCCGTTTGCCCCTGGCATCTGCCCACACGCAAAAGTGTCTTCAGTGATGTTGCCTCAGACAAAATTGGAACGAACAAGAGTGGAGCACAGCGGTATTTAGTGACGAATCTCGTTTTTGTCTTAGTCATCAAGACATTTATCCAGGAGAAAGGAACGCCAACCAGTGCGTGCGACATCGTCACACACCTCCAGGACGGGGGCGTCTTGGTGTGGGGGTGCCATTAGGTGCACATCTCGGTCAGAACTGGCCATCATACGGGGATGTCTAACTTCCCAACGATATGTTATCAGCATTTGGCAGCCAGTGGTTGTCCCATTTGTTCAACAGTACGAAACCTTTTACCAGGAATATTAGTCGGCAGTTTCTGCATGAGGCCCTTATTAGTCAGCAGTTTCTACATGAGGCCCTTATTAGTCAGCAGTTTCTACATGAGGCCCTTATTAATATATATAAATGGACGATGTCATCGCTCTTTCCACGTTATTTTTTAAACAACGCATAGCGACTGAAAAATTGTATTCCGGCACCGCTGGGATCGAACCCCAGAACTCTCGATAACTAGTCGAGTGCGTTCGAATTTACGCTACGGCGCCAACAATTCTCAGCGCCCTGCGTGGTTTATCAGTCAGCATCTGACTACACGAATAGGTATTGATGGTCTCAGCAACTGAGATGGCGTCATCTGATGGCATTTAACGCAACAGCTATATAACTGTAGCTGATAAATTCAAAGGGCGATAGAAATGGTTAATATATATCAAATACGTGGAGATAATGTAAATGGACGATGTCATCGCTCTTTCCACGTTATTTTTTAAACAACGCATAGCGACTGAAAAATTGTATTCCGGCACCGCTGGGATTAGGCCCTTATTAGTCAGCAGTTTCTACATGAGGCCCTTATTAGTCAGTAGTTTCTACACGAGGCCCTTATTAGTCAGCAGTTTCTACATGAGGCCCTTATTAGTCAGCAGTTTCTACATGAGGCCCTTATTAGTCAGCAGTTTCTACATGAGGCCCTTATTAGTCAGCAGTTTCTACATGAACAAAACGTTTAGGTAATACCATGTCTAGCACGCTGGACGGACCTTTCACCTATTGAACACATCTGTCTGTGATGGGCCGATATCTCCAACAACACCGAAGAGTTGCGCCAACAACTGGCGCTGAAATGAAACAGAGACTTCTCTGTATTGGGCGTTCCATCCCTGACGAGCACATCATAGAGATGTACGATGGTCTTCCCCGATCTGTTTATGAACGCATTGCTGCGCGGGGCAGTTCGACATCATATTAATTATACCATTTTACCAGGTAGGTAAAAGGGTAATGTTCTATATCATATCTTTTTTCATTGGCAATGTAATCAATCGCACATGTATGCTATAACAGCTGCCTGCGTTTCAATGGTAACAGCTGCCTGCGTTTCAATGAAATGGAATTAATCTTTCCAGGTGTAGCAGTTTTTTCTCCTATTCGTTCTATTAACAGGAAAAGAATCTGCAACCTTCACTAATTCCTGAGCATGTTTGTCTTTGTTCGATGAAGCATTGTTTGTATCAGTGTTACTACCCAGCAAAAACACAAGTGCTGGGAAACAGCTGGCCACCAGCTGGCAGTGATGGGTCACTGCTGGCTGAAATCTGCCGCTCACGGCCCGGTAGTGGTCCGTTGGTGGCAGCGCTATCAGTTGGCGAGCCATTGATGGCCCTGCAGCATCGCCGTGAATTGTGGGCCTCCAAGCAAGTGCCACTAGTGGCCCGTTGCTGGCAACCAATGCAACCCCCAACAGCAGGTGGAAGCATCGGGACTGCGCATGCGCAGAAGCAACACTTGCTGTGTCTCTCGTGGTACCAGTTAGTTGAAGACGACGCTATCGCCATCGTGTTATTTTAGTGGATGTTAAGAAAAAAATCCATATGTGGAGAGGCAAATTAATTTCTTAATGAAATTTTACGTCGACGAAGATATCAGATTAAGCCGTGAAATACTAGATTACAGCCATGAAATACACCCACTCCATTCCCATGAATAACAATTGATGGAATGGAGTGGATGAATAACAAGAAAAAATTTGAAACCGCTTGAAACACATATTCTGGAAAACCATTAAAACAGCGTTTGTTGGAAAAAAAAATTATACGCATACAAAATTTATTAATTATTTGAAAGTAAAAAAAAAGCAACGCTATGTGGTGTACTCATCCATGGGTTGAATACACAAGACTGGGAGGAATTCGCTTCTAAAAATAACGAGAAGTAAAATAAAATATCTTTTACTCTTTAAAACAAATGTAGCTTCGGACAACGGAAACGAAAGACACAACGTTAAAAATGTAACAGAACAACGTTAAAAATGTAACAGAATGTGACATGAACCCGGGTAAATATATATTTATTCAAAAATCTCTTTTCAAGACGGCAAGGAATGTACAAAACTTTGGAAAGCGACTCTAAGTATGTACACGCCTTGAAAATGAGTGAAGTTCCCTTAATGTAAAAAAAAAAAAAAAAAAAAAAAAAACTATCGTTACGTTGAAAAAATTAATTTATCAATTATATGAAACTGACTTTTATGAAAAATACCTCGCAATATTGTAAAATGAAAGAAGGAAGCATTCGATTACAAATTGCATACCAAACAGATAGCTTCCAGCACAAGTCTGAGCGTAGCGAGCGCGGCTTCCACGCAAACGGCCCAGGATCAAATTTAGTCAGATGCAAACGGGCGTTTTTCCGGTCTGTTGAGAAAATTTCCCCAGCGCAGTGCGTTAATTCACAAGCTTCGTAAGGGTAGAAAATAAATTGTAGCTTTAGGAAACTACGGTTATCCTTGCTTTTTTTTTTATTATTATGGCTACTACTGGGAAATTGGCGGACAAGATTCGGCAAGCCACCAGTTACGTCACGTGGTTGCTGACTGCCACTAACGGCCCACTAGCGGACCACATTAGGCTACCCATCATTTCTGGCACGTGCTTGCAGGGCCTCTGAAGGGCCACTTGTGCCAGCTACTGCCTGTGATGGACCACTGATGGCCCTGTTGTGGCATATGACAACTGATGGGGTGCCAGCTGTTGGCCTGAACTGCTGGCCGTTCTGTTGGCCGCCCGGACATTTTATTGACGGTTCGGCAGCGGTAACATAGTGCTGGGCCATTGCTGACAGTGCTGGCTGCCAGCAATGGCCCAGTGCTGGCCCAGCAAGACTGTTTTTCCTGGGTAGGCGGTCAAAGGCAAAAATTAGAAGACAGAAACATGCAGCCAGTTATGAATGTGAATTTACAGTACAGGATAATGTAAATGTAATAAACACATTAGTATCGAATATGGCTGTTTTTATGGAACTGTGAGATATTTGCATATGGAATGCCAGCGGAAGTTATTTGAGCGTGCACTGTGATTGGTTTAGGTGTGTGACTAATCTATAAACCAATGTTCTCTGTTTTATCTGTTTTAAGGCTTTGCGTTGTATGTTTTACCAATTATGCTTAACTTTTGGACACCAATGTACACTATCTACCAACAAGTAATTGGACACCAGTGATAGCAAAGGAAAACAAAATTTATTCACCTTCAATAGTTGGTGAAGCCTCCACGAGCGGCGATTACAGCTGCGACCCTCCGGGGCATACTCTCAACCAGGCGTTGTACGACGGCTAGCGGTATTTTCTTCCACTCGGCTTGGAGAAGACAGGTCAGCTCCTTCACCGATTTCGGACGGTGGGGGCACCCCTTAAGTTGACGCTCCAACTCGTCCCAGAGGTGCTCGAGAGGGTTAAGGTCCGGGCTCTGCGCAGGCCAGTCCATTCGATTAACCGTATTGTCACCATACCAAGCCATGGTGAACCTCGCAACATGACAGGTGGCATTGTCATCCTGAAAGTAACATGGGTCCACCCGGTAAAACTGCCACAACGTAGGAAGTGCATGGTCATCCAAAATGGTGCAGTAGGTCTCGGCGTTGAGTCTACCAGGAATTGCAACAAAGGGTCCCGTGCCATACCAGGAGAAACACCCCCATAGCATAATTCCACCGCCGCCGAACTTCAGAGTTGGCACAATGCATTCCGGCAGGAGGCGTTCTCCAAGCAGACACCAAACCCAGACCCTGCCATCCGAACGGTACAGGGTGAACCTTGATTGACCGCTCCAGAGAACCTGTTTCCACTGTTCAACGGTCCACTGTCGACATTCTTTGCACCACGTTAGCCGAGCAGCGCTATTGGAGTTGGTGATCAAAGGCTTGTGGGCGGCAGCACGTCCATGATAACCGAGCAGATGGGCTTCCTTACGGATGGTATTCTTCGAAAGAACACTCCCGGATGCCTGTTGAAACTCCTCGCGGATGTGGCCCATCGATTTGGTGGGGTTCTTCAGAATTTCTCTGGCCAGCACCCGTCGGTTTCTAACTCCCAGGTTTGTGGGTCTGCCGGGTCGGGGCACATTCGGACAGTCACCTGTCATCTTCCACTTGCCAATCACGTAGGCCACTGTCGATTTTGGGTACTTCAACTCGCTGGATATGTCACGCATGGATCGGCCATTTCTGTGATACCCGACGATTACACCTTTCTATAAATCAGAGAGCTCCGAACTGCGTGGCATCTTGCATGCGACTGGTTGCGTTGTTGTTTCCCACACGATATTTAACGGCGGCGACCGTGACGTGTATCAGGACCGCAGATATCGTCGATTTGCAGGGGTGTCCAATTACTTGTTGGTAGATAGTGTATATCCTCCCTGTGTACATAGCTTTGCCATATGGATACTGGACGAACGTCGCCACCGAGGCAAAATCAGGACATTACAAGGTGCCATTCTTATTGCCACGCAGGCATCTCTATTACGACACCGCTTCAACAGAGCTCGGCGATTTCCTACAGTCACTGGCAGAAGACGCAATGGCTTCCGGAAGCTCAGACCTACTTCCATCAATCTTGGGTTCACCATCCGAGTCGTGACGGACCGTCCATAGCTGCCTCTATAGTCCTTCGAATGTTCTGTACAGTAGCTTGGGGCTCCGCAATTTTCCGGTAACGAATACGCCGATCAACACTTGATGGCGTCCACCTAACTGCACAGGTCCTGCTACGGCGAATGACACTGCCTTTTTGTAACCAATGTTTCAACAACGTCCAACAATTTTAGTATCACGATGCATATCAGCAGCGATTCGGCGAATCGATTAACCAGCTTCACGTAGACCCACGACCTTTCTTCTCTTAAACGCGCCCAACTGATGACAGGGTTGGCAACGAGGCCTACGATGTATTTTCGGTCCCTTGATATGCTGTAACAGACCTTGATACTCCGTTGCTTTGTTCCGTGCGATAAGTGCAACGACGGCACGGGATGAAGGATTTTGTGATTGATTATCAAATTAAACAATTACTGATATTTTGACTGATCATTTATCAAGAAAATTTTGAAGAGTAAATTCTTTTTATTAATATATACTGAAATAACACTGAGAATATAAAAATAATAATGCATTTCCAACAACAAAACGTGATGAACAGTCTTAAGTATGAAATGCACGCATCTGAGATTTTCCGCACAAATCTAACTGCAGCATGAATTATGGGGGTAAAAAACGAATGCATGCATATTCACAAGAAAAAAAAAAAGGCTTGTGTTAAACCTTTGCAAGAAATTTTATTTATAACAAAAAGAGCTCTTTAACTAACTGAACTCGCATGCTCTTTATGAGCAAATCTTGACGTAACCTTCTGAAATCTAAGGAGCTATACTCTGTTTAGCCAGCTACTCTCCTTGCTTTCAGCTAATGGTACACAGCTTAGCCATACCTACTGCGCATAGAAGAGACCTCAGACGTTGCAGTTCATCCCAATATCGTGAACTCGCTCATGGGAGATGTTGAATGTTGTCATGGGCGTAACTTGGCATTCGTGTGCCCGGGGCGAACCGCAAAATATTGCGTCCCAACCTGCTTCTCTCTCTCTCTCTCTCCCTTTCGCTTTCTCACTATCTTTCTCTTTCACTCTCTCTGTCTTTATGTCTCTCTCTCTCTCTATCTTTCTTTATCTCTCTCTCTCTATCTTTATCTCTCTCTCTCACACACACACACACCAAAAGAATATAAAACAACACTGAAAATCTAAGGGAGCACAAGCTACAGAGAAGAATTTTCAAGAAAAATAGCTTTAAATTAAAGACAGCAAAAAGCAGATACAATTTCTAAAATATAACAGTACTACAAAGGCTTTGTAACGAAACTAGGCGTAAAAATGCATTTCTAAGTTCTAACGAAACTAGGCGTAAAACAGGCACAATCAAAATGTGACTGTTTTTACAGATTTTTTTTTGTTGTTTTTTTGTTTGGGGATTTTACGACCACCGTGAGCAACTCAATGGGCTATAAGCAGTCGCCCGTCCCTAATTTAGGGTCACGGGTTCCAGGGAAGGGAGAGAGCCAGTGCCGTAAGACAAACACAACATCCATGCCTCACCGGGATTCGAACCCAGACCCCTTCCGTGTGAATGATCAGAAGCCATCGCTTAGACCACTGCGCCACCGGGGCGGCTTTACAGCTTTTCGCAACTGCTTCGGAGTTCGAACCGAATGTAGCCGACAGTCGGGGCACGCAGCCACAATAAAAACTGGATAGCCTCCAGAGAATCTTAAAAAATGTGAACATCCTTATATTGCAGCGCACGTATAGTCCATTCAACTAAAGAAGTACTGGGCGCCTCATTGTTGTAAAGGGGGTTCTTCTTCAGTTGGACGGACTTTACAATCACACCTTCATTACTGAATGTGAACAACTAAACATTTTGAGGAGGAAATTCTAATTTTTATTGCGCCAAAAACTTGTGTAAAAGTTTCAGTTCCAGTTGTAATCGCATTCTAAACAGTAATTTCTGCGCCGTCTCTTGAGCGGCCGCCCAGTCTGCTCGGCCCTACTTACGGCTCTGATGTTGTCTCATTGTGTTTCAGTGTTATTCTGCGGGCTTTCCTGAGCAGGTCATTAATGGAGTAAACATTTGCAGATGTCGACACGATATAAGGCCTCACTGTGTACCGTGCATCTTCAACACTATTTTTTCCATGTTTAAATTCTGCTATCTAGTTTATGACCGTCGCTTATAAGGACAATATTTCCCTAATGTTTGCTGCATGCCCTAACGAATTTCTTTCTGCGACATTTCATTTAAATGGAGTTATTCAATGACTGCACGGTTCTTGATTCTCACAACTATTGCCTTCTTCATTTACCTAACCGGAACCTTGTTTGACGCCCTCTAAACAAAAAAAGAAGACAAAATAGTTACAAACCTAAAATATTTCTGTAAACACATAGGAAGAGTCACAGCTCTAATTGGGTTTAACCCTCCTCCTCCTTCCCTTCCCGTGTGTGTCTTTAACTGTTAACCACAGGCTCTGTCGCTTAGATGGTGCCACGTTCGTAGCGACTAGACTTTGGAACAGTGGCTTAGTATTTGTAGATGGATGAGACAAGTTTCTCTCTGTAATCTATGTTTTCAGTCTTTTGAGAGGCTAAAACCAGCTACATGTCTCGATCATTATTCAAGAGTCCTTTACCAGATGGTAAGATTGTAAGTATGTACTGGCCAGTACACATGCATGCCTCAGGAAACTTGAAAATTACATCGTCCCGGAACAGAAATCGAATCCGCAGCTCGCGATTTACGTTCAAGTATGTTATCGTTACACCACCCAGAACGAAGAATTTCCAAGCAGCTAAGGATGTGTTTCAGGACTCAGACGAAACGCTCCGCCACGCGCAAATCGAAGTATGTATGATCCTTCATCTTAGCAGCATGCAAGAAGAAGGCGAATTCCCTGAAGAAATAACTCTTCAGAAATAAATGGTAGTCAACTAAATGTTCAGGCACTTGCATGCCAAATTAGTCAGGCAAGTTCACATGCATGCCTCAGAAAACTTGAAAATTGCATCGTCCTGGAAAGGGAATCGAACCAATAGCTCCCGATTTACGTTCAGGTATGGGTCGTGTAACGGTAACATACCTGAAGGTAAATCGGGAGCTGCGGGTTCGATTCCCGTTCCAGGACGATGAAATTTTCAAGTTTTTTGAGGCATGCATGTGCGCTTGCCAGATTAATTTGGCATCCATCTGTTTACACATTTATTTGACTATTACTGTATGTGCTACTTTTTCAATGGATCGCCGTACTGACGCTCACGACAATTTTAAAGGTCATCTTAATTGCAGTAAAGTGTCGGGATACGATTCTAAATTCCTATGTGAGGTTGTTGCTGGTTTTCTTGGCATAGATGTAATTTTAATGAATCACGACGCACGTCCAACAGTGCTAACGTCGTCGACGCATGCTCAAGAACTAGGTATGAAAAAAATGGAGTGACCAACATTTCCTCCAGATCATAGTCCCCCCCCCCACAACTGTGATATGCCCTAAGAGGGAGTACTGCACTATCCTCCAACGTCCCTCACCAAACCTTCTGAGACCTCAAGACGACTCTCGATAAATTAGCAGTGGTAATTATTGTACATTCACTACCTGGAGATCTTACAGAGGGTGTCTCATACATCTGTACACCAATCACTCACTCTAGTTTTATGGTTGTATCTTGTATTTGTCTTCATCGACTCACATTTGTAAGGATATGTACAGAATATATCCTATGTATAGAATAAAATATATCCTATGTATATGTTTAGTAAGGATATGTATAGAATATATCTCCGGTCAAGGATATGTATCACTGTACATTGTAAAACTAAGCGGTGTCAATTCACGGAAAATTCCTGAAAATACGTGCAGCAAAGTTGCCAGCAGGTCCCCAATTTTTAATGAAATTAAAAAGGTTTTCAAGATTTCGCTTCGAATAATGGAAACTATTAGTATTTTGATAGATTTTTCATTGTCACAAATTCCGTTTCTTACAGAAATGTGAGTTTTGGGGTTTTCCGTTTTTTTTTACACAGAAATTTCAGTCCAGATATTTTCGTCTTTGTACTGATATTTCTCGAGTTTCCAAAAACGCCGATTTTCACTTTTATAGTCTCTACACGGATATTTTTTCACTTCAAGAAATTTCTGTTCCCATTTTTTTTTGGTCTTTTTACGTAGCCCGCTGTCGTGCGAGGGAGGGTGGCAGTGGCTACGTTTCGCAAAACTTGGTGCCTCGAGGCAGGAGATTTTCCTTACATAGTGAAAGAAATCTTTTCTCGGCAACGGAGAGCTTCAAGCTCGCGACGATTTGTACGCTAGTGCAAAACGCTACTGACAAAGCCAGCAATACGCAGTGGCGGACCTAGGCCGGGGGGCTCAGGCCACCCAAATATAACAGTTTCTTTTGGGAATTATATATTAATTTTGATCAATTATGGGCACATGCAAAAATTGTGCCCCCCCCCCTTTTTTTTTTTAAAATCTAGAACAGCCACTGGCAATACCCTTCCCCTCCGGTCAAGTCTGAAGTACAAATGCAGGAAATAGAGTCGTGAGGGTAATCAAATGCGTTTAGCTATGAATTGTGGTTAATTACTCATTTTGTTTTCCCAAACAGGTTTATAATACGAATTTCTTAACGTAAGGGTGAAAAGGTGCGGGTCACGGAGTCGTCCGAGACAGGATGAACAAAGCACTAGGACTTCTGCTTGGGCTCTGGGAGAGAGCGGTTTGGAAAATTTTCCTCCGGGTCGTGAAAATGGCGAGAGAAGAAATGTCCGGAGTCTTGAAAACAAAGTCGGAAAAGATAAATTTAGCAGCCAGATAACTACAAAAGAATCCCAACAGAATAATAAGCTAAAATGGATCATCGAATTAATACTATAACGTATGATAAATGAAGCAGAACAAAGCTTTGACTGCTCTTTCCCACAATTCACTGAACAAACCTATTCTACACTACAAAGGAATAAGTCTCCCTTTGTTTCCGTCATCTGAGAAAATTACAGGTAAAATCCTGGAACTTCTAAGTTATTTGCAAACGAAGGTCTAACGAACCCTTGAGACAAGGCACTGACACAAACTTAGTGAACAGCCCTGTAATTTATGTATGAAAAATCCTTGAAATTCAGGTTTTTTCCGTCATTTCACGGAATAGGTTGTTAGTTCACGAAATTCACGAGAAGAATCACAGAAAATGGCTTGGAATTTCAGATAAGTTTTCACAATGGCATATTTCAAAAAGACTATAAAGTTTGACGTTAACTCGTTAATTACTTTTTGAGCAATGACATTTTTTTGTTTTGTTTAACTTTGGTACCCAGTGTATATGTTTAGCTTATCTGGTACACCGTGATAATTTTACGAAATTGGGCCGCTAGTTTTGTCCAAAGCCGCATAGTGTTTTAGACATGATCGATTTGATTTTTTTGTTCAAGTGTTGGGAACTAATAGCGTTTCTTCAAAATATTTAGTCGCACTAAATTTCAATCAATCCTTTTAAATATGAATTCACTGAGCGTCCTACTTGCATTTCACTGAAACAAAAATGTACTGAAAACACTCCTAAACTATAGAGCAAATACCACTTACCACTACACACCTTCTGGCTTGCATCCAAGCGGTAGCCAACAGCACAGGAACAGTAATATCCACCAGGGAAATTGTTGCAGATATCACTACATCCACCATTCTTCTCTAAGCATTCATTGATATCTAGGAAACAAAATCAAGGATGAGATAGTTCGATGGTGAAAGGCAAAGGGGTGTAGAAACATAAACGTAGAGGTAGAATACGAGTTCATCTAGAGTTAAATGGCTTAATACGAGTTCATCTACCTTGTCACTGCGTACTTTCGATTAATTAAAACATATAAAATACCAGGTAGAGCCTAGCTATTGGCAGGGCTGGGAGAGCGGTTGTCTTCCCAGAATGGTCATACTAGGAGTGCAAATTCATACTCTGAGGGACGTAGAACAATAGATAGTGTAAATAAATTTACTGAAAATTTTAACTGAAAAAGAAAGTTATTCACTTCAGTGTTTTCTTTTTTAAAGACTTCAGTTAGAGGCATAAAGTATTCCACGCAGCTAGCAAGGGTACTCTGTTAGGTATTAACTCCTCATATGCACCAAAGGAATTGCCCAAAACAGCTGAGAGAAGCATATAAAGCAATTTCCGTATATGACTAACCGCCGTGACCTTTCCAAATAAGCTGAAGGGATAAAAGCTAATTGGTCATCTGTGCTCCATCGTAGAAAGCCCCTCTGACCATTTAATTTTGAACGAAATCCTTCTGTGTCCCAAATTCTGCACATGTAAGGTACATATAGTTGACCATCATCAAAATGGTCTTTTCTGTTTTGCGAAAATCATCCATTACTTTTTTGATAATCGTGAGGGGGGGGGGGGTTATGAATTTCAACATAGTTTTGGTTCATTCATTTATGAAACATTTTCGTTATAAACTAGAAATAGGTAGATTTTACCTATGCAAGAATAAGCATCAACTTCTGAAGAGGTGTAACCTTCGGAACAACTGCAGTTGAAGCTTCCTATTGTGTTGTGGCATGCTATTTGACATCCTCCGTTCTTAATGGCGCATTCATCAATATCTGAAAAAGTAGGAAACATGTTTAAATTATATGCACGAACTTCACCCTTCTGTACAACACATAATAAGGAAAACAATGTTATCTTCATTATTTTGGCTGTAGCCCTTCATTCCTGTTAAGGTACCGTGTCCTCCACGAATTCATCGTCATCATTATGGCGCTGACATGATTAATTTTCCTGGGCATTACAATGATTTGGTTTCCCGTTGCGCACTTCCTCATCGGAATATCGTAGCCCTTGGTGGTCCTAGGATAGGGGAACTGCAAGAAATGGCTCATGTAGTCCAGAGTCAATTTTAAGAATCGACCAGCAAACTGGATGGTTGGCGACGGGATTTGTGCCCTCAACACACTGCCTTCTAAACAGCCACGCGGCATGCACGTTAACTAAATGCATCACGCGATGGTAGCAGTGCATTCGTAGGAAACAATTTTTTGTTTTGCATTCTGGTTGACCGAAGCCTACACAGGTATAGGGCATAATCAAAAGGACCGCTGGGCATGAAACAAGGCAAAAGACGGAGACAAGTTTGACTAATCACCCATATGTAAATATAGACAGAGAGAGTGTAGAGCACTGGACAACATCATAGATGGAGACAAAATAGTTGGTTAATCAACCAAGTGTTAGACGCAGCTAAAGACAGCGCTTCACAGAGACTTAGGAAGACCAAATAATTGGTAATTACCCACATGCCAGGCCGGGCCAAACAGAACGTTGCGTACAGAATGTGATCAATGACGAAGAAAAATGAATCATGCTTCAGATGCTAGATGGGTGTTATCTTGCTGGAAAACGGAGTGCTGTAGGCCATTCAGGAACAGTATCAAAATGAGCTGCAGAACCTCGCTCACGCATTGTGCAGCTGTCAGTGGGCCCGTGATGCGGACAAGAGGTGACATGTTGTCATTCCCAATAGCACCCCATACCATGATGCCTGCCTGACGGGCGGTGTGGCGGTCGCGAATGAAACCGGGATCCGTCCGCTCACCAGGATGTCACCAGACACGGATCCGTCGATCGCCAGCACCCGGACAGAAACGGGATTCATCACTGAAGACCACAATGATCCAATCGTGACCCTAGTTCACATGAACTAGGCACCAAACCAGACGTGCGCTACTAGACTGGTAGTCGAAGGCAGTCGACGTAACGGTTGCTTACTGCGCAGGTTTGCCACATATAACTTTCGGTTTCGGGTGGTGATGGCGACGTCAATGGCGGATGATACAGCACGTCGAATATCGGCTGCAGTGCTTTCTGGTGACGAACGAGCGTGTCGAAATATCCGTCAGTCCAGACGTCTGTTGGACCGCACCACTGTCGCTCCGACGCACGTACGGACCTTTCTGCAGCCACTGGTGCCAGAAGCGACGAACAGTTCGTGCATCCCATTGCACATGCGCAGCCATGCGACGGGAAGACCAGCACGCTTCGCACAGGCGAACAATTCTTCATCTCTGAAACACATCCAAACAGCAATAAACCAGCAGACGGCGTGTACTCGGCATTTTCGGCCTTCGCTGAACAGTTTCCCAACACAAACAACAAATCTGTAAATTCCGCGGTACTTCCACCAGCGACTGCATATCACCATCCCTGTTGCTGCTAGTACCATTACCTCACGAACGTGGGATGTCATTGACTCCGATTTAACATCATTTGCATATCTCGAATGGCTATACCCCCTGCGATTTGCATGTTTGTAGCACACCTCCTTCTGGGTGGGGAAATTTCTATGTAGAACAGTGCATTTGGCCATAAAAATGGGCATTCTGATTCACTGTTCGAAATTGAAATTGCCCCTTCACGAAGAAAAAGAGTCAAACGAACCGAAAATCCCCAGACACGTAGAATAGGCGGTGAATAATAATACATGATTTGATTTTCAAGGTGGTACATTTATTTTACAGGCTACAAGAAAGGGTCGTATCACATCAGTAAATACGTTGCGTAACCGCCCTGTTGTGAAGTTTCATGAGCCACATGGCGCGCTAAGGAGGAATACATTTTTCTAATGGTGTCCCAGGGTATCTGGGATTACGCAACGTTTGCATGGTCCCAAAATCCAGTGGCATTCTCGGCGACCAATAAGAGGCTCCCAAGCGTCGTTCAATGACATGCCCGATCGGAGCCAGATTCGGTGATCTTTTATTCCATGAAAACATAAGGATCCCTTGTAGGCACGGTGTGTAGCCGAGCGTTATCTTGCCAGGAAATGACCTCTGGGATACCACTCAAAAATGGTGAAAGCTCGGGCTGTAAAATGAGTTTATAAAAAAGACCGGTTTTTCGCACCTGCACTACACTTCGACAAATCCTATAATGAAATACAAGGTTTTCGATAAACTGACCCTTTGGTGAGGTATTATTTAGATGATAAGAACGTTTACGTGAAGTGATCCTTCGATGAAATGAAACTTTCGATATAGTGACCCTTGAGCGAAGTGATTTCCGGTTAAGTGACCTTTCGGTGAATTAATCATCGGGAAAACTAATTAGATTCGAGTTCGATATGTTTCTCTGAGGGTAAAGTGGTTGTTCTCTAAGTAGTATAGATGTTTATAATTAGATTTTTGATTCTTTACCATTAATTTCAAACTTTACGGAAATCGATAACAGTTTGTTTCGTGGTAATCGACTAAAATTGTGAGTTGTTAAATACATCATCCATTTTTGACGTAGAACTACGCCTTATGGTACGATACAGATTAGGGGTGGACACGACATAATTGTCTGATCGATTTCAATTTGCAATAACTCCGGGGTTATCGGGGGCGTAGCTACGGTGCTAGTATCGTTTGATAGCGCATAGATGACATTTAGTGACAATTATAAGTGGTGTTGCCGTCTGATCAATGGCAGTTCGTGACAGCGTGCCGAAGTGGACGGTCATTTTTGTGCCCTGCGCCGCGAGTATACTTTTGTTTTCGTTTTCCATACTTCTGAACTAAAGGTGATTAAACATTGATCTTGGTATGTAATTAATGTTAACGTAGTAGACTAGTCGTGTGAATTGAAAAAAATTACAATTGCAACTGTTAACAATATGAGTAGATGGTAATGTAACTATACTTTATTATTATTTTTTCACAGATTTGTATAATTAGCGGGGGGAAAAAACAACAACATCAAAGTGCCACGAAAATGCGAAGTTGAGCGCAGGAAGGAGCAGTGGGAACTGAAAAGACTGGAAGAACAATAAATTTGTGGACCTAAGAAACCCCAAAGTACCAATGCTGAGCGCTGAAAACGCTATCGCAATGCCGAACGAGCGCGTCAAAGTGAGCCCGTTGTGAGCACCTCTAGCGTTCCGGTCGACGTCGAGGAGCCAATGGACGTTCACATGGACTGGAGCCGTATTACGTAAAGCCAACGACTTATAAAAGTATTTAAGAAAAAGCAACTGCGGAATTCCAGAAAACATTCATCATTAACGAGTTTGCCCGAGTATTTGAAGTCTGCGACTACCACTGTGTATTTTATTCACGATCTTATCATAGGCAACAGACAGGGCATACGTAGTTCTACGATCAAACACAGCGAGCGAATCCACTTCGGCCCAATCGATTCACGACTGTAGCTCACAAGCGTTGTATGGCAAGGGATCAGAAAACGGGCTTCACTGCAACTAATGCTTATTTTATTCATGCGGGACCACAGAAAGTTTAACACTCACGTGTGAAACCATTCTGCAGAAAAAGAGAAGGATCGTAGGTACTTACCAACGCAAATTTTTTGATCACTCGTCACCTCAAAACCGACTGGGCAGAAGCAGTGAGCGCTTCCAGGAGTGTTAATACATTCACCTGAACAGCCAAAATTCTCCAGTTCACATTCGTCAATATCTGCAAAATAAGCATATGGTAAAACATCTGTGAAAAATCCATAAAATAAACTGAATGGACAAAAAAAACTGAATGAACAGATTATTATATACATGAATGAACAAATAGACTAAACTGAATGAAAAAATTATTATATACATCTAAAAAATAACGCGTTCCTCAATCTTATATCCTTACAATAGCTGCCGGTAAGGACTCAATGAGGTGTTGAATACACGGACGTGGTATTGATACCCATGAAATCAGGATCGCTTGTCTGGTGGGGGTTGGCGGGCTCCAACAGATCTTTCCAATTCGTTCCACAAATTCTCATGTCCGGTAATCAAGGGGGCAATTCGAGTCTGGTAAACTCAAATGAATTCTCCTAAATACAATTGATCGCCGCTAGGGAAGTATGCCGTGTGGCGTTGCCCTTTTGGAAGATGGCGTCATGGTGTGGAAAGAGAATCGTCACGAACGGGAGTAGATGGTAGGCGAGGATGTTATTATACTTAGTGCAAGTGAAGGACGTCTCGACGAATAAGAGTGGTCCCAAGGAAGCTCATGTAAATGCACCCTAAAGTGTAACGCCGCCTCCACCTCACTGTATGACCCTAACTTGGAAAGCTGGATCCATCCTTTCATGCAGTTTAAGCCCCACACGCACCCTCCCATAGGAGTGATACAGTTGAAACCCTGATTCAACAACGTGTTTTTATTTCTCCGCAATGCACTTGCGATCATCATCATTATTAGTGTTCTGTCTCTTGACACGTCCAACGGTGTATCAGCAAGTTCTATTCCTCTATTTTCCTCTGTGCCTTGATTCCTCCATCATTTCTTGATAGCCTCCTGTGCCCATTATATCATCAAGCATCATTAGTCGTCTCCTTCCTCTTGGTCGCTTTCCTTCAATTTTCCCTTCTATCATTCTTTTCAATCGGATGCCTCTTCTTAACGCATGTCCTATTCAGTTACATTTCTTTTCCTTATGGTCATTAGTAAATCCCTTTCTTCTTCAACTCTTTGCAATAGGCATTTGCAAACTGCAGACTAAAATTTCGGTGCTTTACAGATAACAAGGGGAAGAGAGGACCTGCCATAGCTTATTTTTTCATGGTATGACAGATAGTCTTTATGCGTGAGCTTATGGACGTACCCTCATTAAATTCCGATGTTATCAGATCCGCGGTAGACGTGCGATTCCTTGTGAAGATGCGAGAAAATCTGCGCTAATTCAAGGCCGCCTCGAAAAAACAAGGCGCCGATTTGGCATTAGAGAGATGAGTTTCCTCTTTTAGTGACGTCACGCAGAAACCAAGGCTTCCGATTGGTTTCCAACGCTGTCGCGTATACGTCAAGCTCGACACCGACGAATCAGGCTGTGCAACACGTGACGCCACAAACGGAAGGAACTCATCTATCTAATGTCATGGCTTTGTAATATCTACACGGTCTTGGCTCATCTCAAAAGTCCATTGCACGCTTACGGCCACATTTCTCCCGTTGGTTGGAAGTTTTGGCGTATTTTTCGTAGTCTTGAAACACACGCGCGACAACCTGACGTGGAAATCACAAAAGTTCAGCAGTTGCGGTGATTGAACAACCGGCCTTCCTTGCAGCTACTACCTGGCCACGGTCAAATTCATTTATGTAGCTGTCCTTACCCATTATTACTTTTCCGTATATGGTTTCTAATGCATAGAGACTGGCTTTACCGATGAGTCATTATATTACGACCACCTACCTAATAAGCTGTAGGACACCCTTTAGCTCGCAAAAAAGCATTGATTTGATGAATTCGCGATACAGTGCGTCGCATAAATATAGAGACCGTCTACTTTGCGACGTGAACGCAATGCGAATATAGGTAGGAAGCTGAAGTGATACCTATGTAATTAAACATAACCCTACAACAAACGTTTCGATCCGTCGAGATGACCGGAGTGTGTGAAAAGAACACAACAAAGTGAAATAGTATAATTTTAAGTGTATCATAAATATAAAGACAACTATGTAAAGTAGCCACATGCAAATGAGATGTACAAATTAGCATGTTGTACGCACTCGCATGGGCCGTAATTTGGTCCAGCCTACAAAAGACAGCGGACCTGTCGTCAGACATTCATTTGCCGAAATGCCACGCAACAGTCAACTTTCTGGTGAGGAGGTGCAGAAGATTTGGAGACTGAGAGCAAATGGATTGCCTGTAGCGAAAATTTGTAAAGTCATGGGGAGGAGTAGGGCAGTCATTTTTAAGACTTTATCGAAACGTGGTGCGTTAACTGCCAGAAAAATGCCTGGAAGACCTCGAATAACAACCAAACGAGATGGTCGTGCCGTCATGCGTTTAGTTTCATCCCAAAGGTTATCACTACGTCAAGTTTCTCGGACTGTTGGTGTCACCGTCTCAAAGGACACAGTTCATCGACGAATCAAGGAAAGTCGCAACATTGTGCTCCGTAAAATAAGCCGTCTGCCACACCTCACGCGGCGCCACAAGGAAGCTAGGTTGTTATGGGCAAGCAACGACATGCACTAGATGGACGAGTGGATCACAACTATATTCTCCGATGAGAAAAAGTTCAACCTGGACGGTCGTGACGGTTGGAACTGCTATTGACGTGATTAACGACGTGAGCCACGCACCTTCTTCAGCAGACAGAAAGGAGGGGGGATCTGTGATCGTCTGGGGAGCTTTTGCGTTCAATGGGACAACGGATATCGCTTTCCTGCAAAGCAGGCAAAACTCCGAAACGTATCAGGACATACTCAGCAGTCACATTTTACCGTTTGCAGAAACTCTAGCGGGTGTTGATTTTCTGTTCCAGCAAGACAATGCCTTTATATATTGATCTGCATCAAAGAAAAGCTGGTTTAACACTCATCATGTGACCGTAATGGATTGACGTGTTCTCAGTCCAGATCTGAACGCTATCGAAAACCTCTTGGATATCCTCGCTCGTGATGTGTATGCGAAAGGACAGCAGTTCTCAAGTGTGGTGACATTGAAAGAGCAGATTGAACGAAGCTGGTACGGACTCCGTCCAGAACACTTACATCACTTGGTGGACAGCATGCCCATTCGGGTTTGAAGCAAGTATCGGTGATACTCGCTGTATGGCTCCAAGCTCCTACAATCATCCCACGTTGAAAGTCCATCAAATCGCATTTTTTACCCATCTCGTCATTCGAAAATCACTCTACTACTGTCGCAAGCACTAAGCTTTCCCTTTTTATACTAGCCTCGCCCTCTGGCAGCAACAGCGTACAGCCATACCTCATTTGCTTAAAACTGTCAGGTGGTCATAATAAAGTGCCCACTCAGTGTATATATACTGCTCTGTGAATTTCACCTGCGTCACCGTTCGGTCTCCAGGCGCGCTTATTTCTCTAGGCTGGGGGTGGTCATTATGAAATGGCTGATCGGTGTATATACAGGCGTTGACAGTTTCAGCTTCCCACGTGACTAGACGCGATACTTCTGCTTTGCATATTGTTATCAGGGTGTAAGTAATAATTTGTCCATTGAAGATAAAAGGGAATTTATAAATAGTATAAACTAAAAGCAGTCAGATGTTGTACGATAAACCATTATCTCTATGAAAAACCCAAGTACAAAATGCTGAATGAGCTGATAATAAACTCTTTGGTAGAAAACAAATTTAACATTTTAATGGATTGGATTGGAGGTTTAACGACCACAGTGAGCAACTCAATGGGCTATAAGAAGCCGTCCGTCCCTAATTTAGGGTCACGTGTTCCAGGGAAGGGAGAGAGCCAGTGCCGTAAGACAAACACAACATCCATGCTTCACCGGGATTCGAACCCGGACCTCTTTCGGACGAATGATCAGAGGCCATAGCTTAGACCACTGCGCCACCGGGGTAATGAGAATTGAGTACGATTTGAGAAATAAACACGCCTGACCGATTTTCAAAGTTCTAAAAACAGAGTGTTTTAAATTTTAAATCAAAGGACAAGAATTCTTAAACACAAAAAAAATACATTTAATTTCTTCATTCATGAACATTTTTGACTTCGGCATTGAATAAAAAGTAACTGCTAATAGTGTCGAACCCGTTCTCAAAGCCGACCAAATTAAAGTGCTCGGAGGAATTTTCCAGTACTTGTGTCCATAAATGGGCAAAGGCAGTTCAAGAATTTGGTTCAAGCAGCTACGCAGTTGCGATGTAATTTCCCATTCTGTTGTCCTCATAATTGGATCTTTTGTGAACAGCTGCCTCTTATGCCCTTAACAATTTTTTTTATAGATATAACAAGGTTTTCTTCTACGACAATCGTTTCGTTCGTTTACTTCATAATCTCATTACGTAAACTTAAGCACTGGAAAATGCTTCACATTATAAAAAAATTGCTTCTTAATAGAATGGGAAGTGGTTGTTCACATGTGGATTTCCAAAGGTGAGTTAGCTCATGATTTAAATGTTGTATCTCATTGGTTTACCTCTAAATTGCAGTTACAGAAGCCGCCCCGGTGACGCAGTGGTCTAAACGATGGCTTCTGGTCATTCGTCCGAGATGGTTCTGGGTTCGAATCCCGGTGAGGCATGGATGTTGTGTTTGTCTTACGGCCCTGGCTCTCTCCCTTCCCTGGAACCAGTGTTCCTAAATTAGGGACGGGCGACTGCTTATAGCCAACTGAGTTACTCCCTGCGGTCGTTAAACCCCTAATAAAAAAAGAACTAGTTACAGAACATTACAATTGTTAACTCATTCGAATAAGATGATTCATTATATCCATGTGTCTGATACATATAAAAACACTTTTCTATTGATTTTAATAAAACTATAAGTACATACCAGTACATTGAATTCCTTGAGAAGGATTACCAGTGTATCCGCTGTCACAAGTACAGTCTTCCAGAGACGTTTTCCCTTCCCCAGGGGTGTGCGAATTTGGAGGACACTCTTGACACGAACCTGTTTCAGACATGTAGGAATCCTTCGGACAACCTGCGTGAGGAAAGCGAATGCGAAGTTTAATTATAAATCATTATCGTTGTGGTCGATAATATTAGAAGCAATAATAATGGACATTTCTCAAAACGGTTGCTTGAATTAAAAAAGAGCTGAACAGTATGAGTCTAAACAATGCTTTGGAAAAGAGGCGATTAATAAAATTAAATTCATTATCCGATTGTTTATTACATTAAAAGTTATTAAAGATTATACATTATTATCACGTAAACGTATTATAGGGGAAAGCTAGGATAAAAATACTTGACAGAGGAACATGAAGCGCTGTTATAAAATTTTCATAAGAATCCATTTACTGACTGTGAAATTTGTTGCAAAATCCAGGAAAAGAGAAATTCTTCTATAGCAAGTTATTGATTATAAAAATGCACGTGGTTCTTTTTCGGGTAGCTGAAGCTAGAAATTTTTCTCCATAAATTAAATCGGATGACCTCTGTTTCCTAAAAATTCTGAACAGATGCATAAAGGAATGTCATTTAGAAAGGCAATATGGTAAAAAATGGTGTAGGTTGTATAAAGGGCATTTTAATTCAAGCACACAATTTTAGTTTACCGTAGTTTTGTGTGGGTCATCTTTAGCTATTAAGAAAAACATTACACATTAAAATCAAAGTACCCAAATTATGAACATGAAATGATCTTGAAGCTGGAGATAATTTCGAGGGATACTAATTTGCATACAGCTTCAAGATCATTTATACACAGAAGAGCAATTGAATTAGAGATAACTGTCTCTTAACATGTAGCACCACCTTTCGACCTGGTGACGGCGGTGATTCGTCTCGGCATGGACTCGACAAGATACCGGAAGCGTTGGGAAGCCATGCTGATCCACGATCCCTGAACAAGCTCTCACAGTTCACGAATATTTGATGGAGGGGGGGGTCAGAGCCTCGAACATCTCTCTCGATGGCATCCCAGATGTGCTCGACGGGATTGAGGTCAGGTGATCTAGAGCGCCAAGGAAGCAAAGTCACGCCGGTAGAATGTACATCCAACCATTCGGATACAATTCGGGAGCGATGGCACGGTGCATTGCCTTGTTGCAGGATGAGGTCCCCAGTGGGATGTTGAAGACGCACAAACGGGAGCAAATGGTCGTCCAGGATATCCCGGTAACGTTGACCTGTGAGGGACGATGTTACACGTACTAGGGGTCCCATTTCAGTCCAAGTAAACAGTACCCCGGCCGCCCCGGTGGCGCAGTGGTCTAAGGCGCTGGCCTATGATCGTTCGTCCGTAAGGGGTCCGGGTTCGAATCCCGGTCAGGCATGGATGTTGTGTTTGTCTTACGGCACTGGCTCTCTCCCTTCCCTGGAACCAGTGACCCTAAATTAGGGACGGGCGACTGCTCATAGCCCATTGAGTTGCTCACGGTGGTCGTTAAACCCCCAATCAAAAAAAAAAAAAAAAAAAAACAGTACCCAGACGAGAATGCCACCCCCACGAGCTTGAAGAGTACCCTGCTAGCAAGAAGGATCCATTGCTTCATGTGGTTTGCACCGTACTCGTATCCTGCCATCCGCGTGTACCAACGTGAATCTCGACTCATCTGTCCAGGCAACATTTTCCCACATGTCGTGGGACGATGGCTTCTGTACCCAATAGCGAGGAGATGATTCTGGATGGTGTGGCTGCTTACACGTTTTTGTGCACCAGCGTTAAATTGCCGAGTTATTTCTTGCACTGTGGCCCGTCTACCCGCTGTTACAATGCGAGCTAGCCGACGATGACCCCGCTCATCCACACGCTGTTGTCCACGGCAGTTGGCCTTTGCAGAGATGGTTTCACCGGATTCGATGTACTCACGGTGCACCCGTGACACAGTGGCTCGTGAAAATCCCAGTGCCTGCACGACTTCCGAGATGGAGTGACCCATTCGTCGGGCCCCGACAATTTGCCCACGATCAAATGCGCTCAGATCCTTCGTCTTACCCATACTGCGTCCGACACTTACTGATTCCCGTCGCATCACTCCTTATATTGTCGGATCACTGCATACGTCATGTCGTTTCCGTTTACAGGGCCGCCCACAGCGCCACATTTGCATAACGCCAGATGTCTCTAATTCAATTGCTCTTCAGTATAAATAGATCGTTCACAACGTATAATTGAAAAATTAACGTTATGAAATTTGATCTGCTTACCAACCCATGTATTACTTTCCAACTTCAAGTAGCCAGGTAAGCAAGAGCACTCATAACTTCCAATTGTATTTGTACGTTTGTGATGACAATTAATTGTCCTCTCACTCGCGCACTCATCTCTAAATAGGTTGTTCACAACGTATAAATAGATCACTTACAAAATATAAATAGATTATTCACAACGTATTAATAGGTCATTCACAACGTATAAATAGATCATTCACAGCGTATAATTAGATCGTTCACAACGTATAATTGGAAAATTAACGTTATAAAATTTTATCTGCTTACCAACACATGTATTATTTTCCAGCTTCAAGTATCCAGGTAAGCAAGAGCACACATAACTTCCAATTGTATTTGTACATTTATGATGACATTTATTTGTCCTCTCACTCGCGCATTCATCTCTATCTGCAAGGAAAAAGACAACAAACATCAGTACAGCATACTATGAAGCAAGTGTAAAAACAATGGTCGATTAAATCAACAACGTTTAGTTACAATTACATCGTATCTTAAGGGTTACTTTGGTTTCGCCGAGCGTTTGGCTGGACTTCATCAAGCGAAAATCGAGCAAACATATTTAAATCATTCTGACATCATCAGCGTTCTGACGGCCACAGGCTGTCGTGTGTTGTTTCCACGAGCGCATGAAGTAAATGGAATACATGCCATGTCGTTAGCAAGTCGTGAAAACGCTCAATACATATTGAAAGCTTCCAAAATATCAAGTTTGATATCTAAATCTGGTTTATGAATAAATTTAGCGTTTTCAAGCAAAACACTTATTGTTATTTTTATGAAAATGTTGAGCTATAGTGAATCTATGCTGTTAGCATAGATTCACAAGTTGTTGGAGTGCATCTACGTCTACAGCATGCCAGGCATTCAGTCCTTTAACTGGCTCATATTGGACGGAAGCGGACTTTACAACCGGATCTGTTTTTCTAACATGTTCCATACATTCTCAATGGGTTACAGATCCGGGCGTACTGATGGCCTGGGATGATGGCGGAAGTGGTTGTCATGCCCGCTGAACCACTGCTGAACACATTTCGCGCGATGGACAGTGGCATTGTCGTCCCTGAAACAGACATAACCTAATTTAATAAAAGCCAACATTGTAGGATGGACTTGATCGATAAAAATGTTCAAATAATCCTTGGGAGACACCCCACCTTCCAGTAATATCAGGGTACCCGCTACGTACCAACAGAACGTGCCCACACAATGACATCACCTCCAGAAACTGAGTTGTGTTTACAATGCAAGCTGGGTCCATTGCATCATGGGGCTACCGCCAAACCCTCTGCCAGCCCTCAGTAATGTATAAAAGGGCGGTTCTGCATCAGTGGAGGGTCACTGTTAACCTATGGGACCCTCCACTTTAGTAGGTGGAGGGTCCCATAAGTTAACATTGACCCTCTACTGATGCAGAACCGCCCTTTTATACACTACTGACATCTGTACAGAACAAGGTGTACCGTGACTCATTGTACCACATGACGTTTTCCCAGTCTTCCAGTATCCAGTCACGGTGTTTCTGACACCATTATATACGGACTTTCCGGTTCTTAGCAGAAATTAGTGGTTTCCGTAAAGGCATGCACGGCTGCCAGTAGCGCTAATCTTCAATTCCTTGCGCATAGTTTGCTGAGGTATTGGTCGGGAACATCCTTCATTGAATACTTCAATCAGTTGCTGCACACAAGTCCTGCTTCTCCGTACAAGCCTTCTGAGATGACGGCGATCTCATTCCTGACAGATTATCGTCGACTCTTAGATAAGCAATGTTGGCTATTTTCCCACTGATTAAAAACATGGGACATCACACCTTTTGAGAAACCAGTCAGCTCTGCTGTTTTAAAAATCGTTGCTCTAGCCAGACAGGTACCCACAATAAGCCCATTATTGAACTCCGCAAGATCCTATGTTTTTCTATTGTGCTCAACACTACCGACGAGAAGCAATCTTAAATAGTAGCTTAGATCACGTGGTGAAGCACTGGACCACGTATTTTGCTGCCTAAGTGACGTTTACATACATCTGCAGAAAGGTTTCCAATTCAGTGGCCGGTGTGTGCACTTGCAATATAGTACCATGGTGGATAACGTCATAGTTTAGTCACCAATGATTTCTTCATTTCAAAGAGTCAGACAAGAAAAACTCTCTTAACATTTTATGATCATCGCAATACACATACAGGTCGATGTTCAAGAAACATTAATTTCCACTAACAGGATTTGAGATGGATTACCAGTCGGAAGTACATCTGTGTTTATAAATTACATTTGGGAAATCCTTTTTGAATCCGATTCATGCAGGCATGGCCAAAATATTCTCTACCATTTCTAGCTGTTTGATGCAAAATATTTTCTTGCATAAATAGTGATTTTTTCTCCTTCCACACCTCAGACTCTGCAGATCGGCTTGAACATATTCTTTCAGTAG
Source organism: Macrothele yani (assembly GCA_039090855.1). Lineage (NCBI taxonomy): Eukaryota > Metazoa > Arthropoda > Arachnida > Araneae > Macrothelidae > Macrothele > Macrothele yani. The sequence continues at coordinate 46,434,046 of CM077004.1, forward strand.
TAGCTGATTCTAACGGCGATGAATATTATACAGATCACTTACTCGAAAAATGTGCAGACAGAATTTATTTTTTTCCATGTGTTTTAAAAACTACGTGAAAAGTAAAGCTTAAGGAAACTGTTACCAAAACTGTTCTTATAAACGTTCTAAATAAAAGGGAAACGTGGGCATACCTTCGCACGTTTTTCCGTCTGTGGAAAGAAAAAATCCATTTGGACATCTGCAATAGGCACTACCCCTTGTGTTTACGCATTCGTGAGAGCATCCAAATTTATCTTGAGAACATTCGTCGATATCTAGAGAGGAAGAAATGAGGTTAGTTTATGTCCTTAGATCAATCAGCAGTGAGGAAGTACAAATTATCTATTGTACAACGGACACACTTAGCAGCATTTGTTAAATAGTTAGCTATCGCTTGGAAGTCGGGAGCTTAAGGTGCTGGTTTCTTGTATCACTGTCTCTTGGTTAGAATACAGAGTAATGTTTCATTCATTGTTTGTAAACTTACCCAACTGATCCGTACCTCGGACTCAGTCGCTGTAAGTGCACCTGGTCACCCAAACTGTTGAGGTGCACTAGTGATGCAACTTGAATAAGCTCACCAAAGTTGAATGATGTAAGAATACCTTCATATTTCCAAGTCACTAAGAGATTTCTATATTGAAATTCCTTAGCAAGGGCCACATCGAAGAAGAAACTAACAGACGTATAAACTTTAGCTGGAGATCATTTGGAAAAAATAACGCACATTTTCAGGAGCAATTTACCATTATGTCTTAAAAGAAAAGTGTTGAATCAATGCACCTCTCCATATGGATCAGCGACACGGTTCTTAACTGAAAAAGACATGCATCATAGACTACGGACAACTCAAAGAAGCCGGAAAATATGCATTTTTGGTGTACACAACAGAGATAGGATAAAGAACTGATGAAACAGGAAAATGAGAAGAGTTGATGACATCATCAAGTGACAATGGGATGGATATATTGCTAGAAAAACTGACCACCGATGGACAATCGCAATACTCGATTGGATATCAAGGGACAGGAAAAGATCCAGAAAAAGACACCGTGGGAGATGAGTGGACGAATTTCAGGAGCATTCCGGAGTGACATGGAAGAGAATTGCTCAAGATAGAGTTGTGGAAGGGACTTGGAGAGGCTTTCATTCAGCCGTGGACTGAGAATGGTTATTGTTCTGGTTCTGCTACACTAGGAAGTGGTGAGGCGATTTACATGCAAATTGGCAGGCATGATTGTAAGGTGCCGATACACTGAGTTGTAGCAGTTAAAATGGGGCGTGCTGAAAGCAAGCATGATACAGAAGCACCACACCTGATCAATCAAAATGGTCACCGGTGGCATCAATACACTTCTGCTAACGGGCCTAAACGGTGTTCATGCCAACTTCGAAAAACTCCGTTCTCTAGATGCGAAATTCTTCTGACACCTGGTACACACCAGCATTCTTATTAAAAGTCCTCTTGGGCAGAAGACGGTCCAGGTGACGAAAGAAGTAATAGCCCATTGGTGCAAGATCAGGAGAGTAGGCATAATGTGGCAGAGTCTCATTTTCTAAATGGTGAAATTTCTGCATAGCACTAGCCAACAATGGTTCTGCGGTAAACGCGAAAGTAGGTGATTCTTGTGGAAATCTGTGTCCTAAATCCGAAAATAACGTTAGTTTTGGTCCATCACATCTAGTTGTTTCGCAATATTGTTTTTCCCGTAAAAATGAATTGACGCATCCACATTGTATGTAATGTAGAGCCATCTCCTCACAATCGCACTTAAATATCCACAAAGAACTTGACTTAAATCTAGGAAATGCTATATTACTTTGAGAAATGCCCCTTGTCAACGAATGTTCCTGCGTACTTCTGCGTTTCGTTATTGTTTATGTTTTCAGACGCCGCTGCGTCGCGTCAGATCCGTCAGCGCGACACTAGGCGACGGGCCGCCGCTTGTTTATTGTATCCCTAAGAATTTCTGTTTGAAGAACCCTCACATTCCCTGATTGAATATTCTATCAGTTGAGCAGACAGCAGTCATCCTTGTGCATGTGCCCGTCCTATATTGGAAGTGTGAAAGTAAAACGTGAGTTTGTAAGTATGGCTAGTACGTCGGGATTGTGTAGAAGACAGTGTGTACAAAGTCCTCAGCAATTTTGTTACATTTGTGAATGTTATGTGTTTGATGGTAAGGTACGTAAAAAAGATTCATTCGGGAAGAAACTATACTTTGCGTACTTCAAAGTGAAAGTCGGCGACCAAGATAAGTCGTTTGTACCTCACGTTGCTTGTAACAGTTGTGTCGAGGGACTGCGGTACTGGTACGAAGGAAAACGGAAAGCAATGCCGTTTGCAATTCCAATGATATGGCGTGAACAGAAGAATCACCACGATGACTGTTATTTCTGTATGTGCAATGTTGCTGGTTATAACAGAAAGAATAAGAAAGGAATTGAATACCCAAATCTGCCATCAACCATACGGCCTGTTCCTCATGGACTTGACTTACCAGTACCTACACCACCAGCTAACTTCAGTGATGAATCTGAAAGCAGTTCTCTACATTCAGACACTGACGACATACGTTTCGAACCAGAAGAATTTGACCATTCACCAAAAATGTTTACTCAACCCGAGTTGAATGACTTGATTAGAGAACTGGGGCTCACGAAGGAAAAGAGTGAATTACTAGGCTCAAGACTTTATGAAAAAAAACCTGCTAGCACCTGGAGTTACATTTTCTTGGTACAGGAATCGTGACAAGTGTTTTCGTAAGTACTACTCAAAGGAAGATGATCTGGTTTTTTGTACGGACATCCGTAATCTTATTCATCAGTTGGGAGAGGAAATCTATCAACCTAGTTCCTGGCGCCTTTTCATTGACTTTTCCAAAAGAAGCCTCAAGGCGGCTTTACTTCATAACGGCAACAAATTCGCTTCTGTACCACTTGCTCATTTCACAAAGTTGTCAGAATCATACGAAACATTAAAGTTAGTGCTTGAAAAAATTAAATTCCATGAACATGAATGGCAAATATGTGGTGACTTGAAAGTCGTTGGAATATTGTTAGGACAGCAGAGAGGATACACAAAATTTCCCTGTTTCCTTTGCGAGTCGGATAGCAGAGCCAGGGACAAACATTGGAATACTGCACATTGGCCTGAGAGGAAGAAACTGACAACAGGTTCCAAGAATGTCATTAATGAAAGTCTAGTTGATCGTGAGAATATTCTACTCCCTCCGTTACACATAAAACATTATGAAACAATTTGTAAAGGCACTAGACAAAAGTCGTCCATGCTTCCAGTACTTATGCACAACATTTCTTTCATTGTCACAAGCTAAACTCAGGGAGGGAATATTTGATGGCCCGCAAATTCGTAAACTGATGATGGATAACAATTTCACCTGGACAATGATCGAAACTGAAGAAGAGGCGTGGAACGCTTTAAAAAGAAGTGGTGAAAAAGTTTCCTGGAAACGTAAAGGACCCGTCGTACAAGACAATTGTACAAAATATGTTGGACAAATTCAAATCGCTTGGTTGTAATATGAGCCTAAAACTTCACTTCTTAAGTGCACATCTCGATTACTTCCCTCCGAATTTGGGAGATTTGAGTGAAGAGCAAGGTGAAAGGTTCCACTATAATGAATTAGCTTTATTTGCTTTCCGCTAAGCTAATTATTATGAATGATTCTCTTCTTACCAGCTAACTAATGATATACTTGCACTAAGCTTCAAAATAATGAATTCCCAAAAGGGTGTTGTTACTAGTTAATTACGAACTTAAACGAAGTCTCAACGCTGGTTATTTATAGTAAGTAATAAAAGTATTAAACCTAACAGCCAGACAGAGGTCTGACAAAAACTATGAATTGAGAAAGACTGAACTTACTGAAAAACTTGTTTATTTCCAAGACTCTTGGTCAACTAAGGCACTCATATATCTTGTACATAATAATGAATAAACTTTCCTCTTATTGTACACACTCTCTCATAACAACACCTCGCAACGCCAACACACCAACCAACACCCAAGTCTCGATGAACGCGCCTATATACTAGCTACCACCACGTCATGACTTACACTCATTGCCAGATCTCATTCAGCGGGGTGAAATAATATTTCGTTCAGTAGGAAGATAATTTACATAGTAAAATAAAATAACCAGAGATAGTAAAATCAAAAGGAAAGTGAATATAGAGTATACGTTACATCATCTCCCCCTTAATTTTTCTTTTTTTTCTTTTCTTTTTTCTTTTCGTTTTTTATGTCCGAAAAACCTATCAATTTTGGAGTGTAAGTCTTACATTTCGGTGATTGACGTTTCTCGACCTCTTTTTTGATTTGTTGTTTGGTGGTAGCCGTATTTACATTATCAAACTTGGCATGACAATTTACGAATTTGTATTCGACTGTGAAATTTGTAGTGTAGAACAAAACAAACCTGCATCGGCATACTTTCCTTTTATTCTGCCTAGCAGGAATCACTTTTTTAATTTCAAATGACGTTCTCATTATTCGGTGAATACATACCAACTGTATCAGCAGCGAAGATTGCCTGAAGCTGCCTAACAGTAACAATTTTATTATTTTCATTTCAAATTACGTTCGCCTCATTCGTTGAAATACATACCAACTGTATCAGCAGCGAAGATTGCCTGAAGCTGCCTAACAGTAACAATTTTATTATTTTCATTTCAAATTACGTTCGCCTTAGTCGTTGAAATACATACCAACTGTATCAGCAGCGAAATTTACCTGGAGCTGCCTAACAGTAACAATTTTATTATTTTACCCCTAAGCACATAGATATATATAAAAAAAGTGGATTAGTAGATGGACATAGAAGAAATATAAAAAAAAAAAAACACACATATATACACAAAAAAGAATGCATAGGCCCACACGAAAAAAGAAATTCTGACACGCCAACTGGTCGTGCAGGAAAAACAACAAACTGAGAAAAGAACCTGTCCACGAGAACTTACTTATCTCGAGGACGCATAAAACACTCTAGTGCGATAACGTTTTCCAGGCCTAATTGGACTGGGAAAATCAGGTGGCTTGGATCTCTTCCGGGACGGTAATGGAACTGGAACATCGGTCTGCTGTCGGTCAGGAAATCCCGGCGGCTGACGGGAACGGTCAGGAATGGTGGAAATCCTTCGGTCCGAAACAGCTGAAGTCTGTGGGTCCAGAAATCTCTGCGGCTGAGAAGAACGGTCAGGAGTCTGGCGGTCTGGAAATCTCTGCGGCTCAGAAGAACGGTCAGAAGTCTGGCGGTCTGGAAATCCCTGCGGCTGAGAAGAACGGTCAGAAGTCTGGTGGTCCGGAATCCCTTGCGGCTGAGAAGAACGGTCAGGAACGTCAGAAGTCTGGCGGTCTGGAAATCTCTGCTGCGGCTGATAGGAACGGGCTCCCCCAGGCTTTGGATAGGAAGTCCCTTGGTGCTGGGGCCCGTTGTGTCCTTCCAGTATCTTTTTGGACGGACGTGTCTCCGGCCACATCGCTTGCTTTCGTTTACGCCCCCGGGGCATGATAGTAGCAGCAGGCATCGGCCCTGTTTGCCCTGAACGTAGGTTCCAGGGACGAAACCCGGGTGGATGCAAAGATTTCTGCCTTCGTCGCTGTTGCGGCGAAGCAGATTGGGGAGACAAGTCACGTTTGCGCCCAGCTTTTGGTGGTGCTGGACGGTGTGGAATATTAAAAGTAGGATTCATAACTGATAAGTCAGAAATGTCCGACGCCTCTGAGTCACTGCTGTAATTCAGCGGTCGTGCAGGGCGATGTTTAGATTTGCCTATAGGAATACTTTCCGACGAGGTATTCAAAGAAGAAGTATCCCGCGTTGGTGCAGAGGTAACCGAAAACGGCGCAGCAATAGTCTTGGCAATGGTTGGAGGGAAAGGAACGATACTAGTATTCGACGAACTCGATTCGAGCCTTGGTCTCATGGGAGAATCAGGTTGCGTGTGTAGAAACTCGTCTGGAGGGGGAGGGTGAAGGAAAAATCACTGGTGATTCGTCAAAAATGTTTGGTGGTTCGTCCAAAATTTCTGGCGATTGAACATGAGATATAGATTCTTGAGTCTGTGGCGCAGAAGGTTGAGTAGGATTGATAATGAAATCGATATTCCGTTCATGATACTTGCGACATTGATCCACATGTACACATTGAAAATGGTTGTCCGGTTTCTCCAGAACAATATTATTTTCAAAGACATTTGCCACCCGATATGGACCTTCGCAGCTGGGTGCAAATTTCTTCACTGAAGTATGCGAAACAGAAGACTGGAAGTGCGTTTCCACGAGAGTGAGATCTCCAACGACAAGATCTGGTTCCCTACGCCTAGAATTATAATATCGTGCTTGAGCCGCTTGTGCTCCTAGCATTGCAACACGAGCTTTTTCAGCCGTGATTCTTACTGATTGCGGAGTTGGTCGCTGGTTTAATTCGTCGATAATCCCCGTTAAATTTTCAAAAGGGGTTTTAATTTTGCGACCCAGAAAAAGTTCTGCAGGAGTAATTTTAGTAGACTCGTGGACAGACGAGCGGAGGGCGAACGCAAAAAGTTCTAAATGGTCATCCCATCTTTCATGATGGTCCATTACGAAAGTCGCAATCATTTTCACTAGCGTTCGGTTAACACGTTCCGCCGGATTACTCTGGGGATGATATGGGGAAATGAATTTATGTTTAATGTGTAATCTCGCACACATTCTTTCAAAAATGTCAGAAATAAATTGAGGACCATTATCCGAAACTACTTTATTAGGTGCACCATATCTAGAAAATACTTCATTAACTAAGACATTACAAATAACCTCAGCCGTAGCGGCTTTAATGGGAAAAACTTCAACCCATTTAGAAAAATTATCAGTTAGTACTAAAACATAACGAGCTTTATTTTTAACAGATAATGGATAAGGTCCCAATAAATCTATGGAAATAATATCAAACACATGAGAACTTGAACTAGATTTCAAGTGACCGGCCGGTCTTACATTACGGTAATTATTAATCTGACACAAGTGACATGATTGAACGTATGCGAGCACACTTTGGTACATGCCAGGCCAATAGGCAACATCCCGCAATTTACAACGGGTCTTGCGAATACCTAAATGGCCTGCAAGAGGTTTGTCATGAAATTCATTTAAAAGAGCCATTCTAAGGGTTCGCGGAATACATGGGCGAAACTCTGCCCTAATAGTCCGAGACTTTGTATAATAAAGAAGACCCTCTATTACTTCAAAATGTTGTGACCTTCCAGCCAAAGAAGGATCACTTTGTAGGGGCGAACCCGCAAGCAAAAAATTGTAAATATCCCCAAAATCTGGATCATTTATTAATTCTGCCATTATCTGCTCTCTGGATGTTATATCAGCTATTAGAAGTAAAGGCTGACATCCAGGAGCAGGTTCGTGGGGACCCCACTAATCGGAACGCGAGATAATGCGTCCGGTAATTGATTCTTATGACCTGGCTGATATGAAATTTTGATATTGCTCTCTTGTAACTTCAGAGCCCACTTCATAAGTCTTTGAGATAGGTGCTTAGCAGAATTCAAATACTGAAGGGCAGAATGATCCGTAATTATGTTAACTGTCAGTTCATTAAGATAACATTGAAATTTATTCAGTGCATACACAACAGCAAGACATTCACGTTCCGTAGCTGAATAATTGCGTTCAGCTTTGGCTAAAGTACGAGACGCAAAAGCTATTGGATGCCCAGCTTGTGACAAAACGCAACCAAGACCAACTCCGGATGCATCAGTATAAATATCAAATTCTTTAGAATGATCCGGGAAAGCCAACACCGGAGGCTGAGTCAATGCAGACTTCAGTGTTTCGAATGCAGCGTTAGCTTCAGGTGTCCAAATAAACTTCTGGTATTTACGCTTTAAAGCATACAATGGCTCACATATTGTAGCATAAGCGGGGACGAACTGCTGATACCAACCGGTCATTCCCAGAAAGCGGGATAGTTCTTTTGCTGTTTTAGGCCGAGGAAAGTCAACAATAGGCCTAATTTTTTCATTATCAGTGAATAAGCCGTGGGGAATAATTTTCAACCCCAGATATACAATCTCGTCCCTCGCTATCTGGCATTTACTAGGTTTTAACGTCAAGCCAGCATTGTATATAAGTTGGAACACCTGTTTGAGCAGAGAAAGGTGCTCGTCAAAAGTCTCTGATGTGATAATAATATCATCCAAATAGACATGCACATGGGGACCCAGGACAGGTCTGAGAACCGTGTCCATAAGCTTTTGGAAAGTAGCAGGTGCAGAAGCTAAACCAAAAGGCATACGTAAATATTCATAGGCCCTAAAAGGAGTCACAAAGCCTGTTTTATCGACCGAGTCCGGATGTACTGCCACCTGCCAATATCCACTCGCCAAATCCAAAGTTGACATCCATTTGGTTGACGACAAGTCATTTAAAATATGTGACATGACAGGTAGGGGATAATTGATTGTTTTTGTGACTTGGTTGAGCTTGCGAAAATCTGTCACGAAACGAAATTCATTTGGTTGTTTCTTTGGAACCAGGAAGGCAGGGGCCGCCCAGGCGCTTGTTGATTCCCTGATTATGCCCTGCTTAATCATTTCAGCAATTTGACGTTGCATTTCCTGTTTTTTATGTGGAGCACAAGGGTAAGGTTTCGTCGCAATTGGTTTCGAACCATCAGTGTCAATAACATGATAAACCACCTGTGTGAAACCAGGTTGATCCGAAAATAAACCAGGGCTTTCCTGTAAAAGGAGAGAAAGCTGGTCTCGTTGCCCCTCATTCAATTGGTCACTCAACAATAAACTCGTGATATCTACAGGAACCGTCGGAATCATTTCGACAGGTTCCGGAAAGGAAATCACATGTTGTACAAAATTCAAAGTTATTTGAAACTTGTTAATAAAGTCCATACCCATGAGACATTTCACGGGTAGCTCGTCTATAAGCAGGAAAGAATGTGTAAACCGAGCTTTTCCCAGCCCTAAAGATAATGTGACAGTTCCTGAGATACTGAAGATTTCATTATTTGCACCTCGCAAATACTGCGTTGCAGGCTGAACGTGTATTGCAGAAAAAACGTCATTGCAAAACTTTGTATTTAGGGCTGATATCTCAGACCCAGTGTCGAACTTTGTCTCGACAATAATGTCTTCAAGTGTCAAGAATACATCAGGCAACTGAGGAGTTTGAACAGTCACTAATACTGTTTTAGGGTCAGAATGTTTGGTATCAGGAAGCAGGACCGACCCTTCGTCTACTTCCTGTGGAAGTTTAAAGGAATTCTGGTGGGGTTATCATGTGGTTGGAAACCTCGACCCTGCCGGGTATCGGGAAAATTTTCACGATAAGGAAAACTGCGTGAACCCTGCGTCGGGAACTCCGCGTGTCTGTTGACATTTTCATATTCGTTACATCTGCCCTCAGCACGGGCAGAAAAATTATCATTGCCCTGGGCATGAGAACGTTCCGAATGCTGCTGAGTGAAACGGGGTCGAGCATACTGTGCATTATGACGATATCCCGAAGCTTGTTCAGAAACTCGCTGTTGGTTCGCCACTCTTCTGTGTGGTGGAACGTATGAAGCTTGGGTGGGCACTTGTGTATGCTCGCGCTGAAAGTTTTGTCTATTATGCCGCTGAGGGTTTTCGTAATAAGCCTCGCGGGATGCCCGAGCATTATGAGTCGAACCATGTTTGCCATGTCGCTCTTCATACGTGCGTATGAGGCGAAGGCATTCATGAATAGTGGCAGGGTGACGAACCTCAAGAAAATCTTGTAAGAATGGGTCGAGCTGCTGTACGAGGGTATCCAACATGTCAACATGACGGGCATGTGGATCCCATAGATTATATAGGCGTGTAGTTTCCAACGCAAATGCAACAGGGCTATCATTGGGACCTTGTTGACGCGAAAAAAGCTGTTGAGCAAGGCTAGCTCGACTGAGGCCGAAAGGAAAGACCTCCAAGAATTCTGCACGGAAATTCTCATAATGAGAATCCGGGTTCGACCCTCGCCACTGCCGATACCAGGTCTTGGCGGTATCCCTCAAGCAAGTGCCGGCAATTTGGACCTTGCAGTCTTCCGGAATATTATAGAGATCAAAATGATCTTCCAGATCTTCGAGGAACTTTAAGGACCCCTCCAAACCATTGAAATGAATTGTTCCAGCATGCGGCACGAAATGGGCAAGCATTCTGCTTCGCTGAGAGGATTGAACTCCCTCAGGTACGACCCGCGACCCAGAGTGATAAGAAGCTGGTGCATTACGAAATGGTGAAGAACGCTTGGGTATGTGTAGATCATTCATATCAAAGTCAGAGCCACAGGCTTCGTACAAATTGTCCAAACAAACACCATTACCCTCGAGACTTGCCGGAAGGTGGAAATTTGAAGTTGTCTCAGGTAAGGTAGACATCAATAATAATAGTCAGGATCTCGTGTTCGAGAAAAGTTCGGGCGCCAATTATAATGAATTAGCTTTATTTGCTTTCCGCTAAGCTAATTATTATGAATGATTCTCTTCTTACCAGCTAACTAATGATATACTTGCACTAAGCTTCAAAATAATGAATTCCCAAAAGGGTGTTGTTACTAGTTAATTACGAACTTAAACGAAGTCTCAACGCTGGTTATTTATAGTAAGTAATAAAAGTATTAAACCTAACAGCCAGACAGAGGTCTGACAAAAACTATGAATTGAGAAAGACTGAACTTACTGAAAAACTTGTTTATTTCCAAGACTGTTGGTCAACTAAGGCACTCATATATCTTGTACATAATAATGAATAAACTTTCCTCTTATTGTACACACTCTCTCATAACAACACCTCGCAACGCCAACACACCAACCAACACCCAAGTCTCGATGAACGCGCCTATATACTAGCTACCACCACGTCATGACTTACACTCATTGCCAGATCTCATTCAGCGGGGTGAAATAATATTTCGTTCAGTAGGAAGATAATTTACATAGTAAAATAAAATAACCAGAGATAGTAAAATCAAACGGAAAGTGAATATAGAGTATACGTTACACCACCAGGACTTAAAAGAGGCAGAGAGACGTTATCAGGGACGTTGGGATGAGCGCATGATGGCTGATTACTGTTGGTCTATTGCACGTGAGGATCCTTCCAGAGAACACTGAGCTTCCATGGCAAAGAAGAAAAAGAACTGCCGACGAACATTAAAGAAATAATGTAATTAGGTAAGTTTTCAACTCTTGTACACTTTTTATTTTATTTCTATGTAGTTTTGTTTTGATTATTCCCTTTAATTTTAAAGGCTGTTCTTGCTTATGTTTAGTTTTAAAAATGGCTAAATATGCATGCAAATACATGAAATGTATCGCTTCGGTCAACAGAAATTAATGAATTTACATTATACCATACTGCCAAAGAATCCGATGCGATACAGCAGAACCGAATGCATTTTTGAATTCAGCGTACAAAGATTTGTAAAAGTCACATATTCAAGTTCATACCGCAGAAAAAAGTTTTCATTTGCAGGCTAGTGTATAGTTATTCGTCTGACATGGGGGTGAACATTATCATGAAGCATCAGGACACCATGTGTTTTGACCAATGTTGGCTATTTTCTGCAGTTTCTCTTGCGTTTGTCGCAGATAGTCACAATAGCTTTCAGCTAAATGGTCTGACCAGGTCGCAAGGATGAATGGTGGATCAACCTTACAGATGGCCATCACTTTCTTTGGGTATAGGCTTTGGCATGTTTCAGGGCGCTTCATCGGCATCCAACCATTAAGCGGAACGTCCGCGATTATTGTATAGGATCCGCTTCTCTCTCATCAGCAGTCACAATGCGCTGCAGAAATCCTTCCCTTTGTTTCCTGTTCTGTTAAGAAAAGAAGAGCATATTTCGAGGTTAAATGCCTTGAGTTCGTCGGTTAGCACATGCGGCATCCGCTGATCAATTTTGTTTACTTTATCTGTGACTCCTAGGTGCCGGGATACTGTTGAATACTGGACGTTTAATTTCTTTGCGACCTCCCGTACCGTTTGGCGTCGGTCCGATTCAACGATTTCCTTCAATTCAACAGAATTAATGGTCGCAGGGTTGTGTTCGCGAAGTTCACTTTGGGGACTCATATCAGCAGACCAGACGTTTGCGAAACAATGACGTATGAGTTCTCTCGCTACCTGTTTCCTCATCAAATAATGCATCCACTTTCCTTGCTGCCTCGGACGCATACTATCCCAATTAAAAACTCGTAAAGGAAAATAACGCGATTTTGACTTGGCTCCATGTCCCATTTACACTTCACCGTGTTCACTACCACCAGCGAACCCACAATAATTGACGATCCTCTTGTAGTCCACTGTCTTAAGTGGCATGTGACATAGCACGTGTGATTGCTGTATTCCGTCAATTGAGCAGAACAGCACTAAGTAGCAATACCCTGGGATCGGCCACTTCAACTGCAACAATTAAATACAAATGATTCCACTATCGAACCCATCTAGTAAAGGCTGAAGCTGTTACAACCGCGTGAATGCAGTGTTCCATGAGTAAAGAGATCGACGCACCTTTCCGAGTAACATTTTTTTTGAGGTTTAACGACGACCACCGTGAGCAACTCAATGGGCTATAAGCAGTCGCCCGTCCCTAATTTAGGGTCACTGGTTCCAGGGAAGGAGAGAGAGCCAGTGCCGTAAGCCAAACACAACATCCATGCCTCACCGGGATTCGCCCGTACCCATTTCGGACGAATGATCAGAGGCCATCGCTTAGACCGCTGCGCCACCGGGGCGGCCGAGTAACATTGCTACAATTTGTCTAAAAGTGACTTCCAGTGGAAAACCATCACTGGTAGAATCCGTCAGCGCTGTGGTTATCCTCAGCTAACGGACTTCGGAAGAGGACACATTATAGTCTTATGAAACAGCCTGGTTGACTCAACGTATTGCCTGATATGCTGTACAACACAGTGGCGAATCCTGGTATAGAATGGAGGTCATACGGGCCGGGAATATGCAACATTGTAAGTAATTCTCTGCCTAATACCAACTGAACCGTATAATAACCCCATATGGGTTTTAATAACAACGCAACATTGTATGTAGAGATTGTCAAATCCCCCTCGAGCTCCAAGAACTGTCACTTTTAGAAAACAACAAACACGGCCAGCAAAATAGTTTATTTAAATTTTTGCAGCCTGCCAACCATCGATACAAATCATACTGAGAAACCTGAAAATTCCGAGTATAAGTATTTGTTTTATCCTTACATATGTAAGAGAGGTAAAGGTGGACATGGTCTCCCGTCCTTTATTATTTTCGTCTCTTCCATTGTAGTCCTTGAAAAAGGTATTTCTAACAAATCTTCAATAATATGTACTTTTATCGACATTGCCTAAAGTCATTGTTCAGTGAGAACGTTTTAAAATTCTAGAAACACTGTTCAGGATTTAAAGAAACAAACTACATGATTTGCAATAAACACAAGGGTCATCACTGCTTTAGTCACTAACACCATTTACTGAATTTCTGATTAACACACAATTCAAAATCTAAAATCTGCAGTCTACCCCAAAGAAGAAAAATGCTGTTTGGTTGCTGCTTGCACTCAACGGAAAAACACTTTCGAGAAAACGTATGACGTGTTTGCCGCCGCATGACTTGATAAGCTAACAGAACCTGTCTCCCCCTCGTCTCTTGGTTCGGCTGTTGAAACCTACGCATGCGCTAAAGCATAATTCTGAACCGCAGTAAGGCTGTGAGCTCTCAGCATCCCTAAGCTTCCTATTATCTTCCCAACCACAACGAAGGGTGAGCATGAGCCATGGAATAATGAACGTGCTCTGGCGTAATACAACTGATTTCAGCATTCCGGATTTTTATGAAATGGGATTTTTTTCATTTACATAAGATGTAATTGCAGATATTCCAGCTTTTATGAAATAGAATGTTTTTTAATTTCGACAGCTTTAGTGGTCTGGCGGCGCACTACTAGCCATACCGCAGCATTCGCCACTGGTCCAACACACACAGCTCATAGTTCCTGTACATAGTGGATGAGAGAATACATGTACGTCCGACAGTTTGGAAGTGGACTCAGCGTATTACATCACATGAGAGTTACCAAAATGCCACACGCAGTCCATCGTTGGTGTACATGGTTGATGAGAGAAGACATGCACATCCGTCGGCTTGGAAGTGATCGGGCCAAAGCGAATACAGGACGAGAAAAACGTTTGATATGGCGATATGCCCTTGCAGAACCAGTAACTTTGTTCTCAGCTAGAAGAAGAGCGGTAATGCAAAACATCAATCATCCATTCACACAACAAACCATTTCAAATCTACGGAAAGCAGTTTTGCACGTACGGCCTATCATTATCTTTTATCCACAGTCGTCAATGCTTGGAATGGGGCAGCTCCCGAGCAACCTGTATTGAAGAACGGCGTCGAATAGTGTACAGGGACGAATCTCGCTTCTGCCTTGCTTCATATAGATGCCTGATACACGTGTGGCGTCAATGTGGGCAATGCAACAGTTCAAAGAATGCTATCAAACGGTACATCAACCTAAGAGCGAACATTATATGTAGTTTTGGGAGATATCTTGTGTGGTCTGCACTCTAGTTTAGCGTTATTAAAGGAAAGTTTGATGTTATTAAAGGAACTGGCTGTTCAGTATGTTGAGCAAATGCTCCCATCCGTTGCGACACCGTTCGTGGCAGGGTTAAACAATGCATTGTTTCAGCAAGATAATGCCCGCTCTAATGCCGCAAACGCTTCTAAGCAATGTTTACAAGGTGTCAGCATACTGCCTGAACCAGCCTGAACCCAGATTTGCAGCCTATAGAACATGTCTAGGGCATACTGGAATTTGCGTCAACCACCTTAAATGCAGGCACAAATTGCGCCACCATCTCGACGAAGCGTGGTGGTTAATGCCTCGCGTCTGTATAACTCTATTTAACGGAGGGAGGTCGAATGCATTAATCATCATGGGGAATTTACCCTATTTTTCGTCATATAATCCGCTGATTATCTGTTAAAAAAGTATTAAACTTAGGTTCTGTGGATTATACTCTTATGAGGATAATACACCGTTTTAAAAAAATAACGTTTTTGCAGAGCTTCGATTTTTAAAAGAACCGCTTCGAAATTGTCGAGAGAGGTCATATATTTGGAAAAATGCCAGAAATGCGTTAATAACAGGAAAGCGTGACATAATACCAAGATGGAGGCCCGCAAACAGTTGGAAAGGATTTTTTTTACTTATGAGCATTTTTGCAGAAAATACAATGCAACGAAGGTGATTTTATTTGCTCTCGCGGACGATCACGTTATGTGGGAAGCTCTGCGTCACACGTTCGTGAGTGCCGTAGATCTAACTACGAAATCTAACGAAGCAAATGCGTTAAGGCTGAAAAAACTCATAATGTTTTTTCTTTATTCATTCGAAAGTAACAGAAAAAGCATTTAAAAAGGACAGTTATCATTTTTTAAAAATAAGAATGTCATTTTCTTCTCGTATTTCTTTTTACTGCTGTGTCATCCTGTGAATGGCGGCTTTTCTGTACGAAATTACGTTTCGGGATCAACATCACGGGGACTAACATCACAACATTTTCCCTCCTGAATTTCACGGCCTGCGAATAATAGGAGATATTTCCTTTTCTTTTTCCTGAATTTCAGGATCTGTGGATTATACCCGAAGTAAAATACACTATTGTGTGTAAAAATTGCAACACCAAGAAAAGAATCTCGCTATTTCAAAGGCAATTTATATCACAGATTCCCCATGTTACAGGAGATAACTGATAATATTTGTAGAGATATACAAGGTTGTTAAAACTAAGTATCGTGTGAAACCACCTCGAGCAACAAAAACATCTACTACACAGTGTGGCATTGAATGGAAGAGGTTTTCGATATCCTCGTGGGGAATAGCCCGCCAAGCTGTTTCTATGCGAGACCAGAGTTCATTTGTGGTGACTGGCGGAAATGCTTGACAGGTCAGTCCCTTAGCCACCACGTCCCAGACAATTATATCACAGATTAATGCAATTTATATCACAGATTTCTCATATTATAGGAGATAACTGGTTATATTTGTAGTGCTATACAAGATTTTCTCCCTTTAAAACTCCGTATCGTGTGAAGCCACCTCGAGCAACAATAATATCCTCTACAGTACACGGTGTGGCATTGAATGGAAGAGGTTTTTATATCCTCGTGGGGAATAGCCTGCCAAGCTGCTTCTATGCGAGACCAGAGTTCATTTGTGGTGACTGGAGGAGGCGCTTGACGGGTCAGTCCCTTAGCCACCACGTCCCAGACAATTATATCACAGATTAATGCAATTTATATCACAGATTCCCCATGTTACAGGAGATAACTGATTATATTTGTAGAGCTATACAAGATTTTTAAAACTCAGTATCGTGTGAAGCCACCTCGAGCAACAATAACACCCTATACAGTACACGGTGTGGCATTGAATGGAAGAGGTTTTTGATATCCTCGTGGGGAATAGCCTGCCAAGCTGCTTCTATGCGAGACCAGAGTTCATTTGTGGTGACTGGAGGAGGCGCTTGACGGGTCAGTCCCTTAGCCACCACGTCCCAGACAATTATATCACAGATTAATGCAATTTATATCACAGATTCTTCCCCATGTTACAGGAGATAACTGATTATATTTGTAGAGCTGTACAAGATTTTTAAAACTCAGTATCGTGTGAAGCCACCTCAAGCAACAATAACACCCTCTACAGTACACGGTGTGGCATTGAATGGAAGAGGTTTTTGATATCCTCGTGGGGAATAGCCTGCCAAGCTGGTTCTATTTGAGGCCAGAGTTCATTTGTGGTGACTGGAGGAGGCGCTTGACGGGTCAGTCCCTTAGCCACCACGTCCCAGACAATTATATCACAGATTAATGCAATTTATATCACAGATTCTTCCCCATGTTACAGGAGATAACTGATTATATTTGTAGAGCTGTACAAGATTTTTAAAACTCAGTATCGTGTGAAGCCACCTCAAGCAACAATAACACCCTCTACAGTACACGGTGTGGCATTGAATGGAAGAGGTTTTTGATATCCTCGTGGGGAATAGCCTGCCAAGCTGCTTCTATGCGAGACCAGAGTTCATTTGTGGTGACTGGAGGAGGCGCTTGACGGGTCAGTCCCTTAGCCACCACGTCCCAGACAATTATATCACAGATTAATGCAATTTATATCACAGATTCCACATGTTACAGGAGATAACTGATTATATTTGTAGAGCTATACAAGATTTTTAAAACTCAGTATCGTGTGAAGCCACCTCGAGCAACAATAACACCCTATACAGTACACGGTGTGGCATTGAATGGAAGAGGTTTTTGATATCCTCGTGGGGAATAGCCTGCCAAGCTGCTTCTATGCGAGACCAGAGTTCATTTGTGGTGACTGGAGGAGGCGCTTGACGGGTCAGTCCCTTAGCCACCACGTCCCAGACAATTATATCACAGATTAATGCAATTTATATCACAGATTCCACATGTTACAGGAGATAACTGATTATATTTGTAGAGCTATACAAGATTTTTAAAACTCAGTATCGTGTGAAGCCACCTCGAGCAACAATAACACCCTATACAGTACACGGTGTGGCATTGAATGGAAGAGGTTTTTGATATCCTCGTGGGGAATAGCCTGCCAAGCTGCTTCTATGCGAGACCAGAGTTCATTTGTGGTGACTGGAGGAGGCGCTTGACGGGTCAGTCCCTTAGCCACCACGTCCCAGACAATTATATCACAGATTAATGCAATTTATATCACAGATTCCCCATGTTACAGGAGATAACTGATTATATTTGTAGAGCTATACAAGATTTTTAAAACTCAGTATCGTGTGAAGCCACCTCGAGCAACAATAACACCCTATACAGTACACGGTGTGGCATTGAATGGAAGAGGTTTTTGATATATTCGTGGGGAATAGCCTGCCAAGCTGCTTCTATGCGAGACCAGAGTTCATTTGTGGTGACTGGAGGAGGCGCTTGACGGGTCAGTCCCTTAGCCACCACGTCCCAGACAATTATATCACAGATTAATGCAATTTATATCACAGATTCCACATGTTACAGGAGATAACTGATTATATTTGTAGAGCTATACAAGATTTTTAAAACTCAGTATCGTGTGAAGCCACCTCGAGCAACAATAACACCCTCTACAGTACACGGTGTGGCATTGAATGGAAGAGGTTTTTGATATCCTCGTGGGGAATAGCCTGCCAAGCTGCTTCTATTCGAGACCAGGGTTCATTTGTGGTGACTAGCGGATGCGTTTGACGGGTCAGTCCCTTAGCCACCACGTCCCAGACAATTATATCACAGATTAATGCAATTTATATCACAGATTCTTCCCCATGTTACAGGAGATAACTGATTATATTTGTAGAGCTGTACAAGATTTTTAAAACTCAGTATCGTGTGAAGCCACCTCAAGCAACAATAACACCCTCTACAGTACACGGTGTGGCATTGAATGGAAGAGGTTTTTGATATCCTCGTGGGGAATAGCCTGCCAAGCTGGTTCTATTTGAGGCCAGAGTTCATTTGTGGTGACTGGAGGAGGCGCTTGACGGGTCAGTCCCTTAGCCACCACGTCCCAGACAATTATATCACAGATTAATGCAATTTATATCACAGATTCTTCCCCATGTTACAGGAGATAACTGATTATATTTGTAGAGCTGTACAAGATTTTTAAAACTCAGTATCGTGTGAAGCCACCTCAAGCAACAATAACACCCTCTACAGTACACGGTGTGGCATTGAATGGAAGAGGTTTTTTATATCCTCGTGGGGAATAGCCTGCCAAGCTGCTTCTATGCGAGACCAGAGTTCATTTGTGGTGACTGGAGGAGGCGCTTGACGGGTCAGTCCCTTAGCCACCACGTCCCAGACAATTATATCACAGATTAATGCAATTTATATCACAGATTCCCCATGTTACAGGAGATAACTGATTATATTTGTAGAGCTATACAAGATTTTTAAAACTCAGTATCGTGTGAAGCCACCTCGAGCAACAATAACACCCTATACAGTACACGGTGTGGCATTGAATGGAAGAGGTTTTTGATATCCTCGTGGGGAATAGCCTGCCAAGCTGCTTCTATGCGAGACCAGAGTTCATTTGTGGTGACTGGAGGAGGCGCTTGACGGGTCAGTCCCTTAGCCACCACGTCCCAGACAATTATATCACAGATTAATGCAATTTATATCACAGATTCCCCATGTTACAGGAGATAACTGATTATATTTGTAGAGCTATACAAGATTTTTAAAACTCAGTATCGTGTGAAGCCACCTCGAGCAACAATAACACCCTATACAGTACACGGTGTGGCATTGAATGGAAGAGGTTTTTGATATCCTCGTGGGGAATAGCCTGCCAAGCTGCTTCTATGCGAGACCAGAGTTCATTTGTGGTGACTGGAGGAGGCGCTTGACGGGTCAGTCCCTTAGCCACCACGTCCCAGACAATTATATCACAGATTAATGCAATTTATATCACAGATTCCCCATGTTACAGGAGATAACTGATTATATTTGTAGAGCTATACAAGATTTTTAAAACTCAGTATCGTGTGAAGCCACCTCGAGCAACAATAACACCCTATACAGTACACGGTGTGGCATTGAATGGAAGAGGTTTTTGATATCCTCGTGGGGAATAGCCTGCCAAGCTGCTTCTATGCGAGACCAGAGTTCATTTGTGGTGACTAGCGGATGCGTTTGACGGGTCAGTCCCTTAGCCACCACGTCCCAGACAATTATATCACAGATTAATGCAATTTATATCACAGATTCTTCCCCATGTTACAGGAGATAACTGATTATATTTGTAGAGCTGTACAAGATTTTTAAAACTCAGTATCGTGTGAAGCCACCTCAAGCAACAATAACACCCTCTACAGTACACGGTGTGGCATTGAATGGAAGAGGTTTTTGATATCCTCGTGGGGAATAGCCTGCCAAGCTGCTTCTATTCGAGACCAGAGTTCATTTGTGGTGACTGGAGGAGGCGCTTGACGGGTCAGTCCCTTAGCCACCACGTCCCAGACAATTATATCACAGATTAATGCAATTTATATCACAGATTCCACATGTTACAGGAGATAACTGATTATATTTGTAGAGCTATACAAGATTTTTAAAACTCAGTATCGTGTGAAGCCACCTCGAGCAACAATAACACCCTCTACAGTACACGGTGTGGCATTGAATGGAAGAGGTTTTTGATATCCTCGTGGGGAATAGCCTGCCAAGCTGCTTCTATGCGAGACCAGAGTTCATTTGTGGTGACTGGAGGAGGCGCTTGACGGGTCAGTCCCTTAGCCACCACGTCCCAGACAATTATATCACAGATTAATGCAATTTATATCACAGATTCCCCATGTTACAGGAGATAACTGATTATATTTGTAGAGCTATACAAGATTTTTAAAACTCAGTATCGTGTGAAGCCACCTCGAGCAACAATAACACCCTATACAGTACACGGTGTGGCATTGAATGGAAGAGGTTTTGATATCCTCGTGGGGAATAGCCTGCCAAGCTGCTTCTATGCGAGACCAGAGTTCATTTGTGGTGACTAGCGGATGCGTTTGACGGGTCAGTCCCTTAGCCACCACGTCCCAGACAATTATATCACAGATTAATGCAATTTATATCACAGATTCTTCCCCATGTTACAGGAGATAACTGATTATATTTGTAGAGCTGTACAAGATTTTTAAAACTCAGTATCGTGTGAAGCCACCTCAAGCAACAATAACACCCTCTACAGTACACGGTGTGGCATTGAATGGAAGAGGTTTTTGATATCCTCGTGGGGAATAGCCTGCCAAGCTGCTTCTATGCGAGACCAGAGTTCATTTGTGGTGACTGGAGGAGGCGCTGGACGGGTCAGTCCCTTAGCCACCACGTCCCAGACAATTACATCACAGATTAATGCAATTTATATCTCAGATTCCCCATGTTACAGGAGATAACTGATTATATTTGTAGAGCTATACAAGGTTTTTAAAACTCAGTATCGTGTGAAACCACCTCGAGCAACAACATAATCTACTACACGGTGTGGCATTGAATGGAAGAGGTTTTTGATATCCTCGTGGGGAATAGCCTGCCAAGCTGCTTCTATGCGAGACCAGAGTTCATTTGTGGTGACTGGTGGAGGCGCTTGACGGGTCAGTCCCTTAGCTACCACGTCCCAGACAATTATATCACAGATTAATGCAATTTATATCACAGATTCACCATGTTACAGGAGATAACTGATTATATTTGTAGAGCTATACAAGATTTTTAAAACTCAGTATCGTGTGAAGCCACCTCAAGCAACAATAACACCCTCTACAGTACACGGTGTGACATTGAATGGAAGAGGTTTTTGATATCCTCGTGGGGAATAGCCTGACAAGCTGCTTCTATGCGAGACCAGAGTTTATTTGTGGTGACAGTCGGAGGCGCTTAACGGGCCAGTTGCTTAGCTACCACGTCCCAGATATGTTGAATAGATATCGTCATGGGGAATAGCCTGCCAGGCGGCTTCTATGCGAGACCAGAGTTTATTTGTGGTGACTGGCGGAGGCGTTTGACGGGCCAGTCGCTTAGCTACCATGTCCCAGATATGTTGGATAGATATAGTCCTGGGGAATAACCTGCCAGGCTGTTTCTATGCGGGACCAGAGTTCATTTGTGGTGACTGGCGGAGGCGCTTGACGGGCAGTTGCTTAGCTACCATGTCCCGGATATGTTGAATAGATATCGTCATGGGGAATAGCCTGCCAGGCGGCTTCTATGCGAGACCAGAGTTTATTTGTGGTGACTGGCGGAGGCGCTTGACGGGCAAGTCGCTTTGCTACCATGTCCTAGATATGTTGGATTGATATCGTCCTGGGGAATAGCCTGCCAGGCTGCTTCTATGCGAGATCAGAATTAATTTGTGGTGACTGGCAGAGACGTTTGACGGGCCAGTCGCTTAGCTACCATGTCCCAGATATGTTGGATAGATATCGTTCTGCGGAATAGGCTGCCAGGCTGCTTCTATGCGAGACCAGTGTTCATTTGTGGTGACTGGCGGAGGCGCTTGACGGGCTAGTCACTCAGCTACCCTGTCCCAGATACGTTCGGTCGGGGACATAACCGGCGAACGTGCAGGCCAGAGAAGAAGCCGTATCTACCGCTCATAGAAGTGGTCTTGGACATTCCGAGCCACATGTGGCTGAGCATTTTCCTGCTGGAATATAGTGCCGGGACAACTCTGAAAAAAGGGTATCACCTCTGTCTTTAAAATATCCCTGATGCATTGCTGGCTGTTGAGGGTTCCATCAATTTGTATCAGACGAGATGGGGAATTGAACCCAGTGGCTTCCCAAACCATGACGCTTGGCGTAGGGCCCGTATGATGCCACAAGGTGCCGTTCACCGCTATGTCTTCGAACACGCATGCAACCATCATTGTGTATTAAACTGAATCGTAACTTGCCAGAAAACACAACCTGTTGCCAATCAGCGCGCTGATGTCTATGTTCGAGATCCCATTGCAGCGTGAGGCGTCTGTGGTTGAGGGTCGATGGAAAGTGCAGCACTGGGCTGCTAGCAGACAACGTCGAACTGCGCTGGATGACAAAACCTGACCTGTGACAGTGTTCCACTGCCGCGTTAATGAAATCCATTTCACTGATTTCTGTGCGTCCGAGCCTCATCTGTCCACTGACGCCATATTTGCATCACTATACTGGCGTTTAGACCCATACGAGTGGTAGTTTCGCGGTAGGATAATGCAGCTTCTCTCATCCCAACAATCCTTCCTCGCTCAAAGTCCGTCATGGGCATAATGAGACACAAGAAACACCCTTTCGACTCAATGTCGGCTCTTCACTGATTGCAACATCTCGTTTGAGCCAGCTCTTTATACCCAAGAATCCTTCCTCGCTCAGAGTCCGTCAGGTGTTCATAATGCGACCTTCTTCGGCGAAGGGGCATAGTGAGACACAAGAAACACCCTTTCGACTCAATGTCGGCTCTTCACTGATTGCAACATCTCGTTTGAGCCAGCTCTTTATACCCAAGAATCCTTCCTCGCTCAGAGTCCGTCAGGTGTTCATAATGCGACCTTCTTCGGCGAAGGGGCATAGTGAGACACAAGAAACACCCTTTCGACTCAATGTCGGCTCTTCACTTTGCAACATCTCGTTTGAGCCAGCTCTTTATAGCCAAGAATCCTTCCTCGCTCAGAGTCCGTCAGGTGTTCATAATGCGACTTTCTTCGGCGACGGGGCATAATGAGACACAAAGAAACATCCTTTCGACTCAATGTCGGTTCTTCACTGATTGCAACATCAGATCAGATTAGATCATATGTAGAGGGTTTTAGGAAGGGAGTGCCTGACCCCAGGTCTTAAACACCCTTAGAAATAGAAACCTAGAAGATTTGGGCTAGAGTGCCCAATAGGAAAGTGAGACGGAAGCGAGGTAGAAAGGGAGAGAAAGACGCCTTTATTTATTACCGGGAGGCCATTACTCGGGATCCGACGGATTAACGTGCCCATCGGACGCACGGCGGATATTTAGTGGTTCGAGCGTTCGTACCTGCCTGGTATCGAACCTGAGGTTTCTCCGCGGTAGTCACGAAACCTGACCACTAGGCTATCCGTTGCCCTGATTACAACATCTCGTTTGAGCCAGGTTTTTATACCTAAGCTAGGAAAGTTCAGAGGGCGCTGTTCTAAAACGGCAAGCCCATTTTTTCACTGACAGTTTAATCATTTGCATGTTCTAACCCGTTATACATATCCTGTAAGTCTCAAGCTAATACCAGCAGTCCTTCATAGTGTTTCAGTTTTAACAAACAGTAGCGTACAATACAAAATCAACAAAACAAGTTTCTTTAATTCTAAGATTCAGTTGAAGATTTTCGTTCATGGGGAAATACCTGTTTTGGGGCAAAGAAGTACATAATTACCACCTATGCACAACGAAAATACCACCTACATGAAGAGGATTCTGCGCAGCGCTTTCAGCTTTTTGTTTGTCATATTGTCTTTGACGTAACAAACTGTAAATTTGATCATGCAGTAATGAAATTTGCAAACTTGAGCCTACCATAATGCTTACTGGTACTTCAAAATGTTTTATTTACATTGCAGAAAACCGTTTTTTAAACCGAAATTCAACGACCCTCTCCCCCAACACGAATCTAAGGATATAAGTAGTCGCTCGCCTTCATTTTGGTCCACTAGTTCTATGGAAGGGATAAAACCATCTCTGTAGGGCAAACACAATGCCGATGACTCATACCGACCTCTTTCGATCAGCCTCAGCCAGATGCCGTAGCCCCTAACCACTAGGCCAATGTGACGGCGATAGAAAAGTTACTACCACTTTCCTACAAAGAAAGGAACTAATTATTTTATGCTAAGAAATTCCAGCATTAACTTTCATCCGCTTGGAAATCCTTTCAGAAATCTAAAAAATTGCATCATTCAGGAAGTGAGCCGAATTCGCATCTTGCGATTTCCTTCCCAGTACGATACTTTTCATGGCTCACTCTTGCCTCCGTGTCCAGGAACTTCTTATATTTGACCTAGTTTTCTGTTCCAGGATGCCAAAGAGGAAATGTTTTCGAGCAGCGGAATCTTGAAGTTCCTTCAGATTCCTATACGACTTCAGTTGCTTTGAACTGCAGTTTCCCGGGTGTCATCATGGTGGTCTGCATGTTGCATAGCACCTCTGCCAATTATTTACTAGTGGTATACAACGCAGTAGATCCCATTTAAAATTTGAAGCTTAATTAAAAACAAGAGTTCAATGCTTGGTTTCTACTGGTTTGAAGAATGCACTTTTTAACTTGGGTTTGTTAATATTTGAGTTAAGTCGTTGGAAATTTTACTTCAGGAATTTTATGTTTTATTGTCTTAAAGTTAACGTTTCGTGAAGCGTTTGTGAAGAATATGTGCAAGATGAAGAGAAATAATGAGGAACAATTACAGCGGGTATCAATTTTGATTTACACCTCATGGAAAATGGTAACTAATAATAAAGGGACCTTACCGACACAGACGTCATTTTCACCTTTTTCATAACCAGGTGAACAAGAACACGTATAACCGCCAATGGTATTAACACAGTTATGATAGGTACATCTATGCATAGCTCTGTTGGCACATTCGTCTATGTCTGAAATTCAAAGTAAATAAATAAATGCAGCATTTATAAAACAGAAATTGCGAATGTTGACAAATTTTCATTTTAGTGAAAGACAATCTTTATTGACAAATGGGGTTAAAGAGCACAAAAAAGATTTCAAAATGTAACATGTGTTGTTGCGAAAATCACCACAGAATCACTGAAAAGATTAAATAAGATGCACTCATTGTAATAAAAATCCGCACACCAAGAAAAAACAGTGCGATTAACGCGAAACTCGGCGAATAGCTTCGGGGAATGTAGACATGCAAATGATTAAAGTTTCGTGCGATTACGCATGCCAGCGCTTCCAAGACTGGCGCTGCAATCGCAATCGGTGGGGCTTATAAGGCGCCCCACATGGGGCTCCAAATTCCTGCCGGTGCACGGCAAGAGTCAGGTGAGAACCCTGAGAGATAGACATCCTGAGAGATACACTGACACGGCAAGAGTCAGGTGAGATGCCTGAGATATAGACATCCTGAGAGATACACTCTCTTTGCGAGGAGCCGCCGTAGATGTGCGTACGGGAAGCTGATGGAATTTGAACGAGGCCGTGTAGTCGGGATGAGAGAGGCAGGGTGTCCTGTGCGCCCAATCGGCCGCCATTTTGGCTGGTCCGATAGTACGGTGCGATCGTGTTGGGAGCGATGGACACGGGAAGGCACCCAGACACGGCGGACTGGCTCTGGACGAGCCGGACACACCACCAGCGGAGAGGACCGTGGGATCGTGAGAGTGGCACGCACAGATGCGACGACGTCCTTGTTCATTATCCAGAGACATGTGGCGGCTGTACAAGGGACTTCTGTGTCCGCCCGAAGCATTTCCAGGCGCCTGGCAGAGGCGAATCTGCACTCTTGACGGTCCTTACGTTTTCTGTCATTAACACCTGACCATCGTCGGCGTCGATCACAGTGGTGTCAGACGGACTGGCGACGTATAGTTATAAAGCTCTAGACGAGATCTATTCATACACATAAAGAATATATCGCAATGGTTTAAACTAAAAATTTTTAAAATTGTTTTCTTGTGAACGGGTTTACATTTTCGACAATGGTGCGGAATTCGCAGAATGAACGCAAGCGAAAGTGGAGAAAATCAAAACGAGAGGCAAGAGTAAGTGGTGAGGAATGTAAGAAGCCCAAGAAGACAGAGCACCACGTTGTGTAATTCGTGTATCGATCTGCTATGTGTTCGCAATGTATCCAGCATTATTTCTAAAAATTATGTAAGCTACTTTTCATATCATATACTTGTGTTGGCAATAACAAATTAAATAAACGCTTTAAAACCATACTCGACTAGCTCATTTCAACTATCCGATCTGCCAGTCGTAGTCCTACGTTTCAAGCTGACGGCTCAATCATAACTAAGCCTACCTGCATACTTTTTTTTATTGAAATTTTATCGACAACCGCGCGTGAGCAACTCGATCGACTATAGGCCGTCCCTAATTTAGGGTCACTAGTTCCAGGGAAGGGAGAGAGACAGTGCCGTAAGACAAATACAATATTCATGCCGCATTACCATTTGAACCCTGACCCATCACTGAAGAATACATGTATATATCATTTGACAAAAGTTAAATATATCTACTCCAAATTATATGAAAGGGATGATACATGTACTCCACACATCATGAAAGGTACGAGTACAAGAGTTCTTCCAGTCCTCCCAGCAGAAGTTGCACATGCAATCAAGAACATGAAGCGGGGAAAGCTCCAGGAGATGATGGAATTACTGCAAACATCATACAAGAAGAAAGTGGAGAACTTAAAACAGTCTCGCCCAAGTTTTCACTCGATGCCTTAATGAAGGGAAGATTCCTGAGGATCAGAACAACGCTACAATGATCCTGCTACATAAAAAAGGAGACACTAAGGATATCAGGAACTACAGACCTATCAGTGGTTATAAAATCTTACCTAAAGTTCCTTAACACTGCTTGAAGGTAACACTGGACATGACTCAACCGAGAGAACAAGCTGGATTCAGGAGTGGCTACAGCACAAGAGATCATATCCACGTACTGAGAGAACTAATTGAAAGAGCGAGGGAATATGAACTTCCATTGTGCATGGCTTTTATTGATTATGAAAAAGCCTTTGATTCGGTGAAACCATCAGCAGTTACAATGGCTCTGAAATCCTGCGGTATTGAAGATGCATACATTAATATTATTAATAACATCTATGAAAATGCAAGTGCAAAGATTCGGCTGTTTGAAAATACAACACACATAAAAATTGGAAAGGGAGTGAGACAAGGTGACACCATATCTCTGAAGCTCTTTAATGTCATATTGGAACATGTCTTTCAATCACTGAACTGGGAAAACAAAGGGATAAAGATTAATGGAGATTATCTAACCCACCTTTGTTTTGCTGATGACGTAGTCATTTTTGCAAATACCCCATCAGAGCTGCAGAGTATGATCCAGGAACTTGCTGACAAGAGTAAAGAAGTGGGATTAAAAATCAACTTTCAGAAGACAAAAGTGATGTTCAATGCTTTTACAAGAAATGAAGATTTATCGATTGATGGAGAAAAGCTGGAGATAACAACATGTACGTATATCTTGGACAGCAGATATCAAGTGAGGATCACATTGATGAAGAAATTAATCGGCATACAGAACTTGCCTGGAGAGCTTTTGGAAGAAACAGCATAATTTGCAAGAGCAATATGCCATTATGTCTTAATAGAAAAGTGTTTGATCAATGCATCATTTCAGTGCTTACTTATGGTGCAGAGACTTGGGCCTTAACTAAAAGAGACATACAAAGGCTACAGACAACTCAAAGAAGCATGGATGGTGCATGTTTGATGTAACCAGGAGAGATAAGACGAGGAACTCGTGGACTGGAAAAATGACAAGAGTGGAAGACATCATGATCAGAGCAAAATCTCTGAAATGTCAATGGGCTGGACATACTGCCCGAAGGACAAACAGCCGAAATTTTAGATTGGATTCCAAGAAACACGAAAAGGCCCAAAAAAAGACCACATGGGAGATGGGTGGATGAAATTCGAAAGTATGTGGCAGTAACATGGAGGAGGCTGGCACAAGAGAGACCGTTGTGGAAGAGGCTTGGAGAGACCTTCGTCCAGCAGTGGATTGATAATGGTTGACAATGATGATGATGATGATGATATATATATATATATATATATATATATACTCACCAACCCGCTTGGCCAGCGTGGTGAGTTGTGGCCAAACCCCTCCAAAATGACTCCACAACTTAAATCTTGGCCCTCAGTCTCCGGCAGCTGGAATGTACCTGGCCAAGGCAGCGGCCAGTGCGACATGAAGGCAGAGGGTGCTAAGAATCCCCGGGGGACCGGACTAAGTTGCCATCTGATGCTGACCTTGGCTACGTATAATGGACGCTCCCTATCTTCTGATTCAAGGCTTCTTGAATTGGAAGAGGAACTACAAAGGATCAAGTGGGACAACATCGGGCTAAGTGAGGTAAGGAGAAAAGGAGAAGATCTCATTGAACTGAAAAGTGGATATCGCTTCTACTATCGTGAGACAGATACTGGCAGAACTAGTGGTGTTGGATTTATAATAAACAAGAAACTGAAGGATAAAGTTGTAGAAGTTGAAATTTCCTCTGACAGAGCTGCACGACTCGGTATCCAACTCTCGAGAAGATACCAGGCTCAAATTATTCAAACTTATGCACCCACCATAAGTCATCCTGAAGAAGAAATTGAAGAATTTTATGAGGAAATTCGTCATCTAAATAATAAAGGTAAGCAGCACTTGAAGATAATTATGGGAGATTTCAATGCAAAAATAGGGCAACAGAAACAGAATGAAACTTCAGTAGGTAAATTCGGCCACTGCAACAGAAACCAGCGTAAAAATACTCTCATTGAGTTTGCAGAGGCAGAAGGGTTTTCCATCTTGAACTCCTTTTTCAAGAAACAACCACACAGGAAATGGACATGGAGACATCCAAATGGGACGACAAGTGAAATTGATTTTATTATGTGTAACAAAAAATTCGTCATGGAAGACTGCAGTGTGCGAAACAAGTTCAACACAGGTAGTGACCATAGATTGGTGAGATGTAAGATGCACCTCAACACTAAATTTGAACGTGGCAAGCTCATAAAACAAACAAAATATATTGACATAACCAACCTTTAAAAACAACGTAATACCTTCAAGCTGGAACTGAAGAACAGATTCTCTGCTTTAGAAGGCTTGACATCGGAATAAGTGGATATTTCTGAAGTTAACAGAAAAGTAACCAAAGCTCTTATGGAAACAGCAACAAAATTAGCTGGGTCTAAGAACAAGTTGCATGTGAACAAATTATCAGGAAAAGCCAAAATGTTGATGCAAAAAAGAAGAGAGATGAGGGCAACTAAAGAAGATGTGACTTCCAAAGTGGAATATGTAGAGCTATGCAAGACAGTACGAAAAAGTATCACTGAAGACGTAAGGAAATTCAACTGTGAACTAGTGAGGAAAGCAATTGAAAACAACCAAAGCCTAAAGATAGCAAAAGGACATCTCAGTAAGGGAAGAAAATAGATTATGGCACTGAGGAAAGAAGATGGTTCTGTAAGAAGAAATAGAGGCGAAATTTTGACAAGAGTGAAAGATTTCTACTCCAAATTATATGAAAGGAATGATACATGTATTCCAGACATCATGAAAGGTACCAGTACCAGAGTTCTTCCAGTCCTCCCAGCAGAAGTTGCACATGCAATCAAGAACATGAAGCGGGGAAAAGCTCCAAGAGAATATGGAATTACTGTAGACATCATACAAGAAGCAAGCGGAGAAATCGAAACAGTACTCGCCCAAATGTTCACTCGATGCCTTAATGAAGGGAAGATTCCTGAGGATTGGAACAACGCTACAATGATCCTGCTATATAAAAAAGGTGACATTGAGGATCTCAGGAACTACAGACCTATCAGCCTCCTATCAGTGGTTTATAAAATCTTCACTAAAGTTCTTTCACACCGCTTGAAGGTAACACTGGACATGGCTCAACCGAGAGAACAAGCTGGATTCAGGAGGGGCTACAGCACAATAGATCATATCCACGTACTGAGAGAACTAATTGAAAGAGCGAGGGAATATGAACTTCCATTGTGCATGGCTTTTATCGATTATGAAAAAGCCTTTGATTCGGTGAAACCATCAGCAGTTACAATGGCTCCGAAATCCTGCGGTATTGAAGATGCATACATTAATATTATTAATAACATCTATGAAAATGCAAGTGCAAAGATTCGGCTGTTTGAAAATACAACACACACACAAATTGGAAAGGGAGTGAGACAAGGTGACACCATATCTCCGAAGCTCCTTAATGCCACATTGGAGGGCGTCTTTCAGTCGCTCAGCTAGGAAAACAAGGGGATAAAGGTTAATGGAGATTATCTAACCCACCTTCGTTTTGCTGATGACGTAGTCATTTTTGCAACTACCCCATCAGAGCTGCAGAGTATGATCCAGGAACTTGCTGACAAGAGTAAAGAAGTGGGATTAAAAATCAACTTTCAGAAGACAAAAGTGATGTTCAATGCTTTTATAAAAAATGAAGATTTATCGATTGATGGAGAAAAGCTGGAGATAACAGACACGTACGTTTATCTTGGACAGCAGATATCAAGTGAGGGTCACATTGATGAAGAATTTAATCGGCGTATAAAACTTTCCTGGAGAGTTTTTGGAAGAAATAGTATAATTTTCAAGAGCAATATGCCATTATGTCTTAAAAGAAAACTGTTTGATCAATGCATCCTTCCAGTGCTTACGTATGGTGCAGAGACGCGGACCTTAACTAAAACATATATACAAAGACTACAGATAACTCAAAGCGGCATGGAAAGATGTATGCTTGGTGTAATCAGGAGAGATGAGAAGAGGAACTCGTATATCCGAAAAATGACAAGAGTGGAAGACATCATGATCGGAGTAAAATCCCTGAAATGGCAATGGGATGGACATATTGCCAGAAGGACAGACCATCGACGGACGGCTGAAATTTTGGACTGGATTCCAAGGGACAGGAAAAGACCCAGAAGAAGATCACATGTGAGATGGGTGGATGAAATTCGAAAGTATGCGGGAGTAACATGGAGGATACTGGCACAAGACAGACCGTTGTGGGAGAAACTTGGGAAGACCTTCGCCCAGCTGTGGATTGATAATGGTTGACAATGATGAGGATGATGATATATATTTTAACTTTAAAACCGTTCTGCTGATTGAAATCTCTGTTACACTTCTTCAGCTGCAGGAAATCATATTTCAACATAAAGAAATTTTAACAGATGCACATTTCATGTTAATCCCCGGAAGATATACCTTTAAGAATTTTTGAAAATAATATTTTGAAACATTTTTGTAAAACAGAGATAACGCATTACATACCTAGACACCTTCTTTTATCTGAAGCAAGAGCAAAGCCTTTGGGACAAGTGCAGTAAGGCCTACCATCGCGCATCTGACATGAGTGAGAACATCCTAAGCTATCCTTGGAGCACTCCTGGTTTGCTAAATGTAGATAAAACAAGTTAGTAAAATCATGCAATGCATTGATTATGATACGCTTTCCAACATACTAGAAATCATAAAATGGCTGTGGAATAAATCTCACTCCTACGCCCTGACCTTTGATCCCATTTCAATGATATTCAACAGAATTGGTTCAGTATACCTCCGAAATAACATGATAAAGTTTTGTCGCAATCGAAGCAATTTTACGTAAGTTATGATGTATAAAGGCTATGGAATAGACCCCGCTTCTGTGTCCTAACCTTTGACCCATTTCGCCCATTTTCGATAGGATTCGTCCTCAGGCAGGCCCCTACAACATACTAACATTTCATCCAAATCGAAACATTTTTACGTAAGTTATGACGCATAATGGCGATGGAAGTGATTCCGCTCCTATGTCCTGACCTTTGACCCTCATTTCGCCAATTTTCAATAGGGTTTGTCCCCAGGTGATCCCTTACAACATACTAATATTTAATCGAAATCGAACCTTTTTTACGTTGGTTATGACGCATAAGAACAGTGAAATGGATCCCTCTCCTATGTCCTCACCTTTAACCCCATTTCGTTCACTTTCAATAGGGTTCCTTCCCAGGTGATTCCCTTCCACATACTAAAATTTCATCGAAATCGAAGGATTTTTACGCGAGTTATCGTGCAGACGAACATACGCACACAACGCGTGACGTAATGAGGAAGATGGGAATCGCGGCCATCTGCTAGCAAAAGTGTGACGTCATAAAACTTTAATAGGATCCGCACAATTGTTTGACTGCTGACGTCATGAAAATACAGGTCGCGCCATCTTTTTTCTTCCCAATCAATGCATTCCCAAAGATGAAAATTTGAACATCGATTAAAATATCTTCATTTTATAACTTGCAATACTTAATATTTTCTAAAACATAACCATAATTATGCAATTCAACATTTGTTTGTCTACTGACGTCATGAAAATACAGGTCGCGCCATCTTTTTTCTGGACAATTAATGCGTTCCGAAGGATGAAAATTTGAACATCGATTAAAATAGCTTCATTTTATAACTTGGAATACCTTATATTTTCTAAAACATAACCATAATTATGCAACCCAACATTTGTTTGTCTACTGACGTCATCAAAGTACAGGTCGCGCCATTCTTTTTCTGGTTCTAACACCACCAAAGGAAAAGTTATTGATTTTTAATATAATTATGGTTATGTTTTAGAAAATATTAAGTATTCTAAGTTATATTAAGAAGTTATTTTAATCGATGTTCAAATTTTTATCCTTGGGAACACATTAATTGTGAAGGAAATGTGTACAAAAGTTTTTCCATTGGAAGTATAGGAAGCAAAATTACTTGACGTCCACCTTAACAATATGGATTAAGGGCGATGGAATGGATCCCGCTTCTATGTTCTGACCTTTGACCCCATTCCGCCCATTTTCAACAGGGTTCGTTTCCCAGGGGGTTCTTTACCACATATTTAAAATTCATTGAAATCGAACCATTTTTACGCAAGTTATGATGCATAAAGGCAATGGAACCGATCCCGCTCCTATGTCCTGATCTTTGACCCCATTTCATTTATTTTCAATAGGTTTCGTTCCCAGGTGGTCCCCTACCACATTCTAAAATTTCATTGAAATCGAACCATATTTACGCAAGTTATGACGCATAAGGGCAATTGTATGGATCCCGCTCTTATGGCGTGACCTTTGACCCCACTTCACCCATTTTCAATAGGGTTTGTCCCCTGGTGGTCCCCTACCACATACTAAAAT
The DNA here is from genome assembly GCA_039090855.1 of Macrothele yani. NCBI lineage: Eukaryota > Metazoa > Arthropoda > Arachnida > Araneae > Macrothelidae > Macrothele > Macrothele yani. The sequence continues at coordinate 46,467,622 of CM077004.1, forward strand.
TTTATCGAAATCGAACCATTTTTACGTGAGTTACCGTGCCGACAGACAGACGGACAGACGGACAGACGGACGGAAAAAAGCTGGATCCTATAGGCTTCTTCAACCTACGGTTGGAAAGCGTAAAAAAAACAACAAAAAAAAACAGAGTCACAGCAGTGTTTAGTTATATTCCTTTTGAAGAAGGAAATTATTGAAAATTAATGACAAAGAAAAGCCAAATGTACTTTAGATCATCAGCTTGATTGCAAAATATCACTAAGACCTGACGCTAACTATATTGCTGGATATCACTTTGAGGAGTACAAGAAAGGGTGCAGATAATGGGTAGGTACCATTATCAGGTAGGTACCGTAACTTAGATAGGCAAGTATCCGTGCATGGGCGAACCAGCAACAGATTTCTAGCCTCAGCTACCTGCTTCAGCGCTTCTGGAAGAATTTTCCTCATTCCCCACAGCCTCCAGAGTGTAGTTCTTCCAGGTACAAATGCCTTGCATTTTCTGATGATGATATACGACTTAATGCGTCAATAAATTCAATCTAATGCAAAACAGACCTATCAGTAAGGGATAAAATTATTGTCACTTGTGTTTTTCTAATTTCAGAAACAATTAGAGATTTCGCCGATGTTCATGATTTAGGACTCGTTATCCTAGTTATGTAAGGTCAGGTGATGCGTAACATCACAGCCTCTCCTTGACAAATGTCAACCCCGCCTTCTCGTGGTACATCCTCTTCCCACTGAAGGGGCTCTGACGACCGCCAATAGCGGTATAACTATACCATCAGGATTAGAGGAAATGCTATCCCACACTCACCAACCCGCTTGGCCAGCGTGGTGAGTTATGACCAAACCCCTCTAAAATGACTCCACAACTTAAATCTTGGCCCTCAGTCTCCGGCAGCTGGAATGTACCTGGCCAAGGCAGCGGCCAGTGCGACATGAAGGCAGAGGGTGCTAAAAATCCCCGGAGGACCGGACTAGGCTGCCATCTGATGCTGACCTTGGCTACGTATAATGGGCGCTCCCTATCTTCTGATTCAAGGCTTCTTAAATTGGAAGAGGAACTACAAAGGATCAAGTGGGACATCGTCGGGCAAAGTGAGGTAAGGAGAAAAGGAGAAGATCTCATTGAACTGAAAAGTGGACATCGCTTCTACTATCGCGGGACAGATACTGGCAGAACTAGTGGTGTTGGATTTATAATAAACAAGAAACTGAAGGATAAAGTTGTAGAAGTTGAAAGTTCCTCTGACAGAGCTGCACGACTCGTTATCCAACTCTCGAGAAGATACCAGGCTCAGATTATTCAAACTTATGCACCCACCACAAGTCATCCTGAAGAAGAAATTGAAGAATTTTATGAGGAAATTTGTCATCTAAATAATAAAGGTAAGCAGCACTTAAAGATAATTATGGGAGATTGGAAAATGCTACATTGGAAAATGTCTTTCAATCACTGAACTGGGAAAACAAAGGGATAAAGATTAATGGAGATTATCTAACCCACCTTCGTTTTGCTGATGACATAGTCATTTTTGCAACTACCCCATCAGTGCTGCAGGGTATGATCCAGGAACTTGCTGACAAGAGTAAAGAAGTGGGAATTAAAAATTAACTTTCAGAAGACAAAAGTGATGTTCAATGCTTTTACAAGAAATGAAGATTTATCGATTGATGGAGAAAAGCTGGAGATAACAGACACGTACGTTTATCTTGGACAGCAGATATCAAGTGAGGGTCACATTGATGAAGAAATTAATCGGCGTATAAAACTTTCCTGGAGAGCTTTTGGAAGAAACAGTATAATTTTCAAGAGCAATATGCCTTTATGTCTTAAAAGAAAACTGTTTGATCAATGCATCCTTTCAGTGCTTACGTATGGTGCAGAGACGTGAACCTTATCTAAAAGAGACACACAAAGGCTACAGACAACTCAAAAAAGCATGGAGAGGTGCATGCTTGGTGTAACCAGGAGAGATAAGAAGAGGAACTCGTGGATCCGAAAAATGACAAGAGTGGAAGACATCATGATCGGAGTAAAATCCCTGAAATGGCAATGGGCTGGACATACTGCCAGAAGGACAGACCATCGATGGACAGCCGAAATTTTAGATTGGATTTCAAGGGACAGGAAAAGACCCAGAAGAAGACCACATGGAAGATGGGTGGATGAAATTCGAAAGTATGCGGGAGTGACATGGAGAAGACTGGCACATGACAGACCGTTGTGGAGGAAACTTGGGGAGACCTTCGTCCAGCAGTGGATTGATAATGGTTGACAAAGATGATGATGATGATGATGATGATCCTAGTTATAGAAGTTTCTTCTTCGAAAAGTGCTCCCTGCTCTAGTAGCATAATAAACAAGCACGTAATCACAGAACATATACAGATACGGACGTCGCTAGACTTTGAAATCAGGGTGGGCGAGTATTATTTTTGCTGGGTCAGGTTTGACAGCAACTTAATACACTGGTGTGCAAAAATTTAGGACGAGACGGTTTTTCGAATGTAACGTCGTGCAGAAGTGATCTACATCGACTCAAATCATAGCATAAGATCCCCAAGATGTAAGAATATGGGACAAAAGAGCAAAACCGTCCAAACAAGGAATCCAAAGGATACAAAGAAATTTTATTGAAAAGGTAGCTTCGAGCACATCTGGACATAAGACAGAAACCTCCATGTGAAAGGCGGCTGCCAAGAAAAATCCAGTCTTTAGTAGGGGATATGATCACCCCTGACTGCGTTGTAGAATTTACAACGTCTGTCCATGCTGAGGACGGGGTTGTCAAGGAGCTGTTGAGGCATCGCGGCCCATTCCTCTTGTAGCGCCAATCGCAGCTGCGGAATCATTGCTGGCGGCTGGTGACGTGCTGCCAAGCGTCTCCCGAGAAGGTCCCACACGTGTTCGATTGGATTTAGGTACGGGAACCTTGCTGGCCAATCCATGCGTTGAATATCTTCACTCTCCAACAGCTCTGCGACAGCCACTGTACGATGAGGTGTAGCGTTGTCGTCCATGAATAGGAACTCAGGACCCACAGCACCTCTAAACAGACGCACGTGAGGCAGGAGAACCTAGGTACAATAGCGGACACCAGTGACTGAACCTCCTTAGAAGATGCAGAGGTCAGTAATGCTACCAAGCATGATACCGCCCCAAACAAGAACTCCGCCACCTCCAAACCCGTTCCTATCGATGATGTTGGAGGTGTGATTGCGTGTTCCTTGCTCTCTCCAGATGTGTATACGTCAAGAATCGCTTGTCAAAATAAATCGGCTCTCATCCGTAAAGAGAACTCGACCCCATTGCTGCTGTGTCCAGTTCTTGTGTTCCTGGAACCACAGAAACCGCCGTCTCCGATGAGCAGGCGTTAATGGCACACACAGTACTGGTCGTCGTGCAAATAGACCACCTTCGTGCAGCCACCTGGCCACGGTAAAACGCGATAACGGACGTTCAGTTGTCTGTTGCATGTGCCTTGCGATTTCTCCCGCTGTTTGCCGTCTGTCTTTTCTCGCCTGTAGGACACTATACCGGTCGTCCGCCGCCGTGGTTGCTTGTGGACGACCACTGCTAAACTCTCGGACAGCTGTTCCTGTCGTTTGAAATGCTTTCCAAGCTCGTGAAACGATGCAGTGAGCGATCCCGAACTCTTCGGCCACACTAGTCACACTTCGACCTTCTTCCAACTTCCCAATGACGCGACCTCGAGTAAAGCCATCCAGATGCCGTCGACTGGCCATATCACACGGTGGCAGCAACTCGACGTCGTTCAAACCATTGTACACCGTGCAATAACTTTCACCGAATTGCTGAGCGTACACCATCGTGTGCTTTATACCCTTCCGACACTCCTACCCCCTACGTCATGCTGCATATATGCGCATGCCCTACCGTACCGAACCCTAGTCTATCTCCTAAGTGGACTTTCGGTCCGTTCTGCCTTCTCGTTCCGCTGTTATGCTAATTTTCTCTCTTCGTCCTTAATTTTTGCACACCGTTGTATATGAAGCACTTAAAGGAAGAATTTTAACGCTTTTTACCACGGGCTACAAAGGAATTCGACGCCCCTCCCCTCACAGATCTATTATGTTACGTCCCCGATGATAAACCAACAAGACAACATGACAATTATTAGTGGGTTAGTGATGTAACATACACAGTCGAGTCACATTATTGTGACCACCTCCTACTTTTAACGTCAACAGCGCGTAGCCAATGAAAGAAGGCACGTGTCGTGAACTGACATGGAGGGTATATACACTGAAGAGCAATTTAATTAGAGACAGCTGGTCTTTTGCAAATTTGGCGCTGTGGGCGGCTCTGTAAACGGAAACGACATGACGTATGCAACGATCAGACAATATAAGGAGTGATGCGACGGGAATCAGTAAGAGTCGGGCGCAGTATGAGTAAGACGAAGGATCTAAGCGTATTTAATCGTAGGCAAATTGTCGGGGCCCGACGAATGGGTCACCCCATCTCGGAAGTCGTGCAGGCACTGAGATTTTTACGAGCCACTGTGTCACGGGTGCACAGTGAGTACATCGAATCCGGTAAAACCATCCCTGCAAGGGCCAACTGCTGTGGACAACACAGCAGTTGGCCCTTGCAGGGATGGTTGTGGATGAGCGGGGTCATCGTCGGCTGGCTTGCATTGTAACAGCGGATAGACGGGCCACCGTGCAAGAAATCACTTGGCAATTTAACGCTGGTGCGCAAAAACGTGTAAGCAGCCACAACATCCAGAACCATCTCCTCGCTATGGGGTACAGAAACCATCGTCCCACGAGGGTACCGTTGCTGACCGCTCATCACAGGGTGCAAAGATTAGCATGGGCGCGGGAACATCGCCACTGGACCCTAGACATGTGGGAAAATGTTGTCTGGACTGATGAGTCGAGATTCACGTTGGTACATGCGGATGGCAGGATACGAGTACGGCGCAAACCACTAGAAGCGATGGATCCTTCTTGCCAGCAGGGTACTCTTCAAGCTGGTGGGGGTGGCATTCTCGTCTGGGGACTGTTTACGTGGACTGAAATGGGACCCCTGGTACGTGTGACATCGTCCCTCACAGGCCAACGTTACTGGGATATCTTGGACGACCATTTACTCCTGTTTGTGCGTCTTCAACATCCCACTTGGGACCTCATCCTGCAACAAGACAATGCACCGTGCCATCGCTTCCGAATTGTATGCGAATGGTTGGATGAACACTTCACCGACGCGACCTCGCTTCCTTGGTCAGCTGGGTCACCTGACCTCAATCCCATCGAGCACATCTGGGATGCCATCGGGAGAGATGTTCAAGGCTCTGACACCCCTCCATCAAATTTTCGTGAACTGTGGGAGCTTGTGACCGCACAACGCGGTACCACACACGGCGGGACGGACCCAGTAGACACTCGGAGATTTGGGCTGGGAAGTTCTGCCCCATCCCCCATATTCCCCTGACATTGCACCATCTGATTACTATTTGTTCAGATCTCTGAAGCACTTTCTTAACGGGAAAAGATTCCACAATATTGATGCCAAAACGGGGCTCTCGGACTTCTTTGCATAACAGCCAACGTCTTTTTATAAACACGGCATTAAAAGTTTGGTTTGACTATGTGCAAGTGTGATCGATAATGATAGCGATTATATAATTGATGAAGAAATAAATTTCTTCTGTTACAAACAGTGTGTGACGTGCCTGCACCACAGGATGCACACGATATAAAGGCAGATAGCAGCGAAATCGAACGTCCGCGTAGCTCAATTGGTAGAGAGACTTATTCCGGAATGAGGGGACCCGGGTTCGAGCCCCGGCGTGGACAAAAATGACAGAGAAATTTACTTCGTTATAAGTGTTTCTCTTCTTTTCCAGGAATGACATTACTTTCTGTCCGGCCCCCCCCTAATACTTTATATAATAATATTGCTCCCTTTTAAAATGTGTTAATTTAGGTGTTTGGCAGCTATGCTGCCTGTTAATAATCAGTCTGTCGAAACAAACTTTCGTGGTCTTCTGTTTAGCCATTCGATGCTGTTACCCTTTTGATAAGGCTGTACCAATCAAAATTGAACTGTACAAGGTGTTATGGGAACTGCGTTTTCTTTTTTCTCAGTTTTCCTTTTAATTCTCTTTTCAAAAGCATGCACACATCCAGGGTCGGATTGGGAAAATCAAAGAAGCCCGGGAATTTTGGTCTTGTGGTCTACTATAGAGTCACACATACTTACACTGAAGTGCCAGAAAAACTGGTACACCTGTCTAATATTTGGTAGGTCCTCCACGGGAGCGCAGGACTGCAGAAATACGACGGGGCATGTACTCCACTAGCTTCTGGAAATATGCTGTAGGCAACGCACACTATACTTCCTGCAGAGCGTTCCACAATTCGGGTGTATTCCGAGGTCTCGGATTCCTGTGTTCGATAGCGCGTTGCATGGCATCCCAAATGTGTTCTATCACGTTCAGATCTAGGGACTTGGCTGGGAATGGCAACACCATAAACTCAGATGAATGCTCCTCTAACCATAATGTGGCGTCCCGACACTTGTGTGGAGGTTTATTGTCCTGTTGGAACAGGCCCAACCCATCAGCATGAATTCAGGATATCAACGGCTGTACCTCGTCAGAAAGGATGCGCACATAGCGTTGGCCGGTCACGGATGTTTGTAGACGTACCAGGGGTCCCAGTAAAGTACAGCTAAATACACCCCATACCATTACGGACTTCCAACCAGCCGGTACAGTTCCCTGTTGACAGGCGGAATCCATGGCTTCATGGGGTTTGCGCCACACACGAATCCTTCCATCTGCCCGATACAGTTGGAAACGCGACTCGTCATACCTGGCTACTTGTTTACAGTCCTCAAGTGTCCAGTGGCGGTGTTGCCGTGCCCAAGCGAGGCGCACAGTTCTGTGTCGTGCACCCGTCAAGGTGACTTGAGTTGGGCGTCGTCTCCCAAAGCCCATATCATGCAGGGTACGTTGCACAGTCCGGACGCTGATGTTTGTTGAGGCTCCAGCATTGAATTCCGATGATATCTGTGAGAGTGTTGCATGCCTATCGCGTGAAACGATTCTTGACAGCTGACGATGGTCACGTTCACCCAATGTCTTTTTACGGCCACTCTGGTATCGTAGGTTGGAGGTTTTGCCGGAATTCTTGTAGTTACGGTACACCCTTGCAATGGTCTTCCGTGAAAATGCGAACTTCATTTCTACCTCCGAAATACTATGGCCCATCTCACGAGCGCCAACTATGACACCGCTGTTAAGATCGCTTGAATCGTTATTACTTGTCATTCTCATGCCGAAAACAGCTCTGACAGCTGGCAAGGATGTCTATCGCTTTATATACGCACTGGCGGAAGCAACCCAGTACGCGCATGGGTGACGTTGCTATGTATTTTGCATAAGCTTGTCTGTACCAGTTTTTCTGGCACTTCAGTGTATATAGGAACAACTCATAATTTCCCCAATGAAAAAATTTCTGTGTGTAGATCCTTTACTAAAGAGAACTGTAATGCATTGTAAAACGAGTTCAGTCGGGAACAAATTTAAATAACAATTTAACGGTGAAATAATTTTAAAAATCCGCTCATGATTGAATGTAGTAACACACCACTACAAGAATCGGGTGTTGTACTAGATAATTATGTTTCCTTAAAAAATTTAGTTTTGAGCCCCTCTTCCCCCCAAAAAAAATATATCACCAGTCTCTTGAAGACCCCATTTCAAACTAAATCACCATGAAAATGATTCTGCCAGTTGAACTCTACACATACCACATAGCAATTTTTCTACGCAGTAAATATTTGTATTTATTTTGTCCCTGATCGCCTACTGGATAATAGCATTGATATCTACTTCTTGAATGTACGCCTCTTTTAAGTCAATCCATTATTTTGACCCACGAATTAAATCGTTGTTTCTTTTAAGATCGATGTTGGTAAGATATGCATTTCAGAATATATCTGCGAAAGAATCGCTTTGCGCTCTGCGATAGTCAGTGGGTAAGAAGGTGCGAGTAATGGGACATGGATACTAGTGTCTTCTTCAATATTACAGAACGAGGATAGGGTATACCAATGACCCTAGTCTCCACGTCCAACGACCTACGTCTAACTGTAGTTAACTTTAGCTTAATTAATTTAAAAACAGCGTGCTTGATCCGGGGACACTTTTCTCCAACAAATACAGACAATTTTACTGTCATATCACAGCATGACCCCAATTTGTAGATAGAAGGAAATTTTTTTTTAATTAAGTAACCTTTAAGACGAAAATAAAGCTCATATGAATTTAACGGTTGTTACTCATGTACACCAAAATAATTATTCTTTCGTTCCAAAAAATCCAGGGAAAAGGAATACGAGAAAGTGGGCCATTTCTTCAGTGGTCCACCGGGAAACGTCCCGGTAAGGCCAATCCGCCCCTGCACACATCGCAACACAAGATATAAAAAATTCTACTAACATATACATTGTGCATACACCATGTCTTCAGACGATTTGATTAATTACCAAAAGTTTATTTCAGGAAGTTTACAGGAGAAAAAGAGCTACGCCATTATAAAAAGCAGCTCAAAGAGTTTCATTCAGCGTATGCGTAAGGGATAATTTCCACTTCTCCTGGAACAGTGCCACACAAATATAAAATAGGGAATCAACCAGAAAAGCGTTCTGTATTTAGGAGTTTTATCCAACGAAAAACAACTGTTCAGAGACAATACAGGAGAAAGTTTAACAGGGATCCTCTTCAACTTCAAACTTCATTTGGATATGGTATTACTTTGCGGACACAGGTGGCATGTGTAACAAAAAAAGTGCACACCATGTAACAGTAAGAAAACAATCGATATTGTTCGGTAGAACATCAGAAAAGTATGATGAAGTCAACGCGCCTAGCTGTAGCGGTGAGTTACCGACCGTAGCAGATAAAAAGATCCATGTCTGTCTTTACCACAGTCTTCACAGTTTGGTCTAACAGAATTTACCGCCCCAAACAGCGTGGAATGTTCTTTGTAAAAGCTTAGCTCTTTGGTCTTACTGACTGCAATTTTTGTACCGCAAAACATCAAACGATTCTATTAAATACCTGTTTTAGCAACGAGGTAACATTTCAGAGTTCTAGAAAAATACCGTACGTACATAGACATAACATCTTATGCAGGGCCATGAGCAACCTCACAAAGTGGTTGAATGCGTAGGAGACAGCCCAAACGCAATTTTTTTTTTTTTTTTTTGGTGCTGTGCAATTTTTTAAATGAGGCACTCCAACGAAAAAACACGAGAGATGGGGATCGGCCGAAGGGGAAGGTAGCTTATTGCCTGTTAAAAACGATGTAAAAATCCAGATCCACTCGATTTCTTCCTATGGTGCTTCGTGAAAGACGGGATTTGATGATCCGTTTTGATTGCCACAACTCTGTATCGGCAATCAAAACGGATCATCGCATGTTGGAGAGTGTCCGGCACGAAGTTAACAAACAGCTTGATATGTGTCTGGAAAATAATTGATGCACATATTCAACATCGTTAAAGTAAGAAATGAAACTGTTCATGTTGCTGTTTATCATGGCGCAGATTTCACTTTTATGCTTCTATTTCTTTTCTAGTCATAAATATTTTTCTGCCTCTCATATCATTCATAGCCACCCTGTACATACAGTATATGCGCCATTTTTTGTTCTGTATCTAAAATATACAGCAAAACTAGGCTGTAACATCCTCGATTTAGACGACATTTCGCTTATGCCGCCAGAAAGCGAATATAGGTTTCACTCTGTAACGTATACTCTATATTCACTTTCCTTTTGATTTTACTATCTCTGGTTATTTTATTTTACTATGTAAATTATCTTCTTACTGAACGAGATGTTATTTCACCCGCTGAATGAGATCTGGCAATGAGTATAAGTCATGACGTGGTGGTAGCCAGTATAAATAGGCGCGTTCAGCGATATCTAAGGAGAGCGTTTGTTGTTGTACGGAGAGCGTTGGTTTATGTGAAGGAGAGAGTTTGTTGTTGTTGTTGTATTGAGAGCTTCGTTCTATGTGATTAGTTTGATTCTTCATTATTGTGAAACGAGTTGTGTGTGTGCGTTGGATGATTCCAGAGTTATATAATAAAAGAGCTTTTCGTAAGTACGTCTTTCTCAATTCATAGTTCTTGTCAGATCTCTGTCTGGCTGTTAGGTTTATGTCATTAGTTTATTACTATTAACAACCAGCGTTAAGACTTTATTCATCCTAATTACTGCTACAACATTGCTACCAGTTATAAGTTTGTTCAATACTATTACTACACTACTAGCAGGAGACTTTATTCATGATCTTAATTAACTAGTAACAACAACCATTTGAATTCACTATTTGAAGCTTAGTACAAGCATATAATTCAGTAGCAGAAGCATTATACTTAGCTTAGTTGAAAGCTTTATTCATTATAACTCCTGGAAAATTGCCGTTATAGGTAGCATGTGAGAAATGTCAGCTTTGATTTTACCGTTATTCATTGCTTTCGTTAACCTTTCCGTTCTTTTCATTTGTAACATACATCTTTAAGACTGCGCACATTAGCTATACTAAAGGTTCTTGCGATCAAGTGCTTTTGACTAGTTCTGACTAAACACTACGTCGAAGTAAGCGTATTAATTTGCACGTACTACTCGTTTTGATTTCAGAGATGCCTGCAAGATGCTTCATGTTGAAGAACATATTACGACAGTACCAACACTCCCATTATTTTTTACTTTACACTTCATTCCACTCATTCTTCCTTTACTCTTTACAAACATAAAACAGCTCTAAAATTAAAAGCCTTCAATTTCGAATTAAAATAACAATTTTTGTCTCAGTCACAAAAGCTCAGGGTAAATCTTCCAAAGTAATTGGCATTGTATGAAAGCCAATACTTTGCACGCAGACAGCTAGCTCGTTCTATTTACCATGCTCAAGGATTAAAAGTAAAAAAAAAAAAAAAAAGAAAAATCCTGTCATGCTGGCTTTAAATGATCAGAAAAAGAATATTGAATGCCAAAAGATTTGTAGTGAGAATGTTATAAAATCAAAACCAGGAAACAGGTATTCCATTACATAAGATAGTACAACTATACTAGTTATCCGCATTTATTGGCGTAGATAAAATCAAGGTTTCTAAGCTTTCGCACATCAACTAGATGGCTTTTTGAAGGAAGGTAGACAGCAAACTTGCTGTCTACCTTCCTTGAAAAAGCCATCCAGTTGTTTGCTATCCACCTTCCTTGAAAAAGCCATCCGGTTGTTTGCTATCCACCTTCCTTGAAAAAGCCATCCGGTTGTTTGCTATCCACCTTCCTTGAAAAAGCCATCTGGTTGTTTGCTGTCTACCTTCCTTGAAAAAGCCATCTGGTTGTTTGCTGTCTACCTTACATGGAAAAGCCATCTGGTTGTTTGCTGTCTACCTTCCTTGAAAAAGCCATCTGGTTGTTTGCTGTCTACCTTCCTTGAAAAAGCCATCCAGTTGTTTGCTGTCTACCTTCCTTGGAAAAGCCATCTGGTTGTTTGCTGTCTACCTTCCTTGAGAAAGCCATCTGGTTGTTTGCTGTCTACCTTCCTTGAAAAAAGCCATCTGGTTGTTTGCTGTCTACCTTCCTTGAAAAAAGCCATCTGGTTGTTTGCTGTCTACCTTCCTTGAAAAAGCCATCTGGTTGATGTGCGAAAGCTTGGAAACCTTGCTACGCCAATAAATTCGGATAACTAGTATAGTTGCAATATCTTATGTACAGTTTGGTGTACAGTTCCTTGCGTTATTATTTAGGTATTCCATTGTTTTATACGTAAATTTTGTCCGAAAAAGCTACTTATTTTATTAGCGCTATTCAACAATGAATGCACAGTCATTCCATCTTCCTGATATAGCCCGACGTTTCAAAATTGTACCATTGACTTCAGTTTTGTACACACTTATTTATTTATTTATTTATTTATTTATTCATTTCTGTTAAATTTCTTTGAGGAAACTGCTGCTTAAATTCCTTTTGAGGATCTAATGCAGAATTTTCTCAAGGGAGAGTTTCGAAATGTATATTTTAAATAAAACTACATGACACCTTAAACGTCACTGAACTATTTACTTCGCACATTTATATAACACATTTCATAAGAAAATGCCTTCGATCAACACCAAGAAGTACATATTCTTTCCTTTACTTTTATGACATTCTCAAGGGTGAAGTACTTTCTCTCTTCAAAGTCGTAAATATACATCTGTAATGTGTTATTGTTTTGCATGCCTTTTGATAAAATATACGTGTTCATGTTATCACTATGCTCATTCGTCAGTCTGTGGGACACTATATACACTGATGGCCACCCAAAATGCAATACCAAGAAGGAAGCATCCGATTGGCCTGAAATTCGCAGCATGCGTCGCCCGCGAGAGGACATGCAAACGATTAACATTGTAGGGCATATGCAAATCATGTGCGCCCGGCACGCCACCGAGAATCATTATAAGAAGGGTGCACAGAAGACAGGGTAGGGTGTAAGTAGTGGAAGTGTGTTGTGCTGCCGGACCTGTGCGTGGGAAGCTTCCTGATGCCTCGTCGCAGAATGCGGCAGTCATTCCAGCACGTTTCAGAGTTTGACAGAGGACGAATAGTGGCTTATCGCGATAGCGGTTTATCGTACCGAGACATCGGCGCCCGTTTGGGACGACATTCAGCCACAGTGAGGCGAGTATGTATTCGGTGGGTGCAGGAGGGACGGACGGGCCGACGTGAGTGATTGCCGCAGCCGCGGCACACCACTGAACGAGTGGACCGGCACGTTGTGCGGCGGACAATGACGGCTCGCACCGCCACATCACGAACGTTAGCGCAGGAATTAGGGTGTGTTGTGCAACAACCTGTGTCAGAACATACCGTTCGACGTCGTCTGCAGGAGCGGGGACTTGTCGCACGACGCCTATTGCTCCGATTACCATTGACGTTACACCACCGACGAGTGCGGCGGCAGTGGGCCGTTGAACGCCGCACCTGGACTACGGAATGGCACGACATTGTCTTCTCCGACGAATTTTGCTCTGCCTGTAACACCACGATGGTCGTACCCGCGTGTGGCGGCACCGCGGCGAGAGACTGTATGACGCCTGCATTATGCATCGCCATACCGGTCTGTCGCGTGGCGTTATGGTTCGGGGTGCAATTGGATATGACACCGGCACCCCTCTGGTACGCATCGCCGGTACACTCAGCAGCCACCGCACCATATCCGACGTTTTGGAGCCTGTAGTCCTCCCTTACCTGCAGGACCTGCCAGCGGCCACGTTTCAACAAGACAATGCACGTGGCACGCATCGTGCAACAATTCTTCACGGCCCACCAGGTGTCACTGCTGCCGTCGCCCCGCCTGTTCTCCCGATATGTCGCCCATCGAACACGTCTGGTCGCTGATCGGCAACCGAGTGGCCCGGCAAGCACCACCCGCGGCTACGCCTGATGAACTGTGGCAACGTGTGGAAGCAGCCTGGACCGACATACCCCAAGCCCACCTCCAAAGCCTCTTTCGTTCGATGCCGCGGCGTGTAGCGGCCGTTATTGCCAGCCATGGGGGCCACACGAACTATTGATGTCTGCGTGTTCTGCAAGTCGCACGGGCCTGTAAGCTCAATCGTTTCATCTTTATATCTATTGTTATGTGTCCAGTAAATCTGGCTTTGCTATCTCGTGTCCTTCTTGGTGTTGCATTTTGGGTGACCAGCAGTGTATTTACATAATACGATTTCAAAAACTCTTTGAATAACGAAACCAGAAACTGAAAACGATTATCCTTGCGTTTTTTTCATTTCCGATGAAGAACTTCTCTGCTCTGCACATAAATACTGATACGATCGAATTCTAATGTATTTTACTCCATATCATTGTCCCTGAAAGTTCGATTGCAAAAACCTCTTTGACACCCTGGTGGCGCAGTGTCTGGGTTCGAATGTCGGTGAGTCATGGACGTTGGGTTTATGTTACGGCACTGGCTAAAAAACTCCATTTTTAGCTGATTCCATTCACTATAAATAACGCTGTGCACGTTGTGTATCTAAAATAATGCGGGAAGTGTTGGCAGCACCTTTAGCCGAGAATCAACTATATAATACTAACGGAAAAAACAACCAAACGTAGGCAGAACAGCTGAAAGAAGCAAGAAGCTCTTGTTAAGAAATTAATTTCACAAGAATGAAATGAATGAACACATACAGTTTATAGCCTTCATGGCATTTTGCTGTTATGTCTTCCCCGTTGTATCTATGCTCACAGAAACATGATTTCATTTATTCAATTTTGTATGAAACGATTTACTTTCTGTCCCTTTCTATCTCCCTCACTTTCAGATTTAATTATTAATCGATCCTTTTCTGGAGACAGCTAGGTTTAGATATTCTAGGGAAAGAAGTAAAGCAGATACTAAGGGAACAACCCTTCATTTCGTTTTCTGCTACTCGAATATATTTCCTCAGAGTGATGAACTGCCACTCACCACACTTATGCACGTAGTTGTGAAGGTTGACCACAAATGTAATTGGTGTTCAGCTCCAACAATATCGTAAAATTCAAATCTTCATGGTCGTAGGTCGTGTTCATCTTCAGTACCGAAAATTAACACAGATCTCCAGTGCAGTTTTTTGTGTTTATATTAATGACTGAAGCAGAATACAAACTATATAGATTCATTTTTTCAAATAGTCTATATTGTTTAACAAAAATATATCTTTTGGATGATAACATGAAGATTAAATCTGGGAATTTCTGTTAGCCAATATATACATGTATTTTGTGGTTGATTACATAAAAGTCCAAAATAATCTTATATTAAAATGTATCTCTGTATATGGGTGCATGCATTTATACACAAACAAATATGCATTTCAAATTTAACGACACTTATACAGTATGTAGTTTTAATAAGAAGAACAGAAAGGTCCAATGAACAAAATGAAATGTGAAATTTTATATAATGATGTTGAGTATAGGAGGGAGGGAGTTAAGGATTAAATGTCTAACACTCACAGGTAAAATACTGAGATTTTTGACACTTAGAAAATTTTTCCAAAACGAAAAACATCCGGCTTTTAAGATTTTTAAGTTTCAGCTTGGTTGTGATGTAGAATGTTTTTGTTCCTCGAGACCAGAACGGCCTTTCTCTTTTTTGGCGTTAGGAAGGAATATTGATCTTCGCAAGCTATGGGAAAAAATAAATGAAATATCTATTCTAGAAAATATTTCTCATCACGATAAATTAAGAGATACGTATCTATAAGCCTTTAAATTTAAAAATTCAGACAAAACTAGAAATCCTAATGAATACTCCATTTGTAAATTTGCATTTGGAAACAACGACTTCAGATTAAATTAAGTACATTTTACTTAATTTAATCTGAATTTCAAAGTTTTCACACAACAATATTCCTAATCGTAAATGGTTACACAAAATACATCTATCAAACGACCTGTATTGTAATAATGGTCTCTTGGAGAACACTGAACACATTTGTTGAATGTGATATTGCAAAAAACATTTGGACATAGTTAAAGAATTACTTAAATTTAAAGGAGGGTTTTGACAGTAAACAAATCTTATATACATACAATTTTAAAATATACTAATTTAAAAAATAATGCAATTCATTATCTAATCGTAATTACAAAATATAATCTCTGGAAAAATCGAAATTTAATGTCATTTAATCAGAAAAATCAAAATTTTGAATAAATAAAATAAGCAATAAAATGCGACTTTTGAAGAGTTCTAAAATTGGAAAATAGGAAATTTAGTGCAAGTAAAATTTTTTAAAAAATGGATAACATTATATTTTATAGACAAGGTAATGATAATCTTAATGAAATATTGGAAGAAAATAATTTTGAATAAGTCACGAATTCATTGTAGGATCCAGAGTCAAATTTTTATTTTTCATGTGTTGGAAACTGTTTCTCTTCCTGTGGCTATATTGTTTTCGTACTTTCACTTTCTTTCACTGTTATTTGTTTCGTGTTGTCCTTCTGTTTCATTTTTAAAAATCACTTCCATGTGAGTCTCTTCATGGTGCTTCCTGATGGTGTGATTCTAAATAAATTTAAAAAAACTTGCTGCGGGTGGTCTTTTCCTGGGAAGACCTTCCCCCCCCAAGATGCTTTGACAGATCTGTATGAAAGATGTGAAAGAATGTTGCTATAATTTATAAGTACTTATTGTGAGATTTTATCTCTTGGATACATATGAAATTTAGTTTGAATAATATACATGTGAGAAATATTTTAACTAGGTAATTTTTTAACCCAGGAACTCGTTTATAGGGTTCCTTACCTACTTATTCTGCAAATTAGTAGCTATGGCATTTTTAGATAAATCTTTTGATTAAGTAAAAGGTATAAAAGTGAGTAAAATATGCGCTTAAATGTGATTCAGGAAAAAAAAGTCCTTGACAATTCTTTATGAATCCCTCATGGTCGGCTTTCCTTAAAGTGGACTTTAAAAAGCCTTTTCATTAAAGTGGATTTTAAAAAGTCTTTTCATTAAAGTGGATTTTGAAAGTCTTTTCCTTAAAGTGGATTTTAGAAAAGGGTTTTAAAAAGTCTTATCATTAAAGTGGATTTTAGAAAAGGATTTTAAAAGGTATTTTCATTAAAGTGGATTTTAGAAAAGGATTTTAAAAGTCATACCCAATTTACATAAAAATTAAATGGCCTTTTTCTTTCTTTTACTTCAAAACCATTTTGCTGATTAAAATCTCTGTTGTGGGGTTTCAATGGTATAAAAGCATATTTCATCAAGGAACGTTTGCAGGTATTCATATTTTAGGCAAACCGCGAAAGTTATGTCTTTCAGAATTACTGAAGACACTGTTTTGAAAAAAATTTCAAACAAAAATAGTAAATTACATACCTTCACACGTTTTGCGATCTAAAGCAAGAGTAAAACCACTGGGACAAGAGCAGTAAATTCTACCACTGTGGATCAGACATGTGTGAGAACATCCAAAGTTGGAGCACTCCTTGTTTGCTAAATGTAGAAAAAAGAGCCGAAAAATGTAAGGTTTTAGTTGCATTTTATCTTGATGTAGAAGATTATTTAAAAAATAAAATAAAGGAAAGCATAGAATACTCTACATCGTCAGCTCGATTTTATAAATTCAGTAGCAGGACACTACCTGTTTCTGGATATCAACTTTAGAGGTGCAGGAAATACTAAAAGTAATGCTGCCATCAGACAGGAACCGTACAGTACACATGTAAGTATCCATGCACTGAAGAACCAACAGAGAGAGAGAGAGAGAGAGAGAGAGCAGAGAGAGAGAGAGGGAGACAAGAGACGGTGAAATCGGATTTACAGCCTCAGCCACCTGCTTCAAACCACCTCTGGAGGAACTTTCCTCATTGCGTACGACCCCCAGAGCGTATTCTCCCAGGTGCAAACACCCTACAAATTTTAATATTTTGATGTTACAACATGTGTCAATAATTTAATAAGTTCAATTTTGCTGATATACACTCAATGGACAAAACATTAGAGGTACCTACCTAATAGCGTGTTGGTCTGCTCTAGGGCCAGTAACAGACTGTACACACCAAGGCATCGACTCCACCAGATACCGGATGGCTTCCGGAGGCAACGCCAGCCATTAATGTTGCAGTATATTGTCCACAAGTCCTCCTGAGACGTTGGCCCAGAATCCAAGGATCTGATGTTCCCCTCCACGGCCACCCAGAGAGCTTCCACACGGTTTAAATCCGGGGACCTTGGTGGCCACTGGATGGTTCAAAACTCAAATGAGTGTTCCTTCAGCCATACCTGGGTGATTGTGGTCCGGTAGGGCGGCATATTCGCCTGCTGAAACAGACCATCGGCCGCATGATGCGCGAAGGCCATGAAAGCGTGTAGGTGATTAGCCGGCAAATGCTGGTGGCGCGCAGCGATTAAGGACCTCTCCAGACACATTAAGGGGGCCTAATGCGTACCATCAGAATGTTCCCCAAACCAATACAAAGCCTCCGTCGCCTTGAACAGAGCCGACCGGGCACGATGTATTCATGACCTCATGCTGTCGACCCTACACCTGCACCCTCCCGGCGGCTCGGTACAGCTGAAAACGGGATTAATCTGTTTTTTAAACTATTTTTCTAATTAAAATCTCTGCTGTTTGGTTTCATTGTCAGAAAAGCATATTTCATCAAGGTACGTTTGCAGGTATGCACAGTACAGGTAAAGTTACACTCATTGTGATAAAATCCGGCCACCAAGGAGGAGGCGTCGGATTGAAATGAGATTTTAGTAGTGAGATGGTACATACCAAGGAGAGAAGTGATTACAATATGTAACGTACCAGGAGATGTGACGTACCTGCCAGAAGGACGCACACGACATAAAGGCAGATAGGAATCAGAATAAAACGTCCGCGTAGCTCAATTAGTAGAGTGACTTGTTCCGGAATGAGGGGATCCGGGTTCGAATCCTGGCGTGGACAGAAATGTCGGAGAAATTTACTTCGTTATAATGGCGCCCGAACTATCCGGATGACCCGACCGTTCAAAATCTCGCATTGGTGTGATGTTATTTCCACACCGCGAGATAGGAAAAATAAGAGCATCCCTTCTCCAGCACTTCGAAAAAAAATAAATAAGGGGGAGATGATGTAACGTACCAGGAGATGTGACGTACCTGCCCGAAGGACGCACACGACATAAAGGCAGATAGGAATCAGAATAAAACGTCCGCGTAGCTCAATTGGTAGAGTGACTTATTCCGGAATGAGGGGATCCGGGTTCGAATCCTGGCGTGGACAGAATGACGGAGAAATTTACTTCGTTATAATGGCGCCCGAACTATCCAAATGACCCGACCGTTCAAAATCTCGCATTGGTGTGATGTTATTTCCACACCGCGAGATAGGAAAAATAAGAGCATCCCTTCTCCAGCACTTCGAAAAAAAAAAAAAATAAGGGGGAGATGATGTAACGTACCAAGAGATGTGACGTACCTGCCAGAAGGACGCACACGATATAAAGGAAGATAGGAATCAGAATAAAACGTCCGCGTAGCTCAATTGGTAGAGTAACTTATTCCGGAATGAGTGGACCCGGGT
Source organism: Macrothele yani (assembly GCA_039090855.1). Classification (NCBI taxonomy): domain Eukaryota; kingdom Metazoa; phylum Arthropoda; class Arachnida; order Araneae; family Macrothelidae; genus Macrothele; species Macrothele yani. Next base: position 46,486,743 of record CM077004.1, read on the forward strand.
TCGAATCCTGGCGCGGATACAGAAATGACGGAGAAATTTACTTCGTTATAAATATCACAACAGCAGAATGATTTCCCGAGGACATACGGTACACATTACGGTCAGCGTTAGTACCGCGTCGGACTGCCTCGTGCTCGGATACATGCGGTGATACGGTTCGGCATGGAGTCAAAGAGACGCCGTATATGTTATCCTAGGACAGAATGACCCACCCTTCTTGCAACTGACGCTCTAAATCACGAACACTGGGACATTGAGAAAGCTGGCGTCACATCTGGTCCCACACGTGAGATCAGACGATCTGGAAGGCCACGGAAGCGTCGAAGCATGACGTAGACAGTCCTGGTAAACTCGAGCCGTGTGCGGCCGGGCGTTATCTTGTTGGGAAATTTCTCCGGACAGCGTCGTCAAGAAAGACAGCACATGGGGCCGCAGGATCTCCTGTACGTAGCGCTGGGCTGTCAACGTCCCTCGGATCACTGCGAGGGAAGTTCGTCTGTCATACGTGATGACGGTGTGGCTCCCCCACACCGTCACGCCTGCAGTTCGGGACGTGTGCTGCTGTACAGAGAGGTTGGGATTTTACCGCTCATCTGCGTTTCTCCATACTCTGACACGATGGTCGTCCGTTCCCATACAAAAGCGAGATCCACCGCTGAACATTATACGTCGCTCGCTGCTGATACCACTGCAATCGACGCTGACGATGGTCAGGTATTAATGGCAGAAAATGTAAGGGCCGTCGAGAGTGCAGATTCGCATCTTCCAAGCGTCCGGAAATTGTTCTGACGGACACAGGAGTCCCTTGTACAGCCGTCACATGTCCCTGGATTATTGAACAAGGACGTTCTTGCATCAGTGCGTGCCACTTTCACAATTCTCTCTGCTGGTAGTGTGTCTGGATCGTCCAGAACCAGTCTGCCGTGTCTGGGTGCCTTCCCATGTCTATTGCTCCCAACACGATCGCACCGTAATGTACGACCGGCCCAAATGGCGGCCGATTCGGCGCGTCGACCACCTTGCTTCTCTCATCCTGACGATACGGCCTCGTTCAAACTCCGTCAGTTGCCCGTACGCCTATCTACGGCGGCTCCTCGGCATATCTACCGCTTACATATCTCACCTGACTCTTACCGTGCACTTTGGCACGAATGTAGAGTCTCCTGGGCGTCTCCTTATTAGCTCCAGGGATTGCGATTGCAGAGCCGGTCTTAGACGCTCGGGCATGCGGAATCGCACGAAACTTTAATCATTTGTATGTCTGCCCTCCCCGTAGTTATTCGCCCAGTTTCGCGTTAATCGCGCTTTTTTTTTCTTGGTGCGCGAATATTTATGACAATGAGTTTATACACTATATTGACAAAAGTCACCGAACACCTAGAAGAGAAACACAACACAGCATTTATTGACATACATTAGTACGGTGTCGGTCCACCTTTGGCCTTAATGCATGCACTGACCCTTCGAGACATGCTTTCGACAAGGTTTTAGAACACAGCGATAGGTATGCGCTTCCATTCAGTACAAATGATTCCGCTAACTGTTGCTTTGTAGTAGGCATTGGATTCAAACTTCTTATGCAGCGCTCTAATTCATCCCATAAGTGCTCCATGGGATTAAGATCAGGTCTCTGTGCTGGCACGTACACACACGATACGCAATTATCGTCAAACTACACCGCAACAGTCCTTTCTTTATGGCTCGGTGCATTATCCTGTAACAAGGCTCGGTTCCATAGTATTGCCACAGAGTTGGTAAGGCATAATTGTCCAGAAAATCGAGGTAGACGTGTTGGTTAACAGGTTTGCCCACGATAACCCATGCGCCGAGATCATATAACGAAAAACACCATCACACGAGTACACTGCCAGCTCCAAACTTGACCGTAAGAACAGTACACTGTGGTAAATAGCGTTCCTCTGTCTGCCGCCATACTCACACATGGCTATCAGACTGATGGATCGTGTGTCTGGAGTCATCAGTCCATAGGACCCGTTTCCATTGATCTACGGTCCATGATAAATGTTCTTTACACCATGCTAAACGACGAGTAGCATTCCTAGTGGAAATGAAAGACTTATGAGTAGCCGCACGACCACGGTAACCCATGGAATGAAGTTCTCTGCAAATGGTATGTGTACATACCAATGTTCCAGCATTTTCCCTCACCTGTTCACTGAGGTCTTGTGCAGTACTCCGTCGATTAGCTGCAACGACTCTATTGAGGCTTCGACGTCCTCTATCACTGATTTTCTTTGGTCTGCCGGTACGTTTTGCTTCTTCACGCACGCCATGTGTCTTCCACGTATTCAGTACATCCAAAGAAGTGGACTTGGGTATGTTTAAACGCCTCTCGGTTTCTCTTATGGACAATGCACTAATATAACACCCAAGAATCTTTCCTTTCTCAAAGTCAGTTCTCTTCCGCTGCGACATTTTTACTCAACCTCACACTGCGATATAATGACGGTCAGCTGCAGGCTTGTTTTTATACCGTTTGCAGCTGTACCGCGCATCTTAACAACGCAGCGAATCCATCCATTTGCTATTGGATGGGTTTCCGATTACTTTTGTGAATGTAGTGTATATCTTTCAGAATATCTGAAAACACTGTTTTGAAACATTTTTGAAACAAAAATAGTGCATTACATACCTTCACATGTTTTGCCATCTGAAGCAAGAGTAAAGCCACTGGGACAATAGCAGTAAGGTTTACCACCGTGCATGTTGCATGTGTGAGAACATCCGAACTTGGAGCACTCCTTGTCTGCTACATGTAGAAAGAAAACCCAGAAAAATGTAAGGTTTTAGTTCCATTTCATTTCGTGCAGAACATTATTAAAAAAATAAATGAAGCAAATCATAGAACACTATACATCGTCAGCTCGATTACATAAACTCAGTAACCGGACACTACCTGTTTCTGTACATGAACTTGTGAGGTACAGGAAATGCTACAAGTAATGCCACCATCAGGCAGGAACCGTACCGTACGCATATGAGTATCCATGCACTGGATAACCAGTAAAGAGGGGGAGGATTTACAGACTCAGCCATCTGCTTCAACACCTCTGGATGAATTTTCCTCATTGTCCACAACCCCCAGAGCGTAGTCCTAGCAGGTGCAAAAGCCCTGCTAATTTTAATAATTTCATATTACTTAATGTGCCAATAATTTCAATCTTGCGTACATATTACATGACATCATCAAATAATAAAATTAGTGTAGTTTCCGTTTCTCTAATCTCAGAAACTTTAGAGATTTCGGCGATGTTCTTGACTTACGCATGCATTGGTCTAACTATAGCAGCTTCAAAAGGAGCTGTGCCTTCTACTCCACCTTAGGGAATTTTTTTATTGAATTCTGTAACGCACACTCTAATTAAACTTTCCTTTTTCGTTTTTGCATATGCTCAATCCATTTACAGAGCTGATAGGATAATTACATTTTGTGTGACGACGTCTTGCTGGAAATTAACGTACCTTTTTTGAAATAAAGACTTGGATTATGTTCTTAAACACAGCTTTGTTATTCATCTTGGTCGTTAGGTCGAATGCTTAATTTGAATTTCTGTGTTTATTTAAGTGGTTCAACGAAATCTAATTTAATAAGTCCATCGTTAAGCTAAGATTTAAGAGCTTTGCTGTAAAGCTAACTTAACATAAAAGTTCCAGTTAAACATAAAACATTATATGCCCTGCTCCAGTACGATAACAAACAAGCAAGCAACGATCGAACATATAAAGATTATTCTTTTATTGTTTTCATCTCACTGTTTAGTTTTATGCCATATAACTGAAAAACACAACTTAATACCTCTAATTTGCTATAAAATTTAGTAATTCTTTTCAGAAAGAATTTTCGTTTTTAATAATTTGAAAGGAAAACAGTATGTATTCATATATTCACGCAAAAGTGGCAGCCCGACTGATCAGAGATGTGATCTTTGCAATAGCACAACTGGACCTGGGCCCCTCATGAAGTGCGATTCATGATATTCTTCATTGTGACGTCACACTGTCCACCCAACAGAGGAGGAGACCTAAAAAAAAATCTCCCATAGAGGCTACTGGAAATTGGTTGGCCCCGAAGATCTCAAATAAACAGTGAGCCAGTGGACGAACATGGAACTAATAAGCCGTAACCGTAAATGTGAAATTCCAGCCTCCGTTTTTTTTTTCAAGCGTAACAACTTTCCCCGGTATGCCACTTTTTATAGCCTCCGGGTTCCTATCACGTGGAAGACGCTAACGTAGTTTCCGGTACGATAATTGGAGCGCCAGTAAAAATCACGAATTGTTCCTCTGTGAGCGGTCACATATCCAGAAAATTCCCTCTGTAATATAGATAGGACTCCGTTTATACCAACGACAGGTTCCTAAAATTTACGGCGTAAATTGAAGCAAAAATATAATGGGAACATATGTAAATACATTACGTTTCGTTCCAAGAATTTCAGTAATCCACACAAAATACTTGAAAAATGTTTGATTTTATGAAATTGACGTGTTGAAAATTGTATAATGATTAAGAAAATTATATTTAAGAAAAAAAAAAGAACATTTACTGCTTTAAAATCGATGGAATAGACGTCTATTTGGTTTTCTTGTTTTCTGACAATAACGTATAACATTAAATATCCCGAAGTGATGCACTCTATATAATATGATGATTTATGAAGTCATGCACTCGGTGAGATTGACTACGTACCGGATTATGTCTGTAGAATAAAAGTTTATACAGTCTAGGCAAGTTAGAAATACTTTAATTTTTCGCTAAAATACACTAGCGCTTTCGAAACTAGTATATGGTTTCGAATGATGACCTGCCTTCCATCATTCCCAATGACTCTCATCACCCGCACCATCAAAAATGACAGCTTTTCATGCCTATATCAAAAGAGCATATATCTGTACCTCTAATGACACTTATCGGGAGGAACAGATAAAGCGAATTAAGACCTTAGCACATAGCAATGGTTATGTTCCCAACTTGGTAGATACATTATGTGCCAAACACTCCATGATTTTCAAAACATCTCTAAAATCTCAAAAGAAACACAAAAAATTTATCGGTTCAATGCAATATATACCAGCAGTCATCAATTTATTGCAATGTACTTGTCAAAGACATTCACTGAGACTTGGTTTAAACACAAAGGGACATCTTTTCGTGCATCAGAAGAGACAAAGACCCCCTCCTCCCAAATATTCTTACCACCGCAGGTATCTACTTAGTACTATTAGTTAAAAAGGTACATTCCAGCTCAGAAGTCATAAGAACCATGTACATTGGAAGTACAACGAGACGTTTACGTACTAGAATCATGGAACACAAACGAACAATTAGTAACAATGATCGCTGAACAACACTAGCTAGAGCCTGCACTGACGAACAATTCCATCATTTATGGGGCGACATAACCCTTGTAACTGGATACACTAATGATTGGTCTCTTCGATATGACGAAACAGTCTGTAACGTACCAGGAGATGTGACGTACCTGCCAGAAGGACGCACACGACACAAAGGCAGATAGGAATCAGAATAAAATGTCCGCGTAGCTTAATTGGTAGAGCAACTTATTCCGGAATGAGTGGACCCGGGTTCGAATCCCGGCGTAGACCGAAAATGACGGAGAAATTTACTTCGTTATAATGGCGCCCGAACTACCCGGGTGACCCGACCGTTCATAATCTCGCAATGGTGTGATGTTATTTACACACCGCGAGATAGGAAAAATAAGAGCAGCACTTCGAAAAAAAAAAAAAAAAAAAAAAAATAAGGGGGAGATGATGTAACGTACCAGGAGATGTGACGTACCTGCCAGAAGGACACAAAGGCAGATAGGAATCAGAATAAAATGTCCGCGTAGCTTAATTGGTAGAGCAACTTATTCCGGAATGAGTGGACCCGGGTTCGAACCCCGGCGCGGATAAAAATGACGGAGAAATTCACTTCGTTATAAGTCGTAATACATAGATTTACAAACGCTTGCTGTAATGAAAAATCTCCTGTTATTCTACCCCATCCTTAGAGACACCTTATTAACGAAGAGACTATTTTTCGTGAACTGACGAAGAATCTTAACCAAAACTATGACATGTTGCTATGTTAAATATCTCATCTTTATCAAAAACAGCAACTGCACTTTATATTTAGCTAACTTCGACAACAATTTGATATTTAAATCAAACACGCGCCTCAGTGTTCCCGCTCATAACCATCATGTAAGATATATTACTTGCCGTTATAACCTCAAGGGGTCATTTAAGTAGTGTGTATTTGAAAGGATCTGTGTATTATTTTTACACCTGATGATGAAACCATATAATAGTTTCGAAAGTGCTAGTGTATTTTAACGAAAAATTTATTCTAACGTGCCTGGACGGTATAAACTTTTATTCTATAGAAGTTATAACATGGCTGTAGAACTGTCTCAACTCCTCTCTTAACGGTTGAGCTCCACGTCCAGTTGAGATGGTTTCTACAGATCTCGCATCCCTTTTTAATAAGAGCAATAGCCTCTTGCAATGATTTCACTGTTAGTATCCTGACCGGCATTGCAGATTCAGCTTCACTTTCCTCTATATCTTCTTTGGGCAGTTGTTCAGCTAACTCTTCTAAATCCTTCGTTGTGAACGCTCCTCCCCACTCTCAAGGAACTCATTTATGACACCAACTTCTAAATCATCTAGTGCTATTTCCTTTTCTATCTCTGTCACATTCTCTGTTATTGACGCAAGGGTAATGTTCTCTTGAAAATTCAGAATGCAGTCAGGCCAAAGCTCACCGTAGACGTTATTCACACGTGATTTTGATACTTCAATCCATGCCGCTGAAATGTTGGAGATACCTTTCATGATACCCCATGACTTTCAGTAATCTCTCAACATAAAATTATCGGACACTTGAATAGCCTCAGAAATTCCTTTTGAGTGTTGTTCGTACGTAATAAAGGTTAGGAGGATGTTGATGGTCAGTCCTAACCTCTCGGTTGTCTAGACACTGTGGCATGTTTTTCAGTTCACTTTCAGTGTTTAGTCCGTGGCTAATGTAATTTGCTCTATCTCGTCGCATTATACATCCCGCTTTTTTTTTGGTATAATTATTTAAATTTTAGGCCGTAGTTTAATCATTTATTATTATAGTTTTATTACAATGTCGGAACCATCTGTATATACGAAGTTGGGCAGAGTCATCATTCCAACATCCCCTGCAACCGTGATCTATGAGAAGCGCAAAAGTGAAGCGGACGTAAATCGAGTCCTAGCTGGATTTTTTTTATGGTTTTGTTTTGTTTTCAAAGTAAAAAATAGTTACTCTGAAATGTTTTAATCTAGCTCGATTATTCCTTACTAGATGTAAAGCCCGTTGAGATAAGAATACAACTGGTTCTAGAAATCTCTAATTGTTATTCAAGCGTTTATTATTATCTTTTGCGGGAGTCATCGTAAATAATGAGTGTGCATTGAAACATATCCTTGATGTGCTTCATTGTTCGTGCATAGAAATACAAAATACGGAAGCGTTTGCCGGATGATAATCCTCCCTTGGTAAGGGACGTGGACTCCCTTTTGCGTGCTACCCCATGTTTTTTCTAGGGAAGGGGCGGGGTTATTTTTTTTAGCAATAACGTTCCTCCTTGCCTTACTCAGCGCCAGTAAAGTAAAACATCTTACAACCTACAACTGTGTGCTTCCACTTTCATCGCACTCGAAAAAAAAAAAAACTAACTTTGAACGAAAGACAAAAGATGTAAGCCAAATATTACACAAGAACGGTTACGGATAACACGATGTGAAGGTCTTCCCACATTAGCTCGATTTAGAAAACAAGATTTTTCCAGCTGTTTGCCCACTCCCTCCCATCTGCCTTACACTCACAGTAGAAAAATTTACTGTTTGCCCCAGGAGAACATCTAAAGAACAGTGTATGTCAAGCCTAGAGATCATAAGTTTCGAGTGGAAACCCAGCATTAATCCTTCTTTTGTTATTGTTGCAAAAAACGGGGGAATGAAATTCGGAAAGGAGCGGCTGACATTTTCGGGCGTTATGGTATTCCGAGCGATAAAACATTTTAGGATCGTGGTGGTAAGAGGGTTAACGCGGTGGCAATACTGACCAGTATTAGAGCTGCGAGCAATTGCAATTGAAGGAACTTACTCGGCATACAAGAATGCATATCCGGAGCCAATCGGAAACCTCTTGTGCATCCGCATCGCTGGAAAGCACCGTTCAGATGAGATAAACACATCTGCTTACAGCCTCCATTTCTCACTGAGCATGATTTCACGTTTGGTCTGTTAGCGTCAACAGGGAGCGTAGGAGCTAAAAATAAAAAACAAATGCTTCATAAAATACCCGTGTCCATACGAACTGAACGGAAAAGCAAATGAAAAATAAACTGCATCAAAAGTAAATAAATAAACTACACTGCCGGAAAGTGAAAAAAACACCAAGAAGGAATTGGCGGACGATCATGAAATTTACATATGTTAATAGTGTCGAGTTTACGTAGGTGTGATGTTAATTTCGGGACCAACCGGTGAGCGCTTACGCCACAGCACGGCATAATATGTAAATTATCGTCGGTGGTATTTAAGGAGTACGGCGAAATGAATGCAATCAGTCGTCGGCGAACGGACACGTGCGAAGACCCTGAAGAAGCTGCAATGCCTGGACATGGAAGACGTGTACGATTTCAGCAGTCATCGGACTTTGAGCGAGGTCGTCTAGTCAGACTCCGCGAGGCCAGGTGCTCGTATCGTCGTATTGCGGAGCGAATTGGACGGGAAGTATCTGTGGTGGTACGATGGTGGCGTAGATGGTCCGAGGAACATTCCCACAAGAGAAGACGTGGAAACGGGATTCACAGACGGACTGATGAGCGGACCGATCGACGCATAAGAAGAGCGGCGTTGTCAAGCAGAACATCCACTGCGACGCAAATCCGAGCTGCCGTTGCACCTGAGGTGACTGTGCGAACAATCCGCAACCGTCTACTGGATGCAGGACTACGTGCACGTGTGCGTCTGGGATGTGTACCTCTGACTACAGCCCACCGTCAGGAACGGCTGCAGTGGTGTCACCAACGTCTGCACTGGAGAACGCAATGGCGATATGTCGTGTTCAGCGATGAAAGCAGATTCTGCTTGGGAGCCGCCGATGGCCGTATTCGTGTTCGCAGATGCACAGGGGAGCGTCTCCACCGTTCTTGCATCCGCCAGCGACATACAGGGCCTACAGCTGGTCTCCTGCTGTAGGGAGCGATCAGCTATCACTCTCGTACACAACTAGTGTTTGTACCGGGTACGTTAAACAGCACCTCCTACATCAACAACATCATTCAGCTCGTTGTTGTGCTATTTGTAAGGTCGGTCCATCGTGGTGTTTTGCAGCAAGATAACGCACGCCCACACACGGCACGTGCAACGCAACATGCACTTCAGGGTGTGAGACAACTTCCATGGCCTGCACGTTCACCGGATTTGTTTCCCATTGAGCACGTGTGGGATTTTATGGGGCAACGACTTATCCGGTCTCCACGGCCAGCCACGACCATCCCCGATTTACGCGTCCAGGTTGAGGATGCTTGGAACTCAATACCCCAAACTTACATCCAACATCTGTACGACAGACTCCATGCCAGAATTGCACAGTGTGACGCAGTTCATGGCGGTTCAACCTCGTACTAACCATGTTACATGGAAATGTTATTTTTCAGTTTACCAACAAATACAGCTGTATTTTGCCATAATGTTTTGATCGCGTTATCCTCTGTATTCCGTTATTATGCTGTATAAATTTCGCTGAAAACAGTGAAACACCTCGCTGAAAACAGTGACTTTGGTATGTGCTGCTTTTTGAGTAAAACGAGCATGTAGCTATAATTGTTTTTGTAAAAAAGTGTTGCTTATAGTCTCAAGGGTCTGTGTGATTGCATTGTAAATCGGAGTTTGCATAATTTCGTTCCAGGTGAAGGCACAATGGGTTACCTATCGGAGTTCCAAAGAGGGCAGATTGTAGGAGCCCGTCTGGTTGGTGCGTCGGTTACCACAGTGGCACAGGTATTGAGGGTATCGAGAGGGACCGTGTCGAAGGTCGTGACAGCATACAATGTTTACGGTACAACATCATCTGCGAGACACAACTGTGGAAGGAAAACGAAACTCACTGCGAGAGACAGGGCAGTAAAGAGGATTGTGACCGCAAGGAGGAAGACCACGGCGACGAAAGTGACTGCTGAGCTTAATGCACATGTCCAAAACCCAGTGTCGACCCATACCGTGCGAAGGGAATTGCATAAGCACAATATTTACGACAGAGCTGCAATTGCAAAACCCCATGGTGCCACAGGTGAATATGAAACGGAGACTACAGTGGTGCCAGTAACATAAAACGGGGCTTCGGATCAATGGAAAAATGTCTTGTTTTCCGATGAATCAAGTTTCTCACTACTCCCCACCACAGGACGGGTTTACGTGTGGAGAACCCCCGTAGAAGCCTACAACCCAGACCATCTCCTTCCAACAGTGAGGTATGAAGGCTGTTCCGTAATGGTTTGGGCCATCATCTCGTGGCTTGCAGCAGGTCCCATCATCACCTTTCACGAACGGATCACTAGTGGTGACAATGTCACTCTTTTGGCCGACCATGTGCATTCAATGGCGCAGATATTGTTTCCGTCAGGGGATTGCACCTTTCAAGATGATGATTCCCAGAAGTCGAACTGTTCAATCATGGTTTGAGGAACATGAGGATGAAGTTTCACACCTTCCCTGGCCTGCACAATCACCGGACTTAAACATCATTGAGCCCCTGTGGTCTGTGTTGGAAAACAGATTTCGTTATTAATACATAATTAATACAGAGATTGCGTTATCCTTCTTCGCGGTCTCTCAAAGAATTGGAGCAGTTTCTGCAGGACGAATGGTACAACATACCACTTACCACTATCCAGGACTTGTATGCGTCCATTCCAAGCAGGATTCAAGCAGTTTTAAATGCCAAGGGTGCTCTCACACCATATTAGGTGCGTAACACCTGTTGCTTTAAGGTGTTTCCATTATTTTGGACAACCCCTGCATATGTGTAACGTATTACGTGACATGACGTAGATGACGTACTACTAAGGTGACGCATGAGTCAAATCGACAACGGAGCAGCGATAAGCCTGCCAGCGAAGTTCAGTTGGGAGAACAGCCGCTCCGGAGTAGTTGTTCTCCCTACTGAACCACCCGCAATAAAAAAATAAATGTTATATCGTTTCCCGAAAGAAAATGAATCTCCTGTCCGTGCGGTTCGAAAGTTTGTGCAATGAGTTTTCCACACAACTTACGGAATTAATAAAAATTCCTTCTTCTAGAAAGAGCTGGTTCAACGAGCATGGTTGTCGGCTGTCCAAAAGATGCGATTTTGTCCCCCTTCCCCTGGTTTTCTCAAGGGAAGAGGAAGAATGATGTTATGTACTACGCAATATGACATAGTATTGAAGAACTACTGCGGTGACGTATGAGTCAAATCGGCAGCGTTGCAGCGGTAAGCCTGTCAGCGTAGTTCCGTAGGGAGAACAGCTCCTCCGGAGTAGAAACACGTCAGTTTGCATCCCACAACCGGCAAAAAGATTATATACAGTGGTGTGCAAAGGTATTGCATCACCTACAAAACCATGAATTTTAAAGTTTAACTATTTTTTTACCAAACTAATTTTCATACTTACTTTATCGTTTATAGATGCGAAATTTAATGGAGATTTCAAAAATGTTTGAGTTTGTAGCTACTTCTGTTCTTAAGATATGACACAAAACATGGGTTTAACAAACACATTGAAATTCACGTTAGCTGCGTATCAGTTATTACAGCCAATCATAGACGTTATTTTACATGATTGGCTGCTACCGAATGGTATCCTAATCCTACTCTAGCCTTTATAAGGGTTGACGCAGTACTACGAAAGCATTGTAGTGGTCGCTTCTTGTTGTTCTTAGGGTATCATTTGTGTATATTCTCAATAATGGTTAAAACTGCGGAATTGTCCACAGCGGACAGGGTAAAAATAGTTGTTCTGCATGAATAGGAATATTCTTCAAGGCAAATAGCTGAAAGAGTGGCCTGCAATCAATCTACAGTTATCAGGCTACTGAAGAAAGTAAAAGACAGTGGTGATATTAAAAAATGCGTCGCAGTGGAAGGCCCAGATCCATTACAACCAGGCAGGACAGGATGCTTAGAAAGCTAAGCTTGGCAGGCAGGAAGATTAATTTACCTGAATTGCTTCAAAGATGGTCTGAAATGACTGATGTTACTATTAGTCTGTCTCCCGTAGGAGGAGACTGCTTCACTATGATATACATAGCTGCAAAAGCAGGCGTAAACCACTGTTGACTGCAAATCAAAGACAGCGTAGACTTCAGTGAGAAAAACAACATGTCTCATGGGCAACCAAGCAATGGGAAAAAGTTCTTTTCAGTGATGAATCAGAATTTTGCGTTAATGGGAATCAGATTAATGCCTATGTAAGCACGAAGATTTCGATCGAAGTTGCTTAGTGACTACTGTCAAGCATCCAGTCAAGGTCATGGTTTGGAGCTGATCGTGTACACAATGGCATTGGGAACCTCCATATTATCGATGGTACGGTAAATGTCCAGAAATACATCTGGATATTAGAAAACAAGATGCTACCATCATCTAGAAGACTTTATGACGGCAATTTTATTTTTCAAGATGACAATGCTCCCTGTCATCGTGCTAAAGTAGTGAAAAAGTGCTTTCAGGAAAACAATGTTCAGCACCTATATTGGCAACCACAGTCACCGGACTCATACCCGATCGAAAATATGTGGTTCAAAGTGTCGTATGAACTATAAAAAAGCCAGCAGTCAAAATTTAACTCATTGAAGATGCAATTCAAATTTGAAATCGTATTGTTCAATTCAATCTTTTACAAAACGTTGTTCACAGTATTCCAGCAAGATGCAAAGCTGTGATTAACGCAAAAGGCTGAGCAACAAAACGTCAAATACATTCTCTAATTTTGCTTCATTATATTTCTATATTTAAATGGTTTTTCATTCATGAATTACAAAATAATTTATTGCTGTAAACCTAAATATTGGATAAATGATGATTTTGTAAAGTACCTTAAGAACAGAAGCAGCTACAGGAAGAGCTAAGACATTTTTGAAATCTCCATAAACTTTCGCATCTAGTGACATATAAATGATGAAATAATTATGAAAATTAGTTAGTTAAAAAAGTTAAAAATTCACGGTTTCTGCAGGTGATGCAATACTTTTTCGCAACACTGTACATGAACATCTTTAAGGTCTTCTCTAGAATTCAGAATTCAGATGTTAGCTTCTCAAAGTAAGATCATTTGTTAAATCAAAGCTATCGAGATGGTATCAGGTTGAAAAGAAAGTATCCAAAAAATAGGGAAGCATGTATTTCAAGCTTAAAAAATCGTACAAAACACTTAACCTAATCGTCCATGTAGTCCCCCATTGGAACCGATGACCTTGTTCCACCGATCTACGAGTTGAAATATCCCATTGTGTCTGCCGAGTGGGAGTTTAAAGTCATCCATGCAACGTTTCACGTCCTCATCATTAGCAAAGTCTTTCTGAGCGAGAAAATTCGACAAAGACCGGAAGAAATGAAAGTCGGAAGGGGCCGAATCCGGGAAATAAGGAAAGGGAGGGGGCGATAATATTTCCCATTCTAGCTCGTGCAAGTTTTGTTGTGTGCGTAAACTGACTTTTTTGTTTGTTTGTTTGATTGATTGATTGAAGGTTTAACGACCGCCGTGAGCAACTCAATGGACTATAAGCAGTCGCCCGTCCCCAATTTAGGGTCCTTGGTTCCAGGGAAGGGAGAGAGCCAGTGCCGTAAGACAAACACAACATCTATGCCTCACCAGGATTCGAACCCGCACCCCTCCCGGACGAATTGTCACAAGCCATCACTTAGACCACTGCGCAACCGGGGCGACAACTGACGTGTGGATGAGCGTTACCTTGTGAAAAACAACTCTTAAGCGGTTAATGAACGCTGCTGGGCACTTTTCTTGTAGTGCAGCATGGAGACGGTCCAATTGTTGGATGTAAGTATCCGCTGTGATGGTACTGTTCGACGGTAAGAGTTCATAATGAATCATACCGCCACAACCCCACCAGCAACCCAGCATCACCTTCGGTCCATGAAGGGGAGGATCAGCGACCTCCTGTGGGGGTTGTTCCTGATTGGTCCATGCTCTTTGTCGCGTAATATCACGTATGTGGCCCATTTTGAGTCACCCGTGATCAACCGATGCGAAAAAAACCGTCCCATTTTTCTCTTTTACGCAGAGCAACAGCAATGGAGTAGCGTTGCAACCAATACTGGTCAGACAAATCATGGGGCACCCGTTTGTAGAGTTTACAGAAATATACCAACTTCCGAAATCGGGTGTTGATGGTCGTAGGGGGGGGGGGTCGCCAGTTCCTGTAGTGTTGCATCAGGCTTGATCGATATCACATGTTCCAGTGTTTCATCTTCAGCTTCATAGGTCTGCCACTTTTGGGTCACCAGACAGATCCCCCACACCAATGCCAAATTTCCTATGCCAGTCATAACAAATACTCTGTCCCATAAATCGTCATCAAACGCGTTTCACATTTTTCCGAGTGCTTCCGCAATATTTACGCCATTCAAGTATTCGTAGATCAATATTGCTCTCCCACCTTGCTTCGATATCGCCATCGTATCGTCGCCACGTGCAACTGATCTTCACCACAACAGCTTACATTATGTCCTTAAAATCTGTTTTTTCGCGCACAGCACTCTGGGATGTTTACGTCACCACAGGCCCATAGTATCTTGCATTACACTCGCCAAATACGATTTTTTCCGGGAGCAGATATCATAATACCGAGATACTATGTTTTCTTTTACCGTTGACATATCAAATGTTTCCATTTACAGCGCTACACAAACCCGAGCTTCACTGACATCCCAAGGAGGTTATATTACTGGAGACACCACTGGCTCTGCCGCCATAGGTCACAGCTAATCTGTGGTGTGACGTCATAAGCAGGCAAAAATGAACTAAATTATACCGTTGATGAAACAGTAAGCTTGTGCATCATTGATAAAGATTATTGAATTACTCATTTTATCTGTTTATACGCTTAGAAGCTTTTGTTTCATTGGTTTCCAAGCAGCTTCATTCTGCGGCTGCGTCGTGCCTGCTCATGACGTCATTTGCAGCACAGACGGTGACTCATGGCAGCCAATGCTGCGTGGATAGGAGTGGTGTCTCCAGTAATATAACCTCCTTGTGACATCCATCATAGATCTCGGAAAAATCTGTTGTACTTCGTAATTATTCTCTACTTCTCTCGCAGGCATTTTTGAATCTGGATCTCACGCGATTTCCTAGGCCTTCCTAAACCTTTCTTTCCTGTGACGCCCATTCTAATTATTTTGTTGCCTCCACCCTTCTAACAACATTTTACTTCACACAGCACATCTGAAAAACACACATTTTCGTTTCTCACATGATCAGAACGCGTCTTGCCACAAATCCTTCCATAAGTAATTAATTTCTTCAACACACAAACGACTCCTGTGTTTGTTCTGTCATACCAGATTTTCACTACCGTACATCAGAGAAGGAAAAATTACGTTTTCTAACAAGGCCATTTTGCATCCTTGCCCTTTAAGCGAACGACGTAACTGAACCAAATAGAGTCCAATATTTTCGATGCTCATCAAACAGAAATGTTCACGAAGCGCCGGGTTTTACGAAAGCTACAGAGAAAGAATTTTTTCTTTCCCCCGTCATAGACCATAAACCTATTACGAGTGAGCAGCACATTATTTTAGTTCTTTATTCTCTGCTTCACGAACCAAGGCATGATGAGGAAGGGCCAGTCCCCCAACACGGACATCATGCCACTGGGTACAAACAAGTGACTCAAATTTCTTCTCTTTTCTTTTTTAGGTTCGTTACCCTTGTTATAGCTCTAATCAGTCAGAAAGAATTAGTGTCGATCACCCTCCTAAATGGCTACTTTGAATAGCTAAGGGAAAAGCAACGCTCTATGATGCGTAGATTCATTCATTCCAGCCGCATCCGGCCCATTTCTTAGACAGCGAATATATTCGTTCTAGCTCATTTAAGACCATTTTAGTAAGCCCAAGTTAATTCGTTCCAGCCGGTTAGAGGGTTGAAAATCCCTTAATCTTGAGAAATCCTCCTAAAGCAGCTGTGACTTTCAAAGCAGAATTCACACGCCTACTGATTTCACCATCTCATCTTTCTCTGTCAAACATGCTTCCTAGTAGCTGTGTACGATTTAGATTAAAATGGAATTCAGCACAAAGAGCTCCTTATTCAAAAACCATACTTTGTCGTTTTCCCCCTTTATTTATACACATCTTGAATTTCACATATACATCGCTCATCCTGGAAAACTTACTGTGCAACTCACTTTTGCTGCAAGACAACAGGACATCAGCTTAGGCGACAACGGTGCCGGAGTGGTCAAACGGGTAGGTTTCTGATCAGTCGCCCAAGCTACACTGGGCTCGGGTTCGAATCCCAAATGAGGAATTGTCGATGAGCATGTCTTACAGCGCCTAATCTTTCCTTTTCCCGGAGCCAGTGGCTCTAACGGGCGGCTGTTTTCAAAGTTTCTGATGGGGGTTGTTATACCCAGCCACTGAAAAAAATCAGCTTACGATTGTCTGCGCGCACAAAACTTCCCACGACATAAACCTTTAAATGTTCTGTGATAAGTTACATAAGTAAGTTACAATATGTAGAGTGTTGGCTCTTCGCGCCCTAAATTATTCGCAAAACTATGGACAATAACTTCAGCAAACGTTCTCCTCACTACACTCTGCCACCACACGGTTTGAAGCTGGTGAAAGTTCTTTTCGAAGTCGAATCTGCGAAGAAAAAGGGCCCTTTCTTCAATTAAGCCAGCCCAGACATTAACCTTCGGGATCTCACACTGGCGTGCTACGACCACATTGGTATTCTCCGTGTCGCAAATTCGGCAGTTATGTTTATTCATTCTGCCAGAAACATGGATGTCGACTCCTCGCTGAAACAGATCCGTGAAATGAGTATGGAGTCTTCGTCAACGCGATTAAAGATGTCTACCGCAAATATTCTTCGCCGTGGTTGATCATTTGGTCGAAGTTTTTGCACTTTATACGCATATTGGCGAAGGCGTTTATGCAGAATCTTGGGAACCGTTGCTCGCGGTGTTTCGAGTTCACGACTTGCGACGCGCATGGACTTCTTTTGGCTCCTTAGATAAGCTATACGCACGTGTTCCGCCTTTTCGACCGAAATAGAAGATTTCCCAGTCCTTTTGCCTTTCAAGATACTTCCTGTTGCTTTGAATTTATTTACCAATTGTTCGATGCTCCTTCGTGTCGGCGGCTGTCTCTTGTACTCCGTTCTGAACTTACACTGAATTGTTGTTAGAGATTTTGACTCAGCAAACCAAAGCACACACGCTGCTTTCTCCACTGGGGAAGCCGTGTCTGTTGTATTCGACGTTTGACGAGATTTTTCATTACATGAGACACCTGGCGCCATCTATTATTTGACTTGACAACTTTAACACTTGCCACGTCTCTTGACGTTTAAAGTAACTCTTTTTTTCTATCGTATTTTTTGTCTGATGTTGTATACTTCATTTATAGACATCCTGTATTTCACAACATAATTTCAACTGAAGCTATTAAATTGCTTACGTTTCTGAATAACTTTGTCAAACATTTTCGGACTGCAAAAGATTTTCTTTATGTATAGAAATCTGTCAGAACCTTTTTCTACAGGGCAGAGTTCATTTATTTACACACTGGTGTGCAGATCGTGGTATACACTACCTTACTATTAGTATTATGTCGTCCTTCTGTGCATAGTAAATTCGGTCGTACGCACCTTCCTGATAATGAAGTTTGGTGGAGACAGCGTGATGGAATGGAGTTTCTTTTGTTCGGCTTGGGACCATTAGTCATTTTGGGCAACACTATGAATGCTGAGCTCTGCCTAGAAATCCTGGACTATAACGCATTACCAACGTTGAGGCAGTACTTTGAGGAAAGCCCATACCCCTATGAGCAGAACAATGCACAATGTCTGTGAAGTATATACAGAGGTTAAGCACACACGTGTCAAGACGATAAATCTGCAGCGATACATTCCGTCAGTGTAGCTTAGTTGGTTAGAGCAACTCACTCCGGAGCGAGGAGACGCGTTTTCGATCGCGTCACCGACAAATTCCAGTTTTCACATTGGCGCCCGAACGTAGAAATGGATGCACTGACCTTGGGTTCTTCGAAAAATGTGTGCTGTTCGTTCCACACATCGTCTGAAATTAATGAAACAAGTCAGTAAAATCATGCAATGCATTGATTATGATACGCTTTCCAACATACCAAAAATCATTACTCAAGGTACACTGGCATGCAAAAATTAAGGATGAGACGGTTTTTCGAATGTAACGTCGTGCAGAAGTGCTCCACATCGACTCAAATCATACCATAAGATCCCCAAGATGTAAGAATATGGGACAAGTGAGCAAAACCGTCCAAACAAGAAATCCAAAGGATACAAAGGCACTTTATTGAAAAGGTAGCTTCGAGCACAACTGGACAGAAGACAAAAACGTCCATGTGACAGGCGGCTGTCAAGAAAAATCCAGTCTTTAGTAGGGGATATGATCACCCCTGACTGCCTTGCAGGATTTACAACGTCTGTCCATGCTGAGGACGAGGTTGTCAAGGAGCTCTTGAGGCATCGTAGCCCATTCCTCTTGTAGCGCCAATCGCAGCTGCGGAATCGTTGCTGGCGGTTGGTGACGGGCTGCCAAGCGTCTCCTGAGAAGGTCCCACACGTCTTCGATTGGATTTAGGTCTGGGGTAGTAGGCAGGTAGTAGGCCACACTGGAGGACATGGTCTGTAAAAAGATACACCCCAGTATTGGCAGTCTCAAATGCTCTTTGGTGCGGGCAGTAGCAGCTTTCTCTGTGGAGACCCTGCCTGCCTAAAGCTATTGATGAGTGGCCACACTGACTGAAGGACTGTGAGAAGGCAGAAGGATGCCATTTTGAAAAGTGATTGGTGTCATGTATTCACAAGTGTAAAGCTAATGACATATCATAGGTATATTAAATATCTTTAAATTTCTTTTGTTATTTCATTGAATACTTTGTAACAGTATCTATGGTAAGACTAGGTACATATAGTTTAATTTCAGCTATCAGCTATTACCCGCCGTGATCCAGAGCCACGACGGGCAAAGTAAATTCATATTTACAAAATGAAACGAAAGTGGAATAAATTTACTTTGTGCTAATATAAAAAGCGAATTCTATTTCATTCCGATAAATCTACAATTGAGCGGAGCTTGCATGAAAATTTTCCTTGCATGACTACTGTAAAACGTTTCTTTTGCTTCTTTCTCCCTCGAATTTAAAATAATTTAAATGATTTTCTGTGCATGGATACATCACTAACCTCAGCTCATCCTATGTATGAAAACAATACGTGGCGAAAAAGTAGAAGCAACCTGCTCCATCTTCCGGTACCATGGTTCAACCGACCTAAACATCCATTTGTTCAACATAACTGCTGAATCCGTTACTCGGTGGTTGTAAATAGGGTAGAACGCGTTTATAACGAGAGGCTCGGGACCGAAGAATATCCTCGTTAAATCCGGGTGCTCGCTAAATATGTTTTGGGGTGAAAATCCTCAGCATGTAAAAATATGCATGTGACAATATTCATACACTTTTATATTATATATCCATATATAACATATGGCAGAATGTTTTTCACCATTTCTAGCTCTCTAATGATAGCTACCTAGTAGTTTACGGATAATACTTTTCTCTTAGAGATTTTTTTTACTAATAAAAGTTTAGAATATACCACACGATAGCAACATGAGATTGACCGCCTGTTAAACGACAATCACAGAGCAACAGCAACGCCGAACTTCTCAATGCAACGCTCACTTCAAGGGAGGATCCAGATGAGGGCGCGAGGGACGCGCCCTCCCTCAGGAACCAAGGAAAAGCTTCGATTTGTTAGGATTTGATAAAAAAAATCGAATATTTTTTTCGTGAAACAAAGTATTACTTAAATGTATATCTCGTACTTTCGTTAATTAATTGGAAGATGTTAAACGATCGATTTTATTATGCGGAACTAATTTGTATTTTCCCTTCCCATATAGTAATTTCATGCTGCGTTTCTGCGCTACCCCCCCCCGCCCCCGCCCTCCACGAAAATCCTGCATCCACCCTAGTCACATTTCGAGTATTGTATTACCTCCTGTTTCCTCTCGGGCAACATCTCCGTTCCATTACTCCCTTATTAATCTCTGCAATCCTCTCCCAGAAATCCACGCAATACATGTGCATGTACACAACACATCCTGCCTAGGAGCAGAGCACCCGTTTTCAACTCCGTTGCCATGATACACCCAAGGCATAGCCCCTTGAAGTGGGTGATGGAGTGTTTTGCGCAACTCGCTTGTCAAGCATTTGATGCAATCCCTTCCCATTGCTTTTCTATCGACATTCTTCCACTAACATATCACGATTCCACTGCGCTGTTGCAATTTTGCTGCATGCCACCATTTACTTCCCTCCATTTCACGACAGTGCGCAGCAGATATTCTTTATCTTGTTAAATATGGAATTTGTTAAATTTTGTTACTTGGTTTGTGAAAATTGATTATCTTAGTTGTCCCCCTCTCTCTCTCTCGTTAAATCCAGGATTTCATTAAGTTTTATTCGCTAAAAACGATCCAATTAGCTTTGAAGTAATATTACACTAAACAGAAGTTTGTTTTGCTCTTTAAATCCGGTATCTCGCCAAATACGGGCTCGTTATAAACGGGCTATACTTCATCATCAAGTTATAAAAGGTGGGTGGTAAAAATTTTAATTTTTGCTTCTTAATACCAAAGAAATATTTTCAATAGCAGGGGAGCATGGTTTGATTAGGAAAGTTTTTAGATGGTATTGAATGACAGTTGACAGACAATGGAAACAGAAATTTCTGAAAAAGAAAAGAAAGAAATATTCAAACCCAGTTCATTCAGTGCATACCTTGACATGTTCTTCCATCAGAAGCAAGAGCAAAGCCACTAGGACAGGTGCAGTGAGCTCTACCATTGGCGTATTCACAGGAGTGAGAACATCCGAAGACATCCTTGGGGCATTCGTTGACTGCTGTAGACGAGACGGAAAAAAAATCAGAAAAAAATGAATTTTCAGGTGAATCAATCTCAGGGAAAGAAACAAGTGAAAAACAAAACGAGAGCAAGGCACGTATTATAGCTTAGAAATGACAAATTGCTGACGGCATTTATACGTTTTTGCAATCCGCTTGCATGAAATTTTAACAAAAGGTCAATCCGTCCAGTCGGAACTTCTTTCCTGCGCATTATGCATAAGTTCTCCGGTTGTCATATGAAATGGGTGTTGAAATTTTTTTATATGCTGCGATAAGAAATTTTTACCTTTTGTATCGTATACCTCTAATTTAACCTTGCTTTTGAGTTTGCGTGTTCTTATGTAAATTTGGTTTCTTCTCATTAATGGCTTTCTGACTTAACGACACATTATTCCTCTCAAATTGGCATCCTGAAAGTGAGTCAAAGTCAATGAAAAGTAAGTGAAATACGAAAAGCTGTGCTATTGTGTGAGGATGAGAGCTAAGAGCGATAAGAAATACAAGAATAAGATAAGAGGGAGATAAGATTGTAAGAGCTGATTTAGGAATGCATATTATACACTGAGTGATCACTGAATGATGACCACCTAAATAATACTTCGTAGGTTCTCCTTTCGTCTTCAGCACAGAAACTATCCGACGTGGCATCGATTCAATAAGATGACGGAAGCAGTTGGGAGATATTGGCCACCAAGCTGTGTGTAATGTGCCCTTTAATGCAGGCATGGAGGTGATTGATGCATCCAGACGCCTGATAGGCTGTTCCATAGTGTCCACAACTGCGCTATGTGATTGATATCGGGGGAGTTCAGAGGCTAATCGATATGTTGGAAGTCTGGACTGTATTCCTCAAACCATTCCAGCACAACATTGGACCTGGGGCTCGGAGCATTGTCATCTTGTCAGACACAGTCGCCAGTCGGAAAAAGGTAAAACACTGTTGGGTGTACAGAGTCAGCAAGCAACTCACGACAGTGGGCACCAGTCATATGTTGTTCCATATGCACCAGGGGTCCATGTTCCCGTCACGTAAACGTGCCTCACCCCATACAACCTCCTCCACTGGCTTGCACTGTGGAATCCGTGCAGAATGGATCGAGTGCCTCACGTGGTTTGCGCCAAATACTTACACGACCATCCACGGAGTGGAGTAAAAACAGGGACTCGTCAGACCAGCGCACTTTTATCCAATCATCCGACTTCCAACGTGCATGATCTTTGCACCAAGCGAGTCTTTTGCGCAGATGAACCGTAGTTAGGAAAGGATGTCGTCGGGGTCGTCTGCTGTTATAACCCAATACTTGCAGCGTGCGACGCGTAGTCATGATAGATACTGTTCCGGATTGACCTCTGTTGTATTGGGTAGTCGATTGTTGAACAATATTGCGTCCGTTGGCCTGTACGAGTCGTCGGACCGGTGCTCACCTCTAACATCAACCTTTCGCTGTTCTGCGCAGTTTTGCCCTCCAGGCCGTTGTTTGATCGTTTTCACTCCAGTCCTGACACGCTTTAACTACAGCGGCTCGCGGACAACCCACCAGTAAAGCCGTTTGAGAAATCGAGCCACTCACTCTCCGGGCTTGCACAATCTGTCCTTTCTCAAAGTCCGATAAGTTCTTCCGTTTACTCATCACGCTCCGAATTTTACTACCTACTGCTCCACTTACACCTTATGTACGCTACGTCGGTCGACTAATCGCGCCTTCTCGGGAACACCGTGGTTTACGGGCAGCACCCATTTTTGATAGAGGTGGTCATAATTCAGTGATCACACGGTGTAGTTCATTTTGGAGCACTCGCTTAAGATATGAACTTAAACACTCATTTTGAGGCACTGTAAAATACAGTACTTTGGGAGAGCAGTACAAGACATAAAATGTTACTGAAGGAAATTTTAGATTTTGTAATTAATCGTAGAGAACCGAAAGAGCATATTCAGGAGACTAACCAATGACGGAATTTCGAACTGCATTACAGGAATCTATAAGAACTCGGAATCCAGCAGCTGTAGTGTTTTTTTTTTTTTTTTTTTGGGTCTTGCGAAAGTACACATGTGACTTGTTTGCCCACAGGACATTTGAAAGATCTGCAGTACGTAGGTGTGTGCACAAAGTTTAGTGTAGGACACTGAAAAGAGGTGAACATTTAAATTTGTTGATTCCAGTGCCCACGGCACAGAAAAATAATTTGGAAGTTTGGGATAGTGGTCTCAATTTCTGTAGTTTACTTTTTTTAGGAAGATTTTCACGAGCATCTAGAAATTTGAAGCCATTGTTTCCGGTTGTGTTAGGAGCACCTGCACCAGCGCCATAGGAAGAATGTATTTCATCCGAGTCGAACTTTGATAATTTTGACAGAATACTCTCTCCATACCACTGGGCCAAAGAGGCATTCATGTGATTATGTCATCAAGAACAATAAATCAGTAACACACAACGAGGTTAGACTAAGGCTTCTGGAGATATTCTGGTTCTATTAACCATAAAACCGCAAAGTGTGGGATTTTCGATGTTGTTTACATGATACCTACGGAAATTCATGCATTTCAGTTGTGGGATATTTCTGAATTGTGTGTTTTTTGGTTGCAGGAACCATGTTAATACCAAACCGGAGAGCGTTGCGCTCCACAAAAGAGTAAAGCTTTCAATTTTGCTTTTTGTTTTGAACTTTTACCATAGTTTCATATATTTCAATTTAAAACATAAATGGAAAGCTGCCTCAAATCAATGAATAATTTTATAAATTTATCATTCTCTCACACATCGGCAGCAAACTACGATTCAAAATCGGACATTCTTACAAGATAATCGGATTTGGCCAATGCAAAATGTATGACAATAGCCTTGGAAACCACCAAGGAGATTAGAATAATACTTCTGGAGTTGCCCCGAGTCTTTTAATCGTTAAGCCCCAAGATGTGGGGATTTGACGTTGTTTACATGATACCTATGTAATTCCAACTGTATGTATTTTGGATTTGCGTGGTTTTGGGTTGAAGAAATCGGGTTAATATCAAACCGGAATGAATTATATTTCTTACACTGGTGAAAAGTTTTCAATTTTGACGTTATATTTTGCTCAGAATTCGCACTAATGTTCTTGTATTTCAATTTAAAATAAAAATGGGAAGAAGCCTCTAAATGATTAAGAATTTTATATATCCATCATTTTCTTGGCAGCAAGTTATGATGCGAAATTAGTAACATTTGCTACGAAAGAAGGCGATTCGGCGAACACCAAACAGATAGCAATAGCATTGAAAACCATCAGCTTCCCCACACTTTAACAGCCGTCGCTCATGGTTATAAGCTTCACACGCAAAGTGCTACTGCTGCATTAGCAACGGCATATCCAGATATCTTATTCTAACCGCCTTGGAAACCAGCAACTTTCCCACACTTTAATGGTCGCCGCTCGTGGATACTACTTCATTGACGAGGGCATCTCCAGATATCTTATTCTATAACTTCCTTGAACACCCCAGACTTCCAGAGCATAATTAGAAATTTGGTTACCCTAACAGTTTTGCAATTAGAAGCAACAAATTTTTGATTTTTTCTTTATCTCAACGACTACAGTCTTGTGACGATTATATATAGATTAAGATAATAGAACGTAGTTGTCACAAATGCTTATTTTTTTATTTCTCAAGCCGACCATGGTTTCGCTGGATATTGATCTAGCTTCATCAGAACGAATGGCACGTAAATATTTAAATTGTATATGACATCATAAATGGTGTTTACAGTCACGTGTTTTGGTTAGATGCTTCCACGCGTTTGATAGAAATGGCGTCGATTGCCATGTCATTAACAAGTTGCGAAGACTTCTGATATACACTGGCAGAAAAAAATCCCAACACCAAGAAGGGGTTGCGTTAGATAAACGACAGTTGGTAGACGATGAGAGTACATCTGTAAGATGACGTCTATAAGAATTTCGCGCTCGGCGCATACGTGTGGCGCTAGTAGCGCCCCTCGGAACATGCAAAGCAGGTTTGCTGTAAATACGCGCTGTAACGTTCGTGAGCGTTAGTTATCGTTGAGATTCGACGTAGTGTGTTGATGTTAGTCAAGAATGCCTTTAAGAAGAAGAAGAAGCCATTACTAACAGCTCACGGAGTTTGAACGAGGTCGTGTAATAGGACTACGAGAAGGTGGATTTTCTTTCCGCAATATTGCAGAACGACTAGGCAGGAATGTAGCCACTGTGCATGATTGTTGGCAGCGGTGGTCAAGCGAAGGTACTGCCTCAAGAAGACCGGGTTCCGGCAACCCACGTGGCACTACTGAGAGGGAAGACCGCCGTGTACGGCGTATGGCCGTGGCGCATCGTACTGCGTCTGCGGCAGCAACTCGAGCTGCAGTTGCCACCACAGTGACACAACAAACTGTTACAAATCGGTTACTTGAATGACAGCTCCGAGCCAGACGCCCTGTAGCGTGCATTCCACTTACTCCAAACTACTGCCGTTTTGCGACGTCAGTGGTGTCAAGCTAGAGCTCATTGGAGGACGGAGTGGAGATCTGTTGTGTTTTTTGATGAAAGCCGGTTCTTCCTGGATGCCAGTGATGGCCGTGTGTTGGTTAGAAGGAGGCCAGGTGAGCGCCTGCAACCAACCTGTCTGCGGCTGAGACACGCTGGACCTACACCTGGAGTTATGGTCTGGGAAGTAATTTCATATTGCAGCAGGCGCACTCTCGTGGTTATCCCACGCACCCTGACGGCACAGTTGTACGTCGGTCTGGTGATTCAACCTGTTGTGCTGCCATTCATGAACAGCATTCCAGGGGTGTTTTCCAACAGGATAACGCTCGCCCGCATACCGCTGTTGTAACCCAACATGCTCTACAGAGTGTCGACATGTTGCCGTGGCCTGCTAGATCACCAGATCTTTCACCAATCGAGCACGTATGGGACATCATTGGACGACAACTCCAGCGTCACCCCCAACCAGCATTAACCGACCCTGTATTGACTGACCAAGTGCAACAGGCATGGAACTCCATCCCACAAACTGACATCCAGCACCTGTACGACACAATGCATGAATGTTTGCGTGCTTGCATTCAACATTCTTGCGGTTACACCGGTTATTAATGTACCAGCATTTCACATTTAAAATGGCTCTTCTCGGGCTTACTTTGAGCTGTGATCTTGAAACCTTAATCGATTAAATATGTTACTTATACAAATGTATTGCCGCCATTTCATTCCTCTACAACTATTTTTTCGTGGTGTTGGGATTTTTTTCCGTCAGTGTATATGGAAAGCTTCCAAACTATCAAGTTTGGAGGTTGAATCTGGCTTGTCAATAAGTTTTGCTTCTTCAAATAGAAATCTGTGGTCCTTTTCGTAACAGTGTTTAAAGGACCACAGATTTCTCTTCGAAGAAGCAAAACTTATTGACAAGCCAGATTCAACCTCCAAACTTGATAGTTTGGAAGCTTTGCATATATATCAGAAGTCTTCGCAACTTGTTAATGACATGGCATCGACGCCATTTCTATCAAACGCGTGGAAGCATCTAACCAAAACACGTGACTATAAACACCATTTATGATGTCATATACAATTTGAATATTTACTTGCCATTCGTCCTGGTGAAGCTAGGTATATACCCAGCGAAACCATTGTCGGCTTGAGAAATAAAAAAATAAACATTTGTGACAACGAAGTTCTATTATCTTCATCTATATATATTTTTGATTTATTTAAAGTAATTTGCCAACAATATGAAGTACGTAACCAAACAGTGACGCAACCTATTCGATACATTCAGATGCAGGGTTGGCGAATCTTTGTGCTTATTACACCACAAAAATAAACGGATTTAATATTACCACGCCCTCGATTGTGGACGTGAACCACTGTGTCGGCAATTCGCCACAATAGAATATTTATTACTATTAAATACTTCTGGAATTTACATGGTAAAAAAAAAATTAAATCGCCTAGAGAATTGACAACTTTGAGGTCGGATTTCCTATCCCTTATAGGAATTCCGTGTTCAAAGTTGCGGACAAATTACGCGTTGTGTTTCACCTAAATCGTAGCGGGTATTTCGCTTAAACTTAGGTGCCACAAAAGTTAAGTTGAGGTCAGCAGATAGCATACTACTAGAACGTAAATACTCATACATATTATGCACAATATAAAAAGTGAAAAACTGCAGATATAGAATTTACGACAAAAGGTTAACGTTTAAATAAAATGTTTATTCTGAATAAATGCTGCTTAAAACTAATACATGTTTTCGGTGGAAGTGATTAATTTATTTAAATCGTTTTCTAAAGAGTTATTACTTTTAAAGTTATTACTGTCCTGACTTCTAGCAAACTTTCAGTTACAATTTTGTCATGGTGCACGTATTGAGAAATTT
Organism: Macrothele yani; assembly: GCA_039090855.1. Lineage (NCBI taxonomy): Eukaryota > Metazoa > Arthropoda > Arachnida > Araneae > Macrothelidae > Macrothele > Macrothele yani. The sequence goes on from CM077004.1 coordinate 46,514,379, forward strand.
CCCATTTAAGATGGAAAGGGATATGATACCTCTCACAGAATATGCAGTACAAGGAAACTGACAGTGAAAATTCATCTTATCCAATTAGGTCGTCGACGTCTCGAAGGTCTTTTAGAATAGGTCGCTTCCACGTAAAAAGTTAAGACAGCTCCAAAGTTTACTTCAACATCTCTACATCTCTCCCACGCATCTCCATCTCCATAGCCGTCAAAAAAAAAAAAAAAAAAAAAAAAAAGAACTTTCTCTCTCTTTCTTTCTCCTTCCGTTTTCTCTCATCCTCCTCCTTTTTTTCTCCTTTTTTCAAAACCAATTCCCTTATATTTTCTTGTTTCTCAGTTTCGCTTCTACAAAAGGGAGGGGTTAAATTTGTGGGTGTTACCGATAATTTTGATTGGAAGTTACCCTGTTTCCCATGCCCGCGATTGGCTAGCAAACTTTCTATGACATTCCTAAAGGGGTACAAGAGGGTCGGTCGTATTTACCTTGTCTGTCACCTTACGTCATTTTTCCTGTTGTAGAATTTTGGGAAATTAAACAGCCTGCCACTCGTAACAACTGTGACGTATATTCTAAATTAACTTTCCTTTTTAGTTTCTTTCCCTATGTAAATCTTGAGTTTGTTCTCAGTTATACTTCACACTTAACGTAATATCTTTTCTCTCAAACGAATACGTTTGGCAACATAATTGAGGTTGAATGAACGTGACGTATGCCTGTTAATAGATAAGAACGAGAGATATAAACGACGAGAAAACAGTTGCTCGTGTGGCGTGGCGTGGCGTGGTGAGTTGCTTGTAGAGCTGTGTGGAGCGTTTAATGTCGAGCTTGTGTGGTGCGTTTAATGCGAAAGTGATATGTTATGTTACGATGTGTTGGAGAAAGCATATTGAATAAAGCATCTTTTCCGTAAGTTTGACTTCTGTTTTTTAAGTGTCTCGTCTGGCCGTTAAGGTTTAATTTAGGAACTTTTTCATCGTATGGTGATGTTTTAAAATAACGTAGACGTTACGTTATACAACAGAAAAGAGACCCACCTACTCGTTTGCTTGATCATCGAGTGCCTATGCTGGTTGAAAGGGAAAGTGTCACTACATTGTTATTTCGCTGTTTAGTGAAAGGAGTCGATGGCTGCTCCTTCATAGCCCTTCCCTGTCTAAGTAATCTCTGGGCGATAGGCAACTTTTGTTCGTGTCACGTATACGGTTTCCTGTGTTTTCGTTGTTGTGTTCCTTGGTGCTCAAGAAATAAAAGGATGTTATATGGGGATGTAAGGTCAAGTGATGCGTAACATCACAGCCTCTCCTTGACAAATGTCAACCCCGCCTTCTCGTGGTGCATCCTGTTCCCACTAAAGGGCTCTGACGACCGCCAATAGCGGTATAACTATACCATCGGGATTAGAGAAAATTCTATCCCACACTCACCAACCGCTTGGCCAGCGTGGTGAGTTATGGCCAAACCCCCCAAAATGATTCCACAACTTAAATCTTGGCCCTCAGTCTCCGGCAGCTGGAATGTACCTGGCCAAGGCAGCGGCCAGTGCGACATGAAGGCAGAGGGTGCTAAGAATCCCCGGAGGACCGGACTAGGCTGCCATCTGATGCTGACCTTGGCTACTTACAATGGACGCTCCCTATCTTCTGATTCAAGGCTTCTGAATTGGAAGAAGAACTACAAAAGATCAGGTGGGACATCGTGGGGCTAAGTGAGGTAAGGAGAAAAGGAGAAGATCTCATCGAACTGAAAAGTGGACATCTCTTCTACTATCGTGGGACAGATACTGGCAGAACTAGTGGTGTTGGATTTATAATAAACAAGAAACTGAAGGATAAAGTTGTAGAAGTTGAAAGTTCCTCTGACAGAGCTGCACGACTTGTTATCCAACTCTCGAACAGATACCAGGCTCAGATTATTCAAACTTATGCACCCACCACAAGTCATCCTGAAGAAGAAATTGAAGAATTTTATGAGGAAATTTGTCATCTAAATAATAAAGGTAAGCAGCACCTGAAAATAATTATGGGAGATTTCAATGCAAAAATAGGGCAACAGCAACAGAATGAAACTTCAGTAGGTAAATTCGGTCACGGCAACAGAAACCAGCGTGGAAATACTCTCGTTGAGTTTGCAGAGGCAGAAGGGTTTTTCATCTTGAACTCCTTCTTCAAGAAAAAGCCACACAGGAAATGGACATGGAGACATCCAAATGGGACGACAAGTGAAATTGATTTTATTATGTGTAACAAAAATTCGTCATAGAAGACTGCAGTGTGCTAAACAAGTTCAACACAGGTAGTGACCATAGATTGGTGAGATGTAAGATGCACCTCAACACTAAACTTGAACGTGGCAAGCTCATAAGACAAACAAAATCTATTGACATAACCAACCTTAAAAAACACCATAATACCTTCAAGTTAGAACTGAAGAACAGGTTTTCTGCTTTAGAAGGCCTAACATCGGAAGAAGTGGACATCTCTGAAGTTAACAGAAAAGTAACCAAAGCTCTTATGGAAACAGCAACAAAATTAGCTGGGTCTAAGAACAAGTTGCATATGAACAAATTATCAGGAAAAACCAAAATGTTGATGCAAAAAAGAAGAGATGAGGACAACTAAAGAAGATGTGACTTCCAAAGTGGAATATATAGAGCTATGCAAGACAGTAAGAAAAAGTATCACTGAAGACGTAAGAAAATTCAACTGTGAACTAGTGAGGAAAGCAATTGAAAACAACCAAAGCCTAAAGATAGCAAAGGGACATCTCAGTAAGGGAAGAAAACAGATTATGGCACTGAGAAAAGAAGATGGTTCTGTAACAAGAAATAGAGGCGAAATTTTGACAAGAGTGAAAGATTTCTACTCCAAATTATATGAAAGCGATGATATATGCACTCCAGACATTATGAAAGATACCAGTACCAGAGTTCCTCCAGTCCTTCCAGCAGAAGTTGCACATGCAATCAAGAACATGAAGCGAGGAAAAGCTCCAGGAGAAGATGGAATTACTGTAGACATCATACAAGAAGCAAGTGGAGAAATCGAAACAGTACTCGCCCAAATTTTCACTCGATGCCTTAATGAAGGAAAGATTCCAGAGGATTGGAACAGCGCTACAATGATCCTGCTACATAAGAAAGGTGACATTGAGGATCTCGGAAACTACCGACCTATCAGCCTCCTATCAGTAGTTTATAAAATCTTCACTAAAGTTCTTTCACACCGCTTGAAGGTAACACTGGACATGGCTCAACCAAGAGAACAAGCTGGATTCAGGAGTGGCTACAGCACAATAGATCATATCCACGTGCTGAGAGAACTAATTGAAAGAGCGAGGGAATATGAACTTCCATTGTGCATGGCTTTTATCGATCATGAAAAAGCCTTTGATTCGGTGAAACCATCAGCAGTTACAATGGCTCTGAAAACCTGCGGTATTGAAGATGCATACATTAATATTATTAATAACATCTATGAAAATGCAAGTGCAAAGATTAGGCTGTTTGAAAATACAACACAAGTAAAAAATTGGAAAGGGAGTGAGACAAGGTGACACCATATCTCCGAAGCTCTTTAATGCCACATTGGAGGGTGTTTTTCAGTCGCTGAGCTGGGAAAACAAGGGGATAAAGATTAATGGAGATTATCTAACCCACCTTCGTTTTGCTGATGACGTAGTCATTTTTGCAACTACCCCATCAGAGCTGCAGAGTATGATCCAGGAACTTGGTGACAAGAGTAAAGAAGTGGGATTAAAAATGAACTTTCAGAAGACAAAAGTGATGTTCAATGCTTTTACAAGAAATGAAGATTTATCGATTGATGGAGAAAAGCTGGAGATAACAGACACGTACGTTTATCTTGGACAGCAGATATCAAGTGAGGGTCACATTGATGAAGAAATTAATCGGCGTACAAAACTTGCCTGGAGAGCTTTTGGAAGAAACAGCATAATTTTCAAGAGCAATATGCCATTATGTCTTAAAAGAAAAGTGTTTAATCAATGCATCCTTCCAGTGCTTACGTATGGTGCAGAGACGTGGACCTTAACTAAAAGAGACATACAAAGGCTGCAGACAACTCAAAGAAGCATGGAGAGGTGCATACTTGGTGTAACCAGGAGAGATAAGAAGAGGAACTCGTGGATCCGAAAAATGACAAGAGTGGAAGACATCATGATCAGAGTTAAATCCCTGAAATGGCAATGGGCTGGACATACTGCCAGAAGGACAGATCATCGATGGACAGCCGAAATTTTAGATTGGATTCCAAGGGACAGGAAAAGACCCAGAAGAAGACCACATGGGAGATGGGTGGATGAAATTCGAAAGTATGCAGGGGTGACATGGAGGAGACTGGCACAAGACAGACCGTTGTGGAGGAAACTTGGGGAGACCTTCGTCCAGCAGTGGATTGATAATGGTTGACAATGATGATGATGATGATGATATGGGGATGACAGTTGTGCGCCTTGACGAGTAACTAACCGGGTCTTGGGGGGGGGGGGGGGGGGGGGTTTAGCGAAAGAAAAAAAAAAGTGTTTCAACATTTCTACTCCAGGCCTAACGCAAAAAAAAAAAATAATAATAATAATAATAACAACAAAATTGAGAGTGCTTAAATTAAGTCTCTCCTACCAATGAATAAGAAAAAAATGGAAAACAGATTGTTTCAATTAAATTATGAATTCTGTGGAGCGCGTTCCTTAAGAAAGCCGGGAGTTGGGACATTAAATATTTAAATTGCCGGTTACTTAGAAATCGTGATGAATATTTAAATTACTTGTTAATGGAAAATCGTGAGATTTCGCGGTAACATTAATACGCTGTATGCCTTTCTTGAGTATTCAGAAGTAGGCTCCAATCACTAGGACATCATCTATAACGTAATTATCTTTCCGCTGTAACTTAGTCCTTACGTCAGTAATTACGTTATGTGTACTAAATTCAATGCACACTGCTGGCCACCCAAAATGCAACACCAAGAAGGAAGCATGCGATTGGCCTGAAATTCGCAGCATGCGTCGCCCGCGAGAGGACATGCAAACGATTAGCGTTGCAGGGCATATGCAAATCATGTGCGCCCGGCACGCCACCGAGAAGCACTATAAGAAGGGTGCACAGAAGGCGGGGTGTAAGTAGTGGAAGTGTGTTATGCTGCCGGACCTGTGCGTGGGAAGCTTCCGGATGCCTCGTCGCAGAATACGGCAGTCATTCGAGCACGTTTTGGAGTTCGACAGAGAACGAATAGTGGCTTATCGCGGCAGCGGTTTATCGTACCGAGACATCGACGGCCGTGTGGGACGACATCCAGCCACAGTGAGGCGAGTATAGATATAGTGGGTGCAGGAGGGACGGACGGACCGGTTAGCGATTGCCGCAGCCGCGGCACACCACCGAACGAGAGGACCGGCATGTTGTGCGGCGGGCATTGACGGCTCGCACCGCCACATCACGAACGTTAGCGCAGGAGTTAGGGTGTGTTGCGCAACAACCTGTGTCAGCACGTACCGTTCTACGTCGTCTGCAGGAGCGAGGACTTGTCGCACGGCGCCCATTGCTCCGATTACCATTGACGTTACACCACCGGCGAGTGCGGCGGCAGGGGGCCGTTGAACGCAGCACCTGGAGTACGGAATGGCACCGTACTCCAGGTGCTGCGTAACGGACCACCATAGGAAAGGCACCTTCAGTTAATGTTATTACCGTATTTAACAGAATACAATGTGTCATCTATTGCAATGCTCACTAAAATATTAGACTCTGCCTTTTTCGGAAATAAAAGTTAAAGATTTTGAGTCTTAAAATAGGAAAACATTGATGTAATAGTATAAATGCGATAATTTTAAACGAACAGTTTCTGTCATGCATGCGCTTTCTTTAAAAAAAGTATTTTGCTTAATATACTAACCCTATTTTTCTGATGTCAAAAACTCAATGTATCTTTCCTTTTTTTTTTTTTTTTAGTAATTCCCTAGAATTAGTGGTTTAAAAACTTTTTCTCTCTCACAAACATTAGTTGTTTAAAACCTGTAAGACACGGAAAGCTACTGAGTTCTTGAAACTCTGCAAAAGTAGTTCAAACACTCTGTTAATGTATAAAATCAAAATTATTTACTTACATTTTATATCCATCATGATTTCTGAAGTTCATTGCGTTTAAAAAGTGGTGAACAAAATTTACTTCATGAAGTGAAGATATGTTCCTTATTGCACGAACTGGAAACTGTTTTCTTCATTGCACAAACAGGAAAAAAAAAAAATTACGTCGTTTTCACTGCGTTTGAGTCAATCAATTTTTTCATTTTCTGCAGAGCTTTCCTGCGCGGCACTAATAGTGAATTTCTGTTTAGAAAACGAATTTGAATAAATGTTCGGATTCTGCAAAACAGACGAATAGCATCTTTGTTGACAGATGGGAAACGTTTTTCTAGCTCATTTATGAGTTCCCGAATAACTCCTTTTCCTTTTCTAAATGTCCTGCCATGAACTGCGCAGAAAATCTGTTCAAACTGTTTCACAGTATTATTCTAAGAACATGATGGTACTGTCAAACCGCCAACAGATATTAGTTTTACCCAATTATCTTGAACATAATTAGTATTGGGGCAATTTTTAGAAATAATTCTTAAAGAAGGATCTTTATCGCGATATGCTATGTATCCAGATATGTAGGCCATGGCTTCCTGCTCAGAAATGGAGAGTTCTCTTGACTGCTCGTTCAAGTCAATCTCCCAAGCAATTGCAGATGTGTCTTCAAAAAATTCAAAGTTCATATCCTCACAGCTGTTTTCGGTTGAAGTCATTGTCACCAGATCCTCTATTTCTTCATTTCTGAAAGCATTTTCCAACAGTTCAGATGTTAAATAAACACACAGGCTCTTAGGAGTTTCTGCTTGGGATTCAGTCGTATTAACTTTTTCGTTAAAAAAAACGGAAATAAAAATCAACACTCAGTGTACAACTTAAATAAAACACAACGTGAAACAAATACTTTAAACCAAGAAAAGAAAAGATGTGGACGTACAAAACCAATAACAGAGGAAAATTGGATCCTGTAGGCAGGTTGACAAACGAACTCGGGGAGCAGGCCAACGCGATGACGTAGAAACAAGTGACCTACCCATTTTCCACCCTCCCTTCCAGACACGGGTCGGCATTCAGTCTCTCAAAGGGACGGACTAGCCCTTCCTCTGTAAAGCCCTGTGTAAGCTCAATCGTTTCATCTTTGTATCTGTTGTTATGTGTCCTGTAAATCTGGCTTTGCTATCTCGTATTCTTCTTGGTGTTGCATTTTGGGTGGCCAGCAGTGTAATATTAGAAGGTACTCATACGCATTACAACAAAGAGGTCAATTGTAACTTAGTACTCACAAATACGTTTATTTTGCTTGCATGGTTTGTACTCCACACTCACATCCGGTTTATTGGCGTATTCAATACAGTATGAGTGATTTAACATCCAATCGCAGTATAACAGCACGTCTGTTATTAATAACATCAATTCCCTTAAACAGATCAGATCAGATGTAGAGGATTTTAGGAAAGGAGTGTCTGACCCCAGGTCTTAAACAACCCTTAGAAATAGAAAGCTAGGAGATTTGGGCTAGAGTGCCAGATAGGAAAGTCACACGGGAGCGAGGTAGAAAGGGGGAGGAAGACGCCTTTATTTGTTACCGGGGGCCAGTACCCGGGGTCCGACGGCTTTACGTGCCCATCCGACGCACGGCGGACATTTAGTGGCTCGAGCGTTCGTACCTGCTTGGGATCGAACCTGAGGTTATCTCCGTGGCAGTCACGAACGTTGGCCACTAGGCACCCGCGGCCCGACATAACGTTAAGGTTTGAAATTGTCTAAGAGAACGAACTGAAATTCACATAAAACAAGAAACTCAAAAGGAAAGTTAAAATAGAATATACGTTACACATCAATAAATCATCCGAAACATCAGATTACTCCTTGCTGGCGAATTAGTGAGTCGCTCGTGCTTTTATTTTATATTTATCTGTAAATCAAATGTATAGCGTGATTAGTAATTTTTGGCAGATTTTGTCAGTAAAACAAAAGATGTATTTATCTGAAGTTGATTTCAGAAAGCGTAAGAAAAATTCACATAGTTATCGAAAGAGATAAAAAAGCCAAGACACGTGCTACAGTAAAGAGGGAATTCGAGTTTTTTCAATTAATCGAGTCTTGCATCATGTCGAAGCTCTAGTTACGTGACAGCAGGAAAACGTGTCTTTTTTTTTTTTCGCTTTTGATTTCTTTATCTGTCCATTTAAACAAAATATATATTTTTTTTGCCCATCGACTATCGATAAACATTTTAACTAGGTTTATTTCCGCGTTTTAAAGCTGACTTTGTTAAATAAAGTAGTAGGCCGCCCCGGTGGCACAGTGGTCTAAGCGATGGCCTCTGATCATTCGTCGGAACGGGGTCCGGGCTCGAATCCCGGTGAGGCATGGATGTTGTGTTTGTCTTACGGCACTGGCTCTCTCCCTTCCCTGGAACCAGTGACCCTAAATTAGGGACGGGCGACTGCTTATAGCCCATTGAGTTGCTCGCGGTGGTCGTTAAACCTTCAATCAAAAAATAAAAATAAAAAATAAAGTAGGAGATACCAACTCCATTTGACGGTGCCAAGGTTCAATTGACCTACAAACTCATTCATTCAACATAACTGATGTATTGGTGACTTAGTCATTCTAAATATACTCTGGTTATGAAAACTATGGAAGTAGTGAAAATCTCATGTACTGCTCATTCAGTATCCATGGAATGTTTTTAATAGCAGAGAAGCATGATTTAATTACAAAAGTTTTTAGATGGCTTTAAATGGCGGTTGACAGACAATGAAAATAGTAATTTCTACAAAAGAAAAAAAAATTCGAACAGAATTCATTCAGTGCTTACCTTGGCATGTTCTTCCATCCGAAGCAAGAGCAAAACCACTAGGACATGTGCAATGAGCTGTACCATAGATGTACTGACAAGAGTGAGAACATCCGTAGATATCCTTGCGGCACTCGTTGATTGCTGTAGGCGAGATAGGAAAAAAAAACAACAGAAAAAATGTATTTTCACGTGAATCAGTCTCAGTGAATGAAAGGAGTGAAAAACAAAATGAGAGCAATGCAGATCTTATAAGATTAGGAATGACAAAGTGATTACTACATTTATGCATTCCAGCGGTCCTCTTGGATGTATTTAAAAACAAGAAAGATGACACCGAATTTTCGGGTGTAATAAGCACGTCATTTGAATCCGTTCCTGACGCAAATTAAATTTATCAAAGCTATTCAAAGTCAATGGAACCGGTATGGAAAACAACAGTATCTGACGGAAGAAAGATGTTTTTCAATCGGGTATTTAATCCCTCAGATATTGCTGTAAACGAAATCGTGAGCTTACGAACTCTTAGAAACAGAGTTATCGACAAAAATAAGATGTGACTTCACGTCCCTTGGTGGGAAAACCATGCATTATTTTAGGAAGAAAGTATTCACAAAAGGTTTACCTATATAAGCGGTATCGGTCCAAGAAAAAGAATTTTAGTCGAGTTTTCAGGAGCCCAGATTTTACTACAAATACATCAGAAGCAGAAATTAACACATATGACCCCTGGTGGCCAAACCATTCTTTCACCAAACATTGGAAATTACGTGAAAAATATTTTCCGTCAGGTCTTGTACGCGATACAGGAATAATTTTTCAAATCGGAGTTTTAGGAGCAGAAAACGCAATTTACCATTGTGCGGCCTAGCGGAAAGTCTATGATTTACTTGAAAATTTTGAATTTATAGGAAAAACATTTCGCATCGCAAACACTATCCAACAAAGAAGGAATTTTTCAAATCGGACTTTTAGAAGTAGAGATATTGACAAAAATAAGATATACATCTACGCCCCTGGCGTAGAAACCATGCATTATTTCAAGAAGAAAATGTTCCTAAAATGTTTGTCGACATGAGTAGTATCGGTCCACAAAAGACTTTTTTTCAATCGAGATTTTAGGAGCTCATATTTTGCTGCAAATGTATCAGAAGTGGAAATTAAGATTTACGCCCCCTGGTGGCCAAACAATTTTTCAAAAATTTGAATTTACTTGCAAACGATTTCCCATCAGGAGCTGTATCCGGTGCAGAAAGAATTTTTCAAATCGGAGATTTAGAAGCAGAGATATAGGAGAAAACGCAATTTACCTTTACGCCCCATAGCGGAAAGTCTATGAATTACTTGAAAATTTTGAATTTATGGGAAAACCATGTAACACTAGAAACACTATCCAACAAAGAAGGATTTTTTTAAATCGGACACTTAGAAGTCGAGATATTGACAAAAATAAGATATACATCTACGCCCCTGGCGGAGAAACTGTGAAATTTTTTAGGAAGAAAATATTCCGAAAAGGTTTATCGACGTGAGTGGCATCAGTCCACGAAAGAATTTTTTCAATCGATATTTTAGAAGCTGAGATTTTATGGCAAATACATCAGAAGCAAAAATTAACACTTACGCCCGCTGATGGCCAAAGTATTCTTTACCAAAAATTCGAATTTATATGCAAAAGATTGTGCATCAGGAGATGTATTCGCTACAAAAAAAAATTTCAAATCGGAGTTTTACAAGAAGAGTTGTCGGAAAAAATGCAATTTACTTTTACGCCCCTAGCGGAAAATCTATGCGTAATTTGAAAAAGAAACTATCTCCAAAATACTCTTCGACATAAATGGAATCGAAAGATAAAAGATTTTTTCAATCGGATGTTTAGAAGCAAATATGTTGAATAAAACGTATTTTTGAATTCGACATCATTTGCATTTACGCCCTCTAGCGGCGAAATTGCACATCGTAAAAAAAAAAAAAACGAAATAAAGGATCATCATTCGCATATTTCAAGCTTTCGAATGCAAAAAGAATTTTTCAAATCGGACTAATAGTTGCAGAGATACCGTGGGTACAGACGGACGGACGGACGGACAAACCGATAACATAAGCACGATCTTTTTTTACAAAAGACGTGCTAAAAAACTAATCCGACCAATCGTAATTTTGTTCTGACGTATAAAGAAATTCCCTGGCTGCCATGTAGAAAGAATGCTGAAAACGTTTTATAATTTGAGATAAAAATTTTGCTTTTTTTTTTTTTAAAAAGGAAGATGCTGCCAAGGTAAGTAACTTTGAACATAGTCAAAATAGTGAATTTTTAGTTGAAATCGCAAGACTTTACGACAATTTGAACTTGAGAACTTAGCACTGTTTTAAAAAATGAAGAAACGAGACGTTGATAAGCTAGAGAACGTTAAATGGATTCAGTACATCGACCTTTTAATTGAAATCGTAATACGTATAGACTTTCCGAACATCAAACTTCAGGGTACAAGGATCTGGTAACGTCCATATGTTCGTGTTGGTGTGTATACCAGCAGAAAAAATTTACGAACAAGACATTGGCTCTTAGTAATCTAAGTGTGTAAAGAGTGGTAACGTTTTCACATCTTCATATTTGCAGATTTTCAATTCTGAAAGAGCTGCATCTGTAGATTTATTCCATGAAACTGGATTCACGTGATCGTCGTCATTCCGCCAGACTAGTCGTCCGAGTTGGGTTCGATGTTGCGTGGGTGGTGTGAAGGTCCCACGGAAACAATGACCCAAAATTTTATTAGGGCCATTGTTCTCCTTTCCCTGGAAACAATAGACGTAATTTAGGGACTGCCAAATGCGGTAGCCCGTAGAGGTGCCCACGGTGGTGATTAAAATATCGTCTACTGCGGTAAGAGTGTGTTCGAATGTTATAACCAAAACAATATCTCAGCAATAATAGTATCTCGGGTCGTGTAGAGCTGCTACTCTCCGAATAATTGTAAAACCGGTATTCCCAGAACGGCCACCTCGGTCTGGGGTGACTCACATCCACCCTAATTAGCAGGATGAGCCTATTTACAGGTAACGCATAATTATTTGAGTAATGATCTTACTCAATTAGATTTTGTAATTAATTGTAGACAACAGAATGACGAGGGTTACAAACTGACCAGTAGCGCAATTAGAATTGATTCAAAAGAATCCACAACGACTCTGAATCCAGCAGCTGTATTGCCTTTTGGGCCTACTTTTACGAAAATCCACAATAACATGCACAATGCGGCTCGCCCAAGGAGGTTGTAATAAGATATCAGAAGATGCCCTTGTTAATGGAGTAGTATCATTTTATGTGAAGTCTATAACCGGGAGCAGCGGCCGTTAAAGTGTGGGAAAGCTGGTGGTTTTTAAGGCTATTGCACTGCATCATAATTTGCTGCCGATGTGGGAAAAAATGTTGGAGTTCTACAATTCTTAATTATTTTGAGACACCTTCATATTTATATAAAAATTCATGAAACGTTAGTGTTAATTCAAAACAAAACATAACGTTAAAATTGAAAACTTTGTTCGTCTATGAAGCATAATTCATTCCGGTTTGATGTTAACACGATTTCTGCACCACGCCATTAGAAACTACACACAACTGAAACTGCATGAAATTCTGTAGGTTATCATGTAAACAGCATCAAATTCCCACACTTGTTGGCTTCACGGTTAAGAGAACCAGGACATCTCTATAAGTCTTGTTCTAACCACCTTGAGTTTCCCACGCCAATTGTTTTTTTTTGGTGGGGGGGAGAGGGGGAGAGGAGTTAATGACCACCGTGGTAAACTGGATGGACTACAAGCAGTCACCTGTCCCTAATTTATATCCACTGGTTATAGGGAAAAGACAAAACCAGCGCCGTAAAAATACATACTATCCATGTCTCACCTTAGATTTTAACCTGAACCCATATCTCGCAGGAATGTTCAGAGACCATCTGTTCGATCAGTGTGCTACCTGCAAGGCAACAGAAAAGTGCTAATTACCATATACACAAGTAAAAATCAGTCCAAAAAGCAGTAGCCATCATTCGATACCATCGTCTGGACAGCTGTTGGATACTCCGCCCCTGTAGAACTGTGGTAGCTTAGAGGCAAAGAAGTGAGTAAGTGCGCGTTCGACATCGTTCCGGTTGGTGAACCGCTGTCTTTCCAGGAAATGCTGCAACGACTGGAAAAAGGTAGTAGCCACTTGAGGTAATGTCCGAGGAACAGGTTGGGTGCGGAAACAGCTCCACCCATGTCCTTGATCTTCTAACAGGTAACCCACGCTGTGTCAGGTCTCGCTCCATCCTGCTATAGAAGGAAGCCTTTGCAGTTCAAGAGTGCTGGTCGTTTCGACGTGAGCGATGCGTGCAGATCGTCAAGCTGACGATAGTGCACATCAGCAGTGATAGTAGTGTTGTCCGACAACAGCTTAAAAAACACGACACCCCGCATATTCCATTAAATAGACAACATGACCTTACGTGGGTCAGAACAGGCTTCTGTTTTGGGTCCAACCACAGCTTCCAGGCGCTGACATTGTCATACGGGACCCATTTCTCGTCATCTGTCACAATGCGGTCCAAGAACGGTTCGGCTTTATCTTGCTGTGTACAAGGACAAAGCGTTCGACTTTGTTTGCTGAGAGCCTGCTCATTCAACACTATAGACAACAATGCTGCTACGACGATATACCAGCTTTTATTTCGAATATATGGAAAACCCTTCTGAATAATTCACAACAATTCATCCCTGGGAATTAAAAAACACATTTACAGTAACGTTCCGAGAACGCAGTGATGACTTCATGTGGTGTCGGCGTACTAAACTACTTCACAACAGTTAATCGATATATCGCCGACAAAATCAGCCTCTCGGACATGACATCACAAACCCGCCTATACACTGCTGTCCCCTGGGTGCCACGGTTTCAGTATTTTACCTGATGATGTAATAGAGGTATACAGATGAAGAGACGATGAAAAATAAAAATTTTCATCGTCTCTTCATCTGCATGTTGTTAACGTGCACAAGACAGCGTATTGGTGCCTTTATTTGGATTATTTTTGTACGTATTCGAGACAAATTTTCCTGTTGAACGGTTCGAGTTGGTCACGTGCAAGCAGGGAAACGCATGCACTCATGCGATTTGCTTTCTGCTGAACTGTGAGTTGATTGGGTACCTAAACTTCCCTCTTGTGCATCTACCCAAGTTTACGCAAGTGCGTGATAATGCTCGTATGGGCAGTCCCCAGCTATTTAGCCAACTCCACCGTGGTTACGGGTTGGTTTCCACTAAGATTTTCAGCATATCCGTATCCCCTGTTGCGGGTCTTCCGGCTTTGGGACGGTTCCACAAGTCAAAAATTTCCTCTCGAAACCGTTCGAACCAACTACAGCACTGGCAATGTGATATAGCATTAGGGTACATACTGGCAATATTCCTTACAATACTTTCGGCGTTGCTACCACGACGAAACTCACATTCTTCACTACATTTTTTGCCTTCTGGCGGCACATTCTTCTTACATTCTTCGCTTTCTGGCGGCACATTCTTACATTCTTCGCCTTCTGGCGGCACATTCTTCGCCTTCTGGCGGCACATTCTTCTTACATTCTTCGCCTTCTGACGGCGAACTTCCAGTGACTAAAGTCACCTACCCACTGATGTAATGTTGGTGTGCTGTGCAATCTCAATGGGCCGCCCCGGTGGCGCAGTGGTCTAAGCGATGGCCTCTGATCATTCGTCCGTAAGGGGTCCGGGTTCGAATCCCGGTGAGGCATGGATGTTGTGTTTGTCTTTCGGCACTGGCTCTCTCCCTTCCCTGGAACCAGTGACCCTAAACTAGGGACGGGCGACTGCTTATAGCCCATTGAGTTGCTCACGGTGGGCGTTAAACCTCCAATCAAAAAAAAAAAAATCTCAATGGCCCAATGTGCGCTGCGGCCGGGGCTTCGACTTTTGGTTACCTTGTCATCGGACATTATTTTTTTTCCAACACAATATGTGGGCACTGAGAGAGTTTGACCTCACAGCATTAAAAACAGATCAACATTTAAAATCGTTCATGGTAGTGCCCACGGCACAGGAAAAAGATTTTGCAGTTTTTAATTGATATTGGCTACCATATGTATGTTTGCTTTCTTTTGAGCTCCCATGAACGATAGGGGAATTTGGTAGACTTAAATTTTGTGCCATTGCATCCATTACGAGGGAGGGATAAGGGGTTACCAGCTCCATAGAAAGAGCTGCCATACGCTTTTACGTTTTGGGACCCCATCTGAGGATGGGCTCGAAGCGAGCTCGAAAGGTCTTATGGTTTTAAACTACGACATTATTATGTCTTTCAATTGTAAATTAAAGATTTTAGTAAGTTAGTGGTTTTGAATAGTGTCTCATTGAATATCGTGCAAAAACAGAAGTTGTTTTGTGCAGATAGTAATAATAATGACAGCCATGGTGAAACAATCAGCACTTGTGAGTAACAGCAACTTGTTACTTTATTTTTCCAAACACTACAAGTTCAGGTCATCAATAACACCGTTACGTTGTAATTTATCCACTGACACCAAATATATCTCGTATCAATACAAATCTCGATAATATAACTATACGTATTCATCGATTCACACAGATAAGTGCATTGTTAAAAAATGTTTCCACTGTTGAGAGTGGTGCAAACAAAACCCAATAATATGGTGCGGAATTGCCCTATAATGTAGTGCAAACTTGTACTATAACATGGTACAAAGTTGAACCTTGTTGTTTTGATTTGTTTGCGCCACGCAATGGTGTATCTTTTATTAGAAAGTGTTGCAACTGGTGAAGCACCACTTTTTAATGCAACCTACCACGAAATTTTGAACAGTGTAACATGCAATCTCTTTCGCTGTATATGAACTCTCTACGAACTATTCGCAATCTTTCACTCTATACCCACTATTCTACTCACATTTCATAACGTTATTTATTTAGCTCTAACTCACTGTCAGCGTTACCAAAAGGTACAAATTATTCCGGAAATGAATGTGCCGTTCAGTGAGAAATCAAGAAGTAAAGAAATGCACATGAATAAACAAACTCAAAAGGAAGGTTAAATACAGGTATACGTTACATACTGTTAATTCACTTTTCCTTTTTCTTTTAAAAGCATTTTATCATTTCGGTTATAGAAACCAACTTTACAAAGGCTTTTCTTATGTTTTAAGGCGGTCTATGGTGAAAAAAGGTGAAGTTACCTATACTCCCTTGGCCTCAGCTAAGAGTCTGCCTATCCCAAAACTATTTCATCCAATATTAGGGCTCAACCCATTAATCAGTTGTAAATATCGTCAGGTTACGGTAAATAAGGGATGAAAATTATATCTTTTTCTTTTTCCTGAGTGTGACTTGCATTTTTTATTTACCAGGGGAATACATTCACAAGAAAAAAGTTCATAACTAGCCACACAAACTGGCTCACAGACGACGTTTTTCAGGTTTCGAAAACGGTATGTAAAAAAAAATTTTAACCTAAGTCATTCGTTTGCTTACCTTGGCATGTTTTACTGTCAGAAGTAAGAGCAAAGTCAGTGGGACAAGCGCAATAAGCTCTACCAGAGATGAGGTGGCATGTGTGAGAGCACCCAAAGTTGACACACGGGTCGGTTTCTATAGGAGAGAAAATAAAGAAGAAATATAGGTTTTCAGTTGAATTATTCTTACTGAGTGCAACTAACGAAAAAATTGAGTAAGACCAACGTCGTAGATTAGGTGTAACAAATTGGTGGCCTACTTCCTTCGGAAAGTAATTTTGATTGCAGACGATCTGGACCAGTCATTATTACAGTCCCGCGTATTACACAGAATTTTGCTGCTTGTCATACGAAAAATGTATTGGAATTTTTTTTATAATTTGAGAATATAAATCCTTACTTTCTTAAAAATCAAGAAACAAGGTGTTGCTGAGATAAAGAACGTTATACAGGTTCAATAGCTCGACTTCTTACTTGAAACCACAACATATTTTGATTTTCTGAACTGGAGACATTATTATTTTTTTTTTTTTTTTTTTACAAATGAAGAAGCAAGATGTTGAAGGGGTACAGAACATTTAACAGGTCACTAGCGCAAATTCATGGTTGAAAAAAACAAGACATTTAAACGTTCTGCACTTGAGGAATTAATACTTTCTTAGAAATGAAAAACCAGCATGTTGAACAAGTAGAGAAAGTTCAACGGATTCAATTCCTCGACTTCTCAGCTGAAACCACACGCACCTAGATGTTCTCGAGCTGAGAAATTATTGATTTCTTAGAAATGAAGAAGCAAGCTGTTAAAGATCTAGAGAATGCTAAGCGATTTGAGTGCTTCTACTTCTTTGTTGAAATCTCAAGACATTTAGAAATACCAAATACATATATATATACACAGTCGAGTCACATTATTGAGACCACCTCTTACTTTTGAGGTCAACAGCGCGTATCCAATGAAAGATGGCGCGTGTCGTGAGCTGGCTTGGAGGGTATATAAGGTGTGCTGTACGCATTCTGAAAACATATCCCTCGTTGCTGTCATGGATAAAAGGAGTGATTTATCAGATTTCCAAAAAGGTATGATTATCGGCTTTTGGGACAAGGGTGGAAGTGTTTCTGAAACAGCGCAATTTGTGAATTGTTCGCGTTCTGCTGTGGTTAAAGTGTATCGTGATTGGAGAAATGGCACCATTACGAATAAGCGACGTGGAAACTGCGAAGCACCCCGTGCCATTGATATGAGAGGTGAACGTATGCTTCGAAGGTGCATGAGGGCCGATCGACATGTTACAGTGGAGCAACTCACTGGCCGAATGAACCAGGGGGCTACCAGAAGTGTGTCTAAAACGAGAGTTCAGCGAACCCTGCTGCGTATGGGGCTTCGATGCAGACAAATGGTCACTGCACCTATTCTAACGAAGGTGCATTGGCAGAAAAGGCCCCATGCATCGGTGCATCGGCACCTTCCAGCACCTTATGTTGCACGGTAGTATCGGAATTGGACCTTCGCTGATTATCCAAAGGATTGCCTACTCCGATGCGTTACGTTTTCTGCTTCATCGAATGGATAAACTTTAGCGTATATGGCGAGAAACATCGTAGAACAAACACTCTTCAACCATTGCTGGAAGAACACAAGCTTGTGGGGTGAGGAATGTTTTTCGTTGTGGTCTGGGGAATGTTTTCTTGGCATTCCCTGGGTCCACTCATACCTGTTTAAGGCACTATGGACCGAATTCCGTATGAATCCATCCTTGCAGATCACGTACACCCATACATGCTGATTGCCTTCCCTGGTGCGGATGGGATCTTCCAGAAAAACTATGCGACGTGTCACACAGCAATAAATGTCCGATAATGGTTGGAAGAGCACGATGAAGACTTCAAAGTACTTACCTTGCCCTATAATTCCCCAGACTTAAACCCAATTGAGCATTTGTGGGACTACCTCGATCGTGTTGTTCGCTCTATACGGATCCTCCACAACGCACTCTCCAGCAGCTGTGAGATGCACTGCAGTCAGCATGGCTCCACATACCTGTAAACACCTTCCAGCACCTTATTGAGTCACTCCCAGCCCGTCTAGCTGCTGTCCGCGATGCACACGGCGGTTACTCTGGATATTAGCTGTTGGTCACAAAAATGTGATTCGACCGTGTATATATATATGGTGGCTTGATGTCTGGCGCGTCAGCTTCCGCCGCCATTTACCCAAGATGAACGTTTGGCACAAATCGGGACAGCATGGAATGACCTTCTACAATAGAGATGAGCATGGGCTCGGGCTATGACAAAAATCCCGGAAACGCATCTGGGCCCATCCTGGGCCTAGGCGGGCTCTTATACCAAATCTTTCACTAAAACCCGGACCCGTATGGTTTTAGTCAAATATATGATACAAGGGCCCCGTCCATAATTTTTCCTTTCACTTTTTTAATTGATTTTATTTAATACTGCTAATGGAATTTTATAACGCAATAGGAAACGCACAACTGAATGGTTAGGCTATAGTATCTTTTTTTTTGCTTTGCCTAAAATCTTTAATTATTATTGTCTATTGCGTGTTTCGCGTGCATTTCATAACTTAGAAATGACTCAGTATTTTAAGTAACAAACATTTATTATTTCCTAGATACAATGAAAACTGATAGTATAACATTTTCTGGCGACTAAAATTTAAAAATGCTGCTAGCTACAATATGAACAAGAAAGATGACATCGAATTTTCGTGTGTAATAAGCACGTCTTTTGAATCCGTTCTGACGCAAATTAAATTTATCAAAGCTATTCAAAGTCAATGGAACCGGTATGGAAAACAATAGTATCTGACGGTAGAAAGAAGTTTTTCAATCGGGTTTTTAATCCCTCAGATATTACTGTAAACGGAACAGTGAGCTTACGCCCTCTGGGTGCAGACTTGTGCGTTAAGAAAAACATGAATTTATATGAGAAACATTTCGCGCCGGAAACGCTCTCCAACACAGAAATAATTTTTTCAAATCGGACTTTTAGAAACAGTGATATCGACAAAAATAAGATGTGACTTCAAGTCCCCTGATGAGAAAACCATGCATTCTTTTAGAAAGAAAGTATTCTCAAAAGTTTTTCCATATGAGCAGTATCGGTCCAAGAAAAAAAAATTTAGTCGAGTTTTTAGGAGCCCAGATTTTGCTACAAATACATCGGAAGCAGAAATTAATCCTTATGCCCCCCTGGTGGCCAAACCATTCTTTACCAGACATTAGAAACTACGTGAAAAATATTTTCCATCAGGTGTTGTATGCGATACAGAAATAATTTTTTAAATCGGAGTTTTAGAAGCAGAAATAACGCAGAAAACGCAATTTACCCTTGTGCCCTCTAGCGGAAAGTCTATTATTTACTTGAAAATTTTGAATTTTTAGGAAAAACATTTCGCATTGGAAACACTATCCAGCAAAAAAGGAATTTTTCAAATCGGACTCCTAGTAAATTAAAAAAAATGCCGTCTCCTGCACGATACACTTTAATGATAAAAAACTATGTACGATTAAAATAAGTATATGTTTAATATACTTATTTTAATTGTACATAGTTTTAACTATAGCTATGTACAATTAAGATAAATATATGTTTAATTTACTTATTTTAATTGTACGTAGTTTTTTTTATCATTAAACTGTATCGTGCAGTAGGCGGCATTTGTTTTCGATTTAATAGGTTTTGGTGCACGAGTTAATTTCTTCATATCGGACTCCTAGAAGTAGAGATATTGACAAAAATAAGATATGCGTCTACACCCCCTGGCGTAGAAACTATTCATTATTTCAAGAAGAAAATGTTTCTTAACTAAGAGATTTGTCGACATGAGTAGTATCCGTCAGCAAACGACTTTTTTTTCGATCGAGATTTTAGAAGCTCATATTTTGCTGCAAATACATCAGAAGCAGATATTAAGGCTTACGCCACTTGTGGCCATACCATTTTTTACAAAAATTAGAAATTATGTGCAAATGATATCTCATCAGGAGCTGTAACCGGTGCAGAAAGAATTTTTCAAATCGGAGATCTAGATGCAGAGATATAGGGGGAAACCCAATTTACCACTACGCCTCCTAGCGGAAAGTCTATGAATTACTTGAAAATTTTGAAATTATATGAAAAACATGTCACTCTGAGAACACTATCCAACAAAGAAGGAATTTTTCAAATCGGACTCTTAGAAGTAGAGATATTGACAAAAATAAGATATACATCTACGCCCCCTGGCTTAGAAACCATGCATTAATTCAAGAAGAAACCGTTTCTAAAAGGTTTGTCGATATGAGTAGTATCGGTCTACAAACAACGTTTTTTTCAATCGAGAATTTAGAAGTTCATGTTTTGCTGCAAATACATCAGAAGCGGAAATTAAGATTTACGCCCCCTGGTGTCCAAGCCATTTTTTTTAATAAAAATTTGAAATTACGTGCAAACGATTTCTCATCAGAAGCTATATCCGGTGCAGTAAATGTTTTTCAAATCGGAGATTTAGAAGCAGAGATATAGGTATTGAGAAAAATAAGATATACATCTACGTCTCCTGGCGGAGAAACTGTGGAATATTTTAGGAAGAGAATATTCCGAAAATGTTTATCTATGTGAGTGGCATCAGTCAAAGAAAGAATTTTTCAATCGATAATTTAGAAGCTCAGATATTATGGCAAATACATTAGAAGTAAAAATTAACACTTGCGCCCCCTGGTGGCCAAAGTATTATTTACCAAAAATTTGAAATTATATGCAAAAGATTTTCCATCAGGAGGTGTATCCGCTGAAGAAAACATTTTTCAAATCGGAGTTTTAGAAGAAGAGCTTTCGGGAAAAATGTAATTTACTTTTACGTCCCCTAGCGGAAAATCTATGCGTAATTTGAAAAAATAACTATATTTTAAATACTCTTCGACACAAATGGAATCGAAAGATAAAATATTTTTTTCAATCGGATGTTTAGAAGCAATATATGGAATAAAACGTATTTTTGAATTCGACATCATCTGCATTTACGCCCTCTAGCGGCGAAATTGTACATCGTAAAAAAACGAAATGAAGGATCATCATTCTCATGTTTCAGGCTTCCCAATACAAATTCAAATCGGACTAATAGTTGCAGAGATATCGTGGGTACAGACGGACGGACGGACAAACCGATAACATAAGCATGATCTTTTTTTACAAAAGACGTGTTAAAAACAATCCTACACGAATTATGTGTCACTATGTTTCAATATCAGCGGGGTGGCGCAGTTGTCTAAAAGCTGTACCTCGTGGCTGTGTATAGTAGGTGAGGGTTGTACGTTCAAATCACATCGCCGACCATTCCTTCTGGGTTTTGGCGTGTTTCCGTGAATATAACGCAGGCGAATAGTTCGATGGATCCTTAAAATAGGCCTGCTCGCCTATAAGTTACACCTATAGATAACCCTCACCCACTCCTCCGGCATATCGTAGGCATAGGTGGATCAATATGAATGATTGCGATACTGCGATAAGGCAGGGCACTGAAAACCGCCTTTCTCTAAAATAAAGGCGTTTTTCCCCGTCTTTCTCTAGGGAGAGGGGGGATGATGTGAGGCATGTGTCAAATGGACAACGAAGCAGCGACAAGCCAGCCGGGCCGCGGGTGGCCTACTGGTCAACGTTAGTGACTGCCATGGAGAAAACCTCAGGGTCGATCCCAGGAAGGTACGAACACTCGAACCACTAAATATCCGCCGTGCGTCGGATGGGCACGTTAAGCCGTCGGACTCCGGGTACTGGCCCCGCGGTAATAAATAAGGGCGTCTTCATTACCCTTTCCACCTCGCTTACGTGTGACTTTCCTATCGGGCACTCTAGCCCAAATCTCCTAGCTTCCTATTTCAAAGGGCTGTCTGAAGCCTGGGGTCAGACACTCCCTTCCAAAAATCCTCTACATATGATCTGTCTGATCTAATAAGCCAAGCGGCGTAGTTCAGTTGGGAGAACAATCGCTCAGGAGTAGAAAAATGTGGGATCGACTCCCACTGTTGGCAAAAAGAAAAAAAGTTATAGATTGTGTGACGTATATCTCTAAATTATTCCTCCTTTTTGAGTTTCTGTTTATGTAAATTAGGTTACTTTGTCACATTCTCCAAGTTTCCCTGAAATTTTTGGCAACCGCTAACAGTAAGCCAAAGGTAAATAAAAAGCCACGTCCAGTATAAAGTGATGTATGTGCACGAATGGTCTGGTTCATTTGCCCGACGTTTACTTTACCGAAGGGTCACTTGACCGAAAATCACTTCACCGAAAATATTGTTTCACCGAAAGATCACTTGATCGTAACATTCATTTCACCGAAAAGTCACGTGATCGAAAGGAACATTTCATCAAAGGGTCACTTGATCAAAAATTTCATTCCACCGAAAGGTCTCTTTACTTAAAAGTTCATTTCATCGAAAGGTCATTTCACCGAAGGGTCAGTTTATCGAAAACTTTGGATTTCATTACGGGATCTGTTGAAGCATGGTGCAAGTTCGGCAGACAGACCACCGAAACGTTTGGGGATCATACTCAAATTGCAATTTTGATTTCTCCGTGTCACAGAGAACGCAAAGATTTAGTTTTAAGACAAAATTAATTAGTTTTAAGTCCCTAGGCCTCGGCTTTGGCCTTTTTAGCAAATTTTAATCATGTTCATAAGGTTTACATAAAAGTGATGTTCATTGCTCATGCTCATAAGGTTTACATAAAAGGTAAAATTAATAATGTTGCACATTTTTTCAGGCAAAAAGAATCAATTTTAGGTCCCTAGGCCTTACCTTAGGCCTTTTTACCCAATTTTAATCGTACGAACTCGTGTTCATAAGGTTTACATATAAAAAGTCAAGTTAATAATGTTGCACATTTTTCCAGGCAAAAAGAATCAAGTTTACGGTTCTAGGCCTCGGCTTAGGCCTTTTTAGAAAATTTTAAACGTGCGTGCTTATATTCATAAGGTTTACATAAAAAGTCAAGTTAATAACGTTGCACATTTTTTCAGGCAAAAAGAATCTAATTTAGAGCCCGGGTCTCGACTTAGGCCTTTTTAGCAAATTTTAACCGCGCGTGCTCATGCTCATAAGATTTACATAAAAAAGTTACTTTACATTTTTTATAATGCTTATGAGTAGGAGTAGATTTGAAATCTGTTAAAATGGCCTGTATACGGTCAAAAAATTAATGTTTTGTGGTTGAGTAAAAGTGGAGCATTATTACTTGATTTACTATGTAACCCTTATGAATATGAGCTCGGATGATTAAAATTTGAGAAAAAGGCACAGATCTAGGCCTTATAATTAATGTTATATTTCAAAAACCTACTCATGGGGAGGTGTTTCGTAGAAATTAAAAGTGTATTTTTTTATACAATCCGATAATGTTTAGGTGGCCAGGCTTTCAAAAACCCGCACCACACTCCAAAACATCTCTAACAACAAAATTCTAAGTTTTCGATAAACTGATCATTCGGTGAAATGATCTTTCGATATAATGAACTTTTAGATAAAGTAATTCTTTGGTTAAATGAACTTTTCGATCAAATGTCTTTTCGATGAAATGAACTTTTAGGTGAAGTGACCTTTCGGTGAAAGGAACTTTTCGGTCAAGTGACCCTTCGGTGAAATGTGTCTTTCGATCAAGTGATTTTCGGCGAAGTGATTTTCCGTCAAGTGACCTTTCGATCAAGTGAACGATACCCGTGCACAAAATAGATGATCGCATGTGTAACGTACCAGGAGATGTGACGTACCTGCCAGAAGGACGCACACGACATAAAGGCAGATAGCAATCAGAATAAAACGTCCGCGTAGCTTAATTGGTAGAGCAACTTATTCCGGAATGAGTGGACCCGGGTTCGAACCCCGGCGCGGATAAAAATGACGGAGAAATTTACTTCGTTATAATGGCGCCCGAACTATCCGGATGACCCGACCGTTCAAAATCTCGCATTGGTGTGATGTTATTTCCACACCGCGAGATAGGAAAAATATGAGCAGCACTTCGAAAGAAAAAAAAAGAAAAGAAAAAGAAGGGGGAGATGATGTAACGTACCAGGAGATGTGACGTACCTGCCAGAAGGACGCACATGACATAAAGGCAGATAGGAATCAGAACAAATGTCCGCGTAGCTTAATTGGTAGAGCAACTTATTCCGGAATGAGTGGACCCGGGTTCGAACCCCGGCGCTGATAAAAATGACGGAGAAATTCACTTCGTTATACATGTTATCATCATATTACGGGTGTCAAAGATTACGTCGAAGTTTTGTAAAAGTGTTTTACCCGAAGTTCATGACGCAATTCAGTCTGCGAGGCTCTTATATTTATGCCAAGAGAAATCGTGTTTGTGTCTAAACGGGACTCAGAGACCTACAGGGGTTTATCAAAATAATGGAAATACAACGTCACCCGTGATTTGAGTGAGGTATACAAAGGAGTGCAGTACGATGTCAGCTATCACTTAGCAGTGCCATAATTGCAGGTGAAATAGCTGTAGTGTAGCAATTGTTGGCCATGTCAAATCTCTGTGACCTCTAAAAAGACATGATCATCAGTATCTGTCTTATAGGAGCTTCAGTAACTATTAATAGAAGGGCAAAAACAGTAGATGTAATACGAGGAACTGTATCGAATGACACGGCGTTGCGTCCAAATGTTCAAATTGTGGACGTCATACGAAAATGTCAGCTAGGGATAGGCCAACATTGGAACGGATTGTACAACGAAAGCACACGACCACGGTACCGTAAATATCATCAGAGTTGAACACCAGTCTGAATGATCCCATTTCCTTTACAACAGTTCATCCAGAACTCCATCGTTCCGGAATTTGTGGCCGTGCTGCAATCCACAAACCTCTTATTACCAACATCAATGCAGCAAAACCTGTAAGGTTGTGCAAAACACATAAAAACTGGAATGCTAAAAACTGACAAAGTGTCATCTGGTCTGATTATTCGTTCCTTGCATTGTTTTCCACCACTGGTAGAACGTACCTCTGCGAAAACCTGAAGAAGCGTACTATCCTGACTGTGCAGTTCCGACTGTGAAACATAGAGGCGGATCCCTGATGCTGTGAGGTGCGATATCATGCCAGTACTTATGGCCATTGGCTAATCTGCAGGATCGTGTCACATATGCAATGTACGAATCCATTTTTTTGGGACCACCTGCACTCAGTGTTGCAGGCATTGTTCCCTAATGGCCGTTCCTGGTTTCAAGCAGATAATGCACCCTTGCATTGGCCGAAACATGTCACGTTGTGGTTTCCAGAGCATGACGATGAGGTGCAGCAGTTACCCTGGCCACTTCAATCTCCAGATCTCAATGTTATTTAACATCTGTGATCCCTTCTTGAGCGAAAGATCAGATTACACTTTTTACCTCCAATATCAGTGGCACACTTGGGCCACATTTTACAGGAAGAATGGTGACAAATTCCATTGTTGGATGTGAATGAACTTGTACACTGGCGTGCAAAGATTAAGGACGAGACGGTTTTTCGAATGCAACGTCATGCAGAAGTGCTCCACATCGACTCAAATCATACCATAAGATCCCCAAAATGTAAGAATATGGGACAAGTGAGCAAAAAAGTTCGAACAAGGAATCCAAAGGATACAAAAGCACTTTATTGAAAAAATAGCTTCAAGCACAACTGGACAGAAGACAGAAACGTCTATGTGACAGGTGGCTACCAAGAAACATCCAGTCTTTAGTAGGGGATATGATCACCCCTGACTGCGTTGCAGGATTTACAACGTCTGTCCATGCTGGGGACGAGGTTGTCAAGGAGCTATTGAGATATCGCGGCCCATTCCTCTTGTAGCGCCAATCACAGCTGTGGAATCGTTGCTGGCGGCTAGTGACGTGCAGCCAAGCGTCTCCCGAAAAGGTCCCACACGTGTTCGATTGGATTTAGGTCCGGGACCTTGCGTTGAATATCTTCACCCTCAAACAGCTCTGCGACAGCCACTGTATGATGAGGTGTAGCGTTGTCGTCCATGAAGAGGAACTCCAGGAAACACAGCACCTCTAAACAGACGCACGTGAGGCAGGAGAACCTCGGTACAATAGCGGACACCAGTAACTGAACCTCCTTGGAAGATGTGGAGGTCAGTACGGCTACCAAGCATGATACCGCCCCAAACAAGAACTCCGCCACCTCCAAACCGGTCCCTTTCGATGATGTTGGAGGTGTGATTGCGTGTTCCCTGCTCTCTCCAGATGTGTATACGTCCAGAATCGCTCGTCAGACTAAATCGGCTCTCATCCGTAAAGAGAACTCGACCCCATTGCTGATGTGTCCAGTTCTTGTGTTCCTAGCACCACAGACACCGCAGTATCCGATGAGCAGGCGTAGATGGCACACAATCGTACTGGTCGTCGTGCAAACAGACCACCTTTGTGCAGCCTCCTGGCCACGGTAAAACGCGATAACGGACGTCCAGTTGTCTGTTGCATGTGTCTTGCGATTTCTCCCGCTGTCTGCCGTCTGTCTCTTCTCGCCTGTAGAACAATATACCGGTCGTCCGCCGCCGTGGTTGCTCTGCGTTGCAGGATTTACAACGTCTGAAACGCTGCTGTGAGCGATCCCGAACTCCTCGGCCACACTAGTCACACTTCGACCTTCTTCCAACTTCCCAATGACACGACCTCGGGTAAAGTCATGCAGATGTCGTCTACTGGGTTGCCTGTTCGCCATATCACACGGTGGCAGCAACTCGACGGCGTTCAAACCGATGTACACCGTGCAATAGCTTTCACCGAATTGCTGAGCATATGATCATATGATCATATGTAGAGGATTTTAGGAAGGAGTGTCTGACCCCGGGTCTTAAACAACCCTTAGAAATAGGAAGCTAGGAGATTTGGGCTAGAGTGCCCGATAGGAAACTGACACGGAAGCGAAGTAGAAAGGGGGAGGAAGACGCCCTTATTTATTACCGGGAGGCCAGTACCCGGAGTCCGACGGCTTAACGTGCCCATTAGACGCACGGCGGATATTTAGTGGATCGAGCGTTCGTACCTGCCTGGGATCGAACCTGAGGTCATTTCCGTGGCAGTCACAAACGTTGCCCACTAGGCCACCCGTGGCCCCCGAATTGCTGAGCGTACACCGCCCGTGTGCTTTATACCCTTCCGACACTCCCCCCCCACGTCATGCTGCATATATGCGCATGCCCTACCGTACCGGACCCCAGCCTATCTCCTGAGTGGTCTTTCGGTCCGTTCTGCCTGCTCATTCCGCTGTTATGCTAATTTCTCCTCTTCGTCCTTAATTTTTGCACACCAGTGTATAAGGCTAATTGCTCTTGCTCGAAAAATATGCCTAATTGCTCCTGCTCGGGCTTACAGCTTATAAATAAAATGTTCTCCACAAATGCCAAGTGTTTCCATTATTTTGATAACCTCCTGTATGTTGTGGTTTTGCAAAATTGTGTTGTAAGTCATCAACCAGCTGAATAAAAGTTAATTGGATATTCTGTAAGTCCACTTCTACGTTATCGATCTCTGTGACTGTTACATGTTATTTAAGTGTTAATGTTAAGCATGTAATTATATGCTTAACACATCGAACTTTAGGGGTTCTATGCACTTTTCGAACCTTCAATAATGTCGCTGCGGATTCCTCGACCCTCAATATTTTGGACCTTTTTCTAATACATGTATCAAACATACGGTGTGCACACATTTTGTTTTTCGTTGTGTATTTCCCAATTACTAGTTTTATCAAAGTTTGTATAAAAATTTCCAACTAAATTGTTTATTGTCTCCAGGCATTCCTTTAAAAACAACGCAAATTGTTACAGATGAGAAAAGGCTACTGTTACATAAATCTATGTCCTTTGATATTTTGCGACCGCGAAATCTGATATTGATGGCGTAAGTCTCTTCAAAAAGGACGTACAGTATTTCAAGTGTAATATGCTACCGGAGTTTGGTATATTTATTCGCATAACTAAATATATTAATGCCGACCTGCACGGCCATCGTGTGGAAAAATCGTATACCAGAGAGACCATGGCGCAAACCCTCCTTAGGGTGTCCCACTCGCTACCGAACCCGGCATTTCTTTAATAATATTAACACCAATAAAGATATTGAAACGAAATTTGAAGTGGACTTACCTCGTTTCGTGCGAAATGTGATGACATCACAACATGTGCTGGATGGGGCCACCATTTGCGTCCAGACAGAATTGTACCCGGGCTGTCCGCCAGCCAGCCGGAGTGCCCTTAGTGGCCGACACATTCCTAAGTATGGCGCCACTGAGGATCAGTACGCCAATTTGCCAGACGCGCCTCTCTACTGCTTTGTTGTGCCCTTTTGCTGAGCGTGTCTACACAATACGGTTGTTTACAGTGAGTGCTCGTGCTCGTGGCTGTTCGCGTACGTGTGAAAATGTATCGGTATACTCTGGAGGAGCGAGTGTTTATTGTTCTCACTTATTGGAAAACAGAATCGATAAAGTCTTGTCAACAGCAATTCCTGGAGAGCTTTGCAGGCAGACATCTGCCGAGCAAGTCCATCATTTGGGCATTGTCGAAGAAATTGAAAACCAAGGGAACTTTATTAGACGAACATGCAGGAGTTCGTCCACAAGCGTCCGAGAAAACTGTCCAGAATGTAAAGGGCCGACTCCTTGCGTCTCCCAGGAAGTCACTTCGCCGACTGTCACAGGAAACAGTGTTGTCCATAAGCACTTGTCAACGTGCTGAGAAAAAAGCGAAGTTTCATGCGTACCGTATCTCAGTGGTCCACGAACTGAAAGAGTCTGACCACGTGATACAAGTGACGTACTGTCGATGGTTTCAGACATTTCTTCAAGAAAATCTGGGCATTCTGGACTACATGTGGTTCTCGGACGAGGCGTGGTTTCACCTATCCGGATACGTCCATTCTCAAAATTCCCGTATTTGGGCCAATGAAAATCCCAACGGGAAGAACCCCTTCATTCACCCGGGAAGAACCCCTTCATTCACCCTTCGTGTGGGATGGCCCTGCGCCGCATAATTGGTCCCATCTTCTTCGATGCGACCATCACAACAGCTGCATATATGGAAATCTTCAACAGCTTTACAAATCAATTGGACGACGAAGAACTCTCCATTGGATATTACCAGCATGATGGAGCGACATTACACACATCACACACCAGTATGGCCGAAATTCAGTCCTTTTTCGGCAACCGCGTCATTTCGAAGGGTCTATGGCCACCGCGCTCGCCCGATCTGACGCCTCCTGATTACTTTTTATGGGGATACATAAAACGGAGAGTTTACCAAAAGAAACCGCGAACCATAGATGCCTTGAAAGCAAACGTCCCCGAAGACATTCAGGCAGTGACGGCGGACGTATTGGCAAGGACTTTCCACAATATAGTGCGCCGGGTTCAATGCTGTCTGGACGCAGATGGTGGTCACTTTCCAGCACATGTTTTGATGTCATCACATTTCGCACGAAATGAGGTAAGTCCACTTCAGATTTCGTTTCAAT
Source organism: Macrothele yani (assembly GCA_039090855.1). Lineage (NCBI taxonomy): Eukaryota > Metazoa > Arthropoda > Arachnida > Araneae > Macrothelidae > Macrothele > Macrothele yani. Next base: position 46,544,308 of record CM077004.1, read on the forward strand.
ATCTTCATTGGTGTTAATATTATTAAAGAAATGCCGGGTTCGGCAGCGAGTGGGACACACTGTATTTCCATTCTGCACATATATCGATGCTTCTACGCCTCTGATCTAGAATCTTCCGCAAGTCGCTTCTTTCCACCATCTTTTTCTCCTGAACGCCATTTTCTCCTCCTCCTTCCCTCCTCAACCCGAAGCGAAGATTGGTGGGAGCATGGGTCAGCACCCTCAAGGTGACTTACATGCTAGACCATCCTGGGAAACAAAGTGGTGAGTTCCCGTTACCTTTGCACTTCGCAGTACGGGGATCAGGGACAAACTGCGTCCTGGGCCGACTTCATAGGGAACCATCTAAGGCAGTGGCTTATCTTTGAGTCTAAGACCTGGGCTATCTCCCCCTCCCCCACACACACAGTACTGTTTTTTTAATTGCGAAGCGAAGTTTAATTTTTGGTTGTTAAGTAATAGAAGTAACTTTTTTTCTAAATTTTAGGTGCATGGTATCGCTAACATGATACCAAATAATTATGAGGATTAGGATTTGAACACTTATTTGTACAAGAACTCCACTTTTCTTTCCTTTTGTGTAAACTTCCGAGTACTTTTTAATATTTAAAAATAATGTTTTTCTCTATTGACAAAACAGTAAAGTTGCTCGAATGTACATGTCCTTGTGTGGCTCTAAGATACAACATTGTAACCGGGGCTTCCATATTTATCAGAAGCGAGATTCTGTAGCCATTTTTAGAGATAGTGAATTGTAGTAATTTTCTTTCAATTCCCGCCATTTGGATGGGAAGGACAGCGACAGGCAAAGTATTCTTCTCCCCACGCGTCGCAGCAGAGGGGGTGTTAGATTTATAGTTTCGTCGGTGTGAGAAGAATGAAACTGGACATTATTGCTTTTCAGCTGTCCCAAGCAAAGCGGCGAAGCGAGTAGAGGGGGCCAGCGAGCCAATTAATTAATCTTGCGTTTTCGGAGAGGAGGCATCTTTAGGGTGTGGCTTTGCTTAAGAGGAATTTTCGTCGGACTTGACTCTGGGGAGAGTTTGGGTTCGAGGGTCGGTTATCGGAGAAGAAAAGACCAGAGAGAACTCGGTGGCAGAAGGTCGACGAAGCACGAGATCTTGAACTGGGGTGCTAGTATCTTCGGGACGAAGTGAAGTAGGAAGGAATGAGGCCAATGAGAGAGACGGGGGAAGATTATGAGGGAGAATATGTAGAAAGAACGGATATCAGGACATGGCTTAAAGACATTCCCCAGTAACATCTGAATAAAAGTTTTCCTCACTGCAAAATTTAGCCTGAGTCGATTCCCTCTTCTATACTTTGTATTGTATTTATCTGCTCCAGTTGGGAGAATTACGGATTATACCACCGATACCGAACTTACTGCAAAGGAAGCATCAAACGAACCCTCCACACAGGGCGCTGTAATAGAACTCAGCACCGAGCCCTGTAACAATATCTTGATTCGTTTTAATGCAGAAAAAATTATTTCGGCAGTTGCTGTAGAAATGTTCAGCACACCAACAAAGGACTGTGTAAAACGTTAGCTCTAATTGAGCTCTTTTAATGACACCACATTATATCGATCACTCACTCGATACATTGCAAACATAAAACAGATTGCCGTAAGCAACTCTCACTCGAAAAACCGAAAAAAAGAACTTCACAAGCGATCACAACAACCGCTGATGCAACACTAATACTCTTTACAGCACGAGAGCAAATCCGAGACGCAGCTCGGTGTTGCCATCTATTAGCTACAAATATAACAAATAAAACTAAATATCTTACAGTTGCATTTGTTGACGGAAACTTTAATATTAGGTCTGCTAATTTGTACACCTCACTACACACTATGTCTAATTTATTCAACTTTATGTAACAAGTAATGTCTCTTACTGATTTCTTTTTGTATTCATCAAGGGAATAAAACACCTTCAGTTCATTTTTTAGTCCAGCTGAATCAAAATTTGAAGCACAGAGAGTAGATCAAAATTTAAGCTCTGACAGTAGATGTTCAGGAAACCTTTCACAAAATTTATCAACACAGTTTGAATCCAACAAAGCCACGAATTCAAGATATAATATCACTGATTTTAACTCATTGACACTTCACACAAACTGAAACAACTCTCGCGAAACACGTGCTGTTACGGGAGGAAGCATGCGAATGACTAAGGTAGTCATCTTTTCTGAGCAAACCGTTGCCCAAATCAATGGCGCATTCCCCTTCATCCGCTCATTCATGTTGTCATGGAAACGCTAGCAGGTGATCATATGGAAAGTCTTCGAATCAGAATAGCGTAGACTCTGGTATAGCTTGTTGCGTTAGGAATGGCACCATCCCTAAATTAAGAGCCCCGTTGGTCTTCGCTGGCCAGACTGATTCTCTTAGTAAAAAAAAAAAAAACGAATCCGCACGTGTTTTTTTCGCAGAGAAAGCATTGACATGTCTTAATACCGTTGATAATTGACGTTTATTTGTGTATACTAAGTTGACTTTTTTTGTGTATATTTAATTGACTTTTATTTGTGTATATTTAATTGACTTTTATTTGTGTATATTTAATTGACTTTTATTTGTGTATATTTAATTGACTTTTATTTGTGTATATTTAATTGACTTTTATTTGTGTATATTTAATTGACTTTTATTTGTGTATATTTAATTGACTTTTATTTGTGCCGTCTCTGGGCTTCGCAGCTAGTCCAGCTAACTTCGAATATACGCCACTGATCTAAGGATTTGCGTTCCCAACCACGGGGAGTCTGAGGACAACCCCGGAAAAACAGCAGATTTGATGGCTGGCAGGACTGGGATTGAACGCCATTTATTCCCCTGAAATTTCTTTCGCTTTCTCGCGTCTTAACCGTCATGCTGCACCTGTAGTTGATGGTCTCCCTGCTTCATTCTACTATGTTTTCCTCCACGCTCTACTTCTGATTCGTACTGTCGTCTTTAATGCCCTGCCCTCATCTCTTCCCATTCCCCTCTTTTACCCTTGCTGTTTTCCGTCTTCTCCCTACATCTGGTAACCACCAATTCCTAGTCAACAGGTGCCCGATTTCACTTCTGAACACTGATTATAAATCATATGCCAAAATTCTTCCTCTTCGGCTGAATCGGGTTCTTCCTAGCCCGATTCATGCTGACCAAACTTCTTCCGTCACTAACAGATGGATCGTTTAGAACATTTCTCTTCTAACTAACTTACAGTGTCTTGCTCAACGCTTCCGCGAACATCTCGTCTTTTTCAATCTCGATCAACTCCTTGCGTTCGACCGTATTAATCAATCATACCTACCCCTTCTCTGCCATGCTCCATTTCGGTTTTCCTAACCAGTTCAGTTACACTATTCTCAACCTCTATCGTGGCGCCTCTTCTCATGTTCGTAAGCCGTCATTCATCACAGCAGCAATTCCTTTTAACTTTGGTATCCGACAGGGCTGCCCCTTCTGTCCAGCTGTTCGCTATCGCTTTCGAACCTCTTCTCATTCAACTCTGCCTCCGTCTTACTCCTAGTCCCATTTCTTCTGCACCGCATGTACAACATCATTCCATCGTCTCAACAGCCCATGCAGATGATGTAACCATTTTCATTCGTTCGGATTTTGCTTTTCAAGTTGTTGAAGGAGTATATCAATTCATTCTGGTGCTGTTCTTAACGTTACAAGAAGTACTGGTTGAGCGAATGGGTCGACCGCTCGGACCATCTATTGGGTGCTACATGGAGTTTTTCTTGCACGAAATTTTTAGGAATTTGGTTGAGCCAACCCATCATTGTTCTGAATCATACCTGGAACCCTGCTCTGCAACGTTTCCGAAAATCTACACTTCTAGATTCGCTTCAAAATTTTCACTTTCTTTCAGAAGAAAGCAGTTCTGCTGCAGACGTTTCTCGTTCCCAGGTTACTCCATTAAAGCAGTTCTGCTGCAAACTTTTTCGTTCCCAGGTTACTCCATGAAAGCAGTTCTGCTCAAGACTTTTCTCTTTCCCAGGTTGCTCCATATGTGGATTGCTCACCTCCCTCAGCGGTCATTTCATCGTACAATGTAATCTGATTTTGCGAACTCCTCCTTCTTCAATGGCGCGACAGCCCTGTGTAGGCCCTGGCCTTTTCAAAGAACGTTTTTTCGGGAGATCTCGGAACGAGAGACATGTTTTACGTAATAGAGTCGTTAGCTCACGCCCAACCCCCTACCTGGAGGACCAAAAGACAAAGTGCTTCGGGAGCCAACTTCACAGGAAACCTTCCACGCATTCGCGTATCCGAACACAGGGAGCATGTGGAAAACTCCTGAAAAACCGCAGAGTAGATGGCCGGCAGGACCGGGATTCGAACACCATTCAGAAACGTCTGCCTCCCGCACTGTGCATAGCGACTTAAGCAACTGCGCTATGCCGGTGGTCAATTTTGCGAACTTAATCTTGACTAAAACTCATCATATCAGAGCTGAATTCGTAACGTATCTTACATCATTCGGAGACATTGAGTCTCCATCCATCACCCTTAAATACAAAGCATTCCGTATTATTCAGTTTCGCCGACAATTCCTAGCTCTCCTTCAGATTCGTTCGACGTTCTCAACATGTTTATCTCCCCGAAAAATCCGGTGTTCAGTTTCTCAATTTCCTTCTCATGGACTAATATCCTCTTCCGCCTTCTTTCTATCTATAAGAAGGCGATCACCTTTCTCCGCGCTCTGTCACTTCGGTGATTTCTTCCTTCGTCCACGCCGGATCTACTGCACGAACCACTTTTCCATAGTTCGCTTGTTCACTCATTTCACCAAAATTATTATTTTTTTCCAACTTGGGTTCTAACGGACGTTATTCTTGTTCAGCAAATTGTTCAAACCGATCTATCCTGGAAGACATTTACTGAGGTATCTGATACGATTCCAAATACTGTTGAAAATATCGCCAAACTTCTATTACTACGTTTTTTGATAATTGGCTGTTTTCTCCAGCTTGCCACCTCCCATGGACTATTATTACATACACCATCCATCTGCAGCTCTTTCTTTGCCGTTCTGCTTACGTATCAATGTTTCCTTTGTTTGTCTCTCCAGCCTCACCAATAAATCATTATACCATTTTCTGCTGACCTATGATATTCCTCTTACACCAATCTACGACCTGGTACATTTTCGATTATTGGCTGTTTTCTCCAGCTACTAACAATACGATTTCTTCTCCTAAAGATCGTGATCTGCAGTGTTTTTTTCTCCAAAACCATCTTCTTTCTCGTTTTATACTGCATAATTTTTGGATCCTTCCTAATGTTCATACTGCAATGTCCAAGGTACTGTGTTACATGTTTACTCACTTTTTGTCCTCCTTTTGTCTTTGCTTCGACTGATGTTCCGACTCACTGGTAAACTTTGCACTAAGGTTCATTTCCTCCGTGAATGTATGCTTCTCCCCCCTCAAGATCATTTGGCTGATTGCCGATCACAACTACTGTATGTTCATTTATCTTCATTTTTACCAAATTCATTATTTATCAGTTCTTGGATACTGCTACTGCCACACAGGTCCTCTCACTGAGCCTGTCGTACTGCCACACAGGTCGTACGACAGGATCGCCGACAACTTTTTGCTCGTTTTCAGACAGTTCTAACATCCTGCCTTAACCTAGATTTTACAGCTGCTCAACCATCATCTCAACTTTCTGTGTTTCACACCAACTGGTCAAAGCCAACGGGCTGGATCTTAGTTCTTCACAATCGCATTGTACTCCAGATGTGACACTGAACTTTTACCTACGAGATTGTTTCGTCGATTTTCAGCGGTCCACCACTGTTTCCTCGCCTGCGCATTGTATCATTTTACGACGATATTACTTCACACGTTCGTCACCTATTTATGGTTTTTGTTGATACCTGACGTGTTGGGGAATTTAATTCCTTAGTCATACCATGAGAGTTCCAAGTTCCTTTGACATGAGGATTTTTTTTTTACTTTCGTGGCTTCATGCAACGTTTACGCATCATTTTGTAAATATCTCACATCATGTTTGAATGTTTTTGACTGTATTTGTACATATCGTTGTGTTTCATTAAATATCTTGAAACCAGCCTCAAGTATTGTAGATGACGATAAAATATTCAACTAACGAAATGATCAACGAAGAAAAGCATTTTGTACTCAACCAACGAAATGATCAACAAAGAAAAGCATTTTTCTTTAAAAAAAAGGAAAAAGGAAATGAGTAAGCACTTAACCCTCTACCATGCTATTAGGCTGGCGAAAATTGAGTGAAATTTAAAAGTAACATTTTAACTGTGGTACTGCGCTCACGAAACCAAAATAAATGAAACGAATATCTAGAAAATAAAGTACTGTACTTTTCGGAAATTAACTGTAATTTATTTTTTTAACCATTTCTGGTAGTCTTTGAGTGCTATAGTGCCAGATAGCCTAACCAGGATACGTTTTATAACTGGGCAAATGCCCAGGGCGCCAAATTTTAGAGGCGCAAAAGGAAGATATATATATATATATATATATTTTTTTAAAACATGATTTTGGAAAAATTGTTTAATAACGTTTTTTTTTATTTCAAGGATTTCTCGATGAGGAAACTGCTCTACATATGGGCAGTTATAACTTTATAAGAACAGGAGAAAACAGAATTATAAAAACAAACTAGTCGCAAGAATAAATCCAAAAACGGTACATAAGAAGGAAGCAAAGGAGAGATAGTTACTCGAAAAAGTAAACATAAAGTGACGTATTTAAATGGACCACACACACGCCCAATGCCACACCTCCCTCGCCGGGTGCGCAGTCAGCATGTTCTACTCTTATAATTGTGTGTTTTTTAAATATAATTCAGTTAATCTTACGCATTTAAAAGGGGCAACACCTCCACCCTCCACGCCGGGCGCCGAGCAAGACTTTTATTTCCTCACCTGCCCCGCGCATGCTTGGCGCCGATTGCCAGGAGCGGCTGGCGCCAACGCCAAGCATACGCATGTACACTGAAGAGCAATTGAATTAGAGATACCTGTCTAGTAACGTGTAGCACCACCTTTCGCTCTGATGATGGCGGCGATTCGTCTTGGCATGGACTCGACAAGACACCGGAAGCGTTGGGAAGCCATACGGATCCACAACCCCTGAACAAGCTCCCACAGTTCACGAAAATTTGATGGAGGGAGGTCAGAGCCTCGAACATCTCTCTCGATGGCATCCCAGATGTGCTCGATGATATTGAGGTCAGGTGACCTAGCTGGCCAAGGAAGCGAGGTCACGTCGGTGGAGTGTTCATCCAACCATTCGGATACAATTCGGGAGCGATGGCACGGTGCATTGTCTTATTGCAGGATGAGGTCCCCAGTGGGATGTTGAAGACGACAAACGGGAGCAAATGGTCGTCCAGGATATCCCGGTAACGTTGACTTGTGACGGACGATGTCACACGTTCCAAGGGTCCCGTTTCAGTTCACGTAAACAGTCCCCAGGCGAGAATGCCACCCCTACCAGCTTGAAGAGTACCCTGCTGGCAAGAAGGATCCATCGCTTCATGTGGTTTGCGCCGTACTCGTATCCTGCCATCCGCATGTACCAACGTGAATCTCGACTCATCAGTCCAGGCAACATTTTTCCACATCTCTAGGGTCCAGTGGCGATGTTTCCGCGCCCATGCCAATCTTTGCACCCTGTGATGTGCGGTCAGCAGCGGTATCCTCGTGGAACGATGGCTTCTGTACCCCATAGCGAGGAGATGGTTCTGGATGGTGTTGATGCTTACACGTTTTTGTGCACTAGCGTTAAATTGCCGAGTGATTTCTTGCACTGTGGCCCGTGTATCCGATGTTACAATGCGAGCTAGCCGACGATGTCCCCGCTCATCAATACGCTGGTGTCCACGGCAGTTGGCCCTTGCAGGGATGGTTTTACCGGATTCGATGTATTCACGGTCCATCCGTGACACGATGGATCGTGAAAATCCTAGTGCCTGCACGACTTCTGAGATGGAGTGACCCGTTCTTCGGGCCCTGACAATTTTCCCACGATCAAATGCGCTTAGATCCTTCTTCTTACCCATACTACGTCTGACTCTTACTGATTCCTGTCGCATCGCTCCTTATATTGTCGGATCGCTGCATACGTCACGTCGTTTCTGTTTACAGGGCCGCCCACAGCGCCACATTTGCATAACGCCAGCTGTCTCTAATTCAATTGCTCTTCAGTGTACATTGAGCATATTCGACTCCTGGGTCGCTGGTTCCAACCAACGTTCCACTCGTGTTTCGTGTTCTCGTGTGTTTTTATTAACCTTGTATGTGTAATGCGACTTCCACGTGTGTTTTTGGTTAGATAAGTTTGCCAGCTGGAGTGTTTAAACATGAGTAAGAAAGTAAGTGGTGCTGAGTTTAGAAAGCGTGCTGCTATGAAACTACTAAAAAAATACCAAAAATAAGCTCGTTTTTTACATCTACCACCACCCCTTCTGCCTCTGCCTCATCCACTTCTATTGAACGTCTGGACTTATCCTCTCGCCCAGGCCCGTCGTCGGCTGTGCAGGTCCAAAAAGAGAGCGCAAAATGTGATGAAGTAGCTTGTTTGAAGCAGACCAACTCAGCAGACCTAAATAAACATAAAGAGCTTTCTAACCTACAAATCAAAACGGTAGGACTACTTCCTTACACATTTTCATTAGAACATCCTGCAACTTGGGATGTGAATGTAAGTTATGTAACTGAAAATATCTTAAAGAATCCTCTAAAACAAAACTTGCTGTCAGATTTTTCAGGCTCTGATGCTAAACGCACTCTATCTGCAAAGATGTTAAGAGGTACACTCCCTAATGGAGAGCGTTTTATAAGAGACTGGCTGCTCTTCTCTCAGTCAACTGGAAAAGGTTTTTGCGTTCCATGTTGCCTGTTCCAACCATCGAACAGGAAAACACATTTTGCAACAGGATTCAGCGATTGGAAGCACGGTAATGAATTAATTAAACAACATGAGCAGTCAGTTGATCACAGAAATAACATGCTTATGTTTATAACAAGAAAAAAAACCCCGTGAAAGTTGATACCATGCTAACGACACAGTATGAAGAAGATGTTAAGTACCGGCGAGATGTCCTATCAAGAATCGTGTCTGTTGTAAGATTTCTTTCAGTTCGGGGTTTATCTTTCCAAAGGTATGATGAGCAGATAGAATCTACCTCCAATGGTCTGTATCTTGGATGCCTGGAGTTGATAAGTGAATATGACCCCTTCCTTGCACAACATATTACAAAATATGGAAACAAAGGCAAAGGATATGTCTCGTACTTCTCTGCTCAAACGTGTGATGAGTTTATTCATATTATGGGTAATTGTGCACTACAAAAAATTATCGAAGAAGTCAAACATGCTTGGTACTACTCACTCATTGTTGACTCCACTCTTGAATGTTCTCACATCGATCAGTTGGCTTTAGTCCTGCGTTATGTCTCAATGGTAGATGCAGTTCCAAAAGAACGTCTGTTAAAGCTTCTCCCCGGAAATTCAAAGTCATGTAGCGCCTTAGAAGAGGCTGTGATGAATTGTCTTTCAGAAATGGACTTAGACATTAAGTTTTGTCGGATACAAAGCTATGACAAGGCGTTTAACGTGTCAGGGCCCTACTCAGGACTACAAGCTAGAATTAGAAACCACAATTCGCTAGCTGAATATGTTCCCTGTGCTGCCCACTCACTGAATCTTATGGGATCTGCTGCTGCTGAATGCTGTACTGAGGCTGCAGTGTTTTTCAGATTTGTTCAGGTGCTCTATAATTTTTTCTCAGCATCAGCCCACAGGTGAGATATTTTAAAATAGTATCTTTCAAAAAAACAATGCTTCTGTTGTAAAATCTTTATCTGAAACTCGTTGGTCTGCCAGAAAAGATGGCATAAAAGCTTTAGTACGAGGCCTTAAGGATATTCAAAACACTTTGCAGGACTTGTCTGAGGATTCTTCCATGAAACCAGCAACTCGGTTGGAAGCTCAAGGTCTTGAGCTCGAGTTTCAAAATTTTGAAACCACTTTCCTTTCTGTCTTCTGTGATGATATTTTAGAGAGGATCAGTAAGTGTAGCAACAATTTACAAAAACAAACTTTCAATCTTGTAGCAGCCACGAAGCAACTTCAAACATTGGAGGGGTTTTTGAATGAAAAAAGGAATGAATTCGAATGCTATGAAAAATCTGCTTTGATTACTTGTGGATGTGAAACACCGAAGTACAGAGAGAGTAGGAAACGCAAACAGTTTGAGGATGAAGAGCAAGGTATTGAAGACACTGTAGACGCAAGGATAAAATTCAGAACTGGTGTATTTCTCAAAATCATTGATTCATTGACAGCTAACTTGCCAAGGAGGAGGAAAACCTATGAGATATTGACAAATCGCTTTGAGGTGTTGTCTCTTCTAGTACCACCTAAGGCGGCAAACCAAGATATTGTTGGATCTTACAGGCTGATGTGGACGCGGCACCAGGTGAAGTATCGCGTGCAGTGAAGCACCCGATATCTCCACCAAAAAAAAAAAATAAAGTAAAAATAAAAGTAAAAAAACTAAAGAAAATTTGCAGCTAAGATATGGTAAATGCTAAAAGTCTATCGTACGAAAGATCACTAAAGTAATTCACCGATGCTGTCACACGTACGGTCATTCACAAACATAATTTTCAAATTGTAGGTCAAGATTAAAAACACTTTATTTACAATTAAAAATTAATATTTACACGCGAGATCTTTCGGGGCTGAACATAGCACCCATCATCAGGCTCAAGCGCCACGAAACACATGAGCAGACATTATATACTGTCAAACACGACCCACAATTCGCTCGGTTTTCTCAATCATCGGTGATGCCATCAACAAATCGTTAAAGTCCAAAAAATCAAGTCTTAATATCTTATCCTATAAAGTCCTCTTCTTCAGAGTTGTGTGAGGAGGGGGCAACCATCTTTCTCCACTGTCTTGGAACAAATGTCGGGAGTTCAATGTTACAGCATGTTTCCCCATATGCAATAATGAAGAGGCTTTACGTAAAGAAGACAGTACGTTTATTAACACTTGCGTTAAGTACCCTAACAATGTTAATAAACGTACTGTCTTCTTTACGGAAAGCCTCTTCATTATTGCATATGGGGAAACATGCTGTAACATGGAACTCCCGACATTTGTTCCAAGACAGTGGAGAAAGATGGTTGCCCCCTCCTCACACAACTCTGAAGAAGAGGACTTTATAGGATAAGATATTAAGACTTGATTATTTGGACTTTAACGATTTGTTGATGGCATCACCGGTGATTGAGAAAACCGAGTGAATTGTGGGTCGTGTTTGACAGTATATAATGTCTGCTCCTGTGTTTCGTGGCGCTTGAGCCTGATGATGGGTGCTATGTTCCAGCCCCGAAAGATCTCGCGTGTAAATATTAATTTTTAATTGTAAATAAAGTGTTTTTAATCTTGACCTACAATTTGAAAGTTATGTTTGTGAATGACCGTACGTGTGACAGCATCGGTGAATTACTTTAGTAAAGAAAATTTTGTCAAAAATTTTGCCCCTCCTCCTCTGCTGCTCGAGGCTAGCAAGGAGTTTTCCTACTTGCGTTGGCAACCGAAAATTATGCAACAACACATTAATTATTTGATTCCAATTATTAATAATGACCTACCATAATTTATTATAACAAATTAATTAGTAACCTCCCGGATCTAACTCCAGCACGTCCTAATCTACCGAAAAGTCACAGCAACGCACACACACACTCGAAAAGATACCCAACGCTCATTTCACGTACGCTTGACATTTAATATTCAACATTATATTATATACACTGCCACCTTTATCCATGAAGTGGCGCAAAAATCTGCTGAGATGAATGTATGGTGGGCTGCTCTATCGGCAGCATAATTATGCACAATGATTTAAACACTCTATCACTGATTAAAAACACTGATTTAACTAACTCTGATTAAATAATTAACACTGATTTAACTAACTCTGATTTAACAATTAACACTGATTCAAACACTGTTCACTGATGAAATTCTAGCATGCACAATAAACAAATAGAGCGAAGGAACATATGAGAGAGATTACCCAAAACATTTAAATACACACTTTAGAAAACGATAATTGAGTACGAGCGTGGGTACCAGTAATTAAAATGATACAGTAATTATCATGACTGCCGCAGTTAAGCTATTTATATCTCTATACCATTACACACACCTGCATAGGCTTGAGGCCAAATTAGCAGGGAAGAGCTCGTAATACTTATGGCCATAACACAAAGAAAAAAAACACACGAATAAAATGTGTTGGAGGCCTCCGCTTTCGTGAGTACTCCTTTTCACAGGGGACAGAGTTCTACACGCGGTTTCACCATCCGACGGCACTGGTAAGTTGTGAGCAACTGTTCATATAAACTTCACATACCTTGGCAGTCTATAAGAGGTCCTTAGCGCGGAGAAGTGGCAAAAAAAATATCATGCCTGTTTTCGTGTGTAGACAGCCTAGGCAAAAGTGCACTAATGTCGACCTAGTATCGGTCGAGAAGCCCCATGTCCGAGGGATTCCAATGTCGCTCATTTTTCCGAGGGGATCATTCCTATCCCTCCTTACTTGCTTCGCTCCGGGAACTTTCTTTTAGGCTCTCCCAGCGGTCAGCTCTCAGGCCTTGGTTCCATGCACCTCGCTGATGCTTTTCTCGTGCGTGTTTTTGCCTTCGCCTCCGTCCTGAGAATGCCTCGACGCTTGTCTCTCTTCTCCCTGGGTTCTCTCCTCGTCTTTGTCCTGTCACAATGTCACAAACAAGGGCTCCTCTTCGCCACTTTAAGAGAGATTTATCGCCTTGTTTTCAACTGTGTGTGGCTTTCGGTTTTCCCTTATGCAGTCCCGTTAGGAGAAAATGCCACCGCCGGAATGTCTCTTTAAAGTTTCAATAGGGAATTTTGGGGGCACCGCACGAGCGAATTTTCAAATTTCCAGAGGCTTTACAAAGCAATGGTGATGTGACGTACCTGCCAGCAGGACGCACACGACATAAAGGTAGATAGTAGTCAGAACAAACGTCTGCGTAGCTCAGTTGGTAGAGCGACTTGTTCCGGAATAAGCGGACTCGGGTTCGATTCCCGTCGTAGACCAAAAATGACGGAGAAATTTACTTCTTTATAGTGAACTAAACCGACGCTTTACAGGACATCCGTAACCTTAACAACTAGTCAAAGAGCATTTTCTGAGGTTTATTTCCCAATACGGTGGCCACATTGTTCTACACATGCGATTAACAGTCACGATTTAGTTCAATTTTAATACACCTGATAGTGTTACAATGTTTCCTTTCGAAGAGGGGGGGGGGGTCTCTGATTTGAGGTCATTGGCTCCTGGGAGGGGAGGAAGTAGCCAGCACTAGAGCAAATGACCTTAAATGAGGCATGGGTGGCAAGCGTAACTCTTGTGCCTTGTGCCCAACTGAGCCTTCAGAAGCAAGCGCATTTGGCTACTCGGCCACAGGGGCTGCCGTTATGAGATTTGGGATCGAGGATAATAAATTTCAAAATTCACGTGACCTCACAACCTTCAGCCAATATCAAAGCTCACCTGTAGCTCCCAATGAAATTTATTGGTTGGGTTGAGAAATATAAACAACACAAATTTCTTAAAAGTTATTTCACTGTTTCAAATTCTAACTATTCCATCTTACCTCTTTTCCCACGTTTAGTAAACACAGAAATACTGATTTTAATATTGGGGAAAAATACTTGCAAATGGTGCTTTATCAGCTTCCTTAAAATGTCTTTCAGGAGAAAGTTAAACACTTGCTATTTCTCTTGACAAAGGAGTTCGTATCTCGCTGTACCTCTGTCAACAGCTCTACATACTTTTGAACTTATTGTTTCTGAAGCATACTGTATATTTTCTTGATATCTAAGAACTGTCATATATGAAGACTTCGTTCATTTTTTTTTAAATCTTAGTATGAGGACCTGAACTGCCAACAATTTTGGCTTGAGATGATGTCTGATATGCCTTTCTTATGCCAATCACTTCTTCATTCCTCGTAAGTTCTGGATGAGACTCATTCAATTCATACAAAAAATTAGGGACGGGCGACTGCTTATAGCCCATTGAGATGCTCACGGTGGTAGCTAAACCTCCAATCAAAAAAAAAAAAAAAAATACTGACATCCGATTTCAGCTCATTCATAAGAAGAACAACTTCGTTTCAAAATATTGTGAGGTTTTAGTATTACTAATAACAGTTGCGTAATGTTCAATAGCATTTAATTAAAACAGAAACATGCAAAGCAAATGAATATCTTAACAATTTTTGCTATTCGACAACCACACGACTGCTTCGTCTCGTCACAAAACAACAAAAAAATCTCACTTCAAGAAACTGCGCCGTTTATTCTTTCGTTTCCCATTGGTCATCTTCGCTGTTTCCATCGCTGTTCACACGCATTGAGAGCTCTTCTGAGTAACTAAGCAGATGTTTACCTGGCGTTCATGGTATGTGCAAATCTTTTCTAACATTTTAACTGTCCTTGAGAAACACACTTACTAGTGCTTAGTTGACAATATTTTAATAAACTCCATACAAAGGTTCGAAGATTTACTGCACATTTTACTATTATTTTTTATTACGCAATACCTAGTACTGTTTGTTCGTCAGCAGAGTACAAAAATCCGATTTCGGTGTACGAAAGGCTGTTACTAGGATGAAAGAGTGTGACGTACGAAAGTGGGGTTATACAAAAGTCGAAGTACGCCTGTACACCACTCAGATGTTGGAAAATTCTTTTACACAAATATGTTCTTCGAAAATGTTGATGGCCTGACTACATATATTCAAAGATAGTTTCGAACGCGTAAGGACATGCTACCCGATAACACCAGTGACACAGCTTCAATAGATTGCTTTTTTTTTTTGCAGCTTAAACATGTATAATATTTTATCACATGTGCATGTTTTTGTGAAAATTCATCAAGATGTTTGTTAAATATAATAGTTTCACGAGTGTCTTTGTTCCAGGTGTAAAATTTGTTGCTTTTCTGCCCACCGCGATCAGGCACGTATCCGGAAGAGGAGGACCTGGGGGTCCGGTCTTCCACGAAATGTTTAAATATGCATGTTATAAATAGATAGTTTTTTTATTAGTAGTAGAAACAGTACTCTTGAATAATCGCAAAACCAGTGCATCCAAACACGAGCTTTTGCAAATTATTAAACTGATGTTCATATTTGTGGTTTGATGTAGAGTTCTGCCCTGATTGGGCTGGGTCGGGTACGAAGAAAGAAACATAATGAACTGGGGTGGAAGATGAAAAGTACAGGGTGTCCATAAAGTTTTTCCCACTTTGCAAAAATTAATAATAGAAAATCTATGAAAGTTAAAATAAAATGGTTGGCAACATAATATAGCAGCACTCAAAGTTTTTTTTTCTGTTCTTTAGTTGAGCGGTTCTGCTAAATAAAAGGAGCATTTCATCGATATGAAATGCTCCTTTTATTCTTCAATACAAGAAAAAACGGCTCTTTTTTTTCTTCAATACAAGAAAAAACGACGTGCGTGTTGTGGTTACATGAGACTAAATTATTTCAGAAAAACTACAAACGACCGCCACCGGTCCAAAAAAAAAAAAAAAGCATAAAAGCTTGATATGAAAAGTTTAAAGCCACGGGTAGTGTTGGTGATCTCCCCCGAGGGGCCGACCACAGGTTACCCAAAAGACAGTTGCAGCCGTTCAGAAGACATTTCTGCGAATCCCCAGGAAATCCATTTGTCGCGCTTCACTGGAAACTGGGGTTCCTCGCGCCACGCGTCACAAAATTTTACACAAATGTCTTCAAATGTATGCTTATAAGGTACAGATCATTCAAGCTCTTCAGTCAGATGACCGGCTTCGCCGTGCTGCATTTGCGACGGAGATGTTGCAGCGCATAGCTCATGATAGTGATTATCTGCACCTTGTCTGTTTCTCAGATGAAGCCCTATTCCACGTCTCTGGTACAGTAAACAGGCACAATGTGCGAATCTGGGGATCAGAAAATCCTCATTATGTCATCGAACAACAGAGGGCCAGCCCGAAAGTGAACGTACGGTTCGACATGATGCATGACAGAATTATCGAACCCTTCTTTTTTATAGAGCCCATATTAACAACATGTAACGTGCACCTGGACATACTGGAGCTTTTTGTAGCACCTCAGTTGCATGCACTCTAACCTTCGGTTATTTTCCAACAGGACGGTGCCCCATCATATTGGTCAATAATGGGTCTTGAGTTCCTCAATGCCACATTTCCGGACAGATGGATTGGCCACGACTGTCCCATGACATCGCCACCTCAATCGCCCTACAAAAACCATCTAGACTTTTTCCTGTGTGGTATAACGAAGTAAATTTCTCCTTCATTTTGGTCCACGCCGGGGATGGAACCCGAGTCCTCTTATTCCGGAACAAGTCGCTGTACCAGCTGAGCTACACAGACGTTCGTTCTCACTGCTGTCTGACTTTATGTCGTGTGCGTCCTGCGGGGCAGGCAAGTCACATCTCCCCCCCGAAAGAGGGCCGGGGGCATGTCCCACGGGTCAGCCGGGATCATGTATCGTTGTAGGCAGTCATCCCATGAAGAACGTGCACTTGAGAACTCCCAGTCAATCTGATGTGTGGAATGCAACATCACACACGTTTATTTTTCGAAGCGCTGAAGAAGGGATTCTCTTAATTTTTCCTGTCTCGCGGTGTGGAAAGAACATCTCATCATTGCGAGATCTTTAACGGCCGGGTCATCCGGGAAGTTCGGGCGCCAATATAAAGAAGTAAATTTCTCCGTCATTTTGGTCCACGCCGGGGATCGAACCCGAGTCCTCTTATTCCAGAACAAGTCGCTCTACCAACTGAGCTACGCAGACGATCGTTCTCGCTGCTATCTGCCTTTATGTCGTGTGCGTCCTGCGGGGCAGGCACGTCACAGTGGTTATGTGAAAGTCCAAGTTTACTCTAACAGTGTTCCGAATGTCAAGACGTTGAACGGCAGAATAACGGACGTCATTAGTCCGGTCTCTGCTGAGATGTTAAACAAAACATGGCGTGAAATCGAATATCGCTTAGATGTCCTCCGGTCCACAAATGGCGCCCGTGTGGAGGTGTACTGACACTGGAAAAAAAAAACCTTAACTTGTGCACCATCATTGTCGGGCAATCCCTTTCTTTTACCTGTAATACATTTTTTATATGAATTTTTGTAATGTGGGAAAGACTTTATGGACACCCTGCAGTTTAACGGGCCAGCTTTTTTTTACGCTAAAAATCGTGCTTCAACAGCTATTTTTTTTTAATCTCACTGTGGTTCTCTGTTTTTTTTAATGTTTAAATATATTTTCAGTAGCCCAACCCTGGACGATATTGAAGACAAGTTAGTGATTTGTGTGTGCCAGCAGCGGTGCATTTCTGGTTACTTGCTCTACATTTTATGACAGGAGAAGACATCTAGGAAGAGAGAGACTTCTGCATAAAATCTAAATGTCATGGGGAGAGAAGGAATGGGGAGGCCAGGCATTTTTGGTGAGGGACTATCTTAAGAATCACCTGTTTTAGTGCCTAATAGATAATCGTCAAAGAAGTCGCTTTGTAAAATTTTAAACAACTCTTAAAAGGCTTGAAGAAAATAGCTCTTTTTCTCTCTATGTGTTAATGAAATTAGAAAAACAATAAATTGAGCTCATGCATGCACACGCACACAACACGCACACGCATGCAATTTTTCTGAGCCCGCCCTCCCAAACAGAAATTCTGGATACATGGCTGATCATGACACTGGAAATATATGTAATAAAGATAAGAATTAACTTTCCAGTACGGTAGTCGAAAAATTCAAGACTATAAGCTGAATATTTGTCTCTTTTCCACTAATATGTTTTAAGTTTTAAAGTAAAAACAGGTGCACTGAACTTTTATGTCGTCAGTAGAGAGAGAGAGAGAGAGAGAGAGACAGAGAGAGAGATGTCAGAATTGATTTTTCGGGCATAGATTTTGTACCATTTTCCAATCATATGCAGATTCGTAGGAACCAACTTTGTCTTGTGCTTCAATGAAATTACTTGATGAAAATCCTATCAGCTCGCATTGACACTGGAATTATAAGATTGCAACTGTTTATTAATAACTTCCATTGTTCCCATTCGTTAAGTTACAGAACCCAAAAATGAATGTGTAGCATTGTATAGGTGTTTAATATGAAATGCAGAAGCCATTGTGCATGACACTGTATGTATGTTTAGTTAAAATGTAAAAATGCTTAAATGCAGTTGATTAGTCATTGACTTAGAAACCTTAAGATCCTGATCACAGAAACCAGTGGAAATCGGATCTCAGGAAGAAATAATTCTTCAAATACATGAAACGCATATAGGCATATACTGATCGTTGTAAGCATGTAGATGCCGTACGTTTTATTGTTTCCTATGTAATCATCTTCAGACAACTTGAAAATTACAGAACTTGGAAAATACATCCCATTGCAGGGCGATGTAATTTTCAAGTTTTCTGAACCTTCATGGGAAACAATAAAAAGTACGCCATCTTTATGCAGACAACGATTAAGATCTTGATTTTAAAAAGTAATTCAATTTAGGTGAGAAATCTTTTGAGAGGAATGTCGGTAAGAAACTTACAGAACTAGTTGTCAGGGGTCAGTTGTGAAAAGGAATTGAAGGGAATCAGTTAGTGCCATGTTTGTTCTAATAGGCAAATGAAAACTGTTTTTTTTTTGTACACAGCATTAAGAAGTTTTATGGCTGTTTATTGTGTTTAGGTATATGTTTACACACACGCTGCCTAGGAAAGAGCAGAGCTACATTTATGCAAATTTGTATGGAAGGGCGGAACAGTAATATACTCAAATGAAGAAGAAATCATGGGAGGGGGGGGCTGCATTCAATACGCGCTGGATGACACGGAATTCCTTAGTTATAGGGTAGGTTATCACTGGTAAATTGTGGGCAGCACAGGTTAAAGAAATCGAACTTGACTTGTAAATCTGGTTATTATCGAGAAAGGTAACGTTTTTTGTCTCAGACTTATGTTTAATCAATGTATCAGTATCAAAGGTTTTATGTGAAGCAGGTTCGTCTACAAGACGAATTGTAGACTATTTGGGATGTGATGTAGACTATTTGGAGCTTGCTGCTGCTGGCAGCAGTGGACACGAGGTATTTCTCGTCGTCCTTCAGGTCAGGTGGTCCTTGGCGCCTTTCAGTAGCAGAAACTCGACAGCCTGGCAGATAGACAGCGAGAGGACGACAGACAGGCTACAGCCGATATCTGTCACTGTCATTCATTGGTGTCTGCACGAAGCTGGTTTGCGAGAGGGGCCCATTCGCCTCTTTACTCGCCCACTCGCCTCTTCACTCGTCCACTCGCTGTTCACTCGAAGCCACAGGCATACCTGATAGCAATAGCACAACAAACGAAATGAGTGGCGAAATATCGTGTTCAGCGATGAGACCCGAATCTGTCTGGAACAGAACGACGGCTGTACTAGCGTGTGACGATCTACAAATAAAAAACCTAGTCGTGAATCGTTGAGCTCCATAAGTCACCCACTTCCTGGAATTCTGGTATGAGGTGCCATTTTTTTTAACACAGTCAAACATTTTACGTGGTCATTGTGAGAACCTTAACTTTCCAACGGTATGTGAATACCATTATCCATTCTTCAGAGCCTGCCAAATTCCATATTCCAGGATGATAATACCAGACCACGTAACGCACGCGTTGCTCAACAGTGTCTGAAAATGGCGCGGGTGCTAACATGGCCAGTCATATCGCCCGATCTTTCGCCAATTGAACACATCTAAAGCAACATGAAACGACGTTTGAGAAAGGAAAAGACTCCAAGGTACAACGTGGGGGATCTTCAGGTCCAAGTGCAGGAAATCTGGAGGTACGTAGACCAGGACGTTATAAGAAATATTTTGTATTCCTTTCCTAGCCTTATTTGTTGTTGTGTTTCTGCGAGAGGCGGACAAGCTCCTACTAATGTTACGCTCGCACCGGCCTTACCAAACGGACAGCAAATTTCCTAGTTTTACACTTAAACTACTGGCATTGAGCACATTGCCTTGTATCGTAAGCACGACATTATATCTGGATGCCAAAATATCTTGATGAGGAATCAGTTGTATGTGTGTATATGCGTTCTCACACAATTTAAAGACGATTCACATATTTGGGCGATACCTATAGCCACAGTGTTGCCGTACTTGGTAACACATGATTGTTTTGCATCTATCGTTTTGTCTTAATATTGCAGAGTAATTGTAAAAAATCGTTTTGTAGAACAAAAAGGATGTTAATAAGCTGCTATTGACTTAACCAATTTAATAAGCTAATATTGACTTCTTAACCAATTTTACTTTGTATCGTAAGCACCAAATTCTCTGAGTGGGGTAAAAATTTTTGATAAGGAACCAATATGTGTGGATATAAATTCTCACACACTTTTAAGACGATCCGCGTATTTGCACATTACCTTAGTCACACCGTTGCCGTACTTGGAAACACATGATTGTTGTGTACCCATCGTTTTTGTTATAATTAATCCCTGAGATAATAAGCTCCAATTAACTTTTTAACCATTTAAAAAAATGATTTTTTTAATAACATCCAAAAAGGATAAAAAAGAAAAAGTTATGAGAGACAAATTATTTTCAAATGTTTATTCTTCATTTAGTGCAGATTTACAGCGACACTTTTAATTGACATTATGCAATATATTTAGTTCACATTTTACAGCGGTATTCATAAGAGTGGTAATACAAAAGATTTAGCTCAAATTGTTTTACAGCGATGTTTACAAAACTTAGATTTCATTTAGCTTAGATATTACAGCGACATTTGGAATCAATAAAATGCAAGATAAATGTCAAACAAAAAGCCTTCTGGTTCTTGGCAGAATTTACAAAAATGTGGTTAACAACACAAGCAGTAACTTCATTTATGCTGATTTCTTTTATCTAATTTTGTAAAGGTCTTGTCTCCATTTTTTTCAGCAAAATCTTTGTTGTCCGAAACGGAAAGTAGAAAATAAAAGCGAAGAAAACTTATGGCTGGAAGACGACGATTGTGCTTGATTGCGTTAGATAATTTCATTAGATGAGTAAGAAAACGACCTTACAGCGTTTTTGTCTCTTTATGACGGACAATATTCCCTCCAAATGGTTTAGAATAAAACATTATTTTGCTTGAACTCTTAAAAAAACTTAACTTGAAACATTTTAGATCATATTAGACAGGGATATTAAAAAGATCAAAGCCCAAATATCTTATTTCAAATTATTTTATAGCAGCTTTTTTGGCTTTAGATTCTATAGGTACGCTTAAAATAGCATAAGAAGAATGTGTTATTCAGACGATCAGCATAACAGAGCTACTAGATTTTATTTTCAAAACAAATAAGTAAAGCGACATTAAACGCAAACACTAAAGCCACAAAAAGAATAAATCACCCCAGTGTAGTTTCATTTCTTCTCATGTTTTTGCCTTAAAAAGCAAGGTAATGAATGCGACCAAAACAAATAAGAGGATTGCTAAGTATGTTGCACAAATGCTGTCATTAATCGTCCGAAATACCTGGTGTTTTAAACCTTAGAATGTCATTTGTGCTCTTTATCAAACAACTTAGTCTATAGAATACGTTTGAAGCTTGTGGTATTTCGTTTCTCGACGTTGTTACAAAAAAGCTAAACAAAGCAAAATAATATGATTTTCAGTTTCCGAAACAACATTGTGTTCTCAGAAAACATTAACGACAAAAACATGAAGCCAATTTGTAATGTTTCGCAAAAAAATTAAAAGTGGTTTTCCTAACTGATATCAAACAAACGAGCTAATTAATGAAATTTAAATGAACAACCAAACTGCTGTTGCCATGGAAAAGAAAAACACGTGCGAGATTGTTTTACGTAAATCATTTTAATTACACTTTGAGTATTTTTAACGGAAAAAAAGTAGAATAAAAAAAACCTTTTTGCTCATTTATTTAGATTACTTTTCTTGAATAGATTTTTTTTCGTTTTGTTTTAAAAAATTTACCTCTTCATACATTTTGTTAATTTGACTCTGAAACTCAGGAATGCATACTGTTTTACAATGCCGTATTGCTTAGCCAAAAAATTCACGAAACATAAGTAACGTGCTAAGCAATTATCATGCAGCATTAAAAGCCTCCCTGCATAAGGAAAACTACCATTAATGTGCTCAAAGTAGAGTTTATAACAATTCTGATTTCTTTCGTTGTTTTTAACAGTAGTCATACAAGCACGGTATGATGCATCACTAACTTCTGGAAGCCACAGAACCAAAGAGACAAAAAGTGCCAGTATTATTTACAGTTTCATATACAGAAACAATTGTTAAAATATATTATTATATGCATATGTCACATAATCTTCTATACACTGGTATTCACAATAAATGCATTACATATAAGCAAAAACTCCTTACGGTACTGGGTGTGAGTTTAGAGTATTGGTGCATTTCCGTTGGTATTCCTACTCACCAATCTTGTCACAGATGGGTCTTCGACCGAGCCATGATCTACGACTGCAGTGAAGTTCGTCAGAACGATTATCGCGCATTCTGTAGCCATGGTCACATCTGTAAACAGCTGACAGGTAAGCATTATGAGGAGGTGAGCCATTGTTACGTCTGTAAAAGGTTACTTGTGCGTTTGTAACCCGTGGAGGGCGTATCAAGGTTGCTCTGCCAGTGGAATCCGCCTGGTAGCAGCTGTAATCGTAAGATGCTACAGGGCTCTCAACCATCACTACACAGAAGGACAGCAATGAAAAACAATGTTAAAAACAAACATAAACATTAACAATATATTACAAAGATAATGCAAACGAAGCCGTACATAACGAAGCATTAATGAAGCATATTTCTGATATAACCTTTTCCGTGAAATGACGGAAAGAAACCTGAATTTCACGGATTTTTTACATGCCAAGAAAATTCTGAATTTTCAGGAACTTGTGACGTACTACAGCGGTGAAAACATGTGTCAAGACGACAAATCTGCAGCGAGACATTCTGTCCGTGTAGCCCAGTTGGGAGAGCGACTTACTCCGGAGTGAGGGGATTTGATGCCCGGCGTGGACAAACTTGTACGTTATATTGTCGCGCGAGCTTCCAGGATGACCCGGATGTTAAGTTTCTCGCAATGATGTGATATTCTTTCCACACGGCGAGACAGGAAAAATGAGAATCCGTTCTTCAGTGCTCCTAAAAAATAAATCAGTGTGATGTTACGTTCCACACACCAAATTGTCTGGGATTTCTCAATTGCACGTTCTTCATGGGAATGAATGCCTACAGCGATGCATGGCCCCGGCTGACCCGTGGACCATGCTCCCGGCTCTCTTTCGTGGTTGGGGGGGATGTGACGTGCCTGCACCGCAGGACGCACATGAGATAAAGGCAGATAGCAGTGAGAGCGCATGTCAGCGTAGCTCAGTTGGGAGAGCGGACTTACTCCGGAGTGAGGGGACCCAGGTTCGATTCCCGGCGCGGACGGAATTGTGTTTTCACATTGGCGCCAGATTGGAAAATGGATCCACTGGCCGTTGGGTTCTTCGAAAAATGTGTGATGTTTGTTCCACACATTGTTTGGAATTAATGAAAAATTCCTAGTTCGCTTCAAAGACAAAAAAAAAAAAATAATAATTAAGAGGGAGCTGATGTGACGTACTACAGAAGTGAAAACATGTGTCAAGACGACAAATCTGCAGCGCCACATTCTGTCCGCGTAGCTCAGTTTGGGAGAGCAACTTACTTCGGACTGAGGGGAACACGGATTCGATGTCCGGCGCGGAAAAACTTGTACACTATAAACTTTCCGTAATTATTTTCTTATATTGACGGTAAAGTGGCGTGTTTACGATGTGTGAATGGAAAATTTTGAATTTCCAGAAACCATTTCGCAATTCCTTTTCTACATTAACGGAAAAACTCTGTTCTCACTTTTTCCGTATCGATATGACGAAAACCTTCCGGTAATAGGAGCGATTCACGGGAATACTTGAGGTTTGATTAACTGTTAAATTTCAGTTGTATGTCAAAGGATCTGATTTTAAAGTTTTGTAGCCAGATCGTATATTGTGGATAGCATATCGCATGACATTTCAGTTCCTGTGATGACTGATATTCCTTCCCATCTTCACCATGTTGTGCTCCAACTATCGTATATTGTGTTACCGAAGAAACCGGATACTTAAATTACTGTATAGGTGATTGTAAAATGTCTATATATCAGTCTGTGGAGTTCTGAAGACAAAAGCTAGTATAGCTATCAAGAGTAAAATTAATATTTAGGAGTTTTGTGAAATAATACTGTAAAGCAGTACATTTCACCTTTTCTCACATAATTTAAAGTCATTATCAGTTTAAAAAGATCTCAAGTTCCAAAGCATTTTGTTGCTTCGAAATATCACGATGAAAAAAATACTTAATTTGTGATGTCCTCCTACAGAAAAAATAATATTATTACAAGCGTGTATAATAAAATAATAAGCTCCAACAAAAAATAAAACCAGGACAAGCCGCCAATGGTAACTGATAACTCGGGTACAATTTGCAAATTTTGAGCGAAGCTATTGCAAAAATCTAAGCTCATTAAGGCTTCCATTATAACAAATTCTAAATTTAGGACTTCCAGAACAAAAATACGAAACATTCTAAAGCACAAATGCCTAAAATTAATCATCAACTACTTTCCTTCACGCCTTCACGTTGGTTAGGATCAGGTTGCATGTAAACAAAGCCAATCTTGTCACAGATGTGCGAATGGAAAATCAGGTTAACCGGCGCCAATTCTAATGGAACACTCAGGCTAACCGGCGCCAATTCTAACGTCGTTTTTCTTGTGTTCACAATGGGCTCCGCTTCCTTTTTTTATCAGTTTGAACCCAAATAATTTCATATTGACGGCAAAAGACTGAAAAAACTCGAGCAAATTGCGCCGTGAAGAATTGCGACTATCGACGAATTGCGACTAAACAAATGTAACGGAATGTTCTCGCGTGTTTTTTTAATTGAAACAATCAATGATTAGTGACATGGGGTTGGTATCATGGTGATTAGTCGTGTGCTATAGGAATAATGACCATTAAAAAACGGACCGATTTTAATAATTTTAATTGAAATTCCTCAATGACACGGAATTTCGAGAATCGGAAGGCGTCAACATCTGACTATGGACGATGTCCAATCGCACGCCAAAAATCACCATGATCGGATGTGTCATGTCGTGGCTATGCTCGTATAGAAAGCGGATTTTTTCACTTATTATTAAAATTGGTCAATTTTTAATGGTCATTATTTTTATGCGACATGACCAATCACCATGATACCAACCCAATGTCACTCACAATGTCCTTCCCTTTCTCTGGGGCAAGTGTCACTGCGATCGGCTGAAGATCTTTGGGGGAGATAGGTAACAAACGACCCCTTCTCAAAACCCGGAAAAACCTCTAAAAATGCAAGTTTTTGGACGATTATTCCTCAATGACACAGAATTTTGAGAATCGGAAGAATTGAAAACCTGACCATGGACGATGTCCAATCGCATGCAAAAAATCACGGTGATCGGATTTGGCATCTCATATGAACCTATGCACGAACAACTAATTGCCTCGAGTCTCGTAAAGGGAGCTAAGCTCGGCCTTCGGCCTCACTTCGCTCAACTAGTGTAAGAGCTGAGAGATTCAAAGGTCTTCGATTTTGCGAAATTTCTGTTTAAATACAGAAAAACCCGAAACTGACTTTTATGAAATAAACGAAATTACTAACAACAGAAAATCTGTGAAAATACGGAAGTTAAGAAAAAACGGAATCACTTTTGAAAACGGAAATTTTCTTTAAGAGACGGACATCTACCGGCAATTTTTATTTTCAGGAATTTTCCGTGAATTCACACTTCTTATTCTTTACAGTGAAGGGAGAATTAAAAGCATTCGATATATGCGAACTTCGTTATAACCCAACAGATTAAAAAAAAAAAAAATTTTGGCATATTACATTTTGTCAGGGAAATTAGTCAATCATAAACTGTTTACCAATTATTCGAAGGTAAATAATACTTATTATTTAAAAAATATAGCTACTTATAAAATGTTAATAGTTTCTGTGATAGGTAAAAATATTTAATTAATGTTAAAATTGAAGTAACTGAAAGAAATCGAAATTTCACCTGTCAGATTTGTTCCGCATCTTACACGTCATGTCAGAAATATGAGTCAATTGTTACTTGTTTTGTGCTTGTTGTCACTATTAATATTGTTTTTCAAGTTTCTCTAACGCAGTGGTTGAGATGTTCCTAGATTCAAGATAAATTAAGATTTTTTTTATTTTCAGTGGCTAGTATGCTTAAAGTTGTTTATTTTTCTAGTGATTTCTTCTTTATGGCTTGATTGATGAATATTTTTGCCCAGAAGGCACCTCAATATGTCCACATCTGCATGAATTCTCTCTCTAAAACTCGACGAGGCATCACTGAATTTTGGTTTCAATTCATCCTAGGTTTCCTTAAAATTGTAAAAAGAAAATTTGGTGCAATACCAAACTTTTTCGCACATATTTTTCAACTCTTCCTTTTCCTACTAAACGTATTCGACTTTTTCACTAATCGTTAAAGTTCTATGCTTGTTTAAAGCCATCATTTTTCGATTTTCGTTAGCAAATTGCACTGACTACGGAGCAACTGAGAGGTAGAAATCCAACTAAATTTACCAAATGTGATTAGCATCATTCTTTGTTGCCTACATGAGACCACTTGAACAACACCCATTATAGAGCGGGGAATAAAATTCCTTCTCCTCCGCCTATGGTGTTCAATCTGTAGGCTCTTTATTGCCGCCATCCTTCTACAGCGCAATTTCTACTGTAAAGGTATGTTTTTAAGGCTAGTAATGCTATTACAGTAGCACACAGAGAATGTAAACACGTATATGAATTTTAACGCATATGATTTTACCAAGTTAACAACAATTCGCTGGGACGCGATATCTTTCGGCGCAGATTTTATTTTGTGCGTTTTTAAATTTTTACCCGCGTTGTTATTACTGTTTTTGTCATTACGGGGTGATACGTGAGAGATGTTCTTCGTCACTTATGATCACGCCACTCGCGAGAGTCGATAGCTAATGCTGAGTAAGATCGCATTATGCTTTGTTGGAAAGGAAAGGCGCCGCCCCGGTAGCGCAGTGGTCTAAGGCGCTGGCCTCTGATCATTCGTCCGTAAGGGGTCCGGGTTCGAATCCCGGTCAGGCATGGATGTTGTGTTTGTCTTACGGCACTGGCTCTCTCCCTTCCCTGGAACCAGTGACCCTAAATTAGGGATGGGCGACTGCTTATAGCCCATTGAGTTGCTCACGGTGGTCGTTAAACCTCCAATCAAAAAAAAAAAAAAAAAAAAAAAAAAAGGAAGTTACATATTATGTTTTGTTCGTGTTATTATCATACACCTCCTTGCACGCTTTCCAAAGCCATCTCCTGTACGTGGTCGTCTCCGTCAAAGAGCACGTTTCAGTAGCCAAAGACGCAGAAATCTATCGGTGAGGCGTCGGGAGATTATACAGGGATGTAGTTGTACAGTATTCTCTGAATCATGGTTTTCCGGTCCATCTGGGGTAAAACATTTTTGGGTCGATTTCGATGTGTAGCTTGACACCTCGTTTTGGTACATAGCACCGGCACAGTGCCGACACTACCCCATAGCACCGGCACTTCCTGGTCTCAAATTGGTATCAGAATTTCTATCTGATAATGTGCTGAGTTAAGGCTGTCTTTGAATGAGTGAAACGGAAATTCTGTCCTATATCTGTAATGCAAATTCTTTTGTACACATTTTCTTGAAACTATTACTTTGTAGAGTTTGACATTTTGAGCACAAATAAAAACGACCCATACCTAATGCGTGTCGCAGTTATTTTCCCGAAAAATTTGTTAGAATATTTTTAAAAACTCAATTTACCTGACTCGAAAGTATTCCAAATTGCCGCTAGATGGCGCCAGAAGTTAGCTTGGCAGTGTTTCTGTGTGGAACAAACGAAATCTCTCGTTTCTGTCTGATTATTTTAATTCTATAGGCCAAATAGAAATAAAAGAATGGGCACTGAAGTGAGATTGGAACCTTGTCTTCTATAGATCATCTTAAATTCTACTGTACGTTCATTTTTTGAAGAGAAAATGTGTACATTACCAGAAAACACTTCAATTTGAGACAGAAACTACGCTTACCTACTAAGCTCCACCCCCAAAAAATGTTATTGGTTAAAACGTAACAGCGCGTAATTTGTCTTTTCATTGTGAAGCCAACGAGAAGCCGCTTCCATTCTGAATATGGTTAGGTCTTCTAGTCATTCGCCAACACCAACTTCTGGAACAGTCCCTCAAGACGTAAAAGCCGCGCCCAAGGAGTGATATTTTGCGCCATCTATCGCAGAAGATGAAGCTTAACACTCATTCAAAGACAGCCTTAACTTTGGCATTTTTAGCCACTCTACAAATCTGCACCTTGCTGCGGTGGAAGAATCTAACGACAGCCATAAAGCCTTGCAGGAAAGTTTCATTAAATTCTGCATACCAGTTTGAAAAGGCATTGGCACCTTTCTACCGATATCAACTCTTTTTGCAAATCTGCTAAATCGCTTCTTTTATCCATGACAGCAACGCGCAATATCTTTGCAGAATGCGTACAGTACATATTATACACCCTGCAAGCCAACTCACGATACGTGCCTTCTTTCATTAGCAACGCGATGTTGACGTCAAAAGTAGGAGGTGGTCATAATAATGTGACTCGACTGTATATTTATAGAGTTTAAGTTTTTAATCGCAGAAGCTGAAATACTTATTTATGCGTCTCTGATAGTTAATGTTCGTAGTGAACTTTGTTAAACACGTATTTTACTTCTATAATAATTACGTGAATAAGGATCCCAACGGCCAGGGTAAAGAATCTGCAGTTAGACTTTAACGAACTCTTCTCTTATTGCTCCGCTCACAGGGTGATCAAACTGATATCCATATAATCCACTGCCAGAATATAATCTCGCTGACTTCAACGCAAGCATCAATCTTATAAAAATGACCCTTGTTCGCCGATCACATACAGAAACTCCTGAGCTCTGTATATCTCAACTGGTTTTATATCAACTGTAACGTACCAGGAGATGTGACGTACCTGCCAGAAGGACGCACACGACATAAAGGCAGATAGGAATCAGAATAAAACGTCCGCGTAGCTCAATTGGTAGAGTGACTTATTCCGGAATGAGGGGATCCGGGTTCGAATCCTGGCGTGGACAGAAGTGACGGAGAAATTTACTTCGTTATAATGGCGCCCGAACTATCCGGATGACCCGACCGTTCAAAATTTCGCATTGGTGTGATGTTATTTCCACACCGCGAGATAGGAAAAATAAGAGAATCCTTTCTCCAGCACTTCGAAAATAAAAAAAAATAAAAAAAAATAAGGGGGAGATGATGTAACGTACCAGGAGATGTGACGTACCTGCCAGAAGGACGCACACGACATAAAGGCAGATAGGAATCAGAATAAAACGTCCGCGTAGCTCAACTGGTAGAGTGACTTATTCCGGAATGAGGGGATCCGGGTTCGAATCCTGGCGTGGACAGAAATGACGGAGAAATTTACTTCGTTATACAACGTTTAGCAATCTACGCGTAATCTTTCGACATCTGCATAATTCCACTAACTTAACGCTCTATAGTCATTTAATGTTGCTCTAATTAACTGTTAGTGTTGCTAATTTGTTAAAGCTGTTCGGGGAAGTAATGTGCCGTTCAGTAAAAAGACGTTTAACCCAGTGGTTCCCAAATTTTTCGATTCTCGGCGCCCTTGCTGAATGCAGATTTTCCCATGGCACCCTATGTCAAATTCTAACAAGTACACTTTGCTTATGTCAAATACTAACAATTATACAATTATAAAAAGTACACTTAGGTAAAAATAAATAAAACACGTATTGAAGATCACAAAAAAAAAAAAAGTAATTGAAAAATTCAACTAATTATAATAAATGGGATGGATGAGCCTGTTGATCATCGCACATTTTCTCAAATCTTGGAATCAAACTGGACACAGCCATCCTCATTTCCTTCTCCACATTGATTTTCGCGCGATACTTAGTTCTTATCACAGCGACCGATGTTATAAAAAACTAAGTGAATGGATCGGTTTTTACTGTTTAGTAAAATCCGATACATTTTTAAAAATACATACGAGAAGAAAAACTTCATTTCATTTAATCACAACAATATTCAGGGGATACGCCGAAAGCTTATAAACGCCAAAACTCAGCGGCAGCGCATCAACATAACAGACTGTTAACCGCCAAATGAGTCACAAAGGACAACGGATGAGCATATTTAAAGGATCTGGCGACCTTCTAAAAAATCTGGACTGAGAGTCTCATTTCTAGACGTTCGGAGAACGAGGGAGGAATGTTTATCAGAAGCACGGTAGCTGGTGCGAAAGCTCAGGTTACTTCCGGTAGCCGCCACGCAGAACACACACGTGCGCCCGTCGGGCGGCTATCGTGCGGGGGGAAGGAAACCTCACGCTTGTAACATTATTGTAGAGCGCCATCTAGTTTGTGGAGGCTTCTGCAAACAGTTATTACTAAGTGAGTTACTGGTTTGCACCAGGTCCGCTAGATGTCGCGTCCTATCACATTGAATTGAAAATGGAAATAAAATTATGAAAATTTTGTAATATTTCGTGGCGCCCCTGTGAGGAAACCGCGACTCCCCAGGGTGCCACGGCGCACACTTTAGGAACCACTGGTTTAACCAAAAAAAGTAACAAAATTGACATAAAACTGAAACTCAGATGGAAGGTTATTTAGAGATAGAGGTCACATGTTAAAAAAAAACTGCATTTCAACAGAAGGTTATAAAAACAAGAGAGCCTCACCTGCTACAGGTTGTCGAATATAGTAAGGTCGGTTGTAAATGACCTGGTAAGCATCTTCGTATCTCCTCAGAAACTCCTGAGCTCTTGCACCCTCTTCAGCTTCTTTGGCACGGGTGTTGTACATGTCTCTAAGATAGCGTTCTCTGAGTTCAGGATGTAAGCTGTTAATCCACATTATCTGGGAATCAGTCAATGTTAGTACTACAGGGGAAAGGTTAGGATCGGCCACTGCTTGTCGAGGGTACATGTAATTTTGAGCCATGATGTACATGTGTCTCAGGGCTTCATCTGACTGTCCTCCCTTGTCGTCAGTAGACACGGCAGCGCGAGGCATCGAAACAACAGCAGAGTCTGGGTCTGGATCGCCGGCAAGGTGCAATGCTGCTATTTCGTATTGTCGTCGTAGGGCGTCTTCCTGGATCACTACTTTTCCTGGTGTCAGAGCTTTTCTGACGTAGATAACTGAGGGTACCTCAGGTTTAGGAGTTGGTTTCTCCTTTTGCGACCTTTTCTTCTGCTCTTCTTCAAGCTCGGTGGCAGCCTGCACTCGTACTGCGGCAGTACGTATTCGAGCGACGCGTGGTGTCTGTATCCGGCGTTCCGGGTAGAGAACCATGTGGATACGGGGCTCATCTTGAAGCATTCCTGAACCATTGTTGACGGTGATGTTGTCCTTTTCTTGGTCCCAGCTGAAGAGAGGACGAGAATATGAAGTCTTCTCCTGGACTTCGGAAATTTTACTGCTTGGAAGTGCAGGTGAATCTGAATGGTTTTAAAATGAAGTTAGAAAACAGTTTAGGTTTTTATTTAGATCGTGCATTTAGTAATAGTCCCCAAACAGGCTTCTCTACATTTTCGCCTCTAAAATGGATCAAATTTAAAATTCCCCAAGCTGTCTTATCTCGCTCGAATAAATTTAGTAAAACAGAAGGAGACGGATAGTGTAGTGTTCATTGATAGTGTTATCTGTTTCCCTTTTAGGGGTGTATCGAAGTATTACCGTAAAAAGTAATAAAATAAATGAATTTTCGCATGATAGGAGGTAGGCAGCCTTTTTATAAGGCCAAAGTGAAAGCAGAAAAAGCATTGAAACATATTATGGTTCTCTTTATCCTCTGTGTGTCATTAAACAAAAACTAGCAATGTGCAGTTAACTTTTGAAAATACTGAAAGTAATATTACGTGCTTCAAAACTAATAAAATTACCTTTTGTCAAAATGCATTCGAAGCTTAGACCTAAAGCATATCTTTCTCTAACTGTGAGTGAAAAAGTAAAAACAAAAGCGTTTAGCTCCTGATTTGTTTCTATACATCAAAAATATTAAGAGTTAAAACTCGAGAGCGACAAGATATAGTCAGCTTTCAAAAAATTACAATTCTAACATTCCTCTTAAATTTTACTGGGAGTCATGATTATCAAGTTTACGATTAAACACATCTGTTTATATGATAAATGTACAAAAACTTTTTGAATAAACATTTGGACAAACAAATGCTTGATGACTTATTTCGAAATTAGAAATCAGCAGTACCTACAGTGCTGCTGATTTGTTTCAATAATTTTATTAGTTTTTGGAATGAAATCGAAATTTGAGTCTATTCATACGATTATCCAGAATGTTTAGAATGATTTGAGTCACTTAGGTTAAATGTTCTGACAATAATTTAGCTGGAAAAGTCAGCAGAACTGTAGGTACCGCTGATTTCTAATTCCAAAATAAGCGATCAAACATTTGTTTCTCTACTGATGTCATAAATGTACAGATCACAGCATCTATTAAGTCACAACATTACCCAAGGGAAAATTATTGATTTTTAATATAATCATGGTTAAGTTTCAGCAAATATTAAGTATCTTGTGTTATAATTCAAAGTTATTTTTATCGATGTGCAAATTTTCAACTTTCGTAATACATTAATTGAGAAGAAAATGTCTACAGAAGTTTTTACCATTGGAAACATAGGGCGGAGTTTTTAGGTGGAACCACTTTAACGTAAATAAAATTGATCTGACAAGCATTTCAGTTAGACCTGAAATAAAAGTATCCCAGTTGAGCATTAGAAGCAGTCTGTGACGTACATTCTAATATAACTTTCCTTTTTAGTTCCTTTTCCTATGTAAATTTGAGTTTGTTCTCCTTTATACTTCCAAACTTAACGTGATATCTTCTCTCTCACAAGAATGAGGTGGGCAACACATTTGAGGTCAGAGAGAAAGTGACGTATGAATGTGATAAGAACGATGGATAAAAAGGACGATACAACAGTTGCTCAGGTGGATGTGTGTGTGTAGACGTTCGATCGCTAAGATAAAAGTGAAGTTTACGTGCTGTGTTAGATGTTGGATCTACTTAAAGATTGCTGGACCAATAAAAAGTTATCGTGTGTTGACTTCTGTTTATGTTTCGTCTGGCCGTAAACTATTGCATCGTATTTTTATTTAATAATACATCCTTTAGTCATATTTTAGACATAATGTAACACCAATCGTGATCACGAAAAAGAAATTACGTTATAAGTTCTTGTAAACATGACAAACGTTTGACAGAAATGAATAGTTTCTGTTTTCATACTATTGCAACCACTAATGTTTGGTACTGTTGTAAATACTAATGTTTGGCACTGTTGCAAAACCTACATAGTTCAAAATTTTTGTCGTTTCGCTACCATTAATTTACAGCGCAAATCCTTTGCGTGAATTGTTATTTATTTATTTATTTGATTAGAGGTTTAACGACCGCCGTGAGCAACTCAATGGGCTATAAGCAGTCGCCCGTCCCTAATTTAGGGTCACTGGCTCCAGGGAAAGGGAGAGAGCCAGTGCCGTAAGACAAACACAACATCCATGCCTGACCGGGATTCGAACCCGGACCCCGTTCGTACGAAGGATCAGAAGCCATCGTTTAAACCACTGCGCCACCGGGGCGGCATTTGCGTGAATTGTACAGCAGACATGTTAATAATAAATTTCTCCTCTTCTTTTTTTTTTAGTTGTTAACTGTTGATAACATATACTTAACTTCAGTAATTTTGAATTTCGCAGTAAGCAACTTAATTCCTTCACAGCTTTTCAGCCTGTTTTATTCCCAATTTTTGAGAAATTCTGAAATTTATGGAACTTATTCTACGTGAACGTTTTTTCCAAAATGCATTTTTTGTTCTGTACACTCTCAATCTATCACACTAGTAAGATGTTTTGCTAAATTCACTTTAAACAGCAGTCAATGCTTTAACTGCCCATCCACGTAAGCATTTTTAAACGAACCTACGCTTGATAAGGAATTAAATATTGAGATCTGACTGGATGAAACTCTGGGACTGAGAAAAATAATGCACATGCTTATATTATATTATGTAATATATACAAGCGGTTTTGTATAACGTATGCATGTACCTAAGCGAGGACTGGGCCATTCAAACAAGAAATCCAAAGGATACAATGGCCCTTTACTGAAAAGGTAGCTTCGAGCACAACTGGACAGAAGACAGAAACGTCCATGTGACAGGCGGCTGCCAAGAAAAATCCAGCCTTTAGTAGGGGATATGATCACCCCTGACTGTGTTGCAGGATTTACAACGTCTGTCCATGCTGAGGACGAGATTGTCCAGGAGCTGTTGAGGCATCGCGGCCCATTCCTCTTGTAGCGCCAATCGCAGCTGCGGAATCGTTGCTGGCGGCTGGTGACGTGCTGCCAAGCGTCTCTCGAGAAGGTCAGACACGTGTTCGATTGGATTTAGGTTCGGGAACCTTGCAGGCCAATCCATGCGTTGAATATCTTCACTCTCCAACAGCTCTGCGACAGCCACTGCACGATTAGGTGTAGCGTTGTCGTCCATGAAGAGGAACTCAGGACCCACAGCACCTCTACGGTAAAATAGCGGACACCAGTGACTGTACAATAGCGGACACCAGTGACTGAACCACCTTGGAAGATGTGGAGGTCAGTATGGCTACCAAGCATGATAACGCCCCAAACGAGAACTCCGCCACCTCCAAACCGGTCCCTTTCGATGATGTTGGAGGTGTGATTGCGTGTTCCCTGCTCTCTCCAGATGTGCATACGTCCAGAATTGCTCGTCAGACTAAATCGGCTCTCATTCGTATGGAGAACTCGACCCCAATGCTGATGTGTCCAGTTCTTGTGTTCCTGGCACCAAAGAAACCGCCGTCTCCGATGAGCAGGCGTTAATGGCACACACCGTACTGGTCGTCGTGCAAATAGACTACCTTTGTGCAGCTTCCTGGCCAGGGTAAAACGCGATAACGGACGTCCAGTTGTATGTTTCATGTGCCTTGCGATATCTCCCGCTGTCTGCCGTCTGTCTCTTCTCGCGTGTAGGACAATATACCGGTCGTCCGCCGCCGTGGTTGGTCATGGACGACCACTGCTAAACTCTCGGACAGCTGTTCCTGTCGTTTGAAATGCTCTCCAAGCTCGTCAAACGATGCTGTGAGCGATGCCTAACTCCTCGGCCACACTAGCCACACTTCGACCTTCTTCCAACTTCCCAATGACGCGACCTCGGGTAAAGTCATCCAGATGTCGTCTACTGGATTGCCTGTTGGCCATATCACACGGTGGCAGCAACTCGACGTCGTTCAAACCGATGTACACCGTGCAAGAGCTTTCACCTAATTGACGAGCGTACACCGCCCGTGTGCTTTATACCCTTCCGACACTTCTCCCCCTCCCCTATACATCATGCTGCATATATGCGCATGCCCTACCGTACCGGACCCTAGTCTATCTCTTGAGTGGTCTTTCGGACCGTTCTGCCTGCTCGTTCCGCTGTTATGCTAATTTCTCCTCTTCGTCCTTAATTTTTGCACACCAGTGTATAAAACATGCCCTGTCTATATTGCTGCAGCAACGGGAATTTTTCCTTTTTGCATTAAATTTACCTTCAGTCCATAAAAAAAATGGGGAAAATGTTAATTAATTGTTGCCTCTATAACAATATTGCGGTAATTCCTAGAATTGTTTTTGAAAATAGTTTAAAGTGGAAATGGTGATACTGATATTAATACCGGTATTTTAAGGGTTAGGTGTCCCAGGGTGATTTTTCCCAAACAGCGGGCCGCAAAAAATTAGCTTCCAGAGCCGTTTATAGGTCGCCAGTCCGCCACTGCCTGCATCTGTTAAATATGTTATAGTCATGAATGCTCATCGGCCAGATCATGGCAGCCACCCCTGTCTCCACGAATGCACGCGTCTCACAGCGCGTAACGGTGATACCAACCACCGGTAAGGAATATATACAGAGAGAGAGAGACTGCATGGGCAGAGACGCTTGTCAGTTCACCAGCACGAAGCTGGTGCACTGGAGAAAGGGATGGACTTGTCGGTGTCTGAGTTGGGAATGACTAACAGAGCTAGGAAGGATCCGAGGAACGGATTGTAGGCATCGTTGGATGTTCGTGACGGGAACAGTCCGAAAAGAACGCACGTACACCCCACATGACATAAAGGGGAGATCATTACTGGTTGACAGTCTAAATGAACGTTGGTTGGTACATGCTGTAAGCGACATCAGAAAGCGCGCGAAACCTTAATTAACAGCAGATTGCAACCGTGGTTTACAGCGAAACGTCCCGAGTACACAATCGAGCGAATGCTGCTACAGGTGCCTCTGTTAGACCCCTTCATATTGACAGACCGTCATCAAAAACTATGTTTAAAGTGGCACAGGAATACAATGACTTCGCATTGGAGAAATGTAAATGAATCACCGCCCCAGTGGCACAGTGGTCTAAGCGCTGACTTCTGACCGTTTGTTCGAGATGGGCCCAGGTTAGAGTCCTGGACTAGGCCTGGGTAGTATGTTTGCCTTACGGCACTCACTCTCTCCTTTCTCTGGAACTATTGGCCACGAATTAGGGAGGAAAGACTACTTGTGGTCCGTAAAGATGCTCGGTGTGGTAAAAACTCTGAAATAAAGAAAACAAAGTCGCCTGGTACAATAAGTCCAGGTTTTAGCTTCAGTATTGTAACGTATATTCTAATTTAACTTTCATTTTTAGTTCCTTTTGCTATGTAAATTTGAGTTTGTTCTCTTTTGCACTTTCCAAACTTAACGTGCTATCTTCTCTCTCACATGAATGAGGTTGGCAACACTTTTGAGGTCAGAGAGAGTGTCGTATGAATGTGATAAGAACGATAGATAAAAAGGACGATACAGGAGTTGCTTAGTGTGTGTGTGTGTGTGTGTGTGTGTGTGTGTGTGTGTGTGTGGATGTTCGATCGCTGTTAAGATAGATTATACGACAGATAATTAAGGCATAATATGTGAAGTGTAAAACTCGTAGTGCTATATTTTGGATTTCATTAAATATTGCTGGACAAATAAAAGGTTATTGAAAGTGTGACTTCTGTATATGTTTCGTCTGGCCATAAAAGCTTAATTTGAGCTATCCCGTGCAACTATTGCATCGCATTCTCATTTAGTTCAACATTTCCTTAGTCATGGTTTTAGACATAGCGTAACACCAATCTCGCCCACGAAAATGGGTTACGTTATAGTATGTCGATGAACGTGTTAGTATTCAACGCCACGCTGGTGGGTAGCTGTAACCGGAATGCGGCAACAGTCTGGTTTCCACAGTAGCGTGAGATTGGAATTATTTTTATAAACATCACTTGGTTCCCTCATCCCTGTTTAGTACATAGTAATCACCAATCCTATCAAGGCATTGTTCTTCTGTCTTCATGATGACCATGTATCCCGACTGCACTGGGTTCTATCAGTAAGTCAATCTCCAGTGTCACATGGCCCACATTGTGAAGGAATGGTTGGATAATCATGCCCAAGCATTTCCTGTGCTTCCTTAGCTGCCAAAGTTCCCGGATTTGAATCCCATCGATGGTGTGCTGCGTTTCTCGATCCACGCCAGTGCCTCACTCCGATGCTGGACCAAGGGATCGCCATTCTGTTCAGCTGGGACATAATTCTTGAGGATATCTTTACTGTATGAATGGAGTCGATGCCATACCGAAAGCGACAAGCCATTTCGGTATCTGTACATATAAAACTGAAAACCCTCACTGACTATCTCAGAAACTACTGAACTTAGAACTTTCGTATTTGGCAGGAATGTTCCTTTTAAAACGTAGAGGTGCACTAAGAAAGGATTTTTTCCTACGATAACTTTATGTGGGTCGAAATGGGGTTTTTAAATAGACCAGCTTTGACAACGCTAGGACGTTTTTTCTGTACATATAAAACTGAAAGCCCTCACTGACTCATCACCCTATCTCAGAAACTACTGAACTTAGAACTTTCATATTTGGCAGGAATATTCCTTTTACAACATAGAGGCTTACTAAGAAAGGATTTTTTCCTACGACAACTTTAAGTGGGTCGAAATGGGTTTTTTAAATATCCCAGCTTTGATAATGCTAGGACGTTTTGCCATGATCGAGTCATTGTTACCCAGCAACTGAAGCCCCGCCCTAAGTTTTGAACGACTTCAGTTGGCCTACTCTGTATATATTTTGTTCTAAATTTATTTGTTCTGAATTTATTTAACAAAAAACCTTAAAAATCACGTGAAAAGTGCTATATCATAACATGCTTTGCATTTAAACATTTATTATCGTTTGACATATCGAATGTCAAGGTTTTTTGATTTGTTCTAAACTTATTTAACAAAAAAGAAAAACCTTTTAAAAATTTCACGTAAATAGCGCTATATCATAATATGCTTTGCATTTAAACATTTATATTGTCGTTTCACATATCGAAAGCAAAGTATTTTTTAGTCAAAATCAAATTACCAACATTCGTTTTCACCGAAGCAACGGTGACGTCATATAAGTGGTAAGGTGACTGCAGTAAATATAAATACGCGGGCAGATTTTCATAGTAATCGAAATTTGAAAAAAAAAAGTTTCACCTTTGAGATATTAGAGATGGCAACACAATTTTGCTTACGCTTCCAAAAACATCTGACTTGCTAGCTTTCAAATGTACAATTTCGAACGAAATTGTTTACAAGCAAGGTTCCTTTTACATTTATGCTGAAAGTAACAACGTATTTTGTTCTGTTTTCTATTAATATTTTGTTCTGTTGTTTATTAATATTTTAACGATGAAAGTGAAGAGTAATGACTTATTTTGATTTGTTTCGTGTAGGTTTGAAGTTTTAAATTTACAGTTATGAACGAAATTGCTTATTATATGTCTGGCAGAATAAGTCAGGCAGACGTGTTTCCCAAAAGAGCGAAGAAATATGCAATGTATGACCATTTCAACTGTATATCATATATATCATCTGTATTTCAACTGTATTTTAATATCACGTTCGAAGAACGCGTGTTTAGCTAGTTTAGTTATATTGTTGCTCATGAGCATATAACGAGCAGAAAGTGCAAATGTAACAGCTGTGACGTAGAAACTATTACGCTCTCGGAGGCGACAAATATTCCCCATTATTATACAAAGCAAAATGTAGAGAAGCATGATTGAGTATTTCATCCATTTTAGCTCTTTATATTAGATCAATTTTAGCACCAATTTAGAACAATATATTTGTTTTTAGATTTAGAAACCATTTAGTTAAATACTTACCTGAAATTTCTTTTAGCTTGCGTTTAGCACTACTTAGTTTAAACATTATATCACAGTTGTTTTAGCAAGATTTCAGTACCACTTCAGTTCAGAATTTATCTGGAACTTAGTTAGCCTGCCATTTATTTCATAACCTGTTTTGCTGCTACATTTCCTAACGGTTTTTAACTCGGCATTTAAGTCGTTTGGACTTTCTCCTGCTGGCAATGACTGGCAGCATCTGTGTTTGAAGCGATGACTCAGAGGTCGCGAACTGTAATATTATGTATCCCTTTTAGCGCTTTGTCTGCAGCAAGCGTGGAGGAAGTTTATAAAAGTGCAAAGATGAGTTTCCGGAAAAATATCTTGATCTTGGCCTTCGCGAATGCACGACCATTTCTGTGAAACTAGAAATGTAAATGACAACAAACAAAAAAGAGTTTTCCGCTCATGTCAACCCAAGATGAACCGGGCTATGTATGTATACTCTCCATGGAAAAGTTATACAGGATAATTGTATCGCAAAGGCATCTGCTCTATTTGAGTCTCAGAAAGCTTCACATATAATACATTAAAGTTGCATTCAAGCATTAGATAAACCTACAGAAACAAAGCAAAGAAAACAAAACGCTTGCAGTGCATTGCAGATGATTGTGTCGAGAAGAAAAGAGTGAACTTACCGTGTGCTGTTTTCTCCTGTAATGGAGGGAGAAAAGTCTAGTTCTATCGTGGCGACTATGTAAGAACAGAACGCATATACACGTTTGTTCACCCTAGAAAAAACACAAAGATTATAGTGCAGTTTGCCTCGTCTTCGAAATGTGCCCCTTGCTTTCCCAACGGCATCACGAGATGGCAAGGTACTCCGGGATGCCATCAACTATCACTTTACAACTAGATGTAAGTACATCATATATAGATGTAAGTACATCATATACAATTGGGAAACGAATTTCCCCGAAGAAATAGTTCTTCATAAATACATGTATAACGAAGTAAATTTCTCCGTCATTTTTGTCCACGCCGGGGATCGAACCTGAGTCCACTCATTCCGAAACGAGTCGCTCTACCAACTGAGCTACGCAGACGTTCGTTCTTGCTGCTATCTGCCTTTATGTCGTGTGCGTCCGGCGGGGCAGGCACGTCACATCCCCCCCCGAAAGAGGGCCGGGGGCATGGCCTACGGGTCAGCCGTGACCATGAATCGTTGCAGGCAGGTATCCGCTGTAGAACGTGCACTTGAGAACTCCCAGTCAATCTGGTGTGGGAAATGCAACGTCACACACATTTATTTTCCGAAGCGCTGGAGAATGGATTGATTCTCTTATTTTTCCTATCTCACGGTGTGGAAAAAACATCACACCATTGCGAGATCTTTAACGGCCGGGTCATCCGGGAAGTTCGGGCGCCATTATAACGAAGTAAACTTCTCCGTCATTTTTGTCCACGCCGGGAATCGAACCCGAGTCCACTTCTTCCGGAACAAGTCGCTCTACCAACTGAGCTACGCAGACGTTCGTTCTTGCTGCTATCTGCACCTTTATGTCGTGTGCGTCCTGCGGGACAGGCACGTCACACATGGTAGGCATTGTAATGCTATTATTGGCATATTTTCACTGTATTCCATGTAACCACTTCCTTTAGAAAGCTTAAAAATTTCCATCGTCCTGGAGCGGGAATCGAACCCGTACCTCCTGATTTCCGGTCGAGCATGCGAGTCATTACATTACCCAAGACAAGGAAATTCCAAGCAACTGAACATAGATATCTGAGAACCTTCACATTTGCGCCAATTGAAACTCTTTCTGCCCCCATCGTAGCGTCTCACGACCTTTTCTCACATCCAGGGTCCGATGTAGGTCACAAATTCCAGTGATAAAAGTACGTCGTATATAATTGGGAAACGAATTTCCCCGAAGAAATAATTCTTCATAAATACATGCTAAGCATTGTAATGCCTACCATCAGCGTTTCTTTCAGGACTTTTTGGCCGGGGGGCAAATGAAACCTTAGAGGGGGCACGTTTTCCATTTGCTATATACATATATAATTTTAACTACTATATTTATACATATAGAAGTAACTGCTATATATCTAGCACAGGGGAGCATTTAGAGGAGGCATCACCCTCCCGGAAAATGCTTCATTTTTTTGTTTTTGTTTAAAATGCGACTTACATTTGAAAAAATGCCTTAATTTAATAAAAATGTATCAACTTACATTAGAAAAACATTTCTTTAATTTTTCTTAAATTTTTCATTAACTTTAATTTTGTTCCAGATCGTGCAATTCAAAAACTTCCTTTTTTCGTCCCCCACCCCCGAGGAAAAATTCTATATACATACCTGATATAGTAATTACTGCTTCAAACATTTCAGGAATAACAAACTGTTTTCAGCTAAAGAAGGGAAGGGGGAGGTTCCGCAGGCTTGAAATTTTTATCTGTTAAAATTCATCCAAAGCACTCTTGTTCCTGAATCACGGTTCCCAGACAATTAGGTATGATTAGTCTACTTATTATATTTTGAAGAATACCATGCGTCGTAATACACTTTTCAATAAAAATAAACTATAACTAGTATCATTTGAACAAATATTTTAAAAAAAATTGAAGAAATATTTGTATCATAAAAAAAACGAAACTTCCTTTCTCATCACAGCCTAAATTTATCAAAATTTGGATCGGTAACCTAAAATGTCTCGGGGAAGAAGGAGGGGTCGTCTCCAGGAGGGCTTCGCCCCTGGATGTATGCCTGAAAGAAACACTGCCTACCATGAAGTACGAAGTACGTACATAAACATTGGTTTCACCGAGATGGAACCTCGTGGCATATATCTGATGAAGCATTGTCTACGTCCGAGAGATCATCCGCCTTTGTCTAATATCGGAATAGTTGTACGCACCCCTCCAAGTCCCCGATTTCGTGTACTGGAGCTACCAGAGAAGAATTATCTACAGAACATATACACACCAAAAGAGCATGAAACTAATAGCGGACCTATAAATGTAGGTATTATAATGCTGCATATTGTGTCTGCAAATATGATCAAAGAGCTCGTGAATGAACATTAAATCATATTTCATTAAAATGAAGCTCCTAACGTTATGACAACATAATTAATGTTAAATATGTTAAAGGTATTGTTTTACATCCAATGTTCTTAAATAGGATACAGCAAGCTCTAGTGGGAGTTTGAAAAATAAGAAAACCCGCCTTATGTTTCTTGTGTATTTGTCTACAAATTTGCTAGGTTTCGGGCAAAATGTCTTACAGTAAGTTTTATATCAATCACCTGAAATATTTTCAGACTGCTGACATAGGAAAATTTTTTTAAATCTTTCTATGCCCTGCG
The DNA here is from genome assembly GCA_039090855.1 of Macrothele yani. NCBI lineage: Eukaryota > Metazoa > Arthropoda > Arachnida > Araneae > Macrothelidae > Macrothele > Macrothele yani. Next base: position 46,587,214 of record CM077004.1, read on the forward strand.
AATCTATGTCTCGATTCAACAAAATTTGGAAGTTTAATCTTATTACTGAACCCATTCACGAAATGATATTTACTATCCTATTACTGAACTCATTCACGAAATTTGAAAGTTTATGCGTTATTACTGAAACCATTCGGATATTAACAATAACTGTGTCAGAACAATAAGTTCATTGTCTATCTAGAGTAGTGGAGCTAACTACACTGGTGTGCAAAAATTAAAGACGAAGAGGAGAAATTAGCATAACAGCGGAACGAGCTGGCAGAACGGACCGAAAGTCCACTCAGGAGATAGACTAGGGTCCGGTACGGTAGAGCATGCGCATATATGCAGCATGACGTGGGGGGAGGGTATAAAGCACACGGGTGGTGTACGCTCAGCGATTTGGTGAAAGCTGTTGCACGGTGTACATCGGATTGAACGACGTCGAGTTGCTGCCACCGTGTGATATGGCCAACAGGCAATCCAGTAGACATCAGGATGACTTTACCCGAGGTCGCGTCATTGGGAAGTTGGAAGAAGGTCGAAGTGTGACGTGTGGCCCAGGAGTTCGGGATCGCTCACAGCATCGTTTCACGAGCTTGGAGAGTATTTCAACCGATAGGAACAGCTGTCCGAGATTTTAGCAGTGGTCGTCTACGCGCAACCACGGCGGCGGACGACCGGTATATTGTCCTACAGGCGAGAAGAGACAGACGGCAGACAGCGGGAGAAATCGCAAGGCACATGCAACAGACAACTGGACGTCCGTTATCGCGTTTTACCGTAGCCAGGAGGCTGCAAAAAGGTGGTCTATTTGCAAGCCGACCAGTACGGTGTGTGCCATTAACGCCTGCTCCTCGGAGACTGCGGTTTATGTGGTGCCAGGAACACAAGAACTGGACACATCAGCAATAGGGTCGAATTCTCTTTACGGATGAGAGCCGATTTAGTCTGACGAGCGATTCTGCACGTATGCACATCTGAAGAGAGCAGGGAACACGCAATCACACCTCCAACATCATCGAAAGGGACCGGTTTGGAGGTGGCGGAGTTCTCGTTTGGGGCGGTATCATGCTTGGTAGCCGTACTGACCTCCACATCTTCCAAGGAGGTTCAGTCACTGGTGTCCGCTATTGTACCGAGGTTCTCCTGCCTCACGTGCGTCTGTTTAGAGGTGCTGTGGCTCCTGGAGTTCCTCTTCATGGACGACAACGCTACACCTCATCGTACAGTGGCTGTAGCAGCGCTGTTGGAGAGTGAAGATATTCAACGCATGGATTGGCCTGCAAGGTTCCCGAACCTAAATCCAATCGAACACGTGTGGGACCTTCTCGGGAGACGCTTGGCAGCACGTCACCAGCCGCCAGCAACGATTCCGCAGCTGCGATTGGCGCTACAAGAGGAATGGGCCGCGATGCCTCAACAGCTCCTGGACAATCTCGACCTCAGCATGGACAGACGTTGTAAATCCTGCAACGCAGTCAGGGATGATCATATCCCCTACTAAAGACTATATTTTTCTTGGCAGCCACCTGTCACATGGACGTTTCTGTCTTCTGTCCAGTTGTGCTCGAAGCTACCTTTTCAATAAAGTGCCTTTGCATCCTTTCGATTCGTTGTTTGGACGGTTTTGCTCACTTGTCCCATATTCTTACGTCTTGGGGATCTTATGGTATGATTTGAGTCGATGTAGAGCACTTCTGCACCGTTACATTAGAAAAACCGTCTCGTCCTTAATTTTTACACGCCAGTGTATATCACTTCTATTACTGGGTCTTTGAACTTCGTGTCTACTTGGAGTTGGGTAACAGTGTAGTCAGATATCTTTATACAAAAGGAAAGAATTGCTGTGTAGTACACAGATATCGTTTTGAATTTTACTGCCAGTACAAAGAAAAGCTAAATCTATGCGTTTAGTTTCTTGTAACCATAGAATAATCACAGTTCCGAAATCACATTTACCGGTATCAGGAAAGCAACCAAGCTCCAAATTACGGATCAATTACGGAAGTTTTACGGAACAGACCCCGGCAGCAACTTTACTTCATCGACGGAACGAACAGCGGAACCCGCTGAAATTATGGTATTTCGGAAAAAGCGTAATTCACGCGGAGGGTGGAATACTCCCGAGGACTGAGGACTCGAAGCGCACTGCCGGACGGCAAGTCTATTAGATCTCGATTAAACGTTGTTTTGCTTTGTTAAAAAAGATCGTTGGCCTGTGATATTGGGATATTATTCACTTTCCCTCCCTTGATAAGCAGATGTCGTATAGTAAAGCTGAGGAAGCAGAGCGCCTGGTATCCGACAAAGTTATTTCAGTTTTGAGAACCTAATTACTTCCCCTTATCGGGGTAGGCATAAAGGAAGGATCTGTAGAGTGGATACAGACATAGGAGCCCATGGAAACTCCTCCCATAGAATGTGGCACCCCCACGGACCTAAAACAGAACCCAACTGTGACGTGATCCATCCCGTCGGCAATGGTTGTTATGGCAACCCCACTCCACTGCTGCGGTGGTGAGGTGCAGCTGCTCTGCGCCACCCTTTCGTTGACCCCCCCCCCCCCCCAACACACACACACAACTTTTGTCCTCAACTGCTGTCCCAATCTAAGTCAAGCGAGGCATCGGAAAGATGGCAATAACGAAATATCCATAGATATTGAAGCCAAAGACGTAGATATCAAAACAGATGACAACGGAATACAAATGAGAATTGAACCTAAAGCTATATTGTGAAGAAAACAATGGCAAAGTATGCGTGAATGAAATATGCAACAAAACACGTAGAAACCTAAGTAATGGAATTTACAAAGGAAAAGTTAACGATTAGTGAGGAATAAGCAAGAATAAGGCCACTTATTAGAATGCTACAGGAAACTGGAAGATGCAAACTAAAAAGAATCCGGAATATGTTAGGTACATGTCGTGAACGTCGTCTTCCATTCTGCACGGCAGCATGGAGGTCAAAGCTCAAATGAACAAAGTCCTGTGGTTCGCGGTGATTCCTGGGAAGCCCAGCTGTCAATCAACTGTAGTTCTGTTTTAGGTCACGGGTGCGCTGCAGTCGACTTCATGACATCACGAGTTTCAGCTTAATACAGCCTCTATATATCCTTCCTTCCTTTATGGGGGTAGGTACTCTCGTAAGTCAAATCGGAAGCCTTGCAGTTAGGCGATTACGCAAGTTAGTCGGAGTAATACGCTCGCCCCTACAGAGTTACTATCGACCGAAAAGAATCAGGGATGAAGAAGATGCGCAGTATCTGTGCCGTAAACGGGACTGAATTATTTTGGGCCAGCGAGCGACAACAAATATCTCTGTACTTGTGTATTCCTATACTAGCTATTTACTTTAGATCAGCTTTTATAAACTTTTAAATCGATGAAAGGTTTTTTCATGAAAATATTGCCTAAAATGCTGTTACCCTGCAAGTGGTCGCACATGTGTAACCCAATGTAAGAAAGAAAATAACCATTGCACAAATATTTATTTATTTATTTGATCAGGAAGGGACGTTAATTTGTTTTAATACCTCTGTACGGCATTATGTATTGAAATATTCATAACCTACAAGGCTCGCAAAATCCTTGAAGTTTAGGCAACTATACATGTAAATTTTAATTGTCATTATTTCAATACTAAAGCAGGTGTTGATAAGAACAGCACTTCAAGTCTTACCCTCGTCACGCACACACTGGGGGGCTTCGGAACTCCACTCCTTTTCTCTACAATAGGCAAATGTTTCGCCGTGAAGAGCGTACCCCGGATCACAGGCGTATTTTACTGTCATACCGCCTGGATAATAAAAGATCTGACCATGTTCTGGCGATGTAGGAGTTGGACAGTCGATAGTAGCTGCTTCTGCGTCGATACCTAAAATTGAAATAAAAATAAGTATAATTAGTTTCACTTGAAAAATTCAATAAATCCATGTGGTAAATCGTAGGACGGGGAAAACGATTAGTATTAAAAAAATTTGAAGATGACAATCCGATTTTTGGCGTAAATGTGACAAGGATGGTAAGTCAGATAATATCCGAAAACTTGAAAATTTTCATCGTCCTGGAGCGAGACGATGAAAATTTTCAAGTTTTCGGATATTATCTGACTTACCATCCTTGTCACATTTACGCCAAAAATCGGATTGTCATCTTCAAAAATTTTTATTACATGGCGTAATCCCGTATTTCTTTCATGACGATTAGTATTTATTTCTTGCACTGCACACTTCTCTTTATCTATTATGTTCGTTAAAGATTTAAAAAAGATAACCAATTTTTATCTAACACGAAAGAAACACCGTGCGATGCGTGAGGTACGCTATAAAAAATTCTGAAATTCACGAGATACACTCTCCGTGATTTCTTTCGTGATTTAACGAAGCGTATTTCTGATACAACTTTTTCCGTGAAATGACGGAAAAAAATTCTGAATTTCACGGATTTTTCGTTCGCCAGAAAATTCTGAATTTTCAGAAACCTTTCCTCAATTCCTTTCTTACGTCAACGGTAAATTATCGTTTTTAAGATGTCTTAACAGAAAATTCTGAATTTTCAGAGACTTTTCCGCAGTTTCTTTCTTACATTAACGGAAAAACTCCATTCTCACTTTTTCCGTATCCATATGAAAAACATTTTCCGGTAATAGGAGAGGATCACTCGGAATACTTAAGGGGTTGGGGGGAGTTGCTTAGCTATTAAAGGACCGCGGGTAGCCTAGTGAGCAACGTTCCTGACTGCCGCGGAAAGGACCTCAGGTTCGATCACAGGCAGGTACGAACGCTCGATCCACTAAATATCCACCGTGCGTCGGATGGGCACGTTAAGCCGTCGGACCCCGGGTACTGGCCCTACGGTAATAAATATGGGCGTCTTCCTCCTCCTTTCTACTTCATTTCTGTGCCACTTTCCTATCGGGCACTCTAGCCCAAATCTCCTAGCTTCCTATTTCTAAGGGTTGTTTGAGACCTGGGGTCAGACACTCCCTTCCTAAAATCCTCTACATATGATCATGATCATGCTTAGCTATTAAATTTCAATAGTCTGTCGAATTATTTGATTTTGAAGTTCCGTAGCGAAATTGGATACTGTGTATAGTATATCACTTGAGTTCTGGTTACTGTGGCACGGGATATTTCTTCTCTTCTCCATTTTGTTCACCAGCTATGTGACATACTGTTACCGTAAGAAACCGGGTACTTAATTTGTTGTTCAAGTGATTGTACGATATCTATGCATCAATCTATGGTGTCCGTAAGACATATAGCTATCAGTAGAAAATTTTATACTTGGAAGTTTTGTGCAATAATATTATAAAACAGTGCATTACACCTTCTCTTAAAGATAATTGAAAGTTATTGTCAGTTGATAAAAATAACACGTACTCCAAATCATTCTGCTGCTTTGAAAAGTCACGATAAAAAAATACGTAATTTCTAATAAGACATCTTACAGAAAAAATTAAATTATTACAAACGTATTCAAATAATGATAATCTTCAATAGAAAATAAAATGACGAAATCACTCGCATTAATTAAAAAAAATAATCATCGCCCAATTAGTTTTACCTTGAACGTGAGTCTGATTCCTGTGACGTTCTGGCTCAGTGCTTAAGACGCGCTGCTTCGTCCCGAAAGATCTGGGCTCGATCCACAACACCTGCCTGCCCAAGATGATTCTCTCTCGTAAGTGCTGAAATATCCAGCGTTTTGGATTTTGCGAAATTTCTGTCTAAATACGAAAAACTTGAATCGGACTTTTCTGAAATAAACGGAATTACTGACGACGGAAATTCTGTGAAAATACGGAAGTTCAAAAAACAGAAATTCCGTTCACTTACCAGCAATTTTGCTGCACGTTGTTTTCAGAAATGTATCGTGAATCCACACCACTTATTTTATACAGTGTATATCTCTAATTTAACCTTCTTTTTTAGAGTTTCTGTTCTTATGTAAATAATGCTACTTCGTTAGATTTTCTTTCTGAACGGCATATAGTTTCCTCGAATTTCCTTATACATTTTAGCAACAACTGACAGTGAGTCGAAGGTAAATCATGGTACGAGGAATGATGGTTGATGCATGCTACTTTAATCAGCTATGCCCTTAATATGTTGTATCTACGAAAATTAATATTGTGATTATGTCAGCAAAGCTCTTTAATTCTTTTTGTTTAGAGTTTTAACAGGCACCGTGAGCGACGCACTGTACTATAGGCAGTCGTCCATCCCTGATTTGGGGACACTGATTCAAGAGGTGAAGAGGGATATAGTGCGTAAGGCAAGCACACCATCCATGCCTTACCAGGGATTCGGACTCGGATCCATCTCAGACGAAGAATTAGAAGTACCACTCGACCGCCGGGCCGGTAATTTTATGTTCAAAGAGGAATATTGTTAACAAGCAGAGAGCAAATAAAGAAGTTAAGTTTCATTTCTTGATATTTCTTGCTGTATCCAATCCCGGGACCGCTTGTTGCCGATTAAGTGTTCAGTTTAGCATTTTGCATTATTTCAACACACGAACCTAAATAATCTAAAACATCCTGAAACATTTAAAACATTATAGATGTCTCACAGAGTTTAAGAGAAAGGATTACACTTGGATACGAGTTGGAAATTTAATTTGCAACAAATAGTTGCAGCAAATTACTTATCTTATCTCATTCAGATTTAAGCCAATTTGCGACTTAAATATCTTAGTACTAAGAAAAGCAGAAAATGTTTTTGGAAATGCTGAATAAATAAATCCCTTGAGACATCTTTAATTATTAATCAAACGAAGACCCATATCTTCCACTTCCGAGAAGACTTTTTACACCTGAAAATGATCAAAGCTTTCACTTTAGGAAAACTGTTACATGTGCATGCTGAAACTATCTACCACTTCCCATTTTCATAAAACCAAATTTCGAAGGGTGCGTTTTTAGAGGGTGAAATTTAATTACTCGCTAAAAACTGAAAAGTTTCCAGTGAAAATAGAAAACACTTCTGACATTTAAGTGTTTCTGGATCACCTGCGGAATTGTGAAGTCCCAAGCTTTGGTTTTGAACCAGAAAGTCTTAGTATTCAAGACTTTCTGATGATAAGACCTGGACAGGCCAGACCTGATTTCATGAAATGTATATTTTTCTGAATTAGCGGGCAGGCTTAATATCAGAGTAAAAGGTTTATTTATTTTATTTTTTTTGCTTGAACGAACGGAGGAGTGTGTTATCATAGTAGACAGTCAGAAGGCAGCCTCGTCGAACCTGGCAGTCTAAGTTCATGTTCAGTCATACATAATAGTATTCAAGACTTTTGGGTCTGATTCCCTTTCAAGGAGAATGGATTCTTTAAGCTTATTGAGAAATCTACCCAAGTGTGTGTGTGTGTGTGTGTGTGTGTGAATGATAGCATTTCAGTTCGTAATGAAAAAAAAGTTGATTGATTTTTTTTCTTTTGTGGGTCTAACGAGTAACACAAAGACCTCTAAACGCTATAAGCAATCGCCGGTCCCTAATTTGGGGCCAATGGTTCCAAGGAAATGAGAGAGAGAGAGAGAGGAGAGAGAGAGAGAGAGAGTGTGTCGTACGACAAAAACACCATATATGCCTCAACTGGGATTCAAACCCAGACCTGTCTCTGGCGAATGGTCAGAAGCCAGCGCTCAGACAATTGGGCCACTGTCGCGGGCCATCTAAACCTTGGAGGTACAGGTTCCTGGAAGGGGAGGAAAAGAAAACTAGTTCAGGAAGAACAAACATAACGTCCGTGTTTTTGTGTGAGGCCTTCGTGTGGAGTACAGGAAATCACAGATCTCTTTCCCTAGACTATTTACTCAGTGAATTCCTTCGTAATATCTGCCCAAATATCCTTGTATGCTCTGTGTTTCTGTATTTTACAGACTCACTTTCCTAACTCTGCAAGCTACAGACGTTCCCAGAATTTACTTTTAGGCTGAGCATCTCTTAAATCGATTAAAAATTTGGAACATTTTTACTGTTGATTACCATGGTCTAAGTACTCGTGTTATAGAGCTTTGAGGTATAATACTTAAGAGAAAAAAAAACTGGTTCCTTCAACTTCTACTCGTAAAGACGACCGCTCTTCAGCGCATGGCTGTGTCATAGAACTGGAGACTGACAGCCCATTGTAAAAAAAAGTTGGAATTCCTTCTGAAGCAAAATACTCCTAGTCCTAATAGAATTCCGTCCTATTGTTTCTCGCTGCAATAAAATGCAGCCGACAATGAGGAAGATAACCCTCTAGTGCTTTTAATAATTGAAGAAGTTCTATTACTTAACTCATTAATTAGCAAGTTACTAATTGTTTCCCGATAACTTCGTTGAACATAAATCTCACTTCGGAAATAACTAAATGTAAAATAATAACCCCTAGGCTGAAAGATTCTGCATTTTTGCGTAACATCAACTTGTTCTTTACTTTCCACTTTACTGGAAGTTTAGGTCATCAACACAATATAATCGTTTCGTTGCAACTACTCCCTGACACTAAATATATCGCGTAACAACATGTATCTCAAGCGTAGAGTAACAATACATGTTCGTCAAATCACATACATATCCAACAAACTTCAATGCGTGTGCTATATCAGCTATCCACTCACAATCATCACGCTGTTCAAGTCAAGCATCTCATTCAGTGGATCAACTTGGGTAGACCAATGAAGTGTACTCAAAGTCACCGTTCGAGTGTACTGTTGTAAAATGTGGGGAAGCCTGATCACTATCTCTCAACGGAATGCTAGAATGGTATCGATCTACGTTGCATGCACTCCTACTGTGTCCTCTCTGTAATACTCAGAAAGGACACAGCAATGACCCACCTTTCCGACACACCTACCCAGGCAAAATTACGCTGAGAACGAAGTTAATCTTGACACTACAAGAAAATGAAGAGCTTTATATAGGAACTGGTTTCAAGGGAAGCAGTGCGGATAGACCAGAATAGGAATGTGTGTGGTGAGGTCCGACCTTCAAAGAAATTCTTCCCCTACTGCTACTCAACCACTCCTCCCCGAGTTTCCCCGAATGTCAGTTGATTGTCTTTGTGTTAAGAATATTGGAAGAAGTCTTCTGTCCCTTTTCCCCTCTATAAGTTACGGACATTCTCCAGTTGGACAGTCAGCAGTCGAAAGAGCGAGGCTCTTGATTGAGTAACCTCTCATATCAAATTTATTTCTAAAAATGCTCACATATTTTTAATTGTTTTAGATAGCAATTTTTCTCGATTAACTGCTGAGCAAGCAAAAATGGATTCTTAGCAGTAATTCTGTTGCTTTTCGATTTAAACGCTATGGACTATTTTTCGTAGAGGAGGTAGCTGCTCCGTATCTTTCATAGTGGTACCTTCATAGGTTGACTTGGCATATAGGAACCCACCAGGATCACCACTGTCGTTACTCTGCGATATATCTCGTAGACTTGCACCTACAGAGAATGCTTACGCAGCCATTTAAGTCTCGAAGAACCTTCGTCGTATAAGAAACGAAGTGACATAAGATGGAACCTAAAGGCTCACGACAGGAAACTTAATAAAGGGTGAGAGAAATGCGAGTGCCAGACTATACGTACGCGTCGCTTACAACGAGTAACGTCACACCACGCAATAATAGCGGGGAGGTCGAAACTGGAGAGGGAGGAACAGACGACCTTATTTTTAGATCGTGTCCAGCACCCCAGATCGGAAGACTTAGCGTGCCCGTCCGGCACACTTTGTGTCAGCACAACACTGCCTGACTGGAATCCATCCCGCAACCATCTGGTCGGTAGGCTGTTGTGCTGACCACACGGTTATCCGCAGCTCTGTCCACTCTATTCACATTCAAAGTCGTCTATCTATTTTGTATGACTCACTGTCAGCGTTGCGAAAATGTACAAGCTGTTCGGGGGAAGAAATGTGCCTTTCCGTGAAAAAATCTTAAACCGGGAAGTAATGAAATTTTCATAAGAGAACCCACAGAAACCCAAAAAGAAAGTGAAGTAGAAGTATGCGTCACAATCCACAATGCGATGGCGCCCTATAGGTAAGGAGAATTTGTACACACTTCTTAAGAACTTCATACGAACACTTCTTACACACTTCTTACGAACGCTTCTTACACACTTCTTACGAACACTTCTTATGAACTTCTTACGAACTTCTTACACACTTCTTACACACTTCTTACGAACACTTCTTATGAACTTCTTACGAACTTCTTACGAACACTTCTTACACACTTCTTACGAACTTCTTACGAACACTGTAACGTACCAGGAGATGTGACGTGCCTGCCAGAAGGACGCACACGACATAAAGGCAGATAGGAATCAGAATAAAACGTCCGCGTAGCTCAATTGGTAGAGTGACTTATTCCGGAATGAGGGGATCCGGGTTCGAATCCTGGCGCGGATAAAAATGACGGAGAAATTTACTTCGTTATAATGGCGCCCGAACTATCTTATGAACACTTCTTACGAACACTTCTTACACACTTCCTTACGAATGGTGTGATGTTATTTCCACACCGCGAGATAGGAACACTTCTTACACACTTCTTACACACTTCTTACGAACTTCTTACGAACACTTCCGCTTACACACTTCTTACGAACACTTCTTACGAACTTCTTACGAACACTTCTTACACACTTCTTACGAACTTCTTACACACTTCTTACGAACATTTCATTTTTCTTCGTCCGTATCGCATCTAAGCTTTATGGATAAAATAAGATTCTTCTATCCTTTGTTTAAAATTTGGGAAAACAGGAAATTGGATGATGCACACGCCATTAAACATCAGGACACAGAAAATTTTGGAGGCTGTAAATGCACCTTTTTACCCTCCTATCTCCAGTAGGCCTCTGCTGTAGGTGATGTTCTGATTCTTCTTTACGCAACCATATTTTTTTCTTTTTATCGGTCAGTCTTTGTCTATGTTGAAAACTCATTTTCATAAATAACCTCCGCACAAAATATGCACATTTCTTTTGAGTATATGGAAAAAGAACATTACTTTTGATGCAATTGCGAATACAAATGCTACTTTTTTTCTTTATTTACTTATTATTTTCTCTGGATTATAAAATTTATATCAATTTCTCGATGGTTTTCATCGACACTATTAATCAATCTCTGATCTCTTCTAGTCAATATAATTGTTTTTCAGGTAAATAATTAGGGGTGGATATTTTCAAGGAAATAAGATGGCAGATGCAGCAACCATGCCTCTTTCGGGTCTCAACCTATACCAGACGATTAGCCTGAATCCCGAGCTCCTGACCACTCACCAGGGCGTACGTGTATCAGCCGCAGTTTAAAGAGAAATATTGAAAAATGTCTTGGACTAAATGTTTTTCATTAATAAATTAAAATGTCAAAAGTGTTTTCCCGCCATTTGAAGAAGGCACAGAGCATTCGATCAAGTGGTCCAAGAAAAATTTAGGACCGTAATTATTGAGCATCTCAAGTTGTTCAGAAAGTACTGTATCGCATTTCTGTTTCACGAATGGCAGATATCGCCGTGCTCAGTCTAATAAAAAAAAAATACTCTGAGCGAACGCTCACAGAACAGATTAAAAAAAAAAAACCCTTCATTTTTTGATATTTGTACTGAGCGACCTTTTTTAGTTGTTGTACGTCGGAATTTGTCGGACATAAATCTCATCGTTCACGGATAAAACATTCAAATGACATGGCCACAACAATTCATTGTTTCAGCTCCTATTCCGTCTTGTAAAACGGATTCCAACTACCGCCAGCTCTCCAAACTCTATCTTATTAATGTTAGTGTCGCACTATCAATTCTTCCATTTTCTTTTTTTAAAACATTCATTTGGAAATCCTAGACTATACATAAAGCATCAATGTTTTTCCATGTGCCATAAAACCAAGCTACTGGGACCCAAGTTAGGATAAATGTAAATTAGGGCTCCCCAAAGTTGTGCCATGTGGCGCACTTAACAATATTTCAAGCTCTCGTGGCCGGCCAAGGTCAGTTTCTAAAACACGTGTCTTCAAAGTCAAGTGCGCAAACACATATTTTAAACCTTTTTTTTTTTTTTTTTTTTTTTTTTTTTGCGAACTTAGCGTTGTTTTCATCCTGAGCAAATAAAAAACATAAGAAGGAGGTTTCAAATGCGGTAAGAAAAATAAGACTCCCGCTAAGTTAACAGCGATTTCTGCCCTGTAAGCTTAAAACAGTTTTTCCAATCTGTCTAAATGAATTGCAGCGAGATACACAAGAAGCTGTCCTTCAGAATTAACCAAATAAATAACTTTTTGTAACTATAAGAAAATGACAGTTCGTTCAAGAACTTTTTAAAAACGGGCCGTACAATTTCAAGCCGGTCTGAATATGATTTTTAAGTCTACTGATAAACGTTAGTCGAAATTATGTTTACGCAAAAAGGATCTAAACAGATCTACCACAACCGGCATTTAAAAAACATCCTTTAACTTCAAAGCTGTAGAAGCATGCTGTCACGACGAGTTGTTCGGATGTTATTTCTGAATATCCCATATCTGTGAAAGTTAATTAGCAAGAATGTAGCACATTCAGGAAAAGCATTTGGCGTTGGTGGCTCCCAGTACAACACTATTTCCTAACGCACCTCATAAGCTTCAAACCTTCTTTTCTTTCTCTTAAGGCTGTCGTTGAATGAATGTAACAGAAATTCTGTCCTATATCTGTAATGCAAATTCTTTTGTACACATTTTCTCGAAAACTATTACTTTGTAGAGTTTGAAATTTTGAGCACAAATAAAAACGACCCATACCTAATACGTTTCGCAGTTATTTTTCTGAAAAATTTGTTAGAATGTTTTTTTAAAATTCAATTAATCTGACTCGAAAGTATTCCAATGTGGCACTAGATGGCGCCAGAAGTTAGCTTCGCAGTGTTTCTGTGTGGGAGAAACGAAATCTCTCATTTCTGTCTGATATTTTTAATTATCTTGGCCAAATAGAAATAAAAGAATGGGCACTGAAGTGAGATTGGAACCTTGTCTTCTATAGATCATCTTAAATTCTACTGTACGTTCATTTTTTGAAGAGAAAATGTGTACATTACCAGAAAACATTTGAATTTGAGACAGAAACTACGCTTACCTACTAAGCTCCACCCCCAGACAATGTTATTGGTTAAAACGTAACAGCGCCTATTTTGTCTTTTCATTGTGGAGCCAACGAGAGACCGCTTCTATTCTGAATATGGTAAGGCCTTCAGTCATTCGCTGACGCCAACTTCTGGGACCATCCCTCAAGACGTAAAAGCCACGCACAAGGAGTGATATTTTGGGCCATCTATCGCAGAAGATGAAGCCTAACACTCATTCAAAGACAGCCTTAATTGTAACTGCTATACTGTGATGATTTGAATTGTTACAATGACTGCGAGGCATCATCGTCTCCGTTCATAATAGCTCACAGTCTCAAATTGCAATACTCACGATAAGTACTTTTTCTGTATTTCTTATATACTCTACCATTTCACAGACACACGCAAGTCCCCCACCCTACTATATTTAACCACTGCTTAGTGACCCCCTGAACTTGGCGCCCTGTACTGCGGCACCGCTTGCACCTCCTTAATGCCCGTTCTACTTATATTTAATTTTATAGATCCTTTAAAGATAGTCGTTACAACACAAAACGCTCATTTGGGTTATAATAAGAGTTGTGATTAGTTCTGGGGCAAAGTTTGCTAATCGCTAAACTCGTGCTTGTGAGGTAGGCGACAGCCGAGGTTTCGGTTCCTCTTTTCTGCACACATCGAATTCGTGGTTTTCCAGGTTTTCCTTGAACATAAAGAGAATACGTGGATAGGTCCCAGAAAATAATCCTCTGCCGTCTTGAGCCACTTCGGGCAACTGTCCCATTGACCTGTGTATCTCCCCAGCATTGAGCTTCTCACCCATTCTTGCATTCCCCGCTGATAATCTCACTGAGACCGAAGTTCCGGAAAAGGTCGACGAAACCCTCTTGTAAATGGAAACTCCCTCCAAAAAAAGAAAAAAAAAAAAGAAATTTGTTAAGTGGAATCGGAATTAAATATATAAGGAACTTATAAGGGCAGATTTTATTTGATTTCAACAGATTTCGATCAGTTCGGCAATTCTAGGCAGCCTATTTTATTGATTTTACAGAAAGGCTGTTTTTAATAAATTATTTGGCCATTATCTTCGCACTACTGCACGAAGGTATTTATCAGTTTCTTTCCCGTTAATCGGCCTTTGGCTGTCAACAAAATTTCGCAGTACTGTCTATGAATTCAGCAGTCCATCTCATTCCTGGTCCGCCTGTCGTTTTTTCCTATACTGCTTCCCACCAAGTTGACCTGTACGCCAGTTTACTCGCAGTTATTCGAATAGTGCATCCGACGCATTGCTTCTTTCTGTAAGATTAGTACGTTTTGAATCTTGATCTGTTGTCTCACCCATGTATTCTATATGTATTTCTAAATGAGATTTCCAGCATGAATCTTCGTTTGCACATCTGCATTTTGTTTGCTAATTATTGTTATGCGCCCTATAAAAATTGCTGAGACACACAAAAACTTCCACGGTTAAGTGCGTCTTCGAAAGAAGTGAGAACATGTTAACATTCTTTGTTGCCAGTGATCCTACGTGATATCAGTTTTTGTTGAAAATTCGACAATAAAATTCAATTTGAAAATTAAATAAATAATACAAATGTATACAAATAAATTTTGGTTTAATAGATCAAGTTTAGACATGTAATTGTTGGCCATAAGATAAACGGCAATGCATGACTTCTCTTCTGCCACCTCTTAGAGTTAAAAACTTAGAATACAAGATTCGTTACATTTCATCAACTAACACTGAATTTTAATAAAACTGATTCTTTACTGGTAAATAAATGTTTCCCACTTTGTATATGTGAGATCTCAGAATGGATTTTGCCTAAAATTAAATCTTGCTGCTTTTGGAATTCACCTAATTTTATGCGAAATAACACATTCAGTTTATGTAAAATAATACTAGATTGGATTGCAGTGGAAAACAGCAGCATTAAAACTCGTCATAGAAAGAGTTTTGCCTCCGAAAAAAAAGAACGTATTGATTCCTCTTAATTTCGAATGTATTCGATTGAAAAGTAAGGTCCAAATCCCATTGTATTTTTCTAGGAGCCCCTGCAAGTAATTCAAATTTTGTTATATTCAGTATATATATATATATATATAAAGTCTGGGAATCTAGATACTCAGTTGGTTCGGTCCTTTCGAACGCTAAACCACATCAGTGTATCTCAGAAAAACGAAGCAAATATTTTGGAGTAAAAACAATTTTTGTTTCGACGGCCAGATAACAAAATTTTTAGCAGCACTCGTCAGTTCGCCGGCTTAAAACTTAATCGCATGCCAAATACCAATAAGAAATAAAGTTCAGCACTATGAATTTTTTCAATAATTGTACTGTTTCATTATTATCTTTGGCCTAGATTTTTTCTGTTGGGATACCTGAGTGAAATCTCATTATTTTAGTCTCGCGAAGCACTTTATAATCTAATATCATAACAACCCACACGGCCAGGACTTTTACGACAGCCGGGTACTGGAAATTTCAACATGATGCAGAAATCCATCGATACTAATCACAACAGAATCCTAAAATATTAATTTTCAAACCTATATCCAATTTATCTAAAAATGTTTGAGCAAAAAAAAAAAAAATTAAACTTTGCAAAATTAATTAATAACAAAGAACTGTACATCAAGTATGCTTAAAATAGTATAACTGCACTAATAATCCGAATTTATTGGCGTCGAATAGAAATCAAAGTTTCCAAGCTTTTGCGCATCAAGCAGATGGCTTTTTCATAGAAGGTCCACAGCAAACTTCACAGTCTACCTTCCTTGAAAAAGCCATCTGGTTCACGTGCGAAAGCTTGGAGACTGATTACTATTCGACGCCAATAAATTCGGGCTATTCGTAGAATTATACTTTTTAAACATCACGTTTTGTAAACACACTTCAATTCTTCTTAGATATGAATAAGATACGAATCATCCTGAAGAAATAATTCTTCACAAATGCATGAAAGTATTTTTGAAGAATTATACACAAATGGCATCATTTGCACAAAGATGCCGTATCTTTCACTGTTTACCTCATCAGAAAACTTGAAAATTACATCCCCCTATGAGGGAATTGAACCGACATCCAATTTCTGTTCTAGAATGCTACGGTTACAAAACCCAGAACAACGAAGTTCCAAGCAGCTGGAACTAAGTCGATGCAGCTTAGAAATCTAAGTACCGTTCAGATTTGAGCTAGTCGAAGTAATCTGATGCTTTCTCGTAGCGTTAACATTACCTTTTTCTCACATTCAGGTAAGAGTATAAGATCACAAGTTCTAGTGATACTGAGAACATCTTAGATGTCAATGGGAAATGAATCCTCCTGGGAAGCAAACAGAAGTAACGTTACTTCTCAAACAGAAGTAACGGTAGCATGCTCAAACAGAATTCGGAAGGTCCGGGTTCGATCCTTACTCCAGCGCGATGTGATATTCAAGTTTACTGCAGAGGATGTTGCATAGGAAACAGTGAATGTATACAGCACATTTGTGCAGTTAATGTCACTTCTTGTGGAAGAATTGTGAGGCCTACAGCATCGACTAACATTAAGAACAACATCAAAAAAGTGATCTGACTATTTGTTCCGGTGAGGCATGCATGTTCTGTTTGTCTTATGGCACTGACTCTATAGTTTTCCTACAGCCAGTGGCTCTAAATAAGAGGCGGACGACTGCTTATGGACCAACGAATTGATCATAGTGGTCGTTAAATTCCCAAACTAAACTTTAACAAGAAAGATGACACCGAATTTTCGGATGTAATAAGCACGTCTTTTGAATCCGTTCTGACGCAAAATAAATTTATCAAAGCTATTCAAAGTCAATGGAACCGGTATGGAAAACAATAGTATCTGACGGAAGAAAGAAGTTTTTCAATCGGGTTTTTAATCCCTCCGATATTGCTGTAAACGGAATCTTGAGCTTACGCCTTCTGGTTGCAGACTTGTGCGTTAAGAAAAACATGAATTTATATGAGAAACATTTCGCACCGGAAACGCTCTTCAACACAGAAATAATTTTCCAAATCGGACTCTTAGAAACAGAGATATCGACAAAAATAAGATGTGACTTTACGTCCCCTGGTGGGAAAACCATGCATTATTTTAGGAAGAAAGTATTCTCAAAAGGTTTTTCCATATGAGCGGTATCGGTGTCAAGAAAAAAAAAATTTAGTCGAGTTTTCAGGAGCCCAGAATTTTTTACAAATACATCAGAAGCAGAAATTAACACTTATGTTCCCTGGTGGCCAAACCATGCTTTACCAAACATTAGAAATTATGTGCAAAATATTTTCCATCAGGTCTTGTGTGCGATACAGGAACAATTTTTCAAATCGGAGTTTTAGAAGCAGAAATAACGCAGAAAACGCATTTTCCTTTGTGCCCCCTTGCGGAAAGTCTATGATTTACTTGAAATCTTTGAATTTATAGGAAAAACATTTCGCATCGGAAACACTATCCAACAAAGAAGGAATTTTTCAAATCGGACTCCTAGAAGTAGAGATATTGACAAAAATAAAATATACATATATGCCCCATGGCGTAGAAACCATGCATTATTTCAAGAAGAAAATGTTCTTAAAAGGTTTGTCGACATGAGTAGCATCGGTCAACAAATGACTTTTTTTGCAATCGAGATTTTAGAAGCTAATATTTTGCTGCAAATACAGCAGAAGCGGAAATTAAGACTTACGCCACCTGGTGGCCAAACCATTTTTTACAAAAATTTGAAATTACGTGCAAAGGATTTCCCATCAGGAGCTGTATCCGTGCAGAAAGAATTTTTCAAATCGGAGATTTAGAAGCAGCGATATAGGGGGGAACGCAATTTCCCTCTACGCCCCCTAGCGAAAAGTCTATGAATAACTATGAATAACTTGAAAATTTTGAAATTATATGAAAAACATGTCACACTGAAAACACTATCCAACAAGGAAGGAATTTTTCAAATCGGACTCCTAGAATTAGAGATGTTGACAAAAATACGATATACATCTACGCCCCCTGGTGGCCAAAGTATTCTTTACCAAAAATTTTAAATTATATGCAAATGATTTTCCATCAGGCGTTGTATCCGCTGAAGAAAACATTTTTCAAATCGGAGTTTTAGAAGAAGAGTTATCGGGGAAAATGTTGTTTACTTTTACGCCCCCTAGCGGGAAATGTATGCGTAATTTGAAAAAGTAGCTGTATCTAAAATACTCTTCGACATAAATGGAATCGAAAGATAAAATATTTTTTTCAATCGGATGTTTAGAAGCAAATATGTGGAATAAAACGTATTTTTAAATTCGACATCATCTGCATTTACGCCCTACATCGTTAAAAAAACCGAAATGAAGGATCATCATTCACATATTTCAAGCTTCTCAATGCAAAAGTAATTTTTCAAATCGGACTAATAGTTGCAGAAATATCGTGGGTACAGACGGACGTAGTGAAGGGCGGACGAACAAACCGGAAACATAAGCACGATCTTTTTTTACAAAAGACGTGCTAAAAAGTGATCCCAGGATAAAGAGCTTTAGAGTTTTTGATTACTACTTTAATTTGGTGTTCCTACGATATGAGGAAGAAAATGTTTGTTGGGTGTAGCAATTACAGTTAAGGGAAAAAACCCCTAAATTTCGAATTTCAAATAAAAGTTATAGGAAACGGAGATATGTCAGGAAACACAGATATGAAAACGAAGTAGTTAAAGAATTCGCGTAATTGAAGATCAGAATCAATAAAAGTGTTTTGTGTTTTTCTTAAAGAAAATAAAAATGGGAAAAGTTGTTCCTAAACATCTTGTCTCAAATTTTTTGATGCTTTGGTAGATTTAGATATTTTCCGGTGCGTATTTAATAGACGTAGGATGTAAGGTCAGGTGATGCGTAACATCACAGCCTCTCCTCGACAAATGTCAACCCCGCCTTCTCGTGGTGCATCCTGTTCCCACTAAAGGGGCTCTGACGAACGCAAATAGCGGTATAACTATACCATCGGGATCAGAGGAAATGCTATCCCACACTCACCAACCCGCTTGGCCAGCGTGGTGAGTTATGGCCAAACACCTCCAAAATGACTCTACAACTTAAATCTTGGCCCTCAGTCTCCGGCAGCTGGAATGTACCTGGCCAAGGCAGCGGCCAGTGCGACATGAAGGCAGAGGGTGCTAAGAATCCCCGGAGGACCGGACTAGGCTGCCATTTGATGCTGACCTTGGCTACCTACAACGGACGCTCCCTATCTTCTGATTCAAGGCTTCTTGAATTGGAAGAGGAACTACAAAGGATCAAGTGGGACATCGTCGGGCTAAGTGAGGTAAGGAGAAAAGGAGAAGATCTCATTGAACTGAAAAGTGGACATCTCTTCTATTATCGTGGGACAGATACTGGCAGAACTAGTGGTGTTGGATTTATAATAAACAAGAAACTGAAGGATAAAGTGGTAGAAGTTGAAAGTTCCTCTGACAGAGCTGCACGACTCGTTATCCAACTATCGAGAAGATAGTTGGATAACGAGTCGTGGGAAATTCGTCATCTAAATTCGTCATCTAAATAATAAAGGTAAGCAGCACTTGAAGATAATTATGGGAGATTTCAATGCAAAAATAGGGCACCGGCAACAGAATGAAACTTCAGTAGGTAAATTCGGTCACGGCAACAGAAACCAGCGTGGAAATACTCTCGTTGAGTTTGCAGAGGCAGAAGGATTTTTCATCTTGAATTCCTTTTTCAAGAAAAAGCCACACAGGAAATGGACATGGAGACATCCAATTGGGACGACAAGTGAAATTGATTTTATTATGTGTAACAAAAAATTCGTCATCGAAGACTGCAGTGTGCTGAACAAGTTCAACACAGGTAGTGACCATAGATTGGTGAGATGTAAGATGCACCTCAACACTAAACTGGAACGTGGCAAGCTCATAAGACAAACAGAATGTATTGACATAACCAACCTTAAAAAACACCATAATACTTTCAAGTTGGAAATGAAGAACAGATTCTCTGCTTTAGAAGGCCTAACATCGGAAGAAGTGGATATTTCGGAAGTTAACAGAAAAGTAACCAAAGCTCTTATGGAAACAGCAACAAAATTAGCTGGGTCTAAGAACAAGTTGCATGTAAACAAATTATCAGGAAAAACCAAAATGTTGATGCAAAAAGAAGAGAGATGAGGACAACTAAAGAAGATGTGGCTTCCAAAGTGGAATATATAGAGCTATGCAAGACAGTAAGAAAAAGTATCACTGAAGACGTAAGGAAATTCAACTGTGAGCTAGTGAGGAAAGCAATTGAAAACAACCAAAGCCTAAAGATAGCAAAGGGACATCTCAGTAAGGGAAGAAAACAGATTATGGCTCTGAGAAAAGAAGATGGTTCTATAACAAGAAATAGAGGCGAAATTTTGACAAGAGTGAAATATTTCTACTCCAAATTATATGAAAGGGATGATACATGTACTCCAGACATCATGAAAGGTACCAGAGTTCTTCCAGTCCTCCCAGCAGAAGTTGCTCATGCAATCAAGAACATGAAGCGGGGAAAGCTCCAGGAGAAGATGGAATTACTATAGACATCATACAAGAAGCAAGTGGAGAAATTGAAACAGTACTCGCCCAAATTTTCACTCGATGCCTTAATGAAGGGAAGATTCCTGAGGATTGGAACAATGCTACAATGATCCTGCTACATAAAAAAGGTGACATTGAGGATCTCAGGAACTACAGACCTATCAGCCTCCTATCAGTGGTTTATAAAATCTTCACTAAAGTTCTTTCACACCGCTTGAAGGTAACACTGGACATGGCTCAACCGAGAGAACAAGCTGGATTCAGGAGTGGCTACAGCACAATAGATCATATCCACGTACTGAGAGAACTAATTGAAAGAGCGAGGGAATATGAACTTCCATTGTGCATGGCTTTTATCGATTATGAAAAAGCCTTTGATTCGGTGAAACCATCAGCAGTTACCACGGCTCTGAAATCCTGCGGTATTGAAGATGCATACATTAATATTATTAATAACATCTATGAAAATGCAAGTGCAAAGATTCGGCTGTTTGAAAATACAACACACATAAAAATTGGAAAGGGAGTGAGACAAGGTGACACCATATCTCCGAAGCTCTTTAATGCCACATTGGAAAATGTCTTTCAATCACTGAACTGGGAAAACAAAGGGATAAAGATTAATGGAGATTATCTAACCCCTCCTTCGTTTTGCTGATGACGTAGTCATTTTTGCAACTACCCCATCAGAGCTGCAGAGTATGATCCAGGAACTTGCTGACAAGAGTAAAGAAGTGGGATTAAAAATGAACTTTCAGAAGACAAAAGTGATGTTCAATGCTTTTACAAGAAATGAAGATTTATCGATTGATGGAGAACAACTGGAGATAACAGATACGTATGTTTATCTTGGACAGCAGATATCAAGTGAGGGTCACATTGATGAAGAAATTAATCGGCGTACAAAACTTGCCTGGAGAGCTTTTGGAAGAAACAGCATAATTTTCAAGAGCAATATGCCATTATGTCTTAAAAGAAAAAGTGTTTGATCAATGCATCCTTCCAGTGCTTACGTATGGTGCAGAGACGTGGACCTTAACTAAAAGAGACATACAAAGGCTGCAGACAACTCAAAGAAGCATGGAGAGGTGCATGCTTGGTATAACCAGGAGAGATAAGAAGAGGAACTCGTGGATCCGAAAAATGACGAGAGTGGAAGACATCATGATCAGAGTTAAATCCCTGTAATGGCAATGGGCTGGACATACTGCCAGAAGGACAGACCATAGATGGACAGTCGAAATTTTAGATTGGATTCCAAGGGACAGGAAAAGACCCAGAAAAGACCACATGGGAGATGGGTGGATGAAATTCGTAAATATGCGGGAGTGACATGGAGGAGACTGGCACAAGACAGACCGTTGTGGAGGAAACTTGGGGAGACCTTCGTCCAGCAGTGGATTGATAATGGTTGACAATGATGATGATGATGATGATTTAATAGACGTGAAAGTTGAAGTTTTAAATACGGATCAACTAAATGCATTTGAAATGATTTGCCTACACACTTAAAGGGAATTGGAATTCATTCACATTTATTCAGGCTATCATCATCATCATCATCATTGTCAACCATTATCAATCCACTGCTGGACGAAGGTCTTCCCAAGTTTCCTCCACAACGGTCTGTCTTGTGCCAGTCTCCTCCATGTCACTCCCGTATACTTTCGAATTTCATCCACCCATCTCCCATGTGGTCTTTTTCTGGGTCTTTTCCTGTCCCTTGGAATCCAATCTAAAATTTCAGCTGTCCATCGATGGTCTGTCTTTCTGGCAGTATGTCCAGCCCATTGCCATTTCAGGGATTTAACTCTGATCATGATATCTTCCATTGAGGCTATATATATATATATATAGTGTTCCCTGGTTTGGCCACCATGGGACACTCATTTTCACTCCATGCCTTAATGAAGGGAAGATTCCTGAGGATTGGAACAACGCTAAAATGATCCTGCTACATAAAAAAGGTGACATTGAGGATCTTAGGAACTACAGACCTATCAGCCTCCTATCAGTGGTTTATAAAATCTTCACTAAAGTTCTTTCACACCGCTTGAAAGTACCACTGGACATGGCTCAACCGAGAGAACAAGCTGGATTCAGGAGTGGCTACAGCACAATAGATCATATCCACATACTGAGAGAACTAATTGAAAGAGCGAGGGAATATGAACTTCCATTGTGCATGGCTTTTATCGATTATGAAAAAGCCTTCGATTCGGTGAAACCATCAGCAGTTACAATGGCTCTGAAATCCTCCGGTATTGAAGATGCATACATTAATATTATTAATAACATCTGTGAAAATGCAAGTGCAAAGATTCGGCTGTTTGAAAATACAACACACATAAAAATTGGAAAGGGAGTGAGACAAGGTGACACCATATCTCCGAAGCTCTTTAATGCCATATTGGAAAATGTCTTTCAATCACTGAACTGGGTAAAAACAAGGGAATAAAGATTAATGGAGATTATGTAACCCACCTTCGTTTTGCTGATGACGTAGTCATTTTTGCAACTACCCCATCAGAGCTGCAGAGTATGATCCAGGAACTTGCTGACAAGAGTAAAGAAGTGGGATTAAAAATGAACTTTCAGAAGACAAAAGTGATGTTCAATGCTTTTACAAGAAATGAAGATTTATCGATTGATGGAGAAAAGCTGGAGATAACAGACACGTACGTTTATATTGGACAGCAGATATTAAGTGAGGGTCACATTGATGAAGAAATTAATCGGCGTACAAAACTTGCCTGGAGAGCTTTTGGAAGAAACAGCATAATTTTCAAGAGCAATATGCCATTATGTCTTAAAAGAAAAGTGTTTGATCAATGCATCCTTCCAGCGCTTACGTATGGTGCAGAGACGTGGACCTTAACTAAAAGAGACATACAAAGGCTGCAGACAACTCAAAGCAGCATGGAGAGGCATGCTTGGTGTAACCAGGAGAGATAAGAAGAGGAACTCGTGGATCCCAAAAATGACAAGAGTGGAAGACATCATGATCAGAGTAAAATCTCTGAAATGGCAATGGGCTGGTCATACTGCCAGAAGGACAGACCATCGATGGACAGCCGAAATTTTAGATTGGATTCCAAGGGACAGGAAAAGACCCAGAAAAAGACCACATGGGAGATTGGTGGATGAAATTCGAAAGTATGCGGGAGTGACATGGAGGAGACTGGCACAAGATAGACCGTTGGGGAGGAAACTTGGGGAGGCCTTCGTACAGCAGTGGATTAATAATTGTTGACAATGATGATGATGATGATATATATAGCCTTTTACTCAATTTCCTGTTCTGTGGTTACCCTGCACATAAGTATTCATATTATATATGGTGTTGTTTTTTCTTGATATTATATTGTTACGGTTCCGAGCCGAGCTAGATTATGCATTCCACCTCTCGCCACCAATTGATCAGGATACCGTGGGTCGAGCTGGGTTAATCATCCCACCGCTCGCCACCAATTGATGCGATCTACCGTGGGTAGTTATCCCACCGTTGACCACTAATTGATCAGGTACCGGGCCGAGCTGGGTTAATCATCCCACTGCTCGCCACCAATTGATCAGAACGTGCCGAGCGGTATAAGTATATTTCTTTACTGATCTCTTTCGACGTAGTTCTTGGCGCGAAAACTGTAATATATGGGCATACACTTAAACAATATGAACCAATCACCTTCGTACACATAAATAATGTGTTCTATGACTGCGCTGACTGCCTAAACAAATATTTAATTGGCTATAAAAACATAACAATGGCACACATACGAATAAAATTTAGCTGTCTTCTGAACATGAGTATTGGGTCAACTTTGACCTAAATCAGTTCTGCTGATAGTTTTAATGGACTTAAATTCCACAGTTTATTAGTCTTTCTATTTCTCAGTTCAGTTCTTGCAATATATTAGTTCAGTTTCTCAACTAATTGCGTAGCAGATGTAACAATAAAAACAAAATGTTTCTACTTACATGGATGCTGCCAAGAATAAATCCAAATTGTGATTGCACTAGTAAAGCAAAACACACCTTCCTTTTTACATGGAAGATTTCGTTGCAGGAGCTGCGTCCCCTAGCGCTACCGTACTCTCACACACACACACATACACGTCCAGGCGTTTGTTGAGGTAGCCTCGCTTCCCCTCGTAAGCGCGACTCTTCACTTCCTCCAATAGTAGGGAATGAATGGGGATGACGATTCCACACTGCAGTGGTTGGCATTCGAACCCGAGCTTCGCTTCTCATTGGAATGACCACTGTCCACTCGCAGTCTTATTAATTACTCTGTAACTTTGCTCTCATTGGGCCAACCAGTCGCTAATTTCCATTAGGCTCCATCCTAGAAATTGCTGCTTTATCACGCGGATTTAGGCATTCCGCTGTCTTTATGGCAAACTGGCATCCCCAGCTGCTCCCGAGTTTTCCAATTCATATAGCAGATCCAAGGCATCCAATCCAGCCTTTCACATCGGAGAGCGTACAGACAACTAAACTTTCTTCCTTATTTTCACGCTAAGTGTGAAATCTTATTTTTCTGCACGGACCACACAGAGAGCAATTGTTCTCGAAAATGCCCCAAACAATCGACGAATTTACGATTATTCGCTAAACCTTTTGCCCCCATCTTCAATCATTTCTACAAGTGTCCCCTCTTCGATACGTATACCTCTTTACCTTTCCGTGTTGCTTAGGCTGTCAGCGACAACCTTCGATTTATGACCTAACAGAGCTATTCTAAGTCCACCCAGCCAGAGGCAGAATTCTTCGCCTCTTTTCTTTCCAAACCCCCAGATAAAACTTTCTCTGCTGTTTACACTTTTAAACTTCAATCAAGCCTCAAACATAATTAATACTTAATTAATTTCACGCATCCACCACGCCTATTAATTACTAAATTAATGGCGGGGGTGGGTCGTAACAATATGTTATAAAAATTAATTTTGAAATATAATGTGGCCAAATGTAACCCCGTAACGAAATAAATGAAATGAAATGTGGTTGGGCTCAAACACTTTGCTGTTTACCATACCAGGAAACATACATTTCTTTTTTTTTTTTGGGAGGGGGGGATAATCTGAAACTCTTCT
The DNA here is from genome assembly GCA_039090855.1 of Macrothele yani. Classification (NCBI taxonomy): domain Eukaryota; kingdom Metazoa; phylum Arthropoda; class Arachnida; order Araneae; family Macrothelidae; genus Macrothele; species Macrothele yani. The sequence continues at coordinate 46,612,941 of CM077004.1, forward strand.
TTAGAGCGTAAAGAGAAGATAACCTGGAGTATTTTTGTCAATGCAAAATGAGGTATCATGCGGACGTCTGTTTATTCAAGACACTGTTTGGAAAAACTTTGGACGTAATAAGGTGTAAAAGTGGGAGAGCATCTAGTTCGTAGTTCGGTGGGTCAGATTGGTAGTTTTCTGACCACATATTTTTTGGTATCTCACGTAGGATATCGCCAGTGGCGTTTCTTGGGTCCGAGACATGGGCTACCCCCCTCCCCTCCCCCAGTACTGTTTTTTTTTAATTGCGAAGTTTGATTTTTAATTGTTAAGTAATAGAAGTAACTTTTTTTCTAAATTTTAGGTACATGTCATTGCTAACATGATACCAAATAATTATGAGGATTAGGATTTGAACACTTATTTGTACATGAACTCCATTCTTCTTCTGAATACTTAATTTGTACATGAACTCCATTTTTCTTTCCTTTTGTGTGAACTTGAGTGTTACGTTTTCATAAAAAATTTCTTCTGGATACTTTTTCACATTTAAAAGGAATGTTTTTTTCTGTATTGACAAAACAGCCAAGTTTTTCGAATGTGCATTTCCTTGTGTGGCTCTAAGATATATCTTGATTATTTTTAATGCTGAAAAACTTGTTTCGGCAGTTGCAGTTGTTGACGGAAACTTTAATATTAGGTCTGCTAATTTGTACACCTCACTACACACTATGTCCAGTTTATTCAACTTTATGTAACAAGTAATGTCTCTTACTGATTTCTTTTTGTATTCATCAAGGGAATAAAACACCTTCAGTTCATTTTTTAGTCGTGCTGCATCAAAATCTGAAGCATAGAGTATTTCAGTTCTGACAGAAGATGTTCAGGAAACCTTTCACAAAATTTATCAACACAGTTTGTATCCAACAAAGCCACGAATTTTAGATATAATATCACTGATTTTAGTTCATTAACACTTCATAAAAACTGGAACAACTCTCGCGGAACACTCTTATGGGCGGGAGTATTTGAGTGCCTGAGACGGTCGGTCTTCTTTTTTCTGAGCGAACCCTTGCCCAAAGCAATGGCTCATTCCCCTCTAAAAGATGATTCATGTTGTCATAGAAACGCTAGAAGGCGATTGTACGGAAGGTTTTCGTATCAGAACTGCGAAGACTTTGGAAGAGCTGCTTCTGCCATGCCGTTGGTTTTCGCTTGCCAGACTGAGTCAAAGAAGCGAATCCGCACGCGGTTTTTTTTTTTTTTGCACCTTCGAAATCATCGACATATTTCAATACCCTTGATAATTGGCTTTTATTTGTGTATATGCAATTCAGTTTTATTTGTACATTCCCTGGTTTTCGCAGTTAGCCTAGCTAGCCTCGAATATACGCCACTGGATACCGCACCTTCTGGTTAACAGAATATATCTCATTCCCTTAGTTATAAATTATTTGAGAACACCCAACAACAATAAGACACGTGCCATCCTGCCGTACGCAACTATGACTTTGAGGTGGCTTTATAAACAGCTCATTGCAATAGATTCAAAAATGTGTGAAGCTTAAATAGGGGCAATATGGGAAAGACTAGTGATTTTAAGCGACTTTGAAAGAGGCACAACAGCTGGCGCTACGTGGGCAGGTGGAAGCATCATAGAAACGGCAAACCTTCTCATCTATGGAAGAACAACTGTATCAAGGGTACACAATGAGTGATGCCCAAACAACAAAATAATCAGGTAGCGGTCTTCTTGTGGGCTGAAATGACTGGCCGATGTTCGAAGGCAGCGACAGCTGTATAGGACTGTACGAGGTAACAGAAAAGTTCCATTACGTCAAGTAACCGCGCAGTAAAACATCGGTATCGAGAGAAGAATTTCAGCACACACAATGCGCCGCACATTAGTACGAAACATCTACAACAGCAGAAATTCCCTTCGGGTACCACTCGTCTTTGCAAAAAAACAAAAACAAAAAAACCCCAGCAAATTTGTCTACAATGGACAAGGAAGTATCAAATTTGAACCCTTCAGCACTTAAAAAAGGTCTTCTGGTTCCATAAATCAAGATTTCAGTTCATGTAGCCGATGCATAGGCCACACATTGTTGCAACAACAGCACAAATCGATGGATCTCAGCTGTCTAGCGATACATAGACAAGCTAGCGGAGGCGGGAATTGGTCAGGAATTTATTTCAATGGTTGGTTGGCATTGGGTTCTTTAAGTTGTCCTAAACGGCATTTGTATGCCACAAGGTATCTCAATATAATCGCAAACCAGGGACATACGTAGATGTGCATGGTGTTTCCTGAAGGGAAGGATTACTTCCAGAAGGATAATGTGCCATGTCACAAGGCTCGGTTCGTCCCACATTGGTTCCAGAAGTACTACAGTGGCTTTAGTGTGCTAAAATGGACCCCACAGTCCCCAGATTTTAACCCAATTGAACACCTATGGGATACAATTGAGGGAGTCTTTCGTAACAGAGATCCTTCTCCCGCGAACATTAGGCAATTGATGGACGCAATCGCACCAGCTTGGCAGAGCATATTTGTAGAACGATATCAGCGCCTAATTGAATCCATGCCACATCGAATCAAAGCTGTGTTGAATGCCAAGGGAGGCATTCAACACAGCTTTGATTCGATGGCAAATCCCATTAAGTAGATGTTCCTGATAATTTGCTACTCCAGCGTGTATTCGCTATGTATTCAAACTCAACACGAAGAGAATTGAATATCTCTCTTCCTGTCTTTCTGAATTTACTACTAATACGGAATTTCTCGCGTATTTTGTGTTTTTATGTCATGGAAAATTGCATGTGATTGGTTGGTAGTGTAACATTTCTCGAAACACAATTACAGAAATGAAGGGAGTCTTATTAAAAAACTGGTGACTGCGTACTGAAAGGTAGGAATGGGGAAGTGTAAGCTATTTTCTATTTCTGTTCCTTTCCTGGAACCTATGCAATTTGCAAAGGAGGGACAGAATGAGACTTGGGCTGCAAAACACAATGTCAAAGTACCGGGATTGGATCACAGGAGTTCAAGATGTCAGAGGCCCTCACCGTAGACACCTGTATCACTGGGAGATTCACAGAGATTTGAATCAAAATACTGCAGTCTGAAGAAATAAAGGCAAATAATCGGAGTGTTTGTCTAGCAGGGAAATATATAATATTTTTAACCTCGTTACTACTGTACACAAACATTTTTGAAAGCTAATAATATAAATCAGTGAGATTACAAAGGCTGCAGACAACTCAAAGCAGCATGGAGAGGTGCATGCTTGGTGTAACCAGGAGAGATAAGAAGAGGAACTCGTGGATCCCAAAAATGACAAGAGTGGAAGACATCATGATCAGAGTTAAATCCCTGAAATGGCAATGAGCTGGGCATACTGCCAGAAGGACAGACCATCGATGGGCAGCCGAAATTTTAGATTGGATTCCAAGAGACAGGAAAAGACCCAGAAGAAGACCACATGGGAGATGGGTGGATGAAATTCGAAAGTATGCGGGAGTGACATGGAGGAGACTGGCACAAGACAGACCGTTGTGGAGGAAACTTGGGGAGACCTTCGTCCAGCAGTGGATTGATAATGGTTGACAATGCTGATGATGATGATTAGTTCTAGTATCAATTTGAAAGATCAAGATTTTTATCATACTTTGAATCAACAGAACTATTTTTTAAGCATGTTTCTAAAGAGCAAATTTATTTAGAAGAGTATTTTGGAATCATAGTTTGTTTAAATTCGAAAACAATGAAACCAAATTTGCTTGGAAACGAAAGAAGTATTTCTATTTTGTGAGAATCCGTGAGAAAGAGTGCATTTTCGGTATAGGTTTACTTTTCTTCCTATGATTTCCTTTTCCACGCTTTCTCAGCATACGGGATAAAGCTGCAAATTATATATATACGTAAATATATTTTTATTGGAGGTTTAACGGCCACCGTGAGCAACTCATTGGGATATAAGTGCAGTCACTTGTCCCTAATTTAGGGCCACTGGTTCCAGGGAAGGGAGAGAGCCAGCGCCGCAAGACAAACACAACATCCATTCCTCACCGAGATTCGAACCCGGACCCATCTCAAACGAATGATCAGAAGTCATCGCTTAGATTACTGCGCCACCGGGGCAGCTAAATGATATTTGCTAACCCGTTCTGTGTTGCATATGTATTTAAAAGGAATTTCTGGTTATTTGATTATGAGCTGTACCCTTCGGCCATTAGTATTATTTTGACTGCTGCTTTGACTATGGTTGAAAACATACTTCATTGAACTGAAAAAATCGCATATATTGATCAGCTAAGAAAAGAACTTATAAACTCAACTTACCGAAACAAACCAGTGACGCAACGATGAAAAATTCTCTAAACCCCATCGTAATTTCCGATTTCCTTACGTCCTAGGATGTTGTCTGGAATTTTTAGCTTGGTGAAAACGAAAGCGTAACGGAGAAGTTGCTAATTCACTCTCCGATATCCCTATATAAAAGCATTCGTCTGCCCACCACAGTTGGAAATCGATTAATTTTTTGTATGTGCTTACTTTTTTTCCTTCCCTTACTCTCTCGCAATATTTTTCTGGAAATCCCATTGGTGGGCAGTGGCTGCACTATCAGCCTTCACCTTTGATCCTTTTCTGATGATGAACGCTTTGCTTTCCCCTCGACTTCCACTTCCTTCGTCTCAAAGCATCAATTCCTGTTACGCAGGAAACGCCTGGTGGCAACACAACGGTGACAGATGCACGATTACGCCGCGCGTTTAAACAACACTCATCTTGCATAATCGAAAACGAATTTACTCAAAACGGAATTCAAGGAAGTTGAAGATTAGTCGATAATTGTTCCGTTAGGGTTGCCGTTTTTATACTCGTAGTTTTCATTGCAAAATATTCCTTTCTGTTAGATATCAAATACGTCGTTTAAAAAATCACGATGCAGCCAGATTATTTTATACGGGCGCGGGTTTGAACGGTATCATGACTAAGTAAATAATTGTTTGCATTAGGTTTTATCCACGAACACACATTTACGTACGAAATTTTCATGAGATGCTTCACTGATATACTACGTGAAATCGAACTCTATCGAAAAAATAAGAAAGATGACACCGAATTCTCCGGTGTAATGACCACGTCTTTTGAATCCTTTCGAAACACACAAAAAAATAAAAACATTTCAAAGCGGATTTTAAGAAGTAAATAATCTGCAAAAAAGAAAATGTATTTTTTAATATAATACTCATTTGCATATAGCTACACACACACAGATGATCATTTCTTCTCCTATATTATGAACCTTTCCTGTTTGGCAATGATTTTTTCTACATCATGAGAAGTTAAGGTTGCATTTTTCTGAACACTCACACCGGAAGCTTTTTCAGTTGTTTTTGTCCCTTCTTCAACTCCGCAAGTTTGATCTTGAAAAAATCTATTTATCTATCTTTTTTAGCTTGTGTGCACAACATAAAATACACATGAGTTATGGTTCCAAATCAAGTGCTTTAGCTTCAGTAAATCCATACTGAAGACAGTCATCGCTGTACATACGGATTTTTGTTTTGACGTAGGACTACGTCTAACTCCGCGGATAGAATGGGGCGACTTACGGCCGGCCGCCTGTGTCAAAAATAGGTCCCAATTGAAATCATTATAGTGTTAAAAATACGTGCCGCACACTAACAGTGTCAGCATATTCGCAAACAGCATGGAGTCCAATTTGCGTACAGCGCAATACATCGTGCACGCGACGCTCCCCCTCCCTCGCTGTACGCGGGGAAGATGATGCAATATTTCTGGGTGTGCCGCCGCATTTGACTCAGTCTATCTCGGCCAACCGTGAGCGCAACACGACTGTGCGTGGTATCGCTTTAAAGCACTCGACGAGATCCATTTGAATATACGAAAAACATTTCGCAGGGGTTTGAACTGAGCATTTTAAAAATTGTTTTCTTGTGAACCGGTGAATACTTTTGACAAAATCGCAGTTTATCTGGACAACCGTGATTGCAAAACGACTGTACGTGGTATCGTGCTAAAGCTCTCGACGAGGTCTATTCAAATACATAAAGAACATATCGCAGTGGTCTAAACTAAAAATTTTAAAAATTGTTTTCCTGTGAACCGGTGAATACTTTTGACAAAATCGCAGTTTATCTGGACAACCGTGATTGCAAAACGACTGTACGTGGTATCGTGCTAAAGCTCTCGACGAGGTCTATTCAAATACATAAAGAACATATCGCAGTGGTCTAAACTAAAAATTTTAAAAATTGTTTTCTTGTGAACCGGTGAATACTTTTGACAAAATCCCAGTTTATCTGGACAACCGTGATTGCAAAACGACTGTACGTGGTATCGTGCTAAAGCTCTCGACGAGGTCTATTCAAATACATAAAGAACATATCGCAGTGGTCTAAACTAAAAATTTTAAAAATTGTTTTCCTGTGAACCGGTGAATACTTTTGACAAAATCGCAGTTTATCTGGACAACCGTGATTGCAAAACGACTGCACGTGGTATCGTGCTAAAGCTCTCGACGAGGTCTATTCAAATACATAAAGAACATATCGCAGTGGTCTAAACTAAAAATTTTAAAAATTGTTTTCTTGTGAACCGGTGAATACTTTTGACAAAATCGCAGTTTATCTGGACAACCGTGATTGCAAAACGACTGTACGTGGTATCGTGCTAAAGCTCTCGACGAGGTCTATTCAAATACATAAAGAACATATCGCAGTGGTCTAAACTAAAAATTTTAAAAATTGTTTTCCTGTGAACCGGTGAATACTTTTGACAAAATCGCAGTTTATCTGGACAACCGTGATTGCAAAACGACTGTATGTGGTATCGTGCTAAAGCTCTCGACGAGGTCTATTCAAATACATAAAGAACATATCGCAGTGGTCTAAACTAAAAATTTTAAAAATTGTTTTCTTGTGAACCGGTGAATACTTTTGACAAAATCGCAGTTTATCTGGACAACCGTGATTGCAAAACGACTGTACGTGGTATCGTGCTAAAGCTCTCGACGAGGTCTATTCAAATACATAAAGAACATATCGCAGTGGTCTAAACTAAAAATTTTAAAAATTGTTTTCCTGTGAACCGGTGAATACTTTTGACAAAATCGCAGTTTATCTGGACAACCGTGATTGCAAAACGACTGTACGTGGTATCGTGCTAAAGCTCTCGACGAGGTCTATTCAAATACATAAAGAACATATCGCAGTGGTCTAAACTAAAAATTTTAAAAATTGTTTTCTTGTGAACCGGTGAATACTTTTGACAAAATCGCAGTTTATCTGGACAACCGTGATTGCAAAACGACTGTACGTGGTATCGTGCTAAAGCTCTCGACGAGGTCTATTCAAATACATAAAGAACATATCGCAGTGGTCTAAACTAAAAATTTTAAAAATTGTTTTCCTGTGAACCGGTGAATACTTTTGACAAAATCGCAGTTTATCTGGACAACCGTGATTGCAAAACGACTGTACGTGGTATCGTGCTAAAGCTCTCGACGAGGTCTATTCAAATACATAAAGAACATATCGCAGTGGTCTAAACTAAAAATTTTAAAAATTGTTTTCTTGTGAACCGGTGAATACTTTTGACAAAATCGCAGTTTATCTGGACAACCGTGATTGCAAAACGACTGTACGTGGTATCGTGCTAAAGCTCTCGACGAGGTCTATTCAAATACATAAAGAACATATCGCAGTGGTCTAAACTAAAAATTTTAAAAATTGTTTTCTTGTGAACCGGTGAATACTTTTGACAAAATCGCAGTTTATCTGGACAACCGTGATTGCAAAACGACTGTACGTGGTATCGTGCTAAAGCTCTCGACGAGGTCTATTCAAATACATAAAGAACATATCGCAGTGGTCTAAACTAAAAATTTTAAAAATTGTTTTCTTGTGAACCGGTGAATACTTTTGACAAAATCGCAGTTTATCTGGACAATCGTGATTGCAAAACGACTGTATGTGGTATCGTGCTAAAGCTCTCGACGAGGTCTATTCAAATACATAAAGAACATATCGCAGTGGTCTAAACTAAAAATTTTAAAAATTGTTTTCTTGTGAACCGGTGAATACTTTTGACAAAATCGCAGTTTATCTGGACAATCGTGATTGCAAAACGACTGTATGTGGTATCGTGCTAAAGCTCTCGACGAGGTCTATTCAAATACATAAAGAACATATCGCAGTGGTCTAAACTAAAAATTTTAAAAATTGTTTTCTTGTGAACCGGTGAATACTTTTGACAAAATCGCAGTTTATCTGGACAACCGTGATTGCAAAACGACTGTACGTGGTATCGTGCTAAAGCTCTCGACGAGGTCTATTCAAATACATAAAGAACATATCGCAGTGGTCTAAACTAAAAATTTTAAAAATTGTTTTCCTGTGAACGGGTTAATACTTTCGATAATACCGCGGAATTCGCAGAATGAAAGCAAGCAAGAGTGGAGAAAATCAAAACGAGAGGCAAGAGCAAATGATGAGGAACGTGAGAAGCCCAAGTGACTGCAGCCGAACGAACAAGAGATTATTAAGAACGCCTGAAAGCAGCCGCCGCCAAACAAAAATTCAACACACCAATGGTGGCCCTACGTTCCAAACTGACGGCTCAATCAGAACTGAACCTACCTGTTTTTAGCACGTCTTTTGTAAAAAAAGATCGTGCTTATGTTATCGGTTTGTCCGTCCGTCCGTCAGTTCCTCCGTCCATCCATCAGTTCGTCCGTCCGTCTGTACCCACGATATCTCTGCAACTATTTGTCCGATTTCAAAAATTATTTTTGCATTGGGAAGCTTGAAATATGCGAATGACGATCCTTCATTTCGTTTTTTTACGATGTACAATTTCGCCGCTAGAGGGCGTAAATGAAAATGATGTCGAATTCAAAAATACGTTTAAATCCACATATTTGCTTCTAAACATCCGATTGAAAAAATCTTTTACCTTTCAATTCCATTTATGTCGAAGAGTATTTTAGATATCGTTACTTTTTCAAATTACGCATAGATTTTCCGCTAGGGGACGTAAAAGTAAATTACATTTTCCCTGATAACTCTTCTTCTAGCACTCCTATTTGAAAATTTTTTCTTCAGCGCATACAACTCCTGATGGAAAATCTTTTGCATATAATTTCAAATTTTTGGTAAAGAATATTTTGGCCACCAGGGGGCGTAAGCGTTGATTTTTGTTTCTGATATATTTACCAAAAAATCCGAGCTTCTAAAATATCGATTGAAAAAATTATTTCGTGGACTGATGCCACTCACATCGATAAACCTTTTCGGAATATTTTCTTTTTAAAATATTTCACAGTTTCTCCTCCAAGGGGCGTAGATGTATATCTTATTTTCGTGAATAGCTATACTTCTAGAAGTCCGATTTGAAAAATTTCTTCTTTGTTGGATAGTGTTTTCAGTGAAACATGTTTTTCATATAGTTTCAAAATTTTCAAGTAATTCATGGACTTTCCGCTAGGGGGCGTAGAGGTAAATTGCGTTTCTCCCTATATCTCTGCTTCTAAATCTCCGATTTGAAAATTTCTTTCTGCGCCGGATACAGCTCCTGATGGGAAATCGTTTGCACTTAACTTCTAATTTTTGTGAAAAATTGTTTGGCCACCAGGGGGCGTAAATCTTAATTTCCGCTTCTATGTATTTGCAGCAAAATATGAGTTTCTGAAATCTCGATTGAAAAAAACGTCGTTTGTAGACCTATAGTACTCATGTCGACACACCGTTTAGAAACATTTTCTCCTTAAAATAATACATGGTTTCTACGCCAGGGGGCGTAGATGTATATCTTATTTTCGTCAATATCTCTACTTCTAGGAGTCCGATTTGGAAAATTCCTTCTTTGTTGGATAGTGTTTCCGATGCGAAATGTTTTTCCTAAAAATTCAAAATTTTCAAGTAAATCATAGACTTTCCGCTAGGGGTACAAAGGCAAATTGCGTTTTCTGCGTTATTTCTGCTTCTAAAACTCCGATTTGAAAAATTCTTCCTGTATTGCGTACAAGACCTGATGAAAAATATTTTTCACATAATTTCTAATGTTTGTTAAAGAATGGTTTGGCCACCAGGGGGCATAAGCGTTAATTTCTGCTTCGGATGTATTTGTAGCAAAATCTGGGCTCCTGAAAACTCGGCAATTTTTTTTTTTTTTCTTGTACCGATACCGCTCATATGGAAAATTCTTTTGAGAGTACTTTCTTCCTTAAATAATACATGGTTTTCCCACCAGGGGACGTAAAGTCACATCTTATTTTTGTCGATATCTCTATTTCTATGAGTCCGATGTGAAAAATTCTTTCTGTGTTGGAGAGCGTTTCCGGTGCGAAATGTTTCTCATATAAATTCATGTTTTTCTTAACACACAAGTCTGCAACCAGAGGGCGTAAGCTCACGATTCCGTTTACAGCAATATCTGAGGGATTAAAAACCCGATTGAAAACTTCTTTCTTCCGTCAGATACTATTGCTTTCCATACTGGCTCCATCGACTTTGAATAGCTTTGTTTAATTTAATTTGCGTCGAACGGATTTAAAAGACGTGCTTAATTACACCAGAAAACTCGGTGCCATCTTTCTTGTGTTTTTTGTTTTTTTGTTTTTTTTCTGAGAGTGAGATTTGACATAAGCAGACACACTAGGTCAAGAGCTAGTCTCAGAATGAACAGTACTAACGGATGATATCAACTGAGCGTCTTTTCTTTCCGGCCATGTATCGCTTCCTGGTCTTTTCAATGATCCCGTCTGAAACCACGCTACATTTTTAGCATGTCTTTTGTAAAAAAAGATCGTGCTTATGTTATCGGTTTGTCCGTCCGTCCGTCCGCCTGTAGCACGATATCTCTGCAACTATCAGTCCGATATGAAAAGTTCTTTTTGCATTGGGAAGCTTGAAGCATGCGAATAATGATCCTTTATTTAATTTTTTACGATGTACAATTTTGCCGCTAGAGGGCAAAATTGTACATCGTAAATGATGTCGAATTCAAAAATACGTTTCATTCCACATATTTGCTCTTAAACATCCGATTGAAAAAATCTTTCGATTCCATTTATCTCGACGAGTATTTTAGATATAGTTAAGTTTTCAAATTACGCATACATTTTCCGCTAGGGGGCTTAAAATAAATTACGTTTTCCTCGATAACTCTTCTTCTAAAACTCCCATTTGAAAATTTTTTTCTTCAGCGGATACAGCTCCTGATGAAAAATCTTTCTGCATGTAATTCAAATTTTTGGTAAAGAATACTTTGGCTACCAGGGGCGTAAGTGTTAATTTTTGCTTCTGATGTATTTGCCATGACATCTGAGCTTCTAAAATCTCAATTGAAAAAATTCTTTCGTGGACTGATGCCACTCACAGCGATAAACCTTTTAGGAATATTTTCTTCTTAAAATATTACGCAGTTTCTCCGCCAGGGGGCGTAGATGCATATCTTATTTTTGTCAATATCTCTACTTCTCGGAGTTTGATTTGAAAAATTTCTTCTTTGTTGAATAGTGTTTTCAGTGTGACATGTTTTTCATATAATTTCAAAATTTTCAAGTAATTCATAGACTTTCCGTTAGGGGGCGTTAAGATAAATTGCTTTCCCCCTATATCTCTGCTTCTAAATCTCCGATTTGAAAACTTTTTTCTTCAGCTGATATAGCTCCTGATGGGAAATCCTTTGCACATAATTTCTAGTTTTTGTAAAAAAATGGTTTGGCCACCGGGGGGCATGAGTCTTAATTTCAGCTTCTGATGTATTTGCAGCAAAATATAAGCTTCTAAATTCTCGATTGAAAGAAAAATTGTTTGTAGACCGATACTACTCATGTCGATAAACCTTTTCGGAATATTTTCTTCTTAAAATATTCCATGGTTTCTCCGCTAGGGGGCGTAAATACATATCTTATTTTTTTTCAATATCTCTACTTCTAGGAGTTGGATTTGAAAAATTACTTCTTTGTTGGACAGCTTTTCCAATGTGAAATGTTTTTCATATTAATTCAAAATTTTCAAGTAAATCCGCTAGAGGGCGCAAAGTTAAATTGAGTTCTCTGCGTTATTTCTGCTTCTAAAACTCCGATTTGAAAAATTCTTCCTGTATTGCATACAACACCTGATGGGAAATATTTTCATTTAATTTTTAATGTTTGGCAAAGAATGGTTTGGCCATCAGGGGGCATAAGTGTTAATTTCTGCTTCTGATGTATTTGTAGCCAAATCTGGGCTCTTGAAAACTCGACTAAATTTTTTTTTCTTTGACCGCTACCGCTCATATGGAAACAGCATTTAGAGAAGACTTTCTTCCTAAAATAATGCATGGTTTTTCCCCCAGGGGACGTAATGTCAAATCTTATTTTTGTCGATATCAGACCTAAGATCCGATTTGAAAAATTCTTTATGTGTTGGAGAACGTTTCCGGTGCGAAATGTTTCTCATATAAGTTCATATTTTTCTTAACGCACAAGTCTGCAACCAGAGGGCGTAAGCTCATGATTCCGTTTACAGCAATATCTGAGGGATTAAAAACCCGATTGAAAAACTTCTTTCTTTCGTCAGATCTATTGTTTTCCATACCGGTTCCATTGACTTTCAATAGCTTTGATAAATTTGCGTCAGAACGGATTCAAAAGACGTGCTTATTACACCCGAAAATTCGGTGTCATGTTTCTTGTTTACAGGATTTCTTTAAAAAGGAACACAAAACAAATGTACGACGATACCGACATGCGACACGCCACATTAAGGTTATGAAACAAGTATATCTCAAGTGTTATGCTCTAAAGTCACATGGCCGCCCCAGTGGCGCAGTGGTATAAGCCCTCGCTTCTGACCATTCGCCAAGATGGATCCGGATTCAAATCCCGGCGAGGCAGAAATTTTCTGTTTGTCTTAGGGTACTGGCTGTCTCCCTTCCCTGGAACCAGTGGCCCTAAATCAGGGACGGGAGAATACTTATAGCCCATCGAGTTGATCACGGTGGTCGTTAACCCCCTTCCAAATAAAAAAAGTCGCATGAATACTCTGTCAAAGTACCACACACAGAGATAAACACTCCGAATCATTCTGTTTATCGCTTGGAGAAATTACGTCACAATCATTGCTGTTATAAAATTAACTCTCATGAATGGAATACGGGATTACACCATACAATACAAATTTTGAAGATGACAATCCTTTTTTTGGTGTAAATATGACAAGGATGGTAAGTCAGATAATATCCGAAAACTTGAAACTTTCATCGACCTGGAGCGGGAATCGAGCCCGCGTCTCCTAGAAAACTTAAAAATTCCGTCGTCCCGCTCCAGGACGACGAAATTTATAAGTTTTCGGATTTTATCTGACTTACCATCCTTGTCATGTTTACACCCAAAAAGTTTTGCCATCTTCAAAATTTGTAAAATTAACTCTGTCTTTTAAAATCACTATCCTTATTTGCTTAGATCGAGCGAACGATCGGGCGAGTTCTGAAACTACAGGAGCCTTCCACTAATCTAAAAGCGCAGCCTGTCGGTCCCTGCCATCTTATAGTTCGTAGTTTCACCAAAAGATGCCTCACGTAACAATACTCTATTATGACTGACTTAAGACTGTTTCATTATGAAGACTGAAAAAAAAAAAGACGTGCATTTTGTGACGTACTACAGAGGTGAAAACATGTGTTAAGACGAAATATCTGCAGCGAGATTCTGTCCGTGTAGCTTAGTTGGGAGAGCGACTTACTCCGGAGTGAGGGGACATGGCTTCGGTGCCCGTCGCGGACAAACTTGTGTTTTCGCAATTTCGAAAAGGTAAAAAAGTTATTTCTCTCATACAGCGATTATTAAATATTTCAGATTTAAAGAAAAAAAAGGAAATGTAGTTTTTGCATGTGAATGGTGCTAGTAGCAAGCGGGGGCATGATTCTAAGTTCTTTAATCATGTTTTATGTTTATTTACGGGTAGTTTATTCCGGGATTTTAGGGGCAAATGGAGAGATTTCAGGAGGGGTAAAACAAATCGACGGCGGAACTTGGATGCGTTACGTGGACCCTCGAGAGTCCGCGAACCGCCAATTGGCAACCACTGGTTTAGGACGACAACAACTGAGAAACGGTATCCTCATCGTTCTATTAACGCCGCGAACGGGTTTCACTTTGATGACCTTTGAATATACACTGAAGAGCAATTGAATTAGAGACAGCTGGCGTTATGCAAATGTGGCATTGTGGGCGGCCCTGTAAACGGAAACGACATGACGTATGCAGCGATCCAACAATATAAAGAGTGATGTGGACGGGAACCAGTAAGAGTCCGACGCAGTATAGGTAAGACGAAGTATCTAAGCGCATTTGATCGTGGGCTCGGGGCCAGACGAATGGGTCACTCCATCTCGGAAGTCGTGCAGGCACTGGGATTTTCACGAGTCACTGTGTCACGGGTGCACCGTGAGTGCATCGAATCCGGTGATAACCATCCCTGCAAAGGCCAACTGCCGTAGACATCAGCGTGTGGATGAGCGGGGTCTTCGTAGGCCAGCTCGCATTGTAACAGCGAAAAAACGGGCCACAGTGCAAAAAATCACTCGGCAATTTAACGCTAGTGCACAAAAACGTGTAAGCATCAACACCATCCAGAACCATCTATCTCCTCGCTATGGGGTACAGAAGCCATCGTCCCACGAGGGTACCGCTGCTTACCGCACATCACAGGGTGCAAAGATTAGCGTGGGCGCGGGAACATCGCCACTGGACACTAGACATGTGGGAAAATGTTACCTGGACTGATGAGTCGAGATTCACGTTGGTACATGCGGATGGCAGGATACGAGTACGGCGCAAACCACATGAAGCGATGGATCCTTCTTGCTTGCCAACAAGGTACTCTTCAAGCTGGTGGGGGTGGCATTCTCGTCTGGGGACTGTTTACGTGGACTGAAATGGAACCCCTGGTACGTGTGACATCGTGTGAATCGTCCTTCACAGGTAAACGTTACCGGGATATCCTGGACGACCATTTTTTCCCGTTTGTGCGTCTTCAACATCCCACTGGGGACCTCATCCTGCAACAAGACAATGCACAGTGCCCTCGCTCCCGAATTGTATCCGAATGGTTGGATGAACACTCCACCAACGTGACCTCACTTTCTTGGCCAGCTAGGTCACTTGACCTCAATCTCATCGAACACATCTGGGATGCCATTGAGAGATGTTCGAGGCTCTGAACCCCCTCCATCAATTCTTCGTGAACTGTGGGAGCTTGTTCAGGGGTCGTGGATCCGTATGGTTTCCCAACGCTTCCGGTGTCTTGTCGAGTCCATGCCGAGACGAATCGCCGCCGTCATCAGGGCGAAAGGTGATGCTACACGTTACTAGACAGGTATCTCTAATTCAGTTGCTCTTCAGTGTAGTTATCTAATTCTTGTTATAATCGTTTTCTGAGAGTTTCATTTTCTTTAAATACGTAAGTAACTGTGAAGATTAACTTCTTGAACCTCCAAATAATATGTTTGCTACCCATTATCAATATATATTATTGTAACGACTGAATTTTGAGTTCAACGGTTTGTGTTATCGTCTGGTTATCGTTATCAAAACACATCTGTCCTGTAGTGATAACATTAAGGGGCACCCACCGCATTTCTCAACTTTTTTGGAAGCACGGTTTTCCAACTAGGTGGGATAAATATAGTGAATAAGCCTTAGGTGGGAGTGTACATTACTCAAAAGAATAAGGGAAGCAAAAGATATTGTAAGGAAAATTATGTGCAACTGACGTTGTTGAACGTTAAATATTATTTTTTGAGTAAGGTACAGTTAGAATTTTCAATAGTATTGGTAATAAAAAGCACATTAGCGAATTTTTATTCAGTATTATCATTTAATGCACACGAGACGATATGCTATACAACAATATGCATATCTGTACAACAACAAATATGACTGTTTGAAGGTGGTAACTGACCTCTAGTAGGATGTGGCGTCCTCTCGAACACCTAAGACCGCTACACACATGTGTAGCATGAAATTCATGAGGTTATCGAGGAGGTTTTGTAGGTATCTTCGCCCTTCCTCAATGAGGGCAGTCTCACGTTCTCGAAGAGTGAAATCAGGTGTCCGCTGAACTGCAATGCGTCCCAAATTCAATTGCATTTAAGTCAGGGAAACATCCTGGCCACTCCGTGTGCTCGATTCCCTCCTCTTGAAACATGTTGTTCACTAGCCGAGCTCTATGAAGCCCAGTGTTATCATCCATGCAAAGGAACGAATCACCAACGGCTGTAGCATACGGCATGACAATAGGTCTGAGAATCTCGTCTCTATATCTCTGTGCCGACAGACTGCAGTTTCGGATGAGATACAAGTCACTACGTCCACCGATGCCTATGCCTGCACAGACCATCAGTCCATGTCCGCCAAAATGTGATGTTTCCTGCTGAAAAGCTTGGCTATTTGGTGTGTCGAGTCCTCTCCAGATAAGAATTCGTCGATTGTCGCACAACAGACTGACTCTCGACGCGTCAGAGAAGAGAACTTGACTCCATTCGTTGTGTCCCCAACAACAATGATCATCAGCTCAGTTTCTACGGGCCGTACGATGTCATGTGATTAAAGAGACACACACCATTGGTCTACGTGCATAAAGACCACCTTGGTGAAGACGATTGCGGATAGTTTGAGTTGACACAAGAAGCTCTCGCTGCATCTGAGTAGCATTCTGCCATCTGTTTCAGTGGGCTATTAACAATAGATAACGGTTGTACCTTGTTGCAATTACTAGTAGATGGCCTTGACCTGGCCTTCTTCGAACACTTCTCGTATTCTGAAATCGTGTACACAGTTGAAAAACGACACTTCGAGACACTCCAGTGCTTCTGCCACCACCCGATGTGTCTGACCTGCTTCCGGCCTGCCAATAGCTCTCGGCGCTGTCAATTCTCGTAAATCATGCCGTTGAGACAAAGTTCGAACCGAAGACTTTAAGAAAAAAATGTCACGGTAAACACGACAGAACGAGAGATCTCCTGGAATTCCTTCGTTTTTATTCGAACCTGCGATTTATGCATTTGACGTCACAGACGCTAATTTGCATATGGATATTTTACACTGGACTTGTGTTTTCCACGCTTCGGTAAGAAACACTGGCGTGCAAAAATTAAGGACGAGACGGTTTTTCGAATGTAACGTCGTGCAGAAGTGCTCCACATCAACTCAAATCATACCATAAGATCCCCAAGATACAAGAATATGGGACAAGTGAGCAAAACCGTCCAAACAAGGAATCCAAAGGATACAAAGGCACTTTATTGAAAAGGTAGGTTCGAGCACTACTGGACGAGGACGAGGTTGTCAAGGAGCTGTTGAGGCATCGCGGCCCATTCCTCTTGTAGCGCCAATCGCAGCTGCGGAATCGTTGCTGGCGGTTGGTGACGGGCTGCCAAGCGTCTCCCGAGAAGGTCCCACACGTCTTCGGTTGAATGTAGGTCCGGGGACCTTACAGGCCAATCCAGGCTTCGAATATCTTTACTCTCCAACAGCTCTACGACAGCTACTGTACGATGAGGTGTAGCGTTGTCGTCCATGAAGAGGAACTCAGGACCCACAGCAACTCTAAACAGAAGCACGGAGGCAGGGGAACCTCGGTACAATAGCGGACACCAGTGACTGAACCTCCTTGGAAGATGTGGAGGTCAGTACGGTTACCAAGCATGATACCGCCCCAAACGAGAACTCCGCTTCCTCGAAACCTGTCCCTTTCGATGATGTTGGAAGTGTGATTGCGTGTTCCCTGCTCTCTTCAGATGTGTATACGTCGAGATTCGCTCGTCAGACTAAATCGGCTCTCATCTGTAAAGAGAACTCGACCCCATTGCTGATGTGTCTAGTTCTTGTGTTCCTGGCACCGCAGAAACCGCCGTCTCCGATGAGCAGGCGTTAATGACACACACCGTACTGGTCGTCGTACAAATAGACCACCTTTGTGCAGCCACCTGGCCACGGTAAAACGCGGTAACGGACGTCCAGTTGTCTGTTGCATGTGCCTTGCGATTTCTCCCGCTGTCTGCCGTCTGTCTCTTCTCGCGTGTAGGACAATATACCGGTCGTCCGCCGCCGTGGTTGCTTGTGGACGACCACTGCTAAACTCTCGGACAACTGTTCCTGTCGTTTGAAATGCTCTCCAAGCTCGTGAAACGATGCTGTGAGCGATCCCGAGCTCCTCGGTCACACTAGTCACACTTCGACCTTTTTTCAACTTCCCAATGACGCGACTTCGGGTAAAGTCATCCAGATGTTGTCTACTGGATTGCCTGTTGGCCATATCACACGGTGGCAGCTATTCGACGTCGTTCAAACCGATGTACACCGTGCAATAGCTTTCACCGAATTGCTGAGCGTACACCACTTGTGTGCTTTATACTCTTCCGACCCCCCCCCCCCGTCATGCTGCATATATGCACATGTCCTACCGTACCGGACCCTAGTCTACCTCCTGAGTGGTCTTTCGGTTCGTTCTGCCTGCTCGTTCTGCTGTTATGCTAATTTCTCCTCTTCGTCCTTAATTTTTTCACACCAGTGTATAACACGACGCGCTTGCATAATGTCGCCAAAGTCACATGATCCCCAAATTATTTTGAGCTGTGTACATTACTAATAAAAGTTTCGGTGAATTCTGCTGATGAATCTATTAAAAATATTCAGAGAAATCCGCATAAGGTTTTATGGGAGGCGTTTTACAGACCTTAGCGTCGCCCGGAGCTGAATTCCTCACAAATTCATTGGGCAGCTCATTGTTTACACTATATTATCAAAAGTATTCGGACACTACCAAATATTTGCTTAAGTGCAAAGAACGGTTGTACTGGAAGGTGCGCTGTTAGTGGGAAGGTACATATGTAACGCTGAGATGTAATATCATGTCATCAGTAACTTCGAAGCGGATATGTCACGTGGACGTGAACTCTCAGAGTTCCAGCGTGTGCTGGTCATAGGATGTCATTTGAGAAACGGTTCCACACGGAACATTGCAGCTGAACTGAACATACCAAAACAGACTATAAGTGATGTGAAGAGATGGAAACAAGACGGTACAACTACAGCAAAAAAAAAAAAAAAAAAAAAAGTTCAGGAAGGCCGCACAAACTCACAGTACGTGACAGAAGAGCAATGGTAAGATATCAGTTCGGAAATTTCTATCTGATAGGTGGTTAATCTCGAGTGTGGTACCTACGGGGGTAAGGTGGTCTCTGGGACGTAACAATATGCTAGAGTCTGTATTTATCTGTAACACATTATCTAATCAAAAGTATCTGGACACTTGCCTATCTACAAACTGCCTGCAATAGGAAAGGAATTACAGAGGGTGAGTCGAAAGGTTTGTAATATTTGCATAAACGCATGTGTTACGGCGGGTATGTCACGTATTTAAACTAGTTCAAGTCGGGCACTGCAGTCAGTCGAAAAGGATATAAAAAGGTAGTCCTTGCTGTGGACAGCATTGCATGTCGTCATTCTGTCTGTGGTTGGGACGCCTATAAAAGATGAACAACCACAACCGGCTAATTAGGGAACTTTTGATTTACGAGTTTGAACTCAGCCATAACGCTGCTCAAGCAACGCGAAACATTTGTCATGCGAAAGGGGAAGGTTCTGTGGACCACAGCATCGTACCCAGATAGTTCAAGAAATTCCGCTCAGGTGACAGAAACCTGGACGATCGTCCAAGTTCAGGTAAGCACCGAACGATGGATTCGTAGGCCGTGCGCCAGGCCGTATGTGAATCCTACAACCAGCACTCAAAGATTATCAGAATAGCTGTGCTTTTCACAGACCACCGTGGTTCGTCATCTTAAGGACCTCGGCAAGGTCTACAGGAGCTGCCGCATTGTCCCTCACGAACTGACGCCAGCTGAAGCAAACCTCCGAGCGGAAGTGTGCACGGAACTCCTAGAAAACTCGCGCGATGTACGTTTCTTCAGAAGAATTTTCACGTGCGATGAAAAGTGGGTCTATTTACGTAACACATAACGGTAGTGGTTTATCCCGGGCCGGCTTTCCAGAACCTGTTGCCGAACGTTGGCGCTTCGAGGACAAGGGGATACTCTGCGTCTGGTGGAATTTCGAGGGGATAATCCATTACGAATTTGTTCCAGAGGGTCGGACTATCAACGCCAACCTCTATTCTGAACAGCTAAAGCGGATGCATGTCGTTGTGGAGAAGAATTTCCTGGTACTGGTGAACAGAAAACGCGCTCTCGTACAGCAGGACAACGCTCGGCCTCATACCACGCGAACATCCCGGGCAAAACTACAGGAACAAAAGGACATCGATCTTATGCCACACCTTGCATATAGTCCGTGTGTTGCCCCGTA
Organism: Macrothele yani; assembly: GCA_039090855.1. Classification (NCBI taxonomy): domain Eukaryota; kingdom Metazoa; phylum Arthropoda; class Arachnida; order Araneae; family Macrothelidae; genus Macrothele; species Macrothele yani. The sequence continues at coordinate 46,633,298 of CM077004.1, forward strand.
GGATTACTACTTGTTCCGGTCCATGGCCTACTTCCTTCGCGGGCGGCTGTTCAACAACCAAGAGGAGGTGTCACTTGGGGTGAAGGAGTTCTTCGCCCCGAACGACAAGAACTGGTTCCGCCGTGGAATTGAAGAACTAGGGCAGACAGATGGCTAAAGACGGTGCAAGACGATGGGCTACAGTTTGAATGCTAGTCAGCTTTCGTCGCAAAGGTACGTATGAAGGCATATTTAGTGATCCACTTATTGCAAAACTTCCGACTCACCCTCTGTAATATCAAGTCGATCAACTCTTCGCTGCTGTAGCAGCCTCCAGCCTTCTGGGAAGGGTTTCCCTTAGATTTTGGAAAGTTCTTACGTAAATGCCTTCCATTGTGTATAACGAAGTAAATTTCTCCGTCATTTTTGTCCACGCCGAGGCTCGAACCCGGGTCCCCTCATTCCGGAATAAGACGCTCTACCAATTGAGCTACGCGGACGTTCGTTCTGACTGCTATCTGCCTTTATGTCGTGTGCGTCCTGTTGACAGGTACGTCACATCTCCCCCCGAAAGAGGGCCGGGGGCATGGCCCACGGGTCAGCCGTGACCATGAATCGTTGCAGGCAGCCATCCGCTGAAGAACGTGCACTTGAGAACTCCCAGTCAATCTGGTGTGTGGAATGCAACATCACGCATTTTTTTCGAAGCGCTGGAGAAGGGATTCTCTTATTTTTCCTATCTCGCGGTGTGGAAATAACATCACACCATTGCGAGATTTTCAACGGTCGAGTCATCCGGAAAGTTCGGGCGCCATTATAACGAAGTAAATTTCTCCGTCATTTTTGTCCACGCCGGGTCTCGAACCCGGGTCCCCTCATTCCGGAATAAGTCGTTCTACCAATTGAGCTACGCTGACGTTCGTTCTGATTGCTATCTGCCTTTATGTCGTGTGCGTCCTGCTGGCAGGTACGTCACGTATCTCAAAAGAACATAAGTCAGGTCTGTTACCGACATTGGGTGGTTCGGCCTGGCTCTTAGTTGGCGTTCCGATTCATCCCAAAGGTGTTCCATGGAGTTGAGATTGGGGCTCTGTGCAAGCCAGTCAAGTTTTTCCACTCCCATTTCATCTAAACATTCCTCCCCGGACTTTGCTTTGTGAACGAGAGCATCGTCCTTTTGGTAAAGGAAAGGGCCTTCACCGAACGGTTGCCATAATGCAGTGAGCACAGAATTGTGAGAATACCATTATAAGCCTCAGCGCTATGATTCCTGGGCACTACAACTAAAGGGGGCAGTCCAAACGATGAAAAATAACCCCAGAGCACGATGCCTCGTCCACCAAACTTTACAGTTGGAACAGCACAGTCGAGCAGATGGTATTTACTTAGAAATAAATGGGAAGCGAGTTCCCGGAAATATCACACCCCCAGAAGGCAATGGACTCTTCCAGAAGGATAATGCACCTCCCCACAGAGTCGTGGTGACTAGAACATGGTTAGATCATTTAGCGGAACTACCCTCCCTGGAATGACCCGCCCCTTCACCGGACATGAACCCTGTGGAAAAAATCTTTAGAATTCTGTGCAAATGTCCGTTCGAGCACTGAATCCTCCACACCGGAATGCGACGGATTTATGGACAGCGATGCAGCAAACATGGATGAAGATACACGTGGAATGCTTTTGTGATCAAGTGTACTCGATGTCTCGCCGTCTGATTGCCCTTATCCGGGCAAAATTTAGGCCTACCCGTTACTAGGTACGCATTCCATGGTTCCTGTCCAATCAGTGCAAATGCCGACGATGATACGTATATGCCTTCCATTTGTTTGGGAAAAATTATTTTTTCCGGGAACTTGCTTCCCATTTACTCGTATTTCTATTATTTCTTTAAATAACTATTTCTTTGAAGCCTCCATCGCAAAGTCTTGGTTTTCCTATGAGAAGAATGGAAAGAACGCATGCTTGAAAGAACGTATGTGTACTGATCTCCGCCTTACATAGCTGTCGATGTTTGCGGTGAAAGCAAATTTGTTTCCTCGTGTCTGAAAGGCTGATAAGTCTTTCCGCTTCATAATCATCTACTTCCTTCACATGAATTCATAGAATAGAATAAACAGTGTTTCCCTTTCTCAAAATGAAACTCCTCGATCGCAGCTTGCTGAACAAGAAAAAGAAAGAAAGAGCGGCTGTGTTCTGAGGTCATCGGGTCAAGAGATGAAAGCAAGATGAACCAATACCGATTACTTTTTATTGAGAGAGAAACAGGTTCGTTCAAGTGACGTCTTACAACTTATCGAATTCTAAATCTATAGCTTATTTACGTTTAACTATTGCCAAAGGACCGAAAAAGAATCGCATTGTTATTCTAATACGCCTCTGTTATTCTCTAAGGAGCTAAGAAAATGTTTTAATTAACGTAGGAACCAATCGTGGGGCGGTTTAGTTACTTTATAACAATGAACGCGAAATTGTAGCTTTGTTTGAGTTATTAGGTTGTTGCAAATGAAGTCGGAATATTGATGGGAACGTCAAGCGCCACAATACGGTGCAAAATAAACTTTATTAATCAAAATAATCCCCACTAGCAGCCACAACTTTTTTTTTTTTATTGGAGTTTTAACGACCACAGTGAGCAACTCAATGGGCTATAAGTAGTCGCCCGTCCCTAATTTAGGGCCACAGGTTCCAGAGAAGAGAGAGAGCCAGTGTAGTAAGACAAACACAACATCCATGCCTCACCGGGATTCGAACCCGCATCTCTTCCGGACGAATGATCAGGAGCCATCGCTGAGACCACTGCGCCACCGGTCCGGCCAACAAACTTTTGCCAACAACACCAACACTAAAACATTTCCTGAAATTCACGAGCCACTTTCAATGATTTCCTTCGTGAATTAACGGAGCATAATTCTGATACGAGGAAATATGAACTCGAGGAAACATGAACTTCCATTGCGAGGGAGGGAATATAAACTTCCATTGTACATGGCTTTTATCGATTATGAAAAGGCCTTTGATTCGGCAAAACCATCAGCAGTCACAATGGCTTTGAAACCATAAAAATTGGAAAGGGAGTGAGACAAGGTGATACCGTATCTCCCAAGCTCTTTAATGCCACATTGGAAAATGTCTTTAAATCACTGAACTGGGGAAACAAAGGGATAAACATTAATGGAGATTATTTAACTTACCTTCGTTTTGCTGATGACGTAGTCATTTTTGCAACTACCCCAGCAGAGCTGCAGAGTGTGATCCAGGAACTTGCTGACAAGAGTAAAGAAGTGGGATTAAAAATGAACTTTCAGAAGACAAAAGTGATGTTCAATGCTTTTACAAAAATGAAGATTTATCGATTGATGGAGAAAAGCTAGAGATAACAAATACGTACGTTTATCTTGGACAGCAAATATCAAGTGAGGGTCACATTGATGAAGAAATTAATCGGCGTGTAAAATTTGCCTGGAGAGCTTTTGGAAGAAACAGCCTAATTTTGAAGAGCAATATGCCATTATGTCTTAAAAGAAATTTGTTTGATCAATGCATCCTTCCTGTGCTTACGTATGGTGCAGAGACGTGGACCTTAACTAAAAGAGACATACAAAGGCTGCAGACAAATCAAAGTAGGATGGAGAGGTGCATGCTTGGTGTAACCAGGAGAGATAAGAAGAGGAACTCGTGGATCAGAAAAATGACAAGAGTGGAAGACATCATGATCAGAGTAAAATCCCTGAAATGGCAATGGGTTGGACATACTGCCAGAAGGACAGACCATCGGTGGACAGCCGAAATTTTAGATTGGATTCCAAGGGACAGGAAAAGACTCAGAAGAAGACCACATGAGAGATGGGTAGATGGAATTCGAAAGTATGCGGGAGTAACATGAAGGAGACTGGCACAAGACAGACCGTTGTGAAAGAGGCTTGGAGATACCTTCGTCCAGCAGTGGATTGATAATGGTTGACAACGATGATGATGATGATTTCTGAAAAAACTTTTCCCGTGAAATGACGGAAAAAACTCTGAATGTCACGGATATTTCGTATGGCAGAAAAATTCTGAATTTTCAGAAACGTTTCCGCTATTCCTTTCTTATATTAACGGAAAAACTCCGTTCTCACTTTTTCCGTATCCATATGACGAAACATTTTCGGCAGTAGAGATTCACGGGAATTATTGTGGATTTGTTTAAGTGTTAAATTTCAATAGTCTGTCGAAGTATTTGATTTCGAAGTTCCGTAGCAAAATCGGATATTGTGCATAGTATATTGCATGGATTTTAGTTACTCTGGCACAGGATATTTTTTCTCCTCTGCCCCATTTTATGCACCAGCTATTATATATTGTGTTACCGTCAGAAACTGGGTACTTAATTTATTGTACAGGTAATTGTATGATGTCTATGTGTCAGTGGGTGGAGTCCTTACGAAAACAGCTATGTAGCTATAAAGAGTAAATCTTATATTTAAAGTTTTGTGAAATAATATTATAAAACAGTGCATTGCACTTTCTCTTAAAGATAATTGAAAGTTGTTGTCAGTCTAAAAAGGTTTCAAGTTCCAAAGCATTCTGTTGTTTGGAAAAATCCCGATGAAAAAAATACATAATTTGCAATAAGACCTCCTACAAAAGAAATTCTTACAAAAGTAAAAAAAAAAAAAAAAAAAAAAAAAAAGCTCCAATAGAAAAAAGAATGACCAGATCAGTCGCATTACTGAAAAAAAAAATCATCACCGACCAATTGGTTTGCCTTGAACGTGAATCTGATTCTTCTGACTTTCTGGCTCAGTGGTTAAGAAGTTCAGCTTCAACGCAAACGACCTGAGCTCGATCACTGGTGCAAAAGTAAAGGCTGAAACATTCAGCGTGTTGGATTTTGCGAAATTTCTGTCTAAATACGGAAAAACCTGGAACGGACTTCTGAAATAAACAGAATTACTGACTGCGGAAAATCTGGGAAAATATACGGAAGTTAAAAACTAGCTACGGAAAATCTTGAAAGGTTTCATTAATTAACTACAGTACTAATGTATTTAATTAACTAAATATTTCAAGTATATCCAATTGTTATGGATATACACTCATTGTCATAAAAATCTACGAACCAAGAAAAAACCGTGCGAATAACACGAAACTCGGCAAATAGCTACTAGGAGGGCAGGCATGCAAATGATTATAATTTCGTGTGATTCCGCATGGCTGTGCATCCAGGACAGGCGCTGCAATAGCAATCCTTTGGGTTTACAATGCGCCGCACATGGGACCCACATTCTTGCCGAAGTGCACGGTAAGGGTCAGAAGGGATCGCTGAGCGATAGGCAAGCCGAGGAGCCGCTGTAGATGTGCGTACGGGCAACTGACGGAGTTCGAACGATGCCGTATCGTCGGTGTGAGAGAGGCAGGATGGCCGGCGCGCCGAATCGGCCGCTATTTGGGCCGGTCGGACAGTATGGTGCAATCGTGTTGGGAGCAATGGACACGGGAAGGTACCCAGACACGGCGGACTGGCTCTGGACAACCCAGATACACCACCGGCAGAGAGGACCGTGGGATCGTGAGAGCGTTACACACAGATGCAACGATGTCCTAGTCCAATATCCAGAAACATGTGGCGGTTGTACAAGGGACTCCTGTGTCCGCCAGAACAGTTTCCAGACTCTTGGCAGAGGCGAATCTGCACTCTCGACAGCCCTTACGTTTTCTGTCATTAACACTTGACCATCGTCGGCGTCGATCACAGAGGCGTCAGCAGCGAGCAACGTGGAATGCTACGGACTGGCGACGTATAGTGTTCAGCGATGAATCCTGCTTCTGTATGGGAACGGACGACACCGTGTCAGGGTGTGGAGGACCGCAGGTGAGCGCTACAATACCAACCTCACTGTACAGAGACACACGGCCTGAACTGCAGGCGTGGTGGTCTGGGAAGCCATCGCGTATGAGAGCCGGACTTCCTTCGCAGTGATCCGCGGGACGTTGACAGCCCAGGGCTACGTTCATGAGATCCTGCTGCCCCATGTACTGCCTTTCCTGGCTGGGCGGCCCGGAGCCATTTTCCAAAAAGATAACGCCCGTCCGCACACGGCTCAAGTTTGTCAGGACTGTCTACGTCATGCTTCGACGCTTCCGTGGCCTTCAGATAGCCTGATCTCTCACCTATCGAGCACGTGTAGAATCAGACGGGACGCCAGCTTCATCCATGCCCTAGTGTTCGTTATGTGGAGCGTCAGTTGCAAGAAGTGTGAGCCAATCTGACCCAGGATAACATACGGCGTCTCTTTAACTCTATGCCGGACCGTACCACCGCATGTATCCGAGCACAAGGCTCTCCGACGTGGTAATACCGCTGACTAGAATGTGTACCGTATGTCGGCGGGAAATCGTCCTGCCGCTGTGATATTGTAATCATTTCTGTCCTTGGTATGTACCATCTCATTACTAAAAATCTCAATTCAATCCGACGCTTCCTTCTTGGTGCGCGTATTTTTATGACAATGAGTGTATGATCTAAACGTTTCTGAAATCATCACGTAGGCATATTTTTTCATGGTGGGAATTTTTGCCCCAAAATGGATTTAGCGATCGCCCAGATTAACGAGTTTTTCCGCCGGTCCTGAGCTCCTCTTTACAAGCGGGCTCCACTGAACTATATTTGTAGAAAACCCAACGGAAAAATGTGGAAACTGACCACTTTAAATCGGTGTCCCAAAATTAACTGCTGGAGTCACACATCTCAAGCTGTAATATTCAGTTTTGTTTCGGATTAATTCAAGCCGTTGGAATTTTCTCTTGGTTCTTATTCGAAGTCTTCGTATTCTTATTATTGTTAAGGGTCCAATCAAAATGAACATATCTAAAGGGGGTTAATTATATTAGTATTGGCACACATACTTTCTTTTGTGGGAACCGGAAAAATTTAGCCTCTTTCTTAATTGGGAGTATTATTCCAATATGTCTAAAAGAATTGCAGGTTTAAGATTTTCAGATGAGCGCTGGTATTCTTTCTTGTGGGCGTGAATAGCTCCTTTGAATAAGAATATAGAGCTAGAGAATAAAATTAAGTTGGCAGTGACTAGAACAGCATTTTGTTTGCTGGTGTTTTATACATTAAAAGAAAGATGTTGGTAAGTAAAATGGTTATTAAACCATTGGATCTGGCGCAGTCGTCTAAGCCTTAGCTTTTGAGCATTCGCCCGAGTTGGGTCCGGGTTCGAATCCCGGTGAAGCATGGATATTGTGTTCTTCTTACGGCACTGGCTGTCTCTCATCCCTGGAGCCAGCGGCCCTAAATTAGAGACGTGTGACTGCTAATAGCTCATTGGTTTGCTCACGGTGGTCGTTAAACCCCCAGTAAAAAAAATAAGCCATTGGAATTTTCTCTTGGTGCTTATTCGAAGTCTTCGCACTCTTATTATGGTTAAGAGTCCAATCAAAATGAACATATTTAAAGGGGGTAATTATTAGTATTGGCACACGTACTTTCTCTTGTGAGAACCAGAAAAACAGCATCTTTCTTAATTAGGCGTATTATTCCAATATGTCTAAAAGAATTGCAGGTTTAAGATTTTCAGATGAGCGCAGGTGTCTTTTTTTGTGGGCGTCAATAGCCCCTTTGTATAAGAATATAGAGCTCGAGAATAAAATTAAGTTTGCAATTACTAGAACAGGATTTTGTTTGCTGGTATCTACTTTAAAAGAAAGATATCGATAAATAAAATATTTTTCTTTCTCAATTGAAAGCTTTTTATTCTCTATGTTGTGCTTGATTTGCTCCATTTGTACGACGCAAAAGTCCAGGATACAGAACACTAGATGAAATACGCAGTTTGTAAAAAATACACTGCCTTGGCCTTCGAAAATAAGTTCCCACTGTACTTTTAGAGCAAGTCCTGCTTTTTCTGGGTTTTTTTTTACAATATAGTTTCTGAAGGTAGCTTGTCTTCGCTAAACGATATCTACGACATTTGTTGACCTTGAGATGAAGATCACTGTCAAGGATCTGATGACAATTGGATCTCCAAAGTAACAAGGGGGAAGGACGACAATCTATCCACAGTTAGTTTCTCTTCACGGAAAGTGATGACTGGTTCGTGTCACTTATCCATTATGTGACACGTTTGCCCATTTGATGCACATTTTTTTCTCTTTTTTTTTTTAGTCCTCGTCATCTAGAAACGTTGTGGGACATAACTGGAGATTTTCCCAAGCGGTTCATTTCACCAAAACAAAAATAAATAAATAAATAAAAATGAAACAGTCATCCTCAAGTTCTGTTTAAAGTAACCAACCAATTAAAATGTGTTAAAAATGAATAGAAATCAAAATAATAGTTTTTGGGAAAACAGAAAACTTATAGAGCGTTACTTTTTGATCTGTTTTTATTACCTTAACAACTGAGCTCGAGAAAAAAAACGACATTTCCGTTGATTTATTTCATGACGCTGCTCATTAGACTCATGTTCAGAAAAGCATTTTTCTAGCTTTTCCAATTGAAAAACGAAAGCGGACAATAATAATAATAATAATAATAATAATAATAAATTCATCAAAATAGTGATCCAGAGAGAGGAAGGTGGTATTCGTATACGCAGGCATACGCATTGAGTGAGAGGCAATTTTGATGAATTTACACTCCTTTCCATCAAATTTTCCCTGTCCTTGTGAGTCTCCATTGCCCGAGACAACACTTCTGCCTATCTATCATTACAGGCACTCAGTAATTTTTCCTATAGTTTAAACCAACAGGGAGCGTTTTGACGCAACTATGTCCCATGGAACTCCTGTGCTGTTTATAAAAATGATGTTGCATTAGACTTAACCTATAGGTCCAGATACGACAGAGGATTGACAGGTCAGATAGTCAGATTCAAAGTAAGAGTCTACAGGGTGGGTAGTTCTAGACTATGACTTTACCCCGAACACTTTCGGGAAGGGATATCAAGGGTACGGAAAGAAACAGGTGCCTTTGTTTGTGGCCTTAGGGCTAATACATAGGGCCGTCGGCTTCGCATGCCAATTCGGCGCGTGGGTGGTGGTTCAGAGCAACTCAGCCTACCAAGGATTGATCTCGTGACCATCTGGTCGGCAGGCGGTTGCTCTAACCACTAGGCCACTCGGGGCCCTTTATGTTCTTTTACGAACCTGTTTGACCTTTTATGGCCCGTGAGCCAGGATTTTTTAGTTAAACAAAGGAAAAACAAGTAAACCTTCCCATGAACATAGACTTCTGAAATATCAGTACAGCTCGTTCATACTGTGCTATTGAATTCGTATTTGAATGCTGTGTGTTTGTATGTGTGTGCAATACACCACGAGAACTGCCAAAACAAACGACTTGAGTAATTTTGAGCATAGCATGATGTTGTAGCACCTAACGCAGTGATACAAATGCGCAGAAATAAAGACCTATAACGAAGTAAATTTCTCCGTCATTTTTATCCGCGCCAGGATTCGAACCCGGGTCCCCTCATTCCGGAATAAGTTGCTCTACCAATTGAGCTACGCGGACATTTTATTCTGATTCCTATCTGCCTTTATGTCGTGTGCGTCCTTCTGGCAGGTACGTCACATCTCCATGGTACGTTACAGACCCTGCTGGCATTTTTACAGATGATAGAGTAGCGGGTATCTCCAGAATGATTTAGCACATAAAGATACTGCAGTAAAAAGTAGCGCTGCCACCGGAAATTGCTTATAAAAAAAAGAGTCCGGAGAAGGCTGAAAATAGTTATGCCGAGTAATTAACCGACTCCAGTCAGTCAGACAATAGCTGGTACAAAAGTGGAATCGAAAAAGTAAAATGCAAAGTTCTTCTTATCTTCTCAGGAATGTTGGGCACAGTGCCAGACAAGAAAACCAGATTATACTTCTCAGTAATGCTGGGTACAGTGGCCGACTTGACAACCAGCTTATACTTCTCAGGGGTGTTGACTACTGTAGTCGACGAGACAACCATTCATTCATCTCATGGATGTTGGGTACAGTGCCCCACAGCACAACCAGCTTATGCTTCTCAGGGATGTTGGGTACAGTAGCTGACGAGACAACCAGCTTATACTTCTCAGGAATGTTGTTTACAGTAACTGACGACACAATGAGATTACACATTTGTCAGTAACAAAGAACAAAATAAAATTGCCCTGCACTAAAAACACAAGCATTGGGGAAACGTCTTCTTGTATGATGAATTCTGGATTTCATATTTGACGAAACTCACGCTAACCATTGGACCACAAGTAAAAAATGCACGACATTGGTGATGCAATTTTACGTGCAAGTTTCCGTGGTGTATACCATATGCCTTGATGCTAATAAAGCAACGTTGGAACGCAGCACCATAACTGAACATCCTCGACAGTGAAGCTCATTTCATAATGGCAGTAGTGTGTCCATCCGCGAATGGGTTATTTCATCACGAAAACTTTCCACGTCTCATACATGGACAGGAATAGTCTCGAGACCGTGGCGGCCCCTTCTGTGGCATACCCAGTCACCAGATCCCAACCCAGAGAGGCACATGTGTTATGAAATGAAACGATCTATTTGTCTGTTTGAATTTTGGAGTAAAGATACACCAGCAATTAATTTTCAACGTTTATAGAAAGCAGCAGTATAGTCCGGAATCTCTCCGATTCCTCTGCGGCATATACACTGCTGGCCACCCAAAATGCAACACCAAGAAGAAAGCATCCGATTGGCCTGAAATTCGCAGCATGCGTAGCCCGCGAGAGGACATGCAAACGATTAGCATTGCAGGGCATATGCAAATCATGTGCGCCCGGTCCGCAACCGAGAAGCACTATAAGAAGGGTGCACAGAAGGCGGGGTGTAAGTAGTGAAAGTGTGTTGTGCTACCGGACCTGTGCGTGGGAAGCTTCCTGATGCCTCGTCGCAGAATACGGCAGTCATTCCAGCACGTTTCAGAGTTCGACCGAGGTCGAATAGCGGCTTATCGCGACAGCGGTTTATCGTACCGAGACATTGGCGCTCGTGTGGGAAGACATCCAGCCACAGTGAGGCGAGTATGGATTCGGTGGGTGCAGGAGGGACGGACGGACCGACGTGAGCGATTGCCGCAGCTGCGGCACACCACCGAACGAGAGGACCGGCATGTTGTGCGGCGGGCATTGACGGCTCGCGCCGCCATATCACGAACGTTAGCGCAGGAATTAGGGTGTGTTGCGCAATAACCTGTGTCGGCACATACCATTCGACGTCATCTGCAGGAGCGGGAACTTGTCGCACGGCGCCCATTGCTCCGATTACCATTGACGTTACACCACCGGCGAGTGCGGCGGCAGTGGGGCGTTGAACGCCGCACCTAGACTACGGAATGGCACGACATTGTCTTCTCCGACGAATCCCGCTTCTGCCTGCAACTCCACAATGGTTGGATCCGCGTGTGGCGGCACCGCGGCGAGAGACTGTATGACGCCTGCATTATGCATCGCCATTCCAGTCCGCCGCCTGGCGTTATGGTTTGGGGCGCAATTGGATATGACACCCTCACTCCTCTGGTACGCATCGCCGGTACACTCAACAGCCACCGCTACATCTCCGACGTTTTGGAGCCAGTTGTCCTTCCTTACCTGCAGGATCTGCCAGCGGCCACGTTTCAATAGGACAATGCGCGTCCGCACGTGGCACGCATCGTGTAGTATTTCTTCACGGCCCACCAGGTGTCACTGCTGCCGTGGCCAGCCTGGTTTCCCGATATGTCACCCATCGAACACGTCTGTTCGCTGATCGGCAACCGAGTGGTCGGGCAAGCATCATCCGCGGCTACGCCTGATGAACTGTGGCAACGTGTGGAAGCAGCATTGACCGACATACCCCAAGCCCACATCCAAAGCCTCTTTCGTTCGATGCCGCGGCGTGTAGCGGCCGTTATTGCCAGCCATGGGGGCCACACGAACTATTGAGGTCTGCGTGTTCCGCAAGTCGCACGGGCCTGAAAGCTCAATCGTTTCATCTTTGTATCTGTTGTTATGTGTCCAGTAAATCTGGCTTTGCTATCTCGCGTCCTTCTCGGTGTTGCATTTTGGGTGGCCAACGGTGTATATACACTACTTGATAGAGAAAATCCTACGGCATGAAGGAATGCTCGAAAACAGACCAAACTGCACACACAGATAGCCAAGTAGGTCCTGAACAAATGATTTAATTATCACATACAGACTAGGCTCCAGTGGACGAATATATATAAATATACAGGATGATCAATAAGGAGTGTGGCCTCCATTTTGGGCGACACAGCATTGATTCCGACGTGGCATCGAGGCAATGAGAGTTCGAATAGATTCCTGGGGTATTGTGGACCATGTGGTGTTGATCCGAGTCCACAGTTCACCTTTATTTTTCCAGGGGATTGGAGGGTACTCAACCAACGTCCAATCGAGTCCCGCAGATGCTTGATGGGCGAGAGGTTGGGGGATCGTGCTGGCCACGGAAGCAACATCACACCTTGTAAAGCATTCAGGATGATCCGAGCTGTATGTGGCCGGGCGTTATCCTGTTGAAAAACGGCGTTTGAGAGGCCCTGCAGATACGGTAGTGCAATGCGCCGCAGCACCTCGTCAACATAGTGGCATGCCGTCAATATGCCCATAATGCGTACCAGCGGTGAGCTGCTGTTGGCACTGATACCACACCGCAACATGATTACAAGACGCTCCACAATGGTGGAGGAATTCACTCCTTGGTCAGGAATCCACTCCTTGGTGACGGCGATCATCCGTGGTGAGACAGAACCGCGATTCATCGCTGAACACCACACTGTTCCATTCGGCACCCCACGCAACTCTGGAGTGACATCGTGCCCAGCGGTGACGACGATGGCTCGCTGTTAAGGGTAGCCTTCGCAACGGACGGCTGGACAACAAATCAGACGCAGCCAATCGGCGCGACACTGTCCGTGTATATATCGGATCATCCAAGCCTCCCCTTACACTCAGCAAAATGTCGTCCGTTGGAGCCTGTGGGTCCGATACGGCATGACGTTGGATGCGACGGTCGGTGCGCTCGGACGTCCGTCTCCGTGCTCCGGTCCCCCTACGACGTTGCACAGATTCTTTCTGGGAAGGCTGTTTCCAAATGTGACCGAGGTTTGGGATATCACGTTGCGTTTCTTCCGTAATAAGACGCAAGGGCCATCCGGCGGTACGAAGGCCTACGATGACACCTCTCGTGAACTCATCCAGTTTACGAAATCGCGTACGACGGCGTCTTAACGGCATTAGCACCTTTGTTTGTCCTCCAGACACGGTTACAGCATAAACCTTCACTTCTCGTGGCCGTCACAACGTCTCGACTGATGGCCTCATGGGCTGTTTGTCCGCTTATATCCCGCGTGCCGTTCGTGCGATTGACCTATGCACCCACCCTGCAATGTGCATGGCGCTGCGTTCACTTCTTCGTGGTGCGGCATTTTCTGTGCCAAGCAGTGGATAGATAGATAGATAGATAGATAGATAGATAGATAGATAGATAGATAGATAGATAGATAGATAGATAGATATGAAACTTGGTGGGTAGGTTTGACATCGTGAGCCATGCAAATGATTAGAGTATCACGCTCGGCCGCGCATGTGACACAAGCATGGAGGGGTCGTAAGACTGTGACTGACAGGCTATATAAGGTCCTCTCGTTGCGCGTGCTTGCCATTCTAACTCCTGCTGTTGTGCTGGTTGCTTCCTTTGCAAGGGAAGTATGCCTCGGAGAAAATTTTGCAAGCAGTTCGAGTAGTTGGAGGAGTTCGAGAAGGCCCGCATCGCAGTGCTCCGGAAAGCTAGATGGCCTTATCGCCGTATTGCACACCATACTGGTCGTATGGATATCACCATAGCACGATGTTGGCGGCAGTGGATAGAAAAAGGCACGCAGCAGCGACAGAAAGGGTCTGGGAGACCTAGACGAAGCACCGAGAAAGATGATCGACGGGATGTCCTGCATGTGCGGAGTGACACAACAGCCACGATTACGAATATTCAGCGAGCCGTGGTGCTCTCCATGCATCGTCCTATTAGTGTCAGCACCATTGGCAGATGGCTGCATGACGTAGAACTACACGCATGCAGACCGTTACGACGACTACCCTTAGCAATAGTGCATCGTCGCCAAAGACTGCAATGGTGTCATTCCAAACTGTCATCGAGCCACGCAGAATGGCAGCGGGTGATCTTCAGTGACGAGTCCCGCTTTTGTCTTTCAGGAGACGACCAACGAATCCGTGTGTGGAGGCATCCGTGGTCAGCTCCACGATGAACGGTTTGTTGTCGAGCGTCACACGTCCAGAACGCCTGGTATCATGATGTGGAGTGCAATTGCTTACAAAGCGAGATCACCTTTGGTGTTCATTACAGGCCCTTTGACAGCCCAACGTTACGTTAATGACGTCCTGCAACCAGTGGCCCTATCTTCTCTGAACGCTCATTTCGGTGCGATCTTTCAACAGGACAACGCTCGCTCGTATCCTGCTGTTGTCTCTAGAGCTTGTTTTCAAGACACTGCCATGGCCAGCCCCATCGCCAGACTTATCGTCGATTGAAAATGTGTGGGATGGTATTGGACGCGCTATCCACACTCCCCTCCCCCTCCCCCCGTTCCACAAAACCTGCAAGAACTGCGTGAGAGAAAGAAGATTCAGGCTGCATGAAATGGCTTATCTCAGGACACCGTTAGAAACCTGTACAACTCCATGCCGAGACGTCTGGCATGCTGTGTAACGTGTAAGAAAACATGGCGACCAGACGCCATACTGAGAGACACTACTTATTGGCGTGTAGCTCAATAAAATCACTGAACTGGGAAAACAAAGGGATAAAGATTATTGGAGATTATCTAACTCACTTTCTTTTTGCTGATGACGTAGTCATTTTTGCAACTACCCCATCAGAGCTGCAGAGCTAGAACCAGGAACTTGCTGACAAGAGTAAAGAAGTGGGATTAAAAATGAACTTTCAGAAGATAAAATTGATGTACAATGCTTTTACAAGAAATGAAGAATTATCGATTGATGGAGAAAAACTGGAGATAACAGACACGTATATTTATCTTAGACAGCAGATATCAAGTGAGGGTTACATTGATGAAGAAATTAATCGGCGTACAAAACTTGCCTGGACAGCTTTTGGAAGAAACAGCATAAATTTCAAGAGCAATATGCCATTATGTCTTAAAAGAAAAGTGTTTGATCAATGCATCCTTCCAGTGCTTACGTATGGTGCAGAGACGTGGACCTTAACTAAAAGAGACATACAAAGGCTGCAGACAACTCAAATAAGTATGGAGAGGTGCATGCTTGGTGTAACCAGGAGAGATAAGAAGATGAACTCGTGGATCCGAAAAATGACAAGAGTGGAAGACATCATGATCAGAGTAAAATCCCTGAAATGGCAATGGGCTGGACATACTGCCAAAAGGACAGACCATCGATGGACAGCCGAAATTTTAGATTAGATTCCAAGGGGCGGGAAAAGACCCAGAAGAAGACCAGATGGGAGATGCGTGGATGAAAATCGAAAGTATGCGGGAGTTGTTCCTGGTAACCTTTACCTTCCTCCCAATTAGCATTGTAATCTGACACGTCCTTCTGGGTGCAACTATTTTTTTTTACAATTAATATATATATATAGTTCCTCGTCGCCAAATACTGCATATACACACTGAAGAGCAATTGAATTAGAGATACCTGTCTAGTAACGTGTAGCACCACCTATAACGAAGTAAATTTCTCTGTCATTTTTATCCGCGCCAGGATTCGAACCCGGGTCCACTCATTCCGGAAAAGTTGCTCTACCAATTAAGCTACGCGGACGTTTTATTCTGATTCCTATCTGCCTTTATGTCGTGTGCGTCCTTCTGGCAGGTACGTCACATCTCCTGGTACGTTACATCATCTCCCCCTTATTTTTTTTATTTTTTTTTCGAAGTGCTGGAGAAAGGATTCTCTTATTTTTCCTATCTCGCGGTGTGGAAATAACATCACACCAATGCGAGATTTTGAACGGTCGGGTCATCCGGATAGTTCGGGCGCCATTACAACGAAGTAAATTTCTCCGTCATTTTTATCCGCGCCAGGATTCGAACCCGGGTCCACTCATTCCGGAATAAGTTGCTCTACCAATTAAGCTACGCGGACGTTTTATTCTGATTCCTATCTGCCTTTATGTCGTGTGCGTCCTTCTGGCAGGTACGTCACATCTCGTGGTACGTTACACACCTTTCGTCCTGATGACGGCGGCGATTCGTCTCGGCATGGACTTGACAAGACACCAGAAGCGTTAGGAAGATAGGCGGATCCACGACCCCTGAACAAGCTCCCACAGTTCACGAAGATTTGATGGGTGGGGGTGGGGGTGGGGGAGTTAGAGCCTCGAACATCTCTCTCAATGGCATCCCCAGACGTACTCGATGGGATTGAGGTTAGGTGACCTAGCTGGCCAAGGAAGCGAGGTCGCGTCGGTGGAGTGTTCATCCAACCATTCGGATACAATTCGGGAACGATGGCACAGTGCATTGTCTTGTTGCAGGATGAGTTCCCCAGTGGGATTTTGAAGACGCACAAACGGGAGCAAATGGTAGTCCAGGATATCCCGGTAACGTTGACCTGTGAGGGACGATGTCACACGTACCAGGGGTCCCATTTCAATCCACGTAAACAGTTCCCAGACGAGAATGCCACCCCCACCAGCTTGAAGAGTACCCTGCTGGCAAGAAGGATCCATCGCTTCATGTAGTCTTCGCCGTACTCGTATCCTGCCATCCGCATGTACCAACGTGAATCTCGACTCATCAGTCCAGGCAACATTTTCCCACATGTCTAAGGTCCAGTGGCGATATTCTCGCGCCCATGCAAATTTTTTCACCCTGTGATGTGCGGTCAACAGCGGTACCCTCGTGGGACGATGGCTTCTGTAACTCATAGTGAGGAGATGGTTCTGGATGGTGTGGCTGCTTAAACGTTTTTGTGCACCAGCGGTACATTGCCGAGTGATTTCTTGCACTGTGGTCCGTCTATCCGCTGTTACAACGCGAGCTAGCCGACGATGACCCCGCTCATTCACACGCTGTTGTCCACGGCATTTGGCCCTTGCAGGGATGGTTTTACCGGATTCGATGTACTCACGGTGCACCCGTGACGAAGTGGCTCGTGAAAATCTCAGTGCCTGCACGACTTCCGAGATGGAGTGACCCATTCGTCGGGCCCCGACAATTCGCCCACGATCAAATGAGCTTAGATCCTTCGTCTTACCCATACTGCGTCCAACTCTTACTGATTCCCGTCGCATCACTCCTTATATTGTCGGATCGCTGCATACGTCATGTCGTTTCCGTTTACAGGGCCGCCCACAGTGCCACATTTGCATAACGCCAGCTGTCTCTAATTCAATTGCTCTGCAGTATATATATAGTATATATATATTATATATATATATATACCTCTGTAGTACGTCACATCATCTCCCTCTTAATTTTCTTTTTGTCTTTGAAGCGAAGTAGGAATTTTTCATTAATTCCAAACAATGTGTGGAACAAACACACATTTTTCGAAGAACCCAAAGGCCAGTGGATCCATTTTCCATAATCGGGTGCCAATGTGAAAACAGGTTTGTCCATGACGGCCATTAAATCCGTGCTTCCTTACTTCGGAATGAGTCGCTCTCCCAACTAAGCTACGCGGACAGAACGTCTCGCTGCAGATTTGTCGTCTTGACATGTGTTTTATTTTTGTTCTTAGAATGTCGAATAAAAAGAAACGAGTTTGTTTATCAGTAGATGTTAAGAATAAGACTTTGAAGGAAGTCGACGAACGTGTCCTAACAAAGACACAAACTACAAAAAAGTTCGGGACATCGAAAAATCCTCTGTCTAATGATCATCAAAGCACGAGAAAAGATTGTTTCTGCTCATGATGGCAGCGGCGGCGGAGTCGCACCTTTCCATTAGTTGCATGACTCAGGAAAATGAGAAGCAAGAATACGCCCATTGACGGCAACCTACTCAAAGAACAAGCAGACACTTTGCTTTGAGGTTGGAATTAAAAGTTTCAAGGGATCTAATGGTTGGCTGCAAAAGTTCAAGTTGGCACGGCTTGACTTTCAGGAAAGTGTGCGGGGAAAGTGCAACGGTTGACACGGTCACTACGAACGAAAAGAAAAAAGAAAGGCTGAAAGCTGTACTTTCCGAATTTTTGTTAGAAGTTGTTTTTAATGCCCACGAGAGTGGTTTATTTTTTAAAGTGCTACCAGACAAAACATTGGTTTTCAAAGGTGATGTATGCAGTGGTGGAAGAATGCTATCCGGCTTAGAAAAGCTACCACTTCTATTCATAAGAAAACAAAGCCCAGACAACATATCCAGCAGCCCAACATATCCGGCTCAGAAAAGCTACCACTTCTATTCATAAGAAAACAAAGCCCAGACCACATATCCAGCAGCCCAACATATCCGGCTCAGAAAAGCTACCACTTCTATTCATAAGAAAACAAAGCCCAGACAACATATCCAGCAGCCCAACATATCCGGCTCAGAAAAGCTACCACTTCTATTCATAAGAAAACAAAGCCCAGACAACATATCCAGCAGCCCAACATATCCGGCTCAGAAAAGCTACCACTTCTATTCATAAGAAAACAAAGCCCAGACAACATATCCAGCAGCCCAACATATCCGGCTCAGAAAAGCTACCACTTCTATTCATAAGAAAACAAAGCCCAGACAACATATCCAGCAGCCCAACATATCCGGCTCAGAAAAGCTACCACTTCTATTCATAAGAAAACAAAGCCCAGACCACATATCCAGCAGCCCAACATATCCGGCTCAGAAAAGCTACCACTTCTATTCATAAGAAAACAAAGCCCAGACAACATATCCAGCAGCCCAACATATCCGGCTCAGAAAAGCTACCACTTCTATTCATAAGAAAACAAAGCCCAGACAACATATCCAGCAGCCCAACATATCCGGCTCAGAAAAGCTACCACTTCTATTCAAAAGAAAACAAAGCCCAGACAACATATCCAGCAGCCCAACATATCCGGCTCAGAAAAGCTACCACTTTTATTCATAAGAAAACAAAGCCCAGACAACATATCCAGCAGCCCAACATATCCGGCTCAGAAAAGCTACCACTTCTATTCATAAGAAAACAAAGCCCAGACAACATATCCAGCAGCCCAACATATCCGGCTCAGAAAAGCTACCACTTCTATTCATAAGAAAACAAAGCCCAGACAACATATCCAGCAGCCCAACATATCCGGCTCAGAAAAGCTACCACTTCTATTCATAAGAAAACAAAGCTCAGAACATATCCAGCAGCCCAACATATCCGGCTTAGAAAAGCTACCTCTTCTATTCATAGGAAAACAAAACCACTACTTTTCATAAGAAAACAAAGCCCAGATACTCTAAGGACATGAAAAAACTCCCCTCTGCGTGCTATATGAATAAGAAACAGTGGATGAAGAGTGACATTTACGAGAAATGGTTGAGACAGCTGGACCAACATTTTTAAAGAAAGAAACACAAAATTCTCCTAGTACTGGATAACTGTACAGCTCACGTTCCGGTACGTGGGCTGATGGCAATTCGGGTCGAGTTCCTTCCACCATACATTGGTTCTGTTTTACGGCCCATGGATCAAGGTAAATCTAGTGTTTAAAAATAATATATCGGCGAATGCTTTTAAAACTGGTTATTCTTGACTTGAAACATGGAAAAAGATACGAAATTGGTTTGCTCGTCGCAATGCATCTGTCAGATCGTGCGTGGAATGAGATCATAGGTCTATGGATAGCATTGCATTCCTCCTCGTCATTGGAAAGCCCTTCTGCGTTCGGCAGCAGAACAATTGCCAACTGTTTTCGTCATGCAGGTTTCTTTAAGGATGAAGCTGCTGCAGAGGAAAACATCTCGGATAGCGAGTCCAGTGGTGATGAAGCCTTGCTACAGAAACTTCGCAGCTGGAATCCACACGTGCCTAAAAATATGACTTTTGAGGACTTCTTGGGTACAGCCGAGAACACTGTATGTACGGAAGGAATATCTGACGACGAGATAATTAGTCAAGTTCTGATGCCGAATGCAGAAGGACTTTCCAATGACGAGGAGTAATGCAATGCTATCCATAGACCTACGCTTAAAGAAGCCACCGAAAAACTGTCAAGGCTGCGTCGGTTTTCTGAAGCTGGAATAGTTGCTAGCATTGAGTCTATGGAAGCGTATGTTTACCAAAGTGTTATTTTGATGCAAACCAAAATTAGTGCGTTTATAGGATCTTCTAGCAAATAAAGATCAGCACGGATTAGATTTTTGGATTTATTTTTAATTCTATTCCCATTTACGAACTCTTCTTGTAGTTCGTACTGGTTCGTAAGAACGAGAGTCTACTGAATATTGAAATATTTCATTTTATCATTTAAAACGAAATATTTCAATATATTATATATTCCTGTCCTCCCCAAATTTTGAGACAAGTCAACGCCCATTTTTTGAAAAGAAGCGATATGTGTAAATGATCGAACCTTCATATCAGTAATACTGAAAGATCTTCTACTGCTTTAGGGCAATATACGTCGCACCATCAGCTGGATGCCGTTGGACATTGTCCGCTATTCAGTGTCTCTCTTATTTGACACATACACTGGCGTGCAAAAATTAAGGACGAGACGGTTTTTCGAATGTAACGTCGTGCAGAAGGGCTCCACATCGACTCAAATCATACCATAAGATCCCCAAGATGTAAGAATATGGGACAAGTGAGCAAAACCATCCAAACAAGGAATCCAAAGGACATAAAGGCACTTTATTGAAAAGGTAGCTTCGAGCACAACTGGACAGAAGACAGAAACGTCCATGTGACAGGCGGCTGCCAAGAAAACCCAGTCTTTAGTAGGGCATATGATCATCCCTGACTGCGATGAAGGATTTACAATGCCTGTCCATGCTGAGGACGAGGTTGTCAAGGAGCTGTTGAGGCATCGCGGCCCATTCCTCTTGTAGCGCCAATCGCAGCTGCGGAATCGTTGCTGGCGGCTGGTGACGTGCTGCCAAGCGTCTCCCGACAAGGTCCCACACGTGTTCGATTGGATTTAGGTCCGGAAACCTTGCGGGCCAATAAATGCGTTGAATATCTTCACTCTCCAACAGCTCTGCGACAGCCACTGTAGATGAGGTGTAGCGTTGTCGTCCATGAAGAGGAACTCAGGACCCACAGCACCTCTAAACAGAAGCACGGAGGCAGGGGAACCTCGGTACAATAGCGGACACCAGTGACTGAACCTCCTTGGAAGATGTGGAAGTCAGTACGGGTACCAAGCATGATACCGCCCCAAACGAGAACTCCGCTACCTCCAAACCGGTCCCTTTCGATGATGTTGGAAGTGTGATTGCGTGTTCCCTGCTCTCTTCAGATGTGTATACGTCGAGAATCGCTCGTCAGACTAAATCGGCTGTCATCTGTAAAGAGAACTCGACCCCATTGCTGATGTGTCTAGTTCTTGTGTTCCTGGCACCGCAGAAACCGCCGTCTCCGATGAGTAGGCGTTAATGACACACACCGTACTGGTCGTCGTACAAATAGACCACCTTTGTGCAGCCACCTGGCCATGGTAAAACGCGATAACGGACGTCCAGTTGTCTGTTGCATGTGCCTTGCGATTTCTTCCGCTGTCTGCCGTCTGTCTCTTCTCGCGTGTAGGACAATATACCGGTCGTCCGCCGCCGTGGTTGCTTGTGGACGACCACTGCTAAACTCTCGGACAACTGTTCCTGTCGTTTGAAATGCTCTCCAAGCTCGTGAAACGATGCTGTGAGCGATCCCGACTCCTCGGTCACACTAGTCACACTTCGACCTTTTTTCAACTTCCCAATGACGCGACTTCCGGTAAAGTCATCCAGATGTTGTCTACTGGATTGCCTGTTGGCCATATCACACGGTGACAGCTACTCGACGTCGTTCAAACCGATGTACACCGTGCAATAGCTTTCACCGAATTGCTGAGCGTACACCGCCGGTGTGCTTTATACCCTTCCGACACTCCCCAGCCTACGTCATGCTGCATATATGCACATGCTCTACCGTACCGGACCCTGGTCTATCTCCTGAGTGGTATTTCGGTCCGTTCTGCTTGCTCGTTCTGCTGTTATGCTAATTTCTCCTCTTCGTCCTTAATTTTTGCACACCAGTGTAGTTGCGCGTCTGTTGGCCCGTACGAATTTGGCTGTTCTCCACTGACCTCGGATCTCGACTAACTGCTTCCGACCATACGTTCACTATCACATTTTTTTTTTTGTGCCAACCACTCTTCGTGTACTCTTACCATTGTTGCTGTTCCACATTCCACAAATGCGGAAGTTTTTTCTGATACCCACACCATTCCTCAGAGTATCCATCATCATCCCATGATCATAACACCTTTCATATTTGATTTTCAGCAATGCGTTCCGTTGCAAAATATCTAATAGGAAAAGCATGTTCATTTGATCAAAATGAACATGCCTTTCATTTAAAAATCTAATACTGAGTGTGTTCATTTGATCATGTAGATGTGACGTCAGTGGATGACGTATCAGCCTATTTGCATAAAGTAGTTAACTCGTTCTATCAAACTGGCCACTCAGTGTACATTTTAATACTCTTCAGCTGTCATATTCCTTTGATTCGATAAACAACTCTTAAATAAACAATTTTCCAGAAAAAAGAACATAGCATTTTTATTTACACAATTATCATTTACAATATTTGATTTGTACATTTTATTTTAGTCTGTTTTAGCGTTTCAATGCGGGTTAATATAAATTCCTATGCAGAGCAGAACAATAATCGCGTACAAAATTTTATAAAGTGAGAATCACTGTATAAGTACTTATCAAACTACGCATATTGTATACAGTAATTCTCACTGTATAAAATAGTTGTAGTTTGGTAGAATAAATTCTTAAAATAACATGGATCGTAGAATAGTTAGATTCCTAACGCATCACTCCCAGAAAATAGAGCAGGATTTTCGTTGTTTAAGACTTGAACTTCCTCACTGACTGTACTCAAAAAATCAGGCCAAGCAACAGTTTTTCCGGGGATATCGTCATTAAGATTGCACAGTTGTGTGACATTATGTGGAGAAAGTACACGACTCCAAACATTCACTCTGAAAGAAAAAACATTTTGTTTACAGTTGAAGAATTTCAGCTGATCTATAAAAGAAGCAATATCTTAAAATAATTCAAGTTCAGCGATAAATTCAATCACAGCAAAATATTTCAAAACAAAAAATAATAAGAAAGAAATGACAAAAAATAGGGGAAAGGACAATTCAGCGTCATAATCAAAGTGTATTCCGTGTTGTTCTGATAAGGTCAACATTTAAGCGTCAACGTTAGACACAACACAAGAAGTAAGCACAAAGATTCGCCAATCTTCCGCACTCTACTGGGAAGCTTTATCAAAGCAATGTTAGACAAAAAACAACACGCATTTTATGTATGCCATTTTATGTTTTTTGTCGACATGAATTTTATGTATGTCATTTTATGTTTTTTGTCGACATGCATTTTACGTTTTTTGTCGACATGCATTTTATGTTTTTTGTTGACATGCATTTTACGTATGTCATTTTATGTTTTTTGTCGACATGCATTTTATGTATGCCATTTTATGTTTTTTGTCGACATGCATTTTATGTATGTCATTTTATGTTTTATGTGGACATGCATTTTATGTATGTCATTTTATGTTTTTTGTCGACATGCATTTTATGTATGTCATTTTTTTTGTCAACCTGCATTTTTATGTCTATCATTGCCTTGATAAAGCCTCCCAGTGGAGTGCGAAAGCTTGGCGAATTTTTGTGCTTACTACACCACAAAAATAAACGGATTTAACACGTTATATGCGTCTCTTGAGTATTCACTGTCCGGTGTATTTATAATAACGTCAACACAAGAAGATTTCAAGACAAACAAATGAGAAAATTTTACAAAATTACTATCATAATTATTTTATAAATTTTTATTATTTTGATGTGTAATGTTTGTTACATCTGACTGAACGACGTGCCTGCACCACAGGACGCACATGAGATAAAGGCAGATAGCAGTGAGAGCACATGTCCGCGTTGCTCAGTTGGGAGAGCGACTTACTCCGGAGTGAGAAGACCCGGACAAACTCGTGTTTTCACATCTGAACAAATCAGCTCTTAATAACTTCACCTTTAAGTGAATCAGGAGTCACTCAAATAACTTCAGAAAAGGTTACTTACTATTAGTCTTTATTCGGTAAAAACGTTTTTAGCACGGTTCAGTCTTCAACAACATTAGTGAAGAAATCCAATTACTTGTTAGAGAACGTTTAATGAGAAACAAAAACACCAACTATAAATATTAAATACGCAGACTTCAAGAAATCGCAACTTCAACTACTATTATACCATCATACTACCATCATCTCCACCCTTTGCTGCTGTTGACACATCATATATCGTTCTGTTCTCATCTGACACATCCACACGTCATACGTTCTGCCCTCAAAGTGTTGCCAACCATACTCTTGCGAGAGAGAAGATATCACGTTAAGTTTGAAAAGCGTTAAGGAGAATGAACGCAAATTTACATAGGAAATGAAATTAAAACGGAAAGTTAAATTAGAGTATACGTTACAATGTCTGGTCTAATTAAGCAAGTGGAACCGAATAAACGTAATCTACCAAAAAATACCGTGGTGCTAATGTCAGAGCTAGAACTGGTATATGTGAACGCGAAGTGGCGAAAATTCAGTTTGATAAGTGGGACTAGCTGTCATATGTTTAATTACATGACTTCATAACATTCCTCCAAACTTCCAACAATGTTTTCAGTCCGTTGTGAAAAAGTTTAGCTTGCCATTACGAAAGCTAGCCTAAGTTATTGAAGTCTTCTGAAACAGTCAGTATCTGCCTAAGCAGCACAAACGAGATACACAGAAATGATGTTCTTATTCTCATGTATACATGCTTGTTACGCATAGAAGTTCATGAAAGAGATCAACTGTACGCAATGAATGGGCGTAGAATAAACGTAATAAATATTTCGCTGTTTAAGACTTTCTTCTCCATTTCAGCTTAGCTATGAACGGAATGCGCATGTCCTCTCAGCTGGCCGATATCATACTCTGCTGGCCATTAAAAGTACAGCACCACGAAAGACTAGAGATATCAAAGCTATATTTATTGTACAGAAAGCACATGATACAAGGGTGAATTGATTACAAATACAGCACGATAGACGAGGGGAACACATAACAATCAGTATCTAGTGTACCCACCATGAGCGGCAATTATAGCTGCCATACGTCCCGGCATCGAGAGGAAGAGACGTTGGGTGTGTGTGTTTGAGGAATGTTCATCCACGCAGCTTCGATACGATGCCACAGTTCCTCCGTTGTAGCCAGGGTTGTGTCGCTGACTGTGCTATCCGTCAGAGCCATGCGCACCAGATGTCTGTCCTCTCGTTCGGTGGTGTGACGGAGCCGTTTGCGATCACTCACGTCAGTGTGTTCGTTCCTCCTGTACCTACTGACGCCATATTCCCTCCACAGTGGTCGCATACCTTCCTACACGAGCACCGATGTCTCGTAGTGATAATCTGCAATCCCGATATGCCCCAATTCTCCCGCGATCGAAGTCGAAAACCTGCTTGTAGGGCTGTCGTTGTCTTCGACGGGGTATGCTGCAGTTGTTCATAACCAGTAACGGCGAGAAAACATACTTCGGGTGCTTAATACCGACTCCTAGTTCACTCCTCTTATACAACTTCCAGGTGGCGTTACTGTCCTATATGATTTCCATATGAGCTGCTCGGTTAATCATTTACACGCGCGCCCATGTTCTGCCCTTCTGCCAACTTTCAAGCCCCTGTGATGCGATCTTCCTGGTGTTGCACGCTTAATGGCCAGCAGTGTATATACATCTGCTGTTGCCATGGTGCCATCGTTCTGGTCTCCCTTTTGAGTGCCAGATGCAATTCTAATGAAGTGTAGTTTACTAGAGCATTGGAAGCCATTTCAACATTTTGGCCTAAAATACCCATATTCTTCCCCTTCTTGTGACTAGTGGCTCTAACTAAAGAATGGCCGACTTCATATGGCGCCCTCTCCTGAATCCATAGCATGTAGTTTCACTTCAGCTAAATAAAACAAGCTAATAAGTCAGTGTGAAGATGTAGATAATGCTACGCCTCTAGTGGCCTCAAAATCTTGCTAGAGTGTAAGAAAAATCACACGTGGTAATTTAAATTTGTTCCAAAGCCTGATGAACAGGACCGCCCTTAGACCCGAACAAGCGGAGCACCTGCACTGGGCCTCGCGCTTTGGAGGGTCCCACTCATAATAGGTACAAAAAAATATTTAGATAAAGATGCAAAAAAAAAAAATAATTATGAATGACCTTCATAAGTAAACGGATGTTTCCATATTTGTATGTGATATAAGAACGACTGAATATACCTAAATTAAGTCAGAAAATTGTCCTGGATTAGATGGGATAGGTACGGATCCCGATAGTCCCGGATCCCGTTAGTCCCGGATCCCCAATGTATGTTTTGTATTTTTCGTGCTTGTGTATGTTAAAACTGTCTTAAACAATAAACAACAAGAGTTAGTGCAATTTTTAACATGAAAATATAGTTATAAGTTTGTATCAAAAATTGAAACGTAAGTTTCACTTGATTTCATTTTCTTAAATTACAGTTTTGAAGTATTTTGTATATTTAACACAAAGTGATTGTCATTTTAATTTCGAGAAAGATAGAGCAATTGTTTGTGAGGTTTAAAAAAAAAAGGTACCATGAAATGTAAATACAGTATCAGCATTCCATTCTGTGGTTTATTAGTACTGCTAACACAACAAATAATATTAAATAATGTAATTTGAGCACATTATTATTTTACTTTTTAGTCCTTTAGAAAATTGAGAATGAGTAAAAGAGGAGATCGAGATGGAAATAAAAAGTACGAAAGTGGTGCCCAGAAAAGAAAAAAGCTTTCTGAAAAGAAAAAAATGAAATAAATCTGCAAAGAGGAGGTCTGCTTAAATGTTTAATAACTGAAAACAATGAAAACGAGCAGACACCTATTGAGCATGAATCATTTTCTCTAGTCAATGAAAACTTAATTATTGATTATAAAGATAAAAATGAAAATAAAGCTTTTTCCCATTGTATCGAGCGTTTGAATAACTCAGATAAAATTCCTGCATGGTCTGTAGCAAATGAAAATTTAAATTACAGATGTGAATGAAAAGGAAATTCTTCGTATCAAATTTACATCTCTGAAGCAATAAATGCAACCTTGGCCTATCCAATTCGATGATGATTCTCTGCCCATTATTCAAAATCTTCATCAATAGTTGGTATGCTTTACAAGAGCACATGAATTTTGCAATACATTTTTTAATCAAATCGATTATATCGACAAGGGCTCTGCCAAAATACATATGCCCGGTGTCTCCACCACAACCCTACAGGAGACCCTGACGAAGAGTAACATCAAATCATATTCACCCCTTTGGCTACATCACTATGAAACTGAGCACAGACTTGCTAGAAAGTGCGTTTTATTCTGACTACTTATTTGCCTGTGGTTCATGCAAGACCTAGAAGCTCTTTTTCGTGCTATTTATATCAGGAGATACTAGATACTGGAAAGTAAGGACGCCACCAATGTTGAATTAGATCGATGCGGCGTTTAATAATAAAGTTCAATAGCAGAAGAATGAGGAATATTTGCTTGTGGCTCATGAAAATACCTAGAAGCTATTTTTTAAGTCATCTATACCAGGAGATAAGGACGCCACTAATGGTGAATTAGATCGATGCGGCGTTTACGAATAACGTTCAATAGCAGAAGAATCAGGAATAGCCGCCCCGGTGGCGCAGTGGTCTAAGGCGTTGGCCTCTGATCATTCGTCCGAAGGGGTCCGGGTTCGAATCCCGGTGAGGCATGGATGTTGTGTTTGTCTTCCGGCACTGGCTCTCTCCCTTCCCTGGAACCAGTGACCCTAAATTAGGGACGGGCGACTGCTTATAGCCCATTGAGTTGCTCACGGTGGTCGTTAAACCTCCAATCAAAAAAAGAATCAGGAATATTTGTTTGTGGTTCTTTTTTTTTTTTTTGGATTGGAGGTTTAACGACCACCGTGAGCAACTCAATGGGCTATAAGCAATCGTCCGCCCCTAATTTAGGGTCACTGGTTCCGGGGAAGGGAGAGAGCCAGTGCCGTAAGACAAACACAACATCCATGCATGACCGGGATTCGAACCCGGACGCCTTACGGACGAATGATCAGAAGCCAGCGCCTTAGACCACCGCGCCACCGGGGTGGCTTGTGGTTCATGTAAGGTCTATAAGCTGTTTTTCAAGATACCTGTACCAGGAGATACCAGGAAGTAAGGACGCCACTAATGGGGAATTAGATCGATGCGGCGTTTAAGAATAACGTTCAATCGCAGAAAAATCAGGAATTACTTGTTGTTGTTGCTTGAAATCAAGTCTATAATAGGATTTAAGTTCACGTTTGCGGTTTTGTTTACAAACTGAATTCAGATATCATATTTGCAGGATTTGGCGCTCTGTGCGGAACATTGAAGCACGTGTTATTTTCCCGCTTTGTTTAAACTCTTGACTCTTAACGGTATGTATCAGTCTGCGAAAACAATAGTCCTGCGAGTTTGTGAGGGAAAATAAATTGAAATTTCACTTGATTAAAATATCCTCTTACGAAATCCCTTGGTTCACCTATATTATGTTTCTGGTAATCAACCCAGTTGAGGCGAGAGTGTAATGTTCAGTTATAGGAAAAAATCGAAATCCAGTTCAGATTTAAGTAATGCCTTTAATCACAGAGTTCAGAAAGCAGTTTTGGTGCTTATGTCCCCGTCAGGCTATTGTGTTCGTGGGAGAGAACTGTATCGCCAGTCCTCAAGTACACTGATGTCCAAAAACAACGTGACAAACACAAAATCATAAATAGCGCAAGATCCACAAGACAGAATTTAATGGCAGTTGGAATGGATATGCATACATCGATAAGGCAGCAATACGCAACAGAAAAGGAATGCCATCATCTCATGAGGAGTAAGCATGCGCATGACAGTATAGCAGCCCAAATGTGATGCAGAAAGTAGCGCGGATTTCGAGGGGCTAATAGGGAGTTTGATCACCCCGACCAGCGATATAGGTTGCACAACGAGTCCCCATGCTATTTACAAGGCTGTGAATGAGAGTTTAGGGCAATAAGTGCTATTTTTCCACCAAGGTGCGTTGGAGTTTCAGGAGTGTTCTCAGTGGGGCTGCCGGCTTGCAAAAGCTTTTGCCAGGTCATCCCAGAATGCTATATCGGTTTCCGGTCCCGGACGATTCGTCCAACGACGATTGGTCCAATGCCGATTCGTCCAATGGTACGATTGGTCCAACGCCGATTCGTCCAATGCTATCATCTCACCAACGGTAAACTTTTTATTTTCCAGAAAGGAATAATAATTTAAATTATTCTCTTTATATCCTTTCAAAAGATAATTTCCGTATATTTAGTAATAGTAAACATTTTACATAAACCTGGTAAAAGGCACTGAATGGAGCATTTCTCAGCTGTTTGCAAAGCATCTAGGCCGCGGGCATTTTTTGAAGATTTTAATTTACAACCTAGATATTTGGTATTTGTAAATATGTTATAAAACCTAATAAAAGGCACTCATCCTATCATTTCTCAGGTCTTTAAGAGGTACCTAGGCCCCGGGCCTTTTTAGAAGATTTTGAGTTACAACCTAGATATTTGGTATGTGTAAACATTCTATAAAACCTTATAAAAGGCACTCATCGTATCATTTCTCAGGTCTTTACGAAGCACCTAGGCCCCGGGCCTTTTTAGAAGATTTTAAGTTACAACCTAGATATTTGGTATTTGTAAACATTTTATAAAACTTAATAAAAGGCACTCATCGTACCATTTCTCAGTTCCTTACAGGGCACCTAGGCCTCGGGCCTTTTTAAAAGATTTTAAGTCACAACCTACATATTTGGTATTTGTAAACATTTTATAAACCCTTATA
Organism: Macrothele yani; assembly: GCA_039090855.1. NCBI lineage: Eukaryota > Metazoa > Arthropoda > Arachnida > Araneae > Macrothelidae > Macrothele > Macrothele yani. The sequence goes on from CM077004.1 coordinate 46,663,362, forward strand.
AAAAGCACTCAACGAATCATTTCTCAGCTATCTACCAGGTACCTAGGTCGCGGGCCTTTTTAAAAGATTTTTAAGTTACCACCCAGATATTTGTAAACATTTTATAAAACTTTATAAAAAGCATTAATCGTATCATTTCTGAGGTCTTTGCAAGGCACATAGGCCGCGGGCCTTTTTAGAAGATTTTAAGTTACAACCTAGATATTTGGTATTTGTAAATATGTTATAAAACCTAATAAAAGGCATTCATCCTATCATTTCTCAGGTCTTTACGAGGTACCTAGACCCCGGGCCATTTTAGAAGATTTTGAGTTACAACCTAGATATTTGGTATTTGTAAACATTTTATAAAACTTAATAAAAAGCACTTATCGTACCATTTCTCAGGTCTTTACAAGGCACCTAGGCCTCGGGCCTTTTTAAAAGATTTTAAGTCACAACCTAGATATTTGGTATTTGTAAACATTTTATAAACCCTTATAAAAACACTCAACGAATCATTTCTCAGCTATCTACCAGGCACCTAGGTCGCGGGCCTTTTTAAAAATTTTTAAGTTACAACCCAGATATTTGTAAACATTTTATAAAGCTTTACAAAAAGCATTCATCGTATCATTTCTGAGGTCTTTGCTAGGCACCTAGGCCGCGAGCCTACGAATTAATATTTCGTGCTTAAGTGAAAGCGCAATATTATTAACTTGATTTAATATGCAAACGTTATGAATATGACATCGGTAGAATAAAAAGTCCTAAAAAGGCCTAGGGCTAGAGCCTATGAACTAACATTTCGTGCCTAAGTAAAAGCTCAATATTATTAACTTGATTTGATATGTAAACGTTATGAATTTGACATCGGTAGAATTAAAACTGTTTAAAAAGCCTAGGCCTAGGGCCTATGAATTAATATTTCGTGTTTAAGTAAAAGCGCAATAACATTAACTTGATTTAATATGTAAACGTTATGAATATGACATCGCTGGAATGAAAACTGTTGAAAAGGCCTCTGTCCAAACCCCGACCAGTTGTTTCCATTGGGCAGTTGGCGGAAAACCCCACTGCATTCTACAAACAGAAACGGAAAACTAGTATTTTATATTATTTCATGCAAAAGAGAAACATTGAAGTTGATAGAACGGCTCGTACATCAGTAACTTCATACGGCAGCAAGGACAGTATAACAAGAAAACGCGATTCAAAAAGAAAGAAAAAGAAATCTCTAACCACAATATTACGCATGAAATGTAACATTATTTTACATTCTTTGGACTACCGGTACTTTCGTATAACATCGGAGATAGAATCAGAACAAATGAGACTTTTATAGCACGAGTAGCACTTCGGACAGATAGGACGGAATTGGACCAATCGTCCATTGGACGAATCGGCATTGGACCAATCGTACCACTGGACGAATCGTACCTTTGGACCAATTGTCCATTGGACGAATCGTCCCTTTGGACGAATCGGCATTGGACCAATCGTCGTTGGACGAATCGTACAAGACCCATCGGGTTCAAGTCCGGTGATCTAGCGGGTCACTCCATCCTTTGAATATCCTCACTCTCCAGGTATGCGTCTACTAGCCGAACCCTATGAGAACGGGCGTTGTCGCCCATAAAAACTAATTGGAGGCCAACAACTTCTCTGAAAAGCCATACATAGGTCTCTAGGATGTCATCCCTACCGTAGCGTGAAGCAACCAGGGTGCCGCTTGCAAACACGTGCAGCAAAGTGCGTCTATCCAACATGATTCTAGTCGATACCAGGAGTCCTCTACCATCGCAGAGAGTTACCCTAATGTTAGAGGGAAAATTTCGGCTTCCCGTTTCTCTCCAAATATACACACGTGGATAATCCGTGTTTAGGATGTACCGCGACTCACCACTGAAGAGAACACAGATCCATTCATCAGGGGTCCAGGGGTGATGTTTTCGGGCCCAACTCAGACGTACCCTTCTGTGCGGCGTGGCAAGTCTGATGCACACCATTGGACTTCTTGCATACTGACCTCTGTCGTGGAGTCTTCTGTTAACTGTTTGCCTCGATAGCTCAAGCAAGAGTTGCCTGACTGTCGACTCCCTATGACGGCGAGCTGTTGAGGACAAATACCGGTACTTTTGACTTATTGTGGCTCGTGTGCATCCTTGTCACAGCCTTCTGGTTATTGTTCCGAGGTCACGGAACTGTCTCCAGAGATTACAGACCACTTGCCTCGACACATTCAGCCACCTTGCTACCTCAGCTTGAGATTGCGCTTCTTCCAATTCACCATTCGCTCTCCAGCGTAAATAGTCTTCTAAGCGATGGTGCGGGGCCATTCTTCCACTAACAGTCCAGCTCAAGCTTCAGTTGCCGCACACCTCTCAGAACAATGTTTATCAAGGTCGTGTGCCTGCCAGATCCATGACGTACGTCCGCCATTTGCATTTTTCATAGGAGGTAGCACGATGTTGCTTGAGTACGTCGACTTAGCATTTCACATTGCCTGTGTCTCTGAAAAAGCTTTACACGCAGTCGTCTCGTTTTGGACATATTCTTGAATTTGTATTAGTCACGTTAATTTTGGACACGAGCTTACTTTTTTCTCTTCTGACTGAGGAAACGGTAGCCTACGACGAGCACACTTCTGTTCGCTTCATACCACCCTCTCCCGGGCGCCGTGCATTGCGCTGGAGACGTTTTGAAATTCTCCTGTTTCCAACGTGCGTCCGTCTAGTCCCACCTCTCGTCCCGAATCTCCCTTCTGCCATCTCTCAGAGGATTTTATCTCTTCCTAAGCCATTGGTTTGTCAATGCGCTAAATCCTGTAAGTAACCATTCAGTTCTTTGTCCCCAGTACCACAAACATCCTTCCACCGAGAAAGAAGCAGCCCGTCCGTAGATTCGGTTTCATCCACCAAAACAAATGGAAATCTTAACCTCCAAGTCGTTGATGGTAGCCTTTCACAATAGTTTCCTTCGAAGATTATCCCGAAAACGTATTTCGTTGCCTCGAATAACACCTGACTGCGTTCCGCTTTCTCACCGAAGTTCATACAAAGCGTTTGGACGAGCAAAGTGGCAAAATATGAAAAATCTAAAATAAAATATTAACACTGGAATATGTACATATCTACTCAGCATAAGACGAATGGGCATTCAAGAGTTTTGCATAGCCAATTCTCTGTTATTTCAATTAACGGACATCCATGTTTCTCATTTCTTCCCAAACGTTTTTTTCGGGTTTGTTATACCTCGCAGAAAACAGTACAGTCTTCATATCTTGTCCTGCTATGCAAACATACAGCAACGTTATTTTCCCACTAAAAACGGCATCAACATGTCTACTTCTAGGCGCGTTAAATGAAAATTCCCGTCCTGGGAAAATTTGTGAATGTACGAACAACTGTTTGTAAGTAGAACGTGTAACAAGAGGTTGTATTCTTCCTTGAATTGTATGTCATTTTTTAAAGTTTCTATTGATCGCAACAACACTGTGGTGTCAAACGCGGTTCTAGATTAAGATTAGACAGTTAGGTATTTTAAAATTCATAGAAAACCACGTTTGACTGACTGAAATAAAAAGTTTTCATTGCCAGTAAGTAATTATATTTCTTAAAACAAAGAACATCCGTTTCACATGCGCAAGTAACTGAAAGAAATTACTGTAAGATTTTTTCGAAACAATGTGACTCGGCATGAAACACTTACCTGCTGATATTCCCTACAAACGACTCGAAAGGGCTGAATCCCCCTCCTAGATCGTCTTGCTCTTGACCAAGAACTAAAACTCCGTTTCCAGGGATGGTATTTCCTGATTGAAGGCCTTGACCTTGGGACTCCAGCCGGCCATCTTTATAAAGACTCCAACGACCTAATAACATGAAATTTCTGTTTTAGAAATTTATAATCAAATGATATATATTTAGAAGAGAGGATATCACTTAAAAATTTAAAATACCGGTTTGTTTTTTTAAATAAGAAATATTGTTTGCCAGTGGAACAGAAGTTCTTTAAATTTATTCCCTTATTTAGTTATTCTGTAACCGGAGCTTCCATATTTATCAGAAGAGAGATTCTGTAGCCATTTTCAGAGATAGTGAGTTGGAATCATTTTATTTCATTTCCCGCCATTGGGAATCGCAGCGAAAGGCAAAGAAAATATATCCTTTCCCACGGGTCACAGCAGAGTGTAAGCAATTAAGAACATAGAGTTTTGAGGGTGAAGGCGTGGCTGCGCTTTCTTGGAATTAGACGTACCAAGGGGGTTTTCTCTCTCCGGGCATTAGGGGGACTCGGTGGCGAAAAGTCGGGAGAGGAGGTGAACATTTTTAGGAAGCTCAGAAAAACCTCGGGGGTTGGTCGCAACGGATGAAGGAAGAAGTTTGGATGGCCGGAAAGAGATAAAGGGATTTTCAGCGGTGTAGAATACCAAGGGAGAACTAAAAGAATGAAAGCACGAAAATGACGGACAAAAGCTTGATGACATTCCCCGCAAGATCGGAATAGAAGTTTTCCTCACTGCAAAATTTAGCCTCAGTAGATTCACTTTTCTATGCTTTGTATTGTTTTTATCTGCTCCAGTTGGGAGAATTACGGATTAAACCACAGATACGGAACTTACTGCAAAGGAAGCATCTAACGAACCCTCCACACAGGGCGCTGTAATAGAACTCAGCACCAAGCCCTGTAACAATTCCGTCTGCGTTCTTGAGCTTAATATGTTCTTCAAATTGATGTCTAGTTTGTTTGTCTCACGGCACTGGCTCTTTCCCTTCAGGGCCGTAGCTACCAGGGAGTCTAGAGGGCGCTCAGCTCCCCTGTAAGACAAGCAGCCCCCGCCCCCAAAATGCACGTTGTTGTAAGTGCTTTGAACTTTTACTTTCGGTGGTTTGTGAAAATGACTTTCCTGTTTCATTATAAGAATAAATACTTAACCTTATTTTGTCGTTCATCGCATTTAAAAAAAACAATTGTTGAAGTGATATGAGACGAATCACTAGGAATATCTGTGCCAGTGATTCTGTGCAATATGGCGGCAGAGCTTGTTGGTGTTAGAGCCCAGGGACACGAGAGAAACGCCGGGTCTTTCTTTCGGAGGAATGCAAAATTTTGAAGAACATTGCCTCCCCTCCAGAAAAAAAAAGGTTAGAAAGAAAGAGTGGCGGAGGTTGAGTCGTATTTGTGCAGAAAGCTAAACCCCTGTTCGTCACTTGGTAAGTGGCTATGAGATACTAATAAGTGACTATGGAGATGCTAATAGCTAAACCGCTGTTCGTCATTTGGTAAGTGGCTATGATTGCTATCATAATACCAAATTATTACTAGGATTAGGATTTTAATACTTATTTGTACATGACCTCCATTCTTCTTCTGTAAACTTTATTTGTACATGCACTCCATTTTTCTTTCCTTTTGGTGAAGTTGAGTGTTACTTTTCCATAAAAGTTTCTTCCGAGTACTTTATCACATTTAAAAAGAATGTTTTTCTCTATTGACAAAACAGCCAATTTGCTCAAGTGTACATGCCCTTGTGTTTCCCTAAATTATAGTATGTCTGGATTCTTTTTAATAGAGAAAAAGTTCTTTCGGCGGTTGCAGTTGTTGATGAAAATTTTTATAATAGGTCTGCTAGTTTTTACACCTCAATAAACACAATGTCCAATTTATTCAATTTCATGTGACTAGTAATGTATCTTACTAATTTCGTTTTTTATTCATCAAGGGAATAATAAACACGGTATTTCGGAAGAATACAGTAGCAACTATGAAGAGCCAGCATACTTGAAATAAAAATGGTGACAAACGTTGTACTTTCTTAATATACACTATCTACCAACACGTAATTGGACTCCCCTGCAATCGACGATATCTGCGGTCCTAATACATGTCACGGACGCCGCCGTTAAATATCGTGTGGAAAACAACAACGCAACCAGTCGCATGCAAGATGCCACGCAGTTCGGAGCTCTCTGATTTAGAGAAAAGTGTAATCGTCGGGTATCACAGAAATGGCCGATCCATACGTGACATATCCAGCTAGTTGAAGTACCCAAAATCGACAGTGGCCTACGTGATTGGCAAGTGGAAGATGAGAGGTGACTGTCGGAATGTGCCACGACCCGGCAGACCCACAAAACTGGGAGTTAGAGACTGACGGGTGCTGGCCAGAGAAATTCGGAAGAACCGCACCAAATCGATGGGCCACATCCTCGAGGAGTTTCAACAGGCATCCGGGAGTGTTATTTCGATTAATACTATCTGTAAGGAAGCCCATCTGCTCGGTTATCATGGACGTGCTGCCGCCCACAAGCCTTTGATCACCAAGTCCAATAGCGCTGCTCGGCTAACGTGGTGCAAAGAACGTCGACAGTGGACCGTTGAACAGTGGAAACAAGTTTTCTGGAGCGACGAATCAAGGTTCACCCTCTACCGTTCGGATGGCAGGGTTTGGCGTCAGCCTGGAGAACGCCTCCTGCCGGAATGTATTGTGCCAACTGTGAAGTTCGGAGGCGGTGGAATTATGCTATGGTGGTGTTTCTCCTTGTATGGCACGGGACCCTTGGTCGCAATTCCTGGTAGACTCAACGCAGAGACCTACTGCACCATTTTGGATGACCATGCGCTTCTTACGTTGTGGCAGTTTTACGGGGTGAACCCATGTTACTTTCAGGATGACAATGCCACCTGTTATGTTGCGAGGTCCACCATGGCTTGGTATGGTGACAATGGGGTTAATCGAATGGACTGGCCTGCGCAGAGCCCGGACCTTAACCCTATCGAGCACCTCTGGGACGAGTTGGAGCGTCGACTTAAGGGGTGCCCCCAACGTCCGAAATCGGTGAAGGAACTGACCTGTCTTCTCCAAGCCGAGTGGAAGAAAATACTGCTAGCCGTCGTACAACGCCTGATTGAGAGTATGCCCCGGATGGTCGCAGCTGTAATCGCCGCTCGTGGAGGCTCCACCAACTATTGAAAGTGAATAAACTTCGTTTTCCTTTGCTATCACAGGTGTCCAATTACTTGTTGGTAGATAGTGTATAAATATACAGTAGCCACTAGTTTTTCTACAGCATTGTCTTAAATTTCTTTGTGACACCATTTACAGCTGGCCCACTTTGTTTCTGGAATACAGCAATTAAACCAAGTCTCTGTTGGAAAAATAAATCATCAGTATGTCTCTTGTCGCTGGTCACATTCTGCTGCAGAAATGCATCTCCTCGGACTGAAAGTGATGCAAAAGCTCTGTGCAGATGGCGTTCTTGACTTTGTTTCTGGAATACAACAATTAAATCAAGTCTCTGTTGGAAAAATAAGTCATCAGTATGTCTCTTGTCACTGGTCACGTTCTGCTGCAGAAATGCATCTCCTCGGACTGAAAGTGATGCAAAAGCTCTGTGCAGATGGCGTTCTTGACTTTGTTTCTGGAATACAACAATTAAATCAAGTCTCTGTTGGAAAAATAAGTCATCAGTATGTCTCTTGTCACTGGTCACGTTCTGCTGCAGAAATGCATCTCCTCGGACTGAAAGTGATGCAAAAGCTCTGTGCAGATGGCGTTCTTGACTTTGTTTCTGGAATACAACAATTAAATCAAGTCTCTGTTGGAAAAATAAGTCATCAGTATGTCTCTTGTCACTGGTCACGTTCTGCTGCAGAAATGCATCTCCTCGGACTGAAAGTGATGCAAAAGCTCTGTGCAGATGGCGTTCTTGACTTTGTTTCTGGAATACAACAATTAAATCAAGTCTCTGTTGGAAAAATAAGTCATCAGTATGTCTCTTGTCACTGGTCACGTTCTGCTGCAGAAATGCATCTCCTCGGACTGAAAGTGATGCAAAAGCTCTGTGCAGATGGCGTTCTTGACTTTGTTTCTGGAATACAACAATTAAATCAAGTCTCTGTTGGAAAAATAAATCATCAGTATGTCTCTTGTCACTGGTCACATTCTGCTGCAGAAATGCATCTCCTCGGACTGAAAGTGATGCAAAAGCTCTGTGCAGATGGCGTTCTTGACTTTGTTTCTGGAATACAACAATTAAATCAAGTCTCTGTTGGAAAAATAAGTCATCAGTATGTCTCTTGTCACTGGTCACGTTCTGCTGCAGAAATGCATCTCCTCGGACTGAAAGTGATGCAAAAGCTCTGTGCAGATGGCGTTCTTGACTTTGTTTCTGGAATACAACAATTAAATCAAGTCTCTGTTGGAAAAATAAGTCATCCGTATGTCTCTTGTCACTGGTTACGTTCTGCTGCAGAAATGCATCTCCTCGGACTGAAAGTGATGCAAAAGCTCTGTGCAGATGGCGTTCTTGACTTTCTTTGTTTCCGGAATACAACAATTAACCCAAGTCTCTGTTGGAAAAATAAGTCATCAGTATGTCTCTTGTCACTGGTCACGTTCTGCTGCAGAAATGCATCTCCTCGGACTGAAAGTGATGCAAAAGCTCTAGGTGAGGGAAGAACTAACAAGACGCAGACGGAATCACATGGCTCTACGCGTTTTCGCATTGCGTACAATTCTAGACAGCATATTTGAGCAAAAATACTTTAAGAAATTTAAAACAGTAATTAAAAAGATTGCCCTACATAGAATAAATACTTTCTTATGAAGAAAACACAAACCTGAATCTTGGGAAGACCATGTAAAAGCCACATGATGCCATCTGCCATCAGCAACTTGCAAATCCGTCTGCAGCGGAACGTTGTTAACATAAATCTGAAGCCCGGAGCAGTCACTGAATGTCAGAGCGTTGTCCATATTTTCTCCCACATGAGCTACAGCAGCGTATGATATAGGTGTCCCGGATCTGGCTACGTCGTTGGTCTGAACCCACATGGAAACCGTGGCTTCTGATAAGGAATTACTGATTTTCACCTTCGCCATGTTAGCCACTGTAGCTTCTTCTGGGAAAGACAGCACGAAGTCGGATTCCAGTTCTGAAAAATTGTGATTATTCAAAGGATTATTAATGACTTTGGTTAAAAACAGCATGCTTTAATGACGACTAAGCATGGAAATGTTCAAATGGTAGATTTTTTTGTACACATATTTTGTCCCTTATTTCCACAATTTTTATGATTTTTTTTATGCTGTGCAAATCCTTTTATCCTTGGACTGCTATACACGAGAACTGATCGTTAAGTAACTTCCGATTAATTTTCGCGTCGGATAAGGTGTATGTAAATCGATGCCACGCAACGTCATTACACCCTCCTAACTTGAGAGCATTGTTTCGTACAGGAGTTTGACTAAAAATGAAAAGTGCTGGAGAACAGGTTCACGTGAAAAATGACAACCCACCTGGAAACAGGTTTTATTCGGAGATACGCGCAAGGAATAGGTTTCTCCGGGTAGGGAAAAGTCTGAAGCCGAGATCAATCGACAACTGCAAGAAGTCCATCGTATGGTTTTCAAGTTATGAGCATTCGGAGCATGTCAGAATGGTGTTCAAAATTGGCATACGTGAGCAAATGCGTTGATAAATGAGAAACCCAGTGACAGACCTTCAGCATCACCAAGCGATCGACGCTGAGATCTTCAGTGCAGCTGAATCTGGTGAATATGTGGAATAGTGAAATATTGTGACGTCCACCTGTGGGAGAACTGTATTTGATCATGGTCACGTTGTGTGCTGACGCTTTGCCGTGAAGCAAGGACCAATTACCTGACTCAGTCGGGTCCGCCCTAAACGCTCCGAATTCTTTTAAGCTGTCTGTCCATCACTCCTCCATAAGATTCAAACTATCTGCCCTTCCGGTAGAAATTCTTTGTGCACAACTCCTTGACAATCGAAAGAAAAAAAATCCCAAATTGTTTTAGTTCATGACTTTTGAAACTGGAGTATCTTTGATTTCGGCTAATTTTTTACAGCCCATGCAACCGATTTTCTTGTTGTTTCAGGATTGATCAACAGTAACAATGCTTTAGCACGTTTGTTGCAAAATAAAAAAAGTACGTGCTTATATAATCACTTTGTCCGTTCATCCGTTTATGGACATCATATCTCGGTAACTATTTGTCCAATTTGAAAAATTATTTTTGCATTGGGAAGCTTGAAATGTAAAAAACAATTATCCTTTCCTTCAGGATTTTCCCTAGTGCACAACTTTGTCGCTAGTATGCAGATGCTGTCGAATTCAAAATGCATATTATTATATATCATTTCTTCTAAATATCCGACTGAAAAAATTATTTCTACTCTTCGATGTTATTTAAAGTGAAGAGTATTTTAAATACAGTTTCTTTTTCAAGTAGTGCCCATTTTTTCGCTAGGGGTTGTAACATTAAATTGCGATTTCCTCTATAGCTTTGCTTCTAAAAGTCAGATTGGATTTTTTTTTAGCGTCGAATCGATATTTTGGTTGGAAATATTCTTCATATACTTTCTAGTTTTCGTAAAGAACGGCTTTGCCACTAGGGGGCGTAACTGTATATTTCCATTTCTGATGTATTTTCAGCAAAACCTGCGTTACTGAAAACTTGATTGAAAAAATTATTTCGTGATTGGATACCGGTCATTACGAAAACACTTTGGAAAACACCTTTTGCTAAAAATAATAAATTATTTTTTCACTAGGGGGCATAGTTGCGTATCTTATATTTCTCGATATTTCTGCTTCTAAATATTATATTTAAAAAAAAATTCTTTTAATACCGGATATGTGACGTATATTCTAAATTAACTTTCCATTTTAGTTTCTTTCCCTATGTAAATCTTGAGTTTGTTCTCAGTTATACTTCACACTTAACGTGATATCTTCTCTCTCCAACGAATACTGTTGGCAACACGATTGGGGTAGAATGAACGTGACGTATGCATGTTATGAGATAAGAACCAGAGATATAAACTACGAGTCAACCGTTACTCGTGTGGAGTGTGGGGTGTGGAATGTGGATGTGGTTGATACAGATTTGTTAAATAAAATGTGAAGTGCTACGATGTACTAATGAAAGCATCTGGAATAAAGCCAATTTCCATAAGTTTGACTTCTGTTTAAATGTTTCGTCTGGCCGTTAAGGTATAATTTAGGAACTCTTTCATCGTATGGTTATGTTTTTAAAATAACGTAGAAGTACGAAAAGACTTACGTTATAGATACCTTTTAACATGTGGAACACTTTATTGTATCTATTACGCTGCTCAAAAGAATTAGGAGAGAAAAGATGTTGTGCAGAAAATCATGTACGACTGACGCTGTTGAACGTAAAATAATATTTTTATATACAGTACAATATTCAGTAACATCGGTAAAAAAAGCACATTTTATGCAATGTTGTCATTTAATGCACATGATCCGATATGCTATACAACAATATGTGTATCTGTACAACAACAAAAAATGACTTTTTGAAGGTGGTAACTGACCTCTAGTAGGGTGTGTGGTCCTCTCGAACGGCTAAGGCAGCTACACAGATGTGTAGCATGAAACTGATGAGGTTATCGAGGTTGTTTTGGGGGTATCTTCGCCCCACCTCATTAAGGGCAGTCTGAAGTTCACGAAGATTCAACGCAGGTGCCAGCCGAGCTGTAATGCGTCTGTCAAATGCGTCCCAGACATGCTCAATTAGATTTAAGTCAGGGGAGCATGCTGGCCACTCCATGTGCTCGATTCTCTCCTCTTGAAACATGTTGTCCGCTAGCCAAGCTCTATGAAGTCGAGCTTAATCGTCCATGCAAAGGAACGAAATACCGACGGCTGTAGCATACGGTATGACAATAGGTCTGAGAATCTCGTCTATATATCTCTGGGCCAACAGACTGCCATTTTGGATGATGAACAGATCTGTGCGTTCACTGACCTTTTTGTCTGCCTAGACCATCAATCCATATTCATCGTAATGTGATGCTTGCTACACAAAAGATGGGCTATTTCGTGTGCCAGGTCCTCTCCAGATAATAATTCGTCGATTGTCACACAACAGACGAATCTCTGCTCGTCAGAGAAGAGAACTTTACTCCATCCGTTGTGTCCCCAAAAACGATATTCCTGAGCTCAGTTTCTATGGGTCGTACGGTGTCGTGCGGTTAAAGGGACAGACACTATTGGTCTACATAAATAAAGGCGACCTTGGTGAAAGCGATTTCGGATAGTTTAAGTTCACATCCTGCGTTCTGTTGACACAAGAAGCTGGAGCTATGTAGCATTTTGCCGCCTGATCTGACGGGCTATTAACAATAGATAACGGTCGTTCCTTGCTGTAATTACTCGTGGACGGCATTGACCTTTCCTTCTTTGAGCACTTCCCGTATCCTGGAATCGTGTGCACAGTTGAGAAATCACACTTCTTGACGCACCAATGGCTTCTGCTACCACCCGTTGTGTCTGACCTACTTCCAGCCTGCCAGTAGCACTCCACGCTATCGATTCTCGTAAATCATGCTGTTGAGACATCGTTCGAACCGAAGACTTCAAGAAAAGAAATGTTACGATAAACACAGCAGAATAAGGGAGCTTCCGAAAAATCTTCGTTTTTATCCTAATCTGTGATTTATAATTTGCATAAGATATGCAGGATTCAGCTGTCTGTGTTACACTATACTTGTGTTTTCTACGTGTCGGCATCACACGATTGGCTTGTATAATGTCTCCAAAGTCACATGCCCCATAATTATTTTAAGCAGTGTGTATTACTCAGTGTTTGTGCATGAATTGTTTGCCAATGATTTAAACTGGAGACGGAAAGCATGTAGGTTTGGTGAAAGCAAAATCAACAATATTACGCGGAACTCAAATTCCTTCTCCCATGAGATGATGTCAGCAAGACTAGGTGGCAAACCACCATTGCACTATATTTCCTTGATGCCTCAGTTAATCATCGAAAATACCTGGATATGGTGATGAACTTGTTTGTACCACAACTAAACAGCGTTAGAAATGGTGTTTGGTTCTAACAGGATGGGCATTGACACATTTTTTCATAGCAAAAAGGCAATATCTCTGTGAAGATTTTTCAGGACAATAAGTTAATTATGGGTTGCACGTGGTACTTGCCTTCCACCTTATTACTCATCTCTCAGTATGCGACAGGTCCCCTGTTGAGTTTCATAAAGAACATTTTCGCACATTAGCATTACGAAGCTACTGATAAAAGACGCTCTGCTCTGGTACTTGGTTTCAGCCGAGTCCTTCAGAAAAGAATCCTACAACACAACCTGAAGTTCAATTCTTCCCTGTTATGAGAATAACACAGCACAGGTGTTTACATTCTCTGAGCATCAAAATACACTGACGGAAAAAAATCCCAACACCACGAAAAAATAGTTGTAGAGGAATGAAAAGGCGGCAATACATTTGTATAGGTAACATATTTAATCGATTAAGGTTTCAAGATCACAGCTTATTGTAAGCGCGAGAAGAGCCATTTTAAATGTGAAATTCTGGTACATTAATAACTGGTGTAACCGCCAGAATGTTGAATGCAAGCACGCAAACGTTCATGCATTGTGTCGTACAGGTGCTGGATGTCAGTTTGTGGGATGGAGTTCCATGCCTGTTGCACTTGGTCGGTCAATACAGGGACGGTTAATGCTGGTTGGGGTGACGCTGGAGTTGTCGTCCAATGATGTCCCATACGTGCTCGATTGGTGAAAGATCTGGTGATCTAGCAGGCCACGGCAAATGTCGACACTCTGTAGAGCATGTTGGGTTACAACAGCAGTATGCGGGCGAGCGTTATCCTGTTGGAAAACGCCCCCTGGAATGCTGTTCATGAATGGCAGCACAACTGGTTGAATCACCAGACCGACGTACAACTGTGCCGTCAGGGTGCGTGGGATAACCACGAGAGTGCTCCTGCTGTCATAGGAAATTTCTCCCCAGACCATAACACCAGGTGTAGGTCCAGTGTGCCTCGGCCGCAGACAGGTTGGCTGCAGGCGCTCACCTGGCCTCCTTCTAACCAACACACGGCCATCACTGGCACCCAGGCAGAACCGGCTTTCATCAGAAAACACAACAGATCTCCACTCCGTCCTCCAACGAGCTCTAGCTTGACACCACTGACGTCGCAAACGGCAGTGGTTTGGAGTAAGTGGAATGCACGCTACAGGGCGTCTGGCTAGGAGCTTTCCTTCAAGTAACCGATTTGTAACAGTTCGTTGTGTCACTGTGGTGGCAACTGCAGCTCGAATTGCTGTCGCAGACGCGGTACGATGCTCCACGGCCATACGCCGTACACGGCGGTCTTCCCTCTCAGTAGTGCCACGTGGCCGACCGGAACCCGGTCTTCTTGAGGTAGTACCTTCCCTTGACCACCGCTGCCAATAATCATGCACAGTGCCTACATTCCTGCCAAGTCGTTCTTCAATAGTGCGGAAAGAAAATCCACCTTCTCGTAGCCCTATTAGACGACCTCGTTCAAACTCCGTGAGCTGTTGATAATGGCTTCTTCGTCTTTTTAAAGGCATTCTTGACTAACATCAACACACTACGTCGAATCTCAACGATAACTAACGCTCACGAACGTTACAGCGCGTATTTACAGCAAACCTGCTTTGCATGTTCCGAGGGGCGCTACTAGCGCCACACGTATGCGCCGAGCGCGAAATTTGCATAGACGTCATCTTACAGATGTACTCTCACCGCCTACCAACTGTCGTTTATCTAACACAACCCCTTCTTGGTGTTGGGATTTTTTTTCCGTCAGTGTATTTGGCCATGTTTCAGAATGCTATATTTATGTCCGTTTTGCTATTTATCACAACACTACGCCATACTATAGAAAGCACAAAGGTGCTTTTACACTGACGTATTTGGAGGATTTTCACTTTCAGCACAAAGGTATATTTCATTACAGGGTAGCAAGACTTCGTAGTTAACCTGTAAAATTTATGAAATGGAAGTTTCGCAAAACATTTTAAAGTTAAGGAGGAGGTCAAGTAATATTGCTTCCTATGTTTTCAATGGATAAACTTCTGTACACATTTTCTTCACAATTAATGCGTTCCCAAGGATGAAAATTTTAACATCGATTAAAACATCTTCATTTTATAACTTGGAATACTGAATATATTCAAAAACCTAACCATAATTATGCAATCCAACATTTGTTTGTCTACTGACGTCATCAAAGTACAAGTCGCGCCATCTTCTTTCTGGTTTCAACACCACCAAAAGAAAAGTTATTGATTTTTAATATAATTATGGCTATGTTTTTGAAAATATTAAGTATTCCAAGTTATAAAATGAAGCTATTTTAATCGATGTTCAAATTTTCATTCTTGGAAACGCATTAATTGTGAAGAAAATGTGTACAGAAGATTTCCCATTGCAAGTATGGGAAGCAAAATTACTTGACGTCCACCTTAAGGCAGAAATAGCAAACTAGTCCTTCGCTAGCACTTGTGATGATGTTATGAGAAAATCAGGAAACACTTACTGTTTTCACATCTGGAGCCGCTCCATCCCGGAGAGCAGAGGCATCTATATCCTCCCACGAGATCCAGACATGTGGAACCTGTGTAGCAATTATGATCTTGGCATTCATCTATATTTATATCGCAAAATTTTCCAGTCCAGCCATGATCGCAAGAGCACGAATAGCTCCCAATTCCATCAATGCAGCTGAAATTCAGGTAACACGCTCAAATGAATAAAGTTTGCGAAAATGGCATGAACAACTTAAAAATTTTGCATTATATGTGATTTACTCTTCCATGAATGAAACAAAAAAGAACTTGAAAAATTATGACGTCTATGGAATCATTCAGTGGCACTCTTATATGCCTGTTATATCATGCTAATGTTTTAAAACAAAAACAACACTTTAGGAAAATGTAATAGCTATACAACTAAAATGTAGGGTTCTTATAGACGGCTAGCTTAGAATCATTGCTATCAACATGAGTGCTCTTTCATTATGACATTTCATGCTTTCAAATTTTACCAAAAACTAACGCGCCCAAATTATATTTTTTCAGTTCATTTACTCGTGACATCTGCTACAGTAGTGTGGCAAAATTCATATCACAGGAACACCAATACGAATAGGCTCAAAGCTTGAAAAACACTGCATCAGGTAATTGAAACATTGCCAACAGCCCAGGAGGCTATGTTGTCAAAGGCGCACGTTTGTTAGTCGTCCGAAATACGCCCGAGTTCGAGGTATAGGTGGGGCGCTTTAACTACATCGCTGGTTCTCTACCTCTATCGGAACTAGTGGCCCTACATTAGGGACGGGCGACTTCCTATAGCTCTAAGAACGGCTCACGATGGTCGTTAAACTCCAAAAACGAAAAATTAATTAGAAGTTGCGAGTGCAGTGGAATGTATGTTCTACACCGAAGAGCAATTGAATTAGAGATACCTGTCTAGTAACGTGTAGCACCACCTTTCGCCCTGATGACGGCGGCGACTCGTCTCGACATGGACTCGACAAGACACCGGAAGCGTTGGGAAGCTATACGGATCCACGACCACCGAACAAGCTCTCACAATTCACGAAGATTTGATGGAGAGGGGTCAGAGCCTCGAACATCTCTCTCGATGGCATTTCAGATGTGCTCGATGGGATTGAGGTCAGGTGGCCTAGCTGGCCAAAGAAGCGAGGTCACGTCGGTGGAGTGTTCATCCAACCATTCGGATACAATTCGGGAGCGATGGCACGGTGCATTGTCTTGTTGTAGGATGAGGTTTCAAGTGGGATGTTGAAGACGCACAAACGGGAGCAAATGGTCGTCCAGGATATCCCGGTAACGTTGACCTGTGAGAGACGATGTCACACGTACCAGGGATCCCATTTCAGTCCACGTAAACCGTCCCCAGACGACAATGGCACCCCCACCAGCTTGAAGAATATCCTATTGGCAAGAAGGATCCATCGCTTCATGTGGTTTGCACCGTACTCGTATCTTTCCATCCGCATGTACCAACGTGAATCTCGACTCATCAGTCCAGGCAACATTTTTCCACATCTCTAGGGCCCAGTGGCGATGTTCCCGCGCACATGCTAATCTTTGCACCTTGTGATGTGCGGTCAGCAGCGGTATCTTCGTGGGACGATGGCTTCTGTACCCCATAGCGAGAAGACGGTTCTGGATGGTGTGGCTGCTTACACGTTTTTGTGCACCAGCGTTAAATTGTCGAGTGATTTCTTGCACTGTGGCCCGTCTATCCGCTATTACAATGCGAGCTAGCCGACGATGACTCCGCTCATCCACACGCTGTTGTCGACGGCAGATGGTTTTACCGGATTCGATGTACTCACGGTGCACCCGTGACACAGAGGCTCGTGAAAATCCCAGTGCCTGCACGACTTCCGAGATGGAGTGACCCATTCGTCGGGCCCCGACAATTTGCCCACGATCAAATGCGCTTAGATCCTTCGTGTTACCCATACGGCGTCCGACTCTTACTGATTACCGTCGCATCACTCCTTATATTGTCGGATCGCTGCATACGTCATGTGGTTTCCGTTTACAGGACCGTCCACATCGCCACGTTTGCATAACGTCAGCTGCCTCTAAATCAATTGCTCTTCAGTGTAGATAAAGCTGCATGCATAAAATATTTCGCATATGCTAACACGACTTCAGTGCCTTGAGCATACGTTAACCGTCTGCCACGTTCCAACCTTCGAATTAACCTTCAAACGTTTTATTCAAATTCCATCTGAGTGTCATCGTTTTGGGGTTTAACAACCACCTTGAAAAACTCTAACGGCTATACGTAGTGGTCTGTCTATAATTTGGGGCCACTGGCTCCAGATAAGAGAGAGAGAGAGAGAGAGAGAGAGAGAGAGAGAGAGAGCAAGTGCCGTACGACAAGCGCAGCACCTCTGCCTCATTTCAGGGCTCTAATCCAGGCTCATCTCAGACAAATGGTCAGAAGCCAGCGCCTCAGACTACTCAGCCAACAGGGCTTCCATACACTAACTGAACTACAAATGCTAATGTATAAAATACCCACTGGATTTCATTTACTTGAAGGAGAACAGATCGTTTTTTGAAGCTTTGTACTGGCATAAGGTTTAAGATTTTTAAATCCAGTTATCATGTTCAAAGCTCCCCCTCCGGATGAATGTCGTGTATCTTATAATTGTTCTGTATTTAAGTTATAATACATGAGGCGCATCCTGAAGTAACATATCCGGAAATATGAAGCTGGTATATCTTGGTGTCTCCAGGTCATTTATATGCCACATTTTATGTAAGTAGATTTTATCTCTGCAGGGAAAAGGTTAAACCAAGGCCGTCTAGAAAATTCAAGGCTATGACATTAGAGAAATGACTTCCCTCTTTTAGTGATGTCACGTACAAAGCAAGGCATCCGATTGGTTTCCAAAGCTCTCGTATATGACGTCAAACACGACACCGACGTATCAGGCAGTGTAACATAAGAGTGACGTCATAAACAAAGGGAACTCATCCTTCTAATGTCATGGTCTTTTGTTTTCTAGACGGCTTTGGTTCAATTCAGGAATAGTGTTGTGTCAGATTAGATGGAACTAACTATGAAATGTGTTTGCTGATGATTGTAGACTCTGTCTCTGCCAGTTTGATCACTATCCCTTCCGATACAACTAAGCGCAGGCGTTATTAATACCGAGTGTCATGGATAAGTTCTAGATGTTGGAATTTGGACCTCATAGCTGTAGTTATCAAGAGTTCAGGTTTCTATTTTTTTCATACAAATCTCTACAATATATTTACGGATCTAGAGAAAGTGTATGACAGAATACCAAGTCGTACAGTGTACATCAAGAAAGAAAGAGTTTTCTGAAAAACTGATAAGAATTGTACAAGTAATGTACAAAAATACAAAAAGAGCTGATAAAATTAGTATACGTATTTAGACTCCAGGAATCAGCTTTGAGCCCTTGCACTCTTTTGTGAGTGTGTGTGTATGTGGGGGGGGGGGATTAAAGACCAGCGTTAGCAACTCGATGGGCTATAAGCAGTCGTTAATTCCTAATTTACTGCTCCTGGTTCCAGGGAAGGCAGAGAGAACCTGCACCGTGAGACAAACACAACATCCGTGCCTCACCAGGATTCGTACCCGAACCCATCATGGACGAATGATCAGGAGCTGGAGCTTAGAACAGTGCGCCCTTGTACTTTCGTAACTAAATATTCCGGATGCATAGGGTGAAAGTGTGAACAAAGGCACATAAGATTTTTACTGCTGATGATTGAGATTTTACATCAAAATCAGCAGATTTCAAAAAATTATAGACTCACAGATGACCATGGAACAGGTTAATCTTCAGATATACGTGGCAGAAACGTATATATGTGGTCATTTCCATAGGTGATCAACATTTCGTAGTGTATTGTAAGAAGGTAGATGATGACAGAACAGTTTAGGCACCTGCGCTTAATCTTACAAAAGGATGGCACCTGCAAGGAAGTAGTTAGAAAATAGGTGAGAGCAGAATGGAATAAATAGAAAGAAATGTTTGGCGTAATCTGAGTAGAAAGCCCCAACAAAACTTAAATCAAAAATACGAATGACAGCTGCAAGACTTGATTTTATATGGATCAGAAACTTGGGCAACCGAGAAGAATTAAATTGAAAATGCTTAGATGGATTAAAAGGATAACAAAAAGAGCTGTAACGTACCAGGAGATGTGACGTACCTGCCAGAAGGACGCACACGACATAAAGGCAGATAGGAATCAGAACAAATGTCCGCGTAGCTTAATTGGTAGAGCAACTTATTCCGGAATGAGTGGACCCGGGTTCGAACCCCGGCGCGGATAAAAATGACGGAGAAATTCACTTCGTTATAATGGCGCCCGAACTATCCGGATGACCCGACCGTTCAAAATCTCGCATTGGTGTGATCTTATTTCCACACCGCGAGATAGGAAAAATATGAGCAGCACTTCGAAAGAAAAAAAAAAAAAAAAAAAAAGAAAAATAAGGGGGAGATCATGTAACGTACCAGGAGATGTGACGTACCTGCCAGAAGGACGCACACGACATAAAGGCAGATAGCAATTAGAATCAATGTCCGCGTAGCTTAATTGGTAGAGCAACTTATTCTGGAATGAGTGGACCCGGGTTCGAACCCCGGCTCGGATAAAAATGACGGAGAAATTCATTTCGTTATAATGGCGCCCGAACTATCCGGATGACCCGACCGTTCAATATCTCGCATTGGTGTGATGTTATTTCCACACCGCGAGATAGGAAAAATGTGAGCAGCACTTCGAAAGAAAAAGAAAAATAAGGGGAGATGATGTAACGTACCAGGAGATGTGACGTACCTGCCAGAAGGACGCACACGATATAAAGGCAGATAGGAATCAGAATAAAATGTCCGCGTAGCTTAATTGGTAGAGCAACTTATTCCGGAATGAGTGGAACCGGGTTCGAACCCCGGCGCGGATAAAAATGACGGAGAAATTCACTTCGTTATAGAGCACACAGGAGAAATGTACACATGAAAAAAGATCTATGAATTAGAACAGTCAGTGAAAATCTAAGAGAAAGTCGTCTAAGATGAGCGGGACATGAATGGAAAAGAGAGGAAGACAGCCGAAGTCCGAATGCAATGAAAAAGGAGGTACCGGGAAAAGGGAAGACTAAAACAACGGATGTTGGACAAAATAATATAGCACATGAAGTAAGCCAAGGTAAAGAGGCAAGATGTAGAGAATAGAAAATGGAGAGAGAAGCCTTATTCGAGTGGCAGATCGTAGAACTATCTTGAACAAAAGCTTCTAAAACAACCAAGTTGTAGTTGTTTGCCATCAAATTTTAATTCACCAACAGAAGGACAATTATTATCCGTACGCAGCTGAACTTACCAGGGTGATTTTTATAGAAGCACAATATTGATGTTATTCTATGTTCACTGCTTTGGGAACATTACACAGGTGCATATACAATTCTGAGGCAAAAAGAGCTGTTCTCGCGAGAAAGTCCATGCACAACGCCTAAGGGGAAGTTTGCGGGTCTGCATGTCAGACTGTTATCTAGAAACTTTTTGACGAGAGTAAAGAAGTGGGATTAAAGATGAACATACAAAAAACAAAATTTATGTTCAGTGCTTTATCAAGAACGGAATATTTAGAGGATGTTGGAGCAAAATTAGAGGTAGTTGATTCATACATCTTCCTTAGGCAATCAATATCAAGCAAGTACCACATCTAAGAAGAAAGTACTAGGCCTATAAAATTTGGTTGGACTGCATTTGGAAGAAATGGTGTGATTTTCAAGAGACATTTCCCATTATGTTACCTAATACTCTTCACTATTTATGTATTATAACACACGACTCATGAATCTAAAAACTCTTTTAATGGCGTAAATACAAACACTCAATAATTGAATTGTTTCAGTGTTGCCTGCGACCTTTCTAAGCTCTGAGAAATATTGAGTGTTTGTATTTACGCTATTAAAAGCGGTTTTAAACTCATGTGAGTCATGTGTCTTTACCACTATATTTTAAAAGAAAAGGGTTTACTCAGTGCATCCTCCCAGTTCTTACTTATGGGTCAGACACATGAACTTTAAATAAAAATGACATACAGAACAATGGGCAACTCAAAGAAGCACAGAGTATGCTTAGTATAACCAAGAAGGATAAGGATTGGAACTTCTGAATCAGAAAAATGACAAGAATTGAAGACATCATGATCAAAGTGAAGACCCTCAGTGGCAATAGCCTGGACATATTGCTTGAACGGCCACTCTCGGACACTTGAAATACTTGACTGGACACCAAGGGACAGGAAAATACCCAGAACAATACCCGTGGGACATGGGTGGATGAAATATGAAAGCATGCCGGAGTGATATTGAACAGAATGCCTAGAGAAAGAGAGAGAAATCTGGAAGAGACTTAGGGAGACTTTCACCCATCGGTGGATTCAAAATGGTTGATAACGATCATTATCTGTGAAAGATACGGTATGTTGTACAGAAATAAAGACATAATATTGCAGCTTTCCTTGAGGACGCTTATTTTGCAACTTTGTTCCAAACGTGGGTGCAGAATAAGTGTGTCAATCGTGCATCGAAAGTTTAAGAATGTGGAAAAACGGAAATAGCCATTTTCAGTTCCTATGATATGGAGAGAACCAACGAACAATCGCAACAATTATTATTTCTGTCTTGCAAGAGTGGAAGTATACAGAGATAAAACAAGAAAAGCATTGTATATCCCGATATTTTATCAGCAGTCAAGTCCGTACCTATTGAAGACGATCGTCCCCTTCCTTGCCCACCTGTTGCATTGGAGAACGTGACTTCAGACACGGAACAAAATCAGTCAGGTTCAGAGGCAGAAACCGGCGTATATCAAGGCCGTCTAGAAAATACAAGGCCATGATATTATATAGATGCATTCCCTCTTTTAGTAACATCACGCGGAAAGCAAGATACCCGGCCGTGCAACACGCGAGTGACGTCACAAATGGAAGGAACTTATATCTCTAATGTTATGGCTTTGCATATTCTAGATGGCCTTGCGTATATCAACCCGAAGTACACTGGTGTGCAAAAATTAAGGACGAAGAGGAGAAATTAGCATAACAGCGGAACGAGCAGGCAGAACGGACCGAAAGACCACTCAGGAGATAGACTAGGGTCCGGTACGGTAGGGCATGCGCATATATGCAGCCTGACGTAGATGGGGGAGTGTCGGAAGGGTATAAAGCACACGGGGGTGTACGCTCAGCAATTCGGTGAAAGCTATTGCACGGTGTACATTGGTTTGAACTACGTCGAGTTGCTGCCACCGTGTGATATGGCCAACAGGCAAGCGAGTAGACGACATCTGGATGGTTTTACCCCAGGTCGCGTCATTGGGAAGTTGGAAGAAGGTCGAAGTGGGACTAGTGTGGCCGAGGAGTTCTGGATCGCTCACAGCATCGTTTAACAAGCTTGGAGAGCATTTCAAACGGCAGGAACAGCTGTCCGAGAGTTTAGCGGTGGTCGTCCACGAGCAACCACGGCGGCGGACGACCGGTATATTGTCCTACAGGTGAGAAGAGACAGACGGCAGACAGCGGGAGAAATCGCAAGGCACATGCAACAGACAACTAGACGTCCGTTATCGCGTTTTACCGTAGCCAGGAGGCTGCACAAAGGTGATCTATTTGCACGACGACCAGTACGGTGTGTGGCATTAACGCCTGCTCATCGGAGACGGCGGTTTCTGTGGTGCCAGGAACACAAGAACTGGACACATCAGCATCGGGGTCGAGTTCTCTTTACGGATGAGAGCCAATTTAGTCTGACGAGAGATTCTGGACGTATGTATACACATCTGGAGAGAGCAGGGAACACGCAATCACACCTCCAACATCATCGAAAGGGACCGGTTTGGAGGTGGCGGAGTTCTCGTTTGGGGCAGTATCATGCTTGGTGGCCGTACTGACCTCCACATCTTTCAAGGAGGTTCAGTCACTGGTGTCCGCTATTGTACCTAGGTTCTCCTGCCTCACGTGCTTCTGTTTAGAGTTGCTGTGGGTCCTGAGTTCCTCTTCATGGACGACAACGCTACACCTCATCGTACAGTGGCTGGTGCAGAGCTGTCGGAGAGTGAAGATATTTAATGCATGGATTGGCCAGCAACGTCCCCGGACCTAAATACAATCGAACACGTGTGGAACCTTCTCTGGAGACGCTTGGCAGCACGTCACCTGCCGCCAGCAACGATTCCGCAGCTGCGATTGGCGCTACAAGAGGAATGGGCCGCGATGCCTCAACAGCTCCTTGACAACCTCGTACTCAGCATGGACAGGCGTTGTAAATCCTGCAACGCAGTCAGGGGTGTTTATATCCCCTACTAAAGACTGGATTTTTCTTGGCAGCCGCCTGTCACATGGACGTTTCTGTCTTCTGTCCAGTTGTGCTCGAAGCTACCTTTTCAATAAAGTGCCTTTGTATCCTTTGGATTATATGTTTGGACGGTTTTGCTCACTTGTCCCATATTCTTACATCTTGGGGATCCTATGGTATGATTTGAGTCGATGTGGAGCACTTCTGCACGACGTTACATTCGAAAAACCGTCTCATCCTTAATTTTTGCACGCCAGTGTAAATGATTCCATCCACAGTTGTTTACTCAGCATGAAATTAATGATCTAGTGAGATATTTGGATTTGTCTAAAAAATTTATCGAGCATCTCCATTCATTCAAGAACTTATTACTATCATGGATGCATTTTGCATGGTATATACAGTGGTGCCCAAAATTGTGAACACTTTTTGGAAATTTCATGTTTGGCAACTTTGCACGCTTATAGGAAATGTTATGTTTTACTAAATGAAAATGTTTATATATCAATTGAAAGAGAACTTAAAGCGGAATTCAATACAAAAACAGAATTTAAAATATCTGCAGACAAAAAAAAAAGATTATGTTTGCTTTAGTCTAAAAAAAAAAAAAAAACAGATGTGATTCAGTTAAGATGCAATATGTGAGTGCAAACCCTACTGGTCCTTTTTCTGGAAATCAAAAAACGGCAGTAGCTCCGCTACATCATGTTTCAAATTGGGGAAAGTCGGTGTAAATGAAGTGTAATTAGAGATTATGTGCATACTTTTAGTATTTCTTGAAATTTAAAGTTTAGTTATTAAAAGAACAGTGGCACCAAAGAAAAGAGTTGATCGGATATCTACGAAAAGAAACATATTGTTGTATTACGTGAATCGGCTGTTTCCTGTAATGAAATTGCAAGGCAAGTAGCTGGGAAGGTGACAACATCTGGAGTACGAAAGTGTTCACGTTACCAAGAAACAAAGTCACTGAAAACCAAAGCAGGAAAAGACCGTAAGAAGAGCACAAAACCTGTTAACGACAGAAGAAGAAAAAGGCTGTGTCTCAAGGACAGAAGAATTTCATCTTAGGCCATAACAGGTGAACCGAGTGCAACTGGTGTTTTTTATAGTTCAAGAACAATAAGGAAAAAACGATTAGATATGGGACTAAGAGCTAGGATTCCGAGAAAAAGCCCTATCTGAATCTACAGTAGCTTAAGAAACGACCACAATGGGCAGAAAAACACATTGAATGGACAAAGATCAGTGGAAGCAAGGGATTTGGAGTGACCAAAGTAAGATATATTTATTTGGTAGTGATGGGAGAAAATACAGAGGGTGAGTCGAAAGTTTTGCAATATCTGCATAAACGCACGAGCTGCGGAGGTATGTCACGTGTTTAAATTAGTTCAAGTCGCGCACTGCACTCAGTCGAAAGGGATATAAAGTGGTAGTCGTTGTTGTCAACAGCATTACATGTCCTCGTTCTGTCTGTGGTTAGGACTTCTAAAAGATGAACAGCCACAACCGGCTAATTAGGGAACTTTTGCTTTACGAGTTTGAACTCGGTCATAACGCTACTCAAGCAACACGAAACACTTGTCATGCGAAAATGGAAGGTTCCGTGGACCACAGC
Organism: Macrothele yani; assembly: GCA_039090855.1. Classification (NCBI taxonomy): domain Eukaryota; kingdom Metazoa; phylum Arthropoda; class Arachnida; order Araneae; family Macrothelidae; genus Macrothele; species Macrothele yani. The sequence continues at coordinate 46,688,695 of CM077004.1, forward strand.
ACCGTAACCAGATGGTTCAAGAAATTTCACTCAGGTGACAGAAACCTCGACGATCAGCCAAGGTCAGGTAGTTCGCGAACCGTGGATTCGGAGGCTGTGCGCCAGACCGTAGAGGCAAATCCGACAACCAGCACTCAGGAATTATCAGGCGAGCTGGGCATGTCACAGGCCACCGTAGTTCGTCACATTCAGGTGCTCGGCAAGGCATACAGGAGCTGCCGCCTTGTCCCTCACGAACTGACGCCAGCTGAAGCAAACCGCCGAGTGGAAGTGTGCATGCAACTACTAGAAAACTTGTCCGATGTAAGTTTCATTAAGAGAATTATTACGTGCGATGAAAAGTGGGTCTATATCCATAATCCTAACACACAACGGCAGTGATTAATCCCAGGCCAGCTTCCAGAACCTATTGCCAAATGTCGGCGCTTCGAGCACAAGGTGATGCTCTGCGTCTTGTAGAATTTCGATGGGATCTTGCGGATCCATTACGAATTTGTTCCAGACGATCGGACGATCAATACCAACTTCTACTTTGAACAGCTGGAGCGGGTGTATGCCGTTTTGGTGGAGAAGTACCTGGTACTGGTGAACAGAAAGCGCGGTCTCCCGCAAGCAGGACAACGCTCGGCCTCATACCGAGCGAAAAACCCGGGCAAAACTCCAGGAACTTGAGGACATCGAACTGATGCCACACCCAGCATATAGTCCGGATCTTGCCCCGTCGGATTATTACCTGTTCCAGTCTATGGCCCACTTCCTTCGCGGACGGCAAACCAGTAGGAAGTGGCAGCTGGGATAAGTATGTTCTTCGCCTCGAAGGACAAGAACTGGTACCGCCGCGGAATCGAAGAACTGGCAGACGGATGGCTAAAGACGGTGCAACACGATGGCCTATACTTTGAATGCTAGTCAGCTTTCGTCGTAAAGGTACGTATGAAGACATAAAGTAATCCAAATATTGCAAACCTTTCGACTCACCCTCTGTAGAATCGAAGAACTGGCAGACAGATGGCTAAAGACGGTGCAACAGGATGGCCTATACTTTGAATGCTATTCAGCTTTCGTCGTAAAGGTACGTATGAAGACATAAAGTGATACAAATATTGCAAAACTTTCGACTCGCCCTCTGCAGAATCGAAGAACTGGCAGACAGATGGCTAAAGACGGTGCAACATGATGGCCTATACTTTGAATGCTATTCAGCTTTCGTCGTTAAGGTACGTATGAAGACATAAAGTGATACAAATATTGCAAAACTTTCGACTCACCCTCTGTAGAATCGAAGAACTGGCAGACAGATGGCTAAAGACGGTGCAACATGATGGCCTATACTTTGAATGCTATTCAGCTTTCGTCGTAAAGGTACGTATGAAGACATAAAGTGATACAAATATTGCAAAACTTTCGACTCACGCTCTGTATGTGAGATATGTCGAGTGGAGAAGAGCTACTTCCTGCCTGCATGGAAACAAATGTAAAGCACCCAACAGGTGTTATAATTTAAGCATGTATGCTAGCAGATGGTGTTGGCTCCTTTTATGTAATCGAGGGCACGCTGAACGCAATAAAATATACTGACACTATCCTGGAACCAAAACTGTTACCTTCCATCAGGAATCTGTTTCCCAATAATGCACCATTTCTTTTCAGCAGGATTCAGCTCCCTGTCACACAGCACAAATATGCAAACAATGTTTCACAGTAAAGAACATTCCATTGCTGACCTGGCCAGGGAGCAGCCCTGACCTGAACCCGTTAGAAAATGTGTGGCCGTACGAATGAAGCATCCGTCAAATAAAAGACAATTAACTGAGGCTATAAATAATCTCTTTTTCAGGCACCACGTAATAGCGAAGGCAGAGGTTTAAACACTTGTTGGTTCAATGAGACATCTCTGTGGTACTGTTTTAAACAATAAAGCCTCCGCTACGAAATACTGATAGTACATTGCAATCGTAAGTATCTAAAATTATTTTTTCGGATTGTAGTGTAGATTTATCATGATGGCAGTATTCGCAGCATAACTTTTCTTTTACTACATATATTTGAATTCTGTTTTTTGCTGTGCATTCAACATTAAGTTCTCTTTCAATTGATATATAAACTATTGCGTTTAGTGAAACATAACGTTTCCTATAGGCCTGCAAATTTGCAAAACATGACATTTTCAAAAAGTGCCCACAATTTAGGCTACCGCTGTACATCGTGAACGGGAATTTGTACCACATTTTCCAGAAGAGGTGTCAATGATATGTTATCATAACATCTGTGGATTGATGAACTACCTGGTACTGCTGACAGTAATTTTTCACTTACCTGCCTCCATTCTTGCATGTAATTCCTTCGCAGTCATTAATATTTGTCGAGCAGTTCATTCCGTCGAACCCGTCAGAACATATGCATAATGGTGAGTCATCTTTAACCACACAGGTGCCACCGTTAAGGCAAAATTCCTCTTCAGAGCAAAGATCCAGCTTCGTATCGCAGTTGTCTCCAGAATATCCAGGCCGGCAAATGCATGTGTAGTTAGCGATCTGAAAAATTGTGTTTCTTCACTAGTTTAAAAAAATGGTCCCTGATATTCAGTCACATAAAAATGCAATAAGCGGAACATACACCATTGTTTGGTTTTCACATATGAGTTGTTGTAGGATTACTATCCTCAAAAACTGATATCAAATTGATTTTTTTTTAATAATCAAGATTGTTATTAGAAAGGTTCCTGAAAATACACTCGATAACATTAACTTTACTGCATGCACCCCTAATCACTTTTGGAATTTATCTAATGATACATAGAAAACTGTAAGGTCAGGTGATGCGTAACATCACAGCCTCTCCTTGACAAATGTCAACCCCGCCTTCTCGTGGTGCATCCTGTTCCCACTAAAGGGGCTCTGACGACCGCCCATAGCGGTATAACTATACCATCGGGATCAGAGGAAATGCTATCCCACACTCACCAACCCGCTTGGCCAGCGTGGTGAGTTATGGCCAAACCCCTCCAAAATGATTCCACAACTTAAATCTTGGCCCTCAGTCTCCGGCAGCTGGAATGTACCTGGCCAAGGCAGCGGCCAGTGCGACATGAAGGCAGAGGGTGCTAAGAATCCCCGGAGGACCGGACTAGGCTGCCATCTGATGCTGACCTTGGCTACTTACAATGGACGCTCCCTATCTTCTGATTCAAGGCTTCTTGAATTGGAAGAGGAACTACAAAGGATCAAGTGGGACATCGTGGGGCTAAGTGAGGTAAGGAGAAAAGGAGAAGATCTCATCGAACTGAAAAGTGGACATCTCTTCTACTATCGTGGGACAGATACTGGCAGAACTAGTGGTGTTGGATTTATAATAAACAAGAAACTGAAGGATAAAGTTGTAGAAGTTGAAAGTTCCTCTGACAGAGCTGCACGACTTGTTATCCAACTCTCGAAAAGATACCAGGCTCAGATTATTCAAACTTATGCACCCACCACAAGTCATCCTGAAGAAGAAATTGAAGAATTTTATGAGGAAATTTGTCATCTAAATAATAAAGGTAAGCAGCACTTGAAAATAATTATGGGAGATTTCAATGCAAAAATAGGGCAACGGCAACAGAATGAAACTTCAGTAGGTAAATTCGGTCATGGCAACAGAAACCAGCGTGGAAATACTCTCGTTGAGTTTGCAGAGGCAGAAGGGTTTTTCATCTTGAACTCCTTCTTCAAGAAAAAGCCACACAGGAAATGGACATGGAGACATCCAAATGGGACGACAAGTGAAATTGATTTTATTATGTGTAACAAAAAATTCGTCATAGAAGACTGCAATGTGCTGAACAAGTTCAACACAGGTAGTGACCATAGATTGGTGAGATGTAAGATGCACCTCAACACTAAACTTGAACGTGGCAAGCTCATAGGACAAACAAAATCTATTGACATAACCAACCTTAAAAAACACCATAATACCTTCAAGTTAGAACTGAAGAACAGGTTCTCTGCTTTAGAAGGCCTAACATCGGAAGAAGTGGACATCTCTGAAGTTAACAGAAAAGTAATCAAAGCTCTTATGGAAACAGCAACAAAATTAGCTGGGTCTAAGAACAAGTTGCATGTGAACAAATTATCAGGAAAAACCAAAATGTTGATGCAAAAAAGAAGAGAGATGAGGACAACTAAAGAAGATGTGACTTCCAAAGTGGAATATATAGAGCTATGCAAGACAGTAAGAAAAAGTATCACTGAAGACGTAAGGAAATTCAACTGTGAACTAGTGAGGAAAGCAATTGAAAACAACCAAAGCCTAAAGATAGCAAAGGGACATCTCAGTAAGGGAAGAAAACAGATTATGGCACTGAGAAAAGAAGATGGTTCTGTAACAAGAAATAGAGGCGAAATTTTGACAAGAGTGAAAGATTTCTACTCCAAATTATATGAAAGGGATGATATATGCACTCCAGACATCATGAAAGATACCAGTACCAGAGTTCCTCCAGTCCTTCCAGCAGAAGTTGCACATGCAATCAAGAACATGAAGCGAGGAAAAGCTCTAGGAGAAGATGGAATTACTGTAGACTTCATACAAGAAGCAAGTGGAGAAATCGAAACAGTACTCGCCCAAATTTTCACTCGATGCCTTAATGAAGGAAAGATTCCTGAGGATTGGAACACCGCTACAATGATCCTGCTACATAAGAAAGGTGACATTGAGGATCTCGGAAACTACAGACCTATCAGCCTCCTATCAGTAGTTTATAAAATCTTCACTAAAGTTCTTTCACACCGCTTGAAGGTAACACTGGACATGGCTCAACCGAGAGAACAAGCTGGATTCAGGAGTGGCTACAGCACAATAGATCATATCCACGTACTGAGAGAACTAATTGAAAGAGCGAGGGAATATGAACTTCCATTGTGCATGGCTTTTATCGATTATGAAAAAGCCTTTGATTCGGTGAAACCATCAGCAGTTACAATGTCTCTGAAAACCTGCGGTATTGAAGATGCATACGTTAATATTATTAATAACATCTATGAAAATGCAAGTGCAAAGATTAGGCTGTTTGAAAATACAACACACGTAAAAATTGGAAAGGGAGTGAGACAAGGTGACACCATATCTCCGAAGCTCTTTAATGCCACATTGGAGGGTGTTTTTCAGTCACTGAGCTGGGAAAACAAGGGGATAAAGATTAATGGAGATTATCTAACCCACCTTCGTTTTGCTGATGACGTAGTCATTTTTGCAACTACCCCATCAGAGCTGCAGAGTATGATCCAGGAACTTGCTGACAAGAGTAAAGAAGTGGGATTAAAAATGAACTTTCAGAAGACAAAAGTGATGTTCAATGCTTTTACAAGAAATGAAGATTTGTCGATTGATGGTGAAAAGCTGGAGATAACAGACACGTACGTTTATCTTGGACAGCAGATATCAAGTGAGGGTCACATTGATGAAGAAATTAATCGGCGTACAAAACTTGCCTGGAGAGCTTTTGGAAAAAACAGCATAATTTTCAAGAGCAATATGCCATTATGTCTTAAAAGAAAAGTGTTTGATCAATGCATCCTTCCAGTGCTTACGTATGGTGCAGAGACGTGGACCTTAACTAAAAGAGACATACAAAGGCTGCAGACAACTCAAAGAAGCATGGAGAGGTGCATACTTGGTGTAACCAGGAGAGATAAGAAGAGGAACTCGTGGATCCGAAAAATGACAAGAGTGGAAGACATCATGATCAGAGTTAAATCCCTGAAATGGCAATGGGCTGGACATACTGCCAGAAGGACAGATCATCGATGGACAGCCGAAATTTTAGATTGGATTCCAAGGGACAGGAAAAGACCCAGAAGAAGACCACATGGGAGATGGGTGGATGAAATTCGAAAGTATGCAGGGGTGACATGGAGGAGACTCGCACAAGACAGACCGTTGTGGAGGAAACTTGGGGAGACCTTCGTCCAGCAGTGGATTGATAATGGTTGACAATGATGATGATGATGATGACATAGAAAACAAAATACACTGCTGGCCACCCAAAATGCAACACCAAGAAGGAAGCATCCGATTGGCCTGAAATTCGCAGCATGCGTCGCCCGCGAGAGGACATGCAAACGATTAGCATTACAGGGCATATGCAAATCATGTGCGCCCGGCACGCCACCGAGAAGCACTATAAGAAGGGTGCACAGAAGGCGGAGTTTAAGTAGTGGAAGTGTGTTGTGCTGCAGGACCTGTGCGTGGGAAGCTTCCTGATGCCTCGTCGCAGAATACGGGTCATTCCAGCACGTTTCGCAGTTCGACAGAGGAACAATAGTGGCTTATCGCGACAGCGGTTTATCGTACCGAGACATCTGCGCCCGTGTGGGACGACATCCAGCCACAGTGAGGCGAGTATGGATTCGGTGGGTGCAGAAGGGACGGACGGACCGACGTGAGTGATCGCCGCAGCCGCGGCACACCACCGAACTAAGGGACCAGCATGTAGTGTGGCGGGCATTGACGGCTCGCACCGCCACATCACAAACGTTAGCGCAGGAATTAGGGTGTGTTGCGCAACAACCTATGTCAGCACGTACCGTTCGACGTCGTCTGCAGGAGCGGGGACTTGTCGCACGGCGCCCATTGCTCCGATTACCATTGACATTACACCTCCGGCGAGTGCGGCGGCACTGGGCCGTTGAACGCAGCACCTGGACTACGGAATGGCACGACATTGTCTTCTCCGACGAATCCCGCTTCTGGATGCAACACCACGATGGTCGAATCCGCGTGTGGCGGCACCGCGGTGAGAGACTGTATGACGCCTGCATTATGCATCGCCATACCGGTCCGTCCCCTGGCGTTATGGTTTGGGGCACAATTAGATATGACACCCGCTCCCCTCTGGTGCGTATCGCCGGTACACTTAACTGCCACCGCTACATCTCCGACGTTATGGAGCCAGTAGTCCTCCCTTACCTGCAGGACCTGCCAGCGGCCACGTTTCAACGGGACAATGCGCGTCCGCACGTGGCACGCATCATGCAACAATTCTTCACGGCCCACCAGGTTTCACTGCTGCCGTGGCCCGCCTGTTCTCCCGATATGTCGCCCATCGAACACGTCTGGTCGCTGATCGGCAACCGAGTGGCCCGGCAAGCACCACCCGCGGCTACGCCTGATGAACTATGGCAACGTGTGGAAGCAGCCTGGACCGATATACCCCAAGCCCACATCCAAAGCATCTTTCGTTTGATGCCGCAGCGTGTAGCTGCCGTTATTGCCAGCCATGGGGGCCACACGAACTATTGATGTCTGCGTGTTCCGCAAGTCTCACGGGCCTCTAAGCTCAATCGTTTCATCTTTGTATTGGTTGTTATGTGTCCAGTAAATCTTGCTTCGCTATCTCGTGTCCTTCTTGGTGTTGCATTTTGGGTGGCCAGCAGGGTAAGAAAGCACAGTGCAAATAGCATAAACACTAAAAAAGACAAAACAAGGCTTTTTGGTCTCCAAACAGGCCAAACAACTTTTAGAATTAGTACTAATACAATTTAATTTCGTAAAATTTTTATTCAGCAAATTGCATTCAAAGATAATAAATAAGCACACCAGACAGACTCCCTACTCTCCGTCAAAGTAGCAAATTTAAGTTAAATAGTGTTACTTTTGTTTCAATTCCTTTCTTTTGTTTGGGGGTTTAACGATCTACTGTGAACAACTCTTCATGGGCTATAAGCTTTCGGACATCTCTAATTTAGGACCAGTAGTTCTGGATAGGGGACAAATACAGTACCATAAGACAAACGCAACACCCATGCTTCATCCGGGACTAGAACTACTCTGACGAATGGTCAGAAGACAACGATTAGACCACTGCGCCATTAGGAGTTTAACATCTCCATGAGCATTGAAGCGAAAAAAGAGCCGCTTGACCATTAATATTTTTATTTTGTTGAAGAGAAAAGAAAGAACCCTATAAGTGAAAGCAAAGAAAGAAAACCAGGTTTTCGTTGGGATTGGAGCTTAAGCCTGTGGATTTAGAAGTAGAAGGAAAAGTTTCAATCATGTCATTAACCCGTGGATGTGATCATTAGATATTTTTTTTCTAAGTTTTCTCAAATGTTCTTCCCGAGAAGATAATGACATGTAACTTGAAAGGATAGTGTTTAGCTTTCATTTCTCCGATTGTTTGATTACTTTTACAAGTACACAGCTTGAATGGTTGTGAAAACACAAATTTGTCCGTGACGGGGATCGAAGTCGAGCCCCCTCCGAAGTAAGTTGCTCTCCCAACTAAGCTATGCGGACGGAATCACTGCTGGTTGTCTCGACACGTGCTTCACCTCCGTAGCATGCCACATCGTCTCCATCTTATTTTTATTTTTTTTTTTTAGAAGCGAAGGATTTTCATCAATTCCAGAAGACAAGTGGAACGAACATCACGCATCTCCCGAAGAACCCAACGGCCAGTGGATCCATTTTTACGTTTCGGCGCCAATGTAAAACCACAAATTCGTCCGTGACGGATCTCGAAGCGCGCCCCCTCACTCCGGAGTAAGTTGCTCTCCCAACTCAGCTACACTGACGGAATGTATCGTTGCAGACTTATCGTCTCGACACGTCCTTTACCACCGTATCACGCCACATGGTTCCTACTAACTTCAGTGGCGATGTCAACCTTTTTTCATTTTTAGTAACCTAACTGCTTATACCTGAGCTTAATGGAGATCTCTCTTTTTTTCTTCGGCCGTTTAACGACTTCTGCTAACCATAATAAACTCGCCAGTTTTATTTGTCGTTAAAAATATTTCTACGTTGAATTAAAGTGCAATATTGGTTTTTATTTTTTAATCGTGTTTTCGAATATTGATATCCTGAAAAAAAAAAAAAAGATCAAGCCGGACCCATGTGGCGTCGTGGTCTGAGCGCTGTCTTCTGACCATTCGCCCGAGATGAGTTGGGGTTCGAATCCCGATGAGGCATGGATGTTATGTTTGTCTTACGGCACTGGCTCTCTCCCTGTCCTGGAATCAGTGGCCCTAAATTAGGGACGGGCGACTGCTTATAGCCTACTGAGTTGCTCATGGTGGTCATTAAACCCCCAATAAAAAAAAAGAAGAAGAAAGAAACGTGACCACACAGAGGAGGAGAGTGTTTTAAACACGAGAGTTTTGTGTTTAAAACAGCGTCCTAGTGGTCGGACATGAAACTACGATAGCATCTGTCACGTGCTACGGTACCAGTGGCTATATAAGTAGTACCGTGGAAAGAGTTGTAAACTGTTGAAAAACAAAACAAAAAAAAAAAAAAGACAGACAGACGGTTACGGTTCGACGTTTTAGTTCCATATCCGTCCACTGGCGCGCTGTTTTATTGAGATGTTTGGGGTCAAATTGTTGCCATGTGTCCTTATAGAAGATTAACCTCTGAATCTCCTGCTCTGTGCGTGACTAAATATGTCTTACCTTAGATTGGAACCCAGAACTTCGGTAAAAGTGTCTGCGGAGGAAAATGATAACCGTAAAGTGATGGATTTCCCTTCAATATCGATTTCATTCGCCTGTGATCCCCATTGTATAGGGCTGGGCCTTTGGCATGGGCGATTAAGTCGGCTGCCCACGAACACCATTCCTAGCGGCCGCAGATCTTAATTCTATGTATAACTTTTTTATTTCGCTCTGTATTATCTTTGAAAAAAAGAAAGAAATCAATAAAACTCCTATAAAGAGATAAACAGTTCATATATTCAATTATATATGCATTTTGTTTCAATTTTAGTTTCGTGTCATTGAGAAAAAAAAATGAAAACTCGATATTTTAACGATGGAGAAACACTCACGTTTTTCAGTCAAAAATAATCCTACGGGCGTCCAAATCAATCCTTACCTAGAATCGCCGAAGTGCTAAAATCAGGCCTGTCAATTGTGGAAATAAAAATGGAAAACATCACTGTTTTGGTACCCAATGTACATAACTGTGTCGTATGTGAGAAAAACTGTTACGAAAAGAAGTGAAAATGTTTGGTTGTACTTCAGAGTGCTTCTGTTTATGAACGTCTATGCATATTCATACATTTTGGTTTCGTATTAATAGGCTCCGAGAAGTATCACAGGCACATTCAGTTATGCAGACATTATGCTATTTTCTTAATATCCTCATATTGTTTGAATATATCTCAAAAACTAGCAATACGTGCCAATCAATATTAAAAAAAACTTTATTCATTGCGTCAATTCTTCGCTACAGAATTATATGAGGATGAATTTACACAACTGACTACACTTCAAGATGAGTGTCTGTTTCTTGATATTTTATTACGAAGACCAGCCTTTATTGAAAGTTAAAGAAACTTGTAAATTCAATTGAAATGGAAGACGTAAAATGCATTGGAAACACGAAATAAATCCAGAAAAAACTGTGGGTCCAGGTTATGCAAATTCGCAACTTTTGAAATAGGATAGTGATCTATTACCTGAATTTCTTCAACCTGTGTTAGAAAAAAAATAAAAATTTCAATAACATGACTAATGGCCAAGGTAATTTAAATTTTCAATGGAATAAACAGGAGTCATTGTGGAAACATTACGTGAATAAAAATTTTAAACAGTATAGATAAAAATAAAATAAAATAATAAATAGTACTATTTTAAAAACTTTGCAGCTGGAAGAGCAGAGTAGTTTTACACTGGGTAGATCTTAAATTGATAATGTCTTCGCTTTGAAATAAGCAATACAGAATCGTAGGGAACTTAATTTATAAGCACATACTATACACTATCTACCAACAAGTAATTGGACACCCCTGCGATCGACGATATCTGCGGTCCTGATACGCGTCACGGCCGCCGCTGTTAAATATCGTGTAGAAAACAACAACGCAACCAGTCGCATGCAAGATGCCACGCAGTTAGGAGCTCTCTGATTTCTAGAAAGGTGTAATCGTCGGGTATCACAGAAATGGCCGATCCATACGTGACATATCCAGCTAGTTGAAGTACCCAAAATCGACAGTGGCCTACGTGATTGGTAAGTGGAAGATGAGAGGTGACTGTCGGAATATGCCCCGACCCGGCAGACACACAAAACTAGGAGTTAGAGACCGTCGGGTGCTGGCCAGAGAAATTCGGAAGAACCGCACCAAATCGATGGGCCACATCCGCGAGGAGTTTCAACAGGCATCCGGGAGTGTACTTTCGATGAATACCATCCGTAAGGAAGCCCATCTGCTCGGTTATCATGGACGTGCTGCCGCCCACAAGCCTTTGATCACCAAGTCCAATAGCGCTGCTCGGCTAACGTAGTGCAAAGAACGTCGACAGTGGACCGTTGAGCAGTGGAAACAGGTTCTCTGGAGCGACGAATCAAGGTTCACCCTCTACCGTTCGGATGGCAGGGTCTGGGTTTGGCGTCTGCCTGGAGAACGCATCCTGCCAGAATATATGGTGCGAACTGTGAAGTTCGGCAGCGATGGAATTATGCTATGGGGGTGTTTCTCCTGGTATGGCACGGGACCCTTGGTCGCAATTCCTGGTAGACTCAACGCCGAGACCTACTGCACCATTTTGGATGACCATGCGCTTCCTACGTCATGGCAGTTTTACGGGGTGGACCCATGTTACTTTCAGGATGACAATGCCACCTGTCATGTTGCGAGGTCCACCATAGCTTGGTATGGTGACAATGGGGTTAATCGAATGGATTGGCCTGCGCAGAGCCCGGACCTTAACCCTATCGAGCACCTCTGGGACGAGTTGGAGCGTCGACTTAAGGGGTGCCCCCACCGTCCAAAATCGGTGAAGGAACTGATCTGTCTTCTCCAAGCCGAGTGGAAGAAAATACCGCTAGCCGTCGTACAACGCCTGGTTGAGAGTATGCCCCGGATGGTCGCAGCTGTAATCGCCGCTCGTGGAGACTCCACCAACTATTGAAGGTGAATAAACTTCGTTTTCCTTTGCTATCACAGTTGTCCAATTACTTGTTGGTAGATAATGTATTTATAGATTATAGAAAAGCGTTTAGCCGTGTCAATCGAGCAAAAGGTTGTGGCATGCAATGAGGTAAAGAAGATTTCCTGAACATCTCATCCAAACCGCACAGAAACTATACTGGAAAACGAAAATTTTGCTAGATATGGATAATAGAATAAACACTACTGTGATATATTTACTAAACAAGGGATTTAGCTTATCAGTGATCCTGTTCAGCACATATCTTGATGGCATGCTTCAATCATGGAAAAATACCATATACTGTGACGAACAATTCACCAATAAAACTTATATTAATACCATGTTATTCTCAAAATAGTATAACTATCCAAAGTAATCGAGGTAGTTGCCTTCACTTTTAAGATCGTGCATTGAAGGCAACTACCTCAATTACTTTGGACTATTTCTGCACGAATTTGAATTCTCCTAATAGTATAACTATACTAATAAACCAAAATTTCTTGGCGTAGTATAGAATTAATAATTTCTATAGAAATAATAGAAATATAATTGTTTCTACAGAAATGTAGAAAAAAATATTTCTATACTACGCCAAGAAATTTCGAATTATTAGTATAGTTATACTATTTTCAGTATAATTGCTGTACAGTTCCTAATTTGTAAACCATGTTATTCGCAGACGACCAAATAAATTCGACTTGATGATCTCTTCAGAAAACATAACAATAGGTCACCAAAATTTACGTAGGAGAACGTAAAGAGAAACTGAAGGTTAAATTGGTAGCATGCATCACATATGCTCGGACGGAAAACTTGAAAATTGCATCGTTCTAATGGGTGAAACGAACTCGGAAAGAAAACTTGAAAATTATATCGCCCTGAGGAGGACAAGACGAAATCGAACATGCGAGGATGGGAAACTTAAAAATTTCAGCGTCGCCCTGACGTAAGAAACAGTGGTGTAGAACAGTGCTGAGACGGGCTGAGTCCGATCCCGAAAGCCCGAAGTCGAGCCCGGGCCCGAACCGGGCTTAGCTTCCTTTTTCTTTTAATGTGATTTTGTATGATTTATCACACGAGACTTTTTTACACTTTCTAGTTGTTAAAGAGAATTCTTCGGCAACTGGGTTTAGATGGGGAGTGGGAACTCGGCAGGGTTATTCATTCCAGGCTTTAGTAACAAATATATAGGCCACGAATTACTGAATTTCTGCGAAGGAAAAGTTTCTTTAGGAACTGTAGATAATAGATAGCAAGTTGACGAAATTTTGCTCCCTACCTCAGCGGGGCAGCTCCCTGCTGGTTCTATTGAGCAACGTACGACGTAGATTGTGTCTCCCGATTTTTCCTGATGCCCCGCTCCCGAAACAGGAAGAAATTAATAGTCAAAGAAAGCTATAAAAATAGATATTCATCCCTTCCCCAATCCGCAGTTGAGAAAGACATCGGTTAATTGCACGGGGAGGAAGGAGTGGAAGTTTGGAAGAAAATATTTTTTTAATGCTTAAACAGGTTAATCACAGTTTTCCGGCTCGTTCGGGCCCGGGCTGTATGTTGCAATCTAAAATTCGGGCTCGGGCGAGCTAGGGCTGACATACTATTGGCTCGGGCTCTTAAAATTGAGCCCGAACTCAGCTCTGGTGTAGAAGGATCTTAGCGCGGCTTAGCGGCGCTAAGGCACTTTTTGTGTTTAGTTGGGAAGAAAAGCAGGGCAAATAATTTTGTTAGATGATCATGCAAAAAAAAAAAAAAAAAAACACTGCATTACATGAAAGCACACTCGTAGCTTAACAGAACGTTCGTATCGCAAGGAAAAGACTTAACCGTCGAGTCACGCAGTAAGGCGTGATCCAACTGCTAGGAGGAAAAGCAACACAAAAGAGTTAAACATGTATTTATTTAGACAGAGTGATAAATGGCCACTACGATGACGTAGGCTTCTCACCGTTCGGCTGGGTAGGGTTGGATTCAAGTCCCACTCGCAGCATGGGTAGTGTGCTTGTCTTACAGCACTGCTTATTTCCCCTTCTTTGGAGCCAGTGGCCCTATATTAGGAACGAACGGATGTTAATAGCCCTTAGAGTTACTTATAGTGGTCGTTAAATCCCCCCTCCCCCCAAAAAAACACGTGACAAGTATTATGGTTGAGAAGGGCATTTCATCTAACTCGCCACCAGCTTTAACAAAAGTAATACCCTGAACCCATTTTGTGATTCCTTATGAGCAACTCAAAAGGACGCTCCGGGGTCCGAGTAGTAAGAGGCACTGGCTTCTGGCCAATCGCTTGAGATGGGCTCCACTCCGGGCGAAGCAATAGCGATGTGCCCACCCAGAGCCAATGACTCCAAATCAAGGAGCGGTGGTCATTATGCCCACGGAGAAACAAAAAACAACGCAAAAAATATCCGCCACTCCCACCCCATAATCTTAACAAGAACGGCATATAAGTTATATGTATTTAGTGTGTCTGATTCATATTATTCACAGTGAATATTTGGAACCGTACAGAGTGACAGAACAGTATATCTAAAGGGAAACTTAAGATTCTTAGCATCTGACTCTCACGTAACTTGCTCCAATTAAGCAGTTTTAATAAAAGTTGATAAAATAATTAGTAATGAAACTTGATTGAAAACAACAAATCATATTCTAAATTGCTTCTGAAATTTTTAAACGTCTTCTGTCTGGGTTTGTTTTACTGAACTTGTTCATCGCTAAGGCACTTTTGTTTCGTAGAACTACATCATTGGTAAGAAACCATATCGCTCCTACTCGAATGGAAACTTGAAAACTGTGTCGTCTTGAAGCGGAAAACGATTTTAAACATACTCTGTTAGAAATTTGAAAGTGGGGTCGTCTTGAAGCACGAAACAAGCTCAAACATGCTGTGACGAAAATCTTGAAATTGTATCGTCCTGAAGCGGGAAACGGTCTCGAGCATACTCGGATGCAAGAGTTCAAAACTGAATTTTCTAAAGTTGGAAAGGAACTCAGATGGAAATTGCACTCTCCCAGAAGGAAGATTGAATTTTCAAGCTTTCTGCGGAGTTTATTACATGTGTGAAAACAATATACCGCATTAAATAACCAAAAATAGTGTGTTCGCGTGCCTGCCATAAAATTGCAATTTCTTCGTTAATATTTGAGAAAATGTATCTGTTGCATTTTCCGATACATCAAAGACCTCACGGTGTCAAATAAAATCAATCGAGATGCAGAAAAGCCAATAAAATACCCGTGCAATATTACCTCATCGATGCAAACACCATTGTTCAGACAAGAACTGGACAGGCACTCATCAACTTCAACATCACAGAGCGATCCAGTAAATCCGGATGAGCAGTTGCAGTAAAAGGATCCTTCTGAAATGCAAAAAGTATGGGAAAATGATGTTTACACAATATAAAATGTTTCCGTTCAACCAACTTGTATTTGTTTCAAGATATTAGTATCACAGGATGAAAAAATTCAAAGTTTTGAACAGCTTCTTTCAGAACAGAAAAATTTATCGAAAAAAAGATCTGCTGGCTCGCCTGGACAGGTTATGTTGTTGCTGCCTAAGCACACTGGCATTATTCTTTGTCAGGTTTTTAAAACGTACGCAATATACAAAGATTTACGGTTTTGGTATTTAAATGCCCATTCGGCTGTGGGCACCAAATCTGTGTTCCTATATGTCATATGTAAAGAATTATTTTACATTATGTATTTTGAAATTATGAGAACGATGATACATCACAATCTTGTCACTAGGGAGAGCAAATGAACATTGCTTTTAGCTCCATTCTTATTGCATTTCATGTCGCTGCTCCGAAAACTTTTATTAAAAAGTAGGTTTTCTTTGGATACCTTTCATTATGGCGAACATTTTATGTACAAGAAATGTCCAGTTTTCTCTTCAGGGGGCATAAATATAAGTTCTGCTTCTCTTCATCTAAAAGCCCGATTCAAAAATATTTGTTTTGTACCAGAAAAGTACTGTTATGAGTACGTATATGTTTCCTATTTTATCATATTCGACAGTTCTTCCACTAGTTGCCGTTATTAATATTTCTATTCCAACGGTATCTCCTTTTCTTAAAGAAAAAAAGCTAACCAAAATTGGTTTTACACCCCAAGCAATTTACCATAAAATTTAGTTTTGTGTATTTTTTACTACAAATAATAAGTAGTTTTCTCACCAAGTAGTGTAAATATACGTTCTGTTTCGCCGCAACGGAGACTACGATGTGTGAGACGCTGGCTTCGGATCAATCGTCCGAGATGAGCCCGGGTTCGAATCCCAGATGGGATATGTGTGGTGTGCTTATCGGATGGTACTTGCTCCGTCACTTCCCTAGGAATCTGTGGCCCTGAATTAGGGACGTTCCGGCCAGTTGCAGTTCCTCATGGTGTTCGTCAAACAGAGAAAAAAAAATTCATATTCTGTTTCCTTGATTATCTCAGCATGTAGAAGTCAGATAAGAATTAAACTCGGATATTGTTCAGCTAGGAAGAACGTGCTTTTATTTGTGGCTGAAGACACTAGATGTTTCCACGTCTGTTTTACCTACCCTTCCTGTTTCCTGCGTTATTGGTTGCTACGACGAAAAGTCTTATCCAACTCAGCCAATGAAGGTCTACTAACTTCAGGGAGGACGTGAATGTTGTATTTGTTTTGCGTCTGCTCAGCCTCGTGAACTTTCAGGCCGCGAATGGCCTGGTGGTCAACGTTCGTGAATGCTACCGAAAAGTATCAAAATCGATCACAGGCACGTATGAACGCTCGAACCACTAGATATACGCCGTGCGTCGGATAGGCACGTTAAGCCGTCGATCCCGGTGTACTTGCTCCTGGTTATAAATAAGTGCGTCTTCCTCCCCCATTCCACTTCGCTTCCGTGCGATTTTCCTGTATGGTCTAACTTTCCCCTTCTAAGAGTTGTTTAAGAACTTGGGTCAGATACTCCTTCACTAAAATTCTCTACATAGATTTCCCTAAATCTCATTAACCTTCAGCGTATATAGTAGAACGAAATAAAACGCACGTGGCTATATCTAGCATCTAGCATCGTCAACCGCAAATTACATCATGTTCCAGCCAGTTAAACAGCACCCTAGTCTCTTCCATTTCTGTTAGTGCCTACGACGAGAAACATTTCATGCACATTTTCTACTTCATTCTACCGTTTGGGTGGCATAAATGTGCTCAGTAGGAGCATAAATATCGATCTGCAATTACATTTCCGCTTCTAAATGTCTGACCACCCTTCCTACTTTCAGCAATGGACACTTTCCCTCTCGAGGGTGCAAATACATATTTTAGTTAGTAAAAATTTCATTCTGTACAGTAAGGTGCTAAGGTGAGTTTGACTCAGAATGCTCTCTTAATGGTGGCTGAGGAACAGCGAAACCTTTGGCTCAAGAAATACTTTTAGGTACAGTGGGAGGTCATCTTATTATGATCGCCTATGTGATAACACGATAAACCACCTTCGACGACAAACTAGCAGCAATTCGATTCGGCCCTAATTAAACTAGATTTCAGTATCGCTTTAATAACATTCGCCCACAAATGTCGAATTAATCCTTCCAGTCCACGCAGACTGGATTGTAGTGGATTCAGATTTCTTGTGACTCGTTCGGCATCGTCTGGCGAGTGTTCCATGGGAGTGAGGTCTAGGGACTAAGGTTGCTAGTGAAGCAGCGGAAAATCTGCATCGTGTTCCTGAAACCATTTCGAGAAGATGTCGGCATTGTTGTGTGGTGCATTGTCTCACTGAAAATGTCTATCACCATGGGGCTGCAGAGAGTGAACGTTCTTGGTTGAACTTGATCAGCAGCGATGTTTAGATGTGCTTCATAAAGCGACGACCCACCCGGAACGACGGGCCCAAAGTCTCTCACGAAAGCATGACCTACTCTATTGCCCTGTCTGCAATATACTGGAGAATCGAGAACATGCAAAATGGATCCAGGCCCTCGTGCTGTTGTCTTGAAATTATCAACCTTCCGTCAGCGTGCTGCAGTTGAAAACGCGATTTGTGAGACCAAATATTCTGCACCAGTAGTTATTCTATTTACGTGAGGGACTTACTAAGAGAATTTATTCAACCAAAGTGGCAGGAAAGCAATGTTGCTTATAGTAGTCTTTAAACCCCGAAAGAAGGGCTGCTGGTTTTCAAGAACTGATATTTACACTGAGTTAGCTCTGCATTAGGAACACCTACCTAATTACGCCTTCGTCCATCTTTCTGGACAATCAAGGCAGACGCCTAGGAACAAATTCTACAAGGTGTTGAACATACTCCATGAGTAACGTGACACATGTCCCCTGCAGCAGCTCCGTCAGTTCAAGTTTATCCTGTGGAGGAAGATCAGCAGTTCTCACATCCCGTTTTAGTATATCTCACAAATGTTCGATTGGGTTACAGTCAGGGTAGTTTCGGGGCCAAGGCGATGCGGCGAATTCGCTGTCGTGTTCTTCCAACTACTTAGTACTTATACGAACCCGATGACATGGTGCGTTGTCCTGTTGAAAGATTGCACCGTGGTCTGGGTAAACATCCTGCAGATATGGACGGAGATGATTGGCTAACAGGTCCCTGCAGCGTCTGCCATTCAGCGTTTGTGAGATGATAGCCAACGGACTTGCCAAGAAAAAGCTCTCCGAATCAGAACACCTCCTCCACCTGCCTGTTGAACTCCTACTGTGAAACCAGGGGATAGGGCTTCATGTTGTTTACGCCATATGCAAACCCGGTCGTCGGCGCGGTGCAGGAGGAAACGGAAATCATCCCTCCAAACGACCTTTTTCCATCTGTCGAGGGTCCATTGCCGACGTTCCTTGACCCACGCCAGGCGTTGTTTGCGATGACAGGGCGTCACCATGGTCACCCTCTTTGGTCTCCAGCTGTGGAACCCCAGGCGAAGCCTAGAAAGGCGCAGAGTGCATGTGGAAATAGGTCGAACTGCACCGCTTTGTGCTGGTAGGTGAGCTGGGTGACTCTTGCACGTCGTTGCTGAGATACCAGTCGTCACACCCGACGCTTACCTCTAGGATCAGCTGCGCGTGGCTAAGCAATGTGAACCGTTCTGCTGGATATCTGTGCATGGCTAATCCAGTACTGGTACATCCTTGATACAGTAGTACGAGATCAATCGACAAGTGCGGCTGTTTCCGAAATACTGGCACCTGTCCTCTGGGCCGCAACTATCTGGCCGCGGTCAAATTATCTTAAGTCTCTATGTTTCCCTATTGCTGGCATACGTTTACTGATTACGTACAGAGGATATAGGTGTGCACAAGTAGCAGCACGTGACGTTCATATCACGTGGTACTTCGTTATCGTTCCGAATATGTCAAACAGGAAGGAGCGTGTTCCTAATGCAAAGCAACCTCAGTGTAAAAAGAGCCGAATTTTTCGATCTAAAGTACGATGACATTTCTGAAAGTTTGGCAAACGCTATATATATTGTCAGCATAAAGAATTTCCGGATAATTAAGTAACTCATACTTTTAAAAGTACTTATAAGAAAGTATTATCCATGAATGACAGGAATGAGTAAAAATAACGTTACCCAAATTAACGCAGATTCCGTCGTTCAAACACGGCGACTTTTGGCACTCATCAACATCATTTTCACAAAAAGAACCTTCGAACCCTTTCTTACAGGAGCAAAAAGCTTCGTGCCGGAGACGAACACACTCGCCTTCATGCTGGCATTCCTTCACGGAGCATGGGTCAAAATCTAAATAAAAATTTAAAATGCATAAAAATGGAGCAATTACTCCATCGGATATCAAAGTAAAATTAGAATGTTAAAAATAACACTTAAGTACAGTAATAGATTTTCTCTCTCTCCCCCATTCATCTCGTTCAGCAGCTTCTGGCATATGTATAAGTAGACTGATCTGTCGCTGAACAATTGCAGCTAATCAGTGGTGTCTTTAAAAAACTTTTAACCGAAACCAGAAGAATTAAGAATCGTCCATAATCATAAGGTACATTAGGTACGACAGGGACGCACGCTATTTTTAGCACGTCTTTTGTAAAAAAAGATCGTGCTTATGTTATCGATTTGTCCGTCCGTCGGTCTGTAGACACGATATCTCTGCAACTATTAGTTCGATCTGAAAAATTATTTTTGCATTGCGAAGCTTGAAATATACGAATGATGATCCTTCTCGTCTTTTTTTACGATGTACAATTTCGCCGCTAGAGGGCGTAAATGCAGATGATGTCGAATTCAAAAATACATTTTATTCCAGATATTTGCTTCTAAATATCCGATTGAAAAAATTCCTTTATCTTTCGATTCCATTTACGTCGAAGATTATTTTAGGAATAATTACTTTTCCAAATTATGCATAGATTTTCCACTAGGGGGCGTAAAAGTAAATTACGTTTTCCCCTATATCTCATCTTCTAAAATTCCTATTTGAAAAATGTTTTCTTTAGCGGATACAGCTCCCAATGCAAAATCTTTTGCATATAATTTCCAATTTTTGGTAAATGATACTTTGGCCACCAGGGGCGTAAGTATTAGTTTTTGCTTCTGGTGTATTTGACATAAAATAAAAATATGAGTTTCTAAAATCTCGATTGAGAAAATTCTTTCCGGGACCGATGCCACTCACGTCGATAAATCTTTTCGAAATGTTTTCTTTTTTAAATATTTCATAGTTTCTCCTCAAGGGGGTATAGATGTAATCTTAGTTTTGTCAATATCTCTGCTTCTAATGGTCCGATTTGAAAAATTCTTTCTTTGTTAGATAGAGTTTCCGGTGTGACATGTTTTTCGAATAATTTCAAAATTTTCAAGTAATTCATAGACTTTCAGCTAGGGAGCGTAATGGTAAATTGCGTCCCCCCCCCTATATCTCTGCTTCTAAATCTCCGATTTGAAAAAAAATTCTGTACCGGATACAGCTCCTGATGGGAAATCCTTTGCACACAATTTCTAATTTTTGTAAGAAATGGTCTGGCCACCAGGTGGCGTAAGCCTTAATTTCCGCTTCTGATGTATTTGCAGTATAATATGAGCTTCTAAAATCTCGATTGAAAAAAAAAAAGTCGTTTGTGAACCGATACAACTCATGTCGACAAACTATTTAGGAACATTTTCTTCTTAAAATAATGCATGGTTTCTACGCCAGGGGCGTAGATGTATATCTTATTTTTGTCAATATCTCTACTTCTAGGAGTCCGATTTGAAAATGTTCTTCTTTGTTGGATAGTGTTTCCGAGGCGAAATGTTTTTCATGTAAATTCAAAATTTTCAAATAAATTATAGACTTTACGCTATGGGGCGCAAAGGTAAATTGCGTTTTCTGCGTTATTTCTGCTTCTAAAACTCAGATTTGAAAACTTCTTCCTGTATTGCATACAAAACCTAATGGGAAATATTTTTCATATAATTTCTAATGTTTGGTAAAAAATGGTTTGGCCACCAGGAGGCATAAGTGTTAATTTCTGCTTCTGATGTATTTGCAGCAAAATCTGGGATCCAGAAAACCCGACTAAAATTTTTCTTCTCTTGGACCAGTACCGCTCATATCGAAAAATCTTTTGAGAATACTTTCTTCCTAAAATAATGCATGGTTTTCCCACCAGGGGGCGTAAAGTCACTTCTTATTTTTGTCGATATCTGTGTTTCTAAAAGTCCGATTTGAAAAATTCTTTCTTTGTTGGAGAGTGTTTCCGCTGCATTCGCATAAATTCATATTTTTATTAAGCCTCAAGTCTGCAACCAGAGGGCGTAAGCTCACGATTCCATTTACAGCAATATCTGCGGGATTAAAAACCCGATTGAAAAACTTCTTTATTCTTTCAGATACTATTGTTTTTCATACCGGTTCCATTGACTTTGAATAGCTTTGATAAATTTAATTTGCGTCAGAACGGATTCAAAAGACGTGCTAATTACCCACGAAAATTCGATGTCATCTTTCTTGTTCAATTTATAGCGAACGAGCCCTTTTCGCCGATGGTGAGATTCCAGCCACGTCTTCCAAATCTCAGCGGGGTATTCTCCAGACTGAACTACGCTGGCATGGCTTATCGCTGCAACTTGCCGTTTTTGACTCGCGTGTCACCTCAGCGGTACGTCACAAAATGTGTTATACTTTACTACCAACCAATGGAAAATTATTCACCAGAAAAAAAAAAAAAGCTGAAACAGTTTTTGTCGTTCCTAGCTCTTTCCGACACAAAGAACTCAGATCCGTCTAACATATCGTTACAGATTTCAATATGTAATTATTCCCTCTATCAGGAATATTGGGAACAAGTAAAGCGGAAAATATTTGAAGTCACTTTGCGTGTGCTCAGTTTTATTCAGTTCAAAGCGAATTTTTCCACGACATCTATATACTTTGATGTCGTAACAAATACAAATAAACTCATAAAAGTGTATATAAGACACTTACTAGAAAAACTCTTCACTGGGAAATGGAAACTGCACTGATGATCTCCCGATCGTACTTCCATCTAACAATCGTTAGGTTATTGCTACACTACGCAATTTCTTTTTTTTTTTTTTTTTTTTTTTGATTGGGGGTTTAACAACCACCGTGAACAACTCAGTGGGCTACAAGCAGTCGCTTTTACCCAATTTAGGGGCTACTGGTTTCAGGGAAGAGAGAGAACCAGTGTTGTAAGACAAACACAACATTCATGCCTCACGGGATTCGAACCCGAACCCGTCTCGGACGAATGATCCTCAGCCGTCGCTTAGATCACTACGCCACTTGCAATTTTCAATTGATATCTTAAAGAGATAATAGCAGTCCCCGGTGGTTGAGGGATCTGAGGTGCTGGATATGCCCCTTCTCTAGAACCAATGGCGCCAAATCAGGGGCTGGCGACTGCTTATAACTCAGTTGCTAATGGTGGTTTTACAGTGGCTAATGGTGGCCGTTAAGATGTTGTTTACATGCAGTCAGAGTAAATATATCACAGTGCACAACATTTTTTTACGTACATATGCACATCAGACTACCGCCTAAAATATATCCAAATGTTAAAATAGCACCAAAATATCAATTGCAATTTTGTAAAGAAAGGCAAAGCCTGTAATTCCCCAAACACTGGCCATTCTTTAGATTTTGTGTTTGACTTACGGCACTGGCTGTCTCCCCTCCCTGGAACCAGTAGTTCTAAATTAGGTACGGGAGACTGTTTATTGCACATAAAGTTACTCGCGGTGGTCGTCAATAACCTGAAAAAGCTAAAACTTTCGAAAAACTATCTGCTTAAAAAGAATTGAAATTTAATTAAAGAATGTGAACCAATACCTCCAGGTGAGACAAAAACTAGGCATATTTTTTTGCTGTGGCTTTTTCTTATATTTAATGTCAACTATTTGAAATTAAAGATGAGCTAATCTCCCTAGCCATTACGCTTAAGGGTTATTTAACTGCTAAAAAAAAAAATAAAAAAAAAAAGAAAGAAAGGAAGAAAAAGTGAGGTTTAGGTTACTAGTACCACTGGGATTAATTACTGTATTTAGATTACTAGTACCATTTATATTATCGAAATTAGGGTCCAACTTTATAATTTAGAACACATTTGGTACCCGAAAGTTTTAGATGTTTCAGACATTTTAAGTAAGATTGTGTTAAAATATTACCTCTGAAAGTCGCAATACTGTGCTCGGCATATACGTATATTCACGGCTCACTACACCTCACTAGGAAAAACAAAACTTGTTGCTCTTCTAGCAGCTGTTCTACGCTATTTCTCTACTTTCTCTCGTTACTAATTACGTGTTATACTAATCAGATATCCACCTAAAAATACAGTGATGAAAAAGCTCAAAGTAATAGTGATAACTGAATTTTTCGGTAGCTGTGATTTCAAAATTTTCTGTGGAATCTGTGTTTTCAAAGTGCTGGACAACAGTTGTGTGCTGTGTTGCTCATGATCTTCTCTATTCTATTCTACAGCAAAGATTGCCAGTTTTTTTTTTCCAGATTTTAATCTATTGAATCATAGAGGTAAAAAACGGTGAACGAGATATTTTATTGTGGCTGACAGAAACGCTAAAATAAGACCGACATTGTTGGTGAGAAAACGCATTTTGAAGCGTATTGGTGATTTTAAAATTCTGATCATTCTGCGTATCTTCGCAGGCATTCTTCATGCAAGAAATTGAAACTACGTCTGCGTGGTCTCAATTTCTTGTACCTTGGTGACGCAGCCACTTCACTGTAGAGGCTGCGTCACCAAGATACAAAAAATTTAAGAAAAGGAAAGTCAGACAGACGCCCAGTAGAACAATGAGAGCGATAGTAAAGAAAGTAACGGAAAACGCACAGTATTAAAATGAAGCTTAATGAATGCATTTAAAAATCACATCTTTTTAATTTAAAACTAGAATGAAAGTTTCACGTACTTATTAAAAAAAGGCAAAATAAATAGTGTAGGTATGAAATTAGAATTATCAAATACAATGTTCATTATAACAAATTTAAACTTAGGAAATTTATTTATGAGTTTTACAGACAAAAAAAGATTTCGAATGCATGGCTGACGAAAAGACTTTCAAATATAGTTCACTTTCAAAAGCATCTGTTCATGCAATTAAATAAGCGAAGCATCTGCACAAACTTACCGACACAGAGTTCATTTGAAGCAGCGCCTTTCGTCGTCGTTGTTAAGTTTTCTGCGCATTCGGAACACTCCGTCTGCCCATCTAAAGGCTGATAATGTCCCAAGAGACAAAGCTCACATGGCTGGAGTCCGTTTAATGAGTATGTTCCCGGTTCGCATTTAGCTAACATAAACAAAAAATAATTGTTTTTACCATTTTCTTCAAATTAGCATCAATGACAAAAATGCAGCAAAAATCTCATATAAAACCTCTTCAATGAAACAGAGATGAAAACAGATAATTTTTAAAGTAAAAGTCCTCCTCAGAGATTGCCGAGTCCGTTACGTCGGATACTTTTGGTTCACCAAAGGCATTTGGGAATGGGGATTCGATGCTTAGTGTCTTTATTCCACGAGCTGACATCTGCAAGTGCAAAATGTAAAAAAATTCATGAAGTCGTTGAAAATCCATGTTATTCTGATTTTCAGGAATATAACCTACGTCCAATAAGTTCCAGGACTGACCGCATAATTGACGCAACAGTAGTGGGATAGAAGTATCACGTGTATTCCAGAAGACAGCAGTCCTTGGCCAATCAGCAAACAGCTGGAAACCGATTTTTACCTGTAGCGACAGCGGCAGACGGGCATTAAGGGAATCATAGCAAGCGTTCTCGTCCCATTTCATTTTGGCCATGGAAGATCAGAGAATAAAAATACACAATTGTTGGAAACTTTGTAAATCAGCTACTGAAACTTACAGAATGTTAAAAGAAGCGTAGGAAGACACAGCGTTATCCCGCAGTAGAGTTTTCGAATGCACGGTTTCGTGACGAGCGAGAATCCTTTGATGATGATCCGAGATCTGGGTGGCTCTCCAGTGTGAGGACAGAGTGAAACATCGAAGAGGTGCGGAATCAGCTAAAGAATGATCGCCGAAATACAGTGAGACTTTTGGCTGAGTCGGTGGGCATCAGTAAGTCTATCTGTCGTGAGATTCTACGCGAGGATCTGGGAAAATGAAAACTTAATGCCAGATTGGTACCCCGCATTCTGAATGATGACTGAAAGGAGGCTCGTCCATTGATCTGTTCCGACATGCTGGACACTGCAGCTGAGGATCTTAATTTTTGCTCTAGAATTATTGCAGGAGATGAAACATGGTGCTTGCGGTATGATCCACAAACCAAGTGACAAAGAGCTGAATGGAGAGGCACCCACTCACACTATCATGCATACATTACATTTATCCAAGCAGCCGTGACATGACAAGTTGCGGACATACCGGAAAGTGCCTTCCAGAACTGGAAAATGCGTGTTGATGCAAAAGGGTGGTATTTTGAAGGTGACCAGTAATAATTGTGAGTATGGTACTTTTTATATTCTTTATTGCGTCAGTTCTTGAACTTTTCGGCAGTAGGTTGTAGTTTTTAATGCTGTAAATCGCATAGTAAACAGAGTTGTTCATCGGGTAAAGCCTCAAAATGAAAAGTAAATTAAAAAAAACCTGATAAGAGGATTTTTTCTAAATATTGAGAATAGTTATTACCTCTGAAGTTACTAAATATGTGCTAAAGTGCTGTACATAACAGCTGCATGCCAGTCAGCCATTCGTTCTAGATGGGTCTGGGTTCGAATCCCGGTGAGGCACGGATGTTGTGATTGTCTTACGGCACTGACTCTCTCCCTTCCCTGGAACCAGTGGCCCTAAATTAGGGATGGACGACTGCTTATAACCCACTAAGTTGCTCACGGTGGTCGTTAAACCTCCAATAAAAAAAAATGCCAGTCAGACCTCCGCTAGACGTACATAGTTCTGAATGAGATGCAGTTACTTCATCCACATCTTCAGTGTTGACACCAGAAGTCCAGCTCATTCATGAACTGAAGAACTTTCTATGAAGTCATATAAGCCGCCCATGTGGCACAGTGGTCTAAGCGTTGATCTCTGGCCATTCGTCATGGGTACAGATCCTGATGAGGCATGGATGTTACGTTTATCGTACAGCACTGGCTCTCTCCCTTCCCTATAACTAGTAGGCCTAAATTAGGTACAACCGACAGCTTATAGTCCATTAGTTTGTTCACGGTGGTCGTCAACTCCCTCCCCTTAAAAAAACTCATATAAAGGGTAAGTACAAACTTCGGTAATAACTTGAAAATTCACAGCTCATGTTAAACTTTATATTTGAATGTGAAACACATGTGATGTATTAAAGTACATACTTAATTTCTTTTGTATCAGTTCAATGTGCGCTGCCTTGGTAACACAGCGTATATCCCAGCGATGTTGTAGTTCCTTCCATATCCCGTCAAGTATTGTCCCGTTCCTCCAGACATGAAGTCTGAAATTGGGGTTTTCAACTCAGCAGTACAATTGGGCATCGGAGGCACGTAGACAGTATTCTTAACACAGCTCCATGAAGCGAAATTCAGATATGTTAAGTCTGGTGACATTCGAGGCCACAGAATTGGACCCCCGCGGCTAATCCATTCTTCTGAAAAGTCATCTAGTACAGTGCATATTCATAACTTAAGCATCTGCCCCCCCTCAAAAGATTCTGATGCTACCAATGTATACGTGACTACGTTCTCGCAGTTTAGGGTTGTATGGCAATGATGCTTTGTATTAGGCTTCCAAAGCATAGAGCAGGTGGCAGTACCGTATAGTTATCCGGCTGGAGCTTCCTGGTAATAAAAACAGCGATTTTGGTAACTTTAAAATCACTTGGTTCGCGATAGTCTAGTGGTTAGAGAAGTCGACTGCCGTTTGGTTGGTCAAGGGTCCGATCCCAACCTTACCTCTCCAACCACGCGATGCCGCCCCGGTGGCGCAGTGGTCTAAGGCGTTGGCCTCTGATCATTCGTCCGTAAGGGGTCCGGGTTCGAATCCCGGTCAGGCATGGATGTTGTGTTTGTCTTACGGTACTGGCTCTCTCCCTTCCCTGGAACCAGTGACCCTAAATTAGGGACGGGCGACTGCTTATAGCCCATTGAGTTGCTCACGGCGGTCGTTAAAACCTCCAATCAAAAAAAAAAAAAAAAAACCACGCGATACGGCCACCCTGTGGAGTCGCGTCTCATTTAATATGTAAAATTTGTGACGTTAACCTGAGTTTAGATAAAGTGCACACCTTCGTGATTGTTTGCTCTCTGCGTTCGATAAAGAGAAAGTGCGGCAGATGTGTCACACATGAATATATGCGCTTCACACAAGACAGACGCTGTGGAAACGAACATATTCAGAGAGAGATTGGCTTACGAAGCTCCTCTCGAGTAATTCGACGCATGCAGAAAAGATCTTTTCTGAACACCGCGTGTGGCAGTAATATTGATTCCGACCACCATCAAATCTATGGGGATATTGCCGACATATTTTTATCTCATCGAACGGCTGCTATGAAGAAAATTCAGGCTATTGGAATGGTCCGAAAAGTAGATCAATGGGTACATCAGTTATTGGCAAAGAACGGGATGGGCAGCAGTGGTCCAAGCGATTCTTCTACCGATTGGGCCTGGGTTTGAGTATGAAGAATATGCGGTGTGTTTGTTTTAGGGCACTAACTCTTCCCCCTATCTGGAACAAGTGGCCCCAAATTATGGATGGGCGACTGCTTTTAGCCCTTAGATTTGCTCACCATGGTTGTTAAACTCTCAAACAAAACAGCAACGAAAAAAAGAAACGAATAGGTGAACAAGTTAGTAAAATCATGCAATGCATTGATTATGATACGCTTTTCAAAATACCAGAAATTATTACTCACGTTATGAGGATAATGGCTGTGGAATAAATCTCGGACCTGTGCCCTGACCTTTGACCCCATTTCGATGATATTCAACACAACCGGTTCAGTATACCTCAAGAATAACATACTAAAGTTTTGTCGCAATAGAAGCAGTTTTATGCAAGTTATGAGAATAATGGCTGTGGAATAAATCTTGCTTTTGTGCAATGACCTTTGACCCCATTTCATTGATATCCAACAGAACCGGTTCACTATACCTCAGGAACAACATGGAGCATATACATGGAGCATATACGCTTCTTCAACCTACGGTTGGAAAGCGTAAAAAAATATGAGTATAGAAGAGACTGGGGCAAGTTGATACGTTTTTCGGCTTTTAATTTTTATACTTTTGGTATAAACTTTAAAAATTTCAAAATATCAAGAAATTATACTTTAGTTCTTCCTCTTTTAGATGCAGCCTATTAAAAGTTCCGAGATTAGAATCAGATTTCAATGAAAGCTTATTTAGTTGGCCAAGTCAAAACGTCTCAATTTGCCCTACCTTGGGGCAAATTGAGACGTTTCGGAACACGTTGACACAGTAAAAAATACCTAAGCAAGCAATCTTTATTGAGCTCAAATATGTAATTGTCAGTGTTAACAATTCGAAAAAAAAAGTTGTATGTACACTGGATTGCTAATGCTTTTCTTAAAAGGGCTTATTTCGCATTTTTAGCGTTAATCAATTTCACTGTCTTTGGACAAAATCTTAACATATATATTGGGCTCCCATGTATGTAGAACTATCATTTCCGCAATATAGATGTGCCCACTTTCCGCAGCAAAAGCATTGACAAGTTAGGATGTTGAATTTGGCTTAAGACACGCAAAACGCCAGGTATCTTCATCTGACATTGTTTCATCTTGTTCTTCATCCAAAATTCTTCTTAAAGATTTTATTCTTCTTTCTCTTAGATGCTGTTTCAGTCTGGTTCTCAATTTCTCTAGTCTTTTCATCATTAGGCCTGCGAATTTTTGTCAGCTTCATTTCTTGTTCCAATGATTTCGTTAACTTTTTCATTACTTTCTCCTTTTCTTTTTCAATCGCTGTCTGCTACGTTTCTCCCGCATTCCATTTTTCAATTTATTTTTCACTGGGCTGTCTATAAAAATTGATGAGGTCACTCGTTGTTCACCTTTCTTATCATTTTCCGTTCACCTGCTTTAGGAGAGGAACCATATTACTCTAAACAAATAAAAAAAATTATAAGTACTTGGGAAAAGTTGATGTATCATATCACTTGCCTCGTTTTAAATGTACTAATTTGCCCCAAACGACGTCATTACACTTTAACCATGATACGCAAAAAGAGAGTACACATAAACAATCAACAACAGCGAAATTATCTTAATGAATGCGAAAATAAGACTTGAACCCGAACGAATGGCAAGAGTTTCATCCAAGTATTTCAGCTGACTTCAACTATTATTTTACACTTTATTACTTTACACTATTAAAAACATATTTACTTGAATAATTTTCACCCAATTATAGCTTCATCGCCAACACACGCGCACGACTCAAGAAGGAAATGGAAGGATTCCCTCCTTTTCAGAGATACATATGTGCGCATGCGCGTTAGTGCTAAATTGCGACTATCAATCTGTCCCTGTATCAACTTGCCCTGATCTCCCCAAGTGGATCTTGCTCGATACGAAGCAGATCCTCATCAAAAAGCGATCGAAAAGCGGATCGGCTTCGTACCGAGCAAGATCCGCTTTTAGATCGAATGGTAAATGGGGACGAAAATGGGTGCAATATAAGAACATAAAACGCACCAAATATGGGGAAGGTTTAGAATGACCCCAAAAGCTGATTTTCTCCCAAAGGAAGCCCATGCTTTTTGCCTTGGATGTGATTCCATGGGAATTATCCATCACGAGCTGTTGACACCCAACCAAACATCACCGCGAGTCTTTACTCAAAGCTACCTGACAGATTAAGTGAGGTCTTGAAATCTAAGCGTCCCTGTGGGGTGAATCGGAAAGGTGTTTTCCACCTAAATAATGTTAGACCGTATGTGGCTAGGGCAACACTGCACCAATTGCAAGAACTTGGATGAGAACTTATGCCTCACCCACTCTATTCACCAGATTTAGCACCAACAGATTTTAACTTGTTCCTGTCACTGCAGAATCCTATGAGAGATTGTACAGATAGGTCGGAACGGAGATTGTAACACTTTTGATTCCAAGGACAATACTTACTTTAATATCAAAAGTAACTGAAGTATGGTTATAGCTAATAAATAATGCAAATTATACCGTAGATTAAAATAAAACATTGTGAAAGTAAGAAAAAAGACAGGTTTTTTTTTCATGTTTGCAAACGCGAGAGTTTTTACACTTACCCAACATCATGTAATTTGTTGCTCTGTTTTCATGCATTCCTTACGTAACACCCAACTGAATCCGAAAACATATAGTTTTTAATGAAAATGTGGTATCGTAGTCGGACACGTGATTTACGGTAATGAAATATGATAAGATGCAAAATACTTACAGGTTTTCCCAAATCGGAAATATATTCCGCTGCAAGCATTTCGCATACGAAATGCCCAGCTTGTTTCATCCTTAACAAAATTCATCTCTTACCTGTGGTGATTGTGCACAGATGGCTTTCACTGGACTGGCTGCTTTCTTCTAGCTTTTGGGCGCGAGGCTAATGTGACGACAGATTGTGCTTTGCCTGATTGGTTGATGTCTTGCCTCGTGACGATACAACTTGTTCAGACCGTCAGATGTTTTAAGATGGAGAAACATCTGTTGTTTTTTATTATGTGCTATTTCGTACGTACGTTCTATTCCTTGTAGGGATGGGCAAATCGGTGAAAAACATCGATGTTAAACATCGGTGAGCACTCATTGCAAAAACATCGAGTATTCGATGTTATCGGTCCAAATTTTCGATGTATCGGTGGAAACATCGATGTTTTTAATTTTTGTTAATAAAATTGCAATGTGGGAAGGGAAGGCTGTAAATTTACATATTCTTCCAGTGTAAAGAGGGTCTTAATAATAAATGTAACTAATAATACAATGTAGGCACGTAAAAGCTGTGATCTTACAGTGTAAAGGGCCTCTGAACTCATATTTTAAATCAATCCATCTGTGATACTCCGAGCATCGAGTACGGTTGACCTTACAAATCGGTGTAAAACATCGGGAGTCGGGACTGAGATTTGCTTGTGTTTGTTGCTTTTGTAGTGTAGTATTTAAAAGTGCTAATTCAACTCTCCGCTCTCATAAGAATTGATTAAAAAAGAAAAGTTACAAGATTACCAATTAAACACGTTTATATTTTTTATGCTCTAATGATTTTATTCATTTTATGAAATTATAAGATTCTGGAGTGGAAACGTTTTGTTTAAATTATGATGAACATAAAAATGCCAGTAGCGTGTCGACAATTATTGAGCGCACTTCAACATTAAGAGTCGTTTTCTGCTTTCTTATTTATCGATGCATACACGGAGAAAAGCTGAAATCTGAAATTCCGAATTCGCACTTTTATCAAAAAGTTGCGGAATTGCAATAATAAAGAAACCGTGGGGTGGCGGCATTTGAAAACATTCTGATGGAGACGCAAACAAATTAGTAAACAAAGAAATAATATAGTACTTGAACTCATTTTACAGAAACAACATACTTTGTGTACAAGAAAGTAAATTGATGATTTATACCTTGGCAATCATTTTCATGTTCTGCACTCTCTGCTGATGTAGTAGTTCCCGTTTTACAGGTTTTACAAGTTGTCTGACCTTCTTGATTCTGGTAGGTTCCAATCGGGCACGAAATACATGTTTCTAACCCAGTAGCTGAATAAGTACCAGGTTTACAAAAATCTGAAAAAAAATTTAAATTCCAACAAATTTAACTCTTAAACAAGTAAGGAATAAATTCAGTTAAATTTCTTTGCAAGCATTTTTAACGAACGCTGGTGATATTCTTTTTGCACAAATCTAAACTCTGTTTAGAACTGTACAAAAAGAATATCATCCCCACATTTTACTCCCTCCGCTCACTTCCGTTTGATAAATCCGAAAATCGTGATTGACCACTTTTTTAACCACAGATAGACAATTTAAATACTCATAGTTTTGGAAGGCTCCTTACGAACTTTTTCAGTCTAATTCCTATTTTGGATAATTTATCAGTATTATGTGGGACACACACAACGCACATGAATGAATGCCCTGTTGGGATCAAAATACCTGCAATTTCCACTAAAACAAAAATGTGTTTATCAGATAAGAACTACCAAGATTTGTCCGACGAATAATATCTAAAAATTTCGTTTTCTATTAGAAACATCGTTAGCACATAAAATGTTGCCGCGAACTTAACTGGGCTCGTGAACCACTGCGTCGGCGATTCGCCACAGCGAGATATTTAAAATATTGAATCATTGCCGCGTATTGTTCAAATAGAATCTTTCAGGGAACTAAACAGCAATGAGGACGAATATTTTATTCCTTATAGAAATTCCGCGCCCAAAGTTCAGGACATATCACGCGTTGTGTTTCTCCTAAATCGCAGCTATCGCCCCGGTGGCACAGTGGTCTAAAAGATGGCTTATGACCATTCGTCCGAGATGGGTCCGGGTTCGAATCCTGGCGATGCATTGATGTTGTGTTTGTCTTATGGCACTAGTTCCCTCCCTTCCATGGAACCAGTAACACTAAATTAGGAACGAGTAACTGCTTATAGTCCACTGAGGAACTCACGATGGT
Organism: Macrothele yani; assembly: GCA_039090855.1. Classification (NCBI taxonomy): domain Eukaryota; kingdom Metazoa; phylum Arthropoda; class Arachnida; order Araneae; family Macrothelidae; genus Macrothele; species Macrothele yani. Next base: position 46,721,706 of record CM077004.1, read on the forward strand.
CGTTAAACCCCCAATAAAAAAAATCGTTGCTGGGATTCAGCCTTAATTTAGGTAATATGATTAGTTCATATTTTTCGAAACCGTCCCTTCTTGGTGAACGATTCTTCATCGTAGCTACATCTATCGAGCGCTTGGAAAGCATTCATCAAAACCGATAACCTCCACATGATATTTGGCACGTAAAAAGAACAACTGTTGTCACAAGAAATAAACGCACAGCTGGACTATAGTTCCAAGCAAAACTAAAGTAGACGTTAAGTTATAAATAACTGCATTTATACGCATTGTTTTTTTTATATTATGTTTACGCTATGCTTGTAGTTCATCGTTTTAAATAAATATACTTTACTGCCTGCCATGCATTTGTGAAGGTTTTTTCCTCATTAAAATATTTCTCTCGTACAACCAGTTTTATATATCGTCTGAATTGGAAAAACACCGTCCCTAATTTTTCAAGTACATTGTTCCATTCTGAACAGAGCTCTCGAAAGGAGCCCAAAATTTGCTTATCCTGTGTACATTGTTCCAGTTATTGCCTTAACCAATTCGTTGTCTTGAATTTTGTAATTAAATTTAGTGGGCTGTAAGATAGAAAATTTTCTTTGTTATGTTTTTTTCTGGTGAATCCACTATTCCACTAATCTCAGAATTTTAATATTAGGAGGAATCACACATCCTACAGTCATTTACAAAAGTTTAAGACCATCTGTCAATTTATTGAAAATTAAGATTTTCAAATTAACAACTAATTACTAGTCAGAGATATTTGAAAAAATCACACCACAGATGATTACTTACACTCTTTAGAACACAAAAAGACAGAAATCAGTACTTGTGTGGCCACCTTTGTTTTTTATAACAGACAGAATACGATGTGCCATACTCGCAATGAGGGATTTGCAGTAGTCACTTGAAGTGTCTTTGCACCACACGTACTTTACCGCATTAATCGAAGCTTGGGAATTTTATAACTGTTTTTATCCTACCTTGTCCTTTAAAATGGTCCACAAATTTTCGATGGGGTTAAGGTCAAGACTATTACCGGGCCAGTCACGCACAGTTATGTTTTTCAGTTATGTTTGATCTATGGCATGGAGCACCATCATGCATAAAGACTGTGCATCTGTGCACTTTAATACACTGGTGTGTAAAAATTAAGGACGAAGAGGAGAAATTAGCATAACAGCGGAACAAGCAGGCAGAACGGACCGAAAGACCACTCAGGAGATAGACTAGGGTCCGGTACGGTAGGGCATGCGCATATATGCAGCATGACGTAGGATGGGGAGGAATGTCGGAAGGGTATAAAGCGCACGGGCGGTGTACGCTCAGCAATTCGGTGAAAGTTATTGCACGGTGTACATCGGTTTGAACGACGTCGAGTTGCTGCCACCGTGTGATATGACCAACAGGCAATCCAGTAGACGACATCTGGATGACTGTACCCGAGGTCGCGACATTGGGAAGTTGGGAAAAGGTCGAAGTGTGACTAGTGTGGCCAGAGGAGTTCGGGATCGCTCACAGCATTGTTTCACGAGCTTGGAGAGCATTTCAAACGACAGGAACAGCTGTACGAGTGTTTAGCAGTGGTCGTCCACGAGCAACCACGGCGGCGGACGACCGGTATATTGTCCTACAGGCGAGAAGAGACTGACGGCAGACCGCGGGAGAAATCGCAAGGTACATGCAACAGACAACTGGACGTCCGTTATCGCGTTTTACCGTGGCCAGGAGGCTGCACAAAGGTGGTATATTTTTGCACGACGACCAGTACGGTGTGTGTGTCATTAACGCCTGCTCATCGGAGACGGCGGTTTCTGTGGTGCCAGGAATACAATAACTGGACACATCAGCAACGGGGTTTCGAATTCTCTTTACGGATGAGAGCCGATTTAGTCTGACGAGCGATTCTGGACGTATACACATCTGGAGAGAGCAGGGAACACGCAATCACACCTCCAACATTCATCGAAAGGGACCGGTTTGGAGGTGGCGGAGTTCTCATTTGGGGCGGTATCATGCTTGGTAGCCGTACTGACCTCCACATCTTTCAAGGAGGTTCAGTCACTGGTTTCCACTATTGTATCGAGGTTCTCCTGCCTCACGTGCGTCTGTTTAGAGGTGCTGTGGGTCCTGAGTTCCTCTTCACAAACGACAACGCTACACCTCATCGTACAGTGGCTGTCGCAGAGCTGTCGGAGAGTGAAGATATTCAACGCATGGATTGGCCCGCAAGGTCTCCGGACCTAAATCCAATCGAACACGTGTTGGACCTTCTCGGGAGACGCTTGGCAGCACGTCACCAGCCGCCAGCAACAATTCCGCAGCTGCGATTGGTGCTACAAGAGGAATGGGCCACGATGCCTCAACAGCTCCTTGACAACCTCGTCCTCGGCATGGACAGACATTGTAAATCCTGCAACGCCGTCAGGAGTGATCATATCCCCTACTAAAGACTGGATTTTTCTTGGCAGCCACCTGTCACATGGACGTTTCTGTTTTCTGTCCAGTTGTGGTCGAAGCTACCTTTTCAGTAAAGTGCCTTTGTATCATTTGGATTCCTTGTTTGGACGGTTTTTCTGACTTGTCCCATATTCTTACATCTTGGGGATCTTATGGTATGATTTGAGTCGATGTGGAGCACTTATGCACGACGTTACATTTCGAAAAACCGTGTCGTCCTTAATTTTTGCATGGCAGTGTATGAGTTAACAGCTTCTCACGTAACATTTCCACATAAAAAGTACCAGTCATTGTAGTGCCTGTCGGCAAAAAGGATAATGAAGCAGTACCGGATGCTGACATAGCACCCCATATCATCTGACTAGGCGTATGTCTCACAGAGTTAACGGTGCATTTTTAATCAAACCTTTTGCCTTTTGGTCGTCGAACATGTGCTTCACGTGATTCAAATTTGACGCACAGTTGATTCATCGGAAAAAGAACTTGGCTCCAATTTTCAGCAGTCCACGATTGATGACGCTTCGCAAACTGGAGTCTCTTCTTTTTCATGATAGAGGTTAGTCTAGGTTTATGTAGAGGTTTATATTACTTTAATCCAAAATCTTTGCTAAGACGTCGGGAAACAGTGGTGATACTAATATCAAACCCTTTTGAATGGTATAGGCCTTGATTTTCTTGCACGTACTCCTCGGAGAACTCATAACTATTCGCCTTATGGTATTGTCATCACGTGGGGTTTTTTTCTTTGGACGTCCACTTTTCTTTCGGTTGCCAAATTCACCTGTATCTCGATATTTCATGATCGCATTTTGAATATCAGTCTTGCGCACATTCATCTTTCTGCTTATGTCACGCTCGGAGTGTCCTTCATGATAGAAAGTCACATTTTGTGCCTCTGACTAACGCGTAATGACGATTTTTTGCCCATTTTTCGCTATATAAAAAATACACACAAAACCTCTCAGCAGGAAAACCAGAAACAAACTAACGCTTGCCCACTTCTCCCAACTCTATCAACAGCTGCCGGTGTAGGATGATGCAATTGGCAAAAATCTCCTAATACCAACAGATGGTCTTAAACTTTTGCAAATGACTGTAATTTTGCGCCACTGGCTTCAGGGAAAAACGGCAACGAGATGATACTGTCGACAATTAGCAGGGAATCCACATCCAATAACCAGAGGTCAACACTCGAAATTGCTCGTTCGCCAAAGCAACAGAACAAAAGCATTAGCCGAAGATCACACCAGTAGATGATATACATAGTTGGCAATGAAGCATGCAGCTCAACTGATCATGCAAAATACTCACTTCTGCAATCGGTTTCATTTCTGCAACGAACATCTTCAGTTGAAGACCCAGACGGACAACTGTAGCACTCCATTTGCCCTTCTGCTTCTTGATATTCTCCTATTGGACAATCAAGGCAAGTGCTACTCTCGTTATGAAAATAGGATCCTGATGGGCACAGCACTGAAAAGAAAAGGTTTGTTAAAGGATATAAAACGCCACTTTTGATACAATGCACAATGTTCAATTAGAAAGTTCTACGTAGACTCGCATAAACCAATTAAAAACCTCACACAAAGACAAGTAATCGGGTATTTTTGAAAATTATTTGCCATATATACTCGCATATAATCCGACAGAGTTTCGAAATGAAGGGGTTCATTGACACGCAAATCAATTAAAAATGTGAATAAATAATGTAACTTTTTTGCACCCAGCATATGATTTCAGGAAACGGGTTAAATTTATTATAATTCTTTTCTCTCTCTCATTATTCATTTTAGCTTGACAACTACCAAATCATTACTACATATGCTTTTTTGGATTTAATATATCATGATTTCTGTTTGACTTTAGAAATGTTTCCAATTTTATTGCTTATAAATGACGATGTTTGCATGTATATTCGGGAGAAATATTTGCCCTGACATTTTCTACTTGAAAACGACCAACATTTTATGTGTTCTTTTTTACCTATTTCCTCCGAATTAATAGAATATATTTAATAAATTTCTTTGCTAATAATGCTCATTATTATTCATGAAGCGGAGATAGAAATTCGAACTTACGCTACCGGATGGCAGAACTATGAGTGTGCAAAATATTTCCCGCAGTGAATGGTATCCAATGTTAAAAGAATTTCCCAAATCAGAAATTTAGAAGCAGAGATAAATAGAATAAAAATTTTTGCAATCTAGCGGAAAAACCTTACGTTATTTTATAAAGGAATAATCATGAAATGTTTTTCGTAGGGAGCGATATGTAACCAACAAAGCGATTTTTTCAGTCCGGTTTCTAGTAGCATATTGTGATGTATATTCTAATATAACCTTCATTTTTAGTTCCTTTTCCTATGTAAATTTGAGTTTGTTCTCCTTTATACTTCCAAACGTAACGTTATGTCTTTTCCCTTAAATGAGAATGAGGTTGGCAACACAATTGAGGTCAGAGAGAAAGTGACGTATGAATGTGTTAATAACTTTGGATAAAAAGGACTATACAAGAGTTGCTCGTGTGTTTGCGTGCGTGTAGACGTTCGATCGCTAAGAATAATGTTAAATTTACCTGCTCAGTTATATGTTGGATCTACTAAAAGATTGCTGGACCAATAAAAAGTTATCGTAAGCTGACTTCTGTATATGTTTCGTCTGGCCGTAAAAGCTTAATTAGGAACTATTGCATCGTATTCGTATTTAGTTCAACATTCCTTAGACATAGCGTACCACCAATCTTGCTCACGAAAAGGGCATTACGTTATAATATATGCTACTAGAAACCTTACTGAAAAAAAAACAAATTTAAAATACTGTTTAAAACACATTTTCAGATACGGCTGAAAATGTGTGTTAAACAGAAATAAGCATTACGCCTTCTAATAACAAAATTGCTTACTATGAATGATTGGAAATTATAAACAAAACATTCGTCATAAATGCCGTAAGACGCAAAACGTACTTTACAAATCACACACACAACACACGCAAAGTGTGATTAAAATACACTGTCGTGCAAAAATTAAGGACGAGACGGTTTTTCGAATGTAACGTCGTGCAGAAGTGATCCACATCGATTCAAATCATACCATAAGATCCCCAAGATGTAAGAATATGGGACAAGTGAACAAAACCGTCCAAACAAGGAATCCAAACGATACAAAGGAACTTTATTGAAAAGGTAGCTTCGAGCACAACTGGACAGAGGACAGAAACGTCCATGTGATAGGCGGCTGCCAACAAAAATCCAGTCTTTAGTAGGGGATATGATCACCCCTGACTGCGTTGCAGGATTTACAACGTCTGTCCATACTGAGGACGAGGTTGTCAAAGAGCTGTTGAAGCATCGCGGCCCATTCCTCTTGTAGCGCCAATCGCAGCTGCGGAATCGTTGCTGGCGGCTGGTGACGTGCTGCCAAGCGTCTCCCGAGAAAGTCCCACACGTGTTGGATTGGATTTCGGTCCGGGGACCTTACGGGCCAATCCATGCGTTAAATATCTTCATTCTCCAACAGCTCTGCGACAGACATTGTACGATGAGGTGTAGCGTTGTCGTCCATGAAGAGGAACGCAGGACCCACAGCAACTCTAAACAGACGCACGTGAGGCAGGAGAACCTCGGTACAATAGCGGAAACCAGTGACTGAACCTCCTTGGAAGATGTGGTCAGTACAGCTACCAAGCATGATACCGCCCCAAATGAGAACTCCGCCACCTCCAAACCGGTCCCTTTCCATGATGTTGGAGGTGTAAGACTAAATCGGCTGTCATCCGTAAAAAGAACTCGACCCCATTGCTGATGTGTCCAGTTCTTGTGTTCCTGGTAATACAGAAACCGCCGTCTCCGATGAGCAGGCGTTAATGGCACACACCGTACTGGTCGTTGTGCAAATAGACCACCTTGGTGCAGCCTCCTGGCCACGGTAAAACGCGATAACGGACGTCCAGTTGTCTGTTGCATGTGCCTTGCGATTTCTCCCGCTGTCTGCCGTCTGTCTCTTCTCTCTTGTAGGACAATATACCGGTCGTCCGCCGCCGTGGTTGCTGGTGGACGACCACTGCTAAACTCTCGGACAGCTGTTTCTATCGTTTGAAATGCTCTCCAAGCTCGTGAAACGATGATGTCAGCGATCCCGAACTCCTCGGCCATACTAATCACACTTCGACCTTCTTCCAACTTCCCAATGACGCGAACTCGGGTAAAGGCATCCAGATGTCGTCTACTGGATTGCCTGTTGGCCATATCACACGGTGGCAGCAACTCAACGTCGTTCAAACCGATGTACACCATGCAATAGCTTTCACCAAAATTGCTGAGCGTACACCGCTCGTGTGTGTCCTACCGTACTGGACCCTAGTCTATCTCCTGAGTGGTCTTTCGGTCCGTTCTGCCTGCTCGTTCCGCTGTTATGCTAATTTCTCCTCTTCGTCCTTAATTTTTGCACACCAGCATGTATCTAGACCGGATTTATTAAAAAAAAAATATAACACTTACAGATTTGATACTTAATCGCCTTCAAAGTAGTCGCCTTCTGAAGCCACACACTTAACCCAGCGTTGTTTCCACTGCTCGAAGCATTTTTTGAAGTCATCTTCTGAAACAGGGAACAGCTGCTTCGTCGCATTCTGTTGTGTCTCCTCAATATATTGAAATCTTTTTACTTTTCAAGTGGTATTTGATTTTTGGGAAGATAAAAGGTCGTATAGAGAGAGTACAGGCGAATAGGGTGGTTGTTGGACCGGTGCAATGCGGTAGGTACTCACCAACGAACTGCTGCACAAGTTGCAATGCATGGACAGGCGATTTGCCATCGTGGAGTTTCCACTCGCCATTCATGCAATGCCGACCCTTTGCGACGAATTACGTCTCTCAAACACTGCAAAATTTGGCAGTAGTACTCCTAGTTGATTGTACAACCTGATGGAGAGTGTTCATAATGCACAATTCCCACATGATTTAAAACAACAGTCAGCATTGTCTTGACGTTATTACGGCTCTGTCATGCTTTTTCGGGTATAGGAAGAGTTTGGGGGTCTTCTGCTGAGAAGACTGGACCTTATATACACTATATTGACAAAAGTCACCGGACACCCCTTCAAAAGCAAACGAACGGGTCCGCTGCGTTGTTAAGATGCGCGATATACAGCTCAAAAGGCATAAAAACAAGCCTGCAGCTGACCGCGATCATATCGCACTGTGAGGTTGAGTTAAAATATGTCGCGGCAGGAGAGGACTGACTTTGAGAAAGGAAAGATCGCTGGGTGTTATATTAGTGGGTTGTCCATAAGAGAATCTAAGAAGCGTTTAAACAAACCCAAGTCAACTGTTTTGGATGTGCTGAATATGTGGAATACACATGGTGTGCCTGAAGCGGCAAAACGTACCGGCAAACCAAAGGAAATCAATGATGGAGGACGTCGAAGCCTCAGGAGAGTCGTTACAGCTAATCGATGGAGTACTGCACAAGACCTTAGTGTACAGGTGAATAAAAATGCTGTAAACTCGGTATGTACACGTACCTTTCGCAGAGAACTTCATTTCATAGGTTACCGTGGTCGTGCGGCTACTCACTCATAAGCCTTTCATCTCCACTCGGAATGCTACTCGTTGTTTAGAGTGGTGTAAAAAACATTTATCGTGGACCGTAGATAAATGGAAACTGTCCTATGGACATGAATTCAGATACACAATCCATCAGTCTGAAGGACGTGTTTCGGTATGGCGGCAACCAGGGGAACGCTATTTACCACAGTGTACTGTTCCTACGGCCAATTTTGGAGCTGGCAGTGTATTCGTGTGCGGGTGTTTTTCGCGGTATAGTCCCGGTCCATTGACTATCGTGGACAAACCAGTTATCCAGCACGTCTACCTCGATATTCTGGACAATTATGCCCTACCAACTCTGTGGCAATACTACATAACCGAGCCTTGTTGGTACGTCATGTGTATTTTTATGTTTTTGATGGGCGCGAATGATGTAACAGCCTATTTTCTTAAATAAAATTTGTTGAAAACCAGCAGGATAATGCACCGAGCCATAAAGCAATGACTATTACGGCATGGTTTGACGATAATTCTGTATTGTATGTGGACTGGCCAGCACGGACCCCTGATCTTAATACCATAGAGCACCTATTGGACGAATTAGAGCGCCACATAAGAAATTTGGAACCAAGGCCTACTACTAAGCAACAGTTAGCGGCAGCATTATGTACTGAATGGAAGCGCATACCTATCGCTGTGTTCCAAAACCTTGTCGAAAGCATATCTCGAAAGGTCAGTGCATGCATTAAAGGTCAAATGTGGACTGACACCGTACTAATGTAGGTCAATAAATGCTACGTTGTGTATGTCTTCTATGTGGCCGGTGATTTTTGTCAATATAATCTAGTTTCGAGATCATACCTATGAACCCATAAACCCATGTTTCATCACCAGTTATGATAATTTTTAAAAACTTTTCGTCGTTTCCGACTCACTCAACCAGGTCACTAGCAGCTAAAACACGGGCTTGTTTTTAAACAGCTGAGAGAAATTTTCGGCACAAATTTGCCTGAGACGAATCTCATAAACAAATCGTCCGTAAGAATCAACTGAACTGAGATGAAATTTACTGTATGTAAAATATCACATAACTCACGAATAGTGATTAGCTAGACCCGGGTTCGAATACTGAATGAGACATTGGTAGTGAGCTTATATAACGGTGCTGGCTCTCCCCTTTCCCTGGAACCAGAAATTAGGCGATTTCCCCCACAACTGTGGGCACAAATTCAACATTGTTTTCATTTTTGCTAATTGCGGGCCTCGCAGACCGTTCTTCACTCCCAACGTTTCCACGATCATCTTTAAAACATTTATACTACTCATAAAAATGTGTGCACGACTCATACAATCCTTCCTATTGACACTCTGTAACTTTAAGCGCGTGTCTTTGCAAATTTCACAAAGTTTTGAGAAAAGCTGATACAAATTCGTTGATCAAGTTTCTCCGACACGACAAATGCGACGAACAGCAGCATCACACACGTAAGAACAAAGCAATACTGTAAAAAAAACCGAACGAGAAAAGAGTGGATACTGTAAAAATCCCCGAACAGAAAATAATTAATTCTTCTCAACCTGATTTTCAGAAGCAGTTACATGCAGTAAATATATTATGAATTCAGTAGTGTCATCCCTGTGGCCAAATGATCGAAGGCGTAGTTTTATAGCTAGATATCCGAGCTGGACCCGGGTTCGAGTACCGAATGAGACATGGGTGGTGCGCATGTCTCACGGTGCTGGCTCTCCCCTTTCCCTGGAACCAGTGGCCTCCAATTCACGATAGAGACTGCTTGTGCCCCTTAAAATTGCTCACGGTGTTAGTTGCATCTCAGAAAGGAAAAAAGATATCTCTAGCATCTGTATTAACGCCTTCTAGCGGCAAGATTATGCAGCAGAAAGAGAGCAAAAGTTATGGACCTTCTGTTCCCACTGTTCCGGTATATCAACGCGAAAAGAAATTTCAAATCGGACTAATAAATGCCGGAATATGGTGTCCACAGGGGAAAGGACTAACATTGTGGTACGACATATAAGCACGTTTTTGTTTTTCTTCTTAAAGATAAGCTAAAATTGAGCATATACACCAAAGCACAGTTGCACATACATATACATAACAACTTTTACAACAGCCAGGGCTGTTAAAAGAAAACAAAAAGAACGATTTCAAAAGTGACGAAACGTTAAAAGGCTGAACATTACGTGATTTATTGGGTGTGTGCATAAGTTCTACCCGTTTTTGTAGGATACAAAGAAAGGAGGAGAACACAACAAATAACGTACCTAGGATTTCACATAATTGCCATCATTATATATGACCACTTGCCATCTGTCTATGAGTAGGTGAATCCCACGCCGGAAATACTCCTCTGTTTTAGAGTTTAAAAAAGTCATGTAATGCCGTTTTCACATCGTCCACGTCATCGAAGGTTTGGAGAGCAAAGGCGTTCTGCAACGATCGAAAAAGGTGGTAGTCCGTAGGTGCCAGGTCAGGGGAATACGCCGAGTGAGGTAACACTTCTAAACCAAAGTCCAGTAATTTTTGCCGAGTGATTAAAGCAGCATGACGTTTGGCGTTATCATTATGAATTGCGATTGACGAGTGCTGGCTGCTTCGATGTCAGTTGTTCTCGCAATCTGTTTAACTGTTGGCAGTAGAAGTCAACATTTATCGTTCGGTTAGGTTACAACACCTCCCAGTGTATTATTCCTTGGACATCCCACCAAACACTCAACAAAACCTTTTTTGGTTTGCAGTCCTCCTTTTGAGGTCGATGGAGCAGGCTCCGCACCTTGGAAGACAGTCCGTCGATTTACATTACGATACACTACCCATGTCTCATCACCCGTTACATTTCGTTCCCAAAAAGATTCATTTCTGTGAATAGAAAGCAAGGAAACACAGGTACGGATTCTCTCCTCTCGTTGCTTTGTAGAAAGCTGGTGGGGAACCCAGTTATCGAACTTGGTGATGAACCCAAGTGCACGCATCCGTCTTTCGCCTGCTTTTCCGTGTATCGACAACGTTTCCGCTAATTCCTGAACGGTTGGATGTGGTCATCCAAAAAGCATTTCCTGAACGCTTGGATGTGGGTCATGCAACAGAAATCACCCTTTGGAAATTTCCGTTTGCTATGGCTTGGTCCACATCTTCGTCAGAAACCACGGATGGACGTCCAGGACGTGGTCGATCTTTACAGCTTCTGTCTCCGTCCCGGAATTTCCGAAACCAACGGCGACATGTGCTATCATCAATTGCATCCTCCCCATACACTTGACAGATGTTGGGGCAAGCCGCGGCTGCAGTACTGCCTTTATCGAACTCGTACAGTAAACAATGTCTAATGTATTCCTTCATTTCATTCCATGTTACACCGTCCGTGCCGTGATTATCGTTACGAATGACTTACTCGGACTAACCTAGTGCCTGTATATGCTGTACTGCTTCACGTTTTATTGGCCGAAAATTCGGCATCGCGGAGTCATCTGTGACGTAACTACTCCGATCGCACTTCGCATATATTACAAAAACGGGTAAAATTTTTGCACACATCCAATAATTTTATTTTGTTGCGTTCTCTTATTCTTGGTCTCTGGAGAAAAATGAAGCTATTGGCGTTAGAATTTTATTTTAAAATACTCTGACCCAAGAGGGAATGTATCAGTTTCCCTGCAATATATAATTTTCTGCAATTTCGTAAAATAAACGTTTTCTGGAACTTTCGTTTTCCGAGGTTTAACGACCACCACGACCAACTCTGAGGCTGTAGGCAGACAGTTCCCTGCCACTAATTTGGAGCAACTGATTCCATGGCAGAGGCAGAGCCATCGGACAAACGCACCGCCCATGTTTCATCTGGGACTCAAAACCAGCGCTTACCTCATACGAATGGTCGGAAGCCAGCGCCTTAGACCACACGGCAATCGGGACAGCTTTTATGCAACTACATTCAATAATATGGATTTATGTAATTCCCAGACAGACAGAGGATTGCTCTTGCTTATACACTATCTACCAACAAGTAATTGGACACCTGTGATAGCAAAGGAAAACGAAATTCATTCACCTTCAATAGTTGGTGGAGCCTCCACGAACGGCGATTACAGCCGCGACCCTCCGGGACATACTCTCAACCAGGCGTTGTACGGCGGCTAGCGGTATTTCCTTCCACTCGGCTTGGAGAACACAGGTCACTTCCTTCACAGATTTCGGACGGTGGGGCACCCCTTAAGTCGACGCTCCAACTCGTCCCAGAGGTGCTCGATAGGGTTAAGGTCCGGGCTCTGCGCATTCCAGTCCATTCGATTAACCCCATTGTCACCATACCAAGCCATGGTGGACCTCGCAACATGACAGGTGGCATTGTCATCCTGAAAGTAACATGGGTCCACCCCGTAAAACTACCACAACGTAAGAAGCGCATGGTCATCCAAAATGGTGCAGAAGGTCTCGGCGTTGAGTCTACCAGGAATTGCGACCAAGGGTCCCGTGCCATACCAGGAGAAACACCCCTATAGCATAATTCCCCCGCCGCCGAACTTCACAGTTGGCACAATACATTCCGGCAGGAGGCGTTCTCCAGGCAGACGCCAAACCCAGACCCTGCCATCTGAACGGTAGAGGATGAACCTTGATTCGTCGCTCCAGAGAACCTGTTTCCACTGTTCAACGGTCCACTGTCGACGTTCTTTGCACCACGTTAGCCGAGCAGCGCTATTGGACTTGGTGATCAAAGGCTTGTGGGCGGCAGCACGTCCATGATAACCGAGCAGATGGGCTTCCTTACGGATGGTATTCATCAAAAGAACACTCCCGGATGCCTGTTGAAACTCCTATCGGATGTGGCCCATCGATTTGGAGCGGTTCTTCCGAATTTCTCTGGACAGCATCCGTCGGTCTCTAACTCCTAGTTTTGTGTGTCTGCCGGATCGGGGCATATTCCGACAGTCACCTCTCATCTTCCACTTACCAATCACGTAGGCCACTGTCGATTTTGGGTACTTCAACTTGCTGGATATGTCACGTATGGATCGGCCATTTCTGTGATACCCGACGATTACACCTTTCTCGAAATCAGAGAGCTCCGAACTGCGTGGCATCTTGCATTCGACTGGTTGCGTTGTTGTTTCCCACACTATATTTAACGGCGGTGGCCGTGACGTGTATCAGGGCCGCAGATATCGTCGATTGCAGGGGTGTCCAATTACTTGTTGGTAGATAGTGTAGAAGAGATGATTCTTTGCGAACGGTAAATTGTATCTAATAAATAAATACAGGAACAGTGCATGTTATTTACACTTACCACATTTGTCCTCATTCATTATTGAACCAGGATCACACACAAGTTCAGCCTGGCTCGAAGCAATGACGACTTTTTCTTCCGATTTTTGTTTCCCACTATCTTTCGTAACGTTAAATGTCAGGGTTTCATCTGCGTCGTCTGTAGTCCATGAAAGTTGTTCTATCGTCTTCATAAGATCTCTCAGGAATTCCTCAGAAGAAACAGTCTGTAAAGAATCACATCATGATATTCTGAAACATCTAAGACATCACACATGAATTGTTGAAACTAGCGTCGGATTTTCTAAAGGAACACGCTATTACCGCGTCAAGCCCCATTTGGGAACTTGAGGACATAAATTTGCTGATCAATTTAGATCGTCTAAAGTGGCAACAATGACATTGGCTTTCCTGGACATATACGCGTTATGTTTTCATACGCGCTCGTACTAGGGTGTCACAAGAACTCATATGCCGTAGTGAAGTTAAATTTAAAGTAATACTAGCTCATAGCCCGAGCTATGCACGGTGAAAAAGCTGTGACTGAAATTTTTATAACAGAAATCGTAAAATGTGAGGGGGTATGAAAAAGTTCGTGCAATAACCCGAAATTATTAAGGCTACGGAAACCATTTTTCTTTTATTTTGTTATACATACATTCAGTATGCTGTACAACATAAATAATATTTAGCAGACCCCCCCCCCTTTTTTTCCAGGAATCGAAAAGTCCATGATCATGGGGAAAGCGGAATTTCGCAGTGTGATCAAGTTCCTCCATCTCCAAGGAAAGGCAGCTTAAAAAAATCCATCAAGGAATGATAAATGCATATGGAAATAAGTGTCCAGCATACGAGACTGTGGCAAAGTGGAAAAGAAATTTTCAAAGCGATCATATGACCATTTTTGACGAAGCAAGGTTTGGACGGTCATTTTTGACGAAGCAAGGTTTGGACGGTCATTTTTGACAGATGACCAGACAGTTGTGACCAAAGTAGAGAAGTTAATCCTTGAAGATAGGCGTACAACCATTAAAATGCTTTGTCAAGAAGTTCATCTGAGCTATAGGTCAGTGTGGATAATCATACATGACCAATTGAACATGTCCAAGGTCTCAGCGCGATGGATACCTTAGACTTCTCACCCCATTCCAAAAGGAAGCTCGGGAACAATCCGCACAAAAAATGTTGGATCTTTGTAACGCGAATTCCGAAGATTTTTTGACCGTTTGAGCAAACAATGGAAACATCCATCTTCACCACCCCCAAAAAAGGCAAAAGTGCAAAAGTCTGCCGCCAAAGTAGTGCTCTCTGTTTTCTGGGATAAAAGAGGTATTATTTTAACAGTCTACCTTCAGAAGAGTTAAACAATTACCTCTGACTACTATTGCAACCTACTGACCAAATTAAGAGAGCAAATTAAAAGCAAAAGAAGCGGAATGATCACACAAAGGGGGTCCATTTGTTGCACGACAACGAACCAGCTCATTCAGCAGTCAGCACCATCGTCACTGCGAGTCGTCTTAAATACAATATATTGTCTCATCCGCCATATTCTCCTGATATGGAACCAAGTGACTTCTTTTTGTTCCCCGAGATGAAGCCTCCACTACGTGGGAGGCGATTTGATGACACCAAGGACGTTCGTTTTGAGGTAGAACAGTGGTTTCAGGAACAATCTGAGGTGTTCTGCTCTGAGGGAATAAAGAAGGTCAAGTGAAGGTGGGAGAAATGTGTGGCACTGGGTGGTGCCTATGTAGAGAAGGCCCAAGTACCTGAATAAATTTTATTTTTCTAGCTTGTTTATTTCTTGGTGATTGCACGAATTATTTTGATACCCCTCGTACATATTCATAACTACACTGACGGAAAAAAAATCCCAACACCAAGAAGGGGTTGTGTTAGATAAATGACAGTTGGTAGGTGAGAGTAGATCTGTAAGATGACGTCTATGCAAATTTCGCGCTCGGCACATACGTGTGGCGCTAGTAGCGCCCCTCGGAACATGCAAAGCAGTTTTGCTGTAAATACGCGCTGTAACGTTCGTGAACGTTAGTTATCGTTGAGATTCGACGTAGTGTGTTGATGTTAGTCAAGAATGCCTTTAAGAAGACGAAGTAGCCATTATCAACAGCTCACGGAGTTTGAACGAGGTCGTGTAATAGGGCTACGAGAAGGTGGATTTTCTTTCCGCAATATTGCAGAACGACTTGGCAGGAATGTAGCCACTGTGCATGATTGTTGGCAGCGGTGGTCAAGGGAAGGTACTTCCTCAAGAAGACCGGGTTCCGATCTCCTTGAGGCAGCAATTCGAGCTGCAGTTGCCACCACAGTGACACAACGAACTGTTACAAATCGGTTACTTGAAGGACAGCTCCGAGCCAGACGCCCTGTAGCGTGCATTCCACTTACTCCAAACCACTGCCGTTTGCGACGTCAGTGGTGTCAAGCTAGAGCTCATTGGAGGACGGAGTGGAGATCTGTTGTGTTTTCTGATGAAAGCCGGTTCTGCCTAGGTGCCAGTGATGGCCGTGTGTTGGTTAGAAGGAGGCCAGGTGAGCGCCTGCAGCCAACCTGTCTGCGGCCGAGACACACTGGACCTACGCCTGGAGTTATGGTCTGGGGAGCAATTTCCTATGACAGCAGGAGCACTCTCGTGGTTATCCCACGCACCTTGACGGCACAGTTGTACGTCGGTCTGGTGATTCAACCTGTTGTGCTGCCATTCATGAACAGCATTCCAGGGGGCGTTTTCCAACAGGATAACGCTCACCCGCATACCGCTGTTGTAACCCAACATGCTCTACAGAGTGTCGACATGTTGCCGTGGCCTGGTAGATCACTAGATCTTTCTCCAATCGAGAACGTATGGGACATCATTGGACGACAACTCTAGCGTCACCCCCAACCAGCATTAACCGTCCCTATATTGACCGACCAAGTGCAACAGGCATGGAACTCCATACCACAAACTGACATCCAGTACCTGTACGACACAATGCATGAACGTTTGCATGCTTTCATTCAACCTTCTGGCGGTTACACCGGTTATTAATGTACCAGCATTTCACATTTAAAATGATTCTTCTCGCGCTTACAATAAGCTGTGATCTTGAAACCTTAATCGATTAAATATGTTACCTATACAAATGTATTGCCGCCATTTCATTCCTCTACAACTATTTTTTCGTGGTGTTGGGATTTTTTTTCCGTCAGTGTATAAGAAACGGTTGAATTATTAATGGGAAGTCTGTAAGATAGATCATCAACAACAAAATTTCCGTAAGATTCCTATGACAGAAGCCTATTATATAGGTTAATAGATTTTAATCCGTCATATGACTGACACAGTATACGTTCAAAATCATTGTTTCTTCAAAAGTTTCATTTCGTCTCCGATTAGCTCTATCTTCGTTCAAGTTATAGTATTAAAAGATTGGTTTGCACGCCATCGCCATTGCCATTCTCTATTTGAGCGATGTTTTTTTTTCTAGCTTTACCTTCTTCAATCTTGTGCTACAAAGAAAACATTCCACGGAACCAATATTTTTTTGAATTCCATCATAGTGAATCAAAACTTCGCCTAGAGTTACTTTCTTACAATTTTACTTGTTCCTTTTCATGAAATAAAATACTGTTGATCTCTTTTTATGAAATTACCTTGCAATTTTCTTTCTTTTTATGAAATTACTCTGCAATGCGAAGAAAATGAAATAAAACACCACATAACACTTACATAAGAGGACAAATGTCGCAGACAGTTGTTCTAGCACGTGCGTGTTGCCACAGATGAAGACATTTGTCTTACTAATTTTATTTTATTGTCCGGTATTTCTCTTTGATTTTACGTATCGTGCGATAGCGGTCAGCGTAGTTCCGATTTCGGCCACCAGAAAAAAGCAGGTGGCGCTGTAAGTACTGAATGACGTCAGAGCGTAAAAGCAGTTTTATTTTTGGCCACCGGATAAAAGCAAACGGCGCTGAAAGTACTGGATGACGTCAGAGCATTAGGGACAGACGTAGCCTACTATGTAGGCAATATTCCTGTATCATATTGGTGTTATCTTGGTACCTCCTGAAAAAAGAAAACATTTCACCTAACATTCAACATGTAGCAGACACTCAATACAAATTTGTGGAAGTTGCAAGCGGGGAAAGACGTGTTTGTTAAAAATCAACCAGAAAATTTATTTTTTGGCATATTATTTTACTTATTTATAGTTCAATTGTGGGACCAGATAAGTTGTATTGAGGTACATCACTTCCAGTACTTTTAAGTTAAGCACGCTAACCTTGATCTCAGCATACCGTTCATAGAACCTTTCCCCACCAATACTACTTGTACGGCGTGAGCAATATTACTTTGTTCCCAATTTCTATTACAGGCACAACTTCAGCAAGCAAGGGATTGAAATGTTTGGAAGATATTTTACCCTTAGTCATTGGTCCGCTTCAAATTTCCTCTCCGATGGTGGTGCTCAGGAAAGCGGATGCGATCATACAGCGACTTACTGCGCGTGCGTGGTTTTCTTCCACCCCTCCGGCTGACATCCTGCATGGATAAAAGTCAGCCCACGACCGTCTTCAAAGACCTCTTAAGCTTCTCAGCACTTTCCCTTATACACCGATCAGCCATTACATTATGACCACTCATAGCCTAGAGAAATGAGCGCGCCTGGATACCGAACGGAGGAGCATGTAAATTTCACAGCGGACCGGCTTTCGGTTAGTAGAGTGTTCGGGGTCAGAATGAGAAAAGCTGCCAATTTATCGGAGTTTGATAAAGGGCAATTGTGATGGCACGGCGTCTGGGAACTACGATCTCGGAAACGGCGCGGATTGGGGGTTGTTCACGTGCGGCTGTAGTAAGTACGTATCAAAAGTGGTGCACAGATGGCCAAACGACGAACCGTCTTCTAGCCGTGTTTCGTCCGCAGCACATTGATGCCAGAGGGGAGCGGAGACTATCGCGCATTGTTCGCAGTGACCGCTGGACCACAATGCGATGATCAGGGCAATGTGTCACAACAGACAGTTCATCGCAGCCTTCTGCGCATGGGCCTGCGTAGCCGAAGATCCAGCCGGGTCCCCATGCTCCCTGCACGTCATCGCCAACAACGCATGAAGTGGGCCCAAGATAATCGAGATTGGACTGCGGATGATTGGAAGAAAGTGGCCTGGTCCGAATAATCAAAATTCCTGGTGCATCACGTAGACGGCGGAGCGCGGATACACCGATTACCTACGGAGGCTATGGCACCTGGATGCACTGTTGGGCTGAAACAGACCGGCGGCGGCGGTGTTATGTTGTGGGCGATGTTTTCTTGGGACACTTTAGGCCCCATTACAGCTGTCAGGTATCTGAACATCGTTGCGGACGAAGTCCACCCATTCATGGCAACTGTATTCCCTGCTGGTGACTTTCTGATAATGCCTGGACTCCAAATTCACCTGACATGAACCCAATCAAACATTTGTGGCTCGACTTGGAAGAGCATGTTCTCGCTAAATCACCACGACCCCGAAATGCACGGGAACTGAAGGACCTGCTGTTGACATTATGGTACCAGATACCCCAGGATACCTATCGCCCCCTTATAGAATCGATGCCTCACCGAGTGGCCGCTGTTTTGCGGGCTATAGGGGGTCTTACAGCTTATTAGTCACGTGGTCATAATGTAATGGCTCATCAATGTAAACTCCTTAGCACTTTAGAACATCTCAGCATCACCTCTGCTGTTAGATATTTAGTCCCTATTATATTTTTAGAGCATTACATTTACTTTTGCTTGCTGTCTTACTATTTGCACTCCAATTTGTCCAAGTTTTCGCTTCTTATTTTCTGCATCGTTTTTCACTTTTAGGTGGATTGTCACCTCCTGGAGGTGTTACTTTCGAGCAAATGTTCCTCTCTATAGCTTAATATCTACCAAGTTAAGCCCTTTAAAAATGTATTTGGCCATAACTATCACCTTGTTTTTGGAGTTCTATTATCTGGATATTTTGGAATGCAGTCTTAAGCCTTTGCGCTTGCTAAAATGCACGCACGGAACCCCTGAGTTACATTCCCCGACACAAAAGACTGGATGACAGTTATTACCACAGTTTTACTCCTTGGCCGGACCTTAGTAGGGCTTCGTTTGCTGACCCACGCAGCATAGCCGACCCCGTGACCTATTGTTTGCTAAGGCTGTCGCAGCTAATCGCCGCGTTTGTTGTTCTTTGCAAATGCCTGGCAAAATACCCTTTATTTCGTTTTCAGAAATTCGTATCTGGCCTGTCGTCCGCATTCCGATCCTACATTCTTACGCGGAAGCGGAGGAGAGGTCGGTGAAAAAAAGGAAACAAAATTTTAACGCGAAATAATACTTCCCAATCAGGAATTACTCTAATTAAAATAATTAAATAAATATTAATAATTAAAAATCATTAATTAGTTAACACTGGATAACACAATTTTAGAAACGTCTTGCCCCCAAAGACTAAATTAATAATTTCTTTTAGATTTTGAGGTGCTGAACACGAATATGACAATGAAAATACAAAATTGACTACGATTTGTAAGATCCGCAATAATTTATTATACATACTTACCACATGTTCCGGTAAATGTCCGCTTCTACGTCAAACGTCGCTTTGCCTGTGGCTTGTGTAGCTGCTCAGGATCATTTCTAGCGAGCGTCCAACAATAATCAGCCAAAATAGAACAGGACCACTTTCCTTTGAATCGTTCCACCATCGTTGCAATTTCCTGATAAAAACGTTCACTTTTTCTCATCACAAACCGTGCCGCAGTTGTCGGAGAAATATTCCAGGTATGAATGGAACAAGTGTATCTTTAATTTAAGAATATATTGTAGCCAAGTTTGTGATACAGAGACAACATACCCTCAACCAGTTCCTTGTAGCTTTCTGCCCTCACATTTCCGAGGAATTTAATTGACATCAGACGAAACGCGTCCCAAAGTTTTTTTCTCATCACCTTGTAACAGGTTGTCGAACATCTCGTCAATGAAGAGCTCTCGGATCTGAGGACTTACAAAAATTCCCTTTTTAATTTTCGCTTCGCTGAGTCGAGTGAATTTGTCAGCCAGGTACTTGATGTCTGATCCAGTCCGGTCGATGGCTTTTACGTAGTTTCTTATCAAACCGAGTTTGATGTGTAGGGACCGTAGCAGATTATTTTTGCGTTTCTGCCAGTGCCGGGTGCTGTACATTCTTCTCTCCAACCTTCATAGATTTCCTCGCAGGCCAGTCACATACTGCAAAGTTCTTGCTCGGCTGTTTTCTCACGCCCTCTTCACATAGTGCAAATTTCTTGCTCGTCTGTCCCATTCACACAAAAAACACCAGTACTTCATGTATCCCAGCTGCAGACACATCACCGCAGAGACTACCTTTAAGTCACCACAGAGATGCTAGACTTGCTGTATTAAACAGTCCAACAGCTGTTTTAGGTTTTCGTAGGTTTCTTTCATGTAGACAGCGTGTCCGACTGGAACAGATGGACGCTGGCTTCCAATATGCAGCAACACCGCCTTGAAACTCAATTTCGAGGAATCTATGAATATATTCACCATTCTTGCGGGTCATGTTTGGTTCAAAGGGCATTCATCAGGTCGTCTACATCGTAGCAGAACACAAGGTCATCTTCCTCTCGGAAGTAAAGCGTAAACTCCTCATTACGAGTGTGAAACGAAGTCGCTCGGACATTTTTCTTGAGATGACTCCCTTGTAGAAGTCTTTCTCCTAAAAATTCCGCTTTAGCCTTAAATAGCTCCAGATCACGAACAAGATCGTTCAGTTCTTCTTGTGTGAAAATTTGTGGCACAGTTGAAGCACCGTAGCGGACATATGGATCATCATTAGACGCCGAAGGCTCGGGAGAACTCGACAGCAATTCGCTTCCGTCCTCATCGTCCTTTGAATCGATGAAAAACATTTTCGGAGGATCGGGAACGGGAAATCCTTTGCCGTGCGGAACTGGTTGGATAGCAGATAGTATATTAGAGTGCATTGATGTCCACTTCTTTTCCCTCGTAATGGCTCCAGAAACAGGTTGTACCATGCACAAGTAGAAGTCATTTGCACGATTGCTTGGCTCCCTCCAAACCATAGGAACAGCAAACGGCATCGACACTTGACCGCCTTTCAGCCACTTCGGAAGATTTCTGGCACACGTACCGCAGCATATGTGCCCATGCCTTGTCCTTTCCCGATCGTGCATCCGGAATAACACTCATACGCCTTTTTGGCTATCAGGGTGATGGCCTTTTTCTGGCTTGCAGGAATCACTTCCCAGCAAATATGAGAAGAGTTATTTGTGCTATTAACACAGTTACACGAGGCATCATTACTGCTGGGACAATCCAGGGATCACTTATGTATATGACGCAGGAGTAAACAGAAGGGTATCCCTGGAAGTCGCACAAATACTTGCTCATCCTATGAGATTTTTTTTGATTGGAGGTTTAACGACCACCGTGAGCAACTCAATGGGCTATAAGCAGTCGCCCGTCCCTTATTTAGGGTCACTGGTTCCAGGGAAGGGAGAGAGCCAGTGCCGTAAGACAAACACAACATCCATGCCTCACCGGGATTCGAACCCGGACCCCTTTCGGACGAATGATCAGAGACCATCGCTTAGACCACTGCGCCACCGGGGCGGCTATGAGATTTCAGTTTATACTAATGATTGCATCATCTTACGTCAGCGATGTCGTGACTCAACTGCATTGCATTAGACAATGATTATTCATTAGCTCCTGGTGGTGGTGTGTATGAAGAGCTGATGCAATATGACGCCACATGTTGGGGACTGAGTCTCTCCTAAACAAGAGCCAATCCAGAGATTATATATTGTCATTTTCGTGTTCAGCACATTGAAATTAGTAAATATTCAATATTTTCATTTCAGAGGCAAATAATGTGTTGTCCAATCTTATTTACATGTCCATTTATTTATTTTATTCGAAACATTGTTTATTATGGTCGAAAACTGAGAAATTGAAGATATGTGACGTCACACTATCCTTTTCGTGTCTCTAGAGAGGTGTTGAAACGACGTTGACAGGATGATATGTACTTTGAAAGAGTGACAACGTAACGTTACCCTGACATACTTTAGTTCACAGCTGTGCTAGCTGCTTTGCTGCTATAGGAACACATCACTGTTTTTTAATAACGTGTATCATCTGGAATGTGACTCAGGTGCTAATAATGTAATTATGTGAATGGGAAAGGTCGGGACTTAAATATAGCAGGTTGTATCAGAAGCCAATTTTAGACCATAACTCAGCGAATTTGGAGGCTTTTGTCCTACGATTCTGCACACTAGTGGCTTTTAAAACAGCCATCAAGCTAAACTTGACTTCAATTGGGCGATACGTTGCTAAAAAATGCCGTGAAAAAGTTAAAATTCGCTGTATTTTCGGCTGCAATATCCTAAATCTTAAGAACTTTTTAAACTTTTAGCGTCGAAGTTCCCCAAAAGTAGATCAAGATCATAATGACTCGTGAACGACATCTGTTATCTTCTCTGGTTGCTGATCACCCGCACACACATACAGAAAATGACAAAACTAGTTATTTATGTCTCAAAAATCACCAGAGCATTCTAAATGAAAATTTGCCCACTTACCAAGGCTTAGCAGAACACCATGTATACTAAATTTGAAGCTGGTTCTTTAACCCATACCGAAACTATTAATGGCTAAAGTTATGTGTTTAAAATTAGGCATCTTTCTTAGTTCCATTAATGGGCGATGTCGTGCCCATTGATATTTCACTAAATGGAATTTCAGAGTAGAATCTAAACAAGTGGGCACAAATATGTAAATAAACAGCATTTAAAAGAATTTTCTATGATAGTCACCTCATTCTCATTGTTTATGATGATTTCGAAATCTATTTCCAAAACACCATCTGCTTCCATTTGCCACGTGTCTCTACGTCTCCGAGAGTTGACAGGTTGACTTTCTCCACATTTCACTATGATTTTATCTATAGTGCAAGCACCTTCACCCGAGCAAAACATTTGCCCACGAAACTTAGCGGTGAAATGCCTCAAGAAGACTTTCTTGATACCTGCTTGAACTTTTGGGTCGTTACAGTTGCCATTATAGTAGAATCCCACCATACTGCGCACACGATGAGGAACATAGAGGCCTGTTAAAATTCACACACAAAAAAAATGTGAAAAATGATTTCAGTGGCATCAACACTGCAGGTGCTAGCTGAATTATCAATTAAAATCTTCAACTAAAAATAAATTAGTTAAATTTTAGTAATTGCTCTGAATACATGAATGTCTAGAAAGTTACACCTGAAAAACAGCTATCAGAATAACCAAAATTCTACAAAAAAACTAATTTCTAAACTAATATTTTTGTGAAAGTCATGAACTCCTATGTGTACGTCACTGATTGCGCCAGCTCAACCAGATCGTCCAGATTTAATTTGTCAAGCCCAGCTGCCTCTGCAGTTCTTGGCACTCCTGCTGACTGAAATGTTAACATTTACTCAGCTGATTCTCTGGCTGAACATACAAGTGCCTCAGCAGTGCTAGCCGAGAAAGTTATTCACTTAATAACCTATGCTAGTCAAACTGGGTCCTCGACTTCGTTTTCTTCTAAGATCACATTTGTTCAATCACCAATCTCACTGGAAGCCTAAATGCTTTCATCAGGTTCATAATTCAGAATCACTAATGATGCTTATTTAATGGATAGCAAGGAACTTGATAAGTGGCGTAAACTTGGAGTAAGTATTTGGGTTTTGCCGGACACCCCTCTTCAGCAGTACATGGAAGATTTTGCCCCCGCGAAAATGTTGCCCGTCACAGAAGTTATAGATATATCTCACACTCCTAGACGAATCTTAATATGTTTAAATTCATAACAAGTCGAGTAGCTGATGGCGTATGGTCTTGATCTTTCCAAACAACAACTTTTCACAGCCGTTTATCTGAAACTCTTGCCACAGTCACTATATCTCGAATTCCTCCAGATGTTCCGGACTTAGTAATAAATAGTATTTCTTCCCCAGTATAGCAAGATACAACGAAACCTTCGTAAACTTCCTACCGCGCCTCGCGGTGTCCCCTTGTACAAGTGTCTTTGGTTTCCGAAGAATTTTCTTCAGCTGGATGCAGCAATGAGTGTTTTTCTTGTGACTATTATCAAGGCAAGAAAACTGACATGCTATCGGGAGATTATTAACGATGTGTAGTGTTTTTCAACGTAAAGGCCTTGGCCACTACTGGTCTATAGTGTTTTCATTGTAAAGGCTTTGGCCACTGCTGGTCTATAGTGTTTTCATTGTAAAGGCTTTGGCCACTACCAGTCAGCCTGCCTTCATGTCCCGACAACTTCTGAAAAGCAACTAGCCAATCTTGTCAACCGTAAATCTACAATAATTGCAAATAATCATCCCCACGGTAGACAAGCTCTCAGCATTGAAGTTTTAATTTCGTCCCACAGGAAGGAATCCCTTCAACCATCACCTGTTGGGATGCTAGCTCCGGTTTTTCCTGTGGCTTTTTCAGTCCACAGGAAAAACCGGAGCTGGCATCCCAACAGGTGAGAGTTGAAAGGATCTAATTTCGTTCCACAGGGAGGAATACCTTCAACCCTCCCCTGTTAGGATGCCAGCTCCGGTTTTTCCTGTGTCTTTTTCAGTCCCGCATCTATGAACTGTCCTGCAGTTTTTATTCTTTCGACGAAGTCTCCTCCTGGCGAAGTGCAAGGTTCCGGTACCCCAGAGGAGAATATGGTTACTGTCGATGATCCCTTTGATCCTGCTCATGATGAAGATGTAGAGGTTACATCACCTCCTTGTGCAGCCTTCTCGCTGGAAAACAAAAATGGCCAGTTCGATATATACACTAAAGAGCAATTGAATTAGTGACAGGTGGCGTTATGCAAATGTGGTGCTGTGGGCGGCCCTGTAAACGGAAACGACATGACGTATGCAGAGATCCGACGATATAAAGGAGTGGTGCGACGGGAATCAGTAAGAGTACGACGCAGTATGGGTAAGACGAAGGATTTAAGCGCATTTGATCGTGGGCAAATTGTTGGGGTCTGACGAATGGGTCACTCCATCTCGGAAGTCGTGCAGGCACTGGGATTTTCCCGAGCCACTGTGTCACGGGTGCACCGTAGTACATCGAATCCAGTAAAACTATCCATGCAAGGGCTAACTGCCGTGGACAACAGCGTGTGGATGAGAGGGATCATCTTCAGCTAGCTCGTATTGTAACAGCGGATAAACGGGACACAATGCAAGAAATCACACGGCAATTTAACGCTGGTGCACAAAAACGTGTAAGCAGCCACACCATCCAGAACCATCTCCTCGCTATGGGGTACAGAAGCCATTGTCCCACGAGGGTACCGCTGCTGACCGCACATCACAGGGTGCAAAGATTAGCATGGGCGCTGGAACATCGCCCCTGGACCGTAGACATGTGGGAAAATGTTGCTTGGACTGATGAGTCAAGATTCACGTTGGTACATGCGGATGGCAGGATACGAGTACGGCGCAAACCACATGAAGCAATGGATCCTTCTTGCCGGCAGGGTACTCTTCAAGCTGGTGGGGGTGGCATTATCGTCTGGGGGCTGTTTACGTAGACTGAAATGAGACCTCTGGTACGTGTGACATCGTCCCTCACTGGTCAACGTTACCGGGATATCCTGGACGACCATTTGCTCCCGTTTGTGCGTTTTCAACATCCCACTGGGACCTCATCCTGCAACAAGACAATGCACCGCGCCATCGCTCCCGAATTGTATCCGAATGGTTGGATGAACACTCCACCGACGTGACCTCGCTTCGTTGCCAGTTAGGCCACCTGACCTCAATCCCATCGAGCACATCTGGGATGTCATCGAGAGAGATGTTCGAGGCTCTGACCCCCTCCCTCCATCAAATCTTCGTGAACTGTGGGAGCTTGTTCAGAGGTTGTGGATCCGTATGGCTTCCCAACGCTTCCGGTGTCTTGTAGAGTCCATGCCGAGACGAATCGCCGCCGTCATCAGGGCGAAAGGTAGCGCTGGTGCTACACGTTACTAGACAGGTATCTCTAATTCAATTGCCTTTCAGTGTACTCTTCAAATGCCAGATGGCACACTCTTTTCTAACCCGCGGCGTCTGTACTCATTCATCTACGATTTGTTTACATACGGCTGCGACTGGGCTCTGAATCTTCAGTTCTCGTAAAAGTCAATCGAAAGGGATATAAAGTGGCAGTCGTTGCTGTGAAGAGCATTGCATGTCGTCGTCCTACTGGGGTTGGGACGCCTGAAACATGAACAGCCACAACCGGCTAATTAGGGAACTTTTCCTTTACGAGTTTGAACTGGGCCATAACGCTGCTCAATCAACACGATATATTTGCCGTACGAAAGGGGAAGGTTCCGTGGACCACAGCACCGCAACCACATGGTTTAAGAAATTTCACTCAGGTGACAGAAACCTCGATGATCAGCCAAGGTCAGGTAGGCCCGAACCGTGGATTAGGAGACCGTGCGCCAGGCCGTAGAGGCCAACCCGACAATCAGCACTCGGAGATGTTCAGGCGAGCTGGGCATATCGCAGACCACCGTGGTTCGTCACCTTCAGGATCTTAGCAAGATCTACAGGAGCTTCCGCATTGTCCCTCACGAACTGACTCCAGCTGAAGCAAACCGTCGAGTGCAAGTGTGCACGAAATTTCTAGAAAACCTGCGCGATGTACGTTTCATCAAGAGAATTGTTACGTGCGATGAAAAGGGGGTCTATTTCCATAATCTTAACACATAACGGCAGTGGTTGAGCACGGTCCAGCTTCCTGAACCTGTTGCTAAACGTGGGCGTTTCGAGCACAAGGTGATGCTCTGCGTCTGGTGGAATTTCGACGGGATAATCCATTACAGATTTCTTCCAGACTGTCGGACCTATGACGTAACCCTTTTTCGTATGCGAGATTGGTGTTACGCTATGTCTAAAACCATGATTAAGGAAATGTTGAACTAAATGAGAATACGATGCAATAGTTGCACGGGATAGCTCAAGTGAAGATTTTACCGCCAGACGAAACATACACAGGAGCAAAACGTACGATAACCTTTTATTGGTCCAGCAGTATTTGATGAAATCCAAAATATAGCACTGCGAGTTTTGCACTTCATGTATAATGCCTTAATTAAATGTCGTATAATCTATCTTAACAACGATTGAACATATCCACACACACACACACTAAGCAACTGCTGTATCGTCCTTTTGTCTAACCTTCTCATCACATTCATACGTCACTCTCCCTGACGTTAAAAGTGTTGCCAACCTCATTCATGTGAGAGAGAAGATATCACGTTAAGTTTGGAAAGTGCAAAAGAGAACAAACACAAATTTACATAGGAAAAGAAACTAAAAATAAAAGTTAAATTAGAATATACGTCACAGACCATCAACGTCAACCTCTACTCTGAACATCTGGAGCGGTTGTATGCCGTTTTGAAGAAGTACCCGGCACTGGTAAACAGAAAGCGGGCTTTCCTACAGCAGGACAACGCTCGGCCTCATACCGCGCGATCAACCCGGGCAAAACTCCAGGAATTTGAGGGCATGAAACTGGTGCCACACCCAGGATATAGTCCGGACCTTGCCCCGTCTGATTATTGCTTGTTCCGGCCCATGGCCTACTCCTTTTGCTGGTGACACTTCAACAACCAGGAGGAGGTGGCAGCTGCGTGGAAGGAGTTCCTCGCGTCGAAGGATAAGAACTGGTACCCCCGCAGCATCGAAGAACTGGCAGACAGATGGCTAAAGACAGTGCAACACGATGGTCTACACTGAAGAGCAATTGAATTAAAGACAGCTGGCGTTATGCAAATGTGGCGCTGTCGGCGGCCCTGTAAACGGAAACGACATGACGTATGCAGCGATCCAACAATATAATGAGTGAAGCGACGGGAATCAGTAAGAGTCGGACGTAGTATGGGTAAGACGAAGGATCTAAGCGCATTTGATCGTGGGTAAATTGTCGTAGCCTGACGAATGGGTCACTCCATCTCGGAAGTCGTGCAGTCACTAAATTTTCACGAGCCACTGTGTCACAGGTGCACCGTGAGTACATCGAATCCGGTAAAACCATCCCTACAAGGGCCAACTGCCGTGGACAACAGCGTGTGGATGAGCGGGGTCATCCTCGGCTAGCTCGCATTGTAACAGCGGATAGACGGGTCACAGTGCAAGAAATCACTCGACAATTTAACGATCGTGCACAAAAACGTGTAAACAGCCACACCATCCAGAACCATCTCCTCGCTATGGGGTACCGAAGCCATCGTCCCACGAAGGTATCGCTGCTGACCGCACATCACAGGGTGCAAAGATTAGCATGGGCGCGGGAACATCGCCACTGGACCGTAGACATGTGGGAAAATGTTGCCTGGACTGATGAGTCGAGATTCACGTTGGTACATGCGGATGGCAGGATACGAGTACGGCGCAGACCACATGAAGCGATGGATCCTTCTTGTCAGCAGGGTACTCTTCAAGCTGGTGAGGGTAGCATTCTCGTCTGGGGGCTGTTTACATGGACTGAAATGGGACCCCTGGTACGTGTGACATCGTGCCTCACAGGTCAACGTTACCGGGATATCCTGGACGACCATTTGCTCCCGTTTGTGCGTTTTCTACATCCCACTGGGGACCTCATCCTGCAACAAAACAGTGCACCGTGCCATAGCTCCCGAATGGTATCGAATGGTTGGATGAACACTCCACCGACGTGACCTCGCTTCCTTGGCCAGCTAGGTCCCCTGATCTCAGTTCGCTCGAGTACATCTGAGATGCCATCGAGAGAGATGTTCGAGGTTCTGACCCCCTCTATCAAATCTTCGTGAACTGTGGGAGCTTGTTCAGGGGTCGTGGATCCGTATGGCTTCCCAACGCTTCCGGTGTCTTGTCGAGTCCATGCCGAGACGAATCGCCGCCGTCATTAGGGCGAAAGGTGGTGCTACACGCAACTAGACAGGCATCTCTAATTCAATTGCTCTTCAGTGTATACTTTGAATGATATTCAGCTTTCGTCTCGTAAAGGTACGTATGAAGACATAAAGTGATCCAAATATTGCAAAACTTTTGACTCACCCTCTGTATATTTGCAGTCATTAAGTATTTATCTAACCAGCACCGTGAAACACATGTGAAATTCCAAATTTGTCGATGATGGACAAATTTGGAATTTTAAAATCCTCGCTGCGGAGCCAGTTGTTCTGACTGACTATACTACACCGACGAAGTATATCGCTGCAGATTTGTCGTCTTGAAACGTGCTTCACCTCTGTAGTGAGTCACACACGCAACACCCAAAAAGTGTTGTTCCTGAAGGTGGACACTGTTATATCCATGGGTCCTTGACTGTTAGCGCCATAAAAGTTGTTCTCAATGGTCGTCATTCCTCCTTCTGTTCTTTTCAACTTACCTCCAGCACCATTCCTGTAGGTGGACAATGTTAGATCTGTGTGTCCGTAACAGTTACCAGCATGATTGTTGTTCTCAAGGGCCTTCAGCCCCCGTTCTATGCCGTTAAATTTGCCTTCCGTGCGGTTACTTCAAGTGGAAAATGTCAGATCTGTGTGTCCGTAACAGTTATCAGCATGATTGTTGTTCTCAAGGGCCTTGAGTCCCCATTCTATGCCATTAAATTTTCCTTCCGTGCGGTTACTTCAAGTGGAGAATGTCAGATCTGTGTGTACGTAACAGTTATCAGAATGATTGTTGTTCTCAAGGACCTTCAGTCCCCATTCTATGCCGTTAAATTTGCCTTCCGTGCGGTTACTGCAGGTGGAGAATGTCAGATCTGTGTGTCCGTAACAGTTATCAGCATGATTGTTGTTCTCAAGGGCCTGCAGTCCCCATTCTATGCCGTTAAATTTGCCTTCCGTGCGGTTACTGCAGGTGGAGAATGTCAGATCTGTGTGTCCGTAACAGTTATCAGCATGATTGTTGTTCTCAAGGGCCTGCAGTCCCCATTCTATGCCGTTAAATTTGCCTTCCGTGCGGTTACTGCAGGTGGACAATGTCAGATCTGTGTGTCCGTAACAGTTATCAGCATGATTGTTGTTCTCAAGGACCTTCAGTCTCCATTCTATGCCGTTAAATTTGCCTTCCGTGCGGTTACTGCAGGTGGACAATGTCAGATCTGTGTGTCCGTAACAGTTATCAGCATGATTGTTGTTCTCAAGGGCCTTCAGTCCCCGTTCTATGCCGTTAAATTTGCCTTCCGTGCGGTTACTTCAAGTGGAGAATGTCAGATCTGTGTGTCCGAAACAGTTATCAGCATGATTGTTGTTCTCAAGGACCTTCAGTCCCCATTCTATGCCGTTAAATTTGCCTTCCGTGCGGTTACTGCAGGTGGAGAATGTCAGATCTGTGTGTCCGTAACATTTATCAGCATGATTGTTGTTCTCAAGGGCCTTCAGTCCCCGTTCTATGCCGTTAAATTTGCCTTCCGTGCGGTTACTGCAGGTGGAGAATGTCAGATCTGTGTGTCCGTAACAGTTATCAGCATGATTGTTGTTCTCAAGGGCCTTCAGTCCCCGTTCTATGCCGTTAAATTTGCCTTCCGTGCGGTTACTTCAAGTGGAGAATGTCAGATCTGTGTGTCCGAAACAGTTATCAGCATGATTGTTGTTCTCAAGGACCTTCAGTCCCCATTCTATGCCGTTAAATTTGCCTTCCGTGCGGTTACTGCAGGTGGAGAATGTCAGATCTGTGTGTCCGTAACAGTTATCAGCATGATTGTTGTTCTCAAGGGCTTTCAGTCCCCATTCTATGCCGTTAAATTTGCCTTCCGTGCGGTTACTGCAGGTGGACAATGTCAGATCTGTGTTATGACGAAGTAAATTTCTCCGTCATTTTTGGTCAACGCCGGGATTCGAACCCGAGGACGCTTATTCCGGAACAAGCAGCTCTACCAACTGAGCTACGCAGACATGTATTCTGATTCCTATCTACCTTTATGTCATGTGCGTCCTGCTGGCAGGTACGTCACATCTCCCCCCCCGAAAGAGGGCCGGGGGCATGGCCCACGGATCAGCCGTGACCATGAATCGCTGCAGGCAGACAACCACTGTAGAACGTGCACTTGAGAACTCCCAGTCAATCTGGTGTGTGGAATGCAACGTCACACACATTTATTTTTTCGAAGCATTGGAGAAGGGATTCTCTGATTTTTCCTATCTCGCGGTGTGGAAATAACATCACACCAATGCGAGATTTTGAACGGTCGGGTCATCCGGGTAGTTCGGGAGCCATTATAACGAAGTAAATTTCTCCGTCATTTTTGGTCTACGCCGGGATTCGAACCCGAGGACGCTTATTCCGGAACAAGCAGCTCTACCAACTGAGCTACGCAGACATGTATTCTGATTCCTATCTGCCTTTATGTCATGTGCGTCCTGCTGGCAGGTACGTCACAGTGTGTCCGTAACAGTTATCAGCATGATTGTTGTTCTCAAGGGCCTGCAGTCCCCATTCTATGCCGTTAAATTTGCCTTCCGTGCGGTTACTGCAGGTGGACAATGTCAGATCTGTGTGTCCGTAACAGTTATCAGCATGATTGTTGTTCTCAAGGACCTTCAGTCCCCATTCTATGCCGTTAAATTTGCCTTCCGTGCGGTTACTTCAAGTGGAGAATGTCAGATCTGTGTGTCCGTAACAGTTATCAGCATGATTGTTGTTCTCAAGGGCCTTTAGTCCCCATTCTATGCCGTTAAATTTGCCTTCCGTGCGGTTAGTGCAGGTGGAGAATGTCAGATCCGTGTGCCCTTGACTGTTATCACAACGTGCGTTGTTCTCAAAGGTTCTCAGTCCTCGTTTTGCCTCTTACATTTCCTTCAGCGCCGTTCGTGTAAGTAAACAATGGTAGAACCGCGTCTTGTCTTTCATTGGCACTACGAAAAGCACTGCTGTTGAGAGTTTTTAGCAATTGTCGTACCTTTTGTACCATAGTTTTTAGTCTTGTTACAAGAAGTAAGGCCTCCCATTTTGCGTGCATTTGACTAAATGCATCGCTAATCGTTTGTCATCTCATTCAATCATTCATGCTGCCGCAAAACTTTGGTATGTCTTATATAATTTAGTTATCCCTGAAACTTACAGCTTTCGGAAATTTAAACTAGGTACTAATAAAATACATTTGAAAAGTTCCGTGCCTTGAAATAAGAAAGCCCAGTTTATCGTGATGTAATTAACTATCGGCTTTGGCTTTCCCGAACATTTCCCCATTTAAAAGAAACAATAAAATTAAATTAAAAAGAAGCTGTACTTACTTGAGCAGTCCGGCCAAGGTATGGGCAAACCCTTTGGGAGTGTTCCCCACTGCGCATCAGAACTACAAACGTACCATTCCGCAGGTGGAAATGCGAACTCATATTTATCTTCACAATAAGCCTGGCAAAATTGTCCATACATCCAATCATCGCAAGTGAATGCCCCATTCACGGGTGGTGGGTAATATGGGCATTCGGTCTCTGAAAACACAATACGAAATTACTGAAATACCAATTATATGGAATGGCATTTCTGAAATAACTAAATTATGTAAATGAAGCGTAGCTTTTTAAAAACAAAAACAGCGTCGATTTACAAGGCATACCAATCTATGTGACACTATTTATTAAGTCTGTGTATAAGTTTCTAGCGTTTAATGATCGAATAAATGTACGCATACTTACACAGGCAGGTCGCATTTAATCATCATCGAAATATGTCTGCTACGCTCTGCACGCAGAAACAGAGGCAAATATGCACTCTGCATCTCCTTCGGCCGTCTGCTACGCTGCTTATCCTCCACTGCTGCGATAACCGCATCTGAACTTCGCAAACCACTCATGGCATGTGCTTTCACCTACAGCTTTCTCGCAGTTCATCGGACAAACCAACTCTTGCGCTTCTGCAGACAGTGACGAATATGCAGCTTATCGGTTGCCATGTCCCAGCTGAGTTAACCGCACGGGTGTGGGCGTGTAGTTCGAAACAATGAAAAAACACGGACGACCTTCCTGAAACTTACGTTCTGACCACCCGACCACAGAGGCTGCTGATCTTGGGTTTTTGTTAGTATCTGTATTGGGTTTTCTGGAGAGAAAGAATCCTTTTCCTCACTGAGGGCCGAACGAAGGAGGGTCATGACGAGCTGCAACTTGTCTCCTTTAACCATCAAAGGCAAGCTTCGTAGGGTTTTTTTATGTCTCCAAGTTCTTTCATTTCCTCGAAATCACGTTGTATGATAAATCAGGTGATACGACTCTCCGTGCTGTCAACAGTTTGAAAAACGGACTGTTAACGTCACAGCTCGCCAGGGAACGTTCAGGAGTTGGGGGCGATCATTCACGCTAAGCATCATAGGACTACATGGTGTTTATGATTTCATCAGTGTAAAATCGGTATTTATCTTGAGTATTTTTAGCACGTCTGGTGTAAAAAAAGATCGTGCTTATGTTACCGGTTTGACCGCCCGTGCGTCCGTCCGTCTGTACCCACGCTATCTCTGCAACTATTAGTCCGATTTGAAAAATTATTTTTGCATTGAAGCTTGAAATATGCGAATGATGATCCTTCATTTGGTTTTTTTTACGATGTACAATTTCGCCGCTAGAGGGCGTAAATGCAGATGATGTCGAATTCAAAAGTACGTTTTATTCCACATATTTGCTTCTAAACATCCGATTGAAAAATTCTGTTATCTTTCGCTTCCATTTATGTCAAAGAGTATTTAAGATGTAGTTACTTTCTCAAATTACGCATAGATTTTCCGCTAGGGGCATAAAAGTAAATTACATTTTCCTCGATAACTCTTCTTCTAAAACTCCGATTTGAAAAATATTTGCTTCAGCGGATGCACCTCGTGATGGAAAATCTTTTGCATATAATTTCAAATTTTTGGTAAAGAATACTTTAGCCACCAGAGGGCGTAAGTGTTAATTTTTGCTTCTGATGTATTTGCCCTGAAATCTGAGCTTCTAAAATATCGATTGAAAAAATTATTTTGTGGACTGATGCCACTCATATCAATAAACTTTTTCGGAATATTTTCGTCTTAAAATATTCCACAGTTTCACCGCCAGGGGCGTAGATGTATATTTTATTTTTGTCAATATCTCTACTTCTAGGAGTTTGATTTGAAAAATTCTTTCTTTGTTGGATAATGTTTTCAGTGTGACACGTTTTTCATATAATTTCAAAATTTTCAAGTAATTCATAGACTTTCCGTTAGGGGGCGTTGAGGTAAATTGCGTTTCCCCCTATATCTCTGCTTCTAAATCTCCGATTTGAAAAATTCTTTCTGCTCAGCATACATCTCCTGATGGGAAATCGTTTGCACGTAATTTCTAATTTTTGTAAAAAAAAATGGTTCGGCCGCCAGGGGGCGTAAACCTTAATTTCCGCTTCTAATGTACTTGCAGCAAAATATGAGCTTTTAAATTCTCGATTGGAAAAAACGTCGTTTGAGACCGATGGTACTCATATCGGCAAACCTTTTTGAAACATTTTCTTCTTAAAATAATGCATGGTTTCTCCCCCAAGGGACGTAGATGTATATCTTATTTTTGTCAATATCTCTACTTCTAGGAGTCCAATTTGAAAAAATTCTTCTTTGTTGGATAGTGTTTCCAGCGTGATATATTTTTCATTTAATTCAAAATTTTCAAGTAATTCATAGACTTTCCGCTAGGGGGCGTAACGGTAAATTGCTTTACCCTCTACATCTCTGCTTCTAAATTTCCTATTTGAAAAATTTTTTCTGCCCCGGATACAGCTCCTGATGGGAAATTCTTTGCATATAATTTATAATTTTTGCAAAAAATGGTTTGGCCACCAAGTGGCGTAAGTCTTAATTTCCGCTTCTGATGTATTTGCAGCAAAAGTATGAGCTTCTAAAATCTCGATTGAAAAAAGTCGTTGACCGATACTACTCATGTATACAAACCTTTTAGGAACCTTTTCTTCTTGAAATAATGCATGGTTTCTACACCAGGGGGCGTAGATGTATATCTTATTTTTGTCAACATCTCTACTTCTAGGAGACCGATTTGAAAAATTCCTTCTTTGTTGGATAATGTTTCCAATGCGAAATGTTTTTCCTATAAATTCAAAATTTTCAAGTAAAGTATAGACTTTCCGCTAGGGGGCACAAAGGTAAATTGCGTTTTCTGGTTTATTTCTGCTTCTAAAACTCCGATTTCAAAAATTCTTTCTGTATCGCATACAAGACCTGGTGGAAAATATTTTTCACATAAATTCTAATGTTTGCTAAAGAATATTTTAGCCACCAGGGGCATAAGTGTTAATTTCTGCTTCTGATGTATTTGTAGCAAAATCTGGGCTCCTGAAAACTCGACTAAGTTGTATTTTTTCTTGGACCGATACCGCTCATATGGAAAATCCTTTTGAGAATACTTTCTTCCTAAAATAATGCATGGTTTTCCCACCAGGGGACGTAAAGTCACATATTATTTTTGTCGATATCTCTGTTTCTAATAGCCCGATTTGAAAAATTCGTTCTCGAAATGTTTTTCAAATAAATTCATGTTATTCTTAACACACAAGTCTGCAACCAGAGAGCGCAAGCTCACGATTCCGTTTACAGCAATATCGGAGGGATTAGAAACCCGATTGGAAAACTTCTTTCTTCCGTCAGATACTATTGTTTTCCATACCGGAATTGAATAGCTTTGATAAATTTAATTTGCGTCAGAACGGATTCAAAAGACGTGCTTATTACACCCGAAAATTCGGTGTCATCTTTCTTGTTTATTTATTACTTTGTGTAATTATATTGAATGGAGTTCCAGAAAAGTTGAAGTTTCTGTACAGAAGGTAAAGTACGTCAACTCTGTTTTTACTTAACGAGAAATAAATTTATAGTGTAGCTAAATGTCGGACTAGAATCTGTTCAATTCTGTTTTAGGTATGGGCGAAAGTGTTTTGTACCGAACTATGGGTTAGCGGACAGGTTATGCAACATATAAAGAACTTGTATCAACCTTTAATGACCCAACAGAGTTGGAAAAATGGCGGCAAGCATTAGGATGTGATACATTTTTCCACAGCTTACAATGCGGAAAATTTTTACGTTAAGAGCATTAACCGTTGTTTAAATGTAGAATCACAAATTGTATCCTTTGATATCAAATATGTTCATCGTACCATAAGCACGGAGGTCGGGAAAATCTCTGCCGAGAAAAAGCAACCATTTTTCCACGATGCACTTTCTCTGCCGTCTTCGCCAGCAGCACAGATGGAGGGCTGTCCTGTGTTTTATCTTGTGTTTGGCACTCTTTGGCCACACATGGCCCTTGCGCCATAAAAACTAACAAACCAACCAACCAAACAGATGGAGGGAGCGCCTTATTCATTAGTATGATTAGGTGCAAAAATAAAACAAGTGTGTAAGATATATTGCTTATTACTAAATGAAAACATCAATAGTGAATGATTTCTCGAGCGGAAGATTAATCAAAATTATGTTTTTGCGAAAATTTCCGTAAGGTTTCAAAACCCGTAGTTTCCGTTAACGATGATCTACTGACTTACGCAAAAACTGATATTCAAAGTCAAAATTGCTCCTCCGAATGTACAGTACCATGTCATTTTACAAGAAGTACAGTTTGTTTTACGATAAAGGGTTTATTCTCTATGGCCTCAGTAAAAAATTCAACATCGTCAGCTCAGAAATCTTTACAATACAGTATTCACTCTTTGGCCAAAAATATATATTATATATAACGCTTATTTGACGAATTCCATGTGATAGGCACAAAAGTGCATGTTTTGCGA
The DNA here is from genome assembly GCA_039090855.1 of Macrothele yani. Taxonomy (NCBI): domain Eukaryota; kingdom Metazoa; phylum Arthropoda; class Arachnida; order Araneae; family Macrothelidae; genus Macrothele; species Macrothele yani. The sequence continues at coordinate 46,758,829 of CM077004.1, forward strand.
AGCGTTCCAGGTTATTGATTTTTTAATTCTAAGCAAAATAGTATTCGTAAAATACCAAATAGCCGCTTCCTCCCATAAGAAAGCATAGGTTGTATCAAATCATCGGCCCACACGTTCGTCGCGCCATCTAGTGACAAGTCATATTAACGGGCGATTTTTGTTTCTTTCTTCTTTCTTTATTGGAGGTTTAACGACCACCGTGAGCAACTCAATGGGCTGTAAGCAGTCGCCCGTCCCTAATTTAGGGTCACTGGTTCCAGGGAAGGGAGAGAACCAGTGCCGTAAGACAAACACAACATCCATGCCTCACCGAGATTCGAACCCGGACCCCTTACGGACGAATGATCAGAGGCCAGCGCCTTAGACCACTGCGCCACCGGGCGATTTTTGTTTCCAGAGTCGTGCTCGAAACAGAATGTTTTAGGTGACCTTACATTCTGTGACGTCATAGCAGTCAGTTGGGAAGACATCAGAGGAGCACAGACTGGTAAAAATAATGCAAGCGGTTCTGAAACAACGGGAACAATTAACGTGCAGCGCCATCTATGAATGTGGGGAGTTAGCAGTGAACAGGTGCATGTTAGAAAGCAGCTGTGTTTGATTCAGTTCATAATGTACTGAAAAAATTACGCGGAAAGAATGTTCGCGTACGACCGTAGAATTTTCTAGATCAAATTACAATTGGCAAGTTCTCATATCAGAGAAAAAAAAACAAAAAAAAAAAAAAAACTAGTAAGCAGGAAAAGCCCAGGCCATATCGGGGCCGCCCGTATACACAGAGTAGATAAATAGAAAAAAGACTACTAAATAGGAAAATGTCGCGTAACGTGCACTAAAACCTTAAAGATACACTCATCGTCAAAAAAATAGTTGCAACCAACAGGAATGAAATTTGATGGGTAGGTTTGACATCGTGAGACATGCAAATCATTCAAGTATCACGCTCGGCCGTGCATGTAACGCAAACAAAGAGGGGTCGTAGCGCTGTGTGCCTGACCAGCTATATAAGTTCGTCCCGTTGCGCGCGCTTTCCATTCTGACTCGTGCTGTTGTATTGGTTGTATCCTTTGCAAGTGAAGTATTCCTTGGAGTAAAGTTCGGAAACAATTCAAGTAGTTGAAGGAGTTCGAGAGGGACTGCGTCATCGGGCTCTGGAAAGCGAGATAGTCTTCTCGCCGTATTGCGCGCCATACCGGTCATGCGGATATCACCATAGCAAGCTGTTGGTGCTAGTGGATAGAACAAGGCAATCAGCAGCGACAGGAAGGGTCTGGGAGACCTTGACGAACCACGGAGAGAGAGGACCGACAAGCTGTCCGACATGCGTGGAGACAACTACGATTGCAGATATTCAGCGAGCAGTGGTGCCCTCCATGCATCGTCCTATTATGTCAGCACCATTAGCAGATAGCTGCACAACGTAGGACTACACACACGCAGACCGCTTTGACTGCCCTTAACATCATTGGCATCGTCGCCAAATACTGCAATGGTGTCGTGCCAGACTGTCAAGGAGACTCTCAGAATGGCAGCGGGGGATCTTCAGTGACGAGTCCCGCTTTTGTCTTGGAGGAAACGACCAACGAATCCGTGTGTGGAAGCTCCGAGTACAGCGCCAAAATGAACGATTTGTTGTCGAGCGTCACACGTCCAAAAAGCCTGGTGTCATGGTGTGGGGTGCAATTTCCTACGATGCCAGATCACCTTTGGTGTTCATTACAGGCACTTTGACAGCCCAACGTAACGTTAATCAGGTCCTGTAATCAGTGTGGCCCTACCTTTTCTTAACGCTCACGCCGGTGCGATATTCCAAAAGGACAACGCTCGGCCGCATGCTTCTGCTGTCTTGAGAGCTTGCCTTGAAAGCACTGAAAATTTGCCATAGCCTATTGCATCGCCAGACCCATCGCCGATTGAAAATGTGTGGGATCCTATTCCACACTTCACCCCTACTGTACAATCTGCAGGAACTGCGTGAGAAGATTCAAGCTGCACGGGATAGCTTATCGCATGACACTATTAGGAACCTGTACAACTCCATGCCGAGACGTTTGGCATGCTGTGTGAGAAAACATGGCGGCCCGACGCCATACTGAGAGACACTACTTATTGGTGTGTAGCTTAATAAATATTGCCCATATCAGTCTCAATGTTTAATTATTTATTGTTCCTGGTAACCTTTTCCTTTCTCCCGAATAGCATGGCAATCCCGCACGTCTTTCTGGGTGCAACTATCTTTTTGGCAATGAGTGTATATCAAAATCTTAAATATTTAGAACTCAAATACTCGCACAAACACGTCAACAAACTAATTACTCCTTATAATGGAGGCTTTCAATGTATGCCGGAAGTAGTATGCTTTTTACCTGTCTATTCTCTAACTAGCTCATAGCAGTGACTGAAATTTTTATAATACGAATCGTAAAATACATACGCATAACTATAATAAACGGTTGAAATTATTAATGGGCAGTCTATAAGATAGGTCACCAAAAACAATTTTTTGTAATATTCAAAATTTTCTATAATATGTCTATAAGATAGGTCACCAAAAATAAAATTTTCGTAATATTTCAGAATTTTCAAATTCTTGTAATATGAAATTACTCTGTAATTTGGTTCCTTTTTATGAAATTACTCTGCAATGAGAAGAAAATGAAATATAACACGACAAAACACCTACTTAACAGAACAAACGTCGCAAACAGTTGTTCGAGCACGTGCGTGTTGCCACAGATGAAGTCGTTTGTCTTACTAACTTTATTTTATTTATCCGGTATTTCTTCTTGATTTTACGTATCGTGCGATAGCGATGAGCTTAGTTCCGTTTCGGCCACCGGATAAAAGCCGGTGGCGCTGCACGTATTGGATGACGTCAGAGCGTTAGGGACAGACGTGGCCTATTATACAGGTTTTGTCTTTGGTCTGTTCCTACATGGCACGTGGACATATCTGTTAATTTCTTTAGCGACTTTTACTTACATGATATTTTCAGTACTATGCTATGTTTCCAATGAAATTTATAAACATTCTGTATTTAAATTTTAGAACTTTTATAAACGCACTTTCGAATTTTAGTTCAGTTAGCTTATAGAATTTCTAAGGTTCAAGAATCGTGCTTACGTGTAACGATGACTTCAAAATTGCACTTTGCAGCATTTCCACTTGAATCTCTGGCTAAATAGGAGATATAATGTTTTCCTATTTGAAAGACTTGGCCTGACTTATGGCTCTGAAAAGAACAAGGAAATTGCATCGTTAGAAGAGCGTAAGAAATTTGAAATAACGTACACACATAAAAGTAATTTTTCTTTAATAGGATCTTTGGTGTTTGTGTTGTTGTGTTATCCGCTGCGATAGCAAACACATCTCCTCTAACTAAGAGCTTTATAGTTACGTATGCAGATTTTCACTTTGCCCCGAACAGTTTTTGACACGTCCTTTGTAAAAAAGGTCGTGCTTATGTTCCTGGTTTACCCATCCGTCTGTGGACACCATATCTCTGAAATTATTAGTCCGATTTGAAAAATTCTTTTTGAATTAGGAAGCAAGAAATGTGCAAATGGTGATCCTTTATTTCGATGTTTGACGATGTACAATTTCGCCGCTAGAGGGAGTAAATGCAGTGATATCGATTTCAAAATACATTTATTCCATATTTTTTATTCTAATCATGTGGTTGAAAAAAATGTTTTTGCCTTTCGAATCTATTTATGTCGAAGACCATTTTAGGTACAGTCACTTTTTAAGTTACACATAGATTCTCCGCTAGGGGGCGTAAAAGTAAATTGCGTTTCCCCGATATCTCTGCTTCTAAAACTCCAATTTGAAAAATTCTTTCTGCAGAAGATACATCTCCTGATGGGAAATCTTTTGCATGTAATATCTGATTTATGGTAAAAATGGTTCGGCCACAAGGGGGTTAGTGTCAATTTCTGCTTCTGGTGTGATCACAGCAAAATCTGAGCTTCTAAAATCTCTATTGAAAAAAATTCTTTCATAGACAGATGCCATTCATTGCGATAAGCCTTTTCGGAATGTTTCCTTCTTGAAATATTGCATGGTTTCTCCACCAAGGGACGTAGATGTACATCTTATTTTTGTCAATATCTCTGCTTCTGATTGTTCGATTTGAAAAATTCCTTCTTCGTTAGATAGAGTTTCCGGTGCGACATCTTTTTCCTATAATTTCAAAATTCTGAAGTAGTTTACAGACTTTCCGCTTGGGGTGTTAAGGTAAATTGCGTTTCCCCGATATCTCTGCTTCTAAAACTCCGATTTGAAAACTTCTTCCTGTATCGCATTCAGCTCCTGATAGGAAATGTTTTTCATATAATATCTAATATTTGGTAATGAATGGTTTGTCCACCAGGGGGAGTAAGTGTTAATTTCTGCTTCAGATGTATTTGAAGCAAAACCTGAGCTCCTGAAAACTTGATTGAAAAAATTATTTCGTGGACCGATACCGCTCGCATCGAAAAACTTTTCGAGAATACTTCTTAAAATAATGCATGGTTTTCCCACCAGGGAGCGTAGATACATATCTTATATTTGGCGATATCTCTGCTTCTAAGAATCCGATTTGAAAAATTCTTCCTTTGTTGGAGAGTGTTTCCGCTGCGAAATGTTTTTCACATAATTTCAAATTTTTCTTAATTCACAAGTCTGCTACCAGAAGGCGTAAGTTCACGTTTCCGTTTACAGCAATATCTGCGGGATTACGAACCCGATTGAAAAACTTCTTTCTTCGGTCAGACACTACTGTTTTCCATACCAGTTCCATTGACTTTGAATAGCTTTGATAAATTTAATTCACGTCAGAACGGATTCAAAAGACGTGCTCATTACAACCGAAAATTCGGTGTCATCTTTCTTGTTTCTTATAGGCAACACAACGACCGAAACATTGAAAGTAGAAGCAAGTAAGGTTTCCAAAAATGCAGTGTTGCACAAAGACCACTACAAGGAGAATTTAAAGTTTTTTACGTCTTCCTCTTCCTGTTAACACTACTCTTTCGTTATGAACATTTCATAACACAAAAATGAAATTGGAATTTTTGGTATTTAAAAAAAAAGCTGCCGGCATACGATACATGTCCTTGCTGTCATTACATTCCAAACAGATTTCTTTAATTCTCCATGTGCAAACCCGCAAAGTTACACGATTCTTATGTTTCCAGAATATCACAAGTGAAATTCCAGAATCATCTGATGTGGCATTTTTGCGAAATAAAAATCGCACAAGAATTTTTTTTTTCGGGTGTGGACATAGACAATGCCTCCAATATGTATGAATGCAATACCATAACAAAAAGTGCAATACCATAACAAAAAGTGCATTTTTCACTGTTATTAAAATCAACAACAAAAGTTTTCAATTCACTTCGGAATGAAGGTCTTCCCAAGACTCCTCTACAACTCTCGTCTTGAGCCACCCTCTTCCAAGTCACTCCAGTGCGTTTCCGAATTACATCCAACCATCTCCCATCTGCACTTCTTCTGAGTCATGTTTGACCCATCGGTACCCAGTATAACACACTCTTTGCACACACAAAAAAAAAGAAGAAGAAGGAGAACAAGTAATCAAAGTCGTTCGATCCTGTTGAAACTCCATGCAGGTAACTCGGGGCCGAATATGCAAATGATTAAAAAATAACGACCAATGACTAAATAGTTGCCCGCCACAGCTCATAGGAACCGCTCATCGAGGAGGGTATATCAAGAGCAAATTTTGCACGTAGGGACAATTGTGACAGCTCATTGCGGTTGTATCAACCTCAGCAGACTGTGAGGATGCCTCGACATCGGATCCCTGCACAATATGAGTAGTTGAGCGAGTTTGAGAGAGGGCGTATAATTGGGTTGAGTGAGGACGGTTGATCAAGTCGCAGTATCGCCAGGTATTTGGGTCGGAGCGACGCGGCAATCGGACGATGTTGGCGCCAATGAGTCAAGGACGGCATGACACAGCGGCACGTGGGCTGTGGACGGCCAAGATCAGCGACAGAACGCAAAGATCGAAAGATTATGAGAGACACTCTAATAGAACCAAATTCGTCGCTCTCAACCCTCCGTGGTCATGTTACGTCGTCTACAGGTATGGAAGTGGACATCCGTGGCCATGTTGCGTCGTCTACAGGTACGGAAGTGGACATCCCTGGCCATGTTGCGTCGTCTACAGGTACGGAAGTGGACATCCCTGGCCATGCTGCGTCGTCTACAGGTACGGAAGTGGACATCCCTGGCCATGTTGCGTAGTCTACAGGTACGGAAGTGGACATGCGTGGCCATATTGCGTCGTCTACAGGTACGGAAGTGGACATCCGTGGTCATGTTGCGTCGTCTACAGGTACGGAAGTGGACATCTGTGGCCATGTTGCGTCGTCTACAGGTACGGAAGTGGACATCCGTGGCAATGTTGCGTCGTCTGCAGGTACGGAAGTGGACATCCGTGGTCATGTTGCGTCGTCTACAGGTACGGAAGTGGGCATCCGTGGCCATGTTGCGTCGTCTACAGGTACGGAAGTGGACATCCGTGGCCATGTTACGTAGTCTACAGGTACGGAAGTTGCCATCGGGACCGTTGCCAGACGACTTGCGGCACGGAGAATACATACGAGAACACTCTGCTGCGTACCACTGACCAGCGAGCATTGTCGGAACCGGTTGCAGTGATGTCGGGACTAATCAACGTGGGATAGTGTTCAGTGGCGTCGTGTTGTCTTTAGTGATGTGTGACGGTTTGCACTTGGCGCCGATGACTAGCGCATACGTGTCTGGAGACGAGCCGGCCAGCGCACGAACCCTGCTCTTACCGTGGAACGGCACGCAGCTTGCGCACAGGGAGTGACTGCCTGGGGGAGCCATTTCCTACCATAGCCGGACGCCCTTGGTAGTCCTCCGTACCACACTCACGGCTCAATGATCCATTGACGACATCTACAACCTATTGTGTTGCCATTCCTGTCTCAGCATGACCGAACAATTTTTCAACAGGACAGGTCCCGGCCACACACGGCACTGTTTTTCCAGGCCTGCCTCCATAATGTCGACACCCTTCCATGGGCAGCCGATCGCCCGACCTCTCACTGATCGAACATGTTTGGTACATGATGGGACGCCACTTATTCCTATCCCAGAATGACGGTAAACTAGCCCGTAATTTGGGCATCATTTGGCATGCTATACCTGAGGATAGTATCCGTGAAATGTGTGCGTCTATGCCACGCCGGGTGACTTCTTGTATCCGAGCCAGAGGTGACGCACCAATGTACTGAGTTGTTCCACTCGTGTAGCTGTTTTATCCGAATAAATGGCCCAGTTGCTCTGGAATTGCAATAATGTTTTTTCCTGTACATGTACATTGCAGATTAACAATTTTCTTCTCGCTTGAATGATTTCTTCCGGATATTTCGGGATTGTTGTTTTGTCTGGTAACTAGTGTATTTCAGTTGTCTTACGGTGGTCAGCTCTTCTACCAATATGCCCAGCTCATTGTCACATGAGGCTCTATACTTTGATCATGATGTCATTTGCTGTTGTCCTTTTCCTTATCCATGAGTTCCTTTTCATATCATTCTTGGTTACATACAATAAGCGCGCATCTCTCCGTGCCTCTTTAAGTTTTCCGCAGCCTCTACATGTCTTTTTTATCAGGTCGTTCGGAAAGTAATGGTCGATTTTCTGAAGTTCCACATTCAACTTGCCCACAATACTTGCAGACCAACCCACTTGCAGCTCCATTCGTACGAGTTGAAGGGGGACACAGACGCCAAATACACGCCACGATCGGTTGAGCTGAAGTCGTTGCTACTCCTGTGAGAGTGGTCTGTACATGTTAGGAATTAGTGAGTTGCGGGTGATTCTGCTTCATGGGTTCAAATTGGGTCGTAATGTGGCACAAACCTACCGTAATGTGGTCGAGACATGGGGTGAGGAGGCAAAACCTGAACGTACTGTTCGTCGGTGGTTTAAAAAGGCAAACCCTGAACGAAATTTTCGTCGGTGGTTTAAAAAGGGAGGCAACATCTGAACGTACTGTTCGTCGGTGGTTTAAAAAGGTAGGCAACACCTGAACTTACTGTTCGTCGGTGGTTTAAAAATAGAAGCAAAACCTGAACGTACTGTTCGTCGGTGGTTTAAAAAGAGAGGCAACATCTGAACGTACTGTTTGTCGGTGGTTTAAAAAGGGAGGCAACATCTGAACGTACTGTTCGTCGGTGGTTTGAGAAGTTTCGTTCTGGTGACAAGAGCCTACAAGATAAGGAGGTCCGAGGACGACATTCGATCATTGATAGCGACTCTTTAAAGGCAATCATGGAGGCAAATCCTTGCATCACAGTCAGAGAACTCGCCAAACAGCACAATGTGTCGGTGTCAACCATTTCCGAACATCTCCACCAAATTTGTGCGGTCAAGAAGCTCAATACGTGGGTCTCACACGAACTGACGAAGCATCAGAAACAACAACGGTTTGAGATGTGCAGTGACCTGCTTCTTCGCAACGAAAAGCAGCCCCTACTTGATCACATTGTAACCTGCGATGACCAGTGGGTGCTATATGATAACCGTAAGCAATCTGGATAATGGCTGAACCATGGGGAACCACCGAAACAACATCCTAAACCAGGATTAACACCAAAGAAGGTTTTTTGACAGTGTGGTGGACTGTTCACTGTGTCATACACTACAGGTTCTTGAATGCTGATGAAAGCATTACCTCAGTCACATACTGTGAAGAAACTGACCGATTGCACCAGAAGTTTTGTTCTAAACGACCATCTTTGGTGAACAGGAAGGATCCTATCCTTCTCCATGATAACGTGAGACCACACGTGCCACAAATGACGAAACAAAAACTACACGAACTGGGATTTGAAACCCTGCCATATCCAGTCTACTCACCTGACCTGGCACCTACCTACTGGTTTCCACTTGTTCATGCATTTTAGCGATTATCTCAAGGACAGGACCTTCAGAAACCGAAAGAAGGCTGAAATTGCAATCTGGAACTTTCTTGCATCCATGGAGCCAGATTTCTTCCGAACTGGCATTGAAGCACTTGTCACTCGCTGGCAGAGGTGTGTAGCTGCTGAAGACCTAAATCGCATTCTGGGACTTTCTTGTATCCAAGGAGCCAGATTTCTTCCGGACTGGCATTGAAGCACTTGTCACTCGCTGGCAGAGGTGTGTAGCTGCTGAAGACCTAAATCGCATTCTGGGACTTTCTTGTATCCAAGGAGCCAGATTTCTTCCGGACTGGCATTGAAGCACTTGTCGCTCGCTGGCAGAGGTGTATAGCTGCTGAAGGCCGAAATTGCATTCTGGGACTTTCTTGCATCCAAGGTGCCAGATTTCTTTCGGACTGGCATTGAACCACTTGTTACTCGCTGGCAGAGGTGTGTAGCTGCTGAAGGCCGAAATTGAATTCTGAGACTTTCTTGCATCCAGGAAACCAGATTTCTTCCGGACTGGCATTGAAGCACTTGTCACTCGCTGGCAGAGGTGTGTAGCTGCTGAAGGCCGAAATTACATTCTGGAACTTTCTTGCATCCAGGGAGCTAGATTTCTTCCAGACTGGCATTGAAGCACTTGTCACTCGCTGGCAGAGGTGTGTAGCTGCTGAAGGCCGAAATTGCATTCTGGGACTTTCTTGCATCCAGGGTGCCAGATTTCTTTCGGACTGGCATTGAACCACTTGTCACTCGCTGGAAGATGCTGTTGCTGCTGAAGGCCGAAATTGAATTCTGAGACTTTCTTGCATCCAGGAAACCATATTTCTTCCGGACTGGCATTGAAGCACTTGTCACTCGCTGGCAGAGGTGTGTAGCTGCTGAAGGCCGAAATTGCATCAAGGGATCCAGATGTCTTCCGGACTGGCATTGAAGCAATTATCACTCGCTGGCAGAGGTTGTAGCTGCTGAAGGCGCGTATTTTAAATAAAACAAGGCTGTGTGCTATGAGGTATGTCTCTTTCTTTTTACCGTCCAAATAGGCCAATATTTTCCAAACGATCTGGTTGTTATGATCAATGAGTAACGATTAGAACGATGCATTGACTAAACATTTTTCTTTTAAGACATAATATACTAAATTAATCTTGCAAATTTTGCTGTTTCTTTCAAATGCACTCCAGCCAAGCCTTATATACGTATATTAATTTATGCTTTGAGGTGTCTCCCCCACCCCCAATGACTTCTTTTGCAGGTGAAAAAATATTCAATAAATGCACCACATTAAAACAAAACTGGTTAAGGAATTTTGATTCAGCCGGTATTTTCGTTTTTGCCAGCATCCAAAAATTATATATTTTCAGCAGTTTTGATTCAGAAAGGAAAACAGCACCTTGGCCCGATTAGAAACCTAATCTTATGTTCTACGAACATCTCGTGGATAATGTTTCGTTATATCAGTCAAATACGATACTTTTTTGAGGAATCCAGTGCTATCCTCGCACACATGAGCGACGGTGGCACACAGAATCTCACATGTTCTGCAGCCTTGGAGATCGAGCTCTGCTTCTTCGTCGCACCGAGCTCTCCATCTTCCTTTCCACGATCTATCTCGCTCAGATCGCCGTGTTAAACCATAGCTCTCCACCTTCCTCGCACCGAGCTCTCCATCTTCCTTCCTACGATCGATCTCGCTCAGATCGCCGTATTAAACCATAGCTCTCCATCTTCATCGCACCGAGCTCTCCATCTTCCTCGCACCGAGCTCTCCATCTTCCTTCCTACGATCGATCTCGCTCAGATCGCCGTATTAAACCATAGCTCTCCACCTTCCTCGCACCGAGCTCTCCATCTTCCTTCCTACGATCGATCTCGCTCAGATCGCCGTATTAAACCATAGCTCTCCATCTTCATCGCACCGAGCTCTCCATCTTCCTCGCACCGAGCTCTCCATCTTCCTTCCTACGATCGATCTCGCTCAGATCGCCGTATTAAACCATAGCTCTCCACCTTCCTCGCACCGAGCTCTCCATCTTCCTTCCTACGATCGATCTCGCTCAGATCGCCGTATTAAACCATAGCTCTCCATCTTCATCGCACCGAGCTCTCCATCTTCCTCGCACCGAGCTCTCCATCTTCCTTCCTACGATCGATCTCGCTCAGATCGCCGTATTAAACCATAGCTCTCCACCTTCCTCGCACCGAGCTCTCCATCTTCCTTCCTACGATCGATCTCGCTCAGATCGCCGTATTAAACCATAGCTCTCCACCTTCCTCGCACCGAGCTCTCCATCTTCCTTCCTACGATCGATCTCGCTCAGATCGCCGTATTAAACCATAGCTCTCCATCTTCATCGCACCGAGCTCTCCATCTTCCTCGCACCGAGCTCTCCATCTTCCTTCCTACGATCGATCTCGCTCAGATCGCCGTATTAAACCATAGCTCTCCATCTTCCTCGCACCTAGCTCTCCATCTTCCCTTATACGATCGATCTCGCTCAGATCGCCGTATTAAACCATAGCTCTCCACCTTCCTCGCACCGAGCTCTCCATCTTCCTTCCTACGATCGATCTCGCTCAGATCGCCGTATTAAACCATAGCTCTCCATCTTCATCGCACCGAGCTCTCCATCTTCCTCGCACCGAGCTCTCCATCTTCCTTCCTACGATCGATCTCGCTCAGATCGCCGTATTAAACCATAGCTCTCCACCTTCCTCGCACCGAGCTCTCCATCTTCCTTCCTACGATCGATCTCGCTCAGATCGCCGTATTAAACCATAGCTCTCCACCTTCCTCGCACCGAGCTCTCCATCTTCCTTCCTACGATCGATCTCGCTCAGATCGCCGTATTAAACCATAGCTCTCCATCTTCCTCGCACCGAGCTCTCCATCTTCCTCGCACCGAGCTCTCCATCTTCCTCGCACCGAGCTCTCCATCTTCCTCGCACCGAGCTCTCCATCTTCCTCGCACCGAGCTCTCCATCTTCCTCGCACCAAGTTCTCCATCTTCCTTGCACCGAGCTCTCCATCTTCCTTCCTACGATCGAGCTCGCTCAGGTCGCCTTGTTAAACCATAGCTCCACACCTTCTTCGCACCGAGCTCTCCATCTTCCTTCCCACGATCGATCTTTCTCAGATCGCCGTGTTAAACCATAGCTTTCCACCTTTCTCGCACCAAGCTCTCCATCTTCCTTCCCACGATCCATCTCGCTCAGATCGCCGTATTAAACCATAGCTCTCCATCTTCTTCGCACCGAGCTCTCCACCTTCTTTCGCACGATCGATATCGCTCAGGTCGCCGTGCTAAACCATCAACGATATCGTGCATCTGGATATGCTCGAACATTACCTTATTGTGGCCGATGATGGTCAAGAAGGGCGCAATCACTTTCAGCAAGGCGGCGGACCACCTCACTACTGTGAAGATGTCCGGGATTTTCTCAATAAACGTTTCCCTGGCCGGCGGATTGGTCGAGCAGGACCGATAGCATGGCCACCTTGTTTCCCCGACTTGACACCTCTCAATTTTTTCCTATGGTGTTTTATTAAAGATCGAGTGTTTGTTCCAGGATTACCTGTAAATCTCGCTGAACTCAAAACTCCAATCTCCGCCGCAGTCGCAGAAGTGACAAAAAATATGCTGCTTCGAGTTTGAGAATAAATTGATTTCAGGTGGCATGTCTGCCGTATCACCAATGGCAGTCACACTGCACCAAAACGACTATGTGGAATAAAACTTGATGTGTTTTGCTAGAGCTTAACGCCTCAAAGAATTTTGTAAGAATTCTGAATAAATTTCTATACGCCTTCAAAGTTATAAAGACCTTTTCGAATCACACTGTACTACTATAAAATATCTTACCTATTATAGCACGCAAGGAGTTTCGGCCACCCGCATTATTGTGGCAGATTTTTGAATGGGTGCAGAAATGAACTGTACTTTGTGAAAACACATGTCTATCCATGACGAGGATCGAAGGCGCGCCCCCTCACTCCGGAGTAAGTTGCTCTCCCAACTGAGCTATGCGGACGGAATGTACCGCTGCAGATTTGTCGTCTCGACACGTGATTCACCTATGTGGTACTTCAGATCATCTCCCTCTGAACTTCTTTTTTTTTTTTTTTTGAAGCGAAGTAGGAATTTTTTTTCATTAATTCCATACGATGTGTGGAACAAACATCAAACACTTTTTGAAGACTCCAACGGCCAGCAGATCCATTTTTACGTTCGGGCGCCAATATGAAAACACAAGTCTGTCCGTAACGGAGATCTTAATCGCGCCCCCTTACTCCGGACTAAGTTGCTCTCCCAACTAAGCTTCACGGACGGAATATACCGCTGCAAATGTGTCCTATTGACACCTGATTCACCTCTGTAGTACGTCACAACTTTGGCTGTACTAGTGTAGCAGATGATTGATTATTATCTTTATCACCCAGTTCAATGATTATCTGTATTACTCCAAGTAGCATGGAGCGACCTACAGTACATACTGAGTGGCCACTTTATTATGACCACCCCCACAGTATTTTGTTGGGCCCCCTTTTGCCTTTAATACTGCGTCGATTCTTCGTGGCATGGACTCCACGAGATGTTGATAAGTGGTTTGTGGAATCTGAGACCATGTTTGATGAATAGCACTTTCCAGGAGTGTGAGATTACAGGGTTGTGGATCCAGCTGTCTGCTGGCTCGTTCAACTTCGTCCCCCAAATTCTCAATGGGGTTGAGATCTGGAGATTGTGGGGGCCACCTAAGCAAAGTAAACTCACCGGCGTGTTCAGATCTGGAGATTGTGGGTGCCACAATCCTGTACAATACGAGCACTATCGCAGGGCGCATTATCTTGTTGAAAGTAGCCATCGCCATTGGGATAAACCATCCACATGACAGGATGCACTTGGTCCGCAACGATGTTTAGATATGATGTGCCAGTCAGACGTTGATCAACACGAATTAAAAGGCCCAAAGCATGCCAGGAGAACATTCCCCAAAGCATAACGTTGCCTCCACCAGCTTGGCAGCAATGCATTTGGGGTCCATGCTTTCGTGCAGTTTCCTCCAAATTCTCACCGGCCATCGGCATGGTGCAACTGAAAACGTGATTCATCGGACCACATAATTTGTTTCCAATTGTCGACTGTTCAATCCTTATGCTCCTGTACGAACTGGAGACGTTTTCTCTTGTTAACTGCAGACAGCAAAGGTGTTCGAACAGGCCTTCGGCTGCCATATCCCATCTGATGCAGTGTACGGCGAACAGTGCGTGCAGAGATCATTTGAGAGGATCCTTGATTAAGATTGTCTTTAATATGCTGCACTACTGCCCTTCTGTTGTCTGTTACCAGTCTGGACACTCTCCGTTCCTCCCGAGCAGTCATTAGTCGATGACGACCACACGTTGCACTTAGAGACCTAGTTTTTTGGTTGACAGTCCAGTCTTTAAACAATTTAACAACAGCTACTCTGGAACATTTCACGAATGCGGCGGTTTGGGTGATACTTGCTCTATGGCTCCGAGCTCCTACAATCTTCCCACGTTGAATGTCCGTCAAATCACATTTTTTACCCATCTCGTCACCCAAAAATCACTTCTACTACTGTCGCAAGCACTAAGCTTTCCATTTTTATACTTGCCTCGCCCTCTGGCAGCAACAGCGTGCAGCCATAGCTCATTTGCTTAAAACTGTCAGGTGGTCATAATAAAGTGGCCACTCAGTGTATACAGGGTGTTTCCAAAATATTTGACCAAACTTTGGTAACTTGCTCTACTGCCGATTCTGATTAAAAACAAGTCACATAAGCATAGAACCGTAAACGCTTTGCTGCAGAGATATATAGGGTGTTAGTATCGCGTATTAGCCGCCTGATAGGCAAACGGAGTCTCATAACGATGTAGAACCTACGGAAATTGGCGTACCTGCAGGCAAAAGTATTTCACCCCTTAGCTCAGCGAAATACTTTTGCCTGCTAAGTGTATAGCCTAAACTCTACCGTTCACCCGAACATTTTATGGCAGATATGTGGCAAAACATTGATGCTCTACAGTTTCGCAACTGAGATTTTTGCTTGATCTGTATTTTCGGAGTTCCGTGAGCTGAATTCGTGAATTCATCGCCAGAAGCGCTAAGAAGGTCAGTCTCCTGGCACTTACATCAATCCCTTTAGTGTCACACCATTTTGAGCCTCCGTTCGCCTATGAAGCAACTGGGGTGCCTATAAACCCTGTATATCTCTGGAGGAAAGCCTTTCAGGCTTTATGTTTCTATAAATTTGTTTCATCAGAATCCAACATAGAACAAGTTCCCAAAGTTTGGACAAACATTTATAAACACCCTGTATAAATTGCTCCGCATTAACTTCCTATGAAGTAATTTTATACAGTAATAGTAATATTTTAATCGCTATAATAACTTACGGAATATACTGTACATTTATTTGCATATTATGGTTTTAGTACAGATTGATGTAATTATCTATATTACTATAGTAGGCAGAAAAGAGATCATGTTGCTGAAAGTACACACACGTGCATGCACTGCTGTGAATCGTCACCTGTTTGATAGATTCTTTTCCGCTGTTGTCCTTGAAGACTGGCTCTCTCCATGTGACCGGAAGTTCTAATTCAGTTGTATTTCTTTCCACTTTAAAGGGGCATTCTATTACTTTAGGTGGCTCCTTGTCTGCAAAGAAATACAAATCACTTTCTTTATTATCATAACTAATCAGCAGTTAAATTGGTATATGTAAGTTTTACACTCCGTTTATTTCTTATTCCACATAGAGTACACTGAGTGGACCGAAATCATGGGATAGGACCTAGTAACAGATAGTCCCACTTTTCGCCCGGATAAGGGCAGTCACATGGCGTGGCAGTGAGTCTACTAGGAGGTCGCGAAAGCATGGGATACGACCTAGTAACAGATAGGCCCACTTTTCGCCCGGATAAGGGCAGTCACATGGCATGGCAGTGAGTCTACTAGGTCGCGAAAGCATGGGATACGACCTAGTAACAGATAGGCCCACTTTTCGCCCGGATAAGGGCAGTCAGATGGCGTGGCAGTGAGTCTACTAGGTCGCGAAAGCATGGGATACGACCTAGTAACAGATAGGCCCACTTTTCTCCCGGATAAGGGCAGTAACATGGCGTGGCAGTGCGTCTACTAGGTCGCGAAAGCATGGGATACGACCTAGTAACAGATAGGCCCACTTTTCTCCCGGATAAGGGCAGTCACATGGCGTGGCAGTGCGTCTACTAAATCGCGAAAGCATGGGATACGACCTAGTAACAGATAGGCCCACTTTTCGCCCGGATAAGGGCAGTCACATGGCGTGGCAGTGAGTCTACTAGGAGGTCGCGAAAGCATGGGATACGACCTAGTAACAGATAGGCCCACTTTTCGCCCGGATAAGGGCAGTCACATGGCATGGCAGTGAGTCTACTAGGTCGCGAAAGCATGGGATACGACCTAGTAACAGATAGGCCCACTTTTCGCCTGGATAAGGGCAGTCACATGGCGTGGCAGTGGGTCTACTAGGTCGCGAAAGCATGGGATACGACCTAGTAACAGATAGGCCCACTTTTCGCCCGGATAAGGGCAGTCACATGGCGTGGCAGTGCGTCTACTAAATCGCGAAAGCATGGGATACGACCTAGTAACAGATAGGCCCACTTTTCGCCCGGATAAGGGCAGTCACATGGCGTGGCAGTGCGTCTACTAGGTCGCGAAAGCATGGGATACGACCTAGTAACAGATAGGCCCACTTTTCTCCCGGATAAGGGCAGTACATGGCGTGGCAGTGCGTCTACTAAATCGCGAAAGCATGGGATACAACCTAGTAACAGATAGGCCCACTTTTCGCCCGGATAAGGGCAGTCACATGGCGTGGCAGTGAGTCTACTAGGTCGCGAAAGCATGGGATACGACCTAGTAACAGATAGGCCCACTTTTCGCCCGGATAAGGGCAGTCACATGGCGTGGCAGTGAGTCTACTAGGTCGCGAAAGCATGGGATACGACCTAGTAACAGATAGGCCCGCTTTTCGCCCGGATAAGGGCAGTCACATGGTGTGGCAGTGAGTCTACTAGGTCGCGAAAGCTTTCCAAAGGTTCCTGCTCCTCTGTTCGTAATTCCGTTGCATTCCTGGTTGCGGGATTCAAAGCTTGAACGAACCTTCCTGCAGCATTCCAAAGAATTTCAATTTCCGTAGGGTTCACGTCCGGTGAACGGGGAGGCCATTCCAGGGCGGGAACCTCTGCGAAATGCCCTCCTAACCATGATGTAGTCACAACGGTACTGTTGAGAGGCGCATTGTCCTTCTGGAAGAGTCTATTGCCCTGTAGTTTCATGAAATCAATGAACGGATGGAGATGGTCTGCCAGAATGGACACGATGCCCGTTAGGGATGGACAAGAAACCTCGATGTTTTTGAACATCAATGTTTTAACCTCCATGTTGCAGAAGCCGATACATCAAAAAAACATCGAGGTTTCGTGACCGATATTTGGAACTGGAAGAGAATATCTTCTACGAAAAGTAAATGCATTTCTTTTTGTTACATTCATAACTATATACAGAGGAAAGAAATATCACCTTCCTATTGTTTTTGTTTTTTTACTTGATTCGTTGGCGAAAACCAAGATCTTTTCGTCGAAGGCATGTGAGCCGATGCATCGAAAAAACATCGAGGCTTTTAAGAAATACACTGCCGGACAATTGCTAAGGACGGATGATAATAGCAACGATAGCAACCATAAAATGGAAGGCAGGAAAATGTGGAAATTAGCATAAGTGCGGGATACAGTAAGACGTGTTGTGCGTATGCAAATTTTTGGATTGCCGAACTTGTTCGTGACGTCATAGCGCTGATAAGAGATATAAAGGGTTTGACGCGTATTGACCGTTGTTGTTCAAACGCAAAGTTGAAAGGGAAAGAATCAATCGACGAACTTGCAATTTTCAGTATGTCTTCCCGACATCACCTAGATGATTTTACGCGTGGCCGTATTATTGGCAAGATTGAAGAAGGGCGAAAAATAACAGATGTTCCCAGGGAGTTCGACGTCAGCCACAGTGTTGTTTAAAGGCTTTGGAAATCATTTCAAACAAATGGAGAGTGTAGCAAACGTCACGGGGGAGGTCGTATTCGCCGTACGACACCTGCAGAAGATCGGTACATAGTGCTATCAACAAAAAGACACCGGCGCAGCACAGCTAGTGAGGTAGTAAATCAGTTTATGGCTGCTACTGGCAAGCGGATCTCCGAAAAACTGTCGACAGACGTTTGCATGAAGGAGGACTATACGCCCGCCGTCCTGTTGTGTGCATCCCATTGTCTAGACGTCACCGTACCGCCCGTTTGCAATGGTGCCATCAACATCGCAATTGGACTGATAACGACTGGTCTGCTGTCCTCTTCTCAGATGAGAGTAGATACAGTCTATCGTCTGATTGTCGACGACAACTGATCTGGCGTGAGAGTGGTACTGCATATTGTCCAGCAAACATACAGGAAAGGGACCGATATCCGACATGTAGTGTCATGGTATGGGCTGGCATCATGATCAATGGTCGTACGTCCCTCTATGTGCTTCCAACTGGGACTATGACTGGCCAACGATACATTAATGATGTTCTGCTACCTCATGTTCGCATGTTCCGTGGTGCTGTCGGTGATAGATTCCTTTTCATGGACGACAACGCAACATGTCATCGAACAGTCGCTGTCCAGGAGTGTCTTGAGAGCGAGGATATTCAACGCCTCGTATGGCCAGCACGTTCTCCAGATCTGAATCTCATTGAAAATGTGTGGGATGCTTTGGGGAGGAGTCTTGATGGTCGCCAATGCCCTCCAATAAACAAGGACACCCTCATCCGTGCACTGACAGAGGAATGGGATAAATTACCCAAACATCTGCTTGATAATGTTATGCAAAGCATGACACGACGTGTGGAATCTTGCATCGCCCTCCATGGTGGCCATATCCCGTATTGACATCTTACGCCGGAACGCCTGCGGACGGTAATTGCATTTTTTTCACGTTTACGTATTCTGCACAAAATGGCCTCTTTGTCCCTTGAACACGTTCCAAAACCTTCTGGATTTCAGAGCACAATAAACTGTCTTTCTTGTAATGTCCTGGCATTCTGACATTATTTTATTTCACTTGGCATCCAACCACACTTACTTTTTTATGCGCTATATAGCAGTTTATGATCCGTCCTTAGCAATTGTCCAGCAGTGTATTATTAGTTACTTGGGGTTGAATTGGTGAGCAATCACCATTATATTGAACAGAGATTTTACCCACCGATATGCTGCAGATCAAAATGTGTAAAATCTTGGGCTTGTTAGCAAGACATCGTGGTTTACACCGATACATCGAAAAAACACCGAGGTTTCCACCGATACATCGGGCGTTTTAACAAATATTACATTACTAGATGTTGCATTGTTGAGTATCACCGTTACATTGAACGGAGATTTTACAAATAAATCGCCCATTCATTGCTGCAGGTGGAAAAGTGCGAAGTCTTCAGTTTATTAGCGAAACATCGAGGTTTCCACCGATGCATCGAAGAAACATCGAGGTTTTCACGATGCATCGAGCGTTTTAACAAATATTATGTTAATGGTTGTTGAACTGATGAGTAATCACTGTTATATTGACCAGAGATTTTGCACATCTATTGCGTATTTTCTGCTGCAGATTGAAAACAACGAATTTTTCGGTTTGTTAGCAAAAACATCGAGGTTTTCACCGATACATCGAAAATTTCCACCGATACTATCGATGCATCGATGTTTTAGGACTGAGTAACCACCGATGTCGATCATCGATGTTACCCACCGATGTGCCCATCCTAATGCCCGTACTATTCAGAAATACATTTAGGAGTATCAGAGGTCCAAGCGTGTGACTGTTGAACACGCCCTAGGCCATAACTGAGACTCCACCCCCTGAGCAGTTTTGCTTGTTGATATGCTGGGTCCGTTGCTTCTAGCAGTTTCAGCCACATCTGCACTCTTCCGTCTGTGCAAAGTAACTGGAAACAGGATTCATCTGACCAGGAGACCTGTCTTCAATTATCCAAGGTCCAGCGCCAATGTTCTTCCACCCAGTTGAGGCGTGCAGTCAGCTGATGTGGGGTTAGCAATGGGACTCTGGTGGGTCGGAGATTCTCACAACCATTTGCGGCTAATGATAGCCTGATGTTTTTGGTGGAGTGGAGAGGTTTCTGGAACCTCCCTCGTTGAAGTCGGCTATGATTTATGCTACTGCCTCTCTCCGCAGGGGCGTAACTACCGGGTAGCAGTTGAAGCAGCATGCTCCAGGCACAAGATTTGGGAGGAGTGGGGGTGGGTGGGGGCAAAAGTTTTCGTATTAGATAAAATCATTAAAATGCGAAATTTTAAAAAAAGAATTGCTTCAGCCGAGGTAAAAACAAATCGTATTCAAAATAATTAAATGTTAAAACAAAAAAAAGATAAAGAATAGTTCACAGCTACCAACAACTGTTTGACCGATGTAGCGGTGTTGCACCGAAGTGATAGGCTAGCCGCAACGTATCCGTTAGAAATTTCTGAAGATCTGGGACAACAATAATTGCGTTTGAAAATGTGCTTTGCTAGCCATCTCCAAAAACTGTCTAACATTCGATAACTTACGGAACTGATACTATTACGTAGTCAAGCATCCAGCAGTTTTCCGGATGTTATAACTGGATGTTTAATTTTTCTGACATTGCCAGTAACTACTGCAATGGATGAGAGATATTTCTCCAAATTAAAGATATAATAAAGAACTAATTAAAAATCATTATGCCCCAGCATTGCCCAAGTACTTTTAGCAGCTATATTAATTGAAAGATCAAGAGCTGCTGTATTGGATTTGGACCATATGACTGACAACTTCACAAAATAGAAAGCAAGGGAATTTTAAATAGTGGTAAGATATCAATGTAAAATTTTTATACACTTCAATTTTTTGTAATTACTTTCTTAAACTTTAAAGAAAAAAATATGTATAATTGATTTCACTTGATTTTGATATTTAGCTTTCCGTTGGTGATGTGGGGTATATACTGTAGATTATCCTTAACAATAAATAAGTTTTTCAATTAATTTAAAGGTTAACACCACCATGGGGTGTGATCTACCCCACATCACCAACGGAAGGTTAAATTAAGCATGATACAGTATACCAGGACTTAGACAGAGGGAGAAGAAAAAAATTCCCCCAACCTTGCAATAATTGATAAGAATTTTCAGCAATTTTGGGGTTAGTTTAAGCAATTTAACCCTTATCAAGATTATTTCACACTTTTTGTGTGTACAAAGGAATTAAAATGGACAACCTGGTTTACAACAGCGACGTTCGATGGGGCGGAGCGTGGGGCACCAACGTTGGGAATTGTGCCCGGGCGCACATTTCGCAGTTACGTCACTAGCTCTCTAGGTTGTTGCAACTATACGAGACAGACGTTGACGGCCACGTTCATTCACCACCTTTCTTCTCCCAACATCGCTATCCACGATGCAATGTTACTCTGGAAATGGTGTATTCCGCATACACTCTTCATCGTGCTGAACTAGGATGTCGCAATTCTATATCAACTCCGCGATAGAGTGACTCACGCATCTAGCATCCGCTATCATCCCTCTTACAAACTTTTTAATTCACGAAGTTTATCCATACGGACATCGAGTTATCATCTACGTGAATGCAGTGATTTCCTAATATCTATATACTTGCCAAGTTGTGGGTTCGTCCACTATAGCGAGAGTCGTGAGAGCATCGCTTTGCCCAGAGAACCAAGCTTCCCATTATGTAGTTCCCCTCAGTGTATTGCGTAGAGGTGTACAAGAATGCTTTTGATAGACCATAACACTAAAAAATCTCAGTGAAATCCTCTCCGACATAAAAGACATTCTCATACGTTTTTTATAGACCATGACACTCACAAATCTCAGTGAAATCCTCTCCGACAAAAAAGACATTCTCATACATCTTTTGATAGACCATGACACTCACAAATCTCAGTAAAATCCTCTCCGACGTAAAAGACATTCTCATACGTCTTTTGATAGACCATGACACTCACAAATCTCAGTGAAATCCTCTCCGACATAAAAGACATTCTCATACGTCTTTTGATAGACCATGACACTCACAAATCTCAGTAAAATCCTCTCCGACGTAAAAGACATTCTCATACGTCTTTTGATAGACCATGACACTCACAAATCTCTGTGAAATCCTCTCCGACATAAAAGACATTCTCATACGCTTTTTGATAAACCATGACACTCACAAATCTCAGTGAAATCCTCTCCGACATAAAAGACATTCTCATGCGTCTTTTGATAGACCATGACACTCACAAAACTCAGTGAAATCCTCTCCGACATAAAAGACATTCTCATACGTTTTTTGATAGACCATGACACTCACAAATCTCAGTGAAATCCTCTCCGACAAAAAAGACATTCTCATACGTTTTTTATAGACTATGACACGTACAAATCTCAGTGAAATCCTCTCCGACAAAAAAGACATTCTCATACGTGTTTTGATAGACCATGACACTCACAAATCTCAGTGAAATCCTCTCCGACATAAAAGACATTCTCATACGTTTTTTGATAGACCATAACACTCACAAATCTCCTTGCAATCCTCTCCAACATAAAAGACATTCTCATACGTCTTTTCATAGACCATGACACTCACTCAGTGAAATCCTCTCCGACATAAAAGACATTCTCATACGTCTTTTCATAGACCATGACACTCACAAATCTCAGTGAAATCCTCTCCGACATAAAAGACATTCTCATACATCTTTTCATAGACCATGACACTCACAAATCTCAGTGAAATCCTCTCCGACGTAAAAGACATTCTCATACGTCTTTTGATAGACCATGACACTCACAAATCTCAGTGAAATCCTCTCCGACATAAAAGACGTTCTCATTCGTCTGTCACCGGCAAATGTCGTGGAATGCATCCGATGTAAGCACTGTATCAGTTATGAAATCATCATAATAATATCGTACGAACACAGATACAAACAGTTTCCTTCATTACTGTATATCCGAAAGCCTGAAGTTTGAAGGAACACAAAGTGTCACAAAGTAAGGGAACACAGCTTGAAAACAAAAGTTATGAATACACTGCTGCAAACATTTTACCGATCCTAGGAATACGATTGGAAAATTTCCTTCTGAAACAGATTCCATTCGATGTTAAGAAAGCTGCGCACATTACACAGTTTAAATAATGCGCACTTTTTCCACTGGGGAAACCAAATACACTCCTTTTTCTTTTTCCTTTTCTAAAAATCCGCTTTGGAAAATTTCTTTAGTGTCAGAGATAACTCAAAAGACATGCTCATTTCACTCGAGAATTCGGTGCCGCTTTTTCGTTGGTAGTCATGTGAAAGAGGTTGATATTTTTTAATAGAATGTCATTTTTTCCTAGAATGGTCATCGTCCAGCTTATTTTGAAACGTAATGATTTCGACGCCGAAAATACACATTGTTACAGCCAGTGATCAGAAATTAAATGGACACATGTTGATAAGTAAACCAGAAATTATGGCTCTGACTCGGAGGGCGGACCAATGAGCTGATATATAATAATGAGATTCACTTGTTCCCATAATAATGAGATTCACTTTGTTCCTATTTTTCTAATGAATCTGATGATGAATTATACTCAACGCCCAGCTCATTAAGAATACCCTTTTCTTCACTAGTGGACGTGCCCCACAGTAGAAAGCAGTTACGTCATCGATCGTCGTTAAATATGCATAAATTTCCAGCGTTTAATCGTCGTCGTACAATGTACTTACAGGAATAGGTTGCATTTAATCGTCATCGAAGTATATCTGTGCTCTGCATGACCGAAGCAGATGAAATCTGGACTCTGCATCTCCTTCGACGGTCCGCTATGCTTCATGTCCTCCACGCTGCAATCACCACTTCTGAACTTCACACACCATGGACGACACTTGTGAAAACAGGAGTTTGCCAGTGACGGGGATCGAACCCGTTTTCCTCGCTTCGGAGTGAAGTGCACTAACCGACTAAGCTACACTGACGGAACGTATCGCTGCAAATTTTCATCTTGGCACGTGCCTTTACTTCTGTAGTATGTCACACACGAGCTTGCACCTACAGCTTTATGGAGGAATTTCGAAAAATTCATTCTTGTGTTTATTGCAGAGGTTTTCCTGAGATTAAATATGAGCAACAGACAGAGACGCATATTCACCTTGCTTGTCGCCATGTACTAGCTCAACTAACCGTACATCTGGACTGCCTGCCAACACGAGTCTTTCTAACGCAGTGTTGCTACTAATCCCACAAAGTTCGAACTTCTAAGAAAAATTCAACCGCTCCGCGGAGCTCCAGAAACTTGTGCTTTGACCTACTAGGTACCAGGGAAAGGAATTGTCAGTTCGCCAGTACAAAGTCCGTAAAGTGCGGAAGGGAATGTTTTGTCGGAGTTTGAATGGGCAATGAGAGGGAGTCATCCCTCCATTCAAACTCGGAATAGTAAGGAAACATTTCAGCAACCGCAGGTACTGTTAGTTGTTCGACGGGCACCGTGGTCCGAAGAGAGACGCTTACCCATCTATCCATCGCACAAGAAAGATGAGACTCTCTGCGGTTGACAGTCGAAGTGAAGGCCAGTTGGTACGTGCGGTCAGTGACAACAGACGGCTCATTATCCCTCAGTCACCACTACCAGGGCTCTCGGAGAAACTTTCGGTGCAGACGTGGTAGTAGACGCTCTTGCGGATGGGCCTAAGGAGTCGACAGCCCGTTCATGGGCCCCTGTTTCCCCATCGGTAGCTCCTCCTGCGGTGGTCACGGGAACACATATGACTGAACATTGGACGACTGGAAGAGAGTCATTTAGTCCGCCCAGTCCAAGTTCCAATTCCAACACGCCAATGTACAGGTTCTTATTCAAATCCTCTCGGAGGAATGGCTGTAACAATACTGCACAGTTTGACGAAAACCGGCGAAAGGCAGCGGTAATATGCAATGGGGACTGTTCTCATGACTTTACTGGGACACCTCATTCCTGTTGAATTCATTGAATGCATCCTCATGGTCAGGTCCTAAGTTGGCATTTTTTCGGACCAAGTCTTACCTTACATGGTGACTGCGTATCCGGATGGCACTAAACTCTTGTAATTTCCCTGACTTGGATCCCATTGAGCATTTGTGGGATACACTGGAACACATCTTCAGCTGGTGCTCACCAGTGTCTGGCTTTTATGTGCAAGAATGTTTAGTAGATCATATCCAAGCGTTTAGTGTGCTTCCGCGACCATCACATTTCCCTAAATTCAGTCCTATTGTGCATTATGGGACGCGGTAGAACATAACATAAACCGGTGCAAGCAAGTGCCTCGCTTTCGTCTGCAGGAATGGTTCGAAGATCATGTCTAAACATTTTGTGTGACCTCCTGGCAGCCAAATTCACCTGATTTGATTCCCATTGAATATTTATGGGATTCAGTAGAACGCAGCATTCGCCGGTCTAAGCCAGAGTCTCGCTGCTTCGCGAAACTCTAGAAAGTCATTCTGTCTAGCTAGTACAGAATACCCGAGGACTCCTCCCGCGGTGTACTAGACTTGATGGCACGCCCGGTGCAAGTGGTTATTGCGGCGAAACGCAGTCCAACACGCTGTTAGATAGGGGGTCAAAATATCATGCCTCGTGACTGCAGCTTCTCTCGCTCTGCGACAGACCTCCGATAAAGCTGACCACCCTCATTACGCGCTCAGTTTAATTGCAGCCAAACGGACACAATCCATAAATACGGAAGATCTTAGCACTCCTGTAAATTTGTACTGTGTGACGTGTAATCAAATTTAATTTGCTTTTTTAGTTTCTTTCTCTATGTAACTTTGTGTTCCTTCTCCTTGGCGTTTTTCACACTTAACGTGATATCTTCTCTCTCGCGAGAGCAGTGGCGGATCCAGCGGGGTGCGACTGGGGCGATCGCCCCCTCTAAACCCGAACGAAGTTTTTACCTTTAAAGTAGCGAAGATCGTGAATGATTAACTTTGCATATTTTGTTTTCAGTTTTTCTAAAAACAAATTAACAATTAAACTTAGTAAGGAGGATTTAAAATACTTATTACATTGATTTAGGTTCGTAAAAAAGAGAGAGAAGGAAATAGAATAAAGACAGAGAGAGAGAGAGAGCGCGCAAAACATAAAGGGAAAACAGGGACAGCGGGGTAAAAAGCATGGCGATATTCTTTGTTAGTTCTTTGCTATTGTCATATTGTCTAGCATCTGTAACGTCTCGAAACAGGGTAAGGCAGAGCTTGGTTCTGAAATCAGAGTAGGTAGGAGAAGCTATGAATAACGGTCTGATCTACGTACGTATCTTAATTGGGCCATAAAGAAAATTAGCAAAAATGCCCCCACCACTTCTTCCTAGACGATCTTTTTAGGACCCTTGTTTTTTTCTTAATTTTCTTGCTCCCTTACGCCTCACGGGCGCTTCCCGTTGTTCCACCCACTCCGAAGGCAATCCCCGCTTGAGTGGGGTGGGCTGGGAGGGAGGCAGCTTGGCTAATACGGGGTAATTTTCGGCATCTCCTACTACTAACATTATATATATATATTTCATAATGGCTTCTGCTCCCCTTTTTGTACCCGAAAAACCACCCACCTAGAATAAACTTCTGGATCCGCCCCTGCGCGAGAGTACAGTTGGCAACACCCTGAACGTCAGATGAGAACTGACCGATATATAATGTTTGAGCAGCAGCAGTAGGTGGAGATGATGGTAGTATGATGATATAATAGTAGTTGCGGAAGTTGAAGTACTTGAAGCGGTGGTATCTTGACATCTGCGTATTTATATTTAGAGTTGGTGTTTTTGTTTCTCGTTAAACGTGCTCTAACAAGTAATTGGATTTTTCACCAATGCTATTGAAGACTAAGTCGTGCTAAAGAAGTTTTTGCTCAATAAAGACTAACAGTAACCTTTTCTGAAGTTATTTGAGTGACTCCTGCTTCGCTTAAAAGTGAAGTCATTAAGAACTGATTTATATAGTGTTCAGTCAGCTATCTGCATGAACTGTTCCAAAGAACGGAAGGTCTTACTTTTCATAAAGGATTTTAAAACAAAAATTATTTAAAACAGAACTCACCTTCGACTGTAATAGTCACATTGCAGAAGCTTGCAAGGCCTGCTCCATCAGTGGCCTTATACATAATGATAAAATCCCCAATGGGAAACTTCCTAGGTGGTTTAAGGCCAGGCGGAATAGTATCTACGTTGGGAGTTTCACCAGAGTTGTCAATAGCATAAGGAATATTCCATGTCACTAAGGCCCAAGGTTGTCCTCGATCGGTTCGCACTTTTACCAGTTTAGGGCATTTGATTACGGGTTTTTCAATATCTAAATGTATTAAAAATTTCATATTAAAAGAATAATAAAAAATTTACGAAAGTACACTAGCGTGCAAAAATTAAGGACGAGGCGGTTTTTCAAATGTAACGTCGTGCAGAAGTGCTCCACATTGACTTAAATCATACCATAAGGTCCCCAAGATGTAAAAATATGGGACAAGTGAGCAAAGCCGTCCAAACAAGAGATACAAAGGCACTTTATTGAAAAAGTACCTTCGAGCACAACTGGACAGGAGACAGAAACGTCCATGTGACTGGCTGCTGCCAAGAAAAATCCAGTCTTTAGTATGGGATATGAACACCCCTGACTGCGTTGCAGGATTTACAACGTCTGTCCATGCTGAGGACGAGATTGTCCAGGAGCTGTTGAGGCATCGCGGACCATTCCTCTTGTAGCGCCAATCGCAGCTGCGGAATCGTTGTTGGCGGCTGGTGACGTGCTGCCAAGCGTCTCCCGAGAAGGTCCCACAAGTGTTCGATTGGATTTAGGTCCGGGGACCTTGCGGGCCAATCCATGCGTTGAATATCTTCACTCTCCAATAACTCTGCGACAGCCACTGTACGATGAGGTGTAGCGTTGTTGTCCATGAAGAGGAGCTCAGGACCCACAGCACCTCTAAACAGACGCACGTGAAGCAGCAGGACCTCGGTACAATAGCGGACACAAGGGACTGAACATCCTTGGAAAATGTGGAGGTCAGTACGGCTACCAAGCATGATATCGCCCAAAACGAGAACTCCGCCACCTCCAAACTGATCCCTTTCGATGATGTTTGAGGTGTGATTGCGTGTTTCCTGCTCTCTCCAGATGTGTATACGTCCAGAATCGCTCGTCAGACTAAATCGGCTGTCATCCGTAAAGAGAACTCGACCCCCTTACTGATGTGTCCAGTTCTTGTGTTCCTGGCACCACAGAATCCGCCGTCTCCGATGAGCAGGCGTTAATGGTACACGTCGTACTGGTCGTCGTGCAAATAGACCACCTTTGTGCAGCCTTCTGGACACGGTAAAACGCGATAACGGACGTCCAGTTGTCTGTTGCATGTGCCTTGTGATTTCTCTCATGCCGTCGTTCTCTTCTCGCCTGTAGGACAATATACCGGTCGTCCGGCGCCGTGGTTGCTCGTGGACGACCACTGCTAAACTCTCGAACAGCTGTTCCTATCGTTTGAAATGCTCTCCAAGCTCGTGAAACGATGCTGTGAGCGATCCCGAACTCCTCGGTCACACTTCGACCTTCTTCCAACTTCCCAATGACGCGACCTCGGTTAAAGTCATCCAGATGTCGTCTACTGGATTGCCTGTTGGCCATATCACACGGTGGCAGCAACTCGACGTCGTTCAAACCGATGTACACCGTGCAATAGCTTTTACCGAATTGCTGATCATACACCGCCCGTGGGCTTTATACCCTTCCGACACTCCTCCCCCCTACATCATGCTGCATATATGCGCATGCCCTACTGTACCGGACCATAGTATATCTCCTGAGTGGTCTTTCGGTCCGTTCTGCCTGCTCGTTCCGCTGTTATGCTAATTTTTCCGCTTCGTCCTTAATTTTTGCACACCAATGTATAATGGTACAAGACGGAAAAAAGAATTATTTTCAATTCCTGGCAAAAAGTCTTGAAATACCATTTTCTTATCACAATATTCTGAAATATTTGCTATTTTGGTGGTCGTCACTCCCCTGTACTTTGTAAACGCCCAGGGGAGAAACAAAATTATATCGATAGGATGTAATCATAAAATAATATCACTATATCTTCCGATTTGTTGGCAATAATTTAACCAGTAGGTGGAGTTTACGTCCACTAGTTATCTCACCGGAGGGCGAAATATTATTACAAACCATTTTTATTTCGTTTGTGTGTTGGAGGTAAGATCTTAACGTCATTTAATGCACATCAAAACGCCGACAGCATCTATTTACACTAATGTGACCTCATTTTAAAAGCTCAAATGACATCTTGTTTTCTATCTCACTTTAACCTGTTATGACGAAGTATATTTCTCCACCATTTTTATGCTAGGGGAGAGTTTCGTACCCCCAACTCTCGGCTCCGAGTGCTCTCACTGCTATCTACCTTTATCTCATGTGCGTCCTGCGGGGAAGGCACGTCACATCTCCCCAACCCCGAAAGAGGGTCGGGGGCATGGCCCACGAGTCAGCCGGGACCATGTGTCGCTGTAGGCATTCATCCCATGAAGAACGTGCATTTGAGAAATCCCAGACAATTTGGTGTGTGGAACGCAGCATCAGACAAATTTATTTTTTCGAAGCGCTGAAAAAGGGATTCTCATTTTTCTTGTCTCACCGTGTGGAAAGAACATCACACCATTGCGAGAAACCTAACAGCCAGACCATCCTGGATGTTCGGGCGCCAATATGACGAAATAAATTGCTTAATCATTTTTATGCCAGGGGAGGGATTCGAACCCCCAACTCTCGGATCCGGAGTTTCGAGTGCTACCCACTGTACTACACTGGAATATGCTCTCATATGCCGTTATCTCATGTACGTCCTGCGGGGCAGGCACGTCACAGTGTACCAGAGTGACTCAAAAGTTCGTCCGGTTTTAAGATACAAATAATGTTGTGCCTCCATTTGTATGCGAAATGCTCAGCAGTGTTGACTGGGTACTGCGTTGGTGTGCATTTGGCACCGTGCTACATTGCGTGATCAGGTGAGTAGATGGTGGAGATCGATAAATGTGCTGTTCGGGTGCTTTTACGCCATTATTGAACAAATATATATATACACTCAGCAGCAGCATCAAGAGAATTTTGTGTAGATGAAGACGAGAACAATAGATGGCAGCACTGCACGAAAATGGTTCCAGTGTTTCAGTGCTGAGGACATCACTATCGAAGACAAGCCCAAGGAAGGACATCCAGCGACCACCAACACTGACATCCAACGACCACCAACACTGACATCCTAGTCGGAACTGTGGCAGCGAACCCCAGTTCCAGTACACGACTGTTGTCAGCTGATGTGAGTGTTTCCCAATCCACAATCGTTCGTCACCTGCACCAGCCAAGTTTTTCTTTCAAACTCCATTGAATGATTCCCTATGAACTGACACCATACTAACGCAGCAATGTGGAGATCTCTGTTGCAGATTGCTAATAAAACCACAGGATGATGGGTTTTGGAGTCGTATCGTCACAGGTGATGAAAAGTGGATATTCCTACGTTATCTATCCTACCACGGTAACCAGTGGCTGAGACCACGCAAGGAAGCACAACGAGCGGTGCAAAGAGGACTGTCCAAGAGGAAAGTCATGCTGTGCATTTGTTGGTATTATGAGGGTCTTGTGCACAACTGGGAACTCGTGCTACTAGATGGTCAGGCTGTGGACAGCAGCCTCTTTGCGGAACAACTGCAGCGGGTCCATGGCGCTCTGAACCAACGCTATGCAGCGGGTATCAATAGGTCAATAGGAAGCGGGGGTTGCTGCAATTTTACAGAAGCGTAACTATGCATTTCTGCGCCTGGGACAAACCACAAAGCGTTGCGCCCCATCTGTGTTTCTATTACGCACACACACACACACACCACAACAAACAGACCAAATGTAGCTGGAAGTCTTTACTCTCATCCGCAGTAATGATCAAATAGCCCCAGAGAATAAGGGACATACTTATACACATCGAACTAAAGAAAAAGAGCATCCTTATCTTATCCATCCTACTAAAGATAAACAGCATCTTTATCTTGTCCATCCAAGTAAACGAAAATGACATCCTTATCCATCCAACAAAAGAAAAGCTACATCCTTATCCATCCAACCAAAAAAAGTCGACATCCTTATCCTTTCAAGAAATGAAAAGCGACATCGTTATCCATCCATCTAAAGAAAAACGGCGGCCCCATTGCTGTCTATAAGGGCCGCAGTTCTTCTTTAGTTGAACAGACTATACTATATAGCTGCGCCTTCATTTCTGAATGTAAGCAACTGGCATGCCCTGAACGTTTTGAGGAAGAAATCTGAATTTTAAGTGTACCAGAAACTGATGTAAAAGTTTCAATTCCAATTTTAAGCAGACTGCAAGCAGTGATTTTTGCACCCTCTCTTGAGCTGCACCCGGTGCAGCCGTCTCCTGTGCTCCTCCCTAGTTACGCCTATGCAAGTTTATTTTGCCCCAAGCCTAAAACTACCGGAGTTGGAAGGGTTTGAGATCCTACTTCGTCCTCCATACAGTCCGAATCTTACCCCATCCATGTAGCACCTGTTTCGCTCCATGGCCCATTTCCTACAAGAACGGCATTTCGCTTCAGTGATTAATGTGGAATCTGGCATCAGAGAGTTTTTTTCCTAGAAACTTGCCGAGTGGTACCTCCATGGGATCGTGGCTCTTATGGTACGTTGGGAAAAATAACTATAGAAAAGAATGCGATGTACTTTGCAGAATAAGGTGAGCATATATGGCCTTGTTGCTTCATTAAACGTTTTAGTTTCAAACCAGACGAACTTTTGACTCACCCTGGTAACACTAGTAATGTGGTATCTTTAATAATTTTCATAGCATTTGAAACCATTGTAATCACTATCATTGTGGATCAGAAGGTCGCTGAATGTATTGACTTTTGGAACGCAGAGCATTCGGTTGCTCATTACTTCGTACTACCGTGCTCGGCATTGAAATTGCGGGTGAGATATGTAAATCTTTCGAGTATACAGCCAATCGCGTAAGGTATGCGAAAAACAAAAGGAGCAAACATGGCCGCCGTAACCATGTCGTGCCCCGTGCTGCAGGACGTACGTAACAATGCAACGGGGTGTTAAGTGCTGCTACAGCATTTCTAAGAAACGAAGATGCCACTTAAGTGTATAGCCTCCGATCCTATCACCAGCTGGACGCGTTTAAGAAAGACTGGAAGAGCATAAGCTTCCCTGAAGCTGGTTGGTCGATTCTCCGAATTACGGCCTATGTGCATCGAGATACCAGAGCAGCTGTGCGTTGTTCGCAACAATGGCTACAAGAAGACACTATCAGTCACCGTAGTGGAGCCGAAGTGTTCGTCACCGTGGCAACTGCAGAGCCATAAACTATTGCAGAGAGAACTCCACGGGCTGTAGCGGCGACTATGGGCTCCACCGTCACATTTCAGATGGAGAACCGAAGAATGGCTGAGGCATGTCAGAACTCCTGAAAGCCCTTGCTCTGACTACCATTGACTGCAAGTTCTCGCTTCGCTGGAAAGAATTGGTGTCATAGTAGAGCTGCGTAGCGATGAGTTCCGATTCGCCTCGATGCCGACGATCGTCGAGTCCGTGCCTGGCAACAACGGGGCCACAGGGTGGATCTAGCTGTTGTCTGCAAGTAGCACATTGCTCGACAACCCGGCATCTTTGTATGGTGTCCATTAGTCACGATAGCTTGTCACCTCTGACAGGCACAACGCGAACAGTGATAGCCTAGAAGTAGGTGGATGACGTGTTACAGACAGTATTGCTGCCATCTCTGAATGGTATCCCAGAGGCAGTTTACCAGCAAGATAACGTTCGGTCACACAGTGCTAACACCTCCCGAGAGTGCCAATAAATGGTCCGTATGCTTCCATGGCAATCGAGATTTACGGACCTATCACCCATCAAGCATGTATGGGATCGTATTGGACGACGCTTACAAGCCTGTCGTCGGCAGCAGCAGAATGACGCTGAATTATTTGACCAGGTAAACGCTGCATTGTCGTAGTGCCATAGGGCACCATTAGAAAACTGCATTCTTCTAATGGATGGAGCTTTCTTCTTCTAATGGTGCCATTAGATAGCCAGCCTTCTAATGGCACCATTCGAAGGCTGGCTATCCACGCCACTTCATGTGTCTGATTGCAGTGTACAGCATGGTGGTCACACAAGGTATTAAATGCTATCTCGCAGTCCTGTCTTATAACCTGTCAAGCTGATGTACTGCCTTGGAAATTAAATCATGACTGTCTACTACATATTCTATATTTGTAGTGGTTTTCGGCTCATTTGGCTCAGTCTCTCTGTGTGGGAAAGTTTCAATATCGACGGTGCATTTCTTTATTACTTCGTAATAAAGTGTTTAAAGAATCCATAGAGACCGTGATTGTTTGTGGCTATTTAAGCAGCCCCACCGTTTTTTGGGGAAAATAGGGGAGACACTCATTTTTGCCACCACAAATTTGTGAAGCTTTGTATTCTTATCAGTGGGATGATTGTCTGGCACAAAAGGAAATATAAGTAAGCCCCTAAAATTTATCCATGTAAAGAGACATTTCTTCAGATCCTGATCATATTTCAGTTTTCTAACCTTTCTGTTTTAATGTCCTTTACCTATTGGGGATTCTGTTTAATTTATATCGAAATTTAATAACTAGACCCGAGGGCGTACCGAAAAACGTGTAGGATGTTTGCTAATTATACCTTAGCTGGGTGCACTTTATGCACCAGCAAAAGACATTTCACACTAGCAAAAAGACATTTCGTTATTGCTCAATTAGATAGGGTGGTCAAAAAGTCCCCTAGAGGTTTCGATTGACAACTGTACAAAAACGAAGAAATCTACAGCAATGCGGTTTGCCGCATTTGAAAGAGTAACTATTCGAGTTTAATAATCTTACCTTAACACACCTCTACATGTGCGCCTTTGTTGGCACGTAACACATCCTTAAATATTTGTACGCTCCAACATGTCAGGATCGATTCTATCAAACACTGCTGTAATTCGCTGTTTGAGCTCCTGAAGGCTGCTTAATTTTTCCCGGTAAACCATGTCTTTGACATAGCCCCAGAGGAAGAAGTCTAAAGGAGTGATATCCGGGGACCAGGGTGGCCAAGGAATGGGACCATCTCTGCCAATCTATCTGTATTTACGAAATTTTAGATATTTACGAACATCAAGTTCCCAATGTGGGGGAGCCCCATCTTGTTGCAGTATGACGTTTGGTTACAAATCCTGTAGTTGAGGAACCGCAAAGTTCTGAAGCAATCCAGGTAATTATTCATTTACACTGCGGGCTCGGAGAAGAAGAATGGCCCAATTGCACGATTATGCATAAGCTCACACCAAACATTCACCTTTGGACTGTGCGCGACGTGCTCCCTGACTGAATGTGAGTTTTCAGCTACCCCATATACGAACGTTCTGAGTGTTGTCTTTTCCGTGCACATAAAAGGTTGTCTCATCCGAGAACATTATACGTTGTAGGAAACTTTCATCAACTTCCAGCCGCTCTCGTTCGGTTTAATCTGGTGTAGGAGTTGCACTTTGTATGCGGTTAGTTTCAGGCGTTTGTGAAGCACTCCCATCAACGTGGATCGTGGAACATTCAGTTGTAAAGAGGCCCTTCTTGTGGACTTGCTAGGACTTGCGAGCGAAAACCCCCTGTATGCTGTGCACAGTTTGTCGGTCCAGGACGCTACCAGTATCCAAGAATGTCTTCTGCTACACTCTGTTACTGAAATCACATGATTTATCTTTCCCATACGTCCACCTCAAAAAAACAACGCACGCACATTGCTTTCTCCTGTGGCGACGACATTTTCAGTTGTTTTGCAGTCGGCATCAGTATTTGAGAGCACGTAACGCCATCTGTTGGAAAGAGATGGCGTTAAAAACTCGAATATTTACTCTTCCAAATGCCGCAAACCATATTGCTGTAGATATGTTCGTTTTTATACAGTTTTTAATCGAAACCCCTAGGGGACTTTTCGACCACCCTGGAGTTCAACGTGATACGTGGCAGAGTTTTACGTGGATTTCTGGCTCAACGGATACCACGCGCGTCTTTAGATGAAGACAAAGCCGAACAGAAAGGATCTGAATATGTCGAAGTTGAAGATTTTGCGAAACTTCTGCATAAATGCGGAAAAGCCCCGAAACAGACTATTCCGAAATAGACGGAATTACTGACAGCTGTCAAAAAACGGAATTTAGAAGAAACGGGGATTTTTTTAAACGGAAGCTTCGTTAAGAGACGGGCACCTACCGGCAACTTTGCTACACTTTATTTTCAGGAATTTTCCGTGAATTTACACCACTTATTTTTTTACACTAAAGGTTCTGGATGTCTCAGGCGAACAGCTGGGTGCGAGGATCATCTCATAATCCGACAAGCCCGATCCGCTCCAACGGCTTCTCTGTCCATCATGCAGCGCAATGTAGGGACCTTTAAATAGAATCCTGTATCATCTCGTATCATTGCGACACGACCTGCAGTGGAAGGGCACCATTCTTGTCTCCTTTTCCGACGTTTTCCCTTCTACATCGGCGGCTTTATTTGGATTGGTGCTGAGCCCGGGAATCATGGTTTGCTTCTGACTAGCCATCTCTCATGACACCATGACAACCCGATGCCCCTAGTCGTGGTAACGAAATATAACAGCCCAGTGATACTTTCAAGAGATTCTGCAACTCGTTGCCGTGCCTTTCATGTTACATCTACATATAAAAACATAGACCCAAGTCATTGCACGATCCAATTTCATGTAAAAATTTCCTCAAGTGCTATACTGAACTATATTTATTTACATGAGGTTAAAAGCTATATACAATAGATTAAAAACACAAGATATTTCGCAGTAGCAGCTACCGCATCATCGGATGACACATAACATATGGAACCAGAGTTCTTAAATAGTTTTAATATGATGGTATTGAATAAATTATAAGCGCCGCCTGACGGTACAGTAATGACATACATCACTGAAATACATTCGTAACGCCCTCTGCAAAATAAACTCAGAATAGTAATTATAAAGGTAATGGTAGTCTATTTAACAAGTGCAAGAATTCTCAACCTCAACTGTAAAATTGACTGATGAAAACTGAGCTGACATAAGTTCGGAAAAAGCCATAAGTTCATCGAGAGAATAAGTCCAAAAAATAAGAATATCATCAATGTATCTTAAATATGTGGATCGTGCAATGACTTAGGTCTATGTTTTTATACGTTACGCATAGCACGAAATGATGTTATAGTGATCACGTCTACATGATGCCATTTAATACCACATACAGTTCGCCTCTCCCAGGAGTGCTTCCGTAGCGTTGAAACCCTTTTTTGAGCAGCCATGTCCCCGGATCTTTCTCCTATCTAACGTATCTGGGACATGTTGAGAAGTCCATTACGGAATATTGGGTATATTATGCAGAAATTGCAGGATTCTTGGCACAATCTGTCACAAGGTAATATAAAAGTTTTGTTTAACTCCATGCGATGCAGCCAGAGGTGGTTTTACGAGGTACTAGTCTGTAACAGTTATGCTAAGACTCTTATGAAACACCGAGTCCTACTGCTGTGATATTATAACTTTTTATCACTTCCTCCACAATGCACGTACTGAATTTCATTACGATGGGACGCTTGCTTTAAGGCGAGGCGATTTTTCTGTCAAAGAGTGTACACATTTGCACACACACACGAATGTGTTTGTATGTGTGTGTACGAAAAGTTCGTAGTAAATTTACCTCCACGCTGGAATCTCGAGCATGCATGTCAACACAGGCAAAGAAAATGCATTTATAATTTTTTTAGAGAAAAGGATGAGTAAATGCGAAAATGCAGTGTGTACATCAGTTTTCACATACCTTTGCAAATGGGGAAACTTTTTCTACCTTTAGGGTCCACAAATTCCTTCTCTTCGTTGCACATCATGTAAGATGGACCTTCGATTTTAAACCCACCATTGCACATAAATATGCACGATTGTCCAACAACAGGCTTTTCGTTATGCCTGCAGTTTCTCATAAAGCCATTTTTAAAGGGCGGAGGCATTGGACACTGCCTACCTAAAAAGATAAAAAGCTGTTTTTATAAATACTTAGATAAAAATACAATACAGCACAATATCGCAAAGCAACAAATTTTGAAACTTTCCTGAAGATCTAAGAAGCACAAAATGCTTTACAAAAGCAAATTTCTGGGAAACGACCCAGTGACGCAGTGGTCTGATAACTGGCTTCTGCCCATTCGTCAGAGACAGATCCGGGTTCAAACCCTAGTAAACTAAGAATGCTATGCTTGTCTTGCGGCCCTGGATCTCCCTCATTTCTCTAGAACCAATGACCCCAAATTAGGAACGGACAAATGCTTGTCTCATCGAGTTGTTTACGGTCGTCAAACCCCCGAATTAAAAACGTTCTCTAACCTTTTGAGTCTCAGCGACGCGTCTAGCGTGTGCAAAGCTTTCCTTTACCCAGTGTCGTGGACGTACTGTAAGCATGAATGACACATTGTTGAAATTTGGTTTCTTCTTCGGAAGTGTTCTGGAAGCTATGCAAACGTTTGGGTTGAGTTCTTATATACACGGTCGTATCAGAATAATGTGACCACTCTCGGAATCACAGTGTACCCGCCCAGGCGCGTCACAGAGTGAACGTGACAAGGTCTACCACACGGAGATATAAGTGACCGGCAAGGGCAGATGAGCCATAGTGCGTTACGTGAACACAATAGGCAGAGGCAGTGATTTGACGGATGTTCAAAAAGGAATGATCATCGGCTACCGTGCCAAGGGTGGAAGCATCTCAGAAACAGCAGACATCGAGGGCTGTTCGCGATGTGCTGTAGTAAGGGTGTACCAAGAATGGACCGCTAGCACACCGAGTACCACCCAATGTCATAACTGTGGAGCCTCAAACGCCATCGACCACAGAGGAGAACGTCGCCTCCGTCGACTCGTGAAGGGCAATCGACGCGCAACAGTTGTTTGCTTGGGGCTACCGTCATTGGACAGTGTAAAAGTAGAAAATGTTGCCTTCTCCGACGAATCCAGGTTTATACACCACAGAAGTGACGGGCGGTGGCGGATACGGCGACAGGCTCGCGAGAACTAACATCCGGACACGCTTGTCTTTCACGTACATGCCGGCAGTGGTAGTGTGAATGTCAGGAGGATCTTTTACTGATATGACTTGGGATGCTGGTTCAACTGGATGGATCCCTGAACATCAATGGATACCTGTCCATCCTCGCTGATCACATGCATCCCTTCATGTTGGATGTTTACCCTGGTGAAGATAGTGTGTACCAACAGGACAGTGCACAGTGCCACGTCGCTAAGGGGGTTATAACTTAACCCTTTTTTTACGTTATGCAAGATTTCCGGCTGAATAGATGTTAAACGAAGGGTAAAAGCCACGCAACTAATTATACCGGATAGCTCAAATTAAGGTTTTACGGCCACACGAAATGTATACAGATGTCCAACTTGCGTCAGCTTTTTATTGGAAATCCAAAACACACCACTTCACATATCTTAGTCAATAAGTCCAACTTACGTCAAATTTTTATTTGTCCAGCAACATTAGACGAAATCCAAAACACACCACTTCACATATCTTAGTCAATAAGTCCAACTTATGTCAAATTTTCATTGGTCCAGCAACATTAGACGAAATCCAAAGCACACCATCACATATCTTAGTCAATAAGTCCAACTTACATCAACTTTTTGTTGGTCCAGCAGCATTAGACGAAATCCAAAGCACACCATTTCACATATCTTAGTCAATAAGTTCAACTTACGTCAACTTTTTATTGGTCCAGCAACATTAGGCGAAATCCAAAACACACCACTTCGCATATCTTAGTCAATAAGTTTACAGTCAAAACTCAGTAACCATCTAACATATCCACAGACACAAAGCAACTGCTGCAGCGTCCTTTATCTAACGTTCTTATCACATTGTGACGTGCCTGCCCAGCAAGATGCACATAAGATAAAGGCAGACAGCAGTGAGAGCACATGCCGGTGTTTTATAGTGGATAGCATTCGGAGCTCTTGAGCCAAGAGTTGGGGGTTCGAATCCCACCCCTGGCATAAAAATGCTGGAGAAATTTACTTCGTCATATTGTCGCCCGAACTTCAAGGATGACCTGGCCGTTAAGTTTCTCGCAATGCTGTCATGTTCTTTCCACATCGTGAGACAGGTAAAAAGAGAAATCCTTCTTCAGTGCTTCGAACAAATAAATCAGTGTGATGTTACGTTTCACACACAAAATTGTCTGGGATTTCTCAAATGCACGTTCTTCATCGGAGGAATGCCTACAGCGACACATGGTCTCAGCTGACCCGTGTGCCATGCTCCCGGCCCTCTTTCGGGGGAGGAGTGATGTGACGTGCCTTCACTGCAGGACGCACATGAGGTAAAGGCAGATAGCAGTGAGAGTACTCGCCAGTGTTGTACACATGTATAGTGGATAACACTAGGACTAACGCGGTATTACAGAGGTGTTCCAGTTTTTTGTCCCTTTAGTGTACGACACCTTTCAGGAAAACACCATTTCTATGTTTTACCTATTAGAAGAAGCAGTAAAATACACAGACGAGTCACATTATTGTGATCACCTCATACTTTTGACGTCAACAGCGTAGCCAATGAAAGAAGGCACGTGTCGTGAGCTGGCTTGAAGGGTATATAAGGTGTGCTGTAGGCATTCTGAAAACACATCACTCATCGCTGTCATGGACAAACGAAGCGATTTATCTGATTTGCAAAAAGGGATGATTTTCGGTTTTCGGGCCAAGGGTGGCAGTATTTCTGAAACATCGCAGTTTGTGAACTGTTCGCGTGCTGCTGTAGTTAAAGTGTATCGTGATTGGAGTAATGGCGCCATTGCGAATAAGCGGTGTGGAAACTGCGGAGCACCACGTGTCATTGATGTGAGAGGTGAACGCTGGATTCGAAGGTGCGTGAGGGCCGATCGACACGCTACAGTGGAGCAACTCACTGACCGAATGAACCAGCGGGCTACCGGATATGTGTCTCAAACGACAGTTCAGCGAACCCTGCTGCGTACGGGGCTCCGATGCCGACGAATGGTCACGGCACCAATGCTAAAGGAGGTGCATCGACAGAAAATGCCTACATTTCCACGGCAGTATCGGAATTGGACCTCCGCTGATTGGCAAAGGATTGCATTATCTGATGACTCACGTTTTCTGCTACATCGAACAGATGGACGTTGGCGCATAAGGCGAGAAACATTAACAAACAAACACTCTTAAACCATTGCTGGAAGAACACAAACTGGTGGGGGCAGCGTTATGGTCTGCGGAATGTTTTCGTGTCATTCCCTGGGTTCACTCATACCTGTAGAAGGCACTATGGACCGAATTCGTTATGAATACATCCTTGCAGACCACGTACACGCATACATGCTGATTGTCTTCCCTGGGGTGAATGGGATCTTTCAGCACGACAATGCGACGTGTCACACAGCTAGAAATGTCCTAGAGTGGTTGGAAGAGCACGATGAACACTTCAAAGTACTTCCCTGGCCCGCTAATTCCCCAGACTTAAAAACCCAATTCAGCATTTGTGAGACCGCCTCGATCATGTTGTTCGCTCTATGGATCCTCCACCACGCTCCCTCCAGCAGCTGTCAGATGCACTGCAGTCAGCATGGCTCCACATACCTGTGAACACCTTCCAGCACCGCATCGACTCACTCCCACGCCGTCCAGCTGCTGTCCCGCGCTGCACTCGGCGGTTACATTGGATATTAGCTGGTGGTCACAATAATGTGACTCGACCGTGTATAACAGTGACTTGTGAAACAACGTTTTCAATAGATAACTACATCCGAGAAATGTCAGAATTACGCGATAACTCTTTCATTTTCTGTAAACTGTAAGTACGCATTTGGTGCAGCCATTGTCTTTTTGCATTCACTTGATGTGAAATCATCAAGTGAAAGTGTGCTGTGAAATCTTTGGAATTTATTTTTCTGATATTCACAGTTGATATGTCTTACAGTGGGGGAAAGAAAGCAAGGAAAAAAAGATTCTTTGCGCCATTTTTTTTTTTTTTAATTTAAAGATGACGGTTATTTTGGGCAACACTCTCAAGACTACGACCCAGAAAATAGTGGTGTGTGTGTGTGTCAGAGATGGGGAACTTTTCCAATTCCTAAAAAAACTTTTAAAAAGCTTCCAATGAAAGCATAAACTCATGGGGTGATGTAAGTAGCATTTATTATACTAGCAACTCATAATATAATACATGCCTCAGAAAATGTTACTGAATAATTAGTAAAAAAAATAGTTGATAAATAAAAAAATAGTAGACGAACCCCGTCGAAATCGACGGTAAGTTTTTTTTTTTTTTTAAATAATAAACTGAAACAACAAATGTAAATTTTATTTGATTGACAAATTCATTCAACCAATTTAGTAAAGACAATAGTCCAGGTTCGTGATTTTTTTTTCTGTGTTTGACTGAATATTTAATGAACACCGTGAGCAATTCAATCGGCTATAAGCAGTCGCCCGTCCCTACTTTAGGGTCAGTGGTTTCAGGGAAGGGGAGAGCCAGTGGCGTAAGACAAACACAACATCCATGTCTCACGGGATTCGAACCCGGACCCTTCACGAAAGAATGATCATAAGCCAACGCTTGGGCTATAAGCAGTCGCCCGTCCCTAATTTAGGGTCACTGGTTTCAGGGAAGGGAGAGGGCCAGTGCCGTAAGACAAACACAACATCCATGCCTCACCGGGATTCGAACCCGGTACACGAAACCCGTCGGAATCGACAAGTTTTTTTGTTTTGTTTTTTTTAAGAATAAATTCATATGAATCGTTAATTTACATCTTTACATAATGGGAAACGTCTTACCTACGTGAATAAACTGGATCGAATGAATTGCAAATTGTATATATACATCACATAGTCTAATGGCACAACGCAGTCAGGTCTTCGAGTGTTCGCTGTTCCGATAAGAACTTTCAAACAAATTCCTGCTAGCGTTGTTTTGCACAACTGTCCGCTGAGAAGAGAGACATCGGACTTTCGACTGTCTAAGTCCCTCCATACTTCGCCATCAACAGCGCGTGAGTCAACCGCACGCTTCTCCCATTGACTTCACATAGAAACTTTGCGGCCCCACAACGCCCGAACCGTTGCCCCAGTCTCATTTTTCTCTTCGACAGGCACATCTACATGGTAAGACCTTTATTTTGATACCTCAAGCATATGTTTACAATCAGCCGTTCTCTCACAACTGGTCTTACGGTAAAAAATCTTATAGAATTAATATACACAGTGCGTCAAAGAATTTTTAAGACTGGCGCTAGATTTCAGCCTACGGTGGCGCCACCAGTGCAATCGCGAATGCGTTATAAGCCGTGACTATCTGCTTGCTTTCTGCCAAAAGTACTGCGCAATTGTTAAAGTAACTCAAACAAAACGACCGTTTATTAGAGAAGTAAAATTTTTTTCATGTTGAATTATTAAGATGGAACAAAGGGCTGTTATTAAATTTAACGCAAAACTTGGTAAAAGTGCCTCGGAA
Organism: Macrothele yani; assembly: GCA_039090855.1. Classification (NCBI taxonomy): domain Eukaryota; kingdom Metazoa; phylum Arthropoda; class Arachnida; order Araneae; family Macrothelidae; genus Macrothele; species Macrothele yani. The sequence continues at coordinate 46,801,516 of CM077004.1, forward strand.
ACGTACCAAATGATGAAACAAGTTTACGGTGAGTTTTGTTTAAGTTGATCAAATGTTTTCCTGTGGCACAAACGTTTTTGGACGGAAGAGATACGCTAGAAGGTGATAAGCATACCGGAAGACCAAGTTCATCTAGGACACCTGAGATTATTGAAAAAGTGCGTGATTTCGTAACAAACAATCGATGTGCGTCACTAAGAATGATGGAAGAGTCTTTAAACATCAACAAAGAAACGATTCGAACCATCCTGCATGAAGATTTGGGCAAAACAAAAGTCTGTGCTAAATTTGTTCCACACACGTTAACCAATGAACAAAAATCAAGGAGAAGTGCACATTGCAGAGACATCATTTCAGCCGCTGAAAATGATCCAAACTTTTTAAAATCGATTGTTACAGGTGATGAAACATGGTGTTTTCAATATGATTCTAAAACAAAGCGACAAAGTGCGGAATGGAAGTAAAAAACTCGCCACTAGCCAAAAAAAAACAAGAAAAGTTCCATCGAAAATCAAAACAATGCTCATTACATTCTCCGATAGTAAAGGATCCACAAAGAATTTGTTCCAAGTGGACAAACAATTACTGGTGAGTTTTATTTAAATGTTTTAAGGCGTTTGATGGACAGAATTCGTCGCATTCGTCCAGAATATCGGGATAAAAACAGTTGGTGTTTGTTGTATGATAATGCACCCAGTCACACCTCACTTCTTGTTCGTAGATTTTTGGCGAAAAATAACGTGTTGAATCATCCACCGTATTCGCCTAATTTAGCACCCTGCGACTTTTCTTTATTCCCAAAACTTAAAATGACGTTAAAAGGGTGCTATTTTGATGATATTTCGACCATACAAACAGCTTCGACGCGTGCTTTGGAGGCAATTCCGCAAAGTGAACTGGAACGGGCATTCGAATCATTATTAAATCGCTGTAACAAGTGTATTGAAGCCGGAGGGACTTATTTTGAATAACAAACCAAAACAAATTATAATTTCTTGTTTCTATTTTATTTTACAGACCCAGTCTTAAAAATTCTTTGCCACACTGTGTATACATAGATAATAATTGAAAATACACCCTTTAAAAAAAAAACGAAACAGCTCGAAAAGTAGCTTGTTCCGGATGAAACTCCGCAGTACCTCAGGCCCGAATATGCGAATGATTAAAAAGAATGACCAATGACTAAATAGTGGCCCGCCAAAGTGCATCAGTGAGGGGATATCAAGAACAAAGATCACACGCAGGGACAATTATGATAGCGGATTGCAGTTTCATTAACTTCCAGGGATTGGGAGGATGCCTCGACGTCGGATCCGTGCACAATACGAGCAGTTGAGCGAGATTAAGAGAGGATTTATAATTGGGTTGAGTTAGGCCGGTTGGTCAAGTCGCCGTATTTCCAGGCATTTGGGTCGGAGATACGCGACAATAGGACGATATTGACGCCAATGTGTCGAGGAGAGCACACCCCAGGGGCACGCGGGCTGTGGACGGCAGAGGGCAACGACAGAACGCAAGAATCGAGCGCATAACGTAATTTCTTTGCGTGCCGAAATATTGTCGTTTTTACGTTATTTCTAAATCATTAGCTAAGCATACGCTGCAATAGTTCCTAAACGAATATTTACAGCCAGACGAATCATAACAAACAGAAGTCAACTTATGGAAATTCGCTTTATTCCAGCATTATCTCAATAGCACAGATATCGCACTTCAAGGTATAACGTAATTCACATAGCCATACACCACATATCCACCACTATATCAATAGCATAGATCACACTTCGAAAATAAAATAATTCACATCACCACCTATTCACCACACCCGAGGAACTGCTGTATCGTTGTTTTTATCTATCGTTCTTATCTCATATTCAGTCATACGTCACGTTCACTCTGACCTCAAAAGTGTTGCCAACAATATTCTCATGAGAGAGAAGATATCACGTTAAGTTGTGAAGTATAACTGAGAACAAACTCAAAATTTACATTGGGAAAGAAATTAAAAATGAAAGTTAGTTTAGAATATACGTCACAAGATATTGTGAGAGCCGCACGAACAGAACCGAATCCATTGCTCTCAACCATCAGTGGTCAAGGATAGTCAGAGCGTCAGAACCCTTTGGCTTAAAGGAATTCAAAGCAAATAAGCCCCTCACTCGAATAAATTTTCTCCAGTTTCTTTCCTTTTTCTTCTACGATTTTTTTTTGTCCCGTAAATCTTCCCTTTTTGCTTTGAATTCCTAGCTCTTTTTTTATCATATTTTGTTTCGGTCTTCATACTACCATAGTTTCTGGCGCCTCCATTCTCATTGCTTTTTGAATTTGGTTTCCCTTTCTCTCTCTTTTTTTCAGACATGCGCGGCAAATCTTAGATGGCTCTCTCTTAAATTTTAAAATTTCAAGCTCTTTCTTTATGTCATATTTGCTTCATGCTCTCCATCCGAAACCCGCTTCATTCATCTAAGTATCGACATTTTGTTCTTTCCAGTTCTACTTCTCTTTCTCTAGTTTTCCAAGTTTCTTATTCGTGCAATAGAGCAGGGGCTAAAACAGCTGTACAGTTTGTTTATAATTTAACTTTCATTTGGGATTTGTTGCCAATGATAATATCCCGACATTGCTTTCCATTTATTATACGCCACTCTAACTCTTTTACTCCTTGCTATTGAGGCTCAAGAATCTAAATTGTTCAACTTAACCAATAACTTTCTTTGTTATGCACTAACAAATCTTTTTGTCCAGCTCTTGAACTGACCATAATATCAGTTAAAATTATGCTTTTAAATCAGACCAGAACGTTAGATCCGAGGCAACTAAAACGGGGATTAAACTGGGAGGTAAAACTCGTAAATACATATAGAAATTTGTTTTACGTGTAAATTAATCCCTGAAGTTTTGTCAAAAAAATGGAACCTGAAAAGAAACTAAAAGAAATTCTTGGCTTTATTGAAATGAGACGCCTATTGCATTTAGGTCAGTCTATGGCGTAAGTTATATTAAACTTTCTAATTTAACTTTCATTTTAGGTTTCTTTCTCTATGTAAATTTTGAGTTCACTATCTTTAAGCGTTTCAACCTTGACGTTATGTTTCTTACTCACTAAATGTTATGTGAAAATGTTAAACAAGATAAGAACAAAATATACAGGGTGTCCGAGAATTATTGGACACATTACAAAATTATATAAAACAAAACATTAAACAGATAGAAAGAAACTGACTGTACTACCTTGCAATGTAACTACACAAGTTAATAAATTTCGATGTGAGATCCCTTGGTTGCTCGTAGTACGTCCAAGTGATACTCGATCTCATACCATGTTATTGGCAAGCATCTGAGGAGTTATGGAATTAATAGCAACTGTGATACGCTGCTTCAGTTCCTTCAAATCAGTACAAGGCGTCTGATAGACACGATCCTTCACATAACCCCACATGAAATAATCCAATGGAGTTAGATCTGCAGAGCGAGGAGTCTATGGAATGGGACCACCACGCCCAATCCATATGTTGTAGAAATGCTCATTTAGGCGCTTACGTACACACGTTGCCCAATGCGGAGGCCCGTCTTGTTGGAAAACGACGTTGTTATATGTTTTGATCTGGGGTATAGCGACATTTTCTAGCATATCGAAGTAAATGTCACCATTTATGGTTTTTCGCAGAAGAAGAAAAGGCCAATCACTTCTCTTTTTGATAGGGCGCACTACACATTACCTTTTGGAGAATCACGTTCCAGTTCAACAGCAGCATGAGGCGGTCCACTGCCCCATATCTTACAGTTGTGATGATTCACAATACCTGATACATAAAATGTAGATTCATCACTAAAAATTACAGTACTGAGAAAGTTTTCGTCGTTTTCCACTCGATTCAGCATATCCACAGCGAAATCGTATCGTAGAGTGTGATCATTCACATGCATTTTTTGCACTATTTGAATTTTATAAGCATGAAACTTTAATTTCTTGTGCAAGATATCGTGAACTGTGGATTTCGGAATGCATAGTTCTCTGCTTCCTTTACGAACGGATGTCCTGGGGCTTCGTCTGAAACTTTCATTAACTTGGTCAACCGTCTCACCGCTGACGCTAAGCCTACCGGCTCCTCCACGATGTTCCACATTGCCAGTTTCTTTAAACTGTTTCATCCACCGCTTAATTGAATTCGTTGACGGAGAATTACAACCATACTCTAAACGGTACCGTCTTTTAACTTTAATGACAGACTTTAATTCTGCAAGCCATAACACACACATCTCCTTCTGCTGTACGGATGACAGGACTACTGATTGCGCATTTCTCATACATTCTTCATCAAGCCACACCTAACGCCATCTATCGGATTCTGGGAATAACAGTTCTGCAAAACAAAAATATAGAAACCGTGTTAGTAATGCGTGACGTAGAAAAACAGACAATGCTTATAGTTTTTTTTTTTGTACATAATTTTGTAATGAGTCCAATAATTATCGGACACCCTGTGTAATGTGTAGAGCAAGCAATGAAATGTGGTGTGGGTGGATTAGTATAGCGTGTGTGTCCTTGTTAAATCCTATTGCCGACAAGATCATATTGCGATTGAGGTCCTTGGAACCTAAAACTACAGGGTTTTAGTTGTTGAAGTATGTGGAAGTATCCTGCTATGATTATCTTTGATGAGTTGTTAAACTGAAATGCCTTGAAGCTGCTAGAATAAAGACCTTTTATTTCTATGTCGTTACAAGACTTCTTTCTTCTGCCTTACAAGACTTCTTCCTTCTGGCCTAGGTCGCCTAATATTGATCACTGTATAATTAAGGATTTTGTACTAGCTATCCGGAGCATAACATTAAGAAGCTCCAGTGTTAAAAAAAACACAGTACGATAGGTAATGTTTAAGTGGAAAGGTAAATAAAAAAATATCTTTACAAGTCAAGCTAATGAACCTCAGAGAACATGGCGTACAACTTTACTGACATCGAAAAATTAAAGAAAAAAGAGTATACATACCTAAGCATTTTGTTTCCACTCCAGACCACATTTTGTTCCGGAGACATTCGCTAGTGTTTGAGCCAATTAAATCGTATCCTGCGTGGCAATCAAATCTGCATGTTGTGCCAACAGTCAGTTCTCTACTGCTACAAAATTTCCAGCCGTACTGAGGAGCTACCGGATCTGGACAACGGACCTCTGGAGATAAGGGGAAAAAAAGGAAAGAGAGAGAGAGAGAGAGAAAGACAGAAAAAAAATATAATTGAATTCACATTGAAAATTCCACAATTCTAGCCCATACGTATATACATTGAGATATCAGTTTATTATACACATTTACTTCGCAGCATGTTGCGCCGCCCTTGTCCCTCAAAACAAGCAGAATTCGTTCGGAGATGGAACATAACAGATGCCGGAAGCGTCGTTCAGGCATGTTGTAACATGCTGAAATGACAGAGTGTTACAACACTCTGTCATTTTACCCATGTACTTCAAACTGGACGGCGGAGCAGTTTTGCAGAGAACATTGCGTTCTACCTCATTCACAGATACTCTACAGGGTTTTAATGGGTGGAAAATGCAGACCACTGAAGCAAGAAAAGCTCACCATGTTCCTGAAAGCATTCGGTGACGATACGATCCTTGTGAGAGAGTGCCTTATCTTGTTGGACGTCTTCATCTGCTTGAGGATAAACAGTGGCCATGAAAGTATGAAGTTCATAGGCAAAGATATTCAGATACGCTATGCAGTTTAAATGTCTTTCGATGGGTATCAGAGGCGTGATGTGTGCCAGATAAACATTTCCCACGCCAGCACACGGCCACGATCAGCCTGTACTTTGACACCTGACAGGGTGGCTCCGTAGTCTCATGCTTGTTTGCCCCAAATTCGAAACTTCCCATATGCATGATGCAGAAGGAATCGTAATTCGTCCATCCAGGCAACCTTTTTCTAGTCCTCAACCGTCCAATGACGATGTTTCCGCTTCCACTGTAAGCGCTTTCGTGTCCTGCGCTGACGACATTGGCACTCCATATGGTCGTGGGCTTTTATAGTTCATTAGCGACCAGAGCTGAGACTGGTCGAGCCCAAGCCTGAAAGCCCGAAGCAGAGTCCGAGCCCGGAACGGGCTCAGGCGGCATAATATTTATTGAGATTTGATTTCGGGCACTGAGAGAGAGAGAGAGAGAGAGAATTTTCTTCTTTATTTTAATGTTTGTATGATTTCGCTTACCAGACTGTTTTACACATCCTAGTTGGTAAGAACAATTCTTCAGCAACTGTGTCTGGGTGAGGTGTGAGACTCGGGAGGGATATTTATTCCGGGCTTGGGTAGCAAATGCCATAGGTCACGCATTAGTGGATTTCTGCGGAGAGGAAAAGCTTCTTCAAGAACTATAGATTCTAGAAAGTTTATCAAACGCTGACAAAATTTTGCCCCCTATTTTAACGCGATAGCTCAGTGTTAATTAAGTTGAGCGACGTACGTAGATTGCAGTGCCGCCCGATGTTTCCGGAAAACCGCCGCCCAAAGCTTTCCAGGGGGAAACGAATGGTCAAAGAAATCAAGTGGTTGTACTATATAAATAGGTAAAGATTTCTTCCCGCTCCTCAGTTGAAAAAGACGAGGATTAATTGCAGTGGGAAGACAGTGGAAGTCTCGAAGATATTTCTTTATTAGTAATCCAATCCCTAAACAGGTTAACAATGATAATTAACACAGCAATCAGACATATCTTGAGTGGGCTGTATTTACTGTTTCTCACGTAATATCAATCACATAAGAAAACTTGAAAACTTCGTCGCCCTGAAGCGGGAATCGAATCCGCATCTCCCGATTTCCGCTCGATCACACTATCCCTTACACCACCCAGGACGACAAAGTCCCAAGTATCTGAGTATTAAGAGCATCGGATTATTCTCCAACCGCATTCTTAACCGAAGCGAATTGTGCTTTCATCCAGGATGATGAAGTTTTTAAGTTTTCTGATATGATAGATATTGCGTGAGAAACAGTAAATACAGTCAGTTCAGAGATGTCTGATTGCTGAGTTAATTATCACGACCTATTTTTCACGTGTTATGAGAAGAATATTTCTTCCACAATATATACCGGTTAGTCTTAGTTTTCGGGCTCGTTCGGGCCTGGGCTCTATCTTGTAATATAAAATTCAGGATCGGACTAACATACTTTGGGTTCGACAGGCTCTGGCTCTTAAAATTGAGCCCAAACTTAGCACTGTTGTGGTCTGACATGTGGTCCGTTTGGAGATGACCCTCACCACACCAGCTTTGATTTCTGCAGTGATCTACAGGGTTGTGTCCTGTCTGTTGAGTTGCACGATTCTAGCCTAAGTCACACTTGATCCATCTGATCCCCCAACTGTTTTCGTCCGCAGAATCGCCGATTACTGGGAGTTCTTTTGTTATTATTATTGCGTGTCGCACTATTCACGGTATACCCAGGAGAACGGCGGTTTGAGAAATGCTCCAACCAGCATGCGTGGCTTCAATTATCATGGTATATTCAAAGTCGCTTAAAAATCACTCATATTCTCCATTCCCACCCTCAATCGAATGCTAAATAATGCTTAATGAGCTGATCGGCCTGCTTTACGTTCTTCAACCTTTTAGAGACGCATTAAAAACTTTGCCGTCTTACATGTTCGGTTAGCCATTTATGTGACAACGTCCCGGAAGTGTACCTAATAAAATAGCATTTCAGTGTACACTGAAGAGAAATTGAATTAGAGACAGCTGGCGTTATGCAAATGTGGCGCTGTGGGCGGACCTGTAAACGGAAACGACATGACGTATGCAACGATCCGACAATATAAGGAGTGATGCGACTGGAATCAGTAAGAGTCGGACGCAGTATGGGTAAAAACGAAGGATCTAAACGCATTTCATTGTGGGCAAATTGTCGGGGCCCGATGAATGGGCCACTCCATATCGGAAGTCGTGCAGGGACTGGGATTTTCACGTGCCACTGTGTAACGAGTGCACCGTGAGTACATCGAATCCGGTAAAACCATCCCTGCAAGGGCCAACTGCCGTCGACAACAGCGTGTGGATGAGCGGGGTCATCGTCAGCTAGCTCGCATTCTAACAGCGGATAGACAGGTCACAGTGCAAGAAATCACTTGGCAATTTAACGCAGGTGCACAAAGACGTGTAAGCAGCCACACCATCCAGAACCATCTCGTCGCTATGGGGTACAGAAGCCATTGCCCCACGAGGGTACCGCTGCTGACCACACATCACAGGGTGCAAAGATTAGCATGGGCACCGCAACATCGCCACTGGACCCTAGACATGGGGAGAAATGTTGCCTGGACTGATGAGTAGAGATTCACGTTGGTACATGCGGATGGCAGGATACGAGTACGGCGCAAATCACATGAAGCAATGGATCCTTCTTGCCAGCAAGGTACTCTTCAAACTGGTGGGGGTGGCATTCTCGTCTGGGGACTGTTTACGTGGACTAAAATGGGACCCCTGGTACGTGTGACATCGTCCCTCACAGGTCAACGTTACCGGGATATCCTGGACCATTTGCTCCCGTTTGTGCGGCTTCAACATCCCACTGGGGACCTCATCCTGCAACAAGACAATGCACCGTGCCATCACTCCCGAATTGTATCTGAATGGTTGGATGAACACTCCACTGACGTGACCTGGCTTCCTTGGCCAGCTAGGTCACCTGAACTCAATCCCATCGAGCACATCTGGGATACCATCGAGAGAGATGTTCGAGGCTCTGACCCCCTCCATCAAATCTTCGTGAACTGCGGGAGCTTGTTCAGGGGTCGTGGATCCGTATGGCTTCCCAACGCTTCCGGTGTCTTGTCGAGTCCATGCCGAGACGAATCGCAGTCGTTATCAGGGCGGGAGGTGGTGCTACACGTTACTAGACAGGTATCTTTAATTCAATTGCTTTTCAGTGTAAGACGAAGGATCTAAACGCATTTCATCGTGGTCAAATTATCGGGGCCCGACGAATGGGTCACTCCATCTCGGAAGTGGTGCAGGCCATGGGATTTTCACGAGCCACTGTGTCACGGGTGCACCGTGAGTACATCGAATCCGGTAAAACCATCCCTGCAAGGCCCAACTGTCCTGGACAACAGCGTGTGAATGAGCGGGGTCATCGTCGGCTAGCTTGCATTGCAACAGCGGATAGACGGGCCACAGTGAAAGAAATCACTCGGAAATTTAACGCTGGTGCACAAAAACGTGTAAGCAGCCACACCATCCAGAACCATCTCCTCGCTATGGGGTACAGAAGCCATTGTCCCACGAGGGTACGGCTGCTGACCACACATCACAGGGTGCAAAGATTAGCACCCTGTATATTGATAACTGGATTATGCACGGTCGAATCAGAATAACATGACCACCCACACTGTACTCCACCTAGACACGGTCGTATCAGAATAATATGACAGTCACAGTGTACCCGCCCAGGCACGTCACAGAGTGCACGTGACAAGGTCGACCACACGGAGATATAAGCGACCGGCAAGGGCAGATGAGCCATAGTGCGTGACGTGAGCACAATGGGCAAGGGTAGTGATTTGATGGACGCGCAAAAGAATGATCTTGGGCTACAGCGCCCAGGGTGGAAGCATCTCAGAAAGAGCAGACTTCGTGGACTGTTCGAAAAGTGCTGTAGTAAGGGTGTACCAAGAATAGACCGCTAGCAGACTGATTACTCTCCGACGTCGTAACTGTGGATCCCCAAAGGCCCTCGACCCTCCGTCGATTGGAAAGGGGCAGCGTCGACTCGGTCGATTGGTAAGGGCCAATCAACGCGTAACAGGGCAGTAATTGGCCACGCAAGTGAATGCTGGGCCACCCAGGTACGTGTCCGATAACAGTAGAGCGAACTCCGGAGTCGACGCTGCGTCAAGGCACCCATGTTAACCCAGGTCCATTGTCAACGACACCTGGAGTTCGCATGGGACTACCGTCATTCGACAGTGGAAGAGTGGGAAAAGTTTGCCTTCTCCGATGAATCCAGATTTCTACTTCACAGAAATGACAAGCGGTGGCGGATACGGCGTCGGACACACGAGGACCAACAACCGGACACACTCGTCGGTCAAGGTGGTGGTAGTGAGCATGTCTGGGAGATGTTTTCCTTGTATGACCTGCCACACTGGTACCACTGGATAGGTCGCTGAATGCCAGTAGCTACCTGCCCAGCTTTGCTGACCACATGCATCCCTTCATGTTGGACATTTTCCCTGGTGGTAATCGTGTCTACTAACAGAACAATTTGCCCTGCCACGTTGCTAAAGGGTTGCGTGACTGGTTACAGAAACACGACGGCGATGTCTTTGTTCTCCCTTGGCCGGCAATATCACCAGACTTCAATCCCACAGAGCACTTGTAGGACTATTTGGATCTACAGGCTCCACGTGCCGAGCCAAAACCGCGTCACCTCCTGGACTTCCGTGCTCTGCTGCAGTCCAAATGGGCACGTGTGTCTCGCGCAACCTTCCAAGGCCTCATTGCAAAGATGCCACGCCGTCACGATGCTGTCATCCGGGCAAAGAGTGGTTATTCCCATTATTAGGTAAGTGATCACAGTGTTTTGGTACAACTGCGTATGTGCATTGATCACAAGGTAAAAAATAAATGGTGCGAATTCACGGCAAATTCCTGAAAAACACGTGCCGGAAAGTTTCAGGTTGCTGTCCGTGTTTTAACAAAATTTCCTTTTTTTAAATCTCGTTTTTGTTTTGTTTTTTAACTTCAGTATTTTCTCAGATTTTCCGTAGTCAGTAATTCCGTTTATTTCAAAAAAGTCCGTTTCATGATTTTCCGCATTGTAACGTGCCTGCCCCGCAGGACGCACACAACATAAAGGCAGATAGCAGCGAGAACGAACGTCCGCGTATCTCAATTGGTAGAGTGACTTATTCCGAAATGAGAGGATCCGGGTTCGAGCCCCGGCGTGGAAAAAAATGACGGAGAAATTTACTTCGTTATAATGGCGCCCGAACTTTCCGGATGACCCAGCCGTTCAAAATCTCGCAATGGTGTGATGTTAATTCTACACCGCGAGATAGGAAAAATCAGAGAATCCCTTCTCCAGCGCTTCGAAAAATATATGTGTGTGACATTGCATTCCACACACTAGATTGACTGGGAGTTCTCGAGTGCATGTTCTAAAGCGGATGGCTGCCTGCAACGATTCATGGTCACGGCTGACCCGTGGGCCATATGTCCCCGGCCCTCTTTCGGGGGGAGGGGAGATGTGACGTGCCTGCCAGCAGGACGCACACGACATAAAGGCAGATAGCAGTCAGAACGAACGTCCGCGTAGCTCATATGGTAGAGTGACTGTTCGGGCGCTATTATGACGAAGTAAATTTCTCCGTCATTTTTGTCCACGCCGGGGATCGAACCCGGGTCCCCTCATTCCGGAATAATTCATTTTACCAATTGAGCTACGCGGACGTTTGTTCTCGCTGCTATCTGCTCTTATGTCGTGTACGTCCTGCGGGGCAGGCACGTCACAGCATTTATACATTAATTCGCAAAAGTGAAGAACCTGAATTTTTCAATCCTCGCACCAGAGAATCCGAGGTAGTGGGAAGGCATTTGGATTGGCTCAACAGAAACCACTCGTCTTACTACGAGAAACAATGACTAAGAAGTCACCCTCACGTTCAAAGTAAAACTGAAATCAAGCGATGTTTTTTTTTTTTTTGTTATCGCTAATGAGTTAGTCATTTTATTTTCTGTTGAAACTTATTATTTTTTAATAGGTTTGTAATAATTTTACTTTTTCTGTAGAAGAACTTATTACCAATTAAGTATTTCTTTCATCGCGATTTTTCGAAACAACAGAATACTTTGGAAGTTCAGATCTTGTTGAACTGACAGTGATTTCCAATTATCTTTAAGAAAAAGTGAAATATACTGTTTTACAGTATTATTTGAGAAAACTCCTAAATATAAAATTTACTTTTGATAGTTATGATATCTTTTGTCTTGAAAGGTCAATAGATTGATGCATACACATCTTACAATCACGTGTACAATAATTTAAATACTCGGTTTCTTATTTAAATACTCGGTTTCTTATGGTGACACAATATACAATTGCTGGGACACAAAACTGGGGGCCGCCATCCCCCCTCCCGGTGGCGCAGTGGTCTGAGAGATGGCCTCTGACCATTCGTCCGAAAGGGGTCCGGGTTCGAATCCCGGTGAGGCATGGATGTTGTGTTTGTCTTACGGCACTGGCTCTCTCCCTTCCCTGGAACCAGTGGCCCTAAATTAGGGACGGGCGACTGCTTATAGCCCATTGAGTTGCTCATAGCGGTCGTTAAACCCCCAATAAGAAAAAAAAACCCTATTACGATCGAGCAAGGTGCGTGCGAATAACGCACTGCCGTCGAAAGAGAAGAAGTTAACTTCCGGAATGCTAATGACGATTTCTTATTAGATGTTAACAAATGAAGATTTCTTATGAAGATGTTAACTTCCGGAATGCTAATGAAGATGTTAACTTCCGATTCCTAATAAGCAAAATCAGTTCTACAACTTTGTAATTTGCATTTCTGCCCCATCTATCATAGTTTTACAGTTGTGCTAGCTAAGTTCCACAATTCTCCAACAGAGGCGTCTGTGTCGTGGCCGTTAGATTGCGCCTGAGTAAGGGCTTTGCTCTTGCGTGTGTGTGTGTAGGGGTAAGGGGTCCCAAACTCTGTCCTGTATAGTATGTATGGACATGTTGCCAGAAGAACGGACCACTAATGGATAACCGAATTTTTTGTTTTTTTGTTTGGAGATTTAACGACCTCCGTGAGTAACTTATAACGAAGCAAATTTCTTCGTTATTTTTGTCCACGCTGCTATCTGCCTTTCTGTCATGTGCGTCCTGCGTTGCAGGCACGTCACATCTCCCCTCCCCCCGAAAGAGGGCCGGGACCATGTCTCACTGTCTGCCAAAGAACGCACATTTGAGAAATCCCAATCAATTTGGTGTGAGAAACGTAACATCACACACATTTATTTTTCGAAGCGCTGAAGAAGGGATTCTCCTATTTTTCCTGTCTCGCGGTGTGGAAAGAACATCACATCATTGGGAGAACTTTAACGGCCAGATCATTCTTGAAGTTCTGGCGCCAATATAACAAAGTAAATTTCTTCGTCATTTTTGTCCACGCCGGGCATCGAACCCGGGTCTCCTCATTCCACAATAAGTCGCTTTACCAACTGAGCTGCGCGGACGTATGCTGTCGCTACTATCTGCCTTTATCTCATATAAGTCCTGCGTTGCAGGCACGTCACAAACTCAATGGGCTATAAGCAGTCGCCCGTCCCAAATTTATGGCCACTGGTTTCAGGGAAGGGAGAGAGCCTGGGACGTAAGACAAACACAACATCCATGCCTCACCGGGATCCGAATCCGGACCCCTTACGGACGAATGATCAGAAGCCATCGCTTAGAATACTGCGCCACCGGTGGGGCACCGAAATTTTAGACTGGATTCCGAAGGACAGAAAACGACCCAGAAGAAGACCCCATGGGAGATGGATGGATGAAATTCGAAAGCCGGAGTGACATAGAAGAAGCAGGCTCAAGACAGACAAATGTGGAAGAAACTTGGGGAGACCTTCATCCAGCAGTGGATCGATAATGGTTGACAATGATGATGATGATGATACAATAGTGTATATATATATATATATATATATATATATATATATATATATATATATATATATCATCATCATCATCATTGTCAACCATTATCAATCCACTGCTGGACGAAGGTCTCCCCAAGTTTCCTCCACAACGGTCTGTCTTGTGCCAGTCTCCTCCATGTCACTCCCGCATACTTTCGAATTTCATCCACCCATCTTACATGTGGTCTTCTTCTGGGTCTTTTCCTGTTCCTTGGAATCCAATCTAAAATTTCGGCTGTCCATCGATGGTCTGTCCTTCTGGCAGTATGTCCAGCATATTGCCATTTCAGGGATTTAACTCTGATCATGATGTCTTCCACTCTTGTCATTTTTCGGATCCACGTGTTCCTCTTCTTATCTCTCCTGGTTACACCAAGCATGCATCTCTCCATGCTGATTTGAGTTGTCTGCAGCCTTTGTATGTCTCTTTTAGCTAAGGTCCACGTCTCTGCACCATACGTAAGCACTGGAAGGATGCATTGATCAAACACTTTTCTTTTAAGACATAATGGCATATTGCTCTTGAAAATTATGCTGTTTCTTCCAAAAGCTCTCCAGGCAAGTTTTGTACGCCGATTAATTTCTTCACCAATGTGACCCTCACTTGATATCTGCTGTCCAAGATAAAAGTACATATATATATGTTATATATATATGCATACATACAATATGTGATCGGACCCCCCCCTTCCCGATTTTGAACCATTGTTAAGCCATGAACCTAAGGGCCGGAAGGAAAGCAACGTTTTCTGACTCGTTCCAGAAAAGTTCGGGCCACTTCTTACATATGGGAAATATTCATTCTAGCCAATTTCAGCGCGTTTGTTAACCTGGATTTAATTCGTTCCAACCGGTAAAAGGGGAACGCAATCTTTATTCAAACATTTTTGTTATTGTTGTTGTTGTTGATTGGATGTTTAAAGACCACCGTGAGCAATTCAATGGGCTATAAGCAGTTGCCCGTCTCAAATTTAGGGCTACTGGTTCCAGGGAAGGGAGAGAGCCAGTGTCGTAAGACAAACCGTGTCTCATCGAGATTCGAAACCGGACTCCTTTTGGACGAATGATCAGAAGCCATCGCTTTGACCACTGCGCCTCCGGGGCGGCTCAACCATTTTACCATTAGGGGGAAGGCAATCTTTAATTCAAACATTTTGCTATCTAAAGATCAAATTCGGTCTTTGTACTAGTATGAATCAATATGAACCCTTGTCTCTCTGTTCTTATCTCTCCTTTAATACTCACACACACACACGCACACACACACACACACACACACACACACACACACACACACACACAGAGCCTCCCTACTAGAAAGAATTACACACGCATAACATACACTCGCCACAAAAAGTTAGGAATTTGCCGTTTCGAAAAGAACGTGGTTATGTGCAAATATAGCGGCTACTGAAGATTGGTTATCGGCGTGGGTTGCTACGTCATATGAAAATTAGCATGATTACAACACAGCACGTGGCATTAGCATCGTGACAACATAGCACGTGGCATTAGCATCATGGCAAAACAGCACGTGACATTAGCACCATGACAACACAGTACGTGGCATTAGCATCATGACAACACAACACGTGATATTAGTATCATGATAACACAGCACGTGGTATTAGCATTATGACACACACACACATCACGTGACATTAGCATCAGGACAACACGGCACGTGGCATAAGCATCATGACAACACAGCACGTGTCATTAGCATCATGACAACACAGCACGTGCCATTCGCATCATGACAACACAGCATGTGGCATTAGCATCATGACAACATAGCACGTGGCTTTAGCATCATGACAACACAGCACGTGGCGTGCGAGCTCTGATAAGAGTACCGTGCGAAAAGTGGAACACGGGTAGTTTCACCGCTTGGTCTAGACGTTCCCTGGATGTATTACCTTTAGTGTGCCATTAACCTGAAATGATGCCCAGACGAGATTACTACTGAAAGTAAGACGATGATCAAGATTGATGCCTGACAGTAAGTTATCGGAGAAAGTTGTCTATCACCAGTAGCCAACTTCGTGAATCACTTCAAGCTGCTTTTGGTACCACAGTATGTTCTCAAACGGTACGAAGCCGTATTCACGACTACGGACTTAGAGCAAGGAGGCCGCTGAGACGTATAGCATCGATATCACCTCACCGTCGTCAAAAATGAACTTGGTCCAACAATACATGTCATGAAATACAGAGTGGCACCCTGCACTTTTCACAGACGAATCCCGTTTCGCTCTTCATCGTGATACTCGACGAATGCAGCCACGCTATATGCTGTCCGTCCATCCATGCCAGAGGCAGTCAGTTCTGGTCCGGGCAGGAGGTTGTTTTAATGGTCATACTTCCTTGTATGTTTGTCAAGGCAACATGAATGCATCAGTGTACCGAAACGAGATCATTGTGCCCACTGTGACACTGTTTCACGCTGCTAATGGACAGACATTGTGTTTTCTCGATGATGATACAAATTGTCACCGTGCCTGGAGTGTGCTTCAGGAGTTGGGAAATCATGGGATTGAATCCTTGCTGCCTCCGAGATTTTTTAACCTAAATCCTGTTGAGAACATTTGGGAAACTGTGCAATGACGTCTGGATAACCACGTTCCGTACCCCAGTACAATGGCAGACCTCCATAACGTATTGCCTGATATATTGGGCGAGCTGCCCCAGACACTCACCAATAATGTAACCGCAAGCATGCGTTCTTCCACACACAGGTGGTGTTACCGAGTACCAGTGTTTCCATTCTACTGATTTTGACTCCAGTCTACTGGTACGTTTTTGTAATCTACTGATTTTTTAACACTACCTAAACATTCAGGGACATGCCGTCTAAGGATGTCTGCGTTCTTCTAGTACTCACCTTCTACTGATCCCGTCGACGAAACTCGCCTCAGAACTGCTCTGAAAAGAAAATGCTGACGCACACTAAAATTATTAAACACATGCTTCCTATTACTTTTTTTAAAATTCGTATTGGTTGTCATGCTATATTTTTTATTCTAGGTGTAACTAATTAGTCTGTTATACAAAGATTTTCTTTAGGTTTGCTAAAACGCAAAATATTAGAAAAACGTCTACAGTACGAAAATTGTTTTAACGATACTTTTTTAGTACAGCACTGATTTTACGTACTTTGGGAACATCTGGGTGTCGTTTAGTAAAACGTAAGTAAATAACTCTTTTTTTAGGAATACAACAATGGGGAACTATTCAACTGTGACTACATTAAAAAGCAAATGCCATGATTATTTTACACCAACACTAATTTTAATGATAAGCATTATTTTAGAAAGCTCATCGTCAGTAATATCTTACTGATGGTTTATAAAGCTCATCATAGGTAATTCATTATTTTATAAAGCTCATCTTTGTAATTCACCGAGTTCGTGCGTAGGCTGATTTGATTGCAGATGACGCCCAATGTGGTCCACAGGTTTTCGATTGGGGATAAATCGGACGATCTTGCTGCCCATGGCAGTGTTTGAACATGTTACAAACATTGTTTTGAAACCCGAGCGATGTGTACACGGACGTTATCTTTCTGGAAAATGAGGTGCTGTATGCCATTCATTAACGGTATCAAATGGGCCGCAGAAGCTCGCTCACGTATCGTGCAGCTGTCAGTGTGCCCCTGATGCTAACAAGAGGTGACCTGCTGTTATGCACAATAGCACTCCATACCATGATGCCTACCTGACGGGCGGTGTGACGGTCGCGAAGGAAACCGCAATCCGTCAGCTCACCAGGGTGCCGCTATCCACGTATCCGTCGGTCGTCAGCACCCAGACAAAAAATGGATTCATCACTGAAGACCACAGTAGTCCATTCATGACCCCAGTTCGAGTGACTTCGGCACCAACCAGACGAGCGCTGCGATACCTGGCCGTCAATGGCAGTCGACGTAACGGTTTTCTACTGCACAATCATGCCACATGCGACCTTCGATGATACAGCACGTCGTATCGCTGCAGTGCTTTCTGGTGACGAACGAGCGTGTCGAACAATCCGCTGGTCCAAGCGTGCTGACGACTTTCGAACTGCACCACTGCCGCTCCGACACACGTACGAACCTTCCTGTAGCCGCTGGTGTCAACAGCGTCGAACAATTCGTGCATCCTGTTGCACATGCGCAGCGATACGGCTTGTAGACCAGCCCGCTTCACATAGGACTACAATTCCTCCTCTCTGAAACGCATCCAAATGGCGGTTAACTTGCCGACTGGGTGTATCCCGCATTTTTGGCCTTTTCTGAACAGTTTCCCAGCACAAACAATAAATCTGAAACATCCGGGACACTTCCACCAACGACCACACATTACTATCCCTGTTTCTGCTGGCACCTTTATCTCACGAACGTATGACGTCATCGATTCCGGTTTAGCATCAGTTGCATGTCTCGAGTAGGTACATCCGCCCTGCGATTTGCATGTTTGTAGCACACCTCCTTCGGGTGGGAAAATTTCTATGTCGAGCAGTACATTTTGTTATATAAAATGAATTTCTTGTTAAATCTAGTGTGTGTACTTCTGCGAAACGGAGAGAATCCTCTGAGCGAAAGTCTAAGACAGTAAGTAATAGAAAGACACTATTTTTGTACTTACAGTTTAAAAAGGTGACAGATGGAGAGAGATATTCCTTGTCAAGTTACAAATTAAAATTCAAAAACAGCCTTATGAGAACAAATATAAAAAAATATTTTAAAAACGGCACACAAAAAAGCGCCTTAGTAAGTTAAAATTGCGAAGAAATAGTAACTTTTTAACGGCCAAGGAGATCCTTATCCATGGTTTCGAGTACTACATCATACTGTATATTGAATAAACACTGCGTACAGTAAGTACCTGAAGACTTTTTTTACTTTGAAATAACATCATCAGCGCCGTGTAAGATCTAAGTCAACGGAATTTTTTCCCAATTCTGCTAAGCACTTCAACATTTGCGCCCCCATATGATGCTTAGCTCCCCAAATAGCCCCCTCCCGTCAGTTCTGATCTGCTGGCGTCGCCGCTGCTGAAAGTGTCTGAATTATAGGAATTTCTTACATGAATTATAGGAATTTCTACCTCTTTCTGAACAGGGATCCTGTGAGATAAAAAGGAAGAACGCACTGAAAAGCAATTGAATTAGAGACAATTGGCGTTATGCAAATGTGGCGCTGCGGGCGGCCCTGTAAACGGAAACGACATGACGTATGCAGCTATCTGACAATATAAGGAGTGATGCGACGGGAATCAGTAAGTCGGACGCAGTATGGGTAAAAACGAAGGATCTAAGCGCATTTGATCGTGGGCGAATTGTCGGGGCCCGACGAATGGGTCACTCCATCTCGGAAGTCGTGCAGGCACTGGGATTTTCACGTGTCACTGTGTCACGGGTGCACCGTGAGTACATCGAATCCGGTAAAACCGTCCCTGCAAGGGCCAACTGCCGTGGACAACAGCGTGGGGATGAGCGGGGTCATCGTCTGCTAGCTCGCATTGTAACAGCGGATAGACGGGCCACAGTGAAAGAAATCACTCGGCAATTTAACGCTGATGCACAAAAACGTGTAAGCAGCCACACCATCCAGAACCTTCTCCTCTCTATGGGGTACAGAAGCCATCGTCCCACGAGGGTACCGCTGCTGACCGCACATCACAGGGTGCAAAGATTAGCATGGGCACCGGAACATCGCCACTGGACCCTAGACATGGGGAGAAATGTTGCCTGGACTGATGAGTCGAGATTCACGTTGGTACATGCGGATGGCAGGATACGAGTACGGCACAAACCACATGAAGCGATGGATCCTTCTTGCCAGCAGGGTACTCTTCAAGCTGGTGGGGGTGGTATTCTCGTCTGGGGACTGTTTACGTGGACTTAAATGAGACCCCTGGTACGTGTGACATCGTCCCTTACAGGTCAACGTTACCGGGATATCCTGGACGACCATTTGCTCTCGTTTGTGCGCCTTCAACATCCCACTGGGGACCTCATCCTGCAACAAGACAATGCACCGTCCCATCGCTCCCGAATTGTATCCGAATGGTTGGATGAACACTCCACCGACGTGACCTCGCTTCCTTGGCCAGCTAGTTCCCCTTACCTCAATCCCATCGAGCACATTTGGGATGCCATCGAGAGATATGTTCGAGGCTCTGACCCCCCCCCATCAAATTTTCGTGAATTGTGGGAGCTTGTTCAGGGATCGTGGATCCGTATGGCTTTCCAACGCTTCCGGTGTCTTGTCGAGTCCATGCCGAGACGAATCGCAGCCGTCATCAGGGCGAAAGGTGGTGCTACACGTTACTAGACAAATATCTCTAATTCAGTTGCTCTTCAGTGTATACATTTCTCTCGCACCCCTTGGGAATCTACGTTGAACGAAATAGATTGATCGGCAGCCTGGCCGATATAGTATTTTCACCACGATGCCTTGACAGTATGGGGGGAGAGAGATTCCCAAAATAAAAGTAAAATAACAAAAAATAGTATGTGAAAGAGAAGTCGAAGTTAACCACCATATACCTTAGTTAATTAAGGCTAAAACAATGTGACCCCGGGAGTATTTCCGTGGCAATAAATTCAATGACAAAATAGAATTAGTGATACGAAGATTAAAAATGAACTACGGACTTCTGTAAAATGAAATATTAATTAGAACATGTAGATATGATCTGGGCATGTGTGCCCCATGAGAGATAAAGATTATACAAACAAATGTTGCCTTGGCCTTGTACCAAACAGCAGACCTAGAACAAGGTTGAGTAAAGGGTGTGAAATCAGTCTCTAATGATTGAGGAAGAGTGTGTTAAAGTTAGCATCGGACAGAAAGAGATAAAGATTAAACTTATCGCAAACAAGAGTACATTCTTTTTATTTTAATTGTGTATGCCAGAAACATACATAAAGAAGCATACAAGTAAAAAAATGCCTTCATTTTCTTTTTGACTAATTTAAAAACTCCAACAGAGTTGTATCATGATCATACATGAAAAGTTGGAAGTATTTTCTCCGAAACTGATTACCAATCTCTACCAAGATATAAAAAAATAAGGTACAACTAAGAACTCTTCGCAAATAAGGGCATGATTGAGACAATTAAGACCAGGCGACTGCAGTGGGCCCGACATGTGGCTAGAATGCCAGGGGACATTTCCTAGATGTATGCTGGATTAGTCCAAGGAGAATGAGATCTCTGAAAGAGGAAGCATTAGGTGGGAGAAGTATGTCAAGCAATAACAACCTGAAGAACTGACTGGAGGGTACTGGTAGATCTTGAAGTCTGGAGGTAAGTGTTGTAAGTATCGCGAGCTCCTTGAGGCATCATGATGATTATTGCTCCCAACCCATCCTTTCAGCTCATGATTAAGTGGCTTTCTTTTTTACCGGAATTTGAAGTCTCGGAACTTAGAAAAATGCCTTCGTGTACAAGCGGGTGATAAAAAAGAATACATTTAAAATTCCATCTGTTATGGAGTCATTAAGCAGTATTATTTTGTAATAAGTTTAAGAAAGCATTAGCGTCAGACAAGCATGATAAGAACCTTTCGCTTCAATTCTTCACAGCACTTACTTCGGCATACAGCTGTGGGGCCTGTCCACTGTCCATCGCTGTCGCAAGTTCTAGTTTCGCTGAGCTCATCTGTTAGTTCATATCCTTCGTCGCAGAAAAAGTTGCACTCTGATCCGAACTGTGGCTCGCACTCTCCGAACAGCATACCATTGGTTGGATTTTGAAGGGGAGGGCATTTCACGACTGTGAATAAATAAACGTGCACAATGAAAGACGTGAGAATAAAATCATGACTGTTATTCACTCCTAATTTACAACAGAAAGTACATTAAAAAAATTTCATATTAAGCGCGCATGTCAATAAATACTGTATGAGCGATGCATTTATAAAACATATTACAACAACGGAAAATTTAAAAGACATAACTTTTCAACATAGTTTCCTTGCTTTTTAAAGCTCTTGGTCAAGCGTTGTACGAGCTTCTTTATTCCTTCAATAAAAAAAATATGTTTTTGCTGACAGATGAGCCACGCATGTACAGCTTCTTCCACTTCTTGGTCCGAGTCGCTTAAGACGTCTGTGAGTTGACCAGAGACGTGATGATACAAAGGCGATGAGATCAGGGCAATATGGAGAATGCTGCAATTTCTCACTCATTTTCTTGGGTGTTTCAACAGTGTGTACTAACTAGTGAAGAACTATTCGTGAACGATTTGTTTACAACGAATGTCTCTTCACCGTGAATGATGAATGGTTCGATCTCACCACTATCAATGGTCATTCAATCCGCTATTATTGCGGTGCCAACTGAATCACACCGTGAACTTTCTTCCTCTCCAATGAATTCGGAAATGAACTCTTAATAAGAAAAGTGATGTTATGAAATAATAAGTGTCAACCGTTATGTGTGAGTGAACACCGAGCTGTCAGCTAGGAAATGTGGTGAAACTTAAGAATGACAATGAAACGTGAATGCCATTCGTTCGAATGGTGTGTTCGTGACGAGCGGCGATTGACAGTGAACTGTGTATGGCTCTCCTAATCAGAGTTGATATGTCATCATCATCATAATTGTCAATCATTATCAATCCACTGCTTGATGAAGGTCTCCTCAAGTTTCTTCAAAAACAGACTGTCTTGGGCCAGTCTCCTCCATCCCCCCATCTCCCACATGGTCTCCTACTGGGTCTCTTCCTGTCCCTTAGAATTCAGTCTAGAATTTCGGGTTGTCCATCGGTGGTCCGTTTTTCTGGCAACATGTCCAGCCCATTGCAATTTCAGGAATTTTACTCTGATCATGATGACTTCCACTCTTGTCATTTTCCTTATCCACGAGTTCCTCATCTTATCTTTCCTGGTTACGTGTATCTCTCCATGCTTCTTTCAGTTGTCTGCAGCCTTTGTATATCATTTGAGTTAAGGTCCATGTCTCTGCTACATATGTAAGAACTGGAAGGATGCATTCATTAAACATTTTTCTTTTAAGGCATAATGACACAATGCTCTTTAAAATTGTACTGTTTCTTGAAAACGCTCTCCAACCAAGTTTTTTGTGTCAATTAATTTCTTCATAAATGTGACCCTCGCTTAGTATCTGCTGCCGAAGGTAAATGTAGGAATTGTTTATCTTCAGTTTTCCCTCATCAATTAATAAATCTTCATTCTTGTAAAAGATTTGTACTTCAGTTTTGTGTTCTTAAAATACATTTTTAATATCACTTCTTTAAAAGTTCAAATTGCAAGTTCCTGGATCATACTCTGCAGCTCTGAAGTATTACTTCAAAAACCTCTGAAGGGTTCTTTGAAATGTGTTTTTTTTTCTTTTAAAAAATAAAACGGAAATAAAACCGGGTGGAAATCGGGTCGGGAACACCTTGACCCGACCCGTTTGACCCACAAGAAATTGTCGACCCGATAACCCGTTTCCATCACTGCTCCTAATCTCGTGCTCTTTTGGATAGTTCGCCAATTTCCGCTCTGACCCCTCAGGCGCTGTGGTCGTAAACACAGGGATCCCTGCAAGGTGTAAAGAATGATTTGCTCAGTGAGTGCAGTGAGACAACCGGTAGTGGAAAGTGAATGACCATTCGTCAATGACTCTTTTGAGTGTATGTTGAATGAACTTCCAAGAAGGAATGACTTATGCCATCACTAGTGTGTGCGAGAAGATAGTGTCGTGCCTATACGTCGTCGAAGTGTGACGTCACTAGATGGCGCTGGGCATAAACAAATGTCTCTTCCTCGATGATTCCCATAGTGTTTCAACCTGATTGGTAAAATGTGCTCATATTATGCAATTTCTTCATTTTTTTCTGACAATTTGAGGCTAATTCAACGTGGTGAAAATGTTGTGAAGTCTTCTCACATCCAGTCATTATATTATAAGCCGCACAGCCAGGAAATACGTGGTCAAATTCATGCTTCCATGAAAGATAAGATATATAGCATCGCGAACGCAGTACTGGCCACATTGCAATTTCAGTGCCATAAAACTGTTTTGAATAAATAAATATCGTGTGGCTATATTTCCCACTACTTGAGCAACTATTGTTCACAAAACATTTTTTTCTTTAATATTTCATTATCAATAAGAAATTTAGACAGACATTTGATGGACTAGGATTATAAACGTGGAAAGAACGGTGACCAGACATCATCGCTCTTTCCACGTTTATAAGTGAGTCACAGAAAAATTCTCATTGACCGCCACCGGGAATCGAACCCAGGGTCTTAAAGTTACGCGCTGGACATACTTCCACTACACCGCAGCGGCCTCGAATTCCTCCAGACTCACATACGACTAACTGCCAAGCCAATTGGCAGGTTACTTCTTGGAGCCCCGCACAATGCTGGGGATTCACCAAAGATGGTAAGCAGCAACTGAACAAATAACTAGAAGGCGAATGAATAATTAATACAGACATTTGACGTGGACTAGGAACATCGGAAAATTTCTCATTGTCCCGGTGGCGGCCAATGAGAATTTTTCCGTGACTCACTTATAAACGTGGAAAGAGCGATGACTTCTGTTTGATGTTCCTTGTCCACGACAAATATCTGTATTAATTATTCATTCGCCTCCTAGTTATTTATTCAGTTGATGCTTACCATCTTTGGCGAATCCCCAGCATTGTGCGGGGCTCCAAGAAGTAACCTGCCAAATAAATGGCTTGGCAGTTAGTCTTATGTCAGTCTGGAGGAATTCGAGGTCGCTGTGGTGCAGTGGAACCATGTTCGGCGCGTAACTGGAAGACCCTGTGTTCGATTCCCGATGACGGCCAATGAGAATTTTTCCGTGACTCACTTATAAACGTGGAAAGAGCGATGACTTCTGTTTGATGAAGAAATTTAGACATTTCCATGATTTTCAACCAAAGACAAAGCGAAATAAACTTGCCACAAAAATTTTAAGGGGGCGTATAGAAATTGACCGCTTCGTGGTCGCGTTTCAAGAGTTGGTTATCTGAGTTATATAAAGTTTCCATAATTTCGCATTTTCTTAATTGCGGTATTTCATGTAATTCTTTATAAGAATGTTAATAATCTACAACTCAACAAAAGAATTTCAGGGTATATAAACTACAACTCAACAAATTCTTTGCATGCGTGTTCTAACGCAGGAAACTTGTCTGAGGGAGGGTAGGTAATGCCGATAATATACATGTCACTGCGGGCATGTGCAAACGCAGAAAACCCGTAGGGGAATACCGAAAAAATAACATGTAAAGAATTTGTTGCCCAATCGGGAGATTTTCAGATTTTACAAATTACAGCAGACAAATTCTCTGCGGGGACGTGCAAACGCAAGAAACCTGTCGGCGGAGGATAGGGGGCTGAATATCAAAAATATAAAATATAAAGAATTTCTGGTCCAATCCGATCCGGAGGTTTTCAGGGTTTACAAACTACAACTCAACAAATTCTCCGCGGGCATGTGCTAAGGCACAAAACCTGTCGGGGGAAGGAGGCTTAATACCGAAAATATAAAATATTAAGAATTTCAAGCCCAATCGGGAGATTTTTAGCGTTTTTCAAACTACAACTCTACAAAAACTCTCCGGTCATTCGTATTTTAAAAAAATGCAAAATTTCGGAAACTTTATATGATCCAGATAACCAGCCTCTGGGGACGTGGCCACAAAGCGGTCGAAAACACAGTTTTTATACGGCCCTTAAAAAATTTGTGGCCAGTTATCCGGTGGCCTCTCACATCAATATAGCATCGAGGTACTGTTTGCTTTTTATGCTTATGTTTCATAAATTATTTCATCTTCTTTCAGTTTTATATCATATTTGAGCTGACCACTCAGAGAGCCCACAACTTTAAGGCTAGGCCGTTTCATGTTTGTAATAAAGGTGGATAAAATGCCCGGCCAGGTTGTAATTTCGTAGGAGCATGTGCTGAATCAGACTGGCGAGAAACCTCGCAGTATCTCGCCATGTTTCCGTTTGTTTCTCGGAAATCTATAAAATTAACACTGGTTTTTGACAGTCTGGTGATTACAGTACGCTGCAAAACATAAAACCATATCTAATATATTCAGTTTCACCTTAA
Source organism: Macrothele yani (assembly GCA_039090855.1). Classification (NCBI taxonomy): domain Eukaryota; kingdom Metazoa; phylum Arthropoda; class Arachnida; order Araneae; family Macrothelidae; genus Macrothele; species Macrothele yani. The sequence continues at coordinate 46,827,276 of CM077004.1, forward strand.
AAAATCAATTTTGCAGGACTATCGACAGCCGCCAACGATAAAACTAACGTTAGCTAACATTTAAACAACGTGTGTTTTTGTTCAGCCGCCATTTCGTGACGTCACGACTTCCACGACGTATAGCAAAAAGCCTGCGGCAATAGTCTTCGGCGTTTGCTTCGAATTGTGGGCTTCAGCTTGAGACGTACCATCTTACAGTAACCATTGCTAATCAGTTTTGAGCACCTCTCCTAATAATGTTCCAGTATTGATCCATGTGAGTCATCCCACCCCCAAAAAAATGATGTAACATGTAACATATGACGTACCTACCTAAGAGGTGACGCATAGGCGCGACGCTACAGGTGGGCTGGGGTAGGCTTCATCGCACCTAACTTTTCTTTGAGCCCACCCTTTAGCCCCCGCAAAATATTTAAGCAGTTAGAACATATCGCGGGGGCAACCATCTAAGATTTTAGGGAGCATGGGTAAACATACGTAAATTTCTCGAATTCACAGAAATTCTGTTATATAAAATGAATTTTTCGTTAAATTTAGTGTTTGTATTTCTGGAAAATGGAGGGAGTCCTTCGAACGAATGTCTCAGATGGTAGTCGAAAAACATCAATTTTGTAATTATAGCTTAAAGATGAGTGAGAGAGAAATAGACATTCCTTGTCAGGTTACAAATTAAAATTAATAAACAGCCTTATGACAACAACACTAAAAAAAAAAAAAAAAGGAAGAAAAAACATCGTAAGGTAAGCTAAAATTGCAAAGAGCGCAGAAATAGTAACCTGTTAAAGGATATGAATATTCGTATCCATGGTTCCCATAACACATACACAGAATAAATACTACGTACAATATGCACTTGAAAACTTTTTTTTACTAGGGATAACACTATCAGCTAGAATGAATCAGCAACGTTTATTCATAATTAAATATATTATTTTGAGATCTGCTATAGTCTCGCTGAGCGTTTGGCTCGGCTTCATCAGGACAAATACCATTTGTCCTGATGAAGCAGAGCCAAACGCTCAGCGAAACTCTAGTGGATCTTAAAATGTTTAGTTGTGAATAAACGTTGCTGATTTATTCTATCTCAACATCACTAGTATTGTAGTCATAAAATATATTATTAACTTTATCAGCGTCGGGAAAAATCTACACGAACGGAATTTTTTTGCCAAAATTTGTGCCCTCTTCCCCATCATGCTTAGCCCCCTCCCTAATAGCCCACCCAATCTGAGCGGCTGGTGTCGCCACTGGTGACGCACATGTCAAGACGGCAACCAGCTCAACAATATTTCATTACAATTTCATAAACGTAACAATATTTATATTGTGCTATTGCCTAAATAGATTTTGTAATGCTTCTGTTCCGTCAACAGGGATAAAAGCTATTACAAAAATCTGTTTTTTGTTGGCGTCGCAACTTATACGCGCCAATTGTTGACACACTTACGGATGGCTTTATTGAAGCTGGAAAATATTACAAACCTATGCGGGAGGACGCTTACAGGGGAATAGAAGCTACATTATCAATAGGCTGTGCCAAATTTTTTGGGATGCACTTCCGAAGTGTTACGTGTATCCTTTCGCTGCAGTTGCCTGCGGGTTTGTTTAAGTTTTAGACTGCGGCTTTCTATGTGTTGACACGCATTGTAAGTAGTTTCAAGTTATTTCTAAGGGAAGATTTTGACTAGGTTTCTTCAACCACTGTTTCGAACTAGACAGAACTCGCGCGATTTACAATTTGAAATTTGATCTTGCTGTTTACTGCGTGATAAATTCCGAAGAGCTATCCTTCCACAACAGTTGTCACCGGGTTTGCTTTCGTTTCATACCACTGCTCCCGTTGTGTAACGACGCACTTTTATAGTTCGTCTATTTTTTAGGATTTTTCAACCATTGTTTCGAATTTGACGTAACGCGCACAACTTGCAATTTAAAATTTGGTTTTGTTGTTTTCTGTGTTAGACTTCCAAAATGTCGCGTGTACCCTTCCGCCGCAGTTGCCCGATGGGTTTGCTTACGTTTCACGTAGCTGTGATGCAAAGCCCCTTTTTGGCGGCGGTGATGGTATTCGAACCCACATCTCTCCGCTCCGGAGCCAGTCATTCTCGCTACTGAACTGCAACGACATTGGCCTTATCGCTGAAACTTGCTTTTTTGACACTTGCGTCACCTCAGTGGTACGTCATCCCACTCCCCTTAAGAATGACTGCGGTACGAAATCGCAGGTTTCGAGTCCGCCGAGAACCATGCTTGAAGGAGAACTCACTGTAGAAGAAGGAATTTTTTTATTAATTCCAGGCTATGTATGAAAGAAGCATCACATTTTTTCGAAGCTTTAAAGAAGGAATTCTCATGAATTCCAGACAATGTCTGTGGAAGAAACATCACACATTCTTCTCGAACGGCCAGAAGATTCAATTTTACGTTAGGGCGCCAATGTGGAAATAAGTCCCTTTTTATATACAGTAGAGCGTCGAAAATCCAAACAACAAGCTCCCCTCCTCTTGTGTGTGTGTGTGTGTGTGTGTGTGTGTGGTGGAAAGTTTAAGTATAGTCCGTTCATTTTAACTTGGCACTTGATGATAATGGAATCGCCTAATTTTCAAGGTGCAAGCATTTTGGGGGTAACGAATAGAAGGTGGAAGTGACTTCTGATACTCAGAGACAAAAGGCGAAAACTTCCCCAGTCACTTGTTCCCTACGACGCTAAAATTTACAACTCATTACCACGGCAGTACCATCCCTATAATATTGTTGAGTTTTCCAAAAAACTTCTCCTTAAGGATTGTTGCTGTATGTTAACTGAGCCATGGCAATCAGTCACAAAGCAGAATTTAAAAAATGCTTGGAAAAAAAATTATGTAAAAAAATATTGAAGGAGGTGAGTTAAGCTGATGGGAATATAATATCCGATTTATTCAAATCAATTTCTGGGTTTTAAGAATGTGATGGAAGTGGTGCAAAGGAGTGGATAAAAAACTATATTGATGACACGAGATATCCCATTTTAAATGAAGATGATATCATAAAATCTATTACGGAAAGCACCGTTCCTGAAAGTGATGCAGATGATGAATCTGATGTCAGCGTCGGTCCAAGTCATGCTGAGGCATTCACTGCATTAGAGACTGTCATATGGCTTGGTTTGAACAACAAACTGAGTGCTGTTCAACTCAACTTCTCTTATTGAAAAGAATGAGGGATTTAGCAGCAAAAAAGCGAAGTTAGAAAAAGGAGAAACAAAAAATTAGCGATTAATTTTTCTGAAAAAAATAAAATAAAATTGCATGAACGTTTTTCAGCACCTATTTTTTAATACAGTGTAACTAATCTGCTCTTCAAATGTGTTATGAGTGGTAAGTTTTGGAATTTTGTACTTTATGCTTAAAAATTTCACAGCAGCCATAAAAATGGCAAACTTGTTTCGTATCGCATAATAACAAAAAAAATTGTATCATGTAATTTTTTTGTATACAGTCGCTTATTTTTGGTACATGTATCTGGATAATATAATGTAGAAACATTAGCGTATTTGTATTTTTTTACATGTTCGATAATCCGAACACATCGAAAATCCGAACTACCAGTGGTCCCAATTAGTTCGGATTTTCGACGCTCTACTGTATATATACATATATTTGGAGCCAAGATGAAGATATCTTTATTTTTGCCTACTCATGAGCAGTCAAGGTAAATCGGGCCATGGGAAAAGCATGGGTTTTGCAGATTGAGTCCAAAAACTTTTAACGATTGGCCATGTGTCTTGTTGACACTCATGACGAAACTAAGAAGAAAAGGAAACTGTAGGCGTTTAAACTGAAATGAAGGGTCAAATGGGACGACTGGAATTCATGGAATAAAAACATGGTCTCCTGCAGCATGCAGTCATGATGATAACTTCGAGGACATTTTACATAAGTTTCTTGGCTGTCAGTCGTGTTTCACTGCATAGCGTTGATCCAGATTAGTTAAGATAAAATAAATATATAGCCAAGATGAGGTGAGAAAATATGCAAGCACAGGAATAGCAGTATTCAGCTTGTTCTTTTTTTTTTTATTGGGGGTTTAACGACCACCGTGAGTAACTCGAACCTAATTTAGTGCCACTGGTTCCAGGGAAGCCAGAGAGCCAGTGCCGTAAGACAAACATAACATCCATGCCGCACGGGGATTCGAACCCGGTCCCGTCTTGGAGGAATGGTCAGGAGCCGACGTTTAGACCACTGCGCCACTGGGGCAACAACATTAAGCTTCGAAGAAATGAAATGCGAGAAAATTCGCATTTATTTCACATTTCATTTCTTGTATTCTATTTTCATTTCATTAAAATGCGTTTCCTCTCTAAAAGAAACGCACAACTATTGTTTTTCAAATAGTGGAACTATTTATAGCGCGTAGCAATACACGGAGAGTTACGATCTGAAAATAAAGAAACCCGCATCGGAAGTCTAACATAGTAAATAGCAAAACTGAATTTCAAATTGTCAATCGCCCTCTTTATGTCAAATTCGAAACGATGGTAGGAAAAACCTTCTCAAAATCTTCCCGTGAAAATATCTTGGAACTGTTTTTAATGAGTGGTAATACACGGAAAGCTTCGGTCTAAAACGTAAACTACTGGTAACTGCAGCGAAAGGATAAACGCAACACTTTGGAAGTGTATCCCAAAAATATCGGCACAACTTATAAATAATGTCACTTCTATTATCCGGAAGGTCTTCTCTCCCAAAGGTTTGTACAGTAGTATTAGTCTGCCTCGGTAAAGCCACCTTGAGATGTGTGAAAATTGGGACATAAAAGTTGCTACGCCAACAAAAAACGTATTTTTGTAACAGCTTGTATCGCGTAAGGAGGTTTTCTCGTAGTTTAGGCACAATGGTGCAATGAAATATTGTTGCATTTATGAAAAGAACAATATAATGAAATAATACAGCGTAACAGTGAAATGAGCTGTTACATCAGTTTAGGGCACAGCATACCGCAAGATTAAATTTCAACAATGGTTAAAAGCTTTAAAATTTATATAAATTAATTAAAATCTTGCGAATTCTAATTTCAGAGAAAGGGTTCATAGGTACTCACTTCCATGTTCCCCCACAGGATTCTGTCAAATTTCAAGTCTCTACGTTCAGTAGTTTCTTTTGTAGGCGACTAACAGACAGACACTGTAATTTTATTGTTCCAGATTTGTTCTTTATTTGATACGTCTCCATTCTCCCTTAGACGCTTTCTTGATTTCTGTTGCACATTTTGTCGACGATTCTTCACTTGCTCGAACAAAGAGATTTACGTCACATCGCTCAATAAGAAGCGAATGCTATATGCCTTACCCTTTTGTAAAAGAGAAAACCGTATTATTTACGTCATGCGCAAGAAGAGGTGCGCACGATCATGTACTACGCAGTTTGTTTTTCTACTCATTGTCAACTAGCAATAGTGAAGTGCCCTTCGTCTGCCATTGTAGTTCTGTATGTAAGGAACTTCGCCGCCATGAGCAGTTTGTAAAATCTCCCAATTATATTTGTGTGAGATAGACATTTTTCATCAAGTCACTCATAAAGCTGTATGTTCTTTTAACAGTGCAAAGAAGGTATGGAATTCGTTTCAGCAATGATAACAGGTATGAAAATTCATTTAATTTGTCAGTGAAATTTCTGACACATTCATTTTGTTAAAATACTACGGTATCATAATAACTTTCGCATTGCGATTTTGTGAATGAGATGTTTATAGAAACTTATTTATTTCAACCCAGCGTTATCGAGGACATTTACTGGAAAGAAGTTTTCTTCCTGCTGTTCATTAACTCTGGTATTTGTTTCCGATATATCATGTTTGTAACAAACGTCAATATATTAATCTCCAAACAAATTCCTTTTGACCATTCTAACAACAACAACAACGGATTTTCTTCCTTAAATTCTTTCTGCTCCATTTTGAGTTTTATATTTGTCTTTCTGTTTCAGTTTCTGTAATACTTATTTAGCAATTTAATTAGCTGCTATATAATTCCTTTGTATTTTCGGCGCTAACGTTTTTTCATTAAAAATGTTTTACTGGTTGTTAATTTCTTGAATTTATTGCTCTGTTTCTCTGCGAAAGATATCACTTTTTCCATCTCATGTTTCCTGTTATCAACGTTCATATAAGCACACTGAAGCTACGGTTTCATGCCAGGAAACAAATGTAATTTTCTGACCAAAAAAGGATCTCGAACTGTGTGTCGACAGCATAAAAAAATGAAATCTATTTTTTTCTTAACTGAATTTTGTTACTAATTCGATTACTATTTTTTATTGTTCGTTTTCCAGTTCCATATTGTACTTTTGTACGTTTTTTCATATGCACGAAATTCTTAAAAAATTGTAAAATATGCACCAGAAAGCTGAATGAGGATTTGAATGATAAATAATATTGTACTTTTGTACGTTTTTTCATATGCACGAAATATGAAAAAACGTACAAAAGTACAATGTTTTCTCATGAACACAAACTGATGCAAATTACTCATGCGCGCACCCATACACTCACACACATCTTATGTTTCTTGGTTCGTCCACTAAGTACAGCCCTAACGAATTCCAGCAGTGATGAAGGGTTTTGCTTGTTACACTTAGAAAGTGCTCCTCTTCCGTTGCTAAACAACGAAATCCGTCAGCACCAGACCTCATGCCTACTCACGCAAGCGATCATACCGTCTATGTAACTTTCCTTTGCAGCAGTTCGGTCAAAGGAATGCGGCTGCTTTCTCTGTGTATCATGTGCATGTCACACGATGTCAGTCCCTGAGTGCGTAAAGTCAGAAGTCAGTTTCGTAATCACTCGACAACCGAGCTTCATGATGGGCTCTTTTCATGGAACTATTCACTTTTGCAGCAATCACTCGAATTTTTCAGACTTTAATTTTAACTAATAATGCAAATGAATTATTTTATAAATTTGTTTATTATTTTGCGTTCCTAACATGTTCTTCACACAAAATTTGTGTTGATGACTTTCCCTTTTCGTGAAAAGTCAAAACACAGTTTTCGACGAGTCCAGTTGCTCTTTCGATATTGTTAGAGGTGCCATCTTCCGGATGCCAAAACAACTATCTAAAACTACGAGTAGCAACACCTGTTCATACACTGCTCGACATAGAAATTGCCCCACCCAGAAGGAGTGAGGGGTAAAGGGGTCAAATTAAGCATGCAGATAGGAATACATAAGGGTTTCCCTTGATTTTATTTTCAGCCACGTACAGTGTTTATCAGATGGGATAGTACAGTATAATGGGGTACGCCTCAGTAAGTGGTTGCAGCGTTGCGAACGGCAATACAGGCAGCAATATGGTGTGGTAATGAGTCATACGGTCGAAAGATATCGTCTTGAGGAATAGAACACCAAGCATGGTTGACTTGCTTCCATAATTCATCGAGATCGTGAGCAGGCCAATTAGATTGTAGACGACGTCCAATGTGGTCCCACAGGTTTTCGATTGAGGATAAATCAGGCGATCTTGCTGGCCATGGCGGTGTTTGAATATGATTCAAACATTGCCTGAAGACCCGACCGGTATGTACACGGGCGTTTTCCTGCTGGAAAATGGGGTGCTGTAGGCCATTCAGGAACGGTATCAAAATGGGCTGCAGAAGCTCGCTCACGTATCGTGCAGCTGTCGGTGTGCCTGTGAGGCGGTTAAAGGGTGACCAGCTGTCATGCGCAATAGCACCCCATACCATGATGCCTGCCTGACGGGCGGTGTGGCGGTCGCGAACGAAACCGGGATCCGTCAGCTCACCACGGTGTTGCCAGACACGGATCCGTCGATCGTCAGCACCCAGACTGAAAATGGATTCATCACTGAAGACCACAGTGGTTCATTCGTGACCCCAGTTCGCATGACCGGCACCAACCAGACGGGCGCTGCGATGGCTAGCCGTCAATAGCAGTCGATGTAACGGTTGCCTGGTTTGCCACATGGAAATTTCGGTTTACAGTTCGAGTTGTTATGGCGACGTCCATGGCTGATGACTCATCACGTCGAATATCGGTTGCAGTGCTTTCTGGTGACGAACGAGCGTGTCGAACAATCTGCCGGTCAAGTCGTGATGACGTCTGTTGTACCGCACCACTGCCGCTCCGACGCACTTTCGAACCTTCCTGTAACCACTGATGCCAAAAGCGTCGAACAGTTCGTGCATCCCGTTGCACATGCGCAGCGATACGACGTGTAGACCAGCCCGCTTCACACAGGCCTACAATTCTTCCTCTCTGAAACGCATCCAAATAGCGGTACGCCTGCCGACGGCGTGTACAGGGCATTTTCGACCTTCGCTGAACAGTTTCCCAGTACAAACAACAAATCCGAAACGTCTGCGACACTTCCACCAGAGACCATACATTACCAACCCTTTTGCTGCTGGCACCTTTATCTCACGAACGTGTGGCGTCATCGGCTCCGGTTTAGCATCGTTTGTATATCTCGAGTAGGTACATCCGCCCTGAGATTTTCATGTTTGTAGCACATCTCCTGGGTGGGGCAATTTCTATATCAAGCAGGGTACGATGACTCCTTGATGAAATTACGTTGCAACGTGTGATTGAATTTTTAAATCATAAGTTGGCTTCGTTTTATGAGTAAATTTTGTGTAATCATAAATCGCAATTGTAATAAAAATGTAGAAACGTAACTCATACGATTACTTACTCGTGCAAGGAGATCCGTTTTCAGGGTTTCCTTCGTATCCTGCTTTACAGAAGCAGTCCCGAATAGACTTGCTGCCTTCGTCTTTCGTGGTTGCATGGGGTGGACAGGGTGTGCAACTAGACGCCGGTTCCAGTTTATTCTTGTACGATCCTTTTGGGCACGCTGTCGAAAAAAATGAAAGCTTAGATTTACTTGCAGTAACAAGATGGGAAGTTACAAGAACAACGAAAGAATAACAACGTGGATTACAGTTTCAGAAATAGCAGTGAAGAGCAGGAAAAGTTTGTAAAGCTCAGAATTTTTTAAGACTTATGGGTGAGCAAAATGTCTGTTCATTAACAGGACAACCTTTCCAGGTGGCATTTTGTGGATACCTGCCAATCGATGTTTTTTATTTATTCTAATTTTCCTGCGTGAATTCCGTAGTTTAGCAAGAAGCTCTGGAACACAATGTGTGCGTGTTTATTGCGTTCTATTGTTTTCTTACTTGTGCTGTGTCTAAAAAATAATTGCAACACCAGGAAGTAGTTGTGCGTTTTGAGTGAAAATGGGCAGACAATTTGCAGGCAGTCTTATAACATGCAGAGAAGGACGGATTGTGCCGATCAAATCAGGCCGGGATTATCAGTCTTGCAGTCCATTACAAAAACACACTTACCTACAGAGGAACACCTCATAAATTCCCTCACTAAAAAACATTCTGTTAGATCCTGCATTAAAGAGAACGAAAAAATGTGCATTTTAAAACGAACTCAGTCGTGAACACACTTCAACGGTAAGAGAATTTTCTAAATCCACTCATGATTGAATGTAGCTATAACGAAGTAAATTTATCCGTCATCTTTGTCCACGCCAGGCATCGAACCCGGGTCTCCCTCATTCCGGAATAAGTCGCTCTCCCAACTGAGCTACGCCGCCCCGGTGGCGCAGTGGTCTAAGCGATGGCCTCTGATTATTCGTCCGAACGGGGTCCGGGTTCGAATCCCGGTGAGGCATGGATGTTGTGTTTGTCTTACGGCACTGGCTCTCTCCCTTCCCTGGAACCAGTGACCCTAAATTAGGAACGGGCGACTGCTTATAGCCCATTGAGTTGCTCACGGTGGTCGTTAAACCTCCAATAAAAAAAAAAACAAAAAAAACTGAGCTACGCGGACGTATGCTCTCACCGCTATCTGCCTTTATCTCATGCGCGTCCTGCGGTGCAGGCATGTCACATAGCATAAAACCACCCTCTCAAAATGGTGTGTTGTACCAGACAACTTTTTTTCTTTAAAAATTTTGGCTTCGACAAAATCAGGAATCTCACGAAAAAAACCAATTCCAACTTCAGCAGGGTTTTTTCGTGATATTGTCTCACGAAAAACCCCAGTTCCAACTTCAGCAGATAATGAACGCAATTGGTTGGTCAAACTAAGTGTCAAGCTAATTGTAAAAGAAAATATTATATTGGGTGTGATTAAATTTAGAATATTGTAGAAGCAAAAACAGAATGTAATTTAAAAAAAAACCAGGTGGTTTTTTTTTTTTTGGAGTGGTTTCCCAACTGGGCCCAGGCCGGAAAAACCCGGTGGGTTTTTTCTAGCTGGGCTCACCGTGGTGAACCCTGCGTCAGTGTGGAGGAAACTGTTCACACATTATAAACGTTTACTACAGAAAAGTTGGTGGTGAGACTGAACTGTTCCTTTACCTTAAAAAAAATGGTATCACAGCGTAAGCGTAAAGTTTTATAAATCTCAGGGCATACTTGACGAAAAGAAAAGGCGTTTATACACTAACTTTGTTTAAATTTAATAAAGGAATAAATACAAGTGTGTTGTTATTAATAGTTATCCATCAATAAACTTTTGGACAGTTTTTGAGACAGTGCCCGTTTTCCATTCAGTCATCATGCTTGTTGGTAAATCTGAATATAATACGAGCAAAAGATGTTATTTTTTTTTTTTGTTGTTGTTTGTTTGTTTGTTTTAGGCCCCCATCATGAGCAACTCATTGGGAAACTATTCACCATCTCTAATTTGAGGCCACTGGTTTCAGGGAAGACAGGCATGCAATCCATGCAAGGAGGCTAGAAGAAGAGGAGGTGAAGGGACCCGTTTTGAGTGAAGCCAAAACAGATCAACTGTTTCTGTCCTCTCTCTGAAATGGTGGGAGTCTGCGCTGCGAGAGTTCGGGAACGTGACGTCACTTCCTGTGGCTTAAGTAGTTTTGCTTAGCGCATGCAAACCAAGGATGGAAAGAAGGAATATTTCGGACTTCTTATTTCTTAACATTAGGCTTTTGGTTATATTTTAAACATGGTTATTTGCACATGGGCAGTATGCATGGTTACTTGCACATGGGCAGTAAGTAACCATGCGCACTATGCACTTCCGCTCAAAAAATCATTATTTTGTTCAATTTTTTAAAGAAATACCAACAAATATTTTTCTCTTTTTTCTGAAAATTTTTTATTATGGGAATGAATATTTCAGCCTCAATTTTTTCATGCCTGTATTGGTATAGTAAGGGTCCGAAAAACCCGTTCAAAATCGCGATTTCCCCATAGAGGTATACAGGAGATTCTTAGGTTGGGCGTATTGGCGTAGTCAGCTGATAAAAAGTGGCGTCACGCCAGAAGCACAGGGAGAGGGGCTGTTGCCACCTCCTCTTACTTCTAACCTCCTTGAATCCATGCCATTTCCATGGTTCGGGCAATGACCCATCACGGCCAAAAGGCTGGTAGCCAGCGCATCGTACCACTCATTCATCTTCGCAACATCTTGTTTTCCTTCATATTTTTCTTAATAACCTGTTCACTTCTCAGTAGATCTATAAAATGTTTGTTGTATTGAATTCAGCACAAAGACTTACATAATACAGAATTTCATTATATAAAAATAATCTATTCAACATACACTGTTTCAAAAGTGTGTGTTGAATACTTCAGTTTTGAGTTTTAGTAATATATGGCTGATGTTACCTGGTAGAAACAGTTTATTCACTTAGTAAATTGTTACCAAAATATAATTTTGCTTGCCCCTGCAGAGTTTCTACGAGTAGATACCTCTAGTGTTCGAATCTAATACATCCTAGTAGATGCATCTAGTGTTCAGATCTAATAGAATTCTTTGTAAATTATCCCTTCAGCTCTAGTGATACCTTAACTCTCCATTATTGGGGTACTAACACTGACAATGGTCATACACGTGAAGTACTATACCCCATTTAATATAAAATAGAGTGTGTGAACCTATGAATACAACCAGTGTTAAGTACTAAGTAAAAGTTCATTTCGTGTTTACGTTGACTTTCTGTGTTGATTTTTGATACACCGAATATTGAACAGTTTGTCTAAGAGGGTTTCGTTTTAAATTAAAATCCAAAAATGGTAAGGTATAATTCTTTTCAAATTCCCCACATCCTCTACCGTCATGATTCCATCTCAATCATCTCATCCATTAAACCAAAAACTCACATCCATCCAATTCCAAGTTCGACGAGCATTTAGCCACTCATCTACAGTAACATTACGAAATCAGGAAATAGCCAAAATTAAAATATCTGCATCTCATCATGGCTACTCGGATGACATCGTTAATTCTATCGTAAAGAAAATAAAACGCACATTAGATACCACGTTAATAAAAGATCATAGACCAGTTAAATATGTGGGATCACTTCCATACATTCCCAGCATCATCAATATACTCAAAAACGTTTGTCATCGTCACAATATTGGCTTCGGAGTACGAACACACAATGTACTTTCAGGAATAAAAAATGATAGAGATGTTGTTCCTTTGGACAACCGATATGGAGTATATGTCATCCCAATGAAGACAATAGACATTCAAGATAAAGATAGTATATATGTTGGATCTACACTTCGCTCATTCAAAACTCGTTTAAAAGAGCACCAATATAACATAAAGACAAACTCATCAAGGACTTCACTATCAAGGCTATCATGCAAACGATCTCATTACCCATGTTGGAACGAAGCCAACATCCTCGCCACGCCCTACTCAAAAGCAGCAATCCTACTACTAGAAAGTCTATTTATTCACAAATATGGTGAAGAATGCTGCAATGATGAAACTCCTTGTCACATCCCTTTACCTTGGAAAACGGTGCTTAATGAGTTATAACATGTAGAGACTTACACCAATTATTTCCTTCAAACATAGTTTTTAATACGTTGCTTGACACGTAATATATTTATCGATGTTAAGAAACCTTTCACGAGATATGATTAATATATATGAAATACGTGGAGACAATGCAAATGGACGATGTCATCGCTCTTTCCACGTTATTTTTTAAACAACGCATAGCGACCGAAAAATTGTATTCCGGCACTGCTGGGATCGAACCCCAGAACTCTCGATAACTAGTCGAGTGCGTTCGAATTTACGCTACAGCGCCAACAATTCTCAGCGCCATGCGTGGTTTATCAGTCAGCATCTGACTACACGAATACGTATTGATGGTCTCAGCAACTGAGATGTCGTCATCTGGTGGCATTTAACGCAACAGCTATTTAATTGTAGCTGACAAATTCAAAGGGCGATAGAAATGGTTAATATAAATGCCACCAGATGACGACATCTCAGTTGCTGAGAACATCAATACGTATTCGTGTAGTCAGATGCTGACTGATAAACCACGCATGGCGCTGAGAATTGTTGGCGCCGTAGCGTAAATTCGAACGCACTCGACTAGTTATCGAGAGTTGTGGGGTTCGATCCCAGCAGTGCCGGAATACAATTTTTCAGTCGCTATGCGTTGTTTAAAAAATAACGTGGAAAGAGCGATGACATCGTCCATTTGCATTGTCTCCACGTATTTCATATATATTAACCATTTCTATCGCCCTTTGAATTTGTCAGCTACAATTAAATAGCTGTTGCGTTAAATGCCACCAGATGACGACATCTCAGTTGCTGAGACCATCAATACGTATTCGTGTAGTCAGATGCTGACTGATAAACCACGCATGGCGCTGAGAATTGTTGGCGCTGTAGCGTAAATTCGAACGCACTCGACTAGTTATCGAGAGTTCTGGGGTTCGATCCCAGCAGTGCCGGAATACAATTTTTCAGTCGCTATGCGTTGTTTAAAAATAACGTAGAAAGAGCGATGACATCGTCCATTTACGAGATATGATGCCCATCACGAGCAGGCCACAATATCAAGAAAACCACATAATATTAATTTATTTAAATCATGCTCAGTTCCATTCTGTTAATAACATCTGAAGATGGGTCCGTTGCGGGCCTGAAAGTTCTAATGTTTTCTATATGGATTTAATAATTAAATTCATCGCATTAAATCATCTAAACAGTCAAATGTGTTTATTTGAATCTGTTTTTAGTATAATGATCGTGTAAAGACGGCGGAAATCAACACAGAAAGTCAGTGTTAAGTGTTGAACATTTTAAATATTTTTAAAGTTTTATGTAATTCAGTAGCTATATAGAACGGTTTATTATATTATACAATAACATTTATACAATAATATCTGGTAGATCTGTTCCAAGGCACGGAGGCGAAGACTGAACATGGCGTCTGTTGAGCTAAGGCATAGCATAATGTCAAATCGAGACACAGTGACCTCCACAGGGTGAACTGCTGCAGCATAACGTGCACAGAGTTGCAGAAGAGCCTTATTTATCGATAATGTTCATTCAGTAAGTACGCAGCACGTTAATATACACTACTATAATTTATAGTCTGTAATAGCTTTCTAATAAAATTATTTTAGAAACTTAGTTCAGCATAAAGAGGCAATGAAGTGGTCTTGAGAGAAAAACGTCCGTCTTGCGGAAGGTCTGCTGAAGTCGCCCAGGTGGCGCAGTGGTCTAAGCGCTAGCTTTTGCCATTCGTCCGAGATGAGCCCAGGTTTGAATCCCTGTGGGATATGGATGTTGTGTTTGTCTCACGATACTGGCTCTCTCCCTTCCCTGTAACCAGTGTCCGTACGACTGCTTATGCCCTGTTGAGTTGCTCACGATGGTCGTTAAACCTTCAGTCAAAAAAAAAAAAAAAAGACTACTAAAAGAATAGGCACTTACAGATGTTGCCTTTTCCATCACAATGAAATTTATCTCACATTTATAATACTGAATAAACTCGTAATTTGTGCGTGTTTTTGTAATTATTGTTCTTACTTTATTTTTCTCCGCCGTCTCTTTAAGTAGTTATAAAGCTTTCCAAAGTCACCTTACGCAGTTGCTCTATAACACTGTGACAAACCCTCTGCATCTTGCTGTTTGCAACTGTACACAACATGATTTCGTTTTCACAGCCGACAACTACTCTCCATGTTTTATCGAAAACAACTGTTTGTTTGTTTTTTGATTGGAGGTTTAAAAAATTATTAATTGGACTTGGTGGTACAGAGACATGAAATACAGGCAGACATAGGCAGGAGATAGAAGTTTTACATCAACAAGTACCATGTCAAACATGGTTTTTACTATATGCTAAATGGCCAATGTATACAAAACGCCAGTACTCAAAATAGTATAACTATACTAAAAGTCCGAAAATTCTTGGCGTAGAATAGAAATAAAAGTTTCCAAGCTTTCGCACATCAACCAGATGGCTTTCTCAAGGAAGGTAGACAGCTAACTGCAAACTGGATAATAGAACGTTTCAATACTTTAAACGCGGTGACTTGACTAGACAATAAATGATTAGGAGCAAACGTGATATTTCGAAGAAACGAGGTCACGTTGGTTGGGCACGCGGTACAATGGTAGAGAACTCAGCATTATTTGAAGAACTGATTCCAAATACGTGGCAACTCCAGAGAAACGCTATCATTGCAAGCCTCGCAGCTGGTCAAGATTTCCAAGGTTTCGCGAATGGCGGTAGATTTGTGTGTGGAGTATGAAGCTAATTTCTTTACATCACTCCATATAGGATCGGCGGACTTTAACTTGACTTCCTTGATAGGGCAGTGGTTATTTTCCCGTCTCTTGTATCCCTTTTATGTTCGCGGATTCTAATTCCAAACGAACGTTTGGTCATTCCGATGTAGTATCGCCTGGAGCCGTCCGGGTATGACCAAACGTTCGTTTGGAATTAGAATCCGCGAACATAAAAGGGATACAAGAGACGGGAAAATAACCACTGCCCTATCAAGGAAGTCAAGTTAAAGTCCGCCGATCCTATATGGAGTGATGTAAAGAAATTAGCTTCATACTCCACACCCAAATCTACCGCCATTCGCGAAACCTTGGAAATCTTGACCAGCTGCGAGGCTTGCAATGATAGCGTTTCTCTGGAGTTGCCACGTATTTGGAATCAGTTCTTCAAATAATGCTGAGTTCTCTACCATTGTACCGCGTGCCCAACCAACGTGACCTCGTTTCTTCGAAATATCACGTTTGCTCCTAATCATTTATTGTCTAGTCAAGTCACCGCATTCAAAGTATTGAAACGTTCTATTATCCAGTTTGCAGTTAGCTGTCTACCTTCCTTGGGAAAGCCATCTGGTTGATGTGCGAAAGCTTGGAAACTTTTATTTCTATTCTACGCCAAGAATTTTCGGATTTTTAGTATAGTTATACTATTTTGAGTATAATTTGGTGTACAGTTCCTACTTTTTGAACAAAACGCCAGTGTTGATCAAGTAACATATTATGACCAAGAACACATCAAACATGATCGTTACAGTATGCTGAATGACCAATGTATACAGAAAGCCAGTGTTGGACAAGTAACACACTGAGAGCCAGTGCCGAAAGACAAACACAAATATCCATGCCTCGCCGGGATTCGAACCCGGACCCAACTAGGGCGAATGGTCATAAGCCATCGCTTAGACCACGGCGGCAAAACAACTGTTGTGTCATCTGACCTAACAACCAGTGTTCTTACGACTACCTTCGAAAGCAAATTTATCCAATCGGACTTCCAACCTACACATCGGAACTCATTTTATATGTTGTCTCAGAGTTTACTTTAAATACTTTAATAACTTCAAAATGAGTGTTCAGGTTTCCAAAAAGCTGGGCAGAAAATTCCTGCTTCCGAATCTCCAAAGTTAGCACAGTTCAAAATTCGATCCTCTGACCGCGCAGTAGAAACTCAAGTGTCCCACAAAACCTGATATACAATCAGTTACTTTTGACGATTGCATTTTCTTTTGTAACTTCCTGTTTTAGTTATTTATCAAGCTTCACACAGCTGAATGGCAAGGTATGCTTTTCCCAGCTTGTCCAAATTGGTCACATTTTTTATATTTTCCAGAGCTTGCATTCTTCTGATTTGTGGATGGCCGAGTAGTCAGATGAGCGGTCTCATCATCCAAGCTATGTGCGTCCTAGGATCGCAGATGATACATTCGTTGCCAGTTCTACTGCGTTGGCCTTGTCGCTTTCCTGGAACCAGTGGCCCTAAATCTGGGACACCAGACTGCTTATAGCTTAATTTCTGGTAAGTGACCTTAGTCTGTCAATCAAATTTTTTTCCGAGTAGCATTAACACCAAAAATCAAACATAAAAATCAGAACCACATAGCCGATAGGGATTAGAAAAAAATTCCCTGTTAGATTTTAGTTGCTAAGTGAGGGGTAATTGATCCTGCTCGTCGATGTTTGAACCGTTTGTAAGTTCGGAAATGGGAGGCCATGATTGTTGTACATAGTTTTTTCACTCAAAAACAACTGAAAAACAAACTTAATTGGCTCTAAACATGATAAATTCCTCGTATTCATGTTCTTTGTTAAATTGTAGCACTACAAAATTATTAAACACTTATTAAAAGTATATCAAAACGGTCTGAAAGCAGTCTGATAACACGATGAATTTACATACGTAGATGAATCAAAAAGTAAGTTACACTTAGCGCAATTTGGAGTGGGATTGCAGTAGGTAGTACGTCAGAGCAAAGTAGATAGTACGTCAGAGCTGCCGACGGGAGGTGTTTTAGTTTAGTAACTGCGCAAGGTGTGTGCAGAAGGCAGTTCGTAACGGCGCGTCTACTGAATTCTTACTCCAAATTGGAACTACGATGAACCATTCGATTTTTGTGGGCTAAGCTCCTAAATTGCACCGACATCCATCATGAATTCTGTACCGTGTACGGGGAAATGCCATGTCTTTCCCGGCTATTGTAAACTGGTGCCAACAATTTGAAAAGGGTCGCACAAATTTGACGGACGAATACCGCGAAGGCAGACCGTCAATATCCAGGACTCAGTAGCATGTTGCCACCGTTGACGACATGATACGGGATAATAGGCTTATCAAAATCAAGGAAATTGCCAGTATGTTAGACATTTCGAACGGAACTGTTCATTCAATCGTTCACGAGCAGCAGGCATTTCGGAGATTGTAAGCGAGATGGGTGCCGCATTTATTCACCGACCAGCAAAGAAACCAATGTTTCCTGTCGTCTTTGGCTCCTCTGCAGTGGTATTCTGCTGAGGGTCACAATTGTTTGCTTCGAATTATCACATGTGATGAAACGTGGTTTCACCATTTAACCCCTGTAACCAAACGATCGCCCATGGAATGGAATCATGTCACCTCTCCCACAAGAAAAAGTGCCAAGTCAAACCGACTGCGGGAAAGTTCATGGCGACTGTTTTCTTTGACTGCGAAGGTGTTTAAACTGAATTTTTGCCAAAAGGGACGACTATCAATGCTGACTCATATTTCCAAACGCTACGAAATTTGCGAAAGGAAATTAAGGACGGACGCCGGGGTAAGTTGAGTGAAGGTGTCATTCTGCTGCACGACAACGCCACACTCCACACAGCACGAAAAACAAAGGAATTGCTGCAGTCATTCAAGTAGGAGGTGTGAAAACATCCACCGTACAGCCCCGACTTATCCACGTGCGACTAACATTTATTCGGGAAAATGAAACAGGACCTTAGTGGATAACGATTCCAAACCGATGAGGCTGTAAAAACTGCGGTCCTTAACTGTTTGCACCAAACTGGGGCTGACTTTTTCTGTACAGGTATGGAAAAGTTAATCACACGTTCCGATAAATGCTTATAGCCTTTAGGCGACTATGTCGAAAAATGAATAAATGTTGTACCTTTAAATCATCATCCCCTGAGTATATCTCTTTATTTGTTGTTTTTTATTCAACAGTGCAACTAATTTTTTTATCCGCCTCGTAGCATGTTTACCCTCAGCTCGAAATTTTACTGCTCTAATAGTCAATTGTCCTTCACTCCACTACTCCGTTTACTCTCAGCTCGCATTCGCACTTTGTAGCAATCAATTTTCCTTCACTTTGCTGTATACGAGTATATTGTTTACCTTCGGCTAGACCGGCTGGTCTGACAACGGTCGGGGAGCGAGTTTCTATGCGATAGGCGTGTGTTGAATACAGACTGCACTAGGGCTATTGCAGGTAGCGAACGCTATGGAGTTTCACCACTCCCCTCGTTTAGTTCTTATTTTTGAAAAAGTGTTCGGTGCAGTCTCTGGACTTAGAAAGAAAATGCCCCTCTAAGGGCAAAGTCCAGTACAGCCCGTATAGAGATTTTCGTGTCAGATTGCGAGTACGTCGTCGTCGTCGTGCTGGTCCCCCTAGTCCCTGGACTCTTTCATTCAGGATTAGGCCAAAGCCCGCGCACCCCCGATTTGCCCAGTTTTGGCTAGAGTAGGAGAACCTCAGGATGCACACTCGGCACTTAGTATTCTTTGACTTCCTCTCACACAGAGATGTCAGCTGCCCACAAGGGTTCAGCAGCTCAAATGGGGTCATCCCCTAATCCGTCCGGGCCAACTCGGACACTGAAGGTAGTAGCCAGTAAACTACCCAACCCTGTCGGTAGTTCCATAGGGGTCTACCCCTCCTCTTCCGAACACAATCGGAAGAAAGTGACCCGCACAAAGCTTTCGAAGACCACTTTGAGGGCTCTCCAACGTGAGGAGTCACCACTGGCCACTACATCCGTCAAGGGGGTCTCCCCACCTCAACCGGATCAACCAGGTCAAAACGCGGTGTAGACTTTTTGCCATCCCTATCTTTGGTAAACAAGAAGAAAACATCTCCCCAGTCCAAGCCATCTCGGGAAAATGAGGGGTTGCTCGCTGGCCCTCCGGAGTCCACTTTGGAGGTAAACCACCACCCCGAGACGACCCCGATGTCTACCCTCGTGGATTTAAGCCGTCAAATTGATACTTATCTTCTGGGAGGTGGAGTCCAACATTAGGGACTCCTGGGTCAAATCCTCAGGGATAGATAGAATTAAAGCGGCCCTGAGTGGGATCCGCAGGGCTTGTACCGAGCAAGCCCACGGTACAGCAATCTCAGATGGTAAATTACATGAAGCGGTTGAGCCGCGCCGTCGTGCCGACGCTGAAGTGGCCTCTTGCGCCGACACGGCTAGGAGGGGAGCTAGTAAGGCGAAAGGGTCTTCTCTTGCCACACGTAAGCAGAGCTTGGGGAACAGGAGACACACTCTCCTGGTCTATCCCACTGTCGAGAGCACGTCTTCTGATGACATGACAAAGACCCTGCAAGCTGCAGTCAACCATGAAAAGCTGTAGCTTGGGGTCAAAAGTGTTCGGAGCATTAGGAAGGGTGGAGTGTTTCCGCCCAGAGGAACTCAACCGCCTCGCCGAGGAGTTGAGGAGCAATCTCCTGACCAGAGATTGCACGTTCCCCAAAACCCTACAGAATAGACTTCCCCGGCTGATCGTCTATGGCGTCGACGGGGAGATCTCACAAAAGGAGTTCGAGGAAGGGGTTCGCGAGCAGAACCCCAACGTCGAAAACGGGTTCACTGCTCGTTTTCCCATTAAGGCTAAGGGAGGCCGGGTCTATTGGGTGGTAGACGTGGAGCTTCGGGCCTTCAAGCTTTTAATGAAGTGGAGAAGACTGAACTTGGTTTGGTCAGTTCTCCGCCTTAAAGAGTTCTTGCGTTAAGTTAGGTGCTTCCGTTGCAATGGCTTCGGCCACTTCCGTAGCAACTGCAATGAGTCAGAAGATAGGTATGGCAGATGCGGTGAAGTTGGGTGCCAGCGCCACAAGTGTGCAGCCACACCTAAATGCAGCAATTGCTCGGCTTCAAATGTCAAGTTCCGACTAAAGTTGGACGTCGCCCACTCCAGCTTCAGTAAGGCCTATCCCAGTCTGCAACGGGAACTTGAGCAGGGTAAAAACCGAGTCAACTATGGTTGATCGCTAGTGGAACTATTCAGAGGCACGTCGCTCTTGAGTGCAGTGTTAGTTGGTCTATGACCAAGTTGTTTCTGATAACTCTGGCCCGATGTCATCACCGCAGCACATGTCCTAAGTCCTGCATACCATGTAAATGTACCTGTGTATTGTGTTTCTAATATTGCTGAATCTTTTGTGAGAGGGATTGCATGAGACCCTCATTTTCCTGAATGTGCATGTATTTCTTTTCTTAGATACCATTAAAGGGCTTTTGTCCCAAAAACTCGCGTTGGCGGACTGATCTCTCAGCCAGTGATGTGAAAAATTCATTTTGTTTGCCCCCGCTCATTAGCACATCGCACACACGGACTATGACCAAAGGGTGTAGAGTTCCGGTCCCGTGGGAGGCGGCAGATCCCCACAGGTCTGAAGACCGTTCCTGTCCGAGTAAAAGACGGTGGTTTCCGGTTATTTACGGAAACTTTGAGAGAGTTCCGCATATCCCTGCGAAGTCTGCATTTAAACGGTGCAGGCAGTGTCATCAGCTTAGACGTACCTTCAGCTAGCAATCGTAGTTCTCTAACTGTCTATTGCCCTTCATTGCACCGCATTCCGTTCTTTACCGTCAGCTCGCATTTGCACTGCTCTAACAATCAATCGCCCTTACTCCAGCGCTTTCCGATCTCTCACCAGATCTCTACCGTGCAGTGATGTATTCAGGCATCTTCTCGGGGGTAATTAGCCCCCTCCCCCGAAAATCCATGAACGCCCTCCCCCCCCCCCCCCCCGTAGGTTTTTTGGCAATCTCACCTTATATTTAGTCTAATTGTGTTCGTTTATAGCTGAATATTTGGATATATTAATTAAACAAATTTAAGAAAATGAAGGAAAATATAATAATAATAATAATAATAATAAACATCCGCATGGATTTCAATCTGAAATTTCTATCATCCTTCAACGAAACATTAAACAGTCCTCGCTGAAGGGACAATTTTTCAAGCACTGACAACTCGGACTACTTCCGCAATAAAAACTTAATTCTACAGAGTAGAGATGTTTGCACTGAAATACATCATCATTGTATGGAAGCTGGCATTCAGCTTTTTTCCAGTCTTCCGAATGCCGACTTTCCATTTACATGGTTAAGCCTCAGTGTAGCTAACGTGACTTTAGTGCTTCCAATACAACAAAATATTTTCTACCTAATTTTTAACAATAGTAAAGTATTAGTTAGAAACTGTTCACACAAGAATGTTTTTTTTTTCTGACGGTGGTGATTTACTCTATGTGACAAAAAAAAAAAAAGTAAAAACAATCGAGGCGCCTCAAACTGCCATCCAAACGGTTAGTTATTTTTTTCTATTTTTACTACTATTTGCTAATCTAAATAATCTAAAGGGGCTGAAACCAAATGGCAGGGGAATGGCTTACAGCATTCGTTTTCAATGGTGTAAGCCATTCCCCCTGCCACTGAAATGATTCCTTAATAATCAGAAACGCGCTTGGAGTAAGGCAAGGACATTTTTACCACTTCTAATGTCTTGGGGGGTGGGGGATTTTCTCCAGCACAGGTTTACCTCACTAGCATCCTCAATATTTTACACCATCCCATGCTGACATCCGTGGTCCATTACTGAATAAGAGTAAAGGTATAACATTTTAATACCTTTAATCACTTGTATGTGTAGATTTCTTGGAATATGCATTCGCGATATAAGAGCATAAGAAATTTTTTGTACTTTATATACATTATATATATATATATATACTAAAGTTCTTTCACACCGCTTGAAGGTAACACTGGACATGGCTCAACCGAGAGAACAAGCTGGATTCAGGAGTGGCTACAGCACAATAGATCATATCCACGTACTGAGAGAACTAATTGAAAGAACGAGGGAATATGAACTTCCATTGTGCATGGCTTTTATCGATTATGAAAAAGCCTTTGATTCGGTGAAACCATCAGCAGTTACAATGGCTCTGAAATCCTGCGGTATTGAAGATGCATACATTAATATTATTAATAACATCTATGAAAATGCAAGTGCAAAGATTCGGCTGTTTGAAAATACAGCACACATAAAAATTGAAAAGGGAGTGAGACAAGGTGACACCATATCTCTCAAGCTCTTTAATGCCACATTGGAAAATGTCCTTCGATCACTAAACTGGGAAAACAAAGGGATAAAGATTAAGGGAGATTATCTAACCCGCCTTCGTTTTGCTGATGACATAGTCATTTTTGCAACTACCCCATCAGAGCTGCAGAGTATGATCCAGGAACTTGCTGACAAGAGTAAAGAAGAGAGATTGAAAATAAACTTTCAGAAGACTAAAGTGATGTTCAACGCTTTTACAAGAAATGAAGATTTATCGATTGATGGAGAAAAGCTGGAGATAACAGATACGTACGTTTATCTTAGACAACAGATATTAAGTGAGGGTCACATTGATGAAGAAATTAATCGGCGTATAAAACTTGCCTGGAGAGCTTTTGGAAGAAACAGCATAATTTTCAAGAGCAATTGCCATTATGTCTTAAAAGAAAAGTGTTTGATCAATGCATCCTTCCAGTGCTTACGTATGGTGCAGAGACGTGGACCTTAACTAAAAAAGACATACAAAGGCTGCAGACAATTCAAAGTAGCATGAAGAGGTGCATGCTTGGTGTAACTAGGAGAGATAAGAAGAGGAACTCGTGGATCCGAAAAATGACAAGAGTGGAAGATATCATGATCAGATCCCTGAAATGGCAATGGGCTGGACATACTGCCAGAAGGACAGACCATCGATGGACAGTCGAAATTTTAGATTCGATTCCAAGGGACAGGAAAAGACCCAGAAGAAGACCTCATGGGAGATGGGTGGATGGAATTCGAAAGTACGCGGGAGTAACATGGAGGAGAGCGGCACAAGGCAGACCGTTGTGGAAGAAGCTTGGAGAGACCTTCGTCCAGCAGTGGATTGATAATGGTTGACAATGATGATGGTGATGATGACGATATATATATATATATATTATATATAACAACAAAATTGTAATTATATGTATGCAATCAGTCAACAAGTTTTAGCCCCCTCGAAATTTGTGTTTACCCCCTTCTGCCCCGGAAAAACCTCTCTGAATGCAACACTGCTCCCGTGCTGTGAAACTTAGCTGCATGAAACAAAAAAAATTACTACTTTTCCCCATATTCCTAGACACTCAAAATTTTTTAACACAATGGTGTTAAAGAACATCGAGTTCTGCAGCAGTGCAGACGTTTAATGGTGAGACACAACGTAGGACGCAGCAGTGAATGAATAATCATTTTCATGTAGGAAATAAAATGTCAATAATGGTATTAATGCCATTCACCATCTTCCATTCTCTTAGTAAGTTTCATTGCACGTGCGAGATATTTATAATATTGCTCTCATGCCTTTTTTTTATTGTGTGTGACGTATGTAACCCCTTTTACTGTCCGTTTTTTGTGTTTCCATCTCTTTTGAAAATTTTGTTTATCTCTCGATCAGGCTTTCTGAACTTAACGTCGCGTCTAAACTCTCAAACGTTTCTCTTGATGTGGCAGCAGGTCAGAAGTGAAGGAACAAGCACAATCAAGAATCTCCATGTATTTTGTGTAATGGGGTGGAGATGCCCTCATTCCACCGCATTACGCTCACTTGTTTTTTGTTTTTTTTACATTGTTATGGCGGTACTCTGCTTGTTATCAGTTCGTAATTAGTTCTTTATAAACTGCACTAATATTTGTTAATGTCAGTTCGGTACTGTAACATCACTCTACGTTTTATAAACTCTTCAACATGATGTATTGAGTGTTGTGCAAGTTTAGACGTAATGTTTAATAAATGGCCCCGCCATCGTGTGTGTACTTCCTGCAACGAGAGAGGGGAAAGCGGTTGTCTAGAAGAAACAGTACATTTGTTTTTGACTTTCAAGTACTCGAGTTCTTGGAACGTTAGGCTTAAAGTGTTCAGTGAGAATCGTTTAACTAAAACATCACGAGTGTATAGTGTATTTCTCGATCTTTTATTTCATTTTATATTTTACACAAAATTTCTGTTGTTTCGTTCGTTTTTCTTCTTTTTTTTTTTTTTTTTTTTTTGAAAATCGCAAGTCACATTAAAAAATGCCTCAAACGTGCCCTTGTGTGAATGTGTGAAGAGAAGAATGAAAATGTGTTTATCAAGGATACTGTTGGTTATGGAATACTTCTAAACAGAGGTATTACTGATGATTTCGTAAAATTAATAATATTTGAAAACTTTTTTTTTACCTTTACAGTTTCCGCTGAGGCCGCTTAGACCATAAAAGCCCGGTCCGCAAACACACGTGTGCATTCCAGACAACAGAGCACACGAACATTTGGCCACGTAGTCACAACAACCAGGATCGTCCGGTTGCCCCTTGTACGGACTGTCACAAAGATGGCTACAGCTAGGCACATTTGATTCACCTGTCCATGACGATTCATGTGGATCTAAACAGAAGGAGAAAGTACAAACTCACGATAATGAAACTATATGCCGTGAAAACAAAAGATGTGAAGTAAGAGGAAACGTTTAAATTTGCACAGTTTAAAATAAATGAAGAGATAAGAATAACTGAATTTTTACGTTGAATATATGTTATTAATTCAGTTCATGATTCTTTTACCTTACCTGAGAAGCAATTACGACACCATATCATGGACAATTCCATCATATCTCTTCCAACGCATTATTATTTGACATACTTTAGAGTTATGTACATTTTTGGGCTTTTGCTTTTGATAAATACTTCAGGTGTTTTGGGTTATTACTTCAGGTAGACGACAAGACTGTCCTCGTTCACGCTCAGAAGGATCCTTCACTACCACAGTTCATTGCAAACCATTTACCATTTTTTAGTTTAAAGACCACCATGAGCAACTTGATGGGAAATAACCGATCGCCCGTCCCTAATTTCGGGTAGCCGCCCCTGTGGCGCAGTGGTCTAAGCGATGGCTTCTGATCATTCGTCCGAGCGGGGTCCGGGTTCGAATCCCGGTGAGGCATGGATGTTGTGTTTGCCTTACGGCACTGGTTCGCTCCCTTCCCTGGAACCAGTGACCCTAAATTAGGGACGGGCTACTGCTTATAGCCCAATGAGTTGCTCACGGTTGTCGTTAAACCTCCAATCAAAAAAAAAAAAATCGGGTCACTGGCTCCAGGGAAGGGAGAGAGAAAGAGACCCAGTGCCGTAGGATAAGCACAACACCAATGCCTCACCGAGATTCGAACCCGGGCCTATCTCGGACAGATGGTCAGAAGCCAGCGCTTAGACCACTGCGTCACCGGGGAGGCTTGCAGTTTCCCTACTCCCCTTATGCAAAGTCAGTTCACCCATGGAAACAAAAAATCAGCACTTTCCACACATACGGCCGCCCCGGTGGCGCAGTGGTCTAAGGCGCTGGCCTCTGATCGTTCGTCCGTAAGGGGTCCGGGTTCGAATCCCGGTGAGGCATGGATGTTGTGTTTGTCTTACGGCACTGGCTCTCTCCCTTCCCTGGAACCAGGGACCCTAAATTAGGGACGGGCGACTGCGTATAGCCCATTGAGTTGCTCACAGTGGTCGTTAAACCTCCAATCAAATCAAATCAAAATCCACACATACGTATATCGTGCAATATACATCTGGTCAACTGAATATTAATTCTAGAAACAGCTGGATTTTTTAAAGGTATTGTAGCATGCAGAGGATATATCTCTAATAGCCAAGAGCATCCAAAAACTAAAAAAAAACGAAGTCTGTCTCACGTTCACACCTATAAATTTAGAAAATCATGCGTATAGATAGCCCAGTGTGAGAGAATTGGGCTGTTATACTACGAGTATTTGTTCCTGAGATTTCCTTCAAAATTTCTAAAATTCTCAAAGGTTTTAATTTCAGAGTTATTTTCCAACCCATAAACAAAATGATTTTTTAGGAATGGAAAGACAATGTTGGAGAGGAATTTATCAGATCTCTTGCGAATGTCGACTTTCATATATACAACTAGCCCGCAGGGCCTTATGTTTCTGTTTGAAGGAACGCAAAGAGTACGTACAAAACTGCAAATACACGGTCAAGTCACATTATTGTGACCACCAGCTATTATCCAGAGTAACTGCCGTGTGCAGCGCGGACAGCAGCTAGACGGGCTGGGAGTGACTCCATAAGGTGCTGAAAACTGTTCACAGGTATGTGGAGCCATGCTGACTGCAGTGCATCTGACACTGCTGGAGGGTGCGTGGTGGAAGATCCATAGGGCGAACAACACGATCGAGGTGGTCCTACAGATGCTAAATCGGGTTTAAGTATGGGGAATTAGGGGGCCAGCGAAGGACTTTGAAGTCTTTATCGTGCACTTCCAACCACTCTCGGACATTTCTAGCTGTGTGACACATCGTATTGTCATGCTGGAAGATCCCATTCGCCCCAGGGAAGACAATCAGCATGTATGGGTGTACGTGGTCTGCAAGGATGGATTCAAAACGAATTCGGGGGGCCAGCGAAGGACTTTGAAGTCTTCATCGTGCTCTTCCAACCACTCTCGGACATTTCTAGCTGTGTGACACATCGTATTGTCATACTGGAAGATCCCATCCGCCCCAGGGAAGACAATCAGCATGTATGGGTGTACGTGGTCTGCAAGGATGGATTCATAACGAATTCGGTCCATAGTGCCTTCCACAAGTATGAGTGGACCCAGAGAATGCCACGAAAACATTCCCCAGACTATAACGCTGCCCCCACCATTTTGTGTTCTGCAAGAAATGGCTCAAGAGTGTTTGTTCTCCGATGTTTCTAGCCTTATCCGCCAACGTTCATCTGTTCCATGAAGCAGAAAACGTGACTTATCGGAGAAGGCAATCCTTTGCCAATCGGCGGAGGTCCAATTCCGATACTTCCGTACAAATGTAAGCCTTTTCTGCCGATGCACCTTCGTTAGCATAGGTGCAGTGACCATCCGTCTGCATCGGAGCCCATTACGAAGAAGGTTTCGCTGAACTGTCGTTTTAGACACACTTCCGGTAGTCCCCTGGTTCATTCGGCCAGTTATTTGCTCCAATGTAGCGTGTCGATCGGACCTCATGCATCTTCGAAGCCGACGCTCACCTCACACATCAATGGCACTTGGTGTTCCGCAGTTTCCACGTCGCTTATTCGCAATGGTACCATTTTTCCAATCACGTTACACTTTAACCTCAGCAGCACGCGTACAGTTCACAAACTGCGCTGTTTCAGAAATACTGCCACCCTTGTCCCAAAAGCCGATAATCATCCGTTTTTTGTAAAACTGACAAATCGCTCCTTTTGTCCATGATAGTAACGAGTGATATGTTTTCAGAATGCCTACAGAACGCCTTATATACCCTTCAAGCCAGCTCACGACATGTGCCTTCTTTCCTTGGCTACACGCTGTTGACTTCAAAAGTAGGAGGTAGCACAATATTGTGACTCGACTGTGTATCATACGAAACTGAATAATCTAAAATTTGAGTTTGAAGACGCCTAACTAATTAATAAACATCAAACTTCGATGGTCTAAGCGATGGCTTCGTACTTCGATGGTCTAAGCGATGGCTTCGTACTTCGATGGTCTAAGCGATGGTCTAAGTGATGGTCTAAGCGATGGCCTAAGTGATGGTCTAAGCGATGGCTTCGTACTATTCGCCCGAGATGGGTCCTAGTTCGAATCCCGGTGAGGCATGGATGTTGTGTTTACCTTACGGCATAGTCTCCCTGCCTTTCCTGGAACCAGTGACCCTAAATTAGGGCCGGGCGACTGCTTTGTAACACATCGAGTTGCTCACGGTGGTAATTAAGCCCCCTGACAAACAAACACGTGTATCGCGACTTGCCAAGGATATGACATTTACTCCATTTCTTTCAAACGTGTGGAAACAACTCACTAAATCTGTAAGCGTGAGAATGCTGATGATGTCGCAATGATTTAAATATTTACGCTTCGTTTGACCTGATGAAGTCGAGTCAAACGCTCAGCGAAGCTACAGTAGAGCCTTAAAAAAGTTGGAAAGAACGTTGTATCTGAACATCACAAGGATTGCAGTCAAAGACTTTTTTAATACTGTTCTTGCTGTTTCTTCATTCTAACAATAAGTCCGCCCTTCCTGTCCCTGTCCACACCATAAAAACAACGGTATTGATCTTCAACACTGCCTTACCAGCCTTCATTCACACGCGAACTCCTTTAAGTGGCAACAACCGCAGCGCATTGTTACTTTTGTTGCCCTTTGAAGAAACAGGGTGTGAGCTACAAAAAGTCGTTCAACAGCCGACTGGTCTAAGGAGCAAATTGCTGACACCTTTTCTTTATCGGAAGAGTTTAGATTTTCTTATCCAAAGGGTTAAAGATTAAATTTTGGTGCACCGCGTGATCATTCGTTTATCTGAAACCTCTGATTTTGTTTTCATCTTCAATCCCACTTATAAGCGTACCTGTTTATTTGGATTAAATATTAAATTAAAAGTTGGGCTAAATGGCGCACTTCATCTGTTGACGAAGTCGATTTTCACCATATTTCGTTAGAACCTATTACAACTTGCCTATACACAGTCCTATCAAAATAATTTGACCACCTATTTAATAATGGGAATAACCACCCTTGGCCCGGATGACAGCGGCGAGACGGACGCAAAGAGGCCCTGGAAGGTTGCCCGAAGAATACATACCCACTCGGACTGCAGCAGAGCACGGAGGTTGCGGAGATGATGTGATTGTGGGTCGGATCATCGAAGCTTTCAATCAAAATAGTCCCACAAGGGCTGTATGGGATTGAGGTTGTGCGATTTCGCCGGGCAAGGAGAGTGTTTCTGGAACCAGTCACGCACCCGCTTAGCGACGTGGCATGGCGCATTGCCCTGTTGGTAGACACCATCACCACCATGGTAAACGTCCAACATGAAGGGATGCATGTGGTCAACGAGGATGGATAGGTGACCATTGGCGTTCAGAGACCCATCCAGTGGTATCAGCGGTACTAGGCCATACCAAGAAAACATGCCCCAGACATGCGCGCTACCACCGTCTGCTAGTACTTGACTGACAAGCGTGTCCGGGTGTTAGTTCTCGTGTGTCTGACGCGGTATCCACCATCGCCCGTCACTTCTGTGGAGGAGAAACCTCGATTCGTCGAAGAAGGTAACCTTTTCCCAATCTTCCACTGTCCAATGGCGGTAATCCCATGAGAACTGCGGGCGTCGTTTCCGATGGCCATGGGTCAACATGGGCGCCTTGACGCAGCGTGGACTCCAGAGACCCATGCGTAACAGGGTTCGTTCTACTGTTTATCTGGGACACGTACCTGGTTGCCCCAGCGTCCATTTGCGTGTTCAATTGCAGCACTGTTGCGCGTCTATTGTCCTTCACCAGTCGACGGCGGAGACGTTCTTCTCTGTGCTCGATGGCCTTTGGGGCTTCACAGTTATGACGTCGGGAGGTACTCGGAGTGCCAGCGGTCCATTCTTGGTACACCCTTACTAAAGCAACTCGCGAACAGCTCACGAAGTCTGCTGCTTCTGAGATGCTTCCACCCTTGGCTCGGTAGCCGATGAACATTCCTTTTTGAACGTCCGTCAAATCACTACCTCTTCCCATTGTGCTCACGTTACACACTATGGCTCATCTGTCCTGGCCGGCGGCTTATATCTCCGTGTGGTCGGCCTTGTCACGTTCACTCTGTAGCGCGCCTGGGTGGGTACACTGTGATTCCGAGGGTGGTCATATTATTTTGATACGACAGTGTATGTAAGACATATTTCCGACGTTTATCCGGCCACGTGTTATCGCCTTACCTCCAGAGAAGTTTTAAATACTTCAGTATTTCCATTATGAACATTAAAATAATACAGTTTTTTTAAAGGTTTTTCTCGAAAATTTGACCTGCAAGTACGGAGATATCAGTGAAGAAAGCGACAAGCGTCACCCACCTCAGCGTGAGTGGTGATTGGCGTCAGTTGTGCTCCTTTTTAGGTGTAGAATGTCACTAGTATGCGTCAGTAAGAAATTGCATTCGTCCAGCGTCTCTCTGACAAAGCACAGAGAAGCTTGCCTCTGACTTTGTTGACAAATTTTCGCTCGTAGTGTCTTTTTAAGAAATTTTATTACGGTAATTTTCACGGCATTTTACAACAAGAAAGATGACACCGAATTTTCGGGTGTAATAAGCACGTCTTTTGAATCCGTTCTGAGGCAAATTAAATTTATCAAAAATATTCAACGTCAATGGAACCGGTATGAAAAACAATAGTATCTGACGGAAGAAAGAAGTTTTTCAATCGGGTTTTTAATCCCTCAGATATTGCTGTAAACGGAATTGTGAACTTACGCCCTTTGGTTGCAAACTTGTGCGTTAAGAAAAACATGAATTTATATGAGAAACATTTCGCACCGGAAACGTTCTTCAAAATAGAAAGAATTTTTCAAATCGGACTCTTAGAAACAGAGATATTGACAAAAATAAGATGTGACTTTACGTCCCCTGGTGTGAAAACCATGCGTTATTTTGGGAAGAAAGTATTCTCAAAAGGTTTTTCCATATGAGCACTATCGGTCCAAGAAAAAAAAATTTAGCCGAGTTTTCAGGAGCCCAAATTTTGCAACAAAAACATCAGAAGCAGAAATTAACACTTATGCCCCCTGGTGGCCAAACAATTCTTTACCAAACCTTAGAAATTATGTGAAAAATATTTTCCATCGGGTCTGGTGTGCGATACAGGAAGAATTTTTCAAATCGGAGTTTTAGAAGCAGAAATAACGCAGAAAACGCAATTTACCTTTGTGCCCCCTGGTGGAAAGTCTATGATTTACTTGAAAATTTTGAATTTACAGGAAAAACATTTCGCATCGGAAACAGTATCCAACAAAGAAGAAATTTTTCAAATCGGACTAATAGAAGTAGAGCTGTTGACAAAAATAAGATATACATCTACGCCCCCTGGCGTAGAAACCATGCATTATTTCAAGAAGAAAATGTTCCTAAAAGGTTTGTCGACATAAGTAGTATCGGTGAACAAACCACTTTTTCTCAATCGAGATTTGAGAAGCTCGTATTTTGCTGCAAATACATCAGAAGCGGAAATTGAGGTTTACGCCACCTGGTGGCAAAACCATTTTTTAACAATTAGAAATTATGCGCAAACGATTTCCCATCAGGAGCTGTATCCGGTGCAGAAAGAATTTTTCAAATCGGAGATTTAGAAGCAGAGATATAGGGGGAAAGCAATTTACCATTACTCCCCCTAGCTGAAAATCTATAAATTAATTGAAAATTTTGAAGTTATATGAAAAATATGTCACACTGGAAACACTATCCAACAAAGAAGGAATTTTTCAAATCGGACTTCTAGAAGTAGAGATATTGACAAAAATAATATATACATCTACGCCCCTGGTGGAGAAACTGTGGAATATTTTAAGAAGAAAATATTCCGAAAATGTTTATCGATGTGAGTGGTATCAGTCCATGAAAGAATTTTTTCAATCGATATTTTAGAAGCTCAGATTTTATGGCAAATACATGAGAAGCAAAAATTAACACTTACGCCCCCTGGTGGCTAAAGTATTCTTTTCCAAAAATTTGAAATTACATGCAAAAGATTTTCCATCAGGAGATGTATCCGCTGAAGAATTTTTTTTTTCAAATCGGAGTTTTAGAAGAAGAGTTATCGAGAAAAATGTAATTTACTTTTACGCTCCCTAGTGGAAAATCTATGCGTAATTTGAAAAAGTAACTATATCTAAAATACTCTTCGACATAAATGGAATCGAAAGATAAAAGAATTTTTTCAATCGGATGTTTAGAAGCAAATATGTGGAATAAAACGTATTTTTGAATTCGACATCATCTGCTTTTACGCCCCCTAGCGGCAAAATTGTACATCGTAAAAAAAAACGAAATAAAGGATCGTCATTCACTTATTTCAAGCTTCCCAATGCAAAAAGAATTTTTCAAGTCGGACTAATAGTTGCAGAGATATCGTGGGTACGGACGGACGGACGGACAAACCGGTAACATAAACACGATCTTTATTTACAAAAGACGGCTAAAAACTAGCATATATCTAAAATGATGTGAATATTTTTCGCTCGTAAATCCCCAACAAATAATCTATGATGTTAAAGGAAAGGCTTACCTTTTATTACATCCAATGAAGTTTTGGCTTCCTGTAGTGTTTTTCACATCACTAATTTGGTGAAGATGTTTTTCCGTAGAATATCCATGTGGAACAGATTATTTTGATTTTGAGTTTGTGGCCCACATTAAAATTGTGTGTCTTAGGTCGATGTTTCCTCTATGGGTAGAAATGTTCTACCACACATCGCAATGATCCCCTTCCCCATCCACCATGTCAGATAAAATAACTTCTACTGTATCAAAGAAAGTACAGGTAATACATCCTTCTCTCTCTCTCTCTCTTTATTTTAGCATTTGAGTTCTTGGTAGTATTTGACATTCATGTCATATTGAGTGTAAATAGAGCTTTTACTTAAAATCTTCAGTATTTCACCGTTCTGATACGGTTTAAAAGAACACCAGAGTTCGCATTATGTAGCATAAGTGAAGATGGGTTGTCTCATATCCTTTTCGACGACAGGTAGACAAGATTTTTGAAACTACAAGATTGTAAATGATTTGGGCTCTTAAAAGTTAAAATTTCCCCTGTCTTAGCTATCAGCTAAAAGTGCGCTACTTGTAGACATGATGTTTTGCTATATCTTTTCCTTTGTTCCTGTATCAGGGTTTTACGTCCGCCATGAGCAACTCTTAGACCTCTAAGCACTCTCCCGTCTTTAATTTAGGAGCACCGGTTCCAAGAAAGGGACGCTATTATCACAACCAAGACTCGAACCCGGTTCAATCCTTGACTAATCTCGTACTACTCGGCCACTGCGTGGCTAAAAAAAAAAAAAGAACAGTCACGGGTGGCCGAGTAGCATACTTTTGGTTAATCCATCGAGGTGGGCCCGAGTCCGACACCCAGAAGATTCACGGGTGGTGCATTTTTCCCATGGTGCTGTTTTCTTCCATCTCCTCTGTTGTGTCTTCGGCGTGACGTCACCTATCAATCTATTTAAATAGGTGGCGCTGTGACACAAAGTCGTTGAATATATTGCAAGTCAAGTCAAGTGCGGTTCAATGTAAACGATGAAAGAAACTGTAACGAAAAGTTCAGTTCGAAACTAGCTGGGAAAGAAGTGAGTTTTGAAAAACGAGTCTGAGGCAAGGTGAGGTGGACGTTTTCTAAAATCCAGGTAAGGAAGCCACCTCCGAAATCCGCCATGTGGTGGACACAGACAGCAAAACGTTGTGAACACCTTTCAACAGAAGGGCAGTCAGAAAGTGAATTCGAACTTAGTCTTTTATTGATAAGATTTTATGTAAAAACTATCCTGAACATTCGATTTAGTTGAACATGAGGAGTCCAAAAGATGTAATCAGTATTCATCGTAGTAAATCAGCTGTGTAAACTTGTAAATAGATGTATCATATAAAATAATTAAATCGAACCCCACTCTCCCTCCCCCAAAAAACAGAACAGATGATCAGTAACTGCTGATCTCACTGATGTTGCATTTATTCACTCTGTTCTTCAGGGGAGTGAAAATAAATTCGTCTCACTGAGGAAAATGAATATGGAAGGAGAGAGAAAAAGTTCGTAGGAGGCTCGAGTTTTCTCTCTGCAATGTTTAATTTCCAAAGTTTTCTCTCTGACTGGCGTCGGTAAGCCCAACATGGAAATCAACAGAAGCCAATCACCTCTCTCACAGTGACTCTAGCCGTTAATTTCGTTGAAAAATCACTCGCCGGCAAATTTTACAGGAAAATCTTTTTAAAAAAAAATCTTTGTAGTTATTTCCATATCATTTTGTACAAATTTAAGTGTCTAAAAAAGACGCCAATATTTTCCCCCGAAAATTCTAGACAAGAACGTTAAAGGAACGCATTTCCTAAAAGTAAGACCACTTCTTGTTTCGTTTCATGGAGTTCGTTCAGGCCAAGGAACAAGAATCTACCCTGGGAATTCTTCTATCATTAGCACAGAAAATTTCAGCCCTTTTTTGCATTTTAAATAATGGCCCACCTTTCTCGTGTAGGTGATGTTAAAGTGCGGTATTGCTGAAAAATCGGCATGTCGTTTTAAGCCTGGCAAAACAGCTTCAGAAACACAAGCATCCTTGCAAACTGTCATTATAGAACATGCTTTATTAAAAATCTAAAGCACAAGCATTCAACCAATTTATTGTGGAAATATTGATGCAGAAAACGAAGAAGTTCTGGACGAGCATCACAGCTCCAGCGCGCGCGAGCACACACACACACACACAATCCGGTTCCATTACAGTATCGAGAAGCACATCAATGCAAACAAAACGGTAACTTGTTTTGGAAATCGTTTCACTTTAGCGATTTTCATATTGCAGTGTTTCATTTCCAAAGCTTTCGCCCAGGTTTTTGAAGAAATTTCTATGAGGTTCATTTCCAGCACTTTTAAAACTACACTATCTACCAACAAGTAATTGGACACCCCTGCAATCGACGATATCGGCGGTCCTGATACACGTCACGGCCGCCGCCGTTAAATATCGTGTGGAAAACAACAACGCAGCCAGTCGCATGCAAGATGCCACGCAGTTCGGAGCTCTCTGATTTCGAGAAAGGTGTAATCGTCGGTTATCACAGAAATGGCCGATCCATACATGACATATCCAGCGAGTTGAAGTACTCAAAATCGACTGTGGCCTACGTGATTGGCAAGTGGAAGATCAGAGGTGACTGTCGGAATGTGCCCCGACCCGGCGGACCCACAAAACTGGGAGATAGAAACCGACGTGTGCTGGCCAGAGAAATTCGAAAGAACCGCACCAAATCGATGGGCCACATCCGCGCGGAGTTTCAACAGGCATCCGGGAGTGTTCTTTCGATGAATATCATCCGTAAGGAAGCCCATCTGCTCGGTTATCATGGACGTGCTGCCGCCCACAAGCTTTTGATCACCAAGCCCAACAGCGGTGCTCGGCTAACGTGGTGCAAAGAACGTCGACAGTGGACCGTTGAACAGTGGAAGCAGGTTCTCTGGAGCGACGAATCAAGGTTCACCCTCTACCGTTCGGATGGCAGGGTCTGGGTTTGGCGTCAGCCTGGAGAACGCCTCCTGCCGGAATGTATTGTGCCAACTGTGAAGTTCGGCGGCGGTGGAATTATGCTATGGGGGTGTTTCTCCTGGTATGGCACAGGACCCTTGGTCGCAATTCCTGGTAGACTCAACGCCGAGACCTACTGCACCATTTTGGATGAACACGCGTTTCCTACGTTATGGCAGTTTTACGGGGTGGACCCATGTTACTTTAAGGATGACAATGCCACCTGTCATGTTGCGAGGTCCACCATGGCTTGGTATGGTGACAATGGAGTTAATCGAATGAACTGGCCTGCGCAGAGCCCAGACCTTAACCCTATTGAGCACCTCTGGGAAGAGTTGGAGCGTCGACTTAAGGGGTGCCCCCACCGTCCGAAATCGGTGAAGGAACTGCCCTGTCTTCTCCAAGCCGAGTGGAAGAAAATACCGCTAGTCGTCGTACAACACCTGGTTGAGAGTATGTCCCGGAGGCTCGCAGCTGTAATCGCCTCTCGTGGAGGCTCCACCAACTATTGAAGGTGAATAAACTTCGTTTTCCTTTGCTATCACAGGTGTCCAATTATTTGTTGGTAGATAGTGCATTTTAAAATGTGTTATAGGGAATATATCCATTTTTATTGGTTTTGTTAATGACATTCTCAAACTGTCTGTCAGTAATTTTCTTCTACAAAGAACGATGTCTGTATTCCAGAATTTTCAATTAAAGATATTTTGGCCAATGCGCTTAATTTTGTCATTTCTAAAAGAATGATATACACTTACATTACCTCCTCTAATTTTCCTGGCAAGATTCTTGAATTCTCTGAATCCTGAGCAACTGTAGGTATGCTTCGGACTGGTAGCCAGGGCTTCTAGCTGAGACATCAGGAACCTTCCAATGCCAAGAGTAAAAATTTGGACATTTTCTTGCTTCAGTCTCTCGGCTGCAGTAACAGGATTACCACCGCGAGTGGCCAGTCCGTCAGATATCAGTATCACCACCTGAAGAAATTCAAATGTGGAGAATACAAAAGCTGAAAACAGAAAAATCAGTTAAATGTTTAAAAGCACACTCTTTTAAAAAAAAAGCAACCAAAGGAAGCATCCAATGTAGATGAAAATTGGAATTCCAGAGCAGTTGGAGCATTTATTCTGATAAAACAGCTACACGAGTGGAACAAGTCAGTGCGTTGTTGCGTCACATCTGGCTCGGATACAAGCGGTTAGCCGGCGTGGCATAGAATCATACAGTTCACTGATACTGTTCTAAGGTATGGCATAACAGACGGTATCCAAATTGCGGACCAGTTCGCCGACATTCCGGGATGGGTGTAGGTGGCGTCCCATTATGTCCCAAACATATCCGATGATCGGTGAGAGATAGGGCGATCGAGCTGGCCACGGGAGGGTGTCAAAATTACGGAGGCAGGCCTGAAAGAGCCATGCCGTGTGTGGCCAGACATTATCCTACGGAAAAATTGCTCGATGATTCTGCGACAGGAATTGCAACATGACAGCTTGAAGAATGTCGTCGACGTTCAGTTGAATACTGAGGGTGGTACGGAAAACTACCAAGAGTGGCCGGCTATCGTAGGAAATGGCTCCCCGGACAGTCACTCCCGGTGTGAAAGCCGTGTGCCGTCCCACGACACAGGCAGGATCCGTGCGCTGGTAGTCTCATTTCCAGATACTTATGATCTAGTCTTCGAAGCCAAGTGCAAACCGTGACTCATCGCTGAAGACAACACGACACCACTGTATACTATCTCACGTTGATCACGTGCGACACCATTGCAACCGGTACCCGCGATGCTCGTTGGTCAGTGGTAAGCGGCAAAGTGACTTCCTCGAAGGTAGTTCCCGTGCCGCAAGTCGTCTGGAAAACGGTCAGGATGTCCACTTCGGTACCTGTTGACGACTCAACATGGCCACGGATGTCCACTTCCGTACCTGTAGACGACGAAACATGACCACGGATGTCCACTTCCGTACCTGTAGACGACGCAACATGGCCACGGATGTCCACTTCCGTACCTGTAGACGACGCATCATGGCCACGGATGCCCACTTCCGTACCTGTAGACGACGCAACATGGCCACGGATGTCCACTTCTGTACCTGTAGACGCAACATGGCCACGGATGTCCACTTCCGTAACTGTAGATGACGCAACATGGCCACCGATGTCCACTTCCGTACCTGTAGACGACACAACATGGCCACGGATGTCCACTTACGTACCTGTAGATGACGCAACATGACCACCGATGTCCACTTCCCTACCTGTAGACGACGCAACATGGCCACGTATGTCTACTTCCGTACCTGTAGACGACGCAACATGGCCACGGATGTCCACTTCCGTACCTGTAGACGACGCAACATGGCCACGGATGGTTGAGAGCAACGAATTCGGTTCTGATCTTGCGGCTCTCACAATCTCGCGATCTTTACGTTCTGTTGTTGTTCTCTGTAGCCCATTGGCGTCAACATCGTCCGATTGCCACGTCGCTCCGACCCAAGTGCCCTGGCGATACGGAGACTTGACCAACCGGCCTCTTCATCCCAATTATACGTCCTGTCTCAAACTCGCTCAGCTGTCCGTGTTGTGCACGGATCTGACGTGAAGATATCTTCATAGTCAGTGGAAGTTAATGCAAACGCAATCCGCTGTCACACTTGTTCCTGCGCGCGATCTTTGCTCTTCATGTACCCTCCTCGATGCGCGGTTCCTATGGTCTGTGGCGGGCCACTCTTTAATCATGGGTCGTTATTTTTTAATCATTTACGTATTCGGACCTGAGGTACTTGCATGCGGAGTTTCATCAGGATCTTTTTCGTTGTTGTTGTTGGCAGAGAGTGTGTTTACACATAAGTGGCATCCCTGTCGGAGAGGAAATTTATCGCAAAAACAAAAATATGCAGATGAGACGGATCGCCAATTGCACGTGGATTTGTCTACTGTCCGTAATAATGCATCGTAATTTTGGAGAGAGCCTCCCCGGTGGGTTAGTGTTACGAAGCTTTTGCTGCTAATCATTCTTCGGAGATAGGCCCGGGTTTGAGTCCCGAGTGAGGCAGTGGTGGTTTGTTTGTTTTACCTCACAGATCCTCTCTCTTCCCTTGGAACCAGTGCTCCTAAATTACTGACAGGGCTACTGTTTAAAGCCCTTTGAATTGCTCACTGCTGTTGTTGAACTCCCAAACAAAAGAATTTGGAGTACCCGTCGAAAATCTAACAGAGGTAGCAATATTTATAGAAAAAAAGAGAATGCCAACGGAAACTGGGTCATAAATTGTTGTGTAAGCCGTAATGGAAGAAATGAAAGTTGATAATTGTTTCCGAGGTAGAGCTAGATAAAACAGATTTGCACTTTTGTAACGTACCAGGAGATGTGACGTACCTGCCAGAAGGACGCACACGACATAAAGGCAGATAGGAATCATAATAAAAAAACGTCCGCGTAGCTCAATTGGTAGAGTGACTTATTCCGGAATGAGGGGATCCGGGTTCGAATCCTGGCGTGGACAGAAATGACGGAGAAATTTACTTCGTTATAATGGCGCCCGAACTATCCGGATGACCCGACCGTTCAAAATCTCGCATTGGTGTGATGTTCTTTCCACACCGCGAGATAGGAAAAATCAGAAAATCCCTTCTCAAGCGCTTCGAAAAAAAAAAAAAAATATATATATATATATATATATAAGGGGGAGATGATGTAACGTACCAGGAGATGTGACGTACCTGCCAGAAGGACGCACACGACATAAAGGCAGATAGGAATCAGAATAAAACGTCCGCGTAGCTCAATTGGTAGAGCAACTTATTCCGGAATGAGGGGATCCGGGTTCGAGCCCCGGCGCTGATAAAAATGACGGAGAAATTAACTTCGTTATACTTTCGAGAAATATCGTGACGTCATGCCTTCAAATGCGAAGTTCGTAGTACAGACCAAATAGGAGAATATGGATGACAGTTTATCGTCGT
Source organism: Macrothele yani (assembly GCA_039090855.1). Classification (NCBI taxonomy): domain Eukaryota; kingdom Metazoa; phylum Arthropoda; class Arachnida; order Araneae; family Macrothelidae; genus Macrothele; species Macrothele yani. The sequence goes on from CM077004.1 coordinate 46,867,228, forward strand.
AAAGCTGATGTGTGAATGTGTGTGTGTGAATCTTTAACTCACTGAACAAAAAATAAAACAAGTTAGTAAAATCATGCAAAGCATTGATTATGATACGCTTTCCAACATACCAGAAATAATTACTCAAGTTATGAGAATTATGGCTTGGAATAAATCTCGGTCCTGTGCCCTGACCTTTGATCCCATTTCGATGATATTCAACAGAACCGGTTCGGTATACCTCCGAAAAAAACATGATAAAGTTTTGTCGGGTTAAGGGCGATGGAATGGATCCCACTCCTATGTCCTGACCTTTGACCCAATTCTGCCCATTTTCAACATTGTTCGTTCCCAGGGGGTTCCTTACCACATACTTAAATTTCATTGAAATCAAAGCATTTTTACGTAAGTAATGATGCATAAGGGCTATGGAATAGAACCCGCTCCTGTGTCCTAACCTTTGACCCCATTTCGCCCATTTTCAGCAGAATTTGTCCCCAGAAAGGCCCCTACAACATACTAAGATTTTATCCAAATCGAAGCATTTTTACATAAGTTATGACGCATAATGGCGATGGAAGTGATTCCGCTCCTATGTCGTGACCTTTGACCCCATTTCGCCCATTTTCAATAGGGTTTGTCGCCAGGTGGTCCCCTACCACATATTAAAATTTCATCGAAATCGATCCTTTTTTACGTTAGTTATGGCGCATAACAGCAGTGGAATGGATCCCGCTCTTATGTACTGACCTTTGACCCCATTTCGTTCACTTTAAATAGGGTTAATTCCCAGGTGATCCCCTACCAGATACTAAAATTTCATCGAAATCGAACTATTGCTACGCGAGTTATCGTGCGGACGGACAACGCGTGACGCGTGACGTTATTGTGCAGACGGACAACGCACACAACGCGTGACGTAATGAGGCAGATGGGAATCGTGACCATCTGCTCGCCGCAAGAGTGTGACGTCATAAAACTTTAATAGGATCCACACACAACGCGTGACGTAATGAGACCGATGGCGTGACCGTGCGCCAGCATTCTCAAATGCGAGATTGTGATGTCATAAGATTTCTAAGCATTGGTAACATTAATGGAACGACGCCATGCCAATAAAAACGTTTATAATTCGGGGTGGGTATTTAATGCACTAAACAAATTCTCCTAAAGTCGAGATCAAGCTAAATCGATTTCTAGTACCAGAAAACTGTAGGTTAACGACTTTCATCAAAATTCTTAGAGCCGTTTTCAAAATAAAATGTACTAACATACGTACAAGAATTGCGACTTTAAGGTGGACGTCAAGTAATTTTGCTTCCTATACTTCCAATGGAAAAACTTCTGTACACATTTTCTTCACAAACAATGCGTTCCCAAGGATGAAAATTTGAACATCCATTAATATAGCTTCATTTCATAACTTGGAGTACTTAATATTTTCTAAACCATAACCGTAATTATGCAACCCAACATTTATTTGTCCACTGACGTCATCAAAGCACAGATCGCGCCATCTTTTTTCTGGTTTCAACACCACCAAAGAAAACGTTATTGTTTTTTAATGTAATTATGCTTATGTTTTACAAAATGTTAAGTATTCCAAGTTATAGTATGAAGTTATTTTAATCGATGTTCAAATTTCCATCCTTGGGAACACACTAATTGTGAAGGAAATGTGTACAAAAGGTTTTCCATTATATATATAGGAAGCAAAATTACTTGACGTCCACCTTAAAAGTGTGGGATAAGAGCGATGGAATGGATCCCGATCCTATGTCCTGAACTTTGATTCCATTTGTCCCATTTTCAATAGGGTTACTCTCCAGGTGGTCCCCTACCACACACTAAAATTTCATTGAAATCGAACCATTTTTACGCACCTTATGCCGCATAAGGGCAATGGAATGTATCCCGCTCCTATGCCCTGACCTTTGACCCCACTTCACCCATTTTCAATAGGGTTTGTCCCCAGGTGGTCCCCTACCACATACTAAAATTTCATTGAAATCGAACCATATTTACGCAAGTTATGACGCATAAAGGCAATTGAATGAATTGCGCTCTTATGTCGTGACCTTTGACCCCACTTCGCCCATTTTCAATAGGGTTCGTCCCCTGGCGGTCCCCTACAACATACTAAAATTTCATCGAAATCGAACCATTTTTACGTGAGTTATCGTGCCGACAGACGGACGGAAAAAGCTGGATCATATACGCTTCTTCAACCTACGGTTGGAAAGCGTAAAAAGACGTCGACAGGCTCGAAAGCGAGCTTGCATATTACTATATTGCTTACACGGGTAAATACGAAAATAGTTTAAATGTGTTCGACAGTTTTGGTAAAATATCTGAATCAAAGAGTTAATATTTTCCAAACGGCTAGCCTTAAATAATCTAGTAGGGAAACTACATGCGGTGCGTGCGCACCAATTAGATCGAAATTCAGAATCTCCAAGAATTATAGTTGTAATGGAGCTATTCGCGTTGTATTTGTGGGCCTTTCTAGAAAATATTGAATTCAATCATTTTGTCTTTTTGTTTGGCAATATTGCTTAAGGCGCCTTTTTGTTTGTGACCTATTTTCCCGATTCAGTGTAGAAGTCCACAAAAGCTGTATGCCTTGATTTAAACAAAAGAGAGAGAGAGGGGGCATTCGTAATTGGAATTCGAAACCAGGCAATGTGACAATATCACATGAACGGCATAACGGTACACAATATATGTCACATTCTTACACACACGCTTTCTCTTCAAATAATAGACGAAAACATATCTTTATCAATCAGATGATAATTCTCTTAGTACTGAAGTTTTCGGAACTGCAGAGAACAACAAAACATTGAATTCTGAGATTTGACCATGCGTTTCCCTAGAACTTGTGCCCCCAGAATAGTTTTATTTTGTACATACAAACGCCAAGTCGGTAAAGCCACCAGACGGAGGAAAAACGCTGTGTCCTCACGTCTTTCAAGATTTTCACAAACAGTGGAGGCACTAGTAGATGGAACTTCTGCAAAAGTGAGTCTGTCATGCAGTCTTGTTGAAATAAATGAAATCTGCCCATTCCTGTCTTGGAATGTTTGGCAACAATAAAAAAGGGGATTTCAGGGGAGTAAGAAGTCACCGGAATGTCAAATGAAATGAACACGTCTTTTGAAAACAATGCCACAAATTTAAAATATTTATCTTATTAAACTATCTGGCACCTCCTAGACAATTACATAGCATTGGAGATGTCGCGTTCATACCCGGACACAACATCAGATACAGTTTTTGAGTACGTAATGCAGTGATACTGCTTGCAGGAAAAGTTCTACACAAACAGTTTTGCTTACTTCTATAACAAATCTTTCTGCTATTCTATTCTGTACCGTATACTCTAATTTAACTTTTTGCTTTCTGTTATCTTATGTAAATTTTGGTTTATTCTATTTAAGCAGTTTCTGATCTTAACACTACATTTTCTCTCTCGATGAATATTAGTTTGGCAACCTGACGCTAGGTCAAAAGAGGATGACGTATGCGATCGAGATAGATAAGAGTTCAGTTTTCTATTGTATCAGGAACAGTGATTGAGAGATCTCAGAGTGATTTGTTACGGAAAGATTGGTTACAAAAGATTTGTTATGATAGATATTAGAGCGTAATTTGAATCGCTTAAGTTGATGCTCTACTTCGTTAATATTGAAGTCTCAACTTTTTGTTGAGTTAGTAAGACTTGTAAAGAATAATGCGATTTAAAAAAGTACATCTGAATACTCTTACGGTATTCAGATGTCGAAATACTAGATGATTAAGTACGAAATAAATTCTATTCTGTGATGTTGTGCTGACTTGAGAACCTACCAAGGACAGATAAATATTGATTAACATGGTAAGTAGTCCTTAACTTTCCTGGCCGTAAATGTTATTCAGTGTATTATACACTCAAATGTTAGTCTGCATTATACACTCAATGGACAAAACATTAGAGGTACCTATCTAATAGCGTGTTGGTCTTCCTCTAGCGTGAATAACAAACAGCCTGTACACGGCAAGGTAACGACTTCACCAGATGCCGGAGAGTTTCCGGCGGTAATGCCAGCCATGCTTGATGCAACATTTCCACAACTTCGCCCGAGATGTTGGTCCAGGATTCATGGATCTGAAGTTCTGCTCCATGGCGTCCCAGGCAGCTTCCACAGGGTTTGAATCTGGATAACTTGGTGGGCCACTGGATGGTTCTAAACTCAAGCCATGCCGGGGCGGTTGCGGGTCAGGTGGTGGGGCGGCGCAATGTCCTGCGGAAACATACCATCGGCCGCAGGATGCGAGAAGGCCATGAAAGCATGTAGGTGATCATCCAGCACGTACTGGTAGCAGAGTTGGAAATGAGTCGAAAATTTTGGACCTCAACCGGACCCGGACAAATCTGCTTTGAACTATAAATTCGAAACTCGATTTATGATTTTACATAGAGCGTTCAAAAAATCTCTCCGCAGGGGATATCGTAGGTTTAATGGTCGTAAGGTTATATAGAAATCATATAAAATGTATTACAGAAACGTATAATTTACTCACTTACTTACAGTGTTTACTCACTTACTTACCCCGAGACATTTTAGGTTACCGAGCCAAATTTCAATAAATTCAGGCTGTGATGAAAAATGAAGTTTCGTTTCTTTTTACGCTACAAATATTTCGCCAATTATATTTTTTTTAATATTTGTTCAAATGGTAGTTTGTTTTATTAAAAAGTGTATTACGACGCATGGTATTCTTCAAAACATAATAAGTAGTCTAATCTTACCCAATTGTCTGGGAATCGTGATTCAGGATCAAGAGTGTGTTGAATGCATTTTAATAGATGAAAATTTCAAGCCTGCGGACCCCCCCTCCTTTAGCTGAAAAAAAGTTTGTTATTCCTGAAATGTTTGAAGAAGTAATAACTATATCAGAGATGTATATAGAATTTTTATTCGGGGGGGGGGACGGACGAAAATAGGAAGTTTTTGAAATCCACCATCTGGAACAAAATCAAAGTTAAGGAAAAATTGAAGAAAAATTAAAGCATTTTTTTAAATGTAAGTCGATACATTTTCATTAAATTAAGGCAATTTTTTTCTAAGTAAGTCGCATTTTAGCGAAAAAACAAAAAAAAGACACATTTTCCGGGGGAGGGGGCGCAAGGCCCTCTCCAAATGCGCCCCTGTGCTAGATATATAGTAATTACTTCTATATATATGTAAATATAGCAGTTAAAATTATACATATAGCAAATGGAAAACTTGCCCCCTGTACGGTTCCATTTGCCCCCTCCCCGGCCAAAAAGTCCTGAAAGAAACACTGCTTACTTACCGAAAGCGTTGAAACTTCACGTCACATAACTGTTTTACACATGTTTTCAAACACATCTGCGGGAATCAAAAGATCCTCCGCAGTAATATTAAGGCTGTTCCACTTAATTTTGATAGTGCTACAATCAAAATGTTAGAATTAGTAAAGTGTTGTATGTTTTCTTGATATCATATCAAGTTTCAGAATATGTTTCACAGCAACACCAATTTTCACTAGCTTCTGATGAGTTGAAAGTTTCCAAAATGTGGATGCTGGTTTCATCATTGTCTCTCACAACGAAGGAACACTCATTAATTTCAGTTTTAAGGTTTCTTAATGAGGCGAAAAAACTTCCAACATTCACTCTTCCCCTTTTTGTTTTCTACAAGCTCGTATTTATTGGCCTCGATGCCTTTTTTCAATCTCCTTAATATTAAATTGATCCATATTAACAAATAAGGCATTAATTCCGACGCAACGTGCAATGGAACGGAATGTTAGCCCGTCAAACGAAAACCTCTGAATGCTCAATGCAAAAGATGCGATGGGAAAAGTAACTCTCAGTCTTACAATGTGACACGCGGGGTGTGAGAGAATGAATCACCAGAGAAGTTTGTCTGTATCTTGCTCGGGACAATCGCCCTGAAAACAGACGCAAAGGAAGTATCGTTTTACGATATGGTATCGTCGGTCGGTGGAAATCATTGCTTTAAGAAAGGGGCGGTAATATTTTTGTTCGACAAATCATTTCTCACTACGTTGGCATCAGTCTGGAGCACAAAATTCCACAGTACGCATTTTAATTTTTTTTTTTTTTTAAATAAAACGGAAATAAAACCGGGTCCAAATCGGGTCAGCAGCCCCTTGACTCCACACGTCTGAACCGCAATAAAATGTCGATTTGTTAACCCGTGACCCTTTTCCATCTCTGACTGGTAGCGCCCACCGGTTAAGGATCTCTCCAGCCAAACTAAGGGACCTAATGTGTCCCATTAGAAAGGTTCCCAAACCATCACAGAGCCCCACCACGGGTCTGATTCACTTCGTCGACAACTCATTTCGTCGACACTCAATTCGTCGACACTCAATTCGTCGACACTGTACAGTATATGCAAACAATTGATTCCTAAAAAAACGAAAAAAAGTTCAGAACCACCAAATTCGGTATACTGTCTCATTGTACTGTTACACCAACTTAGACCATACACGGAAGAGGTCGGGGCCCGGGGACAAGGGGGTCCCATACAACATTTTCGTAAAATCTACAGTTTTCAATTTAAAACCACCAAATTTGGTATACTATCTCATTGTACTCTTTCACCAACTTAAGCCATAGACGGAAGAGGTCGGGGCCCGGGGTCAAGGGGGCCCCATACAACATTTTCGTAAAAACTACTGTTTTCAATTTAGAACCACCAAATTTGGTATACTATCTCATTGTAATCTTTCACCAACTTAGTTTAGACCATAGACGGAAGAGTTCGGGGCCCGGGGTCAAGGGGGCCCCATACAACATTTTCGTAAAATCTACATTTTTCAATTCAGAGCCACCAAATTTGGTATACTATATCATTGTACTCTTTAACCAACTTAGACCATAGACGAAAGGGGTCGGGGCCCGTGGTAAAGGGGGCCCCATACAACATTTTCGTAAAATCTACATTTTTCAATTCAGAGCCACCAAATTTGGTATACTATATCATTGTACTCTTTAACCAACTTAGACCATAGACGAAAGGGGTCGGGGCCCGTGGTAAAGGGGGCCCCATACAACATTTTCGTAAAATCTACATTTTTCAATTCAGAGCCACCAAATTTGGTATACTATATCATTGTACTCTTTAACCAACTTAGACCATAGACGAAAGGGGTCGGGGCCCGTGGTAAAGGGGGCCCCATACAACATTTTCGTAAAATCTACATTTTTCAATTCAGAGCCACCAAATTTGGTATACTATATCATTGTACTCTTTAACCAACTTAGACCATAGACGAAAGGGGTCGGGGCCCGTGGTAAAGGGGGCCCCATACAACATTTTCGTAAAATCTACATTTTTCAATTCAGAGCCACCAAATTTGGTATACTATATCATTGTACTCTTTAACCAACTTAGACCATAGACGAAAGGGGTCGGGGCCCGTGGTAAAGGGGGCCCCATACAACATTTTCGTAAAATCTACATTTTTCAATTTAGAACCACCAAATTTGGTATACTATCTCACGTTACTCTAACTTAGACCATACACGGTTTTTGGAAGGAGTCGGAGCCTGGGGTCAAGGGGGCCCCATACAACATTTTCGTAAAATTTACAGTTTTCAATTTAGAACCACCAAATTTGGTATACTATCTCATGGTACTCTAACTTAGACCGTACACGGTTTTTGGAAGGGGTCGGGGCCCGGGGTAAAGGGAGCTCCATACAAAATTTTCTCAAAATTTTCCATTTTTTACTTTGGAACTGCAACACAATTCTGCACTCCAATACCCTATCTGCGAGCTTAGTTAGAGTACCATGAGATAGTACATATACCAAATTTGGTGGTTCTAAATTGAAAACTGTAGATTTGTATAGCGGACATACAAACAAATATTCAATTTTATGTATATAGATGCGGGAGGGACATGAATTTCGGAATTTCTTTGCCCCAAAATCGCTTTATCTGTAAGTAAATAAGGGTGTGGGGATGATGGGCCTTCAAAATGGGTGTCAGTGTCGCCGTCAAAATTAGAAAAGAATGGTAGGGCCTACCAATTACACTGAGCTGCAAGTCCAACGACCTACGTCTAACACTGTACTTGGTCCGGCTGCACTTTTCTCGTTTAAGTGCAGAGAATTTTGCTACGTTTTTTTTTTTTTTTTTAGAGCAAACACCCAATTTATAGATAGAAAGAAACGCTCTTCTTCTTTAGGAAATAACTTTTCAGATAGACATAAGGCACAAATGAAGTTACCGATTTTTATTCATAAGTTGTAAAATAATTATTCGTTCGTTAAAACAAATTCAGATTAAAAGATTACGAGAAAATGGGCCATTTTTCGAGTGGTCAACAGGAAAATATCCCGGTGGGCCCATCCACCTCTGTCCACCAGCTATTTTAACAGCCGTCAAGAAGAAAAAAGAGTATTCACATTGACTCTGTACTCTCGGACCCTTAGGATCCATGATACCCCTATGCATGATCAGACTGTATCGTTTCATCCACACAGTATTTTTTGTTTGTTTTTTCTTTACCACCATGAGCAACTCGTAAGGTTGTAAGCAGTCGCCCGTCCCTAATTTCGTGCAACTCTTTTCGGGTAAGTGACAGATCCAGCGCATCACCTTTCTGGCTCGAACCAATAGTCAGAGGCCAGCGCCTCAGACCACTCGACCGCCGGGGCAGGCATCTCTAGTATGAACATTTGGTTAAGATATGAGTTTGTTTGTACAGGACACAGATTTCTCTATTTTTGGATACACGATCATCTACAAAATTCCTTTTCCCAGCTTCTCTTACCATCTAACCACGAGAAGCGCCCTAGCGCCGCTGAGGCGCGCTAAGCCCCTTCTACATCAATGCTCGTACACTATAATCATCAGTTCTTCGGCGACAATAACTGTCGTGAATACATTTTGACGCACATAAATTGCTATAACTTCATCGTATGTAAATCTCTAGACAACTATCTCTCTCTCAATTCTCTGCGTATATTAAGGTAACCTATACATTCAATCAAATAATTTTATCTAGCTCTGACTCAGTGATATCAAAATGAAAAAGCTCTTCGAGGAAGTAATGTATCGTTCAGGAAGAAACTAAATTTATATAAGAAAACAGAAACTCAAAAGTAAAGTCATTTAGAGCGATACAATCAGTAATAATTTGATGAACTCGCAGTATTAGTACACTGCTCAACAAAATTAGGAGAGCAGGTGATTTAGCGAGAACAGACAACTACTGGTAAATATGCAGCACACTATAGAAATATATTTATGGAAGAGACAAGAAAATAAAGGATTGAACAAATGAGAAATCATGTTTTACTGCAACAAAGATCATTTTTACAGGAAACACACCTGGTGCCATAAAAAATCATTATTACCCATATCTTTTGGAGAAGAAAAAATAAATATTGACGAACTTTGCCATCGTCTAATAAGGTGTGTAGTCACCTCGAACGTGCAAGACGGTTGAGGGGCATTGAATTGATCAGGTGGTCGAGGAGGTTTTGGGGGATTTTTCCCCACTCTTCAAGAAGGGCATTTGTCAACTGAAGGTGAGTCAACGGAGGTTGTGGTTTAGGAGCAATGTGTCTTCCTAATGTGTCCCAAGCATGTTCGATCGGATTCAAATCCGGGGAGCATGCCAGCCACTTCATACGCTCTATTGTTTCCTCTTCAAGCATCTGATTCACAAGGCACGCTCGATGAGGTCGGGCGTTGTGATTCATAAAAAGGGCTGAATCGCCGATGGCAGCAATATAAGGCACGACCAAGGGTCCAAGAATTTCGTCCCTGTACCTTCGAGCAGTCAGAAACATATTCCGAATAACGTACAGGTCAATAGGCGCACCTAAGCTTATCCCTGCAGAAACAAGCACACTGCCTCCGCCAAAACGCGATCTTCCTTGGACATGCGCTGAATTGTATCGGGTGACACGTTGTCTCCAGATCAGATGTCGTCGATTATCCTGCTCTAGGATGAATCTGGACTCGCTGGAGAAGAGAACTTGGCTCCACTCGGCAGGTGTCCAATCACAGTGTTCTACAGCTCAGTTTCTTCGAGCCATACGATGTCGGGAGGTCAGTGGGACACACACAACTGGCCAACGTGCATACAATCCACGTGCGTGAAAGCGTCTACGAATTGTTTGTGTCCATACGCTTCTTCCTGTTGCCATTAAAAGTTGTCTTTGCAGCTGGTTGGCATTGTGACCCTGTTACGAAGGACTGTTAATGACAAATAACGGTCACCATTTGCGGTGGTAACTCGTGGACGACCTTGACCAGGACGTCTTCGAACACTTCCCGTCTCTTGAAATCGACTCCACAAGCGTGCAATTACACTTCGGCTCACTCCAATGACAGACGCTACCATCCGTTGACTTTGAGTGGCTTCCAACCTTCTTATGGCTCGCCACAAGGTGCTTTCTGGCAAATCGTGTTGATTCGGCATGCTAACATGAGATAACGCAACAAACGGCTTCTGCCGCGACCAGCAGTACAAGAATACAGTTCCGACAGAACCACCTGTTTTATGTGATTGTCGCATCGACGTCACTTTTGAAATCGTTGTTGCTAATTTACATATCGAACTGCTTTCTACAGCTGTTTTTCATTATTCGGAGAGAATCTTTTGACAGTTCAATAACATTTTACTCAACTGCTTTGAATAAAATCGTTTTAAAAGGGTGCTCCCTAATTTTGTTGAGCAGTGTATTTGTCAGCGTGGTTTGCATGCATCCCCCTCCCCATGAAGTGTGATAGCACGGCTGCAATTGAGAGCTTTTGTTCTTTATTCATTATACTGTGTAATTGAATGTACGTACCTTATTGACGTGAGCCCGAGCATTTTTAAAGACTTCGAAGGCTTCATCTAGAGCCCCTGCAATGTTTGTAGCTTCGCTCTCTTCATACTCAATTTCCCGTAGTTCTTGTGACAAGAAGCACTTGTTTTTCGGATTACGGAGATAATCAATGTGTCGCTCTGAAATAATAGAAAAAAGAACTTTCACACATATATCACATTTATACTGTTTCATCAAACTCTATGGAAATGTATTCAGTTCGGTTGTACCTTTTTTCTCATGATACAGCCTTTAGCTGTTCGAAGCAACTCATCCTGACCGTAAATCACAGACTGAAACGGTGAATAAGAAGTGCGTGTAGAATTGTCGTTGTAAGAAATATTTTACGTGAATTCACGTTCGTATACGCGTAAAACCTGCCAATCAAAACTAGCTATTTCCTCGAAAACTGGAATAATGTATTTCGCCGATTCTTTTATTTATTTATTTATTTTTTTGAAAATAGAATGATAAATTTTTTCAGAAAAAACCGTGCTGTTGAGTCGACGAAACAATAAATACATTGCGACTTTGTAGAATAGGATGATAAATTTTTCATGATAAAATCGTTATGCTGACTAAGTCTATAAAACACAATTAATAAATTGCGACTTTGAAAAATAGGATGATAAGTTTTTCAGAAGAAAAAAAAACGTGTTGCTGAGTCTATGAAACACAATAAATAAATTGCGATTTTGGAAAATAGTATGGAAGTGTCGCATGGATTGAATGCTCAAAACTGTTAGCCTAGAATTAGGTGATCATTTTTTTTTTTTTGTCATAAATTTCATGCTTATGAATTTCTGATAGCACAGCACTGAAAAAGATTGCGGCGGGGGGGGGTACAAAAATAACTTCTGCCAACATTTTTCATCATTTCATATTACACAGCTTTTCCGGGGACGGATTTGCAGGAAAGCCTACGAAGCTCCCGCGATGCTGGAGGGTCCCCAAAATAGCCATTTTTTTTCTTTTTCATTTTGCTCCTCAAATAAATAAATTTAAAAAAAGGCATAGAATGGGGGATAGATTCGCTGTTCTTTGTTTTAGAAGTATGATTCCGCCCAAACTAGAAGTATAGCACCAGCGAGTGCTTACTAGCTAAAATGTAGGCTGACTAAAAATCATTATATATATATATACATATATATATATTTTCAAACAGCCGAATCTTTGCACTTGCATTTTCATAGATGTTATTAATAATATTAATGTATGCATCTTCAATACCGCAGGATTTCAGAGCCATTGCAACTGCTGATGGTTTCACCGAATCAAAAGCTTTTTCATAATCGATAAAAGCCATGCACAATGGAAGTTCATATTCCCTCGCTCTTTCAATTAGTTCTCTCAGCACGTGGATATGATCTATTGTGCTGTAGCCACTCCTGAATCCAGCTTGTTCTCTCGGTTGAGCCATGTCCAGTGTTACCTTCAAGCGGTGTGAAGAACTTTAGTGAAGATTTTATAAACCACTGATAGGAGGCTGATAGGTCTGTAGTTCCTGAGATCCTCAATGTCACCTTTTTTATGTAGCAAGATCATTGTAGCGTTGTTCCAATCCTCAGGAATTTTCCCTTCATTAAGGCATCGAGTGAAAATTTGGGCGAGTACTGTTTCGATTTCTCCACTTGCTTCTTGTATGATGTCTACAGTAATTCCATCTTCTCCTGGAGCTTTTCCCCGCTTCATGTTCTTGATTGCATGTGCAACTTCTGCTGGAAGGACTGGAAGAACTCTGGTACTGGTACCTTTCATGATGTCTGGAGTACATGTATCATCCCTTTCATATAATTTGGAGTAGAAATCTTTCACTCTTGTCAAAATTTCGCCTCTGTTTCTTGTTACAGAACCATCTTCTTTTCTCAGTGCCATAATCTGTTTTTTCCCCTTACTGAGATGTCCCTTTGCTATCTTTAGGCTTTGGTTGTTTTCAATTGCTTTCCTTACTAGTTCACAGTTGAATTTCCTTACGTCTTCAGTGATACTTTTTCGTACTGTCTTGCATAGTTCTATATATTCCACTTTGGAAGTCACATCTTCTTTAGTTGTCCTCCTCACTCTTCTTTTTGCATCAACATTTTGGTTTTTCCTGATAATTTGTTCACATGCAATTTGTTCTTAGACCCAGCTAATTTTGTTGCTGTTTCCATAAGAGCTTTGGTTACTTTTCTGTTAACTTCAGAAATATCCACTTCTTCCGATGTTAGGCCTTCTAAAGCAGAGAATCTGTTCTTCAGTTCCAATTTGAAGGCATTATGGTGTTTTTTAAGGTTGGTTATGTCAATACATTTTGTTTGTCTTATGAGCTTGCTACGTTCGAGTTTAGTGTTGAGGTGCATCTTACATCTCACCAATCTATGGTCACTGCCTGTGTTGAACTTGTTTAGCACACTGCAGTCTTCTATGACGAATTTTTTGTTACACATAATAAAATCAATTTCACTTGTCGTCCCATTTGGATGTCTCCATGTCCATTTCCTGTGTGGCTTTTTCTTGAAAAAGGAGTTTAAGATGAAAAACCCTTCTGCCTCTGCAAACTCTACGAGAGTATTTCCACGCTGGTTTCTGTTGCCGTGACCGAATTTACCTACTGAAGTTTCATTCTGTTGCCGTTGCCCTATTTTTGCATTGAAATCTCCCATAATTATCTTCAAGTGCTGCTTACCTTTATTATTTAGATCACGAATTTCCTCATGAAGTTCTTCAATTTCTTCTTCAGCATGACTTGTGGTGGGTGCATAAGTTTGAATAATCTGAGCCTGGTATCTTCTCGAGAGTTGGATAACGAGTCGTGCAGCTCTGTCAGAGGAACTTTCAACTTCTACAACTTTATTATTCAGTTTCTTGTTTATTATAAATCCAACACCACTAGTTCTGCCAGTATCTGTCCCACGATAGTAGAAGAGATGTCCACTTTTCAGTTCAATGAGATCTTCTCCTTTTCTCCTTACCTCACTTAGCCCGACGATGTCCCACTTGATCCTTTGTAGTTCCTCTTCCAATTCAAGAAGCCTTGAATCAGAAGATAGGGTGCGTCCGTTGTACGTAGCCAAGGTCAGCATCAGATGGCAGCCTAGTCCGGTCCTCCGGGGATTCTTAGCACCCTCTGCCTTCATGTCGCACTGGCCGCTGCCTTGGCCAGGTACATTCCAGCTGCCGGAGACTGAGGGCCAAGATTTAAGTTGTGGAGCCATTTTGGAGGGGTTTGGCCATAACTCACCACGCTGGCCAAGCGGGTTGGTGAGTGTGGGATAGCATTTCCTCTAATCCCGATGGTATAGTTATACCGAAAAGGAGTGAGACAAGGTGACACCATATCTCCGAAGCTCTTTAATGCCACATTGGAAAATGTCTTTCAATCACTGAACTGGGAAAACAAAGGGATAAAGATTAATGGAGATTATCTAACCCACCTTCGTTTTGCTGATGACGTAGTCATTTTTGCAACTACCCCATCAGAGCTGCAGAGTATGATCCAGGAACTTGCTGACAAGAGTAAAGAAGTGGGATTAAAAATGAACTTTCTGAAGACAAAAGTGATGTACAATGCTTTTACAAGAAATGAAGATTTATCGATTGATGGAGAAAAGCTGGAGATGACAGACACGTACGTTTATCTTGGACAGCAGATATCAAGTGAGGGTCACATTGGTGAAGAAATTAATCGGCGTACAAAACTTGCCTGGAGAGCTTTTGGAAGAAACAGCATAATTTTCAAGAGCAATATGCCATTATGTCTTAAAAGAAAAGTGTTTGATCAATGCATCCTTCCAGTGCTTACGTATGGTGCAGAGACGTAGACCTTAGCTAAAAGAGACATACAAAGGCTGCAGACAACTCAAAGTAGCATGGAGAGGTGCATGCTTGGTGTAACCAGGAGAGATAAGAAGAGGAACTCGTGGATCCGAAAAATGACAAGAGTGGAAGACATCATGATCAGAGTTAAATCCCTGAAATGGCAATGGGCTGGACATACTGCCAGAAGAACAGACCATCGATGGACAGCCGAAATTTTAGATTGGATTCCAAGGGACAGGAAAAGACCCAGAAGAAGACCACATGGAAGATGGGTGGATGAAATTCGAAAGTATGCGGGAGTGACATGGAGGAGACTGGCACAAGACAGACCGTTGTGGAGGAAACTTGGGGAGACCTTCGTCCAGCAGTGGATTGATAATGGTTGACAATGATGATGATGATGATATATATATATATATATTATTTAGGGGACAAGGGACCTTTCCCCCAAGTGTTTCATTTTTTGTTAAAAGGCGATTTACATTAGAAAAAAATGCTTTAATTTAACAAAAATGCGTCGACTTACGTTAGAAAATGCTTTATTTTTTCCTTCTCTTCTTCATTAACTTTTATTTTATCCTGATGATTTCAAAAATTTTCATTTTTTGTCGGCTCCCCCGAAATTTTTTTTTATATACGCCTCTAATTATCATCAATCATTATTAATCCACTGCTGGATAGTCTCCTGAAGTGCCTTCCTCAACTTTCTGTCTTGAGCATGTTTTTCCAGCATTCCGAATTCCATCCACCTATCTCCCACATGGTCTTCTTCTGGATCATTTCCTGCACATTCCCTTAAGATACGAGTATGTTGGCAGGCAAAACACACTATTTCCTATTTCTGCATACATGATCATCTAAAAAGCTTCCTTTGGCCAGCTTTTCTTTCTACCGAACAACGATAAGTGCCTTAGCGCCGCTAAGGCGCGCTGAGCCCCTTCTACATCAGTGGATGAAGGTATGCTTGCAGCTAGCAGGGAGCTAGAGGAGGCTTGACTCCCTTGCGGGAAAGATATCCCCTAGGAAACGGGCTTTGCTGTGAATTCTCTGCTCGGTGGTTTACGAAAACCATCTTTGTATTTCATTATAAGCATAAATAATCTATTTATTCGCGTATTGCGCTCTTGTTTTAAAAAGAAGTTGAAAAAATTAAGGTGCTACAGAGCAAGCGATGGATAACTAAAAAAAAATTACTTCTTGATGTGATCATTTGGAACAGCTGTGCCAATAATTCTTTATCACATCGGCACAAGACTTAGTCAGAGAAGAGAGAAATACCTTTTATTTTATTTTTAAAGAGAAGCGTAAAATTTGGAAGAACATTATTAAAAGAAAAAAACAAAAACAAAGGCAAAGGTTGAGGCGATTGCGGTGAAGAATAAAACACTGTTTGTCTCTGAGTAAGAGACTATAAAATTTTAAGCTTAAATTAAAAAAACTTTCTTGTAGTTCCTACAAAGAAGTGTCGTTAGGAGGCTTTAGCTAAATATATTTCTCTGGGCCTTTGGAAAACAGTACTGGAGGGAAATCTTTGTACGTGTGTGAGAGAGAGAGAGAGAAAGAGCATTCAACATTTTCTTATTAAAAGCCTTGCTGTAAGTACGAGTGGTTCCATGATTCTTTTTATGGGAGAAAAGGAATTTGTTGAGGAGAATATAAGGTCTCTTGGTTTTTTTAATCGGGAGAGGGTTTGGTTGTGGACCACGGTAAGAAGAGGCTACCTCCGACCACCAGCGAAAAATCATGTCTGATTAAAGATGGAGAAAAAGTGGAACCCTAAGAAAACGAGTAGAATGAGTCGAAATACGACATCAATGACTATTCGATGACGATCCGCTAAAAAAATCAGAATATTAAACTAAAGCACTAAGTAGTTTTCCATTTTAGTTGGGACTTGCCTCCGCCAATAAAAAACTTGGAACTAAACTGCCATCATGCACATTCAGGAAATGTGATTTAGTTTTTTATATCTCAAGAGAAAGAGAAAGTTCGGTTGTTTTTTTCCTCCTTTTTTAATATTCGTATTTTGTATTTTATTTTATGTTTTTACTTTTGGGCTTGTAAAAATTATTCGCTAGTGAAGTAAATTAACAAAAGAACGAAGAAACAAAGCAAAACTTGCGTCCGCATTCGCGGAAAAATAGAGTTTGTAGCTGAACACAAAGCTCCACAGACAGGGGCGGATTGGGACGGCCAAAGTAGGCCGGGGATTTTGGTCTTAGAGTTCACTACAAAACCCCACGTACTTACAGGGGAACAACACCTCATAAATTTTCTCACGAAAGAAATTCTGTTAGATCCTGAATGGAAGCGAACTGTTGAAATATGCATTATAAAAAGAATTCAGTTGTGAGCAAATTTCTACAATTTAACGGTGAAATAATTTTAAAGTGTCAAACCACGCTACATTCAATCATGAGAGGATTTATTTTATTTCTAGGTAATTATTTTTCATTGAAAATTTTGGTTTTCACAGAGATGGGAGAAAAAAACACGAATATTTTGAAGACCGCAATTTCAACTAAATCACCGTGAATATCATTCTAAAAGTTGAAATGTGCACATACCACACAGCGATTTTCCTACGCAATTAATTTCTATATTTATTTGGTAACTGATCACCGTCTGCAGAATAGTATTCGTACCTCTTCCTTGAGTAGATGCCTTTTTAAAATTTATCCATTTGATCCATGTGAAACAGTACTGGTAAATTCTTGTTTCTCTTACGATAAATGTGAGTACCACAAGAATTTTGGAATATCTCTGTTAGAGAATCGCTTTGTTCTCTGTGTTAGTCTGTGGATAGGGAATGGGGATAATAAGCGATTACAATGACCACTAATGTCTCCTAGGTTACAAAAGGAGGGTAGCGCCTACCAATTAACCTGGGCTCCAAGTTCAGCGATATATGTCTAATTTCAGTTAATTTTAGCTTAATTAATTTGTACGAGCGTGCTTGGTCCAGCTGCCTCTTTCTCACGTAAAACATTTTGTTACAGCATTTCAGAACAAATGTTCAACATATAGACGGAAGAACCCGCTTCCCCCCCCTTATTTTTTTTAAGGAAATAACTTTTCCGACAGACAGAAAGCTCAAATGAAGTTAGCGATTCTTATTTACAATCAAAAATTATTACAGCCTATTCCTTCTGAAAAATTCAGATAAAAAAAAATGCAGGTAGCCTCAGTTCTGATTGAGCCGTCAGTTTGGAACGTAGGACTACGACATGAAGATCGGAAAGTTAAAATGATCTAGTAGGGTATGGTTTCAAAGCGTTTATTTACTTTGTTATAGCCAACACAGGTCTATGACACGAAAAGTAGCTTACATAATTTTTACAAATAATACATTGCGAACAAAAAGCAGATCGGTACACGAAATATCCAACGTGGTGCTCTGTCTTCTTGGGCTTCTTACATTCCTCAGCACTTGCTCTTGTCTCTCGTTTTGATTTCCTCCACTTTTGTTTGCGTTCATTCTACGAATCTCGCGGCATTGTCGAAAACATTAACCCGTTCACATGAAAACAATTTTTAAAAATTTTAGTTTAAAGCACTTGCAATATGCTTTTTAAATATTTGAATAGATCTCGTCGAGAGCTTTTAAACGATACCATGCGCAGTCGTGTTGCGCCGACGGTTACCGAGATAGACTAAGTCAAACGCGGCAGCACATCCAGAAATATTGCATCACCTCACCCGCGCACAGGGAGCTAGGGGGAGTGTCGCGTGCACGATGTATTGCGCAGTACGCGAATCGAATTCCATGCTGTTCACGAATATGCTCACACAATTAGTGTGCGGTACGTATTTTTAACGCTATCATGATTTCAATTGGGACCTATTTTTGTTACAGGCGGTCGGCCGTAAGTCGCCCCATGCTATCCGTGGAGTTAGACGTAGTCCTACGTCAAAAATACGAGAAAGAAGGTCGTTTCTCGGCTGGTCCACTGGGAAACATCCCGGTGTCCCGGTGGGCTAAACAGTCCCTGACCACAGGTGGCACTTCAGCCACCTTTGGTTCTGGAACCTCTGGATGAAGGACATATACAATCTTTTAAATGAATTGTTTTGTTCCTGACTAGAGAATCAACATATAATAACGAAACACCGCAGTCGGACTTTTTTTATTTATTTTATTTTATTTTTGAGGGTAGTTATGGTGGTTTAAAGGCTTTTATGAGCATCTGAAACTAAGAGTAGTCGCTTGGGGGCCCAGTTGCTCCTGAAATGGGGCACAGCTTGCACCGTAGGGAAGATATAACACTCATGGCTCATTTGAGGTTCGTATACTCGGGGCCCAGCTCGCGCGATTAAGTAAAAACCTAGAACCTGCACCTCTAACCACTCGGTGAACTAACGTCAATGTTCGGAGATTACATTTCTACAGCACTGAAAGGAAGACAAAACTAACAATCTTGACTTTTCGTTTAAATTAACTGTTTTCATCATGTCAGTTTGCTATAACGCCTTCTTCGCCTTCACTGTAATTATGACGATTTCTTTCATTCAGAATCATGTCAGTTATTTTCACCATGTCACTGAGTCATAGGCGCCGACCGGGGGAGGGTGGTGGGGTAAGGTGAATCTTTCCCCTCCAACAGAAGCGGACTGTGCCGTTGGGATACCGGGAGAATTCCCGGTGGGCCTCCATATTCTCGCCCGGTAGGCCTAATGCTAACTCATGAAAACGAAAGAAGTAAATATATGAGAGTCATAACAAAAGTTCTGCACACGTTAATCTAAAACGGAAGCCGATGATGCAACCGGGAAAATTATTGCGTCGTGTCAAGGTCAGATTCTTAGCAACGCAGTGCTGTCAAAACGACGCGCAATCATTTTCTGTGTGGGCGTGTGAGGGTTTGGAAATAGAAGCGTGCAGCAACTCGTGTCGAGTCACGGCGTTAGACCAGCTCTCGTACGTGTAAATAGAAACTCCACACAGATCCACACTGCCTTGCAAAAAGTTTGTGGGGAAGGAGCTCTTGATGGAAGCGCAATTTCTCGCTGGGCATCGCGCTTTCGGGAGGGCCGAAGCAGCATCGCAGATGATCACCGCTCAGCCCGACCAAACGGCGGCAGACAAAACATCTATCATCATTGTTGCAACGCTTCTCGAAGAGAATCGCCGTTTGACAGTCAAGAAGATTGCTCATGAGGCAGATTTGTTCACCATGTCTGTTCACCGAGTTTTGACCGACTCGCTGGGAAGAAGAAAAATCGCTGCGCGCTGGGTGCCCCATCAAATCACCCCCGAGCAGAAGGTAGCCAGAGTGAGCATCGCACAGGATCACCTCCACAAGCTCGAAAGGGAGGGCAACACCTTCCTGGGCAGAATGGTCGCAACTGATGATACTTGGACCCGCGATTTTGAGCCGGAACTGATGTGACAATCAGCGGAATAGAGGCGTCCAAATTCCCCACGCCCATCAAAGTGTCGTCGGCAACAATCCAAAGTGAAGCAAATGATGATTTTTGCGTACGATGCCCAGGGTTTCGTGGTCTGTGATCGAATGCCGGTAGGGCAAAATGTGAACGCTCAATATGAATGTGACTTCCTGAGGACAAATTTGAGACCGAAAATTCGTCAAAATCGCCTCAACTCTTTGGAAGCGGGAACGATCTTACTGCATGACAACACATTGCGTCATGGTGTAGCGTCGATACGGAGACTTTTGTCGAAATATGGCTGGGAAACTTTATCCCACCCACCATACAGCCCTGATCTCAGTCCACCCGACTTTGATTTCCCAAAGTTAAAAAAATTGGCTCCGTGGCATCCGCTACGAATCGCTGGACGAACTGTCATTGGACGTAACCCGAGTAATACGACAGCTGAACAAAGATGGCGTGCTGCGGGGTATCTAGGAACTACCTCACCGTTGGCAAACTGTCTTTAGCAGTGGAGGGAGTACATTGAACGGCAATAAGGTAAGTTTTCTCCGTTACTTCACACTTTTCTCAAAAATAGACAGTGTGCAGGACTTTTGTTAGGACCCCCGTATTCGTGCACTTCAATATTTTTGTACCGTCCCGGTGGCGCAGTGGTCTAAGCGATGGCCTCTGATTATTCGTCCGAACGGGGTCCGGGTTCGAATCCCGGTGAGGCATGGATGCTGTGTTTGTCTTACGGCACTGGCTCTCTCCCTTCTCTGGAACCAGTGACCCTAAATTAGGGACGGGCGACTGCTTATAGCCCATTGAGTTGTTCACGGTGGTCGTTAAACCTCCAATCAAAAAAAAAAAAAATTTTGTAGAGAAAAGCAAGTAATTACCAAAACGATAAGGTTTGTCTACCACTTGAAAAGCTTCGAAAAGCAAAAAACGTAGGTAGCAAATTTTCTGATGAGACAAACCCTGTTTTAGTACACCCATTTCCCCTTTCTTGAATTTCTAACTTAAGCCCCGTCCCTTTGGCCTAATAACTTCTACCACAGTCCGCTTTTTTTAATTTTTTTTGTTGTTGTTGGAGGTTTAACGACCACCGTGAGCAGCTCAGTAGGCTGTAAGCTGTCGCGCGTTCCTAATTTAGGGCCACTGGTTCCGGGGAAGGGAGAGAGCCAGTGCTGTAAGACAAACACAACATCCATGCCACACCGGGATTCGAATCCGGACCCATCGTGGACGAATGAGCAGAAGCCTTCTCTTAGAACACTGCGCCACCGGGGCAGCCCGCTTTTGCCAATCGTATTTGAATAATATCGTCTGGGATATAAATTCGAAATTCATTATGTACGTTAATGCTGCATAGAGGTTTACTTGCGTAAAATTTTGGAGTTGCTGCTGTTTCTATGTACATGCTTTTCATTTTTATTTGTACGAGAGCTGTATTTGATTTACTACTTTTCGAGCTTTCCAATTACACGAATTCTTGAACTGCAGTTCTGTGAAGACTGGAAAAAGACTTTTTCCAGTTGAAAGTAATTCTTGAACTGCAGTTCTGGGAAGACTGCAAAAAGACTTTTTCCAGTTGAAAGTAATTCTTGAACTGCAGTTCTGGGAAGACTGGAGAAAGACTTTTTCCAGTTGAAAGTAATTCTTGAACTGCAGTTCTGGGAAGACTGGAGAAAGACTTTTTCCAGTTGAAAGTAATTCTTGAACTGCAGTTCTGGGAAGACTGGAGAAAGACTTTTTCCAGTTGAAAGTAATTCTTGAACTGCAGTTCTGGGAAGACTGGAAAAAGACTTTTTCCAGTTGAAAGTAATTGCACAAAAAATTAATTTTCGCATTCTGTACACTTTATAAATTTGCGCTGAAATTCTGGACATTTCCAATGTTCAGAATTTCAGTGCCAATTTTCTCAGGAGATTTTTTTGCAGTTATTTCATTTATTACAGGTAAGTCTTGAAACAGAAATTAATTTTTGACACATTTGGATTTCCGTTCTCACTAAAACCAAAGAAAGTGTTACACGTTCTGAATTCGGGAGGGGGGGCAATGTTTGTGAATGGCCGTAAGTGCTGCGGTAAGGACTGAATAAAGTCTTCTACAGTTTCTTTCAGAGAACGTCTGTTTCTTATCAGCAACGGAAGTAATATTTTTCTCACATTAAATTTTATTAGAAATTTGCGGTGTGTCCTGGAAATTGGTTAAAATGTTGTTAAATGTATAACGAAGTAAATTTCTCCGTCATTTCTGTCCACGCCAGGATTCGAACACGGATCCCCTCATTCCGGAATAAGTCACTCTACCAATTGAGCTACGCGGACGTTTTATTCCGATTCCTATCTGCCTTTATGTCGTGTGCGTCCTTCTGGCAGGTACGTCACATCTCCTGGTACGTTACATCATCTCCCCCTTATTTTATTTTTTTATTCGAAGTGCTGGAGAAGGGATTCTCTTATTTTTCCTATCTCGCGGTGTGGAAATAACATCACACCATTGCGAGATTTTGAACGGTCGGGTCATCCGGATAGTTCGGGCGCCATTATAACGAAGTGAATTTCTCCGTCATTTCTGTCCACGCCAGGATTCGAACCCGGATCCCCTCATTCCGGAATAAGTCACTCTACCAATTGAGCTACGCGGACGTTTCATTCTGATTCCTATCTGCCTTTACGTCGTGTGCGTCCTTCTGACAGTTACGTCACATATTCTGGTACGTTACAAATGTTATTGCCTCATACAAAAAAATCCTCAATGATTCACAGACTTGTGTTGAAAAGATGTTTAAACAGTAAACGGCGATGCTGATATAACGCTTTTTTAGGGGGGGGGGGGGGTTACCTTGATATTTTTTCCCAAAAGTACGCCCCTCAAAATCAACTCAACTTCCAGGGCCGTTTATGGGTCACCAGTCCGCCACTGCCCTCCAATAATTTTACTGGGGGCAGTGCCCACCTAATATTTTTCATCCTGTTTAATTAAATAAGTTTTTGTTTTTGTATGTCATTTTCAAAGTACCTGAGTTGAAATATTTCTATAGAGAAAAAAATGTTTTCCCAGGCTATCGTGTGGTAAGCTAATTGCAAAATTACATTTCTTTCCTTTATAAGATGGACCAAGCTCCATCTTATGAGGCCAAGGTTATTTATTTCTAGAAAAATAATTAGTAAAATTTTTTTTCCCATATTCATCATTGCTCATTTGATATGAAAACTGATTTCCAGCAGAGGCGTAATTACGGCGAGGCAGCTCAAGAGAGCGTGCAAAAATCACTGCATACAAACTGATTAAAATCGGAATCGAAATTTTGCAGAAGTTTCTGGTGCATCTTTTGCGGCAATACTTTGTGGTTTGTTTATTTACAGAATTTGCTTATAACATCTTTTGCCAGTTTCGGTATCTTTGTAGCCTAAAATTCGAATTGCTTCGTCAAAATGTGCGGGGGGTGTAATTTTTTCACATCCAGAAATGAAGCGCGGTTGTAAGATAAGGATGTCGTTCACATTGCTGAATATTTTCTGTGGGTAATTCGATCATTACTGCTCTACAAAAAGCTGCATTTAATGTGATACCAAAAGTCAGAACTCCAAAGCAGTTCGGAATCTCATTACTTTTTTTACCTTTTGTATTTTGCAGCCCATTTAGGGATGTAAAATGCAAAAGATGCTGTAAGTTAGGGAAAGGGGAAGTACGAAACCGTTGTGCTGAGTTCTGCCATCCATTTCCAACATTCAAGAGGGGAAAATGTCGTTCCCATCTGGGATAACAAATGACACCTAGTTCAATAATGCCTATTTTACTTTAGCATACCTCAAAAAAAAAAATTTAAGTGTTAGATTGTTGAAATACAATGAAAATGGCCGTAAGTGCGGCGGTAACTGCGCAAAGTTCTTACTCTGGTCAGCCGAAAAACTATCCTATTAAGATCAATTGCGCAACCGTTAATGATAATTAGTTAGCAATTAACTACGAGAGAATGTGATAAAGAAAAGATAGCATAGATTTCTGTATAAAGCGAAACACCAGAAGCTATTTCCTGTGACCAAGGTTAGTTATTTTGAAAAATTGTAATTACATATGCGCCGGAAAATCTGTGCGTAATCAACACACAAACC
This sequence comes from Macrothele yani, assembly GCA_039090855.1. Taxonomy (NCBI): domain Eukaryota; kingdom Metazoa; phylum Arthropoda; class Arachnida; order Araneae; family Macrothelidae; genus Macrothele; species Macrothele yani. The sequence continues at coordinate 46,891,377 of CM077004.1, forward strand.
CAGTGGCACTGTTCCTATAAACTTATCCAACAAGCATGGTTATACTATTTCAAGAACCAAGCGCTAAAGGGCTTTTTTGTGTTAACGACTTCGGTGGGGGAGGGAGGGGGCAATGTTTGTGGCTTATCCCGGTCGCAGAAATGCCTAGTTATGATTGTCGGCCCCGTATTGTGTTTGGCATGTTCTCGTGATATGTGGTAAATGTTTATAGCAATTATAAAAAAAAAAAAAGTTAGTAAAATCATACAATGCATTGATTATGATTCGCTTTCCAACATACCAGAAATCATCGCTCAAGTTATGAGGATAATGGCTGTGGAATAAATCTCGCTCCTGTGCCCTGACCTTTGATCCCATTTCGATGATATTCAACAGAACCGGTTCAGTATACCTCCTAAATAACATGATAAAGTTTTGTCGCAATCGATGCATAAGGGCTATGGAATAAATCCCGCTCCTGTGTTTTAACCTTTGACCCCATTTCGCCTTTTTTCAACAGGATTCGTCCCCAGGCAGGCCCGCACAACATACTAATATTTCATTAAAATCGAAACATTTTTACGTAAGTTATGACGCATAATGGCGATGGAAGGGATTCCGCTCCTATGTCTTGACCTTTAACCCCATTTCGCCCATTTTCAATAGGGTTTGTCCCCAGGTGGTGCCCTACCACCTACTAAAATTTCATCGAAATCGAACCTTTTTTACGTTAGTTATGAACCATAAGAGCAGTGGAATGGATCCCGCTCCTATGTCCTGAACTTTGACTCCATTTCGTTCACTTTCAATAAGGTTCCTTCCCAGGTGTTCCCCTACCACATACTAAAATTTCATCGGAATCGAACGATTTTTACGCGAGTTATCGTGCGGACGGACATACGCACACAACGCGTGACGCAATGAGGCTGATGGGAATCGCGACCATCTTCCCGCAAGAGTGTGACGTCATAAAACTTTAATAGGACCCACACACATCGCGTGACGTAATGAGACAGATGGCGTGACCGCGCGCCAACATCTGAATCGCGAGAGTGTGACTTCATAAGATTTCTAAGCATAGGTAACATTAATGGGACGACGCCATGACACTATAAACGTGGTAATTCGGGGTGGTTATTTAACCCACTAAAGGAATTTTCCTAAAGTCGAGATCAAGCTAAATCTATTTCCAGTAACAGGAAACGGTAGGTCAACTACTTTCAACAAAATCCTTAGAGCCGTTTTCAAAATAAAATTTACATACATACAAGAATTGCTCCTTTAAGGTGGACGTCAAGTAATTTTGCTTCCTGTACTTCCAATGGAAAAACTTCTGTACACATTTTCTTCCCAATTAATGCGTTCCCAGGGATGAAAATTTGAACATCGATTAAAATAGCTTCATTTTAAAACTTGGAATACTTAATATTTTCTAAAACGTAACGATAATTATGCAATCAAACATTTGTTTGTCTACTGACGTCATGAAAGTACAGGTCGCGCCATCTTTTTTCTGAACAATTAATGCGTTCACAAAGATGAAAATTTGAACATCGATTAAAATAGCTTCATTTTATAACTTGGAATACTTAATATTTTCTAAAACATAACCATAATTATGCAATCCAATATTTGTTTGTCTGCTGACGTCATCAAAGTAGAGGTCGCGCTATCCTTTTTCTGGTTTCAACACCACCAAAGGAAAATTTATTGATTTTTAATATAATTATGGTTATGTTTTAGAAAATATTAAGTATTCCAAGTTATAATAATATGAAGTTATTTTAATCGATGTTCAAATTTTCATCCTTGGGAACGCATTAATTGTGAAGGAAATGTGTACAAAAGTTTTTCCATTGGAAGTATAGGAAGCAAAATTACTTGACTTCCACCTTAATAGTATGGGATATGGGCGATGGAATATGGGCGATGGAATGGATCCCAATCCTATGTCCTGACCTTCTACCCCATTTCTTCCATTTTTCAAGAGGGTTCGTCTCTAGGTGGATCCATACCACATACTAAAATTTCATCGAAATCGAACCATTTTTACGCACGTTATGACGCATAAGGGCAATAAAATGGATCCCGCTCCTACGTCGTGACCTTTGACCCCATTTGTCCCATTTTCAATAGGGTTCGTCCGCAGGTGGTCCCCTACAACATACTAAAATGTCATCGAAATCGGACCATTTTTACGCCAGTTATCGTGCGGACAGACGGGAAAAGCTGGAGAATATAAGCCTCTTCAACTTACGGTTGGAAAGCGTAAATAAAAGCACAGAAACTTATAATTACTAGCGCCTGTTTGGAAATAAAATCGCTTTGGATATTTTTATAAAATTGCAGGATGAATTTGAATTTCAAAAATATTAATATTCAGCAAGAGAATATTTGTTCCCTTGTTCATTTACCGATTAGCGATTGAAATTGCGTCTTAAAATATATGTTTAATATCGTAGTTCATGTTTTGGCCTTTTCTTTCATTTTTCTCCTAACAATCGGAAAGACGTGCCACTCCCACGTCTGATCTTTTCACAACCTGCCTCCCCCCCCCCCCCAATAATTTAGTGCAGTTCACCATGTCACTGAGTGGAATTTTTCACACGGTGGCTTCCTGTTAGCGCTCGAAAAGAAAGTACGTATTTTAGAACTTTTCGTTACTTTCAAGCTGCAGTATACCGGAATGCAATTTTAAAGTAAAAAAATGCAAGTTCACAGTTGTACTGTTCTAGTAAAAAATATGCAGGTACATGAGTGATTTATTTTCGAATTTCTATCAATTAAATCCGTAATTTGGATGCCACAGTATTCTAAGTAAAGTGTTTTGTGTAAAAAAGTGAGCACCGCTATATGTATTCAGACGTATCAGATTCTGTTAGAACGACACTCAGACACTGTGAAAACACAAGTTTCTCCGTGGCGGGGAACAAACCCGCTCTCCTCTCACTCCGGAATAAGTTGCTCTTCCAACTAAACTACACGGACGGAATATATCGCTGCAGATTTGTCATCTTGACATGTGCTTTACCACTGTAGTACGTCACAATACAACGAAATAAATAACGGTGTCTCTGCGCCGATGTTTCAACCAGCTGTATGTTTTAAGCTTCCAAATTTTTAAACATATACTTTCAAAACTGTATATTCCATAAACACTGAGAATAAACATTTTTTTTTTTTTCAGTTACAGTCGAACTCGGTTATAGCGACACCTAGGCTATATTGTAAAATATTGAGTGGTACTAATTTCCACAATTAAGTACTAATCTCCTTCATCGGTTATGTGTCACTCGTTTATAGCGACATAAACTTCGTGGTCCGTTCTCTGCTGTTATAAGTGAGTTCTACTGTATTTTTATATACCTTATACCCTCTGTTATTTCGGTTGTTTGCTTTTTACATCAATAGTCAATATAAACTGTCTACTTACCTGCAGTATTACTGTAACTTATTACAGCAACTCTGGTGGCATTTACGTCCACGACAACATGGGTCAGGAATGATTCCACGAAACCTATTTCTATCTCGAAGTTGGCTGCTCCGACACTCCCAGATCTGTCTAAAAGAAACACCACTTCTGCTTTTCCCTGCAGCAAATTGTTCTTCGTTAAGAAATCCACAACTTCGTTTTCGTCTTGTTTTGCTGAATAAACGCAAACGAGAAGAAAGAAGAAACACCAGCTTAAACACCAGGAGTTGGAGCAACGTCGATTTATACTGCAGAACATTTTCTGTAATGCTGACACAGAACAGAAACCGAAATGAGGTAATGAATGAGGTGAGCACGTTATTTATGATTCACTGCTTTGGAAAAATTAGAGATGCCAAATACGATAGAGCGAAGGGCTTCTCTCTGAGAAACAAAGTACTTGTCAAGATCGAGAAAAAGACAGCGATAATACCTCATCATCTGTTTACAACGCTTAGCCCTCTGTGACCTTGTGACCTCGGAAAATGCGCATTGGTCGCTCTTTGTCCTTTCAGCACTAAGTTTCAGTTTTGTAGAGGAACACTGCCAACGTCTGATCGCGAGTTCCGATGAAGGAAGTGTGATGTTTACGAAACGGAAGTAGTTTCTCAGCTTGCACGAACAGATTCTCTGACGCGAGGAAGCGAAATCGGCTTCAGGAGCGAACTTTCAATATCTCCTTACGCTGCACCGGAAAGCACTGCACAATTTGCTTGCGCAACCCAAGACTATTTTGCATAGATTAATCTTAAATGTATGTCATAGCGGATACAGTAATCACAGATAGAGGCCATTGTTTCATATCCTTTACGAAAATAGAATTAAGAAAGGGAACGGAACTTATGGGAATTGGAGTGGGTCGTAAAATCAGTTCTCTCCCCCCCCCCTGCACTTAAGAAAAACCAGTAAAAGAATTACGCCAAAAGTCAGCATACATCGTCCCCCCCCTTCTCCCCAACATACTCACACACACCGCCCCATCTCCCAACTCTCTTGCTTACATCACATCATTCTCTCGACTTGGGCGGTAGAATAAATTTAGAAATGTTTAACTAGATTAGAATATCAGAAAAGACATTTTCTGTCTTTCACCTCAGCCAGATACCGGCAGTGCAGTGGTTTAAGCGATGGCTTCTGATCATTCGTCCGAGATGGGTCTGAGTTCGAATCACGGTGAGACATAAATGTTGTGTTTGTCTTACGGCGCTGGCTCCCTCCCTTCCCTTGAGTCAGTGTCCCTGAATTAGGGACGAGAGACTGCTTATAGCCCACTGAGTTACTCACGGTGGTCTTTAAAACTCCAATTAAGAAAAAAAAAGTCTGGCTCAGTTGTGATTGAGCCATTAGTTTGGAACGTAGGACTACGACTTACAGATCGGAGAGTTCAAATGAACTATAGTCGAGTATGGTTTCAAAGCGTTTTTTTTTAAATTTGTAATTTCTCTCATTCCTCATCACTTGCTTTTGCCTCTCGTTTTGATTTTTTTCCACTTTTGCTTGCGTCCAATCTGCGAATTCCGCGACATTGTCAAAAATGTTAACCCGTTCACACGAAAACATTTTTTTAATTTTAGTTTAAACCACTGCTATATGTTCTTTATATATTTGAATAGATCTCGTCAAGAGCTTTAAAACGATACCAATCACAGTTGTTTTGCACTCACGGTTGTCCAGATAAACCGCGTTGTTTTCAAAAGTGTTAACCAGTTCACAAGAAAACATTTGTTTAAATGTTCAGTTCAAACCACTGCAAGAGGTCTTTCGTATATTTGAATAGATCTCGTCGAGAGCTTTAAAACGATGCCACGCACAGTTGTGTTGCGCTCACGGTTGCCAAGACAGACTGCGTCAAACGAGGCGGCACACCCAGAAATATTGCATCATATCCCCTGCTCACAGGGAGCGAGGGGAGCGTCGCGCGCACGATGTATTGCGCAGTACGCGAATTGGACTCCATGCTGTTTACGAATATGTTAACACGATTAGTGTGCGGCACGTATTTTTAACACTATAATGCTTTTAATTGGGACCTATTTTTGCCACAGGGGGTCGGCCGTAAGTTGCTCCATACTATTCGCGGAGTTAAACGTAGTCCTACGTCCAAAAAAAAAAAAAAAAAAAAAACTAGTTTCCCGTCCCCTGGCTTTAGTCACCTTATGGGCTCAATCTGATGACGTAGCGAGACCAAAATATGAGGGATTTGGGGAGGTTGGCATAGAAGAAAAATATGCGGGACACACAACATTATCTTAGCTACAGGAACTGTTTTGTCTTATTAACGGTAGATTTGGAAATTAAATGTAAACTAAGTCTTCGCTTTAATTTTTTTTAGGGGTGGAGGATACCACTGTGAGCAATTCCAATGGTAATAAGCAATCCCCCCCCCCCCGTAATTTCCGGCTATTCATGGTTCAGGGGAGAGGGCCAGCGCCTTGGGTCGCGCACACGAATTGATGGCACCTTCCTGATGATGGTCACGAAGTTAGAACTTTAGTATTTGCTAGTAAAAAAAGACGGAGCACCCTGAAAAACTGCAAACAATTATTTGCTGATGGAACTTTTCAAAGTTGCAGCAAGCAGTTCTACCAGCTATATACACTGAAGTGCCAGAAAAACTGCATGGTACAGACGAGCTTATGCAAAATAAATAGCAACGTCACCTATGCGCGTACTCGGTTGCGTCCGCCAGTGCGTGTATAAAGCGATAGACATCCTTGCCAGCTGTCAGAGCTGTTTTCGACATGAGAATGACAAGTAATAACGATTTAAGCGATTTTCTACGCTTTGCAATAGTTGGCGCTCGTGAGATGGGCCGTAGTATTTTGAAGGTAGAAAACGCAGTTCGGATTTTCACGGACGACCATTGCAAGGGTGTACCGTGACTACAAGAATTCCGGCAAAACCTCCAACCTACGATACCAGTGTGGCCGTAAAAAGACATTGGGTGACTGTGACCATCATCGGCTGTCAATAATCGTTTCACGCGTTAGGCGTGCAACACTCTCGCAGGTATCACCGGAATTCAGTGCTGGAGCCTCAACAAGCATCAGCGTCCGGACTGTGCAACGTACCCTGCACGATATGGGCTTTGGGAGGCGACGTCCTACTCGAGTCCCCTTGATGGGTGCACGACACAGAGCTATGTGCCTCGTTTGGGCACAGCAACACCGCCACTGGACGCTTGATGACTTCAAACAAGTAGCCTGGTCTGACGAGTCGCGTTTCCAACTGTATCGGGAAAATGGAAGAATTCGTGTGTGGCACAAACCCCATGAAGCCATGGATCCTTCCTGTCAACAGGGAACTATACCGGTTGGTGGGGGGGGGTCCGTAATGGTATGGGGTGTGTTTAGCTGGACTTCACTAGGACCCCTGGTACGTCTATAAACGCCTGTGACCGGCCAAAGCCATGTCCGCATCCTTTCTGACGAGATACACCCGTTCATGTCCTGCATTCATGCTGGTGGGTTGGGTCTGTTCCAACAGGACAAAGCACCTCCAAACAAGTGTCGGGACGCCACATTATGGTTAGAGGAGCATTCATATGAGTTTGGGGTGTTGCCATTCCCACCCAAGTCTCTAGATCTGAACGTGATAGAACACATTTGGGATGCCATGCAGCGCGCTATCGAACACAGGAGTCCGAGACCTCGGAATACACTCGAATGGTGGAACGCTCTGCAGGAAGTATGGTGTGCATGGTGTGCATTGCCTACAAGCAGCATATTTCCAGAAGCTAGTGGAGTCCATGCCCCGTCGTATTTCTGCGAGGTGAACATTTTTTCGACGGGGGGGGGGGGGGGGGGGGGGGGGGGGCAAACGTCATCTCATGCCACCCCTTAGTGTGACGTTCCTGGCTCGCGCCATTTACCTAAAAAGATGAGTTTGGGGACTACAATGTTTTAGATTCGTGTGTTTTTTAGAATGTTTGTTGAAACAACAGTCCCTTCTTAAATACTAAATGCTGACCACTGCCTGTCATAGGGATAGATATAGCAAGAAATTGAATTCACAAAGAACTTATTTGTTGGGCTTCTTGGTTGTTGACTTACAGAGTGTCAAGAAAAACAGTGCCAATGTCCCATTAAAAGAACTTGATGCTATTTAGCAAACGAAGACGTACCAGATGTCCCATTGAACTATTTAGTTGGTCAGAGGAGTACCCGTAAAGTATTTTAGGGTGCATCTTTTTTTAATCGATTAGAATTTATTTCAATCGATTAAACATTTGACTAATAATATTTTACTGTTATTAATCATGGTATAAGTATTGTAAGGCTTTGATAACTAAAAAAACTGGTTTTCATATAAAAATCGGACACAGCCCTATCATAAAACTAGAGACTGACCGCCCCATGAAGAAAATTGGAATGTATCGTCTAGCAAAATACCCCTAGTCCTAATAAAACTCCATTTTCTTCATGGACTGTTGATTCCCAGCGCAATAAAACACAGCCAACAACGAACAAGACTACTCACAATATGACGACAAGGTGAACGTTAATTCCTACACATACAGTTACGAACATTTCACTTATCTACGACTATATCACATCTAAGATATATGGATGAAATTTGAAATAAGATTCTTCTATCCTTTCGCAGTTGTTTCAAATTTGGGAAAACGTAAAACTGGATGATGCATATGCGGAGGCTACTTTAGATCTTTTAGGGCCCTAAGCGCTTAAAGATTCAGGGGGCCCCCTTCCCTTTCTTATCGCCCCAGAAATTTGCATCTGTCCAATTAGCAAAAAATAAATAAATAAATAAAAATTAAAGTTTTGAAAAAAGTTTTTAAGCTTTTTAAAATTCCATTCCATCTTCCTATTATTAGAACGTTTTGTAAGAAACAGTGCTAGTGTAATCCCTTTGTCTGCCCGTGGACATCCAACTTTTAGTTTTTAAAGCTATTTCAAAATTATTTTTGCGGCTAATGGGAAATCTAAGGATATTAAGTTCAGCACTTTAAATACCGCTAAGTGCTATCAAATCGAAAATTTAAAAAAATTAAAGTTCTGTTGTGAAGAAACTATTCAATTTGAAGGAAAATGTTATTTCTGTGCCTCTCAGATTAGGCTTAACTGCTCCTTCTCAAATATTTAAATTTTCCAATTAGTTTGTTAATTTCCTGCTAAAGGTCAAAAAATTTGGTTTTCACAGATTTTTCAAAAAAAAAATTTGCGAATGATCGGACATAAAGATTCATTAAAAGTTTCTCATTTTGAATTTAAACACTGGTTCATAAATTTCTCGCTAGGAGTTCTCAAAGTGGAAATTTCGTAAATTTTAGCTTTGTGCCACGAAGAAATTGTTTCAGTTACATGCAAACGTTCTTTTTGACTTTCATACGTTAGGCAAAACGGATAACTTTTAACACATTTTCAGTTGGACGTTTCTTGGCAAATTTATCGCTAAGCGCTGAAAATGAAATTTCGTACATCGCGTGTAAATTGTCAGAAAATTTCATAAAATTGGAATGCATTTCAACTACAAAATCTGCTCTTTCCATTGCTTTAGCTTCAGAAAATTATCCTGTTTTTGACATTTTGAGCAAATTAGTAGGAAACGAGCATGGTATCAAGGGAAAATAAAATACTTGAAGACACTGGCAGCTGGAAAAGTTCTCCACCTTAGAAAATACAGGTAAAATGCAATCTATGCACATTGCTTCACTTGAACAGGATGGTTGAATTTCGTGAAGGAGTTTTGCTTAGACGAATGCCATGGACCGAGAAAGATGGACAGTAAGAATTTCATCAATCACTGCAGGAAAGCGAGAATGTGAAGAGTTTCTTGAAAGCATTTTGTGTTATTGTTCTCATCGGAAAATTGAGAAGATCTGCATTTTTTTTTCGGTCTGTGAAAACCAAAACAATACTGGCAATCCAATGATACCTTTTCAGGGCCCCTCAAGCTCTGGGGCCCTAGGCGCGTGCCTACTGCGCCTAACTGGAAATCCGCCACTGTGCATATGCAATTAAACATCAGGACACAGGAAATTTTAGTCGAGGTGTGTACACCCCACCCTCCATGTACGCTACTATATTGGCATTATTGAGAAAACGAAGACGTACGTTTGTTCAATAATGATTTTGTTGATATAATTAGAAATCGAATATGCCCCAGGTGTTTATTAAGATTTTCATTTCATTGGAAGTGCGGCTATAGAACAACGAGACTGTGCTTGTAACAAGTGAAACGCGCGGTGCATATCGAAAGTGAGTGGGAGGCCATTGACCTTTAACTTTCCATAAGTAGAAATGCAAAGTTCACCTTCCTCTCTGCATTAATTCGAAGACACATCTCAATGAAAGTAGACGTGTTGTTTGTCGCGCGTCAGGGAGATGCCGAGTTCTAGAACCAAACAATCAATAAACGCAAAATTTCTGGTGAAATTAAAGAAACTCCTTCTGTATCTTTCCGTATGTGAAGTGAGGCGGGCGTATGAGGAAGAATGCTTGTCACGTGCGCGTGTTTTTGCGTGGTATAAAAGGTTCAGTGAATACCAGGAGAACGTTAAAGCCGCGGATGGCTTAGTGGTTAGTGTTTCAGATTATCGATACTGGGTTCCCAGGTTCTAGCCTGGGCTGATCTTTCAGAGATGGTGTGATTTACTAACAATCGCTGAATATCCGCCGTGCATCGGACGAGCACGTAAAGTGACGGCCCTCAGGCTGGACCCACTGGTTAAATGGGTATCCTTTCCTATGTACTCCCTGAAATTCTCTTACCCATTTATGTGCAATATCGTACTTCTACGGTGGCGCCATCTACTGTACTATAATCTCACTACAAACTGTTCTGTCAAAAGTCGCTAGACTTGCTCTCATTCCTTCCGTTTCTGTGTCCTGCCCAAAAGGCGATCTCGCTGTAGGTGGCTGGGACCTAAACTCTACTCCCTGTGGACGGAAGTCCTACATGAAAATGACAAATGCTTAAGCTAGGAGAACGTTGAAGACGACGGACGTCCAGGACGCCCAAGCAATTCAAAAATAGAAAATAATATGGACAAAATCTACGCAGTTGTTCGAAATGATCGACGACTGAGTATTAAAATGATAGCAGAAATAGAAAAAACATCGATAAAGAGATTGTTAGGAAAATTTTACATGGAAATCTGAACATGACAGAGGTTTGTGCCAAGATGGTTCCGAAACTTCTGACTCCTGAAAAAAATCGCAAGCCACTTTGTGGTAACATTGTGGAGAAAATTCAAGCTAACCGTAACCTTTTAGAAACTGTTATCACCTGTAATGAAGCCTGGATCTTGTAATACGACCCTGAAATGAAAAACCTGTCTATGTATTGAAAAACACCGACGTCACCAAGGGTGAAGAAAGGGCGACAAACTGAGTACAAGTTCAAGGCCATGTTAATGGTTTCCTTTGACATTGAGGATGTAATTTTGGTAGAGTGGGTTCGCAATGGAGCAACAGCGAACCATTACTACCAACAGGTTCTGCTGGTTTTAAGGTTGCGAGTTAGAAGAAAGATGACAAAGTTGTGGGAAAATGGCTTCATCATTCACAGAACAATGCACCAGCTCATTTAGCGCTCACAGTGAATCAGTTTTTAGTCAAGAAACGCATCACAGTACTTGAACATCCTGCCTACTCGCCAGATTTGGCCCCATTCAACGCTTTTTTCCTTTCCCTACTCAAGGAGACCCGTTTTGAGTCAGTTACCGTGGTGAAGAACAGAACGACCTAGCTTCTCAAAGGGATCACTCCTGATGAACTATAGCACTGCTCTGCCCAGTGGAAGATGAATTCAACGGTGTGTTGATGCGGAAGGCGAGAACACTGAAAGTGATAAGAGTTGAAAACGTAAGTTTCTTATTTAACCAAAGTTACAGCGTCAGTCTCGTTTTTTAAAAGTCACACTTCGTATAACACATGTGTCCCATACTTAGTTCAGTTTCAGTGCACTCCACACAGCGTAAATGTTGGGAAAATCTTGCAAAACCACAGTCAGCAGCGCCTCCAATTCTTGTGAGAAGCAGAGCCATAGTTAACGGGGGTAGGGTGGCTAGAGGGGGCTCGCCCCCTCTAAAGCTAAAGTCCCCAGCCCAGGAAAATGGGAGCTGTTAAAAATACTTCGAAGTTTTATTTCGACGGTTTACGTAAATTATGTCGTATTTCGTAACAGGCATAAATGCTTTATTCACTTATTCCTATACTGGACTTTTTAGACTGAAGTAATAGTGAAATGACGCGGCACAAACGTAACTCGAAAGAAATTTCAACTTCTTGAAGTGAAGAATTGGTAGTAACGGCAGCGTCAGTAATTTTAGTAATTTTCTGCTGCGTGATGATAGATAGGGATTACTGGTGCTGAAATGCATTTTTAAAAAGAAATGCATTTTTTTTCCGGTTAAACGTGATATTGAGAAGAACAACGTTAAAAAAAAAGAATCAAGATTGGCAGAGTACTTACATTGAAGATGAAAACGCTCTTTTTCTGAATTAGATGAAAAGCTGCTGTTCAAAACTTCCTGGTACCCATAAAAACGTTTTGTTGTTATAAATAAGCTTTAGCTAAAAGTATCCCTCTAGGCGTTAGGAAATGCTGCCAAAAAGGAAATTCTTGTTCGAGAGAAAGAGAAAGTGTTTTCAGTTTTTTATTCCTCGCTTTACGGTCAGTAGGAATGATTTTACGATGTTGATGTAAGAGAAGAGAGGTTTGATGGCGGGAATCTGAAAACTCTTGGTTTTTGAGTGGGAAATGGAGGTATTTGGCTGTTGACCACGATAAGAAGAGGCTACTTGTGCGAGAGAGAGAGAGAGAGAGAGAGAGAGAAAGTGTTTTCAGTTTTTTACTCATCGCTTTACGGCCAATAAGAATGATTTTACGATGCTTATGTAGAAGAAGATAGGTTTGATGCCGGGAATCTGAAATCTCTTGGTTTTTGAGTAGAAAATGGAGGTATTTGGCTGTTGAACTCGATAAGAAAATGCTACTTCCAAGCACCAACAAAGGAGAATGCATGATTAAATATGGAGAAAAAATGGAAAAGAAAAAGATGAGTAGAAAGAATAGAAATACTTCAATAACTCCTCGATGCCTTGCGTGGAGTCGTGGATAGGGGCCTGAATAGTAAACTGAAAAATTTAATAGTTTTTCCATGTTAGTTGGGAGTTGTTTTACTTCCGACGATTAGGAACCTGCTGCTCAGCCACCATTCAGAGGGAATGTGACTTATTTATTATATTTCAAGGGAGTTCAATTTTTTCCCTTCCCGCATTCTCATTTTGTGTTTTATTTTCTTTCATTTCATTGTTTTTGGTTTTTTTCTTCGCTTTGGTATTTGCTATTGAAATAAATTAAAAAATGGAGCGGAAAAACAAAAACAAACATGCATCTGTATTCGTGGAAAAGCACAAGGTGTGATCAGAAAGTACTGTATCCTGATTGGATTTATTATAAAAAAGGTACAAGTCTTACAGATTTAAAACTTAATCACCTTTGAAGTAGTGTCCTTTTATAGCCACACACTTAGCCCAGCGCTGTTTCCACTGCTTGAAACGGTTTTTTGAAGTCATTTTCTGAACTAGGGAACAGCTGCTTTGTCGATTCTTTTGTATCTCTTCAATATCTTGAAATCTATTTCCTTTCAAGCGGTATTTGATTTTTCGGAAGAGAAAAAAATCGTAGGGAGGGAGTTGTGGTCAATAGGGTAGCCGTCGGACCTACGCAATGAGGTGCTCAGCAAGAAATGGCTGCCCAAGTTGTGATGCATGGGCAAGCGCGTTAACATGGTGGAGTTGCCACTCTCATATACAATGCCGACCTTTTGCGACAAACTGCATCCCTCACACCCCGCAAATCTTGATAGTAGTACTCCTTGTTAATTGTACGGCCTGATGAAGCGTACCCATGATGCATCATGATTGAAAAAACAGTCAGCATCATCTTGACATTGCTGCTGCTCTATCGTCCTTTTTTGGGTCTGGGACCGTTTAGGGTCTTCCACTGGGAAGACTGGGCCTTAGTTTCGAGTTATATTCATAAACTCACGATTCATCACCAGTTATGATAGTTTTTAGCACGTCTTTTGTAAAAAAAGATTTTGCTTATGCTATCGGGTTGTCCATCCGTCTGTAGACATCATATCTCTGTGTATTCGACCGATTTGCAAAATTCGTTTCGCATTGGGAAGCTTGAAATATGCAAATGATGATCCTTTATTTCGTTTTTCTTTACGATATGCAGTTTCGCCGCTAGAGGGCGTAAATGCAGATGATATCGAATTCAAAATATGTACATTTTATTCCATATATTTGCTTCTAAACATCCAATTGAAAAAACTCTTTTATATTTCGATTCCATTTATGTCGAACAGTATTTTAGGTATAGTTGCTTTTTTTCAATTTACGCATAGATTTTTCGTTAGGGGCCGTAAATGTAAATTACATATTCCCCGATATCTCTTCTTCTAAAACTCCGATTTGATTTTTTTTTCTTTTAGCAGATACGACTTCCAATGGAAAATATTTTGCTTATAAATTCTAATTTTTGGTAAATAATACTTTGGCCACCAGGGAGCGTAAGTGTTAATTTTTTGCTTCTGATATATTTGCCATAAAATCTGAGCTTCTAAAATCTCGATTGAAAAAAATCGTTCATGAACCGATGCCACTCACGTCGATAAACTTTTTCGGAATAATTTCTTAAAATATTGCATGACTTCTCCACCAGGAGGAGTAGGTGTATATATTGTTCTTGTCAATATCTCTGCTTCTAATGGCCCTATTTGAAAAATTCTTTCCTTATTGGATAGTTTCCGGTGTAATATGTTTTTCATATATTTTCAAAATTTTCAAGTAGACTGCGCTAGGGGGCGTATAGATAAATTGCGTTTCCCCCGATATCTCTGCTTCTAAAACTCCGATTTGAAACATTCTTTCTGCACCGGATACAGCTCCTGATGGGAAATCCTTTGTATCAGTGGCGAATATTCGAGGCTAGCTAAGCTAGCTGAGAAGCCCAGAGAATGCACAAATAAAACTGAATTAAATATACACAAATAAAAGTCAGTTATCAACGGCATTAAAATATGTCCATGCTTTCTGTGCGAGAAAAAAACGAGTGCGAATTCGCTTCTTTGACTCAGTCTGGCGAGCAAAAACCAACGGCATAACGCAGCAACTCTTCAAGAGGCTTCGCAGTTCTGATTCGAAAACCTTCCGTACGATCGCCTGCTAGCGTTTTCATGACAACATGAATCAGCTGGTACAGGGGAATGGGCCATTTCTTCGGGCAACGGTTCGCTCAGAAAAAAGAAGACTTAGGCTATCTCAGTCACACGCGTACTCCTGCCCATAAGAGTGTTTCGCGAGAGTTGTTTCAGTTTTTGTGAAGTGTCAATGAATTAAAATCAGAGATAAATTCTTAAATTTGTGGCTTTGTTGGAGAGATAAATTCTTAAATTCGTGGCTTTGTTGGATTCGAACTGTTTTGATAAATTTTGTGAAAGCTTCTCTGAACATCTACTGTCAGAATTTAAAGAAATCTATGCTTCAAATTTTCATACAGCTCAACTAACAAATTAACTGAAGGTGTTTTATTTCCTTGATGAATACAAAAACAATTCAGTAAGAGACTAAGTGTTACATAAAATTGAATAAATTGGACATAGTGTTTAGTGAGGTGTACAAATTAGCAGACCTCGTATTAAACTTTCCATCAACAACTGCAACTGCCGAAAGGAGTTTTTCAGCATTAAAAAGAATCAAGATATATCTTAGAGCCACACAAGGAAATGCACATTCGAAAAACTTGGCTGTTTTGTCAATAGAGAAAAAACATTCCTTTTAAATGTGAAAAAGTATTCGGAAGAATGTTTTTATGAAAACGTAACACTCAAGTTCACACAAAAGGAAAGAAAAATGGAGTTCATGTACAAATAAAGTATTCAGAAGAAGAATGGAGTTCATGTACAAATAAGTGTTCAAATCCTAATCCTCACAATTATTTGTTATCATGTTAGCAATGGCATGTACCTAAAATTTAGAAAAAAAGTTACTTCTATTACTTAACAATTAAAAATCAAACTTCGCAATTTAAAAAAAAAAAAGTACTGGGGGATGAGAGGGGGAGACAGCCCAGGTCTCAGACCGAAGATACGCCATTGCTTTGCACATAATTTCTAATTTTTGGTGAAAAATATTATGGCCACCAGGGGGCATAAGTCTTAATTTCCGCTTCTGATGTATTTGCAACAAAATCTGAGCTTCTAAAATCTCGATTGAAAAAAAAATTCGTTTGTGACTAATCACGTCGACAAACCTTTAAAGAATATTTTCTTCTTAAAATAATGCACGGTTTCAACTCCGGGGGGCGGGGGTAGATGCATATATTATTTATGTCAATATCTCTACTTCTAGGTGTCCGATTTGAAAAATTTCTTCTTTGTCGGATAGTGTTTCCGATGCGAAATGCTTTTCATATAAATTAAAAATTTTCTGGTAAATCATAAACTTTCCACTAGGGAGAGCAAAGATAAATTGCGTTTTCCCCGATATTTCTGCTTCTAAAACTCCGATTTGAGAAATTCTCACTGTATCGCATGCAGCTTCTGATGGAAAATGTTTTTCATATAATTTCTAGTATTTGATAAAGAATGGTTTGGCCACCAGGGGGCATAAGTGTTAATTTCTGCTTCTGATGTATTTGCAGCAAAATCTGAGCTCCTGAAACCCGTCTAATTTTTTTTTTCTTGGACTGATACCGCTCACATTGAAAAACCTTTTCAGAATACGTTCTTCCTAAAATAATGCACGTTTTTTCCCGCCAGGGGGCATAGACGAATATCTTATATTTGTCCATATCTCTGCTTCGAAGAGTCCGATTTGAAAAATTCTTTCTTTGCTGGAGAGCGTTTCAGCTGCGAAATGTTTCTCATATAAAATTCAAATTTTTCTTAACGCAAAAGTCTGCAACCAGAGGGTGTAAGTTCACGATTCCGTTTACAGCAGTATCTTCGGGATTAAAAACCTGATTGAAAAACTTCTTTCTTCGGTCAGATACTATTGTTTCCCATACCGGTTCCATTGACTTTGAATAGCTTTGATAAATTTAATTGCTTCAGCGGAATTAAAAGACGTGCTCATTACACCCGAAAATTTGATGTCATCTTTCTTGTTAAAAAGTTTTAGTCGTTCTCGACGCACTCAAGCAAGTCACTTAGAGTTGGAACATGGAACTGTTTTTGCTCAGCTGAGAGCAATTTGGGTACAAATTTCGTAGAGACGCGTTTCATATCGAAATCGTCCGTAAGAATCGACTGAACTGAACCGAAATTAATATTAAAGTCTCCAGATGACTGGTGATAAATAGTGATTCGGCAGTTTTCTAGCACAGCTATGCGCACAAGTTCGACATTGTTTCACTTTTGCTGGTTGCAGGCCTCCCAGACCGTTCATTACTTTCAATACTTTCACGCCCATCTTTTAAAACGGTTATACCATTCATAAACTTATGTACGACTCTTACAATCCTCCCCATACATTTTCTATAACTTGCAGTATGTGTCTTCGCAAGTTTCGCCAAGTTTTTGACAAAATGTGATGAAAATTCTTGGATCAATTTTTTACGACATGACAAATGCGACGAACGGCTTCACACGTGTAAGAACAAAACACTACTGTTAAAATTAAAAAAATAAAACGGACAAGCGGAGGAGACGTGACTTAATGTTATGGTACATGCGTAGTAGATTCCGAGGTCAACCTGTGCCAAAACGGTTCCTGCTGTGTCGCTCAGTTCCGAACTTAGGCAACAAATCTGGATACTTTTTGATCACACCTCGTTTGTGGTTGAATACAGAGCCCCTCCCACCCCCTTTGATAAATCTTATTCCATCCCCACCTTCCTGGCTCTGGGACCTAGCTGCAGTCTTGGTGGGAAAGGTTCAACAGTGGTTTGAATCCTTGGCAGAACTTTTCATTATCGCTTCTCTCAGCAACAGCGCTTAAAGATAATACACGCTCAGCTTTCAACTTAAATCCAAAGGCAATATAAAAATAGGAAGTGAAAATTTCTGAAATCGCTCAGTGAGGGAAATTTTACCTTTAGTTTTACTTTATGTCGGAATTTAAGGAAGAATAGCAAATAAAACCTTTAGTTTTATTTCCCTGGTATTGAACCTTAAGAAAAAAAAAACTGTGTGTGACCCCAAAGTTTCAAACAATGAAACTGTTGTAATGCCTGTGACTGCTGTTACGTCAGCGTGGGAACAGCAGTCACAGGCCTTAAAATAAAAACAGCTGTCACAGGCCTTAACAGCAGTCACAGGCCTTAGTCTGTTACGTCAGCGTCGGTCCATCGATAAACAATTACTTTTTTCTGAGTCTAAACTGATCGTTACATAATAAACCGCGAAAAAGAAATTCAAGCAGCACAAATTATGAGGAATATGTGAAAAATAAAGAACATTTCCGTGAAAATGAGAAAAGAAAATAAAGTTAATAGAAAGAACAAGAGAAATACATACTTTCGTCAGAAACGCTGCGCAAGTGTAAAATTATTTACCCTAATAAGCGCAGTATTACAAAACAGAATTTTTTTGTGATTAATATTCTAGGAAAAATTGCACCGAACTTTAAAAGAGCATTTCTTTAATTCTTTGCATGGTACATAGGTGATCCACGAAGCACGTTATGTTTTTGGCAAACCACTTTGATGCGGTGTGAAATTTAAAAAAAAAAAAAGTGTTGGTCTCCAACAAATTATAATAGGAATATTTTATCTGCATATTGCATTAACACTGACTGAGGAAGAAAATTATACATAAACTATAAGAGCAAAAAATTCGTAAAGTAGCACACAAAAAGATACAGTTTCCCCAAAACGTAAATATGTGTGTCCTTCTGTATTAAATCAAAACAGAAAAACGAAAGGAGGAAATGGTTATGCCCTGGGAAAACCCATCTAATCTTTTGGAGATCGAAAGCAGACGAGAGTTTCGAAAAGCGACATATGATTCATGCGTAGATAGCGGCCGGAAAAGAAATATATCTCTGGAATGACGAAACACTGTGCAATAGCTAAATAGCTAAAAGAGGAAGCAATTTATTAACTGGAAATTAACCACTTTACGCTCCGAATGAAGAAAGGAACATGTTTGTTAGATAGAACTCAGCGAGTTCTGCTTCGTACTGAAGAAAACGTATTGATCTGCTTAGTCGAGAACGAAACAAAAAAATAAATAAATAAAAATAAGTATATCAAAAAAGGGTGCTGTTCAACTTACTATTTGTCACATACACCGAGTGATCACTGGATTATGAGCACCCCTATCAAAAGTAGATGCGGCCCGTTGACCACGTGATTTACGAGAGGGCGCGATTAGGCGGAGCATGATGGGTAAACGGAAGGATTTATCGGACTTTGAGAAAGGACAGATTCTGGGAGCTCGGAGAACTGGTGCCTTAATATCTCAAACGGCTGAACTGGTGGGTTGATCGCGATCCGCTGTTAAATATGTCAGGACTGTCGTGAAAATGGTCAAACAATGACTCGGACCTTTCGCGCAAGACAGCGAAAGGTTGATGTGAGAGGTAAGCGCAGGGTCTGACGACTCTTACAGGCCGACAGGTGCAGCAGTGTTTAGCATTTGACTACCCAATACAACAGAGGTCAACCCGGAAGTGTATCTGTCATGACCATGCGTCGCACGTATGGGCTATAACAGCAGACGATCACAATGACATACTCCCCCTATAACCACGGTTCATCGGTGCAAAAGACTAGCCTGGTGCAAAGGTCATGCAAGTTGGACGTCGGATGAACGGCAAAAAGTGTGTTGGTCTGACGAGTCGCGTTTTTTACTCCACTCCGTGGATAGTCGGGTACGTACTTGGAGCAAACAAGATGAGGCACTCAATCCATCCTGCATCGTCTCCACAGTGCAAGTCGGTTGTATGATGTGTGGCATGTTTACCTGGCAGTAAGGTGACCAGATATCGGGACACCGTTTTGAGGTCAAAAGGGCATGGCTTCCCCAAATCGGTAGTTTGTTTGGGGACACATTCATACTCAAAATAAATATGCAAATCTTTTTGTCACAAAACTGCATTGCTTCAATAAGTGTGATATTACACATTAAAATCTGTGTCTTAAAAGGAAATATCTTGTAGAATGTTGGTAATTTGTATTGACAAAGCAGAACTATGATGGCGAGAACATATTAGCAAAAGTGAAATGCTTTACCTTAGGTACATGCGCTGAATTAAAATTAGGCTCCACACCATATTAATAGCATTGCGAATTTTTGCATTTTGCCAAAGTTTTTGGAGAAACTCAGAACAAGTACAGTCGAAATTTGACAGCGCCAGTGGTGCATTGACCTAGCGCTGGCTACTGACCATTCGTACAAGTTGGTATGGATTCGAGCCCCGATCGAATGAGGCACGGGTGGTGTGTTTGTCTTGCAGCACTTGCTCTCTCCATTCCCTAGAACGAATGTCTCCGAATTAAAGACAGGTGACTGCTTATAGTCCTTACAGTTGCTCGTAGTGGTCGTTAAATCCAGAAATAAATAAAAAAAATTGTTCACAAGAAGCATGTTGAAAAATCAGTACAACGGAAATTACTTTTAAGAACATTTTTCATTGGAAATCTAAAGGGTTAATCAGGAAGTGTAAATTCGAGGACATTTGGGGACAAACATTAAAATTCGAGGACAATTTGCGTCCCCAAAGGCTTCAGACGTTTTTGGGAACAGTAAACTAAATTCGAGGACTGTCCTCAAGAATTGGGAACGTCTGGTCAGCTTACCTGGCAGGAACTTGGACATCTGGTGCATGTGGAACACAACGTATGACTAGTGCCCTCTATCGCGAATTGCTTACTGACTCTGCACACTCAACAATGTTGCACTTTTTCCCTAATGGCGAAGGTGCCTTCCAAGATGACAATGCGACGAGCCAAAGGTCCAATGTTGTGCAGGAAAGGTTTGAGGAACACAGTTCAGATTTCCAGAATATCGATTGGCCTCCGAACTTCCTCAATCTAAATCCCACTGAGAATTTTCGGAACACCATGGAATGGTATATCAGGTGTCTGGATATACCAGTTACCTCTATACCTGCATTGAAAGCCGCATTACACACAGTTTGGTTGTCCATACCTCCGAACTACTTCCGGTATCTTATTGAATCGATGCCACGTCGGATAGCTGCTGTACTGAGGGCGAAAGAAGGAGCTACGAAGTATTAGGTTGGTGGTAATTATTCAGTGATCACTCAGTGTATGTGAGTAGTATTTTGCTAATTGGTTTACACAAAGTATCTGTATTTTTATTGGATTAATTTCAACAGCCGTAGACAAAAGCATTCATTGCCGTTGTCGGAAATCACAGACTTCTTAATGTTTCGACCAAAACATACCTTACTCTGGACGAAACATTTTGTGCAGGGTCGCAGTTAAAGTTGTGGAGTTGATACACGAGGCTGTGATTTGCAGGCCTCTTGACAGAACATTTTTTTCTCTTTTTTTCGAAAACTAAAGCTCACTAATGCGGTTGGAAGTGGCATAGCACGAAACTAAAACATCTGCCCTGCTAAAATTAGTTTTGCACGCTTTTGATGATTCTCAATTGGTCGTGACAACTTTTACACTACTGTTTGTGAGAATTGCAACACCATGAAGGACTGTTGGCATTCGCTTGAAAGTTACAGAATATGCACAACAGGTTGGGACATTTGTTTTTTGATTGGAGGTTTAACGAACACCATGAGCAATTCAATGGGCTATAAGCAGTCCCCCGTCCATAATTTAGAGTCACTGGTTCCAGGAAAGGGAAAGAGCCAGTGCCGTAAGACAAACACAACATCCATGCCTCACGGGATTCGAACCCGGACCCCTTTCGGACGAATTATCAGAGCAGTCCCCCATCCCTAATTTAGAGTCACTGGTTCCAGGAAAGGGAAGGAGCCAGTGCTGTAAGACAAACACAACATCCATGCCTCATGGGATTCGAACCCGGACCCCTTTCGGACGAATTATCAGAGGCCATCGCTTAGACCACTGCACCACCGGGGCAGCAGGTTGGGACATGCAAATGATTAAAAGGTCAGTGAAAATGCGCAAGCGGTTTCGGGGTGTAGCGCCCTCTGAACTGTACGGCTTTGCGTAGAAAAAGTTGGCTCAAACGAGATGTTGCAATCATTGAAGAGTCCAAAGGGTGTTTCATGTGTATCACTATGCTCCGTTGCCGGTAAAGATCGCATTATAAACAACTGACGGATTTTGAGCGTCAGTTGTTCGCTCAAAGTCCGTCAGTTGTTCATAAGGATCTTTGGGATGAGAGAAGATGGATTTCCCTGCAGTGAAATTGCCACTCGTACGAGCCGAAAAGCCAGTACAGTGATGCGAATGTGGCTTCAGTGGACAGATCAGGATAGAATGCATAGAAAACCAGGAAATGGACCGCAAAATCGCTCGACTGCACGGAATGACCGAGACACCTCTACAGTATAGCAGTGACCGATCGCGCAGAGACATCCACACTCTTAACGCAGCAGTGGAGCACTGTCATAAGTCAGGCGTTGTGCTCCAGCACAATCCGACGTCGTCTGCTTAACACAGGACTGATCTCTAGTAGCCCATTGCTGCGCATTCCTTTGACAATCAGCTGCAGACGTTTCAATCTGCAGTGGTAACTTGAACACCTACATTAACGCACTGATTGCCAACAAGTTGTGTTTTCTGACGAGTCACGATTCAGCTTGATGCACCATGATGGTCGCATACGTATTCGAAGACATCGTGGTGGACGGCACCTGGCAGCGTCATACTGGCTCAACGCCAAGCGTCATGGTTTGAGGCTCCATTCGGTTCCATCCGCGATCCCGCCTGATACGAGTTGTAGTAACCTTCAGCAACCAGCGATGCATCAGGGAAGTTTTGGAGGCAGAGGTGATACCTTTCCTTCAGAATTGTCCTGGCGCAATATTCCAGTAGGACAATGCTCAGCCACATGTGGCCCTGAATGTCCAAGACGTCTTCCATGCACGCTAGATACTGCTTCTTCCCTGGCCTGCACGTTCGTCGGATGCATCCCCGGTGGAACATGTCTGGCACATGGCAGCTAAGCGACTGGTCCGTCAAGCTCCTCCGCCAGTCAGCACAAATTAACTCTGGTCTCGCAAAGAAGTATCCTGGCAGGCTATTCACCAGGACGATATCAAACTTCCATTCAATGTCGCGCCGTGAAAATGCTGTTATTGTTGCTCGATGTGACTTCACACGGTACTGGATTTTGAAATGAAAAAAAATCTTGTGTAGCTCTATGAATGTAATCAGTTATCTCCTATACCATGAGGAATCTGTGATGCAAAGTTCATTTGAATAGCGCGATTCTTTCTTGGTGTTGTACTTTTCGCAAACCGTAATGTAATTACACAGTGCTAATCGTGTTAGTATATTAAAAATACAGTATATTATATAAATCATATTTTCCTGTGTAATATCATATAAATTGTATGAAATTAAAGAAATTCGAGATGATGGGGGAACTCACGATGAAAGAAAGATAAAGCAATAATAGTTAAAACGAGAGAGGCAGAATGCTGAAACGAATTTTTTTAATGGGAAGAAGTGCTGTTTATGAATGGCAAACCAAACCTTATGACTAATTTTCAAATATAAAACACGGCTCGAAATAGAGGAAAGGAAGAAGAAAGATTGAACAAGAGCAAAAGAAAAAAACAGGAGCAAGGAAAAGAAAGGAAAGAAAAGCGAACAAGAAAGAGCGAAGTCAGAGTGGATACATTTTTTACAAAAAGCACAGTACTACAAAATAAAACTAATGATATGAAATGATATGTATGAATATGTACTATTTACGTATTGCAGTATCGTCTCACAGACAAAAAGGAAGAGTGATAATGAAGTCAAAATGAGAGCGCAGCTCGCAACGAGATGGAGGGAGCGTTGAGAAAGTCAAATAAAAAAGAAGTAGTTGAATAAAGAAACAGTTTTTCAATAATGCAATAGCAATTTTTTTTTAGAAACAGTTTGTTCAACAATGCAACAGCAAATGCATTCAGAAACATTATACGACAAAGTACGAAAAGAAGCCTGCACAAAGTAAACATTATTGTTCGAGGAACACTAACTCCCTCGTGAAGAATGTCTCAAATGGTTAACTGTAAAGCAGGATTCACAATATAGAATCGTAGAAGCAGAACAACTCCAGGAAGAATCGGTGAAGGGAATCGAATCCAGATAAGCTGAGGAGATTATCAGATGCGGAGTCGGATGCTGCTGTGATGGACGTGGAACCAAGCATAGGTTGGAGACCACTTGGATAGAAAAAGTAAAATCTGTGAAGACTGTTGAGTAAAATTAAATACAAGTTGAAGTCGAGATTGTTGAACAGCAAGGAAATGAGCGCATATTTGATTTCTTGCATCATAAAGCGAATAATGTTAATTGGGAGAGAACATTTGCCTGCTGAAATTGATAGACCACGGATTTAACCAAGATAAAAATTTAGTACTAGCAAACAGCTGATTTACACGTTCGTGATTGATAGACCACGGATTTAACCAAGATAAAAATGTAGTACTAACAAACAGTTGATTTACACGTTCGTAGTGGGTTGTAATCGGGTAAAAAGAAAAAGTCGAAAGTAGAATATCGTGAGTACGTTTGAACATATTTGCCGAAAAGGTAAGAGGACGTAACAAACATAATAAACATGAACACTGTCAGCAGGTGTATGACAGTATAAACAATTTGAGGTAGAGATCATCTTAAACCTCTATAAAGTGATTGGTTTTGATTGATTGATTGGAGGTTTACCGACCACTGTGAGCAACTCAATGGGCTATAAGCAGTCGCCCGTCCCTAATTTAGGGTCACTGGTTCCAGGGAAGGGAGAGAGCCAATGCCGTAAGACAAACATAACATCCATGCCTGACCGGGATTCGAACCCGGACCCCTTACGGACGAATGATCAGAGGCCAGCGCCTTAGACCACTGCGCCACCGGGGCGGCTATAAAGTGATTGGAGCAAGCAATCGATGGTAGAGAATTAACCATTGGTTGTCACGTTTATTTTTAGTTGGGTGTTTAAGAACCACCGTTAGAAATTCGATGGGCTATAAGCAGACGTCCGTCTCTAATTTAGAGCCACACACTCCATAGAAGGAGTAAGTCAGAGCCGTAAGACAAACACAACATCGGCGCCTTACTGGGATTCGAACCCGGGCCCCATCTCGGGAGATTGGTCAGAAGCCAGCGCTTAGGCCACTGCGTCACCGGAACGTCGTCTCGCTCTTTCGATGAATTGAAAGTAGAATGCATTGCTTTCAAGGTACTGGAAACAGAAGACAAAAGATCGTGAATACTAGTTGGAGCAGTTCGATTGGAAGGAAGGCATATATCGCCGTCCCGGTGGCACAGTGATCTGAGCGAAGGCTTCTGATCACTCGTCCTAGATGTGTCCAGGTTCGAATCCTGATGTGGCCTGGGTGTTGTATTTGTCTTACCACACTGGCTCTCTCCTTTCTTCTGGAGTCAGTGGCGCTAAATTAGAGACAGGCGACGGCTTACAGCCCATTGAGTTGCTCACGGTGGATGTTTAACCCCCAATAAAAAAAATGTACATATAAACTTTCAAGTGATATTATATGCAAATTGTTCCGTATAAAAAAATTGTTAGAGATTTAACGACCACCGTGAGCAATTCAGTGGGCTATAAACATTCGCCCGTCACTAATTTAGGGCCCCTGGTTTAAGGGAAGGGGGAGACACAGTGCCGTGAGACAAACACCACATCCATGCCTCACCGGGATTCGAACTCGGATCCCTTTCGAACGAATGATCAGTAGCCATCGTTTAGACCACTGCGCCACCGGGGCGACGAGAGTTTCCGTGGATTCTCATCTTTTCGTTATAAGCGGGTTCTGTTGTACTTCGGGAAGATTTCGCTTTGGTTTCTTCAATTATTGATTCGAATTTAACATAACGCACGCTTTTTGAAATTTTAAATTTTATCTTTTTGTTAATTGCACTAAACTTGCGTATTGTATGCCGCCCCGATGGCGCAGTGGTCGCCCGTCTGAGATGGGTACAGGTTCGAATCCCGGTGTGACATAGATGTTGTGTTTGTCTTACTGGCTGTTGCCCTTTCCTGGCGTCAATGGCCCTAAATTAGGGACGAGAGACTGCTTATAGTCCATTGAGTTGCTCACAGTGGTCGTTAAATCCCCAATCAATCAAATCCGTGTTGTATGTATCCTTCCACCGTAATTGCCAGCAGGCTTGTTTACATTTCATACAGCAGCTTTACGAGTGTTATTACGCGTTGTAAATAGTTGCACTATTAAAAAAATAGTAACGCGATTCTTTTAGAGAGGAAATGCATTTCAGTTAAATGTAAATAGAATTCAAGAGATGAAATGCGACAAAAATGTGAATTTTGTCGCATTTTATTTCTTCTAAGCCTAGCATTGCTCTCCTTATTTCGAGGATTCCCCCACCTCATCTTGGTTATTTTTTTATTTTACCTTGAGCTCATTTGGATTCGCCAACACTTTGGATGGACCACGATTGCCTGTCAAGAAATTCATGCCAAATGTCATCGAAGCTGCCATCAAGACTGGCATGCTGAAGGAGACCTTTGTTTTATTTCACGCATTGCAATCGTCGCATCTGACTATTCATTTTAATTTAAGCGCTCACAATTTCCTGTTCGTCTCAGTTTCGCTATTTTTTTTTTTTTTTTGATTGGAGATTTAACGACCACCGTGAGCAACTCAATGGGCTATAAGCAGTCGCCCGTCCCTAATTTAGGGTCACTGGTTCCAGGGAAGGGAGAGAGCCAGTGCCGTAAGACAAACACAACATCCATGCCTCACCGGGATTCGAACCCGGACCCCTTACGGACGAATGATCAGAGGCCAGCGCCTTAGACCACTGCGCCACCGGGGCGGCAGTTTCGCTATGAGTATCAATAAGGCTCAGAGTGAATTGTTAAAAGTTGTTGGATTCAACCTGCAAACTACATGCTTTTTCCGTTACCGGTTCGTATGTTAGGTTTTCTATAGTTGGCAAAAATGAGAACCTCTTCATCTCGGGTGTAAATGGAAAAACACTGAACGACATTGCCCGGAGGCTCTTCCAGGATAAACTAGCTTTTCGGAAGAACTGTACATTATACAAATCCCAATACAATAAAGAAATGCAGATGTTTCAGATATTTCAAAAATTCTATATTCACAGCCAATATTGACTTCTGGTTTTAGATAATTGTGCCGGAACAAATATAGATTTTATTGGGTTTACTTTTTCTAAATTCCTCTTTTTAATTACTGGAACATATTTCAATTAAGTGTTTCCATGTAATTATTATTTTCATAATTTCAGAAAAACTTGGAAAACTCTAGCCTAGAATGTGATTGATGTATTTTTTGTTAAACCCGGGTAAAGCCTTTTGCTAGCGCTTTAATAAAATATGTAGGTTTGGTTGCTTTCTCTCCAAAATTATTCTTAGTGTAGCTATTATATACAGTGTTGAGTGAGAATGCTTTTTGTTTATCTGATTGTTTTTCCTTTTTTTCTGTACACTGGAAGATGGATCTTAACCTGATTATAAACATGTTAAATCAAATTGACCGAATCATTTTGAGAACTGAGTTATCACAGGAGGTACTTTATGAAAAGATGTGACATGTAGCAGCGCCACACACAGTCAATGCTAGGATACTTGGTGCTCTAGGCAAGCCATGTATAAGGGTTGCTCAATAAGTAGTGAGACTCTCTGATTGAAATGCGTTTGTGCTTCCTAATTTTGTCAATGGGTGGTGTACAGGCGATTTGAAGATTATGTAACTGCATTGCAGCTTATTTGTTACTGAACCGTTAACGTGCTGAATTAATTTTATTGTTCTCTCGTAGGAGATGGATACGTCCAGAGTTGCTCAACGTGCTGTAATTCAGTATTTGAAAGCGGAGAAAAAGCCACCAAGCGAAATCCACAGATGAATAAAGGGTGTAAGGGCCTCTTGTTCACGCTGTACAATGCGATGGCGTCAGTTCTTTAGTGGTGGACGAACAAGCACTGCAGACTATCCAAGATCAGAATGACGACAATTGCACCTGTGGATGCTGCAATGAAGGCCAAGCAAATAATCACGATCCGAGAACTGGCGAACAGTGAGGATGGGAGCATCGGAACTGTCAATACGATCATTCATTCTCACCTTGAATATCGTAAGATCTGCGCCACGTAGGTGCCGAAACAACTGTCCGATGAACAGATGAGTCAATACTCTCTGGACTATCGTTACAGCATCTGTTCCTCTACCATGAACAAGGTGAAGATTTCCTCCTACACATTATTGTAGGAGACGCAAGTGGGTTCATTATTTCGAGCCAGAGTAGAAACGCCAGAGCATGCAGTGGAACCATGCATCATCCCTCCGTCAAGGAAATTACGGTCCATCATTTCTGCCGGCAAGATGATGTTAACCCTGTTCTTTGACCGTCCAGGACCATCGCTTCTTGAGTGGCTACCAAAAGGATCAACCATCAATACCGAACGATATTGTGAAACTTTAATGAAGCTTTGACAAACTGTCAAAAAAAAAAGAGACCTGACAAACTCACTCAGGGTATTGTGCTTCTGCATGATAACGCCCGGCCGCAAATGGCATTTACCACGCAAAGGACATTGCAGCACGTTCCTTGGGAAGTCCTTCCACATCCGGCGTATCGTCCTGACCCTATCGCCTTGCGATTTTCACAACTTTGGACCTATAAACAAATTCTTAAAAGCGGACATTTCACTTCGGATGATGATTTGCGTGAAGCTGTAGATGACTGGTAACAGCATCCTGCCTCTTTCCTATGCCGCAGGAATTACTTGGGCAATGATGGGACCGCTGTCTAAATGCTGGCGGTGATTATACAGTATTTAGATATGTCATGTTTTGACTTTTTCAGGCAGAGAGTCTTACTACTTACAATACCTACCCTTATACATCTACACTATCGTTACTTACTACCCTTATACCTTGCGTCCCCAAAAAATATATATATATTTATTCTTGTGGATAACCACATTACATTAATTCAATTATTTATTGATACAAAAATGAAGTGTAAACTAAATAGAAACTGGTGAATGCTACATCTATTTTCATACTGTTTCTACACAGTCGAGTCACATTATTGTTACCACCTCCTACCTTTGACGTCACAAGCGCGTAGTCAATGAAAGTAGACACGTGTCGTGAGCTAGCTTGGAGAGTATGTAAGGTGTGCTGTAGACATTCTGAAAACATATCACTCGTTGATGTCATGGACAAAAGGAGCGATGTATGATATTTGCAAAAATGGATGATTTTCGGCTTTCGGGACAAGGGTGGCAGTAATTCTGAAACAGCGCAGTTTGTGAACTGTTCGTGTGCTACTGTAATTAAAGTGCATCGTGATTGGAGGAATGGCACCATTACGAATACGCGACGTGAAAACTACGGAGCACTACGTGCCATTGATGTGAGAGATGAACGTCGGCTGCGAACGTGCGTGAGGCCGATCAACATACAGTGGATCAACTCACTGGCCGAATGAACCAGGGGGCTACCGGAAGTGTGTATAAAACGACAGTCAGCGAACCCTGCTGTATATGGAGCTCCGATGCAGACGGATGGTCACTGCACCTATGCTAACGAAGATGCATCGGTAGAAAAGGCTTGCATTTCCACTTCAGTATTGGAATTGGACCTCCGATGATTTGCAAAGAATCGCCCTCTCCAATGAGTCACGTTTTCTGCTTCATCGAACGAATGGACGTTAGCGTATAAGGCAGAAAACATCGGAGAACAAACACTCTTCAACCATTGTTGAAAGAACACAAGCTGGTGGGGGCAGCGTTATGGTCTGGGGAATGTTTTCGTGGCATTCCCTGGGTCCACTCATAACTGTGGAAGGCACTATGGACCGAATTCATTACGAATCCATCCTTGCAGAATACGTACACCCGTACATGCTGATCGTGTTCCCTGTGGCAGTTGGGATCTTCCAGTATGACAATGTGACATGTCACACAGCTAGAAATGTCCGAGAGTGGTTGGAAGAGCACAATGAAGACTTCAAAGTACTTTCCTGACCCCCTAATTCCCCAGACTTAAACCCAATTGAGCATCTGTGGGACCACCTCAATCGTGTTGTTCGCTCTATGAATCCTCCACAACGCACCCTTCAGCAACTGTCAGATGCACTGCAGTGATCATGGCTCCACATACCTGTGAACACCTTCCTGCACCTTATTGGGTCATTCCCAACGCATCTAGCTGCGTCCGCGCTGTACACGGTGTTTATTCTGGATATTAGCTGGTGGTCACAATAATGTGACGCGACCGTGTATATAAATTAAATAAAAATTTCATTTCACGTGCTTTATTGTTCGCAGAATTACCAACAGGTGTCACGGGCAATTTCTTGTTCGATAGATAACGTACATAACTTAACAATTTTCTTTCCTGGATCCCCCGACAAAAAAAGCAGGAGTTTTAGCAGAATGAATGTCTCTCTTACTTTATCCCCTGTTCTCATTAGACAATAGTCTGAGTGCAGCAGTTGCTGACCTGTAGACGTTGAACATTGTCACTACTGCATGGTTAAAAGTGGATAGTCTCGATATTTCCATTGAAAGCCGGATAATACAGAATCAATTTCTTTTAAAAAATTTTATGCCGCCCACAGGAATCTCCTGTTTCATAGGGACGGGCCTAGTGTACGGCAGTTTTTCGATAGTGCATGGCAGAATCGTTAATCGAGCAACCCGACATCTCTGAATTGTCTGTATTTACTGTTCTTTACGTGTATTAATCACATCAGGAAACTTGAAAATTACATTGCCCTAAGGCAGAAATCGAACCCACATTCTCCGATTTCCGTTCGAGCATGCCATTCGTTACACCACCCAGGACGATCAAGTTTTCTGATGTGATTAATGTACGTGAAGTAAATACAGGCAAATTAGGAGATTTCTGATTGCTGTAGTAACGATTACACTACCCAGGACGATCAGTGAGAAGAATGTTTCTTCCACAAAATGTCGTGGATGACAGTTTATCGACAGATGCATACATTCATGTCGGCGTCGGATTTACTATAAGCTGACTTACCCAACCTATAAGCCCAGGACTCCCGTTTCTTGCTTACTTCAGGAATAAGATTTTGTAAGTTATATCGAAAGAACAACAGAAAATAAAATTGTGTTTACTTTTATCGTTAATATCATTTTTTTACCTCATTTATGAACTCATTCGATGTTATCAAATCTAAATCTTGGAGCCCTATACAGTTGCCTAGTTTGCTTACTGGTTGAATGATTGAATCGCCACTGGAGCCTGTACGTGATTCATTTTTTTCCACAGCGTGCATGATGTGGTTATTTTTGTAAATAAGTTTTGTTTACGGCACTCTCTTCCTCTTTTTTTTTTTTCTTCGTGCGATGAGATGTGCTATTTCTTAATGAGTGATTCTGGAGAAAAGAATCGAAATGAGTTTCGCACACGGCGAAAAGCTGTGGAAACATGGCAGTTTGCAAGATGCCATAGGAGACTCGTCAAAAGACTTCAAATTAAAGAAGCAAACAAATTATTGCACTGTGGCAGAAAATACTTCAAATTAAAGTTCGTGAATTAGTGTGAATGCTTTTGTTGCAAATTCACCAGGGCAAGCAATCCCCCTCCAAGGCAATCAACTTTCCTCCAAGGCAATCAATCCCTCCCGGAAATTGCAATTTTCCAGGGAGGATTTCTTGCCTTGGAGAAAGCATTCCCCTCTCGTTCCATTTCTGTCTCTAAGTAATTAATGTTCACATAAGACATCATTTTCAAGTTTGTAGAGTCTTTGCTGTAATTTTGAAATGTTTTAGATTCTCGTATATACAGTGGTTTTGGTTTTTCAGCATTTTGTTTTATACGGTGTGTTTTTTTTTTTTTTTTTTTTTTTTTTTTTTCTAGAAAAAAGTTCTGGAACTCTTAAACATTTGTTGTTAAAAAAAAAAAAAGTGGGGTCGAACAGGGCCGGACTAAGGTACAAATGAAACGAATGGCCGCTTGCTTGTGGCTCCAAGCTGTGAGGGCCACCAGTAGCACCGCGAGTGAGATCAACTTCCTTAGACGGAATTTCATAACTCGCAATAATTATGGCAAATGCTGTTATTATTCATAACAAATATATTCATATAAAATGAATATGTTTAACAATATCTTCCCTACCGAACTAGTTCCTCGCCCCCCCCCCAATGAAACGAGACAGCTGCATGTTCCGTCGGCGGAATACATATTTACCGGCCACCCCTTCACCTCCATAATAGACTCGTCTCGCTGTATCGACTAGCTGCTACCACCACCTGGCGTTGCGCCTGTCTGTCACTACCGCAGTCACCAGTGAGTCACGACTACGAGTTGCGCACTGTTCTTTGTGCGATATATTTGTTTACGGGGTAGTGTAGTGAAAAGAGGTGTGTTTGTGTAATCGTATTATTAACATGTCTGAAAAAAAACCCGTCCTGATCTTTCTACAGGAAAAGCAAATCACAAGCTATATAAGCTATATTTTGTTATGGATGGTACTTACAATTCATTAAAACTAATGTCAAAATATCACAGCTTGTTTCATAATTAATAAACCCTTTCTCGGTGTAACGGTATGATATGTTTACAATTTGATTAAATTTCGTTTAAATTGCAGACGACAACAAAAACACCAGGATTGACTTCATTATCGCCATGATGTTTCTCGGGAGAGGGGGTGGAGCACCCTTCGTCCGCCCCTGGGGCGGTGGTGACCTAATAACAAGTAGCTCCATTTTTTTAACATTGTTCTTTAAGCCTTATCATTACTGTATGATAAAAACTGCACAAACATATTTTAAATTATCTTATTGTATTAAATTATCATTATATTAAAATATAGGAGTAATCAGTAATAATTTCTTAGTACTTAGCAAATATTATGTTATTCCAGAAAAAAAAAGTCCTATATCTTATTCACTTCCTTCTTCCCTTAACTTTTCGTAGGAGAATTCGACTGCGGGACTTTTTAGAGGTATTACCGTGGTGTTAATTGTTGCCTGACGAAAGTCATCCTGTTGGCATTAGTGGAGTGAGATACTTTACACCCGCCCATTACAGTAGGCCCCTCCCATTACGAGTCATGAAAATACTTCCGATCATACATCATAAGGCGTTCAAAAGGAATTAGAGCAGAGGCTTTAACCGTAATTGTATAGTGATGGACTGATGGTTCACGGTCGTTGAAAGTTGTCCTGCGTTTTGTTGTTTCCGTATATTAATATCTCTTAGTTTCGCTTTTGTTTACAGAAAAGAAGAACGGGCGGTTCTTCAATAACGCAGTTTTAGTATTGCTGTTACCATAGAGTGACGGTATTTCTTTTCCCCGTTATTTCAACGAACTCATGAAAAGCGACTTACAAGTCGTAATAATTGAGTTAACACAGATGAATTCGTTTGTAGCTATGTATTTTAATAACACAAGATATCGTTACCTTGTCCGTTCTCAGAGTGAGAACGGATGTTACATGTGATACCGGTTGAACATGTGTTTTTTTTTCCTAGTTAATAAAATTGTTTGAAAGCCCCCGACTGTTATTGCATAGGTTTTTGCTTCGCTGAATGTGATGCGTATCCAGAAATTTGCTATAGAGCATTGTGCGGTTTATTACAATAGTTATGGAAGCAGAACATCCGGATATGGTGGTCAAAGACAGTAATCCAATGGTGGAAGAGGAGCAGTTAAATTCGCATGAACGGGGTTGTCAGGATGCAGACACTTCAAATGACCGTGAATCATCAACCGAACCGATCTCTTCTAATAAGTCCGATGTATCACATCCCACCGAAAACGACTTAATTGACGTTGACGACATCGAACTCTCGGATGAGGATTCTTGGTAAGGGAATTAATTCAGTGTTGCATTTCTTGCAACGCTAGGTCATAAGAATTGTATTAAAAATGTTTTGGAAAATTAATATAACATGTTAATTCTAGGGGAGACGTTGTTTGGGTTGTATGCCACACCTATAGAGCAGAGTGGTTGGTTGTGTGTGATATATATTATTTCTTATGCCAAAACATTGCGCATATTTTTATTTTTTCTTATGAATTACAGGTAAACATCACAATGCCTCCCTGGTGCAACTTGGTCTAAGTGCTGACTTTTGACAGTTCACCTGAACTTGGTCCTTGTTCTAATCCTTGACACACCATGATTGACTGTAGCACTTGGTAAGTGCTGGTTTCTGACCATTTGTCCAAGATGGGTCCAGGTTCGAATCCCGGTGAGCCATGGATGTTGTATTTGTCTTATTTCACTCTCTCCCCCTTCCCAAGAGTCAGTGGCCCTTGGGGCATGTGACTGCTTATATATAGTCCATTGAGTTGCTCATGGTTGTCTTAGACTTCCATGCAAAAAAAAAAAAAAAAATCAACACCATAACTGGTGTGTTTGTCTTATGGTACTATCTCTCTCCGTTCGCTGGAACAAGTAGCCCTAAATTAGGGATAGACAACAGCTTATAGCCCATTGACTTCCTGATGGTGGGCATTAAACTACCAACCAAACAACTACAACAACAACAAAAAAAAAGAAAAAGAACACCACTTATTCTGTTGTGGGTGCAGTGTTAGAATTAGAGATAAATCTACTGGCTCAGTGGACCACTGGAATATGCAAATCACTGGTCCATGAAAGAAAAGTTATACATTTACAGCATGTAAAAACTAATGTATCATTTCATCATAGCTATGTATTACAAATTTAGAAGAACAGAACATTTTCATATACTCATGCAAATAATACCAATAAATAAATAAAACAAAATGTGATAAGCTGACACAGAAATTTAAAAGAAAAAAAGAACTTTAACGGTCAACAAAATAAGTGCATACCCAAATGTGGTGGTCCACTAATTTTTATTGGTCCAGAAATGGCACAAATATACATTTAGTATGCACATGGTATTATTATCAAGGATAGTACAATGAATCATAATATGTAGTTAATTTCAGATTGGCCGCCCCGGTGGCGCAGTGGTCTAAGGCGTTGGCCTCTGATCATTCGTCGGAAGGGGTCCGGGTTCGAATCCCGGTGAGGCATGGATGTTGTGTTTGTCTTACGGCACTGGCTCTCTCCCTTCCCTGGAACCAGTGACTCTAAATTAGGGACGGGCGACTGCTTATAGCCCATTGAGTTGCTCACGGTGGTCGTTAAACCTCCAAAAAAAAAAAAAAAAAAAAAAAAAAATTCAGATTAAAGTTTATAGTAAAACTATATAAACAATATGATTTCGTTTGTCTGAACATTTGTTCCACTTCGGTAGCACAGTGTAAAAAGCGCTTGCCTGTTTTAATTGTCTAAATCCCTGCTTCAACCAATATACTTTTTTTTTATTGTAATGTTCATGAATGTACTTTCATATTTGGAACACATCTGTTTCACATTGATGAAACATTGTTTCATGTATGTTTGTGACACTCCATATCAAGCAAGGTAAGGTGATGAACAAACGTTCATGAAAAATGTGATCAAGAAATAATAAATAAATGATTTAAAAAGTTACTCTGCACATGTTATTTTCCTCGTCATTTTTAAAGGGCTTTCACCTAGTTATGAAATATTTTGATTGCCATTAAACACAAAAGTCAGCTGGGTTGCTGGTTTTTAAACTGACTGAGCTCAGGAGTCAACGATGGAAAGCCTTTTAGCCGCACAAAAACATAGAGTACGAACAACACATTTAATTACACAAAAAGAAAAAGAATACACAAAAGGTTTTATGTAAAGCATTCTCCAAAAAACAAAACAACAGACTGTGATCGAAAACTCCGAGCGAGCTGATGACTCCAAAAAACTCCATTTCCACGAGTTGGTAGCAGCGCCATCTGGCCAGGCGAGGTACCAAACACTGACTCTTCCCAGTTTGCAACTGCAACAACACACTTCTCTTCCCGTGATTCTTTGTACATTTAAGTCCCCACAGGGAATATTAATGTTGAATGCAAAGTGCTGTTTTACAAAAATGACCTACACACACATCTACCTGAATTCTTCCTGGGCAGAAAAAAACAGTGTATCTGGGGGAGAAGACGCATAACCCCTTTGTCATTGTAGCTGTCATATTGCGTTCTTGTGTTTTTTGCAGTGCAGCAGGAACAAGAGGGGTTGCAACTGTAGTTTTTACACAAGTGCATATTTCTGCAAAACTTTAATCCCGAATGATAAAATTTAGAATTTATCAATCTATTTGTGATACTTGGATATTTTCGTTTCCTTATAGCAAAATACATGAAGTAGAAATGGATATAAAAATCAAAAGGTTTCTTTATTAAGTCATAAAATTGAATGCGTGCATATACACTATGTGTGCATGGTACACGAAGTTGCAAGGACAAAAATGAATAAGAGAAACCGTACATTTTTTTTAATGCACTGGTTATGAAGCACTTTAAAACATTCCAAATTCCACTTTCATGGAATTCCTTGCTTCACTGTGATAAGAAAAAGAGATGATGGGCAAAGCCAGAGCATAAATGGTTCTTCAACCTCCAGTTGGAAAGCATTACAAAAAACCCATAGCCTGGGGTCACTACTTCGGGCAAAAAAGTGGTGCTGTCGTAATCCAAATATTTTTATTCAGCCTCGGTTACCTACTGTTCAACATTTTCATAAAACTGCAGTCATCATTAGTGTTCTGTTTCTTGACAGGCCCGATGGTATCTCAGCAAGTTCTCTCCCTCCAGTTTCCTGTGTCCCTTGCTTCCTCCATTTCTTGATAGCCTCGTGTCTATTATGTCATCAAGATTAGAATCATTAGTCGTTTTCTTCCTCTTGGTTGCTTTTCTTCAATTTTCCCTTCATTCTTTTCAATAGGCTGTCTCCTCTTAGCACATCTTATCCAGTTCTGAATTTCAAAAAATCCAAAAACTGTCTTAGCCAAAGTTGGATATTTTGAAATTTCATTCATTCTTTATAAACTTGGAAATTCCAAAATAAATGTGAAAAAAATTACTGGCCACCTGGCCCAGTAACATAAATAGTTCACTAGCACAATGGGATTTTTACTGGCCAATGACCAGCCGACCACTGGATAATTCGAATGCTGGGGGGTTTATAGGGTATTTAAGAGATGTACATTAATTATTTAAAAGATGTACTTACTTTGTGAATTCTCAAATCATTCAGGTACTGCTTAAGAACTCTGCTCAGACACTCAGGCTGTGTCCTCTTAAAATTTGTGAGCTGAAGCAAGAAATGACCAGACTTTTGGTAAATGTGTAGATTAGTGTCCTAAATTATTTCGTCGGAAAAATTTTAGTACCTGTAAAAAGTGACATACAGATTTTAGAGTATGGAAATTAATGGCAAATGGTGCAGAGATTGCATGTTTTAAATGTCTTTTAAAGATTTTTATCGCAATATTTACCTGTAAGTACCATCTGTGAAGAGAAGCTGCGGTAGGCCTAACTCATCGCTCTCAGCAATGATGTGAAGCTTTGTTCCGTTAAAAGGAAGGTTCATTGCTGTGCTGAAATGACGTGTGGAAGAGTACAGGAGAAAACAATTACATTGTTGGCAGGAGAGCAATAAATCTTGTAGTGATACGTTACAGAAAATAGGTCCACATTATCCACCCTTTATTTTGTTGTATCCTGTACGTTGTTAGCAGGAAAACCACATAAAACCTCTTTGATTTGCAAAACATACATATCAGTGAGATAGAACCTGATCTGCAAACAAGGTATTAACAGGAGAACCAAAAGTGCACTGCCACAGCAAATCAACTACAAATGGAAGCCGTTCAAAGCTGAACCGAAAGTTCCTCAGTTTTCTGTACAACATAGAAAGGCATATTTGTACTTTCTATTTCAAATCCAGGAATCACATGTGAAAAAAAAAATATTCAACATCTGCTTTTAAAGCAATGACAAAATATGAACGAACTATATTCTGTAACGTATGAGTATAGCATGGTTCGCTCTCCTGGAAAGAATGTATGCAGTTGCACTTGTAGTCGTCCATGCGTGAATTACATCCAACAGCAAATCCTTTCAACGGAGCAAAGCTTCACATCGTTGTAGCGATACGTTAGGCCTACCGCAGCATCTCTTCATAGCATCGTACTTACAGGTAAATATCACAATAAAAATCCTTAAAATACATTTAAAACATGAAATTTCTGTACCATTTGCCATTAATTTCCCTACTCAAAAATCTGTAAGTCACACTTTTTCCAGGTACTAACATTTTTCTGACGAAATAATTTAGGACGCTAGTCTACCTGCTTTCCTTCCTTTCCTTTTGAAAACAAACAAATCAATATGGTAAACAATTGAAACATTTCAGCCATGAAAATCAAATGTTTCTCATCCACCCAAAATAACTATAGTTGATTAAATTCAGTAAGCATGACATGTCAATAACAGCCATAAAAGTATTTCTCAGTTTGCCTTTAAACAGCCTGGAGTTACCTCATTTTCTTCAGGCTGCTCACAAAGCAAGCATTCTACACACTACAACAAAGTGTAGCTTAGCAGCTAGTGCTCCTTTCCACACTGAGGTGGTGCTTCTCAAGGTGTGATAAAAATTTCAGTATTTTGATTTTCTCTCTTTAGATCAAGTATTGTAGGTTTTTTCTTTTGAATATAACAAATTTGATTTTATGTGTGAATGTTTCACCTTACTTCCACATAAATCTGTGCATTGAATTTTGCCTTCTTAGTCATGCATAAGCTGGACTTGAAAGTCCTGAGATGGCCAGGCATAAGCTGTATGTTTGGACTGGGTGAGGCTTTTTCAAATGAGATTTATGAAGATCTATTGTCCATATACATGTAGCCGCCCCGGTGGCGCAGTGGTCTAAGGCGCTGGCCTCTGATCATTCGTCCGTAAGGGGTCCGGGTTCGAATCCCGGTCAGGCATGGATGTTGTGTTTGTCTTACGGCACTGGCTCTCTCCCTTCCCTGGAACCAGTGACCCTAAATTAGGGACGGGCGACTGCTCATTGCCCACTGAGTTGCTCACGGTGGTCGTTAAACCTCCAATAAACAAAACAAAAAAAACTGATGACCTTGTTCCATTGATCTACGAGTTGAAATATCCCATTGCGATAGAAGTCTGATGAGCGGGAGTTGAAGTCATCCATGCAATGTGTTTCTCAGCAAGAAAATTCGACAAAGACCTGAAGAGATTAAAGTCGGACAGGGCAAGGTTTTCCAGGAAATAAAGAGGGTGCAACAATATATGTTACAAGATTTCTAAAGGCGTCTTTTGTTATCTGGTACCAACACATTACCAGCAGATCCTATAACTCTTGTAAGTTATGTGGTTGAGCCATTGCAGATCAGATTTGCTCTTCCAACGCATACCACAGATGCTCAATTAGATTGATGTGTGGAGAATTTGGAAGCCAGAGCAATACCTGGAAGTCTTCAGTATGTTCTGTAAACCACTCGTACAACCTGGGCAGTGTGGCATGGCATATTATCCTGCCAAAATAAGGCACTAGTAAAGGGGAATACAGTTGCCATGAAAGGATGTACCTGATCTCCAATGATGTTTAGGTAAGTGGTAGACATTATATTCCTGTACATGAATGACTGGACCCAGGGTTGTTTCCCAGCAGAACATTACCCAAGGCATTACACTTCCTCCACTGCCGTGTTTTCATCCCACAGTGCATCCTGGTGCCAACACTTTCCCAGGTAAATGACTCGCACGTACTTGGCCATCCACATGGTGCAACAGGAAACGAGATTCATTAGAACAGAAGACCATCTTCCAATAATTCAAGCTCCACTTTGGATGCTTGCATGCCCATTGTAGGCACTTTCAATGGTGAACCAAGGTCGTCATGGACACTTGGTGCGGGCTACGTCTACATGGCCTCATTTTCAACGGGGTTCAATACACTGTGTTGTGATACATTATCCTTGTCACTGGCATTTCAATTACTGGTGATACACAATATCTTTTCTGTTGTGTTGTACCATGCGGGATTGCTTTCGCTCACCTCTAGCTTTAATGAGTCGTTATTGGCCAACCCCTTGCCAATAGTTTGTAGTTATTTTCTCATCGGACCACTCTTTGAAGATCCATGAGCACCACCACAAGCCTTGCCATCTCGGAAACGCTCTGACTCAGTCATCTGGCCATTATAATTTAGACTTTGTCAAACTTGCTTAAGTCCACTGCCTTTCCTATCTGAAAATAAGAATAACACCAGAGCTCAGTATCAAGTGTTATGTATACTTCTTTCACTGCTTCTTTTATAAATTCATGTCATTCAGTGCTGCAGGGCTTTGTGTATGAATGCAGTTTAAGAAAGAATAACCCTTTTTCCATATGTGTTGAGATGGTAAGTGATCTGATCCGTTATTCTATACAGAACTCTACTGATGACTGGTATCTATACCGAATAGACTCTGATCACCCCTTCCATGCATAGGAACGATGCCCACTGACCCGCTATACCACAAGATGAACAGTATCTATAATGAGAGAAAGGTCTCTGATCATTCGTCCGTAAGGGGTCCGGGTTCGAATCCCGGTCGGGCATGGATGTTGTGTTTGTCTTACGGCACTGGCTCTCTCCCTTCCCTGGAACCGGTGACCCTAAATTAGGGACGGGCGACTGCTTATAGCCCATTGAGTTGCTCACGGTGGTCGTTAAACCTCCAATCAAAAAAAAAAAAAAAAAAAAAAAAAAAAAGAGAGAGAGAGAGAGAATGAGTTGGAAAACAAGTTAACACGTTTGCTGCCGCTGTGCTATTTTAACAGCAAGCACATGGTGCCAGTAAGAAACCCAGGCAAAGTCCTGAGATGCCACAAGTCATCACGCAGCACCATGGATGAGCTTCTATGCACTTGGATCAACCTAGCCATGCTCAGATCACATAGCTTTGCATGACTCAGTTATTCCAAAATACAAGAAAATTTATCCATAATTGATATTTGTAATTTTATAACCTTCAGTAACTCCAGAGATATGAACATGTCTATAGAGCAGTGCATATGCTATAGACATGGATATCCTGTAGACTGTAATTAATAAATTGTAAAATTCTTCAGTAGCAATGAAGATTGAAAACTTTGATTGGTTCAATACCTGTCATATTAATTTTCAGTCCTAGTCCACTAGTGAACATGATTATTCTCATGACGTCTGGAACATCATATCAATTTATAGTTAAAATTTGTTGAGACAGAGTATTGGGAGAGAACATCTCATTTTCATTTTCACTTTCACTGCTGGTCTTACTACAGCTACTAAAAGAATACGTTTCTGCATATGATGACAAATTATCAGGATCATCTATTTCCACGGCAGGATGTGCTTGCTGATGAACTTTTGGTTGAGGAGGACTGGAGAAAGCCTGTCTGAATATATCCGTTGTTTCCACGAAACTAAGTATTGATATCAATATGGTTTTCCTTGAAATCCCTTTAGCTTCCTCAGTAGGCCACCGTCTTACGTTTGAATTCTAAGCAGCAAATGGTTTTTATTGCCGCTCAAGCATTTATTTATTGATAGTTCCCTTCACTACAAAACCAGTGACATTCAAAGGAAAATAAACATTGCAGTGAAAAGCGCATGCTGTGTAAGTCTATGGTGAGTCAACTTACTTTTCCTTCCCTAAACCATGTTGGAAAAAATCCACTATCCCAAAACCGTGGTCATTTTTAAACAGTTGGATACTCATTCTGAGTGCTAGTAACAAAACAGATACCTCTCTTCATGTGCCGAAGGTTTTAGGAAGGAAAATATTACGCCACAATCATGACGCTGTTTGGTGTCATGCGGCAGTGAAAGTGTTAAATCTTACTTGTGTGCTGTGAAATGAATATTAATAATCATAAGTAAAAAAGTTTGTGATGCAGAAAAGAGGGGGGTGCATCTGGGTTATGCAAAAAATCCATTTTTGTGTATGAGTTATTTTTTTAATAGGGAGGACTTCCAATTATCTACTCTTCAAGTAGTTCCACATATCAGTGCACTTTATTTACACGAGGCCTGTACACACCACAATTACCAGGCAAAAAAAAACTAGCCCTGCTGCTGCATTTCATAACTGCCACCCCTGTGGTGAAGTGGACTAAGCACTGGCTTATGATCATTCGTCCGTGAAGGGTCCGATTTCGAATCTCGGTGAGGCATGAATGTTGCGCTTGTCTTATGGCACTGGTTCTCTCCCTTCCCTGGAACCAGTGACCCTAAATTAGGATGGGCGACTGCTTATAGCCCGTTGAGTTGCTCACGGTGGTGGTTGTTAAACCTTCAATAAAAAACAAACAAAAAACATTCCATAACTGGAATTTGTTATAATAATAATACAGATGCTGTAATAATACGAATTTTTAATGCAAATAAAGTTTTTTTGTATTAAGGAAATATAGAGTAATATTTTTCTCCATCTTTGAAGAATTGTTAGATCAAAAGCCTTTGTTTGGTTTTTACTGAGAAGTGTTTGGGTGTAAGTAATTTATAAATATGTAATAAATCAAATGGATATCATTTGAAAAATTCTTTTCTTTTAAATATAAAATTTGATAATTTTATAGCTTCTTTTATCATTAAAGGAAGCAAAAGCTCAGAATCCATACTTGTACATCAAAATGTTTGGCTGATAGGCTAAACATAAGTAATAAGCAGGTATATAAATATGTAATATGCCAAATAGATATCAGTTGAGAAGTTTTTTTCCCTTTAAAATGTAAAATTTGGGAATTTATAGCTACTTTTATTATTATCATTAAAGGAAGCAGAAGCTGTAAGAAACCATACTTCCACATTGAAAATTCCAAGAGCCTGTCAGGCTCTTGGAATTTTTGTTTCGACATAGTTGCCAAGTGCAGCATTCTGATCCTTTTTAGGAATTAAAGTAATACAGTCAGCAGAATGGAAGAAATGATTCAGGAACATTATATTTAATAAACCACCTGTGCATAAAATGTCTTCAGTTCACCCTTTGTTAAGCAGTAAATTCCTGTTCTGTGCCTCATGTATCACTTTGTTCTCCATCTCATGTTCTTTTTTTAGATTGAAGGTTTAACATTTAATGACCACCGTGAGTGACTCATTGAGCTATATGTAAGCAATCGCCCGTCCCTAATTTAGGGTCACTAGTTCCAGGGAAGGGACAGAGCCAGTTCCACAAGACAAAGACAACATCCATACCTCACCAGGATTCGAACCCAGACCCTTCACGAACGAGAATGGTCATAAGCCAGTGCTTAGACCACTGCGCCAGCAGGGCAGCATTTCTTGTTTTAAGTGTATTCTACTTGAAAAATCCTGCTCCAAATAGTAATATTTCTTCTTTTTTTTTTTTTTTGTCCTACATTTTTAATGCCTTTCTTTAGCAGAGAAGCTAGTTTCTTTGCCCCATGATAGTTGCTGTGTGCTAGTGGTGCACCCACGAAGAGGATCTGAAGGGTCCAAACCTTCCAGGAAATCTATTAAATACAGTCAAACCTCGATTTAATGAACTTCAAGGGACCAACAGTCTTGTACGTAAAATCGCGGAATTTGCTAAGTCGATGAAGCCTTTTGAATGCAGTATTCAAATTAAGCTAGTGTTCATAACAGAATACATAAGCAGCTAAGTTCTCTTTCTTCCAGGGAGATTTAAATTATTTATAGCACTTTTAATTACGAAATTTATTATCAAAAATGTTATAATACGTACACATTTACTTTGCATATTAAATACATAATTTGTAGATATTAGATTCCAATATGTAGCATCAAAATTTAAGGGTATTTTAAAATTGCGAGAAACATACTATAGTTGTTTCTTCTGAGCATTTAGCTTCTTAAATAACGATTTCAGTATTATAAGTTGCATAACAAGATGTGTTGTTTAATTTAACCTGTAGATTTAACACTGAGAAGAAAAGAAGCACAATTTGGGGAAGAATTTCAGATGTTCAGGAATGGATACGTACAATGTTTGTCCCCTGAGTTCACAGAAAGCTATTGTTCTGTCTGTAGCTGAAAACAGGGATTGTCCAGGGTACCCTAGATTTCCTCCCCCACACTGCCTTTCTTTTTCCAGCTTCCCACCCATGCAAGAGAATGTTGTGCTCCTTTGGAACTTGTTGGTCATTTGCTTCCCCTTATAAGAAGCTTACACTTGACAGCCGCAGAAAAGGCGAACTGATTTATGATTCCGTCAAGCTGTGTCGCAGATAGTCTTCTTTGAAACGCTAGTTAACTGCATGTGTAAAATTTTCCTGTTACGTATATAGTTTGGTGGTTTAAAAAAAAAAATGTTCGTTAAATTATGTGTTCATTAAATCGGGGAACACCAAGCATTAATTTCAATGTGATACCATCCGTACCATAAAAAACGTACATAAAATCACGGAATTCGTTAAATCGCAGTCAATTAAATAGGGGTTTGACTGTATATACAACAAAATTGTTGTTCTATAAGTTACTGTTTCACACATTATAAAGTTGTTTTAGCCACAAGGGAGTTAAATCTTGCATATTATAACAATGTATACTATTAGCATATTCATATAAATTCAGCATGTAATATTGCAATTCTTACCTTTTTTCAATGCACAGGTCCCAGTCTTGTGACCAGCTTATCATGCTGTGCTTGAAATAACCATTATTCCCAAAGAAGCATTCACGTCTGTCAGACCACGTTGGAGATTGAAATAGGGTTGCTTCACATGTTCAACGATGTCTGGCAGATAGATGAGATCATTGAGGTGAGCATATAACATTTAATTGATGAGATAAATGTTGTCATTGTTATCACTAAGTCCTAAAAAAAAACGGTTTTGAATGAAGACCAATATATGTGATTGAATATGTAAAGGAACTTGGATATTGTCTTACAAGAAATGTCAACGATTCTCTCAATAGCTCAAACCAATAACGAAATGGAATGAAAAAGACCTATAATCTAAAAAGGAATTTCTAAAAAATTTAAAATACCTTAAAATTTTTAAAAATGAATTTCTAAAAAAATTAAATACTTTGAAAAGATTTTAATTTTTTTAGAAATTCACTTTTAGATGATAGAAGGTGTTTTTCATTTCCTTTTGTTGTTGTTTTGAGCTATTTAGAAAATCATTGACATTTCTTTTAAGACAATATTCAAGTTCTTTTAAATATTCAATCGCATATATTGGTCTTCATTCAAGCCGTTTTTTAGGCCTTGGTGATAACAATGACAACATTTATCTCATCAGTTAAATTTTACATGCACACCTCAACGATCTCATCTATCTGC
This sequence comes from Macrothele yani, assembly GCA_039090855.1. Lineage (NCBI taxonomy): Eukaryota > Metazoa > Arthropoda > Arachnida > Araneae > Macrothelidae > Macrothele > Macrothele yani. Next base: position 46,936,129 of record CM077004.1, read on the forward strand.
CAGACATCGTTAAACATGTGAAGCAACCCTATTTCAATCTCCAACGTGGTTTGACAGAGGTGAACGCTTCTTTGGGAATAATGGTTATTCCAAGCACAGTATGATAAGCTGGTCATAAGACTGGGACCTGTGCATTGAACAAAGGTAAGAACTGCTGTATCTCAGGCTGAATTGCTGTATCTCAGGCCCCGTGTGGCTAAAACAACTTTATAGCGTGTGAAACAGTAACTTATAGAACAACAATCTTGTTGTATATATTTAATAGAATTCTTTGGCCACGAAAAAAACAGTTGAATATTTTGAATTCAAACTAATGAAAATTCTTCCAGGAAATGCCTTGTCTTTTAGTTATTAGATAAAGTAAGCAAATTATGTTATTTTAAAGTACATTATTATGATGACAGCTAAATTAAAAATATTTCTGCATATGTTTTAAAATTTTAATATTTTCTTTATGATCAGTTTTTCTATATGCCATAGTTCTTATTCTCATAGTAAATTGCTATTTTTCATGCATCTTACAATGATTATAAAATTTCTTACTTATTCAAAAGAGTAATTGTTTTACTTGCATGCACATCATTGATAATTTATGTCAACATTAATTAAGGAATACGGGGATCGCATTCCTCCTAAAATTCCTAATATTTTGTGACCCTCCTTAAATTCCTAAAATTATACCTAAAATTTGCTATTCTTCCTAAAATTTTCGTAAGCTTATTTATTAAAAATACAACCGTTATTAACGCCAATAAATTTACCATTACGGTAAGGTAAAAAGACCTGTTATTGTAGAAACACAGCCTATATGCTGTGCTGCTGAAGGGAGGGAAAATGATGCCATCGAGCTGCACTTGCTTCGGGGCGGGCGCTCCACTTTTTTGCCTTCGGCTCCGACTCGCTTTGACTGAACTTGCGTGTGATAGTTTCTGGTTTTGCGTCTTTTATGGTGTTCTCTGTGCTGTGTGCAGGTTCAGTTCTCTAGTGGTGACCTGCTTTTTTTTTTTTTTTTTTTCTATCTTCTGACATCCTCGCAGCCAAATTTCGGGAAGTTGTCTGGTTTTGCAATATTGGAACGTGTTTTTGTACTTCCTTTTCATTTTCTGGTTAGTAATACAAGTGTTTAAGATGCCTAAATCCAAAACGAAATTTCAAGATGCGTGGCTCAACAAAGAATTGGAGGGAGTGAAGCTGAAAGAATGGTGTTCTGCAACTGAAACAATATTTTCTGCTAAGTGTATATTGTGTTCAGGAATTTTCAACATTTCTAATAGTGGCTTTTCACAAGTAAAAGCGCATCATAAAGGAAAAAAACATTTGCAGAAATTTCAAAGTAAATTTCAAAATAAGTCCATCCTGAAAGCTTTTGGAGGACGGGATCTTCAGCCCAAAACAAATATTAGTGAAGTACTGAGTCATGATTTACAGTTGGCTAAAGCCGAAGCATTATGGGCCATGAAAGTTGCTAAGGACAATATGTCTTTTGTTTCATGCACTGAAACAGTTGAACTTTTCAAAGAAATGTTTCCTGATTCTGCTATTGCAGCCAAAATGCAACTTAAAGAAAAAAAAGTTGCTTATGTGATATCACATGGATTGTCAAAATATTTTGAAGAGGATTTGAAAAAAGACATTGCATCTAGTAGCCCAGGAAAGGTTACTATAGCATTTGATGAAACTACAAATACACAAGTGAAACGGCAATTGGATGTGTATCTCAGGTACTGGTCTTCAGAAATAAATTCAGTTTCTTGCCGATACCTAACAAGCGTTTTTCTGGGTCATGCAGCAGCAGATATTTTGCTAAAAGAAATTCTTGATGTGTTATCATCCTTCAATATTTCGTTGAACAGAATTATTTGTGTATCCATGGACAGCCCAAATGTAAATAAGTGCTTTTTACGCAAATTCAATGAAGTTGTAAAACAAGAAACAGGCCAGAAGTCTTTGGAACTAGGTTTTTGCAACCTGCATGTTGTGTTAGTAATGCATTTAAAAAATTTTTTGACAAGCTTAAATATAGATTTTGACGAATTTGCTACTGATATGCATTACTTTTTAAAGAGTAGTGCTGCAAGACGAGAGGATTATAAATCTGTCGAGGATATAACATTGGTCACAGCCAAATTTCTTTTGCGTCATGTCAGCAACAGATGGTTAACCGTTGGTTCTGTAGCCCAGAGGCTCTTGGATCAATGGCTAAATATTACAGAATATTTTTTTAAACTTCTTGCCATCTCAAAAAATATTTGAAAAACAACTACGCAATTCGGCAAGGTATAAAAGAATTCACTGTTTCCTGAAAAATGAGCTAACTCCTTGCTATTTAGCATTAATTTCATTTTCACACCAAAATTTTGAAAAGTTTTCATTATGTTATCAGAGTGAAGAACCAAAAATACACCAGTTATATTCTGATTTAAATACTTTAATGAGGAATATTATGGCTCAGTTTATCCAAGATGATGTTATTGCAGGGAAATTTGGAGACCTAAAGAATGTAGATTTTGAAAACAAAAATTCATGGAAAAAACTAGGGAGTTAGAAGTTGGTATGAAGACAAAAAATCTCCTCAGGAATGTTCAGGAGACCAGGCAGAAATTATTTCTCTTAGATGTAAGATCATCACTAATTGCAACCACAAAATATTTAAAGTCAAATTTGCCATTCTGCAATCAAAAGCTAAGAGACATAGAAGTTTTAAAGGTAAAAGAACCAAAGAAAGAGTCAACTCAACTTTCAGTCACTGAAGGACTTTCGGAAATAACCAGAATTTCAAGTGTTTTGCATCTTTCTGAGGAACAAATTGATAGAGTAAGAGAAGAGTGGAAACTTTTAAATTGCGATAAGCCAACTCTAGATGAACTAGTGAAATTTTCAGAGGAAGGGCATATTCCAGTGCGGATTGATCATTACTGGCGTAATATATTTAGTATTAAAGACTCTAGCAGAAAAGAAAAATACTTAAATCTTGCTAAACTCATCAAGTCAATTTTAGTTTTACCTCATGGTAATGCTGATGCAGAAAGGGGATTTTCAGTTAACACTGCTCTGTTAAGGAAGGACAAGGCTAACTTAAAAGACTCAACTATAACATCATTAAGAATAGTTAAAGGAGCCATTAAACACTATGGATGTGTAAGTAAAGTTCCCATAACAAGAAATTTGTTAAATAGTGTTCGTGATTCACATAAATTTTATAAAGAGTATGTTGATAAGCTGAAGGAAGGAGAATCAAAAAAGGTAAAAGAAAGGAAGCAGAAAGAGAGGGAAAATAAGGAAAAGCAGCTAGAGAAAAAAAGAAAAGCTGAGTTTGATGACAAAATAAAAGAAAATGACACAGAAATAAATAGGCTTAAAAAAGATAAAGAAGCCTCCCTAGCAGTAATTCAAGAGGGAACAGAAAGAATGAGAAAAGCTGTAGAAAAACAAAATACTGTTGAAATAGCAGTTGCCTCTAACTTGATCATACAAGGTTCAGCTGAAATAAAGAAAACTGAAAGTAAATTAGTTGTGGTGGAAGCAGAAAAAGATAGGCTAATCAGGAAAAGGTTAAAACAATAATATGAAAAAAGTAATTCAGTGAACAATTGTACATAGTTCTTGGTTTTCAATTACCTTTTTAGGATATTATAATTTAATGTGAAACCTGAAAACTTTACTGTGAAAATCGTGAATTGCTTCTGGTTCAACAGCATATTAATATTCAAAGTGAAACTTGAATGTGGTAAATATACTTGAATATGATAATAACACGTGAAAAGATAAGAACTGAGCATTAGAAGTAAATCATACTTAAACTTTAGACATTAGACATTATGCAAAAAATTTGGGTGTGAACTTCGACCATATATACTAATGGACTGCGCATTGGCAATAGCTGCATCAAAGCCGCCATGGCTCAAACACGGCACGTCATCATCAGACTCCAAATTTCGTGTAAAAATGCTGTTATGATTACTAATTTACGCTGCAGAACTTCAGTGTTTTCGGTGTATTATGTGAATGCGCCTCATATATAATGAAAACTCTTCAGGTAAGTTTACTTATGAGCTATATACATGCATGATCGGGTTGTTTACATTTTGTGATTTATAATGTGATGAACATTTGCGAAGAATTTGGAACATGCATTCCATTTTTTTTTCTTAAGTTACTATATTTTTATATCAATAGCTGCAAGTTTCTGGTTAAGTAATTGAACTTTATTGACTTACGTATTTAATTCATTTCTTACCCATGAAAAATCATAGAACTTTCTTTACTATATCGCTCAGAGCAACCATAAGCACAGCAGGTGTAACCCATTTTTTTTACTGTTGTCATGTGATTTTATGTTGGAGCCAGAAATTTTGATGTCATGTGCAGTCTATCAGTATATATGGTTGAAGGGTGTGAAGCAAACTCTTTACAATGTATACGAAGTTGTTTTACTAGATGTATACAAATATACATCTAGTTTTTATTGAAATACACTCCTAAAATTTTCCTAAAATTTTTCTAAAAAGTCCTAAAATTCCTACCTAAAATTTTCCAGAAGTATGCTATGATCCCTGGGAATATTATACTTGTATACAATTAAAATTTTATTTGTCCCATGGATTTCTTATTGGACCCCTTTGAGGAAATTCTATATGTGCTACTGCTGGCACAGATCTAGTGTAAACAAAGTGTACTAATACAGGAAACTACTTGAAGAGATAATTGAAAGTCTACTCTTTATAAATCATGTTTATCATATGCATAACTATGTGACTCTCGTCTGTTTTTCCATTAAGGCTGTACACCTCGCCAAAGAAACTGACCACCGAACAGAAAGATGAAAACCTTTACAAATGGCTGCGAAAAGATGTTGAAGATGTCGAAAATGTTGAGCTACAAATGGCAAAAATGGCACTTGTCAGTAAATTGGAGGAGTTAGATATATGTAGGTATTTTTCACCATTTATTATTTTTTTATTTTGAGGTCATATAGTGTAGTATTCTGTATTCTTGTATCTAGTACTTGATCTCTTAAAGATGTCTGAGTTGCTACAGTTTGTTGTGTGAAATTGACATAATAATGTGCATAAATGCCAGGCATCAGTGCTCCGTAAACTTTAAAAAGTATAAAATTTTGTACTTCCAGCTGTTTTTGTACCTCATGCACCAGTTACACAAGATACTAAAAATGAGCAAATAGCCTTTTCAGCACATTCATGCAGATATATGTGGTTTTTGAAGACTACTAAAAAAGAAAATTGTTTAGTTAGTAAAATGAAGCTGCACACATTTATTTCTAGCTAATATGGTGAATAAATTGCACTTAAATGTCTGAAGTTTGCACTTTTGAACAGTGGTACAATTGTTAATAAATTTTAATGTATTAAACATAAGTTTAATTAATTAAATATAATAATGGGTAGTTAAACATAATTCTGGGTAGGTAGTTGAAATAAATTAAAAATATTTTAGATAATACATACAAATATTTTAAGAGTGACAAAAAGCCCAGAAATTTTACAAAAGTTTTAAATAATGGTTTTAATAATAATTTTAACAGTGCTTACAACTTTTAGGAAAATAAAGAATTTTCACTACAGCTCTCATGTAGAGGAGGCTATAGCTTTGTATCCTGTGATTCACATGCAGTGTGAGTCACATGATTCAAACCTGTATGCTGGATAACAGAATTATCTCTGTGTGTTTGAGAATGACTAATAAAGGACTTTCATAACCATTTGTTTCTATTTAATTGATAGATTTAAAAGCTGATAAATTTGTACACAAGGCATTATCTTATCATTCTGTAGATCCTTGTCATTCCATGTCAGTTCAACCAGACCATGATACCCATGTTCTCAGATTTTGATTAAACTTGGTATACTCAATATGCCCAAAGTGATAAGTAACCATACAAAATTTTTTCCATGTACCTCATCTGATTTTAATTTTTTTACCATTTCCGAGGCCTTCCATGCAAGCTACACTTATTAAAAACATTCCATCTCACTCACCAATCATTCAATTCATTTAAATTTTTAAAACCTTGGCAGTGAGAGCATGAGGATTTCAGGGGAAAATATGTGAGCATTCTAAATGTCTGTTTTAGTCTACTAAACAATTAAAATATTCTTAACCTTAATTTTTTCTTCAGAAAATCAAATAAAGTGAAAAAAGAAATAGTATAATATTGTTGAATTTGGATAGTAAATTAAACTTTTGAGTAAAAACTTTTCGTAAATGAGTTTAAATCTTTTTTGATACATATATTCATGAAAGTACACTACTGGCCACCCAAAATGCAATACCAAGAAGGAAGCATCCGATTGGCCTGAAATTCGCAGCATGCGTCGCCCGCTAGAGGACATGCAAACGATTAGCATTGCAGGGCATATGCAAATCATGTGCGACCGGCACGCCACCGAGAAGCACTATAAGAAGGGTGCACAGAAGGCAGGGTGTAAGTAATGGAAGTGTGTTGTGCTGCCGGGCCTGTGCGTGGGAAGCTTCCTGATGCCTCGTCGCAGAATACGGCAGTCATTCCAGCACGTTTCGGAGTTCGACAGAGGGCGAATAGTGGCTTATCGTGACAACGGTTTATCGTACCGAGACATCGGCGCCCGTGTGGAACGACATCCAGCCACAGTGAGGCGAGTATGGATCGGTGCGTGCAGAAGTGACAGACGGACCGACGTGAGCGATTGCTGCAGCCACGGCACACCACCGAACGAGAGGACCAGCATGTTGTGCGGTGGGCATTGAAGGCTCGCACCGCCACATCACGAACGTTAGCGCAGGAATTAGGGTGTGTTGCGCAACAACCTGTGTCAGCACGTACCGTTCGACATCATCTGCAGGAGCGGGGACTTGTCGCACGGTGGCCATTGCTCCAATTACCATTAACGTAACACCACCGGCGAGTGCGGCGGCAGTGGGCCATTGAACGCCGCACCGCAGCGAGAGACTGTATGACGCCTGCATTATGCATCGCCATACCAGTCCGTCGCCTGGCGTTATGGTTTGGGGCGCAATTGGATATGACACCCGCACCCCTCTGGTACACGTCACCGGTACACTCAACAGCCACTGCTACATCTCCGATGTTTTGGAGTCTATAGTCCTCCCTTACCTGCAGGACCTGCCAGCGGCCACGTTTCAACAGGACAATGCACGTGGCACGCATCGTGCAACAATTCTTCACGGCCCACCAGGTGTCACTGCTGCCGTGGCCCGCCTGTTCTCCCGATATGTCACCAATCGAACACGTCTGGTCGCTGATCGGCAACCAAGTGGCCCGGCAAGCACCACCCGTGGCTACGCCTGATAAACTGTGGCAACGTGTGGAAGCAGTCTGGACCGACATACCCGAAGCCCACATCCAAAGCCTCTTTCATTCAATGCCGTGGCGTGCAGCGGCCATTATTGCCAGCCATGGAGGCCACACAAACTATTGATGTCTACGTGTTCCGCAAGTCGCACGGGCCTGTAAGCTCAATCGTTTCATCTTTGTATCTGTTGTTATGTGTCCAGTAAATCTAGCTTTGCTATTTCGTGTCCTTCTTGGTGTTGCATTTTGGGTGGCCAGCAGTGTAGAATACATTGAACAAACAAATTAATAAAGAGAATGAAATGTAGACTACAGTTTACCTCTCCTCTTCATTATGCTAATAACATATGCACTTATTTTAAACTGTAAAAAATTCCATAATTCTGCTCTGTACAAATTTCCTATAAAAAGTGTTTAGTTCAGTGCTTTAGCTTCTTCATGTGAAGCTTTTTGATAGCCTGTTTACCATCATCTTCACCATTCACTGTTATTCCTTCACTACATTTTATAACACTGCTTGTGGCTATACAGTACTTTATAGCTCCATCTTTCTGCTTCATTCCTTGATCAATATCATTAAAAAATTTCACTTCATCCGCAATAGACAGAAAAATGTTTTAGACATTTTGTGTGGACAACACAGGCGAGACTATTGTACTGATTGAATGAGAATGAATTCATAACTTTGACAGAGCCTGGCCCTCACTAGTTACAACCGGATTTACCCTGTAGAATACAGTTTCTATGCTGGGTTTTCTATCCACGTTTGGAAAAAGAGCTGCTTCATACCGTTTCCGTGGATGTGACTCCTCACATGTCGTCCACCTTCCAACAAGACTCCCGGCGCCTCACAGAACCAAAAATTTAAAGAAATGGGGGGGGGCACTTTGCTTCCACCTGCGTGCTAAAAAATGGTAAAGCAAAACATATGAAACACACACACACACACACACAATGATAATTTTTAGTTGAAGAAACTTTCTTCAGGAAGACGCTTTGACATCTGTAAGTTCTGTTTTACACGTTTGGTAAAGTGGATGAAGACGCTTTGACATCTGTAAGTTCTGTTTTACACGTTTGGTAAAGTGGATACAGTCTGTGGTGGTGCATTAACTTATTCAATTAAAATATAAATCGGTTAAAAGTCCTAAAAATGTTACTCACGGAAGTGCGTGTTCAGTCCGGCGTCAGTAGTTATTGAGAGTTTCATTGTCCAAAGTTGTATCTTGCTTCAATATGGTCAGTTGTTAGGGTTAGTTCGAGAGCCATTTCGTCATAAGTTGTACCCTACTTCGGATATGTCCAGATGTTAGGGTTAACTCCGTTCTGGCTGTGTCGACATCATATTGACTGGGTAAAGGTTTCCGAATAATAATTAAAGATTCTTGAGTTAAGAGTTACTATTTACATACCACTTGAAGTTCCACGTTGTACTTGGCCATTGGGGCTATCTCGTCAGTGCTGCACTCTCTTGGAATTGCTGAGGAAGTCTTCAAGTTAGGTCAGGTTCATAAAAAATTTAAAAGCTTTAAAAGATTCCAGTTAAAATCGTTATATACACCACCTCATACCATCCACAGTCTCAATCACCGGACGCGCATTTCACCTAGGCTCTACCCTGGCGTTTTCAACGGAGACTTCACACCCTCTGTCGAAGTCTGCTATCTGAAAGTCTCGTGTCCACAGTGCGCATTAAATGGCCATTGGAAAGCCTTAATTAAAGTAGAACAACAATTTAAAAAAAAAAAGAGAGGGAACAGCGCTGACAAATAAGATGGCGCCAGAGATACAATGATGCGGAGTTCGCGACCGAAGCCAGAACCTTGATGAATATGCTCACTTGATCTGTAGCAGAGCAGAGGGATACATTGACCCCGGAGGATGACAGAGATCTGCTGTTGAAAGGGCTTGGGGATTGTTTGTGACTGGCCGAATGAGGTTAGGGTTTGCTGCAGGGTATTTGCGAGGTATGAGGCAAATGGAGCGCTACATAAATCACAGTTGACAGTGGTTTGACTGCCGTAAAATGTAAAAAGCGTAATTATGTAGACAGTGGTTTTAAATAGAATGTGTGAATGTGTTGTATATATAGTATGTAAATGTGTTAGTAGGAGGTATGTAAATAGTACGTCGTGAAATAGGTATTGAATTGAATGTGGGTGTGATGTAAGTGAGTATTTATTAGGTGTATGGGTATGTGTTTTAGAATAGAGTACCGTTTTTAGAATTGTGAATTTTAAAGGCAAGTTGCTGAGGAAGGAGTGAAGGAAGGAAAGAAATAGAATAAAAACAAAAAAAGGAAAAAAAGGGCGTAATGAAGGTCGACAACACTTACATAATAGTGAGTATGCATCTGGTGTTGACGAGATGTCATGCATATCAAATAGCAGTCAGAATTCAGTGTATTATAGTGTCCTGTGAATGAAAATATGAATGTTTCATGACCTGAGGAATTATAGTAACAACAACAACCTGAGAGCAGATATGATGAAAGTTTCAACTTTAAAAGAATAATAAAATGTTCTCGTTAATATGCACAAAGTGTATAAAGGGAATGAAGCCAAGACCTTTTTAGTTAAGTGTTTGGCCTTTCTGATTGTGAAGTCATTAATGACTTGCACATAAATAGTGCACTTTTTTGGTGATAATTGCCAATGAAGATGCAAATAATATTGAAGGCTATATGGAAAAAGATGTCTTTAATGGCAATGAGACAGGACTTTTTTTTTTTTAACTTAATGTTGGTGATGATTGCCATGGTAGTAAGAAGAGCAAGGAATTGCTTACTGTTCTCCTTGTGTAAATTTGGATGGAAGTGGAAAGCTTGAACAGCTAGTTATCAGAAAATTTGCAAAACCACACTGTTTCAAAGATCTGCATACTTTGCCATGTAAATAAGTACTCAAATAATTCTAAAGTATGGATGACATCAAAATTGTTCTTAGTGTTTTCTAATGGCTGTGATGCTGAAATGAGAAATTTCAAGCAAAAATTTATTTTTGTTCATAGAAAGATGTGCAGCTCATCTCATGATTACAAAAAGTTTAAGAAATTTCCCTGTGAATAAATAGCACAAGTTGACTACAGCCACTTGATGTGTGTATAATTCATAGTTTCAAATCACATTACAGAGCAGGCTCAATGTTAGAAACATCTGCTGCAATAGAACAGAAATATAAGTTCTCAAAACTTTACATCCTGCAGGATATATGCACATGATAGTTGAAACCCAGAAAATCATTTTGTGACAGGTTGTTGCTAGCTGGTTTCATGGAATTGTAGGACAAATGAAGTAAATTGTAGGACATGCTGAAATTGACAAAGAATTAGAGCTAGGAAATGACTAGGAAAATGCAAATCCTCTCAAAATATTAACATTTCAAGATTATTTAGACTGTGTCAGTATCATTTAATAACAGGGTTTTCGCAGGTTAGGGAAAACCTGGAATTGTCAGGGAATGGGCTTTTGTCCAAAAAAGTCAGGGAAAATTGCTATTTTTCACTGAAACCTGGAAAATCTGCACAACTATCCTGGAAAATGAGCGATCCCTTGTCAGACCTGCCAAGTGTTAAGATTTTGTCATCACTTAGATCCTCATCTACTATGTTCTAATGCTGTACTATGTGAAAAACAAATTGATAACTTGCTGCAACTTCTGCATGATAGTAACATTTTACCTGCATTATCAGCAGATCGTGCCAAGCAGCAATTTTCAACATAATTTACAAAAAAGTGGGAAAAGGGTGGAAAAAGATTTCTCTTTATTTTGTACGAAAAATACACAATTAGATGTTGTTGTTGTTTTTCAAAACACCTTGAATAACGAAGAATTTAAAGTGCTGTGGCAAGTAGTGAGAATCGTTATGACTTTAGCCCATGACAATGCCTCATCAGAGTCGGGTTTTTCAATAAACAAAGACATTCTTGTTGAAAATCTACAGGAAAAATCTTTAATTGCTCTACGTAGCACATATGATTCAGTGAAATCATGTGGTCTACTATCTGTGCCAATAACCCCTGAGATGTTTAGAGCATGAAGATGTCATGGACTCTATATCATCCTGCACTAGAGGAGAAGAAAGAATGTGAAGAAGAAAAAAAAAGGGCTGAAAATGCAAAGAAAAGAACTTGGGACCAAATTAAAGTGCTTCAGCAGAAAAGAGCAATGCATCACCCTCCTCATCATAGCACTGTACCAGTTCATTACAAATGTCTAACCTTAACGTAAAAAAACAAAAACAAAAAAAACAAAAAACATTAAAAGCAAAAAAAAAAAAAAAAAATCTAAGAAATTACCAAACTAAAATAAAAGATTGTGTACATGTAGGAGTAATTTATTTTTCCGAGCAATCTAAGTTAATGCAGCCAATTCCTTAGGGTCCCAATTTTGCTAAAGTTCCCTGGTTTAATGATACCCCCAATTTATATAGTGATTATTTTTGCCAGTTCACTGAGCCATAAAACTGGGCTTTAATTGTATTTTAAAGTATTTTGATTGCTAATTACTAGTAAGGTATATGGTTTTATTATTAATCTGTTATGTTAATATGCTTAGGATAAACTTTGCTTAGGTCGATTTTATTGCATATTGAGTAGAAATCCTAGTTTTTCTACTGTAAAAGTGCTGTGAATTGTAAAAGTATGGTCTGAAATTTTGTGGAAATTTTCCTGGAAAAGTCAGGGAATGTCATTTCAGAAATTGAGTGGGGGAACTCTGTAATAAGTAGTGTAGTAAGCTTTGACAAAGTTTGTGGTCATGCAGTAGCAAATGATAAAAGTGATAGTGAGGAAAATGAACATAATTCTTTCAGTGAAGCAGTCTCAGATTTAGAAAAATTAAAAATATATTTCACCTTGTTTGATATGGGTGAGAGTAATGTTAACAACTGACGAATTGAAAAAGAACTACTTCTAGCTACACTCTAGAAAGCTGACTTCTTCAAGCATTAGTACAGTAGAGCTCCTCTTGACAAGGTAGTGGGATGTGTATGTATGTTTTGTTACTATGTACATGTTTTCTAGTGGATATCAGTAGTATAATTTTTGTTTTGACTCACTCCTTTTACTTGTTAATGTGATAATGCATAACAAAAAGTAATTTGATTGTTGCCATCACATGGTGTGAAAACACCAGCTTGTCCGCTATGGGCATTGAACCCGTGTCCCCTTGCTGCAGATTCGTCATCTTGGCACATTTTCACTTCTGTAGTACATCACATCATCTCCCTCTTAATTTTTTTTTTTTTTTTTTTAAAGCGAAGTAGGAATTTTTTCATTAATTCTAAACAATGTGTGGAACAAACATCACACATTTTTCAAAAGAACCCAATGGCCAGTGGATCCATTTTCCACAATCGGGTGCCAATGTGAAAACACCAGTTTGTCCGCGATACTCATCGAACCCGTGTTCCCTCACTCCCGAGTAAGTCGCCCTCCCAACTGAGCTTTTCACGGACAGAATGTCTCGCTGCAGATTTGTCATCTTGGCACATGTTTTCACCTCTGTAGTACGTCATAATAAGCATTTTAGAAAAAACTGTACTTCCACATTTAAAGAGTTTCCAGAATTAGCATTCATTTTAGGTGTTCATCCTCCAACAATGTTAAGTTGCAATTTGTATGTATATATGTGTGACACCTATCAGGAAAGTGGGAAGTAGGATTACAATCTTAGTCACAGTTACATCTTTAAAAAAAGAAAAGAAAAGAAATCCAAACTTTTAGACAATATGCCAAATGCAAAGGTATATTTATGCTATGTGACATAAAAATTGTCAGAAAAAAGTTGGAGACTGCATGAATCATGTTTCTCATAGTTAAGAACAATCTGCAACAAAAATAATTTTTCCAGTTGGACATGGGAAGGGGTTTACATCATGCTGTATAGACCAAATTAAGAGATAATGTTAGTGTGCTAGTTTTTGTTGAAAAGGAAATGCTCTAAAGCAAAAACTTTATTTTTATAAGTGTCCTTTCATTAATATTATATAAGTTTCATCACAAAAGGGAGCCAAAATGAGGGTGCTTCGTGGTATATATAATCTGTAATGAGGCTTAGTATGCTGACAACTTGAACAGAAATTATATCTTTGGAAAATAGTGGTTGTTATGATAAATTATAAATAATTCACTATAACAACCTTGTATTTTTCAAAGATATGTAGATATATTCATTCTGACAAAATTTAAAAAAAATCTGAATTTCAAGAATTATACACTGCTGGCTACCCAAAATGCAACACCAAGAAGGACACGAGAGAGCAAAACCAGATTTACTGGACACATAACAACAGATACAAAGATGAAACGATTAAGCTTACAGGCCCGTGCGACTTGTGGAACACGCAGACATCAATAGTTCGTGTGGCCCCCATGGCTGGCAATAACGGCCGCTACATGCCGCGGCATCTAACGAAAGACGCTTTTTGGATGTGGGCTTGGGGTATGTCGGTCCAGGCTGCTTTCACACGTTGCCACAGTTCATCAGGCGTAGCAGCGGGTGGTGCTTGCTGGGCCACTCGGTTGCCGATCAGCGACCAGACGTGTTCAATGGACGACATATCGGGAGAACAGGCGGGCCACGGCAGCAGTGACACCTGGTGGGCCGTGAAGAATTGTTGCACGGTGCGTGCCACGTGCGGGCGCGCATTGTCCTGTTGAAACGTGGCCGCTGGCAGGTCCTGCAGGTAAGGGAGGACTATAGACTCCAAAACATCGGAGATGTAGCAGTGGCTGTTGAGTGTACCGGTGATGTGTACCAGAGGGGTGCGGGTGTCATATCCAATCGCGCCCCAAACCATAACGCCAGGCGACGGACTGGTATGGCGATGCATAATGCAGGCGTCATACAGTCTCTCGCTGCGGTGCCGCCATATGCGAATCCGACCATCGTGGTGTTGCAGGCAGAAGCGGGATTCGTCTGAGAAGACAATGTCGTGCCATTCTGTAGTCCAGGTGCAGCGTTCAACGGCCCACTGCCGCTGCACACGCTGGTGGTGTAACTTCAATGGTAATCAGAGCAATGGCTCCCGTGTGACAAGTCCCCGCTCCTGCAGATGACGTCGAACGGTATGTGCTGACACAGGTTGTTGTGCAACCTACCATAATTCCTGCGCTAACGTTCGTGATGTGGCGGTGCGAGCCGTTAATGCCCACTGCACAACATGCCGGTCCTCTCGTTCGGTGGTGTGCAGCGGCTGCAGCAATTGCTCAAGTCGGTCCGTCCATCCCTCCTGCACCCACCAAATCCATACTCGCCTCACTGTGGCTGGATGTCGTCCCACACGAGCGCCGATGTCTCGGTACGATAAACTGCTGTCGCGATAAGCCACTATTCATCCTCTGTCGAACTCCGAAACGTGCTGAAATGGCTGCCGTATTCTACAATGAGGCATCAGGAAGCTTCCCATGCACAGGTCCGGCAGCACAACACACTTCCACTACTTACACCCCGCGTTCTGTGCACCCTTCTTATAGTGCTTCTCGGTGGCGTGCTGGGCGCACATGATTTGCATATGCCCTGTAATGCTAATTGTTTGCATGTCCTCTCGTGGGCAACGCATGCTGCAAATTTCAGGTCAATCGGATGCCTTTCTTCTTGGTGTTGCATTTTGGGTGGCCAGCAGTGTAGAAATAATTTTTCTCAGTCTCCCATGAAATAAATTTAACCCTTGAATTTACACAAAATGGTACCTTACCATTTGTAGATTTGTTATTGATTAAAAAAAGCAAAATATAGAATCAAAAGTTTACAGAAAACCTTCCTCAGTTCAAATATTAATCCCTAATGCTTTCACACATCCTTTAAACCATAAAATGAATAGTATTAAAACTTCCATCTATAGAGCTTACACTCATTCATCTAATAGAAAATTCAAAGAATTTTAAGTAATATAAAATATGACCACAAATTATGGATATGATTCTAGAATAGATTATGAAATTAAGCAAAAAGTATTAAAAATGGAAGGTAAAAAATATTTTGGCACTTTTCGATATATTAAAAGACTGTCATCACCATTATTGTCAACTATTATCAATCCACTGCTGGATGAAGGTCTCCCCAAGTTACTTCCACAACTGTCTTAGTCTCCTCCATGTTACTCCCACATGCTTTCAAATTCCATCCACCCATCTCCCATGTGGTCTTCTTCTGGGTTATATTTTGCCAGAATCAAATTTTCTCAGAATGAATATAATATGTACTTATCTAAATAGGCAGGCAGTTTAACTGTTTCTTTGGCCAATCATGCAACTACTCAAAAATGTAATACATTAAAATAAGCCTCATTTGTTAGAAAAATCAGGCATGTATGTGACCCCCTACCTCTCAGTGTACTAAAAATGTGCTATATCAGCAGTACTAAAAATAAATTAAAACAGCATTTCTTTCAGCACACCAAAAACTGGCAAAAACAGAAGAAAATGCATTAATTCAGTATTACATAAAAATTAAGATTACTTCAAGTTTAAGGAAAAAAATTTCTTTTGTACACAAAAAAGAAAATGAATTAGAGAACTCAGACACAGAATCCATTGAAAATTTTAAATAATTTGTAATGATTGTGGTTCTGCTTCATTAGCACAGCCCTGGAAATTGTTTTTAGAAAACAAGCACATCAGTCACTGAATAAAAAAAATGTGACTAAATATATTTAGAATCGCCATTGCTCTGAGTAAAGCTCTGAGCACATCGACATATATGTGTATCCATGACGTACAAAGCTTGGATTCATCCATGATGAAACTTCTGCATTTCAATGTGAAAGAATGCTGTAGTATGTGAAAACTTTGCTCAGAGAGGAGTTGCTTCTATGATGTACTAAGCAAGGATGAAAGCCTGTGCAGACATTAAGGTTGCCAATGGGAGTTACAAAGCTTCAGTGTAATGGTTGCTTAATGTAAATATGACCACATGGGTTGGAATATTGAGTTTTTAATTTTAAATTCCTAAGGGTTTCCACACTAACATTTTTGATGTTCAAATGTTTTTTTAAGTTATTGTAAAGTTGTATGTCTTTAAGAATAGGGATACTGTATAGCTTGAAAGACCATCAGAGTTTCCTGCATGTAGTTATATGTTTTAGCTGAATCATTACAGAATTGGGTGAATTTCATCTGACCTAACTTACACTTACATAGAATTTGTTTTTTTTTTTTTTTTTTTTTTGGTCGCTTGAGATGAATCCAGACTCATGTTCAGGAACTGAATTGTATGTGGTTTTTCATGGTGTGAAAGATCTGTTGAGTTTGATGTCAAGTCATTTATATATTTCAAAAATTAAACAAATTAATTGTAACCAATTATGGATACCAATTGCCAAATTCATTTCTAGTGCCTGTTTTTCCTTTTACTTCATATGGCATATTTACCATGCTTAATATTCCAAACTGTTTTCAAATTCTAATATTGATATTCCCTCTCTCCCCTAGTATCTCCCCAAACTTTACGGAAAACCAAGACAGATGCAGAACTTGCAAAGAAGCAAATGCCAGATACAGAGGTTGATCCACACTGTGGTAAGTTGTGATTCTAATGTAATTCTTCCAAATGTAATATGATTCACTGTAATATATTTAGTGTTTCAGTGCAGCGGTTTTGCCTGCGCAGCACGCCTTCACCTTCCTGTATCGGTGATTTGCGCGCCGCACTGCAACTCCAGATACATTAGAGTGTTTCGGTGCAGTGGTTTTGCCTGCACCGGCACACCTTCACCTTCCTGTATCGGTGATTTGCGCGCTGCGCCGCACCGCATTTATCATGCCAGGAATGTTAATGTAAAGCTTTTTCACCAGAACTAAATGTAAAACCAGCATTTTTCTTTTTTTAAGATTGCAATAATTTAATCGTATCTACATGGTGAGTAGAATATTCAAAGTGTGAGCCTAACATACGAGTACTAGTTCCTTGTATTCTGGCAACATTAAACAATTCCTTTTTGTCATAAATTGATTTTCAGTGATGTACTATTTGTAAACAGATTTATATTTATCCTGTAATGGAAGTAAAATGTCTGATATTTGTAATGTTGTATGTAGATGAATAAATCCATACTTTTTTTCTTGAAATGAGCACATAAATGGTTGGACCTGATGCTTTCTCGTATTGAATATTCATTATTATTGATTCTTTTAGGAATGTTACATTGAGATTTCACTTTAGTGTGAAATAGTAAGTTATTGTAAAAATGCTTTATATATAAAAAGTTGTATTTTGGTTGTAGTAACAACTTAAAAACTTCCAAAAGGTTTGTACAATATGACAGGCATAGTTGCAAAAATTATGCATTACAGATCTTCAGATTTACAGGACTTCATGCTCTCAACTGTTTGAACTAGAAAATGAATTAAAACAAGAACTTGATGTCATGAGATTCTTTATTTTAAGCATGTATTACTACAAAGAAAAGAACACCACAACATGGGAGGCTATGAATTATGTCAAATGTACTTACATGACTAAAAACCTCTTACTGTGTATCATTTTGTTCTATCTTCTCTTAGACTGAGTAGAATGGAAGATTCCTGTCTGTCATTTTAATCTGTATCTAAGACAAATTGGATTTAAACAGTTACACACACATTGTTTTAGTTTTTTCTAGGAGCTGACAGCTGCAAATTGTTATGGCTTAATTATGTGCACATTTTATAAATTCATACTGTTGTTCACAGAAGCATAACTAGACATTTCTGTGCCTATGGCAAACCACAAAACATTGTGCCCTCATCATTCTTTCTATCTTGTAGATTCATGCGAGAGGCACAGACGATCTGTGGCAGTTTGTACAACATTACCCAACTACTTTGGGCCTTTGATACCACAACAAACGGACCAGTGGTGGATAGCAGCCATAGTAATAATAGAATAACCCCCAGAGAATCTTCAACAATGTGAAGGACATCCTCATGTTGTAACGTAGATACAGTCGTGCCTTCATTTTGGAATGTAATCAACCCACATCCCCGGAATATTTTGAGGAATCAGTGCCAATTTTAAGCTACTGAGGCTAGTGAAATGTGTTCTGAGACACAAACTCTGTTAACAGACAGATGACAAAATATGTTGCAAAATAACTGTACCAGAAACTGGTGAAAAAGTTTCAATTCCAATTTTAAGCGGATTTACTGTAAGCAGTGGTTTTTGCGCCCTCTCTTGGGCTGTGCCCAGTGCAACTACACCGTCTACCCATGCCCTAATTATGCCTCTGTTACTGTTGCATTGACATGTTTTATCTGTTGTTAATTCTGGCTCTGAAATACTGGTGTCACACAGTAGGCTCGCAGAGGCTCACTGAGTCCATTGCTAAAATTTTAACAGGGATGGGTAGCTTAATGTTCTCTAACAGATATGGTGAATTTGCTTTTTGCTGCATTTCAGTTTTTTTCACTGTGTGCAGTTCCTCATGTTTTTTGGTGCTCATTGATCTTCTCAAGAGTTAAAGCACCAGATAATCTCTAGTTTTTGAACTATCTATAAAATAAGTGTTAGACATTTTGCATATACATGGTCATATCAGAATAATATGACCACCCTTGAAATCAGAGAGTACCCACCCAGGTGCGTAACAGACTGCACGGGACAAGGTCAACCACATGGATAAGCGGCCAGCCAGGACAAATGAGCCATAGTGCATGACGTGAGCACAATGGGTAGAGGTAGTGATTTGACAGACGTTCAAAAAGAAATGATCATCGGCTACCACACCAAGGGTGGAAGCATCTCAGAAACAGCAGATTTCGTGGGCTGTTCGCGGCGTGCTGTAGTAAGGATGCACCAAGAATGGACCGCTGGCACACCGAGTACCTCCCGACATCATAACTGTGGAGCCCCAGAGGCCATGCCTCCAGAGGAAAACGTGAACTGGTAAAGGGCAGTTGATGCGCAACAGTGCAGCAATTGACCACACAAATGAATGCTGGGACACCCAGGTACGTGTCCCTGATAACTGTAGAACGAACCTTGTTGCATGTGGGTCTCCAGAGTTGATGCTGCATCAAGATGCCCATGTTAACTCGGGTCCATCGGCAACAATGCCTGCAGTTCACATGGGACTACCATCATTGGACAGGGGAAGAGTGGTAAAAGGTTGCCTTCTCCAATGAATCAAGGTTTCTACTCCACAGAAATGATGGGCGGTGGTGGATACTACTCCACAGAAATGATGGGCGGTGGTCAGACATATGAGAACCAACACCCAGACATACTTGTCTGTCAAGTACAGGTAGGCTGGCAGTGTGCATGTCTTGGGGATGTTTTCCTGTTATGACCTGAGATCGCTGGTACCACTGGATAGGTCCCTGAATGCCAATGGCTACCTGTCCATCCTTGCTGACCACATGCATTCCTTCATGTTGGATGTTTTACCCTGGTGGTGACAGTGTCCACCAACAGGACAGTGTGCTGTGTCACCTCGCTAAGGGATTGCATGACTGGTTCCAGGAACACTACAGCAATGTCTCCGTTCTCTCTTGACCAGCAAAATCGCCCGACCTCACTCCCATAGCGCACTTGTGGGACTATTTGGATCAACAGGTTCACCGTGCTGACCCACAACCACATCATCTCCAGGACCTCTGTGCTCTGCTGCAGTCCGAATGGGCACGTGTGTCTCAGGCAACCTTCCAGGGCCTCATTGCATGCATGCCACGTGATCTTGCTGCTGTCATCCTGGCCAAGGGTGGT
The DNA here is from genome assembly GCA_039090855.1 of Macrothele yani. Lineage (NCBI taxonomy): Eukaryota > Metazoa > Arthropoda > Arachnida > Araneae > Macrothelidae > Macrothele > Macrothele yani. Next base: position 46,956,121 of record CM077004.1, read on the forward strand.
TTTCCTCATTATATTAGGTAGGTGGTCATATTATTCTGTTATGACTGTGTACATACGCGATGATAATTCTCATAGAGGAAATGATTCACAGTGATGCCGCTTTGCCTGTCACTTGTAATGAGTTTCTGGAGCATCTCTCACAAGGGTCCAACAGTAGTCTGCTAGCATTGCTGCATTCCATTTTTCTGGGTTCCTTTTTTTCTTTTGAGAATAATGTCCTGATGAAACCATTCCCGTGCTATAGCTAAGAAGAAATACAGGTGAAAGTGTAAAAAGTATAATTTCAATGACATAGTGCTACAAAAGGGTTTCTACTAGGTCCTGGTAATTGACAGCCTTATTGTTTCCAAGAAATTTTGTGGCCACTTGCTGAAAAGCGTTCCAAGCTAATTTTTCATCACCTGTGAGGATATCATGAAAATGCTTATCTCGAAAGAGCTGATGTACATCTGCGGTCTGACAAATACACTTTCCTTGATTTTGGCCTCACTAAGTCTTGGCAATTTATCACGAAGGTACAAAAAACCTGCCCCATTTCAATCCATGGCTTTTACAAAATTCTTCACTAGTCCAAGTTTGATATGGAGAGGAGGGAGCTGTTTTGGTGGAAATAAAAATAATTTAAATTTAATTCATTTTGGGCATATTGAATTGGTTGTTATTTACCAAAGGCATTGTATTTATGCTGGTATTGAAATTCTAAATATGGAAATTATAGAAAAGTTAAATTTGGGAGATGGGTGGATGCATTTCGAAACAAAAATATTTTCTAAGTACTAGAAAAGGCCATGAACATCCTAAACAAAAATGCATCTGAAAATTTACATTCCACAAGAAGTTATTGTAAAGTTTGCGTTGTTTGTGTTCAAGCAGAGTTGAGTCACCTGAAAGTGCAAAAATAAGTGAATATTGTTGCATGTGTATAAAAATGTGTCACTATAAGACATATGATAAAATGTACTCGTTCAACAACAACTTGTGGAGGCGGTGAAAGTCAATTTAAAAGGATAGGACAAAAATTGCAGTTATGAAATACCTTATAATACCAGGATTCGGATCGATAGCCTTAGTCAAGCTAAGGGGAGTACATGGGACCAAGTCATGGAAGACAACAACACACAAAAACTTTCCACACTGCACTCATTTTGAACTTTTTTTTGAAAGGCTACTGCCTGTATTTATTATTTTCTTTAAAAACTTAATGAGTTAATTTTAATGGACAAACAGATATTATTTCCTTTTTTTCTTGTTTGCTTAAACACAGCAGTATAAAACAGAATCTCAATTTACTTTCTATTTCTATTTGGCCACTGGCCTTATGAACAACACAACTTTACATATGTCAACACAGTTAGTTTGAACACTAGGCTTTTAATTTATGCCTTCAAAATCATACTATGATTCGCATGGTTTACACAAGAAAAAGATACTGGATTATTTTTAATTCCACAAGGTGGACAAGTTCTGTTCTTTTGAAACGTACTCTCCTCTCTCTCACCCAGTTAGCTCAATGACCAATTTACAATTTTACACCTATTGATTTAAATTTAAACACTCTTAGCAAACTCCGCAATCTCCCAGACCAGATTCAAAGACTTCAATTAAATTTACAGTTATTTTAAGAGCCACAAATTATACTTTAACAAATCTACTATCAGCAAGTAAACAAACCAAGTAAATTATCCTCAAAACAGAATTTACACTGAGCACAAGCATTAATTAACATTACATAACCTATAGAACTATCCTGAATGAACCTACTTCACTTATAAAGAAACCTCACTAACTAATCTTAAAAATTATCACTATTCATAACATCAACATAATTCAGAAATTCAAACAATCTTCTTGCACTAGCTTGCTCATAAAAATCACCTCACTCTGCACTTCACATAATAGCTCAAGATACTTAATAACTCTACACTGTAAACAAAAGCTCAAAATACCAATTAACTAAATTTCCAAACTAAATATCAAGTTCACTAACACCAACAACCAGAATTTAGAATTTACATCCCTAGCACTACAGCAAATCATAAACAAATAAATTTAGATACTTTAAATCACCAAACAAACTTAAATTTAACACCTGCAGTGAATTACTGAAGTAGCGGTGAGGCAAATACTCTCAGTTCAGACACTACCCTGGGTTTTGAGAACCAACACAGGAAGAAAATACCAAGTCAGGCTGAAGGCGTGAAATTGGGTCGTGAATCCACTTTCAGCCTATGCAAAGGGAAAGGAAAAAATCCTCAAGTGTGACACATCATCATCAGGCACAGAATTTCCTCTAACATGATCTCACCACATTTCTTGAAGCAACGCTCGACCGACCCTCGCTGGCAGTACATATTTCCGTGAGCAGCGAAACTACTGGGGGGTTTGAAGACAAGTTTTCCCCCAAAAACCACGTCTTCAAGGATCTCCCCTTTTCGAACCAATGCATGATCTCACCTTGATCAACCACGCCTGCAAGAGCCTGTCGTACTTCAACCCTAAATACTCCAGGCACATCTGGCCCAGAACTAACACAACTATATCCCAGGAAAAATTCACTTATCTCTCTATATCCCAAGAAATCCTAAGTCACAATATCCACATATATCCCAGGAAAATTCACCTCTCTCTATATATCCCAAGAAATCCTAAATCACAATATCCACATGTATCCCAGGAAAAATCACTTATCTCTATATCCACATATGTCCCAGGAAAATTCACTTATCTCTATATCCACATATGTCCCAGGAAAATTCACTTATCTCTATATCCACATATGTCCCAGGAAAATTCACTTATCTCTATATCCACATATGTCCCAGGAAAAATCACTTATCTCTATATCCACATATGTCCCAGGAAAATTCACTTATCTCTATATCCACATATGTCCCAGGAAAATTCACTTATCTCTATATCCACATATGTCCCAGGAAAATTCACTTATCTCTATATCCACATATATCCCAGGAAAAATCACTAGCAAGGAAATTCCTCTGCACCATGGCAATGCGCAGGTCCACTTCAGACAATAACACTGACCATTTACATAACCCACTAAATATTTTCACCTTATTGAAAATTAAAATTACATTTAGACTTTTAACCTTATAGTAGAAACAAGAAAATTTAGGCCAAAGAAAAGAACAATTAATACTGGAACTGGTGAGCAAAAGTGTGTCTTCTCAACCCATGATGTTCATTCTTTTTGTGAAAATACTAAACTTGAGAACCTAAATACCTCAACTTTTATTTTGCACATATCGCATCCTGGTGAAAATTCCCTACTCAGAGCCCTCTGCCCTAGGACAAGTTCCCTGCTTGCCCTAAGATCACCCCTTTCCAATGGGAGATTAACACTCATCTGGAGCATGTAAAATACTGGTCCTCAAATAACACACCTACCATCTTAATTTCGACACTCAACACTCCAAGAATGTAAACAACACTTTAGGTTTCCAATTTCATCACACTATAATATGTTCCCAAAATTCCAATATAAATCATCCCATAATTTATCTTCACTCATAAAAAAAATAACTCAACGCTGTAAAAGACTAGAGAGAAATGTTTACAATTATTTTATCACCCACGACATCACAATAACACTGCTTTTTAAATATCACATGCCCAACTAAACTATTATCGATGCACCAAAATTTACTGTGCTCAAACAATAAACCAAATTTTTCAATAAACCAAATTTTTCCGATACATTAAAATTTACTGGCCTGGGAAGTTGCTAAAATACCAGACATGACAGCACAAAAAAAAACATAAATGAAAGCATTTTCAACTCCCCTCTCTTTTTTTCTTTCTTTTTTTTCTGAATTCGTACCTGAGTAACTAATACATTTTAATTTTGAAAGCTGAACGACGACACAGCCAAAATCAGAGGGAAAAAAAACTTGCTCTTTTTCTTTTCGTTTCTTATGCTCAGCTCGAAGTTTAGGTACCCTGCGTGGGATGTTATATATCAATACAAAAAGATGTGAACTAAAACATTACCTTCGAGCTGGCGTTCCCTTTTTTTTCTTCTTTTTCTTTTCACCATAGTTTACAGTCCAGGCACAACCACCGTCTTGTTAGTATTATCTTTTCTTCCTCAAAGTTCCCTTCCTTAAACGGTTAATGGCCGAGGTAACCATTTCCGAAACTTCGGGATGAGATGGAACCTTTTTTATTTATTCATACTTTTTTTTTTTTTCTCTTTTTTTCTCTTCCCTCCCTCGGCCTTTGAAGCAGGCCTCCTTTTCGGAGTAGCAGCCGAGTTGGGAGCGGTAGAGGCTGGGCCCACTCTTCCAGGGGTTTCCATAAGGGAGAAGGCATGTCCTTCCTTCAGCCAAGAATTTTCCATTGACGACAATGTCCCAGCCTGCCGCCATTTGTTCTTCAGGACGAGGTTCCCGGCTGGCGGAATGCCGCTTTAACTGCATTCTACATCGTCAAAAAATTTTTCAAGAGCCAGCCCAGATCCAGAGTGTCCCCTTGTGGTGGACTGGTGGTCAGCAAAATGCTGCCATGGAAAAAACTCTTTTTTTTTCTCTGTGGTTCTCTCCCGCCAAAAGGCGAGGAGAAAAAAAAACTCCGCCGTCCCTCTTTCTCTGACGTCCAGCAACAAGACAAGAGCAAAAGTGACTCTCAACGGATAAAACTCAGGGGGTGCTTGAAAACCGCTGACCCCTCTCATTGGTCGAAACTTCAGCCTAGCAACTCACTCCTTCCCAACGGACTCTTCACTCCCACGCCTCGAGTGACCTCTGACCTTCACACGTGCAGAGCAGGCCCATCTTGACCCTGAGGTTCTAAAAATAGATTTCTGCTGCTGAATTTCCTACCCCAAAAGACGAAAAGATGTTACTTTTGTGCGACTTTGGAAACAGGAACGCAAAAATGGCGGATTCTTGCTTTGCAGAAAATCACTAGTTTTAATTTTCTTTTTCTCTCGTTCCGTGATGTTAAAGTAAAATTAATTTTGATTCTCTGAGCTGCACACCTACTCGCCTTTTCCTATCGCGATAAAAGAACAGATAAAATAATTATTTTCAAAACCCCAAAGTCAGTTAAATCAAATATTATTCTTTTTTTTTTTTTTCAACATGAAATTTTGTTTTCCTGGTAGTGATTAAGACAAGCGAATTTTGCGCATGAATTCCCCTGCCTTTCAACCAGGAATTTTCTTCTAACGTATGTCATGGAAGAAAATTTTTGCATTAATTAATCTCCGATAAACCAACAGAAAGATTGATCAGGTCTCTCTGAAATTCACCAGAGGTTAAAATTTTCGCCATGACAGAGCAAGATCTAGCTGGATACTACAAGTAGTTCATTAAGTACACTCTTTTTCCGTGGTTTAAGTAATTGATTGTTGTGAGAACCAATCCTTTTTCTTGTAGTGGGAAGTATTGGCACGGCTGTCCCAGAGACAGAAGAAACAGCAGAACTTAATGTAACCCTGCTGTAGCCCCATCAAGATGACAATGACCTTCAGGTCACTACAAAAATCTGCCACTTATACTTGTTATAGTTCATGGTGTGTAACAGTTGTTTCATGTTGTATGTTCTTCTCGTGTGGACAGCACACCTAAATCGAACTTTATCATTATGAAGCAGCATAGCTTTTATGCTCAACTTAGACGAATCAATGAACAGCCTCCAATCTTCGTTTTTGTAGTTGATTTGTAGTGCTGCCATCAGACTCACTATGTCAATGCAAGCAATGAGGTTATCTGTCATTTTGAAAAATGGGAGCATATCTTTTTGCTGGGCATGAAACACAGATACATGCACATTCTCTTCTAGAAGATTCTATTGCTGCTGTCTGGACCCCAACAGCTGTGCTTTACTTCCTTGACAATTCCAGATCTCTCACTGGGTCATTCAATTCACTCTGGGCAATTTTATGTGGCTGTTCAGACTCTTGGATAGGCATTAAATCAGGATCTTTTGATGTAGATGCTTTCACAGGTGATAGATGTTGACTGGCCTTACTTTCTTCTGCATCATCCAGAGCGTAAGAATCTGGTGGTCTAGAACAGAAAGTCCTTCCCCGTGGGGCGCTGGGCACATAGCAGAGGAATATTCGAATAGGTCAAAGGCCGCTTTTTCTTCTTATAAATACTGTGTCCAATTCGAGGAATCATGCAAATGTAACAATCATTAAGATGGTTTGTCAGTTCATTCTGCACCATTGGAACTGCAAAACCCGTCAGTTGTGTTTTTCAGTTCTACCAGCAGTTCAGATTTGTTGCACAGGATTGACAACATATGTGTGGGGCACAATACAGGTCCTGGTCACCAATCTCACAACCAAAATAAAGGCTGTAAGCTTTCTTTATCATTGGTGTAATGAGTTGTCTTTGTGCTAGCAAAGTAATTTGTCTGCAAATATAACAAAATAATTATCTGCACTGTTCACGCATTCACAAGGCATCTCAAATGACATCTGCATTCACAATTTTTAACTTCATATTCGTAATCAGCCTATCTAAATTAGTTAAAAAGAGCTACTTTTGTCTCGGATACATTTTGGCTGTTGTCCAGTGTTATCACACTCTGGAACCTGCGAAATGGGAACAGCATATAGTTTTTGTAATATGGTGTCTTTCTACTTGCTGCAGTTATTTCATCAAGATCTGTCCACTTACTGACCCAGATGCAACAGGTTTTGTGAAATTGAGGATGAGGGAAGGAAAAACAGCATACAGCAGATGATGTAAGAGTCATAAAATGGATAGAGTTTTACAAAACTAGATGGGTCTTTGAAGTCTCTTGTAGATTTATGTTCTTTTTCCCATGTAAATAAATGCAGATTCTCTAAAACTTCATCTGTCTTATAAAAAGTTTTGTGCAATTTCTTCCTAACTTTAATTTTTCAATAATTCCTGCCAGAATAGACTTCTTTTCTCTCCACCATTGTAGCAGAAAATATTTTCGTCATTATGGAATGAGAGAGCCAGTTTTTAAATAAATGACATTGCAGCTCTGAAGTGGTGCGAAAGTATTGTGCTTAGATTTTGCTGTCTGCCCACGTTGTAGATTTATATTGAGTATATAAATAAGTTTTGAGGGATTTGAGGTGAACAAAACACGTTGTTGGAGAACAGAATCAATATTTTAATATTAATCGAAGTATGATCCCTCAGAAACTACAACTTTACCCCATCTTTCGGGCAGTGAACGTATGCCCTGAAGGAAGAATTCCGGTTCCTTGAAAGAGATCCAGTTGTCCAGCTAATTTTGTTGTCTTCATAAGAACTAACCCGTTCTCCAGAAAGTGCTGACTGCATCAACCAAAACAAATGGTAATCCGATGGCGCAATATCTAGCAAATATGGCGGGTGGGGTAGAACTTCCCAGTCGGATCTTTCCAAGTACTTTTTCACAGGTTGAGAAACATGTGGTCTTGCGTTGTCATGCTGTAAGAGGACTTTTTTGTGTCTATGTCAGGTGATGCGTAACATCACAGCCTCTCCTTGACAAATGTCAACCCCGCCTTCTCGTGGTGCATCCTGTTCCCACTAAAGGGGCTCTGACGACCGCCCATAGCGGTATAACTATACCATCGGGATTAGAGGAAATTCTATCCCACACTCACCAACCCGCTTGGCCAGCGTGGTGAGTTATGGCCAAACCCCTCCAAAATGATTCCACAACTTAAATCTTGGCCCTCAGTCTCCGGCAGCTGGAATGTACCTGGCCAAGGCAGCGGCCAGTGCGACATGAAGGCAGAGGGTGCTAAGAATCCCCGGAGGACCGGACTAGGCTGCCATCTGATGCTGACCTTGGCTACTTACAATGGACGCTCCCTATCTTCTGATTCAAGGCTTCTTGAATTGGAAGAGGAACTACAAAGGATCAAGTGGGACATCGTGGGGCTAAGTGAGGTAAGGAGAAAAGGAGAAGATCTCATCGAACTGAAAAGTGGTCATCTCTTCTACTATCGTGGGACAGATACTGGCAGAACTAGTGGTGTTGGATTTATAATAAACAAGAAACTGAAGGATAAAGTTGTAGAAGTTGAAAGTTCCTCTGACAGAGCTGCACGACTTGTTATCCAACTCTCGAAAAGATACCAGGCTCAGATTATTCAAACTTATGCACCCACCACAAGTCATCCTGAAGAAGAAATTGAAGAATTTTATGAGGAAATTTGTCATCTAAATAATAAAGGTAAGCAGCACTTGAAAATAATTATGGGAGATTTCAATGCAAAAATAGGGCAACGGCAACAGAATGAAACTTCAGTAGGTAAATTCGGTCATGGCAACAAAAACCAGCGTGGAAATACTCTCGTTGAGTTTGCAGAGGCAGAAGGGTTTTTCATCTTGAACTCCTTCTTCAAGAAAAAGCCACACAGGAAATGGACATGGAGACATCCAAATGGGACGACAAGTGAAATTGATTTTATTATGTGTAACAAAAAATTCGTCATAGAAGACTGCAGTGTGCTAAACAAGTTCAACACAGGTAGTGACCATAGATTGGTGAGATGTAAGATGCACCTCAACACTAAACTTGAACGTGGCAAGCTCATAAGACAAACAAAATCTATTGACATAACCAACCTTAAAAAACACCATAATACCTTCAAGTTAGAACTGAAGAACAGGTTCTCTGCTTTAGAAGGCCTAACATCGGAAGAAGTGGATATCTCTGAAGTTAACAGAAAAGTAACCAAAACTCTTATGGAAACAGCAACAAAATTAGCTGGGTCTAAGAACAAGTTGCATGTGAACAAATTATCAGGAAAAACCAAAATGTTGATGCAAAAAAGAAGAGAGATGAGGACAACTAAAGAAGATGTGACTTCCAAAGTGGAATATATAGAGCTATGCAAGACAGTAAGAAAAAGTATCACTGAAGACGTAAGGAAATTCAACTGTGAACTAGTGAGGAAAGCAATTGAAAACAACCAAAGCCTAAAGATAGCAAAGGGACATCTCAGTAAGGGAAGAAAACAGATTATGGCACTGAGAAAAGAAGATGGTTCTGTAACAAGAAATAGAGGCGAAATTTTGACAAGAGTGAAAGATTTCTACTCCAAATTATATGAAAGGGATGATATATGCACTCCAGACATCATGAAAGATACCAGTACCAGAGTTCCTCCAGTCCTTCCAGCAGAAGTTGCACATGCAATCAAGAACATGAAGCGAGGAAAAGCTCCAGGAGAAGATGGAATTACTGTAGACATCATACAAGAAGCAAGTGGAGAAATCGAAACAGTACTCGCCCAAATTTTCACTCGATGCCTTAATGAAGGAAAGATTCCTGAGGATTGGAACACCGCTACAATGATCCTGCTACATAAGAAAGGTGACATTGAGGATCTCGGAAACTACAGACCTATCAGCCTCCTATCAGTAGTTTATAAAATCTTCACTAAAGTTCTTTCACACCGCTTGAAGGTAACACTGGACATGGCTCAACCGAAAGAACAAGCTGGATTCAGGAGTGGCTACAGCACAATAGATCATATCCACGTGCTGAGAGAACTAATTGAAAGAGCGAGGGAATATGAACTTCCATTGTGCATGGCTTTTATCGATTATGAAAAAGCCTTTGATTCGGTGAAACCATCAGCAGTTACAATGGCTCTGAAAACCTGCGGTATTGAAGATGCATACATTAATATTATTAATAACATCTATGAAAACGCAAGTGCAAAGATTAGGCTGTTTGAAAATACAACACACGTAAAAATTGGAAAGGGAGTGAGACAAGGTGACACCATATCTCCGAAGCTCTTTAATGCCACATTGGAGGGTGTTTTTCAGTCGCTGAGCTGGGAAAACAAGGGGATAAAGATTAATGGAGATTATCTAACCCACCTTCGTTTTGCTGATGACGTAGTCATTTTTGCAACTACCCCATCAGAGCTGCAGAGTATGATCCAGGAACTTGCTGACAAGAGTAAAGAAGTGGGATTAAAAATGAACTTTCAGAAGACAAAAGTGATGTTCAATGCTTTTACAAGAAATGAAGATTTATCGATTGATGGAGAAAAGCTGGAGATAACAGACACATACGTTTATCTTGGACAGCAGATATCAAGTGAGGGTCACATTGATGAAGAAATTAATCGGCGCACAAAACTTGCCTGGAGAGCTTTTGGAAGAAACAGCATAATTTTCAAGAGCAATATGCCATTATGTCTTAAAAGAAAAGTGTTTGATCAATGCATCCTTCCAGTGCTTACGTATGGTGCAGAGACGTGGACCTTAACTAAAAGAGACATACAAAGGCTGCAGACAACTCAAAGAAGCATGGAGAGGTGCATGCTTGGTGTAACCAGGAGAGATAAGAAGAGGAACTCGTGGATCCGAAAAATGACGAGAGTGGAAGACATCATGGTCAGAGTTAAATCCCTGAAATGGCAATGGGCTGGACATACTGCCGGAAGGACAGATCATCGATGGACAGCCGAAATTTTAGATTGGATTCCAAGGGACAGGAAAAGACCCAGAAGAAGACCACATGGGAGATGGGTGGATGAAATTCGAAAGTATGCAGGGGTGACATGGAGGAGACTGGCACAAGACAGACCGTTGTGGAGGAAACTTGGGAGACCTTCGTCCAGCAGTGGATTGATAATGGTTGACAATGATGATGATGATGATTCTCCCATTCCGGACGTTTTTGCGTGAGAGCTCGTTTTAAATGCATTAATTGGGTTCGATACCGATCACCAGTAATAGTTTCTGATGGTTTCAGCAGTTCATAGTGGATCACACCCTTCTGGTCCCACCAGATACACAGTTACCTTTGAACCATGGATATTGTGTTTTGGCGTTGAAGGACCTGGTTCACCTGGCTTCACCCATGCTTTCTGCCGTTTAGGGTTATCGTACCATATCCGTTTCTCGTTGGCAGTAATAATACGATGCAAAAAAACTTTCTTTTTTGCCTTTGAAGCAGCAATTCGCAAATGGTTTTTCGACGTTCAAGGTCTCTTTCCTGCAAAGCATGTGGAACCCAATTCCCTTCTTTTTGCACCATTCCAATGGCAGCTAAACGTTGTGAAATGCATGTTTGACTAACATTTAATGCTGCTGCTAGTTCTTTTTGGGTCTGGCATGGATCCTCTTCGAGTAAAGCTTCCAATTCAGCATCAGCAATTTTTTTGGGTGGCCCAGAATGTTCTTTATCACTGACATCGAAATCATTCCTTTTGAATCGTCTAAACCAATATACACATGTTTTTATGGATGGGGAATGTTCACCATAGATTTCTGACATTAAGCGATAGCTGTCGGCAGCACTTTTCTTGACAATGAAGTAATGCACTAACACTTCCCACAAATGCTAATTTGTCGGGACGAAAGTTGCCATTTTCATCAAGTAAAACAAATACGTCTTTGCACCTCAATCCAACGTCGTATACTTACTCTGACAGCTGGCGTCTCATACTGCGATATTGCAGTGTTGCCACCTTAAAATACATGCGAGCAGTAATAAGTACGACACTGAACGGAAATCCCTCAAAAGTTATTGATATACCCAGTAGAATTATTCATTAATCGAGAAGTATATTGCATTCATATGAAAATTTGACCTAGTCAGTTGTTAGAATTTATATTAATTACAACTTGGATTATTCCTTCCTTTTTTTCTTGGTAATTAAGCAGCAAAAAACATGAAATGTGTAACTTGAAAAAAAATCCATCTAATAAACATTTCCAAGTAACGTACTTCTTTCATTTTGTGGGTTCCACAAATATATGCCAAAATCAGTAGCTCAGCAGTGTTAACATATTATGCATACACATGCATTCCAACAACAGTGGTTTTTCACATGGCATTGTTTGTATTATGAAATGAGAGTTTCGTAGACTTAAAAATCTTAACTGTTTTAATAATGATTGCTGTATATGTAGGTGTCTATGTGATGATGATAATTTTACATTTTTGTATAGAAGTATTTGTTACATAAGGTTACAAAAGGGTAGAAATTAAGCTTTAGGATGGACACTAGTCTTAGGTTACACTAAGTAGGATGGAATGATAATTCTCTGATTTCATGAGAAAATTCGCTTTACAAGGTATATTCACCCACTAAAGGATATTTCCACATAATTGGCATATCATAAGATGCATTTGAGTTTAAAATAAAACTGAGATTCTTTTTTTGTTCCTTCCCAGTAATATATTGGTAATTTATTTATGGAGGGAGCATCATGTGCTTTTTTTTTATATTCTCTATTGTGACAACACAGAGGGATATTTAAGAGTTTATATACTGAATAGTAGAATGGATTTCTATGCCCCATGCAGTTGTTGGAGCAGGAACTCTGCATGCTCCCAACATTCTGTAGGGAAATGGTGCTAGCATTATTTTTATGATAATTGAGTTAGGATTAATGGAATATGGGCAAAACAGTAGCATAGACACTCCACCAGGGTTGCCAGCCAACCGGCAAAACCGGGAAGAATCGTGGAATCCGAAAATAAGGCTATAGCTCAGGGAGAAATAATTTTTTTTGCAAAAACCTGGAAAAGTCAGGGAAAATTAAATTGATAATTTTTTGTGTAATGTGTATGCAGTTACCAGGGATGGGAATTCTGCACCAGAGTACGCCAAAACAAAAATCTTGTGCCATCATGCTATACAAAAGGCAGGTTTTGCGCCATTGCACGCCAGAACCGCCGTGCCCTGTCGTCCTTGTCGGTACTTTGGCACACTACATTCTCTGTGCACACCGAGTTCCTCTTGACACTGAGTAAGACCATGCGATGGGAAGAAAGATTCAGCGATAACAAGTACTAAGGGTTTTATGTAGTTACAACGGAAATCGGCTGTTCGCTATGGACGACGGAAAATATCGAGTATGCTATGGAAATCGATAGTCCGCTCCGGATGACAGAAAATATCGAGAATGCTATGGAAATCGTTGGTCCGCTATGAACTACGAAAAATGTCGAGTATGCAATGGAAATCGAAAATCATAGCCAGCAATTAATTCAAGTGTACAGTAATAGCTTTTTTAGCACATCTTTTGTAAAAAAAGAAAAAAAGATCGTGCTTATGTTACTTATGTTATCGGTTTGTCCATCTGTCTGTACCCAGGTAGCAATATTATGTTGGACCAACCGTGGGCTTTCAACGGTCGGCCCAGCGACGAGGCGGCCAACAATTGGATATGTGTTGGTTCAACGGTTGGACCCACATTGGAAAACTGTTGCAAACAGTTTTCCAATGTGATCATGTGTTGTTGGACAACCATCGGACAACCGTCAAGTGGTCATTTGTTGATAAATGGTTGGTCATGTGTGCTTGGAAAAACCTTTGTCCAATCTTCGATAAACAACGCAACCTTCGCCCAACGCTGATGACGCAAAAATATCATTGGGCCAACCGTTGGCCAATGTCAGTGTGCTACTTGAGTAGACACCATATCTGTGCAACTATTAGTTTGATTTGAAAAATTATTTTGGTATTGGGAAGCTTGAAACATGCAAATGATGATCCCTTTTTTTCTTTTTTTACGATATGCAATTTCGTCGCTAGAGGGCGTAAAAGCAGATGATGTCGAATTCAAAATACATTTTATTCCATTTATTTGCTTCTAAACATCTGATTGAAAAAATTCTTTTATCTTTCGATTCCATTTATGTCTAAAGTATTTTAGGTATAGTTACTTTTTCAAGTTACGCATAGATTTTTTGCTAGGGAGCGTAAAAGTAAATTATGTTTTCTCCGAAATCTCTTCTTCTAAAACTCCGATTTGAAAAAGTTTTCTTCAGCTGATACAGCTCCTGATGAAAAATCTTTTGCATATAATTTCTCATTTTTGGTAAGGAATACTTCAGCCACCAGGGGGCATAAGTGTTAATTTTTGCTTCTGATGTATTTGCCATAAAATCTGAGCTTCAAAAATCTCGATTGAAAAAATTTGTTCGTGGACTGATGTCACTCACGTCGATAAACCTTATCGGAATATTTTCTTCTTAAAATATTACATGGTTTCACTGCCAGGGGCGTAGATGTGTATCTTATTTTTGTCAATATCTCTGCTTCTAATGGTCCAATTTAAAAAATTCTTTCTTCATTGGATAGAGTTTCCGGTGTGACATGTTTTCATATAATTTCAAAAATTTCCGGTAATTCATAGACTTTCTGCTAGGGGCATAAAGGTAAATTGTGTATCCCACAATATCTCTGCTTCTAAAACTCCGATTTGAAAAATTCCTTCTGCACCGAATACAGCTCCTGGTGGGAAATTCTTTGCATATAATTTCTAATTTTTGGTAAAAAATGGTTTGGCCACCAAGGAGCATAAGTCTTAATTTCCACTTCTGATGTATTTGTAGCAAAATCTGAGCTTCTAAAATCTTGATTGAAAAAATTTGCTTATGGACCGATACTACTCATGTCAACAAACCTTTTAGAAATATTTTCTCCTTAAAATAATGCATGGCTTCTACGCCAGGGGGCGTAGATGTATATCTTATTTTTGTCAATATTTCTACTTCTAGGAAGCCGATTTGAAAAATTTCTTCTCTGTTGGATGGTGTTTCCTATGTGAAATGTTTTTCATATAAATTCAGAATTTTCAAGTAAATTATAGGCTTTCTGATAGGAGGCACAAAGGTAAATTTTCCCCAATATTTCTGCTTCTAAAACTCCGATTTGAGAAATTCTTCCTATATCGCATACAGCTCCTGATGGAAAATGTTTGTCATATAATTTCTAATATTTGGTAAAGAATGGTTTGGCCACCAGGGTGCATAAGTTTTAATTTCTGCTTCTGATGTATTTGCAGCAAAACCTGAGCTGCTGAAAACTTGACTAAATTTTTTTTTTCTTGGACCGTACCGCTCACATCGAAAAACCTTTCGAGAATAGTTTAATCCTAAAATGCATGTTTTCCCCGCCAGGAGGCATAGATGCATATCTTATATTTGTCCATATCTCTGCTTCTAAGAGTCTGATTTGAAAAATTCTTTCTTTGTTGGAGAGCATTTCCTCTGCGAAATGTTTTGATATGTTGCTGAAAATCTGTGGACACCTGATCAATGTTTTCAGATTTTCATCAACATTATCCACGTTTTTCTTGAAAAAAAATAAATCGAAGGGGTAATAGTGATCAGTTCAGGAAAGGGTGACGATTCTTCCCTGGAGTGATTTGCTGTTAAACTTTTCGTAAACTTAGATTTCACCTCCCCTGGGTTCGATCTTTGGATCCAGAGAGAAAGTCAAGAAAAAGTTACAGAAATTCTATTTCTCATTTGTTTTTTCTTTCCCTTCTTTGTTGTGTGGGGCCTGCGAGAAAGGTGTTCGCTTTATTCACGAAAAAAAAAATGTATATAGTGTGAACTGGCAGTCACAATGCTGTTCCTTTTGTTTTGGTATTACTTAGCCCAGCAGGAGGAAAGGAAAAACATACTCAGCAGAATTAAAGTAAGAGCAGTGTAAATAATTTTTTTCTCTCTATGTGTATGAACAAAATGTAGCATTTATACGACGCAGTACCAAAAGTTCGATGTCGCAACATTCAAGAGAATAAACCTAGGGTATGCTCATTAAAAATAATTATGAAAAAAATATTTTGTATTTCTTGCTTTGTTCAGTGTATGAAGTAACATGTTAAAACATTTTGTAAGCCAGCTACAGTTTCCCTCCTTTAACAGATAGCGGTCAATGATCCAAGTTTCCCAGAAGAGGGCTGGAAGGCAGTAAGTTCTTTCAATCCCTTTCCGAGAATTTCTTTCCTCGAAAAAGACCACCAGGAGAAACCAACATTCTTTTTCCCCCCAAGGTCTGGCAAATCTCCCGAGCTGAAGAGGCTTAGCGAACTGAAAGAGATACCCTTGTAAAGCACTCGGAAAGGGGAAGTGTTGGCCAGTTGAATGTGGGAAAGCAGCGGTCCCTCGCGCCAAAATTTATGGGGTTGTTTACGAAATGTGGACTCAGAGAAGCATGCAGGTGTCCCGCGTCTAGCACACGGTCCCCACGTGCTTTTGGCTGCAAGCAGCCAATGGGATCGCTGGCGTCCCTCTCGGCCGTTCCGATTGGTCGTCTTGACCCTCCAAAGTAAAAGGGGTTTCTGAGCGTCCATTTTGATTTTGGAGAGCCGCTCTGAAAAATTGGCTACTAGAAGAAGGACACAAAAAAAGTGGTTGCTGGCTGTTGGGTGAAAAGAAAATGAAGCAGATTGTCTTCGAGAAGCCCAGAGTGAGGTTAGGTGGTTATCCGCCTCCTGGGAAGCTCAAATTTTCAACATAGGCTACCGACTTGGACCTGCAGCCCCAGATAAAAAAACCCAAAAAAACCCACTCATTATGATGCCTCTCCGAGAGCAATAGTGCTAAGTCCGGTTTTTGAAAACAGCTATCCCTAGCTGTGAGGAGAGCCCTGGGCGACTAGTGACAGCCGACCCACCTATATGGCAGAGGTGTAAAATGAATGGAGACCAGGTTATCCACTTCTCTACGAGGAGTAATCAAATAGCCTCATAACAGTCCCCCTTCTTACCCTGCGCCATCAGGAAAAAAAAAAAAAACAAGATGGAGGAGTAAGAAGAAATTGTCGACAACCTAAGGTACCATTCCGAGAATGCTGAAGAGTTTGGAAGGAGCCACTTCAACTACGCTCTTTGAGTGGAATCATGGAATCAGCTTGAATAACCCACAAAATGGTCCAGACAGGCCTGCCGAAGATGTTCTTATCAAAAGGAGTCCAGTAATTCAACTATGCACGGCGGGACAGTAAAAAAAAAAAAAAAACGGGTGAAAACGGTGAACCCCACCAACAAAAGGTCCTCGAGCTTAATTATGTAAGTTGTCTTTTATTGTTTTTTGTTTTTTCTCACAATATGGTTAAAAGTTTTTTTGGATAGGGGGTATAAATTTGCTGAAAAAATTTAAGAGCGAGGCACTATGGAAGGGGAGAGGCTGTAGCTGACCGTAAGAGTCTAACATTTAACTAGTGTTATAGTTCAAAAGAAAAAAAAATTTCTTCAGAATAAGAAAGTAAAAATCATTAAAATCACTCATGATGTTTTGTAATGGCTTCAAAAAAATCCTGAAAATGGGAGAGGCATGTGAAACCAAATCTACAAAAACAAGCAAAAATGTATCAACATTAATTGCTATGACATAAAAAAAAAAAGCTTGTGATCTCGAAACACTATCAGTACAGTTTTGTTCTTCTATTAATTTTTTTTATACCATATTGTTATTGTTTAAAAAAATATATAGGCATTAGCCTTTCAAAAACCAGATTTGGGTACGAATTGGCAATTCAGTTTTCTTGATGTCTCCTAAATTTCTGAGCAATGGCACTCATCACCCAACGCTCTGACGTTGGCTAGGAAGTCCCTTGGGTGTTGTTTAAATAATGATAATGTCTTAATAATTATGGTCTGATAATTTTTTTTCATGCTTACAAACACAAGTTCATAAATACGGTCTCTTTGAGTTGACACATATATCACATATGTACCAAAAACACAGTGCTATAGTTATTCCTCGGGTGTGAAAAACAAAAAAATGTTCAGCATTCACAGAAACAATATCACAGGTGAAAACTCCTGTGTGTTATAACAAATATGACATCTCGAAGTTCTTCTTATAAATTTTAATTTTTGGTTGTTTCAAAATGCATCTACCCATCTCCCAAAGTTAAATTTTAGTTTAAATTCAAAATTTCCCTTCAGGTTTACTTTTGGCTATCTATTATAATCACCTTATATAACGTGGCTGAGATTTCCGCCACAACAGTTTCTCATATAAATGTAAAAAAATTCTTAATTCACAAGTCTGCAACCAGAGGGCGTAAGTTCAGGATTCTGTTTATGGCAGTATCTGTGGGATTAAAAACCCGACTGAAAAACTTCTTTCTTCGGTCAGATGCTATTGTTCTCCATACCAGTTCCATTGACTTTGAATAGCTTTGATAAATTTAATTTGCATCAGAACGGATTCAAAAGATGTGCTCATTACACCCGAAAATTTGGTGTCATTCTTTCTTGTTCTTTTTGCATTGAATATATTACATTATAGATGTGGCATTTAGTATGTATATTATCATGGAATTATATGTAATCTATAAATTTTACCTGAAATTCCCTGAAAAATTATATTCTGGAAAACCTGGAAACTCAGGGAATTTGTAAAGCCAATATGAGTGGCAACCGTGCTCCACATTATCCTGTTATTTAAGAATTTGTTCACAAGCTTTTTCTTTCCATTTAGGATGATTAAGATGTGTCTTAGTAAAATATTAATTTTCATTCTTTTGTAATATTGCATGATAACTGAAAGCAATAATAAAACATTACTTTTAAGAACTTTTTTTTTTTCACTTCAGATACACCTTCCAATTCAAATTGTTCCTCAAGGTCACAAAGCTCTCTACAAACATCTTTAAAAAAACCTGTTAATTCATTTTCTGCTGCTCATGAAGAAAGTGAAACAAATCATTCTACTAGTGAGGAATCCTTTTCTCCTGGAACAGTGGATCTTAATAAAAAGCTCCAGCTCTCTGAATCTCGACCTCTAAACAGCATAACGGATGTTCATGAGATTGCTCGGCTTCAGGAAGAAAGTAATTGTGTTTACATTGTCTTACCTTTTTACCATTTTTATTTCCATTTTTCATTTCCAGTATTGATTGTGTATTATCTATTTTACTGCTTACAAAATAATTTTATTTTTGAGTTTAGAACTAATGCTTACTTTCAAAGCTTGTGGCAGTAGGTTCGTAGACATATCAAAGAATCATATGCTAAACTTTCTGAACAATTAAGTAAACTTAGATAGGAATTTCTGCAAAGTTTTAAAAAGTTAGAGCACATTGTTACTAAGTACAGTAGGTTGTGTTGCATAAAAGCAGATGCATCTTGCTTTAGATCTGAGACTTACTTCTTCTGTATCTCGTAATCAGAAGTAACTCTTAAAAAAAAAATTCTGAATGTTCAAATTGTCATTCAGTGCTCTAGATATGTTTAATCTTTACTTCATAGGGGACTAATTACATTATTGTTAATCTGTTGTAAACTGAATTATGTACACATGCTTTTCTTTTTTGTTTTCTTTCTTTCTCTTTGTCAAGATTGTATATGTGTGGAGGTTCTTAAAAAAGGAAATGAAACATAGAGGTTGGCTTCTCCAAGAAGTACAGCAAAAAGTAATTAGTTCAGGAATACTGCAAATATAAATATGTGTTGGTAAACTAAAATAATAATTACAAAGAAGAATGAAGATCTTCATTTATTACACTTCCAGTCTCGTGAATATAAAGTAGTAGAATAAGAAAAACATGTACAGTATGAACCTAGGTATAACTCTCAGGAAAGATGCTTTTGAATTATCACTATTACCACAATCACAATTTTCCAACTTATTACCTCCAATTTTTTTTTAGTTGAGTGGTATAAAATTTTTCTAGTAATACTGAAAAGTCTTGAAATACTTTTATCATATTATGTTAAGAACTTTTGTCAAATGATGTGTTCATTATGCTTGAAAATTCATTGGCATCCGTGTACAGCACTGTAGGCCTACTCACTGATTTTTTTTTTTTTTTTTTTCAATTTTTTTAAGACTATTCATTGTTGTTAATTTTTTTCATTTTCATAGCCATTATAACATATACTGTTTTGGTCTGTTTTCTCTTCAACACATTATACCTGTAGTTTTAGTATTTGCCATCAACTTATACCAGGTGGTTGAAAAATAAGTTTCCTTATTCTGGAGTCTCTGGAGCAGTGATGAATGAACATACAGTGCTGCAGAAATAGGTTGATATCTTGGTGAGAACATGCCAAAGCAATTTAGCAAAGGAAAAAGGGTAGTTTTAATTGTTGCCACCTAGTAGGAATTTGACACTGCAAACACAAGAAAAAAAAGCACAGGTGAGAAAATAATGTTTGTTAGCATTGCACACATCTTACAGAAACTTGTCAACATGCTCTGCATGATTGCTGAGAATGTCCTGGAAGCAAATGACTGCATGGGTCACAGTTGCTTGCAGGTGTTGCTGAGAATGTTGGCCACTTTGCGTGTAATACTAGCCTTCAGATCAGCAAGCTACTGTTTGCCACCATGATGAACTAAGTCCTTGAGATGTTCCCTTAGCCAGAAATAACTGAGATTCAGGTCCAGTGATACTTGTTCACCATTTCAGCATGGTGACAAAGTCTGAGGAAACTCTCAAGAAATTTTTGTTCATGGCTGAACGTTGTATGCAGCAAGCGCTTCACCTGCAGACTCACGTGTCGGGGTGCACCATCTTGCGTGAACTTTGTAGAGTCCAGATACTGCCATTACTTCAGAACAGGAATTACATGATTCAGGAAAAGAGCACAGTTATGAGCAATTATTACAGAGCACTACAGTGGAACATTATAGGTGTAACTCCTCAAATACATATGATAACTTTTGACATGTAGGTACATCACACTGCCGTGCACAGGAGCAGGGTAAGAGAGGCCATTTAAGCACAGTAGATGGACATGGTACCCCATATGCAACACTTTTGTGAGTTTATGGCAACAGTGAGGGTTCAGTGTACCTTTTTGGCCCACAGGACCATCAGAGTCTTATGTCATCCATCTGTATCTATCCTAGAAATTGTAGAGCAAATGATAATTAACACAGCAATCAGACATATCTGAATTGATTGTATTTACTGTTCTTCACGTAATATCAATCATGTCAGAAAACTTTAAAATTTCATTGCCCTGGAGCGGGAATTGAACCCACATCTCCCGATTACCGTTCGAATATGCTAACCGTTACACCACTCAGGATGAGAAAGTCTTAAGTATCTGATTGTTAAGAGCATCGGAAAATAGTCCGACGACATTCTTAACAGAAGCAACTGTTCTGCCATTTTCAAATTTTCAGATGTGATTGATATTATGTGAAGAACAGTAAATACAGTCAATTTAGAGATGTCTGCTTGCTGTGTTAATTATCATGATGCATTTTCCACGTATTATGAGAGGAATATTTCTTCTGCACTATATATTGTTGAGCTAAGTTGGTATATTTTTGCAAGTCATATACTTGCAGTTCCTGCAGCATATAGATCCTGTATGGTAGCATCGCATAACATTCTGTAGCACTTTACTGACTGTTGCTGATGGAAGGTCCAATTGTCGTGACACCACTCTGACAGTGTTGACTGACTGCACGTCACTTCCTGCGTGAGCTGCCATGACAACTATTACCTCACTCACCACATCTTCGGCAGTTGGGTGGCTGTTCTGTTCCTGGTGCCACACCTAACTCCCTGGTTTTTTCAAACCTCTTCACCATCTTTCTTCATGCCACTGGTGTCAGGGTCCTCTCCACAGAGTTCAGATGGCAATACTCTCGCACTGTGGCATTTGCATTACTCTGATTTTGGTTGAATAACTTGATTTACAGCACATTTTCCTTCTTCTTGAGAGCCATGTGGAAGTTTTCTGGTGGTGTAGAAATACTGCTTTTATATACGTTGGAGACTTGTTATTGTGTAAAGGAATGCAATTATCATACTTGCGGCACCTGTGTTTCCCCAGGTAGTGACAACTGGAGCTACTTGTGAAACGGAATATGGAAACTTATTAAAATTGAAAAGTGCTTATAAGTTAGTATAGAATAAATCCATTGCACATTTGAAAAAGCTGTGACTAAAATTTTTTTTTGTCATATAACACGAATCGTAATGAAATGCATAACTATAATAAACAGTTGAATTATTAATGGGCAGTGTATGAGAAGTGTCACCAACAACAAAATTTTCATGAAATTTCCATTAATTTTTTCAACTACTCGTATACAAATTTACGATGGCGTTTCTCATTATTGTATAAACATGTGCTTTCCCACTGTTGACGAGCTTGCATTGGAGTACAAAAATGTGTTTTATTTTTCCAGTTTGGTTTTAACAAATTCTTTTTATTTATTTATTTATTTATTATTATTTTTTTTTTTTTGGTTATCTTTATTTAATCTATACTAATATATAAAGAGAGAAACTGTGTTTTTCAGGTAATCTTGAAAACCGCTAAACCGATTTGGATAATTCTTTCACTGTTGGGAACCTTATTTCTTTTTGGTGGACATACACTATTTTGTTTATTTTTTATTATTTTTGGCTGTATTACCAAATCAGATTGCTTTCAAGTAGTTCCCGATTTCCGGTGTATCGTTCCACTTTGTTTACATTCAACCTGATCGCACCCAATGTGAAAGAAAGTAGTTCACGATAATATAAGGAATTTTTTTTACTAATCTTGAAAACTACTGAACTGATTTGGATAATTCTTTCACTGTTGAAAAGCTTACTTCTTTCTGGTGGACATAGGTTATTTCATATATTTTTTATTATTTTTGGCTGTACTGCCGAATCAGAACGCTTTCAAGTAGTTTATGATTTCCCATGTATCATTCCACTTACAGCGGATTGTTCAAAGAAAATGCCATGGTAACGTAAAAAAAATTACTTATGACAATAAAAATTAGCGATGACAAATCTGTGGGTCAGCAGCTTTCATTTAAAAAAAAAGTCATGAAAATCGCTCCGGTGGGTGGCGCTGGCGAATTGTAGAAAGAAATGGCCTTGTGTTTTAAATATATTGATAATAAGTTTAATCACTAAGCATTTGCTTTTCACTAGGAGGCATTTTCCAGGCAGTGGTCTGACATGAAATGTGTTTACATTATCTGTCTAACCACTGTCTTGAAAATGCTTTTCAGTGGATAGTGAAAGCTTGGGGATTTGTATATACCATATTATACTGGTAAATAAACATTTATTCTATGCTATAAACACTTTCAACTTCATGTTGGTGTACTTTTAACCTATATTCGTTGACTAAGAAGTGGGACAAATGCAGGTGAAACCTGCACATCAGAAAGAGTTGCTTCCCCCTTAGCTTTGTTGTTAAAAGTAGCCATTTAAAGTGATGATTTAAGTCAATCCTTTATGACTACCTGCTAAAAGGGCCATAACAATGGTTACGAACCTGGGAAAGGAGAGAGAAAATGTTTGAGTCACTTGTTTCTTTCCAGTGGCATACTAGCCCCTCCCCATTATGCCTTAGGTCATGGAGCAGACATGGAATAAAGGACTGGAAGCAAGTGCTTATCTCCAATGGCTGGAGTATGGATCATACAGCTGGGATGAGAAGTGTAAATGAATTGTTTTTCCATATTTTTTGTAAACTCCCGCCACTGTGAACATTTCTGTTTGGGTAGCACAGAAAATGTTGGGCGCCATTTGGTTCAGGTACATCAGCTGTTTAAGGGTTAATGGAAACTTATTTTATAAACTGCTTAGTAGGTCACTGAACTATTCAATAAACAGAGAAAATTCTTTTAATGTAGTTAATCAAATTATATTTTACTTTACTTCTAGTGTTACTTTGTTTTTGTAGAAATGCTAATCTCAAGATGCAGAGTTACAGAGCTCTTTGCATGCAATTGATAAAGTTGAAAAGACTTCTTTAAATTGAATACAGCTGTTTTTCAAAAGGCTCATAAAATTAATTGAAAAAGTGTTCTTTTTAAAGTTTGAAGAGAATTATTTAATAACATTCCTTTTTAAAGAAATCATTTTATAGAAACTAAGATTTTTCAGAAAATTTTGTGCATGTTTTTGCTGTTATGGAAAACATTTATAGCCTCTCTCTTTCAGGCTTAAGACAGAGTTCATGCAAGCTATTGAATTTGTCTGGTAAGTCATATTATTGTTTTTTAATGTTAACTTCTCTACAATGAAAGTCTTGTGTTCTCTAATTTTCTAAATTGTTCAAATACAGGGTGTTTCAAAAAGAATGACCCGATTTCAAAGTAGTATATTTAATAAGGCAAATGTGGGATAGTTACAAAACAAAAAGCCAAGTATGAAGAAAGGTCTAAAGTTTCAGTCACCACAATTACAAATGCTCAATGTGCCCTCCACCTGCTGCATGGACAACATCAAGCCGATAGCTGAATTCATCCCAGATGCGTCGGAGAGCGTCTTCAGTCACAGAATTTACTGCGGCCATGATTCTCGTTCGGAGCTCATCCAAGTCAGCGGGTAAAGGGGAAACATAAACACGGTCTTTTACGTATCCCCGTAAAAAAAAGTCACATGGTGTGATGTCTGGAGATCTCGGAGGCCAAGCGTGTAGGGCCAAGTCATGGGGTCCCCTGCGTCCAATCCAACGCTGAGGCAATATGTCGTTTAGAAACCGACTAACTTGGAGGTTCCAATGTGGCGTTGTGCTGTCCTACTGCAAAATCTATTCTTCAGAGTCGTCCTGCAGCTGTGAAAGTGGCCAGTCCTTCAGCATTGCTAGATAGGAGTTGCCCGTAACCGTGTTGTCCGCAAAAAGAAAGGGCCATAAACCTTTCTAACAGAAACCGCGCAAAAAACATTCAGTTTTGGTGAATCACGTTCATGTTGGAGAGTTTCATGTGGATTCTTCAGTCCCCATATGCGAACATTGTGGCACGAAACTTTCCTGCTTACATGAAAGGTTGCTTCATCGCTAAAAATCAACCTTTGTACGATGGTGTTGTCCTCCATGTCGTCTAACAGAGTTGCACAAAAATCTTTTCATTGTGTTTTGTCACCTCCACAAAGAGCTTGAACCAGTTGCAATCTGTACGGCTTCAGCAGCAAACGTTGGCGTAAAACACGCCAGTCACATGAGGGATGGCAAGTTCGCCGCTCGCATGACGAGTAGACTTCTGTGGGCTTCACTGAAATGCCTCGTGAATTCGTTTCACATTCGTCGCTGAGGTAGTTGGTCGTCCAGGAATCTTTCTCTTACATAAACACCATTTCTTCAAATTGTTGATACCAACGACGAATGTTTTTGCCCACTGGTGGAGCACTGCCGTAATGCCGTTTAAACGCATGCTGCACCATAATCACGGACTTGATCTTGCTACATTCGAGCACACAAAACACCTTCTGTTGCCTCAACGCCATCTTCTCACTCACTAAGCATAGTGGCTGTTTGGACGCTCGTGCTGGCATCTAGTGGTAGTCATAACAAACTCTGGGCCACGCCCGTAGACATGATACGAGTCGGATTCATCAGTGGTTCGTGGTTGCAGAGATATCCGCTTTTCAAATCGGGACATTCTTTATGAAACACCCTCCCTGTACATCAAAATATTTTTTAAATTTTCCCTTCCTCATTTTAATTGAATGATACATCCATTTCAGTTTGTTTTACAGGAAGAAATTTCATTTATGTAACACCCCCCCCCCCCCCCAATTTTTTATTAACATTTTAAAAAGAAAATACTCAATTCAGTTCATGGATCAGACTTGCTCATATGAGTCGATTTTTTCTAAAATTTTCACAAATTTAAAACCACATTTTGGGAGGGGGGAAGAATTTTTAGAGGGGTAGAAGAATTGTTTAAGAATTATTGTCTTTCATAAAAATGCACGTGGCTGGTGAAACATTACATTTCCGTTCTGCTTACTATTTGTGATTGGTTCTAAGATGATGAGCTCATCGTATTGCATTCTGATATGTAGAATAAGCTTAAAAACTCCATCATGGGTGTTGTAATTTTTAGCATGTGTAAGGAAGTGTGGGTTCAAATCACTACAAGATGATACAGTTATTTTCAAAATTATTCAAATATCAGCACAGCATGAAGCTAAACTTAGCAGCATTATACATAATTAAGAAAAAGAGTGTAGTAGTAGTCAATGCATTATCTCAGAATTCCAGGCCTGTTTACATGGCCACCATATGAATGATATTTTTAAAATTGAATGGCAGTGACAATGCTAAGTAATTATTGTAATTTTGCAACTACGTGGAGGTAGCTACAACACTTTGTTCTAATTAATTCCATGTAAAAGTTCTAATATATATACAAAGACTGTTCCATAAAAATTGAGAGTAATTTTTTTTTGAGTTGGCAATAGCATGAAGGGGAAAATAACCAATCAGATGACTAACTGAATTAAGGAAGTAGCTATGGCAACAGTTATTAGCTGTGGCAGAAGATTCAGGGTTCGTTAGTGCACAGTTGTTTAAGGTACATCTGCATTTTGCCATACAGCTATGGAGGTGAGTGATTCAGAGTTAAGAAGTGAAATGTGTTGTGCGATAAAATTTTGCTATCGTTTGGGCAAAATGGCTCCAGAAATAATTGATTTTATGAAAAAAGCTTGCAAAGATAAATGTTTGGGTGAGTCAACAATTTTTAGATGACACCATGATTTCAAAAAAGGCATTTGTGCCTTTGTCGGCAGAACTCGCTCCTAGGCCTGGTTGACCTGAAAGTGTTGTTACAGAGCGTATTGTTAACACTGTTTGAGCATCCTTCAAGAAGAATGACGTATGAAGGCATAGTATGAGCTCATCATATTGCATTCTGATATGTAGGCGTCAAATATTTAAAAACCGTCCACATTCTACTCGACAAATTATTGCTGCATCGTGTGTGTTCCAGATGGGTACCTCATCTACCCCATCAGAGCTGCAGAGTATGATCCAGGAACTTGCTGACAAGAGTAAAGAAGTGGGATTAAAAATGAACTTTCAGAAGACAAAAGTGATGTTCAATACTTTTACAAGAAATGAAGATTTATCGATTGATGGAGAAAAGCTGGAGATAACAGACACGTACGTTTTTCTTGGACAGCAGATATCAAGTGAGGGTCACATTGATGAAGAAATTAATTGGCATATAAAACTTGCCTGGAGAGCGTTTGGAAGAAACAGTATAATTTTCAAGAGCAATATGCCATTATGTTTTTAAAAAAAAAGTGTTTGATCAATGCATTCTTCCAGTGCTTACATATGGTGCAGAGATGTGGACCTTAACTAAAAGAGACATACAAAGACTGCAGAGAACTCAAAGGAGCACGGAGAGATGCATGCTTGGTGTAACCAGGAGAGATAAGAAAAGGAACTCGTGGATCCGAAAAATGACAAGAGTGGAAGACATCATGATCAGAGTAAAATCCCTGAAATGGCAATGGGCTGGACATACTGCCAAAAGGACAGACCATAGATGGACAGCCGAAATTTTAGACTGGATTCCGAGGGACAGGAAAAGACCGAGAAGAAGACCACATGGGAGATGGGCGGATGAAATTCGAAAGTATGCGGGAGTAACATGGAGGAGACAGGTGCAAGACAGACCATTGTGGAAGGAACTTAGGGAGATCTTCGTCCAGCAGGGGATTGATAATGGTTGACAATGATGATGATATATATTCAGCAGACTCTCGCTAATACGGCCTCCTTCTCCTTGCATGGTTTTTGGTTGCAGAAATCGTGTTAATATCAGACCGGAAAGAATTATACTTCATACAAGAGTGAAGCTTTCAATTTTAACATTATTTTTTGTTTTGAATTGACTCTAACGTTCATGTAATTCAATTTAAAATAAAAGTAGGAAGGATCCTCAAAATAATTAAGAATATTACAAATCCAGCATTTTCTCACACATCAGCAGCAAGTTGCGATGCAAAATTAGAAACATTTGCGACCAATACAAAATGCATTGCAATAGACTTGAAAACCACCAACTTTCCCACGGTTTAAGAGTCCTTGTGAAGTCACGAGCGTGGGTTATTTTTATACCATTTGTTGCTACCCAGGCGGTGCTGTGACAGCACGCTGTGCCGGCATGTGTGAAAGGTTTTAGTTTACACTTAGGAGCATGGGACAAGCGGTCGGCATGGCGTGGTGGCTTTCAATTATGGCTTCAAAAAGAAAACATGTTACTTTAGAACTGGCACAGAAATTGGAAATTTTAGAGAAGTTAAAGCAGTGTTGTTCCCAAAAAGCCATGGCTGCTGAGTACAGTGTTGGACGTGCCACTGTTTATGACATAAAAATGAAAGAGAATGAATTTCAACAGTACAAGAGTCAAGTGGACAGTGAGTTGCGCGAACGAAAGGTTATGCGAAAGGGTGAAAACGATCAATTTGATGCAGCCATTTGCAGATGGTTCATACAGCAACGCAGTAAAGGACTACCAGTCAGTGGCCTGATAATCAAAGAAAAAGCACTGGTGTTTAACAAAAAACTTGGCGGCAGTGAACGGTTTACAGCAAGTGAGGGCTGGATATCAAAATGGAAGAAAAGACATGGCGTGCAGCAGCTGACAGTCACCGAAAAAAGTCGCTCACCAAACGAAAAATATGCGGAAGAGATTAAAAAAAGTTGGAGAAGATGATAAAGGAAGAACTAACTCCTGCTACAGTGTACAGTGCTGATGAGACCGACCTCTTTTTTAAAATGCTCCCTTCAAAAGCCCTTGCTGCCAAGAACGAAAAGGAAGCTCGTGTGTATAAACAACAAAAACAAGGCGTCACATTGATGGCATGTTATAACGCCGATGGAAGTCATAAACTTTCCCTCCTGGTGATTGGAAAAGCCCAACAGCCACAATGCTTTTAACACAGCGAGATGAGTATGCTACTGGTTGATTATCATGCTCAAAAGAAGGTGTGCATGGACTCAGAACATTTCTCTCGGCGGTTCCACGATAAATTCGTACCAGCCGTGAAGGAAGAACTGAAGAAAAAGAAACTTCCGTTAAAAGCCATCCTTGTAATTGATAACGCTCCCAGTCATCCCTCCGACTTGTCTCTGAAGTTGGGTGATGTACGAGCTATCTTTCTTCCACCCAATGGGACAGCTCTGATCCAACCTATGGACCAGGGAATTTTGGAATCAAGTAAGTGTCACTACCAACATGAGCTTCTTACTGTTGGATTAATGTGAAAATAATTTCACCGTGGCTATGCTGAAGGCATGAAAAGTAATCAGCGTGCATGATGTTGTTTTCCAAACAGCAGAAGCACGAGACATTGCGGAGAGCACTACCATACGGAAGTGTTGGGGAAAAGTGTGGCCATTGATTGACACTGAGTTGGAGTCGGCATCGAGTGGCAGTGATGAGCCAGTCAATTCAGAATCGCCAATTCCAGATGCTGTGTTCGTTGACGTGTTCCGTAAGCTTCCAGGAGGAGAAGTTGGCGAAGAGGATGTTACTAAGTGGCTGAATGAGAAAAATTGTGGAGTAGGCCGGGCTTTAACAGATAAAGAACTCATCAAAAGCATGCAGGAAGAAACAGCTAAAAGTGATTAGGAAGAGGGTGTCGCAGAGGCAGAGAGCGCGAAGATTTCTCGCACTGCTGGCGCTGAAGCTGCCGACATCTTCCTGCAGTACATAGTGCAACAACCAGACTCGTTCACTGCTGGCGTAATGCTAATAAAGTGATTGCGTGACAAAGCGTGCTATCGATGAGCGTCTTCATTAATGCAGAAAAAAAACTGTGACATGTTTCCAAGTCACCACACTGAGTAGAAAATGCAAGATTTCATCTGTGCTATATTGCAATTGTACGTTTCTTTTACTGTGTATAGTACATACACATACATATTGTGTTTTACTGTGCTGATAATATGAAAAGATCATTTC
The DNA here is from genome assembly GCA_039090855.1 of Macrothele yani. Classification (NCBI taxonomy): domain Eukaryota; kingdom Metazoa; phylum Arthropoda; class Arachnida; order Araneae; family Macrothelidae; genus Macrothele; species Macrothele yani. Next base: position 46,985,518 of record CM077004.1, read on the forward strand.
CTTGTTGTAAATGAGACAGTGTAATACGTGCTGATCGTGTTCTTTTGCCATTATCATGTGCTTGTCTCTTGTTAATGTTTTTTTAAATACATATGCACTACACATAGTAAACTTGTAATTGTAACATTACATTTAGTGAAGATTTAAACTGAATTTTTAATGCACTCTCAGTAATCCGGCATCCCTCTGTGCAAGTAATGGCCGGATTAGCGAGAGTCTACTGTATATATATATATATATATATATTTCTGAAGTTAACAGAAAAGTAACCAAAGCTCTTATGGAAACAGCAACAAAATTAGCTGGGTCTAAGAACAAGTTGCATGTGAACAAATTATCAGGAAAAACCAAAATGTTGATGCAAAAAACAAGAGAGATGAGGACAACTAAAGAAGATGTGACTTCCAAAGTGGAATATATAGAGCTATGCAAGACAGTACGAAAAAGTATCGCTGAAGACGTGAGGAAATTCAACTGTGAACTAGTAAGGAAAGCAATTGAAAACAACCAAAGCCTAAAGATAGCAAAGGGACATCTCAGTAAGGAAAAAAAACAGATTATGGCACTGAGAAAAGAAGATGGTTCTGTAACAAGAAATAGAGGCGAAATTTTGACAAGAGTGAAAGATTTCTACTCCAAACTATATGAAAGGGATGATACATGTACTCCAGACATCATGAAAGGTACCAGTACCAAAGTTTTTCCAGTCCTCCCAGTAGAAGTTGCACATGCAATCAAGAACATGAAACGCGGAAAAGCTCCAGGAGAAGATGGAATTATTGTACACATCATACAAGAAGCAAGTGCAGAAATCGAAACAGTACTCGCCCAAATTTTCACTCGATGCCTTAATGAAGGAAAGATTCCTGAGGATTGGAACACCGCTACAATGATCCTGCTACATAAGAAAGGTGACATTGAGGATCTCAGAAACTACAGACCTATCAGCCTCCTATCAGTGGTTTATAAAATCTTCACTAAAGTTCTTTCACACCACTTAAAGGTGACACTGGACATGGCTCAACCGAGAGAACAAGCTGGATTCAGGAGTGGCTACAGCACAATAGATCATATCCACGTACTGAGAGAACTAATTGAAAGAGCGAGGGAATATGAACTTCCATTGTGCATGGCTTTTATCGATTATGAAAAAGCCTTTGATTCGGTGAAACCATCAGCAGTTACAATGGCTCTGAAATCCTGCGGTATTGAAGATGCATACATTAATATTATTAATAACATCTATGGAAATGCAAGTGCAAAGATTCGGCTGTTTGAAAGTACAACACGCATAAAAATTGGAAAGGGAGTGAGACAAGGTGACACCATATCTCCGAAGCTCTTTAATGCCACATTGGAAAATGTCTTTCAATCACTGAACTGGGAAAACAAAGGGATAAAAATTAATGGAGATTATCTAACCCACCTTCGTTTTGCTGATGACGTAGTCATTTTTGCAACTACCCCATCAGAGCTGGAGAGTATGATCCAGGAATTTGCTGACAAGAGTAAAGAAGTGGGATTAAAAATGAACTTTCAGAAGACAAAAGTGATGTTCAATGCTTTTACAAGAAATGAGGATTTATCGATTGATGGAGAAAAGCTAGAGATAGACACGTGCGTTTATCTTGGACAGCAGATATCGAGTGAGGGTCACATTGATGAAGAAATTACTCGGCGTACAAAACTTGCCTGGAGAGCTTTTGGAAGAAACAGCATAATTTTCAAGAGCAATATGCCATTATGTCTTAAAAGAAAAGTGTTTGATCAATGCATCCTTCCAGTTCTTATGTATGGTGCAGAGACGTGGACCTTAACTGAAAGAGACATATAAAGGCTGCAGACAACTCAAAGAAGCATGGAGAGGTGCATTCTTGGTGTAACCAGGAGATATAAGAAGAGGAACTCGTGGATCAGAAAAATGACAAGAGTGGAAGACATCATGATCAGAGTTAAATCCCTGAAATGGCAATGGGCTGGACATACTGCCAGAAGGACAGATTATCGATGGACAGCTGAAATTTTAGATTGGATTCCAAGGGACAGGAAAAGACCCAGAAGAAGACCACATGGGAGATGGGTGGATGAAATTCGAAAGTATGCAGGAGTGACATGGAGGAGACTGGCACAAGACAGACCGTTGTGGAGGAAACTTGGGAGACCTTCGTCCAGCAGTGGATTGATAATGGTTGACAATGATGATGATGATGATGATATAACCAACAAAGCATAAACTACAAAAAAAAAAAAAAAAAAAAAAGCCAACAAACAGGGAGAAAAAAAGTAAAATAAAACTGTGATGTAGAAAGTGTCGAAAATGCCGAGCTTTGGCTTTTTCAAGGAACAGCAAAACTCTGCATTTACTCACTTCCACAAAAACCTAGTTGAAACTGGGTTTCTGCTAAGTCATAGATGCTAAGTCATATTTATTATCTAGTTGAACTGGGTTTCTGCTAAGTCATAGATGCTAAGTCATATTTATTATTTGTTTTTTATTGTAAGTCCCCAAAAATTCCAAATTAAAATTAACCACCCACAAAAGTGTGGAGACAAAATAATTAAGCATATATTTAAAAAAAAGTTTTTGGCTTACATCTATTCCTCAACTGGCCCAACCCATACTCTTCATCTTCCACAAAAACCAGAAACATAAAATATAAGTTTTCTTTGCAGTTGTTTTTTCCTTTGTGACCTGGGTCTATTTGTTCTAAGCCTTTTTCACAATATTTGTGAGCTCTGTGAAAATGTTTTTCTGGTTTTTGTGGAAGATGAAGAGTATGGGTTGGGCCAATTGAGCAATAGATGTAAGCCAAAAAACTATTTTTTAAAAATATTTGTTTAATTTATTTTGTCTCTGCACCTTTGAGGGCGGTTAATTTTAATTTGTAATTTTTGGGGACTTACATTTGCGTCTATGACTTAGCAGAAACCCAGTTTCAACTAGGTCTTTGTGGAAGTGAGTAAATGCAGAGTTTTGCTGGTCCTTGAAAAAGCCAAAGCTCAGCATTTTTGACACTTTCTGCATCACAGTTTTATTTTACTTTTCTTCTCCCTGCCTGTTGGCTTTTTATTTTTTTATTTATTATTTTAATTTTTTTGTTGTAGTTTCTGCTTTGTTGGTTGTTGTTTCTGATAATTCTTCACTGCTGCTTTTGCGCATTTAGGTCTTCAGAATGTAAGTAGATAAAATATTTTTATTTTATTTTTCCTTATATTTTTTATCTTTATTATTATTATTTTTTGTTGTTAGCTGAAGTTTGGTATAAGTTATGTATATATACACTATCTACCAACAAGTAATTGGACACCCCTGCAATTGACGATATCTGCAGTCCTAATACACGTCACGGCCGCCGCAGTTAAATATCGTATGGGAAACAACGACGCAACCAGTCGCATGCGAGATGCCACGCAGTTCGGAGCTCTCTAATTTCGAGAAAGGTGTAATCGTCGGGTATCACAGAAATGGCCGATCCATACGTGACATATCCAGCGAGTTGAAGTACCCAAAATCGACAGTGGCCTACGTGATTGGCAAGTGGAAGATGAGAGTTGACTGTCGGAATGTGCTCCGACCCGGAAGACCCACAAAACTGGGAGTTAGAGACTGACGGGTGCTGGCCAGAGAAATTCGGAAGAACCGCACCAAATCGATGGGCCACATCCACGAGGAGTTTCAACAGGCATCCGGGAGTGTTCTTTCGATGAATACCATCCGTAAGGAAACCCATCTGCTCGGTTATCATGGACGTGCTGCCGCCCACAAGCCTTTGATCACCAAGTCCAATAGCACTGCTCAGCTAACGTGGTGCAAAGAACATTGAACAGTGGAAACAGGTTCTCTGTAGCAACGAATGAAGGTTCACCCTCTGCCGTTCGGATGGCACGGTCTGGGTTTGGCGTCCGCCTGGAGAACACCACCTGCCGGAATGTATTGTGCCAACTGTGAAGTTCGGCGGCGGTGGAATTATGCTATCTCCTGGTATGGCACGGGACCCTTGGTCGCAATATCCTGGTAGACTCAACGCCGAGACCTACTGCACCATTTTGGATGACCATGCGCTTCCTACGTTGTGGCAGTTTTACGGGGTAGACCCATGTTACTTTCAGGATGACAATGCTACCTGTCATGTTGCGAGGTCCACCATGGCTTGGTATGGTGACATTGGGGTTAATCGAATGGACTGGCCTGCGCAGAGCCCGGACCTTAACCCTATCGAGCACCTCTGGGACGAGTTGGAGCGTCGACTTAAGGGGTGCCCCCATCATCCAAAATCGGTGAAGGAACTGACCTGTCTTCTCCAAGCCGAGTGGAAGAAAATACCGCTAGCCATCGTACAACGCCTGGTTGAGAGTATGCCCCGGAGGGTCGCAGCTGTAATCGCCGCTCGTGGAGGCTTCACCAACTATTGAAGGTGAATAAAATTTGTTTTCCTTTGCTATCACAGGTGTCCAATTACTTGTTGGTAGATAGTGTATATGTATATATTGGGTGCATTTTCAAATCCCAGTCAGGTTTAAATGTTGTGTTTGTCGTATGGTACTGGCTCTCACCCTTTCCTGCAACCAGTGGCCCTAAATTAGGGATGGGTGATTTCTTACAGCCCAACAAGTTGCTCTTGGTGTTCATTAAACCTCGAAAAAAAAAAATGTGTGTATTTATACATATATATTATATACACATGACATGTGTATAATGTAAGCATTATGTCTGTGTGGATCAAGTTCTTTGCCAAGTTTTTCATTTTACTGAATGAGGTCTGTACCTGATTATTGATTAAAGTATTTGTAATAGTGCAGAAACATTTACCACAGATATAATTAATGTTATGGTAATCGCATCAATTTCCCCCACAGTTATTTATTATTAAAATACTTTTGAAGTATTTAGTTGTTTATGTTATACTGTCATTTTGAAGAAAATAACTGTGTTTTAAAACTCTTTGTTTTACAGAAAGCAGAGGTCCAAGTCGATTTCATTACACAGGACCAGAATGTGAAAGGAAACAGAAGTTTATTATGAAACCTGCTTCTGTAGAAGGTATGTTAATATCAGAGTGATCTTTATAAGTCATATTTGTGTTGTGTGAAACATAAGTTACTTAAATTCGAGAAATCTTTACGGTGGAGACTAATATTTTTAGGTGGTTTGGCTATGTTGAAATAATGAGTGATGAGATGCTTACTAGGAGAATTTTTTCAGCCCAAGTGGCAGGAAAGAAAGGTAGAAGGCCAAGGAAATCATGGAGGACCAGATTTAGGAATATCTGTGATTGTTTTGAGCTGTATGCCAGGATCGTTATAAATGGCGACATTTGATATGACAACAGTAAGTAACTAATTAGTTAAACATTTATCTAGGGGATTGTCTTTCTTTGTGGAGCTAACCTCCGAATCACAGAGAACAGCGTAGTAATATGTAATGAAACCATGGCTTTAGGACTTCCTCTGATTTAAAGCCATTATATAAACTTTAGGTTATGAAAATATAGGTGGGTGGTTGTACTGTGTGTGGCAAATTCATGTAGAAAAATAGAAATGAAAGCTTGAGGATTTTCAAAAAAAAAAAAAAGTTTATGTGACTGTTAAGTACAGTTCAACCTCGTTAACATGAACATCACAGTGACCCCAAAAAAATTTGTGTTAAAAGTAGTCTGTGTTATTGATATGTAATCAATTGAACAACTAAATACCTTCTGAAATATAACAAATTACACAGTACAATTAAAGAAATTAGTATGTAAATACCTTTTGGCTTTTAAAAAATTTGTGACTTTTTTTTTCAAAAACTTGACACAATGACGACAAAATTTCACATGATACTGTAGACTAGCACAGTATGTATACTGCAGAATGCATGCACCAAAATAAATTTTACTGTACATTCAGTGAGAGATGGGTATAAAAATTTCTGTTATCAGAAAGCACTTTCCTTTTCTAATCAGAACAATGCCTCAAAAATTCATCTAGTTCACCCATGTTCTCTAAAGATGCTGAAGTATCTGCTTGTTCTATTACACAGTGGCACATAGTTTGCAACACAGCAAAAGCTCCTGAAATTTTGGCAGTCGAGCGAGGATTTCTACGTCATTGTCTTCATCAGTATCACATAAATTCAGTGACTCCACTTCCCTTTAATCTCATCATCCACAATTTCGACACCTGTCAAGATGTCTGAAGTGATGATATAATCATCCCAAACTTCTCTTTCTTTTATGGGGGGGGGATTCAACTTAAGCAGATGAGAGGTGAGGAGATTCACTCCTTGCCCAGAACCTCACCTTTCCTTAAATTTCTTGTCTTGGTGAAGTGTGACACTCAACTAAGGCCACTCCACCTTCCCCACCCCACACCAGAAAAAAATACTTTCCCCCTTGCAGTCACACCCGCTATCCTCTTTCTATCATATATTTGCACAGTCAAAACAAAAGGCGAGCCAGATGACCCAGTGGGTTTCAAAATGAACGGTATCAAGCAGTAGCATTCACAGTTTTAAAAAAAGTTGCTGGTTTGTGTTAAGGGATTTTTATGCTGATAAAATATCGGTTTGTGTAAACTATTATTTCATGTTAATCATGCCCATGTCAAAAAAATACAAAAGCACTTTAATACATATGAAAATGGTTGGAGTAAGAAACAGTTTACAGTAAAAGTAATTCACATTAAGTGTGTTTGTGTAATTGAGGTTCAAATGTATAGGCCTAGTAGCATTCTATATCTCTTATTAAAAAATATATGCAGTAGTCTCTTTTCGATCTTAAATTTGAGTATATGTGCAAAATTTTCTGTATACTGCCTTTATCTAATTTAATGACCTTGATATGTAAGTTCCAGCACTTGTTCAAGCCTCTGTATTAACTTTCAAATGCTGTATTCAGATTTTTGAATTTTAAATGTAAATGGGAAAATGTATTCGCCTGTGCAAGTTATATGTCTGTCTTCAGCTTTTTATGACAGAAAGCTTTCTTCCATGGAATGCTGATGTAAAATAAGTTTTTATAACTTTATAAAATTGCATGACATCACTCACTTATATTGGTTTCTAATATGATTACTGACTGACAGCTCAAAAAATTAATAGCTCTGCTGCTTTTTTGAAAATAATGCTTGCTGTGCTAATCATTCGACACAGCAATGCACTTACAAAGAGAATCTTTAGCACAGTATGAAGAAAATCACACAGAATTCCAACCAAGCATGCACACAAGTACCTTAAAGTGCAATTCTGTTGAAAAAACTAAAGCATTTTCTTCTGTAGAGGTGTGCTACAGGAAAAAATATATTCAGTGAACAAGTCAGAGTAGCATTGAAGTCGCTTGTATGGCTACCACACATTTCCATTTCTTTAACACTTCCAATTCTTTTCTGCATAAGAAAACATTACTGTCTGTGCAAAGTTATTAATATACACTCAATGGGCAAAGCATTAGAGAACCTACCTAACAGCATGTTGGTCCTCCCTTAGCACAAATAGCAGCTAGCATTTGATGGAGTCCGTACCTTGGCATGGACTCCATCAGATGCTAAAGGATTTCTGGAGGTAATGCTAGCCATAACTGTTGCAGCATTGTCCACAACTCTGCTCAAGACATCAGTCCTGGTTCCATGGATCTGATGTTCTGCTCTACAGTGTCCCAGAGAGCTTCCTCAAGGGGACCTTGGATGGTTTCAAACTCAGATGAATGTTCCTCGAGCCATGCCTAGGTTGTTGCTATCCGGTGGAGTAGCGCATTGTCTGGCTGAAACAGACTATCTGCCACAGGATGTATGAAGGCCAGCACATGCTGGCTTTCACACATAAAGCGTGTAGGTGATCAGCCACATATGCTGGTAGCGCACAGCAGTTAAGGACCTCTCCAGACACACTAAGGAACCTAATGGGACACATCAGTAGGCTCCCCAAACCATCACAGAGCCACCACTGTCTTGACCAGAGCTGACCTGACACAATGGGGCCATGGCCTCGTGCTGTTGACACTACGCTCACACTCTCCCATCAGTTCGGTACAGGTAAAAACATGATTCATCTGACCATACTACATGGTGTCATTCTAGAGAGGTCCAGGTTTGATAATTAATACAAACAATTGATGTGGATTAGGAACATCAAACAGAAGTAATCGCTCTTTCCACATTTAGAAGTGAGTCACGGAAAAATTCTCATCGGCCGAAACCGAGAATCGAACCCAGGGTCTTTCAGTTACGCGCCGGACGTGCTGTCACTGCACCACAGTGACCTCGAATTCCTCCAGACTCACATATGACTAACTGCCAAGCCACTTAAACTTGCATACAACTAACTCACATATGACTAACTGCCGAGCCACTGGAAGACTCTGGGTTCGATTCCCAGTGGCGGCCGATGAGAATTTTTCCGTGACTCACTTCTAAACGTGGAAAGAGCGATTACTTCTGTTTGATGTTCCTAATCCACGTCCATTGTCTATTAATTATTCATTCACCTCCTAGTTATTTGTTCAGTTGCTGCTTACCATTTTTGGTGAATCCCCAGCATGTGCGGGGCTCCAAAAAGCAACCTGCCAAGTGGTTTGGCAGTTAGTTGTATGTGAGTCTGGAGAAATTCGAGGTCGCTGTGGTGCAGTGGTAGCATGTCTGGCGCATAACTGGAAGACCCTGGGTTCGATTCCCGGTGGCAGCCGATGAGAATTTTTCCGTGACTCACTTCTAAACATGGAAAGAGCGATGACTTCTGTTTGATGTCCTGATTTGATGTTTCTGGCACCAGGGTGAGGCATAATTTTAGATGACGAGCAATCAACTGTGGCACATGAGTAGGGCATCGGCTCCCGTACCTTGCTCGCTGATGCTGCTTGGGTCTCCGATATTTAACCTGGGTGTAATTTGTACCGCCATTGCCAAGCGGTCATTCTGTACAAGCCTGGATAGTGTATGTTGACCCCAAGACATCAATGGCATGTGGTCAGCCACCATTTGCTCTTTGAACACTGGTACGTCTGACGATGGTATATGTAATGTCCCTTACTCCTTTCTAGGTTTTACTCAACATAGCCACATTCCAGGAGCCGTCACATGATTTTGCTTTGGTTCATTCCATAGTAGAATCATGCACTCGAAGAAAAATAGAATTCAGGCCTTTTTTTAATAATAACAAAGATAAACAGTTTATTTTGCTAAAACTATGTGGCTTGAAACCTCTCAAAGGCCAGGTTAATGGAATGCTTCACTGACTTTGTTCCCATCCGTGCTATCAACACTATGGTTTAAAACTCAGGCTTCATGTGACAATAACACATAAACATAGAAATCGAGCAAAAACATACACAGTCACATATGGTTAAAAGGTTCGCCGCCCCGGTGGCGCAGTGGTCTAAGCGCTGGCTTATGACCATTCATCTGTGAAGGGTCCGGGCTCAAATCCAGTGAGGCATGGATGTTGTGTTTGTCTTATAGCGCTGGCTCTCGCCCTTCCCAGGAGTCAGTGGCCCTAAATTAGGGATAGGTGACTGCTTATAGCCCATTCAGTTGCTCACCGTGGTCGTAAAACCTCCAATAAAAATAAATAAAAAAGGTTCGTTTAGCGGTAAGTTTTGGTCATCCTACGACCTTGATCACCTGCAATCGACTGGATGGGCTGGTTGCCAGAACTACAATTTGAAGTTCGGGTGTTGGAACTGTTGCCAGATTTTAGTAGAGAGATCCAAATAAATAGGATTTGGTGAGGGGTCTCTGAATTGCAGTTTTTGGTGAACAAAATTTTCAATGCTTTGTTGGAAACGCAGAGATGCTTTGTTGATGTGATGAATGGGGCAACTTTTTTGTTTCTTTCCAAATGGAAACTACAGAGGTGTCTTCAAGGGTTAGTGCAGATAATGCTGTCTTTGGAAGACCATTGGAAACATATTTTTTGTGTTCACTACAAGACTTAGACTTAGGAACACAAAAAAGATGTTTCCAATGGTGTTCCAAAGACAACATTATCTGCACTAATCCTTGAAGACACCTCTGTAGTTTCCATTTGGAAAGAAACAAAAAAAGTTGCCCCATTCATCAACAAAGCATCTCTGCGTTTCCAACAAAGCATTGAAATTTTGTTCACCAAAAACTGCAATTCTGAGACCCTTCACCAAATCCCATTTATTTGGATCTCTCTACTAAAATCTGGCAACCATCCCATCCAGTCGATCACAGGTGATCAAGGTCGTAGGATGACCGAAAGCTACCGCTAAACGAACCTTTTTACCATATGTGACTGTGTGTTTTTGCTCGATTTCGATGTTTATATCAACACTAGACCCGAACTGCGTTTTTTTTTTTTTTTTAGAACTGCAGCTATGCGACGCCATCTTCAATGCTCTCCAGAAAGAAACAAATCTCCTCATCAATTTTCATGACCCAACCTCTTTCTCCAAAAACAAGGTCCCATCTCATTCGCTTCCACTACCAAAGTGTTTTCTCTTATAGACTTCAAAAAATTCCCACTCCCCCAATTAATCAGATTAAATCCTTACCTCCTTTGGGCTACCTTTAAACAACAATAAGCTTGCATTTCTCTTATTAATGCACCCTAGAGATAATCCCATTGCCACACAAGTCAGGTACAGTACACTTCAAATACTTGTGTACTAAGCCGATTACAATGTGGCTAATCGTGTGTATCTGACAACAGCCTTAAACATGCTGATTTTATCCGCTCTGCCCAAAAAAGACGTGTACAAAGAAATCCATGTGGGAATGAACACATGGCACACCTATTTACAATTAGTTTTCATGACCTGGGGGTTAGCGAATCTTACAATATGCTTGTGGTACACCCTTTATACTGTTGCCCTTGTCTTACCACTTGGGCGTTAGAATGACCCATCTATCTTGTGCTGACAATGCATCCATGATCAAAGTCGCTCAGATTTTCCGATGTTTATTGATTGTGATACACTGTTGGGATGCTTCGCTGTCCACCTATTTATTTCCTGCATTCAGTTTGCGGTCAGTTCACTCTGCGCAGGGATGCCCATGTCAAGTGCTCATCACCCCTATCTGTAATGTGTCTACTGAGTGTGCATTCAGATTTTTCTGCAGAAGGCTCTTTCTTGCATGGAATAATGTTGTTAAGGTAAGTGCACTAATTTTTTATTGTGCTGCTGTATTTGAGGTTTATAACTCAGAAACACAATGTGAGTTCACTCACATTATATTCTTCACATGCATCTGTTGATTCAGAAGATTATTGCTAGACCTCTCAAAAGATTGGCAGTTCTGAGTATATAGAAAATAAAAATAACGATTTGGTGTATATCTATAATTTAACAAATGAAATCCAGTTAGTAGGTTTTCACTAATAATTTTTAAGCTTATATATCTCTTGCTGTAAACCGGAGAATCAAGTTGTAAATGCATTTATGGCACCTCTATTCATAGTGATTGTGGAATAGCTTTTTTTACGGGTCTTATAGAGGTTATTTTTCATCCAAGTTGGTTGTCAAATTTTCGAACTAAAGCCTAGTTCGTCATCAGGACTATGTCACTGGAGTAGTTGCTGCCACTCAATTGGAAGAGTCCATCCGCAATTATCGTTAATTGTGGTACTTCTTCTTCTTGCTATTTCGATCCCTTCTTCTAGTTTCCTCTTTACTAAGTTTGACTGGTGGGCGATTATTTTCACTGAGTCTCAATTTATGGAGTGTCCACTTGCTTGTATATGTCTGTCTAGCCCTGTTTTGTTCCCAATGTTCCTAATAGCTGCTTGGTGTTCTTTCATTCGGACCTTAATACTTCTCCCTGTTTCTCCTATATAGCTGAGTCCGCAGTTACAGTCGATGCAGTAAATTACTCCTTCCTGCAATTGGATGTCCAATTCTTTCTGCTTTAAAGCTGGCAGGAATTTCTTTATTTTGTTATTAAGATCTGGAGCTAGCCTGATATTATATTTTGCTCCGATCCTTTTCAGGTTCTCGAAAAGTCCCTTGTGGTACGTAATTTTGCTGGTGAATTTGAAGTTGGTTTTCTCCTGTTTCTTTTTTGGCACTTGTTTAAATATTTTCTCAACATATGGGGAGGGGTAATTGTTTTCTGCCAATATTTCCTTTAATTCTTTGTGAAGATCTTTCTGAGTAGCTGAAGAGACCAGGATTTCAATCTTTTTCAAAAATTGTCTCGCCGTATTCGATTTAATATAATCAGGGTGGAATGAGTAGAAGTCTAACATCTTCCCTGTGTTGGTGGGTTTTCTAAAAAGCTGAGTGAATATTTTCCCCTCTCTTGAGGTCAAGGTTAAATCTAGGTAATTGATGCTATGGTCTCTTTCCTGTTCTAGGGTGTACTGCAAGGTATTCTCTAGTAAGTTAAATTCTTCCAGAATCTGAGAGGGTAGAGATTGGTCCACAGTATCTACTATAATTAGGACATCATCCATGTACCTTACATAGAGAGCAAACAAGGAGGGTTGTATAAGGATTTTTGCCTCTAGTTTACTTATATAATAATTTGCTAGCAGAGGTGCTAGTGGAGAACCCATTGCAAGTCCTGAAGTTTGCCTGTAATATTTCTTTCCAAACTGGAAGAAATTATTCTTGAAGGAAAATAGGAGCAGTTCATATATGCCAAGTAGTATTTCTTCATTGTGATTATGGAATACTATTTTTTCCGCAAGGTCATCTGCAATGAATTCCAGTAGGACGTCCAGGTTAATGTTGGTATACATAGAGACTATATCCAGGCTTGCCATTACTGGATGAATTAATTCTGGCAAGTTGTCCAGTTTTCCTTTTAGCTGCATGGAATTTTTCAGTAGGTAGGGAGGAGAAGGGAACATATTTCTGAGGTGACCAAGTAAATAATAATTAATGTTGGAGAGTGGCAAATTTCTAGTGTCTATTATAGGTCTTACTGGATGGCCTTCTTTGTAAACTTTTATCGTACCATAGATCTGTGGAATTCTTGACTGGATCTTGGAGAAGTTTTTGAAGAGCTCATTAAGCTGTTTTTTATTTCTTAAAGAGCTGATTAATTTCTTAAGATTTTTGACAGCTTGATCTATAGGGTTACCATTGAGTTCTTCATAATAAGGCTTGCTCAATTCAGCTTCCATTTTATTGTAATACTTCTCTTTTTCTACCAATACCAAAACTTTGCTCTTATCTGCTCTCAGTGCTACAACTTTATCATTGGCTTTGAATTTTTTAAGGTCAGCAATGACATTTCTATTAAAATTGTAATCAACTTTTACTGGCTTTTTTACAAATTTTGAGACGCATGGGGAGGGGTAATTGTTTGGCAGAAAACAATTACCCCTCCCCATATGTTGAGAAAATATTTAAACAAGTGCCAAAAAAGAAACAGGAGAAAACCAACTTCAAATTCACCAGCAAAATTATGTACCACACGGGACTTTTCGAGAACCTGAAAAGGATCGGAGCAAAATATAATATCAGAATATAATATCTCCAGATCTTAATAACAAAATAAAGAAATTCCTGCCAGCTTTAAAGCAGAAAGAATTGGACATCCAATTGCAGGAAGGAGTAATTTACTGCATCGACTGTAACTGCGGACTCAGCTATATAGGAGAAACAGGGAGAAGTATTAAGGTCCGAATGAAAGAACACCAAGCAGCTATTAGGAACATTGGGAACAAAACAGGGCTAGACAGACATATACAAGCAAGTGGACACTCCATAAATTGGGACTCAGTGAAAATAATCGCCCACCAGTCAAACTTAGTAAAGAGGAAACTAGAAGAAGGGATCGAAATAGCAAGAAGAAGAAGTACCACAATTAACGATAATTGCGGATGGACTCTTCCAATTGAGTGGCAGCAACTACTCCAGTGACATAGGCCTGATGACGAACTAGGCTTTAGTTCGAAAATTTGACAACCAACTTGGATGAAAAATAACCTCTATAAGACCCGTAAAAAAGCTATTCCACAATCACGGAGAATCAATTCTAATGACTACATGCACATATTCAACTGCCCGAAGTATTCAAATTCATGAATGTTTAGAGAAACTCAAACTCTTAAGGTGGACGTCAAGTAATTTTGTTTCCTATACTTCCAATGGAAAAACTTCTGTACACATTTTCTTCACAATTAATGCGTTCCCAAGGATGAAAATTTGAACATCGATTAAAATAGCTTCATTTTATAACTTGGAATACTTAATATTTTCTAAAACATAACCATAATTATGCAATCCAACATTTATTTATCTACTGACGTCATCAAAGTACAGGTCGCGCCATCTTTTTTCTGGTTTCAACACCACGAAAGGAAACGATATTGTTTTTTAATATAATTATGGTTATGTTTTACAAAATATTAAGTATTCCAAGTTATAATGTGAAGTTATTTTAATCGATGTTTAAATTTTCATCCTTGGGAACACATTAATTGTGAAGGAAATGTGTACAAAAGTTTTTCCATTGGAAGTATAGGAAGCAAATTTCCTTGAAGTCCACCTTAAGTATTAACTGTTCTCCATGTACCTGGTTTTCAGAAAACTTGAAAATTGCATTACCTGGAGAGCGAATTGAACCGATATCTTCTGATTTCTGTTCAAGCTTGCTACTGTTACACCCCCTTCAGGCCCCCCAAGGCCATGCATCTGGAATTAAGCAAATTTAGCTTAGCCTAAATTTAACTGTTTTCCATGCAGCTGTTTCTCATAAAACTTGAAAACCTGGAGCGAGTACTGAACTGGCATTTCTCGATTTCTTTGTTCAAGCATGCTATCAGATTTAGTTTTCATGTTCTTCATTATGGTTATTGCTAAATGGGAGAGATTTCCAGAGGACGGGGAATAAATAAGGACTATTGGTATTGTAATTTGAAGAGGTGGATGTTTCAATGCTCCCACAAAACCCTTTTATTTGAAAAAGGATTAATTTTCTCACTGTTCTTCCAAAGAGGTACTGCTGAAGTATGAGTGAGAGCAGGTAAAGCCAAGGAAGAATTAGGTCTACCTTGGGTAACATTTTTTTTTTTTGCACTCTACCTAACGTGACAACCAAATCTGGCAACCAGCCTAGCTCTAAATGTTTATAGGTGATCAAGACCCAAGCTGGGTCGAAAGCTTCTGTGGTTCTTTCCTAATGTAACATGCATGTTCTACTACAATATATATAAGCACTGACTTTTTGACTATTCATCTGAGTGGGGCCAGGTTCCAGAAGCCTTATGGCACTCTCTCTCTTTCTCGCTTCCCTGGAACCACTGGCCCCAAATTAGGAACAGATTACTGCGTATAGCTCTTACAGTTGCTTGTGGTGGTTTTTAAAATAAATAAATAAATAAATGCAAGTTCCAGTAGCTGTGCCATCATGGTCTTTGAAACAGTTTTGGTGTGCACTTTTAAAAATTTATTTTGGAGGTCACTCTGGGGCTGACTGGTCTGAGTGGCACAGGCTTGTGGCTACTCGCATCAGTTGAGCCCAGTTTTTGAGAGATGAGTTGTGTGCTCAGCTTATCCTTGACCCTCCCACCACAGCCTGGGACTTAAAAGTCTAACTGCATGTGCCCTTAGCAAAGAAAACCTCATAGAAATAAATAAACAAGAACAGAGAATGAAACAGTCCGGGTAGGTTCTCAGTGTTTCATTGATTTTAATTGTAATCTAAAAATATTATAAAAATGCATATGCATTACCTGGGATGGGGAAATTCTGACTTGCTGAAAGAGCTTTTCAACCAGCAAAAGACATGCTGCTCGGGTGAGATATAAGAATTAAATCATTCATTCATCCATGCATGCCAGACTACATTCTGAAAAATGTTAATGTCACCAAATGAACTCCAAAAAATTACTTCCAGATGTTCTCCACAGGCAGTCATTCTTAGGAGATGATAGCAATGGTATTTTAATGTCAGAAACATTTCTCTATGCTCACACATTTTTGGTTTGAAAACAGTGATTATCATGTTCCTATTGAATTAGATGAAATTTTTTTTTAAGTGCCCCTGTGTTTGTCGGGATGAAATATCTACCTCTTCTCGCACAATTGAGTAGCATTAAATATACACTGAAGAGCAATTGAATTAGAGATACCTGTCTAGTAACGTGTAGCACCACCTTTCGCCTTGATGACGGCGGCGATTCGTCTCGGCATGAACTCGACAAGACACCGGAAGCGTTGGGAAGCCATACGGATCCACGACCCCTGAACAAGCTCCCACAGTTCACGAAGCTTTGATGGAGGGGGTCAGAGCCTCGAACATATCTCTCGATGGCATCCCAGATGTGCTCGATGGGATTGAGGTCAGGTGATCTAGAGGGCCAAGGAAGCAAGGTCACGCCAGTGGAGTGTACATCCAACCATTCGGATACAATTCGGGAGCGATGTCACGGTGCATTGTCTTGTTGCAGGATGAGGTCCCCAGTGGGATGTTGAAGGTGCACAAACGGGAGCAAATGGTCGTCCAGGATATCCCAGTAACGTTGACTTGTGAGGGACGATGTCACACGTACCAGGGGTCCCATTTCAGTCCACGTAAACAGTCCCCAGACGAGAATGCCACCCCCACCAGCTTGAAGAGTACCCTGCTGGCAAGAAGGATCCATTGCTTCATGTGGTTTGCGCCATACTTGTATCCTGCCATCCGCATGTACCAAAGTGAATCTTGACTTATCAGTCCAGGCAACATTTTTCCACATGTCTAGGGTCCAGTGGCGATGTTCCCGCGCCCATGCTGATCTTTCCACCCTGTGATGTGCGGTCAGCAGCGGTACCCTCGTGGGACGATGGCTTCTGTACCCCATAGCGAGGAGATGTTTCTGGATGGTGTGGCTGCTTACACGTTTTTGTGCACCAGCATTAGATTGCAGAGTGATTTCTTGCACTATGGCCCGTCTATCCGCTGTTACAATGCGAGCTAGTCGATGATGACCTTGCTCATCCACACGCTGTTGTCCACTGCAGTTGGCCCTTGCAGGGATGGTTTTACCGGATTCGATGTACTCACGGTGCACCCGTGACACAGTGGCTCGTGAAAATCCCAGTGCCTGCACGACTTCCGAGATGGAGTGACCCATTCGTCGGGCCCCAACAATTTGCCTACGATCAAACGTGCTTAGATCCTTCGTCTTACCCATACTGCGTCTGACTCTTACTGATTCCTGTCGCATCAATCCTTATATTGTCGGATCGCTGCATACGTCATGTCGTTTCAGTTTACAGGGCCGCCCACAGCGCCACTTTTGCAAAATGACAGCTGTCTCTAATTCAATTGCTCTTCAGTGTATACAGGGTGTCTGTGCTATAGAGGAATTTAAAAATACACTCATATCTCTCAGCATCTAGCACCTTTTGTAGCTTGACAAATGTCAAAACAATACTTGAGCTCTTGCCTAGTGTTTTCCAGCACCTGAGGTGTTATTAGAGTAATTGCTTCAACGATATACTGTTTCAAATCTCCAAATCTTGAACTTTTCTCTGGACACACAGTGTTTAATAAAGCCCCATGCAAAAAGTCCAATGGAGTCAGATCCAGAGATATAGATGACCAGGGAGTTTGGTTTCTCGTTCTAATCCAACGTTTAGAAAAAGTCTTATTCAAAAACATGGTAACATCTCCATGGAAGTGTGGTGAAGTACCATCTTGCTGAAGTGTGAAACCTGTTGGAATTTGTGGAATAGCAAAGATCTGCAGCATGCCATGGTAAATGTGTCCCATCACTATGGGCTCTATGCAAAAAAGGGGGGGGGACCAATGATGTCATTTTTGTGCACTCCTAACCAGACATTGACATTTGGGGTGTCCCTTTCACTTTCGATCCCTTGGTGAGGATTCTCCAGATCCCATATGTGGCAATTTGTGTCTGTTAACTTTTCCACATACATGAAAGGCGGATTCGTCACTAAATAACAACAGTTCAAAATAATTGGAATTGATCATCTCAGCATCGAAATCAGCTCTGAAGCGGTGATCATCTGGCTTAAGGTGTTGAAGAAATTGAATTTCTTAGGCGCAAAAACAGAGACTTTTGTGAACAGCATTGTGAAATGTTGAACAAGGAATCTGCAGTTCCTTACAAGCCTGTCTAATTGACTTGTGTGGGCTCCAAAAGAATGACTCACAGACTCGATCAACAGTCTCATCGGTCACTCTCTTTTTTTTTGCATATTTCCCTGTTTGTTAAGCCAAACTTCCCATCTCTTTTACAATCTTATCCCACTGAAGAATGGATTTGGATTTGGGAGGATCCACATTCCATTTCCTTTGTGCACACTGCCAAACATGTGACTGATTTAAGTTCAGCTAACCAAAGCATGCACTGCACCTTCCGATGTGGTGTCCACATCTCAACCGAGGCAATAGCTGTTCTTCCATTTTTGCGTGTGTGTGGCTACCTCACAAGTGTGATGAAACAACTCTTGGAGAGATATCTTATTGACTGAGTTTCAGTTTGAGAAAATATAATGAGTAGTTCTCACATCACAAGCCATTATTTTTGGGTACCTCTAGCTCGGACACCTGCATTCCTTTTTGTTGCACCATATTGGCTATATTTAGTACCTGTCTTTCATTTTTAGCATTTAATTTAACAATTTCATTCAGTTAAATTTCCTCTAAAAATCACATTATTTTCCCCCTTTCCTGAATAAAGGTGCTAAATTATTAAAAACAAGATGATAAAAATTTGGGTAATAAATTAATGGACAGCTTGCAGGATGAAAATTTGAGCTTCCCAGTAGAGAGTTGGCAAGTGCATTTCTCCGCCCTGTGCATTACTTCTAAATATATGATCATTTGAATTTTTATATGCTGGTACTAAATTTAATTATGTAAGTAATACCTGAAAGTTTTCCCAGCTGTATTCTAATGTTCTGATTATTTTCTCAATATTTAAGGTGGTGCTGAAAAAATACTTATTAGTGAAATATTCTTTATAATAATATGCTAATTCACAAAAATTTATAGCATTTTGAATAAAATATTATTTACTACATATTTTCCCATCTTCCCTTTAGCACTTCATAAGTACAATGGAAGGCAAAGTCCTCCTGCCATAATTTCCATTGGAGGAACTTGCAGAACTGTGAAGTGTAGTCCACAGAGTAGTCCATTTGGTTCTTCTCTATCTCTGGATTACCCATCAGGTAGTGTACCATGCATTTGAAACATTTTCTTTTTTTAAAGTATGTTTTTACCGAGTGAATGTCATAAATTAATTGATTTTCTAACTGTTTTGACATATCATCAACCTCTCTCAACCCACTGCTGGACAAACGTCTTCCCTGATCTCTTCCACAAGTTTCTGCCTTGAGCTCGAAACATTTGTTGGGGAATATGTTATGATATACCACTAGTAAAAACATCTGAAACATAAGTATTGTTTGCATTAACTGAAAGAAATGCTTTAAAAAAACTATGCACATTGAAAGGCTCAATATGAGTTCGGACACAGTCCCATGTCACATCTAAAGTAAAAACACCAGTCATGATATGTGGTATTTCACGAAATACCACCTATGAAGCAGGGTGCGCACACGTGCTTGAAAACCTGGAAAGTCCTGGAAAATCAAGATTACGTTTTCAAGGCCTGGAATATCCTGGAAAAATGGTGTTTTTTTAATGCCGTCTTGAAAAGCCTTGAAATTTGAAATTAGTGCTTAAAAAAATGCCCTTTTAGGAAATCGTGTTACTGTTACCCCTTCATTTTTTAAAGTTCCTTTTCTCTGTTCTCAAAGAAACCACCGGCAGCGGTTTCCGATGTGCACCAAATCCTAATTTGGCTGGGGGGAAAAAAAAAAGAAAAAAAGGCACTACTTCCAGTGCAATAAAATTGGACGATTACTAGTAGGTCGAAGGGGAGCTTGATGTCCGTCCGACAACTGAGAACAGAAGAGGAAAGAAGAGGCATTTGCAGGGGGTCGCGTATGTACCAAGTCAGCTGGCATCCACCAGTGAGGAGTATGCCTGAACAACACATTCATCTGCTTCTTGTTTATGTGCATGCCACCCTCCCTCCCCTCAAGAGACTTCCGCTACTTATGATAAAAAATAAGAAAACTATCTTTGCGAATTTTTCACGAAAGTGGCTGAAATTTTTACATTCACTGTAATTGGATTACAGAAGCTCACTTCCAAAATTCCAATTGAATCGGTTTAAAACTTTAAAAGTTAGCATTGGTAATTTTTATTATGGACAAGTATGTGTGCCTCTTTGGACAGAGTGAGCCTCCAGCAGAAAGGGTGTTACCATAGCAACGGTTGATTGACAGCTGGGAGCGCTGATCTGAAGCCCTTGGTTGGGAAGAAAGCAAACACCTGTTTATCACTTCCACAGCTCAAAAGGACTAGGAGAATATTTTCAGAAATCCATTTTTCCGAATTTTGGAAATAACACAGTAAAATTTTTACAGTAGTTAAGATACATCACAATAAAGTTCTAGTGCAAATTTCACCAAATTCCGTTAGGAACTTTAGCAGATGCAAAAAAAAAAAATTCCGTTGCGTAATCGGATTGAAAAAAAAAGAAACAGTAATTATAAATTACGGGAAAAGCAAGTGAATTATTTTTTTTAGATGCCATGGTTTATTTAAACAGAGTGATCCTTAAATTTTTTTCTGTGATGATATGGACTCTATTTGAATTACAAACATACGTTTTTATTCAGACGTCTGAGTTACTGTTTTGATAAAAAAATCATCTATAATTAAAAAGTTTTCAATGGATTTAAGCAATATTCAGCAGATAAACAAACGTATTTTAGTAAATTGCAACATCATGACGCAAATTTGGTAATTTAATTTTGTCGAAAATTGGGGAGCATTTTTTTTTTTTTTACATTTTCTAATATAGTTAAAGTGAAGGAGGAAGGGTGCAACTTGACAGTTCAGTGAGCTGCAGGTGGTGATCTATGGCGATGTGCCAAATGAAAAGAAGCCATTCCATCAGGTCATTCCAAAGGTTGTGTGTGTGTGGACGCGTCCTCCTGCTGTTTGATCTTAATCGGAATGTTTTTGTGCATGGGGGGGGTCGAGAGAAATATCTGTTTCAGCTTTACAGCTTTCACGGCTTTTTTTTTTTTTTTTCTTGGCAATAAATAAAAATCATAGTTGCTGCATTCACCATTGATCCATGTTTGCATTTCTTGAATATAAACAGCAGAAAATCAGACAATCAGTGTTGGGCGGGTCTTGATGATCTTCATTTTGCATATGCTGAATTCAGTTCTGTGGGAATAAGGAATGACTTATACTGTGAATATATACAAAACTACATATTTTTGAGCTGAAAAAATAGGTCTACTTGTACACAGTAGCTAATGTGTGAACTCAGATGAAGACAATCAGACATACGGACGTCTGATTCCATAAAAAAAATCAACATAGTTTTTTTATTTACACTACAGGTAAAAAAGCAAAAACATGTTTTTAAACGTTATAAAGGAAAACGGATTTTTGAAACGCATGACTTGATGATCTTAATTTCTGAAAGTTTCTTTTTTCCACATCCTTTTTTTTCAATTACAATACACTAACAGGATACTGTGTGTTATATCACTTAGAGATATGGCAGATTTTCGGTTGCTGATATCCGCGATCGTAAGCGGTAGTTGCATTGCGATTGTTGATGATGACAAGATAAATACTGGAGTGATGTAAAATGTTGCATAAACTAAAAAAAACAACAACAAAAAAACAAGTCCCCCCCCCCCCCGAACATTTATGCGATCATCATAGCTGATCAACCATTTCATTCCATGAACATCAGCACATTTCAATCATTTGAACATTGGGGGTATCTGAAGGAATTCAGCCGTGCTTAAGCGCCTTAGCGCAACGAAAACATGCTAATTTTGGACAGTTCTATTCCCTTCCCCTCTACCATCCCTAATAATTGAGAGTGCATACATTGAGAGTGTTTCAAATATTCTATTTATGAGCTAGTTTTCGCGCTGTTCGTTATGCTTTTATTTTCGAAATTCCTAACACTTTTGAACTATGGTTGCAGAAACGTTTATGCTTTGGGTTTGTCTGTAGGATAATTCGCATGAAAGCGGTTGAATTTCGGCGAAATTTTAGTATGCTGTTGGGTACAACCTGGAAACCTACCCTCTTAAAAAAGGTCGAAATTAAATTTAAAGGCCAAGACATAAGAGCAGTATTTGTTCTCCAAGCTTAGGAATGTTAACTCACATAAAATCTGTTTGATTGCAACAAAGTTTTGGTATGTTATCAGGGAGGAGAAACCTACCCTTGTAGAAAATGATCCAACTTGAATTCAAAGGTCAGGGCATAAGAACAGAATTTATTCTTTATGGTCTTGTGCTTGATAAACTTGATCAATTTGCATAAAGCACATTCATCCATTTGCATCTTTCATCATTTTTATTACTTAAAACTGAAATTACTTTAAAAAAATAATTTGAACATGATACTGTAAAGCGTAATAATCATCCTGGAATTTTTTTGTATATGTCCTGGAAAAGGCCTGGAAAGTCCTTGAATTTTTCCCCCCAAAAGTGTACGAACCCTGATGAAGACTTCCACATTGCATATGGTTTCAAGTGAGTACCTTTTTAAACAAGTGCTTTTATGACCGGTGTTTTTACTTTAGATGTGACATGGGACTGTCTCCGAACTCATACTGAGTCTTTTAAGGCCTTTCAACATGCATAGAGTTTTTTTAAAGCATTTCTTTCAGTTAATGCAAGACAATACTTCTGCCTTGAGAAATTCTTTTTCATATCACTTCAGCATGCTTTCTGATTTTGTCCACCAATCCCCTACCTGGTCTTCTTTTGGGTCTTTTTCTGTCCCTTGGTATCCATTTGAATATTTCAGTTGTCTAATGGTGGTCCGTTCTAGCAATATGCCCTGCACATTCAGTGGCATAACTAGCACATCGTGCCCCCCCCCCCGCCGCAAGATTTACTTCAGCACCCTCCCAGGATTTTGAACACGAGAAAAAATGCATTTTTCACGGTGTGTATTGGTTGGAGGGGGGGAGTAAGTCAGGGAGAGTGTCATCAAAAGTAATGGTGGTACCTAGAGCTCTGTAGTTTTAACTTTTTAAGTAATAGATTTGACATTATGTGTAATTGCTTTTTCCAAAACCAAAATCACTTGAAGAAATCACCTCTTACACATGGCAGATCTGCTGCTGCTGTGAGTAAATTTTGTGCCTGTCATGCACATAATCCTAGGTAACTTACTGTTTTTCCACATCCTCCATGGGGAATCCCACTGTGGCCTCATGCTTTTCCTCTGCAGCGCAGAGAGAGAGAGAGCCAATGGAAAGTGATCGTATTATTTACAACCCATTGCAGAACAATCGTATTACAACCCGAAGTCAAAGAGCCGAACACTCTCAATCTGTAAGACATTCAGTGTTTTAAAAGTGAAACTAGGCATTTATTTAGGCAAAGCTAAATATATCTTAAAACAAAATATTAATCTTAGGGTTAATTATTGTGCATGCTCGATTTTTTTCATAAAACTATAACTGGCAGCTGCAACCCCCCAGCTACAGGGATGGTAGTCACACCTGATACGATGGGGTTTGGTTGTTAAGATATTATTCTATTACGATGATGAACTTACTACTGAAAAATGCAAATATTACACAATTTTATGTTTAAAAAGAAGAAAATGGCTGGTGATCTATCTAGGGACCCCAATCAAGAATTTTTTTTTTTTTTTTTTAAGGTACGATCCTAAAGACTCCCAGTAAATGGAAGGTGATTCCACCACCACTGACAAGAGAAATTCACATACGACACAAAATAATTTGATTAAACATATGTTCCAGGTTAACTAAAAATTTATTTTGTGCTCCCAGGCACATGTTGGCAAACAACTCAATACAAGGAAATTTTAGGTGGCTAGGCCGAATAAAAAAAGAATTTAGCTATGAATTTTAGAGTCCAGAGTATGTTAACAGTCCTAAATAATCCTCTCAGAAACCCTGGTCTGCAAACCAAGTAGTTTTCACCTGTGTGGTTTAGAGGATGAGGGAGGTAAGTGGCACAATTTAGTTACCAGCCTGCATTACAAAATCATCAAAGGATGTAATCATTCACTCAAAGAGTGTTAAGAGCTTAATGCTCGAGGTCCATATCTGTTACATGTTGAACCTTGAGCTAGATGCTCTTTACAATTTAAGTTAGATGGTGAAGAGTGACATTTTAATTTTTTTTTATCTTTTTTTTTCCACAATACAATGATTTTGGTCAGTTACCTGGAAAAATCTCTTCTTAATTTACAGTAACACATTATACTACATTTGTTGGTTCTGGCCAAACCTTACACACACTCAAAATAATAAAAAAAAATTTCAATTTCTTTACTCCCCTCTTTGTTTAATAACTTTTCTTTCCCTTTTCAAAACAAGGAATATCTTTCTACAAAATGTACCTTCCCCTATATATATATATATATTTTAATGAAATAACATCATATCATTTCTTTTAATCACATTATAACCAAAAACAATTAGGTGGTCGCCGAAAGAAAGTTTGCCGTTGATGACGTTTTTTTTTCTTTGTTTGCTTTCCTCTCTCTCTCTTCTCTTCTCAAGGAAGCTCTGTCAGTTAAACAGCATGGAAATGTTTGAGCTGAGCGGAGGAATTACGTTTTTTTTTCTTTTTTTGTTAACTGCTGAGGTTCGGCGTCACGGAGTCTGTCCGTCGCCGCGAATTTACGCAAGTTTCCTTCCTTGCTGCCGAACTGCGTGGACATATCTTTCCCTGCCCTTCAAGTGGACAATAAGAAAGGAATTAGAAGATTTCCTCGGACGAAGGTTCAAACTTAAGTATCAATGCTTGTGCTGCAATTTCTCCGGCGTCTCAGCGGGACTCCCGAACATGGCGGGTGGAAGATATCCAGCCCAGCTACAATTATCTGTAAGAATGAGGGCTTTCAATTAGCTTCCTCTGTTTTGGCATTTAAAAACAAATCAAAAGGTCCTACCATGACGCTGACATCTTTTTCCTTCGTCCTCCCGGAACTTGGCGGCATTTCCGATTTAGAAGCGCGGTCTCTCCCGCATAGCTTCTTTTTTCCTTCCCCTTTCTTAGTGCTTGGTGGTTTCCAGCACAACTCTCTCTCTGCATCTGAAGAGCGTAAAAAAAAAAAAAATGATGCTCTTCACCTTACGCGTCGCGCGTGTGCGAGAAAGCGCCGACTTTCCAATTGGCTGCGTGAACGCCAGGAGGCATAAACTTCCTCGATGGATGACTGACCTTTGACCCACGAAAACGGGCGCTGCGGTGAACTTCGCAGAATTCCGCCCAAATCCCGAACTGTTCCTGTGCAAAGCGAAAAATGCCTTTTCGAAGTAAACAAGAGCATAAATAAATCAGACTTTCTGCACTGGTAAAGCTGGGAAAACGTCCTCACAGATGCCATTCTACGAATTTATCGCTTTTAGAAAAGCGACACCAGAAACTGTAGCCATTTTCGTTCTTTCTTTCTGAACAAAGACTTTTGGAGACCACCTTTACAAAAATTCATTAAACAAATTAACTAACATTAACGAACATCGTTACAATTAACTTCGTAATGCATAAAAATCGAATTCTCTCTAGCTACAGGTACGACGATCGGAATTACGAAAAAATAGTGTAACGCAACGATGTGTTATTTTGCCCTGATGCATTAAGCCACAATTTTATTCTTTTACTAAATGACTATTAAATATCCTTGACGATAGCGCATGCGCAATTAATTTACGAAAGTCACTTCGTTACGGAGCGATCGCCGACCCGCTTTTTCTATCAGTCGCTGAATTATACTATCACTAGTTAATACCAAGTAAGATTCATACTAAAACCAACTAAATATTAATACTAGGCAAGATTTTAATTACGAAAGGTTACTAAATTAAGCCCGATACACACAACAACGATTTTAATACACGCTACTGACATATGGCATAAACACGCGTTTTTTTCTCATTAGATACAACTACAATACGATAAAATACCTCGTACACTATATGTTTACAAATTACTTTTCAATTATTAAAGCTTACAGAATAATACAATAAAAGAAATCGCGATAACGACAGTAAATACGGAACTACAACCTTACAATTTTTCTTTTTATCGCTACGTTATCCCGACGATCAATAACGGTGTCGCCGATAATTTTAAACTGATACATCTTGCACTATACATATATAAACTGCACTATACACTTAAGAAACTAAGGCAAATCAATTCATATACACTACATCATATACTGAACTAAAATAAACTTCACTAATATCTCCCCTAAAGTAAACAGTGCACTAAAAAATGCAATGGAAGAAAAAAACATTGCATGAAAGAAGAACAAAAAAAAAAAAAACAATACAGCATGATGTCAAACTTCCTTAAATCTACTTCCCAGCTAGTTACATCTCCCTTAACTAGCAACAGACATCACAAGGCTAACTTACTTAGACCTATTCACATAAATTTATCTAAATACACAGAGATCAACACTTCACAGAAATAATCAGAAAGAAAAGAATTTACTTGATTTTTTTTTTCTTGACTTTTAAATCAATTTTTTTCTAACTCCCTCCTTTCCAAAGGGATTTGAGATCATCTCATGACAAAAATTATCACTCTCATTGAGAGTGCGTGGATCTGGTGACGGGTTTTCCGATCCAAAAATATTGGCCCATTAATTTAGAGATCGGAAAAACGTCAACAGATCACACCACTGCACACATTGCCACTTAAGGGTCTATACTTGAATCATTTTGCCTTATGCATGAGTTCCTTTTCCTGTCTTTCTTACTTACTCTAAGCAAGCATTTCTGCATGCTCTTTTGAGTGCCTGCACACTGTATATGCCATTTTTAGTTAAGGCAATGTCTAATCCATAAGTAAGAACTGGAAAGATGAATTGACTAAATACTTTTCAAGGCATACGGGTACATTGCTCTCGAAAATTATACTGTTTCTTCCAATTGTTCTCCAGAAGGGCTGTACTGGGAGAATGGGATCACACACACACACACACACACACACACACACACACACACACTCCTCTCAAAAATGTTTTAGAATTTCCATTTCACAAATTAAGTTTTGTGCTACAGATTTGTGTAGACTGTATAACTATGACAGCATAGTAAGCTGTTAGAATATTTTTTATATTTTATTCCATTGTGTAAAATAAGTTTTAGTTTAAACAAAAATGTGATGACTGATAGCTGACAATTGTTATTAAAATGATGGGATGCCTTCAAATGTATAATACTACTATTGTAAATCCTAAAACGTAGAGAATAAGTTAAAAATGTTCTAAGTGGTGGAACAACATTGCTTTCACAAATTTAAAACTGTTAACTGAATGTGTATATGTGTATGAAATTTAAATTTTGGATTAGTTTTAAGATACTTTTGGCTAAGTCACAACAAAGATACAATATTTGAAACACTTACGGTGTCATGTGGCTGAAATGTCTGACAACTTATATTTCTTGTCACTTTAAGTTATGTAGTCAGTAATACTTTAGAATTTGATGGCCCTATAAAACACATAGCTGTGTTTGCATGATAGGACAGTTATTAATGCAATGTGGCAATGTACTTTCACTATTGTACTGTAACAGAACTTTAGAAAACTTGCAAGAAATGCAGGGTTTGGGCCACATTTTAAGTAAAACTGAGTAATCATAGTGACAATTAGCTTGGTTTTGGGAAAACTAAACTCTGTAATGTATTGTTTTGCGGCAGAAATTTGTATTTTGTAGGAGGTAAAAGGTTTATAGTAAGTTTTAGTATGATATTTTAGCAGACTTCACGTTCGAGAAAGTTGTTTGCTGTGCTGAAGAACTGTATGTTTGCATGTTGGTAACCTTCTATATGATTCTACATTTTTATTTTGTGCAATAATGCAGATCTAATGTAGTATGTGTCTGTATGCTATGTAAGGCATCACTAGAAGAGTTGAGTTTTCTTTTCTATTTTTCAGAGTATAATTTTTTAATATAAACCAAGACTGATACACAAGACAAAGCAAACAAAACATAATAAATAAAGAAAAAACAATATATATTATATACAAGGGGGATTCATCCCCATCTTGAAAATGTTCAAAGTACTGGAACATCAGGAAGGATGAAAAAAAACAACAACAAACAAACAAACAGGATCTAATGCTAACAGTTAGTGTTTAGAGTTGTAAGAATCTGGTGAGTAGCGAACATATGAGAAAAATAAAAAGATCAGTTTAAAGTAATTTAAAATGAATTTATGTTTAGCGCATGATTAAAACAACAGTTGAACTTTCTCATTAGTGACTAAAAACTAAAAAACTGGGATCTAACTTATTGGGATTTATGAGCCAGCCATAACTTAGATCCTAGTTAGTGAAGAAGACATGAGTAGCGCGAGATTGGACCGCCATATTTTAGTCATGCTGGAGACGTGAGAGAAGACGTGAATGGAACACAAAGAAAAGTTGCTATTCAGCTTATTGAGTTGACATGTTAGGAGGTGACTTGGCAAACGACAGATGATAAATGATTGACCCCTGAACGTCCATGAAGAACATTTCAGACCACAGTGGTTCAAATTAACCTACTGTGCAGCTCATTTCAATGCAGTTCATCATCATTCACCATGGTACCATATGCTGCATCAGTGAATGGCTTAAATAATTCAGTCCTTAGGGTTTTAGGAACTATGGTCATTTTATTATAGCAAGCTGTATTTTTTTTAATTCTTTGCTGTTGAGTAGAAATTTGATCTGCTTGATACATAGTAATTTAAAGCATCGGTACTGTGTTGTTGGAGTAAATGTGTCGATCGTCATGTTACTGAATTTCAGCTTTTAAAAAGATACGTTAAATTGCAAGATTTTCTTCAATATTAAAAAGGCCAGCATTTTTTTTTACTTGAATAATTTTAGTACCTGAAATATTAGGATTGTTTTATATGTATGTGCA
Organism: Macrothele yani; assembly: GCA_039090855.1. Classification (NCBI taxonomy): domain Eukaryota; kingdom Metazoa; phylum Arthropoda; class Arachnida; order Araneae; family Macrothelidae; genus Macrothele; species Macrothele yani. Next base: position 47,014,388 of record CM077004.1, read on the forward strand.
GCTTAAAATATTCTTCCCATGCAGTTTTTCTCTTCTTTTTCTAAATCTAGATGTTCATCGAAGCAGTCTTCCAAATTTGAATAGGGGTTATTATAGCTTGCGGCCAAAGAAATCAAAACGACCCAGTGAACCAAAACTTCAGTGTCCCTTGCCAGTGTACCCTGTGAATCAGAAGTTTCATGTAAATGGATCTGTGTCACAAGTAGGTTTTTTTTTTTCTTCTTTTTTTATTGTCATTTTTCTGTGCTTATTCAACTATGAACCTGTGAACTAGTGCCTTTTAGTTGAATTTCCTGGAAACATGATTCATTATGCGTGACCGAACAGCTTCATGTCAAGTCATCTTTTGCACATCTAAAGCAATATAATTTCCTTTGTCTGAACTTCTGAACATTTGTCCCATTTTAGTGATGCAATGCCAGTTAGCCTTCGGACAACCAATAAGTGGCATAGCTTACATCTGGCAGCCCATCTGAGTGTGTGTACCGGCCTCGGCAGGACATACGTACCATTAATGGGACTTCCGAGGACATCTGGCATCGTGCCATTGTGATTTTCTTCTAAGTCATCCTTCCAAACAAGATAGCAGCTTTTTACATTTTTTGAAATGCATCTGAACTATTTCTGGATTTTTTTTTTTTGTCATCTGTCTGTATTATCTAAAAAGCAATATAATTGCCATTATCTGAATGTTTGTCCCACTTGGTGGTGCAGTGGAAAGAGTGCTTGCCTGTTTTAATTGTCGAATCCCTGCCTCACCCAGTATACCTGTTTTATTGTAATGTTTATGAAACGTACCTTCACATTTGGAACACATCTGCTTCACTCTGATGAAACATTGATTTGTGTATGTTTGTGACACTCCATATCAAGTTAAGATTCTTGATGATTAACAAGTGTTCACAAAAAATGTTGTAATCAAAGAAATATTCAATAAATAAATGATTTTAAAAATTATATATCTTATATTATCCCGTCATTATTGATGGGTTTCACCTAGTGTCGTTATACTGTAGATGATGTTTGTACTTGTATGTCCCACATAATACTGTATGTGTAGTTGATTCTGATTTTTTTGTTGCCTAGTTGGTCTTTTTTTGTTTGTTTTTTTTGTTTGAGTTTAACAACCACAGTGAGCAACTGAATGGACTATATTAGCAGTCGCCCATCCTTAATTAAGGGCCACTGGTTTCATGAAAGGGAGAGAGCCAGGGCCATAAGAGAAACACGACATCCATGCCTCACCAAGATTCAAACCCAGATCCATCTTTGATGAATGGTCAGAAGCCAAAGCATACACATAGACCACTGCACCACAAGGGCAGCAGCTGGTCTTTTGACCAACTATTATCTTTTGCTCTGGTGTTCAGAGTTCATACATGGCATGGAATTTTACTTCCAGTTTTCTAGGCCCAGCAGCTCCTCTAACTGCTCAGTCAGGGAGAAGAAGAAGTATGGTAACATCCTTCAGTAATCAAGTGTAATGAATGGAAGCAGTAGCAGACTTTAATTCAGTTGAGAGATAAAATAGAGAGACTGGCAAAGCAAAAAAATGGCTGCCTCCATCAGGTGCAGGTCATTACTCTTTTTAAATATGTGTGCCTCCAGTTGTTGACCCAAATGTCACTAGCCGATCAACTGCATAGCAGTGATGTATTTCAGAGGTTTAATCATTACGAGATAAAGTAGGTGCACCCACAGTAGCTCTGGCGGCTTTGCAAAATTAGGGTTGTAAATGCCATCCACAGGGGATTAGAGAGATCATGAAATGAGATGCAGTCTACCACTCTAAATCAGACACACCAAATGTAATTATATTTCTGTCAAACTGAAATATGTTTCCATGTTTTTCTTATCAACTGCTGAGCAGAATATTAAATTTTGTACATTTTGGAATCATTTCTTGTGTACAAAATACTGTGTTTTGGATACTTGGATCAAGACTGAATTTAAAGCACAATATCTTTTTCTTCATTGAGAAATTTCAATAACCAATCAATAGATAAGTTGATGTGGAGTATGAGTCAAGGCTCGAACTTCTAAAGAAGAAAGTCTCATTTTATACTGCATCATAATCACCATCTTGAATCTTCTGCAACGTACACATTTGCAATGGGTACATGCATCTTCAGGGTGTGCAGTACCACACCATTGAGTACATAAATACCAATACCCACAGTTGTTGCTCATGGAATAATTAACCCTTAGGCTGTGCAGTGTATCCATTCAAGTACATGACTATTCATACTTGCGATTGTTGCGCTTGAATTTAACTGGTGTGTCCATGGAATACTCCACCTCGTAATTTTTTTTGTTTGTTTTATTCCACGTAAATAAAGCAGAGCATTCCATTTTTAACAAGTTTTTACTGAACAGAATATTACATTTTCAGGGTGGCCAGTCAAAATTCATTTCAGAATTCCCTCACTTTCCCCTGATGATAATCAGTGTGACCAACCAAACCTTATTTCAAAATTTCCTGATACTTAACAGTGATCATTATTTCACATATACAATTGAGTTTGAAGACTAATGTAAAACACACAATTATTTTTATTGTAATACAGCAATATTCTCACACACTGGTACATTTCAGTTTACTAAGTAATTAGAATAAATTATGAAATAAATAACAGAAAGAACTTCCATTTTCCAGGATATGTATTTCTTGAAGGATACTGTGTTGACTGGTTACAGAAGAAAACAACCCATCATTCAATTAGTCAGCATGATAATGATTTCAAAATTCATTTCTGAAATCATTAGCTTGCTGACTAGTCTGGAACAGTAGGTATTAATTTCTTCCTGTTTTACTTCTTTTTATTTTCGTAAATACTTCCAGAACGTAAGTATATTACCTCTCTGTTTTTTAACCTTCTGCAAATATTTAGTGGTTCTGTAGTTAAAAGAAAATTTTGGCTCAAAGGTATTAATTTTTTTCAACAAATTCAAACCTGTACTATCAAAAACTGTTTTCTGACAATAGATATCCTCCAGTTGATCTTTTTTTCATGCTCAGCATCCAAAGTAACAAAGATTTTAAACTGGCAAAGCACTCTGAAAAGATGCAATCAAGCTGGTTCCTCAAAACGATAACTTCTGGCTTTGGCTGGATGCATATGATGGAGATAATTGCGTGCAAGCGGTGTGACCTGTTCACCGTTTTTAACATTTGTTCTCTGTTGCAGTTACTATAAAAATAATCAAATGAATTCATAAAATTATGTAAAGAGAAATTTATCTACACTTTGATTAGCCTTATGGGCTCATAATGTAGATCGTAGTTGTCTACAATTCATACATATGCGAGACCGATGAAGGAGAGATAAAAAGCTGAACTTTTTAACTGGGTGAAAAATCAAAATGCACAGCAAGAATGCAGCCTACTTTCTGTTTGTGTTTTGTCGACTCTGCAGCTGGACAGCATCCATTGCTTAATTTTTCTTTCTGCTGATATCTTTCTCTCCCATTTCTTCATTGTCACTTTTTTTTTTATGGACTCTGATGACGATAATTTCATCTGTCATGCTGAAAGAACTTTCAGCCTGAGCACCACGAGTGCATGATATCAAAGCTTTAACAATTTTAGATAAATGGTGTAACTTTGAGAATATTAATACTTTTGAACACCATGCATCATTACAAATTTTCCAACTTCGTCACTTCCATTTTTGGAAATTTCCCCCTCCCTTATCAAGCTTAAATACAAACTCTTATGAGGATGAGTGATAACATTTAACAACAACACAGAAGAGTGGGAACATTGCAGGGAAAAGGGGATTTACGATTGTGGAAGAAATCTTTGCTACGTCTGAATTCCAGTTTGGAAAATTGTTCCCCTGTTTTCAAGCTGAAATACAAATATTTGCAGGATAAAATGATATTTAACAACAATACTGGGCATAAGGAAGATTGCGAAAAAAAAATACGAATTCAGAATAAATCTTAACTCCGTTGACCTTTTGTTTTCGAAAGCTTTGTAAAGGTGGAATTTCATCCTCCAACGAACCCCATGTCACCACCAACCCCCAAAAAATCTCTGTTTAGTTGGGCATCGATCTTGTGAATGACCAAAATGATAATGAAAAAGGCGGAATTCCTCTCAAAACAACAATGAGAAAGGCAGAATCCCTCAAATTTGTGGAAGAAATTTTTGAGCCGTCTACTCCCACTTTCGCAAATTGTTGCCTACAGTTTCAAGCTGAAATACAAACATTTATGCAATAAAATGTTTAACAATACTGGACAGAGGCAACATTGCGAGAAAAAAGTCATGATTGCTGCAAAATTTTTTACTCCATTTAACTTCCATTCTCGTAAATTTTAAAAACACAAAATACCGACCCCCTCCCCTCAAAAAATCTCATCATTTTTGTATTGATCTTGAGAATGATGACAAGAATCTTATGTATGCAGATATTTCAAATCCAAAAATATTTTTGGCTGGTGGAGGATCTGATCAACACCTTCCCTGACTTTTCCCTGATTTTTCCTTGATCAAAAATCCCATATTTTGTACATTTTGGAATCATTTTTTGTGTACAAAATACTGTGTTTTGGGTACTCGGATCAAGACCAAATTTAAAGCGTAATATCTTTTCCCTCATTGAAAATTTTTAATGACCAATCTTTATATATAAAAGGCCAAGTTGCCGACGACCTGAATCACTTTTTAAGTTGTCATAGCAACAACCGAGAAACAAATGTTTGTGACGTCACGATTAGCTTTTTGTGTTTTTGTGCAGGTGACGTTATGACCTACACGCACACAGTTCACGCGTATATCACTTTGTTTTGTTGTCATAGCAACTATGAACACAGCTGCTGGTGTGACGTCATCTGATCCAAATCATTCTCATATGACGTCAGAGATGCGTTACGTCACAAGGTCAACTGGCATTCCATTACAACATAGACCAATGTCTTTACTAAGTGTTGTTAACCAATGTACAAAATCACGGTCAAGGGTTACACAAATGCAATACTATCGACATTGTCTTTCGATCCGTGACAAATTTAATCCATTATTAAGCGAAGGAAAGCTTACGCAGCAATACAATGTTGGTGCGTATGTAAAAATGGAAGCTAAAACACTGAATTACGTACTACAAAATCAGTCTCAGTTAAGTGCCGAAAAGTATAAAGGTCTGTCTGATGGACCAAATTCAGAATGCTGGAGATGATGAGTTCCTTCTTGGAAAAGCTCTTATTTTGCCATCTTCATTTCAAGGTAGTCCACGAAATATGGTACAAAATTATCAGGATACAATGGCGATAGTCAGACAGTATGTCAAGCTTGATCTTTTCCTTACGATGACTTGCAACCCGAAATGGGAAGAAATTACTGAAAACGTGAGCGGTCAATCTGTCGAAAATCGTCCAGATTTAGTTGCAAGTCTTGCAACTAAAGTTGAAAGAATGAATGGATGATATAACCAAAAGGCATATTTTTGGAGTTCCTGTGGCCAAAGTTCCTGTAATCGAATTCCAAGAAAGAGGGCTTCCCCATGCTCGTATGCTCTTGATTTTGAAAGAAGAGGACAAACCAACATTGCCTGAAAAAACTGACCAAATTATATCGGCAGAACTGCAGATAAAGAGCATTTACCAGTTTTACATGCAACTGTTGCGAAACACATGGTTCATGGCCCGTGTGGTGAAATAATCACAATTCACCCTGTATGGAAGATGGCAAATGTACCAAGCAAATTCTGAAGTCTTTCCATAATGAAACGGTAGCTAACAAAGGCACATTTACGCCAAAAATCGGATTGTCATCTTCAAAATTTGTATTATATGGTGTAATCCCATATTTCTTTCATGATTTATCTGCTTCTCCGGGCAAACACGGGATAAGATTCTTAGCCTCCAGATTCGCTAAACATGAATGCTGGTTGCTTCGACTAGCAAATCCTGTGATGGTTAAATTCAAATTGATCGGAAACTTGAAACTTGGTCGTTCTGGGTGGTGTAGTGGTTAGCATACCCGGACGTTTTCTGGGAGACGTGGGTTCGAGTCCCGCTCCAGGACGATGAAAATTTTCAAGTTTTCGGATATTATCTGACTTACCATCCTTGTCACATTTACGCCAAAAATCGGATTGTCATCTTCAAAATTTGTAAAGGCAGGTATCCTTTATAACAATGTAGAAAGAATGGTGCAACCACAACTGTACGTGGTAAAATTATTGATAACAGCTAGATTTCCCCTTATAATCCATATCTTTTGTTAAAGTACAATTGCCACATTAATGTCGAGGTGTGCACTACTGTGAAAAGCATGAAATACCTTTTCAAGTACGTATACAAAGGCCATGACTCTGAAAATGTGCATATAACAGAGCACGACACCAAATACGATGAAGTAAAAAGTCATGTTGATTCCTGATATGTTAGCGCACCTGATGCAATGTGGCGAATACTTGGTTATGATATGCATCAGCAATCTCATACAATAGTTAGGTTACCTGTTCATCTTCCCGAAGAACAGAACATTACTTTTAATCTGGAGCATTTAAACAATGATCGAAATGCAGTTGTTCATAATGCTCAGAGAGATACAATGCTGACAGCATGGTTCTAACTAAATGAGGGCAATGAAAATGCGCAATCCATTTCATATAGCGACATGCCAAGACATTATGTGTTCAATCAAAAAGAAAGACAGTGGCTCCAACGAAAACGTGGTGGAGATAATGTGATTGGAAGAATGTATACAGTCAACCTTGTCTCTGATCCAGAAAGATATTGTTTGAGACTACTGCTACTTTATGTGTCTGGAGGGAAAATCTTTACAGATTTGAGAACAGTCAATGGAATTCCATATGATACCTTCCAAGAAGCTGCATTGCAGAAAGGTTTAATTAAGAATGATGAAATATGGAAGAAAACCTTAGATGAAGCATCAGTTTGCAGCATGCCTTGACAACTACGAGATTTATTTGCATACATTTTTATCTTTGTTTCGCCACCCAATGCACAAGAATTGTTTGAAAAATATAAATCCCATCTTTGGGAAGAATTTTCACACATGAAAACTTAATTTCTCTTTTTAAAACATTTGCAAAGAAAGCCATTCTGTGTCCCAAAAACTCTGATGTTGACAAATTAAATGAGAATGTTCATGATGTCTTAAGAGGAGACAGCAACCACATACTTGAGGGGCCGTCCATAAAGTACGTCCAAGATTACGGGGGGGGGGTCCTGACAACCGGACCAAATGTGACGTGGGGGAGAGGGGAGGTTTAGTATTTCGGACGTCCAGCGGCAAAAATATAGAAGATGGCATTTCTTCGTTTCGTTTTTTTCTTCTTTTAATAGTTAAAAAAAGGTATAAAATATTTCAGATTTCTGATGATATTTAGCTAAATCAGAATATTAATATTAAGTTATCATATTTGTACTACCAAATCTATCGTGTTTTGTAGATAGTATAATTGGGAGTGCCGCAACCTTGAATGCGTGCGTTCATTTGTAGATCTTTATTTCAGAATGATAAAGTTCGGGTAGCATTTGGGAATAAATTAATGCTTAAATAACAAATACAGTATTTTCTGAAGCAAACGTGTAAATATATGGAAGATTCCTTTAAATAATTATGTTTTCTTTCTGTTTTTCAACGGACTTCTAAAAGCAGTCATCAAAAATAAAGGGCCGCCCTGGTGGTTCAGTGGTCTAAGCGCTGGCTTCTGATAATTCGTTCGAGATGGGTTCGAATCCCGGTGAGGCATGGATGTTGTGTTTGTCTTATGGCACTGGCTCTCTCCCTTCCCTGGAACCAATGGCCCTAAATTAGGAACAAGCGACTGCTTATAGCCCATTGAGTTGCTCACGACGGTCGTGAAACCTTCAATAAAAAAAGGGGGAGGTTGCAGGAATTAGGACGTACTTATTGGGGGGGGGGGGTTGACAACAATCAGACAAAATGTGACATGGGGGAGGGGAGTCTAAAAATAGTAAAAAAATCACGGACATACTTTATGGACAGCCCCTAAGCTCTGATTCAATTGATGCTGATGACAAACAAAATACCGAACGGTATTATCCTATAGAGTTTTTAAATGAGCAAACTCCATCAGGAATGCCACTTCACAGACTGAAGTTGAAGATTGGGGCTATTATCATGCTCCTGAGAAACCTCAATACACAACAAGGTTTATGCAGTGGAACAAGACATTGGTTTATGCAATGGAATTAAAGAACTAAAACCCAATTTGATCATTGCAGAAGTACTCACAGGCTCAGTATGTGGTAAAACTGTTTTTCTTCTGCGAAATGACCTCGCACCTACTGATATAGACCTCCCATTCACATTAAGATGATGACAATTCCTTGTAAAACTTGCCTTTACTATGACCATTAATAAGTCTCAAGGTCAAACACTGGAGAAAGTAGGTATCTGCCTTCCTGAACCAGTGTTTAGCCATGAACAACTTTATGTTGCATTGTCAAGAGTTCGACGGTTTGATGTCACAGTTAAAGTAGCCCATGGGCAAGAACAAGGAAAACTACTTCCAGATTTCGAAAAGATATTTACAAAAAAATATTGTGTACAAAGATATTTTCCACCGCCGTTAATAAACACTTGAATAGCAATAAGTGATTTCTAGAACCTGTTGTATTCTAATCTCAACGGGCTTTACAGCTAGTCAATAGATAAGTTGATGTGGGGTATGAGTTGAGGCCTGGACTTCTGAAGAAGAATGTCTCGTTTTATACTCCATTGCAATCACCATCTTGAAATTCTTCTGCAGCATACAAGCTGCAATGGGTACATGCATCTTCAGGGTGTGCAGTGCCACCCCATTCGAGTGTATAAATACCAAAACCCACAGTGTGCTCATGGAAAGATTAACTTCAGTCTGTGCAGTGTCACCATTTGAGTACATGACTATTTATACTTATGGTTGTTGCCTTTGAATTTAACTGGTGTGCTCATGGAATGCTCTACCTCGTTTTTTGGGGTTTTTTTTCTTTTCTTTTTATAGCATATTTCATTTCTAACAAATTTTTACTGAACAGAATATTACATTTTGTATGTTTTGGAATCATTTCTTGTTCTTGTGTACATAATACTGTGTTTTAGGTACTCGGATCAAGACTGAATTTAAAGCAAAATATCTTTTTCCCCATTGAGAAATTTCAATAACCAATCAATGGATAAGTTGATGTGGTATAGTTAGATAAGTTGAGTTGTTTGTAAGGACATCAGTCTCTTTACAATCAGTTGTTTTTTGTTGTACAAAGATGGAGAATCTAGATTTCTTGAACATTATGATTGATTATATGTGATATACATATCACTAAGCTGTTCTCTGAGATTCAAAGGTCAGCTCCACAAAGAAATTCAAACTACCAGATAAATTTTTAACTGATTATTCACTTACTCTTGCCGTATCAAACCTCCATTTACAGTGATCTTGACACACAACTCGGGCTTCACTGACATCCATCACACGACGTACACAAGACCTTCTACACTTCATACTCATAATCTTTTTCTCATGCAGACACTCCTGAATCTGATCTTCCCATGACTTCCTTGGCCTTCCTCTGCCTTTCCTTCCTGCCACTTGGGCTAAAAAAAAATTTCTTAGTAAGCATCTCATCACTCATTCTTTCAACATGGCCAAACCACTGAAGCATATTAGTCTCCACCTTGCTAACAGCATTTTGCTTCACATTTACACAACTGCAGCACATTCTCAATCCTCACACGAACAGAACATTTCTTGCCGTAAACCTCTCCATAAGTAATGCATTTCTCCAGCACACAAACGACTTCTATATTTCTTCTGTAGTACTCATGTTTCACTGCTATGCATCAGAGTAGGAACAATTGCACTTTCATACACATTATGGTTGTTCCCACCTTGAATGTAAGTTTATATAATTTAATAACTGACAACCTTTTCAGCATCAGGCACAGTGTTTGCCAATTACAGATATGAACCCTGCCATTCAGTTGTCTGTTGATAGCATTAAGGAATTCCTTTATGGGTGTTTTTATATGACATAGGAGTTGGTGGTGTAAAGAAATTGCAGCATATCAGATTAATCCATGATAAACAATATTATCATTTATTACTTTTGTTCAGTTGTTGATGCAGCAAGGTCTATTTAAATAGTTTATTCATTTTTGTTGGGTACACTTGTAATTGCAGTGGTATCCTCTATAATATTTCTGTCTTGTGAATTGAGCAGAAACGGCAATTCATCAACTACCATTTCGCCCCACTCTTTGTGAAAATCAAGATTTTGACTCTTAAATATACTTCCTCAAAGTCTTTTCATTTTATGTCTAGATTAGCAATCTGAACATCTGCAGGTTTTTGAGAAATGGTAGCTACACATTGCGTGCTTCTGCTTATTTTATATATATATATATATATATATTGTATATACCAGAATTATTAAAATATTCTAAGCTAAATCGAACCGAGCGAAGCACAAAGCAAAATCAAAGTCATAAACCAAGTTGCACTAAAAAGCAGCAAATCTGAATCCTGATTAATTATATATATATATGATAACCCAATCAGCCAATTGAAATTCAAAAACTCAAAGATGAACCACAATTCGGAACAAAGCACCCCAGACACACCTGACACGAAAAACAGCAAAAATTCAAACTAAATAAACCTGCAGACAAGCAAAAATAGGGCCCTGCAAAATAATTGAATTCAGACAACAAAACCTTACAAGCAACTTCAAAACAAGGTAAGCCACCCCCCACCCCCCACCCCAAAAAAACTAATGCCCACCTGAACTTCTCAGAACAGAAACAAAAATCATATAAAGTAAAGTATACCTAAAAAAGTTGAAACCTACCTCAACATTTCAGAAGAGAAATAGAAAACCAACGTGTCGTACTCTTCAGGGGATCACTGACACATAAGCAGTGGCTTTTCATAGATGGCAAAAGGTCATGAAATGCCGATACCCACCAGGAATGAAGACAAGCAAACTACACTAATGAACCTGAAAGTGAAGTCCAAAGCAAACCTGCTTCAAGAACGAGAACACAGTCATCACAGGAGACCTGAGTGAATAGAACTTCAAATGAAAAATGGCTGGTATCTGGCATAAAGGTGGTTAAAAGTAGAAACATGTTGAACTGAAAATAAAGGTGAAGCTGTGTGAAGAAAAGGGCAGGGACTTGAACTGTTAGTGGGAATGGCTACAAGAGATCTGCCGTGTAACACTTAACAGGCTAATCTATTAATATTGTAGGATCTAGGGTTAGTTAAGTCTGAAATATATATGCATTTTGATAGAAGTTGATTAATATATGCATGATGAAGTAATTGCTGAAAAGATTTTTTAAGAAAGCGAAATGGACAGTCTTTCGAAAGAAGAGTTTTAAGTAGCCAATAATTGAAAATCATATTGATTACAAATGGTTAGACATCTAAAAAATTGACTAATAAGTATACCCGTGAGAACTCTACAAGAAATATTAGAATGCTAATCAGTGAAAAAAATAATGCCAAAATCGAAGTCTTTTCTTTTGTCATAGATATTTGTGCAGATGAAGTCGTCTTGTAATATAATAGCAACATCCAAATAGTTGATGGTATTATTTGTCATCTCATTGCACTCCAATGAGAGTTCTTCTGGATATATTCGAGCTGCTTCAGTATGAAAATTTGTCCAGTTAAAAACTATAATGTCGTCAATTTACCTGAAGACCTGCCGTGAGTCGATTTCAGTATTAATCCTATATTTATCCTCATAATAGTACAAATAAAGGTTTGCCACAATACTTGAATAGGATGAACCCATGGGTACCCCCTTATGTTGTAAATATAAAGAGTCTCCCATATTCACATAGTTATGTCTGATGCAAAGAGTTAATAAATTATCCCAAAATTTTTTTGGAGACCTGTAGTTCCTTAGTATAAATATGGTAGAGACTATTGCAGACTTTGACCAAATCGTCAATTGGGATTGAAGTAAAAAGATTGTGCAAGTCAAAAGTCTGAACTGAAGAAATCTTGAAATGATCAGTCTCCTTCAAGAAAACCAGTAAAAGTTTATTGTTTATAATGATCCAGGTTTTTTCTATCTGTGAAAAAATAATATTAAGATATTCTTCAAAAATTGTATTTGCTTTATTATTATAGCAATATTTTGCATTAGTGATGTATCTAAAAGCAGTGGGAGACTTATGAAACTTTGGGATAGCATGCAAAGTGGGAAATCTCAAATTGATGTCTTGCTGTCCAAGTCTCCTGTGTATTGCAATAATTTTTTTGCTAATGATATGCCTATCAAAAACCATGTAAGACTAGCAGTCAGTTCCGATGTAAGTAAATCAAGGTAGAATTTCTGGCATATCACTGCAAAATTATTTTTTGCTTTGTCAATATTAGTGATAATAAATCTTCTTTTAAGCTTTTTAATCTCCTTGAAGATGTTGCGAGGCAGAATCAAGTTTGCCGACACATAATGTTTCGTGGCTGTCTTATTGAACTTCTCCATAATCATGCCCATCCACATGAGAAAAGCCTTGTATGGAATGTTATATAGCTCTTGCAGTCAGTAGCATCACCATTTCCCTTATACAAGGGAACAATGATAGCATCCCTCCAATCCCGAGGGACCATTCCTAACTCCCAGCACAACTGGCAAATTTCAGTGTCACCACCATATTCCCACAGCAGTTATGCCATCTACACCTAAAACCTTACCATTCTGAAGAGATTTTAGAGCTTTATACACCTTTTGTCTTGAGATCCCTCCTGTGCTTCCGTCTCTCACTGTGACATCATCTGCTTCTGCCTCAGAATCCACTTTGCTTTCCTGATCTAATAGCTCACCGAAGTATTCACCCCATCTTTCACTTACCTCATTGGGTTCCCATATCTTTTCTCCAATCCTACTCTTCACACAACCTGAAACTTCATTTCCCCTATTTTTCCCGAGTCCCATTTACTTTCAGAAAGTCATTCTATCTTTCCAAAAAGCCAATTCATGCCTTTCCATGTTTTCCTTCCTATCTTTTGCCTTACTCTGGCAAACCAGCTTAGCTGCCTCACGCTTCTTACAGCGATATTCATTCTCAGAAACTCTTCCTTGCAACATCCCCAAATATGTTCCTTCTTCTTTACTGCTTCTTTAATCTCACTGTTCCACCAAACATCACCTGTAACGTTACCCACTACCGTGGTGCCACAGACCTCTTCAGCGGCAGTAACAACACAGTTTTTAAAGCATGTCCATTTCTTTTCTGCATCCCTCTCACATGATTTCAGCTCCTTCAGTCCTTCTCTGGGTAAATCAAAGTAACGCTGATGATCTTCAGGGAGCCTTTCAACCTTTATTCTTTCCACCCTAGGCCTCTTCCTATTCCTTTTTCTCCAACCAACATTCGGTTTCACTCGTGACACTAACAAGTAATGATCAGAGCCAACATCTGCACCTCTCGTCACACGAGTGTCAACTACTAAACGTTTCACATGCTGATCGTAAACAACAAAATCTATTACTCTTTTGTCACAGAGTACGGTTTTCCCAAGTATATGTGTGGATATACTTGTGGTTGAAAAATGTATTAGATACACACAAACCACTCTCAATGCAGAGTTCAGTTAATTTTTCACAATTATCATTCACAAAAGGATCATTAAACTTACCCAGAACATTATCAGAAATCGCATTCTACACACCTACTCTAGCATTGAAATCCCCTGATATAAAAACTTTTTCTTTAGCACCAAACTGGCTTATAACAGCTTTTAGCTCATTCCAGAAATCTTCCTTCCTATCGGAAGGTTCCGAGTCACAAGGAGCATACACTATGACAATTACTATTCTCTCAAGTTTCACTTTCAAACAAATCCATACAATTCTCTCACTTTTATGCAGCTATAGTGAATCAAGTTCTTCATTTTTTTACTTAAAATCACACCTACAAGCAGCCTGTCTTCTCACATTATCCAACATTCTAGACCACACACTCACAATTTCATTCGCTTTCTATCCCAATTTCCTTATTTTTAGTTTCACTTACACATAGTACATCCAATCTATACTTATTCATTTCTTTAATCATCTTATTCATCTTTCCGTTTGTTCCTCTACTATTCCATACACCAATATTACATTCACTCAGCCGAAATCTCTTGCTCATATGCCATTTCCATGTTGTTTCCATGGTGGACCTCCTTCTCAAGTGTGGTAGGTCCATCATATCTCACACTAGAGTCTGTAAAAATATTTCTTTGTGTCTTTTTAATCAGGAAAGTTCATCAGTGCTGGGGATTAGCCTGCAGCTAATGGTTCCAGTTGGTCGTTCCACCTGAAGATTCTGGAACAAAACCCAGTGAGTTGGGTCTTTTGGCCAATGTGACACAGAACAAGCTGGTACCTCAACACTAATTTATACTGAAGCTTAAAATTGTCAGTTTCCATGAATCAGAGAGGCCCTTTTTGCTGTTGTGTTTGCCATTGTTGCCCATCTGAGTGCCCCATGGAGGCAAACCCATCTCTTACTAAGATGTAACAAAAAACCAAGATCATACTAATACTGGTGAAACCAATGCAAGCAACAGTGGTTGCAGTTCTTGTTGAACATTAAGTAGTGCCAACTGTAGTTTGTATATAAGATGCTGAATTAAAAGAATTATTTAAGAAGCCTAATTAAAGAAAAACTTGTAAAACTTTCTCATGTCATTAAATATGCCATGGATATTAGTATTTTTAATTTCATAAAATGTGCAATATTGAATGAGGTAAAATGTCTGATTCTATATACAAATGTAAATTTATTTTCTGTAGTGATTTCTCCAGGGGTCATTCAGCATATATTTTCAGATTAGGTGTGTGTATTTTAGCTTAACTGTGAAGTGCCAAAGAACCCTCAGTAGTATATTCTACTACTGAGGGTTCTTTGTACTATGGTGTCAGAGAACCCTCAGTAGTAAAATATATTAGTCAAAAAATAGTGACAGGAAAAGAAGTAAATAATTATGAAACAGCACAAAGCTGCAATCATTGTGTTTAGTTGTTTACATAGTATTGTGCGTTCCTGCAGATATTTTCAAGTGTTATTTTCTATTTTAGACGGATCTTTACCCGGTGCAAAAAGGAAATGGGCGTTCCCAGGGCACTGACTACAGAGAAATACGCACATTACCTTCATCCTACAGAATAAAGTCCCAGAAGCCACCACTATGTAAGAAGGAACATCCTTCGAATTCTACTATGCGCAGGGAATCTGCACCTTCACCGCTGTGCATAAACAATAGCATACCACCAGACCGGCATCGCCGAGAACAGACTCCAAATTCTGTGAGGTGTATAGATGCTTGTTATCCGAGGAGGCAGATGTCTTCCCCATCTTCTCGTGTAATGTCTCCTGTAAGCCCAAGAGTGAATGGTGGACTATTAACAAATCACTTGCAGCTGCAACATGGGTCCTCCCTGTCACTGCATGGTTCTTCTCGATCTCCTAGTCTTAATAACCTCTACGGTGCCAAAGAACCCTCACATTCCCATTCGCCAAATCGGTCACCTTCTGTATCAGGGCCAAACAAACAAGATGTTCTCACTTCATCGAACCAAAAGGATTCAAGAAAACTGAGTTTGCCATCGAAAATTCCTAGTCCATTTGTGCGGTAAGTGCAAAGAATGGATTAACTTACTTTGTTCTGTGCAGTTTTTGGCTAAATGTGAGTTGAAGTTTGTGAATGGCATTATTTTGCATGACGGCATTTTATACAAACTGAAAGTGCTATCCAGAAATAGCTTAAAATCCATGTTTAGCTTTACCACAAGGTGTAATCAGATATAAACCAGACTTCTTTAAATTTACATACCATATTTTCCAAGAATAATAGCTCAGGTAAGTTTACCACAGACTTTTCACGTGAGGATCATTACCGCTTTCTGCCAATATGTGCAGTCAGCTTTTATTATAAAGAACTTCGAGACCATAGCATTCAGATAGTCTCCTGAAATTATTTATAATGAAATCGCAATTTCTGCCAATGGTAGTAGAATATATTACATACCTTTCATAGTAGATAAATCAGGCAATAAAGCAGTGTCAGGGGCAATATTAGAAAACTGTTTTATCAGTTTTTAATACACTTTGGCACGCACACATCTAAATCTAATAATATCAGAATGCTGTAGATGTATAGAAAGTGATACACTAAAAAAATTAGGAGTCATCACCCCAGTTTCCTTGTTGTAATTGAGTGGCCCAGTGGGAAAGAGGCACATGCCACAAAACACATTTTGTTCAGAAAAGGCATTTTTACTAAAATTGTTGTCTCATAAAAAATAATTAGAAACATGTAATTATTTTAACAGCACGTTAAAATAGATATTGTACGATGTTAATTTCCAAATCTTCACTGAAGTGTCACCATTAATAATATGATAAAAATGTTAATACAGTGAAGAATCATAGGTTGGTCAGAATGAAATGTACTCACTGGAAATAAATTCTGAAGTTTGTTATCGAAATTACATGATATTTCATACAAGTAATAGTTATTAGAAGACCACAAGTAATGTAAACTTCAGCAAATGGCATTGGTTATTGTTTATGTTATTTAGATATGTAAGTGTGTCATAACCATGACATCAGAAAAGTGTCAATGTTGTACTGTGCTTGTATCCAATGAAAAAAAAGAAATGTACCTGAACTTTCAAAGTCTGTCTGCACCCATCTCTTCATCAATGTTTTCTGTTTCTGCTGTTACATCAGTGCTGTCACTTTTTAACGCATCATAAAATCGAGCATAAACAGGTGGTATAAACTGCATCAGATTTAGTATATCGCAAAGTTTTGCTGCCTTTATCAGTCTTCTATTAGGATATTTCACTGGCAAAACACAATTTCCTAAATTCGTTGGATGACCACGCCCTTTTTGAAGACTAATTTTCACTGGTACTTCCATGGGATTATGAGTATACTTGATGTAAACAGAATGTTCACCATCCACTAATCGCAGAACAATAGCTTTTCTAAGATTACAACTTTGTTTATCAACAGTCACACTTCTCTTCACAAGATTCGACACTATTGGTGCCAGTGAAACGAAATCTGTGGATTTCATTTCCATTACGATGAATAGTTTCTTTTGTCTGCTTTGTCGTATCAGTTCCGCCCATTTTGAAGGAGTGTACACTGCTTATGTCCTTGCTTTCCGTTTCTCTAAGAGTCCAAAATCTCAGTCGCAAGGCATGAATGTGTCCAGGTACAAAAAATCAGTGTTCAATGGTAGCAAAGTATTTCTTGTCCAAGAGGTACAACCAAAGCCCCGGGATGATGTAATTTTTGTTCTACCCAACACACGGATCAGAGTATATGATTAAGGTATGATGATAATCTTGGTTGAGATGCTGCAGTGCCTTCAAAACACAACTTCCAACTTCATCAGCTCCCCTTGAAGCCATGTCTTTTGACCATACACATATTACTGCCCTCTCATCATTGCAACAGTGAACACCGAAGTTGCATGTCCAGAGTTATCTCTTATAAAATACATTTTCGGTAGAAATATACGGAGTTGGAAGAGCTTGCTGCAAATCGATACGCAAAACCTGGGTGTTACTACTATCCTGCTTTGCATCGTTTGTTGCTTCCTTCAGGCTGTTGTATGCAGATTCAGCTTTACGCAAATGCAGTTGAAAATATGTTTATTGAAGATTATTTGCTGCTTTTGTGGAATCACAAGTATTGCATATGTCACTTGATGGCAGTTTAAGGCCAGTATTAAATTAGCTGTTAAATATATTTTGATAAACATGTTGTTTCACAGGGACTTTGCTAATAATCAGAGTATCACGGTACAAACGATACATTTCTGCAAGTGAATGTACTGAAGTAATGTATGTCCTGTTCAGGATATGCCTTCGACTGTAGTGTGAAGTGTATCTTGGAAACATTCAAATATGTTTTCGTACTTCATCCTTCCTCTCAGAAGTGATCGCGTGGGTTCTGTTGAAATGCATGCCTCTTTTGTCCTGCGGTGGTGTATGAACTGGATCATGTGGAGACATGCTTTCAGACTGAAGAGAACAGGAAGCATGTGGTCTGTCTTCTGCTTCAGAATCCTCACTGTCTTTATTGGCATCTCTCCGAATCGTTCGTAAACCTTTTACAGTAACACCATGAAGTAATAAAAATGCCTTTCTGCACATTTCGATTTCACTGTTTACTGGAAACGAAAACAGTGAAACCGAAATGTGCAGAAAGGCATTTTTCTTCACATTTCGGTTTCGCTGTAACGAATAAAATACTTAAACGAAACTTTCCTCTGGCTTTCTGTTGCAACTTTCCTTTTATTAATGTAAGCATGCTTGCACTTGTACGGCCTTACTAGTCCAAATAAACAAGCATTTTGCTTGTAATCTGCAAAGCTGTAAAACTTCATAAATATGTTTTCTCTGTGTTGTACTGATAGCGTGGAATATTTACAACTTCATTTACAACACTGATTTACGTTTTCAAACAATTTAGCAGATGCAACAGTCTTATTTCATCGAACATATTCTTGTCCACAGTTTCATAACCTCTTTCCATTTATCAGGATTTCTAGAACGTTTCTTTCCCGAAACTTTTGCACTTTCTTCACTACTCACATTTACTTCAACTCCCTGTATCTCCATCTTGAAAACACTGACATAACATAACTTCGTCTTACACAACAGCTGTGATTGTTTGCTTGTGCACGTCACAGCCACTCAGAGGCACCGTATTATACGCCTAGTGAGCTGCGTGGCATGTGCCGTTCTTCCACTAGAGATTTCGCCCTTTACTGAAAACACAATATTTAAATCTGCTGTGGATGTGCGTGCGTATGGGTCACATGACTAATTTCTAGTGAAATAGACTAGATGTCAGCAGCTATCAGATACATTCTTTAACTCAAATTTGATTCTATGTGGCATGTGCCTCTTTTCCACTGGGCCACTCAATTGTAAAACTCTTAATGGGTAAAAGGCTTTTACACCATGGATATCTAAAAAACAGCTGGGTGAAAGGCTATGAGGGTTTCACATTGGGTCATGCATTGTGAATCCTGCCACACTGGGGTAGTTAGTCAGGGGTCGAGAGGAGACTGTTTTGTTTAGCCTACATTTGACACTGCAAAATGTTTTGTGCATTTAGGAAGAGGGAGCTGTCTAATTTCATATGTAAAGAAGTGTGTGATAGTGGAAGCAAGTATAACTTTATGGTTCTTCCTGTTGCATGCTCATTAACCGTACAGTGAGCAAGGTGGAGGGCAGCAGCTCCATATATTTATATCTTCCTGGAGTGATATGCAAGTTAGCTATCAGTGATACCATAATGTTACAACCCATCACATAGGTATGTGAAATTCAGATGCCAGAGCTTTTTTTTTTTACTTCAATTTTTACTTTTAAGAAGTTGGTTATTTTAAAAATATTTATAACTGTGTTCTTTTTGTTAATCTCAAAATTTTCATTACCAGATAAGTTCATACAGCAGTTGCTCTGTCTTTTTTAAAGTTTTTGCCAACCCATTCACCAAATCCACTTTTTTTTTTTGCCAAAGTGTTAATATAGTGCAAAAAGGCAATTGCCAATATTTTTGCCAAAACTTTTTTATTCATCACCAAAACAAATTGTGAAGAATGGGATCGGCAGTGCGACTCCTGAGTTCATAAAAGCTATGATTACCCCGCTTCACCACATATGCCAAAAAGTTGCTATGGGTGTCAGTCTAAAACATTTTTTGCAAAATTTGCTCATGGTAAAAACTAAATTGGGACTCTTCAAATTTTCTAGTCAAGAACAATTGTTCAGGAGTGTTTGCACCGGAAAAAGATTATGAGTATGAAGTATAAAAGATCTTTTGTATGGCGTTTAATGGATATCAGTGAAGCCCGAGTTGTATGTCAAGATCGCTGTAAATGGAGAAGTTTGATATGACAACAGTAAGTAAAAATATCTGGTAGTTTGTTTCTGTTTGGAACTAACCTCTGAATCTCAGAGAACAGCTTAGTGATATGTATGTATGTATGTAAAAACAAGTGTTTGAGTTTTCAGGCTTCATTTGCCAGACTCCAAGAGGCTCCCATTTTGCTAACAACAATGAAGGGTCAGCACTCCACCTTCTTTGTAGATCATTGTTTTATCATGAAAAACTTACAAAGCATTTATATATATTGGGAACAAAAACTGGACTTTATAATGTTACTGAAAACGGTTGTAAGCTGCACTTAGTTAAATTCCAGTTTCATAGCTGCACATTTGTTAGGTTGAGTTTAGTGCTGTTGCGTTATAATCAGAATATACAGTAATTAATGTGTACAAACTATATTAATTTATTGTTCATTCAACATCTTTTCGTGGCTATGCTCCTATACAACACTTAGGTAACCAATACCAGTCATCCGGGTTATTTCTGTGGAACAAGTGAGCTTTCTTCATATGTCATCAAATTTCTTTGCACCATGTTCAACATAGATTGACAGACAGACAGACAGTTAATTGTACCATTACCCAATTCTTGATAGTTTCATCATTTTTATTTGTAATCTTTTCCCATCTACAATCCCTTTTAGCAGCGCAAGCAGAACTCCCATGGCTCCGAATTGTAATTATAAAGAAAATTCAAGCCAGTCACTGTGACCTGAATTTCAAAATAGTGTAGCTATGAACTTGGCTTAGAATCTGTGTGTATGGCATTGATTTGTGCCATTTCTTGATTCAGGAATGAAATTGCATTCGCATTTCATAACACACCAGACTTTTTTGTTTTATCACCAACTGCTAATGATTCAAACAGGGAAATATGATGGCCTGTGTTCAGAAAGGTAAGGAACAGTGGAACCCATCATGTGCTAACGTTTTTGAATGTAAGCTATTTCCGGATAATACTTCCCATAATACAAATGCTGAATTGACAGGTGTTAAGTTTGTGGTTGGTTCTTGATAAGTGTTAAACTCTTGAAGCACTTACACCAGTTTAACATACTGAATTTTGAGCGGTACTGTTCACCATAATAAGCTGGATTTCATTAAAAAAAAAGCCCTCAGTGAAACTTCTTATGAATGAAAAAATCTTATAAATATGCAGTATGCAACCCTAACGCTCTCTTTGGGCCACAGATAGCCTTTTGGTTAGGGCAACTGCCCTCCGACTAGATGGTTGTGAGTTCGATTCCAAATAAGTTGTACTGCTCTGAACCACAAAATATCTGCTGTGCGTCAGATGGTCATGTTAAGCCATCGGACACAGGGTATTGAACTTCTATTAGAAATAAGTTCATGTGTTCTTTGACGCGGCTCTCATTCTCTCTGCCTGGAAATGCTTGCACTTTCAGTTTGGTACTCCTACTTCTCTGACCTGCCTGCCCTTTGGCATAATTAAGCTTCTAGGTCCAATATAATGTAACTTCTTGTTTTTGACATGCAACAGAAAAGTTCCATCAGGCATACATATTGGGTTGGAAAGAAAGTAATGTCTAGTGACGAGGTACACAAAGTCAAATCCCCAGCCATGGTGCAGATTGGCCACTGAGATTGCAGTACACCAGCATGACATCAGCAGTAGGTGTCTTTAGTCAGTGGCAGTTAGCCATCATAAGGTGAAGAGCGTAAGCACCAGCCAACATGAAAGTCAACAAGGAACACATCTGCTATTGCATGCTATAGAAGTTTCGGCATGGTAGCACCCCAGCAAGTGCTGCAAGGAACATTACCAGTACCCCAATGGCATATCACACTGTCAGTGCTGTTGTTGGTTCGGACAGTTCTGAGAGGGAAATTTTGACCTGTCAGACCGTCCCAAATGCAAAAGACCCACAACAGTGGATATAGACATGCTTTTGAAGATCTTAGTGGAGACTGACCCACGTGAGATCTTGCGGGAGTTGGTCAAACAGCTGGGAACTACCCACATGAGCATTATCATGCACCTGAGTCAACTTGGGAAGGTGCACAAAAGGAGAGTTTGGATACACTATCAACTCACAGTTGAGCAGAAAGCAAATTGCACGCATTTCCCTGCTTGCACATGACCAAGTTGAACTGTTCTTCGACCATTGTGACTGGTGATGAGAAATGGGTCCTGTATGACAATGTCTGCTCCTGGAAACAGTGGTTGGACCCAAAACAGAAGCCCATGCCGACCCCCAAAGCCAACTTACACCCACGTAAGGTCCTGCTGTCTGTTTGGTGGGATATGCTGGGTGTTGTGTTGTTTGAGCTGCTGCCGGACAACACCACTATCACCGCTGATGTGTATTGCCGTCAGCTTGACGATCTGTATGCATCGCTCACGCTAAAACGACCAGCAGTGTTGAACTGCATGGGTGTCCTCCTACAACAGGATGGAGCGAGACCTCACACAGCATGGGTGACCTGCTGCTATACTCGGCCTATTCCCTTGACACCACCCCAAGAAACTACCACCTGCTGCCATGCCCAGCCTAATTCCCGGACATTGCCCCCAAGCAACTGCCACCTTTTCCAGTCGTTGCATCACTTCCTGGATGGACAACAACAGTTCACCAACCAGGACGATACCTAACATGCACTTACTCACTTCTTTGCCTCCAAACTGTCACAATTCTACAGGGACAGTATTCAACAGCTGCCGAGACAATAGGAGGAGGTCGTGGCAAACACTGGTGACTACATTTTGGACTGATTTGTACTTGTATATATGGTAATTAGCACTTTTCTGTTGTCTTGCATTTATTTGCAAAAATTTCTTTCTTTCCAACCCAGTAATTGCATCTAGACCCTCCCTGTGCACGTAAACCCTATGAGAATAAGGCCATGAGTGAGTGAGTGACTAATGGCATCTTTCTCAGAAATTGTGACTGCTATGTGTTTTGGAGATGGAGGAGAATGACAACTTTGATTAAAGATTAGAAATGCATGCTGGTAACTACTGCAATTACCACACACAGTGCTACCAGTTTTGAAGTGGCCAGCTCTCTGGAGCTCTGCAGTCGTTATTATTGATTTCTCTTTCAGTGCTGTGTATATACACATATATACACAGCACTGAAAGAAATAATAACGAATATATATAACTTACTTGCATTCTGGAATCACGAAATACTTTGTTATTTTTGGGACATTCGCATTTCCCAAAGCTGAAATACTTGACATCCTCTTTCCTCCACGCACACTTTTGCTGAAACTCATCTCTCTTTCACACGTCCTCCGATGTCCCGTTGTAACAAGATTTATGACGTGTTATGGGAAGCCACATTTCTTCCACATCCCCGAAAGTAAAGCTACCAGAAGCAAAGCGACTGCAGGGTAAGCGGCACAACTCTTATTGGGAATAGTGCACGCCGTTTGAAATGCCCTCTATGACCAAGGCACACTCTGGACTTCCGGTATGGGGCCGCTAATCAGCACAGCGATTTGAGAACGGAATGGAACACAACACCCATCGGATTGCGTAGCTTATGCTCCAAAACCAGAAACATTCCAAAGACAAAAAAATGATTACTGCAACTGCTTTACGCAGTATGCTCGCACAGTAGCCACCTCGTTGTTTTCAAATAGCACTCGATTTCACCCTGGAAACAAAAGTAGTAGTAGTCCGATCTGATCGACAAACATTGGGTAGCCACTGTGGCAATGATGTTGGGAAAATGCGGTCACCAAACTGAAATTTTAATCACCAGTTGGCGACTGGTGACTGTTAATGTTGAGCTATAAGTAGCAGTGACCGCAGCTCAACTGATTGTGGCATCTGAGTCAGCCTTCAACTTGTGCGAATGGTGCTGCGAGTGGATTGGTCTGCAAGCATTGTGGGCAAGTTGAATGTGGCACCTCAGAAAATTGGCCGTTAGTTTTCGAACGATCTGATACAATTTGCTAAAGTTCAATTTTGCACATATAAACTCAAAAGTACCGTACTTTCCTTTGTATAAACTAGAGAATGTGAAATTTAGGTGGGAAGAAATCTTGCACATAATCCACAATGGTCTATATAAGTCACAGACATGACATTCAGAAAAAATTGTTTTCCTTCATATGATCCGTAGTGGTGTATCGACAGGCAGTAAAATTTATGGGGAAGGGTGAAGAGGCATATAATCTACACTTCATGGTGAGAATAATTGGCAGTGAGACATGTAACACACAAAACATTAGAATAATTCTTGATGACGACATATCATGCTTCAGTTATGTAAAAATTACAAGTTTTGGGACGACGTTTCGGTAGCAACTTCTACCTTCATCAGCCATGGAATAAAACACGTGGTATTAGCATCAGTTGTTGCCAGATTTCAAAATAGCTTTCTGAATGATAGGTATATTGAAAGGTGCATCTGTGTTACAGGTGTTAGGAGTAAGAGATTTCAATGCTTTCCCGGTACCTGAGGGCTTTCCGATTGCTGAACGGAGCGATGCGTTTAACATTTTGCCAATCGGGAATCGCGGACGTATCGCTGATGGTTAAAATTGAAAGCGAGGTGGAAGGGTTTCCTTTCTTAACATCAGCGATATGTTCCACTAATCGCTGGTTGATGTTTTGGTAAGTACTACCAATATAGTGGGTAATGCCTGTGGAAGTGGTGACAGGGATAGAGTAGACCCCTTGTAACTCTAGGGGTTTATTGGGATCTCTGTCTTTAAGGATAAGGTTAAGAAGATGTGGAGGTGGTTTAATAGCAAAGAAGATGTGGAGGTGGTTTAATAGCAAAGAAGATGTGGAGGTGGTTTAATAGCAAAGAAGATGTGGAGGTGGTTTAATAGCAAAGAAGATGTGGAGGTGGTTTAACAGTAAACCACCTCCACATCTTAGCCTTATCCTTAAAGACAGAGATCCCAATAAACCCCTAGAGTTACAAGGAGTCTACTCTATTCCTGTCACCACTGTATTGGTAGTACTTACCAAAGCATCAACCGGCGATTGGTGGAACATATCGCTGATGTTAAGAAAGGAAACCCTTTCACCTCGCTTTCAATTTTAACCATCAGCGATACGCCCGCAATTCCCGATTGGCAAAATGTTAAACGCATCGCTCCGTTCAGCCCTCAGGTACCGTGAAAGCATTGAAATCTTCCTTACTCCTAACACCTGTAATACAGACGCACCTTTTAATATACCTATAATTTGGAAAGCTATTTTGAAATCTGACAACAACTGATGATGGTAGAAGTCACTACCAAAACATAGTCCCAACACTTGTAATTTTTACGTAACTGAAACATCATATGTCGTCATCAAGAATTATTCTAATCTACACTTGTCATGTTGATTCTAAATTGTATTTTCACACATAAAAGTCGCAATTCATAGACCCAGACATCCAGATAAGTAAGAAAGAAAACATTATTTTTATTTAAAAAGAATGACTGGCATTTCTAAGTACTCTTGTATGACTAATAAAAAAAGTGCAGCATTATCATAGTTTATTAGTTAGACCTAAAATTTCATAGTACTGTGAGCATCTCTGAAAATGTTTCAACCGTAAAGTGAACAGAAGCCTTAATGAATGTGATTAGCACTGCAAAACTAACAAATGATATTTGTGAATTAAAATAACTGAATGATACCGATTACGTGCTTTGGCATAGCTCATCAGCAATTACAAGCCTGTATCCGCTGAGCTTTCCACAGCATGTAGTGTATGTACTATGAGTGCCTTTGTTGCATCATGTTTTCTGCCAAACAGCTCGTAGGTAAAAAAAAAAGAAAAACCTTTCCATCACTTCATGGACTTTAATCTTCATATTATGTTGCATTTTTGTTGCTTTTCCAATTATACCACCTCAGCATATTATCTGGATAACCTGTTATAACTTTTTAACAGAAAGCTTGCTGATCATAAGATGGAAATCACAGTATTTACTGCAAAGAACAAAAGCTTGAAGTTTAAAAAAATGGGTGCTAGGTCCTAATTCTGGGTCTCAGGATGCTCAAGATTTGTCTAACCTTGACAGATATAAATATGTGTATTTAAGGTGCTACCCAAAAGTTCGCAAAATGAATTAAAAAAAATATTAACTTACATCACACCTTATTGTCCGCCATCACCTCCAAAATAGTCTCCATTGGAACATACACAATGATTCCAGTCACCTTTCCATGCTTGGAATGCTGTGCTGAAGAAATATTTTCTTAGTGTGTTCAGCACTGCCTGCGATTCTGCCTGGATCTTGTTTATGGTGTCAGATCTTCTCCCTTTCAGTTTAATTTGAATTTTAGGGTGCAGGGAGCTAGATCTGGCAAGTAAGGCGGAAGAGAAAGACAACTGTTATTTTATGAGACACTAAAAATGAGCGAACTACCATACGTATCACTAAGCTGTTCTCTCAGATTCAGAGGTTAGCTCCAAAAAGAAATACAAACTACCAGATAATTTTTACTTACTCCTGCCGTATCAAACTTCTCCATTTACAGTGATCATGACATACAACTTGGGCTTCACTGACTTCCATCACACACCGTACACAAGATCTTCATGCTCAAGTCTTTTTCTCATGCAGACACCCCTGAATCTGATCCTCCTTGGCCTTCCTCTGCCTTTCCTTCCTGCAACTTGGGCTACAAAGATTTTCTTAGTAAGCATCTCATTACTCATTCTGCCGCCTCGGTGGTGCAGTGGTCTAAGCAATGGCCTTCGATCATTCGTCCGAAAGTGGAGTGGTCTGGGTTCGAATCCCGGTGAGGCAGGGATGTTGTGTTTGTCTTACGCCACTGGCTCTCTCCCTTCCAAGGAACCAGTGACCCTAAATTAGAGACGGGCGACTGCTTATAGCCCATTGAGTTGCTCATGGTGGTCGTTAAACCTCAAATAAAAAAAAAAAAAAAAATCACTCATTCTTTCAACATGGCCAAACCACCAAAGCATATTTTTCTCCACCTTGCTAACAACATTTTGCTTCACAGTACACAACTGCAATACATCTTCATTCCTCATACAATCAGAACGTGTCTTTCTCCCCCCCCCTTCCGTAAGTAACGCATTTCTCCAGCACACAGACAATTTCTTTGTTTCTTCTGTAGTACCCCGGTTTCACTGCCATACCTCAGAGTAGAAACAATTACACAGCCATGCGGGACTCTCTTGAGAACCAATCATTCCTGTGAACACTTCCCAGAGCAGCCATGACTTTCAATGAAGAATTCACTCTCCTACTAATTTCACCATCCAATTTGTTCTTTCTGTCAAACATGCTTCCTAAATACACAAACTCACTTACCTGGTCAATCGCTGTGCCATTTAGACTTACATTATATTCAGTGCTACCAGTTCAGTTCCTCTCTCAAAAACCATAACTTTGGTTTTTCCCTTATTTATATTCAGTTTGAATTTCATGCAAACTTCGTACATCCGGGACAACATACTTTTCCTCTCTGCCAACAGGACAGTGTCATCAGCATAGAGCAAATATGCACACATGGATATCACCAAAGCTGCCCCGGTGGCGCAGTGGTCTAAGCGATGGCCTCTGATCATTCGTCCGAAAGGAGTCCAGGTTCGAATCCCGGTGAGGCATGGATGTTGTGTTTGTCTTATGGCACTGGCTCTCTCCCTTCCATGGAACCAGTGACCCTAAATTAGGGACGGGCGACTGCTTATAGCCCATTGAGTTGCTCACGGTGGTCGTTAAACTTCCAATCAAAAAAAAAAAAAAAAAAAATCACCAAGACATAAACCAGCATAGGCCATTTTGCCATCACGCATTGATAAATACACTGAAGTGCCAGAAAAACTGGTACACCAGTCTAATACTTGGTAGGTCCCCCAAAAGAGTGCAGGACTGCAGAAATACGACTGGGCATAGACTCCACTAGCTTCTGGAAATATGCTGTAGGCAATACACACCATACTTCCGGCAGAGCGTTCCACAATTCGAGTGTATTCCGAGGTCTCGGATTCCTGTGTTTGATAGCGCGTTGCATGGCATCCCAAATGTGTTCTATCACGTTCAGATCTGGGGACTTGGGTGGGAATGGCAACACCCCAAACTCGGACGAATGCTCCTCTAACCATAATGTGGCGCCCCGATACTTATGTGGAGGTGCATTGAACTGTTTGAACGGGCCCAACCCATCAGCATGAATGCAGGACATGAACGGGTGTACCTCGTCAGAAAGGATGCGCACATAGCGTTGGCCAGTCACAGATGTTTGTAGAAGTACCAGGGGTTCCAGTGAAGTCCAGCTAAACACACCCTATACCATTACGGACCCCCTCACAAGCCGGTACAGTTCCCTGTTGACAGGCGGGATCCACGGCTTCATGGGATTTGTGCCACACACGAATCCTTCCATCTGCCCGATACAGGTGGAAACGCGACTCGTCAGACCAGGCTACTTGTTTCCAGTCATCAAGTGTCCAGTGGCGGTGTTGCCGTACCCAAGCGAGGCGCATAGCTCTGTGTCATGCACCCATCAAGGGGACTCGAGTTGGCCGTCGGCTCCCAAAGCCCATGTCGTGCAGGGTACGCTGCACAGTCCGGATGCTAATGCTTGTTGAGGCTCCAGCATTGAATTCCGATGATACCTGCGAGAATGTTGCACGCCTATCGCGTGAAACGATTCTTGACAGCCGACGATGGTCACGTTCACCCAATGTCTTTTTACGGCCACACTGGTATCGAGATTGGAGGTTTTGTTAGAATTCTTGTAGTCACGGTACACCCGTTGCAATGGTTGTCCGTGAAAATCCGAACTTTGTTTCTACCTCCAAAATACTATGGCCCATCTCACGAGCTTTAAACTATGACACTGCGTTGAAAATTGCTTAAATCGTTATTACTTGTCATTCTTATGCTGAAAACAGCTCTGACAGCTGGTGAGGATATCTATCGCTTTATATACGCACTGGCGGACACAACCGAGTACGCGCATAGGCGACGTTGCTATGTATTTTGCATAAGCTTGTCTGTACTAGTTTTTCTGGCACTTCAGTGTATATTAAACAGCCATGGTGACATTACACAACCTTGTTTGACTCCTGCACCAAAGAGAACCATTTTTGAAACACCATTCACTCATACACAAGCTCTACTACCAGCATACATGGCTTTTACACTAATAAGTAGATTTCTAGTAACACCATATTCATTCAATACCTTCCACAAAAGTGTCCTATTTACTCGATCATAAGCTTTCTCTAAATCTATGAAGGCAGCAAAAACTTTCTTACCAACAGCCAGATACTTTTCAATCATCATGTGTAATGAAAAAATTTGGTTAGTGCAGCCTTTACCAGGCATAAAAACACTCTGAACATCCCACACTTTCTCTGATGTAAGACCCCGTGCTTTTTCAATAATGATCTTACCAAACACTTTCCCTGTGACACACTTAGTAGGCTAATATACCACAATAGTTTTTGCAGTCAGTCTGACTACCTTTTCCCTTATATGAGGGGACAATGATAGCATCCTTCTAATCTCGAGGGGCCATTCCTAACTCGCAGCACAACTGACAAATTTCAGTTAACCAGTCAATTACAGTCACCACCATATTTCAACATCTCGGCAGTTATGCCAATAACTCCTAGAGCCTTACCATTCTGAAGATTTTAGAGCTTTACACACCTCTTCTCTTGAGATCCCTCCTGTGCTTCCATCCTTCACTGTGACATCGTCTGCATCTGCCTCAGAATCACCTTTGCTTTCCTGATCTTATAACTCACAGAAGTATTCACCCCATCTTTCACTTAACTCATTGGGCTCCCATATCCTTTCCCCAACCCTATTCTTCACACAACTTACAACTTTGTTTCTCCTATTTTTCCTGAGTCTCATGTACTTCCAGAAAGTCTTCCTATCTTTCCAAAAAGCCAATTCTTTCCACCTAAAGGGTCCTTCCTATCTTTTGCCTTACTCTTGCGAACCAGCTTAGCGGCTTCACGCTTCTTACAGCAATATTAATTCACAGAAACTCTATCTTGCAACATCCCCAAATAGGCTTCCTTCTTTTTCTTTACTGCCTTTTCAATCTTACTATTCCACCAAGCATCACCTCTATTGTTATCAACTATTGTGGTGCCACAGACCTCTTCAGCAACAGTGACAACACAGTTCTTAAAACATTCCCACTTCTTTTCTGCATCCCGCTTACAAGAGACTTCAGCTCCTTCAGTTGTTCTCCGAGTACGTCAGAATAACACTGATGATCTTCAGGGAGCCTTTCAACCTTCTAAAAACGCTGATGATCTTTAGGGAGCATTTCACAAGACTACCAACTTCGTTATATTTAGTTGCTTATATGGTTAAGCTTTGAAAACACGCTAAAAATATGATATAACGAGTATTCAAAAGAAAAAGTAATATCTTCATTCTTGTAACTTTTCTGTGCGTCTTTGGTTACATCTATTTCCTCTCTTCAGTAGCTCTGTAATTTTATGAAAAAATGGTTTTAAACTTTGTTTAATGCTTAAAACATGAAGCACTAAAAGGCTTACATACCTTGATGTTGACCTAGTCAATCAGAAACACTATTGGAGACCTGGTCAATCAGAAACACTATTGCAGAAACTACTCGAAGGAGGTAGTTCAAATCTGTTATCAGGCTTACTTCTGTGTTGCTCTAGTTAGGTTTAACCTCAGACATTCACTACGTTAAAAGATGTTGCACTGCGAGTGCTCTTGACTAGATGTTTATGTATATCGGACCAAGTCAAATAATGCTTTTATGTTTCAGCAACAGGGTTTCAAAAAGAGTTTAAGAACAAAGGGAAGGAACTTGCCAGAGTAAAAATACAATAAAAAATGAACGTAATAATCTAAACTCAAGTATGAACCAAGGATGTATAAATGTTAAAAAACTTTAGATATTTGCAGAAATTAAAAAATCGCACTGCGAGTTCTCCTGACACTATGCTTCCATCTGACCCTGTCGTGCAGTACCTCGTATCACAGCAATAGGGTATCATTACGAGTTTAAGAACTAATGGAATGAACTTGCCTGGATGAAAATGTGATAAAAAACAATTGTAATAATTAGAACTAAGAAAGAACAAAGGATATACTAACTTTAAAACAGTTGTACAGAAGAAATGGCACAGTACCATAGGCATTGAGAAACTAAAGGCACTAATTGTAATATTAGCAGTGGAATTGATCTACCGCTACCATGGAAAATTGTAATCAGTGAAGCTAGGCAAAAAGGGAAGTCATCGCAGAAAGTACTTCATTGTCACCTCCAGAACTTTCACAGCCTTACATACAAGCAGTGGCAACCTCGCAATCAGATGACATAGGTGATGTGGATACTGGAAGTGATAACAGACTCGATGGGTGACATTACATAAAAGACAGCAAGGAGAGCAGCGGGCAAGCAGTTGGACCACCTGAAGATGGCAAACAGTTTTTGTCGAAATGCATCAGAGGACATGACAACTGAATAATCCTATTGGCAATTTGGTACCCTGTTGTTTCTTCTGTGCAACTTTAACGTTTATACAGCCTTTGTTTGTTCTTTTCTTAGTTCTAATTATTACAATAGTTTATTTATCGTGTTTTCATTCAGGCAAGTCCATTTCATTAGTTCTTAAACTCTTAATGATGTGATATGCAGGTATTACATGACAGGGTCGGATGAATGCATTGTGTCAAGAGAACTTGCAGTGCATTTTTTAATTTCAGCAACTATCTAAAGTTTTTTAACATTTATACGTCCTTGGTTCTTACTTTAGTTTTGATTATTACTTTCATTTTTTATTGTATTTTTACTCAAGCAAGTCTGTTCCATTCATTCTTAAACTCTTTTTGAAACCCTGTTGTTGAAGCATACAAGTGTTATTTGACATGGCCCAATATAAACATCTAGTAAAGAGAACTCGCAGTGCAACGTCTTTTAACTTCGTGAATGCCCAAGGTTAAACCTAACTAGAGCGAGACAGAAGTACACTTGATAACAGATTGGAACTACCTCCAAGTAATTTCTGCAACAGTGTTTCAGCTTGACCGGGTCTCCACGAACACAATATCAAGGTATGTAAGCCTTTTAGTGCTTCATGTTTCAAACATTCAACAAAGTTTAAAATAATGTTTTCACATAAAATTACAGAGCTACTAAAGAGAGGAAATGGACGTTACCAAAGACTACAACACGTAGAAAGTTGCGCGAATGAAGATATTACTTCTGAATACTCATTATACCAACTTTGTATGCACAGGGGCATTATTGTGGTGGAGGAGCCAGTTGTTTATTTACCACATGTCCATCCCTTACCCAGAGCAGGATGTCACAAGGGAACTGGGCCTTGACAGACTAACCAGTGGAACAAATTCCTTATGAATAATTCTGTCCATGTTGAGGAAACAGATCAACATTGACTTAATGTTGCTTTTCACCTGTCCAGCTGTTTTGCTCATGGTAAACTGGAAGACTTCAATTGTGATGTTTGGTTTCAGGGTCGTACTTATAAAACCAAGTTTCATCCCCAGTAACAACCTTATAAAGAAAATCTGGATTGTTTCTGACCTATTTCTGAAGTTCTCTACAGATTTCCATTCGATGCTTCCGATTGCCGCTCAGCAATTGTGGCACAAATTTGGCAGTGATCCTCCTCATGCTCAAGACATGTGCCATTTGACAGCCCAGCGATTTCACAGACATCATGAATCGTTCAATTTCAGTCCACGATAATTTCTGGCATTGTGCTGGTCCGACAGCCATCTAGAATGATAATTTTTAATTGACATGTGGCCATCTTTGAAGTGGTTAAACCACTTGTAGGTTTCTGTTTGACATGAAGCATTTTGTGAGTTTCTGTAGCAGTTTTACCAAATATTTACTCGGTAATGCATCTATCTCTCCAGCACACAAACAATTCCTGTCTCTTCTGCAGTACCCAGGTTTCACTGTCGTACATCAGAATAGGAACAATATCACTTTCATGCAGAGCTACTTGGAACCTTTTCAATAATCCTTCAGTCCTGTGAAATCATCCTAAGATATGACTTTTCAAAGATGAATTCATTTGCTTACTGATTTTGCCACCTAATTTGTATTCTCTGTTAAACATGCAAATTCATTCATGTGGTTTATCTCTGTACCATTTAGACTGATGGTGCATTCAATACTAACAGTTTCTTGCTCAAAAACCATAACTTTGGGTTTCTCCTTATTTATACTCAGTTTGAATTTCATACAAAATTTTATACATCCAGTAAAACTGCATTGTGTGTAAAAATTGGATGTATGTAGTAGTCAAATCCCAACCACTGCCTTGGTCATAGTTTTAAAGCCATCAATGTGAAGATGTAATTTCATTTCAAACCTTTAAAGTAATAAACCATCCCATTTCACTCTCATTTTGCAGCCCATCTTGTTGATTTCAACTGCAATTAATCAATGCATCTGGTGGCAGATGTATTTCCACATCTTTCGTTTCACTCAGTGTCCTTTGTCATCTGATTATTTAACAAGTCAGTCTTTGTTTAGTGAGTCAAAACATTTTTTTTTTTTTTTAATCCAGTATCAAAAGGCTAAATGTTTTAGCACAGGCTTGGTCCAAGGGCAGGGTTGGGCTTGAACATTATGAATTAGGCAAGGCCTGCATAGACACTCCCAGGAGTGGCTTCAGTAATATTGATGAAACATTAGTTTGATCAATATTACTGTAGCCACTCCTGAATCCAGGTTTTTCTCTTGGCTGAGCCATGTTCAGTGTTCTCTTCAAGTAATGTGACAGTGCCTGTGTGAAGATTTTGTAACAACTAGAGTTTTTGGTTCCTGATTTCCTCGACTTTCATGCAACACGACCACTGTAGTGTTGTTCCAGTCATCAAGAATCTTCCCTTTTGTTGAGACATCTAGTAAAATCTTGGGTGAGTGCAGTTTTTATTCTGTTGCTGCCTTCCTGTGCAATGTTCATGATAATTCCATCTTACCTTAGAGCTATTCTACATATATATGGCAGTTATCATGTCTTATTTTTGAAAAGCAATATGTAAATGATAAATATTTGCATTTTTTTTTTTTTTTACATTTTTGTATGTAAAAGCTGTGTACTGACACTATTGGCTACAGAGTGATTTGATGTATTTTGATATCAGTTTACAGGAAAGGCTTTTTCATGTTTTTTTT
This sequence comes from Macrothele yani, assembly GCA_039090855.1. Classification (NCBI taxonomy): domain Eukaryota; kingdom Metazoa; phylum Arthropoda; class Arachnida; order Araneae; family Macrothelidae; genus Macrothele; species Macrothele yani. Next base: position 47,048,406 of record CM077004.1, read on the forward strand.
TTGTTTTTTTTTGTGTGTGTGATTAAGAGAAGAGTTGTTGGCGCACATGGGATATATATATGCATGTATGTTAAGGTGGCCAGATTTTTCAGAATGAAATTGAGGGCAAAATGATAAGCTATCCTCAATTTCAGTGCAAAACTGAGGACAATTTCATTTCAAAATGAAGACATGATTGAGGACATCTGATACATTATGGTAAAGGCAAAGAATGTTAGGACCTGTACCATAAGTGTCCAGTTTCATGAGAAAACATACAATGAATCTGAAGGATGATTCTCAGGTGAAAAAAGTAGAAAATAGTGATAAAATACTATTATACAAAATATTACTTCTGATAAAATTTTAATTTACTCATAGGTGACAGCAATGCAAACAAAACTACATTTTGATTTGTATTGAAATTTCATTGTGATTCTATACAAGAAAAATCATGGGATATCTGTATGTTATCTCTATGAGAAGTGATATTCCAATTCCAATAATAACTTCACCTGAAGAAACGGTTTAACAAAAAAATGTACTGAACAAAAATTGTAGAACTCTCACTGGAATCTACCAAATGCAATCAAATTTAGCATCAATGACTTATTTAGTTGCAGGAAAGTGGATGCTGAAAAAGGTGAGATTTATTCCCCATCCTATAAATATTTTAGTTAAATCCACTTTAAACAGAAATGGAATAACACCACTTTGTTCGATGCTGATGATGTTCCAACTTCTCTGGACATCCCAAAAGTTTGAATTTTACTTAATTGTTACTTTTTCAATTTTTGAGAGAAATTTAAAAAATCAGGACAAAAAATAAGAAATCGAGAACTGCCCTCTTCCAAAATGAGGATGTGTGAGAGTTTTATTTGTTCTCTGAAATTTAGTATTTTTCCTTTTTTATTTAAATTATAGGTCTGGAATTCCAGTGCCTTCTTCCCAGCACAAATCAAGATCAAGCCCAGCTGAAGATACCTGGAGCGAAGGCTGCTTTTAATGATGAACCACACTTCTGCTCAAAAACGCTTAGTGTGTGCCAATTGTGCAGCTGTGTTTGCGCTTGTACATTTCTCAATGTATTCTGTTGATTTTACTTCTAGTTCTCACCTGCAAGAATATTTTTTTTTCTTTCTAGTGATGAAATATTTATTAGTACATGCAGTTGGTTTAAAAACCAATGCTAATATATCTTCCTGATGTTATCTTGACTTTTCCAAGATAAATCTAGACCTGTGATTTCACCCGTCATTACAGTTTTTGACTGAGATTTACAGATTTATAAACAATACCTTTCTAACCTTGTAATCAAAAAGAAAAAGGATGCATTTTAATCGTTAAAAAAATCATGGCTTTGATTGATTTTACAAAATGATTTTATAGCCTGCTGTGCCATCAAGAGATCTGAAATTTGTTTTTGTGAGTCTGTTTTTACATAATAAAATAGTACCTTTTTATGTACATTTACTAATTGTATTAGTTCATTTCAAACTTTGAGTGAATACTTTATTTAATTACCAGCATGAGAGAGGACAAGTTTTATTAGTATATTGTAAGCTTGTTACTGATTTGGGGGGGGGGGTCAGAACTAAACTATTTTTTGTATAGGTTACTTCATTTGTTCATGGAATTTCATGTAATGTTAATTTATGTGCCATTTCTTAGAGCATACTCATTCTTTGTATACAGTTAACTAAGCTGTTCACTGTATTTACTTTCATCAACGTACTTTTCTGTATGCTCTGTACCACATCTCACAAGTGCAGCAGTTTTGGTGATACTGACACCACTCCTCGGGGCACCCACTATCATCGCATGCTAAAAGTTCCTTAAATCATAATACTTTCAGGTTAGATCTTTCAGTAACATATTCTGAACTACTGCCAAAGATATATCTAGCAGTCTGTAGTGATCTGACCACAAGGATGGTCTATTGGTCTTAATAAATTGGGCACTCAATGTATAAATTGAAGTGGCAGTTTATTAGGAGCACCTACTTAATAATATCTTGGGCTGCCCTTGGCCATAAAAACAGCCTTGATTCGATGTGGTGTGGATTCGGCAAAGTGCTGATATTGTCTTACAGGTATGTTCAGCCAAGCGAATGTGATGGCATCAATCGGTTGCCGGTTGTTCACTCGAGAAGGATCTCTTTCACAAATGGCTTTCTCAATCCAGGGTTCCCATGCAACCTGAAAATTGGTTACAAAAATCAGGGGAACCTGTGTTACAAAAAAAAAAAGGGGGCGGGGGCAATTTTCAAAGTCAAGAATATTTTTTTTCAAACTTTTGTTTGCAATTATTGCCTGCCTGACTTTCAGTTACATTACATTTTTCCTTTATTCCCTAAAAAAAAAAAAAGATGCAAAATTGAAGTTTAAAAATTGTCTGTTATTAAGTCTTTGTTCAATTTCTGCAACAGTTAGACACACTCCTGCTTGGAGAGACATCACAAGAGAAGCAACCAAAAATGGATCAAAGTCCTTTGTCAGGTGGTTCTCTTGTGATATGTTTCTCTGAACAGGAGCCATTCCATCATTAATAGGGGTGATTGTGATATGAAGCAAAAAAAACCCTGATCTCAATGATAAATACATAAATAATGCATATTTATACATTATACTGTATATATATATATATATATAATGTACAATACAGGGGCACCTTATAATATTAAGTCCTGCCATTATGACATTCCACAGAGATTTTTGTCAATTCTGCAATTAGCTCATTGAATCCTATGTAACGAAATTACTTGGTATAAATATAGTTGCCCCCTTCCTTTCAGCATGCATGACAGTTTTAAATCTGGAAAAGCATTTTTCATTAATTACCACTTCATGTCGTTTTCAGAAATGACATGATATTTGAGGATTCCCAAATTCCTGCACAAAACTTGAATACCCGGATTTCCAGGTTTAGAATATTACAAAGACCCGAAATTCTGGGCTACACCCGGACGACAAACAGGCCTGCATTAAGCTTAGCTGAATTGTTTTGTAGAAAAATTGAAACTAATCAACTGACAGATTTTTTTTTCTTACATATGACTCATTTCTATGGGAATGTGTTCACAAATTTTATATGGGTGGTATTCACAGAACTTCATGGAACTATGGTATGAAAAATAACATGCACATTTAGTTGTTTTTAATCAAAAGCAGGTAATTTTATAAAACCAAAATTTCCAAATGTGTGCTTTGGTGAGAAAGTGCACAAGTGGAATGAAATGTAACAATTCATCGCAACCTGATGAGGATCGCCACTCTAGAAAAAAATTTAAAAGACACCTGAAGAAGTCAGGGAATTTTTTTTTATTACTTTTGAGTGGGAACCCTGTCAATCTCTTCTCACAGATATTGAACTGGATTAAGATGTGGGATCTGTGAGGGCCACTTACGCACTTTAAAATTTCTCACCCGCTCTTGGAAACGCTGTGTGACGATCCGAGTCTTGTGGCAATTTCCTTCTGGCAGTAGCCCTCTCCATCAGGAAACACCATACATACGTATGGGTGTGCCTAGTCCTCATTGATGTTAAGATGGCCGGCCAGTGGTCTAAGTGTTGATTTCTGACCATTCGTCTGAGACAGGTCTGGGTTCAAATCATGGCGAGGCATGGACGGTGCTGGCTCTCTCTCTTCCCTGGAACCAGTATCCTTAAATTAGGGACAGGCGACTGCTTAAAGCCCACCGAGTTGCTCATGGTTTTTCGTTAAACCCCCAAATAAAAAAATAAAAAGTAATGTTAAGATACCTCTCATATCATCTACTCCAGGGGTATTAAGGAAACCCACTGCCCACCATGAAAGCAGACAGACCCCAGACCATTAAAACACCACCAGCTTATACATTTAGCACCAGGCAACTGAGATCCATCAATTTGTTCTGTTGATACCATATTCTTGCCTCTCCATTGGTTAGTGGTAACTGAAAATGCAATTCGCCGCCCCGGTGGCACAGTGGTCTAAGGCACTGGCCTCTGATCATTCGTCCGTAAGGGGTCCGGGTTCGAATCCCGGTCAGGCATGGATGTTGTGTTTGTCTTACGGCACTGGCTCTCTCCCTTCCCTGGAACCAGTGACCCTAAGTTAGGGACGGGCGACTGCTATAAAGCCCATTGAGTTGCTCACGGTGGTCGTTAAACCTCCAACCAAAAAAAAAAAAAAATCCAATTCATCTCAGTAGGTGACCTTTTTCCAGTCCTAAAGAGTCTAGTTTCAGTGCTCTTGTGTCCACTGCAGATAAATTTGCCAGTTTTTAGTAGAGATGAGTGGTACACGAAGGAGATGTCTACAGTTGTGGCACATTTGTGTCAATGTGTAGTGGGCTGTGTAAGCTGTAATTCTCCTCTCAGTACCAATGTTGAATTGCAGAATTACTTGATGCAATGGAGCTCCTCTGTCACCTCATAATATAATCCTCATCTTCCACCATTGACCTGGAACATTGACCAATCGTTTCTGCCTACAGGAAGACTGTTATGTTTATGCACCACTCTATGTACACCCTCAATACAGTTGGTCTTAAATAGCCGAGAAGGTTTGCCATTTCTGAGATGCTTGCACCAACCTGCTTAGTGCCCACCATCATGCCTCTTTTAAAGTTGCTTAAATCATGGAATTTTTCCTTATTGTCACTATCAGGACCTACTAGGTTTGTCTGCTATGGAGCCTGACAATTCCATAATTCTCAAAGGTCGCGATGTAGATTCTTTTCTTTATGTGCAATGGGATGGTCGCGACTGCTGAGTTTCCGGGGTCCTATGGCTAGTTATTTCATGAACTCCGAGTCAAAGAAGAACGCCAATGATCAGTCTTTGTTTAAAACTCAACAAAAGTTTAATGGTTATGAAAATAATCTCCGGTAGATTGACTGTTCCCCAAAGAAATTGTTTTCCAGACATGGTTACTCTTCTTCACACTGAGGATATTCCCTGAGAACACTTACTATGCCAAAATGAGTCTCTCCTTCCTTACCAGTGTCGTCGTCGTCCAATCACCTAACTACTGAATCCAACGCGAGTCGAAATGCACAAATCCCATGGACTTAACAAGCCTCTCCGTCCACCAAACGCTACCCTGAAAATCAAACCGAAGAAGCGAAGCCGAGCCTCGAGCCAACCACTGCGCTACCTTTCTCCCCCACTCTACCTTGCTTAACATGCAGCCTCAGCACAAAGGAAAGTCGATACATGGTGACCACTTGCAACTAACTGCATTACATAGCATATGCAATAAAAACATTAGTATATACAAATAACTTTTGGGGGACTGGAATTTCACCACTATCCAGACTTTGTGCACATCTGAATTCTTTGCAGCGAGCTGTTTATAAAAAGCCATCTCAATGTTATAGTTTTATATATGAAGGAGGATGGCACGTGTCTTTTTTGTTATTAGGTGTTCCTAATTAAATACTTTTCTACTTCAAATGTATCAGCCATCACAATAGCATATGAGGTGTGGGTGCCTCTTAAAAAAAGAAAGACTGACATTCCGAGGCAGAACTAATAAACATTTGCCAGTACTTCAACTGGTGTACTGCAGTGCAGAAGTACAAGAGTGTTCAGGAGAAGTAATGCATCCATGTAGGTACTCGCACAAGTATGTGACGATGAAGCAGAGGCTTTCTGAACTTGTTCCTTGAGCTTCAGTTTGCAGTGAGATGTCTTCACAAATATGGTTTGCATTATTGGATGACACATTTTGAACTCTGTCAAAGCACATGAAACAGTGAGCAGCTATCGAGTTTTTGATGCACAAAAATGAAACTCCCATCGTAATTCACGAAGGATTATTGGCTTTGTATTGTAATGGACATAAATACTGTCTGTTGTAAGGTGAGAAAATCTAGGCATAGTAGGGAAAATTTGGACCTGAACAACCAGCAGTGGTGTGGAATGACTTACCACAACTCAGAATTTGAACAGGTCAACTAATTCCAGAAAATCAACAAATTAGTCAGAATGTCATAGCATAAAAGATAAATGTTGGTTTAGCTAATGTCAAAGTGATTATTGTGGATTTGTGTTACAAGAAAGTGTGTGCTCAGTGCATAAGCTTATACCTGAAATGAAGAAAGCAAGACTGGAAGCATGTCAATGATTACTTGCTCGCTACTAAACCAAAGTGTAAGATTTTCGATACAGCATGGTTACAGGTAGAGTTGGGAATATCACTACAACCCAAAAATAAAAAATCTGTCACTCCACTTCTCCCAGAAAGAAAAACATTCAAGCCTCAGCCACGATGGAAAATGCATGCTCACCATTTTATGGGACTACAGAGGTGCGCACCAGCAGTACGTGGTCAAAGACACAAAAATCAACTCTCAGACTTATGTATTTCTCATGGGACAGGCAGGCCTCATGCTTGTTGAACATATTACCAGACCCCACACAAGTGATGCCATTTCAGCGGCAACAGAGAGCATCCAATTTGAAGTTGCATCACACACTCCCTACGTTCTGGATTTAACACCGTCTGACTTCTGGTTGTTTGCAGCACTCAAGAAATATCTCAAAGGAATTAATTTTACGTGATGAAGTTCAAGCTGAAACAAGAAAGTGGTCCCGAGAACAGCCTGAAGAATTTTAACAGAGACTGGTTTCAAAAACTTGTTCAGTGCTGGCAGTGTTGTATAAAATGACTACATGAAAAAATAAAAGTATTAAAAATATCTAAATACAACTAGAAATATGTAAAAATGAAATAAAATAAGTTTAAGTTGTATTTATATTTGTAATACGCATTCTAAGTTGTATTTTATTTTCAAAATTATTTTTAGCAAATTACACATTCTAAGTTGTATTTTATTTCATTTTTGTACCTTGTGTGTGTGTGAAGGTGCAAATATGGAAGCATTACTTTCCTACACACAATACACAGTTGCATAATTGCTGGCTATTACCGCATGTGTGTGTAACCCAACTCTATTTACTCAATCATGTTGTACCCAATGTAAAATTATCTTATACGTAAACAAGGTTCATACTCTTCCAAGCAAAATAAATTCAAGCACTTTTCAAACTTGAATTATCATGTATGTGTAGTGTCGGTCAGTCAGTAGGTATTTTAGTAAGTTTAGACCATTAATCTTAGCTGGGGAGGGCACACCTTCGATGACCTGCCTATTAACCCTTGACCCCAATTGGTTTATTTTATTAACTTTGAATTGCCCCCTCTTTTTTGGCGTTTCCCGAAATCATTTTATTTTGTGGATTATTTTAAAAGGGTACATTATTTTCATATTCATTTGCTGGTATGACCCTTATTGCTTGCTTTAACTTTTTATTTTTGATGCAGCCAGGACATGAAGTGCCCACACGCATGAAGCACAAGCAATTCCTGGAAGTTCCACCCTCCAGCAAGAACGCATCCCTAACTCCAGTAAACAGAAGCCCATCACAATTTGCGAACACACCATTCCACTTATTTTACTCATACAGCTGACGCTTTACTCAGTAGTCATATCACAGCCAAGGCACTAGCTGTCCACACACTCTCCTGGATTGAACAAAGTTCTGTGCTATGTGATCAGCTTGGTGTTTTTACCAGAACTACACAGAAATCTATACATCACTTTAGCATAAACAATTATTTAACACATGCTCTTTTTTTTTTTTTTTTTTTTTTTTTTTTGGAGGTTTAACGACCACCGTGAGCAACTCAATGGGCTATAAGCAGTCGCCCGTCCCTAATTTAGGGTCACTGGTTCCAGGGAAGGGATAGAGCCAGTGCCGTAAGACAAACACAACACCCATGCCTGACCGGGATTCGAACCCTGGACTCCTTACGGACAAATGATCAGAGGAGGCCAGCGCATTAGACCACTGCGCCACCGGGGCGGCCACATGCTCTTTCAGGTCATTACTTAAAAAACAAAACGAAAAGAAATATTTCAAGTACTATTTATGGAGCCTTAAACTTTTTCAAGGACTTGAAAATGAACTTTTGTTATTCAAGGACTTTTCAAGGTGTGTATGAACCATGGTAAAGCATGTTTTAACATTAATGGAACTGTATCTAATTTTACATGCTGAAAACGTGGATTTCAGTGAAGTTCAAGCTGTGTGCTGAGATCGCTGTAAATGAAGACATCTGATACGCCAACAATAAGTGAAATCTAGTTCCATCAGTTAAATGTTTATCTGGTAGATTTTCTTTTTTGAGGAGTTAACCTCTGAATCTCATAGAACAGCTTACTGATATGTATGTATGAAAACATGCTATTGCAGAAGTGAGGGTACTTAGTGTATAAAGGAAATACACTTCTTCAGGAAGACGCTTTAACGTCTGTAAAGTCTGTTTTACACATTCTGTAAAGTCTGTGGTGGTGCATTAACTTATTCAATTAATTGAATAAGTTAATGCACCACCTCAGACTGTATCCACTTTACAGAACGTGTAAAACAGAATTTACAGACGTTAAAGCGTCTTCCTGAAGAACCTTGTGGTCACGTAATTGTATGTGAACTATATGATAGAATCACATGAGATATAATGGCAATACACTTGGTTGACAAAACATTAATAGAGATAGGGGTGATAAGCAGTTGACATGGGCATGCTCTGTGCAGAGTGAAACAGAACTCAACTGAATGCAGGCAATAAATAGGCGGACAGCAGGGCTTCCCAATAGTGTATCGCAGTCAGTCAGAAAATATGGTGATCTCAGTGACTGATTGTGTATGCACTGTCAGTGCAAGACAGGTCTACAGGTCATTTTATCACCCAAGTGGTTAGAACCCTCGGGTTCCTGAGAGCAAATGTATCGAGGGTGTACAACGAGTATACCACAGATGGATGTACCCGAAAGAGCAAGTGGTGGCCGACCACCCACCCTTGATGACCGGGCTTATCGTAGACTACCCAGGCTTGTACAGACCAACGGCGACGCAAATAACATTCAGATTAAATGTCAGAGGTGCACGCTGCATTCCCTGGGCACGGGAGCCGACGCCCTACTCATGTGCCTCTGTTGACTGCTCATCATTGGAACATTACACCTCACCTGGTGCCAGGAACATCAAAACTGGACCTCTGCAGGTGGCCAGACAAATCCTATTTTCAGCAGTACCCAGCTGACGGGAAGGTGCAGGTGTGGCGTTGACAGCATGAGGCCATGGCCTCGTCATACCAGGTTGGCTTTGTTATGGTTTAGGGACTCTTCTTGAGGGACACATTAGGTCCCTTAGTGTGTCTGGAGAGGTCCTTAGCTACTTGCATGCTACCAGCATGTGCTGGCTGGTCACCTACATGTTTTTGTGGCCTCCGTGCATCCTGTGGCCAATGGTCTGTTTCAGCAAGACAATGCGCTGTCCCACCAGGCTGCAACCACCCAGGCATGGCTTGAGGAACACTTGCCAGAGTTAGGAACCATCCAGTGGCCCCCGGGTTTAAGCCCTGTGGAAGCTCTCTGTGATGCTGTGGAGCAGAACATCAGATCAATGGATCCTGGACTGACATCTCGGGCAGAGTTGTGCACAATGCTGCAACAGGCATGGCTGGCATTACCTTTGGAAGCACTTAGGCATGTGATGGATTCAATGCCTTGGTGTGTGCAGGCTGTTATTTGTGCTACTGGAGGACCAACACGCTATTAGGTAGATATCTCTAATGTTTTGTCCACTGAGTAGATTTTGTGGAGAAAGGATTAATGAATCATAGGTAAGGACATGATGCTGCTTTAGAAATTTCCTCCTGGAAATATGCCAAACAGCTTAGCATGAACTTAGGAACAACTGTTTTTCAATATATATCCTCCATAAAAACAATGAAGGAAGAAACACTGTCAAAGTGATATCTGATATGTGGGGTTACTCATAAATTTGTTACAAAACTTTACTTTTCCGATTCAAGTCAGCTACAGCAATCGTTTAACAAACACTATGTCACAGATGTTACCTTTCATAGAGAGTGCAGCTATGTAAATAGCATATTTACGTACATGGTCTGATCAAAAAGGCAGTGCCATAGTTAAATGCCAAAGGTTAGGAGTGGTATGAGTGTAGCTTCCCCCCAATTTTTTTTTTTTTTTTTTTTTGATTGGAGGTTTAACGACCACCGTGAGCAACTCAATGGGCTATAAGCAGTCGCCCGTCCCTAATTTAGGGTCACTGGTTCCAGGGAAGGGAGAAAGCCAATGCCGTAAGACAAACACAACATCCATGCCTCACCGGGATTCGAACCCGGACCCCTTACGGACAAATGATCAGAGGCCAGCGCCTTAGACCACTGCGCCACCGAGGCGGCTCCCCAACATTACTAGCAGGCTTTGCACAGGTCTTTGAGCTAAAATATCTCATGTTTCACTGCATTTGGAGACAGCTCTGAGTGAACTTCAATTAATAGAAACTCTCCTTTCAAGGTTTTTGTTCCTCTTGCTCACATTTGTTGCACGTATCTTTCCAGCAGACCTGTCATTACACGTGAAAGCCCTTTCATGGTTGTCGTATCTTTCATCCCTGTGTCTTGTCATATACATTTTGCTAGTTTTGTTTTGGAGTCATTTCTATTATCGTATCTATTTCTGAGATATATATTTATATTACAATTACTTACACATATTCATCACACACACACTTTCTCTTTCAGCAACATATCCTTAAAAACCTAAAAACACATTATATACAATTTTCACTTGGCTTGTCAAATACCTTAACCCTAATCCTTTTGGTCGCATTGCTTCCAACGTCATAACATTCACCAATTTTTACATACATTCATATTAAAACCTTTGTATATGTACACTATTTACAGATATAACACAAATTCAATTCATTTATAGAATGGCTGAATTTTTACTCCTCTAACCCTACTCAGTCTTCCGATGGGAAACCAGATACTCCTAACTATCAACATCATAAGCCTCACCACCATGACCACGCCTGCCTCAGGTACTTTCTGCCGAACTTCGGCCATCTTCAGGAGGCTGATCGGAACAACCAGTCCCCTCTGCAGCCACAGAGCAAGTGATGCAATCGTCTCAGGTCCTCTGCTCTCTCGATGTATCTCCCGATGTTTGCTTGTGGCGCCCTCTGTTCTTTGATTTGCTCAATATCTAGCATTGTCTCATAGTGTTTTTATGATACTAATAAGCTTTTCTGTTGAATCTTATTTCCAACTGCAGTGGTGACAGTATGAAGATAGAAGAGTACAGCAAAAAGTTTACAGTTAAGGACACCATTTGCTTTGTCCCTCATGCTTGGGCAGACAGATGTTTTGTATAGTTTACACCATCAGGTGTAGTACAACCTGTGGCCAGGCAACATTAATGATGATGGTGAAGCATGTTTTCTTGTCACTACAAAAAATTGAGTCTAGACATTGCACTGCAGTACATAAGAAACAAGATTTCTGGAAGTTTGGAGGAATTGGGTTTGCAAGAGTGGGTGTATATCAGATCAAGAAATAGTAACCATGGTTTTGAATACGAACCCTGAGCCTGAAGATAACAGTAGTGATGATGAAGAGAAGGATGAGGGGGAAAGTTTTGATAAAACAATGTAATAGTCTTATTAAAAGATTTATTTTGAGACTAGAGCAAAAGATTTCATGACAGAGCAAGAACTGATGAAATCATCCACAAGAAAAACTGGTAAAACAGATGAAGCAAGTGTCAGATGATTATATTAAAAATGCACAGTTGTAAATATTGCCATTATTTGTTAGTTTCAAGATATTTAGTTGTGTTATACCATAAAGATAAGTCTCATTTATTCATTTCTTCTTTTAGACATGACAATTCAAATTATGCTTTCAGAAATTCATTGAAGCAAGTGTTATTGTACAATTGTTTTAAAAGCACAAATGCATTTTGTTTGTTAAATAGTATAACTATACTAGTGATCTGAAATTTCTTGGCGTAGAATCGAAATCAAAGTTTCCAAGCTCTCACACATCAACCAGATGGCTTTTTCAAGGAAAGTAGACAGCTAACAGTTAGCTGTCTGCCTTCCTTGAAAAAGCCATTAGCTGTCTACCTTCCTTGAAAAAGCCATCTGGTTGATGTGTGAAAGCTCGGAAACTTTGATTTGATTCTACACCAAGAAATCTTGGATCACTAGTGTAGTTATACTATTTAAGTACAGTTGGTGTATTGTTCCTTGTTATTAATTAGCATTATTTGTTATGTTATGGTCTTTAGTTATGTGCGAGAGAGATCAAAGCAATTTTCATTGCTATCTCCACAAATCTAATTTTTAGCATTGAATTTATTTAGCATGAGAATTCAAGTTGCGAATTTGGAAGTTCGGAAAAATTGGCGATTTCCCAAATCCAGCATCGACATAGTCCCGATGATGCCAGGTTTTTGTGTACACTTCTTCCAAATGCCTTCTGTTATTTTTTATTTATTTTTCAAATTTTTTATGACTACCAAAAATTAATACAGTAGAACATCGTTTATACATCAAATATCACTGATCCAAAAATTCTGAGCTGCCTCGGTGGCGTAGTGGTCTAAGCGATGGCCTCTGATCATTTGTCCGAAAGGGGTCAGGGTTCGAATCCCGGTGAGGCATGGATGTTGTGTTTGTTTTACGGCACTGGCTCACTCCCTTCCCGGGAACCAGTGACCCTAAATTAGGGACGGGCGACTGCTTATAGCCCATTGAGTTGCTCACGGTGGTCGTTAAACCTCCAATTAAAAAATAATAAATTCTAAATTGGCCATGATGTTAAACTTCACGTGTCATTTTTACGTTAATTTTACTTGGTCCCTCGAAAAATGTATAAAGGAAGTTCCACTTACCATTTAAATTTTGTTATTGTGTGAACAAAAAACTTAATTCTCAGTAAAGCAAATGGGGGAGGGGGTGCAGACTACAGATGTCAACACCTGAATTTGCCAGTTCTCCATCAAAAACAAAACAAGCACATACAAATGTTATGATGCTTGCTGGCCATAATGAGTGACCTGTAATGACTGATCTGTGTGAGAATATGAAATGTAAGGAGCCCTGCCAGTTAGTTGTGGTATTCAGGATGAAATGACAGTGGTCATTAAAATTGTAAAGGCTTCGAATGCACTAAATGTAATAGTCACTCTCCAGTAGTCGGCTCTGCAACAGCGAGCACAGCAGAGTATTGCAAAATGGTCAATGTTTACTAAAGGCCATACAATAGTAATAATAATAAAACCCCCAGCTGCTATTGTTAACTTGGACAAATACTTCTTTGTGACTGAGTGTGACACCTTGGATTTTTCTGCAAAAACTGAACCAGCTAGAGGGTTTTAAGAGTTTGCTCGAGTTCTTTTGAAACATTTAAATGTTCTCCCCCTTCCGAACACACAAACTACCCAAAAAGATTTTATGCAGATTGTAGATAACCATAACTTTTTTGAATTTGTATACATATTACTACGTATTGGTTAGAACATATGGATCTAATCAATCTTATTTTGTGCTCAAAGTCTGAAGCCACCATTAAAAATCAGTAAACTTTTTGGCCATAATCTGAAAAAAAAAAAAATTAAGCTGGCAGTAGAGCAATTAGAACAGTGTGTATCAAATTGGTTTTCTATTGGTGCAGGAAGGAGTCAGACAAAGTTATGTTGAAAAGTATCTTGTACTGAATGTACTAAGTTTGAATGAAATTCAAAGTTAGTATAAATAACAGAAGAACCAAAGTTATGGTTTTTGAGTGAAGGAAATGCTAGTACTAAATGCAAAATCAGTCTAAATGGCACAGAATTAGACTAGGTGAATGAGTTTGTACATTTAGGAAGCATGTTTAACAGAGAAAACAGCTTAGTTTGTGAGTGAATTGAGCTTGGAAAGTCAGTTTCTTTTAGGGTATTTTACAGAACTGAAGGGTTTTCAAAAAGGTTCTGAACCGCAGTGTATGAAAGCATAAATGTTCCTACTCTGATGTATGGTAATGAAACATTTTTGTGCTTCAGAAGAGATGGAGTAATTTTTTTGTTGGATAGATGTGTTACTTAATAGAGGTTTGTGGCACAACATGTTCTGATTACATGAGGAACAAAGATATGTTATAAATGTGCAGTGTGAAGCTAAATGTTGTTTAGAAGGGTGGAGACAAATATTTTGAAGGGTGGTTTGGATATGTTAAAACAATGAGTAGCTAACCAAGAGAATTTATACAGCCCAAGTGGCAGGAAAGACAGTTAGGCCAGGAAAACAACCATGGGAGGACCAGATTCAGGAATGCCTGCAAGAGGAAAGAGGCAATGATTATGAAATACAAAAGATTTTGTGTGATGGTTGTCAGTAAAACCTGAGTTCTGCACCAAGATCACTGTAAGTGGACTGGAGATGTTTGATACAGCAACTAAAATCTAACCCCATCACTAACTTTGATTTGATGGATGATCTTGTTTTGAGGAGCTAACATCTGAATTTTAAAGCAGCTTAGTGGTATTAGGTCGGAAAGAAAGTAATGTCTGCAAATGCAAGGCAACAGAAAAGTGCTAATTACTGTATATACAAGTACAAATGAGTCCAAAATGTAGTCCCCTTTGTTTGCCATGGCCTGCTCCCATTGTCTGGGCAGCTGTTAAATACCGTAACTGTTGAATTATGGTGGTTTGGTATGCAGAGAAGTGAGGTAAGTGCGCTTTCGACATCGTCCCAGTTGGTGAACCTGTCTGTCCAGGAAGTGCTACAATGACTGAAAAAGGTGGTGGTTGTCTGAGGAATAGGCTGGGTATGGCAGCAGCTCACAGCCCAGTTCCCTGATCTTGTGACATGTCACCTCTGGTGTGCGAGGTTTCGCTCTATTCTGCTGTGCTGTAGGACACTCTTGAGGTTCAGCCGTGTTGGTCATTTTGAAGTCAGCAATGCATGTAGATCATTCAGCTGACAGCATTACACATTGGTGGTGATAGTGGTGTTGTCCAGTAGCAGCTCAAAAAACACGACACCAGCACATGCCACCAAACAGACAGCAGAACCTTACGTGGGTGTAAGCCTGCTTTGGGATTCAACATGGGCTTCTGTTTTGGGTCCAACCACCATTTCTGGGCACTGACATTGTCATATGGGACCCATTTCTCATACCTGTCATAATGCAGTCCAAGAATGGTTCAGCTTGGTCACGTGCAAACAGAGAAACACGTGCACTTGTGCGATTTGCTTTCTGCTCAACTGTGAGTTGATGGAGTACCCAAACTCTTCTCTTGTGCACCTTCACAAGTTGACGCAGGTGCGTGATAATGCTCATGTAGGTAGTTGCCAGCTGTTTGGGCAACTCTGGGTCGATCTCAACTGAGGTCTTCAGCATGTCCATATCCACTGTTGTTCATCTTCAGGCTTTGGGATGCTCTGACAGGCCAAAATTTCCCTCTCAAAACCATTCCAACCAACGACTGCAATCATGGTGTGATATAGCGTTGGGATACAAACTGATAATGTTGATTACAGCACTTGCGCAGGTGCTACCATGACGAAACTCGTACAGCATGCAATGGCAGGTGTGTTCCTTGTCCACTTCCATGTTGGCTGGTGCTTACACTCTTCATCTTCTGACAGCTAACTGCCATTGACTTAAGCCACCTACCTGGTGATGTCATGCCAGTGTGCTGCACAATCTGAGTCGCCAGTGTGCTGCACAATCTGAGTCGCCAATGTGCACCGTGGCTGGGGCTTTGACTTTGGGTACCTCATCATTGGACATTACTTTCTTTCCAACCCAATATGTATGTATGCAATTATTTAACCAACATTTTGCCTCTGCATATTTTTTCAGTTATGTGTAAACACAGGGTATCCTATATAAAATGCAACTCATCCATCAGATATCTGCAAATAATGAATTATCGCCAAACACCGTACTGCAAGCTGGAATCAACAGTCCAACATCTGGACATCCATCGCTTTAGCCATTAAGATCTACCAGTGCTTCTGGCACAATGTAAGTGTCAAGATGGTGTATTCACAAGAGGAGTGTGTTCTTATCGTTGAGGCTTTTTTTCTCCATGCGAATATTTACTGGGGTAAGTACCCAGAGAGGACAGTTCCAAATAAGACTTCTATATTTAGGTCCGTGTTGAAATTCATACAGACAGGTTCCGTGAACAAGGAACACAAAAAGAACCATGAAAGTGTTGACTGCAGGAACAGTGTGTGATATCGGGAGTAGACTAAGGAACTTGTCAATGCAAGTCAATATGATGCTTATTAGCTGAAATTGGTGTGCTTAATTAAGTTCATTGAGCCACAAAACTGTTAAACTTGCAGCCATATCAAATACAATCTGTGCAGTAGGCCCAGAATAGAATATTGTCATTGGTTCCATTGTTTTGTGTGTGAAGGGATTCATATACTGGACTTATTGAGGCACAGCTATGTTAATACCCAAAACAGCAGGATTTGGAGTGGTGAAAATCTCCATGTGTATCAGGAAATGCCATTGCACCCAAAGGAGATTGATTTGACTGGTATGCGTTGTCTTCCACCATTAATGCCAAACGTTAGCAGCTTCTGTTGATGCAGTTTATTGCACTCTTAGAAGTTGGTGAACAAAACTGTTGGCTACAGCATGATGGCACAATTCAACCACTGCTTTTTTTTTTTTTTTTTTTTTTTTTTTTGGAAGGAATTTTTCCAGTAATAACGTTGTGGTCTCCCAGACCTGATTTGACTACTGGATTTTTTCTCTCTGTGGTTATCTCACTGGGACTTTATAAAAACAAACCCTAACACAACTGAAGGTCAACATTGAACAAGCTGTGACAAATATCCATCCAGAAATGCAGTGAAAGGGTGAATACCTATATTCAGGCAGATGTGGCCATTTCCAGCACTTACTATAACATTTCACATACACTGGCGGAAAGTGAAAAAAGAACACCAAGAAGGAGACGTCCGATACCAACAAAATTTATTCAGCATAATAATGGAATACAGAGGATAACATGATCAAAACATTATGGCAAATTACAGCTGTATTTGCTGGTAAACTGAAAAAAACATTTCCATGTAACATGGTTAGTACGAGGTTGAACCGCCATGAACTGCGTCACACTGTGCAATTCTGGCATGGAGTCTGTCGTACAGATGTTGGATGTAAGTTTGGGGTATTGAGTTCCAAGCATCCTCAACCTGGACACGTAAATCGGGGATGGTCGTGGCTGGCCGTGGAGACCGGATAAGTCGTCCCATAAACTCCCACACATGCTCAATGGGGGACAAATCTGGTGAACGTGCAGGCCATGGAAGTTGTCTCACACCCTGAATTGCATGTTGCGTTGCATGTGCCGTGTGTGGGCGTGAGTTATCTTGCTGGAAAACACCACGATGGACCGACCTTACAAATGGCACAACAACGAGCTGAATGATGTTGATGTAGGAGGTGCTGTTTAACGTACCCAGTACAAACACTAGTTGTGTACGGGAGTGATAGCTGATCTCTCCCCACACCAGGAGACCGGGTGTAGGCCCTGTGTGTCGCTGGCGGATGCAAGAAGGGTGGAGACGCTGCCCTGTGCGTCTGCGAACACGCATACGGCCATCGGAGGCTCCCAAGCAGAATCTGCTTTCATCGTTGAACACGACAAATCGCCATTGCGTTCTCCAGTGCAGACGTTGGCGACACCACTGCAGCCGTATTCCTGACGGTGGGCTAGAGTCAGAGGTACACATGCCAGAGGCACACGTGCACGTAGTCCTGCATCCAGTAGACGGTTGCAGATTGTTCGCACAGTCACCTCAGGTGCAACGGCAGCTCAGATTTGCGTCGCAGTGGATGTTCTGCTTGACAACGCCTCTCTTCTTATGCGTCGATCGGTCCGCTCATCAGTCCGTCTGGGACTCCCAGTTCCACGTCTTCTCATGTGGGAATGTTTCTAGGACCATCTACGGCACCATCGTACCACCACCGATACTTCCCGTCCAATTCGCTACACAATACAACGACCCGGCCTCTCGGAGTCCGACTAGACAACCTCGCTCAAAGTCCAATAACTGCTGAAATCGTACACGTCTTAACTGCTGAAATCGTACACGTCTTCCATGTCCAGGCATTGCAGCTTCTTCGGGGTCTTCGCACGTGTCCGTACGCCGACGACTGATTACATTCACTTCGCCGTACTCCTTAAATACCACCGACGATAATTTGCATATTATGCCGTGATGTGGCGTAAATACTCACCGGTTGATCCCGAAATTAAGATCACACCTACGTAAACTCGACCCCATTAGCATATGTAAATTTCATGATCGTCCGCCAATTCCTTCTTGGTGTTCTTTTTTCACTTTCCGCCAGTGTATATATGCATTCATTCACAAATTTATGTTGTATACTTACAATACAGATTGATGCGTTTCTTTTTCTTACTGTTGGGTTGTGTTTTATATGGGACACCCTGTATGTGTTAAAACGATACAAAGATATTACAAATACGAATTTCTAAATGACAAAAAAAGTAAGAAGTACAACAGTTTGTGTACTTGCATGTTACAACTTTTTTTTTTTTTTTTAAGAATAAAGGCACGTAAGTAAATTTATAACGTGGGCACTAACGGCATATATGGAAATTCAGGTATATTACAGCACCAAATGTGTACACAAAAAAATCAGTGTGTTGTGCAAAAAGACATTCTTACACATAACATCATCTGTTAATTTGTTTGATATTTTAATGTTATAAAATATGCACCACATTTTCCCATCAAGTCACTATATGTAATTAATTTCCTAAGCAAGTGACAGCCCACCAAACATTACTTTTACACCCAGAAACAGTTTGCCAAGATTTACAAATTGTACATGCTTTAGTAGAAAATGAATTCTCATCCTCCACATTACAACAGTGTATTGCACAGCTAATAAACTATTTTAAGCTGATTCAAATCATTAGGTGGAATTGATAGTGATGGATGCCATCCATGCAAATAATGGAGTGCAAGTCAAAAAAAAAAAAAAAGTCATGGAAATTAATATTTAATTCTCTAATTCATATGGCAGAACTGAGGAGATACAGGTTTATTTGTCATTCCAAGATGATTCAGTTTTCTTAGGCACTCTATTCTACAAATGTTTGAAAGTTATTTTCTTAAAGATGATGCTTAAAATTTTTTATTAACACTGAAAATTAATGCTTCTTATCAAACATGCATTCTGGCATGAATTTCATCCAAATTTGAGAGCTGAAGTTAATAGTGATGCCTTACTATTCTTGTATCAAAAATGTGAAACAAGTAACAAATTCAGTCTAAAATATATCCTTCCAAGTTTCAGGATCCTTTCCTTGAAGTTCTTGTAAATTTATACAGTGCATGGTTACTGTGGTATAAAAACAGCAATCACAATATGTAATTTTTTGGTCTAAACTTCACTGCAATGAGAAATATCTGTTTAATAAAAAAAAAAAATGATTTGTATTTACCAAGAAAACAAAGAAATAGCAAGTGCTGTTCTGGTGAAACATTTATTTGTAGAACTACATACAGATAATGACAGATTCTTTACAGCTTGCATGAATTTAAATGTTTGTGAATGCACTTAATGTTTTTCTAACAGCAAAGTCAATAATTCGTTTAGATGTGTGGTTACCTTCCGAGAATCATCTACCAGTCCAGCAGAAATCATTGCAATATCAAAAACCTGCAAAAAAGTTGAATATATACCAAAGTCACAAGACAATTTTTTGATACGTAAATATATTACAATTTTCAGTATTTTTATAGGACTAAGAACATAAATTTTTTACTCTATTTAAAAATATTTTGCACCACTGGGCTACAAGAGATGTAGATTAATCATAAGTTCATATTACATTTGCTAGAAATGAACCACATCATGAGCAGGACCTATTATACAGGGTAATTCAAAATGAGTGCCCCAATTACAAACGACAATACCTGATTTATGAACATAGATACAGAGATCACATTGTTGCACAATAAAGAAGGAAGTTTATAATTTTGTTTCCATACCTTGCAATTGTTCTATGTGACTCCCGTGGGCTATGCGGACAGCATCTAAACGGTAATTCATTTCACGCCATACATTATGAAGCATGTCTGTAGTCACCGATGCCAGTGCAAGCTGAATGCGCATCTTTAGTTCTTGCATTGTTTTCGGCAAAGGTGGCACATATATATGGTCTTTGACATACCCCCACAAAAAGAAATCACAAGGGGTAAAACATTCCACTGTAACAACATAATGACACTTTTCAAGCTCCAGCATGCAAAATGCCTTTTCTCCTGCAGTCACCATTTCTTCCCACTAGTTTTGGTGCATGGACAGCACACTTTCCTACATCATTTGTAATTGGGCAAGCATTTTGAAATACCCTGTATTCGGTTGTTCAGGAAGTACACACCCACACACTTTCATTGGAGGTTGCAAAGTACATGTTTCAAACTCTGTTCAAGCTCGCTGATTGGCTAGTGAAAGTTTTAATCACAATGAAGCAGCTGAGATGATCAGTGACAGAAGGACAGCACATTTGATTTTTAAGTTTTGTGTCTTATTGCAGTATACTCAGGATGAGAGGGAATAAGGAAGGCAAGACATTACCCAAAGAAGATGCAGTCAACTAATTTCAACTTCCAGACGAGAAACCAAGTGAGATATCCAAGAGGCCCTACAGCAAGCATGTAGGGTGCAACTGGGTATGCCTTACACAGTAGTTTATACTGTGCCAACAGCATATTTAGGCCTAATGAGCAATCTAGTGGCATGGGTACTGCACACAATGAACATGACACAGAAGGAATTCTGCTACAAAACTGAACAGAGTAACCTTGTGTTGTATCATTGCAATAACAGGGTGCTCTACACAAGATTCCTATGCCTAGATGAAAGTTGGGTGGAATTTTGCACACCCAAGAAACAATTTCAGTAATAGTCTTGGATTAAACATGATACTGCTGTTGCATTTTTTTTTTTTTTTTTTACCTCGTGCAAAACATCTTACTGGTTGTTGATATGAATAGTTGTGGCGTGACTTTTTGGAAGACATATGTTGAGAACATCACCGTGACATCAGAGCAGTATAAATTGTTTCCAGAGGAGCACTACAACATCATGTGCAGCATCCTGTCCTCATACACAACAATGCATGGCTGCACAAGACCCTGACTGGGTGGAGCTGTGAACCCCTGAGACTTCAACTGTTTGGGCCATTTGAAAACAGAGGTGGTCTGGTACTCACTCCAACAACACAGGATTTTGATGTCCAAATGACGTTCGCGAACTGCCCACAGTTTGGGAGCATATTATTGATAATGAGGGGAACTATTAATAACTACCTTCACACTTTGTGATTGCTTATTTGAACTGTAAACTGATGGGAAATGAGATGTCAAAGGGCTCTTCTACTGAATGAAGGAGACAAAACAGAAAGCTAAGAAAGTTAATATCAAAGTGTGCTAAAACAACAAAATGCTTTGAATTAAACTAATTGAATTAAGTGTTACAGTACAGGAACACTTTGAACAAATGAAATAAAATCCGAAAATAAGCACATGAATGCTACATGTAGAAATTTTTTGTACCTAAATATAAATGTTTTTAGATAAATATAGTATTAGGTTTCATCTGTGAATCAATAAGATGCTTATTACTGGCATCTACCTTACAGAAGTGATATCAGATTTGCACTCAACAAAATTCTAAATATTTTCTGTGACAAACATGATCTCTGTCAGTAAAAAAAAATGGAGAGGCAGGCTGATGAGAACTAATACTGTAGTTGCACCATAGTACAAAGGTTTTTTTTTTTTTTCGTCTTTATAAAAAAAAAACTTCAGATTTAACTCCACACAAGCATCTAAGACCACACAAAGTTTCTCACCTGCAATTTACAGCCACCAGTACCACAGTTAATTGTAACTATGACACCAAACATAATATTCAAAGTGCTGGAAGTGTGCATTTCTTTTTGGAGCTAACCTCTGAATCTCGGAGAACAGCTTAGTAATAGGTATGTATGTATCACCATGTTTAAAACACTCATACATACCCTCTGCTCTGCAAGGCTCCACTAACAGTAATAGAAGTTCCTTTAGTAGTTGCAATGGAATTCTTCAAATCTTGACTTGAGTGAAGGGGATTGTGATAAATCTTAGATGTCCCCCAACAAAAGAAATCCAACTGCATCAAAATAGGTGAGTAAGATGGCTATTCGACAAGGATCTCTCTTCCCAATCCAGCTTCCTGGAAGATAGATTGGGAAGATCCAACCACTGGAAAATACACTATCAAAATAAACTATTGTAACACCAGGAAGTAGTGATGTTGGCAAGCAAAATTAAAAATATGCAGATACACAAATAATTCCACTGTTGAACTGATTTGGTAAAAGCTAAAGCTGTTATAACAGTGTGAATGTGGTGATCCATAAGTAAGAGATCAACTTGTCGAAAAGTGACTCCTGGTGGAAAACCATCATAGGTGAAATGCTGTGATCATTGTTAGCTAACCAACTTCAAAAGGGACTAACCGACTTTGACCTGTATGAAGCCAGCTGGTAAACTCGGCATACTGCAGCACATGTTGAGCGCCACAATGCCACATCTGTTGGTTTGGAATTTGTTGGCCTAACATGACTACAGGATGAGACCATTTGATCTGGCGACGGATCCTTACACAACTGATAGCCTCGTTCTTAGCCATGAGAAGAGCAGTGATGCTGAACATCAGTCAATTGCACAGCAAACAGTTATCTATGGCAAGCATGCATGGTATCCATCACCACATTACCTTCCACTGACCCCTATCCACTGTCTTCAGCTCTTGGAGTGGTGTAGCTCCTGAGCAACCTGTGTTGTACATGAATTTTTCTTTTGCCAGCAGAAGAGGAATGAATCTCCAGCTAACGTGGTCAATACAACAAATGATGCACCAACTCAACAGCAAACATCCTGGTTTGGGGCGATATCTTCTACGGTTCGTACTCCAGTTTAGGGTCTGTTACAGGAACTCCGATGGCTTGTTGGTATGTTAAAATAAAAATATTCTGGGACCTGTTACAATACTGTTTGTGGCATTAATAAACAATGCCCACCCTCATACTGCAAATGCATTGAATCAATGTCTACAAGATGTCAACATGCTATTGCACCTTGGCCAGCCCAATCTCCAGATTTGTTGCTGATGAAGCATGTGTGGAACAACACCTACCACCTCTGACAACAGGTGCACTGCAACACCATCTTGGGGAAGAGTCGTGGTCAGTATCTTGGGACTCTATACGACATCCGTACAACTGCATTCCTTGTACAGCGGCTGAATGCAGTGCTCATCAGTAAGGATTTACATCATACTAGCATGGCCCTGTAAGCATTCTTTCCCAGCATTACTCTTATCTGAAAAATAATAATTTCTTGCATATCTACTGCCATGTGTATGCAGAAAGTTTTGCAGCACTTGCAAAATTACTTCCTGATGTCGCATTTCTTTTTTTAATTTTATTTTACAGAGTGAACTTGCTGAGAACTGAATGGGGCTCAGTCCTGTTGAAAATAAATGCTAGAAAGAGAGGAAACAGTTGAACACACTGCTGAAATAAGGAGAAAAGGTTTTTTTAGAACACCTGTTTAGGTCTGCAAATTCACTTTTCTATCTAAAAAGTAGAACCTGATAATTTGATTCTCGTGAATAGATCATAGCATTGCTTTCGAAGCAGCATTAAGATATCTAGGAAATTAATCATTTTTGTTCTGATGTGCTTCCCATTGACATAGTTCAAGTTTTCTGATACAGTATATACTTAATATGGGAGAAGAAACAATGATGATAAAATAATGTTATTAAAAATAAGAGAAAAACAGGAATCCAGAGCTGAACATCATGAATGCAGTTGTATCAATATGGTTATAAAACCTTACAACACAAATGAATGTTTACCTGTTGTGCTAGAAGTTCTGCTAATTTCGGATTTTCATCACGTAAAGAACTCAACTTCCTCATTATTGGATGGCTAGAAATGGTAATAAACTTTTTTTAATCGTAGAATCAAATTTCTTCATAAACTAAAAAGTTAAATCATAAATCTTAAAGCACTGAATTTTTTAATTGTACAAAAAAATAGTTTATAGAATCATCATTTTCACCTTAATACTGTGTGAGCTTTTTATGATTTCAATTTATAAAGTCAGCTAATAATATTACAAAACTTGACACATTACAGGAGTTATTTACTGTAAAAATTCACATATTACATGTCTATTTGCATGTGTTTTATGAGACTTTTAAGTTTAATCTGACATACTACAGTGAGAAACAGAAATGTTTTTGAGAAATATCCCGGCTATATTCTTGCAACCTTATCTGATCAAGCTATTTTGGAACTTCCATTGCTTTTGGAAGAAACAGTGGCTGCAATGGAGACCTTGTCTGCAGTACCATATTCTAGCTGTTGAATTAGCTTCTAATTAATACCTTAGATGCATAGAAACACACAGTCTTGGTTAGCACAGTACAGTAATTGCTGGCACACTCAGGTGGAAGCCAAGAGATAAAAATTTCAATTCCTGTGCCAGAATGGCACAATTATCAAAATTTCTGAAACATTCTTCAGGTATGTGGCAGCTACTGCAGGCATTGCTAAGCCTAAAATAACACATATGACACAGACCACTCCCATAAAATTATAAACCATACACAAAATTGGCAGAGCATATAATATCAAAGTGATCTGCAAGATTAGCACAAAGAATGGTCCGATTCCACACATAAAAACAGAATCCTGTATATTTTCACATTTAAAGCAGTCTCTGATTTACTCACAAATGTTACTAAAAGGAAATGACTACAGTACTATTAAATGGAAATTGTATTGTTCAGCAGAAATGGAAATGGTAATAGCTGTACTGAAAAATAGTGTTTCAATAAATGCCAGTGTAACAACAAATTCTCAACAAATGGTAGTAAATATTTTGACAAAATGCATTACTACCTACTATATACACTGAGTACTCACTGAATTATGACTACCTGTACAAAAAGTGAGTTATACTCAATATTAGTGCAATATGATGACGAAAGCAAAAGGAGTGTCTATACAAGGTTAGTAGTTCAGTTAAGAGCAAAGTTGCAGACATGATGGGTAAAACCAAGGATTTATCAGTTTACAAAAGGCCAAACTGTGGGAGCACAAAAGTTTGGCGCATCTATTTTAGAAACGATGACACTTGTAGATTGTTCAAGGTCCTCTTGTGATTAAAATGCATTAGGAGTAGTACTAAAATGGTGAAACAACCAACTAGTGTGTTGCCTTGTACAAGACAATGAGTGCTGAATAGCCCAAAACTACATATGGACCAACCAGGAGCAACATCCCACACGCCTCTGCATTGCCATCCTCTCCTAAAAAGAGTCCACTGACATATACTATTTTTCTGGTGCCAACAACATGCAGATCGAAAAATAGAAGATTGGTAGCAAGTGTGTTTTTCTGATGAATCACGATATGTACTCCATTATGCCGATGGTAGAGTCCATATCTGACACCAGCAGAATGAGACCATGGATCCCTCACACGTGGCATTGACTATCCAGGCTAGTGGGGGTGGTTGTATGATATGGGGCATTTTTATCTAGCAGGAAGCATGTTTGACAGAGAGAACAAATTGGATGGTGAAATCAGTAGGCGAGTGAATTCTTTGAAAGTTACAGCTGCTCTGGGAGGTTTTCACAGGAATGGTGGGTTCTCTAGAGAGTCCCGCATGGCTGTGTATGAAACTGTAATTGTTCCTACTCTGATGCATGGCAGTGGAACCTGGGTACTGCAGAAGAAACACAGGAGTTGTTTGTGTGCTGGAGAAATGAGTTACTTACGTGGGGTTTGTGGCAAGACACTGTCTGATTGTGTGAGGAATGAAGATGTGTTGCAGTTGTGTGATGTGAAGCAAAATGTTGTTAGCAAGGTGGAGACCAATATGCTTCGGTGGTTTGGCCATGTTGGAAGAATGAGCGATGAGATGCTTACTAAGAAAATCTTTTTATCCCAAGTGGCAAGAAGGAAAGGCCAAGGAAGACATGGGTGGATCAGATTCAGGAGTGTCTGTGTGAGAAAAAGATTATGAGTATTAAGTATAAAAGATCTTGTGTACGGCGTGCAATGGGTATCAGTGAAGCATGAGTTGTATGTCAAGATCGCTGTAAATGGAGAAGTTTGATACGACAACAGTTTGTAAAAATATCTGGTAGTTTGTATTTCTTTTTGGAGCTAACCTCTGAATCTAACAGAACAGCTTAGTGATATGTATGTATGTATGTATGTATGTATGTGAACTGTGATCCCTTGGTGAATGAATGTGGACCAACATATAGATACTGACTACTACAAGAGACTGTTTGTAGACCATGTACAGCTCACAATATACCTTCAGCCAGTACTGACTACTACAAGAGACTGTTTGTAGACCATGTACAGCTCACAATATACCTTCAGCCAGAGGGGAATGGGCTCTTTCAGCACAATAATGCCTTGTGTCATCAGGCCCTTTTTCATGAGGGAATGGTTTGACAAACACAGTGATGACACAAAACATCTTAAATGGCAGCCAAACTCACCTGATCTCAACCCAAATTAACATCTGTAAGATATGGAATGCCAGGTGAGTCAGCTAGACACACCACCCAGCTCCATGCCAGAGCTGTGGTGTGGATCACAATACAGACACTTTGGGGAGACAATGCCATGCCAGGTGGCTGCCATTCTCTGGATGAAAGGAGTGCCACAAAGTATTAGGCAGGTGGTCATAATTCAGTGAGCACTCTGTGTATGATTATGCAAACTGTTTCACTTTATAAATGCCACTATAATAAAAACAACTTATATACAATGCTGTTAGTAGTACATGCTGCTTCAAGCAATATTTTCTCCAGACCGACAGTGAGAAGAAATAAAGTGGCATGATTAGGAAGTACATACAGATTGTACAGTTTTAATCCATGTCAGTATTATAAATATTTAACAGGAATTATTGAGGATTAATTTATTAAGGTACATTACCTCTCAAATTTTTGATCTATACACTAGATCATCATCAGAAGTTCTTCTGAAAGCACATGTTTGAGAGGTAATGTACCTTAATAAATTTATCCTCAATAATTCCCGTTAAATATTTATGTTACTAAAAGTAATAAGAGGAAGCCATGAAGTCATTAATTATAAGAATTAATCCATGTGTTATATATTGGGTGTACAAACAAGTTTACATCATTTGCAAATAGATGGCATAACTAGCACAGATTTCATGCGAAGGACAACATGTGTATAAGAAAGTCCTTGCAACAAGCTTTGATAATTAGTGGAGGACAGTTCGCTGTAGTGTGAACATCACTGTTTGTCAGTGCATTGAAAATGTCGAATTTCGTGCAAAAAGAAAAAAAAACAAACAGCATATGCGGGAAGTTTTGCTGCATTACTTTTTTTTTAAAGAAAACTGCTGTCAAAAGTCACCGTTTGCTTGTGGAAGCTTATGGTGAACCTGCTCCAGCTAAAAGCACGTGTAGACAGTGGTTCCGACAATTTAAAGGGAATAATTTCGACGTGGAAGACAAAGAATGTGAAGGTGCACCAAAAAATTTGATGCTGCTGCTTTGGAAGCATTACTGGATGAAGATCTGTGCCAAACAGAAACAGAGTTAGCAATGGTATTACATGTTACCCAACAATGCATTTCTCACGTCTACATGCAGTGGGAATGGTTCAAAAGCAAGGGAATTGGGTCCCACATAAATTGAGAGAAAGAGACATTGCAAAGTGCATAACCATATGTGAATTGCTCCTGCAAAGACACAAAAGAAAATCAGTTTTGCATCGAATTGTTGCAGGAGACGAAAAATGGATTCACTGTGATACTCCGAAACGATCAAAAGTATGGGTGCATCCAGGTATACCAGGTCCATCAATGCCAAAGCAGAATATTCATGGCAGTAAGGTTATGCTGTGTATCTAATGAGATCAGAAAGGTGTGGTGTGTACTATGAGCTGCTCCAACCGTGCCAGACCATCAACACGGAACATTATCAACAACAACTAATCAATTTGAGCCATGCATTGAGAGCGAAACGTCCGGAATATGCGAAAAGACATGACAAGGTGTTTCTCCAGCATGACAATTGCCAGACCTCATGTTGCAATACGGGTCAAAGAAACTGTAGAAGCGCTTGGCTGGGATGTGTTACACCACCCGCCGTATTCACCAGACATTGCGCCATCAGATTACCATTTGTTTCGACCCCTGGAGAGCGGTTCCATTCTTATGAAGAGATCCAAAATTGGCTTGATAACTGGATTGCTTCCAAACAACCAGACTTCCTCTATCATGGAATCCACTTATTGCCTGAAAACTGGGGGAAGGTTGCATGTTGTGAAGGTAAATATTTTGAATAAAATAATCGTTATCTGTCTATAACAAACTACACTGCTGGACAATTGCTAAGGACGGATCATAAACGGCTATATAGCGCATAAAAAGGTAAGTGTGGTTGGATGCCAAGTGAAATAAAATAATGTCAGAATGCCAGGACATTACAAGAAAGACAATTTATTGTGCTCTGAAATCCAGAAGGCTTTGGAACGTGTTCAATGGACAAACAGGCCATTTTGTGCAGAATACCTAAACGTGAAAAAAATGCAATTACCGTCCGCAGGCGTTCCGGCGTAAGATGTCAAAACGGGATATGGCCACCACGGAGGGCGATGCAAGATTTCACACGTCGTGTCATGCTTTGCACAACATTATCAAGCAGCTGTTGGGGTAATTTATCCCATTCCTCTGTCAGTGCACGGATGAGGGTGTCCTTGTTTATTGGAGGGCATTGGCGACCTGCAAGACTCCTCCCCAAAGCATCCCACACATTTTCAATGGGATTCAGATCTGGAGAATGTGCTGGCCATACGAGGCGTTGAATATCCTCGTTCTCAAGACACTCCTGGACAGCGACTGTTCGATGACATGTTGCGTTTTCGTCCATGAAAATGAATCTATCACCGACAGCACCACGGAACATGCGAACATGAGGTAGCAGAACATCATTAATGTATCGTTGGCCTGTCATAGTCCCAGTTGGAAGCACATAGAGGGACGTACGGCCGTTGATCATGATGCCAGCCCATACCATGACACTACATGTCGGATATCGGTCCCTTTCCTGTATGTTTGCTGGACAATATGCAGTACCACTATCACGCCAGATCAGTTGTCGTCGACAATCAGACGATAGACTGTATCTACTCTCATCTGAGAAGAGGACAGCAGACCAGTCGTTATCAGTCCAATTGCGATGTTGATGGCACCATTGCAAACGGGCGGTACGGTGATGTCTGGACAATGGGATGCACACAACAGGACGGCGGGCGTATAGTCCTCCTTCATGCAAACGTCTGGCGACAGTTTTTCGGGAGATCCGCTTGCCAGTAGCAGCCATAAACTGATTTGCTACCTCACTAGCTGTGCTGCGCCGGTGTCTTTTTGTTGATAGCACTATGTACCGATCTTCTGCAGGTGTCGTACTGCGAACACGACCTCCCCGTGACGTTTGCTACACTCTCCATTTGTTTGATATGATTTCCAAAGCCTTGAAACAACACTGTGGCTGACGTCGAACTCCCTGGCAACATCTGTTATTTTTCGCCCTTTTTCAATCTTGCCAATAATACGGCCACACGTAAAATCATCTAGGTGATGTCGGGAAGACATACTGAAAATTGCAAGTTCGTCAATTGATTCTTTCCCTTTCAACTTTGCGTTTGAACAACACCGGTCAATACGCGTCAAATCCATTATATCTCTTATCAGCGCTATGACGTCACGAACAAGTTCGGCAATCCAAAATTTGCATACGCACAACACGTCTTACTGTATCCTGCACTTATGCTAATTTCCACATTTTCCTGCCTTCCATTTTATGGTTGCTATCGTTGCTATTGTCATCCGTCCTTAGCAATTGTCCGGCAGTGTATTTCCTTTTTCGACCAAAAAACGATGTAAACTTATTTGTACACCCACTAATTACATATAAGACAGGGCTGGAAAAATTTTCTAAAACCACATCTTTACGTATTTTTTAACGCCTCTCGCTTCATTGTTGTTGTTTTTTGTGCAAAATCCATATTTGTTAAGCATTTGTAACATTCCCTTCCCTTTCTGCAGCATTTTGGAAATTGACGGTCACATTTAATTTTATTTATCTGTTTTACTTCCAGATGGCTTTATCTCCGATTTTTTTTCTAAAACCACATCTGTACGTGTTTTTTAACGCCTCCCGCTTCATTGTTGTTGTTTTTTGTGCAAAATCCATATTTGTTAAGCATTTGCAACATTCCCTTTCCCTTATGCAGGATTTTGGAAATTGACAGTCGCATTTCATTTTATTTATCTTTTTTTACTTCCAGATGGCTTTATCTCAGATTTTTTTTTTCTAAAACCCCATCTTTATGTATTTTTTAACGCCTCCCGCTTCATTTCCAAAGCTGTATTTACACTGTACTCTGGAAGCTGACTGTTGCAATTTTTTTAGTTATTTCCTTCCAAATAGTTTCATCTCAGATTAATGAGCTTAAAAGTGTTTTTTTTTTCCACATTCTTTTTTATGTTTAGATTTTTATCAAAACTATAGAACCATAAGATTTATAGACCGAATTTGAATTTCATTTAGCAGTAAGTAGTTTGGGTAATAGGCAGTGCTTAATACGCTTATATTATTACTTTGTTCCAACATCATCACCACCATGCATTAGGTTTGTGCATGATGCTTTGAAATTTGCTTTGGTTTCACCTGGCTCGTAAATTTTGGAGCTGGCTCCTAGATCTGGAGCTTATTTATCCAGCCCTGATATAAGAAGTTTCCTCTACATTTTAAAAAGAAGAAATATTCCAAAAGAAAAACTGTATAGGGGTGAAACAAGCAATATCACAAGAAAGTATGAGATCAAACCACTGACACTGTTTACATTTCTCAAATACAGACAGAAGATTGAAAGTAGCATTGATTCTACCAAAACTGAACAATGGAGAAAAAAATAAACTAGGACTAAGAATGGTGGACAAAGCTGAATGGCCACTTTGCTGTGTGACCAATCCCAGTGCTTCACATGGCAGTTCAGCACAACGTATCTACAGGAGTACATATTGACTCAAAAGAATTCAAAAATACTATGACACCTGTCATAAAGTAATCCAAAGGATGCTATGGCATCATGAAGACAGGAGTAGATTCAAGAAATCATCATTTAACTCATCTCTATAAGTATTGCTGCTGAAATAGTGGTGTTTTACAAGTTAATCCCAAACATAATGTTAAGATGCAATTGATGCACAGGCTGTAAATGTTTAAACAAAATAATTACTGTCATACTGTGGTTTGCCCTCGTTTCACATGCTAATGAAATTTGTGGTTATTCCTTCCCAAGCAGGGGAACTTGGGCAGTTTTTATATCTTTCTTCTCCTGCTACTTGATGTGAGATGCTGCAGCTATCCATTGATTAATTTTTGCAGCTTAGAAATAAGGATATTTCATCATCATCGAGACCCCACTATAGGTTTAGAATCCTGTCACTAAGCCTAAGGTGGGGCCACTATAGGTTTAGAAACTTCTGTCACTAAGCCTAAGACAAGGGGGGAAACCCTGAAACTTGCATGGTCTCCTGACACCTGACTGCATGCTACTCGAATTACATGTTGAAAGGGGGAACAGGCAGAGTGCCTTAACAGGGCAGGGGGCACAAAAAAGGGGGTGAAAAATTAGAGGCGAAGTATATGCTGAGGTGTTAAGGATGGAAATTGTAAGCTACTATGCTGGGCATTGGCATGTAAGCCTACTGCTATTTTGAAGCACATGTTATGTTCGAAGTTGGTTGCAAATGCTGTTGGAAATTTAGGTTGTAAGCATAGATTTGTGGGGAGCCTCCCAGACAAAGTGTGTGGCAATAATATTTCATATTGGAGTGCTTTAATACCCTCTTTTTCCTACTGCATTCAAGTTGGAGTTTCAGTTTTACCTGAGCTTCAACTTAACAGCTTTCTTTATCAAACAGAGCTGACCACTAACTTTTCCTGTGTGTTTTCCAATAGCTGTGTAAGCAATTTGAATTACTTAACACATTTTTAAAGTCACATTGGCTCATTATGGTGAAAAAAATTCTATGCAGTTTTGTGCGGAAGAGCTTGCTGTTACACAAGGAACAATTATAGCGGAGTAAATCCGTTTACTTTCATGGTGTAAATTTGTATAAAGATTTGCCAAGCTTTCACACTCCACTGGGAGGCTTTCCAAGGCAATGAAGACATAAAATGCAGGGAATTAGAACATGTAAGAAATAAAGATGATTTTTTGAAAATAACATGGGTGACATAATGAGCAGTAATTACATGAGTTTTTACCATGCAACTATGTGGTGTACCGCAATGCGTTTCTATCTTTTAGCAACGCATGCCAAACCATTGGTAGTTCCATAGAGACCATGTCATTGCATGCCAGTTTGCTGGAAAGGATTTAGACTGTTTCCTTGATGGCAGTTTCTTTAAAGTTCGTGTAAGGGACAATTCTTCTAATACTATTCCATAACAGAGCGGCCGAGCAATGTATAACTTTCTCTGGTGAGGGCTGTATTCTGCATGTCCTGGTTAACACTTCGGACTTTCGCTATAAGCTGCGTTTTCACGACCTAGTGTATTAAAAATAAGAGCTTGCTCTTGAAAAGAAAAAAGAAAACATGCTTCTTCTTGCTATGACAATATGTTAAAATACCGCCATGAACATAGATCACCACCAAAAATTTAAGTTCATATTAAAAAAAAATTTTCTGCAATATTAAAAGAAAAAAAAAAAAAAGCATTTCACTGAATTATTTTCGAAGGTAAGATGCTTTTTGACCACTGAATTTTGCACATTCTAGGAAAACCAAAATACCAGCCCATAACTTTGATATTCATTCATTGCTTCTGTGCGAGTTGCCCAAGAGTAATCAGCTGTTAACAAACGCAATCGATGCTACCACATGCATAGCTCAGCTTTTAGAAAAACTGGTGTCATCACATGCACACACTAATGTGGGAACACTTTACTGCTTATGCCAGTTAGCAAAATTTCTCTTTAAATTCGTAACTACAACAATCAAATTTATTGCACTTCAACTGCTTTTATTAAACACATCAATAAAACATAGCAGAATACTATTGCAAATGGAAGAAATGTAAAATCAATTTCTGTTACAGACAGGAAAAAAAAAGAAAGAACCAAAATAATAATGTGTATCATTTACCTGAGATTTAGCTCTAAACAGGGTTCCAGAATTTTATATCTCTGCTCCTCTGTCATTTGTTGAAGTGAAGTTCGCACATAATGCCGTGCAGCAGACATTTCTTCAACTGAGACAAGGCAAGGATGAGTTGATAACCTTTTGGTTACCTGGAAATAAAAATGCATGTCATACAATTTAGAAAAGTTCAAAATGCAGATATAATAATTTATCACCGCTAGTTATGAAACACTCACACCACAGTTACAAAAAGTTATAGTACTAATACAACTGGATGAAATCATTTGAACTGTCCTCCAAAGGCTGAAATGAAACTGGCTACTTACCAAGCATACAAATGCATTCTGTGGTCAGATAACTTCAGTCATTCTTCAATACCTGTTTGGAAGCAAAGAATGAAGGAAAAAACTTCCACATCTGCAATTTGGTTTCACCACAAAGCTGAAGAATATTTCAATAATGTGATTTCTAAGAGAAGGCAGGTTTTACACTACTTTACTTCAGAGATTTTGCAGAGAAATATTTTCCATACTGTAGTGAAGCCAAATTGCAAATTTCTGAATTTTTGTTCTTTGCTCCCATAACAGCTTTATTTAAAGAATTGCTGCATTATGATTGAACTACATGGACAATCACTATTGTTCCACACATTTGGAAAGATGGTAAAATTTCAGCTGCTTCATGTGCTTCTGACTAACATGCAGTGTTGCATCAATCATGAACCTATCTAAGCTACCTCACATGTTTGCATTTACAGGCACGCCTGCACAAAGGCTTTCTTTAATATAATAATATTGGATATAATAATATTGGTGAGTTAGCAGGTATCTTCAGTTATGTACACTTCAATAAAATTACACAAGATCAAGATATGGGCACCCTCTTTTAATTTGTACAGTGGAGCATTTGATAAACACATGTACAGCACACTTCTGATTTTACAGGGTAATGGAGGGGATGCATGTATAATACAAAATTTATATTTTATTATGTTTTACAAATATTAATAACAAATAATTCTTCATTTAATAAGATATAATCTGTGACTCTTGCTTATCTTTGAGAATCCCTTAGATGTTTCCTCAGGTCTGTCGTCCAAATTTTCCTTACAGCTATGATAGTATGATGTTCAAGGTCCTTCCTGATTCATATGCTTAACAAAGTGATAAAGCATAATGCTGTGGTGTGACATACACATGTCAATTTTCTTCATCACACTATTCCTGTTTCTGTAACAATGCCATATACAAGGTGTGGTCAAGGATTTTGGAAAATGGCCTCAGTGTAGCACTAGTGTGTGTGTGTGTGTGCTGTGGTTTGGACCTTGACTGTTATTCTACAGTAGAATGTACCGAGTCATATGATGTTTCACTGTATTCTCTGTCTTGCTTCAATGTCTAGTTTTACAAAGTAGAGGGGATGCATGTTGATTGCCCTTTGTGCTTTTATGTCTTTGTGAGAATGCTCATTTCAAAGAACAGTGCATACGCTTCAAATAAGGCAGCTACCATTTTGTTTTAGAGTCGTACTTGTAAATGCATGTTTCGTCAGAAGCTGACCTTGAACAGAAAGTTTGGTGTCTGTTTCAAGTTTCTCTTTCAACTATGTATGCATATTCACCCGGGATGGTTTCTGTTCATTGTGATACAAATTTCACAGCAATTCATCCTGTGTTAAAATCATTCGTTAAAATGTTCTGGCAGGTACCAAAAGAAATAACCAATTCAGATGCCATTTCTTGAATAATAACAAGTCTACTATCTCGTACAATTTCTATAACTCCATGCGTTTCACACACACACACACACACACACACACACACACACACACACACACACACACACACACACACACACACACACACACACACACACACACCGGGATTGGGTGTTTAACTACCACCATCAGCAACTCGATGGGCTATAAGCAGTCACCTATCCCTAATTTAGAGCCACTGGTTCCAGGGAAGGGAGACAGCCAGTGCTATAAGACAAACACAACATCCATGCCTCATCGCGATTTGAACTCAGACCTATCTTGGACGAATGGTCAGAAGCCAGTGGTTAGACCAATGCATCAGTGGGGTGGCTCATGCACATTTTCACCAGATTAAAAAGGTACATTAACTTAAGGACACAAAAAGCCATAAATGTTTTGTGTCTGCAACAGAGCTGAGCCCGAATCGGACTCGGGCTGTAGAATATTTACTGTGGCTCAGGCTCTTACAGAGAGGGAGAGCAAGATAAATTTTTTTATATATAAATGCGATTTTATATGATTTAACAAATGAGACATTTTATAGCTGGCAAAGAGAAGTCTTCGACAACTGGTTCTGGTAGGGGAGCGGGCTTTGAGATGGCCATTTATTCCGGGCTTTGGTAGAAAATGCCATAGGCCACGCATTAGTGCATTTCTGCAGAGAATAAAAAGTCTTTTCAAGAACTATAGATATTGGATAGTTGATAGCATGCCGATGATAATTTACCCCCTACCTCCACACAGTAGCTCCCTGCTAATTCTAGTTAGCAACATACATATTAGAGCGCATTATGACACGATAATATTAGCATTATTTGAGCAACATACAATTGCAACACTACCCGATCAGTTTGGATTCCCGACCCGAAGCACTTCAGGTGGAAATGAATAGTCAAAGAAAATCGCACAATTACACTATAAAAATAGAGGTCCCTTCCCCATTCCCCATTTAAGAAATACATTGGTTAATTGCAGGAGGAGGAGAGAGTGGAGTGTGAAAAAGGAGATGTTTTTTATTAATGGTTGAACAGGCTAGCCAGTTTTCAAGCTCGTTCGGGTCCGGGCTGATGTACCACGGGCTCGGATGGTCTCTGACTCCGAAAATTGAGCCCAAACTCAGCTCTAGTCTGCAACAGTGCTGAATTTGGGTTCAATTTTAAGTGCCTGAACCCAAAGTTTACACAGTGAAATAGAACCTGGGTCCAACAGAACCCTAAAACTGTGACTAACCTGTTTTGGCATTAAATAAATATATATATATATACATACATACCGGGTGATCCAAAAGTCTTGCTTACGAACTTTTTGTAAAAGTTTTCAGTTAACGTAACTAGCGTGATCAAGTTACCTTTATTTGTTAATATTGTTACGTGTTTTGCCCATCATCGTCATGTCTTGCACATTTTTAAAACGTAATAACTCGCGGAGTTTTGAGAGTAGGGCAGCACGGTTTGCGTAGAAATGATCGGAATGACATCGGGTTTTTTTATGAAATCACATAAATTTTTACTCATTTTACTTACATTTTTCATCGCCAGATGGCACCATATGCGAACAGGTCTCGGATAGTGGGTATAAAAGCAGCAGCTGGGAAGCAACCACAAGTCACAGCGGTCTGTGTCAGTATGCTGTCATTACCGAACAAAGCACTCTTGGTGAAATTGTTCTATTGTATGGCCAACACTTACGACGGATTCTGCACCCGTACAAACTGCAATGGCATCACAAACTGCAAGCTGGCGATTACGTGCAGCGTCAGGAGTTCGCAGCATGTTTTTTTTTTTTTTGACAAATGGATGTCGACGAGAACTGGTTGATCAAGGTTTTATGGACTGATGAGGCACACTTTTCCCTAAACAGAGCGGTAAACACGCACAACTGCCGCATCTGGACCAGCCTACGGAACATCCCCGAGCAGTCGTTGAAGCGCCACTTCATCAGCCGAAAGTAACAGTGTGGTGTGGATTCATGGCTTCCTTCATTAGCGGTCCTTTTTTTTTTTTTAAAGAGATCCGCGGCATCTCCGTAAAAATTGTTTCAGTGACAGGTTCATGTTATGCGAACATGTTACGAACGAACGTTATCCCTAGCTTGCAAGAGTGGGATGCAGTGAATCTGTGCACATTTATGCAGGATGGAACACCACCCCACATTGCACATTCCGTTAAGCAACTGCTGCAAGAGACGTTTTGCGCAAATCGTGTGTTGAGCCGACACTTTCCGAAGGTCTGGCCTCCTCGGTCACCAGACCTGACACCCTGCGATTTCTGGCTCTGGGGTTACCTAAAATCACAAGTGTACAGATGTTGCCCCACTTCATGCCATTCGACACCATGGGGCTGCTATACCACCGGACATGCTCTTCAATGCCGTCCATGGTGTTTTCTCTCATCTGCAGGCAGTGCTGAAACAGGGTGGCCATCACACTGAACACCTGGTACAATGAGGTGTCTAACCTGGTACAACTAGGTGTCTATTTTTCTCGACACTTCCAACCTGTGGTTGCTGCGCCATCTGGCAATGAAAAATTTAAGTAAAATGAGTAAAAATTTATGTGATTTCATAAAAAAACCCGATGTCATTCTGATCATTTCTATACAAACCGCGTTACCCTACTCTCAAAACTCCGCGAGTTATTACGTTTTCAAAATGTGCAAGACTTTTGGATCACCCGGTATATGTAAATCTCTTTTTACAGACTTCCACTCTCACCTCCCCTTCTTCAATTAATAAATGTCTTTCTCAACTGGGAAGTGTGGAAGGGATACCTATCTTTTTCTATAGTACAGACACACGATTTTCTTTGACTATGCATTTCCCCTTAATGCATCCACAAAATTGAGCTGTGCTGCAATCTACGTACATTGCTCGATAAAATTAGAAGCAAACTGCTGTATGGGAGGGTGTGAAATTTTGATGGTGTCATGTTTAGTATCTATAGTTCTTGAAGATGAATTTCCTTCTCCGCAGATATCCACTAAAGCGTGGCCTATGTCGTTTGCTACCCAAGCCTAGAATAAATAGCTCTCTCCGGTCCTCGTTCCCAGACCCAGTTGTAGAAGAATCCCCTTTAGCAACTCGGAAGTGTAATTGATGACTCGTAGGCTAAATCCATATAAAA
Organism: Macrothele yani; assembly: GCA_039090855.1. Lineage (NCBI taxonomy): Eukaryota > Metazoa > Arthropoda > Arachnida > Araneae > Macrothelidae > Macrothele > Macrothele yani. The sequence goes on from CM077004.1 coordinate 47,086,465, forward strand.
TCACAGTTGAATAAAGTTAAAAAGTGAAAAATTCTCACAGAGTCCCAGCCTGGGGCCCGAACTGTAGTAACCACTATGAAGTTCGAGCCTGGCTCGGCCAATCTCGGCACTAGTCTGCGGCCGACATCACGCCCGGATCAAACTTTGAAAACCATGTAAATGTTTCTGTTTTGCTTGTCGTTTCTTCCCAAAAAGCTGTTTTTCAACATTTGATAGGTTTTTGATGCAGTCATTCTTAACTTAAAACAAAATTTGATGCACACATGCTGGTAGTCAAAATTGGGTATTCCAAGGTTTGTACTCTTCCAAGCAAAATAAATTCAAACACTTTTCAAGGACTTTTTTAAATCAAATTATCATATGTATGTGCTGCCGGGTGGTCAGTAGGTAGGTATTTTATTAAGTTCAAACCATTAAACTTAGCTGGGACGAGAGCCCCCTTCTTGACCTGCCTGTTATCCCTTGCTACCCTGTTGGTTTATTTTATTAACTTTGAACTGCCCCCTCTGTTTTGGTGTTTTTTGAAATGATTTTATTTTGTGGAATATTTTGAAAGGGCACATTATTTTCGTATTCACCTCCGGCAAGAACGCATTCCTAACCCAAGACAACAGAAGCCCATCACGATTTACGAATACATTATTCCACTTATTTTACTCCCATGGCTAACAAACAAAAAAAAAAAAAAAAAAAAAGTTTTCAAGTACTATTTACAGTCTTACCTTTTTTCAAGTACTTGAAAATTTGAAAATGAACTTCATTTTTTTAAGGAGCATACAAAACATGCATTCTCACAAAGTTGAAAAATTGTAAGATATGTGCAACACATGTTCACTCTATTTCATAGAAGTGGACAGAAGAAGCAACACAGAGAACCCTATGATGTGTCATATGACTCATCACATTCTATTTTAGAAGATGTCAAGTGCACACACACTGAGGTCATTCTGGAAGCTTCTTAATCACACCTAGCAGTATTGTAATCCTGATTTATGTTAATCACTTTGCATGAATCACTTTTTGCCACACATCGCTTTTTTTTTTGACACTCAAAATTTTTTGCACTATATAGGCCTGCAGTATGTCATTATCTCAGAAACTTTACTTGACACAGAATCCTGTTCTACATTTAGAATACATTGCTCCCCTAATATAACATCATCTTTAATACCATGGATTCAGATATACTGCAGGCCTCTCCTGTTCCTAGTGTCCAACACTATGCTATTGTAGCCATCAGTTATAGCATGGTTATCTTATAATGTGGGTCGAATCCCAACTTCTTAAATCTGCATTATAACCAAGGAGCGGTGTATTGTTTCTCCATGATCTAGTGTTAGCAATTTTACATTGGACCCTGCATAAGACACATTATGTGGCATCCACTACCTTATCAAATGGGAAAAGGGGAGCTGCGATGCCCAAGAAAATTGAATGCAGTGAGAGGGGTTGAATATCCATATGATGCACACACAGAAATATATCCACTTTTATATTTATGATTTCTACATATTTATAGTGCACAACTTTAGGAATCAATAAAGAAAAAATCATGAGGACACATAATTTGTGCTTACATAACTGATAATATACTATAGGAATATATATATCAAACAACACTATGCTCTCAAAAGTTAAGGGACAATACTGTGATTACAGAAAATTATGTGTGACTGTGAAATATACAATATATTACCCTATAAAAGCAATGATGTTATTTTCAAGGTAAGACTGACTGGCATTTGCAAGAGAAGAGTTGAAAGATTTGAAGACAAATTATTATTGGATGTTGTATCAGGAACTCTTTGTGTAACAGTTAGACACAGCATGTCCACAGTTCATAATGTGCAGAAGAAATATGAGGATTGTACCAAACATTATCCTTGTAGGGCCGTAATTTGCATAACAATAACTGTATATATTATTAACTCTGTTAGATGTAAATTGCATTTATATCTGACATATCATGTTTTTCATATGCAAGCGTTTGTGAACTATTAATACAGAGTTAAAAATAAAACAATGTCATGAAATTTCCAACATAGATTGTTGTAGGACTTCTGACTTCAGGACAGACTAAACAAGGTCTACAGGGAAAAAATACCTGACACAGATGAAGTTCACCAAAGCAGCACCAAACCATCAAGGACAACCTGCGAACATGGAGGCCCACAGTTATGGCCACTGATTACGGCCAACAACTGATAACTGACTTGATATACACTGAAGAGCAATTGAATTAGAGACAGCTGGCGTTATGCAAGTGTGGCGCTGTGGGTGGCCCTGTAAACGGAAACTACATGATGTATACAAAGAAAGGTAACTTGATCACGCTAGTTACGTTAACTAAAACTTTTACAAAAAGTTCGTAAGTTGGAAGCTTTCGACCTTATCTTAGGTCTTCATCACGCCAATGGAGGACTAAAATTGTTGCCAGATTCTACATTTGAATTTTCCTATTTTTGTTGCCAAAACTTAGAATTGATCTCCAGATCAACGGAATGTAGAGAGGAGATTCGGAGTTGCAAGTCTTTGGGTTGAAAAAATTTCTATGCTTTCACGGTAACGGAGGGCAAAACGATTGTCAAACGAAGCAATTCGTTTTGCTTCGTTCCAGTGGGGAACTGCAGAAGTGTCTTCCATTGTCAAAATAGACAAGGCAGTGTTGGGATTGCCTTCGAAACATCTTTTCTGTGTTCTAAAATTCTATGGCTAATGCTCCTGTATGTGCTTCCAATGTATAAGTTATCCCCAGTAGAAGAAGAGATAGGAATGCAGTAAACTCCTGGGAGGTTCAGGCTTTCAACTTTGTCCCTATCCCTTTGTAGAAGTTTCATGATGTTTGGGGTAGATTTAATGGCAAGATGGTAACCAAAACTTCTAAAAAGGATCTGTAACTTATAAGCATAGGAAGGATGGTAGGGAACCGAACCACAGAATTTCAGGTCTTCTTTCTTGTGAGGAAGGAGGCATTCGATTTTCGAATGGTTTTCAAATTTCTTTATGAGGGAGTTAACTGTAACAGCAGGGAAACCATGAGAGAGGGCTATTGTAGAAATTTTGGAGAGTTCTTCTTGAAGAGAGAGTTGGTTGTTGCAAATGATATGAGCCCTGTGGATGTAGGACTTCAATGCTGCAAGCTTGTAGAGATGCAGGGTGCAAGATTTGTAGGGAATGATGTTAGATAACATCATTCCCTACAAATCTTGCACCCTGCATCTCTACAAGCTTGCAGCATTGAAGTCCTACATCCACAGGGCTCATATCATTTGCAACAACCAACTCTCTCTTCAAGAAGAACTCTCCAAAATTTCTACAATAGCCCTCTCTCATGGTTTCCCTGCTGTTACAGTTAACTCCCTCATAAAGAAATTTGAAAACCATTCGAAAATCGAATGCCTCCTTCCTCACAAGAAAGAAGACCTGAAATTCTGTGGTTCGGTTCCCTACCATCCTTCCTATGCTTATAAGTTACAGATCCTTTTTAGAAGTTTTGGTTACCATCTTGCCATTAAATCTACCCCAAACATCATGAAACTTCTACAAAGGGATAGGGACAAAGTTGAAAGCCTGAACCTCCCAGGAGTTTACTGCATTCCTATCTCTTCTTCTACTGGGGATAACTTATACATTGGAAGCACATACAGGAGCATTAGCCATAGAATTTTAGAACACAGAAAAGATGTTTCGAAGGCAATCCCAACACTGCCTTGTCTATTTTGACAATGGAAGACACTTCTGCAGTTCCCCACTGGAACGAAGCAAAACGAATTGCTTCGTTTGACAATCGTTTTGCCCTCCGTTACCGTGAAAGCATAGAAATTTTTTTCAACCCAAAGACTTGCAACTCCGAATCTCCTCTACATTCCGTTGATCTGGAGATCAATTCTAAGTTTTGGCAACAAAAATAGGAAAAATTCAAATGTAGAATCTGGCAACAATTTTAGTCCTCCATTGGCGTGATGAAGACCTAAGATAAGGTCGAAAGCTTCCAACTTACGAACTTTTTGTAAAAGTTTTAGTTAACGTAACTAGCGTGATCAAGTTACCTTTCTTTGTTAATATTGTTACGTGTTTTGCCCATAATCGTCATACATGATGTATGCAGTGATTCAACAATATAAGGAGTGATGCGACGGGAATCAGTAAGAGTCGGACGCAGTATGGGTAAGACGAAGGATCTAAGCGCATTTGATCGTGGGAAAATTGTTGGGGCCCGACGAATGGGTCACTTCATCTCGGAAGTCGTGCAGGCACTGGGATTTTCACGAGCCACTGTGTCACGGATGTGCCGTGAGTACAGTACATCGAATCCGGTAAAACCATCTCTGCAAGGGCCAACTGCCATGGACAACAGCGTGTGGATGAGCAGGGTCATCGTTGGCTAGCTCGCATTGTAACAGCGGATAGACGGGCCACAATGCAAGAAATCACTCAGCAATTTAACGCTGCTGCACAAAAATGTGTAAGCAGCCACACCATCCAGAACCATCTCCTCGCTATGGGGTACAGAAGCCATCGTCCCATGAGGGTACCGATGCAGACTGTACATCACAGGGTGCAAAGATTAGCATGGGCGCGGAACATCGCCACTGGGCCCTAGACATGTGGAAAAATGTTGCCTGGACTGGTGAGTCGAGATTCACGTAGGTACATGTGGATGGCAGGATACGAGTACGTCACAAACCACATGAAGCGATGGATCCTTCTTGCCAGCAGGGTACTCTTCAAGCTGGTGGGGATGGCATTCTCGTCTGGGGACTGTTTACGTGGACTGAAATGGGACCCCTGGTACGTGTGACATCGTCCCTCACAGGTCAACGTTACCGGGATATCCTGGACGACCATTTGCTCCCGTTTGTGCGTCTTCAACATCCCACCGGGGACCTCTTCTTGCAACACGACAATGCACCGTGCCATTGCTCCCGAATTGCATCCGAATGGTTGGATGAACACTCCACTGACGTGACCTCGCTTCCTTGGCCAGCTAGGGCACCTGACCTCAATCCCGTCGAGCACATCTGGGATGCCATCGAGAGAGATGTTCGAGGCTCTGACTCCCCCTCCATCAAATCTTCGTGAACTGTGGGAGCTTGTTCAGGGATCGTGGATCCGTATGGCTTCCCAACGCTTCCAGTGTCTTGTCGAGTCCATGCAGAGACAAATCGCTGCCATATTCAGGGCGAAAGGTGGTGCTACACGTTACTAGACAGGTATCTCTAATTCAATTGCTCTTCAGTGTATGTAGACAGGTGTATAACCTTATCTCAGGTGCATAATCTTACGTAAATACATGGTTTTAGAATACTGTTGATCAGGACAGTTTAAGCATTGCCCTTAAAATCCTGCTTTCATGTTAAAAATGTTTTTAGTGCTTCAGCTTCAGACAGTTAATTATCTTACATACTGTATATTTTGCGTTAGATGTAAAATGCATACAAATGATTGTCTTGACTCACCTTATTTCTTCATTAGTATCAGAATTGTATAACTTCCCATGCTAAAAAGTTCAAATCTTCTACCAGGAGCTTTACCCATTTAATGTATTAGGTGCTTGAATTAATTCCTGCTGTTTTTTGCCACACAAACACCTGCATGTTGCCACAGAACGGTACAGGATAGTATATTCAAAGTAGTGTCCATTGACAGCTATGACCCTTTCCCACCGTTGGGGTAACAAATGGATTCCGCGGTAGAAAAATGCAGGTTCTTTCGAGGCGAACCATTCATCGAGCCATTTTTGGATATCCGTGACAGAAAGGAAGTGGTGCTCCGACAGTCCACGTTGTAGCGACCGGAACAAATGGAACTCCGAGGGAGCAATGTATGGGGAATAAGGCGGGTGGGGTAAGACATCAAAGCCAAGTGCCTCCAAGAGTTCCTTCACGGATTTGGGGACATGAGGCCTAGCATTGTCATGGAGAAGAATAACCTTGTCATGTCTTTTGGTGTATTGCGGCCGTTTCTCCGTGAGTGCACGTTTCACATCGAGTAATTGACGTCAGTACCGTTCAGCATTGATGGTTTCATCGAGTTGCAGCAGCTCAGAATACACAACACCGACTTGATCCCATCAAATGCACAGCATCATCTTCCTGCCATGGATGTCCGGTTTAGGCGTGGAGGTTGATGGTTCACCAGGGATGAACTCATGATTTCTTGCACTTAGGATTGTCGTAACGAATCCATTTTTCATCGCCAGTCACTATTCGATGCAAAAACGACTTCTGTTTGTGTCATTGCAGCAGCAATTCACACATAGCTTCACGTTTGATGTCGATTTCCCGCAACGCACGTGGGATCCAGTTTCCGAGCTTCTGGATCATTCCCACTGCCTTTAAACGTCTGCTAACCATTGACTCATCGACCCGTAGTGTTTCAGACAACTCGTGGAACGTCTGACATGAATCCTCATCCAATAAGGCCTCAAATGCGCCATCTTAGAACTTTTTCGGCTGCCCAGGGCGCTCTTTGTCCTTCACGTCATATTCGTTGGCTTTTAAGCTTCGGAACCACTCTCTGCATGTTGTTTCCGATAGGACATGTTCCCCATAGGCCTGCACTAGCAAACAATGACTTTCCACTGCAGATTTCTTGAGATGAGAGCAGAATAGTAATGCTTCCCGCAAATGCTCCTTTTTTGGTACGAAACTTGACATCGTGAATGCGATACAAACTAGTGTTCTGTGCCCTTCGATCGCATGTCACACACTGCTTCGCCCAGACTACGGACGGTACGTGCGTGCGCAAGGGAGGTCACGTGTGGCCCAGGCCACAGCGCACCACTGCTGCGCTCTATTGGGCAACAGCGGGAATTAATTCAAGCACCTAATAATTCAGAACTATTTATTCTATGTCAGTCTTCATTAGTCATTGCTTAAAATACCAAAGAAAGGGGTTAGATACTTTGTTTAAACTTTGGCAAATAGTATTAAAAGGCATATGTCCTAAAATACTCATTTCCCCTCTCATTTGTATGAGATATCCTTGCTGCACTTTTTCAGGTGCATTTTGTCTGCATCAACCACACAGATATTTTCAAAATTTCTCCTTGGACTGAATCCTTGGTATTTTGGGGAGAACTATCCAACACTATACATAATTCTCCTTCTTTATCATTATTAGTTATTTAGGTCTAATGTACCAATGGTACATACATATCACTAAGCTGTTCTCTGATATTCAGAGGTTAGCTCTTCACAGAAAGAACACTGTTGTTGTATCAAAAGTCTCCATTTACAGCGATCTCGGCACACAGCTTGAGCTACGTTAACATCCATCACACGCAGCACAGAAGACCTTTTGTACTTCATGCTCATTATCTTTTTCTCATTCAGGCATTCCTGAATCTGGTCCTCCCATGATTTCCTTGGCCTTCCTCTACCTTTCTTTCCTGCCACTCGGACTAAATAAATTCTCTTAGTAAGAATCTCATAACTCATTCTTTCAGCATGGCCAAACCACCTAAGAATATTAGTCTCCACCTTACTAGCAACATTTTGCCTCACATTACACATCTGCACCACATCTTCATTCCTCACACAATCAGATCGTGTCTTGCCACAAATCCCCTAGTAAGTAATGCATTTCTCCAGCACACAAACGACTCCTATGTCTTCTTCTGCAGTACCCAGGTTTCACTGCCATACATTAAAGTAGGAACAATTACACTTTCACATACAGCCACTCAGGACTTTCTTGAGAACCCATCATTCCTGTGAAAATGTCCCAAAGCAGCCACGACTTTCAATGAAGAATTCATTCACCTACTAATTTCACCATCCAATTTGTTCTCTCTGTTAAATATGCTATCCAAATATACAAATTCATTTACCTGATCAATAATGGTGCCATTTAGACTTATCCTGCATACAGCACTAGCAGTTTCTCGCTCAAAAACCATAACTTTGTTTTTTTCCTTACTTATACTCAGTTTGAAATTCATACAAACTTCATACATGCAGGCCAGCATACTCTGAAACTCACTTTCACTCGCTGCCAATGGGACTGTGTAGTCAGCATATAGCAATCTACACACATGGACATTACCAAGACATAAACCAGTATTGTCCATTTTGGCATCACGCATCCATAAATATATTAAACAGCCACACTAGCGCATGTCGTGTACGAATAAATAGCGTTATATCAAAATGGTTTTCTATTGGAGCAGGAGGCAGACAGGGTTGTGTAATGTCACCATGGCTGTTATATACCACTGATGAGATAATAAAATACCAATTGTCCCATGCATACAGAACAAGAAAAAATGCTACACCAGAAAGCTTGAAGTTTAGACTGGCAGGACATTGAATAATAACAACAAAACAGAAACAGCACTACTTCAGTACTGTATGGAAAATTAACCTGCACCAAACTGAGAAAGCATACAACTAAAATTTAAGCACAAAAAAAAAAAAAAAACAGCAGAAATTATCACCACTGAGTCTTTTATGCATTGAAAAAATGAAGAAAATATATTACAATAATATAATTCACCATTTACAGCTCCATCAAATATAGAAACATTTAATATGCCCAAAAGGGAAAAAGCATTTAAAAAAAACAACTGAAAGAGTTATCTCATCACCAATAACATGATGACAAGGATGAGTGATGTGTCAGAACCTGAAGAACTAATAACGGCAAAGGAAGAGAGTGATGTATATCAATTAAAGTCCTCCCCAACTACCAAGAATGCGATTCTAGGAAAGCTCATCACTGCTACAGATGTTTGTGTGGTTACAGCAGATAAAATGCGTTTGGGAAAGTACACTTGTGAGGAAATTTTAGGTAAATGAAGGGGGTAAAGGCAGGCATTTTAGGACACAAGCCTTTTAACACTATGCACCAAGCTTTTTATTAAGTATCTAACCTCCTTTATTTGTTATTTTAAGCAATGCCTAATGAAGACTAAATTGAACCTACTTGGCAACACAACTTATGGAGTTCTGAGGTTGTATGAAGAAAGAAGATGGGCCCAAAACAATCATTTGTGTACATTTTACATCTAATGAAAAATGTATATGATGTGATTAAATATCTAAAGCTGAATGAAGCCCTGAAAGCAACTTTAACATGCAAACAAGATTTTAAGAACAAAAGCTAAAAGGTCCTAATCAATGATGGGTGAATAACCATCAAGGAGATCTCTAAACCCTTTGCATTGCCATCATAATGCTATGAAAACAATCATCACAGACTTTGGGTTGAGGTACGCAATGAGAAGTTTTGGCGATATTTGAAGACAGGCCCAACGATAGGATTTTTGGGGCCCTGGGCAATCTTGAGGCTGGGGCCCCCAAAGTTTACCCCAGTCCCTCCTCCCCATAAAAAGATTTTAGAAGAGTGCAGAATTAATACACTTTAGATTAACCACAGGTACAAAACCCTGTACAAGATAAAACACACTTCCATCAAATTGCTAATATTTTATCAGAATTATTTTATGGTTATGCACAATTCTGAAATTCATTCTTAACTTATACATAGATTCACTTGACATAGTCTTAAAGCTGAAACTTCTTTATTAAATGTTGAGTGCTCAATATTTGAAAACTAAAACAAGGTTACCTTTTTTGTCAAATTAATTATTAATTTACAAAAACACTTTATAATTAAATATCAAAATATATATTTTTTTATAATAAACAAATGTGGTTACCTAATAGTTCTTATAGTTTCTATAAAATAGCTTTTCTGGCTCTTTTTAAATGCAAAGTTGTCAATTACTTCATTAAATTTCAAAGTACGAAAAAAATCTGCCTCCATGGCAAGAGTCGTTTCGTTAGTCCACACAGTCTTTCTTGTCCCATGGTTGATCCATCATAAATTTTGATCCTTTTCAAAACACTGAAAGATCTTTCAGCTCCTCCTGCCACTGCAAGAATACAGAATAGCCTGATGGCTATACACGCATTTGGGTACAAAGACCAATTTTTTTTTTTTTGGAAGAGTCAAAAATTGGCCTGCTTCTATTGGTAAGGAAGTTAGTTAGTACAGGAAGTTCCTTTTTTTAGTTTTTGTGACTGAGAGAATGCAACAAGCAGGGGGAGGAGGGGGACAAAAGCTTGTGACAAATATCCACCAGGATCGCCCCCCCCATGCCCTTGGACAATTACATCCCCTGCCCCCTCTCTCATCGAGCCTGTTTGAAGACATATATTTTATAAATGCTATGATAAAAAATGAGATGTGGACACATCCGTATGATCAAGGGACCAAAAAATCCATTAATGCAGAGCACCACAGCACCTCACCAATATCTAAAAAGTTCAAAACTTAATAAACAACACAGAAAGTTACAGCAGCAGTCTTCTGGAATGACAATAGTGTTAACTTTATAGATGTCAGGGCACAATAGCACCCGCTATATTGCGACTCTTGAGAAGTTTCAAAACACTATCATAAAGATTTGAAATCTATCCGCTTACACCGTGACAACACCCACCCTCATATCTCTTTTTAAAAAGGCTGTTGCACAACATTTTAACATTAAAATATTTTTCTTCAGCATAAAGAATAATTTTAGCAAAAAATACACATTGAATAGCTGAATACTTATTTGTTCAAAGTAACTGTACCTTAACTTTGTGCACCTTGGAGCCAAGAGTTTTTGTTAGCCATGTTATTAAACCTTCAGCTTCTTCTTTTGACAAACCTTGTTCACCTAAATGGGCAATAGTATCCATTAAAATAAAATTTGCATGCATAACAAAACAAGAATAGATCAAGTGGAGAATTTATTTCAGAAATAAAGTTGTATTTTTTTTATGTAACACTTAATTAGCAGGGTAGACTTAGAATAAATTCAAATATTTATAGGTGATTCACTTTTAAGTAGTCACAGTATCTTCATAAAGAACTGAAGGACAGTAATTTCTACATAAAACTATCAGCTCAAATTACAATGTAAAGGCTATATAAATATGCCCTGAAACAAGACAATAACAAAAACAGAAGAAAGCTACTAGAGGGAAATGTGCATAAGACTGAATACTTACATTAAAAAAAACAAAAAAACCTAATATTTCACAGCCTTGGTTATTTAATTTTTTATGTTATGTGAACTTAACATTGTTACTAATTAGACTAGTAAGAATTACTTTGCAAATTTTAATTATGCACAAATCCATCATTGAAAAAATGCTTTAAGTTTGCACTTTTCTCAATAGTGACAGAAATGCAGAATTAAAATCTGAACTCCACATGTAATTTGAATGCACTCTGCAATATCTTAATTTGGAAATTTCTCTGGCAATGGATATTTGAATGAGAGTGTTGTGAGCAAAAAGTCCATCCCCAGTAGAGGGCTATGTGGGTATATTAAAAACTGTAGTTCCATTGTACTTAGCATGCAGAAGGGTAATATCTGCTTAAAAACATAACTAATTTTCAATTATTTTGCTGTAAATGTACACCAATTAAAGTGTCAACAAAATTTTTCATCACTGTTACCTCAGTTTCGTTATTTCAAAATGTCCCTCTACCAAGAGTAAAACTCGTCCAAAAATGTTAAGAGAAGGAGGAATGCATCTATCAGGAATTGCCCAAAGATGTTTTATATATTTTAGTAGTTTTTCAATCTCAATGCAGGAATATGTCAGCACATCTTTAACACACCTTGAAAGTATGTATACAGAAACTAAAGAGTTAACTTCTTAGTGCTTTCAAAAATGTCCTCCCATGAAAACTTGATTCACAGAATGAACCAATTAAAACACATCTCAATAAAGGAGAGTCTCAATTAACTTAATTCACAGAAGGAACTAACCAAAAACTTATCACAATAAAGGACAGAGTATATCCTATCATTTGCACAGAACTGTAAAATAAACTATACTCAGAGTGAGCATAGGTATTTTGTTATTTTTAAGCTTCTTAAATTTATTTACAAAACTAAGCTGCTTCCTTTCTATTCACCACAATATATATATATATATATATATATATATATATATATATATATATATCATCATCATCATTGTCAACCATTATCAATCCACTGCTGGACGAAGGTCTCCCCAAGTTTCCTCCACAACGGTCTGTCTTGTGCCAGTCTCCTCCATGTCACCCCTGCATACTTTCGAATTTCATCCACCCATCTCCCATGTGGTCTTCTTCTGGGTCTTTTCCTGTCCCTTGGAATCCAATCTAAAATTTCGGCTGTCCATCGATGATCTGTCCTTCTGGCAGTATGTCCAGCCCATTGCCATTTCAGGGATTTAACTCTGATCATGATGTCTTCCACTCTTGTCATTTTTCGGATCCACGAGTTCCTCTTCTTATCTCTCCTGGTTACACCAAGTATGCACCTCTCCATGCTGCTTTGAGTTGTCTGCAGCCTTTGTATGTCTCTTTTAGTTAAGGTCCACGTCTCTGCACCATACGTAAGCACTGGAAGGATGCATTGATCAAACACTTTTCTTTTAAGACATATTGGCATATTGCTCTTGAAAATTATGCTGTTTCTTCCAAAAGCTCTCCAGGCAAGTTTTGTACGCCGATTAATTTCTTCATCAATGTGACCCTCACTTGATATCTGCTGTCCAAGATAAACGTACGTGTCTGTTATCTCCAGCTTTTCTCCATCAATCGATAAATCTTCATTTCTTGTAAAAGCATTGAACATCACTTTTGTCTTCTGAAAGTTCATTTTTAATCCCACTTCTTTACTCTTGTCAGCAAGTTCCTGGATCATACTCTGCAGCTCTGATGGGGTAGTTGCAAAAATGACTATGTCATCAGCAAAACGTAGGTGGGTTAGATAATCTCCATTAATCTTTATCCCCTTGTTTTCCCAGCTCAGCGACTGAAAAACACCCTCCAATGTGGCATTAAAGAGCTTCGGAGATATGGTGTCACCTTGTCTCACTCCCTTTCCAATTTTTACGTGTGTTGTATTTTCAAACAGCCGAATCTTTGCACTTGCATTTTCATAGATGTTATTAATAATATTAATGTATGCATCTTCAATACCGCAGGTTTTCAGAGCCATTGTAACTGCTGATGGTTTCACCGAATCAAAGGCTTTTTCATAATCGATAAAAGCCATGCACAATGGAAGTTCATATTCCCTAGCTCTTTCAATTAGTTCTCTCAGCACGTGGATATGATCTATTGTGCTGTAGCCACTCCCTGAATCCAGCTTGTTCTCTCGGTTGAGCCATGTCCAGTGTTACCTTCAAGCGGGGTGTGAAAGAACTTTAGTGAAGATTTTATAAACTACTGATAGGAGGCTGATAGGTCTGTAGTTTCCGAGATCCTCAATGTCACCTTTCTTATGTAGCAGGATCATTGTAGCGGTGTTCCAATCCTCAGGAATCTTTCCTTCATTAAGGCATCTAGTTAAAATTTGGGCGAGTACTGTTTCGATTTCTCCACTTGCTTCTTGTATGATGTCTATGAGTAATTCCATCTTCTCCTGGAGCTTTTCCGCGCTTCATGTTCTTGATCGCATGTGCAACTTCTGCTGGAAGGACTGGAGGAACTCTGGTACTGGTATCTTTCATGATGTCTGGAGTGCATGTATCATCCCTTTCATATAATTTGGAGTAGAAATCTTTCACTCTTGTCAAAATTTCGCCTCTATTTCTTGTTACAGAACCATCTTCTTTTTCTCAGTGCCATAATCTGTTTTCTTCCCTTACTGAGATGTCCCTTTGCTATCTTTAGGCTTTGGTTGTTTTCAATTGCTTTCCTCACTAGTTCACAGTTGAATTTTTCTTACGTCTTCAGTGATACTTTTTCTTACTGTCTTGCATAGCTCTATATATTCCACTTTGGAAGTCACATCTTCTTTAGTTGTCCTCATCTCTCTTCTTTTTGCATCAACATTTTGGTTTTTCCTGATAATTTATTTACATGCAACTTGTTCTTAGACCCAGCTAATTTTGTTGCTGTTTCCTATACAAGAGCTTTGGTTACTTTTCTGTTAATTTCAGAGATGTCCACTTCTTCCGATGTTAGGCCTTCTAAAGCAGAGAACTAACATGTTCTTCAGTTCCAACTTGAAGGTATTATGGTGTTGTTTTTTAAGGTTGGTTATGTCAATAGATTTTGTTTGTCTTATGAAGCTTGCCACGTTCAAGTTTAGTGTTGAGGTGCATCTACATCTCACCCATATCTATGGTCACTACCTGTGTTGAACTTGTTTAGCACCACTGCAGTCTTCTATGACGAATTTTTTGTTACACATAATAAAAATCAATTTCACTCTGTCGTCCCATTTGGATGTCTCCATTGTCCATTTTCTGTGTGGCTTTTTCTTGAAGAAGGAGTTCAAGATGAAAAACCCTTCTGCCTCCTGCAAATTTAAACTAACGAGTATTTCCATCGCTGGTTTCTAGTTGCCGTGAGCCGAATTTACCTAGTCACTGAAAGTTTCATTTCTGAAGGGCACGTTGCCCTATTTTGCATTGAAATCTCCCATATTATTTTCCAGTGCTGCTTACCTTTATTATTTAGATGACAAATTTACTCATAAATCTTCTGTTCACCCCTTCTTCTAGGATGACTTGTGGTGGGTGCATAAGTTTGAATAATCTGAGCCTGGTATCTTTTCGAGAGTTGGATAACAAGTCGTGTCAGCTCTGTCAGAGGAACTTTCAACCTTCTACAACCCTTTATCCTCTTCAGTTTCTTGTTTATTATAAATCCTAACACCACTAGTTCTGCCAGTATCTGCTTCCCACGGTAGTAGAAGAGATGTCCACTTTTCAGTTCGATGAGATCTTCCTCCTTTTCTCCTTACCTCACTTAGCCCCACGATGTCCCACTTGATCCTTTGTGGTTCCTCTTCCAGTCTCCAAGAAGTTTTGAATCAGAAGATAGGAGCGTCCAGAGAGCCAAGGTCAGCATCAGATGGCAGCCTAGTCCTCCGGGATTCTTAGCACCTCTTGCCTTCATCATCGCACTGGCCGCTGCCTTGGCCCAGGTACATCCCAGCTGCCGGAGACTGAGGCCAAGATTTAAGTTGTGGAATCATTTTGGAAGGGGTTTGGCCATAACCTCACCACGCTGGCCAAGCAGGTTGGTGAGTGTGGGATAGAATTTCCTTCTAACTCCCGATGGTATAGTTATACCGCTGAACGCAGGCGGTCGTCAGAGCCCCTTTGAGTGAACAGGATGCACCACGAGACATGGGCGAGTTGACACTTGTCAAGGAGAGGCTGTAATGTTACGCATCACCTGACCTTACATCCCATATATAGGGATGTAAGGTCAGGTGATGCGTAACATTGCAGCCTCTCCTTGACAAATGTCAACCCCGCCTTCTCTCGTGGTGCATCCTGTTCCCACTAAAGGGGCTCTGACGACCGCCAATAGCGGGTATAACATATACCATCGGGATTAGGAGGAAATTCTATCCCACACTCACCAACCCGCTTGGCCAGCGTGGTGAGTTATGGCCAAACCCCTCCAAAATGACTCCACAACTTAAATCTTGGCCCTCAGTCTCCGGCAGCTGGAATGTACCTGGCCAAGGCAGCGGCCAGTGCGACATGAAGGCAGAGGGTGCTAAGAATCCTCGAAGAACCGGATTAGGCTGCCATCTGATGCTGACCTTGGCTACATATGGACGCTCCTGTCTTCTGATTCAAGGCTTCTGGAATTGGAAGAGGAACTACAAAGGATCAAGTGGGACATCGTCGGGCTAAGTGAGGTAAGGAGAAAGGAGAAGATCTCATTGAACTGAAAAGTGGACATCTCTTCTACTATCGTGGGACAGATACTGGCAGAACTAGTGGTGTTGGATTTATAATAAACAAGAAACTGAAGGATAAAGTTGTAGAAGTTGAAAGTTCCTCTGACAGAGCTGCACGCACTCATTATCCAACTCTCGAGAAGATACCAGGCTCAGATTATTCAAACTTATGCACCCACCACAAGTCATGCTGAAGAAGAAATTGAAGAATTTTATGAGGAAATTCGTGATCTAAATAATAAAGGTAAGCAGCACTTGAAGATAATTATGGGAGATTTCAATGCAAAAATAGGGCAACGGCAACAGAATGAAACTTCAGTAGGTAAAATTCGGTCACGGCAACAGAAACCAGCGTGGAAATACTCTCGTAGAGTTTGCAGAGGCAGAAGGGTTTTTCATCTTGAACTCCTTTTTCAAGAAAAAGCCACACAGGAAATTTTTTTTTTTTGGACATGGAGACATCCAAATGGGACGACAAGTGAAATTGATTTTATTATGTGTAACGTAAAAAAATTTGTCATAGAAGACTGCAGTGTGCTAAACAAGTTCAACACAGGCAGTGACCATAGATTGGTGAGATGTAAGATGCACCTCAACACTAAACTCGAACGTAGCAAGCTCATAAGACAAACAAAATGTATTGACATAACCATATATGCCATTATGTATATAAGAAAAGTGTCTGATCCCAATATGCCATTATGTCTTGAAAAGTGTTTGATCAATGCATCCTTCCAGTGCTTACGTATGGTGCAGAGACGTGGACCTTAGCTAAAAGAGACATACAAAGGCTGCAGACAACTCAAAGCAGCATGGAGAGGTGCATGCTGGTGTAACCAGGAGAGATAAGAAGAGGAACACGTGGATCCGAAAAATGACAAGAGTGGAAGACATCATGATCAGAGTTAAATCCCTGAAATGGCAATGGGCTGGACATACTGCCAGAAGGACAGGCCATCGATGGACAGCCGAAATTTTAGATTGGATTCCAAGGGACAGGAAAAGACCCAGAAAAAAAGACCACATGGAAGATGGGTGGATGAAATTCGAAAAGTATGCGGGAGTGACATGAAGGAGACTGGCACAAGACAGACCGTTGTGGAGGAAACTTGGGGGAGACCTTTCGTCCAGCAGTGGATTGATAATGGTTGACAATGATGATGATGATATATATATATATTTGGGTAAAATATTAATTCAACATGAACCTTCTTTAATCTCTTATCCTGGAAAATTATTATCATCTCCCATGATCTTTAAAACATACATGTGCATTCTTTTTTTCTTGGACATGGGAAGGAGATATTTTTATCTATGTATAACACTGCTTCATTTTTATTGCTCAGTAAGTGGTTAAACCTATTTGCAATGCAAAAAATGGTGTTTATGATTGTTAAAATGTACATCAAAATGCTCTAAAAACATGTTTCTGTGCCTAAATAAGTAATAGTCTTTAAAACTTACCAAGAACTATGGAATTTATAAGGTCGTCAACCTTATGGACAGGTAAGTTTTAAAACTATTATTTATTCATGTACTAAAACATTTTTATCAAGTTACTTTTAGGGCATTTTGATACACATTTTAGCAACTGTAAATACCATTTTCAATATTGTAAATGTGTTTTTATAACTGAGTACAATAAAAATGAAGCAATGCTATGCATAGATAAAAAATTCCTGCTTCCGATGTCCAATAGAAAACAATGTGAAGAATGAAAAAACCATGAGGAATAACCACCTCACCATAACTGGTCATGGTAACCTCCAATGGACCAAACACTCTCCAACCGTCACCTTCATCGTGATGTAAGTTTTCTGGGCTTCCACAGGTTTACAGACTTGCTTACGCTTCTATTTTTAGTGTTATGAAAACATGGTTTTTTTTTTTCCTTTTGCCTTATAGTATGTTACTATAATGCTTGTCAATGGTCGATAAAAAACACACATACAACTCATTCATACAATTCAAGTAAAAACTATGTACATAAACCTTGACTACATTCACAGGTGATTAAACCTTAGTCAACTCTAACTATGGAACTCCTCCTTCTGTTTCACAACCTTTGCCACTCCACTGCAATTGTCACACCCATTCAGCCCCGCACATCCAATCCTCTAGTACTTTCGATACAGGTCCCTGTCATCTTCAGGAGGCAGTGGGAGTGGCAAAGGTTGTGAAACAGAAGGAGGAGTTCCATAGTTAGAGTTGACTAAGGTTTAATCACCTGTGAATCTTGTAAGGTTTATGTACATAGTTTTTACTTGAATTGTATGAATGAGTTGTATGTGTGTTTTTTATCGAATTGACAAGCATTATAGTAACATACTATAAGGCAAAGGAAAAAAAAAAAAAACGATGTTTCACACCCAAAAATAAGAAGCGTAAGCAAGAAGTCTGTAAAACCTGTGGAAGCCCAGTTACATTCACGATGAATGACGTGTTGGAAGTGTTTGGTCCATTGGAGGTTACCATGACCATTATGGTGAGTGGTCCTCATGGTTTTTTCATTTATGAATTGCACGTAAACCTATGTGCACTTAGCAAGAGGTTAATTCACCTTAAAAGTGCAAATATAATAAATGTGAAGAATGTTTTACAGGTTATGGGAGATATTAATCATTCTCTGGGATAATAGATTAAAGCTAAGTTAATGAAACTTGCATAAACCACATATTCCTGAACAGAAACTTCTTCCTGTAGCTGACATAAGTTGTTTATAGCAACAGAGTATGAATTGCAGTTGCAAAATGATGTTCTTGCAATATAGCACAAGATTTTAGGGGACAACAATGAATTTAGACAATTCTTGGCTACTGTCTCCTGACATATTAGAGTAAACCATACTCTGCTGTGTTCCCAGGGTGCTGGAAACACTCCAAATTGTGATACAGTCTGAAAATAATTTTTACATCTTAAAATATTTTTTTCAGAGTTGAGTCAGCTCCCCAGCCTTTAATTACATCCAGCAATGAAATTTATTTCAGCAAATGTGAAATTAATCTTAATATGGCAGCAGAATAATCACACACCTTCAAGAAACTGCTAACAGGCAAAACACACATACACATTCCTCACAAAAGTGTTCAATTTTCGGCAGGCCTTTCTGTCTACCAGTCTAAATTTTACCATCCAACTGCAAAAAAAACTAGTGGTCACTGAGTATAAAAAAAAAAAAAAAAAAAAAAAAAAGCAAGGGCCATAACAGAGTAAGTACTGTATCACAAAGGAAAATCCTGCTTTGTCATCATATCATCCCTTATACCAATGTCACTTTCAGATATGCCGCCTTCTGAACATGAATATCAGTAACTAACATGAATTTTCTTTTTCGGTAACCAGCACATGGTGTCAAATTTCATGCAGTACGATAAATTTCAGTGTCCATTCTCAATATTAGAATAAGCAACATTTCTAAGTAAAAAACAAAAAAAAATGAAAATAAATAAAATTAAGGAAATTTCATTTATACAACAAATTATTTCATGCAGTGTGAGCCATATTACCACCACAAATTTAACTTCAAGTGTTCCATAGTCTTAGATTCTACTCATAAACATTCCAGGTAGAAGAATGTATCATTTTGCAGTGTCTTTTATTTATTGATTTATTCATTTCCATGAAACATCATACCACTGATTTTTGGCAGTATCCAAGTGTGAAGCTGGGAAATATTTTTACAATAAAAAAGAGCTTTATACACACAACTGCCTCTTGCTAAATAAGGCTGACTAAACTGTAGTAACAAAACATGTCTGTGTTCTAACGGCGATTCCCAACATAAAATAAATAATGGTTTCCAAATAGATGTCTATGTACGATAAGTTAAAACCACCTTTCGAATTGCAAATTAAAATCACTTTATTTACAAATTAAAAACCAGTTAAAATGTGAGATCTTTCAAGACACTCATGGCCCCATCATCAGGCTAAGTGCCACAAGACACAGAGATGCAACCATTAAATAACACATACGATAACCCACAACGCACTCGGTCATCAATATCAGTGATGCCATTTACAATGAATTAAAGTTCAAAAGAATACAGTAAAAAAAAAATATATTATGCAAATTCCTCGTCTTCGAGCTGCTGTGTAGAAAGTGCAACAAGCCATCTCCACTCCCTAGGAATGAAAGCCGGGAGCTCAGTGTTACAACAGGTCACTCCATATTTTATAATGAAGAGGTTTCTGACAGAAAAATCGTACATTTGTTAACTGTAGAATTAAGCACTTTGGCATTCGCCCAGATAACCCCCCCACACACACACACACACACACCGGTTAACTGCAGTGGTTAAAGCAGTGGTAGTTGATCCTGTTTGAATAGCGAATTTGTGTTCAGACATCCTGATATTTAAAGTCCTAAGAGTAGATCCAATGTAGTACCTAACAGTGCCATTAGTATCCTCATGAACAAGTGGAATGCAGTATACACCCAGCTTGTTGAAAGTTGAGACTTTATCCCTGTCATTCTGTACCAAGGAAAAAATATTTCTGGTGCTCACTCCAAAACTTATGTTTATGGCAAGCATTTTTTAAAATGGACACAAGAGGGGAGAAATTCAACTTTTCCGAAGTACTTAGTTGAGTTAGTCGCAGTTAAGAAAGTCTTAAATCTCAAACGCAGAAACTTTTGTAATAGTCCATAAAAGAAGTGGTCCGAAAAACCAAAGGTACGGGCCAAAGACAAGACCCTCAACAATTCCTCATGTCAAGCCCTGCAAGACGAAAAATGCCTAAAAGCACGTTTTATTAAGAAATGAAGGGCAGAAGCTTTATGTTCTGGAGGATCAGAAGAGGCAAAAGGCATAATGCAAGGGGTGAATATCAGTTTTCGATAAACTGAAAACTAATTTGGTGGGAATTCAGGTCCCAAGACAATAAAATATTCAAGAATGGCAGCTGCCCCTCTCTTCAGTTTCCTCGTAAACTTAGAGTGGTATAATATCATCAAATGTATAAGGTCTAAAAACATGCTGTAAACTTTATATAAAAAATTATAAATGTGTTCTTTATGTATAGAGATCACAATTTAACTTTGCAGCATGTAAGTTACTCTGGAAATAGAAATATTCTTTTCTAAGAAACTTTGTAAAAAGAACTAAAACTACATCAAACACAGTAACTTTCAAAGAGTTTTCTTTCAGATGTTTGCTTTGTGTTTAATTCATTTGCATCCCCCCTTCCATTAAAGTTTTAATTCATTTTATGAAGTTTCTTAGAAAAGAATATTTTTACTTCCAGAGTCACTACACGTGACAAAATCATTAAGATCACAATGTTTTATGCTTAAGAGAATAATTTTAATGTATTTTGTGTAATAAATAAAAACTTTTGTTAATCTGTTTAAAGTAACTACACAAAATGAAATGTATTTCAATTAAATTACCTAGGTTATCTGTGGAAACATCTTCCTTCTCACGTCTCATTTCTTTTTCAACTGATGTGATATTTTTGCGATCAAACTGTCTTAACTGGAATAAAACGAGTTCATCGTATGGTTCAAAGCAAAATAAAACCTCAACATCTTTCTGCCTCACGGCCTCATAGTATGGAGATGTTTCTGCTAAATGGCGACTAAAAACAAACAAGGTGGAAACACATTAAAAAGCAATGAACAATGCATGAAAACACAATTTACAATAAATCATCCTTCAGCAGATACATTTTTCATACAGATTTACCCTGTCATGTTTAAATTCAATTTTTAGTGTTTTGCAACAAATATTAAAACTTTTAAAACACACCTAAGTTACATAAAAATTTTAAAGTAAAGAAGCTTTCAACTGATAACTTCAGTCTTTCTCAACCTAGGAACAGATGGATGAGTGGTTAAAAGATTCATAAAGTTATATATATTTACTAATTTTCTTTTAAAACTGATTTTCATATTAATGAAATAATAGGAAAACCAGAATTATGGTTTTGGAGGGCTGAGAAAAATTTCTGAATTTTTCCGAAAATGTAGTGAAATATTACTAACAAATGGGGCAATTCCTTTGGTGTCAGTCCATAGACCTTCAGCAGAAGTGTCCTCCAAAGTTAAGGTGCCCTGTGAAGTTTCAGAATTTCTTTTATGGACTAATAAATGGTTGTTGATGCTGAGGTAAGTGCTTCCAATGTAGTATATTTCATTGGAAGATGTTAAGATTAGGATGATGTAAACACGAGAAAGATTGAGGGGGTTATTTTCACTCTATCATCCAGAATTAATTTGATGATAGAAGAGTTTAAACTGATAGCCAAATGATATCCAAACTTTTTAAAATTTGTTTGAGCTTGTAAGCATGAGATTGATGGTTAAGGATAGATCCACAGAAATGCAGATTTCCAGTGGTTTTTTTTTTTTTTTTGGAGGCTTTTGATTTTTTTTTATTTCAATTCATAATGAGTGATTAGCTTTTTGATTGTAGAAAGAGGGTACCCATGCAAAGTGTCACTTTCTAAAATTTAGCCATATTCCATTTCAAAAGAGAAAGGCCTATTGCACATGATGTCAGCTCAATGAGTAGCAGATCTGATGGCAGAAAATTTGCAATTTTCAAAGGTGGATGAGTTAAATGGAATAACATTGGTGGTTACAGTGGGTTTACGAAAGACAGATTTTAAGATGATATAGTTGCTGTTCTTTTGAAGGGAGAGATCCATTCAATACTTGTTATTTATGATTACATGCTTATGTCCAAATTTATCATGTTAGTGTTTTGTATTCACAGATAAGTTATTGTGGAGTTTGATACAAAAAAAAAAATACTACACATTGCTGATAAACAAATGAACTGATTTCATTTTTACTCCTACCTTGAAACTGTAATGCTACCAACTTCATCTGGCCAACTTCAGAGCCATTTTCACTCTCAACTGCAAAGTTGCATCTCTGTTTTCAAGAATTTTCATATCATTTTACTTTATTTCATTTTTCTAGAAATATATTAAAGACAGTTAAAAGAAAGGTGAAGTTACCAGTTTCATTGAGCAATTGCCCAGCTTTGTCAGGGCAATTGGTGTAATTTGTAAAAGAAAACTGAAGTGACTCAAACAGCTTGTCAGTCGAAGCAGTTAAGTTGTGTGTGCGTGTGTGTGATGGGCTGGCTTTATCACAAAAGACAATTGTTGGAGTAACTTGAACTCTATTCATTATACCAACATGTGTGCTGATAATTCCAGTCTTGTGCAATGTTTTCACATGCTTGAGAGGAATGGAGAAGAGATTAAATCTTGATCACCTACACATTTATTCTGCAGAAGTGAAAACCCTAAAATTCCCAGATTACTAAAACTAAATAGTTCAGATTTCATCACAAAAATCAAGAAAATCTCTGTCCCACAGCGTGACATTATCGGCAGTTTTGACGTGGTTTCTCTTTATCCTTCGTTCACGTGCAGGAAGCCATCAGAACGTTAAAAGAGGCTATATATAATTCAGCACTTATTTCGTAAGATGAATCTTGCAGCAGCATCTTCAAATTAATGGACTTAAGTCTCAAATTCTAGCTACTATAATTTCCGAGAAAAAATCTATAAACAAACAAATGGCGCTCGGATGGGATCCTCACTTTCAGCAATTCTCGCGGAAGCCATCCTTCGCCCAATCGAGCAGCACATATTCACCAGCATTACCCCAAGATGCTGACTACGATATGCTGACGACGTATTTTTCATATGGCCTCATGGAAAGGAGACTCTCCCGCTTTTTCTGGATAAAATCAATGATATACACACTACGATCAATTTCATTATGGAGTTAGAACACAATCAATGCATTGCCTTATCTGGATGTTTAACTGAGTAAATCGCCTGAAAATTGCTTCCGTACACAAGTCTATTACAAACCCACTTCTGTTCCCAACCTGATTCTCCGTAGCTCATTCTGCCCCGCTGATTACAAGACAGCTTTCTTCCGTTCTCGAATCAGAAGAGCATTCGACATCTCCTCTGATGTTCCTTCTAGACTAAGTGAATTAAAAACGTTATCGATTTGGCCACTGAGGCAGGATACGATCCGAACATGGTACATAGATATATCAAAAGAAACAAAAAGAGGCACGCCGATCTTTCTATGCCACGGCTACGCTATCTGGGATCTATTCCTTACGTACCAAATGTTTCCTATAAACTCAAGATCGTGCTCAGACAGATGAACCTCAGTGTTGGCATAAGATCTCAGACATCTTTATATGCTATGCTTAAGTGAAATACTAACGAGCTCCCACTTTCCAACGAAGCAGGTGTTTATGCCATCCCTCTACAATATCCGGATGGCTCCAAGTGATACTACATTGGGATGACCAAGCGTTCATTTAGCATTAGAGTTAACGAGCATAAGAGGGACATAAAGAACGGCAAATTAACCACGGCCCTATCCAGAGAAGTCCAGTTCAAGTCCGCCGATCCTATGTGGGACGACATAAAGAAATTAGCTGCCTACTCTACTCCTAAATCCACTGCCATTCGGGAAACATTGGAGATCATTACCAACGACGAGGCCTGCAATGATAGCGTCTCGCTAGAATTACCATGAATTTGGAACCAATTCTTCAAATAATGAATGCCTTTTGTTTTCCTCCAAGGATTCTGCGTGCAAAACGAACATGATGCCTCGCGCTTTTATAGAATAATTATGTGCGCATCTCTTAGTTTATTGTCAAGTCAAGTCACCGCGTTCAAATTGTTGAAACATTCTATTATCCAGTTTGCTGTCTACCTTCCTTGAGAAAGCCATCTGGTTGATGTGCGAAAGCTTGGAAACCTTGATTTTATCTACACCAATAAATTTGGATAACTAGTATAGTTGTACTATCTTATCAATAGTTCAACTGATCCTCACAATCAGTTCACTTATGAGATTCAAAATAATCACTGCTTCTCATTTTGGAGTGTTTCTGTATGTTGTTCAGATGGATCTTTCATCACATTTTGCATATGCCATTCACAGTTTACTGCCCACATACTATGTCTAATCATCCAATTTGTGCCCTTCATACTTATCTTGACCATACAGTACATACACTATGCACACAAAAGTATTTGGAAACATCCACATATACAAATAAACATGCATGTGCATAACCAGACAAGCACACATGGGGTGTGTTGAATTATGTATATAAAGAGGAGTGTTGGCACACCTGTCAGGCCACATCAAAAGCAACTATGCCACACTAAGCTGAACTAATGAACTTTGAAAGGGGCATGGCGATTGCACGCTGAGTAAGCAATCAGTATGTAGCATTGCAGTCCATGGGGAACTGCAAGCCCATGGTTACCATGCTAGGTTAGCATCACACAAACCCTACACCTCTTCAGGCAGTGCCAAACTATGACTGCAGTGTTGCCTCACTTGCCATTTGTGGACAACAGAAGAGTGGGAGAGGGTCGTGTTGAGTGACAAATCATGCTACTCACACTTTTGTTCAGATGGACATATTTGGGTGTGACTGCCTGGGGAATGCCGTCAGGTGAACTGCGTTGTTGCTACAGTCAAGTTTGGAGAGGTAGATCTGCAATTATGTGGGGGCAGTTTCTACTGTGAAAGCATCACTCTTTTGGTTCTGGTAGCCACCAGGTATGAAGATGTTCTGAACAATTCTGCTCTGCTGCTACAGTACTTTGGCACAGATACCAATACATTTCAGCAAGACTCAGTGCCTTGCCACATTGCAAGGTCTATCCAGGCCTGGTTTGAGAAGCAGGCCATCCAAGTGTTGGATTGGTTGGTCCAAAGTCCAACCCGTTTCAGCAAGACTTAGCGCCTTGCCACAGTAGAAGGTCTATCTAGGCCTGGTTTGAGGAGCAGGCCATCCAAGTGTTGGATTGGTTGGTCCAAAGTCCAACCCGTTTCAGCAAGACTTAGCGCCTTGCCACAGTAGAAGAAGGTCTATCTAGGCCTGGTTTGAGGAGCAGGCCATCCAAGTGTTGGATTGGTTGGTCCAAAGTCCAACCCGTTTCAGCAAGACTTAGCGCCTTGCCACAGTAGAAGGTCTATCTAGGCCTGGTTTGAGGAGCAGGCCATCCAAGTGTTGGATTGGTTGGTCCAAAGTCCAACCCGTTTCAGCAAGACTTAGCGCCTTGCCACAGTAGAAGGTCTATCTAGGCCTGGTTTGAGGAGCAGGCCATCCAAGTGTTGGATTGGTTGGTCCAAAGTCCAACCCGTTTCAGCAAGACTTAGCGCCTTGCCACAGTAGAAGGTCTATCTAGGCCTGGTTTGAGGAGCAGGCCATCCAACTGTTGGATTGATTGGCTCAAAGTCCAACCTGTTTCAGCAAGACTTAGTGCCTTGCCACAATGCAAGGTCTATCCAGGTCTGATTTGAGGAGCAGGCCATCCAAGTGTTGGATTGGTTGGCCCTAAGTCCCAATCTAAACCCACCAGAACATATGTGGGATGAGCTGCTGAATCCCATCTTGGCTGGTGAGACCTCCCTCTACAGCAGCTGTATCAGAAAGCTTTGCAGGAAGAATGGCGGAAATCTTTGGTACAGACCTACTGGCATCTCATGAATAGCATGCCAGAAGGGTTGCTGCAGTCATAATAGTCAAAGGTGGGCCAACTATGTACTGATTTCAGCTAATAAATTATCTTGTTTCTGTTCAACCTAGGTGTCCAATTACTTTTGTCTACGTAGTGCACTCGTTCAACTGAGGACTGTTTGGGAAAGTACTTTGGTTTTCTTAAAAGTATTTCAGCACTTCAATTATTGTCATTCTACTATCCCATTTGTTCTTAACATCTGCTTCAAAATTTCCACAGTTCAAGTCTTGTAACTTTTTTTAAAGTGATTTTGATTTTCAAACCTATTAACAAAACAAGTATCTCTGAACCCAAAATCTCAGGTGGAAATTTAAATCCATAGGGAATTTACCAAATGCCATATCAGTGTGATCTGTCATGTAAAGGCCAGATGTGGAGGGGAGGGCATTACATTTACAACTGAAAGAACACAAAGCATTCATGAGGAACTGTAAACTAAAAAGAAATCCTTCACATCTCAACATTGTCATTGAAATAATAATAAATTTCTGCTCAAAGAACTTAAACTGAATGAGCTAAATACTGTTTGGAAGCATTACATATTAATGATGGTAGAAATCATTCTTCTTTGGGTGTTCATTCATAATTCAACATTAATGCAAGTCATTAATAAATGATCATTCAAACGAATGGGCATTCGATTTCTAGAACGTGACCAAGCTTTCAAGGTCACAGCTCTTTTGGCAAACTGCCCAAAAGAGCAAGAGCTCTTCATCATTCACGATGAATGATTTAACTTGTGGTGAATGATTTGCACATAACTTTCATGAATGGTATTTATACTGCATATCATTCCCATTCTTTAAGTTTCACCACATTCCTAGCTGACTGCTTATTGCTTACTCACATAACCATTGATGCTTATTAATTCTTTACATAACTTTTTTATTAGGAATTCATTCTGAACTAATGTAGGAAGAAATGTAATGTATTGTCACTTCAGTGAGTACTGCAGTAATGGTTGATTGAATGATCAGTCACAATTCTTTTTGACAAACTGACCAAAAGAGGAAAAGCTCCTCATCATTCAAGATGAATTATTTGCCACCAGCTGGCTCGGGGACAAACAATCTGAGTACACCATTCAAATGAAGGGCATATTCCAAGCTGATTGCTCACTCACATAATGTGTTGGAAACCAGTTATATTTTTAGGCATTCTACATACATACATATATATATTTTGCATTAACCTAGGATTTTTTATTATCATTCTCATGTGTTCATATGTATGAGTTATAAGCACACTGGACACAAAATTAATCACCCCTAACAGAAATGACAGTAGGAAGTTACCAATTGCTCAGAGGGCACCATGATAGCATTGTTGGGAGATAAATAGCACTGATGTAGTTTACAGGATCATTTCTGTCTTGTGCAGTGGTGAAGAGCAACGTGTGTGTGTGTGTTGAATTTAGTATGCAATATGGGCCATAAGACAGATGTTACTGAGTGGTAAAAAGGAGTCACTGTGTTTGGCATTGCCCATGGACACAAAGCGAATGAAGTCACCCAATTTGTTGGTATATCGAAGCATACTGTCCAGCGGGTCTACAAACAGTGGTGTAGTTTGCAGTCAACTGAAAATTGGAGACATAACTGTGGCTGGAAAACAATTCTCCCCAACAGTGACCGCCGCTATGTTTCATGCCTAGTATTCATGCTGTTACCAAGGTAAGAGGCGCTGTCACCTATTATACGTAAGTTCTGATAGGGGTGAATCATTTTTTGTCTGGTGTGCTTATATATGCATATAAAGTATTTGTGTAACCATAACCTTGAAGTCAAACGTATGCCAATGGCAAAGCTTGATGATGGTGATAATGGCATCACAGGTACAGAGTGTGATGTCATTTCCTGAGACACAAGCTGTGAAGTCACAATGCTGTAGATAAGGAAAGGAGTGTGTTGTTGCTTGTGCAGACTTAAAGAGTTAGTGAATGCCTACAGCAGGACTGTTTTGTACTCTGTCACAAGATGTGTGGGGATAGTTACTACAACACTGCACTGCAAACAAAAATTACTGAGTAACTCTTAAGGAATATGTTCGTTGTTTTCTGTTAAGTTCAATGGGATTTCAAGTCTTAGAATAGAAACATATCTATTTCTGCATTATGGAGTTTCACATAATGGTTGGCACATATTAATTCTCAACATTAAAAGATGTTGAAATTCAGAAATTCATTTTGGAACTCGTGCAGGCAGAAGAAAGTCGAACATGCCGTACCTTCAGTGTGTGCGCCATAGTAATGACAAATTGAATGGTCATTCATCACAGCAGTGATAACAAATTATTCACAGTGAAGAGTCATTCATTTATGGATGGTCCATCACTATTTCACATAATGCAATATTCTCACACTTCAGTCTAACCTCAATTCCATTCCTCTTGAGCACATGGAAACAAATCACAAAATCATGACCATAAGCACTGCTGATATCATAACAGGAAAAATTCAATTTACATCAGCTGTCCTGATGCAGTAATATCTCAGTTGTAATTGAATTAAACTTAATTTTTTTTCAAATACATACAAACATTTAATACCCTTAAATACATGAGGTCCAAAAACCTATTGTAAGCTTTAAATAAAAAAATTATATTTGTAATCTTAATGTATAGAGATCACTCTATTTAACTGTAGTGACTCTGCACTTAGAAATATTCTTTTTGGTGGAATTTCATAAAAAAGAATTAAAACTTTAAAAAGAGGGGCTGGTAAAATGCAAATGAATTAAACACAAACATCTGGAAAAAAAAAGACATTTTTTTGAAAGTTACTGTTTGGTGTCCAAACAACAATGTGCAATGTTTTTTTTCGTGTACCCAAGCATAATTCAGTAATATCTACATTTTGAAGTTACTCACCTTAATTCCAAAAATCTTTTAGGAGGTTTTTGTCTCTACACATTTCCAATACGTATTTTTCTTAGTTACATCGTGGATCAAGCCTCCCCCCCCCCCCCCCAACAAAAAAACATCTTTTTCAACTCACGCAAACTTTGTTCCCATCTTTATATAGAGATATATAAAGATGGATCAAAATAATCAACCACAAGTATACATAGTTGAACTCCCTAAAACACTAATCTCTAATTAAAACTTCAATCAATAAAACTTATATTACACATTTCCTAAAACGGCAAAGTTAAAAAAAACTGTAACCCATAATAATTTACAAATGCACACTGGTAACCAATTAAAATAAACCTAAAAACCTGACACAACCACTATACTCGACAATCACAGGCCTCTCCCCACTCAGAAATAAGCATACTATCCTAGCACTTTCAGCATCAGTTCAGGCCATTCTCAAAGAGTGGACACGAGTGTACACAACGATGAACCACCCTCAAAATGTAGCGAATGTTCCAGAGCTCGCAGGGCATCGTCTTATACCCGTTCTTCGCCATTCGGGCGCAGTGGCGCCATCTGTCAGATGACCTAATAGCCTTTCCTTTCCTTTTGTACTTATAAATATCTGTTCGATAGCTGATCGTAGTAGATTCATGAAACTAATCATCTTATATTCTATCATAACATTTTGTTTTATATTATGTTACATCATTTTTTTTCTTTCATTTTCCCCTCTGTTTTTCTCTGCGGCTTTCCATTCTGATCAAATCCTTCCAATATGTGATTAAGCTATTAGGATCATTAACGTTACATAACCTGTGTCTATTTTTTTCAATCAGCACTGTCTCCGCCAATCTCTAATGCCTTTCCGTACGACAATTCTTAATAATTTTTATTTCATCAAACTTTGGGTATTGTTTTTGTTTAATAGAGCACTGGACCAATGCAGTTTTTGCTTCTTTTTTCTACCAGTTCCATAGGTGCTGTTGAAAATGATGTTTTAGTTTATTTTTAGTGCTTCCTATATATGATATTGTGGGATTGTTACTTATAGGAATTTCGTAAACACCAGCTCTATCCAAGCACTTCTTGTTTTCTTTCATATTGATTACAATATTTTTAATGGTGTGCACTTTATTGCCCTATTGTAAATTATACTTATTACACAATTTATTAATTTCAGCTGAAATTCCTTTTATGTACGGAAATGATCCAATATATTTAATCTGCTTATTATTATTTCTTCTTATGTTTGAAGAATTAATACAATTGTTCTGTACTTCATTAATCCATTTTTTTTATTTTTTTTACTGGCATACCCATAATTTTTTGCAACATCTGTAATATATTTCAATTCATCATTTCTGTATTGCATATTTGACATGTGCATAAAAGCTATTTTTATTAAGGTCTTAACACTGTTACATTTATGAGCATATGGATGATAAGAATCATTATAATCACAGGTACGTACGACATTTTTCTATAAACAGTATAATCTAATGTGTTGGGTTGTTTTATAATCTGTACATCAAGGTAAGCCAAGGTATCCTGCTGTTCAACTTCAATCGTTACTTCAATGGATGAATACTCTTCTTTAACTTTTTTTAGCTATGTCTTTTAGTTCTGTGGAATTCAATTTTGATAAGATGAAAATGTCATCAACATATCTGCAGTATATCAATGGTGGTTCATTCAGGTTATTTATCCCTTTGGCTTCAATATCTATCATAAGGTTAAAAAAAATGATGTAACATAATATAAAAAAAATGATGTAACATAACATAAAAAATGTTATGATAGAATATAAGATGATTAGTTTCAAGAATCAACTATGATCAGCTATCGAACAGATATTTATAAGCATGAAAGGAAAAGAAGGCTATTAGGTCATCTGATAGATGGCGCCACTGCGCCTGAATGGCGTGCCAGCACTGGAACATTCACTACGTTTTGAGGGCGGTGACGGGAGAAAATGTGTAATATAAGTTTTATTGATTGAAGTTTTAATTAGAGATTAGTGTTTTAGGGAGTTCAATTATGTATACTTGTGGTTGATTATTTTGAATCCACAACATTTGGTCATTGGGAAAAGAAAAGATGGGAACGAAGTTTGCGTTAGTTGAAAAAGACGCTTTTTTGGGAGGGTGGGGGTGGGCCTTGAACCACGATGTAACTAAGAAAAATACATGTTGGAAATGTGTAGAGATGAAAACCTCCTAAAAGATTTTTGGAATTAAGGTGAGTAATCTCAAAATGTAGATTATGTCTAAATAGCACGTGAATAATTAAGCAGCTAGGTAACATTTGACATTTGCTGTATGAATTAACACTGGCAGCAAGTGAAAAAAGAATACCAAGAAGGAGACGTCTGATACCAACGAAATTTATACAGCATAATAACGGAATACAGAGGATAACGTGGTCAAAACATTATGGCAAAATACAGCTGGTAAACTGAAAAATAACATTTATATGTAACATGGTTAGTACGAGGTTGAACCGCCATGAACTGCGTCACACTGTGCAATTATGGCATGGAGTCTGTCTTACAGATGTTGGATGTAAGTTTGGGGTATTGAGTTCCAAGCATCCTCAACCTGGACACGTAAATCGGGGATAGCCGTGGAGACCGGATAAGTCGTTGTCCCATAAAATCCCGCACGTGCTCAATGGGGGACAAATCCGGTGAACGTGCAGGCCATGGAAGTTGTCTCACACCCTGAAGTGCATGTTGCATTGCACGTGCCGTGTGTGGGCGTGAGTTATCTTGCTGGAAAACACCACGATGGACCGACCTTACAAATGGCACAACAATGGGCTGAATGATGTTGTTGATGTAGGAGGTGCTGTTTAATGTACCCGGTATAAACACTAGTTGTGTACAGGAGTGATAGCTGATTGCTCCCCACACCAGGAGACCAGGTGTAGGCCCTGTGTGTCGCTGGCAGATGCAAGAAGGGTGGAGACACTCCCCTGTGGGTCTGCGAAAACGCATACGGCCATCGGAGGCTCCCAAGCAGAATCTGCTTTCATCGCTGAACACGACAGATCGCCATTGCGGTCTCCAGTGCAGACGTTGGCGACACCACTGCAGCCGTTCCTGACGGTGGGCTGGAGTCAGAGGTACGCATGCTAGAGGCACACGTGCACATAGTCCTGCATCCAGCAGACGGTTGCGGATTGTTCGCACAGTCACCTCAGGTGCAACGGCAGATCGCCATTGCGTTCTCCAGTGCAGACGTTGGCGACACCACTGCAGCCGGTCCTGATGGTGGGCTGGAGTCAGAAGCACATGTGCACGTAGTCCTGCATCCAGTCGACGGTTGCAAATTGTTCGCACAGTCACCTCAGGTGCAACGGCAGCTCGGATTTGCGTCCCGGTGGATGTTCTGCTTGACAACGCCGCTCTTCTTATGCGTTGATCGGTCTGCTCTTCAGTCCGTCTGTGACTCCCGGTTCTACGTCTTCTCGTGTGGGAATGTTCCTCGGACCATCTACGCCACCATCGTACCACCACCGATACTTCCAGTCCAATTCGCTCCGCAATACGACAATACAACCACCCGGCCTCGTGGAGTCCAACTAGACGACCTCGCTCAAAGTCCGATAACTGCTGAAATCGTACATGTCTTCCATGTCCAGGCGTTGCAGCTTCTTCAGGGTCTTCACACGTGTCCGTACGCCGACGACCGATTACATTCACTTCGCCGTACTCCTTAAATACATACATACATACATATCACTAAGCTGTTCTCTGAGATTCAGAGGTTAGCTCCAAAAAGAAATACAAACTTCCAGATATTTTTACTTATTGTTGTCGTATCAAACTTCTCCATTTACATTGATCTTGACATACAACTCGTGCTTCACTGATATCCATTACACGCCGTACACAAGATCTTTTATACTTCATACTCATAATCTTTTTCTCATGCAGACACTCCTGAATCTGATCCACCCACGTCTTCCTTGGCCTTCCTCTGCCTTTCCTTCCTGCCACTTGGGCTGAAAAGATTTTCTTAGTAAGCATTTCATCACTCATTCTTTCAACATAGCCAAACCACCGAAGCATATTGGTCTCCACCTTGCTAACAACATTTTGCTTCACATCACACAACTGCA
Source organism: Macrothele yani (assembly GCA_039090855.1). Taxonomy (NCBI): domain Eukaryota; kingdom Metazoa; phylum Arthropoda; class Arachnida; order Araneae; family Macrothelidae; genus Macrothele; species Macrothele yani. The sequence goes on from CM077004.1 coordinate 47,119,684, forward strand.
ATACATCTTCATTTCTCACACAATCATATCGTGTCTTGCCACAAACCCCACGTAAGTAACGCATTTCTCCAGCACACAAACGACTCCTATGTTTCTTCTGCAGTACCCAGGTTTCACTACCATACATCAGAGAAGGAACAATTACAGTTTCATACACAGCAATGCTAGACTCTCTAGAGAACCCATCATTCCTGTGAAAACCTCCCAGAGCAGCTATGACTTTCAAAGAAGAATTCACTCGCCTACTGATTTCACCATCCAACTTGTTCTCTCTGTCAAACATTCTTCCTAAATACACAAACTCACTCACCTGGTCAATCACAGTGCCATTTATACTTACATTACATTCAGTGCTACCCATTCCTTTCTCAAACACCATAACTTTGGTTTTTCCCTTATTTATACTCAGTTTGAATTTCATGCAAACTTCGTGCATCCGAGTCAACATACTCTGCAACTCACTTTTGCTCTCTGCCAACAAGACAGTGTCATCAGCATACAGCAATCTGCACACACGGATATCACCAAGACATAAACCACTATTATCTATTTTGGCATCATGCATGCATGCATCCATAAATATATTAAACAGCCATGGTGACATTACACAACCTTGTCTAACTCCTGCACCAATGGAAAACCATTTTGATAAAACACCATTCACTCGTACACAAGCTCTACTACCAGCATACATGGCTTTTACACTATTAAGTAGATTCCCAGTAACACCATATTCATTCAATACCTTCCACAAAAGTGTCCTATTCACTCGGTCGTAAGCTTTCTCTAAATCTATGAAGGCAGTAAAAACTTTCTTCCCAACAGCCAGATACTTTTTAATCATTGTGCGTAATGCAAAAATCTGCTTAGTGCAGCGTTTACCAGGCATAAAACCACTCTGAACATCCCACACTTTCAAAGATGTAAGACCCCGTACTTTTTCAATAACAAACTTACCAAACACTTTCCCTGGCACACTCAGTAGGCTAATACCACGATAGTTCTTGCATTCAGTCTGATCACCTTTTCCCTTATACAAGGGAATAATGATAGCATCCTTCCAATCCCGAGGGACCATTCCTAACTCCCAGCACAACTGGCAAATTTCAGTTAACCAGTCAATTATAGAGTCACCACCATATTTCAACATCTCTGCAGTTATGCCATCAACTCCCGGAGCCTTACCATTCTGAAGAGATTTTAGAGCTTTACACACTTCTTCTCTTGAGATCCCTCCTGTGCTTTCATCCTTCATTGTGACATCATCTGCGTCTGTCTCAGAATCATCCTTGCTTTTCTGATCTAATAACTCACAGAAGTATTCACCCCATCTGTCACTTAACTCATTGGGCTCCCATATCATTTCCCCAATCTCATTCTTCACACAACTTACAACTTTGTTTCCCCTATTTTTCCTGAGTCTCATGTACTTCCAGAAGGACTTTCTATCTTTCCAAAAAGCCAGTTCATGCCTTTCCACTTTCTCCTTCCTATCTTTTGCCTTACTGTGGCGAACCACTTTAGCAGCTTCACGCTTCTTACAGCGATATTCATCCACAGAGACTCTATCTTGCAACATCCCCAAATAGGCTTCCTTCTTTCTCTTTATTGCCTCATCAATCTCACTATTCCACCAAGCATCACCTCTACTGTTACCCACTATTATGGTGCCACAGACCTCTTTAGCAGCAGAGACAACACAGTTCTTAAAACATTCCCACTTCTTTTCTACATCCCTCTCACCAGACTTCAGATCCTTCAGTCGTTCTCTGAATAAGTCAGAATACCGCTGATGCTCTTCAAGGAGCCTATCAACCTTTATTCTTTCTATCCTGGGTCTCTTCCTATTCCTCCAACCAACATTAAATTTCACTCGTGACACTACCAAGTAATGATCAGAACTAACATCCGCACCTCTCATCACACGGGTGTCAACAACTAAGTGTTTCAAACGCTGATCGTAGACAACAAAATCTATCACACTCTTTTGACCAAGAGTACGATTTTCCCAAGTATATGTGTGGATATACTTGTGGTTGAAAAATGTATTAGATACACACAAACCATTCTCAATGCAGAGTTCAATTAATCTTTCACCATTAACATTCACAAAAGGATCATTAAACTTACCCAGAACATTGTCAGAAATTGCATTCTGCACACCTACTCTAGCATTGAAATCCCCTGCTATTATAACTTTTTCTTTAGCACCAAACTGGCTCAAAACAGCTTTTAGCTCATTCCAGAAATCTACTTTCTTATCAGAAGGTTCCGAGTCACAAGGAGCATACACTACAACAATTACAAATTCTCTGAAGTTTCACTTTCAAACGAATCCAGAGAATTCTCTCACTTACGCAACTATAGTGAATCAAGTTGTTCTTCATCTTTTCACTTAAAATCACACCTATACCAGCCTGTCCTCTCATATTACCCAATACTCCAGACCACACACTCACTGTGCCATTCACTTCTTCTACCCCAATTTCCTTCTTTTTGGTTTCACTTACCACCGACGATAATTTGCATATTATGCCGTGCTCTGGCGTAAGCGCTCACCTGTTGGTCCCGAAATTAACATCACACCTACGTAAACTCGACCCCAATAACATATGTAAATTTCATGACCGTCTACCAATTCCTTCTTGGTGTTCTTTTTTCACTTTCTGCCAGTGTATAATTCATTAAGCTTTACAGAAGACAGTAGTGGTTACTGTGCTACCTCAAACTGCTAATGGGGCTTTTTCAGTTGCTTTTGCAACACCAAACAGTAACTTTCAAAATGTTTTTCTTTCAGATGTTTGCTTTATGTTTATTTATGTGCTTTTTACTCACCCCTTCCCCTCCTACCACCCGTTTGAGTTCCTTTTTACAGAGTTCCTTTGAAAAGAACATTTCTACATCCAGAGATACTACATACCAAAGTTAAATAGTGACCTCTATACATTAAGATCACAACTCTGTACTTTTTTTTACATAATTTTCCTGTGTCAAAGTGTTGTATTTAACTCTTACGATGTCCTCAAGAACTTGAAAACTGCATCATCCTGAAGCACAAATTTAACACACATCTCTTGATTTCCATTTGAAGAATGGAAATATAAAAACAAATTTCTGTGTGAGAAATGAAATACTTCTGAAAAACTGATGACACCAGACCTGGAACTATTTATTGATTAGAATTGGCAACACTACAAAAAGTCATTCAATGCTTTGACTAGGCAAAATCTGCTGTTTGTTCAGATTACTATGCTTCAGTTGCTAGGTGATGCACTGTCTTGGGTGGTGTAATAGTAGCATGTTTGAAGAGAAATAAGAAATATCAATTTGGTTCCTGCTTCATGGTGATGCAGTGTTCAAGTTTTCGGAGAAAATAATTAAATGATAGCAGTTAAAAATGACACTTCTATGGTGAAAAATAATATATCCTGATGAAGCTGCATCACTGCACCATGAAATTGCAGAAACAAGAAATCAACTTCATTGTGTCTAAAAAACAGCGAATTGCCTTTCAACTGTACAATTTATAGTCAACTAAATTTATCAGCACTTCATATGTCTTGTGTTAAAGACACCATGTTGTTTGAACATGATGAGCAATAAATTCAATGACAATAAAAATTACAAGTTGCACCTCCATACTAGTTGTCACCAACTAAATGTACATGACATTCTACTTAATACTTCCAAATTTTAGTGAACAAAGGGACTCTGCAGATGAGCTTGTTCAGGCAAAGTTGTATCTTTGCATTCAATGCAGGAAAAAATCAGAGAAAAAGGGTTGACCAACCATGTAACTACACGAGCTATGCAAATTATTTATGATGGCAAGTTCACATTAATCAGATTGAAACAACTTTACATCATAGTACTTTAATATTTAAAATTTTTGTAAATTCAAGAATTTGCAATTTTAAGCAACCTTAAGGTTATTACCGGTATAGAAAAAAAAATACAGTAAAACAAGAAATATATTTTGCATGTTAAAACATTAGTCAGATAGGAGATCTCACATATAAAACATTGCATCTAACTTAGGTCTTATAATATTGCAAACTAACAAACTAAATTTAACATGCATACTGCATATATGCAATATTTCAGCTTTTTATACTTTTGTAATAGTACTCAAAAATATGCAGTGCTATCTAGTGAGAGATTTAAATGCCACTAACATTAAAAATGGCTGTGATGGGCATTTAAATCACCTACAGAGTACAAACAATTCATTCCACATGTTAATTGCAGTTTTTCCTGGGTACGCACATTTACAATGGCTAGAAATTCTAAGAATACAAGATTAGAAGGAAAGACCAAAAATGATGTACCTATGTTGTTAAAACATGAAATACCTATGTTGTTAAAACATGAAGTACCTATGGATAATTTCAGCCTTTTTAGTGAGCATTACGAGCATTCATTCAAACTTGTGTGTGGGGACAATATTGTGAAAACAAAATTAAAGGTACACCTACCTAGGAGCTGCTAGAAAATAAATATCTTTCTGTCCTTCTTTCATTCTACTGCAATATTCAGCCAGTGTTACTTTTTCTTCAGCAGGCTTCAGTGATGATTCAAACATCAATAATTTTGAAATTTCTTCCTGGTTTTGGAACAAAATATTAGGAATAACTCAGATGTCTGTTTGATAATATTTCATATGAAATGGAAAACACAATAGATGATCAAAAAGTAACATCAAGTGCCTTATGAAAGTGCAAAAGATTTATGCTAATTGCTTGCTTCAAGTGCCATTATATTCCCCTGAGTAGAGTATGTTGCTTGGCTGTAGAGTTTGAACAAAAAGACTATATATGATGGAACACAGGATCAAGTACAAATTGAAACGTACTTAAAAGCACTGTCTCAACATGAGGTATGAATAGCTGCACTGAAATCAAGCTCAGTTTTAAGAACATCAAATAGAAGTCATAGTTCTTTCCACGTTTATAAGTGAGTCACGGAAAAATTCTCATCGGCCGCCACCGGGAATTGAACCCAGGGTCTTCCAGTTATGTGCCGGACATGCTTCCACTGCACCACAGCAACCTCGAAATTCTGCAGGCTCACGTAGTCTTGGGAATTTCGAGGCCACTGTGGTGCAGTTGAAGCATGTCCGGTGCATAACTGGAAGAACCTGGGTTCGATTCCCGGTGGCAACCGACGAGAATTTTTCCGTGACTCACTTATAAACGTGGAAAAAGCGATTACTTCTATTTGATGTTCCTTATCCACGTCAACTGTGTATTTATTATCAGTTTTAAAAGCCGAAGCCAGAATAAGCCTGAAAACTGTGACTAACCTGTTTAAGCATTAATTAAAAATAGGATCTCTTCCAGACCTCCACCCCCTGCATTTCAACTGAAGTCTTTCTTGAGTAGGGAAGGGATATCTGTCTGTTTTTACATACAGCTGTACGATTTTTTTTTACCATTCATTTTCTCGTGAAATGCTTCAGGTGACTGTGCATCCAGCAAAATCAGGCTGCGCAGCAATCTACATACATTGCTCAATAAAATTAGTAAGGACTGCCAAGTGCAAGGAGGAGGGCGAAATTTGAACAGTGTGGTAACTAGTATCTGTAGTTCTTGAAAAGCTTTTCCCTATCCTCAGAAATCTACTACTGCATAGCCTATGCACTCCCCTAAGTCCCAACTACCCACCTAAACTTCAAAGAATTCTTTAAAGTAAAGTAAAATAAAACTAAAATAAAAATTTAAAAAAAAGTAAAATAAAAGTAAAATAAAAATAAAAGTAAAAGTAAAATAAAATTAATTTAAAAATATAGTAAAATAAAGTAAAAATAAAAGTAAAAGTAAATATAAAAAAAAAAAAGTTAAGTAAAATACATACATACATACATACATACATACATATCACTAAAGTGTTTTCTGAGATTCAGAGGTTAGCTCCAAAAAGAAATACAAACTACCAGATATGTTTACTTACTGTTGTCGTATCAAACTTCTCCATTTACAGCGATCTTGACATAGAACTCAGACTTCACTGATATCCATTACACGCCGTACACAAGATATTTTATACTTCATACACGTAATCTTTTTCTCATGCAGACACTCCTGAATCTGATCCACCCATGTCTTCCTTGGCCTTCCTCTGCCTTTCCTTCCTGCCACTTGGGAATGAGTGATGAGATGCTTACTAAGAAAAAGATTTTCTTAGTCAGCATCTCATCACTCATTCTTTCAACATGACCAAACTACCGAAGCATATTAGCCTCCACCTTGCTAACAACATTTTGCTTCACAGTACATAACTGCAACACATCTTCATTCCTCACACAATCAGATCATGTCTTGCCACAACCCCCCGTAAGTAACGCATTTTTCCAGCACACAAAGGACTTCTGTTTCTTCTGTAGTACCCAGGTTTCACTGCCATACATCAGAGTAGGAACAATTACACTTTTATACACCGCCATGCGGGACTCTCTAGAGAATCCATCATTCCTGTGAAAACCTCCCAAAGCAGCCATAACTTTCAATGAAGAATTCACTCGCCTACTAATTTCACCATCCAATTTGTTCTCTCTGTCAAACATGCTTTCTAAATACACAAACTCACTCATCTGGTCAATCACACTGCCATTTATACTTACTTTACATTCAGTACTACCAGTTCCTCTCTCACAGACCATAATTTTGGTTTTTCCCTTATTTATAGTTAGTTTGAATTCCATGCAAACTTCGTACATCCGGGACAACATACCCTGCAAATCCCTTTTGCTCTCTGCCAACAGGACAGTGTCATCAACATACAGCAGTCTGCACACACACGTCCCCAAGACATAAACCATTATTATTTATTTTGGCATTACACATGCATGCATCCATAAATATATTAAACAGCCATGGTGACATTACACAACCTTGTCTGACTCCTGCACCAATAGAAAACCATTTTGATAAAACACCATTCACTCGTACACAAGCTCTACTACCAGCATACATGGCTTTTACATTATTAAGTAGATTCCCAGTAACACCATATTCATTCAATACCTTCCACCAAAGTGTCCTATTCACTCGTTCGTAAGCTTTCTCTAAATCTATGAAGGCAGTAAAAACTTTCCAACAGCCAGATACTTTTCAATCATCGTGCGTAATGCAAAAATTTGGTTAGTGCAGTTTTTACCAGGCATAAAACCACTCTGAACATCCCACACTTTCTCTGATGTAAGACCCCGTACTTTTTCAATAACAACCTTACCAAACACTTTCCGTGGCACACTCAGTAGGCTAATACCTCGATGGTTCTTGCATTTAGTCTGATCACCTTTTCCCTTATACAAGGGAACAATAATAGCATCCTTTCAATCCTGAGGGACCATTCCTAACTCCCAGCACAACTGGCAAATTTCAGTTAACCAGTCAATTACAGAGTCATCATATTTCAACATCTCAGCAATTATGCCATCAACTCACAGAGCCTTAGCATTCTGAAGAGATTTTAGAGCTTTACACACTTCTCTTGAGATCCCTCCTGTGCTTCCATCCCTCACTGTGACAACATCTGCATCTGTCTCAGAATCATTTTTGCTCTCCTGATCTAATAACTCACAGAAGTATTCACCCCATCTTTCACTTAACTCATTGGGCTTCCATATCATTTCCCAGATCTTATTCTTCACAGAACTAGCGACTTTGTTTCCCCTATTTTTCCTGAGTCCCGTGTACTCCCAGAAAGACTTCCTATCTTTCCAAAAAGCCAGTTCATGCCTTTCCACTTTCTCTTTCCTATCTTTTTCCTTACTCTGGCAAACCAGCTTAGCAGCTTCACGCTTCTTACAGCGATATTCATCCAACAGAAATTCTACCTTGCAACATCCCCAAATAGGCTTCTTTCTTTCTCTTTACTGCCTCTTCAATCTCACTATTCCACCAAGCATCACCTCTATTGTTACCCACTATTGTGGTGCCACAGACCTCTTTAACAGCAGTGACGACACAGTTCTTAAAACATTCCCACTTCTTTTTTACATCCCTCTCACCAGACTTCAGCTCCTTCAGTCATTCTCTGAGTAAGTCAGAATAACACTGATGATCTTCAAGGAGCCTATGAACCTTTATTCTTTCTATCCTGGGACTCTTCCTATTCCTCCAACCAACATTCAGTTTCACTCGTGACACTACCAATTAATGATCAGAACCAACATCCGCACCTCTCATCACACGGATGTCAACAACTAAGTGTTTCAGACGCTGATCGTAGAGAACAAAATCTATCGCACTCTTGACCAAGAGTATGATTTTCCCAAGTATATGTGTGGATATACTTGTGGTTGAAAAATGTATTAGATACTCACAAACCATTCTCAATGCAGAGTTCAATTAATCTTTCACCATTATCATTCACACAAGGATCATTAAACTTACCCAGAACATTGTCAGAAATGTCATTCTGTACACCTACTCTAGCATTGAAATCCCCTGCTATTATAACTTTTTCTTTAGCACCAAACTGGCTCAAAACAGCTTTTAGCTCATTCCAGAAATCTTCCTTCTTTTCAGAAGATTCCGAGTCACAAGGAGAATACACTACAACAATTACAATTCTTTGAAGTTTCGCTTTCAAACGAATCCAGAGAATTATCTCACCTATGCAACTATAGTGAATCAAGTTGTTCATCTTTTCACTTAAAATCACACCTACACCAGCCTGTCTTCTCACATTATCCAATACTCCAGACCACACACTCATCGTGCCATTCACTTCTTCCACAATTTCCTTCTTTTTGGTTTCACTTACACACAGCACATCCAGTCTATACTTATTCAGCTCCTCAATCACCTCACTCATCTTGTCATTTATACCTCTAGTATTCCATACACCAATCTTACATTCCCTCAGCCGAGATCTCTTTCTCATATGCCATTTAGGAAGTCTAGGTCGATTCTGTGGTGGACTGTCCTTCTCAAGTGTGGTAGGTCCACCATATCCCACACTTCAGTCATTCTTAATATTTCTTTTTGTCTTTTTAATCAGGTAAGTACATCAGTGTGGGGGATTAGCCAACAGCTGACAGTACCAGTTGGTTTTTCAACCTAAGGATTCTGGAACAAAACCCAGTCACTCCTGTTGAAACCTCAACAGTTGTTAACATGCTCTCCCATTGAGACCCCTCAACAGGAGAGCATGTTAACAACTACGTAGGCTCGACACAAAGCTGTTTAGGTATCCGTGTCCAAGAACACAAATACGATATCCAAACCAACAGCAATACCACAGCTTTATCAAGGAATGTGGTAAACGGAATTCTACAACCAGACTGGAAAAACATTAGGCTACTGGACACTCCAGCATATATAAATTCGCTGCATTTTGTTGAAAGTATGTACATCGAAGCTTTAGGGGACAAATGCTGTAATGACTACTTGCCTGTGGACATATCAAGAATTTGGAAAGAACGTATTATTAACCTGAACTTTAAATTATAGAAATATATATTTACAATTCCAACAATATATAAAATTGATCATAACTTTGCATTTGTAATGAATCCTTTGTACTGATATGTTAAACTAATAACTTGTGAAATTATACTCTTTACGCTGCTATAATGGCAATGGTCACAACCCATGCAACGTTTGATGACTTATACCCATAATGCATCGTTGCACTACTACATAAAGGAGTACTACATTGCCTCTGTTCCACCTGATGATGGGGTAAATGTTACCCCGAAAGTGCTAGTGGGGTATTTTAGCTGTAAATATCTTTCGTATTTTATTAAATATCGTGCATAGACTGAGTTTCTCATTTCATACATAATTGACATTTTGAACACAGGGAATAAAAAATCAACTAAACTTTATTTTTCTTTAGTCTGACTTTATACTGATCCTATATGTTTGTAAATAACATTTTAATTAAGGCTATCCACTTCCAGTATCACTATGTCTGTAATGCAGGGTTTACTTAACACAAATGAGCAAATTCTGAAAATGAAAAAGGACATATTGATTAAATGCAACATTTGTTTTAAACACCTACTAGATGAAATTCCAGGGACAAGTGACAAATGATGACAATGATGTTCATTAGTGATTATGACTATGGATGAAGAATGGAGAAAAACAATGTCTGTAAAGCAGGATATGCTATTTTGTAACAGAAATGAGGTAAAACTGCAAATCTTGATGATACCAGTTGGGGATTAGTTAAGCTTTGGGTTAAACTAGCTCCACTAAGATAGCGTGGGAACCAGGTTTGATTCTTAATGATGAATAAAAGTCAATTTAATTGTGTCAATTTACAAGACAGGGTAAGTGAAGAATTGCAATATCTTACTTTGGCATGTTCAAATTTAATCTTCCTTACAAAGTTTATTCAATAATATTGAGGTAAACATACAGAACTTCAAAAAGCCAAAGAATGTAAAGTTGCTTTGCTTCCCATTAATAGCACCAGTGCTAATTTTTCTATGTACACTGTGCAACATAGAAAATGCCACACAAAGAAATATTTGTCTGAGCGCCATGCAAATTGGTGGGTATATGGCAACAGTTGGGTTATATAAATGATTGCAGTTGCAAACAAATCCTGCGATAGGTGAGAAAGATAAAAGAGCAAAACAGCTTAGTGTAGCTAAATTCGGTTGCCCTTACCTGGGCATGTGGACCACTGTATCAGTTTGATCTTGGTGGTCAAAACACGTGTAAGAAGTGAGAATGCCAGGGAGATGTCACAGGGAAGCCTACCATCACACGGACACCTTTACCAGAGGCTTCATCATAGGGGCACACACAGCTGGTTTGTCCCTATGTCCCATCATGGTGGAAACACATCAAGATGCAGCAACTGTCAGCCAAATGTGACGATAATGGTTGGAGGAAGGTAACGTGTATGGCCATAGTGGGACTGGTGCATGGAGGCGAACAAAAACTACAGAAAGAGACAAATGTATTTTCCCCACTCCCAGCTGATGAGGACTTCAGTTAATTGCAGGGGGATTGAGGGGGGGTCTGGAAGAGATCCTTTTTCTAAAATTAATGCCTAAACAGGTTAGTCACAGTTTCCAAGATTATTCTGGCTTGGGCTCTTTTTCATAGTAAAAAATCCAGGCTTGGGCTCTTAAAATTGAGTTCAAATTCAACACAGCTGTGCATACATGTTGAGACAGTGCTTTCAAGCAGATTATATTTTTTACTTGATTCTCTGTTTCATCACATATAGTCTTTTTATACGAATGCTACAGCCAAGCAACATCTTCTACACACGATGGCACTTGAAGCAAGTAATTAGCATAAAATTTATGCAACAAATGTCTCAATCGTGGCATTCCATGGCATGCCATAGCACCCTTCAATCCACATAGGATGACATTCCACGAGGTGTACAGGAAGATATGAACATCCTAGTATCAACATAGATAGTGAATCAGAAATTGCATCAAACAGAAGTCATCTCTCTTTCCACGTTTATAAGTGAGTCAAGGAAAAATTCTCAATGGCCACCACCGCGAATCGAACCCAGGGTCTCCCAGTTTGGCAGTTAGTCGTATGCAAGACTGGAGAATTCGAGGCCACTGTGGTGCAGTGGCAGCATGTCCGGCGCGCAACTGGAAGACCCTGGGTTCGATTCCCGGTGGCGGCCATTGAGAATTTTTTGGTGACTCACTTATTAACGTCAAAAGAGCGATGACTTCTGTTTGATTTTCCTAGTCCACATCAATTGTGTGTATGAATAAGAAATTGGCTGAGACAAGTGTGCATTAATGCATGTCATTACAATGACTGCCACTCACAACAGCACACTGTCATAAAATGTTGCAATGGTGCCATACCATACATGTGGCAGGAAGAATGAAATAATGTGGTAGTCAGCGATGAGTCTTGCTTCTGTTTCAGCACCAACAATTGTCAAATGAGAGGCTGGAGACAGAATGCTCACTGGGCTCATTTTGCTGTCATCCATGTCATACAGAGATGCCAAGTACTACGGATCCTCCGTAATTTCTACGGATATCATGTTCAAACTACGGACTTACGGAGAAGGTGTGAAAAACTACGAATTTTTCCAGAAATCTAGGATATTTCTGGAAAACTTTTTTCTTTAAATCATTTGAAAAAAAAAAAAAGTCAAGCATAGTCAAATGTAGTGATTCTTGCGGTAACGTCACGAAGCCATCACACAGCAAGCATGTTTGGCTGGCCGACAAGCAAGTGGAAATGTTGCAGCGGAGATCGTTGTGTATGATTATGTGACTTTGTACCTGGCTTGCCGTGGAAAGGCGTTCGTAATGCACGACGTCTGTTAACTTCAGGAAAACCTTAATCGCGTCCTGAACTAACGTAAGTTGTCCAAAGATGGAGGTAGACTAGAGTAGATTCCACATTTTCTGTTCTTGTTAAGTTCATTAGTTGTGGTGTGACGTGAATTGCTGTAGTTATGAAGCATGCTTCAGTGGCTTCCAGTTCCAGTGGTGTGAAAAAAAATAAAAATTTGCAGCAGTACAAGGAATTTTATTCGTTGGAATTTCCATGTTTGCAGCGGTCGCGTGTTTCCGTGAATTGTTTTTTTTTTTTTTTTTTTTTTTTTTTGCTAAAATGTAATTTAAATAGTTAATTGCTATTGCATATTTGTTTCACCAAAGTAAGGGGCGGGCGGGGTATCAGAGAAAAACAAAAAACTGCTCTGAGCAAATAGTCATCAGATCAAAGGAAACAACTGTGGATCAAAGAAATCCTGAATGTTTGTTTTTTCCGGCAGAGCACATAACTAAGCTACCTGGATGTGTGGACGCTGTTATTGCCTGTTATATGTTACCTCCCCGAAAGTTTGTTCTTCGCGCGCAGTATATTCTGCCCAGAGCAAGAGAATGTCTCTCCATGTGTCTTTGGCAACCAGCCAAAGAAAATGTCTAGCAGCAGTAGCTGCTCACTGCTGCTGTGGTGAGACGTTTCTTAGCTGCTGGGTGTGTCTGCACAGTCGTGACCTATTTTCCCACGCTCCTCGCTGTCGGCAGAGAGTTTAATTGTTTACGTTACTTTGATAGATTTGCGAAGTGCAGTTCTTTTTCTTTTTATCTTGTAAAAATGTTCTGCTAAACAAAGGGATGTTTTATTGTATCCATTTTTTTTCCAGAATTGATTGATTTATGCAATTTAAAATACCTTTTTGATCAGTTTTTTCGTATCATAAGCATTTAAATGATAATTTTCTATTTATCCGCATAATAAAGCTATGAAATCTTTCAAAGTTAATTGTTCTTTCTTTGCTCCCATTGTGTTTGTCGTGTACGAATTTACTAGCAATAGCGTCGGGTAAAGGGCCACCTGTCTCTGCTAATATTCTTGGACCTAAAACGCAAAAAAGTTGTCAAAAATTCAAGGAGAGTTATTTGCAAAAATTTCTGTGTCTAAAATCGTCTCTGGTATCCGAAAACCATGGGTTTTGTTCCCCGTGTGCTGTTGATTTTTCAATCGCACACAGCGGAAAAGACGATTGCGGTCGGCATTTTCACTCTAAAAAACAGGAGGAATAACCATATGTGTGTGGCATCACACACTTATGACATAACATATTTATTAACATAACATTTATTAAAAGGGGAAGTTGAAATGGTATGTATTTTTTGTGTATTTACTACAGTTGTTTTTTTCCTCCATTTTAAGGGGACTTAAATATGTTGCAAAATTTATCCAAGTATTGTCCCCGATTGAGATTAATATATTGCTAAAAATGTAGCAGTATATTCTAGGAAATACGCATGCTACCCTGCAAATTTTAATGTGGGAACTTGACTTAACGTCACTACGGAAGAACTATGGGCGCAGCGCATATGGACTACTGATGACTTCCTTCAGATGTTGGCATCTTTGTGTCATATGGGTCCTCAGCCTGGTGTCATGGTTTGGGATACTATCAGGGTACTATCAGTTTCAACAGCATACACAAAGTGGGTAAAAATACAGCACAACGATACACCGATGAGAAAAATACAGCACAACGATACACCGATGAGGTGCTGCAGCTTGTTTTGTAGTATATCAGGGGTATCCCTGATGCCAGTTTCAACAAGATAATGTCTGCCCACCTGCCCACTGCCAACATCAGCAGACAATGCCTGCAGGTGTCCAAGTGCTGTCCTGGACAGCACGATCCTCTAATGGAGAATATGTAGGATGTCACTGGCAGACAACTTAATGCTGCTGCACAACCCCTCACAGAGTTGATGAATTGTGGATACAGGTCAACGATGCACAGTCGGTGATTCTTGAGGTCACCAGCCAGGAACTTTTATACTTAATGTCGTGTTGTCGAATGTATAACCCAGCTTGGAAATCATACGACCTACTGACTCAGGCCACAATGTCTCCTCACACACTGCATTCATGTAATCCTTTTGAAATTAAATCACTTCTTTCCCACCTACTTCTCCACATGTGTGATAAATTTAATCTCATTTTGTGCATTCCTTCATGGTGTGATATTTTCTGTGTCCAGCATCTTTTTTAACAGAGCACAAGTTTGCATGAAATTCAAACTGAGTATAAATAATGGAAACACCAAAGTTATGATTTTTGAGAGAGGAACTGGTAGTACTGAATATAATATAAGTCTAAATGCACAGTGATTGACCAGGTTAATGAGTTTGTGTATTTAGGTAGCCTGTTTGACAGAGAGAACAAATTGGATGGTATTAAATTAGTAGGTGAGTGAATTCTTCATTGAAAGTCATGGCTGCTTTGGGAGGTTTTCACAGGAATGGTGAGTTCTCAAGAGAGTCCCGCATGGTTGTGTATGGAAGTGTAATTGCTCCTACTCTGATGTATGACAGTAAAACCAGGGTACTACAAATGAAACATAGAAGTCATTTGTGTGCTGGAGAAAAGCGTTACTTAAGGGTTTGTGACAAGACACCTTCCAATTATGTGAGGAATGAAGATGTGTTGCAGTTGTGTAATGTAAAGAAAATGTTGTTAGCAAGGTGGAGGCTAATATGCTTCGGTGGTTTGGCCATGTTGAAAGAATGTGTGATGAGATGCTTACTAAGAATTTTTTTTTAGCCCAAGTGGCAGGAAGGAAAGGCAGAGGAATGCCAAGGAAGTCATGGGAGGATCAGATTCAGGAGTATCTGCATGAGAAAAAAATTATGAGTATGAAGTATAGAAGATCTTGTGTATGGCATGTGATGGATGTAAGTGAAGCTCGATTTTGATGTCAAGATCACTGTAAATGGAGAAGTTTGATACTGCAACAGTAAGTAAAAATTACCTGGTAGTTTGTATTTCTTTGTGGAGCTAACCTCTGAATCTCAGAGAACAGCTTAATGATATGTATGTATGTATGGATTAGTCCCAGTTTCCAGGCTCATTCTGGCTTGGGCTCTTTTTCATGGTAAATAAATCAAAGCTTGGGCTTTTAAAATTGAGCTCAAATTCAACACAACTGAGCCTACATGTTGAGACAGTGCTTTCAAGCAGATTATAATTTTTACTTGATTCTCTGTTTCATCACATATAGTCTTTTTATACAAATGCTACAGCAAAGCAACATCTTCAACATAGGAGAACAGAATGGCACTTGAAGCAAGTTATTTGCATAAATCTTATGCAACAAATGCTTCAATCGTAGCATTTCGTGGCAAGCCATAGCAGCCCCTCAATCCAAATGGGATGACATTCTACAAGATGTAAAGGAAGCTATGAACATCTTAGTATCAACACAGACTGGAAATCACAAATTGGCTGAGACGGGTTTACATTATTGCAAGTCATTAAAATGGCTGCCACTTACAACAGCATATTGTTGTGAAAGGTTGCGATGGTGCCGTACCACACGTGGCGGGAAGAATGAAATTATGTAGTACAGAGCGATGAGTCTCGCTTCTGTTTCAGCTGCAACAATTGCTGATTGAGAGGCTGGAGACAGCATGGTCACTGGGCTCATCTTGCCGTCATCCATGGCATACTACTCCTCAGCCTGGTGTCATGGTTTGGGATACTGTAAGGGTTAGTATCAGTTTTAACAGAAGGGTAGTATCAGTTTCAACAGCATACACAAAGTGGGTTAAAGGACATCCCAGTGATACACCAATGACATGCTGCAGCTTGTTTTGCAGCATATCAAGGGTATCCCTGATGCCAGTTTCAACAAGATAATGTCCACTCACCCATCCACTGCCAACATCAGCAGACAATGCCTACAAGGTGTCCAAGTGCTGCCCTGGACATCATGATCTCCCAACAGAGAATGTGTGGGATGTCACTGGCAGACAACTTAATGCCTCTGCACAACCCCTCAGAGTTGATGAACTGTGGATACAGGTCAACAGTGCATGGTCAGTGATCCTTGTGGTCCCAATCCAGGAACTTTTATAAAGAGTGTCCCAAAACGAGTGAAAGATTTAAAACAATGTATTAATGATTTATTCATTTCAAAAGTGGTAATAGTAGCACATCAGGAGAAAGTACACACACCACGATTAAACATGGAACAAAATGTCCAACAAATGTCTGCCACGGCTTTACTGGCACTCTCTTACTCTTTTCAGGAAATCGTCGATGACATGCCCACATATTAGCGGATCAACTTCGCCAAGGACACGGCAAATCTGCTCCTCGAGCGCAGGAATTGTTCGTGGTTTGTTGACATAGACACGGGGTTTCAAAAATCCCCAGAGAAAGAAGTCACATGGGGCCAAAGCGTAGGACTAAGGGCGCCAATTCTAGTCGCCACTGCGTGAAATAACGTGGCCAAGAAATTTCTCTTGCAACAATGCAATTGTTTCACGGGCAGTGTGACAGGTTCCTCCATTGTGTTGGAACCATGTCTTCCAGATCCATCCCATCCAATTGAGGCCATAAGAACTCTTATCATGTTGCTATAACATACTCCATTCATGGTTAGTCCATGTCCGGCCTCATTTTCGATGAAGTATGGCCTGATCACTCCCCCAGCCCACATTCCGCACCAAACAGTGGCTCTTTGGGCATGCATTGGCGTTTCATCAACCACACGAGGGTTTTTTGGTGCCCCATATCCTGCAATTTTGTTTATTCACGCACCCAGAAAGATGTAAATGCACCTCATCACTGAAGATGATTCGCCTCGTGAAAGTGCCACCCACACCTTGGTTTTCCAACACCCAGTCGACAAATTCAAGCAGATGGAAATGGTCTGTTGGCTGGAGGTAATGCGTCACGTGGATCTTGTACAGATGCAGATGGCAATCTTTCGTGAGAATGTGCAGCACGATACTTTTTGGAATGTCCAATTACTGTGAACAATGAAGAATCGAGGTTCCTGGACTCTCTGTAACATTGTCGCACACAGCGGCAATGTTGGTGGCAAAACGGCCGGTATGATGACACCCTGGTGATTTCATGCCCACAACCGAACCTGTGTCCTTGAATTTCTGCCCACAACCGAACCTGTGTCCTTGAAACCAAGGTGTGGGTGGCACTTTCACCTCGTGAAAGTGCCACCCACACCTTGGTTTTCCAACACCCAGTCGACAAATTCAGGCAGATGGAAATGGTCTGTTGGCTGGAGGTAATGCGTCACGTGGATCTTGTACAGATGCAGATGGCAATCTTTCGTGAGAATGTGCTGCATGATGCTTTTTGGAATGTCCAATTACTGTGAACAATGAAGAATCGAGGTTCCTGGACTCTCTGTAACATTGTCGCACACAGCGGCAATGTTGGCGGCAGAACGGCCGGTATGATGACACCCTGGTGATTTCATGCCCACAACCGAACCTGTGTCCTTGAATTTCTTAATTACTCGTTTAACTGTTGACTGATGAGGTGTATTATCGCGACTGAAAATTCCGGCGCAATTGACGAACTGTTTCCGCATAACATTCACCATACTTGTAATGCCTTTTCACAATAACAACACATTGCTCCTTGATGTAGCATTCCATGAGTAACCTGCAACAAGAAGAAACCAAACTTGGTCACAATCAACTATGTGACGTTTCTTCATGGTTTGTATGCAAGTTACAATGTTGCCAAACCTACGACATCAAATGATGCGCACTGTCAATCTTGCACTCTTTTTGGGACACCCTACTTGAAGCCGTGCCATCTTGTTAAATGTATAACCCAGCATGGAGTCATATAACCTTACTCAGGCCACACTGTCTTCTCACACACTGCATTCATGCAATCCCTCTGAAATGAAATCACTTCTTTTCCACCTACTTCTCCACATGTGTGATAAGTTTAATCTCATTTTTGCATTCCTTTATGGTGTGATATTTTCTATGTCAAGCAGTCTTTTTTAACAGAGCACTTAACAATTACAAAAATAGGAAAAATTATTTCAACACAAACTTCAAGATGCTAAAGCATAAACAGCACACACAGGCATAAAAAAAAGATTGAAACAAGCTTTTATCTCTTCAATGGTTGATTATGAACACATACTTTCAATTAGAAAAAATACTCAAAATGATGTAAAAATGTGGCAGTTGCACCTGTCTATAGGTGACATCTGCATAAAAAATTAAAAAATAATAATTTTTTTATACAGCCTCTGCAGAAAAACCTGTTCAATCAAAAAAAGTTGTGCAATGTTCTAAATAGGTGAAAAAAATAAACCCTGTCATTATTCTTCTTGCAAAACTTGCACAGATATTTCTAATGATATTGGTAAAAGAAAAAAAAAAATGTATCGTCTTGAGCAATAATTTCCTGTATGTGCAAAAGCTTTGAGTGCTACAAAGTTATGCAGCAAAACAAGCTACAGTTTGCCCACAAACGGGCTCCATATGATGATTTTTTTTACAATTTTCATCGCGAATGTTTTTGAGAGTTTTTCCAGTAGAACAAAATGGGGGAGGGGGGTAGACTGATTGAGAAATTGTGAAAAACTTTTTTTGTGTGCAAAGGCTGTATTTTTTTACTTTTATGTAAATACCACCCACAGGGATGCAACTTCCATGTCGTAAGTCTTTATATCATTTTGAATATTTTTGTAATTGAAAGCATGTATCCGATCAACCGTTGAAGAGATAAAAGCTTGTTTAAATCTTGTTTGAGACACCCACTATATATTGTTGGGTTTTTTTTTTTTTTTTTGTTTTTAAGCTGAGGTTGTTAATTTGATTGTTAGTATAAATTAATTTCTTTTACCTTTTCCAGTTGTTCATTAGAAGATAAAATTCCTTCCTTAAGGAATATACCATAATCCAGAAAAAACTTATCATAATTTTCCAAGTCTTTCCTCATTTGCTCCTGTAGATGACGCAGCAATCTATTTGTAATCATAGTGCGAATTCTCCTGCATTAAAACAGATACATTTTGATCAGTTCCACTTAAACAAATTAAACAAAATGATTCATATTTTATCAAGAATATATAATATACATGATATGCAAAGAAAATTTTGCAGAATGATGATAATAAAACTAAGTTTACAAATGTGGCTTACATTTTGGTATAATTTAATAACAATGACCCACTCACAAGAAGCTGTAAATTATGTATTGGACTTATTTATTTTTGCAGATTATTCATTTTGTATTTACAGAAAATTCTCTTCAGACTGGGAACCATCAAAAAGCAGAATTTTTCTTTGATATACAAAATAATGAGCAAATTTTGATTCTAACTTTAAATGGACTCAAAATGTTAATCATTATCATACTGTAATAATTATAACACAGGCTGTTAAAATTCTCTTCAGACTGGGAACCATCAAAAAGCAGAATTTTTTCTTTGATATACAAAATAATGAGCAAATTTTGATTCTAACTTTAAATTGACTCAAAATGTTAATCATTATCATACTGTAATAATTATAACACAGGCTGTTAAACAGCACATACATCAGAATTGAAAATAAAACAGTTGCACGTGAACATGTCCATGTTTTCACCGAAGTGTGCTTATAATAGCCCATTCAGTTGCTCATGGTGGTCATTAGACCTTTAATCACTGCAGTGATGTAATTACAAAAAAACACCTATGAAACACAGTTCAGAGGCAAGGAAGGAAAGGGAAATTGTGTCCACAAATGATGTGAAAAAGAGTTTTCCCTCTTTTTCTCCAGAAAAAATTAGCACCTTTTAAGCAGCCCCAAAACTACTTATTACGACCTTACCAAGTGCATGCATGTGTAGTAATGATACATGCACACACATGTTATGTAGTTTCTATGCATGTTAATTCAATATAATAAAATTTGCTGATGTTTCCAATAACTTTTTTTCTTGCATACGGCAAGTTTCTAAATGTCATGAATTAAACTTCCCATGATTTAAAAGATAGTTCTATTATTTACATCAGAAACAAAGTTAACATTCTGCAGAAGTGCTAGGCATTAAATTATAACAACCGACTTTCTCATAGCTAGCTAGTGAGAAAAATAAGCAGTTATTCAAATTTTTGGCCAAAGTATATACTTTTGAACACCTTAAAAAAATAACACTTTTAAGGATTTTTAAAAACCTATGGAAACTCTATGTAGGCATACTGCTTGTTAACTGAAATTTAGTGAGAAACATTTTAAAATTCAGTTTAAAGAGTTTTATACAAATTGTGTCCAAGTGTCAATAAACAAATCATAACATATTGCACTCTTTTAAAAAAAGAAATCTATAAAAGCTAGTTTGTACAAAACTGATCAATTATTGACAAATAATCTGTTGTGCTAAGTTTAAGGAAAGCAATGTGTTTGATCTGTACTTTCAGCTGTTGTGTATGTTTTTGGCTGAGATTTTCTGCAACCATGGGAGTGGTCACTATAACATGTGTGAAAGTTTTCAATTATGCGAGGGTCGTTCAAAAAGTAACAAGACTGATTTTACATGGGGCACAAGTGTAATGCAGTAAACATACTGGTAAATGTGTAGATTAGCGTCCTAAATTATTTTGTAGGAAAAATGGTAGTACCTAGAAGAAGTGCGATGTACAGATTTTATAGTATGGAAATTGATGGCAAATTATGCAGAAATTTCATGTTTTAAATGTCTTTGAAAGATTTTTACCGAAATATTTACCTGCAAGTGCGATGCTGTGAAGAGACGCTGCGGTAGGCCTAACGCATCGCTACAGCGACGATGTAAAGCTTTGCTCCGTTTAAAGGAAGATTCGATGTGCCGTGTAATTCACACGCGGATGACTACAAGTGCAACAGTGTACGTTCTTGCCAGGAGTGGGAACCATGTTGTACTCATACGCTACAGAATATAGTTTTGTTCATATTTTGTCATTGTTTTTAAAGCAGATGCTGTGAAATTTTTTGTTCTTTTGCATATGATTCTCTGATTCCAAATGGAAAGTACAAATATGCCTTTCCCATGTTGTACAGAAAACTGGGGAACTATAACTTTTGGTTCTGCTTTAAACGGCTTCCATTCGTAGCGTATTTACTGTGGCAGTGCAGTTTTGGTTCTCCTGTTAATACCTTGTTCGCAGGTCAGTTTCTATCTCACTGATACGCACCTTTTGCAAATCATAGAGGTTTTATCTGGTTTTTCCTGCCAACAATGTACAGGATATAACAAAATAAAGGGCGGATAATGTGGACCTATTTTCTGTAGCGTATCACTACAACATTTATCGCTCTTCTGACAACAATGTAACCGCTTTCTCTTGTACCCTTCCACCCGTCATTTCGGTACAGCAACGAAACTTCCTTTTAACGGAGCAAAGCTTCACATCGCCGCCAGAGCTATGCATTAGACCTACCACAGCTTCTCTTCACAGCATCATACTTACATATAAATATTACGATAAAAATCTTTAAAAGACACTCCAAACATGAAACTTCCACACCATTTGCCATTAATTTCCACACTCTAAAATCTGTGTGTCGCACTTTTTCCAGGTACTAAAATTTTTCCAACGAAACAATTTAGGATGCTAATCTACACATTTACCAACATACTTACACTTACATACTTTTGAAGTATTCTCTCTCTATTGGAATGCACCAGTCCCACCTTTCTATCCACTTCTGGAAGGTATGGTCGAAGCCCTTCCTCGACATGTGATTCTGGATACCCATCACAGCATTGTTCAGTTCAGTATTTGATGCAAACTGACACCCACAAAATGTTTTTTTCACTTTAGGAAATAGGTGCAAGTCACACAGTGCCAAGTCCAGTGAATATGGAGGGTGTGCCATCATTTCGATGTCTAGATATTGGATAACCTGCTGTGTAAGCAAAGCACAATGCACCCAATGTCATCAATGGAACACAATGTTGGTTCCGTCGATAACATTGTGAGAACACAGTACCCCAACTCTTTTCTCACAATATCATCAACAGACCAACAGACATCTGCATCACATCAACAACCTCCTTTGTGTTTTCCCTAGATTTTATTTTACAGCTGGGTGGCAAAGTTTTTTAACTGGATGATACTTTTAACAACCTCCTCCCCAATAAAAAAAAAAACACTTATTTTGTTTTGCTTAACATTATTATACTTATTAAACATCTTTAGCAGTGTGGTAGGCATTAATGTAACACATGATAAAAAGGATTAGAAAATTGTACATAAATAATAAAAAATGAATACTTCACTAATAAATCATATTTGACACAGATTTCAGCCAGTTTTCATCAGGAACAAAGTAATTTTGTGCTAAAAGTAATCCAAGTTAAAAGAAGCAATGCCGTCATAAGCACAATTTTATAAAAAGTTTTACGTTAACAGCATAAGTACAGGTTAAAAAATACATACACACACATAAGACCTATTTGAGCTCATCTTCAGATGTAACACAATACTAAAATATAAGCAAATAGGTGGTGGCTATATATCATGGGAGCATATTCACAAATGGTGCAGTTCGAAGCAACATCAACGCATGCGCCAAAATAATTGAGCAAACTCTTCTTCTGGATCATCTGGATGTTTTTCATGATCCATTGTTTCCAGGGGAGGGGATGGCACATGGGTATTCTTCATTACAGCAAAGGTGGTTGCATTTGTAAATCAATAAACTCTCTGGGAAAAGAAGAGTTGAACATAACCTCGAAGTGTTCAAAATAATTATAAATTCCCATGTACCAGTTTTCATCAATATTTATGGTGTATGTGGGAATAAGTTTTCCACTCTTACTATTATGTGTGTTGTGAAAATGTTCATTAAAGGAAATTTAGCTGGGCAGCAGAGAAAATTAGCTGGGTAAGCCACCCAGTAAAAAGGCTCTAGGGAGAATACTACTCCTCAATTGTCATTCGGTGGGTCTTTGTGCAGGACTGCCTCGATGGTATTGATGTTAACCTCCATGGTCAATGTCAAAGGCCTACCAGACCATGGTGCATTTTCCAGACACTCTTCATCATTCACGAATTTTTTGTGCCACTCAAAAACCCTTGCACGGGACAAAGCATGTTCCTTACAGGCTGTTTTAATCATTTTGTGCATTTCTGTGGCAGTTTTATCTTTATGTCTTTTTAACCAGGTAAGTACACCAATGTGGAGGATTAGCGCACAGCTGACAGTTCCAGTTGGTTATTCAACCTAGAGAATATGGAACAAAACCCAGTGAGTTGGGGTCTTTTCGCCAATGTCACACAGAACCAGCTGGCACCTCTCCAAGATTCACAGAGGCCCTTCTTGCTGTTCTGTGTGCCACTGTTTCCACGGAGCGCCCCGAAGAGACGAACCCATCTCTCACTAAGACTGCCCTTGTGTACGTTGAGTGATAGATGTCAGTGAAGCCCGAGTTGTGTGTCAAGATCACTGTAAATGGAGAAGTTTGATATGGCAGCAGTAAGTAAATAATTAAAAATTTATCTGGTAGTTTGTATTTCTTTGTGGAGCTAGCCTCTGAATCTCAGAGAACAGCTTAGTGATATGTATGTATATGGCAGCTTTATTCAGATGCACACAAAATTTTACAGCTGCCCTTTGCTCCAGTTTGAAATCCATTCTGGGTTACAGAAACTTGTCTGAACTCTATGCCGTCTACTACAAGAATAAACTATCAGAGCGTCGTCATCATGTGACTGACCTTGCAACTGTTCCAACACAGGCACAGTTACATTTTTCTGCATGTGTTTGTTTCAGCACTGTGACATCAGTCTAATTACTTTTTAAATAACCTATGTATTTATTATATTCCTTAAAATCTTATTAAAACTGAGTAGGAGCAATTGTATAATTATCACTTGATAGGGGGGGGGGCCTCCTCTTTGAGGTGGCAAAGGGAGAACAGGAATATGAATATGTCATAAGTTGTGTCACATTACTTTTTTTTTAATTATTCATACAAACAACTTATCTTTAAGGGTTAATTTAGTAAAGCACTATTCCTATTATCAGATGGAAACCCTACACAACTAAAAAAGAAAATCAATCTTGCTCACTGTTCTAGCAATCTCTTCCTCACAAGTAATTATAAATGAGATAATAAGATGCAAATGAAATTTTTAGTAGAAAGGATCAATATGACAAAAGATAAACACTTGCCTTATCAGAGCACTATCTTGCAATAATTCACGACTCAAATTTAAAGGAATATCTTCACTGTCCACAACACCTGAAAAATATTTCACCAAAGTAAAATATAGAAGCAGCATTTCCATACAAATTAGTTAAAAATTAAATGTGGGCAATAACAGCACAATTACACTAACAAGAAAGTATATTTTAGATAAACAGAAGACACACATATAACATAGTTGGGAATGGCTAATAAAATTTAAAAAGGTGTAAAACTGTAGTCTAACATTAACATTATGAAAACTGTTAAAGCTGCAAACAGGTGCTTTAACAGAACTAACTAACTCAGTCACACACAAACACACACACACACACACACACAGTGACTAACCAATGTTCATTAACATTGATTATGTAGTTTAACAGAATTTAATGGCTTAAGACTGACAAATTATAAGTAAACTGAGATCTAACATTTAATATGCCTCAGAAATACCATAAGTTAATAATTGATAATGAAATACATTTAATAAATATATGAAATCAGAAAATTACCAAAAACAACTTACTAACATTCAAAATAGCAAAATGTTAATAAAACACTGCTCTACAAAGCACAAAAATTCAAAAACTGGTATAGAATTAATACAAAATAAATGATAAAAATAAATACATGCAAAATGTAACTGGGGAAATTACAAGGGACACTTTTCCAAAATTTTGGCACCTTATATGATATTTCAGTAAGGAAACTGACACTGAAAATGATAATAATACTGAATTTATTTTCTTTAGGTACAATATATGCAGCTCACTGTTTGTATGTATAAATAATAAATCATTAATGTTTTTTAGCAGTAGTAATTGCATATAATTTAAAGATATTTTAGAAGCTTATTCCTTAAATTTTGCTTCCCTAAGTCTTTAGGTAATGTGAAAGCTTGCCCTATATATATGGTTTAATATTTGAACAAGTGTGGTATTAATATTGAATCTGACTTTTTAAAAATTAAACTAAACATAAAAACATTTCTATCATAATACAAAATTATTTTCTTTTTACTGCCATCTTTCTTCCATATTTCTAGCATATAAATTTAAAAACTTTAGCTTGTGGAAGCCTACATTAATTTTTTTTTTCCATCAGGCTTTGAATGTGATAGTCATGACCATATTCGTATTATTGTTTTGTCACTAATTTTTTGTGGTATGAAAAATGAAGAAAACATTGTGCATGATGGTAAATGCCTAGTGTACTTAATTAGATGTGTAAAGTGAAAATTCTATTACATTAATAAAAGTGAATGGATGAAAAAACCCAAAAATTGTTGATAAAA
This sequence comes from Macrothele yani, assembly GCA_039090855.1. Taxonomy (NCBI): domain Eukaryota; kingdom Metazoa; phylum Arthropoda; class Arachnida; order Araneae; family Macrothelidae; genus Macrothele; species Macrothele yani. The sequence goes on from CM077004.1 coordinate 47,145,403, forward strand.
ATGCCAATTGGGGCTTTCATGTCATGAAAAAATGTTTTTGGAGGTTTGGAGAAAATAATGCATGGACAGACTTTGCTGAAAAAGTAATCAGAAGTGAAAATGAGAAATAAATGTTTGCATCTCTGAAAGTGAAGAATTACAAGAAAATAAAATTTACTCCATTTGTTGATTTACCTCTGACAAAACGTAGCCATTTGGGCAGTATATCTGCTTTGCTCTTAATAAGTACTCTTTGGCTGTACAGAGCAACTCCGATGTCCACATCTCGAGTCATCTCAAAAGACCTGGTTTACCTTCTGGTATATACAGTAAACATCTCAGATTTATTGGGGCATCAGTTTTGTAATGTAAATGAAACCTTGGAAGGTCATAAGAGCTGGCAATGTACTGGAAAAATTCTTCGTGCATTTCACGAGTCACTTCTTTGGGATCCATGAGCCACAAAGCCTAGAAGAAAGGATAAATAAAACAATTAAAAAATGTAATGATCAAATGCTCACATCCCAGATACAGACATTTCTTTTTTCACTCACTTAGACAACAGAATCTGCAAGCCAGAAAAGGTGTTTTATCAGGGTTCATATGATCATTTTCATTAAGAAAGAAGATGACTGAAATGGCTATATAATATGCACACAGTATTCATATTTAACATCTTTTATGATGATGAAACTTAGGTGTAGAGTAACAAGCCCCTTAGGGGATTAGAGCTGCTGGCATCATTATAATCATCATCATCTCATGCCTGTGCAGTAGTACAATATTCAGGCATACTTTTAGCACAAACTATTAGATACTAAAAAACAAACAAAAAAGCTTGTTTGCAGTGAACTTTTTCTATCCCCTTTCTCCATACTGAAAAATTTCCTGTCCCTATATTATTTGCTCAATTATAAATACCTTTGATCCACCTTATTATACATCAACCAACAGCTAGACCTACAACAAAGTGGACTGAAGGTACCATAGAATTTAATACCTGCACCAGAGGATTTAACATCTGCCAAGACAATCTATCATGCATATTTCAACACACATCCCAAACCCAGAGTTCATACTGATTTCTGGTTGGTTGGTTGAGTTTAATGGCGCAAGGGCCATGGTTGGCCAAAGAGCGCCAAACAAAGACATCAAAACGAAACAAAATTAATAAAAAACGTACACAAGGTTGAAAACAGGCTGATGCGGTAAAAATGAAATATGAGAGTGAACAAGTTAAAATCTAGACGAGTTTAAAAAAGTCAATTTCCTGTAAAAATGAAAACACTGCTCTTGTGTCGCAGGCTTCGCCGATAATAGTTTGCAGCGTAGCTGCTCCTTCGTCCAACAGATGAGAGTGAAAATGATGAAAACGATTATCACAAAACCGAACACAAGTACATAAAACATGAAGGACAGTGAGACGACAGTTGCACGCCGCACACACCGGGACACTCTCGCCACACAGCAAAAAGGTGGTGAGTAAAACGACAACTGGTTTCTGGAAGTCTATTTAACCCTTTAATAACCATAATGCCCAAACACCCCAGACAACCAAATAACCAAGGACGTCTGAAATGCCTGTTAGAGTGAGTATGATTTCCAATCCCCACCTGTTTTTTGAGATTGTACAGCATCTACGGGATTAGCAGAAGTCATCCTTAGTCACTATTGTTTTCATCAAACAAATAAGTGAGGCAGGAGTAGGTTTCACACAGGGTGATACCATTCACTCTTATGACATTGCATCTCTTCACCATGGAAGAATGAAACAACTGCCCTTGGGAAACATCTGAAGGTCAATGCATATCAAGCATACAGTATAGATTGTAAGTTTCATGTGGTGACCCAGTACTATTTATTTTGTTAACCTATGAAAGTGTGTGTGATGGGGGGGAAAAATAAGGAAAGTAGCAACAGACAATTTTCAGGTGTTAAGGTATTTTGAGCCATACAGCAATTTAGGATCCTGGTCGCTAAAGGTTAAAAAGTTTTCCTGGAGTCCAAAACATATTTTCAAAGAGTCGACGACAACATCAGAACTTTTTAAAGTTTAATTTCTCTGAAACTGTCTGGTTCTCCATTTCTTAGTCACTTCTTGCATATCAACACACAAAAAGAGCAAACATTTTTTATTTTGTTTACAAAAACATAAAGTTCAAAATTAGAACTTCAACTCTCTGTTGCAGTCTTTCTTTCCATTGAAAGTCATTTTCGCTGTACATTGCACATGCAGTAACACTTCTGAATGCTAATTTCACTTTAAACAAAGGAAAACATGCTTGTTGTGCCCCTTGATATACCAAAAAGTGCCTAAGGAATGGAAAAACAAATGTTTCAGGCAAAATCATACATCAAAAATTGGCACTGTATGTGAAAACAATTTCACAGGCCATGGAAATGGTTCAGATTCCACCATGGACAGAACAACCAATTTTGAAATTTAATTTCACTTCAAACGAGGAGAAAGTGGCAAAACTGCTTGCTCAACTGATTGGTTTTGAAAAAGAGACTGTTAGAAATAGGAAAACATGCATTTCATTAGAAGTTCTTACAAAATACGAAGTCACTTTTCAGGGCAGGAAAAATATGTTCCAGATCTAGAAAGCTCCAGAATTTAAGAGCCAGGTGAAACAAATTCAATTTTCAAAGAATAACACATAAGGGTAATGTGTGGTAATGAATGATGCAAGAGCAAAAAGTAATGTGGTGCATCTACTGCTGTTTGTTTGTTTTTTACCCGAAATACAGACTTCTAAATGAAATTCCAATTTGGTCCACAATTTTCTTTTCTGGGTCTTCCACAGTCACTGCTCTGAAAAAATTAAAATTTCAATTTTGATTTTATTAAAATACAATTGGTTGAAGTTAAGTTTTGCAGATTATAAACTCAAAGTACATTTTTTCCATTTGTATAATCTATGGCAATGTGTAATCCACAGGCTGTGAAATTCAGAACGCATAATTTGTGGCAGCATATAATCTGTAGATCATGAAATTTACATATAAAAAAAATTTCTTCATATAACCTGCAGTGATGTATCTGCAGACTGTGAAATACAGAAAAAAAAAAATTATCGTCATTTAATCCACACCTGTTATGTTGATCCCGAATCACAATTTCCAAAATGACCCGAAAGCCCTAAGTAAGGAAGAAATTATCTTTAAAAAGTAACTTATTTTAAAATAATTTATAATTATTGTGCTATTTTCAAGTGAATACAGAGAATAAAAATCTGTAGGTTTTTTTTTTTTTTTTTAGCAGTACTGCTGTTAGTTAGACCCCAAAATCTGTAGAAACTCCTTAGCATTTGGAGTTTCTGAAAAACTGAAAAGCAAACAAGCCTTAACCAATGTGATTAGTACAGCAAAAACTACGTAATGTGATTCGCAAAATGATTATGCTACTGAGTCAGCAACGATTATGTGCTGTGGAACAGCTCAGCGGATTTCCGTGAGTGCAAATAGTATACCGCCTTCGTTGCATTGTATTTTCTGTCAAAATACTCAGAAAAAAAAATAAGTTTCCATCTTTTTTGTGGCTGTCTATTTTTGTGTTTTTTCTGTTGTTAACCCATTTTTGAAACTTTTTCAATACCACCAAATTATCTGATCCCCCACAAACTCTTTAAACTTATAACTTTTTAACAGTTAATTCACGTAATATAGACAAAGTACAGTACTTACCGCAAATTACAAAATTTGAAGTAAAAAAGATAGTGTGCCAGTGCCAAATTTTTAGGTGCCTGCACAACCTAGTACCAGGTATTTTTAGGAATATGCTCATAGAAATATATATATAAATATAAAAAAAAACTAGACAAAACCCGTCTGAATCAAATGTTAGTTTTTTTATTGTTTTTTTTTTTAAGTAAAAACTCATGTGAAACAACAAATGTAAACTTTATTAGATTGACAAATTCCTTCAACCACTTCGGTAAAGACAATAGTCCAGGTTCGTGATTTTTTTCTTCTTCTTCTTTGACTGAAGGTTTAATGACTGCCGTGAGCAACTCAATGGGCTATAAGCAGTCGCCTGTCCCTAATTTAGGGTCACTGGTTCCATGGAAGGGAAAGAGCCAGTGCCATGAGACAAACACAACATCTATGCCTCACCGGGATTCGAACCCGGACCCTTCCCGAACAAATCATCATAAGCCAGCGCTTAGATCACTGCGGCACTGGGCGGCCAGGTTTGTGATGAGCATCACGACTGCACCTTTTTTCAGTCGTAAAATGTGAGGCGGAAGTCCACTCATCTCGATCGTGTGCAAAAATTCAACTGGATGGCGCACTCTTTCACTTCAGTCACAACTGAAGTGAATGAAAGACAGTTGTGTCATCTTCAGTCACAACTGTGTTTGTAAATATTGTTGGAATGAGATTCGCATTGCGAGTACTGTTCATCCGACGGAATCAACAGTTAGTTTTTTTGTTTTTTTTTAAGAATAAACTCATACGAAACAACAAATGTAAACTTTATTTGATTGACAAATTCATTCAAAAAATTCAGTAAAGACAATAAGTCCAGGCTCGTGATTTTTTTTTTTTTTTAACTGAAGGTTTAAAGACTACTGTGAGCAATCATGGGCTATAAGCAGTCACCTGCAATATTTTCACTAAGAATGGTCAACGGAATGTTCATTTACATTTTTACATAATGGGAAACGTCTTACCTACGTGAATAAACTGTATCGAATGAATAATAAATTGTATATATACATCACACAGTCCAACGGCATAACACAATCAGGTCTTCCAGAGTGTTCGCTGTTCCAATGAGAAGAACTTTGATACCAATGCATGTGAGTGTTGTTTTGTGCAATGGTTGGCTCAGAAAATAGACTTCGGACTTTGTACTATCTCAGTCCCTCCATGCTTCCGCCTTCAACAGCGCGTGAGTCAATGGCACGCTTCTACGATAGACTTTACATGGGAAATTTGCAGCCCCACAATGCCTGAACCATTGCCCCAATCTCATTTTTCTCCTCGACTGGCACGTCTACATGGTAAGACCTTTATTTTGATACCTCAACCATATCTTTACGTTCAGCCGTTCTCTCAAAATAGGACTCACAGTAAAACACCTTATAGAATTAATATATAGATAAAATCAGAAAGACAAATGGGGCTGGTATAAATGGAACTTTGTCAGAAAAATTTGAAATTAAGAAACATTCTCATTCTTGCTAGAATGATCATTTCTGGTGGTTACAAACATGTTAGGCTAGCAGTGAAGAAAAGTCACAATATTAAAAACATCAAATAAATAATTCCAAAACTGTTTAATAAATATAAGAATCTTGTAACTGAGAAAATAAACTTTATGCAGATATTGAATATTATTTCACACTGAGATTTTTGATTTCTATAGTATATTTAATGTTTCCTGTACTCCGTGGCAAGCCAATGATTTCCGTAGTGACTATGGAGAATCCGCAGCACCTGGAGTGTTTGTAACATAATAAGCAGGAAACATATTACAGCAAAAAAATTAACAAACATTTATAAATTATTAAAATTCCATGAAAACCAAATGTTTCTAAAAGGAAACTGATTTCTGGTCACTGCATTCAAAAACTGGACATAATCTGATTAAATCGAGACACTTGGCAGCTAAGCATAGATTACAATAGTACATCAATCCTGAACTACAAAATGTCACATAGAGACACAGAATGAAACTGGATAAAATTTCAGGATATGTAAAATAATTTCAGGCCATTTTCCAAGACAACATAGAATTCTACTATTTTTCCAAGATTTCCTGGACGCATACAGTCAATGACGCTCAAAAGTTCAGACTACCGCTTGTAGCAATAGTAGGGTACAATGCATAATTACTGTGTTTCTGATTACCAATTCTCTCAGTAAGTGAGAGGGTAAGCAAATCTTGTGACAAATAAGCAAACCAGCAGTGATTCAATAAATGCATAAAAAAGAAACACTTGAAGAGATATTTTCAACAAAAGTTCACAATATTGTGCATGTATATGCATATGCCATCCATGTTCACACATATAAATATATACAGTATACAATTTCAGTATACACAGGCTGAATATATTTTATTACCTGAACTGTGTTAGCTTTCTTTCCATTCAAGAAGATTGGGCTGCTTACAAAATTGCTGTACTTCTGGATAATTTCTGGAAAAAGAACAAACATAGAATAGCAGTACAAATAAAGATGTAATTACAAAAATCTGAAAAAAAGGGGTAAAAATAACACATTCAGTTTTATTACCGATATATATTTTATTTTACAAGCCTCATCAGTCTAAAACACAAACAACAATTACATGGACTGGACTGTTTTTGACCTTGCTTCACCAGAATGAAATCTGATAGTATCAGCACATAACATAACAATGTATCAAAAATAGCAGAATAGTAACAAACCTTTTATTTTGTCCTCATCGGCAAACTCTGAGCAATCAGCTTTGAGATGAACAACTATCTTTGTTCCTGGTTGGACACCATCAGCTTCTGTGATTTCATATGTTCCAGAACTAAGTAAAAGCAAAACATAAAATTTACAACAGACACATGCATGTTTGGAATAAAATTGATAAAATATGTCTTGCCTTATGTTTTGGCATTACTTTCCTTTTTGTAAGCATGTAAGTGAATTATGCTTACCTTTACTTCAAACATAAGAAAAGCGTCATAATAACTAAGTTGCAAAAACTAAACTCCTCAAAAGATAGATACTTTTGAGGGAGTTCAGTACTGTCTACTAATTATTATCAGAAAAATGATAGAATACAAGAAAACAAAAATAACATTCAGAGTGAACTACATATAAAGGAGACTGCTTGAGAATCACAAGATTCAAAGGAAATCCCAAGTTCATGATGAGCAAGTAAATAGGCTAATGTATGCAAGTGGTTCAACGTTGACCTGAACATTTTTTCGTACAACAGAAACAAATAGGAATATACTTACCAAACTATGGGTCCTTACCTAGGCTCTCTCTCTCTGTTAACATTAAACACAACTGTCCCATCTCCATGGAAGATTCTGTATCATGTAGAAGAATTTGGGTTGCTGTCGCAGCCACTGTAGGACGCATTCTTGTAGTTCTTCATCTGTGGTGCATTTATTCCCTCCTGAATGCTCTAAGTGGGATGAATGGGTGAAAATCACTTGGAACTAAGTCAGGACTGTAGGAGGAATAGCCAAATATTTCCTAGCCCATTGATGCCTTAGCTGTCATTGTCATGTAAGCTGTGTGTGGCCTAGTATTGTCATACTTTAGCTGTCATTGTCACGTGTCATGAAACACAATGTGTTTTGACAATTTTCCTGGGCACTTTTTGCGGATGTCTGGTTGAAGCTTCTTTCTTATAAGGGTAGCCTAATACTAAGTATTCATTGTTCCTCTCAATGCAAAAAAATCCACCAAGAGCACCTTGTTTGCATCCCAGAATACAGTAACCATTCCTGTATTCTGGAATGAAATCAGAGTGCTTCCAGATGTACAACAGTAACCCAGTAGCCTTTCCTGTAGACAGCACTACCTCAAATTTCTTTAGCTGCGGGAAATCCTTGTGGCACTATTCACAGCTGGTTTGCCTAGTTTCTGGAGTAAGGTAATTAATCCAAGTCTAGCCACTGATCACGATCTACTGCAGAAATACATCTCTCTCAGATTTTAAAGTGATGCAAAAGTTTTGCGCAGATGGCAACACAAAATGACTTCTGATCAAATGTCAGTACCTTTGGAACCAATGTGCACACACTTTTTTGAACAGCAGGTGTTCATGGATATTCCCCCCACTCCTTTCACCAACACTAATGTTGACTATTGCAGCTATGTTATGTACTCTTACCCTCCAGCTTTCCAAATTAATCTGTTGCACACGCTTGATATGTTCACTTGATTACAGCTATAGCCAACATGTCTGTGTGGGGTTCACTGGCTACTCATTCTCAGCCCTGCGAAAACTTCTTGCACCAATTGCAGACCCTTGCTTTTGACAGTGATTTATCCCAGTACTTCTCACAATGCATTTCATACCTATCATGCAGACACAGTGGCTCACGTGTATTTGCCATATAGATTCTGTCAAAATTGTTATAGAACATGGAAAGTTACAATAAAAAGTCCAGATCAACATTGAACCATCCTTGCAATATCTGACTTCTAAAAAATGCAGGTTAACCTGCTGGGAAGTTAAAAGGATGATAAAAGGAAAATCTGTCTCTACATTCAAGAGAGTATTAGTAGTGCAACTTTTACTATGATCAAGGAAGGGGACAAAACCTTGCATTCACAAAAAAGGTAATATTAGAAAGTACTTCAGCTCCACACTAGCCTTGATCATGATCAAAACATCATCCAATATTCCCATCTGAGCAATCTGCTATTAATGCTATCCTCTAGAACACTGCAGTTCTAAATAACTGAAACCCATTATACAAGAATCTGCAAACTTTCAGACTGTGCCAGCTAAGGTTTTTGCCTCCTCTTGGCAAAGCCTCTGTCATCTGAAAATGGGGTCCAGGTCAGATATCATCAGAACTAAGTGCCCCAAAATACCATGAAAAAGTAGCGTTCAATTCTTATGGCAGGCAGCGAAACTAATGATTTCATGACAAAGAGAGATGACAGAAATAATTTTGACCACCCATGATCAGACCTTGTCTCTTCTGACAACATACTGGAACAATTTCCCCATGCACACTTTGTTACTCCACATTCTGTGTGATCAAAGATAAATTTCTGTGTTTGAACCAAATAATAAAAAGTATACCTAATTCATGGGTGTAACGAGTAATCTTTTGAATCCTTTCCTTTCTAACACAAAAATAGAATAGAATTTTTCAAAGTACATTTTAGTAAAGTAGAAAATCAACAAAAATAAAATGCATTCATGCCCCCTAGTGGAAAACTACACATCAATTAACATACACAATGTTCTCATTGTTCTTCATACTGAATGTGGAAGCAGTTACAAAAAAAATTTTTTCAACCACATCCCTGCAGTTTGGTAATGTATTTGCAAATACAACTGGATAGTGCACTCTTTCGCGCACTCTGCAATATGCACCCACTAGTGGCAGAAAAGGTTTGTTACGAAAGATCATAAATTGCATGCAAAATCAGGAGTCGACCCAGGAGGCATTCGATACCATTGGGCGGTATCTTCACGAAAATATATTTAGCTCAAACAGTATCTTCACAGAGATATTTTGAACTGTGATGGTGTCTTCACTTTCAGTAAAATTTTATCTTAAGAAATATATTTTAGTGAGAGAGGCATCATGAATATAGTTTTATCTGCGTTTTCATGCTTTCATTGTTATGAACTGTTTTCGGTAAAATGGTCTCCGACAGATGTGTACAAATAACTGCGTCATCACTAGCAGCAGCTGAGGTGAACCTAACTGAACGAAACCCCAAAGAATTATGGGAGCCATTTTTCCCCCTGTATGCATTTTCCAGGGCTCAGAAGTAGGGATGGGCACATTGGTGGATACTCATTCCTGAAACATTCACGCATAGATAATATCGGTAGAAATTTTCCATGTATTAGCAAAAACCTCTGTTTTGCTAAAGAGCCGAAGAACTTGCATCTTTCCCATCTGCAGAAGTTATGGACACATCGATGAATAAATCGTTGTTCAATATATCGGTAATAGCTCACTAATTCAACATTGAGTAATCATAATATTTGTTAAAATGCTCGAGGTATCGTAAACCTTGATGTATCAGGGCCTGCAACAGTTCGAGGATAAAAACTCTATTTTTGGCAACGAAACATCGAAAAAAAATGGCAAAAAAATTGTTAGTTCGCGACATAGGAAAGTGATATTCCCTTTCTCTTTATAAGAAATAAATAAATACATCGCTCTTTCCACGTTCCAGAAACACACAGCAACCGAAAAAAAAATTTCGGTTGCTGTGTGTTTCTGGAACGTGGAAAGAGTGATGTATTTATTTATTAACTGTCGCCACGTATTTGGAATATTTTCACCTTTATAAGAATACAAAAAAGATAAATTCATTCACTTATCGCAGATATTTTGAGTGGATTATTCAGCTTTTGCAGTTTCAAACATCAGTCATGAAACCTCGATTGTGTGTGGGGGGGGGTCTGCATTGGTTCCTGTAAAACCGAGGAAAAGAACTCTATTTTAGGAGACAAAACATCGAACAAAATGGTGAAAAAATCACCAATTTATTATTTAACATTATAATCCCTTCCCTCTTTAAAAAGATGCAGCAAAGTAAAATTAATTTACTTCATGTAGAAAATATTATTTTGCTGTTCCAAACATCGATGCTCAAAAACACAGATATTTTTTGCTCATCCCTACTCTGATTAATCTTTGCCATACCTGCCCGGATTCCAGAAAGCATATTTACATATGAGGAATAGAGCATGATGGGGAAGGTGCTGACAGTTCGCTTTATGGGGGATTGGGTTGTGACATATGAGTGACTTTTTTTTTAATGTTATTTTTAGTTATTTCTTTTCCTCAAGGACTTAAAAAATTTTGAGCTTTGATGACTTTCCTGGTTTAATACAACCAGGAATATAATTACTATTACGTATTATTTCCTGATATATCAGCTGGAGTACAACACAAAGTTGTATAAAAAAAAAAAAAAAAAAAAACTATCTGCGCACACAATCGTCAAAACAGAAAACTTGCTGCAAATTCAGAAAGTGTGAACCATGATTAGCAATAGAATAAGAATAAATTAAAATAAAATTAATAAAACATAACTGAAAAATAAAACAATTACTGTCCAAATAATTACAGTGGATTAAAATTACTCTAAACAAAAATAGGGCAAATTGCACAAAAATAGGATAAATTTCACAAAATAGGCAGAATTTCACAAAAATGGGTATGATCTTTAAAAACCTGGATCAACCCCTGAAAACATTCATCATGCTGGAAGATATCCAAAGCAAAAGAATTTTTCTCAAATTGAACAGTTAGAAGCAGGAAAATGGAGGACATTTTTAATGTAGCTCCAATATGCCCCTTAGTGATAAAACTGCACATTAATTTGGAATTGATACCATAGCTGATAAACTTTGCACTATTTGAAATGGATAATGATCACAATTCTTATTGTAATGAATCACATACAGCACAGATAGAAATATGTCAATTAGAATGTTAGAAGTAGAGATAGAGTTGCAAACAGAAATGTATATTTATGCCATAAAGTGCCAGAACTGTGCATTATGAATGATTCAAAAATATATGCAAAATGTTCCCATAGATAAATAATACCTCATGAAAAAAATTCAAATCGGACTTTTAGAAGCAGAGATATTGTAAAACATTAAATATATGCATGTGTCTTCTAATGGGATAATTCTACATTATTTTGGGCAGGAAATATGAATAAGATATTTTTGTATAGTGAGCAGCATCTGTTCATGTTTTTCTTTCCTTTTTAGGGGGGAGAGGAGGGTTAGACACCTGGATATGGCCACAAACATGTAACCAGAATCATGCACTCATGCCCTCTACCTCCAGTAAGAAAACTGATATGCAAAATATTCTTCACTGTGAATGCCATCTGGTGCAGAAAGATTTTTTTAAATTGTACGTTTAGAAGTGGAGGTATTGGGGAAACTAGATATAAGGTATTGGGGAAACTAGATATATGGGATATGCAAACAATTCGAGTTTGTGATCATCGCATGGGATGTATAAAAGGGAAAATGTAGATAAACAGAAGTAAAGGTAATTGAAGTCATGTTGTGACCAGTGCTTCAGGTCATATGGAACATAGCAACAGAGTGTTGAGTGCTGCTGCATATAGTATATCCAAGGACCAAAGATGCAATGTAGACCTTTTCACCAATCCTGCCATAAGTAGTGCTCATTTGAGCTAGAAAGATCCTAGGCCTCCACAGAGCAGGTTGATAGATTTCCCAAATCACAGTCCACGTGCATTGCAATGCCTAAACAGTTGTAGTTACACTGCTTGCAAGAAGGCAACATCAGGTGGATATCAGCACACATCAATTGGTGTATTCTTCACCAGGCAATTGCAGAGCCATGAGCTACTGCAGAGAACATTGGATGGGCTATAACAGTGGCAATGGACATCTCCATCATGACTTTGACGATGAACCAAAGATTGGTGGAAGCAGGACCCTGGCAGCCACTGCATCAACTGCCTTGGACCGTAGGGCATCCTTGAGCTCGATTGAGGTGGTGTCATACACAGCTGTGTGAGTGACAAGAATGGCACCATGGCATGCTTAGCAACGAGTCCCGATTCTACTTCAGTGCCAACAGTAACTGAGTACGCATCTGGTGATGACATGGGCATAGGGAAGATCCAGCTTTTGTCCATGAGCAGCACACTGCTTGTCAACCATGTATGTATCCTCACACTAAACACGCTGGCCACTGAATTACAAATCTATACACAGATGATATACTATAAAAACAACCATTCACTTACCCGAAAGATTTTGGTCATTTTTTTATCTTGTAACACGTCAAGCACGTCAATTATATTGTTGTTGGCTTTCTGAGGTTGAGCTGACTCTTTGCCAACAACAATATAATTGACGTGCTTGAAGTGTTACAAGATAAAAAATGACCAAGATCTTTCGGGTAAGTGAATGGTTGTTTTTATAGTATATCATTAATAAATTGCACATAAATATACGCACTTTGCTGGTGATTGATACCTAAAAAGGGCAAATATTACTATACACAGATATATGTAAACATCACTTACGCAGCACATGTGCAAAACACGTGGTCATGCACATCAGCATGTGATATAGGCAGCCATTTAATACTGCTGTTCATTAGTTATAGTCAGTAGTGTTGATCACAATAATAAAAAACAAGAAAGATGACACCGAATTTTCGGGTGTAATGAGCACGTCTTTTGAATCCATTCTGATGTGAATTAAATTTGCCAAAGGTATTCAAAATCAATGAAACCGGTATGGTAGTATCTGACTGAAGAAAGAAGTTTTTCAATCAGGTTTTTAATCCCGCAGATATTGTTGTACACAGAAACGTCAACTTATGCCCTCTGGTGGCAGGTTTGTGCATTAAGAAAAATTTAAAAATATATGAGAAACATTTTGCAGCGGAAACGCTCTCCAACATAGAATTTTTCAAATCGGACTCTTAGAAGCAGAGATAGCAACAAATATAAATTAGATATGCATCTATGCCCCCTGGCAGAAAAAAGAGCATTATTTTAAAAAGAAAGTATTTTCAAAAGGTTTTTCGATGTGAGCGGTATCGGTCCATGAAATAATTTTTTCAATCAAGTTTTCAGGAGCTCAGATTTTACTGCAAATATATCACATGCAGAAATTGACTTTTATGCCCCCTGGTAGCCAAACCATTATTTATCAAATATTAGAAATTATATGCTGAGAATTTCCTATCGGGAGCTGTATCCGGTGCAGAAAGATTTTTTTCAAATTAGAGTTTTAGAAGCAGAAATAACGCAGAAAACACAATTTACCTTTACATTCCCTAGCAGAAAGTCCATGCATTACTTGAAAATTTTGAACTTATATGAGAAACATTTTACACCGGATATGCTATCTAACAAAGAAGGAATTTTTCAAATCCGACTTTTGGAGGCAGAGGTATTGACAGAAATAAGATAGGCATCTACGTGCTCTGGTGGAGAAACCATGCATTATTTTAAGAAGAAAATATTCTCAAATGTTTATCAACAGGTGCTGTATCAGCCCACGAAATAATTTTTGCAGAAATTTAATACTTACGCCCCCTGGTGGCCAAACCATATTTTATAAAAAATTAGAAATTACAATGAAAAAATTTCCCACCAGGAGCTGTATCTGGTGCTGGAAGAATTTTTCAAATCGGAGTTCTAGAAGCAGAGATATTGGGGAAAGCACAATTTACCTTTACTCCCCCCTCCTCCCCTAGTGGAAAGTCAATGAATTATTTGAAAATTTTAAAATTATATTGGAAACATGTCGCACTGGAAACTGTGCAACAAAGAAGAATTTTTTCAAATCAGATGATCAGAAGCAGGGATATTGACGAAAACAAAGTATACATCTATACCCCCTGGCGAAGAAACCATGCATTATTTTAAGAAAATATTCCGGAAAGGTTTGTCTATGTGAGTAGTATTGGTCTACGAAATAATTTTTTTCATTTGAGATTTTAGAAGCTCGGATTTTGCTGCAAATACATCAGAAGCAGAAATCAACACTTACACCCCTGGTGGCCAAACCATTTTATACCAAAACTTAGAAATTATATGCAAAATATTTCCCATCATGAGCTGTATCCGCTGAAGGAAAAAAATTTCAAATCAGAGTTTTAGAAGCAGAGATATCTGGGGAAAAGCAAATTACTTTTACGCCTTCTAGCTGAGAATATATGCGCAACTTGGAAAAGTGACTATGCCTAAAATAATCTTTGACATGAATGGAATCGAAAAGTGAAAGATTTTTTTTTAATTGGATGTTTAGAAATAAATATATGGATTAGAATGTGTTTTGAATTCAATATCTGCATTTATGCCCTGTAGCAGCGAAATTTTGCACCATAAAAAAACAAACAAAATAAAGGATCATCATTCGCACATTTCAAGCTTCCTAATACAAAAAGAATTTTTCAAAATCGAACGATTAGTTGCAGAGATATCGTGTCTATGGACGGACGAACAAATTGATAACATACGCAAATCTTTTTTTTTACAAAAGACATGCTAAAAAAAAAAAAAAGGATCTTTCGGAGTTTCATAAAAGCTTTATTGTGGGTGCCGTCTTGGCTGGAGCAATGATTTTGAAAACTGAATGGTTTCTCAAAAGGTGAGATATCTGGGTATTTAATCAGTGGAAAATAACTCATTGCTTGTTTAAGAGGCATAACTGTGGCACCGTGACAATCTGTTGGTGAACGAGATCACTGTCGTCTGAGACTTGTATGGAGAAATGGGACTTCCTTGTGTGCAGCAATTGACTGAAGCATTCAATGAAGACTGTTCCCAACCATATCACAGCAAACTATGCACATGGAATTGAACAGGGTTGGTATTGACAGTAGTAGGTCTATAGGAAACCACTGATTCCTGCAAAGAACAGGAAAGTTTGTCAACAGTGGTGTCAGGAACACCATGACTAGACACTGGAAAAAAAGTCATGTGGTCCGACAAGTTGCGGTACACCTTGTTCTGCACCGATGGTAGGCAGAGAGTTTGGCGAGAGCCCCATGAAGCAATGGGCACAGCTTGCCTTCTAAATACCACTAAAGGTTCTGGAGGTGATATCATGGTGTGGGGCATGTTTTGTTGAGTTGGTACGAAACAAGGTTAGTACACTCCATCCGACACTTCCGCTGGTCACTGTCTCGGGGTTGTCTTCGTGACATCACGGTCCAGGACAGCTCCTACCAAACCACCTTACAGCCTGAGGCTGCTCGCTCCCATTCTTACTGCCTTAAAGCTATTATACATTGTGCCTCACTTCAGAGATTTTGAAGCTTTGTTTTTGTAGCAAACTAATTTTCTTTTTCCTGGTTATACGTGAAAACTGAAAACATTGAACATTCCTGGTGCGTGCGTGGTAGCAACGTGTCCAAATTATTATTTGAAAACGAGAAAGAATGTCATTCATTATCATATATTTTTCTAGAGGGTTTTGACTAAGGGTGGAAATTGAGGTGCAAACGAACTGACAGTTTCAACGAATTGATTTCAGCTATTTGTTCGGAACATTTTCCCAAGAAACACTAAGAACATGATTTAAGGAATGAGCTTATGGGTTTGCCTGCCTGCTAAATGCTAAAAGACACTGCCAAGTTCAAACTTTCCGGGTCACTAATGTAAATTCTAATTTATACAGGGGAAAAGGAAAAGAGCTGATTTTGTTTGCGATTTGATAAAGATAGAATACTTCGATAGTGAAGAAAAAAATTTGGAACACATGTTGATTGCCTGTGGTTAAAATACTGAAATTGTATGTATGAAAGACCTGAAAACAAAAAGTGGTAATTTTTGGAAGGAAAAGGAAATTCTTTGATGAAGGAAAATGAAAAACTGAAGAAACAAATATTATCTTTGAGCTTTTCAAACCATAATCTGAATTTGCATGTGAAAGCAGAATCAAATGCAGAAAGAATTGTTAGAGTTGCAATGGTTACAAGAAAGTGAAAAAGAGGAGAAGGGAAAAAAAGGAGTGATGAGCATAAAAAATTTGCACCAGAACAGATAAGGATTTTGTTAGGCCAAAAAGGATCGTTCAGAATTCTATTGATATTGCAGCTGCCATAACATTAAGAACTGTTTCCAGGAGAGCATATCACTACTTGAAGTTATGGTACTGTGTAGATATGTGCTGGTCTGCATGGCAAGATTACTTGTCGGTTCCCAAAATTAGAGATTAAAATATGACAATAAGAAAAAAAAATTGTTAAAATCCATGATTTCAACTTTTCTATTAAGCGATTAATTACAAACAATAACATACTATTTAATGAAATTAATTTCCAGCTTTTTAATTAAGAGTTCGTTGAATGTTTCTGAAGTTTTCATTTGTTCGGCAAAAAGGGATTTCTTTATGAGATTCTAGTAACATGATCTTATAAGGTTTTTTTTATTCTTTTGAATTTATTTGAAGACAATATTATAGTTGCATATAATTAAACTCAAAATGTATGATCACTATCCCTTCCTTTTCCTTAGCGCCATGCCAATATCCTATTTGAAAACAAAAATTACACATTAAGTTTAAAATCTTGGTTTACTCTAAAGTAAGTAAAACATTCACATGGCTGGCTGTCAGTTTTCCCTGCATGTATTTTAAATGTGCTTTTTTTTTTTTTGCATTACCTCTTGGTTGCAAGTTTTCAGATTCAAAGTGTGTTTAAATTAAAAATGGGTAATATTTCTCACGTGAGTGCTTCAGTTATATCAACAGTCTGCCTGTCCTGTTGGCTGCGTTGTCCTGTTGGCTGCGTCGCAGTACTTCCACCGCGAGGGAGGCAGGATGAGCAAACCTTACTGTCTATTAATCTTGGGTACAGAAGAGGTCCCCTGATACTGCTGAAAGGTCATCCTACAAGGATTATCTGATCATTGTTGCTGATTAAGTCCATCCTGCAATGTTGACTTTTTATCCAGCAGGTGACATCTGTTTTATAAGCCATAGATGCCAACCTCTAAAAGTAGTTTTCAGTCATTTTTCAGTAATTTTCAGTAACAATTTTTTTTTTTTCAGTAATTTTCAGTAATCCAGTCTACAGCGGCAAATTTGGGTATTTAACACTGCAACAAATTTTAATCTGTCAGAACTATTAACAAAATAATAATAATAATAATAATAATAATAATAATAATAATAATAATAATACAATAAAAAATAATTTGCTAGTGGGAAAATTTAAAATACTGTCTACCAGAAAAATATAATAAATTACCTCCAGACATGAAGAAAAATTGTTCCTTGGAATGTTGGCCAAATTATTATGATAAACTGGCTGTAGTTGCCATTTTGGCCTTCCTTAGTTCAATTTGCGAAAACTTCTTCTGATAGCATAGTTCACTGTGTGCAATGCTGTTTATTTTTTCTACTAATAAAGAAGACAGCACATCAGTACTTAAATTAGGTCAGAATTCATTCATGTTTTTTTTTTTTCACAATACAGAAAATTCTTTCTGTACTTGCATTGCTATGAGGGACTATTAAAATCATTTTCATAATTTTGCTTAATGATTCATACTTCAACTGGCCACTTTCATTTTTCATTAAAGAAATTCTGTGCCACACTTGATCCATTCTCTCAGAAGTAACAGCACAGTTAAAATTTTCAAACTGCTAGTGAGCAAATACAGATTCCACCTTGTCAGATTCTTCTGGTTTCAAAACTGGAAACAGGGAACACATATATTGGACTGATGCAAAAGAAACACTTTGCCTTAATGCTACATCTGCAATTTTAGCATGACTCAGAAATTCATCAAGTGGAAATTTTCTTAAAATGTAATTGCAGCCTGCCTTGTAAAATTACCTTACCTCAGAATAAAAAGTAGCCACTGTGTCTTCACTCAGATCTGCAGTTGTGCCTATATAAGATCTCGCTTTTGACCCAATTACGAAATCACAGTTTTCTTTTTGATTTCTCCTTCTTCCAAAATTCCCATCTGCAAGAGGTGTTGCTGTCACATCAAATGCTGATGGCTTGATAAATACGTGCAAGCAATTCAGATAACAGACTATGAAGTTTTCTTTTTAATACATGCACAAGTGGAGCTTCCTGCTGCAAGAACACGTTAACAGATGTAAATAATGGAAGAGTAGCAGATAAAAAAAGACAATAAAGTTTAGATAAAGGATTTCCAATCATACTTGCAAGGTTCTTATACTGTGAATTAGCTTCTTCATTGTCACTGAAATAATGTTCTAGAGCCTCCCACTGTTCTAAAATTCTGTCAATGGATTCCAAAAGTGATAACCAGCGAGTATTGACATACTTTAGAATTTTGTTTGGTTTAGTACCACAAACAGCTTGACTAAGTTTTAGATTGTTCCCTCTTTGAACTTTTCTCCAAAAAAAAGTACAACTGTATCAGAAACTGCTCAACAATAAATCCTTTCAGTTGAGTAGCAGATTTCTGCACAGCTAAATTTACTAAATGGCATGAACATCGCTGCACTATGATTGCAGGCTGAATCTTCTTTATGTGAGAAACAACACCTTTTACTTGACCTATCATAGTGTTAGCATTGTCACAGGAAAATGACACACAGTTGCTTCACGAGATATTTTTTTAACAAACTCGTTGTTCAAAACGTTGAATATTCCTTCACCTGTATTATTATTTGATTCAACCAATAATAACAAAACAGTTGAACTTTTCCCTATTTTCTCGTCAAAATATGTTATTGTAATGGGATACAGTTTATTTGCTTGAGCATCATTACTTCCGTCCGTAGATAGAGTAAAAGGATTTTTTTTAACTTCAGATACGATGTTACTTGTAGAAACACTGGCCTTGTGCTGAATTAGTGCAGTAGCCTTGATTCTTCCACACAAATATTTTTTTGCGATCGCTGAATTGGGAAACATGGCTTGAAATAACGGTTTTTCAAGCCTTCAGTTTTCGGAAATTTATCCAACATTTTAAAGCTGAAATACAAATATTTAGGGAATAAAATGATATCTAACAATACTGGGTAGAGGAAACATCGCGAGAAAAAATTCTTACCTCCGTCTACTTTCCGTTTTCGAAGGATGAAATTCCGTCCTCCGACGGAGAAAACGACCCCCCCTTCCCCCGTCGCCACCAATCCTCCCATAATTTAAGTTCAGTTATGCATCGATTTCGTACATGGTCCAAATGATAACAAAAAAAAAAAGGAGGAATTCCTCGAATCAGCGTGAGAATCTCGTCGCCGAAGATTACGGGGAAATTTTCGGGCGGCCTAACTTCCGTTTTCGGAAATCGTTGCCTACAATTTCAAGCTGAAATTATGCAATGAAATTTCATTTAACAATACTGAACAGAAGCAACATTGCGAGAGAAAAAAATACGATTACAGGGAAAATCTGCACTTCGTTTAACTTCCGTTTCCAAACGTTTAAAAAGACAAAACAACGTCCTCAGACGGAATACGATATCCCGAAAATTATATCCCGAAAATTTCTTCACTTTATCCCGAACTAATATCGCGAAAATTTCTTCACTTTTGCATCGATCTCGAAAATAACAAAAAAAAAAAAAAAAACGGAGGGGACTCCGCGAATCCGCGGAAGAATCTCACGTACGAATTAACCACTGAATCGATTTCGAATGCCGTAAGATAACGCTAAAATATCGATGGCCTGTAAATTTTAATTTTGGCCCAAAATTGGCGCAGATTTCGTCGAAATGGCGATTTTTTAGCAGAATGGCGCACGAACAACGTTTTGGCGCGGGCTGCCGCAATTGGCGCAGGTCTGGCAACCCTGAATGCAGCATTTAATTTTTTTTTCCCCAGAAAAACTTGAAGAACAAACAAAAATTTTTAAGTTGATGAAAATTTGCTTTCTATCTTTCTATCTCAGAAAATTAAATCAAATGGCGATTTTCCGTAATTTCAGCGGTGTTTCCGTACTTCCGTAACAGCAACCAAAAATCCGTACTAGTTGGCATCTATGTATAGGCAACAATGCTACTGTCCATTTTGCAAGATGTGCTCAGCAATGGTTCAGCGAGCATGACAGCAACTTCCACCATCTTTTCTGGCCACCACAAAGTGCAGATCCGAACCCTACTGAAAATGTATGGCACATGTTAGAAGTACAGATGCAGGAGCAAAGTCCTCTTTTGTCAAATCTAAGGCAGTTAACGAACTGTCCGGTGAAACCTGGTACCTGGTATGCTGTATGTAGATGTACCTCAACATCGTGTGGAATCTATGCTAAACCATTGCATACGTGCTGTAATTCAGCCTAAAGGAGGTCCAATCCAGTACAGAATAAAAGTTTCTAATTCAGTAGTCAGTATGTGTTGTTGTCATTAGTTACAATAGCCAGTCATCGACGATACGCATCACATGCACAGTGACAATTGGCAGTGCGTGAATGACATTTTACAGCCTCTGCTGTTGTCATTGGTATGCCAGAGTCCATTTTCCAGAAAGATAATGCTCAGCCACATGCCACTGACATCTTCCAAGCATGCCTACACAAGATCAATATGCTTCCACTGCCATATGGACCCCCTAGAGGATGTATGAGCCTCACTGGACGATGCTTAAAGCATCTCCTCAGCTGCCATGAAAAAATGCTGCTGAATAATGGGGCCAGGTAAATGCTGCATGGTCCCAGATATCCTAGGACACCATTAAAAGACTGTATAACTTCATTTAGCACCAAGTGACTGATTGCATTGCACGACAGTCACGTGTGTCCCATCAAGACTGCTGTCATGTGATCCTGTCTTACAGCCTGTCAAATAAAAACAAAAAAGGTGAAAAGAAAAATTATGCTTTATCCACCTCATATTTTATGTTTCTGGTGATTTTCAGATCTTTTGGCTTACTTTTTTCAGTGGGGAAATTTCAGTGTCAAGCAGCATATGTTCCAAACATAAATTTACACTATTCCCCCTAATGGCAAAATTGTGCCCTAGGAAAAAAACCAGAAATTATGTGTGAGGTGTATTCTGTCATTTATGCTATCCATAACAAAAATTAAGTTTTCAATGAGATATCATAAAAAATGTGATATACATTTATGCCCTCAAGCGAGAAGACAGTACATTATTTGAAAAAGAAACTACACAAAATGGTCTTCATGGTAAAACATATTGATACTGCCGCTGGCACCAAAATGTTACGACAGTGGGTCATTATCCCACTGCTGTCAATCAATTTAACAACCGTAGCCGAGCAATTAGTATATTTCTTCTCCGAGATCCTTCGACATAGTTCTTGGCGTGAAAACTGTATTATATGGGCATACACTTAAACAATTTGAACCAATCACATGCGTACACATAAATGTGTTCTATGATTGCGCTGACTGCCTAAACAAATATTTAATTGGCTATAAAAACATAACAATGGCACACCTATGAATAAAATTTAGATGTCTTCTGAACATAAGTATTGGGTCAACTTTGACCTAAATCAGTTCTGCCGATAGTTTTAATGAACTTAAATTCCACAGTTCAGTCTTACTATTTCTCAGTTTAGTTCTTGCAATATATTAGTTCAGATCCTCAACTAATTGCGTAGCAGATGTAACAATAAAAACAAAATGTTTCTACTTACATGGATGCTGTCCAGAATAAATCCAAATTGTGATTGCACCAGTAAAGTAATACACACTTCCCTTTTTCACACGGAAGATTTCATTGCAGGAGCTGCGTGCCCTGGCGCTACCGTACTCACACACACACACACACACACACACACACACACACACACACACACACACACAAACACACACACACACACACACACACACATCCAGGCGTTTGTTGAGGGAGTATCGCTTCGCCTCATAAGATAAGCGCGACTCTTCACTTCCTCCAATAGTAGGGGATGAATGGGGATGACGATTTCACACTGCAGTGGTTGGCATTCGAACCCGGCTTCGCTTCTCATTGGAATGACCACTGTCCACTCGCAGACTTCTTAATTCCTCTGTAACTTTGCTTTCATTGGGCCAACCAGTCGCTAATTTCCATTAGACTCCAGCCTAGAAATTGCTGCTTTATCACACGGATTTAGGCATTCCGCTGTCTTTATGGCAAAACTGCCATCTCCAGCTACCCGAGTTGTTGCTTCTCCGTTTCTTACCAAATGCAGGGAGTTTCGCTCTTCATTTGCCCAATTCATATAGGAGATCCAAGGTATCCAATCCAGCCTTTCACATTGGAGAGTGTACAGACAACTAAACTTTCTTCCTTATTTTCACGCTAAGTGCAAAATCTTATTTTTCTGCACGGACCACACAGAGAGCAATTGTTCTCGAAAATGTCTCAAACAATCGACGAATTTATGATTATTCGCTAAACCTTTTGTCCCCTATCTTTATTCATTTCTACTCAAGTGGCCCCTCTTTGAAATGCAACTCCTTCCCTGTTTAGACTGGCTGTCAGCTGTGCCCTGATATTTATGACCTAACAGCTTGCTAGGAACTCTAGACCACCCAGCCAGAGGAAATGCTTCGCCTCCTTTCTGTCCTATCCCCAGATAAAACTTTCTCTACTGTTTGCACTTTTAAACTCCAATCAAGCCTCAAACATAATTATTACTTAATTTCACACCTCCACCATGCCAATTAATTACTAAATTAATGGCGGGGGTGGGTCGTAACATCAGCCCCTCCTTAAGAAATCCAGAAGTCCTCTTCTGGGCCTATCACTTTGCTCTTAACAATTCCCGAAGCAACCATTGAGTGCTACCTTTTCCCACAGGTGGAACCAACTCAATCAAACACCATTAGCCCAATCAACCCTCATTCGCTCACCTTCAGGCGCCTACGGCTCCTCCCCAAATACCTTTTGTAATTTTCACACGCCCCACCTGAATTCTCTCCAAGGTCATCTGACCTACCTCAACAACATCTGCCCTTCAGTACCCATACTATGGTATAAAGCACTACACAGCAAACTATCACTAAATCATTACTTACTATACACAATCCACAAATACTACACCAACACTGTAGAGGCACTGTACACACACTTTACAAGCACTACACCAGCACTATACAAACACTGAAAGCAAATACCACACTACGCCAAGTTCATATCACGTCACAGCAAAAGAAACGCTTTCCTATTTGATTGGAATTCCGCATCTCAACGCCCTCACCTAAAGAGCCATCAGGGGAAAAAATTCAAACTTTCGGGTTTCCACAGTACCCTCACTGAACCACTGGTGCAACAGCTACATTACCAACACCTGGCAAACCACATCGCCTACCTTTTGTCGTAACCTTAACCTCATTGGTTACACAGCCACCAGGAAAAGATACACAAACATTTTAGCTCTCACTCAGCCAATGTTTCAAAAACCACAGGGAATCAATCCGTCCCTGATACTCAGATATTTTATCATTAGAAATTTGATTACAGGTCGACGTTGCCCTCCGTGCATCCCTTGTATGCGCATGCCAGAAAGAAAATTTTTTGCTGAGGAATAATTCAGACACTGAGTTCTGAGGCGAGAAGGAAAATTTAGTAGTACGCTCGGACGCGCCGCCAATGTCCTTTTAATTTCACCCCGCGTCGGAATGCTGAAACCGAAATTCCGGAGATGCATGCTCATCTCCACTTTAGCTCCCCGTCGGATGTTCAGGGAGAAAATTTTATAGCACCTCGTTCGTCTGACCACTGCGAATCGAGTGCCCTCGCTTCCATTTCTTTTCCATACCGACCGGACTTTCATGGCTACAGGTATTGGCGTCCAGCCATTCCCATGAAAAGAAAAAACTCAAGCACATTTTCATTAGCAGGGCAACGAATCAGCAATCTTTGTGTACGGGACACGAATTTCCAATGCATGAAAATTTCCCTCGAACAGTGACTATGGCACGGGCGCATAACTGTTCGTTACGTGTCGAAACCGAAGCAAATCCTCACCACATAACTGCCATGACCTCATACATTTCACAACAAATTCTTTCAGTTCGTAACTGGTAAGTCGAACGACTGACAACTGCGCTTAGCGACTACCTTTCTCGTTTCTCGAATAGTCTTACCACAGCTATTCAGTTTGGGAACTACGTTCTCTCTTGGACTGACGTCTGCCAAGACAAAGAACTTTTTTTCTCTACATAACTCACACACATTTTCTCAAATAGGCTTACCACTGCTATTCAGTACATTTTCTCGAATAGGCTTACCACTGCTACTCAGTCCATTTTCTCGAATAGGCTTACCACTGCTACTCAGTACATCCGGATTATATCCTCAAAAATTATAATCCCAGCCCCTGCGCCATCTTTCCCGAATTTAACCCTTTGCCTACGCTCTGTGACAGACGTGAGACACTTGCCTACATAACACATGCGACACATTTTTATACAAACTCAATACGCTACTTACAATTCCAAAATTATAAATCATGTCCATATTCCATTCCTGTCCGTAACCTGAATTCTTGCGGAATGATAAAAATTCTTATCACTCAACTGCTACACGCAAGCCTCCCCTTCTGCGGATACCTTTCAAGTTCCAAAGCAAGAACTGAAAGAACCCAAGCATTATTGCATTTAACGCCTGTAGCATAAATACACATGGAACATCACAAAACATGATTCATTTTTCCTGTTTCACGAGTTCCAGTAGAGATGCCCAACTCTTGCATTTTTCCTTCTCACTGAACTCGACATTCTCTCCCATCAGAGCACTTCTTTGTAACCCTACATGCAACACTTTCTTTGACACACTCGGAAAAAGGTCGATTTCTTTTTCTCCCACAACCTTAAAATTCCCAGTTTTCTCATTCCCATTCGTGCGCAAATCCCTTTCCTTTTCTTTCCCGCATTTCAATCTGAGCCCTGACTCTTCGCGAAGCCTCAACTGCGGATCCCATACAACCTCACCTGCATTATTTTCTTCAATCTCTGAAGATTCCCCAGCGCATTGGTTACCAACAACCTCCCCTGCTATTTGATCTGCATTTTGTACTAACACTTTTGTTCTCAGGTCACACGCATATTCTTTATCCCGTTCCGCTTCCGCCTGTTGATTCGTGACCATCCCAATCTCTCTTAACAAATTATCTTTCAACCCCTACACATTGTTTGGTTTACTCCTGACTCAATGCGTCACGTGTTTGCTCAATTTTTGTGCGAGTCCGGCTCGCTTTGTGCTCTCTTGTTTCAAATTTAATTGATCTCTCTTCTTGGGCTTCAAATTTCTTGCACCTCTCACTTGAGGTTTCATTCACCTGTGTGATTACACTGTTTCTTTTCAGATAGCTGAGACCTATCTTCATGTTGCTGTACCGAATCCTTCCACCGTACAGTTAACCATTGCTGAAGTGCAGCGAACCTCTCATTTATTCTTGCAGTCAGCTGATCGAATATTTCATCTATTGGATCAATCAATTCAGCATTCTGCTTCACTATAAATTTTTTCATTTGTGCCATTGTTATACAGCAGGATTTAATCCCAATCTGCACTATCAAGAAAGTCTTCCTCTTGTTCTTCCTTTACTTTAATGTTTAAGTGCCCCCAGTCTTCTTCGGCATTAAATACTTGGCTAAACTTGCCGTTATCTTCTTGCCATATGCCATCCCATAAGCTGCCACCAAAATGTTACGACAGTGGGTCATTATCCCACCGCTGTCAATCAATTTAACAACCGTAGCCAAGCAATTAGTATATTTCTTCTCTGAGATCCTTTGACGTAGTTCTTGGTGCAAAAACTCTATTATATGGGCATATACTTAAACAATTTGAACCAATCACATGCGTACACATAAATAATGTGTTCTATGATTGCGCTGACTGCCTAAAAAAATATTTAATTGGATATAAAACCATAACAATGGCACACCTATTAATAAAATTTAGCTGTCTTCTGAACATAAGTATTGGGTCAACTTTGACCTAAATCAGTTCTGCCGATAGTTTTAATGAACTTAAATTCCACAGTTCAGTCTTACTATTTCTCAGTTTACTTCTTGCAATATACTAGTTCAGATCCTCAACTAATTGCGTAGCAGATGTAACAATAAAAACAAAATGTTTCTACTTGCATGGATGCTGTCCAGAATAAATCCAAATTGTGATTGCACCAGTAAAGTAATACACACTTCCCTTTTTTACATGGAAGATTTCATTGCAGGAGCTGCATCCCCTGGCGCTACCGTACTCATATACACACACACACATCCAGGCGTTTGTTGAGGGAGTATCGCTTCGCCTCATAAGATAAGAGCGACTCCTCACTTCCTCCAATAGTAGGGGATGAATGGGGATGACGATTCCACACTGCAGTAGTTGGCATTCGAACCCGACTTCGCTTGGCTTCGCTTCTCATTGGAATGACCACTGTCCACTCGCAGACTTCTTAATTCCTCTGTAACTTTGCTTTCATTGGGCCAACCAATCGCTAATTTCCATTAGGCTCCAGCCTAGAAATTGCTGCTTTATCACACGGTATTAGGCATTCCGCTGTCTTTATGGCAAAACTGCCATCTCCAGCTACCCGAGTTGTTGCTTCTCCGTTTCTTACCAAATGCAGGGAGTTTCGCTCTTCATTTGCCCAATTCATGTAGCAGATCCAAGGTACCCAATCCAGCCTTTCACATCGGAGAGTGTACAGACAACTAAACTTTCTTCCTTATTTACACGCTAAGTGCGAAATCTTATTTTTCTGCACGGACCACACAGAGAGCAATTGTTCTCGAAAATGCCTCAAAGAATCAATGAATTTACGATTATTCGCTAAACCTTTTGTCCCCTATCTTTATTCATTTCTACTCAAGTGGCCCCTCTTCGAAATGTAACTCCTTCCCTGTTTAGACTGGCAGTCAGCTGCGCCCTGATATTTATGACCTAACAGCGCGCTAGGAACTCTAGACCACCCAGCCAGAGGGAATGCTTCGCCTCCTTTCTGTCCTATCCCCAGATAAAACTTTCTCTGCTGTTTACACTTTCAAACTCCAATCAAGCCTCGAACATAATACTTAATTAATTTCATACATCCACCACGCCTATTAATTACTAAATTAATGGCGGGGGTGGGTCGTAACAATATCAAAGAAAAAGAATTGTTTCAATGGGTTTTTAGAAGCAACGGAATGCAATAAAATACATTGTGAACTTGATAGCATCTGCATTTATACCCCATGATGGAGAAGTTATGCATCCGGAAAAGGTCAAAAGGCAATAAACATCATTCTTACAGTTCAGGCTTCTGAAAATTAAATAGGTGAAAAGATATGGTGTTGCACAGATGCATGGACATGGTAATAACATGAGCACTTACTTTTTTCAAAAGATATGCTAAAAAATTAGCATGAACATAAAAATCTTGTCATACTTTTTCTTCTTGTTTTCTGAATTTCACACAAATTGCTTCATTCCAAACAAGAAAATTGGAGCAGAATGTGGCAAAATGATTTCTTGCATAAATTATTATTTATTTTTTTCATTTTTCCCATTAACTAAAAAAAAAATGTGGGGTAAAAAGGGATGTTCTGTTATTACTACAAAAATAATATGGTAAAACTTGATTCATACTAACCCATCAGATGTCCATTTGTATGGTTTTGAGTCAGGATTGATGGACAAAGAGTACACTTCAACTTTGTCTGCCACCATGAATGTGGAATAGAAACCAACCCCAAACTGACCAATGATCTTACTGACTGAACATGTGGTGGTATCAGACTTCTGCAGTTCTTGAAGAAATGCCTGTTAAAAATAAATTTCAAAACATATAAAATTTCACCAGCTGCTGAAACAAAATTAATTTGACATAATTTCGTACTACTATATATACATATATACACACACACTGAAGTGCCAGAAAAACTGGTACAGACAAGCTTATGCAAAATACATAGCAACATCACCTATTCGCATATTCGGTTGCATCCGCCAGTGCGTATATAAAGCAATAGACATCCTTGCCAGCTGTCAGAGCTGTTTTTGGCATGAGAATGACAAGTAATAACGATTTAAGTGATTTTCAACGCAGTGTCATAGTTGGCGCTCGTGAGATGGGCCATAGTATTTCGGAGGTAGAAACAAAGTTCGAATTTTCACAGAAAACCATTGCAATGGTGTACTGTGACTACAAGAATTCCGGCAAAACCTCTAGCCTACGATACCAGTGTGGTCGTAAAGAAACATTGGGTGAACATGACTATCGTCGGCTGTCAAGAATCGTTTCACGCGATAGGAATGCAACACTCTCACAGGTATCATAGAAATTCAATGCTGGAGCCTCAACAAGCATCAGCGTCCAGACTGTGCAACATACCCTGCACGATATGGACTTTGGGAGCCGACGCCCAACTCAAGTCCCCTTGATGGGTGCATGACACAGAGCTATGTGCCTTGCTTGGGCATGGCGCCACCGCCACTGGACACTTGATGACTGGAAACAAGTAGCCTGGTCTGACGAGTCGCGTTTCCAACTGTATCGGGCAGATGGAAGGATTCGTGTGTGGTGGAAACCCCTTGAAGCAATGGATCCCGCCTGTCAACAGGGAACTGTACCGGCTGGTGGGGGGTCCGTAATGGTATGGGGTGTGTTTGGCTGGACTTCACTGGGACCCCTGGTACGTCTATAAAGATCTGTGACCGGCCAACGCTATGTGCGCATCCTTTCTGACGAGGTACACCAGTTCATGTCCTGCATTCATGCTGATGGGTTGGACCTGTTCCAACAGGACAATGCACCTCCACACAAGTGTCAGGATGCTGCATTATGGTTAGAGGAGCATTCATCTGAGTTTGGGGTGTTGCCATTCCCACCCAAGTCCCCAGATCTGAACATGATAGAACACATTTGGGATGCCATGCAACGTGCTATCGAACACAGGAATTCGAGACCTCGGAATACACCCGAATTGTGGAACGCTCTGCAGGAAGTATGGTGTGCATTGCCTACAGCATATTTCCAGAAGCTACTGGAGTCCATGCCCCATCGCAAATCCAAGTTGGAATATTAAACTCCAGGTGTGTTCAGAAACCCAAGTGAACACACCCGGAGTTGAATATTCCAACTTGGATTTGCGTCTTAACCGCGACTCTCTATGAATGACTATGTTTATGTCATGAAAGGTTTGGTGGAAGGATTTATGTTACTGTTACTATATTTTAATCTTGTAAGGAGATTCATGACTCAGTTTTCATTTTGGTGATTAATTTTCATTTATACAACACTTCAAGTAACATTATTGGTTTGGTAAGGTGTTTTATAGTTCATTTTTAAACCTAGTGACTATTTAGTTTTTTTCTAAAGTTCAGGTAGGGAAGACAAAATGCATCAAAATTTACAACACAAAATTTTAAATTGGATGTCCATTATTGCTTTTTTGAGATTTTTGCATTCTCATGAAACCTGAACTGAACTTGTGTGCTCAGGTTCTCTGGATGTCTGTCCCTGAAGAGTGATCTGGGGATTCTGAGTAAGTGTTTTTATAAATATTTGCTTAACATTGTTTCGTCATTTTGTTAATCAATTCATAGTTTTTTTAGGGGTTTTTTTATCTGGAGGCTTTTGGCCTTATTTGTTTGTTTATGAGGGTAGATTGCTTGTATGTTAATATTCTTTTACATACACTAACTACATCTAATACTTGCAGCATTGCACAGTTTTGTTGTGGTTTATATTATATTACATGAGTGAAGATTTAACTTTCCTATGACACACACACACACACACACACACACACACACAGTCAACTCTCGATGTACTATCACTCTTACATAACAGATAAGCTCTATATAAAACAACACTTGATCCCTTGATATACTGCCCCACCCTTGCTGATGACAACCTCTATTCAAGTTTCAGTCTAGTGAACTTCTTAAAAAGAAAATGATACAAAATATTAGGAGCAGAATACCCTGATAAGAAAGATCCTACAGAGAAAGTGAAAAATTGATAGAGTTTTAGGAGTATAGTATTCCATTATGTGCAGACATTGTAAGCTATCCTAGATACTTAACTGGGAAGTTACTGTCACATCCTTGGCGTGCACCAATATACAGGGCGTCCGAGAATTATTGGACACATTACAAAATTATGTAAAACAAAACATTTAACAGATAGAAAGAAACTGACTGTACTAACTTACAATGTAACTACACAAGTTAATAAATTTCGATGTGAGATCCCTTGGTTGCTCGTAGTACGTCCAAGCGATACTTGATTTCATGCCATGTATTGGCAAGCATCTCAGGAGTTATGGAATTAATAGCAGCTGTGATACGCTGCTTCAGTTCCTGCAAATCAGTACAAGGCGTCTGATAAACACAATCCCTTCACACAACCCCGCATGAAATAATCCAATGGAGTTAGATCTGGAGAGCGAGGAGGCCACGGAATGGGACCACCATGCCCAGGGGCGTATTTAGAGGGGAGGCCTAAGCCCCCCCCCCAATCTGTTTAATTTTTTTTTTTGTTATCTGTCAAAATAAGGTTAAATAATCAAACTGTGCTTTTCAATACAATTTTTATATATGTATGTAAAATCAAAATTTGTGCTATGAGAAAACTTTCTGAATCACGAATATTTATTGCTGGAAAAATCCAACTGCTACATACGGATTCAGTGAAAGATCATTGCACAAAGGAGACAGAGGTCAGAGAAAGAAGGGTGGCTCATATCCGTGGTCAGGAAGACGGCTGTAGGTTTTTGCGGCGCCAACTCCTAATTGACCAGACCAGGGATGGTGTCACGTGTCACCGCTCCTCTCTGCCTGGCGCTGGTCGTTACTAGTACACGTGCAGTGACACTTCACTTCACTGCCCAGCCACCTGTTTTAATACTTTACTGATTCCGAGTTGTGCGTTGACCATGTGGGTGGATTCTTTCATTTTCAAACGGAGTGAGAAAGTGAAACATCTGTTTCTGTTTTGTCTGTATCCTTGTAATTCAAAATCAGTATTTATTCGCTCTTTCCCGCAGCTGTTTAAAACCGTTTGTTGAGGTTATTTCGAAAATGAAACGATTTCATCAACAAAGTTTGTTGACTTTCTGTAAAATAAAAAAGAGTTGTGGAAACTGAAACGCTAGCTGAACCCACTGATATTGAAGTTCCAAACCAATGCGTTGAAAGCGGGAGTAATCCGGAAAATTATGAGCTTCAACCAATACGCATGACGAATGATGGAGATGCAGATGGTAATGAAAAGTCCGAAAGCATTTCAGATTTGAACGACATAGGATTGTATGCAGGTAACAGTGAGCTTGTTAATTCTTTGAGCGACGAGAAAAAGGTGGATTTGTTACATAGCATATGGTAACCTACTGCAAAATATAGATTCCTTAAAAAAATCAGTTCCAGTCACAATAAAAATCATATGAGGACATTCCAAATTAAATGGCTAGAAGAGTATAAGTGGCTGTCATATTCATGTCTGAAAGAAGGTTCATTTTGTAAATATTGTGTTTTATTTTACAAAAAAGATGTTGCTGGTAAAGGCAAACATCAGACTTTGGGTAGCTTCGTTACCAAGCCTAGTACCGATTTAAAGATGCGAGGGAAATATTAAAAAAACATGAAAAGAATAAATATCACAAAGAAGCGTATTAGCAGTTGAAAATATTGCACCAATAATTCATAAAAAACAGGATAGTATAATTTTAAAAATGAATAAACAGAAAAAGCAAGAGATAACTGACAACTGGAAAAGGTTGTTTCCTTTTGTGCAAACAATTAGATTATGTGGAAGGCAGCAGATACCTCTTAGGGGAAAAGTTGATTCTGGAAGAATTTCTCTTGAGGAACCAGCAAATAATGATGGCAATTTTCACACTTTATTAAGATATCATGCAAATTCTGGAGTGGGGAACTTATTAAACAGAAAATTGTAGCAACGGTAAAACATTCAAAAAATTTTCAGTATTGGCAGATGAAACAACTGACAGTCAAATAGAACAGTTTTCACTGTGCGTCAGGTATTTTGAAGAAAAAGAACTGAAACTAAGAGATTTTCTGGCTTTTATACCAGTGAAAAATTCAACAGGCTGTTCTATTGCAACAACAATAATGGAAAATTTAGTGAAATTGGGTTTTGATTTAAATGATATGAGAGGGCAGGGGTATGATGGGGCTGCAGCAATGCGAGGACAGTTTCGTGGAGTGCAGGCCTGTATTAGAAAAAAATATCCCAAAGCAATATATACTCGTGGCATGTCCCATTCCTTGAACTTATGTTTGTCAGATGCTAGCAAAATGCCTAGCATTAGGAACTGTACGAGAGTTATATCAGAAACATGTTTGTTTTTCCACGCTTCTGCTAAACATACCAGCGTTTTGAAAGAAAGTATCCAGTGACTGTTACCTGATAGCAAGAAAGTTAAGATGAAAACTATGTGAAACTCGATGGATCCAAAGTCATGATGCCGTTCTTATGTTTAAAGAAGGTCTGCATCCTATTATATCATCCTTAGAAGCAATGGAGCAAGAAGAGTCAGCAGAATCATCTGTCAAAGCACACACTTTGCTCAACTCTATATGTTAGTTTTCATTTCTAGTGGCAACTTTTGTCCTTAGTAAAATATTGTCCATCACATACAAACTATCTGAAAACTTCCCAAACAAGAAAATCGACTTATTCGATGCATTAGAAAAAATATCAGAAGTTACAATACTGCTAAACAGCATGAGAACTGGAGCAGAAAAATCCTTCAGCTTAATTTATGATGCTGTAAAAACATTGGCTGTAGGCCTCAAAGTAGCAGAAGTTTCACGTAGATGCAGTATACCAAAAAATAAATGGAATGTCCCATATTCAACTCCAGAAGAATATTTCCACAGAAGTATATTTATACTTTTTGTGGATGATATAATTGAATCATTAAATGAAAGGTTTCAATCACAAAAAGAAACACTAACTTCATTGCAAAACATTCTACCAGTTTTTGCTGTGAAGAATGATTATTCCCAAATATTATCTGCAGTGAAAATGCACGAATCTGATTTAGGATATTCTGATGTAACAGAAAGCGAGTTAACAATTATGGTGTTAAAAATGGGAAAGGGAAAAAGCAGACGTGCGCCCCAAAAAACGCAGTTGAAAGTTTGGCGTCTTGCAATTAGAACTTATTTCCCAACATTTATATTTTGCTTCACATCTTGGCAATTCTTCCTGTAACCACAGCATCAGTGGAAAGAAGCTTTTCCAGTCTTTGTCGATTGAAATCTTATTTGAGAAACAGTACATCAGAGTCAAGACTGAATGGGCTAGCTTTATTATCTATTCATAGACATTCAAGTTGAAGATGAAGAAATTGACAAATTCGGAAATATGTGTAGAAGAATAAATCTCAGTTTTTAAGAATTAGGCGAGTCCAATCAATTTCATTATTTCTCAAGGAGAAATTTGTTTCTGTCACTTTTTGTTTTTAATATGTACTCATCAGCTTAATTTAGGTATATATGTATGTTATATACCTAAAAAAACTAAAAAGAAATACCTTTTTTTTTAGTATTAACATGTTTTTTTTTCTTTTTTATTAACTTCCATTTTATCTTGGTGGATTTCAAAAATTTCCAATTTTTCGCCCCCACTCCCCGAAAAAATTCTGCATACGCCCCTGACCACGCCCAATCCATCTGTTGCAGAAATGCTCCTTTAGGCACTTACGTACACACGTTGACCAATGCGGAGGCACACCGTCTTGTTGGAGTGAAATTTTCCTAGCATATCCAAGTAAATGTCACCATTTATGTTTTTTCACAGAAGAAGAAAGGGCCAATCACTTCTCTTTTTGATAGGGTGCATCACACATTAACTTTTGGAGAATCACGTTCCAGTTCAATAGCACCATGAGGCAGTTCACTGCCCCATTACCTACAGTTGTTACGATTCACAATACCCAATACATGAAATCTGGATTCATCACTAAAAATTACAGTACTGAGAAAGTTTTCGTTGTTTTCCACTCCATTCAGCATACACACAGCGAAATCGTATCGCAGAGTGGGATCATTTACATGCATCTTTTGCACTATTTGAATTTGATAAGCATGAAACTTTAATTTCTTGTGCATGATATCGTGAACTGTCGATTTCGGAATGCACAGTTCTCTGCTTGCTTTAGGAACGGATTTCCTTGGGCCTCGTTGGAAACTTTCATTAACTTGCTCAACCATCTTACCGCTGACGCTAGGCCTACTGGCTCCTCCACGATGTTCCACATTGCCAGTTTCTTTAAACTGTTTCATCCACTGCTTAATTGAATTCATTGACGGAGGATTACAACCATATTCTAAACGGTACCGTTTTTTTGTTTTAATGACAGACTTTAATTCAGCAAGCCATAACACACACATCGCCTTCTGCTGTACAGATGACATGACTACTGATTGCGCATTTCTCATACATTCCTCATCAGGCCACACCTAGCACCATTTATCGGATTCTGGGAATAACAATTCTGCAAAACAAAAATATAGAAACCGTGTTAGTAATATGTGACATAGAAAAACAGACAATGCTCGTAGTTTGTTTTTTTGTATGTGATTTTGTAATGTGTCCAATAATTCTCGGACACCCTGTATATTACTTTTCCAACCTGCTTTCCCGGAACAAACATAATTGATGTGCTGCCTCTTGCAAGCGGCGTGAAAATTATCTTCCCACCTTTTTGAATTAAGATTAATTGTGGTGTTCCTTAATGTTATAGACACTGATTTACTCAAAGTGTCTTTTAACATTAAGAAGATTCTCTGAAAAAGACTGAGGTTAGCAGTATCTCAAACGCACCTGTTAAATTAGTTTGTGCTCTGGAAATAACTGGGTTGAAATCTAAAACACAAATGAAACTGGAATACTTTATTAAAAGAAACTAAAGTACATAAAATGATTTTTTGTAATGCTATTAATTTTCACTTGATCAAGTTTTAGTAACATAACATTTATTTTTATTAATTTCCTTATAATTAAAATGTTAACTTTGTCTTCTTACTATGCAAAGTAAATTTCCATGTGTAACACATGCCAGAAGCTTCTGAGATGGAAACTGACACTTCAAACTACAGGCTGCACTAAGTACATAACATATAAATGCAGTTTTTTCCTAATTAGCATGTTCTTAACTTAATGCTAATTCAAATTTTCAGTTAAATATAATTAACCAAATTTGGACTACTTAAAAGTTACTACAAATTGGATAATGCCACCCTTGATGCAATGCCACAATGTGATGTAACAAACGAACGGTGATGGTACATCAAAGATTCACTGTGTATATATACGAGTATATACAAATTTTGATTATCAAATATAAAAATAACATCACAGGAAAATGCAAATACTAGTTGCTTCGATACATGCTAAAAACTAAAGGACAATTTATAATAACATGTACAACCACCTAATAACATGTGCACTAACTTTTCATCATCACAGTGGCAACAAGATGTCACAACAAATACTCTATTAGGTGCTGGAAACAATGGTGTGGAATTAAGTCCCATAATTTCATGACCATCGTCTGTAAAGCACACCCAGAGTGCCCGTTGGTAGGTTTTGGGCTTGAATGCATCATATACTCCAGTTCATCTGACAAATGCTCAATTGGTTTTAAGTAGTGAGTGGGCCATTCTTGGGCTGCGAATGAAATAGGAGTGACAAGACATGCACTTTCTTGGTGAAAGAAAGCATACTGTTGTGTGAAATGAGGAGTCATGAATGAGTGTACATAGTCAGTGAGCACATCAACACAGCCTCGTGCAGTGATAAATAATAGTCTCAAAAGGTACAAGGGGAACTCAAGTTGGCTCATGTAAACATGCCCCTGGACATTACACAGCCTCCAAAACCCCGTAACACCCAGGCTTAAGAGTTGTAGATGAAAATGCTACTCACTGGACTAAGCTACCCATTTCCAGTCTTGCACAACCCAATGCATTCTTCATAACCAAGTGACGAGAGAGCACTCGATGTGGGCATTGGCTATCCATAGCCCACTTGTGTGCCATCGTATGTCAAATTCTCTCTGCACAAAGCTTCACAAGTAAACCATTGTTGATTGTCAACATTGTCCATTATATGTTAAATAAAGCCATGCATTTAGATTCTGCAAATAATACACAGTTTTAAAAAAACAAGAACGTTTTTGTGATGCTTAAATTTTCAAAATATCCATGTCATAGTTGCCAGGAGAGGTCATATATGTGGAAAATTGCCAGAAATGAGTTAGTAACAGGGGAAATGTAATGTAATACGAAGGACAGAGGTCCACAAACAGTTGGGAATTTTTTTTTTTTACTTACGAGAATTTTAACAAAAAATACAATGTAACGAAATCAAAATTATTAGGTGTGCAAATTAATTCTCTGCCCCTAACCACAAGCGATCATAGAATGTCGGCAAATGCAAATAGCTGTGTGCTATAATGGCTGACTGCAGCACCATCCAACAGCTTTCCAGGCAACCATAACCGCTCGCAGATTTAGTGACAAAAGGAACAAAAGTTGACAGTGAAAGCAATGTTGTTCGAGAAGCAACATTTGAGGCAATGCCTCCTGTTCACGTTTCAGCTGAAAAAAAGTGCCGCGGGAACCCAGAAAATGATCTGTGCTGCTTTGGGTGAGGCTGCTGTGTCCTACAGTACGTGTAAGAAGTGGTTCCAGCGGTTTAAGCAGGGAAATTTCGATCTCCGTGATGCAGAACGTCCAGGACAGCCACAGAAAGTTGACGACGAGGAACTGGAACAACTGTTGGATGCGGATCTCTGTCGCACACAGTCAGAGCTCGTCCAGGAACTCAGAGTAACATGGCAAGCCATTGCAAAGTGGCTGCACAAGCTTGGACGGATTCACAAGGAGGGCCATTGGGTGCCCCACCAACTCACAGCTGCGAACAAGTCTAGGCACTATGATGTTGCTGTGTCCTTGCTCTCCAGATTCAAGAAGAAGGATTTCCTCCACAAGAATTTGACCTGTGATGAGAAGTAGATCCTCTACGATAATCCTAAGCGGCGCAAATCGTGGGTTTATCCAGGTGAGCCTACCACCAGTACCGCCAAACCGAATATCCATGCCAGGAAGTTGTTGCTGTGCATATGGCGGGATTAGCGCTGTGTCGTGCACTATGAGCTGCTCAAACCTGGTGAAACGGTCAATGCTAAGCGTTATTGTCAGCAACTCATTCATGTGTGTGACGCAATGGAGATGAAAAGGCCATACACAGGCAAAGGCAGAAGGTTGGTCCTGTTGCTTCAGGATAACATGCGTCCTCACACCGTGAAAATGACTTTAAACACTATCATCGACCTGGGATGGGAAATTTTGTACCACCCGGTGTATTCTACAAACTTTGCCCTGTCGGATTATCACCTCTTTCGTTCCCTGCAACATCACCTGAGTGATACGCACTTTACTTCTGTCGAGGAGGTTCACACAAGTATTGATTACTTTATCAACTCGAAACAGCCGCCCTCTTTTCCACAGTGGCATTCATTAGCTCCCTGACAGATGGCTCAAATGTATCCAACACGACGGGGATTATTTCCTTGATTAGGTACGTATTCGAATTGCTATAATTTGCTGTCAACGTGTCGTGCCTGTGGCCGAGAATTAAGTTGCACACCTAATATTTGTTGTACCAGGCGATCACACGCTATGGTAAGCTCAGCATCACATATGTTCATGGGTGCCACAGGTCTATCTACAGAACAACGGTAAGGCTGAAAAGAACTCATATTTTCTGGGTATTATTCACTTAAAAATCACAGAAAAGCATTTAAAAACCACAATTTTTTAAATAAGATGGTTTGTTTGTTTCTTCCTACTTATTTCCATTCTTTCTTTTTCTTTTTTTTAGGGCCTTTTCTTTTACTTGTTTTATTTAATTTTTTTTTAAATCCAACTTAAAACAAACCTGAATTCCGTGAATCGCAACTTTTTTGTACAAAATTGCAGTTCGAGATCAACATCACGGATACAGAATATACGGCGATTTTTTCCCCTGAATTTCACAGCCTGCAGAATATGTGCCACCGAGGATTTACGAAAGACTTTTTTTTTTTCCTTTTCTTAAATTTCACTGTCAACAGATTATATAAAGAAAAATACGGTACTTCTGGTATATACATGTAACGGTCACACACTAAAATTCCAGACGTTCTGCAGTCGCGAAAATGGGTGGTATACATATGTACCAGATCAAAAAGCCAGCAATAAAAATTTAATAGTCACGGTTATTCAAATTTCAACGAAGAGCACATGAATGTACTGTGTGGTAATCATGCAGGTATATTCCCTCACTTTTCTTTATTTACCTCAAACAACAGACTGCTAAATAAAATTTGAATTTGGCCCAGAATTTTCTTTCCATGTTTCTCCACAGTCGCTGCTCTCAAAATAAAATTTTAGATTTTTTTTTTTTTTTTCATGAAAATACAATTTACTGAAGTTAAATTTTGCACCTATAAACTCGCAGTACTGTATTTTCCTTTGTATAACTGCCAGACGGTGAAATTAACAAAACAAAAAAATCTCCCCTTCTTCGTAGGCCATGAATTTAAAAAAAAAAAAAAACTCGCACAAAAAAAAAAAAAAAAAAAAATCTTTGTATCATCCGTGGCGACCTATGCGCAGAAAATCATTTGGGGGATGGGGGTGGGGTATACGCCCCTAACTATAATTTCCAAAAAAAAAAGTTGCAATTCTTAGGATATCATATACCAGAAGTCCAAAAAGGAAAGGAAAAAAAAATGCTCTTATAAAAAAAAACTCAACTGTCATTTTTAAGTACTTTTCCATTATTTTCAAGCGAATAAGGAACAGAAATCCCTGGGGGTTTTTTGCAGCATTACAGTTGATCATTACTTAGACTTAAAAAATTCATAGTGTGTGCTATTTCTGAAAATCTTAGAAAAAAACTGAAAAGCGAAACTAATGCAAATTACTGCAATAAAATTAACAAATGTGATTCCTAATCTGTTCAGGCTACTAACGATCACGTGCTTTGTCCTTTCTATGAAAAGCTAAAGACTTAGGAACACACTGATTTCCATAAATTAAGGAGAAAACCAAAAAAATTGTGATAACTCAAAAAATACATCATGAAATACTATGAAATTTGGTGAAAACCCTGTATCATTACATCGCATGTTAGAGAAAGACCCTAAAACATTTCGTAAGAAACACTTCATTCTGACAAAAATGATCACGTGGTGAACCAGGTGAAAAATAAGGTGTCAAAATGAAATATCCAAAGTACCTCAATAGGGAGTGTGGTGACCCCTTACAGTAATGCAAGAATCATAGCCATGTTTCATGTTGATGATGATGGTGTATAGGAGCTCATTAGGTAGCAACGACCATTGTTTGTGCAAGGCTTGTCTGAAACCCTTGAGGTCTTGCACAGGAGGTTTGAGGGCAGCAACACGCCTCTCAACAGCTTCCCCAACATGCTTGACTGGATTAAGATCTGGCGACCTGGCTGGCCAATCCATACAGACAATGGTTTCCTCTTGAAGATATTGTTCTACTAGCCTCGCTAGCTGGGGACGAGCGTTATCATCCTGTAGGAGAAATGTATCCCCTATGGCACCTGCATACTAAAAAAAACCTCCGACCCATGGGCTGGGTAGGGGTTTTTTTAGTTTAGAGAACAAAGCAAGGGACCGGGCCGAGCTTTTTTCCAGACACTTACAACTGGGTCAGGCCAAGTCAACCCATTCTTTTTATCACAATGGGAAAAAAGAAAAAAGTTGTGTTCCCCAATTTATTGGTCTGTTTAACTGTTTTGATGGCTTTACTTACTTTCATCATATAGCCCAGGGCTTAATCACAAAAGCAAGGAGAGGCACTCAGTGTTTTTACCATCTGTAGGTATCAAGATGGTAAAACCACTTTGGGGCTTGTTGACAACAAAAATATTCAACCTTGAGCGAGTGTATGTGTTGTGTGGAGTGGAGTGGAGTGGGGGACAGAGGGTGTCTGCAGTGATGTGGTGTGTCTGCAGTGATGTGGGGTGTCCGTGTGTGTATGTTGGTATGAGAGCATGGGACGACACTGATTGTTTTACCTATCCATAATCTGTATGGGAATTGGCTTTTGTAGTGTTACCACTTGCTAGTTCAGACGAAGAGAGATTTTGAAAGCGCTCAAGTCTTATTTTTTGTCTCTCTTTAAAGGTTATATTCTTCGGTAATTGTTAAAGTTTAGTTAATAATTTTAGGCTTACATTAAACTAAATATTTTCAATAATATTTTATTATTTAATTTTCGCAATTTAATAAAACACGGTAAAAAGACAAAATAATACCAAATGGCACATCACGGGCCAGGCCTAAATAAGAGCTGCAACTGATGGGCCTAGGCTGGCAGGGCCAAGTGCCTAATATTTGAAACAGGCCAGGCCGGACTGGGCCTTAAACGCACAGGCTGGGTTCACCAAAAAAGGCCTGTGCAGACCTCTAGTCCAGGAAATCATTTCTATAGTGTCAAGCATTCATGGTTCCTCATGGAAATACATATAGTAGAGGTATCTGTCCACCTATGTTCCGCACCAAACTACGCCATAAGTGTCCCTTTCATGGGTTATAGTGAGGTGAGAGAGAGTTCCTCGTTCTCTCTAGATCAGAGTACACCTGGAATCGCTCTGAAAAGCAAGTCTGGACTGAGCTGTGAAGAGTACTGACCTCCACTGGATTTCAATCTCCAATTACCATGCAGTCTTGCCTAATTCAAACACCCCCCCCCCATGATGGGAGGTAAGGGACACACAGAGTGTTGCTGATCGCCTAGCATAAAGACTTCCATCATGAAGCTTTCTGCACGCAGGAGAAGGCGATACCCCCTCTCCTGTAGCAACACCAAGGGCAAATCGCAGCTGTGTCAGGACAGGCCTCCTGTTTCTTCGTGCAAGTTAATTGGCGATATCAGTGCCATCCACGTGTGTTGTAGCTCTATGCATTTCTTTACTGTACCTTCGGGAAGCTGATTACGTTTTTGGTTCCACCATCTGTATAACAATAACACAGAAACACTCACATGCAGCCATCTTGCAATTTTCACCTTACTTTAGTCTGCCTCCAGTCTTCCGGTTGTTCTTCACCTCAGTTCATCTGTTAAATGATACCTCACAGTCAAATTTATAACGAGGAACAATACACCAATTAAGTAGTAAATAGTAACGCTGTACTAGTGATCCGATTTATTGGCGTAGAAAATTAACACATAAGCGTTTCCAAGCTTTCGCACATCAACCAGATGGCTTTTTCAAGGAAGTTAGACAGAAACTGCAAAAAGTTTCTGTCTTCCTTGAAAAAGCCATCTGGTTGATGTGCGAAAGCTTGGAAACGCTTATGTGTTAATTTTCTACGCCAATAAATCGGATCACTAGTACAGCGTTACTATTTACTACCTCACAGTCATTACAACAAATCTGGTATCTCAAATTTCTTTCTTTACCAGCCGCAAACGATATGACACACTCCTTCGCAACAGACGCTTTTATGATGCGGCTCATTTGCATAAGCCGACACAATCGCCACTTAACTACATACAATGCCCTGACTCAGCATTACATCTCACATCATATACCCAGTTTTCATGCATTTTCAACTCTTCTTTTATCAACAGTCGCGATTCCCCCCCCTTTAAATTTCTGGAAATCAGTGTACGCCGATGAGCCATCCATTATGACCCCCCCCTAACCTAGAGAAATGAAGGCGCCTGAAGACTGAACGGTGGCGCAGGTGAAGTTCACAGAACAGCATATATACAACCCGAGGACCGGCTTTCACTTGGTAGTGTTCGGAGTCAGAATGGGAAAAGCTGCCGATTTATCGGAGTTTGATAAAGCATAAATTGTGATGGCACGGCACCTCGGAACTACGATCTCGGAAACGGCGCGGCTTGTTCACGTGCCGCTGTAGTGAGTACGTATCAAAAGTGGTGTACAGATGGCCAAACGACGAACCGACGTCCAGCCGTGTATCGCCTGCAGATCATTGATGCCCGAGGAGGAGTGGAGACTGTCGCGCATTGTTCACAGCGACCGCAGGGCCACAGTGCGACAAATCACCAGCAGCTGCAACAGTGGTGATCAGGGAAATGTGTCACAGCACACAGTTCATCGCAGCTTTCTGCGCATGCGCCTGCGTAGCCGAAGACCCAGCCGGGTTTCCATGCTCATTGCACGTCATTGCCAATAACGCACGAAATGGACTCAAGGTCATCGAGATTGGACGTGGATGATTGGAAGAAAGTGACCTGGTCTGGCGATTCAAGATTCCTGGTGCATCACGTAGACAGCCGAGCGAGGATACCCCCGATTACCAACGGAGGCTATGGCACCTGGATGCACTACTGGACGGAAACCGGCCGACGGCGGCGTTATGCTGTGGGCGATGTTTTCTTGGGACACTTTAGGCCCCATCATTCCAATAGCACAATCTCTGACAGCTGTCTGAACATCGTTGCAAACCAAGTTCACCCATTCATAGCAACCGTGTCTCCTGCTAGTGATAGCCATTACCAACACGATAATGCATCATGCCACACTGCCAGAATCGTCAAGGAGTGGTTCGAGGAACATGCTGGTGACTTTCTGTTAATGCCCTGGCCTCCAAATTCACTTGATATGAACCCAATCGAACATTTGTGGTTCAACTTGGAAAAGCGGGTTCGCGCTAAATCACCACGACCCCGAAGTGTACGGGAACTGGTAGGCCTGCTGTTGACATTATGGTACCAGATACTTTAGGATACCTATCGGCACCGCATCGAATCGATGCCTCGCCGAGTGGCCGCTGTTTTGCGAGCTAACGGGGGTCGGTCCTACAGCTTATTAGGTAGGTGGTCATAATATAATGGCTTGTCGATGTATATATCGGAATCAAACCGCGCGCGCACGCGTTTTTCTATCAGATGATTGATATTCATTTGTTCCCTACAGGAATATTAGGAAGGGCGGGACGCAAACAATGTAAAGTACTTTTCAATGAAGAGATTGCTTACAATATCGAATAAAAGATTTTTATCAGGAAAAATCTAATGTCGCAGAGTGATAATATACTTTAAAGACAAATGTCTACTCCACATCTAAAAATACTTTAAATTTATCTCGTTCTTTGATGCGAGTTACCGTTTCGCACATGAGCGAAGGAAGAGAAGGATAAGAAGCAAAGCATTAACCACGGAAATGAACGAAGATCTGGAATTGCAACAAGTTCCTTGAGCTCGAACACTGCCTGAACTTCGATTAAAAAAAATGAAGAGCGGCTTTATACCGGTGCACTCTGGAACATTAAAGTAATGTACCGAGCTTCCAGAAAAGCGATGGGTTGCTAGGGGCAACGGAAGTTGACGCATGGTTTTTCTGTGACACT
The DNA here is from genome assembly GCA_039090855.1 of Macrothele yani. NCBI lineage: Eukaryota > Metazoa > Arthropoda > Arachnida > Araneae > Macrothelidae > Macrothele > Macrothele yani. The sequence goes on from CM077004.1 coordinate 47,188,866, forward strand.
TTTGTTACACGACGACCTCAAGCGGAAGTAGCAATCAAGCAACGTTGCCCGCCTGCAGACAGGACTTGTAAGGACTCGTGTGTACTAACTAGCAAAGAAGTTTATCTGAGTGAAACTGTAGGTCACACAGCCTAGCCTAAAAATGATACCGAACGAGAGTAAAAAAAATGCCATGAAGTTGCGGGGCACAAACTTGTTTAACGCAGGAAACTCCAGCTGTAAACACACCAGGGCGGTAATCTTGACGGGAAATTATCTGGGTGGGGGGTGGAGAGGGTGTTAAATGGTAGAAAGCACATCTTATGCTTTTATTATTATTAAATTTTTTTCTATTTTTACGAGAAAAACTGAACAGGTGTGTTTGCGCACACGTCCAATGTTCAGCGCTGATCCTTTAGCTAACTCACCCACACCGTTTCGTTGAAGCAACATCGGACACCTTTCCAAACAAAAATTTTCAGGGCTGACCGGCTAAAAGAAGAATTAATGCCTTCTCAAACAGTTTAAAGAACTCATCGGAAACGAAATAAGATTAATCACAACTGTAAAGATATACCGTATATATTATTTTCGGCAGGGAAGTGCAAAATGGCGGTGCTCTAATGGCGAAAATATATTTGATTACTTAGCATGCACATGAAATTTCTCTAAGTTTCTGCGACAATATCTAAGAAACAGATTCCTGTGGGCAATATTTCTTCTTCATTAATTTTCGTATATAAAGCGCGCACAAGCACACACATACATACTAAGTACTCTTGTATATGAGAGAGAACTGGAGTATGCACATTTTACTCAACAGTAAGGAAATTTCTATTTTTCTTTAAAAAACGAAAAATCGCAACGTCTGTGACAAAGAGTTGGTGACATAATAATCAAAGTCAAGACCCTCAAGTGGCAAAGGGTAGGGCATACTGCTACTAGAACTGACCATCGTTGAACAACTGAAATACTAGAATAGATTCCAAAGAACAGGAAAAGACCCAGAAAATCGAGTGAGGTAGGTGGAAGAAATTTGAAAGCATGTCGAAGTAACATGGAAGAGAATGGCTCAAGACATAGTTGTGAAATAGACTGTAAAACTTTGTTACCAGACGAATTTCTTTTTTTTTTTTTTATTTACATGAGTCAATCTAACGAAATGTCAACGGCGCTGTTAGTATTCTTGGAAGAGGGTATCCACGCACAGCGCAGCGTGTTAAGAAAGTCTTTCGAGAAGAGGTGATTTCGCCAAAGGGAACGCGGAGCCTCGGAGGCGAGAAACAGAAAATGAGGATGGAAGGTGGTCGCTCACCGGAATGCCAGCGATAGTGAGACAAGGGATGAACCTCGTGGTACCAGACGTGTTCCTTAGCTGCTGGGAGTGGATACACCCACCAAGTCTGCTTACACAATATGACCGCTAAGCGAGATTAGGTTCGTTTGAATGAGGGCGGGGGGGTGAACTCCACCGTGGGCTTTTTTTTTTGTTGTTGGAGGTTTAACGACCACCGTGAGCAACTCAATGGGCTATAAGCAGTCGCCCGTCCCTAATTTAGGGTCGATGGCTCCAGGGAAGGGAGAGAGCCAGTGCCGTAAGACAAACACAACATCCATGCCTCACCAGGATTCGAACCCAGACCCCGTTCGGACGAATGATCAGAGGCCATCGCTTAGACCACTGCGCCACCGGGGCGGCCCACCGTGGGCTTCACGCTCTTATTTAGGACAATGAAGATCGAACATGCGTACCCTAGTTAACTATATCATCTGAAAACAAAATTCAAATAACTTGACAGACCCCAGGAAGCATACCCACATTTACAGTCTCCTGAATGTATCGAGGAGGTATATGAAGAGCAAAGCTCGCACGCAGGGACAATTGTGACAGCAAATTGCGGCTGCATTAACCTCCACGGACTGTGATGATACCACGCTGTCGGACCAGTGCACAATATGAGCAGTTGAACGAGTTTTGGAGAGGACGTATTATTGGGCGAAGAGAGGCTGGCTGGTCAAGCCGCCGTATCGCCAGGCACTTGGTTCGGAGCGACGCGGCAATCGGACGATGTTGGCGCCAATGGGTCGAGGAGGGTACAACCCAGCGGTACGCGGGCAGTGGACGGCCGAGGGCAACGACAAAACACGACGATCGAACGATTGTGAGAAACGCACGAACAGAACCGAATTCGTCGCTCTCAACCATCAGTAGCCATGTTGAGTCTTTTACAGGTACGGAAGTGGCCATCTAGACCGCTGCCAGACGACTTGCGGCACCAGGACTACATTCAAGAAGGCCACTCAGCCGCCTACCACTGACCAGCTAGCATCGCCGGCACCGGTTGCAGTGGTGTCGGACCCGATCACGTGGGTAGTGTGTCCACTGTCGTTGTGTTGTCTTCAGTGACGAGTCACTTGTCGCCGATGATCAGCGCTGTGAGAACGGGTGCATTATTTATGCCCAAGAAAATAATGAACCGAACATTATGCCTATTATATTAGGAAAACATACATTAATAGACTAATGCGAAGAATATTATGTTTATTCAATTTCATGCTAATGTGTGTTCAGACGGACTTAGGATGAAGTATCCATATACATATGTGTAATTATTAAATGAACTCAAAAGAGCCAATTTTCTTAACTTTGGGAAAAGATCAAAGTCGGGTGGACTGAGATCAGTGCTGTATGGTGGGTGTGATACAGTTTCCCACCCATATTTCGACAAAAGTACCCGTACCGACGCTGCACCATAACACAACGGGTCGTCATGCAGCAATATCGCTCCCGCTTCCAAAAGATGGAGCGAATTTGACGAATTTTCGGTTTCAACTTTGTCCTTAGAAAATCACGATAATATTGTACGTTGACATTTTTCCCTACCGGCACTCGATTAGAGAGAACAACACCCCGGACATTGTACGCAAAAATTATCATTTGCTTCACTTTGGATTGTTGCCGATGACACTTTGAAGGGCGTGGGTAACTTGGATGCCTCCATTCCGCTGATTGTGACTTCGGTTCCGGCTCAAAATCACGGGTCCAACTCCCATCAATTGCGAAAATTCTGTTCAGGAAGGCGTCACCCTCCCTTTTGAACCTGTGGAGGTGATCCTGTGCGATGCTCAATCTGGCTGCCTTCTGCTCGGGGGTGAGTTGATGGGGCACCCAGCGATTTTTCTTTTTCCCAGTGAGTCGGTCAAAATCCGGAAGCCGCGGGTGGCCTAGTGGGCAACGTTCGTGACTGCCACGGAAAGGACCTGAGGTTCGATCCCAGGCAGAAGCTCGATTCACTAAACATCCACCGTGCGTCGGATGGGCACGTTAAGCCGTCGGACCTAGGGTACCCCCCCCCCGTTAATAAATAAGGGCGTCTTTCTCCCCCTTTTTCTACCTCTCTTCCGTATCCCTTTTCTATCAAGCACTCTAGTCCAAATCTCCTAGCTTCCTATTTCTAAGGGTTGTTTAAGACCTGGGGTCAGACACTCCCTACCTAAAATCCTCTACATATGATCAAAATCCGGTGAACAGACATGGTGAACAAATTTGCCTGATGAGCAGTCTCCCCGACTGTCAAACGGCGATTCTCTTCGAGAAGCGTTGCAACACTGGCGATAGATGTTTTATCTGTCGCCGCTTGAGCTCGGCCAGAACGGTGATCATCTTCGATGCTGCTTCGGCCCTCCCGAAAGCGCGATGCCCAGTGATAAATTTTGCTTCGATCAAGAGTTCCTTCCCCACAAGCTTCTTGCAAGGCAGTGTGGATCTGTGTCGGAGTTTTTCCCCGCAGAGTTTTTATTTTCACGTACGAGAGCTGGTCTAATGCCGTGACTCGACCTGAAGAGCTGCACGCTTCCATTTCCAAACCTTGACATGACGTAATCATTTTCCCGATTGCATCATCCACTTCCGTTTTAGATTAACGTGTGCAGAACTTTTGTTATAACCCTCGTACTATACGTTCTCTCTGGTGAATATCTTGGCATATGATTGATTTCGCAAGTACGGCCATAAAAAGAAATCTTTTTAATTGAATAATTTACAGCTTCAAGTATCTTTAGTGTTAACAAGGTAACGCTACCGAGCACTCTTTTCGTTAAACGAAAATAAGATGACACCGAATTCTCGGACATAATGATCACGTCTTTTGACAAGAATCTCAAGTCTAGTATGCTACAGAGCTTTGAAACTATTTTAGTCTATCGTCTAACCGCTGAAGTTTTTCTAGACAACATTCGGAAAGCTTGACAATAAATTGTATAATGTTGTTTCTGTGTTACAATAACACAGTTATCGAAGGGAAAATACACTGCCGTACGATTAATACACTGAAGAGCAATTGAATTTGAGACAGCTGGCGTTACGCAAAGGTGGCGCTGTGGGCGGCCCTGTAAACGGAAACGACATGACGTATGCAACGATCCGACAATATAAGGAGTGATGTGACAGGAATCAGTAAGAGTCGTATGGGTAAGACGAAGGATCTAAGCGCATTTGATCGTGGGCAAATTGTCGGGGCCCGACGAATGGGTCATTCCATCTCGGAAGTCGTGCACGCACTGGGATTTTCACGAGCCACTGTGTCACGGGTGCACCGTGAGCACATCGAATCCGGTAAAACCATCCCTGCAAGGGCCAACTGCTGTGGACAACAGCGTGTGGATGAGCGGGGTCATCGTCGGCTAGCTCGCATTGTAACAGCGGATAGACGGGCCACAGTGCAAGAAATCACTCTGCAATTTAACGCTGGTGCAACGTATAAGCAGCCACACCATCCAGAACCATTTCCTCGCTATGGGGTACAGAAGCCATCGTCCCACGAGGGTGCCGCTGCTGACCGCACATCACAGGGTGCAAAGATTAGCATGGGCGCGGGGACATCGCCACTGGACCCTAGGCATGTGGAAAATTGTTGCCTGGACTGATGAGTCGAGATTCACGTTGGTACATGCGGATGGCAGGATACGAGTACGGCGCAAACCACATGAAGCTATGGATCCTTCTTGCCAGCAGGGTACTCTTCAAGCTGGTAGGGGTGGCATTCTCGTCTGGGGACTGTTTACGTGGACTGAAATGGGACCCCTGGTACGAGTGACATCGTCCATCACAGGTCCACGTTACCGGGATATCCTTTGTGTGTCTTCAACATCCCACTGGGGACCTCATCCTGCAACAAAACAATGCACCGTGCCATCGCTCCCGAATTGTATCCGAATGGTTGCATGAACACTCCACCGACGTGACCTCGCTTCCTTGGCCAGCTAGGCTACCTGACGTCAATCCCATCGAGCACATCTGGGATGCCATCGAGAGAGATGTTTGAGGCTCTGACTCCCTCCATCAAATTTTCGTGAACTGTGGGAGCTTGTTCAGGGGTCGTGGATCCGTATGGCTTCCCAACGCTTCCGGTGTCTTGTCGAATCCATGCGCCGAGACGAATCGCCGCCGTCATCAGGGCGAAAGGTGGTGCTACACGTTACTAGACAGGTATCTCTAATTCACTTGCTCTTCAGTGTATACGAACAGCTGCATGTCTACAAATAATCGTTATTTACAGAAAATTTAATGTTTGCCAAAACTTTTAGCCCATTATGACGGCCTCGAGTTTTCGTGGGATACAGTCTTCGCCACTCTTTTGTAAATGACCGCCGATATGTTTAGCATTCAGCCTTCAAAGCAGTGATCAGTTCACCTTTATTTGGTCAGCGATCTCTTCTCACACGCACCCAACGATCCAATTCGTTTAACAAAAGAGGACATCGGTTGAACGTTCAGAGAAAAAGAATTTACGATTACAAGAAAATTTTCACTCCGTCTAACCGTTTGTTTTCATACATCTTTGTCTAACTTTACAAGCTAAAATATATTAGATGCTTGAATTAATTCCCGCTGTTGCCCAATAGAACGCAGCAGTGGTGCGCTGTGACCCGAGACACACGTGACCTCCCTTGCACACGCACGTACCGTCCGTTGTCTGGGCGAAGCAGTGTGTGACACGCGATCGGAGGGCACAGAACACGAGTTTGTATCGCATTCACGATGTCGAGTTTCGTACCAAAATAGGAGTATTTGCGGGATGCATTGCTCTTCTGCTTTCATCTCAAGAAATCTGCAGCGGAAAGTCATCGTTTGCTAGTGCAGGCCTATGGGGAACATGCCCTATCGGATATAACACGCAGAGAGTGGTTCCGACGCTTCAAAGCGAACAAATATAACGTGAAGGGCAAAGAGCGCCCTGGGCAGCCGAAAAAGTTCGAAGATGACGCATTGGAGGACTTATTGGACGACACACACAGGTGTTTGTGTGGCAAAAAACAGCGGGAATTAATTCAAGCACCTAATATGTATTACAAAAAAAAAATGTGACGTTTAACAACGATACGAGACATTGAGAGAATAAGGAATTACGACTGCGGGAAAGTTTTAGTTCCGTTTTCGGAGACTTTCACCCACGGATATGGTACGTGATACCATGGGCGCCTGCCGGAAATTTTTCAAGGGGGGGGGTCAAGTGTAATTATTAAGGTTTGGCTAATATGTAGAAAACAGTAATTCGTGAAAATGAAAGATTAATACTATTACAACTATACTTACTTACTACACTAGAACACTGCTACTATTATTATTATTAATTGATGCTGCTCTTGAAGAAAGTGTATGTTAGTAACAGTCATGTATTATCATGTACATTGGTAACTGCTTTCAAAATAATGAACAGTGTCGAGCAGGCCACGCCAAGCCTTTTAAGTTCAGCACACACCACCCTGAGCGGAACTTGTTTGGGCGTTTTGCTAGATTTTCCGCTTTCACGTTATCGTTTTCCAATTCCAAATTTCCAATAAAATTGGGATATTAAATTAAACGCCCCAAACTCCATCTTTCCTTGGGGTCCAGTCCTGTGAGTGTAAAAAAAGTAATAAATAAAATAAAATGAAATAAAATAAAGGGAAAAATTATTCTACAGGGGGATCAAGTGACCCCTGTGACCCCCCTGTCGGCGCCCACGCGCGGTACATGCATACACCGTCCGAAAAAAAAAGTGGGGGGGGGGGGGTAACATAAATACGAGGTACTCTCTAAAGTTAGCCAAAGAAATTTTTCACCCTATAGAAACAACAGAAAAGGGAAAGATTCACTATCATCACTAAGCTGTTCTCTGAGATTCAGAGGTTAGCCCCACAAAGAAATACAAACTACCAGATAATTTTTACTTACTGTTGCTGTATCAAACTTCTCCATTTACAGTGATCTTGACGCATACAACTCGGGCTTCACTGACATCCATCACACGCCGTACACAAGATCTTCTATACTTCATACTCATAATATTTTTCTCATGCAGACACTCCTGAATCTGATCCTCCCATGACTTCCTTAGCCTTCGTCTGCCTTTCCTTCCTGCCACTTGGGCTAAAAATATTTTCTTAGTGAGCATCTCATCACTCATTCTTTCAACATGGCCAAACCACCGAAGCCATGTTGAACTATTCCCACTTTTAAATCATTTCTCCCGACTGCCTCCGTGAAAAATTACTCATTCATAGAGGAAGAAATGATTTAAAAGTGGGAATAATCTTTAGAAGAACTTTTCTATGACACATTCTGTTAGCTTCGGATGTTTACAGGGTCGTTTCTTGAAAGATTCAGCCCCAGTCTTTGGCCATTTACATATCACATCGTCAACCGAGAAATCTTCAGTGTCGCTGAAATGTCACGCACGGAGCGATTGCTTATGTGGCACCGTCAATCCTCACTGGAAATCAGTTAACTCTGCCGATCAAGGAATCTTGCATTCACAGTTGTGTTGTTGTTTCAACAAAGCCGCACGAGCAGTAGCGTTCAGAATTGGAAAGGGGTAGAAATTTTTGGACTTTAACCCGACCCGGAAAAATTTGCATTGAACTATAAATTGGAACACCCAATTTATAATTAAACATGATTATATATATATACCAGTATAGAGCACAAAATTCCACACTAGGCATTTTTTTTTTTTTTTCGAAATATGTTTTTTCCTTTTCAAAAATAAAACAGGGTCGAAATCGGGTCAGGATCACCTTGACCCAACCCGTTTGACCCGCGAGAAATTGTCGACCCGTTGACTCGTTACCATCTCTGGTAGTGTCTAACCCACGAGGGCTCGTGCCCCACCGATCAAAACCTATGTGGGGATCCCCCCCTCCCTTCATGGAATCCTTAAGCTTTTCGGCACTGAAACGACTGAAATCGTACCTTTGATTTGCACTGTTCGAAAAACATCTATGACATATAGATAAATTGCTGTACACTCACCAAGAACAACAAACAGTTGAAATGAAAGTGGATGATGTGGCGAGGAATTACGTATCACGAACTATTCCTAGAATGAGTCTTCAAAAAATTCTAATATTCTATTCGTAACATCCATTCAGTAAGTGTTACTCATAATTCCTTTATTTTATAATACTAAAAATATGCCTGCCTTTTCCTTTACTTCGGTGAAATATTAATTAGAACAGCTTTAACAGCACAAACCCTTTCAGTTGTACCATTACATCCTTGGTCATAGAAGCTTTTCAAAATACTAATAATGCCAAATAAAAAATACTATGAATAGCATTGTACAGTTCATATAAGTACTTTCGTTCATATAGGTAAGAAACATGAAAACTTATTTTTACTTGATAATATCGTATAATTTTTGATCGAGAAAAATGGAATATAAAAAAGTAAATACGTATATATACATATAATATATATATATATATATATATATATATATAAGGAACATTTATCGATTGATGGAGAAAAGCTTGAGACCAACCGATTCCTACATTTATCTTGGGCAGCAGATATCAAGTGAGGGTCACATTGATGAAGAAATTAATCGGCGTATAAAACTTGGATGGAGAGCTTTTGGAAGAAACAGTACAATTTTTAAGAGCAGTATGCCAGTATGTCTCAAAAGAAAAGTGTTTAATCAATGCATCCTGCCAGTGCTTACGTATGGAGCCGAGACATGGACCTTAACTAAAAAAAACATACAAAGACTGCAGACAACTGAAAGAAGCATGGAATGCATACTTGGTGTAACCAGGAAAGATAAGAAGAGGAACTTGTGGATAAGAAAAATGACAGGAGTGGACGACATCATGACCAGAGTGAAACCACTGAAATGGCAATGGGCTGGACATGTTGCCAGAAGAACGGACCACCGATGGACAACCGAAATTTTAGACTGGATTCCGAGGGACAGGGAAAGACTCAGAGAAGACCCCATGGGAGATGGAAGGATGAAATTCGAAAGTATGCTGGAGTGACGTGGAGGAGACAGGCCCAAGACAGACAATTGTGGAAGAAATTTGGGGAGACCTTCATCCAGCAGTGGATTGATAATGGTTGATGATGATGATACTTTTAAAAAAATCCATTTCTATTGGGTTGTCGGAAAAGTCATGACGTATTTTGGCACCCGACGGCGGTTGGGCGGTTTTGAAAGTACTAGAGGCATGCGCAGCTCTGTTATCGCTATGGCATTCGACAGGTGCCAGTTCTAGCTGCAGTCTAAAAGGAATAGTGAGCGATTTGGTTGATTTGCGGAGATTTAACATCAAGTTGAAGATGGAAGACCAAACTGTGCATGCATTTTCGCCATATTTTACTATTTTACTTCCGTAAAGGGAAGAACGCGCGTCAAGCTTGTGAAAAGTTGCGTAAAGTGTACGGTGATAATGCCCTACAAGAACGTCAGTGCCAGCGGTGGTTTGCAAAATTCCGTGCAGGGGATTTTGACCTCAACGATGCTCCTCGGTCCGGAAAGCCCACCGAGGTTGATGACGACCAAATCAAGGCATTGATCGAGTCAAACCCACATTACACGACACGAGAGATTGCAGACACATTGCACATCCATCATTCAAGCGTTCACGACCACCTGAAGAAGCTGGTATACGTAAGCAAGCTCGATGTGTGGGTTCCTCATGAACTCAAAGAAGCTCAATTGACGGCACGTATAAACATCTGCGATATGCTCATTAAACGCGAGGAAAACGATCCTTTTTTGAAGCGACTGATAACTGGTGACGAAAAGTGGATTGTGTACAACAATGTGCTGCGCAAACGGTCTTAGTCCCGACGTGCTGCTTCGCCTCAAACGACATCCAAAGCAGACATTGATCAGCGGGAGGTTCTGGTCTCAGTGTGGTGGGATTTTAAAGGTGTCGTGTTTTTCGAGCTCCTACCATGGAGCCAAAAGATCAATTCGAATGTGTACTGTCGGCAATTGGACAGTTTGAACGAATCCATCATCCAGAAACGTCCAGAGCTCGTTCATCGTAAAGCTGCTGTGTTCCATTACGACAACGCGAGACCACACACAAGTTTGATCACCCGCCAAAAATTATTGGAGCTTGGGTGGCATGTGTTGCAACACCCAGCATACTCGCCTGACCTTGTGCCGTCAGACTTCCACTTGTTTCGCTTTCATAAACAGCCCTTGTGTGGTATAACGTTCAATTCAGATGAGGCTGTAAATCAGCACCTTGTACAGCTTTTCTCCACGAAAGACAGGTACTTCTATGAACGAGGCATTCTGCTGCTCACTAAAAGATGGCAAAAGGTTACCGAACAAAACGGGCATTATATCATTGATTGATCTTTGTTCTTTCTATCAATAAATGACCTTTGCAAAACATGGCTAAAATACGTCATGACTTTTCCAACAACCCAATATATTTACAGTTTACTGAATTACGACCATCCCTATCAAAAGGGGATGCGACCCGCTGACCACGTGATTTCCGAGAGTGTGCGATTAGTCAACCGACGTAGCATATATACGGTTAAGTGGAGCCGTAGGTGGTAAAATTCGAAGCGTGATGGGAAAACGGAAAGATTTATCGGACTTTGAGAAAGGACAGACTATTGGAGCTCGGAGAACGGGTGCTTCGATTTCCCAAACGGCTGAACTTGTGGGTTGTTCGCGAGCCGCTGTAGTTAAAGTGAATCAGGATTGGAGTGAAAATGGTGAAACAACAACCCGGAGGCAAAACTGCACAAGACGGCGAAAGGTTGATGTGAAAGGTAAGCTCCGAATCCGGGTCAGGCATGACCTAGCGTCGCACGCTCGTACGTATAGGCTATATATAACATCAGACTACCCTGAAGACATCCTCTCCTAAGCACGGTTCATCGGTGCAAAAGACTCATCTAGTGCAAAGATCATGCAAGTTGGACGTCGGGTGACTGGGGAAAATGTGCTGGTCTGACGAGTCGCGTTTTTAACTCCATTCCGTGGATGGTCGTGTGCGTTTTTGGAGCAAACATGAGACACTTGATCCATCCTGCATGGTCTCCACATTGAAAGCCTGTGGAAGCGGTTTTATGGTGTGGAGCATGTTTACTTGGCAAGGACTTGGACCCCTGATGCACGTGGAACAATGTATGACTGATATCTACTATCGCGAATTGCTTGCTGACTTTGCACACCCAGCAATATTGCACTTTTCCCCAAATGGCGATGGGTCTTTCAAGATGACAAAGCGCCGAGCCACAAGTCCCGTGTTGTGCGGAAATGGTTTGAGGAACACAGTTCAGACTTGCTGCATATCGACTGGCAACCGAACTCTCCTAATATCAATCCGACAGAGCACGTGTGAGACACTATGGGACGACATATCAGGTGTATGGATACACCAATCATCTCCATACCTGCATTGAAGGACGCATTACACACAGCTTAGCTGGCCATACCTCCCAACTGCTTCCGGCATCTTATCGAATCGATACCACGTTGGATAGCTGCTTTACTGAGGGCGAAAGGAGAACCTACGAAATATTACGTAGGCGGCCATATTTCAGTGAGCACTCAGTGCGTAAGCATACTGAAGTGGCATGGCCGAAACTGGCTCAAGACAAAGTCGTGGAAAAGACTTAGGAAGACCTTCATCCAGCAGTGGATTGATAATGCTTGATCACAGTGATAAAAATGTGGAAGCATATGCCCCCACACAAAAATTGGAGTCCGGCGCTACGGCCTAAGAGCATGTTCACAGTTGGGTCTGCGACGTGGTAATTGCGTAGGACCGAATTCCCTATCAACAGAAGGGTGTCCGCATATCAATGGTAGGTTGTGTGTATATATACACATGCACGACTGCGATGTGAAAACCGTTAGGAAAAAAATTGGTAAAAATGCCAGTGTCGCACAGGAATATAGGAACTGCTGAATTGTTAAAAAAAGTAAACGTGGGAAAATCAGAGGTGGGCAATGGAACGTCATTTTGAAGTGAAAAACAAGGAAGGGAGCATGACAGCCATCTTGGTGACCAGTTCACAAGGTCATAACGAACCCATGAATTCTCAGAACTTTGAGCATGGAATTTTTCGAAGAGCAGCCATCCGGCGGATGTAAACCGTGAGAAGCAGGACGCGGAGAGTGAAGGATGCCCAGCTAAGGGGGTCGAATGCGTCTTCGCGATTGGCTAAGCGCTCGCAGGGGCTCAGAAAGTTTGGGGAGAACTCAGGAAGTTAGTTTTTTGGCGCTCTCTTCTCGTCTATTTTTCACCAGAGCAGGATGTCAGGTCATCGCGTGGGACGATTTTGCCGTAAGAAAAGCGCTCGGCTGCGGTCGAGTTAGCTAGGGACAGATTTCAACTAACTGCGGTTAGTAACTATCTATATTTTGTTCCAAGGGATCAGGCCGAGGTCTAGATCCATTATATCTGAGATCTGATAATCTCATATCTTGTTTCCAAAGTGCTGCATAATGCTATTAATGCGTAACTTATGAACTCAGAGAAGAACTGAATGTGACTTCACTGAATTCTTGTAAAAACTGAACGGTGCTAACAAGGAAGCACCATAATTCTGTTTGCTCAGCTCAAGCTCTATTGTCACCTAAAATTCCTCTGTATGTTCTAGTGCAAGGTGTAAAACCAACCTTCATCCTACCCTAAGTGGTGGATAGTAAATTTATTTGTTATTTGTTAAATATCTTCGGTTCATTTCTACACCAGCTTGGAAGTCTTCAACCACGCCTCTGTCTCGAATAAAGTGATCTCCATAAGGCGTTTAGACCTTACCCCAATCTAGACTGGTGGCAGCAGGAAAAGACAGGAACCAGAAAAATACAGTAAGGAAAATCGTGATAAGAACAAATATGACAACGACCAGCAGTAGAAAATTTTGAGTGAAAAGAAACCTAAAAATAATGAAAATTCTTGGTGGTGATTGCTGATATTTGATGAAAATATTATTTCTAGTCCCGCAAAAAAGAGAAACGGAAAGTCGTCCTTGGTAATACAAAAAAAATGTACACTTACGCCACTTTGCGTGACGATTTTCTTCAAGAATTGCTGTAAAATGTTAGCTTGTGCATCAGTTAATAATTTCCTAACCGACTTGAAATGAAACCATGAATATACTATTACGACCTCTAGCAAAAAAAACTTCAGCACCTCCAAAAAAAAAAAAAAAAAAAAAAAAAAAAAAAGTAAGGTCGTGGAAAATACGATTGATGGTAACACTTATCTGATTTCTACAAGCAGAAACACGCTACATAGTTTGGGTTTGTATCAGAGATGGCAACGGGTCGACAATTTTTTGCTGGTCCAACGAGTCAGGTCAAGGTGTTCCTGACCCGATTTTGACTCGGTTTTATTTTTAAAAAGAGAAAAATATATTCCAAAGAAAAATGCGCGTTAGAATTCCATAGTTGATACTGGCGCCCACGGAGTGAATAATGATTTGCCATGCAAAAATATTGTCTCTTTCTTAAAGCAACGAAGATTTCCACCGATCCACGTCAGACACACCGACACCATATCGTAAAAATATACTTCCTTTGCGTTCTTTTACAGTGCGATTGTCCAGGGCAAGGTACAGGCAAACGCCATTCGCCTGCTTCTCAGCTGATTCACTCTCTCCGTGCGAAGTTCACTGTATGACTAAGAGTTACACGTTTCACATCGCATCTTTTACATTGAGCATTCAGAGGTTTTCGATTGATGTGCTAATTTCGGCATGACATGTCATGTCGAAATTAACTACTGATTTGTTAATATGAATGGATTTAATATTAAGGAGGTTGAGAAAGGCGTCGAGGCCAACAAATAAGTGCTTGTTGAAAACCACAAGGGGGAAGATGAATGCTGGAAATTGTTTCGTCTCATTAAGGAACCGGTGAATAATTCTATGTTGTTTGGATGCGCACCTCCATCAAAGCGTGGAAAGAGTGAACAATCTAAATACATTTAAAAAAATACATTTGCGTAATCGTAAACAATGATTCCCATTTGTAATATACTCCATGGTCACAGCCATAGTCAGCCATTACTTCTGGATTACGCAAAATAGTGGCACTAAAATTTAGCAAGTAACCAAATTTTATCATTAAAAAAGAATTTCAGTTATTAAATATCAAGCACTTTTTGGGATGAATATATATAATTACGTTTATACGTATAAATTGAGTTTCGAATTTATAATTCAAAGCCGATTTTTCCGGGTCAGTTACGGGTCCTGTCTATAGTTATGGGACGTCCGGGTCCGAAATTTTTAACCCGTTTCCCACTCTGGTTTGTATTACATAGTAGGAAATTCCAAAATGAAGAAAAGCTAACTAATTTGGCATAATCTTGGCTATAATATCAACTATCCGCGCAGCAGAAGAGTTTTTTAATTCAAAAAGACTTGTACGCTCAGATGATAGTTGGAACCATGAGCAAAAATAAGTTGTGCACCCAAATCATCAGAAAATATGTGGGGGAGAAATTGAGATGGTAACAGCTTCCCGATGTTAAAATAATTTTTCAAGTACGACTCTTAAGTACTGAAAATACCGTGGAACTAAAAAGGTCTAAATTGGTGCACCTGCCCAATGCCGTGTCAAATACAGTTTTTCTGCTTCCATATTAATGGGAAAAACTACGTACGTAACATACAGGTAGAAAAATAATAAATTCGAATCCGATTTATAGATGCTGATTGATATACCGAGCCTACATGGTAAGTACGTACGAGTAATAAGTAAGAATGCCTAATTTAGGGCCGAGTCGCGGATAGCCTAGTGGTCAACGTTCCTAACGGCTACGGAGAGGTTTCAGGTTCGATTCCACGCAGGTACGAACGCTCGAACCACTAAATATCTGCCGTGCGTCACATAGGCCCGTTAAGCCGTCAGATCCCGGGGTACGGGCTCTCCGGATATAAATAAGGGCGTCTTCCTCCCCCTTTCTACCATCACTTCCGTGTGACTTTCCTGTCGGGCACTCTAGCCCAAATCTAACTTCCTACTTCTAAGGGTTGTTTAAGACCTGGGGTCAGACACTCCCTTCCTAAAATCCTCTACATATGATCTGATCTAATTTAGGGCCACTAGTTCCAGGGAAGGGAGAGAACCAGTGTCGAAAGACAAACACAACATCCATGCCTCAACGGGATTCGAATCCGGGCCCTTCTTGGACGAATTGTCATAAACCAACGCTTAGACCCCTACGCGACATAGGGGCCCCCGGCTACGTTCTATTACATCTAATAATTCAGTGCCCTCTTGTTCGTTTGCTTTTTTTTCTTCTGGAAATTACACAGATCGTTTGCTTTTTTTCTTCTGGAAATCACCAGATTGGGGTAAAAAAAAAAAAAATTGTAACATATTACGGAAACAGATTTTAAAAAGTTAAATGGAAATCGCAAGTTCCAAACCGATAACAGAAAGTCTCATTCGTGTTTTCCTACACAATGCATTTATTTTCTGAACAAAATCTTTTGTTGGGGGCCGTAAAAATTTATAGCGCTACATAATTGAATTATGTACACCGAGTAAAAAGGAAAATTCGGAGCCTCGTGTTCTCTTTCATTGATCGTGCAAGGCTAAATAACCGGTAGCGAGCGACGGTTATGGAAACAGTCGGGTTCACAAAAGTACGAGGATGAAGTTTCTCGCGATATCATCAATACACGGACAGCAGCAACTAATTAATACCTTCTAACATCAGCTGAGGGCACTGCGGAATACCAAGAGTAGGCAGCTGTGGGCGAGGGAGCGCTAGTTAAGTGCATTGTGTCATTAAGGGATTCGTGATAAATCACCGACAAACACTGTTTAGGCCTCGGCTTCAATCTGAAGCCGACTTGCAAATGGTCCCTAATGAAAAGCGCACAGCAGTGCTGCCATTTGCATAATGCCGCCGTCATTTAGCGTGGTTTATGTGAGGGGCCGGGGATGCGCGCAGCGGGGAAAACCACCCCTTAGCGGGAGGCCATCGGGTAAACTGACTGCCAAAGCCCGTGTCGCCTTGTCCGAGATCCGTGTAAACAAGGGGCCACTTAGCGAGACCGCGCAACGCTAATCCACGAGGATTTCAGCGGCTGACAGAGCGTGGAATTCGTACGCGAGACCCATGGGATTCCTCAATACGAACGGACGACGGAACTTTTAATATGGAGATATATCTGGGGGTGCCAAAGTAACACTCGGAATACTCACGACTCGGCTTCCAAGAGCTTAAGTCTGCGTCCAGTAGGTTAATGCGAATACTTTAACATTTCAGGAACATATTTCAGCAAAGAGGAAACCGGTTTCCCAATCAAGCACTTTCTGTTATCAACAGAAGAATCAATCCATGCCACGGAATAATGTGACAGTTTCCTATATCGACATTTTAAATGAATGTTAGTTTTCTGCGTGAAATTTTTATTATTACCCTTATTCCGCAAGACCAGAATATTGAAAATTCGTGTTTAAAATGTCCATAGAAAAAATGTCTGGTCTAATAGTTAAAGACATTAATGTTAACGTTATTTTAAATACACAAGACTGTGAATACTCAAGAAACGCAAATAGCTTATTAAATCCGTTTATTTTTGTGTAGTAATAAGCACAAAGATTCGCCAAGCTTTCGCACTCCACTGGGAGGATTTTTCAAGGCAATGCAGACATAAAAATGCAGGCAATTAGAACACGTAAGAAACAACGATGATTCTTTGAAAATAACGTGGGTGACATCACCAGCATATTACATGAAATTTTTATCACGCAATTATACGGTGTGCCGTGATGTGTTTCCGGAAACTAGCATGCAACGGTATGGTCTACTGAACTATCAATGGTTTGACATGCGTTATTAAAAGATGGAAACACATCGCGGCATACCGTATAATTGCGTGATAAAAATTTCATGTAATATGCACTTGATGTAACCCAAATTATTTTTTAAAAATGGTCTTTGTTTCTTACGTGTTCTAATTCTCTGCATTTTTATGTCTACCAATGCCTTGAAAAAGCCTCCCAGTAGAGTGCGAAAGCTTGGCGAATCTTTGTGCTTATTACGACACAAAAATAAACGGATTTAATACGCTATATGTGTTTCTTGAGACGTTAATGTTGCTATATACCCTAACAATACACATTTAATGTTCACAAATACCTTTTTTATTTATTTTCCCAATTGAGGGAAAAATCAAAAATTGGTGATACATACATACATACATACATACACACCTAACTAACTAACTAACTAACTAAGCTGTTCTTTGAGATTTAGAGGTTAGCTCCACAAAGAAATACAAACCACCAAATAAATTTTTAACTGATGTTTTTACTTACTGTTGCTGTATCAAACTTCTCCACCTACAGCGATCTTGACACATAACTCGGGCTTCACTGACATCAATCACACGACGTACACAAGCCCTTCTACAGTACTTCATGCTCATAATATTTTTATCATGCAGCAGACACTCCTGAATCTGATCCTCCCGACTTTCTCGTCCTTCCTCTGCATTTCTTTCCTGCCACTTGGGCTGAAAAAATTTCTTAGTAAGCATCTCATCACTCATTCTTTCAACATGGCGAAACCACCTAAGAATATTAGTCATCTTATTAACAACATTCTGCCTCACATACACAACTGCAGCACATCTTCATTCCTCATACAGTCAGAGTGTGTAATAATAATAATAATAATAATAATAATGAAGAAACTAAAATAGTAAAAGCAGTCCGTAAAAAAACTTCTTCGGAAATAACTTCGTGCACTGCTTTTATACGGATATTTTCCTAGTTTGATGGTTAAAAGCGCTACCTTAACTGAAGTGCTAGTGATTGTCATACTCGAGGTGGGCTCGGGTTAGAGTCCCGGTGAGGTATTGGTGGTGTGTTTGCCAAACTTCCTTCCCTGGAACCAGTGTATCTAAATTAGAGACGGGTAACTTCTTACAGCGCAGTTATCACAGTGGTGATTAAATATCAAACTTAGAAAAAAAAAATTAAAACCCCGGATTCGTCGGTCACAAGCGCCATTTACAGAACACATATTATTAAACAGGCCTGGAGAACTGAGCCCGAATATCTAGATTTCCGTCCCGGTGTACGCATTCTGTTTTCCCACCCAGTACAGCAGAGCCTCCACGAAGTGAGTTGGGAGTGTAATCATGGAACTGAAGTGGAATATTCTTTACTATATAAAAGGCAAGACTTGCGACGACGTGGATCACATTTTAACCATAAACAAACACCTACGTACGCTAGAAATTAGGAAGATGTGAATCCAGTTTGGTTTTTTTTTGTTTTTTTTTTTTTTTTGGTGTAAATATGGACATGGATGTTAAGTGAGATAATATCCGAAAACTTGAAAATTTCGTCGTCCTGGAGTGGGAATCGAACCCGAGTCTCCCGGATAGCGCCCAGGGTATGCTAACCACTACACCACCCAGAACGAAAAAATTTCAAGTTTCCGATTAATTTTAATATAACCGTCACATAATTCATTGATAAACTACGTACGCTGTTTAACAGCAGAAGACGAACACTTGTGTTCCGGTGTTCACACCGTGTTATCCGTAACCGTTCCCGTTTAATGTTTTGTTTACATCTTATTTTTCTTTCGGTCGTAGTTATTTTTTTTTTTTTTTTTTTAATTCTTTTCGGGTTGTCACGGTTTGATGATGTCACAGTTAAAGTAGTCCATGGGCCAGAACAAGGAAAAATACTTCCAGATTCCGAAAAGATATTTTCAAAAAATATTGACTACAAAGATATTTCCAACGTCGTTGACTTAATTGATAAATGCTAAAAATCGAAAAAAAAATACACCCCCCCCCCCCCTCCCCAAACATGATTGGGGTAGCACACGAAATGAAATGGGGTCCACGTCCCTTACCAAGGGAGAATTATCATCCGGCAAACGCTTCCGTATTTTGTATTTCTATGCATGAACAATGAAGCACAATTAAGGGTATGTTTCAATGCACACTCATTGCTTACGATGACTCCGCGAAAGATAATAAACGCTTGATTGCAATAAGTGATTTCTAGAACCCGTTTATTCTTATCTCAACGGGCTTTACAGCTAGTCATCTATAATGCGTTAATAACTCATCTAGCTGTATCTGCCATCAGCTACCCATCCTAAATAACAACATTTCGCTTTATGGATTACTGTGCTTGGGAACCGAAATGTTAACTACCCGTTTATACGTTTTTCAAGAGACCCAACTACAATGAATGTATAAACGAAACGGGGAAAATTTAACATTTATGGCAAATCGGAATTTTTGGATCCGCGACATTTTACGAATGAATAAGAAAAACGTATCAGTGAGAAACGTATAAACTGGTTCTACTGCAATTGCTATGTTTCCTATTCGAAGAAATTTTATGTAAATTTACGAGTCGAATTTTCGGGTGAAAAAGCTCATCGTAGAAGCTTGGTCGCTCAGGAGCACGGTGTATGATAGTCAGGTGATACAACTCCCCCATAGAGTTCACAGAAAAAATGAATCGTTAAAGTCATAGCTCGTCAGGGCACGTGCTGGAGTTGTGGGCCGATAGTTTACCCTAATCATCATAGGAATACACAGCGTTTATGATTCTATCAGTGCTAAATCTGTGTTTATCCCAAGTATTTTTTATTAATTACATTGTGTAGTTGTATGGTACTGAAATTCCAGAAACGATGCAGTTTCTCTACAGAAGCAGAGATGCCAACCTGTGAAAGAGGTCATCAGTAGAAAAATCCGAAAATTTCAGTAGTTTTCAGTAAAATTGCTTCGACCTTCAGTAAAATTTTCAGTATATCAAAAATATTTATTTTAAAATCTCAGAATCGTTTATATCACTTTTTAATAAAATGAATGAGTTCCAAAATGTAGTTTTATTTAAAAAGTATATATTTCTGCAGTAGAGGCCATAACTTAGCAGTGAAGTTCAATTTTCGCTCGCCAGCTCCGACATACGAGCCATAGGAGGAGGTATTATCTGCGTGGCGAGTGACACCCAAAGTATGTTAGAATAATACTTCTGGAGATGCCCTGAGTCTCTTAACTGTGAAGACGCCAGGTGTGGAAAATTAACGTTGTTTACATAACACCTATGTAATTTCACCTGTTTGTATTTGGGAATTGCATGGATTCTGGTTGCAGAAACTGTGTTAATATTAAACCGGAATGAATTATACCTCCTAACCTGAGAAAATTCAAATGTGTAAAATTGTGCGCGAATGACATTTCTAATTATTATTATTTATTTTTTTTAACTACCCGCGAAAAACATTTATGGTGATTTTTTTAACTACGTGCAACCAACATTTTTAATGAATTTAGCTATGCACAAGTAAAAATAAATGCAAATATTTGTGCATTTGATATTTTTTTAGATGTTTATAATATAAACAAATTATATCACATTTTGATACCATACTCGATGTTTCCCGTCATCCGTAGCAGACCGACGATTTCCATAGCATACTCGATGTTTCCCGTCGTCCGTAGCGGACCGACGATTTCCATAGCATACTCGATGTTTCCCGTCGTCCGTAGCAGACCGACGATTTCCATAACATACTCGATGTTTCCCGTCGTCCGTAGCAGACCGACGATTTCCATAGCATACTCGATGTTTCCCGTCGTTCGTAGCGGACCGACGATTTCCATAGCATACTCGATGTTTCCCGTCGTCCGTAGCGGACCGACGATTTCCATAGCATACTCGATGTTTCACGTCGTCCGTAGCAGACCGACGATTTCCATAGCATACTCGATGTTTCCCGTCGTCCGTAGCAGACCGATGATTTCCATAGCATACTCCATGTTTCCCGTCGTCCGTAGCGGACCGACGATTTCCATAGCATACTCGTAGCGGACCGACGATTTCCATAGCGTACTCGATGTTTCCCATCGTCCGTAGCGGACCAACCATTTCCATAGCGTACTCGATGTTTTCCGTCGTCCGTAGCAGACCAACGATTTCCATAGCATACTCGACGTTTTCCGTCGTCCGCAGCGGAACGACGATTTCCATAGCATACTCGACGTTTTCCGTTGTCCGTAGCGGAACGACGATTTCCATAGCATACTCGACGTTTTCCGTCGTCCGTAGCGGAACGACGATTTCCATAGCATACTCGACGTTTTCCGTCGTCCGTAGCAGACCGACGATTTCCATAACATACTCGATGTTTCCCGTCGTCCGTAGCGGACCGACGATTTCCATAGCATACTCGATGTTTCCCGTCGTCCGTAGCAGACCGACGATTTCCATAGCATACTCGATGTTTCCCGTCGTCCGTAGCAGACCGACGATTTCCATAGCATACTCGATGTTTATCGTCGTCCGTAGCGGACCGACGATTTCCATAGCATACTCGATGTTTATCGTCGTCCGTAGCGGACCGACGATTTCCATAGCATACTCGATGTTTCCCGTCGTCCGTAGCGGACTGACGATTTCCATAGCATACTCGATGTTCCACGTCGTCCGTAGCGGACCGACGATTTCCATAGCATACTCGACGTTTTCCGTCGTCCGTAGCAGACCGACGATTTCCATAGCATACTCGATGTTTCACGTCGTCCGTAGCAGACCGACGATTTCCATAACATGCTCGATGTTTCCCGTCGTCCGTAGCAGACCGACGATTTCCATAGCATACTCGATGTTTCCTGTCGTCCGTAGCGGACCGACGATTTCCATAGCATACTCGATGTTTCCCGTCGTCCGTAGCGGACCGACGATTTCCATAGCATACTCGACGTTTTCCGTCGTCCGTAGCGGAACGACGATTTCCATAGCATACTCGACGTTTTCCGTCGTCCGTAGCGGAACGACGATTTCCATAGCATACTCGACGTTTTCCGTCGTCCGTAGCGGACCGACGATTTCCATAGCATACTCGACGTTTTCCGTCGTCCGTAGCGGAACGACGATTTCCATAGTAACTACGTACAATCCGCAGTAGTTGGAGTCTCTGAATCTTTCTTCCCACCGCATGATCTTTATTCAGCGTCAAGCATAACAATGTGCACGGAGATTTTACTGTGTCGAAGTCCCGACGATGAAGACGGGGCACGAGTGTTCTGGCGCACAATGGCGCAACATTCCCATCTCTGTTATATAAATACAGAAAATTTTAAAAATCCGGAAGAAAAGTTCTTCTGGCCGGAAAACCGGAAGACTGTATAAAATAAAAACGGAAAACTTCCGCGAAATCCGGAGGAGTTGGCAGGTATGATTTAACTGAAGCATAAACAAATATTTCTCAAGGAAGATTTTTTTTTTTTTTTAATATACGGAAATGCGTAAAAAAAGCGATCTATGCGTAAAATCGTAAAGAACAGTTAAAATGCGTAAAAGTTGGCAGGTATGAATTATGCTTCATATACGAGTAAAGTTTTCAACTTTAATGTTATATTTTGCTTTGAATTCACACTTAATGTTCTTGTATTTCAATTTAAAATAAAAATGGGAAAGGGGCTTCAAATTAATTAAGAATTTTATAAATTTAGCATTTTCTCACATATCGGAAGCAAGTTATGATGCGAAATTGGAAACATTTGCGACGAAAGAAGGCGATTCGGTCAACACACAATGCATTGCAATAGCATTAGAAACCATCAGCTTTCCCACACTTTGGCGGCTGGCGCTCGCGGTTACAGGCTTCTTTTTTTTTTTTTTTTTTTTTTTTTTGATTGGAGGTTTAACGACCACCGTGAGCAACTCAATGGGCTATAAGCAGTCGCCGGTTACAGGCTTCACGCAAAGTGGTACTGCTCCATTAACAAGGGCATCTCCAGATATCTTATTCTAAGAACATCCTTGGTGACACCCGACCTATTCGGCGAAAAAGAAACGTCCCGCGAGCGTCGACATGCGAGCGGAAAGTGTTAAATCGTTTGCCCCGGAATTTTCACAAACACAAAGCCACATGTAATTAACGTAAAGAATTCGCAAAAGTCGTTGAGCTGAGCTTCCTCTCGACTTTTGCGCACGGCACTCTCAAATGGCTGTACGGGAAATCACGCGACAAACAGCGTACGAAAAGCTCCGCTTCCGTTGGCGGGGAAAGTCAGAACATCGAAAGCGTATAAGGGACTACCTGTAACGTGTGTTTTTTCAACCAAAAGACGGCAAAAAAATTAAAAATTGCGAGCGTGGGCTTTTCCGTAGTTTTTTGGGGTGACTTCCCTAAAACCGTAAGATGGAGTGAAAATCCGTACAAACTACGAAAAATCCGTAAAAGTTGGCATCTCTGCAGAAGTCAAAGCATGTCAACTCTTTTTAATTTAGTAGACTAAAATTTATAGTGGAGCTGTGTGCCGGACTAGGAAAAATTCAATTTTTACTTTTTTTGATAGGAGGCAAAAGCGTTTTGTATCGAACTATCGGACATATTGTTCGACATGTAAAGAACGTGTATCAACTTTTAAAGCCCCAACAGATGAAAAACAATCACTAATTTATCTTTTGATATCAACAGAACTCTGGCAGTGTAAGTTGTTTATGTTATACATGCGCACCGCCATTTTTATATATGTATAAATGGTAACCCGCATGAAACTATAGCAATCGCACATAGATAAACATTTCTTTTTTTTTTCTAATTAAAAAAAAAGCTATTTTACGATGAAAAAAACTATTAACCATCGCTTTAAACTTGCTGTTATACATATAAAAAATGAAATTTTTTTTTGATTGGAGGTTTAACGACCACGGTGAGCAACTTAATGGGCTATAAGCAGTCGCCCGTCCCTAATTTAGGGTCACTGGTTCCAGGGAAGGGAGAGAGCCAGTGCCGTAAGACAAACACAACATCCATGCCTCACCGGGATTTGAACGCGGACCCCTTTCGGACGAAGAATCAGAGGCCATCGCTTAGACCACTGCGCAAACGGGGCGGCTAAAAATGAAATTATCCTACATAAGTATGTGGAAATATGAAATACAAAGCGTGCCTACTAATCAATGCAATTACCAAACATAAATATGCATATACACTGAACAGCAATTGAATTAGAGATACCTGTCTAGTAACGTGCAGCACCACCTTTCGCCCTGATGACGGCGGCGATTCGTCTCGGCATGGACTCGACAAGACACCGTTAGCGTTGGGAAGCCATACGGATTCACGACCCCCGAACAAGCTCCCACAGTTCACGAAGATTTGATGGAGGGGGTCAGAGACTCGAACATCTCTTTCGATGGCATCCCAGATGTGCTCGATGAGATTGAGGTCACGTGACCTAGCTGGCCAAGGAAGCGAGGTCACGTCGGTGGAGTGTTCATCCATCCATTCGGATACAATTCGGGAGCGATGGCACGGTGCATTGTCTTGTTGCAGGATGAAGTCCCAGTGGGATGTTGAAAACGCACAAACGGGAGCTAATGGTCGTCCAGGATATCCCAGTAACGTTGACCTGTGAGCGACGATGTCACACGTACCAGGGGTCCCATTTCAGTCCATGTAAATAGTCCCCAGAAGAGAATGCCACCCCCACCAGATTGAAGAGTTCCCTGCTGGCAAGAAGGATCCATCGCTTCATGTGGTTTGCGCCATACTCGTATCCTGCCATCCGCATGTACCAACGTGAATCTCGACTCGTCACTCCAGGCAACATTTTTCCACATGTCTAGGGTCCAGTGGCGATGTTCCTGCGCCCATGTTAATCTTTGCACCCTGTGATGTGCGGTCAGCAGCAGTACCCTCGTGGGACGATGGCTTCGGTACCCCATAGCGAGGAGATGGTTCTGGATGGTGTGGCTGCTTACACGTTTTTGTATACCAGCGTTAAATTGCTGAGTTATTTCTTGCACTGTGGCCCATCTATCCGCTGTTACAATGCGAGCTAGCCGACGATGACCCCGCTCATCCACACGCTGTTGTCCACGGCAGTTGGCCCTTGCAGGGATGGTTTTACCGGATTCGATGTACTCACGGTGCAGCCGTGACACAGTGGCTCGTGAAAATCCAAGTGCCTGTACGACTTCCGAGATGGAGTGACCCATTCGTTGGGCCCCGACAATTTGCCTACGATGAAATGCCCTTAGATCCTTCGTCTTACCCATACTGCGTCCGACTCTTACTGATTACCGTCGCATCACTCCTTATATTGTCGGATCGCTGCATACGTCATGTCGTTTCCGTTTACAGGGCCGCCCACAGCGCCACATTTGCATAACGCCAGCTGTCTCTAATTCAATTGCTCTTCAGTGTATATCGCTATAATTGATGACATGCCACGTGGTAGGCAAAAAAGTGCATGTCTACGAAGTGTTTCAGGTTTTGTTTTTTCAATTCCAAGCAAAACAACATTCTTAAAACATGGATACTTCTTTCTCTTCCTCCCGTAAGAAAACATAGGTTGTGTCCCGTCATCGGCCCACACGTTGGTCACGTATCTAGTGACAAGTGACATTAATGGGCAATTTTTGTTTCCAGAGTCGTACCACCTGACTACCATACACCGTGTTTAGGAGATAATGGCAAATTTTCCTATAGTCATTTATTGGGATTCCTTGCTTCTACCTGTTTCATGCCCCTCTTCCACTTTTTATTTCGAGGAAATATGATTGACTCACTAAGAATTGTAAAGACAGCCATGCGCGCCAGTTCACTGTATGTCCCAAACTATGAACATTCCTATCTCAACACATTTCCCCTTCACTAGAGCTTTTCAATATAGATCTTTCACTGCCAGTTGGTCTCACCAACATAAACAAGAAAGATGACACCGAATTTTCGGTTGTAATGAGCATGTCTTTTGAATTCTTTCTGATGCGAATTAAATTTATCAAAGTTATTCAAAGTCAATGCAACTGGTAAGGAAAATATCACAACCGTATTTCTACGATCGATGAAACATCCAGAAATAGAACCAGCTACTTACTTCCACCAGCAGCTAAGAACTATGTATGTCACGAAAATTAACAAATGGTGCACAAAAAGTTTCTCATAGAAGAAGGAAGGTATGGGAGACAAACAGGTTTTCAAATCAAGCAGTTAAACGATGAACTAAAGAAGGAAACATTATATAACTCTATGCCTTCTAGCGGAAGAATTTAGCATAATGGGAAAGTTGAAAATAAGCGACAAATATTCTTCATGCAAAAAGCTGCTAAGGGAAAATACCTTTTCAAATTTTAAATACATCTCCTGGGAGCAGATATAGCAAAAAAAAAAAAAGTCATTGACTTTTACATCCCCTAGTGGGTCAAATTTTAAATACATCTCCTGGGAGCAGATATAGAAAAAAAAAGTCATTGACTTTTACATCTCCTAGTGGGAAACTTTTTGCATTTTTTAAAGAAGATAATGCTCTACATTTGTATTGTAGCAAATGGCATACTGTGAAAAAGAAATTTCTCTATAGGGTTTTTAGAAGCAGTGATACAGCTGCAAACAGAAGTACAAAAACACCACCTAGCAAAAAAACTGTGAACCACAAAACTCTTCAAATACTGATGCTAAATTTAGTGTTCTACAGGGTTAATGGCATCCAGTGTTGAAATAATTTTTTAAACTGCACATTTAGAAACAGGTATTAAGAAAAAGAGATAAAAAGTGGGCGCCTATAGAGGCGAAATCGTTCATTATTTTGGGAAGAAAATATACACATTTTTATAGTCAGTAGTACCAGACGGAAAGAGGATCGTTTTAACCAGGTTTTTAGTCTCGCAGACATTGCTGTAAACTGGAGCACAAACTTACGCCCTCTAGTAGCAAACTTGTGTGTTAAACTTTTTTTTAATTATATGAAAAAGATTTCACAGCAGAAATGCTCTCCAACAAAGAAAGAATTTTTCAAATCGGACAATTACAATAAGAGATATGAACAAAAATTAGACATACATTCACACCCCTGGTGGAAAAGCAATTATTATTTTAAGAATAAAATATTCTGAAAATATTTTTCAAGGTGAGAGATATCGGTCCACCACAGAATTTTTCAATTGAGTTTTTGGAAGCTCAGATTTTACTGCAAATACATCAGAAGCAAAAATAAACATTTACGCCCCCTAGTGGCCAAACCATTCTTACTAAAAATTAGAAATTATAATAAAATTATAATAAAATTTATCATCAGGAGCTGTATTCGATGCAGGAGGAATTTCTCAAATCGGAGTTTTAGAAGCAAAGATATTGGGGAAAACATAATTTACCTTTACACCCAACTAGCGGAAAACTTATGAATTACTTGAAAAATTTGAAACTGTATGAAAAATATTTAGCACTAGAAATGCTCTCCAACAAAGGAAGAACTTTTCAAATTGGAGTTTTAGGAGCACATATACAATGTATCACGAAAAACACAATTTACCTTTATGCCCCTAGCAGAAGATCTATGAATCATTTGAAAATTTTGAAACTGTATAGGAAACATTTTGCACCAGAAACGCCTCCAACAAAGAAAGGATTTTTAAAATAAGACTCTTAGAAGCAGAGATATCGACAAAAATAAAATATACATTAAGCGCCTGTGGGGAGAACTATGCATTATTTTAAGCAGGAGGTATTCTCAAACGTCTTCCGAGGTAAACGATATCGGTCCACGAAAGAATGTTTTCAATCGAGTTTTCGGAAGCTTAGATTTTGCTGCAAATACATCAAAAGCAGAAACGTACACTTACGCCCCCTGGAGGCCAAACCATTTTTTACTAAAAATTAGCAATTATATGCAGAACATTTCCCATCAGGAGTTGTATCCGACGCAGGAAGAATTTTTCCAAGTTGGACATTTAGAAGCAGAGATATTGAAAAAAACCTAATTTACCGTTACCCCCCCCCCCGAGCGGAAAATCTATGCAGTACTTGAAAAAGAAACTGTCTAAAATAGCCTTCATCATAAATGGCATCGAAAGAAAGGAAGTATTTTTTCAATCAGATATTTAGAAGCAATTATGTGCAATAAAATGTATTTAGAATTGGATATCATCTGCATTTACGCCCTCTAGCTGTGAAGTTGTGCATCGGAAAAAAACGGAATGCAAGGATCATCATTCACACATTTTAAGCTTCCAAATGCAAAAATAGTTTTTCAAATCGGACAAATAGCTCCAAAAAATATGGTGTCCACTGATGGACGGATGGACAGACAAACCAATAGCATAAGCACGATCTTTTTACAAAAGACGTACTAAAAGTAATTAATAACATTATGGAATCTCCATTATCTTACTTTATACTGAAAGAGTTGAACTTATGGAATTTATAGAGGCAATCTGTTTGATTTTTAATAGTCAAATTTTCTAACTAGTTGCCAATCGGGTTCGAAAACTTCACTATTAAAGGTAGAGTGTGCCGAACTCTGCTGATTGGCAACTCCAGTGACGCAGTCCTGATGATGAACTAGGCTCTAGTTCAAATATCTGACTATTAAAAGTAAAACATATTACCTCTATAAAACCTGTAAATTTAATTCTTTCAATGCAAGGGAAAAAAAAAACAAAAAAACGCATGTTCGAGCACTCCGTACAATGAATTTTTACAGCAACACATTTGCTCTTAAATTTTAGGAGAACCATGTGGCAGAATACAAAGCTGCAATAAAACATGTAGCAAACAAAATGAATTTTGTTTGCTACATGTTTAGATTTTTTATTTCTTAACGTTTTAGATGTTTTCTTTTTTACGTTTTTGTGTTAGCACACACACAGTAAAATATAAACCTTCAAAAGTCTTAGGTCACCTCGGTGGTACAGTGGTTTAACTGCTGGCTTATGACCATTCGTCCAAGAAGGGTTCGGGTTCGAATCCCGGTGAGACATGGATGTTGTGTTTGTCTTACGGCACTGGCTCTCTCCCATCCCTGTAGCCACTAGCCCTAAATCAGGGGCGGGCAACTGCTTATAGCTCATTGAGTTGCCCATGGTGGTAGTTAAACCCCCAACAACAACAACAACAAAAGCCTTAGCATGTCAAATGCATTTCATCAAAGAAAACTGGAAGGACTTGAAATAGGTAGAGGTACAAGAACCACAATAAACAACTACAACATTTGGTCACTACCACTTGAGTGGCAATAACTTTGCACTCATATATTCACAATGGGCTTTTAGCTTGAATGATTCAGCAAGTAAATTCTCTTCCCTAGTAATCTGGAAAAGAAATATCTTCTACATAAATAATAAGTCTAGAAGTTGCCTTCTATACTTTTATCATGATATTTCTCAAGAGTTTCATTTTCATTGAATGTAAAATGTTATGTGATTACTGGATAACTGCAGATATTTTAAAAGATTGCAATATACAGTGTTGCAATATTTAGGGACATGGCAAGGGTATAAAGAAATGTTGAGGAAATTAGAATGCTGATTTAAAATGGCACACATTAAAATAATTGCTAAACATTCAATTGGGGTGGGGGGAGATATTAGATCACATTTACAGGGTGTTTGTCCAGCAATGAAAGGGAATTTTTTTTAATTTTTCGTTACATCAAACATAAAATTTCTGACCTATCATTATCTGCTAAAGAGATATAGCAGTGCTGCTCATAATGACTATACACTACCCAAACAAGCATATAACTACTTAAACAGTCATAACATCTGCAGAGTACAAGCAGGGCTGGATTAAAGTAGGGGCTAACAGGGATATAGCTAGTGGCCCACCATTACCAAACACCCAAGAGGCATGCAGCAACCTAAACAATATTCAGTCTCTCTTGCTGCATATAAGAGGTAGGATCCAAAAGTTTAGGGACTTGGCGTATAGTTCCTTACCTTGAATACTTTAAAACACCAATGCACAACCACCTTCAAAAAATCCCCTTGGGCATTGATGCACTTTTGCCAGCACTTGTAAACCTTCTGGAAGCATTGCTGAAAGCCATGTTTTGCAACCCCCTCGTTATGCCTCCTGCGTTGCTGTTTTTACCTCATTTGTCGACACAAAACGACGTCCCTGCAGGTTTTGTTTCATCAGTGGAAAGAGGTAAAAATCGCATGGGGCTAAATTGAGTGAATAGGCGGCATATGGAATCACATTAGTATGATTTCTAGCAGAAAACTCCATGACCAGGAGGGACCAACGTGCAGGCGTCTAATCATGGAGAAGGTACCATTGTCCACTTCACCACATCTCCAGCCATTTACGATGGGTTGACTAACATAAGCGACATAAAATGTCCAGATAATGTTCCTTGTTAACTGTTGTGCCCTCAGGAATAAATTCGGAATGGACAATGCCATGAGAATCAAAAAAACACCTCCAGCGTGACTTTCCCTTTGCTGTGATCCTGTCCGAATTTCTTTGATCATGGTGAAGACTGTGATTTCCATGTTGAATAAGCATGCTTTGGCTGAATACCAAACAAGTAGCACCACGTTTCATCACCTGTGATGATGTTATCCAAAAACGTAGGATCGCTATCAGCTTTGTCTATTAATTCCCCCGATATCCGCATCCGTTCATCCTTTTGTTCGGAGGTCAAGAGGCGAGGGACAATGTGGTGCTGATAACACAAGCGGTGCATGTTTAGATCCTCCATCAAAATGTGCTGACATGTGGTCTCCGATATGTTAGTAGCATTATCGATTTCTTCAATGGTTTGATGACAATCCTGACGAACGCACTGCACCACCATCATAATGTTTTCCTCACTGTGCAGTCACAGGTCGGCCACACCGCTCATTATCTGCGATGGATTCTTGCCCTCTTTGGAACTCATACCACTCGTACACATTTGATTTTGCCATCGTAGAGTGACCGTACACCTTCGAAAGCATTTCTAAGGTCTCTGCAGCTGTTTTACCTAAATGCTGACAAAATTTAATGTTACAACGTTGCTCTTCAAAAGCAATGTTTCTCACATCACAGAAGACAGAGACAGACAACTAACCACAGCAACAAACATCTGTGCACACATTCCAATCACTTTCCATTGGCCAAACCATTCTGACTACAGAGGGGACAGATGGCGGAATGTATTTCAGACGCTGTAACTTTAACTACATGCTTGCGTTGTCATGGGTAGGCGCTGTCCCCAAACTTTTGGATCCTACTCTGTATAAACACACCGGCCATTAAATTAGAAACCTTTATACAGATGTATGTGAACGTCACTTACACAACATATATGCAAAATATGTGGTCATGTGCATCACCATGTGATCTAGGCAATTATTTAAGACTGCTGCTCATCAGTAATCATCAGAAGTGTTTATCACAATGAGAAAAACAAAAAAGTCTTTCGGAGTTCAATGAAGGGATTACTGTGTGTGGCCGTCTGGCTGGAGTGATGATTTCGAAAACAGCAGAGCTGACTGGTTTCTAAAGAAGTGAGATGTCCTGGGTCCTTAATCAGTGGAAAAATAACTCGTATTGCTTGTCTAAGAGGCGTAACTGTGGCTCGATAATACTCAATCAGGAAAGAGATAACTTCGTCTGAGACTTCTACAGAGAAACAAGACTTCCTGTGTGCAACAATAGACCCAAGCATTCAATGAAGGCTGTTCCCGACCCACAAGCGATCGGTAATGGCAGTCACATGCAGGTATGTAAACCACTGATGTCAGAACCGGAAAGTTTGTCTATACAGTGGTGTCAGGAACACCATGACAGGACACTGGAAGACTAGCAAAAAAGGCATGTGGTCCGACGAGTCATGGCACTCTTTCTTCTGTACTGATGATATGCAGAGAATTTCGAAAAAGCCTCATCACCGGCTTGCCTTGTAAACACAAGTCAAGGTTTTTTGGAGGTTGCGTGGTCTCATGGTGTGGGACCCCATAGCAGAATTGCGGCGAAGGGTGATGTATGTTGAAGATTTTATCTTGAATCTGCAGAAAAAGATAATATCCCAGAACTTTTATTTTGGTCCTGCAAAAAAAGAAATGACATCCCCCCAGAACCCTTTTTAATTTTCCTTGCAGATTCCTGATCATGGACGCAAGTTTTGGGAATTCTATCTTTCAAACCTTTCTGAAAACGGAAGTAAGACAAAGTGAAGATTTCTCATATAATCCTAGTTTTTTCGGGGACTCACGGTGTTTGCTCCATCTATGCTATTGTTATCATTTTATTAAATAAATGTTTGCAATTTTTATACCATAAATATTTGTATTTTAGCTTGAAAATGGAAGAAAAATTTCTGAAGATAAAAGTTGGGCATGGTTTAAAACTCAGGCTTCACGCGACAATAACACAAACATATAAAAAATGAGCGAAACACGCAGAGTTACGTATGGTAAAAGGTTTGTTAGCGGTAGCTTTCGGTCATCCTACGACCTTGATCACCCGCGATCAACTGGATGGGCTGGTTGCCAGGACTACAATTTGAAGTTGGGGTGTTGGAAATGTTGCCAGATTTTAAAAGAGAGATCCAAATAAATGGGATTTGGTGAGGGGTCTCTGAATTGCAGTTTTTGGTGAACAAAATTTCAATGCTCTCTTGGAAATGCAGAGAGGCCTTGTTGATGAATGGGGCAACTTTTTTGGGTTTCTTTCCAAATGGGAACTGCAGAGGTGCTTTCAAGGGTTAGTGCAGATAAAGCTGCCTTTGGAAGACCATTGGAAACATCTTTTGTGTTCACCAAGTCTTGTTTTGATGCTTCGGTATGTGCTTCCAATATACACTGAGAGACCGGAGGAAATTGAAATGGGAATAGCATAAACTCCAGGGGTGTCCAAGGGTGAGACAGGATCCCTGTCTTTAAGCAGGCACATTATTGCAGAAGGGTGTGGTTTCACTGTGAGAGTGCAGCCCATAGTTCTTATTCTGTCCTCATGGGAATCTGTAATGTTCTAATAATTATTTATTGTTTTATTAATCTTTCTTTAAATTATCTTATTCTATTGTTATTGTGATTCGCGGGTTTTCAGCTAATTTCTGTTTCAATGGTTGTGTACGCAGATACATTGTATTTTTATACAACTCTGGACTCTTACTTTGTCATGAAATGGCTCAACTTCCTTCAGCATTCACTTCAGCTGGAGACATCTGTGTACCAAGACTAATTTCAAACACTAAGCCAGTAACCAGACACCATTTCCAACCTTTGGCTTCTGAGGTGCAAGCATCCAACACACAACTGCAGAGGATGCAAGCACCATTTTTTAGACTGTCACAAAAGCAGTCATTATTTCAAACACTAAGTCAGTACAAAGATGCCATTGCCAGACTTTTGCTGCATTCCCTTCTAAGGTGCAAGCACCCAACACACAAAAGCAGAAGATGCAAGCACTGTTTTCTAGACTATCACTAAAGCAGATATTAGTACTAAATTAAAAAAAAATTAATATGCCTAGGCATTTTGCTATCAAGAATTTTTGTAAATGCCAAAATTATTTAAAAGAATAATCCAAACAGTGAAGTTTGTACAAATCCTATAAAATCATGACTGCCATGACCTCATAACCTACCACACAACCAGACGCACTTTTCCATCAGTATATATACACTCAGTAGACAAAGCATTAGAGATAGTGATGGGCAGAGTAGCAGAATATAGACGTACACAGATAGTTTCCAAATTATATTATTATTAGTAAATTTTGCAGATAGTTTTTGTTTGCAGATTAAAACAATAAAAATATTATTTACAGCAGTTAAAACACTTTCTGAGGGCTTCACTCAGGTTAATATATTTAATTCTATTTTAATGTGAGAATGTTAAACTGTTTTTCCACATCTTCTGAGTTATTTTGTTTTAACAAATGTTTCTGTTCTCTTGATTTTATCAAGGCCTGTTCTCAATGTGTAGGAGCTGTATCAAAAGTTTCGTTTACACAGAAAGAATTTAAATTTTATTGTCAAATTCCTCTTGCAGTTGCCAGTTATTAAATTAAAGTATTTTCCTTATGTATTTTGTAAATACACAATTTTTGAATTAAAATGTTGAAAATGCTATTTATAAATTTTGAAAGCTCATTAATAGAACTGTTTTTCTAGTTATAAAAAAAAATATTTAATTACTCTTGTTTATATGAGGTTCATAGTCCAATATTTTAATAATTTGCCATAAAGATCCATTTCACACGCATTGCTGCACATTCATTTTCAATATACTTATATTGTCCTCATTGAAATCTATAATATTCTAATTTTTTTTTATTAATTTTTCTTTAAATTATCTTATTCTATTGTTATCGTGTGATTCGCGGGTTTGCAGCAAGTTTTCTGTTTCAATGGTTGTGTACGCAGTACATTTTATTTTTATACAACTTTGGTGATGGGCAGTTGACATAGGTATTCCTCAGACACAGTGAAAGACCCCAAACCGAACGCAGACGATAAATAGGCAGGCAGCATAGCTTTACAACACTGTACCACAATCAACGAATGTGGTAAATGTGGTGATCTGAGAGACTTTGATTGTGGATGCATTGTTGGGGCACGACAGATGTGTCATTCTATTGCTCAAGTCACTTACCTTACAGTTCCTGAGGGCAATTGCATCAAGGATGTACCACGAGTATACCTGCGACTGACATACCAGCACCCAAAGAGCAAGCGGTTGTCCCCCACATGCCACTGACAACCGGGGTCGACACAGACTATCCAGGCTCATACAGACTGACCTGCTCGACAATGGTGGCACAAATCACATCCAGGTTAAATGTCGAAGGCCCAAGCAGCATAAGCAAGTGAATGGTACAGTGCATGCTGCATACCCTGGGCTACAGGAGCAGACGCCCTACTCGTGTGCCACTATAGACTGCTTGTCATCGGATATCACACCTTGCCTGATGACTTGAACATCAAAACTGGACCTCTGCAGAATGGTGCTGCATGGTGTGGTCAGATGAATCCTGTTTTCAGCTGTACCAAGCTGACAGGATGGTGTGGCGTTGGCAGTAGGTGGCCACGGCCCCATCATGAAACATTGGCTCTATTTCAAGGCAGTGATGGTTCTCTGATAGCTTTGAGAGTCTTCTCATGGAACACATTAGGTCATTTAGTGTGTCTGGAGAGGTCCTTAACCACTGCACACTACCAGCATGTGCTGGCTGATCACCTACACACTTTCATGTTCTTGGTGCATCCTGTGAGAGACGATTTGCTCTAGCAGGACAATGCACCACCTCATTGGTCCCCAACCACCCCAGGCATAACTTCAGGGACACTCATCTGTTGTGGAGCGGAACATTGTATCCATGGGATGTTGTGGAGCGGAACATTATATCCATGGGATGTTGTGGAGTGGAACATTATATCCATGGAATGTTGTGGAGCAGAACATCATATTCTCTGGAATGTTGTGGAGTGGAACATCATATCCATTGGATGTTGTGAAGCAGAACATCATATTCTCTGGGATGTTGTGGAGCGGAACATCATATTCTCTGTTGTGGAGCGGAACATCATATCCATGGGATGTTGTGGAGCGGAACATCATATCCATGTGATGCTGTGGAGCGGAACATCATATCCATGGGATGTTGTGGAGTGGAACATCATATCCATGGGATGTTGTGGAGCGGAACATCATATCCATGGGATGTTGTGGAGCGGAACATCATATTCTCTGGGATGTTGTGGAGCGGAACATCATATCCATGGGATGTTGTGGAGCGGAACATCATAACCATGGGTAGTTGTGGAGCGGAACATCATATGCATGGGATGTTGTGGAGCAGAACATCATATTCTTTGAGAAGTTGAGTGGAAAATCATATCCATTGGATGATGTGGAGAGGATCACATCCATGGGATGTTGTGGAGTGGAACATCATAACCATGGGTAGTTGCAGAGCAGAACATCATATTCTCTGGGATGTTGTGGAGGCGGAACATCATATCCATGGGATGTTGTGGAGCGGAACATCATATCCGTGGGAGGTTGTGGAGCGGAACATCATATCCGTGGGATGTTGTGGCGCAGAACATCGTATTCTCTAGGATGTTGTGGAGTGGAACATCATATCCATTGGATGATGTGGAGAGGAACATCATATTCTCTGAGATGTTGTGGAGTGGAACATCATATCCATGGGATGTTGTGGAGCAGAACATGATATTCACTGGGATGTTGTGGAGCGGAACATCATATTCACTTGGCAGTTGTGGGGCAGAATATCATATTCATTGGGATGTTATGGAGCGGAACATCATATTCATTGGGATGTTGCGGAATGGAACATCATATCCATGGGATGTTGTGGAGGCGGAACATCATATTCTCTGGGATGTTGTGGAGTGGAACATCCTATTCTCTGGGATGTTGTGGAGCGGAACATCCTATTCTCTGGGATGTTGTGGAGCGGAACATCATATTCTCTGGGATGTTGTGGAGCGGAACATTATATCCATGGGTAGTTGTGGAGCGGAACATCATATCCATGGGATGTTGTAGAGCGGAACATCATATCCTCTGGGATGTGGAGCGGAACCCATGGAGTGTTGTGAAGCAGAACATCATATTCTCTGGGATGTTGTGGAGCGGAACATTATATCCATGGGATGTTGTGGAGCGGAACATCATATCCATGGAATGTTGTGGAGCGGAACATATTCTCTGGGATGTTGTGGAGCGGAACATCATATCCATGGAATGTTGTGGAGCGGAACATATTCTCTGGGATGTTGTGGAGCGGAACATTATATCCATGGGTAGTTGTGGAGCGGAACATCATATTCTCTGGGTAGTTATGGAGCGGAACATCATATTCTCTGAGTGGTTGTGGAGCGGAACATCATATTCTCTGGGATGTAGTAGAGCGGAACATCATATTCACTGGGATGTAGTAGAGCGGTACATCATATCCATGGGATGTTGTGGTGCGGAACATCTTATTCTCTGGGATGTTGTGGAGCGGAACATCTTATTCTCTGGGATGTTGTGGAGCGGAACATCATATTCTCTGGGATGTTGTGGAGTGGAACATCATATCCATGGGATGTTGTGGAGCGGAACATGATATTCACTGGGATGTTGTGGAGCGGAACATCATATTCACTTGGCAGTTGTGGGGCAGAATATCATATTCATTGGGATGTTATGGAGCGGAACGTCATATTCATTGGGATGTTGTGGAACGGAACATCATATCCATGTGATGTTGTGGAGCGGAACATCATATTCTCTGGGATGTTGTGGAGTGGAACATCATATTCTCTGGGATGTTGTGGAGCAGAACATCATATCCATGGGATGTTGTGGAGCGGAACATCATATCCATGGGATGTTGTGGAGCGGAACATCATATCCATGGGATGTTGTGGAGCGAAACATCATATTCTCCGGGATGTTGTGGAGCGGAACATTATATCCATGGGTAGTTGTGGAGCAGAACATCATATCCTCTGGGATGTTGTGGAGCAGAACATCATATCCTCTGGGATGTGGAGCGGAACATCATATCCATGGAGTGTTGTGAAGCAGAACATCATATTCTCTGGGATGTTGTGGAGCGGAACATCATATTCTCTGGGTAGTTGTGGAGCGGAACATCATATTCTCTGGGTAGTTGTGGAGCGGAACATCATATCCATGGGATGTTGTGGAGCGGAACATCATATTCTCTGGGTGGTTGTGGAGCGGAACATCATATTCTCTGGGATGTAGTAGAGCGGAACATATTCTCTGGGATGTAGTAGAGCGGAATATCATATTCACTGGGATGTTGTGGAGCGGTACATCATATCCATGGGATGTTGTGGTGCGGAACATCTTATTCTCTGGGATGTTGTGGAGCGGAACATCATATTCACTGGGATGTTGTGGGGCGGAATATCACATTCTCTGGGACATTATGGAGCGGAACATCATATTCATGGGATGTTGTGGAGCGGAACATCATATCCATGGGGTGTTGTGTAGCGGAACATCATATCCATGGGATGTTGTGGAGCGGAACATCATATCCATGGATCCTGGACCAACGTCACACGCAGAGTTGTGGACAATGCTGCAACAGGCATTGCTGCTGTTACCTCTGGAAACCCTCCAGCATCTGGTGGAGTCAATGCCATGGTGTGTACAGGCTGTTATTTGCATTACAGGAGGACCAACACACTGTTAGGTAAGTATTTCTAATGTTTTGTCCATTGAGCGTGATACAGCCTCTAGGAGTCTTAAATTCTGCTCTAAAGCAACGGGGCAGAATACCAACAACTTAACTGAGTCTGTCTTGAAACAATCAACCTTACTCTTCCACTGCAAATATTTTAAAGGGTTCATGAAGGCATGCTCTACTGAAATTAAGTTTGAGAAATGTGGAGACCACCCTTTGAATGTGCAACACGGATGTTTTGCTGTACCACTCTTAGCACAATGAGTCTACTAAGATAAATGCTAGCAAATTACTTTCATATTGTGCAGTAAAGAGTTACAGAATACACAGGGCATCAGTAGCAGCCCTATCCCTTGCGGGGTCCCGGGTGATGGCTCTTCGCAATCGCTATTACACCAAACCATCACAATAACACCTTATATGTATACAGGGTGTTCGAGAATTATTGGACACATTACAAAATTATGTACAAAAAAACTATGAGCACTGTCTGTTTTTCTATGTCACGTATTACTAACACGGTTTCTATATTTTTGTTTTGCAGAATTGTTATTCCCAGAATTCCATAGATGGCGCTAGGTGTGGCCTGATGAGGAATGCATGAGAAATGTGCAATCAGTTGTCATGTCATCCATACAGCAGAAGGCAATGTGTGTGTTATGGCTTGCAGAATTAAAGTCTGTCATTAAAGTTAAAAGACAGTACCCATTTAGAGTATGGTGGTAATCCTCCGTCAACGAATTCAATTAAGCAGTGGATGAAACATTTTAAAGAAACTGGCAATGTGGAACATCGTGGAGGAGCCGGTAGGCCTAGTGTCAGCGGTGAGATGGTTGACCAAGTTAATGAAAGCTTCCGACAAAGCCCCAGGAAATCCGTTCCTAAAGCAAGCAGAGAACTGTGCATTCCAAAATAAACAGTCCACGATATCTTGCACAAGAAATTAAAGTTTCATGCTTATAAAATTCAAATAGTGCAAAAGATGCATGTAAATGATCGCACTCTGCGATACGATTTCGCTGTGGATATGCTGAATCGAGTGGAAAATGATGAAAACTTTCTCAGTACTGTAATTTTTAGTGATGAATCCACATTTCATGTATCAGGCATTGTGAATCGTCACAACTGTAGGATATGGGGCAGTGAACCCCCTCATGCTGCTATTTGAACTGGAATGTGATTCTCCAAAAGTTAATGTGTGGTGTGCTCTATCAAAAAGAGAAGTGTTGGCCCCTTCTTCTGCGAAAAAAACATAAATGGTGACATTTACTTGGATATGCTAGAAAATTTTGCTACACCCCAGATCAAAAGATATGACAATGTCATTTTCCAACAAGCCGGCGCCTCCGCATTGGTCAACGTGTGTACTCAAGTGCCTAAATGAGCATTTTCCCAACAGATGGATTGGGCATGGTGGTCCCATTCCGTGCCACCTCGCTCTCCAGATCTAACTCCACGGGTTATTTCATGTAGGGTTATGTGAAGGATCATGCCTATCAGATGCCTTGTACTGATTTGTGGGAACTGTAGCAGCGTATCACAGCTGCTATTAATTCCATAACTCCTCAGATGCTTACCAATACATGGCATGAAATCAAGTATTGCTTCGACATACTACGAGCAACCAAGGGATCTCACATCGAAATTTATTAACTTGTGTAGTTACATTGTAAGTTAGTACAGCCAGTTTCTTTCTGTCTGTTTAATGTTTTGTTTTATATAATTTTGTAATGTGTCCAATAATTCTCGGACACCCTGTATATATATGATCGTGAACTGCAACTACAATATTTTAGGTGACACCAGGCAAAAATTACTAATTAATTGCCGATGGTAAGGGGCCCCATCGACGGTTGCTCAGTATGCCCATACCTGGGACCGCCACTGCAGGACATACAAGTAGCCTCAGACTGGGAATAGCAGTCTTTATGCTCAACATGATAAATCCATTAGTTTGCTGCCATTGTTTAGGTTCAGATGAAAAAATCATAACCCCCCCCCCCACCCACCCCTCGCTTCATTTGTAAAGATTTTCTTGTCCGAGATGGTACAAGTATTTGGGACTAGAAACGTGTTAACATTTTTCATAGATACCAGGTCATACTAATCCTGAAATACATTGCATGGCAGTGCCAAGTGGTATCAGGGCTTGAAAAATATCTGAAAAGTTACATGCCAAGTTGGACATGTACAGAAATTTCTTATCCGGCCAGCTGGTAAAAGCTGGATGCCCAGGAAACTATTTTTAATTCATAACTAATCAGAACCTTCATTTTTTTAAGTTGAAAAATATGATTAATTTTTTTTTTTTTTACATGTTTTGCATTTCCAATTTAAAGGTCTATATTCAAAATGTTCAATGAACGAAAGCATGCATCTCAAGGTTTAAGATGATGATATTTATTGGTATATTCTCTTCACTTTTGCATAGATCTCAAGACTTATTTAAATAAGGACAAAAAAGCGGAATTCCATGATCTGCGTAAGAATTTCATGTATGCAAACTGAGAAGAAATACAGTGTACT
Source organism: Macrothele yani (assembly GCA_039090855.1). Classification (NCBI taxonomy): domain Eukaryota; kingdom Metazoa; phylum Arthropoda; class Arachnida; order Araneae; family Macrothelidae; genus Macrothele; species Macrothele yani. Next base: position 47,229,579 of record CM077004.1, read on the forward strand.
GCAATGAGGGACATATGATGGTATTTATCATATGCCTTCTCCCCCTCCATTTTTCTTTTTTGTTTTCTTTGGGGGTTTTGATGAGCACCATTATTAAAATTACACTTAAAATTAAAAAAAAAACCCCCAGCACGATCAATAAAAAATTAAGTCAGTAATACTCATGATGGCAAACATATTCTGAGTTTACAAATGCCCTAATATGAGCAGAATACAAAGGGTTCAAGAATTAAGAGACCACTGAAAACATTCAAGTTGATTGAGCACTGAAGGAAGAAAGGGTAGAACATTATTCTTATGAAAATTTCTGCACCCATAAATGGATCACCAAAATCTTCACATGGCAATGCATTTTGCTCACAAAAAGAATGTTTCCATTATAGCTTTAAAACCCTAGTGTGCCTAATATCTGTAGTACTTTCTACTGAATATGTCTCCAAGTATATGATGAATTCACTGGTATGAAAATAATCATTCATATACATTTTTTATGCAATTTTATAAAACAGGGTGTTCAACTCTCACCATATTCTTCAGCTGGGGCATGTTCTCTAGTAGAATAATAATAATCTTGGAACATTGATAGTCTATTGGACAACTTTCCCTAGCAGATGAATGTGGTAAGAGTTAAGTAATATCTATGGTAATTAGTAATACAAAAAATCAAGGGAGGGGGATTACAAAGCACTATTTCTGGTTTTTACTAATGCAACTGCTTCACAGTTTTTGAATTCTCATGTTTTTCTTAATCCACAATGCTGAAAATGATGTCTGCTGAAGCTAATAAGAAACTTACAATCACAGATAAATACTGAAATACCAAAACTGTCACTGAAAATGTAACCAGATTTAAATCATACAAAACTTTGATGTACATTTATGCTGTACTGATTTTGAGAAAAATGTATTTCTACATTGGCTTTATTTCAATTATTGAAGCAAATTATAGAATTAAAAAAACATAGAACTCAAAAATATATTGTAATAATGCAATCCAAATCTATAGTTAGAAAATAAATATGTCATTACTCTTGAAATGCTTTCACATTCAACACAATATATATACTAAATACTATTTATATTTAATTATTTTGAATTAATACCTACACTGGAAATTTAAGGACAAGGAAAGGTGAAATATTACATATTTTCCAAAGGAACAAAGGGACTATTATCTCTTAAACAGATATTCGTGGGAGCAAAGATTCGTGTGACATTTTATTTTGGAAAGAATTTTCAACATAATATATGCTTCTAATATTGATGTTCTAGCTATGTTTAAAATTTTTAGTCACCAGCAAACGAAGTATGCACAAAAAGTTTCAAAATGAAACAAAAGAGAACATCAGGAAAGCCTTAAATCCAAGGACTATATGTACAGCTGCATAAGTCAGTGATCAAGGCAATTTAACAGGGCATGATTAGAAAACTATTACAGAAGATAGAAAGTGATTAGTTAGCTCTGAAAATACTAAGAAACAACTATATTTAAGTTTCTGATATCAGAAAGCAATCTGATTTTAGAGCAAATTTTCACATAAAGCAATCATTAGGAAAGTTCAGTATAGGTCAAAATATGCCACAACTAAAAACATGGTTTTGAAAATATTCTTCACACTCTCCTAATCTGTCGTTTCTAAACAAGTGTGCTCTATTGGTGCATTTTAATGCACATTTTCCATAGTTAACAGAATAAATATTGAAGGAAACATGATATAATATGCCTTCTAGAAGAAGAATTTTGCATAATGGAAAAGGTGAAAATAGGTGAAAAGCATTCCTCATGGCAAAAGCTATGCTCCGGAAAAATAACTTTTCAAATACATCTTCTAAAAGCAGAGATGGCGAAAAAAAGGTTTTGACCTTTACGCTCCCTAGCGGGAAAGCAGTGCATTATTTAAAGAGGATAATGCTTCCCATTTTTATTGTAGCAAATGGCATACAGTAAAAAAAAAAAAACAAAGATTCTAATATTTTTAAAAGCAGAGATACAGCTGCAAACAGAGGTACACAAACACCACCTGGCAACAAAACTGTGAACTATAACACTCCTCAAATACAAACCTAGTGTTTCACAAAGTAAATGGTATCCAGTGATAAAAGAATTTTTTTTAACCACACATTTAAAGGCAGAGATATTCAGAAAAACAGATCAAACGTTTGCACCCCTAGCGGCGAAATCGTGCATTATTTTGGATGAAAATATACACAAAGAGTTTTTATAGTTAGTTGTATCTGACCCCAAAAAAATTTATATCAGGTTTTTAGTTTTGATTGAAAAAATTCTTAAATGAATTTATGAACCACAAATAATGAATTTTCGGCCCACAAAAGATTTTTTTTTTCCCCCTGCTCTAAATGAAAATGTGAATTGATGCCCTCTAGTGGCATACTTGTGTGTTACGAAAAATTTGAAATTATACGAGAATAATTTCGCACCGGAAACGCTCTCTAACAAAGAAAGACTTATTCTAATCAGAGCTTTAGAAGCAGACATATTGACAAAAATAAGATACACATCTACGCTCCCTGGCGGGAAACTATGCATTGTTTTAAGCTGATTATTCTCAAAAGGTTTTCCAAGGTATTCTCAAAGGTTTACAAAATAATTTTTTTTTCCAATCGAGTTTTCAGAAGCTCAGATTTTGCAGCAAATACATCAGAAGAAGAAATAAACTTGCCCCCTGGTGGTCAAATCAGTCTTTACCAAAAAATTTGAAATAATATGCAGAACATTTCCCATCAGGAATTGTATTTGATGCAGTAAGAATTTTTCCAATCAGACTTTTAGAAGCAGAGATATTTGGGGAAACGCCATTTACCTTTATGCATCCTAGAGGAAAATCTGTACATTACTTGGAAAAGAAACTGTACCTAAAATAGTATTCAATGTAAATTACATCAAAAGAAAAAATATTTTTTTCAATCAGATGTTCAGAAGTAAATATATGGGATAAAATGTACATAGGGCAGTCAGAGTTAGTTGCACTCGCATGTAAAAAGAAAAAAAAAAATTGGGGAAATGATTATACAGTAAAACCTCGAAAATCAGGCACTTATAACCAGGGCTCGACAAATATGTTCTAGATCTAGGAGCCAGCTCCAAAATTTAGGCGCCAGGTGAAACGAAGTCAATAACGCATGAAAAAAAAAAAAACGTGTTTGGTTATGACGCTGGAACGAAAAGTGGTAAACCATATTTGTTGTCAATTTTTTTTTTCTTTTTACCCAAACCACTTATTGCAAAATAACGTTCCAATTTGCTTCACAATTTTCTTTTTCTATTCTTTCCGTAGATGATCTCAAAAAAAAAAAAAAAAAAAAAATTCGGACGTAATTATAAATACACCACACTGTGAATACTCAAGAGACGCAAATAGCATTAAATCCGTTTATTTTTGCGGCGTAGTAAGTACAAAGATTCGTCAAGCTTTCGCACTCCACTGGGAGGCTTTCTCAAGGCAACGGTAGACATAAAAATGTCTGTCGGGCATTTTTATGTCTACCGTTGCGTAGAGAAAGCCTCCCAGTGGAGTGCGAAAAGCTCGACGAATCTTTGTACTTACTACGCCGCAAAAATAAACGGATTTAATACGCTATTTGCGTCTCGAGTATAAAACTTCAGATTTCAATTTTATTAAAATACACTTGTGGACATCATATTATGTACATATTAATTCAAAGTACCATATTTCTTTTTTCCTTCACGAGATCCGCAAGGGCATGTAATCCAAAGGCTGTGAAAAAAAAAAAAAAATCCCACACATAATCCGCAGCAGCATATGATTCGTAGATCGGGAAATTCTGAGAAAAACAATTTCTTTCTTCGCATAATCCGCTGCATGTCTCGGACCATGACATTAAAAAAAAAAAAAAAAAAAAAAAGACTGTCTATATGAGGTGAGGCAAGATTTAAGTTCGAAAATGATTGCAAGATTTAAGTTCGAAACTTCCACCAGTAAAAAACAGTAAGATGTGTTCAGAATTCCACAATGCTTGACAGACAGGAAATCCAAGCAAGTGAACGCGCAGTGAACGAAACTCCACTTACCATATGATCATACTGCCTTTAAAATTGCAGTTTAAGACAAGATGAGACCAAAGAAGGGGGGGGGGGCTGAACATTTTAACTGGTGAAAAATCAAAACAGACAGCAAGAATGCAGATTACTGATAGTCAGTCTTTTGTTGACTCTGCAACTGCACAGCATCGATTGCTTAATTTTTCTTTCTGCTGCTATCATTCTCTCCCTATTTCTTCACTATTGCTTTGCTTCCTTTATTTGATTTCTGTACTCTCTGATAACAACCATCAGCCTGAGGACCATGAGCACATGATACCAAAGCTTCAACTGTTTCAGATAAATGGTGTAACTTTGGGAATATTAATACTTTTGAACACCATGCATCAATTTTTACAAATTTTCCAACATCGTCACTTCCGTTTTCGGGCATTTCCTTCTTCCCTTGTCAAGATTAAATGCAAAAACTTATGGGGCGGGGATATTTAACAACGCTGGAGATTGGGGACATCACGGGGTGTGTGTGTGTGTGTGTGGACAATAGCGATTACGAGAATTCCGCCCGACTTCTGGTTTCGGAAATTTTTATCCTATTTTCAAGGTGAAATGCAAAAAAATATGCAGTAAAATATTACTTAAAAAAACTGGACACAGGCAACATCGCGAGAAAAAAGAGATTACGATTACGGAAAAAATCTGAACTCCGTCGACTTTCCGTTTTCAAAAGTTTCGTAAAGATGGAATTCCGTCCTCTGACGAACATCTCCCCCCCCCCCTACAATTCTGTTTACGTGTGCATCGATCTCCTGGGTGGCCAACAACAAACAAAAAAAAAGGAGGAATTTCTCGAATTCGCGGAAGAACCTCAAGCCTAAAGATTAGGAGGCAATTTTCGCGGCGTCTAACTTCCGTTTCCACAAATTCTCGCCTACAGTTTCAAGCTGAAATACGAACATATATGCCATAAAATGATATTTAACAAGAATACTAGACACAAACGCAACATCCGGACAAAAAAATTACGATTAGGGCAAATTCTTTTGCTCCATTTAACTACTGTTTTCGAAAGTTTTGAACACGAAATACCGTTCCCAGACGGAAAATGACCCAACCCCCAAATTCTCTTCAGTTTTGCATCAATCATGATTGCGATCTAAATGATGACTGAAAAAAACAAAAACCCAGAGAATTCCATGAATCCGCTTAAGAATCTTATGTAACATAAAATCATAGCACAACATTATTTTTTAAACAAAATGAAAATTCGTAGAATCCATAGTTAAACAACTAAATCGGTAGAAAATATGAACATTCCGTGGTAATTGGTATGCATAAACAGTCGCATAATCGGCACCACGTGATCCGCACCTATCCTGTTAATCGTGAATCGTAATTTCCGACAGAAAACTGCGATTCACAGGACCGACTCAGAAATTCAAAGATGCAAGGGGAAAAAAATGATCTTATTGAAAAAGTAACTGTCATTTTGAAGTACTTTTGTGTTACTTTTAAATAAAAAAAAAACTAAAATCGTTAGCTGTTTCCGGTTTATCGCAGTTCATTAGTTACTCTAAAAAATCCGTTGAAATTGCGGACAGTTCATAGCATTGTCTTATTTTTGAATACGTTTTAACTGAATACGGAAATAACCTTAACTATTTTAATACAATCAGCGCACCAAAACTAAGCGATGCGTTTCGCAGAATGGCTACACACTACGGAATAGCTCTGCGCGATTCCCGAGAGTCACGGATTCTCACACCGAGTAGGCTTCCGCACGCGCAAATAGTAACACCTTCCTTGCGTCATATTTTCTGTCAAAGTACTTCTAAGTAAAAGAAAAAATATATATTCTTACAATCTCATCTCGCTGTTACGTTATATATATATATATATATTTATTTTTTTGTTACCGCATTTTCGGTACTTTCCCAATAACACCACTTCTCCTGACGATTACCTCGCGGACTTTTTAAAACGACGCACCGTTTTGGTTTTTTTACTGGTGTCTGCAGCACCTAAATTTATAACCTTTTAATAGATAATCTATGGATTACACAACAGAAATTACAGCATTTACTGCAATATATTACGAAATCTCAACTAAGAAGAAAATTAGGTGCCACTGCCCGAATTTTAGGCGCCCGGGATTTGTCGAGCCCTGCTTATAACCATGAAAATCTCCCGATGTACCGTCTCAACAACACATTGCGATATCATCTGTCTTAGCGCCCAAATTGTTGGAAGTAGCGTACGTGTAACATCAGGTTTCTCAAATTCATCATCTCATTGGGCCGCGCTGAAGTGATGCGAACCAATGAGGCGACGAGTCGGCGCGTGCATTTGAGATGCATGTTGAAAGTGATGGTCTGTGCTTGGTTGTGGCAGTATGTGGATTCGATTGTGTAATGACATCTACATTAATTAGCCTTCATCATGATGCATCGCGGTAATCACCTCTGCGATGTATCAGTTTCATCAGTCGAAAAACCGTAACATCGACGTAAAATTCACATAGGATTTTCGTGATGCATTGACACATCACCCAGCCAGAGTGGTTGCTCTGGCTTTTTTCAAATTTTTGCCTAACCATTTTCCAAATTCAATTTCTTCAATACAGTTTTATAATAAGTAGTACAAAAAGGCAATCACAATACTTTCGCCAAACCTTTTGTTCCATCTCCAAAACGAGGTCGGGTTTTGTTTTTTTCACAAATTGCAAAGAATGCGATCGGCAGTACGACCCCTGCATATTTATAAGGCATAGACACTCAATTTTTCGTTTTTTTTGGGGGGATCGGGATTGGAGGTTTAACGACCACCGTGAGCAACTCAATGGGCTATAAGCAGTCGCCCGTCCCTAATTTAGGGTCACTGGTTCCAGGGAAGGGACAGAGCCAGTGACGTAAGACAAACACAACATCCATGCCTCACCGGGATTCGAACCCGGACCCTGTTCGGACGAATGATCAGAAGCCATCGCTTAGACCACTGCGCCACCGGGCGGCTCAAATTTTCGTTAAAGTGACCTGTTATGTGCAAGTATGCTTTATGTAACGCCTATTAGGTAATTTTTGGATAGCTTCAGAAATCCGAAATTTTCATAAATACGGCACTCGTCCGGACCCATCGATGCAGGATTTTCGAGGTTTCACTGTACTTACGTGGGAAATACAACAGAAAAGCTATTTTGCGATGTAATTGCCTAGTTTATTTAAACATTTATCATAGTGTGGCACGAGTTTGTCAATCCTTTCTTGAAAAAATTGTCACCCTACTTGCGATAACCATTCTTGCATTGCATTTTCGATGTCTTCATCGGAGTGATATCGTTGCTTTGCAAGGACATTTTTCATGGGGCCGAACACATGGAAATAACAAGGTGAAAGAACTGGACTGCAGGGAGGGTGTTCCCACACCTCCCATTTGAATTTGTAAAGGAGAGCCTTCATAACGCATGCCCAATTCGGTGTTGTGTTGTGATGAAGAAGGGCAATGCCTCTTGACAGTTTTCCCAGCTGTCAATCTTTAAAATGCCTTTTGCAGCCTTTTAAGTGTTTCACAATATGACGCTGCATTAATCTTGGTGCCCTTCGGCACGAATTGATCAAGGTGTTGTGCATTAGAACAACAGCTTGATGTTCAGGTGAATTAGCACAACACCTTGATGTTCAGACGAATTAGCACAACACCTTGATGTTCAGGTGAATTAGCACAACACCTTGATGTTCAGGTGAATTAGCACAACACCTTGATGTTCAGACGAATTAGCACAACACCTTGATGTTCAGACGAATTAGCACAACACCTTGATGTTCAGACGAATTAGCACAACAGCTTGATGTTCAGACGAATTAGCACAACAGCTTGATGTTCAGACGAATTGATCAAGGTGTTGTGCTATTTGATTGTCGAAAAAAGGGTGAGCATAACCTTTCCAGTGAAAGGAACAATTAGGCACTTTTTCAGAGGCGGAGAATGTGAATGTTTCCACTCACATGAAGTCTGCTTCATTTTCTGGTGAGAAGTGATGGACCCAAGTCTCGTCTCCGGTCACGATATGGTCCAAAAATTCATTTCCTTCTCTGTGATAATGATCCAAAAAGCGAGAGCTGCTTGAAAACATTGCACTTTGTGTTGTTCTATGAGTAAGTGAGGCACTCATTGAGCACAAACTTTTTGAAACTCAAGACGCTTGGTGATGATGTGGTGCACACTTCCATTAGAAATATTCAATTCATCCGTGATCTCGTCCACCATGATTCACTTGTTTGCATGAATAAATTCATTAATGAGGTACACGTTTTCATTTGTCGTCAAAGTTGATGGCCTTCCCTCCCAGTAATCATCTTCGACATCAGTGCATCCTTTATCGAACAACGAACACTATTTTGTGATCTCCTGTGGTGAAAATTACTTGCCACCGTACACTTCAATTAATTGGCTTTGAATTTCAGTGGGATTCAACTTTTTGGTCCACAAAAAAAAAAAAAACTGATCACTGCGTGGATTTCAAATTTGGATGCTACTTCCAATGAACACGACATCTTTCACAAGTGATAACAGATGTACTGTTCCTGTTACGTCGACAAAGTTAACACAGCAGCTTGGGGAGGGGGGTACAAGTGGCACCCCCACATCGCATTCAAATATATTTTATACAAAACAAATTGTGGGTGCATGCAAGTAACTTTTTGACTGCCCTTGTATTTTGAATTCGACAAAATCTGCATCTAGTGGCAAAGTTGTGCATTGGGAAAACCGGAATGCAAGGATCATCATTATCAGATTTCAGTTTCCCAATGCAAAAAGATTTTTTTTTTCAAATCAGACTAATAGTTGCAGAGATATGGTGTCCATGGACGGATAAGCGGTTAAGTGGACAGATGGACAAAGTGATAACATAAACACTATCTGTTTTTACAAAAGACATGCTAATAATGCAGCTTCAGTACTGCTAACAGATAAGAAAACCAACAGCCCCCTGCATTTTGCTGGGGGGGGTTGTCAGACATAAGTTATTTCAGTAAAAAAAGTCCTCAACTACAAAACATCATGTGCAGGGACATAAAAGACAAAAATGGATATAATTCCAGGATATGTAACAGAATTTTAGAACATTTTCAGGACATGTAACAGAATTTTAGGGCATTTCAGGACAACATGGAATTCCAGGACTTTTCCAGGATTTCCAGGAAACATACAAACCATGTTCAAAGAGCTACTGAAATACTGAAATGCAAGACTTTTGGAAGCAAGTTATTATGAACACAGCAGTTGTTTTTGTTTGTGGATATGGAATACCTTTATAATTGTGACTCATGATTCAATTTACAGAAAATGGAACATGGATAACTGACACAGTATTCCTTTAACTTATTCTTTGTTAAGTGTACACAGCCATACCTGAAAAGGAAGTTATAAATGTAGGAAGTAGAATCAATGAAAGACATATATGACTAAAGAAAGGAATGTTATGCAGTGTCATAATAACCTATTTGTTTTTTGACACCACCCTAAGAAGTTTTACAAGGTAGACCACAATTTGTACAAGTTATTTGTTCCTAGGCATTCTGTCAGGAAAATTTTTCAATTTGTTCAATGTAGAAAACCTATGGAGTAAAAGGTACATTGCTTCAGAATGGCAACAGCATTTGATCTAAAATTCCTGTACAACTGTGGAAAATACTGATAAGCAGTTTATAATTATGATTAATACTGAAGCACAACAGTGATCTACCTTATCCATACTACGTTTTTAATTTATATCAATAAATTGGTTAAAGCAAGACCCCGTAGCAGAATCGTGGCGACGGGCAATGCACGTCGCAGATTTATTTTGGTCTTGCAGACAAAAACGATATCCCCAGAACCCTATTAAACCATCTTGCAAACTCCCTATAATAGATGAAAGTTTTCCGCCTTTCAAAATTTCTGAAAACAGAAGTGTAGTGAGGATTTCTCTTGTAATCGTAATTTTTTTATCTTGCGAAGGACGACATACATCGCAGATTTATTTTGTACTCATCCCCATAGAAGAACCATGGAGACTGCCAATGTACATCACAGATTTATTTTGTACTTATCCCCGTAGAAGAATCGCGGCAACAGGCGACGTACATCACAGATTCATTTGGTACCCATCTGTGTAAATGAATTGCGGCGACAGCCGAATTACATCACAGATTCATTTTGTACTTATCCCAGTAACAGAATCACGGCAACGGCCGATGCACATCGTAGATTTATTTTGTACTCTTCCTCGTAGAAAAATCGCGGCAACAGGCAACGTACATCGCAGATTTATTTTCTTCCCCACCTTCGTAGCAGAATCACGGCGATGGCCGACGCACATCGCAGATTTATTTTGGTCCTGCAGACAAAAACAATATCCTCAGAACCCTATTAAACCATCTTGCAGACTCCCTATCATAAATGCAAGTTTTCTGCCTTTCAAAATTTCCAAAAACGGAAGTTAGGCTGGGCGAAGATTTCTCCCGTAATCGTAATTTGTTTCTTCCGAAGTTTCCTTGATGCTTGAAATGAGGATTATCCAGTATTGTTGTTAAATATTGTTTTATTGCATAAATATTTGTGTTTGGGTTTGAAAATGGAGGGCCGCCCTGGTGGCGCAGTGGGCTAAGCGATGGCTTCTGATCATTCGTCCAAAAGGGGTCCGTGTTCGAATCCCGGTGAGGCATGGATGTTGTGTTTGTCTTACGTCACTGGCTCTCTCCTTTCCCTGGAACCAGTAATCCTAAATTAGGGAAGGGCGACTGCTTATAGCCCATTGAGGCAACAATTTCCAAAAACGAGTTTGATGGATTCCAGTAATCTTGAATTATTTTTCTTGTGATATTCCCTCAGCCCTTTATGGTCGTTAAATAGCATTTCATTAGATAAATGTTTGCATTTAAGATTGAAAATGGAGGAAATTTTTCTTAAAAACAGAGTTGTACGGAGCAAACATTTCCCCCTCTAATAACCTCTACCTGCTGTGCTTCTGTATTATTGTTTAATCATCATTTAATTGCACAAACGTTTGCACTTGAGATGGGAAATGGAGAAAAATGTTCCGAAAACGGAAGTAGAACGGAGGAAGATTTCTCCTCTTATGACAATTTTTTTCTAGTGATGCCTCTGCGCTTTATTCTTGTTTAATATCATTTCATTCCATAAATCTTTGTGTATCAGCTTGAAAATATTGGCAAACACAGGATCAGAATGTTCTTGATCCTATTAGCATTGCAATTGCTGTAATACCTAGGTTAGGCATTTTTTTTTTTTTTTTTTTTTTAGGTAGAAAAATATGTCTGTGCAATTTTTATTGTTTTTCACATTTAGTAGTCATCTTGCACAGTGACCACCTGCAGATTATTTTGTGGCAAAATGATCTGTCGCAGAATGACCAGGAACTTTCTGCTATGGGGAAGCAAGTTACTTTATAATAAAAAATAAAAGGAAGATCTAACAGCAACATAATGTTGGTAGAAAGGCCACTCCACATAATATGAAAAAACCTATAATCAAGAAAATTTCATGCACGATTTATTATGTACTAAACTTTAGGAATAGCCAGATCTGTAAGATCTTTTGGCTGCATACAAATCTGACTATTCCTGAAGTTTAATACGTAATAAATAATGCGTGAAATTTTCATTATTAGCAACATAATGATACACACTTATGATTCAGTGCTAGTTTCCAAAACTACTATAAGATTGCAGTATAATCTGTTGGTTATAAATCATATAGAATAAAGATAAATATTGAACAAGTAAAATCACTGGTTCTTAGTAAAATTCTACAAGATAGTAATATGACGATTCAGAGAAAAATGTTAAAACATAAGACTCATTTAAATTATGTAAGTATAATTACTGTTTTGGAGTAGCTTGACAAAGAAACAAACATACCACTAAGCTCCTTTCTGAGAGTCATGGATTATTTCGTCAGAGAATGAGACAGCTTGTCTAATTTCAGGAGCATGGTCGATATATCAGACATTTTCATTAACAACTAGGAAACACAACTGAAGTTGAATCAGACATCAATTATATGCCTAACGTAAGTGTGTTCCATGCTAATTTTTCTTATTGATATTTCTGAACTTAATCTAGCTAAGATTTATTTTACTTTCGAATTTTTATTCAAGTTATCTAGACTGGATGAATCCTTTTAGTGAGCTCCTTTGAGAAAGGACAAACTAAAGTATGTTACTTGAATACTTTCCACTCAAATGTTACAGGGTATTTATTGAATTATGGAAGCAAATTTCCAAACTTTTCCAAACACACTTCTTCAAAAATAAAACTTCCCCCACCTTCAGAAATTATTTTCACATTGTACTTACTTTTACTCACATAGACATGCAAAAAGCTGCTTCAGAAAATGCAGGAAACACAAAAATCCCTTATTTGAATTTAAATTTATGCCCCCCCCCCCCCCACACACACACACTTTCTTGTTTTTTTTTTTTTTTTTTATTTCCTTATCATCTTTGCCACAAAACCTTGGAACATTTTCCTTCACTTTCATGACTTCTCTCAGAATGCCTTCATTTCTTCATGTGATCTGTACAAATATTGACACCCAGACCTCATACATAAATACACCTCCTCCAGCACACAATCAACTTATGTTCTTGCTTCTGTATATTCTGATACACAGCTAGAAGGTTCAAGACCTTTTTATAACTGATCATAAGAAACAGTTTATCAGTAGTACCCCATTTGCAACAAGAACAAAGTTCATCATATGTGGTGCAGTATTAAAAGCTGTAAGGTCAGTATAGTATTAAAGGGATGTAAGGTCAGGTGATGCGTAACATCACAGCCTCTCCTTGACAAATGTCAACCTCGCCTTCTCGTGGTGCATCCTGTTCCCACTAAAGGGGCTCTGACGACCGCCAATAGCGGTATAACTATACCATCGGGATTAGAGGAAATTCTATCCCACACTCACCAACCCGCTTGGCCAGCGTGGTGAGTTATGGCCAAACCCCTCCAAAATGATTCCACAACTTAAATCTTGGCCCTCAGTCTCCGGCAGCTGGAATGTACCTGGCCAAGGCAGCGGCCAGTGCGACATGAAGGCAGAGGGTGCTAAGAATCCCCGGAGGACCAGACTAGGCTGCCATCTGATGCTGACCTTGGCTACGTACAATGGATGCTCCCTATCTTCTGATTCAAGGCTTCTTGAATTGGAAGAGGAACTACAAAGGATCAAGTGGGACATCGTGGGGCTAAGTGAGGTAAGGAGAAAAGGAGAAGATCTCATCGAACTGAAAAGTGGACATCTCTTCTACTATCGTGGGACAGATACTGGCAGAACTAGTGGTGTTGGATTTATAATAAACAAGAAACTGAAGGATAAAGTTGTAGAAGTTGAAAGTTCCTCTGACAGAACTGCACGACTTGTTATCCAACTCTCAAAAAGATACCAGGCTCAGATTATTCAAACTTATGCACCCACCACAAGTCATCCTGAAGAAGAAATTGAAGAATTTTATGAGGAAATTTGTCATCTAAATAATAAAGGTAAGCAGCACTTGAAAATAATTATGGGAGATTTCAATGCAAAAATAGGGCAACGGCAACAGAATGAAACTTCAGTAGGTAAATTCAGTCACGGCAACAGAAACCAGCGTGGAAATACTCTCGTTGAGTTTGCAGAGGCAGAAGGGTTTTTCATCTTGAACTCCTTCTTCAAGAAAAAGCCACACAGGAAATGGACATGGAGACATCCAAATGGGATGACAAGTGAAATTGATTTTATTATGTGTAACAAAAAATTCGTCATAGAAGACTGCAGTGTGCTAAACAAGTTCAACACAGGTAGTGACCATAGATTGGTGAGATGTAAGATGCACCTCAACACTAAACTTGAACGTGGCAAGCTCATAAGACAAACAAAATCTATTGACATAACCAACCTTAAAAAACACCATAATACCTTCAAGTTGGAACTGAAGAATAGGTTCTCTGCTTTAAAAGGCCTAACATCGGAAGAAGTGGACATCTCTGAAGTTAACAGAAAAGTAACCAAAGCTCTCATGGAAACAGCAACAAAATTAGCTGGGTCTAAGAACAAGTTGCATGTAAACAAATTATCAGGAAAAACGAAAATGTTGATGCAAAAAAGAAGAGAGATGAGGACAACTAAAGAAGATGTGACTTCCAAAGTGGAATATATAGAGCTATGCAAGACAGTAAGAAAAAGTATCACTGAAGACGTAAGAAAATTCAACTGTGAACTAGTGAGGAAAGCAATTGAAAACAACCAAAGCCTAAAGATAGCAAAGGGACATCTCAGTAAGGGAAGAAAACAGATTATGGCACTGAGAAAAGAAGATGGTTCTGTAACAAGAAATAGAGGCAGAAATTTTGACAAGAGTGAAAGATTTCTACTCCAAATTATATGAAAGGGATGATACATGCACTCCAGACATCATGAAAGATACCAGTACCAGAGTTCCTCCAGTCCTTCCAGCAGAAGTTGCTCATGCAATCAAGAACATGAAGCGAGGAAAAGCTCCAGGAGAAGATGGAATTACTGTAGACATCATACAAGAAGCAAGTGGAGAAATCGAAACAGTACTCGCCCAAATTTTCACTCGATGCCTTAATGAAGGAAAGATTCCTGAGGATTGGAACACCGCTACAATGATCCTGCTACATAAGAAAGGTGACATTGAGGATCTTGGAAACTACAGACCTATCAGCCTCCTATCAGTAGTTTATAAAATCTTCACTAAAGTTCTTTCACACCGCTTGAAGGTAACACTGGACATGGCTCAACCGAGAGAACAAGCTGGATTCAGGAGTGGCTACAGCACAATAGATCATATCCACGTGCTGAGAGAACTAATTGAAAGAGCGAGGAATATGAACTTCCATTGTGCATGGCTTTTATCGATTATGAAAAAGCCTTTGATTCGGTGAAACCATCAGCAGTTGCAATGGCTCTGAAATCCTGCGGTATTGAAGATGCATACATTAATATTATTAATAACATCTATGAAAATGCAAGTGCAAAGATTCGGCTGTTTGAAAATACAACACACATAAAAATTGGAAAAGGAGTGAGACAAGGTGACACCATATCTCCGAAGCTCTTTAATGCCACATTGGAAAATGTCTTTCAATCACTGAACTGGGAAAACAAAGGGATAAAGATTAATGGAGATTATCTAACCCACCTTCGTTTTGCTGATGACGTAGTCATTTTTGCAACTACCCCATCAGAGCTGCAGAGTATGATCCAGGAACTTGCTGACAAGAGTAAAGAAGTGGGATTAAAAATGAACTTTCAGAAGACAAAAGTGATGTTCAATGCTTTTACAAGAAATGAAGATTTATCGATTGATGGAGAAAAGCTGGAGATAACAGACACGTACGTTTATCTTGGACAGCAGATATCAAGTGAGGGTCACATTGATGAAGAAATTAATCGGCGTATAAAACTTGCCTGGAGAGCTTTTGGAAGAAACAGCATAATTTTCAAGAGCAATATGCCATTATGTCTTAAAAGAAAAGTGTTTGATCAATGCATCCTTCCAGTGCTTACGTATGGTGCAGAGACGTGGACCTTAACTAAAAGAGACATACAAAGGCTGCAGACAACTCAAAGTAGCATGGAGAGGTGCATACTTGGTGTAACCAGGAGAGATAAGAAGAGGAACCCGTGGATCCGAAAAATGACAAGAGTGGGAGACATCATGATCAGAGTTAAATCCCTGAAATGGCAATGGGCTGGACATACTGCCAGAAGGACAGATCATCGATGGACAGCCGAAATTTTAGATTGGATTCCAAGGGACAGGAAAAGACCCAGAAGAAGACCACATGGGAGATGGGTGGATGAAATTCGAAAGTATGCAGGGGTGACATGGAGGAGACTGGCACAAGACAGACCGTTGTGGAGGAAACTTGGGGAGACCTTCGTCCAGCAGTGGATTGATAATGGTTGACAATGATGATGATGATGATTAAAAGCTACTTTTTTAATGGTATTGAGAGTTAAATGTTACCTAAAAGGTTTCTGTATAAATAGAAGTTTAACATTGATGATATGAAAGTTCTGAAAGGACCATTCAGAGAGGAGAGATGGATTCAGTGGTAAGGCAGAATTCACAAGAAACATTAAGTGTACAAATAAGTTTTAAAACATTTTTTTCTGTGACGTATACCGCTAATTTACATATCTGACGTTCTCCCGCATTGTTGTCATGTGAACATAACTGGTCCAGAGAATAAAATGTGACACAGAAGTTTGCCCAACGCACTTGCACATCGGTAAGTGAAAGATGGCAAGCGATACTGCATTTGTTATGAATTTCATCAAGGAAAAAGTGCTACAAAAGCATGTGCATCAATCTGTTCTTTTCTGGGGACGAATATTGCATTGAAAAGCACGTGTGAGTTTTGATTTAGATGGTTTAAAGCAGGTGATTTTGATGTTAGAAATCGAGAATGTAGCGGCGCCCTGCAGAAGGTAGCACACGAGGAACTGCATGCATTGCTGGATGAAGATTCGTCTCAAATGCAAGAAGAACTACCTGAGCAACTGGGGGTAACTCAACAAACCATTTCCAATCGTTTACACGCAATGGGAAAGATTCAGAAGGAAGGAAAATGGGTGCCACATGACTTGAGCCAGGGGAACAACGATGAACATGTCATGAAGTATACTTCATATTTGAATCTGTTGAATAAACAACACAGAAAGTCTTTCCTGTGGAAAATCGTTACAGAGGATGAAAAGTGGATATGGTATGACAATTTCAGACACAAAAAATACTGGGTGGACCCCGGTGAAGCAACAACTTCGCCGCCCCAGTGGCGCAGTGGTCTAAGCGATGGCCTCTGATCATTCGTCCGAACGGGGTCGAATCCCGGTGAGGCATGGATGTTGTGTTTGTCTTACGGCACTGGTTCTCTCCCTTCCCTGGAACCAGTGACCCTAAATTAGGGACGGGCGACTGCTTATAGCCCTTTGAGTTGCTCACGGTGGTCGTTAAACCTCCAATCAAATAAAAAAAAAAAAAGAAAGAAAGAAGCAACAACTTCGACACCGAAATGCAATATTCACTCCAAAAAGTTCTGCTGTGCATCTGGTAGGATATGAAGGGTGTGCTCTATTATGAACTATTGGAACAGGGTCAAACTGTTACTGCTGA
The DNA here is from genome assembly GCA_039090855.1 of Macrothele yani. Taxonomy (NCBI): domain Eukaryota; kingdom Metazoa; phylum Arthropoda; class Arachnida; order Araneae; family Macrothelidae; genus Macrothele; species Macrothele yani. Next base: position 47,246,780 of record CM077004.1, read on the forward strand.
TCGCTACAAGCAACAATTGCTGCAATTGAACCAGGAAATCTGTCGGAAATGCCCATTCACAGGCAAAGGATTGTGCCCTGTGAAATTACTGCATGACAATGCTAGGTTGCATGTCGCAAAATCAGTCAAGGAAATGTTATTAACGCTTGGCTGGGAAGTTTTGCAGCACCCGGTGTGTAGTTTCGACATAGCCACTTCAGACTATCATTTGTTCCGATCAATGCAACATGGTTTCTCTGTTGTACGGTTCCAGACATGTGACGAAGTGCAAAAATGGATTGACGACTTCATTGCGTCACACGACGAAGTATTCTTCATGGCTGGAATCTGTCAGATGCCCAACCAATGGCAGAAGGTGATAGATAATGACAGCGCATATTTTTATTCGTAAAGGTATTGTTGTTTTCTCTTAAATTACATGTTGCATTGTCTTAAAACATTTTAAAACTTATTTGTACACCTAATAGAATGATATCCAACAGAAGTTATGCTTGTGGAAAATAAACTGATCTCCAACAGAAGTTGCATTAACAGGAAAAAATAAACTGATCTCTAACATAAGTTGCATATACAAGAAATAAAATGATCTGCAACAGAAATTGCATTCATTCTAATGAGCTGCAGAATGATCTATGAATGACTAGTTTTGTAAAGTGATCTATGAAGGACTAGTTTTATAAAGGTATTGTTGTTTTCTGGTATAGTGATCTATGAATGACTAGTTTTGTAAAGGTATTGTTGAATGATGTTTTGTAAAGGTATTGTTGAATGATGTTTTGTAAAGGTAATGTTGAATGAGTTTTGTAAAGGTAATGATGAATGACTAGTTTTGTAAAGGTATTGTTGCTTTCTCTCAAATTACATGTTGCATTGTCTTAAAACATTTTAACTTATTTGTACACCTAATAGAATGATCTCCAACAAAAGTTATGTTTGTGGAAAATAAACTGAAGTTGCATTAACAGGAAAAAATAAATCTCCAACATAAGTTGCATATACAAGAAATAAAATGATCTGCAACAGAAATTGCATTCATTCTAATGAGCTGCAGAGTGATCTATGAATGACTAGTTTTGTAAAACTGATCATAATGATAGAGATAGCAATTGGTCAGAGGCAGAACATTTTTAAACACATTGTAAAATATGAAACATTTTCACCTTTGCATTGAGAAGTTTTGCCAAATTAGCATTAATTTTATTCATAAATTAATTTATTTATCTCATGTAGACATTCATTCATTCATTTATTTGTGTTGGCACTATGTACCATTTCAGTCCCAACATCATTTGGGTATGCAGATCTGAAGAGATGATGATGATTCATAAAAAGGTCTCTGATAAATAAGGTAGGTCAGTCTGTATATAAAATATCATCCACACCTGATTAGAAGTGGAATGGATGATTACAAACAAAAAATAAACTTGAATGTTCCAATCTAAATCTAAACTAATGTTATAATCTGCAAGAGTATGCTGCTAGAATACATACAGCTGTCTACAATGCACTGGGTGATCTATTTCTAAAGAAATATTCAATTCATTAATACACACATAAATTGAGGATCAAATCTGAATGAAAAAGCATAGAAGATACACAAGAGAAAAATTTCTTTAGAAAGGTAAACTGGAAACTTTTAGCAAGAAAAAAAAATCACATCTGATATTTTCAACATTGAATGCACATGAAACTTTGCAGGATATCACAAACACTTAATTCAAAATTTCAGCTGAAAGATTCACAGCTTACTTTTCCAGTCAATCATCCTTTATTCAGGTAAAATGAAAACAAAATTATCAGAACTTTTACCTTTGACCCAGAACGTGCAATAGTTCCCAGGTTACTAATCATTTCTTCTTTTGTCATACCAACACCAGTGTCCTAAAATCAAATGAAAATTTATTCAAATATGTGAACTGAAAATAAGAAACTTGAGCAGTTTTACAAAACATCATGATCTTTGCATCTATACTGTATCTTAAAATTTATCAAGCATCATTGTGTTGGTGATTAATTTCAGCACAATAAAATCCTCTTTTGTGACACACAAAAAAAATTAATCTAGATCTGTTTTTTCCAAGACTTTTAAAATTTGTAAGATTTATTTGATGCTACAAAAACTGCTGAAACATTGCTGTGAATGTTATAATGACATTGCTGTGAATGTTATAAGATCAGTGTTCAAGATCACAAAAAAAAATTTTTAGTTTTCAAGATCCACAAAATGAATTTCTACAAAAAATTTAGTAGTTTTTGAGGAATTTTATACAAATTTCAATTTGTTACAATTTACTGGTAAAACATGTTTTTGAACAAGCATTTAATCATGCACTTGTTTCCAATAGATTAGTGAGAAATTGCATGTCTTATCCATAGAACAAGTAATGCAATAAACATCAAATCCCCCCCCTCTCTCCTCTGCTTAAGTACCTGATGCCATACAGAAATCCTTCTAACAAATACATATTCATATGGTTCATCCCTATCTATTAATATTTTCCATACTTTTCATATTGCAATTACGATGCATCCAGCAAAGAAAACACAAACTATGCCACAGACTCAAACAAGCTTCCTCTGTTGTGCTCAACAGTGTTAACAATTTTCTTAGGCTGTGCAAGATACATTTGCTCACTACATTTCGTGACTTTTGAGCGTGCACCTTTTATGATTTTTTGTTTTCTTAATCAAGCAGCTGGATCAAATGATTCACAATTTTTTTACACATTTTACTTATACAAATCCAACATTTTTCTATGAATGTATTAACATTTAATTCCTTCAGTTTTCTATTAATTATTTCTTCATTTTAAAAGAAAACTCAGAACATGTTCCCACTACACACACTGCCACAGAATTCTCATATGTTTTATCTTTCATGCACAATGGAAATCCCTATTTCTTCATCTGCCCCTACCCCTAAAGGTAGGCAAACATGCACAAAGTCTCATTTTATACAGATTTATGTGCACAGCAGATTTCTAAGCATACATCATGAACCTCATCAAGTTTGCTCAAATCAGCGATATATTTTTACTCAAACCTGTAACTGTTAACAGCAAACATGGTTTCTTCTGTCATAGGTTTGAATTTAAATTGCATTTTCTCTGCATGCCTACAACAGATATTGAATTTTTATTTGTGGCTAGTAAGTGTGTATGTCTATGCAAATGATTGCACAGCTTCAAGAAACGATGCAGTTTGCATAAAGTACAATAAAAAATGTAAAAGTCAGAGCATTAATATTGGTTCAACAGTTTCAAAGTAAGTGTGCCTATTTTGTCAATTTTTCTCAGCTTTTTTTCCCCCTATCTGTCCAACTTTTCTTACTATTTTTATTTTTTCCTTTTATTTTCTTTGCATCAACATTGATACTAGTAGTTGTTCCTGTTAGCAGCTCTGAAAGTCAAACACACATGCTTTCAGATGCATAAACACATCTAAACCAGCACAAAATCTCAAAATATGCTTTCAGATTCACATGTCAGACAAGATATACAGTGGATTCTAGTTAATAAGCAGGAGTGATTTATTAGGGACAATTCTTTTAAAGCATTCCAATTGGTATAAAGCTTTGCATAACTGAGCCAAAGAGACCCAATTAGTCAGAATCAATTGTGTGTAAGCCACCATATTTTTACTAAGGTAAGCTTTCAGCATTTTATATAACAGGAGGGATACTAAATTTTCACAACTGCCTCCACATTACATAACTGTATATTACTATGCTTAAGTAAATTTCCTTCACATATAATGGACAGAATTCAGCAAGCACAGAGACAAACACATAAAACACATCAATGGAAACCAAATACTAAAAAAGTCATCCAACTTTAAAGAAATTCAATAATAAAATTAAGATGGATTATAGGAATAAATGATTAGGTTTATGGAAATATGATTCAATATTTCCTAAAAGATGTATAATATTATTTGTGACCAAATACTGGTGTTAAAATTTATGTTGCAGTTGTTTTTTTTACATCAAAATTTGTATTTTGTAAAGATCCCAAAAATTTGAATTTTGTAAAGATTTTTTCGAACAAGCAAAACACATTCCTCCTCCTTGGGGGGGGGGAGGAAAGAAACAAAGAGCCGTGTCACGAACTTTGTTCAGAGAATTCCGGCCGACGTAATCCAGGGCCCGGGACCAGTGCCGTGGTTTCTAGCTTTAAAACAAGCAAAACAAATTCCTCCTCCTAAGGGGGTAAAAGAAGAAAGAAAGAAACAAAGAGCTACATCACAAACTTTGTTCAGAGGCTTCGGGCCGATATAATCCTGGGCCATGGTGAAAGACATAATACCGACCTGACGCCTAACTTTTTTCCACTTAGCTTTCAAAAAGCAAAACAAATTCCTCCTCCTCGGAAAAAAAAAAAGAAAAAAAAAAGAAACGAAGAGTTGCGGCACGAACTGTATTCAGAGGCTTCTGGCCGATGTAATCCTGGCCCGGCAATGTGCATTCCAAGGTTATCCTTGCTGCATTCTTTCCACTCAGCTTTCAAACAAGCAAAACAAATTCCTCCTCCTCGAAAAGAAAGAAAAAGAAAAGTGCTGCGCCACGAACCTTGTTCAGAGGCTTCGGGCCGATGTACTCACGCCATGGCGAAAGAAACACGCCGGGCTGATGTAATCCCGGCCCGGCGAGATGCTTTCTTTCCACTTAGTTTCCAAACAAGCAAAACAAATTCCTCCTCCTCAGAAAAAAAGAAATAAGCAGCTGTGTCACGAACTTTGTTCAGAGGCTTTTACATTGAAAAAAACATTCTTAATAACAGTAAAAATCTGAATTTCAGTAATTTTTTGTTAGTTATCCATAATTCCGTAATTCAGGGGGAAATCCGCAATGGTTGGCATCTCTGGACGCCTATGACACTCTCGTCCGCCAGTGAGACAGAAGGTTCGTAATGTAAATGTCCAATCACAAGTGAGCAGAACTGTTCTTTCTTTTCTTTGCATACGATGGCTCAGAGCTCCGCCCAATCTCTCAACTGATTTTGCCCCCAGCAAATAAATAAGACATATAGCAATAGAAAGGATGGAGGTGAACTGAAACAGTGGAGTGTTCCCCTAAAAAAAATGGTTTCAAGCAAACCAAGACTTTGAAGTGACGTCGCCCGCTGCTATCTCGTTGGCTGAGCAGCAGCAGAAGAGTCAGCCTGGATGTGCCGGTCAGCCACGCAGCAGCAGAAAGATTATGCCTTACGATTGAAATATCACCACCTACCCAACGAATATTTCTCTCCCTCTTTTGCCTCGATTTTTTTTCCAACATATCAACAATCACAAACTTTTGTCAAAAGCCTGAGATCGCAAATGACAAGTTTAGCGGATTTCCGTTTTTTCTAAAAAAGTGAATTCACGGAATTCCCTAATTAGCGGAAGAATCACATGCCTGCAGTCCTAACTAGGAATGACAAAAAATCTCAATGTTTTAGAACATCAAAGTTTTGCCATCGATAATAATCGATGTTGCAGAACCCTTTTAGTGCGACGTGGTCAATTCATCAGCCTGCGCTGTTGTGCTAAAAGTGTGGTGCTGAATGATCAGCCCACAATTTTGACCCAAGTAGCTCCCAAATCAGACAACAGATATCGGCGTGAATGATCATATCATTTATTAATCATATTGTTTTGAAATGAAATCTCCACGAATCATACCGTCAAACAGCAATATTATTAAAAAAATCATGAGAATATATAAAAAAGAATCGTATCATAAGTTCGCGCTCGCCCGCACACTTTCGCCGCACGATGGGAGGAAGGCTAATTTTAGCCAAAACGTTTCCTACTACAATTTAGGCAGGACTGCTCACAAGGGATTGTGGGTGAATTATAGAATATTGTTACACTGTTGGAAATCACTTTTTTGAGCCCTGTTCAAAGTGCAATAACGTGCAACTCGTGGTCCAGTGACAACGGCATGTTTATTTTTCTTGCAGACTTTGCATGCAGGAGAACGAAGTGTGTTTTATTACTAGAAACTCTTCACATTATTCATTTCTTTTTTCCCAAACAAACCGACTGAATCACAAAATGCAGCAAATTATTAATCCCCCACATCCTTTTTCAAATTCGTGTGTTAGCTGAGGATGAATTTTATTAACAGCTTGTTTCTCAGTATCTGCAGACATGCGTTTTGAATTACCTTAGAATAACATCAACCTGTAAGGAAATCTTGAAATGGCTAGTTGTAGCGAGAGTGAAAGTTTGCCAAGTGATAGTGATCATTTTGATTCACTTTAGAATAAAATCAATTTGTAAGGGTATATCCACAACCAAGGGAGTTATTATATTTCCTAATTTGTTTCCAGAAGAAAGAAAAAGAAATTGCAAATTCAAAATAAAGATTCATTTTGAATTTGCAATTTCTTTTTAAAAAATATTATTTCACATAGTTATTTTTAAAACAAAGTTCAGTTATCTGAAATGTAATATATTTAAATATCTTACATTTCAGATAACTGAATTTTGTTTAAAAAATATTATTTTGCATTAAAATAATTCATGAAATCGTCATCACACGCGTAAGTTATGTTGAAAAATTATGAGCGGGACGTTTCGGTAGCGACTTCTACCTTCATCAGCCACGGAATGAGACACATGGTAAAAGCGTCAGTTGATGCCAAATTTCAAAATCGCTTTCCAAATAATAGGGATGTTAAAAGGTGCATCAGTATTGCAGGTGTTAGGGGTAAGGTAGATTTCAATGCTTTCGCGGTATCTGAGGGCATGCCGATTGCTGAATGGGGTGATTCGCTTAACATTGTGCCAATCGAGAGCCGCGGACGTATCGCTGATGGTTAAAATTGAAATGGAGGTGGAAGGGCTACCTTTCTTAAAATCAGCGATATGCTCCATCAAACACCTGTTTATGCTGTGGTAAGTACTACCAATATAGTGGGTAATGCCTGTGGAAGTGTTGATAGGGATAGAGTAGACACCTTGTAAATCTAGGGGTTTATTGAGATCTCTGTCCTTAAGGATGAGTTTGAGAAGATGTAGAGGTGGTTTGACTGCAATCCTGTAGCCAAAAGACTTGAAAATAGAGCAAACTTTATGAGTGAAGGACAGGCTAAAGGGCAAAGTGCCAAAACTGATGGGTGGTGGAAGGTTCAGGCAGTAAACTAGATCTATTCTGTGATTCAAACCTCTTGATTAGTCTATGTAATAAGAGGGGTGGTAAGCCATGCAATTTGCAAATGTTGATGATGTTCTGATATTCTAGTTGAAGAGCAGAATGGCTGTTGCAAATAAGGTTGGCCCGGTGAATGTATAACTTAAGAGCAGACAGTTTGTATTTTCCAAAAGTGCGAGAATGGTAAGGGATGATATTATGGGTGGCAGAAGGTTTCCTGTAAACAGAGCGGCCAACGTAACTTACGCAAGTGATGGCGATTTCATGAATTATTTTAATGTTTTGTGTGTTACGTGTTTTCCTGCCAATTCTTCTCACTATTATTTCACAGTTATTTTTAAACAAAATTCAGTTATCTGAAATGTAAGAGAGAGAGAGAGAGAATGAAAAACATTACAAAACAAAAGAACCATTATACTGAGCAACAATTTTACCCACCGATGTGCCCATTTACTACTGCAGCTGGGAAAGTATGAATTCATTGGCTTATTAGCAAAAACATCGAGGTTTTCACTGATATATACTAAATTTCCACTGACACTATTGAAGTTTCAGGAAAGAGTAAACCCACAGGAAAAAATATTTACAAAATGGTTTTTATTTCATGCAGTGAGTGGCTGCTTTTATGTTCAGATTAAGCCATCCATGTAAATAATAGAAAGCAGTTACATTGAAGTTCCTATTCTTCCCCCATCCCTCTTGTTTTGTTATGCTGGAGACTTCTTTTTGGCTACTATCATTTGTTAACTTACCAGCCAGTTTGTTTGTTTGTTTTTTTTTGTTGTTTTTTTTGGCCACTAACTTTTTTGGACTTACCGGCCACTGGCCGCTTAGCTAACATTCCAGTTTGCACCTATATTCTGCTCCTACTAAATGTGTTGGTGGGCACCGCAGGTCTCCACACACCGTTCATAACAGTTTGCTGGAAGTAAAACTGAAACATCATATCACACCAAACGTTGATCTCTCACTCCTTATTCATTATTGTGCTCGTATTCAGTGCCGACATGCAGGGATCAAAGACGAGTTGCAATGACATTCAGTAATGTTCAGTGATGACACCCTATCAGAAGATGCCTGGTAAAAAAAGAAAGACCAGGCTGTATATGGAAAAGATGCATGCTGCACACTTCCAATGTAATGGTTTGGAAAGCCAAAAAGTATGACAGGAAGACAACTCGAGTGTTTGTGAAGGGTAGTATTATTTGTCTCCACTATGTTGATGTTGTAACTGCCATAAACCAAGTGGTCATACAATTTTTGGAAAATATGGATATTGCACTGTTTCAGTGTGTCATCAATCACTATCATAATTGACTCTTCAAGATGGGAATGCCCCCCCCCCCACACACACACACACACACCACCACCATCACCACAGTATGCAAAATCATCGTATCAGTTTCCAACTGAACATACCAGAGTCATATTTTGTAAAGAACCTGACCCCAGATTCGACACCTGAACTTTTTTACCTCCGTTGGGAACTTTAAAAGGAGATAGGATTGGAGTGACATACTGTTAGATGGCACTCGACAACTCTTTGCTTGAATTCACACCTACATCAGTACTTGTCTTCCAGCATGTGACCAGAGATCATTTAGAAGACTGACTGCATCTTTATTAATCACTTTTATAATATATCAAGTGCTATAACTTGAGTATTTCAGTCATCATTAAGATACAATCACTCAATCAGTTTAAATAAATATAACAGTTCAACTGAATCAGTTAGAAAAATGTTTTAAATAAGGGAAAAATATGTATAAATCTAAAAAAAAAGTTATTCCCTTTTATTTTCTCAGTCATGAATACAAAATATCAAAATGGATTTAAACATAACTGTTTCCAATTCCAGAATTTCAATAATCAGTATAGTTATTACATAAATTGAACAACTACCACTGTAAATTCAAGTTCCCAAAACATCATGGAAAGGTTTTAACCACCAATACTACTACTACAACTAACAGTTTTATACCAAAATGAATTTATTAATGCTGATTCCTGTTCATGTAAAGTAACTTTATTTTGTATTTACTAGGTTACATAGTTATCACAAACAGCATGAGCATAGCAGCAAAAACATTTTTGATTTCTATGGTGATATGACCAGGAAAATTTAAGGAAATAATTTAGATTTTTTTTCCCAAAAATAAAAAAACAAATACAATCAAACATGAAAAAAAGAATTATCTACATATTACATATAAAAATCACCCAGTACACTTCATGCACATCTCCCCTGTTTAAGCAAAAATAAAAAGGATGTTATAACTTGCCTGAATAGTAAATGTTCTAGCCATTTTGTCAGTGGCAATATGAATTTCTTGGACTGAACCATCTACAACACTGTCAGGATCACTGGACATTAGCCTTGAATACCGCAGTTTCTCTAATGCATCGCTGGAGTTGGAGATAAGCTCCCGAATGAAAACCTACAATTTTAAGAAGCAAAAAAATTTAGTGTAACAGAGAAATATGGGGGAATGTACATTTTCATGCAAGCTCATAAAAACGTTTATATTTACATGAAAGGAAATATGATATAACTTATACTTCATATCAACAGTTAGCAGCAAAAATACAGTAAAAAGAACAACATCATTCACTAATAAAAGTCAGTTCATCTGTAAGCAAAATATTTATGTTCACATAAAATCAAGCTCAACAGATGATATTTCTACAAGTACTACATGAATAATCAAACTGACACACAAGGAGGTAAACAAGCCAATAAGAAAATATTCAGTGGCCTCTTACATTGTAAAGGACAAATGGAAAGTGCCAGATACTATCCAACAGTATAGGCATTTCTATAAAATGCACTGAACAGAAACACGTGGAACCCTGACAAGATATTTTTATCCTGCTAATGCATTTTTCCTGACAACTTGCAGGCAGCAGGAGTAATTGTGGTGAAACAAAGGCCCTGATCTCAGTGCAATAAATATAAATAATGGATATTTTATTTATATACTATACTTTACATATTATTTACACCTTACACACACACATATCACATTAATTGATTGCATAATAATTAACCACTGGACAGTTTAACTTAACACCTTTTTTTTTTGGGGGGGGTTACCACCAGACTTCTCTCCCAGTATGTTACAAATTCTTCAAAACCTGCATTTTGGAAGTCTAATTTTGTAGTTCAGATTATTTAGGCAGACTTTTGAAATCAGTTTAGCTCTGGATGCTAAAGTCCTGCTCTACCGTGATGTCTTATAGTGATCTCTGTTCAGTTCAAAATTAGCTCACTGGACACACACAATCTTATGTATTCAAATTATCTGCTATAGATACAATTGCCAAAATCATGGAATAATATTGTTTTCAGAATTCACAACCATTGCGAAACTGGAAAGGCACTTTCAGTTAATTACTATTTTCCAGCATTTTCAGGAATGACATGAGGTTGAAGATTCCCAAATTCTTGCAAAAAAAAAAAACCCTGGATTTTTGGGTTCAGAATATGATAAAAACCTGGAATTGTAGGCTACACCTGGAACACAAACAGGCCTCAAGCAGACAAAATGAGTAAAAAAATATACCTGCAGAAGTCAGATAATAGAAAATCTCAAAGAACTTTCACCATCAAGTTTTTATGCAACAGACCTAAGAAGTGTGGCTATTTTTTAACTTAAAAATTTGGCTTTGGCATTCGCTGAGGTGTAAGCAGTGGTGTCTCCATGACTAAAAATTATGAGGAAGCTTATAATTGTGCATCAAAAACTGCCATGCTTCGAAAAAGCAGGCTTGATACTATAAACTGGTCCCAGAATAGTGGAACAAGGTGGCTTACATCAGGTCGTGTAACAGCTGTATATGAACTGATATCTTTGAATACAACAGTGTGTTTCTGTGAATAATTCCTGTAATTCAGGACTTCCAGCCCAAACATCTTGAAACATACACAAATCCTCTGATCACACTTCATTTCATCTAAGCAGTTATGTAAACTCACGAAATGGCTAAGTATGGGCAGCAAAGATCCATGAATAGTAAGAAATATTTTTACATCCCTAAAAAGTTGTACTTCCGTGGAAAAACTATAAAAGCAGGGCATTGTTTGGTGGTACATCACATTCCAAGCAATATATGTATCTCCCACCATCAGCTGACCAATGTAAGACTTTATCAGGAGTACTTTCAGCAACATTCCGTGCACTGTCACCCATTAAGGATAAAACAGTCTTCCTCTGAAGACAAGATTTCAAATTATCTGTGGTTACTAAGCACTTCTAATAAAATTTTCCTAAACTTAATCTTATTAGTATTTTTTAAGGGCACATACAATATAGTTTGTGGCCCTTAAAAATGATAGCATATATAGCAGCATTATTCCAATTTTTTCAATACTAACAATTACTGATGTCTAGGCGACCCCTACCCATTATTATGCCTCTGACCAAATGACATTTTCAAACTGGATCTAAACATTGAAAAATACCATGCCCAAGATGTCCAGGGCATGTAAATTATTAGTCTGGGCAGGTAAAAAAAACAAAAACAAAAACAAATTAATTGCCCAGTGCGGGCAACTAAATTTAAAAATAAAAGTTTGAAATATGATTTCTTACTAAAAGGAAAAAGACAGTCGTCACATGTAGTGTGTTTAATTTCACTGCTAATCACCCGAAGTTGTATTATTGTTACAGAGTGCAGAGGACAGAAGAATTTCATTTCTTTAATTACATTATGCTCTAGGTCCAGAAACTGAAACCATATGTAGTTTTGCTCCACATATTGTTTACAGTCAGCTACGGGATGCATACCTCTGATGGAACTAGCCTACGGTGTTTAGTGACAAAAGGCAAAAACTGCAACAAAAGGAACATGCCAGAATCGCTAAATTTCTCAAATACCAATTTCATCATCATATAATTTCATACCGATTTCAGCATCATCATCTTAAAACTTGATATACACGCTTTTGTGCATGGAACATTTTGAATACAAATTCTTAAAACGAAAATGCAAAACATGTAAAAAAAGACCTATTTTTTAACTTAAAAAAATTAGGGTTCGGATTTGCTATTTTAAAAGATAAGTTTTCCTCTGGGCATCTAGCTTTTACTACCTGGGCAAGTAAATAATTTCTGCATATGCTCAGCTGGGTATGTAACTTTTTAGACATTTTTTAATCCCTGATATGGTGTGAAATTAAAAAGCACTTAATTGTGTGCACACTGTTCAGTGCAGATGAAACACATTCCTCAGAACTGAACTCTAGCCAGACATACGTATAAATGATCAGTTCTCAAGTTTGTGGCAAGAATGTACCTTATACACTATCACAAAATCATTTATATATAAGCCCTCCCCATAGCTTTACAATTCACAATTTTTAAAAAGTCGAGAACCACATAAAGCTGACCCTGAAATTTTCTTTGGAGAAATGAAACTTACTAAAATAGTAGCAATGCAGAATATGCATCTTCATATATTTAATGAATATTCCTACTGAAATGTATGCTTCTTGATTCCTTGCAGTTTTGACATGCCACATCAATCAATGGAGCAAACATTTTCCCTTTGTTCTTCAGAGAAATTAAAAGCTCAAAAAATTTGGTCCTTTTTCTGCCTGTGCTAGATAGAGCCAGTACCATCTCGTGTGACCTGTAAGCAGGGTTTTAAAAAAACAGGTATTTTCGGAAAAGCCCAGCCCGAGTGAGTTTTATTGGGTTTTATTGGGCTTTTCTTTTTGCAGTTTAACATGGTTCTTCAATATTCAAGCATTGATAGGCAAGTTATACATATAATATAATTGCATTTGAAGCAGGGAATGCATTCTTTTGCTTTTAAAATAATTACCCAAATATTGTATTTTAAAATGTTTGCCAAGTCAATACAAATTGGCTGGAATATCTTAATATAATGTTACAAGCCCAATTTTAAATGTTCTCAACACCAATTAGAGCAAAATTTTGTACATGAATTTACATTACCAAATAATTGGGCATTCATCTACCTGTTTTGTCTATTGTTTTTTGTTAAACACTGTTTCCAGTACACCCAAGCTCTTCATAGACTGATTTCAAATATTAAGTGCTTTATAATTGCTCAGTACATTTTAAATGTCTTGGAGCAGAAAGCATACCATAAAAAAGCAATCAACTTCCTTAAGCAAAAAAAGAAATTGTTATATTGCTCTGACGAAAATAAAAAATAAAATAAAAATAAAAAAAAAAACAATAAAACCCACCTTGGAGTGGATTTTATTGGATTTTTCAAACTGGGTTTTTTACAAACCCTGCCTGTAAAAGTTGTTCTCACAACAAAGTGAGAAAAGTCAATGCTAATTTGAGCTTTAATTTCAATTAAAATACAAGTTATTGTTTTGTTTTTTTATTCCTTACAGTCTGTTTTTTTCAATAACAATTGACAAATTTATCAATTGCAGTTTTCTGCCTATTTTTAAGCAAAATGGAAGTTCTAAATCAATTGTGTCAGCTACATCTGCTTGACTTCAGTTGCTTGGAATTTTGTCATCGTGGCTGGTGTAACACGAGCATGCTTGAACGAATACTGGGAGATGTGGGTTTGATTCTCATTCCAGGGTGATGTAATTTCCAAGTTTTCTGATCAGATGGCTACATACAAAACATTGAAAATACTGCACCTTTGTACCAGTAATGACACTTGGGAAGACCAGATTTTTAAACAGTATCCCCAGGTGGTGGAACATTTGCCCTTAAATTTTGTTAAAAGTCATCACGAATGCTAAGGTTATTGGAAAATGTCAGGGCTATATTCAGAATGGGAGTTCACTACCTTCTTTCAATATCACATCAATTCAGGAAAGTAGAATCAACCATACCATTGTTATCATACATTCTGCAGTGTGTTTTCCTAATTTCCCTGATAATTTAGTGTGTTCCACTGAAAAGCCACATTTCTACGTTGGTTTCAAAGCAACATAATGACAGCACCAATTCTAAATTGCAATCACCGCAGCAGCATTCCTTGTGGAATCAATGAATTTCAAAATTTCATTGGAAAATTCATTTTTTTCTTAATCTCGGCAATTAATAGATTCATCTATATTGGTGTAAACCCTTTCCTGTTGTCCTGGAGCCAATACTATTCTTTCCATTATCTGGTTATTAAAAGCTAGGGTGTCAACATTCTTCAGTGCCAGCACAACTACCCTACAATTTGTCAACATCATCGTCTCCGATGTTTTGTCCAAATACTTCAGTGATTAGGTCCGTTACTAATGTATTCCTACGTAATGCTCATAAAATCCTCCTGATTCATAGAAACTACACAGTTGCTGACACCAACAATATACGAGATATTCCACCCATTTTCTAACATTTTGGTCGATCCACATGTTACCGACCAAATACCCAAACTTTTTGATTCTGACTGGTTGCTTGGCCGACAATCAAATTGAGCTGATGTGCGTAACAATGCACAAAATGTGCATTCTTATAGGTATGTTTAATAACAGCCTGGACACCTGCGTGGTGACCCTCATCACATTGTACCGTCGTAGCTCTGGGGTATCAATTTCTTGGCTTTGTCTACAACTTTTTCCAAACTAGCTTGAATACATCCAGTGATAGATTCTGCATCATGTCCAGGGAGATTAGTGAATTCCCAGAATCTCTCAATTGGTTGTCAGTTACCTAAAATGTATGGAAAAACAACAACCAATTGGGAAGCAGATGAAACATCGGTAGTTTCATCTGCTATCACTGCTACAAAACTTGTTACATTTTTTATGTGGTTCTGGCAAACAGTGAGCATACAGGCTAATAAATTGTTTTGAATTTCTTTTGATGTTCCTTTAAAAACAGTGGCATTAGTGAGATGGTCTTTTAGAGATGCATCAAGTTTTGCTGAGAAGTTTATAAGACCTCTGAAAACGCCTGGATTTAATGATTCATCGCGTTCATGTCCTCGAAGTGCGAGCTCAAATGCGCCGCAAAACAGAATACAGTCAATAATTTTGGAAAGAACATAGCGATTTTTGGTTACTTGCTCATTGTGTTTTTTAACATTCGAACGAAATGCACTGTCAAGCTGTTGGCGAATATCAACCTTTCCCAGCAAACTAAACTCTAATGTGGAGTTTAAATGTGATTGGGGGCAGTGATGTTTATTTATTTTTTTATTTAGATGTGATAAATCAGCAACACCGTAACTCACCCAACATGAATCACTACTTTGTTTTGCAAACAGGAGACAGTGAAAACAAAAGAGCCTGTTAGTCAATTCACATTCACAGATCCATGGATATTTCTCACATAAGTCAGGTTTGAATTCCCTTTTGAAATCTCTAGTTTTACATTTTGTCACCTAGATCAGCTTAAGGCTAGGTGTTGGCCAGAGCATTTTAATTTAAATTTTTCTTTCTAGTGGCAACGTTGAAAAATGTAATTGCTTTAGCTCAGAAACACTGATTTTACTAAGTGCCATCTTAACTGTTTACACATGTTCTTACACACAACAATAAAACTAACCTATAAAAACTAATAAACAGATTAATAACTGATAAACAACTACACTAGCCACTTGTTGCCGCAAACCAAGGGAGAATCCGGACAAATAACAAACTGCCAATCCATCTGCGTGAGCTCCCACACACCGAAGACTGTGCGAATTGAAAGCTTATGAGCGGTGCTTATTCGTCGCACACATGCCTCTTCTTCCCACTGGACAAACTGGTTTTCAAGTAGTTTCTTCTAGCGCATGTGCGATCGACGTAAGGCCGGCCAATCTGTGCTGCTAACTTTCGAATTTTATACCATTACAGTTGCGTCTTGCCAGGGTACTTGGGGGGGGGGGGGGGACGTCATTCCGAAATTGGCAAAACCTGGAAATGTGTTTATTGTTTTATTTTATTTAACTTGTTATATTTTAATTTCTTTCTTTCGTTTTCTCTTTTTCTGTTTTGGGGGGTTCCCGTGCTCATGTGCACTAATAGAGGAGCCGCCACTGATTAATGCACGCATTAATGAGGCCCTTATGTAATCCTTCCTTGAAAATAGGCAGTGTTTGATAGAATTTGCCTCTCATAACAATGATTTTTCTTCCAAATATGAACATGTTTTCCCTAATTTCTTTTAGACTTCCAACTGATTGTTTAAAGTTTCATCATTAACAAACCTTAAGCCTTGAGTAGTTTTCATTGGTATGCTTTCCAATTTTTTTTTTTTTTACTGTGCTTTCGTATATGTGGGCAAGTGTAGCTACTTTCTTGAAAGCTGCAAGTGTGTTAAATGTATGATGTCACAGCAACATATGACAACAAATAGACAAGGTAACATAAAATGTAAATAGCCATTTCCCACAATATCACGGCCGACTTGGCACTTTATTGAGAAGCATTTCAAGAAGTGACACAAGGAGAGATCAGGACTTATTTCTTTATATGATATGATGGATTGCCCTTTTAAAATGTCAAATTGAACAAATTCAGAAATAGCTGATCATAGATTTTGAACTGGCAAAGTTCTGTCGGTCTCAGAACATAAACCTTATGTAGTTTTCAATGGTGTCTCTTCCATTTTTTACAGTACTTTGATAAAACCTCATACATGCAGTTATGTGCTTGAAATTTAATGTGACATATGTCAAGTAGTGATAGTAGTGTCAAATGAAAACAAATACATGCTGCCTTAAAGAAAAAAAAACTTTCAGAAAGTCAGAATGTCATGTAATGTATGATGCCAAGAAGTCATGGTAACATCAAATGTAAACAAAAGATGTAACATATAAAGATCAGGGCTTGTTCCTTTATACAACATATGATGGTTACTTTTGGCTTTTAAGAAGACACTCACAAAACAAGCATTTATTTTTTACACACTCTATAATCTAGAAAAATATCTTAGTTCTTGTTATTGCCCATTCTTCATGCCTCCAATTCATTCCTCACATTTTTGCAATTTGTGACAAGTAGTACCTAAAAACACCAAATTTCAGTTCCCAGGCAAAGATTTTTTTAAGTCACATTTAATAAAATGTTATGAATAAGTACATCTTCACAGAAACCTGGAACCAAAGTCCTAAGTGTTATGAACAGATAATTATTTTCAATAAGTAATCTATGAGAAAGGATATTTAAATTTTTTTAAACTGTACTGATGAACAGTTATTATTACACAGAAATACAGCTTAAATATCATGTAATGATCTAACCTCCTTCTCAGAATAAAGAGATTTAGCCACAATATCAAGAAGCATTCTAGTTTCTGCCTGAAATTCCAGCTTTTCAGAATCTCCTGGGAAAAAAGGAAAGTACTACCATTATTGTATTACAACAAAAATATGAGAATTATGACAAATGAATATTATGAAATTATTTGAAAAAAAATAACCTGATATTTTTTTAAACATTACATTTCTTGATTAGTGACTATCTCTGATCACACATCTACAATTTTAAAATCACATGAAATTATTTTGCAGTGTTTTAATAACAGCAAGATATATAAAAAAATTATAATTTGCTATTCAGAGTTGAAGAAATATTCTTCGCATAATACGTGGAAAATACAACATATGACAACAAATAGACAAGGTAACATAAATGTAAATACACACAGATACTTGCGAATTTGCCGTCATGGGTGGTACAACGGAATAGCACGCTCAAACAGTAATCGGAAGATGCAGGTTCGATTCCCACTCCACGGCGACAAATTTTCAAGTTTTCTGATATGATTTAATTCACGTGTGAAACAGTAATTACAGTCAATTTGGCGATGTCTGATTGCTGTGTTAATTATTATAATTTGCTAGTTGAATTATCTAATTAATACAACTTTTGAAAATATTTAACTTCAAGGTTTGTACAGTAACATTATCATTAAGTTTCTAGTCAATAAAGAGGTGCAGCAATCAAAAATTTTCACAAGACTTCAGGGATGGTTCAGAGAAAAGCATATTTCATAAACTAGTGTTTATGAGTGATGTAAAGGCGGCTTTATATGGTTGAGCCACATGCTTGCTGTCCACAAACATTTTTCAACCTTGAAATCATGGACAAAGTAAATGATTTTATTTGAGACAACTAGCAAATCAGAGTGATAGTTATTGCTCCCAGCACGTAAATCAGTGTTGGTATAGCATGGAAAGTATCATCGAAAACAATTTGGACTACCAAAACTTTAATGCACTTTAGGTTCCCCAGACTTTAACAGAAGAAAACTAAATGGCACAAATGCAATTCACTCACATCAACTTTTGCAGCAGTAAGAGAAAGAAGAATTTCTGTAGTCCATTATCACATTACAGATTAGACTTTGGTGTTTCAACTCATTACAAAAAAAGCATTCAGTTGGAAAGGAAATGTTTAAATTTTTAGTCTCATAACACAGGGGAAATGCATACAACCCAAGGGAAGTATCTTGATTTGTATAATACCAGCTAAAGTTCTGGCAACAAAGTAATTCTACAAAAAATCAGTCCTGTTTTTATTTGAAATGCCTAGTATTTTTTATTTACTGAACAGTTAAAAACAGCTCCTTTAGCAGAACTGCACAGTGTACTGGAGTTAATGGCTAAGAAAAAAATTACCCCTTGTTTTAAAGAAGAAGAAAAAAATTTACTGATCACAAAATAATGAGACTGGTAGATAGATCTCTTTCCAACACTATGAACAATGCCCAATGAGTGAACTATTATACCAGTTGTAGCCCATAATACGGAAGGCTATCTTATTCAGATAAACCATAAGCACTCGGGCAGTCATTCTGCTATGCCATCAATAACATGTTAACTACTATGTAGTAATCCTGAGACTACTGCCTGAATAAATCTGACACAGCTTGTTGTGCTCACTTAAACGCCAAACATAATATACCATCTGAAGTGCATACCACCCTGCTGAGGGGCTAAGAAATTCGAATAGCAAAGAAGTCAATCAAAAGGTTTTTTACAATTATGCAGTTTCATCATCAACCATTCTCAATCCACTGTTGGATGAAGGTCTCCCCAAGTCTCTTCCAAAACTCTGTCTTGAGCAATTCTCTTCCATGTCACTCTGGCATGCTTTTGAATTTCATACAGCTATCTCCCACATGATCTTCCTCTGGGTCCTTTGCCTGTCCCTTGGTGTCCAGTCAAGTATTTCACTGTCCATCAGCAGTCAGATCTATCAATATGTTCACCTCACTGCCACTTGAGGGTCTTTATTTCAATCACAATGCTATCAACCCTTGTATTTTCTGGAGCCACAAGTTTCATTTCTACCTTTCTTGATTAAACTAAGCATGCATTTCTTCATGCTTCTTTGAGTTGCCTGCAGCATCTGTATGTTTTTTTAGTTAAGGTACATATTTCTAATCCATAAGTGAGAACTAGAAAGATGCATTGGTTAAGCACTTTTCTTTTAAGACAATGTTATTGGGAAGTATTGCTCTTGAAAACTGTTCTGTTTCTCTTAAATGCTACCCAAGTTTTATACATCTATTAGGTAATTTCTTCTTCTGTGTGGCACCTCACTTGATAACTGTTGCTCAAGACAAATGTAGGCATCAGTGGCGTCTAGATTTGCACCATCAGCCACTAAATCTTCAGTTCTTGTAAAAGTATTGTACATCAATTTTCTTTTCTGTAAGTTCATCTTTAATCCCACTTCTTTACTCCAATCAGCAAGTTTCTGGATCATCCTCTGCAGTTCTGAAGGAACACTTGCAAAAATGACTAGTGTATTACTATATACTATTGCATTTCACCAATAAATAATTGGTAAACTTGAAACAACATTGAAGCCTTTTTTTTTTTTTTTTTACTAGTTTAATAATCCTCATGAACATTTAAAGCTGTAAGGAGACACCCACCTCTAATTTAGGACCACTAGTTGCACAGAAGATAAAGAATAACAGCTGGAAGTACAAACACAACATGGCCCATGTACTGCCCAAAGATTTCAATCGAAAACCCAACAGTGTGGTATTTAAATGTCTTGCCACCCAGAAAATCCTGTTATGTGGAATGCACAGCACTAATGGTTTTAAGTAGCAAATGTGCTACCACAATGCAACTTAATATACTAGTGATTCAATAGTGCAATTTAATATTTTATTCCCATTTCATACACTTTTACTCATTATTTTTAAGTTCATACTGATAAAAATAAGTGCATAATTATGTGAATAATGCAAATAAAACATGGTTACAAAATTCTTGGTAGTTTTGCTAAATATATATATACACTTGTGAAAAAGCAATAGAACTGCACAAATTTAAAATTGCAAGTGTTTTTTTTTCCTTAATTTGGTTATTAAAATTTATTTCATAGTAAATTCACTTTCTACACATTGTATGAAAAGCAAAATTACCTCTAAACATACAGGGTGTCCGAGAATTATTGGACACATTACAAAATTATATAAAACAAAACATTAAACAGATAGAAACTGACTGTACTAACTTACAATGCAACTACACAAGTTAATAAATTTCCATGTGAGATCCCTTGGTTGCTCGTAGTATGTTCAAGCAATACTCAATTTCATGTCATGTATTGGCAAGCATCTGAGGAGTTATGGAATTAATAGCAGCTGTGATACGCTGCTTCAGTTCCTGCAAATCAGTACAAGGCGTCTGATAGACACAATCCTTCACATAATCCCACATGAAATAATCCAATGGAGTTAGATCTGGAGAGCGAGGAGGCCACAGAATGGGACCACCACGCCCAATCCATCTGTTGGGGATATGCTCATTTAGGCACTTACGTACACGCGTTGACCAATGCGGAGGTGTGCCGTCTTGTTGGAAAATGACGTCATATCTTTTGATCTGGGGTATAGCAAAATTTTCTAGCATATCCAAGTAAATGTCACCATTTATGGTTTGTTTGGTTGTTGTTGTTTTTTGCAGAAGAAGAAAGGGCCAATCACTTCTCTTTTTGATAGGGCGCACCACACATTAACTTTTGGAGAATCACGTTCCAGTTCAATAGCAGCACGAGGCGGTTCACTGCCCCATATCCTAAAGTTGTGACGATTCACAATACCCGATACATGAAATGTGGATTCATCACTAAAAATTACAGTACTGAGAAAGTTTTCATCATTTTCCACTCGATTCAGCATATCCACAGCGAAATCGTATCACTGAGTGTGATCATTTACATGCATCTTTTGCACTATTTGAATTTTATAAGCATGAAACTTTCATTTCTTGTGCAAGATATCGTGAACTGTCGATTTCAAAATGCACAGTTCTCTGCTTGCTTTACGAACAGATTTCCTGGGGCATCGTCAGAAACTTTCATTAACTTGCTCAACCATCTCACCGCTGATGCTAGGCCTACCGGCTCCTCCACGATGTTCCACATTGCCAGTTTCTTTAAACTGTTTCATCCACCGCTTAATTAAATTTGTTGACGGAGGATTACAACCATACTCGAAACAGTACCGTCTTTTAACTTTAATGACAGACTTTAATTTCGCAAGCCATAACACACACACACACACATCGCCTTCTGCTGTATGGATGACATGACTACTGATTATGCATTTCTCATATTCCTCATCAAGCCACACCTAGCGCCATCTATCGGATTCTGGGAATAACAATTCTGCAAAACAAAAATATGGAAACCGTGTTAGTAATATGTGACATAGAAAAACAGACAATGCTCATAGGTTTTTTTTTTACATAATTTTGTAATGTGTCCAATAATTCTCAAACGCCCTGTATTTTAATACAACAGGTGAGAAAATTTTGCAACTTGCACAGTGTAGCATTCAAAAAATGACCAAAACAGTTCACCATTACGCGCTAACTTTTTTATAAATGCAAAGTTTCAAACTTAAAGTCAGTTTATCCAATAAAAAGAGATACCACAGAAAGCAATTTTGGAACAGCATTTCTAACTAATAAATTAAATTTGTGCTTTTGGAAAATGAAAAATCTATTTTACCATGTGACTTCTCAGTATCCTTTATTATAGTGTGGTAATCAGTTTCTTGAGCAGGTTCCTGCTGTGAATACAAAGATGAGGCCACTGACAAATTCCGTCGTGCTGAAATTTGTAGGCCTGAAAAGAAAAAAAAAAAAGAGTATGCATTAGAAAAGAACACCATGGGTACAAACACTGTTGCTTATTATGATGGAAAGATGGAAATACAAAAAAAAAATCATAGTTCCTACTCTTTTTCCACTGAAAGAATCAAAGACTTTTCAAGGACTCATAAAAATTTTCAAAACTATATTCATGCCCAATAAGAACGCACATGAAACACTAAAATAAGTTGTAACAAACAATCAAAAAGTTTAATTAAAATTACAGTTATATCTAAACATAGGGCATACCTTGGTGAGGTACTATTGTTCCACAAGATTTCAGGCTTCCTTATCACTGACACAATGTGTTACACATTTGACAAATATATATATACAGTATATATTGAAGATACCATGATCAGAGTAAATTCCTGGAAATGGGAATGCACTGGACATATTGCCAAAAGGATAGACCACAGATGGACAACCGAAATTCAGACTGGATTCCTGGGCTGCAAGCATTCAGCAGATTGCAAACCCAGTTTGAGATGCTAGTACATTACACTTACACCCCCTCGCATTCGCTTATTGTAGTTCAAAAGAATTCCCCTCGCATTCACTTATCGTAGTTCAGAATCACAACCGCGTGAAAACCAGAAAGGTGACAACTATATATTCCTTATTCCAAGAGAGCGTTTCACAATACAGCGTACTCACCTATGACATTTTGTCGATAACTTCTCTTCAATGAATTGCGGCTATTCTGAAATTTGGTGAACGGAAACAAAAATCAAGTACTTTTCAAGGACTTTCAAAGGCCCTTGAAAAGGAAAACTAAATTCAAGGAGTTTTCAAGGACCATGGGAAACCTGAAAAAGAAAGAGTGACGAAATTGTGGTTCTACCAAGGAAAGTGTTTCACTCAAGGTTCGTGCTCTTCCAAGCAAAATAAATTCAAGCACTTTTCAAGGACTTTTCAAACCGGAATTATCATATGCGTGTACTGTCGGTCGGTCAGTAGGTAGGTATTTTAGTAAGTTCAGACAATTAATCTTAGCTGGGGCTGTAGCACCTTCAATGACCTGCAGTTACTCCTTACAAACAGTGTTTATTTTATTAACTTTGAATTGTCCTTCTGTTTTGTTATTTTTCGAAATCATTTTATCTTGTGGAATATTTTGAAAGGGTACACTATTTTCATATTCATTAGCTGGTATAACACTAATTCTTTGCTTTAACCTTTTATTTTTGATGCATGACTTTCATGCATTTTTTTTTTTTTATGCAGTAAGAAGACAAAAAGGTCCACGCATGAAGCAATTCCTGGAAGTTCCACCCTCTGGCAAGAACGTGTCCCTAACCCCAGTAAACAGAAGCCCATCGCAATTTGTGAATACATCATCCACTTATTTTACTCACATGGCCGATGCTTTACTCTGTAGTGTTATCATAGCCAAGGCACCAGCTGTCCACACACTCATCTGGGTTGAACGCAAGTTCCACTATTTGATCAGCTTGGTGTTTTCATTGGAACTACACAGAAATCTATACACCTTTTTAGCACAAACAATTATTTGACACATGCACTTTCATATCATTACTTAACAAAACAAAAACAAAAACAAAAAAAATTTTTTTTCAAGTACTATTTACAGAGCCTTAAACTTTTTTAAATACTTTCAAGGAGCGTACCAACCACGTCACTCGTAGGAGGCCCTAAGTTATCGTTTACTACAGACATAACATACAAACAAGACAATTGCAACTATGGGAGTACCAAATGGATAGAGAGATGTTTAAACGCAACACAATCCCTGCATGTCTCACTGCGGCTGCCATAGAAACTGTCACCAACTTCCGATGTTCAATTCCCCACATCCTAAAGCTCCGTTCATGGCCAGTCTCTGTGCGGTAAACAGAAAGTGTTCTTGGTCAAATCACATGGTACTACGGGTTCATTCAAGGTTATGCACTCCAATTTCAGAAAACAGTTTAAGGTTTAATGTTGCAGCATCGTCAAAAAGTGAGGTACAGAAGATGGTGAAAAAACAGGAGACAACAGGCATATTGTTGAATGTCCATGTCCACAGGAGTGGACGTCCCGCAACGACTAAAAACTCAGAGCGGGATATGTGAAATCTAAATATTAATTCTAAAGGTTTTTTACAGTAAGACCAGTTGTGAGAGAACGGCTGAACATAAAGATCTTACCATGTAGATGTGCCAGTCGAAGAGAAAAGTGAGATTGGGGCAACGGTTCCGGCGTTGTGGGGCGGCAAAGTTCCCATGTAAAGTTTATGGGAGAAGCATGCGGTTGACTCGCACTGTTGAAGGCAGAAGTACAGAGGGACTCATAGTCCGAAGTCTCTCTTCTCTGCGAGCCGTTGTGCAAAACAACGCTAGCAGGAATTTGAAAGTTCTTATCGGAACAGTGAACACTCGGAAACCTGATTAAGTTGTGCCATTGGACTGTGTGATGTATATATACAATTTAACATTCATTCGATCCAGTTTATTCACGTAGGTAAGACGTTTCTCATTATGTAAAGATGTAAATAAATGTTTTATAAGAGTTTATTCTTTTAAAAAAAAAAAACTTATCGTCGATTTTGACGGGTTTTGTCTATCAGGGGAAAAAAAAAAACTTTGTCGATTCCGACGGGTTTTGTGTACCGGGTTCGAATCTCGGTGAGGCCGATCCAATTCGATCCAGCTTATTCACGTAGATAAGACATATTTTATTACGTAAAGATGTAAATAAACATTTCGTATGAGTTTATTATTAAAAAAAAAAAAAAAACTTATCGTTGATTCCGATGGAAATGGTCTACCAGAGGGAAAAACAACTATTCGTTGATTCCGACGGGTTTCGTCTACCGGGTTCGAATCCCGGTGAGGCATGGATGTTGTGTTTGTCTTACAGCACTGGCTCTCTCCCTTGCCTGAAACCAGTGACCCTAAATTAGGGACTGGTGACTGCTTATAGCCCATTAAGTTGCTCACAGTGGTCGTTAAATCTTCAGTCACAAAAAAAAAAAAAATCACGAACCTGGACTATTGTCTTTACTGAAATGGTTGAATGAATTTGTCAATCAAATAAAGTTTAAATTTTTGTTTCATACGAGTCTTATTTCCAAAAAAAAAAAAAAAAAAATGTACCATCTATTCCAACGGGTTTCGTTTAGTAGGTTGTTTAATTCCCCAAGCAAGTCTTTACAGTGGCTGTCCCAAGAAATTGGCTTGTCACCTGTGATTTACACACAGAGCAGCAAAAAAGAGCATTTGTCCGTATTGAGTGTCTGTAGTGCAGGAACTGCAGGGGCCAGATTTTGCAGAAGGGATGTTACAATGCAACTGGTTTCATGCCTCCATCCTGAACATAAACTCATATCATGAGTGCTTTTGAACTCTGTACATGTTATGTCTAGAGTTGTCTCTCAGATCCATGTGTCGATGTTGCGCTGCACATAGTTGTATCCACTATATCTAACACTATATTCACTGTGGGAGGGAATCCATTGGATGCAGAAACATCCCAGGTGTCCAAATATACAGTCATATATCACTGATGAAACACTAAAATAGTCCTTTATTACAGGTTACATAAGAAGGTTACAGTCGTTAAAAATGCGGTAGTTACGATAGATTTCAAGAATTCAAATGAGTCGCACTGGCGTGTAATTAAATAGAAATTATGTTGATTCCTCAGTATATTTAATTACGTGCCAATACGGCTCATGAATTGACCGAGAAAGTACGTCGATTCCTCTTTCTATTTAATTACGTGCCAATAAGACTCATTTGAACTCTTGAAACCTATCGTAACTACCGCATTTTTTAACGACTGTAAATTTTTTATGTAACCTGTAATAAAGGACTATTTTAGTGTTTTATCAATGATATATGACTATGTGTATATTTGGACACCTGGGGTGTTCCTGCATCCAATGGATTCCCTCCTACAGCGAATATAGCATTAGATATAGCGGATACAACAATGTGCAGCAAGACATCAAAGCATGGATCTGAGAGACAACTAGACATAACGTGTATAGAGTTCAAAAGCACTCGTGATATGAGTTCAAGACAATTATTTCTCCACACATTTAAAACCAGTCATTTTTTAACATGATGCATGTTCACGACAGACTTCTTGATATAACATTTTTCTCAGACAAAGCGTGGTTCCACCTGTCTGGGTACGTCAATTTGCAGAATGCACACTTGTGGGCCGAAGCGAATTCACATGCGATTCATGAACATCTGCTGCATGACCTTAAGACTGGAGTGTAGTGCACCATGTCGTGCAAGTGCTTCATATGGCCCATATTTTTAGAAATGATGAACACAGACATGTACTGTGAAATTATCAACACATTTGTTAATCAGTTGGACAACATTGAGTTACAATGTGGCTACTTCCAGCAAGACAGGGGGACTTGTCACACATCCAAAAGGTTTATATCAGTTGCAATCAGCTTCTTTGGAGATCGCATAATCTCCAAAGGAATATGGTCACCAAGGTCTCCAGATCTCACTTCCCCAGATTTCTCCTTGTGGAGCATTTGAAGGGAAATGTCTATGCAAATAAATCACGCACACTCCACCAACTGAAAGCAAACATCCCCACTACAACTGAAGGCATCAGCCACGTTCAGCTGATTAAGACATTCACAAACATGCAGTGCAGGATTGCCACGTGCCTGCACGAAGAAGGTGGCCACTTTCAGCATTCGTTGTAATGCAACACGTTAGACATCTCTCAAGGTATGTATTACAACAATTACGTGCTCCCCTACCTTGTATATTATATCTGTAATAAACGATAACTCGGAACCTCCAACGAATGAAACACCCTGTATAATTATTTTTTGTGGCTGATTAGCATAGGAACCTCCATAACAAAACTGAATGTCAAAAATACAGACTCAATGAACCTTTGGATCACATTCATTAGATGCAGATCACCAATCCCAAGTAAATTACAGCAGAACCCTGGTTGCAACTACAGAAGGGATCATCATTTGAAAAAAAAAAAACTTCTTGTTATATTGTCCAACCTTTTTCACTATTTAGTAATGTCCATATTAACCCTTTAAGTGGCCGATGTACCTGAACCAAATCATACCCCAAATTCTCTGGGCATCTCACAAGTGTTCATATAGTGGCCTGGTTTTACAAAAGCTATGACAAAGCAATTCCTTTTCCCCTCTTATCTCAGCAGTAACAACCATAAGCTGATGATGCCCAATGCGTGCTTCACAGGGTTCAGCGGAACGCAATACCATTCCCTTCGGTGTGTCACGAAAAGAAACGCAGAGCCGATCACAAGGACGGGTGGCGCGAATGGGAAAGTACTCAGACGGACCATGTTTCCACTGAGACTTCCCTGGGAGATTCGCTCGCCATACAAACTGTTGGCCGACAGCCTTTTATTTCACACTCACAAGTACAGATACAAAAATAATACAATGAAAAAATAATTAACACCTCTGCCATGGCATGGCATGCAAGCCCAGAAGTGTATTTTATTACATCGAAATAGTTTGATTACAGGCACTCATTTTCGGGTATATACTAACGTTACAATCTGGAGATCAACCGTAGTCTACCTGTTTCCTTTGTAGCTTGATTTCCCTCTGGAGACTAGGGCATTTTGTCTCCAGACTGGAGTGTTTTGTATCGAGCTTTGGGTGGAAGCGCTCATTTGCCTTTTGGCAGTTAGGGCAGTTTGCTTCATTGGCACATTCTCTATGTCAATGCCCTGCCTGGCCGCAACAGGCACATGACTCAAGCTCCTCTGGGCACTTTGCTTGGAAACCTGTTGCAGCGAAAGCAACAGGTTTCCCTAAGGAATTCTCAGCACCAGAGAATCCTCCAGCGGAGCGTAACTTTGGCTTTTTTTAGGCACATTTTGAAGTCTTCTGGGGCCATTTGGAGCGCCCAGTGGACTGTGCCAAAACCCCCTCCAGAGAAAGCCCCAGCGCGATAACTGTGAAGGGGTGTGACGTCAGAGCCAGAGGGCCATCGCAATCCCTCTCTGCTGAAGCTCAAGGGTCAGAGGGCGAACGTAAAGCGAGTGCCAGGCTTCGAATATCTCTTACATTGCTTCCCATTCATGGTTGGTGTTGAGCTTTCAGTTGTCGTGTACGTGTGTGTGTGTGTGTGTGTGTGTGTGTAGTGCTTTTATTCAACATGCCTGGAAAATGCTGTGTGCCTTTATGTAGATCAAATTACAAAGGTGGCCGAAAGGCATCCGTATTCAACTTTCCTGAAGATGAAAGCCTTAGAACAAGATGGATAGCTTCAATACCAAGAAAGGATTTTTTCACCCACTGTGAATTCAAAGGTAAATTAAGCCTAATTGTTCTCATGATAGCATGTTCAATGCTTTCGTTGTAAATACAAATATAATTTAGTGAATTGTACTTGTTATTGACGGAGTAAAATTTATAGGCTAACCTTCCGATTATCAACTAGTCATTTGTTGTCGTTTAAATAATATTGGTAATTAACATTTCATTTCTATATAGAATTCATAGTTATTAGCGTTCCAATTAAAATAAAACCGCACGAAATATACGGATATTATCAAGTACTTAGGTTAACCAGGCAAAGATACTGGCAATAAATAACTATGTCATTTAATAATCAAGATTTCATTTCTATAAAACGTCATTTTTTTACTCTCCAGGGGGTTTTGGTTCAACGGCGTTTTCAGGAGCTTCGAGTCGTGTCAGCCAGTCGGTCGAGGGTCGGCCCGCTAGCTCTGACGTCACAGACCTGTTGGGAGGCTTTCTTACTCTCCAGGGGGTTTCGACTGTGCCCTTCTTTCCCCGTGGTTTGATGGGGAAGAGAACTCGGCACCTCTCAGGGTCTGCGAGCTCATTTTGACTACGGAAGCCATGTTCAACTGAGTCCAAGTCATCTCTGGTTTCACCATAGACGATCAGCCGTGGTAGCTTGCGTTCCAGACACTTTAGGTGGTACAAATTCTGCATGTAAGCAGTTTCATTGTAGGCTTCAACAATCTTTTCTACCCCTTGTCTTCTGGCATTCAATGAGCACTCTACCCTTGCTCACTCTCTTTAATTCTTTGACTCCATACCCATGTCTCCTCGGGTTGATGTTCGACTCGACATTCTCTTTGAGGTCAGCATCAGGTCTCTTTTCATTTGGACAAATTAGCACGGTGTGTTGCGTGCGTAGCTTGTGCGACACCTCCGGCTTACACCTTGGCTTGGGCACGGCCGCTTGTGCGTAGGTCCGAGCTCCTGACTGCGCTGACTCATCTTTTTCCACGAAACGTCCTTTTAAGCGTTCGATCTCCATTTGCTGTTCCACCAGGGCAACCTGCATTCGATCAATGATTGGCCGCAGCTGCCCTCTGAGGTTATAAGAGACTCTCGTCGTCGGGCTGTCCAGCAGTTCATTCATCTCCCTGAACAACCCGAGGAACCCTTCTGAGCCTGCGCTTACTCGAGCGTCACCGTCCCCCGTTTCCGGGTTCTGGTTACCCGGGCATGATGTTTGCCCGGGTTATCCTGCACTTGATCCACTCATACTGAATGGAAGGACCAGCGCGACGGCAACACGGCGGGACTGGATTGGTTGGAGCAACTAGCCCTAACAAGGGCTTTTTCATTCGTTAAACGAACTCACCTGGTTGCAGGCGTGCTAAAACACGCGAACCGTACGTGCCTCCTGCACTGTGATTCACACACCAGTTTATAGTATTTTCCTGCCTCGCTCCCCAGGGAAAACCAATCCGCCGGTCGTAACAACCATAAACCAGTCGCAGGTAATGTTTGGCCTCTTCTAGTTCTTTATTTTCCATTCCATTTTTCAAAGTATGACGGAAAAAGGCATACCTTGCATCATGGAATGATGTCCATGACCAAGGTATGCTTTTGGTATCCATGGTGTACCCTTGACATGGACACCATGCCCACTGGAAAGAAACAAGTGACTAAAAACATACCTCTTCTTCCTTAGGTTCTACACCATTGTTATAGCTGTTTTGGTAGGTAATCAGCCAGAAAGTATTGGTGTACATCATTCCCCTAAATTATCAATTTAAATAACAAGCTAATGGGGAAACAATGCTTTCTGATGTGCATATTCACTCACATCAACAGCATTCGGCCCTCTTCTTAGACCACAAATTAATTCGTTCGAACTGATTCCAGTCCAATTTGCTAACCCCGAGTTAATTCATTCCAGCTGATTAAAGAGTTAATAACAAATAAAATTGCAGCTTTTCATCTTAACCATAATGGTGACACCAGGATTCAAAGCTGGTGGTGCTAATCAGAAGCTAAGCACCTAACATGACAGCCAAACTGCCTCTTGAATAGTTTGTTAGAAATTTTATCAAAAATGTGTTTTATAGCTTTAACGCACTTTGCATCCAAAAGGTAGGCTATTATCTTTTATTTTATTTTTACTGCTGCTTTGAGGTTGTTTATGAGTTTTAATTAATAATCTGAGATAATGTCAACATAACAAAAGAAGTGCTACCTGCACAAATTAGACATATTTATCTGAGCTTCTTGAAATCTAAAACTGTTATATCCTGCATGTGTTCTAAATGAACTTTGGGGAGGCACTTTGAAGAGTAGGTTGACAGGAAGGTTAGAGGGATGGAGCCCACCATAGCCCTCTCACTCTTAGACGCCCCTCATGGTATCATGCCTGATGGGGAAAGTATGTAATAACTGTGCTGTATCATTCTCCTGCCTCTCTAAGACTTAAGCAATAATCTAAAATTAATAATGCTCAGTTAGCAAAAAGTCATATAGTTGTGCATGAATCACTTTATCATTATCAACAACCAATCTTGATCTACTGTTGCATGAAGATCTGCACAGATTCTTCCACAATTCTATGTTCAGAAGTTCTTTCTCACGTGGTTTCAAAGCTTCCTAATATCATCAATAGATTTCTATGTCATTATTTTCTGCACCTTTTTTTTTAGTATCTTAGTATCAAACAGTTTTAACACTCTGTGAATAAACAAGAAAGATGACACCACGTTCTCAGGTGTAACAAGCACAAGTCTTTTGAATCCCTTCTGACATGAAAAAAACATTTCAAAACAGATTTTTATAAGAAAAAATTCAGCAATAAAGATAATGCATTTATACCTCCAAGAGAAAATCTGCACATAATTTAAAATGTGCAACACAAGCAGTGTTCTTCATAGTGTATTGAACTAGTTACAAAAACAAAACAAAAATACTAACTAGACTTCTACACAATCAGTAAAACATTCACAAATTGAAATAGCTACTTTCAGCCACTAGTGGCTGAAACATGTCTTATGAAAAATTACAAACTGTGTACAAAGCATTTCTCATAAAGGAAGATATCCAAGGTAAAGGAATCTCAATGTGTCAAATCAACAAATGCTTATTTTCTGGGTTACCTTATAGTCATGGACAGTCCTTTATAGTGTGGAAGAATCACTTTAGCGTGAATTTCTCGCATTCATAGTGTGAATTAATCACTGGTAGTGTATACAGAAAAAAACAATCCAGAATTTTAATTTTTTTTTCAATGAGTGGGAGGTGATATTTTGTCTTCTGAATCTTAATTCAGTGATATTTTCGAAAAAAAGTGCTGTTCATTGCTTTATTAATAAAATTGCTTGCATCAGTCCTAAACCAATCATTCAGGTGCCAAGGTAAGATTGCCATCTCTCTAAAACAGCAAGTAAGTTAAGATTTTTTTCTAATTTACAAACATTTTTGAACAGCTATTTTTTTATTTATTAAGGTCAAAACTTTATATATTTTACATGAAATGGATTTCAACCATACATTTTGGCCAATTTGAGGAGCTGGAACTACTTGTCTCCACAATTATTTTCAAGTTTGTATTCTGATGTTTACTTGACTCTAGGTTTTCAAAACTTTAAAACAATTAAAAATTACCTATTTTGTGAACCTCAGAAACTTTATGTGGGCAAGGTGACCATTTTTTTTTTTAAACTGTTTCAATGATAGACCAATGTGTAGACTTACAAATGAAAATTGTACCATTTTGCATCTCTTCCTTTTTCTATTTAAAAAAAGTGAGGAACATTTCCACATAATTTTTGTGATTTAGGAAGTCCTATCATCTCTCTGCCCACCTCCTCTTTGCATTTTTATGTTAATAATTTGTATCCTGTTTGTACATCTGGAGTGCTTTACCATGACTAATTTCATTGAGATATTTTAATACACACATGCTGTTTAAGATTGCCACTTTTCAAAAAATGAAAATGTATGTAAATTAAAATCTTTTCTTTTATTGCTTACCTAATTGTGCAGGTGCACCTAATTTGAAAGGACTTAAATGTACAACAAATATAACTCATTGTGTATGGTACAAAATGAGATAGATACCTCTCATGCAGTGGCCTTGTAAGGTGACATACCAGAATTAGATAAACACCTTTGTACAGACATGGTGACAAAAAGTGGCAAAGACAAATCATTCTGAAAATAAACAGTCACAATTTCTATTGGTCCTCACTATGGCATTAATTTTACAAAAAAAAAAAAAAAAATAAAAAGCTCTAGAACTTCTTTTTAAATATATAGTGTGCAGAAGTGAGATTTCACTGTCCTAAAATCCATACATTAGAAGAACTGGTGGCTTGAATTTTGTCAAAGATGAAGTTAATATTAAGTATCTTGCAGAGTGGTTTGTGCAGACTATACTGCCTGCTAGCAACTATATCAGGTAAAATGCTTATAAGTATTTGATTCATTTTCATCCAGCTTTTCTCATTTGTCCAGTAAAAACCTGCAGCTATACCCTGGGGTTTGAGTAAAGTTACACAAACATCTCTGTTTTGGGGAAAAACATCACTGACAAATGCTAAGAACCACTTATCACTGTAAGCATATGCAAGATATGATGACTTGTGTATGTCATCAGACATAAACATTTCCTTCCTTTACAGTTATGCAGAACACATACTTCTACAATATCCAAAGCAAACAGAATATAAATTCTGAATTTGCTTGTAACACTTGCTGGTCATCCATTAACACCTCTCAGAAAATTTGAAAATTTCATCGCCCTGGAATGGGAATCTAACCCACATCTCCTGATTCCCATTCATGTATGCTAACCATTACAGCACCCAGGACAGTGGAGTTCCAAGCAACTGAGACCAAGCAAACTTGCTTGAAACTTCTCTGTCCCAAGTAGTGTAACGGTTAGCATACTCAAATTGAAATTGGGAGATGGGGGTTCAATTCTCACTCCAGGGCGATGAAATTTTCAAGTTTTCTGAGAGGAACTTGTACAAAAATCTAGCGGATAATGCTTACCTTGGCATTCCTTTCTAGCGATGGGAACATTTCACGCACGTGTTTTCCGGTCTTTGTTGATGTTATTGTCCTAAAGTCCGTTGTATGCGACGACTGGCTTTACTTCTCACACTTTTCGCTGGGAATACTCATTGGATCTTTGCCTTAGGATTCAAACACATCAATTTTTACCGTTCTTTATACTCGAAATTTTCGTCCATACTCTGGGCATCCTCAGGAGCGGCGATTTTACCACCGAAGTTCGTGGTTAACTTCACACTAATGGAGTCCGATACTCCTTGCTGCCATTCGGCGGATATACTTTCCTTGATATATTTCGTTATCAAGCCCGGTGGCGCCATCTATGTTTCATTAAAACAACTTTTTTTTTCTTGTCCTATCCTGGTTTTCTTGTCTTTTTTGCCGGTTTTTCTTGTCTTATTAGTTCTTTTCACAGGCCCGATAATGTGCTAGGGTTGTTCTGGTTACATATCCTTGCTTTATTTTTATAGATTAATATTGCTTCTTCCCTCCTCATTTGCCTTTCCGATTTTTTATTCTTTTTTAGCATTTTAATTTCATCGAATTTTGGGAATGTCCGGTTTTCCATGCAGAATTGCACTAAAGCAGTTTTGGCTTCTTTTTTTTTGCCAGTTAGATATGTGTTGTTTAAGTCTTTTTTTTAATCTGCTTTTCGTACTTCCAATGTACGATATTGGGGGTATGTGAGGAGGGAAGAAGCAATATTAATCTATAAAAATAAAGCAAGGGTATGTAACCAGAACGACCCTAGCACATTATCGGGCCTGTGGAAAGAACTAATAAGACAAGAAAAACAACAACAAAAGAAAAACCGGCAAAAAAAGACAAGAAAACCAAGATAGGAGAAGAAAAAAAAAAGTTGTTTTAATGAAACATAGATGGCGCCAGCCGGGCTTGATAACGAAATATATCCAGGAAAGTATATCCGACGAATGGCAACAAGGAGTATCGAACTCCATTAGCGTGAAGTTAACCACGAACTTCAGTGGTAAAGTAGCCATGCTCCTGAGGATGCCCAGAGTATGGGCGAAAATTTCGAGTATGAAGAACGGTAAAAATTGATGTGTTTGAATCCTAAGGCAAAGATCCAATGAGTATACCCAGCGAAAAGTGTGAGAAGTAAAGCCAGTCATCACATACAACAGACTTTAGGACAATAACATCAACAAAGACCGGAAAACATGTGCGTGAAATGTTCTCATCACTAGAAAGGAATGCCAAGGTAAGCATTATCCGCTAGATTTTTGCACAAGTTACTTTAAAATATCGCACATAAAAGAGAATAGTAGAATGATTAGAGCTATATAATAGTCAGAATTAGAACTACTAATTGGAATTTTCTGAGGTGTTACATGGATGACCAGTAAGTGATACAAGCAAATTCAGAATTTATATTCAGTTTGCTTTGAATATTCTAACGATTTCCCATGTATTATGAGGAATATTTCTTCCTTCATTGATTTATCTGTGGATGACCAGTAAGTGGTACAAGCAAATTCAGAATTTATATTCTGTTTGCTATGAATATTCTATCGATTTCCCATGTATTATGAGGGATACTTCTTCCTTCATTGATTTATCTGTGGATGACCAGTAAGTGGAACAAGCAAATTCAGAATTTATATTCTGTTTGCTTTGAATATTCTATCGATTTCCTGTTTATTATGAAAAATATTTCTTCCTTCACTAACATACTTCTAGACTTTTAGAAAGTGATGAAACCTGAATCTTATTTTTCCAATTGCTGTAGGTACAAATTTATGGTACTTTAGAGTTTGTAGTAATGTGTGGCAAACACACTTGGAAATCTCATTTTTATCTGTTTTGCAGTAGTAGTAATGTCTTCTTAAGAAACAAAGAATAACTTAATTCATTTAATTTCTTGATTTGCAAATTCATATAACTGTGCTGAAGTTAAAATTTGATTATTACTGGATGCTGCAAGGTAGCTTTACAAGCATGTCTTTTCACAGGCTCACCCATATCACATGGACTTTTATCAAGACTGGTTGAGAAAAAAAATATGATTCTGCAGTTATTCAAAAATCTTGACAGATGACAAAACAAATAGGCACAAGTTTTTTTTTTCTGTTGCTTTTTACTGGACTACTACTAGCACCATCAGAAAAATACATAATTTCTCTCCTCCTTAAGGTAATGCCTTTTTTTTTTATTGTACAGACAGCTGCAGTTGCGTATTGTAGATGGTCACTGATTGATTATACATGCACCTGTGCCTCTTGGCTTCCCGGGATTTAAGATGGCACACAGGCAACCAAAGGGTGGTTGTCTGTTTTCCCAGTGAAAACCCTGAATACAGCATTCATATGCATTTACAGAAAATTCCAGGTGTTTGCCAAGAGTTCATCAAAAAATTTCAGAAGCTTAAAATTTTGCTAAAATCACAGAGCTTTGTTTTATATTTTGCAAATTAGGGAGAAATTTATCAAGCATAGAATTCTTATTACGTCCTATGGGTTCCACTCTTAAAGGTGTTTTTCAGGATGTGTCACATCTTGAATTAAGTGGGAAAATTTCTCAGTATAAAAATTGATCTCTATAAAATTTATTTTTTATATGTATGCCCAATGGAGAGAGGGGGCACTGTATGTTTTTTAAACTGGAAAATGTTTGCAGTCCTTATCATAACCTTTACAAATGACATAAGCACAAAAAGATTTTTTCAAATATGATTTTAACAAATGATCATGATTTTAAATTTTGTGTTAAGAAAAACTACAAATTATATGCAAAATCACCATTAGAATAGTTTATCTGATGTGAATCGGAAAAAAAATATTTGTCATAGGTACGTGGATCCAAGAGTCAAAAAATATGGTCGTCTGGTCACCCTGGGAGACCAAAAAATTGTCCAAGGAAAACATCACTGAAGAGCATGTAATTGAAGAATTGGCGAGAATGTGCTAGTACCGTATTTGTTTTCCAGGAGGAGAGAAACTAATGGCTAAGAGCAAAACATTCAACATTAGTTTTTGGACAAAAGTGTACTTTACTATAATATAACATAATGAAAATGCCATTGATGCAATGCTGACATGCTGCCATCTATCATCCATTTTAGAACCAGTTGGGGGCCAAACATGGAAGGTTAAGCAAAAGAAAAACATCTTAAGTCTTATCCTGCATTGTCTAACCTATACAGAAGGTTGAGTCATTATCATTGACAACCACCTAGGTTTACCTCTGCTCTCTGAAGTAATGTTATTCAGTGATACTAGTGACTAGTCATATAGTAAGCACCACGATAGCTGAATGTAGTACTTTGCTGTATGTTCTCGAGAGATAGCAGTAGTTGGCTTCTATGTAACCTAACTGTTCCGTAACCCTAAACCATTAGGATTAAGGTTGTGGAACAGTTAGCATTGGCAAAACACTAAGTCTATTGCTCATTTCACAAAGTAAAGTGCAGCATTTTTTTTAACTTCGCAAAGGATTGCAAATTTTTGCTTTTGTAGCAATGAAATATTAAATATATGATATACAATTGAAAGTGGGTGCTTTTTTTTAATTAAAGTTTTGCTTTTATTTTTTTCATTTATCCTTTTTCGTGGAATTTAATATGCTGTAGTGACAACTACATTATCTGACATCTAGTATGCTTTATTTTGAGGAAAACACTTCAGTAGGCAAGTAACAAGTGATACATGGAAAACAGTGTTTGCATCCATTTTTCTCGAGAGGTCATACCAGAATAAAAGTTTTACAGAGGTTTGTTTGCTCCTTCATGTGAAGCATTGTGGGCATAGAAGCAATCTTTCTTAACAGCAAATGTTCTTCTGAGAGAGCATGCTGTTCATCCAACATATTACAATGCCATTGCCTATTTTTAGCAGGATGCTTGCTAAATCTTCCAAATAAATTATTTCACAACACTGCAAAAAATGATTTGGAGACTACTAAAGCCTGGACATATTAATGAACTTCTTGAAACCTTAAAAACACAAGACAACTACTTCCAAAGCAGTTTTATAACAATGATTCAAGGTAAAAATGCAGTGATTGGAAAGCTACTTTTTAAAGTAGCTTGCTACAGCTACAACTAACTTTTTCTGAAAAGTAGCTAGCTACACTACTTTTCAGCTACTTTTTTACATTTGAATCAAAACTACATATTCTGAGGAGGATCTTTAAATCTAAATCCTTATATACTCTGGGTATGGTATTCAGAGTTAAAAACCAAGGTAAGTTCAGGGGTGCTTATTCTGTGAAATCAAATTTCCTGAAACCAAACCCAAATTTCCTGAAATTAACGTAGATCAATACTCACAAAAAAAAAAAAAAAAAAAATCAGAATATATGTGTTACATTCGTAATTTATTTCCCAAGTTCTGATATTTTTTTAAAGAACAGTGGCCTTTATAAAATTTTACTAATTGCAAATTTCCAGTGTTTGGCCCTTCAAAGCTATAAATAATACTTATAAAAAGTAAAATACTGAGAAAAAAAAATAAAAAAGCTGCTCAGGAAATCTTTGTCATTGCATTGAAACCAATGGCAAAGATTTCTTGAGCAGCAACCAGCAGGCATCCCAAAGGAAAGGGGGAGGGGTGAACAAAAAGTCAGCAGGGAGATCCTCCCTAGATTTCTGTGATGATGAGATGAGAAGTCTTGAAGGTCAAAAGCAGCAGACAGAGTGGGTGGGGCAGGAGCAAAGGGGCACTGCCAGGAAAAGAAAGGGGTGAGAAATTTCTGTTTGGAGTAGCTCTGGGCAAACCAAGCACCAAACCACAAAGGAAAGCAAACAGTTAACACACTTTTAGAAGACAAATATAACATTAGGTTGGGGTGGGGGCTGGGGGGGGGGGGGGTATTTC
This sequence comes from Macrothele yani, assembly GCA_039090855.1. Lineage (NCBI taxonomy): Eukaryota > Metazoa > Arthropoda > Arachnida > Araneae > Macrothelidae > Macrothele > Macrothele yani. The sequence goes on from CM077004.1 coordinate 47,285,085, forward strand.
TCCCAGCTGAATTGGGTAGACACAGAGTGGACCTTTTTCTCTTCTACTCTGTGGGGGTAGATTGGCAGTCAGATTTCTCAACTCCCAGTGGAATTGAGTTTTGCTTTGGCCACCAACCAAGGGATAAAAATTCCAAAAAAAAAAAAAAAAAAAACGCCGAAAATTCCCGGAGTACAATGCCGCCGAAAATTTCGTAAAAAAAAAAAAAAAAAAATCGCCGAAAATTTCCGGTGGAAAAAAAAATAAAGCGCCGAAAATTTCCGGAAAATAAGCACCCCTGTAAGTTACCCAATTTATCTTTGTATTTACCTCAGCTCTGATCATTTTAACACATTTGGTGGTGCATATTTGAAGCTAGATTGATTAGCTGAGAAGCCCAGGGAATTCATTTAAAAGCCATATAACAATCTGTATCTGCAAATTCATCTTCTATGATTAAAATAATCAAATCTCACAATTAAGGAATGGTCTCCAATAAAACCCCTAATGGACACCCCAGAACGCAGTAATCTAAGTCCTGACTATTCGTCTGCGATGGCTCAGGGTTCAAATCCTGCTGAGGCATGGATATCATGTTTGTTTTATGGCACTGGCTCTTTCACTTCCCTGGAACCAGTAGCCTTAAAAGTAAAGATGGGAAACTGTTTTTTAGCCCATTGAATTGCTCACTGTGCTTGTTAACCAGAAGCCCCCCTTCCCCAACCAACCAAAAGCAACCACTAGAGTGAATGCCTTGTACTCACTGTCTTCACAGGCCAATTGAAATTCCTGGTTAGTAATTTAGCAAACTTTCACAATGAAAATTAAGTCAGGTACATTATTAAAGACAGAGAACACTTGGGACCAACTATTACAGCCAATTATGCTTCACGAAGTCTGGAAATGTCACTGATTTGAAGAATCTCTTTTTAAAAATATCACAATTTGTAGTACAATTTTCCACCACAAACTATTTTATTTTGTAGCATGCTACTGTTACAACTACATTTTTCTTTTTGTTGTTTTCTTTTTGTTGCAATGCTACATGCCACTCTACTCTAAAAGTAGTGTGCTACTTCCAATCACTGGTAACATGTATTTGTCTCAAATGTGTGTTATTTGCATTTGGCTCAATGAAAAGAGTATTCCTTTTTGGTGGGGGTAACCTCGAAGATACTCAAAAGTATTCATACCCTGTAATGTCATGAGCAACAATTTCAATTGAACACTTGTTTATTGAATGCAACTTAAGTCAATTCCAGTTGCAAGCAAGAAGTCTTAAATTGTATGCAACCCGCAGCAACAGAGTTGGTGCTTCCGATATTACACTTCCCTAGTTCGAAGTAATCTCAATGCTTAGTCATTACAGTGGGCAATTGATTGGACGAGAATGTAATACTATATAATCACTTCAAATCCCACATCTGATGCGTGATAGATCACTTTGGGCACTTCTAAACTGCTTCTAACAAATACTTAAAAAAAAAAAAAAAACTACTATTATAGCCCACTTCATAATCTTCAGCACTCGACTGGATGAAAGTTTCAAAACATGGAAACGTGTCAAGGTCTTTGAGAAGAATGAGAGGGCAGTAGACAACCAGAAATTTCACTCAGAAGGGATTGTATACTACACTCACTACTGTTATTACAATGCTATAAGTTAAGCAGCAAGTTTAGGCAAATTTTATGTCTACTCACTTCTAAATGCGATTCTCCCGCATTTATATTGGTTTGGCACACGATGTGATTTAAACAAAGTCACTAGCCGCGAAGTATTTCTCACGCCGAAACGCATGGAGGCTGCCATTGTTGTTGACTGAGAAAAGGAAGGAACTGCCCGATTCGAAAACCAATGTTTCCAACAAAAGCTCGGGAAACTTTCCAGAAGAGTCACAGAAGCGTTCCAAAATGTTATTCGAAAAAAACAACTTCACCTCGCTCACAGTCTTTTTTTTTTTTTTGATTGGAGGTTTTTTTTTTTTTTTTTTTTTTTGATTGGAGGTTTAACGACCGCCGTGAGCAACTCAATGGGCTATAAGCAGTCGCCCGTCCCTAATTTAGGGTCACTGGTTCCAGGGAAGGGAGAGAGCCAGTGCCGTAAGACAAACACAACATCCATGCCTGACCGGGATTCGAACCCGGACCCCTTACGGACGAATGATCAGAGGCCAACGCCTTAGACCACTGAGCCACCGGGGTGGCACAGTCTTTGCCCATATATAAGCACTCAGTCAAGGCTATGATGGCCTTGTCACAGTCTAAAAACGAATTGCCACTCAATCTAAAGGTTAAAATTCAATTGTGTTTCACAGATTTGGACGTAGATGCTCGACCTTCAACCCAATTATAATTCCACGTTAGTAATCAGTTTTTTTTTGTTGTTTTTTTATTGGAGGTTTAACGACCACCGTGAGCAACTCAGTGGGCTATAAGCAGTCGCCCGTCCCTAATTTAGGGTCACTGGTTCCAGGGAAGGGAGAGAGCCAGTGCCGTAAGACAAACACAACATCCATGCCTCACCGGAATTCGAACCCGGGCCCCGTTCGAACGAATGATCAGAGGCCATCGCTTAGACCACTGCGCCACCGGGGAGGCCGTGACAGATTTGCAGGGTCCAGACCAAGAAGGTTAGAATAAGATATATGGAAATGCTCTGATACATCTTGTTAATGGACCTTATTCATGTGACGTCAGAAGTGGATTTCTGCGTACCAACATGGCTGCTGATTCAATGTTTTCCCTATTTGATTCAAGGAGGTTATATTACTGGAGCACCACTAGCTCTGCCGCCATAGGTCACAGTTAATCTGTGGTGTGACGTCACAAGCAGGCAAAAATGAACTAAATTATACCGTTGATGAAACAATAAGATTGTGTATCATTGATAAATGTTATTGAATTACTCGTTTTATCTGTTTATACGCTTAGAAGCTTTTGTTCCATTGGTTTCCAAGCAGCTTCTCTTCTGCGGCTGCGTCGTGCCTGATCATGACGTCATTTCCAGCACAGACGGTGACTTATGGCGGTCAATGCTGCGTGGATAGGAGTGGTGTCTCCAGTAATATAACCTCCTTGATTTGATTATCCCTTACTGTTGCCTAATTTTTACAATCCTAACGTCATGGGTTCTGCCGTGGAATTAATAGAGCTACAGGGCGAAGAAGAAGAAATTAATTTCTTAGAAGAACATATCAAGGTTGCAAAAATATACAAAGACAATTTTCTGTTCGATGTTTATTTCGCATGACGCAGGAAAGCATCGCCGTTAGTCATAATGAAGTTTTTAATGTAGCATTTCTCGTACACGCTATATTAAATGTTCATGTTCTTATTGCCAGACATTGGCGAAATATCTGAAACATAAAATTTAGTACCTTGTTTTGTAAAACAAAAACATTTCAAAGCTCAGACAAATACGTAATAAGGAAACAAGCTAGAGTTCGCACGCTAGGCAATCTGCTTAAAAATTAAGTGAATGTGTAACATTAAATAAAAGAGAAATTATAGATATGTTTGTTTGATTCTTTGAGGAAAGTAGAACTTAATTCGTAATTTACCGATCCAAATATTCCATCAATTTTCGCCTACCTTTTCTTCCTTTTTTTTTCTTTTTTGAAATTGAAATTCGAAGGCTTATATACTACAAGGTTTCAACTGCCTTTGATTCGTAGTGTCATAACATCCGAAAGCTTTTTCGTTAAAGTGGACAAAACATATTGGAGAGTGCACATCGGAATGAAAACCATCGCGTTTCATTTTACACAGCCATTCCCTTAATAATTTCGTCTTTTGCAGCGGAAGATTAAAGAATGTTTTTCTTTCGTATACGCAATTTAGGTTGCAGGATTTATTAGCACAACCATACGATGAGCAAAAGTTATACATGTCGTTAATAAATTTACGAAAATCGCATTTTTCCTGAAACCTTGCAACGTAACGCCATGTTGAGCAATGGGAAAGCGCATGTAAATAAACTCTTGTTGGTCCTCTGCCACGGAAAGGTTTTCCCATGATGCAATGCGAGGTGAATAAGGTCCATGACCTTCAAGATACCTAGACTGGAAAACCGTAAGTTAGCCGGGCAACATTTGAAGTTTAGCGTTGTACGGAAAGAATCTGTCACATCTTGTTCTTTACTATAGGCGTTCGTGTGTTTATATCAATTACATCCATATTTTTTTTAAATGTATAACCAGTAAGATTTATTTTTTTGTTTTTATAAATAGTGTGTATGTATCGTAAAGTATTTCAGAAAATAATAAAGCCAAATTTAATGAGCTAAGCAGATTTTTCAAACGGTTATATTTTGCGTAGCGTACAGATGTACCAATAAGCAAACAACTGGCCAGCAGACACTTTCATTTTGTAGGTTTCCTCATAGTAATTGTGATACTTTGGGGAAGTGGGTATATGCTATAAGACGTGCTAACTCGAAACAAAGCTAAGCCAAGCGAAAATCTGACGATTGCCATTTAGGAAGAGGTATCACACAACTTTGCGGTCTCACTATACCGGTATCCCCTGTCTGGAAATAGAAAAGAGAAGTGCGACGACCAAGTTGTCCCCAAGAGAAAAAAACGTGAGAAAAAAATGGAAACATATTCATATTTTCATCCGGATTTAAGTGCTAGTCACAGCAGCAATGTTGCTGTGACTTGCAGTTTCAATTTAGGCTTCTCGCCTTCTTTTCTAATCTTTCTCTAGAAATAGTAGAAGGGTTTTAGTATTTTCAGTGCAGGATAGTTAGCTAGTAACCTTTTGCACTTACTTTATCTCTAAATATTAAGTTGAGGGATTCAGTTTTTTCTAGAACCTTGTCTCATTTTCCATAACTTGCAGTTTTAATCCAGGCTTCTCACCTTTTTTTCTAATCTTTCTCTGGAAATGATAGAGGTGTCTTAATATTTTAAGTGCAGGATAGTTAGCTAGTAATCTTTTGCACTTACTTTATCTCTAAATATTAAGTTGAGGGACTCAGTTTTTACTAGAACCTTAATTGCCTCATTTACCGTGACTTGCAGTTTCATATTAGGCTTCTCACTTCCTTTCGTAATAATAAAGGTGAAATAATAAAGGTGTTTTAGTATTTTAAGTGCAAGATAGTAAGCTATATAGTAACCTTTTTCACTTATTTGATCTCTAAATATTAAATTGAGGGACTTAGTTTTTACTAGAACCTTGTGTCATTCACCAGACTGTGTAGGGCTCTAAAGGGAAGGTTTCTGGTTAAACCTACACATGGTTTGTTTGTTAACTCGTTTCTTTTCTCAGACTTTTCATCCTCGAGATTTGTAATTGTCTAAACTCTAAATTATATGAAGAAGACATTTCTTTCTATCATATTTAATTTTACTTGTTTTTTCTCCCGTTGAGCAACTATTACGAACTCATAATACTGCGGGGAAAACTTCCAAAATTAAAAGTTTTGCTCTGGCCACCTTGAAATGATTATGTAACATAACTTAGAATGTGAAGTGCGAATTTCATGCAACTAGATCACGCGGTTTGCAAGCTACTGAAGCCGAAATATATTTTACACATAGGACAAGCGACGTTTCCTTTTAGTTATTTCATATCCTCCCAAAATTACGATAACGATGTTTTCTTTAATCGTAAGTTAAATGCTACAATGTCTAATTTATACCCCATTGAAAAAAATTAATACACAGTATTAAAACAACGTAAAATTTCTTCTTTCGCGCAGGTAAAAGAGCTTAATTAACGTTTCTCACATAAGGCACATGCCGTTTTTACCGTACAATAAGGTGACCAGATATCGGAACATTGATTCGAGGACAAAATGCCGTGGAGTCGCTAAATCGGCAGTTCATTTGGGGACATATACGTACTTAAAATAAATAGGCAAATCTTTTTGTCACAAAACTTCATTGCTTCAATAAGTGTGATATTACATATGAAAATGTGCGTGTTAAAAGGATATATCTTGTAGAATGTTGGTAATTTGTATTGACTAAGTAGAATTATGATGACGAGAACATATTAGCAAAAGTGAAATTCTTTACCTTGTATATATGCCGAATTAAAATCAAAGCACACCAAACTAATTGCATGACGAATTTTTCATTTTGCCAAATTTTTTGGAGAAACTTAGATCAAGTACAGTCGAAATTAGACCGCGCCAGTAGTTCAGTGTCCTAGTGTTGGCCACTGGTCATGTATAATGTTTTGCGATTGTGGGACACTACTTCGTAATCGCATATACGGTCCCTTATGTGACGTCTCCCATTCGACCAATGAGAAGCATTGTTAAAAAAGGTTTCTCCTGCCACCGTGATTTCTTGTTCGCTGACGAGAAAGTGGTAGTTTGTTGGCATTTTACAGCCTTATTCAGTGTTTTAGCTCCTAATACCTTCTTATTTTCAATTATTACTGTTAGGAATTTTGATTCAACAATTTCTCAGTGTTGTTTATACCAGAAAGGTGTTTGTTATTGTATGGCTTACAGCATCATTCATCAATATTTCTTTAATTGTGCTTTATTTACTGGGTTTGTCATCAGCATTTCGCACTTAGGCAGGTATCCGAACACCTCCATTGGTGGATGAAAACAGCTTCATAAACATTTATCATAAGTGCCTAAAATGTGTGTAATTTTGAACATCGTTATTAATGAAATTCTCACGAGAGACAAGCATGAAATCGGGTGGGAAAAAATCCGTTTAAGATTTCTTTCAGTTGGATTTGTGCTGTACAATTCATTTTTTTTTTTTTGAACTTTGCTTTTACTACACGAGTAGTCATGATCTTGGATTGCTTTCAACTTACTTTTGTTCAATGAACAACCTTGATGACAATGTAATGTACAGTGATCAATTGAAATAAATAGCATGCCATCAAATGGTATCCTGTTTTCAACATTGAAATTTTTCGAACATACCATACCGTGCAAATTAATTGGGACAAGCTATTTGATTCTCAGAAATTTATCGCCAGTTGATGCCGGAAACCCACGTAAACCGGTTTTATCAGCTGTGAGGTGGTGTGACTATTAGAACTTGATAGTAAGAATGTGGTTTGACCGATTTTAAATAGGAAATAGGCACTTCAGCTTCAGTTGTGAGCTTTCGTGTGTGACAGGTGGATGTTATTTTTTGCTCTCTGTGAGTACGTGTTGCTTTTGTGTATTGAAAAATGGATATTTCCCCAAGGAAGCGTGCAAAAATAATTGCTCTGAAGGATCACACTTCTATGACAGTGAGAGATATCGCTTCTGCAGTTGGTGTAGGCAAATCAAGTGTATCAAGACTACTTACGCGATACAATGCATCTGAATCATCGTCTCCAAAAAGGAGAGGTAAATGCGGAAGAAAACGAAAAACGACTCCACGAACCGATAAATATCTAATCAGAAATAGTAAAATGAATAAAAAAAAAACAAGCACCGACCTTCAAAGAGATTTATTGGCTAGTGCTTGTGATGTTAGTGATTCAACTGTACGCTGTAGGCATCTGGAAGTTGGCCGGAAGGCAAGAAGACCAACGAAAGAACAATATTTGAATGCGAAAATGGAGATAAAACGTTTAGCATGGGCCAAAAAATATAAATCATGGACCGCTGACGACTGGAAATAGGTAATTTTCAGTGATTAAACTCATTTATTTGTGCAGGGTTACCAAGCAAATGTCGTTAGACGAAGCAACTGTGAACCCTTAAGACCTGAGCATGTCAAACAAACAGTAAAACACCCTCTGAAACAGATGTTTTGGGTTTTTTCACATCAAATGGCACTGAAAGCTTAGTTCCTGTTCAAGGTATGATGAATTTAGCCAAGTACGTAAAAATATTACAACGTAGGATTGTTCCATTCTTGCAAACTTTTGACGGGACATTTTAACATGACTTGGCCCTATGTCACAATTCGAAATTGGTCAAGAATTTTATGCTGGAAAATCAAATTCATTTGCTTGATTGGCCTGGAAATTCACCAGACTTAAATCCCATAGAAAACTTGTGGAATATTTTGAAGCGACGTTTAGGTAAAATGGACTGTTCAACCAAAGAACGCATGATAACGAATGCTATAAAAGTGTGGTTCCACGATTATGAAGTCAAAAATATGTGCACTCAATTAGTGGAGTCAATGCCAAAACGAATTCAAGAAGCCATTTATGCTAAAGGAGGACATGCTTCATACTAATACAGGTATTTATCAGTGTATATCAAGGCATAGAATGATATAAAGGCATAGTTTTGGAAAAAAGAGTGTTTTTTTTTACTTTTTCCTAATTAGTTTGCACAGTATACACAGTGCGTCAAAGAATTTTTAAGACTGGTGCTAGATTTCAGCCTACGGTGGCGCCACCAGTGCAATCGCGAATGCGTTATAAACCATGACCATCTGCTTGCTTTCTTCCAAAAGTACTGCGCAGTTGTTAAAGTAACTCAAACGAAACGGGCGTTCATTAGAGAAGTAAAATTTTGTTCATGTTGAATTATTAAGATGGAACAAAGGGTTGTTATTAAATTTAACGCAAAACTTGGTAAAAGTGCCTCGGCAACGTACCAAATGATGAAACAAGTTTACGGTGAGTTTTGTTTAAGTAGATCAAATGTTTTCCTGTGGCACAAACGTTTTTTGGACGGAAGAGAGACGCTGGAAGATGATAAGCATACCGGAAGACCAAGTTCATCTAGGACACCCGAGATTATTGAAAAAGTGCGTGATTTCGAGGCAAACCATCGATGTGCGTTACTAAGAATGATGGAAGAGTCTTTAAACATTAACAAATAAACGATTCGAACCATCCTGCATGATGACTTGGGCAAAACAAAAGTCTGTGCTAAATTTGTTCCTCACACGTTAACCAATGAACAAAAATCAAGGAGAAGTGCACATTGCAGAGACATCATTTCAGCTGCTGAAAATGATCCACACTTTTTAAAATCGATTGTTACACGTGATGAAACATGGTGTTTTAAATATGATCCTAAAACAAAGCGACAAAGTGCGGAATGGAAGTCAAAAAACTCACCACAAGCCAAAAAATCAAGATGTTCCATCGAAAATCAAAACAATGCTCATTACCTTCTTCGATAGTAAGGGTAATTATCCACAAAGAATTTGTTCCAAGTGGACAAACAATTACTGGTGAGTTTTATTTAAATGTTTTGAGGCGTTTGATGGGCAGAATTTGTCGCATTCGTCCAGAATATCGGAATGAAAACAGTTGGTGTTTTTGCACGATAATGCACCACTCACACCTCCCTTCTTGTTCGTAGATTTCTGGCGAAAGATAACGTCTGTGTGTTGAATCACCCACCGTATTCGTCTGATTCAGCACCCTGCAACTTTTCTTTATTCCCAAAACTTAAAATGACGTTAAAAGGATGTTTTTTTTATGATATTTCGACCATACAAACAGCTTCGACGCGTGCTTTGGAGGCAATTCCGCAAAGTGAACTGGAACAGGCATTCGAATCATTATTAAATCGCTGTAACAAGTGTATTGAAGCCGGAGGGACTTATTTTGAATAACAAACCAAAACAAATTATAATTTCTTGTTTCTATTTCATTTTACAGACCCAGTCTTAAAACTTCTTTGCCACACTGTGTAGTAACATCCTTCTTTACACCTTTAATATTACTTACCTGGGGTTGCCCAAGATTGTGAACTACAACACGTTTTCGAGTGTAATGTGTATTAGTAGAAATCTCGAAGCTTTTGATAACGTTTAAAGCAACGTCTAATCAAAAAACGTATCCAAAATAATCATTAATAGAATGATGAAAATCAAAATTCATTTTAACTGTAATTTTTAACAGCTAAATAGAGCTAATTATCAACTCAAACCACGCACGCTTTAACTGACAACAAAAAAGAGAACTGCAGGAGTAAAGCGTACAAGAAATCACAGTGGAGTAAAGTGTACGAGAAATCAATTTCATGCTTGCTTCTCGTGAGAATTCCATTAATAACGATGTTCAAAGTCACACTCATTTTAGGCACTAATATATAAATCTCGAGAGGATTTATCTATACAATACAAACATTTATTAAATAATCAGTTAGGTATGACAGCGGTGGATTAATCTTCCTCTAGCGTCGGGTTTCCTTAAGGATAAGATCTGACAAGGCGTAGACCTAAAATCTAGGAGAATCACTTCCGAAGAAAATATCTAAGCCCTCGCTTTCGGCGTTGACGTTCTAGAGAGAATCTACCTACTTTTAGGTAGATCTGTATCTCTGAGAATATTATGAATAACTGTACTTCCCTGTCGGTATTGATTCAATCTTAGCCTGTGCTAAGGATTGACTTACTGTAGAGGAATATCTGTTACGCAAGCGGGATTCCCTGACCGGGACCTGTATCGCTGCAACCCAAAACCCTATCTCTCCAAAGATAGTGCGCTGGCTAATCTCACTCAGAGCCTCGGACTTTCGTAACTGGAGCGTCCGTCTGCTCCCGATAAAAAAGGCAAACGCTTCGCGTCCCCTTTACCGGAGAACTACTCTCTCCGCTAGACGAAAGCAGACTATCTAACATGTTCTTTCTAAGAGACCTACTCGCCCCCTTCCTCCGCGCTACGCATGCGCTAAGCCCCCAGCGCCGAAACTGCTGACTTGGAGCTCTTCTCCTGCCACGTGCCAACTTAATGATCATGATCATATGTAGAGGGTTTTAGGAAGGGAGTGTCTGACCCCAGGTCTTAAACAACCCTTCGAAATAGGAAGCTAGGAGATTTGGGCTAGAGTGCCCGATAGGAAAATCACACGGAAGCGAAGTAGAAGGGGGAGGAAGACGCCCTTATTTATTACCGGGGGCCAGTACCCGGGGTCCGACGGCTTAAAGTGGCCATACGACGCACGGTGGATATTTAGTGGATCGAGCGTTCGTACCTACTGGGATCGAACCTGAGGTCCTTTCGGCGGCAGTCACGAACGTTGCCCACGAGGCCACCCGCGGCCCCCAACTTAATCCCTGGTGTCGACGTGGCGTATTTAACTGATGGGTTTTAATCCCTCCCCCTTTCGTGTCTCTGCGGTCTGTCAGATCTATCCATTTGGAAGTGCCCCTTTGAGAAAGTAATCCTACCGCCGAAGTACATTCTTACAATAACACAATATACATTGTTGTATCTACACAAAGGTGGATGGCTGGTTTTCCAAACTTTTAGGCGTCTGTGCAACGCTGACAATGTACAGCGAAGGTCGCGGTATCATTGAAGATGTTATCAGTTCGTTGGAAAGGCCTCTCGCTTTCTAAGGCGTGAGAGACTTAGGTTCTTTGTCTGTGGCTCTCGACATCAGAAAAAATGTTCTCGAACCTTCTGTCGGCTTTTGTACTGTTTTACTTTTCTTTGTGAAAAAATAACATAATGCCCAGTTCATTATATTTCAACATAATTAATATGTCCGTTCTTACAGTAGTATTAAGTAATATTACACTCAAAACGATATTTAGTGAGCCTACATTTAAGCTAGTAATTCATACTTGTAGTACCTCACTGTTGGGCAAAATTTTGCCCCCGAATCTTGCCAAACCTAGAACAGTAAATTTATCTTTCGCTCTATGACTTTTATCTTTTTTTTTTAGCAGCAAAATAAAAAAAAACGTATGTATAAATAAATCATTTTTTGAGGCCCTCAGGCATCGCGGGGATCCGCGCCTGGGCCTCGTTGGCTTCCTTGTAAATCCGCCCCTGAGTTATGACTCAGGGGCGGATTTACAAGGAAGCCGTAAACGATGCAAAAACTGAAACATTTACGACGAAAAAATGCGATTCGATCAATACAAAATGTATAGCAATAGCCTTAAAAAACACGAGCTCTTTCCTACACTTTAATGCCGCCGCTCTCGGTTACTGGCTTCATGAAAAGTGGTACTGTTCGGTTAACAGTGCATCTCCAGATATTTTATTCTAACGTTCTTGAGTGTAACTGACTTTTTTGGCAAGTAGATTAAAGACAAAATCCCAAGAACGGTGTCGTCTCCTATGTTTGGGTCAGAGAACTAACCGTAAGTAGATCTTATTCAGGTGCATTAGCCCACGACTATAGTTGGGGAAGTAAATAAAAACGGTGTCTTTTGAGCATGTGTTGACATTTGTTGACGTAATTCTTCTGACAAAGGACAAACGGCGATACGGTCCATACGTGACATCAACATAATATCATTTTTGGAGAACGCTGTCATGTCTTGAAATTAGAGTTGGATAGAATCTTTGCACTACACGAACCTGGCTTTCTATTGAAATCATGTGCAAGATCACTCTTCACAGAAAAGCATAAGTATTGTCCACTTCCTAGGGTTGATTTCGAGTGATTTAATTGCTAAATAATTATACACTATACTGACAAAAGTAACAGGACACCCCTTCAAAAGCAAATGAACAGATCCCCTGCGTTGTTAAGATGCACGGTACGGCTGTAAACGGTATAAAAACAAGCCTGCAGCTGACCGCAATCATATCGTACTGTGAGGTTAGTAGTAGGGGGGTTCCGGCGCATGCTTATACTCGGGGCAAAGCTATCCTGGCAATGGGGCCAAAGCTACGGTGACCTTTTCACTCCCAGTATTACTCCGCACTAATGGTGTGTAATTAACCTTCACTCGGAAAACTTCTCCCACAAGCCCTCAGGGCTGGCTGTCTGTCACCGTGATCCCTTACCAAACCCCTCTATTTTAACCCCCTCCCCACCGCCGCGCGCTTTGCAGACCGGTAGACAAGCAGTTTATTTCTCCCTCTCTTATCTTTTTTTTTTTTTTTTTTTGGAGATGTTACAGAACGTGTAACGTTTCTTTCTTTCTTACTTTTAAAATGAAATTATCTTTGCTAAACACGGGAAGCAGTCTTAAGTGGACTAATTTTGTTTTCACATATTTTTCCATTTTTTTTTATATATTTCATATATTTATACTTATTGCTTGAAGATTACCAACTGCGGGATTTAATTAAAAGTAATTTTACCATGTCATCAGTTATGCGTAAAATTTCGTTCTTTCCAAAATTTTGCCTTGATTAGATTTTTTTTTTTATAACAGACATCCGTTAAATGTGTATGCATTTTTAACTACCCCGTGTTGCCATAAGTACTGGACAAGAGCCCGTCTCTGTGGTAAATGATATTTTAGGGTTCACTGTAAACTGCCACACATCTTTCAGCAACTTGGAAAATTGCCACACATTGGAAAATTGCCACATGTTTTTCATTGATGGGCCGGGCACAAATTGCTGTTCCTCCGAGGAACACTTTGAATGTGTGGAAGTTTTCCAAGTTTCCGAATTATGTGTGGCTGGGGAAGGAACTCTTTCATTTGTCTGAATTTTCATGCCGGTTCATGCGCGTTTAAGGCAACTGCGCACAAAAGTTCAAAAGGAAAAGATGGCCGTTTCTTGGCCTATATTGAGAACTGAATTGGGAACTCCAAACTAATTTCGAGAAAACGTTCTATGTAAGCCAAGCGAGAATTGTATTTTAATTTGAAGAAATAAATTGCCAATCGATCTGAGGTACTTCAGTACTAAATTCAACCTTCATTCTCGCAATGGTGCGACTTGAAACGCCAGTGAGTTCTGCCGTAAGAACTGTTAATTCATTTGATTTATTCGGCGAATGTTTTTCCATCAATTTAGTGAAAACATTCATAACGATCACCTTAGCAGAGCTTCGTAGTGATTTCCCACGTTTATGCGGCTGAAATACACTCGAGTGACCGGCAGATGCCATTCGAAAAAACCGAAAAGACAGAAGAGTGTTTTAAAACAACAATCAAGAAGGAGAAACGCGAAATGCCCTCGGAAACACTTTTTTCGCCCTCATCCTTCCACTAATGACCCCCCACCCCCACAGCAATAAATATCCCCTGGGTTGACAGCTTAACTCTGACCCAAACAAGAATGCTGTGACAGAGAACCATCAGTGACGTCACCAAAGCACGAATATCTGTATTTTTTAGAAATGCCGCTGAAACTGAGATCTGAATTTTTTAAATGCACACACACACAACGTATTGAACATCTGTGTCATTTCTAAGTGCCAGTTGAAGCTGGAGTACGAGCTTTTAGACCGGAACTATTTTATGCAGTGGAAGTATACACTCTGTAGCCTTCCTTCCAATGACAGGTTAAGTTTGCCCCGAGTATAGTTTTTAGGCGGTGGCAACACTTTGGGTCACGTGGTAAGAAGAAACCGTCATGATCTGGGAGGGACGTCACATGTGGGCGTGGTCCTTTTTTCTGCATGACGTCACCTACCACGTTCTTCTCGTCAAAGCAACTTTTAATTCTCAGCTTATCTTTTTTTGTCCGCCATTTTTTATTTTGAAGAAAATCGAATGAATTTATTTTCGACAAAGCAATGAATACATGTGGAACTGGGTAGATACGAACCCGGGCCGTTCATGCGGAAGTCAAATGCTCTACCAATTCGGCCACCAAATCGTTGATAATGTTGGTCGAAAGGATTAAGACATGTGGTTGCGTATGGGGAAGACTGCCTGAGGGGATTTGCAGTTGGCCGTCTTACGATGAATACAGGAAGGAGGGCGTATGACTCACTCAAACAAGTACGGACAAGATTTTTACAAACACACGTGTTTCACCACAATGACGGAGGATGATTGCAGCGCCATCTGTTGGTCGTTTTAGGAATGAGCACATGAGGAGGGCGTATGAATCATGCTAACAAATATGTACATGTTTTGCACATGAACGAACTTGCAGTTTGAACTTACTGTTTTCTTAGTGGCCATTTTATGACGTGGGAGGAGGAGTCTCTTGTCTTATTGGTTGACGAAAGCACACGATAGGAACCTGAACTCGATATTCTTCACTTCCGTGTCGGATCCTTAGTGCTTAGGACGTCTCTCTTTGCTATTGGTGACCTGAGTGGATACTTCCCACTAAGATTTCATCATTTACAAGTCTTCAGGACCATTTAAGTCAATCAGGTAAGGGATAATATTTTTACTTTTTCCAAATGGTGCAAATTTTTTTCCTACATTTGCAAAAATATTCTCTGTCGAAACACATGTTTATTTGTCCGAATAGAATTAATACTTGTGATTATGATTTCTTTTTTTCACTGAAATTTTAACGTTTTACGAAAAATAATCTGAAAGACATGAATTTAGTTTTTCAATTAGAAATTTTAATTATTTTTATCTCTCCGTTGCCTAATTAACTATTCTAACTAACAATATTCTGTTTGATAGGAAATTAATGAGCAGAAGTGCTGTACTTAGCGATAAAAAGATTTTTTTGAAAGAAATTACTATTCGTTTGTTTTTATTTTTATTTTATTTGGAAATAACGGAAGTGTCAGAGAAATATTCATTTTTTGTTCAGTCAGACGAGTGACGTTTTTTCGAAACATAATTTTTTCTTTGTTGGGTGACAGAACATAGGAAACCTGTTAACGTTTACTTTTTAAGATAAGAAATTAAAGCTTTGTTCAAGTTATTAGTTTATTTGTTCAAACTTTTCTGTATACAAAATTTTTTTTACGTTAGCTATAATCAACTGTGATAAAATTAATTTACCTACGATATTTTTTACGGAAATATGCTTCGGCTTGTAGGGATTACGATTTTACAAAAACTTGCTCTGTTTTCCCTCAACTACTTTATACACCGTGTTTGAATTAAATTTATTAATGATTATATTTCGTGGCTTTGACCTGTAGGGAAAAAATCTAAGCTGCATTTTTTTATTTTATATATCACAATGATATTTCAAAATGAAAAAAAATTCAACTTTCATATTCGTTGTTTTAGAGTTATTTTTTTAAACTAAATATATTTTCCAAACCATAATTTTTATTTTTGATATTTTATCAGAAGGATATTTGAAAGAGATTTTTTAAAATTACACTTCCCGCAAATAAGTTTTACCTTAAAGTAAAAAAAATCTAAAATGTTGACTTTTGTTTTTAGAGTTTTCATCAAAGTGATTTTCGAAAGCAAAAAAAAAAAACAGTTTTCCTGCTTATTTAACTTCCTTTTGCGTAATTTTTGAACTAAATTTTAAACTAAATAGATTTTCTGTAAATAACTCAGCACTGAATGTATAAAAAAATTCTAAACCGTAATTTGTTTTTTGGTTATGCATTGGTACGATTTTTGAAAGGGATCATTCTTCAACTCCTTATGAGTAATTTCTTCACTTAATTTTTTAAACTTAAATATTTTTAGCAAATCACTTTGACCTACATGTAAACATTTTTTTAACCTCGTTTTTGCTTTTGAGTATCACTGTGCTCCAGTGAAATTTTAAAAAAAGTGAATGAAAGTCATATGTTATTTTGAATTGATACTATTTCGCATGAAGTGAATGTTCTTACACTGGCAATTAATTGTATTTAAGGCTTACAAAGGGTACACAACGCCGAATTTATTGTTTTTTCACAGAAGAGTACAGCTATGGGTAAAAACTGCCAGAGACCGGTCAATGAAGACATGTTTCCGGATCATTCCCAGGTTAGAATTTTTTAATCACTTACTAATTCTGAAAAAAAAAACTTGCACATAAGCTATTTACCATTCCATTAGTCATATATAGCATTTTCGCGTATGTGAATTAGGATGTGTAACATTTTCATTAATATATCTGTCTCCTACTCTTTATTTGTTTACATAGTTCCCTTACATGGACGAAGATGAGATCATATTCGCCGAAAATCCTTTTCCTGAAGACCTGATTGAAGTTCTAGACCCATCACTGTTTCCTTATGTGGATGAAGCAGAGCTAATCTTCGCAGAAATTTCTATGCCTAACCAGGTTGGCGAAGGCCTCACTGAAGGGCTCGAAAACCAACAGCTTGATCACTCACGCGATGATGATCTAGCTGAGCCAGGCCCTAGTGGACTGCAACCACCACAGAATGCAAACGCAAGGGTGATTACTTTATATTTTACCTTATTGTTTAGAATATGATATATACCCGTACGTGTAATAATAGGATTTTGTTTATTCAAAACATTTTTTTTTATCTTTACAGAAACGGTTTCTAGATGATGAAGGTCCTGAAAAGGACGACAGACTACGCTATATCCTGGTTGAAAAACATCGAAGGATGAACAAAAAATTCAATGCCCAGGAAAGTACATTTGAAGCTCGTGTTTCTGGAACTAATAATTCTTGCTGGGGTGACTTTCTTCTTAATATTATGACTCAACTCAACAGGTTAATATCTGAATTAATTAGTCAGACAACTGCGGGACTGAACTCAAATGATTTAATCCGATTTTGTTTTTTCTCGCAGTAGCTAGATAAACCAATCAGCACCTGTTTGATGAAAGTCTGATGTTTCAGTGGAAGCCATCTTAGCAAAAATCATGCAAGTCCTTCAAAGCAAAGATGAGATACCACTGGATGAGACTTTTAAGGTACCTAGTTATTGTTTTTATTGTCTCTTTTACAGATGATTAAACATATCACTCTTCTTTTTTAACTACTGCCACTTTAGGCTTTTTTACGAATATGACTTTTCAGTTGCTGCTGGTAATAATCCATACGTATATTTAATTCTCATATCCGTGTAATCACTTACTTTTCACATGTTAGCGCTAAGCATTTTTATTCATTGAATCTAGTAAATGTTACTTTGAAAAAAAAACTATATTTTTGATGGTTATTTTTAATGTTGTTTCAGGTAGATATTATTACTCTTCGTTTGCCGAGAGATGATGGTCGAACTAATAAATCTGTGGTCAACATAAAGGTAGATCGCAAAAGAAAACAATCCATCTTTGCTATTCCCGAAGGTCTCTGCTGTGCAAGAGCCATTGTCTTAGGCAAAGCTATTTTGGAGTGCCACCCCAGTCTGAAAGCAATCAAAGATGGAAGAAGGGACCTTCAACGATTTTTGGCTCAAGAACTTCACGAAAAGTCTGGAGTTCCAATGGGACCTTGTGGTTTTTCTGAAATCACACAGTTTGAGCGGTATCTGGATGTACAAGTCTTCGTAGTATCAGCTGAAAATTTCGACAAGGTGAGTTATATGTTATTTTTTTGAAGTAATCACGGGGAAATAATTTTATGATGGATTTGAGTTATGGAGTACTTTCAGCTTCCTAAGGTTTTGCTCTAAAGTGTTCACCAGTTAACGTTGGTTTACAAAAATTAGTTTCAACCAAGATGAAATTTTTTCCGAATACGATTATTTCTCATTTTACTATTAGAGTTTATATTGATTTAATTTACAAATTAATTTCCTAAAAAAATGTTGCATCTTACTAGGTTGTTTACAAGGGACTTCCCAGACAGAAGAAAATTTTCCTGTGGCTGCATGGAGGGCATTACGATTTGATAAAGTCGATGACTGGATTTTGGGGGCACAGCTATTATTGTGATGCATGTGACAAGAGTTTTAACGAAAAACAGAAACACAGTTGTGATTCATATTGTGGAGTGTGTTATTCCACCAGTTGCTCTTCAACACTATCAGGCCGAACCTGTAGTTTTTGCAACAGGTATTGTCGATCATTGAACTGCTATGAAAGGCACAGATCAGTCATGGGTAAACAACAACTGTCACCTTGTGATCGGCTTTATGAATGCCTGTCTTGCCACAAATTGTTAGAGAGGAAGAAACGTCATCCGAATTTTCATCAATGCGGGGAGGTAGAGTGTGTATCGTGCAAGAAATATGTGATTGCAAATGAACATCGATGTTATTTACAGCGCAAAGCTGTTCAAAAACCCATTGACAAATACATTTTCTTCGATTTTGAATGCGACCAAGAAAATCTTGCGCAATTGCCAAATTTACCACATGCTCGCCGCTATCTTGGTCGCATTCAAAATCGAAGAAAATGTATTTGTCAATGGGTTTTTGAACAGCTTTGCGCTGTAAATAACATCGATGTTCATTTGCAATCACATATTTCTTGCACGATACACACTCTACCTCCCCGCATTGATGAAAATTCGGATGACGTTTCTTCCTCTCTAACAATTTGTGGCAAGACAGGCATTCATAAAGCCGATCACAAGGTGACAGTTGTTGTTTACCCATGACTGATCTGTGCCTTTCATAGCAGTTCAATGATCGACAATACCTGTTGCAAAAACTACAGGTTCGGCCTGATAGTGTTGAAGAGCAACTGGTGGAATAACACACTCCACAATATGAATCACAACTGTGTTTCTGTTTTTCGTTAAAACTCTTGTCACATGCATCACAATAATAGCTGTGCCCCCAAAATCCAGTCATCGACTTTATCAAATCGTAATGTCCTCCATGCAGCCACAGGAAAATTTTCTTCTGTCTGGGAAGTCCCTTGTAAACAACCTAGTAAGATGCAACATTTTTTTAGGAAATTAATTTGTAAATTAAATCAATATAAACTCTAATAGTAAAATGAGAAATAATCGTATTCGGAAAAAATTTCATCTTGGTTGAAACTAATTTTTGTAAACCAACGTTAACTGGTGAACACTTTAGAGCAAAACCTTAGGAAGCTGAAAGTACTCCATAACTCAAATCCATCATAAAATTATTTCCCCGTGATTACTTCAACAAAATAACATATAACTCACCTTGTCGAAATTTTCAGCTGATACTACGAAGACTTGTACATCCAGATACCGCTCAAACTGTGTGATTTCAGAAAAACCACAAGGTCCCATTGGAACTCCAGACTTTTCGTGAAGTTCTTGAGCCAAAAATCGTTGAAGGTCCCTTCTTCCATCTTTGATTGCTTTCAGACTGGGGTGGCACTCCAAAATAGCTTTGCCTAAGACAATGGCTCTTGCACAGCAGAGACCTTCGGGAATAGCAAAGATGGATTGTTTTCTTTTGCGATCTACCTTTATGTTGACCACAGATTTATTAGTTCGACCATCACCTCTCGGCAAACGAAGAGTAATAATATCTACCTGAAACAACATTAAAAATAACCATCAAAAATATAGTTTTTTTTTTTTCAAAGTAACATTTACTAGATTCAATGAATAAAAATGCTTAGCGCTAACATGTGAAAAGTAAGTGATTACACGGATATGAGAATTAAATATACGTATGGATTATTACCAGCAGCAACTGAAAAGTCATATTCGTAAAAAAGCCTAAAGTGGCAGTAGTTAAAAGAAGAGTGATATGTTTAATCATCTGTAAAAGAGACAATAAAAACAATAACTAGGTACCTTAAAAGTCTCATCCAGTGGTATCTCATCTTTGCTTTGAAGGACTTGCATGATTTTTGCTAAGATGGCTTCCACTGAAACATCAGAGACTTTCATCAAACAGGTGCTGATTGGTTTATCTAGCCACTGCGAGAAAAAACAAAATCGGATTAAATCATTTGAGTTCAGTCCCGCAGTTGTCTGACTAATTAATTCAGATATTAACCTGTTGAGTTGAGCCATAATATTAAGAAGAAAGTCACCCCAGCAAGAATTATTAGTTCCAGAAACACGAGCTTCAAATGTACTTTCCTGGGCATTGAATTTTTTGTTCATCCTTCGATGTTTTTCAACCAGGATATAGCGTAGTCTGTCGTCCTTTTCAGGACCTTCATCATCTAGAAACCGTTTCTGTAAAGATAAAAAAAAATGTTTTGAATAAACAAAATCCTATTATTACACGTACGGGTATATATCATATTCTAAACAATAAGGTAAAATATAAAGTAATCACCCTTGCGTTTGCATTCTGTGGTGGTTGCAGTCCACTAGGGCCTGGCTCAGCTAGATCATCATCGCGTGAGTGATCAAGCTGTTGGTTTTCGAGCCCTTCAGTGAGGCCTTCGCCAACCTGGTTAAGCATAGAAATTTCTGCGAAGATTAGCTCTGCTTCATCCACATAAGGAAACAGTGATGGGTCTAGAACTTCAATCAGGTCTTCAGGAAAAGGATTTTCAGCGAATATGATCTCATCTTCGTCCATGTAAGGGAACTATGTAAACAAATAAAGAGTAGGAGACAGATATATTAATGAAAATGTTACACATCCTAATTCACATACGCGAAAATGCTATATATGACTAATGGAATGGTAAATAGCTTATGTGCAAGTTTTTTTTTCAGAATTAGTAAGTGATTAAAAAATTCTAACCTGGGAATGATCCGGAAACATGTCTTCATTGACCGGTCTCTGGCAGTTTTTACCCATAGCTGTACTCTTCTGTGAAAAAACAATAAATTCGGCGTTGTGTACCCTTTGTAAGCCTTAAATACAATTAATTGCCAGTGTAAGAACATTCACTTCATGCGAAATAGTATCAATTCAAAATAACATATGACTTTCATTCACTTTTTTTAAAATTTCACTGGAGCACAGTGATACTCAAAAGCAAAAACGAGGTTAAAAAAATGTTTACATGTAGGTCAAAGTGATTTGCTAAAAATATTTAAGTTTAAAAAATTAAGTGAAGAAATTACTCATAAGGAGTTGAAGAATGATCCCTTTCAAAAATCGTACCAATGCATAACCAAAAAACAAATTACGGTTTAGAATTTTTTTATACATTCAGTGCTGAGTTATTTACAGAAAATCTATTTAGTTTAAAATTTAGTTCAAAAATTACGCAAAAGGAAGTTAAATAAACAGGAAAAGTGTTTTTTTTTTTTGCTTTCGAAAATCACTTTGATGAAAACTCTAAAAACAAAAGTCAACATTTTAGATTTTTTTTTTACTTTAAGGTAAAACTTATTTGCGGGAAGTGTAATTTTAAAAAATCTCTTTCAAATATCCTTCTGATAAAATATCAAAAATAAAAATTATGGTTTGGAAAATATATTTAGTTTAAAAAAATAACTCTAAAACAACGAATATGAAAGTTGAATTTTTTTTTCATTTTGAAATATCATTGTGATATATAAAATAAAAAAATGCAGCTTAGATTTTTTCCCTACAGGTCAAAGCCGCGAAATATAATCATTAATAAATTTAATTCAAACACGGTGTATAAAGTAGTTGAGGGAAAACAGAGCAAGTTTTTGTAAAATCGTAATCCCTACAAGCCGAAGCATATTTCCGTAAAAAATATCGTAGGTAAATTAATTTTATCACAGTTGATTATAGCTAACGTAAAAAAAATTTTGTATACAGAAAAGTTTGAACAAATAAACTAATAACTTGAACAAAGCTTTAATTTCTTATCTTAAAAAGTAAACGTTAACAGGTTTCCTATGTTCTGTCACCCAACAAAGAAAAAATTATGTTTCGAAAAAACGTCACTCGTCTGACTGAACAAAAAATGAATATTTCTCTGACACTTCCGTTATTTCCAAATAAAATAAAAATAAAAACAAACGAATAGTAATTTCTTTCAAAAAAATCTTTTTATCGCTAAGTACAGCACTTCTGCTCATTAATTTCCTATCAAACAGAATATTGTTAGTTAGAATAGTTAATTAGGCAACGGAGAGATAAAAATAATTAAAATTTCTAATTGAAAAACTAAATTCATGTCTTTCAGATTATTTTTCGTAAAACGTTAAAATTTCAGTGAAAAAAAGAAATCATAATCACAAGTATTAATTCTATTCGGACAAATAAACATGTGTTTCGACAGAGAATATTTTTGCAAATGTAGGAAAAAAATTTGCACCATTTGGAAAAAGTAAAAATATTATCCCTTACCTGATTGACTTAAATGGTCCTGAAGACTTGTAAATGATGAAATCTTAGTGGGAAGTATCCACTCAGGTCACCAATAGCAAAGAGAGACGTCCTAAGCACTAAGGATCCGACACGGAAGTGAAGAATATCGAGTTCAGGTTCCTATCGTGTGCTTTCGTCAACCAATAAGACAAGAGACTCCTCCTCCCACGTCATAAAATGGCCACTAAGAAAACAGTAAGTTCAAACTGCAAGTTCGTTCATGTGCAAAACATGTACATATTTGTTAGCATGATTCATACGCCCTCCTCATGTGCTCATTCCTAAAACGACCAACAGATGGCGCTGCAATCATCCTCCGTCATTGTGGTGAAACACGTGTGTTTGTAAAAATCTTGTCCGTACTTGTTTGAGTGAGTCATACGCCCTCCTTCCTGTATTCATCGTAAGACGGCCAACTGCAAATCCCCTCAGGCAGTCTTCCCCATACGCAAATACATGTCTTAATCCTTTCGACCAACATTATCAACGATTTGGTGGCCGAATTGGGAGAGCATTTGACTTACACATGAACGGCCCGGGTTCGTATCTACCCAGTTCCACATGTATTCATTGCTTTGTCGAAAATAAATTCATTCGATTTTTTCAAAATAAAAAATGGCGGACAAAAAAAGATAATCTGAGAATTAAAAGTTGCTTTGACGAGAAGAACGTGGTAGGTGACGTCATGCAGAAAAAAGGACCACGCCCACATGTGACGTCCCTCCCAGATCATGACGGTTTCTTCTTACCACGTGACCCAAAGTGTTGCCACCGCCTAAAAACTAAGCATGCGCCGGAACCCCCCCCTACTACTGAGGTTGAGTGAAAAGGTCGCGGCGGGAGAGAACTGACTTTGAGAAAGGAAAGATTGTTATGTGTTATATTAATGGGTTGTCCATAAGAGAAACCGAGAGTCGTTTAAACATACCCAAGTCAACTGTTTTGGATGTACTGAATAAGTGGAAGACATATGGCGTGCCTAAAGCAGCAAAACGTACCGGCAGACCAAACAAAATCAGTGATAGAGGACGTCGAAGCCTCAGAAGAGTCGTTACACCTAATCGACGGAGTACTGCACAAGACCTCAGTGTACAGGTGAGTAAACGACCCCAGTGGAATTACCATTCGCAGAGAACTTCATTCCATGGGTTACCGTGGTCGTGCGGCTGCCCATAAGCCTTTCATCTCCACTCGGAATGCTACTCGTCGTTCAGCATGGTGTAAAGAACATTTATCGTGGACCGTTGATAAATGGAAACGTGTCCTATGGACTGATGAATCCATATACACGATCCATCAGTTTGATGGCCGTGTGTGGGTATGGCGGCAGCCGGGGGAACGCTGTTTACCACAGTGTACTGTTCCTATACGGTCAAGTTTGAAGCTGCCAGTGTACTCGTGTGGGGATGTTTTTCGTGGTATGGTCCCGGCCCATTGGTTACCGTGGACAAACCTGCTAACCAGCACGTCTTCCTCGATATTCTGGACAATTATGCTCTACCAACTCTGTGGCAATACTATGGAACCGGGCCTTGTTGGTACCAGCAGGATAATGCACTGAGCTATAAAGCAAGGACTGTTAGCGTGGTTTGACGATAATTCCGTAACATGGGTGGACTGGCCAGCACAGAACCCTGATCTTAATCCCATAGAGCACCTATGGGATGAATTAGAGCGACGCATAAGTAGTTTGGAACCAAGGCCTGCTACTAAGCAACAGTTAGCGGTAGCGTTATGTACTGAATGGAAGCGCATACCTATCGCGATGTTCCAAAACCTTGTCGGAAGCATGTCTCGAAGGGTCAGTGTATGCATTGAAGCCAAAGATGGACCGACACCGTACTAATATATGTCAATAAATGCTATGTTGTGTTTCTCTTCTAGGTGTCCGGTGACGTTTGTCAATATAGTGTATACAATGTGGCGTACTACAGAGGTGAAGCACGTGTGAAGACGACAAATCTGCAGCGATGTATTCCGTCGGTGTAGCTTAGTCGGTTAGAGCAACTTGCGAGGAGACGCAGGTTCAATCGCCGTCATCGACAAATTCCAGTTTTCATGGCAAAGCCTTTGTACTGACAAAAGTAAATCGAAAAATCTTTGCCAACATGTATTACTTTGAAATGTTGCAATGTTGTGCGCATTTGACTGAAATTTTAGAATATACAACTGAAATTTTAGAATAAGCAAATGGAAGCAGAGCCTTTAAGATACATAAAGTTATCTTGTCCGGTGGTGGTAACAGTGCAGATTTCTTCATGGCACAGGTGGCCTAATAGTATAGCCCTCTTATAGTTGGGCTTAGGTTCGAGTCCTGGTTGGGGCATGGGTGGCACACTTGTCCTACGGCGCTGGGTATATATCTCTCTTTACTGTAGCCAGTGGAACGGAGAAAACCCATAGATTCTATTGCTGGTCTTTCTTGCACCGAGGTTTAACGCATGGTGGTAGGAACTTACAAGAAATGGCCTGAGCGCAGAGTTTTGAAGCCGATTCCATGCGATATCCTTCCGCGCGTTCGGTTTTCTTCAAAGCGTTGACTACCTGCTAAAGAGTGTCTGCGATTAAAAATTTGTACTTCTCAAAACTAGTTTCCCAGCGTCGATCTCTATATTATTACTATTATTTTAATAAAAAATTATAAGAAAGATGATTCCACCTCTTCTTGAGATTTTTCTCTTCCTTCCGGAACGGGTACGCTTACCAAGTCTGGGAAGAGATATTTCTTTCTCTCAGTTGTCCAGGAACTACCTTACTATCTGTCCTTCAAGTGTTCAGGATAGCTGCAGTGGTGTAGTTCTAACAAAAAAAGAAGCGCCTTAGAGGTGAACAGGTTAGGTGAAAGAAGCCCAGACAGAAGAACCTTAGAATTTTAAAAAGCAATTTAGAATTTCATTGATTGTTTTTATCAGTTAGTATTTTAATTAATTTTATTACTAATTATTTTTACCAACTTCTATTAAAATTGTTTAATTCGAAAAAAAAAAAAAAAAAAAAAAGGAATTGTTGGGAGTGGCGGTTATCTTTTGTATGTGTTCTTTTTTTGTTTATTTTCGGGTATAATGACCACAGCTATCATCTAAGGCCATAGTCGCCGAACCGCAATTTGATACCATTGGTGCCGTGGGGCCGACGACACAACCCATGCCTCGCCTGCAGTTCGAGTCAATCTCTAGTGATTGGCCAGAAGCCAGTGCCTCTGACCACTCGAACCCCCGAACATCCTTCTGCGTTATTCATAAGAAATCACAGAACGAGCCCAGGTATTTTTTTTTTTTTTTTTGCTGAGGCACCGTTTTCAACCATAAAACACTTGTCACCTTTGAGAGGGGAAACGGATTAATAACGACTATTATGAGGAACTCTGAGGTATACAGTTCGTTCCTAGGGTCACTGGCTTCAGGGAAGGGGGAAAGCAGTACTGTTAGACAAGCACATTACCCGTGCCTGTATCCCAGGCACTCCCAGCCGAACGGTGAGTAGCGTACGCCACCGTAGAAGCCGCTTCTCGCTCTGTTTACATGGATGATCATGCCTTGCTGCGCGAAACAACAAATTAGTATTGTCCATGCTCTACAAACGTTCTCTTCATGTGCGTGCATGCTTTCATATAAATCGATGTTCTTTTTGCATAATCATTTAACCGTCCCGGTGGCGCAGTGGTCTAAGCGATGACTTCTGATCATTCGTTCGAGATAGGTCCCGGTTCGAATCCCAGTGAGGTATGGGTGTTGTGTTTGTCTTACGGCACTGACTCTCTCCCTTCCCTGGAACAAGTGGCCCTAAATTAGGGACGGGAGCCTGCTTATAGCCCATTGAGTTGCTCACGGTGGTAGTTAAACATCCAATAAAAATATTAAAAAAAAAAATTCTTTGCCCTGCTTTTCTTCCCAACTAACCATGAAAAGTGCCTTAGCGTCGCTAAGCCTCTTCTACTGGATAGCTGCCTTCTGTAGTTCCATCTAGGTGTTAGGTTGAAGGTCTAGTATCTGTGTAGAGCTGTGAATGGTCTTAGGTACAACTTCTGTGGCGGGTATTACTATGGGGACGGTGATGATGTTCTCCATATGCCACATTTCCTTGACTTCGTATCGTAGGTAGTTATACTTTGACAGCTTCTCTCCGTGCGTCTTCTGGATGTTGGGCGTGTTCGGCATGGCTATGTCAATGATGAATGTTTCCTTCTCCATGTCGACCAGGACGGTGTCGGGCCGATCGTGCGGGATGATCTTGCATAATCATCATCATCATCATCATTGTCAACCATTATCAGTCCACTGCTGGACGAAGGTCTCCCCAAGCTTCCTCCACAACGGTCTGTCTTGTGCCAGTCTCCTCCAGGTCACTCCCGCATACTTTCGAATTTCATCCACCCATCTCCCATGTGGTCTTCTTCTGGGTCTTTTCCTGTCCCTTGAAATCCAATCTAAAATTTAGGCTGTCCATCGATGGTCTGTCCTTCTGGCAGTATGTCCAGCCCATTGCCATTTCAGGGATTTTACTCTGATCATGATGTCTTCCACTCTCGTCATTTTTCGGATCCACGAGTTCGTCTTCTTATCTCTCCTGGTTATACCAAGCATGCACCTCTCCATGCTGCTTTGAGTTGTCTGCAGTTTTTGTATGTCTCTTTTAGTTAAGGTCCACGTCTCTGCACCATACGTAAGCACTGGAAGGATGCATTGATTAAACACTTTTCTTTTAAGACATAATGGCATATTGCTCTTGAAAATTATGCTGTTTCTTCCAAAAGCTCTCCAGGCAAGTTTTGTACGCCGATTAATTTCTTCATCAATGTGACCCTCACTTGATATCTGCTGTCCAAGATAAACGTACGTATCTGTTATCTCCAGCTTTTCTCCATCAATCGATAAATCTTCATTTCTTGTAAAAGCATTGAACATCACTTTTGTCTTCTGAAAGTTTATTTTTAATCCCACTTCTTTACTCTTGTCAGCAAGTTCCTGGATCATACTCTGCAGCTCTGATGGGGTAGTTGCAAAAATGACTAGGTCATCAGCAAAACGAAGGTGGGTTAGATAATCTCCATTAATCTTTATTCCTTTGTTTTCCCAGTTCAGTGATTGAAAGACATTTTCCAATTTGGCATTAAAGAGCTTGGGAGATATGGTGTCACCTTGTCTCACTCACTTTCCAATTTTTATGTGTGTTGTATTTTCAAACAGCCGAATCTTTGCACTTGCATTTTCATAGATGTTATTAATAATATTAATGTGTGCGTCTTCAATACCGCAGGATTTCAGAGCCAATGTAACTATTGATGGTTTCACCGAATCAAAGGTTTTCATAATCGATAAAAGCCATGCACAATGGAAGTTCATATTCCCTCGCTCTTTCAATTAGTTCTCTCAGTACGTGGATATGATCTATTGTACTGTAGCCACTCCTGAATCCAGCTTGTTCTCTCGGTTGAGCCATTTCCAGTGTTACCTTCAAGCGGTGTGAAAGAACTTTAGTGAAGATTTTATAAACCACTGATAGGAGGCTGATAGGTCTGTAGTTCCCGAGATTTTCAATGTCCCCATTTTTATGTAGCAGTATCATTGTAGCGTTGTTCCAATCCTCAGGAATCTTCCCTTCATTAAGGCATCGAGTGAAAATTTGGGCAAAGTACTGTTTCAATTTCTCCACTTGCTTCTTGTATGATGTCTACAGTAATTCCATCTTCTCCTGGAGCTTTTCCCAGCTTCATGTTCTTGATTGCATGTGCAACTTCTGCTGGGAGGACTGGAAGAACTCTGGTACTGATACCTTCCATGATGTCTGGAGTACATGTATCATCCCTCATATAATTTGGAGTAGAAATCGTTCACTCTTGTCAAAATTTCGCCTCTATTTCTTGTTACAGAACCATCTTCTTTTCTCAGTGCCATAATCTGTTTTCTTCCCTTACTGAGATGTCCCTTTGCTATCTTTAGGCTTTGGTTGTTTTCAATTGCTTTCCTCACTAGTTCACAGTTGAATTTCCTTACGTCTTCAGTGATGCTTTTTCGTACTGTCTTGCATAGCTCTATATATTCCACTTTGGAAGTCACATCTTCTTTAGTTGTCCTCATCACTCTTCTTTTTTGCATCAACATTTTGGTTTTTCCTGATAATTTGTTCACATGCAACTTGTTCTTAGACCCAACTAATTTTGTTGCTGTTTCCATAAGAGCTTTGGTTACTTTTCTGTTAACTTCAGAGATGTCCACTTCTTCCGATGTTAGGCTTTTTAAAGCAGAGAATCTGTTCTTCAGTTCCAACTTGAAGGTATTATGGTGTTTTTTAAGGTTGGTTATATCAATACATTTTGTTTGTCTTATGAGCTTGCCACGTTCGAGCTTAGTGTTAAGGTGCATCTTACATCTCACCAATCTATGGTCACTACCTGTGTTGAACTTGTTTAGCACACTGCAGTCTTTTATGACGAATTTTTTGTTACACATAATAAAATCAATTTCACTTGTCGTCTCATTTGGATGTCTCCATGTCCATTTCCTGTGTGGCTTTTTCTTGAAAAAGGAGTTCAAGATGAAAAACCCTTCTGCCTCTGCAAACTCTACGAGAGTATTTCCACGCTGGTTTCTGTTGCCGTGACCGAATTTACCTACTGAAGTCTCATTCTGTTGCCGTTGCCCTATTTTTGCATTGAAATCTCCCATAATTATCTTCAAGTGCTGCTTACCTTTTTTATTTAGATAACGAATTTCCCCATAAAATTCTTCAATTTCTTCTTCAGGATTACTTGTGGTTGGTGCATAAGTTTGGATAATCTGAGCCTGGTATCTTCTCGAGAGTTGGATAACGAGTCGTGCAGCTCTGTCAGAGGAACTTTCAACTTCTACAACTTTATCCTTCAGTTTCTTGTTTATTATAAATCCAACACCACTAGTTCTGTCAGTATCTGTCCCATGATAGTAGAAGAGATGTCCACGTTTCAGTTCAATGAGATCTTCTCCTTTTCTCTTTACCTCACTTAGCCTAACGATGTCCACTTGATCCTTTGTAGTTCCTCTTCCAATTCAAGAAACCTTGAATCAGAAGATAGGGAGCGTCGTCCATTATGCGTAGCCAAGGTCAGCATCAGATGGCAGCCTAGTCCGGTCCTCCGGGGATTCTTAGCACCCTCTGCCTTCATGTCGCACTGGCCGCTGCCTTGGCCAGGTACATTCCAGCTGCCGGAGACTGAATGCCAAGATTTAAGTTGTGGAGTCATTTTGGAGGGGTTTGGTCATAACTCACCATGCTGGCCAAGCGGGTTGGTGAGTGTGGGATAGCATTTGCTCTAATCCCGATGGTATAGTTATACCGCTATTGGCGGTCGTCAGAGTCCCTTTAGTGGGAACAGGATGCACCACGAGAAGGCGGGGTTGACATTTGTCAAGGAGAGGCTGTGATGCTACAAATCACCTGACCTTACATCCCTTATATATTCTGATCTATATGTCCCAGTATATCCTGTGGGTGTTGTTCTCTAGAAGCGTTGTTGGTTCCTACTTGTAGTAGGGGATAGGCTCAGTTGCAATGAGGTGGTGCTTTCTTGCCAATTTCTGATGGAGGATCTTGGCGACATGATTGTGCCTGTTTATTATTGTTGTTGTGTGTGTTCAGAACGTACTTCAGATTGTCCATATTTAGCTTCCATTAACATTTATTTTGTGTGTATGTTATGTTTATATTTTGTACTCTCAATGTAAATTTTATTTTTACGCTTGCCAGGTTAAAATTTATAAGCTTTTAGGGAATTTATAACAGTTGTCTACCATCTCTAACAGTCTTCGCAATAAGCACTACTTTCACAGCGGAAGCGTACAAATCTGACAAATTTGGCTTCATGTCGTTAGCGTGTGAGGAAAAGGGGAGACAGCGCCATCTCTGAATTTTTACTTCCATGAGCATGGTAGGCTATGAAAAATTATAAAAGTTACACATCCTTAATTTAGAGCCGTCGGTTCCAGGATGAGGACAGAACGAGAGCCGTAGCACAAACACAACATCCATGTCTCAAATCCAGGCCCAACACCTGTACTGCTGCTATTCATGCCAGATAATAACAGAAGTCGCTCTGGCAGTGTTAAGAAAATAGGCAGACGCCTGTCAGTAATTTAGGGCTAATGGTTGCAGTTCAGCCAAACACACCACCCACCAATCATCCTGAATTCGCCCGTGCCCGTCTCCTATCAATGGTCAGAAGCCAGACGACTCAGACCCTAGGGCAGCGCAGTGTTTTTGGCCCTTTTAAGACGGAACAAATGGGAAAACAAAAAAAAATCGAATAAAACTTTTG
This sequence comes from Macrothele yani, assembly GCA_039090855.1. Lineage (NCBI taxonomy): Eukaryota > Metazoa > Arthropoda > Arachnida > Araneae > Macrothelidae > Macrothele > Macrothele yani. The sequence continues at coordinate 47,315,930 of CM077004.1, forward strand.
CTGTAATCTAGCGGAGGCACGAACGGATGAGCTGTCAAGCAACAGTAAGCTCAACGCTGCCACTTGCAGAAAAATTAATTGAAAAATATACTAAGAAATTATCTTTCGGTTGCATACTTTGAGATTTCATAACAATGCAGTATTAAAAAAATCTAGCAAAGTCTTACATACCATCGGTTAATCTCACGCAGTTTGATTCATTTACTAGAGCCTTCGTCATGTGAAAATATAACGCTGCATTTTTTTCTCTCAAATACCGTCAACAAAATGGCATACTATTTCGAAGGCTTCCAACAGCGGCGAATATGTAATTCTGAAATTCTCATGCACTTGCTCGATGAATATTCCATTCTGCAATTCTTATGCCTCTTGCTCAATAAAACAGTGTCTGTGCACAAAATAACTCTTAATTTCTTCTATCGCAGTTAATCGAATAGTAGAATTCAATCGCAGTTAATTGAATAATAGAATTTTCTGCACCCCTTTCCAAAAATAAATGTGCCAATCAAATAAAAAAGGGAAATTAAAAAAATTATATATTATATTGAAAAACAAAGATCACATTTCCTGAATAAAATATTACATTTCTCAATGTGTATCACTGACTAGGACTTTAACCAGAGAAGATAAAGTAAGACATGAAAAACGTACCAGAGAAGGCACCGGTGGGATTCGAACCCACGGTCTCCTGTTTACTAGACAGGCGCTTTAACCAACTAAGCCACGGCGCCAACAACGACGAAATTAACAGTTAGTTAAAACTATATTACCATGATCTTTGGGGCATGAATGTTTGAAGATGTTTTATACACTGTACAACTGCAGCATACGTTCTTTGCTCACTGCAGATCGAAAATCGTATACAAAAATTACGAGATTTCAGTTTAGTTCTCTGCAAGTTATTTTGTTATAAATATTCTCACTTTTCTGACCAGCCTCATCAATAACTGTTTACAGGGTTTTATAAGAATGTTTTCTTGAAAATTTAATTCAGTGACACCGATAATTAATTCCCCGTTCTCCTACACCAGTCACGGATTCAGATATTTTGAAAAACCAGGCCTTAGTTTTTCCACGATTTTGTTAAGGCTGTCTTTGAATGAATGTAAGAGAAATTCTCTCCTATATCTGCAATGTAAATTCTTTTGTACAAATTTCTAGAAGACTATTACTTTGTAGTGTTTGAAATTTTGAGCACAAATAAACGACCATGTGACACAGTTATTTTTCCGAAAAAAATGCTAGAATATTTTTTAAAATTCAATTTATCTAACTCGAAAGTATTCCAATTTGGGCGCTAGATGGCGTGATAAGTTAGCTTAGCAGTGTTTCTGTCTGGAAGAAACGAAATCTCTCATTTCTGTCTGATTTTTTTTTAATTATCTGGGCCAAAAAGAAATAATTAATGGGGCCAAAAGTGAAACTGGAATCTTGTCTCCCATAAATCATCTTAAATCCTACTGTACGTTCATTTTTTGAAGAGAAAATGTGTACATTAGCAGAGAACCCCTGAATTTGAGCTATAGAAACTCCGCCTACCTACCAAGCCCCACCCCAAATGACGTCATTGGTTAAAACGTAACAGCGCGTACTTTGTCTTTTCATTGTGGAGCCAACGAGAGACCGCTTCCATTCTGAATATGGCGAGGTCTGCAGTGATTCGCTGACGCCAACTCCTGGGACAGTCCCTCAAGAACCAAAAGCCACGCCCAAGGATTGAATTTTTGCGCCATCTATCGCAGAAAACGAACCCTAACACTGATTCAAAGACAGCCTTATATAAGAAATGATATACGTGTTCGTGTAGATCTAGAATATTCCAAAGCGATAGCCCTAACACTGGCGGATTTTCGACAAGAGGGAGAAGGAATCTTTCAAAAGAAAAGAAAAAAAGAAAAAAAAAGATAGAGCGGCAGATAGACCTCAAGGACATGAACGAAATGATCCGTCAATCAGTCCGCGTTAATGGCCCTTCTTTAGTTTTTTTTTTTTTCTAAGCGAAAAAAACTCATGAGCATATATTTATACTACAATTATTAGTTTTCAGCAGCAATTGTAGTTTATCAAAGCCAGGGCCGGTGCTAGGGTGCTTGACGCCTTAGCCAGACCATCATCCTTGAGCCCCCAAAATTTATGTTATTCTTTTTGTGGATTGCATTTATTCATTACTTTCAAGATGCAAAGATGCTATGTAAACTAAACAGAGCCGCCCCGGTGGCGCAGTGGTCTAAGGCGTTGGCCTCTGATCGTTCGTCCGTAAGGGGTCCGGGTTCGAATCCCGGTCAGGCATGGATGTTGTGTTTGTCTTACGGCACTGGCTCTCTCCCTTCCCTGGAACCAGTGACCCTAAATTAGGGACAGGCGACTGCTTGTAGCCCATTGAGTTGCTCACGGTGGTCGTTAAACCTCCAATCAAAAAAAAAAAAAAAAAAACTAAACAGAAAGAAACTAATGGAAACTACGTCTCCTTGCGCCCCCAAAATTTATTTTATTCTTTTTGTGAGTAAACATATTGCATTTATTCAATAATTACAAGATGCAAAAATGCAATATAAAATAAATAGGAATAAACTAATGTGTCCAGTGTGAATTAAAATTTCATTTTTCGTGCTTTATCGTTAGCAAATTTAATAACAACTGTTTACAAATGTATTTCACGGGCAGTTTCTTGTTCGATCGATAACTTTGACAAGGCAAAGAAAGAAAAAAGAAACAGCAATTCCAGCGGATTGAATATAGCAGTATGGCCAGTGTTCGAAATGTATCGGCCGGAGCGGCCGATACATTTCGAACATTTCGAACACTGGGAGCAGTGGTCTAAGCGATGGCTTCTGATCATTCGTCCGAAAAGGGTCCGGGTTCGAATCCCGTGAGGCATTGATGTTGTGTTTGTCTTACGGCCTTCCCTTCCCTGGAACCAGTGGCCCTGAATTAGGGACGGGCGATTGCTTATAACCCATTGAGTTGCTCACGGTTGTCATTAAACCTCCTATAAAAAAAAAAAAAAAAGGAAAAATGTGTGGTATACCGGCACTTCTTTTTTTCCTAGCATTTTATACCAGCACTTCTTTTTTCCTGCTTTTTCATACCGGTACTTTTTTTACCCGGCATTTACATACTGGGACTAATTTTAGTAGTGAAAACTGCAAAACTGAATATTTTTTTTATCCCTGTCTTACGAGCGCGCATTCTTAAACATACCTAGGTGCATGTGCCCTTGAGAAATAGCTGCGTGGGAACTGTACAGGGCACAACTCATGTGCACACCAGTTATAGGTCAGTGATGTACACATGAGCTATAAGTTCAATAATTCAGTGGATGTAATTTTTTTTTTTTTTTTTTTGATTGGAGGTTTAACGACCACCGTGAGCAACTCACTGGGCTATAAGCAGTCGCCCGTCCCTAATTTAGGGTCACTGGTTCCAGGGAAGGGAGAGAGCCAGTGCCGTAAGACAAACACAGCAACCATGCCTCACCGGGATTCGAACCCAGACCCTTTCGGATGAATGATCAGAAGCCATCGCTTTGACCACTGCGCCACCGGGGCAGCCGGATGGAAATGAAGCTACCTATAGCGCCTGATCACATCTTGCCCAAGCCCTAGATCATCCCACGAAAGATGTCTGTTATTTTATTACATCATTAACTTAATATAATCAATTTGAAGAGCTTCTTCATAGAATGAGGAATTGGCAATAATTGATTAAACACAAGTTTTGCAGCAATGAGTACAAAATTTTCCCGCTTCGAATTTTTTTTTTCTTTTTACTTTGAGAGTGGTGAAATTGCTATTAATTTAAAACTCTGAATCAGAGCTGAGTTCGGGCTCAATTTTCGGAGCCCGAGCTCGTCCGAGCCCGTGGTGTATCAGCCCGAACCCACCCGAGCCCGAATTTTATATTGCAAGATAGAGCCCGGTTTAAATTCATACTCCTCATCTCAGCAAAGCTCTGTGTTCGAAAGTCTGAGAGTACAGAAGCCAAAAGTTTAGCTTCTATACTCTCTGCATACGAAATCTGTTGCTCGTCCTGAAAAATGCCACAAATAAAAATCTTTCTAAACCGAACAAAGGGGCGAGTCCACTACAGCACTGCTCTATACTCCTCACTCCAGTAAAGCAACTGGGGGGGGCGCCCCGGTGGCGTAGTGGTCTAAGCCATGGCCTCTGATCATTCGTCTGAACGGGGTCCGGGTTCGAATCCCGGTGAGGCATGGATGTTGTGCTTGTCTTACGGGACGGGCTCTCTCCTTTCCCTGGAGCCAGTGACCCTAAATTAGGGACGGGCGACTGCTTATAGCCCACTGAGTTGCTCACGGTGGTCGTTAAACCTCCAATCAAAAAAAAAAAAAAAACTGGGGGCCATCTCCATATTCCCCAAAATCTCCAGAAGATGGGGAAAAGATCAACATTTAAATAATATCAATGCTGCGCTAAAATTAATCTCAAAACTGTAGATATCGAGGATACATTGGCTGTAAGTAAAATTAAATTAATTAATCTTAAATTCAAAACCCGGTTAAATTAAAAGTGCCTACTTATCAGCTTCAAAGTTCTGCAGTTTTTTTTTCGTTACGGAAGAGGGAGGATGTGGTGAGTACAAGATAGTGAAAAAATTAAGCCCTGTTCAGCCCCCCCCACCGTATTCTCAGTCTAGCGATACTCAGTCTAGCGATAATTTGTGTGCGCCCCGAAGGTAATCTCCGAGTGCATCACATACCGGACCATGTCGCAAATGAATTATGACAGTCGACGACCAAGTCGAGTGCCGATGTTGTCAACGCAAAACACGAAAGCGTGCCTCCAGTGAACGCGAGAGAATCGAACATCGAACTGGACCGCTGAGGACTGCAAAAAGGTCACCTGTGCTTCGTGCGGATGGCAGGATCCGTCCGAATTGGACTTCGAACTGAACCGTTGAGGACTGCAAAAAGGTCGGCTCTGCATCGTGCAGATGGCAGGATCCGTCCGAATCGGACGTCAAACTGGACCGCTGAGGATTACAAAAAGGTCGCCAATGTATCGTGAGGATGACAGGATCCACCCGAATTTGACATAAGCAAAATGAGGTCATGCAGCTATTCTATCAGGTGTCAACAGTACAGGCCGGTGACGGCGATGTGCTGGTGAGGGGAATGTTTTCTTCTCACATATTATGCCCCCTGATACCCATCGAACGACATCTAAACGCCAGGGCGTATTTGATAATTATTACCTACAAAATTCATTTCATCAGGGTTACGGTTTACCCTCAAACAGATGGACATGTCTACACTGTAACGCAACCGCTCCCAAAACTCGCACCGTCGCCGAATGGGTTCCAGGAATTTTCCAACGAGTTTTTCTTGCTCCTGTGACCATCAGAGCTCCTGGACTAAAACCCTATCGAGCACCTCTGGGATGAGGCGGAACGGACTGCTGGCTACAAGACTCCCGCCGTCCAATTTATATCAATTGCTCGAGACAGTCATTCCCACATGGCACAACGCCCATGCGCGAAACTTCCAGCATCTGATACGTTCCATGCCCCTATGAATTCGGGATGTTCTGCAGTTCATGGGTATAGAGCAACACGCTAGTAAGAAGGTGTACCTAATAAACTGGCATCTCAGTGTATATTAGTGATGGACCATTCGATGAACGATTCGTTCACAACAAATGACTCTTCACCGTTAATGCTGAATGATTAGCTCTCACCTCAGTGAATGAACGTTCAATCCGTCGCCCCGGTGGCGCAGTGGTTTAAGCGATGGCCTCTGATCATTCGTCCGTAAGGGGCCCGGGTTTGAATCCCGGTGTGGCATGGATGTTGTGTTTGTCTTACGGCACTGGCTCTCTCCCTTCCCTGGAACCAGTGACCCTAAATTAGGGACGGGCGACTGCTTATAGCCCATTGAGTTGCTCACGGTGGTCGTTAAACCTCCAATCAAAAAAAAAAAAAAAAAAAAAAAGTTCAATCCATCCGCCATTACTGCGTCACACTGAAGTAGCAGCACGTTTAACTTTCTTCCGGCTTAATGATTTCGGAAACGAAGTCCCAATAAGAAAAGTATATATATATAATCGTCGGTTTATGGCGTCAGACGTCGCCTTCCGATCTTCAAGAGTTTTTCCCATCTTTCTCTATCTAAGCACAATTCTTCCATCAGACCATTCTAACTATATAAGTGCTTGCTCTCTTTATTCCATCAGACCATGTTCTTCTAGGTCGGCCTCTATTTTTTCGTTTGTTTGATTTAAATTCCATGGCAATTTTGGGCAGTCTTTCATTGGTCATTTTCTTTTTACATGACCAAACCAACGCAATTGTCTCTTCGGTATGTCTTCTAAAATTGTTTCTTTCACTTCCATCAATTCTTTAACCCTTTCATTCGTTATTTTCTGTCTTCTTGACACTCTACATGATCTTCTTAAAGCACGCATCTCTACAGCTGTAATTTTCTTTCTATCCGCTTCTGTTAATCACCAGGCCTCGGCCCTACATATAGTAAGATGCTCTTAACAATGCTACAAGCCGCGCGTGGCCTAGTAGGCAACGTTCGTGACTGGCACGGAAAGGACCTCAGGTTCGATCGCAGGCAGGTACGAACGCTCGATCCACTAAATATCTGCCGTGCGTCGAATGGGCACGTTAAGCCGTCGGTCCCCGGGTACTGGCCCCCGGTAATAAATAAGGGCGTCTTCCTCCCCCTTTCTATTTCGCTTCCGTGTCACTTTCCTATCGGGCACTCTAGCCCAAATCTCCTAGCTTCCTATTTCTAAGGGTTGTTTAAGACCTGGGGTCAGACACTCCCTCCCTAAAATCCTCTACATATGAACAACATGAACAATGTTACGATAAACTAGAATATAGCCCATCCTAGGACGGTTGTTTTTAAACTTTAAATAAATATTAATATATAGAGAATGTTTTCCGTTCTAAGACGGGGTGAAACTTTTAATTGAAGCAGATTGAAAACAAATCAATCGAACGGAAATAGAAGCATCTATTTCATTGAAAACAATCAAATAGATGTTTTTTGTAAGGAAATACAATACGTATCGTAAAAACTTATACGGTAAGAACTCATTCATGTTAGAACTGAAAATCATATCCTATTTATTTCAGTTTTTTAAAGGACCGCGATAAATAAACATTCTGTGTAAAATATTTCTTGTTGTTTAACAGTATTTTCTTTGTAGTCCAGTTGTTTTCGTGTAAACTTACCTTAATAACTTTTTCTTTGATCTTTCGCGTTAAATTACTTTTTCTCCGGCACACTTGTTTTAGACTGTTCTATTCAACCGTTAGTTTGAAACTTCATACCGAAGCTTTTTCTACAAAATAATGCGACATCTGGCATTACAAATCGGAACTATCTAAATTATCGACAATTTGCTGTTGGGGCGAAATCTGTTTTTAGATGCAATTTAGCTCACTTTGACATCTCAAGATTTCAGTTTTTATTGAAGGTTATAGAGCGTTTAGATAGATCGATATTTTGCAAAATGTGTAATACAGTCAGCACTAAACTCGGAAAGTCAGTTAAATTAGAAAAGTAAAAAATAATTAAAGCGTAGAAATTAATATTCGAATTGTGCTAAATTAAATTAATATGCAAACTCAACTTTCTGTGTTATTCAGATTTCAATTCGATTTCCGTAGATCGGATAAATAGAACTCGAGTCATTGATAATCCAATGCTTTAAAATTAGCACGTGATCACTTTGACACCTCAACACGCAGTCACTTTGACATTAGATCGCGTGCTATTGCATAGTACGTAATCACTTTGACATCTCGAGAGCACACACGAATTGATCGATATGTGAGGGGCAACAATGCAGACGTTGCTGTGACGTCAAGCGTTCCAGACAGATCTGGCTGTTTATTATTAATATAAACACCCAAATCGATATGTCTGTCTCTCTGGAACGCTTGACGTCACGGCAATGTCTGCATTGTTGCGCCATCACTTATCAATCACTTCGTGTATGCTCTCGCGATGTCAAAATGATTGCTTGCTATATAATAGCGCACGATCACTTTTAGATGTCAAGGTGATCGCGTGCTAATTTAAAAATATTGGATTATCAATGACTCGAGTTCTGTTTTTCAGATCTACAAATTTCGAATTAAAATCTTAATATCACGGCAAGTTGCGTTTTTTTTTACGCTTTCCAAAAGTAGGTTGAAGAAGCGTATATGTTCCAGCTTTTTCCGTCCGTCTGTCTGTCGGCACGATAACTCACGTAAAAATGGTTCGATTTCGATGAAATTTTAGTATGTGGTAGGGGACCACCAGGGTACGAACCCAATTGAAAATGGGTGAACTGGGTCAAAGGTCACGCCATAAGAGCAGGATCCATTCAATTGCCCTTATGCGTCATAACTTGCGTAAATATGGTTCAATTTCGATGAAATTTTAGTATGTGGTAGGGGATCACCAGGGGACAAACCCTATTGAAAATGGGTGAAGTGGGGTCAAAGGTCACGCCATAAGAGCGGGATCCATTTCATTGCCTTTATGCGTCATAACATGCGTAAATATGGTTCGATTTCGATGAAATTTCAGTATGTGGTAGGAAACTACCTGGGCACGAACCCTATTGAAAATTGGCAAATTGGGCTCAAAGGTCAGGCAGGGCATAAAAGCGGGATTTATTCCATTGCCCTTATTCGTCATAACTTGCGTAAAAATGGTTAGATTTCGATGAAATTTTGGTATGTGGTAAGGAACCACCTGGGAACGAAACCTATTGAAAATGGGTGGAATGGGGTCAAAGGCCAGGACATAAAAGCGGGATCCATTTCATTACCTTTATACGTCATAACATGCGTGAATATGGTTCGATTTCGATGAAATTTTAGTATGTGGTAGGGAACCACCTGGGCACGAACCCTATTGAAAATGGGCAAAATGGGGTCAAAGGTCAGGCAGGACATAAGAGCGGGATTTGTTCCATTGCCCTTATGCGTTATAACTTGCGTAAAAATGGTTCGATTTCGATGAAATTTTAGTATGTGGTAGGGAGCCACTGGGGACGAACCCTATTGAAAATGGGCGAAATGGGGTCAAAGGTCAGGACATTGGAGTGGGATCCATTCCATTTCCCTTGTGCATCATAACTTACCAATAAATGTTCCGATTGCGACAAAACGTTATCATGTTGTTCCGGAGGTATAGTGAACCGGTTCTGTTGAATATCAACGAAATGGGGTCAAAGGTCATTGCACAAAAGCAAGATTTATTCCACAGCCATTATTCTCATAACTTGCGTAAAACTGCTTCTATTGCGACAAAACTTTAGTATGTTATTCTTGAGGTGTACTGAACCGGTTCTGTGGACTATCATCGAAATGGGGTCAAAGGTCAGGACACAGGAGCGAGATTTATTCCACAGCCATTATCCTCATAACTTGTATGAGTAATAATTTCTGGTATGTTGAAAAGCGTATCATAATCAATGCATTGCATGATTTTACTAACTTGTTATTACAATAATTTAATTTAGCACAATTCGAATTTTAATTTGTACGCTTTAATTATTTTTTACTTTTTTAATTTAACTAACTTTCCGAGTTTAATGCTGGTTATATTAAACATTTTGATCGATCTATCTAAACGCTCTAACCTACAATAAAAACTGAAATCCTGCGATTTCCAAGTGAGCAAGATTGCATCTAAAAGCAGATGTCGTCCCAGTAGCACATTGGCGAGAATTTAGATAGTTCCGATTTTTAATACGAGATGTCGCATTATTTTGCAGAAAAGCTTCGGTATGAGGTTTCAAACTAACCGTCGAATAGAACAGTCTAAAACAAGCCGTGAAGGGAATAACAAGTGTGCCGGAGAAAAAGTAATTTAACGCGAAAAATCAAAGTAAAAGTTATTAAGGTAAGTTTACACGAAAACAACTTTCCGAGTTTAGTGCTGATTATATTACACATTTTGCAAACTATCGATCTATCTAAACGCTCTAACCTACAATTGTTTAAGAACAAATATTTAACACAGAATGTTATTTATCGCATGGACTTTTGAAAAACGGAAATAAACAGCATATAATTATTAGTTCTAACATGAATGAGTTCTTAATATATAAGTTTTTACTATACACTATATTGACAAAAGTCACCGGGCACCCTTTCTAAACCAAATGAACGGATCCGCTGCGTTGTTAAGATGCGCGGTACAGCTACAAACGGTAGAAAAACAAGCCTGCAGCTGACTGCGATCATATCGCACTGTGAGGTTGAGTGAAAATGTCGCGGCAGGAGAGAACAGACTTTGAGAAAAGAAAGATTGTTCGGTGTTATATTAGTGGGCTGTCCATAAAAGAAACCGAGAGGCGTTTAAACATACCCAAGTCAACTGTTTTGGATGTACTGAATCACTGGAAGACACATGGCATGCCTGAAGCAGCAAAACGTACCGGCAGGCCAAAGAAAATCAGTGATAGAGGACGTCGAAGCCTCAGGAGAGACGTTACAGCTAATCGACGGAGTACTGCGCAAGACCTCAGTGCACAGGTGAGTAAAAATGCTGGAACCTCGGTATGTACACGTACCATTTGCAGAGAACTTCATTCCATGAGTTACCGTGGTCGTGCGGTTGCTCATAAATCTTTCATCTCCACTCGGAATGCTACTCGTGGTTTAGCATTGTGTAAAGAACATTTATTGTGAACGGTAGATCAATGGAAACGGGTTTTATGGACTGATGAATCCAGATACACGATCCATCAGTCTGATAGCATTGTGTGGGCATGGTGGCAGCCTGGGGAACACTATTTACCACAGTGTATTGTTCTTTCAGTCAAGTTTGGAGCTGGCAGTGTACTCGTGTGTGTGTGTGTGGGGGGGGGGGGGTCGTGGTATAGTCTCGGCCCATTGTTTTTCGCGCACAAACCTGTTAACCAGCACGTCTACCTCGATATTCTGGACAATTATGCCCTACCAACTCTGTGGCAATACTATGGAACTGAGCCTTGTTGGCACCAGCAAAATAGTGCGCCGAACCATGAAGCAAGGTTTCAAAATCGCTTTATTCTAATTTATCATAAGAAAACATAAGAGGGAGACGTACAGTATTGGGCGTCTCACTGGGAAATAATACAAAACTGTTAAAAACATGATGGTATATACACTGCAATGACAATGGGGATGAATAACAAATGCTGCAAGCAAAGCTTATTGAATAAAAAATTGCAGAAGTGACAAAGAGAAACACATCGTGTCACATGACATTGGCTGGGCATGATTTACAGGATAACACAGGCGAAACAATAGTACACAATTAGAAAAAGAACAGCACAAACACCGCCGTGAAGGTAAAACATTACATACATGAGATAAAAACACAGCGTGCACAATTGTGCAAGTTATTTAACGAGGGCACCAAAGCAACATAATACAGGCGGGGTGAAAGTAAGTAATGTACACGAGTAAGCATGAAAATACACTGAGATGGCATTAGCATTCACAATTCAACGGTAGCGTATGGATTGCACGAGTCGTAGAGTGGAGGAGGGCCACCAGGGTGCCACGGAACTCAGCAAAGGAGGTGTAGAATGTCCTAGGGTTCTGATAGGTGTAGCAGTCCAGAATCAATCGCAAACCATGGAGCGGCCGGCGCCCAGGTAGCATAGAAGGTGGCTTCTCGACGACTGGAAGAAGCCGACTGGTACTCCAGGCGGAGTCGAGAAAGCAATCGATCTTGAAAATGGCACAAAAGTGCTGCGCTGGCCTGGTGTAAAGAGACCGGCGAGGAAATGCTGCGGAGTTGTTGAAGGTATACGTAAATAACGTGTTTAACCAGCACGAAAAGATAGGCACAAACTGAAGGAAGAGTTGTAGGTGGATGAGCCCGCAGAAGAAGATGTCTGTAGGCAGTGAACGGAAGATCTTGAGAACAAGAGCGACTGGCAATCCGGAAAGCCTGGTGGAGGAGAGGCATCAGGATGGGACAGTAAAGGTAGACGTGAGAAACGTCTGCCTCCTGTGCGCAGAAGGAGCAGAGAGGGGAGGAGAGAAGAGACATGCGAAAGAGAAAATACGGAACAGGGAGGCGATTATGCAAAAAGAGCCAGTGGGTATTAATTTCAAGAGGGGCAGATAAGGGTGAGCGGGCAGCGGCCCAGACAAGAGGAAGAGAAGCAGGGGGAACCTCCAGAATAGAAAGCGGTGAAGGGGTGGCAAGGTGCACTAGAAAACGATAAAGAGATTTAGAGGAGAGAGAGGAGAGAGGAAGAACCGAGTTTGTGAGTCGGAGGAAAAACGGCAGCGGAAGAGGGGCAGAAAAGACAGAGACGAGACCGGTTGGGGGAGACAAGATCAGGGAAAAGCGAAAGAAGTGCAGTTAGCAGAGAGTCATAGACCAAATGGGCGGATGGGGACGAGAGAATAGCAGGGGAGGCCAGAGAGAGGGCGCCAGGATAGATCCGAGTTAGTGAGGTCTTGCACAGTTACTACACCTGCTCGGAGCCAAGAGGGGAATGAAAAACAGGGGAGATGGGGGGATGAACAAGGGAGTTGAAGAAGAGGGGTTCAGAAAGAAGCTCTAGAGTTGAAGAGGGAGGGGAGCGAATGAGGGGGAGAGAGCGAAGGTGAATGAGGGCTTCAGAATATGCAGGTGGGAGTTTGGAGGGGGGAAAGGACAGCAATCCATGAGAACTAAAGAAAGAAAGGAAAAATGTGGGTTACGCAAGGAGGCAAGAACGTCACGTACCTGAACTGCGGAAGCCACTGGAGCCGTGAAAAGGTGAATGAAGTTGATCACTCGGCTTGCTTTGTAGCACAGCGGGACATCAGGTAGGCCAGCACCACCATAGGAGGGAGGAGCACAGAGCTTGTGGACGTTAATCCAGTGATGACCCGCCCACATTACTCGAGTAAGGCAGCGTGTAACCTCCTGGAGACAGAAAAGCGGGGTCGTAGATGCAATCCAAGAATGCTTGCAGATGGACAGAAGGTATGTCCTGGTGAGATTTGCACGCTGGTAGTAGGACGTACAGAACTGCGCACGACACCAGAATGCAGCTGTGCGGAGGAGGCGAGGATGGAGTTCCGAGCGAGTTGCACTGGATGTAGCTTGTGGTGCGCCTAAGTGCACACCCAGGAAGCGTTGGGTAGTGGATGACCATGTGGCCCCCCATGGAGCATCCAAGCGATTGGACCACGACCCGCACCACAATCCAGTGCTCTTAGACGTATTCAGTTCAGCTGCAGAACATGAAGCATATGCGGAGAACAAACGACGAAGCAGTTGGAACTGTGAGTCGCTACGAATGCAGACGGTGATGTCATCTGCATAAGCAGAGTAAATGACTGAGTGATGCCGTGAGCTGGCAACTGGTGGTGGAAGTTGTGCTAGAAGAGATGTTTGCAGAGAGCGTAGAAAAGGCTCGACGGCAATCGCAAACAGTTGACCAGAAAGCGGGCAGCCCTGACGAACTCCCCGCTTGAAGGGAACATGTGCTGTGAGAAAAGATGCCGTCTTGACATGGAAAACGGCGTCCCGGTAGAGGGAGAGAAGAACAGAGACAAATTGTGGAGGAAAGCCAAAGTGTAGCAGGGTTTGTGTTAAATAGGCGTGTGAGATATTATCGAAAGCGGAACGGAGGTCTAAGGAAAGGAGAGCAAGAGGTTCAGAATGAGTCTTGGCAAGATGAATGAGATCGCGAAGAAGTTGAACATTGGAGGAAAGAGAACGGCCAGGAACAGTATAGGTTTGAGAGTCAGCAAGGATGTGAGGGAGGATAGAGTTTAGTCGACGGGAAAGAAGCTTAGTATAGAGTTTATAATCTTGATTGAGAAGAGAAATGGGGCGCCAATTTCCCAAGTCAAGAGGGTCACCCTTCTTGGGAAATAGGACCACATGTGCGTCCGTGAAACTCCTCGGGAGGGGGAGCAGTTAAATGCAGCAGAAAAAGCGGAGAGGAGAAAAGGCAACAAAAGAGGCAAGAACGCACGGTAAAAAGGAAAAGAGAGGCCGTCCGGACCCGGAGCGGCATGGGTGTTAAGGGAAGAGAAGGTGTCGGACACCTCCGTGGATGTGGGTGCAAGAGACAGGGTGGGAGCAAGATGAGACGGAACTTGAGGTAGGTTATTGAGAAGATGGGGGAGAGCAGAGGGAGAAGGGGAGGAGTTTCACTGAACTTGGTGGTATAGAACTGACGAACGTGAGAGCAAATCGCTGCCGAATCGGATGTGATTTCGCCAGAGGGGAGGCGAAGATGACGAAGCGAGGTAGAAGACTTACGTGCAGATTCCATTGATGTTAGAAAATCATAGGTGCATTCCTCCGGATTGAGATGTTTAATGCGCAGACGTAAAAGTGCTTGCTGCGCAAGAGGTTTCAGCAAAGCCTGGAGCTCCGCCTGATATGCTGGAAAAAGCGGATCTGATAACCCAATCAGTGTGAGCATCTGCCTGGCGTGATCGAGGCGCATCTGACTAGAAGTCTTCATGGTGAAGGAAAGTTGCTTGATATGTAAGAGGAGCTGATGCTTGACACGAAGCCAATACGTCAAGGTACAGGGTGCGGAATGCAACCCTGCGCGACGAGCAGCGAGAAAAGAACGGACAGAGGCACAAAATTCAGGATCAGTGAGGAGATTGGAGTCAAATGTCCACGGACGTACAGTCCGAGGGAGTGACGCCGCAACAAACACTGTGAGGGTGACCGTGCAGTGGTCTGAGGAAGCAGTAGGTTGATGTTGCAACTCGGTAATAGACGCAAGAAGCGGTGTGGAAACGTAAACCCGATCCAAGCGTGCAGTTGATGGAAGCTGACTCCCAGACGAGCGCCACGTGTGTGAGGTCTCTTGTGGATGAAGGCGCCTATAAGCATCGGTGAAGGAGAAATCAGCAACAAGGTCATGGAGTAGTGCGACGAGATCCGTCCGACGCTCTCGTGACGAAGGAGAGCGATCCAGAGCCGGGTCAAGGGTGCAATTGAAGTCTCCACCCAAGACCACACGATCGGAAGGTGAGACTTTCGAGAGAGCTTTACGGAGTTTGGTGAACAAGATGGATAAATGAATAGAGGTGCATGGAATATACACATTAAAGATGTGAAATCGAGCTCCGCCAACTGTGAAGGAGACTTGCTGGAGTAAATCTCGGCATAAGTTCTGCACTGAGAGTGCAGTGAGGGTGGATCGGAAATGTTGATGTATTCCGATAGCAAGTCCACCATGAGATGAGTAGCGGAAAGCATGATGGAACACATAATCGCTAGCACGCCAGCGAGTAAACAGAGTGGAGGAATGGCAGTTTGTTTCTTGTAGTAGTAACAGATCGGCCCCGAGGGGCGAGAGGTCTTCCATTACAAGAGCATTCGCTAGGGGGCTAGCGAACCCTCTGCAATTAAGGGTCGTGACCTTGATGGACTGGTCAGTCGTTGGTTGGAGGAGTCGCGGAGCAACTTTCAGGAGTTGTTGTAATCGGTTTACGCAGCCAAGGGTCCATGAGTGGTGCAGGGGTCATGAACAAACCCACGAAGGTACTTAGCAATGCATCCGGCTTGCAGGAGCAGCGCGGGAAGAATGTCTTCGCGCTCTCGGAGGTAGTCATACGTCGACTCCAGGTTCGTGGTGTGGGTGCAAAACTGATAGTAATCTCCAAGATTGAGAGGTTCTGAAGGAGCACCACATTTGGAGAGTACACTTGAAAAGACCTCGAACGAAGGCGGAGACCCATCATCATCAGTGTCCCTTTCAATTTCTGTTGGCGCAGGAGAGGGAGAAAAATCTCCTGAAGATTTGGTAGCACGGAACGGTTGCCCATCCGTAGAGGAAGATTTCTTCTTCTCCTCTTACGTCGGGTACCTGTACGAGTGCCAGAAATTCGTTTTCCAGGGAGCGACGATGCTCGGGAAGCTGACGCAGAGTCAGAGGAGTTATTGGCACCGCCGTCACACTCGGAGACACCAACAGTGAAGACTGGTGGGAAACCAGCGGCGAAGTCTCCCGATGTTGCCACGGGATGAGGAGTAATAGGTGAGGCGAGCACTGGAAATTGAAGGTGGGAGGTGAGATCAGCATCAAAAGACGCTCGTGGACGAGAGGCTGTAGATATACTTTTTGTGTAATTCAGCCCTGGGGCAGTTGGCACATTAGAAGACGGTGCAGGTCGAGAGCGAGATGTAGCAGGAGGCTGCTTAGAGGCGGGAGGTGCTCTAGAAGCCGTGGGAGCTGGATACTCGTTGTTGTGGCAACGAGCACGCTGATGCCCAAAGTTCTTTGCAATTAGCACAGTGTTCTGATGTTAGCATATCAATTCTGTAGGAGAGCTGCCCACATCGGACGTTTAGGATCCGTGGGAACTTACGGAGATGCTCCTCTGATGGAAAGATGAGTCGAACACTCCGGCGAAAACTACGAACATTCTTATTTGCAGGATCCTTGGGCGCAGCTGAATGTGTGATAACAGGACCAACAATCTTACCACACTTACTAAGTGCAGTACATATCATCGCATCCGAGATTTCGGGGGGCACCGGATGCAAGGAGACCTGAACAGGGCGCCTGGAAATCGGTTCAGCTTCCAGGTGGTGGTCTCCCAGGTCAAGACCAAAGTTTAGAAGCGTGTCTGCATGCTCTTTGGATGTGAAATAAACAATCACCGTCCGCGGCCGGCGGGTGAGGTGAGTAATGGCTCCGGCTGGAAGAAAAGCAAGGAGAGTATCACAATAGACTTTCAGCGGTGTATTCGGAAGAGCATCTAGGCACACTCCCAACTCGCGGGTGGAGTGAAGTTCCTGCGCAGCGGGTGAGAAGTGCGGAACGTCCAATTGAAGTGAGTCACCATGTATCTGGACATGGGCATCTGCAAGGGGAAGGCGAGTCGATTGCGTCGGTAGGGACGCACCTGAGGTAACGCTAGAATAAGAGCGGGAAGGCAATCCTCCATTGGAAGGCAGAGGTGCAGCGCTGGATGAAGGAGCTGACACAACGCTGGGCAAGGCTACCGAGGGCAGAGAAGCAACGCCCTCAGAGATATCCATTACGTCATCGGTAGCATCAGGAACGAACGTCATAGCCTCACCACCAGGAGGGGTGGTGGAGTCAGAGAGTTGAAGCGTAGAAGAAGAAGAGCAATAGGCATCAGGAGGAGGACGATATTCCCTATCATCAAGGACGGACGCTGATTGGTTTGCTCCGTCAGAGATAAGGATCGACGTAGTAGGAGAAGCTGTGACGAGAGCGGGAATTCTGCTCTTATCAGCAGTCGCCATCGCCGATGGCGAGGCCTAACTTAGTAAAAACGACCAACTGGTCGAGAAAATAAAGTGCTGATAGCTAATTGAAAATAGTACTCACCGACTCGGGAGATGTCTTAAATGAAAGATACAACCTTCGTCTTGAAGGCACGCACAAAAGTTAAACGACAGAGCACACAAAACACACTCAGTAGACGGCGAAACACGGAGCTCAAAACAGACACGACTTACGTCCCATAAAGCAAGGACTGTTACGGCGTAGTATGAGGATAATTCCGTATCGTGTGTGGTGTGGCCAGCACACCACACACGATAGTTAGCGGCAGCATTATGTACTGAATGGAAGTGCATACCTATCGCTGTGTTCCAAAAGCTTTTTTTTTTTTTTTTTTTTTTTTTTTATTGGAGGTTTTACGACCACCGTGAGCAACTCAATGGGCTATAAGCAGTCGCCCGTCCCTAATTTAGGGTCACTGGTTCCAGGGAAGGGAGAGAGCCAGTGCCGTTAGACAAACACAACATCCATGCCTGACCGGGATTCGAACCCGGACCCCTTACGGACGAATGATCAGTGGCCAACGCCTTAGACCACTGCGCCACCGGGGCGGCTCCAAAACCTTGTCGAAAGCATGTCTCGAAGGGTCAGTGCGTGCACAAAGGCCAAAGGTGAACCGAAAGCGTACTAATGTATGTCAATAAATACCATGTTGTGTTTCTCTTTTAGGTGTCTTGTGACTTTTGTCAATATAGTGTATTTCCTTATAGGGAGTCTATTTGATTTGTTTTCAATCTGCTTCAATTAAAAATTTCATCCCGTCCTAGAACGGGCAACATCTCCTACATATTAAAACACTGAAGAGCAATTGAATTAGAGACAGCTGGCGTTATGCAAATGTGGCGCTGTGCGCGGCCCTGTAAACGGAAACGACATGACGTATGCAGCGATCAGACGGGAATCGGTAAGTGTCGGACGCAGTACGGGTAAGACGAAGGATCTAAGCGCATTTGATCGTGGGCAAATTGTCGGGGCCCGACGAATGGGTCACTCCATCTCGGAAGTCGCCAGCTGTCTCTAATTGAATTGCTCATAACGCCAGCTGTTTCTAATTCGATTTTTACGAGCCACTGTGTCACGGATGCACCGTAAGTACATCGAATCCGGTAAAACCATCCATGCAAGGGCCAACTGCCGTGGACAACAGCGTGTGGATGAGCGGGGTCATCGTCGGCTAGCTCGCCTTGTAACAGCGGATACGGGCCACAGTGCAAGAAATCACTCGGCAATTTAACGCTGGTGCACAAAAACGTGTAAGCAGCCACACCATCCAGAACCATCTCCTCCCTATGGGGTACAGAAGCCATCGTCCCACGAGGGTTCATCTGCTTACCGCACATCACAGGGTGCAAAGATCAGCATGGGCGCGGGAACATCGCCACTGGACCCTAGACATGTGGAAAAATGTTGCCTGGACTGATGAGTCGAGATTCACGTTGGTACATGCGGATGGCAGGATACGAGTACGGCGCAAACCACATGAAGCGATGAATCCTTCTTGCCAGCAAGGTACTCTTCAAGCTGGTGGGGGTGGCATTCTCGTCTGGGGACTGTTTACGTGGACTGAAATGGGACCCCTGGTACAAGTGACACCGTCTCTCACAGGTCAACGTTACCGGGATATCCTGGACCACCATTTGCTCCCGTTTGTGCGTCTTCAACATCCCACTGGGGACCTCATCCTGCAACAAGACAATGCATCATGCCATCGCTCCCGAATTGTATCCGAATGGTTGGATGAACACTCCACCGACGTGACCTCGCTTCCTTGGTCAGCTAGGTCACCTGACCTCAATCCCATCGAGCACATCTGGGATGCCATCGAGAGAGATGTTCGAGGCTCTGACCCCCCTCTATCAAATCTTGGTGAACTGTGGGAGCTTGTTCAGGGGTCGTGGATCCGTATGACTTCCCAACGCTTCCGGTGTCTTGCCGAGTCCATGCCGAGACGAATCGCCGCCGTCATCAGGGCGAAAGGTGGTGCTACACGTTACTAGACAGGTATCTCTAATTCAATTGCTCTTCAGTGTATTTGTTACAGCTTAAAAACAACCGTCCTAGGACGGGCTATATGAGTATTATTAATAAGAAAGTTATGTCGAGCATTAACAACGGTCAACAATCATGTGAGTCAACAATCAGCAGTCAACTATAGAAATAACGGTGAAACTTACGAATAGGAATGATACGTGAACACCATTTATTTGAATGGTGTGCCCGAATTATTCGCCACAAGAGGAGATTTTTTCGTGAATGAATAGTGAATGGGTTTCCCAAGCTCTTGCTCTGTCGGGCAACTTGCCAGAAAGAGCTGTGAATGCGCTTGCTCAATCGTGAACGATGAATGGTGATCTCCAGGTTTTTTTTGCATTTTTTGGGCAGTTTGCCAATTTCCGTTTGACCTCGACCTTACAGACGCTTTGGAGCAAGGAATGATTTGCGCAGTAGGTGTATGAGACCTCCGGCAGGGAGTCTCACTACACCTACTGCCATTCATGTCAATGAAAATTCGTGAACGACTCTTTTGTGTGACTGATAAATGAGCTCCCAAGAATGAGTAACTTCTGCCATCACTAGTGTATGTCATGCTTGGAATTTCAACGAGCGCAGCGAATTTCTTTGAAACGTGAAGAATTGTTAAGTTGCTGCACACTAAGGCCAAAACGATGGCACGTTTTAATCAGTATTTTCAGATGCATACAACTTTTTTTTTTTACGACTTCAAATCAGTCTAACAGTCTGCGAGATAATGAAAGAGAGGCAATTTCTGAGGAGGAAGTTCTTCGAAAGAGGTAATTTCTAAAGAGGAAGTTTCTGAAATATCATACTCATGAAAACGCATTTCTCAAGCGTCTCGGTAGTAATGAGTTTTCTATTGCGGATGATTGCGTTAATTCGAAACGTAATTACATCAGACACACGTCGTGAACTTGCACTTTAATCACTCAGAAACCAACAAAGACGTGGAACAGCAGGGATGTCAGGCTTGAGCTTATTATGAAACACTCTAACAACACTTAACTAATATAACGCTTTGAAACCAGTTGTGTTATTTGTATAAACAGTTCAACAGAATCTCATCTAAGGCGTGAAAATAAATAGAACAGAATCTCATCTAAGGCGTGAAAATAAATGTTCAAGATAATTGACTTAGATACGAAAGGTAAATTAATAGGCATCACAGCAGTAACTGGAGCAATGATGCCAACGAAGAAATAGATGCACTGTGTACGTTTTCCAATACGAAACAAAACTTTCACGTGATTATGGAATATCTTTCATAACGTTCTAGAACAGGGGTGGCCAATCCTAGGCCCGCGTGCCAAACATTGGCCCGCCAGGACATTTTGAATGGTCCCACAGTGGCCCAAGCACTAACTTTGTTTTTCTAATGTAACTCTTACTGACAATAATAATTACTTTTATTTTATTTTATTCTGGATTCATTTTATTTTTATATAATGAAGTCAACAGTTTTAAATTAAAGTTGAAATTGTTTTGTAATAATCTAGAGCAGGGCGAACTTGATCATTTCCCAATAATTCAGCAAATCTTCAGTAAGTACAGCAATTTTACCGTGGATCATATAAAATACAAATCAACTGTTACATCTTTGTGCGAGTCATTCTTAAATCGATTTTCTGCTTTTGAATCTGAAAGGAGTAACATAGACTTATTCATAAATCCATTTTGTATGTCAGAGTCTAATGTACATAAATATTCCCCATCAATGCAAATCGAAATATTAGAAATCCAAAGCCACTCAGTGTTAAGTTTAAAGAGCAATGTAAATCACCCACTGCTCCTAATTTGATTGAGTTCTGGAAATACGTCTCTGAAGAACATTTTCCAGAGCTTCATGTCTTTGCTCTGAGGTTCATTTGCAGATTCGGATCCACATACTGTAACGTATACTCTAGATTCAGTTTCTTTTTGATTTTACTATCTCTTGTTATTTTATTTTCCTATGCAAATTATCTTCTCACTTAACGAGATGTTGTTTCTCCCGCTGAATTATATGTGGCAACGAGTGTAAGTCATGACGTGGTGGTATGCAGTATATATAGGTGCGCTCAAGTATACCAGAGAGCTTCGTTTTATATGTGATAGGTTCTTCCTGATTATTGATATGCGATTTACCTACTTTTCTACGATATTACGATAGTACGAAAGTTCGGGCTATCAGTAGTTGTGTTATTTTGGAGTGTGTATTTGAGTAATAACAGGAGCTCCCCAATAAAAGGTTACAAGTGAGTACGTTTTCTTAGTTCATTTTATTGTCAGACCTCTGTCTGGCCGTTAAGTCTACTTCATTGAGTGTTTACGTTAAGTTCAGGGTATATCGTGTTTACCGCTCTAATAAGGAGCCTTCAAGGTACTAATGTACTAAAACCGAAGTTATATTACTGATATTCAAGATAATGAGGAACGCTGAGTAAAAATAAATTCCATATTCTTGGAATTTATTGCACGTGCGTGTCTTACCTAAACAAACTCTAGCACTTTGAAGATTAAGCACACTTTAGCTAAGTCAAGTAACCTTTCGATAATCCTAACTTGACTTAATGTAAGCTTTCCTGCACTACACGTCCAGCCGGAGAATTTTATTCATTATAATAAATTTGCAAAACAAACATTTTCATCCATTAATGTATTAAAAAGTTAAATTTCGTTCAACTAACACAGATGTACACCAAACCAAAGAATGAAGTCGTACGAAGTGATAAATATATACCGAAACAAATGTTGTCTTATGCACGATATAAAAAACTTTAATTTAAAATATGTATAAAATTAAAATCGATACAGGAGCTTTCGCGAGGAGACCCCTGCATCATCAGGTAAATCAAGTGCAACCATAACATAACATAATATATAAGGTTTAGGTCCAATTCACATTCAGTTGTATGGAGCCTTTAAGAGAAAGTAGATAGATTCGGGGTAGAGTCCCCTGATTGGATAGGTTTTAAAGAGGAATAGGAAATCAGAGTTATAGATTTATACTGCTAAAAGTGAGCGCGAGTGAATAGCATTTTTAACAGTTGAGAAAAAAGTAACAACTCCTGCATGACAGGGAAGCAGAATCAGTCTGACCGGTGAGAAAGTGGCAGAGCTAAGGGATAGTCCGATGAATTCACGACGAAACGATGGAAAGTACGATGGATGCTGGAGATGGTTGAGCATGATAATTCCTATTTATTGGTAATTTCTGATGATTTGGTAATTCCAGGGGAGCTGTCGTGAAGAGTTGGTGGCGCACAAGAAATTTGTAATGGAGAAAGCATAAGGGAAACAATGAGATTTTTTCTCAAAACAGTAGATTTCGAGATTTTACTTACCTGTGTAAGGTTTTTTTTTTTTTTTGTTGTTGCTTATAATTTTATTTATTTTTTTTTTTTTTACGAATGTTGAGATAGCGGTGTGAACTGCTTACGAGTAGTTGGGAGAAAATAGGAGCTAAGGAGTTAATCCTTTTAAGGGCCAAACTAGGGACACTTAGTTGGAATTGGAGGTAAGAGTGACGTCAGTAGTATGATTGTGATATACGTAAGTACGAAGGACCAAACCATTAAGATGAGGGTAGATTGGTGGATGTAAGCGAACTATTATGATGAGAAAGGCGTAAAGTTCTAAATGGCGCAAACAGTTGGGAATGTTTATGTTTAATAGTGAGGGTATTTAGCATAGCCTTCCACTCTGAAGAAACAAATGCTGGTGTATCATCATTAAGTAAAGTTCAAAATAATGCTGAATGAACAGAGTTTCTGCAAATAAAGTGTCTTTTTTTTTTTTTTTAGTAGTAATGCTCAGTAAGACAACAGATTCATTCCATATTGGGATGTGGGTTCCATTTTTTACACATCGGGCAAATGTTGTGTTAGAAGCACCTTTACGAATGGAATATTCATGTTCAGCCTTTGCGTAATACAGATGTACACCTTGGTGATATGCTTCTTTTAAGTACATCGAGAATTACACCCAACATTGACAAATTGTTACGTGAAAAGCAGGTTAAAAAATCACATTAGTGTTACAGGTGTGTAAAGTTCGTAGGAACTTTAATTTTTTAATTAATTTTGTATCTTTCATTTCTAGTAAAAAGAAATTTTATTATAAAAATTCAGTTTATTTTTTTCCATAATAATAATTTTACTATTATGTGAGTGATTTAATAAATTGACTGCTTAAAAATGTATATGGGTTTCAATACTTTACAAAAATATATAAAATAACCCCATTTTTAGCTGATAATAGTTGTCAATATTTAAGTTGGTTACGGTGGTCCTTCAAATGATTTCTAAGAATTTACTGGCGCAATTTCAAAAAAGGTTGGCCACCCCTGTTCTAGAATCATGTGAAACAGTGATTCTCAACCTGTGGGGCGTAGCGCCCTAAGGGGGATGGGAGTGAGGGCGAAGAAAAGTGGAAATCGAAGGAAAAACTATTTATTGAAACAACAACAACTAAAAAAAACCCCATAAAATACATTATTAAATTAAAATACGTTCCCTGTGGCAATAAATGTGCGCGCACTCCAAGCGTGGTTGTTATAAAAGGTAAGAAAAGCGGACTTGTTCGCGTTTGTAAGGAAACCTGTTCAATAAACAAAGTACTCAACTTGAGTTATGGTTTACAACAAAAATCGGTACAAAAACTGTAACAGGATATGATAAAACTGTTCCAAATATGCCTGGAAAGATTACTCCTACTGCACACGGATCGTCACTTTTAGCCTCATTTATACTCGTACAAACATTTTCAGAACATTTGTGACTTGTGGTGAAGAGGTCGCGAGAATTCACGATACGGTAGGCGGGTGATGACGATCAGAAGTTTGCAATGATGCGCATTTTACGACGTGGACGACGATCTATGCATACAATACATTTTAGCAGATATTTCAAACAGATCAATACTGAAGAAGTTGTGTAATGTAAAAATTATACTGCAATTACACAATTACAGTGTTCAGATAGCATTAGCTAACTAACCCGAGTTACAAGTGTCGTGTTTTGGCAGCAGTGATGTATTCTGTCACCCCCCCCCCCCCCGTAGGTTTTTTGGCGATCTCCTCTTATATTTAGTTTAATTGTGTTCGTTTATAGCTGAATGTTTGGAGATATTAATTTAAAAAATTTAAGAAAATGAGGGAAATTATAATAATAATTAATAATAATAAAAAACAACAACATCCGCATGGACTTCAACCTGAAATTTCTATCATCCTTCAACAAAACATTAAACAGTCCTCGCTGAAGGGACAATTTCTCAAGCACTGACAACTCTGACTACTTCCACAATAAAAACTTAATTTCACAGAGTAGATATGTTTACACTGCAATACATCATCATAGTTTGGAAGCTGGCATTCAGCTTTTTTCCAGTCTTCCGAATGTCGACTTTCCATATACAAGGTTAAGCCTCAGTGTAGCTAGCTAACGTGACGTTAGTGCTTGCAATACAACAAAATATTTGCTACCTAATTTTGAATACTAGTAATTTATTAGAAATTGTCCACACAAGAATGTTTTTTTTTCTGGCGTTGGTGATTTGCTCTCTGTAACAAAAAATAAAAAAAAAGTAAAAAAAGTCGAGGCACCTCAAACTGCCATCCAAACGGTTAGTTCTTTTTTGTTTTTTTATTACTATTTGCTAACCTAAATAATCTAAAGGGGCTGAAACCAAATGGCAGGAGATGGCTTACACCATTCGTTTTTAATGGTGTACGCCATTCCCCTGCCACTGAAATGATTCCTTAATAATCAGAGACACGCTTGTAGTAAGGAGACGACATTTTTATCACTCCTAATGTCTTGGGGGAATTTTCTCCAGCACAGGTTTACCTTACTAGCATCCTCAATATTTTACACCATCCCATGCTGACATACGCGGTCCATTACTGAATAAAAGTGAAGGTGTAACATTTTAATACCTTTAATCACTTGTATGTGTAGATTTCTTGGAATATGCATTCGCGATATAAGAGCATAAAAAATTATATATACACTGCTGGACAATTGCTAAGGGCGGATCATAAACGGCTATATAGCGCAGAAAAAGTAAGTAAGAGTGTGGTTGGATGCCAAGTGAAATAAAATAATGTCAGAATGCCAGGACATTACAAGAAAGACAATTTATTGTGCTCTGAAATCCAGAAGGCTTTGGAACGTGTTCAAGGGACAAACAGGCCATTTTGTGCAGAATACGTAAACGTGAAAAAAATGCAATTACCGTCCGCAGGCGTTCCGGCGTAAGATGTCAATACGGGATATGGCCACCATGGAGGGCGATGCAAGATTCCACACGTCGTGTCATGCTTTGCACAACATTATCAAGCAGCTGTTAGGGTAATTTATCCCATTCCTCTGTCAGTGCACGGATGAGAGTGTCCTTGTTTATTGGAAGGCATTGGCGACCAGCAAGACTCCTCCCCAAAGCATCCCACACATTTTCAATGGGATTCAGATCTGGAGAACGTGCTGGCCATACGAGGCGTTGAATATCCTCGCTCTCAAGACACTCCTGGACAGCGACTGTTCGATGACATGTTGCGTTGTCGTCCATGAAAATGAATCTATCACCGACAGCACCACGGAACATGCAAACATGAGGTAGCAGAACATCATTAATGTATCGTTGGCCAGTCATAGTCCCAGTTGGAAGCACATAGAGGGACATACGGCCATTAATCATGATGCTAGCCCATACCATGACACTACATGTCGGATATCGGTCCCTATCCTGTATGTTTGCTGGACAATATGCAGTACCACTATCACGCCAGATCAGTTGTCGTCGACAATCAGACGATAGACTGTATCTACTCTCATCTGAGAAGAGGACAGCAGACCAGTCGTTATCAGTCCAATTGCGATGTTGATTGCACCATTACAAACGGGCAGTACGGTGACGTCTGGACAATGGGATGAACACAACAGGGCGGCGGGCGTATAGTCCTCCTTCATGCAAACGTCTCGCGACAGTTTTTCGGGAGATCCGCTTGCCAGTAGCAGCCATAAACTGATTTGCTACCTCACTAGCTGTGCTGCGCCGGTGTCTTTTTGTTGATAGCACTATGTACCGATCTTCTGCAGGTGTCGTACTGCGAACACGACCTCCCCGTGACGTTTGCTACACTCTCCATTTGTTTGAAATGATTTCCAAAGCCTTGAAACAACACTGTGGCTGACGTCGAACTCCCTGGCAACATCTGTTATTTTTCACCCTTCTTCAATCTTGCCAATAATACGGCCACGCGTAAAATCATCTAGGTGATGTCGGGAAGACATACTGAAAATTGCAAGTTCGTCAATGATTCTTTCCCTTTCAACTTTGCGTTTGAACAACAACTTATGCTAATTTCCACATTTTCCTGCCTTCCATTTTATGGTTGCTATCTTTGCTATTGTCATCCGTCCTTAGCAATTGTCCGGCAGTGTATATATATATCAAAATTGTAATAAATATATGTATGTAATCAGTCAACAAGTTTTAGCCCCCTCGAAATTTGTGATTGCCCCCCCTCCTCCGGAAAAACCTCTCTGAATGCAGCACTCTTTGGCAGTGTCCCGGTAAAATAATTGGAAGGGGTTGCAATAAAAATTGATATGATATATTGACATCAGGGGAGTTGTTAAGACTTTATTCCAAAATTATTTAACAGGCCAGAAGCAATTTGTACAAATGCAGGGTGTTCGATCTTCTGCTCTTTTTTGGTTCGTCATGGTGTTCCTCAGGGATCGGTTTTGGACCCTTTATTATTTTTAATTTACGTTAATGATTTATTTACTATTACTTCTAGTGCTACTCCTAATTTCTATGCTGATGACACAAGCCTATTATTTTCTGGGGACACTCTATCTGAGTTAATCCCACGTGTAAATTTGAAACTTCAGGATTATTGGTTTTGCTGTAATTCCTTAATCATAAATTTTTCCAAAACTACTAGTGTACTTTTTTCGCGATGTAGGCGACGAGTGGATATTGCAAATGAAATATTATTTAATGGAGTGCCCCTTGACCCTCAGGCTGTTGTAAAGTTCTTCGGTATATATTTACAAGATAATTTGAAATGGGATGCACATGTTAGTGAAATTGTGGTTGGGCTCAGATCCCGCATTGGTGTCATTTGTAGTATAACGAAGTAAATTTCTCCGTCATTTCTGTCCACGCCAGGATTCGAACCCGGACCCCTCATTCCGGAATAAGTCCCTCTACCAATTGAGCTACGCGGACGTTTTATTCTGATTCCTATCTGCCTTTATGTCGTGTGCGTCCTTCTGGCAGGTACGTCCCATCTCCTGGTACGTTACATCATCTCCCCCTTATTATTTTTTTTTTTTTTTGATTCGAAGTGCAGGAGAAGGGATTCTCTTATTTTTCCTATCTCGCTGTGTGGAAAGAACATCACACCAATGCGAGATTTTGAACGGTCGGGTCATCCGGATAGTTCGGGCGCCATTATAACGAAGTAAATTTCTCCGTCATTTCTGTCCACGCCAGGATTCGAACCCGGATCTCCTCATTCCGGAATAAGTCACTCTACCAATTGAGCTACGCGGACGTTTTATTCTGATTCCTATCTGCCTTTATGTCGTGTGCGTCCTTCTGGCAGGTACGTCCCATCTCCTGGTACGTTACATCATCTCCCCCTTATTATTTTTTTTTTTTTTTTGATTCGAAGTGCAGGAGAAGGGATTCTCTTATTTTTCCTATCTCGCTGTGTGGAAAGAACATCACACCAATGCGAGATTTTGAACGGTCGGGTCATCCGGATAGTTCGGGCGCCATTATAACGAAGTAAATTTCTCCGTCATTTCTGTCCACGCCAGGATTCGAACCCGGATCTCCTCATTCCGGAATAAGTCACTCTACCAATTGAGCTACGCGGACGTTTTATTCTGATTCCTATCTGCCTTTATGTCGTGTGCGTCCTTCTGGCAGGTACGTCACATCTCCTGGTACGTTACATCATCTCCCCCTTATTTTTTTTTTTTTTTTTTTTGTATTCGAAGTGCAGGAGAAGGGATTTTCTTAGTTTTCCTATCTCGCTGTGTGGAAAGAACATCACACCAATGCGAGATTTTGAACGGTCGGGTCATCCGGATAGTTCGGGCGCCATTATAACGAAGTAAATTTCTCCGTCATTTCTGTCCACGCCAGGATTCGAACCCGGATCCCCTCATTCCGGAATAAGTCACTCTACCAATTGAGCTACGCGGACGTTTTATTCTGACCACTATCTGCCTTTATGTCGTGTGCGTCCTTCTGGCAGGTACGTCACATCTCTTGGTACGTTACAATAGGATTTCAAGTTTGTTGCCTGCCAAGGTTAAGTTGTTATTGTATTTTTCATTTATTTATCCATTTCTATCTTACTGTCTCTTGGCTTGGGGTCGCACAACTATTGGGAATGTTAATAGAATCTATGTTTTGCCAAAATAATTTTTACGTGTGGTGAATCCGTCTTTACAGGTACATTCCCTTTTCCTTAGTTATCAGATAATGTCATTTGATAAATTACACAGTTTTCGATTACTACTGTTTATGCATGAACGTATATATGCTAATAAATATTCAGATCGAATTACCTTGTATTTGCGTTCCCATGACACTCGTGGTAATACTAGTTTTTTAATCCCTAGAGCGCGTACTAATTTATTATTTAATAATATTAACGTGAGCTGCCCTAGGTCCTGGAATGGGTTGCCACTTCGAATCAAGACAACGACACACTATTCGGTATTTAAAATAGAGCTTAAGATTCTCTTAATTAATGGTTGTTAACGGTTGGTCATATATTATGTATTATTACTTCAATTTACTGTATTACGGTTGAATTGTTCCTTCACTTGATGATTTAAATTCTTTTTGGAAGGGGGGGGGACTAGGGCTCGTCAGGCTATTCGTTAGCCTTTTCCCCTGGTTCTCTTGCCACATTACAAGAAAAACAAGCCTTGCCACTTCAATTTTTTTTAAACTAAAAGATTATAGTGTTACTTTGGTGTTTTGTAATTATTATTTATTTTGGTTATGCTCCCTGTGATGAGACTTTTGATGTATTGGCTATGAAGTGTTTGCACCTTCTTCTTGTCAGTTTGTATGACTTAATAATTATTTCAGTATGTAACTTTTTGAAAATAACACTTTCTTTAGTATATACAGTGTTTCATCGTGTGTATATCTTGATGAAAATATGATGTTACTTGCAAAAATCGAATTGTATGGAAATAGTTATACTTTTGAAGTTTTGTAATGGCTATACTTTTGAAATGCTGCAATTTTTTAGTTACTTTGGTTACATTGCATGCTGCGTGCAACCGTTAATTTATATGATGTAGAAAGCCTCAGTTCATTAATTTTGTTTGCACATTTATATTACCATTGGCATTACTGTATTCTTGGACTTTTGTTGTTTATTATGATTGTAGATGTAGTCCCGGGTGCGTATGGACAAAATTCTGTTTTGTTGTGGAGTGGCATGAAATCGTAGTTAAATAAATAAAAATAAATAAATATGGAAAAGGTGGTCACAAATACAAAAAGTTTGAAAAACACTGCTGTGGAACCTTATATGAGATTGGTTAGAGTTCTTAGTATCCACACCGAGTGATCACTGAATTATGACCACCCCTATCAAAAGTGGATGGGACCCGTTGATCACGTGATTTCCGAAAGGGCGCAATTGGTTGACTGACGTAACACATACACTGAAGAGCAATTGAATTAGAGACAGCTGACGTTATGCAAATGTGGCGCTGTGGGCGACCCTGTGAACGGAAACGACATGACGTATACAGCGATCCGATAACATAAGGAGTGATGCGACGGAAATCAGTAAGAGTCGGGCGCAGTATGGGTAAGACGAAGGATCTAAGCGCATTTGATCGTGGGAAAATTGTCAGAGCCCGACGAATGGGTCACTTCATCTCGGAAGTCGTGCAGGCACTGGGATTTTAACGAGCCACTGTGTCACGGGTGCACCGTGAGTACATCAAATCCGGTAAAACCATCCCTGCAAGGGCCAACTGCCGTAGACAACAGCGTGTGGATGAGCGGGGTCATCGTCCGCTAGCTCGCTTTCTAACGGCGGATAGACGGGCCAGAGTGCAAGAAATCACTCGGCAATTTAATGCTGGTGCAAAAAAAAAAAAAAAAAAAAAAAAAAGTAAGCAGCCACACCATCCAGAACCATCTCCTCGCTATGGGGTACAGAAGCCATCGTCTCACGAGGGTACCGCTGCTGACCACACACCACAGGGTGCAAAGATTAGCATGGGCGCGGGAACATCGCCACTGGACCCTAGACAAGTGGGAAAATGTTGCCAGGACTGATGAGTCGAGATTCACGTTAGTACATGCAGATGGCAGGATACTAGTACGGCGCAAACCACATGAAGCGATGGATCCTTCTTGCTAGCAGGGAACTCTTCAAGCTGGTGGGGGTGGCATTCTCGTCTGGGGACTGTTTGCGCAGACTGAAATGGGACCCCTGGTACGCGTGACATCATCCCTCACAGGTCAACGTTACCGGGATATCCTGGACGACCGTTTGCTCCCGTTTGTACGTCTTCAACGTCCCACTGGGGACCTCATCCTGCAATAAGACAATGCAGCTCCCGAATTGTATCCGAATGGTTGAATGAACACTTCACCTACGTGACATCGCTTCCTTGGCCAGCAAGGTCACCTGACCTCAATCCCATCGAGTACCTCTGGGATGCCATGGAGAGAGATGTTCGAGGCTCTGACCCGCCTCCATCAAATCTTCGGAACTGTGGGAGCTTGTTCAGGGGTCGTGGATCCGTATGGCTTCCCAACGCTTCCGGTGTCTTGTCGAGTCTATGCAGAGACGAATCGCCGCCGTCATCAGGACGAAAGGTGGTGCTACACGTTACTAGACAGGTATCTCTAATTCAATTGCTCTTCATTGTATATGGCGTGAGTGGAGCAGTAGGTAGTAAAATTCAGAGCGTTATGACTAAACGGAAGGATTTATCGGACTTTGAGAAAGGACACATTGTAGGAGCTCGGAGAGCGAATGCTTCGATTTTCCAAACGGCTGAACTGGTGATTTGTTTGCGAGCCGCCGTAGTTAAAGTGTATCAGTACTGGCGTGAGAAAGGTCCAGGAATGACCTGGAGGCAAAATTACCCAGGACAGCGAAAGGTTGAGGTGAGAGGTGAGCGCCGGGGCCGACGATTCGTACAGTCCAACAGATCTTGCAGCACTGTTCAACAGATGACTACCCAATACAGAAACGGTCAACCCGAAACAATATCTATCATGATTATGCGTTGCACACTCACACATATGAGTTATAGCATGAGACGACCCTGACGATGTTCTCTCTTTAACCATGACGATTCATCGGCGCAAAAGACTCGGCTGGTGTAAAGATCATGCAAGGTGGACGTCGCTGACTGGAAGAAAGTGTGTTGGTCTGACGAGTTGCATTTTTTACTCCACTCCTTGGATGATCATGTATGTATTTGGCGCAAAAACAACAGGAGACACTCGACCCATCCTGCATGATCTCCACAGTTCAAGCCGCTGGAGGCGGGTGTATGGTGTATGGTATGGTTTCCTGGCAGGAACTTTGACCCCTTGTGCATGTGGAACAACGTAGGACTGGTGCGCACCATCGTGAATTGTTTGCTGACTCTACACACAGCCAGAAATGTTGCACATTTTGCCGAATGGCGACGGTGTTTTCCAAGATGACAACGAAGCCACAGGTACAATATTGTGCAAAAATGATTTAAGGAACACAGTTCAGACTTCCTGAATATCGATTAGCCTCCGAACTTTCCCGATATCTATCCCATAGAGCATTTGTAGGACACTATGGAATGACATATCAAACGTCTGGATACACAAATCCCTCCCATACCTGCACTGAAGCCCGCATTACACACAGCTTGATGCTTCCGGCGTTTTATTGAATCGAAGCCATATCGGATAGCTGTTGTACTGAAGCGAAAGGAGTACCTGAGATGTATTAGGTACGTGGTCATAATTCAGTGATCACTCAGTGTATTTTGAATTTTATAGCATCAGATTTTACACCCCCTGTCGGCGAAATTGTGTATCGAAAAAAGACCAAAATGCATGGATCACCATTCTCACAGCATCAGATTTTCAAGTGGAAAAAAAATTCTAATTGGTTCAATAGGTGCAGAGGTATGGTGTCCGCAGATGGACGAACATATATTGTAATAACATAAGCACGTTCTTTTTAGCACGTCCCTTGAAAAAAAAAAAAGGTGTTTATGTTATCACTACATGCCTTAAAGAAAATGAAACAAAAGAAATTTATTTTTGAGGCTATGAAGCAGTGGTGGAGTTATCTCTTCTTCCTTCAAGTTATCCTTTTGTGATAAAAATCAGTATGAAGAGTAAATATTCATACCGTGCAATATAAAAGAAATCTGTGGTATGTTACATAAAAAAAAAAAAGATGCCTCAACATTTTTAAAAACGTTATGCAAGAAATCTCAACAAATGTTCTACACATGTTTGAAGAAGTCTGAAGCGTTGTGCCCGGCTGATTTTGTGGAGCGTTCCACAATAAACATGGAAACTTTCGGAAGAGTGGATGAGGAAAGGTGTACACACATACACACTTGTGATCAAAGAAGCTGACAAAAATCTGAAATACTTGTGAAATTCCGTGACATTGAGCGCGCACACACACACACACACACACACACAACTTTTGCATGTGAAATAACAGAATTCTGAAACATTGCACAGATATCCGAAAAGCTTTGCAATTTCTAGAAAGGTGCCACGCCAATTTCAAGCTCCGATTACACACTTTCAGAATAATTTGTACATGTGCTTTACACAAATTGCCGCTATTCTGGAATATTGCACCAGCCCCCGAAAAGTACTACGCAAAAGCTTGAGTTTTTCCACGTACCACAGAACTTTCAAAATAAATAAAAATGTGTGAACTTGTTCAGAAAATCCCAAATATGTTACACAGATTGGCGTTGTATCGAAGTTTCGTTATAACTTGTATTACATCAGGCTTGACGAAGAAGTCCTTTTCTCTAGGAATCAATACATCTCTCTCTCTCTCTCTCTCTCTCTCTCTCTCTCTTTGCCGTGTATCTGTTTATCCCTTCCAAGCATCCCGCTTTTATTTCCAGGGAGACTTCTGGAGCCTATTTCCCGGATGTTTCGTCTGCGGTATAGGTGAACTCAATTTGCTCCTAAGGATACAGCTCATAACTATAGCTGTATGATCAGACGAGCTGGAGAAATCTATTTCAAATTTCGTCTCGTGTTCCCCGACAATAACTCACGAAATTAGAGATGTCATACTCATGGGAGCCTATAGCTTAGTTTTCAGAAGAGGGCAAACAGAAATCGTAACTGCGAATACCATGTACAAATTTGCCCTTGTACTTTCTTGCCATCTAACCGTTTTTATCACACTCTCAATCATGGGCGGCGGAACCTAATATTTTCAGGGAGGTCCAACTTCTCCGAGAGCGAAAACAATTTTTTTTTAAAAGTAGAGAGAGAGAGAGAGAGAGAGAGAGAGAGAAATAAAACAACGTAGGGTAGATGAGTATATACTCGTACATATCACCATCACCATCATTAACAACCATTGTCAATCCACTACTGGGTGAAGGTCTTCCCAAGTATCTTCCACAACTTTCTGTCTTGAACCTGTCTCTTCCAAGTCACCCAGCAGGCTTTCACATTTCATACACCCATCTTCCACGTGGCCTTGTTCTGGGTCTTTTCCTGCCGTTTGGTATTATATCTAATATTTCAGTTGCTCAAGCACAGCCAGTTTTTCTATAGCAATGTACCCAGCCGATTGTCACTTGAACGTCTTCACTTTGATCATGACGTCATAAACTTTTTCCTTTCTCTATTCCATGTATTTCTCTTCCTAACTTTCTTGATTACACCCAGCCTGCACCTTTCTATATTTTCTGAGTTGTCTTCCTCCTCTGTATGTCTTTTCCAGTTAAGGTTAATGTCTCTGCACCATATGTAAAAACTAGAAGGCTGCATTGATTAAACACATTTCTTTTAGGACATAATGGTAAACTGCTCTTGAAAAATGTAGTTTCGTCCAAATGCTCTCCAACTAAGTCCAAAACTTAGTTGGAGGGCCTATTTACCTGGGCTAGTCAAAAGTTTGTCCCATTTTGAGCTTATAACGAAGTAAATTTCTCTGTCATTTTTCTCCACGCAGGGGATTGAACCCGGGTCACCTCATTCCGGAATAAGTCGCTCTGCCATTTGAGCTACGCGGACGTTCGTTTTCGCTGCTATCTGCCTTTATGTCGTGTGCGTCCTGCTGGACAGGCACGTCACATCTCCCCCCGAAAGAGGGCCGGGGGCATGGCCCACGGATCAGCCGTGACCATGAATCGTCGCAGGCAGCCATCCGCTGTAGAACGTGCACCTGAGAACTCCCAGTCAATCTGCTGTGTGGAATGCAACATCACACACATTTATTTTTCGAAGCGCTGGAGAAGGGATTCTCTGATTTTTCTTCTCTCGCGGTGTGGAAAGAACATCACACTATTGCGAGATCTTGAACGGCCGGGTCATCCGGAAAGTTCGGGTGCCATTACAACGAAGTAAATTTCTCCGTCATTTTTGTCCACGCCGGGGCTCGAACCCGGTTCTCCTCATTCCGGAATAAGTCGCTCTACCAATTGAGCTACGCGGACGTTCGTTATCGCTGCTATCTGCCTTTATGTCGCGTGCGTCCTGCTGGGCAGGCACGCCACAAGCTCCACATAATGTTGGGTCTCCATTCCTGTGCGGAAAGCTCTCCACCGTCGACTGCTTACAGCGATGTCGTGGAACACAAAAGCCTAAAGACGTACGTTTGGCACCGAGCCACATTGCGTTATCTGGTGAGTAGAGGATGGAGGTCCATAAACGCGCTGTTTGAGTGCACCTACGCCACTATTGGAAAAATGGGTTAAACGCTGCAGCAGCAAGACAAATTTCTGCACCTGAAGGCGAGAAAACAGTGGACAGCAGCATTGCACGAAAATGGTTCCGGCGTTTCAATGCTCCGGACATCAGTCTCGAACACAAGTCGAGGTCAGGAAGTCCATAAATCACAAACACTGATATCACGGCGGAAGCTGTGACAGCGAACCCCGGTACCAATACACAACAAATGACAGCTGAGGCGGTGTCTTCCCAATCCATTTTTGTTCGTCAGCTGCAGAAGCTCGTTTTCTCCTCCAGGTACCATCGAATGGTGCCCCATGCATTGACACGCCAGAAAGCGAAACAAGGTGTTGCTCTCTGTCGAAGATTGCTGTCAAATCCACAGGATGATAGGTTTTGACGTCCTATCACCACAGGCTATAGGAAATGTATAATCCTACGTAATCCTACTGGGCACCAGTGGCTGAGGATACACAGAGAAGCACAGCCACTGGCACAAAGAGAGAACCCCGAGGTGAAAGTCATGCTGTACATTTGGTGGAATTGTGAAGGTTCCCTACACTGGGAACTTGTGCCAGATTTTCAGGCTTCGGACGGAATCTCTATGCGAAACAACCGCCGCTACTCAGCACTCATAATTTGAAAGCGACCGTGGAAAATACCCCCAAAGCACACTTACAAAATGGTCCGCCTGAAACTACAGGAATTGGTAGGGGTTGGGATACTACCCCATCTTCCATACAGCTCTGACTTCGCCCCACCCGAATGCCACTTGTTTCGCTCCGTGGACTACTTTCTACGAGGAAAAGCACTTCGCTTCATTTAAGGATGTGTAATCTCACATCGGATAGTTTCTGTTCTCGAAACCTGCGGAGTGGCACTTCCGTGAGAATATGGCTCTGGTGGAACATTGGCCAAGAACTCTAGGACAGCGGCCTGTATTTTACAGAATGAGGTGAGCATGTGTGGATATCCTGCATTATTCAACTTTTTAGCTGCAAATGGAACGAACTTCTGACTCACCTTCGTATTTCTTCTCTATGTAGACCTTGCTTGATATCTGTTATTCAAGGCAAATGTAGGTATCGGTCACATGCAGATTTGCCGCATCAATTTCTTGATCTTCATTTTTTGTAAAAGTATTGTACATGAATTTGTCAAATGTAAGTTCATTTGTAAACCCCCTCCTTTGCTCTTGTCAGTAAATTCCTGAATCATATACTCTAGCTCTGGGGAAGGGAGGGTACTCCAAAACTGACTATGTCCTTAGCAAAGCGGGTTGAAAAATATACATTAATCTTTTCACCCTTGTCTTCCCAGTTCAATAATTGAAACACATTTTGCAAACATGGCACTGAAGAGTTATGCGGTCACCATGTCTCACTACCTTTCAAATTTTTAAAAGTTTTATGTTTCGGACAGGCGAATCTTTGTGCTTGCATTTTCATAGATGTCAATGATGATGGTTATATATTCATCCTCAATATCGCAGGATTTCAAAGGCATCAAAACTACTAATGGTTTCACAGAATGAAAAGCCTTTTGATAATAATCAGTAAAAGCCAGGATTTAGTATTCATTCTTCCTTTCAATTAGTTCTCTCAGTACGTGTATATGAATAATAGTACAATTGCCGCTCTTGAATCCAGCTTGTTATTTTAGTTAATCCAATTTTTCCTTCAACTGATGCAGCAGAGCCTTCCTGAAAATGTAGTGAACAACTGATGGTCTGCCGTTCCTGAGGTCATCTACATCCAATGCTTTACGTGGCAGGATCAAAGAAGCATTGTTCCAGTCATCAGGAATCTTTAATTCTTTGAGGCATATGACAAAGTAAATTTCTCCATAATTTCTCAGAGTGCTATCCACTATACTACACTGGCATGTGCTCTCACTGCTGTTTGCCTTTATCACATCTGCGTCCTGCGGGACAGGCACGTCACATCTCTGAACAGAAGCAATTCGATTTGAAATAGACTTATATAAATAGTGCACATACGATAATGGAATTTCAAACCATTCTTCCTGTAAGATATATCGCAACTGTGCCAGTGATGTTGGAGGTGGAAAGTGGGAAGGACTAAGCTTTCGCTCCAGATATTCCCACAAATATTCAAAAACAATATTGCAGTCTGAAATAGCTGTTGTACCTCGTCTTTTATGCTCTGAAAACCACAACTTGACACGTTACGCACAATGCACGAGTGTATTACATGCTTGAAACCACCAAGGGTGGGCATTAGGGAACCATGCCTGCAACATTAACTGCAGGTGCTCCCCAAGATGTTACACGACCCTGCAGAACAACCAATTATTCTAAGAAATGCCATGATATGGCACACAACATCATCAGCGATCCACCTCCGTGCGTCACAGTGGAAATCAAACAGTCGGGTTGGTACGCTTCTGTAGGTGTTTGCCTGACGTTCACTCTACCAATGCTAAGAAACAATGTGAAGAACGGTTCACCAGACCAGATGGCACGTTGCAAGTCTTTAGCATCCCAGTGTTTATGTGTTTTGCACCACCTTACATGTTTTGTTGCATTCATGTTGGTAATCAGAGGTTGTGGGTTGTAAAACAGCCATAAATACCGGTACGATGGAGTGCCCGACAAAGAGTTATGACGGAAACGAGATCATTCCGATTGGTATTCGACTCTGCTGTTATTTGCAGTGCAGCGGTTTTGTGCTTCTGTTGTACAATCCGTGCCAGTGTTCGCCTACTCCTATCTGACATCTTCGTATGGCGTCCACAGTTTGAACGTTTTGAGGCAACCACATATCCTTTTGATAGGTATTCATAATCTTCGTTACAATTCCTCGTGTAACACTACTGATTTTACCGTTCTAGTTAGTAAAGCCCCTGCAAGGAGCTCACTAATTATCATACCTTTTCTGATGTCACTGAGATCTGGCGTTGTCGACAATTACTTCACAACAGTTGCTTCACCTGCAACTATGGCACCGCTACGTGATAGCCCACATCGTACTGCGCCCCGTTATATATCTTGTAACGTAACAGGAGATGTGACGTACCTGCCAGAAGGACGCACACGACATAAAGGCAGATAGGAATCAGAATAAAACGTCCGCGTAGCTCAATTGGTAGAGTGACTTATTCCGGAATGAGGGGATCCGGGTTCGAGCCCCGGCGCGGATAAAAATGACGCAGAAATTTACTTCGTTATAATCTCACATAGCGGGTGACTTCGTCCCCATAATTTGCGTACACTATGTGTTTCCATTACTTTGATAAACCCCTGTACACATAGTGTATATGTAATCATCATCATCATCATCCATTTTCAATCCACTGCTGAATGAAGGTCTCCCCAAATTTCTTCCACAATTATCTGTCTTGGGCCTGTCTCCTCCATGTCACTCCAGCAAACTTTCGAATTTCATCCATCGATCTCCTACGGGGTCTCCTTCTGGGTCTTTTCCTGTCCCTCTGAATCCAGTCTAAAATTTCGGTTGTCCATCGGTGGTCCGTTCTTCTGGCAACATGTCCAGCCCATTGCTATTTCAGTGATTTCTCTCTGGTCATGATGTCGTCCACTCCTGTCATTTTCCTTATCCACAAGTTCCTCTTCTTATCTTTCCTGGTAACACCAAGCATGCATCTCTCCATGCCTCTTTGAGTTGTCTGTAGTCTTTGTATGTATCTTTTAGTTCAGGTCCATGTCTCTGCTCCATACGTAAGCACTGGCAGGATGCATTGATTAAACACTTTTCTTTTGAGACATAATGGCATACTGCTCTTAAAAATTGTATTGTTTCTCCAAAAGCTCTCCATCCAAGTTTTATACGCCGATTAATTTCTTCATCAATGTGACCCTCACTTGATATCTGCTGCCCAAGATAAATGTAGGAATCGGTTGTCTCAAGCTTTTCTCCATCAATCGATAAATCTTCGTTTCTTGTAAAAGCATTGTACATCACTTTTGTCTTCTGAAAGTTCATTTTTAATCCCACTTCTTTACTCTTGTCAGAAAGTTCTTGGATCATACTCTGTAGCTCTGTTGGGGTAGTTGCAAAGATGACTACATCATCAGCAAAACGAAGATGAGTTAAGTAATCTCCATTAACCTTTATCCCTTTGTTTTCGCAGTTCAATGACTGAAAGACATATGTAAATACTGTATATATGTGTGTGTTTGACAGAATATACGTATTGCAAACCATTGTCTAATTTTTTTATGCTGATAACACACCATTCAATGCCGCAGAATTGGATGAGTTTAAAATTGGTAGAAAAAGATGCTTCCCCAACGACTGTTTTAAAGCAGATTGCGTAGGCGCAAATATATTTTCGTAACGTAGGCTTACATCAACCATATGGATGGTTCAAAGAAAAGCCTGGTTTAATGCCACAACTACCTAACGAAACAAGGTGGAGCTCTCATCCTGACTATGTTAAAACAGTTGTGGCCAATTATCACAAATACGGAGAAATATCTTTAGAGCATATTGAAGAATTTGATCGATCTTTTTGAAAAATCTTGGATAACATGCGCATTTACCGTCAAACTGTGAATCTGGAAAGCAGTTATCCGTGGTTGCTAGCTAACTGGACACACTTCAGAGAGACACAATATCTATTTCAATTGCTGCTGAAATATGGCTGGATTTACTATAAGAAGAAATCCTGCAGCCCTACCATCCACGGGTAGCGGAAAGTGAAATTCGTTGACCAGGCCCGAAATTTCGAATCGTGGTGAGCCCTCTACCTTTCCGGAACAAACAGAAGAAAAAAAGTCTAATCAGTGGCGCACCCACAGGAGTGACCCCCCCCCCGCCCCACACCCGGCTGATAGAGTGGAAAATTATTATGTCGAAGTTTGAAACAAAAAGTCAATACGTGATCTACATATACTTCTTAATCATGTACCGTATAATTATAACATATAATAATTATAAGGGAGTAGTTCTGTTAAATAAATTTAGAAGAAATCTAACAAGGAAAACAATTTCACTGCTTCTTCTAATCATTTAACTTTCTTGTACTGTAACATTAGTAGTAACTGGATAATAATAAATGCACAAAAGTCAACCTCCTTAATTGTTACAGCACCTGACTACTTTTCCCGGTAAATTTAGGGGGGTCACCCCCACCTTAGGAAAATTCTGTGTGCCAGGGCGCACGGGCTCCTCCCTTGGGAAATTTCTGGGTGCGCTACTGTGCCTAAGGAGCTTTGTTGGGAATTAGGACCACCCAACCACTTACCTAAAGGAACTTTCTAAGGCACATCACAACAATCGCACATATATCAAATAAAAAAAAAAAAAAAAAATAAAAATCTTGGCTGAAATTATTGACCGGGCGCGGGCCCTGGTGGCTCGGGCGGTTCCGCCGCCACTGCTACCAACTAGATTTTAAAAAAGGTTTGAACGAGCAATTCTTGCACCACATTTTCCATCAAACCTCATGGATCCGAAATACAAAGCTCAGGAACTTAACCAAGAACAGGAAAGTATTGCAGAAGAGTGGATGTCCGAATTTCACCCTGATTACACAGTCAAATAATGAGACCACCCCCGGAATCACTGTATACTCGACCAGGCTTGTCACAGAGTGCACATGACAAGGTCGACCACATGGAGATATAAGCAGCCGGCCAGGACAGATGAGCAATACTGCGTAACTTGATCACGATGGGAAGAGATAGTGATTTGACGGGCGTTCAAAAAGGAATGATCATCGGTTACCACGAAAAGAGAGGAAGCATCTCAGAAACAGCAGACTTCGTGGGTTGTTCGCAAGGTACTGCAGTAAAGGTGTACCAAGAATGGACCGCTGGCACATTGAGTACCTCCTGACATCATAACTGTGGAGCCCAAAAGGCCATCGACTCAGAGAACGTCGCTTCCATCCACTGGTAAAGGGCAATCGACGTGCAACAGGTACGTGTTCCCAATGATAATAGAGCAAACCCTGTTACGCATGTGTCTCCGGAGTCGACGCTGTGTCAAGGCGCGCATGTTAACCCAGGTCCATCAGTAATGGCGCTTGCAGTTTGCATGGGACTACCATCATTGGACAGTGGAAGAGTGGGAAAAGGTTGCCTTAACCGACGAATCAACGTTTCTACTCCACAGAAGTGACGGGCGATGGTGGACACGGCATCAGACACACGCGAACCAACACCCGGACACGCTTGTCAGTCAAATACAGGCTAGAGGTGGCAGTCTGCATGTCTGGCGGATGTTCTCTTGGTATGCCCTGGGATCGCTGGTATGACTGGATGGGTCTATGTACGTCAATAAACACCTGTCCATGCTCCCTGACCACATGCATCCCTTCACATTGGACATTTACTCTGGTGGTGTCTAAAGGACAATGCGCCCTTTCACGTCGCTAAGAGGGCGAGTGACTGGCTCCAGGAACACGACAGAGATGTCTCCGTTCTCCCTTGGTCGGCGAAATCTCCCGGCTTCAATCCCATAGATCACTTGTGGGACTATATTTACATCAACAAGTTCAGTGTACCGACCCACAACCATGTCATCTCCGGAACTTTCGTGCTCTGCTGCAGTCCGAATGGGCACGTGTACCTCGGGCAACCTTCCAGGGCCTCGTTGCATCCATGCCACGCCGTCTTGCCGAGGGTCATCCGGGCCAATTCCCATTATTAAGTAGGTGGTCATATTATTCTGATACGACCGTGTATTTACCTGATGTAATGGCTTTCAAAATTAATGACACAGACTATTTTCTAACATCAATGATAAAAGAAAGTGTCATCAATCAGTTTTCTTCCATAAAATGGTGGCAAATCATGGCGAAAAAGTCTGAAAAGAGTTCAAATTCAAAATTGCCTGCAGGATTTTGTGATTTTTTTTGTATGCTTACATCCAGCACCAGTTTCATCTGCCTCTATTGAAATAATTGTCTCTATGTCTCAACTAGTTTGGAATAAGTTACGAAATAGACTTGGGGTATAGAGAAAACCACAAAACTTGTTCAGTTTATACGTTTTTAAGATCACAACATGGATCAAAATTTCCTGTAGATCGGTAGTTTTGTTCCTGGCTAAAACCCCTGAGATTACATTAATTATTTTAAATGTTCTTATTTCACAGAAAAACTCAGATATTTGAAAATATTTGAAAATTGTGTGGGTCATTAAACTATGATAATTTCAGCCTGCTTTTGAATTTCTTGTAAAATACAAAAAAAAAAAAAAAATTATCTGTACCAATATTTAATTTTTAGGCGATCTTTGTAAATAGTCAAAAACCATTGTAGTTTACATGCCGCACACAAATAATATCTCAGGCAAATTTATTTAAAGATAATATTTTAGTTAGAAGCTAAGTATGTTATATTCTGTTTTTCTTATATATATATTTTCTATAGCATGAATAGATAATGTTGGTCTATTCTATAATTATTCTTTATAGGTGAAGAGCTATTTATATGCAACCATTTATTATTTTCAGGATTATTGTTTAATTTTCTTATTTCAGATCAGTTGTTATGTCAGCTGATCTGAAAGGTTTGTTCTGTGTTGCTAAATAACAAATTCAGTAAACCATCACCTTTGAGAACACGGTAAGAAAGAGCATCTAGTCATTATTCCTGTTGTTATTAATTGTAAAAGAAAATATTTCATTGGGTGCTGATTAAATTTAGACTATTGTAAAAGCAAAAATAGAGTCTAATTCTGAAAAAAAACCCAAGCGGGTTTTTTCGTGGTTTTTTTCAATTGGGACCACCCTGGCGAACCCTGATTGCAACCAAGCTCAGAGAAGAAAAAAAAAAAATTTCCTATCAAATTCAAAATTTTAGGAAAAAACAGTTTGACTTCACATCGACAGACCTTACCTAATTTGCAGAGCCAGCGTTCGTTACATCAGTTCCAGGTTTATGGACCTTTGTCGATAAAAAGTCCAAAATACTAGCAGACCCAGTGACGCATTCAGTGTGTGTGAGAGAGAGGGGGGGCTCCATATAAGGTGTCGCTTCGTGCTTAGTTTTTTGTCATTCGCTATTCATTTTTAAATACGTTTATTATATATTTATTATATATTTTAAAATACATATTTTACGACTTATTGGAAACTCATTTTAAAATAGCTGAGATTTTTTGTTTATCGCTCCCGAATTCTTTAGGTGACGTTTTCCCTAAGTTATTTTATTTGCATCTTCAATATTTTGGGCCACCCCCATGAAGGAATTCTTGCTGCGCCACTGAGCAGATCTTTCATTTTCTAACAAAAATTTGTACCCAACCTGAACAGCTGGACTGAAAACAAATAAACTCATTATCATAAAAATCTGCGCACCAAGAAGGAGGCGTCGGATTGAAATGAGATTTTAGTAACGAGATGGTACACACCGAGAACAGAAGTGATTACAACATCACATCAGCTGGATGATTTCCCGCCAACATACCGTACACATTCCGGTTAGCGTTAGTACCGCGTCGGACCGCCTCGTGCTCGGATACATGCGGTGATACTGTCCGACATGGAGTCAAAGAGACGCCGTATGTTATCCTGGGACAGATTGGCCCACACTTCTTGCAAATGACGCTCTAAAGCACAAACACTGGGACATGGTAAAAGCTGGCGTCCCATCTTGTCCCACACGTGCCCGATGGGCGAGAGATCAGGCGATCTGGCAGGCCACGGTAGCATCGAAGCATGGCGTAGACAGTCCTGGGAAACCCAAGCCGTGTGCGGATGGGCATTATCCTATTGGAAAATGGCTCCAGACTGCTCTACCAGAAAAGGCAGTACATGGCACCGCAGGATCTCCTGTACGTAGCGTTGAGCTATCAACGTCCCTCGGGTCACTGCGAGGGAAGTCCGGCTGTCATACGCGATGGCTCCCC
Organism: Macrothele yani; assembly: GCA_039090855.1. NCBI lineage: Eukaryota > Metazoa > Arthropoda > Arachnida > Araneae > Macrothelidae > Macrothele > Macrothele yani. The sequence goes on from CM077004.1 coordinate 47,359,976, forward strand.
AGACCATCACGCCTGTAGTTCGGGACGTGTGCAGCTGTACAGGGAGGTTGGGATTGTAGCGCTCATCTGCGGTCCTCCACACTCTGACACGGTGGCCATCCGTTCCCATACAGAAGCGGGATTTATCGGTGAACACTATACGTCGCCAGTCCGAAGCATTCCACGTTGCTTGCTGCTGACACCACTGCAATCGACGCCGACGATGGTCAGGCGTTAATGGCAGAAAATTTAAGGGCCGTCGAGAGTGCAGATTTGCCTCTTCCAAGCGTCTGGAAATGGTTATGTCGGACACAGGAGTCCCTTGTACAGCCGCCACATGTCTCTGGATATTGGACAAGAACGTCGTTGCATCTGTACATGCCGCTTTCACGATCCTCTCTGCTCGCGGTGTGTCTGGTTCGTCAGGGAGTCAGTTCGCCGTGTACCGGTGCATTCCCGTGACCATTGCTCCCAACGCGATCACACCGTACTGCCCGACCGGCCCAAATGGCAGCCGATTTGGCACGCTGACCACCCTGCCTCTCTCATCTCGACGATACGGCCTCGTTCAAATTCCGTCAGTTGGCCGTGCGCACATCTACGGAGGCTCCTCGGCATGTCTATCGCTCAGCTCAGGGATATCACCTGACTCTTACCGTGCACTTCGGCACGCATGTGGAGTCCCCTCCGCGACGCTTTCTAAGCCCCAAGGATTGAGATTGCACTTGGACGCGCGGGCATGCGGAATCGCACGAAACTAATCATTTGCATGTCTGCTTTCCCCGTAGGTCTTCGCCGAGTTTGGCGTTAATCGCACTGTTTTTTCTTGGTGCGCGGATTTTTATGACAAAGAGTTTATTAGAAAATGTTGGGCGCAACTGAAAACGTGTTATCACCTGCCAACTGATATCCAGAAGGGAGTGCATTCCAAAGCCAGTTTGTTGCCTTGTAGCATCTGTCTGCTAAATTGCAAGCGCCGGACTCAATAGGCGGCTAAATACTTAAAGAGTTGCAGCGATTGGACTCCCCCCCCCCTTATATTCTGTGAAATACGAAACGTGTAAAGTTGTAAAGCACGCCGAAGTTCTTTCATCATCCAACTGTCAATAAATGTCATAAATGAATTTAAAAGGGTGTCTAATTTTTTCGGATGTTTACTGCAGCAAACAAACGTCAAGATCTGACAAGCTATAGTTATACATGAACGCCTAAATATACCTGGGATGACAACAACCATTTAGTATTGCAATTACATATCTCTTGGGTTAAACGGGTAGGTCTGTTGTTAAAATAGCAGGAACCAGTTCTTACTCGGACGTTTTGAAATTCACATCAAGCCTATTGCTTAAAAAATATCTTGAGTTTTTCTCTACCACACACAGGCATTGTGCATAAAGAAGACAGGTAAAAACACAAACATGAAGGAAACACCGATAGATTGTTTCAACTCTCGGCAAAAACACTATCCAGAACGCCACAAAGTGTGAGAGGTAAGCATTCGATACCCTTATTTCGATAATAGTTGTTCTCACAGCAAAAGCACGCACATTCTTCCAGGACCGTTTATCTTCTATGAGACAAAAGACCAAGAAAGACCTTTGCTCTGTGCAAAACAAGTAGTATACTCACCATTTAATTTGAGTTCGAATTCTTCTGTTCAGTTATTTATTTCTCAGATGTATTTAATGGGTTTTCTGATCTCGAGTAAGACACATTCGGAGTTGGAATAATGAAAAAAAACAAAACAAAAAAAACAAGGAAGATGACACCGAATTTTCGGGTGTAATAAGCACGTCTTTTGAATCCGTTGTGACGCAAATTAAATTTATCGAAGCTATTCAAAGTCAGTGGAGCCGGTAGGAAAACAATAGTATCTGACGGAAGAAAGAAGTTTTTCAGTCGGGTTTTTAATCCCTCGGATTGGGGGCCTGTTAGGAAATCTTCGCGGGGGGGGGGGCAAAGATTTTGCGTTACGCCACTGCAGGTGCTGTATACGATGCAAAAAGAATTTTTCAAATCGGTGTTTTAGAAGCACAGATCTAGGAGAAAATGCAATTTATTTTTACTTCCCCTAGCGGAAAATCTATGCGTAACTTAAAAAAAGTGACTACACCTAAAATAGTCTTTGATATAAATGGAATCGGAAGGAAGAAATAATTTTTCGAATCGGATAATTAGAAGCAAATATATGGAATAAAATGTATTTTTGAATTCGATGTCATCTGCATTTCCGCCCTCTAGCGGCAAAGTTGTGCATTGTAAAAAAACATAACAGAATACAAGGATCATCATTCGCATATTTCAAGCTTCCCAGTGCAAAAAGAATTTTTCAAATCGATCTAATAAAGCAGTTGCGTAGATGTGTCCACAGACGGAGAACAAACCGGCAACTTAAGCACGATCTTTTTCACAAAAGACTTGCTAAAAATGTTGTTCACCTTTTTCCTTTCCCGAGTTCATTGATACCCTTTTGAATAAACTGACTTTCATGTCACTCACCTTAAGACCAGTAAGACAATATTTTGACATTGTAGAGCGTCTTTCCCATTTTTCAAAGTTCTCAACCTTTCAATTATACAGATTGTTGGAGATAATGAAAGGAATATGATTAGGGATTATAACGTGGCAGGGAAAAGTTGCAGTGATGAAGTAAATCACAAATGGATAAATCCTCTTGCTTTACACTCAATTCGTTTTCTCCTTTCCACATGTTGAACCATAAATTACACCGTCTGACAATAAAGTTCCAGGACAGTAGGTATTATTCTGTTAATGGCAGTGGTAAAAATATGTTCTATGGGTCAAATTGTAACTGTGTTTTCCCTCTCTTGCAGGACACATGAAGATCTAAGAAATTGCAGGCCTGTCTGATTCTGAAGACTGTTAATAGAAGGTACCCCAAATACAACTGGCATGGATTTGAACAGAGAGCAGAGAGTAAAGTTTTGCTGCAAGTCCGGGAAGTCAGCAACGAAAACCTATGAAATGATCAAAACTGTTTACGGGGACAATGCCATATCCCGTGGTCACGTTTTTGAATGGTACGCTTGCTTGTGCGAGGGAAGGAAAGACGTTGAGGATAACCCAAGGATTGGAAGAACGTCAACCAGCCGTTCTGAGGAAATGGTGGAGAAAGTTCACACTCTAGGGCAGTCAGACCGTCGAATGACGGTACGGTTGATGGAGGACGAACTCCACATCAACCGTGAAACAATCCTGCTGATTGTAAAGGAACAGCTCTAGAAAAGGAAGATTTGCGTAAGGTTTGTGCCGCACAGTTTGACAGAAGAACAGAAAGTGCAAAGAGTCAAAAACTGCAAGGTGCTAATTGCGGCCGTGGAATCGGACCCTTCGATGCTGCACCGCATTGTGACAGGTGATGAGACGTGGTGCTTTCAACACGATCCAGCATCAAAGAGGAAAACATGGAGTGGAGGGCACCAAGTTCACCGAGGCCCAAGAAGGTTCGCCTGCAGAAGTCGAAAACCAAGGCAATGCTGATCACATTTTTTTAACAGCAGCGGCATCATTCACAGGGAATGGCTTCCGGAGGGCACAACAATCACCAGTGTCTTCTACCTGCAAGTTCTTGATCGCCTACGGAAGGAAATTCATCGTGTGATGCTGCACCTGCCAGCACATGGAACTTGGTTCCTTCTGGATGATAACGTCCCTGCCCACTCGGCACTATCGGTGACACGTTCCTTGCCAAATCCGGAGTACCCAGGCTCAACCGTCAGCCCTACTCGCCGGACTTAGCTCTCGCTGACTACTTTATGTTCTCCAAAGTGAAATTGGCGTTGAAAGGACGTTTCATGACTGTTCAGGACACCGCATTGTGACAGGTGATGAGACGTGGTGCTTTCAACACGATCCAGCATCAAAGAGGGAAAACATGGAGTGGAGGGCACCAAGTTCACCGAGGCCCAAGAAGGTTCGCCTGCAGAAGTCGAAAACCAAGGCAATGCTGATCACATTTTTTTAACAGCAGCGGCATCATTCACAGGGAATGGCTTCCGGAGGGCACAACAATCACCAGTGTCTTCTACCTGCAAGTTCTTGATCGCCTACGGAAGGAAATTCATCGTGTGATGCTGCACCTGCCAGCACATGGAACTTGGTTCCTTCTGGATGATAACGTCCCTGCCCACTCGGCACTATCGGTGACACGTTCCTTGCCAAATCCGGAGTACCCAGGCTCAACCGTCAGCCCTACTCGCCGGACTTAGCTCTCGCTGACTACTTTATGTTCTCCAAAGTGAAATTGGCGTTGAAAGGACGTTTCATGACTGTTCAGGACACCAAGAAAACTTTTATCACGAAAATGAACAGTGTTCCAGTAAATGAATTCAAAAAGTGTTTCACACATCTAGTGGAGCGATCAAAATGGTGCATCGATAAGAAGGGGGACTACTTTGAAGAACCATAACCACAGTTGGACTCAGTGCATTATACAGGGTGCGGCAGCGTTAATGGCGTATTAATAAAATCGCACTGTAAGCGAACAAATGTTTTTTATTTATTACTCTCTATGTCGAATAGTAGTTACAAGAATGCCATTGAGCAGTCAGTGTTTGAATATGACTCTTGTCAAGTGGCGGCCCCGCTGCACTACACATTATTCTAAGCGGCGTTGGAAGGAATCCATTACTCATCGTAACATATCGCCAGGGATATTGGTGACAGCAGCTCTCATACGGCCCTTGAATTCCAGAATTGTGCACAACGTGTTTGGAAGACTCTTTGCTTGAGGTTCCCCCATAAGAAACAAATCAGCACATGTTAGATCGGGAGACCAAGGCGGCCAAGGATGTCACCTTAGGGAGAAATTAATCTCTGTGGAAAGGTCTGCATGTAGTAAAAAAACCATGCATATGCTGGCCGTGTGCGCGGTCGCCCCGTCGTTTTGGAACCATAAATGGTCCATATTCACGTTCAGCATCCGTAATTGAGGCAGCAAGATGTCTTGCAGCATCCGTAGATAACGTTAACTGGTGACAGTTACAGCGACACCCTCATCGTCTTCGAAAAAATAGGGCCCCCCGACAATTCCAAAGGAAGCAACTCCACACCAGACAGTGACACGGGCGCTGTGCAAGGGCTTGATGCGCAGTTGACCCGGGTTTACATCACTCCAATAACGCACATTTTGTTTATTCACCGAACCACATAACTCGAAGTGTGCTTCATCTGACATAATCAAGGTGTGTAACATCTGTGGATTTTCACGAAGGAGATCACACGTGGTTGTTCAAAATCGTTCGCGTGCACCCAAATCTTGAGGCCTAATTTCTTGCACAATTTGGAGCTCGTACGGGTGAAAATGGAGATCCTCATGCAATATTCTCCTGAATGAATGATCGGAAATGTGCAAAGCTGTAGAGTGTCGCCGAGCAGATCTTTTAGGGCTACGCAAGAACATTTTAATAATTTCCGGTGCCAGCACAGTCCTTTCGCTACCTCCTGGTTTACAGTCCTTTCGCTACCTCCTAAGTTCCTTTAGATTAACAGCATCGATTACAAACCGATGCTGTTAATCTAAAGGAACTTACCCAACTTGTGATGATGCGACCATCTGGCACATTCCCATGACGCCCCACTTTGAAATGTCACCTGAATAGACGTTGTGTAGCAACTATAGAATCGTTATTCTTGAAATACGTTTCAACAGCGAAAGCACGATTCTAAGCCGTCTAGCTCCACACGTTGAACAAAAAACAAAATGGCAGCTCATTGACATAAGAACGCCGCGTCATCGGGTGCTCATTGATACCTGACGTCATTGTACGGCACGCGGCAAATTACACTATGAACGCTGCCGCACCCTGTTCTTTCCTCGTAACAGCAGCTGTCCTGGAACTTTATTGTCAGGATGTGTAACTTCTTCTTTAAAATTGTCAAAGTTAGAAGGTTTTTTCAATAATTTCAATTTTCAGTAAAATACAACTTCACCAAATATTAGGGGGCAACGTCTCCCTGCTGGCGCTTATGAGGCTGAGCCCAGATTTCTAAACTGTATATTTCTATAAGCTGTTTTCCTTGTCTGTCATTTATTAAAAACTTTTGTTCTACAATTAAACTGACAATCGTGTCAGTTTTTAGCACATTTATTATTAGTTTTATTACTTTATTATTTATTTTATCACTTTTCTCTTATTTGTAAGTACATTTCACCTTTTCTATCGTGTATTAACAGATCTTCTTGCTAACCTTTTGAACTGACCATTATCGCTCTTTTCACCAATTTATCATTTGACGTCCGTTTTCTAGCACATCTTTTATAAAAAAAAAAAAAAAAGATCGTAGGTATGTTTTCACTTTGTCCGTCTGTACGTCTGTGGACATCATATCTCTGCAACTATTAGTCTGCTTTGAAAAATTATTTTTGCATTGGAAAGCTTGAAAAGTGAGACTGATGAAACTTGCATTCCTGCCCCCCCCCCAATGCACAACTTCGCCGCTAGAGGAAGTAAATGCAAATGACATTGAGTTCAAAATATATTTTATTCACGTATTTCCTTCTAAATATCCGATTGAAAAAATTATTTTTCCTTTCGACACCATTTACATCAATAACTATTTCAGGTACAATCTCTGTTTTCAAATAATGCATCAATTTTCCTCTAGGGTGCGTAAAGTGAAGTTTTCTCTGATATCTGTGTCCTAAAAATCTCCGATTTGAAAAATTCTTCCTACATCGGATACAGCTCCTGATGGAAAATGTTTTGCATTTTATTTTGAATTTTTTGGTAAAGAATAGTTTGACCACCAGGGACCGTAAGCGTTTGTATCTGCTTCTGATGTGTTTGCAGCAAAATCGAAGTTTTTGAAAACTCGATTGAAAAATTTCGTTTGGGGACACATACCAATCACCTCAGAAAACCTTTTCAAACTACTTTCTTTTTAAAATAATGCATAGTTTTTCCACCAGAGGCGTCTATATGTCAAAGAGTCATATTGGAAAAATTCTTTCTTTGTTGAAGAGCGTTTCGGGTGCGAAATGTTTCTCATATAATTTCAAATTTTTCTGTAAGCGCAAGTCTGCTACCAGAGGGCGCGAGTTCACGAATAACTCATCCATGTGCTCGTTTCTTGTCTTTTAATGTAATGCCTAGCATCAGCCTCTCCATTTTTTGCGCTTTCCAACCGTAAGTTGAAGAAGCGCAGCCGCCCCTAAGCGATGGTCTAAGCGATGGCCTCTGATCATTCGTCCGAAAGGGGTTCGGGTTCGGATCCCGGTGAGGCATGGATGTTGTGTTTGTCTTACGGCACTAGCTCTCTCCCTTCCCTGGAGCCAGTGACCCTAAATTAGGGACGGGCGACTGCTTATAGCCCATTGAGTTGCTCACGGTGGTCGTTAAACCTCCATAAAAAAAAAAAAGGCGTATGTACTCTAGCTTTGTCCGTCCGTCCGTCCGTCTGTCTGTCTGTCTGTCTATCTGTCCGCACGATAACGCGCGTAAAAATGGTTCGATTTCGATTAAATTTTAGTTTGTGGTAGGGGACAACCTGGGAAGGAACCTTAGAGAAAATGGGCGAAATGGGGTCAAAGGTCAGAGCACAGGAGCGAGATTTATTCCACACCCATTATCCTCATATCTTGACTAAAAATGCTTCTATTGCGAAATTTAGTATGTTGTTCCGGAGGTATACTAGACCAATTCTGTTTAATATCATCGAAATGGGGTCAAAGGTCAGGGCACAGGAGCGAGATTTAATCCACAACTATTATCCTCATAATTTTACTAAAAATGCTTCTATTGCCACAAAATTTTAGCATGTTGTTCCGGAGATATACTGAACCAATTCTGTTAAATATCATCGAAATGCGGTCAAAGGTTAGGGTACAGGAGCGAGATTTCTTCCACAGCCATTATTCTCATAACTTGAGTAATAACTTGAGTAATGATTTCTGGTATGTTGGAAAGCGTATCATAATCAATGCATTGCATGATTTTACTAACTTGTTCGTTGAGTTTTTTTTTGAAGTTTATTTGTCAGTGCTTTGGTCCGAGTTCAGATTTCATAACCACATGTGATAACTGGAAGTATACACTGGTTAAATGTCTTCCTTTTTTCTATTATGTGCTAACAAATATTCTTGCTCACTTCTTGAGCTGACCATCTCTTTATACTACATTTATTACTAGTCATTCACTTTTCTCTATCATATACTAACCTTTCTGTTTGCTATCATGTCTGTTTCTGAAACATTTATTAATAGCCGTTCCCTTTTCGTATTATGTACTAACAAATCTTTCTGTCCATCTCTTGAATTGGACATCATTTCTGCTTTTGTAACAATTTATCATTAGCCTAATTTTTTCAAGGGCCATTTACTAGCCAGAAAATTTTTGGACATTCTCAGCTGATTCTAATGTAATACCAAATCACTAGAAAACAAAATGTTTCACGGTGCAGCGTCGGAAACATTTTCTTTCAGTATGTTCAAAATAATTCCGAAAACAAAGCGTCTCAGAACTGATCCCTGGTGAAGTCCGACCGTTATGTTAAAACACGCTCTTTACTTGGTGTGAACCTGCTAATCATCAAAAAGTTACCATAATAGCATCAATAATAATGAAAACTGTACTATATGACTGCTTTTTGTGTTAGCACCTTCCACCTCATTTTGTTGTTGTTGGGGGTGGGGGGGTGTTAACGACCACCGAGAGCAACTCAATGAGCTATGAGCAGTCGCCCGTTCTTAATTTAGGGCCACTGGCACCAGGGAAGGGAGAGAGCCAGCGCCGTAAGACAAACACAACATTCATGCCTCGCCGGGATCTGAACCCGTACCCATCCAGAAGCCAACGCTTAGACCACAGCGCAACCGGGGCGCAGGCGCGACGCTACGGATGGGCTGGGGTGGGCTGAAAACCACCCAGCTTTTCTTTGACCTCCCCCCCCCCTAGTCCTCCTCCTCCGCAAAATATTTAAGCAGTTGGAACATATGCGGCGGGTGCAACCATCTAAGATTTTAGGGAACATGGATAAACCTACGTGAATTTTTCGAATCCACAGAAATTTTGTTATGTAAAATGAAGTTTTCTTTAAATTTAGTGTTTGTACTTCTGGAAAATGGAAGAAGTCTTCGAAACAAATTTGTAAGAGAATAATAGAAACACCCCATTTCTTTAATTATAGTTCAAAAAGATGAGTGAGTGAGAGAGAGAGAAAGAGAGAGACAGAGAGAGATTACTTTTCAGGTTACAAAGTAAAACTCATAAACAGCCTTATGAAAGCGAAAAAAAAGTTAGTAAAATCATGCAATGCATTGATTATGATAAGCTTTCCAACATACCAGAAATCATTACTCAAGTTATTACTCAAGTTATGAGGATAATGGCTGTGGATTAAATCTCGTTCCTGTGCCCTGACCTTTGACCCCATTTCGATGATATTCAACAGAACCGGTTCAATATACCTCCGGAATAACATGATAAAGTTTTGTTGCAATCGAAGCATTTTTGCGTAAGTTATGACGCATAAGGGCGATGGAATGGATCCCGCTCCTATTTCCTGACGTTTGACCCATTTCGTCCATTTTCAATAAGGGTTCCTTCCCAGGTTGTACCCTACCACATACTAAAATTTCATCGAAATCGAACCATTTTTACGCGAGTTATCGTGCGGACAGACAGACAGACGGACAGAGCTGGAGTGTATACGCTTCTTCAACATACGGTTGGAAAGCGTAAAAAAACAACAACTAAGTAAGTTAAAATTGCGAAGAAATAATAACTTCCCACAGAGATTCGTATCCATGGTTCCCATACTACATGCAATAAATAAATACTACGTACAGTATTCACTTCAAAACTTTTTCCTACTACAGATAACATTATTAGTGAGGGGCAAAATGCATGTTAACGGATATTTTTTGCCAAAATTTGTGCTCCACCATCATGTTTAGCCTCCTTAATAACCAAGCGCGACGCTACGGGTGGGTTGGGGTGGGCTAAAGCCCACCCAACTTCTCTTTGAGCTCACCCTTTAGCCACTCCTCCAAAAAAAAAAAAAAAAAAAAAATATTTAAGCCGTTGGAATATATGGCAGGTGCATCCAGCTGAGATTATAGTGAACTCGGATAAATGCTTGTGAATTTCTCCGATTCACTGAAATTTTGTTATATAAAATTAATTCTTTGTTAAATTTAGTGTTTGTACTTATGATTACAGGAGAGAATCCCCTGAACAAATTTCTAAGAGAATAGTAGAAATGCACCTGTTATCATTATAGTTTTAAATGATGAGAGAGAGAGAGAGAGATTCCTTGTCAGGTTACAAACTAAAATTCGTAAACAAACTTATGAAAGCAAAAAAATCTAAAAAAAAAAAAAAAAAAAGACCTAAGTAAGCTAAAATTGCGAAGAAATGGTAACTTGCTATAGAGATTCATATCCATGGTTCCCATACTGCATACGTACATACACTGAATAAATACTGCGTACAATGTTCACTTGAAAACTGGCATCGCCACAGAACTGGGTGAGCTGCGCCGGCTCTCTCTCTCTCTCTCTCTTTTTTATTAGAGGTGTAAATTATTTATTGAATTTGTTTGACAGATCATCATCATCATCATCATTGTCAACCATTATCAATCCACTGCTGGACGAAGGTCTCCCCAAGTTTCCTCCACAACGGTCTGTCTTGTGCCATTCTCCTCCATGTCACCCCTGCATACTTTCGAATTTCATCCACCCATCTCCCATGTGGTCTTCTTCTGGGTCTTTTCCTGTCCCTTGGAATCCAATCTAAAATTTCGGCTGTCCATCGATGATCTGTCCTTCTGGCAGTATGTCCAGCCCATTGCCATTTCAGGGATTTAACTCTGATCATGATGTCTTCCACTCTTGTCATTTTTCGGATCCACGAGTTCCTCTTCTTATCTCTCCTGGTTACACCAAGCATGCACCTCTCCATGCTGCTTTGGGTTGTCTGCAGCCTTTGTATGTCTCTTTTAGTTAAGGTCCACGTCTCTGCACCATACGTAAGCACTGGAAGGATGCATTGATCAAACACTTTTCTTTTAAGACATAATGGCATATTGCTCTTGAAAATTATGCTGTTTCTTCCAAAAGCTCTCCAGGCAAGTTTTGTACGCCGATTAATTTCTTCATCAATGTGACCCTCACTTGATATCTGCTGTCCAAGATAAACGTACGTGTCTGTTATCTCCAGCTTTTCTCCATCAATCGATAAATCTTCATTTCTTGTAAAAGCATTGAACATCACTTTTGTCTTCTGAAAGTTCATTTTTAATCCCACTTCTTTACTCTTGTCAGCAAGTTCCTGGATCATACTCTGCAGCTCTGATGGGCTAGTTGCAAAAATGACTACGTCATCAGCAAAACGAAGGTGGGTTAGATAATCTCCATTAATCTTTATCCCCTTGTTTTCCCAGCTCAGTGACTGAAAAACGCCCTCCAATGTGGCATTAAAGAGCTTCGGAGATATGGTGTCACCTTGTCTCACTCCCTTTCCAATTTTTATGTGTGTTGTATTTTCAAACAGCCTAATCTTTGCACTTGCATTTTCATAGATGTTATTAATAATATTAATGTATGCATCTTCAATACCGCAGGTTTTCAGAGCAATTGTAACTGCTGATGGTTTCACCGAATCAAAGGCTTTTCATAATCGATAAAAGCCATGCACAATGGAAGTTCATATTCCCTCGCTCTTTCAATTAGTTCTCTCAGCACATGGATATGATCTATTGTGCTGTAGCCACTCCTGAATCCAGCTTGTTCTCTCGGTTGAGCCATGTCCATTGTTACCTTCAAGCGGTGTGAAAGAACTTTAGTGAAGATTTTATAAACTACTGATAGGAGGCTGATAGGTCTGTAGTTTCCGAGATCCTCAATGTCACCTTTCTTATGTAGCAGGATCATTCTAGCGGTGTTCCAATCCTCAGGAATCTTTCCTTCATTAAGGCATCGAGTGAAAATTTGGGCGAGTACTGTTTCGATTTCTCCACTTGCTTCTTGTATGATGTCTACAGTAATTTCATCTTCTCCTGGAGCTTTTCCCCGCTTCATGTTCTTGATTGCATGTGCAACTTCTGCTGGAAGGACTGGAGGAACTCTGGTACTGGTATCTTTCATGATGTCTGGAGTGCATGTATCATCCCTTTCATATAATTTGGAGTAGAAATCTTTCACTCTTGTCAAAATTTCGCCTCTATTTCTTGTTACAGAACCATCTTCTTTTCTCAGTGCCATAATCTGTTTTCTTCCCTTACTGAGATGTCCCTTTGCTATCTTTAGGCTTTGGTTGTTTTCAATTGCTTTCCTCACTAGTTCACAGTTGAATTTTCTTACGTCTTCAGTAATACTTTTTCGTACTGTCTTGCATAGCTCTATATATTCCACTTTGGAAGTCACATCTTCTTTAGTTGTCCTCATCTCTCTTCTTTTCTGCATCAACATTTTCGTTTTTCCTGATAATTTATTTACATGCAACTTGTTCTTAGACCCAGCTAATTTTGTTGCTGTTTCCATAAGAGCTTTGGTTACTTTTCTGTTAACTTCAGAGATGTCCACTTCTTCCGATGTTAGGCCTTCTAAAGCAGAGAACCTGTTCTTCAGTTCCAACTTGAAGGTATTATGGTGTTTTTTAAGGTTGGTTATGTCAATAGATTTTGTTTGTCTTATGAGCTTGCCACGTTCAAGTTTAGTGTTGAGGTGCATCTTACATCTCACCAATCTATGGTCACTACCTGTGTTGAACTTGTTTAGCACACTGCAGTCTTCTATGACGAATTTTTTGTTACACATAATAAAATCAATTTCACTTGTCGTCCCTTTTGGATGTCTCCATGTCCATTTCCTGTGTGGCTTTTTCTTGAAGAAGGAGTTCAAGATGAAAAACCCTTCTGTCTCTGCAAACTCAACGAGAGTATTTCCACGCTGGTTTCTGTTGCCGTGACCGAATTTACCTACTGAAGTTTCATTCTGTTGCCGTTGCCCTATTTTTGCATTGAAATCTCCCATAATTATTTTCAAGTGCTGCTTACCTTTATTATTTAGATGACAAATTTCCTCATAAAATTCTTCAATTTCTTCTTCAGGATGACTTGTGGTGGGTGCATAAGTTTGAATAATCTGAGCCTGGTATCTTCTCGATAGTTGGATAACGAGTCGTGCAGCTCTGTCAGAGGAACTTTCAACTTCTACAACTTTATCCTTCAGTTTCTTGTTTATTATAAATCCAACACCACTAGTTCTGCCAGTATCTGTCCCACGATAGTAGAAGAGATGTCCACTTTTCAGTTCGATGAGATCTTCTCCTTTTCTTCTTACCTCACTTAGCCCCACGATGTCCCACTTGATCCTTTGTAGTTCCTCTTCCAATTCAAGAAGCCTTGAATCAGAAGATAGGGAGCGTCCATTGTACGTTGCCAAGGTCAGCATCAGATGGCAGCCTAGTCCGGTCCTCCGGGGATTCTTAGCACCCTCTGCCTTCATGTCACACTGGCCGCTGCCTTGGCCAGGTACATTCCAGCTGCCGGAGACTGAGGGCCAAGATTTAAGTTGTGGAGTCATTTTGGAGGGGTTTGGCCATAACTCACCACGCTGGCCAAGCGGGTTGGTGAGTGTGGGATAGAATTTCCTCTAATCCCGATGGTATAGTTATACCGCTATGGGCGGTCGTCAGAGCCCTTTAGTGGGATACAGTTACATATATATTGGACTTGGTTGACAGATATATATGCAGTATAGACATTCTGTGTTTCAACGACCGCAATGCACATAGGTGAACAAGGAACTCAGCTACTAAACCACCGAAAGACAAGCACAAGCAACCATGTCTTACCTGGGATTCGAACCCAGCCTCTCCGTTGGGTGAATGGCTAGAAGCCATCGCTTAGACCACTGCGCCACCGGGGCGGCACCTTACTTTCACACGTGAAGCTTAATAAAATGTTTTACAATTTATCGAATTTTAGCGAAATTAGAACGAACTTTTTTTATTCAGATATTTTAAACTTGAGCTCAAAATTAATCACTTTAAAGTTATATCTGTCTTGTACTGAGTAAACAAATATCGGAGTCCTTTGCTGCAAATTCTATCCTCTTAAATGAGCTTGCTTTATTAAAATGTTGAACGCTGTTGACAGCTACGCAAACATCGACTCTTGAGCTTTTGTCACTGTTTTTTCATACCAATACAAAAACGAAAAACAAAGAAGAAAAATTACTGTTGACAGAAGAGTTAGACCGACGTATTTTCAATAAATGTTTAAATGGATTTTACTGCTCACAGACTGGTACTGAACCATACGGTTAGCATCCTATTTAAGAATGTGTTTGGTACATCAGCTTTTGCCCAATGAGACCCAAACATTCGGGCACGCGACGCGGCTGCATTAAAAGTTTCAATTTGTTCAAAACGCAGAACCAGTTTTGTCAGGGACTTCAGCTTCACAGCCGCTCTTACGTCATGTGTCCCGGATGTTGAGGCCAACGAGCGTGAGTGAACGCAGCACCACTCTGCGGCTTCTCCAGGAAACATGAGAGCGATAATCTGAATCGTGGAGTTCAACGGTGGCACGTCAGACTTTTTTCTTTTGTTTTGTTTTTCATTTATTTCTTTTCGTTTTACTTTAAGCTACTTTCTCCACGGAACTTTGGAAGCAACTTCGAAAAGTTTTGATTGTGGAAAATTCTGCTCCTTGCGGTGCGTTCAGTTCGAGTGAGCACTGTGCCAGAGCTGCGTGGTGTTAGTTTGCTGTGGCTACCGATCGAAGAGCTAAAGGAAGAGGAGCGAGGGTGTGTTGGTGAGTTGACCACCGTTCTGCTCTTGCCCTCGCGTCACCTACTGGGGGAGTTCGTCCAGCAAGTCGCGCGCGCATGTGCTCGTTGGTTGTTGTCGTCGTACGTGGATGGCCAAGACTCTCTCTCTATCCCCGTGTGCGATCGAAGTCCCGAGTTGTGCTACCGCGGATAGGCGAAAGAGGTGAAAACGTCTTTCGTCGTTCGTCATCATTGCTTGTGTTACCAGTATGGCTGACCTTTTGACAGCGAGAGCGGTGATCTTCTATTTTGCTGTTCTTTTTTGGCCTGTGTTTTAGAGAACTTTTGCATTGAAGAAGAGTAAAGTGCACGAGACTTGATTTTTTTTTTTCAAACCGCAAAGCGGATAACGAAAAAGGACGATAAAAAAAAAAAAAAAGAAAAGGTACAATACTGTGTTAGCACCCAGTGCGTTCATCCAAACATTTTTCATTCAAATTTTCTTCATAAGCCGGAGAATTGCATCAGTGATTTTATGATTCCAATAAACTTTAAAAAATAACTAGATCTGGCAGTGGAATAAAACGAAAACGTTTTACGATTTTGAAAGTAACGTGCCAAAGAAAAGATTTGAAGCAGACAGCTGATGAGAGGTGGCATTGCAAATTTGCTTGGGAATATTTGCGTATGTTTCCGGCCAGTGGGAATAATACGAAACTTTTTTCTTGGAATAAAAAATCGCATTTATTTTGAAATTCCAGAAAGCATCACGAGTTACCAGCTGTTACTGACCAATCAACAAGTGGCGGCTTTCGAAGTAGAAAAGGCGGAGTTTAAATAAAGGCCCGTATCTACCTTTTCATGAAATTTTGCGATCATTATGAAATGAAATTTCACAGTGTTCTCAACCTGTTTATTTTAATTTGAAGGCGTCGAAACATCTCGCAAACAGGGGAAGTTTTTTATCCGTTAATAATTTGGACACTGACCGAAAGAATGGTTATCACGTGAAATGTAGAATACTTGCTTTTCAGGAAGCAGTTTAAAAATTGATCATTGTAGAAAGTTTTTTTGTTTTTTTTTTTTCAAATCGAAATTGGATGCATTATGCTTTTCCGACAATATTCGACAAAGAGTTAATCAAGCCATTTATATATGAATATTTCCACATCATTCAGAGTTGTTCAACCAACAACAGTGATATCCGTTTCTACTGAAAACAGGATTCAGTCGTGACGTAAATTTTGTGAGTTGAAAAATTAGGTTTCGCTGTGAAGGACTTAACGAAATTCGGAAGTGATTATGAAAGTTCACCATGCGGGAAAGTGAGCCAGTGAAATTTTCTTCCTGTGATAGCGATGAAAACTTGAATCTGGTTTGACCGGCCATGTGCTGTGTGCGTCCGCTGAGATATTTGGTTATGTTGGGTGCCTAGACTGGAAGAAAGCAAACCTAGTGTTGCCTGCAGCTGACTCCCCCGCCACCCCGCGTGCCAAGGGGGTGGCATGGGGGATGTTCTGCCCCCAAGGAGGCAGACAGTGGTGGACCGCCTTCGCCGCCGAATCGAGCTGTATCGTCGCCACCACAATGTCTGCTTACCTATACACGAAAACGCAACAAATGGGCTTAACGAACAACATCGGCGAGATACACTTTTGCTCAAGCAAAAATTCTTGGAGGCCAAGGCGAAAAAGGCAAAGAAGAATGAGCCTCGCTCCGTCAAAGAATCAGCACCTGATGCGCCCAAGATCATTTCGGTAAGTTATCGTTTGGTAACTCTTTTTATCATGCTCGCTACAGTTAATATTCATTGTGTTGTTATTGTTTTAATAGCTAAAAAGGCATGACATATAAAAACAACAGACAGGATAAACTCGCATCGAATGTCTGTGTCCTTTAATTAAATGCTGCAATATGTTGGGGCCAGTGTTTCTTTCAGGACTTTTTGGCGGGGGGGGGGGGGCAAAAGGAACCCTAGAGGGAGCAAGTTTTCCATTTGCTATATATATATATAATTTTAACTAACTATATTTATATATATAGAAGTAATTACTATATATCTAGCACAGGGGCGCATTTAGAGAGGGACCCCCCGGAAAATGTGTCATTTTTTTTGTTTTTTGGTTAAAATGCGACTTACATTAGAAAAAAAAATGCCTTATTTTAATAAAAACGTATCGACTTACATTGAAAAAAAAATGCTTTAATTTTTCATTAACTTTGATTTTGTTCCGGATGGTGGATTTCAAAAACTTCCTACTTTCGCGTTCCCCCCCCCCCCAAGAAAAATTCTGTATACATCTCTGAAATAGCTATTACTTCTTCAAACATTTCAGGGATAACAAATTGATCCTGAATCATGATTCCCAGGCAATTAGGTATGATTAGTCTACTTATTATATTTTGATATTTTGAAGAATACCATGCGTCGTAATACACTTTTTAATAAAACAAACTAAAACTAGTACCATTTGAACAAGTATTTAAAAATATATAATTGGAGACATAATTGTAGCATAAAAAGAAACGAAACTTCCTTTTTCATCATAGACTGAATTTATTAAAATTTGGCTCGGTATCCTAAAATGTCTCCGGAGGGGGGGGGTCGTTTCCGGGAGGGCTTCGTTCCCCTGGATGTATGCCTGAAAGAAACACTGGTTGGGACACCAACTTTTCAATAATCGATTTCGCAGGTTTGTTGAAGTTCATGCAGTTTTAACTGGCGGAATTTCAATTTAATAGTAAGAAAGTTTTCCTTTTAGAATGGGATTTTCTGACGTCCCAGCTGTTAGCCGTCATGTGAATTTTCCGATTGCAACTATCTAAGCGTTGACTCGCATTTTCAAAGGAAAAGAACGTCATTAAAACATTTGATAGGATAATTCTAAGTCCTCGACACGAGTATACTGCATTTTGCATAATATGCAAAACGCACACTATCGAGGAAGAAAAAGGAAAGAATGCGTTTGGGGCGAATTAAAATCTTTACGAAAAACTTGCCACCGGACTATGAAAGCTGCTGATATAAAGTTGTAACTACATAAATATTGCCATCAGCAGTTATTAATCTGCTAATACTATTAATCTGCTAAGAAAAGTTTCTTCAATTCCGATTCTAAGTGAAACGTTGATTTAATGTACTAGATATAGAGTGCATGTCGGTTCAATTGATGTATAATCAGCATAAAAAAGGGGGAGGGATATAATCCTGATATTTCACAAGAACAATAATTATCTTCCCTGTAACTAAGTAATTATTGGCCATCTTTTAATGATTTGGACGTTTATAACTTAAGATTATTTGAGCCACTGTGTGAGTCTGAAACTGATGCAAAATTAGCTGAACCTCCCCCTGTCATTTTTACGTCCTTTTATTTTGTGCCAAAACAACTATTTTAAGCAAAAAACAAATGCCATCCAAGCATAAAATTAGAATAAAATATTGAATGTTTCTCTGTTATACCGTGTATGTAGTATTTATTAGTTACAAAATGTCAGTGGCGTATCTGAAAAACTCGGGGTCCTCAGCAAAAACATATCTTCGAGGCCCTTTTGCGAAAATCTATTTGCTTTCAGTTACTGAAATTTTTAAATTCCATATCTCACTAGGTTTTACGGGCGTTCTGCAATTCAAGTTCTTTGGAACCTATAGGTATTTTTCGTAAAAACAAAATTGTTACATTTTATTGCGTGTAACACAGATGTAGACGTTGTGATTAAAATGATTGCACTAGTTTGATACCAATACAAAGTATTACAAAACACTTACGCCGAAGTTAATCACATCATGCAAATCGTATTCATTTAGATAGCTAAGAACAGTCTCTGAAATGTGTGACTGAGATCACACTCACACAGAACACGTCGTAATTACCGTGTGACAATATCTAATGCCCTTTTCCGATTTACAGTACACAAGGCCGTAGCCAGGAATTATTTTCGGGGGGAGGGGGGGGGTTATCGGTGAGGTATTCTTTCTTTTGATGATTGAATGGAAACTAAATTTTTTTAGTTTTGGGGATTAGTAATTTAAAAAATTTTCTCATAAATTTGCGTTACTTGTAGAATTTCCGCCTACAAATTTACAATAAACACAGATCAAACACAACGGGAGGTAATTTCTTTAGATACCTGTTTTTAATGATTTAAAAATCATGTTGAATCAATGTTTTGATACAAGCAATAACAATTACAGTATATATCGATAGAAAGTTTTAAATTTTAAGGCGAATATTAAAACATTTAACATAGGTATAATACAATTCGTACAAATCATCAAATTCAAGAAATTTTTACATTAAGAAGAACAAATAACGTTTACATTTTAACTCACTTTATAAAAAATTAGCGCGCATTGAAGATTTAAAAAACCGATTTAAAATTTCGTACGGTTGCACCTCAGTATTGCAATGGGTTGCTAAAAGTGCTAATCTACTCAGTCTGTTTTCTTCCGTTGAGTTTCCTAAATATGTCTTCAATCGTCTAAGTGTTGAAAATGTCCTTTCTGGGGGAGCTGTGGAAATTGGAATTATAGCAAGAATTTGTAACAACGTGTGTGAGTTGGGGGAAAGATTTGAGTCACATTGTAAAAGGACCGCTTTTGCGTTACCAGGTCTTGAAATAACATCTATGTTGATCCATTTGTTTCGCCAAACGGACTATGAGAGTACTGGAAGTATGCTTTTATAAAATCCTTTGCAAGTCGTTAGGTCTTTTTCGCAGTTTAACGTAACATGACGAGGTAGAAATATTTGAAGCGCTATGACTAATGTCTTGTGAGTCTCGAATCGATCATTAATTTGTGTTCGTTCGTGGTCAACAAATAGCACGAAAAGATTCTTCTGGAGTTTCTGATGAGATATTCCCTCTTTGAATCATCCTAGATGTAATTGTTGTCATTGTGATAACTCCATCAACTTATGTAATCAGTTTTGACGCTGCATTAAAAATAACACTGAATTTATCAATGGCGTTACTTCTTAGATGGTCCAGGGAAGTTACTACGAGAGATCAATATGTTCCAGTGATGTCGTCAAATCGCTGTCAACGTTTTGAAGAGTTTTCGACAGCGGTAATCTCCACGAAAATACAAGGTCAAGTGTGCAAAGTGTGACTACAAACTGGCATTGGGTAATAACCTATATAGATATATAAAAGTGAAAGTTTGTATGTTTGTTCCGTATACGTTCCTAAACGGTTTGATGGATTTGCACCAAAATTGGCATACATACTCTTCATCGCCCAGATTAAAATACAGGCGGGACGATTTTTAGAAATTCCATCCCTTAAAGGGTCAAATGTATTTTTACGGGGCCCTCTATAGACTGGGTGCAAGTCGGCTGCTGCGGTATTACTCCGCGTGCTAGAGCAACGGTCGTCACGTGACGCCTCACTCCTCGCAAGCTTCCGCGATTCAGGCATACGGGGAAGAGTCCGATTTTTGAAAATAATAATACATAAACGAAATAGTCTATGTCCTCCGGAAAGCTTCCCAACGGTGAAAGAATTATCCGAATCGGTTTAGTTTTCGAGATTAGTAAAAAAAAATCCGTATATTATCGTGAACTACATTCTTTCAAGTTGGGTGTGATCAGGTTGTATATCTACTCTAGAAAGCTGAATACGGAGTGCAGGAAGTGCATTATTGTGCATGTTTGCTATTTCGAGTTTTTAGGGCTCAGAACGGCCATTATAAATTGTGATTTTTATAATAAAATTTTCATCAAGTGTGGTGAAATGCCTCCAAAAAAAAAACGCTAATACATCGGACAAGTTTAGCCGAAAGCAAAGAAAGTAAAATTACTTCGAGAGAGTGAGACAACCGAACAACGTGATCGAAGACTTATGGATCAGCGGGAACGAGCCAGTGTATCTAGGGCGGCAGAGACCTTGAAACAGCGTGAGGCCCGACTTGAGCGTTATTCATCATGGTGGGATTTTTTTATAGTGCAATTTACATTGTTACTTGAAAACAAACTTTATGTCTATTCCGGGTATCTCCGCTAGTAGCACATAATAGCTGATGAACTTTTTGGGAGGATTTGCGATATTTTATATCTTGCAAATTTTGTAACGATAGAACTATTACAACGGAGATTTCTCGGAGTCTCAATGAAGCTTCATGCTTGTAAACCCAACGTATTTCGCACATTGATATTAACGTCGTGCGCCTGGAAGCTGGTAATACTTGCTTGATGAAACCTTTGAGAACTTCGTTATTTTTCGTAGATGGGCTAAAAAAATTTCCAACATACTGAATTGTGTCTGTACAGTTTCATATACATGAAATTGTACAAGGATCCCCTAGTGCCAAATGTAAAGAATGTTCTCCACAATGGACTTGTATATATAAGGCCAAATAAAAGAAAAAAAAAACATTATTTGTTGAAGTTCAATTGCGAAAAATCGATTGGGATTTCGGGGGTCCCTATGATTCCCCCTTGGCTACGGCCATGACAGTACATGAAAGTACAGAACAAATCAGAAAGTAACAATTAAGAATTGTGGCCAAAAACAGTAAAATTACTTATTTACTCGTGAATATTAAAAACATACACTTAACATAACGTTACAATGTTTTGCACATAGTAAAAGTCTTTTCTTTTGACTCTGTTATATAAAAAAAAAATGACACATGTCTCTGTTTTTTCGTTCCCGCGAAGAACACCTTTTAGCTCATTATATTCTGAAGGATGGGTAGTCATGTGTAAACATCTGTAATATATAACGCCTTATTCTCATTGATATGAAAATTTCATTTATTGAACTGATATTTTATTCACATTCTCTTGCTATACATGCTGCAAAGGAACTATTGCAAAGGCTGTGAAAAGCGGTCTGAAGTCCTCTGGAATAGCTACTTTCTCGTCACCTAGTTTTTATTAACTAAAGAGTAAATGATTTCTTGAAGATTTTACTTATTTACTGAAAAAAAAAAAATGCCGAAAATTGTTTTCTTTTTAATACTTCATTCAAAGCTGCCGTCAAAAATTCCTAGCTATTTCTTTAACCTGTTTGATATGAAACACCCGCAAAAATTTTGAAAAATCCTTCGGCTGAGACTAGAGGCCCTCTTTGTCGTGAGGCGCCCCGTGCTGCGGGGGCTATCTGTCTGCCCATGCAAAGTGTAATCTGCACGGTGCCCTCTTGCCTACTATCTCAAAGGTTGTACAGATATACATGTGCACATAAACAGACACACAGGAGAAGTCTTACAATTTTAGCGAGCTCAGCTTCTCTTCTGCTGTCCCTGCAAGATTCCGTTTTTAGCACGTCTTTTGTAAAAAAAGATCGTGCTTATGTTATCGGTTTGTCCGTCCGTCCGTCTGTACATATGATATCTCTGCAACTATTAGTCCGATTTGAAAAATTCTTTTTGCATTGGGAAGCTTGAAATAAGCGAATGATGATCCTTTATTTCGTTTTTTTTTTACGATGTACAATTTCGCCGCTAGAGGGCGTAAATGCAGATGATGTCGAATTCAAAAATACGTTTTATTCCACATATTTGCTTCTAAACATCCGGTTGAAAAAATTCTTTTATCTTTCGATTTCATTTATGTCGAACGGTATTTTAGATACAGTTACCTTTTGAAGTTACGCATAGATTTTCCGCTAGGCGGCGTAAAAGTAAATTACATTTTTCCCGATAACTCTTCTTCTAAAACTCCGATTTGAAAAAAAAAATTCTTCGGCGGATACATCTCCTGATGGAAAATCTTTTGCATATAATTTCAATTTTTTGGTAAAGAATACTTTGGGCACCAGGGGGCGTAAGTGTTAATTTTTGGTTCTGATATATTTGTCATAAAATCTGAGCTTCTAAAATATTGATTGAAAAAATTATTTCGTGGATTGATGCCACTCACATCGATAAACCTTTTTGGAATATTTTTTTCCTAAAATTTTCCACAGTTTCTCCGCCAGGGGGCGTAGATGTACATTTATTTTTGTCAATATCTCTACTTCTCAGAGTCCGATTTGGAAAATTCCTTCTTTGTTGGGTAGCGTTTTCCGTGTGACATGTTTTTCATATAATTTCAAAATTTTCAAGTAATTCATAGACTTTCCGCTAGGGGGCGTAGCGGTAAATTGCGTTTCCTCCTATATCTCTGCTTCTAAATCTCCGATTTGAAAACTTCTTTCTGCACCGGATACAGCTCCTGATGGGAAATCGTTTGCACATAATTTCTAATTTTTGTAAATAAAATTGGTTTGGTCACCAGGGGGCGTAAATCTTAATTTCCGCTTATTTGCAGCAAAATATGAGCTTCTAAATTCCCGATTGAAAAAACGTTGTTTGTTGACCGATACTACTCATGTCGACAAACCTTTTAGAAACATTTTCTTCTAAAAATAGTGCATGGTTTGTACGCCAGGAGACGTAGATGTATATCTTATTTTTGTGAATATCTCTACTTCTAGGAGTCCGATTTGAAAAATTCCTTCTTTGTTGGATAGTGTTTCCAGTGCGACATGCGTTTCATATAATTTCAAAATTCTCAAGTGATTCATAGACTTTCCGCTAGGGGGCATAAATGTAAATATCCGATTTGAAAACTTCTTTCTGCACCGGATACAGCTCCTGATGGGAAATCGTTTGCACATAATTTCTAATTTTTGTAAAAATTTGGTTTGGCCACCAGGTAGCGAAAGTCTTAATTTCCGCTTCTGATATATTTGCAGCAAAATATGAGCTTCTAAAATCTCGACTGAAAAAAAAAGTCGTTTGTTGACATATACTACTCATGTCGACAAACCTTTTAGGAACATTTTCTTCTTGAAATATTGCATGGTTTATACCAGGGGGCGTAGATATATATCTTATTTTTTTCAATATCTCTGCTTCTAGGAGTCCGATTTGAAATATTCTTTCTTTGTTGAATAGGGTTTCTAGTGTGACATGTGGTTCATATAATTTCAAAATTTTCAAGTAATTCATATACTTTCCGCTAGGGGTAGTAACTGTAAATTACGTTTCCCCCTATATCTCTGCTTCTAAATCTCCGATTTGAAAAATTCTTTCTGCACCGCATAAGCTCCTGATGGGAAATCGTTTGCACATAATTTCGAATTTTTGTAAAAAATGGTTTGGCCACCAGGTGGCGTAAGTCTTAATTTCCGCTTCTGATGTATTTGCAGCAAAATATGAGCTTCTGAAATCTCGATTGAACAAAAAGTCGTTTGTTGACCGATACTACTCATGTCGACAAACCTTTTAGGAAATTTTCTTCTTGAAATAATGCATGGTTTCTACGTCAGGGGGCGTAGATGTTTATCTTATTTTTGTAAATATCTCTACCAAGAGTCCGATTTGAAAAATTCTTCTTTGTTGGATAGTGTTTCCGATGCAAAATGTTTTTCCTATAAATTCGAAATTTGCAAGTAAATCATAGACTTTCCGCTAGGGGGCACAAAGGTAGGTTGCGTTTTCTGCGTTATTTCTGCTCCTAAAGCTCCGATTTGAAAAATTCGTCCGATATCGCATACAAGACCTAATGGAAAATATTTTTCATATAATTTCTGATGTTTAGAAAAGAATGGTTTGGCCACCAGGGGTCATAAGTGTTAATTTCTGCTTCTGATGCATTATCTGGCCTCCTGAAAACTCGACTAACAAAGCACGTCATTTGTAAAAAAAGATCGTGCTTATGTTATCGGTTTGTCCGTCCGTCCGTCCGTCTGTACCCACGGTATCTCTGCAACTATTAGTCCGATTTGAAAAATTCTTTTTGTATTCGAAAGCTTGAAATATCCGAATAATGATCCTTTATTTCGTTTTTTTTTTACGATGTACAATTTCGCCGCTAGAGGGCGTAAATGCAGATGATGTCGAATTCAAAAATACGTTTTATTCCACATATTTGCTTCTAAACATCCGATTGAAAAAAATTTATTTTATCTTTCGATTCCATTTATGTCGAAGAGTATTTTGGATATAGTTTCTTTTTGAAATTACGCATAGATTTTCCGCTAGGGGGCGTAAAAGTAAATTGCATTTTTTCCGATAACTCTTCTTCTAAAACTCCGATTTGAAAATGTTTTTTTAGCGGATACATCTCCTGATGCACAATCTTTTGCATATAATTTCGAATTTTTGGTACAGAATACTTTGGCCACCAGGGGGCGTAAGCGTTAATTTTCGCTTCTGATGTATTTGCCATAAAATCTGAGCTTCTAAAATATCGATTGAAAAAATTCTTTCGTGGGCTGATGCCACTCACATCGATAAACCTTTTCGGAATATTTTCTTCTTAAAATATTCCACAGTTTCTCCGCCAGGGGGCGTAGCCGTATATCTTATTTTTGTCAATATCTCGACTTCTAAGAGTGCGATTTGGAAAATTCCTTCTTTGTTGGATAGTATTTTCCGTGTGACATGTTTTTCATATAATTTCAAAATTTTTCACGTAATTCATAGACTTTCCGCTAGGGGGCGTAAAGATAAATTGCGTTTCCCCCTATATCTCTGCTTCTAAATCTCCGATCTGAAAAATTCTTTCTGCACCGGATACAGCTCCTGATGGGAAATCGTTTTCACATAATTTCTAGTTTTTGTAAATAAATGGTTTGGCCACCAGGGGGCGTAAGTCTTAATTTCCGCTTCTGATGTATTTGCAGCAAAATATGAGCTTCTAAATTCTCGATTGAAAATAACATCGTTTGTAGACCGATACTACTCATGTCGACAAACCTTTTAGAAACATTTTCTTCTTAAAATAGTGCACGGTTTCTACGCCAGGGGGCGCAGATGTATATTTTATTTTTGTCAATATCTCGACTTCTAAGAGTCCGATTTAAAAAATTCTTTCTTTGTTGGATAGTGTTTCTAGCGTGACATGTTTTTCCAATAAATTCAAAATTTTCAAGTAATTCATAGACTTTCCGCTAGGGGGCGTAAAGGTAAATTGTGTTTTCCCCTATATCTCTGCTTCTAAATCTCCGATCTGAAAAATTCTTTCTGCACCGGATACAACTCCTGATGGGAAATCGTTTGTACGTAATTTCAATTTTTTGTAAAAAAATTGTTTGGCCACCAGGTGGCGTAAGTCTTAATTTCCGCTTCTGATGTATTTGCAGCAAAATATGAGCTTCCAAAATCTCGATTGAAAAAAGTTTTTCGTGGATCAATACTACTCATGTCGACAAACATTTTAGGATCATTTTCTTCTTGAAATAATGCATGGTTTCTACGCCAGAGGCGTAGATGTATATCTTATTTTTGTCAATATCTCTACTTCTAAAAGTCCGATTAGAAAAATTTCTTCTTTGCTGGATAGTGTTTCCGATGAGAAATGTTTTTCCTATAAATTCAAAATTTTCAAGTAAATGATAGACTTTCCGCTAGGGCGCACAATGGTAAATTGCGTTTTCTTCTCCTAAAACTCCGATTTGAAAAATTCTTACTGTATCGCCTACAAGACCTGACGGAAAATATTTTTCACGTAATTGCTAATGTTTGGTAAAGAATGGTTTGGCCACCAGGGGTCACAAGTGTTAATTTCTACTTCTGATGTATTTGTAGCAACATCTGGGCTCCTGAAAACTCGACTAAATTTTTTTCTTGGACTGATACCGCTTATATGGATAAACCTTTTGTGAATACTTTCTTCCTAAAATAATGCATGGTTTTCCCACCAAGGGACGTAAAGTCACATCTTATTTTTGTCGATATCTCTGTTTCTAAGAGTTCGTAAGCTCACGATTCCGTTTATAGCAATATCTGAGGGATTAAAGACCCGATTGAAAAACTTCTTACTTCCGTGAGATACTATTGTTTTCCATACCGGTTCCATTGACTTTGAATAGCTTTGATAAATTTAATTTGCGTCAGAAGGGATTCATCAAAAGACGTGCTTATTACACCCGAAAATTCGGTGTCATCTTTCTTGTTTTTTCTTCGACCGATACCGCTTATATGGATAAACCTTTTGAGAATACTTTCTTCCTAAAATAATGCATAGTTTTCCCACCAGGGGACGTAAAGTCACATCTTATTTTTGTCGATATCTCTGTTTCTAAGAGTTCGTAAGCTCACGATTCCGTTTACAGCAATATCTGAGGGATTAAAAACCTGATTGAAAATCTTCTTTCTTTCGTCGGATCTATTGTTTTCCATACCTGTTCCATTGACTTTGAATAGCTTTGATAAATTTAATTTGCGTCAGAACAGATTCAAAAGATGTGCTTATTACACCCGAAAATTTGGTGCCATCTTTTTTTTTTTTTTGCTCTGCGCCATTTTATAACCAGTGAAAGTAAAAAAAAAAAAAAAAAAAAATGGGAAAAGAAAAGATCATGTGAGACAACTTATCAATCTAGAGGCCCAAAAAGGAGGAACTTGGTGTTTTCAAAAACTACAGCATAAATAGAGGATTCCTTATAAATTCCATTGTTCATTTAACAACTGTGAGATGTTTAAAATGTTTTTTTTTATTCACTTAGGCGAACTTTTTTTCATGTATAGTACTGATTCGATTGAAAGTAGGAGAAAAAGAAAAACTGTTATTTTGATCTGCGTAAGTCTTATTGTTCTTTCTGCTGTTCATGTTTTTTTTTTTTTTCTATTTCTACCTACTTCAGGGCCGGATTAAGGCCTTTTTGGGTCCCAAGGCTAAGACATTTGAGTGTGCCCCAAGGGTAAGACATTCGAGTGGCCCAAGGGTAAGACATTCGAGTGGCCCAAGGCTTAGATATCTGAGTGAGCCCCCAAAGAACGTATAACGGGAAATTGTTATGAAGTCCGTTAAAACACCAAACTGTAACTCAAGGGCGTATATAGAATTTTTTCATCGGGGGCGGCTGGCCGAAAATGGAAGTTTTTGAAATCCATCAGGACAAAATAAAAAATAATTACAAATAGAAAAAAAAAATTAAAGCACTATATCCTATTGTAAGTTAGCCGCATCTTTATTAAATGAAATAATTTTTTTCTAATGTAAATCGCATTTTAACAAAGAAATGAAATACTTTCGGTGGGAGTCAAGGGCCCCTTGCCTTGCCCCCCCCCCCTCTAAAAACGCCCCTGCTGTAACAACTAAATTA
Source organism: Macrothele yani (assembly GCA_039090855.1). Classification (NCBI taxonomy): domain Eukaryota; kingdom Metazoa; phylum Arthropoda; class Arachnida; order Araneae; family Macrothelidae; genus Macrothele; species Macrothele yani. The sequence continues at coordinate 47,387,739 of CM077004.1, forward strand.
TCTGAAGAGTTTTCATAATAAATCACTTCATTTTTCATTGTTCTCACAATAACATGAATTAAAAGCCATGGGCGTACTGAAAGCGCCCGCAACCCCTGCAGTGCAGGTGGGGCCTCACGGCTAAGTGGGCCTCTTGCCTCAGCAGAAGAATTTTCAAAATTTGGGGGGAACTTCATATGACTCTCGTTAAAGAAATATCCAGGAATTTTTGACGGCAGCTTTGAATGAAGTAATAAAAAAAAAACAATATTTTTTTCAGTAAGTAGGTAAAATCTTCAAGAAATCATTTTCGCTTTAGTTTCTGAAAACTGGATGACGAGAAAGCCGCAATTCCAGAGGACTTGAGTTCCCTTTTCACTACTATCGCAATAGTTCCTATGCATGTACGTATATTAACAAGCGAATGTGATTGAATATCAGTTGAATTAATGAAATTTTTATATTAGTGAGGATAAGGTGTTTTAATATATTACACTTGTTTGCGCATAACTACGCATCCTTCAGAATATAATGAGCTAAAAGGTGTGTAATGTAAATCTATTTCTAAGTTTCTAACTAGCTACATATGCTGAATGTCAAGTTCACTAATAAGGAAATAGGCGTTCACTCGAAATAACGTCAAAGTTTGATACCTACAAATCTTTTATTTGTATCCAACTTCAGTATAGCATGATAGTATTTCCAACGTCGTTAGTCCAAAACTGGTAATCAATCAGTAGTATAACACTCACAAACGTCACAACGTAGTTATGCAGATAGCAACAAAAATATAACTTCACATACGTTATTAGATTTACAATCAATAAGCTCAGCAAAGATTTAACATCTCCCCACCGAACAACTACGTCGCAAAATATATATCTATCCTTTCTCGTTCTTATCAACATGCATCCGTCACTTACGTACTGACCTCAGGGGTGTTGCCAAACTTCCATTCATGTGAGAGAGAAGATATCACGTTAAGTTGGGAAGTGCAAAAGAGAACAAACTGAAATTTACATAAGAAAAGGAACTAAAAATGGAAGTTAAAATAGAATATACGTCACAGGTGTTCTTTGTCGGAATGAAAAAACAGAGACCAGTGTGATTTTTTTTATAACAGTCAAAAAATAAGACTTTTACTATGTGCAAAACATTGTAACGTTGTGTTAAGAGTCTTTTTTATATTCAAGAATCAAGAGTAAATAATTTCAGCAATTTTACTCTTTTTGCGACAAAATTCTTAATTGCTACTTATTAATTTGCTTATTTATGTCCCGTGTTTTCGTATAAATCGGAAAAGGTCATTAGACACTGTCATACGGCCATTACGTGTTGTATGTGCGTTATCGTGAGGCATTTCAAAGAGGTTAGCCTTAGTTCTTTAAAAGAATAAAATTTGCATGATATGATTAACTTTGGCGTAAGTGTTTTTGAATGTTTTGTATTGATGTAAAACTAGGGTAATCATTTTAATTACAATGTGTACATTCGTGTTACACGCAATAAAGTGTAACAATTTTGTTTTTACTAAAAATACCTATAGGTTCCAAAGAATTTGAATTACAGAACATCTGTGAAACGTAGTGTAATATGGAATTTAAAAATTTTAGTAATTGAAAGCACATACATTTTCGCAAAAGGGCTTCAAACATATCTTTTTGCGGGAGGGAGGTGGGGTGTTCAGGTACGCCACTGTTAAAAGCTTAAGATTTCTAGGATTTTGTATTGGATTTTCTAATGATTTAGCATTGTATACTTTTCTCAGTTCATTCTTTTTGCTATGCAATGTGGTGCCACAGGGGGCTCCTACCACCAAGGGTGCAAATTGGGAGGTGTGGGTGAAAGGTAGTGAAAACGCAGAAACTGTCTCGCAGACCCCGCTGTAAACAGCGACATGAAACTTTTACCCTTGGAGAATCACTGTCTTTAAAATTGTCTGTCTTCAAGCCTCTGTTTCTGACCAAATAGAAATCATACGAGACAAACGCAAAACTATTTTATAAACCTTTCTCTCTCTCTCTCTCTACCCATCTATTATTTTCCCACGCATGTGGCCTGGGCCCTTGGTCATGGTGGGCCCCAAGGCATAATGGCCACTACAGACCCTCCCCCCCCCTTAATCCGGCCCTGACCTCCATAAACAAAAAATGTTGATAAACATAAGAGCAGTGCCCTAAGATTGCTTAATGAAACCTTTGTATACATTTTTTCAACATTGTATAATTTTGTATTTGTTGTCGGTTGTATGTGTACGTATGAGTACGACCTTTGATAGGCGGCATGAGGATGCAGTACAGATCACATTTTGTAATCGAATAAATATTACATACACTGTATCCCAGAAAAAATGTCAACATTTTTTTTTAATTTGCTGTTAGGGTAGAGAATTTTTTTCTTTGCTTAGCACAGTTGTTTTGATACAAAAATTTGTGTAAAAATTACAGGGAGTTGTGCCCGGGCCCCCTCTGTATCCGCGCCTACAAATAAACTTGTCAAAATTCGGGACCCTCTGTTAAAAACTTCTGGAGTCACCACGGGTTCCAGCTACACAAACACAAAGTCGCCGGCCGTGCTGAAGTTTTGACAAAGCACATAGGAGTTTTATGTGTTGTGCAATTTCATAGTATATTTTTTTTTTCTTTCATGTTGGTATTCTTGAGCTTCTCTCTTAAATGTATGTTTTGACTAACGTTACAGCCTCGTTTGTTCCATTCCAGCCTCGTTTGTTCCACTTTTCAGACAGCGAATATATTCTTCCGAGCTGATTTCAACCCATTCAATTCAATTCGTTTATTTTTGCTGGGCAGGAGAGGTTGAATTACAATTATATGGAAACAAGCACAGCTAGGGAGCATGGAAAAAAGGCCAAAAAGGCCTGACAAAGTCCCATGCTCCCTGAACAAGAATTACAAGGTGGGTGAAAAAAAAGAAGTTGATAATCTTAACATAATTAAGTTAAATACAGTGGCAACACGAAAAAAGAAAACATTATTGCAATATATATCAATGACAAAAGATAAGTGTTAATGTATATACATAATAATCCCTCTCCACTACAATCGTTGTTCTAGTGGCTGCAGTTCATCATGTAGTTTTTTAGTTTTTTTTTTTTTAAGAGGTTAATATTATTTAATGAGGTTAATTCCGTCGGCAGTGAGTTCCAGTTTGTTTCATGGTTTCTGTCTTTGGATGAATGGGTCGGATGTGTGATTTTGTGCGTGTGTAGTGTAAGTGCGTTTTAGTTACAATCTGTATGATACTGGCATGTAGATTATTTATTATTACTTTTATTACTTTTGAGTGGGACCCCTGGTTCCAGTAAGAAGGTCCAATGTAGTTTAGAGTTTGTTTCACGGTTTCTGTCTTTGGATGAATCGGTCGGATGTCTGATTTTGTGCGTGTGTCGTGTAAGTGCGTCTTAGTTGCAATCTGTATGATACTGGCATGTAGATTATTTATTATTACTTTTATTACTTTTGAGTGGGACCCCTGGTTCCAGTAAGAAGGTCCAATGTAGTTTAGAGTTTCTTTCATGGTTTCTGTCTTTGGATGAATCGGTCGGATGTCTGATTTTGTGCGTGTGTCGTGTAAGTGCGTCTTAGTTGCAATCTGTATGATATTGGCATGTAGATTATTTATTATTACTTTTATTACTTTTGAGTGGGAACCCTGGTTCCAGTAAGAAGGTCCAATGTAGTTTAGAGTTTGTTTCATGGTTTCTGTCTTTGGATGAATCGGTCGGATGTCTGATTTTGTGCGTGTGTCGTGTAAGTGCGTCTTAGTTGCAGTCTGTATGATATTGGCATGTAGATTATTTATTATTACTTTTATTACTTTTGAGTGGGAACCCTGGTTCCAGTAAGAAGGTCCAATGTAGTTTAGAGTTTGTTTCATGGTTTCTGTCTTTGGATGAATCGGTCGGATGTGTGGTTTTGTGCGTGTGTCGTGTAAGTGCGTCTTAGTTACAATCTGTATGATATTGGCATGTAGATTATTTAATATTACTTTTATTACTTTCGAGTGGGAACCCTGGTTCCAGTAAGAAGGTCCAATGTAGTTTAGAGTTTGTTTCATGGTTTCTGTCTTTGGATGAATCGGTCGGATGTCTGATTTTGTGCGTGTGTCGTGTAAGTGCGTCTTAGTTGCAGTCTGTATGATATTGGCATGTAGATTATTTATTATTACTTTTATTACTTTTGAGTGGGAACCCTGGTTCCAGTAAGAAGGTCCAATGTAGCTTAGAGTTTGTTTCATGGTTTCTGTCTTTGGATGAATCGGTCGGATGTGTGGTTTTGTGCGTGTGTCGTGTAAGTGCGTCTTAGTTACAATCTGTATGATATTGGCATGTAGATTATTTAATATTACTTTTATTACTTTCGAGTGGGAACCCTGGTTCCAGTAAGAAGGTCCAATGTAGTTTAGAGTTTGTTTCATGGTTTCTGTCTTTGGATGAATCGGTCGGATGTCTGATTTTGTGCGTGTGTCGTGTAAGTGCGTCTTAGTTACAATCTTTATGATATTGGCATGTTGGTTGTTTTTAATGCGTCTAAACATAATTTTTCCAATGTTAAAGTAGTATAATTGGTTAATTGTATAAGGTTAATTCAATCAGCAGTGAGTTCCAGTAAGAAGGTCCGATGTAGTTTAGAGTTTGTTTCATGGTTTCTGTCTTTGGATGAATCGGTCGGATGTCTGATTTTGTGCATGTGTCATGTAAGTGCGTCTTAGTTACAATCTGTATGATTTTGGTATGTAAGTTGTTTTTAATGCGCATAATCATAATTTTTCCAATGTTAAAGTAGCATAATTGGTTAATTGTAAGAATGTTATATTTGTTAAGGAAAACTCTTGCGTTATTGTATAATGAATGAGAGTTGAGTATATGTGTTGGATTTTATCAAATAAATTTGTTTTGAAGGACCTGAAGTTTAGTAAGATTATATTTAGTCGTTCGTCCCCATGATAAGATTCCGTAGTTGACATGTGTCTGAAACATAGTATAATATAATTGGATGAGTGATTTAAAGGAGAGGTTAGTGAGTACCGAGCTGATCACACCAATGTTATTAGAGAGTTTTGGTAGTAGACTATCTTTGTGTTTGTTCCATCTGAGATCATTATGCAAAGTAGTCCCTATGATAGGGAGCTAACTTCTTCAATAATTGTACCGTTTATATATAGAGTGGTAGAGAGTGGTTGAAGAGACTTTTGTCAAGAAAATATGAGGGATTTAGTTTTGATAGCATTAATTATTAGTTCGTTGGAGATTTGCCAGTTAGAGATATTATTAAGTTGGGCATTGACGTTCGTATTGTTCTTATCAGTAGCGTTACTTGAGGCAAGAACAGTTATATCATCGGCATATAAAAGAAGATCAATGTTTGTAATTGAGTGAAAGATATTATTAATGTATAAATTGAGTAATAGCGGCCCAGGAAAGGCTGTTAGGCTAAGGCTAACTCCTAGTTAGTTCGCTCAAGCAAATTAAAGTGTTAAGCCTGTATTCAGATGTTTCATCAATGAAAAAAAAACGCAGCAAACTAAATAAACCGATCCTTGCCCGTTCGCTGCCTCATTCAATGCCTCAAGGACTTTTTTAACGATTTAGGAATTTGCAAGCATTCGTGCGTCATCACTTGGCCTCATAGGTATTCGGGCTTAGATATAGACAATGATTTATATTCAGAACTACCAAATTTGTCAATAATCGAAGCAAAAATTCTAATGATTCGAAAAAAGTTGTAAAGTAGGTTTCAAATACGCTAATAAAATTACAAATTTTTTTTTAAAGACCCTCCTTTTTTAATTATGAGTTTTTCACGGAACACCTATTCACATACCGTGGAAGAGCAGTGTTCCGTGGAACGCATTTTGGGAAACGCTCTCTTAACGGGCAACTGCGAATTCCTAACTTCTACTTTCTTTACCATCCTTTTGCTCTCTCCAGCCAGGATGCTCTATCGCGCTTTTAAACTTCATGTTTTCAGACAAAAAATATCTCTGGATTTATTTAAAATTTTCTGTCCCCTCCCTCACATAAAAAAATGAATAAAAATGTCAGTTTCAGCGTATTTATAAATGATGTTTTAATATCAGTGTTATAGTGTCCACTTTAAAAATGAATGTCATTCTTAAACAAGATCTCATCGTGCACTGTAAACAACAAAAAAGTGCTGTGAATTCATGGAAAATTCCTGAAAATAACTTGCAGGAAAGTTGCCAGTATATTTCTAACTTTTATGGAAATTTCATTTTTGGAAAGTTTCCTTTTCCAATAAGGAACCTCAGTATTTTGACAGATTTTCCGTTATTACTAGTTCCGTTTTTTTTTTTTTTTAATCAAAAATGGCAGTTTTAGTTTCAAGTTCTGTTTTTTTTTCCAGAAATTTCCCGAGTTTCTAAAAACATTGACTTTTTCAGTTACGTTCAACTTATGCCCCCCCCCCCCTTTTTTTTTTAAGCCTAAACGCACCTGTCGCATTACAGAACTTTACCTGACGTACGAAAAGCAGTGACGTCGCCAAGGGGATGCAAGCCCACCCTGAAATTTGTCTCCCATCCAGTTCAAAATGTGACATTTTTCAATATTCTTAACCTTAAAATATAATGTGGACTCGTCAAGTAATGATGTCTTATACAAGTATTTTACTTCATGTAGCCCTACGTATTTGTCCTAGGAATTGCGTTGTTTACGTCTCCGTAGAAAGGTTATCAAAATTCATCTTTAGGGCCATGGAAATTCAATTGTTCTCCACTCTTCCAATTCCTTAGTTTAATCCTCTTTTTCATGTTTTTATGGGCAGGGGGTGATTGAGGAGGGTGGATAAGAATTCACTGAGGGTGGTAATAGCAATTGCTCTGCTGTTTGTTTTCTTTACAAAATTGGGGATTCTAGCACGGAAAATGGAGTCTAAAGCTACACTAGCGCTTTTAAGATTGCCCGGGACAGTGAAAGTGCAGAAAGTGGCTGACGACTGCTTTGTAGGGTAGGAGTGCAAGGCAAAGTAGCTGGCTGGAAAGAAGGCAGTTAAGGAGGGGGGGGGGTCTGCATGGCAGGTCGTTAAAATTTGATTTAGATAAATAAAAACGACATTTTCTTTTAAATAAATTGTTCAAATATAGTGCTATTTTCGTAAGCAAAAATGGAAAATTTTCGAAATTTAAGACAGTGCATTCAGAGCACGCAAAAAGTTGAAGGCGACATTCTACCACCACTTCTATCTTACACCAGTGGGGCAACTAGTCAGATGTATGTATGTATGCGTGTCCAGGTGGAGAAGGTCGGAATTGCACGAATTCCTTTGTAGCCGGTAGTGAAAAGCATTGAAGCCGGCCCGGTGACGCAGCGGCCTAATCGCTGGCTTAAGCCGCGATTAGGCCGCTGCGTCACCGGGTCGACTTTAATGTCGTCAGAGAAAAGTCCGGGTTCGTGAGGTCTGAACGTTGTGTTTTTCTGAGGGCCCGGGCTCTCTCCCTTTCCTGGAGCCAGTGACCTTAAATTAGGAACGGGAAACTGCTTATAGCCTATTGAGTTGCTCACGGTGTCCGTTTAAGCTTGAATTAAAAGAAAACAAAAAGCATTAAAAATTCGTTCTTTCAGTGTATCGAAAGAAAAAAAAAAAAGAAAAGTTGCTGTCAAGCTTGCCGCACCAAAAATAATGCTCGCCCACCTGTCGCACATCCTGATTTAGAAGTCTAGCAACGTCCCTGACGAAGAGGAGAGATCCTTCCCCTTGTCCGAGGTGGGGATCGAGCTCACGATGATTTACACTCTATACGCCAAGTCACCCTAAGAGTGTGTCGTTGTTAAAGGCGAGAAGCCTTATCACGACCTCTCCGTAGAACGCAAGAGAGGTATCGATCCGTGTTACAGTGCACTTCTGCTGTTTCCTTTCTATCAAGCAATTGCTCTTGCACTGACCCACACAACACACAAGCAGCAGGGATGGTGAATGGGGATGTGGTGTGGTCCGAACTTCTTTCCCTGATGTTTGTTTGCACTGAGAAACCCAAAAAACTGGGATACTTCTCTAACACCGGGTTGGTCCTCCTCGCGATCGGATAACGGCAGCAACGCAATGGGGCATGGACTCCACGAGCTCTCTGTAGTACAGTGGAGAGAGTGCATGCACACCATGCTTCCTAAAGAGCGTCCCACTATTCCGTAATATCCGCAGGTGGAGGATTCCTAGCATTGACGGCACGTTGGACATCTCAAATATGTCCCATGGCGTTAAAATCCGGAGATCGAGAGGCGTAAGTAACCTTCCTTTCGAGTTTCCCCGATCGTCAATTTACCGTCTCTGCATTGTGAATGCTGGGAGAGGTCTTCCCCCTTCTCCAAGTTATTTCCAGCTGGACGGAAGCAGTAGAAAGTGCGAGGCTTTTCGTTAAGTAACTTCTCATATCAAACTTATTTCTAAAAAAAGCTCTGACTTTTGGAAAATTAGTGTTAATTAGCGATTTGTCCATGAACTGTTGAGGAAGCAAAGTGGATTCTGAGCAATAACTCTACTGCTTTTCGCTCTAAGCGCTAGGGACTATTTTTGGAAGCGGAAGCAGCTGTTCCGTAAATTAAATAGCGGTAAACTGTTCAGTTGAATCGGAGTATAGTGTGGAGTACTACCGACTGAGCTAGAAAGACACTCACCACCAGCTCATGTTCAAGGTAGAAACGAAATGGACTGTAATCGAGCAATGATTAAATGTGTTTCGCCATGAATGCGGGTTAATCAGCCATTTCACTTTCTGTAGGAGCTTATTATTTTTCTGAATAGGTTCGAAATGATTTTATTTTTCGTAGGAGGATTTGTTACAAATTACATTTTGTTTCACCCGGATTTTTCAAAGCAAAAGAATGTTTTGAAACTCGAGGTTTTTTAAAACTTGCAATGATCTTTTATTATCTCTAAGAAAATGTGAAATGTATTATTTCGCAAAATCTCTAAATATAAAATTTATTCTTGATACCTATTATAGCTTTTTTGTTAATAGTTACACTGTAGGGGGATGCATGAAGACAAGGCCTGGCAGACTCTGACCGCCAGGCCTTGTCCGGCAAGGCCAAGATGACTTCTTACCTAACTGAATCGGATTTTTAAAATTTATTTATTCAATCGTCGCCCATTGAAATCGACATTTCTTAACACAAACAATCTTAACCGAGTATTTTCTCTTTCTTCTTCTTCGATCTCTCTCTCTCTCTCTCTCTCTCTCTCTCTCTCTATTTATTTATTTATTTATTGCTATGGTGGCTATGCACAAATCCGTAGACCTTGTTTATCGAAACCACCTCAGAAATAGCTAGGAAAGTGGCACCAGACAGTATGTGTGTGTATATATATACACTGAAGAGCAATTGAATTAGAGACAGCTAACGTAAGCAAATGTGGCGCCGTGGGCGGCCCTGTAAACGGAAATGCAGCGATCCGATAATATAAGGAGTGATGCGACGGGAATCAGTAAGAGTCGCATGCAGTATGGGTAAGACGAAGGATCTAAGCGCATTTGATCGTAGGCAAATTGTCGGGGCCCGACAAATGGATCACTCCATCTCGGAAGTCGTAAAGGCATTGGGATTTTCACGAGCCCCTGTGTCACGGGTGCACCGTGGTATATCGAATCCGGTGAAACCATCCGTGCAAGGACCAACTGCCGTGGACAACAGCGTGTGGATGAGCGGGGTCATCGTCGGCTAGCTCGCATTGTAACAGCAGATAGACGGGCCACAATGCAAGAAATCACTTGGCAATTTAACGCTGGTGTACAAAAACGTGTAAGCAGCCACATCATCAAGAACCATCTCCTCGCTATATGGGGTACAGAAGCCATCGTCCCACGAGGGAATCGCTGCTGACCGCACATCACAGGGTGTAAAGATTAGCATGGGCGCGGGAACATCGCCACTGTACCCTAGACATGTGGGAAAATGTTGCCTGGACTGATGAGTCGAGATTCACGTTGGTACATGCGGATGGCAGGATACGAGTACGGCGCAACCCACATGAAGCGACGGATCCTTCTTGCCAGCCGGGTACTCTTCAAGCTGGTGGGTGGGGTGGCATTCTCGTCTGTGGACTGTTTATGTGGACTAAAATGGGACCCCTGGTACGTGTGACATCGTCCCTCACAGGTCAACGTTTTCGGGATATCCTGGACGACCATTTGCTCCCGTTTGTGCGTCTTCAACATCCCACTAGGAACCTCATCCTGCAACAAGACAATGCACCGTGCCATCGCTCCCGAATTGTATCCGAATGGTTGGATGTACACTCCACCGACGTGACCTTGCTTCCTTGGCCCTCTAGATCACCTGACCTCAATCTCATCGAGCACATCTGGGATGCCATCGAGAGAGATGTTCGAGGCTCTGACCCCCCTCCATCAAATGTTCGTGAACTGTGGGAGCTTGTTCAGGGGTCGTGGATCCGTATGGCTTCCCAACGCTTCCGGTGTCTTGTCGAGTCCATGCCGAGACGAATCGCCGCCGTCATCAGGGCGAAAGGTGGTGCTACACGTTTCTAGACAGGTATCTCTAATTCAATTGCTCTTCAGTGTATATATATATACAGGGGTTGGAAAGAATAATGTGAACACCCAGGAAAAGAAGATGTTACGTACCTAATAGGATATGGGACCACCTTTGGCATTCAAAACCGTCTGAATCTTCCTTGGAATGGATGCATGCAAATCCTGGATGGTGGTTAGTGGGATGTTACACCATTCTTCATGCAGAAACTGCTCCAATGTCTTCAGAGATGCTGGAGGAGGATAATGGGATCTTACTCTGTTTTCCAACACAGACTACAGTGGCTTGATGATGTTTAGGGGTCTGATGATTGGGGATGCCAAGGAAGTTGTGAAAGTTCGTCCTCATGTTCCTCAAACCATGATTGAACATTCCGAGCTCTGTGAATTGGGGCGTTATCATCTTGATAGATGGCATCCCCTGCAAGAAACAATGCCTCAGTCATTGGATGGACTTGGTCGGCCAAAATGGTTTCATACGCCCTGCCAGTCATCCGTCTTTTCAAGGTGATCAGGGGTCAGTCCAGAGCATGACAGAACCACCACCATGCTGCACTGTTGGGATCAGACAGTCTAGGTTGTTCGCTTTTGACAGTGTTCTCCACACGTGAGCACGTCCTTCGGTGAGGAATAGTGTGAATGTAGATTCATCCGACCACATTACACGTTTCCATGCATCGACAGTCCACGTTGAATGCTCCTGGCACTACTGCTGTCGCCGTTGTGCATTCACCCGGGTCAGCAGAGGTTTTGCAATAGCAGCTCTGGTATGAATATCTTGTTTCTGCAGTTCCCTGCGCACTGTTGTTGTTGATACTGGGGTTTGGAGATGCAGAGTGAGCTTCGCACTATTTTCGGCGCCGTGGTCTTCTTATTACGGGTAACAATCCTCTTTAATACTCTCCTGTCGCTATCAGTCAGGGTCGTTTTCCAGCTGCTCTTGTGTTTCGCAGACGAGGTTTTGCCACAAATATGGTATGCTGTCGTGACGCTAGACACAATAGCTCCCGATTCCCCCACTACTCTGGCGACTGTTGTATGTACACGTACGATTCGCAGAGAACTTCATTCCATGGGTTACCGTGGTCTTGCTCATAAGCCTTTCTTCTCCACTCTTTATGCTACTCGTCGTTTAACATGGTGTAAAGAACATTTATTGTGGACCTTAGATGAATGGAAACGGGTCCTATGGACTGATGAATCCAGACACGCGATCCACCAGTCTGATGGCCGTGTGTGGGTATAGCGGCAGACCCCATAGCAGAAAGTTCCTGGTCAGTCTGCGACAGATATCATTGTGCCACAAAATAATCTGCGGGTGGTCACTGTGCAAGATAACTACTAAATGCGTAAAACAATATAAAATGCACAGATATATTTTTCTGCCTAAAAGAATGCCTAACCCAGGTACTACAGCAATTGCAATGCTAATTAGGATTAAGAACATTCTGGTCCTCTGTAACTGGAATTTTGCCGATATTTTCAAGTTGAAACACAAAGATTTGTGAAATAAAATGATATTTAACATCGATAAAGAGCAGAGGCATCACTAGAAAAAAAATTGCCATTAGAGGAGAAATCTCTCCGTTCTACTGCCGTATCGGAACATTTTCGCTATTTTCCATCTCAAGTGCAAACATTTATACAATTAAATGATGATTAAACAATAATGCAGCAGCACAGCGAGTGGTAGGTCATTAGAGGGAGAAATTTTTGCTCCGTACAACTTTGGTTTTCAGAAAATTTTCCTTGATTTTCAATCTTAAATACAAACATGTATCTAATGAAATTATATTTAATGACCGTAGAGGGCTGAGAGAATATCACAAAAAAAAAAAAAAAAAAAAAAAAGAATTCAAGATTACTGGGTTCCATCAAACTTTCCTTTTCGAAAATTGTTGGCTCCATTTTTAAACCAAAACACGAGTATTTATGCAATAAAATGATATTTAACAACAATACCGGATAATCCTCTCTACAAGCATCGAGGGAACGTCGGGAGAAAAAAATTACGGTTACGAGAGAAATCATCACTCTCCCTAGCTTCCGTTTTCGGAAATTTTGAAAGGCAGAAAACTTGCATCTATAATAGAGAGTTTACCAGGTGGTTTAATATGGATCTGGGGATATCATTTCTGTCTGCAGGACCAAGATAAATCTGCGATGTGCGTCTGTCTTCGCCGAGATTCTGCTACAAGGATGAGTAACCTACAAAATAAATCTGCAATGTACGTCGCCCGTCGCCGCGATTCTGCTTCGGAGATAAGTACAAAATAAATCTGTGATGCACGTGGGCCGTCGCCGTGATTCTTCTACGGGGATGAGTACAAAATAAATCTGCGATGTACGTGGGTCGTCGCCGTGAATCTTCTACGGGGATGAGTACAAAATTAATCTGCGATGTACGTGGGTCGTCGCCGTGATTCTTCTACGGGGATGAGTACAAAATAAATCTGCGATGTACGTCGGCCGCCGCGATTCTTCTACGGGGATGAGTACAAAATAAATCTGCGATGTACGTGGGTCGTCGCCGTGAATCTTCTACGGGGATGAGTACAAAATTAATCTGCGATGTACGTGGGTCGTCGCCGTGATTCTTCTACGGGGATGAGTACAAAATTAATCTGCGATGTACGTGGGTCGTCGCCGTGAATCTTCTATGGGGATGAGTACAAAATTAATCTGCGATGTACGTGGGTCGTCGCCGTGATTCTTCTACGGGGATGAGTACAAAATAAACCTGCGATGTACGTCGCCCGTCGCCACGATTCTGCTACGGAGATACGTACAAAATAAATCTGCGATGTACGTGGGTCGTCGCCGTGATTCTTCTACGGGGATGAGTACAAAATAAACCTGCGATGTACGTCGCCCGTCGCCGCGATTCTGCTACGGAGATACGTACAAAATAAATCTGCGATGTACGTGAGTCGTCGCCGTTAATCTTCTACGGGGATGAGTACAAAATAAATGTGCGATATACGTGGGTCGTCGCCGTGATTCTTCTACGGGGATGAGTACAAAATAATTCTGCGACGTACGTCGTCCTTCGCGAGAAAAAAATTACGATTACGGGAGAAATCCTCACTACGCCTAACTTCCGTTTTCGGAAATTTTGAAAGGTGGAAAACTTGCATCTAGGATAGGGAGTCTGCAAGATGGTTTAATAGGGTTCTGGGGATATCGTTTTTGTCTGCAGGACCAAAATAAACCTGCGACGTACGTCGCCCGTTGCCGTGATTCTGCTACGAGAGCGGCAGCCGGGGGACGCTATTTACCTCAGTGTACTGTTCCTACGGTCACGTTTGGAGCTGGCAGTGTACTCGTGTGGGGGTGTTTTTCGTAGTATGGTCCCGGCCCATTTGTTATCGTGGATAAATCTGTTAACCAGCACGTCTACCTCTATATTCTGGCCAATTATGCCCTACCAACTCTGTGGCAATACTATGTCAATACTTTGACTCTATGAATACAGTCCTTGCTTTACGGCTCGTCTGTGCTGCAATGAGCCATAAAGCGAGGTTTCAAAATCGCTTTATTCTAATTTATCATAAGAAAACATAAGAGGGAGACGTACAGTATTGGGCATCTCACTGGGAAATAATACAAAACTGTTAAAAACATGATGGTATATACACTGCAATGACAATGGGGATGAATAACAAAATGCTGCAAGCAAAGCTTATTGAATAAAAAAAATTGCAGAAGTGACAAAGAGAAACACATCGTGTCACATGACATTGGCTGGGCATGATTTACAGGATAACACAGGCGAAACAATACTACACAATTAGAAAAAGAACAGCACAAACACCGCCGTGAAGGTAAAACATTACATACATGAGATAAAAACACAGCGTGCACAATTGTGCAAGTTATTTAACGAGGGCACCAAAGCAACATAATACAGGCGGGGGTGAAAGTAAGTAATGTACACGAGTAAGCATGAAAATACACTGAGATGGCATTAGCATTCACAATTCAACGGTAGTGTGGATTGCACGAGTCGTAGAGTGGAGGAGGGCCACCAGGGTGCCACGGAACTCAGCAAAGGAGGTGTAGAATGTCCTAGGGTTCTGATAGGTGTAGCAGTCCAGAATCAATCGCAAACCATGGAGCGGCCGGCGCCCAGGTAGCATAGAAGGTGGCTTCTCGACGACTGGAAGAAGCCGACTGGTACTCCAGGCGGAGTCGAGAAAGCAATCGATCTTGAAAATGGCACAAAAAGTGCTGCGCTGGCCTGGTGTAAAGAGACCGGCGAGGAAATGCTGCGGAGTTGTTGAAGGTATACGTAAATAACGTGTTTAACCAGCACGAAAAGATAGGCACATACTGAAGGAAGAGTTGTAGGTGGATGAGCCCGCAGAAGAAGATGTCTGTAGGCAGTGAACGGAAGATCTTGAGAACAAGAGCGACTGGCAATCCGGAAAGCCTGGTGGAGGAGAGGCATCAGGATGGGACAGTAAAGGTAGACGTGAGAAACGTCTGCCTCCTGTGCGCAGAAGGAGCAGAGAGGGGAGGAGAGAAGAGACATGCGAAAGAGAAAATACGGAACAGGGAGGCGATTATGCAAAAAGAGCCAGTGGGTATTAATTTCAAGAGGGGCAGATAAGGGTGAGCGGGCAGCGGCCCAGACAAGAGGAAGAGAAGCAGGGGAACCTCCAGAATAGAAAACGGTGAAGGGGTGGCAAGGTGCACTAGAAAACGATAAAGAGATTTAGAGGAGAGAGAGGAGAGAGGAAGAACCGAGTTTGTGAGTCGGAGGAAAAATGGCAGCGGAAGAGGGGCAGAAAAGACAGAGACGAGACCGGTGGGGGAGACAAGATCAGGGAAAAGCGAAAGAAGTGCAGTTAGCAGAGAGTCATAGACCAAATGGGCGGATGGGGACGAGAGAATAGCAGGGGGAGGCCAGAGAGAGGGCGCCAGGATAGATCCGAGTTAGTGAGGTCTTGTACAGTTACTACACCTGCTCGGAGCCAAGAGGGGGATGAAAAACAGGGGAGATGGGGGGGATGAACAAGGGAGTTGAAGAAGAGGGGTTCAGAAAGAAGCTCTAGAGTTGAAGAGGGAGGGGAGCGAATGAGGGGGAGAGAGCGAAGGTGAGTGAGGGCTTCAGAATATGCAGGTGGGAGTTTGGAGGGGGGAAAGGACAGCAATCCATGAGAACTAAAGAAAGAAAAGAAAAATGTGGGTTACGCAAGGAGGCAAGAACGTCACGTACCTGAACTGCGGAAGCAACTGGAGCCGTGAAAAGGTGAATGAAGTTGATCACTCGGCTTGCTTTGTAGCACAGCGGGACATCAGGTAGGCCAGCACCACCATAGGAGGGAGGAGCACAGAGCTTGTGGACGTTAATCCAGTGATGACCCGCCCACATTACTCGAGTAAGGCAGCGTGTAACCTCCTGGAGACAGAAAAGCGGGGTCGTAGATGCAATCCAAGAATGCTTGCAGATGGACAGAAGGTATGTCCTGGTGAGATTTGCACGCTGGTAGTAGGACGTACAGAACTGCGCACGACACCAGAATGCAGCTGTGCGGAGGAGGCGAGGATGGAGTTCCGAGCGAGTTGCACTGGATGTAGCTTGTGGGGCGCCTAAGTGCACACCCAGGAAGCGTTGGGTAGTGGATGACCATGTGGCCCCCCATGGAGCATCCAAGCGATTGGACCACGACCCTGCACCACAATCCAGTGCTCTTAGAAGTATTCAGTTCAGCTGCAGAACATGAAGCATATGCGGAGAACAAACGACGAAGCAGTTGGAACTGTGAGTCGCTACGAATGCAGACGGTGATGTCATCTGCATAAGCAGAGTAAATGACTGAGTGATGCCGTGAGCTGGCAACTGGTGGTGGAAGTTGTGCTAGAAGAGATGTCTGCAGAGAGCGTAGAAAAGGCTCGACGGCAATCGCAAACAGTTGACCAGAAAGCGGGCAGCCCTGACGAACTCCCCGCTTGAAGGGAACATGTGCTGTGAGAAAAGATGCCGTCCTGACATGGAAAACGGCGTCCCGTTAGAGGGAGAGAAGAACGGAGACAAATTGTGGAGGAAAGCCAAAGTGTAGCAGGGTTTGTGTTAAATAGGCGTGTGAGATATTATCGAAAGCGGAACGGAGGTCTAAGGAAAGGAGAGCAAGAGGTTCAGAATGAGTCTTGGCAAGATGAATGAGATCGCGAAGAAGTTGAACATTGGAGGAAAGAGAACGGCCAGGAACAGTATAGGTTTGAGAGTCAGCAAGGATGTGAGGGAGGATAGAGTTTAGTCGACGGGAAAGAAGCTTAGTATAGAGTTTATAATCTTGATTGAGAAGAGAAATGGGGCGCCAATTTCCCAAGTCAAGAGGGTCACCCTTCTTGGGAAATAGGACCACATGTGCGTCCGTGAAACTCCTCGGGAGGGGGAGCAGTTAAATGCAGCAGAAAAAGCGGAGAGGAGAAAAGGCAACAAAAGAGGCAAGAACGCACGGTAAAAAGGAAAGAGAGGCCGTCCGGACCCGGAGCGGCATGGGGGTTAAGGGAAGAGAAGGTGTCTGACACCTCCGTGGATGTGGGTGCAAGAGACAGGGTGTGAGCAAGATGAGACGGAACTTGTGGTAGGTTATTGAGAAGATGGGGGAGAGCAGAGGGAGAAGGGGGAGGAGTTTCACTGAACTTGGTGGTATAGAACTGACGAACGTGAGAGCAAATCGCTGCCGAATCGGATGTGATTTCGCCAGAGGGGAGGCGAAGATGACGAAGCGAGGTAGAAGACTTACGTGCAGATTCCATTGATGTTAGAAAATCATAGGTGCATTCCTCCGGATTGAGATGTTTAATGCGCAGACGTAAAAGTGCTTGCTGCGCAAGAGGTTTCAGCAAAGCCTGGAGCTCCGCCTGATATGCTGGAAAAAGCGGATCTGATAACCCAATCAGTGTGAGCATCTGCCTGGCGTGATCGAGGCGCATCTGACTAGAAGTCTTCATGGTGAAGGAAAGTTGCTTGATATGTAAGAGGAGCTGATGCTTGACACGAAGCCAATACGTCAAGGTACAGGGTGCGGAATGCAACCCTGCGCGACGAGCAGCGAGAAAAGAACGGACAGAGGCACAAAATTCAGGATCAGTGAGGAGATTGAGTCAAATGTCCACGGACGAACAGTCCGAGGGAGTGACGCCGCAACAAACACTGTGAGGGTGACCGTGCAGTGGTCTGAGGAAGCAGTAGGTTGATGTTGCAACTCGGTAATAGACGCAAGAAGCGGTGTGGAAACGTAAACCCGATCCAAGCGTGCAGTTGATGGAAGCTGACTCCCAGACGAGCGCCACGTGTGTGAGGTCTCTTGTGGATGAAGGCGCCTATAAGCATCGGTGAAGGAGAAATCAGCAACAAGGTCATGGAGTAGTGCGACGAGATCCGTCCGACGCTCTCGTGACGAAGGAGAGCGATCCAGAGCCGGGTCAAGGGTGCAATTGAAGTCTCCACCCAAGAGCACACGATCCGAAGGTGAGACTTTCGAGAGAGCTTTACGGAGTTTGGTGAACAAGATGGATAAATGAATAGAGGTGCATGGAATATACACATTAAAGATGTGAAATCGAGCTCCGCCAACTGTGAAGGAGACTTGCTGGAGTAAATCTCGGCATAAGTTCTGCACTGAGAGTGCAGTGAGGGTGGATCGGAAATGTTGATGTATTCCGATAGCAAGTCCACCATGAGATGAGTAGCGGAAAGCATGATGGAACACATAATCGCTAGCACGCCAGCGAGTAAACAGAGTGGAGGAATGGCAGTTTGTTTCTTGTAGTAGTAACAGATCGGCCCCGAGGGGCGAGAGGTCTTCCATAACAAGAGCATTCGCTAGGGGGCTAGCGAACCCTCTGCAATTAAGGGTCGTGACCTTGAATGGACTGGTCAGCGAGGATTGTTATGGCGTGGTTTGACGATAATTCCGTATCGTGTGTGTGACTGGCCAGCACAGAGCCCTGATCTTAATCCCATAGAGCACATATGGGATGAATTAGATCGCCGCTTAAGAAGTTTGGAACCAAGGCCTACTAGTTGCTTAGTACTAGCGGCAGCATTATGTGCTGAATGGAAGCGCATATGGCATACCTATCGCTGTGTTCCAAAACATTGTCGAAAGCATGTCTCGAAGGGTCAGTGCATGCATTAAGGCCAAAGGTGGACCAACACCGTACTAATGTATGTCAATGAATGCTATCTTGAGTTTCTCTTCTAGGTGTCAGGTGACTTTTTTCAATATAGTGTATGTGTAGACACTTTAGGCAAGAAGCAGAAAAGATCTAGATGACCCAAAAGAGTGGAAATTGGGGAGCGCAAGTTGGGTTTAATGCTAAATTTTAAGACCAGAAAGGTCGTGTTAACTTCCATCTTCAAATATAGTGCAGGGAGAAAGTTTTTAGCAATTTCCTCGTGGGCTGCAGGGATAGGTAATGATGAGCTTTGTGTTGGAGAGGTAAGGAGGAGGTTGTGATTATTATCCCTTGGGAGATTGGCGATGACAAAGAGAAGATTACGAAGAATAAAGCCATCTCAGTGACAGCAAAGATCAGAGTCGTTAAAGCTGTGGTCTTCCCTGTAGTTTTCTACAGCTTTGAAAGTCGGGCATTGAGGAAGAGTAAGAGGGGAAAAATAAATAAAGAGGACAGATGCTTTGGAGTTAGGACCTGGGAAAGGCTACTCAAAATCCGGTGGCCTGGAAAAAAAGAGCAAATCAGTCGGTACTGGACTAAATTAAGTCCAACTACTCCGCAGTGGCAGTCATATGCTAGCAAAAGCTCACATACTTTGGACATGTGACGGGTGCTGACGTGGGATCGGGAAAATCGATAATACTTGGAAAAGTAGGAGGCAGCTTAAGAAGGGGAGCACAGAGAGAAAAGCTGATGGATAGAATCAAAAATAATTATGGATTAACCCTGCAAACATGGTGGACAGGAAGGCTAAACGGAAATACTATAAGGAGCTTTTATACATACGTATATACATATCACTAAGGTGTTCTGAGATTCAGAGGTTAGCTCCGCAAAGAAATACAAACTACCAGATAAATTTTTAACTGATTATTTTCTTACTGTCGCCGTGTCAAACTACTCCATTTACAGCGATCTTGACACACAACTCGGGTTTCACTGACATTCATCACATGACGTACACAAGACCTTCTATACTTCATACTCATAATCTTTTTCTCATGCAGACACTCCTGAATCTGAACTTACCATAACTTCCTTGGCCTTCCTCTGCCTTTCCTTCCTGCCACTTAGGCTAAAAACATTTTTTCTTAGTAAGCGTCTCATCACTCATTCTTTCAACATGGCGAAACCACCTAAGAATATTAGTCACCTTATTAACAACATTCTGCCTCACATTACACAACTGCAACACATCTTCATTCCTCACAAAATCAGAACGTGTCTTCCCACAAAGTAACACATTTCTCCAGCACACAAACGACCCCTGAAAAAAAAAATCTGATCAGATCATATGTAGAGGATTTTAGGAAGGGATAGTCTGACCTAAGGTCTTAACAACCCTTAGAAATAGGAAGCTAGGAGATTTGGGCTAGGGTGCCCGATAGGAAAGTGACATGGAAGCGAGGTTGAAAAGGGGAGGAAGACGCCCTTATTTATTACCGGGGGCCAGTACCCGGGGGCCGACGGCTTAACGTGCCCATCCGAAGCACGACGGATAGCGTTTGTACCTGCCTGGGATCGAACTTGAGGTCTTCTCCGTGGCAGTCACGAACGTTGACCACAAGGTCTCCCGTGGCCAAAAAAAAACAAAAAAAAGTAGGAGTTTTTTATACGGTCGTCTGAAATAATTTTTATGATAATAAAACAATTTTTTTTTTCGCACCATTATTGAAAAAACACTGCAGCCGATTTATATAGATGGATGTATAAAATCAACACTCACCAACCCGCTTGGCCAGCGTGGTGAGTTATGGCCAAACACCTCCAAAATGACTCTACAACTTAAATCTTGGCCCTCAGTCTCCGGCAGCTGGAATGTACCTGGCCAAGGCAGCGGCCAGTGCGACATGAAGGCAGAGGGTGCTAAGAATCCCCGGAGGACCGACTAGGCTGCCATTTGATGCTGACCTTGGCTACCTATAACGGACGCTCCCTATCTTCTGATTCAAGGCTTCTTGAATTGGAAGAGGAACTACAAAGGATCAAGTGGGACATCGTCGGGCTAAGTGAGGTAAGGAGAAAAGGAGAAGATCTCATTGAACTGAAAAGTGGACATCTCTCTTCTATTATCGTGGGACAGATACTGGCAGAACTAGTGGTGTTGGATTTATAATAAACAAGAAACTGAAGGATAAAGTGGTAGAAGTTGAAAGTTCCTCTGACAGAGCTGCACGACTCGTTATCCAACTATCGAGAAGATACCAGGCTCAGATTATTCAAACTTATGCACCCACCACAAGTCATCCTGAAGAAGAAATTGAAGAATTTTATGAGGAAATTCGTCATCTAAATAATAAAGGTAAGCAGCACTTGAAGATAATTATGGGAGATTTCAATGCAAAAATAGGGCAACGGCAACAGAATGAAACTTCAGTAGGTAAATTCGGTCACGGCAACAGAAACCAGCGTGGAAATACTCTCGTTGAGTTTGCAGAGGCAGAAGGATTTTTCATCTTGAACTCCTTTTTCAAGAAAAAGCCACACAGGAAATGGACATGGAGACATCCAATTGGGACGACAAGTGAAATTGATTTTATTATGTGTAACAAAAAATTCGTCATCGAAGACTGCAGTGTGCTGAACAAGTTCAACACAGGTAGTGACCATAGATTGGTGAGATGTAAGATGCACCTCAACACTAAACTGGAACGTGGCAAGCTCATAAGACAAACAAAATGTATTGACATAACCAACCTTAAAAAACACCATAATACTTTCAAGTTGGAACTGAAGAACAGATTCTCTGCTTTAGAAGGCCTAACATCGGAAGAAGTGGATATTTCGGAAGTTAACAGAAAAGTAACCAAAGCTCTAATGGAAACAGCAACAAAATTAGCTGGGTCTAAGAACAAGTTGCATGTGAACAAATTATCAGGAAAAACCAAAATGTTGATGCAAAAAAGAAGAGAGATGAGGACAACTAAAGTAGATGTGACTTCCAAAGTGGAATATATAGAGCTATGCAAGACAACACGAAAAAGTATCACTGAAGACGTAAGGAAATTCAACTGTGAGCTAGTGAGGAAAGCAATTGAAAACAACCAAAGCCTTAAGATAGCAAAGGGACATCTCAGTAAGGGAAGAAAACAGATTATGGCTCTGAGAAAAGAAGATGGTTCTATAACAAGAAATAGAGGCGAAATTTTGACAAGAGTGAATGATTTCTACTCCAAATTATATGAAAGGGATGATACATGTACTCCAGACATCATGAAAGGTACCAGAGTTCTTCCAGTCCTCCCAGCAGAAGTTGCTCATGCAATCAAGAACATGAAGCGAGGGAAAGCTCCAGGAAAAGATGGAATTACTATAGACATCATACAAGAAGCAAGTGGAGAAATTGAAACAGTACTCGCCCAAATTTTCACTCGATGCCTTAATGAAGGGAAGATTCCTGAGGATTGGAACAATGCTACAATGATCCTGCTACATAAAAAAGGTGACATTGAGGATCTCAGGAACTACAGACCTATCAGCCTCCTATCAGTGGTTTATAAAATCTTCACTAAAGTTCTTTCACACCGCTTGAAGGTAACACTGGACATGGCTCAACCGAGAGAACAAGCTGGATTCAGGAGTGGCTACAGCACAATAGATCATATCCACGTACTGAGAGAACTGATTGAAAGAGCGAGTGGAATATGAACTTCCATTGTGCATGGCTTTTATCGATTATGAAAAAGCCTTTGATTCGGTGAAACCATCAGCAGTTACCACGGCTCTGAAATCCTGCGGTATTGAAGATGCATACATTAATATTATTAATAACATCTATGAAAATGCAAGTGCAAAGATTCGGCTGTTTGAAAATACAACACACATAAAAATTGGAAAGGGAGTGAGACAAGGTGACACCATATCTCCGAAGCTCTTTAATGCCACATTGGAAAATGTCTTTCAATCACTGAACTGGGAAAACAAAGGGATAAAGATTAATGGAGATTATCTAACCCACCTTCGTTTTGCTGATGACGTAGTCATTTTTGCAACTACCCCATCAGAGCTGCAGAGTATGATCCAGGAACTTGCTGACAAGAGTAAAGAAGTGGGATTAAAAATGAACTTTCAGAAGACAAAAGTGATGTTCAATGCTTTTACAAGAAATGAAGATTTATCGATTGATGGAGAAAAACTGGAGATAACAGATACGTATGTTTATCTTGGACAGCAGATATCAAGTGAGGGTCACATTGATGAAGAAATTAATCGGCGTACAAAACTTGCCTGGAGAGCTTTTGGAAGAAACAGCATAATTTTCAAGAGCAATATGCCATTATGTCTTAAAAGAAAAGTGTTTGATCAATGCATCCTTCCAGTGCTTACGTATGGTGCAGAGACGTGGACCTTAACTAAAAGAGACATACAAAAGCTGCAGACAACTCAAAGAAGCATGGAGAGGTGCATGCTTGGTATAACCAGGAGAGATAAGAAGAGGAACTCGTGGATCCGAAAAATGACGAGAGTGGAAGACATCATGATCAGAGTTAAATCCCTGAAATGGCAATGGGCTGGACATACTGCCAGAAGGACAGACCATAGATGGACAGCCGAAATTTTAGATTGGATTCCAAGGGACAGGAAAAGACCCAGAAAAAGACCACATGGGAGATGGGTGGATGAAATTCGTAAATATGCGGGAGTGACATGGAGGAGACTGGCACAAGACAGACCGTTGTGGAGGAATCTTGGGGAGACCTTCGTCCAGCAGTGGATTGATAATGGTTGACAATGATGATGATGATGATGATAAAATCAAAAATATGTATGGATTAACACTGAAACTCACGCAAGAAGACAGACGGGTAACTTTGCGGGCTTATGGATGATCATGATTTTTGAATGATCACAATACTTTCTTGTAATAGAGATATGAGAAAGTAAAAACTGCGTGCTGTTTACGTGGGAAAAAAAACTCGAGGGGCGTAATTTCATGTCTCGCCCTTCCAGATAAAAAAATAATAAGCCTTGTTCCTGCCCTGAGTACAGAATACCTCAAGACACTTTTCGCGTTCCAGTGGAGTCAATGCCTCACTGGGTGAAAGTGGTTATTGCAGCTAAAGGCAGCTCAACACGCACTTGGATAGGTAATCATGATGTTATATTGGGTTGGTCCGGCCAGAACGAGCAGTGCAGACACGCCCCCACTACAGCGGAATGGAACCACCCACAGGTGTTGCGGGTATTACGTCACAGTTACTATAAATAGCTGGCACGTGTGTGAAGAACAAGGTTCAGGCGTTGTTTGTTCGGACGTAACGTGGCTTGCAAAGGAAACATTCAGACGCCGGATTTGAAAGTCATCTTCCTGTATGAATTTAAACTTGACCATTCTGCAGGAATTGCCGCTCGAAACGTTAACAAAGCGTTTGGGGAGAATACAGCCAACGAACGAACCATTCGGCGATGGTTTGTGAAGTTTCGAAGCGGAGATACGGACCTGCAAAACGAAGCACGTGACCTGCAAAACAAAGCACGTGACCTGTAAGACGAACCACGTGGTTACCGACCTGTTGCTGTTTCTGACGATGTTCTGTCACGTGTGGTTGAAGCGGACCCCGAAAAACGTGTCGTGAGATAGCGGCAGAGGTAGATGTCCACCGTACGACAGTTGTTCGGTGTCTGGCTGCGCTGGGTAAGGTCAAAAAGATGGACATGTGGCTGCCGCATGAGTTGACAACTGCCAACAAGACTAGACGTTTGGAAGTCTGCACGTCGCTGCTTGCCAGGAATAAAGAGGAACCTTTACTGCATCGAATCGTCAACTGCGACGAGAAGTGGGTCCTTTGTGATAATCGGAAACGATCTGCTCAATGCAAGGCACAGCCTGCTGGGCGGCATCCTAAGCCACCCCTACACACCAAGAAGATGATGCTCTTTTTTTGGTGGTCCACAGCCGGGATAATTCATCGGAGTTCCTTGGCAAGAGGCCAAACGATCACTGCAGAACGTTATTGTGCAGAATTACACCAGATTCACCAGAAATTTCTGCAGAAACAACCGGCTTTGGTCAACAGACAGGGTATTCTTCTGCTCCAGGACAACTCTCGCCTTCATGTCGCACAACGAACGATGCTGACACTAAGTGCCTTGGGCTACGAAGCACTGCCTGATCCTGCCTATTACCCGGACTTGTCTCCGACAGACTATCATCTGTTTCGTTGCCTGGATCACTTCCTGTCCGGGAAACAGTTCACGACAGACAACGAGGTTCAACGTGCAGTTGATGACTTCTTCAGGTCCCAGTCACAAGACTTCTTTCGTTCCGTGATCATCGCCCTGCTGGACAGATGGCAACAATGTGTCGATGCCGAGGGGGATTATTTTGCCTAGTTAAGTTGTTCTACTTTTTCGTTCTCACCATCCACGTGTGCTGGTCTTTTACTGGACATTTCATTAGCACCAACACAATAGCTTGTGAGTGTAGCAATGACAACTCAAGAAAAGATGAGGAACTGTAAAAGAAAACTTTTGCACCAAAATCAACACTTAAGACAATACAACAAATACGTTTACGTTTACTCCGTAGTGTAAGTCTGCATTGTCCACTGTTATGCTCTCTGCCTCAAGGAAGATATCTGTTGATAGGCGAAGGCTTAGCGTCTATGTTTTTTGTTGACTTAACCAAGAAAACGGATTACTAGTACGACTGTTGTACCGAAAGTAATGCAAAAGTGGGCATAACTTTTTTTATTAACAGACAGACGTCGTTCAAATGGCACATGTTGGTAGAGTAACTCTTTCTCTATACAAAGATACTAATCAGCATAGTCTCCATCACAAGCGATGCATTTGCACCATCGTTGAACCCAACTCTCGAATCCTCTTTTAAAAAAATTCAGGTGTGGATTGTTGTACCCACTTCTTCACAGCCACTTTCACCTCATCTGTGCCATCAAATCGCTGTCCCTGGAGACTGTCCTTCATTGAACCGAACAGGTGCAAGTCGTAGGGCGCTAGACCTGGGCTGTACGGTAGATGGGGGGGGAGGGGCGACCAGCCTACTTTGCTGATTGCCTGATTTGTTGCCAAAGATGTGTGTGGTCTCGCATTGTCATGGGGAATGTGGATCCTTTTCAGATCTTGTTCGGTCTCTTCATTCTTATGGCTTCTCTAAGCTTCTTGAGTGGCTCAATGTACCGCTCGCTGGTCACTGTACTCCCACGTTCCAGAAAATCAAGGAAAATGACACCCCTGTCATCCCAAGAAAGCAATCACCATGACTTTCTGTGCTGATCGCTGACTCTTGAACTTTTTAGGCCTTGGTGAAGAGGTGTGATGCCATTCCATGGGTTGGTGCTTCGTTTCCTGATCGTAAAAATACCCCCACGCTTCATCCCCTGTCACCAAAGCGAAAACAAAAAGGTGTCTTCTTGCGCTTCAAACGCTTCCAGCAGATCAGAGCAGTCTTCCACTCTTCTCTCCAACTGCCGAGGTACCCACCGATAACCTAAGTCCTCCACCATCTTCTGTATGGCATTGTGACCACCGTCCAGTTGTGCAACAAGCTCACGGATTGTGATTCGTCTCTCCGCGCGAATCAATTCATCCACTCGCTGACGAGTCGTGTCAGTGGTCGCAGATGATGGTCTCCCACTGCGTGGTTTGAGTTTAATGCTGGTTTCGCTTTCTTTAAACTTCTTCATCCATCTATGCACATTGCTCTGGTCAATAGTGTCGTCTCCGTAAACATTCTGTAGCCTTCTGTGGATGTCAGACAGCCTGCACCCTTCTTTCTTCAAGAACTCAATGACGGCACGTTGCTTCTGCTTGGAATCCATTATTTACCTGCAACGAAGAAGAAAGGTTACTATATAGAGGAAGACTTTACCAACATGTGCAATTTGAACGATCTCTGTCAGTTAATAAAAAAGTTATGCCAGCTTTTGCCTTACTCTCGATGCAACCCACGTATTAAAACAAGAAACCATTCATTAGTGTTTCGGAATGCCCATAAATCCAATGAACGTGAAATCTAGTCTATGTGGACAGTTTCTTTCAAAAGAAACCTCGGTTGGATCCACAATCGTTTACAGCTAGCTTGTGCATCTCTCTCAATTTCTTCTGCAGCCTCAGAACCGCCAGAATTTCATATGGAAGGAGATTCTCGTAAAATGTTATTTTAACTTTTTTTTCAGGCTTCAAATATTATCATTCTAGAGTTCTTTTTATCTCACCCAATATTTAATTTTTATATATTTTTTAATACTGTGCATATAAATGTCCGTTCAATAAGTGTTGAAAAGTAGGCTTTCTGAGGGTAAAAAGGTCGAATATCTGGACTTACTTAGCGGATTATTGCCTTAATATGTAAAGATATCCGATTAGCGATTGAAAAAAAAATGTTTTTTTTTTCTGGAAAGGATTTAAATTGTTTAAGAAGGTTCAGTTGTTCTTAATTTTTAAGTAAGCCTACACTTAAGTAGTGATGGAATGAGTAGGTACCAATTCATGCTTTCCCGTTTCATCCACTGATCAAAATCGTGCCGTTTCATCCTCGGGTTTTAACAGGAGTGGCGATTCGTCCCCGGCACACAGGAGTAGGTTCCGATTCATCCTTTCCCGTTTTATTTAATATATAAATTGCGACGTCAAAGAATGTAATCACCATTACAACCAATCTCTATGGCGTAAAGTTCAAAATTTAGGCCTAACATCACAATACATAAACAATGAAGACATTAAACGTCATATAGGAATGTTTGCAGCTCTTGCATTCATTTCACCCACTTGTGTAGAAGATGGAATTTTAGCCATAATGGAGGATGCGCCCACAAATGATACTGTTCAAGAGTTTAATAATTTTATGGTAGATTAGTGGATGGACAACCCTGTTATTGGTCGATATGGAACTGTTATAAAGAGCGTCACAGAACGACAAATTCCGTATAGAATCGTGGCACGACAGATAGAGATTAAATAAATCTGTAAGAAAATCACATCCAAATATATCAGAACTTTTAATTAAGTTAAAAGATCTATGACATTCAAAGAAACCAACATGAACTTAATATGCCTACAAAAAATATATATAAATTTTGATAAAATAATTGAAAAAGCGGTTCACGATTTCGAAACCGGAAAGAAGACACTAATTGAATGCTTACGTGCTACACAGTGGAATACAATAATATGTTAGATAAGTTCTGAAAATTGACAAAGTGCTACCAATCACAGCTATTTTCACTGCATTTTTCTGACAAAGATTTTTCCTGCATTTGTGACAAGAAAAATTAAAAGAAGACTGAGTAGTCTCAGAAACCACGATAATAATTTTTTGGGGAACGAAGTCAGACACCTCCTTGTGGTGTTCCCTGGAAACACAATATGCAGCTAAAACTGAGCAAAACTAAATAACGAGTTAATAACACGAACTCAAATAACTCATTTTTTTAATCGACTGGGAAAATGTAGGGAGGGGGGGGCAGACGAATCGCAACTCCATTTTGAGCAGAGGATGAAACGGGAAAGGATGAATCGGGACGTCACCGATGGAATGCATAAAAAGTGTTACTTAATGTTGAAATAAACCCACAGTTATGTCGTCGAGCAGTACAGCAGGTTGTGGCCGACTTCCGTGCAATCCCAAATTTTGTGCCATTTCGTGCGATTTCTGTACATATAACTTAAAAGGCCTAGTGCGAATCCCGTACAAGTTTAAATTAAAACGATTAATGAACGAGCCGCACCCAAAAATTAAGAGTTTGATAAAAAGTTTGAAAGAAGAGGCAGAATATAATGCCTTTTTGAAAAGGAGACATGGCCTAAAGCTTGAGAAGAAAACACGCCTTAAGAAATATGTCAACCTCGACAAACGAATAAACAGAATCTTAGATGATTATTGTGCAACACCATCTCGTGATTCTGAGACTGTAAAAAAATGTTTAAAAGCTCTGGCCTTCGTTGAAAAATTTGAGTAAAAAAAAAAAAAAATATAAAAAAAAGCTTAAAATAAAAAAATGTAAGAAAAAATTGCATTAATAAAAGACAAAGAGATAATTCCGGCTATTTTTTAAACACGCCAGCATTACACTGCCAATCCTTAGCATGCATAAAGTGTGAAGGGAAAACATGCCAATATGATGCAAGAAACTATCATCACATGATGTACACACGCTTATTTTCATATAATTACATCTTTGAAATTTTGTCATTTGCGTTAAATAAGCAATAAATTTCACAAAGATTTTATAAAAAATTAGAGCAATATGTCAAAATTGTGGTTATTTTTCAATTTAGTCAATTATTTGTTATTAAAACTATTCATTAATCAACCGTTTATATATGAAGGGCCGAATTTCCTCTACTCCTTTGTGCGGAACTCGCATGTTGTTGAAAAATTTTCCTCCACATGTACGGAAATCGCACGAAATAGCACAAAATTTGAGTTGTACGGAAGTCGCACATACGGAAGTCTGCCATCACCGTACAGCAACACTATCACTTAAGCTCTCCATTTGCGCTGTTCCACGGAAAGGAAAGGTGACGAATGCATATAGCCCATTGAGTTGCTCAGAAATAAATGAATAAATAAATAAATAAATCTCCGCCGCTGCTATAATTTACACAAAGGTCTTTTCAGAATACGAAAGTCAGGCCTAAAACTAACCATGGGAGGAATCCCTGTGGGAAAATGTGGCGTGCCGCATCACCTTTAGTCCGATTTCTTGACGATTTTGGTTTTAATAAAAGTGGGAGTTACTTTTTCTTCTTTTAAAATCGCTAACTTTTTGCTTTGACACGCTGTCATGGCCGAACAATGTGACAGACGCACAGAAAACAGCCAGACGCTTGAAACTACACAAACGCAGCTGGTATCGGGCTGTTAACATGAATTAACAACATAATGAGTGGGTGGTGAAGACGCGAAAATAAAAATAAAAAAGTCATTCACAGGAGTCTGAAACGATGAGAAATCAGACATTTATTTACAGCACACGCATGCATGCTCCCAGTAACACGAAAAGTTAAACGAATGCTAAGACATGACCTTTTCTGACCGCCTTGCAACCGAAACTCATCAAATTTCTTGTTAGTCATTTTTTATACAGTGAGTGCAGTTTAGCTGACGTGAAACTTAAGAAAAACGAATACGTAAAATCAACGTTTAAACTGGGCTATAACTGAATATTAAAATAACATTAGATTCTACAGAAAATCATAGGCCTCATTTTGAAAACGTATAACAGACAAAATTGTATACCTGCTAAATGTGTATGATCGACACCCACTTCTGTATATATAATGCCAAAATTTTATTTCAACTGTTTCTGTTTACCATTGATTGCAGGTGCGTTATACACTGACGCGCCAAAAGTCATGGAACAGCAGTATGCAAATTTTTAACTGGTGCTGCAGTCGTATAAAGGCTTCGACGCTCGCCACGATTTTTATTGTGAGGTGTAATCTTGTAAGTCAAGTTAAACAACCGACGTGAATTATCGGAGTTTGAACGAGGCATGGTAGTGGGAGCCAGACCGATGGGACACTCAATTTCCGAAGTTGTGCGAACATTCAACATTCCTCGATCTACGGTGTCACGTGTGTACCGAGAATACCTCATGGAAGGCATTACCACACACCGTGGGCAGCGCAGTGGCCGACCACGGGTGCTGAATGACCGTGAACAGTGGCGTCTGACCAATATTGTTCATGCTAACAGACAAGCGACAACGGCTGAAATAATATCCACATTCAATGCAGGAGATACCAGAGACATATCCATTAGGTCAGTGCAGCGTACTTAGCGTCCCCATGGGGTATGGGAGAAGAACACCCACCAAAGTGCCTTTGTTAACACCACGACATCGGACACAGCTCCTCACCTGGACTCGTGAACACGGTAATTGGACCCGGTAATATTAGCAACATGTGGTGTGGTCCGATGAGTCACGCTTTCAGTTGTTACGAGCTGATGGTAGGGTTAGGGTGTGGCGCAGATCCCATGAGGCCATGCACCCAAGCTGTCAACAAGGCACTGTGCAAGCTGGTGGTGGTTCCATATGTGTATGGGGTGTCTTTACGCAGTACGGTTCGGGTCTTCTGGTCCTCGTAAACACTCCATTAACCGGTAATCGCTTTATTGCTCTGCTGGGTGACTATTTGCAGCTCTTCATGAACTTCATGTACCCCAACAACGATGAGAATTTCTAGGCGGACAATGCACCATGTTATCGTGCCCAAGTTGTCCAAAATTGGTTCAAGGAGCATTCTGGACAGTTCCGATGAATGGTGTGGCAACTACTTTCGCCCGACATGAACCCAATAGAGCACTTATGGGACGTGGTGGAAAGGTCCATTTGTACCCAATATCCTGCACCTACAAATACCAGGGAACGGTGGGCTGGTGTTCAGACGGCATGGCTCAACATCTCTCTAGAAGTCTTCCGATCACTTGTAGAATCGATGCACTTCGCCGGGCTAGAGGAGCTCCTACACGGTGCTAGGTACGTATCCCATGACTTTTGGTACTGCAATGTACGTTTTAAGTGTCAAGTCGAACTTTCATTTTAAAATTAAAATTGCCATGACAACATTTGAAAAATAAAATATTAAACTTTCCCTTGAAATTTATTGTAAAACAAAAAAAGGAGGGGAAAGAAACGCAGTGTGTCAACAACAATACAAATGCCGTATCAGTGAAAAAATGTTTTACAATGGTCGTTCTATGAAAACTGAGAATAAAATCACTCAAAATGAAGAAATATAGGTACAGCAAAATATATGTTATTCTTTCTCAAAGTATCTTCCCTCGGATGATATGCAACGGTCCCATCGTTCAGTCCACTTTTCTAAGCATGTGGCGAAGGCATTTTGTGGAAGTTGCTTTAGCGACCCCTGTACAGTTTGAATAACGTCAGCATCTGTGTTGAATGTTGCGCTACGGAACTTGTCCTCCATCGTTTGAAACAACCGGAAATCGCACGGGGCGAGGTCAGGACCGTAGGCATACTGTTTCATGATTTCAATACTGCATTTCGTAAGAAACTGTTGAACACAGGCAGCCACATGTGGGCGGGCGGTTATCATGTTGTAGGGTCCACTTTTCCCAACAGTTCCGGTCGCTTAATCGATATGTGTCGTCGCAGACGCTTCAACACTGAAATGTAATACTCAGCATTGACAGTAATTTGTGGAGGAATGGCATGCCAGAAGACTACACCTTTACGATCAGAGAAAATTATCATCATCACCATCCCAGCTGATTTAATGAAGTGATCTCGTGCTTAATTCAAATAAAAAGGACATCAAAAGATGATTTGATTTGCCGGCCGGTTTTCGGAGGAGGCGAGCCTGTGTGTTTCCAGACTATCGTTCCGCGCTTCGTGAGGGGGTTGAAATAGTGGACCCATGTTTCATTGGCAATTATTACTCTGTTTAGAAAGTTTGGATCCTTTGCTATCATTTGTTTCCACTCATGACACAAATGAACTCTGGCTAACAATTGTTTTCTCGTCAGGTGATGAGGTACCCATCTGGAACACACACGATGCAGCAGTAATTTGCCACGTAGAATGCGGACGGTTTTGAAATATTAGCTGATACTGCTATGTCTTCACATGTCATTCGTCGATCTTCTTGCAGGATTGCTCAAACAGTGTTAACAATACGCTCCGTAACAACATTTTCAGGTCGACCAGGCCTAGGAGCGAGTTCTGCCGACAAATGAGCCTTATTTTTTCAAATGATGGTGCCATCTAAAAATCGTTGACTCATCCAAACATTTATCTTTGTAAGCTTTTTTCATTAAATCAACGGTTTCTGGAGCCGTTTTACCCAAACGATAGCAAAAGTTTATCGCACAACGCATTTCACTTCTTAACTGCGAATCACACACTTCCATAGCTGTATGGAGAAATGCAGACGTACTTTAAACAACTGCGCAATAACAAAACCCGAAATCGTCTGCCACGGCTAGTTACTGTTGCCACAGATACTTCCTTAATTCAGTTAGTTGTCTGCGTGGTTATTTTCCCCGTTCGCACTGTTGCCAACTAAAAAAATACTCTCAGTTTTTATGGAACGGCCTTTGTAAATATTTTAGACGTAATGTTTTATTAATAGTGGTGATATGTCATAAATACACTGAAGCTCAGTTTTGTTCTTCGTTTGGGAAAAAGAAATATAAATATGTTGTGAATGTGGGAAAGAGTGTTGCTCAGTATAGGATTTATATCGTCTTAGTGGAAGCTTCCAACTAAACATATTGTGAGTTATACGTCAATAATCAACGCATCCTTCCAGTTCTTACTTATGGATCAGAGACACGGTCCTAAACGAAAAAGAATATACAGAGGCTGCGGATGACTCAGAGAAGCCTGGAGAGATGCAGGCTTGGTGTAACCAAGAAATATAGGAAAAGGAACTCATGAATCAGGAAAATGACAAGAGTGGATGCCATAACGATCGAGAAACTGCTCTCGAGTGGCAATGAGCTGGACTTATTACTAGAACAGACCGCTACTGGGCAACTAAAATACTTTACTGCGAAGGGTCTTCAATCTCTGCCCCGTGGGCCACTAATGACTCGCGGGACCTTTTCCACGTAATAATTTTTAAAATGAAAAAAATATTAAAAAAATTAATATGAGCAATTGTTAATTTCCCATTCATTTTCATTTCATTTTCTGTTATTTTTTTTTTTTCCGTTTTACATTAATTTCGATTGTACTTTCAGCAATGAATCGTACATTTGTATCTTATTTTACCTATATGTCCTAGATTTAAGAGTAATTATATTATATTTGGTGAGAGCCCATCTATAAAGACGGGACAAAATAAGATATGTAGAGTAATTTTTTAATAACCAAGTATTTTTTTCTTAAGTATGGTTCATGAACATTGCAACAATGAACATTATAACAATAAAAAAAGTACTACATCATGCAGTTGTTAGGTCACACGCTGACATTATTCGCCGTTTCTATTCATGGAGCACCTGCCCGAAAACGTAAAAAAACTATATATATATATATATATATATACACACACTATATTGACAAAAATTACCGGACATCTAGAAGAGAAACACAACATAGCATTTATTGGCATACATTAGTGCAGTGTCAGTCCACTTTTGGCCTTAATACATGCACTGACCCTTCGAGACATGCTTTTGACAAGGTTTTGGAACACAGCAATAGGTATGCGCTTCCATTCAGTACATAATGCTGCCGCTAACTGTTGCTTAGTAATAGGCCTTGCTTCCAAACTTCTTATGAGGTGATCTAATTCATCCCATATGTGCTCTATGGAATTAAGATCAGGGCTCTGTGCTGTCAAGTCCACACACGATACGGAATTATCGTCAAACCACGCCGTAACAGTCCTTGCTTTATGGCTCGGTGCATTATCCTGCTGGTACCAACGAAGCTCGGTTCCATAGTATTGCCACATAGTTGGTAAAGCATAATTGTTCAGAATATAGAGGTAAACGTGCTGGTTAACAGGTTTGTCCACGAAAACCGATGGGCCGGGACCATACCACGAAAACCACCCCCACACGAGTACACTGCCAGCTCCAAACTTGACCGCAGGAACAGTACACTGTGGTAAATAGCGTTTCCCCGGCTGCCGCAATACCCAGGCACGGCCATCAAACTGATGAATTGTGTATCTGGATTCAACAGTCCATAGGACCCGTTTCCATTGATCTACGGTCCACGATAAATGTTCTTTACACCATGCTAAACGACGAGTAGCATTCCAAGTGGAGATGAAAGACTTATGAGCAGCCGCACGACCACGGTAACCCATGGAATGAAGTTCTCTGCGAATGGTACGTGTACGTACCGAGATTCCAGCATTTTTACTAACCTGTACACTGAGGTCTTGTGCAGTACTCCGTCGATTAGCTGTAACGACTCCTGAGGTTTCGACGTCCTCTATCACTGATTTTCTTTGGTCTGCCGGTACGTTTTGCTGCTTCAGGCACGCCTTGTGTCTTCCACTTTTTCAGTACATCCATAACAGTTGACTTGGGTATGTTTAAACGCCTCTCGGCTTCTCTTATGGACAAGCCATTAATATAACACCCAACAATCTTTCCTTTCTCAAAGTCAGTTCTCTCCCGCCGTGACATTTTCACTCAACCTCACAGTGCGATATGATCGCGATCAGCTGCAGACTTGTTTTTATACCGTTTGCAGCTGTACCGCACATCTTAACGCAGCGGATCAGTTCATTTGCTTTTGAAGGGTGTCCGTTGACTTTTGCAATATAGTGTATTTTTTATGGGTGGAGGTTTAATAACCACCGTGAGCAACTCAATGGGTTATAAGCAGTTGCCCGTCCCTAATTTAGGGCTACTACTTCCAGGGAGAGCCAGTGCCGTAAGACAAACACAACATTCATGCCTCACCGGATTTGAACTCGGACCCATCTTGGACGAATGGTCACATGCCAGCGCTTAGACCACTACGCCACCAGGGCGGCCACATAATTATATCCGGGAAGCAGTTTCCATTTACTGAGCACCTGAATGAAAATGTGATAACTAAGCGTGTCGTCACAAATATTTCTTAATTGCTGTTAAAGTGACGACGTCTTATAATTTAAACCGAAAAGCAGTTTCCATTCACTGAACTAATGCACGAAAACACGAAAAGCTAAGCATGACGTTACGAATATTTCTTTCTCGTTTGTTGCTATGGTGGCGACTCTTTTCATTGTGCCACCAAAGTGGGACACATTTTCAGACAAAGCAAATTATATTGTTTGTGATACCTGTTCAATTTTTAGAGACGGTAATTTCCGTGGGTTTCAAATTTTGAGATCTGCAATGAGCTATGTTGGGATGAATTTCATATTTTAAATGTTTAAAGAGAGCTAATGTAGGCACATCAGGAAACTACTTCGGAGTTCTTTGCAATAGGCATCATGTTAATTAGATTGCTCCTACATTCGGAAGTTAAGATTTACGTTCCAAAATCTGTCTGAAATGGCCAATATTTATAATAAACATACTAATTTTTGGTTTTCGTATGGTGGTAAAATGACTATTTTTGTCTTCTTTTGAACTTCTTGTTCATGTGACCATTTTTGATCTTGTTGTTCATGTGACCATTTTTGATCTTCTTGTTCATGTGACTATTTTTGATCTTCATCGTGGCACATCAGGAAACTACTTCGGACTTCTTTGCAATAGGCATCATGTTAACTACATTGCTCCTACGTCCGGAAGTTAAGATTTAGGACCAAAACCTCTGTGAAATGATCAATATTCATAATAAACATACGAATTTTTGGTTTTCTTCTTCATGTGATCGCCAGTCGTATTTCATTTTGTTATGCGACCACCAGTCCCATTTCATTTTGTCATATGGCCCACCAGTCCCATTTCATTTTGTAATGTGACCCACCAGTCCCATTTCATTTTGTAATGTGGCCCACCAGTCCCATTTCATTTTGTAATGTGACCCACCAGTCCCATTTCATTTTGTAATGTGGCCCACCAGTCCCATTTCATTTTGTAATGTGGCCCGTGATTCAGAAAAAGTTGAAGACCCCAGCTATACTGGATACCAAGGGACAGTAGGAGACCCAGGAGAAGACCACGTAGTGGATCGGTGGATGAATCTTTAAAGCATGCAGGAGTGACACGAAAGCGAATTATTCAAAACAGAACTTTGGGAGACATTCATCCAGCAGTGGATTGTGGCTGGATGATGATCATGATTCAGTGTCGCTCTTTGTTGGGGAAGAGGAGGTTAAAACCTCCTCCTGATCATTTAACGCTATTCATTCCTCACTAATTTAGGGGTACTTGTACAATGGTAGAGAGAGAACTACAAGTTTTTTTTTTTTTTGTTTTTTTTTCGTCAAAAAAATGGAAGCACCGACTTCGGCTGGAGTACACACATTGCTCCGTATGCAAATCACAGAGACACCTGCGATGTGAGATACGTATACAGGGTGTTTGTAAACTTCTTCAACAAAACAAGAGGGGTGATAGTACACATCAAGACGAACAATATTTGCAATGGAACCTTGGGCCGCATTCCACTTCTAGTGCCAGAAAAGAGTAAAGTTACCTATCCACGTTGAGCCGTCAACAGTGAAAACAAAGAGACATACCTAATTTATGAGTTGCACAATTCCAATCGCATCAGAGAAAGACTCAAAGGATCTGCTCAAACTGGCGTCCAAGGGCGTCGTTGCACAGCCCACACCGGCGAACGAAGGACTGTCGCACGCTCTCGTAGACTCCCGGTGTGATCTTGTCCTCAGCAACAGCGATTCCCACGACGAGATCTTCCAGGGAGTCCACAGGTGTCTCGTACACCAATGTTTTCATGTGCCCCAGAAGAAGTCCAGTGGATTAAGGTTCGGGGAGCGTGGAGTCCAAGCCACAGGTCCACTGCGTACGATCCACCGCCCGGGATATGTCGTATGTGTAGTCCTCCATGCCCTTCACGAATACATGAATTCTCATGTGATGTTCGCACGGTGATATCGCTGAACGGGTTCGGCTGCGTTTTTAAATGTTTGCTCCTCATCGTCTACGCACTTGTTCAGCGCATCTGATTTGCATCTTGTGATTCTCATGCACTGGTTGTGCGTCCCTAGGTTCTATTGCAAATATTGTTCGTCTTGATGTGTACTATCACCCCTCTTGTTTTGTTGAAGAAGTTTACAATCACCCTGTAAAGAAAGGGGTGCAGTACAATATGGACTATCACGTGTAGTGCCACTGTCGTAGGTGAAACACTGTTGCGTAGTAATTGTCGACAATGTCAGATCTCGGTGAACTCAGAAAAAAAAATGCATAATCATTGGTGCGCGTGCTGCTGGAGTTTCAGTACCCGAAACGGCAGGAACACGATGAACTGTATCGAATATTATGATTACCTATCAAAGGGGATACGGCATTGTCTCCAAATTTGCAAATTGTGGACGCCATATGATGTCAGATAAGGATAGTCGAACGTTGGCACGGACTGTACAAAGGAAGCACAAGACCAATCGCAGCACTAGTCGGAATGATATATTGTATGCTCATGACTTTAAAGTCTATTCCAAGTCGAATCGTTCTGGTTCTGAAAGCCTGAGGTGGGCCTACAGCTTATTGATAAAAAGTTCTCCACAAACAATAAGTGTTTCCATTATTTTGATAAACACCTGCGCCCTACCGTAAGAAAGAGCGCAGCTCTATTACCGTAGACTCGAAATTCGAACTCGGTTCTTTTTTTTTTTTTTTTTTTTTATTGGAGGTTTAACGACCACCGTGAGCAACTCAACGGGCTATAAGCAGTCGCCCGTCCCTAATTTAGGGTCACTGGTTCCAGGGAAGGGAGAGAACCAGTGCCGTAAGACAAACACAACACCCATGCCTCGCCGGGATTCGAACCCGCACCCCGTTCGGACGAATGATCAGAGGCCATCGCTTAGACCACTGCGCCACCGGGGCGGCGAACTCGGTTCAAGCCACTAGAAGTTCCACGACGTATATCACACGACTTCAGTTTTCTAACGTTAGCTCCTGGAAAACAGTGTAAAGCCGCTGAAATTGGGGAGGAGGGGGGAGATACTCAGCAGTGTTATGAGCGCCTTTCGGCGTAAGGCACTTTTTCTTTTTTACGCTTTCCAACCGTACGTTGAAGAAGCGTATATGCTCCAGCTTTTTCCGTCCGTCTATCGGCACGATAACTCACGTAAAAATGGTTCGATTTCGATGAAATTTTAGTATGTGGTAGGGGACCCCCAGGGGACGAACCCTATTGAAAATGGGTGCAGTGGGGTCAAAGGTCACGCCATAAGAGCGGGATCCATTCAATTGCCCTTATGCGTCATAACTTGCGTAAATATGGTTCGATTTCGATGAAATTTTAGTATGTGGTAGGGAACCACCTAGGCACGAACCCTATTGGAAATGGGCGAAATGGGGTCAAAGGTCAGGCAGGTCATAAGAGCGGGATTTGTTCAATTGCCCTTATGCGTCATAACTTGTGTAAAAATGGTTCGATTTCGATGAAATTTTAGTATGTGGTAGGGAGCCACTGGGGACGAACCCTATTGAAAATAGACAAAATGGGGTCAAAGGTCAGGACACTGGAGTGGGATCCATTCCATTGCCCTTGTGCATCATAACTTACCAAAAAATGTTTCGATTGTGACAAAACGTTATCATGTTGTTCTGGAGGTATAGTGAACCGGTTCTGTTGAATATCAACGAAATGGGGTCAAAGGTCATTGCACAAAAGCAAAATTTATTCCACAGCCATTATTCTCATAACTTGCGTAAAACTGCTTCTATTGCGACAAAACTTTAGTATGTTATTCTTGAGGTGTACTGAACCGGTTCTGTTGAATATCATCGAAATGGGGTCAAAGGTCAGGACACAGGAGCGAGATTTATTCCACGGCCATTATCCTC
Organism: Macrothele yani; assembly: GCA_039090855.1. Lineage (NCBI taxonomy): Eukaryota > Metazoa > Arthropoda > Arachnida > Araneae > Macrothelidae > Macrothele > Macrothele yani. The sequence goes on from CM077004.1 coordinate 47,426,815, forward strand.
ATAACTTGTGTAAAAATTTCTGGTATGTTGGAAAGCGTATCATAATCAATGCATTGCATGATTTTACTAACTTGTTTACTTCTAGGTTTCGTAACGCTAAGGCACTTTTCGTTGTTAGATGGTAAGAAGAGCTAGGCAAAGGAATTTTTAGATGATTATGTATGCAAAAAGAGGGAGTACTATGTGTTTCACATGGAAGTACACTTGTGTCTTAATGAAATGTTAGCATTGCAAAGATGAGACTAAAGAGTTCGATCACCTAGATGTGCATCTCACATATCTGAAGAGTTCTGTGCTGTAAAGAGAAAGGGAATTCCTTTTTCAAGAAAACACACCATAAATAATAAGTAGTGTGATTCACGGAAAATTCCTGAATATAACGTTCAGCAAATTTGCCGGTATAGGTCTCCGAAATTTCAGTTTTAAAAAGTTTCCGTTTTTAATGACTGAAACATTCAGTATTTTGGTAGATTTTACGTCATCATTACTTCTCCCTCACTCTCTCTCTCTCTCTCTCTTTTTTACAGAAATGTCAGTTTCCGGATTTTATATTTCTATACACACAGAAATTTCAGTTCCCCAGGCATTTTCATTTTTATAAAGGTATTTGACTTCAGTCTTTATAAAATTTATGCAGCTTGGGTGGTTAATATGACGACGGTCATGACCTCCCCTTACGCGTTTGCACGGCTTCCTGTATCGAGATAGGACATTTTTCTTAAGAGGTGAAAGGAATCCTTCCTCGGCGGAATTCGAATGCGCGATGGTTTGTATGCGAGCACGAAACGCTACTGACTCAGCCAGCATAACTCTCCTTGTCCGCTCATGTTTAAGGTACGAACGGTGGGGAATGGAGTTGCGCGAATGACTCAATGTTATTCGCCGTGAATGTGGTTAATTAGTCGGTGTCGTGCGAGAAGCGACCGTGCGCCAAGCGACCCTCTGGAAATCGTGCGCGAAGCGACCCTGTTATATTTTATCGTGGACGAAGCGACCGTGCTAATGGAATCATTTTACGTAAAGAATTACAAGCATATTATCACTGGAAACTTGAGTTTTGTTGAAAATGACAAGCTTAGGAATTTATTAGAGCATGGTTCTAAATTTAGACCTTCCTTCCAAATCTCCAAAGAGAGGATTCTTGAGAGCTTCACTCAAGATGTTAATAGGTACATTATAAAAACCAGTTTAACATACAATCAGCCTATTGAGGCCTTCGCAGAATGGAAATATCATGTAATCAATAGCTTCTCTTATGAGTTGGCAGGTCTTGTTATTTGTTTTGATAGAAATCTATTTTCCCCTGGAGATGCTAAAAGGTCACTCTCCAAACTACAAGACCTATTTATTTTTACCACTACGGATAAAGCTAGCAATAATTTTGCAATTATCTGTAAGAAGTTCTATTTTGAATTGTTATCTATGGAACTCAATAATAGAGTAACCTACGAGCCCGTAAGTTATTCCACTAAGCAGTTAGAAAATCGTTTTAAGGCATTCTTCAAGAAGCTTAAAATTCCACAAATAAGAAGATATGAGCCTGAATTTCTTTTTCTTTTTGCAACTGTTAAGTTTCATAAAGATCCAGTGAAGTTCAGATTCATAGCTAGTGGAGTCAGGAGTCATAAAAAGAAAATTGATCTGGCTTTTGAAGAAATCTTGATGAAGGTTTTGAAACACATTAGTAACTGTACTAATTTGAAGTACAGAGATTTTTGGATAATTAATAATAATGCAGAAGTAATTTCCACTATACTCGAAGTAAATCCCTTAGATATTAATAGTTATGATTTTGAGAACCTATATACTAATCTGCCTCTGTCAGATATAATCACTACCTTTAAAGAGCTGTACGCAGAATTTAAACTTAACCAGTTTGTTAATGTAGGAGCCTGGAACTCTTATCTCAATTGCTGCATTAAAAATAACCATATCTTATATAATACTACTCTCTATAAGCAAGTAAACGGTATCACCATGGGAACGTCAACATCCACGAGTATTGCAAATCTATTCCTGTTCTTTAAGGAATATAAATTCATTAAAAATCACTCCACCTGCTCCGATAACTACCTTTACACATTTAGATATATTGACGATCTGCTGTGTATAAATAATTCAGAAGTTATAGAGAGTGATTTTAATAGTATCTATCCTAGCTCTCTTAACTTATGTAAAACCAACCACAGTAATCAGGAACTAGAGTTCCTAGACTTAAGCATTAAACTTAACAGAGGTAACCCATCTATTAGCCTCTTTGATAAAAGAGTTAGTTTTCCTTTCAAAGTAATTAAATATCTACACTGGAATAATAACATATCAACCAAAGTAATTGAGAATGTACTAATTTCTCAGGTGCTTAGAATTTCAAGAATTTGCAGCAACAATTTGGATTTCAACTACCACATTAATATACTATTAGACAGTTTTCTAGAGAACAAAATTCCTACTTCTTTCATCAAAAGAACTTTAAGAAAAATTATTCTGAATAATAGAGTAAGGTTGGCAGATCTGCTTTAATTTTCTACGCAGTTAATAATATGATTCTGACCGATGAAAGCCTTTTGGAAGTTGGCTAGAGGATGCCTATTAACTACAAAAAGGAACCTTAGTGCTATGGATAAGAAGGTCCTATTAAAAATAAAAAATTAAATAATATAGACAAAATCACAAAAAAGCTTAAAAATCTGTTTATAAAAGAAAATAAAAATAAATATAAAAGAAAACTAGTTATTCACTCACTAGAATAGCTATACTAAAAATAGTAAAACTAACATTAAAATTAATAGGATTCTGAATAGTCTACAGAAGCTCACTAAGGTGACTAAATACATGCAAAGATTATTAAATACACTACTTGTGTATTTCATACTATTTCTCATGTATTCTGGAGAGTTAATTCTGCTCTTTCTGATCATACAGGTCCACAATCTTAATTATATATTTTTTTCTCTAGTTAAAATCTGCGCGAGTAGGATTTTTCAGTGTGTGGAGGCCTGCAGCCCCACCCACACTGTCCCCAGCGACTAGGGAGTGGCAGGGGGTTTAGAAGTTTGGGTTAAAAGGTCGGCCATGTTTCCTCAAGAAAGGAGGAAGTTCAGTTGCATAAGAGGTAAGCTCTTTCATTGTCTTTGGGTTTTGGGACTTCCAAGTTCAATGATTGAACTTCTTGTACTTTTTTTCTTTTTTGTTTTCAGCTTTTAGGCACTGGCAAGTCTATTAACTTTTTTGCGTATTGTAACTCTTTCTTTTCTGGGTAACTTAGCGCGTATTTTAGGGAACTAAGGCCAAAACAGCCGGCCGTTTCATTGTTCTTGTAATTTGCGCTGTGTTTTCAATGTAGTTAAGTTCTTAATAACTACTTAATTATGCACTTAAAGCACTTCTGAAATACTTTGTACATATTGCAACTAATTGTTCATGTCATATAACCTTCACAATGCGTTTCTTTAATTAATTATTGTCTTTATTATATTCTCGTTTTTGTGTTGTCAGAAGTTGTGGAGTAGGGGTTTTTTATAATCCAGTTTTCTTTCAAGAATCTGTGTTTTAAAAAAATTAATATCTCCTTTTTTATTGCAATGTTAAGAATTTGTAATACTTTTGTATTGCTATTCAGGTTTAAATTCTCTCTCAGGCGAACTTGGTAATTTGTTATTGCTGAACATTATTTCTGATTTATTATGTCACTCTTACAACTTGAGTTTTCTATAATCTTCTTCTTTCTGTTTTTAATAGTAACAGATGAAGAGCATGGGTCGGGCCAGGAAAGTTATGGATGCTAACTAAATTGTTAACTAAAGCTTGGTCATGCAACTCTGCGGAGGTCATGACATTTATATATATTCTTTAAAATATATATTTAAAAAAAAAATTTGGTGGGCTTATTACTTGCATCTATGACTTTGCAGAAACCCATTTCCAAATAGGTCTTTGTGGAAGTGAGAAAATGCAGAGTTTTTGCTGGTCCTTGATAAAGCCAAGGTCATTTTTTTGCTTCAGTCTCTTAATAGAATGTGAATTCTGAATTTTCATAACTGCTGCGTTGCGCGTTTTGATCTTCAGGTTATTTTGCATCTTTCGTTTTAAATTCTAAAGTTTTTCTTATGTTTTCGGCTTTGCTCTTTAGTATATATATATATATATATATATATATATTCTATTCTATTAAGAAGAGACCTAAGCAAAAAAATATTTTTGACTCATACCAAGTACAACATAGAAAAAGTTATGTATCTACCGGTGTGAGTAAAAAGAGAAAAAAATAAAAATAAAACAAAACAACTGAATGTGGAAAGTGTCGAGAATACTGAGCCTTGGCTTTATCAAGGACCAGCAAAAACTCTGCATTTTCTCACTTCCACAAAGACCTAGTTGGAAATGGGTTTCTGCAAAGCCATAGATGCCAGTAATAAGCCCACCAACAATTTTTTTTAAAATATATATATATGTCATGACCTCCGCAGAGTTGTATGACCTAGCTCTAGTTTACAATTTAGCTGGCATCCATAACTTTTCTGGCCCGACCCATGCTCTTCATCTGTTACGATTAAACAGAAAGAAGAAGATTAAAGAAAATTCAAGTTGTGAGAGTGACATAATAATTAGAAATAATGTTCAGCAATAACGAAATGCCAAGTTCGCCTGAGAGAGAATTTAAACCTGAATAGCAATGCAAAAGTTTTCCAAATTCTTACATTGCAATTAAAAAAGGAAATATTAATTATTTAAAACTCAGATTCTTGAAAGAAAACTTGATTCTAAAACCCCTTACTCCACAACTTCTGACAACACAAAAACGAGAATAAATTAAAGACAATAATTAACTAAAGAAATGCTTTGTGAAAGGTTATATGACATAAACAATTAGTTGCAATATGTACAAAGTATTTCAGAAGTGCTTTAAGTGCATAATTAAGTAGTTATTAAGAACTTAACTACTTTGAAAACACAGCGCAAAGTACAAGAACTATGAAAGGCCAGCTGCTTGGCCTAAGTTTCCTAAAAAACGCGCAAAGTTACCAAGAAAAGAAAGAGTTACAATCCGCAAAAAAGTTAACAGACTTGCCAGTGCCTAAATGCTAAAAAGCAAAAAAAAAAAAAAAAAAAAAACAGAGAAAAAAGTACTAGAAGTACAAACATTGAACTTGGAAAACCTAAAACCCAAAGACAATGAAGAGAGCTTACCTCTTATGCAGCTGAACTTTCTCGACACAAGAGGAAACATGGCCGTCCTTTACCCCAAACTTCCAACAAACTCCTCTGCCACTCCCTAGTCGCTGGGGGACAGTGTGGGTGGGGCTGAAGGCCACCACACACTGAAAGAATCCAACTCGCGGAGATTTTAACCAGAGAAAAAAATATATAAACTTAAGACTGTGGATCTGTATGATCAGAAAGAGCAGAATTAACTCTCCAGAATACATGAGAAAATTATAAAATACACAGGTAGTGTATTTAATAATCTTTGCATGTATTTAATCACCTTAGTGAGCTTCTATATATTATTCAGAATCCTATTAATTTTAATGTTAGTTTTACTATTTTTAGTATAGCTATTCTAGTGAGTGAATAACTAGTTTTCTTTTTTATTTGTTTTTATTTTCTTTTATAAACAGATTTTTAAGCTTTTTTGTGATTTTGTCTATATTATTTAATTTTTTATTTTAATAGGACCTTCATATCCATAGCACTAAGGTTCCTTTTAGTAGTTAATAGACATCCTCTAGCCAACTTCCAAACGGCTTTCATTGGTCAGAATCATATTATTAACTGTGTAGAAAATTAAAGCAGATCTGCCAACCTTACTCTATTATTCAGAATAATTTTTCTTAAAGTTTTTTGATGAAAGAAGAAGGAATTTCGTTCTCTAGAAAACTTTCTAATAGTATATTAATGTGGTAATTGAAGTCCAAATTGTTACTGCAAATTCTTGAAATTCTTAGGACCTGAGAAATTAGTACATTCTCAATTACTTTGGTTGATATGTTATTATTCCAGTGTAGATATTTAATTACTTTGAAAGGAAAATTAACTCTTTTATCAAAGAGGCTAATAGATGGGTTACCTCTGTTAAGCTTAATGCTTAAGTCTAGGAACTCTAGTTCCTGATTACTGTGGTTGGTTTTACATAAGTTAAGAGAGCTAGGATAGATATTATCAAAATCACTCTCTATAACTTCTGAATTATTGATACACAGCAGATCATCAATATATCTAAATGTGTAAAGGTAGTTATCGGAGCAGGTGGAGTGATTTTGAATGAATTTATATTCCTTAAAGAACAGGAATAGATTTGCAATACTCGTGGAGGTTGATGTCCCCATTGGTATACCGTTCACTTGCTTATAGAGAGTATTATTAAATAAGATATGGTTATTTTTTATGCAGCAATTGAGATAAGAGTTCCAGGCTCCTACATTAACAAATTGGTTAAGTTTAAATTCTGCATACAGCTCTTTAAAGGTAGTGATTATATCTGAAAGAGGCAGATTAGTATATAGGTTCTCAAAATCATAACTATTAATATCTAAGGGACTTACTTTGAGTATAGTGGAAATTATATATATATTCTATTAAGAGACTGAAGCAAAAAAAAAATTTTGATTCATACCAAGTACAACATAGAAAAGGTTATGTAGTGACCGGTGTGAGTAAAAAGAGAAAAAAAGAACAACTGAAGCTCTTTAGTATATATATATACTGCTGGACAATTGCTAAGGACGGATCATAAACGGCTATATAGCGCATAAAAAAAGTAAGTGTGGTTGGATGCCAAGTGAAATAAAATAATGTCAGAATGCCAGGACATTACAAGAAAGACAATTTATTGTGCTCTAAAATCCAGAAGGCTTTGGAACGTGTTCAAGGGACAAACAGGCTATTTTGTGCAGAATACGTAAACGTGAAAAAAAAATGCAATTACCGTCCGCAGGCGTTTCGGCGTAAGATGTCAATACGGGATATGGCCACCATGGAGGGCGATGCAAGATTCCACACGTCGTGTCATGCTTTGCACAACATTATCAAGCAGCTGTTGGGGAAATTTATCCCATTCCTCTGTCAGTGCACGGATGAGGGTGTCCTTGTTTATTGGAGGGCATTGGCGACCAGCAAGACTCCTCCCCAAAGCATCCCACACATTTTCAATGGGATTCAGATCTGGAGAACGTGCTGGCCATATGAGGCGTTGAATATCCTCGCTCTCAAGACACTCCTGGACAGCGACTGTTCGATGACATGTTGCGTTGTCGTCCATGAAAATGAACCTATCACCGACAGCACCACGGAACATGCGAACATGAGGTAGCAGAACATCATTAATGTATCGTTGGCCAATCATAGTACCAGTTGGAAGCACATAGAGGGACGTGCGGCCATTGATCATGATGCCATCCCATACCATGACACTACATGTCGGATATCGATCCCTTTCCTGTATGTTTGCTGGACAATATGCAGTACCACTGTCACGCCAGATCAGTTGTCGTCGACAATCAGACGATAGACTGTATCTACTCTCATCTGAGAAGAGGACAGCAGACCAGTCGTTATCAGTCCAATTGCGATGTTGATGGCACCATTGCAAACGGGCGTTGCGGCGACGTCTGGGCAATGGGATGCACACAACAGGACGGCGGGCGTATAGTCCTCCTTCATGCAAACGTCTGGCGACAGTTTTTCGGGAGATCCGTTTTCCGGTAGCAGCCATAAACTGATTTGCTACCTCACTAGCTGTGCTGCGCCGGTGTCTTTTTGTTGATAGCACTATGTACCGATCTTCTGCAGGTGTCGTACTGCGAACACGACCTCCCCCGTGACGTTTGCTACACTCTCCATTTGTTTTAAATGATTTCCAAAGCCTTGAAACAACACTGTGGCTGACGTCGAACTCCCTGGCAACATCTGTTATTTTTCGCCCTTCTTCAATCTTGCCAATAATACGGCTACGCGTAAAATCATCTAGGTGATGTCGGGAAGACATACTGAAAATTGCAAGTTCGTCAATTGATTCTTTCCCTTTCAACTTTACGTTTGAACAACAACGGTCAATACGCGTCAAATCCTTTATATCTCTTATCAGCGCTATGACGTCACGAACAAGTTCGGCAATCCAAAATTTACATACGCACAACACGTCTTACTGTATCCCGCACTTATGCTAATTCCCACATTTTCCTGCCTTCCATTTTATGGTTGCTATCGTTGCTATTGTCATCCGTCCTTAGCAATTGTCCGGCAGTGTATATATATACAAATCGTAGTCAAATTATTTACATCTAATTAATTAAAACTTGCATCAAGTTTTTTATACTAAATACAAGTTTTTAATATCATTTTATATATATATACAAATCGTAGTCAAATTATTTACATCTAATTAATTAATTACTTACATCAAGTATTTCATACTAAATACAAGTTTTTAATATCCTTTCATATATATATATATATACAAATCGTAGTCAAATTATTTACATCTAACTAATTAATAACTGGCATCAAGTTTTTTATACTGAACACAAGTTTTAAATATCATTATATATATATATATATATACAAATCGTAGTCAAATTATTTACATTTAATTAATTAAGTATTTACATCTGAATTTTGTAACATTTGTGCTTTGTCCAGCTTAATGCTTTCAGGTATTTTTTAAGGTCTTTAGAATTTCCATATTCGATGTGTGATGCACAGACAACAATTAAAATAATTAGGAGAACTTGATCTGAAAAGAAAGAAAATGTATTTACAAGTAGATGAACGCATTCTCAATACAATGGCGGAATTTGGATATTCTAAAGACCTTAAAAAAATGCCTGAAAGCATTATGCTATGTCACCAAGTTGAACTAAGGACAAAAGCTACAAAATTCAGAAGATGTAAGTACTTAATAAATTAGATGTAACTAATTTGACTACGATTTGTATATACGCTATCTACCAACAAGTAATTGGACACCCCTGCAATCGACGATATCTGCGATCCTGATACACGTCACGGCCGCCGCCGGTGAATACCGTGTGGGAAACAACAATGCTACCAGTCGCATGAAAGATGCCACGCAGTTCGGAGCTCTCTGATTTCGGGAAAGGTGTAATCGTCGGGTATCACAGAAATGGCCGATCCATATGTGACATAACCAGCTAGTTGAAGTACCCAAAATCGACAGTGGCCTACGTGATTGGCAAGTGGAAGATGAGAGGTGACTGTCGGAATGTGCCCTGACCCGGCAGACCCACAAAACTGGGAGTTAGAGACTGACGGCTGCTGGCCAGAGAAATTCGGAAGAACCGCACCAAATCGATGGGCCACATCCGCGAGGAGTTTCAACAGGCATCCGGGAGTGTTCTTTCGATGAATACCATCCGTAAGGAAGCCCATCTGCTTGGTTATCATGGACGTGCTGCCGCCCACAAGCCTTTGATCAAGTCCAATAGCGCTGCTCGGCTAACGTATTGCAAAGAACGTCGACAGTGGACCGTTGAACAGTGGAAACAGGTTCTCTGGAGAGACGAATCAAGGTTCACCCTCTACCGTTCGGATGGCAGGGTCTGGGTTTGGCGTCTGCCTGGAGAACGCCTCTTGCCGGAATGTATTGTGCGAACTGTGAAGTTCGGCGGCGGTGGAATTATGCTATGGGGGTGTTTCTCCTGGTATGGCATGGGACCCTTGGTCGCAATTCCTGGTGGACTCAACGCCGAGACCTACTGCACCATTTTGGATGACCATGCTCATCCTAGGTTGTGGCAGTTTTACGGGGTGGACCCATGTTACTTTCAGGATGACAATGCCACCTGTTATGTTGCGAGGCCCACCATGGCTTGGTATGGTGACAATGGGGTTAATCGAATGGACTGGCCTGCGCAGAGCCCGGACCTTAACCCTATCGAGCACCTCTGGGACGAGTTGGAGAGTCGACTTAAATGGTGCCCCCACCGTCCGAAATCGGTGAAGGAACTGACCTGTCTTCTCCAAGTCGAGTGGAAGAAAATACTGGTAGCCGTCGTACAACGCCTGGTTGAGAGTATGCCCCGGAGGGTCGCAGCTGTAATTGCCGCTCGTGAAGGCTCTACCAACTATTGAAGGTGAATAAACTTCGTTTTCCTTTACTATCACAGGTGTCCAATTACTTGTTGGTAGATACTGTATATATAAGAAAAATGATTCGATTAGCAGGGTCGCTTCGTCAACGATGGAATATAACAGGATCGCTTCGCGCACGATTTTCCACAGGGTCGCTTGGCGCACGGTTACTTCCCGCACGTAGTCAATTAGTCATTTCATGTTCTGTAGAAAAGCTTATTATTTTTCTATATAGGTTCATAATATTTTATTTTTTCTGTTGGAGAACTTATCACAAACAGCATTTTTTCATCATAATTTGTCTATGCAACAGGATGTTTTTTAACCCGCGACTTTTTAAAACTGGCAATGACTTTCACTTATGTTTAAGAAAAGGTGAAATGTACTTGTTCATAGTAGCAATTCGTAAAACCCCTAAATATACAATTCGGTATTGATAACTATAATAGCTTTTGAATTAAATTGTCAACAGACTGATACATAGACATCATTCACTCAATCACCTATACGACACTTCAAGTACCCGATTTTTCTCGTGAATCGCTCTTAATACTGGTAATCTTCCGTCATATGGAAACGGAAAAAGCGAGAACAGAATTTTTCCGTTAATGTACGAACGGAGTTACGGAAAGATTCCCTGGAAATTCAGATATCTCTGATAATACCTCTTCAAGACAGAAATTTTCCGTTATTAACCGGCGAACACTGAACTGGAGCATTTCTGTCAATTCACGTGTGAAAAGTCCGTGAAATTCAGATATTATCCCGTCATTTCACGGAAACGATTGAATCAGTAATATGCTTCTTTAATTCACGAAAGGAATCAGGTCAAATGTCTGTCGAATTTCAAGAAGTGTGTTACGGGGCAATCCTCAAAATTAAGTTTGCGAAGGCGGGTTTTCCGTTGGTCACGATTGCACTACTGGGAGAAAAGACAACAGAGAAAAATTAAAGCGTTAAGGTGGACGTCAAGTAATTTTGCTTCCTATACTTCCAATAGAAAAACTTTTGTACGTATTTCCTTCATAATTAGTGTGTTCCCAAGGATGAACATTTGACCATCGATTAAAATAACTTCATATTATAACTTGGAATACTTAATATTTTCTAAAACATAGCCATAATTATATAAAAAAATCAATAACTTTTCCTTTAGTGGTGTTGGAACCAGAAAAAAGATGGCGCGACCTGTACTTTGATGACATCAGTAGACAAACAAATGTTGGATTGCATAATTATGGTTATGTTTTAGAAAATATTAAGTATTCCAAGTTATAAAATGAAGCTATTTTAATCGACGTTCAAATTTTCATCTTTGGGAACGCATTAATTGTGAAGAAAATGTGTACAGAAGTTTTTCCATTGGAAAGTATAGGAAGCAAGATTTCTTGATGTCCATCTTAAGGTTGAGTGATACAAGTGTTTCTTCATGGTTGCGAAGAGCATTTCCATTAGACAGCTCACCATTGGTTCCAATAAGAACAATTCCCTGAGCTCTTTCTCACCAGTATTTCCAAAAGAACTTATAGAGAGAAAAAAAAAATATTTGTTCCAATAAAAACAATCCCCTGAGCTCTTTCTCACCAGTGTTTCCAAATGAATGTATAGAGAAGAAAGAACATTTGTTTCAATAAGAACAATCCCATGAGCTCTTTCTGCTCACTGGCTCCAAAAGAACCGTATAGAATAAAGAACATTGGTTTTAATAAGAACAATCCCCTGAGCTCTTTCTAACCAGCATTTCCAAAAGAACTGATAGAGAAAAAAAAACATTTGTTCCAATAAGAACAATCCCCTGAGCTCTTTCTCACCAGTGTTTCCAAATGAATGTATAGAGAAGAAAGAACATTTGTTCCAATAAGAACAATCCCATGAGCTCTTTCTGATCACTAGCTCCAAAAGAACAATATAAAAAACAAAAACAACATTGGTTCCAATAAGTACAATTCCCTGAGCTCTTGCTCATCACTGGTATAAAAAGAACAATATATAAAAAAAGAAAATTGGTTCCAATAAGAACGATCACCTGAGCTCTTTCTGATCATTGGTTCCAAAAGAACAATATAGAATAAAAAGAACATTGGTTCCAATAAGAACAATCTCCTGAACTCTTTCTGATCACTAGCTCCCAAAGGGACAATGTTGAATAAAGAACATTGGTTCCAATAAGAACTATCCCATGAGCTCTTTCTAACCACAGGTTCCAATAGAACAATACAGAAAAAAAGAGCATTAGTTCCAATAAGAACGATCCCCTGAGCTCTTTCTGATCGCTGGCTCCAAAAGGACAATATAGAAAAAAAGAACGTTCGCTCCAATAAGAACAATCCCCTGAGGTCTTCCTCACCACTGGTTCCAATAAGAATAATCCCCTAAGCTCTTTCTCATCACTGGTTCCAATAAGAACAATCCCCCCAGCTCTTTTTCTGATTTGTAATGAATGGCATAAAAGAAATCCCTTACACCCACCTTGGGAAAAATGTCATATTAGTCACACTGAATAGATGTCACTACATTGATCACATTTATTCACTGTGACTAGTTGGCATTAATTACAACTAGTTGGTAACACGTGCCATGCACAGGTGAAGAAAAGCTGTGACTAAATTTTTTTCTTTTTATCTATAGCTGAAAGAAGTTTCAATGTAACTGATAAAAGTATTTCATTTCTTCTTAAACCGTTGGTGCTAAAAATTATTATTCAGTTTTTGTAAATATGTTAAAAATTTATTTTCTAGAGTGTTCAGAAAATCACGTGATAAACAATGTTTTGTGTGTTGTTTATTATTGTTTAAGAGATTTCCTTCCACTGAAATTGTCTTAACGCAAACCTTTATTTGTTGCGGATTTCTGGGTCTTGACAATGCTACCTAAAGTTGGCCATGAAAAAAGCGCCCTGTCCGTGTCCGATTTGTTTTTCTCCTGCCAAGCGTCTACTTCCTTCATTCGGATCCTCATCCATTGTGCTACGGGGGAAAACGGAATGATCTTAGTTTTAGTAGGATTTCAGATTCGTGAAAGAAATCGCAATCTGCTGTTCCTTTCGGAGGATGCCAGATTCATCCTTTCTAAATTTGGGCAGAGCTTTCGCTGCCTTTTTACTTCCCCAAAGGTTTAGATTTTCCTCAATGGCTTCATATAGAAAAGATAATTAATTAAAATGGTTAAGATTCAGAAATTCTGTCGATTATTGATTTGTAAAAGACAACACAGCGATCAACTGACGTTGGTCACAGGTAAAAAAAGGTTTTTAGTTAAACACATATGTAAAAATTAAAATATATTTTCAAGATCTTTCGAACAATCTATTGTGCGTCATCAGGAAAATCAGTTAAAACAATGAAACGGGGTGGAAGAAGCCTTATATACAAGTGAGAGTAATGTAGTCATATGCATTAGCAAATGTGCAGGCTCGTGAAGTTAGACGAATGATAAAACATTTGCAGTTTGTAGGTGATAAGTGTGGAAATAAAGTACAAGGCTCTGACAAAGTGCTCAACGGATAAGAGGTCTCCAGGCCGGTGGAATAGCCGTAGGCAGTGAGTCGTGATACAAGATCTTCTTGTGCATAATCATGGCTTTCTATCGGTATGCAGTAGATACCACTCTTCAAAGGAGTGGTATCTACTGCATACCGATAGAAAGCCAAGATCCTGCACAAGAAGATCTTGTATACATCGGATCTACACTTCGATCGCTGGAAGACAGAATTAAAGAACACAAATGCAACGTCAGAAGTGGAAGCTCCTCTATAGCATTATCAAGATTAATTCTGCGTGGCACTTACTCCCTCACGTAGGAAGATGCATAAATCCTTTTGACCTTGGGGACTAAGAGACAGACTGTATTTGCAGAAAGCTGGTACATATATAAATTTCACGATCGCTGTTGTAACGACGAACTGCCTACGGCTATTCCTCCGGCCTGGAGACCTCTTATCCGTTGAGCACTTTGTCAGAGCCTTGCACTTTATTTCCACCCTTATCACCTGTAAACTGCAAATGTTTTATCATTCGTCTAACTTCACGAGCCTGCGCATTTGCTAATGCATATGACCACAACACTCTGACTTGTATATAAGGCTTCGTCCGTTCCGTTTTATTCTTTTAACTGATTTTCCTGATGATGGACAATATGATTGTTCGAAAGATCTCGAAAATATATTTTAATTTGTACATATGTGTTTTAACTAAAAACCTTTTTTAACCCGTGACCAACGTCCGTTGATCGCTGTGTTGTCTTTTTGAAATCGTGTATCGACAGAATTTCTGAATCTTAACCATTTTATGTATGCACGAATAATTATTGCCTAGATAATTAATTACACTGTTTTCGTAGGGAACCTTGCTGCTCAAATCTCTTTTAGGTTTTACCCTCCGTTCTCCTTAAATTTTAAATATTCTGGTTACAGAGACGCAAGAAATCGCATTTTCACCAATAAGATCAAGTCTTCATTAAACATGATCAGATATTTGTGGAAATCACCAATTTTGTAACGTACTATGTAACATGACGTAGATGACGTACTGCTGCGGTGACGTATGGGTCAAATCAGCAAGTTGCTGCGATAAGCCTTGCCGTCCTGGTTCAGTTGGGAGAACAGCCGCCTCCAGAGTTGTAAGACATAGGTTCGGATCCCACCACCAGCAGAAAGGTTTTACGTTATAATTCATATGGTCGTAGAGTCAATCAACTACGCTGGTTCCACTCCCAGCATCTAGGGATACGTCCTGGTACCACGCGGTTCACCCCTCGTTCTCCTGTCACTGGCCCTTGTGGAAGCGAACTCCTTCCACCCCCATTTCCGGTTTCTTCTATCCTAGACTCCGTGTTCCCTACGGCGAAACCACTTCACCTCGCAAAGTTTAGCTGGCACCCTTGCTGGACGTGGATACCCGTTCCCATGAATACAAACAGCTCCTTAAATATTTCATGGTACATTTTTCATCTTGAGTCTTGTAAATAAAAATGAAAGAAAATTCGTCCTGCAACAATGTTATTTCAGTCTAATTTATGCGTGTATTAAATAAGATCAGCTGATAGCGACACCTATGAGAATGTCGGTCGCTAACAACAAACAGTAGGTTGCTAGAACAAACATTCGTCGCTTAACAACAAAAAGCGTTACACAGAAAAAACTCAAAAGTCACAGGGTCAGTTTGAGTGTTTATACGTATTATTTACAACGAATATTTGGTATTGTGTATAACAGTAGCACACTCGAACTTCTACTATATTTAACGAAGCCGCAAGATCATCGCGAAAAGTTCTCTAAATAGAAAATTCGCTGTATAGAACCTAATATTTCATCTTTATGTATACAGTCTACCACGATGCTATTGTTTTTAATCCAGATACATTTAAATTGATTTTTATAGTTTGTACAATTGATTTTTATAGTTTGTACGTAGTGTAATCACTAAAATTAATATCGAACTAATTTATCTGGCGTAAAATACTTATTAACTCGCACTTTAATATGCATGTTACTATGTATGGCAAAGAGCATGAGTGCACGAAATAATAATATTGTGAAAACCGTAAATCAACGAAAAGCAATGAAGGTTATCATAAACATTAATCGTGGGAAAGAAAATGTTTTCCTATTTTGACTTACATGCTCGTCAGGGCAGTAGATGAATAAAACATTCAATTTTTGTTTAGGCCAGAGGAATAGTTAGTCATTCTCTGTTAATTATATGATTTGAAAAAGGCAGCATCTATGTAATAGTGGTGTTAAAACTCTCCACTACTCCCAGAGACATCATAAGAAAATTCTAGGAAATTTGCTAAATTCCTGCTTTTGGTCAGTCTCAATATTCTAGACGCGCAGCACTCTCTTGGGCGTGTAGCCCTCAGAGAGGGCTACATGTCTGAGTTCGATTTACAGCATACAGAAAGCAATTCTTTTAATCCTTCCTTTGGTCGGTGAATTTTTCGTTCCCCTTCCGGCTAGCTTCGTCAGCCCCACGTTTTGTTTGACAACTCCCTATGTGCTCTGTAAAAATGGGGCGGAGGCGAGGGAAAGCTTGTACTAGCGCCTTGAATGTTTGTGATCATTCAGTGCAAATCCTTTCTTCCCATAGTATGACACCAGCAACAACGGCAGGGAAGAAGAATTCCGGTTTAGTGATCGTGAACCTGTGATTATAAAGATGCAAAAATAGTGATAAGAAACAGAAAATGAGGAAGGCCGCCTGGGTGGCACAGTGGTCTAAGCGATGGTTTCTGATTATTCGTCCGAGATGGGTCCGGGTTCGAAACCCGGGAGGCATGAATGTTGTGTTTGTCTTAAGCTATCTCCCTTCCCTGAAGCCAGTGGCCCTAAATTAGGAACGGGGGACTGCTTATAGCCCACTGAGTTACTCACGGTGGTCATTAAACCTCCAATAAAAATAAAATAAAATGAGGAAGTCATTTGCTAATCCCAGAGAGATTCTGAAACAAAAACTTCTTTAAATGGAAGTTATACTTTACAGGTTTCAAAGTTCTCCGAAATTGGGGAAATTCGCTGAATAGGAGTTCTTTATACTGAAGTTCGACTATGTTTAAAGAAATTAATAATCATAACATTCGACTCCCATGAAATATTTTTTTATTTATGTCATCATCATCATCATTGTCAACCATTATCAATCCACTGCTGGACGAAGGTCTCCCCAAGTTTCCTCCACAACGGTCTGTCTTGTGCCAGTCTCCTCCATGTCATTTATGTAAAACTACTAAAATTAAGCAATTTCAACAAAACGATGATAATAATCAATAATTCTGTATATTTTGCTAAAAGTTGCTAAAAATGACGATTAATCAAATTTCAAATGGGAAAGCAGTGAAGGCGGGCAAGGTGTAGAGAAGGCTGTCCATTCAAGCGATAAGAAGAAGCGAAAAAGGAAATAATCCTTTGTCATTTACAAGTCTCTAAAGCAAGTTCATCCAGATATTGGAATTACCAACAAAGCATTGTCTGTTATAAACGGCTTTGTAAATGACACGTTCTGGCTGCTGGTGGTACTTCTCGCCTAGCCCATTAAAAGATGTCTACCGTCACTAGCAGGGAAATCCAAAGTGCTATCCGACTTCGGTTTCCTGGAGAATTTCAAGCTGTTTCAGAAGGAACAAAGGATTAAGAACACCAGCACCAAGTAAGAGCGCAGATAAAAAAAAAAAAAACACAAGATAATTTTCCTTCGCGTTGTCAATTTGACACTCTGTCACTCCATAATTCGCTCTTATTTAATCTGTCAGAAACGTTTTCCCCACCACCTTTTCAATACAAAAGCAGGGGTCGAAAAATCGGCTAATCCGACGCCCGGGACTATAGGCTTTTATGTTAGGATTAGAGCTGAAAAAAAATTTATTAGCCCAAGACTGCCGTTTAAAAGTTTTTTTTCCAAAGCTGTGGCACTTAAGCCGCTGTATTTTCTCCGATATTTTACACGTGTTTTTTCTTTCCATTTTTTTTACAAAAAAGATGGAAATTTCTTATTTCGATGTATAAATTAAAGAACAAAAATATTCTTATTTCGATGTATAAAAAAGAAAGAAATTAAGCATTTCGATGTATAAAATTTCTGTTTCAGGAACCACATCTGTTGATTTGCTGTGGTGAGTGTTGTGTGTACGAGTGTTGCGTATGTGTGTGTGGTGTGTGTGTGTGTGGTGTGTAACGGGAGGGGGATAAAGAGATTATTGATCACGGTTGCCTGCTTTCCAGTGTTGGTGAACTGGGAGAAACACACACACATAGCCACTGTGCGTGGGATATAACAGGAGGGCAGTTAAGAGTGTTTTGTTTGCAAATCATAGTTCGTATAATTGACATTTCCCAAATTAGAGCTTTACCTTTTCACTTGGTACTAGTTCAAGGTAAGTTGAGACTAGTGAATTCTAATACCACTTACTCCGAGACAAAACAGGCTAAAAACAATTTCCGACCCCTGAAAAAGATTAATAGAACATTAATCACGTTCTAGCCAGCACACTCTTATCTATTCATTCACTCAGCAATCTTCCTCAGCGTTGGGAAGACATATTTCACATGTAGGAGCTTATAACCTCCTTACTTTTTTCTAGTTTGTTTGTTAGGGGGCTTAACGGCCTCCGTGAGCAACTCGCAGTCGGCCGTCCCTAATTTAAGCTCACTGGTTCCAGGGAAGGGAGAGAGCAAGTGTCGTAAGACATACACACCACCTATGCCTTAACAGGATTCGAACCCGGACCCATCTCGCTTCGTACCACTCAGCCATCGGGGCGGCTGTTTATCTCTGGTCCTGTAGCTATAATTGGTCACCACTTTTCTTTTATGCTTTTCAATAGGAAATCATTTTCCATTCCATATTGCGCCCTTCCTGTTATAAAAATCTGCTGCGTGGGTTGCGAGGTGCTTTCTAACCCAAGGTCAGTGGAGGTCAAGGTGCGTTCTTCCGGTGATTTGAACGTGATGTAACTGTCCAAGCTATCCAACCTCCACGGTAACAATATCCAACATCCACGTTTCTACGTATCTGCGCTACAACAAAGTTTCGGTATTATTATACGTAAACGAAAAAGAGCATTCATAAATTTTACCAGGTCATTTAATGCATATATTTTTTACAGCTTTTAATTAAGTAAATTTGTGGAATGTTAATTTTTGCTAGGTTTAACGAAATTTCGTTATTGTTTGGCCAAAATGTAATAAT
This sequence comes from Macrothele yani, assembly GCA_039090855.1. Taxonomy (NCBI): domain Eukaryota; kingdom Metazoa; phylum Arthropoda; class Arachnida; order Araneae; family Macrothelidae; genus Macrothele; species Macrothele yani. Next base: position 47,445,585 of record CM077004.1, read on the forward strand.
GCCATACTCCGTGGGGTGTTTTTTACGCTTTCCAACCGTAAGTTGAAGAAGCGTATATGCTCCAGCTTTGTCCGTCCGTCCGCACGATAACTGGCGTAAAAATGGTTCGATTTCGATGAAATTTTAGTATGTGGTAGGGGACCACTTGGGGACGAACCCTATTCAAAATGGGACAAATGGGGTCAAAGGTCACGACGTAGGAGCGGGATGCATTCCACTGCTGTTATGCGTCATAACGTGCGTTAAAATGGTTCGATTTCGATGAAATTTTAGTATGTGGTAGGAGACCACATGGGGACGAACCTTATTGAAAATGGACGAAATGGGGTCAAAGGTCACAACATCGGATTGGGACCCATTCCATCGCCCTTATCCCATATAATTAAGGTGAACGTCAAGTAATTTTGCTTCCTATACTTCCAATGGAAAAACTTTTGTACACATTTCCTTCACAATTAATGTGTTCCCAAGGATGAAAATTTGAACATCGATTAAAATAACTTCATATTATAACTTGGAATACTTAATATTTTCTGAAACAAAACCATAATTATATTAAAAATCAATAACTTTTCCTTTGGTGGAGTCGAAACCAGAAAAAGGATGGCGCAACTTGTACTTTGATGACGTCAGTAGACAAAAAAATATTGGATTGCATAATTATGGTTATGTTTTAGAAAATGTTAAGTATTCCAAGTTATAAAATGAAGATATTTTAATCGATGTTCAAATTTTCATCCTTGGGAACGCATTAATTGGGAAGAAAATGTGTACAGAAATTTTTCCATTGGAAGTAGAGGAAGCAAAATTACTTGACGTTCACCTTAAAAGAGCAATACTTGTATGCATGTAAATTTCATTTTGAAAACGGCTCTAAGGATTTTAATGAAAGTCGTTAACCTACTATTTTCTTGTACTAGAAATCGATTTAGCTTGATCTCGACTTTAGGAAAATTCGTTCGGTGGGTTAAATAACCACCCCGAATTACCACGTTTTTAGTGTAGTGTCATGGCGTCGTCCCATTAGATGTTGGCGTGCGGTCACGCCATCTGTCTCATTACGTCACGCGTTGTTTATGGATCCTATTAAAGTTTTATGACAGCACACTCTTGCGAGCAGATGGTCGCGATTCCCATCTGCCTCATTACGTCACGCGTTGTGTGCGTATGTTCGTCCGCACGATAACTCGCGTAAAAATCGTTCGATTTCGATGAAATTTTAGTATGTGGTAGGGGAACACCTGGGAAGGAACCCTATTGAAAGTGAACGAAATGGGGTCAAAGGTCTGGACATAGGAGCGGGATCCATTCCACTGCTCTTATGCGTCATAACTAACGTAAAAAAGGTTCGATTTCGATTAAATTTTAGTATGTGGTAGGGGACCACCTGGGGACAAACCCTATTGAAAATTGGCTAAATGGGGATCAAAGGTCAGGACATAAGAGCGGAATTACTTCCATCGCTATTATGCGTCATAACTTACGTAAAAATGTTTCGATTTGGATAAAATGTTAGTATGTTGTAGGGACCCTGCCTGGGGACGAATCCTATTGAAAATGGGCGAAATGGGGTGAAAAGTTAGGACACAGGAGCGGTATCTATTCCATAGCCCTTATGCATCGTAATTTACGTAAAATTGCTTCGATTGCGACAATACTTTATCATGTTTTTTCAGAGGTATACTGAACCATGTCTGTTGAATATCATCGAAATGGGATCAAAGGTCAGGGCACAGGGGTGAGATTTATTCCACAGCCATTTTCCTCATAACTTGTGTTATAACTTGAGTAATGATTTCTAGTATGTTTGAAAGCGTATCATAATCAATGCATTGCATGATTTTACTAACTTGTTTTCTTTTAAAGTTATATAAAAACGGGAAGAATTGTCCTTCGAATTAAATTAGCCTTCAGAATGTACAATCCGTCTTCGTGCTATTTACCTTATAAAATCTGCTATAGGTATTTTTGAAAAATCTTGATGTTCTGTTACTGAAATATTTACAAAGCTTTCTATTTCTTCTGTATATAATGTGATTTTCTTTGACTGCAGTTTTATGCCCTGTTTCAGTTGTTGAAAAGGTATACTGTTCCATAGATTCAGTTTAGATTCATAATTCACGTAAGACGAGACGTCACAGATTCTTCGCATGAAGAGAGGCGAATTGACCAAACCTTGTATTGGTTACCTTGTTCTAAACCTACTTGAGAGATTCTTAACTCGAACTTAAGCTCGGATTTCAAATTTCAGCTCGAGTTCTAGTTTTCATTTATATATTTATTTAGTACGACATTTCTAAGGTTAGCGCGAGACTTTTGAAACCCGAAGTTTCGATTATGATGATGAAGATTTTTCATTTTCTTGTTCAAAACTTACTTGAGGTATCCATAACTAGAACTCGAGCTCTAATTTTAAATTCGACCTCGAGTTCTAGTTCTCTATGCATTTATTATTTTATTTAGAAAGACATGTTTGAGGCCAAGCGGAACTTTACAATCCGAAGTTTGATCTTGATGATGAAGATTTTTCATTTTCTTGTTCTAAACCTACTTGAGTTATCCATAACTATAGAACTCGAGTTCAAATTTTAAATTCGACCTCGAGTTCTAGTTATTTATTTATTTATTTTTTTACTTAGAACGACATGTTTCGGGGTAAGCGAAACTTTTGAAACTCGAAGTTACGATCCTGATGATGAAGATTTTTCATTTAAACAAAATTTAATTGAAAAAAAATGAAATCAGTGACGTCGTAAAGTTGTTAGCTTTCCTCCTTTTGACCTTACTGACGAAGTGAGGGAGAGAAAGCTGCAGGGCGAGAGGGAGTAAGGGATGTACATCTGTTCGTTGGTGGGGTTCTCTTCTCCCTCGTTGATACCAGTGGCTTATAAGGGCTCGCTTGCAGACGAGCTCAGCGGATTGCAGATTCATCTGCTCAAAAACTGTCAGCCGACCACCACCCTCCTTCATTCAGCTTTGTACCATCTGTTCGTATTTTCGATTGAGATGACGTCAATCTGATTGGCGAAACCATAAGCTTGTTCAGATTTTGTCGCGTTAGAGTGAGTGCTCCGAAATCCAAGCTCGCTTCGATTCATTGATTTCTGTTCTATCGATAATTTAACCCCATTGTCGCCACGCAGCCTTTGCTGCCTGTAATTCGTTTCCTCGACTTTTATGCTTCAATTCACAGTATACCCGTGTACTGTGGCCGAATGCTTCATTGTATTAATACTTTCGGCTTGTGTTCCACCGATCAGTATTTTTTCTGACACGTGTTTTAAAAGTTGAAGCACTCGAATTTTTTCATTTGGAAGGAAAACACTTCGTCACACACTTCAAAATCGAAATGTATAAGTAATATTTTAAAATAATTTATAGTGTGCGCGTTTGGGGGTTCAACGACCACCGTGAGCAACTCAGTCGGCTATAAGCAGTCGCCCGTTCCTAATTGAAGGTTACCAGTTCCAGGGAAGGGAGAGAACCAGTGCCATAAGGCCTCCCCGACGGCGTAGTGGTCTAAGCGATAGCTTCTGATCATTCGTCCAAGATGGGTATGGGTTCGGATCCCGGTGGGGCATGGATATTGTGTTTGTCTTATGGCGCAGGCTCTCTCCCTTCCCTGGAAGCAGTGGCACTAAATTAGGGACGGGCGACTGCTTATAGCCCACTGAGTTGCTCACGGTGGTCGTTAAACCTCCAATCAAAAAAAAAAAAAAAAAAAAAAAAAATTATCATAAGGCAAAAACAACATCCATGTCTCACCTACATTCGGACCCCGACCTACCACCAAAGACGTTGAAGGAAAATAAACTGACAAAAAGCATGCTATTTCCGCCATACATGGAAAACCGCAACTGTAGGGAGTAACTAGTGTGCTGACGTGTTTGTGCAGGTATTTAAGTTCTAAATCGTTAAGAGTTTGATATATTTTTAAGATTTAAGTGTATGTGACGCTACATTTTCCTGTTTAATATTTTTTTTTTATTTCTCTGCTCTGTGTATATGGTCGGCAGCGATATAGCCCCGTATTTTCTTACTTACTAGTCTTGTTGGGTTTTTTCACGGATATGGCTACTTCCTAATAATTGCAATTTAACCTAGAAAATTCGCGGGTATACCGAACATTCTTTCTACGTAATTTCTGCACGACATTATGAATGGAATTAAAAACTTTTGCTTTCCCACTCCCTCCCATTCATAGATGGCGCTGCACGTTCAATTGGCCCCCGTCGTTTTTTTTTTTTTTTTTTTTTTTCTGATTGGAGGTTTGACGACCACCATGAGCAACTCAATGAGCTATAAGAAGTCGCCCGTCCCTAATTTAGGGCCACTGTTTCCAGGGAAGGGAGAGAGCCAGCACCGTAAGACGAACACAACATCCATGCCTCACCGGGGATTCGAACCTGGACTCCTTCCAGACGAATGATCAGAAACCATCGTTTAGACCACTGGGCCATCAGGGCGGCTCCGTCGTTTCAGAACCGCTATAATTACGTTTGCCACCAGTATATTTCTATCCAATGGACTAGCCAACGGTTAGACCCACTGCGGACTAGCCAACGGTTAGACCACTACGCCACGGGTGGGCATATTTCATACAGGCTGCGCTATTTTTAGATTAAGAGCCTCATAGGAGCAGACTATGCGGGTGCCAGGAACTTAGCAAGCTTTTCTTATCAGGCAGGGCAAGCCTTGAATTTACGCCCCCTTGAGTTCAAAAGTTAATTACTTCCACTCAAACAGAAAGCAAGCACTACCTACTTTCTCACACTTTCTTTATAGGAAAGTATTATGATCATTAAAAAAATCTCACTTCCAGTTTTCGACATAATTTTACTCAAAATTTAAAAATTATGTGAATATGAGCCAATAGTTTTGAATATCAAGTGAAAGGTAAAAGATTTGTTAAAACCAACGACACAACACGTGCAGAAATGCAGAATGAAAACAAGCCAGCACGGACCGAGTGAGTATTGGATAGTAAATGTAAGAATAGGTTCGAAGTAGGGCTTGGAAAAATTCCGTTCAAGGTTAAGCGTTATTGTTTTTGAGTATTAGATAGTAAATGTAACAATGGGAACATGCTTTCGGAGTAGGGCTTGGAAAAATTCCATTCAAGGTTAAATGGTATTGTTTTTTCGTCATCATCATCATTGTCAAACATTATCAATCCACTGCTGGACGAAGATCTCCCCAAGATTCTTCCACAACGGTCTGTCTTGTGCCAGCCTCCTCCATGTTACTACCGCATATTTTCGAATTTTATCCGCCCATCTCCCATGTGGTCTTCTTCTGGGTCTTTTCCTGTCCCTCGGAATCCAGTCTAAAATTTCAGCTGTCCATCGATGGTCTGTCCTTCTGGCAATATGTCCAGCCTATTGCCATTTCAGGGATTTTACTCTGATCATGATGCCTTCCACTCTTGTCATTTTTCTGATCCACGAGTTCCTCTTCTTATCTCTCCTGGTTACACCAAGCACGCATCTTTCCATGCATCTTTGAGTTGTCTGCAGTCTTTGTATGTCTCTTTTAGTTAGGGTCCACGTCTCTGCACCATATGTAAGCACTGGAAGGATGCATTGATCAAAAAGTATTAGATAGTAAATGTAACAATAGGAAGATGCTTTCGAAGTAGGACTTGGAAAAATTCCATTCAAGGTTAAATAATATTGTTTTTGTGTATTAGATAGAAATGTAACAATTGGAAGATGCTTTCGGAGTAGGGCTTGGAAAAATTCCATTCAAGGTTAAATGATATTGTTTTTTAGTCATCATTATCATTGTCAAACATTATCAATCCACTGCTGGACGAAGGTCTCCCCAAGATTCTTCCACAACGGTCTGTCTTGTGCCAGTCTCCTCCATGTTACTACCGCATATTTTCGAATTTCATCCACCCATCTCCCATGGGGTCTTCTTCTGGGTCTTTTCCTGTCCCTCGGAATCCAGTCTAAAATTTCAGCTGTCCATCGATGGTCTGTCCTTCTGGCAATATGTCCAGCCTATTACCATTTCAGGGATTTTACTCTGATCATGATGCCTTCCACTCTTGTCATTTTTCGGATCCAAGAGTTCCTCTTCTTATCTCTCCTGGTTACACCAAGCATGCACCTCTCCATGCTGCTTTGAGTTGTCTGCAGCCTTTGTATGTCTCTTTTAGTTAAGGTCTACGTCTCTGCACCATACGTAAGCACTGGAAGGATGCATTGATCAAAAAGCATTAGATAGTTGTGACGTACCTGCCAGCAGGACGCACACGACATAAAGGCAGATAGGAATCAGAATAATCGTCTGCGTAGCTCAGTTGGTAGAGCGACTTGTTCCGGAATAAGCGGCCTCGGGTTCGAATCCCGACGTAGACCAAAAATGACGGAGAAAATTACTTCGTTATAATGGCGCCCGAACTATCCGGATGACCCGGCCGTTCAAAATCTCGCATTGGTGTGATGTTATTTCCACACCGCGAGACAGGAAAAATCAGAGAATTCCTTCTCCAGCGCTTCGAAAAATAAAAATGTGTGATGTTGCATTCCACACAGATTGGCTGGGAGTTCTCAAGTGCACGTTCTACAGTGGATGGCTGCCTGCAACGATTCATGGTCACGGCTGACCCGTGGGCCATGCCCCCGGCCCTCTTTCGGGGGGGGGATGTGACGTACCTGCCAGCAGGACGCACACGACATAAAGGCAGATAGGAATCAGAATAATCGTCTGCGTAGCTCAGTTGGTAGAGCGACTTGTTCCGGAATAAGCGGCCTCGGGTTCGAATCCCGGCGTAGACCAAAAATGACGGAGAAAATTACTTCGTTATATAGTAAATGTAACAATAGGAAGATGCTTTCGAAGTAGGGCTTGGAAAAATTCCATTCAAGGTTAAATAATATTGTTTTTGTGTATTAGATAGAAATGTAACAATTGGAAGATGCTTTCGGAGTAGGGGTTGGAAAAATTCCGTTCAAGGTTAAATGCTCAGAGGAACTTTCGGCGACAGAGCACAAATGACTAATTAGACCTTCACTCCTACGCCGTATTCGGAAAGGGTACAGAGGTCAGACATATCGGCATATTATTTTACATACCTCCATCCACCGTTTCGGACAATTCCATGCATCCATGTGAGGTGGTCCACAACTCATAGTGTAAATTCTGTACGCTGTTTAGCTGCGCGTAATAGCGTATGCGGCTAACTAAAGCATTTACAAAAGAAGATATTAAAATATATAAATTTGTTTTTAAATTAAAATGTTTGGCGAATTTCTTCACATTCTGTTCATTTCTATTTTTCACGCCCCTCAGAGTATAAAATTACGCCTCTGATATGACCATACTGGGAGGGCAAACTCCCTTCCTGCCCTCCCGGTACCTACAGACCTGGCGGGTGCACAATGGCTTGAGAACCCCTCAGAATTTTTTTTTTTTTTTTTTTTTTTTGTGATATGCACTGAATTTGTACTTAAATATTTGTTTCACACTGCGCAAAATTAAATCGGAAGAATCAAAACTAACCTCAAACATTTGCTTGCTATGAAACAAATTGGTGTCAATGAAAAAAAGTGTTTTTTTTTTTTTTTTTTTTTTTTTTTAGGAAATATTGTGTCGGTGCTGAATGATTTAAGAAACAAAATTGTCAAGCAAGAGAATGGTCGGGAAGTGCAGTAGAGGATGTTTCTCGAACCTTGTCTTGCTAATTATTTAAAGTTCTCGAAGTCACGCTTTGTTCATAGTAATCAATAAATGAATAAAACTATAAAGCAACGAGCAAAATTCAGTTCATTGGATTTCAAGTAACCGCTATTTTTGTTGATTTACTTTATTTAATTATTTAATTTATACGCTCGTACATGATAGTCCAAACTTCTGAAATTTTAAATTTGCTGTAAATACTTCAAAGTTCATGAATGGGCGATTTAATTTCAAAATAAAGCTATCTTAATCTACACTGAAGTGCCAAAAGTCATGGGATGGCAGTATGCGAATTTTTAACTGGCGCTACCGTCGTATAAAAGCTTCGACGTACGCCCCTATTTTTATCAGTCGCGAGGTGTAATCTCCCCAGTCAGGCTGAACAACCGCCAATAGGATTATGGCAAGCCGACGTGAATTATCGGAGTTTGAACGAGGTTTGGTAGTGGGAGCCAGACGGATGGGACATTCAATTATCAAAGTTGTGCGAACATTCAGCATTCCTCGATCCACGGTGTCACGTGTGTACCGTGTGAAGTGCCTGCACCGCAGGACGCACATGAGATAAAGGCAGATAGCAGCGAGAGCATACGTCCGCGTAGCTCAGTTGGGAGAGCGACTTTATTCTGATAAAAAAGCTACACGAGTGGAACAACTCAGTGCATTGTAGTGCCACCTTTGGTCGGATACAAGCAGTTACCCGGCGTGGCGTAGACGCGTACAGTTCACGGATACTTTCCTCAGGTATAGCATGTCAGATGATATTCAAATAGCTCTGCCAGTTCGCCGACATTCTGGGATGGGCGTAGATGGCGTCCTATCACGTCACAAACATGTTCGAACGGTGAGAGGTCGGGCGATCGGGCTGGCAATGAAAGGTTGTCGATAGTACGGAGGCAGCATGGGATATTCGTGCTATGTGTGGCCGGGCATTATCCTGTTGAAAAATTACTCGGTGATGCTGCGACAGGAATGGCAACACAACAGGTCGTAGAATGTCGTCGACGTACCGTTGAGCCCTGAGAGTGATACGGAGGACTACCAAGCGTGTCCGGCTATCATAGAAAATGGCTCCCCAGACAGTCCCTCCCGGTGTGAAATCCGTGTGACGTTGCACGGTAAAGGCAGAATCCGTACGCTGGCCGGCTCGTCCCCAGACTGCCTGTTGGTCATCGGCGTCAAGTGTAAACTGTGACATCACTGAAGTCAACACGGCGCCACTAGACACTATACCACGTTGATCGGGCCCTACACCACTGCGACCGGTGCCGGCGATGCTCGCCGTCCAGTATTAGGCGGTGGAGTAGCATCCTCGAATGTAGTCTGCATGCCGCAAGTCATCTGGCAACGGTTCTAATGGCCACTTCCGTACCTGTCGACGACGCAACATGGCCACTTCCGTACCTGTCGATAGCCGCCCCCGTGGCGCAGTGGTCTAAGCGATGGCCTCTGATCATTCGTCTGAAAGGGGTTCGGGTTCGAGTCCCGGTGAGGCATGGATGTTGTGTTTGTCTTACGGCACTGGCTCTCTCCCTTCCCTGGAGTCAGTGGCCCTAAATTAGGGACGGGCAACTGCTTATAGGTCATTGAGTTGCTCACGGTGGTCGTTAAACCTTCAAACAAACAAAAAAACAAACAAACAAATACCTGTCGATGACGCAACATGGCCACTTCCGTACCTGTCGACGATGCAACATGGCCACTTCCGTACTTGTCGACGACGCAACATGTCCCCTTCCGTACCTGTCGATGACGCAACATTGCCCCTTCCGTACCTGTCGATGACGCAACGTGTCCACTTCCGTACCTGTCGATGACGCAACATGTCCACTTCCGTACCTGTCGATGACGCAACATGGCCACGGATGGTTGAGAGCGACGAGTTCGGTTCGGTTCTGTTCGTGCGGCTCTCACAATCGTTCGATCCTCGCGTTATGCCGTAGTCCTCGGCCGTCCACTGCTCGCGCGCCACTGGGTTGTTCCCTTCTCGACTCATTGATGCCAACAACGTCCGATTGCCGCGTCCCGACCCAAAAGTTTGGCGATACGGCCACTTGACCAACCGGACTCTCTCAGCCCAATTATACGTCCTCTCTCAAACTCACTCAACTCCTCGCGTTGTGCACGGATCCGACGTCGAGTCGTCCTCACAGTCCGTGGAGGTTAATACAACCGCAATCTGCTGTCACAATTGTCCCTGCGTGCGAGCTTTGCCCTTGATATACCCTCCTCGATGCGCGGTTCCCATGCGCTGTGTCGGGTCAGTGTTTTGTTATTGGTCATTATTTTTTAATCATTTGTATATTCGGGCCTGAGATTCTTGCATGCGGAGTTTCATCAGAATCGAAACTGCGGTTTGAAGTAAACTGTAAATGTTTTTTTCGGGGCGCTTTTTTTTTCTTTTTTTTTGCAAAGTTTGTATCTTACAAGATATTTCGTAAGGTGTGTTTTGTAGTAAATGACAATAACGGGCTAAGTCATTCATGCAAATTGACCGTGGATTTTCTGCATCTTGAGGTTGTTCCCAGCGCATGTCTCCGTTCTTTACGCAGAGTCAGGGCCTGCTCAAGCCGCTAAACAAAGCATTGGGGCGTCTTCACTATGACAGCGCCTTTGACAACGCCTTCTCGAGGGGGGGCGCCTTTGAGAACTCGTATAAATTTTTTTACAACCTCTGTGGAGAAAACAAAATATTTCTGGGGCTACTGTAGCTCCAAACAATATGAGTTTCGTACTAAAATCCAATGATAAACTAAAAACCGTCTAAGCACGATATATGAGATGATAAATTAAAGTACTTTATTAAGATTAAAATGCAAGTGAGATCTTTCGGACCTCGCCTGCGGGGTCCATCCTCAGACTATACAAGACGAATGGAACTAGGTCGCCAAAGGCACAGTTTTTATAAGTGTGATGTGACAAAACGAATCATGATCTGCTCATGTCCATAATTGAATCGAGCGTTGTCATAGTGATTTGAGATACACTTAATGTTGTAACCAATGATAACATCAGCGTTGCAATACCCATAATTGACTTAAGTGTAATACACATTGCGGTTAGAAGTAAGATATAATTATTACCATATACAGTTAAGGCTTTCAGTCTAAAATTATGTTTCAATTTGAGGAGACCCTTTTAATGATGTAGACTGGAGTCACGGAACTACAACTTCAGTGCCAATCTCCACGGGAACGGTATGAACAAAGGTTTATCGTCATTACAGCAGACAGAGTTCATTTTATGAATGTAAATGCTCTCCGTGAAGAATAGCTGAGATTTAGATGAAGGGTCGGCAAGAATAGAAGTTTTTCCCCATACTGGTTCGTGAGTCCCATTGAAAACTTGCCAGGCCAATGCCGTGGTAGTTGTCCCATTTTCAATGTCATATTGGTGTTCTGACAATAGGACTTTGAGTGTCCGAGCTGTGGAGCCAATATAGCAAGTATCCTCCTCATTGATGAGATGGGACTTAAGAGGGGTTTTATAAATGCCATTCATAGTGAATCGCATTCATTCACATTTGTGGGTTCCATGCCGTTTAACCCTAACATTTCCCGTTCTCTTCAATCGGCTTGTAGACCTTTTGGCATTAACTTTGGACTCAAGACTCAAAATCTATTTTTAATTATCAGAAAGGACCGAGATAGACCAGAAGATCTACATCGGCATGGCATTTATAAAATTCCTCTTAAGTCCCCTCTCACCAATGAGGAGCATATATACTTGCTATATTGGCTCCGCATCTCGGACACTCAAAGTCCGATTGTCAAAGTCCATCTCGGACACTCAAAGTCCGATATTGGTTCGTGAGTCCCATTGAAAACCACGGCATTGACCTGGCAAGTTTTCAATGGGACTCGCGAACCAGTATGGAAAAAACTTCTATTCTTGCCGTCCCTTCATTTAAATCTCAGCTATTCTTCACGGAGAGCCTTTACATTCATAAAATGAACACTGTCTGCTGTAATGACGATAAACCTTTGTTCATACCGTTCCCGTGGAGATTGGCACTGGAGTTGTAGTTCCGTGACTCCAGTCTACATCATTAAAAGGGTCTCCTCATTTTGAAACATAATTTTAGACTGAAAGACTTAACTGTATATGGTAATAATTACACTTTACTTCAAACCGCAGTGTGTATTACACTTAAGTCAATTATGGGTATTGTAACGCTTATGTTATCATTTGTTACAACATTAAGTGTATCTCAAATCACTATGACAACGCTCGATTCAATTATGGACATGCGCACATCATGATTCGTTTTTTTCACAGCACACTTATGAAAATTGTGCCTTTGGCGACCTTGTTCCATTCGCCTTATAGTCTGAGGATGGACCCCGCAAGCGGGGTCCGAAAAATCTCAGTTGTATTTTAATCTTAATAAAGTATTTTAATTTATCATCTCAAATATCGTGCTTAGACGGTTTTTAGTTTATCATTGGCTCCTGTAGCCTTATTTCGTTTTATAACCTAGAACAAAGAGTAGTCTTAACTCAAAAGCAGTACTGACCAATGCATCCTTTGGCCACACGCTGTCCTGCTTTGTGGCATCTGTCTCAAAGCATCTTCTTTCCTTTTCACTTCTTTCTTTTTCTGAGAAAACGAAACACTGCGCTTATTTCAGTGAAGCACCACCTATACCTTCCCTGCATGTCGCATTTCCCATTAAATAAAGGCAGTAGCTGTTTGCAGTGACAGTTAACGATTGGGATGGGATTTGCTCTCTAAAAATTTAACGAAACACCTCTTTGGTTCGCATGAATAAAATGTACAGGACCATGAGAAATTACTTAGGTATTTTTATCTCTGTCTGGAATTACTCTGCGTACAGAAAAGCATCAGAGGCGCTGATCCGGCTAGGTGAGTGCGTCCAATAATTTTACAACAGCGGATGTTCCTATCCCATATTTTTTAATGTAGGGGCATCGACTTCTCCAAATTATTGGGGGAGGGGAGGCGTGAAGACATGAGACGTGGGAGGGGCATGTCAATTCCGTTGTCAGGAGGAAAATAAGGGGGGGGTTGTCAAAAAGATAAACTACGAGATTCGATGCATATTTTAAAACGCAATTGTAATTGCTCCTCATCAAACAAATGAACAAGGGAACAGAAATATTCTTTCGCTGAATATTAATATTTTAAAAAATAAAATTCGGCTTGTGATTTTTTAAAAATATCCAGAAAGGTTTTATTTCCAAAGTTTAGTAAAAAAATATGAAAAATTAACTGAGTTACTCAAAAAACAAGAAGTGCAAAAAATAAATAGTTAAATAAAGGCGATAGATTATATGTTTCTGTATTTTATTTATGATAAAATTGTTTTAATCATTTACCACATATCACGAGAACGTGTTAAACACTATTAATACTGGCCTGGCGATCAGTTTCGTATCAAATGAGCAATGCTGAGAATGGGAAAAAATGTTTTTATTTATTTTGTTATTTCTTAATATTTTGGAAATAAATCGCTTTGGCCTCATAAAGTGGAGCTTGGTTCACCTTAGCAATTATTTAATTAAACGGAACCCAAAATATTGGGTGGGCACTGCTCCCCCAATAAAATTATTGGAGAGGCAAGATTCTCCTTGCCCCCTATAATCGGCGCCTATGTTCTAATGCAAATGAAATCGCCATTTATCCCGTGACAGTTTGTGTCACTAAGTACTTGAAAGGTACTAAAACATCTTGTCTTTAAATTTTCGGAAGTGGAATTGGGTAGAATAGCCAAACTTGCATATGACATGTTAAGTTCGAAAACGTTATGTAAATTTTCTTCTGCGAAAAGTTCATGAAGTGCAGCCGAAGTGGGTTTTTGTATCGCGGCGCAAATATGCGTTGAACTGCGAGTGACGTTACAAAAGGAGGGAGCTTATATCTTTAATGCCATGGCCTTGCTTTTTCTAGACGGCCTTGGCTGGCGCTGCATAGCCTTGATATTTCATTGTATAAGCTCACCTGCCATTCAGTGACACTCTTCCATCAGCACTGCATAAACAGACTACAAGGCAAAGTCCTCAATAGGGGACATGTTCATTCCGCACCACAAAGCATGTTTAGCACTGGCGTGTCATGCTTAGCATTAAGGGTTTAATATATCTTAGGGTAAATTGTGCCACTCCTTCTGGAGAGCACTGATAAGATTCCTTTGCGCAACACGCCTAGCCAGCATGTTCAATCGGATTGAGATCAGGGGATCGCGCCGGCCACTACCTCCGACGGACATGCTAATTCATTAGCCAATACTTAATTCAGAACTGCTGTGCGGTGAGGATGGCCGTTATCACCCATAAAAAAGAAATCTGCGCTCATAGCACCGCAAAACAGACGAACGTGGGGAAGAATCACATCATTGCTGTCTGATTATTGCCCTTTGATCTATCACTTGAAGTTTGGTACGTCCAATGATCATGATACCGGCCCACGCTATGACGAGTCCCGTTTCAGCGCTGTTCTTAGCACCATACGTAGCTACACGTTCCCTCCAGATGAACTGCCGCTCTGAATCAGAAAAAAGTCTAAAGCGGTTCTCATCTGTGAACATTACCTTGGCCCATTGATATGAATAATGGTAGACAGTGCACGGGATTCCAGTTAGTATACTGAATGTCAAACGTCTGTACATGGTTAGTGTACGGGCTTCCATGATCATGCTGCATTTATAGACGTCTCGACACGGTTTGGCGCAAAATTCGCACGCCTGTGCTTGCTTGAAGACGAGTACCCAAATCACTTGCAGTACTTTCCGACTCCATTTCGTCATTAAGACCAGGCAACCGTCATCCCGATGGCTCTCACAGCGGGATGACCTCATGTGTAAAGCATGTGGCAGCGGTTCTATGTCTTCAGGACGCTGAGCAAAGCCGCGACACTATATGCTACTTAAAACTCTCTGTCGACACCGAACACAGTCCGGCCTGCTTCGAGCTTTCCAATTATTTGGCTGCGGCTAAAATAATGAATATATTCTGTCTGCGAGAAATTATTTTGTTACCTCAGACACACAGCCTCTGACTCCATCACTAAAAACCCGTAAAAAACAGAATGAATTCCTATGAGGCACGACGTATTACTTATTTATGCTTGACATGCCGTGAAGGCGGTGTGTTCATTTATGCTCGATATCCCGTGTTGTCATGGTCGGCGTGGTTGGTTATCCACTACATGCTGTGTAGGCGATAGATGGTGGTCATTTGCCCCGGGCAAATGACCACCATCACTGACTCAACTATCCATTTTCATGTAGGACTTACGTCCACAGAGAAGGTTTAGATTCCCACCACCTGCAGCTGTTGCATAAACGGAAGGAACGAGAGCAAGTCTAGCGACTTTGACAGAACAGTTTGTAGGTCAGATTGACTATAGTAGATGGCGCTATCGTACAAGCCAGTGTTGCACGTAGAAGGGGAAAAAATAAATAAATTTGGGGGGGGGGGGGGTTAGAACTTGACACCTTTATATGTAACCTGGGGCCGTCAGCTTAATGTGGTACTCGTCCGAGGAACGGCGGATATTCAACGATTGCTAACAAATTTCACCACTTAGGAACGAACGTGGGTCACCTCCATCAGTAGTCACATTCGTTAACCACTAAATCATCCGCGGATCCTATGAAAAACGACTTGGTCTCCTCTTTATGTATACACCCTCTGCAGCTGTCACGTGCTCACAGCGAATTCGGATACGTGCTGCACATAATGGAATGTCATCATACTTCACACCGCACTCGTGTGAACACGCCGAAGAGCAAATACAATATGACTGGCGCGTCTTCATTCAAATCGGAGCAACTGCATGTAAACGACGGCGTGTGGGAAGGTCATGAGACGGTATAAATAACACCTGATACTTGGCTCTGTGTTAATCAGTGTTATTCTTGTTTTTCAGATGAGAAAGGCAGCGGACTTCAGTGAGTGAGTTTGACAAAGGCCAAATTGTAATGGCCAGATGACTGAGTCAGAGCATTTCCGAGATGGCAAGGCTTATGGGGTGCTCACGGTCAGCCGTGGTTACCTTCAAGAAATGATCTGAGGAAGGAAAAACCAGGAATCGCCGGTAGGACGTAGGCTAACCACTGTTCGTCGATTTTAGAGGTGAGCGAAGGCCATCCAGTTTGGTATGAGCCAACAGAAGGAATACTCTGGCACAACTCGCCGGAAATTTGAATGCTGATGATAGGGGAAATGTGTCACAACACATCATCAAACCCTGCTGAAAATGCGGCTGCGTAGTCGCAGGTTCTTCTGATTGCCCATGCTAACCTCGGTTCAGCGTAAAATGCCTACAAAGGATAAGCTAGCAACAAAAACCGGGCCTTGCTTGATTGGAAGAAAGTCGTCTGGTCCGATGAATCTCATTTCCTGTTGCACCATGTGGTCGGGCGGGGGCGTGTGCGTCGTTTACCTGAACAAGTGTTCTTTTCGTCACCCGTGGGACGAAAAGAAGCCGGTAGATTTGGGCAATGTTCTACTGAGAAACCCTGGGTCCAGTCATTCATATAAACTGTTACGTCTACCATCTACCTAAACATAATTACAGACCTAGATTTCATGGATTTGAGCAATGTTCAGACCTAGATTTGGTAGATTTGAGCAAACATCATTACAGACCTAGAGCCGGTAGATTTGAGCAATGTTCTGATGGGAAGCCCTGGGTCCAGTTATTCATATGCAGGAAACTGTGACGCCTACCATCTACCAAAACATCATTACAGACCTAACATCATTACTCTGACGTCTACCATCTATCTAAACATCATTACAGACCTAACATCATTACTGTGACGCCTACCATCTACCTAAACATCATTACTGTGACGCCTACCATCTACCTAAACATCATTACAGACCTAACATCATTACTGTGACGTCTACCATTTACCTAAACATCATTACAGAGCAGTACATCCTTTCATGGCAACGGTATTCCCCTCTAGTAGAGCCTTCTTCCTGTAGTCTAATACGACATGCCACACTGCGCCCGGATTGTTCGAGAATGATTCGCGGAAATTAGAAAGACTAGCTCATTGGCCTCCAAATTCCCCACACACCAATACGATCGAGCATCTGTAATTTGTGTTGGAGCAGCAAATCTGATTTGCGGCGTCCCAACCGCAGAACTTACAAGAGTTAAAGGAACGCGTTGGTACCAGACACCACAGGACACCTTTATAAATTTTGTAGCGTCTATGCCTCGCCGAGTAACAGCTGTTTTGGCTGCAAGTGGAGGACCAACATCATATTAAGCAGAGGTGGTAGTAATATTTTGAACCTTCGGTGTATGTTAGCAAGCTCGTTTAGCCACATGATGCTTTGCAATCGCCAGATTTCATGTTCGGTCTTAAGTTATGGACAACAACGTAGTCCATAACCTATTGCGCTATTATGTCCATAAAATTGCGTTATTACGTCCATAATATATTGCGTTATTACATCAATAAACGGATATATATATATATATATATATATATATCATCATCATCATCATCATTGTCAACCATTATCAATCCACTGCTAGACGAAGGTTTCCCCAAGTTTCCTCCACAACGGTCGATCTGTCTTGTGCCAGTCTCTTCCATGTCACTCCCTCATACTTTCGAATTTCATCCACCAATCTTCCATGTGGTATTCTTCTTTGTCTTTTCCTGTCCCTTGGAATCCAATCTAAAATTTCGGCTGTCCATCGATGGTCTGTTCTTCTGGCAGTATGTCCAGCCCATTGCCATTTCAGGGATTTAACTCTGATCATGATGTCTTCCACTCTTGTCATTTTTCGGATCCACGAGTTCCTCTTGTTATCTCTCCTGGTTACACCAAGCAGGCACCTCTCCATGCTGCTTTGAGTTGTCTGCAGCCTTTGTATGTCTCTTTTAGTTAAGGTCCACGTCTCTGCACCATACGTAAGCACTGGAAGGATGCATTGATCAAACACTTTTCTTTTAAGACATAATGGCATATTGCTTTTGAAAATTATGCTGTTTCTTCCAAAAACTCTCCTGGCAAGTTTTGTACGCCGATTAATTTCTGCACCAATGTGACCCTCACTTGATATCTGCTGTCCAAGATAAACGTACGTGTCTGTTATCTCCAGCTTTTCTCCATCAATCGATAAATCTTCATTTCTTGTAAAAGCATTGTACTTCACTTTTGTCTTCTGAAAGTTCATTTTTAATCCCACTTCTTTACTTTTGTCAGCAAGTTCCTGGATCATACTCTGTAGCTCTGATGGGGTAGTTGCAAAAATGACTATGTCATCAGCAAAACGAAGGTGGGTTAGATAATCTCCATTAATCTTTATCCCTTTGTTTTCCCAGTTCAGTGATTGAAAGACATTTTCCAATTTGGCATTAAAGAGCTTCGGAGATATGGTGTCACCTTGTCTCACTCCTTTTCCAATTTTTACGTGTGTTGTATTTTCAAACAGCCGAATCTTTGCACTTGCATTTTCATAGATGTTATTAATAATATTAATGTATGCATCTTCAATACCGCAGGATTTCAGAGCCATTGCAACTGCTGATGGTTTCACCGAATCAAAGGCTTTTTCATAATCGATAAAAGCCATGCACAATGGAAGTTCATATTCCCTCGCTCTTTCAATCAGTTCTCTCAGTACGTGGATATGATCTATTGTGCTGTAGCCACACCTGAATCCAGCTTGTTCTATCGGTTGAGCCATGTCCAGTGTTACCTTCAAGCGGTGTGAAAGAACTTTAGTGAAGATTTTATAAACCACTGATAGGAGGCTGATAGGTCTGTAGTTCCTGAGATCCTCAATGTCACCTTTTTTATGTAGCAAGATCATTGTAGCGTTGTTCCAATCCTCAGGAATTTTCCCTTCATTAAGGCATTGAGTGAAAATTTGGGCGAGTACTGTTTCGATTTCTCCACTTGCTTCTTGTATGATGTCTACAGTAATTCCATCTTCACCTGGAGCTTTTCCTCGCTTCATGTTCTTGATTGCATGAGCAACTTCTGCTGGAAGGACTGGAAGAACTCTGGTACTGGTACCTTTCGTGATGTCTGGAGTACATGTATCATCCCTTTCATATAATTTGGAGTAGAAATCTTTCACTCTTGTCAAAATTTCGCCTCTATTTCTTGTTACAGAACCATCTTCTTTTCTCAGTGCCATAATCTGTTTTTTTCCCTTACTGAGATGTCCCTTTGCTATCTTTAGGCTTTGGTTGTTTTCAATTGCTTTCCTTACTAGTTCACAGTTGAATTTCCTTACGTCTTCAGTGATACTTTTTCGTACTGTCTTGCATAGCTCCATATATTCCACTTTGGAAGTCACATCTTCTTTAGTTGTCCTCATCACTCTTCTTCTTTGCATCAACATTTTGGTTTTTCCTGATAATTTGTTCACATGCAATTTGTTCTTAGACCCAGCTAATTTTGTTGCTGTTTCCATAAGAGCTTTGGTTACTTTTCTGTTAACTTCAGAAATATCCACTTCTTCCGATGTTAGGCCTTCTAAAGCAGAGAATCTGTTCTTCAGTTCCAACTTGAAGGTATTATGGTGTTTTTTAAGGTTGGTTATGTCAATACATTTTGTTTGTCTTATGAGCTTTCTACGTTCGAGTTTAGTGTTGAGGTGCATCTTACATCTCACCAATCTATGGTCACTGCCTGTGTTGAACTTGTTTAGCACACTGCAGTCTTCTATGACGAATTTTTTGTTACACATAATAAAATCAATTTCACTTGTCGTCCCATTTGGATGTCTCCATGTCCATTTCCTGTGTGGCTTTTTCTTGAAAAAGGAATTCAAGATGAAAAACCCTTCTGCCTCTGCAAACTCTACGAGAGTATTTCCACGCTGGTTTCTGTTGCCGTGACCAAATTTACCAACTGAAGTTTCATTCTGTTGCCGTTGCCCTATTTTTGCATTGAAATCTCCCATAATTATCTTCAAGTGCTGCTTACCTTTATTATTTAGATGACGAATTTCCTCATAAAATTCTTCAATTTCTTCTTCAGCATGACTTGTGGTGGGTGCATAAGTTTGAATGATCTGAGCCTTGTATCTTCTCGAGAGTTGGATAACAAGTCGTGCAGCTCTGTCAGAGGAACTTTCAACTTCTACAACTTTATCCTTCAGTTTCTTGTTTATTATAAATCCAACACCACTAGTTCTGCCAGTATCTGCCCCACGATAGTAGAAGAGATGTCCACTTTTCAGTTCAATGAGATCTTCTGCTTTTCTCCTTACCTCACTTAGCCCAACGATGTCCCACTTGATCCTTTGTAGTTCCTCTTCCAATTCAAGAAGCCTTGAATCAGAAGATAGGGAGCGTCCGTTATACGTAGCCAAGGTCAGCATCAGATGGCAGCCTAGTCCGGTCCTCCGGGGATTCTTAGCACCCTTTGCCTTCATGTCGCACTGGCCGCTGCCTTGGCCAGGTACATTCCAGCTGCCGGAGACTGGGGGCCAAGATTTAAGTTGTGGAGTCATTTTGGAGGGGTTTGGCCATAACTCACCACGCTGGCCAATATATATATAAGTCACACAGGAAATGGACATGGAGACATCCAAATGGAACGACAAGTGAAATTGATTTTATTATGTGTAACAAAAAAATTGTCATAGAAGACTGCAGTGTGCTAAACAAGTTCAACACAGGTAGTGACCATAGATTGGTGAGATGTAAGATGCATCTCAACACTAAACTTGAACGTGGCAAGCTCATAAGACAAACAAAATGTATTGACATAACCAACCTTAAAAAACACCATAATACCTTCAAGTTGGAACTGAAGAACAGATTCTCTGCTTTAGAAGGCCTAACATCGGAAGAAGTGGATATTTCGGAAGTTAACAGAAAAATAACCATAGCTCTTATGGAAACAGCAACAAAATTAGCTGCGTCTAAGAACAAGTTGCATGTGAACAAATTATCAGGAAAAACCAAAATGTTGATGCAAAAAAGAAGAGAGTTGAGGACAACTAAAGAAGATGCGACTTCCAAAGTGGAATATATGGAGCTATGCAAGACAGTACGAAAAAGTATCACTGAAGACGTAAGGAAATTCAACTGTGAACTAGTGAGGAAAGCAATTGAAAACAACCAAAGCCTAAAGATAGCAAAGGGACATCTCAGTAAGGGAAGAAAACAGATTATGGCACTGAGAAAAGATGGTTCTGTAACAAGAAATAGAGGCGAAATTTTGACAAGAGTGAAAGATTTCTACTCCAAATTATATGAAAGGGATGATACATGCACTCCAGACATCATGAAAGGTACCAGTACCAGAGTTCTTCCAGTCCTCCCAGCAGAAGTTGCACATGCAATCAAGAACATGAAGCGGGGAAAAGCTCCAGGAGAAGATGGAATTACTGTAGACATCATACAAGAAGTAAGTGGAGAAATCGAAACAGTACTCGCCCAAATTTTCACTCGATGCCTTAATGAAGGGAAAATTCCTGAGGATTGGAACGACGCTACAATGATCTTGCTACATAAAAAAGGTGACATTGAGGATCTCAGGAACTACAAACCTATCAGCCTCCAATCAGTGGTTTATAAAATCTTCACTAAAGTTCTTTCACACCGCTTGAAGGTAACACTGGACATGGCTCGACCGAGAGAACAAGCTGGATTCAGGAGTGGCTACAGCACAATAGATCATATCCACGTACTGAGAGAATTAATGAGCGAGGGAATATGAACTTCTAGTGTGCATGGCTTTTATCGATTATGAAAAAGCCTTTGATTCGGTGAAACCATCAGCAGTTACAATGGCTCTGAAATCCTGCGGTATTGAAGATACATACATTAATATTATTAATAACATCTATGAAAATGCAAGTGCAAGGATTCGGCTGTTTGAAAATATAACACACATAAAAGTTGGAAAGGGAGTGAGACAAGGTGACACCATATCTGATAAGCTCTTTAATGCTACATTGGAGGGTGTCTTTCAGTCGCTGAGCTGGGAAAACAAGGGGATAAAGATTAATGGAGATTATCTAACTCACCTTCGTTTTGCTGATGACGTAGTCATTTTTGCAACTACCCCATCAGAGCTGCATAGCATGATCTAGAAACTTGCTGACAAGAGTAAAGAAGTGGGATTAAAAATGAACTTTCAGAAGACAAAAGTGAAGTACAATGCTTTTACAAGAAATGAAGATTTATCGATTGATGGACAAAAGCTGGAGATAACAGACACGTACGTTTATCTTGGACAGCAGATATCAAGTAAGGGTCACATTGATGAAGAAATTAATCGGCGTACAAAACTTGCCTGGAGAGCTTTTGGAAGAAACAGCCTAATTTTCAAGAGCAATATGCCATTATGTCTTAAAAGAAAAGTGTTTGATCCATGCATTCTTCCAGTGCTTACGTATGGTGCAGAGACGTGGACCTTAACTAAAAGAGACATACAAAGGCTGCAGACAACTCAAAGCAGCATGGAGAGGTGCATGCTTGGTGTAACCAGGAGAGATAACAAGAGGAACTCGTGGATCCGAAAAATGACAAGAGTGGAAGACATCATGATCAGAGTTAAATCCCTGAAATGGCAATGGGCTGGACATACAGCCAGAAGGACATACCATCGATGGACAGCCGAAATTTTAGATTGGATTCCAAGGGACAGGAAAAGACCCAGAAGAAGACCACATGGGAGATGGGTGGATGAAATTCGAAAGTATGCAGGAGTGACATGGAGGAGACTGGCACAAGACTGACCGTTGTGGAGGAAACTTGGGGAAACATTCGTCCAGCAGTGGATTGATAATGTTTGACAATGATGATGATGATGATGATATATATATATATATAGTACCTGTGTACTGAGTTTCATTGTATAACAGTGTAGTTGTTTGTTGTTTACGGAAGATTATTTACAGTAAAAAAGATTTTGTATTTCGATGTGAATGTTGATACAGCTTAAACACACACACACACACACACACACACACACACACACATCAAATGACTACCAGGGCGTTTGTATGAGAATTGTTGTTGCAGTATAAATTGGTGTAATTAAGTTGTTGAGAATCATTGATTGGAGTTGTTCCTAAACCAACATATTTGTTTGGATTTCAA
This sequence comes from Macrothele yani, assembly GCA_039090855.1. Lineage (NCBI taxonomy): Eukaryota > Metazoa > Arthropoda > Arachnida > Araneae > Macrothelidae > Macrothele > Macrothele yani. Next base: position 47,468,332 of record CM077004.1, read on the forward strand.
CGCTACCGAGTTGTTTGAGGGCGTAGAAACGCATCAAATGTAGTTTGAAAGAAGATGGCGTAAGAGATCGAAAACATTCGTGCTGAGCAAGACATAGAATCGAAGTTCACAAACTGTTTTTGCACGATAAAAAAGGGTAGTTAAAAGCTGATGATAAATTAAAAGATTTTACTAAGTACAATTAAAACATCACAGTTAAAAAACATAAGACCTTTCGGACCCGCATCGGTCCCATCCTCAGATGTAACACAATCACACAATACATGAAAGAACAATGATATAAATACACTGGGGAAAGTGAAAAAAGGACACCAAGAAGGAGACGTCTGATACCAACGAAATTTATTTAGCATAATAACGGAATACAGAGGATAACGTGATCAAAACATTATGGCAAAATACAGCTGTATTTGCTGGTAAACTGAAAAATAACATTTCCATGTAACATGGTTAGTACGAGGTTGAACCGCCATGAACTGCGTCACACTGTGCAATTCTGACATGGAGTCTGTCGTACAGATGTTGGATGTAAGTTTGGGGTATTGAGTACCAAGCATCCTCAACCTGGACGCGTAAATCGGGGATGGTCGTGGCTGGCCGTGGTGACCAGATAAGTCGTTGTCCCATAAAATCCCACACGTGCTCAATAGGGGACAAATCCGGTGAACGTGCAGGCCATGGAAGTTGTCTCACACCCTGAAGTGCATGTTGCGTTGCACGTGCCGTGTGTGGGCGTGCGTTATCTTGCTAGAAAACACCACGATGGACCGACCTTACAAATGGCACAACAACGGGCTGAATGATGTTGTTGATGTAGGAGGTGCTGTTTAACGTACCCGGTACAAACACTGGTTGTGTACGGGAGTGATAGCTGATCGCTCCCCACACCAGCAGACCAGGTGTAGGCCCTGTGAGCCGCTGTCGACTTACTTCGAGAGGGTCTCACCAGCCTTGCTGGGATGAAACACGCATTCTGACCACCCTAACTTCGAAGCCTAATACTCTGTTTGCTGAAAGCTTAATTATTTACGAATTGGGGTCTGCATGCTGCAATGATGATTACCCTTCTATTATTCCTACTTCATGGAAACTCGCATTGACAGCCAGGAACAACTCTATTCTGAACTTGAACATTTTTAAATAACATCAATTAAGCCTTTTCCTTCTCGGTTCATCTGCGCATACAAACTACGCCAATTTATCATGTGACTATTTTCTTGATGTATTTATATCATTGTTCCTTCATGTATTGTGTGATTGTGTTACATCTGAGGATGGGACCGATGCGGCCCCGAAAGGTCTTATGTTTTTTAACTGTGATGTTTTAATTGTACTTAGTAAAGTTTTTTAATTTATCATCAGCTTTTAACTACCCTTTTTTATAGTGCAAAAACAGTTTGTGAACTTCGATTCCTTGAAAGAAGAAAGAAACCTTCACTGGAAGAATTCTTCTGAAATTCACCAACCACTTTCCGTGATTCCTTTCGTGAATTAACGAAGCATATTTTTGATACAACTTTTTCCGTGAAATGACGGAAAGAAACCTGAATTTCACGGATTTTTCGTACCACGGGAAAATTCTGAATTTTAAGAAACCTTTTCGCAATACTTTTTTATATTGACGGTAAATTACCGTTTTCAAGATGTGCCAACGGAAAATTTTGAATTTTCAGAAACCTTTCCGCAGTTACTTTCTTATATTAACGACAAAACTTCGTTCTCACTTTTTCCGTATTCATATGATGAAGAATTTCCAGTAATAAGGAGAGATTTACAGGAATACTTGGAAGTTTGATTATCTGTTAAAATTTCAATATTCTATCGAAGTATTTGATTTTGAAGTTCTGTAGCGAGATCGGATATTGTGGATAGCATATCGCATGAATTTTGTTTATTGTGGCACATATTTCTTCTCCTCTGCCCCATTTTGCGCACTAGCTATTTATTATATATTGTGTTACTGTAAGAAACCGAGTGCTTTACTTATTGTACAGGTGATTATACGATGTCTATGTATCAGTCTTTGGACTCCTTAAAACAAAAGCTATTATAGCTATCAACAGTAAATTTTATACTTAGGAGTTTTGTATAATAATACTATAAAAAAAGCACATTTCACCTTTTTTTAAAGATAATTGAAAGTCATTGTCAGTTTAAGAAGATCAAGTTGCAAAGCATTTTGTTGCTTTGAAAATTCCCGATGAAAAATGCTTAATTTCTGAAAAGTCCTCCTACAGGAAAAAATTATTACAAACCTATTCAGAAAAATTATGAGCTCCAACAGAAAATAAAATGACTAAATCACTCGCATTAATAACAACGAAATTTTTGTCATCGTAGTGCAATTTGTTTTACGATGCACATGAGTTAAACCCCCCGAGTGTTTCTGGCAGAGTGGTTAAAAGCGCGCGTTATCCGTTGAGCTGAACAAAACGACGGGGGTTCAAACCTGACTGCTGCGAAAGGAGTATCTAGTGTAAGAGCTGAAAAGTGCAGGTTCTTTGGTTTTCGAGAAATTTCAGTTTAAATACGGAAAAACGTGAAACGGATTTTTCTGAAATAAACGCAATTTCTGACTACGGAAAATCTATGGAAATACGGAAGTTAAAATAGACGGGCACTTTTAAAAACGGAAATTTCTGAAAAAGACGGACACCTACCGGCAACTTTGCTACACGTTATTTTCAGAATTCTTCCGTGAATTCACACCACTAATTTTTACAGTGCTGGTTTTTTTGTATGATACCACTTATACGGGCATAGTGCATCTTTATAAATCGGATAACACAAAAACAAACCGCTTATCGAGATTTGAAATTTTGGGATTTCGAACTTTCATATGCCAACGATTCTGCTTTACTGATTTTTTCTTTTGTCTGTCAGTCTGGCTCCCGAAATGTGAGAATCACTCTTAATCGATAAGAATGACAAGAAACAACGTGGGCGTGACTCCACCTTTCGCATGTTATAGAGCTTTTGTCTTTGCAGAATCCCCCCTTACCCTCTTTTTTTTAAAGCATTTTGCTGTTCTTGATAGACAACATTTCTGCTATACATGTACTTCTAACGTCTGCTTTGTTCAATTTTATTATTCGTCGCATTTCGTCCCTCGAAACAAAGGTGTGCGGCTCGCATCATGTAGAAGTACACGAAGAAGAATCGGATCTGTGAACTCAAGTTCAGAGAATTCGTATACAAAACGCAACGTGAAAATCGATTAATCGTTTTCGCTGGCATCATACTTCACATAGTAATTTAATTTTTTTGCCATATGCATACTGCGCAGTTAGATATAGTCGTTACGATATGTGTCGTCTTCCCTTAAAGCTGCTTCTGTTTGAAATATCCTTTAGGACAAATTTCATATTTAATGAACCAGGCGTATAACTCTTCGATAATGAAGAGACACGTCTTTTATTGTTCGAATTAAATCATGATGCGACAAAATTTATTTAGAACAGCTACGGTTTCTATAATAGTTAAGTTAGTGCGTGTATGTGTGTGTGCATGTGCGTCAGGCGCGAAGCTACGGATGGGCTAGGATGGACTTCTTGAGCACATTCAATTTTTTTCTTTAAGCCCCCTTTAGCCCCCAGTTAGCAGTGATGTAGTTTTAAATGAAACAAGTTAGTAAAATCATGCAATGCATTGATTATGATACGCTTTCCAATATACTAGAAATCATTACTCAAGCTATTACTCAAGTTATGAGGAAAATGGCTGTGGAATAAATCTCACCCCTGTGCCCTGACCTTTGATCCATTTGGATGATATTCAACAGAACTGGTTCAGTATATCTCCGAACTAACATGATAAAGTTTTGTCGCAATCGAAGCAATTTTACGGAAGTTATGATGCATAAGCGCTGTGGAATAGATCCCGCTCCTGTGTCCTAACCTTTACCCCATTTCGCCCATTTTCAATAAGATTCGTCCCCAGACAGGTCCCTACAACATACCAACATTTCATCCAAATCGAAACATTTTTACGTAAGTTATGACTCATAATGGCGATGGAAGTGATTCCGTTCCGCTGTCCTGACCTTTGACCCCCATTTCGCCAATTTTCAATAGGGTTTGTCCCCAGGTGGTCTCCTACCACATACTAAAATTTCATCTAAATCGAACGATTTTTACGCGAGTTATCGTGCGGACGAACATACGCACACAACGCGTGACGTAATGAAGCAGATGGGATTGGGAATCGCGACCATCTGCTAGCAAGGTGTGACGTCATAAAACTTTAATACGATCAACAAACAACGCGTGACGTAATGAGATAGATGGCATGACCGCGCGCCAACATCTAATGGGGCGACGCCATGGCACCACACTTGGAATACTTAATATTTTCTAAAACATAACCATAATTATGCAATCCAACATTTTTTTGTCTGCTGACGTCATGAAAATACAGGCCGCGCCATCTTTTTCTGGACAATTAATGTGTTCACAAGGATGCAAATTTGAGCATCGATTAAAATAGCTTCATTTTATAACTTGGAATCATCATCATCATCATTGTCAACCATTATCAATCCACTGCTGGACGAAGGTCTCCCCAAGTTTCCTCCACAACGGTCTGTCTTGTGCCAGTCTCCTCCATGTCACTCCCGCATATTTACGAATTTCATCCACCCATCTCCCATGTGGTCTTTTTCTGGGTCTTTTCCTGTCCCTTGGAATCCAATCTAAAATTTCGGCTGTCCATCTATGGTCTGTCCTTCTGGCAGTATGTCCAGCCCATTGCCATTTCAGGGATTTAACTCTGATCATGATGTCTTCCACTCTCGTCATTTTTCGGATCCACGAGTTCCTCTTCTTATCTCTCCTGGTTATACCAAGCATGCACCTCTCCATGCTGCTTTGAGTTGTCTGCAGCCTTTGTATGTCTCTTTTAGTTAAGGTCCACGTCTCTGCACCATACGTAAGCACTGGAAGGATGCATTGATCAAACACTTTTCTTTTAAGACATAATGGCATATTGCTCTTGAAAATTATGCTGTTTCTTCCAAAAGCTCTCTAGGCAAGTTTTGTACGCCGATTAATTTCTTCATCAATGTGACCCTCACTTGATATCTGCTGTCCAAGATAAACATACGTATCTGTTATCTCCAGTTTTTCTCCATCAATCGATAAATCTTCATTTCTTGTAAAAGCATTGAACATAACTTTTGTCTTCTGAAAGTTCATTTTTAATCCCACTTCTTTACTCTTGTCAGCAAGTTCCTGGATCATACTCTGCAGCTCTGATGGGGTAGTTGCAAAAATGACTACGTCATCAGCAAAGCGAAGGTGGGTTAGATAATCTCCATTAATCTTTATCCCTTTGTTTTCCCAGTTCAGTGATTGAAAGACATTTTCCAATGTGGCATTAAAGAGCTTCGGAGATATGGTGTCACCTTGTCTCACTCCCTTTCCAATTTTTATGTGTGTTGTATTTTCAAACAACCGAATCTTTGCACTTGCATTTTCATAGATGTTATTAATAATATTAATGTATGCATCTTCAATACCGCAGGATTTCAGAGCCGTGGTAACTGCTGATGGTTTCACCGAATCAAAGGCTTTTTCATAATCGATAAAAGCCATGCACAATGGAAGTTCATATTCCCTCGCTCTTTCAATTAGTTCTCTCAGTACGTGGATATGATCTATTGTGCTGTAGCCACTCCTGAATCCAGCTTGTTCTCTCGGTTGAGCCATGTCCAGTGTTACCTTCAAGCGGTGTGAAAGAACTTTAGTGAAGATTTTATAAACCACTGATAGGAGGCTGATAGGTCTGTAGTTCCTGAGATCCTCAATGTCACCTTTTTTATGTAGCAGGATCATTGTAGCATTGTTCCAATCCTCAGGAATCTTCCCTTCATTAAGGCATCGAGTGAAAATTTGGGCGAGTACTGTTTCAATTTCTCCACTTGCTTCTTGTATGATGTCTATAGTAATTCCATCTTCTCCTGGAGCTTTCCCCCGCTTCATGTTCTTGATCGGATGAGCAACTTCTGCTGGGAGGACTGGAAGAACTCTGGTACCTTTCATGATGTCTGGAGAACATGTATCATCCCTTTCATATAATTTGGAGTAGAAATCTTTCACTCTTGTCAAAATTTCGCCTCTATTTCTTGTTATAGAACCATCTTCTTTTCTCAGAGCCATAATCTGTTTTCTTCCCTTACTGAGATGTCCCTTTGCTATCTTAAGGCTTTGGTTGTTTTCAATTGCTTTCCTCACTAGCTCACAGTTGAATTTCCTTACGTCTTCAGTGATACTTTTTCGTGTTGTCTTGCATAGCTCTATATATTCCATTTTGGAAGTCACATCTTCTTTAGTTGTCCTCATCTCTCTTCTTTTTTGCATCAACATTTTGGTTTTTCCTGATAATTTGTTCACATGCAACTTGTTCTTAGACCCAGCTAATTTTGTTGCAGTTTCCATTAGAGCTTTGGATACTTTTCTGTTAACTTCCGAAATATCCACTTCTTCCGATGTTAGGCCTTCTAAAGCAGAGAATCTGTTCTTCAGTTCCAACTTGAAAGTATTATGGTGTTTTTTAAGGTTGGTTATGTCAATACATTTTGTTTGACTTATGAGCTTGCCACGTTCCAGTTTAGTGTTGAGGTGCATCTTACATCTATCATCTTACAACTTGGAATACTTAGTATTTTCTAAAACATAACCATAATTATGCAATCCAACATTTGTTTGTCTACTGACGTCATGAAAATACAGGTCGCGCCATCTTTTTTCTGGACAATTAATGCATTCACAAGGATGAAAATTTGAACATCGATTAAAATAGCTTCATTTTATAACTTGGAATACTTAATATTTTCTAAAACATAATCATAATTATGCAATCCAACATTTGTTTGTCTACTGACGTCATCAAAGTACAGGTCACGCCATCCTTTTTCTGGTTTCAACACCACCAAAGGAAAAGTATTGATTTTTAATATAATTATGGTTATGTTTTAGAAAATATTAAGCATTCCAAGTTATAATAAAGTTATTTTAATCGATGTTGAAATTTTCATCCTTGGGAACACATTAATTGTGAACAAAATGTGTACAAAAGTTTTTCCATTGGAAGTATAGGAAGCAAAATTACTTGACGTCCACCTTAATAATATGGGATAAGAGCGATGGAATGGATCGCATTCCTATGTCCTGACCTTTGACCCCATTTCGTCCACATTCAATAGGGTTCGTCCCCAGGTGGTCCCCTACCACATACTGAAATTTCATCGGAATCGAACCATTTTTACGCACGTTATGACGCATAAGGGCAATGGAATGCATCCCGCTCTTATGTCCTAACCTTTGACCCCACTTCACTCATTTTGAATAAGATTCGTTCCCAGGTGGTCACATACCACATACTAAAATTTAATTGAAATCGAACCATATTTACGCAAGTTATGACGCATAAGGTCAATGTAATGATCCAGCTCCTACGTCGTGACCTTTGACCCCATCTGTCCCATTTTCAATAGGGTTCGTCCCCAGGTGGTCCCCTACCACATAGTAAACTTTCATTGAAATCGAACCATATTTACGCAAGTTATGACGCATAACGGCAATGGAAGGATTCCGCTCCTGCGTCGTGACCTTTGACCCCATTTGCCTCATTTTCAATAGGGTTCGTCCCATGGTGGTCCCCTACCACATACTAAAATTTCATCGAAATCGAACCATTTTTACGCCAGTTATCGTGCGGACAGACGGACGGACGGACAAAGCCGGAGCATATACGCTTCTTCAACCTACGGTTGGAAAGCGTAAAAAAGTGCCTAGGGAAAAATACTCTCAACATTTTCAAAATCTGATTCGTTGTTTTTATTTATTATTTTTTAATTTTTATTCCTAATTACCAATATGAATTTACATTAAAACTCCGTAATCTGAGCAATTTTAAATAACAGGAAGAATATAACGTGAGAGACATACACTATATTGGCAAAAGTCACCGGACACCCAGAAGAGGAACACAACATAGCATTTATTGACATACATTACTACGGTGTCGGTCCACCTTTGGCCTTAATGCATGCACTGACCCTTCGAGACACGCTTTCGACAAGGTTTTGGATCACAGCGATTGGTATGCGCTTCCATTCAGTACATAATGCTGCCGCTAACTGTTGCTTAGGTGTAGGCCTTGGTTCCAAACTTCTTATGCGGCGCTCTAATACATCCCATAGGTGCTCTGTGGGGTTAAGATCAGGGCTCTGTGCTGGCCAGTCCACACACGATACGGAATTATCGTCAAACCACGCCGTAACAGTCCTTGCTTTATGTCACTGTGCATTATCCTGCTGGTACCAACAAGGCTCGGTTCCATAGTATTGTCACAGAGTTCGTTGGGCATAATTGTCCAGAATATCGAGGTAGACGTGCTGGTTAACAGGTTTGCTCACGATAACCGATGGGCCGGAACCATACCACGAAAAACACCCCCACGCGAGTACACTGCCAGCTCCAAACTTGATCATAGGAACACTACACTGTGGTAAATAGTGTTCATCCTGCTGCCGCCTTACCCACACACGGCCATCAGACTGATGGATCGTGTATCTGAATTCATCAGTCCATAGGACCCGCTTCCATTGATAAATGTTCTTTACACCATGCTAAACTGCGAGTAACATTCCGAGTGGAGATGAAAGACTTATGAGCAGCCGCACGACCACGGTAACCCATGGAATGAAGTTCTCTGCGAATGGTACGTGTACATACCGAGGTTCCAGCATTTTTACTCACCTGTACACTGAGGTCTTGTGCAGTACTCCGTCGATTAGCTGTAACGACTCTCCTGAGGCTCCGACGTCTTGTATAACTGATTTTCTTCAGTCTGCCGGTACGTTTTGCTGCTTCAATTACGCCATTTGTCTTCCACTTATTCAGTACATCCAAAACAGTTGACTTGGGTATGTTTAAACGCCTCTCGGTTTCTCTTATGGACAACCCACTAATATAACACCCAACAATCTTTCCTTTCTCAAAGTCAGTTCTCTTCCGTCCGGACATTTTCGCTCAACCTCACAGTGCGATATGATCGCAGTAATCTGCAGGCTTGTTTTTATACCGTTTGCAGCTGTACCGCGCATCTTAACAATGCAGCGGATCCGTTCATTTGCTTTTGAAGGGGTATTCGGTGACTTTTGTCAATATAGTATATTCTAAGAATATAATTTTTTAATTTAAATACTGCTCTGTATCGTTCTTCACGATTTTAGATATGCATTGGGAATATTTGTGAACTACCAGAGTAACATCAATTCAATATGACTGAACTTGACCATAGGAACATTACACTGTTTTAAATAGTGTTCCCCCGGTGTAAAGAACATTTATCGTGGACCGTAGTTTCTACTAAGATAATGTGGTACATATGGAAGATTTTTGTGTTGTTCGCAAACAGTCAGTGAGCTCAGGAGATTACTTTTATTGGAGCCGATACGAGTGGCGAGTTGTTCAATACAAACGTCCATCACTACCGATTTCTCTCTGAGCACTGCAATCTTAGCACTACGGAGTAGTCATCCCCAACAGATTTCATTTGACTGCCGTCTACACAAAGGAGTTCACATTCTGTTTGTGATAGAATCTTATGATTTGTGAGACACTCTACTGCGTTATCCAAATGTGTAGATCGATCTACACAGTATTTTTGTTAGCACGTCTTTTGTAAAAAAAGATCGTGCTTCTGTAATCGGTTTGTCCGTCCGTCCGCCTGTACCCACGATATCTCTGCAACTATTAGTCCGATTTAAAAAAATTCTTTTTGCATTGGGAAGCTTGAAATATGCGAATGATGATCCTTCATTTTGTTTTGGTTTTTACGATGTACAATTCCGCCGCTAGAGGGCGTAAATGCAGATCATGTCGAATTCAAAATTACGTTTTATTCCACATATTTGCTTCTAATCATCTGATTGAAAAAATTCTTTTATCTTTCGATTCCATTTATGTCGAAGAGTATTTTAGATATAGTTACTTTTTCAAATTACTCATAGATTTTCCGCTAGGGGGAGTAAAAGTAAATTACATTTTCCCCCATAATTCTTCTTCTAAAACTCGGATTTGAAAATTTTTTTCTTCGGCGGATACATCTCCTGATGGAAAATCTTTTGGTCATAATTTAAAATTTTTGGTAAAGAATACTTTGGCCACCAGGGGGCGTAAGTGTTAATATTTGCTTCTGATGTATTTGTCATAAAATCTGAGCTTCTAAAATATCGATTGAAAAAATTATTTCGTGGACTGATGCCACTCACATCGATAAACTTTTTGGGAATATTTTTTTCCTAGAATATTCCACAGTTTCTCCGCCAGGGGGCGTAGATGTACATCTTCTTTTTGTTAATATCTCTACTTCTAGGAGTCCGATTTTAAAAAATCCTTCTTTGTTGGATAATGTTTTCAGTGTGACATGTTTTTCATATAATTTCAAAATTTTCAAGTAATTCATAGACTTTCCGCTAGGAGGCGTAGCGGTAAATTGCGTTTCCCCCTGTATCTCTGCTTCTAAACCTCCAATTTGGAAAATTCTTTCTGCACCGGATACAGCTCCTGATGGGAAATCGTTTGCACAAAATTTCTAATTTTTGTAAAAACATGGTTTGGCCACCAGGTGGCGTAAGTCTTAATTTCCGCTTCTGATGTATTTGCAGCAAAATATGAGCTTCTAAATTCTCGATTGAAAAAAAAGTCATTTGTTGACCGATACTACTCATGCCGACAAACCTTATAGGAACATTTTCTTCTTGAAATAATGTATGGTTTATACGCCAGGGGCGTAGATGTATATCTGATTTTTGTCAATATCTCTAAGTCTAGGAGTCCGATTTGAAAAATTCTTTCTCTGTTGGATAGTGTTTCCCATGCGAAATGTTTTTCCCATACATTCAAGATTTACAAGTAAATCATAGACTTTTCGCTAGGGGACACAAAGGTAAATTGCGTTTTCTGCGTTATTTCTGTTTCTAAAACTCCGATTTCAAAAATTCTTCCTGTGTCGCACGCAAGACCTGATGGAAAATATTTTTCACATAATTTCTAATGTTTGGTAAAGAATGGTTTGGCCACCAGGGGTCATAAGTGTTAATTTCTGCTTCTGATGTATTTGTAGCAAAATCTGGGCTCCTGAAAACTCGACAATTTTTTTTTTCTTGGACCGATACCGCTTATAAGGATAAACCTTTTGCGAATACTTTCTTCCTAAAATAATGCATGGTTTTCCCACCAGGGGACGTAAAGTCACATTTTATTTTTGTCGATATCTCTGTTTCTAAGAGTTCGTAAGCTCACGATTCCGTTTACAGCAATATATGAGGGATTAAAAAGCCGATTGAAAATCTTTCTTTCGTCAGATCTGTTGTTTGGACCCCTGCTCAGATCTGTTGTTGGACCCCTGCTTCCATTTCAGCTTGATTATGGAAGTATATACCTGCCGCGCAGGAAGTGAGCCATGGAGCGAATGAGATGGTAGATTGGTAGTCGCTTGGTGCAAGGCCCAGGGGTGAAGCCGCAGCTCGAAACCCCTAAGCTCCTGAGTTTTTGCTTTGGTTGAACGTGCCACGTGTGGGGGCGTTTTCCTGTGCAGAAGACCACCCCCATCTGCGGTTGACCAGAGTGGGGTATTTTGACGTAGGACGACGTCTAACCCCGCGCATAGTATGGGGCGACTTACTGCCGACCGCCTGAGACAAAAATAGGTCCCAACTGAAATCATTATAGCTTTAAAAATACGTGCCGCGCACTCATCGTGTTAGCATATTCGTAAACAGCATGGAGTCCAATTCGCGTACTGCGCAATACATCGTGAGCGCGATGCTCCCTTGTGCGCGGGGGAAATGATGCAATATTTTTGGGGGTGCCTCAGCGTTTGACTCAGTATATCTGGGCAACCGTGAGCGCGACAGCACTGTGTGTGGCATCGTTTTAAAGTTCTCGACGAGATCTATTCAAATATACGAAGAACATTTCGCAGTGGTTTGTACTGAACATTTTAAAAATTGTTTTCTTGTGAACCGGTGAACAGTTTCGACAACATCGCGGTTTACCTGGACAACCGTGAGTGAAAAAGGACTGTACGTGATATTGTTTTAAAGCTCTCGATGAGGTCTATTCAAATATATAAAGAACAATTCTCAGTGGTTTAAACTAATATTTTTAAAAATTGTTTTCGTGTGAACGGGTAAATATATTCGGCAATGCCGTGGAATTCACAGAATGAACGCAAGCAAAAGTAGAGAAAATCAAAACGAGACGCAAGAGCAAGTGATGAAGAATGTAAGACACTCAAGAAGATAGAGCACCACGTTGGGTAATTCGTGTATTGATCTGCTTTGTGTTCGCTATGTATCCAGCATTATTTGTAATTATTATGTAAGCTACTTTTCATATCATAGACATGTGTTGGCTATAACAAATTAAATAAACGCTTTGAAACCACACTCGACTAGCTCATTTTTAACTCTCCGATCTGCAAGTCGTAGTCCTACGCTCCAAACTGACTGCTCAATTAGAACTGAGCCTACCTGTATTTTTTTTTTTTTTTTTTTTTTTGCCAGAAGAGCTTACATTCGGTTCAATTGGGCTGAGTAAAGATCAGCATTGGTACCACGCCCATTTGGATGATACCACGACCATTTGCACGACGCAATCACAGTTCCACCATATACACTGCATCTCCTTGTGCTCGAACCCGAACCTTCCACGTTTGGCGACCGATTGTGGTATCTGGCCGGGGTCTAGGCATTGATTCCTCATGTCTGGATTGCGGCAAAAGATCCATTTTTCATCAAACGTCACGATACGTCTGATGAAACGCTCATCCGTAGGGTTTCCAAGCAACTGACGACATGCAGATCCCCACTCATCCATGAGCTTGGTCAGGTATCGATTCGTTCGGGACCATTCGGCAGCTTCTGTTAGTGTTCCTGAGCTTGTGAAGATGGCGAACGACGCTGGATTGTGAACCACCAAGTTGTCCGGACGATCTACGTTTGCTGGTTGTAGGTTTGGCCACCACTGCTTCACGAAGGTTTCAGAATCCACGGAAGTTGGTCTCCCTGGATGAGTCTGATCTTCCAATTCCAGGTTGCCACATTTCAATTTGGTGAAGCATCTTCTTGTGGTTATGCGACTCACTGCATGCTTCCCTTTTGTACGACAGATGTTTAGGGTAGCCTGCGCAGCGTTGTGTCCCAGATGGAACTCAAACAACAGAAATTCACGAATCAGGCGATTTTGTTTCTCCATTTCAGCAACCTCTGAAAAAAGCAAACCAAATTAATACACATGAAAGACTGCTTTTCTTACATGGCAGATATAGCTGTAATTCAACACATACTCGGTATATAGGTGTCGGGAGTCTGGAAGGGCGATGCAATCACCGAAACTCTGGCGGGCATCAATATTTGTGACTCAACCGCTATAATATTTCATCAATTTTCATTTTTTTTTTCTTTTTTACTTGAGAAATGTTATTTTCCATTCTAAATATCCAAAGTGATTTGGGTTGGCCGATCAGATGCAGAATGCGCTGAATTTACTGAATGTGTCTCATTTACTTTGATGGAATTACTTCAGAAAAACGTGAAGGGTGTCAAGGCATTGCTCATAGGTGGGAGCCCTGTTTTCAGTACTGCCGAAATGATTCACATCATGCATGTGGATGGTAAAGATGAAATGTATGCATTTTCGAAACTATTGCAATACTGAAAGTAGACATGCTACTAGAATTCACAAGGAACAATGCACTAATTTGATAGAGTCCACTGTGTTGGGGAAATGAAGGCCGATTGGCAATAGGAGCCACAGACCCACCAGAGTTCTATTGCTAACGCCACAGCACCGGACTGAACGCCTCAGCTGTGTGAAAGAACGTTGGCAGTGGACCTTAGATAATTGGAGATGGTTGTCTTAATCCGATTAGTTCCGTTTCCAGTTATTTTGCGCAGACTAGAGGGTGCGCGGATCTGCCCGAAGCGATGGACCCGGAATATGATAGGGCCATTGGTTCCAGGCAAGGGAGAGAGCCAACGCCGTAAGACCAACACAACATCCATGACTCATTGGGATTCGAACCCGGACCCCCTTCGAACGAATGATCAGAAGCCATCGCTTAGACCACTGCGCCACCGGGGCGGCAAAGTTTTTCCTTGGTCATATCCCGGGTCCATCGTCTAGTGTAGGGCGTGTTCAATTGGCACACGTTGGGACTTCTGGTACATCTAGATGCATCTCTTAACGGTCCATGCTATGTGCCCATCAGTGTTGCCAACTCGTTCATTTTAAAAGTCTCCAAATCAACCATAAAAATTCTTCAAAAGCGGAAAAAAGCCCCTAAAAATTAGATTTTAAGTATGTTCAATTTTTGTACATATTTACTTGTGTCATTAAAAATTTAATGACACTCTATTACTATCATTATTATTATTATTTATTTATTATTTACTTTCATTATTATTGTTTATATACTAGCGTATAGCCCTTCCTAGGACGGTTGTTTTTAAGCTCTAAATAAATGTTGCCCGTCCTGTGACGGAGTGAAATTTTTAATTGAAACAGATTGAAAACAAATTAAATAGACGCCGGATTTCTGTAAGGAAACAGTAAAAACTTATATAGTAAGAACTAATTCGTGTTACAACTAAAAATTATATGCTATTTATTTCCGTTTTTAAAAAGACCTCGCGATAAATAACATTCTGTGTAAAATATTTGTTGTTTAACAATTGTATATTAGAGCGTTTAGATAGATCGATATTTTGCAAAATGTGTAATACTGTGTAATCAGCACTAAACTCGTAAAGTTGTTTTCGTGCAAATAACTTTTTCTTTGATCTATCGCGTTAAATGACTTTTTCTCCGGCACACTTGTTATTCCCTTCACGGCTTGTTTTAGACTGTCCTATTCGACGGTTAGTTTGAAACTTCATAACAAAGCTTTTTCTACAAAATAATGCGACATTTGGTATTACAAATCGAACTATCTAAATTCTCGACAATGTGCTATTGGTGCTACATCTTCTTTTAGATGCAATCTTGCTCACTTTGACATCTCAAGATATTAGTTTTTATTGTAGGCTACAGCGTTTAGATAGATCGATATTTTGCAAAATGTATAATATAATCAGCACTAAACTCGGAAAGTTAGTTAAATTAAAAAAAGTAAAAAATAATTGAAGTGTACAAATTAATACTCGAATTGTGCTAAATTAAATTAATATACAAACGCAACTTGCCGTGATATTAAGATTTTAATTCGAATTTTGCAGATCGGATAAATAGAATTCGAATAATTGATAATCCAGTGTTTTTAAATTAGCACACGATCACCTTAACATCTCAATCTGATCGCGTGCAAACTTAACTTGCTGTGATATTAAAAATTCGATTTGAATTTCGTAGATTGGAAAAGTAGAACTCGAGTCATTAATAATTCAATGTTTTTAAATTAGCACACGATCACCTTGACATCTAAAAGTGATCGCGTGCTATTATATAGCAGGCAATAATTTTGACATCGCGAGAGCACACACGAATTATTCGATAAGTGATGACGCAACAATGCGGACATTGCTGTGACGTCAAGCGTTCCAGAGAGACTGAGTGTTTATATATATATTTTAATACTTTAAATTAATAATGTAAAAAGAAGTGAATCTGATATGTCATTGTTACTTTATACGGCTTCAAAATAGAGTGTATATCTATATACTGATATTATAAAAAGAAAAAGTTTGTGAGTTTATATTTTTGTAAGAGGTAATCTCGGAAACTACTAAACCGATTTGGAAAATTATTTCGCCGTTCAAAAGCTTATTTTCCCCCGATGGACATAGTCAGCGATTGGAAAGCTACTTTTTAAAAGTAGCTAGCTAATGCTGCAACTATATTCTTGAAAAAGTAGCTTGCTACAGCTACAACTACTTTTTCTGAAAAGTACCTAGCTACACAAACTTTTCTTAAAAATAGCGAGTTTTGCTACTTTTTTACGTTTAGATTTAAATTAAATGTGCAAATTTTGAGGATGATATTATTGCAATAGGAATTCAGAGTTAAAACCCCAGGTGAATTTCACAAGTAATTCATCTTTGTGTATGTAATACATTTTGACACATTCAGTGGTGCATATTTCAAGCTAGACAGACTAGTTGAGAAGCCCAGGGAATTCAATTAAAAGCTATGTATCATTCTAATATATATGCAAATTCATTTTCTTTGACTAAAGGAATCACATCTCGCAATCAAGGAACGGTCTTCAATAAAACCACTAGTGGTATACCCCGTGGGTAGTGGTTTAAGCACTGGCTTCTGACCATTGGTCCGAGATGGGTCCGGGTTTGAATCCCGTGAGGAATGGATGTTGTGTTTGTCGTACGGCACTGGCTCCCTCCCTGTCCTGGAGGAACCAGTGGTAGGAACGGGTGACTGCTTACAGCCAATCGAGTTGCTTATTATGGTCGTTAAGGTCGGAACCAACCAACAACAACAACAACGAAAAACAAGAAAGATGACACCGAATTTTCGGGTGTAATAAGCACGTCTTTTGAATCCGTTCTGACGCAAATTTAATTTATCAAAGCTATTCAAAGTCAATGGAACCGGTATGGAAAACAATAGTATCTGACGGAAGAAAGAAGTTTTTCAATCGGGTCTTTAATCCCTGAGCTTACGAACTCGTAGAAACAGAGTTATCGACAAAAATAAGACGTGACTTTACGTCCCTTGGTGGGGAAAATCATGCATTATTTTAGGAAGAAAGTATTCACAAAAGGTTTATCCATATGAGCGGTATCGGTCCAAGGAAAAAAAAAGTTAGTCGAGTTTTCAGGAGCCCAGATTTTGCTACAAATACATCAGAAGTATAAATCAACACTTATGACCCCTGGTGGCCAAACCATTCTTTACCAAACATTAGAAATTACGTGAAAAATATTTTCCGTCAGGTCTTGTATGCGATACAGGAAGAATTTTTCAAATCGGAGTTTTAGGAGCAGAAAACGCAATTTACCGTTGTGTGCCCTAGCGGAAAGTCTATGATTTACTTGAAAATTTTGAATTTATAGGAAAAACATTTCGCATCGGAAACACTATCCAACAAAGAAGGAATTTTTCAAATCGGACTTTTAGAAGTCGAGATATTGACAAAAAAAAGATATACATCTACGCCTCTGGCGTAGAAACCATGCATTATTTAAAGAAGAAAATGTTCCTAAAATGTTTGTCGACATGAGTAGTATCGGTCCACAAAAGACTTTTTTTCAATCGAGATTTTAGAAGCTCATATTTTGCTGCAAATACATCAGAAGCGGAAATTAAGACTTACGCCACCTGGTGGCCAAACAATTTTTTACAAAAATTTCAAATTACGTGCAAACAATTTCCCACCAGGAGCTGTATCCGGTGCAGAAAGAATTTTTCAGATCTGAGATTTAGAAGCAGAGATATAGGGGAAAACGCAATTTACCTTTACGCCCCCTAGCGGAAAGTCTATAAATTACTTGAAAATTTTGAATTTATTCGAAAAACATGTCACACTAGAAAGACTATCCAACAAAGAAGGAAATTTTTAAATCGGACTCTTAGAAGTCGAGATATTGACAAAAATAGATATATATCTACGCCCCATGGCGTAGAAACCATGCACTATTTTAAGAAGAAAAGGTTTCTAAAAGGTTTGTCGACATGAGTAGTATCGGTCTACAAACGATGTTATTTTCAATCGAGAATTTAGAAGTTTATATTTTGCTGTAAATACATCAGAAGCGGAAATTAAGGTTTACGCCCCCTGGTGGCCAAACCATGTTTTTTTTTTCAAAAAAAAAACAAATTATGTGCAAACGATTTCCCATCAGGAGCTGTATCCGGTGTAAAAAGAATTTTTCAGATCGGAGATTTAGAAGCATAGATATAGGGGAAAACGCAATTTACCTTTACGCCTCCTAGCGGAAAGTCTATGAATTACTTGAAAATTTTGAAATTATACGAAAAACATGTCACACGGAAAACACTATCCAACAAAGAAGGAATTTTTCAAATCGGACTCCTAGAAGTCGAGATATTGACAAAAATAAGATATACATCTACGCCCCCTGACGAAGAAACTGTGAAATACTTTACGAAGAAAATATTCCGAAAAGGTTTATCGATGTGAGTGGCATCAGTCCACGAAAGAATTCTTTCAATCGATGCTTTAGAACCTCAGATTTTATGGCAAATACATCAGAAGCGAAAATTAACCCTTACGCCTTCTGGTGGCCAAAGTATTACTTACCAAAAATTCGAAATTATATGCAAAAGATTGTGCGTCAGAAGATGTATCTGCTGAAAAAAAAAATTCAAAGTTTTAGAAGAAGAGTTATCGGAAAAAATGCAATTTACTTTTACGCCCCCTAGCGGAAAATCTATGCTTAATTTGAAAAAGAAACTATATCCAAAATACTTTTCGACATAAATGGAATCGAAGGATAAAAGATTTTTTTCAATCGGATGTTTAGAAACAAATATGTGGAATAAAACGTATTTTTGAATTCGACATCATCTGCATTTACGCCCTCTAGCGGCGAAATTGTACACCGTAAAGAAAAAAACGAAATAAAGGATCATCATTCGCATATTTCAAGCTTCCGAATGCAAAAAGAATTTTTCAAATCGGACCGATAGTTACAGAGATATCGTGGGTACAGACGTACGGACGGACGGACAAACCGATAACATAAGCACGATCTTTTTTTACAAAAGACGTGCTAAAAAATGTTAGCGTGATTGCGTCGTACCGGCTGTCTTCACTGGCTAATTGAAATTTCCCAGTTAACAATTTGGCGAGTTTTCACCGTGTACGTTATTGTAGACAGAGCACACTCAGATCAGATCAGATCATATGTAGAGGATTTTAGGAAGGGAGTGTCTGACCCCAGGTCTTAAACTACCTTTAGAAATAGGAAGCTATGAGATTTGGGCTAGAGTGCCCGACAGGAAAGGGACACGGAAGCAAGGTAGAAAGTGGGAAGAAGACGCCCTTATTTATTACCGGAGGGAAGGGGAAGTATCCGGGACCAACGGCTTAACGTGCCCATCCGATGCAAGGCAGATATTTAGCGGTTCGAGCGTTCGTACCTGCCTGGGATGGAACCTGAAGTTATCTCTGTGGCAGGCACGAACGTTGACCACTAGGCCACCCGCGGCCCAGACAGAGCACACTCGGAGCCCCTGTTACAGCTAATTACATTTCAGGAAGTCTGGAAGTGTTACGTGATTTGAAGAATACAATTTTTAACCAATTTTATTTTAAAGTAACACTATTTGTATAGCGTAATTTCCCGCTACAAGCTACTTTATTTTGTAGCGTGCTACTGCTACAACTGCTTTTTTCTATTTGCAGCTATAGTACATGTTACGCTACTATAAAAGTACCGTGTTACAGTAGCAGCGCTACTTGTAGCATACTACTTCCAGATCAGATCAGATCAGATCATATGTAGAGGATTTTAGGAAGGGTGTGTCTGACCCCAGGTCTTAAACAATCCTTAGCAATAGGAAGCTAGGAGATTTGGGCTAGAGTGTCGGATAGGAAAGTGACACGGAAGCGAGGTAGAAATGGGGAGGAAGACGCCCTCATTTATTACCGGGGTCCAGTACCTGGGGCACGACGGCTTAACGTACCCATCCGACGAACGGCGGATATTTAGTGGTTCGAGCGTTCATACCTGCCTGGGATCGAACCTGAGGTCTTCTCCGTGGCAGTCACGAACGTTGACCACTAGGCCAACCGCGGCCTCCATACTATAGTACTTCCAATCACTGGACATAGGCTATATATTATTACGGTATGAAAAAATGGGGATGAACAGCATACGTTTATGTAAAAGAGCGCCGCGTAATCTCGGTAACTTCTCTACCGATTTGGAAAATTCTTTCGCCATTCAAAAGCTTATTTCTTCCCGGTAGACATAGGATGTACTGTATATTACTACGGTATGAAAAATTAGGGATGAGCACCAAACGTTTATGTAAAACACTGCCGTGTCTCGCACCGGTTCCATGCGGGTGTAAGGGGTCGAGGAAGACACGCCCACTTCGATATCAGTAGAATACAATGTCTCGCGCCGGAACCGGCACGTAGTGCAGGCGTACGCACTGATATTGCTTCCTTGGTTGCTAAGGTCTCAATTTCATTTTAAGCGAATTTTGAGTAGGTATCTATATTATTACTTGAGCGTTCGTATGTTTAAGTAATAAATTGCAACCAAATTAAAAATGTGGTATGTGCAGAAGCATTGAAACTACATATGATAATATATTCTGAGATGGTATGTTCCAAGTTTCACGCGAAGGAAGTTGCGGGTAAAAGCTAGTATGATATATAGGGGAGAGGGCCAGTGGCGCCCATATGAGTACTTGGGGGGGGGGGGGCTATGAAAAATCCTTACCTCCTTCAAGGCTGTCAAACATTTTAGTAAATGTACAAGATACTAAAATACAACAAAAATAATTGATACAATCAATCATTAATATCTTATTATTTTTAAAAATGCTTTAAAAAAAGGTTTCGTCTATTTTAGTGTTTTAAATTTATCAAAAATTGGGCTATACCAACTGTAACGTACCAGGAGATGTGACGTACCTGCCAGAAGGACGCACCCGACATAAAAGGCAGATAGGAATCAGAATAAAACGTCCGCGTAGCTCAATTGGTAGAGCAACTTATTCCGGAGTGAGTGGACCCGGGTTCGAATCCTGGCGCGGATAAAAATGACGGAGAAATTCACTTCGTTATAATGGCGCCCGAACTATCCGGATGACCCGACCGTTCAAAATCTCGCATTGGTGTGATGTTATTTCCACACCGCGAGATAGGAAAAATATGAGCAGCACTTCGAAAGAAAAAAAGAAAAATAAGGGGGAGATGATGTAACGTACCAGGAGATGTGACGTACCTGCCAGAAGGACGCACCCGACATAAAAGGCAGATAGGAATCAGAATAAAACGTCCGCGTAGCTCAATTGGTAGAGCAACTTATTCCGGAGTGAGTGGACCCGGGTTCGAATCCTGGCGCGGATAAAAATGACGGAGAAATTCACTTCGTTATACAACGGCTAGGGGGGGTCTAGAGCCCCCTCCTTATGGGCGCCCTTGGAAAGGACATACGGTAATAATTTTTAAATGGTTAAGAAGACTAGTAAAAAATCTTAGTATCAAAATGTGGCGAGTTAGTTTAATTATAGCATTGAAGATGGACTTATTTCGTGCAAAACAAAAACTAAGCATGTTTGTTTATGCATTTCAGTTATGTGTTACTGTTATCTTGATTTATGCGAAACGGAACTTTTGATTTCAGGATAAAATATTTCTGCGATGGAAACACTGAAGTTTCACCACCATCATATTCACAGCCTAGGGGATCCCAGGGAAACTCAGTTACCATAAGCTTTCTCGACTGATAGAAACAAAATAGGGTATGAAAGGGGATTGCATTCTAATACAAGTATTAAGATTCACGATTATGATTATTAGATCTACGGAAAGTGAAGAAGATATTCTCCTGATTCAAAAAACTCATTTTTAGTGCTTGGCACCGTAGATATAAAATAGCCACTGAAATCGTTAAAGCGCAAAAAAATCCCCTAAAAAAAGTTGCTAATCCCAAAATACTTATTTGTCGTTAACTCCAATCAAAAATCCCCTAAATTTAGCGACTTTCTCTCAAATTGGCAGCACTGGTCCATCCTTGCAGACAATCTGCGTCTGTTGATGGTCATCATGCACCCACAGGGCAATGGGCTCTTCCAATGGGGCAATGCGCCTCCTCACAGAGCCTACAAGATGGTTAGAAAAGCATTCTGCAGACGTTGTTACCTAGAATGACTTTCCCCTTTTCAAGACATGAAAATCTTTGCGATGCTGTGGAAAAGTCCGTTCGCGCTTTAGAACCTTCACTCAGGAATGCAACGAAATTATCGACTGCGTTGCAGCAAGCATATGTGGAGATACCTGTAGAACTCTTTCCTGACCTAATGGGCTCAATTCCCCACCACGTGACTCCCCTTATCCGGGCGAAAGGTGGACCTACCCATTACTAGATAGGTACTCAATGAAAGATTTCTGTCCGCTCAGTGCAAACTGCTCGGTGTTAAGTTATACACTGCTGTCCACCCAAAATACTACACCAAGAAGGAAGCATCCGATTGGCCTGAAATTCGCATCATGCGTCGCCCGCGAGAGGACATGCAAACGATTAGCATTGCAGGGCATATGCAAATCATGTGCGCCCGGCACGCCACCGAGAAACACTATAAGAAGGGTACGCAGAAGGCGGGGTGTAAGTAGTGGAAGTGGGTCGTGCTGCCGAGCCTGTGCGTGGGAAGCTTCCTGATGCCTCGTCGCAGAATACGGCAGAAGCTTCCTGATGCCTCGTCGCAGAATCGTCGCAGAATACGGCAGAAGCTTCCTGATGCCTCGTCGCAGAATCGTCGCAGAATACGTTTCGGAGTTCGACAGAGGACGAATAGTGGCTTGTCGCGACAGCGGTTTATCGTACCGAGACATCGGGGCCCGTGTGTGACCGACATCCAGCCACAGCGATGCGAGTATGGATTCGGTGGGTGCAGGAGGGACGGACGGACCGACGTGGGCGATAGCCGCAGCCGCGGCACACCACCGAACGAGAGGACCGGCATGTTGTGCGGCGGGCATTGACGGCTCGCACCGCCACATCATGAACGTTAGCGCAGGAATTAGGGTGTGTTGCGCAACAACCTGTGCAGCACGTACCGTTCGACGTCGTCTTCAGGAGAGGGGACTTGCCGCACGGCGCCCATTGCTCCGGTTACCATTGACGTTACACCATTGGCGAGTGCGGCGGCAGTGTTTTTTTTTTAACCTGTTAATAGTGCTGAAGATATAATTGTAGCCGACTTCATGTCTGAGGTAACAAAAGATAGAAAAGGCGAAACTGAAGCTTTTATAAGCGATCTAGACAAGAGTGTGAGATGATCACCAAAATCTAAGGAAAAGAAGGGTACTGTTTATCAACACCAAAATATCAGCACCGTGCAAACCTTGGATGTCATTATCCAGTCAGAAACAGTGAAAAGAAGTGTATTTATTGTACATTTGTCCACAAGAAACTTCAACTCTTAAAGCACTTGTAGAAAGTAGCAAGGAAGTAGTGGGACGTGCCTTCCACCGCAGGACGTACATGAGATAAAGGCAGATAGTCCCACCCTTGGCTTAAAAATGATGGAGAAATTTACTTCGTCATAGTGGAACTAAGAGAAAATCTGTATGTTAATGACATAGCTTTGTGTCCGGACCCCCATCCCCCACACAGCAGGCGTAATTCAATACTTTTTAGTGAATAAACTGCAAAATATGGGGAAAACCGAAAATCTGGAGTACGACGAAAGAGGAGAAAACCAGTGTAAGGCATAAATGAGAACCATTTCTAGTAATAAATTTATGGAACGGTGAACCGTTGTCTGACTACTTCTAATTCCCAAAGATCATTAACAGCGTCGTTTCCACTCTGGTTGCGTTAAAAGCACGTCTTTTGTAAAAAAAGATCGTGCTTATGTTACCGGTTTGTCCGTCCGTTCGTCCGTCTGTACCCAGTATATCTCTGCAACTATTAGTCCGATTTGAAAAATTCTTTTTGCATTGGGAAGCTTGAAATATGAGAATGACAATCCTTCATTTCGTTTTTTTTTTTACGATGTAAAATTTCGCCGCTAGAGGGCGTAAATGCAGATGATGTCGAATTCAAAAATACTTTTATTCCACATATTTGCTCCTAAACATTCGATTGAAAAAATTATTTTATCTTTCGATTCCATTTATGTCGAAGAGTATGATAGATATAGTTACTTTTTCAAATTACGCATAGATTTTCGGCTAGGGGGCGTAAAAGTTAATTACATTTTCCCCGATAACTCTTCTTCTAAAACTCCGATTTGAAAAATCTTTTCTTCAGCGGATACACCTCCTGATGGAAAATCTTTTGCATATAATTTTAATTTTTTGGTAAAGAATACTTTAGCCACCAGGGAACGTAAGTGTTAATTTTTGCTTCTGATGTATTTGCCATAAAATCTGAGCTTCTAAAATATCGATTGAAAAAATTATTTCGTGGACTGATGCCACTCACATCAATAAACCTTTTCGGAATATTTTATTCCTAAAATATTCCACATTTTCTCCGCCAGGGGGGGGGGGTAGATGTACATCTTATTTTTGTCAATATCTCTACTTATAGAAGTCCGATTTGAAATTTTTTTTCTTAGTTGGACAGTGCTTTCAGTGTGACACGTTTTTCATATAATTTCAAAAATTTCGAGTAGTTCATAGATTTTCCGCTAGGGGGCGTAGAGGTAAATTGCGTTTCCCCTGTATCTCTGCTTCTAAATCTTCGATTTGAAAAATTCTTTCTGCACCGGATACAGCTCCTGATGGGAAATCGTTTGCATAAAATTTCGAATTTTTGTGAAAAAAATAGTTTGGCCACCAGGGGGCGTAAATCTTAATTTCCGCTTCTGATGTATTTGCAGCAAAATATGAGCTTCTAAAATCTCGATTGAAAAAAAGTCGCTTGTTGTCCGATACTACTCAAGTCGACAAACCTTTCAGAAACATTTTCTTCTTAAAATAATGCATGGTTTCTACTCCAGGGGGCGTAGATGTATATCTTATTTTTGTCAATATCTGTACTTCTAGGAGTCCGATTTGAAAAATTCCCTTCTTTGTTGGATAGTGTTTCCGGTGCGAAATGTTTTTCCTATAAATTCAAAAATTTCAAGTAAATCATAGACTTTCCGCTAGGGGGCACAAAAGTAAATTGCGTTTTCTGCGTTATTTCTGCTTCTAAAATTCCGATTTGAAAAATTCTTCCTGTATCTCATACAAGACCTGATGGAAAATATTTTTCACATAATTTCTAATGTTTGGTAAAGAATGGTTTGGCCACCTGGGGCATAAGTGTTAATTTCTGCTTCTGATGTATTTGTAGCAAAATCTGAGCTCCTGAAAACTCGACTAATTTTTTTTTTTTCTTGGACCGATACCGCTCATATGGAAAAACTTTCGAGAATACTTTCTTCCTAAAAGAATGCATGGTTTTCCCACCAGGGGACGTAAAGTCACATCTTATTTTTGTCGATATCTCTGTTTCTAAGAGTCCGATTTGAAAAATTCTTTCTGTGTTGGAGAGCGTTTCCGGTGCGAAATGTTTATCATAGAAATTCATGTTTTTCTTAACACACAAGTCTGCAACCAGAGGGCGTAAGCTCACGATTCCGTTTACAGCAATATCTGAGGGATTGAAAACCCGATTGAAAAACTTCTTTCTTCCGTCAGATACTATTGTTTTCCATACCGGTTCCATTGACTTTGAACAGCTTTGATAAATTTAATTTGCGTCAGAACGGATTCAAAAGACGTGTTTATTACACCCGAAAATTCGGTGTTATCTTTCTTGCTCATTTTAACACCAGTTCCAATATTGGAAATTTGTTTTGCCTCAGCATTAGAGTGAGGTAAAGTAAGAACAGCCTTGGCCAGAAAAGAAATGTTTGAGAAACGTAGGGAATCAGTGAGGTCTTTCTTTCAGGATATTTCATTTCACATCTCAGCCAGCTTCATCTTATGGAGTTGTTCAGTGTTATCAGTGAAGAAGATGTGCTGTAATTTTCTGAACTTCGCCACAATGGCATAAGTATCAACATACCTTTTAAAGGCATCGCTCAGAAACGATGACATCAAGTCACGCTTTCTGGCCTCGGTATTTACAGCTATTTCTGGATTCACGAACACCAGACTCGGAAAGAAAGAGTTTGCCATAGGAAGACGTTTCTGCATTTCCGTTGCTGCTGTTTTGTAAAAACTAAGACATCTGTTAAAACATCTGTAAATGCTCGATTACCACCTTCTGCTTCACACACACACACACACACACACACACAATCTGTACAGTGGAACCTCGGTTAACGTCTTTCCCTTTTATACGTAATTCTTTTACACTTTTTTTTTTTTTTGCGATTATGCGTTAAATTTTGAATTCATATTATCAAAAATACCTTATTCTCTGATTCTTTTATACGTAACCGAGATTATACGTTCAATTTTGAATTCAGATTATCAAAAATACTCTGTTCTTTGATTGTTTTATGCATAACAAGGATTACAATTTCAAAAAATTCAAGACACCTTTTTTTTTTTTTTTTTGCAGCCATGAAATAGATCCTGCAATTAAACATTTACTAAATAAATTCAAAACAAATAAATAAATAAATAAATAAATAAATAAATAGATAAAATAAAATAAACTAGCAAAGATTAGTGAATATTATACTCATCACTATTAGAAAATTGAAGATGTGGTATAAGTAAGATATCCTGGTACTTTCTTGGGTAATTTTTTTTTTTTTTTTTTTTTTTTGCTTTTTGTAAAACAAATTTTTGGTTATGAAGTTTTCCCTTTACCGTTATCCTACAGAAGCCTAAGGCTTTTGAAGCAGTGTTTCTCTTTTGTTCAATTTTTTAGGATTGTCTCTGAGCGTGCTTCATTGTTTAGGAGACCACGGTTTAGTTTGGCTTTGGCACGTGCAGCTTAGGCTTGCTCCTGCTTTTTGAAATTAGAACTCATTTCTGCAATAATTTGTAAATAGGTTAACTGATTCAAGCTAAATCTGTCCTTTTATTTATTTTATAAAAGGATGTGCTTTTTGATAATTATTTCGATGTAGTGCATGATTGTGTTTGTGTCTTTCATTGGTATTTTGCAAGTATTAATAATACAACAGTACTTTTATTTGTGGCTCTTAGGCAGCAGTGTGGTCGGGCTACGATTATTCAGTTTGCAACTGTTTCTTTGTTTTTAGCTTCTTTATCTTAATTTAGTCTCCTTTATTCATTTTTATTTTTTATTTTTTGGGGGAGCTTCTAGCTTTTCGTATTTTAGGGTGGTAAGCTTTGATGTGGATGGCTTGGTTGCAATGGGGATGGGTTTGTTTGTTTCTGTTTTGTTATCATAATTTTTTCCTAGTTTTTCTTGCAAACTGGATAATACAGAAACCCACATTTTCTGGTTAATATAGAATTATGAAAGGTATGATCTGTGTTGGCTCCTGATGAAGCCATGGATGACAGCTGCCATGTGTTCTATAATCCTTTCTTTTCCTTCCTGACTGATACTACAGTTCTTCTTTCGTTTATCCGAATCAGTGTTTTCTTGCATTTTTTAGATATTTGCAATGATTATTATGTTATGTCTTTTAAATTTTCTGATACGCAGCCTCTGGCGCTTAGGAATTTCAAATACTAAACAGTACATTTTTGAGGACCTTTATATTTTTGCAATATATATATTATTTGAGGATATAGCACAAATAAAATTTAAAAAATGAGTGATACAAGGTGACACCATATCTCCCAAACTCCTCAGTGCCACATTGCAAAATTTCTTTCAAAAGCCATTGAACTGCATGGGAAGACAAGGGGATAAAGATTAATGGAGATTATTAACTGACCTTCGTTTTGCGGTTAATGTAACTATTTTTGCAACAACCCCTTTAGAGCAGCAGAGTATGATCCAAGAACTTGCTGACAAGAGTAAAGAAGTGGGGTTAAAATGAACTTTCAGAAGACAAAACTGATGTACAATACTTTTACAAGAAATGAAGATTTTGCGATTGATGGGGAAATCTCGAGGTAACTGATACCTACATTTACCTTGGACAACAGATATCAAGCAAGGGTCACTTTGATGAAGAAATTAATCGACGTATAAAACTTGGCTGCGGAGCTTTTGGAAGAAACAGTACAATTTTCAAGAGTAATATTCCATTATTTCTTAAAAGAAAGGTGTTTAGCCAATGCATCATTCCACTTCTTTACGGAGTAAAGGCATATACTCTTAACTAAAAAAGACATACAAAAGCTGCAGGCAACAGAAAATAGCATGGAGAGATGCATGCTTGGTGCAACCAGGAGGAAAGATAAGAAGAGGAACTCGTGGATAAGGAAAATGACAAAAGTGGAAGACATCATGATCAGAGTTAAATTCCTGAAATGGCAATGGGCTGGATATGTTGCCAAAAGAACGGACCACCGATGGAAAACCGAAATTTTAGACTGGATACCAAGGGACAGGAAAAGACCCAGAAGAAAACCAAGTTGGGAGATGAATGGACGGAATTCAAAAACATGCTGGAGTAACATCAAATAGAAGTCTTGAAGGTATGAGTCATTTTCTTGTAGGACTTCTGTCCACAGTGAGTAGATTTTAGGTCCCAGCCACCTACAGCGAGATCGCCTTTAGGGCAGGACACAGAAACGGAAGGAATGAGAGCAAGTCTAGCGACTTTGACAGAACAGTTTGTAGTGAAATTAGAGTACAGTAGATGGCGCCACCGTACAAGTACGATGTTGCACATAAAGGGGTGAGAGAATTTCAGGGGGGCATAGGAAAGGATACCCATTTAACCAGTGGGTCCAACCTGGGGGCCGTCACTTAACGTGCTCGTCCGATGCACGGCGAATATTCAGTGATTCTTTGCAATTCACACCACCTCCGCAAGAACAGCCCAGGTTCAAACCTGAGGACCCTGCATTGGTAGTCTGAACTGCTAACCACTCAGCCATTCGCGGCTTTCAAATAGAAGTCTTTGCTCTTTCCACGTTTATAAGTGAGTCACGTAAAAACTATCATCGGCAGCCACCAGGAATCGAACCCAGGGTCTTCCAGTTACGCGCCGAA
Organism: Macrothele yani; assembly: GCA_039090855.1. Lineage (NCBI taxonomy): Eukaryota > Metazoa > Arthropoda > Arachnida > Araneae > Macrothelidae > Macrothele > Macrothele yani. The sequence continues at coordinate 47,497,094 of CM077004.1, forward strand.
TATGCTTCCACTGCACCACAGCGGCCTCGAAATTCTCCAGACTTACGTACGACAAACTGCCAAACCACATGGCAAGTTGCTTCTTTGAAAACCCGCACAATGCATGGGATTCACCAATGATGAACAGCAGCAACTGAACAAATAACTAGAAGGCGAATGAATAAGAAATACACAGTTGACGTGGACTAGGAACATCAAATAGAATTCTTCGCTCTTTCCACGTTTATATGTTGACGTGGACTAGGAACATTAAATAGAAGAAGACTTCTATTTGATGTTCCTAGTCCACGTCAACTGTGTATTTCTTATTCATTCGCCTTCTAGTTATTTGTTCAGTTGCTGCTGTTCATCTTTGGTGAAACCCCAACATTGTTCGTGGCTCCAAAAAAGCAAATTGCCATGTGGTTTGGCAGTTTGTCGTACGTGAGTCTGGAGAATTTAGAGGCCGCTGTGGTGCAGTGGAAGCATATCCGGCACATAACCCTGGGTTCGATTCCGGTGGTGGCAGATGATAATTTTTCCGTGACTCACTTATAAACGTGGAAAGAGCGAAGACTCCTATTTGATGCTCCTAGTCCACGTCAACTGTGCATTTCATATGCTGGAGTAACATGGTGGAGACAAACTCAAGACAGACAGTAGTGGAAGAAACTTGATGAGACCTTTATCCAGGACAGACAGTAGAGGAAGAAACTTGAGGAGACCTTCATCCAGGACGGACAGTAGTGGAAGAAACTTGAAGAGACCTTCATCCAGGACGGACAGTAGTAGAAGAAACTTGAGGATACTTTCATCCAGGGTGGACAGTAACGGAAAAAGCTTGAGGAGACCTTCATCCAGGACGGACAGTAGTGGAAAAAACTTGAGGAGACCTTCATCCGGGGCAGACAGTAGTGGAAGAAACTAGAGGAGACCTTCATCCAGGACGGACAGCAGTGGAAGAGACTTGATGAGACCTTCATCCAGGAGTGGATTTATAATGGTTGGCAGTGATGATACATATGTATAAACAAGGGTTGTCCCAAAACAACAGAGAATGTTTTTTTAAACAAAATATGCGTACCTTAATTGCTTAATCATCAGGGAAGGGTCATTTTTTCCGAAATACTATCCATTGCATCGAATACAGGTGTCCCGACGTTCATTCCACTTTTTAAATGTTTTCTGGAATTCTTCTTCTGAAATACTGTTGAAGCACCCCTGTGCGGCTGTAATTAGTTGTTAATCAGACTCAAATTGTCGTCCACGTAATGTCTTTTTTAAAATGGGGAACAGACAGAAGTCCTATGGTGACAAGTCTGGACTATATACAAGTTCGAGCAACAACTTAATATTCATTTTCTCCAAATAAGAAATGACAGAACTGGTCATGTGTGGCCTTGCTTTGGGCCGCACATGAAAAGAAATCGGGAACCCAAGATGAACAAACTCGTTCCATGCCCAAATACTCGGTTAAAATTCTGTGAATTGATGATTTTGAAATGTGAACCATATCTTCCATATCGCTAATTGATAGGTGTCTGTCTTCCCGCATAATAACATCTATTGTATTGATGTTTACCTCTGTAACACTCGTTGAAGGTCTTCCTCTATGCGCGGTTAAAGCCGCCGACTCACGACTATCCATAATTTCTTGATACCTTCTGTAAATTGTTGATTTTCCCTAAACATTCATTTTTATAAGCCTCTTGTTTAAGACGGAAATTCTCTCCGGCAGACTTCTTAAGTCGACAGCAAAATTTAATGGCGCATCTTTGATCCACTTTTACATCCATTTTTTCGAAAACTTACAGCACGAAAAAGTTGTTAGGGGTTCACGAAACGACTCTTATTAAACTGCGCACTACAGACGACGCATGACGCATGCGTGATAACTGGTGTGGCCGGTTGCTGTGGTTACTACCACGATTACCGTTTTTCGAGACTCGTGACACGATCGAATGCAGTATTGCACATTTTTTTTAAAAACATTCTTAGTTAATTTGGGACAAGCTATACATATACTTTATATATATACGTACATATATATATGTTGATGCGTAACATCACAGCCTCTCCTTGACAAATGTCAACCCCGCCTTCTCGTGGTGCATCCTGTTCCCACTAAAGGGGCTCTGACGAACGCCAATAGCGGTATAACTATACCATCGGGATCAGAGGAAATGCTATCCCACACTCACCAACCCGCTTGGCCAGCGTGGTGAATTATGGCCAAACACCTCCAAAATGACTCTACAACTTAAATCTTGGCCCTCAGTCTCCGGCAGCTGGAATGTACCTGGCCAAGGCAGCGGCCAGTGCGACATGAAGGCAGAGAGGGTGCTAAGAATCCCCGGAGGACCGGACTAGGCTGCCATTTGATGCTGACCTTGGCTACCTATAACGGACGCTCCCTATCTTCTGATTCAAGGCTTCTTGAATTGGAAGAGGAACTACAAAGGATCAAGTGGGACATCGTCGGGCTAAGTGAGGTAAGGAGAAAAGGAGAAGATCTCATTGAACTGAAAAGTGGACATCTCTTCTATTATCGTGGGACAGATACTGGCAGAACTAGTGGTGTTGGATTTATAATAAACAAGAAACTGAAGGATAAAGTGGTAGAAGTTGAAAGTTCCTCTGACAGAGCTGCACGACTCGTTATCCAACTCTCGAGAAGATACCAGGCTCAGATTATTCAAACTTATGCACCCACCACAAGTCATCCTGAAGAAGAAATTGAAGAATTTTATGAGGAAATTCGTCATCTAAATAATAAAGGTAAGCAGCACTTGAAGATAATTATGGGAGATTTCAATGCAAAAATAGGGCAACGGCAACAGAATGAAACTTCAGTAGGTAAATTCGGTCACGGCAACAGAAACCAGCGTGGAAATACTCTCGTTGAGTTTGCAGAGGCAGAAGGTTTTTTCATCTTGAACTCCTTTTTCAAGAAAAAGCCACACAGGAAATGGACATGGAGACATCCAATTGGGACAACAAGTGAAATTGATTTTATTATGTGTAACAAAAAATTCGTCATAGAAGACTGCAGTGTGCTGAACAAGTTCAACACAGGTAGTGACCATAGATTGGTGAGATGTAAGATGCACCTCAACACTAAACTGGAACGTGGCAAGCTCATAAGACAAACAAAATGTATTGACATAACCAACCTTAAAAAACACCATAATACTTTCAAGTTGGAACTGAAGAACAGATTCTCTGCTTTAGAAGGCCTAACATCGGAAGAAGTGGATATTTCGGAAGTTAACAGAAAAGTAACCAAAGCTCTAATGGAAACAGCAACAAAATTAGCTGGGTCTAAGAACAAGTTGCATGGGAACAAATTATCAGGAAAAACCAAAATGTTGATGCAAAAAAGAAGAGAGATGAGGACAACTAAAGAAGATGTGACTTCCAAAGTGGAATATATAGAGCTATGCAAGACAACACGAAAAAGTATCACTGAAGATGTAAGGAAATTCAACTGTGAGCTAGTGAGGAAAGCAATTGAAAACAACCAAAGCCTTAAGATAGCAAAGGGACATCTCAGTAAGGGAAGAAAACAGATTATGGCTCTGAGAAAAGAAGATGGTTCTATAACAAGAAATAGAGGCGAAATTTTGACAAGAGTGAAAGATTTCTACTCCAAATTATATGAAAGGGATGATACATGTACTCCAGACATCATGAAAGGTACCAGAGTTCTTCCAGTCCTCCCAGCAGAAGTTGCTCATGCAATCAAGAACATGAAGCGGGGGAAAGCTCCAGGAGAAGATGGAATTACTATAGACATCATACAAGAAGCAAGTGGAGAAATTGAAACAGTACTCGCCCAAATTTTCACTCGATGCCTTAATGAAGGGAAGATTCCTGAGGATTGGAACAATGCTACAATGATCCTAATACATAAAAAAGGTGACATTGAGGATCTCAGGAACTACAGACCTATCAGCCTCCTATCAGTGGTTTATAAAATCTTCACTAAAGTTCTTTCACACCGCTTGAAGGTAACACTGGACATGGCTCAACCGAGAGAACAAGCTGGATTCAGGAGTGGCTACAGCACAATAGATCATATCCACGTACTGAGAGAACTAATTGAAAGAGCGAGGGAATATGAACTTCCATTGTGCATGGCTTTTATCGATTATGAAAAAGCCTTTGATTCGGTGAAACCATCAGCAGTTACCACGGCTCTGAAATCCTGCGGTATTGAAGATGCATACATTAATATTATTAATAACATCTATGAAAATGCAAGTGCAAAGATTCGGCTGTTTGAAAATACAACACACATAAAAATTGGAAAGGGAGTGAGACAAGGTGACACCATATCTCCGAAGCTCTTTAATGCCAAATTGGAAAATGTCTTTCAATCACTGAACTGGGAAAACAAAGGGATAAAGATTAATGGAGATTATCTAACCCACCTTCGTTTTGCTGATGACGTAGTCATTTTTGCAACTACCCCATCAGAGCTGCAGAGTATGATCCAGGAACTTGCTGACAAGAGTAAAGAAGTGGGATTAAAAATGAACTTTCAGAAGACAAAAGTGATGTTCAATGCTTTTACAAGAAATGAAGATTTATCGATTGATGGAGAAAAACTGGAGATAACAGATACGTATGTTTATCTTGGACAGCAGATATCAAGTGAGGGTCACATTGATGAAGAAATTAATCGGCGTACAAAACTTGCCTGGAGAGCTTTTGGAAGAAACAGCATAATTTTCAAGAGCAATATGCCATTATGTCTTAAAAGAAAAGTGTTTGATCAATGCATCCTTCCAGTGCTTACGTATGGTGCAGAGACGTGGACCTTAACTAAAAGAGACATACAAAGGCTGCAGACAACTCAAATCAGCATGGAGAGGTGCATGCTTGGTGTAACCAGGAGAGATAAGAAGAGGAACACGTGGACCCGAAAAATGACGAGAGTGGAAGACATCATGATCAGAGTTAAATCCCTGAAATGGCAATGGGCTGGACATACTGCCAGAAGTACAGACCATAGATGGACAGCCGAAATTTTAGATTGGATTCCAAGGGACAGGAAAAGACCCAGAAAAAGACCACATGGGAGATGGGTGGATGAAATTCGTAAATATGCGGGAGTGACATGGAGGAGACTGGCACAAGACAGACCGTTGTGGAGGAAACTTGGGGAGACCTTCGTCCAGCAGTGGATTGATAATGGTTGACAATGATGATGATGATGATATATATATATATTGAAAAAATGAAATCGTACAGAATTTCTGAACTTGGTTTTTGTAATGAAATTAGAATTAAAAAAATTAAAACAAATGTTAAAATAGGCATAGGCTTAAGGTAGTAACACAGTATTCGTGTATTTATGTATGTCTTACATTATAAATTATAGTGTGACCTAAATATCCGAGTTCCAACTCCTTTTTATTTTTTTATTTTTTGGAGGCATTCGCTGGATTCAGGAGTGGCTACAGCACAATAGATCATATCCACGTACTGAGAGAACTAATTGAAAGAGCGAGGGAATATGAACTTCCATTGTGCATGGCTTTTATCGATTATGAAAAAGCCTTTGATTCGGTGAAACCATCAGCAGTTGCAATGGCTCTGAAATCCTGCGGTATTGAAGATGCATACATTAATATTATTAATAACATCTATGAAAATGCAAGTGCAAAGATTCGGCTGTTTGAAAATACAACACACATAAAAATTGGAAAAGGAGTGAGACAAGGTGACACCATATCTCCGAAGCTCTTTAATGCCACATTGGAAAATTACTTTCAATCACTGAACTGGGAAAACAAAGGGATAAAGATTAATGGAGAGTATCTAACAAACTATCGTTTTGCTGATGACATAGTCATTTTTGCAACTACCCCATCAGAGCTACAGAGTATGATCCAGGAACTTGCTGACAAGAGTAAAGAAGTGGGATTAAAAATGAACTTTCAAAAGACAAAAGTGATGTTCAATGCTTTTACAAGAAATGAAGATTTATCGATTGATGGAGAAAAGCTGGACATAACAGACACGTACGTTTATCTTGGACAGCAGATATCAAGTGAGGGTCACATTGGTGAAGAAATTAATCGGCGTACAAAACTTGCCTGGAGAGCTTTTGGAAGAAACAGCATAATTTTCAAGAGCAATATGCCATTATGTCTTAAAAGGAAAAGTGTTTGATCAATGCATCCTTCCGGTGCTTACGTATGGTGCAGAGACGTGGACCTTAACTAAAAGAGACATACAAAGGCTGCAGACAACTCAAATCAGCATGGAGAGGTGCATGCTTGGTGTAACCAGGAGAGATAAGAAGAGGAACACGTGGACCCGAAAAATGACAAGAGTGGAAGACATCATGATCAGAGTTAAATCCCTGAAATGGCAATGGGCTGGACATACTGCCAGAAGAACAGACCATCGATGGACAGCCGAAATTTTAGATTGGATTCCAAGGGACAGGAAAAGACCCAGAAGAAGACCACATGGAAGATGGGTGGATGAAATTCGAAAGTATGCGGGAGTGACATGGAGGAGACTGGCACAAGACAGACCGTTGTGGAGGAAACTTGGGGAGACCTTCGTCCAGCAGTGGATTGATAATGGTTGACAATGATGATCATGATGATGATGATATATATTAACAAAAGTCACTGGACACACCTTCAAAAGCAAATGAATGGATCCGCTGCGTTTTTAAGATGCACAGCACAGCTGCAAGCGGTATAAAAACAAGCCTGCAGCTGACCGCGATCATATCGCACTGTGAGGTTCAGTGAAAATGTCGCGGCGAGAGAGAACTGACTTTGAGAAAGGAAAGATTGTTGGGTGTTATATTAGTGGGTTGTCCATAAGAGAAACCGAGAGGTTGTTTAAACATACCCAAGTCAGCTGTTTTGGATGTTCTGAATAAGTGGAAGACACATGGCGTGCCTGAAGCAGCAAAACATACTGGCAGACCAAAGAACATCAGTGATAGAGGACGTCGAAGCCTCAGGAGAGACGTTAGAGCTAATCGACGGAGTACTGCAAAAGACCTCATTGTACAGGTGAGTAAAAATGCTGGAACCTCGGTATGTACACATACCACTCGCACAGAACTTCTTTCCATGGGTTACCGCGGTCGTGCGGCTCCTCATCTCCACTCTGAATGCTACTCGTCGTTTAGCATGGTATAAAGAACATTTATCGTGAAAACGGGTTCTATGGACTGATGAATCCAGATACACGATCCATCAGTCTGATGAATCCAGATACACGATCCATCAGTCTGATGGTCGTGTTTGGGTATGACGGCAGCCGGGGGAACGTTATTTACTACAGTGTACTGTTCCTACGGTCAAGTTTGGAGCTGGCAGCGTACTCGTGTGGGGATGTTTTCCGTGGTATGATCCCGGCCCATTGGTTATCGTAAACAAGCCTGTTAACCAGCAAGTCTACCTCGATATTCTGGACAATTATGCCCTATCAAGTCTTTGGAAATACTATGGAACTGAGCCTTGTTGGTACCAGCAGATAATGCACCGAGCCATAAAGCAAGAACTATTACAGCGTGGTTTGACGATAATTCCGTATCGTGTGCGGACTGGCCAGCGCAGAGCCCTGATCTTAATCTCACGGACCACCTATGGGATGAATTAGAGAGCCGCATAAAAAGTTTGGAACCAACTGAATGGAAGCGCATACCTATCGCTGTGTACTGAATGGAAGCGCATACCTATCGCTGTGTTCCAAAACCTTGTCGAAAGCATGTCTCGATAGGTCGGTGCATGCATTAAGGCCAAAGGTGGATCGATACCGTACTAATGTATGTCAATAAATGCTATGTTGTGTTTCTCTTCTAGGTGTCCGGTGACTTTTGTCAATATAGTGTATATTATATATAGGAAATAATACAGGAATTGTACCTAAATCTGGCGGAGCAAAGGAAAATGAGGGTTGGAGCTGTTTATCGGAGACGGGAAAGAATGAGGAATTTTGGGCTAAAATACAAACCTTTGCAATGTATTTATTTATACAATAAATGCTTGCATCAATCTACGGTATTGAACTTTCTTGTGAACAAGATTTCACCATTGTTTATTTACCACGGCCTAAAACAATAACAATTTTGTTATTGTTATCATTATATTATTTTTCTTATCGTCGACTTTCGCGGCCGGAGCCGGTGAGCAAAAGGCGGAGATATACACTGAAGTGCCATAAAAACTGGTACAGACGAGCTTATGCAAAATACATAGCAACGTCACCTATGCGTGTACTCGGTTGCGTCCGCCAGTGCATATACATGTGTATAAAGTGATAGACATGCTTGCCAGCTGTCAGAGCTGTTTTCGGCATGAGAATGACAAGTAAGAACAATTTAAGCGAATAGCAACGTGGTGTCATAGTTGGCGCTCGTGAGATGGGCCATAGTATTTCGGAGGTAGAAACGAAATTTGGATTTTCACGGACCACCATGGCAAGGGTGTTCCGTGACTACAAGAATTCCGGCAAAACCTCCAACCTACGACACCAGTGTGGCCGTAAAAAGACTGGGTGAACGTGACCATCGTTGGTTGTCAAGAATCGTTTCACGTGATAGGCGTGTAACACTCTCGCAGGTATAATCGGAATCCAATGCTGGAGCCTCAACAAGCATCAGCGTCCGGACTGTGCAACGTACCCTGCACGATATGGGCTTTGGGAGTCGACGCTCAACTCGAGTCTCCTTGATGGGTGCACGAAACAGAGCTATGCGCCTCGCTTGGGCACGGCAACACCGCCACTGGACTCTTGATGACTGGAAACAAGTAGCCTGGTCAGACGAGTCGTGTTTCAAACTGTATCAAGCAGATAGAAGGATTCGTTTGTGGTGCAAACCCCATGAAGCCATGGATCCCGCCTATCAGCAGGGAACTGTACTGGCTGGTGGGTGGTCCGAAATGCTACGGATGTGTTTAGGTGGACTTCACTGGGACACCTGGTACGTCTACAAACGTCTGTGACCGGCCAACGCTGTGTGCGAATCCTTTCTGACGAGGTACACCCGTTCATGTCCTGCATTCATGCTGAGGGGTTGGGCCTGTTTCAACAGCACAATGCACCTCCACACAAGTGCCGAGACGCCACATTATGGTTAGAGGAGCATTCATCTGAGTTTGAGGTGTTGCCATTCCCACCCAAGTCCCCAGATCTGAACGTGATAGAACACATTTGGGATGCCATGCAACGCGCTATCGAACAGAGGAATCCGAGACCTCGGAATGCCCCCGAATTGTGGAACGCTCTGCAGGAAGTAGGGTGTGCATTGCCTACAGCATATTACCAGAAGCTAGTGCAGTCCATTCCCCGCCGTATTTCTGCAGTCCCGCGCTCCCGTGGGGGACCTACCAAGTTTTAGACTGGTGTACCAGTTTTTCTGGCACTTCAGCGTGCATCTCAAGCCTGGAAATTCAGGAATTTTCTAGTGATATAGTATGCTTGTAGAATGACTACCTTTTGGATTGTTTGAAGCAGTATCTGTGGCAAACCTAATTCCTTAAGATTTTTCAGAAATTATTTGGTACCACTGAGGTTGCTGAAATGACAGCTGGTACGATCTGTGTAATGTTTTTTTTTTTTTTTTTTTTTTTTTTTTTTTTTTTTTCAGATTCTTTGAATTTCCAATCGCAGGTTCTCATTTTTCGAGATTTTCTCAGATACTGTTCTTTGGATGCTTTCTGTAAGTGGGACTTCTACATCTATCAATTGTGTGCTCTTCAGTTTCTTGTCTGCAATTAAAATGTCAGGTTGATTGTGATCAATGGTTATGAAATCACAAATCTGTCCGCGACGGACATCGAATCCGTGTCCCCTCACTCCGGAGTAAGTCGTTCTCCCAACTGAGCTACACGGACAGAATGTCTCGCTGCAGATTTGTTGTCTTGATACATGTTTTCACCTCTGTAGTACATCACATGGTCTTATCTGTGATGATAGGTTTGCCCCAGTACATGGTGTAATTCTGATTTTCAAGAAATGAGTTCTGGTTGACATTTGTAATAAGGAAGAGTATAGCCTTGAATAAGGTGATGTTGAGTGCCAAGCTCTTGATGTAGGATCTTGGCTACATGGTCTAAGTACTGGTCGTGTCTGTTAAGGTATTTATTGTCTTGAAGCATGAAGAGAGCAGCCGGCTAAAATACATATGTTCTATGGTTTCATTGAATTTTCTACACATTCTATAGGTATCATCTGCAACTTTCATTATGTGTTCCTGCATTTCTCGGTTGCGATGACGTGTCTTGAATCCCATTGAAGAATCCCTTGGCTTCCGGATAAAGCTGACCTTTTTTTAACGATTGCACTGAGGAGTTTTTGCCAACATTTTGCAGATCTAAGGACTTAAGATATTCATCGTGCGGAATTTTGTTTTTCAACTTTGCAGTGGATCTGAATTATTTTCGATTGAAGAAGGAGGTACGCACGCACAAAGTACTTGAGTATACTTGAGATGCATTTGCCGTCACTTAGTGTTCCAAATTACGAGCTCTTTTGACCCAAGTTGCTTTCTCCTCCATAAACTTGCTCTGAAAACGTTTCCGCTTGGCATCCAACAGTATTGCCTTGAAAAACCCCTCAGACTTCAAAACATGTCGCTGTTTACACTAACAAGCATCAAGTTGCAATTCTGAAAAAGAATCGGTCCTACTTCATGGTTGTATAATTTCAGCCCTGAACCACAGACTGTGAAAAAAAGCCTGCCTGGGTGGTAAACTGTTTCTCTTGGGGACATTTTTCCTGAAACCCAATCAGAACCCGCAAATGAATCAAATCTTTTCATTGATCTGCCTGATTGACCACGCCCACTATATCTAAAAATAATGATAGTTAAATAGCATCAATATTTTGTAAACCTATTACCTACCTAGACAGGTCTTTTATGTACGTGCAGAATGGAATTAAAAGAAAAAAAAGTTAACAAAAGTTTACACCGCATATAAATTAATTATGCCATTGTCAAGCATTTTCTTAATGTATTTTTAGACAGATGTTTGATATCACGTTATCAGCCGTCAGCACCGTAAGCTGTGTTTGAATGTTTTTTTGTTGTTTTTTTAATCTTTGACGTATACTGTGAGAAATTTCAATGTGTGATTACGGACAATTATCAGCGAATAAGGGACCGATCTGCTGCCGTTAATTTATAACTCGGCCCATGTTTGTTCAAGCTAGTAAAATTAAAATCTTAAATAGGTAAATACCAGGCCGTGACTTACAGAGCAAAGCCGTAAATACCAGACAGTAACTTACACAGCAATGACCGTAAAACTAAAATTTAACCATATTCAGTTAGGCTTACATTTCGGAACAATGATGATTATACACGGTCGAGTCACATTATCGTAACCACCAGCTGATATCCGGAGTAACCGCCGTGAGCAGCGCGGACAGCAGGTAGACGGGCTGGGAGTGACTCAATAAGCTGCTGGAAGGTGTTCACACGTATGTGGAGCCATGCTGACTGCAGTGCATCTAACAGCTGCTCGAGGGTGCGTGGTGGAACATCCATAGAGTGAACAACACGATTGAGGTGGTCCCACAGATGCTCAATTGGGTTTACGCCTGGAGAATTAGGGGGCCAGAGATGTACTTGGAAGTCTTCATCGTGCTCACCCAACCACTCTCGAACATTTCTAGCTGTGTGACACGTTGCATTGTCGTTCTGGAAGATCCCATCCGTCCCCGGGAAGACAACCATCATGTATGGGCGTACGTGGACTATAAGGATGGATTCATAACGAATTTGGTCCATAGTGCCTTCCACAGGTATGAGTGGACCCAGAGAATTCCACGAAAACATTCCCCAGACCATCACGCTGCCCCCACCAGCTTGTGTTCTGCCAGCAATGGTTGAAGAGTATTTGTTCTCGTATGTTTCTTGCCTTATACGCCAACGTTTATCCGTTCGATGAAGCAGAAAACGTGACTCATCGGAGAAGGCAATCCTTTGCCAATCAGCGGAGGTCCAATTCCGATACTGCCGTGCAAATGTAATCCTTTTCTGCCGATGCACCTTCGTTAGCATAGGTGCAGTGACCATCCGTCTGCATCGAAGCCCCATACGCAGCAGGGTTCGCTGAACTGTCGTTTTAGACACACTTCTGGTAGCCCACTTGTTCATTCGGCCAGTGAGTTGCTCCACTGTAGCGTGTGGATCGGCCCTCACGCACCTTCGAAGCCGACGTTCACCTCTCACATCAATGGCACGTGGTGCTCCGCAGTTTCTACCTCGCTTATTCGCAATGGTGCCATTTCTCCAATCACGATGCACTTTAACTAGAGCAGCACTTGAACAGTTCACAAACTGCCCTGTTTCAGAAATACTACCACTCTTGGCTTAAGCCACAATTTGCTTAATTGTGGCTTAGCTGCATGTTCCTTCCTGTCGCTGGAGTCAGAATAACTCCCAACTAGCATTTTTCTTCTTCTTTTTAGTTTACTATTCTTGTCTCTTTTCCGTGAATCCATGCAATGACATCGGGAATTTACTGATGTAATACTTCAACTCCTCTTTTTTAGTTCCACTTTTTTCTGCATCTTTAATCGCGTATTCTCCTTCGCTGATTCGCGGTGATAGTAATTCTTACCGTGGTCAATAACCATGTCCCCTTTCCTTCTCAGAAACCAAGTGCACAAGAATCCAGCCAATAAAACTCTTTTATCCAGCTCAAGCATCGAGAAACCACTCCTATTGGACGAAAACGAATGAACGAGATTTTGAAAGTTCTTTCTATCTCTCACCAAGCACAAGGATTTCCCTTCAGCACTATTTTCTAACGAATAGAGGGATACATTTAGTTAATAATCCCCTGCAACAGCACTTCTTTGCAGGCAACGAACTACTTGGAAGCTTTTAAACGGAAGCTTAGCATCTCATAGTCACGTACAAAATGACGAACAGGGGTTTAGCCTTCTGCCTAACTACACGTCCACCTCCGTCACTCTTTAAAAAAAAATTTTTGTTTCTCCAAAAAGGAGGAACGGACGGACGACATTTCTCTCATCGCTGGCCCAAAACACCAACAAGCCCTGTCACCATGTGACAGAGAAACATTGGAGCAGCTTCTGCTACTGATTCATTTTGAAAGTAATTTCTCTGTAGTTATTCATTGTTTGCTCGTTTGTGCTGTACCACTTCCATTTTTTCTTTAGTTAAAATAAATATCATCATGTATGGATTTAAATATTAAATAAACGTACCTCATAATCCCTAATTGATATAAACCACATTATAGGTGTGACACTGTTTTTGTAAATGCATTGATGAATCTCAACCAGCCGCCCCGGTGGCGCAGTGGTCTAAGCGATGGCCTCTGATCACTCCACCGAAAGGGGTCCGGGTTCGAATCCCGGATATGCATGGATGTTTTGTTTGTCTTACGGCACTGGCTCTCTCCCTTCCCTGGAACCAGTGACCCTAAATTAGGGACGGGCGACTGCTTATAGCCCATTGAGTTGCTCATGGTGGTCGTTAAACCTCCAATCAAAAAAAAAAAAAAAAAAATCTCAACCATGCCGCGGTTCCTCTAAGCAAAACTCCATTGGCATGTGAATATCTTGCCTTTATTCTACAATTCACGTACAAAAACTGCGCATTGCTTCTAACTCTTTGAAATGTTAAAATATATTATATACACGTTGGTAACAATTCTCATTCAATCGATGTTCACATATAATAATTGCACAACCAATCAAAAATTGAAGTCTAAAAACATTTCACTATTAAAATCCAATAAACGACATTCTAAAATCGCGCCATGCTCAAGAACACCCACCATTCCAACATAGAATACTGCTGTTAAAGCTTTTCAACTTCTACTAAGCCGTCATCAGAACTATCCTCTGGTATAGTGGTATATGACAGAACGTTTAGAGTGACCATGTGCGTTAGATGATAGTTTACGGGGTCCATCTATGTGGGCGAAAGGGCTGTATGGTCACGTGCTTCTTCTCTCTACATTCTTAAGTTTTTATCTTTTTTTGATGCTGTGCTGCCATTTACACTCTTATCACGCTGTTCAGTTCTCCTATATTTCTTTCGTTCCTTTTTTTCCTATTTTTTTTTTTTTTTTGATTGGAGGTTTTTTTTTTTATTGATTGGAGGTTTAACGACCACCGTGAGCAACTCAATGGGCTATAAGCAGTCTCCCGTCCCTAATTTAGTGTCACTGGTTCCAGGGAAGGGAGAGAGCCAGTGCCGTAAGACAAACACAACATCCATGCCTCACCGGGATTCGAACCCGGACCCCGTTCGGACGAATGATCAGAGGCCATCGCTTAGACCACTGCGCCACCGGGGCTGCCCCTATTTTTCTTTTTCCATTGTTGTTCGTTATATTCTTTTCTCTTTTAAACATGAAAGAATATGTATTATTATAGATCAACAAAGAATAGACTTATAAAAAGAAGAAATCAACACATCAAAAATTGGGGAAAAGGTGCGAATGTTACAGCAATGGTGCAGTACTGCATAGAGGAAAGTGCAAAACCAAATTTTGAAGATATTCAAATTAAGAGTGAGTATAAGAATGAGGGATGTAAGGTCAGGTGATGCGTAACATCACAGCCTCTCCTTGACAAATGTCAACCCCGCCTTCTCGTGGTGCATCCTGTTCCCACTAAAGGGGCTCTGACGACCGCCAATAGCGGTATAACTATACCATCGGGATCAGAGGAAATTCTATCCCACACTCACCAACCCGCTTGGCCAGCGTGGTGAGTTATGGCCAAACCCCTCCAAAATGACTCCACAACTTAAATCTTGGCCCTCAGTCTCCGGCAGCTGGAATGTACCTGGCCAAGGCAGCGGCCAGTGCGACATGAAGGCAGAGGGTGCTAAGAATCCCCGGAGGACCGGACTAGGCTGCCATCTGATGCTGACCTTGGCAACGTACAATGGACGCTCCCTATCTTCTGATTCAAGGCTTCTTGAATTGGAAGAGGAACTACAAAGGATCAAGTGGGACATCGTGGGGCTAAGTGAGGTAAGGAGAAAAGGAGAAGATCTCGTCGAACTGAAAAGTGGACATCTCTTCTACTATCGTGGGACAGATACTGGCAGAACTAGTGGTGTTGGATTTATAATAAACAAGAAACTGAAGGATAAAGTGGTAGAAGTTGAAAGTTCCTCTGACAGAGCTGCACGACTCGTTATCCAACTCTCGAGAAGATACCAGGCTCAGATTATTCAAACTTATGCACCCACCACAAGTCATGCTGAAGAAGAAATTGAAGAATTTTATGAGGAAATTTGTCATCTAAATAATAAAGGTAAGCAGCACTTGAAAATAATTATGGGAGATTTCAATGCAAAAATAGGGCAACGGCAACAGAATGAAACTTCAGTAGGTAAATTCGGTCACGGCAACAGAAACCAGCGTGGAAATACTCTCGTTGAGTTTGCAGAGGCAGAAGGGTTTTTCATCTTGAACTCCTTCTTCAAGAAAAAGCCACACAGGAAATGGACATGGAGACATCCAAATGGGACGACAAAGTGAAATTGATTTTATTATGTGTAACAAAAAATTCGTCATAGAAGACTGCAGTGTGCTAAACAAGTTCAACACAGGTAGTGACCATAGATTGGTGAGATGTAAGATGCACCTCAACACTAAACTTGAACGTGGCAAGCTCATAAGACAAACAAAATGTATTGACATAACCAACCTTAAAAAACACCATAATACCTTCAAGTTGGAACTGAAGAACAGGTTCTCTGCTTTAGAAGGCCTAACATTGGAAGAAGTGGACATCTCTGAAGTTAACAGAAAAGTAACCAAAGCTCTTATGGAAACAGCAACAAAATTAGCTGGGTCTAAGAACAAGTTGCATGTAAATAAATTATCAGGAAAAACGAAAATGTTGATGCAAAAAGAAGAGAGATGAGGACAACTAAAGAAGATGTGACTTCCAAAGTGGAATATATAGAGCTATGCAAGACAGTACGAAAAAGTATCACTGAAGACGTAAGAAAATTCAACTGTGAACTAGTGAGGAAAGCAATTGAAAACAACCAAAGCCTAAAGATAGCAAAGGGACATCTCAGTAAGGGAAGAAAACAGATTATGGCACTGAGAAAAGAAGATGGTTCTGTAACAAGAAATAGAGGCAGAAATTTTGACAAGAGTGAAAGATTTCTACTCCAAATTATATGAAAGGGATGATACATGCACTCCAGACATCATGAAAGATACCAATACCAGAGTTCCTCCAGTCCTTCCAGCAGAAGTTGCACATACAATCAAGAACATGAAGCGGGGAAAAGCTCCAGGAGAAGATGGAATTACTGTAGACATCATACAAGAAGCAAGTGGAGAAATCGAAACAGTACTCGCCCAAATTTTCACTCGATGCCTTAATGAAGGAAAGATTCCTGAGGATTGGAACACCGCTACAATGATCCTGCTACATAAGAAAGGTGACATTGAGGATCTTGGAAACTACAGACCTATCAGCCTCCTATCAGTAGTTTATAAAATCTTCACTAAAGTTCTTTCACACCGCTTGAAGGTAACACTGGACATGGCTCAACCGAGAGAACAAGCTGGATTCAGGAGTGGCTACAGCACAATAGATCATATCCATGTGCTGAGAGAACTAATTGAAAGAGCGAGGGAATATGAACTTCCATTGTGCATGGCTTTTATCGATTATGAAAAAGCCTTTGATTCGGTGAAACCATCAGCAGTTACAATGGCTCTGAAAACCTGCGGTATTGAAGATGCATACATTAATATTATTAATAACATCTATGAAAATGCAAGTGCAAAGATTAGGCTGTTTGAAAATACAACACACATAAAAATTGGAAAGGGAGTGAGACAAGGTGACACCATATCTCCGAAGCTCTTTAATGCCACATTGGAGGGTGTTTTTCAGTCACTGAGCTGGGAAAACAAGGGGATAAAGATTAATGGAGATTATCTAACCCACCTTCGTTTTGCTGATGACGTAGTCATTTTTGCAACTAGCCCATCAGAGCTGCAGAGTATGATCCAGGAACTTGCTGACAAGAGTAAAGAAGTGGGATTAAAAATGAACTTTCAGAAGACAAAAGTGATGTTCAATGCTTTTACAAGAAATGAAGATTTATCGATTGATGGAGAAAAGCTGGAGATAACAGATACGTACGTTCATCTTGGACAGCAGATATCAAGTGAGGTCACATTGATGAAGAAATTAATCGGCGTACAAAACTTGCCTGGAGAGCTTTTGGAAGAAACAGCATAATTTTCAAGAGCAATATGCCATTATGTCTTAAAAGAAAAGTGTTTGATCAATGCATCCTTCCAGTGCTTACGTATGGTGCAGAGACGTGGACCTTAACTAAAGAAACATACAAAGGCTGCAGACAACTCAAAGAAGCATGGAGAGGTGCATGCTTGGTGTAACCAGGAGAGATAAGAAGAGGAACTCGTGGATCCGAAAAATGACAAGAGTGGAAGACATCATGATCAGAGTTAAATCCCTGAAATGGCAATGGGCTGGACATACTGCCAGAAGGACAGACCATCGATGGACAGCCGAAATTTTAGATTGGATTCCAAGGGACAGGAAAAGACCCAG
Source organism: Macrothele yani (assembly GCA_039090855.1). Taxonomy (NCBI): domain Eukaryota; kingdom Metazoa; phylum Arthropoda; class Arachnida; order Araneae; family Macrothelidae; genus Macrothele; species Macrothele yani. Next base: position 47,514,659 of record CM077004.1, read on the forward strand.
AAGAAGACCACATGGGAGATGGGTGGATGAAATTCGAAAGTATGCAGGGGTGACATGGAGGAGACTGGCACAAGACAGACCGTTGTGGAGGAAACTTGGGGAGACCTTCGTCCAGCAGTGGATTGATAATGGTTGACAATGATGATGATGATGATAAGAATGAATGGGAACTAAGGTATACTCCGAGGCTGTTACCATAGAAAAAAATAAACACTGAGCTTGTAATAATAATGAACCATATATCATAGCAGATCCCTGGAAAGCACTGATTAAAAGAGAAAAACATATATTTATTTTAACTATTGAATATTTTGGTGTGAATAATCATTTGTATAACCCATGAACAAGATTTTTGAGTTTGTATAAGATTTCCATTTTTTCTTGTTTTCAAAAATATAATGCACGACAAAATAAGAAAAAGCGTTTATGCTTATAATAAAATACAAACGTAATTTTAATAAACCAATAAAAATAAAAGCTCAAAGAATTTATAACAATGTGTATTTTCTACGGGAGGCTTGTTTGCCTTCAGGCGGACCCAGCGTTCGAATTACCCGGTGATCTTCTGGCCATTGGCCAGTAAAGATTCCATCTGGCCAGTGATATATTTATGTTACGGGCCCGAGTGATTAGTAATGTTTTTTTTCGTTTGTTTTGGAATTTACAAGTTTATAAAGAACTAAACCATATTTCAGAATGTTCAAGTTTGGCTATGGCAGTGCGAAAACATAAGTTTGTCCGCGATTGGCATCAAATCCGTTTCCCCTCACTCCGGAGTAAGTCGCTCTCCCAACTGAGCTACGCGGACAGAATGTCTCGCTGCAGGTTTGTCATCTTGACCAATGTTTTCACCTCTGTAGTACGTCACATCGGGTGTTTGGAAATTCCGATATTTACTACTCAAAAACTGAATATCGGAATTGCAAACTATACTTCAGTTTTATGAACATTTTTGATTATAGCAAACCAAGGTCCGAATAAAAATACTTCGTATAATAATATTTGTGCTACAAATTTTAATTTGAAATTAACTATGTATTACTCTTCAGTGTACTGTTCTTGATACAAATACTATATGCATATTAAATGTATTAGTATTTGTGCCATTTCTGGACCAGTAAAAATGAGTGGACCACCACATTTTGGTATAAATTGGCTTTGCCAAAAAGTGTTTTTTTTTTTTTTTTTTGCGATAGTTTTTTAATTTTGGTTTCTAATTTCTACAACTGCTTACTGTGCTTTGTGTTTTATTTAGGCATTATTTGCATGCATACATGCACACATTCTGTTGCTCTAAATTTGTGGTTTACAGCTCCAATGAAATTATACATTATTTTTTACATATTCTGCAAATGTGTAAGGTTTTTATTTCACGGACCGGTGGGCATTTTGGCGGACCAGTGATTTGCGAATTCGAGTAGACCACTGGGCCGGTAGAAAATTTATTTCGGACCTTTTCTGTTATCTTCCCGCCACTGTTTGCTTTTGTTCATTGTTATGCAAAATGACACTATTTGACTTCGGAATAAGAACGCTTTCAAGATGTTCCCGATTTTGAGTGTATCGTTCCGCTTTGTTTACATGAAACCTGATCACACCCAACATGAGAGAAAGTAGTTCACGATAAATGTTATGGGAATTCTTTTTATTGGTATATAAAACGACACTATAAATAACAAAAACCTACTTATTCACTTTTTAATGAAATAAAGAAAGGAAATTATGTTGTTTGTGCGATTGTTATTTTATCGACGGGCACAATTTTTCCTAGTTACGAATGTTCGCTTCACTTTCGTTGCATACAGTGCTTCTCTACCGGTCTCGACTTGAGTACATTATTTTACCTACTGTTGAAAGGATTACACAGGGTCGTTTATTAAACTTATTTTCATTATATTCTTTATGAAAATGGGAATCCATTTTTGCAGCGAGAGCTATGGAAACAAGAAGCGAAATGGCAGAGAAAGATGCCATTTTAGCATGTAACGGAAGTAAAACGACTAACATATTAGTTTATAAAAAAGCGTTATGAATTATACAGTAACTGAGAGTTTTTTTCCGTATTCATGTAATCCAAGATAACCTTTACTGCACTGCTAACAAGATTTACATTCGTAGAGCTCATGAAAAATAGATATTTTTCGTGGTCAGGGAGTTTCAAGAGGTGGTACTCTCAACACAATAATTCAGTGCAGTAAAAATTAGAATGTGCATGTAAAATGGTATGAAGGGTTAACGTCTGGTATAACTCAGCTAGTGTAAAGTATACATGAAAATCTAAATATACACTGCCTGACAGAGAAAATGCTACATCATGTAGGAATGCTCGAAAACAGACCAAACTGCACACACAGATAGCCAAGTAGGTCCGGAACAAACGATTTAATTGTCACATACAGACTAGGCTCCAGTGGCCGAATATACCGGATGATCAATCAGGAGTGTGACCCCCATTTCGCGCGATACAGCGTTGAATCCGACTTGGCATCGAGACAATGAGAGTCCGAATAGAGTCCAGGAATATCGTGGACCATGTGGTGTTGATCCGAGACCGCAGTTCATCTTCATTTTGCGGGGGTGGGAGGGTACTCAACCGACGTCCAATCGTGCCCCACAGATGCTCGATGGGCAAGAGGTCGGGGGATCGTGCTGGCCACGAAAGCATCCGCACACCGTGTAAAGCATTCAGGCTGATCCGAGCAGTTTACGGCCGGGCGTTATCCTGTTGAAATACGGTGTTTGAAATGCCCTGCAGCTACGGTAGTGCCACGGGCAGCAGCACCTGTTAAACACAGCGGTGTGTCGTTAATGTGCCCGTAATACGTACCAGCGATGAGCGGCTGTTGGCGCTGATAGCACCTCACACCATGATTCCACGTTGCCGGGCCGTGTGGCGCTCCACAATGGCGAAGGAATCCGCCTGTTGGCCACGTCGCCTCCAGACTCTCACACGGCGATCATCCGCGGTGAGACAGAACAGCGATTCGTCGCTGAACATCACATTGTTCCACTCTGAACCCCACGCAGCTCTGGAGCGACATCATGCCAAGCGGTGACGACGAGAGCTTGCTGTTAAGGGTAGCCTTCGCAACGGACGGCTGGACAGCAAACCAGACGCAGCCAATCGGCGCGACACTGTCCGCGTCGATATCGGGGCATCCAAGCCTCCCTGTACACTCCGCAAAATGTCGCCCGTTGTGGCCTGTGGGTCCGCTACGGCATGACGTCGGATGCGACAATAGGTGCGCTCGGACGTCCGTCTCCGTGCTCCGGTACCCCTACGACGTTGCACAGATCCTTCCTGGGACCACTGTCTCCAAATGCGACCGACAGTTGTGGCATCACGTTGCGTTTTTTTTTTTTTTTTTTCGCAATACGACGCAAGGACCATCCGACGGTAGGAAGGCCTACGATGACGCTACTCGTGAACTCATTCGTTTTACGAAATCGCGCACGACGGCATCTTAACGGTATTGGCACCCCTTGTTCGTTCTCCGGACACGGTTACAGTAGAACCACTCACGTCTTGCGGCCGTGACGACGTCTGGACTGATGTCCTCACGGGCTGGTTGTCCGCTTATGTCCCGCGCGCCGTTCGTGCGATTGACCTGCAAAATGCAATCATTTGCATAACTTGTACGTGTGCACCCACCCTGCAATTTGCATGACGCTGCATTCACGTCTTTGTGGTGTGTAATTTTCTCTGTCAGGCAGTGTATAAAATGTCGCATCAGTAAAAAAGCAGACAGACAATCTAGTCCAATTGGTCTAAAAGAAGATTATTAATTTTATTTTTTTTTTTTTTTTTTTTTTTGTGGTTTAACAACTACTCTGGGCATCTCTTAGGGTTGTTCCGGGGCAGGCCATCGGACAGGTATACCACCCATGCCTCACCGGGCCTATCTACGACGAACTGTCAAAGGCCAGGGTCACTCGGCAACAGGGCTTTTAAGACCGATTGGAACACAACGTTTGTCTAATGTGCGATTGGACTGGACTGTCTATCGATGAAATCATTAGACTAGACCTTTTAGACCTGGCCTTCTATTTCTGATATTTGCTGCTCCAGTCGATTAAATATTGCTACTGTTTGCAAGACTATTGTCCCTGAACAAATGGTTTCGGGTGAATGTTTCTTTAGTTTCCAAATAGAAGTCTTCAACAAGTGAATCAAGGCACAGGGGTACCGCTGATTAAGAAATTTTACGCTGTTTCCGTTGGTATTAAATAAAACCACAAGAAGTCTTGGTTAGATTCGAGAACTATCCTATGTCAAGAACAAGAAGTAAAACAAAAAGAACGAAGTTAGCGAGAAGTCAGGTAATGATATTAACGACGAAAGTAGTTGAGCCAAGCTGCCGACAGCTGCTATTGACTGAATCGTAATTTCTGACTCTCAAGTGACTAAAAGCTTCCTCGGAATTTTAGTTAACGGTTCCTTGAAGTCTTGATTAAGAAAAAAACAATTGGACTTAATAAAAAGATTTCCTACCGTAGGCTTTGTTCAATCAGGCAGAAAAGAAACAAGCTAACAAATACCAATTCGGGAAACTGAAAAAACGTGTGCTTGGAAAGAGAGCTGTGAAACTCTGAAAGAGGGCCAATTAAAAGGCGTAAGGAAAAGCAGAATACGGATTATGAAGTGCTTTCCGGAGCGATAACTTATATTTACTATGATGACTATCATAGTACATATAACGTTTAAAGTCTTTACAGTGTAAAAAATTAATGGTGTGAATTCACGGAAAATGTCTGAAAATAACGTGCAGCAAAGTTCCCGGTAGGTATCCGTCTTTTTCAGAAATTTCTGTTTCTAAAAGTGGCAGTTTATTTTAACCCGTATTTTCACAGATTTTCCGTAGACAGAAATTCCGTTTATTTCAGAAAAGTCCATTTCATATTTTTTCGTATTTAAAGTGAAATTACGCAAAATCGATGACCCTGTACTTTCGGCACTTCCCCCAAGGTAATCCTTGCTCTTAGGTCAGGATCGAGCCCCCGTCGCTCGCCCTGGCTCAACAAGTACCTCGCGCCTTTAACAACTGAGTTTCAAACGCTCGGTAACCCGATTCACGTACATCGTAAAATGAATTTCGTGACGATAAATTTTTATTTTTGTTGTTGTCATTAATGTGAGTGTTTTAGTCATTTTATTTTCTGTTGGAGCTTATTATTTTTCTGTATAGGTTTGTAATTTATTTATTTTTTTTTTTTTCTGTGGGAGGATTTTTCACAAATTAAGCATTTTTCATCCTGATTTTTCGAAGCAACAAAATGCTTCGCAACTTGATTTTTGAAAGCGACAATGACTTTCAGTTATCTTAAAAAAAGGGTGAAATGTACTTTTTATTATTTCACACACACACACACACACACACACACACACACACACACACACTAAATATAAAATTTACTCTTGATAGCTATAATAGCTTTTGTCTTAAGTTGTCCAAAGACTGATACACAGACATCGGATAATCATCTGTACAATAATTACCCAGTTTCTTACAGTAACACAATATATAATAAGTAGCTGGTGCCCCAAATAAGGGAAAGTAGAAGAAATATCCTGTGCCACAATGAACAAAATCCATGCGATGCTATCCACAATATCCGATCTCGCTACGGAACTCAAAATTCGACAGACGATTGAAATTTAAAAGTTAATCAAACTTCAAGTATTCTCACGAACCGCTCCTATTACCGGTAATTTCTCGTCATACGGATACGGAAAAAATGAGAACGGAGTTTTTCGGTTAATATACGAAATAAATTGCGGAAAGGTTTCTGAAAATTCAGAATTTTCCGTTAACACATCTTTAAAACGGTAATTTACCGTTAATATAAGAAAGAAACCGCGAAGAGGTTTCTGGAAATTCAGAATTTTCCCGTGATACGAAAAATCCGTTAAATTCAGGTTTCTTTCCGTCATTTCACGGAAAAGGTTGTATCAGAAATATGCTTTGTTAATTCACGAAAGAAATACCGGAAAGTTGTCCGCGAATTTCAGAAAATGTTGTACAGTGTATTTTTGAATCTTTAGCAATTTCAATTTTCATTAGGGTTATCGGACGTTTCAGTGTTGGAAGCTGTTTTCGTTTCGTAGTTTAACGACCACCGTAAGCAACTCTAAGGCCTTAAGCAGTCGCTCGTCCTTAATCTAAGGCCACTAGTTCCAGAAGAGGGAGAGAGACAGTGCCGTTAGACAAAAAAAAAAACCGACCTATGCGTCATCTGGGATTCGAGCTTGGACCCCACTCGGACGAACGATGAGAGGCCAGTACATTAGACCACCTGGCCACCTGGATGGCTCTGGAACGTTGTGACGACAGTATAAGTATATTATTATCATAAGAGCATGGTGCTGTAGTCAGTGTGGACTCGATACCTAGAAATGACATTGTCATTCATGGTAAATGACTTTCTCACAATGCCGCACGTGTCGAGAATCATTGTTTCTGGATTTTGGACCTTAAAGATTGCGAGTCTACTTCAATGACTTTGGACCTTAAAGATTGCGAGTCTACTTCAATTACTTTGGACCTTAAAGATTGCGAGTCTACTTCAATTACTTTGGACCTTAAAGATTGCGAGTCTACTTCAATGACTTTGGACCTTAAAGATTGCGAGTCTACTTCAATGACTTTGGACCTTAAAGATTGCGAGTCTACTTCAATGACTTTGGACCTTAAAGATTGCGAGTCTAAAGCATCAGGCTGAGTTATAAGAACCTGCAAGAATTACATTCTTTGAAGGAATTACTTGCGGTCGAATACGAATTGCAGTTAGTCTCCACATTGGCGTAATCGCTGCAACCAACTTTACGTACTTATTACTAGCAGTCATGCCCGTTCTCCGAACGGTGAATCTATAAAATCATGTTTTGAACATAAAATTAAAGAAAGGGAAAAGTAATTATGGGAAAGAAAAGTAATTTAAGATCCGTAACCTCTTTACGATTTAGAACACGGTCGTGACGTCGTTGCATATGGTTTGGCGTAAAATGGTAGCAGGTTCTGGCACCCCTTAATTTGAAATCAAAATTTCATGGGATTTTTATAGCATTTCAACGTTTCTGGCATAATTATCAAGTAAAACTAAGCCACCTTTTGAAATTTTTGGTTTTCAGAATCTTCTAGGTGTAGAAGTGGTAGAAAAATTCTATCAGACAATATTTCAAAGCCACCGTTTTGATTTTTTTGGTTTTTGGACTTTTCTAGGTATCGGGACCTTTGGACATACCAGCATGTCGATTTTCAGATATCTAGGTTATTTAGAAGAGGTCGAACAATTCAGAAAAAATTAAGCAGGCATTGTTGCAAAGTCGCCATTTTGATTTTTTTAGTTTTCGGATTTTTCTAGGTATTAGGACCTTGAGAATCTGAAAATTGGTATGAATTTTCAGATCTTTAGGTTATTTAGAAGTTGTCAAACAATTCACAAAAAATTCCAGCAGACAATGTTCCAAAGCCACCATTCTGATTTTTTTTTTCGCACCTTTCTAGGTATACAAACCTTAAGGCATATCAGCATGGCAATTTTCAGATTTCTAGGTCAATTAGAATTGGTCGAATAATTCAGGAAAAATTCAAGCAAACAATGTTCCAAAACCGCCGTTTTGATTTTTTTGGTTTTCGAACTTCTCTAGGTATCCGGACCTGAAGACCTATCAGCATGCCAATGTTCAGATCTCCAGGTCATTAGAATTGGTCGAACAATTCGCGAAAACATTTAAGCAGACAGTGTTCCAAAGTCGCCATTGCGATTTTTTTTTCAGACTTTACTAGGTTCACGGGCGTTAAGACCTATCGTCAGCATACCAATTTTCAGTAGGTTATTTAGGTGGTCGAACAATTCGCGGTCGGAAACACTCGCATTTTCCCATTTTCCAACTTTGCTTTGTATATGCGCAAAGATGTGCCATTATACAAAAGGATATTTCATTATCATGACACAGTAGAAACCTGATGACCACGCAGCATTTTCAACATTCACGGACAGAATTCTCTATATCCCGCCGCCAGTTCTTTCCAGATAGTTCTTCCAGTCATTGCTCTCACATCTCCCCTCACTCAATCTTCCCATCTATAGTCCCTGATATTTCTTAAGATCTTACACTCCTATACTTCCGACATTCGCCTGCAGATTTTTCGATTTTTCACCAGTACTCTCCAGTCAGTTCTTCCAGTTGTTGTTCTCACATCTCCCCTCACACAATCTCGCCACCTAATCCATGATCTTCCTAAAAGTCTCCCATCCCTAGGTCTGTAGTCCAGCACAACTGAGGAACTTATCCCAGAGCATCCTAGCCGCATGGCCATCATTACTTTAGTCATGTCCTTCTTTCTATGTAGTTCTTTAAGTTCTTCATCATGCTTTCTTCTCCACTCATCCGCTTCAGTGTCAAATACAAAACCATAAATTTTCCCCAGATTTTTTTCTTTCAAAGACCATGCGTTGTCATAGATCATCATGCCTTCTCCTCCACTTATACGCTTTAGTGTCAAATATAGAACCATAAGTTTTCCTTCTTTCGGAAACCTTCTTTCAATTCTTTTTTCCTCCTTCTTCTTTCAATTTTCCTCATATTCTTCTTTCAGAAACTTGAGTTGCCGTAGATCATCGGGCCTTCTTTTCCACTCATCTGCTTCAGTGTCAAATACAGAACTATAAATAAATTTCTCCAGGTTCTCTCACAGACCTTGAGTTGTCATTGATCATCATGCCTTCTTTTCCACTCATCCACTTCAGTGTCAAATACAGAACCATAAATGTTCCCCAGATTCTTCTTTCGGAGACCTTGAGTTGGCGTAGATCATCATACCTTCTTTTCCACTCGTCCGCTTCAGTGTCAAACACAGGACAATAAAATTTTCTCAGATTCTTTCAGAGGCCTTGAATTGTCGTGGATTTTGTTTCCGAGTGTTTCATATCTCACATTCATACAAAACCATACATCGTGCCAATGTCTTACATAGATGTATTTTGGTGTTTCTTGATATGCTTTTTGATGTCCGAATCATATTTAATCCACGTTCACATCAACTCTCAGTCTGTAATCTAGCTTTTATTTCTACTGTCACACCAAGGCATTTAAACTCCCTCACCCTGTTGAATTTGTATTTCTTAACGCACAACAGTTGTAGCTTTGCATTGGATTTCATATTAGGGATGCTTCTCCGAGGTATTCCGTATCTTTTTCTCATTTACTCGCAATCCTACTTTGCAGAATTTTCAAGACATGAAAGCGTGTTTCCCACCAGTTCTGTTTTCTTTTTTGTTATAATCACGATATATGGTCTGTCCAAGGTTAATTTCTGCACGACTTTCACATCGATCTTTACCGCCCATCCCCTTGCAAATCGTATTCTTGTTGAAGAACATATTTTATTACTTTATCCAATACTGTATGAAACAGAACTGGAGAGATTCCCCGCTTTAGTCCAGTCCTAATGCAAAGATTATCTCTTTCAAGTTTCCCATCATTTTAATTTCTGAAGCTGTGTTGTCCAAGCACATTGCAATTAAACAAACTGCTTGCTGTCTTAAAATGTTAGACACTTCCTTTGGATACTATCGTATGCCTTTCACCAGTGGCAGATCCAGCTTGGGGCAAGTAGGGCGATCCCCCCCCCCTCTTTAAAAATGAACTACACTGGGGTTTTTTGGGTTTTTTTTACAAAAATATGCAGACAAAATACTTCATTTTCCTGACAAAGTTCAACCGAAATAAGGTTTTGTTTACGTAATTGTAACTACAAAGGCCGTTCCATAAAAACTGAGACTAAAATCACACAAAGTGTAGAAATACAGATACAGCAAAATATACGTTATTCTTTCTCAAAATATCTTCCGTCGGATGATATGCAACGGTCCCATCGTTCAATCCACTTTTCAAAGCATGTGGCGACGGCATTTTGTGGAAGCTGCTTTAGCGACCCCTGTACAGCTTGAATAACGTCAGCATCTATGTTTCATGTTGCGCCACAGAACTTCTCCTTCATTGTTGGAAACAACCAGAAATCGCACGGGGCGAGGTCAGGACCGTAGGCAGGCTGTTTCATGATTTCAATACTGCATTTCGTAAGAAACTGTTAAACACAAGCAGCCACATGTGGGCGGGCGTTAATCGATATGTGTCGTCGCAGACGCTTCAAGACTGAAATATAATACTCAGCAGTGACAGTGAGTAATTTGGAAGAACGGCATGCTGGTAGATTACACCTTTATGATAAAAGAAAATTATCATCATGACCTTCCCAGCTGATTTGGTTTGGCGGACTTTTTTCGGAGGAGGCGAGCCTGTGTGTTTCCAGACACTCGTTGTGCGTTTCGTGAGGGGGGTCGAAATAGTGGACCCATGTTTCATCGGCAGTTACTGCTGTGTTTAGAAAGTTTGGATTCTTTGCAATCATTTGTTTCCACTCATGACACCCCTGAATTCTGGCTAACAATTGTTCTCTCGTCAGGTGATGAGGTACCCATCTGGAACGCACACGGTGCAGGAGTAATTTGTCGCGTACAATACGGAAGGCCGACGTTTTTTAAATATTAGTTGACGCCGCTATGTCTTCACACGTCATTCGTCGATCTTCTTGCAGGATCGCCCAAACAGTGTTAACAATATGCTCCGTAACAACACTTTCAGGTCGACCAGGCCTAGGAGCGAGTTCTGCCGACAAACGCGCAATTTTGAAATCATGGTGCCATCTAAAAATCGTTGACTAACCCAAACATTTATCTTTGTATGCATTTTTTCATTAAATCAACAGTTTCTGGAGCCGTTTGGGCAAAGCGATAGCAAAATTTTATCGCACAACGCATTTCACTTCTTAACTCTGAATCATTCACCTCCATAGCTGTATGGGGAAATGCAGACCTACCTTAAACAACTGCGCAACAGCAAAACCAAAATCGTCTGCCACGGCTAATAACTGTTGCCATAGATACTTCCTTAATTCAGTTAGTCTTCTACGTGGTTATTTTCCCCGTTTGCACCGTTGCCAACTCAAAAAAAAGACTACTCTCAGTTTTTGTGGAAGGGCCTTTGCACATGCAAATATACGTAATCTTAAATTTAGCTTTCATCTTTTCTTTATGAATTAAATCGCCTCCCACCCATTCCTTTGTTCTGGAGATACGCCTTTGCCTTTCACTGCCTAAAATAAAATTCACATATGTGACTGTCATTCGCAAGACCACTTTAGGCACTCCCCAAGAAATTTTGTGCCTAGAATTTTATCAAGCCGTGTGTGTGTGTTTTCTGTCTAAATAATTTTTGTCTAATTTTTTATGAATCTATTGAATCATTTACCTCCTAAAACACGATATACGCTCATTATGGGTACTGTGGGATCAATTATGTCGTATATAGCCGGTTAAATTGTGATCCTGCGATTCTTATTGAATTTTCGAAAGGCCATTTTGGACAGAAAATTTAGTTTCACTGAAATATTAAAAGATGATTCTCTGGAATTTCGTAAGCAATTGCTTTTAAGCCATTTCCAAAAGAGTGTTTTAGACTTTCAACATTTTGCAGTGACGCCATTTGGATGTCACTAAATTTGGCGATTGGGTTTCATGTTATTTATCTTTCGCTATATAAGCGTGGCCACAAAAGTTTCGCCACCTTTATGTCGTGCAAACCATGTGGACGTTTGTGCATGTTCTCTAAAGGCATTTTGTAACATACCACATATTTCTGAAGCTTGCAGGGATTTTCTGGTATTTTGAAGCTTAATCTTCAAATGCACGTATTAAACATATAATACTTATAAGGCGAGCCGTACTTTAAGCTCTGCTCATCCGACGTCCACGTGACTGAAGCTTTGATCATTTGCATATCTCTGGCATCCCATTTTCTCCTCTGCTTTGCGTGTCTCTTCGAGAACTCCGCTTTGGTGTTGCAATTTCCTTCTTGAAACGGATATTCATTATTTCCTGTATAACAGTCAAAATGTGTTTGATTAAGATCCAGTTATGTAGTGTACTAACATCTAGGAGGTTGAGAAGCCTCAAAATCACGGTCTTCAGTTTCACAGTTGGAATCCGATTTTCTTTCACAAGCTTCCATTTTCACCACAACTTATCTCTCTCTCTCTCTCTCCGTAGGTAAGTTTTTCTCATATTTTGTGAAACCTGAAAACTCTTAAGCGATGAATAATACAGATAAATCATCAATATTGCATTCTTCGAAAACATAAGTTATTGTTATTAGAAGCGTCTTTGCGTTCATCGGCAACATTTTCTGGAGGCGAACATCTGAACTTTTGAAACACTTCCTAATCACTCTACAGTCTTAGGAACACTTCAAACGAGTTTCTATTGATTCCATCTCAATTATCCAGTTTATTGGTAAAGATAAATAGGTTCTAGTTCTGCTTAAAAAAAGAAAAGCAGAAGGCAGGAGAGAAATGGGAACAGAATACGTAGGAAAAAGTTACTCTGATGCATAAATAATAATTTATACGATTATGCAGGGAAGCCAATTCGATGATATGCAGACTTTTGATACCAACCGTGTGAGGAAATTTTCGTCCTTTAGATGGTTATGCGTAAAAGCGGTTTGTGCGATTATCCGTAACCCGATTAAATGGAGCTGATTACACAGATATAAAAAATTTAACTTTTTGAATCGGGTTTACATTAATTTAAGTGATTTAGATTAATTTTGCTATGCTAATTTCAAAAATAATATTTAATTTTTTCTAACACGTAAGGATTTTTCACAACCGTGAGAACAGAATCATGAATATATGCATGAATATATCAGTAATTTATAGAATTTGTTTCATTTTCTTAAAACAATATACAATCCAAGAGCCATTAAATATTGATACAATCTAAATAAAAATCACTTCTGTGAAGAGAAAAAATAGTTAATAAAAATATATATATAAAAAAACAAAATCAATGTTTTCTTACAAAATAATTTTCCTTTCCCGTCAAACGAACGTTTAAGACCTTTCTTATACGATGAAATTTCAGACGCAGAATCTCTCTTTAAATTCAAACAGTAATCCGCCATCATATTCACATTCCAGCGTCCTTGATATCGTTTTTCCATACATTTTATATCTTGGTGAAATCTCTCATCCTGTCTTCACTCACTGCACCAAGATTTTCGGGAAAGTAGTTAAAGTGAGAGTGCAGAAAATTAATTTTCATGCTCATGTTGCAACCCAGTCTCTTTAATTTTTCTAGCATAGTTGCTACGATCTCTGTAATTAGGATCCTTATTATTGCCTAGAAAAATTTGAATGATATTTCTGAAAGTAACCCATGCTTCCTTTTCTATTGTAGTCAGTTTTTCCTCAAAAGGTTAAACTTTAGTTAGCAGCTGGGCCAACAAACACCCTTTCTTTCGTCTTTGCTACTGATAAATGTGGAAAAACATTAATAAAATATTGAAAACATTCACCTTTTTATCCAAAGCCGCGACAAATTGTTTCATCAATCGGCCAGGGCTTGAAAAATGCCATGCCCGAGATGTCCGGGGCATGTAAATTATTCGCATGGGCAGGTAAAAAAATCTGGTTGCCTAGTCCGGGCAACTAAGTTTAAAAATAAAGTTTCGAATGGAATTTCCTACTACAAAAAAAAAAAAACAAAAAAAAAACAGTCATCACATATTGTGTTTCAATTCACCGCCAATTACATTACCAGAAGTTGTGTTATTGCTACGGAGTGCCAAGGGCAGAAGAATATCGCTTCTTTAATTATATTATGCTCTGGGTTCAGAAATTGAAACCAAATGGTGTTAGTCGGCAACGGGATACATGTCTCTGACGGAACTAGCCCCCGGTGTATAGAGACAAAGGAGCGAAAACTTCAGCAATAGGAACTTAGCAGAATCACTAAATTTCTCAGATACTAATCATATCATTTCATACCAATTTCAGCAGCATCTTCTTAAAACTTGAGATACACACTTTTATGCGCTGATCATTTTGAGAACAGATCCTTAAAACGTAAATGCAAAACATGTAAAAAAAATAGTTCATATTTTTTAACTTAAAAAAATAAAGGTTCAGATTTGCTATCTTAAAAGATTAGTTTTCCTGGGCATCAAACATTTAACACCTGAGCAGGTAAATAATTTCCGCACATGCCCAGGTGGACATGTAACTTTTCAGATATTTTTCGAGCCCTGAAAGCTAATTTTATGTGCAAAGGTGGTAAAATAACTTTTTCGGATCCACTAGGTTCGGGTGGAGAATGATCTTTGATCCTGTAATCAAGTTTTCTCTTTTGTGCCTTTTTTTTTTTTTTTTGATCCAGTGCTGTTTATAAGCTCTACTCAGGCGCGTACTGATAGCCCTCGCAACCCCCGCATTGCGGGAGAGCTTCTAGCTTCAGCAAAAACATTTTCCAGAATCTTTTGCGGAAACTTCATTTACTGCGGCTTTGAAAGAAGTATTAAATAGAAAAGTAATTTTCGGTTGTTTTTTTTCAAAGTTGAAATTTATGAAAACTGGATGAGGGGAAAGGACCTGAGACCTCTTTTCATAGCCATAGCAATAATTCCTATACATATATATATTAACAAAAGAATGTGAAAGAAATAACGGTTCAGGGTGTTTACCAATGAGGATAAGATGTTATGAATTACAGTTGTTTGCAGGTAACTACGCATGCTTGCTTCAGAATACAATGAACTGAAAGGTGTTATTCGCTGGGAGTAGCAGAGACCTGTGCCACGTTTTTTTTTTTTTTCTGTTTTTCAACACAAGAAAAAAGATTTTTACTATGTGCAAAATCTTGTAGCATTATGTTAAGTGCGTTTTTCTATTCAAGGTAAATAATTTAGGTGGCCTTTTTTAAGCCGCAATTTTTAATTGCTACTTATTTAGTTTCTTACTTAGTTAGTTAGTTAGTTAATTGATTTTAGTGGCGCAAGGGCCAGGCTTGGCCAAAGAGCGCCAGACACAGAACTATCAGCTAACGTTTCTTACTTATGTCCTGTATTTTCATATAAATCGGAAAAGACCATTAGACACTGTCACATGAAAGTTACGTGTTTTGTATGTATCATCGTGAGGCATTTCAAAGATTTCTTAGTTCTCTAAAAGAATAAAATTTGCATGATGTGATTAACTTTGGCGTAACTGTGTTGTGTAGTGCTTTCTGTTGGTATAAATTAGGGCAATTGCAACGTGCACATTTGTATTACATACAGTAAAGTGCAATAATTTTGGTTATGCGGAAGATACCAGTAGGCTCCAAAGACTTACTTATTAAAACGCCTATAAAACCTAGTTAATAATGCGGAATTAAAAATTTAAGTAATTGTGTGCTAATGTGTTTATGCAAAAGGGACTCGAAGGATTTTTTCCGGCGGGCACCCGAGATTTTTCAGTACGCCACTGGCTCTACTATCCCATTCACAGATGAAATATGGCATTTTTGTGTAACCACTTTACTGTCCTAATGATTTTTAAGATCTCCACAAATTTGACATTTGTATTCCTGATATCTTATTTTACTAAGGAAAAAATCTAGACTTTCATAAGATTACTTCAAATGTACTGAATGAGCAACTGGTGCTGAGTGGGAAATGTTGCCATTATATAAAAGAACTTATTTTAAGCTTCCCTTACTAGAATCAATGAACAATCTCCACTCTGATGGGTTATGAACAGTGGAAGATAAAATGCATTATAAGTCCAGGAATATCTCTGCAAAATACAAGCGACTCTTCATGAGCAGAGGATTCCGTAAATTATTTTTCTCGGTTTCTATACCATGAAAATGTTGTTGCTGGAGCAAGTAGATTCTTAACTTTGAGTCTTCATCCTAAAAGTTGTGAACTTTCCTTCGGCAGATTTAAATCGCGTACCAAGTCATTTAATTCGCTTTGTGTAAACTTCTGTAGTTTACTACCTATTTCAGGATTTCTGTACAAGTCCTCAGTTTTACTGCAATTTATCTCAACTTCTGAAGCTGATGAAAAATCTAATGATGTAGGAGGCGATGGTACAGGTAAATCAAGACCATGCGATACAGGTGTGATAGCACAGGAAGTAGTTGGGTAGATAATATTCTTTATATTTTTGCAATTGTAGCCCTTTACTGGTGTGGTTAAGCAAGAATAACATTTCTTATGACTCACTGGTTCCCGTCATATTTGAATAGCAAATGGAAGAGAGTTTTTCTTACTTTAAGTCCATTTTCTCCTTTACTCAACGCACGTGTGGCAAACTTGATGTGGGGGTCCATTAGTTGTCCTAGTCTCTAGGATTAAACCCAAATGCGCATAATACGCCTTTTTCCCGTTATATTAAGTTGCCTTTTTTTCACCACAAAACTACCACATATGTAACAAAATGAATCAGGACTATTAACACATTCTCTTGAGGCCATAACGCAGTAATAAAAAACAACACAACAGTTAAAATGAGCGAAATACGCTTCGGTCTTACAGTGTTCAAAATGGCAATTCCACAAAATGTGACAATCATTGATGTGTAACGCCATCTATTGTATCATTTTCCAATTAAAAATTTTCCACCTATTGTATCATTTTCCAATTGCGCTGTTTGCTTTAGCTGGTAAATTTAAATCTTTTGAATAACAGATTACTTTATAATAGTTTTTATTTTTGTAATATAAAAGTAAACATAATATGGGAAATTGCAAAAAATCTGTATGTGACAGAGAAAAACGGATGTGATTTTCGTGACCAGATTGCTAAAAAACCACTTGAAATTTTGCAAACCCCAGAATCATATAGGCCTGTGCTGTACTTACAAAATTGTCCACGAAGTACCGTGTCTGAAGATTATGGGGCTAGTAGTAGCTTTGCGGATAGAATATTAACCAACATCAAGATTACAGATATAGAAAAAGACGTAAAACGTTTTCACAAAAATGAAAGTTACGTAAAATCAGTCAAGGAATTCTGGGAAATGCAACCTTATCTTGGGCAACTTGCATAATGTAGTCTGTGGTTAGGAAATTTGTTTATCGTGGTTTGATTCAAAAAGCCCTAAAACTTGATAAAAATCCGCGTGTGTTTTTAAACAACACCCTTGCGTGAAGTTTCTTAAAGTGAGAAAGTAAAATAAATATCTAATAAGGCTCGAGATTTTGTTGATGCACTAACAACATAGGCCTAACTTGAGCCATTGTGTAAATGTTTTTGGGAAAAGGTGACTACAAAAATTCTGAATTTGGGAGGGGCTATTAAATGTTTGTTTTTTTAATTCTAAAGAAAGACAAATCTGTTTCACAAGTTTAGGCGTAACTTTGGCCATTTTTACTTTCTTCTTTTTTTCTTTTTCAGTAGGGGAGGGGAGCATTCTGTACAAGTGCCAAGTCTGAGTCAGGGTGGAGTGGACTAAAATTTTGGGAGTAAACTTAAAATTTCAGTTAATTTACGATTTCCAAACATGGAAAAATTATGCAGAAAGGTAAACCTGTTTCACTGATGTACGCAGAATTTTAAATTCCTTTTCCTTTTTCTTTTTTTTTCTTTTTTTTTTTTCTTTTTGGCAATTCGAGAATGAATTTTATTCACAACTGTAACATAAAGTTGAGACCCCAGTTGCTTTATAAAATTGAATTATTTGAAAGTAATAAAAATATAATCACTTACAAAAAAAAAAAAAATGGTGTGCATGAGGGGCAGGAGTTCTCCGTTCTCCTAGTTGCGCCTATAATCACATTCATACATATAGTCTCATGAAAATGTGATGAATTATCTCACCTGTTACGATAAATTGCGCCAAGAGGTGAGTTTACTCAGCAATAAAGTTACCTGCAGTCAAGGGGGTATACAGTAATTTTTTCGGGAGCTGGGGGCCATGAAAAATGGAAGATTTTGGAAAAATAGAAAAAAATAATTAAACCGTTTATTTTTTCTGATGTAAGTCGCATTTTAACCAAAAATATAAAAAAAATCAACATTTTCTGGGGGTCAAGGCCCCTTGCTCCCTTCTCTAAATACGCCCCTGCTGCGATCACGGAAATTAAAATAGATTCTACGACGCCATCTGGAAATGGCATCGCATCTGACAAAAATATAGCAATGGAATTGTATTTTGTCCGAAATATCAATGGAAAACTGGCAGGACAGTATTTAACAATGGGCTTAAGTGGGCTGCCCACAGCACAGGAAGGCATAATTTGGGGGGCGGCAAAAATAAAAGTCATAAAAGTATTGAAAAAAAAAAGGCAAAAACAGGTAGGCTCAGTTTTGATTTAGCCGTCAGCTTGGAAAGTAGGACTACGACTTGCAGTTCGGAGGGTCGAAATGAACTAGTCGAGTATGGTTTCAAAGCGTTTATTTAATTTGTTAAAGCCAACACAGGTCTATGATATGAAAAGCAGCTTACATAATTTTTACAAATAATTCTGGATACATTGCGAACACAAAGCAGATAGATACACGAATCACCCAACGTGGTGTTGTCTTCTTGGGCTTCTTAAATTCCTCATCACTTGCTCTTGCCTCTCGTTTTGATTTTCTACACTTTTGCTTGCGTTCATTCTTCGAATTGTCGAAAATGTTAACCCGTTCACACGAAAACAATTTATTTTTATTTTAGTTTAAACCACTTCGATATGTTCTTTATAGATTCGAATAGATCTTGTCGAGAGCTTTAAAACGATACCCCGTACAGTCCTTTTGCACTCACGGTTGTCCAGGTAAACCGCTATATCGTCAAAAGTGTTCACCGGTTCACAAGAAAACATTTTTTTTTAAATGTTCAGTTCAAACCATTGCGAAATGTTCTTCGTAAATTTGAATAGATCTCGTCGAGAGCTTCGAAACGATACCACGCACAGTCGTGTTGCGCTCACGGTTGTCGAGATAGATTGAGTCAAACGCGGCGGCACACCCAGAAATATTGCATCATCTCCTCCGCGAACAGGGAGCTAGGGGAGCGTCGCGCGCACGATGTATTGCGCAGTATGCAAATTGGACTCCATGCTGTTTACGAATATGCTAACACTATTAGTGTGCGGCACGTATTTTTAAAGCTATAATGATTTCAATTGGGACCTATTTTTGTTACAGGCGGTCAGCGGTAAGTCGCCCCATGTTATCCGCGGAGTTAGACGTAGTCCTACGTTATAAAAAGAAAGAAGAGGTAGAACGTGAGAGAACGGAAAATATTCACAACCGATGTGTTGTGACCTTATAAATTCTATTCTATATAAACAGTACTAAAGAAAGTCACTTCCTTTAAGGCACAAAACTTTAATAGTAAATCTAATCGAACACCACTCTGTAACTATGAAAAATAGCTTGTCAGCCTAACGGTATAGAACATAAACATAAGCTTAACTACATGGTGCGTCTATCTCCTCAGTTGCACCCAAGGAGGTTAGAATAAGGTATCTGGAGATGCCCTTGTTAATGAAGCAGCACCACTTTGCGTTCAGCCTATAACTGCGAGCGACGGCTGTCAACGTGTGGGGAAGCTGATGGTTTTCAAGGTTATTGCAATGGATTTTGTGTTGGCCGAATCGCCTTCTTTCGTCTCAAATGTTTTCAATTTCGCATCGTAACTTGTTGACAATGTGTGAGACAAAGCTGAATTTATAAAATTCTTAATTATTATGAGGCTCCTTCCCATTTTTATTTTAAATTGAAGTACACGAACATTAGTGCTAATTCTAAACAAAACATAACGTTAAATTGTAAACTTCACTCCTGTAAGAAGTACTGTATATTTCTTTCCGGTTTGATATTAGCACGGTTTCTACAACCAAAAACCACGCAATTCCAAAATACCAACAGATGAAATGACATAGGTATCATGTAAACAATGGCAAACTCTCACACTTTGCGGCTTCACGGTTAAGAAACCAAGGCATTTTCAGAAGTATTATTCTAGCCTCCTTGGTTGCACCAAAGCTTTCTGCCGCTAGTGTAGTTTTGAAAACAATACGTGCGTTCAAAGCACGCAAACAATCTTGTGCGCTACATGACGTATTATCACACGCGACGTCATAGACAATTACGTATCAACTACAAGAAGATGTATAATGAAAAATAATAATGATCATGAACGAAATACGGGATTTTTTTTTTTTTTTTTTTGATTGGAGGTTTAACGACCACCGTGAGCAACTCAATGGGCTATAAGCAGTCGCCCGTCCCTAATTTAGGCTCACTGGTTCCAGGTAAGGGAGAGAGCCAGTGCCGTAAGACAAACACAACATCCATGCCTCACCGGGATTCAAACCCGGACCCCTTACGGACGAACGATCAGAGGCCAGCGCCTTAGACCACTGCGCCACCGGGGCGGCAAATACGGGATTACGCCATATAATACAAATTTTGAAGATGACAATCCGATTTTTGGCGTAAATGTGACAAGAATGGTAAGTCAGATAATATCCGAAAACTTAAAAATGTTCATCGTCTTGGAGCAGGTGCTATCTGGGAGACGCGGGTTCGAGACCCGTGCTCCAGGACGATGAAAATTTTTAAGTTTTCGGATATTATCTGACTTACCATCCTTGTCACATTTATGCCACAAATCGGATTGTCATCTTCAAAATTTGTGACAATAATGATATAATTAATGCAATGGTAAAAGCTAGAAGGTGACGAGAATTAGGCATCGAGAGGGAGGGTTGTAAGTTTACCTAATTTCATTAGAATTTTTAATAGATACTGTATTCCGGTAGCTTTAAAATCACTTGTGGATTATTTATAATTTTTAATTCTCATTTAAAGATTTTATCCGACTGAACTGGTAATTCGTGCTTAAAGAAAATATGCTGTGTGTCATTGATACTGGGCATTTTTTATACTAAATAGGTTAATTGAAGCCATAAAAAGTTGTAAGAAGTATCGAATCATAAAGATTAGAGCCGCCCCGGTGGCGCAATGGTCTAATCGATGGCCTCTGATCATTGTTCGAATCCCGGTGAAGCATGGATGTTGTGTTTGTCTTACGGCACTAGCTCTCTCCCTTCCCTGGAGCCAGTGACACTAAATTAGGGACAGGCGACTGCTTATATCCCATTGAGTTGCTCACGGTGGTCGTTAAACTTCCGATCAACAATCAACAGCAACAACATGTGATTTCCTTTGTATGCACCCGACTGTGTTTCGGTGGGTTCGTGAGTGACGCGAATAAATGCGCTGTGCTATACGTAAATACACTGAAGTAAAAACTGGTACACCAATCTAATACTTGGTAGGTCTCCCACGGGAGCGCAGGACTGTAGAAATACGAAGGAGCATGGACTCCACTAGCTTCTGGAAATATGCTGTATGCAATGCACACCATACTTCCAGCAGAGCGTTCCACAATTCGGGTGTATTCCGAGGTCTCGGATTCCTGTGTTCGATAGCGCGTTGCATGGCATCCCAAATGTGTTCTCTCACATTCATATCTGGGGACTTGGGTGGGAATGGCAACACCCCAAACTCAGATGAATGTTCCTCTAACCATAATGTGGCATCCCGACACTTGTGTGGAGGTGCATTGTCCTGCTGGAACAGGCCCAACCCCTCAGCATGAATGCAGGACATGAACGGGTGTACCTCGTCAGAAAGGATTCGCACACAGCGTTGGCCGGTCACAGACGTTTGTAGACGTACCAGGTGTCCCAGTGAAGTCTACCTAAGCACACCCCATACCGTTACGGACACCCCACCAGCCGGTACAGTTCCCTGCTGATAGGCGGGATCCACGGCTTCATGGGGTTTGCGCCACACACGAATCCTTCCATCTGCCAAATACAGTTTGTAACACGACTCGTCAGATAAGGCTACTTGTATCCAGTCATCAAGAGTCCAGTGGCTGTGTTGCCGTGCCCAAGCGAGGCGCATAACTCTGTGTCGTGCACCCATCAAGGCGACTCGAGTTGGGCGTCGGCTCCCAAAGCCCATATCGTGCAGGGTAGGTTGCACAGTCCGGACGCTGATGCTTGTTGAGGCTCCAGCATTGAATTCTGATGATACCTGCGAGAGTGTCGGGTAAAACGATTCTTGAAAGCCAACGATGGTCACGTTCACCCAATGTCTTTTTACGGCCACACTGGTATCGTAGGTTGGAGGTTTTGCCGGAATTCTTGTAGTCGCGGTACACCCTTGCAATGGTCGTCCGTGAAAATCCGAACTTCGTTTCTACCTCCGAAATACTATGGCTCATCTCACGAGCGCCAGCTATGACACCGCGTTGAAAATCGCTTAAATCGTTATTACTTGTCATTCTCATGCCGAAACCAGCTCTGACAGCTGGTAAGGATGTCTATCGCTTTATATACGAACTGGCGCACGCAACCGAGTACGCGCGTAGGTAACGTTGCTATGTATTTTGCATAAGCTCGTTTGTACCAGTTTTTCTGGCACTTCAGTGTACACTGCTGTTAATAGAAATTGCAACGCTATGAAGAAATACTCGGATTTACACGAAACTTGCAGGGTAGATACCGCACCGTGAGAGATGCGAATTACTACAATTGCAGTGCACATGCACTTGTGAGGCGCGCGTATCGCCGTCGGAAACGTCGCACAAGGGAGTATATAAAAGAAGGCGTACAGGGAGCAGGTTTTTAAACTTGCTATCGCTAAAGTCTACCATACGCAGTTGTTAACATGCAAACATGCCGCATAGGAGGACGAGACAACCATACGAACACTTGACGGAGTTTGAAAGAGGTAGAATCGTTGGACTCAGAGAAGGTGGTTTATTATACCGTGATATTGCTGCACGCGTTAGGGTAGCGCAACTACCGTAATGCGTACATGGCGTCAACGGACAGCAGAAGGTTCTACGCATCATCGTGCATGGTCTGGAGCTCGAAATCGCTCGACCGAGTGGGAAGACAGACACTTGCACCGTATGGCCGTGACGTCGCTCACAACAATATCCACGACACTTGCGCTGCAATGGAGGATGGTCACTCATCGCCCGATATCTGCAAGCACTCTTCGTCACCGATTTCTGAAGATAGGACTAGTTGCTCACCGTCCTTTGCTGTGACTTCCCTTGACTCTGAACCAGCGATTGCAGTGGTGCTGCGAACGTCGAAACTGGAGTGCTGAATGGGAGCATATTGTGTTTTCGGACGAGTCCAGATTCAATGGAATGCATCACGACGGGCGAATTCTTGTTCGCAGATATCCGGAAGGCTGCATTGTGCAGCGCCAAACCGGTCCTACGCCGAGCGTTATGGTCTGGGGTGTTATTGCGTTTCATTCACACACTCGCCTACTACTACGCATCAAAGGCACACTGAACAGCCAACGTTACATCATGGAAGTTTTGGAAGCTGAGCTTCTACTCTTCCTTCAGACGATCTCGGGAGCCGTCTTCCAACAAGGTAATGCCCGACTCCATATTGGTCGTACTGTCCAAGACTTACTTTGTTCTCATCAAGTCGCTCGTCTGCTGTGGCCTGCTCGCTCACCAGATTTGTCGCCTATAGAAAACGTCTGGGGTGTCATCGCGCAACGACTGGCTCGCATGGCCTCGCCGCCTGTCACAACCAACGAATTGTGGATGCGTGTAGAAGCAGAATGGAATGCAATACCGCAGACGACCATCCAAACTCTGTTTCATTCGATCCCATGGCGTGTGGGGTTGGTTATCACCGCCCATGCTGAATTTGCTTATTACTAATTTTGTGACCTTCCTCATCACGAACCGGTATGTAATGGTGATTGTTTGCAGCTTGTAACACAACCAAATCACTTCCATAAATTAAATTGTGATTGTTTGCAGCTTGTAACACAACCAATCACTCCCATAAATTAAATTGTGATTGCTTGTTTCTTTCTTGGTGTTGCAATTTCTATTAATAAGAGTGTAAATGTATGCCCTCGAATCACACTCGTTTTATTTCCCACCCACAGAGATCTTGGCATCCGAAAGATGCATTGCATAAATTATCTACAAAGAGTACCAGGGTACTTTCTCGACTTTTTGTTTGAACTTCTTTTTCCGAGAGTTTTCCTTATATCGTAGTTATGTTTCAGGCATACATGTTGTCGTCTGCGCACGACGCAGACATCATAAAGTGAGAAAGAGGCATTTTCTCACTTTATGAAACGTTACAAATGGATCTATAACAAAAAGCAGAAAAGTACAACTCAGGTTTTCACTAAGAGGTTCTTTTCAAAGAACCTTTCCGCTTCAACATCACCTGAGCTCTCATCAGAAGAAGAGAGCTCAGGTGATGTTACACTCGCCATGGCCGTCAAGTGATCTCTACTCTCGCCATGGCCGTTTGAGGAATTTATGAGTATTATGTGTACAAATAAGTTTTAAAGCGGGGTTTTTTTGGTGACGTAATCGCAAATTTACATATCGGACGTTCCCCCGGGTTGTTGTCATGTGACCGTAACTGGTCCAGAGTGTAAAACGTGACACAGAAGTTTTTGCCCAACAGTCAAACGCACTTGCGCATCGGTAGGTGAAAGATGGCAAGCGATACCGCATTTATTCAACACTGCATTCGTTACGAATTTCATTAAGGAAAAAGTGCTGCAAAACCATGTGCATCGATCTGTTATGTTCTGGAGGAGAATATTTTATCAAAAAGCACGTGTGAGTTTTGGTTTAGACGGTTTAAAGCAAGTGATTTAGATGTTAACGATCGAGAACGCAGCGCCGCGCCGCAGAAGGTTGCACACGAGGAACTGCAAGCATTGCTGGATGAAGATTCGTCTCAAACGCAAAAAGAACTAGCTGATCAACTTGGGGTAACTCAGCAAACCATTTTCAATCGTTTACGTGCAATGGGAAATATTCAAAAGGAAGGAAAATGGGTGCCACATGACCTGAGCGAGATGAACAAGGATGAGCGTGTCATGAAGTGTTTGAATCTGTTGAATAAACAACACAGAAAGTCTTTCCTGTGGAAAATCGTTGCGGGTGATGAAAAGTGGATACGGTACGACAATCCTAAACGCTAAAAACACGGGGTAGACCTCGGTGAAGCAGCGACTTCGACATCGAAACGCAATATTCACTCCAAGAAAGTTCTGCTGTGCATCTGGTGGGATATGACGGGTGTGCTCTATTATGTACTACTGGAACAGAGCCAAACTGTTATTGCTGATCGCTACAAGCAACAGTTGCTGCGATTGAAGCAGGAAATCTGTCGGAAACGTCCATTCACAGGCAAAGGATTGCGTCCCGTGAAACTACTGCATGACAACGCTAGGCCGCATGTCGCGAAATCGGTCAAGGAAACGTTATTGACGATTGGCTGGGAAGTTTTGGAGCACCCGGCGTGTAGTCCCGACATAACTCCTTCAGACTATCATTTCTTCCGATCGATGCAACATGGTTCGTCTGCTGTACGGTTCCGGACATGTGACGAAGTGCAAAAATGGGTTGACGACTTCATCGCGTCACACGACGAAGTATTCTTTATGGCTGGAATCCGTCAGCTGCCGGACCCGGTGGAGGAAGGAGATAGATAATGACGGCACATATTTTGATTCGAAAAGGTATTGTTGTTTTCTCTCGAATTACATGTTGCGTTGTCTTAAAACGCTTTAAAACTTATTTGTACACCTACTACATTTAAATAAATTTAAGTGGGTTAAATCAGTTTCTGGCCGAATTAATCTGTATTGAAGAAACCTTTCGATTCTATGACGTTACCCTATTTCATAGCTTGTAATAAACGTTTTCGTCTCGCTTATTGGTCGGGATGACTTCCGAGTGTTTCACTACGAATTCCAATCAAGGAATTTCTTTTTTAACAAAAAATGTTCGGGAGAGGATTTTCCCCAGGAAATTAAATTTTACTAGCGTAATGCTCGACGAAAATCGCAGACCAGTTCCAACTTTCCCAGTTTCCAACTTGAAACAATAATTCGACAAACTGAATCATTTTTTTTTTTTTTTTTTCATTCATAATGCCACTGAAGGAAGCGGAGGTTTCATAAACGAAACTCAAGGAGACCGTGTTGCACGTGTCTGTTGTTAGGAGCAGCGTTGCTTCACGTGCCAGCGAAACCCAGCGTTATCCTATCGGCGCAGGACTTCTTATCTGATAAGGAGCTTTTTCTTAAGAAAACATATGAAGCGTGTTTACTTAAGAAGACGTGGACTTTCAACGTGCTATCTAAGAAGAGATGGCCATAAGCTGACAATAACAAAAGGAAATTTATGCTGTGCGGACAGATGATAAAGATGCGCAAAAATTGTTTTTCAAGTTCCCCTCCGTATTGGCGTTACTCCAAATCATATATCAATTTATATTTTGTGTCTCACAGGAACATTGTGAACTCGTGAGGGTTTTTTTTAAGTTTGGTAGTGAGGATGATGGCAATCCGATGATTCATTTGTTTATCGATATATTTTTTTTATGTACTCGTATTTTTCTTCGTGTCAATTAAGTTCGTTTAGGAACATCAAGTTCAACTGTTTTTACATTTACATTCTTTCAATGAATTTTTTTTCATGCAATTCTCTTCGCCTTCATGTTAATTTGAAAGATGATTAATATTTTCTATATATGCAGGTATGAAATATTTACCACATCTTTTTCTTTTCTTTCTTTTTTCTTTTTTTTCTTTTTCGTAATGTAATGTTTTTGGCATTCACCGTTTTTTTTTTTTTTAGATGTAATGTTTTTTTTTTCGTTTACGTCACTACTTAGAACATTACTGTCGCACTGTCTGTCATTTTAACTCGCAGCATTGTAACTTCGAAGTTTTAAGCAACGGATAGTTAGCACACAAAAAATCCTTAATTACAGCCTGAGCTAAATTACATGACCTAACTACCAGAAAAGAGTCGATTTCAACTTACGAAAATCACTGTCCTTTATTATCCAAATATTTCAGGTCAATAAAGCATCTATGATAATCATTAGCAGCACAATAACGAGTAGTTCTATTTTTTAATGAAAACCACAGCATCTTTACGTATAAAAAAGTGGTGAAAATACAACGTAACGCAACATTAATCTATCCCTTCCACACAACATCGCACACTTTCTCGCTGCTTGCTCCAACATTATTTAGCTCGTTCTTATCTGTAAACACGCACTCTGACTTTAAGACTGTTGCCAACATACATTCAGCGAATGAGAAAATATAACGTTAAGGTTGAAAGCGCTTAAAGAGAATTGACTGAAAATTTACAAAGAGAAAGAAACTAAAAATCAAAGTAAATAAGAGTATACGTCATAAAATCTCGACCAGAGCATGTATTTTTTACTTTAGGATCTCAACTCAGTTGTAGTTGATGATTTCTTTTTTTTTTTATCTTTTTTTTTTTACCATCTTTTAAGCACGTACGCAAAACCACGCACACATTGATCACTTTTCAGTTCGTCCAGAGTTGGAAACGTGTCAAAAATTTTTGACTCGGACCCGGACGTCACAAAATTGTACCCGACCCGTATCTGACCCGGACAATTCTGCTTTGAACTTCGAAACTAAATTTATAATTATACATAATCATATAATATATACACTGAAGTGCCAGAAAAACTGGTACACCAGTCTAATACTTGGTAGGGCCCCCACAGGAGCGCAGGGCTGCAGAAATATGACGGGGCATGGACCACTAGCTTTTGGAAATATGCTGTATAGGCAATGCACACCATACTTTCTGCAGACCGTTCTGCAATTCGGGTGTATTCCGAGGTCTCGGATTCCTGTGTTCGATAGCGCGTTGCATGGCATCCCAAATGTGCGCTATCACGTTCAGATCTGGGGACTTGGGTGGGAATGACAACACCCCAAACTCAGATGAATGCTTCTCTAACCATAATGTGGCGTCCCGACACTTGTGTGGAGGTACGTCAGCAGGAATGCAGGACATGAACGCGTGTACCTCGTCAGAAAGGATGCGCACATAGCATTGGCCGGTCACAGACGTTTGTAGACGTATCAGGGGTCCCAGTGAAGTGCAGCTAATTACACCCCATGCCATTATGGACCCCTCCCCCTTCACCACCAGCCGGTACAGTTCCCTGTTGATATGCGGGATCCATGGCTTCATGGGGTTTGCACTACACACGAATCCTTCCATCTACCCGATACAGTTGGAAACGCGACTCGTCAGACCAGGCTACTCGTTTCCAGTCTTCAAGTGTCTAGTAACGGTGTTGCCGTGCCCAAGCGAGGCGCATAGCTCTGTGTCGTGCACTCATCAAGGGGACTCGAGTTGGGCGTCGGCACCCAAAGCCCATATCGTGCAGAGTACGTTGCACAGTCCGGACGCTGATGCTTGTTGAGGCTCCAGCATTGAATTCCGATGATACCTGCGAGAGTGTTGCACGCCTATCGCGTGCAACACTCTCGCAGGTATCATCGGAATTCAATGATGGTCACGTTCACCCAATGTCTTTTTACGGCCACACTGGTGTCGTAGGTTGTAGGTTTTATCGGAATTCTTGTAGTCACGGTACACCCTTGCAATGGTCGTCCGTGAAAATCCGAACTTCGTTTCGACCTCCAAAATACTGTGGCCCATCTCACGAGCGCCAACTGTGACACCGCGTTGAAAATCGCTTAAATCGTTATTACTTGTCATTCTCATGCCGAAAACAGCTCTGACAGCTGGCAAGGATGTCTATCGCTTTATATACGCTCTGGTGGACGCAACCGAGTACGCGCGTAGGTGACGTTCCTATGCATTTGGTATAAGCTCGTCTGTACTAGTTTTTCTGGCCCTTCAGTGTATATTGCTCAACTGGAAGAAGTATTGCTCCCGCCTGGATGGCTGAAAGGGATGATCCCATTTGAGCGCCTTTTATCTGTTTGTAAATTTGGCCTTGGAAGCTGAAGTAGCTGGAATTTGAGACCAATTCCATTAATTTGAAGATGTTGTGGCAGTACTCCTGGGAATAAAGTGACGAATTAGTTATGGCTTCTTTTAACGTTCCGATGGCTTCCGGCACAAGTACCGAAGGGTAAAGAGAAACAACGTCGAAACTGCCGATAATGTCGCTTTGTTGGACAGAAATTTGTTTAACTTTCATGATAAAATCTACAGTGGAAGATATTATAAAGTTTTATTCCGGGAGATGATTAGCCAGGAATTTGGATAGTTCCTTCTTTAAAAAATATGTCGGTGCGGACCTCCTTGATACGATGGGTCTCAATGGATTATCGGGCTTGTGATGTTTAAGTCATCCGAAGAGCCTCGGTATCTGAGGAGGTAACTTGATGGCTTTCTTAAGATCATCCGGGATAGCAGGCAGCCTGGCAGGTCTTTGCACTTGAGCAATCCAACAATTTAGAGGATTCTTATGCAGTACTGTGGATCCAGAATCGGAGACGAAGCCTTGGAGTTTCTGATTGTAAACTATATCGACAACTGAGACTCAAACTGGAGAAGCAACTGTCTCACCTCGAATTTCTAAGGGATTCCTAAATTCCTTAATATCCCTAAGTTCCTTAATTTTAAGATTTCGGTAAGAGGAGCATGGTTCGAAAAGGAAAAGGACAAATTTCTCCGCCGTACCCTACCAAGGATAGTAAACCTGAAAAGAAAAGGCAGTGATCTAAGCGATCACTTATGACCATTCGTCCGAAAAGAGACCGTATTCGGATCCCGGTGGGATATGGATGTTGTGTTTGTCTTACGGCACTGGCTCTCTTCCTTTCCTGGAGTTCAGTGGCCCTAAATTAGGGAATTAGGGGTGTGAGACTGCTTATAGCTCATTGAGTTGCTCACGATGGTCGTTAAACCTTAAAAAAAAAAAAAAAAAATACAAGGAAGAGCCCGGAACACATACAAAGCTATACAAACGAAAATTAAATTTACAGAAATGGAATAACGAATTGACAATGTAGTGAGACAACGAATGCATATCGTTTGAATAAAAATCAATTTTTTAAGTATTCTGCTCATAGCTTGCAACAAAACTGACGGAAACTACTAAAATTAAAATTACAATGGTAGCCTGTTATAACGCTGGTACACGACAACAAGGAGATAACCGCGTTATAGAGGTACCCACGGTATATCCGAATTTGAGTATGTATTTGTCTGTTCATGTATTTTGTTTAGAGGACACGATCGGACCCACGTTAAATCCGATTCCGCGGTATATATAACCGACCACGTTATATCAGGCTTCCGCTGTATTGTAAGAAGTTTAATGCAGACTGCACAGTGTAAAGTATATTAAAGTTCAAAAAAATTTTTTTTTTTTTATTCGAGGTTTAACGACCACCGTGAGCAACTCAATGGGCTATAAGCAGTCGCCCGTCCCTAATTTAGGGTCACTGGTTCCAGGGAAGGGAGAGAGCCAGTGCCGTAAGACAAACACAACATCCATGCCTCACCGGGATTCGAACCCGGACCCCTTTCGGACGAATGATCAGAGGCCATCGCCTTAGACCACTGCGCCACCGGGGCGGCCAAGTTCAAAATTGCAATCTTTCAAGGACTCCCCCTTGCACCCTTGACTGCAAAGAATTGAGCTGATTTTTATTAGGTCCCCCCACCCCCTCTCTCTCACAACAACTTATGTTTAAGAGTTTCCGGCACCTTTTCCTCCAGAACAATAAAAACCGCTGCATATACACTGAGCCGCCCTGGTGGCGCAGTGGTCTAAGGCGCTGGCCTCTGATCATTCGTCCGTAAGGGGTCCGGGTTCGAATCCCGGTCAGGCATGGATGTTGTATTTGTCTTACGGCACTGGCTCTCTCCCTTCCCTGGAACCAGTGTCCCTAAATTAGGGACGGGCGACTGCTTATACCCCATTGAGTTGCTCACGGTGGTCGTTAAACCTCCAATCAAAAAAATATATATATATACACTGAAGAGCAATTGAATTAGAGACAGCTGGCGTTGTGCAAATGTGGCGCTGTGAGCGGCCCTGTAAACGGAAACGACATGACGTATGCAGCGATCCGACAATATCAGGAGTGATGCGACGGAAATCAGTAAGAGTCGGACGCAGTATGGGTAAGACGAAGGATCTAAGCGCATTTGATCGTGGGCAAATTGTCGGGGCCCAACGAATGGGTCACTCCATCTCGGAAGTCGTGCAGGCACTGGGATTTTCACGAGCCACTGTGTCACGGGTGCACCGTGAGTACATCGAATCCGGTAAAAACCATCCCTGCAAAGGCCAACTGCCGTGGACAACAGCGTGTGGATGAGCGGGGTCATCTTCGGCTGGCTCGCATTGTAACAGCGGATAGACGGGTCACATTGCAACAGCGGATAGACGGGCCACAATGGCAGGATACGAGTACGGTGCAACCCACATGAAGCGATGGATCCTTCTTGCCAGCAGGGTACTCTTCAAGCTGGTGGGTGTGGCATTCTCGTCTGTGGACAGTTTACGTGGACTGAAATGGGACCCCTGGTACGTGTGACATCGTCCCTCACAGGTCAACGTTACCGGGATATCCTGGACGACCATTTGTTCCCGTTTGTGCGTCTTCAACATCCCACTGGGGACCTCATCGTGCAACGCTCTCGAATGGTTGGATGAACATTCCACCGACGTGACCTTGCTTCCTTGGCCAGCTAGGTCCCCTGACCTCAATCCCATCGAGCACATCTGGGATGCCATCGAGAGAGATGTTCGAGGCTCTAGCCCCCTCCATCAAATCTTCGTGAACTGTGGGAGCTTGTTCAGGTATCGTGGATCCGTATGGCTTCCCAACGCTTCCGGTGTCTTGTCGAGTACATGCCGAGACGAATCGCCGCCGTCATCAGAGGCGAAAGGTAGTGCTACACGTTACTAGACAGGTATCTCTAATTCAATTGCTTTTCAGTGTATGTATAATGACTGCGAAATTACTAGTTACTGGTAAGTATGGTACGAGCATTTGAGCAGCCATATTCATATCGTTTGTTTAATAACTTATATTGAATGCAAGTGTTCACCGAATTTCGAGAAACGTTTCTTTAATGCAATTTGTTCACGAAAATAAGCACACCCGACAAAAGAATAGTCACCGCTGTCAGAACTTACCCAATAACGGGTGACGGCGCCTTTTGCGTTGATAACAGCATGAATCCGGTGTGGTAGAGACTCCACGAGGTTGTGATGTATTGAACATCGATTTACAGCTACTCGTGCGTCAATTGGTCCCGAAGTTTCGCCAGAGTACGTGGGTGTCTATTCCGGCGT
The DNA here is from genome assembly GCA_039090855.1 of Macrothele yani. Classification (NCBI taxonomy): domain Eukaryota; kingdom Metazoa; phylum Arthropoda; class Arachnida; order Araneae; family Macrothelidae; genus Macrothele; species Macrothele yani. The sequence goes on from CM077004.1 coordinate 47,546,696, forward strand.
TTCACCTTCTGTTCCAAATGATCTCACGGATTTTCAATAGGATTCAAATCTGGGGATTTGGCGGTCCAGTCGAGGTGACTGTGTTCGTGATTGCTCGTCGTGCCACTCAGACGCAGTTTTAGCACTGTGTATACGGCGATTGTCGTCATGGAAGACAGAAGTGACAATTTGTTGCTGCTCCTGGAGATGTAGGGCAAAGGGCAAAACTTCGTCATTCAGAATACGGAGATACGCATGCTGGTTCAAATTCATCGTCACTGCAACGAGAGGGCCTGTTTCACGGTACGAAAAACATCCCAAAACAACACAGAACCCCTTCCAGCTGGAACAAAACACCTTCGACACAAACAGGATTAAAGGCTTCAGGGCCTGCGATGCACTCATCACCTCCTATTATTGGAGTGCAGGCAAAAACAAGACTCATTAGACCAAACTGCTCGTTTTCAATTTCACACAGTAGAGTTTTGGTGCCTCCGAGCCCATTGATAACGTGCGACTTGCTGTAAAAAAAGACCTCTTCCGTGGTACTTTGCTCCAGATGTCCTTCGCATGCAGATCTCGTCGCAATGTCCTTTCGGAAATTGATTGGAGTGGTCTTTCATTGACAATTCGGGGCAATTATTGCCTGGTTTGAAACCGATTTGCAGTTACTAGGGGTGAAACATGGTGACGGTCCCTGTTGGTAAGAATCGTTTTCCGGCCACAGTTGCGCCGCCGATTTTCAGTTGACTGCGAACTACACCCGCGGGACAGTACACTTCGACACACCAACAAATTGGACGACTTCACTCATTTTGTGTCCGTGGACACGGCCAAACCCGATGGCTCCTTTTTGCCACTCAGTCACGTCTGTCTTACGACCCATATTGCAGACTAAATTCAACAAACACGTTGCTCTTCACCACTTCACGGGACAGAAATCACCCTGTAGACCACGTCAGTGCTATTTCTCTGCAAACAATGCTATCACGGCCCCCTCTTTACCACCGGTAACTTCGTACTGTCATTTCTCTTAGGGGTGACTAATTTTTTGTTCGGTGTGCTTAGTTTTGTATTTTTCACGCAAGTTTTCTTATTTTTTTAATGTACACTTCTGTTTGTGAAAATTGCAACACTATGAAGGATTACCGGCCCGCCTCGGTAGCGCAGTGGTCTAAGCGATGGCTTCTAATTACTCGTCCGAGATGAATTCTGGTTTCAATTCCAATGAGGCATGGATCTTTGTCTTACGGCGCTGGCTCTATCCTTTCCCTGGAACCAGTGGCCCTAAATTAGGGACGGGCGACTGCTTATAACCCACTGAGTTGCTCACAGTAATCGTTAAGCCCCCAATTTAAAAAAATGGATTACTGGTATTAGCATGAAACTTACAAGATATGTACAACAGGCTGGGACATGCAAATGATTAAAACCTCAGTGAAAATGCGCCTGCGGTTTCGGAGCAGCACTTTTTTAAGTGTCTGATCTTGGGTACAGAGCTGGCTCAAACGAGATGTTGAAATCCGACACTGAGTCGAAAGGTTGTTTCTTGTGTCTCATTTATGCCCCGTCGCCGAAGAAGGTCGCATTATGAACATGTGACGGACTTTGAGCATGGACGTATTGTTGGATTGAGAGAAGCTGGATTTTCCTACTGCGGAATTTCCACTCGTACAAAACGAAACGTCAGTACAATGATGCGAACGTGGCTTAAGTGGACATATTAGGCTCGGACGCACGGAAGTCCGCGAAATGGGCCGCAAAATCGTAAGTCTGTACGGGATGATAAACACCTCTCTACCTTATATAGCAGTGACCGATCGCACGGCGATATCCACGGTCTTAGCGCAGCATTGAAGTACAGTCATAGATCAAGCTCTGCCCTCCAGCACATTTCTACGTCATCTGCTCACCAGAGGATTTGTCGCTTATAGCCCATTGCTGCGCATTCCATCGACACTCAACCAAAGAATATAAAGCTGCGTGTGAAGAACGTCAACTCTCGTAGAGATAACGTAAAACATGCGACAACAGCGCCACCACAAGCTAAGAGATTATGTGCTCTTCCGGAAAGCAAACATTCAGGAGCAAAAGACGTTAAGGGACTACGGCAGTGAAGCTTTTCTTTGATCCACGATGGTTTCCTTCGATCTGATGACAATTTGCTTAGAACAGTTTTTCTTTTTTGTTGTTGCTGTTCTTGTTGTTTTCTGATATCCCGCTCGTCCCTTATTTTGGTGAAAAAAATAGTAAATTAGTATTACTATTAAAATTAAATTTCAGCAAATATTACAGTTAGGCCTAATGATCCGTACAAAATGCAGACATTCCCTAGTATTTGGCATTACTGAAAATGTTTCTGTAAAACTGAAGAACAAACAAAAGATTTAACTAACCCGATTGGCGTAGCAAAATTAACATATCCGATTGCGAAGTGATTATGCTACCGAGAAGGTCACAATCACGTGCTGTGAGTAGCTCGGCTGACTGTTCTGTCAAAGTTCTTGACCAGAATTGAAGTCAACAGAAATACGTATGCGCAGTCTGCTCCGGCATCAGCCTGTATGTTGGTTTCTGTGCGCTGCATCTTGTATCTTAGGATATGTCGGCGCTAGATACGTTTCGCCGAGCCTTAACTTCTTCTCAGTTAGATATTCTTTGACTCAACCACAGACGCTCCAGGCTGCAATGGGGTCCCGAAAATAGACACTGCCGCGACTAGGTCGTGTTTTCTGACGAGTCACGATTCAATTTAATGCACCATGATGGTCACATGTGTGTTCGAAGACATCGTGGTGAACGGCACCTTGCAGAGTCATACCGGCCCAACGCCAAGCGTCATGGTTTGGGACGCCACTGGGTTCAATTCGCCATCTCGCCTGATACGAATTGAGGGAATCCTCAATAGCCAGCAATACATCAAGGATGTTTTAGAGGCAAATGTGATACCCTTCCTTCAGAGTTATCCTGGAACTATATTCCAGCAGGACAATGCTCGGCCACATTTAGCTCGGAATATCTAAGACCTCTTTGGGATGCCATTGGGTCCAATTTACGATCTCGCTTGATGCGAAATGAGGGAATCCTCAATAGCTATCGATGCATCAGAGATGTTTTAGTGGCAGAAGAGGTACCTATCCTTCAAAGTTATTCTGGAACTATATTCCAGCAGGACAATGCTCGGCAACATTTGGCTCGGAATGTCCACGATCTCTTCCCTGCACGGCAGATACCGCTTGTTCTACATGTTCTCCGGATATGTCGTCGGTCGAACATGCTGGGACACGGTAGCTAAGCGACTGTCCCGTCAAGGACCTCCGCCAATCACCACAAATGATCTCTGGTCTCGCATAGAAACAGCCTCGAAGGCATAGAAACAGCACTAGGACGATATCAAAATCCTCTTACATTTTGTGCCACGCTGTTTAGAGGATGTTATTGTTGCTCGAGGTGACTTCACACGATACTGAGTTTCAAAAAATCTTGTATAGCTCTACAGATATAATCAGTTATCTCCTATAACATGGGGATTCTGTGATATCATCATCATCATCATCATCATCATCATCATCATTGTCAACCATTATCAATCCACTGCTGGACGAAGGTCTCCCCAAGTTTCCTCCACAACGGTCTGTCTTGTGCCAGTCTCCTCCATGTCACTCCCGCATATTTTCGAATTTCATCTACCCATCTCCCATGTGGTCTTCTTCTGGGTCTTTTCCTGTCCCTTGGAATCCAATCTAAAATTTCGGCTGTCCATCGATGGTCTGTCCTTCTGGCAGTATGTCCAGCCCATTGCCATTTCAGGGATTTAACTCTGATCATGATGTCTTTCACTCTCGTCATTTTTCGGATCCACGAGTTCCTCTTCTTATCTCTCCTGGTTATACCAAGCATGCACCTCTCCATGCTGCTTTGAGTTGTCTGCAGCCTTTGTATGTCTCTTTTAGTTAAGGTCCACTTCTCTGCACCATACGTAAGCACTGGAAGGATGCATTGATCAAACACTTTTCTTTTAAGACATAATGGCATATTGCTCTTGAAAATTATGCTGTTTCTTCCAAAAGCTCTCCAGGCAAGTTTTGTACACCGATTAATTTCTTCATCAATGTGGCCCTCACTTGATATCTGCTGTCCAAGATAAGCTTACGTGTCTGTTATCTCCAGCTTTTCTCCATCAATCGATAAATCTTCATTTCTTGTAAAAGCATTGAACATCACTTTTGTCTTCTGAATGTTCATTTTTAATCCCACTTCTTTACTCTTGTCAGCAAGTTCCTGGATCATACTCTGCAGTTCTGGTGGGGTAGTTGCAAAAATGACTACATCATCAACAAAACGAAGGTGGGTTAGATAATCTCCATTAATCTTTATCCCTTTGTTTTCCCAGTTCACTGATTGAAAGACATTTTCCATTGTGGCATTAAAGAGTTTCGGAGATATGGTGTCACTATGTCTCACTCCCTTTCCAATTTGTATGTGTGTTGTATTTTCAAACAGCCTAATCTTTGCACTTGCATTTTCATAGATGTTATTAATAATATTAATGTATGCATCTTCAATACCGCAGGATTTCAGAGCCATTGTAACTGCTGATGGTTTCACCGAATCAAAGGCTTTTTCATAATCGATAAACGCCATGCACAATGGAAGTTCATATTCCCTCGCTCTTTCAATTAGTTCTCTCAGTACGTGGATATGATCTATTGTGCTGTAGCCACTCCTGAATCCAGCTTGTTCTCTCGGTTGAGCCATGTCCAGTGTTACCTTCAAGCGGTGTGCACTGATAGGAGGCTGATAGGTCTGTAGTTCCTGAGATCCTCAATGTCACCTTTTTTATGTAGCAGGATCATTGTAGCGGTGTTCCAATCCTCAGGAATCTTCCCTTCATTAAGGCATCGAGTGAAAATTTGGGCGAGTACTGTTTCGATTTCTCCACTTGCTTCTTGTATGATGTCTACAGTAATTTCATCTTCTCCTGGAGCTTTCCCCCGCTTCATGTTCTTGATTGCATGTGCAACTTCTGCTGGGAGGACTGGAAGAACTCTGGTACTGGTACCTTTCATGATGTCTGGAGTACATGTATCATCCCTTTCATATAATTTGGAGTAGAAATCTTTCACTCTTGTCAAAATTTCGCCTCTATTTCTTGTTACAGAACCATCTTCTTTTCTCAGTGCCATAATCTGTTTTCTTCCCTTACTGAGATGTCCCTTTGCTATCTTTAGGCTTTGGTTGTTTTCAATTGCTTTTCTCACTAGCTCATCTGTGGTATAATTGTCTGGGACGTGGTGGCTAAGGGACTGACCCGTCAAGCGCCTCCGCCAGTCACCACAAATGAACTCTGGTCTCGCATAGAAGCAGCTTGGCAGGCTATTCCCCACGAGGATATCAAAAACCTCTTCCATTCAATGCCACACCGTGTAGAGATGTTATTGTTGCTCGAGGTGGCTTCACGCGATACTGAGTTTTAAAAATCTTGTATAGCTCAACAGATATAATCAGTTATCTCCTGTAACATAAGGAATCTGTGATAAAATTTCATTTGAATAACGCGATACTTTCTTGGTGTTGCAATTGTCACAAACAGCAGTGTATCTTTCCATAAATGAAAGACGGGGGAGAAATTTTTAATGATTTTGGCGACAAATAAAACTTTCTTAATGCTACAAAATAAGAAAAAAACAGAGAAGAGAAGACAACAAAAGAAAAGGTTGTGTAATAATTGGAAGAACTTTGTTTTTCATTCGGAAACCTGATGCTAAGTGAATAATTCCGAAGGCAAAACGACAGGCCTACTAGACGACAAGAAGTGTGGTGGCATGTAGATTATGTGCTGACAAATTGAAAGCAGGTGCATAAGAGTTTCCTGTCCTTAGGGAATCAGTTTCCAGAGTTCACGGAGTTCATTTGCTGGTATCTAAAATGTTGTCTGCCTCATGAAGAACGTAGAAATGTTTGTTCTCATACAGCCCGCATGCATTTGAAGATGATTGCCTTCAAGTTGTTTCTAATTGATGCTGCTAGCAATTTATTTGTCGTTCTGATGTAGCGACCAAAAAAAAAAAAAAAAAAAGATAGTGGGGAGGTTAGGATAATACGAAGATGGAAAATATATTATGACAGTTTGTTATGAATTACGTAAATAAAAGCTGAGTTTTTGTACTTTTTTTAACAATGTTTTTTTTTTTTTACTGGCAGGTGAAAACAGTTCTCTTAAAGGTACAAATCTGCGATCACTCAACATTACGTTGATGTTGAGTGATTGCAGATTTACGTTGAGTGACTGCAGCTGCGGAGACACAGACACATTATTTGCCATTGAAAAACAACGAGGTGCTGAACGCTCTTTTTTTTTTTTTTTTTTTTTCATCCGTTCGTTCTTAAATAGGCCCTTAATTTTAATTTTTCCTTTGTCCCGACTACACGGTCAGGAGAGACACCATGTTTAAAATGTTGTAATGGTAAGTGCGCACACTGTTAAAAATTTTACAGTAGGGTGTAAGAAAAAGTCCTGCTACACCAGCTGTACCACCTTTTGAATCGGTTGAACATTTGCGGAGCATTTGAGACACAAAAGACTCGCTGCAATGCACGCAACTTTGCACCAATCAGGCTGAGTACCATAACATGTTGCATCATTGCATCACTTTTTATGTGCTTCATGCACCACACGTTGGTTCACCTTTGCTCCAAAAGATGGCGCAGCACCATTTTTTGGGGTAACATGCTCCACATTTTTAACAGAGTGGTATTTATTTATGTCTGCAGGGAAAGCTTCAAATTTACTTATGAAAACTATGCTAAAGAATGATAGACAACATGAGAAATGTTAAAAAAAAAAAAAAAATAGAAATTTCTGAAGTGTGTTGCTCCAGTTATACACTATCTACCAACAAGTAATTGGACACCTGTGATAGCAAAAGAAAACGAAGTTTATTCACCTTAAATAGTTGGTGGAGCCTCCACGAGCGGCGATTACAGCTGCGACCCTCCGGGGCATACTCTCAACCAGGCGTTGTACGACGGCTAGCGGTATTTTCTTCCACTCGGCTTGGAGAAGACAGGTCAGTTCCTTCACCGATTTCGGACGGTGGGGGCACCCCTTAAGTCGACGCTCCAACTCGTCCAAGAGGTACTCGATAGGGTTAAGGTCCGGGCTCTGCGCAGGCCAGTCCATTCGATTAACCACATTGTGACCATACCAAACCATGGTGGACCTCGCAACATGACAGGTGGCATTGTCATCCTGAAAGTAACATGAGTCCACCCCTTAAAACTGCCACAACGTAGGAAGCGCATGGTCATCCAAAATGGTGCAGTAGGTCTCGGCGTTGAGTCTACCAGGAATTGCGACCAAGGGTCCCGTGCCATATCAGAAGAAACACCCCCATAGCATAATTCCACCGCCGCCGAACTTCACAGTTGGCACAATACATTCCGGCAGGAGGCGTCCTCCAGGCAGACGCCAAACCCAGACCCTGACATCCGAACGGTAGAGGATGAACCTTGATTCGTAGCTCCAGAGAACCTGTTTCCACTGTTCGACGGTCCACTGTCGACGTTCTTTGCACCACGTTAGCCGAACAGCGCTATTGGACTTGGTGATCAAAGGCTTGTGGGAGGCAGCACGTCCATGATAACCGAGCAGATGGGCTTCCTTAAGGATGGTATTCATCGAAAGAACACTCCCGGATGCCTGTTGAAACTCCTCGAGGATGTGTCCTATCGATTTGGTGCGGTTCTTCTGAATTTCTCTGACCAGCACCCGTCGGTCTCAAACTCCCAGTTTTGTGGGTCTGCCGGGTCGGCGCACATTCCGACAGTCACCTCTCATCTTCCACTTGCCAATCACGTAGGCCACTGTCGATTTTGGGTACTTCAACTCACTGGATATGTCACGTATGGATCGGCCATTTCTGTGATACCCGACGATTACACCTTTCTCGAAATCATAGAGCTCCGAACTGCGTGGCATCTTGCATGCAACTGGTTGCGTTGTTGTTTCCCACACGATATTTAACGGCGGCGGCAGTGACGTGTATTAGGACCGCAAATACCGTCGATGGCAGGGGTGCCCAATTACTTGTTGGTAGATAGTGTATGTACACTGTAAAAATTGGTACTTAGAAATAAGCAAAATGTACTCGATTTTGATTACATTTTGGGCTCTGACTACTTGTGTATCATTTTTGAAAAAGACACGTACTCATTTTTGAGTACACACAGGAAATCAATTGTGAGTATATCTGGTATTTCAAATATACACTGACGTGCAAAAATTAAGGACGAGACGGTTTTTCGAATGAAACGTCGTGCAGAAGTGCTCCACATCGACTCAAATCATACCATAAGATCCCCAAGATGTAAGAATATGGGACAAGTGAGCAAAACCGTCCAAACAAGGAAACCAAAGGATACATAGGCACTTTATTGAAAAGGTAGCTTCGAGCACAACTGGACAGAAGACAGAAACGTCCATGTGACAAGCAGCTACCAAGAAAAATACAGTCTTTAGTAGGGGATATGATCACCCCTGACTGCGTCTGTCCATGCTGAGGACGAGGTTGTCAAGGAGCTGTTGAGGCATCGCGGCCCATTCCTCTTTTGCGCCAATCGCAGCTGCGGAATCGTTGCTCGCGGCTGGTGACGTGCTGCCAAGCGTCTTCCGAGAAGATCCCACACGTGTTCGATTGGATTTAGGTCCGGGGACCTTGCGAGCCACTCCATGCTTTGAATATCTTCACTCTCCAACAGCTCTGCGACACCCACTGTACGATGAGGTGTAGCCTTGTCGTCCATGAAGAGGAACTCAGGACCCACAGCACCTCTAAACAGACGCACGTGAGGCAGGAGAACCTCGGTGCAATAGCGGATACCAGTGACTGAACCTTCTTGGAAGATGTGGAGGTCAGTACGGCTACCAAGCATGATACTGCCCCAAACGAGAACTCCGCCACCTCAAAACCGGTCCTTTTCGATCATGTTGGAGGTGTGATTGCGTGTTCCCTGCTCTCTCCAGATGTTTATACGTCCAGAATCGCTCGTCAGACTAAATCGGCTCTCATCCGTAAAGAGAACTCGACCCCATTGCTGATGTGTCCAGTTCTTATGTTCCTGGCACCACAGAAACCGCCGTCTCCGATGAGCAGGCGTTAATGGCACACACCGTACTGGAAATGTGCAGCCTGTTGGCCACGGTAAAACGCAATAACGGACGTCCAGTTGTCTGTTGCATGTACCTTTCGATTTCTTCCGCTGTCTGCCGTCTGTCTCTTCTCGCCTGTAGGGCAATATACCGGTCGTCCGCCGCCGTGGTTGCTCGTGGACGACCACTGCTAAACTCTCGGACAGCTGTTCTTGTCGTTTGAAATGCTCTCCAAGCTCGTGAAACGATGCTGTGAGCGATCCCGAACTCCTCGGTCACACTAGTCACACTTCGACCTTCTTCTAACTTCCCAATGACGCGACCTCGGGTAAAGTCATCCAAATGTCGTCTACTGGATTGCCTGTTGGCCATATCACACGGTGGCAGCAACTCGACGTCGTTCAAACCGATGTACACCGTGCAATAGCTTTCACCGAATTGCTGAGCGTACACCGCCCGTGTGCTTTATACCCTTCCGACACTCCCCTCCCCCTACGTCATGCTGCATATATGCACATGCCCTACCGTACCGGACCCTAGTCTATCTCCTGAGTGGCCTTTCGATCTGTTCTGCCTGCTCGTTCCGCTGTTATGCTAATTTCTCCTCTTCGTCCTTAATTTTTGCACACCAGTGTATGTGCTCTAACTTCATCCAGTTTCTGTGCCCTTTCGGGCAAGGCACAGAAACTGAAGGAAGTTAGAGGGAATCTAGCGATTCCGACAGGATAGTTTGTAAGTGAGAGCACACTAGATGGCGCCACCGTAGGAGAGTACGATTTTGCACATAGAAGGCAGAAAGAAATTGGGGGGGGATATTTAGGAATGAACACCTTTATATGAAACCGGGGGATTCCTCCCCGGTTGCAGTCACTTAACGTGCTCGTCCGATGCACGGCGGATATTCAGCGATTATATTAAAAATTCACACCACCACGGAGAGCCCCAGGTTCAAGCCTATCAGGCTACGTTTGATTCTTCCAGGCGAGGTCAAACTTAGAACTTAAATCCAGAAGAGAGGGAGAAGTGAGTGGGGGAGATGGGGAGGTAATTTCTTTCATGGAGCTCGTTGATAGCCCGTAAGAGTGCTAGGCTTGGAGGATGGAGTGGATAGTTGTTAAAAGGCATTTGAAAAAAATGAGAGTGTCAGTGGGACTGGGAAGCCTGAAATCTTAGCGGTTTACTCCATGAAACAGATTTCTTCAAGATCAAGTCTCCGGGGACAGTGTGAGTGAGAGGAGAGTGAACTTGTTACACAATGCATTCCGCAGCGTGCACACAGTCCCAGTTGGGTTAGTTATCTGAATTCGAATGTCTATATTTTCAGAAAATTTGGCATAATTTAGATAGATGCTATTCTGAGGATTAGCCTGTGTATACCTATTAGTAACGTTTCTGGAGAACTAAATTTGTCTCTTTTAAAAACCATCCGTAAATATTTAAGAACATCTACTTCTCAGAAAAGAACGAGTGTATTTGCAGCTTTGTGCCTTAAGTGACAAAGCTGCAAATTCACGTAAATATAAAAATTGAAGATGAAATGAAGTTCTGAAATTGTGCAAACCAAACTTAGGAGAAGACGAAATTTAATTTATTTATTTCAGTGTACAGTTTTAAACAATAATATGTGCTAAAAATTCTACAGAATTGTTCTTGAGGATATGCTTATTATTTTTGTGACAAAAAATTGTATAATTTAAATATTAAATTTCAAATTGGAAGTAAATTTTTCACGTTTAAACACGTTTACTCGAGGGCGTCTGATTTTACTTGGCCCGCGGAGCTGTGTTGTTTAAACACCCCTTTGACACCTTTTTAAAGTTTAGCTATTTTGTTTGTTTATGGCCCTAAATGTGTTGGACTGAAAAGGAAAATTTTAGACACCCTTTATCCTTTAGGTAAAAAGTTTCTATTTTCCTTCTCTCAACCCGCAAGCAAAATCACAGTAAATATCAATCAAAACTTTTTTTCACCATTGGACTTTTCTGGATTTTTTTCTGTCATTGAATAGTTATGACGCAAATAGAAAGCATTACTATAGTTCATAGTTTTCTAAAAAAAATGTTTCGCGCTTTCGTATAAAAATAAGTTATACGGAAATTATAAACAATTAATGATCAAAATAAATAATATACTGAAAATCTAAGAACTACATGAAAGACAATATACAAAATGTATTTCAAAGCATTAAAAGTTCATAGTTTTCTAAAAAAAATGTTTCGCACTTTCGTATGAAAATAAGTTATACGGAAATTATAAACAATTAATGATCAAAATAAATAATATACTGAAAATCTAAGAACTACATGAAAGACAATATACAAAATGTATTTCAAAGCATTAAAAGATTTCTGCAAAACTTTGATTTGTGCCATAGTGATTGAGATCGTACCACACAAAAGAGGTGAAGAGCTCTTCAAAGTACAATTCCCAGCTTTACTTTAAACAACGTTTAAAATCGTTATATTTTAATCGGAAAACTTAAACAATCACATGTAAGCAATGTCCGCTGACCTCTTTTTGCTGTCTTGTAAAAAAATTCAATCAAAACAGAAAATTTCCACGGTATTTCATCCATTCTGAGGACGAAATGAATGCGGACAAAGTGAACAGCGGACTAAATGAACAGCGGGCAAAGTGAACAGTGGACGAAATGAACTGGGCCAAGTAAACGTGCACGAAGTGCATGAGCACGGACAAAATGATCCGTCACCTATCAAAGTTACTGCTAATCACTAAAATCCAAGTAGGTAACAACTGAAATGCGTTAAAGTTACTATAGGAAAAATATCTTTGATTTAATACGAGGGTTGTACCGAAAGTAATCCAAAAGTGGGCATCGCTTTTTTATCAACTGACAGAGGGTGTTCAAATTGCACATGTTGGTAGATTAAATCTTCCTCTGTATAAAGGTACTACTCAACATAGTCTCCTTCACAAGCGATGCATTTGCGCCAGCGTTGAACCCAACTCTCGGATCATCTTTAAAAAATTCAGGTGTGGACTGTTATACCCACTTCTTCACAGCCACTTTCATCTCGTCTGTGTCATCAAATCGTTGTCCCTGGAGACTCTCCTTCATCGGACTGAACGGGTGGAAGTTGGAGGGCGCCAGACCTGGGCTGTACGGTGGATGTGGAACCACCGACCTGCCTAATTTGTTGATCGCCTGATTTGTTACCAAAGATGTGTGTAGTCTCGCATTGTCATGGTGAATGTGAATCCTTCTGAGATTCTTGTTCGGTCTCTTCCACCTTATGGTTTCTCTAAGCTTCTTGAGTGACTCAATGTACCGCTCGCTGGTCACAGTACGGCCATGTTCCAGAAATCAAGGAAAATGAATCCCTGTTATCCCCAAAAGCAGCCATCGTGACTTTCTGTGCTGAACGTTGGCTCTTGAACTTCTTAGGATTTGATGAAGAGGTGCGACACCATTCCATGGATTGATTCTTCGTTTCCGGATCGTAAAGATACGTCCACGTTTCATCTCCTGTCACCAGATCATAAAAAAAAAACGTGTCTTCATTGACTGCAAACGCTTCCAGCAGATCAGAGCAAACTTTCACCCTTCTCTCCTTCAAATCGGATGTCAACTGCCGAGGAACCCACTATGCACACCCTTTTCGATACCCTAAGTCTTTCATCATCTTCTGTATGGCATTGTGACCACAGTCTAGTTGTGCAATAAGCTCACAGATTGTGACTCGTCTCTCGGCGCGAATCAATTCATCCACTCGCTGACGATTCGTGTCAGTGGTCGCAGATGATGATCTCCCACTGCGTGATTTGTCTTCAATGCCGGTTTCCCCCTTTTTAAACTTCTTCATTCATCTGTGCACATTGATCTTATCAATGGTGCCATCTCCGTAAACATTCTGTAGCCTACCGTGGATGTCGGAGAGCCTGCACCCTTCTTTCGTCAAGAACTCAATGAGGGCACGTTGCTTCTGCTTGGAATCCATTATTTACCTGCAATGAAGAAGAAAGGTTACTATAGATGAAGCGTTACTCTACAAACGCGTGCAACTTGAGCGACCTCTGTCTGTTAATAAAAATGCTATGCCCACTTTTGCATTACTTTCGGTACAACCCTCGTAACCATTTTTTGTTCTGATGATTCTTGAATGAAAAAGAATTAATAAATCTCCAGATTCTTTTAAAAAGAAGCTTTTTTCCACTTTTTGTTCTTCAGGAGAAAAAATTCACAAGCTGGAATTTCTGTTTTTGCATTTCTATTGCTATTTCGTTATTTCCAATGGTGCGTCCCTGGTTTTTTAAAAACAAAGTAATTTCCTTTTCCACAGGAAATTCATTTCCACGTGCAGAACATTTTGTTTCTCTTTTTTTACAAAGCAGCTCATATCGCCATGTTTTCAGAATTAGGTAGAATTAAATTTTTAATTCTGTACAGATAGGTAAAACTGTCAGAATAATCCCCTCGGTGAGCTTTAACATTATTCCCCCTCCCATAATCTGACAGTAACGAGTTTCTGTTGTATCAGAATTAGTAGATTATCTGAACCTAGATTGTGCTGACCTCCTGACAATTGGGTGTTCTTTTAATCCGTTTATTAAAAAGAAATAGGTTTCCGTTTTTGTAGGTCAGTGCTTCGAAGTATTTTGCAGTCGTTGACACAAATGATCATAAAGACATCATGGGTAAAGTAACTATAACAAAAAATTTAGCCATGATAACTCTTACTTAACAGAGAGACTTGCGCCATTTTTATAATCTTCCGGTTAATAGCATATTAACATTAATAGTGCTTACTCCTGAGAAAGTTATCGCAGCTTAATTTTATTATTTTTAATCTATACTTATTGTAGGAGTTTTAATTGATTTTGTCCTTATTTTCTTTTTCAAAAGGCCATCAGCATATATAATTGCTGCCTTCTGTTTTTCGAAATGTTTGATGTTGATTCATTTCTAATAACAGATATCTTAAAAGCGGAATCCGCATTCATTTCCAGCTTGATAAGCTGGCTCATTAAAAAGCCAAGCAATCCATAATTAGATTTTTATATTCAATACATGTCAATTAATTTCATAAACACTTAAATATGTCTATTGCCCTGATTTCTGAGTCTGTTGCTGCTTGACCCCCTAAACTTGAAAAGTATAGAGGCCGATTTTTTCTTTTCTTAGTCTTTCGCACGTCCTTTGTAAAAAAAGATAGTGCTTATGCTATCGGTTTGTCCGTTCGTCTATGGACATAATATCCCTGCAACAATTAGTCCGATTTCAAAAACTGAAAAATTCTTTTTGCTTTGGGAAGTTTGAAATGTGAGAATGATTATCCTTCTTTTCCAGTTTTTTTCTTTTAATTTATGCACAACTTCACCGCTAAAGGGCGTAAATGCAGATGATATCGAATACAAAATGCATTAAAGTGCATATATTTGCTTCTAAATATTCGATTGAAAAAACTCTTTCTTTCTTTTTGATGTCATTTGTATTATCTAAGCAGTTTCTTTTTCAAATAATACATAGATTTTCCGCTAGGGGACGTAAAGGTAAATTGCATTTCCCCGATATCTCTGCTTCTAAAACTCCGATTGGAAAAATTCCTACTGCAACGGAAACAGCTCCTCGTGTGAAATGTACTGCATACGATTTATAATTTTTGCTAAGGAATGGTTTGGCCACCAGTGGGTGTAACTGTTTATTTCTGCTTCGGATGCATATACAGCAAAATCTGAGCTTCTGAAAACTCGATTGAAAAAATTCTTTCTTGGACTGATACCGCTCACTTCGGATAACTTTTTGGAAATACCTCCTGCTTTAAAATAGCGCATAGTTTTTGCTCCAAGGGGCGTATAGATGTATGTCTTAGGTTTTTTGATATCTCTACTTTCAAGAGTCCGATTTGAAAAATTCTCTCTTTGTTGGAGAGTGTTTCCGGTGCAAAATGTTTTCCATATAGTTTCAAATTTTTCCAGTAAATTATAGATATAGCGCTAGGGGCGTAAGGGTAAATTGCGTTTCTCCCCATACCACTACTTCTAAGACTTCGATTTTAAAAATTCTTCCTGCATCGGATGCAGCTCCTGATGGGAAATGTTTTACATATAATTTCTAATTTTTGATGAACAATGGTTTGGCCACCAGGAGGCGTAAGTTTTACTTCTGCTCCTGATGCATTTGCAACAAAAGCTAAGCTTCTGAAAACTCGATCGAAAAAATTATTTCGTGGACCGATACCGCTCACCTCGAAAAACCTTTTGAGAACACCTTCTGCTTAAAATAGAGCATAGTTTTCACGCCAGAGGGCGTAGATGTATATCCTATTTTTGTCGATATCTCTGCTTGCAAGAGTCCGATTTGAAAAATTCTTTCTTTGGTGGAGAGCATTTCTGCTGCGAAATGTTTCTCGTATAATTTCAAATTTTTGTTAGCGCATAAGTTTGCCACTTGAGGGCGTACATTCACGTTTCCGTTTACAGCTATATCTGCAGGACTAAAAACCCGATAAAAAAAATATTTTTCGGTTAGATACAGCTAGCCATGAAAACTCCTTGTGTGTATTTTCTCCCCAAAATAATGCACAATTTCGCCGCTAGGAGGCGCCAATATTTAATTTTTTCAATATCTGTGTTTCTAAATGTGCGATTTAAAATATTCTTTCAACACCGGATGTCATTTACGATGTGGAACACTTTAGGTTCGTACTTTGAGGAGTTTTTTTAGTTCACAGTTCTGTCGCTAGGTGGTGTTTGTGTGCTTGTGTTTTCAGCTGTATCTCCGCTTCTAAAACCCCTATTGAGAAATTTCTGTTTTATTGTATGCTATTCGCTGCAATAGAGATACGGAGCATTACCCTCTTTAAATAATGCTCAGATTTCCCGCTAGGGGGAGTAAAGGTCAATACTTTTCTTTTGCTATGTCTGCTTCCGGGAGACGTATTTGAAAAGTTCCTTTTCCTTTGCATAGCTTTTTCCATGAAGAACATTTTTCGCATATTTACGACTTTCCTATTACGCAAAATTCTTCCGTTATGAAGCGCAGAATTATATCGTATTTCCTTCTATATTTCTTCTTTTAACTGTTCGATTTGAAAATCTCTTTGTCTGCGTTATCTTTCTTCAATGCGAAACTTTTTGTGCGCCATTTGTTAATTTTCGCAACATACTTTCTAGCCGCTGGTGGACTTAAGTAGCTGTTTCTATTTCTGGATGTTTTATCGATTATAGAAATCCGGTAGATTTTTTCTAACCGTTTCCATTGACTTTGAATAACTCTGATAAATTTAATTCGCATCAGAAAGGATTGAAAAGATGTGCTCATTACAAGGAAAATTCGGTGTCGTCTTTCGTGTTTTTTGTTTTTTTCTCTTGGTTTTGGTTAAACTCATGGCCGTAGGCATAAGAGAGCGTAACACTTGGCTATTCTTGTTTTTTTTTTTTCTAGTAGGGGTGAAGGGGAAGCTACCAAATCTTTGCATCTAACATATCAAAAAATTTAACCCTCATTTTTCTGGCACTTCAAAAATGAATTCACGCCACAATTTTTAAGATAATGAAGTTGAGTTAGTTTTTTAAAATATATTTTTTGAAAGTAATAAAAATATAATTCTTAATATTGGAAGACCCCCCTCCTTCGAATTATGCCTATGGCCAGCAGGTAAGGGGAGAACACTCTGCAAGGAAAGCGTGTTCCCCCAAGCAGAAGTGATGCATTATAAATTGTTGAATTCTTTTGTGTTTTATCCAAACCCCTGTGTAAGCATAAATGTGTGGGGTTTTTTATTATTCGTTTTTGTATCAAAATTTTTGTTAAAGCAAAATTCAAATGAAATGCCACGAGCGATGTACAACTCAAATGAAACTTCATCTTTTGAAGGTGTATCAGTAAAATGGATTGTACCAATAATTCTTCTCTGCATGGCCAGGAGGCTTTTCTGTGCTAAAGAGCTGAGGCGGATAAAACAGGTTTTTTTTTTCTTCGGGTAAAGGTGAAATTCAGAACATAGAAGAACAGGGGGAGATAGTTTAGCGACAAGGCGGAGTTGCGCTGAAGGCTAAAATCATTTGTGTTACCACAAAATTCCGAGTAGCAGGTATAAAACTTCCGGGGGTTGATTTATCACAAAATAAAAAAAAAATGCATTTATTGACGATCGAGAATTTGTGGATTTTTGGAGAAACATTGCGTGTACTTATTTTCATGTTCGCACAAAAATAGTCTACGCATTTGACCATACAGTGTTATTATATTTCACGTAATAAAAGCCTGTTTACATAGTTGTAGAGTTAGTTAATTTCGGTCAGATAGTCAATTTTGAGGGTACCTTTTATTTCAATCATTTTAACGGAGATTTTCAAACGAAACCCTTTAATTTTAACAAGCAGATTTGCTGGCAGAAATCAGTACTGAAAATTCGCCGTACTGGGAATAAGAAGCTTTTTAAAAAATTTTCTTCTCTCCAATTTTTTTTTGGGGGGAGGAGGTAATTTCTAGTTTACGCTCTTGTAAAATAAAGCAACAAAAAGTTAAAAAGACACTTTATAATGGCGTTCGTAAATTCGTAAAAAAAAATTCTCCTCCTTTTTGGGGGGAGGGGGGATTCTAAATCACACTCTTGTGAAAATAAAGTAACGAAAAATTAACAACACACTTTATAACAATGTTTGTGAAAAAAAAATCTTCCCTTACCTTTTGGGGGGATCCTAAATCACACTCTTGTGAAATAAAGTAAAGAAAGATTAAAAAAACACTTTATAATGGGGTTCGTGCAAAAAAACAAAACCATTTGCAATTTTACACAACTCCCTACCGCCTTTCCTCCCCCACACTCACACACTAACTAGCTTTGCGATCTAACAATGTGACACTGGTTTAAGAAAACTAAAGGGATTTTTTTAAAACGGGGGCATTTTCTCAAGACAGAAGAAGCGCACAAAAAATAATCCTCACACATTAAAAAAAAAAATTTTAAACAGAGCATCGATTGAGCATTTTCAAAAACATTGCCGAAAGTTTTACACAGGATGCGTCAAACATGGGTGAAAAAGAAAGTGAAATCCCGCGCCGCTGAACATTTACAGCACTAATAAAAGTCTCATTTATTAAATTGCCTTGATGTTGTAGAACTATAGGAGTCGCATTAACGACTTGAGGTGGTTCACTCAAAATCTCTGTCTTATGTTTCCAATGGTAAAACTTTTTTTACATATTTTTTTCCCAATTAATGTATTCTCAAGGATGAAAATTTGCACATCAGTAAAACTAACTTTAAGTTATAGCATGGGATACTTAATACTTGCTAAAACATAACCATAATTATATTAAAAATCAATCATTTTTCTTTGAGTAATGTTCAAACCTGTTAATAGATAGCGCGATCTGTACATTAAGGACGTCAGTATACAAACAAATGCTGGATTGCTTAATTATGGTTATGTTTTAGCAAGTAATAAGTATCCCATGCTATAACTTAAAGTTAGTTTTATCGATGTGCAAATTTTCATCCTTGAGAATACACTAATTGCGAAAAAAATATATATATCTAAAGAAGTTTTACCATTAAACATAAGGCAGAGATTTTAGGTGGAACCACCTTAAGCTTATTTAATTTTGTCATCTCCTGCACAGTGCCGAACTCTCTAACGTACTTCACACACTTTGAAATTCGCCTTGCTAAAGTTCAACTTCATTTCCTTTCCTTCCTTAACCCTTTAACGACCATAACGCCCAAAACGCCCGTATGCACAAACGGCCATAGACGCCCGAAACGCCTGTCTAGAGTGAGTCAGATTTCTTATCCTTACTGATTCTTTAAGTTTTCTCGACCTATGGGGGTCAGAAGGAGTCACCCTCAGTCACTATTGTTGTTATTAAAAAAAGAAGTGAAACAACAGACAGTTTCGGGCGTTATGTTATTTAGAGTAATGCAAGATTTTCGGGTCATGGTCATTAAAGGGTTAATTCAGAAATGTTGATATTTATCATATAACCGGTATGACGCAGTCAACGCGCTGTGTGCTGTGTGGGAGGCAGACGTTTCTGACGGGTGTTCGAATCCCGTCCTGCCGGCCATCTAGTCTGCGGTTTTTCCGGGGGTTTCCGCAAACTCCCCGTGGTTGGAGACGCGAATGCGTAGATGGTTCCCTGTAAAGTCTGCTCCGGATGCACTTTGTCTCTGATCCTCATTCTGCGAAGTGGAAGGTAACGGGAACCCACCACTTTAATTTCCCAGGATTGTCTAGCATGGAAGTTACCTTGTGGGTGATGACCCATGCTACCCACCAACTTAAGGAGAAAGATATTTATTATGGTAATAATCATGATGTCATTGGCCAGACTAAACACAACGCAAATAAACGAATAAGAATATTTAGATGATCAGCATCATAATATTTAGGTGTTCCTTGTTTATAACATTTTCTCCTGCATGCTATAACTTTGGCGCATTCCCTATCAAAAGTATGATATTGGTAACTTTCACTCTTTTAATCATAATAATTGCACCCAAAATTGTATAAAAATAAAATGTATTTGCGTAAACAACGATTGAAACAGAGAATTTGTTGCAAACCCGCGGGAGCCACGATGACAATGGAATAAAGCATTTTATAGAAAAAATAATAAAACAATAAATAATTACTAGAATATTGCAGATTGAACGTGCAGTAAATATGTATGAAATGGACCTTTATGACAAAATATTAAAATATTGGACTATGAATCTCATAAAAGTAAGAGGCCAATTTAAAAAAAAAGTTAATATCCAGAAAAACAGTTCCGTTAATGAACCTTCAAAATTTATAAATAGCACACATTTTGAAGATGACAATCCGTTTTTTGGTGTAAATATGACAAAGATGGTAAGTCAGATAATATTCGAAAACTTGAAAATTTCGTCATCCTGGAGCAAGAATCGAATCCGCGTTTCCCTGATAGCGCCCGGGTATGCTAACACGATTTATCTGCTCCTCCGGGCAATCACGGGATAGGATTCTTAACCTCCACATTCGCTAAACATGAATGCCGGTTGCTTCGACTAGCGAATCCTGTGATGGTTATATTCAAATTAATCAGAAACTTGAGACTTGGTCGCTCTGGGTGGTGTAGTGGTTAGCATACCCGGCGCTATCTGGGAGACGCGGGTTCGATTCCCACTCCAGGATGACGAAATTTACAAGCTTTCTGATATTATCTGGCTTACCATCTTTGTCATATTTACACCAAACAACGGATTGTCATCTTCAAAATTTTTGTTATATGGTGTAATCCCGTATTTCATTCATGATTTATAAATAGCATTTTGCACAACTTCATTCAAAAACAGTTTACTTACAAAATACATAAGGAAAAGATTTTGATTTAATAACTAACAACTGCAAGAGGAACCTGGCAATAAAATTTTAATTCTTTCTGCGTAAACGTAACTTTTGGAACAATTCCTATACATTGAGAACAGGACTTGATAAAATCTAGAGGCCAGGTACGTCTGTAAAAACAAAAGAACTCAGAAGATGTGAAAAATCATTGAAAGTTCTTCAAGTTAAAAATGTTTTAAGTATATTAATCTGAGTAAAGCCTTGAGTAAGTGTTATAATTGCTGTAAATAATATATTTTTATTTTTTTTAATCTACTAGCAAAAACTATCTGCAAAATCTGCTAATATTTTGGTAACTATAGGCGTACGTCTACATTCTACTACTCTGACTGCCCCATTTTTATACTTACGTAAAATTCCAACACAATATTTACATGACTTGGGTTGCAGCATCGCTTAATCATGGCGAAATATTTAGATATTTTTCTTCTATCTTTTTTTAATCTTCAGTGCTTTTTTCGTTCTGTATAGCACGAAATATTTTTACGTTGTGTGTTGCCTAGATCAATACCATTAATGCTATGATTAAATTTGATTCCTGTTTTTAATATGAAATTAATGCTGTGAAATATTTTGATTCCTGTTGTTCACTTTTAATAACTTTTGCTCCCTGTCATTTCAGCATCCCAAGCCTCTAAAGCCACCAGCTGATAGTTCCCCAGCTATTGTCCCTCCTGATACCATCGCCGATGATTCCACGAATGTTCCTGGATCAGACAGCACCACAACCGATCAACCTGCTCTTCCAAGCTTCTCCGTGCAGATAGTGCAGCAATTTACGAACAGCAATTCCGCGCAGCCTCAAAATCCACAAACAATTCAGACAAACGTCACCGTTCAAACCTTGTCTGGTGGAGTAACAAAATGCAATTCACCTATATCTGTCGCAGCGACCTATCCAAAGGACGCACAGCAACAACATCAGAAACCCCAGTCAGCGGCAAAGCTTCCAGTGCAATCCCAAAAGCAGCAACCACAGTCTCAAGAACAGACATCAATATCAGGTGATGCGAGCATTGAATGCAAACAAGAAAAGGAAGGGAGTGCTAGTGACCTGTGCCAAACGAAAAAGACTCCGAGCAGTAGTGGCAGTGGAGGACGACTTTCTGATACTTTCCCGAGTCTTAGTTTCGCTGAAGATTCCAGCGACGACGTCATTCATCCAGACATTCTCAAAGATCTCATCGATGACGTCTTCACAAATTCGGCAGATCTCATGAAAGACTTTAACTTTGAAGACAGTGTGGGCAGTGTGAAGGATCAGGACGAGGTAGATAAGGACGCTGATACCAGCATAATTGATTTAGTCAAAGGTAGCTCATCACCACAGTTACCGTCGTTCTCGAATGGGAACAGTGTGTTTGATAGCGCCTCAAACCCATCGCAACAGGCAATGGAGTTATTCACTGGAGAATCAGTTTCCACTGCGAACGCCGTGCCCGTGTTAACGGACACGACGACAGCTACAACATCCACCACATCTGGGTTGTACCCACCTCCAGTGCGGCTGCGATCATTCACCAACCACAATGGGACTACATTAAACATTTCCAGCGGTTTAGGTTTGGACTTTAAACTGACAGAACCAAGTCCTGCTGCGCTAACACTTAAGCAAATGGCTGAGCAGCATCAGAATATGCAACAAAAGCATCAGCACATGAACATGAGGATGGGTTCTCCACCTAACGGAAGTAGTAGAACTCAGTGCAACCAAGAGAACTTTGGTGACCATCTGTCGTCGATACGGTCCGGCTTCATGAATGGATCAACCAACAGCCTCAGCTCGTTTCCCAAAGGACCTAGTCATAATGGTATATTCAATTCTGTGGCATTTGACCCGCCTTACCCTGGTGTTGAACCCTTGAGGAATGTATTCAAGCAAGAAGTTTGCATGAATAACATGGGAAGTCATCTCACAGAGACAAATATGCAATCCCAACAAGGTTTGCATCTTCCTCAAATGTCAGGTCGCCCAAGTGCCATCCCAAATTTGAAATCACCTGCTTACGGAGCCACTAGACCTTTGACGCATTATCCCAATCCGATGGATTCAAATGTCAGTCGCCCAGTACCTGGTCAGTACAACGCTCCAATGCCAGGTGATTCCAGGATTCAGATGACTCAGACTCAATCCATCCACATGGGACATAGCAACCAACAACTGGCGCAACAGGTAATGCAGCTTTTCTGTGATCAATTTGCAAATGCTAACTTATGTTTTTCTTTTTAATTATGGATAAACTTACTGTACCGATTCTCCTAGGATATGCTTTTCAGGTTTTGTTTAGAATTAACTAACTACCAGTTTTGTGCCCGTGCAGTAACAACCGTTGTAACGTGGCCTTCCGCTCTGATGATAATTCACGTAGCAGTTTTGTTGAACCTAGTCGTTTGATAGCGTTCACATCTACATACACTGGCGGAAAGTGAAAAACGAACACCAAGAAGGAGACGTCTGATAACAACGAAATTTATACAGCATAATAACGGAATACAGAGGATAACGTGATCAAAACATTATGGCAAAATACAGCTGTATTTGCTGGTAAACTGAAAAATAACATTTCCATGTAACATGGTTAGTACGAGGTTGAACCGCCATGAACTGCGTCACACTGTGCAATTCTGGCATGGAGTCTGTCGTACAGATGTTGGATGTAAGTTTGGGGTATTGAGTTCCAAGCATCCTCAACCTGGACGCGTAAATCGGGGATGGTCGTGGCTGGCCGTGGAGACCGGATAAGTCGTTGTCCCATAAAATCCCACACGTGCTCAATGGGGGCCAAATCCGGTGAACGTGCAGGCCATGGAAGTTGTCTCACACCCTGAAGTGCATGTTGCGTTGCACGTGCCGTGTGTGGGCGTGCGTTATCTTGTTGGAAAACACCACGATAGACCGACCTTACAAATGGCACAACAACGGGCTGAATGATGTTGTTGATGTAGGAGGTGCTGTTTTACGTACCCGGTACAAACACTAGTTGTGTTCGGGAGTGATAGCTGATCGCTTCCCACACCAGGAGACCAGGTGTAGGCCCTGTGTGTCGCTGGCGGATGTAAGAAGGGTGGAGACGCTCCCCTGTGCGCCTGCAAACACGCATACGGCCATCGGAGGCTACCAAGCAGAATCTGCTTTCATCGCTGAACACGACAGATCGCCATTGCGTTCTCCAGTGCAGACGTTGGCGACACCACTGCAGCCGTTCCTGACGGTAGGCTGGAGTCAGAGGTACACATGCCAGAGACACACGTGCACGTAGTCCTGCATCCAGTAGGCGGTTGCGGATTGTTCGCACAGTCACCTCAGGTGCAACGGCAGCTCGGATTTGCGTCGCAGTGGATGTTCTGCTTGACAACGCCGCTCTTCTTATGCGTTGATCGGTCCGCTCATCATTCCGTCTGTGACTCCCGGTTCCACGTCTTCTCGTGTGGGAATGTTCCTCGGACCATCTACACCACCATCGTACCACCACCGATACTTCCAATCTAATTCGCTCCTCAATACGACGATACGTCCACCCGGCCTCGCGGAGTCCGACTAGACGACCTCGCTCAAAGTCCGATAACTGCTGAAATCGTACACGTCTTCCATGTCCAGGCATTGCAGCTTCTTCAGGGTCTTCGCACGTATCCGTACGCCGACGACTGATTACATTCACTTCGCCGTACTCCTTAA
Source organism: Macrothele yani (assembly GCA_039090855.1). Lineage (NCBI taxonomy): Eukaryota > Metazoa > Arthropoda > Arachnida > Araneae > Macrothelidae > Macrothele > Macrothele yani. Next base: position 47,570,839 of record CM077004.1, read on the forward strand.
ATACCACCGACGATAATGTGCGTATTATGCCGTGTTGTGGCGTAAGCGCTCACTGGTTGGTCCCGAAATTAACATCTCACCTACGTAAACTCGACCCTATTAACATATGTAAATTTCATGATCGTCCGCCAATTCCTTCTTGGTGGTGTTTTTTCACTTTCCGGCAGTGTATAATAATAAAAGGAAATATCTGTGGATACTTCAAAATATGGCTGATTGTTTTTAATTATTATCCGAGTTGCAAGTCGAAACACCAAAAGCGGGGCTTTCTAGTAGTGATGGACCATTCGTGAACGCTTCGTTCACAACAAATGGCTCTTCACCGTGAATGGTGAATGGTTCGCTCTCGCCGCTGTGAATGACTATGTGCAATCCACCATTATTGAGACTCAAGCTGAAGTTTCAGCACGTTTAATTTCCTTCCGCCCGCATGAGTTCATTTCATTTCTTTGTTTTGCTGAGCATTGCCATGTAGTACATGAAATATAGTTAATAAAACAGAGCGCAGCAAGGAAGCAAAGGGAAAAGGCCAACAAGGCCTGAAAAGGCCCCGAGCTCCCTATACAACAGTTTTGAAAATACCAGTTTGTCCGTTCCCCCTCACTCCGGAGTAAGTCGCTCTTCCAAGTAAGCTACGCGGACAGAATGTCTCGCAGCAGATTTGTCGTCTTGACACGTGTTTCCACCTCTGTAGTATGTCACACAGTGTTAAATAAAAAATATATACATTGAAAGAATGCAGAACAAGCCAAAGCGTCAAGCATGATCAGCAGTGTGTATCAAAAAACAAGCAAAACAAGACTAGTAGGTTCAAGTGTAATTATTTAGAAATTAGTATTTTTTTTTATTAATGATTAGTAACTGTAATTCATTATGTAACTTTTTAATTTCTTTTTAAAAAGGTTAAAATTATTTATTACTGTTAGTTCCGTTAGTAATGAATTCCAGTAATGAGGGCCAGTGTAGTTTAGACTTTGTTTCATAGTTTCCGTTTTTGGATATGAATCGGTCGAATCTGTGTTTCACTTCGTGCGTCGCGTGGGTGTATCTGTGGAATAATTTTTATTATATCAGAGAGTAGATTATTTTTAATTCTCTTGAACATGATTTTTCCAATGTTAAAATAATAAAGTTGGTTGATTGTGAGAATATTGTATTTATTCGGGCAAACTTTTGTGTTGGTGTACAATGATAATTGTGTGCTTGTACTGAATTTAAAATCAGTTAATCTAATACAGGGTGTCCACAAAGTTTCTTTATAATTTTGCACATTTATTACGGATACAGTGTATGAGATAAACAAATGTGGTTGAGTACAGAGTACATAAGTAAGAGCAAAGACTAAAGTTTTTTCTACCACATTACACAAGTTCAATATGCTCACCATTTGTTGTGTGTAGAACATCTAGCCGAAACTCCAGTTCCAACCATGTACGCTGCAGCATGTCCTCAGTAATGGTCGAAATGGGATTGTTGATCCTCGATTTCAGGTCATCGATGTCCTGCACCTTTGTCCGATGCACGATATCCTCCACATATCCTCATACAAAAAAAAGCCAGAGGTGTGACGTCGGGGGAAAGGGGGAGCAATCCAATTGGACCATCCCGTCCAATACACCTCCTAGGGAATGTTGTGTTTAAAAAGTCCCGAACGTGCCGTCCCCAATGTGGTGGCGCACCGTCCTGTTGGAATATCACGCTTGGTTGAAGGTCCTCCAACTGTGGCACAACATACTCACCCAAAACATCCAGGTAAACATCTGCCGTCACTGTTCTCTCACTGAAGAAAAATGGTCCAAGGACTCGGTTATGCATAACACAGCACCTCACGTCCACTGTAGGAGTGTCTCTCGCAAGTTCCATAAACGCATGAGGATTTTCAGGCCCCAAATCCTGACACTGTGTCTAACTGCCCTGAGACATGAAAAGTTGCCTCACCCGTGAAACAAACATGTGTGAGAAACTCGGGATCTGCATTCAGTCTATCCAGCATCGTTACTGCGAATTTTTTTCGTCGTGGTTTATCGTTTGCCGCAAGTGCTTGTAACAGTTGCCCTTTGTTTGCATATAAGCATATATATCTACGTAGCACACTCTGTACCGTAGTTCTCTGGCAGCGGAACGAATGGACTTCTTCGGGCTTCGTGAAAATGAATCACGAACACGTTCGATGTCTTCACTCGATGTTCGTGGGAGGCCACTACGATCTTGATCCAACACGGATTCAGTCTCCATGAATTTCTGGTGCCTTGGCGGATACTAGGACGAGATGGCAGAGGTTTCCGATACTTAGTCCGGAAATGCCGTTGCGTTTGTATCTCAGATTTTGTTTCGATGAACCAAGTGGCCCACTGCGCTCTCTCTCTTGTGGGGACCACATTTTCGTAGAACAGCACCTGCTACGTCAGTGAGGGACCAAAATACCAAAAAACGATAAGTTCAATTAAAACTTTGATATGTAGAGTATATTATACAACAAATACCGTGAACTTACATAGTACAGGGTTAATAATACACACAATTGACGTGGATTAGGAGGAACATCAAACAGAGGTCATCGCTCTTTCCACGTTTATAAGTGAGTCAAGGAAAAATTATCACCGTCCGCCACCGGGAATCGAACCCAGGGTCTTCCAGTTACGTGCCGGAAATGCTACCACTGCACCACACTGGCCTCGAATTTTCCAGACTTACATACGACTAACTGTCAAACCACACGGCAAATTGTTTTTGGAGCCTCGCACAATGCTGGGGATTCACCAAAGATGGTAAGCAGCAACTGAACAGATAACTAGGAGGCGAATGAATAATTAATACACACAATTGACGTGGATTAGGAACATCAAACAGAAGTCATCGCTTTTTCCACGTTTATAAGTGAGTCAAGGAAACATTCTCATCGGCCGCCACCTGGAATCGAGCCTGGTATGTGAGTCTGGAGAATTCGAGACCGCAGTGGTGCAGTTGTAGCATGTCCGGCGCGTAACTGGAAGACCCTAGATTCGATTCCCGGTGGCGGCCAATGAGAATGTTTCCTTGACTTACTTATAAACGTGGAAAGAGTAATGACTTCTGTTTGATAGCACAGGGTGTCCGTAATAAATGTGCAAAGTTCTAAAGAGACTTTGTGGACGACACCCTGTATATTTATTTTGCAAAATTTGAATTTTTTTTTAAATATATTTTGTTATCTGTTCCCATGTTAGTATTACTTTCTTATTCGAAAACGAATTCCGAATAAGAAAAACAGTGTCGAGAATAAAGAAGTGTCAACCTTTATGTGAGCGAGCAATCAGCAGTCAGCTAGGAAATAATGGCGAAACTTAGGAATGAGAATGATACGTGAATGCTATTGATTTGATGGGTGTTTTGCACGAATCGTTCGCTCATGCACAAATTAATGCATCGTGAATGGTTGGAGAGAGCGCGCTCTTTTGAGCAGTTTGCCAAAGAAGGAGCTACGGTAATGAAAGCGCTTTGGTCGTAAACACGAAATTTCTGCAACGAATGATTTGCTCAGAGGCTAGTGACGACGTTCCTATTTTTATGAAATTTTGTAGTATGGTCACTCGTTTGATGATCATTCGTGAATGGCTCTTGCGTAATTGGTTTGAATGATGACAAAACTCCTCCCCCGAGCATGATTTGATTATTTTCATGGTGGTGTCTATATGTGTGTGTGAGTGTGGGTTTGCTGTTGCCACAACTCAAAAACTACACTGGCGGAAAGTGAAAAAAGAACACCAAGAAGGAGTCGTCTGATACCAACGAAATTTATACAGCATAATAACGGAATGCAGAGGATAACGTGATCAAAATATTATGGCAAAATACAGCTGTATTTGCTGGTAAACTGAAAAATAACATTTCCATGTAACATGGTTAGTACGAGGTTGAACCGCCATGAACTGCGTCACACTGTGCAATTCTGGCATGGAGTCTGTCGTACAGATGTTCGATGTAAGTTTGGGGTATTGAGTTCCAAGCATCCTCAACCTGGACGCGTAAATCGGGGATGGTCGTGGCTGGCCGTGGAGACCAGATAAGTCGTTGTCCCATAAAATCCCACACGTGCTCAATGGGGTACAAATCCGGTGAACATGCAGGCCATAGAAGTTGTCTCACACCCTGAAGTGCATGTTGCGTTGCACGTGCCGTGTGTGGGCGTGCGTTATCTTGTTGGAAAATACCACGATAGACCGACCTTACAAATGGCACAACAACGGGCAGAATGATGTTGTTGATGTAGGACATGCTGTTTTACGTACCCGGTACAAACACTAGTTGTGTACGGGAGTGATAGCTGATCGCTCCCCACACCAGGAGACCAGGTGTAGGCCCTGTGTGTCGCTGGCGGATGCAAGGTGTAGGCCCTGTGTGTCGCTGGCGGATGCAAGGTGTAGGCCCTGTGTGTCGCTGGCAGACGCTCCCCTGTGCGTCTGCGAACACGCATACGGCCATCGGAGGCTACCAAGCAGAATCTGCTTTCATCGCTGAACACGACAGATCGCCATTGCGTTCTCCAGTGCAGACGTTGACGACACCTCTGCAGCCGTTCCTGACGGTAGGCTGTAGTCAGAGGTACACATGCCAGAGGCACACGTGCACGTAGTCCTGCATCCAGTAGACGGTTGCGGATTGTTCGCACAGTCACCTCAGGTACAACGGCAGCTCGGATTTGCGTCGCAGTGGATGTTCTGCTTGACAACGGCGCTCTTCTTATGCATCGATCGGTCCGCTCATTAGTCCGTCTGTGACTCCCGGTTCCACGTCTTCTCGTGTGGGAATGTTCCTCGGACCATCTACGCCACCATCGTACCACTACCGATACTTCCAATCTAATTCGCTCCTCAATACGACGATACGACCACCCGGCCTCGCGGAGTCCGACTAGACGACCTCGCTCAAAGTCCGATAACTGCTGAAATCGTACACGTCTTCCATGTCCAGGCATTGCAGCTTCTTCAGGGTATTCGCACGTGTCCGTAAGCCGACGACTGATTACATTCACTTCGCCGTACTCCTTAAATACCACCGACGATAATTTGCATATTATGCCGTGCTGTGGCGTAAGCGCTCACGGGTTAGTCCCGAAATTAACATCACACCTACGTAAACTCGACCCCATTAACATACACTGACGGAAAAAAATCCCAGCACCAAGAAGGGGTTGTGTTAGATAAACGACAGTTGGTAGGCGGTGAGATTACATCTGTAAGATGACGTCTATGCAAATTTCGCGCTCGGCGCATACGTGTGGCCCTAGTAGCGCCCCTCGGAACATGCAAAGCAGGTTTGCTGTAAATACGCGCTGTAACGTTCGTTAGCGTTAGTTATCGTTGAGATTCGACGTAGTGTGTTGATGTTAGTCAAGAATGCCTTTAAGAAGACGAAGAAGCCATTATCAACAGCTCACGGAGTTTGAACGAGATCGTGTAATAGGGCTACAGGAAGGTGGATTTTCTTTCCGCAATATTGCAGAACAACTTGGCAGGAATGCAGCCACTGTGCATGATTGTTGGCAGCGGTGGTCAAGGGAAGGTACTACCTCAAGAAGACCGGGTTCCGGCCGGCCACGTGGCACTACTGAGAGGGAAGACCGCCGTGTACGGTGTATGGCCGTGGCGCATCGTACCGCGTCTGCGGCAGCAATTCGAGCTGCAGTTGCCACCACAGTGACACAACGAACTGTTACAAATCGGTTACTTGAAGGACAGCTCCGAGCCAGACGCCCTGTAGCGTGCATTCCACTTACTCCAAACCACTGCCGTCTGCGACGTCAGTGGTGTCAAGCTAGAGCTCATTGGAGGACGGAGTGGAGATCTGTTGTGTTTTCTGATGAAAGCCGGTTCTACCTGGGTGCCAGTGATGGCCGTGTGTTGGTTAGAAGGAGGCCAGGTGAGCGCCTGCAACCAACCGGTCTGCGGCCGAGACACACTGGACCTACACCTGGAGTTATGGTCTGGGGAGCAATTTCTTATGACAGGAGGAGCACTCTCGTGGTTATCCTACGCACCCTGACGGCACAGTTGTACGTCGGTCTGGTGTTTCAACCTGTTGTGCTGCCATTCATGAACAGCATTCCAGGGGGTGTTTTCCAACAGGATAACGCTCGCCCGCATAGCGCTGTTGTAACCCAACATGCTCTACAGAGTGACGACATGTTGCCGTGGCCTGCTAGATCACCAGATCTTTCACCAATCGAGCACGTATGGGACATCATCGGACGACAACTCCAGCGTCAGCCCCAACCAGCATTAACCGTCCCTGTATTGACCGACCAAGTGCAACAGGCATGGAACTCCATCCCACAAACTGACATCCAGCACTTGTACGACACAATGCATGAACGTTTGAGTGCTTGCATTCAACATTCTAGCGGTTACACCGGTTATTAATGTACCAGCATTTCACATTAAAAATGGCTCTTCTCGCGCTTACATTAAGATGTGATCTTGAAACCTTAATCGATTAAATGTGTTACCTATACAAATGTATTGCCACCATTTCATTCCTCTACAACTATTTTTTCGTGGTGTTGGGATTTTTTTCCGTCAGTGTATGTAACTTTCATGATCGTCCGCCAATTCCTTCTTGGTGTTCTTTTTCCCTTTCCGCCAGTGTATTATACCTATCAAGACGAACTTTAATAGTGAGGGCTTTTGTGATACCCTGATGGGAAGGAAGTGGCTGAAGTTAAAAGTGGAAAGCCTTTTGTTAAAGAAGAAAAGTCGGAACCTTTATAATGACCACTGGATCACAGTACTTTAACAAGTTAGAGGTTACTTTATGGTACTGCTTTAATTGACATTAATGTTACATGCGGTGTGGCATCTGCTGTCGCATATCGTCAGATTCCGCCCCACTGACAAGTTGCCTTACAGACGTGTCTTCCTCATTCGCCTATTCTTGTTTGGCCTATTCTTCGTACGTCGAAAGTTAATGGGTTCCGCCATTTTAGGCGAGGAAAGAATTCTTGATTCGCCTATTATTGCCTCGCCTACAACTTTCACCTACTAGAGGGGAGGGATTCACCTGGAACAAATTTCTTTATTCGCCTATTCTTGTTTGGCCTATTCTTCGTACGTCGAAAGTTAATGGGTTACGCCATTTTAGGCGAAACATGAATGAAATCCTATTCCTGTGCCTCGTGAAACACGCCATTTTACTCGTACGATAAGTCTTATGATTACCTCTTAAATTAAAACTTAACTTAATTGCGGGGGAAAGGGGGATTTTAAGGGAAACACGGAAAGTCATATAAAAGACCGAACTAAAAAGCTAAATGTTCATTACAGCCTAAGAAAACGGACCAGAAATAACAAAATAACACCCCAATTTCTAAACTCAGTTGCAATGTTCTTGATCTCAAAAACTCCAGTCTTGTGACGATTATTATAGATGTTAAGAGAACATAACATGGTTTGTCCCAAATATTTATTTTTTCAAGTCCACCATGGTTTTTCTGGGTATTGACTTCATCAGGACGAATGGCACATAAATATTGAAATTGTATATGATATCATAAATGGTGTTTACAGTCACGGGTTTTAGTTAGTTGCTTCCACGTTGATAGAAATGGGGTGGATACCATGTCATTAACAAGTTGCGAAGACTTCTAACACATATGGAAAGCTTCCAAAATATCAAGTTTGGTGGTTGAATCTGGCTTGTCAATAAGTTTTGCTTCTTCAAAGAGAAATTTGTGGTCCTTTTCGTAACAGTGTTTAGCCATCGATGACTTCTTTAGGTCACGGTTCCGAATGTGGGTCTTGTGCTCCTTCAATCGAAAACGCAAGGTTCTACGGGTCTGTCATGTACATGGAAACGCCACATTCACATGAAATTTGATAATAACTTGTGGGGAATTTATAAAAAACGGAGTTTAATAATAACTTATGGGGAATTTATCAAATTCCATGAGCTTCCTATATAGGACAGACCCGTAGAGCCTTGCGTTTTCGATTGAAGGAGCGCAAGACCTACATTTGGAACTGTGACCTAAAGAAGTCCTAGTTCTCTTGTGGCCATTCGTCCGAGATGAGTCCTGGTTCCATTCCCGGTGAGACATGGATGTTGTTTTTTCTTACGGCACTGGCTCTCTCCCTTCCCTGGACCCAGTGGCTCCAAATTAGGGGCGGGCGACTGCTTCTTGCCCATTGAGTTGCACACGGTGGCCGTTAAACCCCAATCAACAATTAAAAAAAAACCTTTTTATGCGCCATTTGTTAATTTTCGTAACGTACTTTTTAGTCGCTTGCGGAAGTAAGTAGCTATTTCTATTTCTGGATGTTAAATCGATTATAGAAATCGCGTTGATTTTTTTTCTAACCGGTTCCACTGACTTTTTTTTTTTTTTTTTTTTTTTTTGATTGGAGGTTTAACGACCACCGTGAGCAACTCAATGGGCTATAAGCAGTCGCCCGTCCCTAATTTAGGGTCACTGGTTCCAGGGAAGGGAGAGAGCCAGTGCCGTAAGACAAACACAACATCCATGCCTGACCGGGATTCGAACCCGGACCCCTTACGGACGAATGATCAAAGGCCAACGCCTTAGACCACTGCGCCACCGGGGCGGCCCACTGACTTTGCATAAGTTTGATAAATTTTATTCGCGCCGGAAAGAATTCAAAAGATGTGCTCATTACAACCAAATTTTTTTTGTCATCTTTCTTGTTTTATTTCTTCTACCTGTGCAATTTTTTGCTTTTCGCACCCATTAGGGCCTCACTGTTTGAGGGGCCCCGAAAACATATAATTGGATTTTCAGTTTAATTTTGGTTTTCACGGACCGAAGAAAATCAATCCTTAAAGCGACTACTTTGTATTTTCAATTGATATTTTACTTTCTCATTTTTATAATAACATATTTTTTCTTGCTGTTGCTGATATTCTAAATTTTCGAGTTCTTATCGATGTACTTATTTTGAAAGGAACGGTTAAAACAATTTTTGGCCGCCCCGGTGGCGCAGTGGTCTAAACGATGGCCTCTGATCATTCGTCCGAACGGGGTCCGGGTTCGAATCCCGGTGAGGCATGGATGTTGTGTTTGTCTTACGGCACTGGCTCTCTCCCTTCCCTGGAACCAGTGACCCTAAATTAGGGACGGGCGACTGCTTATAGCCCATTGAGTTGCTCACGGTGGTCGTTAAGCCTCCAATCAAAAAAAAAAAAAAAAAAAAAAAACAATTTTGAGTCCCTTTTAGTGGTAGGTAAGGGAGGTAGGTATTCACGCTTCCCACACTTTTTCATTGTTTAAGGCGAATTCTTAAATGGCTTGCTGTGTTTTTTACGCTCTCCAACCGTAGGTTGAAGAAGCGTATATGCTCCAGCTTTGTCCGTCCGTCCGCACGATAACTGGCGTAAAAATGGTTCGATTTCGATGAAATTTTAATATGTGGTAGGGGACCACCTAACAACGAACCCCATTGAAAATGGGACAAACGGGGTCAAAGGTCACGACGTAGGAGCGGAATCATTCTATTGTCCTTATGCGTCATAACTTGCGTAAATATGGTTCGATTTCAATGAAAGTTTACTGTGTGGTAGAAGAGCGCCTGGGGACAAACCCTATTCAAAATGAGTGAAGTAGGGTCAAAGGTCAGGACATAAGATCGGGATGCATTCCATTGCCCTTATGCGTCATAACTTGCGTAAAAATGGATCGATTTCGATGAAATTTCAGTATGTAGTAGGGGACCACCTGGGGACGAACCCTATTGAAAATGGACCAAATGTGGTCAACGGTCAGGACATAGGATTGCGATCCTTTCCATTGCCTTATCTCATATTATTAAGGTGGACGTCAAGTAATTTTGCTTCCTACACTTCCAATGCAAAAAGTTTTGTATACATTTCCTTCACAATTAATGTGTTCCCAAGGATGAAAATTTGAACATCGATTAAAATAACTTCATATTATAACTTGGAAAACTTAATATGTTCTAAAACATAACCATAATCATATTAAAAATCAATAACTTTTCCTTTGGTTGTGTTGACACCAGAGAAAAGATGGCGCGACCTGTACTTTGATGACGTCAGTGGGCAAAAAAATGTTGGATTGCATAATTACGGTTATGGTATAGAAAATACTAAGTATTCCAAGTTATGAAATGAAGCTATTTTAATCAATGTTCAAATTTTCATCCTTGTGAACGCATTAATTGTCCAGAAAAAAGATGGCGCGATCTGTGTTTTCATGACGTCAGTAGACAAACAAATGTTGAATTCAACGAGATTGTATTTCTATCTCGTTGGTTGAATTGCATAATTATGGTTCTGTTTTAGAAAATATTAAGTATTGCAAGTTATAAAATGAAGATATTTTAATCGATGTTCAAATTTTCATCCTTCGGAACGCATTAATTGTGAAGAAAATGTGTACAGAAGTTTTTCCATTGGAAGTATAGGAAGCAAAATTACTTGACGTCCACCTTAAAGTAGCAATTCTTGTATGTATGTGTGTACATTTTATTTTGAAAACAGCTCTAAGAATTTTGATGAAAGTCGTTAACCTACCGTTTTCTGGTACTAGAAATCGATTTAGCTTGATCTCGACTTTAGGAGAATTCGTTCAGTATGTTAAATAACCTCCCCGAATCATAATGGTTTTAGTGATGGCGTTGTTCCATTATTCCATTAATGTTACCAATGCTTAGAAATCTTATGACGTCACAATCTCGCCGCGTTTCAGAATGTTGGCGCGCGGTCACGCCCTCTGTCTCATTACGTCACGCGTTGTGTGATTGTGTCCGTCCACACAATAACTCGCGTAACAATCGTTCGATTTCGATGAAATTTTAGTATCTGGTAGGGGATCACCTGGGAAGGTACCCTATTTAAAGTGAACGAAATGGAGTCAAAGGTCAGTACATAGGAGCGGGATCCATTCCACTGCTCTTATGCGTCATAACTAACGTAAAAAAGGTTCGATTTCGATGAAATTTTAGTATGTGGTAGAAAACCACCTGGCGACACACCTTATTGAAAATGGGCGAAATGGGATCAAAGGTCAGGCCATAGAAGCGGAATCACTTCCATCGCCATTACGCGTCATAACTTACGTAAAAATGCTTCGATTTGGATGAAATGTTAGTATGTTGTAGGGTCTTGCCTGGGGACGAATTCTATTGAAAATGGGCGAAATGGGGCCAAAAGTTAGGACACAGGAGCGGGATCTATTCCATAGCCCTTATGCATCATAACTTACGTAAAAATGCTTCGATTGCGACAAAACTTTATCGTGTTATTTCGGAGGTATACCAAACCAGTTCTGTTGAATATCATCGAAATGGAATCAAAGGTCAGGACACAGGGCCGAGATTTATTCCACAGCCATTATTCTCATAACTTGAGTAATGATTTCTGGTATGTTGGAAAGCGTATTATAATCAATGCATTGCATGATTTAACTAACTTGTAAATTGCTTTCATGCTACTTCCAGCCAAGGGAACACATCTGTGTTGGAACCTTCCCCCGAATTGCAATGAGGAGTACTTGTGAAAACTTTCCTGATGATCGGGGGTGTTTGTTGTTAATTGTTTTTTTTTTTTCCTTCGTGGTAGGATAATCAATATGAAGAAAGAAATATTCTTCATAGGATAATTCTTCATAGGATAATTCTTCTTAGGACAATCAAGTTCTTTCTCGGCCGTAATCCCTCTAAACCATCTTAAACCAAAAGAGTGAGGGGTGGCGCTGGCTTTTCTAAAGTTTTCGCCAATTTAGTCGCAAAATTCAATTTGTTTTCGCCAAAGTGTTACAACACTATGAAAAGGTAATTGCCAAAGTTTCTTTTTCATCGCCAGAGTTTGTTTTTTTTCATCGCCAAAACTATTTCTTTTTCGCAAATTGCGAAGATGGCGATAGGCAGCCCGACCCCTGAAAATAGTTATTTATATTTAAGCTGAAAAAGTAAAGAAATTTGAGAATATCACACTATCTTACGTATTTAATAGTGTTAAAAGTAATTTATATTGTATTGCAACGACATTTTCTCATTACTTTTTGCTCCTCTGGTTTAATACTGTTAATTATCAAGTATTCTCACCTTTTCTATTCTTTAAATCGACTTAAAACTAGCTTTTGAAAAAGCAATAAAAAGTTTCAATGATATACTCTTACTCAAAAACCTGCAGTCCTACTTTTCCTTTTTCAAACCCGATCTTTTGGATTTAATTCGTATGCGTCTGTTTCTGATAACTGCAGTGCAGGTATAAATGGGATACGGGTACTTAAAGTGCCAAACTTAGTATCCATTGATTTCCTATTAGCCACAAAATTCTGTTTGTGATAACTGCAGTGCATGAAGTATATGGGTTGTTAAAAGTGCCAAACTTAATATCCATTGATTTCCTATTAGCCGCAAAAATAAGTTTTGAAATATCTCAAAAATCAAAAAGTTTGATGTGCGTGGACAGACAAAATTATTACAGAAGCACTGTTTCTTACAGAACGTTCTAATAATGGGAAGATAAAATGGCATTTTAAAAAGTGTAAAAACCTTTTTCTGGACAGCCCCCCCCCCCCCTTTTTTTTGATTAATCTGACGGATGAAAATTTCTGAGGGGATAAGAAGGGGAGGGGGCCCCTGAACCTTTTAGCGCCTAGGGCCCCAAAAGATCTAAAGTCGCCTCTGCATCCAGTTGTTGCGTTGCCCAATGAGAGCCCCGCAGATTATTTTGTGGCACCACAATATCCGTCGCAGCCTGATCAGGAACCTTCTGCTACGGGGAAAAGGACTTCACGCGCATTTTTACCCTCCCGCTCGTAATGTTATTGTAGTTTGTGTGGTGGGAAGTTGGTGTTCAGAGAGACTGTGTTTCCGCGCGCGAGTCAATAAGATGAGCAAGTCTGCAAACGAATTAAACAGGGTTCTTAGGTATTTATCCACCTTCCGCGCTCAGAGCTTAATCCCGAGTCAAAATATCGTGATGAATGCCTTCCGGTATATAATTAGATTCTAATTAATTGAACTACCATTACAGAATTGATTTCCGACCGGACTCTGTCTAATTGGACTCGACGATGTCCAAATGTCGCCTCGCGGTGTCCTCACTTGTTGAGACAAATGAAATGGCTGCAAGGAATGGAGCACCGCTCTGGCACCATTCTCGCTAGTAGGACAAGCAGAAACATTCTGAGCGTGAAATGAGGACTACAATGTAGCTTTCCACCGTGGAATCCCGTCTGACTGCCTGAACACAGCTAGCCTCTCACGGGCACGAGCACAAAGCCCCCCAATGGCGCTGCATTGCGAAAAGCTGCCGAAGGGAATGGACACTTTCCCCTACATTCCTCCCTCCCTATCTTCCTCCTTCTCCCTCTCTCTCTCTCTCTCTACGTACACATAGTCCTTCCCTACACACACACATACGACCTCCCCCTCGTCTTCCTCCTCCTCCACCTCATCTTCCCGCTCCGCGAAAAATGAACCACAGGCGGCGGTGGTGTGAGCAGAAAGGCTCTGACAGAGTTGGCATTCATTTATAGCCCGAACTCATTAACTAGGAAATGGACAGCGCTGGCTCTAATGCATTAAGCCTAATGAAAATCAATAGACAAGGGAAGAGAAGGGTGCGGAGGACGGAGTTAGAGAGGACAGCTTCAGCCATGCTGTGGCTTAGTATCTACAAGTGGAAGACACAGGAGGATTTACCGCCCACACGCGCGCAGTCTACTAGCCAACACAGCAGAATGTCTAACAGCCTCGTCCCCAAGAACTACCAACGTGCCTGCGACTTTTCCCTTTTTGAAGCTAATTCGTTCTTTCCTTAATAAAGGCAGTAATCACAACGCACCAACCTATCAACATATGCCGAAGGGGTGTTAGCCTAGAATGCTACTCGCCAGCGCAGATGGCTTTTAATTACGCAGGGGCTCTTTAAGTTCCCGTGATCGATGTCACCCGACCATTCCACGGGGACTCTGATAACAGATACTTGGTTTTGTTAAACGATGAAAAATAATCGCCCAAACTACTGAAAACGCGGCGGAGGCACGAAAGGCTTTTTTTTTTTTTCTTTCGTGATCCACTGAAGAATAATGTAACGAGAGTACGACCCTTCAGCTTTTAAAAATTACTTCTACATTTCAGAGCGTCATTTGATGTACACGTGTATGCCCAAAACTAGCACAACCACTTTTAGCCTTTTATGAATATGTTTCTACGCCTCATGAAGTCAGACCTCAAAAGTTCTGTTTTTGTGCTAGACGGACTTAAGCTTGGCAAAAATTCCCCCATTTGGGGAGTGGGGGTGGGGGAGCTTTAATTATAATTTTCCTACGGGACACAATTTTGTATTCGTCGCGATAGCTGGGGGGGGGGGGGGTTAACGACCACCACGACCATGTGCAGTCGCCTGTCCCTAATTTAAGGCCGCTGGTTGCAGGGAAGGAAGAGAGCCAGCACCGTAAGACAAACACAACATCCATGCCTCATCGGGATTCGAACTCGCACCCATCTCGGACAAATGATCAGAAGCCAGAACCAGGGACATCGCTAAGCTTCGAAATCAGGGTAGGAGACGGGTGGGCGAATATTACTTTTGGTGGGACAAGTTTGAGGGCAACTTTATTCACATAAACGCTGAAAGCAAGAGTTTTTAATTATTTTCACTACCGGCTGCAAAGGAAATCTTGCTATCCTTACACCACCCTCTGGACACACGCGGATCAGATTAGTTACGCAATTAGTGTAAAATACAAGTGTTGGTAGAATGACTCCTTCAGCTTTACTTTTTTCTTGCTGTTGATGCATTGTCTTAACTGAATTAAAAATTTTGCAGTTTTGCTTGCGATAATAGTACTGTACTTGAACGATATCATTAAAGGAAGATGTACTTTCTGTTTATCTAAATCAAATTTTAACGTTGTGACACAACACTTCCCTGTTCCCTTACTATCTTCCTTCAGGCCAGCGACCTTACCTTGCCCACCTCTCCTCCAAAGCAGTCGCTAGCCACGTCATGCTGCCTCATTGCCCCGAGAAAGGTTAAGAGTGCTGAAATAGCTTTTATTTTCTTTGCGAATTTAACGACCAGCGTGAGCAACTCCTGCATGTGTTATAACCCAGCAAACACAGTCTTGCTGGGCCAGTACTGGGCCCAGCAAGACTGGCAGTGCTGGCTACCTGCAATGGCCCAGCACTATGTTGCCGCTGCCGAACCGTCAATAAAATGTCCGGGCGGCCAACAGTTGGCACTCCATCAGTTGTCACATGCCACAAAAGGGCCATCAGTTTTCCATCACAGGCCGTAGCTGCCACAAGTGGCCCTACGGCCTGTGATGGATAACTGATGGCCCTGTTGTGGCAGTGGCTACTACTGGGAAATGATCTTGTCCGTCAATTTCCCAGTAGTAGCCATAAAAAAAAAAATCAAGGCTAACCTCAGTTTCCCAAAGCCACAGCTTTTTTTTTTTTCCTCCCCTTACTAAACTTGTGAATTTTAGCACTGCGCTGGGGAAATTTTCTCAACAGACCGAAAAAACGCCCGTTTGGATCTGAGTGGATACGAACCATGGCTGTCGGCGTGGGAGGTGAGCTCTCTACCGACCGGACTAATTTGCCACGCACGAGCGTGTGCTTGAAGCTGTCTTTTTCGTGCGGAATGTGTAATCGAATGGTTCCCTCTTTCATTTTAGAATATTGCGAGGTATTTTTCATAAAAGCCAGTTTCATATAATTCATAAATTTATTTTTTCAACGTAACGATAGTTTTTTTTTTACCTTAAGGGACCTTCACTCATTTTCAAAAAGTGTACCAACTTAAAGACGCTTTCCAAAGTTTTGTACTGTCCTTGTAGTCTTGAAAGGCGATTGTTGAATTAATATATATTTACCCGGGTTCATGTCACATTCTGTTACATATTTAACGTTGTATCTTTCCTTTCCGTTGTCCGAAGCTACATTTGTTTTAAAGAAGAAAGATATTTTACTTCTTGTTGTTTTTAAAAGCAAATTCCTCCCAGTCTTGTGTATTCAACCCATGGATGATTACATTATATCTACATAGCGTTGCTTTCTTGTTTTTTCTTTCAAATAATTAATACATTTTGTACACTTATAATTCTTTTTTTTTTTTTTTTTTCCAACAAACGTTTTTTTAATGTTTTTCCAGGACATTTGTTTCAAGCGGTTTCAAATTTTTCCCTGTTATTCACCCACTCCATTCCATGAATTGTTATTCATGGGAATCGAGTGGGTGTATTTCATGGCTGTAATCTAGCATTTCATGGCTTAATCTGATATCTTCGTCGACGTGGCATTTCATTAGGAAATTAATTCGCCTCTCTACATATGGATTTTTTTCTTAACATCCACTAAAATAACACGATGTCGATAGCGTCGTCTTTAACTAACTGGTACCATGAGAGACACATCAAGTGTTGCTTCTGCGCATGCGCATTCCCGTTGCTTCCACCTGCTGTTGAAGGTTCCATTGGTTGCCAGCAACGGGCCACTAGTGGCACTTTCTTGGAGGCCCACAATTCACGGCGGTGCTGCAGGGCCATCAATGGCTCGCCAACTAATAGCGTTGCCGCCAACGGGCCGCTACCGGCAGATTTCAGCCAGCAGTGACCCATCACTGCCAGCTAGTGGCCAGCAGTTTCCTAGCACTTGTGTTTTTGCTGGGAAGCAGTCTCCGGTTCCTGATTTAGGGCCACAGGTTCCACGAAAAGGAGGGGGCCTGTTTCTCATGGCAAACACAACATCCATGCCGCACCGGGATTCGAACCCAGACCAATCTCGGACGATTGATTGATTGATTGATTAGAGGTTTAAAGACCACCGTGAGTAACTCAATGGGCTATAAGCAGTCACCGTCCTTAATTTAGGGGTGCTGGCTCCATGGAAGCGAGAGAGCCAGTGCCGTAAGACAAGCACGACGTCCATGCCTAACGGGATTCGAACCCGGACCCATCTCGAACGAACAATGGTTAGAAGCCATCGTTTAGACAACTGCGCCGCCGGGGCGGCATCTCGGACCAATAGTCAAAAGCCAGCGCTTAGACCACTGCGCTACCAGGGAGCCATGATATAGTAGACTGTACTTTTCGTGTTGGGATATCATTCTTCGTAGCACAAACAAACAGCCAAGCGATTAGTAATAACCTCCCTCAGTGAATTCCTATCCACCTTGCCCATTCGCCTCTGACTATACTAATATGAAAAAAAAAACAGGCTTAAACTGAGGATTTGGATGAGTGGACAGCAACTGAATTTTCATGGATCTATGGGTGCTATTTTGATAACCTTTCTATGGAGACGTAGACAAAGCACTTTCTATCAGAAATACGAAGGGCTACACGACGAAAAACACAACACTTGTTATTACTCAGCAAAATCCAGATTATATTCTATAGTTTAAAATGGCACATCGTGAATTGGGTGGGCGGCAGGGGGTGGGTGAGACAAAATTCAAGGTGGGCTCTAGCCCACCCTCGCATCCCCTTGGCGACGTCCGTGGCCAGCACTAAGACCACTGCGCCATCGGGTGGCGACACGGTGTCTTTTTTTTTTTTTTTTTTTGTTTTTTTTTTTTTTATTGGAGGTTTAACGACCACCGTGAGCAACTCAATGGGCTATAAGTAGTCTCCCGTCCGTAATTTAGGGCCACTGGTTCCAGGAAAGAAAGAGAACCAGTGCCGTAAGACAGTGGCGCACCCAGGAATTCCTGTTGGATGGGACTATATACTGTATACATATATACAGTATACGTACACAATGTGTGTGTGTGTGTGTGTATATATATATATATATATATATCATCATCATCATCATTGTCAACCATTATCAATCCACTGCTGGACGAAGGTCTCCCCAAGTTTCCTCCACAACGGTCTGTCTTGTGCCAGTCTCCTCCATGTCACCCCTGCATACTTTCGAATTTCATCCACCCATCTCCCATGTGGTCTTCTTCTGGGTCTTTTCCTGTCCCTTGGAATCCAATCTAAAATTTCGGCTGTCCATCGATGATCTGTCCTTCTGGCAGTATGTCCAGCCCATTGCCATTTCAGGGATTTAACTCTGATCATGATGTCTTCCACTCTTGTCATTTTTCGGATCCACGAGTTCCTCTTCTTATCTCTCCTGGTTACACCAAGCATGCACCTCTCCATGCTGCTTTGAGTTGTCTGCAGCCTTTGTATGTCTCTTTTAGTTAAGGTCCACGTCTCCGCACCATACGTAAGCACTGGAAGGATGCATTGATCAAACACTTTTCTTTTAAGACATAATGGCATATTGCTCTTGAAAATTATGCTGTTTCTTCCAAAAGCTCTCCAGGCAAGTTTTGTACGCCGATTAATTTCTTCATCAATGTGACCCTCACTTGATATCTGCTGTCCAAGATAAACGTACGTGTCTGTTATCTCCAGCTTTTCTCCATCAATCGATAAATCTTCATTTCTTGTAAAAGCATTGAACATCACTTTTGTCTTCTGAAAGTTCATTTTTAATCCCACTTCTTTACTCTTGTCAGCAAGTTCCTGGATCATACTCTGCAGCTCTGATGGGGTAGTTGCAAAAATGACTATGTCATCAGCAAAACGAAGGTGGGTTAGATAATCTCCATTAATCTTTATCCCCTTGTTTTCCCAGCTCAGTGACTGAAAAACACCCTCCAATGTGGCATTAAAGAGCTTAGGAGATATGGTGTCACCTTGTCTCACTCCCTTTCCAATTTTTACGTGTGTTGTATTTTCAAACAGCCTAATCTTTGCACTTGCATTTTCATAGATGTTATTAATAATATTAATGTATGCATCTTCAATACCGCAGGTTTTCAGAGCCATTGTAACTGCTGATGGTTTCACCGAATCAAAGGCTTTTTCATAATCGATAAAAGCCATGCACAATGGAAGTTCATATTCCCTCGCTCTTTCAATTAGTTCTCTCAGCACGTGGATATGATCTATTGTGCTGTAGCCACTCCTGAATCCAGCTTGTTCTCTCGGTTGAGCCATGTCCAGTGTTACCTTCAAGCGGTGTGAAAGAACTTTAGTGAAGATTTTATAAACTACTGATAGGAGGCTGATAGGTCTGTAGTTTCCGAGATCCTCAATGTCACCTTTCTTATGTAGCAGGATCATTGTAGCGGTGTTCCAATCCTCAGGAATTTTTCCTTCATTAAGGCATCGAGTGAAAATTTGGGCGAGTACTGTTTCGATTTCTCCACTTGCTTCTTGTATGATGTCTACAGTAATTCCATCTTCTCCTGGAGCTTTTCCTCGCTTCATGTTCTTGATTGCATGTGCAACTTCTGCTGGAAGGACTGGAGGAACTCTGGTACTGGTATCTTTCATGATGTCTGGAGTGCATATATCATCCCTTTCATATAATTTGGAGTAGAAATCTTTCACTCTTGTCAAAATTTCGCCTCTATTTCTTGTTACAGAACCATCTTCTTTTCTCAGTGCCATAATCTGTTTTCTTCCCTTACTGAGATGTCCCTTTGCCATCTTTAGGCTTTGGTTGTTTTCAATTGCTTTCCTCACTAGTTCACAGTTGAATTTCCTTACGTCTTCAGTGATACTTTTTCTTACTGTCTTGCATAGCTCTATATATTCCACTTTGGAAGTCACATCTTCTTTAGTTGTCCTCATCTCTCTTCTTTTTTGCATCAACATTTTGGTTTTTCCTGATAATTTGTTCACATGCAACTTGTTCTTAGACCCAGCTAATTTTGTTGCTGTTTCCATAAGAGCTTTGGTTACTTTTCTGTTAACTTCAGAGATGTCCACTTCTTCCGATGTTAGGCCTTCTAAAGCAGAGAACCTGTTCTTCAGTTCTAACTTGAAGGTATTATGGTGTTTTTTAAGGTTGGTTATGTCAATAGATTTTGTTTGTCCTATGAGCTTGCCACGTTCAAGTTTAGTGTTGAGGTGCATCTTACATCTCACCAATCTATGGTCACTGCCTGTGTTGAACTTGTTTAGCACACTGCAGTCTTCTATGACGAATTTTTTGTTACACATAATAAAATCAATTTCACTTGTCGTCCCATTTGGATGTCTCCATGTCCATTTCCTGTGTGGCTTTTTCTTGAAGAAGGAGTTCAAGATGAAAAACCCTTCTGCCTCTGCAAACTCAACGAGAGTATTTCCACGCTGGTTTCTGTTGCCATGACCGAATTTACCTACTGAAGTTTCATTCTGTTGCCGTTGCCCTATTTTTGCATTGAAATCTCCCATAATTATTTTCAAGTGCTGCTTACCTTTATTATTTAGATGACAAATTTCCTCATAAAATTCTTCAATTTCTTCTTCAGGATGACTTGTGGTGGGTGCATAAGTTTGAATAATCTGAGCCTGGTATCATCTCGAGAGTTGGATAACAAGTCGTGCAGCTCTGTCAGAGGAACTTTCAACTTCTACAACTTTATCCTTCAGTTTCTTGTTTATTATAAATCCAACACCACTAGTTCTGCCAGTATCTGTCCCACGATAGTAGAAGAGATGTCCACTTTTCAGTTCGATGAGATCTTCTCCTTTTCTCCTTACCTCACTTAGCCCCACGATGTCCCACTTGATCCTTTGTAGTTCCTCTTCCAATTCAAGAAGCCTTGAATCAGAAGATAGGGAGCGTCCATTGTAAGTAGCCAAGGTCAGCATCAGATGGCAGCCTAGTCCGGTCCTCCGAGATTCTTAGCACCCTCTGCCTTCATGTCGCAATGGCCGCTGCCTTGGCCAGGTACATTCCAGCGGCCGGAGACTGAGGGCCAAGATTTAAGTTGTGGAATCATTTTGGAGGGGTTTGGCCATAACTCACCACGCTGGCCAAGCGGGTTGGTGAGTGTGGGATAGCATTTCCTCTGATCCCGATGGTATAGTTATACCGCTATGGGCGGTCGTCAGAGCCCCTTTAGTGGGAACAGGATGCACCACGAGAAGGCGGGGTTGACATTTGTCAAGGAGAGGCTGTGATGTTACGCATCACCTGACCTTATATATATATATATATATATACTGCTGGCCACCAAAAATCCAACACCAAGAAGGACACGAGATAGCAAAGCCAGATTTACTGGACACATAACAACAGATACAAAGATGAAACGCTTGAGCTTACAGGCCCGTGCGACTTGCGAAACACGCAGACATCATTAGTTTGTGTTACCCCCATGGCTGGCAATAACGGTCGCTACACGCCGCGGCATCGAACGAAAGAGGCTTTGGATGTGGGCTTGGGGTATGTCGGTCCAGGCTGCTTCCACACGTTGCCACAGTTCATCAGGCATAGACGCGGGTGGTGCTTGCCGAGCCACTCGGTTGCCGATCAGCGACCAGACGTGTTCGATGAGCGACATATCGGGAGAACAAGTGGGCCACGCAGCAGTGACACCTAGTGGGTCGTGAAGAATTGCTGCACGATGCGTGCCACGTGCGGGCGCCCATTGTCCTGTTGAAACGTGGCCACTGGCAGGTCCTGCAGGTAAGGGAGGACTACAGGCTCCAAAACGTCGGAGATGAAGCGATGGCAGTTGAGTGTACTGGCGATGCGTACCAGAGGGTGTCATGCCCAATTACACCCCAAAACATAACGCCAGGCGACGGACCGGTATGGCGATGCATAATGCAGGCGTCATACAGTCTCTCGCCGGGGTGCCGCCACACGCGGATACAACCATCGTGGTGCTGCAGGCAGAAGCGGGAATCGTCGGAGAAGACAATGTCGTGCCATTCCGTAGTCCAGGTGCGGCGTTCAACGGCCCACTGCCGCCGCACTCGCCGGTGGTGTAACGTCAATGGTAATCGGAGCAATGGGCGCCGTGCGACAAGTCTCCGCTCCTGCAGACGACGTCGAACGATACGTGCTGACACAGGTTGTTGCGCAACACACCCTAATTCCTGCGCTAATGTTCGTGACACGTTCGTGATGTGGCGTTGCGAGCCGTCAATGCCCGCCGCACACAACATGCCGGTCTTCTCGTTTGGTGGTGTGTCGCGGCTGCGGCATTCGCTCACGTTGGTCCGTCCGTCCCTCCTGCACCCACCGAACCCATACTCGCCTCACTGTGGCTGGATGTCGTCCCACACGGGCGCCGATGTCTCGATACGATAAACCGCTGTCGCGACAAGCCCCTATTCGTCCTCTGTCGAACTCCGAAGCGTGCTGAAATGAATGCCGTATTCTGCGACAAGGCATCAGGAAGCTTCCCATGCACAGGTCCGGCAGCATAACACACTTCCACTACTTACACCCAGCCTTCTGTGCACCCTTCTCATAGTGCTTCTCGGTGACGTGCCGAGCGCACATGATTTGCATATGCCCTGCAATGCTAATCGTTTGCATGTCCACCCGCGGGCGACGCATGCTGCGAATTTCAGGCCAATCGGATGCTTCCTTCTTGGTGTTGCATTTTGGGTGGCCAGCAGTGTATATACACTATATTGACAAAAGTCACCTGACACCTAGAAGAGAAAACAACATAGCATTTATTAACATACATTAGTACGATGTCGGTCCACCTTTGGCCTTAATGCATGCACTGACCCTTCGAAGCTCAGTGGTTGGGTTTTAAGCTCCGTGATTTTCGTTGCTATAAGGTGTTTATTGAGTGCTTTAGTTTCTGTGGTTGCGTGTATCTTCAAGTTGAAAGTCCACGCTTTACGTTCGTGTATCTCCCAGGTTGGTGAGTGCCATATTTTTTCATTATTCACTGTTTTATTTTTCAACCGAGCTGGTCTTTTTTCGTTAAAGTCTCGCCATTGTTTCGATGGCGGAGGCAGACAAGGGTGACGCCCACATCCTTATCTTGGCAGATCAGCCAGCACCCTCTTCTTCTTCTACGGCGGCAGCTCCTGCTCAGCTAAATGAGGTGGCTCCCGAGCGTCATTGCGACGTCATGGATACCTCTTCTTCTCCAGCAATAACTTCCTCCCTTCCCACCAAGTGCGGTGGTGCCAAGTCTCCTATCTACATCTCAGCAGATGATGACGTCTCCGTGATCAGCGATACTGAGCTCATAGCTTCTACTTTTCATCAACTTTCTGATCCGCCCTCACTGCTAGGAGCCGCTTCATCGAGTTCTCGACCCATGCCTGCCCAAGCATCCTATGCTTCTGCAACTTCTGGGGTCCTCACACCCCCAGTTTCATCTGCTATGCCTTTTCCTGAATCCTATGTCACTGTCGTCGGTTCTACTGCTACAATTGACATACCAGAGGATTCCCGAGCTGGTCACCTTTTTTCCTCCACTATGGAACGGGGCGTCTATTTTGATGCGCTTCCCGACACTAAGCTGTGGCAATATAGCCGAGCCCTCAAAACTATCTTACCAAAGGATGCAATAGACTTTGTAGCTCGAAAACCCAGATCTGTCTTAGTCTATTTTAAGGATAAAGCGCATGCTGACCAGGTCCTTACGGAAGGTCTAACCATCAATGACGTGCATCTGTTAGCACAACCGGTTGCGCACCGCCCGGTGCAGGTGACCTTCTACCCCGTACCACCAGAAGTATCCGACGCTGCACTTTGCACCTTGCTCAGCAGGTACGGCAGAGTTGTTGGCTCCATAACAACTCTCTCTGCGGCTCCCAGAGATCCTGAAGACAAATCGATTCGAGGTTTTCGCCGCACTGCTCGAGTCCTCTTTTCATTTGACGCTCAGCTGAAAGCGGTTCCGAATGTTTTGCACATCCGCTGTGGACAGCAACGCCGAAGAGTTGAGATAATCACTTCACAGTATTGCACTATATGTCAGAGCGAAAGTCACATAAGCGCTCAGTGCCCACGTGCCTCCCTGCAAACAGCTCCACACACTACATCTTCTTCTACTTTGTCCACCAACGCTTCACAGACTTCTTAATATTCGAGGAAAGTCGCAGAATCAGGATCTTCCAAAAGTCAGCTTACTGCCATTGGTCAACAAACGACTTTGATGCCTCCACCTCCTGCTGATCCTAAGAATTTTCCCAGGCTTCCAAAATCGACTCCCCCTTGTACTTTTACAACCACTGCTGATGTACATGTTGACCACTCCTCAGCTTTTACCGTTGGCTCCATGACACGAGTCACAGGTAACGCTTCGGGTTCAGACTCTCCAGGCGATCACGAAGCTTTAGTGGTTGCTGGAAAACGCAGTGGTGCTACTCGCTCCAAGACGAAGAAGTCAAAGACTCTGGCGTCCCGAAGATCATCTCGCTCTTCTACCCGCTCATCCTCTCGCTCCGTCAGCTCTCGACGACCGTTCTCCAGGTCGCCTCTACACACGTCCTCTGAGACAGCATGTGAGGGTGCCTTTCCCTCACTAGAAGAATTCACAACTTTTCTTGCTGAAAATGCTTTCCCTGCTGAGCCTCTGCCATACGAGGACGTGCTGGATTGCCTTTTAGGGTCCTCTAGCCCTTCCTCAGCACGCACTTCCATTCAGCAGTATGAAGCAGCTCTTCCACAAGTGCTGGTTCAATTACACTCACTTGAAAACACTCTTCGGCGCACTGCGGACGAGGTCCCGTGGAGTGCTTGTTTTCTCCGTCGACTCCACTCCATCACTACAGCCAGTCAATTCCTACTGCATCCCACAACTAACCTAGACATTCAAGGTGGTGTCACTTAATTGTCGCGGTTTTGCGACACCTCTTGCGAATGCGCTGGTACGAGAGGATCTTGCTCCGCTGAATGCTGATATATTACTTCTGCAGGAAACAAACTGTACTTCCACCACTCAATTTCATCAATGGCGTCAGTGGGATCATACTTTCCATCACGCCTACAGCCAACTGTCGCGTGGTGGCATGGCAGTTGGTGTTCACTCACGTTTTCGTTCAACTCTTTCCTCCTTCTCAGTGAAAAACTTATGTCGAGACTTATTACAACGAGTCTCTTTCACCGTCGCAGCTGAAAAATTTCATGTATTCAACATTTATGTTCCTTGCACTCCTACTCACGTGCCAGAGTTGTTTGCAAAACTTCGACGGGCTCTGTCACGTATTCCCATCACCGACCGGGTACTTATCGGAGGTGACTACAATTGCACTCTACATCCCCTAACTGATCGCTCTTCTTCTTCCAGAGAACACCGTACGGAAGTAGTACATCTCTTACAGTCTATCACTTCAGACTTCTCACTAGTAGATGTTCAACGCCATTTGTCACCAACCCAGACTACACATACATGGCGTGCACCAAGAGCCATTGATCCTCCTACAGCAAGATTGGATCGCTTTTATGCAACTTCTCTTCTTCTACCAGCAATATCAGATTCATGCTGTACACCCACAGCTTCCTCGGATCATTGCGCCATTGCCATAACAGTTTTTGCTACTTCAACACAGCCACGTACAATCCGGCCTTGGACTTTTGACGACACTCTTTTAGATTACTCAGCCTTCTGCTCATCGGTGCGAGATTTTTTTGCGGATTGGCGTACAAGGCTTCATTCTGCACCTTGCCCCCTCAACGTTTGGTTGGAAGTAAAACGCCACCTCATATTACTGGTACGAAACCTGTCATACTCGATCATGACACAACGGAGGATGCGACTTGATCATACTAGGCAAATGCTTTCTTTGCTCAATCTTGCTGATCCCCTATTTCAAGTCTACCAGGCAGAATTACATTCACTTTTGGTGCCACTTGCAAAACAAGCCCTTCAACGCCTTAAACTACAACACCTGAAACCTAATGCTTGTTCGTACGAATTCCTTACGTCACTTGAGTCAACTCGCCGATCCTCTTCTGTTCTGCAGCACCTTCGTCTTCCAACTGGAGTAGTTTCATCCGAACCAGTTCCAATTTGTTCTATGGTACGTAATTTCTACATTTCAAAATTTTGTGAAACTCCTCCTCCCTCCCCTACGGCTTCTGCTCTTCTGTTCTCTTCTTTGCCTCAGGTCCCTTCTCATCTTTCAGCCAGCCTCCTCCATCCTCCCACTTTAACTGAGCTCTCTGACACTTTCTCGTCCCTCAACCCCCGGGCTTCACCTGGCCCGGACGGTCTCCCTGTTTCTTTCTATAAGGCTTTTCTTCCTGCCCTCCTTCCATTTCTCCTCTGTGCCTTTTCTACTACCATGCATCTTACATCTCTTCCAAGGAGTTTCACGCTCGCACATGTTGTACTTTTCCCCAAGAAGGGTGATCCGCTTGACTTGGGGAATTGGCGTCCCATCTCACTCTTAAATACTGATTATAAACTCTATACTAAATTTCTGTCCCGCCGGCTTAACCCCATACTCCCTCATATTCTCTCCACTAATCAAACCTATACTGTACCCGGGCGCTCCATCTCCCATAATATTCAGCTTCTTAATGATCTAATTCACCTCGCCCGCTCTCGCTCAGAACCCCTTGCTCTTCTTTCCCTCGATCAACGCTCAGCGTTCGATAATATTTCTCATGATTACCTTCTTGCTACATTACTAAATTTCGGATTTCCTCCTTCCTTTGCTTCTCTTCTCATCTCCCTCTACCGGGACGCAGTTTTCCACGTCAAGCTGCTCAACCTTCTCACAGCTCCCATACCCTTTCGTCGCGGCGTGCATCAGGGTTGCCCCTTATCCGGGCAGCTCTTCGCCCTCGCAATAGAACCTTTTTTACGCGCAGTCCATCGATCCTTCTTTGCTTCACTACCACCGGTGGTAGCCAGCACACGTCATCATGTTGCTACCTATGTTGCCTACGCCGACGATATTACATTCTGCATTCGGCAAGACTCACAATTTCACGATCTCCACAATCTCTACAATACCTACGCCTCATGTTCCGGAGCAGCGCTAAACACAACGAAAAGCACAGGCCTATGGACCGGTTCGTGGACTAACCGCACTGACTCTCCTTGGGGAGCAGAGTGGTCCAACACCTCTCAACGATTCCTAGGAGTCCACCTTGGAAAACCAGCAACTGCTTCACTCGTCACCTGGGCGACTCTCCGGCCACGCCTACATCGCTCGGTCGCAATCTGGCGGCGCGCACAATTCTGCACCTCCGTCTTTCAAAGAGCACGTCTAACGCACACTTACCTGCTTTCAATGTGCACGTATTCCTGGTTGGCTTCGAAGCAACCAGCACTACGTCTTCTTGAACTCACCCGCTGTCAAACTCAGGTTATCTGGCCCGGCCATCACTGGGTCGGAGCACCTCAACTCAGCCTGTCTCCTTCCAACGGAGGCATTAGTCTACCCGACGTCAGATCCTATTACAAGGCTTATCGTGTGTCTACGTTTTTACAATCACTTGCGGCACCTGCTCCCTCTGCAGTTGCTGCTCGTGATGTCATAGTATCTCCGCATAACCCACGCTTTACTCTCCTTTCGTTCTTACTCATGGACCACTGTCCCCTTCTCACACTTTTCCCTCCTGTCTACAAAGAGGCTATCTCCTTTCTTCGTTCCCTCCCTCTTTCTCGCTCTCTCCCTGCCTCCACAAATGACCTACTTTCCGAACCTCTTTTTTTCTTCTCTGCTACACCCTCCCCATCTCCCATGTTTTGCTTTTCCTTCATGGCTCAGAGCTGGAGTCGTTACTGTCAGCGATCTTGTTACCACCGATCTTTCCTGGCTCCCCTTCTCTTCTCTACCCTCTGCTCTCCGTTTCAATGCCAACGCTCACTTTGTTCACAACTCTCTTATTTCTACTATAATCTCCCTGTTCCCTGAGCTTGCTACTCCCTCAGGTCTCATTTCTGTTCACTCTGCCTCTCTCCTTCTCCCATTTTTTCTGTCGTCCATTGGTCCACCTCTTCCTCTTGTCTCTTTCTCAACAGCTGATCTCTACCGTTTTCTCTCTCGCTCTTCCGCACCTCTTCCCATTTCTGGTATTCCACTTTCTTCTACCTCCGCAGTGTGGTCCGCTGCGCTTTCCCTACTTTCAGCACCCCTTGAAGTCAATTCACATTGGCTTTTCTTACACAACCGCCTCCCTGTGCCGTCGATTTTACATCGCATGACCATTTTATCTTCACCCTCCTGTCCGTATTGTGGCGAGGAGGCTGACGTTCAGCATGTCTTCATGTATTGCACAGTTTTATTGCCAATACTCCATCTCGCTTTCACGCTAGCGCAACGATCCTGTGAGACCGTCCTCACCTTCAGCGCCTACCGAACACTACTTCTGAACTCTTCTCGCCCTATTCACCTTCCGGCAGTCTGCTCCTACATCTTCGTGCTTGTAAAACATATAATTCACGTGTATCATCTTCAGCGTCCCCCGAAGCTTCTACTGACATAAATAAAGTCAGTACTGCGTTACTTTGTCATTTTCGTAATCGCCTACTCTCCCGCCTTCGACTAGAACTTACCACTGCAGTTGCACGCTGCAGTGAACCACAGTTCCTATCAACTTGGTCACCAGCAACCACTTGGTTTGCAGGGTCGCCCACAACGCTTCACCTTACAGTCGGAACTTTTGTTTCACCTACCTCCTGATAGATACAATTTTTGCCATGCTGATTTGTCTTCAATCTCTGCTTCATCAGAGACTATTTTTTGTCTTTTCCGACAAATTATCATACATAAACTGTATTCTCTCACCACTATATTGAGCTTTGTGAATAGGTCGTTGCGTCAGCTACAAGCACCTGTAAATCTTCTTTTCATATGTCATTTTGAGACGATTTTTCTATACACATTTCCTGTTGTTTTTTTTTCTTGCTTCGCAACTGAGTGCAATCTTGTTCCTCAACATTCACTGTACTATATTATTTGTACTCTCTATTTTATCAGAATTTTTTTGTTTGTCTCACTATTGTACATCACTTTTAGTAGATCAATTATTGTATAGAATCCTATGAATTGTTCGAAGCATGAGCTACTTATAATTGTCAATTTCTTTTCACGCTTTTTTTAAGACTCTGTTCTCATCCTCTTCACATGTATCATTTCGTGTATAACTCATGTGTAAATTTTTTTGTTTTTCATTACTCATCTTGCTGAATTATGTATTCTCTCTGCGATGTCAGAGACTATTTCTTTTTACCACCTCTGACAAATCAATATATATAAATTGTAACTTCTCATTGTACAGAATCATGTATATAGGTCGTTTCACGAACCACAGACATCTGTAAACTTTGTCATTTTTACAGTATATTCTTATCTTCAATTCCTGATTCAACAGTGTAATTTTACTTTTCAACTGTGTAAATTTGTGTTCTCCAATACTCACTGTGATGAGTTGTGTCTTCTCTCTGTATTTTCAGAGATTATTTTTTCCTTTGTATTCTCAGGAAAATTATTGTATATAACTATTTTTCATATCACCGTTGTATGTAACATGTAGTACCGCGAGCCACATTCATCTGTAAATTTTTCATCATCTGTCTTTCGAACTTTCGATTTCATGTTTGTCCCTTGATCACCTGCAACCTCCTGGTTTTCCAGGTCACCCACAATGTTTCACCTTTCGGTCAGAACTTTTTTTTTCATCAATATTGTGTAAAATTTATACTCTATAGTGCTCATCATTCTGGATTGATTTTACTCTCTGTATTACCAGAGATTCATATTGCCTCGCCAGATTTCTACTGCACTTAACTGTTGTCATGCAAACGTTGCACCGAATCCTGTAATTAACGTAGCGCAACCTGCACATTCTGTTAATTTCTCATCACCTGTCTTTTGAATCTATGTCTGCAAGCTCGAATTCTGTATTATTCCTTGCATCAATACTGTGCAAAATTAATATTGTATAACGCTCTTCTAGCTGAATTGTTCCTATTCTTTGCTTTGTCAGAGACTTTTGTTGCCTCACCAGACACTCGGGTGTAATTAACTGTTTTTTTTACTATCATCAATGTACAGAACCGTGTAAATAAGCAGTAGCGTAAGCTACAAGCATCTGTAAATATTTTTTTTGTCATACATCATTTGAGATGATTTATTCAAGCACATCTCCTGTATCTTTCTTCTAATAAATACTGTGTGAAAACTGACCCTTCGAGACATGCTTTCGACAAGGTTTTGGAACACAGCTATAGGTAAGCGCTTCCATTCAGTACATAATGCTGCCGCTAACTGTTGCTTAGTAGTAGGCAATGGTTCCAAACTTCTTATGCGGCGCTTTAATTCATTCCATAGGTTTTCCATGGGAATAAGATCAGGGCTATGTGCTATGGCCAGTCCACACACAATACTGAATTATCGTCAAACCACGCTGTAACAGTCCTTGCTTTATGGCTCGGTGCATTATCCTGCTGGTACCAACAAGAGTCGGTTCTATGTTCACAGTATCGAGGTAGATATGCTGGTTAACAGGTTTGTCCATGATAACCAAGGGACTGGGACCATACCAGGAAAAACACCCCCACACGAGTGCACTGCCAGCTCCAAACTTGACCGTAGGAACAGTACACTGGGGTAAATAACATTCACCTGGCGGCCGCCATACCCACACACGGCCATCAGACTGACGCAACGTGTATCTGGATTCATTAGTCCATAGGACCCGTTTCCATTGATCTACGGTCCGCGATAAATGTTCTTTATACCATGCTAAACGACGAGTAGCATTTCGAGTCGAGATGAAAGGCTTAGAAGCAGCCGCATGACTACTGTAATCCATGGAATGAAGTTCTCTGTGAATGGTACGTGCAGATACCGAGGTTCCAGCATTTTTACTCACCTGTACACTAATGTTTTGTGCTGTACTCCGTCGAATAGCTGTAACGACTCTCCTGAGGCTTCGACGTTCTCTATCACTGATTTTCTTTGGTATGCCCGCACGTTTTGCTCCTTCAGGCACGCCATGTGTCTTCCACTTATTCAGTACATCCAAAACAGTTGGCTTGCGGGTATGTTTAAACGCCTCTAGGTTTTTCTTATGGACAACTCAGTAATATAACGCCCAACAATTTTTCATTTCTCAAAGTCAGTTCTCTCCCACCACGACATTTTCACTCTGCCTCACTGTGCGATATGTTCGCGGTCAGCTGCAGGCTTGTTTTCATACCGTTTGCAGCTGTACTGCGCATCTTAACAACGCAGCGGATCCGTTAATTTGCTTTTGAAGGGGTGCCCGGTGACTTTTGTCAATATAGTGTATATACACGGTTGAGTCACATTATTGTGACCACCAACTAATATCCAGAGAAACCACCGTGTGTAGTGCGGACAGCAGCTAGATGGGCTAGGAGTGACTCAGTAAGGTGCTGGAAGGTGTTCACAGGTATGTGGAACCACGCTGATTACAGTGCATTTGACAGCTGCTGGAGGGTGCGTGGTGGAAGGTCCGTAGAGTGAACAACACGATCGAGGTGGTCCTACAGATGCTCAATTGGGTTTAAGTCTGGGGAATTAGGGGGCCACGGAAGTAATTTGAAGTCTTCATCGTGCTCCTCCAACCACTCTCGTACATTTCTAGCTGTGTGACATGTCGCATTGTCGTGCTAGAAGATCCCATCCGCCACAGGGAAGACAATCAGCATGTATAAGTGTATGTGGTCTGCAAGGATGGATTCATACGGAATTCGGTCTCCATAGTGCCTTTCACAGGTATGAGTGGACCCAGAGAATGCCACGAAAACATTCCCCAGACCATAACGCTGCCCCCACCATCTTGTGTTCCGCCAGAAATGGCTCAAGAGTGTTTGTTCTCATATGTTTCTCGCCTTATACGCGAACGTCCATTCGTTCGATGAAGCAGAAAACGTGACTCATCGGAGAAGGCAATTCTTTGCCAATCAGCGGAGGTCCAATTCTGATACTGCCATGCAACTGTAAGCCTTTTCTGCCGATGCACCTTTGTTAGCATAGGTGCATGGTGACCATTCATCTGCATCGGAGCCCCATACGCAGGTGTGTCTAAAACGATGAACTGTCGTTTTAGACACACTTCCGGTAGCCCCCTGGTTCATTCGACCAGTGAGTTGCTCCACTGTAGCGTGCCGATCGGCTATCACGCACCTTCGCAGCCGACGTTCACCTCTCACATAAGTGGCACGTGGTGCTCCGCAGTATCCACGTCGCTTATTCGCAATGGTGCCATTTCTCCAATCACGACACACTTTAACCACAGCAGCACGAGAACAGTTCACAAACTGCGCTGTTTCAGAAATACTGCCACCCTTGGCCCGAAAGCCGATAATCATCTATGATAAATCGATCCTTTATATCCATGACAGCCACGAGTCATATGTTTTCAGAATGCCTACATATGATCATCTGATCATATGTAGAGGATTTTAGGAAGAGAGTGTCTGACCCCAGTTCTTAAACAACCCTTAGAAATAGGGAGCTAGGAGATTTGCGCTTGGGTGCCCGATAGGAAAGTGACACGAAAGCGAGGTAGAAAAGGGGTGAAAGGCGCCATTATTTATTACCGTGGGGCCAGTGCCCGGGCCCCGACGGCTTAACGTGCCCATCCGACGCACGGCGGATAGTGGTTCGAGCTTTCGTACCTGCCTGAGATCGAACCCGAGGCCTTCTCCGTAGCAGTCACGAAAGTTGACCACTAGGCCACCCGCGGCTCAATGCCTATATATATATTTTCAGAATGCCTTATATACCCTCCAAGCCAGCGCACGACACGTGCCTTCTTTCATTGGCTACGCGCTGTTGACGTCAAAAGTAGGAGGTGGTCACAATAATGTGACTCGACTATGTGTATATATATATATATATACTTAAGAGCAAAACTGAAGACTAAGGAAAAAATTTTAGAATTTAAAACGAAGGGTGCAAAATAACCTGAAAATCAAAACGCGCAACGCAGCAGTTTTGAAAATTCAGAATTCACATTCTATAAAGAAGATACCTAAGCAAAAAAATACATATATAATTTTGACTCACACCTAGTACAACATAGAAAAGGTTATGTATCTACCTGTGTGAGTAAAAGGAGAAAAGATAAAAAAATAAAATAAAACAACTGAATGTAGAAGGTGTCGAGAATACTGAGCCTTGGCTTTATCAAGGACCAGCAAAAACTCTGCATTTTCTCACTTCCACAAAGACCTAGTTGGAAATGGGTTTCTGCAAGGCCATAGATGCAAGTAACATTCCCACCTAAAATAGTTTAAAAAATATATATATAAGTCATGTCCTCCGTAGAGTAGCATGACCTAGCACTGGTTAACAATTTCGCTTGCATCCATTAACCTTCCTGGCCCGACCCATGCTCTTCATCTGTTACTATTAAACAGAGAGAAGAAGATTAAAGAGAACTCAAGCTGTGAGAGTGACATAATAATTAGAAATGATTTTCAGCTATAACGAAATTCCAAGTTCGTTTGAGAGAGAATTTAAACCTGAAAAACAATGCAAAAGAAATCCAAATTTTACATTGCAATTAAAAAAGGAAATGTTAATTTATAACGAACAGATTTTTGAAAGAAAACTTGAGTCTAAAACCCCTACTCTACAACTTATGACAGCACGAAAACAAGAATAAGTTAAAGATAATAATTAACTAAAGAAAACTTTGTGAAAGTTATATACCTTAAACAGTTAGTTGCAATATGTACAAAGTATTTCAGCAGTGCTTTAAGTGCATAATTAATTAGTTATTAAGAACTTAACTACTTTGAAAAAACAGCGCATAGACAGCGCATAGAAAAGGAACAAGCTTAGCCATCTTCTGTTCCTAGGTACCCCAAAAGACGCTCAAAGTTACAAAGAAAAGTAAGAGTTAAAAATCGCAAAAATGTTAACAGACAAACAAATGCTTAAAAGCTGAAAAGCTAAAAAACGACAGAGAAAAGGTACATGAAGTACAAACATCGAACTTATAAAACCTAGAACCCAAAAACAAGGAAGAGAGCTTACCTCTTGTGTGACAAAAACTTTTCTCCTCACAAGAGAAGAACATGGCTGACCTCTTCCGCCACTCCCTAGACGCTGGGGGGCAGTGAGGGTGGGGCTGATGGCCTCCTCATACAGCAAGAAACCAACGCGCGGAGATTTTAACCAGAGAAAAAATATATAAACTTAAGACTGTGGATCTGTATGATCAGAAAGAGCAGAATTAACTCTCCAGAATACATGAGAAATATTATAAAATAC
Source organism: Macrothele yani (assembly GCA_039090855.1). Taxonomy (NCBI): domain Eukaryota; kingdom Metazoa; phylum Arthropoda; class Arachnida; order Araneae; family Macrothelidae; genus Macrothele; species Macrothele yani. The sequence continues at coordinate 47,604,779 of CM077004.1, forward strand.
ACGAGCAGTTTATTTAATAATCTTTGCATGTATTAAATCACCTTAGTGAGCTTCTATAGATTAATCAGAATCTTATTAATTTTAATGTTGGTTTTACTATTTTTAGTATAGCTATCCTAGTGATGAATAACTAGTTTTCTTTTTTATTTGTTTTTATTTTCTTTTATAAACATATTTTTAAGCTTTTTTTGTGATTTTGTTTATATTATTTAATTTTTTGTTTTAATAGGACCGTCATATCCATAGCACTAAGGTTCCTTTAGGTAGTTAATAGGCATCCTCTAGCCAACTTCCTTACGGCTTTGATTGGTCAGAATCATATTATTAACTGTGTAGAAAATTAAAGCAGATCTGCCAACCTTACTCTATTATTCAGAATAATTTTTCTTAAAGTTCTTTTGATGAAAGAAGAAGGAATTTCGTTCTCTAGAAAACTTTCTAATAGTATATTAATGTGGTAATTGAAGTCCAAATTGTTGCTGCAAATTCTTGAAATTCTTAGGACCTGAGAAATTAGTACATTCTCAATTACTTTGGTTGAAATGTTATTATTCCAGTGTAGATATTTAATTACTTTGAAAGGAAAATTAACTCTTTTATCAAAGAGGCTAATAGATGGGTTACCTCTGTTGAGCTTAATGCTTAAGTCTAGGAACTCAATTTCCTGATTACTGTGGTTGGTTTTACATAAGTTAAGAGAGCTAGGATAGATATTATCAAAATCACTCTCTATAACTTCTGAATTATTGATACACAGCAGATCATCAATATATCTAAAAAGTGTAAAGGTAGTTATCTGAGCAGGTGGGGTGATTTTTACTGAATTTATATTCCTTAAAGAACAGGAATAGATTAGCGATATTCGAGGACGTTGATGTTCCCATTGGAATACCGTTCACTTGCTTATAGAGAGTATTATTATATAAGATATGGTTATTTTTTATGCAGCAATTGAGATAAGAGTTCCAAGTTCCTACATCAACAAATTGGTTAAGTTTAAATTCTGCATACAGCTCTTTAAAGGTAGTGATTATATCTGATAGAGGCAGATTAGTATATATATGCGCTGTCTATGCGCTGTTTTTTCAAAGTAGTTAAGTTCTTAATAACTAATTAATTATGCACTTAAAGCACTGCTGAAATACTTTGTACATATTGCAACTAACTGTTTAAGGTATATAACTTTCACAAAGTTTTCTTTAGTTAATTATTATCTTTAACTTATTCTCGTTTTCGTGCTGTCATAAGTTGTAGAGTAGGGGGTTTTAGACTCAAGTTTTCTTTCAAAAATCTGTTCGTTATAAATTAACATTTCCTTTTTTAATTGCAATGTAAAATTTGGATTTCTTTTGCATTGTTTTTCAGGTTTAAATTCTCTCTCAAACGAACTTGGAATTTCGTTATAGCTGAAAATCATTTCTAATTATTATGTCACTCTCACAGCTTGAGTTCTCTTTAATCTTCTTCTCTCTGTTTAATAGTAACAGATGAAGAGCATGGGTCGGGCCAGAAAGGTTAATGGATGCAAGCGAAATTGTTAACTAGTGCTAGGTCATGCTACTCTACGGAGGACATGATTTATATATATATTTTTTAAACTATTTTAGGTGGGAATGTTACTTGCATCTATGGCCTTGCAGAAACCCATTTCCAACTAGGTCTTTGTGGAAGTGAGAAAATGCAGAGTTTTTGCTGGTCCTTGATAAAGCCAAGGCTCAGTATTCTCGACACCTTCTACATTCAGTTGTTTTATTTTATTTTTTTATCTTTTTTCCTTTTACTCACACAGGTAGATACATAACCTTTTCTATGTTGTACTAGGTGTGAGTCAAAATTATATATGTATTTTTTTGCTTAGGTATCTTCTTTATAGAATATATATATATATATATATATATATATATATAATATATATACAAAATTAGCTGGGTCTAAGAACAAGTTGCATGTAAATAAATTATCAGGAAAAACGAAAATGTTGATGCAAAAAAGAAGATAGATGAGGATAACTAAAGAAGATGTGACTTCCAAAGTGGAATATATAGAGCTATGCAAGACAGTACGAAAAAGTATCACTGAAGACATAAGAAAATTCAACTGTGAACTAGTAAGGAAAGCAATTGAAAACAACCAAAGCCTAAAGATAGCAAAGGGACATCTCAGTAAGGGAAGAAAACAGATTATGGCACTGAGAAAAGAAGATGGTTCTGTAACAAGAAATAGAGGCGAAATTTTGACAAGAGTGAAAGATTTCTACTCCAAATTATATGAAAGGGATGATACATGCACTCCAGACATCATGAAAGATACCAGTACCAGAGTTCCTCCAGTCCTTCCAGCAGAAGTTGCACATGCAATCAAGAACATGAAGCGGGGAAAAGCTTCAGGAGAAGATGGAATTACTGTAGACATCATACAAGAAGCAAGTGGAGAAATCGAAACAGTACTCGCCCAAATTTTCACTCGATGCCTTAATGAAGGAAAGATTCCTGAGGATTGGAACACCGCTACAATGATCCTGCTACATAAGAAAGGTGACATTGAGGATCTCGGAAACTACAGACCTATCAGCCTCCTATCAGTAGTTTATAAAATCTTCACTAAAGTTCTTTCACACCGTTTGAAGGTAACACTGGACATGGCTCAACCGAGAGAACAAGCTGGATTCAGGAGTGGCTACAGCACAATAGATCATATCCATGTGCTGAGAGAACTAATTGAAAGAGCGAGGGAATATGAACTTCCATTGTGCATGGCTTTTATCGATTATGAAAAAGCCTTTGATTCGGTGAAACCATCAGCAGTTACAATGGCTCTGAAAACCTGCGGTATTGAAGATGCATACATTAATATTATTAATAACATCTATGAAAATGCAAATGCAAAGATTAGGCTGTTTGAAAATACAACACACATAAAAATTGGAAAGGGAGTGAGACAAGGTGACACCATATCTCCGAAGCTCTTTAATGCCACATTGGAGGGTGTTTTTCAGTCACTGAGCTGGGAAAACAAGGGGATAAAGATTAATGGAGATTATCTAACCCACCTTCGCTTTGCTGATGACGTAGTCATTTTTGCAACTAGCCCATCAGAGCTGCAGAGTATGATCCAGGAACTTGCTGACAAGAGTAAAGAAGTGGGATTAAAAATGAACTTTCAGAAGACAAAAGTGATGTTCAATGCTTTTACAAGAAATGAAGATTTATCGATTGATGGAGAAAAGCTGGAGATAACAGACACGTACGTTTATCTTGGACAGCAGATATCAAGTGAGGGTCACATTGATGGAGAAATTAATCGGCGTACAAAACTTGCCTGGAGAGCTTTTGGAAGAAACAGCATAATTTTCAAGAGCAATATGCCATTATGTCTTAAAAGAAAAGTGTTTGATCAATGCATCCTTCCAGTGCTTACGTATGGTGCAGAGACGTGGACCTTAACTAAAAGAGACATACAAAGGCTGCAGACAACTCAAAAAAGCATGGAGAGGTGCATACTTGGTGTAACCAGGAGAGATAAGAAGAGGAACTCGTGGATCCGAAAAATGACAAGAGTGGAAGACATCATGATCAGAGTTGGCAATGGGCTGGACATACTGCCAGAATGACAGATCATCGATGGACAGCCGAAATTTTAGATTGGATTCCAAGGGACAGGAAAAGACCCAGAAGAAGACCACATGGGAGATGGGTGGATGAAATTCGAAAGTATGCAGGGGTGACATGGAGGAGACTGGCACAAGACAGACCGTTGTGGAGGAAACTTGGGGAGACCTTCGTCCAGCAGTGGATTGATAATGGTTGACAATGATGATGATGATGATGATATATATATATATATATATATATATATATATATATATATATTTCATATATTAAAAATATGAAATGTACAGAATTTCGTAGCTTAGTTTTTATACCGAAATTAGAATAAAAAATAATACAGAAGTCAAAATAGACTTAGGGTTGTTAGCAAAGTACTTTTATTCATCAATTAGCGTAATCTAAAGTTATGTGGCTTTTTCTAATCTCTTTTTTTTTTTTTTGCCATTGAAAATTTTACGATAATATTTAATATCAATGAATGAAATACGGGATTACACCATTGTACAATACAAATTTGGAAGACATGAATCCGTTTAAATATGAATGCCGGTTGCAGATTCAGATTCGTTATATGTGGATGTTGGTTGCTTCGACTAGTGAACACTGTGATGGTTGTATTAAAATTAATCGGAAACTCGAAATTTGGCCGTTCTGGATGGTGTAGTGGTTAGCATACTCGGGCGCTATCCGGGAGACGCGAGTTCGAATAAAATAATAAATAATAATAGGACAACGAAATTAGGAAGACGAAATTTTCAAGTTTTCGGATATTATCTGACTTAACATTCATGTCATATTTCCAGCAATAAACGGATGCACATCTTCCAAATTTATATTGATATTTAATATTTTGAAATTTCTTTGTACGTTTTTCGCATTTATACGTTTTCTAAAATCATCTCCTAGAAAAACGTGGTGTAACCGAGGTTCCACTGTATTATGATTATTTACCATCGCGTATTTATTTATTTATTTATTTATTTGCTGTGCTCTATGCCTCGAACTTGGCACGTGCCATTAAAAATGTCTCCGTATGCCGTCGGTTGCCGATCCCCGGTGTAAGCCACGTTTTCACGTCCGCGGAAGTTTTCAGGTCTCTTGACTCGAGTGGACCCTCGCCTTAATGTTCAAACACCTTTAAACATCGTTGCTGATCAAATTCACCCAATTTCTGGCGCCGTAGCGGAAAATGTTTTCAAGACAACTATGTATCGTGACACAATAATCGCTTGTCTCGGTGTGCTTGTAGAAACATGTCGGAGACTTTTCCCTGCTTCATTGGTCACCTCAGTTCCCAGATTCCAATCCAATGGAGCATTTAAGCATCGTTGCTGATCAAATTCACCCAATTTCTGGCGCCGTAGCGGAAAATGTTTTCAAGACAACTATGTATCGTGACACAATAATCGCTTGTCTCGGTGTGCTTGTAGAAACATGTCGGAGACTTTTCCCTGCTTCATTGGTCACCTCAGTTCCCAGATTCCAATCCAATGGAGCATTTAAGCATCGTTGCTGATCAAATTCACCCAATTTCTGGCGCCGTAGCGGAAAATGTTTTCAAGACAACTATGTATCGTGACACAATAATCGCTTGTCTCGGTGTGCTTGTAGAAACATGTCGGAGACTTTTCCCTGCTTCATTGGTCACCTCAGTTCCCAGATTCCAATCCAATGGAGCATTTAAGCATCGTTGCTGATCAAATTCACCCAATTTCTGGCGCCGTAGCGGAAAATGTTTTCAAGACAACTATGTATCGTGACACAATAATCGCTTGTCTCGGTGTGCTTGTAGAAACATGTCGGAGACTTTTCCCTGCTTCATTGGTCACCTCAGTTCCCAGATTCCAATCCAATGGAGCATTTAAGCATCGTTGCTGATCAAATTCACCCAATTTCTGGCGCCGTAGCGGAAAATGTTTTCAAGACAACTATGTATCGTGACACAATAATCGCTTGTCTCGGTGTGCTTGTAGAAACATGTCGGAGACTTTTCCCTGCTTCATTGGTCACCTCAGTTCCCAGATTCCAATCCAATGGAGCATTTAAGCATCGTTGCTGATCAAATTCACCCAATTTCTGGCGCCGTAGCGGAAAATGTTTTCAAGACAACTATGTATCGTGACACAATAATCGCTTGTCTCGGTGTGCTTGTAGAAACATGTCGGAGACTTTTCCCTGCTTCATTGGTCACCTCAGTTCCCAGATTCCAATCCAATGGAGCATTTAAGCATCGTTGCTGATCAAATTCACCCAATTTCTGGCGCCGTAGCGGAAAATGTTTTCAAGACAACTATGTATCGTGACACAATAATCGCTTGTCTCGGTGTGCTTGTAGAAACATGTCGGAGACTTTTCCTGCTTCATTGGTCACCTCAGTTCCCAGATTCCAATCCAATGGAGCATTTAAGCATCGTTGCTGATCAAATTCACCCAATTTCTGGCGCCGTAGCGGAAAATGTTTTCAAGACAACTATGTATCGTGACACAATAATCGCTTGTCTCGGTGTGCTTGTAGAAACATGTCGGAGACTTTTCCCTGCTTCATTGGTCACCTCAGTTCCCAGATTCCAATCCAATGGAGCATTTAAGCATCGTTGCTGATCAAATTCACCCAATTTCTGGCGCCGTAGCGGAAAATGTTTTCAAGACAACTATGTATCGTGACACAATAATCGCTTGTCTCGGTGTGCTTGTAGAAACATGTCGGAGACTTTTCCCTGCTTCATTGGTCACCTCAGTTCCCAGATTCCAATCCAATGGAGCATTTAAGCATCGTTGCTGATCAAATTCACCCAATTTCTGGCGCCGTAGCGGAAAATGTTTTCAAGACAACTATGTATCGTGACACAATAATCGCTTGTCTCGGTGTGCTTGTAGAAACATGTCGGAGACTTTTCCCTGCTTCATTGGTCACCTCAGTTCCCAGATTCCAATCCAATGGAGCATTTAAGCATCGTTGCTGATCAAATTCACCCAATTTCTGGCGCCGTAGCGGAAAATGTTTTCAAGACAACTATGTATCGTGACACAATAATCGCTTGTCTCGGTGTGCTTGTAGAAACATGTCGGAGACTTTTCCCTGCTTCATTGGTCACCTCAGTTCCCAGATTCCAATCCAATGGAGCATTTAAGCATCGTTGCTAATCAAATTCATTCAATTTCTGGCGCCGTAGCGGAAAATGTTTTCAAGACAACTATGTATCGTGAGACAATAATCACTTGTCTCGGTGTGCTTGCAGAAACATGTCGGAGACTTTTCCCTGCTTCATTGGTTACCTCAATCCCCAGATTCCAATCCAATGGAGCATTTAAGTATCGTTGCTGATCAAATTCACCCAATTTCTGCCACCGTAGTGGAAAACGTTTTCAAGACAACAAAGTACCATGCTACAATAATCATTGGTCTCGGTATGTTTTCAGAAACATGTCGTAGATTTTTTCCTGCTTCATTGGCCACCTTAGTCCTCAGATTCCAATCCAATGGAGCATTTGTGAGATGAATTCAGTAAAACAGGATATCAGACGTATGAATCTACTGCCATTCATGGAGTTACTGGAGAGAAGAAAAATGGAGATGCAATTCGACATGTGTTTTACCGTAATATCACCAGAATGTAGTGGAATAAATGTTGAGGTAAAATGTTACCGTTTGGAGGGCCAAAAGTGTTCCAACACATTTTTAAGAAGGTGGTCCTAATAATTGGCTAGTCAGCTTATGGGATTGGTGGTGTAAATTCCTATATTAGTTGCTTCGATAAGCAATGCCACCAAAAGCAGGCTGCGGATGGCCTAAGGGTCGACGTTCGTGACTGCCGCGGAAAAGTAACAGGATTGATCCCAGGCAGGTGCGAACGGTCGAACCCTAAATATCTGCCGTGCGTCGGGACGAGCACGTTAAGTCGTCGGACCCCTGGTACTGGCCCTACCGGTTACAAATAAGGGCACCCCCCTGCCCCCTTCCCTTTCTGCTTCGCTTCCGTGTGACTTTCCTTTCGGACACTAGCCCAAATCTCTTAGCTTCCTACTTCTGAGGGTTGTTTAAGGCTTGGGGTCAGACGCTCCCTCCCTAAAATCCTCCACATATGATTCAATCTGAAAACCATTAAAGGAATGAAAATGGTAATGCAAATAATTTAAAGCTATGTAGCAGATGTACTTATCTATTAGCTCGTCTTCTGTAAAACCGTACGTGCTTATGTTATCACTTTGTTTCTCCATTCGTCTGTGGACACCATATCTCTGCAACTATAGTAGTCCGATGTGAACAATTATTTTTGCAATGGGAAAATTGAAATATTAGGACGATGGTCCTTACTCTCGGGTTTCCTGCCGATGCATAATTTCTCCGCTAGAGGCCGTAAATGCAGATGCTATCGAATTCAAAGTGTATTTTATTCCATCTCATTGCTCTTCGATACCATTTATGACGAAGACTATTTTGGGTACAGTTTCTTTTTCAAGTAATGCCGAGTTTTCTCACTAGGGGGCGTAACATCTCAGCTTCTAAAAGTACGATTTGCAAATTTTTTTTTGCATCGAATAGAGTTCGTAACGGGAAATATTCTGCATATAATTCCTAATTTTTATCGAAGAATGCTTGCACTAGTAGGGGACGTAAATTTCTATTTCTGATGTATTTAAAGCAACATCTGAGGTTTTGAAATTTCGATAGAAAAAATTCTTTTCTGGTCGGATACCGCTCACTACAAAAAAACTTTTGAGAGTACCTTTTGCTTAAAATAATGTATAGCTTTTTTTTTTTCCACCAGGAGGGCGTAGTTGTATATCGTATTTTTCTCAATATCTCTGCTTCGGATAGTCCGATTTAAAAATAAATTCTCTCTCTTTTGTCGGAGAGCTTTTCTGGTGCGAAATGTTTTGCATATGATTTCAAATTTTTCTTAACGCACACATTTGTCACTAGATATTATAAGTTCGTGTTTTCTCCCAAAGCATATTTACAGCAATATCTACACGACTAAACACCCGATTTAAAAAAATTGTTTTCGGTTCGATACTACAAATCATAAAAACATTTCGAGTTCATTTCCTGCCCAAAATAATGCACAATTTTTTCTCTAGATGTCGCAGATTTTTAATGTGTCTTTCCCTATATCTCTGCTTATAAAAGTCCGATTAAAAAAATTTATTTTAATACATTATACCATTCACCATGTGTAACGTATACTCTAGATTCACTTTCCTTTTGATTTTACTATCTCTGGTTTTTTTTCCTATGTAAATTATCTTCTTACTGAACGAGATGTTATTTCTCCCGCTGAATGAGATCTGGCAATGAGTGTAAGTCATGACGTGGTGGTAGCCTGTATAAATAGGCGCGTTCAACGATACCTAAGAGAGCAAGCCGCGGATGGCTTAGTGGTTAGTGTTTCAGACTATCGATGCTGGGTCCCCAGGTTCAAGCCTGGGCTGATCTTTCAGAGATGGTGTGATTTACTAACAATCGCTGAATATCCGCCGTGAATCGGACGAGCACGTAAAGTGACGGCCCCCAGGCTGGACCCACTGGTAAAATGGGTATCATTTCCTATGTCCACCCTGAAATTCTCTCACCCATCTATGTGCAATATCGTACTTGTACGGTGGCGCCATCTACTGTACTCTAATCTCACTACAAACTGTTCTGTCAAAGTCGCTAGACTTGATCTCATTGTTTCTGTGTCCTGCCCAAAAGGCGATCTCGCTGTAGGTGGCTGGGACCTAAACTCTACTCCCTGTGGACGGAAGTCCTACATGAAAATGACAAATTCTGCATCCTCACTGTGTACCTAAGAGAGTTTTTTGTTGATGTGCGTAGGGAGAGCTTTGGTTATATGCGTAAGGAGAGCTTCGTTTATGTGAGTAGAGCTTCGTTCATGTGCAAGGAGCTACGTTTTATTGAGTATATAGCTGTGGGTCCGGTGAAGTGTATGTTGGATCATGTCAAGAGTTTCTCTAATAAAAAGTCGTTCTAGTAAGTACGTTTTTCTCAGTTCATAGTTTTGTCAGATCTCTGTCTGGCTGTTAGGTTTATTTCATTAGTTGTTATTATTAACAACCAGCATTAAGACTTTATTCATCTTAATTACTACTACAACATTACTAGCAGTTAAAAGCTTGTTCATTATTATTACTACACTACTAGCAGGCAAGTTTATTCATGATATAATTAACACAACAAGCATTAGAAGAAAGCATATTCATTATACATGTGAAACATTTTGCTTGTACTCATGGGATTTCGTGTTTCATAGTTCTGCCGCTAGACGCTATTAGTGTATATTTTTGCATGCAACCGCTTCTAAAAATCCTATTGAAAATTTTCTTTGTACTCAATGAATTTCATATTTCATAGTTCTGCGGCTAGACACTATTAGTGTATGTTTTTGTATGCAACCGCTTCTAAAAATCCTATTGAGTTTTTTTTTTTTTTTTTTTATACTGTATGCCATTCGTTACAGTAAAGACGGAGAACATTTCCCTCTTTAAACAAAGTACAGTTTTCCCGTTAGGAGACGTAAATTTCAACACTTTTTTCTCGTTGTCTCTGCTTCCAAGAGACGTATTTGAAATATTCTTTTTCCTTCGCATGACTTTTGCTATGAAGAATACTTTTTGCGTATTTTCGACTTTTCACTATTCAAAATTCTCCTGCCACAGGTCGCAGCGTGTAATTCTATGTGAAAGAATTAACACGATTCTAAAAGCCCATTTGAAAAAATAATTTTTTGGTATGATACTCTTCATTATGAAGAGTGTTGTGAACCTATTTTCTTCTTTATATAGTAACACAAATCTTTTCCGCTAGGGGCGTGAAGTTATATCATGTTTTTCTCTATATCTGTTTTTCTAACAGATATAGAAGAAACATGATATAACTTTCATGTTTCCTCTGCATTATATGTGTGATAAACATTATATATATCTCGAATGACCCAGTCGAAATAAATCTAAATTTTGTAGCCCTCAGAGTTGATCATGATGGTTGTTGGCTAACCTCCCCTTCCCAAAACTCCAAGACTACCGATTTATTTGCACAACTTTTTGCACCGTAATCTTTTTCACTAGATGACGCATGAGTATATTTCTGTTTGTCTCGATATCTCTTGCTTCCAGAAAGGCACTCCAGTATTCTTAATTTTGAATGTATTTTTTGTGCAGAATTTTTCCGATAGTTGGCATAAATATATTTTCTAGCTGTCGCAATTTCTCTGAATGTAATCAGGACTAAAAGAAAATTCGATTTTTCTTAATGCACAACTGTGAGACAAATGTTAATTTGTATTTGTCAAAATGTTTCAGTTTCCAAAAAATACCTATATCAAATATAGTTACCCCGTCTGCACACGATAAAAAAATTCAATAGGAGTACAAACCGTACAAGTTAAAATAACTTTACTAAAAGCTTAAAATAGATATAGGCTGAAAACGACATGAGATCTTTCGAGCTCCCAATGGGCTCATCTTCAGATTAAATATCTAGGAATCTCTGTGCACGGGCTATACATATCACAGTAGGCCATACCATCATAATGACGTGTTAAATCATATTTACGCATGCTCAATAATCTGTTGGGAAATCAAAGCCTGCAGGAAAAAGGAATACCAGGTTATGTGAGGGCGTGGTCTTCTAAATTAGAGCTCGGGTCTCTCTGAAAGAGCATTTTCCAGGCTTGTTTGATAACATGTTTAATAGAGTCATTACAACATAAATGTTCTTGGGCAAAGATACACAAACTTTCCGTAAATAGGAGTGATGACGAGGCGTGGTGAGAAATTTAGCTTCACTCCAGGGTAGTATGTCCCATTATGCGTTAGACGTGCTAAAGCGGTAGTCATACCCCCACTTCGAACATTATATGTGTGTTCAGCAGGTGTTCAGCCAGGCGGGTTTTTAAACTACGTCCGGTGGAACCTATGTAAACTTCAGAATGTTCGTTATCGTTCACAGCTCTCAGTGGGATGCTATATACCCCATGTTCTTTCATCCGTTTTAATGAGGTCTCTATAATTTTTAATAATAGACAAAATATTCGATGTTCTGATTCCAAAGTCCATATTGTAGAATTTACAGATGGATTTTTTAATAATTGCGGTGGTTATAGGGATGGAAATCCATAGAACCAACAAACTTTGGCAGACGAAATAAAAAAAAAGAAAGGAAACGGAAAAAAATATTGCGCGTCCCACCTCCGTTTTTCGAGAGTATAAGAGGCCCCAAATTCGAGCTCTTGATGTGCCATGCGTACTCCTTCTATGGTGAAGGTTCCGTCCCTTTCCAGGAATCATGGACCCTAAATAAAGGTCGGCCGACTCCTTATAGCTTAGACGCTAACGGATGTCTCCAGATCCGGTACAAAAATTTCATTTTGTATTCAATAGCGGTAAGCATGCCCCAAATTTTGTACTTTTTTCCCCCAGTGGACGCGGTATCTCAGTTGTTAAATATTCAGGCGATATTATATGATATGTAATGTAAATGTGCCTTTTTTTTTATTTTGTTAAAAAGGGTACTCATTTTACTGGAATCTATGGGGAGTTCAACCTTTAGCTAGCTTATTCTGTGTTGGAAAAGGTTTTATAACCGTTGCATACAGTCAGGAGCTGATTGGCCCACTCGGAACGGAGGACCACTCGAGAAATAGCTCACTTTTTTATTCTTTTAGTGAGAATTTTTTGGAAAGAAGGGGGGGGAGAGAACCTTTACTTCTGTCTGTATGGTGGGTGTTTTCTCTGAAATGACATTGCAAAGTCATCTGTAACTATGAGAGAAAAGTGCTGCCGGACCAAACTTCATGTCACAAACTAATTAAGCTTACTAAAGTTAGACAAAGGTCGGTGGACTTGGAAGCCCAGTGTCATTGGTATGCCTTACCCTTCTTTTGTAATCTTGAAGGATACGATAGCACCGGTTCATCATCCCCCAGTCCCTTGTCCGCAGACTGACACAGAGCGATTCTTCCCCACAGATTTTCCGAAATCCATGTGCCTCCTAAATTTATCGTAAAAGAAACAAGTATTGGTATATGAGTCCAAATGGTGGTTCAAGGGTCAAAAATAATAAAACTTAAAAAATGCGACTGTTCAAGGAGAAGGTGCCAATGTCACTGCGTAGTAGGTGATCAGTTACCAAATAAATATTACAAATAAAATTAATTGCGTAGGAAATTTGCTACTTGTTATGTGCACTTTTCAACTTTCAGAGTGATCGTCATGGTGAGTTAGTTGGAAATGAACTCTTCGCGTTTTTTTTTTGTTTTTTTTTTTAATTTTTAAAGTGAAAAAATTATTGGTCCTGATATTGAGTTCAGTTCTTCAGTTATGTATATGTTCGGATACTTTGTGCAAAAGTGTGAAGTGTTTTGAATAGCATTTATTTGCTGAGTAAATAGTGTTATCAAAAATTGAAATACACTGGCGGAAAGTGAAAAAATAACACCAAGAAGGAGACGTCTGATACCAACGAAATTTATACAGCATAATAACGGAATACAGAGGATAACGTGATCAAAACATTATGGCAAAATACAGCTGTATTTGCTGGTAAACTGAAAAATAACATTTCCATGTAACATGGTTAGTACGAGGTTGAACCGCCATGAACTGCGTCACACTGTGCAATTCTGGCATGCAGTCTGTCGTACAGATGTTGGATGTAAGTTTGGGGTATTGAGTTCCAAGCATCCTCAACCTGGGCGCGTAAATCGGTGTTGGTCGTGGTTGGCCGTGGAGACCGGATGAGTCGTTGTCCCAAAAAATCCCACACGTGATCAATGGGAGACAAATCCGGTGAACGTGCAGGCCATGGAAGTTGTCTCACACCCTGAAGTGCATGTTGCGTTGCACGTGCCATGTGTGGGCGTGCGTTATCTTGCTGGAAAACACCACAATGGACCGACCTTACAAATGGCACAACAACGGGCTGAATGATGTTGTTGATGTAGGAGGTGCTGTTTAACGTACCCGGTACAAACACTAGTTGTGTACGGGAGTGATAGCTGATCGCTCCCCACACCAAGAGACCAGGTGTAGGCCCTGTGTGTCGCTGGCGGATGCAAGGTGTAGGCCCTGTGTGTCGCTGGCAGACGCTCCCCTGTGCGTCTGCGAACACGCATACGGCCATCGGAGGCTACCAAGCAGAATCTGCTTTCATCGCTGAACACGACAGATCGCCATTGCGTTCTCCAGTGCAGACGTTGGCGACACCACTGCAGCCGTTCCTGACGGTAGGCTGTAGTCAGAGGTACACATGCCAGAGGCACACGTGCACGTAGTCCTGCATCCAGTAGACGGTTGCGGATTGTTCGCACAGTCACCTCAGGTGCAACGGCAGCTCAGATTTGCGTCGCAGTAGATGTTCTGTTTGACAACGCCGCTCTTCTTATGCGTCGATCGGTCCGCTCATCAGTCCGTCTGTGACTCCCGGTTCCACGTATTCTCGTGTGGGAATGTTCCATGGACCATCTACGCCACCATCGTACCACCACCACCGATACTTCCCGTCCAATTCGCTCCGCAATACCACGATACGACCACCCGGCCTCGCGGAGTCCGACTAGACGACCTTGCTCAAAGTCCGATAACTGCTGAAATCGTACACGTCTTCCATGTCCAGGCATTGCAGCTTTTTCAGGGTCTTCGCACGTGTCCGTACGCCGACAACTGATTACATTCACTTCGCCGTACTCCTTAAATGCCACCGACGATAATTCGCATATTATGCCGTGCTGTGGCGTAAGCACTCCCCGGTTGGTTCCGAAATTAACATCACACCTACGTAAACTCGACCCCATTAACATATGTAAATTTCATGATCGTCCGCCAATTCCTTCTTGGCTTTCTTTTTTCACTTTCCGCCAGTGTAAATTGCTATTAATTTTAATTGTTGATAACAGTCTAAACCTTTATAACATACTTCCTATACTCACTTAACGTACTTTTGTGTAATGTGCAGATTGCCTGGTTACAAGTAATTCTTTATAGTGTGATATGTTGAGTTTTTCACTAAATGCAAGTTTATTGGTAAAAAAATTGCTATTTATTATAACTTTTTAGAAATCATTTTATATAACTTAATTTATCCTTTTAATTTCTTAATTACATAATCAGATTTTATATTTAATTAATTAAAATGGCCAAACTCCTACACTATTGATAGAAAGAATAGTCGAGAAAACTTAGCTTTAGGGTCAATAAATGTTCCGTAAAAGTCAAGGAAAGGTCAAGAAAAGGTCAAGAAATTGAGTCTCCTGAAAATTGTAGACACCTTGTATAACTATACCATCGGGATTAGAGGAAATTCTATCCCACACTCACCAACCTGCTTGACTAGCGTGATGAGTTATTGCCAAAACCCCTCAAAAATGCTTACACAATTTCAAATCACCTATATAATAATTTAAATACCCGGTTTCTTGTGGTAACACAATATATAATAGTTGGTGCGCAAAATGGGGAAGAGGAGAAAAAATATCCTATGCCACAATAAACAAAGTCATGCCATATGCTATCCCCAATATCCGACCTCGCTGCAGAACTTCAAAATCAGAATTTTTGACGGACTATGGAAATTTAACAATTAATCAAACCTCAAATATACTTTCGCGAATCGCTCCTATATTAGCGGAAAGTTTTTGTCATATTGATACGAAAAAAGTGAGAACGGAGTTTTTCTGTTGATATATCAAGGGAATAACGGAAAGGTTTCTGAAAATTCAGGATTTTCCCCTTAAAACAGCTTAAAAACTGCAATTTGCCGTTAAGGAATTGCGAATAGGTTTCTGAAAATTCAGGATTTTCCTGGTGTACGAAAAATCCGTGAAATTCAGGTTTCTTTCCGTCATTTCACGGAAAATGTATCAGAAATATGCTTCGTTAATTAACAAAAGAAATCACGGAAAGTAACTCGTGAATTTCAAAAACATTTTTAGAGTGTATGATTACTCGTTTTTGAAATGCTTTGTTTCAGTAAGGTCCATCTAAAAAATTAAACAACAAATAATATCGACGATAAAAAGTAAAATTATAAATCCAAGGAACACGAACATTGTAAAGCAAGTGAAGAACTATGTCACACTATGCAATGGGAAACCAATACATGCAATGGATATATTGTACGCGTTTTGCAGTGAAAGAAAGGGAATCAACATGTCACAAAAGTTTAGACACAACAGAAACATAGTGCAAAACAGACCATTAGTGCATAGGTAGTATTTGGAGACAGTAGCGCACCCAGAAATTTCCCAAGGGGAATGGGCGTGGGCCGTCGCACACAGAATTTCCTCAAGGTGGGGGTGATTCCCCTAAACTTACCTGGAAAAATAGTCAGGTGACATAACAACAAAGAAGGAGGTTGACTTTTGTACATTTATTCTTATCCAGTTACTATTAATGTTACAGTATACAAGATGTGAAATGATTAGAAGAAGCAGTACATGAAATTCTTTTTCTGGTTAGATTTTTCTAAATTTATTTAACAGAACTTCTCCCTTATAATTATTGTTTGTTACACGGTAATTATACGGTACATGATTAAGAAGTACATAGATGTATTAGGGGTATGCAAAAGTTTCCGCCGCCCCCACTAACGGGCGCTGTAGGAATCTAACCGGCCGGCGATCCGTGCTGTCAGTTCGTACATGAAGCCAAGCATGGCGGTCGATATAAAGTTCATTTGCTGCACTGTTTGTTATTTATGCTTAATTTAGGGAAGAGTGCGAGTGAAGCATACGGTTCAATATGTCAGGCGTTATGGCGAAACAGTTATGGGTGAGCGGACGTGTCAAGAATGGTTTTCCCGGTTTAAGAAAGTTGATCTAAGCTTGGAAGACTATCCACGTTCAGGTAGACCGCAGGAACTCGCAGGCGAAGAGCTGGAATCGCTGTTGCAAGAGGATGCCACACAATCGACCACGCAACTGGCGAAACGTTTGAAAGTGGCTCAAACGACGGTGCTACGGCGTCTACAGGCCTTGGGGAAGATCCAGGAGATTGGTAAGTGGGTTCCGCATACTTTAACGGAGCGTAATATTGGCCAACGATTGGGCATCTGCATGTCGTTGCTGAAGAGGTTTCAAGGGAAGAATTTCTTGTGGAAGGTTGTCACCGGGGATTAAAAATGGGTCTTTTGCGACAACCCTGTACGCAAGCGATCCTGGGTCGACCAGGGCCAGCCATCAACATCCACTGCAAAAGAGGATATCCACGGGAAAAAGGTGCTGTTCTGTGTGTGTGTGTGTGTGTGTGTGTGTGTGTGTGTGTGGTGGAATATGCATTGAGTGCTGTACTTCGAACTGTTGAAACCGGGCGAAACCATCACTGCACAACGATATAGCGACCAGTTGATGAAACTGAACGCTGCAATCGAGAAAAAACGCCCAAGGACAGATAAAGGACGCCGCCCAGTCATCCTATTTCACGATAATGCCAGACCACATGTCGGTGCCACCACGAAATCAACCCTTCAACAGTTACACTGGGAGGTTTTACCGCACCCGGTTTACTCCCCTGACATTGCACCCTCAGACTTTCATCTGTTTCGCTCTATGTTAAATTCCCTAGCCCAACAGCGGTTCTCCACAGTTCCAGAGGTGGGAAATTTCGTTACTGCGTTTTTCAGCTCAAAACCAAAATCCTTCTATCACAGGGGCATTCATTTGTTATCTTAAAAATTGGCAAAAGGTCATTGATGCTAACGGCCAATATTTCGTTGAATAAATGTGTACTGGTTTCCTGATTGTTCCTGTCTCCTTTCTCCTTAAAACGGAGGAAACTTTTGCATCCCTAATAGATCGCGCATCGGGATTTTTTGTTTCAAACTTCCACATAAAAATTTTCCCGTTCTGTCAGCCGGAGGGGCGGGGAGGGGGGGGTCCGGTGCCCCATCGGCCCTTCCCGTGGGTGCGCCACTATTTGGAGAACCTGTATAAGTTCAAAAACACGTCTCTCCATGGAATTATTTAAATTATCTATACAGTTATCGGTTAATATAATGTTAAACTACTTGTAATTTCTAATTAACTATTTATCGTATGAAGTAAATTAGTACGTTGTCTTCGATCTTTCTTGAAAGAGTTTTCTTTTTAGTTCTCAAAAGACATTTCGTCCGAATTGTTCTTTTTTAATCACCTTAGCATAGAGGAAACAAACAGCGGTATCGCGTTACATAAAGGATATCTTTGTCCCCTTTCAACGAAATGGGCTATAAACATTCTTTTTTAAACAAACTTGGAAATATTTTTTTATGATTAAGAATGTTAAAACCTGGAATCTTTTTTTCAAAACTACACACAGTTATTTCATTTTTTTTGCTGTTTTAAGTTTGTTTTCTAATCTCTAATGTCTAAACGCTTCCCTGAACTAAAGCAAAGTATTAACATCTGTTGCCGATACACTAGATATGGATATTTTCACAAATATTTTGCATACTGAAATGATTCACAAGTATATCTACAAAATCTGTAAGAGACTAAAATGAAGAGGTACGTAGATACGTATGTGTGTTTGGTAGTATTAAAATTTCATCGAAATCGAACCATTTTTAAGCGAATTATCGTGCGGACAGACTGACAGACAGACGGACAAAGCCGAAGCATATACGCTTCTTCAACCTAATGTTGGAAAGCGTAAAAAGGACGTACAGAGGCTATAGACAACTGAAAGAAGCATGGAGAGATGCATGCTTGGTGTAACCAGAAAAGATAAGACGAGAAACTCGTGTATTAAGAAAATGACAAGAGCGGAAGACATCATGATCAGAGTAAAATCCCTAAAATGGCAATGAGCTGGATATATTGCTAGTAGAATGGACCATTCATGGACAACTGAAATATTAGACTGGATATCAACGGACCAAAAATATCTAGAAGACCACATGGGAGATGGTTGAATGAAATTCGAAAGCATGTGAATTTCATTCAACCATCTCCCATGTGGCCTTCTTGGAGGAGCCTGGATCAACAAAGACTGCTGTGAAAAAACTTGGGGAGACCTTCATCCAGTAGTGGATTGACAATGATGATGACATAACTGCTTTTGAGAAGTGTGCCATATGATAATAGAAAGGACTAATACTAAACAAAAATTAAGTATATGTGTGTGTGTGTGTGTGTGTGTGTGCGCGCGCTACACACCTCCAGATGGAGGGGTGTTGAGATTTTTTATGGAGAGGGGTGTCTGAGGAAATTCAGGAGGAAGGGAGGTGTTGGAGAAGTTTTGGGGTGTGTATAAATCCCTGGATATATTGAAGAGCAAAACTGAAAACTAAGGAAAAACTTTAGAATTTATATATATATATATATATAAATTCAAGCCTCCCCTAGAATTTACCACTATTATGAAATATTTTCTGACATTCTTCCTTCTGCTAGTGTTGCATTAACCGTGTTCATTTGCGTGATTTGATAGCCTGAGCTTGTGTCTAATTTGCGGTCATCATTTTCATCTGGAATGAGCAGCAGCAGTTGTCTGACGACCGCGCGACTTACTATCTGCGCGTCCCTCTGCTCTTCAGCAATGGACCACTCCACGGAGGTTGTCCGGAGACCAAATGACGTCACGTTGAAAACATGCTTTGCCTCCAGCCAATGGAATCGCTGCTGGACGAAAGAGCTGCTGTTGTCAAGATGAACGAAAGAAATTTGTTCCATTACGGATATTTGCTTACTATGCCGTGATATATTTCACGGTAGTATCCCTTTTATTACTCTATAAACTCCAGAGAACTAATATATATCGGTGCAAGAAAGTAGCACAGGAACTTTTGGATTTAAATCCTGCTGTCTGAATTTTTATAAACTTCAAGTATCCAATCATTATGCTTAGAAGAATTGAGTAACATATATAGCATTATTTATTTATTTACATTTCTGCGGAACGCGCGAGTACATTGACCAAAACGTTATCTAAATTAATATATGCACATGTAGTAGCCTTTTTGCCCTCTCGGCAATTAAGTTTTTGCGTACTAAATTTAATTCCGAGATTCATCTCAGATTTTTTTTTTACTTTTTTTTTAACGGTAAATAAAAAAAAATCTACTGCAGAAGAGAAACGCTGTTATCAAAGGTTTATCTAAAAATTTCGAACTGGGGGAGTGCTGAAAACGTTTAGGATGTGTTGAAAAAAAATTGTTTTTTCGAAGCCTGAAAATGTTTATATTGGAATATTGTATGACTTTAAAGTCAGAATTAAAAATGGGAAAACTTTCAAAAAATGGAAAACTGTTGAAATTTTTAGTTAAGAGCGGCTAAAGCCGGGAATCTTTTCCCCCAAACCACATACTCTTGTTTTGTTTTTGTGCTGTTTTTATTTTTTATCTGTAAATGCATCCTAAACAAGGCTAAAGCAGAAAAGTATTAGCATGTGTTGCTAAAACAATAGGTATTGCTATTTTCACAAATCTGGTACTTGCTGAAATGAATGATTCACAAATATATCTACAAAAACTATAAGAGACTAAACCACTGCTGGATGAAGGTTTCCCCAAGTTTTTCCACAAAGGTCTACCTTGCGCCAGACTCCTGCGTGTCACTCCCGCATGCTTTCAAATTCCATCCACCCATCTTCCATGCGGTGTTCCTTAGGGTCCTTTTCTGTCCCTTTTTGGATTCTAGTCTAGAATTTCGGTTGTCCATCGGTGGTCCGTTCTTCTGGCAACACGTCCAGCCCATTGCCATTTCAGGGATTTTTTTTCTCATCATGATGCCTTCCACTCTTGTCATTTTCCTTATCCACGAGTTCCTCTTCTTATATCTCCTGGTTACACCAAGCATGCATCCCTCTATGCTTCTTTCAGTTGTTTGCAATCTTTGTGTTTTTTGTAGTTAAGATCCACGTCTATGCTCCGTATGTAAGCACTGGAAGGATGCATTGATCAAACACTTTTCTTTTAAGATATAATGGCATATTGCTCTTAAAAATTGTACTGTTTCTTCCAAATATATATGTACGTATATACTGCATACCGATATATATATATATATATCATCATCATCATCATCATTGTCAACCATTATCAATCCACTGCTGGACGAAGGTCTCCCCAAGTTTCCTCCACAACGGTCTGTCTTGTGCCAGTCTCCTCCATGTCACCCCTGCATACTTTCGAATTTCATCCACCCATCTCCCATGTGGTCTTCTTCTGGGTCTTTTCCTGTCCCTTGGAATCCAATCTAAAATTTCAGCTGTCCATCGATGATCTGTCCTTCTGGCAGTATGTCCAGCCCATTGCCATTTCAGGGATTTAACTCTGATCATGATGTCTTCCACTCTTGTCATTTTTCGGATCCACGAGTTCCTCTTCTTATCTCTCCTGGTTACACCAAGCATGCACCTCTCCATGCTGCTTTGAGTTGTCTGCAGCCTTTGTATGTCTCTTTTAGTTAAGGTCCACGTCTCCGCACCATACGTAAGCACTGGAAGGATGCATTGATCAAACACTTTTCTTTATATATATATATATATATATATATATATATATATATATATATATATATATATATATATATATTTACTCGATAAAAGCCAAGCACAATGGAAGTTCATATTCCCTCGCTCTTTCAATTAGTTCTCTCAGCACGTGGATATGATCTATTGTGCTGTAGCCACTCCTGAATCCAGCTTGTTCTCTCGGTTGAGCCATGTCCAGTGTTACCTTCAAGCGGTGTGAAAGAACTTTAGTGAAGATTTTATAAACTACTGATAGGAGGCTGATAGGTCTGTAGTTTCCGAGATCCTCAATGTCACCTTTCTTATGTAGCAGGATCATTGTAGCGGTGTTCCAATCCTCAGGAATCTTTCCTTCATTAAGGCATCGAGTGAAAATTTGGGCGAGTACTGTTTCGATTTCTCCACTTGCTTCTTGTATGATGTCTACAGTAATTCCATCTTCTCCTGGAGCTTTTCCTCTCTTCATGTTCTTGATTGCATGTGCAACTTCTGCTGGAAGGACTGGAGGAACTCTGGTACTGGTATCTTTCATGATGTCTGGAGTGCATATATCATCCCTTTCATATAATTTGGAGTAGAAATCTTTCACTCTTGTCAAAATTTCGCCTCTATTTCTTGTTACAGAACCATCTTCTTTTCTCAGTGCCATAATCTGTTTTCTTCCCTTACTGAGATGTCCCTTTGCTATCTTTAGGCTTTGGTTGTTTTCAATTGCTTTCCTCACTAGTTCACAGTTGAATTTCCTTACGTCTTCAGTGATACTTTTTCTTACTGTCTTGCATAGCTCTATATATTCCACTTTGGAAGTCACATCTTTAGTTGTCCTCATCTCTCTTCTTTTTTGCATCAACATTTTGGTTTTTCCTGATAATTTGTTCACATGCAACTTGTTCTTAGACCCAGCTAATTTTGTTGCTGTTTCCATAAGAGCTTTGGTTACTTTTCTGTTAACTTCAGAGATGTCCACTTCTTCCGATGTTAGGCCTTCTAAAACAGAGAACCTGTTCTTCAGTTCTAACTTGAAGGTATTATGGTGTTTTTTAAGGTTGGTTATGTCAATAGATTTTGTTTGTCTTATGAGCTTGCCACGTTCAAGTTTAGTGTTGAATTGCATCTTACATCTCACCAATCTATGGTCACTACCTGTGTTGAACTTGTTTAGCACACTGCAGTCTTCTATGACGAATTTTTTGTTACACATAATAAAATCAATTTCACTTGTCGTCCCATTTGGATGTCTCCATGTCCATTTCCTGTGTGGCTTTTTCTTGAAGAAGGAGTTCAAGATGAAAAACCCTTCTGCCTCTGCAAACTCAACGAGAGTATTTCCACGCTGGTTTCTGTTGCCATGACCGAATTTACCTACTGAAGTTTCATTCTGTTGCTGTTGCCCTATTTTTGCATTGAAATCTCCCATAATTATTTTCAAGTGCTGCTTACCTTTATTATTTAGATGACTTTTATCGATTATGAAAAAGCCTTTGATTCGGTGAAACCATCAGCAGTTACAATGGCTCTGAAAACCTGCGGTATTGAAGATGCATACATTAATATTATTAATAACATCTATGAAAATGCAAGTGCAAAGATTAGGCTGTTTGAAAATACAACACACGTAAAAATTGGAAAGGGAGTGAGACAAGGTGACACCATATCTCCGAAGCTCTTCAATGCCACATTGGAGGGTGTTTTTCAGTCGCTGAGCTGGGAAAACAAGGGGATAAAGATTAATGGAGATTATCTAACCCACCTTCGTTTTGCTGATGACGTAGTCATTTTTGCAACTACCCCATCAGAGCTGCAGAGTATGATCCAGGAACTTGCGGACAAGAGTAAAGAAGTGGGATTAAAAATGAACTTTCAGAAGACAAAAGTGATGTTCAATGCTTTTACAAGAAATGAAGATTTATCGATTGATGGAAAAAAGCTGGAGATAACAGACACGTTCGTTTATCTTGGACAGCAGATATCAAGTGAGGGTCACATTGATGAAGAAATTAATCGGCGTACAAAACTTGCCTGGAGAGCTTTTGGAAGAAACAGCATAATTTTCAAGAGCAATATGCCATTATGTCTTAAAAGAAAAGTGTTTGATCAATGCATCCTTCCAGTGCTTAGGTATGGTGCAGAGACGTGGACCTTAACTAAAAGAGACATACAAAGGCTCCAGACAACTCAAAGAAGCATGGAGAGGTGCATGCTTGGGGTAACCAGGAGAGATAAGAAGAGGAACTCGTGGATCCGAAAAATGACAAGAGTGGAAGACATCATGATCAGAGTTAAATCCCTGAAATGGCAATGGGCTGGACATACTGCCAGAAGGACATATCATCGATGGACAGCCGAAATTTTAGATTGGATTCCAAGGGACAAGAAAAGACCCAGAAGAAGACCACATGGGAGATGGGTGGATGAAATTCGAAAGTATGCAGGGGTGACATGGAGGAGACTGGCACAAGACAGACCGTTGTGGAGGAAACTTGGGGAGACCTTCGTCCAGCAGTGGATTGATAATGGTTGACAATGATGATGATGATGATGATATATTTACTCAAACCAAAAGGGAAGGGGGTGGGGGTATTGAAGGAGAAAAAGTACTGTGGGGAGAAAGAAAGAAGAAACCAAACTTTGGTAAAATTCGACGCGCAAATTGCTGCAGCAGAGAAGGATTTAGCCGAACAAGTAAAACAACCACAAAAATGAGTAATGATTTAGAAAAACAAAAACTAAAGAGAAAATTTCTTTTAAGAAGAGGACAGGTAGAGAGAGGACTAGGGAAGTTCCAGAAAAATGCTTGACTAAAGGGAGGGAAAAAAGGGAGGGCGTGTAGGTAATGGAGTTCTAACTAGAATTTTCCTGCAAACGCTGCAGGAAAAAAACAAAGAAAGAACCAAATTTACTCAAGGGGGAAGTGAGAGAGAAAATACTGTGGTGAAAAGAAAAAACGAAACCAAAATTTGGTAAACCTGGACGCGCACATTGCTGCAGAGTTATATACATAATATATATTATTGCGTTATATTAATAGTAAAAGATACTTCAAAGTAAAGCTGAGGGACTCATTTAAATGTTTAATACAAAATAACAGAAGGGACTAGGCCTAATATTTAAAAAATTACATCTGTGTGCGTGTGTTGCACAAATTCAAATGGAAAAATGTTTGTAAACCCCTGGATATCGTGACAAAACATTTGTCAGGTCAGTATGCTTGAATATGAGAATTTTATTTTCCATTTGAAAGTTAGGAAACCGGGGGTGTGTGTGTGTGGGAAAAAAAAAACAAAGAAAGAACCAAATTTCTATGTAAACAGTCAAAATACCACTTTAAGCGTCAAATGATGTTGTTGAGAGAGCTACTTCTGCAGTTTTGAAAGCGAACTGTAGAAAGTTAAAAAAACAAAACAAATTGTGTTAAACAAGTGTAATTTTAAATGTCATTCCATGTTGGAGTTACTGAGAAGTTTAATTCCTAAAATTGTTAAACCCGCAATGTGTTAAGGAAATGTGTGAAAAAATGCAAGTCAGTGATGCTGAAGGGACTGGGAAATATATCTTATGTAAAATAAGAATGTGGCGATAATTGCAATACATTAAGACCTGTGTTGGCTGCCTCTCGCATTTTGCGGTCACGTGCTTAAACGGTGCAGTTTTACCTGGCACGGATGTTATCATCAATAGAAACAATGCATAAGAAACCTCTATTTGGCTGCCACCAGCAGGACGCGGCCACGGGCAGCCATTTTTGAAAAGCATAAGAGACTATACCTGCATTTTTTTTTCTTTATTGGAGGTTTAACGACGACCATGAGCAACTCTATGGGCTATCAAGAGTCACCCTTCTCTAATTTAGGGTCACTGGTTCCAGGGAAGGGAGAGAGCCAGGGCCGTAAGCAAACACAACATCCATGTCTCACGGGATTCGAACCCGGACCCCTTTCGGACGAATGATCAGAGGCCATCGCTTAGACCACTGTGCCACTGGGGCGGCTTATTAGAGGTTTAACGACCACAGTGAGCAACTCAGTGGGCTATAAGCAGTTGCCCGTCCCTAGTTTAGGGCCACTGGTTCCAGGGGAGGGAGAGAGCCACTGCCGCAAGACAAACACTACATCCATGCCTCACTGGAATTAGAACCCTGACCCCTTTCGGACGAATGATCAGAGGCCGTCGCTTAGACCACTGCGCCACCGGGCGGCTATACCTACATTTCGCGGTCACCAACATGCGGAACTTGTAGAAAAATCTTTTTTAGGGTGTTCTAGAAAGATAAAGAAAAAGCCGCGAGCTTAAAAATATGGAACAAAATTCTCTCGCAGTGGGCGCATCACAGGAGTCATATTCATTATTCCATTTTATTATTATTCCATTTATTTTTGTTATTATTCCATTTTCCCGTGACATTGTTTTCAAAATTTTAAAATTTTTCTCTAAACCTTTAATTTAAAAGTAATTTTTAAACCCATAAACAA
Organism: Macrothele yani; assembly: GCA_039090855.1. Lineage (NCBI taxonomy): Eukaryota > Metazoa > Arthropoda > Arachnida > Araneae > Macrothelidae > Macrothele > Macrothele yani. The sequence continues at coordinate 47,630,304 of CM077004.1, forward strand.
AATGAACTTTTTAGGATCTAAGGACTATGTTGAAGTCAAAAACTTGTGGGGAATTTATTAAATTCCATGTAAATGTGGCGCTTCCTATATAGGACTGACCCGTAGAGCCTTGCGTTTTCGATTGAAGAAGCACAAGACCTACATTCTTTTTTTTTTTTTTTTTTTTTTTTGATTGGAGGTTTAACGACCACCGTGAGCAACTCAATGGGCTATAAGCAGTCGCCCGTCCCTAATTTAGGGTCACTGGTTCCAGGGAAAGGAGAGAGTCAGTGCCGTAAGACAAACACAACATCCATGCCTCACCGGGATTCGAACCCTGACCCCTTTCGGACGAATGATCAAAGGCCATCGCTTAGACCACTGCGCCACCGGGGTGGCGACCTACATTCGGAACTGTGACCTAAAGAAGTCATCGATGGCCAAACACTGTTACGAAAAGGACCATAAATTTCTCTTTGAAGAAGCAAAACTAATTGACAAGCCAGATTCGACCACCAAACTTGATATTTTGGAAGCTTTCCATATATATCAGAAGTCTTCGCAACTTGTTAATGACATAGCATCCACTCCATTTCTATCAAGTGCGTGGAAGCAATTAACCAAAACCCGTGACTGTAAACACCGTTTATGATATCATATACAATTTGAATATTTACGAGCCATTCGTCCTGATGAAGCTAGGTCAATGCCCAGAGAAACCATGGTCGACTTCAAAAAATTTATATTTGTGACAAACCACGTTGTATTCCCTTAATACGTATAATCGTCACAAGACTGGAGTCTTTGTGGTCAAGAAGCAGAAGACAGTGTCACTGAAGACGGTAACTCTATTACTCTTGTTCCTCCCTCTCATTTTGCGGTCAGCAAAGATGCAGTACCCTGTATTTTTCGACAAAATACGTTTGACAAAATACGTTTCTGACAAAGACACTCATAAAAGGAAAACGCCATTTCAAAGACTCAAGAACTTACTCAAAAGAAAAGAGGAAGCAAATCATACATTTTTGAATAAAGATCTGATACGAACTTTCGAAGCGTTGAAAGAAATATGTAAATTATTAAAAAAAATGCTTGTATTAAAAAAATTCTTGTATTGAAAAAAAAATGCTTGTATTAAAAAAAAAATGCTTGTATTGAAAAAAAAATGCTTGTATTAAAAAAAATGCTTGTATTAAAAAAATGCTTTTATTGAAAAAAAATGCTTGTATTGAAAAAAAATGCTTGTATTAAAAAAATGCTTGTATTGAAAAAAAGAATGCTTGTATTGAAAAAAAATGCTTGTATTAAAAAAATGCTTGTATTGAAAAAAATGCTTGTATTTAAAAAAATGCTTGTATTGAAAAAAATGCTTGTATTAAAAAAAATGCTTGTATTGAAAAAAAATGCTTGTATTAAAAAAATGCTTGTATTGAAAAAAAAATGCTTGTATTAAAAAAAATGCTTGTATTGAAAAAAATGCCTGGCTGAAACGGACTACCTTCATTTTTATAAAATTGCTTATATGGCGCCGCCTATTAATATGTCCTCCAGCTTTATTATCTATTCAGATTTGTCACACATTTGCGGCATTCAGACAAAAAGAAAATTTGAACTGTCATAGAAAAAATTAATATCAGATAAAGAGATAATTTTAGATTTGGCGATTCCGAAGTGAAAAAAATATTTTGAACTAGGCGCACTAACATATCAGTGTGAACTAGTAATACTTTCTTCAGTTGCATGTTATAAATTATTTAAACTATTTTGACGTGGTAAGAACGAGCGCTGCACTTGCTCTATAGGGGAACAATAAAATCACTGCTGAAAACTCTGGCTCAGGATAAAATTTCTGAATTTCTATACCTGATGTCTGCATTAGATGTGAAGGAACTGATTAGAGTTAGCCATGAAATGTGCTTCAGCATTTTTGAACATTTTTTTTTAAAGAACTACACAAAATTCAAAAACGACGTGATTGGTGGGAAATCATAGAAGATTTGCTGCCTTTTGGCGGTTCCATGACAAGGGAATTCAAGTATTTAACAAATACTTTTCATTTTAATTAATTTATTTCATTTTGAAAATGCCCCGTCGGTGAAAAATTCGTTTTGAAAGTTCTCGTTTTTATTTTAATTTCTTATATTTGGTCAGCGGAAAATGTGAAATGTTAATTTCCTATCAGAGTGATACGAAATCCCAAGGGCAATAAAATGTAGTCTTCATAGCCACATCTCTGTCAATATCCTCATTTCTAGTTTTTCTCCGTATTTATAATATTTTCCTATAGGCCTGCTTTATCTCTGGATGAGATGTTCAGTTTAACTCTAGTGCATCGCAAGTAGTATAATTTCGTTTTAGCAGCACGAGATCAACCATTCCTCTAAAGCATGTATTTAGTCACGGGCGCAACTCAGTTGAAAACAATGTTGATACAGTGCTCTCCCAGACAAATGTTCATCGCTTTGCGTGACGTCCCGGCAGTGGACAATTTTGAGCGCCCAGGCCTCAACCGAAGAAGGCGGCCCGGTGAGACTCTAATTTCGAAATATCCTTATGAGAGAAGCACTTTGTGCCAGTCTGTGTATGTATAAGATGGTGGAAATGATGGGCAATAACAATGGGTATTAGTGTTCCCTTCAGGTTTACAAAAGGAGAGTAGGGAATACCAATGACCCTGGGCTCCAAGTCCAGTGGCCTACATCTAACTACTGTTAGCTTTAGCTTAATTAATTTATAACATGTGACGTATTAAACAGAGGAGACGCACATGTCAAGACGGCAAGTAGCAGTGGCAGCAATGTGTCGGCGTAGCTTAATTGGGAAAGCATTCGACTCCGGAGCAGGGTAAGGGTTTGAATCCTGCCACAGGCAAATTTGGGTTTTACAAACACAGTGTTTGATCCGGCGGCACTTTTCTCATAACGGTACATAACATTTTGCTATTTCATTTCATAGCCAAAGCCCAACAAAAATAAAAGGAAATGTTTTTTTTAAGGAAATAACTTTTCAGACAGTATTAAAGCTCAAGTAAGGTTAACAATTATTGTTCAAAAGCACCAAAATAATTATTCCCTCGTTCCAAAAGTTCCAGACGAAAATAATACGAGAAAGTAGGCCATTTCTCGGGTTGTTCACTAGGAAGTGTACCGGTGGGACAATCTGTCCCTGACTATAAGCAGCCACTTATACCTAATTTGTGACCACTGGTCCATGAGCCAGCGCCGTTTGATAAGCACACCATGCATGCCTCATTGTGACTCGTAGAACCGGTGCGCAGCTCGGACGACAAGCAGATAGCTTGTGCTTTCCTGATTCCATAGCTGGCTAAATCTTCGGTATCAAATTGTCCTAGCATTTCCTGGACAGACCATGATACCTGGTTCACCAACCGGGACGATGTTATACGCTCTCGTACTCACTTCTTTGCGTCCAAGCCGCCATAGTTCTACAGGGATGTTATTCAACACCTGCCCAGACGATGGGAGCAGGTCGTAGCAAACGATGGCGACTACATTTTGGACTGATTCACACGGTCATATCAGAATAATATGACCACCTACCTAATAATGGGAATAACCACCCTTGTACCGGATAGACGGCGCGACATGGATGCAGTGAGGCTCTGGAAGGTTGCCCGAGGCACACGTGCCCGCATTCGGACTGCAGAAGAGCACAGAGGTCCCGGAGATGACTTGGTTGTGGGTCAGCACGTCGAACCTATCGATCTAAATAGTCCCGCAAGTGCTCTACGGGTTTGAGGTCGGGCGATTTCGCCGGCAAAGGGAGAACGCAGACATCTTCGTCGCGTTCCTGGAACCAGTCACGCACCCCTTGGCAACGTGGCACGGCGCATTGTCTGTTGGTAGATACCACACCACCAGGGTAAACGTCCAACATGAAGGGATGCATGTGGTTAGCGAGGATGGACAGGTAGCCATTGGCATTCAGAGACCCATCCAGTGGCAGTAGCGGTCTCAGGTCATACCAGGAAAACATTCCCCAGATATGCACCCTGCCACCGCCAGCCTGTACTTGACCGACAAGCCTGTCCGGATATTGGTTCTCGTGTGTCTCACGCCGTATTCGCCACCGCCCGTCACTTTTGTGGAGTAGAAACCTCGATTTGTCGGAAAAGGCAACCTTTTCCCACTCTTCCGCTGTCCAATGACGGTAGCCCCATGCGAACTGCAGGCGTCATTGCCGATGGACCTGGGTTAACATGGGCGTTTTGACACAGCGTCGATTCCGGAGACCCATGCGTAACAGGGTTAGCTTTAGTGTTATCGGGGAGAAGTACTTGGGTGCCCCAGGGTTCATTTGCGTGGTCAATTGCTGCACTGTTACGCGTCGATTGCCCTTTACCAGTCGACAGAGGCGACGTTTACCTCTGGGGTCGATAGCCTTTGGGGCTCCACATTTATGACGTCGGGAGGTACTCGGTGTGCTAGCGTTCCATTCTTGATACACCCTTACTACAGCCCCTCACGAACAGCCCACGAAGTCTGCTGTTTCTGAGATGTTTCCACCCTTGGCACGGTAGCCGATGATCATTCCTTTTTGAACGTCCGTCAAATCACTACCTCTCCCATTGTGCTCACGTTACGCATTATGGCTCATCTGTTCTGGCCGACCGCTTATATGTCCATGTGGTCGACCTTATCACCTGCACTCTGGACGTACCTGGGCAGGTACATTGTGATTCCGGGGGTGGTCATATTATTTTGATACGACTTTGTGTACTTGTATATACGATAATTAGCACTTTTCTGTTGCCTTGCATTTGTAGATATTACTTTCATTCCAATCTAATACATTCAAGCCCATAGTACCTCTCTATACTTCCTTATATGCAAACCTTTAATTATTGTTCTCTTTTTCTTTTCAGGTGCATTCAGCAAGTCCAGATGTGAAGCAACAACAGCAGCAGTCACCGAGTCCTAGCTTGTACAGCAATTTCGCCGGCCAGTTGACCAATAATCCACTCTTTCACCCTTCCATGTCTCAATCCATTTCTTACAGCTCGCAGTTTGTGGCTACTACTGGACTAAATAGACCTCCGCCTGAGTACAAAGCAGCGCAGCCCGACGTGGCTGCCAACGGCATAGCAATGGTTGATCACCAGAACAGTGATCCTTCTTCGCGTGTGATGTACAGCTCATCAAAAAATAGTTTCCCTCACCATCAAAGACCTCCCAATGTGACTCTAAACCCTGACAGATTCTGTATGCCTCCTCGTCCGAACGAATGGAGGCAAGGACTTCTTCATCCACACCAGAATGCTGTTAGAATGGACGGTTATGCACAGCAGAATGGGTACAATCCCATGATGCCTGAAAATCCCCATCTGTCTGTCATGTCTCGTCCGCCATTACATCCGCAGTACCGTCTGATTGGACCACAGATTGATGGTGGGCGGATCCCTAGGCAACAGGTCGTTCCTCCTAGCCAATCAGTGATGCATCAGAGACAGCAGATGGCTCTTCACGCGCAGCCTGTTAATCAGTCATTGCCTTCACCAGGAATGGAACTGCAAGCGATGCCCTCTTTGTCTGTAGGAAGTGGTGCTCCCGTACAGACAAGTGTTCCAAACCAGATTTATGGCCATCCTGATATTACGCGGCAAGATGGCCACCACATTAATCTGGACTTCCTTGATAATTTCGAAAGCATTGCATCTGACTTCCTGAATTTCGACCATGGAAACGGTGCAAACTTCCCACTGTTGGACGACATGGAAATGCTTAGCAAATGACATTCTTTCTTTAGTGCAATAGCGTCGATTTCACATTTTTATGTTCTCATCTGCGTTGTGGTGTCTAAAGCTTATATTGTTCTTGTAAAAATTAAAAAGCAAATTGGAAAAAAAGGAAGTGTTTTGTATGTAATCGTATCATCATTCTTCTTAAAGTGTCGCATCAACTCTCATCATCCTTATCTGCGCACAGCCATGATGATGAATTTTCTAATGGAGATTATGATGAGGTGACTTCCCGTTGCCTTTCTCATCGCAATATCGTAATAATTCATATTGATCCAACTATGCCTCCGGCTGGAAAAGGGACAACCGCCAGAAATGCGTCAATACCACAAGGGCCAATTTTAGTGACCCATCCAAGTATTCGCGTTGCATTTGCGGAAACCCTGGAAAGCCGCAAAATGGATGGTCGGCAATGGGATTTGGGCCCCGTTTCAAACCCCTTCGTCCGAGTGGGCCTGACCGTTCGTCCTGGTGTATTTGTCTTATGGCGCTGGCTCTCACCCCTTCCCTGGAAAGTATGGCCTTAAACTAGGGAAAGGAGACTATTTATATCTCACTGAGTTGCTGACGGTGGACGTTAAACCCCTAAATAAACAAGCAGAAAGTCCGAGTTCACACGCTTTTGCAGTTTAATAAATACTACGTAGGCCAGAAAGTAAGATACTAAGCACCAGTATTATTTGCTTCTGTTTTTTGCTCATACCGATATACACGGCCGAGCAGCATTATTGTGACCACCAGCTAATATACAAAGTAACCGTCGTGTGCAGCGCGGACAGCAGCTAGACGGGATGGGAGTGACTCAATAAGGTGCTGGAAAGTGTTCACGGGTACGTGGAGTCATGCTGACTGCAGTGCATCTGACAGCTACCGGAAGGTACGTGGTGGAGGATCCATAGAACGAACGACATGATCGAGGTGGTCCTACAGATGCTCAATTGGGTTTAAGTCTGGGGAATTAGAGGGCCAGGGAAGTACTGTGAAGTCTTCATCGTGCTCTTCCAACCACTCTCGGACATTTTTAACTGTGCGATACGTCGCATTGTTGTGCTAAAAGATCCAATCCGCCCCAGGGAAGACAATCAGCATGTATGGGTGTACGTGGTCTGCAAGGATGGATTCAGAACGAATTCAGTCCATAGTGCCTTCCACAGGTATGAGTGGACCCAGCGAATGCCACGAAAACATTTCCCAGACCATAACGCTGCCCCCCACAACAATGGTTGAAGAGTGTTTGTTCTCCAATGTTTCTCGCCTTATACGCCAATGTCCATCCGTTCGATGAAGCAGAAAACGTGACTCATCGGAGAAGACAATTCTTTGCCAATCAGCGGAGGTCCAATTTCGACACTGCCGTGCAAAATGTATGTCTTTTCTGCCGATGCACCTTCGTTAGCATAGGTGCAGTGACCATCCGTCTGCACCGGAGCCCCATAAGCAGCAGGGTTCGCTGAACTGTCGTTGTAGACACACTTACGGTAGCCCCCTGGCTCATTCGGCCAGTGAGTTGCTCCACTGTAGTGTGTTGATCGGTCCTCAAGCACCTTTGAAGCCGATGTTCACCTCTCACATCAATGGTTCGTGGTGCTCCGCAATTTCCACGTCGCTTATTCGCAATAATGCAATTTCTCCAATCATGATACACTTTAAGCGCAACAGCTAGCGAACAGTTCACAAACCCCGCTGTTTCAGAAATACTTGGCCCGAAAGCCGATAATCACCCCTTTTTGCAAATCTAATAAATCACTCCTTTTATCCATGACAGCAACGAATGATGTGTTTTCAGATAGCCTACAGCACACCTTATATACCCTCCAATCCAGCTCACGACACGTGCCTTTTTTCATTGGCTACGCGCTAATGAAGTCGAAAGTAGGAGGTGGTCACAATAATACCACTCGACTGTGTATGTTTCGTTTTTATTGCTGGGCTTAACGACAACCACTAGAAACCGTAAGAGCTATTAGCAGTAGCGCCCGTCTCTAATTTGGGGCTATACTAGTTCTACGGATGGAAAAGAGCCAGAGCCACGGAACAAACGCACCACTGCCTCATTCGAAGCTCGAACCCACATTAGTATTGAATAGGAAGAACAAAATAAAACGACCTTCAATGCATTGTTATTTTTATTGGGGTTTAACGACCACCATGAGCAATTCAGTGGGCTATATATAAGTAGTCACCCGTCCCTAATTTAGGGCCACTGGTTCCAGGGAAGGGAAAGAGCTAGTGCCGTAAGACAAATACAACATCCATGCCATACCAGGATTCGAACTCAGACCCATCTCGGACGAATGATCAGAAGCCATTGCTTAGACCACTGTGTGTGCCACCGGGGCAGCACCGTATTTTCCATCACAGAAAACAAATATTGAGGTATTTAAAGTATCATGATACTGATACTTTTCATTCCCTTCGCTTAAAATTCTTTCCCCTCTTAAATGTGTCATGCTTTTACAGAAATTTTCATCTCCTCTGTGGAGTCTTTTGAGATGATCTTTCAAAATTGGAACGAACTGAAAACTGCTAGGTGCAAGATTTTAAAGTCTTCAGATCGTGCTGTATCGATTTCTGTTGAGGAACTGCTTTGGACGGCCACTGAGACTGCCGTCGGTTGCGGTATTCCTATCAATCACAAACTCTTGACACCATTAAACGAAGTGTTGAAACAACATTATACCTTCCTCATACATTTTAATATGCCATCGAGGAATATCAACCTGCGAAACTTTCTTCGCCTACAAAAATCTTGGAATGCCTTGGATCTCCTCGTTATACACAGAAGAGCAAAAACATTATGACTAGCAAGTCTTTATTTCAAATCGAAGCAAGTACAGGTAAACAAGTGAGTCATGAAAGGGTATAAATAACGCCTGATACTGAGCTCTGTTATTCGGTGTTATTCTTGTTCTTCAGATGGGAAAGACAGCGGGCTTAGGCGAGTTTTACAAAGGCCAAATTGTAATGGCCAGATTTTTTTTTTTTTTTTTTTTTATTGGAGGTTTAACGACCACCGTGAGCAACTCAATGGGCTATAAGCAGTCCCCCGTCCCTAATTTAGGGTCACTGGTTCCAGGGAAGAGAGAGAGCCAGTGCCGTAAGACAAACACAACATCCATGCCTGACCGGGATTCGAACCCGGGCCCCTTACGGACGAATGATCAGAGGCCAACGCCTTAGACCACTGCGCCACCGGGGCGGCTCTCTGTTAAGCAGTGTTATTCTTGTTCTTCAGATGGGAAAGGCAGCGGACTTGTGCGAGTTTGACAAAGGCCAAATTGTAATGGCCAGATGACTGGGTCATGAAACGGTACGAATAACACCTGATACTGAGCTCTGTTAATCAGTGTTATTCTTGTTCTTCAGATTGGAAAGGCAGCGGACGTAAGCGAGTTTGACAAAGGCCAAATCATTTTTGCAACTAGCCCATCAGAGCTGCAGAGTATGATCCAGGAACTTGCTGACAAGAGTAAAGAAGTGGGATTAAAAATGAACTTTCAGAAGACAAAAGTGATGTTCAATGCTTTTACAAGAAATGAGGATTTATCGATTGATGGAGAAAAGCTGGAGATAACAGACACGTACGTTTATCTTGGACAGCAGATATCAAGTGAGGGTCACATTGATGAAGAAATTAATCGGCGTACAAAACTTGCCTGGAGAGCTTTTGGAAGAAACAGCATAATTTTCAAGAGCAATATGCCATTATGTCTTAAAAGAAAAGTGTTTGATCAATGCATCCTTCCAGTGCTTACGTATGGTGCAGAGACGTGGACCTTAGCTAAAAGAGACATACAAAGGCTGCAGACAACTCAAAGTAGCATGGAGAGGTGCATGCTTGGTGTAACCAGGAGAGATAAGAAGAGGAACACGTGGATCCGAAAAATGACAAGAGTGGAAGACATCATGATCAGAGTTAAATCCCTGAAATGGCAATGGGCTGGAATATTGCCAGAAGAACAAACCATCGATGGACAGCCGAAATTTTAGATTGGATTCCAAGGGACAGGAAAAGACCCAGAAGAAGACCACATGGAAGATGGGTGGATGAAATTCGAAAGTATGCGGGAGTGACATGGAGGAGACTGGCACAAGACAGACCGTTTTGGAGGAAACTTGGGGAGACCTTCGTCCAGCAGTGGATTGATAATGGTTAACAATGATGATGATGATAATATATATACACTGCTGGCCACCCAAAATGCAACACGCCACGAGACAGCAAAGCAAGATTTACTGGACAGATAACAACAGATACAAAGATGAAACGATTGAAATTACAGGCCCGTGCGACTTGCGGAACACGCAGACATCCATAGTTCGTGTGGCCCACATGGCTGGAAATAACGGCCGCTACACGCCGCGGCATCGAACGAAAGAGGCTTTGGATGTGGGCTTGGGGTATGTCGGTCCAGGTTGCTTCCACACGTTGACACAGTTCATCAAGCGTAACCGCGGGTGGTGCTTGCCGGGCCACCCGGTTGCCGATCAGCGACCAGACGTGTTCGATGGGCGACATATCGGGAGAACTTGCGGGCCACGGCAGCAGTGACACCAAGTGGGCCGTGAAGAATTGTAGCACGATGTGTGCCACGTGCGGGCGCGCATTGTCCTGTTGAAACTTGGCCGCTGGCAGGTCCTGCAGGTAAAGGAGGACTACAGGCTCCAAAACTTCAGAGATTTAGCGGTGGCTGCTAAGTGTACCGGTGCTGCGTACCAGAGGGGTGCGGGTGTCGTATCCAATTGCGCCCCAAACCATAACGCCAGGCGACTGACCGGTATGACGATGCATAATGCAGGCGTCATACAGTCTCTCTCCGCGTTGCCACCACACGCGGATCCGACCATCGTGGTGTTGCAGGCAGAAGCGGGATTCGTCGGAGAAGACAATGTCGTGCCATTCCGTAGTCCAGGTACGGCGTTCAACGGCACACTGCCGTCGCACTCGCCGGTGGTGTAACGTCAATGGTAATCGGAGCAATGGGCGCCGTGCGACAAGTCCCCGCTACTGCAGACGACGTCGAACGGTACGTGCTGATACAGGTTGTTGCGCAACACAGCCTAATTCCTGCGTTAACATTCGTGATGTGGCGGTGCGAACCGTCAAGGCCCACCGCACAACATGCCGGGCCTCTCGTTCAGTGGTGCGCCGCGGCTGCGGCAATCGCTCACGTCGGTCCGTCCGTCCCTCCTGCACCCACCGAATCCATACTCGCTTCACTGTGGCTGGATGTGGTCCTACACTGGCGCCGATGTCTCGGTACAGTAAACCGCTGTCCCGATAAGCCACTATTCGTCCTCTGTCGAACTGCGAAACGTGCTGGAATGACTGCCGTATTCTGCGACGAAGCATCAGGAAGCTTCCCACGCGCAGGTTCGGCATCACATCACACTTCCATTACTTACATCCCGCCTGCTGTGCACCCTTCTTATAGTGCCTGTCGGTGGTGTACTGGGCGGACATGATTTGCATATGCCCTGCAATGCTAATCGTTTGCATGTCCTCTCGTGGCCGACGCATGCTGCGAATTTCAGGCCAATCGGATGCTTCCTTCTTGGTGTTGCATTTTGGGTGGCCAGAAGTGTATATACACTGGTGTGCAAATCAACGAGCTCCATGAAAGAAATTACCTCCCCATCTCCCCCACTCACTTCTCCCTCTCTTCTGGATTTAAGTTCTAAGTTTGACCTCGCCTGGAAGAATCAAACGTAGCCTGATAGGCTTGAACCTGGGGGCTCTCCGTGGTGGTGTGAATTTCTAATATAATCGATGAATATCCGCCGTGCATCGGACGAGCACGTTAAGTGATGCCCCCCGGGGAGGAATCCCCCGGTTTCATATAAAGGTGTTCATTCCTAAATCCCCCCCCCAATTTCTTTCTGCCTCCTATGTGCAAAATCGTACTCTCCTACGGTGGCGCCATCTAGTGTGCTCTCACTTACAAACTTTCCTGTCGGAATCGCTAGATTCTCTCCAACTTCCTTCAGTTTCTGTGCCTTGTCCGAAAAGGCACAGAAACTGGATGAAGTTAGAGCACATACACTGGTGTGCAAAAATTAAGGACGAAGAGGAGAAATTATCATAACAGCGGAACGAGCAGGCAGAACGGACAGAAAGACCACTCAGAAGATAGACTAGGGTCCGGTACGGTAGGGCATGCGTATATATGCAGCATGACGTAGTGTGGGAGGGGTGGGTGTCGGAAGGGTATAAAGCACACAGGCTGTGTACGCTCAGCAATTCGGTAAAAGTTATTGCACGGTGTTCATAGGTTTGAACGACGTCGAGTTGCTGCCGATGTCATTCGTGTGATATGGCCAACAGGAAATCCAGTAGTCGACATCTGGATGACTTTACCCGAGGTTGCGTCATTGGGAAGTTGGAAGAAGGTCGAAGTGTGAGTAGTGTAGCCGAGGAGTTCGGGATCTCTCACAGCATCGTTTCACGAGCTTGGAGAGCATTTTGAACGACAGGAACAGCTGTCAGAGAGTTTAGCAGTGGTCGTCCACGAGCAACCACGGCGGCGGACGACCGGTATATTGTCCTACAGGCGAGAAGAAACAGACGGCAGACAACGGGAGAAATTGCAAGGCACATGCAACAGACAATTGGACGTCCGTTATTGCGTCTTACCGTGGCCAGGAGGCTGCACAAAAGTGGCCTATTTGCACGACGACCAGTACGGTGTGTGCCATTAACGCCTGCTCATCGGAGACAGCGGTTTCTGTGGTGCCAGAAACACAAGAACTGGACACATCAGTAATGGGGTCGAGTTCTCTTTACGGATGAAAGCCGATTTAGTCTGACGAGTGATTCTGGACGTATACACATCTGGAGAGAGCAAGGAACACGCAATCACACCTCCAACATTATCCAAAGGGACCGGTTTGGAGGTGGCGGAGTTCTCGTTTGGGGCGGTATTATGCATGGTAGCCGTACTGACTTCCACATCTTCCAAGGAGGTACAGTTACTGGTGTCCGCTATTATACCGAGGTTCTGCTGCCTCACGTGCGTCTGTTTAGAGGTGCTGTGGGTCCTGAGTTCCTCTTCATAGACGACAACGCTACACCTCATCGTACAGTGGCTGTCGCAGAGCTGTTGGAGAGTGAAGATATTCAAAGCATGGATTGGTCCGCAAGGTCCCCGGACCTAAATCCAATCGAACACGTGTGGGACCTTCTCGGGAGACGCTTGACAGCATGTCACCAGCCGCCAGCAACGATTCCGCAGCTGCGATTGGCGCTACAAGAGGAATGGGCCGCGATGTCTCAACAGCTCCTTGACAACCTCGTCCTCAGCATGGACAGACGTTGTAAATCCTGCAACGCAGTCAGGGGTGATCATATCCCCTACTAAAGACTGGATTTTTCTTGGTAGCCGCCTGTCATGTGGACGTTTCTGTCTTCTGTCCAGTTGTGCTCGAAGCTACCTTTTCAATAAAGTGCCTTTGTATCCTTTGGATTCCTTGTTTGGACGGTTTTGCTCACTTGTCCCATATTTTTACATCTTGGGGATCTTATGGTATGTTTGAGTCGATGTGGAGCACTTCTGCACGACGTTACATTCGAAAAACTGTCTCGTCCTTAATTTTTGCACGCCAGTGTATATATATACAGGGTGTGCCATATCAAAGAGGCCCGAGTATAATTAACGACAACAGTCAGGCAATGTTACTATACATGGTAAAGAATAGTTGAAATGACAGAAAACAGGAGTAATTTACCTGCGTTTACAATAATTCCTCAAAGTGCTGTCCTCCAACATCAAGACACATCTGCACACGACGGAACATGTTCGTAACGCGCCACAACTCATCGGCTGTAATATGGGCTATGTCACCCGCAATGTTCACTTTTAAATCATCAAGGGTGTGCGGATTAGTTGCGTACACTTTTCCTTTCAATGCTCCCCACAGATGAAAGTCACAGGTGGAGAGATCGGGTGATCTGGGTGGCCATAGTCCCTTCGATACAGTTTTATGCTCCCTAAATACTTCGTTCACAATACGTAGACTGGTCCGCGTAGTATGCGCCGTTGCACCATCCTGCTGAAAGAAAGCATATGTTCGCTCTTCTTCTATAAGTGCGGCAACAAATAGGTTGAACAGTTGCCGAATATAGCTCTCCGAGTTGATTGTGTCAGTGAAAAAGAATGGGCCGACTATCCTTTTCGCAGACACAGCACACCAAATGCCTATCATTTGGCCGTACAGAGGAGTCTCCATTGTCCGTCTGGGAATCGTGTCGGTCCAAATCCTGCTCTTTTGCGCATTGATCTACCCGGACAGATGAAACCATGCTTCATCTGTCATGTGATAAAGTGTTGGGTCCATTTCACCGCTGGCAATGGTCTCCTGAAACCACTTACAATATTGCATCCGTTTTGCATAATCAGGAGTTTTAAGTTTCTGGTGCGTCATAACTTTGTACGGCCGAAAATGCAAATCCACCTTAAGTATGCGTCGGCATGACGTGGCAGATATTCCCGTTGCAGACGATGATCGGCGAATCGACTTGCGAAGGCTTTTTAACATCATTGTGCACACATCCTTGATATTGTCTTCAGTACGAATTGTCTTGGGTTTGTTTCTTTTCCTGTTGCTCTGCCGGTTTCACGAAATTTCCGCACTAACTTCTGTTTCATTGATTTCGCCGGTGCTACACAATGTGGGAATTTTTCTCTAGAGAACTCATTTAAAACCTTGTATGAGTTATTTCTGAAATCCTGTTCCACAATAAAAATCCGCTGTTCCGGAATTAAAACCATTTCCGTTGCCTTTGTTCTCTCTTCACTTACACTTATGACCGCGTACCTACACTGCTCTGGCTGTGACTAACCACTCCGGAGAATTCTTTTGCAGCTGTACACGCAGAAACCGGTTAAAAGTGGAATAAAGCGGTTTTAACTGGAAACCCGCCAAACAACTTTAACACGCCAAACAACTTTAACCCGCCTAACAACGTCTGGCAACGGGGCCGCTTTTATATGGCGCACCCGGTATATACATGTAATTGAGCATAAAGTTTTACCGCAATCTGAATAAGGTATATATATATATACACGGTCGAGTCCCATTATTGTGACCACCAGGTAATATCCAGAGTAACCGCCGTGTGCAGCGCAGACAGAAGCTTGACGGGCTGGGAGTGACTCAATAAGGTGCTGGAAGGTGTTCGCAGGTATGTGGAGCCATGCTGACTGCAGTGCATCTGACAGTTGCTGGAGGGTGCGTGGTGGAGGATCCATAAAGCGAACAACATGATTAAGGTGGTCCCACAGATGCTCAATTGGGTTTAAGTCTGGGGAATTAGGGGGCCACTGGAGTACTTTTAAGCCTTCATCGTGCTCTTCAACCACTCTCGGACATTTCTAGCTGTGCGATACGTCGCATTGTGGTGCTGAAAGATCCAATCCGCCACAGGGAAGACAATCAGCATGTATGGGTGTACGTGGTCTGCAAGGATGGATTCATAACGAATTCGGTCCATAGTGCCTTCAACAGGTATAAATAAACCCAGAGAATTAAACGAAAACATTCCTCAGATCATAACGCTGCCCCCACCAGCTTGTATTCTTCCAGCAATGGTTGAAGAGTGTTTGTTCTCCGACGTTTCTTGCCTTACACGCCAACGTCCATCCGTTCGATGAAGCAGAAAACGTGGCTCAGCGGAGAACACAATCCTTTGCCAATCAGTGGAGGTCCAATTCCGATCCTGCCGTGCAAATGTCAGCCATTTCTTCCGATACACCTTTGTTAGCATAGGTGCAGTGACCATCGGTCTGTATCGGAGCATCATACTCAGCAAGGTGTGCTGAACTGTGGTTGTAGACACACTTACGGTAGCCCCCTGGCTCATTCGGCCAGTGAGTTGCTCCACTGTAGTGTGTCGATCGGCCCTCACGCACCTTTGAATCCGATGTTCACCTCTCACATCAATGGTACGTGGTGCTCCGCAATTTCCACGTCGCTTATTCGCAATAATGCCATTTCTCCAATCATGATACACTTTAAGCGCAACAGCTAGCGAACAGTTCACAAACTCCGCTGTTTCAGAAATACTTGGCCCGAAAGCCGATAATCACCCCTTTTTGCTAATCTGATAAATCGCTCCTTTTATCCATGACAGCAACGAATGATGTGTTTTCAGATAGCCTACAGCACACCTTATATACCCTCCAATCCAGCTCACGACACGTGCCTTCTTTCATTGGCTACGCGCTGTTGACGTCATAAGTAGGAGGTGGTCACAATTATGTGGATCGACTGTGTGTATTAACATTGCTGGCCACCCCACAATGCAACACCAAGAAGGACACGAGGTAGCAAAGCCAGATTTACTGGACACATAACAACAGATACAAAGATGAAACGATTGAGCTTACAGGGCCGTGTGACTTGTGGAACACGCAGACATCAATAGTTGGTGTGGCCACCATGGCTGGTAATAACGGCCGCTACACGCCGCGGCCTCGAACAAAAAAGGCTTCGGATGCGGACTTGGGGTATGTCGGTCCAGGCTGCTTCCACACGTTGCCACAGTTCATCAGGCGTAGCCGCGGGTGGTGCTTGCTGAGCCACTCGATTGCCGATCAGCGACCAGACGTGTTCGGTGGGCGACATATCGGGAGAACAGGCGGGCCACGGCAGCAGTGACACCTGGTGGGCCGTGAAGAATTGTTGCACGATGCGTGCCACGTGCGTGCGCGCATTGTCCTGTTGAAACGTGGCCGCTGGCAGGTCCTGCAAGTAAGGGAGGAATACAGGCTCCAAAACGTCGGAGATTTAGCAGTGGCTGATCAGTGAACCGGTGATACGTACCAGAAAGATGCTGGTGTCGTATCCAATTGCGCCCCAAACCATAACGCCAAGCGACGGACCGGTATGACAATGCATAATGCAGGCGTCATACAGTCTCTCGCAGCGGTGCCGCCACACGCGAATCCGACCATCGCAGTGTTGCAAGCAGAAGCGGGATTCGTCCGAGAAGACAATGTCGTGCCATTCCGTAGTCCAGGTGCGGCGTTCAACGGCCCACTGCCGCCGCACTCGCCGGTGGTGTAACGTCAATGGTAATCGGAGCAATGGGCGCCGTGCGGCAAGTCCCCGCTCCTGCAGACGACGTCGAACGGTACGTGCTGACACAGGTTGTTGCGCAACACACCCTAATTTCTGCGCTAACGTTCGTGATGTGGCGGTGCGAGCCGTCAATGCCCGTCGCACAACATGCCGGTCCTCTCGTTCGGCGAGGTGCCGCGGCTGCGGCAATCGCTCACGTCGGTCCGTCCGTCCCTCCTGCACCCACCAAATCCATACTCGCCTCACTGTGGCTGGGTGTCGTCCCACACGGGCGCCAATGTCTCGGTACGATAAACCGCTGTCGCGATAAGCCACTATTTGTCCTCTGTCGAACTCCGAAACGTGCTGGAATGACTGCCGTATTCTGCGACGAGGCATCAGGAAGTTTCCCACGCACAGGTCCGGCAGCACAACACACTTCCACTACTTACACCCCGCCTTCTGTGCACCATTCTTATAGTGCTTCTCTGTGGCGTGCCGGGCGCACATGATTTGCATATGCCCTGCAATGCTAATCGTTTGCATGTCCTCTCGCGGGCGACGCATGCTGCGAATTTCAGGCCAATCGGATGCTTTCTTCTTGGTGTTGCATTTTGGGTGGCCAGCAGTGTAGAATATGACGGTCCATTCGCTGAATATAAGAAGATTGCGTCAACCACCTTCGGAAGTGTTCCGCTGCGGCTCTTTTTCATCTAAAACGAATCGTCAAATATACCCCATGATGTAAGAACTACATGTTTTTTGTTTTTATCAGAGGTTAACTTTAATGCTGCAAATATTCTGGTCTTCAAAAACGCTGGTCAAGCGAAGTACAAGGATACGATATTACTTCTTGTGTAAAAGCGCTCCACCCGTGGAGATTTGTATAAAGAGAAAGGGAAGTCATGCAGTTAATTGATTATGAAAACATTTTTCAATAGCTATGGAATATTTTCTTTCTTTCTGTTTTGCGTTCTTTCTTTCCTTTTTTCAATACTTACTAGGGTATTTTTTATAACTAGCAATCATGCCCGTTCTCCGAACGATGAATCTATAAAATAATTTTTGAACATAAAATTAAACAAAGGGAAAAGTAATTAAGGAAAAAAATAATAATTAAAATCTGTAACTGTTTTACGATTTAGAACAGCGTCGTGACGTCAATGCATACGGTTTGACGTAAAACGGAACAGGCTTTGGTGCCCCTTAATTCCAAATCAAAATTCGAAATTTTCAAAGCGTTTCAGTGATTCTCACAAAATTATCTTTAAACCTATCAGCATTTTGAAACAGTAAAGTTAAGCTACCCTTTTGATTTTTTTGGTTTTCAGACTTTTTTCTAGTTCTAGGTGTAGAAGTGGTAGAAAAATTCAAGCAGACCAGGTTTTAAAGCGCTCTTTTTTCTTTTTTTTTTTTTTTTGCTTTTTTTTTTTTTTAGGTTTTCGTGCATTTGCAGGTATCCGGACTTCAATACTTACCAGCATGCCAATTTTTAGACCTCTAGGTTATTTAGAAGTGGTCTAACAATTCGCGAAAAGTTCAAGCAGAAAATGCTCCCTAACCGCCATTTTTTTTTTTTTTTTTTTTTTTTTGGTTTTCGGACTTTTCTAGGTATACAGACCTTAAGACCTATCAGCATGCCAATTTTCAGATTTCTAGGTCATTTAAAGTGGTAGAACAGTTCGCGGACGAACACACTCGCATTTTCCTTCTTTGCTTTTTTACACGAGGCGAAAGCCTATATCTACATACGTATGCCGGTGGAAAACGCCGAACTTTAAAAGCATCGCTACGTCATTAAGCATTGCGTTATTACAAGTTTGATTATAGCCTGTCCTTTCACCCAATGAGAAGAGGGACCGCGGGTGGCATAGTGGGCAACGTTCGTGACTGCCACGGATAGGGCCTAAGGTTCGATCCCAGCAGGTGCGAACGCTCGATCCACTGATTATCCGCCGTGCGTCGGATGGGCGCGTTAAGCCGTCGGACCCCGGGTACTGGCCCCCGGTAATAAATAAGGGCGTCTTCCTCCCCCTTTCTACTTCCCTTCCGTGTAACTTTCCTATCGGGCGCTCTAGCCCAAATTTCCTAGTTTCCTATTTCTAACGGTTGTTTAAGACCTTGGGTCAGACACTCCCTTCCTAAAATCCTCTAAAAAAAAAAAATGAGAAGAGAGTGCTAAAAATAACTGCGTCACCATGGCAGCAGGTCACAGGATTATAACTTTCCTGTGTGGTTAACGCTGAAGACAGATTAAAACGCTCGTTCCTTTCCTTTGCGTCTTTAAAAAATGCTTAAAAATCAGAAAATGACTTTTTCTTGATATCTTTTTTTTTTTTGTTATTATGAAAGAGGGATGATAGTTGTGAGTTTATGCTGTAAAAATTGCAATGCGTTATGATTTATAGTTTGCCACATATCCATTTTTTAAAATGGATCCCATCGCGAAATAAAGAATTTTGTGAAATTTAATTTCTCGTAAACTAAACTGAAATTCAAAAAAAGGGTGACCAGGTACAAAAATTCGGCCCTGGCCCTACATGCCAACAAAGTTTCGTGGTTCTGTTACTGTTAGTGTGTCCGGAACGCGAACTGATAGCACTTTTTTGCTTACCTTATACAATAGCTCTTGAAGTATCGCCAGAATCGAAAAACGGTTTATTTCAGCGTGTTTTCCGAACAATTCTCTACAAAATATGTAAATTTCATATTTTTGTGTTTAATACTTTTTGCGCTGCGAGCTAGAAAAGCGCGAGTGACGCGAAATTTCTAAAACAGCGGCTGCGGCGGCAGCGGCAGTTACTTTTTTAGCACGACTTTTGTAAACAAGTTAGTAAAATCATGCAATGCATTGATTGTGATACGCTTTCCAACATACCGGAAATCATTACTCAAGTTATGAGGAAAATGGCTGTGGAATAAATCTTACTCCTGTGCCCTGACCTTTGATCCCATTTCGATGATATTCAACAGAACTGGTTCAGTATACCTCCGAAATAACACGATAAAGTTTTGTGCCAATCGAAGCAATTTTACGTAAGTTATGATGCATAAGGCCTATGGAATAGATCCCGCTTCTGTGTTCTAACCTTTGACCCATTTCACCCATTTTTTATAGGATTCGTCCCCAGGCAGAGCCCTACAACATACTAACATTTCATCCAAATCGAAACATTTTTACGTAAGTTATGACGCATAATGGCGATGGAAGTGATTCCGCTCCTATGTCCTGACCTTAGACCCCATTTCGCCCATTTTCAATAGGGTTTGTCCCCAGGTGGTCCCCTATTACATACTAAAATTTAATCGAAATCGAATTATTTTTACGTTAGTTATGACGCATAAGAGCAGTGGAATGGATCCCGCTCCTATGTCCTGACCTTTGACCCCCATTTCGTTCACTTTCAATAGGGTTCCTTCCCAGGTGTTCCCCTACCACATACTAAAATTTCATCGAAATCGAACGATTTTTACGCGAGTTATCGTGCGGACGAACATACGCACACAACGCGTGACGTAATGAGGCAGATGGGAATCGCGACCATCTGCTCGCAAGAGTGTGGCGTCATAAAACTTTAATAGAATCCACACACAACGCGTGACGTGATGAGACAGATGGCGTGACCGCGCGCCAGCATCTGAATTGCGAGAGTGTGACGTCAAACGATTTCTAAGCATGGATAACATTAATGGGACGACGCGATGACACTAAAAACTTGGTAATTCGGGGTGGTTATTTAACCCACTAAACGAATCTTCCTAAAGTCGAGATCAACGAAAATCGATTTTTAGTACAAGAAAACGGTAGACTTTCATCAAAAATCCTTAGAGCCGTTTTCAAAAAAAAATTTACATACATACAAAAATTGCTCCTTTAAGGTGAACGTCAAGTAATTTTGTTTCCTGTACTTCGAATGGAAAAATTTATGTACACAATTTCTTCCCAATTAATGCGTTCCCAAGGATGAAAATTTGAACACCGATTAAAATATCTTCATTTTGCAACTTGGAATACTTAATATTTTCTAAAACATAACCATAATTATGCAATCCAACATTTGTTTGTCTACTGACGTCATCAAAGTACAGGTCGCGCCATCTTTTTTCTATTTTCAACACCACCAAAGGAAAAGTTATTGATTTTTAATATAATTGTGGTTTTGTTTTAGAAAATATTAAGTATTCCAAGTTATAATATGAAGTTATTTTAATCGATGTTCAAATTTTCATCCTTAGGAACACGTTAATTGTGAAGGAAATGTGTACAAAAGTTTTTCCATTGGAAGTATAGGAAGCAAAATTACTTGACTTCCACCTTAATAATGTGGGATAAGGGCGATGGAATGGATCCCAATCCGATGTCCTGACCTTTGACTCCATTTCGTCCATTTTCAATAGGGTTCGTCCCCAGGTGGTCCCCTACCACATACTAAAATTCATCGAAATCGAACCATTTTAACGCACGTTATGACGCATAAGAGTAATGGAATGCATCCCGCTCTTATGTCCTGACCTTTGATCCCACTTCTCCAATTTTTGAATGGGGTCCGTCCCCAGACGGTCCCCTACCACATAGTAAAATTTCATTTAAATCGAACCCTATTTACGCAAGTTACGACGCATAAGGGCAATGGAATGGATCCCGCTCCTACCTTGTGACTTTTGACCTCATTTGTCCCATTTTCAATAGGGTTCGTCCCCAGTTGGTCCCCTACCACATACTAAAATTTCATCGAAATCGAACCATTTTTACGCCAGTTACCGTGCGGACAGACGGACGGACAGAAAAAGCTGGAGCATATACGCTTCTTCAACCTACGGTTGGAAAGCGTAAAAAGGAACGTACTTATCTTATTGGTTTGTCCGTCCGTCTGTCTGTTGACACGATATCTCTGCGACTAATTGTCCGATTTGAAAAATCCTTTTACATTAGGAAGCTTGAAATATGCTAATGATGACGCTTCATTTTGTATCTTTTTTCGATGCACAATTTCGCCGCTAGGGGGCGTAAATGTAGATGATACCGAATTTAAAATACATTTTGTTCCATATATTTGTTTCTAAGCATCCAACTCAAAAAATTATTTTGCCTTCCGATTCCACTATGGCTAAGATTATTTTAGGTAAAGTCACTTTTTCAAGTTACGCATAGATTCTCCGCTAATGGGCGTAAAAGTAAATTGCGTTTGCCCCAATGTCTCTGCTTCTAAAACTCCGAAATGAAAAATTATTTCTGTAGCGGATACAGTTTCTGGTATGAAATATTTTGCATATAATTTTCGATTTTTGGTATTAAACGGGTTGGCCAACAAGGGACTTAAGTGTTAATTTCTGCCTCTGATGTATTTGCAGCAAAACATTTTAAAATCTCGATTGAAAAACTTCTTTCCTGGACCGATACTACTCACGTCGACAAACCTTTTCGGAATATTCTCTTTTTAAAATAATGCATGGTTTCTCCGCCGGGGAGCGTAGATGTATATCTTATTTTTGTCAATATCTCTGCTTCTAAGGGTCAGATTTGGAAAAATTCTTCTTTGTTGGACAGAGTTTCCGGTGCAAGATATTTTTCATGTAATTTCGAAATTTTCAAGTAATTCATTGACTTTCCGCTAGGGGAAGTAAAGGTAAATTGCGCTTTCCCCGATATATCTGCTTCTAAATCTCCGATTTGAAAAATTCTTCCTGCACCGGGTGCAACTCCTGGTGGGAAATGTTTAGATTGTAATTTCTAACTTTTTATAAAATATGGTTTGGCGTAAGCCTTAATTTCTAAACCAGGGGGCGTAAGCCTTAATTTCTGCTTCGTATGTATTTCCAGCAAAATCTGAGCTTCTAAAAGCTCGATTGAAAAAATCTTTCGTGGACCGATACCGCTCATGTCGATAAACATTTGAGAATATTTTTTTCTTAAAATAATGCATGGTTTCTCCCAGGAGGCGTAGATGTATATCCTTTTTTTGTCAATATCTCTGCTTCTAAGAGTCAGATTAGAAAAATCCCTTCTTTTTAAATAGCGTTTCAGATGTAAAATGCCCTCATATTATTTCAAAATTTGCAAGTAACACATAGACTTTCCGCTAGGGGCGTTAAGGTAAATTTCGTTTCCCCTGATATCTCTACTTCTAAAATTCCGATTAGAAAAACTATTTCTGCACCGGATACAGCTGCTGAGAGGAAGAATTCCTAATGTTTGATAAAGAATGGTTTGGCCACATGGGGGGGGGGGCGTAAGTGTTAATCTCTGCGTCTCATGTATTTGTAGCAAAATCTGAGCTCCTGAAAACTCTATTGTAAAAGTTCTTTCGTTGACCGATACCGCTCACATCGAAAAAAATTTTGAAAATATTTTCTTTTTAAAATAATGCATGGTTTTTACGCCAGGGGGCGTAAACGTGTATCTCTTTTTTTGTCTATATCTCTGCTTCTAAGAGTCCGATTTGAAAAATTCTTCCTTTGTTGGAGAACGTTTCCGTGGGGAAATGTTTCTCATATAATTTCAAATTTTGTCTTAGCGCACAAGTCTGCCACCAGAGGGCGTAAGTTCATGTTTCCGTTTGCAGCAATATCTGCGGGACTAAAAACCTGATTGCAGAACTTTTTTCTTCGGTGAGATACTATTAACTATGCAAACTGTGCGTGTATCTTTCTTTCCAAAATAGTGCACAATTTCGCCGCTAGGGCCGTATATGCTTATTCTGTTTTTCTCAATATCACTGCTTTTACATGTGCGATTTAAAAAATTCTTTCAACACCGGATGCCATTTACCTTGTAAAATATGAAGATTTATGTAGTTTACAGTTCTGTCGGTAGGTGGTGCTTTTGTACTTCAGTTTGCAGCTGTATCGCGCTTCTAAAAACGCTATTGAGAAATTTCTTCTTCACTGTATGCCATTCGCTACAACAAAGATGTGGAGCAGTATCCTCTTTAAGTAACGCAAAGATTTCCCACTTGCTGCGTAAAGATCGAACGCTTTTTCCATGAAGAATGATTTTCACCTATTTTCAACTTTTCTGTTATGAATTTTTTTTTTCAGCTAGCAGATGTAAACTTATATGATATTTCCTTCTATATTTCTACTTTTAACTGTTTGGTTTGAAAATCTCTTTGTCTCTGGTATCTTCCTTGTAGTATGAGAAACTTTTTGCTCGCCATTTGTTAATCTTCGTAACATGCTTTTTAGCCACTGGTGAAACTAAGCAGATGCTTCTATTTCTGGATGTTTTATCGATTGTTGGAACCAGTTGATTATTTTCCAAACAGGATCCATTTACTTTAAATAGCTTCGATAAATTAAATTCGCGCCAGAACGGATTCAAAAGACGTGCTTATTACATCCGAAAATTCGGTGTCATCTTTCTTGTTTTAGATTAGAGAGATTTCTTTGTATTCGGATTTATTCCGCAAAAGAGACATATCAATGCTTTCAAAGGATTAAATCCGTTAGTAAAAATTTTGATTCACCATTTTTTGCTTGTCTTTTGATAGACATGTATATTTAAAAAAATGGCATTTTGATTGCAGAGCATTTTCACTTTGCCAAGCAGTCTGTGGTCTCGCAGAGTTCGATTGCAGAAGCGAGATTGAAAAAAAAAAAGTCATTTTATCTAGTCTAATCATGACGGAAAGGCGTAAATACAGATTTGTATCGATCACGATATCTCTCTTCTTAAAGGGGGATTCGAAAAGTTCTTTTTCAGACAGGGGCGAATTGGGACTCCACAATAGAAACAAACGTGCCCTTAACGCCTCAAAAATTCGTTCATGAAAAAAATTCTGTTAGATCCTGGATGATTTTTTTTTTCTTTTTGAAATATGCACTGTTAAACGAATTCAGTCGTGAATAAATTTTAACAATTTAACAGTGAAAATTTTCAAAATATGTAATTAATAAAAAGGAACTGCACATCAATTATTCCCAAAATAGTAAAACTATACTAGTGACCAGAATTTCTTGGCATAGAATAGAAAAATCAAAGTTTCCAAGCTTTCGCACATCAAGCAGATGGCTTTCTCAACGAAGGTAGACAGCAAACTGCAAACTAGATACTTTCACTTCAACAATTCGAACGCGGTGACTTGACTAGTAAAACGAATTCAGTCGTGACGAATTGTTGACTAGTAAACGAATTCATAGTCAAGTCACTTGACTATTTCAACGCGGTGACTTGACTAGTCAAGTCATTCCAAATATTTGTTAATGAACGCGGTGCCGCCCCGGTGGCGCAGTGGTCTAAGCGATGGCCTCTGATCATTCGTCCGTAAGGGGTCCGGGTTCGAATCCCGGTGAGGCATGGATGTTGTGTTGTTTGTCTTACGGCACTGGCTCTCTCCCTTCCCTGGAACCAGTGACCCTAAATTAGGGACGGGCGACTGCTTATAGCCCATTGAGTTGCTCACGGTGGTCGTTAAACCTCCAATCAAAAAAAAAAAAAAAAAAAAATTAACGCGGTGACCTAGTCAAGTCATTCTAAATATTTGTTCATGAATGCGGTGACTTGACTAGTCAAATCACCTCGTCCACTAGTAAACGAATTCATAGTCAAGTCACTTGACTATTTGAACGCGGTGACTTGACTAGTTAAGTCATTCTAAATACTTGTTTATCAACGCGGTGACTTGACTAGTCAAGTCATTCTAAATACTTGTTTATCAACGCGGTGACTTGACTAGTCAAGTCATTCTAAATACTTGTTTATCAACGCGGTGACTTGACTAGTCAAGTCATTCTAAATACTTGTTTATCAACGCGGTGACTTGACTAGTCAAGTCACCGCTTCCGAATAGTCAAGTGACTTGACTATGAATTCGTTTACTATTCAACGATTCGTCACGACTGAATTCGTTTTACTGGTCAAGTCACTGAGTTCGAATTGTTGGAGTGTCCTATTATCCATTTTGCAGTTTGTTGTCTACCTTCCTAGAGAAAGCATTGTGGTTGATGTGCGAAAACTTGGAGATTTTGATTTTCTATTCCACGCCAGGAAATTCGGATCACTAGTATAGTTATACTATTCTGAATATTTGTTCATGATCGAATGCAGCAACAAACCACGCGCAAAAAGGGGTGTTGTACCACATGATTATTTTTCTCTGAAAAATTTTAACTTCAAAAAAATAAAAAAATATGGCGTATCCCGTTCCCACCTAAATCACCATGAAGGTCATTCTAAAAGTTAAAATGTGTACATGCCACATAACAATTTTTGTGTGCAATTTATTTTCAAAATTATTTGGTCACTGATCACCTACTACTATTTTCTCCGTGAGCAGACACCTTTTTTAAACCTACCCATTATTTTGACCCATGACTAACCATTTTGACCTATGAGCCACCATTTTGATCCATGAACTGTGACGTATACTACGCAGGCGAAGCACGTGTCAAGACGACAAATACATGTATGAAGCAATACATTCTGTCGGTGTACTGTAGTTGGTTAGAACAACTGGCTCTGGAGTGAAGAGTCGCGAGTTTGTCACCTACAAATTTGTGTCTTCACATAGGCACCCGATTATGGAAAATGATCTACTGGCCGTACGGTTCTGCGAAAAAATGCATGATGCTTGTTCTACATATCGTCTGAAATTAATGAAAATTCCTTCCCCGCTTAAAAATTAAAAAAAAAAATAAAAAAAAATCAGAGGGAGGTTATGTGACGTACTACTGAATCAAGACGACAATTCGGCAGCGATATATTCCCTAGGTGTAGCTTAGTCGGTTAGAACAACTGGATCCGGTGCGAGGAGGCGTGGTTCGATCCCACCACCTACAAATATGTGAATTTCAAAGAAACGGAGCTGGTAAACCGTTGTTTCTCTTAAAATCAATATGGGTGAGACACATTTCAGAATATCTCTGCTGGAGAACTGCTTTGTGCTCTGTGTCAGTCTGTGGATAAGGGGTGGGTGTGATTGATGGGCAAGGATCATTGACAGGGCCTACCAACAACCCTAGGCTCCAAGTCCAACGACTTGCATCTACCAGTAGTTAGCTTATAGCTTAACTAATTAATAACAGCGTGCTTGATCTGGTGGTATTTTTCTCGCTGTTAATCTCGCCCACAACTTAAATAAAGACTCGACAGCCCCGGATGGTCATCATTGGCTCGACAGCCCCGGATGGGTCACGGCCTTCCTCTGAAGATTTTGCCAGCTACCTTTATTTCTGGCTTTGGAACGCCAGTTTTTTTCATTTATGGCTTGAAAATCCTTTAAAATGGCATCTTTCCATCGTAACCATGGTCTTCCTCGTTTTCGTCTTCCTTGGGGTTTTGCAAGAAATAATTTTTTAACAGGATTGTTATCATCCATTCTTGTGAGATGATTGTTATCATCCATTCTTGTGCAGCCCAGTTCAAAATGATTAATTTTAAGAAATTTGATTATGTCTGGCTCTTTAAAATACATATAGAATATAGAATTCAAAGTCAAAGCGTCTTCTCCACTGATCACTTTCCTTAATACCGCCAAGGATGCTCCGGAGTACTTTCCTTTGAAAAACAGCAATTTGCTTTTCCTCGTTCTTAGTCAATGTCCAGGTTTCTGAACCGTATGTCAGCACAGGGCGAATCAAAGTTTTACAGAGCAAGAATTTATTGTTTCTGGACATATTATTCATAAGTACCAAAATAATTCTTCCACTGTTCTAAAAATCCATACAAAAAGAATGCAAGAAATTGAGCCATTTCTCAAGCGATTCAGTGGTAAAATCTCCTGGTGGGCCAATCCTTTCCAGTGGAAAAACTTTAATAGTGCTCAGCGTTTCTGTGTATTTTTCAGATTTTCTGATACACAATTTTTACGCTAAGTGCTTCGGTGTATGAAGTATGACTATTAATAACTAGACTGACGCTAAGTGCTTCGGTGTACGAAGTATGACTATTACAGTCATTTGCAAAAGTTTAAGACCACCTGTGGGTGTTAGGAGATTTCTGCCGATTGTGTCAGCTACTGTCTGTATTACTCAACTTCCTGTCGGTGTTGCATCATCCTACAGCGGCAGCTGTTGATAGAGTTGGGGAAAGCTTGCGAGCGTCAATTTGCTTCTGGTTTTCAAGCTGAGATGTTGTGTACGCATTTTCTGTGTAGAGAAAAATGGGCAAAAAACGTCATTAAGTGTCACTCAGAAGGCACAGATAGCGAAGGCACAGATAGATACAAAACAGATGCACCAAGGAAAGTATTGAACGCCGCACCTGGACTACGGAATGGCACGACATTGTCTTCTCCGATGAATCCCGCTTCTGCTTGCAACACCACATGGTCGGATCCGCGTGTGGCGGCACAGCGGCGAGAGACTGTATGATGCCTGCATTATTCATCGCCATACCGGTCCGTCGCCTGGCGTTATGGTTTGGAGCGCAATTGGATATGACACCCGCACTCCTCTGGTACGCATCGCCGGTACACTCAACAGCCACCACTACATCTCCGACGTTTTGGAGCCTGTAGTCCTCCCTTACCTGCAGGACCTGCCAGCGGCCACGTTTCAACAGAACAATGCGCGCCCGCACGTGGCACGCATCGTGCAACAATTCTTCACGGTCCACCAGGTGTCACTGCTGCCGTGGCCAGCCCATTCTCCCGATATGTCGCCCATCGAACACGTCTTGTCGCTGATCGGCAACCGAATGGCCCGGCAAGCAGCACCGGCGGCTACGCCTGATGAACTGTGGCAACGTTTGGAAGCAGCCTGGACCGACATACCCCAAGCCCACATCCAAAGCCTCTTTCGTTCGATGCCGCGGCGTATAGCAGCCGTTATTGCCAGCCATGGTGGCCACACGAACTATTGATGTTTGCGTGTTCCGCAAGTCGCACGGGCATGTAAGCTCAATCGTTTCATTTTTGTATCTGTTGTTATGTGTCCAGTAAATCTGGCTTTGCTATCTCCTGCCCTTCTTGGTGTTGCATGTTGGGTGGCCAGCAGTGTATACTGCGAGTGCAACTGCCCACGCGCAACTACAGGTATATGATGGACTTGGAGAAGCCCAGGGTCATTGGTAAGCCCTACTCTCCACTTGTAATCTCGTAGGATACACTAGTACCTATTGTGATGGCCCATTATCCCCAGCTTGTTATCCATAGACTGACACGGATCACAAAGCGTTTCTCCTGCGAAAACATTCCAAAATCCGTGTCTCATGAAAGGAACACGATTTACCAGCATTGGTTCATGAGACAAAATAGTGGTTCATGAGACAAAATAGTGGTCCATGAGACAAAATAGTGGTTCGTGAGACAAAATAGTGGTTCATGAGACAAAATAGTGGTTCATGAGACAAAATAGTGGTCCATGAGACAAAATGGTGGTTCATGAGACAAAATAGTGATTCATGAGACAAAATAGTGGTCCATGAGACAAAATAGTGGTTCATGAGACAAAATAGTGGTTCATGAGACAAAACAGTGGTTCATGAGACAAAATAGTGGTCCATGAGACAAAATAGTGGTTCATGAGACAAAATAGTGGTTCATGAGACAAAATAGTGGTTCATGAGACAAAATAGTGGTTCATGGGTCAAAATAACGGGTAGACTTGAAAAAAGGCATCTACTCAAGGAGCAGATACAAATGCCATTGCACAATAATCCATCCTCGACCAAAAAAAAATTATGCTGCCGCTGTGGCGCAGTGGTCTAAGCAATGGCTTAAGACCATTCTTCCGAGAAGGGGCCGGGTTCAAATTCCGGTCGGTGAGGCATGGATGTTGTGTTTGTCTTACGGCTCTGGTTCTCTCCCTTCCCTGGAGCCAGTGACCCTAAATTAGGGATGGGTGACAGCTTACAGCCCACTGAGTTGCTCACGGTGGTCGTTAGACATTCAATAAAAAAAAAAAAAAAACATTGTGCAGGAAAATTGCTATGTGGCATGCGCAGATTTCAGCTTTCGGAATAATCTCCATGATGATTTAATTGGAAATAGTTATTCAAGAGACTCGTGATGCATTTTTTTTTTTTTTGAACAAAGTTTTTAAAGGAAAATAATGATCTGGTATAGCACCCCATTTTGAGCATGTTTTGATTCCACATTCAGTCAAGAGCAGATTTTTTTAATTATTTCACAGGAAAACTTATTTTTTTAATTTTTCACAGGAAAATTTTCTTTCATTTTTAAAACTGTTTTTGCCGCCCCCGGTGGCGCAGTGGTCTAAGCGATGTCTTCTGATCATTCGTCCGAGAAGGGTCCGGGTTCGAATCCCGGGAGGTATGAATGTTGTGTTTGTCTTATGGCACTGGATCTCTCCCTTCCCATGAGTCATTGGCCCTAAATTAGGGACGGGCGACTGCTTATATCCCATTGAATTGCTCACGGTGGTCGTTAAACATCCAACCCCCACCAAAAAAAAAATAACTATTTTTGGATTTTTAAAATTATTTCACGAAAGTTTGTTCACGACTGAAATCGTTTCACAATGAGTATTTCAACAGTTCTCTTTAATTCAGGATCTATCAGAATATTTTAAACACGTCTTTGGTAAAAACAGATCGTGTATATTGTGGTCCGAGGACGGCAAACCACAAATCACTGACAAGGTGCAGTCCGACCACGGCTCGTTGATACCTTAGAGGTGAGCGAAAGTTATCCCTTATGGGACGAGCGAACGGAAGGGATACTATGGAGCACCTCGCCGATAATTTGAATGTTGGTGACGCGAGTAATGTGTCATAACACACAGTACATCGAACCCCACTGAAAATGGGGCTTCATAGCCACATGCCGCTTTGAGTGCCCATGCTAACCTCGCCTCAATTCACCATCGAAGGCGCCTACAATGGGCACGCGAATATCAAAAATGGACCTTGAAAAAAGGTCGTCTAGTCCGATGAGCCTCGTTTCCTGTTCCACCACGTGGCCGTCTGGTTACGTGGTCATCGTTTACCTCAGGAAGTGTTAGTACCAGGATGCACTTTGGGATTAAGACAAGCCGGTGGCGTAAGCGGGCGATGTTCTGGTGGGAAACCCTAGGTCCAGTCATTCATATGCAGGAAACTGTGACTTTACCCTCTACCTAACCATCACTACAATATCATATACATCCTTTCATACCAACAGTATTTCAATCTAGAAGTTCCTTCGTTGAGAAGGATAGTGCGTCATGCCACACTGCCCGGATAGACCGAGAATGGTTCGCGGAATACGAGAAAGACTTTCAGGTATTGTCCTGCTTCCAAATACCCCACATATTCATAAACTTGAGCATCTGTGGTTTGTGCTGGAACAGCAAATCCCATCTGCAGCGGCTCAACACACGTAACTTACAAGGGTGTCGCGTCAATTCGTCGCGGACCAATTCGTCGAGTTTGCAAATTTTGGTTACATACAAATTGCATGCAGGAAAACTTACAATTTCGGTTGTCTTCCGCCGTGATCATATTTAAAAGGTTTACATACTCAGACAGGTAAGTAATATAACATTTTTTCTTTGACACTAAAAATAAATTAATGCGCCTAGGCCTCAGCTTAGGCCCTTTTTTAGCAGGTCTTTTGTAAAAAAAGATCATGCTTATGTTACCGGTTTGTCCGCCCGTTCGTCCGTCCGTCTGTACCCACGATATCTCTGCAACTATTAGTCCGATTTGAAAAATTCTTTTTGCATTGGAAGTCTTGAAATATGCGAATGATGATCCTTTATTTCGTTTCTTTTTACGATGTACAATTTCGCCGCTAGAGGGCGTAAATGCAGATGATATCGAATTCAAAAATATGTTTTGTTCCACATATTTGCTTCTAAACATCCAACTGAAAAATTCTTTTATGTTTCGATTCCATTTATCTCGAAGAGTATTTTACATATAGTTACTTTTTCAAATCACACATAGATTTTCCGCTAGGGGGCGTAAAAGTAAATTACATTTCCTCCCATAACTCTTCTTCTAAAAGTCCGATTTCAAAATTTTTTTCTTCAGCGGATACACCTAATGATGGAAAATCTTTTGCATATAACTTCAAATTTTTGGTAAAGAATACTTTGGCCACCAGGGGGCGTAAGTGTTAATTTTTGCTTCTGATGTATTTGCCATAAAATCTGAGCTTCTAAAATATCGATTAAAAAAATTATTTCGTGGACTGATGCCACTCACAAAGATGAAACTTTTTGGGAATATTTTTTTCCTAGAATATTCCACAGTTTCTCCGCCAGGGGGCGTAGATGTACATCTTCTTTTTGTTAATATCTCTACTTCTAGGAGTCCGATTTAAAAAAATCCTTCTTTGTTGGATAATGTTTTCAGTGTGACATGTTTTTCATATAAATTCAAAATTTTCAAGTAATTCATAGACTTTCCGCTAGGGGGCGTAGAGGTAAATTGCGTTCCCCCCTATATCTCTGCTTCTAAATCTCCGATTTGAAAAATTCTTTCTGCGCCGGATGCAGCTCCTGATGGGAAATCCTTTGCACATAATTTCAAATTTTTGTAAAAAAATGTGTGGCCACCAGGTGGCGTAAGTTTTAATTTCCGCTTCTCATGTATTTGCAACAAAATATGAGCTTCTAAAATCTCGATTGAAGAAAAAGTCGTTTGTTGACCGATACTACTCATGTCGACAAACCTTTTAGGAACATTTTCTTCTTGAAATAATGCATGGTTTCTACGCCAGGGAGCGTAGGTATATATCTTACTTTTTTCATTTTTCACTATCTCTACTTCAGGGAGTCCGATTTGAAAAATTTCTTCTTCGTTGGATAATGTTTCAGAGGCGAAATGTTTTTCCTATAAATTCAAAATTTTCAAGTAATTCATAGACTTTCCGCTAGAGGGCACATAGGTAAATTGCGTTTTCTGCGTTATTTCTGCTTCTAAAACTCCGATTTGAAAAATTCTTCCTGTATCGCATACAAGACCTGATGGACTGCAAAGGAAGCATCTAACGAACCCTCCACACAGGGCGCTGTAATAGAACTCAGCACCAAGCCCTGTAACAGTCTAAACTTTATGAATATGAGCAGGATGGAATAAAAACTGTTAGAAAGGTCTAAGCTTAAGTTTAAGCATAATAATTTATTTTTAGTGCCAAAGAAAAAGCGTGATATTACCAACTTGTCTGGGTGTCCAAACCTTATAAATATGATCATGGCGGAAGACAACCGGAACCGTACGTTTTCCTGCATGGGATTTGTATGTAACCAAAATTTTTAAACGCGACGAATTGATGTAATCGACAAATTGACGAGCTACGAATTGTCGTAGTCGCCGAACTGACGCAGGCGATGAATTGACGCTGGTGACGAATTGACGTTTAACCACTTACAATTGTTAAAGGATCTGCTGGTAACGTATTGGTACCAGATACCACAACACACCTTTAGAAATCTTGTAGCGTACATGCCTCGCTGGGTAATAGCTATTTTGGCGCCACGTGCAGGACCAACATCGTATTAGGTAGGTGGTCATAATGTTTTGTCTCTTCGCTGTATAACTCCACCAGCTTTATATCATCGTTTAACAATCTCAACATTTAACAAACTACTCGTAATCTCCACAACTCCATGTACCTACCCCTCAATCTCTTTCTACCATCTCTTCAATTCAATACTGCCATTTTATTGTGTTGTGACTCACAGTCAGCTTTGCCAGATAATTAAGACCCTTCGGGGAAATAACGTATCGTTCAGTGAGAAAACGTCTAACCAAGAAGTAACAAAATTTACATAAGAAAACAGAAACAAT
Source organism: Macrothele yani (assembly GCA_039090855.1). Taxonomy (NCBI): domain Eukaryota; kingdom Metazoa; phylum Arthropoda; class Arachnida; order Araneae; family Macrothelidae; genus Macrothele; species Macrothele yani. The sequence continues at coordinate 47,663,774 of CM077004.1, forward strand.
AATAAAGGCTATTTACAGGTATACGTCACACCACCCAGGATTTCTCTGTTTTCTACCGCCTTCAATAAACGTAGATTGCACATATCACTTAAACTCATTGCATAGCTAACCATTGTTTCAAATTCATGCTTCAGCGACTCATGGATCCTCGGTAAGATTATAAAGTTTCTCTTTCTTTTTCCGTTATTTAAACATGATTTATTTGTTTTTAATACACTGACGGAAAAAATAAATCCCAACACCAAGAAGGGATTGTGTTAGATAAACGACAGTTGGTAGGCGGTGAGAGTACATCTGTAAGATGACGTCTATGCAAATTTCGCGCTCGGCGCAGACGTGTGGCGCTAGTAGCGTCCCTCGGAACATGCAAGGCAGGTTTGCTGTAAATACGCGCTGTAACGTTCGTGAGCGTTAGTTATCGTTGAGATTCGACATAGGGTGTTGATGTTAGTCAAGAATGCCTTTAAGAAGACGAAGAAGCCATTATCAACAGCTCACGGAGTTTGAACGAGGTCGTGTAATAGGGCTACGAGAAGGTGGATTTTCTTTCAGCAATATTGCAGAACGACTTGGCAGGAATGTAGCCACTGTGCATGATTGTTGGCAGCGGTGGTCAAGGGAAGGTACTGCCTCAAGAAGACCGGGTTCCGGCCGGCCACGTGGCACTATTGAGAGGGAAGACCGCCGTGTACGGCGTATGGCCGTGGCGCATCGTACCGCGTCTGCGGCAGCAATTTGAGCTGCAGTTCCCACCACAGTGACACAACGAACTGTTACAAATCGGTTACTTGAATGACAGCTCCGAGCCAGACACCCTGTAGCGTGCATTCCACTTACTCCAAACCACTGCCGTTTGCGACGTCAGTGGTGTCAAGCTAGAGCTAATTGGAGGACGGAGTGGAGATCTGTTGTGTTTTCTGATGAAAGCCGGTTCTGCCTGGGTGCCAGTGATGGCCGTGTGTTGGTTAGAAGGAGGCCAGGTGAGCGCCTGCAACCAACCTGTCTGCGGCCGAGACACACTGGACCTACACCTGGAGTTATGGTCTGGGGAGCAATTTCCTATGACAGCAGGAGCACTCTCGTGGTTATCCCACGCACCCTGACGGCACAGTTGTACGTCGGTCTGGTGATTCAACCTGTTGTGCTGCCATTCATGAACAGCATTCCAGGGGGTTGTTTTCCAACAGGATAACGCTCGCCCGCATACCGCTGTTGTAACCGAACATGCTCTACAGAGTGTCGACATGTTGCCGTGGCCTGCTAGATCACCAGATCTTTCACCAATCGAGCACGTATGGGACATCATTGGACGACAACTCCGGCGTCACCCCCAACCAGCATTAACCGTCCCTGTATTGACCGACCAAGTGCAACAGGCATGGAAATCCATCCCACAAACTGACATCCAGCACCTGTACGACACAATGCATGAACGTTTGCGTGCTTGCATTCAACATTCTGGCGGTTACACCGGTTATTAATGTACCAGCATTTCACATTTAAAATGGCTCTTCTCGCGCTTACATTAAGCTGTGATCTTGAAACCTTAATCGGTTAAATATGTTACCTATACAAATGTATTGCCGCCATTTCATTCCTTTACAACTATTTTTTCGTGGTGTTGGGATTTTTTTTTTTTCCGTCAGTGTATTAAGCAATTATTTATTTTATAGATTGGGGAAGCATATACATACTTTGTGACGTACTAGAGAGATAAAGCACGTGTCAAGATGACAAAAATCTGCAGCGGTACATTCCGCCCGTGTAGCTTAGTTGGGAGAGCAACTCACTCCGGAGTGAGGAGGGCGCGGATATAATCCTCGTCGCAGACAAACTTGTGCTTTCACACTGGTGCCCGAACGTGAAAATGGAAGTACTGGCCGTTGGGTTCTTCGAAAAATGTGTGATGTTTGTTCCACACATCGTCCATATTTAATGGAAATTTGTTCTTCGCTTAAAAAAAAAAAAAAAAAATTAAGAGGAAGATGAAGTGACGCACTACAGAGGTAAAGCACGTGTCAAGATGACAAATCTGCAGCGGTACATTTCGTCCGTGCAACTCAGTTGGAAGAGTAGCTTACTCCGGAGAGAGGGGCGCGCGGGTTCGATCCCCGTCATGGGCAACTTTTTGTGCGTTTGCTTCGTTAAGTGCATCAGTTTTTTTGTTTTTTTTTATATATTTACTGCAAAAGCTATTTGAATCCGAAACCTAATTCTCTCTCATTCGTAACTTTGAACTAAGAGTGCGTAAAATTATTTTAATTAGGAAAATCAATTTGTTTTTTTAATAATTTGAGCTGGAAATACATGTTCAGTACTTCTCTTTTATTAATCTGAATTTTCTGCGGATGTAACTTTTTTTTTATAAGTTCGGTTTTGAATCTGTGTACTACTTTAAAAAGCTTTAAATTCCTTATATTATATTTTCCATCTCTTTAGGTACCTACGTCTTTTGACCTTTATATATTAATAATTTAATTTTGATTTAAGTTAGTTTAATTTTTTTTTTCCTAATTTCTTACGTGCCTGTGTGTCGAAACGAACTTTCCTGGTCTGTCCCGTCTTAATTGGGGATCCGATGTTGCCTCCCGTTGACATGGCCGTATCTGGTGCTTAATTAATTCTACAGTTCCTCGCGGGATGTCTTCAATTTTTTCTGTATGCGCGCGCACTCACTCACACTCTCTCTCTCTCACACACACACACACACACACTTTTTTCTTTCTTTTTGTCTTTCTTTTTTGCGCTTCACAGGTGTGTGTGCGTGGACTTTCATATTCTTAATAATAATGAACAGAAGCCAGCTAAAGAGAATGCTATCCGGCCCCGTGTTATAAGCTGTGGTGATTCTTGTTAATTCCGTCAATCAGTTCCTTTCTAACTTCCCATGAAAAAAGTGCGATTTTTCGCTATGATCCTTACTTTTACAGAAAATAGGAAAATCATCCAAACTCCATTTGCGAGGGAGAGAATTTCCGAAAACAGAATCGCAAAGGCGAATTTTGTTGTCGTAGTTCGTCGAAATGCAGAGCGGAAGCAGGACCTCTTAAATCAGTGCGCAATAACCGATTGCGGCTGACTCGGCACATCAAAAATAGAATGCACAGTAAGACAGTTCAGCCCTGATAGCAACAGCAGATTGTGAAACACAAGTGACTAGAGAAAAAAAAAAAAAAAAAGGATGTCTCTTAGAGTGCATGAGTTTCCGGAGGGGTGTGGAGAATTTGCAGAATAAAAAGTTAGCATTGCAATGTTTGGAAAATTGTTTGTGGTAAGCATAATTTACATTGGGTGGAAGTATCATGGTTCTAAAGCAGGGCCGGATTAGGGGGGGGGGGTCTATAGGGACTATAGCCTTGGGGCCCACCATGACCAAGGGCCCAGGAGGCATGCCTGGGAAAATAATACTGTAGATAGGTGCAGAGAGAGAGAGAGAGAGAGAGGTTTAATAGCTTTTGGTGCACGAGTTAATTTCTTCATATTTATAAAATAGTTTTACTTTTGTCTCATATGATATGCACTTGCTAAGAAATACAGGCTGGAAGAGGAACAGATTTCAAGACAGTGACTCATCAAGGGTAAAGGTTTCGCGTCGCTTTATACAGCGGGGTTGGCGAGACAGTTTGTTTTTTCACTACCATTCATCCACACTTCCCAATTTGCACTTGGAACCGTTAATGGTCGAAGTCCCCTGTGGCTTCACATTGCATAGCGAAAAAGATGCACTAAGGAAAGTATGCAAAGCTAAATCATTATAAAATCCAATACAAAATCTAGGACTAAGCTTTTAACACATGTTCTTGTGAGGACAATGAAAAATACAGTGGCTAATTATGAAAACTGTGCAGAACATTTAGTAGACAGTTTCGTGTTATAAAGGATTTCATAATAATTTCCCGTCAGAAGTTATTAGGGGGCTCACTCAGGTGGGGTCCACTCAAATGTTTTAGCCTAGAGGCCCAATCAAATGTCTTAGTCTAGGGGCCCACTAAGGCCTTAATCCGGCCCTGTTCTAAAGGTCTGTCGGAGACGGGCCAAGCTAGACTGCGCATACAGTGTGCTGGCCCTCTTAGTGGGCAGCAGTGTTCTGAAAAAAGAAGTGGCATGGCGCTCAGAAGACCGGCCCAGGAGTTATCGACTCTAGAAGGTATGCATGGGAGAAGGGGGGGGGACAGCAAGCCTTTGAAATCAAATATACTGCATATGTACTCTCTGGTAGGTGATTTCGATAAACAAAAGATCTACGTGCATAGCCACCATGAACAAAATAATAAAGAGAGACAGAAGAAGAAGAAAGAGAAAGAAACTCGGTCAAGATTATTTGTGTTAAAAAAAAGGCTGATTTCGATGGGCGACGATTGAATAAAAAGTCCGATTCAGTTAGGAAAAAAGTAGCCTGGTGCCGCCAGGCCTTGAAAAAAAACAGTGGCCTGGTGGGAATGATGAATTACGATAAATTTGAAATTCCTTTCAACTTTCGGTTCGATTAAAAGAATACCTTCTTGTTATGGAAGTGCAAAAGTTCATCTGTTAGAGGAAACAGCACGTATAAATATTGGAAAGGGAGTGAGACAAGGTAACAAGCACCCTATCTTCCAAGCTGTTCAGTGTCGCATTGCAGCATGTCTTTCAATCATTGAACTGGAAAAAGGATAAATGTGAATGGAGGTGGTTTAACCCACCTTCATTTTGTTAACGACATAGTCATTTCTGGAAGTATACACCAATCAGAACTGCAAAATATGATTCAGGAACATATGACTCGACTAAAGAAGTAGAATTGAAAATGAAGTTACAGAACGCAAAACTGATGTAAAAAGCGTTTACAAGAACGGAAGATTTAGTGGTTAATGGGGGAAATTTAATAAAAGTAGCCGATGCCTATATCTACCTTGGACAACAGATAGATATCAAACGGGGCCACATCGAAGAAGAAATTAATAGGCGTATAAAATCTGGTCAGAATGCATTTGGACGAAACAGTACAATTTTCAAGAGCAATTTAACGTTATGTACGCCAGTTCTTACATATAGGTAAGAGACGTACATAGGGCTTTCAAAAAGTTCTAAACCTAGCATACAAAACAAAAGATTTTTTTATAAACACACCTTTATTTTTCAGCATAGTCGCCCCTGACTTGGATACACTTGTTGTACCGATCATAGACTTGGCGAATCCCGGCTGCGAAAAACGTTTTATCTTTCTCCTCAAACCAACACTTCGTTGACTCCTTTAGTTCAGAATGCACCTTTATTTGGTTCCCCTCCGATTCCCCGAATATCGTTTCCCCGAATGTCGTTTCCCCTAATGCATAATCTTGCTCTAATGTTCGTTTGCCTTCCTTCTGCCGGCTTACTCGTTTTCCATCAATCCTTTCTTTGAGGGTGCTGTGAGAAAAGGTCATTTGTAGACAACATCGTACTACAACTTCGGACAGTTTCAAACAAGTAACTCCGTACAATACCATTCCGGGCAAGGATTTCATACTGCAGTTAGCATTTTAGCGTTGGTTAATTAGAATTTAAGTTTTCTTGGTTAGTAGTAAAAAATATAATGGATTTCACTGTTGAAATTATTCAGTCAAAAAAAGTCAATCTATGTATGCTATAAAATGGATATTTGTACGAATTTATCAACCAATTAAAAACCCAGCATGCCAATTTTAAAAATCAGATGGCTTTGCTTGACGTTGGAAACCGGCCTCCACACCTAAAATTAAAATACGAGAAAATCAATGAAAAAATAATGAAGTTGACAAACGAATATATTAGCGAAGAATGTAGTTTAATTCATTTCATGTCATCTGTTGGATTTAATTTAACAGATACGAGGTAACTTATCAAATACTGTTGCTGAATGCCATTCAATGCTTAATAAATGCTGATTTAATTAGTTATTCAAAAATTTATTGCAGTGTATCTTATTTTCAATGCCATGAGTGTTTTTAAGTTTTTTGTTCTATGTCAAACTGTATATAAATGTTATTGTAGCTATGCTTCTGCCTACCAGTTAGGGCAAAATATGTGTATGTAATCTGAATGTATAAAGAAAGGCATGACGTTCTTCCTTTGCAAATTCAAATAGGAATACCAATATAAATAAGAACTGAACGTGACGCTCTTTAATTAATCGTAACTTTGACCGAACTATTAGGGGAAACGAGAATCGTAACTTCTGACCAAAGGGGAACCGTAGGGAGAATGGGCCTCAACGAACCACCTGGGAAAATTCGGGGAAACGAGAGGACACCCTTTAGTTTTCTACACTTGTTGTACTGATCGTAGACTTGGCGAATCCCCGCTGCGAAAAACGTTTTATCTTTCTCCTCAAACCAACACTTCGTTGCCTCCTTTAGTTCAGAATGCACCTTTATTTCTCCACATAGTCTCCCCTGACTTGGATAAACTTGTTGTACTGATCATAGACTTGGCGAATTCCCGCTGCGTAAAACTTTTTATCTTTCTCCTCAGACCAACACTTCGTTGCTTCGTTTAGTTCAGAAAAAAACCCGTAAATCTTTTTCCAGATTTTTGAAAAGAAAGAAGTCACGAGGGAAGAGTTCAGGTGAGTACGGTGCGTGGGGAAGCAGTTGAAAGCTACATTCTGACACAGCTTGCATGGAAGCACCGATGGTGTGGATTGGAGCACTGAGCAGCAGAACACCCAGTCGCAATTTTACCAGCCGTTCACACTTAATGTCTTCACGCAATTCTCGCAATAGCGCGGTACAATAGGCAGCATTCATAGTCCTTTCTGAGGTAAGTAACGAACTAACAGCCACCCTTCTGAGTCACAAAAAATTATTAGCCATAATCTTTCCTTCAGACTGGTGTGTTTTGCACTTTTTTGGTGGCGGTGATGTTTCTACTGCATACTCCCTTGTTTAGTGTCAGGGTCCCAATGGTGAACCACATCTCATCACCAGTCACGATGCAAGAATGGAATTCATCTGGATCATTGTTAACCTTCGTGAACCCGACTCGATCATTCTTCATCTCAGGTGTCAGCATTCAAGGAATTCATCTGACACAGACTTTTGACATCCCTAACCTTTCATGCAAAATAGTCCTAACACTACCGGTATTTGACTTCAGTTCAGTTCCTCAGCAGTCCGCACGACACGGATTCTCCGGTTTGATATCACGTGGTCCTCCGCTTTCTGGCACGTTTCATCAGTGGTCATCTCCACTGAGCGACCATCGCGAGGGTCGTCGCCCATAGAGTCTCTTCCTCGTCTAAAGTAAGCATCCAATCTTTTCACTATGGCATATGAAGGTACAACATCGACATCCACACGGACCATCCATTCATGAATACTGCGTGGCGTTTCACCGGCTCCAGGAGAATTCATCGAAGACGAATTCATTGAAAGCGAATTCGTCGAAAACGAATTCATGGAAAACGAATTCACCGAAAACGAATTCACCGAAAACGAAATCATCGAAAACGAATTCATGGAAAACAAATTCATCGAAAGCGAATTCATCGAAAACGAATTCCTCGAAAACGAATTCATCGAAAACGAATTCGTCGAAAACGAATTCGTCGAAAGCGAATTCGTCGAAAACGAATTCGTCGAAAAGCAAATCCTTCGAAAATTGGGGCTTCAGGTGAATTCATCGAAAGCGAAATCACCGACAGATACAATATCGTAGGGTAAGCTTTTGTCGAAAATTTTGACTACAATTGGAATACGGCTAAGTGACCACAAAAGCGTTTGGGGAACCTATAAAAATTGCATTTTTATTTCTTAGATTACACTTTCATATAGGATGACCACAAAACCGTTAGGGAGTCAATCAGACTTTTGATTTCATCGTGTTTACTTTTCCCGTAGGCCGCCTCTAAATATACGGCCTAGGCAGTGGCCTTTTCAACAGTTTTTATTTCGACGCGATCATATTTACAAGGTTTGGACACCCAGACAGGTTAGTAATATCACGCTTTTTCTTTGGCACTAAAAATAAATTAATATACCTAGGCTAAAGCTTGGGCCTTTTTAACAGTTTTTATTTCATCGTGTTCATATTCATAAGTTTTAAACACCAAGTCAAGTTAGTATTATTGCGCTTTTGCTAAGGCATTAAAGATTGATACCTTGGCCTCGGCCTTTTTAACAGTTTTCATTCCATTGTGTTCATATTCATAAGGTTCAGACACCAAGTCAAATTATTATTATTGCGCTTTTACTTAGTCATTAGAAATTAATACCTTGGCCTAGGCCTTTTAACAGTTTTTATTTCATCGTGTTCATATTCATAAGGCTTAGGTACCAAGTCAAGTTAGTATTATTGCGCTTTTATTTGGGCATTAAATTGAATACCTTAGCCAAGGCACAGGCCTTTTTAACAGTTTTTATTCCATCGTGTACATGTTCATAAGGTTTAGATACCATGACAAGTTAGTATTATTGAGCTTTTACTTAGGCATTAAATATTAATACATAGACCTACGATTAGGCCTTTTTAACAGTTTTTCTTCCATCGTGTTCATACTCACAAGATTTAGACACCCAGTCAAGTTAGTGTTATTGCGCTTTTACTTAGGCATTAAATATTAAAACCTTGGCCTAGGTCTAGGCCAATGTATTTATATTTAATATCTGTCGCTCGGTGGTGTGCCGCGGCTGCGGCAATCGCTCACGTCAGTCCGTAAGTGCCTCCTGTACCCACCGAATTCATGCTCGCCTCACTGTGGCGGGATAAATTGCTGTCGCGATAAGCCACTATTTGTCCTCTGTCGAACTCCGAAACGTGCTGGAATGACTGCCGTAATACCTTCAAGTTGGAACTAAAGAACAGATTCTCTGCTTTAGAAGGCCTAACATCGGAAGAAGTGGATATTTCTGAAGTTAACAGAAAAATAACCATAGCTCTTATGGAAACAGCAACAAAATTAGCTGATTCTAAGAACAAGTTGCATGTGAACAAATTATCAGGAAAAACCAAAATGTTGATGCAAAAAAAGAAGAGAGATGAGGACAACTAAAGAAGATGTGACTTCCAAAGTGGAAAATATGGAGGTATGCAAGAGAGTACGAAAAAGTATCACTGAAGACGTAAGGAAATTCAACTGTGAACTAGTGAGGAAAGCAATTGAAAACAACCAAAGCCTAAAGATAGCAAAGGGACATCTCAGTAAGGGAAGAAAACAGATTATGGCACTGAGAAAAGAAGATGGTTCTGTAACAAGAAATAGAGGCGAAATTTTGACAAGAGTGAAATATTTCTACTCCAAATTATATGAAAGGGATTATACATGTACTCCAGACATCATGAAAGGTACCCGTACCAGAGTTCTTCCAGTCCTCTCAGCAGAAGGTGCACATGCAATCAAGAACATGAAGCAGGGAAAAGCTCCTGAAGAAGATGGAATTACTGTAGACATCATACAAGAAGAAAGTGGAGAAATCGAAACAGTACTCACCCAAATTTTCACTCGATGCCTTAATGAAGGGAAGATTCCTGAGGATTGGAACAACGCTACAATGATCCAGCTACATAAAAAAGGTGACATTGAAGATCTCAGGAACTACAGACCTATCAGCCTCCTATCAGTGGTTTATAAAATCTTCACTAAAGTTCTTTCACACCGTTTGAAGGTAACACTGGACATGGCTCAACCGAGAAAACAAGTTGGATTCAGGAGTGGCTACAGCACAATAGATCATATCCACGTACTGAGAGAACTAATTGAAAGAGCGAGGGAATATGAACTTCCATTGTGCATATCTTTTGTCGATTATGAAAAAGCCTTTGATTCGGTGAAACCATCAGCAGTTACAATGGCTCTGAAATCCTGCGGTATTGAAGATGCATACATTAATATTATTAATAACATCTATGAAAATGCAAGTGCAAAGATTCGGCTGTTTGAAAATACAACACACATAAAAATTGGAAAGGGAGTGAGACAAGGTGACACCATATCTCCGAAGCTCTTTAATGCCAAATTGGAAAATGTTTTTCAATCACTGAACTGGGAAAACAAAGGGATAAAGATTAATGGAGATTATCTAACTCACCTTTGTTTTGCTGATGACGTAATCATTTTTGCAACTACCCCATCAGAGCTGCAAAGTATGATCCAGGAACTTGCTGACAAGAGTAAAGAAGTGGGATTAAAAATGAACTTTCAGAAGACAAAAGTGATGTATAACGAAGTAAATTTCTCCGTCATTTTTATCCGCGCCAGGGCTTGAACCCGGATCCCCTCATTCCGGAATAAGTCGCTCTACCAATTGAGCTACGCGGACGTTTTATTCTGATTCCTATCTGCCTTTATGTCGTGTGCGTCCTTCTGGCAGGTACGTCACATCTCCTGGTACGATACATCATCTCCCCCTTATTATTTTTTTTTTCGAAGTGTTGGAGAATGGTTTCTCTTATTTTTCCTATCTCGCGGTGTGGAAATAACATCACACCAATGCGAGATTTTGAACGGTCGGGTCATCCGGATAGTTCGGGCGCCATTATAACGAAGTGAATTTCTCCGTCATTTCTATCCGCGCTGGGATTCGAACCCGGGTCCCCTCATTCCGGAATAAGTCACTCTACCAATTGAGCTACGCGGATTATTATTCTGATTCCTATCTGCCTTTATGTCGTGTGCGTCCTTCTGGCAGGTACGTCACATCTCCTGGTACGTTACAGATGTTCAATGCTTTTACAAGAAATGAAGACTTATCGATTGATGGAGAAAAGCTGGAGATAACAGACATGTACGTTTATCTTGGACAGCAGATATCAAGTGAGGGCCACATTGATGAAGAAATGAATCGGCGTACAAAACTTGCCTGGAGAGCTTTTGGAAGAAACAGCATAATTTTCAAGAGCAATATGCCATTATGTTTTTAAAAAAAAGTGTTTGATCAATGCATCCTTCCAGTGCTTATGTATGGTGCAGAGACGTGGACCTTAACTTAAATAGACATTCAAAGCCTGCAGACAACTCAAAGCAGCATGGAGAGGTGCATGCTTGGTGTAACCAGGAGAGATAAGAAGAGGAACTCGTGGATCCGAAAAATGACAACAGTGGAAGACATCATGATCAGAGTTAAATCCCTGAAATGGCAATGGGCTGGACATACTGCCAGAAGGACAGACCATCGATGGACAGCCGAAATTTCAGATTGGATTCCAAGGGACAAGAAAAGACCCAGAAGAAGACCACATGGGAAATGGGTGGATGAAATTTGAAATTATGCGGGAGTGACATGGAGGAGACTGGCACGAGACAGACCGTTGTGGAGGAAACTTGGGGAGACCTTCGTCCAGCAGTGGATTGATAATGGTTGACAATGATGATATGATATATATATATACCTAAGAGCAGAGTAAAATTTTAAGTACCTGTTAAAATTTTTTTTGCTTCTGTTTATACTTAATAGCATATATATATATATATATATATCATCATCATCATCATCGTCAACCATTATCAATCCACTGCTGGACGAAGGTCTCCCAAGTTTCTTCCACAACGGTCTGTCTTGTGCCAGTCTCCTCCATGTCACTCCCGCATATTTACGAATTTCATCCACCCATCTCCAATGTGGTCTTTTTCTGGGTCTTTTCCTGTCCCTTGGAATCCAATCTAAAATTTCGGCTGTCCATCTATGGTCTGTCCTTCCGGCAGTATGTCCAGCCCATTGCCATTTCAGGGATTTAACTCTGATCACGATGTCTTCCACTCTCGTCATTTTTCGGATCCACGAGTTCCTCTTCTTATCTCTCCTGGTTATACCAAGCATGCACCTCTCCATGCTACTTTGAGTTGTCTGCAGGCTTTGTATGTCTCTTTTAGTTAAGGTCCACGTCTCTGCACCATACGTAAGCACTGGAAGGATGCATTGATCAAACACTTTTCTTTTAAGACATAATGGCATATTGCTCTTGAAAATTATGCTGTTTCTTCCAAAAGCTCTCCAGGCAAGTTTTGTACGCCGATTAATTTCTTCATCAATGTGACCCTCACTTGATATCTGCTGTCCAAGATAAACATACGTATCTGTTATCTCCAGTTTTTCTCCATCAATCGATAAATCTTCATTTCTTGTAAAAGCATTGAACATCACTTTTGTCTTCTGAAAGTTCATTTTTAATCCCACTTCTTTACTCTTGTCAGCAAGTTCCTGGATCATACTCTGCAGCTCTGATGGGGTAGTTGCAAAAATGACTACGTCATCAGCAAAACGAAGGTGGGTTAGATAATCTCCATTAATCTTTGTCCCTTTGTTTTCCCAGTTCAGTGATTGAAAGACATTTTCCAATGTGGCATTAAAGAGCTTCGGAGATATGGTGTCACCTTGTCTCACTCCCTTTCCAATTTTTATGTGTGTTGTATTTTCAAACAGCCGAATCTTTGCACTTGTATTTTCATAGATGTTATTAATAATATTAATGTATGCATCTTCAATACCGCAGGATTTCAGAGCCGTGGTAACTGCTGATGGTTTCACCGAATCAAAGGCTTTTTCATAATCGATAAAAGCCATGCACAATGGAAGTTCATATTCCCTCGCTCTTTCAATTAGTTCTCTCAGTACGTGGATATGATCTATTGTGCTGTAGCCACTCCTGAATCCAGCTTGTTCTCTCGGTTGAGCCATGTCCAGTGTTACCTTCAAGCGGTGTGAAAGAACTTTAGTGAAGATTTTATAAACCACTGATAGGAGGCTGATAGGTCTGTAGTTCCTGAGATCCTCAATGTCACCTTTTTTATGTAGCAGGATCATTGTAGCATTGTTCCAATCCTCAGGAATTTTCCCTTCATTAAGGCATCGAGTGAAAATTTGAGCGAGTACTGTTTCGATTTCTCCACTTGCTTCTTGTATGATGTCTACAGTAATTCCATCTTCTCCTGGAGCTTTTCCCTCTTCATGTTCTTGATTGCATGTGCAACTTCTGCTGGAAGGACTGGAAGAACTCTGGTACTGGTACCTTTCATGGTGTCTGGAGTACATGTATCATCCCTTTCATATAATTTGGAGTAGAAATCTTTCACTCTTGTCAAAATTTTGCCTCTATTTCTTGTTATAGAACCATCTTCTTTTCTCAGAGCCATAATCTGTTTTCTTCCCTTACTGAGATGTCCCTTTGCTATCTTTAGGCTTTGGTTGTTTTCAATTGCTTTCCTCACTAGCTCACAGTTGAATTTCCTTAGGTCTTCAGTGATACTTTTTCGTGCTGTCTTGCATAGCTCTACATATTCCACTTTGGAAGTCACATCTTCTTTAGTTGTCCTCATCTCTCTTCTTTTTGCATCAACATTTTGGTTTTTTCTGATAATTTGTTCACATGCAACTTGTTCTTAGACCCAGCTAATTTTGTTGCTGTTTCCATAAGAGCTTTGGTTACTTTTCTGTTAACTTCCGAAATATCCACTTCTTCCGATGTTAGGCCTTCTAAAGCAGAGAATCTGTTCTTCAGTTCCAACTTGAAAGTATTATGGTGTTTTTTAAGGTTGGTTATGTCAATACATTTTGTTTGTCTTATGAGCTTGCCACGTTCCAGTTTAGTGTTGAGGTGCATCTTACATCTCACCAATCTATGGTCACTACCTGTGTTGAACTTGTTCAGCACACTGCAGTCTTCGATGACGAATTTTTTGTTACACATAATAAAATCAATTTCACTTGTCGTCCCAATTGGATGTCTCCATGTCCATTTCCTGTGTGGCTTTTTCTTGAAAAAGGAATTCAAGATGAAAAATCCTTCTGCCTCTGCAAACTCAACGAGAGTATTTCCACGCTGGTTTCTGTTGCCGTGACCGAATTTACCTACTGAAGTTTCATTCTGTTGCCGTTGCCCTATTTTTGCATTGAAATCTCCCATAATTATCTTCAAGTGCTGCTTACCTTTATTATTTAGATGACGAATTTCCTCATAAAATTCTTCAATTTCTTCTTCAGCATGACTTGTGGTGGGTGCATAAGTTTGAATAATCTGAGCCTGGTATCTTCTCGATAGTTGGATAACGAGTCGTGCAGCTCTGTCAGAGGAACTTTCAACTTCTACCACTTTATCCTTCAGTTTCTTGTTTATTATAAATCCAACACCACTAGTTCTACCAGTATCTGTCCCACGATAATAGAAGAGATGTCCACTTTTCAGTTCAATGAGATCTTCTCCTTTTCTCCTTACCTCACTTAGCCCGACGATGTCCCACTTGATCCTTTGTAGTTCCTCTTCCAATTCAAGAAGCCTTGAATCAGAAGATAGGGAGCGTCCGTTGTAGGTAGCCAAGGTCAGATATATATATATATATATATATATATATATATATATATATAAGAGCAAAACTGAAGACTAAGGAAAAACTTTAGAATTTAAAACGAAGGTTGCAAAATAACCTGAAAATCAAAACGCGCAACGCAGCAGTTTTGAAAATTCAGAATTCACATTCTATAAAGAAGATACCTAAGCAAAAAAATACAAATATAATTTTGACTCACACCTAGTACAACATAGAAAAGGTTATGTATCTACCTGTGTGAGTAAAAGGAGAAAAGATAAAAAAATAAAATAAAACAACTGAATGTAGAAGGTGTCGAGAATACTGAGCCTTGGCTTTATCAAGGACCAGAAAAAACTCTGCATTTTCTCACTTCCACAAAGACCTAGTTGGAAATGGGTTTCTGCAAGGCCATAGATGCAAGTAACATTCCCACCTAAAATAGTTTAAAAAATATATATATGTCATGTCCTCCGTAGAGTTGCATGACCTAGCACTGGTTAACAATTTCGCTTGCATCCATTAACCTTCCTGGCCCGACCCATGCTCTTCATCTGTTACTATTAAACAGAGAGAAGAAGATTAAAGAGAACTCAAGCTGTGAGAGTCACATAATAATTAGAAATGATTTTCAGCCATAACGAAATTCCAAGTTCGTTTGAGAGAGAATTTAAACCTGAAAATCAATGCAAAAGAAATCCAAATTTTTACATTGCAATTAAAAAAGGAAATATTAATTTTTAACGAACAGAATTTTGAAAGAAAACTTGAGTCTAAAACCCCTACTCTACAACTTATGACAGCACGAAAACGAGAATAAGTTAAAGATAATAATTAACTAAAGAAAACTTTGTGAAAGTTATATACCTTAAACAGTTAGTTGCAATATGTACAAAGTAACTAATTAATTATGCACTTAAAGCACTGCTGAAATACTTTGTACATATTGCAACTAACTGTTTAAGGTATATAACTTTCACAAAGTTTTCTTTAGTTAATTATTATCTTTAACTTATTCTCGTTTTCGTGCTGTCATAAGTTGTAGAGTAGGGGGTTTTAGACTCAAGTTTTCTTTCAAAATTCTGTTCGTTAAAAATTAATATTTCCTTTTTTAATTGCAATGTAAAAATTTGGATTTCTTTTGCATTGATTTTCAGGTTTAAATTCTCTCTCAAACGAACTTGGAATTTCGTTATGGCTGAAAATCATTTCTAATTATTATGTGACTCTCACAGCTTGAGTTCTCTTTAATCTTCTTCTCTCTGTTTAATAGTAACAGATGAAGAGCATGGGTCGGGCCAGGAAGGTTAATGGATGCAAGCGAAATTGTTAACCAGTGCTAGGTCATGCAACTCTACGGAGGACATGACATATATATATTTTTTAAACTATTTTAGGTGGGAATGTTACTTGCATCTATGGCCTTGCAGAAACCCATTTCCAACTAGGTCTTTGTGGAAGTGAGAAAATGCAGAGTTTTTGCTTGTCCTTGATAAAGCCAAGGCTCAGCATTCTCGACACCTTCTACATTCAGTTGTTTTATTTTATTTTTTTATCTTTTCTCCTTTTACTCACACAGGTAGATACATAACCTTTTCTATGTTGTACTAGGTGTGAGTCAAAATTATA
This sequence comes from Macrothele yani, assembly GCA_039090855.1. NCBI lineage: Eukaryota > Metazoa > Arthropoda > Arachnida > Araneae > Macrothelidae > Macrothele > Macrothele yani. Next base: position 47,679,639 of record CM077004.1, read on the forward strand.
TTTGTATTTTTTTGCTTAGGTATCTTCTTTACAGAATATATATATATATCATCATCATCATTGTCAACCATTATCAATCCACTGCTGGACGAAGGTCTCCCCAAGTTTCCTCCACAACGGTCTGTCTTGTGCCAGTCTCCTCCATGTCACTCCCGCATACTTTCGAATTTCATCCACCCATCTTCCATATGGTCTTCTTCTGGGTCTTTTCCTGTCCCTTGGAATCCAATCTAAAATTTCGGCTGTCCATCGATGGTTTGTTCTTCTGGCAGTATGTCCAGCACATTGCCATTTCAGGGATTTAACTCTGATCATGATGTCTTCCACTCTTGTCATTTTTCGGATCCACGTGTTCCTCTTCTTATCTCACCTGGTTACACCAAGCATGCACCTCTCCATGCTGCTTTGAGTTGTCTGCAGCCTTTGTATGTCTCTTTTAGCTAAGGTCCACGTCTCTGCACCATACGTAAGCACTGGAAGGATGCATTGATCAAACACCTTTCTTTTAAGACATAATGGCATATTGCTCTTGAAAATTATGCTGTTTCTTCCAAAAGCTCTCCAGGCAAGTTTTGTACGCCGATTAATTTCTTCACCAATGTGACCCTCACTTGATATCTGCTGTCCAAGATAAACGTACGTGTCTGTTATCTCCAGCTTTTCTCCATCAATCGATAAATCTTCATTTCTTGTAAAAGCATTGAACATCACTTTTGTCTTCTGAAAGTTCATTTTTAATCCCACTTCTTTACTCTTGTCAGCAAGTTCCTGGATCATACTCTGTAGCTCTGATGGGGTAGTTGCAAAAATGACTATGTCATCAGCAAAACGAAGGTGGGTTAGATAATCTCCATTAATCTTTATCCCTTTGTTTTCCCAGTTCAGTGATTGAAAGACATTTTCCAATTTGGCATTAAAGAGCTTCGGAGATATGGTGTCACCTTGTCTCACTCCTTTTCCAATTTTTACGTGTGTTGTATTTTCAAACAGCCGAATCTTTGCACTTGCATTTTCATAGATGTTATTAATAATATTAATGTATGCATCTTCAATACCGCAGGATTTCAGAGCCATTGCAACTGCTAATGGTTTCACCGAATCAAAGGATTTTTCATAATCGATAAAAGCCATGCACAATGGAAGCTCATATTCCCTCGCTCTTTCAATTAGTTCTCTCAGTACGTGGATATGATCTATTGTGCTGTAGCCACTCCTGAATCCAGCTTGTTCTCTCGGTTGAGCCATGCCCAGTGTCACCTTCAAGCGGTGTGAAAGAACTTTAGTGAAGATTTTATAAACCACTGATAGGAGGCTGATAGGTCTGTAGTTCCTGAGATCCTCAATGTCACCTTTTTTATGTAGCAAGATCATTGTAGCGTTGTTCCAATCCTCAGGAATTTTCCCTTCATTAAGGCATCTAGTGAAAATTTGGGAGAGTACTGTTTCGATTTCTCCACTTGCTTCTTGTATGATGTCTACAGTAATTCCATCTTTGCCTGGAGCTTTTCCCCGCTTCATGTTCTTGATTGCATGTGCAACTTCTGCTGGAAGGACTGGAAGAACTCTGGTACTGGTTCCTTTCATGATGTCTGGAGTACATGTATCATCCCTTTCATATAATTTGGAGTAGAAATCTTTCACTCTTGTCAAAATTTCGCCTCTATTTCTTGTTACAGAACCATCTTCTTTTCTCAGTGCCATAATCTGTTTTTTCCCCTTACTGAGATGTCCCTTTGCTATCTTTAGGCTTTGGTTGTTTTCAATTGCTTTCCTTACTAGTTCACAGTTGAATTTCCTTACGTCTTTAGTGATACTTTTTCGTACTGTCTTGCATAGCTCTATATATTCCACTTTGGAAGTCACATCTTCTTTAGTTGTCCTCATCTCTCTTCTTTTTTGCATCAACATTTTGGTTTTTCCTGATAATTTGTTCACATGCAATTTGTTTTTAGACCCAGCTAATTTTGTTGCTGTTTCCATAAGAGCTTTGGTTATTTTTCTGTTAACTTCAGAAATATCCACTTCTTCCCATGTTAGGCCTTCTAAAGCAGAGAATCTGTTCTTCAGTTCCAATTTGAAGGTATTATGGTGTTTTTTAAGGTTGGTTATGTCAATACATTTTGTTTGTCTTATGAGCTTGCTACGTTCGAGTTTAGTGTTGAAGTGCATCTTACATCTCACCAATCTATGGTCACTGCCTGTGTTGAACTTGTTTAGCACACTGCAGTCTTCTATGACGAATTTTTTGTTACACATAATAAAATCAATTTCACTTGTCGTCCCATTTGGATGTCTCCATGTCCATTTCCTGTGTGGCTTTTTCTTGAAAAAGGAGTTCAAGATGAAAAACCCTTCTGCCTCTGCAAACTCTACGAGAGTATTTCCACGCTGGTTTCTGTTGCCGTGACCAAATTTACCTACTGAAGTTTCATTCTGTTGCCGTTGCCCTATTTTTGCATTGAAATCTCCCATAATGATCTTCAAGTGCTGCTTACCTTTATTATTTAGATCACGAATTTCCTCATAAAATTCTTCAATTTCTTCTTCAGCATGACTTGTGGTGGGTGCATAAGTTTGAATAATCTGAGCCTGGTATCTTCTCGAGAGTTGGATAACGAGTCGTTCAGCTCTGTCAGAGGAACTTTCAACTTCTACAACTTTATCCTTCAGTTTCTTGTTTATTATAAATCCAACACCACTAGTTCTGCCAGTATCTGTCCCACGATAGTAGAAGAGATGTCCACTTTTCAGTTCAATGAGATCTTCTCCTTTTCTCCTTACCTCACTTTGCCCGACGATGTCCCACTTGATCCCTTGTAGTTCCTCTTCCAATTCAAGAAGCCTTGAATCAGAAGATAGGGAGCGTCCGATGTACGTAGCCAAGGTCAGCATCAGATGGCAGCCTAGTCCGGTCCTCCGGGGATTCTTAGCACCCTCTGCCTTCATGTCGCACTGGCCGCTGCCTTGGCCAGGTACATTCCAGCTGCCGGAGACTGAGGGCCAAGATTTAAGTTGTGGAGTCATTTTGGAGGGGTTTGGCCATAACTCACCACGCTGGCCAAACGGGTTGGTGAGTGTGGGATAGCATTTTCTCTAATCCCGATGGTATAGTTATACCGCTATTGGCGGTCGTCAGAGCCCCTTTAGTGGGAACAGGATGTACCACGAGAAGGCGGGGTTGACATTTGTCAAGGAGAGGCTGTGATGTTACGCATCACCTGACCTTACATCCACATATATATATATATATATATTCTCGAGAAGGTACAGGGCTCAGATTATTCAAACTTATGCACCCACCACAAGTCATCCTGAAGAAGAAATTGAAAAATTTTATGAGGAAATTCGTCATCTAAATAATAAAGCTAAGCAGCACTTGAAGATAATTATGGGAGATTTAAATGCAAAAATAGGGCAACAGCAACAGAATGAAACTTCAGTAGGTAAATTCGGTCACGGCAACAGAAACCAGCGTGGAAATACTCTCGTTGAGTTTGAAGAGGCAGAAGGGTTTTCATCTTGAACTCCTTTTTGGAGAAAAAGCCACACAGGAAATGGACATGGTGTCATCCAAACGGGACGACAAGTGAAATTGATTTTATTATGTGTAACAAAAAAATCGTCATAGAAGACTGCAGTGTACTAAACAAGTTCAACACAGGTAGTGACCATAGATTGGTGAGATGTAAGATGCACCTCAACACTAAACTCGAACGTGGCAAGCTCATAAGACAAACAAAACATAACCAACCTTAAAAAACACCATAATACCTTCAAGTTGGAACTGAAGAACATATTTTCTGCTTTAGAAGGCCTAACATCGGAAGAAGTGGATATTTCTGAAGTTAACAGAAAAATAACCAAAGCTCTTATGAAACAGCAACAAAATTAGCTGCGTCTAAGAACAAGTTGCATGTGAACAAATTATCAGGAAAAACCAAAATGTTGATGCAAAAAAAGAAGAGAGATGACGACAACTAAAGAAGGTGTGACTTCCAAAGTGGAATATATGGAGCTATGGAAGACAGTACGAAAAAGTATCACTGAAGACGCAAATAAATACAAATGTGAACTAGTGAGGAAAGCAATTGAAAACAACCAAAGCCATCTCAGTAAGGGAAGAAAACAGATTATGGAACTGAGAAAAGAAGATGGTTCTGTAACAAGAAATAGAGGCGAAATTTTGACAAGAGTAAAAGATTTCTAGTCCAAATTATATAAACGGGATGATACATGTGCTCCACACATCGTGAAAGGTACCAGAGTTCTTCCAGTCCGCCTAGAAGAAGTTGCACATGCAATCAAGAACATGAAGCGGGGAAAAGCTCCAGGAGAAGATGGAATTACTGTAGACATCATACAAGAAGCAAGTGGAGAAATCGAAACAGTACTCTCCCAGATTTTCACTCGATGCCTTAATGAAGGGAAGATTCCTGAGGATTGGAACAACGCTACAATGATCCAGCTACATAAGAAAGGTGACATTGAGGATTTCAGGAACTACAGACCTATCAGCCTCCTATCAGTAGTTTATAAAATCTTCACTAGAGTTTTTTCACACCGCTTGAATGTAAAGCTGGACATGGCTCAACCGAGAGAACAAGCTGGATTCAGGAGTGGCTACAGCACAATAGATCATATCCACGTACTAAGAGAACTAATTGAAAGAGCGAGGGAATATGAACTTCTATTGTGCATGGCTTTTGTCTATTATGAAAAAGCCTTTGATTCGGTGAAAACATCAGCAGTTACAATGGCTCTGAAATCCTGCGGTATTGAAGATGCATACATTAATATTATTAATAACATATATGAAAATGCAAGTGCAAAGATTCGGCTGTTTGAAAATACAACACACGTAAAAATTGGAAAAGGAGTGAGTTAAGGTGACACCATATCTCCGATGCTCTTTAATGCCAAATTGGAAAATGTTTTTCAATCACTGAACTGGGAAAACAAAGGGATAAAGATTAATGGAGATTATCAAACTCACCTTTGTTTTGCTGATGACGTAATCATTTTTGCAACTACCCCATCAGAGCTGCAAAGTATGATCCAGGAACTTGCTGACAAGAGTAAAGAAGTGGGATTAAAAATGAACTTTCAGAAGACAAAAGTGATGTATAACGAAGTAAATTTTTCCGTCATTTTTATCCGCGCCAGGGCTTGAACCCGGATCCCCTCATTCCGGAATAAGTCGCTCTACCAATTGAGCTACGCGGACGTTTTATTCTGATTCCTATCTGCCTTTATGTCGTGTGCGTCCTTCTGGCGGGTACGTCACATCTCCTGGTAAGTTACATCATCTCCCCCTTATTATTTTTTTTTTTTTCGGAGTGCTGGAGAATGGTTTCTCCTATTTTTCCTATCTCGCGGTGTGGAAATAACATCACACCAATGCGAGATTTTGAACGGTCGGGTCATCCGGATAGTTCGGGCGCCATTATAACGAAGTGAATTTCTCCGTCATTTCTATCCGCGCTAGGATTCGAACCCGGGTCCCCTCATTCCGGAATAAGTTACTCTACCAATTGAGCTACGCGTATTATTAATCTGATTCCTATCTGCCTTTATGTCGTGTGCGTCCTTCTGGCAGGTACGTCACATCTCCTGGTACGTTACAGATGTTCAATGCTTTTACAAGAAATGAAGACTTATCGATTGATGGAGAAAAGCTGGAGATAACAGACATGTACGTTTATCTTGGACAGCAGATATCAAGTGAGGGTCACATTGATGAAGAAATGAATCGGCGTACAAAACTTGCCTGGAGAGCTTTTGGAAGAAACAGCATAATTTTCAAGAGCAATATGCCATTATGTTTTAAAAAATAGTGTTTGATCAATGCATCCTTCCAGTGCTTATGTATGGTGCAGAGACGTGGACCTTAACTTAAATAGACATTCAAAGGCTGCAGACAACTCAAAGCAGCCTGGAGAGGTGCATGCTTGGTGTAACCAGGAGAGATAAGAAGAGGAACTCGTGGATCCGAAAAATGACAACAGTGGAAGACATCATGATCAGAGTTAAATCCCTGAAATGGCAATGGGCTGGACATACTGCCAGAAGGACAGACCATCGATGGACAGCCGAAATTTCAGATTGGATTCCAAGGGACAGGAAAAGACCCAGAAGAAGACCACATGGGAAATGGGTGGATGAAATTTGAAATTATGCGGGAGTGACATGGAGGAGACTGGCACGAGACAGACCATTGTGGAGGAAACTTGGGGAGACCTTCGTCCAGCAGTGGATTGATAATGGTTGACAATGATGATATGATATATATATACCTAAGAGCAGAGTCAAATTTTTAGTACCTGTTAAATTTTTTTTGCTTCTGTTTATACTTAATAGCATATATATATATATATATATATATATATATATATATATATATATATAAGAGCAAAAATGAAGACTCAGGAAAAAATTTTAGAGTTTAAAACGAAGGGTGCTTAATAACCTGAAAATCAAAACGTGCAACGCAGCAGTTTTGAAAATTCAGAATTCACATTCTATAAAGAAGATACCTAAGCAAAAAAATACATATATAATTTTGACTCACACCTAGTACAACATAGAAAAGGTTATGTATCTACCTGTGTGAGTAAAAGGAGAAAAGATAAAAAAATAAAATAAAACAACTGAATGTAGAAGGTGTCGAGAATACTGAGCCTTGGCTTTATCAAGGACCAGCAAAAACTCTGCATTTTCTCACTTCCACAAAGACCTAGTTGGAAATGGGTTTCTGCAAGGCCATAGATGCAAGTAACATTCCCACCTAAAATAGTTTAAAAATTATATATATGAGTCATGTCCTCCGTAGAGTAGCATGACCTAGCACTGGTTAACAATTTCGCTTGCATCCATTAACCTTCATGGCCCGACCCATGCTCTTCATCAGTTACTATTAAACAAAGAGAAGAAGATTAAAGAGAACTCAAGCTGTGAGAGTGACATAATAATTAGAAATGATTTTCAGCTATAACGAAATTCCAAGTTCGTTTGAGAGAGAATTTAAACCTGAAAAACAATGCAAAAGAAATCCAAATTTTACATTGCAATTAAAAAAGGAAATGTTAATTTATAACAAACAGATTTTTGAAAGAAAACTTGAGTCTAAAACCCCCTACTCTACAACATATGACAGCACGAAAACGAGAATAAGTTAAAGATAATAATTAACTAAAGAAAACTTTGTGAAAGTTATATACCTTAAACAGTTAGTTGCAATATGTACAAAGTAACTAATTAATTATGCACTTAAAGCACTGCTGAAATACTTTGTACATATTGCAACTAACTGTTTAAGGTATATAACTTTCACAAAGTTTTCTTTAGTTAATTATTATCTTTAACTTATTCTCGTTTTCGTGCTGTCATAAGTTGTAGAGTAGGGGGTTTTAGACTCAAGTTTTCTTTCAAAATTCTGTTCGTTAAAAATTAATATTTCCTTTTTTAATTGCAATGTAAAAATTTGGATTTCTTTTGCATTGATTTTCAGGTTTAAATTCTCTCTCAAACGAACTTGGAATTTCGTTATGGCTGAAAATCATTTCTAATTATTATGTGACTCTCACAGCTTGAGTTCTCTTTAATCTTCTTCTCTCTGTTTAATAGTAACAGATGAAGAGCATGGGTCGGGCCAGGAAGGTTAATGGATGCAAGCGAAATTGTTAACCAGTGCTAGGTCATGCAACTCTACGGAGGACATGACATATATATATTTTTTAAACTATTTTAGGTGGGAATGTTACTTGCATCTATGGCCTTGCAGAAACCCATTTCCAACTAGGTCTTTGTGGAAGTGAGAAAATGCAGAGTTTTTGCTGGTCCTTGATAAAGCCAAGGCTCAGCATTCTCGACACCTTCTACATTCAGTTGTTTTATTTTATTTTTTTATCTTTTCTCCTTTTACTCACACAGGTAGATACATAACCTTTTCTATGTTGTACTAGGTGTGAGTCAAAATTATATTTGTATTTTTTTGCTTAGGTATCTTCTTTACAGAATATATATATATATCATCATCATCATTGTCAACCATTATCAATCCACTGCTGGACGAAGGTCTCCCAAGTTTCCTCCACAACGGTCTGTCTTGTGCCAGTCTCCTCCATGTCACTCCCGCATACTTTCGAATTTCATCCACCCATCTTCCATATGGTCTTCTTCTGGGTCTTTTCCTGTCCCTTGGAATCCAATCTAAAATTTCGGCTGTCCATCGATGGTTTGTTCTTCTGGCAGTATGTCCAGCACATTGCCATTTCAGGGATTTAACTCTGATCATGATGTCTTCCACTCTTGTCATTTTTCGGATCCACGTGTTCCTCTTCTTATCTCACCTGGTTACACCAAGCATGCACCTCTCCATGCTGCTTTGAGTTGTCTGCAGCCTTTGTATGTCTCTTTTAGCTAAGGTCCACGTCTCTGCACCATACGTAAGCACTGGAAGGATGCATTGATCAAACACCTTTCTTTTAAGACATAATGGCATATTGCTCTTGAAAATTATGCTGTTTCTTCCAAAAGCTCTCCAGGCAAGTTTTGTACGCCGATTAATTTCTTCACCAATGTGACCCTCACTTGATATCTGCTGTCCAAGATAAACGTACGTGTCTGTTATCTCCAGCTTTTCTCCATCAATCGATAAATCTTCATTTCTTGTAAAAGCATTGAACATCACTTTTGTCTTCTGAAAGTTCATTTTTAATCCCACTTCTTTACTCTTGTCAGCAAGTTCCTGGATCATACTCTGTAGCTCTGATGGGGTAGTTGCAAAAATGACTATGTCATCAGCAAAACGAAGGTGGGTTAGATAATCTCCATTAATCTTTATCCCTTTGTTTTCCCAGTTCAGTGATTGAAAGACATTTTCCAATTTGGCATTAAAGAGCTTCGGAGATATGGTGTCACCTTGTCTCACTCCTTTTCCAATTTTTACGTGTGTTGTATTTTCAAACAGCCGAATCTTTGCACTTGCATTTTCATAGATGTTATTAATAATATTAATGTATGCATCTTCAATACCGCAGGATTTCAGAGCCATTGCAACTGCTAATGGTTTCACCGAATCAAAGGATTTTTCATAATCGATAAAAGCCATGCACAATGGAAGCTCATATTCCCTCGCTCTTTCAATTAGTTCTCTCAGTACGTGGATATGATCTATTGTGCTGTAGCCACTCCTGAATCCAGCTTGTTCTCTCGGTTGAGCCATGCCCAGTGTCACCTTCAAGCGGTGTGAAAGAACTTTAGTGAAGATTTTATAAACCACTGATAGGAGGCTGATAGGTCTGTAGTTCCTGAGATCCTCAATGTCACCTTTTTTATGTAGCAAGATCATTGTAGCGTTGTTCCAATCCTCAGGAATTTTCCCTTCATTAAGGCATCTAGTGAAAATTTGGGAGAGTACTGTTTCGATTTCTCCACTTGCTTCTTGTATGATGTCTACAGTAATTCCATCTTTGCCTGGAGCTTTTCCCCGCTTCATGTTCTTGATTGCATGTGCAACTTCTGCTGGAAGGACTGGAAGAACTCTGGTACTGGTTCCTTTCATGATGTCTGGAGTACATGTATCATCCCTTTCATATAATTTGGAGTAGAAATCTTTCACTCTTGTCAAAATTTCGCCTCTATTTCTTGTTACAGAACCATCTTCTTTTCTCAGTGCCATAATCTGTTTTTTCCCCTTACTGAGATGTCCCTTTGCTATCTTTAGGCTTTGGTTGTTTTCAATTGCTTTCCTTACTAGTTCACAGTTGAATTTCCTTACGTCTTTAGTGATACTTTTTCGTACTGTCTTGCATAGCTCTATATATTCCACTTTGGAAGTCACATCTTCTTTAGTTGTCCTCATCTCTCTTCTTTTTGCATCAACATTTTGGTTTTTCCTGATAATTTGTTCACATGCAATTTGTTTTTAGACCCAGCTAATTTTGTTGCTGTTTCCATAAGAGCTTTGGTTATTTTTCTGTTAACTTCAGAAATATCCACTTCTTCCCATGTTAGGCCTTCTAAAGCAGAGAATCTGTTCTTCAGTTCCAATTTGAAGGTATTATGGTGTTTTTTAAGGTTGGTTATGTCAATACATTTTGTTTGTCTTATGAGCTTGCTACGTTCGAGTTTAGTGTTGAAGTGCATCTTACATCTCACCAATCTATGGTCACTGCCTGTGTTGAACTTGTTTAGCACACTGCAGTCTTCTATGACGAATTTTTTGTTACACATAATAAAATCAATTTCACTTGTCGTCCCATTTGGATGTCTCCATGTCCATTTCCTGTGTGGCTTTTTCTTGAAAAAGGAGTTCAAGATGAAAAACCCTTCTGCCTCTGCAAACTCTACGAGAGTATTTCCACGCTGGTTTCTGTTGCCGTGACCAAATTTACCTACTGAAGTTTCATTCTGTTGCCGTTGCCCTATTTTTGCATTGAAATCTCCCATAATGATCTTCAAGTGCTGCTTACCTTTATTATTTAGATCACGAATTTCCTCATAAAATTCTTCAATTTCTTCTTCAGCATGACTTGTGGTGGGTGCATAAGTTTGAATAATCTGAGCCTGGTATCTTCTCGAGAGTTGGATAACGAGTCGTTCAGCTCTGTCAGAGGAACTTTCAACTTCTACAACTTTATCCTTCAGTTTCTTGTTTATTATAAATCCAACACCACTAGTTCTGCCAGTATCTGTCCCACGATAGTAGAAGAGATGTCCACTTTTCAGTTCAATGAGATCTTCTCCTTTTCTCCTTACCTCACTTTGCCCGACGATGTCCCACTTGATCCCTTGTAGTTCCTCTTCCAATTCAAGAAGCCTTGAATCAGAAGATAGGGAGCGTCCGATGTACGTAGCCAAGGTCAGCATCAGATGGCAGCCTAGTCCGGTCCTCCGGGGATTCTTAGCACCCTCTGCCTTCATGTCGCACTGGCCGCTGCCTTGGCCAGGTACATTCCAGCTGCCGGAGACTGAGGGCCAAGATTTAAGTTGTGGAGTCATTTTGGAGGGGTTTGGCCATAACTCACCACGCTGGCCAAGCGGGTTGGTGAGTGTGGGATAGCATTTTCTCTAATCCCGATGGTATAGTTATACCGCTATTGGCGGTCGTCAGAGCCCCTTTAGTGGGAACAGGATGTACCACGAGAAGGCGGGGTTGACATTTGTCAAGGAGAGGCTGTGATGTTACGCATCACCTGACCTTACATCCACATATATATATATATATATATATTCTCGAGAAGGTACAGGGCTCAGATTATTCAAACTTATGCACCCACCACAAGTCATCCTGAAGAAGAAATTGAAAAATTTTATGAGGAAATTCGTCATCTAAATAATAAAGCTAAGCAGCACTTGAAGATAATTATGGGAGATTTAAATGCAAAAATAGGGCAACAGCAACAGAATGAAACTTCAGTAGGTAAATTCGGTCACGGCAACAGAAACCAGCGTGGAAATACTCTCGTTGAGTTTGAAGAGGCAGAAGGGTTTTCATCTTGAACTCCTTTTGGAGAAAAAGCCACACAGGAAATGGACATGGTGTCATCCAAACGGGACGACAAGTGAAATTGATTTTATTATGTGTAACAAAAAAATCGTCATAGAAGACTGCAGTGTACTAAACAAGTTCAACACAGGTAGTGACCATAGATTGGTGAGATGTAAGATGCACCTCAACACTAAACTCGAACGTGGCAAGCTCATAAGACAAACAAAACATAACCAACCTTAAAAAACACCATAATACCTTCAAGTTGGAACTGAAGAACATATTTTCTGCTTTAGAAGGCCTAACATCGGAAGAAGTGGATATTTCTGAAGTTAACAGAAAAATAACCAAAGCTCTTATGAAACAGCAACAAAATTAGCTGCGTCTAAGAACAAGTTGCATGTGAACAAATTATCAGGAAAAACCAAAATGTTGATGCAAAAAAAGAAGAGAGATGACGACAACTAAAGAAGGTGTGACTTCCAAAGTGGAATATATGGAGCTATGGAAGACAGTACGAAAAAGTATCACTGAAGACGCAAATAAATACAAATGTGAACTAGTGAGGAAAGCAATTGAAAACAACCAAAGCCATCTCAGTAAGGGAAGAAAACAGATTATGGAACTGAGAAAAGAAGATGGTTCTGTAACAAGAAATAGAGGCGAAATTTTGACAAGAGTAAAAGATTTCTAGTCCAAATTATATAAACGGGATGATACATGTGCTCCACACATCGTGAAAGGTACCAGAGTTCTTATAGTCCGCCTAGAAGAAGTTGCACATGCAATCAAGAACATGAAGCGGGGAAAAGCTCCAGGAGAAGATGGAATTACTGTAGACATCATACAAGAAGCAAGTGGAGAAATCGAAACAGTACTCTCCCAGATTTTCACTCGATGCCTTAATGAAGGGAAGATTCCTGAGGATTGGAACAACGCTACAATGATCCAGCTACATAAGAAAGGTGACATTGAGGATTTCAGGAACTACAGACCTATCAGCCTCCTATCAGTAGTTTATAAAATCTTCACTAGAGTTTTTTCACACCGCTTGAATGTAAAGCTGGACATGGCTCAACCGAGAGAACAAGCTGGATTCAGGAGTGGCTACAGCACAATAGATCATATCCACGTACTAAGAGAACTAATTGAAAGAGCGAGGGAATATGAACTTCTATTGTGCATGGCTTTTGTCTATTATGAAAAAGCCTTTGATTCGGTGAAAACATCAGCAGTTACAATGGCTCTGAAATCCTGCGGTATTGAAGATGCATACATTAATATTATTAATAACATATATGAAAATGCAAGTGCAAAGATTCGGCTGTTTGAAAATACAACACACGTAAAAATTGGAAAAGGAGTGAGTTAAGGTGACACCATATCTCCGATGCTCTTTAATGCCAAATTGGAAAATGTTTTTCAATCACTGAACTGGGAAAACAAAGGGATAAAGATTAATGGAGATTATCAAACTCACCTTTGTTTTGCTGATGACGTAATCATTTTTGCAACTACCCCATCAGAGCTGCAAAGTATGATCCAGGAACTTGCTGACAAGAGTAAAGAAGTGGGATTAAAAATGAACTTTCAGAAGACAAAAGTGATGTATAACGAAGTAAATTTTTCCGTCATTTTTATCCGCGCCAGGGCTTGAACCCGGATCCCCTCATTCCGGAATAAGTCGCTCTACCAATTGAGCTACGCGGACGTTTTATTCTGATTCCTATCTGCCTTTATGTCGTGTGCGTCCTTCTGGCGGGTACGTCACATCTCCTGGTAAGTTACATCATCTCCCCCTTATTATTTTTTTTTTCGGAGTGCTGGAGAATGGTTTCTCCTATTTTTCCTATCTCGCGGTGTGGAAATAACATCACACCAATGCGAGATTTTGAACGGTCGGGTCATCCGGATAGTTCGGGCGCCATTATAACGAAGTGAATTTCTCCGTCATTTCTATCCGCGCTAGGATTCGAACCCGGGTCCCCTCATTCCGGAATAAGTTACTCTACCAATTGAGCTACGCGTATTATTAATCTGATTCCTATCTGCCTTTATGTCGTGTGCGTCCTTCTGGCAGGTACGTCACATCTCCTGGTACGTTACAGATGTTCAATGCTTTTACAAGAAATGAAGACTTATCGATTGATGGAGAAAAGCTGGAGATAACAGACATGTACGTTTATCTTGGACAGCAGATATCAAGTGAGGGTCACATTGATGAAGAAATGAATCGGCGTACAAAACTTGCCTGGAGAGCTTTTGGAAGAAACAGCATAATTTTCAAGAGCAATATGCCATTATGTTTTAAAAAAATAGTGTTTGATCAATGCATCCTTCCAGTGCTTATGTATGGTGCAGAGACGTGGACCTTAACTTAAATAGACATTCAAAGGCTGCAGACAACTCAAAGCAGCCTGGAGAGGTGCATGCTTGGTGTAACCAGGAGAGATAAGAAGAGGAACTCGTGGATCCGAAAAATGACAACAGTGGAAGACATCATGATCAGAGTTAAATCCCTGAAATGGCAATGGGCTGGACATACTGCCAGAAGGACAGACCATCGATGGACAGCCGAAATTTCAGATTGGATTCCAAGGGACAGGAAAAGACCCAGAAGAAGACCACATGGGAAATGGGTGGATGAAATTTGAAATTATGCGGGAGTGACATGGAGGAGACTGGCACGAGACAGACCGTTGTGGAGGAAACTTGGGGAGACCTTCGTCCAGCAGTGGATTGATAATGGTTGACAATGATGATATGATATATATATACCTAAGAGCAGAGTCAAATTTTTAGTACCTGTTAAATTTTTTTTTGCTTCTGTTTATACTTAATAGCATATATATATATATATATATATATATATATATATACTTAAGAGCAAAAATGAAGACTCAGGAAAAAATTTTAGAGTTTAAAACGAAGGGTGCTTAATAACCTGAAAATCAAAACGTGCAACGCAGCAGTTTTGAAAATTCAGAATTCATATTCTATAAAGAAGATACCTAAGCAAAAAAATACATATATAATTTTGACTCACACCTAGTACAACATAGAAAAGGTTATGTATCTACCTGTGTGAGTAAAAGGAGAAAAGATAAAAAAATAAAATAAAACAACTGAATGTAGAAGGTGTCGAGAATACTGAGCCTTGGCTTTATCAAGGACCAGCAAAAACTCTGCATTTTCTCACTTCCACAAAGACCTAGTTGGAAATGGGTTTCTGCAAGGCCATAGATGCAAGTAACATTCCCACCTAAAATAGTTTAAAAATTATATATATGAGTCATGTCCTCCGTAGAGTAGCATGACCTAGCACTGGTTAACAATTTCGCTTGCATCCATTAACCTTCATGGCCCGACCCATGCTCTTCATCAGTTACTATTAAACAAAGAGAAGAAGATTAAAGAGAACTCAAGCTGTGAGAGTGACATAATAATTAGAAATGATTTTCAGCTATAACGAAATTCCAAGTTCGTTTGAGAGAGAATTTAAAACTGAAAAACAATGCAAAAGAAATCCAAATTTTACATTGCAATTAAAAAAGGAAATGTTAATTTATAACAAACAGATTTTTGAAAGAAAACTTGAGTCTAAAACCCCCTACTCTACAACATATGACAGCACGAAAACGAGAATAAGTTAAAGATAATAATTAACTAAAGAAAACTTTGTGAAAGTTATATACCTTAAACAGTTAGTTGCAATATGTACAAAGTATTTCAGCAGTGCTTTAAGTGCATAATTAATTAGTTATTAAGAACTTAACTACTTTGAAAAAACAGCGCATAGACAGCGCATAGAAAAGGAACAAGCTTAGCCATCTTCTGTTCCTAGGTACCCCAAAAGACGCTCAAAGTTACAAAGAAAAGTAAGAGTTAAAACCCGCAAAAATGTTAACAGACAAACCAATGCTTAAAAGCTGAAAAGCTAAAAAACGACAGAGAAAAGGTACATGAAGTACAAACATTGAACTTATAAAACCTAGAACCCAAAAACAAGGAAGAGAGCTTACCTCTTGTGTGACAAAAACTTTTCTCCTCACAAGAGAAGAACATGGCTGACCTCTTCCGCCACTCCCTAGACGCTGGGGGGCAGTGAGGGTGGGGCCGATGGCCTCCTCATACAGCAAGAAACCAACGCGCGGAGATTTTGACAAGAGAAAAAAATATATAAACTTAAGACTGTGGATCTGAATGATCAGAAAGAGCAGAATTAACTCTCCAGAATACATGAGAAATATTATAAAATACACGAGCAGTTTATTTAATAATCTTTGCATGTATTAAATCACCTTAGTGAGCTTCTATAGATTAATCAGAATCTTATTAATTTTAATGTTGGTTTTACTATTTTTAGTATAGCTATCCTAGTGATGAATAACCAGTTTTCTTTTTTATTTGTTTTTATTTTCTTTTATAAACATATTTTTAAGCTTTTTTTGTGATTTTGTTTATATTATTTAATTTTTTGTTTTAATAGGACCGTCATATCCATAGCACTAAGGTTCCTTTAGGTAGTTAATAGGCATCCTCTAGCCAACTTCCTTACGGCTTTGATTGGTCAGAATCATATTATTAACTGTGTAGAAAATTAAAGCAGATCTGCCAACCTTACTCTATTATTCAGAATAATTTTTCTTAAAGTTCTTTTGATGAAAGAAGAAGGAATTTCGTTCTCTAGAAAACTTTCTAATAGTATATTAATGTGGTAATTGCAGTCCAAATTGTTGCTGCAAATTCTTGAAATTCTTAGGACCTGAGAAATTAGTACATTCTCAATTACTTTGGTTGAAATGTTATTATTCCAGTGTAGATATTTAATTACTTTGAAAGGAAAATTAACTCTTTTATCAAAGAGGCTAATAGATGGGTTACCTCTGTTGAGCTTAATGCTTAAGTCTAGGAACTCAAGTTCCTGATTACTGTGGTTGGTTTTACATAAGTTAAGAGAGCTAGGATAGATATTATCAAAATCACTCTCTATAACTTCTGAATTATTGATACACAGCAGATCATCAATATATCTAAAAGTGTAAAGGTAGTTATCTGAGCAGGTGGGGTGATTTTTAATGAATTTATATTCCTTAAAGAACAGGAATAGATTAGCGATATTCGTGGACGTTGATGTTCCCATTGGAATACCGTTCACTTGCTTATAGAGAGTATTATTATATAAGATATGGTTATTTTTTATGCAGCAATTGAGATAAGAGTTCCAAGTTCCTACATCAACAAATTGGTTAAGTTTAAATTCTGCATACAGCTCTTTAAAGGTAGTGATTATATCTGATAGAGGCAGATTAGTATATAGGTTTTCAAAATCATAACTATTAATATCTAGGGGACAAACTTTGAGTATAGTAGAAATTACTTCTGCATTATTATTAATTATCCAAAAATCTCTGTACATCAAGTTAGAACAGTTTCTAATGTGTTTCAAAACCTTCTTTAAGACATCTTCAAAAGCAAGATCTATTTTCTTTTTATGACTCCTTACTCCACTAGCTATGAACCTGAACTTCACAGGATCCTTATGAAACTTAACCGTTGCAAAAAGAAATGGAAATTCAGGCTCATATCTTCTAGTTTGTGGAATTTTAAGTTTCTTGAAGAATGCCTTAAACCGATTTTCTAACTGCTTGGTAGAATAACTTACGGGCTCGTATGTTACTCTATTATTGAGTTCCATAGTTAACAATTCAAAATAGAACTTCTTACAGATAATTGCAAAATTATTGCTAGCTTTATCCGTAGTGGTAAAAATAAATTGGTCTTGTAGTTTGGAGAGTGACCTTTTAGCTTCTCCAGAGAAAAAGAGATTTCTGTCGAAACAAAAGTCCAGACCTGCCAACTCACCGGTGAAGCTATTGATTATATTATATTTCCATTCTGCAAAGGCCTCAATAGGCTGATTGTACGTTAAACTGGTTTTTACGATGTACTTATTTACATCTTGAGTGAAGCTCTCAAGAATCCTTTCTTTGGAAATTGTGAAGGAAGGTCTGAATTTAGAGCCATACTCTAATAAATTCCTAAGCTTTTCATTTTCAACAAAACTCAAGTTTCCGGTGATAATATGGTTGTAATTCTTATCATAGTGAACTGTTTCTTTATGTTCATCACAAGAACAAGTAGTAATTACAGGAATGTAGCTCGAAGAGTTAAGTTTGTAGTTTTTAACTATTGACCCTAAGGTCTTAACATATTTAAAACTTACAATAGACTGGTGCCTGTGGATGGGAAAAAAAAATTGCATTATTGTAGAACAGCTTCCTTACATTGAGATTATCGTAGGCTTTATTTAGGAACCTGATGGTAACAAAATTACTGGAAAATTCTTTAAGAGAAATTTTATCTTTAAGAATATGTTTAAGAATGTCCAGAACCAAAGCAAAAACATGCTTATCAACATGGTCAGCAGTTTCATTCCAGAATTTGAAAAAACATTTAAGGACAGAGTGCTTGAAGGACTTGAGAATTTTGTAAGTATTTTTAACAAAATTAGTGCCAGTTTTAAAGCTTTCCAGAGTTTTTAGCAAGTTAGCAAAATCAACTTTGCTTGATGTGCGAAATAACCTCTGTCCTCTATTACCTCTAGAGCAGCTCTTATTATTAACAAGAAAGAAGAGTTCACGAATTGAAAATTTATGCTGATTATGCTTATTGTCAGATAGAGTGGAATTAAGGCCATAGGGATAAAGAGACTGATGCTGCAAAATTTCAAGGGATTCAGTTTCTAGCCGAGCATAGAGGTCAGGGATAATATGTAGTACCTCTATTTTCACTTTGTCAAAACCATGAGTATGGAAATGCTCTAATTCAAAGGTAGAGTACTGGTTTGCGTTTGTGGAGGGGTTCACTCCTGAATTAGAGAACTTGTTTACTAGAGACCTGTGACCATTAATCCTAAGATGCAGAGGATTTTTACTTTGGCCAATATAGCTGAGGTTGCAGACAGTACAGGTGAGCTTATAGATGGTATTGTAGGCTTTGCAAAACTTGTTGGAGCAATTATCCTCAACAGAAGAATACAGGTTAGGATCTGCAGATTTACATGTCAAACAACGTTTGTCATTTCATAACTTTAGATTACCTTTGCCAGCGAGTTCATACACTATGGGAAAGGGTGCTAGCCTAACCGAGCGGGAGGACTTAAAATATCTGAGCTGACCTCCAATCCTTTCATCGTCCTTAGAACTCCATTTGGGCCAAAACATACATATTCTGAGCAAACCAACTAGGAAAAATTTTTTTAGAAATAAGCAGTCCAAGAAAAGACCAAACTCGAGTATAAACTACACTCCAAAAAGCTGCATCCAAAACATACTAAAAAGAAAAATTAGGAAATGAAAAAAAACCTCAAGTAAAAAAATAGTAATAAAAAAAATAATAATAAAACATTTCAACTAGAATTTGCGCATGAGCTGCTAAATAATAAATTGAAATTAGTTACTTAAGAGCAAAAATGAAGACTAAGGAAAAAATTTTAGAATTTAAAACGAAGGGTGCTTAATAACCTGAAAATCAAAACGTGCAACGCAGCAGTTTTGAAAATTCAGAATTCACATTCTATAAAGAAGATACCTAAGCAAAAAAATACATATATAATTTTGACTCACACCTAGTACAACATAGAAAAGGTTATGTATCTACCTGTGTGAGTAAAAGGAGAAAAGATAAAAAAATAAAATAAAACAACTGAATGTAGAAGGTGTCGAGAATACTGAGCCTTGGCTTTATCAAGGACCAGCAAAAACTCTGCATTTTCTCACTTCCACAAAGACCTAGTTGGAAATGGGTTTCTGCAAGGCCATAGATGCAAGTAACATTCCCACCTAAAATAGTTTAAAAATTATATATATGAGTCATGTCCTCCGTAGAGTAGCATGACCTAGCACTGGTTAACAATTTCGCTTGCATCCATTAACCTTCATGGCCCGACCCATGCTCTTCATCAGTTACTATTAAACAAAGAGAAGAAGATTAAAGAGAACTCAAGCTGTGAGAGTGACATAATAATTAGAAATGATTTTCAGCTATAACGAAATTCCAAGTTCGTTTGAGAGAGAATTTAAAACTGAAAAACAATGCAAAAGAAATCCAAATTTTACATTGCAATTAAAAAAGGAAATGTTAATTTATAACAAACAGATTTTTGAAAGAAAACTTGAGTCTAAAACCCCTACTCTACAACATATGACAGCACGAAAACGAGAATAAGTTAAAGATAATAATTAACTAAAGAAAACTTTGTGAAAGTTATATACCTTAAACAGTTAGTTGCAATATGTACAAAGTATTTCAGCAGTGCTTTAAGTGCATAATTAATTAGTTATTAAGAACTTAACTACTTTGAAAAAACAGCGCATAGACAGCGCATAGAAAAGGAACAAGCTTAGCCATCTTCTGTTCCTAGGTACAACAAAAGACGCTCAAAGTTACAAAGAAAAGTAAGAGTTAAAACCCGCAAAAATGTTAACAGACAAACCAATGCTTAAAAGCTGAAAAGCTAAAAAACGACAGAGAAAAGGTACATGAAGTACAAACATTGAACTTATAAAACCTAGAACCCAAAAACAAGGAAGAGAGCTTACCTCTTGTGTGACAAAAACTTTTCTCCTCACAAGAGAAGAACATGGCTGACCTCTTCCGCCACTCCCTAGACGCTGGGGGGCAGAGAGGGTGGGGCTGATGGCCTCCTCATACAGCAAGAAACCAACGCGCGGAGATTTTAACCAGAGAAAAAAATATATAAACTTAAGACTGTGGATCTGTATGATCAGAAAGAGCAGAATTAACTCTCCAGAATACATGAGAAATATTATAAAATACACGAGCAGTTTATTTAATAATCTTTGCATGTATTAAATCACCTTAGTGAGCTTCTATAGATTAATCAGAATCTTATTAATTTTAATGTTGGTTTTACTATTTTTAGTATAGCTATCCTAGTGATGAATAACTAGTTTTCTTTTTTATTTGTTTTTATTTTCTTTTATAAACATATTTTTAAGCTTTTTTGTGATTTTGTTTATATTATTTAATTTTTTGTTTTAATAGGACCGTCATATCCATAGCACTAAGGTTCCTTTAGGTAGTTAATAGGCATCCTCTAGCCAACTTCCTTACGGCTTTGATTGGTCAGAATCATATTATTAACTGTGTTCTTCACCAATGTGACCCTCACTTGATATCTGCTGTCCAAGATAAACGTACGTGTCTGTTATCTCCAGCTTTTCTCCATCAATCGATAAATCTTCATTTCTTGTAAAAGCATTGAACATCACTTTTGTCTTCTGAAAGTTCATTTTTAATCCCACTTCTTTACTCTTGTCAGCAAGTTCCTGGATCATACTCTGTAGCTCTGATGGGGTAGTTGCAAAAATGACTATGTCATCAGCAAAACGAAGGTGGGTTAGATAATCTCCATTAATCTTTATCCCTTTGTTTTCCCAGTTCAGTGATTGAAAGACATTTTCCAATTTGGCATTAAAGAGCTTCGGAGATATGGTGTCACCTTGTCTCACTCCCTTTCCAATTTTTATGTGTGTTGTATTTTCAAACAGCCGAATCTTTGCACTTGCATTTTCATAGATGTTATTAATAATATTAATGTATGCATCTTCAATACCGCAGGATTTCGGAGCCATTGCAACTGCTGATGGTTTCACCGAATCAAAGGATTTTCATAATCGATAAAAGCCATGCACAATGGAAGCTCATATTCCCTCGCTCTTTCAATTAGTTCTCTCAGTACGTGGATATGATCTATTGTGCTGTAGCCACTCCTGAATCCAGCTTGTTCTCTCGGTTGAGCCATGTCCAGTGTCACCTTCAAGCGGTGTGAAAGAACTTTAGTGAAGATTTTATAAACTACTGATAGGAGGCTGATAGGTCTGTAGTTATTGAGATCCTCAATGTCACCTTTTTTATGTAGCAAGATCATTGTAGCGTTGTTCCAATCCTCAGGAATTTTCCCTTCATTAAGGCATCTAGTGAAAATTTGGGAGAGTACTGTTTCGATTTCTCCACTTGCTTCTTGTATGATGTCTACAGGAATTCCATCTTCTTCAGGAGCTTTTCCCCGCTTCATGTTCTTGATTGCATGTGCAACTTCTGCTGGAAGGACTGGAAGAACTCTGGTACTGGTTCCTTTCATGATGTCTGGAGTACATGTATCATCCCTTTCATATAATTTGGAGTAGAAATCTTTCACTCTTGTCAAAATTTCGCCTCTATTTCTTGTTACAGAACCATCTTCTTTTCTCAGTGCCATAATCTGTTTTTTCCCCTTACTGAGATGTCCCTTTGCTATCTTTAGGCTTTGGTTGTTTTCAATTGTTTTCCTTACTAGTTCACAGTTGAATTTCCTTACGTCTTTAGTGATACTTTTTCGTACTGTCTTGCATAGCTCTATATATTCCACTTTGGAAGTCACATCTTCTTTAGTTGTCCTCATCACTCTTCTTTTTTGCATCAACAGTTTGGTTTTTCCTGATAATTTGTTCACATGCAATTTGTTCTTAGACCCAGCAAATTTTGTTGCTGTTTCCATAAGAGCTATGGTTATTTTTCTGTTAACTTCAGAAATATCCACTTCTTCCGATGTTAGGCCTTCTAAAGCAGAGAATCTGTTCTTCAGTTCCAATTTGAAGGTATTATGGTGTTTTTTAAGGTTGGTTATGTCAATACATTTTGTTTGTCTTATGAGCTTGCTACGTTCGAGTTTAGTGTTGAGGTGCATCTTACATCTCACCAATCTATGGTCACTGCCTGTGTTGAACTTGTTTAGCACACTGCAGTCTTCTATGACGAATATTTTGTTACACATAATAAAATCAATTTCACTTGTCGTCCCATTTGGATGTCTCCATGTCCATTTCCTGTGTGGCTTTTTCTTGAAAAAGGAGTTCAAGATGAAAAACCCTTCTGCCTCTGCAAACTCTACGAGAGTATTTCCACGCTGGTTTCTGTTGCCGTGACCGAATTTACCTACTGAAGTTTCATTCTGTTGCCGTTGCCCTATTTTTGCATTGAAATCTCCCATAATTATCTTCAAGTGCTGCTTACCTTTATTATTTAGATCACGAATTTCCTCATAAAATTCTTCAATTTCTTCTTCAGCATGACTTGTGGTGGGTGCATAAGTTTGAATAATCTGAGCCTGGTATCTTCTCGAGAGTTGGATAACGAGTCGTTCAGCTCTGTCAGAGGAACTTTCAACTTCTACAACTTTATCCTTCAGTTTCTTGTTTATTATAAATCTAACACCACTAGTTCTGCCAGTATCTGTCCCACGATAGTAGAAGAGATGTCCACTTTTCAATTCAATGAGATCTTCTCCTTTTCTCCTTACCTCACTTAGCCCGACGATGTCCCACTTGATCCTTTGTAGTTCCTCTTCCAATTCAAGAAGTCTTGAATCAGAAGATAGGGAGCGTCCGTTGTACGTAGCCAAGGTCAGCATCAAATGGCAGCCTAGTTCCGGTCCTCCGGGGATTCTTAGCACCCTCTGCCTTCATGTCGCACTGGCCGCTGCCTTGGCCCGGTGCATTCCAGCTGCCGGAGACTGAGGGCCAAGATTTAAGTTGTGGAGTCATTTTGGAGGGGTTTGGCCATAACTCACCACGCTGGCCAAGCGGGTTGGTGAGTGTGGGATAGCATTTCCTCTAATCCCGATGGTATAGTTATACCGCTATTGGCGGTCGTCAGAGCCCCTTTAGTGGGAACAGGATGTACCACGAGAAGGCGGGGTTGACATTTGTCAAGGAGAGGCTGTGATGTTACGCATCACCTGACCTTACATCCACACACACATATATATATATATATATATATATATATATATATATATATATATATATATATATATTCTCGAGAAGAAACAGGGCTCAGATTATTCAAACTGATGCACCCACCACAAGTCATCCTGAAGAAGAAATTGAAAAATTTTATGAGGAAATTCGTCATCTAAATAATAAAGGTAAGCAGCACTTGAAGATAATTATGGGAGGTTTAAATGCAAAAATAGGGCAACAGCAACAGAATGAAACTTCAGTAGGTAAATTCGGTCACGGCAACAGAAACCAGCGTGGAAATACTCTCGTTGAGTTTGAAGAGGCAGAAGGGTTTTCATCTTGAACTCCTTTTTGGAGAAAAAAGCCACACAGGAAATGGACATGGTGTCATCCAAACGGGACGACAAGTGAAATTGATTTTATTATGTGTAACAAAAAAATCGTCATAGAAGACTGCAGTGTACTAAACAAGTTCAACACAGGTAGTGACCATAGATTGGTGAGATGTAAGATGCACCTCAACACTAAACTCGAACGTGGCAAGCTCATAAGACAAACAAAACATAACCAACCTTAAAAAACACCATAATACCTTCAAGTTGGAACTGAAGAACATATTTTCTGCTTTAGAAGGCCTAACATCGGAAGAAGTGGATATTTCTGAAGTTAACAGAAAAATAACCAAAGCTCTTATGAAACAGCAACAAAATTAGCTGCGTCTAAGAACAAGTTGCATGTGAACAAATTATCAGGAAAAACCAAAATGTTGATGCAAAAAAAGAAGAGAGATGAGGACAACTAAAGAAGGTGTGACTTCCAAAGTGGAATATATGGAGCTATGGAAGACAGTACGAAAAAGTATCACTGAAGACGCAAGGAAATACAAATGTGAACTAGTGAGGAAAGCAATTGAAAACAACCAAAGCCATCTCAGTAAGGGAAGAAAACAGATTATGGAACTGAGAAAAGAAGATGGTTCTGTAACAAGAAATAGAGGCGAAATTTTGACAAGAGTAAAAGATTTCTTGTCCAAATTATATAAACGGGATGATACATGTGCTCCAGACATCGTGAAAGGTACCAGAGTTCTTCCAGTCAGCCTAGAAGAAGTTGCACATGCAATCAAGAACATGAAGCGGGGAAAAGCTCCAGGAGAAGATGGAATTACTGTAGACATCATACAAGAAGCAAGTGGAGAAATCGAAACAGTACTCTCCCAGATTTTCACTCGATGCCTTAATGAAGGGAAGATTCCTGAGGATTGGAACAACGCTACAATGATCCAGCTACATAAGAAAGGTGACATTGAGGATCTCAGGAACTACAGACCTATCAGCCTCCTATCAGTGGTTTATAAAATCTTCACTAGAGTTTTTTCACACCGCTTGAATGTAAAGCTGGACATGGCTCAACCGAGAGAACAAGCTGGATTCAGGAGTGGCTACAGCACAATAGATCATATCCACGTACTAAGAGAACTAATTGAAAGAGCGAGGGAATATGAACTTCTATTGTGCATGGCTTTTGTCTATTATGAAAAAGCCTTTGATTCGGTGAAAACATCAGCAGTTACAATGGCTCTGAAATCCTGCGGTATTGAAGATGCATACATTAATATTATTAATAACATATATGAAAATGCAAGTGCAAAGATTCGGCTGTTTGAAAATACAACACACATAAAAATTGGAAAGGGAGTGAGACAAGGTGACACCATATCTCTGAAGCACTTTAATGCCAAATTGGAAAATGTCTTTTAATCACTGAACTGGGAAAACAAAGGGATGCAGATTAATGGAGATTATCTAACCCACCTTCGTTTTGCTGATGACGTAGTCATTTTTGCAACTACTACATCAGAGCTGCAGAGTACGATCCAGGAACTTGCTGACAAGAGTAAAGAAGTGGGATTAAAAATGAACTTTCAGAAGACAAAAGTGATGTTCAATACTTTTACAAGAAATGAAGTTTTATCGATTAATGGAGAAAAGCTGGAGATAACAGACACGTACCTTTGTTTATCTTGGACAGCAGATATCAAGTGAGGGTCACATTGATGAAGAAATGAATCGGCGTACAAAACTTGCCTGGAGAGCTTTTGGAAAAAACAGCATAATTTTCAAGAGCAATATGCTATTATGTCTTAAAAGAAAAGTGTTTGATCAATGCATCCTTCCAGTGCTTACGTATGGTGCAGAGACGTGGACCTTAACTAAAAGAGACATACAAAGACTGCAGACAACTCAAAACAGCATGGAGAGGTGCATGCTTGGTGTAACCAAGAGAGATAAGAAGAGGAACTCGTGGATCCGAAAAATGACAACAGTGGAAGACATCATGATCAGAGTTAAATCCCTGAAATGGCAATGGGCTGGACATACTGCCAGAATGACAGACCATCGATGAACAGCCGAATTTCAGATTGGATACTAAGCGAGAGTAAAGGACCCAGAAGAAGACCACATTGGAGATGGGTGGATGAAATTCGAAAGTATGCGGGGGTGACATGGAGGAGACTGGCACAAGACAGACCGTTGTGGAGGAAACTTGGGGAGACTTTCGTCCAGCAGTGGATTGATAATGGTTTACCATGATGATGATGATGATCCATGTCACCCCTGCATACTTTCGAATTTCATCCACCCATCTCCCATGTAGTCTTCTTCTGGGTCTTTTCCTGTCCCT
Source organism: Macrothele yani (assembly GCA_039090855.1). NCBI lineage: Eukaryota > Metazoa > Arthropoda > Arachnida > Araneae > Macrothelidae > Macrothele > Macrothele yani. Next base: position 47,705,622 of record CM077004.1, read on the forward strand.
TGGAATCCAATCTAAAATTTCGGCTGTCCATCGATGATCTGTCCTTCTGGCAGTATGTCCAGCCCATTGCCATTTCAGGGATTTAACTCTGATCATGATGTCTTCCACTCTTGTCATTTTTCGGATCCACGAGTTCCTCTTCTTATCTCTCCTGGTTACACCAAGCATGCACCTCTCCAGGCTGCTTTGAGTTGTCTGCAGCCTTTGTATGTCTCTTTTAGTTAAGGTCCACGTCTCTGCACCATACGTAAGCACTGGAAGGATGCATTGATCAAACACTTTTCTTTTAAGACATAATGGCATATTGCTCTTGAAAATTATGCTGTTTCTTCCAAAAGCTCTCCAGGCAAGTTTTGTACGCCGATTAATTTGATGAAGAAATTAATCGGCGTACAAAATTAATCGGCGATGATGATATATGTAGTAAAAAACAACAAAAAGAAGAAAGCAAAAACCAAAAGCAAATTTGAAATTCCAAAGTGCCAAAGGCTGCATAGAAGAAAGATCAAACCAGGACAGAAATGCAAAACTCAAGAAGCAAATTTTGAAAAAACGAAGACTAACAAAACAAAAAGAACGAGAAGGAGCAGAAGAACAACAATTACCAATCCCCAACCGTCCGAAGCAGGCAAGCTCCAAACGATGGAAATCAAACGATCAGAAGAACACAGGGAGGCAGATCAATGACTGGTTCTCCGATGGCTTCGTCAAGGGCAAGCATAAAGAAAATCACTCATTAATCTACTGAGACCAGGGAATTGTGTGTTTCTGCTAATTTAGTTTGCTACAAGGACAGATTAAATTTTGGGGGTAAAATTGTCAAATTAAAATGGGATTTTTTAATAAAACCAATCCAGCAAACTAAAAATCATTGCCCGACCGCACAACAACCAAGATAAGCACAACGAAAAACGAAAGGAAGGGAAACGAGCATCCCAAAAAATATCAAAACCAGGGGAAAATTAGTATTAGAATAGCGGGAAGAACCTAACCCCCCAAAAAGGGGACAGAAATGATAGCTTAAAGCTGGTCACGGTAAAATGGAAAACTTTGTCCTGTCACAGAAAAATAAAAGCAGGATAAAATACAATAAAAGCAGAAAAAAAAATCAAACAATAAAAAGGAACTTCACATTTTGAAAAAAGCAAATTCAAAACAACAGTTTTAAGAAAAAAGGAACATTGTACAGATACCAAAAAGAGAGAAAGAACCCAAAAAACCGAGTTGATGCCCCAGAAAAGCAAGGTAAATGCCCAATACCCACAGCAAAAATATTTAAAAAAATAATAGTTTAAAACCAAAGTACTAGGTAAGTCACAGAGAAGCAAATTATATACCCTAGACATACAAGAAAACATTTAATAGTTAGTTAAGTTTAGTGCACATCTATAATAAACAAAAATTCACTCCATTCCTAAACAAATAAAAAAATAAACAGCCTACAAATAAAATAAGAAATGAAGTTACTTGTGATGCGGTGCTTTGCTGGTACAAGTTAAATTATTTACAAAATATTGTTCTAATCATAAAGCCCAGAGGAAGGCTCAAAACCTACGAAAATTGAACTCGAAACAAACCTTTGCAAGAACAACAAAGGGACAAAAAACGCTGACCAAAGTGCCGCGGAAAAACTTTAAACGCTGTCAAAGCTAACAACCTACTTGCAAAGAGTGAAAAAAACTCAAAAATAAATTATACATAAAAAATAAAATAAAAATTATGAGAAGAAACAAACTGAAGACAGAAAACGACTTACCAGGCCTGGGAAGTGCATGTGTACTGTCCTCTGGGGTGGAAAAAACTAACTGCAGGCATGCAGGGGCATGTCCATCGGAACGCCATCTGGCGTCCAACTTTTGAAACTTCCTGGGATGCATAACAGTGAAGTTTCTCAGAGTAAACCTCAAGTAACAGACTTAATGCTCTGAAAAAACCGCTACGAGTTTTCAGAGCAAACCTAAATACTAAAATGCCATTCCTGGGAGTAGGGAATATGTATCTCTGCTCCTAAGAGTTGAAAAAGTATTACATAACCTATTTAGCAGCGTTATTCCCAAACCTTTGAAATTTAATTATTACTATTTTTTTCTTTGCTTTTATTTTTATAAATGTTTTTAGGAATTATTTTCTTAAGAGGTTTTTGCTTTTTTCGTAAATTTAAAAAAAAAAAAGTATTACCTTTTTTTGTTAATCAAAGGAGAGGGATAGAATAGTGTATTATAGGTACCTTAAAAGAGAGTTGACCACATCATTGCCTAAACCTCTAAAATAGCTTTAATTTAGACAATTCATTCGGTCAACAAGATTTATATTAAATTAAGCCTTCCATCCTAATTTTATGCTTGAGAACTATTTTTCTTAATGCAATTTTTAAGGAGTTTCTAGGTACTTGATTTTCAAGAAACTGTTTGATTAAAACGATAACATGTTTTTCTAGTTCAGAGTTCAAGCTACATATTCTAGAAAGCCTTAAGACTTGGGATATGAATACATTTTCTATTACTTTATTGGAAATATTGCTCCACCACAAACCATATTTGACTATTTTAAATTTAAACTGATTTCTCTTATCATAAAGGCTTATGATTGGGTTGCCTGCATTAAGATTTATAGCTAAATCCAAAAATTCAAGAACTTGGTTATTATCATTGGTTTTATTTAGTTTAAGGAATTTTGGATAAATAGCTGCAAAGTCTTTTTCGATATTTCCTGAATTATTTAAGCAAAGTAGGTTATCTATGTATCTGTAGGTATGAGAATAACTTACCTGATTGGAGGAATTTAACTTCATGAACTGAAATTCTTTGAAGAACAAGAATAAATTGCATACACTCGTGGAATGGGGACACCCCATAGGGATTCCATTAGCCTGTTTGTAAAACTTGTTATTGTAGAGGAGAAAATTATTTTTAATACAGCAATTTAGAAGTGTATGCCAAGAACTTTCCGAAATGATGCTGGAGATTTTAAATTCATTAAAGAGTAACTTGAGGGTACTGATAATGTCTTCTAACGGAAGGCTGGTATACAGGTTTTCAAAGTCATAGCTATTGGCCTCAGCGGGCTTGTAATCAAGAATTTCTGAAATGACCTCAGCATTGCTTTTAATAATCCAGAAGTACTTACATGTTAGGTTTACCTTGGGTTTAATAATGTTTAAAACCTTCTTCAGAACTGATTCACTCTCTGTTTTTGGCATCTGTATATTGTTCCTTATGCACCTTTTGCTTCCTTTTTCTTAAAACTGTTGTTTTGAATTTGCTTTTTTCAAAATGTAAAGTTTCTCTTTTGGTTTGATTTTTTTCTCCTTTTATTGTATTTTATCCTGCTTTTCTTTTTCTGTGATAAGACAAAGTTTTCAATTTTACACTGACCAGCTTTAAGCTATTATTTCTGTCCCCTTTTTTGGGGGTTAGGTTCTTCCCGCTATTCTAATACTAAATTTTCCCCGGTTATGATATTTTTTGGGATGCTTGTTTCCCTTCTTTTCGTTTTTCGTTGTGCTTATCTTGGTTGTTGTGCGGTCGGGCAATGTTTTTTAGTTTGCTGGGTTGGTTTTATTAAAGAATCCCATTTTAATTTGACAATTTTACCCCTAAATTTATTCTGTCTTTATAGCAAACTAAATTAGCAGAAACCCACAATTCTCTGGCCTCAGTAGATTAATGAGTGATTTTCTTTATGCTTGTCTTTGACAAAGCTATCGGAGAATCAGTCATTGATATGTTTCCCTGCGTTCTTCTGATCGTTTGATTTCCATCGTTGGGAGCTTGCCTGCTTCGGACGGCTGGGGATTGGTAATTGTTGTTCTTCTGCTCCTTCTCGTTCTTTTTGTTTTGTTAGTCTTCGTTATATATATATACAAGGGCCAAAAACTGAGCAGAAACAAGACACAATAACCGATAAAATAGCTTACGTCCGAAAGTAGCGCATGCAGGAGCTGGTCAAACGGTGAAGCAATATATGAAGTGTACATTATGACGATATAAAAAACCTCAACGCATAGACAAAGAACAAATGATGAAACATAAAACGGTAAACCATGAACTGTCTTCATCAGGAGAGTACCAGTACATGTCAGGAGCAGCTGTTCTGATGTCAGTGAAAGGTATGTAAAACACCAAGTACCCCCGAACAGTACACTCTTAGCTGCGAACTCTAATGCAAGACCGAACGAAGAAACAAAAGAAAGGAGAGACGTCGAACAGCATATAAATAGGCGAACATTTTTGGTGTGACGCTGACGGTGACATTATAGTGTAGGGGGAAAAGTAGTGCGCGAAATCTGATAAAATGAAGGTGGAGGGGAAGGAGGTTAGTATTGGTAGCTGTTAGTGATCCATCAAACAGCATTTTGAAAACCTTGTAAATTAACATTGTAGGATCATGGGTTATTAATCGTGTGAAGGTCGAAATTTGTGTGCATGGTCGTATTGTAGTTGGCGAGGAACTGTTGAAAATATTTTTGAGGAAACGAATTGGCAAATGATTTTTACGCAATTGAAGATATGGGATTCGGAAATTTCTAATGATATTAGCTGGATTATTGCAAATTTTACAAATTGTGAAGTAACGTTGTTGCGATGCACAGAAATTGAGATATTTAAGGTCCAGTATGAATAATAGTTAATTCTGAAGTGAAAATTACGACGTTTATCGTAGACATCTGTCTCAATACTTTTACCATCAGTGAAAGAAATGTCGATATCCAAATAATGTATTTACATGACCATCTTGCATGAAAGATTTTTTAAAGTGTTAGAGCTGATGGATATACACTGTATTGACAAAAGTCATCGGACACCTTGAAGAGAAACACAACATAGCATTTATTGACATACATTAGTATGGTGTTGGTCCACCTTTGTCCTTAATGCATGCACTGACCCTTCGAGACATGCTTTCGACAAGGTTTTGGAACACAGCGATAGGTATGCGCTTCCATTCAGTACATAATGCTGCCGCTAACTGCTGCTTAATAGTAGGCCTTGGTTCCAAACTTCTTATGCGGTGCTCTAATTCATCCCATAGGTGCTCTATGGGATAAAGATCAGGGCTCTGTGCTGGCCAGTCCACACACTATACGGAATTATCGTCAAACCACGCCTTAACAGTCTTTAATTTATGGCTCGGTGCATTATCCTGCTGGGACCAAGAGGGCTGGGTTCCATAGTATTGCCACAGAGTTGGTAGGGCATAATTGTCCAGAATATCGAGGTAGACGTGCTGGTTAACAGGTTTGTCCACGATAATCAATGGGCCGGGACCATACCACGAAAAACACCCCCACACGAGTACACTGCCAGCTCCAAACTTGATCGTAGGAACAGTACACTGTGGTACAGGTGTGATGGGTATAACGCACGATTTGGATGCTTTTGACCGAAGACAGATTGTAGGTGCCCACCGGATGGATTCCATCTCGGAAGTGGTGTACATTGTAGGGTTTTTCCGTGCTGCAGTGTCCAAAGTGTTTCGAGAATATGAAAATTCTAACAAAAGAACTAGCTCCCGAACGAATTGCGGAAGTGTACCAGATTTGACAGCTCATGGTGCATGCTGTTTGGACCGCATTGTTCGAACTGATAGGGACAAGACAATATCACAAATCATTACTGATTTGAACAGTAGATCAAACCACCATGGCAGTACAAGGACAGTACAGCGTGGTTCGGGAGTCAAGGCCCAAAAGGATTCGTCCCATGTTAGTGGCATCACACCAATCTCAATGCCTTGTTAGGGTAGAAGCACACCGACACTGTACCAAAGAGGACTCAAAGCGGATGGCCTGGAGTGATGAATCCACATTTAAACTGCATAGAGACAATGAAAGAGAGTGCGGATCTATCGTCGACGTCATGAAACCATGGACCTTTCATGTCAATTTGGAACAGTATAGGCCGCAGGTAAGCTCATGAAGCCATGAACCTTCATGTCAAGTTGGAACAGTATAGGCCGGAGGTATAGCTGATGAAGCCATGGACCCGTCATGTCAAGTTGAAACAGTATAGGCCGGAGGTAGCTCAGTGACGAGCTGTGGTGTCTCCACCTGGAACTCTTTGGGACCTTTGCTACATGTACAGTACATTTTAAGTGTCCCCAAGTATCTGGACTTCCAGCCGACCATTTATACCTAATCATGTCGAGGATGCATCCTAGTGGCAATGGCGTATTCCAGCAAAATAACTGCCTGTCCCACAGGTCCTACGTGGTTACTGCATGGTTTCAAGAGCACAGCGAGTTTGAAACGCTTTAGTTGCCACCTAGAAATCCAAATTCAAATCTCGTCGAACATCTTTGGGACACCTACCTATAATGTCTATCGTTTCATCGTCTTTACCTCCCTTCTTAAAACATTATCTATCGTTCTATCAGTCACTTGAACTCGTACCACCGTAACTTCGAAGTCTCAAGCGCCGGATACCTAGCACACAATAAATCTTTAATTATACGCTGAACTAAACTAGACGGCCCAACGGCCAGAAGAGAGCAGACTTTAATTACTTACATAAATTATATTTATTGGTTGTTTCAGGAAAAGCATAAACATGCTATACGGTACTTCCAATTAATCAAAGACGATCATCACATCCACATTAGTTACAATGCTAAACCTTTATCAACTTAGGTTCGACTTGTTTACATCCAACAACAACAATTTGCGACAGTACCAGAGAAGACTTTAGATCTTTTGGGGCCCTAGGCGCTAAAAGGTTCAGGGGCCCCCTCCCCCTTCAGAAATTTTCATCCGTCAGATTAAAAAAAAGGGGAGGGAGGTCAAGAAAAAGGTTTTTTTCGCTTTTTTAAAATGCCATTGCTTCCTATTATTAGAACGTTCTGTAAGAAACAGTGCTAGTGTAATAATTTTGTCTGTCCGTGCACATCGAACTTTTTTGATTTCAGAGATATTTCAAAAATTATTTTTGCGGCTAATAGGAAATCAATGGATATTAAGTTTGGCAATTTTAATATCCCATATACTTCATGCACAGCAGTTATCATAAATAGAATTTTGAGGCTAATAGGGAATCAATGGATGTTAGGTTTGGCACTTTAAATACCTGTATCCCATTTATACCTGCACTGCAGTTATCAGAAACAGAAGCATACAAATTAAATGCAAAAGATCCGGTTTATAAATGGAAAAGTAGGAACTGCAGGTTTTTGAGTAAGAGGGTCGTTGAAACTTTTTATTGCTTTTTCAAAAGCTACTCTTAAGTCGATTTAAGGAATAGAAAAGGTGAGAATACTTGATAATTATCAGTATTAAACCAAGGGAGCAGAAAGTAATGAGAAAATGTTGTTGCAATACAATATAAATTACTTTTAACACTATTAAATAAGATAGTGTGATGTTCTCAAATTTATTTATTTTTTCAGCCTAAATAATAACAACTCTTTTGGTGGTTTAAAGGGATTAGGGTCGAGAAAGAACTTGATTGTCCTAAGAAGAGTTATCCTGTGAAGAATATTTCTTTCGTCATTGATTATCCCACCACAAAGGAAATAAACTATTAACAGCAAACACGCCCGATCATCATGAACATTTTTATAAGTACTCCTCATCGTAACTCGGGAAGAAGGTGGGAAGGTTCCAACACAGATGTGTTCCATTGGCTGGAAGTAGCATGAAAGCAATTAATAGCACAGCAGGCGAGTTAAGAATTCGCCTTAAGCAATGAAAAGTGTGGGAAGCGTGAATACCTTCTTTACCAACCACTACAAGGAACTCAAAATTATTTTAACCGTTACTTTCAAAATACGTACATCGATAAGAACTCGAAAATTCGGAACATCACAACAGCAAGAAAAAATATGTTATTTTTAATATGAGAAAGTAAAATATCAATTGACAATACAAAGTAGTCGCTTTAAGAATTGATTTGCTTCGGTCCGTGAAAACCGAAACTGAAATCCAATTATATGTTTTCGGGGCCCCTCAAACAGCGAGGCCCTAGGCGCGCGCCTAGTGCGCCTAGCCGGAAATCCGCCCTTGGGCAGTACTCTCTATATAATAAATCATGACTTCGCAAACAACAATTTTTCGCTGCTTGCTTTAACATTATATCGCTCGTTCTCATCTGTCAACACACACTATGATTCAAGACTGTTGCCAACACCATTCAGCGAGGGATAAAATATAACGTTAAGGTAAAAAACGCTTAAAGAGAATAAACTCAAAATTTACATAAAGAAGGAAATTAAAAATGAAAGTTAAATTAGAGCATATACCGTCGAACAGGCTGTTTGGGCATGTGTCCCATCAGCTACGAACCTCAGCGAATAATAGACACCTTTGGAGGAGATATGGCTGGTGATACCTGCAGAACATTGTCGTAAGCTCATGGAATCCGTGCATCATCGTGTGGTCCAACACGTTATTATAGGCAGGTATCTCTAATTCAGTAGAACTTAGTGTCCAGTGAAGTCATTTATATAAAATTACTTCAAACCTAGTTTTTATAATGACGATCATATAAAACTACCTCTCACTCAGTTATCTTCATAACGGAAGTTATAAAATATAACCTCTACCTCAATTATCTTCATAACGAAAGTAATAAAATGTAATCTCTAACTCAGTTATCTTCATGACGAAAGTTGCAAATTATAACCTCTAACTCAAGTATCGCCGACTCTTGCTCCCAGTAAAATTTTGATGAAATTTTATGAGTCAAACGCAACAGAAATGGAACAGGTCAAAATATTGTGACCAGAACCATCACCCCCTAATAGCTTAACAGGCCCGCGCACCAAACACCGGAAGCTGCGTGACGTAGGGGAGAGAGTAGGCTGATGCCCGTGGTGGGTGGTCGAGCATGCATGTGCTGCTCACTCTGTGTAAAGCGTGACTGCCGATGTATTGGTTGTTCTTGTCAAATTGTCAACTAAGTTTATTTTCATAAAGGGATATTAAGTGTCTGAACTCTAAGGTAAGTGGAAACCTTTTGTTAACCTTATTTAAACTACTCGTAAAATAAAAATTTTGAACTAGAAAATTTTAATTTGGCTAATTTTATAACCTAATGCATCTCACAGCGGGAAGTCAAAGCACTGAAAAGATTTTTGAAAAAATGAAATTTATGTTTGTAATGGAAAGAATAGATTACTTGTGTTGTTATAGTAACCCATAACATGTTTTTGATCCCAAGAGTAATATGTTGATACATTCGTACTTAGTTATTTAAGTGTTTAGGCAGCGCCAGATTAACTTTTTTGGGGTCCCTATTTCTGGGCACAAGTGCTTGCAAAATACCTATATCCTATACGAAATATATGTATGTCATGTACACATCAAAATTTTGAAGCATTTTTCTAGAAACCAACACATTGAAGAACTCTCGTGTGAGCAGTGTGTATGCTCTATCTGTGGTACGATGGGAATTTATCAGAACCATTCAATTTCTTAAAAATTAGGTGAAATATATCAGTACTACCTGGGCAAGAAATTATTTACTTGCCCATGTAGTAAAAGCTGGATGCGCAGGAAAATTTATCTTTTAAGATAACAAACCAGAACCCTAATTTTTTTTAAGTTAAAAATATGAACTGTTTTAACATGTTTGCACTTCCATTTTAAGGGTCTGTATTACAAATGTTCAATGCACAAACGTGTGTATATTAATATTTAATACGCTGATGCTAAAATTGGTATGAAATGGTTCGATGATGAAACTGGTGTTTCGGAAATTTAGTAATTCTGCCATGTTCCTTTTGTTAAAGTTTTCTCCCTTTGTCACTAAACATGAGAGGTCAGTTACATCAGAGGCATGCATCCTGTTGTTGATTATAAACAAAATTTGGAGCAAAACTAGGTTTCCGATTTCTGGACGTAGAGCATAACATAATTAAAGATGTGATATTGCTCTTTCCTTGGTACTTCGTAACAATAATACAACTTCCATTAATTAACAATGACATGAAACACGACATGTGATGACTGTCTTTTTTTTTCTTGTGTAGTAAGAAATTTTATTACAAACTTTTTTTATTTTAAAATTTAGTTACCATGCACAGGCAATTAGATGTTTTATTTACCTGCCCAAACGAATGATTTACATGCTCTGGGCATCTCGGGCATGGTATTTTTAAGCCTTGGATATTGTTATTTTTAAGAGAAAAAAAAGTACCTGGATCGACATGAATCTACATACTGTGGAAACTATCTTCTAAACAGACAAGATTAAGATTTTTAAAATACAAGTAGATATATATACTCGCTATTTTTTTTTTTTTGTAAACATTTGCTTAAAATGAGAGATCAACTTTTTATTCATTTATCTAGACTTATCTGTTTCCAGACTTCCTGCACTGTGTCTTCACAAGCTACAGCTATAATAACTGGAACTAATATACCTCATATTATCCGATAACTACTGGAAAGTGTGCATCCAAACGTGGGGGTGGGTGTCAATTTTTGTATGGGGAAAAACTTCTTTAATCCTTCATAGAATTAATTTTGAAACCAAAATCATAAAAAAAGGAAAAAACAATCTTTTTCAATAGCTTTAGTAATGACAAAACATTTGTGCAAAATCTTATACCATTGCTTTTTATAGTTTCTGAGAAAATGGTACATCAAGTTAGTCAATTTATAATGAAACATGTACATCTTTTAAAATACATCCTATAGTACCAAAACAATCGCTTAGATTTATTCAGTACAATCACTGCATGTGCATTTGTCAGGTTCTCAAAAAATATAATAATTATCTGAAAAAATACTTTAAGAAATTATTGGAACAAATTTCAGATTTTCTTAGAAATGTGTCTTTGAAATTCTTCAAGAAATAGCTAACGGACACATAATCAAATTGTGTTTGTGATACACAAAGAACTACACAACCATAATTATTTGTACATTGGCAGTTTTCCTGAATACTTCTTGAAAATCAAATTTCAGGAAATTTCTGCCAATAAGTTACTTGTATTTTTCCAGATAAAAAGAAATGCTTATATTGTGGATCCAAATAGTTTTGCTTAATGCCACTAATATACTTAATACAGATGTGTTGAACTTTGACAAGGTTACTTTTTTTGAAATAGTGCTCTGGAAGACAAAAATGATAAACTTTATATTTGCTTATCAAAATGAAGTTGTCCAAACACGCTACTAGATCGTACTAAAATTAGGAAAACTTGTTATGTCATTATTGTACGTTTAATAATGTAGCAATTGCATAATTTTCTTGAAATCTTAATTTATTTGATGCAATCAGTGGATCAAGCAGCAATTCACTGTATGTATGTTAAAACGTGTTTTATTGAACCTTTGGTAATAATTAAAAAACAGAAAAAAATTCAGTTTTTCTTGACCTTTTTTATATATTAGTGATCACGGATTGCATATAAAATACATTTTCACTAAAGGAATTATTTCATTACTAAAATTTTCATAGTCATAAGTTTGCAATGAATGAAATATCTGATTCCTTAAATTAGTCAATCGACATCTTTTGAAACGACGGCGATACTTCGTAATGGACCCTCAAACTAATCTTTCAAGTACAAGAACGATTTGTTCACAAGTACAGGAATCATTCGGTTAACTATAAAGACACTATAACTTCAAGTGAAACTACGACAACGGTTTATAATTTCGATTATAGGAATGGTTTATCACTTCCAGTGAAATGACAGTGATGCTTTCATTAAGTTGTCGAATCTGTCTTGCTTACCCTTTCAAGTCGAAATTATTGCTACGCTAAATTTTACGCTGTAATTTCCTTTTCTTCTGTATTTTAAAAGATTATTAAACAAACTTGTTAACTCTGCAGTTATTTAAAAACTAACACACAAGTTCTTATTTAAATGCAGTGAAACTCTAAAAGAACGCACGACCTGGTTAGTTGGTGTACGTAAAGACGCGTTCGTTCGCACATCGCCGTAATGCCCCTCTCCGCGACTACGGACTACTCTAGTGACGTCACAAATCGGTGCGCGGGCCTGTTAAGCTATTAGGGGGTGATGCCAGAACTCGTACTATGACTTTATCTGGATCCTACCCTCGCCCGAATCCACTAGACCAACATCAGATTAATCATTCTACTTCACGCACAGGAATAAAAAAGAGAACACCTCAAGGCTCTACATTAAATGGTTTCATTTTTATTTATTATTTACACGAGCAGAATGTTAAATGCACAAAAGCATGAATATTATTTCATTTTTGCATATGCAAATGAAACCGATGAAGGCATTAGGAACTGTGTTTTTTTCCTATACCACAAGGGAAACATCGGATCATATTGTCTGAAGCAAAAGATTGTAAATATTTACAGGCGTTTGTTTCTCCATGGAGATTTAATCTGGCCAAAGTCGGACTACCGAGCTCGTTTAACCGCACGAACCTTCATCTCTGAAGCTCATGTACACTTTTTGGGAATTTCCATTAGCGACAATGATTTAAGAACACTCTGGAATAGATCTTATAAAAGCCTTCCGCCGTAGTTTCGAGGAAGCAGAGGATAAAAATCTGGCAATAAGAGATTCTAAAAATGTAGAGCTCTGACCCTTAAGTAGAGCTTTAATAATGATTAGGGTTCGTGAAGTTTGTTCATATTTCGGCGTCTTCAGTACATGAAGCTTTGTTTGCACATAGACTTCGCGAAGAATGGAAGGAGAGAGGTTCTCAAAGAAGAAAGAATAGCTTTCACAAAGAAAGAAAGGAGGAGGAGTAGGATGAAAATGTTTCACTCTTTAAGCTCAAATTCAGTGGGGGCATAGGATTTCTCTTCAGAACCTGTAGAATATTGAAGGAAGCCATTAGCCACCTACGTCAGTTGGGTGTTACTAACGAACTAAAAATGAAAATCGAAATCTCATGTAACAGTATATTTATAAATGAAGGTGCATGAAAAGATACTCTGAAACACTAAGTCGTGCAGTTCCGTTAAAGTTTCAATCTAAGAATGTAAACGTGCAGACCCAGTAAAAAAAGGGGCACTTTTAAAATCAGAAGGTCGTTAATTCCTTATTTTTATTTATTTAGTTATCTGTTCTGCACGGTTTCGAAAATCTTTCACTCAAATGTTTTAAAAACAAGATAAGAAGCTTAAAAGCTTAAAAAGAATAAAGGAAATTTGTGAAAACACAAGTTTGTCCGTGACGGAGATTGAAGTCGCGCCTCCCTCACTCCGGAGTAAGTTGCTCTCCCAACTAAGCCACACGGACTGAATGTATCACTGCAGATTTATCGCCTTGACACGTGCTTTACCTGTGTAGTACGTTACATCATCTCCCTCTTAATTTTTTTTTCCTAAGCGAAGAACGAACTTAATTTTTTCTTTTTTTTTTCCTGAGCGAAGAACGAATTAATTCTAGACGATGTGTGGAACAAACATCACACATTTTTCGAAGAACCCATTTGCCAGTACATCCACTTATACGTTCGGGCGCCAATGTGAAAATACATGTTTGCCCGTGACGAAAATCAAAACCGCGCCCCCCTCACTCCGGAGTAAGTTGCTCTCCCAACTAAGCTACACGGACGGAATGCACCGCTGTAGATTTGTCGTCTTGATACGTGCTTTACCTCTGCAGTACGTCACAAGTTTCGTTAGCACAACAGCAGTTTTTCACCAGGGAATTGCGCAATGGAAACAAGACGTTAAAGTGCGTAAAAATTTGCCTTCCGTGCTCTAAAACTAAAGGAAAATTACAATTAGGGAAGCTCGAGACATGAGCTCCGAACTACCCCGTAAAGGATCTCAGAAGAGGGAAATGAGAAAAGACTTTGAGAATGAGTGAAATTTCAGTTCCGCGTTATAGAACTGAAAGAAAACAGTAAATCTAAAGTAACTGAGGCAAAGCGGGTTAAAAAGGGAGAAAGAAAAGGAAAAAGAAGCGTCCGTAGTCACCTCCATGGTATCGACCTATATCTGTAACTTGTATGTATGCAAAACACTGGTTCGGTTCTTTCCAAATTTAAAGACGTTTTTGCCTCTTTCAAGAGGTTTATACCAAAAATTAGAAATCACATGCAAAATATTTCCCATCAGGAGCTGTATTCGCTGAAGAAAAGAATTTTTCAAATTGGAGTTTTAGAAGCAGAGATATCGGGGAAAACGTAATTTACTTTTACGTTCTCTAGCGGAGAATCTATGCGTAACTTGAAAGAGTGACCATACCTAAAATAATCTTCGACATGAATGGAATCGAAAGGTAAAATAATTTTTTGAATTGGATTTTAGAAGCAAATATATGGAATGAAATGCATTTGGAATTCGATATCGTCTGCCTTTACGCCCCCTAGCGGCGAAATTGGTCATCATGAAAAAAGAAACGAAATAAAAGATCATCATGGAAAAAAAAAAAAAAAGAACGAAATAAAGGATCATCATGAAAAAAAAAAAAAAAAAAAAGGATCATCATTCACACATTTCAAGCTTCCTAACGAAAAAAGAATGTTTTAAAACGGACTATTAGTTGCAGAGATATGGTGTCTACAGGGGGACGGACAAACGGACAACATAAACACGATCTTTTTTACAAAAGACGTGCTAAAAAAATTAAGAGGGAGATGATGTGACGTACTACAGAGGTGAAGCAGGTGTCAAGACGACAAATCTGCAGCAATACATTCCGTCCGCGTAGCTTAGTTGGGAGAGCAACTTACTCCGGATTGAGGGGGCGTGGCTTTGATCCCCGTCAGGGACAAATTTGTGTTTTCACACAATGGTTTAGTGGATAGTTCATTTTGCCGTGATTGTTACTTCTTCATTTCACCTCTTCCACATAGAGAAACAATTGATAATGAAGAACAGCACACCAATTAAGTAGAAATTAGTAACACTATACTAGTGATTGGATTTATTGGTATAGGAATATATATACATAAATGTTTCCAAACTTTCGCACGTCAACCAGATGGCTTTTTCAAAGAAGTTAGACAGAAACTGCAAACTGAATAAGAGAACGCTTTAATCGGAAACTTGACAATAAAAAGATACGACGTTATATTCATTTAAAGATACGAGGTATCACGTTAGTTGTGCACGCCGTATTCTGGTACTTGAAGAACTGGTTAGCGTTACTTGAAGAACTGGTTCCAAATTCGAGGCAACTCAAAGCGTTACTTGAAGAACTGATTCCAAATTCGTGGCAACTCGAGTGAGACACTATCATTGCTGTATCTCTATTCGCCAAGTATCTACCAGAATACCACTTGCACAACCATCGAGCTTATATTAGATGGAGACACCATCGAGCTTATATTAGAGGGAGACACCATATAATATAAGTGTTTCCATGGTCGCAGCTAATCTGCCGCCATAGGTCACAGCTAATAGTTGGCGTGACGTCACATACAGGCAAAAAAGAACTAAATTATACCGTTGATGAAACAGTAAGCTTGTGTATAATTGATAAAGATTATTGAATTACTCATTTTATCTGTCTATACGCCTAGAAGCTTTTTTTTCCATTGGTTTCAAAGCAGCTTCTTTACTGCGGCTGCGTAGTGCCTGGATATGACGTCACTTGCAATACGGACGGTGACTTATGGCGGCCAGTGCTGGTTGGATAGGAGTGGTGTCTCCACCTAATATAAACTCGATATGCACAACCAACGTGATACCTCGTATCTTTAAATAGAAAAAATTAAATATTTAATAGTATCTTTAAATATCTTCAATGGTTGTGACATTAGACAACTAATGCAAGACACTGCATTCGAGGCCACTCTTCATATAATTGAATTGGCTGCATGGGCATCTTTCAAAGAGGTGACAACAGTTTTTACGCACTTTAAAATCCCCGGCGTGCAAAGATATTGTGTCTACAATGGTGATGGCTTATCACGAAACGGGCTGCAATATGTCCCTCCAATTTCATTTCCTCGACTCCCACATTGACTTCTTTCTATACATACAAGGGCTCCGTGAGCGGTGAACACGGAAAACGTTTCCACCATGAAATTTCGACAATACGTCGTCGAAGTCGTGACGTCACGGAATGGAGACTGGGCATAAACACACGTTGTTTACATGTTAGCTAACGTTAGTTTTATCGTTGGCGGCTGTCGATAGTCCTGTAAAATTGATTTTTTAAGGTGAAACTGAATATATTAGCTATGGTTCCAAGTTTTGCAGCATGCTGTAATCACCAGACTGTCAAAAATCAGTGTTCATTTTATATATTTCCGAGAAACAAACGGAAACAAAAAATGAAAATCCTCCAATTACGTGGCGTCAGTGAATAAACAAAGACATTGCTCTTTCCACGTTTAGCAACGCACAGCAACCAAAAATTGTTATTCGGCCGCCGCTAGGGAATTGAATCCCGGATCTCTCGATATCTAGCCGAGCGCGTTAGCCTTACACCACGGTGGCCAACAATCCACGGCGCTATGTGCGTTTCTCTGTCAGCATCTGACATTATAAATCCGTAAGAAAGAGCGGTGTCTTTGTTTATTCACTGACGCCACGTATTTGGAGGATTTTCACTTTGGATCTCGCCCTTTGGATTTAACTGTTATAATTAATATGTAGCCAGTGCCGTTAATGCCCGCCAGATGGAGACGTCTCAGTAGCTGAGCCCATCTTACGGATTTATAATGTCAGATGCTGACAGAAATACGCACATAGCGCCGTGGATTGTTTAGCCACCGTGGTGTAAGAATAACGCGCTCGGCGAGATATCGAGAGATCCGGAATTCAATTCCCCGGCGGCGGCCGAATAACAATTTTTCGGTTGTTGTGCGATGCTAAACGTGGAAAGAGCGATGTCTTTGTTTATTGGAAACAAAAATGTCGGCAAATGTGTAGTTTAACGTCTTAAACTATTTGGCTACGTATTTGGAAAAAATGAGATATACATCTGTATGTTAAAATAAGTAGTTTGATGACAAATGGTGAAAAATTTCACCTGTAAAATGCATTTTATAGATTTTTATCGTAAAACTTACCTTCAAGTAAGATGACGTGAACTTCAGCTGCGGCAGGCCTAACACAACGCTGCGGCGTACACTTCAAGCTTGGCTTCGCTGAAACGATGGTCTCGTTCCGGCGGCCATTTCGCTGGCAGAAGAGTACAAGAAGAACCGGGTACGTTCTTGCGGAGCCATCGTTATACTCCGAGGAAAGCTTGACGTGGCCGCCGCGGCGGTGTTCACGTCGTCGTACTTGGAGGTAAATTTTACGGTAAAAATCTTTAAAATGCATTTTAAAGATGAAATTTTTTCACCATTTGCCATCAAATTATATACTTATATATATAATCATCATCATTGTCAACCATTATCAATCCACTGCTGGACGAAGGTCTCTCCAAGTTTCCTCCACAACGGTCTGTCTTGTGCCAGTCTCCTCCATGTCACTCCAGCACATTTTCGAATTTCATCCACCCAACTCCCATGTGGTCTTCTTCTGGGTCTTTTCCTGTCCCTTGGAATCCAATCTAAAATTTCGGCTGTCCATCGATGGTCTGTCCTTCTGGCAGTATGTCCAGCCCATTGCCATTTCAGGGATTTAACTCTGATCATGATGTCTTCCACTCTTGTCATTTTTCGGATCCACGAGTTCCTCTTCTTATCTCTCCTGGTTACACCAAGCATGCACCTCTCCATGCTGCTTTGAGTTGTCTGCAGCCTTTGTATGTCTCTTTTAGCTAAGGTCCACGTCTCTGCACCATACGTAAGCACTGGAAGGATGCATTGATCAAACACTTTTCTTTTAAGACATAATGGCATATTGCTCTTGAAAATTATGCTGTTTCTTCCAAAAGCTCTCCAGGCAAGTTTTGTACGCCGATTAATTTCTTCATCAATGTGACCCTCACTTGATATCTGCTGTCCAAGGTAAACGTACGTATCTGTTATCCCCAGCTTTTCTCCATCAATCGATAAATCTTCATTTCTTGTAAAAGCATTGAACATCACTTTTGTCTTCTGAAAGTTCATTTTTAATCCCACTTCTTCACTCTTGTCAGCAAGTTCCTGGATCATACTCTGCAGCTCTGATGGGGTAGTTGCAAAAGGACTACGTCATCAGCAAAACGAAGGTGAGTTAGATAATCTCCATTAATCTTTATCCCTTTGTTTTCCCAGTTCAGTGATTGAAAGACATTTTTCAATGTGGCATTAAGGAGTTTGGGAGATATAGTGTCACCTTGTCTAACTCCCTTTCCAATCTTTATGGGTGCTGTATTCTGAAATAGCCGAATCTTTGTACTTGCATTTTGATGTAGATGTTATGAATAATATTAATGTATGCATCTTCAATACCGCAGGATTACAAAGCCATTGTAACCGCTGATGGTTTCACCGAATCAAATGCCTTTTCATAGTCAATAAAAGCCATGCATAATGGAAGTTCATTTTCCCTCGCTCTTTCAATTAGTTCTCTCAGTACGTGGATATGATCTATAGTGCTGTGGCCAATCCTGAATCCAGCTTGTTCTCTCGGTTGAGATATCTCCATTGTCATCTTCAAGCGGTGTGAAAGAACTTTAGTGAAGATTTTATAAACCACTGATAGGATGCTGATAGGTCTGTAGTTCCTGAGATCCTCAATGTAACCTTTTTTATGTAGCAGGATCATTGTAGCATTGTTCCAATCCTCAGGAATCTTCCCTTCATTAAGGCATCGAGTGAAAACTTGAGCGAGTACTGTTTCAGTTTCTCCACTTGCTTCTTGTATGATGTTTACTGTAATTCCATTTTCTCCTGGAGCTTTTCCCCGTTTCATGTTCTTGCTTGCATGTGCAACTTCTTATGTCTTCTAACGGAAGGCTGGTATACGCAAAGTGGTACTGCTTCATTAACAAGGGCATCCCCAGATATCTTATTCTAACCTCCTTGGGAGGAACGGACATTTGTTCATGCCCAGCGCCATCTTGTGACGTCACACTTCGACGACTTATGGAAGACCGATATAAGGGGAAGGGGAATCCCGCAATGCTGGCAGATTACTGTTGGGGTCATAGGCGCCGATTATGGGGAGGGGGGGGGTAAGGTCAATTTTGCCCCTCCAATAACTTTACTAGAGGGGGGCAGTGCCCACTGAATATATTTGTTCCTGTTTAAATAAGTTTTTGTTTTTGTGTGCGTATGTCATTTTGAAATGCGTGAGCTGAAATATTTTAAAAGAGGAAAAATGCTTTTCCGTGCTACTGAGACTATCGTAGGCTGTGCTAATTGCAAAAAAATAACATTTCTTTCCTTTATATAATGGTATTATTCTTCATAAGATGGACCAAGCTCCAACTTATGATGCCAAAAAAATAATAAATAACAAAATAAGAAAACTTTTTTTTTCATATTTAGTATTGCTCATTTGATTAGAAACTCATTTGATTAGAAATTGTGTTTGACATGTTCTCGTGATATGTGGTAAATGTTGAAGACAATTATCAAAAAATAAAATTAATAAATAAAAATATAGAAACGAATAATCTCTAGCGCCTTTATTTACCTATTTTTTGCACTTCTTATTCTTTGAGTAATCGCGCTAATTTCTCATTTTCTCATAAACGTTTGAAAATAAAATCTCTCCGGATATTTTATAAAATCACAAGCTGAATTATATTTTTTAAATATTAATATTCAGCAAAAGAATATTTTTGTTGCGTTGTTCATTTGCTGATGAGCAATTACAGTTGCATTTTAAAATATTCGTCGAATCTCGTAGTTTATCTTTTTGCCCCCTTTTTTTCGTCCTGACAATGGAAAAGACGTTCCTCCCACGTCTGACCTCTTCACGCCTGCCCCCCCCCCAACAATTTGGTGAAGTCGGCGCCCCTGGTTGGGGTTTATGAGGGAAACACCACGAACTTCATACAATGATGTGCCAAAGTACTGCATGACCTGCAAAAACCATGAATTTTTAAGTTTAACTCTTTTTAAACCAACTAATTTTCATAGTTATTTTCATATCATTAAATGCGAAATTAAATGGAGGTTTCAAAAATTTCTTAGTTTTTCCTGTTGCTACTTCATTTCTTAAGATACATTACAAAAATCATGACCAAGTCGAAATTATAATAAAAAGAATCATTTATCCAATAATTAAGTTTACAGCAATAAATCGCTTTTCTAATTCATAAGGAATGAAATAACATTTAAATACTGAAATATAATGAAGCAAAATTATAAAATGTACTTAATATTTTGTTGCCCAGCCTTTAGCTTTAGTCACAGCTTTGCATCTTGCTGGCGTACTGTGAACAAGGTTTTCTAAAAGATTTGTTTGAACAATAAATTCCAAATATGAATTACATCTTCAAGTAGTTAAATTTTGGCTGTTGGCTTCTTTTTTGATAGGACATACGACACTTTAAACCACAAATTTTCGACCGGGTTTAAGTCCGGTGACTTTTGGCCAATGAAGATGCTGAATATTTTTTTTTTCCTGAAACCACTTTTTCACTACTTTAGCACGATGACAGGGAGCATTATCATCTTGAAAAAATAAATTTGCCATCATAAAGTCTTCTAGATGATGGTAGCATCTTGGTTTCTAATAAACAGATGTATTTCGGAGCATTTACCGTACCATCGACAATATGGAGGTTCCCAACGCCATGTACACACTATAACGAAGTAAATTTCTCCGTCATTTCTGTCCACGCCAGGATTCGAACCCGGATCCCCTCATTCCGGAATATATACGCGGACGTTTTCTTCTGACTACTATCTGCCTTTATGTCATGTGCGTCCTGCTGGCAGGTACGTCACATCCCCCCCCCGAAAGAGGGCCGGGGGCATGGCCCACGGGTCAGCCGTCACCATAAATCGTTGCAGGCAGCCATCCACCGTAGAACGTGCACTTGAGAACTCCCAGTCAATCTTATGTGTGGAATGCAACGTCACACACATTTATTTTTCGAAGCGCTGGAGAAGGGATTCTCTGATTTTTCCTATTTCGCGGTGTGGAAATAACATCACACCATTGCGAGATTTTTGAACGGTCGGGTCATCCGGATAGTTCGGGCGCCATTATAACGAAGTAAATTTCTCCGTCATTTTTATCCGCGCCGAGGCTCGAACCCGGATCCCCTCATTCCGGAATAAGTCACTCTACCAATTGAGCTACGCGGACGTTTTCTTCTGACTAGTATCTGCCTTTATGTCATGTGCGTTCTGCTGGCAGGTACGTCACAACACATGCAGCTCCAAACCATGACCTTCACGGGATGTTTAATGGTAGTCACTAAGCAACTTGGATGGGATTCTTCATGCTTGAATCTCCTTACATAGGCACTACTTTGATTCCCATTAAGACAAAATTCTGATTCACCACTGAAAAGAACATTTTCCCATTGCTTGATTGTCCATGAGACATGCTGTTTTGCCCACTGAAGTCTATGCTGTCTTTGATTTAACAGTGGTTTATGCCTGCCTTTGCAGCCACGTAAGTCATAGTGAAGCAGCCTCCTCTTGACAGTAGGTATACTAATAGTAACATCAGTCACTTCAGACCACCTTTGAAGCAATTCAGATTAATGCCAAGCTTAGCTTCCTGAGAACTGTGTCTTGTCTGCCAAGCTTAGCTTCCTGAGCACTGTGTCTTGTCTGCCAAGCTTAGCTTCCTGAGAACTGTGTCTTGTCTGCCAAGCTTAGCTTCCTGAGCACTGTGTCTCGTCTGCGAAGCTTAGCTTCCTGAGCACTGTGTCTCGTCTGCGAAGCTTAGCTTCCTGAGCACTGTGTCTTTGTGTCTTGTCTGCCAAGCTTAGCTTCCTGAGCACTGTGTCTTGTCTGTCAAGCTTAGCTTCCTGAGCACTGTGTCTTGTCTGCCAAGCTTAGCTACCTGAGCACTGTGTCTTGTCTACCAAGCTTAGCTTCCTGAGCACTGTGTCTTGTCTGCCAAGCTTAGCTTCCTGAGCACCGTGTCTTGTCTGCCAAGCTTAGCTACCTGAGCACTGTGTCTTGTCTGCCAAGCTTAGCTTCCTGAGCACTGTGTCTTGTCTGCCAAGCTTAGCTTCCTGAGCACTGTGTCTTGTCTGCCAAGCTTAGCTTCCTGAGCACTGTGTCTTGTCTGCCAAGCTTAGCTTTCTGATCACTCTGTCCTACCTGGTTGTAGTGGATCTGGGCCTTCTATTGCGACGCATATTTTTAATATCACCAGTGTCTTTTACTTTCTTCAGTTGTCTAATAACTGTAGATTGATTACAGCCAGCTCTTTCAGCTATTTGCCTTAAAGAATATATTTTTTCATGCAGAACACATATTTTTATTCTGTCCACTGTGGACAGTTCCCCAGTTTTAACCATTATTGAGAATGTACACAAATTATACCCTAATAAAAACAAGAAGCGACCACTACAATGCTCTTAGCTCTGATTCAACCCTTATAAAGGCTGGAGTAGAATTAGGATAGCGTTAAGAAGCATAGAATCAGGTAAAAGAATGTATATGAATGTCCCTTTTGCAAAAATTAGTAGCTTTTGAATATTTAAGTTTTAAAATTCCATGCTATTAACCAGGTTTTACAGGCGTTTTAATATTTCAATTTTTTAGAACCTACAGGTATTTTTCGTAAAACCAATATTATTGCACTTTATTACTTGTAACACAAATGTGCACGTTATAATTAAAGTAAATGCCCTGGTTATATACGATTACTAAGTACTACGAAACACGTGCGCCAAAGTTACTCATATCATGCAAATTTTATTCTTTTAGAGAACTAAGGCCAGCCTCCTTGAAATGCCTCACGATCACACACGCAAAACACATAACGACAATGTTTAATGACCTTTCATAATTTATACGAAAATACACAACATAAGAGAGCAATTAAATACGTAACAATTAAGAATTATGGCACATAAAAAGTAAAACTACTTAAATGATTTGCATTTGAACATCAACACTGAAGTGCCAAAAGCCTTGGGATACGTACCTAATATCGTGTAGGACCACCTCTAGCCCGGCGAAGTGCAACAACTCGACATTGCATCGATTCCACAAGTGGCCGGAAGACTTCTGGGGAGATTTTGAGCCATGTCGTTTGAACAGCCGCCCAGAGTTCCCTGGTATATTTACGTGTGGAATCTTGGGTGCGGATGGACCTTTCCACCACGTCCCACAGTGCTGTCTATTGGGTTCATGTCGGGAGAACGTGGTAGTCACACCATCCATCGGAATTGTCCAGAATGCTCCTGGAATCAATTTTGGACAACTTGGGCCCGATGACATGGTGCATTGTCCGCCTGGAAAATTTCATCGTTGTTGGGGTATATAAAGTCCATGAAGGGCTGCAAATGGTCACCCAGAAGGACAACAAATCGATTACCGGTTAATGACGTGTTTACGAAGACCAGAGGACCCAAACCGTGCCACGTAAAGACACCCCACACATGTATGGAACCACCACCAGCTTGAACAATGCCTTGTTGACAGTTTGGGTCAATGACCTCCTGGGGTCTGCGCCACACCCGAACCCCACCATCAGCTAGTAACAACCGGTAGTGTGACGCATTGGACCGCACCACATGTTACCAGTCTTCCAAGGTCCAGTTACCGTGTTCAGGAGCCCAGGTGAGGCGCTGTGTCCAATGTCGTGGTATTGACAACGGCACTTTGATGGGTCTCCTGCTCCCATACTCCATGGATGCTAAATTACACTGCACTAACCTGATGGATATGTCTCTGGTACCTCCTGCATTGAATGTGGATGTTATTTGAGCCAGTGTCGCTTGTTTGTTAGCATGGACAATCCGGGTCAGACGCCTCTGTACACGGTCATTTATCACTCGTAGTTGGCCACTGCGCTGTCTACGGTCGGTGGTAATGCCTTCCACAAAGTATTCTCGGTACACACGTAACACCGTGGATCGAGGAAGGTTGAATGTTTGCACAACTTCGGAAATTGAATGTCCCATCCGTCTCGCTCCCATTACCATGCCTCGTTCAAACTCCGATGATTAACGTCGGCTTGCCGTAATCTTACTGACGATGTTTCACCCTGACTCACGAAATTACACCTCACAACTGATAAAAATCGTGGCGTGCGTCGGAGCCTTTATACGACGGTAGCGCCTGTTAAAAGTTTGCATACTGCTGTCCCATGACTTTTGGGACTTCAGTGTGTAAAGAAACACGTTTAGCGTAAACCGCAATGTTTTGGACTCAGTAAAAAAAAATTCTCTTGTCTGTGTTATAAAACAAATGACACAGGTCTCTGTTTCTTCGTCCCCGCTGTTATATACCTTTATATTATATTCTGAAGGATCCGTAGTTATATGCAAACAACTGTAATAATAACACCTTATTCTCATTGGTGTAAAAATTTCACTGAACTGATATTTCTTTCACATTCTCTTTCTAAACATGTATATATATATATATATATATATATACGTATATAGGAGCTATTCCTATGCCATGGAATAGCTCCTATATATGCTTGGAGTAGCTGCATTTCCATCATCCCATCATCAAGGAATAGCTCCTCAATTTGCTTGGAATAGCTGCATTTCCATCATCCAGTTTTTATGAACTAAAACCGCGAAAATGATTTCCAATTATTTTACTTATTTATTGAAAACAAAAACCAGAAATTAAAGTTGTCGTCAAAATGTTCTTGCTATTTCTTTAACCAGGTTCACATGGAGCTTCTGAAAAAAAAAAAAAAAATTGTAAAATCTTTTTTCTGAGGTTAGAGGCCCTCTTACCCGTGAGGCAACCCCCGTGACGCGGGGGTAGCAGGGGCTATCAGTACGCCCCTGGAACGGAGTCAGTTCGCATGCACTACCCAAAATAAAGTTGGGTTATCAATACTTCTCAGCCGCAACGGTGGCCGAATGGTACGAACCACTAGCTTCTAAGAATTCATCTGTGTTGTGCTCGGTCTCGAATCACAGGGAAGGCACGGCTTGGTAAGTCTGTTATACTACACGGGCTTACTCCTATAACCAGTAGTCACAGATAGGGATGTGAGAGGAGGCACCAACCTTCCTTTAAGTCCCCCTCCCCCAAAAATTATTTAAGCACTTAGAATACAAGGTTTATCCAAGTTCTCTAAAACCATTTAAGATTTTAGGGAACTTGGATAAACGTATGGTAGTTTTTCGGATTCACAAAAGTTTTGTTAAAAACTTTTCTTTGAGCTCACACTTCAGCCTACCCCTCCCCCTCCAATTTTTTTTTTTTTTTTTTTTTTGCGCTTAGAACACAAGGAGTGTGCAACCATTTAAGATTTTAGGGAACTACGATAAACGTCTGGGAATCTTTCTGATTCACACAAATTTGGTTAAAACTTTTCTTTGAGACCTCTCTTCATCGCCCCCCCCCCCCCCCCCAAAAAAAAACTTTAAGCACTTAGAACATAAGGAGATATAACGAAGTAAATTTCTCCGTCATTTTTATCCGCGCCGGGGTTCGAACCCGAGTACGCTTATTCCGGAACAAGCAGCTCTACCAACTGGCAGGTACGTCACATCTCCTGGTACGTTACATCATCTTCCCCCTTTTTTTTTTTTTTTCTTCGAAGTGCTGGAGAAAGGAATCTCTTATTTTTCCTATCTCGCGGTGTGGAAATAACATCACACCAATGCGCGATTTTGAACGGTCGGGTCATCCGGATAGTTCGGGCGCCATTATAACGAAGTGAATTTCTCCGTCATTTTTATCCGCGCCAGGATTCGAACCCGGGTCCACTCATTCCGGAGTAAGTTGCTCTACCAATTAAGCTATCTGCCTTTATGTCGTGTGCGTCCTTCTGGCAGGTACGTCACATCTCCTGGTACGTTACAGAGAGTACAACTTGGATAAGCGTATGTGAATTTTTCGGATTCACACAAATTTTGTTAATTTTTTTCCTTAAGCTCCCCCTAGCCCCCCCCCCCTTCTCCCCAAAAACATTTTTAAGCACTTAGAACACAAGGCGAGTACAACCATTTAAGATTTTAGGGAACTTGGATAAACATATGGGAATTTTTCGGATTCACAAAAGTTTTGTTATATTAAAACGAATCGTTTTTTGTTTTTTTTTATTTATGAACTGTTCCCCTAAATGAAGGGAATTATCGGAACGAAAATGTAAGACAAGAGATATTCCTCATATTACAAACTGAAATTCCTAAACAACCTTATGACTGCAAACATAAAAAAAAAAAAAAAAAAGAAAAAAAGATTAAAGGAAATGGCGTTAGTAAACTAAATTGTGAAGAAATAGTGGTGACTTGTTAAACAGCATGGTGGTTCGTATCTATATGGCTACCAGTACTACATACACTGAATAAATACTACGTACAGTGTGTACCTGAAAAGTTTTTTTCTACTAGGGATAACATCATCAGCATCGGGTAAAACTACATGAACGAATTTTTTTAGCAACATTTCTGCCAAACACTTCAAAATTTGAGCCCTTCCCCCGCATGATACTTAGTTCCCCTACAAACAGCCCCCTCAGTTCTGAGTTATTGGCGTCGCCACTGACCCCCCCCCCCTTCTCCCCAAAAATGCATAAGACTTATATATATATATACACCAAATGATGGTTCATATCAAATTATCAAATACATGTATTTCACTTGCATATGTGCTGAACCAAACATCCATACTAAAAACTTAAACATGGGAAAGAAATAATAAAAAAGGTCAAAAGGTAAGGAGACAAATTTGGCGCATCGTTTTGAAAGCTCGTATCTTCCCTATATTTCTGTCGCACCAATTGGATAAAAAGCGAGCTGCAGGAATAGCACCGATTCTTTGTTGTGTTCCTCGCAGTTCAGCGATAACCATCGTCTAGTTCATGGAAAATAACGACTTACTCATTTTTCTGCTATTACGTTTTCTCCTGCAGGGTTATTTCGACTAGAAAAGCAACCACCAGCGCATTTTCCTTTCCTTCCATTTTCTTTTCCACATCCCTTCTTACAATCCCCCCCCCTCTCTCTCTCTCTCTCTCTCTTTTGTTTTTATTTTTTTGTTGCCTTTGTCCTCCAAGCTAGTCCAACGCAAATAACTCAAATTTTGTGTAAATGGTGATTATAATATCATAAAATAACTCAGTTGGATTCAACTATTTCAAGTTACTTGTGCAGAGAAAACAATGAAATTTCTCTATTAGTCTTATTGCTGGTGCTGAGGAGACAATAAAATCTCGAAGAGTGTTCAATCGATTTGATTTCAGAGAAAAAGAATATAATAAGAAACATAAATAAAAAAACAAACAGGAAACTTGATTCTGGAAACCGACCTGCTAATGTATAAAATTAGCGTTGTTTTTGCGTTTAATTATGTTATTTAGCTCAGAAATGAGTGTTAAGGAAGATTGAAAACTGCAAAGCAAGTGACAAGTACTGGCAGGACTTTCGCTTCATACGATGCCCGCGGGGCCTACCTATACAGGCGAAGGATATTAGTGCATACAGAAAGGCAAAAGAAAATTAAGGAAACTGAAGCATCTAAAGAGATGTAAAACGTTCTTTAAAATAATAACGAAAAGTTATAGCAATAATAACACAAACAAAATTTAAGAATATTAAAGACAATCAAACGGTTGAACAGAATAATCTATGGGAAGCTTATGTTGAAAATCGTCTGAATAAAGATTTTTTTAATAAGATTTTTACCATTTTTAAATTAGGATTTTGGTCTGCTATTAGAGCATAGTTAATTCTTACATTTTCACTAGGAAACTGTCAGACAATTTTTAAGTGCTCTGAAGCAAATTTTTTGTGAAAGAAATCGTTTTTATATATTTTTTCCCCTTTTAGCTAACAAACTGAGCAGCCGTTTTGATCGGAGGAATAATTTTACAGCCAATACCTCCCCGCTATAGCTGCTGCGATGTGAGTGGATTTAAACATGGATTATGGAATTTCAGATTTACCTACTTTTCACAAAAAGCAATAAGATAATTTGTGACATAATAAAAAGATGAGAAAGAGCGCCAGAGGGTGTTCCGAATTACAAATGTTGTTTTTCAAATGAAATGTAACATTCTTACTTTAACCGTGAAAAATCATTTAGAGTCGAGACTGGGGTTTGTCTCCCGTCTCTACCCCTAGTTTTTCAAACCCACAGGGATGGGTGTAGAATGAAGGGATATTAAGATTTTCAATGAAGGAAGAAATATTCTTCAGAATACATGGAAAATTCACTGAATATTCAGGCAAAGCAAACTGAATTTGCTTGTACCACTTACTGGTTATCCATGCAACACTTCCCAGAAAACAATTTCAATAGTCCTGGAGCGGGAATCGAACCCCGGTATCTCCCGATTGATTATGCTTACCATTACACCACCCAGGACAGTGAAGTTCCAAGCAACTGAGACAAGGGAATCTCGACCGATTATCGGGAGATGCGGGGTTCGATTCCCACTCCAGGACGATTGAAATTTTCAAGTTTTCTGAGAAGTGCTACATGGATAACCAGTAAGTGGTACAAGCAAATTCAGTTTGCTTTGCCTGAATATTCATTTAAGAATTTCTTTTACCTTCTGCTGGCTGCTAAAATTCGTCCGGCAAAGTGGAAGTCTGTGGTCAAGCTTCCAAGTCCATGACCAGCATTCTCCCTTTTCAGGAAGTAATTGAACATTCAACGAAACATACCACCAGAACAATAAAAACAAGAAAGATGATACCAAATTTTCGGGTGTAATAAGCACGTCTTTTGAATCCGTTCTGACGCAAATTAAATTTATCAAAGCTATTCAAAGTCAATGGAACCGGTATGAAAAACAATAGTATCTGACGGAAGAAAGAAGTTTTCCAATCGGGTTTTTAATCAGTCAGATATTGCTGTAAACGGAATCGTGACCTTACGAACTCTTAGAAACAGAGATATCGACCAAAATAAGATGTGACTTTACGTCCCCTGGTGGGAAAACCATGCATTATTTTAGGAAGAAAGTATTCTCAAAAGGTTTATCCATATGAGCGGTATCGGTCCAAGAAAAAAAAAAAATTGTCGAGTTTTCAGGAGCCCAAATTTTGTTACAAATACATCAGAAGCAGAAATTAACACTTATGACCCCTGGTAGCCAAACCATTCTTTACCGAACATTAGAAATTGCGTGAAAAATATTTTCCATCGGGTCTTGTATGCGATACAGGAAGAATTTTTCAAATCGGAGTTTTAGGAGCAGAAATAACGCAGAAAACGCAATTTACCTTTGTGCCCCCTAGCGGAAAGTCTAGGATTTACTTGAAAATTTTTGAATTTATAGGGAAAACATTTCGCATCAGAAACACTATCCAACAAAGAAGAAATTTTTCAAATCGGATTCCTAGAAGTAGAGATATTGACAAAAATAAGACATATCTACGCCCCTGGCGTAGAAACCATGCATTATTTTAAGAAGAACATGTACCTAAAATG
Source organism: Macrothele yani (assembly GCA_039090855.1). Classification (NCBI taxonomy): domain Eukaryota; kingdom Metazoa; phylum Arthropoda; class Arachnida; order Araneae; family Macrothelidae; genus Macrothele; species Macrothele yani. Next base: position 47,734,894 of record CM077004.1, read on the forward strand.
TTTGTCGACATCAGTACTATCGGTCAACAAACGACTTTTTTCGATCGAGATTTTAGAAGCTCACATTTTGCTGCAAATACATCAGAAGCGGAAATTAAGACTTACGCCACCTAGTGGCCTAACTATTTTTTACAAAAATTAGAAATTATGTGCAAAGGATTTCCCATCAGGAGCTGTATCCGGTGCTGAAAGAAGTTTTCAAATCGGAGATTTAGAAGCAGAGATATAGGGCGGGGGGGGGGGGGCGCAATTTACCTTTACGCCCCTAGCGGAAAGTCAATGAATTACTTGAAAATTTTAAAATTATATGAACCACATGTCACACTGGAAACACTATCCAACAAAGAAGGAATTTTTCAAATCGGACTCCTAGAAGTAGAGATATTGACAAAAATAAGATATACATCTACGCCGCCTGGCGTGAACACCATGCACTATTTTAAGAAGAAAATGTTCCTAAAAGGTTCATCGAATGAGTAGTGACATCCTAATATTTTATTTCGTGCCTCAATGCTTACACCTTAAAATAAAACTGTCTTTGCACGATTATAAAAACCTCCATCTAGTACACCACCATTCACAAGCTAAAATATTTATTATTTACACTTAAGAACAATATGTACAGATAAAAGCATCAGAAAAATTAACTAGGCGAGATCTTTCGGGTCCCCTAGGGATCCATTATCAAGCCTGAAAGCGCCACCCAAGTGCAGTGCACAAGACTTCTTACATAAACAAAAGACGCCCGTCATGCATCTGTGATGTTGCCATCGACCATAAGCCAGGAACCGGTCGTCCGGTTCTGTGTGACATTGTACATTTAAGGCGGAAAGTGGAAGAAAAACCAACGTCCACAGTACATAAGCTCATTGCCGAACTTGTCGTATCATCAGCGACAGTTTCCAGACACCTGGCAGCTATGGGCAAGGTTAAAAACTTGATACCTGGGTTCCACAAGAACTCACCGAACAGCAGCAGATACGGCGTCTGGAAACTGGCATTGCCCTCCAAAAACGTGAGGCTAGTGCTCCCTTTCTGCATCGGATCCGTACGGTTGATGAACAATGGGTGCTTTATGACAAAAGGAAGCGAACAGCGCCGTGGCTCGATAAAGGGGAACTACCCAAACACATGTCCAAACCAGAGTTGCACCCACAGAAGGTTCTGAGCTCTGTGTGGTGGACTGCCAAGACTATGGTTCATTATGAGTTTTTGCCGAGAGGTCAAACAATCACAACGGACGTGTGCCGCCGTCAGCTGAACGAAAGTCACCAGAAATTATGCAGCAAACAATCGTCGCTCGCCAATCCTTTGGGTCCCATACTGCTTCAGGATGGCGCACGACCGCATGTGTCTATTGGAAGCATGTGAAAAATCAACGCCTTGGGGTACGAAGTCCTTTCTCTCACCCTGTTTATTCACCTGACTTGACTCCCTGAGACTTTCACATGTTTCGCCATTTGGACCACTTCTTGAGGGGCAAACGGTTCGCTAACAAAGATACTGTGATTTCCGCCGTTAGCGATTCCTCGGACCACTGTGATGCCAGTTTTTGCAACCGTGGCAATTATGCACTGAAAACACGTTGGTCACAGTGTATTGCTGCCGAGGGCAGAAAAATTTCGGAATAAAATGCATTTCGTCGTCTGTTACTGCTGTTTGTTTCTTTGTGTCCGAATTGGCCAATAATTATGAAACGACCCAATACAAGGGAGGATAAAATTGTCCTTGTGAAGCTATCTACCGAGAGTCGAGGCTGGGGTGTGACTCCCTACCCCTAGCTGTTTAACCCACTATGATAGAGTAGAATGAAGGGGCTTTACGATTCTCTGTTACCTTCCGCTCGCCACTAAAATTCGTCCGAGTTGGGGGGGGGGGTTGAAGCCCACCGTAGCAATCTTGCATCCTGTACCGTCCCCACCCCCTCTGTCCAACACATCGTTAGGGTGGTAAAATTTTGTGTACAGTTTTTGCTATTTCTTTGTTTAAGAGCTTTGATCTTCAACAATTTAATGAAATAGTAGCCCATGAGTGAACAGCTACGAAATCGAACTTATTCACCCATGGTCTGAAACTGGTCTGTACGTGACCTAAGGCGCTGGCATTCAAATATTCGTCCGAGAGAGGTCGACGAATTGTCATCTTGGAAGACACCGTCGCCATTATGTGCAGTATTGCTGAGTGTATAAGGTGAGGAAGCATTTCACGATAGTGGACATCAGTTATATGTTGTTTCACATACACCAGAGGTCCAAGTACCTACCAGGTAAACATGTCCCACACCATACAACCGCCACCACTGGCTTGCACAGTGGAAAATATGCAGAATGGATTGAGTGCCTTATGTTGTTTGGGCCAAACCTGTACATGACCATCCACGAAGTGGAGTAAAAAACGCGACTCATTAGACCAGCACACTTTTTCCCAGTCATCTGACGTCCAACTTGCATGCTCTTTGCACCAAGCAAGTCTTTTGTGCCGATGAACCGTGGTTAGGATACGATGTCGTCAGGTCGTATGATTTTACATCCCATGCGTACGAGCCTGCTACTCACAATCATGACAGATACTGCTCCGGGTTGATCTCTGTTCTGTTGGGTAGTCAACTGTTGAACAGTACAGCATCGTTGGCTTGTATACGAGTCGTCGGACCCGGTGATTGCCGATCACATAAGCCTTTCGCTGTCCTGTACAGTTTTGCCTCTTTGTCTCCGAGTCGTTGTTTAACCATTTTCACTTCAGTCCTGATACACATTAAATACGGCGGCTCGCGAACAACTCACCTGTTCAGCCGTTTGGGAAATTGAGGCACCCGCTCTCCGAGCTCCCACGATATGTCCATTCTCAAAGTTCAGCCGTTTGGGAAATCGAGGCACCTGCTCTCCGAGCTCCCACGATATGTCCATTCTCAAAGTTCAGCCGTTTGGGAAATCGAGGCACCCACTCTCCAAGCTCCCACGATATGTCCATTCTCAAAGTTCAGCCGTTTGGGAAATCGAGGCACCCACTCTCCAAGCTCCCACGATATGTCCATTCTCAAAGTTCAGCCGTTTGGGAAATCGAGGCACCTGCTCTCCGAGCTCCCGCGATATGTTCATTCTCAAAGTTCAGCCGTTTGGGAAATCGAGGCACCCGTTCTCCGAGCTCCCACAATATGTCCTTTCTCAGAGTCCGAAAATGTTTTCTTTTACCCATCACGCTACAAATTTTACTACCTACTGCTCCATTCACACCATATATACACTGAGTGGCCACTTTATTATGACCACCTGACAGTTTTAAGCAAATGAGCTATGGCTGCACGCTGTTGCCGCCATAAGGCGAGGCTACTATAAAAAGGGAAAGCTTAGTGCTTGCAACAGTTGTAGAAGGGATTTTTGGGTGACGAGATGGTAAAAAATGCGATTTGACGGACTTTCAACGTGGGATGATTGTAGGAGCCCGGAGCCATGGAGCCAGTATCACCGAAACCGCCGCATTCGTGAAATGTTCCAGAGCAGCTGTTGTTAAAGCGTTTAAATACTGGACTGTCAGCCTATAAACTGGGTCTCTATGTGCAACGTGTGGTCGTCATCGCCTAGTAATTGCTCGGGCGGAACGGAGAGTGTCCAAACTGGTAACAGACAGCAGAAAGACAACAGTGCAGCAAATTACAGACCATCTTAATCAAGGATCCCCTCAAATGATCTCTGCACGCACTGTTCGCCGTACACTGCATCGGATGGGATATGGCAGCCGAAGGCCTGTTCGAACACCTTTGCTGTCTGCAGTTAACAAGAGAAAAAGTCTCCAGTTCGCACAGGAGCACAAGGATTGGACAGTCGATAAGTGGAAACAAATTATGTGGTCCGATGAATCACGTTTTCAGTTGCACCATGCCGATGGCCGAGTGAGAATTTGTACAGGATTGGTTTCAGGAACATGCCGGTGATCTGATCAGATCAGATCATATGTAGAGGATTTTAGGAAGGGAGTGTCTGACCCCAGGTCTTAAACAACCCTTAGAAATAGGAAGCTAGGAGATTTGGGCTAGATTGCCCGATAGAAATATGACACGGAAGCGAAGTAGAAAGGGGGAGGCAGACGCCCTTATTTATTACCGGGGGGCCAGTACCCGGAATCCGACGGCTTAACGTGCCCATCCGACGCACGGTGGATATTTAGTGGATCGAGCGTTCGTACCTGCCTGCGATCAAACCTGTGGTCTTTTCCGTGGCAGTCACCAACGATGCCCTCTAGAGCACCCGCGGCCCTAAGGAACATGCCGGTGAGTTTACTTTGCTTAGGTGGTCCTCACAATCTCCAGATCTCAACCCCATTGAGAATTTGTGGGATGAAGTTGAACGAGCCATCAGACAGCTGGATCCACAACCCTGCAATCTCACACTCCTGGAAAGTGCTATTCATCAAGCATGGTATCAGATTCCACAAACCACCTATCAACATCTCGTGGAGTTCATGCCACGAAGAATCGACGCAGTATTAAAGGCAAAAGGTGGCCCAACGAAATATTGAGGTGGTGGTAACAATAAAGTGGCCACTCAGTGTATATGCTACGTCCGTCGAATCGCACCCCTCGAAAAATCACGTGACCAACGAGCCGCATCCACTTTTGATAGGGGTAGTCATAATTCAATGATCACACAGTGTGTATTACAGACCACACATACACACGTTCCTTCTGTCCTCTCCGCAGAAGTTGTCGATACCATTGACAAAATGGAACGGAGAGGAACTCTAGAAAAAGATGGAATTACTTTGAGCTTTTTTTCGTACAGGAAGCTAGTAAAGAAATGAAAACTGCACTAGCGCAAATGTAAACTAGATGTCTCAATTAAGGGAAGACTCCTGATGACTAGAACAATGCAATAGTGATCCTGCTTCATAAGAAAGGGGACCTTAAAGATCTCAGGAACTATAGAACCATCAGCCTACGGTCTGTATAGTTTATAGAATCTTCACTAGGGTTCTTTCACGTCGCTTGAAGGAAACAATGCGCATGGCTTAACCAAGAGAACAAGCTGGATTTATTAGTAGCCACAGCACTATGGAGTATATCCGTCTACTGAGAGAACTGATTGAAAGAGCAAAAAAATATGAATTCCCACTACGTATGACTTTCATTGATTATGAAAAGGCTTTTCATTCCGTGAAACCATCAGCAGTTATAATATCTTTGAAATCCTGCCATTCTGAACTACGTTATTATTATTAATAACATCTATCAAAATACAAGATGAGAAGGCTCAAGTACACAGCACATACGAGTATACGAATTCGAATGCGAGTGAGACAAGCTAGCACCATATCTCCCAAGATCTTCAATACCACACTGCAGAATATCTTTCAATCATTGAATTGGGAAAACAAGAGAGTGAGACAACCGTTGTTCGGTTGTCTCACTCTCTCGAAGTAATTTTACTTTCTTTGCTTTCGGCTGAACTTGTCCAGTGGGTTTGCGTTTTGGTTGGAGGCATTTCACCACACTTGATGAAAATTTTATTATAAAAATCACAATTTATAATAACCGTTCTGAGCCCTAAAAACTCGAAATAGCAAACATGCACAATAATGCACTTCCTGCACTCCGCATTCAGATTTCTAGAGTGTAGATATACAACCTGATCGCACCCAATGTGAAAGAAAGTTGTTCACGATAATATACGGATTTTTTTACTAATCTCGAAAACTAAACCCATTCGGATAATTCTTTCACCGTTGGGAAGCTTACTTCTTTCTGGTGGACATAGCCTATTTCTTTTATTTAAACTAATACCAATACTAATCTTGTATTTATTATGTATGAGGAAAACCGTCTATTTTAACTTCAACTTAACCTTGATGCTCTTTGAGAGGACCACGCATATTGGTGGGAATCTGTAACTCCACCTAAATTTGACACTCCTGCGCCATATGTTGGGAGTCTAATGAAACCTAATCCTTACAAAGAAAATGCCATGATAACATAAACAAAAAAAATACTTATGACAATATGTTCCGCCAGTGTGTTATGTTTTCAAAAATCGGACTCTTCCCCGTATGCCTGAACCGCAGAAACTTGCGAGGAGTGACAACCGTTGTTCTGACACGCGGAGTAATACCGCAGCAGCCTACTTGCACCTTAAGACTGCCCCGGAAAAGTGAGTCTGCGTAGCACAACGTTAAAATTTGATTTAGATAAACAAAAACGACATTTTCTTTTGAATAAATTGTTCAAGTTCAGTATTATTTTCATAAGCAAAAATGGAAAATTTTGAAAATAAATTTAAGGCAGTGCATTTAGAGCAAGCAAAAAGTTGAAGGCGACATTCTATCAACACTTTTATCTTACACCTGTGGCGTAACTAGTTAGATTAATTTATGTATGTGAGTCCGTGTGGAGAGGGTCGGAATTGTACGAATTCTTTTGTAGCCGGCAGTGAAAAGCGTTGAAACCGACTCGGTGACGCAGTGGTCTAATCGCTGGCTTATGACCATTTTTCAGAGAAGAGCCCGGGTTCGAATCCCGTGAGGCATGAATGTTGGGTTTGTCTTCCAGTAACCTTAAATTAAGGAAGGGCGACTGCTTATAACCCAGTGAGTTGCTCACGGTGGTCGTTTAACCTTCAATTAGAAGAAGAAGAAAAAAGCATTAAAAATTCGTTCTTTCAGCGTTTCGTAAAAAAAAAAAAAAAGAAAATAAAAAGTTGCTATCAAGCTCGCCCCACCAAAAATAATGCTCGCCCATCCTGATTTCGAAGTCTAGCTACGTCCCTGATTCATAACAAGGAAAAACGTTGAAGGCGTCATTCTACCAACTTTTATATGTTATACCAGATCAGTGGTGTATATTCGAGGCTAGCTAGGCTAGCTGCGAAGCCCAGAGAGTGCACAAATAAAACTGAATTAAAGATACACAAATAAAAGTCAATTATCAACGGTATTAAAATATGTCGATGCTTCCGCTGCGAAAAAAAAAAAAACATGTGCGGATTCGCTTCTTTGACTCAGTCTGGCGAGCGAATACCAACGCTATGACGCAAGCAGCTCTTCCAGAGTCTTCGCAGTTCTGATGCGAAAATTTTCCGTACCATCGTCTGCTAGCGTTTCCGTGACAACATGAATCAGCTGGTAGAGGGGAATGGGCCATTGATTTGGGAAACGGTTCGCTCAGAATAGAGAAGACTTAGACTATCTCAGTCACTCGCATACTCCCTCCCATTAGTGTTTCGCGAGAGTTGTTTCAGTTTTTATGAAGTGTCAATGAATTAAAATCCGAGATATTATATCTTAAATTTGTCGCTTTGTTGGATTCGAACTGTTTTGATAAATTTTGTGAAAGCTTCCTGAACATCTGTCAGAACTTAAAGAACTCTATGCTTCAAATTTTGATACAGCTCGACTGAAAAATGAACTGAAGGTGTTTTATTCCTTTGATGAATACAAAAACAAATCAGTAAGAGACATTACGTGTTACATAAAGTTGAATAAATTGGACATAGTGTTTAGTGAGGTGTACGAATTAGCAGACCCCATATTAAACTTTCCATCAACAACTGCAACTACAGAAAGAAGTTTTTCAGCATTAAAAAGAACCAAGATATATCTTAGAGCCACACAAGGACATGCAGATTCGAAAAACTTGGCTGTTTTGTCAACAGAGGAAAACATTTTTTTTAAATATGAAAAGTACGCGGAAGAAACATTTTATGAAAATGTAGGACTCAAGTTCACACAAAAAGAGAAGAAGAATGGAGTTCATGTACAAATAAAGTATTCAGAAGAAGAATGGAGTTCATGTACAAATAAAGTATTCAGAAGAAGAATGGAGTTCATGTACAAATAAGGTATTCAGAAGAAGAATGGAGTTCATGTACAAATAAGTGTTCAAATCCTAATCCTCATAATTATTTGGTATCATGTTAGCAATGACGTACCTAAAATTTAGAAAAAAATGTTACTTCTATTACTTAACAATTAAAAATTAAACTTCGCAAAAAAAAAAAAAATAACAGTACTGGGGGAGGGGGGATAGCCCAGGTCTCGGACCCAAGATACGCCACTGGTTATACCACTAACCCATTAGTCACTGTCATGTTATATTATCTTGTTGGTTTATCATCATTGGCATAACTTGTCAAATCTAGGTGTGTGTGTGTGTGTGTGTGTGTGTGTGGAGGGGGGGGGGATTACCGAATTCCTTTGTAGCCGGTAGTAAGGAGCACTAAAAAATTCTTCCTTTCAGTGCTTCATACATTAAGTTGTAATTAAACCTTCCCCAGCAAAAAATATACTCGCCCACCCTAATTTCAAAGTCTAGCGATATCCCTGCTGTAGAGGCTAGAAAACATTATTGTTTTTTCATTTCTTAAATTATAGAAATTCAGCAGAAGTGAATTCACAACAAGATAGTTTTAAATTGAAATCCATGAAAGTCATTTGTCATTTTCAATCTTTTCTATTTCCCAAATTGCGGAAATCCAGCCGAAGTGATGAACATTATGTTACTTATTCAGATTTCTGTAGTTTTTTCACTCCAATAGAATAATCGCCGACCACTTATTAAATCTCATCAGAGGAAACTGAATGCTTAGAATCAGTCACACCAGCAAAATGACAAGCACATATTTTTTTATACGAATTTCAGCCAGATGCAAACAAAGCACCACGAATTTCAGCCAAAAAAAAAAACCAAAAAAAAAAAAAAAACCTCGATGGGAGAGGTCTTCTGCCACGCGATTCCTTTAAGAAATAAAAAAAAAGAGCAAATCTTATTCAGGTTTCTGAAGATTTTTTCACTCCAATAAAATAATCACCGACGACTAAATAACTCTTCTCAAAGAAAACCGAAAGCTTGGAATCAGTCACAACTCAGACACCATCAAATGACAAGCGCACAATTTTTCCCTTTCAGTTTCGGTCAGATATCTGAAAAATTCTTCAGTGTACTGTAAACCGAGCTGTAAACACTGCAAACACCAATGAAGAAAAAACGTGTGGCTCCATCTGTTGTTAGTAAATAATATAATAAAATAAATAAGGATAGTAGCTTACATTTTAAACAAAAGATGGCAGCAGCTATCAAACCGTTGATTTGTGACTAAAAATGTAAACTCGCGGTCTTAAAGACCAGACCCTTAATTCTTGAACGATTACAACATATTTTACACACAATTTAGTAGTCTCCCAGCTTAAATAATGAAGGCCTACTGTTGTAATTCTTAACTAATATTTTGACCATCCCCAGATTATCAGAATATTTTCTTATTAGATAAGACAACCTGAAATGACTATTTTATTATAGATAAGATACTCTACAGGCTGTAAACAGTGTTGCATTCAGGGTTCTTTCTGGGGGAGGGGTAATTACAAATTTTGAGGGGCTGAAACTTGTTGACTGGATATATACATATAATCACAATTTTGTCTGCAATACGAATACCAGTCGCTAAGTGTCTCAGTGGATGTGGCTATGTGAGGTTTCTTCTATCGCCTTATCGTAAGACAATCCTTTGGCGAAAAAATACGTGAGAATCATCACTCTATCAAAAGGAGGCGCCATCTATTATTGCTTTCGGAACTAGCGGGGCCGAACGTGGAAGTTTAGCCCACAATTTTGTTATATATATCATCATCATCATCATTGTCAACCATTATCAATCCACTGCTGGACGAAGGTCTCCCCAAGTTTCCTCCACAACGGTCTGTCTTGTGACAGTCTCCTCCATGTCACTCCCGCATACTTTCGAATTTCATCCACCCATCTTCCATGTGGTCTTCTTCTGGGTCTTTTCCTGTCCCTTGGAATCCAATCTAAAATTTCGGCTGTATATCGATGGTCTGTTCTTCTGGCAGTATGTCCAGCCCATTGCCATTTCAGGGATTTAACTCTGATCATGATGTCTTCCACTCTTGTCATTTTTCGGATCCACGTGTTCCTCTTCTTATCTCTCCTGGTTACACCAAGCATGCACCTCTCCATGCTACTTTGAGTTGTCTGCAGCCTTTGTATGTCTCTTTTAGCTAAGGTCCACGTCTCTGCACCATACGTAAGCACTGGAAGGATGCATTGCCGCCCCGGTGGCGCAGTGGTCTAAGGCGCTGGCCTCTGATCATTCGTCCGTAAGGGGTCTGGGTTCGAATCCCGGTAAGGCATGGATGTTGTGTTTGTCTTACGGCACTGGCTCTCTCCCTTCCCTGGAACCAGTGACCCTAAATTAGGGACGGGCGACTGCTTATAGCCCTTTGAGTTGCTCACGGTGGTCGTTAAACCTCCAATCAAAAAAAAAAAAAGGATGCATTGATCAAACACTTTTTTTAAGACATAATGGCATATTGCTCTTGAAAATTATGCTGTTTCTTCCAAAAGCTCTCCAGGCAAGTTTTGTACGCCGATTAATTTCTTCACCAATGTGACCCTCACTTGATATCTGCTGTCCAAGATAAACGTACGTGTCTGTTATCTCCAGCTTTTCTCCATCAATCGATAAATCTTCATTTCTTGTAAAAGCGTTGTACATCACTTTTGTCTTCTGAAAGTTCATTTTTAATCCCACTTCTTTACTCTTGTCAGCAAGTTCCTGGATCATACTCTGTAGCTCTGATGGGGTAGTTGCAAAAATGACTATGTCATCAGCAAAACGAAGGTGGGTTAGATAATCTCCATTAATCTTTATCCCTTTGTTTTCCCAGTTCAGTGATTGAAAGGCATTTTCTAATGTGGCATTAAAGAGCTTCGGAGATATGGTGTCACCTTGTCTCACTCCTTTTCCAATTTTTATGTGTGTTGTATTTTCAAACAGCCGAATCTTTGCACTTGCATTTTCAAAGATGTTATTAATAATATTAATGTATGCATCTTCAATACCGCAGGATTTCAGAGTCATTGCAACTGCTGATGGTTTCACCGAATCAAAGGCTTTTTCATAATCGATAAAAGCCATGCACAATGGAAGCTCATATTCCCTCGCTCTTTCAATTAGTTCTCTCAGTACGTGGATATGATCTATTGTGCTGTAGCCACTCCTGAATCCAGCTTGTTCTCTCGGTTGAGCCATGTCCAGTGTCACCTTCAAGCGGTGTGAAAGAACTTTAGTGAAGATTTTATAAACCACTGATAGGAGGCTGATAGGTCTGTAGTTCCCGAGATCCTCAATGTCACCTTTTTTATGTAGCAAGATCATTGTAGCGTTGTTCCAATCCTCAGGAATTTTCCCTTCATTAAGGCATCGAGTGAAAATTTGGGCGAGTACTGTTTCGATTTCTCCACTTGCTTCTTGTATGATGTCTACAGTAATTCCATCTTCTCCTGGAGCTTTTCCCCGTTTCATGTTCTTGATTGCATGTGCAACTTCTGCTGGAAGGACTGGAAGAACTCTGGTACTGGTACCTTTCATGATGTCTGGAGTACATGTATCATCCCTTTCATATAATTTGGAGTAGAAATCTTTCACTCTTGTCAAAATTTCGCCTCTATTTCTTGTTACAGAACCATCTTCTTTTCTCAGTGCCATAATCTGTTTTTTCCCCTTACTGAGATGTCCCTTTGCTATCTTTAGGCTTTGGTTGTTTTCAATTGCTTTCCTTACTAGTTCACAGTTGAATTTCCTTACGTCTTCAGTGATACTTTTTCGTACTGTCTTGCATAGCTCTATATATTCCACTTTGGAAGTCACATCTTCTTTAGTTGTCCTCATCACTCTTCTTTTTTGCATCAACATTTTGGTTTTTCCTGATAATTTGTTCACATGCAATTTGTTCTTAGACCCAGCTAATTTTGTTGCTGTTTCCCTAAGAGCTTTGGTTACTTTTCTGTTAACTTCAGAAATATCCACTTCTTCCGATGTTAGGCCTTCCAAAGCAGAGAATCTGTTCTTCAGTTCCAATTTGAAGGTATTATGGTGTTTTTAAGGTTGGTTATGTCAATACATTTTGTTTGTCTTATGAACTCGCTACGTTCGAGTTTAGTGTTGAGGTGCATCTTACATCTCACCAATCTATGGTCACTGCCTGTGTTGAACTTGTTTAGCACACTGCAGTCTTCTATGACGAATTTTTTGTTACACATAATAAAATCAATTTCACTTGTCGTCCCATTTGGATGTCTCCATGTCCATTTCCTGTGTGGCTTTTTCTTGAAAAAGGAGTTCAAGATGAAAAACCCTTCTGCCTCTGCAAACTCTACGAGAGTATTTCCACGCTGGTTTCTGTTGCCGTGACCGAATTTACCTACTGAAGTTTCATTCTGTTGCCGTTGCCCTATTTTTGCATTGAAATCTCCCATAATTATCTTCAAGTGCTGCTTACCTTTATTATTTAGATCACGAATTTCCTCATAAAATTCTTCAATTTCTTCTTCAGCATGACTTGTGGTGGGTGCATAAGTTTGAATAATCTGAGCCTGGTATCTTCTCGAGAGTTGGATAACTCTCGAGAAGATATATATATATATATTATATATATATATATATATATATATATATATATATATATATATATATATATATATATATATATATATATATATATATATATATATATATATATATATATATATATATATGCAAATTTTCAATAGGGTATAAAAATTTTCTTATGCTCTTATATCGCAAATGGAAATTCCAAGAAATCTACACATACAACACACAAGCAGGGACGGCTCAACCATTAGGCGAAGTAGGCAGCTGCCTAGGGCGCCGAAATTTGAGGGGCGCTAAGATTTGGAGTTGATAAAATCAAATGAGTTAATAAACGAGAAAAAAAAAAAGTAAAAACAAAGACTTTCTGTTGTCCATTCGATATAGCTTGTGAATTCTTACTCATTGAGAAATGCAAACCTGTTCTTACGGACTGGGTAACGTATTACAGACTCAGTTTTTTGTTTGTTTGGTTCATTCGATATAAGTTGTGAATTTTTATTCATTGAGAAACGGAGACCTGTTCTTATAGAATGGGTGTCAGCTTGCGGTAAATCCCCCCCCCCTTGTTTTACCGCGCCATGAAAGCGCGCATCTGTCGAAAAACTGCCATAAACGAAGCTCGTCTCCATGCAGCAGGGAAGTTAGACGACCCCTGAGGGCGGCACAAGATTATTTTTTTTAAGAAAAAGGATTATGTATTATCCGGCTTTCAGTGGAAATATCTAGCTCGTCCACTTCTATCACAAATAGTAGCAGTTCTTTGGGAGCGGAGGAGAGCGGTAGGGGGATTAACAACGACCATGAGCAACTCGATGGCTATAAGCAGTCGCCCGTCCCTAATTTAGGGCTACATGTTCCAGGGAAAAGTGCGGTAAGACAAACGACAAACACAACATACACGCCTTGTCGGGATTCCAACCCGGACCCATCTTGGACAAATTGTCAAAAGACCACTGCGTTGCCTGAGCGACTTGCCTGAAGGTTAGTTATTGTATCACTCAGACTATTTTCTAGTAATAACAAGTGCAAGAGTAAAAGAAGCCTGTCTGACTCTTGCCCCTGTTACCACTGTATATTCATTCCGCTAGAATTATTTTCTCTTTTTTTTTTTTTTTTTCTCCTCTCTCCATTGGGGATGCAGGAGGAAAGAACCGTGTTGGGTTATATGCATTATCGATCGATTAACAAATTGCCCGTGACATACATTTGAAGACACTTGGTAATTTTGTGAAAAGTACAGCACGCAAAATGAAATTTTAATTTCCTCTTCATTTTACTAGTACGTAAATGAATGTAATTTCCATTAGTTTCTTTCTATTTAGTTTACATTGGAATTTTGCATCTTGAAATAATTATTGAATAAATGCAATATGTTTGCCTACACAAGAATAAAAAATTTTTGGAGGCGCAAGGCTGGATGGCCAGCCTAGGGCGCCAAACACCCTAGCACCGGCTCTGCACACAAGTGATTAAAAATGTTATGCCTTTGCTTTAATTCAGTAATGCACCATGGATTTCGCCATCAGGTGGAGTAAAATATTAAGGCTGCTAGTAAGATAACTCTGTGCTGGAGAAGATCTCCCCAAAACATTAGGAGTGGTAAAAATGTCCTCGCTTTACCACAAGCATGTTTTCGATTATTAAGAAATCATTATAGTGTTACATGAAAACGTATAGTGTAAACCATTCCCTTACCGTTTGGTTTCAGCCCCTCTAGATTAGCACATAGTAGAGAGTTAAAAAAAAAATAACTATCGTTTGGATACCAGTTTGAGGTGCCTCGATTTTTTAAATGTTTTTTTTTTTTTTGTCACCTCCAAAAAAAAAAAAAAAAAAAACCCTTTTTATGGGAACAATTTCTAATAATTTTCTATTATGTATTAAAAATTACATAGTAAATATTTTGTTGTCTTGGAAGCACTAACGTCATGCTTGCTACACTGAGGCTTAACCGTATACCTGGAAAGTCTGCATCCAGAAGACTGAAATAAAGCGGAATGCCATTGCGGAAGTAGTTCGAGTTGTCAGTGTTTGAAAAATTGCCACTTCAGCGAGTACTATTTAATGTTTATTGAAGTATGACGGAAATTTCAGATTGAAGTCCATGTGGATGTTTTATTATTATTATATTTTCCCTCATTTTCTTATTTTTTTAATTAGCTTTTTGAAATATTCAGCTATAAACGAACACAATTCGACTAAATATAAAAGGAAATCGCCCGAAATCCAACGGCAGGAGTGGAGGGGGGGGGCGTTCATGAATTTTTGAGGAGCTAAGCACACCGGAGAAGATGCCTGAATACATCACTGCCCGTAGATAACCTCTACAGGCCCGCAGCCAGACAGAAGTTAGGAGGAGCGACTGACGATTGATGATTTAGGTCGGGTAAAAGATCAGACGTTTTATTGCTATGTGTGTGTGTCCAGGGGCGGAGTAGGCCGATTAAACCAGGCCGAGAATTTTAGTCTTGTGGTCCACTACAGGAACACAAGCTTACCAACAGGGAAACACTTCATAAATTCCTCATGAAGAAAATTCCATTAACTCCTGAATGAAAGAGAACTATTGAAATATACATTACAAAACTATTTAAGTAGTGAACAAATTATCCCAGCAAGGGTGAAAAAATATTAAAATTCCACTGATGAATGTAGCATATCAAACCATGCTCAAAACTGCGCGTTGTACCAGATAATTATATTTGTTTGGTCACTGATTGTCTACTGCACAACTGTATTCGTACCACCTCCTTGAATAGACGCATTTTTTAAGTCTACCAGTTATTTTGACTCATGAACTACCATTTTGATCCATTAACCAGTACCTGTAAATCGTTGTTTCTTTTAAGAATAATGTGGATGGGACACGGATTTCGAAACATCTCTGCCGGAGAATCGCTTTGTGCTTTATGTCTGTACCAGTGCTGTAGTCGTAAAATAGTATAACCTCGGATTTCTTAGGATTTGTGCAAATCCTAGGAAATCCGAGGTTATACTACATGGATAGAAAAAAAAAAAAAAAAAAGGCATGCCACCCTCGTGGAGGTACCGTGCCTTTTTAACAATTATGACTATGAGCTCACTTACCATACATACATACATATCACTAAGCTGTTCTCTGAGATTCAGAGGTTAGCTCCTAAAAGAAATACAAACTTCCAGATATTTTTACTTATTGTTGTCGTATCAAACTTCGCCATTTACAGCGATCTTCAGATACAACTCGTGCTTCACTGATATCCATTACACGCCGTACACAAGATCTTTTATACTTCATACTCATAATCTTTTTGCAGACACTCCTGAATCTGATCCACCCATGTCTTCCTTGGCCTTCCTCTGCCTTTCCTTCCTGCCACTTGGGCTGAAAATATTTTTTAGTAAGCATTTCATCACTCATTCTTTCAACATGGCCAAACCACCGAAGCATATTGGTCTCCACCTTGCTAACAACATTTTGCTTTACATCACACAACTGCAATACATCTTCATTCCTCACACAATCAGATCGTGTCTTGCCACAAACCCCACGTAAGTAACGCATTTCTCCAGCACACGAACGACTCCTATGTTTCTGTGAGTTGCAGAGTATGTTGACTCGGATGCACGAAGTTTGCATGAAATTCAAACTGAGTATAAATAAGGGAAAAACCAAAGTTATGGTGTTTGAGAGAGGAATGGGTAGCACTAAATGTAATGTAAGTATAAATGGCACTGTGATTGACCAGGTGAGCGAGTTTGTGTATTTAGGAAGCATATTTGACAGAGAGAACAAGTTGAATGGTGAAATCAGTAGGCGAGTGAATTCTTCTTTGAAAGTCATAGCTGCTCTGGGAGGTTTTCACAGGAACGATGGGTTCTCTAGAGAGTCCCGCATGGCTGTGTATGAAACAGTAATTGTTCCTACTCTGATGTATAGCAGTGAAACCTGGGTACTGCAGAAACATAGGAGCTCACTTACCGATTTGAATAAAATATCTTCTCCTCTCTCCTGTCAATTATGACATGTTGAAGTGCATGCACATAATTATTTCAGCCGCCCCGGTGGCGTAGTGGTCTAAGCGATGGCCTCTGATCATTCGTCCGAAAGGGGTCCGGGTTCGAATCCCGGTGAGGCATGGATGTTGTGTTTGTCTTACGGCACTGGCTCTCTCCCTTCCCTGGAACCAGTGACCCTAAATTAGGGACGGGCGACTGCTTATATAGCCCATTGAGTTGCTCACGGTGGTCGTTAAACCTTCAGTCAAAAAAAAAATCAAGATTATTTTAATTTCTATTGACATATATCCCATAAAGCCTGAGCCGCCCCAGTGGCGCAGTGTCTAAGTGATTGCCTCTGATCATTCGTCCGAAAGGGGTCCGGGTTCGAATCCCGGTGGGGCATGGATGCTGCGTTGACAGTTGTCTTACGGCGCTAGGTCTCTCCCTTCCTGGAACCAGTGACCCTAAATTAGGGACGGGCGACTGCTTATAGCCTATTGAATTGTTCACGGTGGTCGTTAAACCTCCAATCAAATAAAAATAAAAAGAAGCCTGACGAGTTCCCGTCGTCTGCTTTAATATTTATTCGCGCTAATGAAGAAATATCTTTAAGAAGTTGTACATTTTCACTGTTTGAATCTGAACACAGTCTTGATTTCATCATGTCAACCGTGCTTTGAATAAACTGGTTTGGTAAATATAGGTACAATTTTGTTGTTAGGAATCAATGGGATATTTTAAAATAACAATTCCTTGTTCGCTGCTAATGCTAAATGAGTTTTTCCCCAGGATTTTCTCCAAAGCTCACTATAATTCTTATGGTTCTTTTTATTACAGCTATCGACAGCGATGTTGTTCGAGATTGAAGTTCTGTTGATAACATGGATATTGAAGGTATAAGCTATTTTGTCCAGAAAAAGCAGAGGGTGTACGGCGTATACCGTCGTATATCCTCCACTACAGCCCTAGTCTGTTCGTGGATAAGGGAGTGGGGATGATCTACCACCAAAATTGTTACTAGTGTGCCCTTTTGGATGAAGCAATGAGGGTAGGGCCTACCAATGTTTCTTTGACTCCAAGTCCAACGACCTACGCTTAACCGTAGTTGGCGTGCTCAGTCCAGTGGCAAAATGTTCACTGAAGTAGAAAGAATTTTGCTTTGTCATTTTAGAGCAGATGCCTAACATATGCATAGATAGAAGGAAGCGCCAAATTTTTTGTAAGACAACTAGGGTAGAGTAGCGCTCGTTTCCAGAGTAGCGCTCGGGCCCTGCAGCCCGATCTCCAAGTATATCACATGAAATAAAAACTGGAAAATTCATATAAATTTCAATTTTTTTTGCATGTCTAAGCAAATAAGGGTTGTTATTCCGAAATTTCAGAGGTTTTTTTTTACTGTCGTTAATTTTTGGAAGGACGAACTTTTGTCGTTTGAACTTAAAGCACTTACTAAATTTACCACTAAGGAAAACAAAAGCGGTCCAAAAAGCATTTCCGTAAACCGTTATGCTAAACCGTTAAGGTGGACGTCAAGTAATTTTGCTTCCTGTACTTCCAATGGAAAATTTTTGTACACATTTCCTTCACAATTAGTGTGTTCCCAAGGATGAAAATTTGAGCAACGATTAAAATAACTTCATATTATAACTTGGAATGCTTAATATTTTCTAAAACATAACCATATTTATATAAAAAAATCAATAACTTTTCCTTTGGTGGTGTTGGAACCAGAGAAAAGATGGCGCGACCTGTACTTTGATGACGTCAGTAGACAAGCAAATGTTGGATTGCATAATTATGATTATGTTTCAGAAAATATTAAGTATCCCAAGTTATAAAATGAAGCTATTTTAATCGATGTTCAAATTTTCATCCTTGGGAACGCATTAATTGTCCAGAAAATGTGTACAGAAGTTTTTCCATTGGAAGTATAGGAAGCAAAATTACTTGACGTCCACCTTAAGCAACTAAGATAGCTTTAACGAATAAATATAACTTCGTGTTTATTGGTGTAGGAAAAACAATATAATATTCCGCAAGCTTTTTGTTGGTAAAGCTAAGATATCTTTACCAACAAAACATATGCATAACAAATTCTCTGCATCACCATGGCAGCAGGTCACGGGACCAGAACGTTTCTCTGTGGTTGTCGTGAAGACAGACCAGCCGTTCGTTTGTTTCCTTGCGTCTTTAAAAATGCTTAAAAATCAGAGAATAACTTTTTCTTAGATTTTTTTGTAAAAAAGGGACGATAATTGTAAGTTTATGCTGTGAAAATTGCAATGCATTATGATTTATAGTTTGACATGTATCCGTTTTTTTAAATGGATCCTATCGCGAAATAGAGAATTTTGTGAAATTTAGAAATGTAATTTCTCGTAAACTAAATCGAAATTCAAAGAAAGGTCGACGAGGTGCAAAATTTCGGTCGTGGCACTACATGCCTACCAAGTTTCGTGCATCTGTTGCTGTTAGTGAGTCCGGAACGCGACCTGATAGCACTTTTTTGCTTACCCTAACTTTGAAATACAATAGCTCTTGAAGTTTCGCTAGAATCGAGAAATGGTTTATTTCAGCGTGTTCTCCAAATAATTCTCTACAAACGATGTAAATTTAATATTTTTGTGTCACAATACGTTTTGCGCTGCGAGCTAGGAAAGCAAGAGTGTCGCGAAATTTCTAAAACAGCGGCAGCAGCAGCAGCGGCGGCAGTTACTTTTTTAGAATAGTAAGATTTTTGATTGGAGGTTTAACGACCACCTTAAGCAACTCAATGGGCTATAAGCAGTCGCCCGTCCCTAATTTAGGGCCACTGGTTCCAGGGAAGGGAGAGAGCCAGTGCCGTAAGACAAACGCAACATCCATGCCTCACCTGGATTCGAAGACGGACCCCCTTTCGGAGGAATTATCAGAAGCCATCGCTTAGAACACTGCGCCATTCGGGGCGGCCTTCCCATTTTGTGCTACACATAATGTTGGCCTCCATTCCTGCCCGAAACACGTTCCAGCGTTCAGTGCGCACAGCGATGGCGTGGAACATACGGTGCTGATGATGTGCACTTGGCACGAAGCGATATTGAGCTATCATGTGAGTAGAGGATAGAGGTCGATAAACGTGCTGTTCTGGTGCTCTTATGGCATTATTGGAAAAAAGGCTTAAACGTGGCAGCAGAAATGAGTTTTATATATATGGCCTTTATTGATTATGAAAAGGCTTTTGATTCTGTGAAAACAGTCTGCAATTACAATGGCTTTGAAATCCTGCGGTATTGAAGATGCATACATTAGCATTACTAATAACATCGATGGAAATGCAAGTGCAAGAGTTCGGCTAATTTGAGGATACAGCACCAATAAAAATTGGAAATGGAGTGAAACAAGGTGACACCATATCTCCTAAACTCTTTAATGCCACATTGCAAAATGTCTTTCAGTCATTGAACTGGAAAAATAAGGAGGTTAATGGAGATTATTTAACTCACCTTCGTTTTGACAATGATATAGTCACTTTTGCAACTGCCCCTTCAGAACTGTAGATTATAATCCAGAAACTGGCTGACAAGAATAAAGAAGTGGGATTAAAAATGAACTTTCAAAAGACAAAGCTGATGTACTCTCGTATCACGCCGCAATTGCTTCGGAAAATATCACAAGAAATGAAGATTTATCGATTGATGGGGAAAAGCTGGAGATAACCGATACCGACGTTTACCTTGGATAGCACGTATCAAGCGAGGGCCACATTGAGGAAGAAATCAATCGGTGTATAAAACTTGGTTAGATATCTTTCGGAAAAAATAGTATAATTTTTAAGAGCGATATGCCGTTATGTCTTAAAAGAAAAGGTTTAAACAACGCACCCTTCCAGTGCTTACGTACGGAAAAGAGACGCGGACCTTAAAAAAAAAAAAAAGATACAAAGACTGCCGATAACTGAAAGCAGCATAGAGAGATGCATGCTTGGTGTAACCAGGAAAGATAAGAAGAGGAACTCGTGGATAAGGAAAATGACAAGAGTGGACGACATCATGATCAGAGTAAAATCACTGAAATGGCAATGGGCTGAACACAGTGGGAGACTTTTCCTGTTTGAGGACTTTTCCATGCAACATATATATTTTGTTATTTCCTTCTACATACAAGCATCCTTTTTCTGCTGCAAAAAAATTGAACACACAGAAAGCCATCTATCAAAGCGGCAGAGGGGGGCCGGTCTCCAAGGATTTCAACGCCCTCAAATTTCTTCAACACCCCCTCCCTCTTAAAAATAAGGCTCAACACTCCTTCATTAGAAGGTGTTTAACACACACACACACAGAGGCAGTATAATATAATAAAATATATTATAAGTATTATCATGCAGCACAGTTGACAATAGCAGTTAGTATTTACATGAGTTTCTCAGCTATATAACTTGAAGCATCTTCTACCATAGTGCAATTGTTTTTTCCAGTTTGAACTGTATGTACAGGGTGTCCACAATGTCTTGTCCCCTTCCCCTGTAATAAGAAATGTAAGTGAGCTATGTATCTGTTGTATGATGTATATGTTGAGTTATATGATGAGGCATCCTTAAACATCCAGTGGATCCGTTTGGGCTCCGTCATTTTCGTGACAGAGAATAATTTTACGCCATGTTCTGTGGGACATTTTCTGAAGCAGTTGCGGGGTGATACGAGAGATGCATGTCTCACTGCTTGTTTAAGTTCATCAGTGGTTTGGTAGCGCCGCTGTGCAACAACCTCCTTTATGAAACCCCAAAGGGCATTATCACACGTTGAGAGATCTGGGCTCCGAGGTGGCCATTCAAGGGGAGCAGGCACCACTGCCGAACCTTGACCGATCCAACGATCCCGAATGACCTCACGAAGGTATTCCCGAACAGTGATTGCGTAATGGGCAGTTGCCCCATCCTACGTCATTCAGAATGCCAAGATTTCCAAGTTGTGGCACAAACCAGGTTTGCAGCATGTTCAGATAAGTTGTCTGATTCACTGGACCATCAAAGAAATACGGTCCGAACAGACGTCGACTATTCATTGCAGCCCATATCATAACATGCGGAGGATGATGTTCCAATTCTTCGACATAATGCGGGTTTTTCTTGGAATAGAACACAACGTTCTGTGATCGACAGCTGCGGTATATCGCACATTCATCACTGAAAATGACCTTTTCACGTTTTGGGATTGTGGCAAATGTCTGAAGCATCATTGCACATGCATCCCGTCTGCGGTTTAAATCGATGTCTGATAAGTCCTGAACGAACATCAGGCGTTATTCGTGCAAATTCAGGTCGTTCTTCATGTGCTTATGCAGTGTCGATCGTGGTATTCCAAGCTCCACTGATCGTTTGCGGAGCGACTTCGTCGGTGAACTGATAATTGATTCCTCGACCGCTTGACACTGTTGAACTCTGGTTGATGGTCTTCCCGTTCGTGGTTTATCCTTGATGTTGCCTGCTTCGAAGAGTTTATGTTCCCACCTCAGAAGAGTCTGTTTTGGAGGGGCCTCTTTGTCGAATCGTTGTTGGAAATCGGCACGCACGTCACGCATTGTCTTCCCTGTGTGTGGACGTTCGTGTATCCAGACACTGACAACAATTCGCTGTTCCAGGGTGTATTCGCTATTATCACACATGGTTCCGGTACCTAATCTGTAAATAAACACAATACAGACCATAACTCAACATATACATCATACAACAGATACATAGCTCACTTACATTTCTTATTACAGGGGGGGGGGGGTAACAAGACATTGTAGACACCCTGTACATAGTAGTCAAACGTTTCATTTTGTTTTTAGCTTTTCGTTTTTAAAGCGTATGTTTAAAGTCAGTCATTGCAACCACAAAACATATGTACTTTGCTTTAGTCTACTACATGATTTGCAGATGTACTTCTGAATCACTTCAGTAATCAGCATGCAAAAGATTTGTGAAAATATCAATATCTACTATTTCAGCAATCTATTTTAATACTCCGTTGTTTTTGACTTGTTTAGAAGGCATTTAGACATGACAAATAAAAAATAAAAACAGCACGAGAACAAAATAACTGTGTGTAGTTTTCGAAAAAAAATATTCCCTGTGTATAAAATTTTTTTGAACTATAAAAATTCTGCAGTTCTACCTTTTCTTAAACTTTCCACATTTTTAAGATGTAAAAAGCCTAAGAATATTTCACTATAAAAATATTTTCTACCTTCGAAAGATGTGCTTTCATCCGGCTCCCCCTCTCCTCCAAGAGTCTTTCACCTCCCCCCCCCCCACCACCACCCAAAGAAACTTTTTAGCACATCCACGCATGGCCACTGTTTTCATATTATCATACAGTACACAAAGTGACACTAAAATCTGTGTGTCGAATTTCACGGCCAACCTCATCGTTCCCGTATTAAGGTGGACGTCAAGTAATTTTGCTTCCTATACTTCCAATGGAAAAACTTCTGTACACATTTTCTTCACAATTAATGCGTTCCCAAGGATGACAATTTGAACATCGATTAAAATAACTTCATTTTATAACTTGGAATACTTAATATTTTCTAAAACATAACTATAATTATGCAATCCAACATTTGTTTGTCTACTGACGTCATCAAAGTACATGTCGCGCCATCTTTTTTCTGATTTCAACACCACCAAAGGAAAAGTTATTGATTTTTAATATAATTATAGTTATGTTTTACAAAATATTAAGTATTCCAAGTTATAATATGAAGTTATTTTTAATCGATGTTCAAATTTTCATCCTTGAGAACACATTAATTGTGAAAGAAATGTGTACAAAAGTTTTTCCATTGGAAGTATAGGAAGCAAAATTACTTGACGTCCACCTTAAGTGAAAAAAAAAAAAAAATGATCTTACATGCGTCCGAACAGATCGTCACGGCAGTCGTTGTTATCACCCACTGCACACCAGACATTAACTGAGCAACCTGTACGAAATGTAATAGAATTCCACCCAACAGTTCTCAAAAAAGTGATTAAAAATATTTACGTACTGGCGGACCGACTGATATGGACTCCACTGTTAAATTGCTCCACAAAAAAAAAAGATCTGAATAACTGTTAATTTAAATAACTTAAAATGTACTCGTACTTACTTGAAGTTGACAACAGTTGATTGCAGTTGATTAACGTCGTATTTCTTCTAAAACACATAACACATGCATAAAAAATCACATACGCAATTCACTTTTTTGTTCGATGCTGAAAACAACTAGAGTCGAAGGAAACAAGACTGAAGAAACAAACGTATGCCTACAGCATTTGTTCAAACAGAAGAAAATCGTCTCACCCACAGGCATAAAGGGAAATTCGGTTTGTACCTTGTAACGTACCAGGAGATGTGACGTACCTGCCAGAAGGACGCACACGACATAAAGGCAGATAGGAATCAGAATAAAACGTCCGCGTAGCTCAATTGGTAGAGCAACTTATTCCGGAATGAGGGGACCCGGGTTCGAATCCCGGCGTAGACCAAAAATTACGGAGAAATTTACTTCGTTATAACCTGTATTGTCCGATAACAACTCTACTCCATATACCACTTTTTCGTTCAGCCCATACAAACTACAGGGTGAATCAAAAGTCCCCGAACTCTGAATTCAAACATTTCTACCACGAATATAGTGATGCATAACCATATTGACACTCGCACTTACAGGGAATGAAAACCACTTTACAATAGATGCTGGAATTGTCCACCATTCTGTTGAAGACACAAATTCACCCTACGACGCATGTTGGTGGGCACTCTTTTCGGCGTGTTGGCTGGTATGTCCCTCACGGCTGTAAGGATGTTGTTTCGCAGGTCCTGTACCGTCTTAGGGTTGTTGTGGTGAACTGTGTCTTTCAGATAGACTCACAAATAAAAGTCTGGAGGACTCAAGTGTGGTGAGCGAAGCGGCCAAAGCTTTTTCGAGGTTAATCGATCGTGGAAGAACTCACGGAGCAACTCCATTGTGTCATTTTATGTGTGGCACGTTGCTCCATCTTGTTAAAACCAACAGTAACGTTCGTGTTCTTCCAGCATTGCTACAAATTGATGGATGATGTCTGCATACAAAGCGGAATTTACAGTTGTGTCGAAAAAAAATTGGCTCTACAATTGGCCGTCTAGACATGTCGCACCACACTCCAACTTTCTGACAGTGAAATCCAACCTCATGCAATGCGTGTGGATTCTCCGCAGCCCATATGCGAGTGTTTTGGCTATTGACATATCCATTCAAATGAAACCATGCCTCGTCACTGAAAAAAGTGTTGTTAAGCTGGTTAGTCACTATGTTACGCGTGAAACTCTTAAACCATTGGCAGTAGGCAATGCGCTTTTCCGAGTCCAAAGGACGGAGCTCTTGCACAACTCGAATTCTGTACGGCCGTTGCTTTAGACGTTTAGTAACCCTCTAGCAGGCTGAATACGATGCCCCTAACTCTTGAGACAGCCGCCGAAGTGAATTCCGGGGAAGCACTACAGGGAAACGCGAATTTTCTCCTGAACACTGTCTGTCTATAGCGAAACTGGTTCACAAGATCATACATAGTTGTTTTCCATGGTATAGGAGCATCAGGAAACTTCCTTTGAAAGATCTGGATGCAACGTTGGTAAGATTTTTCCGCAAAATAAACTTCTAACAAAGCGATTCTTTGTTCTTACATGAGTCTCATGGCTGACTGAACGTTACTGCTTGCCAGCGCCAGCGTAAGCATAGTGTCATGTGGTGCTATCACGTGGCGCAGCTCGTTTCCCAAGGTCGTACACAACAACCACAAGCAGCAATACTCGGATACCTTTTATGGTTTTACAGCAAATACGTTTTAAAAATAGAGTTCGGGGACTTTTGAATCACCCTGTATTTAGACATGTAAAAAACATGACGAGTGCAACCATCTAAGATTTTAGGGAACTTGGATAAATGCATGAGGTTGTTATAAAGATTTTTTCGGATTTGGGAAATGTCGGAAAAGTTCTGTCTTCAGGGTTTTATTTAATCCATGTGTGTTGGAAAAACTGTATATTTTCTTAACAAAGACAAATCAACGAACAATTACTGCAGCGTTACCTTCATTTTTATAACCCCTAAAGTCTGAAACGTGTCGGAAAGATGGGCATTTGGCAGTTTACCATGGCCGAAGGGAATGCGATTTTTACACCCTATCAATCAGCGACGCATCCGAGATAATGCATCCATGAGTCGAAGCCAACAACAGCAGACGAAATCTCTTTCCGTAGTGAATACGGTAGTTCTTTTGATTCCTAAACATAGCCTTCTAATCGGTATCAATATGTTTTTGGCCAACTGTCCTGCTCCAGTCCTTGCTGCCGTTCCGATGGGTTTTATTTTCTCTGTGGGGGAGTCCGTTTATAGCAGGGCAGTAGAGGGGGAAAGCGCAGTGAGACCATCCCCGCAATTTTTTCTGTGGTGTGCCCGTTTCTGCTGCGTTTTTTTCTTTCGAAATCATATAGTACAAAGCTCAACCCATGTTCAGTTGATAATTTCTTTTTTTTCTTCCTATTTTTTCTCTCATTTATTAATTCATTCGATCCTGTCAACTCTAAATTTTGACGCCCCCAAATTTAGGCGCCCTAGGCAGCTGCCTAATTCGCCTAATGGTAGAAGTAGAACTGACTCTGAAACCAATGGAATGGCCAGCCCCGTGGGACGGACCGCCCATGCCTCGCCTGGAGCTCAAGCCCATCTCGAGCGTTTGGCCAGAAGCCAGTGCCTCTGACCACCCCGACCCCTGGAGCGTCATTTTACGTTACTCATAAGGAATCACAGAATAGGCTCACTGATTACCTTTGTTGGAGTCGGTGGCGAGTTTAGCTGAAATGCCCTTCTCAACCATAAAACACTTGTCACTTTTGGGAATAGGAGTTAAAACCCCTATGAGGAACTCTGAAGGATATAAGCAGTCATTTGTCCCTAATTTAGGGTCACTGGCACCAGGGAAGGGGAAAAAGCAGCATTGTAAGACAAGCACACTACCTATGCCTCGACTAGGACTCGAACTCAGGCCCACCCAGAGGAAGGTGAGTAGCCTACGACACCGTAGCGGCCATTTGTTGCTCTGTCTACATGGATGACCACTCCTTACTACGTGATCATACAGTTTAGTATCGTCCTTGCAATGCGAACGTTCTGTTAAGCTGCGAGTATGCTTTCATATAATTCAGTGTTCCTTTTACACACATGATCATCTAAAAAAATTCCTTTGCGCTGCTTTTCTTCCCAACTAATTACGAAAAGTGCCTTAGCGCAGCTAAACCCAGAGAAAAGTGCCTTAGCGTCGCTAAGTTGCGTAAAGGCTCTTCTACATCAGTGATAAATATACACTGCTCGACAAAATAAAATTAATGTCGCACCCAATTCTGTTGTTTCTATCTGGGAGGCTCAATCAAACTGTGATTATTTCCCCTACTCCTTCGGAGTTCGTACCTTCGGCACCGCATTAAATGAACAATTAACAGACCAGTTGTGGCTCACAGCGACGCAGAGCCCATTTAAGAGGGCGGCTAGGGGCTGCAGCCCCGGGCCCCACATTTTCAAGGGTCCCAGAATTATGGAGGTACTTGAAGAATTGACAAAGTTTTAGTTTCTTTTTTTTTTTTTTTTTATTGCAGATAGCACAGCAAAGATTATATATATATATATACATATGTATATTTTTGTGGAAAAAAATTTGTTTTTTCCCGCTTTTTTTTAGGAGCAAAAGGTATAGTCGTTCCCAGTTCATCTCAAAATCTTTTGAAAGCATTACAGATGCTTTCTTGTACACATCTGTAATTGGAGAAAATTTTCATACGTTAAGAATTCGTACGGAATCATGATATTTGGATCATATTATTTTGCTCACTACTTCGATATAATTTCAACTAGCTGAACCCTGCGAGGTGGGGGGATTAAAGCAGAAATGAACTGGTATCCATTTTTCAACCGTGTATTTTTACATTTCTTTGCTACCACTGATTCGTCCATGAATCATTGGATACACACTTCAATACGGAAGGGATATTTTTATGGCTTCCTCATCATATTTTCGGGATGTCTTCTCCTGGGCATTTTTATTCATCCACCCATAGTGAAATCCTAGATGTGCCCGTGCCACTAATACTGGGCCCCCAAAATACTGTCCAGCCCCCGGGCCCCCTGTCTCTTTAAATGTGCTCTGCAGCGACAGTAATGATCGAATGCCCTCTAGAGAATCTTCAGCAATGTGAAATAATCATCATCATCATCATTGTCAACCATTATCAATCCACTGCTGGACAAAGGTCTCCCCAAGTTTCCTCCACAACGGTCTGTCTTGTGCCAGTCTCCTCCATGTCACCCCTGCATACTTTCGAATTTCATCCACCCATCTCCCATGTGGTCTTTTTCTGGATCTTTTCCTGTCCCTTGGAATCCAATCTAAAATTTCGGCTGTCTATCGATGATCTGTCCTTCTGGCAGTATGTCCAGCCCATTGCCATTTCAGGGATTTAACTCTGATCATGATGTCTTCCACTCTTGTCATTTTTTGGATCCACGAATTCCTCTTCTTATCTCTCCTGGTTACACCAAGTATGCACCTCTCCATGCTGCTTTGAGTTGTCTGCAGCCTTTGTATGTCTCTTTTAGTTAAGGTCCACGTCTCTGCACCAAACGTAAGCACTGGAAGGATGCATTGATCAAACACTTTTCTTTTAAGACATAATGGCATATTGCTCTTGAAAATTATGCTGTTTCTTCCAAAAGCTCTCCAGGCAAGTTTTGTACGCCGATTAATTTCTTCATCAATGTGACCCTCACTTGATATCTGCTGTCCAAGATAAACGTACGTGTCTATTATCTCCAGCTTTTCTCCATCAATCGATAAATCTTCATTTCTTGTAAAAGCATTGAACATCACTTTTGTCTTCTGAAAGTTCATTTTTAATCCCACTTCTTTACTCTTGTCAGCAAGTTCCTGGATCATACTCTGCAGTTCTGATGGGCTAGTTGCAAAAATGACTACGTCATCAGCAAAACGAAGGTGGGTTAGATAATCTCCATTAATCTTTATCCCCTTGTTTTCCCAGCTCAGTGACTGAAAAACACCCTCCAATGTGGCATTAAAGAGCTTCGGAGATATGGTGTCACCTTGTCTCACTCCCTTTCCAATTTTTACGTGTGTTGTATTTTCAAACAGCCTAATCTTTGCACTTGCATTTTCATAGATGTTATTAATAATATTAATGTATGCATCTTCAATACCGCAGGTTTTCAGAGCCATTGTAACTGCTGATAGTTTCACCGATTCAAAGGCTTTTTCATAATCGATAAAAGCCATGCACAATGGAAGTTCATATTCCCTCGCTCTTTCAATTAGTTCTCTCAGCACATGGATATGATCTATTGTGCTGTAGCTACTCCTGAATCCAGCTTGTTCTCTCGGTTGAGCCATGTCCAGTGTTACCTTCAAGCGGTGTGAAAGAACTTTAGTGAAGATTTTATAAACTACTGATAGGAGGCTGATAGGTCTGTAGTTTCCGAGATCCTCAATGTCACCTTTCTTATGTAGCAGGATCATTGTAGCGGTGTTCCAATCCTCAGGAATCTTTCCTTCATTAAGGCATCGAGTGAAAATTTGGGCGAGTACTGTTTCGATTTCTCCACTTGCTTCTTGTATGATGTCTACAGTAATTCCATCTTCTCTTGGAGCTTTTCCCCGCTTCATGTTCTTGATTGCATGTGCAACTTCTGCTGGAAGGACTGGAGGAACTCTGGTACTGGTATCTTTCATGATGTCTGGAGTGCATGTATCATCCCTTTCATATAATTTGGAGTAGAAATCTTTCACTCTTGTCAAAATTTCGCCTCTATTTCTTGTTACAGAACCATCTTCTTTTCTCAGTGCCATAATCTGTTTTCTTCCCTTATTGAGATGTCCCTTTGCTATCTTTAGGCTTTGGTTGTTTTCAATTGCTTTACTCACTAGTTCACAGTTGAATTTTCTTACGTCTTTAGTGATACTTTTTCGTACTGTCTTGCATAGCTCTATATATTCACTTTGGAAGTCACATCTTCTTTAGTTGTCCTCATCTCTCTTCTTTTTTGCATCAACATTTTCGTTTTTCCTGATAATTTATTTACATACAACTTGTTCTTAGACCCAGCTAATTTTGTTGCTGTTTCCATAAGAGCTTTGGTTACTTTTCTGTTAACTTCAGAGATGTCCACTTCTTCCGATGTTAGGCCTTCTAAAGCAGAGAACCTGTTCTTCAGTTCCAACTTGAAGGTATTATGGTGTTTTTTAAGGTTGGTTATGTCAATAGATTTTGTTTGTCTTATGAGCTTGCCACGTTCAAGTTTAGTGTTGAGGTGCACCTTACATCTCACCAATCTATGGTCACTACCTGTGTTGAACTTGTTTAGCACACTGCAGTCTTCTATGACGAATTTTTTGTAACACATAATAAAATCAATTTCACTTGTCGTCCCATTTGGATGTCTCCATGTCCATTTCCTGTGTGGCTTTTTCTTGAAGAAGGAGTTCAAGATGAAAAACCCTTCTGCCTCTGCAAACTCTACGAGAGTATTTCCACGCTGGTTTCTGTTGCCGTGACCGAATTTACCTACTGAAGTTTCATTCTGTTGCCGTTGCCCTATTTTTGCATTGAAATCTCCCATAATTATTTTCAAGTGCTGCTTACCTTTATTATTTAGATGACAAATTTCCTCATAAAATTCTTCAATTTCTTCTTCAGGATGACTTGTGGTGGGTGCATAAGTTTGAATAATCTGAGCCTGGTATATTTTCGAGAGTTGGATAACAAGCCGTGCAGCTCTGTCAGAGGAACTTTCAACTTCTACAACTTTATCCTTCAGTTTCTTGTTTATTATAAATCCAACACCACTAGTTCTGCCAGTATCTGTCCCACGATAGTAGAAGAGATGTCCACTTTTCAGTTCGATCAGATTTTCTCCTTTTCTCCTTACCTCACTTAGCCCCACGATGTCCCACTTGATCCCTTGTAGTTCCTCTTCCAATTCAAGAAGCCTTGAATCAGAAGATAGGGAGCATCCATTGTACGTTGCCAAGGTCAGCATCAGATGGCAGCCTAGTCCGGTCCTCCGGGGATTCTTAGCACCCTCTGCCTTCATGTCGCACTGGCCGCTGCCTTGGCCAGGTACATTCCAGCTGCCGGAGACTGAGGGCCAAGATTTAAGTTGTGGAGTCATTTTGGAGGGGTTTGGCCATAACTCACCACGCTGGCCAAGCGGGTTGGTGAGTGGGGGATAGAATTTCCTCTAATCCCGATGGTATAGTTATACCGCTATTGGCGGTCGTCAGAGCCCCTTTAGTAGGAACAGGATGCACCACGAGAAGGCGGGGTTGACATTTGTCAAGGAGAGGCTGTGATGTTACGCATCACCTGACCTTACATCCCATGTGAAATAATACATTACTATATCTTTATTTTGTAACGTACTGAAGGAAAATCCACCCGCCTGAAAAAACCCAGCAGGACCCATTGTTATTGACGAAGGCCATGATTCTTCTTTGCCCCTCCGGTGGCGTCGTGGTCGAAGTGCTGGCTTATGACCATCCTTCCGAGAAGGGTCCAGGTTCGAATCCCGTGAGGCATGGTTGTTGTGTTTTTTACAGCACTGGCTCTCTCCCTTCCCTGGAACCAGCGGTTCTAAATTAAGGACGGGCGACTGCTTATAGCCCACTAAGTTGCTCACGATGGTCGTTAAACTTTCAATAAAAGAAAATCGTCTTTAGTTAGAGTAGAGTATTGTCCTGTACGGACTACACGACCGCGTCTTCATTTCCGAATGTGAACAACTAATTACTCCTGAAAAATTTGAAGAAGAAATGCAAATTTTCGAAGGCTATCGAAACCGGCTGTGAGAGCGAACGTGCTTATCTCCTATATGGACCCGCCCAAAACAATTATACTTCTGTGGCGCCCACGCTATAGGCTCATCTCACATTCAATAGAAATACACTGACGGAAAAAAAAATCCCAACACCACGAAAAAATAGTTGTAGAGGAATGAAATGGCGGCAATACATTTGTATAGGTAACATATTTAATCGATTAAGGTTTCAAGATCACAGCTTATTGTAAGCGCGAGAAGAGCCATTTTAAATGTGAAATGCTGGTACATTAATAACCGGTGTAACCGCCAGAATGTTGAATGCAAGCACGCAAACGTTCATGCATTGTGTCGTACAGGTGCTGGATGTCAGTTTGTGGGATGGAGTTCCATGCCCGTGGCACTTGGTCGGTCAATACAGGGACGGTTAATGCTGCTTGGGGGTGACGCTGGAGTTGTCGTCCAATGATGTCCCATACGTGCTCGATTGGTGAAAGATCTGGTAATCTAGCAGGCCACGGTTAATGCTGGTTGGGGGTGACGCTGGAGTTGTCGTCCAATGATGTCCCATACGTGCTCGATTGGTGAAAGATCTGGTAATCTAGCAGGCCACGGCAACATGTCGACACTCTGTAGAGCATGTTGGGTTACAACAGCGGTATGCGGACGAGCGTTATTCTGTTGGAAAACATCCCCTGGAATGCTGTTCATGAATGGCAGCACAACAGGTTGAATCACCAGACCGACGTACAACTGTGCCGTCAGGGTGCGTGGGATAACCACGAGGGTGCTCCTGCTGTCATAGGAAATTGCTCCCCAGACCATAACTCCAGGTGTAGGTCCAGCGTGTCTCGGCCGCAGACAGGTTGGTTGCAGGCGCTCACCTGGCCTCCTTCTAACCAACACACGGCCATCACTGGCACCCAGGCAGAACCGGCTTTCATCAGAAAACACAACAGATCTCCACTCCGTCCTCCAATGAGCTCTAGCTTGACACCACTGACGTCGCAAACGGCAGTGGTTTGGAGTAAGTGGAATGCACGCTACAGGGCGTCTGACTCGGAGCTGTCCTTCAAGTAACCGATTTGTAACAGTTCGTTGTGTCACTGTGGTGGCAACTGCAGCTCGAATTGCTGCCGCAGACGCGGTACGATGCGCCACGGCCATACGCCGTACACAACGGTCTTCCCTATCAGCAGTGCCACGTGGCCGGCCGGAACCCGGTCTTCTTGAGGCAGTACCTTCCCTTGACCACCGCCGCCAACAATCATGCACAGTGGCTACATTCCTGCCAAGTCGTTCTGCAATATTGCGGAAAGAAAATCCACCTTCTCGTAGCCCTATTACACGACCTCGTTCAAACTCCGTGAGCTGTTGATAATGGCTTCTTCGTCTTCTTAAAAGCATTCTTGACTAACATCAACACCCTATGTCGAATCTCAACGATAACCAACGCTCACGAACATTAACCAGCGCGTATTTACAGCAAACCTGCTTTGCATGTTCCGAGGGGCGCTACTAGCGCCACGCGTATGCGCCGAGCGCGAAATTTGCATAGACGTCATCTTACAGATGTACTCTTACCGCCTACCAACTGTCGTTTATCTAACACAACCCCTTCTTGGTGTTGGGATTTTTTTCCGTCAGTGTATTTCAAAGGCCCGTTCTAAGAACTTACCCAAACTCTGATTGGGTGAACAGACGAAACCTCATCCGCTTTTCTATAAGTGATTAACTGCGAATCAGGGAGGTGGAGTGAGACTGCTGAAACTCAAAGTAGAAATTACTCATGCATAAAATAACAACTGGAGGATTTGTTTCAAACGTAATAAATTTATTATGGATAAAAAACTGAAGTCGGAAAGTCAGTCTGTCCGTAGAAAAACCGCTTTCTGGACGTCGATCAGACGTCCCTCAACTAACGCAGACTTGGTAAATGGTCAAAGTAAACTTGACGTCTCTATCACGATAATACGTTCCTACGCTTGGGAGAGAGTCCTTCTCGCCCGAGAAGCGACCTGTATCTCCCGATAAAGATTCCTATCTCCGAATCCTATCTAACTCCGCTCTGCAATTAGCCTTCGCTGTTTCGGTGGAGTTATCCCTTCCTGAATAATTAAATAAAGCACGTGAGATTCCTTAAGTCAGAGACATGTTTCACTGCTGGAAAACTTATCTTCGCAAAGATACTTCGACACCGTTCAGTACATCGACTGAACTCCCGGACCCATAACGCTGGGTGTCCGTACAACCCGAAAACACTTCGAGCCCTGTCTCCCTGAGAACTTGCTCTTGCAATTCCCCAAAACAGACTAACTCACTCAGTCCTCTCATGCGCCTACCTCTTCCGACTTCGTCGGCGGTGCGCATCCGTCCCGTGCGCGCTCCTGCTCTGAGGCGTCTCACTCCCTTCTTGCTCTCTCTGCTGGCGTCGACGTCACGATGGTCAGCGGGCGTCTCTTTCTCCGTTAACCGGCCTCGCCCTTCCTGTTTACGAATTCTTCACTTTCTGCAGTAGGTGACCGGCACTTCTGATGTTCCATTAGCGGTATTCTCTTTGACAGACTTAACTTTCCGCAAAGTACAACAAACATCGAATATAATGTACACTGCTACATGGATACAATGAGTAAAGTATAGGTTCCCAGACATTCAGGCGTCTGTTCTTTATTGACAATACTAGCGGATGTCGTTTGCTTAATTGCTGATGCCTATCTGCTAGGGAACGGCATCGCGTTTCCCAGAGCGTGAGAATCTCAGAATCGCTTTGTCGTACACCAATACCTTGAAAAAATGTTCTGGAACAATCTATTGCTGTGTTATACATTTGAACCATTTTGAGTTCATTTAATAATTACACATATGTATATGGATATTTCATCCTAAGTCCGTCCGAACACACATTAGCATGAAATTGAATAAACATAATATTCTTCGCATTAGTCTATTAATGTATGTTTTCCTAATATAAGAGGCATAATGTTCGGTTCATTATTTCCTTGGGCATAAATAATGCGCCCGCTCTCACACTGGCGAAACAAGAAAATTCCATAAATGGACAAATGGCAGAGCATGCCGTGAAAACTGCCACAGAAACTGGTGCGAAAGTTTCAATTCCAATTTTAATCGTATTGTAAGCAATGATTTTTGCGCCTTCTCTTGAGCTGCGCACGGAGCATCCGCCTCGCCTAGCGCTTGTGACGATTAGTGTCAGTACATGAGCGAAATCAGAATGCGTAGCCAAGTGGGTGGTCTTCGAGTCCGGACCCATCCGTTGAGGGTGGATGAAGTACGAATTTAAAATGATATAAATATGCACTATATTGACAACAGTCACCGGGACACCTAGAAGAGAAACACAACATAGCATTTATTAACATACATAAGACGCTGTTGTCTACATTTAGCCTTAATGCATGCACTGACCCTTCGAGACATGCTTTCGACAAGGTTTTGGAACACAACGATAGGTATGCGCTTCAATTAAGTACATAATGCTACCGCTAACTGTTGCTTAGTAGTAGTCCTTGGTTCCAAACTTCTTATGCGGCACTCTAATTCATCCTATAGGTGCTCTATGGGGTTAAGATCAGGGCTCTGTGCTGGCCAGTCCACACACGATACGGAATTATCGTCAAACCACACCGTTACAGTCCTTGCTTTATGGCTCGGTGCATTATCCTGCTGGTACCAACAAGGCTCGATTCCATAGTATTGCCACAGAGTCGGTAGGGCATAATTGTCCTGAATATCGAGGTAGATGTGCTGGTTAACAGGTTTGTCCGCGATAACCAATGAGCCGGGACCATTCCACGATAAACACCCCCACACGAGTACACTGCCAGCACTAAACTTGATCGTAGGAACAGTACACTGTGTTAAATAGCGTTCCCCCGGCTGCCACCATACCCACACACGGCCATCAGACTGACGGATCGTATATCTGGATTCATCACTCCATAGGACCCGTTTTCATTGATCTACGGTCCACGATAAATGTTGTTTACACCATGCTAAACGACGAGTAGCATTCCGAGTGGAGATGAAAGGATTGTGAGCGGCAGCACGACCACGGTAACCCATGGAATGAAGTTCTCTGCGAATGGTACGTGTACATACCGAGGTTCCAGCATTTTTACTCACCTGTACACTGAGGTCTTGTGCAGTACTCCGTCGATTTGCTGTAACAATTCTCTTGAGGCTTCGAAGTCCTCTATCGCTGATTTTCTTTGGTCTGCCGGTACGTTTTGCTGCTTCAGGCTTCCACGTATTCAGTACATCCAAAACAGTTGACTTGGGTATGTTTCTCGGTTTCTCTTATGGATAACACACTAATATAATACCCAACAATCTTTCCTTTCTCAAAGTCAGTTCTCTCCCGCCCCGACATTTTCACTCAGCCTCACAGTGCAATATACTCGCTGTCCAAGGGCGCTCATAAGGGGGCATGGGAGTATGGGGGCTCAAGATCCCCCAGCCGTTGGTACAGCCAAAGTTTTGATAAATTTAAAACACTGAAATAGATGAAACCTTCTTTAAAGCATTTTTAAAAATAATAAGACATTAATGATTGATTTCAATTATCAAACTTCTTTATTTTAAAAATTTGATTTGCCCGATTCTGCTATGCGTTTCCTTTCAAAAGTAAATTGAATTTTAGGAGATAGTTTCAACACATCTGATTACGAAGTACGAACCGATGAATCAGTAATGCTTTTAGGAGAGGGAGAGTGGCTGAGGTCAAGTTTGTGCTTATTAAGTGTTCACAGAGACGGAATAAAAGAGAAAAAGCTGAATTTAGTAGAATTGGCTACAGATAAGTTTTCTAAAAACAAGCGAAATCTGCGATTTGCTTTCTCTGAAAAGTACTAGATATCATGGTGGAATTAACTTTTCCCATCACAATGTTCTAAACTGTAATTATAACTTTAATTGTATAGTTCAGTTATAACCTCTGCGTTGACAAAAAAATTGAAAATGTAGATTTACATATGTTGCGTAGTAGCAGTCCTTGGTAACATCACACATGTAATATGTAATATGAAGTTGCAATGACAATTTTTAAAATCAGCTAAAACGTTTATTGGTTCAGTTTTTTGTAACTTTATAAATAAATATAATGAACAGAACAGAAAAAAATTATGTGAATTTTTGATAGACCTTTCACATTTTAAAATAAGGCACTTGTTAGCTATTTACCAATTGTCAAACAGTATCAATTATTTTTGTTGCATTTTAGTGTCTTGTACATTTACTAAAATGTTTGACAGCCTTGAAGGAGGTAAGGATTTTTCTTAGCCTCCCCCTAAAAGTACTCATATGGGCCCCACTGTCGCGATCAGCTGCAGGTTTGTTTTTGTACCGTTTGCAGCATATACCGTGCATCTTAACAACGCAGCGGATCCGTTCATTTGATTTTGAAGGGGTGTCTGGTGACTTTTGTCAATATAGTGTATGTATATATGAGACTTTTACCAATGAACCAAATCCATGGACCCCCACCCCCTTTAAGAAATTTCTGGCTACGCCACTGAGCGAAATCGAATCTGAACAATAAGGAATGTGATCGCTCATTAAAAACTGGAAAAGGGAAGCAAATCAAGAGTAGCGTATTCAGGGGCGTGCCAAGGGCATCTGCCGTCCGGGTGCAAGCCCAGATTTTCCGCCCCTTGTACGATTTTTTTTTATTTTTAATCGTTTTTACATCAAATAAATACCTTTAGCAACATTATTTTCTATTTCCCGTAAATTAAGAGTTTTCACAAAACACAAGTGTTTCATATAAAACTAAAAGGAAAAAAATCTGTAAAACTCTAGTTCCGATGACGCTGAGAATAATCCAAGAAGTCATCTTCCCCTCTGTAAATTTGCACACAAGTCCTCTCTACCGGTAAAACAAGTTTTGTCATGTATGATGATAAACATATTACAGCTTCCCTTATGGACAGTGGCAATTGTGATATCATCATCACCATCATAATCACTGTCAACCAATTTCAGTCCACTATTGCATGCTGGTCTCCCCAAGTTCCTCTCTCAACTTTCTGTCTTGAGCCTGTCTCCTCCATGCTTTCGAATTTCATCCATCCATCTCCCATGTGGTCTTCTGGGTATCTTCCGGTTCCACACTCACCAACCCGATTGGCCAGCGTGGTGAGTTATGGCCAATCCCCCCCCAAGAATTGTGATATACGTATGTCATTGAACATGACGGGGCGTCTCTTTAACCCTTCTAACCGGAAAATCTCTTATATGGGTACATATGCAAATAAGTTGCATAAAACTAAAAGCAGAATTCGAAATAAATGGTTTTTGTATTAAATAAAAAGTTGTTCCTGTTTCATATTTAATCAACTTTTCATTATTTTAAGTTTGGAAAACAATCTTTTCCCGCAAGCCACTGTTACAGACGTTAAACATTTGAAAAGAGGGTTTTGTGCACCTTATTACCGGTATCAATTCTGTGGAATGGAAAAGGTGCATTGTAATTTTAAAGACCTTTTTGAATATCAAGCTTAACAACAAGAAAAAGAAACGTTTATTTTTAAGCAATGTGAAAACCCACAAAATCCCAAAACTTTTTCGTTTAACTTAACATGAGAAATGTGTCCGCCCCCCTTCAACCGTATCGCAACAGGCATCGTCAAAAATATTCTTAAAGCTACTGAATTGTTTGGAAAACGTATTAATGATTCATTTGAAAATATGTATTCTAAAGCACTTTATGAGTTCATGTGATGCTTGTCATAAGTCCAAAGAATTTCAATTTAGTCACAGAAATCTGAAGCAATTATATCATATTCTTTTTGTGCAATACTTGACTATTTTATTTGCAAGTCCATACAATATTTTATTTTTATATCTGTTCTTAGTGTCAATAAAGAATAAAAGTAATTTAAAAATTGAAAAGTCTCGTTATGCGTGTTCTGGACATCGAACCATCCTTATCTTTGTATCAAACAACAGAAAAGTTATTTTTTTTATTTCTTTTTGGCTGATCAATATCTCATCCGTATTTTTGTACTAAAAATTCTTTTTTTTTTCCCTTTTTTTCCTTACGCGGTCTAACCAATTCAACAATTGGAAATTCTGTTTCGCAATATATTTCCTCGGCAATTGTTTTATCTTCAGCTAACATGCCTTTAAAACCCCGACGTGTTCTATATTCTTTAAAACAGCCATTTATATACTTGTTTTAACATTTGTATTATTGTTAGTATAACTACAACAGATTTCGGCATTAATTTGCTACTAACATTGATTTTTGAAGAAAGAGTGTACCAAATTTTTCTGGAAAAAATAAACTTGCATGTGTTTTTGTTTTTATTCTTTTTCTTAAGAAAGATTGGTCAAATTTCGTATATCACTGTCTCTAAAAGATTCGTTAAAGCGCTAATATAATGTATCGTGGATTACATCTAAATTGTACCCCAATCCTCGTTACCCTTATTGCATCGATCATATTTTCCCACCTTATTCCAGAGCATGGTTTTACGGTCAACGCTGGAAGCTCTTCCTTTAAAATTTGCCAATGGTAAGGTAATTAAGAAAAGAAAGCATATATTTCTTGAACAATGCTGAAAATGTTCACAATTTCTAGAAAAAATTTCGTCTTTATTTACGACCAGATTTAAAGTATGAGCTTCTCAAAGTACACAAAACGCATAAGGTTGGTTTTCCTTCATTTGGGCCCCAACTGTCTACGCATATCATGAATGCTGAAATCTTCAAGATTAAAAAGAAAAAAAAAATAGAAAAGGAATTGTTAATCCTTTGCCAGCGGTATCCGTTACTGAACAGAACAATAAAAATTATTCTCTGATTTCAAGTCGTTTTCTATTGAAATATATAATGAATTATTTTTACTAAATAAAATAAACGTGCCACATAGAATTATGATTTCTCACGGTAAAGCGTTTTCACAACTTCTCCCACGTCACTGATATTAATTTATCAACCGCAAAAAGTGGATTGCGGCGTCCTGCCGCCCCTAGAATCCGGCGCCCGAGTGCTTCGCACCCATTGAACCCCCCCCCACCCCCTTGGCGCGTCCGTGAGGGTATTGCCCTGTAATAAGAGTATAGCTTTTTAAAACTTCTATTACTGAATTTATGTGTATTGTTGAAAAGTTCAAACAAGCCGACAACAGATGGAAGCACAAAAAAAAGTCAGCTCTTGAATGGTGAATAGAGCATGAATGGTGAATAACTTAGCTCTAATGAATAGCTCTTGAATGGTGAATAACTCAGCTCTTGAGCAATAAAAGGCTGTAGAATCAGCGGCACCCCTCCCTAAAGGTACCAAACTGTGAGGAATACCTCATTTTAGTCGACCCTCGGCCAAAAAAGACCTTTTCTTTTTCTGTTAAAAGTTTTTAGATATTCTTCATCCATCTTTGTACAGAAAAAAAACCCCAGCGTTTAGACCACCGCCCGAGCGGTGCAGTAGTAAGCTGTTGTGTCTGACCGCTCGTCCGAGCAGGGCCGTAGCTAGAGGTATTGGCGCCCGGGGCAAGCAGTAAAATTGGCGCCCCCTGCCCCAGTCCAACTGGAACAGGCGATGGCGTCAGAATTTATTATATACCTGTTTGCAGATATAGTACAATACCTGTATAAAAAATATTGCCAATTTTATTGTTATTTGCAATTATTGTCCCGTATATAATTTGCTAATTGTATGAAATAGTAATAAAATATAAATTTTTTTGTATAAAATATTGCTCATAATATAGTATTTAAAAAAATAAATTTATATTGGTAATCCCATTCAATAGCCTGTGGTGACTATGTGAGTTTCAATAGGGATTGTTGAAGAAAGAAAAACATTGAACATAGTTTGAATGAAGAATACTTTTTATTTATAATTAATTGCTACCTCAAGTGCTTATGAACAACTGAAAACATAAGTACAAGTAGCATTTGTTTAAAATTATGCTTAAGCCTTAACAGAATGATTTTGTATTTACAAATGTACCTTTCGAGCTTTAACAGCAGCAAAATCATTTATTATTTGATCATAATTAATCGTTTTAGCAATATCTTTTTCCATTGACAGAATTGCCAGGTGCGTTAACCTCTCTTGTCCCATTGATGACCTTAAGTAATTTTTTATTATTTTCAGCTTACTAAAACCTCGTTCACTAGACGCATTAGTAATTGGTAATGTTAAGAATAATCTGAAAGCAATTACTAAGTTTGGATAAGATGTAGCAAGAGACATTTGGTGGATTAAATTTAATAGGTCAAGAGAGGGTGCTTTTGAAAAATCCTGATTTATTTTAAATAAAGAAATGGCCTGAAACTTAAAACTAGCTATTTCTCCCTCTATTTCAGTAGCATCCAGATCCTTATCATATTTATTTTCTAAGCGCATTGCACTAGCCTTTAACTCTTCTACGGTCATAGATTGCAAAGACTTGCCCGTTAAGAAATTAAAGTCATCTAACACTTCAATCAAACATTTTTAACGCCATTCCATTTGTTCTAAGACTTTGTCCAAAACAGCCTAAAAGTCCATACTGAACCTTTGTTTTCCTGTCAAAACAGTGTCCTCACTTTCTTCCAATGTCAGTCGTTTCCTCTTCTTGCCCTTTTCTCCTCGAAGAAGCCGTCAAGAGATGTTGCGGCACAGGTGTCGGATGCTTCGCCCAGTATAACATCAATCCCTGTATCCCGGATGTCTTGTAAAACAGCTTTCAATCCTATCAAGTGACTAACTGCACAGTCCACGGTCACATCTTTGCGCTGTAGTTGTTCATTCACGCAGGAGATCTGATTTAGTATTTTGTCCCACATAACAGAATAACAAACTTGTAATTAATTTGCTTCAGAAGATTTTTAACCACTGATAAACAGTCATCATGGAATTGAGGGTTGTCAGAAATTTCCTCTAAGGCTTCGAGGACTTTATCAAGCTGTGAATAAAGTGCATGAACAGCAGAGTATTTGGATACCCATCTTGTATCACAGTGACGCTTGAGAGTGGTAGAAAGTTTGTTGGATAATATTTCCCACATTTTGACATTGTGAGCAAATATTTTGTACAGTTCTTGCCCTGTGCCAAAAAATGTGATAATATCTGAAGAGACTCCAGCAGTGTGAACACCAACCAAGTTCAATGAACGAGCAGCGCATGGCATAAAACGTGCATGGCTGCAAATTGCTTGTATACGGGCCTGGACTCCTGAATACTTCCCCGCCATGTTTGAACCATTATTGTATGCTTGCCCTCGGCAATCACGAATGTCAAGCCCTTCGGCTTCTATTTTTTGTAGAATTTCTTCGGTTAAACCAGCCCCAGTCGTTTCAGTAGTTTTTTATGAAATCGATGAAACTTTCTTCAATAGAGCAAACATCCTCTGAAACTTTCACGTACCTAATAATCTGGCACATTTGTTCCTGATGGGCTACATCTGGTGTACAATCAAATGAAATTGAGAAATATTTTGCCTCTCTTATGTCTTTTAGTATTTCTTGGCGTACAGTGTCACCTATTAAATTGATGAACTCGTTTTGAATTGTTGGGGAAACGTAATTTGGAATTCCTGGTTTTTCTTTGGCTATGGTAATATACTCTTTAACTGTTTATCATAATGAGAAACAAACTCTAGCAAATGTAAAAAAATGCCACATTTGTCTTCACCTATCTTTGTACTTGAACCTCGAAAGGCCAAGTTGTTGACTGAACAAAACAAAATGCAATCGACAATAATTCTGAGAATGTGCCGCCATTTCTCTTTTTCCTTTGTAATCATTTGCTGT
This sequence comes from Macrothele yani, assembly GCA_039090855.1. Classification (NCBI taxonomy): domain Eukaryota; kingdom Metazoa; phylum Arthropoda; class Arachnida; order Araneae; family Macrothelidae; genus Macrothele; species Macrothele yani. Next base: position 47,776,892 of record CM077004.1, read on the forward strand.
AGTTCAATATCAATTGCAGAGCCCTCTTTAATCCTTTTTTCAAAGCTTTTCCAGGAAACATAGCACTCATGGTGCTGTACAGAATTTTCATGCTCTGGAATTCGAGGATGTAATTTTTTCCACTCAGAAAATCCCACTTTTGGATTTGCCAGACGTGATTTCAAATGCTTTCCAAATAGCATGCAAGGGAAACAATAAATAACTTTTGTTGCTTCACTGTAAATTAACCAATCCCGCTCTACATTTTCTCCATTCAAAAGTTTTTTGTGGAACCAATTTCCCGTAAAATGCCTTTTTTCTGCATTAATTGATAAAAGAAAATGACCATTTTTATTTTGTTCTGGACCGTGTTCAACTAACAAGCTTCTCACACGGTCATTCAAATCAGGCCATGTTGTGGGATCATTAAAATTAAGTTGAATTTTGGTTTGTTCATCTTCCAAATCCTGTTCCTGTACGCCTTCATACGCTGTAAAAAAATTACTGTAGATTTTACGGTTTTAAACCGTTTTCCAGGGTGCCAACATAAAACCGTAAAATTTACAGTTTTATGCCGTGTTGGAGCAAAGCTATAGATTTGCTCCAACACAATCAACACATTCGTTCCAGCCAAATTTTTGTGTTTTCGTGATTATTTGGACTGTGACTCGCTCCAGCCAAATTCTGTGCTGTTTTCTTCCTTAAATGTGGTGTTGGAGCAAAGCTATAGCTTTGCTCCAACACGGCATAAAACTGTAAATTTTACGGATTTATGTTGGCACCCTGGAAAACGGTTTAAAACCGTAAAATCTACAATTTTTTTACAGTGATAAGGACTCAATGTTGGAAAGGACGTGTTAAAATAAGGTGTAGAATCATCTGAATACACACTAGCACTACCAGTTATATTCTCAGTTACTTCAGTAACGTTTTCATTTTCTAAAAGTGTTGATGTAGATAGCTTACTTTCAATCACTTGCTGTAGTGGGAGCGCAGCGATTGAGGGATCCACCTTCTTTACCCATCCCAGTTTTTGCCACTGCTTGGCTTGGACTGCGTTATCCGCCTCTTGTTGTTTTTTCCGTTTTCTGCCTTGTACTCCAGACAACTTTGTAGGTCCCATTTCGGCCAACACACGCACGTCACGTGGCACAGTGCACTAATTCAGCGCGCTACTCAATCAATCAAGCTATACAGACAACGTTAAGCAAACAAATGTCGTCACAGCGTCACAGCAAATATTGCATTTAAACTGTCGCAACCTTAACTGAGAAATGTTTGTTCCGCGCATGCGCACTGTAGGCTTCCCTGTCGACGAATCGTCGCCATCCGTCATTTGTTCTTAATACACGTAAGGAGTGATGGATCATAGACAGAGGAGGCCGTGAAGGTCACAACACCCGTCGCCTACATTTCACCCTCTGAGACATGCAGCCGTGGTCGATGACGTACCTGCACTGGCCAAAAGCCTGGGAGCTTTCTGTCAGAGCACCACTTGAAAGGCACTTTCAGTCAAAGTTACTACCGTATTTACCCGATTACAGTGTGTACAAAAGTTCATGATTTTTGGGGGCCTAAAAATCGGAAAACATTGATGTTATAGTACAAATTGAATAATTTTAAATGAACATTTTCTGTTATGCATGCTCTTTCTTTAAAAAGTATTTTGCTTAATATAGCAAATATACTTTTCTGATCTCAAAATCAAAAATCATGTGATTTTAGGTAAAGTGCTGGAATTACAATGTATCTTGATATGTCTTCTGGTGTCCATTTTAAAATCTGTTTCTTCTCGCTAAGAGCATCAGTTTGGGTTTTCAGTGTACAACTTAAATAAAATACAACGTGAAACAAACATGATACACCAAGAAAAAGTGCTGGCGTAAAACACCGTCATAACAGAGGGAAGTTCTGTCCTGGAGGGAACTGAGCTGAGCCAGAAGGCCAGCGTGATGACGTAGAAACAAGTACACTACCTATTTTTTACCCAATCTTTCAGACACGGGTCGGTGTTCAGCACTTCAAAGGAGCGTACTAGCCCTTCCCCTCTAAAGTCCTGGCCTACACTAGCCGTTGCGCGCGCGTCTCAAATGCTTCATAAACATAGCAACTAAAATGTACTGTCACACCCAAGCCAAATCGATCCGAATATTTGGCGTTCGAACGATAGGAGTTCTCCTTTAATTTAGGTTTCATCTGGTCGCCATTTTATTCTTAAAGCATAAAGAAGTTTAAATTTTATACATTTTTTTAACTACGCGTATAAATTAATTTCACATTTTTTACATTTATATAAAAAATCTACGTCTCGATGGCGCCCCTCCAGCTCGGCGCCCAGAACGACCGCCCCTGCTGCCCCCCTCGCTACGGCTCTGGTCCGAGCAGGCCTGGACTCCAATCCCGGATCAGGGTGACCCTGACCTACGGCACTGGTCTTCTCCCATTTCTTGGAGGCAGTGGCATCAAATCAAGGATGGGCGACTACCAACTCGTATATTCAGGGAGTACCTGTAGCCCTTGGAGTTGCTCACAGTGATCGTTAAACTCCGAAACCACGCAGTCCGGAATGATAGGGTGCCATCGCACCCTGGACCTTTATACGTCCAAGGGACTTTCAACCCCCCCCCCCCCAAACGCCCCTTAAATACGTATTCCGTAAGTTTATATACTGTATTAAAAAAAATCTCGAAAATTGATGAAACACACAGCGACTCAAATTGGCTAAAATAATTGGCCTATTTTTGTCTCCTCCTCTGCTTGGTGCGTAGCTTATGTACTATGCATGAATTCATCTCCCTCGAATCTCGTGTCCATCCATCTATCTCCCTTGCATCTCGTCATCTCACTCGCACCTCGTGTGCGAAATGTAACTCCTCTCAAATAATTAATTAATGACGAATATGCCAGGAACAGATGGAATTACCCACTGCGACTGCGAAAGCCGCATAAGCAGTAACGTAACTACCAACCCCGCAGCCGCGGCTGCGGGGCGGAGGGGGGCGCTGGTAACCAAGGGTCGTACTGCAGTTTCCAGTTATAGTTTTTTGAAAAAATTGAACACGCACAAAGACAAACAAACAAATAATTAACCCAAAGGTTCATATTTTCTATTAAGGTACATTTAGCTTTGCCTAAATAAATGTCAAGTTTCACTTTTAAAGCACTGGATGTCCTACAGATTGAAGCTATTCGACTTTTTGGTTCCAGGTTGTCATACGATAGTTCTCCAATTGCCAACTCTCTGCGCTGCGGAAGAAAAACGCAAGGCCACATGGGGATAAGGAGGATGTGGGGTAACAGTCAGTCAGTCACCTAGGATTACGTACACGACAGGCCAGGGCCGTAGCCAAACTCCATACTTAGGTTAGGCTCAATAAAATTTAGGGCATGCTCAAAAAAGCTATATACTTTTTACCTTTTTTTGAGCATTACTGAAATTTTACAAATTTCCACCCAGACTAAGTACCTTATCTACCAAGCAAAAACACAAGTGCTGGGAAACTGCTGGCCACCAGCTGGCAGTGATGGGTCACTTCTGGCTGAAATCTGCCGCTCACGGCCCGGTAGTGGTCCGTTGGTGGCAGCGCTATCAGTAGGCGAGCCATTGATGGCCCTGCAGCATCGCCGTGAATTGTGGGCCTCCAAGCAAGTGCCACTAGTGGCCCGTTGCTGGCAACCAATGCAACCCCCAACAGCAGTGGAAGCATCGGGACTGCGCATGCGCAGAAGCAACACTCGCTGTGTCTCTCATGGTACCAGTTAGTTGAAGACGACGCTATCGCCATCGTGTTATTTTAGTGGATGCTAAGAAAAAATCCATATGTGGAGAGGCGAATTAATTTCCTAATGAAATTTTACGTCGACGAAGATATCAGATTAAGCCGTGAAATACTAGATTACAGCCATGAAATACACCCACTCCATTCCCATGAATAACAATTCATGGAATGGAGTGGATGAATAACAAGGAAAAATTTGAAACCGTTTGAAACACATATCCTGGAAAACCATTAAAACAGCGTTTGTTGGGGAAAAAAAAAAGAATTATACGCGTACAAAATTTATTAATTATTTGAAAGAAAAAAAAAGCAACGCTATGTGGTGTACTCATCCATGGGTTGAACACACAAGACTGGGAGGAATTCGCTTCTAAAAATAACGAGAAGTAAAATAAAATATCTTTTACTCTTTAAAACAAATGTAGCTTCGGACAACGGAAACGAAAGACACAACGTTAAAAATGTAACAGAATGTGACATGAACCCGGGTAAATATATATTTATTCAACAATCTCTTTTCAAGACGGCAAGGACAGTACAAAACTTTGAAAAGCGACTCTAAGTATGTACACGCCTTGAAAATGAGTGAAGTTCCCTTAAGGTAAAAAAACAAAAAACTATCGTTAAGTTGAAAAATTAATTTATCAATTATATGAAACTGACTTTTATCAAAAATACCTCTCAATATTGTAAAATGAAAGAGGGAAGCATTCAATTACAAATTGCATACCAAACAGATAGCTTCCAGCACATGTCCGAGTGTAGTGAATTAGTCCAGTCGGTAGCGAGCGTGGCTTCCGCGCCAACGGCCCAGGATCGAATTTAGTCAAATGCAAACGGGCGTTTTTCCCGGTCTGTTGAGGAAATTTCCTCATCGCAGTGCGTTAATTCGTAAGGGTAGAAAAAAATTGTAGTCTTAGGAAACTGCGGTTACCCTTGCTTTTATTATTATTATGGCTACTACTGGGAAATTGGCGGACAAGATTCGGCAAGCCACCAGTTACGTCACGTGTTTGCTGGCTGCCACTAACGGCCCACTAGCGGACCACATTAGGCTAGCCATCATTTCTGGCACGTGCTTGCAGGGCCACTGAAGGGCCACTTGTGACAGCTACTGCCTGTGATGGACCAATGATGGCCCTGTTGTGGCATATGACAACTGATGGGGTGCCAACTGTTGGCCAGCTGTTGGCCTGAACTGCTGGCCCTTCTGTTGGCCGCCCGGACATTTTATTGACTGTTCGGCAGCGGCAACATAGTGCTGGGCCAGCAAGACTGTTTTTGCTGGGTAGGTACATCAGGTACAAAAGTACCATTTTTGATTAACATAAATAAAAAAACAAGAAACATTTTGTAAAATAAAAATACATTTATAATCGTTGCTTACCAATAGAAAATAAAAATAGTTGTAGTCGTCGGTTCTTTCGACCATTAAATTTTCTCAAAAGTAAGTCCATGTCAAGAGAGAGTGCGGTTTTGTTCGAATGCAAGAAGAGCCAAATTTGACATTCGTTGGCGGCACATCAAAAGCCGCTATGGGCAGTTAATTCTCGTTAAAACAGAAAAGGTGGATTCACAAGTAGCCGTACTACAGCCGAAAGTCCTGGCTGTGGACAATAAATTATAAGTATCTCTGAAGATTACTCGCTGCTTAAAAATTTCATCAAAAATGACTGAATTTCGGTTTTCTTTCTTCTGGGTTTGCATGAATCTGTTGATTACTGCAATTTTTTCCAGAGATGGAAGTTTGTTACCTAAAGTTTGCAAATATTTGACTTTGTCTAAATCAATATTTTTGTCTTCAGCACTGGAAACTGCAATTAGGAGTTTTTCATTTTCTACAAAGCATTGGCAGGGCAGGCTGCGCCCTGGCTACGACCCTGTGACAGGCACCAACGTTTATTCACAGCAGCCTCAGATCTGCCATGTACAAGAGAAAGACTTCTTCAAATTATATATTTTAGTTTTGTACAAAACAATTACCTGTATTGTTAAATCTAGTACTTTAAAAGTTAAAACTACAGAGCTCTAGTACCAGCATTACTTTTCCAGACGCTCTTCCTACCCCCCTCCCCATCGACCACACACACGTCGCGAAAAACACATCCTCCCTCATGCTTAAAATCCTAGGAATATTACTGCGCCTAAGGGCGCTGAAGTAAATCTTGAAAGGGGGGGGGGGCACACAGTCTGCTAGTTACGCCAATGCGCATAAGGTATGAATAAGCTGACCAGACGTCCCTAATTCTTGAGGACAGTCTTCGAATTTAGTTTACTGTCCCCAAGAACGCCTGAAGCCTTTGGGGACGCAAATTGTCCTCAAATATTAATGTTTGTCCCCAAATGTCCTGGAATTTACAGTTCCTTATCAACCCTTTAGATTTCCAATAAAAAAATGTTCTTAAGAGTAGTTTCCGTTGTACTAATTTCCCAACATGCTTTTTGTGAAAACAAATTTTGACTTTTTGTTCTTCTTTCTGAGTTTAACGACCACTTCGAGAAACTTTAAGGACAATAAGCAATCACCTGTCTCTAATTTGGAGACATTCGTTCTAGGGAAGGGACAAACACACCACCGTGCCTCATTCGGAAATCGAATCCGTACCAACTTGTACGAATGGTCAATAGCCAGCACTAGGTCAATGCACCACTGGCGCTGTCAAATTTCGACTGTACTTGTTCTGGGTTTCTCCAAAAACTTTGGCAAAATGAAAAATTCGCCATGCAATTACTATGGTGTGCAGCCTAATTTTAATTCAGCGCATGTATACACCATGACCTAAGGTAAAGCATTTCACTTTTGCTAATATGTTCTCGCCATCATAGTTCTGCTTTGTCAATACAAATTACCAACATTCTACAAGATATATCTTTTTAAGACACTGATTGTAATGTGTAATATCACACTTATTGAAGCAATGCAGTTTTGTGACAGAAATATTTGCATATTTATTTTGGGTACGTATGTGTCCCCAAATGAACTACCGATTTGGGGACGCCACGCCATTTTGTCCTCAAATCGGTGTCCCAATATCTGGTCACCTTAGGTGTGAATAATAGCACCGCCAGGAGTCAAGGTCATTAAAATTCCCATTCAAGTTACACTGCGAGCAGACGTCGAGGATCCCAGTGAGACTTTGCCCCGTGCTCTTGTTCGGACTTGTGTTTTGCCAACATTTCAAGGGAATCCGGAGACAGATGCGTACAGCGCCTACTAAAAGGGAACCCTAGTATTTTCTTTTTTGACTGATTGTTTAACAACCACAATGGGCTATAAGCAGTCGTCCGTCCTTAATTTAGGGCCACTGGTTCCAGGGAAGAGAGAGAGCCAGTGCCGTAAGGAAAACACAACATCCATGCCTCACTGGGATTTTTTTTTTTGGATTGGAGGTTTAACGACCACCGTGAGCAACTCAATGGGCTATAAGCAGTCGCCCGTCCCTAATTTAGGGTCACTGGTTCCAGGGAAGGGAAAGAGCCAGTGCCGTAAGACAAACACAACATCCATGCCTCACCGGGATTCGAACCCAGACCCCTTACGGACGAATGATCAGAGGCCAGCGCCTTAGACCACTGCGCCACCGGGGTGGCACACTGGGATTCGAAGCCCATTGAGTTGCTCACGGTGGTCGTTAAACCTCCAACCAAAAAAAAAAAAAAAAAAAAAAAAGTCCGGGTCCCTAATAGTAAGCAGCACCCCGTGCCTTTTTGTCCCAGTCCGCCTTTGTCCGAAACAGAAAAAAAGGCCCTGTAGGCTATGACCTTTTTCATATTCGCCTGAGACGGACTCTGACCCCGGATGAGGCATGGATGATGGTCTTGTCTCACGGCGCTGGCTCTGCCCCTGTCCTGAGAAAATAGCACTAAACTTGGGGCCAGCAACTCCTTAAAGCCTGGGATGCTCACAGGAGTTATTAAACTTGAAAAAAGAAGTCTTTGGAATCTTGGCCTTATTTGTGAAGTTACAAAGTACGCACCTTGGCCTCTATAACTGGACAACCGTGTTTTAGCAGTTACAGAGCCATTCGATGTTATGAGGCACAATGTAAAATCTGATGCTATATATGTATACTATTCCTTATGGCCTCCTAGAGAGAGGAACAATGCCCTTGACATTAACATTCTTTTATTTATCACAATTTGTCAATGAACTGTAATTTATTAATTTTAGATATGCTTCACCATAAATTATATAGAATTTACTGCGGTACTAATACGCAGAAATAAAGTATAGATTAGGAGCGGTTGAAGAAATTACAAAAGGAAGAGCAAGTTATTACCACTGTCAATTCGGTAGAAAAAAAGGTGACACCATCAATTATTTTGCCACTGAACAAAAAAAAAAAAAAAAAGACATAGGTGTGTATTTTTAGCCAACGTAAAAATCCCGGAAATTAATTTTTTTAATCTTGATAAAGTGTTGGGAACGTGACTCTGCGTCTCCCCTGCAACCGCTCTTGTCAAAGATTAGTAAATTAAGAAAATAAGATTATGTCTTATTTTTGTTTGGTCAAGGAAAGTTTTCCGAACGTATAACATTAGTCATTGCTCATTGGTGTTTTCAGTCACTTCCTAGTGGTTCGCCGACCTGGCAATAGTTTCCATATCATGCTTAAGGAGAGGTGCTATTTGCTATGTATTTTCTTCGAGTGTTGTGATCTGCCGAGCATTTTTTTCTCTTTAGATTTGTCATTGTTTGAATCGTTCTGATGTTTTCGTGATACATTGAGATCATAATTTCTGCTATCAGGTGAACTGCCGGCGTTTTTGGCCTATCATAAAATCAAAATGGCAGCCGTCGACGTTCAGATGACTCCAGAGTATTCTGTGGATGCAAAACATGTGAGCTTTGCTAATCCGTCAACAATGCGTTGTGGGCCGCACTGCAGAGCCGCAGAAATAAATGGGGAAGCTCTCCAAGCAGAATTTCACGAAATGTTTAAACAAGTTCGTGAACAAAAGTAAGCATTTTTTTGGGTTAACGAAAACTGACGTATCGTGGTGTCATTTTACGTACAGTTTCATTTATGTATCTCCGATGAGCGAAAATTTTGAGAAAGTACTATTTAAAGCGCTCAGTGCTTTCCATTTCTAACTTTTCCTTCCCCCTTCTTATCGCAGTTGCATTAATTTCTTTTTTTTATTTCGCGCAGTTCTTTTTGTGCTGGTCTGCGAAAGAGTAAAACAAATTCAGCTCTAAGAGGCTATTGGCTTACTTCAAAATGTGTAATAATATTATTTTTCAGAAAGTGATGGCTCCTCGAATTCGTGCGAAATTTAAGCAAACTAAACACCCAGGTACTTAAACTAGTATGTGGGTGCAGGAAGTGAATTTTATTTGTGCGTTTTTATCTATTTTTATGATCTTACATCATTGTATTGTTTAAACCCCTATGAAAGAGGGATACTCAATTTGGGTGTTTGTGAAAAGCAGTAAGTCCCATTTTTTTTTGAGTTGATTTAATAAATATTTTCGAAGAAATTGAGCTTTGAGACAGATTTCAAAGCCTTTAGAGGGACAACTTTTAAGTGAAAAGAGAGTGAAGTTGCTTGCATGGCAATTTTGTTACTTATAGCAATTGTAAAACAGAACTTTCAGAAAATTTCTCACTTTTGTTCAGCACTACAAAGTGGAGGTGCAGTACATTTGACTTTATTTTTTCACAATATATTCCCCCAGAGGCATAGCCCGTCGTAGAGTCCAGACCTCCCCCTTTTTAGGGTGGATTGAGTACGAATTTAAAGCAACATATATATATGTATTTATGAGGCATTTACCAATGAACCCAAATCCATGGACCCCCCCCCCATAAGAAATTTCTGGCTATGTCACTGTATTCCCCTGTACTGCAGGAATTTACATAGAGGTAATTCATATGATGACTTGAATCTGTACTGAACTCTAGTATGCCGCCCTGATGGTGCAGTGGTCTGAGCAATGGCTTCTGATCATTCGTCCAAGATGGGTCTGGGTTCAAATCCTATTGAGGTATGGATGTTGTGTTTGTCTTACGTTGCTGGCTCTCTCCCTTCCCTGGAGCCAGTGACCCTAAATAAGGACGGGCTACTGCTTATTGCCTACTGAATTGCTCATGGTCATGAAACCTCCAATAAAAAAAAAAAAATACAAAAAAAAAAACCTAGTATAATGAGGCCTTGTGATATTTCATTTGAGACAAAAAAATTGAAGTTCCAGTAAGACATTCAGGTAATAGAGATTAAAAAAAAGAAAAAAAACCCGAAGTTCTACAAAACAAGTATAATTACCTTAAACTGCTGACAAATGGAAGTCCGAGGTATTGTGAGAATTGCAGCCAAAACATCGCCAAGAACCACTGTGCCTCGTAAGGCTTGTTTCAGGTTTCACTAGAGCCTTTTAAGCATTGGTAGAAGAATATGTGGAACAGTCATGGTGAACTCACTTGTAATGGAGCCAGAATTTTAATCTGAATTTTAATTTTCTCTATTTTTCATTACATACATGTGGCAAAAGCATGTAGACACTTATTCCTTCACCAAGAAGTTACATTGTTATGGAGTACTAAGGACAGAAGAATATCACCTCTTTAATTATTATGCTTTAGGTCCAGAAATTGGAACCATTTGTAGTTATGCTCCAAATGTTGTTTATAGTCAGCAATGGGATGCATGCCTTTGATTGAACAAGCTTCTGGGATTTAGCGACAAAGGGTGAAAACTTAAATTAAAGGAACGGGCTCACTAAATTTCTGAAATACCAATTTCATTATCATACCATTTAGTACCAATTTCAGCAGCATCACCTTATAACTTGAGATGCACAAAGATAAATATTCCTAAATGTCCAGGAAAATTTATCTTTTAAGATAAATCAGAACTCATTTTTTTTAAGTTATAAAATGTGACTTTTTTAATTTTTTTATACCTGTTTTGCTTTCTCCTTTTTAAGGTCTGTATTCAAAATGTTCAGTGCACAAAAGCGTGCATCTCAAGTTATAAGAGATGCAGCTGAAATTGGTACTAAACGACATGATGAAATTGGTGTTTCAGAAATTTAGTGATTCTGCTAGTTCCTTTTGTTCAAGTTTTTGCTCTTTGTCACTTAACACTAGAAGCTAGTTCCATCAGAAGCATGCATTCCATCTCTGAGTATCAACAACATTTGGAGCAAAACTACATGTGGTTTGAATTCCTCTACCTTAGAGCGTAATATAATTAAGGAAGGGATATTCTTCTGTCCTGTCACAATAATATAACTTCCGGTGATTAGAGAGAAATGGAAACGTGACTTGCAATGACTGTCATTTTTCTTGTAGTAGAAAATTCTATTCCAAACTTTATTTTTTAATTTACTTGCCTGAACTGGGCAACCAGATTTATTTTTATTTACCTGCCAATAATTTATATGCCGTGGGCATGGTATTTTTTAAGCCATGATAATATAATACACACTAGTAGGGTGTAGCTATTGATAACCTGTGTATTCCTGAAGGTTTTATTAGGTACTATCTAAACATAAGCATTTGGTCTGATTTAGGGTAAGACATAGATGTTTGATTAACCTACTGAACTAGATAAAGTTCAATATATTTTGTCCTTTGCATATTGATGTGCAAAGAACAGAACATATTGAACTTTATCTAGTTTAGCAGGTTAACTATTACTGCTACTTACTGCATAAGTAATTCAATCAGTATATAACACAACCAAGGCTAACTACTGATTTTGACTTATTGATAGATAAAACACAGGAATAAATAGATTTTATTTATTAACAGTCAAATTTTCGGGTAGTAGTTAACCCTACCCTTAATCAGACTACACTACTTGTAGTCCTGATGAAATTTTTGGGTCATAACCCTACTCTTTATCAGGACTACACTTATAGTCCTGGTGAAGAGTAGGGTTACAACTACCCAAAAATTTGACTGCTAATAATAACATCCATATTGTCGAGGAATAGCCATGACTTCAATTATTTATTACTGTTATTGATGTAATGTTTGTCGTTCAGTAACTGTCTTTTTTCCTTCCCTAGCATTGGTGGCCCTAAATTTGCAGTAGATGACCTTAAAACCTCAAATGCCCATTGGGCTATAGTTAAACTTGCAAAAAAAAAAAAAAAATTATTAGAATGATAGAAGTTTCATGTGCATGAGGAGAGAGAGGATGGTGGTGGGGGAGGGGTTCTCATGAAATAAGTTGAAGTATTCGTAATTGTAGGCAGAAAGCAGTTCCACTATATATTTTTAATTTGTTACTTTAATTCATTTATAATGGATACCTTCCTATAAGATGTTTCATTCTGTCATTTTAAGTACATGTATCCTGCTTTCCAAAACTGACATTTTTTTTAAATTTTTGATGTTCTGTTTATTTTTCTGGCCATAAAGCACTAGAACAATTTCAAAATCTGCATATAATAATCCCTCTGTTATAAAGTTTGTAATTTTCTCTGTAGTAGCAATTCTGTTACAAAATAGTTTAAGAAAGAGTTACGGCATTTTGCCATAATCAGTTTGCCCAGACATCAAAGTAAAATATTTCAGAAACTAGTGTTAAATGCTAAAATTGTGCTTGGTTGTATGTTTTTATAAGTTGTAACCAGAGTAGCAGAATGTAGACGTACACGCATACTTTGTACGCGGATAGTTTCAAATTATTAGCAGGTTTTGCAGATAGTTTTTGCTTGTAGATTTAAAGGAAAAAAAAAGTTATTTACAGCAATGAAAACACTTACTCAAGGCTTTACTCAGATTGATATACTTAATTCTATTTTAACTTTAACTTTCAATTATTTTTCACATCATCTGAGTTCTTTTGCTTTTGCAGACATTTCTTTCTAGCTTCCAGATTTTATCAAGTCCTGTTCTCAATGTATAGGAACTGTATCAAAAGTTTTGTTTGCACAGAAAGAATTGAAATTTATTGCCAGGTTCCTCTTGCAGTTGTCAGTTATTAAATTAAAATCTTTTCCTTGTGTATTTTGTAAGTTTATATTTTTAATTAAATTGTTGAAAATGATATTTATAATCTTTGAAGTTCATTATGGAACTGATATTCTGGACAATTTTTTTTTCTTTAGTGCCTTGTTTTTATGAGGTTCATGATCCAATATTTTACCATAAAGGTCCATTTCACACACATTACTGCACATTTAATTGTAATGTACTTATTTTGTCCTAATTGGAATCATGTAATGTTTTAATAATTTTTTGATTTTTCTTTAAATTATCTTTTTCTATTGTTAGTGATTCGTCTGTTTGCAGCAAGATTTCTGCCTCAATGGGTGTGTATGTAGATACATTTTATTGTTATACAACTCTGGTTGCAACTTTGCCACACTTTGAGAAATTTTGACACAGTGTGTGTGGCAGTTCATAAAACAGGTGGAAGAGTTCCGCCAAAAGGCAGAATTCCGCCTTTTTAGAAGTCTTCTGGGGAGTTCCTGAGATTGGTAGTTAATAAATGGGTAGTTTATAAATAGGGTGGTTAATAAATTATGAAAGGTTAATTATTTTTGCATATTCCTATGTGGGGAAAGTTCAGCCTTTTTCTGCCATGACTGCTTTCATGCCTGATAAAACTGGAAATATGAAAATGACTTTCCATTCCAACTCTTTTTGCAATTTTTATTTGCACACACAGGCAAAGTTTGAATTTATTCTTAAATCTTGTGCACACCAATCAACTGATGCTAAAAATGCATTTAAATTTATGGACTTAGTCTGTTATCTTCCAACAAGAATTGAGCGTAAAGATAAATACTTGTTCATGTCAGTGTGAGCTCACTTTGTTGGTATTCTAGCACTCAATCATTTAAGCACTTTTCTAGTTGTGGAAAGAAAGCCAATTCTTGTCCATCACAGCCTTTTTCTTTTATTTTAAGTGTTGTGTTGCAGTGCACACTTTCCATACATTTTTAAACCTACTTTTCATGTTGCAGACCCCCTTCCCCCAAGTACTTAGGAATTTAAATTTTTTTAATTCTGCATCATAAGCTCTAACCCCTTCCTTTTTCCTACTTTTTACTGATCATTTTAGCTATATCAGGCTATCAAAACAATTTTGTTAAAACTTGTTTGTTCCCTTCGATAATGTCACAAAAGATACATGCTTTGGAAACATCCAAGGGAACTGTTTCATAAATCCTCCCCAACAGTGTGAAGGGATTTGAGGTCACAGTGGCTCAATGTGTCCCATTTCATATTTGGGGGTGGAGAGTGCACCTTTCACCTCTGTGCCAAATAGTGTCTACCACAAACTCCTTATTCCCTGTTCCACCCCACTACCTATTATTTCCATAACACTATATTCTGACTCTTAGCTGATTAAAAAAAAAAATATTGTAAAAACTTTCTGGTTATATGTAGGAAATGTAATTTGTAGGCCTATGCTGTGGAATGAAAAACGTGACCTGAAAATATCACATAAAAATGCATCTGGGTTATGCAGAAATACCAAAAGAATTCCTGATTTGGTGAGAAATGCTGAAATTAGAGACACTTGACATGTGGTTCAATAAATGATGTCATGATCCTTCCAAAATCTAAAACTTGTAATGCGACTGACTTTCTTTTCCGGGTGACCAACGATGCTCCAAGGTTTTAAAGGAGAGTCAAGTATGTTGCAGCCATTGAGATAGGAAAGGGGGTTGTTTCAGAGAATAGTCAAGGTTATCTAAGAGTCTGCTAGGGCTGAGGGCAGGAGTTGCAAAAGTGGGTGGTGGAAGGCAAGCTGAGAGATGAAGCAAGGACACTGGAATGACAGGGTGAGTAAAGACCCTGCTCGTTTGATCGCCAATGGAAAAGTTGAATAAACATGTAAATACATCCTTGTAAATAAATTTAGGGTTGCGTATTATAGCCCTTCACATAAAATAAAAAGAGCATCTTATTTGCACAAAATGTGGTGAGTAATTTAAACGTAAAAGATGAATGAATAAATAAAGAGCCAATATAAACCATAAATATGGAATCTGGCAACAAAAGATTGGCATGAGCCTGTGGTCATTAACATTTTTATACATGGCATACCATTAAAAAAAATTGTTAGTCTTTTGCTAATGACTAGATAATTGCAAGGATGTAAAATACATCTCTTTAGGAAATTGTTGGAGTACTGTAGACAAGGTCTACTGTTGCTCATGGAACAGAAATTAAGGTTGCAAACCAAGAATGTACAAAAACAGACATGCATGCATGGCCTTACTGTAAAATAAACAGTTGCTAAGTGAATATTTGGAGGTCAGGTACTGACAGTATAAGACAGTTCAGACTAAGTTAACAAAAACAATAAAACTTTATAAAGGTTTTGTTTCTGAGAGTCATTAATTCTGTGTTTTTTGACTTCTTTTGTAAGTTAAAATCTTCAGAAAATTTTACAGTTGTCTGCAGAACCTAAATTTATAACTTTTTAATAGATAATCTATGGATTATACAACAGAAATTGCTGTATTTACTGCAAATTATGAAATCTCGAGAAAGAAGAAATTGGGTGCCATGGCCTGAATTTTAGCCGCCTGGGCAAACTGGCACCCAGGATTTGTCTAGCTCTGAAGTCCAAACAGGACTTTCGTTCTCCGCCTGTGTAAGTCTATGCATCCATTTTTTCATATTGTTTTGTCTGGCTATCATAGGTGGCCAGTTAATATTTATAGCTTTGTGACAGTTATTATCCATGGCTATGTAGGTGGGAGTTAATTCCCATGGCTGTGCTATCCTGAGTTGCGGGGGTACAGCTGGGATATAACTAGCTGACAATCGCAAAATTGTTTTATAGCATGCCTTCTATTTAAAGAAGCAGCCATTATTCACTAAAAATTTTGGCAGTGTGCGAATGGCCTTCTCTGCGCAGACAACTTTACAGCCATGGCTCTCTCAGCACAAAGATTCAGCATGCATGCAATTAAAGAGGAAGGAAAAGTTCTTAAATTCTTTCTTTTTATTGAAATCATTCTTGGCAATTTAAAAACCTACGCTTGTTTCAGTGAACCTTTCTCTGTTTGCTGATATTCTTATTTTGCGATTTCTTTTGATTCATAGTTTCAAAAAGGGGCCCCGTTATTGTAAATAGTTGCATTTTTTGCATAACAAATGGGAACTTCTAATGAAATTGAACTCATTTGGATTCATATAAACATGCTTGCGTACAGAAGCGTAACTGGGGCTGGGCAAGCGGGGCAACTGCCGGGCAGCTGCCCCGGGCAGCTGAACAGAGGGCGCAAAAATCACTATGTACAATCTAACTGAAATTGGAATTGAAACATTAGCACCAGTTTCTGGGACAGGTTTCCCATGCCATATTTTGTCATTTTGTCTATTTGTAGGATTTTCTTATATGTTCAAGAGATATATATCCATAGGACCCTTTCAAACACGATCTGGACCCCTACTGAAAATTTTTGCCTGCACTATTTTTTTATTTTCAGTCATTTCAAAACAGTACTTTTTACGACATAATTATGTGCAGTTTGTGTGTTGTTTTTATCTTTATGTTCATATAGTTAATCAGGTTAGCTGAAGTTATTACAACTTAATTTGAATAAATGTACATTATGTTAATACCTTCATTTTTTTTTTTCTCTGATCATACCTTTTGTGTGTTAACTTCTTGTTGGGGGGGGAGAAAACAGACGAATGAGAACACAAGTTACACAATGATATCTGTGCAGTAGGGACTATAAAGTATCTCCTCAAAAAGTAAATTTACTGCATCACTTACAGCCTTATTTTGAAAATATGCAGAGATGCCAACTTTTACAGATTTTCGAAAGTTTGTATTGATTTTCACTGTCTTACGGTTTTACGGAAGTCACCTAAAAAAACCGCAAAAAGCCCACACATGCAATTTTCAATTTTTTTTTTCCCGTCTTTTGGTCGAAAAACTCATTACAGGCAGTCTCTTGTGCGCCTTCGATGTTCTAACTTCCCCCGCCAACGGAGACTGAGTGTCTCCTCGTACGCTGTTAGTCACGTGATGATTCCCCATACAGCCAGAGTTGTATAAAAATAAAATGTATCTGCGTACACAACCATTAAAAAAGAAAACTTGCTGCAAACCCGCGAATCACGATAACAATAGAATAAGACAATTTAAAGAACAATTAATATAGCAATAAATAATTATTAGAAGATTACAGAGGACAAAATTCCATTACGACTGAATGCGTAAAAATGTGTGTAAAATGGACCTGAAGGCCAAAAGTTTAAAATATTGAACTATGAACCTCGTAAAAACGAGATACTAATTAAAGTTTTTGTATTTTGAAAAGTAGTTCCGTTAATGAACCTTCAAAAATTATAAATAGCATTTTTAACAACTTAATTCAAAAATAGTAGACTTATAAAATACAAAAGAAAAATATTTAAATTTTATAACTGGCAACTGCAAGAGAAACTTGGTAATAAAATTTAAATTCTTTCTGTGTAAACGGAACTTTTGTTACAGTTCCTATACACTGAGAACAGGCCTTGATAAAATAAAGAGGCCAGAAACTGCTGTAAAAACAAAAGAACTCTCTATTGGAAGATGTGAAAAATAGTTTAACATTCTGAAGACTAGTGGACATTTGCATAAAACAGAACAGTTTTACTTTCCGTAGAGTGTTTTATGAACAGACGGAAAGTCTAGCCATAGGCAGCTCACTGTCACCTATATTATGTGAAATCTATATGCGTCGATTTGAGGAAACTTTTCAAACTTCTAAAATTTGACTTATGGGTATGATATGTAGATGACTTTCGTTCTATGGAAGGGAAAACATTCTGAAATTCCGGAATTAGTCAAACTTATAAATTCCATTGATCCTCGCATTCAATTCAGCTACGAAACTGAAAATAACTGATGCCTACCATTCCTTGATGTCCTGGTAACTCGCTTAAATGGATCACTCGCAACCACAATTTATCGGAAGCCTTTCGCTATTTTTTCACCTCCACGTGCCAAGTCCAATCCTGTTCCGACTAAAGGGGCTCTGTCGACCGCCAATAGCAGTATAACTATACCATCGGGATTAGAGGAAATTCTATCCCACACTCACCAACCTGCTTGGCCAGCGTGGTGAGTTATGGCCAAACCCCTCCAAAATGACTCCACAACTTAAATCTTGGCCCTCAGTCTCCGGCAGCTGGAATGTACCTGGCCAAGGCAGCGGCCAGTGCGACATGAAGGCAGAGGGTGCTAAGAATCCCCGGAGGACCGGACTATGCTGCCATCTGATGCTGACCTTGGCAACGTACAATGGACGCTCCCTATCTTCTGATTCAAGGCTTCTTGAATTGGAAGAAGAACTACAAAGGATCAAGTGGGACATCGTGGGGCTAAGTGAGGTAAGGAGAAAAGATCTCATCGAACTGAAAAGTGGACATCTCTTCTACTATCGTGGGACAGATACTGGCAGAACTAGTGGTGTTGGATTTATAATAAACAAGAAACTGAAGGATAAAGTTGTAGAAGTTGAAAGTTCCTCTGACAGAGCTGCACGGCTCGTTATCCAACTATCGAGAAGATACCAGGCTCAGATTATTCAAACTTATGCACCCACCACAAGTCATCCTGAAGAAGAAATTGGAGAATTTTATGAGGAAATTTGTCATCTAAATAATAAAGGTAAGCAGCACTTGAAAATAATTATGGGAGATTTCAATGCAAAAATAGGGCAACGGCAACAGAATGAAACTTCAGTAGGTAAATTCGGTCACGGCAACAGAAACCAGTGTGGAAATACTCTCGTTGAGTTTGCAGAGGCAGAAGGGTTTTTCATCTTGAACTCCTTCTTCAAGAAAAAGCCACACAGGAAATGGACATGGAGACATCCAAATGGGACGACAAGTGAAATTGATTTTATTATGTGTAACAAAAAATTCGTCATAGAAGACTGCAGTGTGCTAAACAAGTTCAACACAGGTAGTGACCATAGATTGGCGAGATGTAAGATGCACCTCAACACTAAACTTGAACGTGGCAAGCTCATAAGACAAACAAAATCTATTGACATAACCAACCTTAAAAAACACCATAATACCTTCAAGTTGGAACTGAAGAACAGGTTCTCTGCTTTAGAAGGCCTAACATCGGAAGAAGTGGACATCTCTGAAGTTAACAGAAAAGTAACCAAAGCTCTTATGGAAACAGCTACAAAATTAGCTGGGTCTAAGAACAAGTTGCATGTAAATAAATTATCAGGAAAAACGAAAATGTTGATGCAAAAAAGAAGAGAGATGAGGACAACTAAAGAAGATGCGACTTCCAAAGTGGAATATATAGAGCTATGCAAGACAGTACGAAAAAGTATCACTGAAGACGTAAGAAAATTCAACTGTGAACTAGTGAGGAAAGCAATTGAAAACAACCAAAGCCTAAAGATAGCAAAGGGACATCTCAGTAAGGGAAGAAAACAGATTATGGCACTGAGAAAAGATGGTTCTGTAACAAGAAATAGAGGCGAAATTTTGACAAGAGTGAAAGATTTCTACTCCAAATTATATGAAAGGGATGATACATGCACTCCAGACATCATGAAAGATACCAGTACCAGAGTTCCTCCAGTCCTTCCAGCAGAAGTTGCACATGCAATCAAGAACATGAAGCGGGGAAAAGCTCCAGGAGAAGATGGAATTACTGTAGACATCATACAAGAAGCAAGTGGAGAAATCGAAACAGTACTCGCCCAAATTTTCACTCGATGCCTTAATGAATTAAAGATTCCTGAGGATTGGAACACCGCTACAATGATCCTGCTACATAAGAAAGGTGACATTGAGGATCTCTGAAACTACAGAGACGCCGCCCCGGTGGCGCAGTGGTCTAAGGCGTTGGCCTCTGATCATTCGTCCGTAAGGGGTCCGGGTTCGAATCCCGGTCAGGCATGGATGTTGTGTTTGTCTTACGGCACTGGCTCTCTCCCTTCCCTGGAACCAGTGACCCTAAATTAGGGACGGGCGACTGCTTATAGCCCATTGAGTTGCTCACGGCGGTCGTTAAACCTCCAATCAAAAAAAAAAAAAAAAAAAAACTACAGACCTATCAGCCTCCTATCAGTAGTTTATAAAATCTTCACTAAAGTTCTTTCACACCGCTTGAAGGTAACACTGGACATGGCTCAACCGAGAGAACAAGCTGGATTCAGGAGTGGCTACAGCACAATAGATCATATCCATGTGCTGAGAGAACTAATTGAAAGAGCGAGGGAATATGAACTTCCATTGTGCATGGCTTTTATCGATTATGAAAAAGCCTTTGATTCGGTGAAACCATCAGCAGTTACAATGGCTCTGAAAACCTGCGGTATTGAAGATGCATACATTAATATTATTAATAACATCTATGAAAATGCAAGTGCAAAGATTCGGCTGTTTGAAAATACAACACACATAAAAATTGGAAAGGGAGTGAGACAAGGTGACACCATATCTCCGAAGCTCTTTAATGCCACATTGGAGGGTGTTTTTCAGTCACTGAGCTGGGAAAACAAGGGGATAAAGATTAATGGAGATTATCTAACCCACCTTCGTTTTGCTGATGACGTAGTCATTTTTGCAACTAGCCCATCAGAGCTGCAGAGTATGATCCAGGAACTTGCTGACAAGAGTAAAGAAGTGGGATTAAAAATGAACTTTCAGAAGACAAAAGTGATGTTCAATGCTTTTACAAGAAATGAAGATTTATCGATTGATGGAGAAAAGCTGGAGATAATAGACGCGTACGTTTATCTTGGACAGCAGATATCAAGTGAGGGTCACATTGATGAAGAAATTAATCGGCGTACAAAACTTGCCTGGAGAGCTTTTGGAAGAAACAGCATAATTTTCAAGAGCAATATGCCATTATGTCTTAAAAGAAAAGTGTTTGATCAATGCATCCTTCCAGTGCTTACGTATGGTGCAGAGACGTGGACCTTAACTAAAAGAGACATACAAAGGCTGCAGACAACTCAAAGAAGCATGGAGAGGTGCATACTTGGTGTAACCAGGAGAGATAAGAAGAGGAACTCGTGGATTCGAAAAATGACAAGAGTGGAAGACATCATGATCAGAGTTAAATCCCTGAAATGGCAATGGGCTGGACATACTGCCAGAAGGACAGATCATCGATGGACAGCCGGAATTTTAGATTGGATTCCAAGGGACAGGAAAAGACCCAGAAGAAGACCACATGGGAGATGGGTGGATGAAATTCAAAAGTATGCAGGGTTGACATGGAGGAGACTGGCACAAGACAGACCGTTGTGGAGGAAACTTGGGGAGACCTTCGTCCAGCAGTGGATTGATAATGGTTGACAATGATGATGATGATGATATATAATTTGTAAATAAAACTACATTTTGGAACTTCATTTTAATAAAAAGCGTTATAAACGATTATTCTGAGATTTTACAATAAGTATTTTTGATATACTCAATCTTACTGAAGGTTGAAGCAGTTTTACTGGAAACTACTGAAAACTTCAGATTTTTTTTTTTACTGTTGATCCCTTTCTTGTGTTAGCATCTCTGAATATGTGATTAGTACAACAGAAAGTCATATCTTATGGGGTGTGAGAAACGGAAATGGATTCCAAAGTTTTTTTACTCGCCCGATGTTACTATATCCCTTGTGGCTGTGACGCCGTGAACAAGAATTCTACCTAAGTATTTGGAAGCTATTAAAAAAAAGTTCATGGTTAGCTCTGTCTCGACTGCAAAATTTTTTTTTTTTTTTCGTGATGAGGGTTAAATCTGTTTTAAGAAACAAAATTGGACACCAATGACTGCAAAACTACTGCATACAAGACTTAAATTAAATATGTATGCTTTTTAAATTTAACTTAAATATGTATGGTATATATTGGGTAGGCACAAATGAAATGCCCGGTGAAAACGAGCAGTGGAGACGGGTCACCACCATAGCGGAATGTAACCACCCACAGGTGTTGCAGCTATTGTCACAGAGTTACTATGGTTAGTGTGAAGAACAAGGTTCAGGCGTGGTTTGTTTGGACGTAACGTGGATTGCAAAGGAAACTTGCAGATCCCGGATTTGAGACATATTCCTGTATGAATTTAAACTGGGTCATTCTGCAGGAAATGTTAAAGTGTTTGTGGAGAATACAGCCAGTGATCAAACCATTCAGCGATTTATGAAGTTTCAAAGCGGAGATATGGACCTGCAAAACAAAGCACTTGCTCACCAACCTGTTGCTGTTTCTGACGATGTTCTGTTACGTGTGGTTAAAACGGACCCCCGAGAAATGTGTCTCGAGATAGCGGCAGAGGTAGGTGTCCACCACACTAGTTGTTCGCCGTCTAGTTGTGTCGGGTAAATTAAAAACGCTGAACGTGTGGCTGCCGCACGAGTTGACATCTGCCAACAAGACTAGGCATTTGCAAGTCTTCACGTTGCTGCTTGCCAGGAATAAACAAGAACCTCTACTGCATCGAGTTATCACCTGCGACGAGAAGTGGGTCCTTTATGATAATCATTAATGATCTGCACAATGGTGTTAAGCAAGGCACAGCCTGCTGGACAGCATCCTAAGCCTCCCCTACACCCAAGAAGTTGCTCCTTGTCTGGGGGTCCACAGCCAGGATAATTCATGGGAGTTTCTTGGCAAGAGGCCAAACCATCACTGCAGAACGTTATTGTGCTGAATTACACCAGATACACCGGAAATTGCTACAGAAACAACAGACTTTGGTCAACAGACATGTTCTGCTCCAGGACAATGCCCGCTGTCATGTCGCACAACGAACGATGCTGACACTAAGTGCCTTGGTCTATGCAGCACTGCCTCATCCTGCCTATTACCCGGACTTGTCTTCGACAGACTATCTTCTGTTTCGTTGCCTTTGATTACTCCCTGTCGAGAAAACAGTTCACGACAGACAACTAAGCAGTTGAGGACTTCTTCGGGTCCCAGCCACAAGACTTTTTTGTTCCAAGATCATTGGTTTGTCTGACAGAAGGCAACTATGTGTTGATGCAGAGGGAGATTATTTTGCCTAGGTAAGTTGTCCTACTTTTTCGTTCTCGCCGCCTATGTGTGCTGGTCCTTTGCTGGACATTTCATTCGTACCAACCCAATATATACGTGTGTGTGTATGCAAGACGGATGGGGCACAATATTTTGTAGTTTGCCCTTGGTTCAGAAATGCCTAGTTACGCCCCTGCTTGCATACATGAAAGAGTTAAGGGGATCCCCATCCTGAAATTCTTTCACTGACAATTTTCAAGTTGTTTTTATGCTATCAACTTGTGACCTTTTTTCATAGTATAATTAAACCATTTTGTGCATTATTTTTCTCTTCTGGTTTCTGAGATTAATTGTTAAGCTTAAGTTGTATCTTTGTAAATTAATTTATAATTAATGTAATTTTATTAATTACTAAGACCTTTAATCAAAGGTCTTAGTTTTTTTTTTTTTTTTTGTTTGCTTGAGAGAACATGCTTGGTACTATTGATAGTTGTTTTCAAAGCTGTCATTAGTACTAAAAACCTGTATTTTTATAGGGTTTTTAATGCTAATGACAGATCACTGTCAATGAGACGGTCTTGAACAGTGCTTATATATATATTTTAATCTTATTTCTGGTACATTGGGTTTGAATGTCATGTATCTCTTTCCAAACTGCTGTCTAATGCATATTTTCCTCAGATTATGTATCTTGTGTGAACACTGCTCCAGCATGTAATTGTTTTTGTCATTAATTTGTGTTATTGGTATTGATTTCATATCAATACACAGTAACTATTTGTCTTAATTACTTTTTTTTGGCAGTTAGTGAAAGAAAACTGTGACCTTGGGCACTCAATACAGTGTTGTATCATTAGAAGTTTTAATGCTAATGACAGGTCACATGGTCATTGATTTTTTTTTTTTAAATAAAAATGCATCTTAAGCTTAATCACAATGCATCTGGCAGGTTTTTATCACCTGCAGCCATAATCTGAGAGTCTCTAAACATGGCTGGGCTGATGATGCAGAATATGTCATAGCAAAGAAAGCCAAATAATAAAATTACAAAAAATATTACTGAAATGTAGTTTGTGTTAGAAATAATGTTTTAATTGTCAAGATAAGTAAATATCAGTCACTTTCTGTAGCACATATTTGAAAAACTTCAGACCAGACTTGGGTATTAAATATTTTGAATTGATGCTAGAGTACAGTATCCTCAAATGGCAAGGTGAGTCTTAAAATTGCTTACGGTGCCAACAGGTAGCAGTTATGTAGAGCAGTCTTTTACAGAAAACTAATACAAATTAATACATTTTGAACTTCTGGACAAAAAGTGACCTCTCTGAAGAAACTGTAACAGTGCACATATTATTCTGGATCAATAATGAATTATTACCTAATACTTAAAAATTATGATTAATTTCAAGCTAAATTTAAAAATTATTACTGGATTGTTTTTTTCAAACTGATTATAATCTGAGTTTGAGAAAAAGAAATTCACCCCATGATTACACACTGAGTAGGGAATTTTTAAACCTGAAAAATCATACACACTCTATTTGTAAATGGTAATTTATAAAATGTACCCTATTTGTCTGTATATACACATACACACTGAGAGATTGGCCACCCTGGTGGCTCAGTTATGTGGAACATTGGCTTCTAATCATTCATCCGGGATGGGCCTAGGTTTGAATCCAGGGTGAGGCACGGATGGTGTGTTCGTCTTATGGTGTTTGCTTTCTCACTTCCCTTGAACCAGTGGCCTCAAATTAGGGATGGGAGACAGCTTATAGCCCACTGTGTTGTACAGGGTGGTTATTACCCCCCCCCCCCTCAAAGAATCTGAGATTTCCAGACAACTTTCCTTCCCAAAAATAAAATTCTGGCCAAATTACCAGTCCTTAAGATGAGTTGTGTGCTTAAAAAAAAAAAAAAAAAAAATCTATATCTGCAGTTCATCTATGCTTTAAAGGAAATTTTACTCTATGGCTTTTTATTTTTTTCGTTGTATCAGTTTTTCTCAAAGAGAGAATGGGAAGTAATGCCCAACAGATGAAAGATGTATGTCTTTCTGTAATTGGCAAAATGAACTCAACTAAAATGTGAGGACTGGGGCAGGGAATTGCGATAGAATAGGAACACACTTCATTGAAGTTCATAAGAGGCGAGCAAATTAGTGCAAAGGGAGGTTTCAAGTTCATAGGAGACTGAATGAAGGAAGTGTCTTAAATAGCAGTTTCAGTGGGTAGTATACAGAAAAGTTGCATTTATGATTTTCTGAAAGTTTTCTTCTTTTTGTCTTTGAATTTCGAAAAGCCATACAACCTATTACCATTCCAAGGCCAGATGAGTTATTTTCAAAGTTTTGATTGGCACCATGTTAAAAGTATGTTATGTAATCATTTTGTTTTAAAATTCAAAATTAGGTGCACTATAAACTAGTGTTGAAATTATGAATTTGAAATAATGATCTACATGCTCAGGGTTTCTGTACTGTTTCAAGTTTCTGCCTATGTTTCATTGTCTTAGAGTATTAATATATACAGAATTGTGAGTGCACACACACCACACTGGTCATTTCATTATTTTTTGTCATTAAATAGCTGTTGAATTATAAAACAAATTACTCGTTTTTTGTTTTAGTGATCATAATAAATCATTTTGTATTCATGGGTAGATTTCGATAATATTGTAAAAATGTGTGGTTCAGAGATGCACGTATGGTTCTTGCTATTTATCTTTTATGCTGTTTCATGGTAAAATAAGAACTTGGCAATTATGTAGCATCGAATCAGATTTATACAGACCTTTCGACTATGGCTAATTTGTGTATTCATGCATCATGTATTTGATTGGCTTCTGGTTTTTACCACAGTGAGTGTTCAGAAAAGGTGCCAATTAATTGTGTTTATATGATTACACTTTTTTTCACATTGCTTTAGTGCTGTTGGCCAGCCTCCCAGGTTTTGTGATGTAAACAAGATGTGCATAAAGTATATCTCAGCATGTGATCAATTGGAGCAGATGCATAATTCACGAGAACTTCCTGTTGCCGTATTTGTTTTGCATAAGAAATAGATTCTGCTGCATTTCCTTCATTGGAAGCCACGGATTTGCTATGTGTAGTTCATTTCTTTTGCTATGAATTTTAGAATGCTGTGGAAATTAAAATTTATTTCTTCCCTTTAGAAAGAAGATGGAAACTAAGAAGACAAAAAGAAAACTAAAGCAAAATCCAAAGACAAACAAAGACAAAAAGTAAGTACATTTTAACAGAGAAACTGAAGTATTAGAAAATGCCTCGTGTGTATAATTGTAAATGCTTAGAGCAGGGCTCGTTCTAGCATTAAAAAGGAAAGAGTGCAGTCTTTTGGAAAAAGAAAACACTTTTAACTCAAAAGAACACAAATTCTTTTATTTTGATCTTAATTTTATTTTACTAATCTGAATAGGGTATAAGTGCACATTTTAATATGCAGGTAGACAGTTCCAATTTTGGGGCTGCTGGGCACAATTTTTTAAAACTTAAAATGCTGATAAGGTGCTTGATTTTAAGCATGGGTTATGAAGCATGTGACATTCCATGAAAAACAGCTAGAATGCTTCTGATGTGAAAGTTTACATGCTGAACAGTAAGAAAGGCAATGGCTATCCTGTTTGCTGCTTTAAAAATCCTGTAGTTCCATGTATTTGCAAAGAATTATTTCTTCCGCAATCTACAAGCTAGAATGATCCTGAGGTAAACTGTCACAAAAGATTATCTTTATTAAGGCAGTATTGAAAATTTTTTGTATAATGAATAATATTATAGAAAACTTTTTGTTGTGACTTATCTTTTGGTATGCCTACTGTAACATAACTTAAATGCTATTGTAACTATATATGTACCAATGGTAACCTCAACTTCTGTCGCATATTTTGCAATATCTCGCATGCTTTTATAGGTCACAACTGTGCTTTGAGCTAAAAAAAGTATTTTGAATATGAGAGCTAAAAAACTACTTTGAATATAGGACTTACTGATTAATTATGCATTTCAAAGTGTCGTGAAAAGGAGGAAAGAGGAATATGCATTGCTAAAAGAAAAAGTGAGAATTATTCAAAATATAATAAAGGTTAAAGATGTTATTGCTTCTGTGCATGCTTAAATACTATTTAGACCATTTCCATCTCAATTCAGGCAGGTGTGACCAACATGTGTCAGTTGACCACCTCCAGTTTTTTTTGAAAAAAATATGGTATCTACTCCTAATAAAGGTATAAAGTACTGCAAAGGGATTTTTCATTAAAAAAAAAAAAAAAAAAAAAAAATTGGTTGAGCTACAGCATTTTGAAAATAGGCAAAAAATATACGCGTGGCGAAAATCGTGCAAAGCGCCAAACTTTGAAGTACGTACTGCTCCTGAACTATAACAAGTAGACTCGAATTTTTTTTATTTTGAAGCTATTGAATTGGCCTCTTCAAATTCACGGAAATTGATCAAACAAATGTCAGACGGCAAAAATATTTTTAATTTTCCACAAATTTAGGATTTTTTTTTTTTTTTAAAGAAGACTTATCAGGTTAAGTGTGCCAACCTGTATCTCTACTAAGGTTGTCCTAGCAGTAATTTTATTTTTATCCTGTGACGCATGTAACTCAGAAAATTAATTTTTGAAATATATAAAATTTCAAAATCATTTTTGAAATATAAAATTTCAAAATCATTTTTGAATTGCAATATCTCAAACCCATTTTTAAAAATTCTGAAATTTTGTCCAAATGTCCTATAATGGTAGGTAGTTAACTGGGGAATCAGGTTACTGGATTTTTGCCTTGAAATTTTCCTACATATTTTTGAAAATGACACTTTTTTTTTTTCAATTTCTTTTTTTTCCAATTTTTGAAAAATGGCACTTTTTTTTCAAATTTTTGAATTCAGAAAAAAAAAAAACTGTTAACATTGTTTAGTAAATTTTTAATAGCAGGAGAACACAATTCCCGGCAGGACTCGCACTAAGCATTCGCTAAGTCTCCAAATGTGACGAAATCCGAAAATGGCAAGAAAAAAATTAGTAACAGTGAAAATGGCGAAAAAAAAATTAGTAACAGTGAAAATGGCGGTGAATGATTTTATGAAATTTAGGCAATTTTTGACTCGTGGGTAAACTGCAGTTTGTGGTAATTTTTGGGCTAAACTGCAGCTGATATGATTTCAAAGTTTGATTTTCCAAAGCTATGGTACTGAAAATGATACTGCCTGGTGCAATTGTTATGGAGTACTGTGAAACACCTATTAAGGCTGCTTGAGAGTCATTGGGGGGAGTCGATGAAAATGAGAGCTACTGAAGGTGAGGGATATCTGGAGGGAAGAAACTCTTCCGTAATTTATAATGAGCGGATCCAGAGAGATGGGATAGCAGAGGTTAAACAGTCTGCAGCACATAGTCCAGTGTTGGTGTTGCACTTTGACTTTGCTCAGAACTGGTCTGTAATTCAACCTGATGAAGTGCAAAGTTACCACTGGCAAAAAATGTCCAGATCTCACTCTTTACATGCATTTCATATTTTCCAAATGAGTCTTTTGTGGTAGCATGCAATGATATAAGCTATGACACAGCATATGCTCTGTGTGTAATTCTGCTCATAAAAAGTGAAATTGCTAAGACTTGTGAACAATTGTTTTAAAAGTTCCTTCAAAAGGACATTTCAGGAGCAGCAAGGCCCTTCAAAAACAAATATCAGTTCTATGAACTTATGAAGGGGGACCCAAATGTAACAAGGAAGTGGATCTTCTCGGCCAAGGCAAGAGTGTCTGTGATGGTGTGAGTGGCCTGTGCAAACATTTTGCTACTAAATTAAACTTGCAGAAAGAAGCTTCGCAGGCTATAAGAGATGCACCTTCATTTGTTGAAACTGTCTCCCCCATGATCCCAAAGACTAAACTTCTACTCCTCACAACTGATGAAGACTAAACTTCTACTCCTCACAACTGATGAAGACTAAACTTCTACTCCTCACAACTGATGAAGTAAACTTCTACTCCTCGCAATCCTACCGAACCAGCAAAGTAGAAGAGTGGGATACGGTAAAATCTGTTGTTGGAATACAATCGCAGCATTCCTGGTTAGTACAAGGAAATAAACCATCAATGGCCAGAACAGTCCAGCACCCACATAAAGCAGTGCAATTTTCAAGCCAACAACAACAACAACAACAACAACAAAAACAAACAAACATTTTCTGTGAATGATTTTCAAATAGGAGAATTTATAGGATGCATTTATGATAATTGGTGGATGGGATAGATTACAATCTAGAGAATTCGAGGACATAACAGTATCTTTCGTGCACCCTCATGGATCAGCCAGAGGTTTTTGGTGGCCAGAAGAATGTGGCAAGAAAACAGGTCAAGTGTCCAGTGCCCTTAAAAAAATGTACTTCTAAAGGCGAATGCCCCAACTGTTGGATGTTCTGCAGGACTTCATACCTTTTGATTAGAAGGAAATCAATAAAATCAAGCAGCTTTTCTCAGTTTGAATAATTTGTAGTTATGATGGTAAGCTCATAATTTTGTTTTCGGAGGCCTTTTTTCTTATGTAAATAGAAATTGAATCTTAACTGCAACTGAGATAATGTATTCAGGGATCGCATTTCTCCTAAAATTCCTAATATTTTGTGACCCTCCTTAAATTCCTAAAATTTGCTATTCTTCCTAAAATTTTCGTAAGCTTATTTATTAAAAATACAACCGTTATTAACGCCAATAAATTTACCATTACGGTAAGATGAAAAGACCTGTTATTGTAGAAACACAGCCTATATGCTGTGCTGCTGAAGGGAGGGAAAATGACTCCATCGAGATGCACTTGCTTCGGGACGGGCGCTCCACTTTTGTGCCTTCGGACAGTTTTCGAGAGTAACAAGAGATCTAAGGGAAAAGGGGAGGGGTCATTTTCACCCCTGGTTTGCGCTTTGCAGACTAACTCAGTGGCACGCAGAAGATCGTACTTTATTTTTGGACATGCCTCGTGGAACCTCCTCTTTCTGCTGATGTTTTGTTATTGTAAACCGCAGGTGGGTGGAAGCAAAGAGGAAACATGTGGTCTCCTTCCGTAACCTCCGGTAATGACAATGGGATGGTAGCTGAGTGTTATCGTGGCAGTCAGTAGAGCACATGATCATTAACCTTCGATCGTGCGTCGGCGACAGCGACCTTCGATACGCAATATATCTCGGCTCCGACTCGCTTTGACTGAACTTGTGTGAGATGTGTATGATAGTTTCTGGTTTTGCGTCTTTTATGGTGTGCTGTGTGCAGGTTCAGTTCTCTAGTGGTGACTCTTTTTTTCTTTTTTTTTTCTATCTTCTGACATCCTCGCAGCCAAACTTCGGGGAGTTGTCTGGTTTTGCAATATTGGAACGTGTTTTTGTACTTCCTTTTCATTTTCTGGTTAGTAATACAAGTGTTTAAGATGCCTAAATCCAAAACGAAATTTCAAGATGCGTGGCTCGCCAAAGAATTGGACGGAGTGAAGTTGAAAGAATGGTGTTCTGCAACTGAAACAATATTTTCTGCTAAGTGTATATTGTGTTCAGAAATTTTCAATATTTCTAATAGTGGCTTTTCACAAGTAAAAGCGCATCATAAAGGAAAAAAAAAAAACATTTGCAGAAATTTCAAAGTAAATTTCGAAATAAGTCCATCCTTGAAAGCCTTTGGAGGACGGGATCTTCAGCCCAAAACAAATATTAGTGAAGTACTGAGTCATGATTTACAGTTGGCTAAAGCCGAAGCATTGTGGGCCATGAAAGTTGCTAAGGACAATGTCTTTTGTTTCATGCACTGAAACAGTTGAACTTTTCAAAGTAATGTTTCCTGATTCTGCTATTGCAGCCAAAATGCAACTTAAAGAAAAAAAAAGTTGCTTATGTGATATCACATGGATTGTCAAAATATTTTGAAGAGGATTTGAAAAAAGACATTGCATCTATACTCGGGGCAAAGCTATCCTGGCAATGGAGCCGAAGCTACGGTGACCTTTTCACTCCCAGTATTACTCCGCACTGATGGTGTGTAATTAACCTTCACTCGGAAAACTTCTCCCACAAGCCCTCAGGGCTGGCTGTCTGTCACCGTGATCCCTTACCAAACCCCTCTATTTTAACCCCTCCCCACCCCGCTCGCTTTGCAGACCTGTAGACAAGCAGTTTATTTCTTTCTCTCTATTTATCTTTTTTTTTTTTTTTTTTTTTTGAGATGTTACAGAACGTGTAACGTTTCTTTCTTTCTTTCTTTTAAAATGAAATTATCTTTGCTAAACACGGGAAGAAGTCTTAAGTGGCCTAATTTTGTTTTCACATATGTTTCTATTTTTTTTATTATATATTTCATTTATTTATACTTATTGCTTGAAGATTACCAACTGCGGGATTTAATTAAAAGTATTTTTACCATGTAATCAGTTATGCGTAAAATTTCGTTCTTTCCAAAATTTTGCCTTGATTAGATTATCTTTTTATAACAGACACCCGTTAAATGTGTATGCATTTTTAACTACCCTGTGTTGCCATAAGTACTGGACAAGAGCCCGTCTCTGTGATAAATGATATTTTAGGGTTCACTGTAAACTGCCACACATCTTTCAGCGACTTGGAAAATTGCCACATGTTTTTCATTGATGGGCCGGGCACAAATTGCTGTTCCTCCGAGGAACACTTTGAATGTGTGGCAGTTTTCCAAGTTTCCGAATTATGTGTGGCTGGGGAAGGAAATCTTTCATTTGTCTGAATTTTCATGCCGGTTCATGCGCGTTTAAGGCAACTGCGCACAAAAGTTCAAAAGGAAAAGATGGCTGTTTCTTGGCCTATATTAAGAACTGAATTGGGAACTCCAAACTAATTTCGAGAAAACGTTCTATGTAAGCCAAGCGAGAATTGTATTTTAATTTGAAGAAATAAATTGCCAATGGATCTGAGGTACTTCAGTACTAAATTCAACCTTCATTCTCGCAATGGTGCGACTTGAAACGCCAGTGAGTTCTGCCGTAAGAACTGTTAATTCATTTGATTTATTCGGCGAATGTTTTTCCATCAATTTAGTGAAAACATTCATAACGATCACCTTAGCAGAGCTTCGTAGTGATTTCCCACGTTTATGCGGCTGAAATACACTCGAGTGACCGGCAGATGCCATTCGAAAAAACCGAAAAGACAGAAGAGTGTTTTAAAACAACAATCAAGAAGGAGAAACGCGAAATGACCTCGGAAACACTTTTTTCGCCCTCATCCTTCCACTAATGACCCCCCACCCCCCCACAGCAATAAATATCCCCTGGGTTGACAGCTTAACTCTGACCCAAACAAGAATGCTGTGACAGAGAACCATCAGTGACGTCACCAAAGCACGAATATATGTATTTTTTAGAAATGCCGCTGAAACTGAGATCTGAATTTTTAAATGCACACACACACAACGTATTGAACATCTGTGTCATTTCTAAGTGCCAGTTGAAGCTGGAGTACGAGCTTTTAGACCGGAACTATTTTATGCAGTGGAAGTATACACTCTGTAGCCTTCCTTCCAATGACAGGTTAAGCTTGCCCCGAGTATAGTAGCCCAGGAAAGGTTACTATAGCATTTGATGAAACTACAAATACACAAGTGAAACGGCAGGATTGATCATTACTGGCGTAATATATTTAGTATTAAAGACTCTAGCGGAAAAGAAAAATACTCAAATCTTGCTAAACTCATAAAGTCAATTTTAGTTTTACCTCATGGTAATGCTGATGCAGAAAGGGGATTTTCGGTTAACACTGCTCTGTTCAGGAAGGACAAGGCTAACTTAAAAGACTCAACTATAACATCATTAATAATAGTTAAAGGGGCCATTAAATACTATGGATGTGTAAGTAAAGTTCCCATAACAAGAAATTTGTTAAATAGTGTTCGTGATTCACATAAATTTTATAAAGAGTATGTTGATAAGCTGAAGGAAGAAGAATAAAAAAAGGTAAAAGAAAGGAAGCAGAAAGAGAGGGAAAATAAGGAAAAGCAGCTAGAGAAAAAAAGAAAAGCTGAGTTTGATGACAAAATAAAAGAAAATGATGCAGAAATAAATAGGCTTAAAAAAGATTAAGAAGCCTCCCTAGCAGTAATTCAAGAGGGAACAGAAAGAATGAGAAAAGCTGTAGAAAAACAAAATACTTTTGAAATAGCAGTTGCCTCTAACTTGATCATACAAGGTTCAGCTGAAATAAAGAAAACTGAAAGTAAATTAGTTGTGGTGGAAGCAGAAAAAGATAGGCTTATCAGGAAAAGGTTGAAACAATAATATGAAAAAAGTAATTCAGTGAACAATTGTACATAGTTCTTGGTTTTTAATTACCTTTTTAGGATATTATAATTTAATGTGAAAACTTTACTGTGAAAATCGTGAATTGCTTCTGGTTCAACAGCATATTAATGTTCAAAGTGAAACTTGAATGTGGTAAATATACTTGAATATGATAATAACACGTGAAAAGATAAGAACTGAACATTAGAAGTAAATCATACTTAAACTTTAGACATTAGACGTTATGCAAAAAATTTGGGTGTGAACTTCGACCATATATACTAATGGACTGCGCATTGGCAATAGCTGCATCAAAGCCGCCATGGCTCCAACATTGGGCACGTCATCATCAGACTCCAAATTTCGTGTAAAAATGCTGTTATGATTACTAATTTACGCTGCAGAACTTCTATGTTTTCGGTGTGTTATGTAAATGTGCCTCATATATAATGAAAACTCTTCAGGTAAGTTTACTTATGAGCTATATACATGCATGGTCGGGTTGTTTAAATTTCGTGATTTATAATGTGATGAACATTTGCGAAGAATTTGGAACATGCATTCCATTTTTTTTTCTTAAGTTACTATATTTTTATATCAATAGCTGCAAGTTTCTGGTTAAGTAATTGAACTTTATTGACTTAAGTATTTAATTCGTTTCTTACCCATGAAAAATCATAGAACTTTTTTTACTATATCGCTCAGAGCAACCATAAGCACAGCAGGTGTAACCGATCTTTTTTGACTGATGTCATGTGATTTTATGTTGGAGCCAGAAATTTTGATGTCATGCGCAGTCATCAGTATATATGATTGAAGGGTGTAAAGCAAACTCTTTACAATGTATACGAAGTTATTTTACTAGATGTATACAAATATACATCTAGTTTTTATTGAAATACACTCCTAAAATTTTCCTAAAATTTTTCCAAAAATTCCTACCTAAAATTTTCCAGAAGTATGCTATGGTCCCTGTGTATTGTATGTGTGTATATATAGACTATGGATTAAAAAAAATTAAACATGCACATAGGTGACAATTATTAAAAATCATAAAAATAACTTTAAAATATAGATTGACACTGCAATTTGCAATATATACACAGGTAAACTTTTCAGAAATATCTTTCTAAGTTTTTTTTTAATAACCCAACCAAGAGGTTCGAGCAGGAGAGAAGTGCATTTTCAAAAATTTGTAGGAAAATTTGAAGGCAAAAATCCAGTAACCTGATTTCCCCAGTTAACTACCTACCATTAGGACATTATTTGGACAAAATTTCAGAATTTTTAAAAATGGGGTTTTTGAGATACTGCAATTCAAAAATATTGATTTTTTTTTTGAAATTTTGTATATTTTAAAAATTAATTTTGAGTTACATGCATCACAGGATAAAAATGAAATTACTGCTAAGACAACCCTAGTAGGAGTGCAGGTTGGCACACTTACCCACCTGATAAGTCTTTTCTTTTAAAAGAAAAAAAAAATCCTAAATTTGTGGAAAATTTTAAATTTTTTGTAATAGACTTTTTTGCCATCTAGCAACATTCCTTTGATCAATTTCTGTGAACATAAAGAAAGGTTAGTTCAATAGCTTTAAAATATAAAAAAAAATAAAGTCTCTACCTGTTATAGTACAGGAGCAGTGTACATTTAAAAATTTGGCGTTTCACATGATTTTCATCACAGGTGTATTTCTTGCCTATTTTATACGTAGCTAGACCAAAAATTTTTTTCAATGAAAATCCTTTTGCAGTACTTTATACATCTATTAGGAGGAGCAGCTACCATAATTTTTTCAAAAAAATTGGAGGTGGTCAACTGACACCTCCTGCCTGAATTGAGATGGAAAGGGTCTTTATTTCTTTGAAGTTTCATCAACAGTGTACAATTTTGATCAATCAGTATCATTGTGATGATCTAGATTGGTCAAATGCTACTTTGGTGGCTTGTTCTTTTTACCTCTGAACAATTGGAAAACTATTCTTATTGAAGTTCCTTTAATGCAAGTTGACAGTCTGTAATGAAAATAATAAGTTTGACACTTAATATTCTCTTTATCTGAAAACTTACTTTTTGCAAGTTTATTATTTTCAAGGTTAGTCACTAGTACTTACTGACTTTGTAGCATATGTTTAGTATGTCCTTTTGTTTGAGTTGACCACTCCCTCAGTAACCAACACGATATCTACATATTAAAACTAAGTGAGTAAAAATGCCATAACCCTTAAATTTTTCACAATAATTATAAACATTAAGCTGAAACAGAAATTTAAGAGTATGCTATCCAACTAACTCTGAATTGCATTATCAACTATAATAGTAACCCAACTAACTGTTATTACATTATTAACTAACAGCACAGCATAGATGATGATATCACCAATTGGAATACATATGCATGCAGCAGATTGAAGACCACATCCTATCTTTTTTGGGTTGTTTTGTGTGCTCAAAATAAGCTCACAACTGTTGGGGTGTTGACTTTAGCTGAAGTCTGCCTGAAAATTGAGGCTTGTGCCTGTGAAAGCTCTTGCAGCAGCACTATGTACCAGGTTTGAGTTTTCAGCCATTCCCTTAGTTAATAATGCAATTTGGAGTTGGTTGCACAGCATACTCTTTTAAATTAATTTCTATTTTAGCTTAATGTTCTTAATAATTTTGAAAAGTTTTAAGGGTTAGAGTAGTTTTACTCACTTAGTTTTAATATGTAAACATGTTGGTAACTGAGGGGGGTGGTAGACTCAAATGAAAAGACATGTTACGAAGTAGGTGAGTACCAGTGACTAACCTTGAAAATATTAAACAAGTTGACAAGATACTATTTGTAGGTGACACATCCATTTCATGATATTTAGTAATTTTGTGATTTATATGTAAAGTATCATTGGAAAAAAGATCTGCTAAGCCTATTATGAATAATAGGCAGGGTTTCCGTGGCCCCTTGAATTTTGGAAAAGTCCTGGAATTTGATTTCTTTTTTTCCTGGCCTGGAAAGTTCTTGATTTTTTTTTTTTTATATTTTTATGAAAGGTCCTGGAATAGTCTTGAATTTTTTTTCTTGCAATGCAAAAAAAATTGGTCAGTGTTTGGATTGATTGCATCAGTTTGTTTTATCTTCCTTGTGGCATCTGCTTGCAATGACAGCACTTGCTTCTGTGGAGTGTGGAGACATGATGTAATTTCTTTCATCTCGTGATGCTGCAGTGCAAGAAGTTTGAGTGCTATATTTCCAGCAACATTGGTTTATGGTATAGCAATTTTGTTCAGTTGGAGATGCAACAGAGTGTGGAAACCTTCCTATGACTCTAAGATGGCTGTTCCTTCTAGCATGTGCTTTCCTCACTGAAGGAGGTTATCTGGCCTCCCTGCTGCTAATGTGTGTGTGTGTGTGTGTGGGGGGGGGGGGATAGATTACTTTGGAATAGGGAATCTTCATTGCCATGGCAAAATTGTTTTTGCATTATCATTGCCCTAAGTTCCAAATTGCTTCATATAAGTTTTATATCGAGCATTTCTTTGTACAGAGAGATTTTGCCACTTCATTGAGGGTGTGACATACATGAAAGAGCACTCTGTAACAGCAGAACCCATAGTATTTCATAAGAATTCTAAAGAATAGTAAATTTTGCTCCAATTTGTAAAATTTAAAATAAAGCAATATAATTCTAGCAAAAATTTAAGCTCCTGGAAAAGTCGTGGAATTTATTCTCTGTAAATATGTATGATTGGCTTGGCGTCATTCATGCAAAAAAGCCATCCACGAATGACCATTCAATTTCCAGGTTTCTAAGCTTACTGACTAAAACACTTGTTGCAGGGATCTTGTGTTTATGACCAAAGCACTTTCAAGGTCACAGCTCTTTTTGGCAAACTGCCCAAAAGAGCACAAGCTGGGTTGTGATGGACAATTCAGGTACACCATTCAAATGAATGGTATTTGCATATCATTCCCATTTTTAAGTTTTACCATTATTTCCTAGCTCACTGCTGACTGTCCACTCACATAATAGTTGACACTTATTAATTCCCTACATTGCTTTTTAACTTATGTGGGGAATCATGGAACAGTCCTGGAATTTTTCCTTGCAGTGAAAGAAAAAATTGGTTTAAATGTTTGGATCAATTGCATCACTTTGTTCTACCTCCCAAATTCCATGGGTGTGGAGATCGAGACATAATGTCATTTCTTTCATTTCATGTGATGCTGCAGTATAAGATGTTTGAGTGCCATTTTTCTAGTTATCTTGTTCTGTGGTATAGCACTTGTGTGCATTTGGAGTCTCAACGTGTGGAAACCTTCCTGCGAGTGCTAGATGGCTGTTCCTTCTAGAACACTCTTTCCTCACTAAAAGAGATTAATATCTGGCCTCCCTGCCATGAGTGTGCATGGGAATAGATGACTATAGAATAGGGAATCTTCAGTGCCATGGCAAAATTGTTTTGTATTATCATTGTGCTAAGCTTCAGATTGCTTCTGAAATAAGCTCTATGCAGA
The DNA here is from genome assembly GCA_039090855.1 of Macrothele yani. Classification (NCBI taxonomy): domain Eukaryota; kingdom Metazoa; phylum Arthropoda; class Arachnida; order Araneae; family Macrothelidae; genus Macrothele; species Macrothele yani. Next base: position 47,814,385 of record CM077004.1, read on the forward strand.
GCAATTTTAAAATGATGAAATTTTGCCACTTCATTGAAGATGTAATACACATACTCAGTGGCGTATATTCAAGGGGATCTAGGTAATTGCAGATGGACCAACTATTTTTTGCTTTTTAACAATTTTCGGAATTTTTCGCAACTGTTTTTTTTAGAACAATTCATGCAGAGCGTAGGTATGTATTCAAGAAAACTTTATTCGCAAAGCGTTTTAATAAAAAAAAAAAAATTCATTCAACCTGCTGTCAAAAGAGTCAATGAGCAGCTCCTAAGGCCATCTCATTTCAGAGAGAGGGCGCAAGAGACCATGTGACCGAGGAGCGAAGACATCTTACTCCCGCTCAACGTGTGGTTTCCCTACCCTGCAGAAAAAGAAGCGTTAATGCGCACGCGCTGCTTCAAGGTAATAGGCAGCAAAGGCCATCTCATATCAGGGAGAGGGATTTAGGATTTTTCAGTGTTACAGAGTGTGTTTGCTTGAGACTGTTTCGTTACTAATTCTGTTTTGTTTCATGAATTTTCTTTTAACAAGACCTGTATGGCGTGCCCGGGTGTTATAGATGAATTATTAAAAATATCTTTAGGAAGCAAACCATTTCAAGAAAAATTGGCATTAATAAGAAAAAGGCGCCAGTTCCTAAACTTCCAAATCTCTCTGCATTATACAAGGACAAAAACCGTTCTTGCATGCGGCATTTTACTGAAGCAAATTATGAGAAAACATTGTGGTTAACAGGCTGCTTAGAATTCGAATAGATTATTTTGCTGGCCTTGCCTATTGATAATTGAGATAACGAGAAGTCTGTGTGGTCAAATGGAGAATTCTGTGACCTGAAAAATTTGTGCAAAGCTGTGGGAAAACATGAAGAAACCAGAGGTCACACATAGTTTTTTTTTCCTTAAGTTACGAACTTTTGGAGATTCAAGCAGCAGGATTGACCTTCAGTTGGATCATCAAAGAGCTCTAGAAGTCACCAGGCACAACGAAGAGGTGAAGAAAAACAGACACATTGTATCATGTTTAATAAAAGCCGTTTGTTTTTTAGCAAAACAAGAACTGGCCTTCCGTGGACGCAGTGAAGCGGATGATTCCCTAAATAAAGGAATTATGTCGAACTTTTAAACTACATAGCGCAATATGACGCTTAGCTGGAAGAAGATTTAAAAACATAAACTCTCTTTCAGAGGTACATCTCCTCAAATACAAAACGACCTAATTGCTGCAATCAGCAGTGTTTTGAAAGATGTTGTTCAGGGGAGATTAATAAAACTGAGTGTTTCTATTTTTTGGGATGGAACATCTGATGTAGCAAGCAAATCTCAATTATCGATTTGTAACTGTTAAGTTGACGAGGAAGGCGATGTACAATTGAAAGATTTTTGAAGTTCACTGACGTGAGTGCCAATAAGACTGCTGAGACACTTTTGCAGCTTTTGGATCAAGATATTTGTGAATATGAAGTGTCAAATAAAATCATAGGACAAATTTACGATAGAGCTCCTTTCATGTCGGGAGGGGTTGGAGATGTACAGGCCAAAATTAAAGAAAAATATCCAGAGGCTTTATTTGTCCACTGCTACAGTCATGTCTTGAATTTAGTTCTCCAACAATTTGTGCACAATATTACAGAATGTGGTAATTTTTTTACTACACTGTCTAGAATTAGTTCACTTTTCTCCAGATTGTCTAAAAGGACAAATGCTCTGAGTTTCTTTATGAATATAAAAAAACTGCCCATTATATATAAAAAAACTGTCCAAAAATTCCCTACCTGGGGAATTTTTCATCTTGCCCACTGAATACTGTGAGAGAAAACAGGGTCCACTTGACAGATTTTTTTTAAAGTATTGTAGATAGTTCAGAGGAATGGGATTCTGAAAGTATTCTACAGGCTAAGGGATGTGCTTCGTTTTTAATAGTTTCAAAGCACGTTTCTTGTTGGATGTGTTTTTTTCATTTCACATACAGATACTTCGTTTGATGTCCTGCAAAACAAAAGTTTGGATGTAGTATATTGCTGCAAAAAGGTTGAAGATGTGAAAAATGTAATAAAAGAAAAATACCGAAATTCCTTCGATGATTTCTGGAAAAATGTTTTGGAAAATTCCACTAAACAGTCCAGGAAAAGAAGAAATGAAGACCCAGAAGTATTTTACAGAAGTTTGTTCTACGAAATCTTAGACAATGTAATTGAACAACTAACAGACTGATGATTTGGAAATTACAAAAATCTTGAATTCAAAACAATTTTGGAGACACACAGATGAAAGAAAAATTTCCTGAAACAGAATTTAGTTCCCTTTTACAGACTTATAACAGACATTTCAATTCAGTACGCCTACGAAATGAACTTATTGAGATATTATTGAAAATCTTTAGTTGATTGCAAGCCTAAAAATATTAGCTAAACTTTGACAATCATTGAAAATTATAACCTTTAAAAAGAGAAAAATGAAGATAAAGCGCATTCAGAATTTCTCTTTCGCTGAACTAGAGATTAGGGATAGGAGAAAAAATCGATGTCGCCCACTCTGTCATACAAACACACCCAGACCTCCACCCCACTGCAGACACCTTCCGTATCCCACTCTATACACATGCCCGGTGTCGAATCTTTTTGCTGTCAACAAGCCCCAAAATGGTTTTAGCATCTTAGTACCCGTAGATTGGTAAAGACACATAGTGCCTCTCCTTGCTTTTCTGATTACACCCTGGGCTATGTCATGGAAGTAAGTAAAGTCAGCGAAACAGTTAAAAACACAAGAAAATCGGGGAACACTACTTTTTTCTTTCTTTACCATTGCGATAAAAAGAATGGGTCGACTTGGCCCGGCCCATTGCTTTGTTCTCTAAATTAAAAAAGGCTCGCCCGGCCGGGTTCGGCCTTCGCGGGCCAGCTCGACCCGTGCAGACCTATACAAACCCCTTAAACTCATGTTGAAGTACATGATTTAAAAGAAACTAAATCTAATGATGCCTGAAACTTATAGGCTCTTATTACTTATCCTCACAGCAACAGTAGAACGTACATTTTCAACTTTGAATAGAATCGAGACTTTCGCAAGATCTACTCAGGGACAGGAAATGAAGGAAGTTTAGCATTAATTATATTTTAACTTTGAAAGTAGTTTTAAAAACCATGAATTCATAAAAAAAAATGTTTTTTCATTATGTAATATATTTATTAACGACATATATATATATATATATATATATATTTTTTTGCAACTTTCGTTTTAAATTCTAAAGTTTTTCCTTGGTCTTTAGTTTTGCTCTTCAGTATATATATATATCATCATCATTGTCAACCATTATCAATCCACTGCTGGACGAAGGTCTCCCCAAGTTTCCTCCACAACGGTCTGTCTTGTGCCAGTCTCCTCCATGTCACTCCCGCATATTTACGAATTTCATCCACCCATCTCCCATGTGGTCTTTTTCTGGGTCTTTTCCTGTCCCTTGGAATCCAATCTAAAATTTCGGCTGTCCATCTATGGTCTGTCCTTCTGGCAGTATGTCCAGCCCATTGCCATTTCAGGGATTTAACTCTGATCATGATGTCTTCCACTCTCGTCATTTTTCGGATCCACGAGTTCCTCTTCTTATCTCTCCTGGTTATACCAAGCATGCACCTCTCCATGCTACTTTGAGTTGTCTGCAGCCTTTGTATGTCTCTTTTAGTTAAGGTCCACGTCTCTGCACCATACGTAAGCACTGGAAGGATGCATTGATCAAACACTTTTCTTTTAAGACATAATGGCATATTGCTCTTGAAAATTATGCTGTTTCTTCCAAAAGCTCTCCAGGCAAGTTTTGTACGCCGATTAATTTCTTCATCAATGTGACCCTCACTTGATATCTGCTGTCCAAGATAAACATATGTATCTGTTATCTCCAGTTTTTCTCCATCAATCGATAAATCTTCATTTCTTGTAAAAGCATTGAACATCACTTTTGTCTTCTGAAAGTTCATTTTTAATCCCACTTCTTTACTCTTGTCAGCAAGTTCCTGGATCATACTCTGCAGCTCTGATGGGGTAGTTGTAAAAATGACTACGTCATCAGCAAAACGAAGGTGGGTTAGATAATCTCCATTAATCTTTATCCCTTTGTTTTCCCAGTTCAGTGATTGAAAGACATTTTCCAATGTGGCATTAAAGAGCTTCGGAGATATGGTGTCACCTTGTCTCACTCCCTTTCCAATTTTTATGTGTGTTGTATTTTCAAACAGCCGAATCTTTGCATTTTCATAGATGTTATTAATAATATTAATGTATGCATCTTCAATACCGCAGGATTTCAGAGCCGTGGTAACTGCTGATGGTTTCACCGAATCAAAGGCTTTTTCATAATCGATAAAAGCCATGCACAATGGAAGTTCATATTCCCTCGCTCTTTCAATTAGTTCTCTCAGTACGTGGATATGATCTATTGTGCTGTAGCCACTCCTGAATCCAGCTTGTTCTCTCGGTTGAGCCATGTCCAGTGTTACCTTCAAGCGGTGTGAAAGAACTTTAGTGAAGATTTTATAAACCACTGATAGGAGGCTGATAGGTCTGTAGTTCCTGAGATCCTCAATGTCACCTTTTTTATGTAGCAGGATCATTGTAGCGTTGTTCCAATCCTCAGGAATCTTCCCTTCATTAAGGCATCGAGTGAAAATTTGGGCGAGTACTGTTTCAATTTCTCCACTTGCTTCTTGTATGATGTCTATAGTAATTCCATCTTCTCCTGGAGCTTTCCCCCGCTTCATGTTCTTGATTGCATGAGCAACTTCTGCTGGGAGGACTGGAAGAACTCTGGTACCTTTCATGATGTCTGGAGTACATGTATCAACCCTTTCATATAATTTGGAGTAGAAATCTTTCACTCTTGTCAAAATTTCGCCTCTATTTCTTGTTATAGAACCATCTTCTTTTCTCAGAGCCATAATCTGTTTTCTTCCCTTACTGAGATGTCCCTTTGCTATCTTTAGGCTTTGGTTGTTTTCAATTGCTTTCCTCACTAGCTCACAGTTGAATTTCCTTACGTCTTCAGTGATACTTTTTCGTGTTGTCTTGCATAGCTCTATATATTCCACTTTGGAAGTCACATCTTCTTTAGTTGTCCTCATCTCTCTTCTTTTTTGCATCAACATTTTGGTTTTTCCTGATAATTTGTTCACATGCAACTTGTTCTTAGACCCAGCTAATTTTGTTGCTGTTTCCATTAGAGCTTTGGTTACTTTTCTGTTAACTTCCGAAATATCCACTTCTTCCGATGTTAGGCCTTCTAAAGCAGAGAATCTGTTCTTCAGTTCCAACTTGAAAGTATTATGGTGTTTTTTAAGGTTGGTTATGTCAATACATTTTGTTTGTCTTATGAGCTTGCCACGTTCCAGTTTAGTGTTGAGGTGCATCTTACATCTCACCAATCTATGGTCACTACCTGTGTTGAACTTGTTCAGCACACTGCAGTCTTCGATGACGAATTTTTTGTTACACATAATAAAATCAATTTCACTTGTCGTCCCAATTGGATGTCTCCATGTCCATTTCCTGTGTGGCTTTTTCTTGAAAAAGGAGTTCAAGATGAAAAATCCTTCTGCCTCTGCAAACTCAACGAGAGTATTTCCACGCTGGTTTCTGTTGCCGTGACTGAATTTACCTACTGAAGTTTCATTCTGTTGCCGTTGCCCTATTTTTGCATTGAAATCTCCCATAATTATCTTCAAGTGCTGCTTACCTTTATTATTTAGATGACGAATTTCCTCATAAAATTCTTCAATTTCTTCTTCAGGATGACTTGTGGTGGGTGCATAAGTTTGAATAATCTGAGCCTGGTATCTTCTCGATAGTTGGATAACGAGTCGTGCAGCTCTGTCAGAGGAACTTTCAACTTCTACCACTTTATCCTTCAGTTTCTTGTTTATTATAAATCCAACACCACTAGTTCTGCCAGTATCTGTCCCACGATAATAGAAGAGATGTCCACTTTTCAGTTCAATGAGATCTTCTCCTTTTCTCCTTACCTCACTTAGCCCGACGATGTCCCACTTGATCCTTTGTAGTTCCTCTTCCAATTCAAGAAGCCTTGAATCAGAAGATAGGGAGCATCCGTTATAGGTAGCCAAGGTCAGCATCAAATGGCAGCCTAGTCCGGTCCTCCGGGGATTCTTAGCACCCTCTGCCTTCATGTCGCACTGGCCGCTGCCTTGGCCAGGTACATTCCAGCTGCCGGAGACTGAGGGCCAAGATTTAAGTTGTAGAGTCATTTTGGAGGTGTTTGGCCATAACTCACCACGCTGGCCAAGCGGGTTGGTGAGTGTGGGATAGCATTTCCTCTGATCCCGATGGTATAGTTATACCGCTATTGGCGGTCGTCAGAGCCCCCTTTAGTGGGAACAGGATGCACCACGAGAAGGCGGGGTTGACATTTTGTCAAGGAGAGGCTATATATATATATATATATATATATATATACTGAAGAGCAAAACTGAAGACTAAGGAAAAACTTTAGAATTTAAAACGAAAGTTGCAAAAAAACCCGAAGATCAAAACGCGCAACGCAGCAGTTTTGAAAATTCAGAATTCATATTCTATTAAGAAGATACCTAAGCAAAAAAATACATATATAATTTTGACTCACACCAAGTACAACATAGAAAAGGTTATGTATCTACCTGTGTGAGTAAAAGGAGAAAAGATAAAAAAATAAAATAAAACTGAATGTAGAAGGTGTCGAGAATACTGAGCCTTGGCTTTATCAAGGACCAGCAATAACTCTGCATTTTCTCACTTCCACAAAGACCTAGTTGGAAATGGGTTTCTGCAAGGCCATAGATGCAAGTAACATTCCCACCTAAAATTGTTTTAAAAAAATATATATATGTCATGTCCTCCGCAGAGTTGTATGACCTAGCACTAGTTAACAATTTCGCTTGCATCCATGAACCTTCCTGGCCGGACCCATGCTCTTCATCTGTTACTATTAAACAGAGAGAAGAAGATTAAAGAGAACTCAAGCTGTGAGAGTGACATAATAATTAGAAATAATTTTCAGCTATAACGAAATGCCAAGTTCGTTTGAGAGAGAATTTAAACCTGAAAAACAATGCAAAAGAAATCCAAATTTTTCCATTGCAATTAAAAAAGGAAATATTAATTTTTAAAAAACAGATTTTTGAAAGAAAACTTGAGTCTAAAACCCCCTACTCTACAACTTATGACAGCACGAAAACGAGAATAAGTTAAAGACAATAATTAACTAAAGAAAACTTTGTGAAAGTTATATGACTTAAACAGTTAGTTGCAATATGTACAAAGTATTTCAGCAGTGCTTTAAGTGCATAATTAATTAGTTATTAAGTACTTAACTACTTTGAAAATACAGCGCAAAGAAAAGGAACAAGCTTAGCCATCTGCTGTTCCTAGGTTCCCCAAAAGACGCGCAAAGTTACAAAGAAAAGAAAGAGTTAAAACCCGCAAAAATGTTAACAGACAAGCCAGTGCCTTAAAGCTGAAAAGCAAAAAATCAACAGAGAAAAAGTACATGAAGTACAAACATTGAACTTATAAGACCTAAAACCCAAATACAAGGAAGAGAGCTTACCTCTTGTGCGACGAAACTTTCTCCTCACAAGATTAAAACATGGCTGACCTCTTCCGCCACTCCCTAGTCGCTGGGGGGCAGTGTGGGTGGGGCTGATGGCCTCCTCATACAGAAAGAAACCAACTCGCGGAGATTTTAACCAGAGAAAAAAATATATAAACTTAAGACTGTGGATCTGTATGATCAGAAAGAGCAGAATTAACTCTCCAGAATACATGAGAAATATTATAAAATACACGAGTAGTGTATTTAATAATCTTTGCATGTATTAAATCACCTTAGTGAGCTTCTATAGATTAATCAGAATCTTATTAATTTTAATGTTGGTTTTACTATTTTTAGTATAGCTATCCTAGTGATGAATAACTAGTTTTCTTTTTTATTTGTTTTTATTTTCTTTTATAAACAGATTTTTAAGCTTTTTTTTGTGATTTTGTTTATATTATTTAATTTTTTGTTTTAATAGGACCTTCATATCCATAGCACTAAGGTTCCTTTAGGTAGTTAATAGGCATCCTCTAGCCAACTTCCTTACGGCTTTGATTGGTCAGAATCATATTATTAACTGTGTAGAAAATTAAAGCAGATCTGCCAACCTTACTCTATTATTCAGAATAATTTTTCTTAAAGTTCTTTTGATGAAAGAAGGAATTTCGTTCTCTAGAAAACTATCTAATAGTATATTAATGTGGTAATTGAAGTCCAAATTGTTGCTGCAAATTCTTGAAATTCTTAGGACCTGAGAAATTAGTACATTCTCAATTACTTTGGTTGATATGTTATTATTCCAGTGTAGATATTTAATTACTTTGAAAGGAAAATTAACTCTTTTATCAAAGAGGCTAATAGATGGGTTACCTCTGTTGAGCTTAATGCTTAAGTCTAGGAACTCAAGTTCCTGATTACAGTGGTTGGTTTTACATAAGTTAAGAGAGCTAGGATAGATATTATCAAAATCACTCTCTATAACTTCTGAATTATTGATACACAGCAGATCATCAATATATCTAAAAGTGTAAAGGTAGTTATCTGAGCAGGTGGGGTGATTTTTAATGAATTTATATTCCTTAAAGAACAGGAATAGATTAGCGATATTCGTGGATGTTGATGTTCCCATGGGAATACCGTTCACTTGCTTATAGAGAGTATTATTATATAGGATATGGTTATTTTTTATGCAGCAATTGAGATAAGAGTTCCAAGTTCCTACATTAACAAATTGGTTAAGTTTAAATTCTGCATACAGCTCTTTAAAGGTAGTGATTATATCTGATAGAGGCAGATTAGTATATAGGTTTTCAAAATCATAACTATTAATATCTAGGGGACAAACTTTGAGTATAGTAGAAATTACTTCTGCATTATTGTTAATTATCCAAAAATCTCTGTACATCAAGTTAGTACAGTTTCTAATGTGTTTCAAAACTTTCTTTAAGACATCTTCAAAAGCAAGATCTATTTTCTTTTTATGACTCCTTACTCCACTAGCTATGAACCTGAACTTCACAGGATCCTTATGAAACTTAACCGTTGCAAAAAGAAATGGAAATTCAGGCTCATATCTTCTAGTTTGTGGAATTTTAAGTTTCTTGAAGAATGCCTTAAACCGATTTTCTAACTGCTTGGTAGAATAACTTACGGGCTCGTATGTTACTCTATTATTGAGTTCCATAGTTAACAATTCAAAATAGAACTTCTTACAGATAATTGCAAAATGATGATGATGATATATCATCATTGTCAACCATTATCAATCCACTGCTGGACGAAGGTCTCCCCAAGTTTCCTCCACAACGGTCTGTCTTGTGCCAGTCTCCTCCATGTCACCCCTGCATACTTTCGAATTTCATCCACCCTTCTCCCATGTGGTCTTCTTCTGGGTCTTTTCCTGTCCCTTGGAATCCAATCTAAAATTTCGGCTGTCCATCGATGATCTGTCCTTCTGGCAGTATGTCCAGCCCATTGCCATTTCAGGGATTTAGCTCTGATCATGATGTCTTTCACTCTTGTCATTTTTCGGATCCACGAGTTCCTCTTCTTATCTCTCCTGGTTACACCAAGCATGCACCTCTCCATGCTACTTTGAGTTGTCTGCAGCCTTTGTATGTCTCTTTTAGTTAAGGTCCACGTCTCTGCACCATACGTAAGCACTGGAAGGATGCATTGATCAAACACTTTTCTTTTAAGACATAATGGCATATTGCTCTTGAAAATTATGCTGTTTCTTCCAAAAGCTCTCCAGGCAAGTTTTGTACGCCGATTAATTTCTTCATCAATGTGACCCTCACTTGATATCTGCTGTCCAAGATAAACGTACGCATCTGTTATCTCCAGCTTTTCTCCATCAATCGATAAATCTTAATTTCTTGTAAAAGCATTGAACATAACTTTTGTCTTCTGAAAGTTCATTTTTAATCCCACTTCTTTACTCTTGTCAGCAAGTTCCTGGATCATACTCTGCAGCTCTGATGGGCTAGTTGCAAAAATGACTACGTCATCAGCAAAACGAAGGTGGGTTAGATAATCTCCATTAATCTTTATCCCGCCGCCCCGGTGGCGCAGTGGTCTAAGGCACTGGCCTCTGATCATTCGTCCGTAAGGGGTCCGGGTTCGAATCCCGGTGAGGCATGGATGTTGTGTTTGTCTTACGGCTCTGGGCTCTTTCCCTTCCCTGGAACCAGTGACCCTAAATTAGGGACGGGCGACTGCTTATAGCCCATTGAGTTGCTCACGGTGGTCGTTAAACCTCCAATCAAAAAAAAAAAAAAAAAAAAATCTTTATCCCCTTGTTTTCCCAGCTCAGTGACTGAAAAACACCCTCCAATGTGGCATTAAAGAGCTTCGGAGATATGGTGTCACCTCGTCTCACTCCCTTTCCAATTTTTATGTGTGTTGTATTTTCAAACAGCCTAATCTTTGCACTTGCATTTTCATAGATGTTATTAATAATATTAATGTATGCATCTTCAATACCGCAGGTTTTCAGAGCCATTGTAACTGCTGATGGTTTCACCGAATCAAAGGCTTTTTCATAATCGATAAAAGCCATGCACAATGGAAGTTCATATTCCCTCGCTCTTTCAATTAGTTCTCTCAGCACATGGATATGATCTATTGTGCTGTAGCCACTCCTGAATCCAGCTTGTTCTCTCGGTTGAGCCATGTCCAGTGTTACCTTCAAGCGGTGTGAAAGAACTTTAGTGAAGATTTTATAAACTACTGATAGGAGGCTGATAGGTCTGTAGTTTCCGAGATCCTCAATGTCACCTTTCTTATGTAGCAGGATCATTGTAGCGGTGTTCCAATCCTCAGGAATCTTTCCTTCATTAAGGCATCGAGTGAAAATTTGGGCGAGTACTGTTTCAATTTCTCCACTTGCTTCTTGTATGACGTCTACAGTAATTCCATCTTCTCCTGGAGCTTTTTCCCGCTTCATGTTCTTGATTGCATGTGCAACTTCTGCTGGAAGGACTGGAGGAACTCTGGTACTGGTATCTTTCATGATGTCTGGAGTGCATGTATCATCCCTTTCATATAATTTGGAGTAGAAATCTTTCACTCTTGCCAAAATTTCGCCTCTATTTCTTGTTACAGAACCATCTTCTTTTCTCAGTGCCATAATCTGTTTTCTTCTCTTACTGAGATGTCCCTTTGCTATCTTTAGGTTTTGGTTGTTTTCAATTGCTTTCCTCACTAGTTCACAGTTGAATTTTCTTACGTCTTCAGTGATACTTTTTCGTACTGTCTTGCATAGCTCTATATATTCCACTTTGGAAGTCACATCTTCTTTAGTTGTCCTCATCTCTCTTCTTTTTGCATCAACATTTTCATTTTTCCTGATAATTTATTTACATGCAACTTGTTCTTAGACCCAGCTAATTTTGTTGCTGTTTCCATAAGAGCTTTGGTTATTTTTCTGTTAACTTCAGAGATGTCCACTTCTTCCGATGTTAAGGCCTTCTAAAGCAGAGAACCTGTTCTTCAGTTCCAACTTGAAGGTATTATGGTGTTTTTTAAGGTTGGTTATGTCAATAGATTTTGTTTGTCTTATGAGCTTGCCACGTTCAAGTTTAGTGTTGAGGTGCATCTTACATCTCGCCAATCTATGGTCACTACCTGTGTTGAACTTGTTTAGCACACTGCAGTTTTCTATGACAAATTTTTTGTTACACATAATAAAATCAATTTCACTTGTCGTCCCATTTGGATGTCTCCACGTCCATTTCCTGTGTGGCTTTTTCTTGAAGAAGGAGTTCAAGATGAAAAACCCTTCTGCCTCTGCAAACTCAACGAGAGTATTTCCACGCTGGTTTCTGTTGCCGTGACCGAATTTACCTACTGAAGTTTCATTCTGTTGGCGTTGCCCTATTTTTGCATTGAAATCTCCCATAATTATTTTCAAGTGCTGCTTACCTTTATTATTTAGATGACAAATTTCCTCATAAAATTCTTCAATTTCTTCTTCAGGATGACTTGTGGTGGGTGCATAAGTTTGAAAAATCTGAGCCTGGTATCTTTTTGAGAGTTGGATAACAAGTCGTGCAGCTCTGTCAGAGGAACTTTCAACTTCTACAACTTTATCCTTCAGTTTCTTGTTTATTATAAATCCAACACCACTAGTTCTGCCAGTATCTGTCCCACGATAGTAGAAGCGATGTCCACTTTTCAGTTCGATGAGATTTTCTCCTTATCTCACTTAGCCCCACGATGTCCCACTTGATCCTTTGTAGTTCCTCTTACATTCCAGCTGCCGGAGACTGAAGGCCAAGATTTAGGTTGTGGAATCATTTTGGAGGGGTTTGGCCATAACTCACCACACTGGCCAAGCGGGTTGGTGAGTGTGGGATAGAATTTCCTCTAATCCCGATGGTATAGTTATACCGCTATTGGCGGTCGTCAGAGCCCCTTTAGTGGGAACAGGATGCACCACGAGAAGGCGGGGTTGACATTTGTCAAGGAGAGGCTGTGATGTTACGCATCACCTGACCTTACATCCCATATATATTATATATATATTATATATATATATATATATATATATATATATATATATGGATTTTATTATGTTTAACAAAAAATTCATCATAGACTGCAGTGTGCTAAACAAGTTCAACACAGGTAGTGACCATAGATTGGTGAGATGTAAGATGCACCTCAACACTAAACTTGAACGTGGCAAGCTCATAAGACAAGCAAAATCTATTGACATAACCAACCTTAAAAAACACCATAATACCTTCAAGTTGGAACTGAAGAACAGGTTCTCTGCTTTAGAAGGCCTAACATTGGAAGAAGTGGACATCTCTGAAGTTTACAGAAAAGTAACCAAAGCTCTTATGGAAACAGCAACAAAATTTGCTGGGTCTAAGAACAAGTTGCATGTAAACAAATTATCAGGAAAAACGAAAATGTTGATGCAAAAAAGATGAGGACAACTAAAGAAGATGCGACTTCCGAAGTGGAATATACAGAGCTATGCAAGACAGTAAGAAAAAGTATCACTGAAGACGTAAGAAAAAGTATCACTGAAGACGTAAGAAAATTCAACTGTGAACTAGTGAGGAAAGCAATTGAAAACAACCAAAGCCTAAAGATAGCAAAGGGACATCTCAGTAAGGGAAGAAAACAGATTATGGCACTGAGAAAAGATGGTTCTGTAACAAGAAATAGAGGCGAAATTTTGACAGGAGTGAAAGATTTCTACTCCAAATTATATGAAAGGGATGATACATGCACTCCAGACATCATGAAAGATACCAGTACCAGAGTTCCTCCAGTCCTTCCAGCAGAAGTTGCACATGCAATCAAGAACATGAAGCGGGGAAAAGCTCCAGGAGAAGATGGAATTACTGTAGACATCATACAAGAAGCAAGTGGAGAAATTGAAACAGTACTCGCCCAAATTTTCACTCGATGCCTTAATGAAGGAAAGGTTCCTGAGGATTGGAACACCGCTACAATGATCCTGCTACATAAGAAAGGTGACATTGTGGATCTCGGAAACTACAGACCTATCAGCCTCCTATCAGTAGTTTATAAAATCTTCACTAAAGTTCTTTCACACCGCTTGAAGGTAACACTGGACATGGCTCAACCGAGAGAACCAGCTGGATTCAGGAGTGGCTACAGCACAATAGATCATATCCATGTACTGAGAGAACTAATTGAAAGAGCGAGGGGAATATGAACTTCCATTGTGTATGGCTTTTATCGATTATGAAAAAGCCTTTGATTCGGTGAAACCATCAGCAGTTACAATGGCTCTGAAAACCTGCGGTATTGAAGATGCATACATTAATATTATTAATAACATCTATGAAAATGCAAGTGCAAAGATTCGACTGTTTGAAAATACAACACACATAAAAATTGGAAAGGGAGTGAGACAAGGTGACACCATATCTCTGAAGCTCTTTAATGCCACATTGGAGGGTGTTTTTCAGTCGCTGAGCTGGGAAAACAAAGGGATAAAGATTAATGGAGATTATCTAACCCACCTTCGTTTTGCTGATGACGTAGTCATTTTTGCAACTACCCCATCAGAGCTGCAGAGTATGATCCAGGAACTTGCTGACAAGAGTAAAGAAGTGGGATTAAAAATGAACTTTCAGAAGACAAAAGTGATGTTCAATGCTTTTACAAGAAATGAAGATTTATCGATTGATGGAGGAAAGCTGGAGATAACAGACACGTACGTTTATCTTGGACAGCAGATATCAAGTGAGGGTCACATTGATGAAGAAATTAATCGGCGTACAAAACTTGCCTGAAGAGCTTTTGGAAGAAACAGCATAATTTTCAAGAGCAATATGCCATATTATGTCTTAAAAGAAAAGTGTTTGATCAATGCATCCTTCCAGTGCTTAGGTATGGTGCAGAGACGTGGACCTTAACTAAAAGAGACATACAAAGGCTGCAGACAACTCAAAGAAGCATGGAGAGGTGCATACTTGGTGTAACCAGGAGAGATAAGAAGAGGAACCCGTGGATCCGAAAAATGACAAGAGTGGGAGACATCATGATCAGAGTTAAATCCCTGAAATGGCAATGGGCTGGACATACTGCCAGAAGGACAGATCATCGATGGACAGCCGAAATTTTAGATTGGATTCCAAGGGACAGGAAAAGACCCAGAAGAAGACCACATGGGAGATGGGTGGATGAAATTCGAAAGTATGCAGGGGTGACATGGAGGAGACTGGCACAAGACAGACCGTTGTGGAGGAAACTTGGGGAGACCTTCGTCCAGCAGTGGATTGATAATGGTTGACAATGATGATGATATATATGTATATATATGAATTGTGATTTTTTTATTTGGGTGAGGGGGGGCAAAATGAGAGATTACCCACTGTCTGAAATCGCCCTACGCCACTGCACATACTAAATAACACTGTAATTGCAGAACTTGTGGGACTTAATAAGAATTCTAAATACATAGTAAAATTTCACTCCAGTTTACAAAATATGAAGCAAAGCACTGATTCTAGCAAAAATTAAAGCACCTGGATTTCTTTGAACTGGAAAAGTCCTTTCTCTGTAAATGTATTTATGAACCTTATGGAACAAATTGTTTCTTCACAATTTTATTTTAAAGTCTATTATAGTAATGCAGAATGTTTGGCTTAGCTTTATCAGGAGCATTAATATTTAAATCATTGTGACATCTTCAGTTTTCTGATGTTTGTTTCCATGTGCTTGAAAGAAATAGTCTATGCCGTGTCATTGACAAGTTGTGATATATACAGAAAGCTTCCAAAATATCAAGCTTGATAGTTCAATCTGGTTTATCAATAAGTTTAATGTTTTCAAATAGAAATTTATGGTTATTTTTATGACAAATGTTGAGCTATAGATCAGGAGTAGGTAAACACCAAAAATTTCAGGAGCCAGCATATTTTTCAGGAGATAGAAAACTATGACTGATAACTACACATACGTAATTGTGCACATGTACAATACACACCACAGAATTGTATGGAAGCAAAACAACACTTACATTCATTTTGCCTGCTGATCATAATTCTGTATTTTTCTTTAATATTAAAAAATTCAGTGCAAAATCTCCAATTAAAAGTAGGTAACATATTACTATACACTTGTTTTAATTGAATTTCAAAATAGGTTTGAATTTCAGCTTTGTCTTTCAGCATATCACATTCAGTAAAAATACTAACGAATAAATACACTTATAAGCACCCCAAGCGATATCAATGCCACTTGTATGAACATCTCTGACACACACACACACACACACACACACACAGAATGTGCACGCATCTCTCTTTTGGTTTGTACCGAGGAACTTTTACTACTGCCAGTGTTGCTGCAGAATGCACAACTGCTGGTGATAATGCAAAAATTGATATTGGCATCTTTGTTATTCAGATTTTATGGTAAGTAATCTACAAGAAAAAAGAGCAAGCAGGAAAAATCCATGTATCATACTTGTTGCTCTAATAAAGCAATGGGAAGCTTCATAACAATAAGCCAAAGTTTGAAAAATAAAATTTTTAGTGTAGAATTTGAAAACTCAGGTGCCAAATGAAAATTTATAGGTGCCATGGTGACTGGGCATCTTGGATATGTCTACCCCTGCTACATAGATGCCTTCTGTTTTTACATAAGTCTTTTTCTTTCAAATGGAAATGCAAGTCCCTACAGAACTCTCCTACATCTTAAAAAGTCCACATTCACAAGAGATCTAATGAATTCTCTTTTCCAGCAATATATATATATTTGACATTGTCTTTTGATTAAAAAAAATTCAATTTGTTTATGGGTTTGAAAATAACTTTGAAATTAAAACTTTAGAGAATTTTGAAGCAAATTTGAGGAGCAAATGGGATGACAGTCCAGTTTGCTCATACTAACAGTGTCTAGGTGCGAGTATGCAGACTGGCTTCGTTTTCCCAAATTTTCAGACTGCTTTGTCAATACTGTATGATGAAAGGGGATCCTCTAAGTGCTGCAATATCTTTAAGGAACTTCTAGCACTTTCTGCAAGGAATCTTCAGCTGAACAGACATGTATTGCATAATTTGCATTAGTGTAGAAAGTGCTGACTTTTTGTTTCCAAAAGAACTGAAATGAAAACTTTCATCCTCATTATACAGTAAACTAGAATACACAACTAACAATTTAAAAAAAAAATAATGAAAAAAAATTGATTCTTAATGCAGAAAAAGAGGGTAGGATTCAATGAAATAATTAACTTTTTCAATTTAGGACTAAGAAAATCATCCTCAGCGAAGCTGAACTTGTTAGAACAAGCAGAAATGAACAGAGCAACAAAATTGACCTATTCTCAGAAACTAGTAAAAATAGAAAATTGCATTGCTAAAACAGAACCTATAATGAAAAAAAATCCATTCTGCTTAACAAAAACAAGGCAGGGAATTGCAAAAGTAATTAAAATTTTCGAAAGTAATAAAACTCAAGATTAATGTCCAAATAAAAATGATATAAATTATAAATATTAAAAAGAGAAGTTAATTGCTCTAAGAAACAATGAAACAGTAAATATGACATTCAATTCTACAATTAGCAAAAAAGCTAATTGTAGAATTGAATGTCAGTGTCATTCTCTTAGGAAATCTCCATAATCTATCTTGCATTGCCAGTTTAGTTTTACTGCCATATCAAAAAAGTTTTACCTTTGTATTAAGAAAGGAGTTCAAAACTGGCTGTTTGTGTCCCCCCACCCACTAACTGATATAGCATGCGTAGCCACAATGCAGATTAATAAATAAACCCTATACAGCTGAATTTGCTAAAAAGGGTTCAGATGACATCAAGAAATTTTTTTTGGAATTTTATATTCTGAAAACTTAGTTTAAAGGTTTGTTAGATGGGATTTTTTTCTTTAGTTTTCATTGTAAAGTTTGTATGTATTGTAATTTTGATTAAGATGTTCTCTACATTGCATTTTTTTTTGCCATTGCAGGTAGAAACATCTGATATTCCTAGCCAGCAACCACCATTTTTAGCTGTAAGGAGCAATCCCTCTGCTTTTGCTGTGTTTGCTAGTGTTCGGCAGTGTGTACTAGAAAAGCAAACATGTGAGGCCATGAAGTTGTATCTTGGGACACTCAGTGGTTGCCTTTCAGAATCTGAATCAGATGATGACGATGACAAGGGTAAAGAAGCTTCAGCGAAGGTGCCAAAAGTAAGTGAAAACTGACATTTTCTCCTGATTCTTTTAAGAGTTCTAAAATAAGTCAACCAGACCTCAGAGAAAGAAAGGAAAAAGTTTTCTGAGTAATGGTAATTCTGAATGATTTCATAAATAAGGCTTTTCTTAAAGTTCTGTTTTTTGTGAAGCTGAGCTATTCTTCTGTAATGATCAAAACATTTTAACATTTTTAATTTTTAAATTAAATCTGCCATTTTTTATTAGCTTAAAATTATTTTGCAAAGTTGGGGGGTGGTGGTGTTAAATTAGGTACCTTAGACTTTATGTAATAAATACATTAACTGAAGATTGATCAGATATGGCACCTATTTTTTACTTCAGATTTTGTCATTTGCAGTAAATACCATAATTTTCATCATATAATCTGTGGATTATCTTTTAAAAAGTTCCAGATTTAGGTTTTGTAGTATTTTATACAGTATTTAACAACAAATACAAATTTTTGTAGCACTTTTTACTTCTAAAAAATCCAAGTGGCATTTTTCAGGATAAGTGGTGTAATTAGAAAAGTGGTGAAAATGTGTTAACATTGGGGGGAAAAATGTAATGCAGTACAAAGATGGAGGTCTGCAAAGAGATGCTTTTTTTTCTTACGAGCATTTTGGCAGAAATTATGATTTGCACTTGGACGTTCTATTGGAACCTCAGTGGGTGCAGCTGAGGTTCCAATAGCACATCACCACACAGAAGTGGGTGCTGCTGACCTGTCTTGTACAACATGTAATCATTGCTGTCGGTAACGACTTTACGAATCTCATTCATTACTTTTGTTGAGCTAATTGCATTTTTGAAATCTTTTGTTTTTCAGTCAAAACATTTTCACATGTGCTTATGACTGCAGATTGTCCATAATTTGTATCGATTTTTAGGTTTAACTGATGAACTATGGTGTTTTTGTGTATTGCTGTAAAAACTAGGGTTTTTTGCTCTTTATTCTCTTGAAAGTAGTGCAAAAGTACTTAAATGAAAGTTGCTTTTTTAATAGGAAGATCATTCCTTACTTCTTTCTCATCCTGTGAATCGTGATTTTTCCATCAGAAATTTAGATTAGTTGATTTAATGTAACAACAGCAATGTCCTGCGAAAACCTTGCACAAGTTGAAATTACGTATATTGAATGCCTTAACATATAAAGAGGGATGTGGGTTCTGTAACAATGTAAAATACGTCTCGCATGCATTTAAAGCACATTGATATTATGCTAATAAATCGGAAATAACAAGCACAGATGTTGACAGAAACATTATTTTTGTAAAGTAAATCGGTGTTCACCAAACACCAGTGGTAGGTGTTTACCCATCAGAAAAGATGGGTGCAGCATCATTTGGATCAGAAGTATCTAAACTAGGTAGGGTTACACAAATGGGGGGGGGGGGGTGCTTTATGGGGTTAGCAGCAGACACATCACCAGTGGCAAAAATAAAGTTGCTGTTGATCCAGGCTTGCTTTCCAGGAAGGGGAGTTGGTGTTGACAGTTTTGGTTCAGAAGCAGTTTGAACAAGAGAAGCAGACTGTGGTCTGATATGCTGCATCAGTAATCCCTCCTATGTCTTGTTTTCTCAAACAAAGTGATTGTATTGCAAATTTCACTGGAGCATTTCAAAATTTAGTTTGAAACAGATTCTGTGGGACAATTCTAGTGTGGCATGATGCATTGGAGGAAGCTACTTCTTACAGGAAACACCATGCATATGTATGGGTGTGCCTGGTCTGCAGTGATATTAAGATGCCTCTTGGCATCCAAGTGCTGTTCCAGAGGTATTGAGGAACCCAGTGCCTGTCTTGAGAATGGACCCCAGACCATTATACGGGCTGTATCAGCTTAAATAATTAATGCTGGGCAGCTGGGATCTGTTGATCTGTGCTGATATGCCATATTCAGGGATGTCTCTGTGTTCATTCAACTAAAATGTGCTTCATTTTACCAGGTGAACCA
Organism: Macrothele yani; assembly: GCA_039090855.1. Classification (NCBI taxonomy): domain Eukaryota; kingdom Metazoa; phylum Arthropoda; class Arachnida; order Araneae; family Macrothelidae; genus Macrothele; species Macrothele yani. Next base: position 47,834,106 of record CM077004.1, read on the forward strand.
TTTCCAGTCCTCAAGGGTCTAGTTCTGATGCTCCCATGCCCTCTGTGGACAAATTGGTCAGTTTTTAGCAGAGAAGAATGGTACATGTGAAAGGGATGTGTGCTATTATGGCGCATTCATGCCGTTGTACTTCAGGCTGTGTGCTGCAAATCTCCTCTTGATACTGCTGTCGTACTGCACTGTTATTTGATGCAATGGAGCTAGCTAGTCTGTTACCTTATACAATCCTGTCCGGCCATTGTCCTTGAACATCGACCAGTTGCATACCTGCCAAGTGTTATGGAAATTGTGCTTGTTTTACAAATGACATATTATACAGATTTTTTTTTTCAGGTTAGCACAATTTTGAGCGGACAATAAGTGGCCCAAAGGACCACCACGCATGTATATTCTGATTTATCTGATGGCAATTTTGCTTATGTCTGTGCCTCCAACCCTGTCTGCTTGCAGAAAGACTTGGTAAAAACACCATACTGTTAGGATTAGCAGTAACTGCTTAAGCAAAAAATGCAAAATATCAGCCTGATGTAAGACTTAAAATTGCATTTTTGAAAAATATTCTAGCATGGTGTTACAAAAATGTGCAGTCAAAACCTTAATTAGTTAGTTACCATAATTGTGATAATTTTGCTGTTGCAAATGAAATTTTATCTGTGTATGTAGCTTAATGATAACTTACTAATGAGATAATTATGTATTCATTTAATTTTTTAATCGCTAGTGTCAAATATCTTAATTTATAGCATCTGAAATCGATTAAAATTGACAGATCATTTGCATAATAAATCAGCTTTTAATTTGGTATGTTCAATACATTTAACCAATACGCCAAATCAGTACATCAGTCAATCGAACATATTGATCCGAGGTTCACTGAAAATGTTTAACAAATTTCAGTTCCTGAAAGTTGGGAAGTCTGCTGCCGTTTCTGCCTACAGGAAGATTGCTGACTGTTAGCATTGTTGTTTGCACCTCGCTCATTGTACATTCTCAATACAGTTTTTCTTGCACAGCTGAGAGGGTTTGTTGTTTTTGAGATGCTCACATAGCCAAGAGGGTTTGCTGTTTTAGAGATGTTCACATAGTTGAAAGGGTTTGCTGTTTTTGCAGTGATCACATAGCTGAGAGGGTATGCCATTTTTGAGATACTTGCATTAGCCCATGTAGTGCCCAATATCTCACCTCTTTCAAAGTGAATTTCATCATGTCTTACCTATATGCTTTGTACATGTCTGTGTCTTTTGCATTGAGCTGTTTTTATAAAGTCATCTCAACATCATAGTTGTGTATGTAAGTGAAGATAGCAAGTGTCAGATTGCTTTTGGTTGCTCTTAATAATTTGCTGCTTCGGTGTAGATCCGATTGTTGGGTGTGCAGGAAGGAAAATTGACTTTTTTTTGTGGCCATATAACTAACTGTAGGAGAAATGCAAGCTACATTTCACATAACAAAAAAAAATTTTTTTTTTTTTAAGTGTTAAACTACAGAAATATAAACAGATTTTTTGAGAAGCATGGAATTGTGCCATTTTTATGGAGATGAATCAACTGGCACTTCAGTAAGTCTGAGTATTAGTCTCACTATATGTGTGAGACATGCTTCTGAAGGAACGGTGTGTTAAAACCAGTTTTTCTTCATGGAGAGAATTTAATGATGGACTAATACTCAGACTTAGTTTAAAGTAGTGCTCTTAGAGTAGAACTTATGGGCTTTGTGTGTGCCAAAGCATTTTTGAGAAGGGGGGGATCAGTAATTAGAAAAACTTTAAAAGAGACCTCTGAAGGATAAATAGTTATCTGCAGCTGTATAAACCAGCAACAAGGGCCTCTGTGATTCTTGGAAACGGATGCAATTTAAGCTTCAGTGTAAATTAGTGTAGAAATAACAGCTAGTTCTGTGGGACATTGGTGAAAAGACCCCAATTCACTGGGTTTTGTTCCACAGTCCTTAGGCGAATAACCAAATGGAATAGTCAGCTGTGGGCTAATCCCCCCACACTGCTGTACTTTCCTGATTAAAAAGACTCAAAGAATTACTATTCTGAACTCTCGTGTGAGATATAGTGGACCTACCACACTAGGGAAAGGCGGTCCACCACGGAAACGATACAGAACTGGAAAACGGAGAAAGAGATCCTGCTGATTGAGTGTAAGATTGGTGTATGGAATACTAGAGGAATAAATGGAAAGATGGAGGTGATTGAAGAAATAAGTATAAATTGGATGTGCTGTGTGTGAGTGAAACTAAAAGAAGGAAATTGGGATAGAAGTGAATGGTACAGTGGGTATGTGGTCTGGAGTGTTAGATAGTGTGAGAGGACAGGTTGGTGTAGGTATGATTTTAAGTGAAAAGATGAACAACTTCACTATAGCTGCACAAGTGAGAGAATTCTTTGTATTCATTCGAAAGTGAAACTTCAGAGAATAGTAATTGTTGTAGTGTATGCTCCTTGTGACTTTCTGATAGGAAGATTTCTGGAATGAGCTAAAAGCTGTTTTGAGCCAGTTTGGTGCTAAAGAGAAAGTTATAATAGCAGAGGATTTCAATGCTAGAGTAGGTGTGCAGAATGTGATTTCTGATAATGTTCTGGGTAAATTTAATCATCCATGTGTGAATGATAATGGTGAAACTTAATTGAATTCTGCATTGAGAATGATTTGTATGTATCTAATAAGTTTTTCAACCACAAATATATCCACACACACTTGGGGAAATCGTACTCTTGGTCAAAAGAGTGTCATAGATTTTGTTGTTTATGATCAGCAGCTAAAACACTTGGTTGTTGACACTCGTGTGATGAGAGGTGCGGATGTTGGCTCTGATCATTATTTGGTGGTGGCACGAGTGAAACTGAATGTTGATTAAAGGAATAGGGAGAGGCCTAGGATGGAAAGAATAAAGGTTGAAAGGCTCCTTGAAGTTAATCGGTGTTACTCTAATTTACTCGGTGAACTACCGAAGTATCTGAAGTCATGTGAGAGGGATGTAGAAAAGAAGTGGACTTGTTTTAAGAACTGTGGTGTCACTGCTGCTGAAGAGGTCTGTGGCACCAAACTAGTGGGTAGCACTAGATGTGATGCTTGGTATAATAGTGAGATTGAAGAGGCAGTAAAGAGGAAGCATATTTGGGGATGTTGCAAGGTGAATTTCTGAGGATGAATATTGCTATAAGAAGCATGAGGCAGCAAAGCTGGTTCATCAGAGTAAAGCTAAAGATAGGAAGGAAAAGGTGGAAAGGCATGAATTGGCTTTTCGGAAAGATAGAAAAACTTTCGGGAAGTATAAGAGACACAGGAGAAATAGGAGAAACAAAGTTGCATGTTGTGTGAAGAATAGGATTAAAGAAATGACTGAGCCCAATGAGTTAAGTGAAAGATGTAGTGAATACTTCTGTGAGCTATTAGATCCAGAAAGCAAAGTTGATTCAGAGGCAGAAGCAGATGTCATAGTGAGAGATGAAAGCACAGGAGGTATCTCAAAAGAAGAGGTGTGTAAAGCTCTAAAATCTCTTCAGAGTGGTAAGGCTTCAAAAGTTGATGGCATAACTGCTAAGATGTTGAAATATGGTGGTAACTCTGTAATTGACTGGTTAACTGAAATCTGCCAGTTGTGCTGGGACTTAGGAATGGTCACTTGGTATTGAAAGGATGCTATCATTGTTCCCTTGTATAAGGGAAAAGGTGATCAGGCTGACTGCAAGAACTATTGTGGTATTAGCTTACTGAGTTTGCCAGGGAAAGTGTTTGGTAAGGTCATTGAAAAGGTACAAGGTCTTACATCAGAGGAAGTGTGGGATGTTCAGAGTGGTTTTATGCCTGGTAAAGGCTGCGCTAACCAAATTTTGGCAATACTTATGATGATCGAAAAGTAACTGGCTGTTGGTAAGAAAGTTCTTGCTGCCTTCATACATTTAGAGAAGGCACATGACCGAGCAAATACGATACTTCCGTGGAAGGTGTTGAATGAACGTGGTGTTACTGGGAATTTACTTAATAGTTTGAAAGCCATGTATGCTGGCAGTAGAGCTTGTGTACAAGTGAATGGTGGTGTATCAAATTGGTTTTCCATTGGTGCAGGAGTCAGGCAAGGTTGTGTAATGCCACCATGGCTATTTAATATATTTATTGATGTGTGCATGCATGATATCAAGATGGACAATACTGGTTTATGTCTTGGTTAATACCTGTGTGTGCAGATTGCTGTATGCTGATGACAGTCCTGTTGGCAGAGAGCAAAAGTGAGTTGCAGAGTATGCTGTCCCAGGTTAAAGAAGTTTGTATGAAATTCAAACTGAGTATAAATAAGGGAAAAAACCAAAGTTATGGTTTTTGAGCGCTGAACTGTTAGTACAGAATGCAGGGTAAGTCTAAATGGCACAATGATTGACCAGGTAAATGAGTTTGTATATTTGGGAAGCTTGTTTGACAGAGATGGCGAAATTAATAGGAGAGTGAATTCTTCATTGAAAGTCATAGCTGCTTTGGGAGGTTTTCACAGAAATGATGGATTCTAAAGAGTCCCGAATGGCTGTGTATGAAAGTGTAATTGTTCCTACTCTGACATATGGCAGTGAAACCTGGGTACTACAGAAGAAACATAGGAGTCGTTTGTGTGCTGGAGAAATGCGTTACTTACGTGGGGTTTGTGGCAAGACACGATCTGATTGTGTGAGGAATGAAGATGTACTGCAGTTGTGTGATGTGAAGCAAAATGTTGTTAGCGAGGTGGAGACCAATATGCTTCGGTGGTTTGGCCATGTTGAAAGAATGATGAGATGCTTACTAAGAAATTTTTTTTGGCCCAAGTGGCAGGAAAGAAAGGCAGAGGAAGTGCAAGGAAGTCATGGGAGGATCAGATTCAGGAGTGTCTGCATGAGAAAAAGATTATGAGTATGAAGTATAGAAGGTCTTGTGTACATCGTGTGATGGATATCACCGAAGCTTCTGTTGTGTGTCAAGATTGCTGTAAATGGAGAAGTTTGATACAGCAACAGTAAGTAAATAATCAGTTAAAAAATTTATCTGGTGGTTTGTATTTCTTTGTGGAGCTAATCTCAGAGAACAGCTTAGGGATATGTATTATCAGTTAAATGTTTATTTGTCAGATGGTCTTTCTTTGATGAGCTAACCTCTGAATATCAGAGAACAGCTTAATGATATGTAATGTATGTAGCTGTATAAACCATTGCTTGTCTTTAGCAAATAAAGTATTGCCCCGCTTGAGGTAAATGTTGGACGAAGTTTAATTCCATTTTATGTAAAGATGCCTTGCATTTAATTTTGTAATTAATAGGACATGACTTCTAGAAATTCAGTCTATCAATAAACAGTTTTAAAATGTTTAAAATGCCAAATGATAAGAAGGAAAAGTCTGTGCTAATCATGAACAGTATTGCAGCATATGTTTTTTTTTTTTTCAAGCAATGTTCCATTTTATATTATTTTCATGGTACCTTTCTTCCTAATAAAATATTTCATTAAAGTACTATATATGCATTTTCTTGATAAATAGTATTCAAAATTTAATTTAACTTTGATTTCAGATAGTTGCCATAGGACTTCGTAGTGTATTTGAATTGATCAAAGAAGGCCGAAAAAATTATCCTAATCTGTGTAGCAGAGCATTGAAGTCTTTGTTAGACATGCTACAAGGTCAACAACCAGAAGGTCTAAAATGTGAGCCATCGGAGGTTATGGGTATGTATCTAATTTTGTGACATACCAACTCAGTACTTTCATTTTGGTTTTATACAGACAAAATAGATACTTTTGTTGCTCCAAAGAATCTTTATTATTATTTTTTTTTATTTTAGTTCACATAACTATTCACAGAAGTTTAATAAATTTCTTCAGAAGGAAAAAAAACAAACTATATATGCACACTTATAAACCTGTTCATGTGCCAGAGACAATTCCCCTAGTTGAAACTAAAAACTGGTAAACATTAGTATGGTCTATTTCTTAATATACTTGTATAAACTAGTATGATTTCCGTTTCTAGGCATAATGCAGTACAACATTAAAATTGCAAGCTTTTGCTGCCACGGAGAGCTTAATCAGGCTGTGGAACATAAATAACAATCTTAAAAAGAACTGTAAACTTAAAAACAAAATTGTAATATGGCACGTGCGAAATCCACGCGAACCATAATTTTATCATGGCTCTCCCTGCAAGTGTTTTTGCTGGATGTTGAAAATCTTGTACCAGATTGGGGAGATGTCCGTAGTAACATCCATGTTTGAGGTATCGCCGCATGTTAGAATTTCAATCTACTCCCTGATGGCTGTAGCTCTTGGGCCATCGTAGGTAGCTAGCTTCTGCATGCTGCTCCAAAGAGGAGTGGGTCCTCTGGACGTAGCGTCTCTGGAGAGAGCTTTGGTCAACTTTTTAACGTCTCTTTGGTGCTCTAGCAAGCGGATCCTGAAAGACAGTTTTAAGTTCTTTTTCAGATTCTGTTATTTATGTTCCACAGTCTGATGAAGCTGCCCGTGGCAGCGAAGGCTTGCAATTTTAATGTCGTACTGTATTACGCCTAGAAATGGAAATTGTACTAGTTATGCAAGTATATTAATAAATTATTTCAGAGTGTATCTGAACCCCTTTGTATCTCAGTGTATTAGTATGGTTCTTTGATTTACCTTCACCCTTATGACTATCCTCAGGTTTGAAAAGATGTGCTTTGTATAAGATGCCTTGATATACTGCCACACCCTTGGCATCTGCCAACCTGCCTTTCCCAACACAAAATATACTTGCTTTACTGCCACTTACAAGCTGTGAAAGAATTCCTTCCCACATATTTTGGACAGTGATTCAATTGTGGCAAGCCTTAATGTTAAAGACACTGATTCAATCAAAGAAGCAAATCAGTGTTAGCATTAAGAAGATTCTGTGAATCAAATTATCTCTCACACAGTGGCACACCAATGGAGGGGGTCTAACAGGTCCGGAACCCATCTTCCCTAAAAATAATAGCAATGACCCTAAGATAATGTGCTGTTACAGAAATAATACATAGTTAATTCATGCATACTATATTGCATGTAGATACAATATACGTGTAAGGACTCTGATTAGAACACTGCGATTATTTTCTTCTTGTGATATGTGTTAATGCCAGCGGTGCAGGGAGACTTACTGACATCACTCCGGATCACCCTTACAGTGGATGTTATACCCAAGGGGCTTAAGCGGCACTCACTATGCAGGACCGGTTTGCTGGGAGACGCCATCTTGTAAGAGGAGCGGGGCGGAGAAGACTCGTGTAGGGGAGTGAGACCTCAGAGAATGGAGACGCCCATGTGCTGAAGTGCAGTCGGCAAATCAACTGTAAGATGTATGGTGATATCATTTTTCGGTCGAAAGTGAATTCTATATTAAAGCCATTTTTATCGTAAGACTGTTTCATTTTTTTCACGAGTTGTAACTTATGGAAATACAAGAGTTACGAAGAATGAAGGACACGTGTTAAGAAGTGTGTCCATATCGAACCAAGTAAGAGACCGAAAGTCAGACAGGTCTCTTGCAATATGTTCATTAAATTAAGAAGGAAATGGGTAAAGCATGTGTATTCTTTCAGTCCTTCTTGAGAGGAGTTCCTTCTGGGGAAACATGAGCTTCAGCTAGGGTTTGAGTGTTTGTTCTATGTCTATGGGGAGGTGGGAGTGGGCTAGTGACTTTCACAGTATCTTAGTTATGCTGTTGCATTAATGGGTGGGAGGGGGAGGCAGTAGAAGATACTTGTTATTTTCAAAACACTGTTGATACGTCTGCTCGGTAAAAGAGCCTGTGACCTTGCTGAAGGCTGTGGTGACCTCCGATTCTTCCCCCTTTGGAGAGAGTTTTCCTAATGGCTATCCAGAAATTCTCTTGTTTTCATATCAAACTGCTGCCTAGACATTCATTGAAAACATGAGAGAGATGAACGGACAAACAAAATGCAAACATGGTGTGTGACAGTTATGTGCAGCCCATAAAAACCAACCAGAAAATTTCAAATTTATCTCCAACAGTTAGCAAGATATTTATCAAAAACAGGTGGACATACATACATACATACATACAGACTGACAAAAAATACTAACTTAGTGTTAGGAATAAGAGTTGCTTTCTGACCTTAGTCATCCTGTAAATTTCAAGTTCGACATAGGAGGTTCAACAAAGTATTAGGTAAGGGTCCAATCCATGATAATATTTCTAGTGTCATCACACACACGTGCGCAAACACACACATACACATCACACACACACCACACACAAACACATTCTCTCTCCAAGATTTTTCTGACCCGCCCCTCTGTTGGATGACCGGAAATTCCATCCGATGAAACTTTTGAAAACGTAAGGTTAGACGGAGAGAAAATTTCTTCTATACTTGTAGTTTTTTTCTTGCAGCATTCCTTCTGCCCAGTATTGTTTTTAGATATCATTTTATTCCATAAAAATATTTGTATTTCAGCTTGAAAATGTAAGATAAATTTCCGAAAACAGGAGTCATACGGAGCAAAGGAATTCTTTCATAAGTGTAATATTTTTCTTCAGGATATTTCCACTCTCCAATGTTGCTGTTAAATGTTATTTTCCCACATAAAATGTGTGCATTTGAGCTTGCTCAGGGAGGGAAAATTTTCTGAAAATGGAAAGGACGAAGTTGGAAAATTTGTAAAAATTGGTGCATGGTATTCAAAAGTATTCATCCTGTCAAAGTTACAATGTTTATCTAAAGTAGTAAAAGCATTGATATTAGTATTCATGGTCCTCAGTCTGAAAGCTCTTTTAGCATAATGATTAAATTGTCATCCATCTTGAGGGCATTAAAAAAGGGACGAAAAAGGAAATGGGAAGGGAAAATAATCAGCAGAAAGAAAAATTAAGCAATGGATGCCGTTTAGTTGCAAAGTGAACAAAAAGCCATATGCTGAGAAACTTGCTGAGGAGAAAGCAAGGCGTGCTCTGAAGAGGGAACTTGAGCTGATGTTCCAGCAAGTAAATCAAAGCAAAGCAAGAAAAGGGGGTTACCCTTGAGTTTTGTACATCCCAGAGTTTTCTTGGCTTTGTTTTAAATTTTAAATCTGTGGTTTTGTGCAGATTTCAGGGGGTGGGGTGGGAGGTGGGTGGGACCTGTTTTTTAATGAATTCTGTATAGGGTTTACTTCACTTTTTTTTGCTTCTCATTTTAAATGTGTGGCTGCATTTTTTAAAACTTTCAACCACTTCTGATATAAAAAAAACAAACAAACTTGCTTTTCTAGATTATGTAAAAAGTAAATTTGCCCTTTTATGTACTTTTTAATGTGATAGTAATACTGATCTGTGGCAAATTGTATACTTTGATTTAATTTTCATGTTTGACATTGAGAAAGGGTATAGTGAATTTAATGAATTTGTATTACATTTCTTTTCTAGACACTTTATTTGATTTACTGCTTGACATTTCATCATCACCTCAGACACTTCCTGACCATCCACAGACCAGCAGTTCTCCTTCTCTTACTTCATATGCTTGTGCTTGTCTTCTCAGTCTTGTTGTTGCTCGTGGAGATACAGGAAAGTTACTTAGTGCTGCTTCAGCCATGCTAATGAGTTCACAGTGTCTAGCAACTGAAGAAATACCTGTAAGTAGTAGTGAAATACAATGAAATTATGTTGTACATTTGTATTCCTTGTAGTGCTTCATCAGTTGATTTCTTTTATTGATAAAACTGGTGCACATACTTCATTCAGTTTTTTTCATACTTTTGGCGAGTGACACCATAAAGTTGTGAAATTTTGTTCTTTCAAAGGTTGAAATAAATTGACAGTTGTTTGAAATTTATTTTTGGGAAAGGAAATAAAAATGGTTATAACTGAGGCCATGCAGTTTTATTTTGTGCTTCGAATGCTGTTTACATGTAAAATAAGCATTGAAATAAATAAAATGAACTAAATTTGTTTTTAAGTTTATCACTGAATCTCATTCCATGATTTCAGCTTCAATGTATTTTTATACATAACTGTATACTGGTGTCCAAAATTAAAGTCTGGAAGGCATTTGCAGGGATAAAAAGTTAAAACACATCACAGCAGGTAGACATTTGGCATGTAAAGAGAGACAGTCATAAGGGTAATTGAAATTTTATAACAGTAGACAAATATGCACAAATTTTATATATACAGGGTCACATCTGCAAACGTCACAAAGGCTGAATGTAACTTAATGTCTTAATAAGGTCTAATAGCTCACAACTTATAAATGTCTAACTCTCAAAACTAAGCTTCATACTAGTCACCACGCTGTTGATGAAATCTGGAGCCAAAGAATTCCATTCCTCAATGAGGGCAGTGCGTAGATCAGGAAGGGTTCTGGAAGCAGATGATGAGCTGCTACATGTCATCGGAGCATCCCAGACATGCTCTATAGGGTTCAGGCCTGGAAATCTGGCTGGCCAACACTGAATATCCTTGCTCTGCAGGAAACCATTAAAAAACAGCCCTGTGTGGGTGAGCATTATCATCCATTAAAAGGAACAAAGGGCTAACCGTTCCTCGAAAAAGTCCAACGTAGCTATAGTGCTTAGCATTCATGTTGCATCCTTTGAACACGTGGAATACTGGGTGGCCACTGAATATAATGCCACTCCACAAGAGCAGTCCACTGACTTCAAAGGAGTATTGTTTGCGGATGTTTGCTGGATCATTATGGGTTTTCTGTTCCCTCCAGATAAAATGCTGACGAGAATCCATTTGTAGATTAAATCTTGATTCGTCTAAAAGGAACCAGCAAACTTCTCTGGGCTCCATTATCGATGTTGCCTTCACCAGTTCAAGTGAGCAATCTTGTGAGATTTGGTTTGCAGAACATAAACCATGGGTCTCCTGTCATAAAGGCCAACTACATTTAAGTCTTTGACCTATCATTTGCCCTGATACTGTAGTCCCAGTTGCAACGGTGAGCTCTGAAGGAAATTGCTGGGCTGTATAGTACCGATGATGCTGTATGGCTAAATAAACATAATGACCCTCATAAGGTGTTGTATGCCTTGGATGACCTTTGCGAGGCCTTCGTGACACCCCACTGGTGGTGCTGAATTGCCACCATAAAAGTGAAACTACTGTGGGGTGTATTAAGTTCTTTGTGACCAGGGCCCAAGACTGGCCTGCCTCTAGTTGTCCTATTGCTTACCACCGTACCCTGCCGGATACACATGTACGAGACTTAAGGAAAGCATTTGCAGCCACCAGAACGTATCTTATACATGCTGTCAATGAGAAATGCTACTTTAGTTCCCTGAGAAAAACTGCATTGGACAACATTTTGCTCACTTATATGCAAATTTTGCTGTGGCATTTGTTTCTTGTTTCCATTTGCATATGTCCTGAGAATATAGTAACATTTCATTGGCCACTTTGGCTTATTTGCCCACTATTGCCTTCTAAACTTTAATTCTAGTATACAGATAAAATACCTTTTGATTCCAGTCAGGGCCAGTAGTTAAATTTATGGTTGTTATTGGGGCTTCGAGGAAACAATGTTGCATGAACTTCTTGCACCTTTTTGAAGTTCTTTATGATAGAGGTAGCATAATAGGAATATTAAAAAATAGACTTAAAAATTTCTTAGACTGCACAAGCTTTGGGAGTTGAGAAAGTTGTGTGATCATGGGAAATGCTACTTAATGACAATCCTTTTCTTTATTTTTGTTGAAGCTTATTTTACAAGGCTATGGAAATGTTAGGAACAGTACCATAGAGAAGTGGGTGGTGAGAGAATTAGAATTAACAAGATATACAGGTATTGGGAAGACCTTACTGCAAAGACAAAGTGAGCTTCAAAATGAATTCCAATTTCTATCTAATTAAAAAAAAAAAAAGTTTCATTCACAGAATTTCCACTTGTAATTATAAAGGTCGGAGTTGTGCTGAAGTTCCTGAATTTTATTTTTTTGTCCTGAAATGCCCTTATTTTTGTTCTATATCCTGAAAATTTGAGTAATCCTAAAATTTCAAGAATAAATGGTAAACTATGTATAGTGATTCATCATCTAGAGTTTACAAGTACCGCATAAATAAAAAAAATGAAACGAAAGAGAGTACTCTAATGTTGTGATGTCATCGCCAAGAACTCTCACTCTTGTAATTTGTGATGTACACGAACGCGTTCCCGCATTTGTGAGATAGTTCGAAAATCGAAGGTGCTGTGAAACCGCTTCTTAAGGTGTGTGCACAGAGGTGCGCCAACCATTATTAGATTTTCCCCCGGGTTTATGGAATTACGGATGATTAATAAAAAAACTACGGATATTCACATTTTTGCTGTTATTAAGAAAGTTTTACTGGTTTTGTAATTAATGACTGAGCAGTTAACATGAATGAAAATATATGAAGATGAAATGCAAATCTTGTGATATAGCTCCCATGCCTTCTTTTTTTGCCCATTTTGCTGTTATTATTGTCATTAAACAAAAAGTAATTTACATGTAGTTAATAAATAGGAACTGTACATTAATTATACTCAAAATAGTATAACTATACTAATGATTCGAATTTCTTGTTGAATAGAAATAGTTTCCAAGCTTTTGCACGTGAACCAGATGGCTTTTTGGAAACTTTGATTTCTATTCTATGCCAAGAAATTAGTACAGTTATACTATTTTAATTATATAATTGGTGTACAGTTCCTATTTTTTAATTACTAGTTTGCTCTCTCCAAGCGATGTAGAACGCCTTTAAATTATTCCAACAGCTGAAAAGGAACGGTCCCACCTCGACTTCCTAACCGCTTGCAAGACATTCAGCTCAATTCCAAAGTTCCTTAATTTTAAGACATCAGTAAAAGGATCGTAGTTCGAGAAGAAAAAGGACTAATTTCTTCACCAGACCATATCAAGAATAGTGAACCTGAGAAGAAAGATGTTATGTCATTAGAAACCAAGTGTTATACCCAATATTACGAAGTTGCATAGGCTTTTCGACCCTATTACATTCAACGAAGGTGCTGTGAAACCGCACCTTCGTTGACGTGCTCAACGAAGGTGCGGTTCAATTAACGTGCTCCAGGTGGGCACGTTAATTGAACATTGGAATGACCAGGTGAACGAACACCTGGTCATTCCAGGTGTTCGTTCAGAATTAAACCCTACAAACATAAGAGATACAGGGGATGGAATAGTAAACACTGCCCTGTCCAGAGAAGTAGTCCGCTGATCCAATGTGGGATGATATAAAGAAATTAGCTTCATATTCCACATCTAAATCTGCTGCCAGTTGCAAAACCTTAGATATCATTTCCAACAGGGAGGCTTGCAATGATAGCATCTCTCTAGAATTGCCATGAGTTTGATACCAATTTGTCAAATAATGCTGCAGTTTCTCCCACGATACCGTGCGCCCAACCAACATGACTCTTCGTTTCTTCGAATGAATAATCACATTTGCACCTATTCATTTATTGTTTAGTCAAGTCACTATGTTCAAATTGTTGAAGTGTTCTATTATTCAGTTTGCTGTCTACCTTCATTGAAAAAGCCATCTGGTTGATGTGTGAAAGCTTGGAAACTTTGATTTCTGTTCTACACCATGAAATTTGGACCATTAGTATAGTTATACTATTTTGAGTAATTTACATGTTTTGTGTTTGAGCTATCATAAAATTTGCAAATAATTTTTTGAAGCCTTTCACCATAAAAAAATATCATTATGTGAATCTTATACAGCACAGTTCAAACTGAACTTGATGAAAATGCTTAAGAAGGAAATTGACTGAGCAATCTTCAGCATTTTTAATGTTATAGAATTAAATGTGCAAGAACAGCAATAAATAAATAAATAAAATAAATTAATACATTTTTGTAGCACAAAAATGACCAATATTGTTACTTTCATTACTGAGTCTGAAGTTTTCTTTTTTGATTGCAATTTTTTAATATCTGGCAAATTCCTTTTAATTACTTTGGTTCTCCATGTTATTTATTTCCCAAAATGGGAAACAAATTAAAATTAACGTGTGCTTATAAATATATTGAGTATCTTCAATTATTTGAAACATTCTTAGCAGTTCGCTTTTGCCACGTTATATTCTGGACGTCGGAAAGTTGAAATTTTTTTCTTGTATTTGAGACATGATATTACGATAAAAAGAATAAAAAAAAAGGCTCTACTCACAATGTTTTTTTCCTGGTGGTCCTCTTCATTACATTGCTTTCACTTTTTGATGATAAAATATCTTGGTTCATGCCTAAAAGGTGATTATGATTTACAAAACGAAGTCTTGGCTAAAAATCAATTGAACTGAACGAAATTTTTTGTTAACCCTAATTATCAAATGAAAATTACTTAGGTGAGCTTTCAAGCCTTAAGAAACAAAGAAAAATTCAGGTTAGAAAACCTTAAAGAAACAGATAAAAAAATTAAAAATCTTAAAACCCTGGGACCGCTGTCTTCGCCGCTGATTCATTGGTGACGTTAACTTTTGACGTCCAGAATATAACGTGGCAAAAGCGAACTGCTAAGAATTTTTCAAATAATTGAAGATACTCAATATACTTTGGTTCTGTTTGCACACATGATTTCATCCTAATATGAATCGTAAACCACTTTTCCATATCTGTGGAATAATATGGCATGAATCTTTTTTTACCTATGGTTGGGTTGGCTATGTAGAAATCGGGATAGTCCATAGAAATTATAAGTTTTTTCATACATTGTCATATAAATTGTTTTATAATATGCACATATTTCTCGATGTATCAAGATTTAAAAAAAACATGTTTTCTATATGTTTTTGCAAAAAATTGAGGGCTAGTAGCATTTTTTTTTGTGACTGTCATTTGTATTTTCTTTGGTTGGATTTGTTTTTCTTAGATGATACACACATTATCTACTAGAAAATACAATATTTAATTTCTTTGGTGTTTTCCCAGGTTTCATACAGTGACTGATCTTAATGTAATCCTGTTTCACCAATTTGATGCTGCTACACTTCTTGTCTTGAAAGCTGTTCTGAATTTTATTAGTAATAACTGATAGTTTATATAACAAATTAGAGCAAACATTGCTAATGCCATCTCATTATACACAGATTATTTTTAAATAAGATTATATGTATAAAAATGCCAGTAAAGGAAACTGTAATGGGACCATGGCTTCGGCCACTAGGGCTCTCGTCAGCCTTGAAATCTTATACATTGTTCCGTTCTTGTTCTTGTTGCAAGCTTGATAATTGGTTAAAATTTCAATAGATTCACAGATAAGAGTTCGTTTCTAACCTGTGCAATGTGAAATTACTTTTGCTTCTTGCCTAACAGGTGTAAATCCTTCATTAATAGCTGTTCTAACTAAATCTGAAGTTTTTAACTGTTTTAACTAGATCTGTAGTTTTAACTACATCTGTAGATCTAGTTAAAACAGTTATTGAAGAATTTACAATTGTTTGGGAAGAAGCAAGTCATTACACAGGTTCGAAGCTAACTCTTATCCGTGAATATTGAAATTTCAACCAATTATCAAGCTTGCAACAAGGACTCATCCATCAAAATTAACAAAATATGGGATAATTTTTATTTTTTATTTTTTTATTTTTTTTATTACAAAGTATTAACGATAAATTAGTCTTCCAAAAATTCAACAGGTTCCAGCCGGAAGGTGGCAGCACAAGACCACAACCTTGTGCTAAGAGATTCAAAAGCTGATCGAGAACAGAACGACGTATGCGATTTGATGGCTGACGAGAGCCCTAGTGGGTGAAACCATGGTCCCATTATAGTTTCGTTTACTGGCATTTTTATAAGTATAATCTTTGATTCAAAAACTGTAGTTTATTCCCATTTGTAAACATCATCTTAACAGGTGAAATGTTAGTGAATATATTGACCTCTCACATCTTTCAAAAAATTTTCTTTTCCCTTTTTATATTATATTTTCTTCCTTCTCCTTAGAGTGTGTATGTTCCAGAACGATTCAATGTCAGTAGTATTGTACAAAGTACTGTTCATTTTGTGGCACTAAACATCTCATTATTATTTTAGACTCCTGGCATTATGACCGCTCTTCAGAGAAGTGTACACGCTGTCTTATTAGGCAAAGCCACTAGTCCTGATTGGCTAACTCATGGTTTCCCAAAAACTCCTTGTGTAATACGTTTTTCGTCCAAATCCCAAAATGTGAGTATTCTTATGTTTTGCCTTTTATGCAAATATAGTTAAAAGTTTTATATTTAATCTCTGTAACAGTGTTTCTGCACAATGGAAAAGTAAATTGCTTAAACAAATATAAAATTATTTCAACCAAATTATAGAACGCCTTATGTAAAAAAATGCCCTTTGAAAGGGAATATTTCCTTATTTTACTAAAGAAGTTTTAAATTTGACATGCTGTGCATATTAGAATGCTTTTATGGTCGTCATAAAACATTTTCTTTCAGCTTTGTCCACATTTTAAATTTCCATGTAATGAAATGGAAAAAATAAAAATTGCTTCCTGCTGTAAAGTAAATATAAAAAAAACTGAAAGATCCATTATTAGGCGTAAAACTTTATTTTTATTTTGCAAGCTTTCGCTTCCAATGAGAAGCTTTGTCAGGCAGCGGAAAAATAGACAAAACAGAATCAGAGGACAAATGCAATTCAAATATATATATATATATATATATATATATATATATATTTGAATTGCATTTGTTTGTATTCATATATATATATATGAAACAAAATCTATTGACATAACCAACCTTAAAAAACACCATAATACCTTCAAGTTAGAACTGAAGAACAGGTTCTCTGCTTTAGAAGACCTAACATCGGAAGAAGTGGACATCTCTGAAGTTAACAGAAAAGTATCCAAAGCTGTTATGGAAACAGCAACAAAATTAGCTGGGTCTAAGAACAAGTTGCATGTGAACAAATTATCAGGAAAAACCAAAATGTTGATGCAAAAAAGAAGAGAGATGAGGACAACTAAAGAAGATGTGACTTCCAAAGTGGAATATATAGAGCTATGCAAGACAGTAAGAAAAAGTATCACTGAAGACGTAAGGAAATTCAACTGTGAACTAGTGAGGAAAGCAATTGAAAACAACCAAAGCCTAAAGATAGCAAAGGGACATCTCAGTAAGGGAAGAAAACAGATTATGGCACTGAGAAAAGATGGTTCTGTAACAAGAAATAGAGGCAGAAATTTTGACAAGAGTGAAAGATTTCTACTCCAAATTATATGAAAGGGATGATATATGCACTCCAGACATCATGAAAGATACCAGTACCAGAGTTCCTCCAGTCCTTCCAGCAGAAGTTGCACATGCAATCAAGAACATGAAGCGAGGAAAAGCTCCAGGAGAAGATGGAATTACTGTAGACATCATACAAGAAGCAAGTGGAGAAATCGAAACAGTACTCGCCCAAATTTTCACTCGATGCCTTAATGAAGGAAAGATTCCTGAGGATTGGAACACCGCTACAATGATCCTGCTACATAAGAAAGGTGACATTGAGGATCTCGGAAACTACAGACCTATCAGCCTCCTATCAGTAGTTTATAAAATCTTCACTAAAGTTCTTTCACACCGCTTGAAGGTAACACTGGACATGGCTCAACCGAGAGAACAAGCTGGATTCAGGAGTGGCTACAGCACAATAGATCATATCCACGTGCTGAGAGAACTAATTGAAAGAGCGAGGGAATATGAACTTCCATTGTGCATGGCTTTTATCGATTATGAAAAAGCCTTTGATTCGGTGAAACCATCAGCAGTTACAATGCCTCTGAAAACCTGGCGGTATTGAAGATGCATACATTAATATTATTAATAACATCTATGAAAATGCAAGTGCAAAGATTAGGCTGTTTGAAAATACAACACACGTAAAAATTGGAAAGGGAGTGAGACAAGGTGACACCATTTCTCCGAAGCTCTTTAATGCCACATTGGAGGGTGTTTTTCAGTCGCTGAGCTGGGAAAACAAGGGGATAAAGATTAATGGAGATTATCTAACCCACCTTCGTTTTGCTGATGACGTAGTCATTTTTGCAACTACCCCATCAGAGCTGCAGAGTATGATCCAGGAACTTTCTGACAAGAGTAAAGAAGTGGGATTAAAAATGAACTTTCAGAAGACAAAAGTGATGTTCAATGCTTTTACTAGAAATGAAGATTTATCGATTGATGGAGAAAAGCTGGAGATAACAGACACGTACGTTTATCTTGGACAGCAGATATCAAGTGAGGGTCACATTGATGAAGAAATTAATCGGCGTACAAAACTTGCCTGGAGAGCTTTTGGAAGAAACAGCTTAATTTTCAAGAGCAATATGCCATTATGTCTTAAAAGAAAAGTGTTTGATCAATGCATCCTTCCAGTGCTTACGTATGGTGCAGAGACGTGGACCTTAACTAAAAGAGACATACAAAGGCTGCAGACAACTCAAAGAAGCATGGAGAGGTGCATGCTTGGTGTAACCAGGAGAGATAAGAAGAGGAACTCGTGGATCCGAAAAATGACAAGAGTGGAAGACATCATGATCAGAGTTAAATCCCTGAAATGGCAATGGGCTGGACATACTGCCAGAAGGACAGATCATCGATGGACAGCCGAAATTTTAGATTGGATTCCAAGGGACAGGAAAAGACCCAGAAGAAGACCACATGGGAGATGGGTGGATGAAATTCGAAAGTATGCAGGGGTGACATGGAGGAGACTGGCACAAGACAGACCGTTGTGGAGGAAACTTGGGGAGACCTTCGTCCAGCAGTGGATTGATAATGGTTGACAATGATGATGATGATGATATATATATGTATTTTTTATTTGAATTGCATTTGTCCTCTGATTCTGTTCTGTTTTATCTATTTTTCCGCTGCCTGAAGACGCTTCCCGTTAGAAGCGAAAGCTTGCAAAATGAAAATAAAGTTTCTGCGCCTAATAACGGATCTGAGTTTTTGTTTACATTTACTTTAGAGTGGCATATTCGAACCCACTTGTCTTTACTCATTAGTAATAGCTTCCTACTATTTAAAAAATGGTTGAGTGAATGTCACATTCTTTTATTAAATAGGGAAATTGATTTTAATGAAAACAATTTTTTTAATCTATAGTTTTACTGCCCTAGCATTAAAAGGCAGCTAGTGGACCCATCCATGATTTAGAGTTATTGGCACCAGGGAATGGAATTAACTAGAACAAAAGAACAAACACAACAGCCAGGTTACCAGAGCATACTGCAATCATAATCATAACTATCTGGGCATTAGGTGACCCACTACATGTGTTGAACCACTGTGGAGCAATTATGACTTACGTTAACTGTGAGATGGTGTTAGACTGGGGTGTCTGTATGCTTCTTTTATCCAATGTTAGGTTCAGAAAAAAATAAAATAAAGACAAAGCTTTAAAAGCTAGTAACATCTACTATTTCTTTCATGAAACATGCTTTTTTTTTTCTGTGAATACTTTGTTTATTTAACAAGAAGGAATGTTGAACGGCTGAAGTTTGGGTGAAGCTGAAGAAAGTATGAAAACATATTAAACAGAGTTATTATTCAGATATAAAATTTGAGAATTAAAATCCATTTCATATGAAGTAATATAAAAACAGTGAGAAAATTTGTGGATAAAAAATTGTTCTCTAATAAAATAATAAAACAAATGGGTAGTTATTATTTTATTGTACATCATCGAAAATAACAAATTTATTCCTTGTGGATATGCGAAAAGTTCCAGATAATTGTCAGTGTTCCCACTCTCAGAAATCATCGAAATTATAAAAAAAGTGTGTGTGTGTGACCCTCCAGCTATTGAGATTTGGAACATATGTGATGACAAAGTATTGTTGTTACATATCATTTTAATGCATAAATGTGTTTGTATTTCAGCTTAAAAATTGCAGGAAACAGTTAACAAAAACTGATGGGGTATGAAATTCCCTGTGATTTTCAAGCACGATCTTCAGCGAATTTGAGGAATTCCGCATTTTCTGTTACTATTTGCAGACGTGCCAACTCTCCGGATTTAGGCGGGAGGCTCCGGATTTTCAGCCATTCCTCCTGCCCTCTGGATAAATGTCAAATTCTCCCGATTTTTGCCGATAATTAGCCGTTATGATGGTCAAAATGATCGACACAGAAGAAAAAGATTTCGAACCGCTTGTGAAATCTTTTTCTTTCTGCGTCGATGTAAGACTGCGTTTACAGTCATCAGTATCTTATTTTTCCTCTCCCCATATCTGCAAAAAGACCCCCTGTGGCGCAGTGGTGTTTTATGTTGGTTACAAAAACACTCGCACGCCAGCTGTAACCTACTGATCTTTTCAAGTCTCCCCGCTCTTCTTAGCTGCCAGCTCTGTTTGTGTTCTTGAGTTTTGCTTTACTGTGGAGATTTTTATTTCTTGCTTTACACCATGTTTGTCTCTTTTCCCTTCTTCGGCACATTTTGTAGAAGATTAATGTGCTCCTTTGTTCATTTCTAATTGCGAATCTGTTATTGTCAGCTTTAATTGTTTTATCTTCTATTGTAGCATTTTGTGTACCCTTAGTTTGTGAATTTTTTTTTCTCATTCCTTTCGCTTACTTTTTGTGGGAGATTTTTTCCTTTTTGCATTACGCCACTTTCGCGATTTTTAATGTTTTATTTTATGTCATATCTTTGTTAATTTGTTTCTTCTTTACATATTAGCTTTTATTGTCTTTGCTGCATAATAAAGTTGTGAAACTGAGCACCGGCTTCCAACAAATTGTCCGAGATGGGTCAGGGTTCGAATTGCAGTGGGGCATGGATGTTTCATACTTGCCATATTTTATGGATTCTGCGTAATTTTACTGATTTACAGATAGAAGTCTTTTTTTACAGATTTTTTAATATTTCGATTGTTCAATCGAAATATTTCAATCCCCTGCAACCATCCATTTAGATAGGCACTGCAACAGGAGTGCTCAAATGACGTGCCGACCAGTGTTCTCCAAAATGAGTAATCTAATTATGCGTCTAGTGCGCATCGAAATTTTGCTAACGCGTAAAAGTACATGTCGGGGAATTTTTCTCGGCGCGTAAGAGTAGGTGTCGGGAATTTTTCTCGGCGTGTAAGAGTAGGCGTCGGGAATTTTTCTCGGCGCGTAAGAGTAGGCGTCGGGAATTTTTCTCGGCGCGTAAGAGTAGGCGTCGGGAATTTTTCTCGGCGCGTAAGAGTAGGCGTCGGGAATTTTTCTCGGCGCCTAAGAGTAGGCGTCGGGAATTTTTCTCGGCGCCTAAGAGTAGGCGTCGGGAATTTTTCTCGGCGCCTAAGAGTAGGCGTCGGGAATTTTTCTCGGCGCGTAAGAGTAGGCGTCGGGAATTTTTCTCGGCGCGTAAGAGTAGGCGTCGGGAATTTTTCTCGGCGCGTAAGAGTAGGCGTCGGGAATTTTTCTCGGCGCGTAAGAGTAGGCGTCGGGAATTTTTCTCGGCGCATAAAAATATGCATCAGGAATTTTTCTCGGCGCATAAAAATATGCATCAGGAATTTTTCTGAGCGTAAAACTACTCGTCGAATAATTTTACCAATTCGTAAAATACACATCGGGACGGTATTTCGTCTTTCAGAGACGGAAGTAAACGAAATAAAGATTTTTTCCGTAATCATAATTTCTTTTTCCTGTGATGTTGCATCTGTTCAGTATTGTTATATATCATTTTATTCCGTAAATATTTGTATTTCAATTTGAAAATGAAGGAAAAATTTCCGAAAACGGAAATTCAAAGGCCAAAAAATTTCGCTGTAATCTTTAGGCACGAGAGTGCGATGGCTTCAAGGAATTTCTCCTTTTCCATCATAATTTCGGTTATCCACGAGATCGATGGATAACTGAATAGAAATTTTGGGGCAATTAGTAGCGGTGGAGGATGTTTTCCGCCTGAAACTTTCTCAACTTTCGAAAGAAGTTTAGTCTTTCAAGACTTTCGGAAACGGAAGTTAGATTTCTCCCTCCCGTAATCGTAATTTTATTTTTCACGTGATGCCCGTAACTGTAATTCCCCCCCCCAACGATGATCAGAACTGTATCCTATATTCTTAAATATTCCCCCCAAAAAGTTTTGCATTTCAGTTTGATATGTGGGGGTCAGAAAACGAAAGTGACTAAGCTGAAAAATTTGTAAAAATTGATGCATGGTGTTCAAAAGTATTTATATTTTCAAAGTTACACTGTTTATCTTTTATCTAAAATAGTGAAAGCTGTCATGCATTCATGATTGATAAAATTGTCATCCAAGGGCATTAAAAAAAATATAATAAAGAAATGGGAAGGGAAGCAAAGATGTCAGCAAATCAAATGAAAATTTTAGTTTAGTATTGAAACACCACAGGTATGCAAGGCTAACATTGAACAAAATTAAGATTTTATTTTATGGTTTTTAAATTATTTTAAACACAAATAATAATAGTTTAGTTATTGTGGTATATGCAGAGATTTTTACTGCATATTTATTAATATAATTGTTTTGTTTTGTGGTAAATAGCATTTGCGCAAAAGTTTTGCTGATGCACATTCTCCAAAGTTAGCAAGTATGATGTTGTATTTGTCTTACGGCACTGGCTCTCTCCCTTCCCTGAAATCAGTGGCCCTGAATCAGGGATGGGCAACTGCTTATAGCCCACTGAGGTGCTCACTGTGGTCATTAAGCCTCCAACCAAAAAGAAAACTTGACACTTCCACATTTGTTTTGACAGATACCTCTGTCTCTCTCTATTCCAACACTGGAAAAACTGCTGACAGTTAAGTCCAGAATGAAAGAAAAATGCTTTGGACAAAACTTTTGTAGATCTTTGTTAAAGAGAGCTAAATTGGCTACTGTACATTCACTAAATAAGGATAAAGACTAATTATGATTAAATAATGTATCAAAAATTAAGTACATATCTTGTATTATTAATGTTATTAATTGTATCTGGTTGACAACTATTTTCACTATGCTTTTTATTTTGCATATAAACATAGTCTGCTTTTAAAATAACTTTTTAAACATTAAAAATGCTATGTACCAATAATAATAATAATAATACTTGAAAATTCCTTCTGCATCTGAAACATGTCGATAAAAAAAAAAAAAAAAAAAAAAAAAATAGCACTTGTGATTTTATGAGCTGTAAAAAATCTCCTGAATTTTAGATTTTGAAGGTTGGCACGTCTGCATTTGGGTCATTCACGAGATCAATACACAACTGAATAGAAATTTTGGGGAGATTGGTGGTGGGGAGAGAAGGGATCACTTAGATCGAAGGATGGAATTTTGTCCTTCGAAACTTTTGAAAACAGCAGCAGGCCTATTTGTCGTCTGGGTGCAGCCTGGAATTCCGGGGTTTTGTAATTTTCCTAACCTGTAAATCAGTTTTCAAGTTTTGTGTCTGAATTTGGGAATCCTCAATTATAGCATTTCTGAAAATGCTAGGAAGTGGTAATTAAAAGTGTCTTTTCTGATTCAAAACTGTTATGTGTGCTGAAAGGAAAGCTACTTTTATCATTTTGGCAGCTGTATCTACAGTGTATCAAATAGTTTTCATTACATAAGATTCAATGAATCCAATTTGCAGAATTGACAAAAACCACTATAGGATGTTATGGTAGCAAGACCTTAAAAGCATCCAGAGCTGAACTGATCTCCATAGTTTGAAGTGCAAAATTTGACTTCAAAACTGCAATTTTTGAAGTCATATTTCAGTTTTTGAGAGATCTTCACTAACATCACATATGAAATTCAAAAACGCAATTTTTGAAAAATTTCTAACATCTGTGGAAAAAAAAAAAAAAAAATTGGTACAAAAAATGGTGCAAAGTTAAATTTCACCGGCACTAGTTAAGTTTATTGTTGTGTAATTAGTTAATATAATGTGCAATATATGTGTGTGTGACACACAAAGGCGAAATTTTGACAAGAGTGAAAGATTTCTACTCCAAATTATATGAAAGGGATGATACATGTACTCCAGACATCATGAAAGGTACCAGAGTTCTTCCAGTCCTCCCAGCAGAAGTTGCACATGCAATCAAGAACATGAAGCGGGGGAAAGCTCCAGGAGAAGATGGAATTACTATAGACATCATACAAGAAGCAAGTGGAGAAATTGAAACAGTACTCGCCCAAATTTTCACTCGATGCCTTAATGAAGGGAAGATTCCTGAGGATTGGAACAATGCTACAATGATCCTGCTACATAAAAAAGGTGACATTGAGGATCTCAGGAACTACAGACCTATCAGCCTCCTATCAGTGGTTTATAAAATCTTCACTAAAGTTCTTTCACACCGCTTGAAGGTAACACTGGACATGGCTCAACCGAGAGAACAAGCTGGATTCAGGAGTGGCTACAGCACAATAGATCATATCCATGTGCTGAGAGAACTAATTGAAAGAGCGAGGAATATGAACTTCCATTGTGCATGGCTTTTATCGATTATGAAAAAGCCTTTGATTCGGTGAAACCATCAGCAGTTACCACGGCTCTGAAATCCTGCGGTATTGAAGATGCATACATTAATATTATTAATAACATCTATGAAAATGCAAGTGCAAAGATTCGGCTGTTTGAAAATACAACACACATAAAAATTGGAAAGGGAGTGAGACAAGGTGACACCATATCTCCGAAGCTCTTTAATGCCACATTGGAAAATGTCTTTCAATCACTGAACTGGGAAAACAAAGGGATAAAGATTAATGGAGATTATCTAACCCACCTTCGTTTTGCTGATGACGTAGTCATTTTTGCAACTACCCCATCAGAGCTGCAGAGTATGATCCAGGAACTTGCTGACAAGAGTAAAGAAGTGGGATTAAAAATGAACTTTCAGAAGACAAAAGTGATGTTCAATGCTTTTACAAGAAATGAAGATTTATCGATTGATGGAGAAAAACTGGAGATAACAGATACGTATGTTTATCTTGGACAGCAGATATCAAGTGAGGGTCACATTGATGAAGAAATTAATCGGCGTACAAAACTTGCCTGGAGAGCTTTTGGAAGAAACAGCATAATTTTCAAGAGCAATATGCCATTATGTCTTAAAAGAAAAGTGTTTGATCAATGCATCCTTCCAGTGCTTACGTATGGTGCAGAGACGTGGACCTTAACTAAAAGAGACATACAAAGGCTGCAGACAACTCAAAGAAGCATGGAGAGGTGCATGCTTGGTATAACCAGGAGAGATAAGAAGAGGAACTCGTGGATCCGAAAAATGACGAGAGTGGAAGACATCATGATCAGAGTTAAATTCCTGAAATGGCAATGGGCTGGACATACTGCCAGAAGGACAGACCATAGATGGACAGCCGAAATTTTAGATTGGATTCCAAGGGACAGGAAAAGACCCAGAAAAAGACCACATGGGAGATGGGTGGATGAAATTCGTAAATATGCGGGAGTGACATGGAGGAGACTGGCACAAGACAGACCGTTGTGGAGGAAACTTGGGGAGACCTTCGTCCAGCAGTGGATTGATAATGGTTGACAATGATGATGATGATATGTGTGTGTAATATATAAACAATGTGTATAATATATAAACAATGTGTATACCTTTATTGTACATAACATTATTCAATATATGTATACATCATATGCATGAGTTATATATGTATGTTGCCCTGAGGTCAGGGCTTTTTTTATTTCATCTCACAAATCACCCTTGCAGAAGGTAGATGGAGTAGAAATTTAACCCATAATTGTATTTTGTCCTTGCAATGTTTCTTCTGCCCAGCATTGTTATTAGATATCATTTTATTCCATAAATAGTTGTATTTCAGCTTGAAAATGTTGGAAAAATTTCTGAAAACGGAAGTCGGGCAAAGTGAAGATTTCTCCTATAATTATTCTTTTTCCTCCAGCAATGTTCCAACTCTCCTGTTTTGTTGAATGTTGTTTCCCCCATAAATGTGTGGATTTAAGCTTGATAAAGGAAGGTCAAATTTCCGAAAACGAAGTGATGAAGTTAGGTAATTTGTAAGAATCAAAATCGTGGTGTTCAAAAGTATTCACATTCTCGAAGTTAACCATTTATATAAAACAGTGAAAGCTTTGATATCATCATTCATTGTCCTCAGGCGAAGTTCTTTCAGCATGATGGATAAAATTGTCATCTGCAGGAATAAAAAATAAAGCGACAAAGAAATGGGAAGGAAAAGGTGTTGGCAGAAAGAAAATTTTAAGCAATGGATACTGTGCAGCTGTAGAGTCGATGTAAGACAAATGATTGTGGAACTTGCCGAGAAGAAAACAAGGCTTGTGCTCACAAGAGGAAATTTGAACTGATTTTCTTCTTGCAATTATAACAACAAAACAAGAAAAATAAAAATGTGTGAAGCAATGTTTTTAAAACCATTTTATTTTGTTTTGAATTGTAATTTTTTATTGTGGTTAGTGATATGCTCTAGTTTAACATTTACATAAATAAATTACAAATAAGTTTTAAAGCATTTTAAGACAACACAACATGTAATTTGAGAGAAAACAACAATACCTTTATGAATCAAAACGTACGCCATCATTATCTATCGCCTTCCGCCATCTGTCGGGCAGCTTACAGATTCCAGCCATGAAGAATAAATACTTCATCGTGGGACGCAATGAAGTCGTCAACCCAATTTTGCACTTCGTCACGTGTCTAGAACCGTACAGCAGACAAACCATGTTGCATCGATTGGAACAAATGATAGCCTGAAGGGGCTATGTCGGGACTATACACCAGGTGCTCCAAAACTTCCCAGCCAGGAGTCAATAACGTTTCCTTGACTGGTTTCGTGACATGCGGCCTAGCGTTGTCGTGCAGTAATTTCAAGGGATGCAATCCTTTGCCTGTGAATGGACATTTCCGACAGATTTCCTGGTTCAGTTGCAGCAATTGTTGCTTGTAGCTATCAGCAGTAACAGTTTGACCCTGTTCCAATAGTTCATAATAGAGCACACCCTTCATATCCCTCCAGATCTACAACAGAACTTTCTTGGAGTGACTATTGCGTTTTGGTGTCTTAAATCGTTCCAGTGTTTTTTGCGTTTGGGATTGTCGTACCATATCCACTTTTCATCATCCATAACAATTTTCCACAGGAAAGACTTTCTGTGTTGTTTATTCAACAGATTCAAACACTTCATGACACGCTCATCCTTGTTCCTCTGGCTCAGGTCATGTGGCACCCATTTTCCTTCCATCTAAATCTTTCCCATTGTGCGTAAAGAATTGGAAATGGTTTGTTGAGTTACCTCCAGTTATTCAGCCAGTTCTTTTTGCGTTTGAGACGAATCTTCATCCAGCAATGCTTGCAGTTCCTCATATGCAACCTCCTGCCGGGCCTCTATGTTCTCACTTGCTAACATCAAAATCACCTGCTTTAAGCAGTCTAAACCAAAACTCATTGTGCTTTTCGATACAATATTTCCCGTAACAGATCGATGCACATGCTTTTGCAGCACTCTTTCCTTGATGAAATCCGTAACGAATGCAGTGTTGAATAAATGCAGTATCGCTTAGTCTTTTACCTACCAATGTGCAAAGTTCGTTTGATTGTTGGGAAAACTTCTGTGTCACATTTTATACTCTGGACCAGTTAGTCACATGACAACAACACAGGAAATGTCGGATATGTAAATTAGCAGTATAGTACGCTACACAAAAAATGATTTAAGTTATTTGTACATCTAATACTTTGTAACTTATGCGTTTTTTGTGTCACCCTTTGCAGTACTTTTCATAACCTGATTTTCAGAAATTTTCATGTAATTATCTTGTAAATTGTGACTGATACTAATTAAAATCGTAACAATTTTAGAATATATTTGTTGTAAAAAGCTAGATATTTTTCTTGATTGAATGATATCCTGCTTTTTTATTGCAGCAAAATATCGACAAGGTTCCTCAATAGCCTGTGATGGAAAATTCTTGTACATACTTTGTGGAGGATCCATGTATAAAGTTGGTTCTGGTTTTGGCGGTACTATAAAGGTTTGCATTTTTATAATTACATTAATGTGTACAAAAGGTATTAGTTTTTGCTGTTTATGATCCTTAATTGCTGAATGCAAAAGGCCATATATGCCTGACTATAGTTGGTGAATTGCACTTGCCTGTGTATAGGAATCATTTAAAATAGAGGTGGGACAAATCCTAAATTTTCTTGAATTCGAATCCCAAAAGGTTCTCTAATCCTTCATATAAGAATAATTTATAAGAAAAAAAGGGAAAGAAAAGACTTCTACTTAAAATTAAGTTTTTAATGAAGCAAAATTTGAAATCTGTTTTTAATGAAAAACAAATTAAAGAATACAGTTTTCAAAAAATATACCCATACTTTTTAAAAAGATACAAATGAAATTTATAATTTACATTTACTAAATGAAGTACTTAACTCTTGAGTGTTGAGGTTCATTTCCATTTTCTGAACTTCATTTGACAAAAAAATATTTCGGTAAAAATTCACATTTTTGACATTTTTCTTTAATAACTAAAGTTCCAAAACCTTTTTTAAATCAAAGCAAGTATAGAGGCGGGGATGATTATTTCAAGAGTTAATGTAGATAAACATGGAACACTAAATTGAATAAATTCTTTATAGAAAATTAAGAAAAATCAAAAACATGTTTAAGGGTTAATAAAAACACTGAACTTTTTCAAGGCAATGTAAAAAATCAGAAACCTTTAATGGAAATTTTTATTTAAAAACATAGCATCGAACTCGCTCTGGGTCTAGCCTACTTTGTTTTTTTATCAGTTATGACACCTGATGTGCTGTCTTTGTGACATTACTGTCTATGGTGGTGTGATTAAGAACTTTTTAGAGTTTCCTCAAATTTTGATATTTTTTTTGTTGTCTTTCCAGTATTTAAAGATGTCTGCAGGTGGTGGAAGCAGTGTTTCTGCTAAGTAGGCATTTATTTCTTTTTCAGGAGACAAACTGTAATTCTGCTCACTGCTGGTAGATGGTGTCATCAATTGAGAATAATAACTCCACATGCTATGAACTCCTTGTTGTTGAGTTAACGATTTTTGAGTGGTATCTCTTTGACTTTGTTCTGATGACTGCAGATCACTGTCATCTGCTTGCAAAATACTAATATCAGAAATTTCAATGGCCAGTGTTTTTGACTTGCTCAAGGTTTTCTTTGCTGAAAAATACTTTCTTTGAATCGGGGATCCAGTATAGTTCCAAGAGCATTCAATTTTTCGGTCTCAGCAGACTGATAGTGCCTTTTTACAGATGTAAGCAAGTCATTTCAAAAACCTTGTACAGAACCTAAAGTTGATTTAAAATTTTGTAGAATACTAATGGTGCTATTCACCAAAGTAATTATTTCCGAGATTGTTACTTCGCTGGAAACTGGCCACAAATGTAGCTCTATTGAACACATCTAGGATTCGTATCACTTCTTCTATAGACATCCACTGTCGAGCACCAAGATCTACCTACAAATTTAACTCTAAAGCAGATAATAAAACAGCTTGCTTTTGTTCCATAAGACAAATGAGCATGTGAAACTGAGAATTCAATCTTAGTAGGTTCGTTTTGTATCAAACAATGGGGTTTAAGGCTTAGCAAGCTCATAAGACTTTCATGGCTTTGGAAGAGTGCTTGAAATGTCCCACAATACTCTGGCAGGTTGACATTATTTCCTTAATTTCACTCTTGTTCAATAAACCATCTTTGAAAACTAATCATCGTCTCTCTGGGTTTTTTTTTTTAATTAAGAGATTCCATTCTTTCATAGTGTTGGTAATGAAAGTTTCTATTGCAGGTGCTGTATGTGAAACCTTCTAAGCACAAGTGATGATACTCAAAGTTTTCATCTCTGAAGTGAACTGTGAAACTGAGGTTAGCGTCAGAAGATGTTGATGTCCACATGTCTGTTGTGACTGCAATAAACTCTGTTTTATCTAAAAGATTCTGAACTTTTGTTTTTTCTTCATACATCTCTGGAATTACCTTTTGGGCAAAGTGTTTTCTGCTTGGGATGATATCTCAAGGTGGTTTATCAACTTTTCAAAACCTTTACCTTCTGCTATGGACAATAGCAGTTGGTTATCTTTGCAGATCACTTTGGCGACTAATCTGATAATTGTTTTACCTCTTTTGTCTCCAGGCTTAAAACTTTGTATTTTATCAATAAATGCTTTGAGTCTGTTGGATAGAAGATACTGCTTTGCATTTTACTGGGTGCTTCGAAAGGGATTTGTTCTCCATAAGAAGCTGCTGAACCTGGACTAGGAGTTGAACTAACTGATGCAAGACTTCCAATGACAGCTGGATTGTCTTCCAATCTGGTGTCACAAAGGGCTTAAGGGTGAAGCTGGGGATGGTGAACTTCTATCTTTTAGTTCTTGAAATTTGGATGAATGTTTGGCCAAACGTTTCCACACTGCAGAAGTGTAGTATGTGACCCTTTTCCTCTGGATTTTTTTGCAGAACACGGACTGCAATTCGCATAATTTTCATTATCCGAAATTTGGAAATAGTTCCAGATATTAGAAGATGCTTGAGATGTCATCTCGTGGAATGACATTCGTTGCAGGTTATAGGAGATGCGATAGTTATGTGACAGGCACAAGATAAATCTCTTAAGTATGTGTAAATGCTGTGGTTAGCGATAGAAACTACGTAGGAATAAAAACGAAGCGTGAAAAACGCTGCCATTGGGACAAAAATACAGACCGGATAATGCTGAACGTATACTGATAGCATGTGCAAGTGAGACGCTGCAGAGAGTTGAGTAGAACTAGAAGCGCTGAGCTGTAGACAGAGTAACTTGAGTCGTGTGTGCACCACGGCTCAAAGCCCCCCCTCTCGTTCTCGTGCTCGTTACCATGGTAACGGCTTCAGGGAAAAAGATAAAATATGGCTGTCACTTTTCCCACTATACTTGATTTATGGTGGCTAAGGCTCTGTCTGATAGAAGATGCCAGTCGCTTCAGCGGTTGCTCTTTGTGTTCGGCTGAAAAATTCCTTCACTTGCATTCGGTTTGGAAGTAACTAGCTATTTCAAATAGCTGTGTACACACTGTAAACTATCTTCAATTGTTTTCTAATGTCAGAACTAGTCATCCTGACAAAAATTCAAACAAATATTGCTCTAGAACAAGCACCAAATGCAAAGTTTTTTAGGTTAAGATTTGAAAGATTCAAATGACTGAAAAAGCACCAAGAATCAAGTTTTCGAATTGCGAATCTTTTTCAAGATTTACGGGATTCGAGGATTTGAATGTCCCATCCCTGAATTAAAATGACCATTACAGTGCTATGATTAGCATTTCAGCACCAGAATATGAAACAGGAATAATTGACTTCTGAAATGACTTTGCATTTTGTTATGTTCTAAGAACATCACTTTTGTCTTCTGAAAGTTCACTTTTAATCCCACTTCTTTACTCTTGTCAGCAAGTTCCTGGATCATACTGTGCAGCTCTGATGGGGTAGTTGCAAAAATGACTGTCATCAGCAAAACGAAGGTGGGTTAGATAATCTCCATTAATCTTTATCCCTTTGTTTTCCCAGTTCAGTGATTGAAAGACATTTTCCAATGTGGCATTAAATATATATATATCCAGGGGATTTACAGATTGAGAGAAAAAAAAATGATGGGGAAGGAAACCAGGTCAACGGGGTGAAGCAGCGATGACAGAATGAAAAGAAATTGATGGGCATGGAAAAACAATGCAAGGGCAGGATAATGGAAAGGGGAAATGATGGCAAAGGAAACCAGGTCGGCGGGGCAAAGCAGCGATGATGGAATGAAAAAATGATGAGGATGACAAACAATGCAAGAAAAAAAAATGATTGGGAAGGAAACCAGGTAGACGGGTGAAGCAGCGATGACAGAACGAAAAATGACTTGCATAGAAAAACAATGCAAGGGCAAAGCGGGGGTGGGCAGGATAATGGAAAGAAGAAATGATGGCAAAAGAAACCAGGTTAGCGGGGCGAAACAGCAATGACTGAATGAAAAAATGATGGGGAGGACAAACAACGCAAGAGTGAAACAAGGTTTAGCGGGATGATGGGAAAAAAAAAAAAAAATGAGAAACTTCCCTTGTTTGGTGATTCAATGGGAACTTTTTGTTGCAACATTACTGTCTGTATCACAATTTGGCGAAAATGTAAGCGACAGCTTAAACGGGGTGGAGGGTGTAACATGCCTACAGAGTGCAGGTGCACATTAAAAGCATTTGCTTACCATTACCACTGTTTTTTGTCTTCAGTGGGGTTTTCTGACCTTTACAATCTCCTGTGTTCATACAGCTCTGTATTAAAGCAAAACTGTGCCACTTATGATAATAGACTTATAGCTCTTGGTGTGGTGAGCCTTGACAGATTTCATTGCAAGTGTTCTTTTAATTTTACTTAATACACAGTTGACTTAGATTAGGAACATCAAATGGAAGTCGTCTCTCTTTCCATGTTTACGAGTCAAGAAAAATTCTCATCGAGAATTTTTCCGTGACTCACTTTTGAACATGGAAAAAGCTATGACTTCCATTTGATGTTCCTAATCCACGTCAACTGTATTTATTATTCACTCTCCTTCTAGTTATTTGTTCAGTTGCTGCTGTTCATTTTTGGTGAATCATTGTGCGGGGCTCCAAAGAAGCAACCTGCCAGGTGGTTTGGCACTTTGTCGTATGAGAGTCTGGAGAATTTCGAGGCCGCAGTGGAAGCATGTCCAGCGCGTAACTGGAAGATCCTGGGTTCAATTCCCGGTGGCGGCCAATGAGAATTTTTCAGTGACTCGCTTATGGGCGTGGAAAGAGCGATGACTTCTATTTGAATAATTTTACTTATTTATAGACCATATAATGTAAAACATGAGGTGTTTTGTTGGTAAGTGTTTGGCAGTGGCAGTATACAAAGAATGTTATACTTTTTAAAACACAATACTTTGCATTGAAAATGAACTATACAGACTTCCTTCAAAGTGATTTTATACTGTTTCAATGATGGGACTGGGCTACATAGCAAATGGTGTTCTTGTGAAGAAGGTATAGAGATGTTAGTACTTCCTTGCACTTTGGGTTAATGTCCTGATACTTCATCCACCATTCTTTTAAGAAATACGATTTACCAAGGCACAACATCTGAGTCAAGGATTTGGTGCTAATTATTTAGTCTTCTAAGATTAAACATCAGAGTAGTATTCCATCATTACACATTTTGAGATATTTAAACATATATAAAAGCTGTTCTGATAAGTGTTTCAAGATTTCATTGGAGTCAAATATGTAATGGCAAACTTCAAACACTTAGAATGAAAGTCCTTTTCTCCTTTAAAGAAAAGGTGTATGTACATGTGCACTCATGCTTGTGAACCTGAACAGCCAAGTTTTGCCAAATTATGGCTAGAAATCATCAGGCAAATTTCACTACCCCCACCCCACTTTCTTTTCAGTTTTTGTTTCTGCAATTATCAATTGTCTCTTGGGTGGAGGATTATGACTTGCACATTCTACTTCTTGTTTAAATACTAACAAAGTAATTTAGAAACATGGGTGATTTTTATAATTTTTACCCCTTACTCTACTTCATTGTTTCATCAGTTTCAGATTCCTTTTAGTAAAATAAAATTTAGATTTTCTCATTAACTAGAACACACTAACCCATCTATATATAAAGTTTATAAGAAAACATCCTCTGCTTAAATGATGCAGGCTGCCCCAGCAGCCAAGTGGTCTGTTGCAGATGATTCATCTGAGATGGGCATTGATTTGAGTCCTGGTTGATGCACGAGTGATGCGATTGTCAGATGGCTTATCTGTGTCCCCTTTCTGGAACTAGATGCCCTAAATCAGGGACGTGCAACTGCATACAGCCATTATTAAAGTTGCTCATGGTGGTCAATTAAGCCCTGCTACAAAAGTAAGAAAATAAATGATGCAGCTTAGTTATGGTGATGTTCCCTACATGTATCTATAGATCTATGATCATGAACTTAACTAATTTTAAATAGTTTGTGGTGTCTCAGGGTCCAGAGATAAAATGTGTGTGTGAAGAATTTTCCCTTCACAATGAGGCACTTTTGAACTTACTAAAATATCAATAAACAGCATTTTGGAAAGGCAAAATAACACATTGTTAAAAATTCCTAATTTATAGAAATACAAGCTAATGCAGCCATTGGCACTGCATTCATGAGCCTGTGCAACTAAAGTAATTGAGCACATGAAGTGAAATGATTATTCCTTAATGTTTCCAAATACAAAGCCAGTATTTCTGATTAACAGAGACCACACAGTCTGTGTTAAATTTATACCAGTTTGCATACAAATCACAAATATTTTGTATCATTGATAAATTAATTTGGTTGAGTAATTAACTGTTCTGGAATGTATTGCATTATGCTTTTTGGTTCCTTCAAGCTGTTTACTGTATCCTGAAATAAATTTACATTTTCAGTTTTATTAATTTTTTTCTTCTACACAGGGTCAAATTGTAATGAGCCGTGGAGGAATAAACATGGAGGAAAGAGGCTGGCTTGGATACTTCAAGGTAACTGTTCAAACTTTAGTATGATATAAAAATACAAACTCAGATCTATCAATTTTGATTTCTCAAAATTTCCATGTAAGTAGTAAGTGCTGATGTTAATATGACAGTAATATGTTGGGTGATATGTTTTCAGTTTCAAAATGTTATTTGCTGATGTATTTTTCTCTTCCTGCAGAAGTTTTAATTGCTGTAGTAGTGTGTGTTTACATTAAATTTCTTTTCCACATAGGGCTATTTGTACTTCCAACCACTCTCAGGGTCAAGCAACGAACTTATAAAAATTGACAGGGAAACTCTTAAAGAAAAGGAGCATGTAGAATTAGATGGTATTACATTGTTTTTTCTTTTTTTCTTTGTATTTAAAAATGCTACCTGTGCAGCAATTGCACAGTTACAAAATTGTTATGCTACTTTATTTACCAGCTCATTAAGTTTAATTCCATTTATTATGTGATTTGTTTACAAGATTAAAATGTAGTTAGGAATTTTTATTCATAACTTGCTATATATGATATAGTGATGCTCTTATCTTTTTAAGAGTCAGCTTAGATAGCTAATAAGGTGGAAAGTGAATTCTGATATTTGAAAACTAAATATTCCTGTTTTGGAGTAAAATTTAATTTCTAGGACACCCCAAAATAGGAAGCTAGTCTTTAAATATTAGTTGTACAACATAATTTTAAGAAGCATTGAAATGTGTGCAATACACTGAAATTCTGACATCTCAGAATTTCAATGTATTACACACATTTTAATGCTTCAGGAATGAAGCATTAAAACGTGTGTAATACACTGAATTTTTTAATGAAATCAGGTTTCATTCTTGCTTTATTTTTCGAAATGGAACATGTTTCTTTGTAAGGAAGGCGAACATATTCTTTGTGTGTAATAAAATGAAAGTTTTGAAGATTTATAATGTTTTTTTAAGTCCTGTAATTATCAAACTTGTTACAGATGTACTGGGTGGATTTATGTGTAGATGACTTTATTTCACTAAGTAATAAAAGAAGTGTAATAAAAATGCTAAGCAAATTCCAGATCTTATGTAGTTGATTGGGAAGTGCAGGCATAAAAATTGGTGAGTGAATTGCCCAACACTAAGTTTTTTTCTTTCCATTTACATGAACAGTTGAATCTGTGAATTTTTGAACATGTTTGCATGAAGTGCAAAACTTAATATGTGCAAACTAGTACTCCAAGCTACAGAAAGTAACAAAGAGTGCCATTTAGATTGTGTATGAAATTTAGAGATTTAAATAGTCTGCTTTCCAAACAAATTATGGAACAGCAACAAGTAATTTATACAGTGGCCGGCCAGAACAAATTAGCCATAGTGTGTAATGTGAGCACAATGGGCAGAGGTAATGATTAGATGGATGTTTAAAAAGGAATGATCATTGGCTACCGCGCCAAAGGCGAAAGCATCTCCAGAAACAGCAGACTTTGTGGGCTGTTTGCGAGTTGCTGTAGTAAGGGTGTACCGAGAATGGACTGCTGGAACACAGAGTACCTCCCCGATGTTGTAACTCTGGAGCCCCATAGGCTATCGACCCCAGAGGAGAATGTTGCCTTGATTGACTGGTGAAGAGCAATTGACTTGCAGTAATTGACCAATCAAATGAACGCTGGGGCACTCGGGTACGTGTCCCCGATAACAGTAGAGCAAACCCTGTTACGCATGGGTCTCCAGAGTAGACGCTGCGTCAAGGCACCCATGTTAACCCAGGTTCATCGGCAATGATGCCTGCAGTTCGCATGGGACTGCCATCATTCGACAGTGGACAAGTGGAAAAAGGTTGCCTTCTCCGAAGAATTGAGGTTTCTACTGCACAGAAGTGCCGAGCATTAGACTCAAGAACCAACAGCTGGACACTCTTGTCGGTCCAGTACAAGCCAGCAGTGGCAGTGTGAATGTTTTGCTTGAAAGCATTCTCATACCAAGTATCATTTTTGGGCTAAGAACCAATGCTTTTATGGTTAAAAAAAAAAAAAAAAAGTGCAGTTCACCCAGCATGCAGCACATACGCTGAACTTTTTGGTCATTGGGAATGAGAACAAGATCCATCGTTGGCCCCCCCCCACCCCCTCCCGGACTTGGATTTTCCACTTTTCTCGCAAAAGCTTTTCAGAACATAGCAAAATCTATCAAAAATACTGAAATTTAGTGTTATGTTACAACATTTGATATTAATGAGAATCGGACCTTGAACACATTAACACTGTCATTATTGCATTCATAAGGTGCCTTATTCGTCTACAAAGTATTTGATAAGTACTTCTATTTTACTGTAGCGACTGGCAGAAATTTAGACCCTCTAGATTTGGCTCTCAGTTGTATGAACTTTTATTGGTATATATGTCTTGTTCATTGGTATGCCATAGTTTTTAGGCTTTGCCTTCTCACTTCCCTTCTTTTTTCCCTCAGGGAGTGGTAGGCTGAATTAGATTTTTTCTCTGTTTTTATGGGTACTTTCTCTTCACAGTTCACTAACACACAACATTGCTGACCCATGAGTGATTCTTTTGTTCCCTCCTTAGCTGAGAAGTAAAGCCAAGGGAATCAACTATAATTCATGATGGAATTGGTGACATTACTCTCTTATGTGTCAGTCTACAGCACCTTTGAGAATTTAGTGTTCCAGAAAAAAGTTAACTTATCAAAAAGAGCGCTCATGGTTTTCACACAGGCAGTAAAAAAGTATTATACTTGAAGTTAAAAATGGAACTGTTTTTCTTTCTAAGTATGTTTTTGCTTTATTCATCTATTTATTTGTGCAGTTTTATGAACATTCTTCTCTAAGAAATGACTGATTAAATATTTTTCACTTTATTTTCATTCATATATTTTTTGTTAGCACAAACTAGTTTTTTTTTTCAACAAAAATAACACTGGTAATTCATGCTGTGAAAATTACATTTACAAGCTGGAATTCATGATCGGTATGACCCTCCAAGAACCTTTATTAACTAAAAAAAAAAAAAAAAAATACATAACATGATAAATGAAACAACGTTCGGAATTTCCAATGCCATCGTCCATTTCCATTTTATATTAGTTCATTAAATTACTGAAAACAACTTTAAAGATTATGAAATAATGGAAAAATTACTTTAAAAATATGCAGATAGTTCAGATAGTGATCTCAATGTGTTACAATGTTATTTGTTAAAGCTCTTATGCTGGTTCTAAGAGAATACAGAATTTTAAGGTGTGGTGTTTACTACAAATGTTTCCTAAATGGTGATTTTTGTTGGGTAGGCATGAAAATCATAGTAATTTCATTTAAGCATTATCATGCACTTAGGAAATTAAGTAATGAATATTTCCATTATGTTTTTCAAATTATGTCTGGAATTTATAAATGTACAAAATGTTAAAAAGAAAGTATTCACTGAACTACATGATGTCAACCCTAACAACATTCCTTTGGTTGAGCACCATAAGTGTGGAAAAGTCAGGTACTTGGTGATAGTTTCAGATTAACATTCCTAGAAATAAACATTTATGCTAATTGTTGATTTTTAATTGCTTAGTTATCTCGTGTCATTGTTCTCTGCATATTTACCAACTTCTAATTTCTTAATCATTGTGCTCATTGTTTTCTTCTACAGTTGCAGAATGGGGACCTGGTGCATTTTTTGCTGATGGTGACAGTATAGGACTGATAACTGCCACAAAAGAGGTAATTCTTATTTTAGTTGTATCTTTTAATTTTGTTGTCAAATTAATAAGATTCCTATGCACCTTCTTGTTAGCTCTTTTTTTTTTTTTTTTTTTTAAATCTGGTTTTATCAGTACTTCTGATATTTTACTAACCAGAATTCTGCTTAACTTCTATTTTCTGTGTGAAAAGTTGTTGTTTGCAGCTCACTTGAATTTGATATGATGTATTAAAAATATTTCATATTCAAATTCAAGATTACTGAATAATACTGCAGGTGGGGGTTTTTTTTTTTGGCTTGTTCAACTAGAAAATTTCAGTGAACCTATACTATAGTTTGCATGCTAACTGTTACTGAAATTTGCCTAAGTTTACTTAATTTACATCATATTTAGTTTTGCAAACTATTGGTTAGAAGTTGAAGAGCTTGTGGCTACAATACTAAAGAAATGCATATAGCGTAGTAAATCCATTT
Source organism: Macrothele yani (assembly GCA_039090855.1). NCBI lineage: Eukaryota > Metazoa > Arthropoda > Arachnida > Araneae > Macrothelidae > Macrothele > Macrothele yani. The sequence continues at coordinate 47,872,697 of CM077004.1, forward strand.
ATTTTTATGGCGTAATAAGCCTACCATTGCTGTTTACCATTGCCTTGAAAAAGCCTCCCAGTGGAGTGCGAAAGCTTGGCAAATCTTTGTGCTTATTACGCCATAAAAATAAACTAATTTAATACGCGATATGAGTTTCTTGAGTATTCATTGTGGTGTATTAAAAATAACGTTTGTGGCTACAAGTTGTTTTTCTTTCCAAAATGAGAATTATGTATTTAAAAAATTTATTTCTTGATTGATTGACCAACTGATTGTCTGGTTGTTGAATTAACTGAATGTACACTATATTGACAAGTCACCAGACACCCCTTCAAAAGCAAATGAAGGGATCCGGTGTGTTGTTAAGATGCGTGGTACAGCTGCAAATGGTATAAAAACAAGCCTGCAGCTGACCGCGATCATTTCGCTTTGTGAAGATGAGTGAAAGTGTCGCGGCGAGAGAGAACTGACTTTGAGAAAGGAAAGATTGTTGGGTGTTATATTAGTGGGTTGTCAATAAGAGAAACAAAGAGGCATTTAAACATACCCAAGTCAACTGTTTTGAATGTACTGAATAAGTGGAAGACACATGGCATGCCTGAAGCAGCAAAATGTACCAGCAGACCAAAGAAAATCAGTGATAGAAGACGTCAGTCTCAGGAGTCATTACAGGTAATTGACTGAGTACTTACTGCACAACACCTCGGTGTACAGGTGCGTAAAAATGCTGGAACCTCGGTATGTACACGTACCATTCGCAAAGAATTTCATTCCATGGGCTACTGTGGTCGTGTGGCTGCTCATAAGCTTTTCATCTCCACTCAGAATGCTACTCGTCGTTTAGCATGGTGTAAAGAACATTGTCACTACCTGTGTTGAACTTGTTTAGAAGACTGCAGTGTGCTAAACAAGTTCAACACAGGTAGTGACCATAGATTGGTGAGATGTAAGATGCACCTCAACACTAAACTGGAACGCGGCAAGCTCATAAGACAAACAAAATCTATTGACATAACCAACCTTAAAAAACACCATAATACCTTCAAGTTGGAACTGAAGAACAGGTTCTCTGCTTTAGAAGGCCTAACATCGGAAGAAGTGGACATCTCTGAAGTTAACAGAAAAGTAACCAAAGCTCTTATGGAAACAGCAACAAAATTAGCTGGGTCTAAGAACAAGTTGCATGTGAACAAATTATCAGGAAAAACCAAAATGTTGATGCAAAAAAGAGAGATGAGGACAACTAAAGAAGATGTGACTTCCAAAGTGGAATATATAGAGCTATGCAAGACAGTAAGAAAAAGTATCACTGAAGACGTAAGGAAATTCAACTGTGAACTAGTGAGGAAAGCAATTGAAAACAACCAAAGCCTAAAGATAGCAAAGGGACATCTCAGTAAGGGAAGAAAACAGATTATGGCACTGAGAAAAGAAGATGGTTCTGTAACAAGAAATAGAGGGGAAATTTTGACAAGAGTGAAAGATTTCTACTCCAAATTATATGAAAGGGATGATATATGCACTCCAGACATCATGTAAGATACCAGTACCAGAGTTCCTCCAATCCTTCCAGCAGAAGTTGCACATGCAATCAAGAACATGAAGCGAGGAAAAGCTCCAGGAGAAGATGGAATTACTGTAGACATCATACAAGAAGCAAGTGGAGAAATCGAAACAGTACTCGCCCAAATTTTCACTCGATGCCTTAATGAAGGAAAGATTCCTGAGGATTGGAACACCGCTACAATGATCCTGCTACATAAGAAAGGTGACATTGAGGATCTCGGAAACTACAGACCTATCAGCCTCCTATCAGTGGTTTATAAAATCTTCACTAAAGTTCTTTCACACCGCTTGAAGGTGACACTGGACATGGCTCAACCGAGAGAACAAGCTAGATTCAGGAGTGGCTACAGCACAATAGATCATATCCACGTACTGAGAGAACTAATTGAAAGAGCGAGGGAATATGAACTTCCATTGTGCATGGCTTTTATCGATTATGAAAAAGCCTTTGATTCGGTGAAACCATCAGCAGTTACAATGGCTCTGAAAACCTGCGGTATTGAAGATGCATACATTAATATTATTAATAACATCTATGAAAATGCAAGTGCAAAGATTAGGCTGTTTGAAAATACAACACACGTAAAAATTGGAAAGGGAGTGAGACAAGGTGACACCATATCTCCGAAGCTCTTTAATGCCACATTGGAGGGTGTTTTTCAGTCGCTGAGCTGGGAAAACAAGGGGATAAAGATTAATGGAGATTATCTAACCCACCTTCGTTTTGCTGATGACGTAGTCATTTTTGCAACTAGCCCATCAGAGCTGCAGAGTATGATCCAGGAACTTGCTGACAAGAGTAAAGAAGTGGGATTAAAAATGAACTTTCAGAAGACAAAAGTGATGTTCAATGCTTTTACAAGAAATGAAGATTTATCGATTGATGGAGAAAAGCTGGAGATAACAGACATGTACGTTTATCTTGGACAGCAGATATCAAGTGAGGGTCACATTGGTGAAGAAATTAATCGGGGTACAAAACTTGCCTGGAGAGCTTTTGGAAGAAACAGCATAATTTTCAAGAGCAATATGCCATTATGTCTTAAAAGAAAAGTGTTTGATCAATGCATCCTTCCAGTGCTTACGTATGGTGCAGAGACGTGGACCTTAACTAAAAGAGACATACAAAGGCTGCAGACAACTCAAAGAAGCATGGAGAGGTGCATGCTTGGTGTAACCAGGAGAGATAAGAAGAGGAACTCGTGGATCCGAAAAATGACAAGAGTGGAAGACATCATGATCAGAGTTAAATCCCTGAAATGGCAATGGGCTGGACATACTGCCAGAAGGACAGACCATAGATGGACAGCCGAAATTTTAGATTGGATTCCAAGGGACAGGAAAAGACCCAGAAGAAGACCACATGGGAGATGGGTGGATGAAATTCGAAAGTATGCAGGGGTGACATGGAGGAGACTGGCACAAGACAGACCGTTGTGGAGGAAACTTGGGGAGACCTTCGTCCAGCAGTGGATTGATAATGGTTGACAATGATGATGATGATGATGATGAAAGAACATTTATCGTGAATCGTAGATCAGTGGAAACGGGTCCTATGGACTGATAAATCCAGATACATGATCCATCAGTCTGATGGCAGTGTGTGGGTATGGCAGTAGCCGAAGAAACTCTATTAACCACAGTGTACTGTTTCTACGGTAGAGTTTGGAGCTGGCAGTGTACTCTTGTGGGGGTGTTTTTTGCAGTATGATCCCGGCCCATTGGTTATCGTGGACAAACCTGTTAACCAGCAAGGCTACCTCGATATTCTGAACAATTATGACCTATAAACTCTGTGGCAATACTATGGAACAGTCTTGTTGGTACCAGCAGGATAATGCACCGAATCATAAAGCAAGGACTATTATGGCGTGGTTTGACGATAATTCCGTATAGTGTGTGGACTGGCCAGCACAGAGCAGTGATCTTAATCCCATAGAACACCTATGGGATTAACAAGAGCATTGCATAAGAAGTTTGGAAGCAAGGCCTACTACTAAGCAACAGTTAGCAGCAGCATTATGTACTGAATAAAAGTGCATACCTATCGCTGTGTTCCAAAACCTTGTCGAAAGCATATCTCGAAGGGTCAGTGCATGCATATTAAGGCCAAAGGTGGACTGACACCGTACTAATGTATGTCAATAAATGCTATGTTTTGTTTCTCTTCTAGATGTCTGGTGACTTGTCATTATAGTGTATATACTTATTGTGATTTGGCCAAAGTGAACAATTTTCTCCCTTCGACTTTAAATTTATAATATCCTGTAGTTGATCTTTATGCAAATATAATATGAAATTTTTTGTCAATGTGTAATGTATGCTTGTAACTAAAGTCATTTACACTCTAGAAATATTTAAAATATATTTCAGGATAGTTTTGTTATAAGAATGTACAAAACAACTGCTTCTCCAATGCCATGTGTTCAAGAATTGACGTTAAAACTAGCTAGGAAATGTCTGGATGTGTTTGGTTCAGGGATTTTTGAAGAAGAATCTACTTATCACACACTGAGTAAGTTCAGAATTTTTCCACCTAATTTTTGCAAGTAATTAGTCCATGATTTTCAGGAATCCTTTAAGAATTATGAAATATGCTGCAGATATAAAATAACTTTTCAGGTGGTGCAACTTTTAATGTTTAATGATGAGGTCCAACATGATAAAATTTGGATTATAAAAAAACTGTAGGGAAGTTTTGCAAAAAATATAGAAGAGACAACTCTAAAGAAAATGTTCTTGCATCTTCTCAAGAATTAAAGTGCACATATATATATATTTCTTATTCTCCTTGTTTATTGAGAACATGTACAGGCCATGCCACAACTATAAGCAGACATTTTTTTTTACAATAAATGTATGGTACAGTAAAACTAAGCTCCTTCATTTGTCTTTATAGCTCTCTAGGGGAATTTCTTCAACAAAAAAATTGGTGGGTAAAGTGACTGTTAGCTCAAAATCATGTTCTGCTCATTTATCTGATTCAACTATTAGAGATTCACTTTGAGTTTTTATGAGACTGAGTTTCAGTTCTCTCAAAATGTTAGTGGTAAATTTTTTGAAGGAATACATTAAAATCCTCTACATACAATCTGATCTTTTTTTCTTTTTGTATATGCTAATGAGCTTATAACTAATTACCATTTTCCCACAACATGCAGGGTTTTCTGGTGCTGCCTTTTGTAGGTCTTGTATAACAAATATTTAAAATCATGATATTTATTTGCTTTCACCTTGTTTAGTGTCTTTACTGCTCCCAGTTCGAAATGCGATCTCAGAACGTAGTTATCCAGAGTGTCTACTGGTCGTGAAAAAGTAATGAAATTGAGCAGGTGGTCATGAAGTAATGAAAAAGTAATGAAATTGAGTAGGTGGTTATGCATTTTTGTTTTTATCAGCGCCTGAATGAAGACAAGTTTGCTCACCTAGAAGAAAACGCGAACCGGCACTCTTATAAACCAGCATGTAGTCGATGCCCCATGGCATATGAATAAAAACATGGATTCATCAAAACCTGATGCTGTGAAGAAGGAATATTTGCAATTTTGTGAATCTTCTAAAAAAAAAAAAAAAAACTGAAACAGTCCAATCCTGAGAACAAAACTTGATCACTTCCTGATGAATTTACTACAAAGTGCGAACCATGACTTTATCAAGTTCTTACAGAAGCTGCTGTGCATGTTTCATGGCAATGCTGCAGTTGAAAGATGCTTTTCTGTTAACAAAGAACTTTTAATTGAAAACTTAGAAGATGCAGTTGTTGTAGAAAGAAGTGTTTACAGTGCAATACAATTGTTAGGTGGTTTAGCAAATTGTAAGAAAGAACTGAATGTAGACATCACAAAATCAATAATATTAGCTGTCAAAAAGAGTAGAAGCCTTAAAGAAGAAATCTGATAAAGATGAAGCACACTTGGCCAATTGTAAAAGGAGAGCAGTCCAATAACTCAAAAGATAAGAAAAGAAAGTTTATAGAAAAGGCAAAAGAAGCTGAAGTTCTAGATTCTGAAATAACAAGTTTAGCTAAGATACTTAAACAGTGAGTCTTCCACTGTGAAATTTCAGTCTTCATAAATTTTGTACATTCATAGTTTTTATATTGCCTTAATAAAAACTTGAAAACTTTTACAGCATTACCATGTTAAAGGAATTCGTGTATTAATAGATGTTAATGATAAATATTTCTGAAAATAGCCATACCCTATCCTAGAGGATAGTTGAATGTTTTTATTTCTTTAAACACACAGAATTTGGCGAAAAGCATAGTGCAAGTCATACATAATTACATTATTCATGTTAAGCAATTTTAGTGACATAAGAATTGCATTCAGCTTTCATCTCAACTGGCTTTCAGGTAGGGTTCATAAAAAAGCCCCCCCCCACCGTATAGCCATTTTAGCAGCAATGATATTATAGACACATCGGTTTTGCCTAAACTGTTGTCGCATGGAATTTATTTGTGTTTGTAAAAATAAAAAATAACCTGGGATCTCAAGCCAAGGGTACTAGATTATGAGTCTAGAATGGTTGTCATTGTGCCACACATTGTCGAGAAGTCATGAATTTAACTGAAGATGTCATGGAAAAGTCATGAATTTGGTTCATTGGAAATCAGTAGACACCCTGTTATCGTTGAAAAAAAAATTCCAACATTTTAAATCTGTGTAATTTTTAAGCCCAGATAGATACCCAGCATGACGAAATTAAGCAAAAGCTGTCAGTTTTGTGATATTAAAAATGCATTGGGGCATGGTTTGGTAACTTCTTCTCTGGTAATAAATTTGACCTAACAAAAGAATGCTACTATAAGAGGAAGTTATAAGAAACGAGTCCAATGTTCATTCGAGCCAGTGCTTCTCCAGCGATGATTTATTTTGCTTGTCCATTAGTAAGTTTGTACGCTTTCCAACTGTGCTTTGTTTGTCTCTTGATAACGGGCGTAAAAAATATCTTGGCTTGATTCAAACAAATTAATGTCGCAGTACTATTTTTTCCTCTGCAAATTGCATCTCTTTAAACTGTTACTGTTTTACTATAGCAGTTTTACTTGCATTTTTCAAGTGTCAATAAATTTAGTATTAGTGATTCATTATTAGCAGCATAAAGAGGGGGCAGGGGGGGGGGTTACTATAAAACTTTCCGTGATGCGTATTCTGTGGAGTTTTCTGTGTATTGCAAAATCTTCAAAAAATGAAATGCATTTTGCTCTACATGTCTATGTAATTTCAGCGTTTCGCATGGTGAAAGGAATGATATTACTAATCATATAGCACCAATCATAACTAATGTTGACTGCGTGGGAAAAAAAAATACAAAATTAACTTCCTTTGTTAAAAGTTATAATGAACTGGATGCGATTCATGCAAAGTGTTTATTCACTTTGTTTTTAGTTGAGCATAATTTACCAAATAGTGTCCTTCAGTCGCTCATTTATTTCATTTGACTGTCTCATAGTCTTTCTCTCCGTTAAGATAATCCTAGCATGAAAATGGTTCATTTTTGAAAACATTTTAGCTTGTTCCGTGACAGCGTGGGTACAATCCTATTGGATTTGGGGGTCATAGGGTGGGAATGTCCTTCCCTTGAGATGCAAACCTCCATAAAAATAAATTATCTCTGTATAGATCATAATGATAGCATAGTAATGAGAAATTATGTATAGATTTTATTTTAATCAAAATAAATGTGCCGATAAATTCAAACATCTGTAGTCATATCAATTAAAAGTTTATACTTGCTTAGGTAACATATCGTTTTTTAATCAATATGTTCAGTACATTTAATCAATATGCATGACAAGTAATTTCATTGAATATATCGATTTGAAATTTTCATCAAACATGTAGATTAATTTTTTTACGGATTTCGGTTTCTGAAAGTTTGCAGGTATGGTTGTACAGACCTGCCAGGTTTTACGGTTTACCCGTAAAATTTATGGAAATGGGACTTGTTTTATGGGCAAAATGTTAATTTTACGGATTTGGCGTTTCTCAGAGATTTTTTTTTTCTGATGATTTTGCACCCACTATTAAAATTTTTTTTTAAACTTAATCCATTCAAAGTAAAGTGCCGATGTAAGTTACGAATAAGTTTTTAGTTACATGTGTTTATTTGGGAACATTTTGCTGCAGTTTTCCCAAGTTTTAGGTTACTGTTTTGCCTTTTTTTAAACACTAGAACACCAACCAGCTGGGCTTATTTAACCTTCCGTTTGGTCCTCTTCCTCTCTTGTGCACGCTGTTTCCCCCGCCTTTCTTTTCAGATCATGCATTGTTCATCTCCCGAGTTGCAACTTCTCAGAAGGCCAGCGTGGGGTGTGCCTGCGTTGGAGCAGGTGTCTTTTATCTTTATTCCTCCCAGTTCGAAATGCTATCTCAGAACGTAGTTATCGTAGAAAAAAATTCCAACGGATTTAAAATCTGTGGAATTTTTAATCCCAGATCGATACCAAACATGACTGAATTAAGCAAAAACTGCCAGTTTTGTGAAATCTAAAATGCATTGGGGCATGCATGGTTTCGTAACTTCTCTGGCAATAAATTTGATCTAACGAAAGAATGCTACTGTAAGAGGAAGTTATAAGAAAAAAGTCCAATGTTCATTCGAGCCAGTGCTGCTCCAGCAATGATTTGTTTTGCTGGTCTGTTAGTCAGTAAGTTTTCTATGCTTTCGCTTTCCAACCGTGCTTTATTCATCGCTCGGTAACGTTCATAAAAATGTCTTGGCTTGATTCAGTGAAATTAATATGTTGGGGTACATACTAATTCATCTAATCCTTATTGAAAATGGTCAAAGGTAAGATCAAGACGTAGGAGCAGGATTCATTCTTCCGCCCTTTTGCGTGATGACTTGCGTAAAATCAAAGCACGATTGTGATGAAGTTTGGGTATGCTGTTCAGCACCCATAGTGGACCTATCCTATTGAAAATGGTTGCTATCAGCATTCACTGGGACAGTGTAGTAGCACATGTGCGAGATCTGTTCGCTCGCGTTTCAGAATTTTAGCACAATATCTTCCGTGGAAATTGACCGATTTGGATCGAATTTTTGATTATAAAATGACGCGTGTGTGGCAGCTTCTTCATTTAGAAATTAATGGGCACAAAAAATGTTCTATAATAAAGCAAAAACGCAAAATATCAATTCATACTAAGGGATTCGTAAAGGAAACAGTAAAGTATCTGGGAGAACACTGTTGCTTTTGCAAACCCACTTTTTTGTAGGTATGAAATTTTGGGCTTTTAGTAAACAACTCTGAATTTTAAAATATCCGGATTTTGACAGCACAAGTTTAATCTAGGGAGGAAGTGGATTTTTTTTTTTGTTTGAAAAAAAAGTGCCATTGGCTTTGTAACTTCTATCAAACCGAATTGAATTGTGTGATATTTAGGGATTTTCATTTTCTAAAACAGAATAAGTGTATTCTACAGTTTGTCATGTTAGGTCTTTTTTTTTTTTTGGCAGAGACATACGATTGGAGTTAAAATCCCGGTTCAAACGTTTTATGCCGTGGTTACGCTGCCACAAAGGGAGCAGGGGACAAGATGGGGAGGATGTCACCGGCGAAGTGGCTGTATCGTTCCCGTTACGCCTGATGTAAAAGACAGTTGGTTTTGTTCCGGCAAAACACATTGTGTTAGTTTACTGCAGGAGAGGGGTTGGTTTAGACGTTGATGGGCCCAGATTGTTTTTAAAAGGAATGACTAGAAAAGCTCCATTCGGTAAGATGAAAGAAGGGGGGAGGACAGGAAGAGAAGACAGAACTATGAAATCAGTGCCATTTGGAAATATAACGGATGCCGCTAAAGGGATCGGATTTAGTAAAAGACAAGGCATCGATCTGCCTGTGAGGAATGATGGGGAGGGAGGGGATGACCCCAGAGGATGACATTCGTAACTAAAACCTAAACCTTTGTTTCTAGATGAAAGAACCTTTCAGTTGCTCTCTGCTTTCCTAGCTGACCAGCTCGAATCGGATAACTCTGTAATCAGTATTTTTTTCCTCTACTACAGCAGTTTTTACTTACAATTTTTTTCCCTGAGTGGTAATAAATTTAGTATTAGTGATTCGCTATGAGCAGCAACATAAAAGGGGAAAAAAAGTACTATAAAATATTCAGTGATTCGTATTCTGCGTTATTCCCGTGTATTGCGAAATCTTCAAAAAAGGAAAATATGCATTTCGCGCTATGTGCCGATGCAATTTCAACATTTCGCATGGTGGAAGGAATGATATTGCAAATCATATTTCTAGTGACAAGCATAAATATAACGTTGACTCGTGGGGAAAAAAATGACGAAATTAACTTCCTTTGTTAAAAGTTATAATGAACTCTGCAATTCGTACAAAATGTTTGTTCACTTCATTTTTAGTTGAACATAATTTACCAGTTAGTGTCTCTCAGTCACTCTTACTTATTTAATTTTTTTTTTGACTGTCTCATTGTCCGTGTCTTCGTTAGATAAAAACCTAACGTGAAAATGGTTTGTTTTTGAAAATATTTTAGTATGTTTCATGACGGCGTGGAACACGATCCCATTGAAAGGGTAGAACATCCTTCCCTTTAGATGCAAACTTCTGTAAAAGTAAATTTTTATCACTTTATAGATCATAATGATAGCATAGTAATGAGAAATTATGTATAGAATTTATTTTAATCAATATGAATGTGCCGATAAATTTAAACATTTGTAGACACTTAAATTAAAAGTTGATGGTTCATTTGGGTAACATCGTTTTTTAAATCGATATGTTCGGTACATTTAATCAATATGCGCGACAAGTAATTTAATCGAATATATCGATAAGTTTTTTACGGATTTCTGTTTCTGAAAGTTGGCAGGTCTGGTTATACTATTGCAAAGTAAATGTGTGAAAAGAAAATGTTTTCTCATGTGAATATTGTATTCAAATATTTAGTTATCCTTGCAGGGCAAAGAAAAAGTTTTAGCCAAAGAACTTGAAAAATAGTTCCGTGTTTCTAATGGATGGTTAGAGTTTTAGAAAAGGACACAGCATTTGTTTGAGGAAATTTTTGGTGAAGTGGCACACATCAGTGAAAATACAATTTCAGATTGGATAAGCAAATTATCAACACTTGTTGAAGGTTATGAACCTCAAAACATTGCTAACAGTGAAACTGTATGGCGAATAAAACTTTGTGTTTGAAGTGCGAAACGTGCACTGGAAGAATGCAAAGGCATCTCGCAAGGTGTCTCCTGAAACAATTAAGTCTTGTTTCAAGAACGCAAAATTTCCTTTGGAGGGAGATGTGTGTGGTGAAAGCACAGTGGCGATCTGCAGGAAGCACTAAATGGAGCTGGTTTTGTAACCATCAGTGCAAAAATTAAGCACACATTGATAAAAACTTTGCAACCGAGCCTTGTAATGATCTTGACAAAATTATTGAGCGATATCAAAGTGAAAAAAAAATATATATATATATATATATATAGCACTGAGGATAATGAAATAGAGATGAATATAGAAACAAATATATAGAAACCACATCTAGGATAAAAATATATCAAGCATTGCAAACTATTCAGGATATTAGCTATTGCACTTCTCTGAGGTGACCCTGAATTATTTTAGTTAATGAGCAGTGTATGTGCTATCACTGAGCATCATTTTGTGAGTGATACTGTACAGAAATCAATTTTGAAAAAAAAAAAAAAAGAAGTTTGCAATTTTATTTGATTAAGGTACGTACGAACAATACATTCTCTTAAAAGTAATCATTGTGTAGAATCTGTTATTAGCATGACAAAAATTTTAATGTTGAATTTTCAATGGCTTCCACAGTTGCACCTGTATAAAATGGAAAACAGTTCCAGTCCCTTGAATTCATTGTTACAAAGGTTGATAACTGTACAAAGTTTATTAGAGGAATTTAATTTAAACACCAAGGAAATCCAGAGTAAAGTGAAAAAAATTAAATAAAAACATAGGTAATAAATAAATAACAAGCACCGTAAACAGCAGGCAGCCTCATTTAAAGTCTTTTTTTCAGGGGGGGGGGGGTTGATATTTTGGCAAATTGAACCCACTCTGTTTGGTGGTTACCTCTTAAAACAGTAATTTCTTCATAGAATTGTGGATAACCTTGCTATAAGACAGGCTTCACTGTATCCCATTTTCATAGTTTTTGTAAATTTAAAAAGAAAAGGAATTGAAGATTGATTGATTATTAATGTTTTGTCCACATGATTGATGTGTGTTTGCAAACAATTAAAGGTATATTAGGAGTATTAATATTAGCCTTTTAGCAGCAACAACAAAAAAATCCACAAAAATAATCTTGCACATTGACTGACCTAGAAATCTTTTAGCCTTTTTGGTGTTTAAGGGTTAAATTTTTCAATGTACTTTTTATACCAACATTAAATTGTTTTAACATCTCTGCTTTGTTTGTAAGAAAAAATTAAATATACCATGGCTTTTTATTATTATATTTGCTTTTAAAGTGACATATTTGTTTTTAAAAATATTGTAGATAGAAATAAATTCCTATAACCTTTTTGTATCTTTGTTCAGATTTTTCTTCTGAAGAGGAGCCTGCATCTATTGCTTGTGGAAAAGACTTTGGGTTTGTGAGAACTACTAGTGGAAAGGTACTAAGTGTTCATGATTATTTTATTTTAGTATTTTGTACTTCCAATGAACACTAAAATACTTGTTTATCTTTAAGCTTGCTTATGATTTTGCACACTGCCAAGGTGAAATTTCAGCTGGTTTAGATGACATATACAGTTCCCTTTTTTCTTTCACTGCTCATGAAGGAATTTAATTCTATCCATTTGCACAAATGTATGAGACAAACATTTGCCAGAGGAATGTGTCTTGATGGGAAGCTCTGTGTGATTTATTTTGGTTAAAAAAAAAAAAAGTCAAACATGAATGTTGTGGCTTCAGCCTCAGATAATACAGTAGCTTTCTAGGATGGTTAGGTGGGAACTTGCCCATGAGCTCATTGTGTCAACTATTTTCAAAGTGGATAGCTTAAACTTAAAAAGTTGTGGAAGTCTAGAGCAGTAGTAGACTGATTATGGAAGTTAAAACTGGACAAAGTGAAAGAGGTTATCCTTGGGGATTTGAATAACAAAGTTGGAAAGGACAGCAGGGAAATTGAACCAGCAGTTGGTAAATATGGAGAAAACCATTTGGTAGTTGTGAATGGGAAAAGACCCAATGACTTGTGTTTCAGCAGTGAACTCATAATTAACATCATTAAACACAAAAATAATTGCAAGTTTACCAATTGAAAAGATACTAGAAATTGGAAAAACATAATTGGCCGTGTCATAGTTAAAAAAATCTCTAAGAAATGCCTTTAAGGATATAATTTTATTTCATATCATTTCTATGTCTGTGATCTAAAATGTAAACAAGCCCATTGGAAACTGCTTCAGAGGGATACATGCACATTGGAAGTGATCCTAAAGCCAGTTTTATGAAATTTATTGAGAAGTTTGACTATTCCAGCAGCAAGAAAATTTATATCTACTGGAAATTGATGATAGGAGCAATCTGAATGGTCATTAATCATTGTTGAATGAAATTTTAATTTCAGATTCCATTTCTGGAAATATGGACTCTCAGGTTCAAGTGCTTCAAGTATTGTTCTACTATCAAAGCAGTTTTCTCATATACATATTTAAAATGTTTGTGTAAAAAAATGTTTCAAATAAAATGTATGTGTGTGTGAGATAATCATTTGCATTTATGTTTTTATTTTCAGATCATGTTCTCAGGAAAGTCTCAAAGCCTTGGCATCAAGCAAGGAGGACCACCTGCAGGAAAATGGGCTGAACTATCTATTACCAAGTCACCAAAAATCGTTCAGTATTCAGTTGGTCATGATGGTCTCCATGCATTGCTTGTGTCCGATGATGGATGTGTATTTTTTGTTGGTATGGCTCGTCGTGGGGAAGATGGAGACCAAAGTAAGTTTATTTTAAGTTTCTCACACTAGCACAACTTTATTTTTGAACCTGTGAAATAAAGAACGAGGTGCCATTCCTTTCTTTATTATTTCTAGTTTAGTTCATAAAAGTGTAATTGTTGTAGCTCGTCGCTGATGTATTAATGTTCTGGATAAATTTTGCTGTGTGCGGACAGTATATTATAAAATTGCAGGATCTTCCATTGACAAAGACTGAGAAGCCTACTATTTGTAATTTGGATGTCACATGTCTGCTGCATTTCATGCTTTGTTGACGTGAGTGAATGGTTGTGATACGTCGTGGTTTGGTGTTTAAAAAAAAAAAAAGAAGAAAAAGGCCGGTGATCTTATCTAGGGACCCCAATTAAGAAAATTAAGAATTTTTTTCATTAACGACTAACACCCCAGGTACGATCCTTAAAAACTCCCAGTAAATGAAAGGTGATTCCACCACCACCGACGAGAAATTCACATACGACACAAAATAATTTGATTAAACATATGTTCCAGGTTAACTATAAATTTATTTTGTGCCCCAGGCACATGTTGGAAAAACACTCGATACAAGGAAACTTTAGGTGGCTAGGCTGAATAAAAAAAAGAATTTAGCTATGAATTTTAGAGTCCAGAGTATGTTAAGTCCTAAATAATCCTCTCAGAAACCCTGGTCTGCAAACCAAGTAGTTTTCACCTGTGTGGTTTAGAGAATGAAGGAGGTAAGTGGCACAATTTGGTTACCAGCCTGTCTTACAAAAATCATCAAAGGATGTGATCATTCACTCAAAGAGTGTTAAGAGCTTAATGCTCGATGTGCATATCTGATAACTGTTGAACCTTGAGCTAAATGCTCTTAACAATTTAGATTTAGATGGTTAAGAGTGACATTTTATTCTTTTTTTTTCACAACACACTGATTTTGATCAGTTACCTGGAAAAATCTTTTCTTACTTTACAGTACAGAAAACCAAACAAACAAAAATGTCAAGTCACTTTCCTCTCATTTGAGCTAACAAAAAAACCCTGTTCTAACAGAAAACCAAAATTAATATACTTCAATCCATTTCTTTGGTCACTGGCATTAACTAGACATTTTTACAAAAAAAAAAAAAATTACACAATGACATATTACATTTGTTGGTTCTGGCCAGACCATTAATTCCAAACATACATTTGCATTTCTCTATTTTCCTCCAATTTTAATTTCACCTTCCCCCCACTTTTTTCTCACCCCTGAATTTTAACCTTTTACATCATTCCATTTCTGATCAAGACACATTTTTTTTTTTTTTTTTTTTTTTTAGGTGGTACTCATTTTTTTCTCTTTGTTTCTCCTCCTCCTTAAATTTTCCTTTTGATGCCAAATTGGAATTGGTGTTTGTGCTGTCGCTACGAGAGCCGGCACGCCGTGGAAACTGGGCCTGATGCGCTTACGATGACATGGTAGGATTTTCCCTCTTCTCCTTCCTTTCTTTTTTTCTTTTTTCTTACTTACTCCCGATGCCGGCCTTTGAGGAGAATTTCTCTCTCTCACACGGCGACAGGCGGCAGCTATGTTACCGAGCGGGTTACGAGGCGTAATGCCCGCTATTGCCTCGGGACGATGTCAAGCACTTTTTCGCGCCATCTCGGCAGCAGAGTAAATTTTGAGCCATGGAAAATTTTGAAAAGAAAAGGATCGTTCCTACCGTTCTTGGGCCATCGCGGCCGCACGTTCCCGGTGCTGGAAGGTTACGGCAGGTTCGGCATCCGGACGTCCGTCGTGCGGACTCCCTCCTTTACTCTTTTTTTTTATTTTTTTTATTGTGGGACTCTCCCTTACGAAGTCTGGTATCGAAGTGTCGAGCAGCATGCAAAAATTCTCCGCTCCTCGCCGAATCCCTTGCGCACGCGCCCGAAATGGCGGAAGGCAATTGGCCCGAAGTTAAGTCAGAAGGCGGAGAGAAAGACGCAATTCCCAGAAATCGCTGGCTCGCATCTTCTCGGAGTCAGGCTTGAACTTTGACCCACGAAAACGGGCGCTACGCGGTGAACCTCGCAGAATTCCGCCCAAATCCTGACTTGTTCCTGTGCCAAGCGAAAAATGCCTTTTCGAAGTAAACAAGAGCATAAATAAATCTGACTTTCTGCACTGGTAAAGCTGGGAAAACGTCCTCACAGATGCCATTCTACGAATTTATCGCTTTTAGAAAAGCGACACCAGAAACTGTAGCCATTTTTCTTTCTTTCTGAACAAAGACTTTTAGAGACCACCTTTACAAAAATTCATTAAACAAATTAACTAACATTAACGAACATCGTTACAATTAACTTCGTAACACATAAAAATCGAATTCTCTCTAGCTACAGGTACGACGATCGGAATTACGAAAAAATAGCGTAAAGCAACGATTTCTTATTTTGTCCTGATGCATTAAGCCACAATTTTATTCTTTTACTAAATGACTATTAAATATCCTTGACGATAGCGCACGCGCAATTAATTTACGAAAGTCACTTCGTTACGGAGCGATCGCCGACCCGCTTTTTCTATCAGTCGCTGAATTATACTATCACTAGTTAATACCAAGTAAGATTCATACTAAAACAAACTAAATATTAATACTAGGTAATATTTTAATTACGAAAGGTTACTAAATTAAGCCCGATACACCCAACAATGATTTTAAATAAACGCTACTGACATGGCATAAACACGCGTTTTTTCTCATTAGATACAACTACAATACGATAAAATACCTCTTACACTATATGTTTACAAATTACTTTTCAATTATTAAAGCTTACAGAATAATACAATAAAAGAAATCGCGATAATGACGGTAAATACGGAACTACAACCTTACGATTTTTCTTTTTATCGCTATGTTATCCCGACTATCACTAACGCCGAACGCCGCGGCGTCGCCGATAATTTTAAACTGATACATCTAACACTATACATATATAAACTGCACCATACACTTAAGAAACTAAGGCAAATCAATTCATATACACTACATCATATACTGCACTAAAATAAACTTCACTATATCTCTTCCCTGAAAGTAAACAGTGCACTAAAAAATGCAATGGAAGGAAGAAAAAAAAAACATTGCATGAAAGAACAACAACAAAAAAACCAGCAATATAGCATGATGTCAAACTTTCTTAAATCTACTTCCCAGCTAGTTACACCTCCCTTAACTAGCAACAGACATCACAAGGCTAACTTACTTAGACCTATTCACATAAATTTAACTACATACACAGAGATCAACACTTCACAGAGAAATCAGAAAGAAAATAAAATAAATGAAAAGAATTTACTTGATTTTTCTTGACTCTTAAATCTATTTATTTTTTCTAACTCCCTCCTTGCCAAAGGGATTTGAGATCATCTCATGACAAAAATTATCACTCTCATTGAGAGTGCGTGGATCTGGTGACATGTTTTTCCGATCCAAAAATATTGGCCCATTAATTTAGAGATCGGAAAAACTTCAACAGATCAGTTGAAAGGTAAGCTGAAATCCATGCCTTTTGCAGTTCTGAGGATTTGGCATGAGCCAACTGATAACGTGAAAGGTTATTTTTGTTTAAAGTGAGTGGCTTTTCAAAGAAGAATAAAGTAAAATACAGTATCCAAATTTTGCCATCAGCCTTTAAGGCCTGTTTTGCATGGGGATAATCTTCCTATACCAAAACCTCCATTGAACTGTGAAGAGGTAGATTCAAATTTATGCAAGGAAGATATGGACACACATGAAGATTTAGATCCTACACACACCCTTAAACACTTGGACAAGCCCCACTTGATTGAGCAAAATGAACTGAATGATCTTGTTAATCTACATGTTTCAGAACAACAAGCTACCGACATCTTTCCAAACAACAAGCTGAATTTTTAGTTTCATGACTGCAAGAGTGGAACCTGCTAGCGAAGAGTACACGTGTCTGTATTCAGAAATAGAAATTTGGGCCTATGTTCTTTCTATGAAATGTAGGATGGTATGTGTTTTTTGTTCACATATTCTGGGGCTAATGGCAGAATTAGGAATATCTCGTGATCCTATGGAATGGCATCTATTTATAGACTCTTCCAAGGTTAGTTTAAAAGTTGTCCTTTTGCCCAACAGAAACCAGAAGCCTTCCATTCCAGTAACACATGCTGTAGGAATGGAGACTTATTAAAGCATGAACAAAACTCTCACTGCAATGCGATTGAAAAAATTCTTTTGTGAACCAGTACCACTCTCCTTGTATAACATTTTGAGAATCCTGTTGCTTAAAACAATGCATGGTTTTTCCACCAGGGAGCATAGATGCATGTCTATGCATATGTTTCTATGAGTCAGATTTGAAAAATTCTTTGTTGAACATTTTCGGTGCAAAATGCTTCTCATATAATTCAAATATTTAATGCACAAGTGTGCCACTAGAGGGCGTAAGTTCACGTTTCCGTTTACAGCAATATCTGCAGGACTAAAAACCCTACTGTAAAAAAATTATTTTTTGATCAGATACTACTATGAAAACTCATGTGTATTTCTTTCCCAAAATCATGCACACTTTTGCTGCTAGGGGGCATAAATATCTATATATATATATAAATGTTAAGTTGGTTTGTGTACGCTTCAAAAACTCAAAAGTTCTGCATCGATTGAGCTCAAATTTTGACACTATATACAACTCGCTTCAAAGATTGTTTTTATCTATTTTTCGCGTCTGTAACATACCCGCGATCGCGAAAAAACAGCTTTTTCCTTCGACCATATATACTAATGGACTGCGCACTGGCAATAGCTGCATCAGAGCGCAATAAATGTATTCACGAATGAAAAGTCGTAATGGAATTCTAAAAAAGAAACTCCTAAAATTCATGATGAGCACAGCACGAGTTAACCATCTTTTTGCCTGAAGTCACGTGATTTCGTGGCTTGCGATGTTGGAGCCAGAAATTTTGATGCCATGCGCAGTCTATCAGTATATATGGTCGAAGGCTTTTTCAACAGTTAGCTGTGTACCAGCAAACACGCCATCTGCCAGAAGCGAGGGGAACACTATCCATACTAGGTGATCGTGTTGTTTTTATCTATTTTTCGCGTCAGTAACATACCCGTGACCGCGAGAAAACAGCTTTTTCAACGGTCGGCTGTGTACCAGCAAACGCGCCATCTGCCGGAAGCGAGGGGAACACTCTCCATACTAGGTGATCGTGGTGTTTTTTATCTATTTTTCGCATCAGTTACATACCCGCGACCGCGAGAAAACAGCTTTTTCAATGGTCAGCTGTGTACCAGCAAACGCGCCATCTGCTGGAAGCGAGGGGAACACTCTCAATACTAGGTGATCGTGTCGTGATTGAGCTACGCCGTTCGCCAAATCGTAAGTAGAGGTTATGTTTTGTCTCTTATCTCTCATGGTTTTCACCCTAGAGCTGTGAGAGCCATAAGAGGTTATAATCTTATCCCTTCCTTCTGTTCCAGTGAAAACCGAAATAATGCCTCGCAAAAAAAAAAACGAATTTGGGTCGTCGCACTCGCCACACAGAAGGATCGAGAAGACGGCTTTCGAATATGACTGAGGAAGAGTGGGCATATGTACGAGAGAGGAACAGACTAAGCACCATCCAGATGCCTAACATGGAACCAGCAGAAAGACTAGCAGCCAGGCTTGAGGATGCACGATTGCGAGCACCGCAGTCGTGTTCTGCAGCAACAGATTTGGTTCGTTCTCAACGGAAATGAACGCGAGGCGTCGAGGATAGCTGAAACACGTACCCAAAGAACAACAGATCTGATTCTGCAATACAATCATCTTGCATTCCGGTACAATCCAGCTGTTGATTATAGTTCAAGTCCGCATGTTGTCATTGGCCAGATGAGTCATGTCTGTACCTACTGCCAGGCTCTAAAGTTCAATAATGAAACGAATGGGATGTGTTGCGCTGGCGGAAAAATTAAATTGCCTCAACTTGAAGCACCACCAGAGCCGTTGAAAACTCTACATGCTGGATCTACCGCTGAATCGAAGCATTTCCTATCGAACATCAGGAAATATAACTCTTGCTTCCAAATGACGTCATTTGGTGCGGAAATTGTGACTGCTCAATTCATGCCAACTTTTAAAATCAAAAGACAATTATATCACAAAGCTGGCTCCCGTTCCGAGATAGTGACCATAAATTCCTTCAAATGTACTTCATCGGTGATGATAGAGATGAAGTCGATGCACGTTGTGGAATACATACCTCGCTAAGAAGATCCATCATTTCGCAACTACAGTTGCTCCTTCACGAAAAGAACAATTTGGTGCGTTTGTTCAAAACGGCAATGGATATGATGCCATCAGATACCCACAAGATTGTCATTAACGCTGACAAAACGCTCGCTGGAGAACATGTCCGAAGATATAATGCTCCAACTATAGACGAAGTAGCAATTGTCATAGTCGGAGATCAGTTCCAACCTAGAGATACTGTTCTCCATCGAAGAAACGATCAATTGATAAACGTCTCGGAAACTCACCGTTGTTACGATGCTTTGCAATATCCAGTTATCTTCTGGGATGGTGCCGATGGATATCATTTCAATGTGAAGATGATAAACGCAGTGAATGGTGCAGAAATTAATAAAAAGTGCAGCGCAATGAACTTTTACGCCTACCGCTTAATGATTCGGAGGAACGAGGACAATTATATTTTGAAATGCCGTCAGTTGTTTCACCAGTACATTGTGGATATGTATGCAAAAATTGAAACGGAACGTTTGCTATTTCTTCGTTTGAATCAGACCAAACTCCGCTCCGAAGAATACATTCATTTGCAAGATGCAGTTGTGAATGACGGTAATACAACCAACGTTGGAAAGCTTACTATTTTGCCATCTTCATACATAGGCAGTCCACGTCACATGCAGGAATATGCTCAAGATTCAATGGCATATGTTCATCATTACGGGCGTCCAGACTTATTTATCACCTTCACGTGCAATCCAGCTTGGGACGAGATACAGCAGCTGTTACTTCCTGGGCAATCGCCCGTGGATAGGCATGACATCACAGCACGTGTTTTCAGACAAAAGCTTAAGTCGCTGATGGATTTCATTGTGAAACATGAAGTGTTTGGATCTGTGCGCTGCTGGATGTATTCAGTAGAATGGCAAAAGAGAGGATTGCCACATGCGCATATACTAATCTGGCTATACGATAAAATAACTTCAGGAGAAATCGACGATGTGATATGCGCTGAGATTCCACGGGCCGACGTCGATAAGGATTTGCATGCAGTTATCAAAAACATGATAAATGGACCATGCGGTACACTAAATCCGAATTCACCATGCATGGTGTAGACGGGAAATGTTCTAAGCAATATCCTCTAGCATTCGCAGCCAACACAGTAACAGGCGACGATGGATATCCTCAGTATAGCAGACGATCAACTGAAGATGGCGGGAATTCGGCAACTATACACATGCGAAATGGTGATATTGATGTAGACAACCGTTGGGTGGTTCCATATTCGCCTCTGTTGTCAAAAACATACAAAGCGCACATAAACGTAGAATATTGCAATTCGGTCAAATCGATTAAATACATCTGTAAGTATGTGAATAAAGGCAGCGATATGGCAGTTTTTGGTGTGCAACCAGAAAATAGTGACAGAAATGCAGTACGAGTTATCGATGAAATTGCACAATACCAGGCTGGAAGATACATAAGCAGCAATGAGGCTGCATGGTGAATTTTTCATTTCCCATGCATGAACGCAATCCAGCTGTGGTTCACTTAGCAGTACATTTAGAGAATGGACAGAGTGTTTATTTCACAGATGCAAATGTGCAACAAAGAGCCCTTAATCCACCTGGTACAACTCTGACTGCTTTCTTCACCTTATGTCAGGAAGACGCTTTCGCCAGAACACTGATATACACAGAAGTGCCCTCATATTACACGTGGAATGTAACTAAAAAAGCATTCGTACGACGCAGACTAGGGGAGCCAGTTGACGGTCAACCTGGCATTTTCAGAGAAAATACAATTGGTAGACTTTATACAGTGCATCCTAATCAAGATGAATGTTTTTTCCTTCGCATGCTGTTGGTAAATGTGCCTGGTCCTAGATCTTTCCAGCAATTGAAAATTGTTGACGGAGTCACATATGCCACTTTCCGCAGTGCGTGTCAAGCTCTTAATTTATTAGAAAACTACCAACAGTGGGATATATGTATTAGTGACGCGTGCAACACTGCACATCCAAACCAAATTCGAGCACTATTCGCAATTATATTGACCGCTTGCTTCCCTTCATCTCCCACAGATTTATGGGAAAGATATCTATCGCATATGGCTGAGGATATTTTGCATAGAGTACGCCTAGAAAATGCCAATATGACCATGGAATTTACAGAAGGCGTTTACAACGAAACATTGATAAATATTGAAGACAAGTGCTTAGCTATTGCAAATAAAGTTCTTAGTCAATTGGGAATGCCAGCACCCAACCGAACTACGACTGCTTCATTTGATGTGGATTTGCGCCGTGAACAGAGTTAAAACACCGGTGATCTCCAGTCATATGTCCAATCAAACATTCCCAAATTAATGTGTGAACAAAAGGGCATTTATGATCGCATAATGCAAATGATAAATGACGGAGTTGGGGGAGCCTTCTTCTTGGATGCGCCAGGAGGAACTGGGAAAACATTCCTTATCAGATTGATTCTGGCAAACGGTTCGATCAAAAAATTACATAGCCTTAGCTCTCGCTTCGTCTGGAATAGCTGCGACATTGTTACCAGGTGGAAGGACTGCTCATTCAGCTCTGAAGTTGCCATTAAGCATGTGAATCATCGAGACTCCCACGTGCAATATTTCCAAAGCATCCGGTATGGGAAAAGTATTACAAAAATGTAAACTCATTATTTGGGATGAATGCACGATGGCACATAAAAAATCGCTTGAAGCTCTTGATCGATCGTTGCGAGATTTGCGTGGAAACGTTCAACCATTCGGGAATGCATTGATATTGCTCGCAGGAGATTTTAGGCAAACATTGCCTGCAATTTCTCGATCGACACCAGCGGACGAAATAAATGCTTGCCTGAAATATTAAACATTGTGGCGACACGTACGTACATTGCAGTTGACTATGAATATGCGTGTCCAGCTGCAGAACGATCAATCAGCCGAGGTATTCTCACGACAGTTACTGGATATTGGGAACTGACAACTGCCAGTCGATGAGACGTCAAAACGAATATCTTTTCCTGATAATTTTTGTAATTTAGTAACATCGAAAGAACTGATCGAAAAAGTATTTCCTAATATTCAAATTAATTATAAGAATCGCGATTGGCTCAGTGAACGAGCTATCCTTGCCGCGAAGAATAAAGATGTCTATCAAATTAATAATGTTATTCAATCCAGCATTCAAAGTGAGGAAATTACATACAAGTCGATAGATACAGTTGTGGAAGCAGATGAAGTAGTTAATTATCCTACAGAATTTTTGAACTCGATCTGCCAGGGATGCCACCACACATATTAAAATTGAAGATAGGTGTGCCAATTATCATGTTGCGGAATATTAATCAGCCAAAACTCTGCAATGGCACGCGACTCGCAGTTAAAAAACTGATGAAAAATGTAGTGGAAGCAACGATTTTAACGGGGCCTTTCGAAGGTTAAGATGTCCTCATCCCTCGAATTCCCATGATCCCGACCGATACACCATTTCAATTTAAAAGATTGCAATTCCCAATTCGATTGGCGTTTGGAATCACAATCAATTAAAGCTCAAGGTCAATCTTTAGAATTGTGTGGTTTAGATTTAGATGCGGATTGCTTCTCACATGGACAACTGTATGTTGCATGTTCCCGTGTCGGCAAACCAGATAGCCTTTATATCTACGCAGAGAATGGAAAAACAAAAAATATTGTATACCCACAAGTATTGCAAAATTAAACTTCTATGAAACGTATGCTTTGTTTTGTTCCCCATTTCTCATCCATGCAACCACAATGTGCCACAGCTACGCGTGGCCGGGTATAGCTAGTTTAATCTATATTTCTCAATATCTGTACTTCTAAATGTCAGATAAAAAAAAAAAAAATTAACACCGGATTCCATTAATTATGGTACAGTTTAGGTTTGTATTTGAGGAGGTTTGTAGTTTACAGTTCTGCTGCTAGGTGGTGTTTGTGTACTTTGTTTGCAGCTGTATCTCCACTTCTAAAAACCATACTGAGAATTTTTTTTTACTGTATGCCATTGGCTACAATGAAGATGAGGAGTGAATAAGAAGATCTTCTTCAAATAATGCACAACTTTCCCCCTAGGGGAGCAGAAAGGTCAAAACCTTTTTCTTGCTATCTCTGCTTCCGGGAGACATACTTGATAAGTTCTTTTTCTGTACCATACCTTTTGCCATGAATACTTTGTGTGCCATTTTTGACCTTTTCTGAAATTTGCTAAAGAATACTTTATGTAAAAAAATTGCCATAAAATCAGATTGCTTTCTAATATCAGAAATTTAAATCTAGTTGTTTCTCAGTATTTTCTGAGCTAACTAATCTCTTTGCATATACTATAA
Organism: Macrothele yani; assembly: GCA_039090855.1. NCBI lineage: Eukaryota > Metazoa > Arthropoda > Arachnida > Araneae > Macrothelidae > Macrothele > Macrothele yani. The sequence goes on from CM077004.1 coordinate 47,896,764, forward strand.
TTAGTTTTCTAAATGCAGCTGTACACATAGCCCTTGGATTTAAGGTTTTCCCATTATTGTCTTTCATTCCATTTTGAAATTTTTTTTGTGTGCATACTTTGTTTTCTGGCGAGTACAAATTAAAAATATAGCTAGAGCATCAGTGTTGTGTTGAAAATTCCTTCCCTAAATAAAGTGTTATACAAATGCTCTCGTGAGTATTTGTTTAAGAAATAATCCCTTTGCTCCTTTGAAAAAGTTCCAAATAGTTCACCCTTCCTTATCCTTAAATTTCCAATGTAAGCATTATTCATACACGAGATTCTTCCGCTTTTTCGGCATCATTTTGGTCATTCTCGAGGTCATTGCAAAAATGAAGAGAAATTTTTTAGGGGGGGGGGTCGTCGTTCTATAGAAAAAAAAGCAGAATTCCGCGATTCCGCTTTTTGTGGAGTAAAAGAACTAGGCGCTTTCTAGCTGAAAGAGTTGTTTTTGGAGCAGACGCGGGGGCAAGAAGAAATGTTGGAGGGTGGAGTCAGGAGCTCAATTCGTTTACTGCTGTCAACAATGGATGGGATGTCAGTCACTTGAGCATCGCAGCGCAAAGGGTGGAAGCTCCGCCTACTTCGTACGTTAGGGAAACTACCGCAGCCCTTTCCGTGTCTTGCGGGAAATAGCCACTCTGCATTCTATCAGGGCCAAACTATACGCTTGATTCTATCCGTGACGTCATCGCCAGAAACTCTCTTGTAATTTGCAAATGTACCCGAATGCGTTCCCGCTTTTCTGAGATCGTTCGAGAATCGAAGCTCTCGTGAATACTCTTCCTATGGAGGATGCCAAAAATACGGAATCTCCGTAATTATTACGGATTTCCTCCGGGATTACCAATGAAAAAAAAATTATGGATATTCAGATTTTCGCTGTTATTAAGAAAGTTACTGATTTTGTAAATAATCGACGTAAAAGCCTCTGAACAAAGTTCGTAACACAGCCCTTTGTCTTTTTTTTTTTGTTTTCTTTCTCAGGTGGTGGAATTTGTTTTGCTTGTTTCAAAGTGTGAACAAAAAAAAAATGCCTGTCGTGCTTCTTTCGCCGTGGCCCGGGATTACGTCGACCTGAAGCATCTAAATAAAGTTCGTGACGCAGCTGTCTTTTCTTAAATTCGTTCTACCACCCCCACCCCCGAAGAGAAGGAATTTGTTTTGCTTGTTTGAAAGCTAAGTGGAAAGGAAGAATGGCGCCGCGCTGCGGGATTATGTAGGCCTGGCGGGCTTCTTTTGCCGTGATCCGGAATTACGTTGGTTCGGACGTGCTTTCGCTGTTGCCCGGAATTGCTTCTGCCCGATGCCTCTGAACCATGTTCGTGACTAACCTTTTTGTTTTTTTTCTAAGCAGGAGGAATGTGTTCTGCTTGTTTGAAAACTTAGTGGAAAGAAAGCACGGTGCCCGGCTAGGATAACGTCTGCCCGAAGCCGCTGAACAAAGTTCGTGACGCAACTCTGTTTCTTTGCTTTTTTTTTTTCTAAGGAAGAATGTGTTTTGCATGTTTGAAAGCTAAGTGGGGGGAGGGGGGCACGGCTTCGGGCCAGTATTGCGTCGGGCCGAAGCCTCTAAAAAGTTTGTGACGCAGCTTTCCGTTTTTTTTTTCCTTTCTTTCTAAGAAAGAATTTGTTTTGCTTGTTTGAAAGCTAAGTGGAAAGAATGTGTCATGAGAGGCTCAAAAACAGGGTTAAAAACAAGAATTCGGCAGAGAAAATCTCCCCACTTGCTTGACGTTGATGGAGATTCATGTCACCATATTCACAATGCAAGCAAAAAATTTTGCAAGCCATTTTATAAGGTTACATTGAGAAATACTTTATTGACTTCTTCAATGACTAAAAACTAAGCTGTGGATATATGTTTCTAATTCTTGCAAGTTTCTAATTGCTTGACTAAATTCACAAACTTTCCTAGACAAATACTTTTCACCTCAGGATTTAGCTAGTAAAGATTCAAATGTAAGTTTTAAATCTGATTTTTTAAAATATTTCATTTTATTTTGTTCTTAAGTCCCTACTTTTCTATTGTGAATATAATACTGTAATGTGCTTCACTTTAATATTTACTTACATAATTTACAGAAAATAATTCCATATGGCTAGCGTACTCTTAAATAATGTATATATGCTGTATTTGAATTTGCTCACCGCGCGTTCGAGTGTCCCAATTTTCCACCCAGTTAAAAAGTTCAGCTTTTTTTGTCATCGGCCGGTCTCATGTATGATTATTTCAAAATAATTAGTGTTTTTTTTTATATTGATTGTGTTGTATATGAAAGCATTTCAAGAGTAATGCCACATTTATGTTCTGACTGTAGATTTTATACCATAAAATAGTTTTTATTGAAAATAATTTTGTTACTTATATATTTTTGAGTTTTTTTTTATTCTGTATTTTGCTTCAATTAATTGAACTGAAGCCAAAGTACAAAAATAATTTTTCTCAAAACTAATATAGTATAATATATACAAATGTTTTCTAGAAATTAAACCTGGTTACATTTTCAGTGACAGTTTTGGTATTTCAGCATTTTTCTGCGATTCTGAGTTTATTATTAGCTGCAGTGGAAATTTTCAACATTCTGCATTAAGTTTGCTCAAGCATGTAGGCTGTTTGTTGTAGGTTACAGGCTGAACAGACCTATAGTTTCACTATACAGGGTGATTCATAAAGAAGTATACAGTTTCCAGATGCTGTAAAACAGTAACAGTTGAAGACACTGACCATAACTGCAACCCGTTAGGTAGATGTACTCATAAAGTTTGTGTCCCGCTACTGAGGGAAGTGACATAGGAGATAGCGCACCTGTCACGTGACTAGCCAGTAGAAATGGCAGCGTCTGCAGTGAAGGCGTTTTGTGTTCTTGAGTTGAGCAAAACGGAATCTGCAACTGTTGTGCAACGGCATTTTCGATCACTATTCGGAAAATAATCTCCAACCAGAAAATCTATCTGCGATTGGCATAAAAAAAAATTAAACTACGGGCTGTTTGTGCAAATTTAAAAGTCCTGGATGACCGCGTGCATCTGAAGAAGTAGTCGATAGTGTTTGCACCGCCATTCAACGAAGCCCGGGAAAATCAACGTGGAGGGCGTGTCGTGAAGTGCAGATTTCACAGCCCTCTGTCTGGAGAATTTTGATGTAGAAGCTGAAAATGATTTCATACAAGATCACTGAAAATGATCACAGCCACTATCACTGCACTTGATTCAGATATCTTACCTCGCGTTTGGGCGGAAATGGATTACTGGCTCGATGTGTGTGGGGTGACTAAGGGTGCACACATAGAACATCTGTGACTGTCTCTAAAAGAACTTGAAACATTCCCCTACAATTCTGTTACAGTTAACATATAACATATCTTACATTGTTCTTGTTTTATAGTGCGTTGAAACTGTGTACTTCTTTATGAATCACCCTGTATTTCAGGTAAGAGTGTTTGGATGTATGTCCTGGAAAAAAGTTCTGGAAATGTCTTGGAAAAGTCCTGGAATTCTGTGATTGAAAAAGTGTATGAACCATGCTTTATCATTTGTTACTTTAATTTTTATGTATCAGGATCAGTGTCGTTAACAGGTTTAGATTTTTTCTGAACCTATTAATGACACTATAAATGTATTCCTGAAACTTCTGAATTCAGTGTGATACATCTAAAAAGAAAGCAGCAGTAAAGTGGAATCTGTTCCACAATATCAGTCTCAGATAAAGAAACCAACTAAGTAAGCTATATAGTATGGTGTACATGTTGGGGCAATTGCAAATTGAGACAGCCCTTGTTATGGGTAAATTCTATTTAAAATTACTGTTGAACAGATGCCCACAAAGAGGAGTGTTTTATACCAATATTGAAGTTATTGGGAAAACAACACTTTGGTGTTTTTTGGTGCAAACACGAAAGTGACTAAGCTGAAAAATTTGTAAAAATTGATGCGTGGTGTTCAAAAGTATTTATATTTTCAAAGTTACACTGTTCATCTTTTATCTAAAATAGTGAAAGCTGGCATGCATTCATAATGGATAAAATTGTAATCCAAGGGCATTAAAAAAAAAAAAAAAAAAAAAAAAAAAAAACAACAAAGAAATAGGAAGGGAAAAGGGGGGGGGGAAGTCAGCAAATGAAAATTTTAGTTTATTATTGAAACACCACAGGTTTGGGAGGCTAGCATTGGACAAAATTAAGATTTTACTTTATGGTTTTTAAATTATTATTTTAAACATGGATAATACTAGTTATTGTGGCATATGCAGAGATTTTTACTGCATATTTATTAATATAATTGTTTTGTGGTAAATGGCATTCATGCAAAAGTTTTACTGATTCACATTTTCCAAAGTTGGCAAGTATGTCTTTATACCCTTTCTAAAGATGAGAAATGCCGGAAATCTCATAATTGCATGGCAGATTTAGCTCAAAACTAAATTGAATGGACCAAGTTAAGCTCCTGTTTGTGAAAATTGCAATACCATGAAGGAATGATGGTAATCACGTGAAACTTACAGGATGCGCAGAGCAGGGGTAAGACATGCAAATGATTAGAAGTGCAGAATCATTGCGCATGTTTGGGCCCGGCAGTGCCCTCTGAACAGTTGAGTGAGGGGGTATAAAAGAGTGCTGTTTAGGATACATATCAGTAGTGCATCGCAGACAGCAAGTTGTAAAAGCAGCGTTCAAATTACCCAGTAGTCCATTGGCCAGTAGAACTTCCGTTGGGACTGAACTATTGATTTTACTGGCTTGGATGGCTAGTAAGTGTTTTTTTGTTTTCTTACACCAAAAAAAAAAAAAAAAGTCTTAACTCTGTGTTTAGTATGGTGCAACTTATGGCCAACTGCCTGCGACAGAAATAGGTTCCAATTGAAATCATTATAGCATTAAAAATACATGCCACACACTAATCATGTTGGCACATGCTGTTTATGAATAGCGTGCATGTTCATAAACAGCATGTTGTCCAATTTGCATACTGCACAATACATTGTGCACACTCATCTCCCTGTGTGTGGGGGAGATGATGCAATATTTCTGGTGTGTCTCCATGCTTGACTCAGTCGATCTCGGCAATCGTGAGCGCAGCATGACTGTGCATATCATTTTAAAGCTCTCGACCAGATCTATTCAAATAAATGAACATTTTGCAGTGGTTTGAACTGAACATTTAAAAAATTGTTTTCTTGTGAACCGGTGAACAATTTTGACAATATCGCGGTTTATCTGGACAACCGTGAGTGCAAAACGACTGTGTGTGATATCATTTTAAAGCTCTCAACAAGATCTATTCAAATATATAAATAACATATCGCAGTGGTTTAAACTAAAATAAAAAAAAAAAAGTTTTCGTGTGAACGGTTTAACATTTTCGACAATGCCGCAAAATTCTCAGAATGAATGCAAGCAAAAGTGGCGAAAATCAAAACGAGAGGCAAGTGATGAATGTAACAAGCCCAAGAAGATAAGCACTGCTTTGAGTAATTAGTTTGTCGATCTGCTTTGTCTTCGCAATGTATTCAGCATTATTTGTAAAAATTATGTAGCTACTTTGCATAGCATAGACCTGTGTTGGCTATAACGAATTAAATAAACGCTTTGAAACCATACTAGACTAACTCATTTCAACTCTCCAATCTGCAAGTCTTAGTCCTACATTCCAAACTGACAGCTGAATCGGAACTGAGCCTACCTATATATATATATTCTAATTTGGCACAAGTTAAAGAGAATTTCTTTTACTTTGCGTTATGGGTTTCTTTTTAGGCTGCAAACTAATGGTAGGTTTAAAAACAAATATTGGAGAATTCCCTTGAAATGATAAGTAACAAATAAAGGTAACTTGATCACGCTAGTTACGTTAAATGAAAACTTTTACAAAAAGTTGGTAAGTTGAAGACCTAAGATAAGGTCAAAAAGCTTCCAACTTACGAACTTTTTGTAAAAGTTTTCATTTAACGTAACTAGCGTGATCAAGTTACCTTTATTTGTTAATTTTGTTATGTGTTTTGCCCATCATAGTCATTAATGATAAGTAATTTTCTACATTGTAAATGTCTTTATTTTTTTACTATTTTTTTTTTTTTTATGGACCAGTGGTTTACAAATTCTAGTGGTCTGCTGGGCAGTAGAAGATTTATTTCTAATTCTGTAACACTTAAAAAGGGGCCCAGGTTTCAATAATGCCTCGGCAATGACAAAGGGAGCAGTATCGCCTTATGACAGTTTGAACAGTGATAAATGATTGGTCTCCATGAAGGTGCATTATCGTACTGCGGCATTGTGGCTCGGACGGGACATAACGCCACGACAGTGATGGCAGTGGACTGAGAAATGCGACGACACTGCAAGATGATCGACACCTCGTCCGCATGGTAGTGACCAACCATTCTGCATCTTCGCAGAAGTTAGCATAACAGTGAAGCACTGCAACATGTGTGGCATTGTCTGCCTCCACAATTCGACTCAGTCTGCTGCACAGAGGACTGATTGCATGCATCCCTTTGCAGTGGATTCCTTTGATCCTGATCCATGGATGCCTCAGGCAGGAATGGGGTTTTCAATACAGAGAGTGGCTCTTCCTGGTTGGCAACATGTCGTGTTTTCGGACGAGTCCCGATTCAACTTGGACTACCATGAGGGCTGCAAACACATTAGACAGTATTTTGGGGAGCGCCTTCTTCCAGCATTCGTTGTTGAGCATCACACGGGCCAAACACCAAGTGTGATGGTGTGGGATGCCATTGGGTACCATTCGCAATTTTGGCTGCTATAACTTGATGGCAATCTCAGCAGCGACCACTACATCAAGGAAGTTTTACAGGCAGAAATCGTACCCTTCCTTCAGAGCACTCCTGGCACTATATTCCATCAGGACAGTGTCCGACCACATGTTGTCAGGAATGTTCAAGCCCTCTTCACAGCACAGCAGATGCTGCTTCTTCCCTGGCCTGCGTGTTCGTAAGACATGTTGCCTATTGAACATGTCTGGGATATGGTCACTCGGTAACTGGCCCATGAAAGTGCTCCAGCGGTCAGTACCAATGATCTGTGGACTCGCATACATGCCACCTGGCAAGCAATTGCCCAGGACGCCATCCAACACCTTTTTGATTCAATGCTATGCCATCTAGAAGCTCTTATTGCAACTCACGGAGGCTTAACAAGATACTTATTTTAGTGGGTAAAAATTGTTGTATTCTGAAAATTAAATCACTTGTGTACAGTCATATCAGTAATGTGTGGTATAAATTTCATTTGAATCGTACGATTCCTTCTTGGTGTTGCAATTTTTGCAAACAGTAGTAGTGTATTATGACGGCATTGATGCAAAAAATTTAAGATTTATTAAAATTTTTTGTATGGATAAATCTAGACTATTTTCATGTTGCAAAAAGTGTGAGAAGTTAATTATTATAAAGCATGGTAATTATAATTTTGTTTTCTTATGTGAAACTGAAAATTCATGTAGATTTAATTATTTTGACTTCTGAAATGAGAAGGTAGGAATGAACTAATAAAACTCATATTTTAGAATTCCCTTTTTTTTGTTGTTTAATACTCCCTTATCAAGAAGAATCATAGCTAACAAAACACACAAAAAGGTAGCGGATGTAGTTAATAAAATCTTACATTCTCAGCATAATTATATGTATATAAGTTTTTGTTTAGTTTAGTTATTATCCCTTAAGATTTTTACCCCCTCCCCCTGGAGTCCCTACAGTCTTTTTGAAAGTATTGTCTTGTAGTATTTATATTCTATTGACCTACAAAATGTTTACATGTATGAATAGCAGGAATACATGTTTTTAAAATTGCTTGTAGATTTTGAATTTTTGATTTTATTAATTACTTATTCATTGAAGGTGCTAAATGAAATAATGAAAAGGTGAAATCACTGGTCATCAAATTATTTTTTGTTTATTCTTTTAAATAAATTTAAAATGAACTTGATTTTTGTGCTTTGCATTTGGCTATATTACTTACTTTCCATGTTCATTATTTTCCTCTACATTTTGCTTTTTGAAGTGCTACATTTCTGCTAGTATTAAAAACTGAATGATTTTTGAATGCTTTTGTACAGGTAAAGGGAGGCGGCAACCTAAGCCTGTAAAACCAAAAAAGATGATTAAAATGGATGGGCATTTTGTAGTTTCATCTGCTTGCAACAACGGAACAAGTGCAGTTGTTACCCAAGATGGAGAGTTGTACTTATTTGGAAAAGATACTGCCCATGCTGATCACAATACTGGTAAGACAATTATTTTTTCAATGCTTAATTTTGCACTGTTGCGACGCCATTTCGTGATGGCACGAATGCACCTAGGTATATTGCCCACATTTTGAAGAGCGATTTGCTGTTACGTTTTAAATGAAAAGCATTTAATAATTGCATCCTTCCAGTTCTTAAGGTTCAGAAACATGAACCTTAATTAAAAAAGGCATACAGAGGCTGTAGACAACTGAGAATCATCATTGAGAGATGCACTGAAGAGCAATTGAATTAGAGATACCTGTCTAGGAACGTGTAGCACCACCTTTTGCCCTGATGACGGCGGCGATTCGTCTCTGCATGGACTCGACAAGACACCGGAAGCATTGGGAAGCCATACAGGTCCACGACCCCTGAACAAGTTCCCACAGTTCATGAGGATTTGGATGGAGGGGGGTCAGAGCGTCAAACATCTCTCTTGATGGCATCCCAAATGTGCTAGATGAGATTGAGGTCAGGTGACCTAGCTGGCCAAGGAAGCGAGGTCACGTCGGTGGAGTGTTGATCCAACCATTCGGATAAAATTCCAGAGCGATGGCATGGTGCATTGTCTTGTTGCAGGATGAGGTCCCCAGTGGGATGTCAAAAGACGCACAAACAGGAGCAAATGGTCGTCCAAGATATCCAGGTAACGTTGACCTGTGAGGAACGATGTCACACGTACCAGGGGTCCCATTTCAGTCCACGTAAACAGTCCCCAGACGAGTATGCCACCCCCACCAGCTTGAAGAGTACCCTGCTGGCAAGAAGGATCCATCGCTTCATGTGGTTTGCGCCATACCAGTATCCTGCCATCCGCATGTACCAACGTGAATCTCGACTCATCAGTCCAGGCAACATTTTTCCACATGTCTAGGGTCCAGTGGCGATCTTCCTGCACCTATGCTAATCTTTGCACCCTGTGATGTGCGGTCAGCAGCGGTACCCTCGTGGGATGATGGCTTCTGTACCCCATAGCGAGGAGATGGTTCTGGATGGTGTGGCTGCTTACACATTTTTGTGCTCCAGCGTTAAATTGCAGAGTGATTTCTTGCACTGTGGCCCGTCTATCCGCTGTTACAATGCGAACTAGCCGACGATGACCGCGCTTATCCACACGCTGTTATCCATTGCAGGGATGGTTTTACCGGATTTGCTGTTCTCACGGTGCACCCGTGACACAGTGGCTCGTGAAAATCCCAGTGCCTGCATGACTTCAGAGATGGAGTGACCCATTCGTTGGGCCCCGACAATTTTCCCGCGATCAAATGCGCTTAGATCCTTAGTCTTACCCATATTGTGTCAGACTCTTACCGATTCCCGTCGCATCATTCCTTATATTGTCGGATCGCTGCATATGTCATGTAGTTTTCGTTTACAGGGCCGCCCACAGCGCCACATTCCATAACGCCAGCTGTTTCTAATTCAGTTGCTCTTCAGTGTACGTGCTTGGTGTAACCATTAAAGGTTGGAAAAGGAAGTCGCAGACCATGAAAATAATAAGTGGTACACATATTTTCATCAAAGCAAAAGACCCTCTATCAGGACCGGGACTGGCTTTAACGTTAGCTGCACCCAGTGTGACAATATTTGTTGACTCCAGCCCTTGCAAAACTGCTGAAATTTCTACTAGCCATTGTGGCTAGTGGAAGAGAAACTTTATAGCCAAAAGAAAAAATCTACTGGCCATCCAAAGTAAAAAAAAATCAATAACTTCTCTATTTACATTTCTATGAAATTAAATGGGTGAATATTTGTTTTTCTTTCTAATGAGACCCCCTGCACCATTAACTTCATAGAAACAGATGCAGAGCAGGTACTGCATAGGATCGTTAGATTGACTGCAAATATTGCATATGCTTTTGTTCCAAAATGATTGATTTTTTGACAATTTATTTTCAGTGCTGTAATATCATTACTTTTACTATCTTAATTTACATTTACATAATTTATTTTTGAGAGGCCATTGAAGTTACCTGTCTAATTTCTTTAATATTTAAAACAAAGGGACAACAGCTAGGATATACACTTTATACATGTGCATAAAGTGGCACTAGTAATGTTGAAACAGTTTACCGCTGATTTTCCCATCGGAGGTATCTGCCCACCACACTTGAATAGCATTTTGAGGATCAAAATCTTCAATTGAAGGCCCATTGCATCTAATTTTTGTTTAAAATGTCACTATTCAGACATGCCCGATTACTCGTTTTTTTTAGGTTCATTGGTTTAAAAGCCACATTCGCAAGGAGCCACATTGCTTAAAAGCCACATTCGCATGGCATTAGATGTAGCAGCTGCATCATCTTAAAAAATTGCCATGACAGTTTTTCTTTTTGTTCAGCTTATATGTGGCTAAACAGAGATTTAAAGGTCATTCTTTTACCTGTAGATGATATACTTTCTGCAAGGTATATCGTGGCAAAGGTTGGCATAGAAAAATACATATACCATGGTAAAGATACATTATACAGTGGCAAAGGTTGCTTTAGTAACCTTGACCCTTTGGTTATTCCAGGCTGATCCGTCAGCAGATTAACCCTTTAACGACCATTGCCCAAAAATCTTGTATCACTCTAAATAGCATAACTCCAGAAACTGTCTGTTGGTTCACTTCTTTGTTTAATAACAATAGTGACTGAGGGCGACTCCAGCTGATTCCTCATATGGCGTTTAAAAAAGGGTAAGAAATCTGACTCACTCTGGGCAGGCGTTTCGGACAGCTATAGTCGTTTGTATGCACAGGCGGTTTGGGCGTTATGGTCATTAAAGGGTTAAGTTTCTGTCTAAGCCCACCTTCACTTCCATTCATTTTCAAAGCAACTGCCAGGAATACGGGTGAAAACACTGCCGGCCCTCTTATGGGCGCCCTTGATCCCAAAGTGACTGCCAAAAACAGCACTGCTCTTTTTTTTTTTTTTTTTTGTTAGTGACTATTGTGAGCAACTCTTAAGGGCTATAAGCAGACACCCATCCCTAATTTTGGGCCAATGGTTGCTGGTAGGGAAGAGAGCCAATGCTCTAAGACAAGCACGACATCCATGTCTCACCCAAGATTCAAACCAGGGCCCACTCAATGGCTGGACAATTTCAGATTATAAATTGAATCTCTCTATTCTAAAAAAAAGTAACTGCCGTTGTTTTAGAAATTTCGTGACACTTTTGCTTTCCTAGCTCGCAACGCAAAACGTATTGAACACAAAAATATGAAATTTACATCGTTTGTAAAGAATTGTTTGGAGAACACGCTGAAATAAACAGTTTCTAGATTCTAGTGATACTTCAAAAGCTATTGTATTTCTAAGTTAAGGCAAGCAAAAAAGTGCTATCAGGTCGCGTTCCGGACACACTAACAGCAACAGAACCGCGAAACTTTGTAGGCATGTAGTGCCGTGACCGAATTTTTGCACCTCATCTCTCTTTTTGTGAATTTAGATTTAGTTTACAAGAAATTAAATTTCTAAATTTAACAAAATTCTCCATTTCACAATGGGATCCATTAAAAAACCCGGAAATCTATAAATCATAACGCATTGCAATTTTTACAGCATAAACATACAACTATCGTCCTTTTTTCTACAAAAAAAAAGTCATTTTCTGATTTTTAAGTATTTTTTAAAGACTCAAAGGAAAGAAACGAATGGCTTGTCTGTCTTCACAATAACCACAGGAATGTTCTGGTCTTGTGATCTGCTGCCATAGTGATGCAGAGAATTTGTTATGCATATGTTTTGTTTTTAAAGCTATCTCAGTTGTTTAAGGTGGATGTCAAGTAATTTCGTTTCCAATGGAAAAACTTCTGTACACATTTTCTTCACAATGTATTCCCAAGGATGAAAAATTTGAACATTGATAAAAATAGCTTCATTTTATAACTTGGAATACTTAATATCTTCTAAAACAGAACCATAATTATGCAATCCAACATTTGTTTGTCTACTGACGTCATCAAAGTACATGTCGCGCAATCTTTTTTCTGGTTCCAACACCACCAAAGGAAAAGTTATTGATTTTTTATATAATTATGGTTATGTTTTAGAAAATATTAATTATTCCAAGTTATAACATGAAGTTATTTTAATCAATGTTCAAATTTTCATCCTTGGGAACACAATTGTGAAGGAAATGTGTACAAAAGTTTTTCCATTGGAAGTATAGGAAGCAGAATTACTTGATGTCCACCTTAATGGTTAAGCTTTATGGCTTACGGAAATGCTTTTTGGACAGCTTTTCTTTTTCTTGGTAAATTTAGTAAGTGCCATAAGTTAAAACGACAAAAGTCCGACCTTCCAAAAATTAACGACTGTAAAAAAGACACTCTGAAATTTCGGAATATGCCTTATTTGCTTAGACATGCAATAAAAATTGAAATTTATATGAATTTTCCAGTTTTTATTTCATGTGATATACTTAGAGATCGGGCTGCAGGGCCCGAGCGCTACTCTGGAAACGAGCGTAGCAGCCTAGAGGGCCCCTAGTTGTAAAAAACAAACAAACAAACAAACAAATGAAATTAATTTTAAAGTTGAATTGTGCAATCTGAGTATGAATATTTTTCAGATTTCATATGAAACAATTTCATGCTGAGGTTCTTAGTTAAATACCAGATAGAAGTAACTGTAGCATCAGTTTATGGACAGCTTCTTCTAGCATATGTTTCTCATTGTAGTTTGGATGTGGAATGCTCTCTAAAACATGTTTTCCTATTTCAGGTTTGATTGTTTTTGGTTGAAAATCATTTAAGATCAAAATCAGTGGCTAAATCTTATAAAGGAAAACCATACCTATCAAGTTTTTTGATTTATCCACAAAATTTATGAAAATTCTACTTGTTTTATGGACAACATATTTTGCAGATTTCCGTTTTTTTCGTTTTGTTTTCAGGTTAGTGCAATTTCGATGGGAGAATGTGCCCCTAGGGACCAGCGCACCTGTATATGTTGATTTACCTGAGCACATTTTCATCCACTTCTGCATCCCCTAACCTTTTCTTGCAGTTTAGAGGAAAATACACTGTAAAAATGCTGTAGGATTAGGTTAGCGATAACTCTGGAGGAGAGAGATATGGAAGCTACCGGCCGCAGAGACTTAAAATGGCATTTTTAAAAAGTAACATGTTGGCCCAAAAATTTAAGGTCAGAACCTCAGTAAAGTTAAAGTAAAAACTTACTGCAAAATCGCAAAAATTTCGCAGTTACAGGTGAGAATTTTTCCCTGTGTGTGTCGCTTATAAGTTACAAATAAGATAATTATGCATTAGTTGCACTTTGGTCACAATAACAATGAAATAGTTTCTTATAGCATATGAAGCAGCAAATTATACAAAATAAATCTGCTTTTAATCGATATGTTTGATACATTTAATCAATTTCGTTGATACATCAGTAAATCGAACATGCCCTTGAAAACTACAGCGCCTGAGATTCCTGGGGCATGTAAATTGTTGGCCTGGGCAGGTAAATAACAAATCTAGTTGCCCGGTCTGGGCAACTAAATTTGAAAATATAGCCTGGAATAGAATTTCCTGCAACAAGAAAGACAGTCATCGCATGTCGTTTTTCAGTTCACAGCTAGTCACTGGAAGTTGCATTATTTTTGTTGAATGCTTAGGATAGATGAATATCACTTCTTTAATTATATTATGCTCAAGGTCCAGAAATTGGAACCATGTGTTGTGTTTTGCTCCAAATGTGGTTTTAGTCAAAGACAGGATGCATGCCTCTGATGGAACTAGCCTTTGGTGTTTAGTGACAAAGGGTGAAAACTTTAACATATAAGGAACGTGGGAAAATCGCTAAATTTCTCAAATACCAATTTTATCATCATGCCATTTCATACCAATTTCAGCACCATCGCTTCAAAACCTGAGGTACACTATTTTGTGCATCGAACATTTAGAATACAGACGCTTAAAACGGAAATGCAAAATATGTAAAAAAAAAAAAAAAAAAAAATTCATATTTCTAAACTTAACAAATCAGACCCCCCTCTTTTTTAATCTTAAAAGGTAAATTAATTTTCCTGGGCATCCAGCTTCTTTTACCTGGGCAGGTAAATAATTTCTGCACATGCCCAGTTGGGCATCATGTAACTTTTTAGATGTTTTTCAAGCCCTGATACTGATTAAATGTTTACTGAAATTTTTTTTCAGATTTCAATTCTTGAAATTTAGCACATCTGGAAAAACACTTGCTGTTTTAAAATATTTTAAAATTAGAAATTAACCGATTCTTTTAAAATATGTCGTACTGCATTTTGCTGTGGTCGTCTATCTCAGGGCTGCCAGACCTGCGCCAGCTCGCGCCACAGCATGTTGTTGCACCATCCTGCCACAAAATTGCGATTTTAAGGAAATCTACCCCAGTTTCGCACCAAAAGTTAAAATTTGCCAGTCATTGATATTTTGGAGTAATCTCAAGACATTCAGAATAAATTTAATGATTAATTCATGCACAAGATTCTTCCGTGGATTTGAGGAATGCTGCTTTTTTTTTTTTTAATTGTCATTCTCGAGATTGATGCAAAACTGGAAAAAATTTTGGGTATTAGTCAGAAGGGGGTTGTATTCTGTCTTGGGGGGTGGTGTTTTATCTTTTTAAACTTTCAGAAATGGAAGTTAGAGTGAAGATTTTTTTTCGTAATCGTATTTCTTTTTACGATGTTGCTTCTGTCCCATATTGTTGTTAAATATAATTTTATTTGCATAAATGTTTGTATTTCACCATGAAACTGAAGGCAACAATTTCCGAAAATGGAAGTTAGTCGGAGCAAAAATTTGCCTGTAATCCTTGGGCAAGAGATTCTTGCACGGATTCGAGAAATTCCATCTTTTTAGCACTTCTTTTGTAAAAAAAGATCGTGCTTATGTTATCGGTTTGTCAATCTGTCTGTCTGAACCCACGATATCTCTGCAACTATCAGTCCGATTTGAAAAATTCGTTTTGCATTGGGAAGCTTGAAATATGCGAATGGTGATCCTTCATTTAATTTTTTTTTTACGATGCACAATTTCACCGCTAAAGGGCGTAAAAGCGGATGTCAAATTCAAAAATACGTTTTATTCCACACATTTGCTTCTAAACATCCGATTGAAAAAATTCTTTTATCTTTAGATTCCATTTATGTCTAAGAGTATTTTAGATATAGTTACTTTTTTCAAATTATGCATAAATTTTCCGCTAGGGGTGTAAAAGTAAAACGACATTTTCCCCGATAACTCTTCTTTTAATATGGTTTAAAACTCAGGCTTCACGGGACAATAACACATAAACATATAAAACGAGCGAAACAGACGCGTACGGTAGGTTTGTTTAGCGGTAGCTTTCGGTCATCCTACGACCTTGATCACCCGCGATCGACTGGATGGGCTGGTTGCCAGAACTACAATTTGAAGTTAGGGTGTTGGAAATGTTGCCAGATTGTAGACCAGAGATCCAAATAAATGGGATTTGGTGAGGGGTCTCTGAATTGCAGTTTTTGGTGAACAAACAATTTCAATGCTCTCTTGGAAACGCAGAGATGCCTTGTTGATGAAAGGGGCAACTTTTTTGGTTTCTTTCCAAATGGGAACTGCAGAGTTGTCTTTAAGGGTTAGTGCAGATAAAGCTGTCTTTCCAAGACCATTGGAAACATCTTTTTGTGCTCACCAAGTCTTGTTTTGATGCTTCAGTATGTGCTTCCAATATACACTGAGAGACCAGAGGAAGTTGAAATAGGAATAGCATAAACTCCAGGGCTGTCCATAGGTGAGACAGGATCCCTGTCTTTAAGCAGGCACATTATTGCAGAAGGGTTTGGTTTCACTGTCAGTGTAGCCCATAGTTTTGAAAAGTTTACACATCTTATAAAAGAAGGATCCATGAAAAGGGAGGGAATCAATGAATGGTGGTTTTTCCATTATTATTGGTGAGAGCAGACAGATTTTTCAAGTGGGAATTTTGGAGGAATTTTTGAATTGTAGAAGGTGGGAACTGGTGGGCTTCGGCAATGTTCTTTATGGTGTCAATTTCTTCATTGAAGGAAGATTCAATGTTGCAGACAATTCTGGCACGATTGACAGTAGTTTTAAAGGCTCAAATTTGTGAGCAGTTGGGGAGTGGGATGAAAATGGGATTATGTTTGCTATTGCAAAGGGTTTTCTGTAGACAGATCTGGAGATGATTCCCTTACCATGCCAGGTGGACATCCAAAAAGTCAATGCCTTGCTGTGATTCTTCATTGATGGTGAATTTTATTGATGGGAACTTTAGGGAGATCTTTTCAAGAAGAGATTCAAGGTCAGTTCTATTGTATGGCCAAATTACAAAAATATCAACATATCGAAGCCAGATGGAAGGTTGTAGATTGTGTTCCATGACTTTTTTTTTCGACATGTTGCATGAAAACTTCATTCAGAAGTGGAGAGAGAGGTGAACCCATCGGAAGTCCTTCTTGCTGACAGTAGCATTTGTTGTTGAACTTGAAACAATTAAGATCTCTCAGAGTTCGAAGGCAGTCATACAGGTCTTTTGTTAGTGGGCCAGAGTGCGATTGGTTTTCTTTTAGCAATTGTACTAGCAGCATATGAGAGTGGAAAAGAGAGACTGAAGGGAAGAGAGACTACATCCAGAGTGAACATTTTGTCAGAGGGTTCAATGCTAGGAGGGAGTTTTCTAATTGACTCTTTAGTGGAGGAAATTCACAAAAGATGGCTGGAGGTGATGTTTACATTTTTCCACAATCCTCCTTTCAAAGTTACGGGTGGGAGAGATAGTATATTTCACGAGTGGTCGAAGAGCGAAACCAGTTTTATGAAGTTCAATCTGGAAGAATAAGTGTGGAGTTCGGAAATGTGGTGGTGGTGTAAAATCTTCAAGTCTGCAACACTGAATCTTCCTTCAATGAAGAAATTGACACCATAAAGAAAATTGCCGAAGCCCATCAGTCCCCACCTTCTAAAATTCAAAAATTCCCACTTGAAAAATATGTCTGCTCTCTCACCAATAATAATGGAAAAACCACCATTCATTGCTTCCATCCCTTTCCATGGATCCTTCTCTTTTCAAAACTATGGGCTACACTCTCACTGTGACACCAAACCCTTTTGCAATAATGTCCCTGCTTAAAGACGGGATCCAACCACCATTCATTGGTTCCATCCCTTTCCATGGATCCTTCTCTTTTCAAAACTATGGGCTACACTCTCACTGTGACACCAAACCCTTCTGCAATAATGTGCCTGCTTAAAGACGGGGATCGTGTCTCACCTTTGGACAGCCCTGGAGTTCATGCTATTCCTATTTCAACTTCCTCTGGTCTCTCAGTGTATATTGGAAGCACATACCGAAGCATCAAAACAAGACTTGGCAAACACAAAAAAGATGTTTCCAATAGTCTTCCAAAGACAGCTTTATCTGCACAAACCCTTGAAGGCACCTCTGCAGTTCCCATTTGGAAAGAAACCAAAAAAGTTGCCCCTTTCATCAACAAGGCATCTCTGTGTTTTCAAGAGAGCATTGAAATTTTGTTCACCAAAAACTGCAATTCAGAGACCCCTCACCAAATCCCATTTATTTGGATCTCTCTTCTAAAATCTGGCAACATTCCAACACCCCAACTTCAAATTGTAGTAGTTCTGGCAACCAGCCCATCCAGTCGATCGCTGGTGATCAAAGTCTTAGGATGACCGAAAGCTACCTCTAAACGAACCTTCTACCGTACGTGACTGTGTGTTTCACACATTTTATATGTTTATCTCTTCTTCTATAACATACATACATATCACTAAGCTGTTCTCTGAGATTCAGAGGTTAGCTCCAAAGAGAAATACAAACTTCCAGATATTTTTACTTATTGTTGTCATATCAAACTTCGCCATTTACAGCGATCTTGACATACAACTCGTGCTTCACTGATATCCATTACACGCCGTACACAAGATCTTTTATACTTCATACTCTTTTTCTCATGCAGACACTCCTGAATCTGATCCACCCATGTCTTCCTTGGCCTTCCTCTGCCTTTCCTTCCCACCACTTGGGCTGAAAATATTTTCTTAGTAAGCATTTCATCACTCATTCTTTCAACATGGCCAAACCACCGAAGCATATTGGTCTCCGCCTTGCTAACAACATTTTGCTTTACATCACACAACTGCAATACATCTTCATTCCTCACGCAATCAGATCGTGTCTTGCCACAAACCCCACGTAAGTAACGCATTTCTCCAGCACACAAACGACTCCTATGTTTTTTCTGCAGTACCCAGGTTTCACTGCCATACATCAGAGTAGAAACAATTACACTTTCATACACAGCCATGTGGGACTCTCTTGAGAACCCATCAATCCTGTGAAAACCTCCCAAAGCAGCCGTGACGTACAATGAAGAATTCACTCGCCTACTAATTTCACCATCCAATTTGTTCTCTCTGTCAAACACGCTTCCTAAATACACAAACTCACTCACCTGGTCAATCACAGTGCCATTTATACTTACATTACATTCAGTGCTACCCATTCCTCTCTCAAACCCCATAACTTTGGGTTTTCCCTTATTTATACTCAGTTTGAATTTCATGCACACTTCATGCATCCAAGTCAACATACTCTGCAACTCACTTTTGCTCTCTGCCAACAGGACAGTGTCATCAGCATACAGCAGTCTGCACACACGGATATCAACAAGACATAAACCACTATTATCTATTTTGGCCTCACGCATGCATGCGTCCATAAATATATTAAACAGCCATGGTGACATTACACAACCTTGTCTAACTCCTGCACCAATGGAAAACCATTTTGATAAAACACCATTCACTCGTACACAAGCTCTACTACCAGCATACATGGCTTTTACACTAAGTAGATTCCCAGTAACACCATATTCATTCAATACCTTCCACAAAAGTGTCCTATTGACTCGATCGTAAGCTTTCTCTAAATCTATGAAGGCAGTAAAGACTTTCTTCCCAACAGCCAGATACTTTTCAATCATCATGCGTAATGCAAAAATCTGGTTAGTGCAGCATTTACCAGGCATAAAACCACTCTAAGCATCCCACACTTTCTCTGATGTAAGACCCCGTACTTTTTCAATAACAACCTTACCAAACACTTTCCCTGGCACACTCAGTAGGCTAATACCACGATAGTTCTTGCATTCAGTCTGATCACCTTTTCCCTTATACAAGGGAACACTGATAGCATCCTTCCAATCCCGAGGGGCTATTCCTAACTCCCAGCACAACTGGCAAATTTCAGTTAACCAGTCAATTATAGTGTCACCACCATACTTCAACATCTCTGCAGTTATGCCATCAACTCCTGGAGCCTTACCATTCTGAAGAGATTTTAGAGCTTTGCACACTTCTTCTCTTGAGATCCCTCCTGTGCTTTCATCCCTCATTGTGATATCATCTGCATCTGTCTCAGAATCATTTTTGCTCTCCTGATGTAATAACTCACAGAAGTATTCACCCCATCTGTCACTTAACTCATTGGGCTCCCATATCATTTCCCCAATCTCATTCTTCACACAACTTACAACTTTGTTTCCCCTGTTTTTTTTGAGTCTTGTGTACTTCCAGAAGGACTTTCTATCTTTCCAAAAACCAGTTCATGCCTTTCCACTTTCTTTTTCCTATCTTTTGCCTTACTGTGGCGAACCAGCATGGCAGCTTCACGCTTCTTACAGCGATATTCATCCACAGAGACTCTACCTTGCAACATCCCCAAATAGGCTTCCTTCTTTTTCTTTACTGCCTCATCAATCTCACTATTCCACCAAGCATCACCTCTATTGTTACCCACTATTGTGGTGCCACTGACCTCTTTAGCAGCAGTAACAACACAGTTCTTAAAACATTCCCACTTCTTTTCTACATCCCTCTCACAAGATTTCAGATCCTTCAGTCGTTCTCTGAGTAAGTCAGAATACCGCTGATGATCTTAAAGGAGCCTATCAACCTTTATTCTTTCTATCCTGGGTCTCTTCCTATTCCTTTTCCTCCAAGCAACATTAAGTTTCACTCGTGACACTACCAAGTAATGATCAGAATCAACATCCACACCTCTCATCACACGGGTGTCAACAACTAAGTGTTTCAAACGCTGATCGTAAACAACAAAATCTATCACACTCTTTTGCCCAAGAGTATGATTTTCCCAAGTATATGTGTGTATATACTTGTGATTGAAAAATGTATTAGATACACACAAATCATTCTCAATGCAGAGTTCAATTAATCTTTCACCATTATCATTCACACAAGGATCATTAAACTTACCCAGAACATTGTCAGAAATTGCATTCTGCACACCTACTCTAGCATTGAAATCCCCTGCTACAGGGATCGCATTCCTCCTAAAATTCCTAATATTTTTGTGACCCTCCTTAAATTCCTAAAATTATACCTAAAATTTGCTATTCATCCTAAAATTTTCGTAAGCTTATTTATTAAAAACACAACCGTTATTAACGCCAATAAATTTACCATTACGCAGGGTGCGCACGCGTGCTTGAAAACCTGGAAAGTCCTGGAAAATCATGATTACGTTTTCAAGGCCTGGAATATCCTGGAAAAACGGTGTTTTTTTAATGCCGTCTTGAAAAGCCTTGAAATTTGAAATTAGTGCTTAAAAAATGCCCTTTTAGGAAATCGTGTTACTGTTACCCCTTCATTTTTTAAAGTTCCTTTTCTCTGTTCTCAAAGAAACCACTGGCAGCGGTTTCCGACGTGCACCAAATCCTAATTTGGCTGGGGGGAAAAAAAGAAAAAAAAAAGGCACTACTTCCAGTGCAATAAAATTGGATGATTACTAGTAGGTCGAAGGGGAGCTTGATGTCCGTCCGACAATTGAGAACAGAAGGGGAAAGAAAAGGCATTTAGCATTTGCAGGGGGTCGCGTATGTACCAAGTCAGCTGGCATCCACCAGTGAGGAGTATGCCTGAACAACACATTCATCTGCTTCTTGTTTATGTGCATGCCACCCTCCCTCCCCTCAAGAGACTTCCACTACTTATGATAAAAAATAAGAAAACTATCTTTGCGAATTTTTCATGAAAGTGGCTGAAATTTTTACATTCACTGTAATTGGATTACAGAAGCTCACTTCCAAAATTCCAGTTGAATCGGTTTAAAACTTTAAAAGTTAGCATTGGTAATTTTTAATATGGACAAGTATGTGTGCCTCTTTGGACAGAGTGAGCCTCCAGCAGAAAGGGTGTTACCATAGCAACGGTTGATTGACAGCTGGGAGCGCTGATCTGAAGCCCTTGGTTGGGAAGAAAGCAAACACCTGTTTATCACTTCCACAGCACAAAAGGACTAGGAGAATATTTTCAGAAATCCATTTTTCTGAATTTTGAAAATAACACAGTAAAATTTTTACAGTAGTTAAGATACATCACAATAAAGTTCTAGTGCAAATTTCGCCAAATTCCGTTAGGAACTTCAGATGCAAAAAAAAAAAAAGTTGCATAATCGGATTGAAAAAAAGAAACGGTAATTATAAATTACGGGAAAAGCAAGTGAATTATTTTTTTTAGATGCCATGGTTTATTTAAACAGAGTGATCCTTAAATTTTTTTTCTGTGATGATATGGACTCTATTTGAATTACAAACACGTTTTTATTCAGACGTCTGAGTTACTGTTTTAATAAAAAAATAATCTATAATTAAAAAGTTTTCAATGGATTTAAGCAATATTCAGCAGATAAACAAACGTATTTTAGTAAATTGCAACATCATGACGTAAATTTGGTAATTTAATTTTGTCGAAAATTGGGGAGCATTTTTTTTTACATTTTCTATTATAGTTAAAGTGAAGGAGGAAGGGTGCAACTTGACAGTTCAGTGAGCTGCAGGTGGTGATTTATGGCGATGTGCCAAATGAAAAGAAGCCATTCCATCAGGTAATTCCAAAGGTTGTGTTGTGTGGACGCGTCCTCCTGCTGTTTGATCTTAATTGGAATGTTTTTGTGCATGGGGGGGGGAGGGGGTCGAGAGAAATGTCCGTTTCAGCTTTACAGCTTTCACGGCTCTTTTTTTTTTTCTTGGTAATAAATAAAAATCATAGTTGCTGCATTCACCATTGATCCATGTTTGCATTTCTTGAATATAAACAGCAGACAGTCAGAAACATAGTGTTGGGCGGGTCTTGATGATCTTCATTTTGCATATGCTGAATTCAGTTCTGTGGGAATAAGGAATGACTTATACTGTGAATATATACAAAACTACATATTTTTGAGCTGAAAAAATAGGTCTACTTATACACAGTAGCTAAAGTGTGAACTCAGATGAAGACAATCAGACATACGGACGTCTGATTCCATAAAAAAAAAAAATCAACATAGTTTTTTTATTTACACTACAGGTAAAAAAGCAAAAACATGTTTTTAAACGTTATAAAGGAAAACTGATTTTTGAAACGCATGACTTGATGTTCTTAATTTCTGAAAGTTTCTTTTTTCCACATCCTTTTTTTTCAATTACAATACACTGTAACAGGATACTGTGTGTTATATCACTTAGAGATATGGCAGATTTTCGGTTGCTGATATCCGCGATCGTAAGCGGTAGTTGCATTGCGATTGTTGATGATGACAAGATAAATACTGGAGTGATGTAAAATGTTGCATAAACTAAAAAATAAAGCCCTCCCCCACCCCGAACTTTTATGCGGTCATCTTAGCTGATCAACCATTTCATTCCATGAACATCAGCACATTTCAATCATTTGAACATTGGGGGTATCTGAAGGAATTCAGCCGTGCTTAAGCGCCCTAGCGCAACGAAAACATGCTAATTTTAGACAGTTCTATTCCCTCCCCCTCTACCATCCCTAATAATTGAGAGTGCATACATTGAGAGTGTTTCAAATATTCTATTTATGAGCTAGTTTTCGCGCTGTTTGTTATGCTTTTATTTTCGAAGAAAGAGAGGGAAAATAAGGAAAAGCAGCTAGAGAAAAAAGAAAAGCTGAGTTTGATGACAAAATAAAAGAAAATGATGCAGAAATAAATAGACTTAAAAAAGATAAAGACTCCTCCCTAGCAGTAATTCAAGAGGGAACAGAAAGAATGAGAAAAGCTGTAGAAAAACAAAATACTGTTGAAATAGCAGTTGCCTCTAACTTGATCATACAAGGTTCAGCTGAAATAAAGAAAACTGAAAGTAAATTAGTTGTGGTGGAAGCAGAAAAATATAGGCTAATCAGGAAAAGGTTAAAACAATAATATGAAAAAAGTAATTCAGTGAACAATTGTACATAGTTCTTGGTTTTCAATTACCTTTTTAGGATATTATAGTTTAATGTGAAACCTGAAAACTTTACTGTGAAAATCGTGAATTGCTTCTGGTTCAACAGCATATTAATGTTCAAAGTGAAACTTGAATGTGGTAAATATACTTGAATATTATAATAACACGTGAAAAGATAAGAACTGAACATTAGAAGTAAATCATACTTAAACTTTAGACATTAGACGTTATGCAAAAAATTTGGGTGTGAACTTCGACCATATATACTAATGGACTGCGCATTGGCAATAGCTGCATCAAAGCCGCCATGGCTCAAACATTGGGCACGTCATCATCAGACTCCAAATTTCGTGTACAAATGCTGTTATGATTACTAATTTACGCTGCAGAACTTCAGTGTTTTCGGTGTATTATGTGAATGCACCTCATATATAATGAAAACTCTTCAGGTAAGTTTACTTATGAGCTATATACATGCATGATCGTGTTGTTTACATTTTGTGATTTATAATGTGATGAACATTTGCGAAGAATTTGGAACATGCATTCCATTTTTTTCTTAAGTTTCTATATTTTTATATCAATAGCTGCAAGTTTCTGTTTAAGTAATTGAACTTTATTGACTTAGGTATTTAATTCGTTTCTTACCCATGAAAAATCATAGAACTTTCTTTACTATATCGGTCAGAGCAACCATAAGCACAGCAGGTGTAACCCATCTTTTTGACTGTTGTCATGTGATTTTATGTTGGAGCCAGAAATTTTGATGTCATGCACAGTCTATCAGTATATATGGTTGAAGGGTGTGAAGCAAACTCTTTACAATGTATACAAAGTTGTTTTACTAGATGTATACAAATATACATCTAGTTTTTATTGAAATACACTCCTAAAATTTCCCTAAAATTTTTCTAAAAATTCCTAAAATTCTTACCTAAAATTTT
Source organism: Macrothele yani (assembly GCA_039090855.1). Taxonomy (NCBI): domain Eukaryota; kingdom Metazoa; phylum Arthropoda; class Arachnida; order Araneae; family Macrothelidae; genus Macrothele; species Macrothele yani. Next base: position 47,921,218 of record CM077004.1, read on the forward strand.
CCAGAAGTATACTATGATCCCTGCTGCTATTATAACTTTTTCTTTAGCACCAAACTGGCTCAAAACAGCTTTTAGCTCATTCCAGAAATCTTTCTTATCAGAAGGTTCCGAGTGACAAGGAGCATACATTACAACAACTACAATTCTCTGAAGTTTCACTTTCAAACGAATCCAGAGAATTCTCTCACTTGTGCAACTATAGTGAATCAAGTTGTTCTTCATCTTTTCACTTAAAATCACACCTACACCAGCCTGTCCTCTCATATTATCCAATACTCCAGACCACACACTCACCGTGCCATTCACTTCTTCTATCCCAATTTCCTTCTTTTTGGTTTCACTTACACACAGCACATCCAGTCTATACTTATTCATCTCCTCAATCACCTCACTCATCCTGCCATTTATACCTCTAGTATTCCATACACCAATCTTACATTCACTCAGCAGAGATCGCTTTCTCATACGCTGTTTAGAAAGTCCAGGTCGATTCCGTAGTGGACCGTCCTTCTCAAGTGTGGTAGGTCCACCATATCCCACACTTGAGTCATTCTTAATATTTCTTTTTGTCTTTTTAATCAGGTAAGTACATCAGTGTGGGGGATTAGCCCACAGCTGAGGGTTCCAGTTGGTCATTCAACCTAAGGATTCTGGAACAAAACCCAGTGAGTTGGGGTCTTTTCGCCAATGTCACACAGAACTAGCTTGCACCTCTCCAAGATTCACAGAGGCGCTAGTTGCTGTTGTGTGTGCCATTGTTACCACGGAACGCCCCGAGCGTTTTTGAAATTTTTTTCTTCAGCGGATACACCTCCCGATGGAAAATCTTTTGCATATAATTTCTAATTTTTGTTAAAGAATACTTTGGCCACCAGGGGGCTTAAGTGTTAATTTTTGCTTCTGATGTATTTGCCATAAAATCTGAGCTTCTAAAATATCGATTGATAAAATTCTTTTGTGGACTGATGCCACTCACATCAATAAACCTTTTTGGAATATTTTCTTAAAATATTCTAGTTTCTCCGCCAGGGGCGTAGATGTATATCTTATTTTTGTCAATATTTCTACTTCTAGGAGTCCGATTTGAAAAATTCCTTCTTTGTTGGATAGTGTTTTCAGTGTGACATGTTTGTCATGTCACACAAAATTTTGAAATTTTCAAGTAATTCATAGACTTCCCCCTAGCGGAAAGTCTATGAATTACTTGAAAATTTCAAAATTTTCAAGCAATTCATAGACTTTCTGCTAGGGGTGTAGAGGTAAATTACATTTCTCCTTATATCTCTGCTTCTAAATCTCTGATTTAAAAAATTCTTTCTGCACCGGATACAGTCCTAAATGTGTGTGCATTTAAGCTTGATAAGGGTATGAAAATTTCCGAAAACGGGAATAACTAAGTTTAAGAAATTTGTTAAAATTTGTGCATGGGGTTTATATATAAAAAAAAAAAATGTAATTTATCCTCTGATATCAGAGTTCATGGTTCTTGGCTGAACGTTCTTTCAGCATGATAAATTATATTGTCATTCAAGGGCGTAAGAGAAAAAAAGAAAAGTAACAAAGAAATCGTAAGTACTACGGAATGTTCTTAGTTTATATGGATTTAGTTGCCTAACTACAGTGGACGATCTTGGTGAGAGATGGGTTTGTCTCATCGGGGCACTCTGTGGGAACAATGGCACACAGAACAGAAACAGAGGCCTCTCTGAATCTCTTGGAGAGGTGTCAGCTAGTTCTGTGTGACATCAACTCACTGGGTTTTGTTTCAGAATCCTTAGGTTGAATGATCAACTGGAACAGTCAGATGTGGGCTAATCCCCCACACTAATGTACTTACCTGACTAAAAAGATGCAAAGAAATGAAAGAAAAATGACTGAAATGTGGGATATGGTGGACCTACCACACTTGAGGATGGTCCACCACGGAATCAACCTGGACTTTCTAAACGGCATATGAGAAAGATCTCTACTGAGTTGTAAGATTGGTGTATGGAATAAAATACTAGAGGTATAAATGGCAAGATGAATGAGGTGATTGAAGAGATTCAAGTATAGATTGGATGTGCTGTGTGCAAGTGAAACCAAAAAGAAGGAAATTGGAATAGAAGTGAATGGAACGGTGAGTGTGTGGTCTGGAGTATTTGGATAATGTGAGAGGCTGGTGTAGGTGGGATTTTTAGTGAAAAGTTAAAGAACAACTTGATTCACTATAGCTGCATAAGTGAGATAATTCTTTGGATTCGTTTGAAAGTGAAACTTTAGAAAATAGTAATTGTTGTAGTGTATGCTCCTTGTGACTCGGAACCTTCTGATAAGAAGGAAGATTTCTGGAATGAGCTAAAAGCTGTTTTGAGCCAGTTTGGTGCTAAAGAAAAAGTTATAATAGCATGGGATTTCAATGCTAGAGTAGGTGTACCAAATGCAATTTCTGACAATGTACTGGGTAAGTTTAATGATCCTTGTGTGAATGATAATGGTGAAAGATTCATTGAACTCTGAATTGAGAATGGTTTGTATGTATCCAATATGTTTTTCAACCACAAGTATATCCACACATATACTTGGGAAAAACATTACCTTGGTCAAAACAGTGCGATAGATTTTGTTGTCTACGATCAGCATCTGAAACACTTAGTTGTTGACACTCGTGTGATGAGAGGTGCGAATGTTGGTTCTGATCATTTCTTGGTAGTGTCACGAGTGAAACTGAATGTTGATAATAGGAAGAGGCCCTGGATAGAAATAATAAAGGTTGAAAGGCTCCCTAAAGATCATCAGCATTATTCTGACTTACTTAGATTGACTGAAGGAGCTGAAGTCTTGTGAGAGGGATGTAGAAAAAAGTGGGAATGTTTTAAGAACTGTGTTGTCACTGCTGCTGAAGATGTCTGTGGTACCACAATAGTGGGTGACTGTAGAGGTGATGCTTGGTGGAATAGTGAGATTGAAGAGGCAGTAAAGAGAAAGAAGGAAGCCTATTTGGGGATGTTGCAAGATAGTGTTCTTGTGGATGAATACCGATGTAAGAAGCGTGAAGCAGCTAAGCTGGTTCGCCAGAGTAAGGCAAAAGATAGGAAGAAGGTTTAAAGGCATGAATTGGCTTTTTGGAAAGATAGAAAAAATTTCTGAAAGTACACAAGACTCAGGAAAAATAGGGGAAACAAAGTTGTAAGTTGTGTGAAGAATAGGATCGGGGAAATGATTTGGGAACCCAATGAGTTAAGTGACAGATGGGGTGAATACTTCTGTGAGTTATTAAATCAGGAAAACAAAGATGATTCCGAGGCAGAAGCAGATGATGGCACAGTGAAGGATAAAAGTACAGGAGGGATTTCAAGGGAAGAGGTGTGTAAAGCTCTAAAATCTCTCCAGAATGGTAAGGCTTCAGGAGTTGATGGCATAACTGCAGAGATGTTGAAATATGGTGGTGACCCTGTAATTGACTGGTTAACTGAAATTTGCCAGTTGTGCGGGAGTTAGGAATGGTCCCTCTGTATTGGAAGGATGCAATTATTGTTCCCTTGTACAAGTGAAAAGTTGATCAGACTGACTGCAAGAACTATTGTGGTATTAGCGTACTGAGTGTGCCAGGGGAAGTGTTTGGTAAGGTCGTTTTTGAAAAAGTACGGGGTCTTACATCAGAGAAAGTATGGGATGTTCAGAGTGGTTTTATGCCTGGTAAAGGCTGCACTACCCAAATTTTTGCATTATGCATGATGGTTGAAAAGTATGTGGCCGTTGGTAAAGTTTTTGCTGCCTTCATAGATTTAGTGGAAGCTTACAACAGTAAATAGGACACTTTTGTGGAAGGTATTTAATGGATATGGTGTTACTTGGAATCTACTTAATAGCGTAAAAGCCATGTATGCTGGCAGTACAGTTGGGGAAAAGTGAATGGTGTTGTATCAAAATGGTTTTCCATTGGTGCAGGAGTCGGGCAAGGTTGTGTAATGTCACCATGGCTATTTAATATGTTTATTGATGCGTGCATGCATGATGCACCAAACATCACTGCACAAGCGTTAAGTGATGGGAACAGCTTTTATATGACCAACTTTACTGAATCTCACTGTTATCTTATAGTTTTGGTTCCAGTTGTATTTGTTTGCAGCAATAATGAAAGTTTGACGTTGATGATCACTTGATGAAAAACATATGAAGAGTATCGTGCCGCAACTGCTGAAAGGTGATTTCGCAGTTTGATTGCTAATGTTACATTAGTTTTTATTTTATATCGGAGGTACGAATTTTTTTTGGAAAACCTTAAGAGTTTGCGATGCACAAGCAAATGACACTGCTCATTGGTTGGCTTTGGAAATAATGTATTTTCGTCTGAATGCCATTAATCTCGAAAAATGTTACTAAAAACCAGCTAAACAAACGGTAATTACATATTGTTTATTCTTCCTAAGTGTGTATTCGTAAGCGTTCAGTAATGACAGCAACACTTCTTGGATGTGGTAGTATCTTATTTGCGTTATGGTGAAACAAATGTTTTCAGAAGAAAATCCCTGATATTAATGTGTTGTTACACTTAAAATGTTGCAGGTCATGTAGTTTTCAATAAACGTTAGGTAGAATAATTGTTTCCCCATTTTTCTTGCTGTAGAAACAACAGAAATGCTAATTAACAGTCTTAAGAGAAGCAATAAAATGTCGGCAAACCTGAAATATACATTTTTCCATAGTTCATCAAATAATGGTAATTCAGTATACAGACATAACTTAGAGCCACAACACTTAGTCTAATTAAAAATGCTATCATTAGCTGCTGCAAAACCTGAGTTCTGCTCCAAAGTGCAAATTTTCACGCTTCAAGAATTGGTCCGAAACACATTAGGGGTGCCATCGTCCCTTCTATCTGCATTTATCTGTTTTACTGACCTCTTGCATTGTACGTACCTAGCATTTATTTCTGTGACAAATGGGCATCATAGATGGTGCGATAGTGTACAGTTTTATCTCAAATTGACAAAAATGAAAAAGTTTTATTTAAAATATTTATCAGAAGCTGTAAAAAGAAACTCTCCCTTTTGGTTTTATAGATTTGAATGCTGTAAATATTTTAAATTACATTTAAATTAATTTTAATACATTGTGTTGGAAAAATTTGATGTTCAGTGCATAGGTTCTGCCTTCATTAAAATGTGTTGTGCTTAATCCATGTTTAAATTCTGCTTTGGTATGTCCCATCCTGTTGATAAAGCATTATCTGTTAATATGAGCACAGTAAACATACTGTAAGGTACATTTGAATTTCACAAACAGTAAATGGCAGGTTAAAATAGATTACATTTAGTAGTTTGCTACAGTGTCAGTGAAGAGAGCAGTGAATCTTGTATTTTGTGTAATGTGCTCTGGTAAGATCTGTTGTCTAATTTTATTACCATCAATGTATAATCTGAAGCATTCATTTTAATAATGACACCATGTTTCTCATGGTAGCTGAGAATTTTTGTATCTTGTACTCTGTTAATAATTTCATTAAATAAATATGAGGCTGTAAATGTATATGTCAATTATGATTTGAAAGTAAGATATGTCCATCAGAATTAGATGTTCTGTATATAAATGTAAAAAAGTTTTGGTTTACTTTTAGTACAGCATTTATAATTTTTCTCCTTTATTTACTATGGCACCATATTTTTCAACAGGGAGATACCTTGTGTTTCTAAATCTCTGTACCCAATGAGTCTTTTATTATTTGAATTGTTAACTTCACTGCTGTCACTAAAAAATGGCAATGGTGGATATGAAGTGTCTTAGAATTTACATTTTTGTGACCTCATTTTGGGAAGCTGTAATTATAGTGTGTAGCTGAGTAATCTTGTTATGAGAAAAAAGTTGTGATGATAGTCTGAATTTCTGTGAAAACTCATTGTTAATTTGGCATGTTATGACTAAAGACTGCAAAATCCTTAAAATTAAAAAAAAGTAATCCTCTCCATTTTTTTTTTTTTAATTTTTGGAAATTTTTCTTGTAGGATTCAGAAAAAAACCCCCATAAAAACAAATACAATTTTTCATTTAACTTATTTCAGTTTTTTTACATTTTAAGAATGACATTTCCATATAAGAAATTACTACATAATCTGTGTAATGTATATTTTGCTGAAAAACTCCAGAAATATGTCTTCTCATCATCTTATTTAATTTCTTATATTTCTTTATTGCAGGTGTTGTTACTGAACTGAAAGATGTTGTAGTTACTAATGTAGCTTTGGGAAAAGCTCATGTTGTTGCGTTGACTAATAAAGGGCATGTTTATACGTTTGGAATAAACCACAAAGGACAGTGTGGTAGAGATTTTAGCCATGGCCCAAACAAAGAAGGTAAACCCATATTCACATTTTCGCCACACATTCGGCTTCAAATGCACATTAGTTTTTTATCTGTGTAGTAGTGACGTTTGCTGGTTTTTTTTTTATTTTTTTATTTTTATGATCATGACTACCTTTTTTTTTTTTTTTTTGTTTCACTGAAAAGCTAACAATAGAAAATGAAATTGTGTGTAATTTTTTTCCTGTTGGACACAAGTCTGATTTCTGTGCAAGTAATAGCCTTGAAAAGTATGAGTATATGCAAATTTATGGCCTCCTAGGGATCATAAATTTATGGCCTCCCAGGGATCATTCAGGTGCTGGCAAACCTATTAACACCCTAATTATTGTCAACTAATTTTTGCAGTCCACTCCCTTGATCTGTTTTTCAGGAATTCTCTGTATTCTGAAAAGTGGACCATTACAGAAATTAAGACAAGTATGTTTGGCACATACATGGGAAATTCACAAGTACATTATTTTTATCAACCAGATTCTGCTGCTAAATTGCTTTTAAGTTCACCATGTAACATCTAAAAAAAACTTAAAAATTGCATTGCCCTAGAGTGAGAATCTAACTTGTATCTCCCATTTTCATTCAGATATGCTACCGTTACACTACCCAGGACAACAGAGTTCAAAGTGAGTGAAACTAAGCAATTATAGCTTAGGAACCTGAATCAACTTCATATTTGTGCTATATGAAACAATCCTATGCTTCTCATATGATCGATAACTCTTTCAGTTTTAGAAGAATTTGAGAATCCTCAGTTATGTCAATTCTGAAAATGCAGCAAAATGGTAATTAAAAGTGCCTTTGAGCTCTGTTTGCTTAGAAATTACAGTGTTTGATCAAAACACCATTTCACCTAGTAATGCATAGTTAAAAGAAAGGCTTTTGTCATCATTTTGGCAGCTGCATCTGTATCAAATAATTTGGGTATATCATATTCAGTAAATCCATTGAGCTACATGCATATCACTAAGCTGTTCTCTGAGATTCAGAGTTTAGTTCCACAAAAAAATACAAACTACCAGATAATTTTTACTTACTGTTGCCATATCAAACTTCTCCATTTACAGCGATCTTGACATACAACTCTGGCTTCACTGACATCCATCACACGCTCGTATACAAGATCTTCTATACTTCATACTTATAATCATTTTCTCGTGCAGACACTCCTGAATCTGATCCTCCCATGACTTCCTTGGCCTTCCTCTGCCTTTCCTTCCTGCCACTTGGGCTACTGAGATTTTCTTAGTAAGCATTCTTTCAACATGACCAAACCATCAAAGCATATTAGTTTCCACCTTGCTAACATTTTGCTTCACATTACCCAATCAGAACATCTCTTGCCCCCCCCCCCCAAAAAAAAAAAAAAAAACCTCATTTCTCCAGCACACAAACTACTCCTCTGTTTCTTCTGTGGTACCCAGGTTTCACTGCCATACATCAGAGTAGAAACTATTACACTTTCATACACAGCCATGTGGGACTCTCTTGAGAACCCATCAATCCTGTGAAAACCTCCCAAAGCAGCCGTGACGTACAATGAAGAATTCACTCGCCTACTAATTTCACCATCCAATTTGTTCTCTCTGTCAAACATGCTTCCTAAATACACGAACTCATTCACCTGGTCAATCACTGTGTCAGTTAGACTAATATTACATTCAGTACTACCAGTTCCTTGATCAAAAACCGTAGCTTTGGGTTTTCCCTTATTTGTACTCAGTTTGAATTTCATGCAAACTTCACACATCTGAAACAACATACTCTGCAACTCACTTTTGCTCTCTGCCAACAGGACAGTGCCATCAGCATACAGCAATCTACACACATGGATATCACCAAAACATAAACCAGTATTATTTATTTTGGTATCACACATGCAGGCATCCATTCATAAATATATTAAACAGCCATGGTGCCATTACACAACCTTGTCTGATTCTTGCACCAGTAGAAAACCATTTTGATAAAACACTATTCACTCATACACAAGCCTTACTGCCAGCTAACATGACTTTTATACTATTAAGTAGATTCCTAATAACACCATATTCATTCAGTACTTTCCACAAAAGTGTCCTATTTACTCTATAGTAGGCTTTCTCTAAATCTATGAAGGCAGCAAAAACTTTCTTACCAAAAGGCAGATATTCTTTAATCATCATGTGTAATGCAAAAATTTGGTTAGTGCAGCCTTTACCAGGTATAAAATCACTGAATATACCACACTTTCTCTGATGTAAGACCCCATATTTTTTCAACAATGATCTTACCAAACACTTTCCCTGGCACACTCAGTAGGCTAATACCATGATAGCTCTTGCAGTCAGTCTGATCACCTTTTCCCTTTAAGGGAACAATGATAACATCCTTCCAATCCCGAGGGACCATTCCTAACTCCCAGCACAACTGGCAAATTTCAGTTAACCAGTCAATTACATTGTCACCACCATATTTCAACATCTCAGCAGTTATGCCATCAATTCCCGGAGCCTTACTGTTCTGGAGAGATTTTAGAGTTTACACACCTCTTCCCTTGAGATCCCTCCTGTGCTTCCATCCTTCACTGTGACATGTGCGTCTGCCTCAGAATCACCTTTGCTTTTTGATCTTATTAACTCACAGAAGTATTCACCCCATCTTTCACTTAACTCACTGGGCTCCCTCATCATTTTCCCAACCCTATTCTTCACACAACTTACAACTTTGTTTCCTTTATTTTTCCTGTCTCGTGTACTTCTAGAAAGTCTTATTTTTTCAAAAAGCCAATTCATGCCTTTCCACCTTCTCCTTCCTATCTTTCGCCCTACTCTGGCGAACCAGCTTAGCTGCTTCATGCTTCTTACAGTGATATTCATCCAGCTGTGTTCAGAATTGAATGAAAACTGCTATAGGGTTTCCAGAGCTGAAGTGATTTCCATGGACTGCCCATTTATCTGAAGCACATAATTTGACTTGAAAAATGCCATTTTTGAATAATTCTTAACATACTGAAAATTAGTTTGGTACAGAAAGAGGTGTGAAGTTAAAATGTACTGAGACTCCAGTGGCTATTTGTTGTGTAACTAGTTTACATATATTTGATACTTTTGTTTTACATCAGTCTCCCCCTTTTTGTTCTCATGCCAATGTGTACAAATCACATACTTATGCCTGTCTGGACATGTTTCAAATAGTGATTGCATTAATCACAGACCAGCAGAGCCATTCATGATTGAGCAGTTGTGAAAACAAGGTAAGTCTGTATGTGAGTTTTGAGGTAAAAATGAATGATAGAAACCTACATCAGTGCATCAATATCAAGTTCTGTGAGAAGATTGTAAAAGTGCTACTGAAATGTTAGAGCTATTGAAAGTGGTTTATGGTGAGGATGCTGTGAAAAATTAAAGTGTCTTTGAGTAGCATAAGAGCTGAAAAAAGCACTCGTGTCAAGCTCGCAGTTAAAGACCATGCTCGTGTGTCTTTTTGATCACAGGGGGAAAGTTAATCACATTCATTGAACAGGGACAAATGGGCAACTGACAATGCTCTTTAGAGGTGTTGAAAGGTTTACGGGATTCAGTTCCAAATAAGAGTTAAACTGGGGCCTAACAATTTTCCAAGCATGATGTTTTCAGTGTTCAACACTTCCTAGCTAAGAAAAGCAATTACCAAATTGGATCATCCACCTTATTCACGTGACTTAGCCCCTTGTGATTACTGACTCTTCCCCAAAATAAAAACTGCCATGAAAGGACAATTTTCTGATAATTGTAACATCCAGCATAACATGACAACAGAATTCAAGAGTATTTTAGAAACAGTTCCAGGTATATGTTCTGCAATGGCAACAGCATCTAACTGAATGCATAGCTGCGGAAGGGGATTACTTCAAAGGTGATGGTAGCTGCTAGTGCACAGGTATGCACACATTTTTTCTACAGGTGTATTCTGGAATTGAATTGTCACACCTTGTACTCTTTGCAAACACACAGGAAGTTCACAGTGCATTGTTTTCGTTAATAAGATTGTGGTATTTAATTGCTTTTAGTTTACTGTTCACCATGTAGCATATCCTCAACAAGCTTGAAAATCACATTGCCCTCTTGAACAGGAATTGAACCCACATCTTTTGATTTACATTAATTTGTGAAGATTATTTCTTTCTTAATTTCCGTGATGATATCTGATGCACTAGGTGATTTGTGACTTATATCCTTTCCTAGATCTGAAAGGGTTGTCCTGGTACTATCAATGAACAGAGATGTGGGTTTGATTCCCACTCCAGGGCGAATAAATTTTCCAGTTTTCTGAGATGTTACAAGATGAACAATGAACTAAAAGGCATTCACACACACGACTAAGCTGTTCTTTGAGATGCAGAGGTTAGCTCCTCAAAGAAAGCTCATTTGCCAGATTAACGATTAAAACCAACGGTGCTAGATTTTATTTAATAATGTTATATCAAACGCCTCTATGTATGGCAATCTCGGCTCTCACCTCAAGCTTCACTGACATCCATCACATGTCTCACACAAGACCTTGTGTGCTTAACTAATCTTTTTCTCGTGCAGATATTCCTGAACTTGGCCCTTGTAAAACAAGTATGGGTTCAATTGCTCTAGAATTCTAAGGTTTAAAGTTACTTAAATTTAAATCTATTTGCTGAGACTTAACTAATTTTCTGACCCTTATGTTTTAATTCGTGTTGCTGTAGAAGTTCAAGCTGTAAACTTAATTAAGCATTGCAAAAAACACTTTAAAGTTAAGACAATATGGGATTCACTTATCAACAGAGTTTTACAAGTTCAGTAAGTTTTCTGTAAGCACGTCGTATCGTTCCTTGTGTTTTCACACAAGGAAAGATACAACGCGCTTTGCAGTAGTCGAATGGTTAAAGTCCACCCGAGAAGAGAGGAGGAGAAAGAATTGTTTTGAAATTCTCGTTGCATCGAGCGCGTGGTTCATCACTTGAACCCTCGGACGCTAAGTGGAGACAGAGCCGAAAAGAAGTTGTTCTTCATCAGCTGCAGGTTTGCAAGCTATAAAAAGTGGTCCTATTATTTCTGTGTATAGTGCTCTTTTTAAGTTATTTTATTAAATAAGCGTTTTTTTTTTTTTTTGCACAAAAGGATACCATTATTCAGGGTGAGTTTGTTCATGCATGCAATAGTTCTTTTCCAAAGTTTTTAAGTCTGCCATTTGGGACGGTGCGCTGCATGCTTCTGAAAGGCATCAACGGTAAAGCGTAGATAAATAAACATTCTGTTTTATATATCCCACATAATTTTCACACAACCAGTAGGGGAGGGTATTGTGTCGTAAAGCCAGAAAACACGAATTAAAATATAAAGGGTCAGAAGAAACCAAATTTACATGAGAACTCAAAAAGAAGGGTAAATTTAAGGTATACATCACATCCTCCCATGATTTCCTTAGCCTTCCTCTCCCTTTCCCTCCTGCCACTTGGGCTGAATAAATTCTTTTAGTAAACATCTCACCACTCATACTTTAACATAACCAAATAATCTCAGATTATTTATCTTGGCTTTACTAACAACATTTTGTACCACGTTACACAACTGCAACACATCTTTGTTCCTCATATGATCAGAATGTGTCTTGTCACAAATTCCCGTAAGTAACTAATCTCTCCAGCACGTAAATGACCAATGACTTCTACGTCTCTTCTGCAGTACCCTGGTTTCACTGCTGTACATCAGAGTAAGAACAATTGCACTTTTATATGCAGCCATTTGGAACCTTTTCGAGGATCCATCAGTCCTATGAAATCCTTCTAAGGAAGCTACGACTTTCAAAGATGAATTTACTCTTCTATTAATTTCACTAACTAATCTGCTTTCTACCGGGTGCCCCATATCAGCCCCCCCTCCCCCGTTGCTAGACGTTGTTAGGCGGGTTAAAGTTGTTTGGCGAGTTTCCAGTTAAAACCGCTTTGTTCCACTTCTAACCGGTTTCTGCGTGTACAGCTGCAAAGGAATTCTCCGGAGTGGTTACTCACAGCCAGAGCAGTGTAGGTACGTGGTCAAAAGTGTAAGTGAAGAGAGAACAAAGGCAACGGAAATGGTTTTAAGTACGGAACAGCAGATATTTTTATTGTGGAACAGTATTTCAGAAATAACTCGTTCAAGGTTTTAAATGAGTTCTTTACAGAAAAATGGCCACATTGTGCAGCACCGGTGAAATCAGTGGTACAGTAGTTAGTGCGGAAATTTCGTGAAACCGGCACGGTGTGAAACAGGAAAAGAAACAAACCCAAGACAATTCGTACTGAAGACAATATCGAGGATGTGTGCACAATGATGTTACAAAGCCCTCTGAGGTCGATTCGCCAATTATCGTGTGCAACGGGAATATCTACCACGTCATGCCGACGCATACTTAAGGTGGATTTGCATTTTCGGCCGTACAAAGTTATGGTGCTCCAAGAACTTAAAACTCCTAATTATGCAAAATGGATGCAATATTGTAAGTGGTTTCAGGAGAACATTGTCAGCGGTGAAATGGACCCAACGCTTCATTACATGACAGATGAAGCATGGTTTCATCTGTCTGGGTATGTCAATGCGCAAAACAGCAGGATTTGGACCGACACGAATTCCAGACGGACGATGGAGACTCCTCTGTACGACCAAAAGATAGGCGTTTGGTGTGCTGTGTCTGCGAAGAGGATAGTCTGCCCATTCTTTTTCACAGACACCATCAACTCGGAGCGCTATGTTCAGCAACTGTTAAACCCATTTGTTGCCGCACTTACAGAAGAAGAGCGAACATATGCTTTCTTTCAGCAGGATGGTGCAACGGCGTATACTGTGCAGAACAGTCTACGTGCTGTGCATGAAGTGTTTGGGGAGGGCAGAATTGTATCGAAGGGACTATGGCCACCCAGATCACCTGATCTCTCCACCTGCGACTTTTATCTGTGGGAAGCATTGAAAGGGAAAGTGTACGCAACTAATACGCACACCCTTAATGAATTAAAAGTGAACATTACGGATGCCATACCCCAGATTACTGCCGATGAGTTGTGCGTTATGAACATGTTTCGTCGTGTGCAGTTGTGTCTTGATGTCGGAGGACAGTACTTTCAGCAATTGTTGTGAACGCAGGTAAATTACTCGTGTTTTCTGTCATTTCAACTATTCTTTACCATGTATAGTAACATTGCCTTTCTGTCATTCTTTACACTCGGGCCTCTTTTATATGGCACACCCTGTATGTCAGACCTGCTTTCTAAAATATGTAAAACAGAATAGGTGGTGAAATTAGTAGGAGAGTGAAGATGTGTACAATTGCATATTTTTATCAAGTTTCATAAAATGGGCACATAAAGCAGGGGAAAACTACAATTTACTTCGGTGCTTTTTTATTATTTTAATCAGCATATTTTCTATCACTTGCTTTATGGAAATCAACTGGTTTTTTTTTTAGGTCTTATGGCAGAAGAACAAAATAGCATTACTGTGATGCAAATTGCTTGGCATCATTCATTTGAACTAAAAAAATATGATTTCCAATGTCTTGAAAGACAAATTTTATTTGCATGTGAACCATTAGTAATTTGTTCATTTTGGCTAGGAAACGTGCTTTTTCACAGTGAGGTTACGTCATTATTTGAACATGCCTTCTGACAAGAGGAAAATTACTGCATTTCTTGAACACTTGTTTCCAACAGTGAAAAGATTTATGACATATTCTTCCTGCACTATACACTGGCAGGAAGAAAGTTACTATTTGAAGGTGATTTCCAATGACACAAAACTTGAGATTTCTGATGGAGTTACACTATCTAGGTATGTAAGTGTAAAAAAATGCTGAAATATAAGTTTTTCAGCATTTTTTTTGCATTTTTTTCTGGATTTAAAGTAACAAAACAAAAACTAATCCATATTGCAGTTTGGAGTTGTTCAGAAATTAAACATTTCACCTCTTCATTTTGGAAGCTGTCAGTGCAATTTTTTATGTGCAGATAATAATTCCTGGTTTTGTATTGTGTGATCTGCTATATTTTAACTGGGAAAAAGTTCTCTATGCAAATATTAAGAGTTAATATCAAATATACAGTAATTGTGGATTATATGTTAAACTTTTAAATTATTTCCAGTGCAGCTACCTGTTGCAATGGCAACTGCTCCAGAGGAAGATGGTGATGATGAAGATGTTGAGTCTGAAGAACCAGACATAATGTGTCCCCCTGGTAAACATCACTGGGCTCATAACCAGTGTATGGTCTGTACAGTATGTGGAGAATGCACTGGTTATGGAGCCAGCTGTATTGCTAGCGGTAGACCGGACAGAAACCCTGGGCTGTAAGTTAAATGGCATCTGTTTTGACTGATGTTCCATTTTCTGTCTTTATTTTTTTGTTCACAAAGAGTGTTGAAATGCTTTGCAGTCCTTATTTAATAAACAAAATAATTTATCATGGCTATGTCTTAAAGATGGAGTAATGTGCACTGAATGGACAAATTGTTATATACACCCAGATAACAAAATGCAAAGCAGAAGTATCTGGTCCAGTCACATGGGATGCTGAAATTGACAATGACTATAAATAGAGCATATCTATGTTGGAAACTAATCACGAAAAAGTATTCATGGGTAAAAGCGGCAACATAAGTTTGACCGTGGCCAGATAGTAGTTGCAGGAAGACCGGTTGTTCAATCACTGCAACTGCTGAACTGTTGGACATCCAAGTCAGCCCATGGTACATGTATATATACCAAGACTGTGTGAAATACGAGTAAACTTCCAACCAATGGGAGAGATGTGGCTTTAAACTTGAAATTCTTCCTTGAGGTGAGCTCGGATTGTCGCACTTCACTACAAGGAATTGAATAGCTACTGCAGAGCATATAACATCAGAATTTAATGAGTGTCCATAAGATAATGCATAAAGACTTACCAAGAAAACATAGGTTATGGCATTTGATGTCCACATCTTTCCACCTTGTTGACTGCAAGGCTTCAATGGATTAAATTGCTGTTTGCTAAAGCCTATCATAGCTGGATTAAGGACTAAAAACACGTCGTCAAGTCTGACAGATCATGGTATCAACCCTGTCGTGCAGATGGAAGGCTGCGGGTGTGGCGTAAACCGCACAAAGCAAGGGACCCAGCTTGCTAAGTTTGGATCATACAGGCAAGTGGAGGCAGTGTAACAGTTTGGTGAGCGTTATGTGTTAATACCCATTGAGACTTGTGTCAGTGGAGCAAGGTATGTGAGCATTCTTGTAGACCATCTACACCCATTTGTAACTATTTTCTCTCTGCACCATGGTGCCATCTTTGAACAGAACAGTGCCACTCTGCATACTTTCCAGGTGGTGACCAGTTGGCTCAAATGAGTTTACCACACTCGAATGGCCTTCCTCAATTTCTGGACCTCAACTCCAATGAGAATCCGTGGGATGAATTGGAAAGATCTGTTTGAGCCTGACAAGCCTCACTGGCAACCATGGATTCTTTATGGCAGGCAATCTTCTCTTCATGACATAGGTGGCAATACCTCCTGTGTTTTCAACACCTCACTGAATCCTTACTGAGACATCTGGCTGCTGTTGTAGGGACAAAAGGTGGAGCAACAGGTTATTAGGTAGGTGTGTATAATAATTGTCCATTCAGTTTACAAATGTTAAACACATCCTTAAAACAACAATGCATTTTTATTCTTATATATTTGACAAATTATAGATAGTCCTTTTGTACAACCAGTGCTTTGTGCATAATATATTTGCACCACTAAACTACCTTTTGTACATTGAATTTCGACTTTCGTGCAGCAGCAGATGAACAAACATTTTGAACTATTGTATGATGAGGAAAATGAAGATGTGCATGATATCCTTGAAGAGTATGGAGTTCAGTTAAAAATCCTGTACTATTTACTAGTGATATCTCAATAGTAGATAAACGTAGAGGAATATTTGTATATAGTAGGCATGATCAAATGAAACCCATTCAAGCGTCTTTATTAAGATTAACAGAAAGGTACATCCTCAGGTGTGGCAGAATTAAACAAAACAAAGCAATGTATAAGGAAGCAAGAATGCACCAGTGTTCATTAGAAGAAATCACTGTAGGCATTCAGACACATATCCCACTGCTTTGGGGAGACTGCGGATATCGTCCATGAAGGACGACTTTGGTTGCTCCTTGAATCATTTGGTCACTGCAGTCATGACATCTGCAACAGAGTGGAATAGTTGTCCCTTTTTAAGAATCCGAACAAATGAAAGTCGCATGGTAACAGATCGGGACTTATAGGCTGTGTGGTGCAGAACCTCCCACCCTTTCTGTGCTGACGCATCCTGCACAATGTTTGCAACATGTAAACGAGCATTGCCGTGCAACAGAATCACACCATGTGAAAGCATGTCGGGTCGCTTATTCTTGATGGCTTTATGCAGCTTGTCCGGCGTGTCCTTGCAGTGGTTGACATTGATGTTCATATGAGGCTCTTTAAAGTCCACCAACAAAAGCCCTTCATGGTCAAAAAATGCGGTCAGCATAAATTTTGCGGCGGAAGCCTGTGGCTTGTGAATGTGTTTTGGTGATCCAAGATGTTTCCCTTGCATGCTTGCTGGACTGCTCAAAGTTTGGCACCACGATTCGTCACCTGCCATTATGCGCGACAGAAATGCATCGCCCTCCACTTTGTAATGCAGCAATTGGTTCAAACTTCAATCCATGCTTTCTTTGCCGCGCCGGTGGCGCAGCGGTCTAAGCGATGGCCTCTGATCATTCGTCCGTAAGGGGTCTGGGCTCAAATCTCAGTGAGGCATGGATGTTGTGTTTGTCTTACGGCACTGGCTCTCTCCCTTCCCTGGAACCAATGACCCTAAATTAGGGCTGGGCGACTGCTTATAGCCCATTTGAATTGCTCACGGTGGTCGTTAAACCTAAAAAAAAAAAAAACATGCTTTCTTCCTTGTGGTGGTCGGTCAGCATCCGTGGGATTAATTGTGAAAACCTGACACTGCAGTGTCTTTGTAACCATAGTTTGAACTGTCCCAAATGACAGCGAATCCCTCTGCCAGCAAACGTAATCTCGACGGTGGTCCACCCGTATTGCTGCATCAATATTGGCGATGGCTTAGCCTGTCGCAACAACATGCGCCTGGCTTTGCCGCAGATATTTCATTTCCTCGCATCCTTCATGAAATATTCGTTCCCAGTTCATCGCTGTTCTCTTAGACGCACATGCTGCGATGAATGTTGACTGGTCTACATCCTTCCACTGTTAGGAACTGAATCGCCGCTATGATCCACCTAGAGCAGATTTGGAGTCGCGCCGGCCGCGTCTTCAACGATCTGCACCACTAATCGCACACATGAGGAGAAAGAACACGTGCTCACTTGTTCATTGCTATGCTCTTTTCATGTGAGCTGTGACTTCATTCTGCTCCCTGTACACTGGTCCATGTGACATGGTATGAACAGGTTTCATTTGATCACACCTCATGTATACACCGATGACCCATTACATTACGACCACCTACCTAACGGGCTGTAAGGACCCCCTTTAGCCCACAAAACGCTGGCCACTCAGTGAGGCATTGATTTGATGAGGTGACGATAGATATCCTGGAGTATCTGGTACCATAATGATAACAGCATGTCCTCCAGTTCCTGTACGTTTCGTGGTGGTGGTGATTTAGCGCGAACCCACTTTTCAAAGTTGAACCACAAATGTGCATAAATAAATACATTGCTCTTTCCACATTCCAGAAACGCACAGCAACTGAAAAATTGTTTTTCAGCCGCCTCTGTGGTTCAATTCAAATGTAACTCACTCGGCTAGATATCAAGAGTTCCGTGGTTCAATTCCACAGCGGTGGCTGAAAAACAATTTTTCGGTTGCTGTGTGTTTCTGGAACGTGGAAAGAGCAATGTATTTATTTACTGTCGCCACATATTTGGAGGATTTTCACAAATGTGCAGTTGGCTTCATGTCAGATGAATTTGGAGGCCAGGACATTAACAGTCAGTAGCATGTTCCTCGAACGACTCCTTGACGATTCTGGCAGTGTGGCATGGCACATTATCCTGTTGGTAATGGCCATCACCAGCAGGGAACATAGATGCCATGAATGGGTGAACTTGGTCTGCAATGGTGTTCGGATACCTGACGGCACTCGGGGATTGTGATGTTTGGATAACGGGGCTAAAAGTGTCCGAAGAAAATGTCGCTCGCAGCATAACATCTCCGCTGCCGGCCTGTTTCCGCCCAACAGTGCATCCAAGTGCCATAGCCTCCTTTGGTAATTAGTGTATCCATGCTCAGACATCTACGTGATGCACCAGGATTCTTGACTTGTCAGACCAGGCCACTTTCTTACAATCGTCCACGGTCCAATTTCGATGATCTTGGGCCCATTTCATGAATTGTTGATGTCTTGCATTGAGCATGGAGAACCAGCTGGGTCTTTGGCTACGCAGGCCCATGCACAGAAGACTGTGATGAACTGTGTGCTGTGACACATTGCCCTGACCACCACTGTTGTTGTTGCTGCTGCTGCTGCGGGGGATTTGTCGCCTGCGGTCACTGTGAACAATGCGCTACAGTCTCTGCTCCCCTCTGGAATCGATGAGCTGCGAACGACACATGGCTGGAGGACACTTTATCATTTGGCCATCTGTGCACCACTTTTGATACATACTCACTACAGCAAGACGTGAACAACTCCCAAGTCGTGACATTCCAAGATTGTAGTTCCGTGGCGCCGTCAGTCACATTTTGTCCCTTGTCAACCTCTGATAAATTGGCAGCTTTTCCCATTCTGACTCCAAACACTACTAACTGAAAGCCGGTCCTCTGGTTGTATATATACTGCTCTGTGAACTTCACCTGCATCACCATTCAGTCTCCAGTCGCACATTTCTCTAGGCTGGGGGTGGTCATAATGTAATGGCTCATCAGTGTGTGTGTGTCATTGTCAACCATTATCAATCCACTGCTGGATGAAGGTCTCCCCAAGTTTCCTCCACAACGGTCTGTCTTGTGCCAGTCTCCTCCATGTCACCCCTGCATACTTTCGAATTTCATCCACCCATCTCCCATGTGGTCTTCTTCTGGGTCTTTTCCTGTCCCTTGGAATCCAATCTAAAATTTCAGCTGTCCATCGATGATCTGTCCTTCTGGCAGTATGTCCAGCCCATTGCCATTTCAGGGATTTAACTCTGATCATGATGTCTTCCACGCTTGTCATTTTACGGATTCACAAGTTCCTCTTCTTATCTCTCCTGGTTACACCAAGCATGCACCTCTCCATGCTGCTTTGAGTTGTCTGCAGCCTTTGTATGTCTCTTTTAGTTAAGGTCCACGTCTCTGCACCATACGTAAGCACTGGAAGGATGCATTGATCAAACACTTTTCTTTTAAGACATAATGGCATATTGCTCTTGAAAATTATGCTGTTTCTTCCAAAAGCTCTCCAGGCAAGTTTTGTACGCCGATTAATTTCTTCATCAATGTGACCCTCACTTGATATCTGCTGTCCAAGATAAACGTATGTGTCTGTTATCTCCAGCTTTTCTCCATCAATCGATAAATCTTCATTTCTTGTAAAAGCATTGAACATCACTTTTGTCTTCTGAAAGTTCATTTTTAATCCCACTTCTTTACTCTTGTCAGCAAGTTCCTGGATCATACTCTGCAGTTCTGATGGGCTAGTTGCAAAAATGACTACATCATCAGCAAAACGAAAGTGGGTTAGATAATCTCCATTAATCTTTATCCCCTTGTTTTCCCAGTTCAGTGATTGAAAGTAATTTTCCAACGTGGCATTAAAGAGCTTCGGAGATATGGTGTCACCTTGTCTCACTCCTTTTCCAATTTTTATGTGTGTTGTATTTTCAAACAGCCGAATCTTTGCACTTGCATTTTCATAGATGTTATTAATAATATTAATGTATGCATCTTCAATACCGCAGGTTTTCAGAGCCATTGTAACTGCTGATGGTTTCACCAAACCAAAGGCTTTTTCATAATCCATAAAAGCCATGCACAGTGGAAGTTCATATTCCCTCGCTCTTTCAATTAGTTCTCTCAGTACGTGGATATGATCTATTGTGCTGTAGCCACTCCTGAATCCAGCTTGTTCTCTCGGTTGAGCCATGTCCAGTGTTACCTTCAAGCGGTGTGAAAGAACTTTAGTGAAGATTTTATAAACCACTGATAGGAGGCTGATAGGTCTGTAGTTCTTGAGATCCTCAATGTCACCTTTTTTTATGTAGCAAGATCATTGTAGCATTGTTCCAATCCTCAGGAATCTTCCCTTCATTTACCCCCCCCCCCCCCCCACATATATATATATATATATATATATATATATATATATAATGAAAATATTACAGAACAAAAATTTCAAAACAAGTGAAAACTGGAACAGGTTGCCGTCAACAGGAGAGCATCAACCTGTGGGAGTGGCGTTTCTAGTACCAACAAAATGGCAAGGCAAGCCAAAATTGTCGGTTGGTCATGCTCCCTAGGCCACAAAACAAAATTCTAATAAGCACAAAAATTCCAAGAATCAAATTTATAAAACTAAAAAAAAAAGAATTAAAAGCTTACCGGCAGAACAAAACCCGCCATGACAAAAAGTCAAACAAGACTGAACAGAGCACCCACAAGAACCCAAATATATACACTGATAAAAAAAGGTGGTCACAGTTAATCAACTACCTGGTAAGCCAAGAAATGTGTGAATTGACGATGCAAAACTGTGTATGTAGATAAGATCTTCAGCTATCAGGGACCCACCAAATAGCACTTTACGTTGCCTATATACTTAAGTCGTCTTTAATAGCTGAAGATCTTGTCTACATACACAGTTTTGCATCTTGTCAATTCACACATTTCTTGGCTTACCAGGTAGTTGATTAACCATGACCACCTTTTTTCATCAGTGTATATATTTGGGTTCTTGTGTGTGCTCTGTTCAGTCTTGTTTGACTTTTTGTTATGGCGGGTTTTGTTCTGCCGGTAAGCTTTTAATTCTTTTTTTAGTTTTATAAATTTGATTCTTGGAATTTTTGTGCTTATTAGAATTTGGTTTTGTGGCCTAGGAGCATGACCAACCGACAATTTTGACTTGCCTTGTCGTTTTGTTGGTACTAGAAAGGCCACTCCCACAGGTTGATGCTCTCCTGTTGACAACCTGTTCCAGTTTTCACTTGTTTTGAAATTTTTGTTCTGTAATATTTTCATTCTATATAAGCTACTACATGAGGTTTAGCTGCCTTCGGCACTTCTCATGGTATTAGCATTTTTTGTCTAATTTTTTTTGTGTTAAAATAATTTATTTATAAGGTAATTTTTTTGTTTTATTTATGTACTATTTATATATATATATATATATATATATATATATACACTATCTACCAACAAGTAATTGGACACCTGTGATAGCAAAGGAAAACAAAGTTTATTCACCTTCAATAGTTGGTGGAGCCTCCACGAGCAGCGATTACAGCTGCGATCCTCCGGAGCATACTCTTAACCAGGCGTTGTACGACGGCTAGCGGTATTTTCTTCCACTCTGCTTGGAGAAGACAGGTCAGTTCCTTCACCGATTTTGGACGGTGGGCATCCCTTAAGTCGACGCTCCAAATCTTCCCAGAGGTGCTCGATAGGGTTAAGGTCCGAGCTCTGCGCAGGCCAGTCCATTCATTTAACCCCATTGTCAACATACCCCGCCATGGTGGACCTTGCAACATGGCTGGTGGCATTGTCATCCTGAAAGTAACATGAGTCCACCCCGTAAAACTGCCACAACGTAGGAAGCGCATGGTCATCCAAAATGGTGCAGTAGGTCTCGGCGTTGAGTCTACCAGGAATTGCGACCAAGGGTTCCATGCTATACCAGGAGAAATGCCCCCATAGCATAACTCCACCGCCGCCGAACTTCACAGTTGGCACAATACATTCTGGCAGGAGGTGTTCTCCAGGCAGACGCCAAACCCAGACCCTGCCATCCGAACGATAGAGGGTGGACCTTGATTCGTCGCTCCAGAGAACCTGTTTCCACTGTTTAACGGTTCACTGTCTATGTTCTTTGCACCACGTTAGCCGAGCAGTGCTATTGGACTTGGTGATCAAAGGCTTGTGGGCGGCAGCACGTTCATGATAACTGAGCAGACGGGCTTCCTTACGGATGG
Organism: Macrothele yani; assembly: GCA_039090855.1. Taxonomy (NCBI): domain Eukaryota; kingdom Metazoa; phylum Arthropoda; class Arachnida; order Araneae; family Macrothelidae; genus Macrothele; species Macrothele yani. The sequence continues at coordinate 47,943,716 of CM077004.1, forward strand.
TATTCATCAAAAGAACATTCCCGGATGCCTGTTGAAACTCCTCGCAGATGTGGCCCATCGATTTGGTGCAGTTCTTCCAAATTTCTCTGGCCAGCACCCGTCTGTCTCTAACTCCCAGTTTTGTGGGTCTGCCGTGTCGGTCACATTCAGACAGTCGCCTCTCATCTTCCACTTGCCAATCAGGTAGCCCACTGTCGATTTTGGGTACTTCAACTCGCTGGATATGTCACGTATGGATCGGCCATTTCTGCGATACCTGACGATTACACCTTTCTCGAAATCAGAGCTCCGAACTGCGTGGCATCTTGCATGCAACTGGTTGCATTGTTGTTTCCCACACGATATTTAACGGCGGCGGCCGTGACGTGTATCGGGACCGCAGATATCGTCGATTGCAGGGGTGTCCAATTACTTGTTGGTAGATAGTGTATATACACTATCTACCAACAAGTAATTTCCCACACGATATTTAGCGGCGGTATATACACTGGTATATACGGTAAGGAGAAAAGGAGATCTCATTGAACTGAAAAGTGGACATCTCTTCTACTACTGTGGGACAGATACTGGCAGAACTAGTGGTGTTGGATTTATAATAAACAAGAAACTGAAGGATAAAGTTGTAGAAGTTGAAAGTTCCTCTGACAGAGCTGCAAGACTCATTATCCAACTCTCGAGAAGATGCAAGGCTCAGATTATTCAAACTTTACACCCACCACAAGTCATCCTGAAGAAGAAATTGAAGAATTCTATGAGTAAATTCGTCATCTAAGTAATAAAGGTAAGCAGCACTTGAAGACAATTATGGGAGATATCAATGCAAAAATAGGGCAACAGAATGGAACTTCAGTAGGTAAATTCGGTCACGGCAAAAGAAACCAGCGTGGAAATACTCTAGTTGAGTTTGCAGAGGCAGAAGGGTTTTTCATCTTGAACTCCTTTTTCAAGAAAAAGCCACACTGGAAATGGACGTGGAGACATCCAAATGGGACAAGTGAAATTGATTTTATTATGTGTAACAAAAAATTCGTCATAGAAGACTGCAGTGTGCTAAACAAGTTCAACACAGGTAGTGACCATAGATTGGCGAGATGTAAGATGCACCTCAACACTAAACTTGAACGTGGCAAGCTCATAAGACAAACATAATGCATTGACATAACCAACCTTAAACACCATAATACCTTCAAGTTGGAACTGAAGAACAGATTCTCTGCTTTAGAAGGCCTAACATCGGAAGAAGTGGATATTTCTGAAGTTAACAGAAAAGTAACCAAAGCTCTTATGGAAACAGCAACAAAATTAGCTGGGTCTAAGAACAAGTTGCATGTGAACAAATTATCAGGGAAAACCAAAATGTTGATGCAAAAAAAGAAGAGATGAGGACAACTAAAGAAGTGACTTCCAAAGTGGAATATATAGAGCTATGCAAGACAATACATAAAAGTATCACTGAAGATGTAAGGAAATTAAACTGTGAACTAGTGAGGAAAGCAATTGAAAACAACCAAAGCCTAAAGATAGCAAAGGGACATCTCAGTAAGGGAAGAAAACCGATTATGGCACTGAGAAAATATATTTCTGTAACAAGAAATAAAGGCGAAATTTTGACAACAGTGAAAGATTTCTACTCCAAATTATATGAAAGGGATGATACATGTAGTCCAGACATCATGAAAGGTACCAGAGTTCTCCCAGTCCTCCCAGCAGAAGTTGCTCATGCAATCAAGAAAATGAAGCGGGCAAAAGGTCCAGGTGAAGATGGAATTACTGTAGACATCATACAAGAAGCAAGTGGAGAAATCGAAACAGTACTCACCCAAATTTTCACTTGATGCCTTAATGAAGGGAAGATTCCTGAGGAGTGGATCAACGCTACAATGATCCTGCTACATAAAAAAGGTGACATTGAGGATCTCAGGAACTACAGACCTATCAGCCTCCTATCAGTGGTTTATAAAATCTTCACTAAAGTTCTTTCACACCGCTTGAAGGTAACACTGGACATGGCTCAACAGAGAGAACAAGCTGGATTCAGGAGTGGCTACAGCACAATAGATCATATCCACGTATTGAGAGAACTAATTGAAAGAGCGAGGGAATATGAACTTCCACTGTGCATGGCTTTTATTGATTGTGAAAAAGCCTTTGATTTGGTGAAACCATCAGCAGTTACAATGGTTCTGAAATCCTGTGGTATTGAAGATGCATACATTAATATTATTAATAACATCTATGAAAATGCAAGTGCAGAGATTCAGCTGTTTGAAAATACAACACACGTAAAAATTTGAAAGGGAGTGAGATAAGGTGACACCATATCTCCCAAGCTCTTTAATGCCACATTGGAAAATGTCTTTCAATCGCTGAACTGGGAAAACAAAGGGATAAAGATTAATGGAGATTATCTAACCCACCTTCGTTTTGCTGATGATGTAGTCATTTTTGCAACTAGCCCATCAGAGCTGCAGAGTGTATGATCCAGGAACTTGCTGACAAGAGTAAAGAAGTGGGATTAAAAATGAACTTTCAGAAGTCAACAGTGATGTTCAATGCTTTTACAAGAAATGAGGATTTATCGATTGATGGAGAAAAGCTGGAGATAACATGTACGCTTATCTTGGACAGCAGATATCAAGTGAGGGTCACATTGATGAAGAAATTAATTGGCTTACAAAACTTGCCTGGAGAGCTTTTGGAAGAAACAGCATAATTTTCAAGAGCAATATGCCATTATGTCTTGAAAGAAAAGTGTTTGATCAATGCATCCTTCCAGTGCTTACGTATGGTGCAGAAACGTGGACCTTAACTAAGAGACATACGAAGGCTCCACATGGGAGATGGGTCGATGAAATTCGAAAGTATGTGGGAGTGACATGGAGGAGACTGGCACAAGACAGACCGTTGTGGAGGAAACTTGGGAAGACCTTCGTGCAGCAGTGGATTGATAATGGTTGATGATGATATATATATATATATATAAATAAATAAACCACAAAGGAAGTTTGTTCAGCTTATGAGTAAACTGAACTTAAATGTCAGCACTGAACACATGGATGTGCAGAATACATCTCACTTGAGCATCTGAGAAGTAGTAGGATGAATTGAAAAAACCTATTACAAATATATTTTTAATAGTTGGTGTAAAAAATATTTTGTAGTATGTCTATTTTATCTGTTGGGTACAGGATTATTGCCTGTATCATGTTTTTTTTTTTTAAGTATTGCCAGTGACTTCAACAAGGCATAGAAATTTGTTTTAGTGTGTATTTTTTTTAGCATCTGTTTTTACAGTGTAAACACTGATTGTTGGAAATATGTGTATACTCAGTGAAAGGACAATTTATTATACAACCACTTAATAACATATGAGCCCACTTTTTGTGCCCACAATATCACAACCACATGGTGGCATAGATTGTAGCAAGTGCTAAGAATGTTCAGGTGGTACTACGGCATGTAATTCAAAGGCAGCCATACATAAAGCACTGGGAGTAATTGGTGGTGGGTGGCAAGCTCAAATGTATCTTTCGACTTCATCCCACAGATGCTCAATTTGATTCAAATTGAGTAATTATATTCTCACTTTCTCACCACTAATTTTGATTTTTTCACCTGGTTAAAAAAAGTTAAGCCTTTTTTTTTTAAAAAAAAATCAGTTTCGTGTACAAGCTTTGTGCAGTGATTATGGTCTGAACTGGTACAGTCGACCTGAAAAGGTGGCCCATGTAAACCCATACCAGAAAATTACCCCATCTTTATCTACCTGTAACAGCCTGATCTGAAAGTTCGGGTATACGTTCATGTATTTTATATGCCAAACATGCATCTGATGCTGTAGTGCTGTAGTTGGAACCTCAGTTAATCATACAAAGCTGTTTCCAGTCTTCCGTGGTTCAGCGGCAATGTTTCTTCACCCCCTGAAATCTCAGCCCAGTGATGTGCTGTCAAAAAGAGTACTTGATATGGCAGGGTTGCCAACTGCTCCGAATTTTGTGGAATTTCTCCAGAAAAACACTAAAACGCTGCAGCTCTGCAAAGTTGTTCTTTTGCTCCGGAAATAGTCATAATCCATAAAATACGTAAAATCCTCTTAATTGAGCATTAAGCAAAAAAAAAAAAAAAAAAAAAAAATCTGAGATTTTCCTCGTCTTAATACCAGGGATGTTCAACCTCCAGCCCACGTTCGTGTCGCGTATCCGGCCCGCCGAAAGTTTGGAAGTGGTTCGAAAGGGCGTTGTGATCTCCAACTAGAGGTCTGCGCCAGAGCAAAAAACACAGCGACTTTCACTAGTGATTATGTTCGTGTAAAAATCGATGTAAAATTTTTGATTAGCGATTATTTGAATAGTCAAAGTCGGATTTCTTGGGATTTTGACCATTTCCCAGTACTTCATTGTGCGAATAGGCGCATCGATCAAATAGTTGCGGCGGCGGTGGCGGCGCAGTGAAAAAGGTCTGCGGCCGGAGCAAACCTCTATCCCCAATGTGGCGTTGAATATTTCCTGGCAAGAAATCTCAGATAACAATAGCAATATAGTTATTTCCGTAGCGAAAAAAAAAAAAAAAAGATTTAAAACATTTCTTGCGAGGAAATGTTTAAATCTTTTTTTTTTTCCCCTTCCGCTATGCAAATAGCGATATTGTTATCGTGCTTACATATCGTCAGCAATGAGTGTTGGAACACTTTGTAGTTTGGAAACAATCTTGGCGCCTGATTAAAAAAAAAAAAAAAAAAACCCACACAGGATGAATTCCGAAAATCGTCATTTTCAAGAGGTTTATACAAATATTGTTTTGTGCAACAAAACAATTCACTTATTTGTCTCTTGTGCAATGCTTCAGTAGCAGTGCCAAAAAAATTCTACGTGAAGAGACTTCAGGAAACGCAGCATATAAAGATTTGATCATGAAACGCAGCATAAGGACTTTGTCATGCAAGGTCAGAAACGCGAGCAGAAAATTAAATCTCTGAAGCGGTCGCTAACCATCTAGCAAAATATCTTTAAAAAACAATCTGCAGAACTGGATGCAGCTGTTAAAAGTAGCCTAGAAATTTCTTCTTTAATAGTGTTGCTAATTGAAAAATATCCTGCTTTTAAAACCAAAAGAAGTGTGTGTTATCAGACTGTGTTCACCAATGAAGTACTGCAGAAGACAAAAAAAGCCACATATTTATCTCTAAAATGTACAGGTAAGTGAAAAATAAACTATACTGGCTTAATAGAAATGATTGTTAATTCCAAACATTTCGGATATTTCTTGCACATATTTTTATAACTGCTCCTCAATAAGGCAAAATGCTCCTCAAAATTTCTATGGCTGCTCCTCAAGCTGTTCTTGAAAAGTTGGCAACCCTGGTATGGGCTTCACACAGTCATTCCATTGTGTCTTGATTCTTTTTGCACAAACCAGCAAGCAGAGCAGATCAGATGTAGAGGATTTTAGGAAGGGAGTGTCTGACCCCAGGTCTTAAACAACCCTTAGGAACAGGAAACTAGAATATTTGGGCTAGAGCGCCCGATAGGAAAGTGACACGGAAGCGAAGTAGAAAGGGGGAGGAAGGTGCTCTTATTTATTACAGGGAGGGGGGGGCAGTACCCGGTATCAGACGACTTAACGTGCCCATCCGATGCATGGCGGATATTTAGTGGATCGAGCGTTCGTACCTGCCTGTGATCGAACCTGAGACCTTTTCCGTGGCAGTCACGAACGTTGCCCACTAGGCCACCTGCGGCCCTAATCAGCAAGCAGCCAGGGAAATGTGGCTTTATTAAGCATTATACTCTCCACTATGGCCATCCAATCTGATGTTACAGTATAGGAGAGGTGGCACTCACACCTTGAACAACAATGGCGTGCTTATTGCCAAATTTCCCTGGCTGCTGCCAGTCGTGCCGATTTCACTATGGTTCTGGTGCACACATGTGACTAACACATGGAAATTGTGGATGTTCTACAAATGCAGAGATGGTGCACCAGATTTTCCTTGCACCAACTATCTGCTCATAATCAAACTTACTCTGTTTACCAATCATCACAGGTATGCTATATAGCATACATATCCTGTTTATGGTCCTCAGGGAGTTTAAGTTGGCCACATTGTGGGGAGTATGGCTGGATTGTAGATGAGTGTGATGTGTACAATAAATTGTGCTTGCTTTCAAATATATATGTTAATGCTGTGACTCTAAATATTAATTTTACCTGTTGATTGATCCACCCATCAACAGGTAAGATTCATTTTTTATTTACTAATTGTTTATTAGTTGTTATTGTCACTCATTGTTGAAACTGTTTTGTCTTTGTTAATTGAAATTGATTTACATTTATTTTAATCTAGTGCCTGTGGCTGTGGTGCTGGTGATTCAGGTTGCATGGAGTGTGGCTGCTGCCGAACTTGTGCCAGAGAAAATGACCAGGATGTAGATGTTGCTGCTGCAGCTTGGGGTCAGTTGGTTGCTGGTGGAATGGTGGATAACAAGCAGACTGATATTATTGTCTTTGATGTCAGATATGCTGGTATACAGTATTTTCACTTGCATTTTGTACACTCTATTCAGCAGTATGTTTAGCATTAAAATCCAGAAGCACTGTATGCAGGATTATGGGAAATTTCTTGGACAGCCACCATTTCCCCCCAAACCTACCTTTGTAAATGGTTAATTCTTTGAACTTGTGGCAAAATAATGGTTCTTTTGGGCTAAATTTTGATATAGCAATCTTTCATACATCAATAACACATCACCTAGATACAGGGTGTCCCACTAGCTACCGAGCGAGCATTTCTTTAATAATATTAACACCAATGAAGATATTGAAACGAAATTTGAAGTGGACTTACCTCATTTCGTGTGAAATGTGATGACATCACAACATGTGCTGGAAGTGGCCACCATTTGCATCCAGACAGCATTGAACTTGGCTCACCATATTGTGGGAAGTCCTTGCCAGTACGTCTGCCGTCGCAGCCTGAATTCCTTCGGTGATGTTTGCTTTCAAGGCATCTATGGTCCACGGGTTTCTTTTGGTAAACTCTCTCTTTTAGATATCCCCATAAAAAGTAATCGGGAGGCGTCAGATTGGGAGAGTGCAGTGGTCGTAGACCCTTCGAAATGACGTGGTCACCGAAAAAGTACTGGATTTCGGCCATACTGGTGTGTGATGTCACTCTATCATGCTAGTAACATCCAATGGAGAATTCGTTGTCCAGTTGATTTAAAAGGTGTTGAAGATTTCCATATATGCAGGTGTTGTGATGGTTGTATGGAAGATGGATCAATTATGTGGCACCAGGTCATCCCATACCAAACACCAATTTTCTGTGAATGAAGGAGTTCTTTACGTATCGTGTTGGGATTTTCACTGGCTCAAATACGGGAATTTTGAGAATTGATGTATCCGGACAGGTAAAATCGCGACTCATCCGTGAACCACGTGTAGTCTGTAGTCCAAAATGTCCGGATTTTCATGAAGAAATGTCTGAAACTATCGATAGTATGTTGCTCGTTTCACGTGGTCAGGCTCTTTCAGATTGTAGATCACAGAGATACGGTATGCATGAAGCTTCGCTTTTCTCACAGCACGTTGACAAGTGCTTTTGGAAAACCCTGTTTTCTGTGACAGTTGGCGAAGTGACTTCCTGGGAGACGCAAGTAGTCTGCCCTTTACATTCTGGATAATTTCCTCGGACATTTGTGGACCTCCTGCGTGGTCGTCTAATAGTCCCCTTGGTTTCCAACTTCTTCAACAATGCCCAAATGATGGACTTGCTCGGCGAATGTCTGCCTGCAAACCTCTCCAGGGATTGCTGTTGACAAGACTTTATCGATTCTGTTTTCCAATAAGTGTGAACAATAAACACTCGCTCCTCCAGACATTTTCACACGAACAGCCACGAGCACTCACTATGGACAACCGAATTGTGTAGACACGCTCAACAAAATGGCATAACAAGGCAGCAGAAAGGCACATCCAGCTGGCTGGTGGACTGCTCCTCAGTGGCACCACACTTAGGAATGTGTCTACCTCTAAGGAGCACTCCGGCTGGCTGGCGGATAGCACCGGGTTCAATGCTGTCTGGACGAATCGATATATATATATATATATACATACATACACTGAAGTGCCAGAAAAACTGATACAGACGAGCTTATGCAAAATACATAGCAACATCACCTATGCGTGTACTCGGTTGTGTCTGCCAGTGCGTATATAAAGCGATAGACACCCTTGTCAGCTATCACAGCTGCTTTCGGCATGAGAATGACAGGTAATAACGATTTAAGCGATTTTCAACGCGGGGTCATAGTTGGCGCTCGTCAGATGGGCCATAGTGCAGGGTGATCAATTTAAACCAGTACCATGTGTTTTACTTAACTTTTTTAAAAATAACAAAATCATACAGTAAGTTGAGAATTATACATGTGGTATTGGAGAATCCTTTTATCAAAGCAAATGTTGGAATTGTCCTCCATTTTCTTGTAAACACAGTTGAACATGCCGAAACATATTTAGTGATGTCTCATGTAGAGTACGAGCAGTAACATTGCCAATTTCAGTCTTGATTGTTTCATGCAATGCATCCAATGTTTTTGGATGACTTTTGTAAACTCTATCCTTTAAGTAGCCCCCATAAAAAAAAAAGTCGGGAAGTTAAGTCCGGAGATCGGGGAGGCCATATGTTTTTTGAAATGAATCTGTCATCAAAGAAGCTGGTTATGAGTTCCATTGAGACTTTCGATGTGTGACACGTAGTGCCATCCTGCTGAAAGTAGCCCTCTGTCAATTCAGTGTCATCAAGTTGTTCCATAAATTCATTGAATATGCGGCAATAAACGTTAGTGTTGACAGTCTCAGAGAAAAAAATGGGGCTAATAATTTTCGTAGACTAAACCGTACACCATACACCAACCTTTTGTGAATGCATCGGTGTTTCACACATAATGTGTGGGTTTTCGGCAGCCCAGTATCTGCTGTTTTGCGAATTGACGTAGCCTGACAGATGAAACCAGGCTTCATCCTTAAACCATGTGATAGAGAGAATATCAGATTGCAAATTAAGAAAATTTTGAAATCATTTGCAGTAACTTACTCTCTTTCCCTTGTCCGGTTCCTGCAGCTGATGGATTACGTGCACTTTAAATGGTCGAATATTCGCTTTTTTTGCTGCCCTTTAACAAGTTTCGTATGAATATCCCGTCTGTTGGCTTAATCTGCGCATTTATTTCGTCGGAGATTGAAGTAAACGTTGCCGGACATCGTCCACACGTGTTTGGGGCATCGGAGGGTGATGGCTACCGCTGAGAAGAGAACCGGGTTGCTCCAGTTTTTTTTGCCATAGACAGAATTGTTGACTTGCTTGGCACATTTCGAACTCCAAACTCTCTTCAAAATGCTCGTTGCGTTTTGATGACAGAATTGGTTACCCAATACGATTTCACTAAAAAAACACACTCTCTGGCACAGAGTACTGCATGTTTCCGAATGCACGCAAGTGAATGACAACGCAACAACAAACAAATCGTGAGCTGAGTTACGGTTAACAATCTTCTTCACGGTGGCGGATTTCATTCTCCACGAGTTGCTGCTTCTATTGAAAAAAGAAGTTCCTTGCGCGATCCCTTGCAAAAATGTAAAGTTTTTTCAGGGTACTGGTTTAAATGGATCACCCTGTATTTTGGAGGTAGAAACGAAGTTCGGATTTTCACGGACGACCATTACAAGGGTGTACCGTAACAACAAGAATTCTGGCAAAACCTCCAACCTACGATACCAGTGTGGCCGCAAAAAGACATTGGGGGAATGTGACTATCGTCGGCTGTCAATAATAGTTTTGCGCCATAGGCGTGCAACACTCTCGCAGGTATCATTGGAATTAAGTGCTGGAGCCTGAACAAGCATCAGCGTCCGGACTGTGCAACGTACCCTGCACGATATGGGCTTTGGGGGCGGACGCTCAACTAGAGTCCCCTTCTTAGGTGCACGACACAGCTATGCTCCTCGCTTGGGCAAGGCAACACCGTCGCTGGACACTTGATGACTGGAAACAAGTAGCTTGGTCAGATGAGTCGTGTTTCCAACTGGATCGTGCAGATAGAAGGATTCGTGTGTGGTGCAAACCCCATGAAGCCATGGATCCTGCCTGTCAACAGGGAACTGTACCGGCTGCATGGTGGGGTGTCCGTAATGGTATGGGGTGTGTTTAGGTGGACTTCACTGGGACCCCTGGTACGTCTACAAACGTCTGTGACCGGCCAACGCTATGTGCACATCCTTTCTGACGAGGTACACCCGTTCATGTCCTGCATTCATGCTGATGGTTGGGTCTGTTTCAACAGACAATGCACCTCAACACAAGTGTCGGAATGCCACATTATGGTTAGAGGAACATTCATCTGAGTTTGGGGTGTTGCCATTTCCACCCAAGTCCCCAGATCTGAACGTGATAGAACACATTTGGGATGCCATGCAACGCGCTATCGAACACAGGAATCAGAGACCTCGGAATACACCTGAATTGTGAAATGCTCTGCAGGAACTATGGTGTGTATTGCCTTTAGCATATTTCCAGAAGCTAGTGGAGTCTATGCCCCATCGTATTTTTGCAGTCCTGCGCTCCCGTGGGGGACCTACCAAGTATTCTGGCACTTCAGTGTATATATAAAGTGTTTTAATACCTTACTGCTCTACTTTTAATTACCTGAGGCTGTATTAAATACATTGCAAAACATTTCTCTCCAGGCATCTTCATGAAAATGGGGGAAGCTTTGTCAGGCATGCACATATACACCAATGAGCCATTATGACCACCCCCAGCCAAGAGAAATGAGTGTGCCTAGAGACTGAATGGTGATGCAGGTGAAGTTCACAGAACAGTATATATACAACCCGAGGACCGGCTTTCTGTTAGTAGTGTTCAGAGTCAGAATGGAAAAACTGCTGATTTGTTGGAGTTTCATGATAAAGGACAAAATTGTGATGGCACAGGGCCTCCCAACTACGATCTCTGAAACGTGGGCTGTTCAGGTGTCGCTGTAGTAAGCATGTATCAAAAGTGGTGCACAAATGGCCAAACGACGAACCGTCCTCCAGCTGTGTGTCGTCCACAGCTCGTTGATGCCAGAGGGGAGCTTAGACTGTTGCGCATTGTTCACAGTGATGGCAGGGCCACAGTGCAACAAATCACCTACAGCTACAACAGTGGTGATCAGGGCAATGTCACAGCATGCAGTTCATTGCAGCTTTCTGCACATGAGCGTGCATAGCCGAAGACCCAGCTGGTTCCCTAGGCTCACTGCAAGTCATCTCCAAGAACGCATGAAATGGAGCCCAAGATTATAGAGATTGGACTGTGGATGATTGGAAGAAAGTGGCCTGGTTTCACGAATCAAGATTCCTGGTTGATCACGTAGACTGCAGAGCCTGGATACACTGATTACCAATGGAGGCTATGGCATCTGGATGCACTGTGGGGCGGAAACAGGCCGGTGGCAGCAGTGGTGTTATGCTGTGAGCGATGTTTTTGTCGGACACTTTAAGCCCCATTATCCCAACATCACAATCCCTGATAGCTGTCAGGTATCTGATCATTGTAGACCAAGTTCACCCATTCATGGCAACTGTGTATCCTGCTGGTGATGGCCATTACCAACACGGTAATGCACCATGCCACTGCCAGAATCAAGGAGTGGTTCAAAGAACATGCTGGTGACTTTCTGTTAAAGCCCTAGCCTCCAAATTTACCTGACATGAACCCAATCGAACATTTGTGGTTTGACTTGGAAACACGGGTTTACGCTAAATCACCACCACCTGGAAATGTACAGGAACTGGAGAACGTGTTGTTGACATTATGGTACCAGGTATTCCAGGATACCTATCGCCACCTCATTGTATCGATGCCTCGCTGAGTGGCCACTGTTTTGCTGGCTAAATGGGGTTCTACAGCTTATTAGCTAGGTGGTCATAATGCAATGGCTCATCAGTTGTACATCATCATAATTGTCATCAACCATTATCTATCCACTGCTGCATAAGTCTTCCCAAATTACTTCCACAACTTTATATCTCGAGCCAGTCTCCTCAATGTCACTTCAAGATGCTTCCAAATTTCATCCACCCATCTACCACATGGTCTTCTGGGAGATTTTTCTCTCTTTGAATCCAGTCTAGTATTTCAGTTGTCCATATGGTCAGTTCTTCTATCATCATGCCCAGCCCATTTGCTATTTTAGCGATTTTACTTTGATCATGATGTCAACTTCCATAATTTTCCTGATCCACGAGTTCCTCTATCCATCCTAGTTAAACCAAGCGTGCACTGCGCCAAGCTTCTTTTATTAGTTTGCAGCCTCTGTATGTCCTTTTTAGTTAGGGTCCTGTCTCTGATTCATAAGTAAGAACTGGAAAGATGCATTAAATAAATACTTTTCTTCTAAGACATGTACGAGTAATTGTAAATTGCTCTTTAAAATTATACTGTTTTTTTCCAAATGCTTCTGCTATGTGGCCCTTGCTTGCTTGGTATTTACTTCTAGAACTGCTGCATCAATCATTAAATCTTCAGTTCTTGAAAAAGCATTGTACATCAACTTTGTTTTCTGTAAGTTCATCTTTAAGCCCACTTCTACACTCCTGTCAGGAAGTTCCTGGACCATACTCTGCAACTCTGAGGGAGTACTTGCAAATATATGTGTATATATACAGGGTGTCTATAAATGAAGTATAAAACTTCAGTGTGCTATTAAAAAAGATACGATAGAAAAAAACTTACTTTAAATTTCAAGAGACTTGGCAAGTGTTAAAGTTTAAGTCAGATGATAGATGGCACCAGGTGTCTCATGTAATGAAAAATCTTGTCAAGCACGGAATACAACAGACATTGCTTACCCAATGGAGAAAGCAACTTGTGTGTTTTGGTTTGCTGAGTCAAAATCTCTAACAACAGTTCAGCGTATGCTCAGAACATAGTACAAAAGACAGCTGCTGACATGAAGGAGCATCAAACAATGGGTAAATAAATTCAAAGCAACAAGAAGTGTCTTGAAAGGCAAAGGCACTGGGAGCCCTTCCATTTCGGATGAAAAAGGTGGAAGACATGTGTAAGGCTTATTTGAAAAGCCTGAAGAAATCTGCCCACGCCACCAGTATTGAACTTGAAATAGCATGAGCAATGGCTCACAAGGTTCTGCATAAACGCCTATGCCTATATGCATATAAAGTGTAGTTAGTGAAAAACTTTGACCAAGTGATCAACCACATTGAAAAGCATTTGGGGTAGACATGCTTAATCGCATTGATGAAGACCCCCCCCCCTTTCGACATTTCACGTTTCTGGCAGAGTGAATAAACATAACTGCCGAATCTGGGGCACGGAGAAACCCCTTGTGGTCATAGCACGAGAGAGACAGCTCGAAGGTTAATGTCTGGGCTGGCCTAATGGAAGACAGAATGATGGGGCCCTTTATCTTCACTGAACCAACAGTTACTGGCAATAGCATACCTGTACATGTTTGAACAATATGCAATTCAACTCCAGGATATTAAAGACATTTACCAGCAAGATGGAGTGCCTCCCCATTTGTCTTTGGATGTATGCAGATCTTTAGACCACCATTTTCCAGAGTGTTGGATTGGACTTTGGGTCCGACGGCATGGCCACCCTGTTCTCCTGATATTATCCCATGATTTTTTTCTTTGGGGCTTTATTGAGGACATTGTGCACAAGAGAAAGATTGCATCTATTACTGAGTTCAAAGAATGGATTAATGCAGCCTTCCTCCTTGTTGCACCTGGCATTCTGCAGCTGATGGGGGTGGAACTGGACTATCGTTTAGACATCCTGCGAGCAACTAACTAATCACACGTGGAGACCTACTGACATTAAAAAAAAAAAAAAAAAAAAAAAAAAACTTTCATGGTTACCATGTGTTTTGACATTAAAAGTAAGTTATTTATTGTAGCTTTTTTTTTCAATAGCATACTAAAGTTGTATACTTCATTTATGGACACCCTGTATATATAGTCTATAAATAATGAAAAAGAAATTCTTGCATTCTGATTGTTTCTTTCCTGTTGTCTTTGAAGAAGTTACTAAAATTGATATTTTCTAACATTAATGTAAGTGAAATCAGTCACCATTGGTCTGTTAACAAAAAGGTGTATAAATGATTTAGAAAGAACTTGTGCATATGATTGATATTGTGGTTTTCAGACATACAGATAGTATGCAGCTCTTTTCTTGCCAATAAAGGGTAGAAGTACCCTCTAATTTTCCTTTTGTAAGGACAAGTCCAAATGTTACTGTAACATTCTTCTTATTTTAAGCAATACTTATAGATTTCTTTTGGTGCATGGTAATGTTGGCATGATATCATTATGCCACTGCATGCACAAGAACTTTTTGTTGTTGTTGAACTGTTTTCTTCCCAAAGTGCTCATAAGGATGAAGTTCGCAGAAAAAAAAATCTCAAAAATATGGTGAACAGAACCTTGATCAAGAGCAACAAAGAAAGTTAGCAAATCTGTAATAATAAAGGGGAATATCACTGTGTGTGTTTCTGACAGCCGTTGCTCCATTGGCAGGAGTCAAAAAATGCAGTTGCCCAGGGCAACCTAAAAAAATTATCTATGCCATCACAGAAAACATCACTGAAGTAATTCAAGAATTTTTTAGCCCTGAAATAAAAAAAGTACTGTTTTTGTATCCCCCTCCCCCCAGGGAGAGATGAGCTAAGGGTAAAACATTATTTTTTTGATGCAAGTGTACATTACTTTATATAATTCCCCCCACCCTCTTGCGGTTTAGTATTTTTTTATTCTGATCACTAAAAAAGTTAGCTGGCCACCAAATTTTAGAATACTTTTCTACTCCTGCTCATTGGGAAATTAAAACACACTTCAAAACTTGTTATGTTGTTTTTCATTGTTGTTCAAATTGCATGGGCTGTTGTCAAGTAGAAATTCCAAAAGGAGGGGCTTGCTAGAAGCAAAAATACCTATGGTGCTGTGTGGACCAGAAAGTTATGAGTTTGACCGCTATGAAGATGCGTATGGTGAATGTGTACATGTGCTACCATTGACACTGGCATGAAAATATTCGCCATGTGCATCATGTGAAGCAAAAAATTTCCCTTATCTGGAAATGAACATGTTAATGTTTTGCTGGTAACAAATACGCACTGCTCTCCCAGTGCATGCAGTGCTTCTTCACCAGCCTCAAGTTGGATGATATTTCCCCCTTTGGTTGATAAGCTATTCTACAGGGTGTGCTTATCAAACTTTTTTTCACTGCATTTCCTCTGAAAGAGGAAATTCATGCCTGCAGCTAGAGCAATGGAAACAGAAGAAGCAAAAATATAAAGGAAAGAAACATTTTATCACCTAATAAAAAGATTCCCCACCCAACAACAACAAATAAAAAAAAAAAAAAAAAAAAAAAATCTGGTTCCTCGAAAGTTAGACCTATTCTTGGGTATATTTAAGGCGCTGATTCCAAAAATGGCATCAGTTTTGCCCTATCAGCTCTAGCTTTGGAGATAGGGCATACCCACCCTCTATGCTGATGTGCAGAAATATTGTTAATTTTTGTGCATAAAGTCAGTGTATATTGTTATTTTAGGAGTGTAAAGCTAGTGTCTGTTAGTCTAATTGAGAGTTTGTGAACAACTATACAACCAGATAATCTAATGCACGTCTGCCAACCTTCCAGGTTTAGGCCGGCAATGCCGGATTTCATTACATTTCCCGGAATTTAGCATTATAAATTAATATTGCTGGATTCCATCATGATTTCCATAGCATAAATTGAAAAGTAACGAAGAAAAGTTTGCAGTTCTTCAAACTTTTCCCCTTGTTACTTTTTCATTTACGCTACGACAATCTTCGAAGTTCTCCGAGGCATCTGCTCATTAGCGGAGAAGCGACCTTTCCCCTCTGAGTTGGCAGTTCTGCTCTGCCGTTGGCAGCGATATTTACTCTTCTGTCCGCTAATGATCTCTGGTGCTGCAGAAACAGGCTTGGCATTGGCCGTACGTACTGACGCAGATTTCTCTTCTGTCGACGGTATCGGAAGTGTGTGGTAGTGTTTTGGTTTATTTGATATACTTCGTCTCTCTTCACAGGATTTTCTGAGAACTTTTTTGTGCACATGTTTAATCATGCGATGGCTGGTAGAAAATATCAGTCTGTTTTTAAGAAGTGTTATACAACAGATTATAAGTGTATAATCGAATCGAGGAAGGGCCAACAATTTGTCTTTTTCTCTATTTGTAGATGCAATTTTTTCCCATTGTCAACTAGGGCAAAGGAGATATCGTTAGTCACATTCGTATGCAAAAACACGTGGACAATTCTAAGTGCGTAGAAAATAACAAAACATAAAATTTTGCTCGAGATAGTTCCTCTTCCGATGCCATTATCCGTGCTGAGAGTTTGTTTACTTCATTCCTCGTGTAACATAACTTACCTTTAAGCTGTGCTGACCATGCAAGTGTGCTTTTTAAGGAAAATGTTCCCAGATAGTAACATTGCAAAAAAGTATGCTTGTGCCAGGACAAAAACATAGTGCATTGTTGCCGAAATGGGGAAATCTTCAAAAAGGGACTTGCAATACTTGCCAAATTTTACGGATTTCTGCATAATTTTACTGATTTGCGGATCAGTCTTTTTTTTTACATATTTTTTTATTATTTCGATTACTAAATCGAAATATTTCAACCCCTGCAACCATCCACTTAATCTACCGGACCTTACGAGCGCTGTGTCACGCGATGTCATCTTTGACTTGCTGACTTCGTAATATTGTGTGGTAGCTCTCTCTCCTCACGGGAGTGCTCAAGTGATGTGCCGAACAGAGTTCGCCAAAATGCGTAATTATGCGTCTAGTATGCATCGAAATTTTTCTCAATGCGTAAAACTGTGCGTCAGGAATTTTTCTCCACGCAAAAACTATGCTTCGAATAATTTTACCAATACGTAAAAATATGCATCGGGACAGTACTTCGTCTTTCAGAAACTGAAGTAAACTAAATAAAGATTTTTTCCGTAATTGTAATATCTTTTTCCTGTGATGCCTCTGTCCAGTATTGTTATATATCATTTTTTCCATAAATATTTGTATTTCAGTTTGAAAACGGAGGAAAATTTCCAAAATCGGAAGTTCGAGGGTGAAAAAATTTCGCTGTGATCTTTTAGGCATGAGAGTGCGACGTCTTCGAGGAATTTCTCCTTTTCCGTTATAATTTGGGGTATCCTCGAGATCGATGCATAACTGAACAAAATTTTTTAAAATATTTTTTAACAGAATTTTTTTTACATTTTGTACATGCATTAACGTAACATTAGTGCTTCAAATTATGTCCATTGATATATCAAACATACAAAAGTATGCTTGCAGGATTTTTCTCTTAAGGTTGGCAAGTCTGCTAAGGTGATCTAATTTTGTTTGCAGATTGAGTAGATGCCATGGCTTCCCCACGAAGAAGTTGCTGGAACCGTCCAGATGTCTTTTGCTACATTTGTGGCGAGTAAACCCTTAAAGAAAGTAGAAAACCTATTTCTGAGTTTGTGAAGAGGGCATATCTTGGTTATTTTGGTGTTTAGCTTGGAGACTAAGATAAGTTGTGGGCTTCCCATATTGTATGCAAAACTTGCACAGAGCATTTACAGCAGTGGGCAAATGGAAAAAGGAGCTCTCTGAAATTTGGAATACCAATGGTGCTGAGGGCACCTAAAAACCACCATGATGACTGTTATCTGTCTTGTCAACATCAAGGGCATCAATTGAAATAATGAAAGCAATTGGACATATCCTGACCTCGATTCAGCAAGACGACCGCATCCACACTCAAATGAGGTACCCATTCCATCTTTCATCCACCTACCAGAGCTGCCAGATGATGAGGAATCAAGCATGTCTGATCACATACAAGATAACAACAGTGGGCAAAGTTAGTGATTTCGTAGAAACTTCATTAATTGCTCAACCTTTTAACCAGGGCTCAAAATTTCAGGTCTAACTCTACTAGCCAAAATTTTTTTCACTCGCCATCACACCACTGTGACACGCAAGAGACAGTGAATTTGCAGCAAGTTTTTTGTTTTAATGATTGTGTATGCAAATATATATATATCATCATCATTGTCAACCATTATCAATCCACTGCTGGACGAAGGTCTCTCCAAGCCTCTTCCATAACGGCCTATCTTGTGCCAGTCTCCATGTTACTCCGAACATACTTTCGAATTTCATCCACCCATCTCCCATGTGGTCTTCTTCTGGGTCTTTTCCTGTCCCTTGGAATCCAATCTAAAATTTTGGCTGTCCATCGATGGTCTGTCCTTCTGGCAGTATGTCCAGCCCATTGCCATTTCAGGGATTTAACTCGGATCGTGAAGTCTTCCACTCGTCATTTTTCGGATCCACGAGCTCTTCTTATCTCTCTGGGTTACACCTAGCTGGCACCTCTCCATGCTGCTTTGAGTTGTCTGCAGCCTTTGTATGTCTCATTTAGTTAAGGTCCATGTCTCTGCACCATACGTAAGCACTGGAAGGATGCATTGATCAAACACTTTTCTTTTAAGACATAATGGCATATTGATCTTGAAAATTATGCTGTTTCTTCCAAAAGCTCTCCAGGCAAGTTTTATACGCCAATTAATTTCTTCATCAATGTGACCCTCACTTGATATCTGCTTTCCAAGATAAACGTACGCATCTGTTATCTCCAGCTTTTCTCCATCAATCGATAAATCTTCATTTCTTGTAAAAGCATTGAACATCACTTTTGTCTTCTGAAAGTTCATTTTTAATCCCACTTCTTTACTCTTGTCAGCAAGTTTCTGGATCATACTCTGCAGCTCTGATGGGGTAGTTTCAAAAATGACTACGTCATCAGCCAAAAGAAGGTGAGTTAGGTAATCTTCAGTAATCTTTATCCCTTTGTTTTCCCAGTTCAGTGATTGAAAGACATTTTCCAATGTGGCATTAAAGAGCTTCGGAGATATGCTGTCACCTTGTCTCAATCCCTTTCCAATTTTTATGTGTGTTGTATTTTCAAACAGCCTAATCTCTTTGCACTTGCATTTTCATAGATGTTATTAATAATAATGTATGCATCTTCAATGCCGCAGCATTTCAAAGCCATTGTAACTGCTCATGGTTTCACTGAATCAAAGGCCTTTTCATAATCGATAAAAGCCATGCACAATGGAAGTTCATATTCCCTCGCTCTTTCAATTAGTTCTCTCAGTACGTGGATATGATCTATAGTGCTGTAGCCACTCCTGAATCCAGCTTGTTCTCTCGGTTGAGCCATGCCCAGTGTTACCTTCAAGCAGTGTGAAATAACTTTAGTGAAGATTTTATAAACCACTGATAGGAGGCTGATAGGTCTGTAGTTCCAGAGATCCTCAATGCCACCTTTTTTATGTAGCAGGATCATTGTAGTGTTGTTCCAATCCTCAGGAATTTTCCCTTCATTAAGGGCAACTGTTTCAATTTCTCCAGTTGCTTCTTGTGTGATGTCTACAGTAATTCCATCTTCTCCTGGAGCTTTTCCCCGCTTCATGTTCCTGACTGCATGTGCGACTTCTGCTGGGAGGACTGGAAGAACTCTGGTACTGGTACCTTTCATGATGTCTGAAGTACATGTATCATCCCTTTCATATAATTTGGAGTAGAATCACTCTTGTCAAAATTTCGCCTCAATTTCTTGTTACAGAACCATCTTCTTTTCTCAGTGCCATAATCTGTTTTCTTCCCTTACTGAGATGTCCCTTTGCTATCTTTAGCCTTTGGTTGTTTTTAATTGCTTTCCTCACTAGTTCACAGTTGAATTTTCTTACGTCTTCAGTGATACTTTTTCGTACTGTCTTGCATAGCTCTATATATATTCCACTTTGTAAGTCACACCTTTAGTTGTCATCATTGCTCTTCTTTTTTGCATCAACATTTTGGTTTTTTCTGATAATTTGTTCACATGCAACTTGTTCTTTGACCCAGCTAATTTTGTTGCTGTTTCCAGAAGAGCTTTGGTTACTTTTCTGTTAACTTCAGAAATATCCACTTATTCCGATGTGCGTGTACACACACACACACACACACACACGGTACAATTCCGAAAATTCGCACAACTTAGTTCCAGAGGTTGTGCAGATTGTAGAATTTTGCGGATTTTAGAAAACCTGTGTGTTTACTAGTACATATGTACTGTATAATACTAGTTCAAATAGGATGGTATGTATGTACGAATTATAGGCTTTCATTTGTTTAATAATTAGTAAAATTAATTAGTAATATGTATTTAATACTGTAATTAGTATTTGAAATTTATATAGATATATACAGTATTTAATAAGTAAGTAAAATATAGGGAACAAATTCATAATACAGTGCTGTATTAATTAATTGAATTTTTATTTACCAGATACTGTATATGTCAATCAAACATTCTGGCTGGCAAACATTCCATCAATGGTCAGTTGTTTTAAATTTGATTTCATTTTAAGTTTTTCCTGAAGTCTATAAATCATCATTATTTCCTGTGCTGAAACACATTTCTGCGGTTCTAAAAAAATAATGTATTGTTCTTCCAACAAAATTCCATCACCTAAGGATATTTTTTTGGTAGTAGAATCTTCGCTGTCAGTGTCTGAATCACCTGCATCAGGATTAATCACACTAGCTATGATTTCATCATCAGTCATTGTTTGGACTTTTGTCTGAAGATTCCATCCATTCAACTATATCTTCTTCTCTAAACGCATTCATCATTGACACATTTGCTTGTTTGGCATATGCTAGCAGCTGCATAGCCTTAGATTTGGCCTAAACTCGTAATCCTCGGGTTCTCAGAGTCAATAAATATTGACGCTGGCCATTACTTATGCCATGCATTTATCAGAGTAGAACGTTTCACATTGTTCCATGAACCTGCTATCAGTCCTTCATTGTGAAATCTTTAATGAACGTTTTGATTGTTTGAAATGATTTATCAGAGTTCAACAGTTTCCTTAGGAATTCTCCTTTGTAGTCACACTTCCAACTGTTAACTATGCCCTGTTCCATGGGTTGAATTAATGAAGTTGTGTTTGGGGGTAAGAACATAACTAACAGTATTTGAAGTTAAATCTTCAGGATGTGCCTTGCCGTTGTCCCATACCAACAAAATTTTACAGTCTGGAGCAAGTCTGACCTCCACCCAGTGCTTTCTGGCATCTTCAACAAAGTGATTATTGAACCAGTCTGTAGCGAGTTTTTTTGGTCATCCACGATTTTTTATTACTGCGGTAGATCACAGGTAAGGCCTTTTTAAGCCCTTCAAAGCTCTAGGACAAGCACTTTTTCCAATCACAAATGGCATACATTTATGATTTCCAGAGGCATTGGAACCAAGAGCAACTGTTACTTTCTTTGCCTTCCTTAACACCAAAAGGTGTTAAGGAAGGCTTCATCAGCACACACTAGAGTATGTCTTGGTAGACAATGCCAGACAAGTTCAGTTTCATCCATGTTATAAATTTGATTAGGAGAAAGAGCTTTCTCCTGGACAAAGTTGGCAAACACATCCAGAAACTCTTCTACAGCTATCTTGTATGCCGATTCTTGCTCCCCTCAGGATTTCAAGTAACTAATTCTATGTCTTTGAAGTGGGATAGCCATCCAACTGAAAAATTACAAGGCTCATCAATCTTCAGTTGCTGATGAAATAGCTTGGCTTTCTCGCATAAGAGTGGACCTGTAATTGGCATACCATCATTATTACGCCTTTGCCGAAACCACTCGTAAACAACAGATCGAGGGTGGAGTTTCTAGCTTCGTGCATCATTTTGCAATCGGCAATTTCAGAATTGCTATCACTCATTGCATAGAATTGCAATATCTTGATTTAGTTTTTCTTAATATCGTACACAGTCCGAACGGCAATACCAAAAATCTCCGCAACATGCTTTGGTGCACCGCCATTATCAAGTTTTTGCAACAAGTCCACTTTCTGCTGAATCGTTAGAGAGCTGTGCTTTCTCTTCACTCCTGCCATTTTCTCAAATTTCCAAACAATTATTAAAAAAAGTTCACCTTAAGACTTGAAACAAGACATGAAAAAAACTGATTCTCACAGCACGTGTACCGGAAAAAAAATGTAAACACTCAATGCTAAGTTGCCAGATGGCCCGCTTGATATGTGCTTTATTTGAACTTCAATCTCTCAATACTGTACCATCATTTTTGACCAAATTTTTTTTATATCATTAGTAATATTTTTCAAATAGAGAAAACACTTAAAGATTTTAAAAACCTTTAAAAAGATCTTAATTTTTTTTTTTTTATGTCAGCTGGAAAATAAAAAATTTCGATTTCTGAAACCTTTAATTTTTACCAGTCTGTAACTGTGACCGGTGTTCGAATCCATGCAGATTTTAGGCAATTGCGGATTTTAAGACTGCAGATTTTCGGAATTGTACATTATGTAAATATACAACTCTGCGATTGTGCTACAGCTGAAATCTCAGAAAATAATAGTAACAAACCTCCAGGTTGTATTAAACCAAGAAAGGCATCAAAAGCCACAAGTTTTAAGTGCTGGAGGAAAATAAATAACTAAAATAACATTTAAAAATGTTGCTCATACACCACAACCCAATCCCCCGTAAAGCGAATTGTCAGCACCTCCACCACCATGCTCCTTTTCTTCATGCATACATAAATACGTTTCCCGGAATCCCGGATGGTACAGCAAAGATTAATCAGAGTACGGATGGGGGAAAAATATCAGTGTTCTTGGGAATCGACGTTTTTCCAAGTGATAATCGATGTTAGAAACTGCAAAGGAATATTTTAAATTAATTTCTCTTTGCTGCATTCTTTTAAATCTAATCTTACGTCATGAATTAGGGACTTTTTTTGGCGTTTTTGCTCGATGTTTCATCACTAAAAATAGTTCTTTTTTCTGTTCTTTTCCGAAATTGAGTTTTTAGAAACCGATGTGTCCTCCCCGCCTTCCCCCAAAAATCCAGGTTTCATGACCGATGTTTGAAATTGCAATAGCACAATCGACTCGAAATTTTTCTGTGATAAGAAAATGAATGTCTTTTTTCGTATTCTTATACAGAGAAAGAAAATATCACCTTTCTTCTTCGTATTCTTATACTGAGAAAGGGAATATCACCTTTCTATGTCGCGAATTAGCAATTTTTTTTGCTGTTTTGCGATGTTTCGTCGCCGAAAATAGTTCTTATCCTCGATGTTACTGGAGCCAATGCATCGAGGTTTAAGATACATTAAACACTTTAACAAATATTATGGTTACTCGATGTTGAATTAGTGAGCTATCACCGATATATACTGAACAGCGATTTATTCATTGGTGTGCCAATAACTGCTGTAGATGGGAAAGATGCGAATTCTTTGGTTCTTTAGCAAAACATCTTGGTTTTCGCTGACACATCAAAAATTTCCACCCATATTACGGATGCATGAATGTTTTGGGAATGAATATCCACCGATATGCCCGTCCCCACTCTGAGTTACACCTAGAAATGCATTCTCCCACAATGCTTTGGGGTTCCTGTCAGCGAGCTTCGCATCAGTGTTGCTACGCAGCCTACAGAAGAGGCTCTCGTTGGCTTGCTGGGTTGCTAATGACGACTCGGTGATTGATGTGCCTCCGTAAGAGACCGTTTTACTTGAAACATTTTCACGATTGTAAAAAAAAAAAAAAAAAAAAAAAAGAGCGCAGTTAAATAACAATACTCAAGATGCCTCTCACACTAAAATATTTTTAAGATAACATTTTAGTGAAGACACCATCACAGTTCAAAATATTTTTGTGAAGATACCACCCAACAGCATCAAATGCCGAACAGGAAAACAATTTAATATTTTTACTGCTCGCCAACAATAAATTTCCGGTTCCCATTGGCGACTGGATGACCACAAATTTTGCGCCCTCTTTTAACCAACATGAACTGAGTGTGACCTCATCAGAGATCTGAACCTCTCAAAGCAGTATTCAGAATTGCTGGCCACCCAGGTTGAACGAAAAGAATTTATTTCAATCTGAAACCAACATTACGTTTTACTATAGTGGTAAATGAATGCTCCAATGTAATTTGAATTGTTAGTATTTTATAACTCACACTTGATTTTGTCAGTAATTTGAGCTTAAATTTAGCTGTGGGTTCAAATCAGTTGAATAATAGCTTTTAAAAATTTCCTCTATATTCTCACTCCTGAAGACCAGTACACTGCAGAATGATTTCTCCCCCCCCCTTTTTTTCACATATTTTAAAAATGTAACTGCAAAATAATGTGTAACTTTGAGACATTTTGCTGAAATCAGAAAAGCATTTTATTGCAATAACCTCCAGTAACTGTTCCATTTTGTTAGTTCTTAAAATGGATTTTTTATTTCATTAGGAAGAGCTGGAGTTCGCTTAGAAGATAGACTTCGAAGACGCATAGAAGAGTACAGAATAAGGCAACGTAGAAAGCAGATGCTTCAGTCTATAAAAGCCATGAAGTCGTGCAATAATGGGCTGGGACGATCTCTACGGTCAGAAATACAGGATAAAGGCTCCTCTCCACCTGTGTTTGGTATATTTCCCTTTTATTTAAAATATTTTTTGCCTAATTTTTGTTTTATGCCAGAGAGACGCTTGCACAGTAAAAAAAAATCTGGTACAGGGTGCCATTTTCATAATTGTAAGCTCTGATGGTTTCTGAGGGTTACTCCTGGTCTTTAGTTTAATCATTTAATGTATTTTTTGGGGTTTATTTTAAAGAATTGAAGAAAAAAATGCTGCTTATTGGGATGTAATGAGAAAAAAAAAGGTACCCCCAATTTTTTTTATTAGGCTTGTGTTGATCTCATTGCTATTTCTTGGAAATAAATTTTTAAGACTTTTTTCTTTAACTTTAACTGAAGTTTGACTTAAAAGATAACTTTAATGCATACAAAACATTTTTTTAAAACTTTAACTGGATTTTGTTTTAAAGATAACTTTAATGCATGCGAAACGTTTCTCTCCCATCTGAGGACGTATTTCATCTTTTAAAACTTCCGAAAATGGAACTTAAACTGTGTATGTTTTTCTCATAATCATTATTTTTTTTCTCGCGATGTTACTTCTATGCAGTAATGTTGTTAAATATCATTTTGTTGCATAAATGATTGTATTTCAGCTTGAAACTGTGGGCAACAATTTCTGATAGTGGAAGTTAAATGACCCAAAGCTTTCTGTGTAATCTTCAGGCATGAACATTTCTGTGGATTTAAGGAATTCAGCATTTTTCATTATCATTTGGGCCATTCATGAAATCAATTCACAACTGAACAAAGTTTTTTTTTGGAGATCAGTGGTGGGAGTTGTTTTCCATTAGGGGATGAAATTCCAAACGTTTGAAAACCGAAGGTAGATGGAAAGATTTCTCCCGTAGTCATTATTTTTTCTCGCAATGTTTTTCCCCCGTCCAGTATTAATGTTAGATATAATTTTAATTTCAGTTTGAAAACATTAGAAATTTTTTCAAAAAACAGAAGTCAGATGGAGAGATTTCTCCCATAATCTTATTCTTTTTTCATCACGATGTTCCCACTCTCCTGTGTTGTCGTTAAACATTACCTTTTTTTCAATGAATAAATAAAGCTGTTTCAGACAAAGAAAGATTGCATGTTGAACTTTTTATGTTGATAAAGAAAATATAAATTTTCATTGAACATGAAATAAATCTCAAAATGCAAAACTCGCAAGAATTTTTTGAAAATAGATTTGAAGTGCGGCAGTAATCAGATGCCAGACAAATTTATTTATGTTGGAGGAGAAGCCAAAAAATTTACTGCTTCAAGTATAACAAATAATCCTATAGTACCTTTATTTAACATGTTTGCTACCGCTGTGTTATTTTAATGGAAAGCACGCGGTGCCAGTAAGAAACTCGAGCAAATATCCCAAGTTGTCAAAAAGCGTTGTGCAGCACCATGGATGAGCTTTCTATGCATTTGGATTAACCTAGCCATGTTCGGATCTCGTAGCTTTGCATGACTCTGCTATTCTGAAATATGAAAAAATTTATCCATAATTGATATTTGTAATTATTGGGTTGTCGGAAAAGTCACGACTTATTTTGGCACCCGATGGTGGCTTTGGAAGTACTAGAGGCATGCACAGCTCTGTTATCGCTATGGCATTCGACATGTGCCAGTTTTAGCTGCAGTCTAAATGGAATAGTGAGCGATTTGGTTGATTTGCGGAGATTTGACATAAAGTTGAAGATGGAAGACCAAACTGCATTTTTGCCATATTTTACTGCTTTACTTCCGTAAAGGGAAACTTGCCAAGCTTGTGAAAAGTTGCATAAAGTGTACTGTGATAATGCTCTACAAGAACATCTGTGCCAGCGGTGGGGCGCAAAATTACGTGCTGGTGATTTTGACCTTAATGATGCTTCTTGGTCCGGGAGGCCAACCGAGGATGATGACTACCAAATCAAGGCATTGATGGAGTCAAACCCATTACATGAAACGAGAAATTGCCGACACATTGCACATCCATCATTCAAGCGTTCACGACCACCTGAAGAAGCTGGGATACGTAAGCAAGCTCGATGTGTCGGTTCCTCGTGAACTCAAAGAAGCTCAATTGACGGCGTGTATAAACATCTGCGATATGCTCATTAAACGCGAGGAAAACGATCCCTTTTTGAAGCGACTGATAACTGGTGACGGAAAGTGGATTGTGTACAACAATGTGCTGTGCAAACAGTCTTGGTCCCAGCATGCTGCTTTGCCTCAAACGACATCCAAAGCAGACATTCATCAGCGGAAGGTTCTGGTTGCAGTGTGGTGGGATTTTAAAGGTGTCTTGTTTTTCCGAGTTCCTACCACGGAACCAAACGATAAATTCGAATGTGTACTTGTCTGCAGTTGGACAGTTTGAACGAATCCTCCATCATCCAGAAATGTCCAGAGCTTGTTCATCGTAAAGGTGTGTTCCATCACGACAATGCGAGACCACACACAAGTTTGATCACCCGCCAAAAATTATTGGAGCATGGGTGGGATGTGTTGCCACACCCAGCATACTCGCCTGACCTTGTGCCATCAGACTTCCACTTGTTTCGCTCTCTTCAACAGTCCTTGCGTGGTATAACGTTCAATTCAGATGAGGCTGTAAATCAGCACCTTGTACAGTTTTTTTGCCACAAAAGAAAAGTCCTATGAATGAGGCATTCTGCAGCTCACTGAAAGATGGCAGAAGGTTATTGAACAAAACTGGCATTATATCATTGATTGATCTTTGTTCTTTCTATCAATAAATGATCTTTGCAAAACATGGCTAAAATGTCATGACTTTTCAGACAACCCAATATAACCTTCAGTAACTCCAGGGATATAAACACTTCTACAGCATATGAATTGCATATGCTATAGACGTGCATATCCTGTAGACGGTAACTAATAAATTGTAAAATTTGATAGGTTCAATACCTGTCATATTAATTTTCAGTTCTAGTACACTAGTGAATGGAATTATTCTTGTGGCTTCGGGAACACCATACCAATTTTTATTGTATATATTTGTCAACTAAATAGTTGCTATATTGTGTACTGTTTCTTAAATTATATGAGTGTCAAAGTGCTCGCGGGAAACTTTCTTCATTGCCCGACATAGGTTTTTTTTTTATTGTTGTTGAATATCACTAAATACGGCAATATAAAGGCAAAAAATATTATATAAATGGAAAAACTCACTTTTGTTTTCTTGGAGTATTTCGGAATTTTGATCATTTATTGAATTCGTCGATGATCACTATGTAGTTACTTCGTGATGAAATTGTTCTTGATAAGTTGAGAGGTGGGCACCAGTTCTTCTTCATGAAATGTGATTCAAACCATGATATTTAAAATGAAATATTGAACGGTTTTAGCCTTCAATCTAAAGGGGAATCAATCAGGTAAAATATTCAGTCTTGATTATATCCTAGACTTCGTTTCCACTTACAAGTTGAAATTGGTGGGCAAGCATTCTTCTCACTGAGTTGCAATTCAAAAAATGACGTTAAAAATATTAAAATGTTGAATGGTCAAACCTTTAAGTTGAAGGGAAATCGATCTGGCAAGAAGTATTTTACCTTGACAATAGCTTGGGCATCGTTTCCCGCTGCACCCATATTCCCAAACTAGTTTCGACTATCATTCTCGTAGTCTTCTTCTGTGGGTTAGAAGACTTGTTTCTCATTGTACTTGTTGTTCATCGACCAACTATCTCACAATCAGCAGGATGACTGGAAAGCCAACTATCACAATCTGCAAGATGACGAAAGCCAACTATCTAACAATCTGCAGTCATCCTGCAGATTGTGAGATAGTTGGCCGATGAACAACAAGTACGATGAGACACGCGTCATCTAACCCACAGAACACTACAAGAATGATAGTCGAAACTAGTTTGGGAATATTGGTGCAGTGGGAAACGATGTCCAAGCTATTGGCAAGGCAAAATACTTCTTACAAGGTCGACTTCCCTTCAACTTTAAAGGTTTGACCATTCAATATTTTAATATTTTTAACGTCATTTTTTGAATTGTGACTCGGTGAGAAGAATGCTTGCCCACCAATTTTAACTTGTCAAGTGGAAACAGTCTAGGATATAATAAAGACTGAATATTTTACCTGATTGATTCCCCTTCAGATTAAAGGCTAAAACCGTTCAATATTTCATTATTTTAAATATCACTGTTTGAATCACATTTCATCAAGAACTGGTGCCCACCTCTTTCAACTTATCGAAGAATTTCGTCACGAAGTAACTACATAGTGATTATCGATGAATTCAAGAAACGAAACGCTCAAAATTCCGAAATACTCCAAGAACACAAAAAGTAAGTTTTTCATTTATATAATATTTTTTGCCTGTATATTGTAATATTTCGTGACATTCAACAATAATAATAAAAAAAAAAACAAAAAAAAAAAACCCTATGTTGGACAAAAGAAAGTTTCCTGCGAGCACTTTGACACTCGTATAACGTGAGAAACAGTATACAATATAGCAACTATTTAGTTCACAAATATCTACAATAAAGATTAAAGCCATGTAATGAAGTTCAACACTGAAATGTGTTTGAAGAATTGATTGAATATACCATACCAATGTGTAGCTAAAATCTGTTGAGGCAGAGTATGAGAGAGAACATTGCATTCTTCATTTTCACTCACTGCTGGTCTTACTACAGCTAAAAGAATGTTTTTGCACATGATGGCAAATTATCGGGATCCTCTATTTCCGTGGCAGGATGTGCCCGCCGATGAACTTTTGGTTGAGAGGTACCGGAGTAGAGATGAGTTCGGGCTCAAATTTAGGAGCCCGGGCCCGCCCCGGATCCAAACGCCTAGAGCCCGGGCCAGCCTGGTCCCGGATTCTTGGAAATTTTGCTTATCAAATCTTGCAATTATGCATTATACACTGGCCAAAAGATATGGCCCAAGCAAGGATTAGTTTAAAAATCATTAGTTTAAAAAGTTTAGTTCAGTTAATCCACTTCACAATATTAATGTTTTTAGAAATACTACGCATAAAGCCAAATGTTCTAAAATGTGAATTTGAAAGTAATCGTGTCCTTCGACCATATCAAGGGAATCTGTAATTTTGGTAAAAGCTGAAGAAAAGAATCATTTAGAAACAAAAAATTCCATTCGTTATTTCTTTGATTTCTAAATTTACTTTTATTTTGAATAAATTGCCTTATAAAACGTACGCCATACAGACAGTTGCAAGTGTTTGAAATTTTCACTCTAGAAAACTAATCCTTGCAATATTATTTACATATATGCTAATTCACCCCCAAAAGAGAAGTTTGATATGACAACAATAAGTAAAAATATCTGTATTTATTCTGCATTTTGTAAAATTAACAAAGCTTTGCTCTTAATAGTATAATAATCACAATATTATCATATGTGTGTGCAGTTTCCAGATGAAGTTCATCATGAAAAGAGCGAGAGAGAATTGCATCTAATGCCTCAGCGCTTCAACTTGATCTTTTCTCTAAAACTCTACCTGCTGCACTAAAAACAAACGTCACCCCAAAAATCGCGGGAGTGAGGAAATTAAAAAAAATAAATAACAGTACTTCTAACTGCACAATTTTAGAAATTAATACATCATTTTAAAGATAAGATTCTTTATTTTTAATAAAATACAAAAATGGGAATGGTTTTTTCCTCAGTTTTTCGATACCAGACCTCCTTAAACTAACCCTTGCTTAGGCCATAGCTTTGGACAATGCATAATGCAAGTCTTGTTAAGCAAAGTTTGTCTTGCAATGGCAGCTAGCTTAGGAAATTGAAAATCCTTCCACCATGGTAACAAAAATCCACAATGAAATTCAACACTTGTAATTCAACCGGGCTCGGAATTACAAGTGTTGAATTAATTACAGTAATGAAATTAAAGACTTGTAATTCCGAGCCCGGGTTTTTCGGTAGTTAATGAATTCTGAGCCTGCCCAGGCCCAAGCTCATCTCTAGACCAGAGATAGCCTGTCTGAGTACATCCGTTGTTTCCACAACACTAAGCATTGAAGTCAATATGATATGGGTTTCCTTGAAATCCCTTTAGTGTCTTCAATAGGCCATCTTCTTATGTATGAACTCTAAGCAGCAAAAGCTTTTTGTTGCTACTCAAGCATTTATTTATTGATAGTTCCCTTCATCGCAAAACCAGTGACGTTGAAAAGAAAATAAACATTGCAGTGAAAAGCACACACTGTGTTAAGTCTGTGGGGAGTCAGCTTACTTTCCCTTCCCTAAAACACGTGAAAAAAAAAAAAAATGCGCTGCGCCAAAACGATGGTCATTTTTAAACAGTTGGATACTCATTCTCAGTGCCAGTAACAAAACAGATACCTCTCTTAAAGTGCTAAAGGTTTTAAGAAAGGAAATATGAAGCCACAATTATGATGCCGTTCGGCATCCTCATCACCTGGCCTTAGTATTGTACGACGCCATTCGGCGTCGCACGGCAGTGAAAGTGTTAAGAAAGAGCTAAAGGAATGTTATCTGGCATACTCCTTATACATGATACAAAAACTACCTGTGGGAAATTGTACTTCAATTAGTTTTTCAGGGCCAAACCCCTCTTAAGGGCCAAACAACTACCTATATAACCCTTTCAAAACTGGCTGATGGATGTAGTTTAGTGCCATCTGCTAATGAAATACTTTCTATTGATGAAGAAGTCGTATCATATCAAATTGATACAGTAATTAGGGATATCTACTTTAATTACTCCGCCAATGCGATGTGAAAAAAAAATTAAATTCACTTGTGCATTGATAAATACTGAGCAGCAGTTTCAAAAATGTGCTCATATGATGGAATACAAAAGTACTCCACATTGGGCAAACTTCTAAAAACCCTCACATCTTGTGCTTTCATGGGCCAATTGTGGAAAGCTCATTTAACTTCATGGATAATCTCATCACACAGCACAGAACTAATTTAGAGTCAAAAAGCTTGGACAGTTATCATACCATCAAAATATAGCCTGTTAGCAAAGAAATGTTCAATGTTTGAAATGTTTGGTGTTGAAGATCCGATCACCACTGCAGTTGACAGAACTTTGTTACAGAAAGAACATGTTGCGAAGCTGAAAAATTCATCACAAATCAACTAAGGAAAAGTGTGATAGAAGGCATTGAGTAATTGGAGATGATTTTTCTGGAATAGATAAATCATATCAGCAGCTAGCTAGCTCTAAGTACAAAGATTGTGGCAAGCCCTAAAATTCCCACACAATCTGTCAACACGAAAGTTGGAATCTGGACCCAGTAAACATAAATCGGATGATTTGCAGCAAAATAAAAACAAAATAACCAACTTTTTTTTTTTTTCTAAAGCATTATGAATTCTGAAGTTTTGCCTTCATGAGCACCATTAATGTGTTCAACAAACTTGAATGCATTTCTGCATTCATTGAAATATTTCATTTAATCTCAACTACTAGTTTATTTTGTAGCTTTATTTATACCCAAGAACTTCACTGTGAATTCATAGAGACTATGACTTATCCGTGAATATACAAATCGTTCAAAGTATAAACTGAACAAACTTTGCTATATATATATATATATATATATATATATATATATATATACTTAAGAGCAAAACTGAAGACTAAGGAAAAAATTTTAGAATTTAAAACGAAGGGTGCAAAATAACCTGAAAATCAAAACGCGCAACGCAGCAGTTTTGAAAATTCAGAATTCACATACTATAAAGATACCCAAGCAAAAAAACACATATATAATTTTGACTCACACCTAGTACAACATAGAAAAGGTTATGTATCTACCTGCGTGAGTAAAAGGAGAAAAGAAAAAAAAAAACAAAACAACTGAATGTAGAAGGCGTCGAGAACACTGAGCCCCGGCCCCATCAAGGACCAGCAAAAACTCTGCATTCTCTCACTTCCACAAAGACCTAGTTGGAAATGGGTTTCTGCAAGGCCATAGATGCAAGTAACATTCCCACCTAAAATAGTTTAAAAAATATATATATAAGTCATGTCCTCCGTAGAGCAGCATGACCCAGCACTAGTTAACAATTTCGCTTGCATCCATTAACCTTCATGGCCCGACCCATGCTCCCCATCCGTTACCACCAAACAGAGAGAAGAAGACCAAAGAGAACCCAAGCCGTGAGAGCGACACAATAAATAGAAATGATTTTCAGCTATAACGAAATTCCAAGTTCGTTTGAGAGAGAATTTAAACCTGAAAAACAAATTTTACATTGCAATTAAAAAAGGAAATGTTAATTTATAACGAACAGATTTTTGAAAGAAAACTTGAGTCTAAAACCCCTACTATATATATATATTTATTTCAGTCTTTTCTGTGTAAGGAAATGCACAGTTGACATAGGCAGGCGCAGGTATCAATTATGCAAGTTACTTTTAAATTTTTTTTTCAGTATTTTTATGTATTGTAGCTTTGAAGGGCCAAACACTGGAAATTTTTAATTAATAAAATTTTGAGATTTATAAAAATTTATAATTTTATAAAGTGAAAAGCTTAAAAAGTAGAGGAATAAGACAAGATACTATCTCACCAAAGCTATTCACATTAATGCTGGAACACATAATGAGCAAATTAAATTGATTAGAAAAGGGGATCAACATAAATAGAGCAAGGTTGAACAATTTAAGATTTGCAGATGACAGTCCTTATTTCAGAAAATAAAAAAGAATGAAAAGAAATGATAGAAGAACTAACAGATTTATCAAAAAAAATTGAATTGGAAATCGATATTGATAAAACAAAAATGTCATACCAACTTAATAGTAAAGCACACGAAAATATAAGAATAAATGATAAAGAAAGAGAATATGTGAAAGAATACATATACATAGGGAAACTAATTACCACAAAGAAACAGGGAATTATGGAAGAAATTGACAGAAGAATAATAAAAATGGGGTGGACAGCTTTTGGGAAGTTAAAAGAAGATTCTATGTAGTAAAATAGAGCTGGAAAACAGAACAAAACTTTTCAATCAATGTGTAATACCCATTATGACATCTGGTGCTGAAACCTGACCTATAAAAAAAAAAAAAAAAAAAATCTTAGACAAATTGCAAAAAATGCAATGTAAAATGAAAAGATCCCTATTAAATATGACTTCAAGATAGAGTAAAGAATACAGATATAAGATCCAGAACACAATTTTTAGACATGGGTGAAAAGATACTCAATGGAAATGTGTTTGCCATATAGCAAGAATGGAAAATAATAGATGGACTAAAATAACAACAGAATGGAGACTATATAAAGGAAAGAAGAATAGCGAAACCAGAGGGAAGATGGATGGGTGATATAAACAAAACTGTAGGAAAGCTGTGGAATAGAGAAACATTTGGAAAGAGATGAGGGAGACCTATAGCCTCAATTTTCTATAAAAAGGGTTGGAAGAAGAAGAAAATTTTATAAAGGCCACTGTTCTTTAAATAAATATCAGAATGCAGGAAATAAAATGTTACTTTCGGAAAATTTGAGTTTGGTTTCAGGAATTTTGATTTCGCAAAATGAGCCTGCCTGAATCCATGTTAGGGTTTGTCATTGCTACTGTGAATACTGTGTTACATGCCAAGATTGAATCATCCCCATAGGCTGCATCAAGATGTTATAATTTCTGTGTACATGCTGTGTAGGAGCCCTGTTCTTTTGAGTGATATTCCACTTTAAACAACCATTGTGAATGTCTGTCGCCAACTAGCAATTAGATTTTCTGCACTGTTATAAAAATTTTGAAATGCGATTGCCAGAGGTGGGGAGTAGAATTATTTGTTACTGGTGTAGCATTTTTTATTGAGAATGGGAAGATATATAAAATTGCATTTTTATCTTTTCTTGTGCAAGCCTGAATTATAAATACAATGGACCATGGTGTAAATTGTAATCAACCCCCAAGTTTCCCAATGCTGCCCCCCACCTTCCCCTTTTTAGCAGTTATTAGCGTAAACAATGGTGAGCCTTCTAAGAATCTCGCTACACTTGAATGGGGAAAACATATTCCTCCCAGCGTTTTTTGAACTGGACCTTGTAATCCCTGAACAAGGTTGGGGGTGGTCAATTATCCCATCACAGGATACAACAAGGGAAGTGCTTTCCCTACAGGTGACAAACAACTAAGATCTTGCTTAGCTTTTTTAAATTTTTCAGAGTTGCTTAAATGTTTCTGTCTAAGATCCTGTGTGTGCACGCACACAGAAAAAAAAAAACAAACAAACAAACTGAAAGGAAGGGGAAAAAATTGTATTTTGGGGAATAAAATGGAAAGACCAATCAGTGATCATAATGGATTTTATTACTGACATGGTAAAATAATGGAATTGCTTTTTCATATTTCCGCAGAACAAAGAAATTATTCACCAAAAAATAGCTGTAATTATGATTACCTTTTGAAACAAAACTGTTGCAATAAGATAATTTGAGATTTTTGTTCCTTTTTTAGATTTTTACTTTTATATCAAGAAATAAATAAAGATCGCCAATTTAAAGCCGTGTAATGCGACTTCTAACCGTGAATAGGACTGAAGCTTGCAGTTGCAATTTATTTTGATTTCTTTTCTTCAAATAGCTTAAGCTTGATCAAATTTACTGCTTTGGATTTCGGAACCTTGAGCTGAAATTTTTTCGCAATTTTTAACGTTTCTCTATTTCAGACTTCCGCAATTGGAAGAGTTCGACAAACTTTTTTTTTCTTAAATAGCTTGATTTTGCTAAAATTTACCATTTTCTTTTAATTTTTGTAAAGGATAAATTTCCACTTGCATGTGGACATTTTTGTAGTTATTCAGCTAGATGATTTTTGTCAATAATATTTTTGATTTTCCAATATTTTGCATGAACTTTTGTAGTAACACTTACATTAATTTTTTAGAGGATGTTACTGGAAGCGATCACGAACGAGAAACTACGAAGTTAACTGCGCTACCTCCTGGTCATCTTTATATGCCCACAGAAAATCCTGTTATACAGATAGCATGTGGATTGCATCATACAGGTGACTGATTTATTTATTCATTCATATTTGTTTAACATTTGGATATTAAGTGTTGTTCTTAAAAGTAAATTTCATACTTTTTATGTTACAAACGCAAAAAAATATATATTATGGCATGTTCATCTATAAAATAGCAGTTAATGCTTGTTTAAATGCCCTGTGCCCCACGTAGTTCATTATGGGACTTATTTTTTGAAAATTTCTGCCTCTATCACTAACAGTTTATTTCATGGTATCATTGCTACATGTTTAAAGTCTTACTTGACATTGATGTCGTGACTCTGTAAAGTGTGGTATTTGCAGACAAGTCTTCTCTCTCTTGATAACAAATGCAATAGTTTGCACAGGTTTGAACTACCAGATACAAGAGCAGTAAGATGACTACCAGGGGAAAATACACCGAAAGTGCAATTTACAGGGTTGTTATTGCAGATGATTTCACAGTGAAGGATGGAAGCACAGGAGGGATCTCAAGAGAAGAGGTGTGTAAAGATCTAAAATCTCTTCAGTATGGTATGGCTTTGGGAGTTGATAGCATAACTGCTGAGATGTTGAAATATGGTGGTGACTCTGTAATTGACTGGTTAACTGAAATTTGCCAGTTGTGCTGGGAATTAGGAATGCTCCCTCAGTATTGGAAGAATGCTATCATTGTTCCCTTGTATAAGGGAAAAGGCGATTAGACTGACTGCAAGAACTATCGTGGTATTAGCCTATTGAGTGTGCCAGGAAAAATGTTTGTTAAGGTCATTATTGAAAAAGTATGCTGGAGAAATGCAGTACTTACTGGGAGTTTGTGGCAAGACATGTTCTGATCGTGTGAGGAATGAAGATGTGTAATGTGAAACAAAATGTTGTTAGCAAGGTGGAGACTAATGTGCTTTGGTGGTTTGGTCATGTTGAAAGAATGAGTGATGAGATGCTTACTAAGAAAATTCTTTTAGCCCAAGTGGCAAGAAGAAAAGGCAGAGGAAGTCTGCCACGGTGACGCAGTGATCTAAGCACTGGCTTCTGACCATTCGTCCGTGACAGGTTAGGGTTTGAATCCCGGTGAGGCATGGATGTTGTGTTTGTCTTACAGCACTGGCTCTCTCCCTTCCCTGGAACCAGTGGACCTAAATTAGGGACAGACTACTGCTTATATAGCCCATTGAGTTGCTCATAGTGGTCATTAAACCTTCAATCAAAAAAAAAAAAAAAAAGGCAGAGGAAGGCCAAGGAAGTCATCTGAGGATCAGATTCAGGAGTTGCAGCATGAGAAAAAGATGAGTATGAAGTGTAGAAGGTCTTGTGTTTGTCGTGTGAGGGATGTCAGTGAAGCACAAGTTGTATGTCAAGATTGCAGTAAATTGGGAAGTTTGGTACTGCAACAGTATGTAAATAATCAGTTAAAAATTTATCTGGTAGTTTGTATTTCTTTGTGGAGCTAACCTCTGAATCTCACTAAGCTGTTCTCTCTGTGTGTGTGATAATTATATCTTAAAGACTATTTAACCTTGAAAAGTTAAGAAACCATCATTTGAAAGCTCAGTTTATTATCTTTTCATGTAAATCATTGAAAACTTGGTCATATGTACATCACTGTCACAGAAGAAATAAAAAGAGCATCCATACTGTCAGCTCTCAGTGCCGAGAGAGCTCCAAAGGAGATTGCAGAGTTCCACAAATTCTCTTTAGTCCTATTTGAAGATGAAAGGGAGGCATATTATGTCTTCCAAATAGGTCTCTGCCCCAGCCCACGAGGCCAAAGTGACTCAGAAATGGCTTGAATCTGCCTTGCCACTTATTGCCAGACGTTTGGCTCCCCAGCTTCCCCGACTTGAATCTCTTTGATTACCACGTGTGGGGCATAGTTAAGAGACCAACAAGCAGTCCCATGACATGATAGACTCCGCGCCATGCATACTGTCACCAGTATTATGACCCACATGAACAAGGTCCAGGTCGCAAAGGCCTGCAACCGATTTTGCTAAAGGATCGAGGCAGTCATCACCACCAGCGCGGGTTCATTGAATAATTACGAAGTGTTTGTTCATCAGCTATTGCACAAGATTTTGCTTCAGTAAAATGTATATTCATGTTTCAATTAATTGTTTTATTATATACATAAATTTTCCATATTCACCATGATAACCCAGTATTTATACACGCCTCACCCATCCACAAATCTGTCCTGCTACTATAAAGCAGCCAGCTGAAACTTCCTACGTGCTCTAAATAAGTCGGATACATACAGTCTGTGTAGTGTACATACAATAGTGTTGATTAAACACAGGATTACTATATTTTCAGATTATGATGCCACTGCATTAAACATTTTACAAATGTGCAGCTCTGAAATGCAGCATTTAACTAAGTGCGGCCTATAACTATTTTCAGTAAGATTATAAATTTCAGCCTTCATGATATTAAAACAGGTATTTAGTGAATGATTTGTGGCAGACACTGAGCTATCAAGAACCTTGAGTGTCAACCCTCCATTGATTAGTAGTATGGGAGCCTAGCTATCACTTAAATAAATCTTGAAACCTGCATAGTTATATGTGAATATGTAATTTCAAGCACAGCAAGGCTTCAATCTGGCCTTTTGTTTTGTGTGCAAGTTGTGTACGTTTTACTTCTGGAAAATCTGTTTGTATATAGGATTAATAAATTGTGCTTTATTGCCTCCCCCTTTTTCTTTCTGTTCTGCTCTAGGGAGTGTAAAATGTGAATTTCTTTTTGGTCTTGCACATAGTACAGACGGGGAGCTTGCAACAGGGAAAACCGTAAAATTATAAACCATAAAATTATACACACTTCTACTGTCACATGTGAAAATCTCCTCACACGTGAGATTAGTGGTGTCTTCATTGTAGGTGTCAGCCACAGGATAAACGACATTACCTACCACAGTGTGGGGTTGATAACAAAAGCCTGGCCGTGAAACACTTAACTTTTTTTACCC
Source organism: Macrothele yani (assembly GCA_039090855.1). Lineage (NCBI taxonomy): Eukaryota > Metazoa > Arthropoda > Arachnida > Araneae > Macrothelidae > Macrothele > Macrothele yani. The sequence continues at coordinate 47,982,230 of CM077004.1, forward strand.
CTTTCCCTCTCCCACAAACGGAAGGTCTTTTGCTCATTAGGAGGAAGAGTTACACAAATACAGCAATGAAACGGTGGTGATGACTGCCATTTAGTGCATACCTTTCTTGCTTTTGCCATTAGCAGTGCTGAAAGATGGATTAAGAGGTTTCAAGCTACAGGATCCTCAGTAGCCAACAAACAGAGTGGAGGCCTTCAACTGCAGTCATTGAAGAGAGCCAAATGTTGATGAGCTCATTTGTAGTGATCAATGATGCACTGCATTGTGGCCATAGTGGTGTGGTAACAATGATTCATGACCTGGGATGTTGGAAAGTGCATGCAAAGTGGGTTCCTTGACAATTAACCCAGGATCATCAGGACCAAAGGGTTGAAGCGTGCAGAGATACATTGAAGTTTGAAGAAGCGCATTTTTGCTCAATGTGGTTACTAGAGATGAATCTGGTCGTTCCTTCATTGCCCAAAGACAAAAGTGCAGTCAGTGGAATGACAACACAAGACCTTGCCCAGGCCTAAGAAATTCAAAACACAGTGTTCAACAGCAACCAAAGTGATGGTGACAATTTTCTGAGATGTCAGATACATTATTCTTGTTTATCTTGAATGAGGTGGCACTGCCAACAGTTCTCATAATATTGAGAGACCAGACATGTCTCTTCGTTTTGTGTACTTACATCAATTATACTGCCTGACCTCATTGAAAACATATTGGGCTGTTGCTGAAATGGGCTGAACAGTAATCCTGCACCTGCAATTATAGCTCTGATGTGTCACCTTGTGCCTTTTACCTGTTCAGTGCCACGAAACAGTCTCTGTGGGCAGTGTTGTAAGAATACAGATGAAGTTAAATGGGTTGTGAGATCCTGGGCCAAAACAACAGTTACCATATTTTTTTCAAACTGGTGACACATCTGTTGAACAATAACTTAAATGCATTTGATAATAATTGATGTCATGGCTATTCCTGGACTCGATACACTATAAATTTCACTAAATTATGAGTTTTACACAGGAATAAAGGAAATTACTTTATTCCTGGTAATTTCCTTTATTCCTGTGTAAAACCCGTAATTTAGTGAAATTTATAGTGTATTAAATGCATTGTTTCTGTGGGGGACTGTTTTGAGTAGCACCATTACATTCAGGGATTGCAGTGCTATTTTATACCAAATTTCATTAAAATATCTCAACTGACAGGAGTTACCTGCAAAGAGGCTTTAATCCTAGGACAACCCTCATATATCAATTCTGATGCACACACGACCCCCCCCCACACACTTCAGTATATCTTGTACATTACTTTATTGGAATAGTGCTTTATCTTTTTTTTTTTTTTCTTCTTTACAAATGATAGAAATAGTTTTTGAAATAATTGAATGCATTTGCATTACTGTAACTGCTATTGTGCCTCCTTGAAAAAACATGCTACCTTAATTTTTTTCTTTTCTTTTCATGTAGTTCTTCTTACTCAGAATGGTTCTGTTTACACATTTGGAAATAATCAGCATGGCCAGTTAGGACATGGAGATTTGATTGTCAGGTATGCATGTTCTCACTTTTAATTTTAAATTTATTTTTGTTTAAGGTGCTGAGAACATATGTATGGTGTATAGCCACTAATTGTTTTGTTCTGTTTAAAGTTCCACCCTTTTTGTAGTTCTTAATGAGAATTTCTTGGAGTAAGGGCAGAATGTTTAAAGTGACCGTAATTTGAAAATAATTAACCTTTTTCTTTTTGTTGACAAAAGAAAAAAAAAGAGGATATAAAAGAGGATATTATACTAAAGATGCAGAATTTAAATTGTTTCTTAAGTCTGTTCAAAAGAACTATTTTTTTTTTCTATGTACATATACACTATCTACCAACAAGTAATTGGACACCCCTGCAATCTAAGATATCTGCGGTCCTGATACACGTCACAGCCGCCGCCGTTAAATATCATGTGGGAAACAACAACGCAACCAGTCGCATGCAAGATGCCACGCAGTTTGGAGCTCTCTGCTTTCGAGAAAGGTGTAATCGTCGGGTATCACAGAAATGGCCGATCCATACGTGACATATCCAGCGAGTTGAAGTACCCAAAATCGACAGTTGCCTACGCAATTGGCAAGTGGTAGATGAGAGGTGACTGTCGTAGTGTGCCCCGACCTGGCAGATCTACAAAATTTGGAGTTAAGGACCGACGGGTGCTGGCCAGAGAAATTCGGAAGAACTGCACCAAATCGATGGGCCACATCCGCGAGGAATTTCAACAGGCATCCGGAAGTGTTCTTTCGATGAATACCATCCGTAAGGAAGCCCATCTGCTCGGTTATCATGGACATGCTGCCGCCTACAAGCCTTTGAGCACAAAGTCCAATAGTGCTGCTTGGCTAACGTGGTGCAAAGAACGTCGACAGTGGACCGTTGAACAGTGGAAACAGGTTCTCTGGAGTGACAAATTAAGTTTCGCCCTCTACCGTTCGGATGGCAGGGTCTGGGTTTGGCGTCTGCCTGGAGTATGCCTCCTGCCGGAATATATTGTGCCAACTGTGAAGTTCGGCGGCGGTGGAATTATGCTATGGGGGTGTTTCTCCTGGTATGGCATGGGGCCCTTGGTCGCAATTCCTGATAGACTCAACGCCGAGACCTACTGCACCATTTTGGATGCCCATGCGCTTCCTATGTTGTGGCAGTTTTACGGGGTGGACCCATGTTACTTTCAGGATGACAATGCCACCTGTCATGTTGCGAGGTCCACCATGGCTTGGTATGGTGACAATGGGGTTAATCGAATGGACTGGCCTGCGCAGAGCCCAGACCTTAACCCTATCGAGCACCTCTGGGACGAGTTGGAGCGTCGATTTAAGGGGTGCCCCCACCGTCCGAAATCGGTGAAGGAACTGACCTGTCTTCTCCAAGCCGCGTGGAATAAAATACTGCTAGCCGTGGTACAACGCCTGGTTGAGAGTATGCCCTGGAGGGTCACAGCTGTAATCACCGCTCGTGGAGGCTCTACAAACTATTGAAGGTGAATAAACTTTGTTTTCCTTTGCTATCACAGGTGTCAAATTACTTGTTGGTAGATAGTGTATATCATTAAGCTGTTCTGAGATTCAGAGGTTAGCTCCTCAAAAGAAGACTCTGCCAGATAAACGTTTAACTGATTAAACTATATTTTACTTACTGATGTGAGTGAATCAAACATCTCCATTCTCGGCGATCTCAGCACACAGAGCTTTACTGAAATCCATTGCGCGTCACACACACAATACCTTTTTTACTTCATGCTCATAATCTTTTTCTCAAAAAGACATTCCTGAATCTGGTCCTTCCATGATTTCCTTTATCTTCCTCTACCTTTTTTCCATGCCACTTGTGCTAAAAAATTTCTCTTGGTAAGCACCTCATCATTTTTTCAACATTGCCAAACCACCTAAGAATATTAGTTTCCACATTACACATTTGTAACACAAGAACCCATAATTCCTGTGAAAACAGCTATGACTTTCAAAAAAGAATTCATTCTCCTACTAATTTTGCCATCTAATTTGTTCTGTCCATCAAACGTGCTTCATAAATATACAAACTCATTCACCTAGGTCAATCTCTGTGGCACTTAGCTTTATCTTGCATTTAGCACTAACCCTTCCCCACCCAAAAACCATAACTTAGTTTTTACCTTATTTATACTGAGTTTGAATTTTATACAAACTTGATACAACCGGGCGACTTTTTCTCTCTGCCAACAGGACTGTGTGTCATCAGCATAGAGCAATTTGCACACACTTATTACCAATGCATAAACCAGTATTATCTATTTTGGCATTATGCATGCATGCATCTACACTGCTGGACAATTGCTAAGGACGGATCATAAACTGCTATGTAGCGCATAAAAAAGTAAGTGTGGTTGGATGCCAAGTGAAATAAAATAATGTCAGAATGCCAGGACATTACAAGAAAGACAATTTATTGTGCTCTGAAATCCAGAAGGCTTTGGAACGTGTTCAAGGGACAAACAGGCCATTTTGTGCAGAATACGTAAACGTGAAAAAAATGCAATTACCGTCCGCAGGCGTTCCGGCGTAAGATGTCAATACGGGATATGGCCACCATGGAGGGCGATGCAAGATTCCACACGTCGTGTCATGCTTTGCACAACATTATCAAGCAGCTGTTGGGGTAATTTATCCCATTCCTCTGTCAGTGCACGGATGAGGGTGTCCTTGTTTATTGGAGGGCATTGGCGACCAGCAAGACTCCTCCCCAAAGCATCCCACACATTTTCAATGGGATTCAGATCTGGAGGACGTGCTGGCCATACGAGGCGTTGAATATCCTCGCTCTCAAGACACTCCTGGACAGCGACTGTTCGATGACATGTTGCGTTGTCGTCCATGAAAATGAATCTATCGCCGACAGCCCCACGGAACATGCAGACATGAAGTAGCAGAACATCATTAATGTATCGTTGGCCAGTCATAGTCCCAGTTGGAAGCACATAGAGGGACGTACGGCCATTGATCATGATGCCAGCCCATACCATGACACTACATGTCGGATATCGGTCCCTTTCCTGTATGTTTGCTGGACAATATGCAGTACCACTATAACGCCAGATCAGTTGTCGTCGACAATCAGACGAAAGACTGTATCTACTCTCATCTGAGAAGAGGACAGCAGATCAGTCGTTATCAGTCCAATTGCGATGTTGATGGCACCATTGCAAACGGGCGGTGCGGTGACGTCTGGACAATGGGATGCACACAACAGGGCGGCAGGCGTATAGTCCTCCTTCTTGGAAACGTCTGGCGTCAGTTTTTCCGGAGATCCGATTGCCAGTAGCAGCCATAAACTGATTTGCTACCTCACTAGCTGTGCTGCGCCGGTGTCTTTTTGTTGATAGCACTATGTACCGATCTTCTGCAGGTGTCGTACTGTGAACACGACCACCGCCGTGACGTTTGCTACACTTTCCATTTGCTTGAAATGATTTCCAAAGCCTTGAAACAACACTGTGGCTGACGTCGAACTCCCTGGCAACATCTTTTATTTTTCGCCCTACTTCAATCTTGATAATAATACGGCCACGCGTAAAATCATCTAGGTGATGTCGGAAAGACATGCTGATAATTGCAAGTTCGTCAATTGATTCTTTCCCTTTCAACTTTGCGTTTGAACAACAACGGTCAATACACGTCAAATCCTTTATATCTCTTATCAGCGCTATGACGTCACGAACAAGTTCGGCAATCCAAAATTTGCATCCGCACAACACGTCTTACTGTATCCTGCACTTATGCTAATTTCCACATTTTCCTGCCTTCCATTTTATGGTTGCTATCGTTGATATTGTCATCCGTCCTTAGCAATTGTCCGGCAGTGTATAAACAGCCATGGTGATATTTACACAACTTTGACTCTTGCACCAATAGAAAACAATTTTGATACAGCACCATTCACTCTTACACATGTTCTGCTGCTAGTATACATGGCTTTTATACTATTGAGTAGATGCCCAGTAATACCATATTTATTCAGTACCTTCCATAGAATAATCCTATTTACTCAATTATAAGCTTTCTCTAAGTCTATGAAGGCAGCAAAAACTTTACCAGTAGACAGATACTTTTTGATTATCATATGCAATTCAAAAATTTGATTTGTGCAGCCCTCACCAGACACAAAACCACTTAGTGCATCCCAAACTTTCTCTTATGTAAGACCTCATACTTTTTTAAATACTTTTACCAAACATTTCCCCTGGCACACTCAGTAGGCTAATACCACAATAGTTCTTGCAGTCAGTCTGATCACCTTTTTCCTTACACAAGGGAACAATGATAGCATCCTTCCAATCCTGAGAGACCATTCCTAACTTCCCAGCACAACTGGCAAATTTCAGTTAGCCAGTAAAATGGTCACCACCATATTTCAACATCTCAGCAGTTATGCTATCAACTCCCAAAGCCTTTGTGAAGAGATTTTTAGAGCTTTATACACATTTTCTCTTGAAATCAGAGTTGTGCTTCCATCTCTCACTGTGACATCAGCTTCTGCCACAGAATTGCCTTTGCTTTCATGAGCTAATAACTCACAGAAGTATTCACCCCAGCTTTCATTTAGCTGACTGGGCTCCATATAATTTTTTTGACCCTATTCTTCACACACTTAGAATTTTATTTCCCCTCTTTTCCTTATGTTTTATGTACTTCTAGAATGTTTTTCTATATTTCCAAAATGCCAATTCATGCCTTGCCACCTTTTCCTTCCTGCCATATCTTTCTCCTTACTCTGGCAAACCAGCTTTGCTGCCTCATGCTTCTTACAGCAGTATTCATACTCTGAAACTATACCTTGCACCATCCTCAAATATCCTCAGGAAGATGCTTTGACATCTGTAAGTTTTCTGTTTTACATGTTATGTAAAGTGGGTACAGTCTGCGGTGGTGCATTAAATTATTCAATTAAGATATAAATCAGTTTATATCTTAATTAAAAATAATTCAATAAATTATTAAAAATAATGTTTCAATTAAAATATAAACTGATTTATATCTTAATTGAATAATTTAATGCACCACCGCAGACTGTACCCACTTTACATAACATGTAAAACAGAAAACTTGCAGACGTCAAAGCGTCTTCTTGAGGAACCTTGTGATCACGTAATGGTATGTGAACTTTATGATAGAATCACATGAGATATAATGATCCTCAAATATGTTTCCTTCTTTAATCTCACTGTTCCACCAAGCATCACCTTTAAAGTTATCTACCGTTGCTGTAACACAGACATCTTCAGTGGCAGTGATAACACAGTTCTTAAAACATGTCCACTTCTTTTGTACATCCCTCTCGCATGACTTAAACTCATTCAGTCATTCACTGAGTAAGTCATAGTAATGCTATTCTTCAGAGAGCCTTTCAACCTTCATTCTTTTCATCACAGCCTCTTCCTGTTAGTCTTCTTCCATCCAACATTTAGTTTCACTCGTGGCACTAAGAGGAGATGATCAGAGCCAACATCTGCACCTCTCATGTGAGTGTGAACTACTAAGTGTTTCAAATGTTGATTATAAACAACAAAATATATTACTCTTTAGTCCCAGAGTATAATTTTTCAAACTGTATGTGTAGATATACTTGTGGTCAAAAAATGTATTAGATACCCACAATCCATTCTCAATCTGCAATTAGAATTTCAATTTTGATTTTTCACCTTTATCATTTCAATTAATTTTTTCACCTTTTATCATTTGCACCTGAGTCATTAAACTTACCCAGAACATTATCAGGAAACCCATTCTGAACACCTACTCTAGTAACAAAATCCCCTGCTATGATAGCTTTCTCTTTAGCACCAAACTATGGCTTAAAACAGCTTTTAGCTCATCCCAGAAATCTTCCTATAAGAAGATATTTCTGCATAGTTTAAATAATCCAGAAAATTTTAAAGTAACTTATTAAATTACAGTAACTTTATTCTCATCTCAGAGTGAAAAATGGTCCCCTAAAGTGTGAACAATTCAAGTATTTGCTGTGTGATTCATTGATAACAGTAGGCAACAGAAGAAAGCATTCCATGCTGGCCACTTTTGATACGACGTGGTTTGGTTGTTAAGATATTATTCTATTACGATGATGAACTTACTTCTAAAAAAATGCAAATATTACACAATTTTATTTTTAAAAAGAAGATAATGGCCGGTGATCAATCTAGGGACCCCAATTAAGAATTTTTTTTTTTATCAACGACTAACACCCCAGGTAAGATCCTTAAAAACTCCCAGTAAATGGAAGGTGATTCCACCACCACCGACAAGAGAAATTCACATACGACACAAAATAATTTGATTAAGCATATGTTCCAGGTTAATTATAAATTTATTTTGTGCTCCCAGGCACATGTTGGAAAAACACTTGATACAAGGAAAACTTTAGGTGGCTAGGCCGAATAAAAAAAGAATTTAGCTATGAATTTTAGAGTCCAGAGTATGTTGACAGTCCTAAATAATCCTCTCAGAAACCCTGGTCTGCAAACCAAGTAGTTTTCACCTGTGTGGTTTAGAGGATGAAGGAGGTAAGTGGCACAATTTGGTTACCAGCCTGCCTTACAAAAAATCTTTAAAGAATGTGATCATTCACTCAAAGAGTGCTAAGAGCTTAATGCTCGATGTGCATATCTGATAACTGTTGAACTTTGAGCTAAATGCTCTTTACAATTTAGATTTGGATGGTTAAGAGTGACATTTTATTCTTTTTTTTTTTCACAACACACTGATTTTGATCAGTTACCTGGAAAAATCTTTTTCTTACTTTACAGTACAGAAAACCAAACAAACAACAATGTCAAGTCACCTTCCTCTCATTTGAGCTAACAAAAAAACCCTGTTCTAACAGAAAACCAAAATTAATATACTTCAATCCATTTCTTTGGTCACTGGCATTAACTAGACATTTTTACAAAAAAAAAATTACACAATGACATATTACATTTGTTGGTCCTGGCCAGACCATTAATTCCAAACATACATTTGCATTTCTCTATTTTCCTCCCATTTTAATTTCACCTTCCCCCCATTTTTTTTCTCTCACCCCTGAATTTTAACCTGTTACATCATTCCATTTCTGATCAAGACACTTTTTTTTTTTTTTTTTTTTCAATTTTAGGTGGTACTCATTTTTTTCTCTTTGTTTCTCCTCCTCCTTAAATTTTCCTTTTGATGCCGAATTGGAATTGGTGTTTGTGCTGTCACTACGAGAGCCGGCACGCCGTGGAAACGGGGCCTGATGCACTTATGATGACATGGTAGGATTTTCCCTCTTCCTTTCTTTTATTCTTTTTTCTTACTTACTCCCGATGCCGGCCTTTGAGGAGACTTTCTCTCTCTCACACGGCGACAGGCGGCAGCGATGTTACCGAGCGAGTTACGAGGCGTAATGCCCGCTAGTGCCTCGGGACGATGTCAAGCACTTTTTCGCGCCATCTCGGCAGCAGAGTAAATTTTGAGCCATGGAAAAATTTGAAAAGAAAAGGATCGTTCCTACCGTTCTTGGGCCATCGCGGCCGCACGCTGGAAGGTTACGGCAGTTTCGGCATCCGGACGTCCGTCGTTTGGACTCCCCTCCTTTACTCGATTTTTTTTTTTTTAATTGTGGGACTCTCCCTTACGAAGTCTGGTATCGAAGTGTCGAGCAGCACGCAAAAATTCTCCGCTCCTCGCCGAATCCCTTGTGCACGCGCCCGAAATGGCGGAAGGCAATTGGCCCGAAGTTAAGTCAGAAGGCGGAGAGAAAGACGCAATTCCCAGAAATCGCTGGCTTGCATCTTTTCGGAGTCGGGCTTGAACTTTGACTCACGAAAACGGGCGCTGCGGTGAACCTCGCAGAATTCCGCCCAAATCCTGACGTGTTCCTGTGCCAAGCGAAAAATGCCTTTTCGAAGTAAACAAGAGCATAAATAAATCGGACTTTCTGCACTGGTAAAGCTGGGAAAACGTCCTCACAGATGCCATTCTACGAATTTATCGCTTTTAGAAAAGCGACACCAGAAACTGTAGCCATTTTCGTTCTTTCTTTCTGAACAAAGACTTTTAGAGACCACCTTTACAAAAATCCATTAAACAAATTAACTAACATTAACGAACATCGTTACAATTAACTTCGTAACGCATAAAAATCGAATTCTCTCTAGCTACAGGTACGACGATCGGAATTACGAAAAAATAGCGTAACGCAACGATGTGTTATTTTGCCCTGATGCATTAAGCCGCAATTTTATTCTTTTACTAAATGACTATTAAATATCCTTGACGATAGCGCACGCGCAATTAATTTAAGAAAGTCTCTTCGTTACGGAGCGATCGCCGACCCGCTTTTTGCATCAGTCGCTGAATTATACTATCACTAGTTAATACCAAGTAAGATTCATACTAAAACCAACTAAATATTAATACTAAGCAAGATTTTAATTACGAAAGGTTACTAAATTAAGCCCGATACACACGACGACGATTTTAATACACGCTACTGACATATGGCATAAACACGCGATTTTCTCATTAGATACCACTACAATAAGATAAAATACTTCAAACACTACATGTTTACAAATTACTTTTCCATTATTAAAGCTTACATAATAATACAATAAAAGAAATCGCGATAACGACGGTAAATACGGAACTACAACCTTACAATTTTTCTTTTTATCGCTACGTTATCCCGACGATCAATAACGCCGAACGCCGCGGCTTCGCCGATAATTTTAAACTGATACCTCTAACACTATACATATATAAACTGCACTATACACTTAAGAAACTAAGGCAAATCAATTCATATACACTACATCATATACTGCACTAAAACAAACTTCACTAATATCTCTTCCCGGAAAGTAAACAGTGCACTAAAAAAATGCAATGGAAGGAAGAAAAAAAAACATTGCATGAAAGAACAACAAAAAAACCAGCAATATAGCATGTCAAACTTTCTTAAATCTACTTCCCAGCTAGTTACACACATCCCTTAACTAGAAACAGATATCACAAGGCTAACTTACCTAGACCTATTCACATAAATTTAACTACATACACAGAAATCAACACTTCACAGAGAAATCAGAAAGAAAATAAAATAAATGAAAAGAATTTACTTGATTTTTCTTGACTCTTAAATCTATTTTTTTTTTTTCTAACTCCCTCCTTGCCAAAGGGATTTGAGATCATCTCATGACAAAAAATTATCACTCTCATTGAGAGTGCGTTGATCTGGTGATGGGTTTTCCGATCCAAAAATATTGGCCCATTAATTTAGAGATCGGAAAAACGTCAACAGATCATCACATCCTCCTCCGAAGCGAAAAGAAAAAAAAACATTTTTTTTTCTTTCATTCCAAGAACTAAAAGTCCAAAGGCAAGAACAAGATGTATTCACACTCACACCAGAGATACAAAAGAAACCTACACGTGACGCAAACACAAAGAATTTTTTTTTTCAACACTATGCAAGGCTTATCTCACAGAAACAGACCAGTAAAAAAAAAAAAGGAAACTATCAACATAGGATAGAATTTGCAAATCCTGTTTTCCGTAAGGGTAAGGCTTAGAAAACTTCTGCATCAGTTTTCTCTTCCCATGCACTGAACATGCTTCACTCAACATAATACCCGGTAACATATCACACCATTCTCACTTCTGGAGTACTTATGCAGGACTCACTTCGCTCTGGCCACTTCCAGAATACCATTGTGCAATACTATATGCTACCAACCACAACAGAGAGAGAAAAAAAAAACCCATCTAGTTATCCCCTAAATACCATCCTTATGTTACATAATAATTTCGCGTACAAATCTCACAAAATTCTCATCTGATTCAGTGACTCGCGTTATTCCTGGATTCACTTTCCCCAGAAACGTCTCTCACCTCAATACCATCTCGAGGCACATCACAAACTAACCTACACTTAATATGCACCTTCATACCCCACTCCCTGAATGTCCAACATGAGAGAAAAACAAACCATCAAATTTTTTTCGTAGGTATGACTCAGAAAAAGAACTCTGTGATTACTTAAAAAACCCATTCCTGTCCTTTCTCTGAAATTATGTTTCCATGACACGTCTATAACACATGAAGATAAATGAGGTCTCATTTCTTCCATTGCCTCTGACACTCAAAAAAACTCGGGCATGATATTGTATGATATTCCCATAAAACACCAAATAGTAAACACACCAATTGTCAACAAAAATCCTATCCGCTTGTTCACCATCCTGATCACACCAGACAATAAATCAGACAATCCTTATAGAAATCCTATCGTTGCAATGAAAATGTTTTCTCGAAAAGGAAGTAACAATGAAAAAAATTATTCCTTTTTCCACTTCGTATATTCATAATGACGACACACGTCCAATCAAAGCTATACTCACATTTCAGTCCTGACTCATGCACAAAAATCTTAAAAATACCAATTTATGCCCTTTCATAATTTTCTTACTAGTACTCATCATCTTTACATACTAGCTGAAATGAGAAGCCTGCACACTGATGAAAAGAAAAACAGCGAATGCAAAATAAAATTCCCTTTCAAAATGAAATAAGCGACGTGAGAGCATATTGCCTTAGGAAAAAAAATACACTATTTACACACAACCAAGCATGAAATGCTACTCGTTATTATACATCCGGAATTCATTATCAGTTTCCAGTTCCATTCATTACCAAGGGGACCTCAGAGTGATAAAAGAAATTTTTATCATTCAATCAAATGCTAAACTTAAAATTCTTTTATGACGCACCCCTTTTACGTTCCACAGTAGAAACTGTAGGAATGTTAGAGTTGTTATATCCCACCCATAAAGGTAAATGACAAATGTGGTCTTATTTGCCTTAATACTCAACTTCAAAATTGCCACATGGTCTCTACATTTCTCTGGCAGACAAAGCCTATGCTTATTTTGCAGAGAAGAACTCCTATGCAATGTCACGAGTATTAATGCAACTGGAATGAGAATCAGGAAGAACAGACTGTTTATCATCACTTCAACATTTTTACTCTGCTCCATTTTTTCCTGACTAGCATTTGTCTGAATGCAATTTTCAGAGGTGAGGGGTTTCAGAACAATCTATGATACCTGCCGTTTGTTTATGGAATGTGGATTCCACTTCCCTGAGTGCATCTTTTATCACAGCCACTTCTACTAATCCTCCATCACTTTGCTCATTTAACGTCTCTTCCTCACTGAATTCAAGAACCTCCTTTCTTATACAACATTTTACATTTCCACCAACTTCCAGTGACTCAACTACTGCATTTTTCTCTACACTCACACGCCCCGAAAAAGCATGAACATTCTCATCTTCCTCAACTTGACTTTGCATAACTTCCAAAGTCTTTGTTGTGACAACCTCTGTGTCAATAATTATGGCAGACCCTGTATCTTCTATTTCTAACACCCCTATCTCCACCAACTGATTACTGACTTGTGCTTCAGAACATGGAATTTCATCATCCACCCCAATTTCAATCTGAGCTCCTTTTATTTCAACCTGCTGTATTGCTTCAGCTTGGAGTTGCAGCACTTCCTGTTCTACATTTTCCTGTTCCATTCTAATCTCTTCTCTTTTGTTTACTTCTTCCTCTAATTTCACCCTTTCCTTCATCTGAAGCCTTTCCCTTTTTAACTGATCCAGCCAGTCCCTTTCCAACTTCTGAAGTCTTTCTCTTTCTAACTTCTGAAGCCTTTCTCTTTCTAACTGTTGAAGTCTTTGTTTTTCTAACCTCTGAAGTCTTTCTCTTTCTAACTGCTGAAGCCTTTGTTTTTCTAACCTCTGAAGTTTTTCTCTTTCTAACTGCTGAAGTCTTTGTTTTTCTAACCTCTGAAGTCTTTCTCTTTCTAACTGTTGAAGTCTTTGTTTTTCTAACCTCTGAAGTCCTTCTCTTTCTAACTTCTGAAGCCTTTCTCTTTCTAACTGTTGAAGTCTTTGTTTTTCTAACCTCTGAAGTCTTTCTCTTTCTAACTTCTGAAGTTGTTCCTGTTCGAGCCTTTCTTTTTCTAACTTTTTCATCATCATTCCCCTTTCCAGTCTTTCTTTCCTTCTTAATCTTTTTTCATTTTCCCGCTGCTCCCACTCTTTGAGAACTTTCAGCCTTTTTTTTCGAACTTCTCCTCTAGTTCCTTCTGCCTAGCCAATTCTGGCTTCTTTTAATGTCTTTTGGTACTCATACCTTTCCCATTCCTTAAGTGTTTCAATTCTATCCCTCTCTAGTTTCTCTTCTCTTTCTTTCATTAATCTCTCCTCTTCCATCTTCCGCAAGTTTTCCTCATACCAACTCCATTCCTGGTCCTCTTGTTTCCTGCCTGCCTCTTCGTAGAGACCTTTCCAATTCCTTGTGTGCTTCAATTCTGTCCCTTTTGAGTTTCTCTTCTCTTTCTTTCATTAATCTCTTCTCTTTCTTTCATTAATCTCTCCTCTTCCATTTTATGCAGGATTTCCTCGAACCAACTCCTTTCCTGCTCCTCTTGTTTCCTGCCTCCTTTTCACATTCTGTTTTGTTCTCGGCTGCTCAGTTAAGATACTTTCAGCATCTTCCCCATAAGAACTAGTTCTGGTTCCATAAACCCTAGAATTTCTCACTTCTTGTTCCTGTGAACTCTTCCTACTGGAGAAATTCCCAAAGTAATCACAAGAAGAATGCCCTGTCCTAGAACTCTGATAACATAATGCCTGATCATTTTCTCTACTCTGATACCTGGGAGAAAAGGAATTATGCGTATGATAATCCTGCTGCTTTCTACGTTGCGGTATCTCATCTATACACTCGTTAACTTCACTTAACAACCTCTGTGCTTCCCAGCACGCAGCAATAAATTCCCTTGAAGGCATCTTGAAACCAAGAGAACTAACTCTTTAGAATCCACCATAAATTCCAAAATTCAAATTACGAGAAAAGAAAACACTTCACTAATCCTACCTAATTCACTACATAATTTTGTTGCAGCAACATATTCTCACTATCACCCATTTTTAATTATTGCCCTTAAAGAAATCATCAAATAACCAAACAAAAAATCTAGCATTAGTTTTAAAGGCTATCATCACTAACTGAAAGTTACATACCCATTTGCTTAAAATAGTCATTATGGACTCAACTAAACTATGCAGTACACTACACAATTTAAATAAGGTTATTATACTATGCTTGCTGTTACTGTAATGATTTACTATCAATGATTACTTTTACCCAAGATTAGTGAGCTATAATTATTTTCTACCTGAGCCTAAAGTTATATCTTACTCTTTTTCTTAATTGAAAATAATTACCTCAATATTTCTCACCAATGTAAACAAAAGCACAATACATAAATGCAATACACTAAAATTCAAATGCCAATTCACACTTCAAAAAAAATTATGATTGCAAGCACTTGATACTGACTAAAATTTAGAAAATGAATGCCTAACATGAAGAAAATTCTCCCAATTAACTATGTTCTATGTCAAAACCTTATCCTTTAACTGTTGCTAGAGGAATTTGATCTTTTTACAATTTTCACACAGCATTACCTAATATCAGAAATAGCAAATCATAAATGTGAATCTCTCTGGTACAGTGGGTGGAATCCTGGTCACGGGAACCAGTTTGATACGACGTGGTTTGGTTGTTAAGATATTATTCTATTACGATGATGAACTTACTTCTAAAAAAATGCAAATATTACACAATTTTATTTTTAAAAAGAAGAAAATGGCCGGTGATCAATCTAGGGACCCCAATTAAGAATTTTTTTTTTTTTTTATCAACGACTAACACCCCAGGTAAGATCCTTAAAAACTCCCAGTAAATGGAAGGTGATTCCACCACCACCGACAAGAGAAATTCACATACGACACAAAATAATTTGATTAAGCATATGTTCCAGGTTAACTATAAATTTATTTTGTGCTCCCAGGCACATGTTGGAAAAACACTTGATACAAGGAAAACTTTAGGTGGCTAGGCCGAATAAAAAAAGAATTTAGCTATGAATTTTAGAGTCCAGAGTATGTTGACAGTCCTAAATAATCCTCTGAGAAACCCTGGTCTGCAAACCAAGTAGTTTTCACCTGTGTGGTTTAGAGGATGAAGGAGGTAAGTGGCACAATTTGGTTACCAGCCTGCCTTACAAAAAATCTTTAAAGAATGTGATCATTCACTCAAAGAGTGCTAAGAGCTTAATGCTCGATGTGCATATCTGATAACTGTTGAACTTTGAGCTAAATGCTCTTTATAATTTAGATTTAGATGGGTAAGAGTGACATTTTATTCTTTTTTTTTTTTCACAACACACTGATTTTGATCAGTTACCTGGAAAAATCTTTTTCTTACTTTACAGTACAGAAAACCAAACAAACAACAATGTCAAGTCACCTTCCTCTCATTTGAGCTAACAAAAAAACCCTGTTCTAACAGAAAACCAAAATTAATATACTTCAATCCATTTCTTTGGTCACTGGCATTAACTAGACATTTTTACAAAAAAAAAAAAAAAATTACACAATGACATATTACATTTGTTGGTCCTGGCCAGACCATTAATTCCAAACATACATTTGCATTTCTCTATTTTCCTCCCATTTTAATTTCACCTTCCCCCCATTTTTTTTCTCTCACCCCTGAATTTTAACTTTTTACATCATTCCATTTCTGATCAAGACACATTTTTTTTTTTTTTTTAATTTTAGGTGGTACTCATTTTTTTCTCTTTGTTTCTCCTCCTCCTTAAATTTTCCTTTTGATGCCGAATTGGAATTGGTGTTTGTGCTGTCGCTACGAGAGCCGGCACGCCGTGGAAACGGGGCCTGATGCACTTATGATGACATGGTAGCATTTTCCCTCTTCTCCTTCCTTTCTTTTATTCATTTTTCTTACTTACTCCCGATGCCGGCCTTTGAGGAGACTTTCTCTCTCTCACACGGCAACAGGCGGCAGCAATGTTACCGAGCGAGTTACGAGGCGTAATGCCCGCTAGTGCCTCGGGACGATGTCAAGCACTTTTTCGCGCCATCTCGGCAGCAGAGTAAATTTTGAGCCATGGAAAAATTTGAAAAGAAAAGGATCGTTCCTACCGTTCTTGGGCCATCGCGGCCGCACGCTGGAAGGTTACGGCAGTTTCGGCATCCGGACGTCCGTCGTTTGGACTCCCTCCTTTACTCGATTTTTTTTTTTTTTTTTTTTTTTTTTTTTTAATTGTGGGACTCTCCCTTACGAAGTCTGGTATCGAAGTGTCGAGCAGCACGCAAAAATTCTCCGCTCCTCGCCGAATACCTTGCGCAAGCGCCCGAAATGGCGGAAGGCAATTGGCCCGAAGTTAAGTCAGAAGGCGGAGAGAAAGACGCAATTCCCAGAAATCGCTGGCTCTCATCTTTTCGGAGTCTGGCTTGAACTTTGACCCACGAAAACGGGCGCTGCGGTGAACCTCGCAGAATTCCGCCCAAATCCTGACGTGTTCCTGTGCCAAGCGAAAAATGCCTTTTCGAAGTAAACAAGAGCATAAATAAATCTGACTTTCTGCACTGGTAAAGCTGGGAAAACGTCCTCACAGATGCCATTCTACGAATTTATCGCTTTTAGAAAAGAGACACCAGAAACTGTAGCCATTTTCGTTCTTTCTTTCTGAACAAAGACTTTTAGAGACCACCTTTACAAAAATCCATTAAACAAATTAACTAACATTAACGAACATCGTTACAATTAACTTCGTAACGCATAAAAATCGAATTCTCTCTAGCTACAGGTACGACGATCGGAATTACGAAAAAATAGCGTAACGCAACGATGTGTTATTTTGCCCTGATGCATTAAGCCGCAATTTTATTCTTTTACTAAATGACTATTAAATATCCTTGACGATAGCGCACGCGCAATTAATTTACGAAAGTCTCTTCGTTACGGAGCGATCGCCGACCCGCTTTTTGTATCAGTCGCTGAATTATACTATCACTAGTTAATACCAAGTAAGATTCATACTAAAACCAACTAAATATTAATACTAAGCAAGATTTTAATTACGAAAGGTTACTAAATTAAGCCCGATACACACAACGACGATTTTAATAGACGCTACTGACATATGGCATAAACACGCGATTTTCTCATTAGATACCACTACAATTAGATAAAATACTTCAAACACTACATGTTTACAAATTACTTTTCCATTATTAAAGCTTACATAATAATACAATAAAAGAAATCGCGATAACGACGGTAAATACGGAACTACAACCTTACAATTTTTCTTTTTATCGCTACGTTATCCCGACGATCAATAACGCCGAACGCCGCGGCGTTGCCGATAATTTTAAACTGATACATCTAGCACTGTACATATATAAACTGCACTATACACTTAAGAAACTAAGGCAAATCAATTCATATACACTACATCATATACTG
Source organism: Macrothele yani (assembly GCA_039090855.1). Classification (NCBI taxonomy): domain Eukaryota; kingdom Metazoa; phylum Arthropoda; class Arachnida; order Araneae; family Macrothelidae; genus Macrothele; species Macrothele yani. The sequence goes on from CM077004.1 coordinate 48,000,164, forward strand.
CACTAAAACAAACTTCACTAATATCTCTTCCCGGAAAGTAAACAGTGCACTAAAAAAATGCAATGGAAGGAAGAAAAAAAAACATTGCATGAAAGAACAACAACAAAAAAACCAGCAATATAGCATGATGTCAAACTTTCTTAAATCTACTTCCCAGCTAGTTACACATCCCTTAACTAGAAACAGATATCACAAGGCTAACTTACCTAGACCTATTCACATAAATTTAACTACATACAGAGATCAACACTTCACAGAGAAATCAGAAAGAAAATAAAATAAATGAAAAGAATTTACTTGATTTTTCTTGACTCTTAAATCTATTTTTTTTTCTAACTCCCTCCTTGCCAAAGGGATTTGAGATCATCTCATGACAAAAAATTATCACTCTCATTGAGAGTGCGTTGATCTGGTGATGGGTTTTCCGATCCAAAAATATTGGCCCATTAATTTAGAGATCGGAAAAACGTCAACCGATCACTTTAACATTGAAAAGGGGAAGGGAAATTAATCCTGCTGACTTTTCAGACAGGCATAGGCTGCAACTCCCTGCAGCGTGTCTTTAATTTTCACCTGTAAGAAGTCAAAATTATCTGATATTCAATAAGAATTTTGGATGTGCTTATTATTTCACCTAATAGGCAGATTGTCTTTAGTAGCAATTTTTGTTAAATTTGTGTTGCATGCTCTTGTTCTGAACAAATTCAATAACTGTTTCTTTAAATCCTGTGTTTTCTAAGCTTATGTCTAAATATAAGTTGAGTGTATTTTTGAACTCTGATGAAATTAAGGAATTCAATATTGAGGCTGGTGGTAAGAAGAGAAAAACAATGAAATATGTGCGTAATATTGATGTAAGGAATGCCTGACAAAATGAATTATATAGTGTAGAGATAAAATTGTGCCACTGGGGAGATTTATCATAAAGACTCCCCTGTGTTGCAGTGGTCTTTTAAGTGCTGGCTTCTGACCATTCATCTGAAATGGATCTGGATTCCAATCCTGGAGATGCATGAATGTTGTATGTATCTCATGTCACTCTCTTCCCTGCAACAAGTGACCCTAAATTAGGGACTGGGTAGTGCTTATAGCCCATTGAGGTTTTCATGGTGGTTGTTAAACCTCCATACGAAGATTTATCATATGAGAAACAAAGCTGAAGTAATCAGTGAGCAATCAGATCATAATGATTTCAATGCAAACAGTGGCTGGTTGCAAAATTAAAAAAAAAAAAAAAAGTTACAATACCAGGTTTCATAAGGGACATGTTCTGAATGGGCGAAGAAATTAATTTCATATCATTGGAGAATATTTTGATCGACCAAGGGATCATCCTTCATCAAAAACAAGTTGAGAAAAAATGCATTGCTGGTCTCAAGACATTTGTTGAGTTGTTACAAGCATTGAGATTTCTGGCCATGCATGGATAGACACAACAGGAAATAGGATTAATACTGGTTCACAAAAGTTAGCTTTTTAGCTGATCATGGTGAAAAAGAGAACTTTTGTGAAGATCTAGTGGCACATGAACCTGATGAAAAATGGAATGTGCTTTTGCAAAATTTTAAATTAGATGAAACAGAAGTATTTCAAGCATATGTAAATACTGACTCTGAAGCATAAGTCTGTGGAGAGGCCTGGGTGGTGTTTGTCTTATGACACTTGCTCTCTTCCTTCCATGGAACAAGTCGCTAGAAATTGGGGACAAGCAACTGCTTGTTGTAGGACAAGAAGTTGGTCATGGAGGTTGCAAAATCCCTATTTAAAAAAGAAAAGAACTAACTTGCACAGTCTGACAAAGTTCCAAATAGCTACTCTACTGGTACAAGGAAAGTTTAATGCACTGAGTCCAACTGTGGTTATGGTTCTTCAAAGTAGTCCCCCTTCTTATCGATGCACCACTTTGATTGCTCCACTAGATATGTGAAACACTTTTTTTTTTTAAATTCATTTACTGGAACACTTCATTTTCGTGATAAAAGTTTTCTTGATGTCCTAAACAGTCATGAAACGTAGTCCTTTCATGGCCAGTTTCACTTTGGGGAACAGGAAGTAGTCGATGTGAGCTAAGTCCTGGGAGTAGGGTGGATGGTTGAGCATGGGTAGTCCGAACTTGGCAAGGAACTGTGTCACCGAGAGTGCAGAGTGGGGAAGCGCATTGCCATCCAGAAGGAACCAACTTCCACGTGCTCGCTGGTGCGGCCTCATACGATGAATTCTCTTTTGTAGGCGATAAAGATCTTGCAGGTAGAAAAAGGCACTGGTGATTGTTGCGCCCTGCAGAAGCTATTCCCTGTGAAAGATGCCACTACTGTAAAAAAAACAAAAAAAAAAACTTGATCAAGCATTGCCTTGTTTTTTGACTTCTGCAGGTGAAACCCTTCTTGGGTCTCGGTGAACTTGGTGCCCTCCACTCGATGCTTTGACTCTTTGATGCTTGATCGTGTTGAAAGCACCACGTCTCATCACCTGTCGCAATGCAATCCAGCATCGAAGGGTCTGATTCCATGGCCGCAATGAATGCCTTGCAGCTTTAGACTCTTTGCACTTTCTGTTCTTCAGTCAAACTGTGTGATAAACCTTGCGCAAATCTTCCTTTTCCCAAGATCTCCTTTTAGGATCAGCCAGATCGTTTCACGGTTGATATGGAGTTCGTCCTTCATCACCTGTACCGACCTTCGACGGTATGACTACACCAGAGTGCGAACTTTCTCCACCATTTCATCAGAATGGCTGGATGATGCTCTTCCAATCCTTGGGTCACCCCCAACGTCTTCAGTTTCCCAGCAAAAGCGAGCATACCATTAAAAAAATGCAACCACGGGATAGGGCTTTGTCCTCGTAAACAGTTTTGATCATTTCGAAGGTCTCCATTGCTGACTTCCCAGACTTGCAGCAAAACTTGTTGTTTACTCTCTGCTCAAATCCATGACAATAGTCTTTGGAGTACTTTCTATTAACAATCTTTAGCATTGGACAGGTCTGCATTTTCTTAGATCTTCGTGTGTCCTGCAATAGAAGGAAACACAGTTACAATTTGACCTATAGAACATATTTTTTGCCACTACCATTAACGGAGTAATACCCACTGTTCTGGAACTTTGTCAGACCATGTATGTCCAACATAACAGCTACAATAATAATTTGATCTTTGAAGAGATTTCATGTGATCAACATTGTTTTGAGTTCACGATGTTGATGTGTGCCCTGCTTAAGTTTTTTCAGTCACACTTGTTCTTTCCTTTTTTTTATTGCCAGATGTAAACCTTCCTATGTAGCCATTTGCAACTCTTTACACTTTCGAACCATAGGTTGAAGCGTTTATGCTCCAGCTTTGTCGGTCTGTCCGTCCGCACGATAATTCGCGTAAAAATGGTTCGATTTCGATGAAATTTTGGTATATGGTAGGGGACCACCTGGGGACGAATCCTATTGGAAATGGGGTCAAAGGTCAAGACATAAAAGCGGGATGCATTCCATCGCCCTTATGCGTCATAATTTGCATAAATATGATTCAATTTTAATGAGATTTTAGTATGTTATTGGATGACCTCGGGACGAACCAGATTGAAAATGGGCGAAGTGGGGTCAAAGGTCAGGATATAAGAGCGGGATGCATTCCATTGCGCGTCAACTTGCATAAAAATGGTTAGATTTCGATTAAATTTTAGTATGTTGTAGGAGACCACCTAGGGATGAACCGTATTGAAAATGGGTGAAATGGTTTCAAAGGTCAGGACATCGGAGCGGGATCCATTCCATCCCCCTTATGCGTTATGTAAAAATGCTTTGATTGCGACAAAACTTTATCATGTTATTCTGGAAATATACTTTACTGGTTCTGTTGAATGCCATCGAAATGGGGTCAAAGGTCAGGTCGTAGGAGAGATTTATTCTGCAGTTATTATCCTCATAACTTGGGTAATGATTTCTGCTATGTTGGAATCAATGCATTGCATGATTTTACTAACCTTTTTTTTTTTTTTTTGGGGGGGGGCTCCATACACTTATTACCACACTGTGCTACCTCTCTTCTGTAAATTTAATTGGGCTTGACCCCATTTTGTCCAAAGAAACCTTGAGGCATGCTGTCCAGCAGGGTGTCAGTCCTGGAGTTTGAACATAAAAAATTTTCAAAGTTTTCTGTGCGGTTTTTCCATCAGGTTGCTTCTTAAGAGAAACTTAGTCGAGATTTAGATAGCGAACAATTTTTTTTTCTTCTTCTTCCTAAGTCCGGTGTTTCAGTGCAGCGATAACATCCAAAACACATCGCACATGTGTTGTGTTTCAAGTCTAACATGTATAACAACAATGGAAAATGGAGCTTCCATGTTTACACTCTCACTGACGGAGCAAGACAAACTTGCAGTGTGGCACAATGTGGGTGTCACTTTTGTCTAACTGCTGTTATGATGTGTTAATGTTGGGAAGCTGCTATCACTTACGATATCAGTTTGTTTCTCAAATTGCTTTTGCTTTTTTGATTTACCCTCATTCGTCAGCAGTGACTAAAAGCTCACAACAGCAGTTACTTTGATATGGCAGATGTTGCTGTTCTCTTGAAATTCGAAAACATGTAGTGAAATGTATTTTCTGTCATGCCTCATACTGACTGACGTTCTTTTTCCAGAGGTTCGCCCACAATAGTCAAGCTATCAGCACATGTCACTCAAGTTGCTGCAGGAAGTTGTCACACTGTGCTTTTAACTGTGGAGGGACAAGTTTACACATTTGGGAACTATCAGGTTTGACTTTCAATTGTTTTGAGTACAATTTGTTTCAAGGAGTTTGGGAACGAGTTTTTTTTTTCCCAATGAATATTTAACTTTTTTTTTATTTGGAATTATGAAAATTTGTGCATGTTATTTAACCCAATAATTCACTCATTAGCTACATGTTAAAGATTCAGTTTTTTTTTTTTTTACATAGCAAGTTTCTACATGTTTAAAAACCAGTTTCAGCTTGATCTTGCTGTTCTCTTGAAACTTGGAGAACATCTAGTGAAATGTGTGTTCTGTCATGTCTCGTTCTGTGTGCTAAATGCTTGCTTCACTGCTGTATGTTAAGAATGTATGCGAGCATCACATTTCTTAGTAGTTTTAGTGTTTTAGTATTCTATTGTGCGGTTCACTATTTTATCAATTAGGCACTTAACTTAAATTATCCTGATTTTATGATTTCTACATTTCTTTTTACAAGGGGGCCTTTATTAGTTTGCCAGTTGTTTTGGAGTTGGTGTCACCATGGCGAATAGCCCGACTTGATCTATGCCTTACATTATATGTTGTGTTTATTTTCTTGTCTTAGCCTTTGTATAGAAAAAAAAAAAACCCCAAAAAAACTGTACCTATTTAATGTTTGTGCAACTCTTGAATTAATTTCCTCCCTCCAGCATTTCTTTGGTACTCATGTTACTTTCAAGTGATTTTGACATCATATGAGAGATATCCCAAAAGTTCTTGACCCTATTGTGACAGAATAGTTGTGGGAAATATGGTTGTATTATGTTTCTGTAGCCCCCTGAAAGGTCTACACACTTCTTCTAGTGGTGTGTTACAAGACTCTTATGCCCTCCAAATAAGATTTGTCAGGGGCTGTCAAAATAGGCTTCCACACCATTAGTAATATCATAATGTCTCAAAATGCATGCTAGACAAATTCTTTTTGAGATTTGAGAACAGAAGATTGCCCAAGAGGACAGTGTCATGTGAATAGGGAGGGTGTGGTGGTAGTTCAAGCCCAGAGTTGTGGATGGCAGATACGGGGACTGTTGATTTGTGGCTTGGAGCATTATCCTGATGAAACAACACCCCTTTGGTCACTGTTGCCCAGCATCAGATGCTGTTAAAGTGTCCTTAGCAGGTTTGCATAATATGATCCAGTGATGGTTTGGCACTTCGTAAGGTGATCCACTATCACAGAAAACTGTTGCCATCACCTTTCTAGCAAAAGTGACAGATTGCACCTTTTCTATAGTGGGCGAGCTACCATGCTTCCATTGTTTTGACTACAGAATATTATGGTGTGCCCTTGTTTCACATATGGTTACAAAAGCATTGCAGAAATTCTTCTGGATTGTCTTCAAACAGTGTAAGATTGTCTTGTGACATGTTGCATCTGATCAGTTTTTGCTCAGATGCCAGGAATTTTGGGGCTGAACGGGCAGCAGCCTCTGTCGTGCCAGAATGTGCAATGTTACAATGTTATTGTTTACAATGCCTTACTAATCTGCCGGACTATTGTACTCCTTGTCCACATTTTTGTGATGGCATCAGAGGGTCTGCCTGAGCAAGTATTGTTTCCCACTTCTTTATGTACAAAGGGGCATCTTCCTCTAATTGTTGCTACCATATCTTCATGGATGTCTTTACAGGGCTCAAAATACCATGTCTATGATGTCTGGAGCATTTAAATTGTTGGACTGGGCAGGTAAATAATTAAAAAAAAAAAAAAAAAAAAACCTAGTTTCCCAGTAACTAAGCTTAAAAATAAAGTTTGGAATAGAATTTCCTACTACAAGTATAGACTGTTGTTGATATTGTGTTTCATTTCCCTGCTAATCAGCAGAAGTTGTATCATTGTTATGGAATGCCAAGGACAGAAGAATATCACTCCTTTAACTGTATTGTTTTCTAGGTCCAGAAATTGGAGCCATATGTAGTTTTGCTCCAAATGTTGTTATAGTCAGCGATGGAGTGCATGCCTCTGACGGAACTGGCCTCCAGTGTTTAGTGACAAATGAAAGAAACATGGCAGAATCACTAAATTTCTCAAATACCAATTTCAGCAGCAGCATCATCATCTTAAAACTTGAGATACACATTTTGTGCATTGAACATTTTGAATACAGATCCTTAAAATGGAAATGCCAAGCATGTAAAAAAAGTTAATATTTTTTAACTTAAAGAAAATGAGGGTTCTGATTTGTTATCTTAAAACAAAAATTTTCTTGGGCATCCAGCTTTTTTACTAGCTGGGCAGGTAAATAATTTCAGCACATGTACAGCTGGGCATGTAACTTTTCAGATATTTTTCAAGCCCGGACCTTGGGTTCCATTCTTTTTTTATATAGATACTTTATCACAGCTCTGAGCTGTTGCTTCTCCATTTTTTCTTTCTTTGTTCACCTAGTCACCTTGCAGGACCTTGGAGGGAAAAAAATAAACTATGATGTTGAAAACTGGTCTATACTGTAAAAACTTGTATTACTATCTACAAAAAAATTGTGAACTTAATGACTATTTCTTCATGATCGGGCCACAAACTTTTGGGACACCTGCCAAAATGCACGCATTTTCACTCATTCATATTATCAAATTGATGAGACCATCTCAAAGTGGTAGCTACCACTATCCCATCAGCACTTAGTTTCATATTGTATACTTATTGTTTTTCTGAAAAATTATTGTAGCTGGCTGGAGAGAGAGAGAGAGAGAGATGTAAGTGCTGCAGTGCATTTGCCCTTTCCCCCTTCCTATGCATTTTGCACTAACTAAAAAAAAAAAAAGGGCCAGGAGGTTGAACAGCTGTTTACTTTATTTTGAAAAACTGTTTAAAGTTATTTTAGCCATTCAATGTGTCTTTGATTTTTTTTTTGTAATTATCTTGTAATTAAGTGAATTTATGAAGTATGTTCAATTTAACACTAGAGGATTGATAATTTTGTCAACTTTTTTGTTTTGTTTTTGTGAAATTTATAAAAATGGTGGCAGTTATTCCACTGTAAGGACAAAGATGAATAAAAACACTAATGAATGATAATAGTACTAAGTTGAATTGAACTCAATTGAAAATGCAATTCTGTGCATGGAAATTTAATTCAAAAATTTCAGGTAAAATCTAACACACTATTGTTAATAACAAATGTTCGTGTGGACTAACCTTTTTAAGTGTTATGTATGAGAACACATGAATGAGGTTTGACTCTAATAAACACCCTTTAACTTGAAAATGTGGCATTTTAAAATACTAAAACATCTTGAAAGAAATTATTTTCAATTTTTACTTAAAATAAAAAACATAGTTTCGAAATCATATTCTTCAAACTAAAAAAAACAACCTGTCTTAATATTTGCAGAACTGCACCATTGTGAAAGATGCTTGAAAAAATAAATGTTTTTTCCTTTTTATTTATATTAGTTGGAAAAAGAATACAAATTCTTAAAGGACGAATTTTGATTAAGAAGTTGAAAAACTTGCAAGATCTAAAGTGATTCATAGAAATTCATAGCAGTCACAGATAATGAATGTGGATTATCCACAGCAATCAGATTATAAATATTGAAATTGCTTGCAGTGCCTACTGATCTTCCATGTTGATACGTCGTGGTTTGGTTGTTTAAAATATTATTATATTATGATGATGAACTTACTTCTGAAAAAATGCAAATATTACACAATTTTATTTTTTAAAAAGAAGAAAATGGCCGGTGATCAATCTAGGGACCCCAATTAAGAATTTTTTTTTTTTCATCAACGACTAACACCCCAGGTACGATCCTTAAAAACTCCCAGTAAATGGAAGGTGATTCCACCACCACCGACAAGAGAAATTCACATACGACACAAAATAATTTGATTAAACATATGTTCCAGGTTAACTATAAATTTATTTTGTGCTCCCAGGCACATGTTGGAAAAGCACTCGATACAAGGAAACTTTAGGTGGCTAGGCCGAATAAAAAAAATAGTTTAGCTATGAATTTTAAAGTCCAGAGTATGTTAACAGTCCTAAATAATCCTCTCAGAAACCCTGGTCTGCAAACCAAGTAGTTTCCACCTGTGTGGTTTAGAGGATGAAGGAAGTAAGTGGCACAATTTGGTTACCAGCCTGCCTTACAAAAATCATCAAAGAATGTGATCATTCACTCAGAGTGCTAAGAGCTTAATGCTCGATGTGCATATCTGATACCTGTTGAACCTTGAGCTAAATGCTCTTTACAATTTAGATTTGGATGGTTAAGAGTGACATTTTAAAATTTTCCTTTTTTTTTTTTTTCACAACACACTGCTTTTGATCAGTTACCTGGAAAAATCTCTTCTTAATTTACAGTAACACATTCTACTACATTTGTTGGTTCTGGCCAAACCTTACACACACTCAAAATAATAAAAAAAAAATTTCAATTTCTTTACTCCCCACTATGTTTAATAATTTTTCTTTCCCTTTTCAAAACAAGGAATATCTTTCTACAAAATGTACCTTCCCCTATATATATATATATATTAATGAAATAACATATCATATTTTTTTTAATCACATTAAAACCAAAAACAATTAGGTGGTCGCCGAAAGAAAGTTTGCCGTTGATGACGTTTTTTTTTTTTTTTTTCTTGTTTCCTTGTTTGCTTTCCTCTCTCTCTCTTCTCTTCGCAAGGAAGCTTTGTCAGTTAAACAGCATGGAAATGTTTGAGCTGAGCGGAGGAATTACGTTTTTTTTTTCTTTTTTTTTTTTGTTAACTGCTGAGGTTCGGCGTCGCGGAGTCTGTCCGTCGCCGAGAATTTACGCAAGTTTCCTTCCTTGCTGCCGAACTGCGTGGGCATATCTTTCCCTGCCCTTCAAGTGGGCAATAAGAAAGGAATTGGAAGATTTCCTCGGACGAAGGTTCAAACTTAAGTATCAATGCTTGTGCCGCAATTTCTCCGGCGTCTCCGTGGGACTCCCAAACTTGGCGGGTGGAAGATATCTAGCCCAGCTACAATTCTCTGTGAGAATGAGGGCTTTCAAGTAGCTTCCTCTGTTTTGGCATTTAAAAACAAATTAAAAGGTCCTACCATGACGCTGACATCTTTTTCCTTCGTCCTCCCGGAATTTGGCGGCATTTCCGATTTAGAAGAGCGGTCTCTCCCGCATAGCTTCTTTTTTCCTTTCCCCTTTCTTAGTGCTTGGTGGTTTCTAGCTCAACTCTCTCTCTGCATCTCTGCATCTTAAGAGCGTACGAAAAAAAAAACAAAAAACGATGCTCTTCGCCTTACGCATCGCGCATGTGCGAGAAAGCGCCGACTTTCCAATTGGCTGCGTGAACGCCAGGAGGCAGAAACTTCCTCGATGGATGACTGACCTTTGGCCCACGAAAACGGGCGCTGCGATGAACTTCGCAGAATTCTGCCCAAATCCCGAAGTGTTCCTGTGCAAAGCGAAAAATGCCTTTTCGAAGTAAACAAGAGCATAAATAAATCGGACTTTCTGCACTGGTAAAGCTGGTAAAACGTCCTCACAGATGCCATTCTACGAATTTATCGCTTTTAGAAAAGCGACGCCAGAAACTGTAGCCATTTTGGTTCTTTCTTTCTGAACAAAGACTTTTAGAGACCACCTTTACAAAAATCCATTAAACAAATTAACTAACATTAACGAACATCGTTACAATTAACTTCGTAACGCATAAAAATCGAATTCTCTCTAGCTACAGGTACGACGATCGGAATTACGAAAAAATCGCGTAACGCAACGATGTGTTATTTTGCCCTGATGCATTAAGCCACAATTTTATTCTTTTACTAAATGACTATTAAACATCCTTGACGATAGCGCACGCGCAATTAATTTTCGAAAGTCACTTCGTTACAGAGCGATCGCCGACCCGCTTTTTCTATCAGTCGCTGAATTATACTATCGCTAGTTAATACCAAGTAAGATTCATACTAAAACCAACTAAATATTAATACTAAGCAAGATTTTAATTACGAAAGGTTACTAAATTAAGCCCGATACACACAACAACGATTTTAATGCACGCTACTGACATATGGCATAAACACGTGTTTTTTCTCATTAGATACCACTACAATAAGATAAAATACTTCAAACACTACATGTTTACAAATTACTTTTCCATTATTAAAGCTTACAGAATAATACAATAAAAGAAATCGCGATAACGACTGTAAATACGGAACTACAACCTTACGATTTTTTCTTTTTATCGCTTTGTTATCCCGACGATCAATAACCCAGAATGCCGCAGCGTTGCCGCTGATTTTGAACTGATACATCTAACACTATACATGTATAAACTGCACTATACACTTAAGAAACTATGGCAAATCAATTCATATACACTACATCATATACTGCACTAAAATAAACCACTAATATCTCTTCCCTGAAAGTAAACAGCGCACTAAAAAATGCAATGGAAGGAAGAAAAAAAACATTGCATGAAAGAACAACAAAAAAACCAGCAATATAGCATGATGTCAAACTTCCTTAAATCTACTTCCCAGCTAGTTACACATCCCTTAACTAGAAACAGATATCACAAGGCTAACTTACCTAGACCTATTCACATAAATTTAACTACATAAACAGAGATCAACACTTCACAGAGAAATCAGAAAGAAAAGAAAAGAAATGAAAAGAATTTACTTGATTTTTCTTGACTCTTAAATCTATTTTTTTTTCTAACTCCCTCCTTGCCAAAGGGATTTGAGATCATCTCATGACAAAAATTATCACTCTCATTGAGAGTGCGTTGATCTGGTGGTTTTCCGATCCAAAAATATTGGCCCATTAATTTAGAGATCGGAAAAACGTCAACATATCATCACATCCTCCTCCGAAGCGAAAAGAAGAAAAAACAATTTTTTTTTTCTTTCATTCAAAGAACTAAAAGTCCAAAGGCAAGAACAAGATGAATTCACACTCACACCAGAGATACAAAAGAAACCTACACGTGACGCAAACACAGAGAAATTTTTTTTTTTTCAACACTATGCAAGGCTTATCTCACAGAAACAGATCAGCAAAAAAAAAAAAAAAAAAGGAAACTATCAACATAGGATAGAATTTGCAAATCCTGTTTTCCGTAAGGGTAAGGCTTAGAAAACTTCTGCATCAGTTTTCTCTTCCCATGCACTGAACATGCTTCACTCAACATAATACCCGGTAACATATCACACCATTCTCACTTCTGGAGTACTTTTGCAGGACTCACTTTGCTCTGGCCACTTCCAGAATACCATTGTGCAATACTATATGCTACCAACCACAACAGAGAGAAAAAAAAACATCATCTAGTTATCCCCTAAATACCATCCTTATGTTACATAATAATTTCACGTACAAATCTCACAAAATTCTCATCTGATTCAGTGACTCGCATTATTCCTGGATTCACTTGCCCCATAAACATCTCTCACCTCAATACCACCTTGAGGTATATCACAAACTAACCTACACTTAATATGCACCTTCATACCCCACTCCCTGAATGTCCAACATGAGAGAAAAGCAAACCATCAAATTTTCTTTTCGTAGGCATGACTCAGAAAAAGAACTCTGTGATTACTTAAAAAAACCCATTCCCGTCCTTTCTCTGAAATTATCATGTTTCCATGACACGTCTATAACACATGAAGATAAATGAGGTCTCATTTCTTCCATTGCCTCTGACACTCAAAAAACTCGGGCATGATATTGTATGATATTCCCATAAAACACCAAATAGTAAACACACCAATTGTCAACAAAAATCCTATCCACTTGTTCACCATCCTGATCACACTAGACAATAAATCAGACAATCCTTATAGAAATCCTATCGTTGCAATGAAAATGTTTTCTCGAAAAGGAAGTAACAATGAAAAAAAATTATTCCTTTCTCCACTTCGTATATTCATAATGATGACACACGTCCAATCAAAGCTATACTCACATTTCAGTCCTGACTCATGCACAAAAATCTTCAAAATAACACTTTATGCCCTTTCATAATTTTCTTACTAGTACTCGTCACCTTTACATACTAGCTGAAATGAGAAGCCTGCACACTGATGAAAACAGCGAATGCAAAATAAAATTCCCTTTCAAAATGAAATAAGCGACATGAAAGCATATTGCCTTAGGAAAAAAAAATACACTATTTACACACAACCAAGCATGAAATGCCACTTGGTATTATACATCCGGAATTCATTATCAGTTTCCAGTTCCATTCATTACCAAGGGGACATCAGAGTGATAAAAGAAATTTTTATCATTCAATCAAATGTTACACTTAAAATTCTTTTATGACGCACCCCTTTTACGTTCCACAGTAGAAACTGTAGGAATGTTAGAGTGGTTATATCCCACCCATAAAGGTAAATGACAAATGTGGTCTTATTTGCCTTAATACTCAACTTCAAAATTGCCACATGGTCTCTACATTTCTCTGGCAGACAAAGCCTATGCTTATTTTGCAGAGAGAACTCCTATGCAATGTCACGAGTATTAATGCAACTGGAATGAGAATCAGGAAGAACAGACTGTTTATCATCACTTCAACATTTTTACTCTGCTCCATTTTTTCCTGACTAGCATTTGTCTGAATGCAATTTTCAGAGGTGTGAGGGTTTCAGAACAATCTATGATACCTGCCATTTGTTTATGGAATGTGGATTCCACTTCACTGAGTGAATCTTTTATCACAGCCACTTCTACTAATCCTCCATCACTTTGCTCATTTAACGTCTCTTCCTCACTGAATTCAAGAACCTCCTTTCTTACACAACATTTTACATTTCCACCAACACTTACTTCCAGTGACTCAACTACTGCATTTATCTCTACACTCACACACCCCGAAGAAGCGTGCACATTCTCATCTTCCTCAACTTGACTTTGCATAACTTCCAAAGTCTTTGTTGTGACAACCTCTGTGTCAATAATTTTGGCAGACCCTGTATCTTCTATTTCTAACACCCCCATCTCCACCAACTGATTACTGACTTGTGCTTCAGAACATGGAATTTCATCATCCACCCCAATTTCAATCTGAGCTCCTTTTATTTCAACCTGCTGTATTGCTTCAGCTTGGAGTTGCAGCACTTCCTGTTCTACATTTTCCTGTTCCATTCTAATCTCTTCTCTTTTGTTTACTTCTTCCTCTAATTTCACCCTTTCCTTCATCTGAAGCCTTTCCCTTTTTAACTGATCCAGCCAGTCCCTTTCCAACTTCTGAAGTCTTTCTTTTTCTAACTTCTGAAGCCTTTCTCTTTCTAACTGTTGAAGTCTTTGTTTTTCTAACCTCTGAAGTCTTTCTCTTTCTAACTGCTGAAGCCTTTGTTTTTCTAACCTCTGAAGCCTTTCTCTTTCTAACTGCTGAAGTCTTTGTTTTTCTAACCTCTGAAGTCTTTGTTTTTCTAACCTCTGAAGTCTTTCTCTTTCTAACCTCTGAAGTCTTTCTCTTTCTAACTTCTGAAGTCTTTCTCTTTCTAACTTCTGAAGTCTTTCTCTTTCTAACTTCTGAAGTCTCTCTCTTTCTAACTTCTGAAGTCTTTCTCTTTCTAACTTCTGAAGTCTTTCTCTTTCTAACTGTTGAAGCCTTTCTCTTTCTAACTGTTGAAGCCTTTCTCTTTCTAACTGTTAAAGCCTTTCTCTTTCTAACTGTTGAAGCCTTTCTCTTTCTAACTGTTGAAGCCTTTCTCTTTCTAACTGTTGAAGCCTTTCTCTTTCTAACTGTTGAAGCCTTTCTCTTTCTAACTGTTGAAGCCTTTCTCTTTCTAACTGTTGAAGCCTTTCTCTTTCTAACTGTTGAAGCCTTTCTCTTTCTAACTGTTGAAGCCTTTCTCTTTCTAACTGTTGAAGCCTTTCTCTTTCTAACTGTTGAAGCCTTTCTCTTTCTAACTGTTGAAGCCTTTCTCTTTCTAACTGTTGAAGCCTTTCTCTTTCTAACTGTTGAAGCCTTTCTCTTTCTAACTGTTGAAGCCTTTCTCTTTCTAACTGTTGAAGCCTTTCTCTTTCTAACTGTTGAAGCCTTTGTTTTTCTAACTGTTGAAGCCTTTGTTTTTCTAACTGTTGAAGCCTTTGTTTTTCTAACCTCTGAAGTCTTTCTCTTTCTAACTTCTGAAGTTGTTCCTGTTCTAGCCTTTCTTTTTCTAACTTTTTCATCATCATTCCCCTTTCCAGTCTTTCTTTCCTTCTTAATCTTTTTTCATTTTCCCGCTGCTCCCACTCTTTGAGAACTTTCAGCCTTTCCTTTTCGAACTTCTCCTAGTTCCTTCTGCCTAGCCAATTCTGGCTTCTTTAATGTCTTTTGGTACTCATACCTTTCCCATTCCTTAAGTGTTTCAATTCTATCCCTCTCTAGTTTCTCTTCTCTTTCTTTCATTAATCTCTCCTCTTCCATCTTCCGCAAGTTTTCCTCATACCAACTCCATTCCTGGTCCTCTTGTTTCCTGCCTCTTCGTAGAGACCTTTCTAATTCCTTGTGTGCTTCAATTCTGTCCCTCTCGAGTTTCTGTTCATTTTCTTTCATCAATCTCTCCTCTTCCATTTTATGCAGGATTTCCTCGAACCAACTCCTTCCCTGCTCCTCTAGTTTCCTGCCTCTTTGCATATTCTGTTTTGTTCTCGGCTGCTGAGTTAAGATACTTTCAGCATCTTTCCCGTAAGAACTAGTTCTGGTTCCATAAAACCTAGAATTTTTCACTTCTTGTCCCTGTGAACTCTTCCTACTCGAGAAATTCCCAAAAGAATCGCAAGAAGAATGCTCTGTTCTAGAACTCTGATAACATAATGCCTGATCATTTTCTCTACTCTGATACCTGGGAGACAAGGAATTATGCGTATGATAATCCTGCTGCTTTCTACGTTGCGGTATCTCATCTATACACTCGTTAACTTCACTTAACAACCTCTGTGCTTCCCAGCACGCAGCAATAAATTCCCTTGAAGGCATCTTGAAACCAAGAGAAGTAACTCTTTAGAATCCACCATAAATTCCAAAATTCAAATTACGAGAAAAGAAAACACTTCACTAATCCTACCTAATTCCCTGCATAATTTTGTCTCGTCAACACATTCTCACTCTCACCCATTTTAAATTATTCCACTTAAAGAAATCAGCAAATAACCAAACAAAAAATCTAGCACTAATTTCAAAGACTATCTTCACTGACTGAAAGTTACATACCCATTTGCTTAAAATAGTCATTATAGACTCAACTAAACTATGCAGTACACTACACAATTTAAATAAGGTTATTATACTATGCTTGCTGTTACTGTAATGATTTACTATCAATGATTACTTTTACCCAAGATTAGTGAGCTATAATTATTTTCTACCTGAGCCTAAAGTTATATCTTACTCGTTTTCTTAATTGAAAATAATTACCTCATAATTTCTCACCAATGTAAACAAAAGCACAATACATAAATGCAATACAATAGAATTCAAATGCCAATTCACACTTCAAAAAAAAAAAAAAAAAATTATGATTGCAAGCACTTGATACTGACTAAAATTTCGAAAATGAATGCCTAACATGAAGAAAATTCTCCCAATTAACTATGTTCTATGACAAAACCTTATCCTTTAACTGTTGCTAGAGGAATTTGATCTTTTTACAATTTTCACACAGCATTACCTAATATCAGAAATAGCAAATCATAAATGTGAATCTCTGGTACAGTGGGTGGAATTCTGGTCACGGCACCAGTTTGATACGTCGTGGTTTGGTTGTTTAAAATATTATATTATGATGATGAACTTACTTCTGAAAAAATGCAAATATTACACAATTTTAGTTTTTAAAAAGAAGAAAATGGCCGGTGATCAATCTAGGGACCCCAATTAAGAATTTTTTTTTTTTCATCAGCGACTAACACCCCAGGTACGATCCTTAAAAACTCCCAGTAAATGGAAGGTGATTCCACCACCACCGACAAGAG
Source organism: Macrothele yani (assembly GCA_039090855.1). Taxonomy (NCBI): domain Eukaryota; kingdom Metazoa; phylum Arthropoda; class Arachnida; order Araneae; family Macrothelidae; genus Macrothele; species Macrothele yani. Next base: position 48,016,822 of record CM077004.1, read on the forward strand.
AAATTCACATACGACACAAAATAATTTGATTAAGCATATGTTCCAGGTTAACTATAAATTTATTTTGTGCTCCCAGGCACATGTTGGAAAAACACTCGATACAAGGAAACTTTAGGTGGCTAGGCTGAATAAAAAAAGTTTAGCTATGAATTTTAGAGTCCAGAGTATGTTAACAGTCCTAAATAATCCTCTCAGAAACCCTGGTCTGCAAACCAAGTAGTTTCCACCTGTGTGGTTTAGAGGATGAAGGAGGTAAGTGGTACAATTTGGTTACCAGCCTGCCTTACAAAAATCATCAAAGAATGTGATCATTCACTCAAAGAGTGCTAAGAGCTTAATGCTCGATGTGCATATCTGATACCTGTTGAACCTTGAGCTAAATGCTCTTTACAATTTAGATTTGGATGGTTAAGAGTGACATTTTAAAATTTTCCTTTTTTTTTTTTTCACAACACACTGCTTTTGATCAGTTACCTGGAAAAATCTCTTCTTAATTTACAGTAACACATTCTACTACATTTGTTGGTTCTGGCCAAACCTTACACACACTCAAAATAATAAAAAAAAAATTTCAATTTCTTTACTCCCCTCTATGTTTAATAATTTTTCTTTCCCTTTTCAAAACAAGGAATATCTTTCTACAAAATGTACCTTCCCCCTATATATTTTAATGAAATAACATATCATATTTTTTTAATCACATTAAAACCAAAAACAATTGGGTGGTCGCCGAAAGAAAGTTTGCCGTTCATGACGTTTTTTTTTCTTGTTTCCTTGTTTGCTTTCCTCTCTCTCTCTTCTCTTCTCAAGGAAGCTTTGTCAGTTAAACAGCATGGAAATGTTTGAGCTGAGCGGAGGAATTACGTTTTTTTTTTTCTTTTTTTTTTGTTAACTGCTGAGGTTCGGCGTCACGGAGAGTGTCCGTCGCTGCGAATTTACGCAAGTTTCCTTCCTTGCTGCCGAACTGCGTGGACATATCTTTCCCTGCCCTTCAAGTGGGCAATAAGAAAGGAATTAGATTTCCTCGGACGAAGGTTCAAACTTAAGTATCAATGCTTGTGCCGCAATTTCTCCGGTGTCTCCGTGGGACTCCCGAACTTGGCGGATGGAAGATATCTAGCCCAGCTACAATTCTCTGTGAGAATGAGGGCTTTCAAGTAGCTTCCTCTGTTTTGGCATTTAAAAACAAATTAAAAGGTCCTACCATGACGCTGACATCTTTTTCCTTCGTCCGTCCCGGAATTTGGCGGCATTTCCGATTTAGAAGCCCGGTCTCTCCCGCATAGCTTCTTTTTTCCTTCCCCTTTCTTAGTGCTTGGTGGTTTCTAGCTCAACTCTCTCTCTGCATCTCTGCATCTTAAGAGCGTACAAAAAAAAAAAAAAAAACGATGCTCTTCGCCTTACGCACGCGCATGTGCGAGAAAGCGCCGACTTTCCAATTGGCTGCGTGAACGCCAGGAGGCAGAAACTTCCTCGATGGATGACTGACCTTTGGCCCACGAAAACGGGCGCTGCGGTGAACTTCGCAGAATTCCGCCCAAATCCCGAAGTGTTCCTGTGCAAAGCGAAAAATGCCTTTTCGAAGTAAACGAGAGCATAAATAAATCGGACTTTCTGCACTGGTAAAGCTGGTAAAACGTCCTCACAGATGCCATTCTACGAATTTATCGCTTTTAGAAAAGCGACACCAGAAACTGTAGCCATTTTGGTTCTTTCTTTCTGAGCAATGACTTTTGGAGACCACCTTTACAAAAATCCATTAAACAAATTAACTAACATTAACGGACATCGTTACAATTAACTTCGTAACGCATAAAAATCGAATTCTCTCTAGCTACAGGTACGACGATCGGAATTACGAAAAAATCGCGTAACGCAACGATGTGTTATTTTGCCCTGATGCATTAAGCCACAATTTTATTCTTTTACTAAATGACTATTAAATATCCTTGACGATAGCGCACGCGCAATTAATTTTCGAAAGTCACTTCGTTACGGAGCGATCGCCGACCCGCTTTTTCTATCAGTCGCTGAATTATACTATCGCTAGTTAATACCAAGTAAGATTCATACTAAAACCAACTAAATATTAATACTAAGCAAGATTTTAATTACGAAAGGTTACTAAATTAAGCCCGATACACACAACAATGATTTTAATACACGCTACTGTCATATGGCATAAACACGCGTTTTTTCTCATTAGATACCACTACAATAAGATAAAATACTTCAAACACTACATGTTTACAAATTACTTTTCCATTATTAAAGCTTACAGAATAATACAATAAAAGAAATCACGATAACGACGGTAAATACGGAACTACAACCTTACAATTTTTCTTTTTATCGCTTACGTTATCCCGACGATCAATAACGCTGAATGCCGCAGCGTTGCCGCTGATTTTGAACTGATACATCTAACACTATACATGTATAAACTGCACTATATGCTTAAGAAACTATGGCAAATCAATTGATATACACTACATCATGTACTGCACTAAAATAAACTTCACTAATATCTCTTCCCTGAAAGTAAACAGCGCACTAAAAAATGCAATGGAAGGAAGAAAAAAATAATTGCATGAAAGAACAACAAAAAAACCAGTAATATAGCATGATGTGAAACTTCCTTAAATCTACTTCCCAGCTAGTTACACATCCCTTAACTAGAAACAGATATCACAAGGCTAACTTACCTAGACCTATTCACATAAATTTAACTACATACACAGAGATCAACACTTCACAGAGAAATCAGAAAGAAAAGAAAAGAAAAGAAATGAAAAGAATTTACTTGATTTTTCTTGACTCTTAAATCTATTTTTTTTCTAACTCCCTCCTTGCCAAAGGGATTTGAGATCATCTCATGACAAAAATTATCACTCTCATTGAGAGTGCGTTGATCTGGTGATAGGTTTTCCGATCCAAAAATATTCGGCCCATTAATTTAGAGATCGGAAAAACGTCAACAGATCAAGTAGCACTCCTCTTAAAACTTAAAAATTTCACTACATTAAAAACATACTGTCTTTGCATGATAGTTTATTTTTTAAAGATGATGCATGGGTTTTTAATCTCTTTAACTATGTAAATATCCATCATCTTTTAAAATTAAACTATTGTGCAAAGACAGTGTATGTTTTTAATGTTATTGAATATGCACAAAATTTTCATTAAAAATTTCGTTGCCCTGTAGCAGGAATCGAACCTGCATCTCCAGACTTTTGAGTACGTTCTTCATTACACCACCCAGAACAACAAAGTTCCGAACAACTGCACCTAGGCAACTATAGCTTAGGAATCTGAACATACTCCAGATTTGGATCCAGGGCTCTGAAATTTTGAGTTTTCTGAGGGATGTTACATGGAACATCAGCAAACGCTACAAGCAGTTTCAGTATTATGATTGCTGTGAATAATCAGTTATCTGATTGCTATGTATATTTTAGTGAATTTCCCATGTATTTATGAGGAATATTTCTTCCGTCATTGAAATATGTAAAAAATCTTTCACCCAGAACTCTGGCCATTTTAATGACCAGTTTTTGTCATGTGTAGTATCACATTTGAACACTCCACAGAAGAGAGAAGACTCCACTTAACACCATTAGCCTTCATGCAGACCCATGACTAAGAATGCTTGAAAATGGCCAGAGTTCTAGCATATATATGTATGTTTTTTTTTTAATCACATGAGCTGCAGCTCTTAGCCCAAAAATTGTGGTTCACTTGAGAGTTGAAAATCACGCAAGATTTGTAAGGATGTATATAATTTGCTGATATTTTTGCTGATTGATTTTTTTCATACTACATTTCTGATTTAGTTGTGCTTGGTGATTTGGCAAACACCTAGCTTGAACCATGGGATAGGGATAGGGATTTTATGAATTTAGTATGATCTAACATTGAGTAACATTTGGCTTGCAGTGAGTGATATAAATTTATTTTTTACAGAAAGTTTACCAAACTTAAATTTCTTCAGTGAACTTAATGTAATACTGTATTATAAATATGTGATTTTAATCATGAATGAATCATGTTTATTATATTAGTTAATACTTTGAATGTATATTTCATATAATCAATTGCATTCTGAAAGCCCTAATGCAATCTTTCTGATCAGATTTTTATGTGATGAACATTTTGGCTCATTTAAAATAAAACTGTACAAGTAATCCGAATATATTGGCATAAAATAGAAATGAAAGTTTCCAAGCCATCTGGTTGATGTACGAAAGCTTGGAAACTTTGATTTCTATCTTATGCCAATATATTCGGATTACTAGTACAGTTTTATTTTAAATGTAGTTAGTATACAGTTCATTATTAATTATTGTCACATTTTTTACGTGATGTGGACATGCATAGATCAATCTTCTAGTTTATCTGAACTGTGTAGAGAACTGGTCCATTTAGTCTTAGATAAGGTGTGATCCAGTTACAAAGTGGGGGCTGCAGAGTGATTCAAAACAATGTTCCCCATAATTTAGGGTGTCGGGTGATGTATTACATACATCTGTGCTAAATTATGATAAGAAATGTGTTTAGATATGCCTCTTAACATCGTTATACAGGTGCTGTAAATCTGAATATATATATATATTTATAAATAACCACAAGCGACACCTCCCGAACATGTACATGACAACAAATGAACTCCAGACCACAGCAAAAGAAAAAAAGAGCGATAAACGTTACCCAAAAGTCACACTGCAAAATTTTAAAATACCAATAATGAAATGTAAAACCCAAACAAATATAATATCAAATGGCTCCGAATCCCCGAACCACTTTTCAGGGAAAGACACCCAGGAGCTCGGAGCCAGTCGGGCTCGGGTTTCATGAGATAGCCCGATACCTAATTTTAAACAAAACTGTGGTTGCAACCAAATTTGGACTTGCAAAATTTATTGGCCATCTGTCTTTCCTACCCGAACCCTCAAAGTAACACAGCAATAGATGTAGAACTAAACATAACACCACTGAAATATGTCAAATACACAATCTCTTACCCTGTCTCCTTAATGGACAAAACATATTGAAGCATAGAATGTAAAAGGACATACATATATAAATCCAAAATAAACATAGCTCATGCTCCCCTCGTATGTATCCATTTCGTGTGAAATACGGTTAACTTGCCATATGAGATAAGGCCACGTCTACTCTCGAAACCAACTCAAGTAGATCCATTCAGTAATGGTATGTTCGTAAAATCTTTGTATTTCCAATAGACACTCCACCACCAAAGGTCCAAATGAAGCACAGAAAACCGTCCAAAGAAAGACCTCAAATGTGGAAAAAAGTGAAGCTTATTGTTATAATTCTCCAGGGCGACTCGGAGGAAAAATCATTTTTATTGTGGCCGTAAGAAATTGGTTAATTCGAAAAGTTTCAAGTGACTATGTTACAAATTCTAATTTTGTATGAAGAATTTTGATTAAAAATATTTAATAACTTACTAAAATGTGAATAACAATTTATTGGGATAGCCATTCTTTTTTAAAGTAAAAAAAAAATGATTATGTTAACTGTAGATATATTGACGATCTTAAGTTTTTGTATGGAAGGTTGTAGCTTTGATATTCGGTCCTGTTACCCCGAGAAACTTGTTTTGACAGAAACCGGTAAGGAACTTCAAAGTTGCTTTTCTGGATATGGAAATCATATTACGACGAGGGAGATTTTTAACGGATGTTTATGACGAGAGCTAATTTTACATTTTGTCTTAACTTATTAAGTTTCTGGTCTTCCAGAATCCCTGGATCCATACATAGAAATACTATAATTTCACAATTTTTTCAGATCACTAGGATATGTAATAACAAAAACAGTACTACCAAACAGTTAAAATTTCTTTTTTTAACTTTAAAAAAGAATGGTTATCCCTATAAATTATGTTATTCACATTTTAGTAAGTTATCAAAATTCTTCATACAAAATTAGAATTTGTAACACAGTCACTTGAAACTTTTCGAATTAACCAATTTCTTAGGGCCACAATAAAAATGATTTTTGCTCCGAGTCTCCCTGGAGAATTATAACAATAAGCTTTACTTTCTTCCACATTTTTGAGGTCTTTCCTTTGGACGGTTTTCTGTGCTTCATTTGGACCTTTGGTGGTGGAGTGTCTATTGGAAATACAAAGATTTTACGAACATACCATTACTGAATGGATCTACTTGAGTTGGTTTCGAGAGTAGACGTGGCCTTATCTCATATGGCAAGTTAACCGTATTTCACACGAAATGGATACATACGAGGGAGCATGAGCTATGTTTATTTTGGATTTATATATGTATGTCCTTTTACATTCTATGTTTCAATATGTTTTGTCCATTAAGGAGACAGGGTAAGAGATTGTGTATTTGACATATTTCAGTGGTGTTATGTTTAGTTCTACATCTATTGCTGTGTTACTTTGAGGGTTCGGGTAGGAAAGACAGATGGCCAATAAATTTTGCAAGTCCAAATTTGGTTGCAACCACAGTTTTGTTTAAAATTAGGTATCGGGCTATCTCATGAAACCCGAGCCCGACTGGCTCCGAGCTCCTGGGTGTCTTTCCCTGAAAAGTGGTTCGGGGATTCGGAGCCATTTGATATTATATTTGTTTGGGTTTTACATTTCATTATTGGTATTTTAAAATTTTGCAGTGTGACTTTTGGGTAACGTTTATCGCTCTTTTTTCTTTTGCTGTGGTCTGGAGTTCATTTGTTGTCATGTACATGTTCGGGAGGTGTTGCTTGTGGTTATTTATAAACATATGTACTATTCACTCTTGTTTTCCAGCTGCATTGCACGGTAGCAGAGTGATATGGGCATGTATCAAAGGAAAATAATTTATATATATATCATCATCATCATCATCATTGTCAACCATTATCAATCCACTGCTGGACGAAGGTCTCCCCAAGTTTCCTCCACAACGGTCTGTCTTGTGCCAGTCTCCTCCATGTCACCCCTGCATACTTTCGAATTTCATCCACCCATCTCCCATGTGGTCTTCTTCTGGGTCTTTTCTTGTCCCTTGGAATCCAATCTAAAATTTCGGCTGTCCATCGATGATCTGTCCTTCTGGCAGTATGTCCAGCCCATTGCCATTTCAGGGATTTAACTCTGATCATGATGTCTTCCACTCTTGTCATTTTTCGGATCCACGAGTTCCTCTTCTTATCTCTCCTGGTTACCCCAAGCATGCACCTCTCCATGCTTCTTTGAGTTGTCTGGAGCCTTTGTATGTCTCTTTTAGTTAAGGTCCACGTCTCTGCACCATACGTAAGCACTGGAAGGATGCATTGATCAAACACTTTTCTTTTAAGACATAATGGCATATTGCTCTTGAAAATTATGCTGTTTCTTCCAAAAGCTCTCCAGGCAAGTTTTGTACGCCGATTAATTTCTTCATCAATGTGACCCTCACTTGATATCTGCTGTCCAAGATAAACGAACGTGTCTGTTATCTCCAGCTTTTTTCCATCAATCGATAAATCTTCATTTCTTGTAAAAGCATTGAACATCACTTTTGTCTTCTGAAAGTTCATTTTTAATCCCACTTCTTTACTCTTGTCCGCAAGTTCCTGGATCATACTCTGCAGCTCTGATGGGGTAGTTGCAAAAATGACTACGTCATCAGCAAAACGAAGGTGGGTTAGATAATCTCCATTAATCTTTATCCCCTTGTTTTCCCAGCTCAGCGACTGAAAAACACCCTCCAATGTGGCATTGAAGAGCTTCGGAGATATGGTGTCACCTTGTCTCACTCCCTTTCCAATTTTTACGTGTGTTGTATTTTCAAACAGCCTAATCTTTGCACTTGCATTTTCATAGATGTTATTAATAATATTAATGTATGCATCTTCAATACCGCAGGTTTTCAGAGCCATTGTAACTGCTGATGGTTTCACCGAATCAAAGGCTTTTTTCATAATCGATAAAAGCCATGCACAATGGAAGTTCATATTCCCTCGCTCTTTCAATTAGTTCTCTCAGCACGTGGATATGATCTATTGTGCTGTAGCCACTCCTGAATCCAGCTTGTTCTCTCGGTTGAGCCATGTCCAGTGTTACCTTCAAGCGGTGTGAAAGAACTTTAGTGAAGATTTTATAAACTACCGATAGGAGGCTGATAGGTCTGTAGTTTCCGAGATCCTCAATGTCACCTTTCTTATGTAGCAGGATCATTGTAGCGGTGTTCCAATCCTCAGGAATCTTTCCTTCATTAAGGCATCGAGTGAAAATTTGGGCGAGTACTGTTTCGATTTCTCCACTTGCTTCTTGTATGATGTCTACAGTAATTCCATCTTCTCCTGGAGCTTTTCCTCTCTTCATGTTCTTGATTGCATGTGCAACTTCTGCTGGAAGGACTGGAGGAACTCTGGTACTGGTATCTTTCATGATGTCTGGAGTGCATATATCATCCCTTTCATATAATTTGGAGTAGAAATCTTTCACTCTTGTCAAAATTTCTCCTCTATTTCTTGTTACAGAACCATCTTCTTTTCTCAGTGCCATAATCTGTTTTCTTCCCTTACTGAGATGTCCCTTTGCTATCTTTAGGCTTTGGTTGTTTTAAATTGCTTTCCTCACTAGTTCACAGTTGAATTTCCTTACGTCTTCAGTGATACTTTTTCTTACTGTCTTGCATAGCTCTATATATTCCACTTTGGAAGTCACATCTTTAGTTGTCCTCATCTCTCTTCTTTTTTGCATCAACATTTTGGTTTTTCCTGATAATTTGTTCACATGCAACTTGTTCTTAGACCCAGCTAATTTTGTTGCTGTTTCCATAAGAGCTTTGGTTACTTTTCTGTTAACTTCAGAGATGTCCACTTCTTCCGATGTTAGGCCTTCTAAAGCAGAGAACCTGTTCTTCAGTTCTAACTTGAAGGTATTATGGTGTTTTTTAAGGTTGGTTATGTCAATAGATTTTGTTTGTCTTATGAGCTTGCCACGTTCAAGTTTAGTGTTGAGGTGCATCTTACATCTCACCAATCTATGGTCACTACCTGTGTTGAACTTGTTTAGCACACTGCAGTCTTCTATGACGAATTTTTTGTTACACATAATAAAATCAATTTCACTTGTCGTCCCATTTGGATGTCTCCATGTCCATTTCCTGTGTGGCTTTTTCTTGAAGGAGTTCAAGATGAAAAACCCTTCTGCCTCTGCAAACTCAACGAGAGTATTTCCACGCTGGTTTCTGTTGCCATGACCGAATTTACCTACTGAAGTTTCATTCTGTTGCTGTTGCCCTATTTTTGCATTGAAATCTCCCATAATTATTTTCAGAAGTGCTGCTTACCTTTATTATTTAGATGACAAATTTCCTCAAAAAATTCTTCAATTTCTTCTTCAGGATGACTTGTGGTGGGTGCATAAGTTTGAATAATCTGAGCCTGGTATCTTTTTGAGAGTTGGATAACAAGTCGTGCAGCTCTGTCAGAGGAACTTTCAACTTCTACAACTTTATCCTTCAGTTTCTTGTTTATTATAAATCCAACACCACTAGTTCTGCCAGTATCTGTCCCACGATAGTAGAAGAGATGTCCACTTTTCAGTTCGATGAGATCTTCTCCTTTTCTCCTTACCTCACTTAGCCCCACGATGTCCCACTTGATCCTTTGTAGTTCCTCTTCCAATTCAAGAAGCCTTGAATCAGAAGATAGGGAGCGTCCATTGTAAGTAGCCAAGGTCAGCATCAGATGGCAGCCTAGTCCGGTTCTCCGGGGATTCTTAGCACCCTCTGCCTTCATGTCGCACTGGCCGCTGCCTTGGCCAGGTACATTCCAGCTGCCGGAGACTGAGGGCCAAGATTTAAGTTGTGGAATCATTTTGGAGGGTTTGGCCATAACTCACCACGCTGGCCAAGCGGGTTGGTGAGTGTGGGATAGAATTTCCTCTAATCCCGATGGTATAGTTATACCGCTATGGGCGGTCGTCAGAGCCCCTTTAGTGGGAACAGGATGCACCACGAGAAGGCGGGGTTGACATTTGTCAAGGAGAGGCTATGATGTTACGCATCACCCTGACCTTACATCCCATATATATATATATATATATATATATAAACAAGTTCAACACAGGCAGTGAGTGACCATAGACTGCTTGAAGGTGACACTGGACATGGCTCAACCGAGAGAACAAGCTGGATTCAGGAGTGGCTACAGCACAATAGATCATATCCACGTACTGAGAGAACTAATTGAAAGAGCGAGGGAATATGAACTTCCATTGTGCATGGCTTTTATCGATTATGAAAAAGCCTTTGATTCGGTGAAACCATCAGCAGTTGCAATGGCTCTGAAATCCTGCGGTATTGAAGATGCATACATTAATATTATTAATAACATCTATGAAAATGCAAGTGCAAAGATTCGGCTGTTTGAAAATACAACACACGTAAAAATTGGAAAGGGAGTGAGACAAGGTGACACCATATCTCCGAAGCTCTTTAATGCCACATTGGAAAATGTCTTTCAATCACTGAACTGGGAAAACAAAGGGATAAAGATTAATGGAGATTATCTAACCCACCTTCGTTTTGCTGATGACATAGTCATTTTTGCAACTAGCCCATCAGAGCTGCAGAGTATGATCCAGGAACTTGCTGACAAGAGTAAAGAAGTGGGATTAAAAATGAACTTTCAGAAGACAAAAGTGATGTTCAATGCTTTTACAAGAAATGAAGATTTATCGATTGATGGAGAAAAGCTGGAGATAACAGATACGTACGTTTATCTTGGACAGCAGATATCAAGTGAGGGTCACATTGATGAAGTAATTAATCGGCGTACAAAACTTGCCTGGAGAGCTTTTGGAAGAAACAGCCTAATTTTCAAGAGCAATATGCCATTATGTCTTAAAAGAAAAGTGTTTGATCAATGCATCCTTCCAGTGCTTACGTATGGTGCAGAGACGTGGACCTTAACTAAAAGAGACATACAAAGGCTGCAGACAACTCAAAGCAGCATGGAGAGGTGCATGCTTGGTGTAACCAGGGGAGATAAGAAGAGGAACTCGTGGATCCGAAAAAGGACAAGAGTGCAAGACATCATGATCAGAGTTAAATCCCTGAAATGGCAATGGGCTGGACATACTGCCAGAAGAACAGACCATCGATGGACAGCCAAAATTTTAGATTGGATTCCAAGGGACAGGAAAAGACCCAGAAGAAGACCACATGGAAGATGGGTGGATGAAATTCGAAAGTATGCGGGAGTGACATGGAGGAGACTGGCACAAGACAGACCGTTGTGGAGGAAACTTGGGGAGACCTTCGTCCAGCAGTGGATTGATAATGGTTGATGATGATATATATATATATATATATATATATAATTTTTTTTTCAGAAGAAGGAATGTGATAACAGTGAATAAACATTTAAGAAAGTTGTGTAATTTTTTTATAAATTGCATTGCAGCTTTCAGTATCAGTTTGTGAGAAAGTGGCCAGTTTTGCCTTTTGTGTTTAGTGGATATCATGCAATTTGTTTTCTTTTTAAAAGGTAACTGTTAAATTCTCTGCCTTTATATAACAGAAAAAAATGTTCGAAAATTTGAGTATTTTGTCTAAGTGACATCAGGGATCAACATGCAAAACTTGATTTTTAATAGGAAATTGTTACTGTATACTAGTAATTTGATCGATCATCGCAGCACTCTGTGTGATCTTTCACACGGAAGAAGTGAATTTTTCTTTTAAGGCCTTGGTTAGTTCCTTTTTGGAATCTAAAATTTAATGGGTGGACAAGTTAATCTGGTTCAATTTTACTTGATTTTGATTTAGAATTGCAGGAGTCGCAACAGTGGCACAGGCTTCTGATCGTTCATCACAGATGAGTCTGGGTTTGAATCCCCGAGAAGCATGGATGCGTTGTTTGTCTTACGGCCTGGCTCTCCCCCTTTCCTAGAACCAGCGGCCCTAAATTAGGGACGGGCTACTGATTATAGCTCATTGAGTTGCTTACAGTAATTGAGTAATAGTTAAACCTCCAACTAGGGGGAAAAAAAAAGCCAGAATTGAGGCGATATGTTTCTTTGCAGAATTCATTATGATACTTTCTAATGTTTCTCAGTTCTTAAGGTACTAGTTTGGCACCACACATTAAACTATTGCCCATAAATTAGTTTTAGGACCCCTTATTATCCTTTGGAAGACCTCAGTATTACAAAAAAAAATTCTTGAACTCTGGGAATTTCTCACATTTAATTTAAAAAGTTGATTACTGTGTACAGTTTGTGAAGAAATGTGTTGCTTTGACTTAAGGAAACATACAAAAATTGACATTGACTTCTAAGAATATTTTTTTCATGCACTGTTGTTGTAACCTACTGAAACTGCCAAACTACATAATCTTACCTCAAAAAAGTGAGCCACCCAGTGGTCGTCACAGTGGTCTGAGTGCTGGCTTCTGACAGTTTGTCCGAGTAGGCCGAGGTTCGAGTCCTGGATGAGTCCATGGGTAGTGTGCTTGTCTTATGGCACTAGCTCTCTCCCTTCCCTGGAACTAGTGGCCCTAAATTAAGGATGGGTGACAGCTTATTGCTGTTAAAATTGCTCACTGTGGTTGTTAAACCCCAAAACAGAAAAAAACAAACCTCAAAAAGTGAACTTTCCAGATGCTACTTTATACTTGTTCAGTTATGTTTTTCAACTTGAAATTTGGATTAATTATGTTATTTTCAAATGACTTTTGCAACATTCTAATTGCTTACTGACCTAGTATTTCAGAACTGAAACTAAGTTGACAACATGCTGTGATTTACATTTAGAAAGGGCAGCTAGGCCGATCTCCACCGAATGCTACAAATGAAGCCAACAAAACAGAGAGAAAGCGAGAGAAAGAATCGATGTGGCATGCTAACCCTGGGCTTATCTCAAACATAGGAACAAAACATGGTCGACGCGCAACATGGATTGGAGCATCTGGAGATCAGACTTTTGTAAAAATAGACGAATCTCTTATAAATTCACGCAATCTTAGTAAATCCAATGTTGTAGCCAACAGAGATTGTATAGGTGAGTATTATGGCCTGTACTAAAATATTTGTATTCATAAATGAATAGTTAAACATTTATCAAGAGCTATATAAAATGACCACCTACCTAACAGCTTGTTAGGCCACCCTTTGCTTCAATAACCACTTGCGCACAACATGACATTGACTCCACTGGGTTTCTCAGGTATTCTGTACCAGCTAGACAAAATGACATCGTGGAGTTTGGCACCATTGTGGTTTGGTGACTGCTACGTGTTTCATTGCGTAAGTGTTTGATTGGATTCAAATCAAGAGAATTTGGTGGCTAGGGGAGGACACAAATGCTTTTTTTTATCATCCCTGAACCATTTCTGAACAATGTAGGCCTCGTGACATGGGACCTTGTCTTTCTGAAAAAGAACATTGCATCCAGACATACAGTCGCCATGTGGGGCAACACTGGTCTAAAACACTGCTTAGGTAGGATCTGGTGGTGAGGGTGTTTACGTTGGGGGAGGAAGTGGACAGTGATGTCCACGAGATAAATCCTCATACAGTGATGTCCCTACCCTGCTCCATCCAGCTGCAACTGTTCCTCTGTGCAGTGTTGAATATGGACCTGTCCATTGGCATGCTAGAGCTGAAACCTGGACTTGCCAGACCAGGAAACTTTTCCAGTTGCCCACTGTCCAGTAGCAGTACTCTAGTGCCCATTGCAGGTGGAGCTATTAATGGTAGGTAGATAAACATGGGCGTATGAGCAGACTGCTGACTCTTTATGCACATCTAAAAGAGCATTTGCTGTATTCTGTGCTTGGAAATGTTTCTCTGTGCACCCTGGTTGTAATTTAGTGTTAACTGAGGATGGTTAGTCATCTGCTGTTCCAGACATGTCAACTGGCATTCTCCTCGCCTTTCAACCAATGGTAGTCCTTCTTTTCCGGCATGTTGAGTGGGCGTGTGTCCCTTTTTTAACCATTTCTATTACAGCTTCACTCCAGTGGCTCTTGAACAGCCAACAATGTCATGGTTGCTATAGTTCTGGCTCCTGCTTTTATGTTGATATCATTCACATTTCAAACTCTGACAAGTCTTTCCCTTTCATCATTGCACTGGCTTCGTACTAGTGAACTGATATGCCTTGTCCATTCTGCGTATATGTAAGTGGTAGAACTGCTATGTACTGTGGTGTTTCCACTCGTGGGAACAGGGGCATTCGTAATGATCTGGCTTATACATGTATAATTCATTGTTAAAAATTGCATCGCATGACAGTTATGTAGAAAGTATATTAGGAATTGAAATTGTTTGTTCATACCAGCTATTTCTCTCTGGATATTCTTATTTAGCCATTGCTGCATGCCCTGGTCATTTTCTTTCACAATTTTATTATGTTGCAGTTAATGTAATACCATACAATTGCTGTATGTAAAAATTGGCTTATGTATTGTCCAAATCAAATCATATATGTATAAACCTTTTTTGTTTTATTTGTGTGTGTACTCACATGCTCGTGTAAAATGTGTTCGTATTCTCTGTTCTTCACTAGCCAAAAAAACCCCCAAAAAGTTGAAAATAAGTGGACCTCCACCATTCACTTGGAAAAGTGTTGGTATCCCATGTCATCATGTTCTGTCATATACACATAGAAAGCATTATTTATATCTGTATAATTTGAACATGCATACATACATATTGCTGAGCTGTTTTTTACAATTCAGATGTTAGTTCCTGAAAACAAGATCCTTTGCCAAATTAAAGTTGCTGACTTTACTTTTGATGGCACAAACCTCTCCATTCACAGTGTTCTTAGCACGCAGCTAAAGTTTTACTGACATTTTCATTCATCCTTCCTCCTGCAATACCTTTTGTATTTATACTAATAATCTGTATTTTGTCTTTCACATACTTTCAGATTATAAGAGATAATTAGAATGCAAGTGAAAGATAATGAAAAATGTAGAAAATATTATTTTTCTGTTATTGCATTTAAATGGATGTGATAAAAAATAATATAGGAATATTATCTACATGCACGATTTTATGCAATTTGTTTAAGGCATTGTATTAGTTAGTTTTTTTTTTTAACATAAGCACTCCTACATTGTAAAGAATGTGAAACTTTCCGTATACCGCACATGCATTTGGTCTTGTGCATTAATGCTGTGGTTTCTATAATTGGTTATCTGTGCTTCACATGTCATACCTTATATTAGGTCAGTCTCCCTTTCATACCTACATTTTGGTGGCTTTCCTTAATTTAACAGGGGAATTGAAGCTACATATTCCTTTTTAGAAAGGACCCTTTCTCCAATTGAGTCATCACTGTAGACAATAAATACCAGCTGCATGTGGTGGCAATGACTTGCATCTTCCAAACAATTCAGTGCTACATTTTGTATTATGCTGGCAAGTGACCACATTTGCAAAATAATTTACAAATGTGGAGGCATAAAACAATTAAACCACACTGGACAAACGGGTGAAGATCACCTGTAGCTTGTGTTACTTTTGCAGTTTAAAAAAAAAAAATGTATTATCTTTAAATGTTAAAAACATAACTCCAGTTACACTAAATTGCGAAGCGTAAAAGCAAAGATGAGTGTGAATTGTCAGATATGGCATGTGAAACTTTACGTTTTGAACTATAGTAGTTGAAAACAAAAATGAAGTGGACATATCTGTAAAAATGAATCGACACGTAAGTAGAAAATATGAATTGTCACATCTTGAATTCCATTACTGCAAGTAATTATCTATGCACTTATATCTGCTGCTGTTTGCAGGAAATTTCTGGCTGCATAGAGTCATAGATAATTTCTTTTACATTTACGAACACCATGTTGAAGAAGTTGAAAAGTTATTTATATTTCTGGCTTCCTGCCAACCCCCACAGAAAACTGACAAAAAATTATACATGTATGAATGTTCTCATTTTCCAAAGAACAAATCCTGTTGCAAATGGTTCAAATATATTGTGTTGCTAATGAAAAATACTCATGATATGATAAAACTATGAACAGAGCATTTCATTTTCTTCTATTTATATCAGTGTTAATTTGTTGTTGCAGCAGTAAGAAAATCTATAGATCTTCATTAATTACACAACTTTTAATGCCATCAAAACTAATTGAATGAATCTACTCAAAATCTTCAGTTATCAGTTGGTGGAAACAGTTGTTTCATCATAAAGATGGAATTATTGCTTTTTGCATTTCTGCACTTGCATTTTCTCTTTAGAATAGCTCACTTTCAGCAAAGATTGAAAACAAGAGGTAATTGTTCTGACTTTAAAAAATGAAATAGGTGATAGAAATAATCAAACCCCACTAACTAAACCAAATTTTGCAGTTTCATATTCGATTTGGTTATAGACTGAGTGAGAATATCTCCAGGCTGCTGTAAAATATTAAGTTGAGTATTGGGTTAATTTTCTGCAGCAGTTTCTTAATTGTGCAAGATAAAGCAGTGACCTGTTTCAATAAATTAATTGTATATTTATTATATCTGTCTGTGTTCCAGTTGGTATTTTATAAAGTACAATGTTGCTCAAATGTAATGCAAAAATATTTAACATGTTTTAATATGAATAAATTCACTTACATGTTCCTTGATGTAGTTCAATGGATATAACAGAATTCATCACTTGCAGGTATTATTCCAAATCAAACTGAACAGATGTCATCGTTTAGATGTCTAGTAATAAATAAAGCTGATGGCTCATGTCGAAGGTAGGTGTTCCTTTTTTGAAAGAAAGGTGTGAATTGTGAAACATATAAAAGCACGTAATAAGATCTTAGTTATTTCAGTGTTATGTCCAGCTAACACACAAGCACTTCTCAAGTTGTTTTAATGTTACATTAAGCTTAGCTCAGGTATATAATTGAAAAAAAACCCCGGTGAAATAAAATCTTCCTGAGCCAGATAATGGCATTTTTTAGTCATGCTTTTGTTTGTGATAGGAAATTTACAGAATTTAAGATTATTCACTAAGTTTGCAAAAAGGATTTGGCCATTTTCTGTTGGTTTGAGAAATCTGTGCACAGACAAATTTAGCTTTTTATGTGTTGTGATGTTGCCTTTTTGAGCAGAAAGTTGATTTTTAGATAAAGATATTGGCTTTTTTCTAAATTTCATAGGTGTATGTAGGTATGAATTTTCAAGAGTGAAAATTTGTTTCAGAATTTTCAAATTTTTTTTTATGAGAATGGGAATTCTGCCTTTCAAAACTTTTGAAAAGTTGTTCAGTGAAAATTTCTCCTGTAATTTTAATTTTTTCTCATGTTCCTTCTTCCCAGTGTTGGTATTAAATATCATTTTATTACATAAATATTTGTTTCAGCTTGAAACTGGAGGAAAAATTTCTGAAAGTGGAAGTCTAACGTAGCAAAGATTTATCTGTTCACCCGTAACGATACCCCCCCTCTCTCGCAATGTTCTCACTATTCTGGTTGTTGTTAAATTTTACCCCCTCCACCATAAATGTTTGCATTTCAGCTTGATAAGGGAGGGAACATTTTCCATAAAAACGGTGACGATGTTAGAAAATTTCTAAGAATTGATGCATGGTGTACAAAAGTATTCATATTCTGAAAGCTACACCATTTATCTAAAATAGTAAAATATTAAAAGCTTTCATGTCCTGGTCCTCATGCCAAAAGTTTTTTCTGCATGATGGATGAAATTGTCATCTGAGTGCATACTCTCTCTGACAAACAGAAAGGGAAATGGAAGAGAAATATATTGGCAGAAAGGAAAATGAGCAATGGATGCTGTGCAGCTGCAGAGTCAACAAGACAAATCTGGCTGTGGAACTTGCTGAGAAGAAAGCAAGGCTTGCTTGCAAAAGAAAGCTTGATGTTCTAGCAAGTAAAAAAAAAAAGTAAAACTATAATTGTGACAAACTACATTGTATTACCTTAATATATATATATAAAGTGTCACAAGACTGTTGTCTTTGAAATCAAGAAAGTAAAAACTGTTTGAAGCAATCTCTTTTAAAACCATTTTATTTTTTATTTTTGAATTTATAAATTTTATATTGTGAATACAGTGATGTGCTCCAGTTTAGTATTTACTTAATTACTGTGAAAAATTCCTTGTTCATGTTGTGTTATATTTGCACTTTTTTGCTGCATGTTCAGATTTTTCACCCAGTTAAAAAGTTAAGCTTTTTTTCTTCATCAGTCTCTTATATTATGGTTGCACATTATGCTATATTACTTATTGGGTAAATAATAAATGCCCTTAAAATGGTTTTAGACATCTTCAGTGCTTCCTGTGTCATGGATGTTCCCATGAAGCCATTATATAAATGAAAAGAAGGCACTTAATTTGCTGAAATTGTGCATGCATTACCATTTTATTAGTGCTACAAGTGCCCTAATATATGAAGACTTATTTGAATATAATTAGTTGTGGTTCTAATTTTATGTATGCTTCCTTTTCATGTTTGCTTTCATATTTGTCTATGTTTGTGATGTGATTCATGTGTTAAGTCTGTGTATATCCTAATATTTCAGCTTCAGCACAAGTGACCAGCTTGAACTGAAGGATTGTGCTATTTGTTTAGACAGCATTTACAATGTGCTTTGGAGGTAAGTGGAAATCAAATTCACAAAACTTTAATGTTTCAGCATTATTAGTGAAAATTAGTGATCTTTTCACACCAAATACTTATGTATAATTTTATAAATAAACCATCAAAGGAGCCTTGGTTTGCTGAGTTTAACAAAACAAGAAAAAAAAATTAATCAGCTTCTGGATCAGTGTTGTCCAAGTTCTCCTAAAAATATAAATAGGATACATTGCACAGAAACACTTAATTAAAATATTTTCCAGTAATAATAATAATAATAATAATAATAAAAATTTATACTCATGCTTGTACAATTTGCTGAAACCAGCAGTCTTTGTTGACTGTGAATACATGAAACTCCAAATATTTGAAAAAGTTACATTTTTCTAATGTGTTGTGATATTGTAATGTACAGTTCTTTCAAAGTACAATTAAGTTTATCCCTGAAGAACCTCTAGGTAAACAATGCTGAGTGTTCTTCCATTTGGAGCCAAGATCATCATCATCATCATCATTGTCAACCATTATCAATCCACTGCTGGACGAAGGTCTCCCCAAGTTTCCTCCACAACGGTCTGTCTTGTGCCAGTCTCCTCCATGTCACCCCTGCATACTTTCGAATTTCATCCACCCATCTCCCATGTGGTCTTCTTCTGGGTCTTTTCCTGTCCCTTGGAATCCAATCTAAAATTTCGGCTGTCCATCGATGATCTGTCCTTCTGGCAGTATGTCCAGCCCATTGCCATTTCAGGGATTTAACTCTGATCATGATGTCTTCCACTCTTGTCATTTTTCGGATCCACGAGTTCCTCTTCTTATCTCTCCTGGTTACACCAAGCATGCACCTCTCCATGCTGCTTTGAGTTGTCTGCAGCCTTTGTATGTCTCTTTTAGTTAAGGTCCACGTCTCCGCACCATACGTAAGCACTGGAAGGATGCATTGATCAAACACTTTTCTTTTAAGACATAATGGCATATTGCTCTTGAAAATTATGCTGTTTCTTCCAAAAGCTCTCCAGGCAAGTTTTGTACGCCGATTAATTTCTTCATCAATGACCTGTGACATGCATTTCTTGAGAGTCAGTTGTGTTCCATTGTAAAGTGTTTTGTGGATCCAATCACATCAAGATGAAATAGTCGCGATGGCATGGAGAATAGTCAAGAATGTGTGGATAGAGGATTAGCAATGTTAAGTTTCGGAGAAATTAAATATGAGAAAATTGACATTTTCCTCGCATTTTATTTTATTTGGCATTCCACTGGATATGATCTATTGTGCTGTAGCCACTCCTGAATCCAGCTTGTTCTCTCGGTTGAGCCATGTCCAGTGTTACCTTCAAGCGGTGTGAAAGAACTTTAGTGAAGATTTTATAAACTACTGATAGGAGGCTGATAGGTCTGTAGTTTCCGAGATCCTCAATGTCACCTTGGTCTAAAATTTAAACTAACCCATTAGCAACTGCAGCAAAAGGATACACAACACTTTGGAAGTGCATTCCCCAAAAGTATGGTACAATCTATTTAATATTGTTTCGTCTATCATGCTCTGCATAAGGTTCTTGTAGTTTTTCTCCAAAATTATGGAAAAGTGTAATGAAATGTTGTTGTGTGATCTTAAAACTGGGGAGCATAAACACATTTTCAAAAATTTCATATGTAATACATAGTATAAAATTTCCTAATAAATACTTAAAGTTGCAAGTTTCCTCCATTTTTAGCATTTTATTAGTGTGAGTAAATCCAAAGTAAAAATTCAACATGGGGAGGGGGAGAGACAGTATTGTAATGAGCAGATGAAATTTATGCCCCTCTCTTCTCCCCCACGAGAACACATTTCGATTGGTGCCAATGTATTGGTGAATGATGTCTTCTCTCTGGACTTTAGCGCCAGGTTACTAAGACTTCTTTGTTTTGTCATGGTTCGTATGCATCCTAGAAATCCTTGAAATCGTGGAAAAGTTCTGGAATTCCATGTTGTCCTGGAATTGTCCTAAAATTCTGAAATTCTTTTCATTCCTGCCTTTTTGTCACTGCGCAATGTTTTGTAGTTGAGGGTTTTTCTACTGATATAACTTATGTCTGGAAAATTTCTCTCCCCACCTCTGGAAAAATGTGTGTGTGTGTGTGTGTGTCGGGGGTGGGTGGGTGGGGGGGGGGGTGGCTGTTGGTTTTCTTGTCTGTTAGGAGTAATGAAGCTGTGTTATTAGCACGTATTTTGCAAAAAAAAGATCATGCTTATGTTATCGCTTTGTCTGTCTGTCCATGGACACCATATCTGCAACTATCAGTATGATTTGAAAGATTCTTTTTGCATTGGGAAGCTCGAAATGCGAGAATGATGATCCTTGCATTCAGTTTTTTTTTTCCGATGCACAACTTCGCTGCTAAAAGGTGTAATTACAGATGCTATTGAATTCAAAATACATTTTGTTTCATATATTCACTTCTAAATATCTGACTGAAAAAATCCTTTTCTTTTCAATGCCATTTTTTATATCAGACTATTTTAGGTACTGTCTTTTTCAAGTAATGTGGAGATTTTCCACTACAGGGCATAAAGGTAAATTGTGTTTTCCCTGATATCTCTGCATCTGAAAGTCAGACTTGACAAATTTTTCTTGTGTCAGACACAGTTCGTAATGGAAAATGTTTTGCATATAATTTGTAACTTTTGGTAAAGAATGGTTTTTGGCCACCAGGGAGTTTAAGTGTTTATTTCTGCTTCTGATGTATTTGCAGCAAAATCTGAGCTTCTGAAAATTTGATTGAAAAAATTCTTTCGTGAACCGATACCGCTCGCCTTGAAATTTTTTTGAGAATAATACCTCCTGCTTAAAATAGTGCAGTTTTTCTGCCAGGGAGCATAGATGTGTTTTTTATTTTTGTTGATATCTCTGCTTCTAACAGCCTGATTTGAAAAATTCTTTTTGTTGGAGAGCATTTCTGGTGCAAAATGTTTCTCATATAAGTCCAAATTTTTCGTAACTTACAAGTGTGCCACTAGAGGGCGTAAGTTCACTTTTCCGTTTACAGCAATATCTGTGCGACTAAAAACCCTATTGAAAAAATTCTTTTTCTGTCAGATACTACTAACTATGAAAACTCCTTGTGTATATTTTCTTCCCAAAATAATGCACAATTTTGCCGCTACGGTCGCAAATGTTTAATCTGTTTTTCTCTATCTTTATTCCTAAATGTGAGATTTAAAAAATTCTTTCAACACTGGATAGCATTTACCTTGTGGAACACTTTTAGGCTTGTACTGGAGGAGTTGTGTAATTCACGGTTTTGTCACAAGGTGGTGTTTGTGTACCTTCGTTTTTCAGCTGTACCTGTGCTTCTGAAAACCCTATTGTGAAATTGGTTTTACTGTATGCCATTTGCTACAATAAAGATGGGGAACATTATCTGTTTAAATAATGTACAGCTTTCTCCCTAGGGGGTAATAAAGCTCAAAACCCTTTTCTCTCTATCTCTGCTTCTGGGAGACATATTTTAAAAGTCCTTTTCCTTCCTTTAGCATAGCTTTTGCCATTAATAATACTTTTCACCTATTTTCAGCTTTTCCGTTATGCAAAATTCTTCCACTCGGAGGCATAGAGTTATCATGTTTCCTTCTATGTTTCTCTTAAGTGTTCAATTTGAAAATCTCTGTTTATGATACCTACCTTCCTTCTGCTGTGAAAAACATTTTGTGCACCATTTGTTAATATTTTCCCAGCTGGGTGTACTGTGAGTGAGTGAGCGACCGACCGAAAAATAGTTTGCACAAACTGAAGCTGTTTAAAGAAATGGCCATTAACTTATATTTAGTTCAGCTGTGAATGAAGTACTAAAAATAAAACTATGAAAGTGCAATTGTTCCTACTATGATGTATGGCAGTAAAGTGTGAGTAATGCTGAAGAGACATAGGAGTTGTTTGTGTGCTGGGGAGATGTCACTTACAGGGGGGTTTGTGGCAAAACAAGCTCTGATCATGTGAAGAATGATGTGATGCAGATGTGCAATGTGAGGGAATGAAGATTTGTTGCAGGTGTGTAATGTGTGTGTGGGAAACCTTTTCCGGTATGCCACTGAATTTTCATAGCATACTTCTTAGCCCGTGGTGGAAGTGAGTAGCTGTTTCTATTTCTGGATGTTTTATTGATTGTAAAAATTCAGTTTTTTTTTTTTTTTTTTTTTAACGGGTTCCATTGACTTTCAGTAACTTTGATAAATTTCATTTGCATCAGAAAGGATTCAAAAGATGTGCTCATTACAATTGAATATTCGGTGTCATCTTCCTTCAAATATTTCGCTTTCCTTATCCTTCCTTAAATTTCCTATGTAAGCATTATTTCAAAATAAATATAAATATTATTCAGTGTAGTTATTGATTGTGTGGTATATGAAAGCATTTCAAGAGTTATGACACATTTGTGTTTTTGAGTTTTATGGGGTTTTTTTTATCATATAATTTGCTTCAATAATTATTGAACTAAAGCCAAAGTAGAATTTTTTTTTCAAAATCTGTATAACAGGGGTTGCGCTGCCAATTGCATTCTTCGTAATTTGTGAAAAAAAAAGACTTGTTTTGGCGATATAAAAAAAGTTTTGATAATTACCTTTTTGTACTGTTATAGCACATTGGCCAAAAAAAAAAAAAAAAAAATTGGATTTAGTGAATGGGTTTGCAAAAACTTTAAAAAAAGCCAGAGTAACTGCTGGTATAGCATAATATACATTAAAAGATTTGTAGAAATTAAACCTGCTTACATTTTCAGTGACAGTTTTGGTATTTCAGTATTTATCTGCAATTCTAAGTTTCTTATTAGCTGCAGCAGACATTTTCAACTCAAAATAGTATAACTATACTAATGATCAGAATTTCTTGGTGTAGAATAGCAATAAAAGTTTCCAAGCTTTTGCACATCAACCAGATGGCTTTTTCAAGGAAGGTAGACAGCAGACTGCAAACTGAGTAATAGAACGCTTCAACAATTTAAATGTGGTGACCGTTCTGTAATTCAGTTTGCAGTCTGCTGTCTACCTTCCTTGAAAAAGCCATCTGGTTGATGTGTGAAAGCTTGGAAACTTTGATTGCTATTCTATGCCAAGAAATTTGGATCATTAGTATAGTTATACTATTTTGAGTACAGTTGGTGTACAGTTCCTATTTATTAATCATTTTCAACATTGTGTATTCTGTATTAAGTTTGCTCAAACCTGTAGGAAATTGTTTGTTGTAGGTTACAGGTTGAACAGACATCTGGTTTCACTATATTTTAAGTAGGAGTGTTTGGTCATATGTCCTGGAAAAAAATTGGGAAGTTCTGGAAAAGTCCTAGAATTCTGCGATTGAAAAAGTGTATGAACCGCGTTTTGTGTTCATTATCAAGTGATGGCAACTTTTCCATCTTCTCCATTAGTGGGTCTCCAATCTTGGCAGACAGCAAGCAGTGTAGAATAAAATGACAGCAGTCCAAATTCTGTCAGCATTCTTCATGTTCTGTATTGTGTTGATTCACTAAAGTTGAATGCGTGACCAAGTGCGGATGACCCTTCACCAGCATCAGCACCTACTTTCTAAACTGAGTGTAGTTGTCTTCCGTTTATTGGTGGTAGTAGTAGTAGAATCAGTAGTAGAAGCACATGCATAATGTTTAGAATCTCAATGAAGGAAGAAATATTCTTCGTAATGCATGAGAAAGTGATAGAATATTCAAAGCAAACATTATAAACTGTGAATTTGCTTGTTACACTTACTGTTCATTCATGTAACACCTCTCAGAAAACTTGAAAATTAAGTTCAGAATATGTGATAACCAACAAGGTGAAAACAGGGGGCTTTAAACAGGATGGTAAATGATATGTCTGTATTTCACAACAGCACAGATCTGTGCAGCAC
The DNA here is from genome assembly GCA_039090855.1 of Macrothele yani. Classification (NCBI taxonomy): domain Eukaryota; kingdom Metazoa; phylum Arthropoda; class Arachnida; order Araneae; family Macrothelidae; genus Macrothele; species Macrothele yani. The sequence goes on from CM077004.1 coordinate 48,041,276, forward strand.
AATACATGCTGTGAGACTAAGTAATCCTTCTTGTATATCATTACACCTCCTGCGTGTCCAATCAAAGCACAGACATTGCAACGTGAGAGAAGCAAGTGCAAAAGTGTTAAACCACTTTATTATTCACTGCATGAAATCCACTAACATTGAAATTTTCTTGAATATAATGAGCAGCTGGACGAATTTTTTTTTGTGTATTAGCAAAATTTCATATGCTCGACTCGTGTAAATCGAGGACTTACCCTACTAGTTTTCAATTTGTGTGTGCATGCAGTATTTATGGGAACTAATGAAAGCATTTCTGGTATAACTTTTGCATGATGGAATAGAGGAAAGCTGTCTGGTTTTTGCATGTTCATATTTTCAATTCCCAAGCTATTTCAATAACTGGGAAGGGAAGTTTCACATGAAAAAGAACCTTGTTCCTTCAGTTAGAATACTTGGAATTAAAATGCACATAAAAAAAAAAATACAAATAAAAAAAGGTAGTGGTGTTTTCCCTCTTTCACCCTGGAGGGCAGGGATTTTTTTCTCTTTCTGTCCTTGCCCATGTTGTTGTTGTAAAGATTTTGCTTTTCATTTTCTCATAAGGTTTATTCAAACTTTATTGCAATGAGGATATTTTGTCATAATTCAAATAGCTAACTTTTTAATACATATCCACTGTAGTGTGATTATGAGAAACGAGTGAACTATGAAAGGCACATAGTGGAATAGAAAAAAAACCAATGGATGAATGCTATGTGTTTACATCATTTACTGTGCCGACAAGAAAACCAAAACAGGTTATGATTAATATGGTTTCTCAAATGTGTTTATGGTTGTTAATTAAATTTTTTTTGTATTTTTTTCTCTTGGGCTATGCAGTGACGAAATCTGTTTTGCACTTACCTAGAAAAAAATATATGCTTCATGTCACCGTACTTTTATTGGTAACAGTAGAAACAGTTCTACTGTGAATTAATATTTTTCTGTTTTTACCCAAAAAATTATATTTTGTATCAGATACATTTCCACTTTCTCCTTCACCATTTTCCATATTGTTTCTGTGGTGGACCATCCTTATCTAGTGTGGTAGGAAATTAGTCCTTTAATTTCTGTGGTGGACCATCTCAAGTGTGGTAGGTCCACAATATCCCACATTAGAGTCCTTTAATTTCTTTGTGTCTTTTTAATCAGGTAAGTACACCAGTTTGAGGAATTAGCCCACAGCTGACCATTCCAGTTGGTCATTCAACCTAAGGATTCTGGAACAAAACCCAATGAGTTGGTCTTTTTGCCAATGTCACACAGCTCTAGCTGGTACCTCTCCATGATTCATAGAGGACCTAGCTGCTGTTCCGTGTGCAATTGTTTCCCATGGAGTGCCCCGAGGAGGCAAACCCATCTCTCACTAAGACCACCCACAATAAATAGGACACTTTTGTGGAAGGTATTGAAAAAATATGGTGTTACTGGAAATCTACTTAATAGTGTAACAGCTATGTATGCTGGCAGTAGAGCTTGTGCACGAGTGAATGGTGTTTTATCAAAATGGTTCTCTATTGGTGCAGGAGTCGGACAAGGTTGTGTAATGTCACCATGGCTTTTTAATATATTTATGAATGCGTGCATGTGTGATGCCGAGATGGAAAATACTGATTTATGTCTTGGTAATATCTGTGTGTGCAGATTGCTGTATGCGGATGACAGTCCCGTTCGCAGAGAGCAAAAGTGAGTTGCAGAGTTTGTTGTCTCGGATGTATGAAGTTTGCATGCAATTCAAACTGCGCATAAATAAGGAAAAAACGAAAATTATGGTTTTTGAGCGAGGAGCTGTTAGTACAGAATGTAATATGAGTTTAAATGGCACAATGATTGACCAGGTAAGTGAGTTTGTGTATTTAGGAAGCATGTTTGATAGAGAGAAAATTGAATGGTGAAATTAGTAGGCGAGTGAATTTTTCATTGAAAGTCATAGCTGCTTTGGGAGATTTTGACAGGAATGATGGGTTCTCAAGAGAGTCCTGCATGGCTGTTTGTGAAAGTGTAATTGTTGCTACTCTGATGTATGACAGTGAAACCTGGGTACTACAGAAGAAACATAGGAGTCATTTGTTAGCTGGAGAAATGCGCTACTTACGAGGGTTTTGTGGCACAACATGCTCTGATCATGTGAAAAATGAAGATGTGTTGCAGTTGTGTAATGTGAAGCAGAATGTTGTTAGCAAGGTGGAGACTAATATGCTTTCGGTGGTTTGGCTATGTTGAAAGAATTTGTGATGAGATGCTTACTAAGAAATTTTTAGCCCAAGTGGCAGGAAGGAAAGGCAGAGGAAGGCCAAGGAAGAAATCATGGGAGGATCTGATTCAGGAGTGTCTGCATGAGAAAAAAGATTGAGTATGAAGTATAGAATGTTATGTGATGGATGCCAGTGAAGCCTGAGTTGTGTGTCAAAAACACTGTAAATGGAGAAGTTTGATACAGCAACAGTAAGTAATCAGTTGAAAAATTTCTGATAGTTTGTATTTCTTTGTGGAGCTGACCTCTGAATCTCAGAACAGCTTAGTGTGTGTGCATTTAGCAGAAAGCATTATTTGAGATAATAATTTTGATAGATATCATAAACCCTTTACTATAAGATTTCACGTGCCAATAAATGTTTACTACATTTTACATTATCACACTTTTCTTGGTTCAAGAGACCTGCTTATTCTACTTAAAGATTCCATTCTATTGTTCTACTGTTGGCTTGAAAGATTTGTTTATTCAATACAACAAACATTTTCAAAGTGGACTACTGAGATAAAGAGAATGAAGAAAGTAAATGAACTACAGCAAATAAATCCTTGTTGAAAGCATATAAATTTTTATTTAGTTTTCATTCTAACCTCCCTTTTTCCTCATGTATGTGGTACAGCATTTACAATTTTGCAATATTATTAAAAAATATGACAACTGAACCACAAAAATACTTCAGGCTGCAGTTATTTAATCCCCACTTTCATTACCTCTCCAATTTATCTTTGACATTTGATGTGGAAGTCCTGATACTTATGAAAAGGATTACTGAGAGGGACAAATGAAAAATAAGTTATACAGTAGATGAGATTAGGGGCTGTTACAACTGAAAACACTTTTTAATTATAAAACTTTTATATTATATAAAGAACAAAGTATTTCAAGTAGGGAAAAAAATCTTGCTATTTTTATATGGTTGCTAAATTTTTGTGCTTAAAATACTCTATGCTATATGCAGTTAATGTTTCCAATAGAAAAAGAATGTTCTATGAACTATTTTTGTGAAGGTCTATGCTTGTATGATTTGCTTACAATTGACTGCAAAGATGTAAGAATTAGTGAGATGTATATGATTATAGACTTGCAAATTTCATGTGAACTGTTATTTACTGGTTTTATGCTAAACTCACTTCAGCTGTTTTTATTATTTCTAGTTTTGATCCATTTTCTCAGAAAATAAGCCGGTATAACATCATAGCCACTGAAATGCGAAATAATGGGGGATCTACAAATTCTGAGCTTGCCCTAGAAACTTCAAAAGACTCTCAGCCATCACTACCTCATATTCTGAATCCTGAATTATCACTTCCATCTAAATCAGTTGTGATGATCAGTCGCTCTCATGCAGCTTTACATCTCCTGAGTTGCCTGGATACACTTACATCTGCCCAGGAACAGAACCTGCAAGTTTTTACTGATGATAGAGTGAGACAAAGCACAAATAAGATTTACAGCAAAGAAGATTTTAATGTTGTCAACAGATTTGATAGTAAGATTTAATTTTCATATTGATCACTTAAGTTTTTGCTCATTTTAAATTACTGGTAAAAACTGAAGTGACTATATAGGTACAAAAATAGGTATTCTTATTTAAAACATTGTGATTGCAAAACAGTTTTTATTTTTCAGCTTCATGAAACAAATCAGTAGATGAGTGATCATAAATCATATTTTGAAAAATAAAAAGTCTGTACTGTAGATTTTTCTTTGCACATTGATTTTCTTTTTCTTTAATATTGCTTTTTGAAATGTTACATGGTGAACAGAAACTTTATTTGCTGCATTGCAATTTTTTTTTTCATTTCCTTTGTTTGTTGGAATTAGTCAGGTATACCACGATTCTGAATCTCTCTACAGTTATTTCTGTTCAGTTGCTGGTGATTTAAGCCCCAACTAGTGTAGTGCTGTGTACATATTTTTATTTTCTGTGAAAGTGATTTGTGCAATTATGAACTCCACTTTTTGTTGGACTAAGGGAGTTTAATTGAGCACATGCATAAAAATGTCTATTTTTTCACAGCACCATAAAAACAAAACAAATGCATGTTAGGACTGCAAACATCATGGTAATGAGTTATTAGGAAATACAGATCTGACAATTAGAGAATGAGCTGTATTAACTTCGAATCTAGGAAGACATCTTAGCCACAATGTTTTTTCTTTATTAAAATTTCACATGTTTTTCATTGGTGAGTGTCAAGTTCAGTAGTCTTGATAGTTCAGGGTGAATAATTTCAAGATTGCTGTGAATTATTGAAAAACTTGAACGAGATGGGCCCAGATTTTTTAGTCCCTGGGGAGTCACTGATGGTATACTTGTCATCTGATGGGCTATGACTCTTCTTCTGAACTAGTGGGCTCAAATTAGGGACCAATGACTGCTTATGGTCCCAAGAGTTGCTCGAGGTAGTCAAATTAAATCCAACAGTGAAAAGAAAAACAATGTGGGATGATTTCTATCCCACTCTAAAACAAAACTGACAGTTGACAATGTGTGATTTATTAAAAACAGTATAAGTATTGTGCATTCCCACTTGCAGAAGTAAATAAATAATGAAAAAAAACTTTTTGCTAATTTGATAGCTCGCAGGACTGATGGTTTGTCGAAAAGATACCTAATGGCTATGTGCGAAAGTATGGTCATTCTTATTTTTGATGTATAGTTAGTGAAACCTTGGTGCTGCAGAAGAGAGACAGGAGTTGTTTGTGTGCTGGGGAAATGAATTACCGTAATTTTCGGACTAAGAGCCGCAGGTTAAAAATTTTACAATCTTGGAAGCAAAAGTTGCCGTAAGGGCCGCACCGGCATAAGGGCCGCACCTGTGAAGTCGTGGTGCTGCTCAGAAAACTAAATTATCTTCCTTATTTTCATGAATTAACTCACACCCAGCGTGATTATATGTATACTTCAAAGTCTAATCTGCAATTCAGTGTCTATCTGCTTTATGCACTTGTTTTTTCATACTGGCAAAATTTTTTATTTATACATTTTTTATTAATCATGTTAATGATGTTATTTGTTTGCCTTTATTAAATGCTCAAAACCATTTATGTAATCAATATAAATCACGGTTAATCTTAAGACTGCCGTTAGAATATCGCATTGCTCGTAAAACCGCACAATTGTCCAAATTCCATTCAATGTGGATGTCTGCTACAGGATGGTTCTCTGTTCACCGCAATAGAATCAGTCTTGGAAGTAATTAACTTATAAATTATCACTTGTAATGCTTTCGATTAATGTTTTCTTTAATAATATGTTCCTTCTATGTTATGCTTTTTTTCTTTACCAGCTGCCTCGCATGTGTTCGCGGATCTGGCCGCCAACACTTCCATAACAGCGGTGCCGCTCTCTTTCAAGTGGTTTGACCTACTTTCATTTACTGCGCACTGAGCCTTCGCGTTGAGCTCCACTTTTATATGAATCCCTTTTTTTCTTTTCCAGCCGAAGCCTTCAACTTCCACTATCGTCAGTCAATAAAAAAAAAAAAAAAAAAAATTAAGATCGAAGCAAAACTCAGGAGCACGAGCCAAGAAATACCTGTATCGCATGCCAGATGAACCAAGAAGAGTGAACAGAATTTGTCTTTCCGTCCCGCCAGTATTGTTTGGAATAGGTCTCTGCTAATGGAATCATCCTGGGGCAGGCTTTTGCATTGTTCATGTTCTTAAGCTTTTGTTCAGGAAAGTGCTCATCAAACCGGTCTCCCCACCCCACTGAAAATCATCGCACCTTCCTGCATGATGTATGCTGCAGCCAACGAAAGAGATACGCTAGGCGCGATATCCACAGAAGCCTCGGACGTCACGCTACTCGTCTGTGTGCTTATGTCCCCTTCCATCCCCCATTCCTCCATGCAAAGGGCATTTGAGTCGGGCATTCCTGTCCTCCCCCACTTTCCTTCCTAAACCAACATCAGGACAGCGGAGTAATTGTGTCCAACGTATGAGTAGAAAGGGAGGGAAACTTGATCACAGTCGAGTTTGTGAAAAAAAAAAGACGTGGTTTGAAAAAATTTACTAAGCATCTGCATGGAAAAAAGGGGGGGGGAGGGAAGAAACAGTCTTATCGAAAACAAATTCGGCATAAGAGCCGCTTCGGCATAAGGGCCGCACACCCGAAAAATTTCACTTTTAGTAACGTAAGAGCCGCAGCTCTTAGCCCAAAAATTACGGTACGTATGGGAAGTATGTGGCAAAACTTGTTTTGGTCATGTGCATAATGAAGAGTGAATTTGAAGTGGGCTGCCCCAGTGGCAAAGTGGTCTAAGTGATGGCTTCTGATCATTCGTCCAAGATGGGTCTGGGTTCGAATTCCGTTGAGGCATGATTGTTGTGGTTTGTCTTGCTGTGCTGGCTCTCTCACTTTCCTGGAACCAGTAGCTCTAAATTAGGGACGGGTGACTGCTTATAGCCTACTGAGTTGCTCATAGTGGTTAAACCTTCAATTGGGGGGGGAAAAAGTATTTGCAGTGGAGTTCACTTAACTGCTAATTTCACCATCTAATTTCCCCCTGTCAAACAAGCTTTATAAATTCATTAACCTTGTCTAACTTTGTACAATTTAGAATGATTTGCATTCAATACTAACAATTCCTCAGTTAAAAACACATGGCTATTTTTTTTTGTATTTATACTCAGTTCGAATCTCATGCATGCTCCTTTTTCCTGGAAAACACAATGTACATCCTGGTTTGTTCTCATAGTCTTTGTCACCAGCATACATCTTGCACATACACAAATTTCTGAGGCATTAATCAGTACTATCTGTTTTGGCATTATGCATTTATGCATCTGTAAATACATCAAACAACCACTGTGACATTGCACAACCTTTTCCATCTCCACCTATGGAAAACGCATTCGATAAAATACCATTTACACAGTTGAACATTCAGCTGCGTGGACACACAACTCTCTTACTTAATTTTAAGACCCCCCAAACACACGGAGAGTAAATATCATTTGTAGATTTAAAAGAAACTTGGAAGTTTTCCAAATCTACAAAGGGAGCAAACCAATAGACAAATACTTTCCAGTGATCATGTATAATTTAAAAAGTTTGTTGGTACAGCCCTTACCAGGCACAAAACCACTGTTCACCACACACCTTCTCTTTCAAGCCCTGTTCCTTGACAGCGATGACCTTTCCAGACACTTTCCGCTGTGCATTCAGCAGGCTGATACCACGATAATTCTTACATTCAGTCTGATCACCTTTCCCATTGTACAAAGTAAAAATAGCATCCCTTTAATCCTTAGGGACTACTCCTATTTAATATAACTGACAAATTTCAGATAAGCAGTCAATGATACTCACCACTATGTTTCAACATCTCTGCTATTACGCCAACTCCTCCTGGGGACATGCCATTCTATAGAGTTTTAGTAATTTTACGAGCCTCTTGAGATTCCAGCTGTGTGTACTTCTCTACATGCGATGTCATATTCATATGCTTCTACTCTTGAATCCTTCACTTTTTTGTTCCAATAACTCACAGTAGTATTCACCTTATCTTTCACTTACCGTATTAGGCTTCCAGATCATCTCTCCCATCATGGTCCTCTCGCTCGCTAAAAGTTCCCCTGCCCTTTTTTCTACATTTGACATACATCCAGAATGAATTCTTGTCTTTCCAAAAAGCCCATTTTCCCCTGTCTACTTCATTGTTCCTACATTTCGCCTCACTATAACAAACCAGTTTTGCTATGTTTTAACCTGGCTTTCTGTTGGCCAGTCATGTTGCAGCAGGAGAACGTAGGTCCTCCATTTTTTTATTGCAGTTGCGAGACAGATGGTTGAGAGAATGTGGCTAGTCAGTTTGCAAGCATAGGGCTGGATTGGGCCTGCTGCATTTAATTTCCACCTATCCTGTAGAATCACTGCATCTGCAGATTCCTTTTCAGAGTCCTGTTTTATCAAGGCCTTCATTTTTGTTTTAGGGTTACGATGCATTCTTATTGCCACTGCACTATGTTCAGTTTCATAATTTCAATCATCAGTGCAGCTAACTTATCTCAGCAGCTTCCATTAGAGGCTAGATCACAACACTACAATAATCAAAATAGCCCCCTTTTCCTGCATGTTCATCAGTGGAAAATGTCACCAACAACTTCATGGGTCTTCTCTTAATTTTTCTTGGCCTAGCACCAAGTTGCTTTCCTCCCAAGGGACTGGTGATTCCCTACTACTTTGCACGTCTGCTATTTGCAAAAGCTCATAATACAGCTGCCATAATTTTCCTTGGTCTCTCTTCTCCTGGCTTTCAAAAGCAGAACACTTGACCTTTGGAAGCCAGACAAATAAGTCTTAAATAACAAATAGAACACTTGACCTTTTGGAAGCCATACAAACAAGTCTTAAATAAGTCTTCTGAGATCCAGACACAGCAACCATTTGTTTTTATGTGGGGGTGTATTCACTCCTGACTTCTCTCCACATTCCTCATAAGGGTTGAGTGGCCTAAGGATTGTTTCACCACTGCATGCATTTTTCTACTAAAAATCCTCTGTTTTTAGAATCTCTTCCAAAATGCTTTATTCTTCAATTTCCACATACAAATTTCATTCTTGTTACAGCTATCTCATGCTTATTTTAGAGCGATATTCATTCTCAGTGACTATACCTTGTAACCTCCCAGGATATGCATCCTTCTTCTTTATAGCTTCTTTAATCTCGCTGTTCCACCAAGCATTTAATCCTTCCCCCACCACCATTGCAGTACCACAAAGCTCTGTAGTAGTTGTGCAGTTCTTGAAACACACCAGCTTCTCCACATCAGCGTTGCTTGCATTCATCTGATGCAGTTGTTCACTGAGCAATTCAGAATAATGCGTATGTTCATAAGGAAGCTTTTCAGCATTTATTCATTTCATTACCAGGGATCACATTCCTCCTAAAATTCCTAATATTTTGTGACCCTCCTTAAATTCCTAAAATTATACCTAAAATTTGCTATTCTTCCTAAAATTTTCGTAAGCTTATTTATAAAAAATACAGCCGTTATTAACGCCAATAAATTTACCATTACGGTAAGGTAAAAAGACCTGTTGTTGTAGAAACACAGCCTATATGCTGTGCTGCTGAAGGAGCGAAAATGACGCCATCGATGCACTTGCTTCGGGGCGGGCGCTCCACTTTTTTGCCTTCGGACAGTTTTCGAGAGTAACAAGAGATCAAAGGGGAGGGGTCATTTTCACCCCTGGTTTGCGTTTTGCAGACGAACTCCGTGGCACGCAGGAGATCGTACTTTACTTTTGTACATGCCTTGTGGAACCTCTTCTTTCTGCTGATGTTTTGTTATTGTAAACCACAGGTGGGTGGAAGCAAAGAGGGAACATGTGGTCTCCTTCCGTAACCTCCGGTAATGACGATGGGATGGTAGCTGAGTGTTATCGTGGCAGACAGAGCACGTGATCATTGACCTTCGATCGTGCGTCGGCGACAGCGACCTTCGATGCGCAATATATCTCGGCTCCCCACTCGCTTTGACTGAACTTGCGTGAGATGCGTACGATAGTTTCTGGTTTTGCGTCTTTTATGGTGTTCTCTGTGCTGTGTGCAGGTTCAGTTCTCTAGTGGTGACCTGCTTTCTTTTTTTTTTTTTTTTTTCTTTCTATCTTCTGACATCCTCGCAGCCAAATTTTGGGAAGTTGTCTGGTTTTGCAATATTGGAACGTGTTTTTGTACTTTCCTTTCATTTTCTGGTTAGTAATACAAGTGTTTAAGATGCCTAAATCCAAAACGAAATTTCAAGATGCGTGGCTCGCCAAAGAATTGGACGGAGTGAAGTTGAAAGAATGGTGTTCTGCAACTGAAAACAATATTTTCTGCTAAGTGTATATTGTGTTCAGAAATTTTCAACATTTCTAATAGTGGCTTTTCACAAGTGAAAGCGCATCATAAAGGAAAAAAAAACATTTGCAGAAATTTCAAAGTAAATTTCAAAATAAGTCCATCCTTGAAAGCCTTTGGAGGACGGGATCTTCAGCCCAAAACAAATATTAGTGAAGTACCGAGTCATGATTTACAGTTGGCTAAAGCCGAAGCATTATGGGCCATGAAAGTTGCTAAGGACAATGTCTTTTTGTTTCATGCACTGAAACAGTTGAACTTTTCAAAGTAATGTTTCCTGATTCTGCTATTGCAGCCAAAATGCAACTTAAAGAAAAAAAGTTGCTTATGTGATATCACATGGATTGTCAAAATATTTTGAAGAGGATTTGAAAAAGACATTGCATCTAGTAGCCCAGGAAAGGTTACTATAGCATTTGCTGAAACTACAAATACACAAGTGAAACGGCAGTTGGATGTGTATCTCAGGTACTGGTCTTCAGAAATAAATTCAGTTTCTTGCCGATACCTAACAAGCGTTTTTCTGGGTCATGCAACAGCAGATATTTTGCTAAAAGAAATTCTTGATGTGTTATCATCCTTCAATATTTCGTTGAACAGAATTATTTGTGTATCCATGGACAGCCCAAATGTAAATAAGTGCTTTTTACACAAATTCAATGAAGTTGTAAAACAAGAAACAGGCCAGAAATCTTTGGAACTAGGTTTTTGCAACCTGCATGTTGTTAGTAATGCATTTAAAATTTTTTTGACAAGCTTAAATATAGATTTTGACGAATTTGCTACTGATATGCATTACTTTTTAAAGAGTAGTGCTGCAAGACGAGAGGATTATAAATCTGTCGAGGATATGACATTGGTCACTGCCAAATTTCTTTTGCGTCATGTCAGCAACAGATGGTTAACCGTTGGATCAATGGCTAAATATTACAGAATATTTTTTAAACTTCTTGCCATCTCAAAAAATATTTGAAAAACAACTATGCAATTCGGCAAGGTATAAAAGAATTCACTGTTTCCTGAAAAATGAGCTAACTCCTTGCTATTTAGCATTAATTTCATTTTCACACCAAAATTTTGAAAAGTTTTCATTATGTTATCAGAGTGAAGAACCAAAAATACACCAGTTATATTCTGATTTAAATACTTTAATGAGGAATGTTATGGCTCAGTTTATCCAAGATGATGTTATTGCAGGGAAATTTGGAGAAGACCTAAGGAATGTAGATTTTGAAAACAAAAATTCATGGAAAAAACTAGGGAGTTAGAAGTTGGTATGAAGACAAAAAATCTCCTCAGGAATGTTCAGGAGACCAGGCAGAAATTATTTCTCTTAGATGTAAGATCATCACTAATTGCAACCACAAAATATTTAAAGTCAAATTTGCCATTCTGCAATCAAAAACTAAGAGACATAGAAGTTTTAAAGGTAAAAGAAACAAAGAAAGAGTCAACTCAACTTTCAGTCACTGAAGGACTTTCGGAAATAACCAGAATTTCAAGTGTTTTGCATCTTTCTGAGGAACAAATTGATAGAGTAAGAGAAGAGTGGAAACTTTTAAATTCTGATAAGCCAACTCTAGATGAACTAGTGAAATTTTCAGAGGAAGGGCATATTCCAGTGCGGATTGATCATTACTGGCGTAATATATTTAGTATTAAAGACTCTAGTGGAAAAGAAAAATACTCAAATCTTGCTAAACTCATAAAGTCAATTTTAGTTTTACCTCATGGTAATGCTGATGCAGAAAGGGGATTTTTGGTTAACACTGCTCTGTTAAGGAAGGACAAGGCTAGCTTAAAAGACTCAACTATAACATCATTAAGAATAGTTAAAGGGGCCATTAAACACTATGGATGTGCAAGTAAAGTTCCCATAACAAGAAATTTGTTAAATAGTGTTCGTGATTCACATAAATTTTATAAAGAGTATGTTGATAAGCTGAAGGAAGAAGAATCAAAAAAGGTAAAAGAAAGGAAGCAGAAAGAGAGGGAAAATAAGGAAAAGCAGCTAGATAAAAAAAGAAAAGCTGAGTTTGATGACAAAATAAAAGAAAATGATGCAGAAATAAATAGGCTTAAAAAAGATAAAGAAGCCTCCCTAGCAGTAATTCAAGAGGGAACAGAAAGAATGAGAAAAGCTGTAGAAAAACAAAATACTGTCGAAATAGCAGTTGCCTCTAACTTGATCATACAAGGTTCAGCTGAAATAAAGAAAACTGAAAGTAAATTAGTTGTGGTGGAAGCAGAAAAAGATAGGCTAATCAGGAAAAGGTTAAAACAATAATATGAAAAAAGTAATTCAGTGAACAATTGTACATAGTTCTTGGTTTTCAATTACCTTTTTAGGATATTATAATTTAATGTGAAACCTGAAAACTTTACTGTGAAAATCGTGAATTGCTTCTGGTTCAACAGCATATTAATGTTCAAAGTGAAACTTGAATGTGGTAAATATACTTGAATATGATAATAACACGTGAAAAGATAAGAACTGAACATTAGAAGTAAATCATACTTAAACTTTAGACATTAGACGTTATGCAAAAAATTTGGGTGTGAACTTCGACCATATATACTAATGGACTGCGCATTGGCAATAGCTGCATCAAAGCCGCCATGGCTCAAACATTGGGCACGTCATCATCAGACTCCAAATTTCGTGTAAAAATGCTGTTATGATTACTAATTTACGCTGCAGAACTTCAGTGTTTTCGGTGTATTATGTGAATGCGCCTCATATATAATGAAAACTCTTCAGGTAAGTTTACTTATAAGCTATATACATGCATGATCGGGTTGTTTACATTTTGTGATTTATAATGTGATGAACATTTGCGAAGAATTTGGAACATGCATTCCATTTTTTTTTCTTAAGTTACTATATTTTTATATCAATAGCTGCAAGTTTCTGGTTAAGTAATTGAACTTTATTGACTTAGGTATTTAATTCGTTTCTTACCCATGAAAAATCATAGAACTTTCTTTACTATATCGCTCAGAGCAACCATAAGCACAGCAGGTGTAACCCATTTTTTTGACTGTCATGTGATTTTATGTTGGAGCCAGAAATTTTGATGTCATGCACAGTCTATCAGTATATATGGTTGAAGGGTGTGAAGCAAACTCTTTACAATGTATACAAAGTTGTTTTACTAGATGTATACAAATATACATCTAGTTTTTATTGAAATACACTCCTAAAATTTTTCTAAAGTCCTAAAATTCCTACCTAAAATTTTCCAGAAGTATGCTATGATCCCTGCATTACATGCATGTTCATATTCCTCTTTCTCCAACATAACTCAGCTGCCCTGGTGACCAGTGTTTAAGCTATTGCTCAAATTTTTGCCAAATCACAATCAAGACAGTGATTTTGCAACAAAAAAATCCCCCTCAATTGCCAAAAAGCAAATGTTTCCCCTTCATTTTTCTTTAGTCATCTCGCCCACCCCTGCTTCGCTCATGCATTGTTTTTAATCTCCATTGTCGCTGCATCACCCCACTGACCTGGTTTCCTTTCCTGTCATTTTTTTCTTTCGTTATCCCCACCCACCTCTGCTTCATCCATGCGTTGTTTTTCATCTGTCATTTTTTTGGTTCGGTCATCCTGCTTTGCCCCCCCCGACCTGGCCCCCCACCCGTTATTTTTTCTTTTTATCTTCCCGCCCACCCCCTGCTTCGACTTGCATTTTTTTTTATCCCCGTCATACTTTTTTTCAGTCATCGCTCCCACCCGTGCTCCGCCCTAGTGTTGTTTTTTTATTATCCCCATCACTCCCCCACCATTGCTGCATCGCCCTGTTGTCATTTCCCCATACCCCTTGTCTTTTCTCCTGTTGCGGAAAAGCACCTGTGAGCCTGGAGATCACTTTTTGCAAGGGTTTTTGGTGCGATGGATAAGGAAAGGCGTTTCATTTATTTCTTTGGCAGTTTGCCACTGCAGCAGCAATCGGGGGAGCGACCGGTTGGCCAGCGTGTCATGCAGCAACCGGGGGAGCGACCGGTTGGCCAGCGTGTCGTGCAGCAACCGGGGGAGCGACCGGTTGGCCAGCGTGTCATCGGTTGTCACTTTGCTCAGTCCTGGTCTTTGTATATATTTTTATAACCTGCATACATCAGCAAATGTATTTTTATCAAAATTGGAAGTCTAAAAGCCTTTGTTTTGATTCTTGAATTCTATTTAAAGTACATTTTTTTTTTTAACCATTGCTTTGTGCTTGTATTTTCATACAAAAAATACTGTGAAAAAATAGAACTGTATGTTTGGCTAATCTGCATAGCATTTTGCTGACAAAATAGCCACATTGCATACATACATACATACATACATATCACTAAGCTGTTCTCTGAGATTCAGAGGTTAGCTCCAAAAAGAAATGCAAACTTCCAGATATTTTTACTTATTGTTGTCGTATCAAACTTCGCCATTTACAGCGATCTTGACATACAACTCGTGCTTCACTGATATCCGTTACACGCCGTACACAAGATCTTTCATACTTCATACTCATAATCTTTTTCTCATGCAGACACTCCTGAATCTGATCCACTCATGTCTTCCTTGGCCTTCCTCTGCTTTTCCTTCCTGCCACTTGGGCTGAAAAGATTTTCTTAGTAAGCATTTCATCACTCATTCTTTCAACATGGCCAAACCACCGAAGCATATTGGTCTCCACCTTGCTAACAACATTTTGCTTCACATCACACAACTGCAATACATCTTCAAGAGAAAATATTCCAGTTTCTAAACACTGCTTGTAACACTAAAATGTAAAGGCCATTCTCAACATTAGCTTCGTGTAAGACCTACATATTTACAGAACTGATAAAAAAAAATTAGGTTCCATTCATTGGTGCTATATAAAACTTAATTTTTATTAGCTCTTCATAAACTTAATTTTTATTAGCTCTTCATAAAACCAAATTTCTTAGTAGTTGTAAAACCTAAATTGATGTATGTAGTTCAGTGGCATTTTAATTTTTCAGGTCACGGAGGTGGTTGGGGTTATTCAGGCCATTCAATTGAAGCTGTGCGGTTTATGGCTGACACAGATATTCTTCTTGGAGGCTTTGGACTTTTTGGTGGTAGAGGCGAATATACTGCAAAACTTAAGGTGAAGTATAGTTTATTCCTTAATGCAAATGACACTTATTTTCTAAACTTAATTATTAGAGTCAAGATGCATAGTGTATTGACAAGTTACAATATTTACGGTACTAAAGACAAATGATATTCACAAAAAATGTAAGTGGAGTCTTACAGCATCATTTGTGACTGGAGCCCATACAGAAATTGTCATCAATATGACACTATGGATGTAGTATTTTTTCATTTTCTTAGGCATTTCTTAGCCTTTACTACATTGCACATAATTTTAGATTGTAAAAAAAATTCATTCAGAGCACACTGACAATGGGTTCAAAATATTCGTCTAATATTGCATGTACACTGAAGAGCAATTGAATTAGAGATACCTGTCTAGTAATGTGTAGCACCACCTTTTGCCCTGATGACGGCGGCGATTTGTCTCGGCATGGACTCGACAAGACATCGGAAGTGTTGGGAAGCCATACGGATCCACGACCCCTGAACAAGTTCCCACAGTTCACGAAGATTTGATGGAGGGGGCGAGAGCCTCTAACATCTTTCTCGATGGCATCCCAGATGTGCTCGATGGGATTGAGGTCAGGTGACCTAGCTGGCCAAGGAAGCGATGTAACATCGGAGTGTTCATCCAACCATTCAGATACAATTCAGGAGCGATAGCATGGGGGCATTGTCTTGTTGCAGGATGAGGTCCCCAGTGGGATGTTGAAGACGCACAAACGGGAGCAAATGGTCGTCCAGAATATCCCGGTAACGTTGACCTGTGAGGGATGATGTCACATGTACCAGGGGTCCCATTTCAGTCCACGTAAACAATCCCCAGACGAGAATGCCACCCCTACCAGCTTGAAGAGTACCCTGCTGGCAAGAAGGATCCATCGCTTCATGTGGTTTGCGCCATACTCGTATCCTGCCATCTGCATGTACCAACGTGAATCTCGACTCATCAGTCCAGGCAACATATTCCCACATGTCTAGGGTCCAGTGGCGATGTTCCCGCGCCCGTGCTAATCTTTCCACCCTGTGATGTGCGGTCGGCAGCGGTACCCTCGTGGGACGATGGCTGCTGTACCCCATAGCGAGGAGATGGTTCTGGATGGTGTGGCTGCTTACACGTTTCTGTGCACCAGCGTTAAATTGCAGAGTGATTTCCTGCACTGTGGCCAGTCTATCTGCTGTTACAATGCGAGCTAGCCGACGATGACCCTGTATGACCCTGCTCATTCACACGCTGTTGTCCAGGCAACATTTTCCCACATGTCTAGGGTCCAGTGGCGATGTTCCCATGCCCATGCTAATCTTTGCACCCTGTGATGTGCGGTCAGCAGCAGTACCCTCTTGGGACGATGGCTTCTGTACCCCATAGCGAGGAGATGGTTCGAGATGGTGTGGCTGCTTACACGTTTTTGTGCACCGGCGTTAAATTGCAGAGTGATTTCTTGCACTGTGGCCAGTCTATCTGCTGTTACAATGCGAGCTAGCCGACGATGACCCTACTCGTCCACACGCTGTTGTCCACAGCAGGTTGGCCCTTGCAGGGATGGTTTTACCGGATTCGATGTACTCACGGTGCATCCGTGACACAGTGGCTCGTGAAAATCCCAGTGTCTGCATGACTTCCAAGATGGAGTGACCCCATTCGTCGGGCCCCGATAATTTGCCCACGATCAAATGCGCTTAGATCCTTCGTCTTATCCATACTGCGTCCGACTCTTACCGATTCCCGTCGCATCACTCCTTATATTGTCCGAATGCTGCATACGTCATGTCGTTTCTGTTTACAGGGCCGCCCACAGCGCCACATTTGCATAACGCCAGCTGTCTCTAATTCAATTGCTCTTCAGTGTAGTTAGTTTGTCTAATATTGCATTATAGCTTTCTCAGGGTAATTTTTTTCTACGTGAGAAGTCACTGGTTGCAAGTCGTTTGTGGTATTGTATTATTAAGTAATATTGTTGTGTGTTATATAGCCTACGCTGGTGTTCAGTGCATGGAAAATGTCTTTCTTTGCTACTTAAAATCTTAAAATAATGGAAAGTTCCAGCAGTATAAATTCAGTGTTACCATCCTTAGCTATGCTGGCAACACCTATCGCAGTTCAAGAGAGGGAGAAGGGGTATATCTAGAAAGCTTTACTAGTCGGGCTTATTTTTCTTTTTTCTGTGTGGCCAGAGTCACCAAATTTTAAATACTGCTCTTGCCCCTCAGATTTTTTCAATTTTTTTTTCCATTTGTAAGATGAATATAAGAGATTTTTTTTTTTTAAGTTCACAAATGTGTTATGCATGCTGTTTTGAAAACTGTATATTTTTCAGTTCCATTTTGGAAGTAGTTATTTTGGAATAATTTTGAATAAATTTCATTGAATCTGGTGTCATATCAAAGCTGATTTTTTTTTATTTTAAAATAGGACTAGCATTTCCATATTGTATCAAATGAAATTCTAAATAAGCTCATTGAATAAATTTAATTATGACTGCTCTATCATGACCAACACAGGTTTCATGTACATAGATGCCAACTAGTACGGATTTTCCGTAATTTTACGGATTTTTGGTTGCTGTTACGGAAGTACAGAAACACTGCTAAAATTACGGAAAATCACCATTTGATTTAATTTTCTGAGATAGAAAGCAAATTTTCATCAACTTAAAAAATTTTGTTCTTCAAGTTTTTCTGGGGGAAAAAAAATTAAATGCTACATTCAGGGCTGCCAGACCTGCGTGAATTGCGGCAGCCCGCACCAAAACGTTGTTCGTGCGCCATTCTGCTAAAAAATCGCCATTTCGACAAAATCTGTGCCAATTTTGGGCCAAAAGTCTTACGGCATTCGTTTACGATTCAGCGGTTAATTCGTACGTGAGATTCTTCCGCGTATTCGCGGAGTCACCTCCGTTTTTTTTTTGTTGCTGTTGTTGTTTTCGAGATCTTTGCAAAAGTGAAGAAATTTTCGGGATATTAGCTCAGGATAAAGTGAAGAAATTTTCGGGATATTGTATTCCGTCTGGGGACGTTGTTTTGTCTTTTTAAACGTTCGGAAACGGAAGTTAAACGAAGTGCGGATTTTTCCCGTAATCGTATTTTTTTCTCTCGCGATGTTGCTTCTGTTCAGTATTGTTAAAGGAAATTTCATTGCATAATTTCAGCTTGAAATTGTAGGCAACGATTTCAGAAAACGGAAGTTAGGCCGCCCGAAAATTTCCCCGTAATCTTCGGCAACTAGATTCTCGCGCTGATTCGAGGAATTCCTCCTTTTTTTTTTGTTATCATTTGGACCATGTATGAAATCGATGCATAACTGAACTTAAATTTTAGGTCGATTGGTGGGGAGGGGGGGGGGTGTCGTTTTCTCCGTCGGAGGACGGTATTTCATCCTTAGAAAACGGAAAGTACACAGAGGTAAGATTTCTCTGGTAATCATAATTTTTTTCTCGCGATGTTTCCTCTACCTAGTATTGTTAGATATAATTTTATTCCATAAATATTTGTATTTCAGCTTGAAAATGTTGGATAAATTTCCCAAAACTGAAGGCTTGAAAAACCGTTATTTCAAGCCATGTTTCCCAATTCAGCGATCGCAAAAAAATATTCGTGTGGAAGAACCAAGGCTACTGCACTAATTCAGCACATGGCCAGTGTTTCTACAAGTAACATCATATCTGAAGTTAAAAAAATACTTTTTCTATCTACGGACAGAAGTAATGATACTCAAGCAAATAAACTGCATCCCATTACAATAACATATTTTGACGAAAAAATAGGGAAAAATTCAACGTTTTGAACAATGAGTTTTTTTTTAAAAATATCTCGTGGAGCAACTGTGTGTCATTTTCCTGTGACAATGCTAACACTATGATAGGTCAAGTAAAAAGTGTTGTTTCTTAATGATGAATTTCCGAGTCATGCTGAAATTGCAGATGTAGCATTAAGGCAAAGTGTTTCTTTTGCATCAGTCCAATATATGTGTTCCCTGTTTCCAGTTTTGAAACCAGAAGAATCTGACAAGGTGGAATCTGAATTTGCTTACTACCAGTTTGAAAATTTTAACTGTGCTGTTACTTCTGGGAGAATGGATGAAGTGTGGCACAGAATTTCTTTAATGAAAAATGAAAGTGGCCAGTTGAAGTATGAATCATTAAGCAAAATTATGAAAATGATTTTAATAGTCCCTCATAGCAGTGCAAGTACAGAAAGAATTTTCAGTATTGTGAAAAAAACCATGAATGAATTCAGATCTAATTTAAGTACTCATCTGCTGTCTTCTTTATTAGTAGAAAAAATAAACAGCATTGCACACAGTGAACTATGCTATCAGAAGAAGTTTTTGCAAATTGAACTAAGGAAGGCCAAAATGGCAACTACAGCCAGTTTATCATGATAATTTGGCCAACATTCCAAGGAATAATTTTTCTTCATGTCTGGAGGTAATTTATTATATTTTTCTGGTAGACAGTATTTTAAATTTTCGCACCTTGGTGAGGTGATATGTCCGAACCATAGTGACTAGTGAGTAGTCTCTGGAATGTATACAGATGTCGCAATGTCTGATCTGCTGTCACAGCATGGGAGTGGGCATGCAGCTTAAGTCTCTGGTGTTTTTCCTCTTCTGTTCATCAAACAGAAGTCATCGCTCTTTCCACGGTTAGAAGTGAGTCATGGAAAAATTCTCATTGGCCGCCACCGGGACTCGAACCCAGGGTCTTCCAGTTACGCGCTGGATATGTGCTTCCACTGCACCACAGCGACAGCGGATTCCTCCAGACTCGCATACACTAACTGCCAAGCCAATTGGCAGATTGCTTCTTGGAGCCCCGCACAATGCTGGGGATTCACCAAAGATGGTAAGCAGCAACTGATCAAATAATTAGAAGGCGAATGAATAATTAATAGACATTTGACATGGACTAGGAACATCAAACAGAAGTCGTCGCTTTTTCCACGTTTATAAGTGAGTCACGGAAAAATTCTCATTGGCCACCACCGGGAATCGAACACGTGACTCATAAACGTGGAAAGAGCGATTACTTCTGTTAAATGTTCCTAGTTCACATCAAATGTCTATTAATTATTCATTCGTCTTCTAATTAGTTGTTCAGTTGCTGCTTACCATCTTTGAATCCCCAGCATTGTGTGGGGCTCCAAGAAGCAATCTGCCAATTGGCTTGGCAGTTAGTGTATGTGAGTCTGAAGGAATTCGAGGACGCTGTGGTGCAGTGGAAGCATATCTGGCGCGTAACTGGAAGACTTTGGGTTCGATTCCCGGTGGCGGCCAATGAGAATTTTTCTGTGACCCACTTATAAATGTGGAAAGAGAGATGACTTCTGTTTGATGTTCCTAATCCACATCAAATGTCTGTATTAATCCTCTTCTGTTATTGTGACGAAAAAAATATATGTTCATTGCTGGTTGTAGTTGACAACCTCACACTACTTCATGGCCTGACCTCAGTGGTTATTTTCCTTTTACTGAACTCTTCTTCATCCTCTTGTGCACATAGTTGATACCAGTTGTCTTCTTGCAGAATGTCTTGATTAACTTGGCATGAATGTCAGAAGGGTTGTAGCATTCCTTTCTCAGGAATTTTAGGATAGCTCTTTGTTTGTCTTAGCTTTGTGTTCATGGTTCAGCATAACTTAACTGTAGTTGTGAAATTCACAAATTTGTCAGTGACTGGATCAAAGTCGTGCCTCCTTGCTCTGGAGGCAGTTGTTCTAATTGACTAAACTACATCAACGGAACATATTGCTGCAGATTTGTGGCCTTGACACCTGCTCTGTAGAATATCTCATAGTAAAGGCCCATTCATATATTCTTGTTCGTGTTGTGTAGACTTGAGCAATAAAAGTTACGTGGCTAGAAGATTAAACTTAATAGCTATATATGATACATATCAGCTGAATTGAATACTGTTTCATGTGTTAGTAGTCTTTCGGACATCAGGTCAAATATTCCCCTGAACTAGGGCTAAAGACTCTCACTATTCACAAAAGGGTAACTCACTGTTCTTGGATGTCTGCTTCAGAATCTGAGGATGGAATGTAAGTGCAGCTTCATTTTTATGTAAGTGCAGCTTAATTGCCTCTTATTTTCTTTATGGCAGTTTATCTGAGTCATCCTTGCAATATAACTACTTTTCACGTACTTAACTATTTGTGAAGTCATTATGTTAACAGATGAAGTTCACAAAGAGTAAATGTCTTAGGTCATTCGTTTTTTTATTGAATAACCTAAGACATTTACTCTTGGTGAATACTGACTACTATCCATCGATACTGAATTTCTTCATCTGTTACCATAATGACTTCACAAATAGTTAAATACATGAAAAGTAGTTATATTGCAAGAATGACTCAGATAAACTGCCATAAAGAAAATAAGAGGCAATGAAGCTGTGCTTACATTGTGCAGCTGCACATTTTGAAGCAGACATCCAAGAAAGGTGAGTTACCCTTTTGTGAATAGTGAGTCTTTAGCCTTAGTTCAGGGGAATATTGACCTGATGTTTGAAAGACTACTAATGTGTGAAACAGTATTTAATTCAGCTGATATGTATCATATATAGCTATTAAGTTTTAATACATAGTAAAGGTGATTTACAAGACAAAGAAGGTAGATATTACATATCTTATATACATACATAATCACACAGCTGTTATGTGGATTGTTGCTGTATAAGCATTACTTTTGGAACAGCAGTGATATACTGTATTAAATGAAAAATTCCATATTTTCCCTGTTAACTTCAGTCCTCAAAATATAGCAAAGTAAACTGCATTCACTTTAAGAGCCATTGACGCCATCACTTTGCCTTTGGGGAAGGGGTCGTAGAATGAGGGAATATTGATGTTAACATATCAACAAAGAAAAAACAAGCAGTAAATCCAGAAGGATCAAATGAATTTTGAAATTTTAGAGAAGACAAAACCAGATTCAAACTACCATTGATGCAAACAGATAAATGTCATGTTAATTCTGTGAGGGATTTGTTGGCAGTGGATCAATGATTGATGTGTATTCAACTTTGAAACTGCTTGATCAACAATCCTTGTAATTTTGATGTAAGTGCTGCAAATGCAGAAAATCTATGCAATCTCAGATTGAGAGAATTTCAGAAGTGCAATGTGGATACTCCCAAAGTGTGCTTAGATTGATTCCCTATAATGATTACATCTTTCTTCACTCACCTCTATCAGTAGATGTATTATGATTGTTTGTACAAACATCTGTTGAAGGAAATACAGTGAGTGACTCTATCCTGCTCACAGAAATCTCAAGTCTGCCAAGTGTTAGCAGAATGCCTTCATGATCAAAGTGTGAATACATCTAATGTGGGCTGTTTCCTGTGAAATTATAGTTAATGCAAGATACTGCAAGAAATTCCTGGAACAGTATGTGTGACCCACAGTTTGGCTCAAGCAATTTCAACTTCTGCAGTCTGTTTTCACCAGGTTGCTGGACAACACTTGATGCAAATGTGGGCAAGGCAATTTTTGATCTCTTACAGTTGTGGAATTTAAATGTGAAAGATAATCCACTTTACACACCAGATTTGAATCCAATGGATTTGGACTTCTGGAAAATGAAACGGCAATTAAGCATCCAGTTCAAGACAAGAATGTAGCCTATGCTGCCTTGTCATAGATGTGTCAATTCATCTCTGATAAGGCCTCAAGACTACATGGAAGAGTTGCAAATGTTCAGAGAAAAACAAAACAAAAATTGAATTTGTTGTGCTGGTGTTTTTAATATTTTTTGAACAGTTTATATGGATTATAAGGTACTGTCCCATTATAAGCATTTAATGATTGTAACAGGTTTTACAGTGTGGCACATCCTTCCTGCCACCCCTGATTAAAAAAAAAAAAAAATTCAACACCTCTCTACCTCATATTAAAAGTGTGTGCCTTAACAGCATTTAAGGTTTAAAAAATTAAATCTGTGACAACTCTAAAAATTGTCGTATCTGTTTATTACTATGCAGAACTTTATTTTGTTTAAATTAATGAACAAATAAAAGAACAAAAAGTTAAAAAGTGCTTCCTCTTCCCCCTTTCTCCCCCTTCAAAATGTGAATTCTGCTGTTTTAAGTTAAACTGGGCCCTTTTTTCAGACTCTACCACGCTTTTTTATAATTCTGGAATGAATCATGATAATATGAAGGTGTACTTACAAGTATGGGATATGGTGGACTTACCACACTTGAAGAACGGTCCACCACAGAATCTACCTGAACTTTCTAAACGGTGTATGAGAAAGAGATCTCAGCTGAGTGAGTAAGATTGGTGAATGGATACTAGAGGTATAAATGGCAAGATGAATGAGCTAACTGAAGAGATGAGTAAGTATAGATTGGATGTGCAAGTGAAACGAAAAAAAGGAAATTGTTGTAGAAGTGAATGGAATGGTAAGTGTGTGGTCTGGAGTATTGGATAATGTAAAAGGACAGGCTGGTGTAGGTGTGATTTTAAGTGGGAAGAATAACTTGATTCACTATAGTTGCATAAGTGAAAGAATTCTTTAGATTCACTTGAAAGTGAAACATTGGAGAATAGTAATTGTTGTAGTGCATGCTCCTTGCGACTCTGAACCTTCTGATAAGAAGGAAAATTTCTGGAAGTAGCTAAAAGCTTTTTGTGCCAGTTTGGTGCTAAAGAGAAAGTTATAATAGTGGGGGATTTCAATGCTAGAGTAGGTGTGCAGAATGCAATTTCTGACAATGTTCTGAGTAAGTTTAATGATCCTTGTGTGAATGATAATGGTGAAAGATTAATTGAACTCTGCATTGAGAATGATTTGTATGTATCTAATACATTTTTCAACCACAAGTATATCCACACATATACTTGGGAAAATCATACTCTTGGTCAAAAGAGTGATAGATTTTGTTGTTTACGATCAGCGTCTGAAACACTTAGTTGTTGACACCTGTGTGATGAGATGTGCATATGTTGGCTCTGATCATTACTTGGTAGTGTCACGAGTGAAACTGAATGTTGGTTGGAGGAAAAGGAATATAGTAAGAGGCCCAGGATGGAAAGAATAAAGTTTGAAAGGCTCCCTGAAAATCATCAGCATTATTCTGACTTACTCGGAAAACGACTGAAGGAGCTGAAGTCTTTTGAGAGGGATGTAGAAAAGAAGTAGGGATGTTTTAAGAACTGTATAGTCACTGCTGCGGAAGAGGTCTGTGGCACCACAATAATGGGTAACAATATAGAGGTGATGCTTGGTGGAATAGTGAGATTGAAGAGGCAGTAAAGAGAAAGAAGGAAGCCTATTTGAGGATATTGCAAGGTAGAGTTTCTGTGAATGAATATCACTGTAAGAAGCGTGAAGCCACTAAACTGGTTTGCCAGAGTAAATCAAAAGATAGGAAGGAGAAGGTGGAAAGGCATGGATTGACTTTTTGGAAAGATAGGAAGTCTTTCTGGAAGTACATGAGACTTGGGAAAAATAGGGGAAACAAAGTGTTAAGTTGTGTGAAGAATAGGGTTGGGGAAATGATATGGGAGCCCAATAAGTTAAGTGAAAGATGGGGTGAATATTTCTGTGAGTTATTAAATCAAGAAAGCAAAGATGATTCTGAGACAGATGCAGATGATGGCACAGTAAAGGATGAAAGCACAGAAGGGATCTCAAGAGAAGTGTGTAAAGCTCTAAAATCTCTTCAGAATTGTAAGGCTCCGGGAGTTGATGGCATAACTGCAGAGATGTTGTAATATGGTGGTGAATCTGTAATTGATTAGTTAACTGAAATTTGACAGTTTTGCTGGGAGTTAGGAATGGTCCTCAGGATTGGAGGGATGCTATTATTGCTCCCTTGTGTAAGGGAAAAGGTGATCAAACTGACTGCAAGAACTATTGTGTTATTAGCCTATTAAGTGTGCCAGGGAAAGTGTTTGGTGAGGTCGTTACTGAAAAGTACGGGGTCTTACATCAGAGAAAGTGTGGGATGTTCAGAGTGGTTTTATGCCTGGTAATGGCTGCACTAACCAGATTTTTGCATTACACACGATGATTGAAAAGTATCTGGCTGTTGGTAAGAAAGTTTTTGCTGCCTTCATAGATTTAGAAAAAGCTTACGACCGAGTGAATAGGACACTTTTGTGGAAGGTATTAAATGAATATGGTGTTACTGGGAATCTACTCGATAGTGTAAAAGCCATGTATGCTGACAGTAGAGCCTGTGTACGAGTGAATGGTGTTTTATCAAAATGGTTTTCTATTGGTGCAGGAGTCAGGCAAGGTGTGTAATGTCACCATGGCTGTTTAATATATTTATGGATGCGTGCGTGCGTGATGCCAAAATAGATAATACTGGTTTATGTCTTGGTGATATCCGTGTGTGCAGATTGCTGTATGCTGATGACACTGTCCTGTTGGCAGAAAGCAAAAGTGAGTTGCAGAGTATGTTGTCCTGGATGTACAAAGTTTGCATGAAATTCAAACAGTATAAACAAGGGAAAACCCACAGTTATAGTTTTTGAGAGAGGAACTGGTAGCACTGAATATAATGTAAGTGTAAATGACAGTGATTGACCAGGTGAGTGAGTTTGTGTATTTAGGAAGCATGTTTGACAGATAACAAATTGGATGGTGAAATTAGTAGGCGAGTGAATTCCTCATTGAAAGTCATGGCTTCTCTGGGAGGTTTTCACAGGAATGATGGGTTCTCAAGAGTCTCTCGCATGGCTGTGTATGAGAGTGTAATTGCTCCTACGCTGATGTATGGCAATGAAACCTGGGTACTGCAGAAGAAACGTAGGAGTCATTTGTGTGCTGGAGAAATGTTACTTACAGGGGGTTTGTGGCAAAACACTTACTGATTGTGTGATTAATGAAGATGTGTTGCAGTTGTATGATGTGAAGCAAAATGTTAGCAAGGTAGAGACTAATATGCTTCGGTGGTTTGGCCATGTTGAAAGAATGAGTGATGAGATGCTTGCTAAGAAAATCTATTTAGCCCAAGTGGCAGGAAGGAAAGGCAGAGGAAGGCCAAGGAAGACATGGGTGGATCAGATTCAGGAGTGTCTGCATGAGAAACAAATTATGAGTATGAAGTATAGAAGATCTTGTGTACGGCATTTAATGAATGTCAGTGAAGCCCGAGTTGTATGTCAAGATTGCTGTAACTGAAGAAGTTTGTTGCAGCAACAGTAAATGAAAACTATCTGGTAGTTTGTATTTCTTTTTGGAGCTAACCTCTGAATCTCAGAGAACAGCTTAGTGATATGTATATGTACTTACATAGGCTTGCAGTTTCTGGATCTTTCAGCTATATCTGTATGTTCTGCTGTTCCATCACTGTTTCACATTTGATTTAATTTATAGCAGAGTTACACCATGCTCTTTGTTATGTTCATGTGATTTAAACCCCTAAATTTCACTATTATTTCATTTGCAGACTTTTCTTTAAATTTAGATTTCATATTTCTGTACTTGAAGCAAAAGAATCGTACATGTTGAATTACAGAAAGTGAGCACTGCTGTGTTCCCTAAATTCATTAAGGGAAAACAGCTCAGAATTGTGTCCCTTCCCCCTATAAAATTCTTTAGAATTCAGTAGTATTTAAGCCTCCTGTCTTCCCAGTGATCTGCTATGTGCTTCTAATTATTAAAAAGCAGGTTGTTCTTCATTAGATAGCTGAATGTTATGGTATTGTTGTATTATCTATTTAGTCACTGGGTAGAGATTAAATGGTTCCTGCAGCACTTCACTATTTAGTGAAAAGCATCCAGAAAGCAACAGTTAATAGCTGCTTTATTTTCCCAAAGCAAATTTCAGATGCATGCAAAACATCTTACTACATAAAGGAAAGACTTGTTTTCTGTATTGCTTTTATTTCATTGCATGCATTTAACATGTCAAACTATTTTCACCCACCTCAAAATGTAAGTTTTAACAATAAGTAATTTTCAGCTTTTTGACATTGGAGTAGAAGGGGAGATCAAGAAACGGATGGTGAACTTCTTGTTGAGACTGAAGAAATACCATATGAATGCGCAGCAAGGTAAGTTCTTTTTCCTGTGTTAGTGTTTTGTACTTTGTGCTGTCAAATTACACTAGTCAACAAATGCTTACTTTTTTTCTGCCACATGGGTTATTTTGGGTGTCTTTCACTAAATTGAGCATGCTGATTATGAAAATGTGTAATGTGCAACATTTTTGTACGTCACAGACAATTCATGAATGAGCGGCATCCTCTACTTTTTGAAATAAGTCATTGATGACATAAAGTACAAAGGTATTGAATTGTGCTATTTGAGCACAAAGTGCAGTATTATCAGAAAGAAAATCACAAGATATCAATAAATGTCATGTGAAAGAAATTATCCTTAGTTCACATTTCATTACAAGAAAACTTTTTCTTATGAAATTTATATTCACATATTTTAAGAAGAAATAAAACATTTACAGATTACATTGGAAAACCAGACAAATAAAATGACTAACAAACCATACACCAGCAACAAATAAGTATGGAAGGATAAGAGTTTTGTACAAACTGGATCAACACTTTTACTTCCACCTCTTATGCTGTGTTTCATCCCTTACAAGCGATAGTCTCCCATCATGTTTGGATCCCATCTTCTTTGGTGCCGTTGTTCCATTCTGTGAATCCTTGATAAAATATTTCCCTTTGTTTCTCATATAGAGCTCCTAAGTTTTTGGAAAAAGGTCCAAATGGGAAAGTGTGAATCCAGGAAGTGTATTTTGAGTGACATCCAACATTCTAGCCTCTGGTAACTGTACAGGAGTCCTTTCAGTAACTCTTGATAGTTGTCAGCTTTTTTAATGTCCAGAAAGCCTTCAGCCACTTACGCAAAGACCTTCCAGGCAGCGAGTTTCAGAGCATTTAACTTTTTCTTGAAATTCTAGTCTTTCAAAAGTTTCCTGATTTGGGGTCCAACTAATATTCCCTCTTTCATTTTTGCATCAGTCACACTTGGGAATTGTCTCCTAACATATGTGAAACCTTCTCCACTCTTGCCCAAGGCCTTCATGAAGTTTTTCATCAAACACAACTTTATATGTATAGGGGGAAAGCAATGTCTTGTTTTGGTCTAACAAAGAGCCATATTAAACATTATATTTCTCTGGAATGTAATTCCCTCTGTGAGGCTAATCTTTCATAGTGTAGGGTTTGTCGGTTGCTCTACTGTCCCATAGACAAAGAAAACAACAGTATTTCGTAAATCCACTCTGAAGTCCGAGTAGCAAGGCAATGATTTTCAACTCTCCACACCCTTGCCAGCAGTACTTGTTGTATTGGTTGCACTTAGCAACAGCAACTTACTCTCGTAAGTTTCTTTTGTGTCCACTGAATGCGCCGCTGGTATTGATAGTTTAGTGTTCCCATTGTGTGGCAACACTGCCTTCAGACTTGTTTTTGCAGAGTCTACCAAAAACCTCCCTTCCTGAGGAATATGCTTGAAATCAAGTTCAGCCAATAATTCATCAACATTTGTGCACATACACACATATATAATTTTGCATTGTAAAGTACCCTGAAAATTGTTCTTCTCTCTTTCTGTACACTGAAATTCTAGTGCTTGGGGCCAGTAAGTTCCACTACTGCAGCCTAGACCCTAAAAATTTGGCTTGATGTTTGCTGAGATTAAGGTCTCTAAGTCAAACGTTTAATTCCCTTTGGTGTAAATCAGACGAGGTGTCGTGTTATGTCTGGAACTATAGGGTGGATCAAAGGATGTTGATGGTTCAGTCCCTCCTCCTGTTTCTTCTTGTGGAAGGGCAAATTTTTCCAGTTGCAAAGGTGGCTTAGAAACCGGCAGTTCAGGTTCATGTAGTATAGTACATATTGCAGATGGAACAGTAGGGTATTCTACTTTACATTTTGTTTTCTATGAAAATCCCTCTATTTTAGTGAGACAAAAATAAGTCCTCTGCATGGCTAGTCAGCTGGTGCCAGATAATCGGAACTGCAAGAGGTGATTTGTCTCCATTCATCCACTTAATCAAATTTAAGTAACATGTTATGCAGGATATGTGGGGAGCCCAATTTTTTTTTTTTTTTTTTTTGTCCTTGTCACCAATGTGACACCCAAAATAATAACAAGCTTGTTTAACCTTGGTGGTTAAAGTCTGGCACTTTTTTTCACTGTGAACTGTACCCAGATGTAACAAAAACTGGCTGGTGGATTCACACATGTGCGGCAGGTTCTATTCATTATGAGAAAACTAAGTGCACATCTACATTGCGCAACAGTCACTGCAATGTGTCCCCAGCACAAAATCTCTTCAACTGAACCAGATGGAACACATTTCACCGCAAAATAAAACCCTGTCAACCACCTGTCGGCCTGGCGCTTGCAAACAAGTCAATGGAGGGGAAATCCTGAATGTAAACAAAGGCATGTGGGCATGCAGAACAGGGTAGAATGACTCATAATTCCTTCAAGTCCCACCATAAAAATTTCTCATAAAGTGGAAATTAACCTGGATAAAAGTTTTCGATACACTCTGAGAAGCACTTCTAGTGTAGGTTTTTGGGTCGATAACCGAGTTAGGTAATTCTCAAATATTTGGCTTTTGTAGTGTTATTTTCCATGGTTTTTTTTTACAAAAGAGTGTGTGATGGCTAATTTTGAAGACCACATTCGTTATCAGCACATGAAAATTGACTGTAGATGCATATTTCCATCCATGTGGCGAAAATCTTGTTAACTAATGTCATTGAGCCATGCACCTATTGAGCATCAGCAGTTACTATTCCCATCAGAAAGCAATTTATTTAAATCAGTGTACAGAAGAAGGTAGAGATTTTGGTTTAGTTTAGGTTTATTTTGTAATAAATGAAGGTTTATTTTATGGAGTCTTCATGCTGAGGGAGTCAAGAAAGACCAGGTAACAAATATAGTTTCTTTCCTTCCACTTGGGCAGAATAAATTCTCTTAGTAAGCATTCCACCACTCATTCTTTAACATGGCCGAACCATGTCAGAATACTTGTCACCACCTTACAAAGGATATTTTGCTTCATATTATAAATCTTAATTTCTCACATAAGAACTTGTCTTGCTACAAACCCCCTTATGTAATGCATCTCTTTAGTACACATACAACTCCCATGCCTCTTCTGCAATACCCAATTTCACTGCTGTACATCAGATTCGAAACAATTACACTTTCGTACACATTCATTCGGGATCTTTTTGAGAACTTGTCCACCCAGTGTAATCTTAAGCCAGCTATGACTGTCAAAGATGAATTTACTAGTTTACTAAGTTCACCATCTAATTTCTTTTTTTCTCAAAGGTGCTTATTAAATATACAAATGCATTCACCTACTCTGTCTCTGTACCATTTAGATTGATCTTGTATACATACATATCATTCAGCTGTTCTGATATTCAGAGGTTAGCTCCTCAAAGAAAGACCATCGGACAAATAAACATTTAACAGATAATACAAACCACCAGATAAATTTTTAACTGATTAATTACTTACTGTTGCCGTATCAAACTTCTCCATTTACAGCAATCTTGACATACAACACAGGCTTCAGCGACATCCATCACACGATGTACACAAGACCTTCTACACTTCATACTCAAAATCTTTTTCACATTCAGTCACTCTTGAATCTGATCCTCCTATGACTTCCTTGGCCTTCCTCTTCCTTTCTTTCTTGCCACTTGGGCTGAAATTTTTTTTTTAGTAAGCATCTCATCACTCATTCTTTCAACATGGCCAAACCACCAAAGCATATTTGTCTTCACCTTGCTAACAATATTTTGCTCCACATTGCACAACTGCAACACAGCTTCATTCCTCACATCTTCTGAACGTGTCCCCCCCCCCCCGTAAGTTACACATTTCTTCGGCACACAGACAACTGTCTCTTCTGTAGTACCCAGGTTTCACTGCCATACATCAGAGTAGGAACAATTGCACTTTAATACACAGCCATTCGGGACTCTTTTGAGAAACTAATTTCGCCATCTAATCTGTTCACTTTGTCAACCAAGCTTCCCAAATATACAAACTCATTCACCTAGTCAATCACAGTGCCATTTAGACTTATATTACATTCAGTACTACCAGTACCTCTCTCAAAAACCATAACAATGGGTTTTCCCTTATTTATACTCAGTTTGAATTTCATACAAACTTCGTACATCTGGGACAACATGCTCTGCAACTCACTTTTGCTCTCTGCCAACAGGACTGTGTCATTAGCATACAGCAATCTGCACACATGGATATCACCAAGACATAAACCAGTATTATCTATCTTGGCATCACGCACGCACGCATCCATAAATATATTAAACAGCCATGGTGACATTACACAACCTTGCCTGGCTCCTGCACCAATGGAAAACCATTTTGATAAAACACCATTCACTCGTACACAAGCTCTACTACCAGCATACATGGCTTTCACACTATTAAGTAGATTCCCAGTAACACCATATTCATTAAACACCTTCCACAAAAGTATCCTATTTACTCAGTCATATGCTTTTTCTAAATCTATGAAGGCACTAAAAACTTTCTTACCAACAGCCAGATACTTTTCAATTGTAAGTAATGGAAAAATTTGGTTAGTGCAGCCTTTACCAGGCATGAAACCACTCTGAACATCCCACACTTTCTCTGATGTAAGACCTTGTACTTTTTCAATAATGACCTTACCAAACACTTACCTTGGCACACTCAGTAAGCTAATACCACGATAGTTCTTGCGGTCAGTCTGATCCCCTTTTCCCTTATACAAGGGAACAATGATAGCATCCTTCCAATCCCAAGGGACCATTCCTAACTCCCAGCATAACTGACAGATTTCGGTTAACTAGTCAATTAGTCACCACCATATTTCAACATCTCGGCAGTTATGCCATAAACTTTTGGAGCCTTACCATTCTGAAAAGATTTTAGAGCTTTACTCAATTCTTCTCTTGATCCCTCCTGCGCATCCATCTCTCACTATGACATCATCTGCTTCTTACTCAGAATCGCCTTTGCTTTCTGGACCTAATAACTCACAGAAGTATTTACCCCATCTTTCACTTAACTGATTGGGCTCCCATATCATTTCCCCCCATCCTATTCTTCACACAACTTGCAACTCTCCCCCCTATTTCTCTGGTGTCTCATACTTCCAGAAAGTTTTTCTGTCTTTCCAAAAAGCCATTTCATGCCTTTCCACCTTTTCCTTCCTATCTTTTGCCTTACTGTGGCGAACCAGCTTCGCTGCCTCACACTTCTTACAGTCATATTCATCCTCAAAAACTCTACCTTGCAACATCCCCAAATAAGCTTCCTTCTTCCTCTTTACTGCCTCTTCAATCTCACTATTCCACCAAGTATCACCTCTGTTGCTACCCACTATTTTGGTGCCACAGACCTCTTCAGTGGCAGTGACAACACAGTTCTTAAAACAAGTCCACTTCTTCTCTACATTCCTCTCGCACGACTACAGCTCCTTCAGTCATGCACTGAGTAAATTAGAGTAACTCTGGACTTCAAGGAGTCTTTCAACCTTTATTCTTTCCATCCTAGGCCTCTTCCTCTTTCTTTTCCTTCAACCAACATTCAGTTTCACTCATGACTCCACCAAGTAATGATCAGAGCCAACATCCACATCTCTCATCATATGGGTGTCAACAACTAAGTGTTTCAGACACTGATCGTAAACAACAAAATCTATTGCCCTCTTTTGACCAAGAGTAAGATTTTCCCAAGTATATGTGTGGGTATACTTGTGGTTAAAAAACGTGTTAGATACACACAAACAATTCTCAATGCAGAGTTCAATTAATCTTTCACCATTATCATTCACACAAGGATCAATAAATTATCTTGTATGCAGTACTAACAATTTCTTCACTGAAAAACCATAACTTCCGTAGTTCCACTTATTTATACTCAATTTGAATTTCATACAAACTTATTGCGTCTGGGACAACATACTCTGCAACTCACTTTTTCTCTCTGCCAAGAGGACTGTCACCAGCATACAGCAATCTGCTCACATATGGTAATTACCAAGATGACTGTCACAAGCATACAGCAATCTGCTCACATATGGTAATTACCAAGAGGACTCGCCAGCATACAGCAATCTGCTGACATATAGTAATTACCAAGAGGACTGTCACCAGCATATAGCAATCTGCTTACATTTGGTAATTACCAAGGGAAAAGCCAGTACTGTTCATTTTGGCATTACGTATGCATTCATCCATGAATACAATAAACAGCCATAGTGGCATTACACAACCTTGTCTGACACCAATA
Source organism: Macrothele yani (assembly GCA_039090855.1). NCBI lineage: Eukaryota > Metazoa > Arthropoda > Arachnida > Araneae > Macrothelidae > Macrothele > Macrothele yani. The sequence continues at coordinate 48,074,787 of CM077004.1, forward strand.
AAAATTCATTTTGATAAAACAGCAGTTGCTTGTGCACTCTCTGTACTGCCAGTACACATAGCTTTCACACTTTTAAGCAGATTGTCAGTAAGACATAATTTTTTAATCTTTCTACAGAAATATCCTGTTTACGTAGTCATAAGCTTTATAAAGGCAGCAAAAACATAAAAACTCAGTTTTTGATAAAGGCACATAGGAATGTAAAAATTATATGAAGTATTAACATTTAGGAGTAGAAATATTGTAACTGGTTACCAAGTGGATATTGATGTGATGATGTAGAGGCATAAATTGTGGATGTCAAAATGTGTACACTTCCTTATGAGATATACACAGAGAAACAGATTTTGTTAAACTTGCACATGCTCACAGTATTTGCAGTTGATGTTTCAATAGTCTTTTGTAATTATAAATGCACACTATTTATTTAATTGTGTAATTTAATGCTTGAAAATTCCACCTATAGGTTACGTTTAGATAAAAATAAGCATTGCATCTAGATTCAAGTAAGCAGGTCATAATGTATTGTTACACAAATGTGTTCAGCTTGTATTTATGATCTGTTGTATTTGAACTTACCCAGAATAGTCTGTAAATTGTTGTGTAACAGTATCTTTTCCCTTTCACTCACACTTTTTTTCTGCTTTTTTATCTTCACTATGAAAAAATTCAGACATTAATGTTTCAGAAATTCTATCTGACCATAACTTCTCTTGTAACTGCAAAACTGTGGAAATCTTTAATTTTACCCTTTCAGCTCCTGTGCCATTAGCAAGGTGATACACTTTAACTGTAAAAGCTCTGAACAATTTGCAAATTTTTCATATAAGTTCACCCATATGTACTGTATCAATATTCATAGCCCACCAGCATTTTTGCTACATTCCATGAAAGTAAATAGGGATTTTTATTCTTACCAGTGCCTTTAAATATTACTGAATATCAATATTTAAAAAGTAAAAAAAAATTGTTTATTGAATGTCAGCTTATTCTTAAAATTTTATTTGGATGTATGTAATGTAAAATCCTATTAAAAGTACTATGATACAAATTTAGTTGTTCACTGTATAATTTACTTTCTTTAAAGGCACAAATATCCAATGCTGTTTGATGAACCAGTTCCGCTGGTGGCACATAGGTGGTATGTGGCATTGGCAAGGATATCTGGTCCTAGTAGTGACTGTGGATCAACTGGGCAATCAGTAGTCACTACAGAAGATCAGTAAGTTTTTTTTTTTTTAATGATGTAAGATGTATAAATGCTAAGCTTCTGGAAATTCTTTTTTTTTTTTTTTTTTTATTCTGGAATCCTCTGCTGATATTCTCTCTCTCTCTCTCTCTCTCTCTTGCTGAAACATTTTAATCTATGAATGATTTAACTTTTTATTCTTTGCCTGTTGATTTCATCATGTCTCTCAAATTACCAGATTAATTCTAGACTATTATTTTACTTTCATTATGAATGTTTTACTAATTCATTCAAGTTTTGGTTAATGTTTACTTGGTTCACGACTTGTTCACTGAGTCTTGCATTCCATGTCAGGCTGATAGATGGCTGCACGTTTGCTGTCAAAACTAAATGTTGAGTAGTCAGTCAGAATCGCGGATTCCTCATGCAGTAGGTTCTGCAGGATTCAGGGTTTGTTGTACACCTTCTAGAATTGAAGTGCTTATTTAAATGGGCTTTTTTTTTTTTTTATTATTATCTTTATTTCCCCTCAGACTCTTGGAAAAGTTCTGGAATTTGATTTCCCTTTTTTCCAGGTCTGGAAAGTCCTTGACTTTTCATATTTTTATAAAAGGTCCTGGAATAGCCCTGATTTTTTTTTTTTTTTTTTTTTTTGCAGTGAAAAAAAAAGAATGGTTGAAATGTTTGGATTGATTGCATCACCTGTTCTAGTTCTGTGGTGTATGCTTGCAATGGCATTACTTCCTTCTATGGAGTGTGGAGATGTGATGTTATCTTTCATCTTGCATGACTCTGCAGTGCAAGATTTTTGGGTGCCATATTTCCAGTGGCCTTGGTTTGTGGTATAGCAGTTATGTGCAGTTGGAATCATGACAGCATGTAGCAACATTCCCATGAATCCAAGATGGCCCTTCTTTCTGGCACACTTTTTACACACTGAAGGAGTTCAACATCTGGCCTCCCTGCCTCCAATGCGAGTGCAAGTAGATGACTATGGAATAGAGAATCTTCAGTTCCATGGCAAAATTGTTTTTTCATTATTATCATCATTGTATTAAGTTCCAGAGTAATGCATATAAGTTTTATACAGATAAATTTTTGTATGGGGAAATTTTTCCATTTCATGGAAATGTAAACACTCTGTAACAGCAGAATCCATAAGACTTAATAAGAATTCTAAATGCATAGTGAAATTTCGCCCCAGTTTGCAAATTATAAAACAATGTATTAAAATTCTAAAAAAATTAAGCTACTGAAGTTTTGTCGGTGTACCGTCAAAATAACCCGGAAAAAATAACCTGCGTCATAATAACCTGGTCAAAACAACCTGGTGTCTAACATAGCCCAGCGTCACAATAACCCAGCTAGAAAAAAAGACTAAAAAATAACCCTGTGCCATAATAACCCAAAGATCACAGTTATGGTGCGTCATAATAACCCACGTCCTAATGACCAGCGTCAAAATAACCCAGCAATCTTACTTCTAGAGTCGAAATGGAAAAGAGGGTGAAACAGTGATCTCTCCAAAATTGAAGTAGGGTCATACTGAGTAGATTTCAGGAGATCTCTCAAAATTGAAGTAGGTCGGGTTATTTTTTACGGGTTATTTTGACATGCAACCAAATGATCGAAAATATTTTTGTTTGAACCCTCTTAGTTTTCAAATTATTTAAAATAAAAACAGCATAGTTTAGGGTGCTGGTGAAACGACATTATCCCCCCCCCCCAGGTAAAACTAAAAATTTCTTGACACCATTTGTTTGTATCGTGTCGTAGTCCGCTCAGGATTAAGACTGCATGCAGTATTCTGGTAGAGAATTTGCAGGTAGGATTGGAGTATCCGGTCCCAAATTTATATATTTACTTAAAATGATAAAATTTATGATTGAGCTTTTTCCTCCCTCCACATATACAGATAGAAGGTAGAGAAAGAAACTGCAAAAACGTGTGACTGTGTGTGTCTCATTGGTATTCGTAACTCTAAATGGAGTTATGATATGAAATTTTGTGGCAAATATGAAATATATTTTTTGTTTCACATACACTTCTTCCCTTATTTTACTTTTGCCGGATACCATGCTCGTTGCCAACTAAATTAGTAATAACACAAAAAACTACTGGACAAATGGAATCTGGAGAGATTGCTTAGCAACTCGCAGTGCAAACCCATTTTTCAGAAGTTTGCATAAGACATACTTATGGAGGGAAATGATGTTTGTTTTGCATCCATTTACAGATGGTCAGCACATATTAACAATTCATGACAATTATAATCTTGGTTATTTTTAAGTGCATCTAACCTAAACAGACATCGTTTAATTATTGAGTGTGCCTTTATTGTGCTCGATAAAAGGACTTTTGAAAGCGCATCTAACCTCTGAAAGCTTTATTCATTAGTCAAAAGTATCTGAAATTAAATTTTTTATAGTTTGAAATTGATAATTTCAATTGAACGTTTTATATTTAATTTGCTTAAGAATATTATGAATACATATAATTTTGGTATTGTAAAATTTGTATTTATATTGCTATCAACAAGAGTGGATGCACGAACCTGCTTTTGCGCACGAAGTGATATAGCTGTTATTTGGGCGTAAATGTGGCGTTAACTGGCATATCCTAGTTGCAGTAATTGGAAAAAAAAAAGACATACAAACTTGTAAATTTTAGATATCTATTATTAATTTGTATAAGTAAGAAGCTCATTCTCTCCTCCCCATTAGTTTAGAATTTGATACGATTACAAGGTTTTGGAAAACGTGACTACGATGAATTCAAGTCTTTCTTGTTAACCCTTTCGTGACCACAACATATCACGTGGACATTGCAGTACACTCCCAATGAAGCAGACAATCGCAACATCACAGTTCGGATCCCAATTTCACAAATGATAAACATTGATTAATCCTCAGGTATCTGAAGCCCTCCTCTGTGCTACCACGACAAAACCAGCAGGAAAGCAAAGCACTGTGAAGGCTGCAATGGACTAGGTCTCTTCGCTGTTGTGAATATGAAATGACTAATAGCAAAACATTCCAGGTGTTCAATCAACATCACTGATCTTGATACCAGAAAGTCAATTAGTGTTATTCAGTTGCAGAATAAAAATCTGAAAAGTGATGTTGAGATAAATCCAAAAAGTGATGTTGGCCCATTTCCATATGGTCCAACCGTAATTGGACTGGGTGTTCCGAAAGCATTTTGGTCCCTCATACCAATTATTTTGAGCTGTGATTCTAGTATATGGACAGAGAGATAGGACACAACCTACCCTTAGGGTGCTCTTCTGATTACTATGTTACGAACGCCTCAAATGGAAAACAAATTCATTTTGCTTTTTGTCACTATTAGGGGAAACTAAACATATTTTCCAGACTTGAACCATGGGTTATTTTTACCCTGGTTATTTTGATAACAGGTTATTCATGTTGGGTTATTTTGACGCAGGTTATTCTTTCAGAGTTATTTTAACATGTAATCAGATTTTCAATGAACTGCAAAAGTCCTGGAATTCTCAGTTAATGTGTACAAACCCTGCTCTCGTACTGATAAGGTGCACAATAGGAGTGATTGGATAAACTTTGTCACATGCCTCGGCATTGGTTTGGAGAAGACCCAGATACTCAAACTGTAATGAATTCTCCATAGTCACTACAGAAGTTGTTGGTCCATGTGGGGTACAGGAAACCAAATATACCAGTGAAATGGAAATTCCTAGTTAAGTAATGTTTTCAACATGTGTAAAGATTATTTTTATATTTCCAAGTTTCTAACATTTATTACATGTCACTTTTAATTACTCTTTAAACTTTCTATATCTTACACTGGGGCGTACATTCAAGGTGTAGAAAGTAACTGGTCTCCCCTTAAATGAAAGCTCACAGATGACAACCAAATAGATAATCTGGCAGAGCACATTCTGCAAAATTTATTCCAATTTAACTTTAGTTTTTCCCAAAGCACTGCATTGATGTGTTAATATGCATTATTAGAAACTTCTACCCTGATGGATAATTAAATCACACTGTTTGATTTTTGTTTTTGGCTAACATTTTCAATTCATCAGTAAAACACATTTCTGTAGAAATAAATACTTTTTGGGATACCTAAAAACCATTACAAAAGGTTCTTTTAAGGGTCAGCCATAAAATAAAAGGTGTGTGTGAAAGAGAGAGAGAGAGAGAGAGAGACTATCCCTTACAGAAAAAAAAAAAAAAAGCTTCAATTCCTCATAGTGAGAAACAGTTCATACTACAGATGTGCTGCTGTCTGTTGGCTCGAGGTGAAAAAGCTGGTGAACAGCAGTGACTGAAAGGCAAGACGAGAACATTAACTTGAAACTTCTTTTGTCAGAATGAATTACTGTTTTACTTTTTAAGCAAGTCATATACAAACACATTTATTTGCTGAAATAGATTTGTAACACAAATTTTGAAGATGTCAATCCGTTTTTTGGTGTAAATGTGACTATGGATGGTAAGTCAGATGATATCCGAAAACTTGAAAATTTCGTTGTCTTGGAGCAGGAATCGAACCCGCATCTCCTGGATATTGCCAGTGTATGCTTACCACTACACCACCCAGAACGACCAAATTTCAAGTTTTCGATTAACTGGAATATAACCATCCATGTCATATTCACACAGACACACACCAAAAAAAAAAAAAAAAAAAACCTGTTTGACATCTTCGAAATTTTTATTGTTTGGTGTAATCCCGTATTTCATTCAAAATTTAGTTTTGTATCAGCTGACCTGATGTCAGTCTCTGAGTAAAGACATCACCATGGGAACATTTTTTAAACAGGAAAACATTCATGCAAGCATACACTACCTGGTCATTTTTAGTAGGACCACCCTGATTTAAGAAAGGTACATTCGTAAGCAGTGTAACATTTTTAAAGAAAATGCCCTGAAACAAATTGAACTTGATATATCGCATCTGGGACGTAAAACTTAGTCTTTTGGGGCCAACTCTCTTTACTACTTAGTTCTTTGGAAGGATCATATTTCACATCTTCAATACACAAACTAAGGCTTTGTGTAATGCATGCAAATATTCTTGCTGTGCATGTAGCTAATAGTTTTATAATAGCTGACCTGATGTCAGTCTCAGAGTAAAGAAATCACCATGGAAAATTCTTTTCTTTCATGCGCCTATTCTTTTTGTTTGTATCTTTGCGATTCTTTGTAATTTACCCTAATCTTGTGTGTTTGGTTTGTGTTACCTTCCATGGTTGTGCAGTGCTTTATGCATGTTCTGTACTCTTTCCATAATTTACAGTGCTTGCATAAATTATGTAATGTCTCCATGTAGCAGATATATGCATTGTAGTTTATGTTCTTGTTTTTGGGTAGAACCCTCATGTGTAACATTTAGTTGTATTGTCATTTGCTGTCCCTTTCTCTCATGGATGAAGAATTAAAAAAAGAAACTGCTTTCTTTAATTTCTGTATAATATTTGGATTCTTAATGCAGTTTTTTTTTCTTTCTCTTCAGGGTGGTGTTTTACTTCAAAAGCTCAAAAAAATCCAATAATGGAACAGATGTGAATGCAGGCCAAATTCCACAGCTGTTATATAGGTCAGTAGCATGATTTATTTGAATGCAAAACATGTATTGCCATTTTGTGACACAAAATAAAGCAATCATCATCATCATCATTGTCAACCATTATCAATCCACTGCTGGACGAAGGTCTCCCCAAGTTTCCTCCACAACGGTCTGTCTTGTGCCAGTCTCCTCCATGTAACTCCCGCATACTTTCGAATTTCATCCACCCATCTTCCATGTGGTCTTCTTCTGGGTCTTTTTCCTGTCCCTTGGAATCCAATCTAAAATTTCGGCTGTCCATCGATGGTCTGTTCTTCTGGCAGTATGTCCAGCCCATTGCCATTTCAGGGATTTAACTCTGATCATGATGTCTTCCACTCTTGTCATTTTTCGGATCCACGTGTTCCTCTTCTTATCTCTCCTGGTTACACCAAGCATGCACCTCTCCATGCTTCTTTGAGTTGTCTGCAGCCTTTGTATGTCTCTTTTAGCTAAGGTCCACGTCTCTGCACCATACGTAAGCACTGGAAGGATGCATTGATCAAACACTTTTCTTTTTAAGAAAAAAACCTATATACTAATCTGCCTCTATCAGATATAATCACTACATTTAAGGAGCTGTATGCAGAATTTAAACTTAACCAATTTGTTGATGTAGGAACTTGGAACTCTTATCTCAATTGCTGCATAAAAAATAACCATATCTTATATAATAATACTCTCTATAAGCAAGTGAACGGTATTCCAATGGGAACATCAATGTCCACAAATATCGCTAATCTATTCCTGTTCTTTAAGGAATATAAATTCATTAAAAATCACCCCACCTGCTCAGATAACTACCTTTACACTTTTAGATATATTGATGATCTGCTGTGTATCAATAATTCAGAAGTTATAGAGAGTGATTTTGATAATATCTATCCTAGCTCTCTTAACTTATGTAAAACAAACCACAGTAATCAGGAACTTGAGTTCCTAGACTTAAGCATTAAGCTCAACAGAGGTAACCCATCTATTAGCCTCTTTGATAAAAGAGTTAATTTTCCTTTCAAAGTAATTAAATATCTACACTGGAATAATAACATTTCAACCAAAGTAATTGAGAATGTACTAATTTCTCAGGTCCTAAGAATTTCAAGAATTTGCAGCAACAATTTGGATTTCAATTACCACATTAATATACTATTAGAAAGTTTTCTTGAGAACGAAATTCCTTCTTCTTTCATCAAAAGAACTTTAAGAAAAATTATTCTGAATAATAGAGTAAGGTTGGCAGATCTGCTTTAATTTTCTACACAGTTAATAATATGATTCTGACCAATCAAAGCCGTAAGGAAGTTGGCTAGAGGATGCCTATTAACTACCTAAAGGAACCTTAGTGCTATGGATATGACGGTCCTATTAAAACAAAAAATTAAATAATATAAACAAAATCACAAAAAAAGCTTAAAAATCTGTTTATAAAAGAAAATAAAAACAAATAAAAAAGAAAACTAGTTATTCATCACTAGGATAGCTATACTAAAAATAGTAAAACCAACATTAAAATTAATAAGATTCTGATTAATCTATAGAAGCTCACTAAGGTGATTTAATACATGCAAAGATTATTAAATAAACTGCTCGTGTATTTCATAATATTTCTCATGTATTCTGGAGAGTTAATTCTGCTCATTCTGATCATACAGATCCACAGTCTTAAGTTTATATATTTTTTTCTCTGGTTAAAATCTCCGCCGTTGTTTTCTTGCTGTATGAGGAGGCCATCAGCCCCACCCTCACTGCCCCCCAGCGTCTAGGGAGTGGCAGAAGGGGTCAGCCATGTTCTCCTCTTGTGTGGAGAAAAGTTTTTGTTACACAAGAGGTAAGCTCTCTTCCTTGTTTTTGGGTTCTAGGTTTTATAAGTTCAATGTTTGTACTTTATGTACCTTTTCTCTGTCGTTTTTTAGCTTTTCAGCTTTTAAGCATTGGTTTGTCTGTTAACATTTTTGCGGGTTTTAACTCTTACTTTTCTTTGTAACTTTGAGCGTCTTTTGAGGTACCTAGGAACAGAAGAAGGCTAAGCCTGTTCCTTTTCTATGCGCTGTCTATGCGCTGTTTTTTCAAAGTAGTTAAGTTCTTAATAACTAATTAATTATGCACTTAAAGCACTGCTGAAATACTTTGTACATATTGCAACTAACTGTTTAAGGTATATAACTTTCACAAAGTTTTCTTTAGTTAATATTTATCTTTAACTTATTCTCGTTTTCGTGCTGTCATAAGTTGTAGAGTAGGGGGTTTTAGACTCAAGTTTTCTTTCAAAAATCTGTTCGGTATAAATTAACATTTCCTTTTTTTTAATTGCAATGTAAAATTTGGATTCCTTTGCATTATTTTTCAGGTTTAAATTCTCTCTCAAACGAACTTGGAATTTCGTTATAGCTGAAAATCATTTCCATTTATTATGTCACTCTCACAGCTTGAGTTCTCTTTAATCTTCTTCTCTCTGTTTAATAGTAACAGATGAGAGCATGGGTCGGGCCATGAAGGTTAATGGATGCAAGCGAAATTGTTAACTAGTGCTAGGTCATGCTACTCTACGGAGGACATGACTTATATATATATATTTTTTAACTATTTTAGGTGGGAATGTTACTTGCATCTATGGCCTTGCAGAAACCCATTTCCAACTAGGTCTTTGTGGAAGTGAGAAAATGCAGAGTTTTTGCTGGTCCTTGATAAAGCCAAGGCTCAGTATTCTCGACACCTTCTACATTCAGTTGTTTTATTTTTATTTTTTTATCTTTTCTCCTTTTACTCACACAGGTAGATACATAACCTTTTCTATGTTGTATTAGGTGTGAGTCAAAATTATATATGTATTTTTTTGCTTAGGTATCTTCTTTATAGAATGTGTATTCTGAATTTTCAAAACTGCTGCGTTGCGCGTTTTGATTTTTCAGGTTATTTTGCACCCTTCGTTTTAAATTCTAAAATTGTTTCCTTAGTCTTCAGTTTTGCTCTTAAGTATATATATATATATATATATATATATATACTGAAGAGCAAAACTGAAAACTAAGGAAAAACTTTAGAATTTAAAACGAAAGTTGCAAAATAACCTGAAGATCAAAACGCGCAACGCAGCAGTTTTGAAAATTCAGAATTCACATTCTATTAAGAAGAGACCTAAGCAAAAAAAATACATATATATTTTTGACTCATACCAAGTACAACATAGAAAAGGTTATGTATGTACCGGTGTGAGTAAAAGGAGAAAAGATAAAAAATAAAATAAAACAACTGAATGTAGAAGGTGTCTAGAATACTGAGCCTTGGCTTTATCAAGGACCAGCAAAAACTCTGCATTTTCTCACTTCCACAAAGACCTAGTTGGAAATGGGTTTCTGCAAAGCCATAGATGCAAGTAACATACCCACCAAAAATTGTTTTAAAAAATATATATATGTCATGTCCTCCGCAGAGTTGTATGACCTAGCACTAGTTAACAATTTCGCTTGCATCCATAACCCTCCTGGCCCGACCCATGCTCTTCATCTGTTACTATTAAACAGAGAGAAGAAGATTAAAGAGAACTCAAGCTGTGAGAGTGACATAATAATTAGAAATAATTTTCAGCTATAATGAAATGCCAAGTTCGCCTGAGAGAGAATTTAAACCTGAAAAACAATGCAAAAGAAATCCAAATTTTTACATTGCAATTAAAAAAGGAAATATTAATTTTTTAAAAAATCAGATTTTTGAAAGAAAACTTGATTCTAAAACCCCTACTCTACAACTTCTGACAACACAAAAACGAGAATAAGTTAAAGACAATAATTAACTAAAGAAAAGCTTTGTGAAAGTTATATGACTTAAACAATTAGTTGCAATATGTACAAAGTATTTCAGCAGTGCTTTAAGTGCATAATTAAGTAGTTATTAAGAACTTAACTACTTTGAAAATACAGCGCAAAGAAAAGGAACTATGCTTAGCCATCTGCTGTGCCTAAGTTCCCTAAAAGACGCGCAAAGTTACCAAGAAAAGAAAGAGTTAAAACACGCAAAAATGTTAACAGACAAGCCAGTGCCTAAAAGCTGAAAAGCAAAAAATCAACAGAGAAAAAAAGTACATGAAGTACAAACATTGAACTTATAAAACCTAAAACCCAAATACAAGGAAGAGAGCTTACCTCTTGTGCAACTAAACTTTCTCCACACAAGAGAAAAACATGGCTGACCTCTTCCCCATGCGTCCTAACACTTCTGCCACTCCCTAGTCGCTGGGGGCAGTGTGGGTGGGGCTGATGGCCTCCTCATACTGAAAGAAACCAACTCGCGGAGATTTTAACCAGAGAAAAAATATATATATATACTTAAGACTGTGGATCTGTATGATCAGAAAGAGCAGAATTAACTCTCCAGAATACATGAGAAATATTATAAAATACACGAGTGGTGTATTTAATAATCTTTGCATGTATTAAATCACCTTAGTGAGCTTCTATAGATTAATCAGAATCTTATTAATTTTAATGTTAGTTTTACTATTTTTAGTATAGCTATCCTAGTGATGAATAACTAGTTTTCTTTTTTATTTGTTTTTATTTTCTTTTATAAACATATTTTTAAGCTTTACACCGCTTGAAGGTGACACTGGACATGGCTCAACCGAGAGAACAAGCTGTATTCAGGAGTGGCTACAGCACAATAGATCATATCCACGTACTGAGAGAACTAATTGAAAGAGCGAGGGAATATGAGCTTCCATTGTGCATGGCTTTTATCGATTATGAAAAAGCCTTTGATTTGGTGAAACCATCAGCAGTTACAATGGCTCTGAAAACCTGCAGTATTGAAGATGCATACAATAATATTATTAATAACATCTATGAAAATGCAAGTGCAAAGATTAGGCTGTTTGAAAATACAACACACGTAAAAATTGGAAAGGGAGTGAGACAAGGTGACACCATATCTCCGAAGCTCTTTAATGCCACTTTGGAGAGTGTTTTTCATTCGCTAAGCTGGGAAAACAAGGGGATAAAGATTAATGGAGATTATCTAACCCACCTTCGTTTTGCTGATGACGTAGTCATTTTTGCAACTAGCCCATCAGAGCTGCAGAGTATGATCCAGGAACTTGCTGACAAGAGTAAAGAAGTGGGATTAAAAATGAACTTTCAGAAGACAAAAGTGATGTTCAATGCTTTTACAAGAAATGAAGATTTATCGATTGATGGAGAAAAGCTGGAGATAACAGACACGTACGTTTATCTTGGACAGCAGATATCAAGTGAGGGTCACATTGATGAAGAAATTAATCGGCGTACAAAACTTGCCTGGAGAGCTTTTGGAAGAAACAGCATAATTTTCAAGAGCAATATGCCATTATGTCTTAAAAGAAAAGTGTTTGATCAATGCATCCTTCCAGTGCTTACGTATGGTGCAGAGACGTGGACCTTAACTAAAAGAGACATACAAAGGCTGCAGACAACTCATAACAGCATGGAGAGGTGCATACTTGGTGTAACCAGGAGAGATAAGAAGAGGAACTCGTGGATCAGAAAAATGACAAGAGTGGAAGACATCATGATCAGAGTTAAATCCCTGAAATGGCAATGGGCTGGACATACTGCCAGAAGGACAGATCATCGATGGACAGCCGAAATTTTAGATTGGATTACAAGGGACAGGAAAAGACCCAGAAGACCACATGGGAGATGGGTGGATGAAATTCGAAAGTATGCAGGGGTGACGTGGAGGAGACTGGCACAAGACAGACCGTTGTGGAGGAAACTTGGGGAGACCTACGTCCAGCAGTGGATTGATAATGGTTGACAATGATGATGATGATATTATACAGTAAAACCTCGAAAATCCTGCATCTGTGGGACTGGACGAGTGCCGGATTTATGAAGCTATCCAAAAGTTGCGGCACGGGCGTTACATAAATCGTGTACTTACATGTAACAGGCCACTTTAACGGAAATTTGAGTGTCTACAGCCTATAAATATGCAGGGGTCGTACTGCCGATCACATTCTTCGCAATTTGTGAAAAAAAAATCGTTTTGGCAAAAAAAAGAAAACTTTGGTGAAAATATTGGCGATTACCTTTGTGTACTATTTATTATAAAACTCTGTCGAAAAAATTGAATTTGGCGAATGGTTAGGCAAAAAGTTGAAAAAAGCCAGAGCAACCGCTGGAGCTGGGCAATGAATCGATACATCGCGGAAATTCGATGTGAATTTTATATCGATGTTACAGTTTTTCCACTCATGAAACTACGATACATCGCGAAGGCGATTGCCGCGATGCATCATGAACGGAGATGTAGAAGTCATTACACGATCGAATCCACATACTGCCACGACCAAGCACAGATCATAATCACACGTTCAATACACATTTAAAACGTGCACGCTGATTCGTTGCCAAATTGGTCCGCGTCATTTCAGCGCAGCCCAATGAGATAAATTTGAGAAACCTCCTGATGTTACACGCAGGTGGCTATCGGTAATTCGCTCGCTGAGATCGGATGATCTTGTGATGTGTTGTTGAGACAGTACATCGGGAGATTACCATGGTTATTGGTGAAACATCGGATGTTCTCGTGAAATCAGAAAAGTGCCGGATTTCTGGATGCCAGATTTTAGAGGTTTTACTGTATATAACTCTTCAAATGTGAATGTAAATGCACTTCAATTTTGAATTCTAGGCTGCCAACTTTTATTGGAAATGCATAGTGCGATCAAAAAGTTCTGAGACTAGGTACGTAGCGCGGCAACAGATGGCAGTACACTGATGTATGAGCAGTGACCTTCACGAGTCATTGTGCCGAGTGGTGTCGTTCTGTGAACATCAGGAGCTCTGCTACACAATATTATTTGACCATGTGCAGAACATAGCTGCGATTTCGATATGGACTGCAAACTAGAGCAGCGAGTGAACATCAAATTCTGTATCAAATTTGGCAAATCAGGAACCAAAGACACATGAAATGTTGTGGCAGACTTATGGCAATGAGTTGTGCGAGGCATTTTAAGTGACACTCGCACTTCAAGAGCACTGGAGCAGTACTGGAAGATGACGAGAGGTCAGTGCGACCACCCACAAGCAAAACCCCCGAAAATGTAGACAAAATTAGGGAACTGGTGCATGAGGATCGTCGGAGAACCATTCAAGACTTTGCTACCATTGTCAATGTGTAATACAGAGAAAAGTGCAGGAAATTCTGACTTCAGTTTTGAACATGAAGTACAGTGCTGAAAAGTTTGTGCCAAAGATTCTGAACCCCAAACCGAAATGGCTCCATGTCGAACTCTGCCAAGATCTTCATCAGCAAGTGGTGAATGAACAAACGTTCCTGTTGTGAGTCATCACTGGGGACGAAACTTGGGTCTACGGTTACAACCCGGAGACCAAACGACACTCCTCGCAGTGGAAGAGCCCGGCATCTCCACGACCGAAGAAAGCCCGACAGGTCTGGAGTGCAACCAAAAGCATGCTCATCGTGTTCTTCGACATTCGTGGGGCTGTGCACCATGAATTTAATACCCAGGGCCAGACCGTCGCCGCCCTTTTTTACTGCGATGTTCTGTGGCTTCTTAGGGAGGACATTCGCCGCAAACAACCCGAAATGTGGGGCAGGAGTGATTTCCTGCTCCATCATGACAATGCAGCAGCTCACAGAGCGTCAGCAACATGCCAGTTTTGCAGCCGCAACAGCAGGACTACCCGCCTTATAAGCCGGATTTGGCCCCCTGCGACTTGTTTCTGAAGATGAAAGTCAAGTGTTGCCATTTTGAAACCGTAGACAAGATCCAGGCTGAACTGCAGACGGTGCTTGACACGATTTGTGAACAGGACTTCCAGGTAGTGTTCCAACAGTGCCAAAAATGCTGGCAGCAGTGTATCGCTGCCCAAGGAGAATACTTTGAGGGTGATCATAGCCAGACTTAAGTAACGTAAGTACTCTGTTGTATATCGGCCTAGTCTCGGAACTTTTGAATCAAACCTCATAATGTCTTTATTTTAATATAAACATATTTATATATCTTTAATTCAAATTCAAGTTTCTGCTTGCTTTGGATTTTACCTTTTTTGTCGTATCAGTAATGCTTATGTAGAATGTTCAAAAGGTCCTTGACATGCACCTGTGCAATGAAAACTATTGCACTCATCTCAAAAACTGCTACTGTCCTTCAAAATACTGCCCTCCATCATCTGTGCGAAGTTCTTGACGTGTATCTCCCGAGCAAAATCCATTGTACTTACCTCAACAAAACTTTTACTGTTCTTCAAAGTACTTATCCTCCAGTATCAGTGCAAGGTTCTTGACATGCATTCACAAAACAAAAACCACTGCACTAACATCAAGGAAACTTTTACTGCTCTTCAATCTACTCCTGTCTAGCATCTGTGCAAAGTTCTTGACATGCATCTGCAGAATAAAAACCATTTCATTGCCTCAACAAAACTTGAACGGTCTTTCAAAGTACTCTCCTCCAGCATCTGTTTAAAGTTGCAACAGACTTCTACCCCAATTCTGAAGTGATTGGTGGTACTCTGTTGTGGAATACTCTGCAACTCTGAATGAAGGCATTTGTCTTTCACACTTTAAAAAAGCTGCCTAGCAAGTTCCTTTTTTAATTTTTAGAAATAGCCAAAAATTACTTGGTGCAAGTTTGGGTGAATATACTGGATGCGTGGTACTTGTCTGATTTTTTTTTTACTGCTCAAGTTAGGCTGTAACTTGCTGAATTTTTTAGTACTGGGATTGCTGTAACAAAGAACTCTTTACACCCCTGTTTTTGGATGCTGCTTCATTTCCTTAACCATTGTGCACAAAATAATGTTAGTGTAGTATTGGCCACTTACATGTGGTGATGCGGTTCATTTTTTGCAACCTAAACATAATTGTTTATCTTTCTGGGAGTTGTATAGTTATAATACCATGTCCCATCCCCTGTAACAATGTTTGTTAACCGTTTGGAAATACTAGGTTCAAACATTGGCAGTATCTCCATGCACGGGTTGACTATAACCTTTTTTGACATTCCGTCAGTTTGTAGGTTATCCATGTAACACAGATCCAGTGTAACTTAAATGCTGATAAATAATTGTTTTCACAGTGCCAATTGATAAACAGACATTTAAACATACTATCTGAATAGTTTTTCTTAATGAGTTAATGAACAGCAGCAATTGTGCTATTCTCCATGGCCTCCAGCCTTTTTGGACAAGTTTTTTGAAGCTCTGCCATTCTCCTCTGAATTTGCATATCCATCCCATATTGGTGTTATACGAACAGCATGATCTCCATGTACTTGTATAAATCTGTGCGAATGATTTTCATGCCATTCTCAAGCTGCATTCTTGTGTAAATGTGAAATATTTCACCATCTTTAGCTTTTTCCAGTGCAATAACACACAGATTTAACAGACTGAACTGCTACCAGTAAAAAGAATATTACGGCCGTCGTATCAAACTTGTAATGACAAGCTTTCAAGCAAATCATAGCTCATTAACTTTAGAGGAACAAGTGCAAATCCACAGACTTGTGCCAAACTTTTTGAATGCACCTCATACAGATAGTCATCTATTCACTACATGTTTAATCAGGATAGTAACTTCTTAACATGTAATTTAATGAGGTGGTTTAGTTTATACAGCTTGATTTAATTTATAAGTTTTTCAGTGTTTAATGATTACTCCTTCAACTGTCATTTTGAGTTTTCATTTATTTTTAAACCATAACTCTTGTTGATTTCCCTTCCCTCTCCCCTGGGCAAGGCAGGGGAGGTAGGTGAAACTGTTGGAAATTCCAGGATGAGATGTATGTATGTATTATTCTCAGCAGATATCTTTGTCTATACTGTAGTTATGCTTCAAGAAATGGAGTTTGCAGAATTGCTGCCTTGGTTGCTTATTTCTTCTGTCATCAGTATTTACTGTATATCTCTATCACAGTATTTTACATCCCTGCTATGTTAATTCTATCTGCATACTGAAACTACACTTTAAAATGCCAATTGAAAATATTACCACCACATTAATAATTTACTTTGGTAATACACCCAAAGCTTGTCTTCAGAGTTGAACTTAATATTAATGTGTTAGCTCAGTGAGTGCTAGTGATGTTCTTTCTTATGTATGTGCTCTGTTATTTTGGTATCTTTATGTTATGATCTAAACATATGTGAATACCTGTTGTGTTATTTTCTAATATCATTGATGCATATCTTAGTCCATTTTGCTTCCTGAATGAGATGAGTAATTTTCATGAAAAAGGTAGATTTGTGCCATTTTTTTAAGGTTTTTTTTTCCTCATATAAAAAATAAGTACTCCTGCCAATTATTATTTGGATAGCTAATGATGAAAGGCAAAACCTTTAAAACTCATAGCACCATTGACCGCTTTTAATTTGTTTATTGTAAAATGTGGAATTCCCTGAAAGGCAGTTTTTTTTTTTCCGTTCTTTATTTAAATTGTTCAAGGTTGCAATTTTCTAGGGAGACAAACGAAGTAAAGAAATCTGAATTTTCAATATAGGCATTGGAATGAGTTAGTAAAGAAACTCAGTGTTTTTTTCTTTTTTTGCTGGTTTACAATCAACAAGGACTGTGAATTTCAAAAGGTTTTCATCTAATTAATAAATAGGAATTGTACACTAACTGTACTCAAAATAGTATAATTTTCCTGGTAATGTGAGTTTATTGGCGTAGAATAGAAATAAGTTTCCAAGCATTCACACATCAACCAGATTGCTGTTTACCTTCCTTGAAAAAAATTTGAGGAAAAAGATTTGCTGTCTAACCTTCCTTGAAAAAAGCCACCTGGTTGATGTATGAAAGCTTGGAAACTTAGATTTCTATTCTACACCAGTAAATTCGAATTACCAGTATAGTTATACTACATTTTGAGGTTTTCATCTTGTGATTACTGATAGTCTTATGTCACAGCTCAAAATAAGAAGTGACTATGAAAATGAACTGCATTTAATTTTTTCAGAATAGGGTTTTGTGAACAGTTCATTTATAATATTTGGTTAGTGCTGTTTTGCTGTTGGTTGGTGTTTTAATTGTCACTGTGCGGCAGTGCTCTCATCTTTTAGTTTGTTCTTGCCAATGCCATTCACTTTTCTTTCTTTCATTTTGGTTGTATATTATGTGCTTTTGTTAATGTAGGATCCATGTCTGACATTGTTTTTTATTAATAATTAATGCTTTATGTTTTACCACCAGTTTGTCCGATACATCCATCTTAAAATGGATGTGACTCATGCAAGTTCACTTGCTGATGTTGTCATTAAATCATTGCATAGTGCTTTCAGCAACATATGTGAACAGTTATTGTACTGACACAAAAATCCATGCAATTGTTATTGTGATAATTCATATCATAAATTTTATTTGCTGCTGTTTTATTTTTTGATTCCAGTTAAAAATGAAGTTAAAGTTGGTTGAACTGGCTGTTCAACCAACTGTATTTCAACTACTTATTTCGATGAACTCTTTCCTTTTCGGTCTGATTAGCATTGATTAATAATGTTATTCCTGCTGTGTAACATTTCAAATTTCATTCTAATTGAATTGCATTTTTATTTCATTCTAATTGAATTGCACTTACAAAAAATAATTTCTTTTACAAAAAACAGTGCATGCTTCTTTTCACAAGTATTTTTAATTTGAACTGATACAAATGCAGAAATAATTGTGTTGGTAGTTTTATTTTTCAAGAAATTTTTTTTGCTGATAATGCTTTCAAATTCAATAGCAGAACTGAATCTGCAATATTAAAACTGTATTGCAGTATGTATCCATATTAAAGGGAAAAACATCTTGTACTGCTACATGCATAAAATTTTATGTTTTAAAGTTTTATTTTAAAACCACATTTCGGTGTAATTCTATTTTTTTGCAGGACCATTACTCCAGATTCACAGGGTTTGTCGAAACCGACTGGGCACGTAGAACCGATTACAATACTCAGTAAGGAGTTTTCCAGAACTGTGTCACCGGTACGTGTTGTTTATTGAACGTTGGTATTTTTTATGAATGCATAATCTACAGTGGATTTGTTATGTGTACAATAAGTCCTTTTTTTGTGTGTGGGAGGAAATAAAGAAATGATTTCAATAAAAATAATCCATCTCCTACAAAAAATGCCCAAAATTGTAGGTGTCATACTACATGAAAATCTGTGATTGATTCAGACTTTCTTTTATTCTCCATAGAAATATGAATTTGAGTCCCACATGGCTGTGTATGAGAGTGTAATTGTTCCTACTCTGATGTATGGCAGTGAAACTCGAGTACTGCAGAAGAAACATAGGAGTCGTTTGTGTGCTGGAGAAATGCGTTACTTACGTGTTGGGGGTTGTGGCAAGACACGTTCTGATTGTGTGAGGAATCAAGATTTGCTGTAGTTGTGTAATGTGAAGCAAAATGTTGTTAGCAAGGTGGAGACTAAATATGCTTCGGTGGTTTGGCCATGTTGGAAGGATGAGTGATAAGATGCTTACTAAGAAAATCTTTTTAGCCCAAGTGGCAGGAAGGCAAGGCAGAGGAAGGCCAAGGAAGTCATGGGAAGATCAGATTCAGGAATACCTGCATGGAAAAAAGATGAGTATGAAGTATAGAAGATCTTGTGTACGTCGTGTGATGGATGCCCGTGAAGCCAGTAGAAGATCTTGTGTATGCTGTGTGATGGATGTCTGTATGTCAAGATTGCTGTAAATGGAGAAGTTTGATACAACAACAGTAAGTAAAAAAATATCTGGTAGTTTGTATTTCTTTGTGGAGCTAACCTCTGAATCTCAGAGAACAGCTTAGTGTTACATATTACACTGAAGAGCAATTGAATTGGAGACAGCTGGCATTATGCAAATGTGGTGCTGTGGGCGGCCCTGTAAACGTAAACGACATGAGGTATGCAGTGATCCGACAATATAAGGTGTGAATGTGACAGGAATTGGTAAGAGTCTGATGCAGTATGGGTAAGATGAAGGATCTAAGCGCATTTGATCGTGGGCAAATTGTCGGGGCCCGACAAATGGGTCACTCCATCTCGCAAGTCGTGCAGGCACTGGAATTTTCATGAGCCACTGTGTCACGGGTGCACCGTGAGTACATCTAATCCAGTAAAACCATCCCTGCAAGGGCCAGCTGCTGTGGACAACATCGTGTGGATGAGCAGGGTCATCGTTGGCCAGCTATCATTGTAACAGCGGATAGACGGGACACAGTGCAAGAAATCACTCTGCAATTTAACACTGGTGCACAAAAACGTGTAAGCAGCCACACCATCCAGAACCATCTCCTCACTATGGGGTACAGAAGCCATTGTCCCACGAGAGTACCGCTGCTGACCGCACATCACAGGGTGCAAAGATTAGCACGGGCGTGGGAACATCGCCACTGGACCCTAGACATGTGGAAAAATGTTGCCTGGACTGATTAGTAGAGATTCACGTTGGTACATGCGGATGGCAGGATGAGAGTATGGTGCAAGCCACATGAAGCGATGGATCCTTCTTGCCAGCTGGGTACTCTTCAAGCTGGTGGGGGTGGCATTCTCGTCTGGGGACTGTTATCTTGGACTGAAATGGGACCCCTGGTACGTGTGACATCGTCCCTCACAGGTCAACGTTACCGGAATATCCTGGACGACCATTTGCTCTCATTTGTTCGTCTTCAACATCCTACTCGGGACCTCATCCTGCAACAAGACAATGCACCGTGCCATCACTCCCGAATTGTATCCGAATGGTTGGATGAACACTCCACCGACGTGACCTCGCTTCCTTGGCCAGCTAGGTCTTCTGACCTCAATCCCATCAAGCACATATGGGATGCCATCGAGAGAGATGTTAGAGGCTCCCCCCCCCTCCATCAAATCTTCGTGAACTGTGGGAACTTGTTCAGGGGTTGTGAAACCGTATGGCTTCCCAACGCTTCCGGTGTCTTGTAGAGTCCATGACGAGATGAATCGCCGCCGTCATCAGGGTGAAAGGTGGTGCTACACGTTACTAGACAGGTATCTCTAATTCAATTGCTCTTCAGTGTATGTATGTACAAATATGAATTTTAGATTTATCAGAAATGTGAAGTGAATAAAAAGGCAAGTGTGTACGTGAGAGTTACGTTGGCACATGTGTGTTTGTGAGAGCTAGGCCAATGATTTAGAAAAGGATGGTTGTATTTTTAGTCCAAAATGACCACAGTCCTAAATTTTCTCCTCCAGTTGGTATGGAAACCAAATAATCTCACTCACATAATTTGATGAAGGCAAGGAAAGTAATTGGCATAACTGATTTAATTGCCTGCATTGCAGTTAGTACAAGCGATGTATGATCAATTTCACTTGAGTGTGATACAAGCTTATTGCTCAACTTGTACATTGCTGCAATCAACTACAGAAAATTTTGCTTTTACTTACAGGGTGATTACAAGAATAACATTGAACTTGCTGTGCACAAGGCTCTTTACATTATAACTTAGAGGACAAAAGTGACAGATATTTGTACAACAAAAGGAAATTTATTTTATATAATGCAAAGTACTTTAATAACCAGGAAAATATTTTTTTTGTGCTTTGTACATTTAAAAAGAAAAAAAAAACCCAGCAGTTACTAAGTTACTGCTAGATTTCTGCAATTATTACCCAGACAAAAAGAAGCTAAATTCACATCTCTACTAGTAGGAAAGGGAAAGGGGAAAGGGGGAGGGGGGCTATTGGAAGGAGTAAGCTACCCTAACTGTGCCAAAACAACTCCCCAAGAAGTTTCACCTGAAGGAAGACCTGTCATTACAATACCCTACATGGTTGACATTAATCTCAAATCAGCATATAGAAATTACATTGTTTCCCAAAGTTATAACTTAATCCATATTTTCCCCCTGTTATAATTTAAATAAATAAATAAAAAAAAAAGTGATAATCCTAACTGGGCATACAAAATGCTGTTCACTTAAGCATGTAGCTTGTATGTGGTGGACTAATTAATGCCCAGTGTAGTTACCTCCTGCTTTTTAGGTTAATCACTAGCAGCAACTGGTAATATTAACAAAAATAACAGTAATATTTTTGCATTTTAGGTTCTAGCCAGACCTTACACTTTTAAACACCTCCTTCCCCCATCTCGCCAAGGGAACATTTTCTTCCCCTTTTGAAAATATCACCTTTGCCCCATTTTTTTTACCTTGTGAATTTATTTATCCCCCCCAAATAAAAAGAATTATCACATCATGGAAATCAGGTAGTTGTCAAATGTTTGCCATTTTTACATTTTTTCTTAAGAATTCTTCACCACAGTTGACAATTCTTGAAAGGTTACAAGATTCTACAAGTTTGTGACATTAAGCAGGTGGTGGCATGATTGAGAATTCATTTTTACCAAACTTGGTGGTTGTTCCACCCAGGAGATAGAAAAGAAAAGCTTGGGTCCCCTAACAGGCTGCAACTACCGAGGTAGGGTGAGTAGGCCTTTTCTTTTCCGTTTCAGATAATTTTACCAGATGGGGATGTGTGTGTGTATTATGATATTGGTAACTCAAAGTGGCAGTCAGCCCTCTGTTGTGAACTTAAGAGGTTCATCTGCCCTTCTGCTGGTTTCCAGCATTTGCGTGAAGGAGTATAGTGAAATGATCGTACCTAGTCCCTTCTGTGGTGTTGTTAGGTACACACACACTTGTAATGGCTTCAACGACCTCTGGGACTTCGTCTTTTTGAATTTACAGCACCAGAATCAACTCCCCCTGCCTTTTTACATATGTTTGTTCTGGACTGCACTTTCTCTCTTGATCAAGTACCAGAGCCCACCCTCTCTCCTTCTTCAACTAATTTCGTGTCTACCTTCCAAATGCACGTTCTGTGAGGCAGAAAGAGCCTCCTCCCATGTGCGTAAAAATGCAGACTTCTGTTGGCCAATAGTGATGCTGAGGGCTGCGAAAGTTTCACTGCTGTTGCAACCCAGACTGCTACCTCTTAGTTGGCCGCCCCGGTGGCGCAGTGGTCTAAGGCGCTGGCCTCTGATCATTCGTCCGTAAGGGGTCCGGGTTCGAATCCCGGTCAGGCATGGATGTTGTGTTTGTCTTACGGCACTGGCTCTCTCCCTTCCCTGGAACCAGTGACCCTAAATTAGGGACGGGCGACTGCTTATAGCCCATTGAGTTGCTCACGGTGGTCGTTAAACCTCCAATCAAAAAAAAAAAAAAAACCTCTTAGTTGCATTTTTTTCAACCTATGATCTCAAAATGGATACAACTTCCATGCATGCAGTTTTCAATGCATAACCAAAGGATTTAAGCATAGAGCTAAGGACATGCATTTCCCTATACCAAACACATAAATTTTGTCCTTTCTACTCTCAACACTATGGGAAAGAGCCATATTCCAACTCCCCGACGTTTCCTTCGGCAAATTATTACTTGAACCGAGATAAGCTATGAACTGTGGAAGTGCCATTTTGTTCCATCTAATCTGGCAAATGTGGAGACCACCTTTACAAAAATTCAGTAAAAATTTAACTTTAGCATAATTTTACAATAATTTTTACAATTTTGTTCATTATTATTTTGCATAATGCTAAGTCAAATCCGTTCAAGCCATAGGGAAAGGACAATATCAACAATTGAAATTGCGAAAAATGACTTGCACAACTTGTTATTTTGACCTCAAGGATTGATAGCATTTTTTTTTTTTATGAGCTACAGGATTATATTACTCCCAAAGCAACACTAAACACAATTTAAATACTAGCTCTGAACAAGATTCTAACCACTAATTCTTACTAGGCTAAGATTGATGCACAACGAAAGATTTAATATGAGCTACTGATATAAGCATTGATGATGAGGCTTCCCTGTCATTGCATACAAATTGTTACACAATTAAATGATTATTACAGCACATGTTTGTGGTTTTTTCATTACTAAAGCTCTACAGGTTAATATGAACAAAGAAATAGCGATTACACAGTAGTAAATACAAAATTACCTTGCACACAACTTAACAATTTTTCTATCGCCACATTTTTGCAAAAATACTGATTATATTTACAATGTATAATCAGTGTTTTTTGCAAAAATCTTTTGTGAACTATACTAAAAAATCAATAACTTTACTTTGATGTAGTAATATAAAGAAAAGTGGCATCACTTTTAAACAACTATCATAACTACATCGAAGTAAAGTTGTTTTTTAAGATAACTCAGGAAAGTTTTTTTTTGCAGACGAACACTGATTGTACAATCAAGTTAGGATATTTTTTATCAGCGAGCCAATTTTGATATATGGGAAATCTTCCTTCACTGCGAAAATAGGGTTGACATTTTTTCCATTGGAAGTCTAGGGAGCAAAATCATTAGATGACCACCTTAACTTAATTAGCACATTTGATTTTTCTTTTCATAAATAAACTTATGTGGGAAATGGCTTCTATTCATTCTATAAGTTGAATACAAAACACTTCTGAAAAGTTGCTGAGCTAAATAACGTGAATAATCTTTTTAGCACACCAACTTACTGTCGTTTGTCATATTCTTTGGTTTTAACTGGTTTCTGTGTATTGTGGAAATCCACTACCAACCAATCTAGTAAACATTTTAGATCTGTTCAGTTGCATTTGATGATGTGGAAAGCTGGAATTTTAATGTAGAAAAGTTTCTGTTGAGATTTTCTCACACCAAAAGTAAAGCAGCTTTGTGTACTAGAAAAGTACAATGAAGTAGTTAGTTATAAATTAGAAATTCATTTGAATATTTGAATATGTGTTAAACAGTTTTGATTCAAGGAGAGTTTATGAATATGATGAAACAATAAGAGTGAGAAAATGTGTTGTAGTTAAAGCATATGTTTCCTGTATAATTTTAGGATTGCTTTCACTCTTTACTGAAACTTCTACGTTGGGCATGGCAGTCCTTTAAAGCTGGATACTGTGAAGCAATAAATGGGTCAACATTACCAGCAGTCGCAGCATTACTAGATTTGGAAAGATTAGAATACATATGCTCAGCAAGTCTTCATCTTCTCCGAATATACATCAATGAAATATACCCAAATGGACGTAAGTTTTCCCACTCATTACAAAAATTCACATAATTTGATTTTATGTTTTTAAAGTAATGTATCAATTTCCTTCCTTTGATTTTAACATACTGTGGTACCTTTGTTCAACGAAGTTGCATGGTGATGGCTGAAATATTCCGTATATGAAAAAATTTGCTATAGGGATACGTTATTTTTAATATAAATATAGAATGAACCATTGGCTATCATAACTAAACCTCCAATTATCCCATTTTAAACTTGAAGTTTTTATTACTATTAAAGTTAGTCTTATTAACATTTGTTGAAGTCTTTCTTACTACAGTATAACAATTGCATCTTGTATTAATTTCATTTAGGCCATTCTGAATTTAAAGAATAATTTAATACCAGTACATACAATATTGTGATTAAATTTATTATGTGCACTTGTGTAAGACCTTAAATCTGTTTTCTACAAAAGTAAAATACTACCTTAACATTTTTTATTGATCATCCTTCAAAGAAATTGCTGATATTTTTCTGAACTTTAGCACAAGATTTCTCTTCCTAG
Source organism: Macrothele yani (assembly GCA_039090855.1). Taxonomy (NCBI): domain Eukaryota; kingdom Metazoa; phylum Arthropoda; class Arachnida; order Araneae; family Macrothelidae; genus Macrothele; species Macrothele yani. The sequence goes on from CM077004.1 coordinate 48,100,122, forward strand.
TAAGTGTCACATGTCTATTAAAGACAGTGAAAAATATCTTCTGACACATTGTCAATGAATTGAAGCCCATTTCGAATTGCCTTAAACGTTTTGATTATATCTTCTTTAGTTGTTTTTAAACTTACATTCACAGACTTCATCTTTAGAGTCCTCATCAATCTCAGAACATTTTTAAACACTCTGTAGAATATAGTCACCAGCAAGAGATGATCAGCAATAGCAACATTCACATACATTTAAAGTGCAAGTGAAAAAAAAAAAAAAAAGAATTTCTATGGAGGACTTCAGTTAATGAATTTTTTTTTTTTTCGCTAAGTGGGGGTATTCTTGAATGTATTTTACCTCAAGTTTCAAGGTAAGTATCCCCATAAAATCCATTAAATACAGAAATTTGTTAAGCACAGTCTCATTAAATAGAGGTTCCACTTTATTTTTAATGTTTTAAAAATACCAATCTTTACAGTCAAGTATGGTATAATCTCAGTGACATGCAAAACATGGTGTTTACGCATAATGCTGGCTTGCAGCAAGTTTTTTTTTTCATCTCATTTCCGGCACTGCCAGAATTTTTAAATCTAATGTACTGCTTCATCAATCGTTATTGGATAATTTTGACTTTAATCAACCTTGCTTTAGGTTTACCATTTACTTGCTGTCTTGTTATCACAGAATTATGTGTCTGTCTGGATAATATTTTCCATGTGACAAGATGCGAAAACTATCTCAATATGTTCATAGTAACTGTTTTCTTCTGCTGAAAAAGTACCTAGCTTAGTTCTTAATCTCTGCATTACTGATTTTCTTCATTCACTGAATCCACTTGTTTCGCTGATATTCTAATCGCCATTCTCATATGATCTAGTCTATCAATTCTCATTTCCCTTAACTCTGCTGATCTCTTGAGAGTTGATTCTGTAAGTAGATGCTACTAAAAAGTGATCAATGTGTCTTTGAAAACTTTTGAAAACTTTCTCAGGCACCCTTCACTGGAATATAGATAATTATACTTTTGTATTCTTTGTCTCATGTCAAATGAGGATTAGTTGGTTTCAGAAGTTTAGGGATTCTTACAAAATTATGTTTAATAATATTGGCTGTGATGCCAATATTATTAAACATAATTTTGTATATCTATGTTAAATAGATTATTATACATTTGTTTACAAAAAGTAAATCATCATACATCAGTAAAACATAATTTTATAATCCATGGTAGAGAGATATTATTATAAATTCATTTAGAAAACTGCTTAATAGTGACTACTTTATAAAGTCAGAGTAATGTTTGTGATGGGTATGTAATAGCAACCTTAATGTAGAAAGTGTCGAGAATGGCAAGTCTTGGCTTTATCAAGGACCAGCAAAACTCTGCATTTTCTCACTTCCACAAATACCTAGTTGGAAATGGGTTTCTGCAAAGTCATAGATGCAAGTTTTAAGCTCACCAAAATTTTAAAAAAATATCACAACTTCCTCAGAGTTGCAGGATGAATCACTTAGTTAATATTTTTTGCATGCATGTGTAACTTTCCTGGCCCAACCCATGCTCATCATCTGCCACTAAAAACAGAAAAACGATTACAAAAAAACATGTTGTGAGAGTGTCTGAATAAATCAAAAGAATTATTCAGCTAAAACACATTGCCAAGTTACCTAGCCACCTAAGAGAGAATTTTAACAAGAATAGCAATACCAAAGTACTACAAATGTTATGCTTTGCAGTATATAAAGCTTTATTCAAACTGCCAAATAATAAAAAAAAAAAATTAAGGAATAGATTCCTGATAGTAAACAGGATTTTTGTCCCTCAACTACCTCACCAACTGACATCACAAGAATAAAAATTAATAATAAAAAAATAAAGATGCTTTGGAAAAATTATGACTTTAACAATTAGTTGCAATATTTACAGAATATTCCAGGAGTGCTTTAAGAGTATAATAATGAAGATATTATGTTCTTACTAACATTGAAAAACATCGTTGACAACAAGAACAATAAAACGGCTAACTACCATACAAAGTGCCCAAAAACTCGCTAACTTTCCAAGTAAAGTGAAAGAGAAAAAAACACAAAGTTACTAGACTTGCTTACACTTAATTGCCGGATGCGAAAAAAAAAAATCTGTTTAAAATGCTCATAAATTAAACTTAGAACTAAAAAACTACAAGAACAAAGATGAGAGCTTACCTCTTATGCCTCCTTCATTCACCACTGACTAAAACATGGCCGAACTTTCTCCTGGGCCGCTCCCTAGAAGCAGGGCGGTGTGGTGGTGTGGGAGGTTCCTAAGGCTGCTTCTCACAGAAAAAGACCCTACCCGTGAAATTACTACCAAGAGAATTATACAACTAAGAATGAAATCCTGTTTGTTCAGATTGAGTAGAATTAACTCTCCAGAATACACAAAAAATATTATCAAATACACTTGTAGTGTATTTAATAACTTTTATATGTATATAATTACCTTAGTGATCTTCTACAGACATATCAGGATCCTATTTATTTTAACGTAAGTTTTGCTATTTTTAGTCTAATTATTCTAGTTAGTGAATACCTAGTTTTCTTTTTATTTATTTATTATTTTATTTTTTAATCAAATTTTAAACTTTTTTTGGGTAATTTTATATGCATTATTTTATTTTTTAACAAGACTGTCCTGTCCATAGCACTAAAGGTTCCTTTTTGTAGTTAATATGCATCCTCTAGACCAACTTCCAAAGAAGGCTTTCATTGGCCAGAATCATTTTATTAACTGTGTAGAAATTAAAACAGATCTGCCAACCTAACTCTATTATTCAGAATAATTTTTCTTAAAGTTCTTTTGATGAAAGAAGTTGGAATTTTGTTTTCTAGAAAACAGTTTAATAGGATTCTAATGTGGTTATTGAAGTCCAAATTGTTGCTGCAAATTCTTGAAATTCTAAGTACCTGAGAAATTAGTACATTCTCAATTACTTTGGCTGAGATGTTATTGTTCCAGTGCAGATATTCAATTACTTTGAAAGGAAAATTATTCTCTAGGTACTTAGAACTTCAAGAATTTGCAACAACAATTTGGACTTCAATAACCACATTAGAATCCTATTAAACTGTTTTCTAGAAAACAAAATTCCAACTTCTTTCATCAAAAGAACTTTAAGAAAAATTATTCTGAATAATAGTTAGGTTGGCAGATCTGTTAATTTCTACACAGTTAATAAAATGATTCTGGCCAATGAGAAAGCCTTCTTGGAAGTTGGTCTAGAGGATGCATATTAACTACCAAAAGGAATCTTTAGTGCTATGGACAGGACAGTCTCATTAAAAATAAAATAATGCATATAAAATTACACAAAAAAAGTTTAAAATTTGATTAAAAAATAAAATAAAAAATAAAGAAAACTAGGTATTCACTCACTAGAATAACTAGCCTAAAAATAGCAAAACTTACATTAAAATAAATAGGATCCTGAAATGTCTGTAGAAGATCACTAAGGTAATTATATACATATAAAAGTTATTAAATACACTACAAGTGTATTTGATAATATTTTTTGTGTATTCTGGAGAGTTAATTCTACTCAATCTGAACAAACAGGACTTCATTCTTAGTTGTATAATTCTCTTGGTAGTAATTTCTGCAGGTAGGGTCTTTTTCTCTAAGAAGCCTTAGGAACCTCCCATCCCACCCCACCCCCTACTTCTAGGAGAAAGTTCAGCCATGTTTTAGTCAGTGCTGAATGAAGAAGGCATAAGAGGTAAGCTCTCATCTTTGTTCTTGTAGTTTTTTAGTTCTAAGTTTAATTTATGAGCATTTTAAGCAGAAATTTTCTTTTCTTCGCATCCGGCAATTAAGTGTAAGCAAGTCCAGTAACTTTTTGTGTTTTTTTCTCTTACACTTTACTTGGAAAGTTAGCGAGTTTTTGGGCACTTTGTATGGTAGTTAGCCGTTTTATTTTTCTTGTTGTCAACTATGTTTTTCAATGTTAGTAAGAACATAATATCTTCATTATTATACTCTTAAAGCACTCCTATAATATTCTGTAAATATTGCAACTAATTGTTAATGTCATATAATTTTTCCAAAGCATCTTTTTATTTTTTTATTATTAATTTTTGTTCCTGTGATGTCAGTCGTTTAGGTAGTTGAGGGACAAAAATCCTGTTTACTATCGGGAATCTATTCCTTAAATTTTTTTATTATTTGGCAGTTTGAATAAAGCTTTATACACTGCAAAGCATAACATTTGTAGTACTTTGGTATTGCTATTCTTGTCAAAATTCTCTCTTAGGTGGCTAGGTAACTTGGCAATGTGTTTTAGCTGAATAATTCTTTTGATTTATTCAGACACTCTCACAACAAGTATTTTTTGTAATCATCTTTCTGTTTTTAGTGGCAGATGACGAGCATGGGTTGGGCCAGGAAACTTATAGATGCATGCAAAAAATATTAACTAAGTGATTCATCCTGCAACTCTAAGGAAGTTGTGATATTTTTTAAAAAAATTTGGTGGGCTTAAAACTTGCATCTATGACTTTGCAGAAACCCATTTCACTCTAGGTATTTGTGGAAGTGTTTGCAGAGGCAGAAAGATTTTTCATCTTAAACACCTTTTTTCAAGAAAAAGCCACACAGGAAATGGACATGGAGACATCCAATTGGGACAAGTGAAATTGATTTTATTATGTGTAACAAAAAATTCGGCATCTAAGACTGCAGTGTGCTGAACAAGTTCAACACAGGTAGTGACCATAGATTGGTGAGATGTAAGGTGCACCTCAACACTAAACTTGAACGTGGCAAGCTCATAAGACAAACAAAATGTATTGACATATCCAACCTTAAAAAACACCATAATACTTCAAGTTGGAACTGAAGAACAGATTCTCTGCTTTAGAAGGCCTAACATCGGAAGAAGTGGATATTTCTGAAGTTAACAGAAAAGTAACCAAAGCTCTTATGGAAACAGAAACAAAATTAGCTGGGTCTAAGAACAAGTTACATGTGAACAAATTATCAGGAAAAACCAAAAAGTTGATGCAAAAAAGAGAGACGAGGACAACTAAAGAAGATGTGACTTCCAAACTGGAATATATAGAGCTATGCAAGACAGTACGAAAAAGTATCACTGAAGATGTAAGGAAATTCAACTGTGAGCTAGTGAGGAAAGCAATTAAAAACAACCAAAGCCTAAAGATAGCAAAGGGACATCTCAGTAAGGGAAGAAAGCAGATTATGGCACTGAGAAAAGAAGATGGTTCTGTAACAAGAAATAGAGGCGAAATTTTGACAAGAGTGAAAGATTTCTACTCCAAATCATATGAAAGGGATGATACGTGTACTCCAGACATCATGAAAGGTACCAGAGTTCTTCCAGTCCTCCCAGCAGAAGTTGCACATGCAATCAAGAACATTAAGCGGGGGAAAGCTCCTGGAGAAGATGGAATTACTGTAGACATCATACAAGAAGCAAGTGGAGAAATCGAAACAGTACTCTCCCAAATTTTCACTCGATGCCTTAATGAAGGGAAGATTGGGAGGATTAGAACAACGCTACAATGATCCTGCTACATAAAAAAGGTGACAATGAGGATCTCGGGAACTACAGACCTATCAGCCTCCTCTCAGTGGTTTATAAAATCTTCACTAAAGTTCTTTCACACCGCTTGAAAGTAGCACTGGACATGGCTCAACCGAGAGAACAAGCTGGATTCAGGAGTGGCTACAGCACAATAGATCATATCCACGTACTGAGAGAACTAATTGAAAGAGCGAGGGAATATGAACTTCCATTGTGCATGGCTTTTACCAAGTATGAAAAAGCCTTTGATTCGGCGAAACCATCAGCAGTTACAATGGCTCTGAAATCCTGCGGTATTGAAGATGTATACATTAATATCATTAATAACATCTATGAAAATGCAAGTGCAAAGATTCGGCTGTTTGAATATACAACACATAAAAATTGGAAAGGGAGTGAGACAAGGTGACACCATATCTCCGGAGCTCTTTCAATGCCAAATTGGAAGATGTCTTTCAATCACTGAATTGGAAAACAAAGGGATAAAGATTAATGGAGATTATCTAACCCACCTTCGTTTTGCTGATGACGTAGTCATTTTTGCAACTACCCCATCGGAGCTGCAGAGTATGATCCAGTAACTTGCTGACAAAAGTAAAGAAGTGGGATTAAAAATGAACTTTCAGAAGACAAAAGTGATGTTCAATGCAGAAGATTTATCGATTTATGATTTATCGACAAAAGTGATAAATTGAAATGAAGATTTCTCGATTGATGGAGAAAAACTGGAGATAACATACACGTATGTTTATCTTGGACAGCAGATATCAAGTGAGGGTCACATTGATGAAGAAATTAATCGGCATACAAAACTTGCCTTTAGAGCTTTTGGAAGAAACAGCATAATTTTCAAGAGCAATATGCCATTATGTCTTAAAAGAAGTGTTTGATCAATGCATCCTTCCAGTGCTTATGTATGGTGCAGAGACGTGGACCTTAACTAAAAGAGACATACAAAGGCTGCAGAGAACTCAAAGAAACATGGAGAGGTGCATGCCTGGTATAACCAGGAGAGATAAGAAGAGGAACTCGTGGATCCGAAAAATGACGCGAGTGGAAGACATCATGATCAGAGTTAAATCCCTGAAATGGCAATGGGCTGGACATACTGCCAGAAGGACAGGCCATCGATGGACAGCCGGAATTTTAGATTGGATTCCAAGGGACAGGAAAAGACCCAAAAGAAGACCACATGGGAGATGGGCGGATGAAATTCGAAAATATGCGGGAGTGACATGGAGGAGACTGGCACAAGACAGACCGTTGTGGAGGAAACTTGGGGAGACCTTCGTCCAGCAGTGGATTGATAATGGTTGACAATGATGATGATGATGATTTGTGGAAGTGAGAAAATGCAGAGTTTTGCTGGTCCTTGATAAAGCAAAGACTTGGCATTCTCGTCACTTTCTACATTCAGGTTGCTATTAATTTATCTTCGTTTTGCTCATACCAGTTTGTATATGAGTTTTTCTTTGTTGTTTTAGTACCTGTTAAAAAATGTTTTTGCTTCTGTCTCTTCTTTATAGTATGTGAAGTCTGAATATTAATAACTGCTGCGTTGTGAGTCATGAGCTTCAGGTTTTGTTTGGAAATTTGGTTTTAAATTCTTAGGTTAAAATTTTTTGTCTTTGACTCTGCTCTTGGGTGATATATATACAAAAAAATTTTTTAACCTAAGAATTTAAAACCAAATTTGCAAAAAAACCTGAAGAAGATCATGACGGGCAACGAAAGACAAAATTTTTGTCTTTGACTCTGCTCATGGGTATATATATATATATATATATATATATATTCTATAAAGAAGATACCTAAGCAAAAAAATACATATATAATTTTGACTCACACCTAATACAACATAGAAAAGGTTATGTATCTACCTGTGTGAGTAAAAGGAGAAAAGATAAAAAAATAAAATAAAACAACTGAATGTAGAAGGTGTCGAGAATACTGAGCCTTGGCTTTATCAAGGACCAGCAAAATCCTTAGTCTTCAGTTTTGCTCTTAAGTATATATATATATATATATATATATATATATCTCATCGTCAACCATTATCAATCCACTGCTGGACGAAGGTTTCCCCAAGTTTCCTCCACAACGGTCTGTCTTGTGCCAGGCGCCTCCATGTCACTCCCGCATACTTTCGAATTTCATCCACCCATCTCCCATGTGGTCTTCTTCTGGGTCTTTTCCTGTCCCTTGGAATCCAATCTAAAACTTCGGCTGTCCATCGATGGTCTGTCATTCTGGCAGTATGTCCAGCCCATTGCCATTTCAGGGATTTAACTCTGATCATGATGTCTTCCACTCGCGTCATTTTTCGGATCCACGAGTTCCTCTTCTTATCTCTCCTGGTTACACCAGGCATGCACCTCTCCATGCTGCTTTGAGTTGTCTGCAGCCTTTGTATGTCTCTTTTAGTTAAGGTCCACGTCTCTTCACCATACGTAAGCACTGGAAGGATGCATTGATCACACTTTTCTTTTAAGACATAATGGCATATTGCTCTTGAAAATTATACTATTTCTTTCAAAAACTCTTCCAGGCAAGTTTTGTACGCTGATTAATTTCTTCATCAATGTGACCCTCACTTGATATCTGCTGTCCAAGATAAACATACGTGTCTGTTATTTCCAGCTTTTCTCCATCAATCGATAAATCTTCATTTCTTGTAAAAGCATTGTACATCACTTTTGTCTTCTGAAAGTTCATTTTTAATCCCACTTCTTTACTCTTGTCAGCAAGTTCCTGGATCATACTCTGTAGCTCTGATGGGGTAGTTGTAAAAATGACTGTCATCAGCAAAACGAAGGTGGGTTAGATAATCTCCATTAATCTTTATCTCTTTGATTTCCCAGTTCAGTGATTGAAAGACATTTTCCAATGTGGCATTAAAGAGCTTGGGAGATATGGTGTCACCTTGTCTCACTCCCTTTCCAATTTTTATGTGTGTTATATTTTCAAACAGCCGAATCTTTGCACTTGCATTTTCATAGATGTTATTAATAATAATAATGTATGCATCTTCAATACCGCAGGATTTGAAAGCCCTTGTAACTGCTGATGGTTTCACCGAATCAAAGGCTTTTTCATAATCGATAAAAGCCATGCACAATGGAAGTTCATATTCCCTCGCACTTTCAATTAGTTCTCTCAATACGTGGATATGATCTATTGTGCTGTAGCCACTCCTGAATCCAGCTTGTTCTCTCGGTTGAGCCATGTCCAGTGTTACCTTCAAACGGTGTGAAAGAACTTTATTGAACATTTTATAAACCACTAATAGGAGGCTGATAGGGCTGTAGTTCCTGAGATCCTGAATGTCACCTTTTTTATGTAGCAGGATCATTGTAGCGTTGTTCCAATCCTCAGGAATCTTCCCTTCATTAAGGCATAGAGTGAAAATTTGGGCGAGTACTGTTTCGATTTCTCCACTTGCTTCTTGTATGATGTCTACAGTAATTCCATCTTTTCCCAGAGCTTTTCCCTGCTTCATGTTCTTGATTGCATGTGCAACTTCTGCTGGGAGGACTGGAAGAACTCTGGTACTGGTACCTTTCATGATGTCTGGAGTACACGTATCATCCCTTTCATATAATTTGGAGTAGAAATCTTTCACTCTTGTCAAAATTTCGCCTCTATTTCTTGTTACAGAACCATATTCTTTTCTCAGTGCCTTAATCCGTTTTCTTCCCTTACTGAGATGTCCCTTCTCTATCTTTAGGCTTTGGTTGTTTTCAGTTGCTTTCCTCACTAGTTCACAGTTGAATTTCCTTACGTCTTCAGTGATACTTTTTTGTACTGTCTTGCTTAGCTCTATATATTCCACTTTGGAAGTCGCATCTTCTTTAGTTGTCCTCATCTCTCTTCTTTTTTGCATCAATGTTTTGGTTTTTCCTGATAATTTGCTCACATGCAACTTGTTCTTAGACCCAGCTAATTTTGTTGCTGTTCCCATGAGAGCTTTGGTTACTTCTCTGTTAACTTCCGAAATATCTACTTCTTCCGATGTTAGGCCTTCTAAAGCAGAGAATCTGTTCTTCAGTTCCAACTTGAAGGTATTATGGTGTTTTTTAAGGTTGGTTATGTCAATACATTTTGTTTGTCTTATGAGCTTGCCACGTTCAAGTTTAGTGTTGAGGTGCATCTTACATCTCGCCAATCTATGGTCACTACCTGTGTTGAACTTGTTCAGCACACTGCAGTCTTCCATGACGAATTTTTTGTTACACATAATAAAATCAATTTCACTTGTCGTCCCAATTGAATGTCTCCATGTCCATTTCCTGTGTGGCTTTTTCTTGAAAAAGGAGTTCAAGATGAAAAACCCTTCTGCCTATGCAAACTCAACGAGATTATTTCCACGCTGGTTTCTGTTGCTGTGACCGAATTTACCTACTGAAGTTTCATTCTGTTGCCGTTGCCCTATTTTTGCATTGAAATCTCCCATTATGATCTTTAAGTGCTGCTTACCTTTATTATTTAGATGACGAATTTCCTCATAAAATTCTTCAATTTCTTCTTCAGGATGACTTGTGGTGGGTGCAAAAGTTTGAATAATCTGAGCCTTGTATCTTCTCAAGAGTTGGATAACGAGTCGTGCAGCTCTGTCAGAAGAACTTTCAACTTCTACAATTTTATCCTTCAGTTCTTGTTTATTATAAATCCAACACCACTAGTTCTGCCAGTATCTGTCCCACGATAGTAGAAGAGATGTCCACTTTTCAGTTCAATCAGATTTTCTCCATACCTCACTTAGCCCAACGATGTCCCACTTGATCCTTTGTAGTTCCTCTTCCAATTCAAGAAGCCTTGAATCAGAAGATAGGGAGCGTCCATTATACGCAACCAAGGTCAGCATCAGGTGGCAGCCTAGTCCAGTTCTCCGGGGATTCTTAGCACCCTCTGCCTTCATGTCGCACTGGCCGCTGCCTTGGCCAGGTACCTCCCAGCTGCCGGAGACTGAGAGCCAAGATTTAAGTTGTGCAGTGATTTTAGAGGGGTTTGGCCATAACTCACCATGCTGGTCAAGCAGGTTGGTGAGTGTGGGATAACATTTCCTCTAATCCCGATGGTATAGCTATACCGCTATTGGCGGTCGTCAGAGCCCCTTTAGTGGGAACAAGATGCACCACGAGAAGGCGGGGTTGACATTTGTCAAGGAGAAGCTGTGATGTTACGCATCATTACAAAAGTATATTTAAATATATATATATATATACATACATACACACACACACACACACACACACACACACACACACACACACACACACACACACACACACACAAATTTTAACCTAAGAATTTAAAACAAAATTTGCAAAAAAAAAACCTGAAGATCATGACGCGCAACGCAGCAGTTGTGAATATTCAGAATTCACTTACTATAAAGAAGAGACAGAAGCAAAAACATTTTTTAACAGGTACTAAAACAACAAAGAAAAACTCGTATACAAACGGGTATGAGCAAAATGAAGATAAATTAATAGCAACCTGAATGTAGAAAGTGTCGAGAATGCCAAGTCTTGGCTTTATATATATATATCATCATTATCATCATTGTCAACCATTATCAGTCCACTGCTGGATGAAGGTCTCCCCAAGTTTCCTCCACAACGGTCTGTCTTGTGCCAGTCTCCTCCATGTCACTCCATCATACTTTCGAATTTCATCCGCCCATCTCCCATGTGGTCTTCTGGGTCTTTTCCTGTCCCTTGGAATCTAATCTAAAACTTCGGCTGTCCATTGATGGTCTGTCCTTCTCACAGTATGTGCAGCCCATTGCCATTTCAGGGATTTAACTCTGATCATGATGTCTTTCACTCTTGTCATTTTTCTGATCGGAGAGTTCCTCTTCTTATCTCTCCTGGTTACACCAAGCATGCACCTCTCCAGGCTGCTTTGAGTTGTCTGAAGCCTTTGTATGTCTCTTTTAGTTAAGGTCCACGTCTCTGCACCATATGTAAGCACTGGAAGGATGCATAGATCAAACACTTTTCTTTTAAGACATAATGGCATATTGCTCTTGAAAATTATGCCGTTTCTTCCAAAAGCTGTCCAGGCAAGTTTGTACGCCAATTAATTTCTTCATCAATGTGACCCTCACTTGATATCTGCTGTCCAAGATATACGTACGTGTCTGTTATCTCCAGCTTTTCTCCATCAATCCATAAATCTTCATTTCTTGTAAAAGCATTGTACATCACTTTTGTCTTCTGAAAGTTCATTTTTAATTCCACTTCTTTACTCTTGTCTGCAAGTTTCCTGGATCATACTCTGCAGCTCTGATGGGGTAGTTGCAAAAATGACTACGTCAATAGCAAAACGAAGGTGAGTAAGATAATCTCCATTAATCTTTATCCCCTTGTTTTCCCAGCTCAGCGACTGAAAGACACCCTCCAATGTAGCATTAAAAAGCTTCGGAGATATGGTGTCACCTTGTCTCACTCCCTTTCCTACTTTTATGTGTGCTGTATTCTCAAACAGCCGAATCTTTGCATTTTCATAGATGTTATTAATAATATAAATGTATGCATCTGCAATACCACAGGATTTCAGAGCCATTGTAACTGCTGATGGTTTCACCGAATCAAAGGCTTTTTCATAATCGATAAAAGCCATGCACAATGGAAGTTCATATTCCCTTGCTCTTTCAATTAGTTCTCTCAGTACGTGGATATGATCTATTGTGCTGTAGCCACTCCTGAATCCAGCTTGTTCTCTCGGTTGAGCCATGTCCAGTGTTACCTTCAAGCGATGTGAAAGAACTTTAGTGAAGATTTTATAAACCACTGATAGGAGGCTGATAGGTACGTAGTTCCTGAGATCCTCAATGTCACCTTTTTTATGTAGCAAGATCATTGTAGCGTTGTTCCAATCCTCCCAATCTTCCCTTCATTAAGGCATCGAGTGAAAATTTGGGATAGTACTTTTTCGATTTCTCCACTTGCTTCTTGTATGATGTCTACAGTAATTCCATCTTTTTCCGGAGCTTTTCCCCGCTTCATGTTCTTGATTGCATGTGCAACTTCTGCTGGGAGGACTGGAAGAACTCTGGTACTGGTACCTTTCATGATGTCTGGAGTAAAAGTATCATTCCTTTCATATAATTTGGAGTAGAAATCGTTCACTCTTGTCAAAATTTTGCCTCTATTTCTTGTTACAGAACCATATTCTTTTCTCAGTGCCATAGTCTGTTTTCTTCCCTTACTGAGATGTCTCTTTGGTATCTTTTGGCTTTCGTTGTTTTCAATTGCTTTCCTCACTAGTTCACAGATGAATTTCCTTACGTCTTCAGCGATACTTTTTCGTACCGTCTTGGACAGCTCTATATATTCCACTTTGGAAGTCACATCTTCTTTAGTTGTCCCCATCTCTCTTCTTTTTTGCATCAACATTTTGGTTTTTCCTGATAATTTGTTCACATGCAACTTGTACTTGGACCCAGCTAATTTTGTTGCTGTTTCCATAAGTTTTAGTTACTTTTCTGTAAACTTCAGAAATATCCACTTATTCCGATGTTAGGCCTTCTAAAGCCGAGAATCTGTTCTTCAGTTCCAACTTGAAGGTATTATGGTGTTTTTTAAGGTTGGTTATGTCAATACATTTTGTTTGTCTTGTGAGCTTGCCACGTTCAAGTTTAGTGTTGAGATGCATCTTACATCTCACCAATCTATGGTCACTACCTGTGTTGAACTTGTTTAGCACACTGCAGTCTTCTATGACGAATTTTTTGTTACACATACACATCACCTGACCTTACATCCCTATATATATATATACATATAATTTTTTTTTTTTTAAGAATTACTCAAGTGTGGAATATGGTGGACCTACCACACTTGAGAAATACTGTCCACCACGGAATCGACCTTTACTTTCTAAACGGCGTATGAGAAAGAGATCTCTGCTGAGTGATTATAAGATTGGTGTATGGAATACTAGAGATATAAATGGCAAGATGAGTGGGGTGATTGAGGAGATGAATAAGTATAGACTGGATGTGCTGTGTGTAAGGGAAACCAAAAAGAAGGAAATTGTGGTATAAGAAGTGAATGGCACGGTGAGTGTGTGGTCTGGAGTATTGGATGCTGGTGTAAGTGTGGATTTAAGTGAAAAGATGAAGAACAACTTGATTCACTATAGTTGCATGAGTGAAAGAATTCTCTGGATTCATTTGAAAGTGAAACTTCAGAGAATTATAATTGTTGTAGTGTATGCTCCTTGTGACTCGGAACCTTCTGAAAAGAAAGATTTCTGGAATGAGCAAAAAGCTGTTTTGAGCCAATTTGCTGCTAAAGAAAAAGTTATAATAGCAGGGGGATTTCAATGCTAGAGTAGGTGCGCAGAATGCAATTTCTGACAATGTTCTTGGTAAGTTTAATGATTCTTGTGTGAATGATAATGGTGAAAGATTAATTGAACTCTGCATTGAGAATGGTTTGTGTGTATCTCATACATTTTTCAACTACAAGTATAACCACACATATACTTTGGAAAATTGCACTCTTGGTCAAAAGAGTGTGATAGATTTTGTTGTCTACGATCAGCGTCTGAAACACTTCGTTGTTGACACCAGTGTGATGAGAGGTGGGGATGTTGGTTCTGATAATTACTTGGTAGTGTCACGAGTGAAACTTAATGTTGGTTGAAGGAATAGGAAGAGACCCAGGATAGAAAGAATAAAGGTTGATAGGTTCTTTGAAGATCAATCAGCGTTATTCTGACTTACTCAGAGAACGACTGAAGGAGCTTAAGTCTGGTGAGAGGAATGTAAAAAGGAAGTGGGATTGTTTTAAGAACTTTGTTGTCACTGCTGCTAAAGAGGTCTGTGGCACCACAATAGTGGGTAACACTAGAGGTGATGCTTGGTGGAATAGTGAGATTGAAGAGGCAGTAAAGAGAAAGAAGGAAGCCTATTTGGGGATGTTGCAAGGTAGAGTCTCTGTGGATGAATATCACTGTAAGAAGCATGAAGCTGCTAACTGGTTCGCCAGAGTAAGGCAAAAGATAGGAAGGAGAAGGTGGAAAGGCGTGAGCTGGCTTTTTGGAAAGATAGGAAGTCCTTCTGGAAGTACAAGAGACTCAGGAAAAATAGGGGAAACAAAGTTGTAAGTTGTGTGGAGAATCAGTTCGGGGAAATGATATGGTAGCCCAATAAGTTAAGTGAAAGATGGGGTGAATACTTCTGTGAGTTATTAGATCAAAAAGCAAAGATGATTTTGAGACAGATGCAGATGATGTCACAATGAGGGATGGAAGCACAGTAGGGATCTCAAGAGAAGTGTGTAAAGCTCTAAAATCTCTTCAGAATGGTAAGGCTTTGGGATTTGATGGCATAACTGCAGAGATGTTGAAATATGGTGGTGACTCTATAATTGACTGGTTAACTGAAATTTGCCAGTTGTGCTGGGAGTTAGGAATGGTCCCTCGAGATTGGAAGGATGCTATCATTGTTCCCTTGTATAAAGGAAAAGGTGATCAGACTGAATGCAGGAACTATCGTGGTATTAGCCTACTGAGTGTGCCAGGGAAAGTGTTTGGTAAGGTTGCTATTGAAAAAGTACGGGGTCTTAAATCAGAGAAAGTGTGGGATGTTCAGAGTGGTTTTATGCCTGGTAAAGGCTGCACTAACCAGATTTTTGCATTACGCACGATGATTGAAAAGTATCTGGCTGTTGGGAAGAAAGTTTTTGCTGCCTTCATAGATTTAGAAAAAGCTTACGACCGAGTGAATAGGACACTTTTGTGGAAGGTATTGAATGAATATGGTGTTACTGGGAATCTACTTAATAGTGTAAAAGCCATGTATGCGGGTAGTGGAGCCTGTGTACGAGTGAATGGTGTTTTATCAAAATGGTTTTCTATTTGTGCAGGAGTTAGACAAGGTTGTGTAATGTCACAATGGCTGTTTTAATATACACTGGTGTGCCAAATTTAAGGACGAAGAGGAGAAATTAGCACAAATGTGGAATGAGCACGTAGAACGTACAGAAAGACCACTCAGGAGATAGACTAGGGTCCGGTACGGTAGGGCATACACATATATGCAGCATGACAGGGGTGGACGGGTGGGTGGCGGTGTCGAAAGGTATAAAGCACACCGGCGGTGTACGCTAAGCAATTTGGTGAAAGCTATTGCACAGTGTACATCGGTTTGAATGATGTCGAATTGCTGCCACCGTGTGCTATGCCCAACAGGCAATCCTGTAGACGACATCTGGAGGACTTTACCCGAAGTTGTGTCATTGGGAAGTTGGAAGAAGGTCGAGGTGTTACTAGTGCGGCCGAGGAGTTCGGGATCGCTCACAGTATCATTTCACGAGGTTGGAGAGCATTTCAAACTACAGGAACAGCTGTTCGAGAGTTTAGCAGTGGTCGCCTATGAGCAACCACTGCGGCGGACGACCGGTATATTGTCCTACAGGTGAGAAGAGACAGACGGCAGACAGTGGGAGAAATCGCAAGGCACATGCAACAGACAACTGGACGTCCATTATAGTGTTTTACCATGGCCAGGAGGCTGCACAAAGGTGGTCTATTTGCACGACTGCCAGTATGGTGTGTGCCATTAACGTTTGCTCATCGGAGACTGCGGTTTCTGTTGTGCCAGGAACACAAGAACTGGACACATCAGCAATGGGGTTGAGTTCTCTTCACGGATGAGAGCTGATTTAGTCTGATGAGCGATTCTGGACGTATACACATCTGGAGAGAGCAGGGAACATGCAGTCACACCTCCAACATAATCGAAAGGGACCGGTTTGAGGTGATGGAGTTCGCGTTTGGGGCAGTATCATGCTTGGTAGCCGTACTGACCTCTACATCTTCCAAGGAGGTTCAGTCACTGGTGTCCGCTATTGTACCGAGGTTCTCTTGCCTCACGTGCGTCTGTTTAGAGGTGCTGTGAGTCCTGAGTTCCTCTTCATGGACAACAGCGCTACACCTCATCGTACAGTGGCTGTCGCAGAGCTGTTGGAGAGTGAAGATATTCAACGCATGGGTTGGCCCGCAAGGTCCCTGGACCTAAATCCAATCGAACATTTGTGGAACTTTCTCGGGAGACGCTTGGCAGCACGTCACTAGCCGCCAGCAACGATTCCGCAGCTGCAGTTGGCGCTACAAGAGGAACGGGCTGCGATGCCTCAACAGCTCCTTGACAACCTCGTCCTCAGCATGGACAGATGTTGTAAATCCTGCAACACAGTCAGGGGTGATCATATCCCCTATTAAAGACAGGAATTTTCTATGCAGCCGCCTGTCACATGGACATTTCTGTCTTCTGTTCAGTTGTGCTCGAAGCTACCTTTTCAATAAAGTGCCTTTGAATCCTTTGGATTCCTTGTTTGGACGGTTTTGCTCACTTGTCCCATATTCTTACATTTTGGGGATCTTATGGTATGATTTGAGTTGACGTGGAGCACTTCTGCACGACGTTACATTCGAAAAACCGTCTTGTCCTTAATTTTTACATGCTAGTGTATTTATGGACACATGCATGCATGATGCCAAAATAGATAATAGTGGTTTGTCTTGGTGATATCTGTGTTTGTAGATTGCTATATGCCGACACTGTCCTGTTGGCAGAGAGCAAAAGTGATTTGTAGAGTATGTTGTCTCTGATGCAGGAAGTTTGCATGAAATTCAAACTGAGTATAAATAAGGGAAAAACCAAAGTTATGGTGTTTGAGAGAGTAACTGGTAGCACTGAATGTAATGCAAGTATATATGGCACTGTGATTGACTAGGTGAGCGACTTTGTGTATTTGGGAAGCATGTTTGACAGAGAACAAATTGGATGGTGAAATCAGTAGGCGAGTGAATTCTTTGAAAGTCATAGCTGCTCTGGGATGTTTTCACAGGAATGATGGGTTGTCTAGAGTGTCCTGCATGGCTGTGTATGAAACTGTAATTGTTCCTACTCTGATGTATGGCAGTGAAACCTGGGTACTGCAGAAGAAACATAGGAGTCGTTTGTGTGCTGGAGAAATGCGTTTCTTACGTGGAGTTTGTGGCAAGACACTGTCTGATTGTGTGAGGAATGAAGATGTATTGCAGTTGTGTGATGTGAAGGAAAATGTTGTTAGCAAGGTGGAGACCAATATGCTTCGGTGGTTTGGCCATGTTGAAAGAATGAGTGATGAGATGCTTACTAAGAAAATCTTTTTAGCCCAAGCGGCAGGAAGGAAAGTCAGAGGAAGGTCAAGGAATACATGGGAGGATCATATTCAGGAGTGTCTGCATGAGAAAAAGATTTTGAGTATGAAGTATAAAAGATCTTGTATACGGCGTGTAGTGGATATCAGTGAAGCACAAGTTGTATGTCAAGATCACTGTAAATGGAGAAGTTTGATATGACAACAGTAAGTAAAAATATCTGGTAGTTTTTATTTCTTTGTGGAGCTAACCTCTGAATCTCAGAACAGCTTATTGGGGGTGTGTGTGTGTGTGTGTGTGTGTGTGTGTGTGTGTGTGTTAAAAGAGAAATTATTTTTTCTTACACAAACATTCATTTTGGTTTCATATCTGCAAGTACAGTTCTAAGTCATTATAAAAAAACTAAGATTATATAATTTGTTGTCACATAAAAATATATTTTTCTATGCATTGGGGGAAAAAAGTTTTAAAAAAAATGTGTGTTGTTGGTATAAGTACTGTCACTACAGTTGCAGATTATCTTTTCAGCTATTTCTAAAAGGACACCAACTGAAGTACCAAAATTGGCGGAGTGTGTTGCTGATGCAAGAGCTCTGCTTCAACACATTTTATCAGATGAAGTGCCTCTTAGTCCAACACATAACAGCTTCCCTTCTTCTGGTCTGCATTCATCATCATCTACATTTGCATTGCTCAGTAATTGCCTACACACAGTATTAGAAGAAAGCCATGAAACCTTCCTTGCATGCTATCATGCATTCTATCCCAGTGCAAGTCTAAAATGGAGAGGTCTGTGTGACCTGCTGCTGACTATAGATGTGGTACAGTATATATATTATATTTAATAACTTAATTTGAGAATTATATGAAGGTAGAAATGACAAATAATATGAGCTCATTTTCATGTAATTATAGAGAACAGCCATATGATGTGCAAGTTCCAAACTACTGTTGCCGTACTTCATTTTTGCCATTGTTATCACAGTTCTTAGTAGCAGGGATGAGCTTTCATGAATTTTTTTTTTAAGTTTCTAATGACTTTATTGTTGCAGTCTATGATATAAACATAGCATGACAACCACATTACTTGATGACAAAGGCTTCTAATATATTTTACTGTGCAAACTGTTTTTTAGAAAAGCAACAAGTTTCTCATAGTTTGTAAATAAACGACAAGAATTTATTAATTGTTTATCTTAGCAGGATTCAGAAAGTTTCAGCTCTGTCTAGTTTTGCTTTTCATCAATATAAATTCAGGTGATCAGTGGAAATGAGAATTTGCTATGAGATCACTGGAATTCCATTTGCTTCCACGGTATTATGGCAGCCAGAAAGCATTAATTATGGGAATATCTTCCATTGATAGTGGGTTTATTATCAAGATTTATTGGAAAATATCACACTGCAGCTAGTATGGTATTGTCTTCTTAAAACATGTCTATTGCACGCCCTATTAAACTGTCATCCTTTGGTTGATCCAGTTTAATCAGCTGTTTATAAATTCGACTGATAGTAAAGTTTAGACTTGTGAAAAGCTTACATTTAAAAGGAACAAATTCCTGAATATTATGCTGCGGGTGAAGATTTTTGTATTACGCACGATGATTGAAAAGTATCTGGCTGTTGGGAAGAAAGTTTTTACTGCCTTCATAGATTTGGAGAAAGCTTACGACTGAGTGAATAGGACACTTTTGTGGAAGGTATTGAATGAATATGGTGTTACTGGGAATCTACTTAATAGTGTAAAAGCCATGTATGCTGGTAGTAGAGCTTGTGTACGAGTGAATGGTGTTTTATCAAAATGGTTTTCCGTTGGTGCAGGAGTTAGACAAGGTTGTGTAATGTCACCATGGCTGTTTAATATGTTTATGGACGCATGCATGCGCGATGCCAAAATAGATAATAGTGGTTTATGTCTTGGTGATATCCATGTGTGCAGATTGCTGTATGCTGATGACACTGTCCTGCTGGCAGAGCAAAAGTGAGTTGAAGAGTACGTTGACTCGGATGCACGAAGTTTGCATGAAATTCAAACTGAGTATAAATAAGGGAAAAACCAAAGTTACAGTGTTTGAGAGAGGAACGGGTAGCACTGAATGTAATGTAAGTATAAATAGCACTGTGATTGACCAGGTGAGTGAGTTTGTGTATTTAGGAAGCATGTTTGACAGAGAGAACAAGTTGGATAGTGAAATCAGTAGGCGAGTGAATTCTTCTTTGAAAGTCATAGCTGCTCTGGGAGGTTTTCACAGGAATGATGGGTTCTCTAGAGAGTCTAGCATTGCTGTGTATGAAACTGTAATTGTTCCTTCTCTGATGTATGGTAGTGAAACCTGGGTACTGCAGAAGAAACATAGGAGTTGTTTGTGTGCTGGAGAAATGCGTTACTTATGTGGTGTTTGTGGCAAGACATGATCTGATTGTGCGAGGAATGAAGATTTATTGCAGTTGTGTGATGTGAAGCAAAATGTTGTTAGCAAGGTGGAGACCAATATGCTTCGGTGGTTTGGCCATGTTGAAAGAATGAGTGATGAAATGCTTACTAAGAAAATCTTTTCAGCCCAAGTGGCAGGAAGGAAAGGCAGAGGAAGACATGGGTGGATCAGATTCAGGAGTGTCTGCATGAGAAAAAGATTATGAGTATGAAGTTTAAAAGATCTTGTGTACGGCGTGTAATGGATATCAGTGAAGCACGAGTTGTATGTCAAGATCGCTGTAAATGGAGAAGTTTGATACGACAACAATAAGTAAAAATATCTGGAAGTTTGTATTTCTTTTTGGAGTTAACCTCTGAATCTCAGAGAACAGCTTAGTGAGATGTATGTATGTAGGGTGAAAATAACTATACTCATACAAAATGTCATTCTTGCAGATTTTGGTAGTCTGATTTAAAAGGGAGTAAAAAGTATATAGTGAAAAGTATGGCAAGTGTAAACTTAAAGCTACTGTGTGCTTGGGAAAATTAACTCATGTAAAATTATATGCACTTTTATTTGGTAGGAGTTGCTCAGAACTGGAAGAGCTGGAATATGTTGTAGGAAGATACATTAGAAAAAAGAAATCCCTAAAAGATTATTAGCAAAGACACGAAGTTTAAAAGCTTTTGTTGTACGAGGTCCAAGCAAAAAGTTCAGAGATTAGGCCGATATACAACAAAGTACTTAAATTACTTAAGTTTGGCTATTATCTCCCTGAAAGTAGTCTCCTTGGGCAGCGATACACTGCTGCCAGGTTTTTTGCCACTGTTGGAATGCTCCCTGGAAGTCCTCTTCGTGAATCGTGTCAAGCACCACCTGCGATTCACGCTGGATCTCTTCCACTGTTTCAAAACAGTGGCCCTTGAGCTTCAGCTTCATCTTCGGAAACAGAAAAGAAGTCGCAGGAGGCCAAATATGGTGGGTGAGGAACGGTAGTCATGCTGTTGCGACTGCAAAACTGGTGTGTTGCTGACACTCTGTGAGCTGCTGCATTGTCGTGATGGAGCCGGAAATCGCCCCTGCGCCACACTTCAGGTCATTTGCTGCAAATGTCCTCCCTAAGACGCCGCGGAACATCACAGTAAAAAGGGCGGTGATGATCTGGCCCTGGGGAACGAATTCACAGTGCACAGCCCCACAAATGTTGAACATGTTGAGCATGCTTTTGGTTGCTCTCTGGAACTTCTTCAATCGTGGAGATGCCTGGCTTTTCTACTGTGACAACTGTTGTTTGGTCCGAGTCATAACCGTAGACCCAAGTTTTGTTCCCAGTGATGACCTGCGACAGGAACGTTGGATCCTTCACCACCTGCCGACGAAGATGTTGACAGAGTTCGACACAGAGCTCCTTCTGTTAGGGGTTCAGAATCTCTGGCACAAACTTTGCAGCAATGCGGTGAATGTTCTAAAGACGTCAGAATTTCTTGCACTGTTTGTTCCGTATGACACATTGATGATGGTAGCAATGTCTTGAATGGTTCTCCGACGATCCTTGTGCACCAGTTCCCTAATTTTGTCCACGTTTTCGGGGGTTCTGCTTGTGGATGGTCGCCCTGACCTCTCGTTTTCCAGTGCCATTCTGCTGCTCTTGAAGCACGAGTGCCACCCAAAACACCTTGCACAACTCATTGCCCCATTGCCATGAGCATGCTGCAACATTTCATGCGTCTACGTTCCCGAATTGCCGAGTTTAACGCAGAATATGATGTTCGCTTGCTGCTCTAGTTTGCAGTCCACAACGAAATCGCAGTTGTGTTCTGCACGTGGTCACCAAACATCGTGTAGCACAGCTCCCAATGTTCACAGAATGACACCACTTGACACAATAACTCATGAAGGTCCCTGCCCTTGACCACTGCTCGAGCATATGCGTTCTGCCATCTGTTGGCATTCTACGTACCTAGTCTCGGAACTTCTTGATCGCACTACGTATAAACAGTGATCACTTAGTAATAAAATCATGAAACAGTTGCCTGAGTTGCTAAATCACATTGGAGTTTATACACTGAGTGGCCACTTTTGTATGACCACCCCCTCAGTATTTCGTTGGGCTCTTTTGCCTTTAATACTGCGTCGATTCTTCGTGGCATGGACTCCACAAGATGTTGATAGGTGGTTTGTCGAATCTGAAGCCATGCTTGATGAACAGCACTTTCCAGGAGTGTGAGATGGCAGGCTTGTGGAGCCAGCTGTCAGATGACTCGTTCAAGTTCATCCCACAAATTTTCAATGGGGTTGAGATCTGGAGATTGTGGGGGCCACCTAAGCAAAGTAAACTCACCGGCATGTTTCTGAAACCAATCCTGTACAATACGAGCACCCTGGCAGGACGCATAATTTGTTGAAAGTAGCCATTGCTATTGGGATAAACCATCCACATGACAGGATGCACTTGGTCCGCAACGATGTTTAGATATAATGTTCCAGTCAGACGTTGAACAACACGAATTAAAGGGCCCAAAGCATGCCAGGAAAACATTCCCAAACCATAATGTTGCCTCCACCAGCTTGAAGGGTTGTAGCAATGCATTTAGGGTCCATGTTGTCGTGCTGTTTCCGCCAAACTCTCACTCTGCCATCTGCATGCTGCAACTGAAAACTTGATTAATCGGACCACATAATTTGTTTCCAATTATAGACTGTCCAATCCTTGTGCTCCTGTGCGAGCTGGAGACATTTTCTCTTGTTAACTGCAGACAGCAAAGGAGTTCGAACAGGCCTTCGGCTGCCATATCCCATCCGATGCAGTGTACGGCGAACAGTGCATGCAGAGATTATTTGAGGGGATCCTTGATTAAAGATGGTCTGTAATGTGCTGCACTGTTATCCTTCTTTTGTCTGTTACCAGTCTGGACACTCTCCGTTCCGCCCGAGCTGTCACTAGTCGATGACTACCACACGTTGCACGTAGAGACCCAGTTTTTGGCTGACAGTCCGGTCTTTAAACATTTTAACAGCAGCTGCTGTGGAACATTTCACGCATGCGGCAGTTTCAGTGATACTCGCTCCGAGCTCCTACAATCATCCCACGTTGAAAGTCCGTCAAATCACATGTTTTACCGATCTCTTCACCCAAAAATCACTTCTATTACTGTTGCAAGCACTAAGCTTTCCCTTTTTATACACTAGCCTTGCCCTCTGACGACAACAGCGTGCAGCCATAGCTCATTTGCTTAAAACTATCAGGTGGTCATAATAAAGTGGCCACTCAGTGTATGTATTCATAATATTGAAATAACAGCAGGATATACATTTTACTAAAATTTGTTAGAACTCAAACACAGAGGTCAAATAAAACACAATGAAAATCATTGTTGAAGTTGCAGTTATTCACTTCTTTCTATTATTGTAACTCTACATGGATTGCTCATGATATGTCACATCCTACCATTTACATGGAGTGTAGGGATGTAGATGATATCTCCTCCTTCATATGTGGCTCTTTAGAGCATGCTAGATATTTATTGGTTGAATGATAGTGATTTTAAGCAGTTAGAGTTGCAACAGTGTCTGGCAACCTTCCTGAGAGCAAACTGTGGCTTTTCTATCTTATATCAGGGTGTCTACTGGTCATGAAAATAATGAAATTGAGCAGGTGGTCATAAAGTAATGAAATTGAGTGGGTGGTCATCAAATTCTCATTTTTGTATAGACACCTTAATGAAGACAAGTTTGTGCACCTAGAAGAAAATACGAACTGGTACCCTTGTAAACCGCCGTGTAGTAGATGCCCCATGAAAGCGAAAAGCACCGGCCGACACAAACAAGAGTACAGAGTGACAGAAATGCCTGGTAGAAGCCAGCGACATTGATTTTCGCAACTTATGATCTTTGCGAGAGACTTGACGATCGGGCTGAAAACCGCAGGGTGGTCGGCGTGCTGTTATATAGCCTGCCACGTGGATCGTTCTGACCATACCGTCTGACTGTGTTGGGAGCAGTGGACACGTGACGGCACTGCCACACGACGGAGTGGCTCTGGACGGACAAGAACTAAAAGAACTCAAAAGAAAAGAAAGCTTATGATACGTGGGGAAATTAGGGTTAGGAGATTACAATTATTATTATTATGATGATGAATTTGAACTTCTTATTTTTTTAAAAAAGAAAAAAAGGCCGTTGATCTATCTAGAAATCCCAATTAAGAAATTTTAATTAACAAAAAAACACCCAAGGTACGATCCTAAAAACTCCCAGTAAATGGAAGGTGATTCCACCGCCACTGACAAGAGAAAAACACGAACAACTTTAAGTGATTTGTTCGAAACAGGTAATCCAGGTTGAACAGCTTTTATTTCTTGCCCTCAGGCAAGTGAATGAGGAAGTTTACAGTGAGTGCTATTATATTTTTTTATTATTATTTTTTTTTATTTGCGGTTAGTGGTAGACAGTTCAGTAATGCAGTCCTAATATTGCAAAAAAGTCCTAAATATTTCCTCATAGAATGTTTGGTCTGCAAACCAAGCTTTCTTTTTTACCTGTATGATTTTTTTGAAGTGCGGGATGCAGATGATAATAGTTTAATTAAAAAAAAAAATATGGCCTGCTTTACAACATTAGATTTTTGTGTTACAGATTCAAAGTACCACAAGCTTAAAGCTTGTCTAGCATGTGTGTTTTAGAATAACAAGTATGTTGACATTTTTCAGCATTAAGTTATAACACACAGGTAAGTAGTTATTGTTTTGACAAACAAAAAGTTTGCACAACCTGGATAAAAGTGTTTTTTCTGATTTTTGTTACAACTCTAACAACTGTCCATAGTCGCTGCCAGGACTCCTACTGTGATTGCCAAAAAAGTATATGTATTTTAAATTTATGTCCCTTACTGGTAAAGATTAAAGTTAAGATGACGAGGCCATCGGCAAAAAAACTCCCCTCACTGAGCCATAAACAGAAATTAATTAATTCTCTAAGAACTTTTACTCTAAGTAAGGCATGCCATTACAGTAACCAACTAGCTTAAATTTTAGACTGCTTCCAGTTCTTCACCTAAGAAAAAAAAAAAATTAATTAAGTTGTTCCCAAAACAAAAACTTTACTCCCCACTACCTGTTAGACAATCTCTGACAGAACTAGGATAACTATACTAACAATAAAACAGTGACATTGTACAGCATTTATTGGTTCTGGCCAGAACACACACACAAAATACAATTTCTTTACTCCGTTCTTTGTTTAATAATTTTTTTTCCCCTTTCAAAACAATGAATACCTTTCTACAAAATGTACCTTCTCCGTATATATATATATATATATATATATATATATATATATATATCATCATCATCGTCAACCATTATCAATCCACTGCTGGACGAAGGTCTCCCCCAAGTTTCCTCCACAACGGTCTGTCTTGTGCCAGTCTCCTCCATGTCACTCCCGCATATTTACGAATTTCATCCACCCATCTCCCATGTGGTCTTTTCTGGGTCTTTTCCTGTCCCTTGGAATCCAATCTAAAATTTCGGCTGTCCATCTATGGTCTGTCCTTCTGGCAGTATGTCCAGCCCATTGCCATTTCAGGGATTTAACTCTGATCATGATGTCTTCCACTCTCGTCATTTTTCGGATCCACGAGTTCCTCTTCCTATCTCTCCTGGTTATACCAAGCATGCACCTCTCCATGCTTCTTTGAGTTGTCTGCAGCCTTTGTATGTCTCTTTTAGTTAAGGTCCACGTCTCTTCACCATACGTAAGCACTGGAAGGATGCATTGATCAAACACTTTTCTTTTAAGACATAATGGCATATTGCTCTTGAAAATTATGCTGTTTCTTCCAAAAGCTCTCCAGGCAAGTTTTGTACGCCGATTAATTTCTTCATCAATGTGACCCTCACTTGATATCTGCTGTCCAAGATAAACATACGTATCTGTTATCTCCAGTTTTTCTCCATCAATCGATAAATCTTCATTTCTTGTAAAAGCATTGAACATCACTTTTGTCTTCTGAAAGTTCATTTTTAATCCCACTTCTTTACTCTTGTCAGCAAGTTCCTGGATCATACTCTCTGCAGCTCTGATGGGGTAGTTGCAAAAATGACTACGTCATCAGCAAAACGAAGGTGGGTTAGATAATCTCCATTAATCTTTATCCCTTTGTTTTCCCAGTTCAGTGATTGAAAGACATTTTCCAATGTGGCATTAAAGAGCTTCAGAGATATGGTGTCACCTTGTCTCACTCCTTTCCAATTTTTATGTGTGTTGTATTTTCAAACAGCCGAATCTTTGCACTTGCATTTTCATAGATGTTATTAATAATATTAATGTATGCATCTTCAATACCGCAGGATTTCAGAGCCGTGGTAACTGCTGATGGTTTCACCGAATCAAAGGCTTTTTCATAATCGATAAAAGCCATGCACAATGGAAATTCATATTCCCTCGCTCTTTCAATTAGTTCTCTCAGTACGTGGATATGATCTATTGTGCTGTAGCCACTCCTGAATCCAGCTTGTTCTCTCGGTTGAGCCATGTCCAGTGTTACCTTCAAGCGGTGTGAAAGAACTTTAGTGAAGATTTTATAAACCACTGATAGGAGGCTGATAGGTCTGTAGTTCCTGAGATCCTCAATGTCACCTTTTTTATGTAGCAGGATCATTGTAGCATTGTTCCAATCCTCAGGAATCTTCCCTTCATTAAGGCATCGAGTGAAAATTTGGGCGAGTACTGTTTCAATTTCTCCACTTGCTTCTTGTATGATGTCTATAGTAATTCCATCTTCTCCTGGAGCTTTCCCCCGCTTCATGTTCTTGATTGCATGAGCAACTTCTGCTGGGAGGACTGGAAGAACTCTGGTACCTTTCATGATGTCTGGAGTACATGTATCATCCCTTTCATATAATTTGGAGTAGAAATCTTTCACTCTTGTCAAAATTTCTGCCTCTATTTCTTGTTATAGAACCATCTTCTTTTCTCAGAGCCATAATCTGTTTTCTTCCCTTACTGAGATGTCCCTTTGCTATCTTTAGGCTTTGGTTGTTTTCAATTGCTTTCCTCACTAGCTCACAGTTGAATTTCCTTACGTCTTCAGTGATACTTTTTCGTGCTGTCTTGCATAGCTCTATATATTCCACTTTGGAAGTCACATCTTCTTTAGTTGTCCTCATCTCTCTTCTTTTTTGCATCAACATTTTGGTTTTTCCTGATAATTTGTTTACATGCAACTTGTTCTTAGACCCAGCTAATTTTGTTGCTGTTTCCATAAGAGCTTTGGTTACTTTTCTGTTAACTTCCGAAATATCCACTTCTTCCGATGTTAGGCCTTCTAAAGCAGAGAATCTGTTCTTCAGTTCCAACTTGAAAGTATTATGGTGTTTTTTAAGGTTGGTTATGTCAATACATTTTGTTTGTCTTATGAGCTTGCCACGTTCCAGTTTAGTGTTGAGGTGCATCTTACATCTCACCAATCTATGGTCACTATATATATATATATATATATATATATATATATATATATATATTTAATGAAATAACATATCAATTTCTTTTTTTGAATCACATTAAACAAAAACAATTAGGTGGTCGCGTCGCGGAAAGTTTGCCGTTGATGACTGGTCCCCCCCCCCCTTTGTATATTTGTTTTACTCTCTCTCTCTCTCTCTCTCTCTAGTCTCTTCTCAAGGAAGCTTTGCCAGTTAAATTTCAGGTAAATGTTTACAATTTAGATGTTTAAGCTGAGTGGAGGAATTAAAGTTTTTTTAACTGAGGTTTGGCGTCGCTGAGTGTCCGCCGCCGCGAATTTGGGCAAGTTTCCTACTTTGCTCCTGAACTGTGTGGTCAGGTCTTTCTCTGCCTTTTAAGTGGACAATAAGAAAGGAATTATGCCACTTAGTTGGACGAGGGTGCAATTTAACTGTCCATGCTTGCGCCGCAATTTCTCCGGCGTCCCCGCGGGACTTCCGAACATGGTGGGTGGAAGATATCCGGCCCAGTTGCAATTCTCTGTGAGAATGAGGGTTTTTAAGTAGCTTTCTCTGTTTTGGCATTAAAAAAAAAAAAAAATTAAAGGTCTTACCATGAGGCTGACATCTTTTACCGGACTTCGGCGGCACATTTCGGTTAGAAGTGCGGTATATCTTGCGCTGCTTCTTTTTCCCTTTCCTTGGTGTTTGATGGTTCTATCTCAACTCTCTGAACATCGTCCAAAAAACAGATGCTCTTCGCCTTACGCATCGCGCATGTGCGGGAACATGCCGACTTTCCAATTGGTTACGCGAACGCCAGGAGGCAGAAACTTCCTCGATGGATGACTGACCCTTGACCCACGAAAACGGCCGCTGCGGTGAACTTCCTGGAATTCCGCCCAAATCCCGAAGCAAAGTTGCGCTCTCTTCCTGAAGTCAACAAAGACTTAATTAAATTGGACTTTCTTCACTGGTAAAGCTTGGGAAAATGCCCTCACAGACTCCATTCTACGAATTTATTGCTTTTAGAAAAGCTACACCAGAAACTGGCAATTTTCGTTCTTTCTGAACAAAGACTTTTGTAGACCACCTATACAAAAATTCATTAAACAAATTAAAGTTAACGAACATCGTTACAATTAACTTTGTAACGCATAAAAATCAAATTCTCTCTAGCTACAGGTACGACGATCGGAATTACAAAAAAATAGTGTAAAGCAACGATTTGTTATTTTGCCCTGATGCATTAAGCCACAATTTTATTTTACTAAATTATTATTAAATATCCTTGACGATAGCGTACATTTCCACAGAGAAATCAGAAAGAAAAGAAAAGAATTTATTTGATTTTTTTTCTTGACTTTTAATTTTTTTTTTTTTTTTTTATAACTCCCTCCTTGCCAAAGGGATTTAAGATAATCTCATGGAAAAAAAAATCCCACTCATTGAGAATGCTTGGATGTGGTGATGGGTTTACCGATCCAAAAATATTGGCCCATTTAATTTAGAGATCGAAAAAATGTCAGCAGATCACTTATAGAAAAGACAGAAGCTGAAATTCTAAATTCTGAGATAACAAGTTTAGCCAAGATACTTAAACACTGAGTCTTTCACTGTGAAATTTCAGTTTCCATAAATTTTGTACATTCATAGTTTTTATATTGCCTTAATACACTGCTGGCCACCCAAAATGCAACACCAAGAAGGAAGCATCCAATTGGCCTGAAATTTGCAGCATGCGTCGCTCACAAGAGGATATGCAAAAGATAAGCATTGCAGGGCATATGCAAATCATGTGCGCCTGGCACGCCACCGAGAAGCACTATGAGAAGGGTGCACAGAAGGCGGGGTGAAGTAGTGGAAGTGTGTTGTGATGCCGGACCTGTGCGTGGGAAGCTTCCCGATGCCTCGCCGCAGAATACAGCAGCCATTCCAGCACGTTTCGGAGTTCGACACAGGACGAATAATGGCTTATCGCGACAGCGGTTTATCGTACCGAGACATAGGCGTCCGCGTGGGACGACATCCAGCCACAGTGAGGCGAGTATGGATTCGCGAGTATGGATTCGGTGGGTGCAGGAGGGACGGACGGATCTATGCGAGCGATTGCCACGTTTCATTTTAAAATTGAAAGATCCTGAGGGTTACCCCCACCTCTTTTGGCACCATTAAGGGCACCAAAAGATGGTGCTCGGGGGATCTCTCTCTCTCTCTCTCTCTCTCTCTCTCTCTCTCTCTCTCTCTCTCTCTCTCTCATGAAATTTTTTCTTGCCTCCCCTACATTGCTAGCAGTCTCCCTTAGAATTTACCAGTAGCTCCAGCCCTGTTTGTATGGGGGATTTTTGCCAGTGGGCATGCAGCTGTCATTGTTCTACTGTGTCCATTGCCTTGCTTCCTGGTATGTCTCATTGTTTTTTCTGCAAGGTATGATCATAACTCTTAAGCTTCACTGCTGGATTGCCCCCAAATAGGATCTAAACAAGAACTGGAATGCATTTTTTTTTTTTTTTTTTTTCAAGAGTTTAATGGCTCTAATGAGCATATAATGTAATAGAAAGTAGTCCACCTCAGATTTAGCACAACTGACCAGTGTAGCATACTTCAAGCTTTGTAAAGCTTAAAATTGAAGCAGTGGACAAAGTTATATCATCTACCAAGCAAGTGAGCAGCGGTATGATTGTGGAGTCAGTTTTGCATTGGAAATCTTATGTATAATGTTACATATTTTGCTTCGATTTGTGTTGGTTTTTCATTTGGGAGCCCTCTCTTGTCTGTTCTCCCCATTTTGTCCAGAATTCCTGTTAATACTTTATAAAATCTATTTTAATGAATTTTTTTCATGTTTTATCAATGAACTGGTGGAAGCATCTATTTCAAGAATGCTAATTGATTGTAATTGTTTTTACACTTAATTTTTTTTTATTGCCATTCATTGCTAGTTATTGTTATACTTTAGCACTAACTGTTCTGTGAATGTTTACTGAAGAAATAGTTCTTACTCGGAGTTCAACCATAGGAGATTAAGTAGAACTGGGTATTTAGTTCTGAGAATTATGCTGAAATTAGGAATTTTATTTAGGGATTTTTATTTGAAGTTTAAGGTGAAACCATCTAAGGGGAAAAAAGGGGAACAAATTGTGAAGATTAAACAAGACCTGAATGGAAAGCTTAAAAAACTGAAACATTCTGCATAACATTTAAGTGGCTTTTCTTTTTATAAAAACTACAAGATTGCACACTTCATTATTTGTGTTATTAATATTCCGCATGTGACAATCAACATTTGTTTCATTTTTTGTCTTCTCCTGTTTTCATTTATTTTTAGATCACAGTACTTTCCTTTCATATCTATAACCACTTTTTATTGTCATGACCAATCTTTAATTAGCAACCAGAAAAAAAAACAACAAAAAAAACAACAGATTTTTGTATTTCCTCAAAGAAAAAAGATGGACAGAAGGGTGGCTGGGGCAAATGAAGAAACAGTGCAGAATTACAAAAAAAAAAACAGTATTAGGTGTGAAATGGAAGCATATCTACTAGTGTGTGTAATTCTTCAAAAACAAGTAATGTATGTAGGCACAAGTGATTAATAGATATCTTTTGTCTTACTGCAGGACTTGTGAATTGAAGTAAAAGTGATGTACTTCGTTCTTATGTCCTGTATTTTTAATATTCATCTTTTGATTAATTTTAACAAGATTGTAGACATTTTACAATAACCAAACAAAGCTTTGTTGTGTGAAATTTTGCAGATGTTAAATATTCTTACATATGCCATTTTGAAGAATTTTGACTATATGAGGCTATGAATGGTGCATGAAATGGTACTTTCATCTTGTGTTCAGTTTGTCATGTGATTTCAAAGCCTAGACATATAGGAAGTCATAAAAAAATAACGATGTGAATGGAAAAGTCATTGATTTTCTTTTCTTTTTGTGAGTAAGCATTATAATAATGTTTGGAATAATGTACCTTGGTCATTATTGTTCTTTGGCTTGCATTTTAAATTAAACACTCAATGCTGTATTATATGATGAATTCAACGGTTAAGTTATACATGGAAAAGGATTTTGGTCAGTGGTTGGAATGAAACCATAATGCTGCAGTTACTGCACTAAAGACATCCCAAAAATTGATGACATAGCTTTGGAGAGATTTGTAATGCATTCCAAAAATTTCTAAGTAGATTCAGATCTGGTGAGCTTACAGGTGAAGCCTGGATATAAAAACCACTTTCCTGGAAATATCAGACACTCTGGCAGAGGGTGCATTGTGCTGTTGGAAAATACATGTTGGTTGGAAACATAATACACAGAAATAGATGCAAATGATGTGCAATCATGTCACTCACCTTTGATGCCCACCACATAACCTAAATGGGCCCAAACAGACCTTTTAAAGAGGCTCAACAGTCCATTGATGCCTACCAGTGGGCCTAAAAAGTCTCTGCAAACCTTTGATGCACAGCTGGAAGCCTAAAGTATCTCAGCATACTTTAGATGTACATCAGGGGGTTTAAATAGTCTTAATAGGGCTTTGATGCCCACCAGGATTCCCCAAAAGTATCAAAATGTCGTTGATGCTTACCAGGGGATGTAAAGAGTCGCAGCCAGCTGCTCGGAAAATCTGCAGTGGGCAGGCTGGGCCTATAGCCTCATCTTATCTTTTTTTTTCCTCTAAATATGGAGCTTGTAGTGATGGACTATTTGTGAACTATTCATCCACAATGAATTACTCTCCACTGTAAATGGTGAATGATTTGCTTTCTATGCTGTCAATGATCATTCAGTCTGCCACTACTGCGGCACACACTGAAGTTATAGGGCATGAAACTTTATTCCACCCCCATGAGTTTGAAAACAAATTCTCAATAAGAAGAGTAATGTCAAGAGTTAATAAATGCCAACTGTTATGTGAGTAAGCAGTCAGCTAGGGAATAATGGTTAAACTTAAGAATGGGAATGATACATAAATGCTACTCATTTGAATGGTGTGCCCAGATTGTTCTGGCTCATGGCAATTCATTCATTGTGAATAATGAACTCGTGCTTGTTTGGGTAGCTTGCCAGAAAGAACTGTGACCTTGAAGGCATTTTGGTCGTACATACAGGATACCTACAATGAATGATTTACTTAGTGAGTGAGCGTAGTGACAGCCTGAAAATTGAATGTTTCATTTTGAATGATCATTTCTAAATGACTTGTGTGAATGATGAATGAACTCCCAAGAAGGAATGATTTTTGCCTTCACTAGGAGTTTAACATCACGTGATGCAACAAATATCAGGACTCGTCAGACCTTCTATCAGTCAGGAACGTCCTGGTGGTGTTATTCTTGACACCAAACTAGCCACAGTTGTCTGTCTAGCAGCGAGAGCAGGATGGTGAATGAGCTGTTGACTGCTGTACCCTAACACTTGCAGAATATGCTCACTGTGCAGGTGGAAATTGTTTTCCTGCATCCTCCTATTGTATAGGACAATCATAGCAAACATGGTCTGGCTTCTCACCTTGTGCAGTCAATTTTTATTTCTGTCCACTATTAAGTTTTATGCTGCTGTTTTGCTTTCATTTTCATACAGTGTGAATACTTCACCACTGTGAGGCATGTACATCGAACCAAATGTGTTGCATCCAAAACAGATGCAGTGAAACTCTACTCACTAAGCATCTTCCTTCTTTGAAATTCCATCAAATTGCATTTCTTACCTGTATTTTACACCCCACAAACTTGCCATACTGCCTTTCCAGTCACCTCTGTACTTGTGGAACTTGAGGCAGCAGCATGGTTTTATTGTCTGTGTGTAATTAATTGTAGGTGGAGAAATGTATCTAGCATAATTTTCTGCAAACTCAGTGCATGTTGATTTCAGCATTTGTATTGTATAATTTAATTTTAGAAAGAACAACTGTACAGAATCCAAAACCTAAGTGGCATATTTGTGTTTGGGATGTAGCTAAAACAGGGTTCCCACAGTCTTTATAAATCCTTAAAAGTCCTTAAAAAGTGCTTAATTTTTTTGGGGTGCTTAAAAGTCCTTAATTTTTGACAAAAAATCCAAAAGGTACTTAAAAAGTACTTATTTTTCCTGACTGGTTGCATAAAATCCAGAAGTTATGATGTAGTGCCTACGGGTGTCAGAACAAAATTTCTGCGAAAAAATTAAAAAAAAAATTAGAAAAACTGTGAAGTAACAGAGAAAACTTACCATATTGCTGTTAAGTGTACTCCCCTCTACTGCTAATGACAGCTTGCCAGCAGTGAGGTAGGTCCTGGATGCCCCGTAATATGCCATCTTCATTCAGCTGCTGTCCAATGACAGTTCGTCCAGCGATTTCCAGCGGATTCCATGGAGCCGATTTTTTAACTTTGGGAAAAAATCAGTCTGGGGAACATAGGTGAAGCCTGGATGTGGACACAGGTGAAGCCTTATTGCTGTTCAGTGCACTTCCCTCTACTGCTAACGACAGCTTGCCAGCAGTGAGGTAGGTCCTGGATGCCCCGTAATATGCCATCTTAGTTCAGCTGCTTTCCAATGACAGTTCGTCCAGCGATTTCTAGCGGATTCTATGGAGCCGATTTTTTAACTTTGGGAAAAAATCAGTCTGATGAACTGAAATCGGGGCTTTATGGTGAGTGGGATAAAGTTTCCCAGCCATATTTTGACAAAAGTTCACGTACTGACACTGCACCATGACATGATGCGTTGTTATGCAGCAAGATCACTCCCATTTCCAACAAGTTGGGGCAATTTTGACAAATTTTCGGTCTCAACCTTAGTAAGGGATGGGTTTGCCTCCTCGGGGCGCTGCGTGGGCAATGCTACACAGAACAGCAACAGGGGCCTCTGTGAATCTTGTACTTTAGTATCTGTGAATCTTGGAGAGGTGCCAGCTAATTCTGTGTGACATTGGCAAAAAGACCCCAACTCACTTGGTTTTGTTCCAGAATCCTTAGGTTGAATGATGAACTGGAACCGTTAGCTTTGGGCTAATCCCCCACACTGATGTACCTACCTGATTAGAAAGACACAAAGAAATAAATACCCTGACTCTAGTGTGGGATATGGTGGACCTACCACACTAGAGAAGGACGGTCCACCAAGAAATAGACCTGGAATTTCTAAAAGGCGCATGAGAAAGAGATCACGTCTGAGTGAGTGTAAGATTGGTGTATGGAATGCTAGAGGTATAAATGGCAAGATGAATCAGGTGATTGAAGAAATGAACAAGTATAAATTGGATGTGCTGTGTGTAAGTGAAACCAAAAAGAAAAAAAAATGGGATAGAAGTAGTGAATGGAATAGTGAGTGTGTGGTCTGGAGTGTTGGATAATGTGAGAGGACAGGCTGGTGTAGGTATGATTTTAAGTGAAAAGATGAAGAACAGCTTGATGCACTATAGTTGCATTAGTGAGATAATTCTTTGGATTTGTTTGAAAGTGAAACTTCAGATAGTAGTAATTGTTGTAGTGTATGCTCTTTGTGACTCGGAACCTTCTGATAAGAAGGAAGGTTTCTGGAATGAGCTAAAAGCTGTTTTGAGCCAGTTTGATGCTAAAGAAAATTATAATAGCAGGGGATTTCAATGCTAGAGTAGGTGTGCAGAATGCAATTTCTGACAATGTTCTGGGTAAGTTTAGTGACCCTTGTGTGAATGATAATGGTGAAAGATTAATTGAACTCTGCATTGAGAATGGATTGTGTGCATCTAATACATTTTTCAACCACAAGTATATCCACACATATACTTGGGAAAATTGTACTCTTGGTCAAGAGTGGGATAGATTTTGTTGTCTATGATCATCGTCTGAAACACTTAATTGTAGACACGCGTGTGATGAGGGGTGCGGATGTTGGCTCTCACCATTACTTGGTAATGTCAAGAGTGAAACTGAATGTTGGTTCGAGGAATAGGAAGAGGCCTAAGATGGAAAGAATAAAGGTTAAAAGGCTCCCTGAAGATCATCAGTGTTATTCTGACTTAATCAGAGAACGACTGAAGGAGCTGAAGTCGTGTGAGAGGGATGTAGAAAAGAAGTGGGAATGTTTTAAGAACTGTGTTGTCACTGTTGCTGAAAAGGTCTGTGGCACCACAATAGTGGGTATCAATAGAGGTGATGCTTGGTGGAATAGTGAGATTGAAGAGGCAGTAAAGAAAAAAAAAAAAAGGATGCTTATTTGGGGATGTTGCAAGGTAGAGTTTCTGTAGAAGAATACCGCTGTAAGAAGCGTGAAGCAGCTGAGCTGGTTTGCCAGAGTAAGGCAAAAGATAGGAAGGAGAAGGTGGAAAGGCATGAATTGGCTTTTTGGAAAGATACTTTCTAAAAGTACAAGAGACTCAGAAAAAATGGACGCAAAGTTGTAAGTTGTGTGAAGAATAGGATCGGGGAAATGATATGGGAGCCCAATGAGTTAAGTGACAGATGGGGTGAATACTTCTGTGAGTTATTAGATCAAGAAAGCAAAAATGATTCTGAGGCAGAAGCAGACAATGTCACAGTGAAGGATGGAAACACAGGAGGGATCTCAAGAAAGGTGTGTAAAGCTGTAAAATCTCTTCATAATGGTAAGGCTCTGGGAATTGGTGGCATAACTGCCGAGATGTTGAAATATGGTGGTGACACTCTGTAATTGACCGGTTAACTGAAATTTGCCAGTTGTGCTGAGAGCTAAAAATGATCCCTATGTATTGGAAGGATGCTATCATTGTTCCCTTGTATAAGGGAAAAGGTGCTCAGACTGACTGCAAGAACTACACAGTATTAGCCTACTGAGTGTGTCAGAGAAAGTGTTTGGTAAGGTCATTATTGAAAAAGTACGGGGTCTTACATCAATGAAAGTGTGGGATGTTCAGAGTGGTTTCATGCCGGGTAAAGGTTGCACTAACCAAATTTTTGCATTACGCATAATGATTGAAAAGTATCTGGCTGTTGGTAAGAAAGTTTTTGCTGCCTTTATAGATTTAGAGAAAGCTTATGACCGAGTAAATAGGACACTTCTGTGGAAGGTATTGAATGAATATGGTGTTATTTGGAATCTACTTAATAGGGTAAAATCCATGTATGCCGGCAATAGAGCTTGTGTAAGAGTGAATGGTGTTTTATCCAAATGATTTTCTGTTGGTGCAGGAGTCAGGCAAGGTTGTGCAATGTCGCCATGGCTGTTTAATATATTTATGGATGCATGCATGCATGCATGCATCCATAAATATACCAGGCATTATGATAAATAAACCAGGCATTATGCATGCATGCATAATGCCTGGTTTATTTCTTGGTAATATCCGTATGTGCAGATTGCTGTATGCTGATGACACTGTCCTGTTGGCAGAGAGTTGCAGAGTATGTTATCCTGAATGTGCAAAGTTCGCATGAAAAAAATTGAAACTGAGGATAAATAAGGGAAAAACCAAAGTTATGGTGTTTGAGCAAGGAACTGGTAGTACTGAATGTAATATAAGTCTAAATGGCACATTTATTGACCAGGTGAGTGAGTTTGTGTATTTAGGAAGCATGTTTGACAGAGAACAAATTGGATGGTGAAATTAGTACGAGAGTGAATTCTTCATTGAAAGTCATAGCTGCTCTGGGAGGTTTTCACATGAATAATGGGTTTTCAAGAGTCTTGCATGGCTGTGTATGAAAGTGTAATTGTTCCTACTCTGATGTAAGCCAGTGAAACGTGGGTATTGCAGAAGAAACATAAGAGGAGTTTTTGTGCTGGAGAAATGCGTTACTTACGGGGGGGGGATGTTTTACAGTTGTCTGATGTGAAGCAAAATGTTATTAGCAAGGTAGATACTAATGTGCGTTGGTGGTTTGGCCACGTTGAAAGAATGAGTGAGGAGATGCTTACTAAGAATTTTTTTAGCCCAAGTGACAAGAAGGAAAGGCAGAGGAAGGCCAATAAAGCCATGGGAGGATCAGATTCAGGAGTTGTCTGCATGAGAAAAATATATGTATGAAGTATAGAAGATATTGTGTGCATCGTGTGATGGATGTCAGTGAAGCCCTAGTTGTATGTCAAGATCGCTGTAAATGGAGAAGTTTGATATGGCAACAGTAAGTAAATAATCAGTTAAAAAAAAAAATTCTGGTAGTTTTCCCTGCAGAGTTTCTATTTTCACGTACGAGTGCTGGTCTAATGCCGTGACTTGACCTGAGGAGCTGCACACATCCATTTCCAAACCCACCCACGTCCGCACGGCAAATGATAGTGCACTGTTCTGACACCACTGCATTGCCGAGTCTTACCTGACATGACACAATCATTTTCCTGATTGCATCATTTGCTTCAGTTTTACATTAACGTGTGCAGAACTTTTGTTATGATCCTCGTAGAACATTTCCTTCTGATTGACTATATTGGAGTGACATAATATTGACTGAAAGTCTGTGGAAAAGCACAGAACAGTATGAGATAAGTAATTTGTTGAAAAATAAGTGAAAGACCTCTCTAAATGAGACATCCAGCAGGTTCTGGATATTGTTGTTTGTTCAAATCTCATCACTATCTCTTGGAACTGACAACTCACTTCTGTATTTCCCCTTTCTGTATATGCATGTAACAATTATTCAGTTATAACAAGATGAAATTAAGTACTAAATTGAAATCTTGAGCTCATAAGTTTGACTGTCATTTTGCAATTTAAACTATGAGATTATTAAGTGCATACACACACACACACACATACATATCACTAAGCTGTTCCCTGAGATTCAGAGGTTAGCTCCAAAAATAAATACAAACTACCAGGTAATTTTTACTTACTGTAGCTGTACCAAACTTCTCCGTTTACAGCGATTTTGACATACAACTCTGGCTTCACTGATATCCATCACAACGCCCTACAAAAGTTCTTCTATACTTCATACTCGTAATCTTTTTCTCATGTAGACACTCCTGAATCTGATCCTCCCATGACTTCCTTGGCTTTCCTTTTCGTCCCGCCACTTGGGCTGAAAAGATTTTATTAGCAAGCAACCTCATCACTCATTCTTTCAACATGGCCAAACCACCAAAGGATATTGGTCTCCATTTTGCTATGAGATGACTAAGTGCAAAATGCAGATCTTGAACTCATAATGTTAACCACAGTTTTATAATATGCATACCCTTTATTCAGGGTGCGCACGCGTGCTTGAAAACCTGGAAAGTCCTGGAAAATCATGATTACGTTTTCAAGGCCTGGAATATCCTGGAAAACGGTATTTTTTTAATGCTGTCTTGAAAAGCCTTGAAATTTGAAATTAGTGCTTAAAAAAATGCCCTTTTAGGAAATCGTGTTACTGACTGTTACCCCTTAATTTTTTTAAGTTCCTCTCCTCTGTTCTCAAAGAAACCGCCGGCTACAGTGGTGTTTCGGATGTGCCCAAATCCTAATTTGGCTGGGGGGAGCACTACTTCCAGTGCAATAAAATTGGATGATTACTAGCAGGTCTGTTAGGGAAGGGGAGCTTGATGCATTCTCTAGCCCTGAGCTTGATGTCCGTCCGACAACTACTGAGAACAACAGAAGGGAAAGAAGAGACATTTAGCATTTGCAAGGGGGTCGCGTGTTTACCAAGTCAGCTGGCATCCACCAGTGAAGAGTATGCCTGAACAACACATTCATCTGCTCCTTGTTTATTGCATTAAGACGCTTGCTTCCGGCCCACCCCTCAAGAGACTTCGGCTACTTATGATAAAAAATAAGAAAACTATCTTTGCGAATTTTTCACAAAAGTGGCTGAAATTTTTACATTTACTATAATTGGATTACAGAAGCTCACTCCCAAAATTCCATTTGAATCGGTTTAAAACTTAAAAAGTTAGCATTGGAAATTTTTATTATGTGTGCCTCTTTAGACAGAGCCTTGAGCAGAAAGGGTGTTACCACAGCAACGGTTGATTGACAGCTGGGAGCGCTGATCCGAAGCCCTTGGTTGGGAAGAAAGCAAACACCTGTTTATCACTTCCACGGCTCAAAAGGACTAAGAGATATTTTCAGAAATCCATTTTCCGGAATTTTGAAAATAACGCAGTAAAATTTTTACAGTGGTTAAAATACATCACAATAAAGTTCTAGTGCAAATTTCGCCGAATTCCGTTTGAAACTTTAGCAGATGCAAAAAAAAAAAAAAAAAAAAATCTTCCGTTGCAAAATCGGATTCAAAAAAAAGAAACGGCAATTATAAATTACGGGAAAAGCAAGCAAATTATTTTTTTTTAGATGCCATGGTTTATTTAAACAGAGTGATCCTTAAATTTTGTTTCTGTGATGATATGGACTCTATTTTAATTACAAACATACATTTTTATTCAGATGTCTGAGTTACTGTTTTAATAAAAAAAATCTAATTAAAAAGTTTTCAATGGATTTAGGCGAAATTCAGCAGATAAACGTATTTTAGTAAATTGCAACGTTATGACGTAAATTTGGTCATTTTGTCGAAAATTGGGCAGCATTTTTTTTTTTGCGTTTTCTCCTATAGTTAGGGTGAAGGAGGAAGACACTTCAGTGAGCTGCAGGTGGTGATTTATGGCGATGTGCCAAATGAAAAGAAGCCGTTCCATCAGGACATTCCAGAGGTTGAGTGTGCGTGGACGCGTGCTCCTGCTGTTTGAACTTAATCGGAATGTTTTCGGGAGGGGGAGAAATATCCGTTTCAGCTTTACAGCTTTCAGGCTCCTTTTTTTTTCTTGGTAATAAATAAAAACCATAGTTGCTGCATTCACCATTGATCCATATTCGCATTTCTTGAATATAAACAGCAGACAATCGGAAACATGGTGTTGGGTGGGTCTTGATGTTCTTCATTTGTATCTGCTGAATTTTGTTCTGTGGGAATACGGAATGAGTTATACTGTGAATACATACAAAACTACATATTTTTGAGCTGAAAAAATATGTCTACTTGTACACAGTAGCTAAGGTGTGAACTCAGACGAAGACAATTGGACATATGGACGTCTGATTCCATAAAAAAATCAACCCTTTTTATTATACACGACAGGTAAAAAAGAAAAACATTACATGTTTTTAAACATTATAAAGGAAAGCGGATTTTTGAAACACCATGACTTGATGATATTAATTTCTGAAAGTTTTTTTTTTTTTCGATTTTAATTTCTGAAATCTTTTTTTTTTTTTCAATTACAATACACTGTAACATGATACCTGTGTGTTGTATCCCTTAGT
The DNA here is from genome assembly GCA_039090855.1 of Macrothele yani. Taxonomy (NCBI): domain Eukaryota; kingdom Metazoa; phylum Arthropoda; class Arachnida; order Araneae; family Macrothelidae; genus Macrothele; species Macrothele yani. Next base: position 48,140,916 of record CM077004.1, read on the forward strand.
TGTATGGCAGATTTTCAGTTGGCCGATATCCGCGATCGTAAGTGGTAGTTACATTGCTATTGTTGATGATGACAAGATAAATACTGGAGTAATGTAGAATGTTGCATAACGTAAAAAAGAAATCGCCCCCTTCGAACTTTTATGCGGTTATCATAGCTGATCAACCATTTCATTCCATGAACATCAGCACATTTCAATCATTTGACCATTGGGGGTCTGACTGAATTCAGCAGTGCTTAAGCGCCTAGCGCAACGAGAACATGCTAATTATGGACAGTTCTATTCCCTTCCCCCCTATCATCCCTAATCCATTTGCATCTTTCATCATTTTTATTACTTAAAACTGAAATTGCTTTTAAAAACTAATTTGAGCATGATACTGTAAAGCGTAGTAATCATCCTGGAATTTTTTGTATATGGCCTGGAAAAGGCCTGGAAAGTCCTTGAATTTTTTCCCCCAAAAAGAGTACGAACCCTGTTTATTGCACATGCAATTATTCTGTTACATAGAAAAACCGATTTGGCCAGCAGAACTCTTTTTTAAATTGCATAAGTTCAACTTTATTACCTCCTCCTAGCTTATGTGAAAAAATATTGCAAACTTCATTGGTATACTTTGATTTGTATATTATCGAAGACTTTACCTAATTTATAAACTAAAGCATTTTCTTTTAATGGCGTAAAACTAATGCACAACTTAAGCCGAGCTCGCGCTCCACCGGGATTCTTCGTCTGAGCTAAGCTTTCAGTGCCTTTATAACGAAGTAAATTTCTCCGTCATTTTCGGTCTACGCCGGGATTCGAACCCAAGGCCGCTCGCTTATTCCGGAACAAGTCGCTCTATCAACTGAGCTACGCAGACGATTATTCTGATTCCTATCTGCCTTTATGTCGTGTGCATCCTTCTGGCAGGTACGTCACATCTCCTGGTACGTTACATCATCTCCCCCTTATTTTTTTTTTTTTTTTCCGAAGTGCTGCTCTGAAATTTCCTGTCTCGCGGTGTGGAAATAACATCACACCAATGCGAGATTTTGAACGGTCGGGTCATCCGGATAGTTCGGGCGCCATTATAACGAAGTAAATTTCTCCGTCATTTTTATCCGGGCCAGGATTCGAACCCGAGGCTGCTTATTCCGGAACAAGTCGCTCTACCAACTGAGCTACGCAGACGATTATTCTGATTCCTATCTGCCTTTATGTCATGTGCGTCCTTCTGGCAGGTACGTCGCATCTCCTGGTACGTTAAACCTTCTTAGAGATAGCAACTTACAATGTCATTACAAATTGCTATCTCTAAGAAGGCTTTGAAAGCTTAGCCCAGATTAAGCCTCCCAGTGGAGTGCGAAAGCTCGGCTTAAATTGTGTATTAGTTTTACGCCATTAAAAGGAAGCGTTTTAAGTTCAATTTGCGTAGCTAAGTCATGTGTAAAGGTATTTGGGCATATGTCTTTGTTGTGTATTATGCAATTGGTAAGGTCTTTAAAAAAATTGCAAGGGAAGTGCTTAAAAAGTCCTTATTTTTTAAATTGCAAGGCAAGTGCTTGAAAAGTCCTTATTTTTAAATTGCCAGGGAAGTGCTTGAAAAGTCCTTATTTTTAAATTGCAAGGGAAGTGCTTGAAAAGTCCTTATTTTTGTGGGAGGAGTGGGAGCCCCACCCTCCCCCAAAATAATATATATATATATATATATATATATATATATATATATATATATGTATTCAAAAATGAAAGGCTCTCAGTTATGATAATCTTATAATCTTTGCACCATACTTATTAAAAGATTTATTTGGCAACTTTCTTGTAATTAATATCCTCTTTTTCTTAGCCATGGGTAGAAGAATCAGGTGAAGGTGATCATCTATTGGCAGCAGTGCTTGCTTCTTTGTGTGGCCCATCCATCAGGCTTACTTCAACTCTTCCAGTTATGTTGGATATTGATCCTGTTGCAGATGTATCATCACCATGCAGTCCAGACTCAAACCAAGTAACCAGTCCAGTTCCATCAAATGGTCATACCCAAGAGATGTCTCCTGGTATTGGTAGTATGGAGGCCCATCGTTATCCAATTTTGGTTGAGTGTATCACCCTCAGATCAGAGGTAACATGTTCAAACTTTTAATTGATTTTTGTTTATCTGTTAAAATTAAAAAAATTAACAATTTAAAGTGTGAGAATAAAGTATAGAAGAGATGTGGTTGGTCTTATTGAGAATCAAAATATCACAAGCACAGTCAAATTGAAAAGTGTCACTAGAAGAGTTATGCAAGTATTTAAATATTGAATATGATATAATGCAGCATAAACTTTTCAGAATTACCAGGTAATTATAAAGAGATAAAGAACAGTTGCGTAAACATGGTGGGGTTAAACAGGGAAAAGATGAAGTTAGCCAGGGAATTTGAAAAAGTTTAACCTAAATATGGCAGGTGCCATTGAGGCCAAGAAGCATATGTCGAGAGGTGTTCATGATAGTACAGTAGAAATATATTTCATTTTTGATTTAGCTGCCAAACATGGTTATCCTAAATACATGATAAACTGAGTCTATTGAAGGATTTCAAATGTGATAAATCTACATGTTTGATCAAAGACCATAAATCAATAAAACGTTTTGTTGGTACAATGGAACAGTACCCAGACATTACCAATGTATTGACACACACTTGTATGAAGTATGATATTCATTTTGGCATTAGATCCAGAAATCTATTCTCACTTGTTAAAGACTGAGAACAACCTGATATTTTGTATAAATGGGGCGTGCATAATATACCTTTAATAGATGTTTCCAATGGTAAACACACGAGTAACTAAGTCAGCTCTACAAGACGTAGCCTTGAGACTCAAGTGCAGGAACCATAAATACGACATCCATGCTAACCACAGTAATACAGCACTCACCGGAAATTGTAGCACAAGGAACTGTTCAACCAGACTGGAACAACATTAAATTATTACATATCCCCGCATCAATATGCTCATTGCATGTAACTGAAAGCTTATACATCGAAGCCTTTGGGGACTGCTGCTGTAACGACAACTCCCCGGTTGACTTACCCAGGGTTTAGAAACTACTTATTACAGCTATGAACTTGCATAATATATCTTGTTAACCATGTGAAGTATGATAAAGATATATATTTTGTATATTTTTGCACCCTGTTTACCATATTCCCACATGGACCTAGCCTGATTTGTGATTTAGTCATGATGTGATGGCAACACTACGATACCCTTGCGACACTGCTCCACTCTTGGCACGTCATCACACCCAGACAAGTATATGGGAGCACAGCAGCAACTGTTCTCCTCCATCTGAAGACAGGTGCGACTGTCTGCCCGAAAGTGCTTACGGGTTTTTAATCTTTAACTATGTAAATATCTATCATCTTTTAAAATTAAAGTATCTTGCAAAGAAGGTGTATGTTTTCAATGTATAGTACAGTAGCTTTTGATAACATACTGGCTTCCATGTAGATCAGAGTCAGTGCAAGACTCCAATAAAAAGCAGATAATGAGTCAGTGTAATAAAAGACAGTATATAATATGATCGTAGAAAATTTAGTCGGAGAACAAAAAAAAAAAAGTGAAAAAGTACAAGATGATCGGAGAAAATTTAGTCGGAAAAAGTCAGAAGTCAGAGAAATTTTAGTCGGAAACAATTTAAGAAAATATTTCAGTATGATCGAAGAAAATTTTAGTCTGTGTGTAATGTAATCAGTGTATAATATGATTGGAGTCAGTGCACAACTCCAATAAAAGCAGATAATTATTCAGTGCACGAGTCTGTGTCCTGCTTTCAAACTTATTCTAACGGCAAGACTATGAAGTGGAAGATGCAGACTGTACTTCCACAGCATAATGTAGTTCCAAACAAAGAATACCTAACTGAGAAGAAGTTAAGGCTTGGCAAGATGCAATTAACACTGGCATATCCTGGATTACAAGATACAGTGCACAGAAACGAACATACAGGCTGATGCCGGAGCAGACAGCGCATGCATGTTTGTGTCATTTTGTTGACTTCAATTTTTCTAGCGTCTAGTTCGGTGTTGCAGGCTATGTGCTATACGAAGCCAGCTGATCTACTCACAGCATGTGATTGTTACCATCTTAGTAGCATAATCACTTGCAAATCAGATGTTAGTTTTGTTGCACCAATTGCGTTAAGGCTTTAGTTTGGTCTTCAGTTTTTCAAAAACATTTTTAGAAATACCAAATACTATGGATTGTCTGCATTTTGTACAGATTCTCTTAGGCCTAACTATAATATTTGCTAAAATTTAATTTAAATAGCAATATTAATTGCTATTTCATATTTGTTTCACCAAAATAAGGGGTGGGCAGGATATCAGAAAACAATAACACACACAAACGCACACACACAATAACTGCTTTAAGCAAATAGTCATCAGATCAAAGGAAACAATCGTGAATCAAAGAAAAGCTTTGCTTCCATAGTCTCCTAATGCCTTCTGTTCCTGAATGTCTCCTTTCTGGAAGAGCATGTAAGTTACCAGGATGTGGTGGTGCCATTTTCACCTGTTTTACGTTCTCTCAACGGGAGTTGACGTTCTTCACGCGCAGCTTTATATTCTTTGGTTCCAAATTAAAAGCTTGTGTTCAAGCTTGAACTGGGACAAAGAAAACATAGTTGGTTTAAATGTTGCGTGCATGTAAATTAAAAAAATGAACACCTCAGTTTTGTGCGTGTTTACAAAAAATACAGATAGTCACATTTTGGTGAAGTGATTGTCACAATTGTTTGGCCATGTGCAATCAAGAGCTATACCTAGATGATATTTTACTATCCTCCATCCTTTAAATAATACATGTCAAACTATTGGTAATTCCATAGAGACTGCATCATTGCATGTGAACTTGCTGGAGCAGATTTTAATTATTTCCCTAATTACAGGCTCTTTGAAGTTAGTGTACAGCAATTCTTCCAACATTATTCCATAATGGAGTGGACAAAGCAGTGCATGACTTAACCGGCAAGTGCCTTATTCTGCATGCCCTGTTTCACACTTTTCATGTGTTCTTTAGATCTAGTGGTTAAGGATATCACTTTATCATTCTGATGTATAATGTTTTTGTTGTTAAGGTATATTAACAGTATAGTGTACACACCTGCTTTTTCTTTCTTGTATTTTCTCTCCATGCAAGATGTTTTATACTATAAAGGAGTCTGATTTTAAAGCTGTGATGATCTTATATTTACATACTAGATTCTTCTGCCAATATGTAAAGCCTAAGATACATGTGATGGATCCTGCGTATCTCATTGTTTTAGTTGATTTTATTACCACAGGCATTACACTATTCTTTTCATTTCTGTGTATTCTATCTATCGCCTTTCTTTATATCCATTTTTTTTACACCTTTTACTATAGATATTCTTGATTTCTTTCATATGTAGGCTGTCTTGTTTGCATACATTAGACTCTGTGGAACTATGCTCTAAATACAGCAACTATGTTGTACTCTTCAGGGCAGTGTGAATCAGGAGGGATGAGGTGGGGTACCATGGTTGGTTTGTAATACACATTGAAATCAAATCTGGATGCTCCATTTCTTTTGAGCATGACATCAAGATAATTAAATGTTTCATTCCCTTCAAACTCAATGATGAAATTTTATCTTACTGTGTAGGTAGTTAATCTTATGCAAGGAATAGTTTAATTCTTCCACTTCATGTTCCTATATTGTGAAGAATGTATCTCGATAATGGTTTCATACTCAGGGTTTCTTAATAGAGTTTAGAAAGATGCACCCCTTTGAGTTGTCAGTTTCAAAAAATCATTTTTATTTCTTATAGGTTCTGATTCTTTGCAGTTTGCCTGACTGCTGCCATGAAAAAACTTCACTGTGGAGAGTACAAAAGATTGCGACTTATACTGTGTTACATCACTGAATAAGCTGATTTATACTATTCTTATAAGTGTTGAGAACTTACGTGCTCTATGGAACTATGCTTTAAATTCAGATGCTAATACACGTCAGGTTGGAAGATTGAATCTTACCAAAGTAAGGTAAAGTTTATGGAGGTTAACTGGGGAAATTAGGCAAAAATGGCAGCCGCCAGAGCGTTTTGGTTCAGTGGAACAGGTTTAAAAGATCGATGCTGTGTCCAGGTAAAGTATGCATGGTGCTGCTGTTGATAAAGATGTGTCAGTCTGAACCAGCAAAAATTAATAAAGCTGTCAAAGAAAATGTAGTTTTTTAAGCTGTTTGTAAACAGGCTAAGTGAAAAAATATTTTCTGTAAAGGCAAAGTAGTGTTTGTTTGGAAAGTATAAATGAAGGTACATGCAGATTTCGTGAATTATGTTGAAAAGAATATCCAAAACTGTTTGTAGTGATTCTTCTTAAATATGTGAGGAAAGATGTAAATATTTTGTAATCCAGGTTTAATTGGGTTAAACATGAAATTAACACATTTATTTTTTGACAAAGTAGGCACAAACTCAAGTAAAGATATAAAAAAAAAAAAAAAAAAAAAAGAATGATGTCATCTAGTGGGTGTTAAGCTCTTTTATGTTCCAGATTTTAACCATCAAAGCTAATACTGAGTCACTATTTTTTATCTAAAAAATGTGTTTAGCTCATTATCATGAAAACAAGGGATATATAGGTTTTCAAATGAATGATAGGTTTCAGACTTACTGCCATTCAGAGGCAGAGCTATTCTTTCTAACCTTTGATACTTACTGTAGTTGTTAAATTTCTGTTCCCACTACTCCATGAAAAAATGCCAGGGTTAATCAAAATGCTGTGTATTTGAAAGTTTTATAACCAGATTATCTCTGGTTTACTGTGATTTTTATTAAAATAATAATAAGCCTTTTCTCCATTAGTAATCAGGTAGTACTGTGCAGTTAGGAATGGTGTCAAAACATGTCTTTCACTAAGTCTTAATTGCCATCTCTTGTAGTCCTTATATTGACCTAATTTCTGTATGCATGTACATTTTCTTTATTGACTTGTGTTTTCTGCATCAGCAAGTTTGGTTACACATTTGTCTCTTGTAGAAAGAAGGCTGCAATCCAGGTCCCTGTAGCTTTAAGGAAGTTTTAGATCGTCTATTGTCCATCATTAAACAACCAGTAGAAGCTTTATTGCATCAGGTAATTTTTTTTTCTTTTTATTTTTATTTTGGATAGTAAATTTCAACTTTATAAGATCTGCACTATTTATTTTTTATTTTTGTTGGTTTTACTAAATAGCTTTTTCTCTCTCCCCAGGCTCCATTGAAACACTCCTCAAAGCTAATAACAAATGCTTGTGCTTTACTTGCCGTGATAGTTGCAGAATTGTCATACCAAACAACGGGAGCAGTGGTATGTTATCTCAGGTTTCATTATTATTCTTTACTGTTGTGTGTTCATTTCTGAAAATGTGGCACATATGTTTATATTTTTATTTAGTTTGGGATCAACTACTGCTGTAACTGTGAAACTGAGCTTAGGTTGTACCATAAATTTTAGCAACTTGCTAAGATGTGTGTAAAATAATGGTTTTAGATTTTGCATGCTTAAAAATAGACCCCCCCCCCAAAAAAAAAAAAAAAAAAAAAGAAATTATGGCAGTTCATGATGGGTTAAGTTAAAAAAAAAAAAAAAAAATGCTTTGAGTCTTAAAACATTTTTGTTATGGAATAAAGGAAGCCAGTAAGTAATTGTCATTCAGAGATGGTTTGTGCATTCATTAGTGGTTGTAATGTCAAAATGTCCATAGTAACAGTGAAATACAGATTTCCTTTTTCTTCAGTTTTATTGTATTTCACAATAGACATTTTTGTTATGTTTTAATAAATTTTGCACTCCTGAATTTTTAACATGAAGTGCTTGAATTTAGAAATTTTTTTTTTTTTTTTTTTGGCAGGATGTGTGGATGTTATGTTTTGAGTCTTTTCTCTTGTTAATTAGAATTTAGGTGTTGAAATTTGTTGCTTCTTAAATGTGTGATACGATGGTGGTTTTGATAGCTCCTTGATTTTTGCACTGATGTATGAGTGAGTTTGGGAAAAAGCAGCTGCCAAGATATCTGACCAACACCAACAGTGAGGTTTCACATGGGGCGACCAACTCAAAAAGGGGTTCCTAATCTCCTTCACTGTTCTGCTTTGTCTTTGGCAGTCACCTTTCTTTATACTTGCTGTCCTTCTGCACCTTACTTAATTCTGGAGCTATTCAATAGCACTGCACTTACCCTCTCAATATGGAACCCAGATTCAGTATTAAAGATCTGTTTAACAGCAGCATCTCTACAGCATTGTTCTGCCCTTTTTAAACTTCCCCATACACCCTCCCCTAATGTAGGTACATGACCCAATTCTGCCATTTTCGTTCCAAAGTTATGAAATGAACCAAGATTTTAATTTTTGTGAATTATACATTCAGCCAGTGAAGCCCTGCTAGTGTCAAATTTCATGAAGATCCATGGAACGACTAGCATTACTCAGCTAATAGGTTTCTTTTGCATATTCAAAACATGCCTAAAAACTGAAATAAGTGAAGTTAAAGTGAAAAACAAATATTTGGAAACAAAATATTGAATTATAACATTGTGGATTGTGACTGTCAAAATTTATATCTTTTGACACTATGGACATTTTGGTTGTTGACATTATGACTGCATACATTATAACTGTCAACAATGTTATGACACTGTCTACATTTTGTACCACACCCTTCGCATGCCATAATTACTTTTTGCATTGGCTAACCAGAAATAATTTAAACACATGCATATGTTAGTACAAAAGTAAATGATTTGGAAGTAAAACTTGATGCATTAACAGGGTTCGTTTGGTCCTTAGAAATTCTTAAAGGTGCTTCCAATACCTTTTATTTGCATTTCTAAGGTCCTTAAAAGTCCTTACTTTTTCAAATATATCCTTGATTTTTTTTTTTTTTTTTTTTTTTTTTTTCACCATCTTCATTTGTTCTTTTTCAGGCAGCAATAGTTTTGTTATTTAATAGGTGTGGATTGTTACATGTGTCACAAATATATATATATTTGGTGTGGTTCTCCATCGCCGATCACATTGCCAGAGATGCCCATGGATTTTCTGTACTATTGCAAATTTTTTATTAGAATCATGGTAGTACAGACATGCTGATGAAATTACAGAAAATCTCCATTTGATTTTTCTCCTTCAGAAACTAGCATGAAATTCTTCTGTGGATAAACTGAATTCCATCTTTTTCATCATTCATGTAACTGATGCAAAACTGCATAGAATTTTGGGGGTGATTGGTGTGTGTGTGGGGGGGGTCGTTTTCCATTTGGGGACTGTGAATTCTGTCGTTCCAAACTTTCGAAAATGGAAGTTAGACCAAGTGAAGATTTCTTCTGTAAGCTAAATTTTTTCTTCTCTAATGATGTTGCATCTTTCCAGTATTGTTGTTAAGCACCTTTTTTCCCCCCATAATTGTTTGTATTTCAGCTTAAAAATGTAGGGGCGATTTCCCAAAATGGAAGTCGGACTGAATGGAAGTTTCCCTGTAATTACTAATTCTGTTTCTCTCAATGATCCTTCTTCCCTCTATTGTTGTTAAATATAATTTTATTCCATGCATATTTGTATTTCAGCACAAAAATGGAAGAAACATTCTCCAAAACGGTTGTTAGACGGAGCAACAATTTCGCTGTAATTTCTGATTCTCGCAATGTTGTGTCTTCCCTGTATTGTTATTAATTCATTCCATGAATATTCGTATTTCAGTATGAAAATGGTGGAAAAATTTCGAAAAACAGAAGTTGGATGGAACAAAAATTCCTCCCGTGCCCATCCCCACCCTCGCTATGTTTCCACTTTCCTGTATTATTGTTAAATATAATTTTTTCCAAAAAATGTTTGCATTTCAGCTTGTTAAGGGAGGAGAAATTTTCCGAAGAACAGAAGTGACAAAATTAGAAAATTTGTAAAAACTGATGCATGGTGTGTGTGTTCATTTAACTATTATCTGGCAATGTGACTTTTTTCCTATCCTTAGGGGTGCAGTTTTGGTGCTCACTGCATGTGAATTTGTTGGTTTTTGAGGACATAAAGAGTTACACGAAAAGCAGGGTGCGCACGCGTGCTTGAAAACCTGGAAAGTCCTGGAAAATCATGATTACGTTTTCAAGGCCTGGAATATCCTGGAAAAACGGTATTTTTTTAATGCTGTCTTGAAAAGCCTTGAAATTTGAAATTAGTGCTTAAAAAATGCCCTTTTAGGAAATCGTGTTACTGACTGTTACCCCTTAATTTTTTTAAGTTCCTCTCCTCTGTTCTCAAAGAAACCGCCGGCTACAGTGGTGTTTCGGATGTGCCCAAATCCTAATTTGGCTGGGGGGGGAGCACTACTTCCAGTGCAATAAAATTGGATGATTACTAGCAGGTCTGTTAGGGAAGGGAGCTTGATGCATTCTCTAGCCCTGAGCTTGATGTCCGTCCGACAACTACTGAGAACAACAGAAGGGGAAAGAAGAGACATTTAGCATTTGCAAGGGAAGGGGGTCGCGTGTTTACCAAGTCAGCTGGCATCCACCAGTGAAGAGTATGCCTGAACAACACATTCATCTGCTCCTTGTTTATTGCATTAAGACGCTTGCTTCCGGCCCACCCCTCAAGAGACTTCGGCTACTTATGATAAAAAATAAGAAAACTATCTTTGCGAATTTTTCACAAAAGTGACTGAAATTTTTACATTTACTATAATTGGATTACAGAAGCTCACTCCCAAAATTCCATTTGAATCGGTTTAAAACTTAAAAAGTTAGCATTGGAAATTTTTATTATGTGTGCCTCTTTAGACAGTGAGCCTTGAGCAGAAAGTGTGTTACCAAAGCAACGGTTGATTGACAGCTGGGAGCGCTGATCCGAAGCCCTTGGTTAGGAAGAAAGCAAACACCTGTTTATCACTTCCACGGCTCAAAAGGACTAAGAGATATTTTCAGAAATCCATTTTCCGGAATTTTGAAAATAACACAGTAAAATTTTTACAGTGGTTAAAATACATCACAAAGTTCTAGTGCAAATTTCGCCGAATTCCGTTTGAAACTTTAGCAGATGCAAAAAAAAAAAAAAAAAAAAAATCCGTTGCAAAATCGGATTCAAAAAAAGAAACGGCAATTATAAATTACGGGAAAAGCAAGCAAATTATTTTTTTTTAGATGCCATGGTTTATTTAAACAGAGTGATCCTTAAATTTTGTTTCTGTGATGATATGGACTCTATTTTAATTACAAACATACATTTTTATTCAGATGTCTGAGTTACTGTTTTAATAAAAAAATCTATAATTAAAAAGTTTTCAATGGATTTAGGCGAAATTCAGCAGATAAACGTATTTTAGTAAATTGCAACGTTATGACGTAAATTTGGTCATTTTGTCGAAAATTGGGCAGCATTTTTTTTTACGTTTTCTCCTATAGTTAGGGTGAAGGAGGAAGACACTTCAGTGAGCTGCAGGTGGTGATTTATGGCGATGTGCCAAATGAAAAGAAGCCGTTCCATCAGGACATTCCAGAGGTTGAGTGTGCGTGGACGCGTGCTCCTGCTGTTTGAACTTAATCGGAATGTTTTTGGGAGGGGGAGAAATGTCCGTTTCAGCTTTACAGCTTTCAGGCTCCTTTTTTTTTTCTTGGTAATAAATAAAAACCATAGTTGCTGCATTCACCATTGATCCATATTCGCATTTCTTGAATATAAACAGCAGTCAATCGGAAACATGGTGTTGGGTGGGTCTTGATGTTCTTCATTTGTATCTGCTGAATTTTGTTCTGTGGGAATACGGAATGAGTTATACTGTGAATACATACAAAACTACATATTTTTGAGCTGAAAAATATGTCTACTTGTACACAGTAGCTAATGTGTGAACTCAGACGAAGACAATCAGATATATGGACGTCTGATTCCATAAAAATCAACCCATTTTATTATACACGACAGGTAAAAAAGAAAAACATTACATGTTTTTAAACATTATAAGGGAAAGCGGATTTTTGAAACACCATGACTTGATGATATTAATTTCTGAAAGTTTTTTTTTTTTAGATTTTAATTTCTGAAATCTATTTTTTCTTTTTTTTTTTTTCAATTACAATACATTGTAACAGGATACCTGTGTGTTGTATCCCTTAGTTGTATGGCAGATTTTCAGTTGGCCGATATCCGCGATCGTAAGTGGTAGTTACATTGCTATTGTTGATGATGACAAGATAAATACTGGAGTAATGTAGATTGTTTCATAAAGTAAAAAAAAAAATCGCCCCTCCTCCCCCTTCGAACTTTTATGCGGTTATCATAGCTGATCAACCATTTCATTCCATGAACATCAGCACATTTCAATCATTTGACCATTGGGGGTCTGACGGAATTCAGCAGTGCTTAAGCGCCTAGCGCAACGAGAACATGCTAATTACGGACAGTTCTATTCCCTTCCCCCTATCATCCCTAATAATTGAGAGCGCATACTGTAGTTTCAAATATTCTGTATATGAGCTAGTTTTCACGCTGTTCGTTATGTTTTTCATTTAGAAATTACTAACCCTTTCGAACTGTAGGTTGCAGAAACGTTTATGCTTTGGTTTTTTCCATTTGTCCGTACGATAATTCACGTAAAAGGGGTTGGATTTTGGCGAAATTTTAGTATGCTGTTAGGTACAACCTAGGAACCTACCCTGTTGAAAATGGTCGAAATTAAATTCAAAGGCATAGATATAAGAGCAGTATTCATTCTCCAAGCTTGAAGCCCTACGTCCACTCCAGCTGGGTAAGTATGAAAGATTTGAGACTTGGAGGAGACCCAGTACAAAGTTTTGCTTCCCTCAGGCACTAAGTGTTTAACATTTCCTTTCCTCTGGTTTGGAGCCCAGCTGTAAGAAGTGATGCTTTGTAACAGTCTTTTAGCACAACACTCTGTCTACTGATTGGCATACAGGTCATAAAACAGTAACTTCACTAAGTGTTGTTTCCTTGTTTTGAATGAAGACTAAATCAATGCCAAAGCATTTGCAACCCAGGCTGCCTAAAGGACAAAGCTGGGGGAGCAGGAAAGAACATAGCAGTAAGACCCCTTTTTCTTTAATTACTTAAAATCTGGCCTATAGTAATTGGTCACATGTGTAGCCCCTTACTCAGGGGAAATTCTCAATTTTTAGTTGTGTGGTTCCTGATCTTAGATATTTTTTTGGTTTTCATTTACTGTTTCAGTTGATTTACCCATTTTTTTTTCACCCCCCCCCCATTAAATATGGGTAAGTGTACTTTTAGTGATCTTTGGCTAATAAATCCTAAATATGCTGGATGGATTAAAAAAGATGAAAGCAATTGCCATGTTGCAAAATGCATTTTTATCCATTAAAATAATAGATGTTTCGAATATGGGGGAATCCGCTTTAAGAAGCCACATGAAAGGAAAAAAACATAGTATGTTGACAGAAAGCTGTAAAAATGTTCCACTAACTGTTGATAAATTGCTATGTGTATCAAGTGATAAACAAGTACAGCCTATTGCATCCACATCTAATCCTCTGCATATTCCTCTTGAAAAAAATGCAACCATTAAAGCAGAAGCATTGTGGTGTTTAAAAGTGGTTAAATCCCATTACTCTTACAGGTCTTCTGCAGGTAATGATGCTTTATTCAGCCTAATGTTTTCTGACAGCAGAATTGCTGGAAACTTCAGCTGTGGCGAAAAAAAGTGTTCCTACATTTGTTGCTTTGGTTTGGCACCTCACTTTAAATCAGTGTTGGTTCAGGAAGTCGAAAATGAAAATTTTGTGATTTTGTTTGACGAAAGTTTAAACAAGTTTAGTCAGTCAAAACAAATGGATATACATGTTCGTTTATGGGAAAAAGGAACAGTTTCAACCAGATATTTGTCATCAGTTTTTTGGGTCATGCTAGTGCAGACATAATGATGGAAAAATTTCTTGAATGCATGGCGTGCCTCCCACTGTGTAACATTGTGCAGTTATCAATGGATGGACCCAATGTTAATTGGAAGTTTTTTGATATGCTGCAATCAACACTTAGTGCTGACTCAAATGTCCAACTCCTGAACACAGGGAGCTGTGGACTTCACATTGTAAACAATGCCTTTCGACATGGAGCCTCAGCAACAGGGTGGGAAATTCAAAAGTTGCTTTCATCATTATTTAGGCTTTTTAAAGATTCACCTGCAAGGAGGGAAGATTTTTCTAAAATAATATTAGCCAGTAAGAGGCCATTAAAATTCTGCCCACACAGGTGGCTAGAAAATACTCCTGCCTGCGAGCGAGCATTAGAAATTTGGGCAGACATTGAAAATTATATTAACCAAGTTGAAAAGAAGTGCATCAAGAATCCCCACACTGTATCATTTGATGCTATCAAAACTTTCACTAAAGATCCTTTTGTTTTGGCTAAACTGCATTTCTTCAATTCAGTTTCAAAACAGCTGGTACCATTTCTCAAGGCATATCAGTCAGATAAGCCAATGATGCCTTTTATGGCCACAGATCTTGAAAAGATGCTAAGAAATATGATAAATCGCTTTGTTAAAAGAACCGTAATGGCAGAAGCTAACTCTGCCTTAAAGCTGTTACAAGTAGACCTTACAGATGCATCTCAGTGTTGTCACTATAAAGAAATTGATGTTGGGTTTCAAACAGAGAAGGTATTGAAAGAATTAAGTGCTAAGAACATTAATGAACGCAAACTTACGGAGTTTAGAATGGAATGCCGAATATTTTTGCAAAAGCTAGTTGTGAAGCTATTGGAAAAAATCCACTTAAGTACTCCCTTGTTCGCCACATGAAGTGTTTAGATCCTCGGTTGATGTCAAAAAATAGTGAGACTTGTATTAAGAATCTAACATTCATTCTCACACTTCTTGTTGATGCTCATAGAATACAACCAGAATTATGTGATGGTGTAATATGGCAGTTGAAGGAATTTGTGACCAGTGTTGCAGCAGTAAAATCTTCATTCATAAACTTTGATCCAGAAGATAAACAACAAAGAGTAGACACATTATTGTATGAGTACATGTCTTCTACTAAAGCTTTTAGTGAACTGTGGAAAGTTGTGAAACTTCTTTTACTGTTGTCACATGGGCAAGCTTCTGTTGAGAGGGGTTTTTCAGTCAATAAGGAGCTCATTGTAGAAAACATGAGAGAGGAGTCAATTGTAGCACAGAGAATTATTTATGATCATATATCCTATGTAGGTGGTATTGATAAGGTAAATATCTCAAAATCCCTTCTGTTATCAGTTGGAGCTGCAAGGCAAAAATACATACATTATTTGGATGATAAGTCCAAAGAAAAGGAAAAAGCAGCCATATGTGGAAAAAGGAAAGCTATTTTAGATGAAATTGATAGCATAAAAAAGAAAAGGAAACTCATTGAAGGAGAAGTCAAAGAATTACTTAACTCTGCTGATGATTTAGCTTTAAAAGCTGAAACTACAAATAACAATACATACATTGTAAAATCTAATAGCTTTAGAAAAACTGCTCATGAGAAAAGAGCAGTACTTAAAAAAATGGATATGGAACTTGAAACCAAAGTCAGCAATCTTAAATCTGTATAAACATCCATTGATACTCCATATTTGTGGTATCTTCCAAGCATATAGAGAATTAATACTAAAACATAAAAATTTTATATTTGCACAATTTACAATAGAAATGAACTTTTTCTTCTTTCTTTGAAGCATGTTGAACTTCAAACCAGTTTGGATCTTTTATCTTCATAATTATTTAGTGTTTTTCATATGAAGTTCATGTAAATAGACTAATGAACTCTTCTGTTCCAAAAACTTATAACTTTCTGCAACTAACTTCCACAATTGGGCTTCTTATTGGACTAAAACTTTGGTAAGTAATATAAAACCTTATATATACTTGTACAGTAAATACTCATGGGCTCCTAAAACATATTTTTGCTGTACATTTTACTATGAATTTGTGGCCAAAACAATTCAATCAATTGTTCTTAATGCATTGATCAGATTTTGGTTTATATAACTGACAAACTTCCAATTTTTTTAAAAAAAGCTTTTAAAAACTTAATTCATATAATTGTCTTATGTTTTGGGAGTTGAACCAAAAGTGGTTATTCTGATTCTGGTTATGATTGAAGCTTAACTGGAGGTAGAGATTCCTTATGCTCATCATTTTTCATTTATGTAAAATACTTAAGAATATCCTAATTTATACCAATAAAAAACTGAAATTGTTTTATGTTTAAGGTTTTTATAAATAGTTTAGCTAGTTCCACATTTTGGGGTAGCACTTCATAAATTTAGTTTAGCAGTGATTTTGATTTAAAAAAAATAAAAGTAAATTGAGGCAATCTTGTTTGATATGAAAAATAATTTTTGGAAAGTAATATGAGGCAAGTGTACTGGTAGACATAAAGGTGGTTAGATTCTTTTGGGTTGGGTGGTGGGCCAGGACTTTCTGACTTCTATGATGAAACTTATTTGAAATTTGTTGCCATGTTCCTAAAATTACACTTTCTGTTTTAAACTCTATTGGTTCACCTTTCTATGATCGTCCACTCCCGAATCATTTCTTGAGGTGCATAGTGATTCCGTGGCTTATGCTTTTTGATTTAACATAACTGTACTACAATTGGGGGAAATTTTCCTCAAGTCTGGAACATATTCTGTCTAGTAATTAAGATTTTCATTGCCTTCAAAAGTCACATCCCAATATGCAGCCACCAGTGGCAGTTATTGGGAATGTTAAAAAGAAAAAAAAATCATTCCCATGTATGGAAACACTTTTTATCAGAGCTAGAATCCACCTGTGGGCATAACAGGCACATGCCCCATTTCAAAAAAAAAAAAAAAAGGGGGGGGGTTGAGTAAGTAGATAAGTGCTTTGCTTTGTCTCACGTTTCTTGTTTTCAGACATCACACTTTTTCACTTATGGATTTGCAACTCCACGTTTTGTCTTGCATTGGCCCGAACTTTTCAGTGATCCACACAGCAGTACTTCAGAACTGCTGTTTGTGATGTACTCTGACAGGCAAGCACCCCATCTCCCCCTTATGGGTCCTCCATGTTTTACCACAGTGTTTTTTGGAAGAAATAAATCTCAGATATTTTTTTACCAGTCCTCTGTTAGACGTGCGCCCTCCCATACTTAAATTCTGAATCTGCCCTCACTTTATTTTATAATAATTTCAGTTGTTATCAATAATAGTCTGATTACATGGAAGATAGTGCAGAATAGTGATGCAGCTAAAATGACTGATTAAATTAATCATTTTCTGATTGAGGGAAAGGATTTTCTGAATAGCCTTGTGGTAATTGCATCATGATTCAATTTAGCATTATTGGGTAATTCGCCAATTAAAAACTTTAAAAAGAAATGTAATGGGTAAAAAGCACACTCATCCATTTGCATCTTTCATCATTTTTATTACTTAAAACTGAAATTGCTTTTAAAAACTAATTTGAGCATGATACTGTAAAGCGTAGTAATCATCCTGGAATTTTTTGTATATGGCCTGGAAAAGGCCTGGAAAGTCCTTGAATTTTTTCCCCCAAAAAGAGTACGAACCCTGGAAAAGGAAATCTGTTATAGTCCATTTACACCAGTGGGCTGTGGATGAAATTTTCCTCTCGTTACTGCTGTAGTACAGCGTGGTTACTTGACGCAATGAATCTTGTTTGTTACCTCATATAATCCTCTCTAGCCACTGTTGCCTTTGAACATCAAATAGTCATTTGCAGCCACAGGAGGGCCACTGACTGCTTGTTTTTGGAGTTTGGGCATCACTTATTGTACCCCTTCCATTCTTCAATGAAGAAATATTCCTTGTAAATATGTTGGAAATTCGCTGGAATATTCATAGTTATCAGATAATAACTGATTATTCACAGCAATCATATTATAAATACTGAAATTCCATTTAATGCTTGCTGATTTTTCATGTAACATCCCTCAGAAAACCTGACAATTTCATCACCTAAAGCAGAAATCGAACCCACATCTCCCAATTTCTGTTCAAGTATGCTATCTGTTACACCACCCAGGCCAGCTAAGTTCAAGCAACTGAGCCTAAGCAACTATATCCGAGGAATGCTGTGAATATTCTGGTGATTTTCTTATGTATTTTATGAGGGGTATTTCTTCCTTCATTGAAATATCTGTGGTACTGGTGATTTCAGACCTACATCTTTTTCTGGATTGGAAAAGGGTCAAAATAACACTATGAGGAAGCAAAATTGCTTCAACTAGCACAAAGCTGAAGTAGGTTAAGATTTCTAAGCCATAGTTGCAAAGCTATAGTTGGTTGAACTTCATTGCGTTAGGTGGTGTAACTGATAGCATACTCGAATGGAAATTGGGAGATGCATGTTCGATTCCCACTGCAGGACAATGAAATTTCCCAAGTTTTCTGAGGGATGTTACATGGACATAGCTGCCAAGTGTCGCGGTTTTCCTGGATTCTGTCCGGTTTTGAAAACATTTTCCGGGAATCTGATTTTTCTACAAAAAAATCCGGTTTTGCGATTTTCTTATTTTTTTTTATTATTTATTTATTATGTATGTTTTTTTTTCTTCATTAATTTTATCAGCCATCATTTTTCTCCAGCGGCAACGCTGGCTGTGGGAATCGGTAACGCATGGGGAAAAAAAAAATATATATATATATATATTTTGTTAATCCACGACACTTCGAACGCCAAAGTAGTGTGCCCACAATGATAGCAAGACAGTCAAAGGCTTGGAAAGTTAAAGTACTGGTTTATGACGTCACACCCACAGCACTCGCAGCCAACAAGTGTGCGGCGCTTGAGCAGAACTTCGTGGGAGTAGAAAGGAAAGCTGTTAGTTTGCTAACGCTCAAGTTGAACGCCGCTTCCATACTTTGCTTGATCTTTCAAATGAAACAAGTTTTGTTGCAAGTTATTATTTCAGTTCACTATTCCAGAATGGATTCTTTTTTTTAAGAAATACTCAGAAAAATTTGATTTCTAAAAACATCATGCAAGGGTGAGTTTCATGCATATTGCACTTTTTGTAACATTGATTTCCCTGTTTCTCACTCTTGTCGTGGAGACATCTTCACACATGTTGGAACTAACAAGCACATAAAAAAAGCATGAGTGCAACATGAATCACTTTGTTTCGGTGCCAAATGATTTTCAAATGATTCATGCAGAAGTTCTGTTTACCGGATTTTTGTTGGAGCACAACATACCACTAGCGGCAGCTGATCTTGTTTCCTGATAGTTGTCAGGTATGTTTCCTAACTCCCCAGAAGAGTAAAAAGATATGCATGTGGCAGAACAAAAACTCTGCATATTGTTTGAGAAACTACAAAATATCATTAAAAAATGTCCTCTGTGCTATTAAAAGTGGACCATTTTGCTTTCGAAACTGATGGCAGTAATGATGCTGACAATCAACGTTATCCAATTGTAGTAACATACATGTACTTTGATAATCATTGCAAACTAGATGCACGCTGCTCTCTTTGCCATGCCTAGAAACCTGTTCAACAGGTGAAAATATTGCCAAACTTGTGTCCGAAGAATTTCAGTATCTTGGTATTCCGTGGATGAACTGTCTTTCCTTATAGTGTGATAACACTCCTGTTATGGTGGGGAGAAAAAAATGGCATCTCTCTAGAAAAAATAGTGTCTCACTCTCAAAAAATGAAACTCGTTAACAAGGTTTGTTGATCTTATTTTATACTTTAAGACTAATTTTATTGTAAATATTTCTTTATTTGTATTAAATAATTAACTGTAATAAAAAAAATTAAGAAACCTGTGATATATAATTCTATTATTTGTAAATATGTGCACCGCCGAACAATCTTTGATGTCTCGTATTTTGATTTTGAAAAGTTGGCAGCTCTGCATGGATTATCAGTAAAGAACTAGGAGCGCTTTCAGTATCTATAATCTGATTGCTATGAATAATCAGTATTTATTATCTGATTGTTATGAATATTACAGCTGTTCTTGCAGAGCCCAGAGTCTGCTGTTTTTGAGGTGCTTGCACCTGGCTGCTTAGCTCCCACTCTTGTGCATCTTTCAAAGTTGTTGCAACTTTGAAAGATCATGAGTTTTTCCATAACTCATGAAGAATCATGAGTTTTTCCATATTGCCACTGTCTATGCTTTGTTTGTGCCTGAATTCTTTTGCAGCAAGCTATTTATAAAATCATCTCAGCATCATAGTTGCTTACGTAGGTAAGGATGGCATGTTCGATTGCTGATTGGGTGTTCTTAATAATTTGCTACTTCAGTGTAGGTTCAGTCCCACTAAGCAGCAGCTTGCTGAGCCTTTTGTGCTGGGTAAAAAGTGGAAATAATTAGGTGCGGGAGCATTTAATGTTCTGCTTTATAGCAAAGGAAGAAAAGTAATGAAAAATTAGAGGCATAGCAGTATATGGCTTCCCATAAAGATCTGTAAGTTGTAGACTATCTAAATACTTACTACTGTGACTGGTGCAGTCCTACTAGATACCAGAACACAGTAACAGGGAACCGGGCAAATATACTTTCATATATTTCACCTGAAGTGAAATGAAACACGAAAGTATAACATTTTTCATGAAAAGAGTTTTTTTTTTCTGCTGTGAGTTCCATGTGAATGTGGTCTGTCATATGCCAGTCCCTCAGGTCCTTATGTTTCCAACTGAAAGAACCTGAAGCATTTATAAGGACCTGTGTCTTAAAGAAATCTTCCACAGCTCAACACTGTTTGAATTTCTGTTCAAAGAAACTTAACTGATTGACACTTCTGCCTCAGTCATGAAGTGTGATATTTTAGAAGCTTTTCACTTATAGTACCAGACATTTAATCTGGGAAGCTCCAGACTGGTACATTGCCAATTTTCTGGGATTTTCAGGTCCATGATCTAGTATGTGTGAATCATGTGTTATGTAATATGTGCCCCTTGACACAATGAATATGCCTCAAGCTAAATCATAATCAGTTTTCAAGGTAAGAAACGCAAATAGTACATACTGTATAAAATAAATTTGTTTGAATGCATTTTTAGTTAGGTTGCGTTTCAATTGATATTTTTCTAGCTTTGCAAAATTACTGTAATTTTTTTGTCTTAATTTTCCTGCAGATGAGCAGATTAATTTTTATATATATTTTGAAAAAACAAACAAAAAAATAATGAAATGAAAATTTCTTTATCCTTTTCCCCTAAACGCTTAGATTTCATAGTTGACAGCATATCTGTTGCACGCTTGACAATAAAACTGCTCTGAGCCAGGTTTCATTGCTTAAGGAATGACAAAAATGAATAACAATCCAATCAAGTAAATAAAAGAATTTAATTTTACACAAAACTATTTTTATGACATTACTCTTTCATTGGATGATATGCATAGCATCTAATAATAGTAATAATAATCTTGAAGATACCCTGTTGTTTTAGCTTCATGTGCTTTTCCGAGATGTGGCTGCTCCTGGCAACAGCTGTGGCAATTGCGTAAATGTATTAAAATTTTTTGTGGCTAGTTAAAAAAACAAAAAAAAAACTATTAATGTGAAATTTAGGGGGTCTATTTGCACACACATCACTAAGCTGTTCTTTGAGATTCAGAGGTTAGCTCCACAAAGAAATGCAAACTACCAGATAAATTTTTAACTGATTATTTACTTACTGTTGCCGTATCAAACTTCTCCATTTACAGCGAGCGATCTTGACACGCAACTAGAGTTTCACTGACATCCATCATGTGATGTACCCAAGACCTTTTATACTTCATACCCATTATCTTTTTCTCATGCACACTCCTGAATCTGATCCTCCCATGACTTTCATAGCCTTCCTCTGCCTTTCGTTCTTGCCATTTGGGCAAAAAAAAAATTCTTAGTTAGCATCTTATCACTCATTCTTTCAATTTGGCCAAACCACCAAAGCATATTAGTGTCCATTTTCTTAACATTTTGCTTCACATTATGCAACTGCAATAAATCTTCATTCCTCACACAATTAGAATGTGTCTTGCCCCCCCCCCCCCCCCCCATAAGTAACTAATTTCTCCAGCACATAAACAACTCATGTTTTTTCTGTAGTACTCGGCCTTCACTGCCATACATCAGAGTAGGAATAATTACACTTTCATACAGTGCCATATGGGACTCTCTTGAAAACCCACCATTCCTGTGAAAACCCACCATTCCTGTGAAAACCTCCTAAAGCAGCTGACTTTCAATGAAGAATTCACTCCTACTAATTTCACCATCCAATTTGTTCTCTCTGTCAAACATGCTTCCTAAATACACAAACTCACTTACCTGGTCAATCACTGTGCCATTTAGAATTAATTATACCAGTACATTAAAAAAAGTTCCTGAACTTTTTGAATATTTGCCAAATGTCAGTAAATTACATTATTCCCCGCTGAGCAGGCAAAGAGCATGATGTGACTGACCAGCCAGAACCGTATGTGCGTAGTTCATGATTCCAGGCATTCGAGGCTCTCCGTCAAGAGGACAACGATGTCGAATTTTGAACAGCATTAAAGTGTAAAATTTTGTGTTCTGCTTGGAAAATCTTTCGCCGAGACTTTTCAAATGATTAAGCCAGTGTAAGGTGAGTGCAATGAGCCGAACTAAAGTTGACGAGTGGCATCGACTATTCGAAAACGGGTGACACTATCAAGGATGATGAGAGGTCAGGATGACCTTCAACATCCACAATGGATGAACAAATTGCCATTGTAAAAGAAATTGTGAAAAATGAGCATTGAAAAAACTGTTGCAGAATTTGCTGGTATTGCAGTTGGAAGTTGCCATACCATTTTAACAGAAAAACTGGGCATGCATCACGTGTGCCAACAAATTGTTCCCAAAAACCTGATGCAAGAAAAAATGGATGAGCGCATGCAAGTTTGCGTGGATAACATCGATGCAGTAGATTCAGATCCTGATCTCTTGAATCGATTGATCACTGGCGATGAGACTTGGTGCTTTCTGTACGACTCCCAATCCAACCGACAGTCAAAAGTGTGGAAATCACCTTCGTCACCACGACCCAAAAAGTTCGAGGCTGACCGCTCCAAAGGAAAGGTCTTGTTAAGTTTTCTTCGATTGCAAGGGGGTCGTACACAAGGAATTCCTTCAACATGGTCGTACAGTCACTAAAGAAGAGTACATCAACGTCCTGAAACGTCTCCGAGAATCAGCGAGACGCAAGCGACCCGATCTTTGGAAGACCAACTCGTGGGTGCTCCATCACGATAATGCGCCAGCTCACAGATCCCTCCTGGTGTCCGATTACCTGTCCAAACATCACATTCCCATTCTTCCACAACCAGCTTATTCCCCTGATCTCACCCTGTGTGACTTTTTCCTTTTTCACAGAATGAAGAATTTGCTTAAGGGGCGACGCTTCTCGAGTTGCGAAGAAGTGCAACGAGCTGTGATGGTAGCACTGGAGGATGTGGCAAAAAAGGCTTGCAATCTGCATTTAAATCTTTGTATGAGCACTGGCAAAAATGCATAGTTGCAGAGGGTAATTACTTCAAAGGAAACACAGCATAAACAGGTATTATCTGTGCTCGTTTTTTAATATAAAAAGTTCAGGAACTTTTTGAACGTACTGGTATTACATTCAGTGCTAAGATTTCCTCGCTCAAAAACCATAACTTTGGTTTTTCCCTTATTTATACTCAGTTTGAATTTCATGCAAACTTTGTACATCTGTAACAACATACTCTGCAACTCACTTTTGCTCTCTGCCAACAGGACTATGTGATCTGTTTGCATTAGTGATTTTTGAAGTTCACCAAAATTTTGGCCAGTTTTGTGAATGTCAGAACAAGAATTGAACAGGAAACTTGAAAAAGGGAAACATTCTGCTTAAGATTTAAGTACATTCTTTTTTTAATTAAAGTGCAATATTATGCACTTTGTTACTTGTGTTGTTTATAATTCCACTGGATGAACACTTGTTTCGACAAATGTTGAGTTAATATAACTTGTTTCACTGTTGATTTGTCTTCTCCTGTTATGCTGATTTATTTTGAAAACTTAGTAGTTTGCTCTCATTCTGCAGCCACTTTTTTTTTATTTTTTTATTTTGATGCCCAATCTCAAGTTACAACTAAAAAGTATATTTCCTCAAAGAGAAAAAAATAAAAACAAAATCAGTCAAATAGTAAACAGTGCAGTGTCAGGGATGAAGATAAAATTAGCAGCAAAAGTGATGTAATTGTACCAGTGGTGAATTACTTGTTACACTAGTAATGAGTGTAGGCACAAGAGTTATGTGATTTTCAAAGCCTAAATTCTGTATTTTAGAAAAAGTTGAGGGGTGGGGATCAGAGGTGATGGAAAAATCCTGGAAATGTTCTTGATATATATGCTGTAAGCTGTGTGAATCCTGTAATTAGTATTGTGTAGTGAGTTATAGACTTGAACCTTTTAAAGTTCAGTGGCAGATCTAAGTGGTAAATGCAGTACATAGCTTGTATGAATGCTGAATTAAAATATTTCTTGTGTTATAAAAGGTCGGGTGGTGTGACTTATGAATTGAGATGTATTTTTAATTCCCATGTTGAAGTGGATAATTTTTGAATGTATTGTTCCTTGTTATATTCTTGGATATTGTCAAAGTGGAAATATAACATGGTTCGTCATAAAGTCATGTATGTCTGTTTATTTAATTTTATTAGTTAGATATTCATGGAACAACTGGGCAAGTTCTGTATGTAACACCATCAAGATTTTCTCGTGCTAGCCAAAATCGCACATGGAACACTGGCAATGGATCACCTGATGCTATTTGCTTTAGTGTAGATCGTTCTGGAGTTCTGATAGCTGGTGTATGTGTATATGGAGGAGTGGGCAATGAGTGGCATTATGAACTGGAATTGCTGGATGATGTAAGTTCCTCACTTTATTTTATTGTGTAAATATGTAATTTCATGAAATGCTTAATTTCAATTATTTCAAATAACATCATTTCACATCTGCATTTCATCCCTCATAACACTTATTATCGGTGTAAAACACACCTACTCTGGATACGGAATTTGCAGACTTCTAACCAGCAACCTGCACTTTTGAAAACGAATTAATAGTATCTTAAACAGTTATGGATTTAGGTAGATTCGGTGTACTCATACATGTGTTAATATGGGCTATCAAGGAATTCGTGAAATCAAGCTGGTATTTCAGTATTGGAGTGCCTGCCCGTTTCAGCAAGATTGAGCACCTTGCCACGCTAAAGTCTGTCGAGACCTGGCTTCAGGAGCAGGATTTCCAAGTGTAAGATTGGCTGCTCCATAAATACAACCAAAAGTGGAAAGCTTTTCTTTTATATAAAAAAAATATTTTGAATAAGCATGCTGTATGAAGCAGACTTCCTTTACCTTTAATGTTTTGAAAACCTTATTAGCTATTGTATGTAACATTTTGACATGAAAATGTATCATCAGATCTTACACACACACATGTGAATGCATATTGATAACTTTATTTTTTTTTTGGTAAAGATATAGTAGTTTTAAAACTTTCAAAATTCAGAAATAAACAGGTGGGTAGTTACACCAGATGATAACGATTCTTATGAAAATCCGTTTATTTTGGCGTAATATACGGTAAAGAAACGAGCGAGCTTTCACTACCAACGGGTAGCTTCTTCAGGCTGGAATAACGTCTAAAGAATATATACAAGAATTTAATTGCAAGATAACAATAATATAAACGTAAAAACTTCGTGCAGGCGGGTGAAAGGCATGTGCTGTTCGCAGAAACATGCGCCATGCAAAAGTAAATAAAAAAAGTTCATCGTTGCACGCGATCGGGTTGGCTATAATTTCAATGGATTCCCTTATAGCAGTGGCCTTGGCGTTCATGTAGGAGGCAATTTTCTTCATGTCGCCCCATTGTGGAGTGGCTGAATGTGTTGCGACTTCCTTCGCTAGTGCTGTGTTTACTCTTCTCGCTGCAACACCTCTCTTGTTCTCCGCTAATCTTACCTTGAAGGAGCGCTTTGTCATGCCCACATATTCTTTCATTGATCCGTCAGGAGTAGATTAGCGGTATAGAGTAGACTCCAGCGTCTGAAAGATCTGTGATAGTGCTCTTTTTGGAAGTGAGGATCCTGGCGAGTGGTTTTGCTCCTCTTTATCCCGATGTCAAGACCAAATTTCCGGAGTGAGTTCTTGAGAAAATAACTGAAATGCTGTATGTAGGGGAAGGATCCAATGTAGCGCTGACAACCGGACATATGACAACCCACCCCGCTACATTGGATCCTTCCCCATACATACAGCATTTCAGTTATTTTCTCAAGAACTCACTCCGGAAATTTGGTCTTGACATCGGGATAAAGAGGAGCAAAACCACTCGCCAGGATCCTCACTTCCAAAAAGAGCACTATCACGGATCTTTCAGACGCTGGAGTCTACTCTATACCGCTAATCTACTCCTGACGGATCAATGAAAGAATATGTGGGCATGACAAAGCGCTCCTTCAAGGTAAGATTGGCGGAGCACGAGAGATGTTGCAGCGAGAAGAGTAAACACAGCACTAGCGAAGGAAGTCGCTACACATTCAGCCACTCCACAATGGGGCGACATGAAGAAAATCGCCTCCTACACGAACGCCAAGGCCACTGCTATAAGGGAATCCATTAAAATTATAGCCAACCCGATCGCGTGCAACGATGAACTTTCTTTTGATTTACCTTTGCATGCCGCATGTTTCTGCGAACAGCACACGCCTAGCACATGCCTTTCACCCGCCTGCACGAAGTTTTTACGTTTATATTATTATCTTGCAGTTAAATTCTTGTATATATTCTTTAGACGTTATTCCAGCCTGAAGAAGCTACCCGTTGGTAGTGAAAGCTCGCTCGTTTCTTTACCGTATATTACGCCAAAATAAACGGATTTTCATAAGTATCGTTCCAAAATTCATTTAATTATTACAATTGCTAATAATTTAAAGATCTTAAACTTTGAAACATTTTTAAATTGTTGATACATCACATTTTAGTCAGGAAAAATAAATGTTTCCCTTACACCAAAATATAAGAAATGTTTTGGACTGTGATAATTTCTGGTTAGAATAATATTATGACTTTCCTTTTTTAATGATGACCAGTAATTTTATCAAATGTCAATCATTTCACCATTTTTTACATTCTTTGGAAGAAAGTATGTGACCTTTTGTAAGTCACAAAAGTGAAAAGTTCAGAAGCTTCTGTACAAAAGTAATAACTGAAATTTTAGTTTCATTGTGCAACACAGATTTTCAGAAAAATTGCCCTTAGTCTTTGAAAATTGGTTTGAAGTGCTCATTTTTATTAGATCATACCTTTAAAAAGAAATGCTTTAGTAGGATGGACAGGTTTTGACATAAATTAGTTTTCTTTTATACTGTATATATCTTTGTTTTCTAGAAACCACACACAAAATTTTTTTTTTTACTATTCCTCTGAGCAGTTACTATAGTAGTTTTTACTATTCCATTACTACTTTTTTGTTTTTTAATAAAAGTGTGCATTGTATTATGCAAAACTCATTGTGTATATATTATTTTGTTTAGAAATATAATTATTTCATGTCTTTGTTCAACAGCAAAGTGGAGGTGCCAATGATCCTTCTCATACTCAGAGATGGAAAACATTGTCAATTGTGCGAGGTACTTTTGGCCCAGAGGACTGCTATGGTGATGTAGCAGAAATTAAATTTGAAAGACCTGTTCCTGTAAAAGTAAGCCAAGAATTTTCATTGCAGAAATTAATGAAGAAATAAACTTTGCTAAGTACATGGGATATACACTGAAGTGCCAGAAAAACTGGTAGAGACGAGCTTATGCAAAGTACATAGCAACGTCACCTATGCGCGTGCTCGATTGCGTCCGCCAGTACGTATATAAAGTGATAAACATCCTTGCCAGCTGTCAGAGCTGTTTTCGGCATGAGAATGACGAGTAATAATGATTTAAGCGATTTTCAACGCGGTGTCATAGCTGGCGCTCCTGAGATGGGCCATAGTATTTCGGAGGTAGAAATGAAGTTCGGAGTTTCATGGACGACCATTGCAAGGGTGTACTGTGACTACAAGAATTCAGGCAAAACCTCCAACCTACGATACCAGTGTGGCCGTAAAAAGACATTGGGTGAACATGACCATCGTCGGCTGTCAAGAATCGTTTCACGCAATAGGCGTGCAACACTCCCTCAGGTATAATTCAATGCTGGAGCCCCAACAAGCATCAGCGTCCGGACTGTGCAACATACCCTGCACAATATGAGCTTTGGGAACCGACGCCCAACTAGAGTCCCCTTGATGGGTGCACGACACATAGCTATGTGCCTCGTTTGGGCACGGCAACACCGCAACTGGACGCTTGATGACTGGAAACAAGTAGCCTGGTCTGATGAGTCGCGTTTCCAACTGTATCGAGCAGATGGAAGGATTCGTGTGTGGCGCAAACCCCATGAAGCCATGGATCCCGCCTGCCAACAGGGAACTGTACCAGCTGGTGGGGTATCCGTAATGGTATGGGGTGGGTTTAGCTGGACTTCACTGGGAACCCTGGTACGTCTACAAATGTCTGTGACCGGCCAACGCTATTTGTGCATCCTTTCTGACGAGGTACACCCGTTCATGTCCTGCATTCATGCTGATTTGTTGGGCCTGTTTCAACAGACAATGCACCTCCACACAAGTGTCGGGACACCACATTATGGTTAGAGGAGCATTCATCTGAGTTTGGGGTGTTGCCATTTCCACCCAATTCCCCAGATCTGAACGTGATAGAACACATTTGGGATGCCATGCAACACGCTATCGAACACAGGAATCCGAGACCTCAGAATACACCCGAATTGTGGAATGCTCTGCAGGAAGTATGGTGTGCATTGCCTACAGCATATTTCCAGAAGCTAGTGGAGTCCATGCCCCATCGTGTATTTCTGCAGTCCTGCTCTCCTGTGGGGAACCTACGCAATATTAGACTGGTGTACCAGTTTTTCTGGCACTTCAGTATACATAAAGTATATTATTTTTGTCTGATTTGAGCTCTGAAACACCTTTAGTTCTCCATGTAACATCTCCTCAGGAAACTGGGAAGTGGTTCAATTTCTGGTCCTCCAGATCTTCTGAGGAGATGTGGTGAACAGTGAAGTGAAGGTGTCTCATTTAGTACCAAAATCTGATTGCTAAAAATGATATATTTAAGAATTTATGTTTTCATATATATGAGTTAATACAGTGATAGTATATTTTTACATTCTTTCCTTAAGTATTATTGCAGTATGTTTTGCTACTGTCATCTGAAGAATCGTGTCTGAAAATAGCTTCAGGAAGAAACTTAAATGTTAACTAGTCTTGTTCTGTATCATTTGCCCAAAACATTTTCTGTTTGCCTTATATTCTACAGTTATTCAGTGATTTCCATGATTCAAAGAATATCACTGTGTATAAATCATGTAGTACTTTGTGAAATGCTCTCCAATGCAAGGGAAAATGTTATTAATATTAAATTTCTTTTGGTATTCATAACTATTTTGAATGGAAAATTTGAGTGGCAACTATAGATATGTTGGAGAAAGCCAAGTATTGGGTTGGGTTGTTGTGAAGCTTCTTCATTTGTGAGGCTAAGGAGAAAAGATTCATGAAAAAAGTGAAAGCCGTTTATGGGGAACAGTGCCCAAATGTAAGAAACTGTATCCAGTTGGAAAAGACAGTTTTGTTGTGGATATGTTATAGAGACTGATTACCAAAGAAAAGGCTTGCATCAGTCACAGATTCTGATGTAGTTGTGGAAAGTGTTGAGACCAATGCTTGCTGGTAGACAGCTAGTGAAATACCATAACACATGCAGTGAGTTTTTTAAGTATCAATAGGTGCACTGTTGTCCATAATACTGTTTCACAAGTTACTTAATGTAGTGCTATCAATGCAGGCCATGCTTATCAATGATTATAAGTATAAAAATAATATTGTATACAAAAAAACTCTGAAAGTTTGTTGGTATTATAAATGAACAGACTTACTGAAATATTGTCCTTGGAGGGATATTAGTCCCTAGGTCGAATAACTGATTAACTCTTGCCAAGTTTAGGGTTAAGTTGTTCATTTTAACATGCAGCGCAACAATCCTTCATTGCTTGGGGTATTATTTCGACTATAATTCTAAAGTTGCCTTACTTAATGGATGACAGAACCAAGTAAATAGTAATTATTCAAAGAGTACAATATCCAAGTTAAAACTATTATAAACTAAGCAATGTATAACCGATTTCAACATCGAGGCACATGCATATACCTTTCAACTTGAGATGACCTCCAGAAAGCGATGAGGTAAACAATAAACGCGACAAAAAGGGAAATAAAACAAAATCCTTAAAAAAAAAAAAAAAAGCCTTTAAGCATTAAAAAAAATGAAAAAGCACATCTCACACTTTGAGCAAACCAGTTTCAATAATCTTTATCGCTGCCTTCTTCAGTGGTGTGTTAGCTGATATTCGGCCTGTTGTGCTTAATGCAACATCTACCTCCACATATACCCCGGAGACCTGTTGTAACGCATAACGATATCTCATCTTCTAGAACATGTACGCGATTTTACGTGAAGATTCATCTTGGCGCCATCTGTTGGGCTGGCTAATACTTAGCTTTGGTATTTTTGTCATTTAGGTTGAGTTATTTTTTTATAAGCTTCTGGGTACAGTAAAGCACTGTTTATACGTTTCTCAGTTATACGTCGTTTCAGGTCAGTTCTGATTAATTCCTATTAATTTTAATAGTAAAACATTTTCTTTATACGACGCTTCACTTCAATTATACGTTGTCGTTTTCCCTTATTCGTTAGTCGAAGTTCGCCACTAAGGTCAAATATTTCTTACCTGAGTCATTCTTTGACACCCTTTTCAAACGCAGGCTTTGAGGCCTGTTTCCTCAGCAGAGACAGAAGAACCGTCCATTGACCAGTTGGGGCTATGAAGATAGGGCTGATACGCGTAGGTACTGGGGCTCCCCTTTTCTGTCAGAAGACACTGAATATGATCGGATTGCTTCGCTGTTTCATCAAAGGAGGTTTTCCAGTCTCTGAAGCAAACGAAAGCTCAGACTGTAACGAAAGCGATGAAGAAACTGATTATGGATGATAAGGATTGAAAACTCGGAGTAGACATAACCTTCGAGGAATATGCAAATTGTGATGCTGATGTGATCACTTCAAAACTATGCACAGTAGAAGAATTAATAGATGCTAATTTGGAGAATGAACGTTCCAGCAGTAGTGATGAAGAAAGTGAAAAACCAGTTCGACCGTCTTTTGAAGATGCAATGCATAGTATTGATACACTAACAGGCCTGCCAACCCTCCGGGTTTAGGCAAGCAATGCCGTATTTCATTACATTTCCCGGAATTCCGGATTATGAATTAGTATTGCTGGATTCCATCATGATTTCCGTAGCGTAAATTAAAAAGTAACGAGGAGAAAAGTTCGAAGTTCTCAGATGATTACCGTAGCATAAATTAAAAAGTAACGAGGGAAAAAGTTCGAAGTTCTCCAAGGCATCGGTTCATTAGCTGAGAAGCTACCTTTCCCCTCTGAGTCAGCAGTTCTAAGCAATGTTTACTCTGTCCGCTAACGATCTCTGGCGCTGCAGGAACAGGCTTGGCATTGGCGCGGACAGTACGTACTGACTCAACCATCCACTTAGATTTCCTACCAGACCTTGCGAGCACTGTGTCACGCGGTGATGTCATCTTCGATTCGCTGGCTTCGTGGCATTGTGCGGTAGCTCTTTCCACAGGACTGCTGAAGTTATGTGCCAAGTCCAGAGTTCGCCAAAATGCGTAATTACGCGTCTAGTACGTATCAAAATTTTGTCAACGCGTCAAAATATAAATAGAGAATTTTTCTCGACGCATTAAAATACGCATCGGGAATTTTTCTCAGCGCACCGAAATTACAAATCGGGAATTTTTCACAGCGCATAAAACTATGCGTCAAATAATTTTACCAATTCGTAAAAATACTAGTCGGGATGGTACTTTATCATTCAGAAACGGAAGTAAACGAAATAGATATTTTCCGTAATCGGTATTTCTTTTTCCTGTGATGTAGCCTCTGTCCAGTATTGTTATATATAATTTTATTCCACAAATATTTGTATTTCAGTTTGAAAATGGAGAAATTTTTTTCCGAAATCGGAAATTCGACTGCAAAAAAATTTGCTGTAATCTTGAGGCACAAGAGTGCGACGGCTTAGAGGAATTTCTCCTTTTCCGTCATAATTTGGGTTATCCTCTAGATCGATGCAAAACTGAACAGAATTTTTAAAAATATTTTTTAACACATTGTTTTACATTTTTATATGCATTAATGTAACAGTGCTTCAAATTATGTGCATTGATATTTCAAACACACACAAGTACACTTGCAGGATTTTCATAGAAAATTGCAGGATTTTTCTCTTAAGGTTGGCAAGTCTGCACTAAGAAATTTCTTTGTTTTTCATGCCAAGACCAGTGAAAAAACATTTGGATAACTTATTTCAATTCTTAGAGTTCAAAATCAAACAACCTTGCAGACATCACTAAAATATTTTTTCAAATCAATTTAAAAGTGCTTTTTGACGATTGATGTGATCCATCATTTTTTCTTGTTAGAAAGTTAATCACGATGTGATACTGAAACAAAGGTATGAATCTTTCTTAGGTGTATGCTATATATGTATGTAATTTGAGTACAATTTGATTTTTTTTAAATTAAACTTTAAAAAATTTCTTAAATACTGTATAAATAACAAGTGTAAATATTTATATATAACAAAATATATTTTCATTATACGTAACAGGTACTACAGTAGTACTGTACATACACTTCCGGAAAGTGAAAAAAGAACACCAAGAAGGAATTGGCGAACGATCATTAAATTTACATATGTTAATGAGTTCGAGTTTACGTAGGTGTGATGTTAATTTCGGGACCAACCAGTCAGCGCTTACGCCACAGCATGGCATAATATGCAAATTATCGTCAGTGGTATTTAAGGAGTACAGCGAAGTGAATGTTATCAGTCGTCGGCGTACAGACACGTGTGAAAACCCTGAAGAAGATGCAATGCCTGGACATGGAAGACGTGTACGATTTCAGCAGTTATCGGACTTTGAGCGAGGTCGTCTAGTCGGACTCCGTGAGGCCGGGTGGTCGTATCGTCATATTGCGGAACGAATTGGACGGGAAGTATCGGTGGTGGTACGATGGTGGCATAGATGGCCCGAGGAACATTCCCACACGAGAAGACGTGGCACCGACAGTCACAGACGAACTGATGAGCGGACCGATCGACGCATAAGAAGAGCGGCGTTGTCAAGCAGAACATCCACTGCGACGCAAATCCGAACTGCCGTAGCACCTGAGGTGACTGTGCGAACAATCCGCAACAGTCTACTGGATGCAGGACTACGTGCACGTGTGCCTCTGGCATGTGTACCTCTGACTCCAGCCCACCGTCAGGAACGGCTGCAGTTGTGTCGCCTACGTCTGCACTGGAGAACGCAATGGCGATCTGTCGTATTCAGCGATGAAAGCAGATTCTGCTTGGGAGCCTCCGATGGCCTATGTGTGTTCGCAGACGCACAGGGGAGCATCTCCGCCTTTCTTGCATCCGCCAGAGACACACAGGGCCTACACCTGGTCTCCTGGTGTGAAGAGTGATCAGCTATCACTCCCGTACACAACTAGTGTTTGTACCGGGTACGTTAAACAGCACCTCCTACATCAACATCATTCAGCCCGTTGTTGTGCCATTTGTAAGGTCGGTCCATCGTGGTGTTTTCCAGCAAGGTAACGCACGCCCACACACTGCACGTGTCACACAACATGCATTTCAGAGTGTGAGACAACTTCCATGGCCTGCACGTTCACCGGATTTGTCCCACATTGAGCACGTGTGGGATTTTATGGGACGACGACTTACCCGGTCTCCACAGCCAGCCACGACTATCCCCGATTTGTGCGTCCAGGTTGAGGATGCTTGGAACTCAATACCCCAAACTAACATCCAACATCTGTACGACAGACTCCGTGCCAGAATTGCACAGTGTGACGTAGTTCATGGCGGTTCAACCTCGTAATAACCATGTTACATGGAAATGTTATTTTTCAGTTTACCAGCAAATACAGCTGCATTTTGCCATAATGTTTTGATCACGTTATCCTCTGTATTCCGTTAGTAAGCTGTATAAATTTCGTTGGTATCAGACGTCTCCTTCTTGGTGTTCTTTTTTCACTTTCCGCCAGTGTATTATACATGTACCAAAGAAATTTGCTTCGTATTACAGACTTTAATTTCAGTTAAGTCTTTCTCAGTTAGGCCTATACGTCTTTTATGAACGGTCCCTTGAAAGACGTATAAACGGTGCTTTATTGTAATTCCATGCCATTTCAACAAGGGCTGGTTGCTTCACCATTTTTTATTTTTTGCATAGTTGTTTATACATCTTTAGAGTTCAAAACCAATTTTATATATATAAAAAAAAAAAAAATCCTGACTGTTTGGGCGAGGAGGCGCTTGGAACATCTCCATTTTTGGAGTTGCAAGTATTTATGCAAAATGCTATAACTTTCCCCCTAATTTAGCTAATTCAAAAATTCAAAAGCCATATTATTCAGAAGAAAGTGCTGATTATTTTGATTTACCCTTTTTATTACTGAGGTGTGGAAACTTTATTGGTGGTCAAAGTTGACTATTGAAATTTGCATGATTTCAATTTCAGAGCCAAATTTTCAGTGTGAAGGGATCAAAACATTCAAATCAATGTTATTGTGCAAGAACCATGGTAACAGTAGATTGTATCTAGGGTGAGGAAACTGGAGTGTTTTGAGCCCTTCAAAGATCTTTTCACTGATGAAAATGGGAAATTTTGAAATTTTTATTTTTTCAGTAACTATACTGTCAGTGAGGTACACAGTAAAAGTCTGAATTTTATACCACAGAGACTTCTATTTGGTAACATCATACCAAAATTTGATCACTTTGTTTTGCCTAATAACAAAAATATTTGAGATTAAAGTTGTGAAAAAAATCCACACTTTTCCATTTGTTTTGAAGGACAATTTTAACTATCTTTTAATATCTAATTGAAAGATAGAAAATGAAGAAAAATGTGTAAATAAAGAGTAATGTAAGAAAAATATATACTGGAGGAAATATAGTGCAAAAGTAAAGACTAGTGTACAAGTTTAAGGGGAGAAGAGGGTGTTAAATGCTGAAGGTTTCAATTTATGTAAATATTAGCATTACAATTACAAGAAAAGATTTAATAAGAAACAAAAACTAGATGATTACTTACATGACTTGTTGCTTATGATTCTGCACACAGTTAATGAAAAAATAATTAGCCTAGACTTAAATTTTAAAAACTAATTTACACAAATTTTGTAGTTATGAATGAGCCACTTGGAAGTGACACATCTGGTTGGTAATTTTCAAGGTGTTTTTCTTTACCAAAATGATAACCTCTTAGAGCTACTTTTTTTCTTGTCTTGAGATTGATTTCTTGATCTTGTGATGTAACAGTTCATTAAGTTCATTGCTCAACCCCGGTTCAGTGTTTCATGTTCTTCCAGTGGGAGTTGACAACTTCGATGGTCCCACTGGATAGAAGAAGTGGACTTTGCGTTCCTTCTCCAACTGCTGGACCTCAATCACTTGTGCCAGCCACTAACGGGAATCGTAAATGCATGCAATGTAATCCCTTTCTTTAAGCTCAACAGAAAGATCTGTTGAAAGTTTAGTGATATTCAGTTCCTCAAAGTCCTCTTAAGCTGAAGTGATACAGCACTTTATCCAGTTGCAGTCTACAGGTGCAAATTGATGCTTCTGTCTTGTGTTAGGTATCGTCTCAGCATTAGCAAATTGCTCTTCCAGAAGTTTGGCGTTTGACACATTTTCACTAATATACATGAAGACAATACCCGTTGTTTTCTGCACAAAAAGTAAACATCTCGCAAGGTGTCAGGATGCGATTCCTTGCTACTCTTTGCAGGCTTACCTTGGACAATAGCAGTTTGACTGTCCCACCTATTCCGTCACATTGCCCTTTTCCATGAGGTGTCCCAAAAAATTCCACTCTGCATCAAGATCAAAGCCTTTCTTATGGTAACACAAGTTTGAAAAGTTTTTTGTGTTCTTGTACTATCCAGCTGCTCCATCTGAAAAGTATATGATTTTCTGTACAAAAGATGCCATGCTTTTGATCTCCACCAGCACAGCTTTTTGAAAAGCATATACTGTTGTGGCGGTATGTTTCATGCAGTCGCTGATTACACAAAAACTTTTTGATATCAGATTGATCGACTGGGTCTTTGTAGTACATTACAAAGGAATGTAAAGTTGCTTGGTCATTTATTTAATGAAAACTTTGGATCTCATCTTGAATAACAAATGAGAAGTTCTCAGAAAAATCCCCTATAACTATGCATTCATTACTTTCTAAACTATCCTTTTTGTGTTTTATGTAATGAGACTGTGCTTTAGAAATGAAAGTGTTTCTTCAGAGAAACTAGTTGATCCAGCAAAT
This sequence comes from Macrothele yani, assembly GCA_039090855.1. Taxonomy (NCBI): domain Eukaryota; kingdom Metazoa; phylum Arthropoda; class Arachnida; order Araneae; family Macrothelidae; genus Macrothele; species Macrothele yani. Next base: position 48,177,459 of record CM077004.1, read on the forward strand.
CCTCAATTAATTCATCAGTAGGCCCTGTAATAGTTATGAGAGCCACCCTATCAGTCGTTACCCACTGTCTATGTGTCAGCGTCTAAAAAACATCGCCTTCCACATCCAAACCATTTGTAATCAAATCTCTTATAATATCTGTTCCAGGGCAATCACTAAAACTCCCTAACATACATCTTTCACTCTGTAAGTCGCACACCACTGAATCCAGTAAGTCTTTGTAGTCAATGTTTAAGCTTTGCACCATGTAGAATAAGTTTGATGTTCAGCACATACACACAGGGTGGTTCCACAACTGCCTGCCAAAACACACCATTTTAGTCACAGTTCAGCAAATTTTGTAAACTCTATCTTATCTTCAGGGCTTTCATCACAGAAGTTCTAATACAATTCTTTAAGGTTGCATAATATTAGTCTTTTTTGTTTGGATTCCTTTTGCCCATCCCTATTCCTAAAAGAAAGTATTTTGCACCAGGACCCATCCTCCTGTTCTCATCACTTTTATAAAAAGCTACAACCTTATAAACCACTTTCTCTGAAAGTTTTCTGGACTTCCTCTGCTCTACATTAAGGAGGATACCATACCTCTCAACTAAGCTATGTGTGTTTTTCAATAAGTACTGACTAGCACCAAATTCATGACTTGTTTTTTCTACAGACCATGACCCAGGCACTAAACTTAATATTTTTACTTTCTCTGGCACAGTTGTACTTTCCTTAAATTTTTCTTTCAGTTTATTTAAGAGAATAGTGTACTCATCTTCCTTCAGAGTCTCTTTATTTCCAAAGGACTCATCCAAATTGACATTAAAATTAGCACTTAGTTTCTTTTTCATTGCTGATGTAACTTTTTCTACTTTTTTTTTCTATACCTAAGGGTCTTTTTACTGCTGAGCTTCTTAATCTTAGCAGATGAAAGCCCTAAAGCCTCACATGCAACATTATTTGCTGCCTCATACACTGGGCAAAATGTCTCATCATTGGTTTCTTTTTCATTAAAACTTTAGATTCTTTTAAACCAAGAAATACATAAACTTTTACCTGAAACTAATCCTAAGTTTGTGGATGGATTTGAGCAACATCTAAAGATATTTCAGAAAGACCTTTTGTTATAACTTTGACACCTGAAAGGATCTGAACAGTTCTTTTCATAAAGGTGATGGTATTTGACTTGATACTTCTTCTCATGATACTGGCAAATAGTTGCAAAGTCTCCTAATCTTAAGTTCAGAACAGTTTTTTTCCTCATTGCTAAATTCACTGAAATCCTTTAATATAATATAATATATATATCATCATCATTGTCAACCATTATCAATCCACTGCTGGACGAAGGTCTCCCCAAGTTTCCTCCACAACAGTCTGTCTTGTGCCAGTCTCCTCCATGTCACCCCTGCATACTTTCGAATTTCATCCACCCATCTCCCATGTGGTCTTCTTCTGGGTCTTTTCCTGTCCCTTGGAATCCAATCCAAAATTTCAGCTGTCCATCGATGGTCTGTCCTTCTGGCAGTATGTCCAGCCCATTGCCATTTCAGGGATTTAACTCTGATCATAATGTCTTCCACTCTTGTCATTTTTCGGATCCACGAGTTCCTCTTCTTATCTCTCCTGGTTACACCAAGCATGCACCTCTCCATGCTGCTTTGAGTTGTCTGCAGCCTTTGTATGTCTCTTTTAGTTAAGGTCCACGTCTCTGCACCATACGTAAGCACTGGAAGGATGCATTGATCAAACACTTTTCTTTTAAGACATAATGGCATATTGCTCTTGAAAATTATGCTGTTTCTTCCAAAAGCTCTCCAGGCAAGTTTTGTACGCCGATTAATTTCTTCATCAATGTGACCCTCACTTGATATCTGCTGTCCAAGATAAACATACGTGTCTGTTATCTCCAGCTTTTCTCCATCAATCGATAAATCTTCATTTCTTGTAAAAGCATTGTACATCACTTTTGTCTTCTGAAAGTTCATTTTTAATCCCACTTCTTTACTCTTGTCAGCAAGTTCCTGGATCATACTCTGCAGCTCTGATGGGGTAGTTGCAAAAATGACTACGTCATCAGCAAAACGAAGGTGGGTTAGATAATTTCCATTAATCTTTATCCCCTTGCTTTCCCAGCTCAGCGACTGAAAAACACCCTCCAATGTGGCATTAAAGAGCTTCGGAGATATGGTGTCACCTTGTCTCACTCCCTTTCCAATTTTTACGTGTGTTGTATTTTCAAACAGCCGAATCTTTGCACTTGCATTTTCATAGATGTTATTAATAATATTAATGTATGCATCTTCAATACCGCAGGTTTTCAGAGCCATTGTAACTGCTGATGGTTTCACCGAATCAAAGGCTTTTTCATAATCGATAAAAGCCATGCACAATGGAAGTTCATATTCCCTCGCTCTTTAAATTAGTTCTCTCAGCACGTGGATATGATCTATTGTGCTGTAGCCACTCCTGAATCCAGCTTGTTCTCTCGGTTGAGCCATGTCCAGTGTTACCTTCAAGCGGTGTGAAAGAACTTTAGTGAAGATTTTATAAACTACTGATAGGAGGCTGATAGGTCTGTAGTTTCCGAGATCCTCAATGTCACCTTTCTTATGTAGCAGGATCATTGTAGCGGTGTTCCAATCCTCAGGAATCTTTCCTTCATTAAGGCATCGAGTGAAAATTTGGGCGAGTACTGTTTCGATTTCTCCACTTGCTTCTTGTATGATGTCTACAGTAATTCCATCTTCTCCTGGAGCTTTTCCTCGCTTCATGTTCTTGATTTGTATGTGCAACTTCTGCTGGAAGGACTGGAGGAACTCTGGTACTGGTATCTTTCATGATGTCTGGAATGCATGTATCATCCCTTTCATATAATTTGGAGTAGAAATCTTTCACTCTTGTCAAAATTTCGCCTCTATTTCTTGTTACAGAACCATCTTCTTTTCTCAGTGCCATAATCTGTTTTCTTCCCTTACTGAGATGTCCCTTTGCCAATTTTAGGCTTTGGTTGTTTTCAATTGCTTTCCTCACTAGTTCACAGTTGAATTTCCTTACGTCTTCAGTGATACTTTTTCGTACTGTCTTGCATAGCTCTATATATTCCACTTTGGAAGTCACATCTTCTTTAGTTGTCCTCATCTCTCTTCTTTTTTGCATCAACATTTTGGTTTTTCCTGATAATTTGTTCACATGCAACTTGTTCTTAGACCCAGCTAATTTTGTTGCTGTTTCCATAAGAGCTTTGGTTACTTTTCTGTTAACTTCAGAGATGTCCACTTCTTCCGATGTTAGGCCTTCTAAAGCAGAGAACCTGTTCTTCAGTTCTAACTTGAAGGTATTATGGTGTTTTTTAAGGTTGGCTATGTCAATAGATTTTGTTTGTCTTATGAGCTTGCCACGTTCAAGTTTAGTGTTGAGGTGCATCTTACATCTCACCAATCTATGGTCACTACCTGTGTTGAACTTGTTTAGCACACTGCAGTCTTCTACGACGAATTTTTTGTTACACATAATAAAATCAATTTCACTTGTCGTCCCATTTGGATGTCTCCATGTCCATTTCCTGTGTGGCTTTTTCTTGAAGGAGTTCAAGATGAAAAACCCTTCTGCCTCTGCAAACTCAACGAGAGTATTTCCACGCTGGTTTCTGTTGCCATGACCGAATTTACCTACTGAAGTTTCATTCTGTTGCCGTTGCCCTATTTTTGCATTGAAATCTCCCATAATTATTTTCAAGTGCTGCTTACCTTTATTATTTAGACGACAAATTTCCTCATAAAATTCTTCAATTTCTTCTTCAGGATGACTTGTGGTGGGTGCATAAGTTTGAATAATCTGAGCCTGGTATCTTTTAGAGAGTTGGATAACAAGTCGTGCAGCTCTGTCAGAGGAACTTTCAACTTCTACAACTTTATCCTTCAGTTTCTTGTTTATTATAAATCCAACACCACTAGTTCTGCCAGTATCTGTCCCACGATAGTAGAAGAGATGTCCACTTTTCAGTTCGATGAGATCTTCTCCTTTTCTCCTTACCTCACTTAGCCCCACGATGTCCCACTTGATCCTTTGTAGTTCCTCTTCCAATTCAAGAAGCCTTGAATCAGAAGATAGGGAGCGTCCATTGTAAGTAGCCAAGGTCAGCATCAGATGGCAGCCTAGTCCGGTCCTCCGGGGCTTCTTAGCACCCTCTGCCTTCATGTCGCACTGGCCGCTGCCTTGGCCAGGTACATTCCAGCTGCCGGAGACTGAGGGCCAAGATTTAAGTTGTGGAATCATTTTGGAGGGGTTTGGCCATAACTCACCACGCTGGCCAAGCGGGTTGGTGAGTGTGGGATAGAATTTCCTCTAATCCCGATGGTATAGTTATACCGCTATGGGCGGTCGTCAGAGCCCCTTTAGTGGGAACAGGATGCACCACGAGAAGGCGGGGTTGACAGTTGTCAAGGAGAGGCTGTGGTGTTACGCATCACCTGACCTTACATCCCATATATATATATATATATATATATCTATATCTATATATATATATCATCATCATCATCATCATCATCATTGTTAACCATTATCAATCCACTGCTGGACGAAGGTCTCCCCAAGTTTCCTCCACAACGGTCTGTCTTGTGCCAGTCTCCTCCATGTCACCCCTGCATACTTTCGAATTTCATCCACCCATCTCCCATGTGGTCTTCTTCTGGGTCTTTTCCTGTCCCTTGGAATCCAATCTAAAATTTCGGCTGTCCATCGATGATCTGTCCTTCTGGCAGTATGTCCAGCCCATTGCCATTTCAGGGATTTAACTCTGATCATGATGTCTTCCACTCTTGTCATTTTTCGGATCCACGAGTTCCTCTTCTTATCTCTCCTGGTTACACCAAGCATGCACCTCTCCATGCTGTTATGAGTTGTCTGCAGCCTTTGTATGTCTCTTTTAGTTAAGGTCCAGGTCTCTGCACCATACGTAAGCACTGGAAGGATGCATTGATCAAACACTTTTCTTTTAAGACATAATGGCATATTGCTCTTGAAAATTATGCTGTTTCTTCCAAAAGCTCTCCAGGCAAGTTTTGTATGCCGATTAATTTCTTCATGAGGAGCATGTAGGAATCAAAATATGGTACAGAGGGAAACAAAGATTCTACATCAAGAGTATACAGATTATCACAAGGAGAAAAGGAATTAGGAAGGTTGTGGATGAAGTTTGAAGTAGAGACAACTGTATGAGGATGGTTGGCTGCCAGGGATTTGCATACTCAAATGCAAATCCCTGGCAGCCAACCATCCTCATACAGTTGTCTCTACTTCAAACTTCATCCACAACCTTCCTAATTCCTTTTCTTCTAGTGTTAATCTGTATACTCTTGATGTAGAATCTTTGTTTCACTATTTACCATATTTTGATTCCTACATGCTCCTCATGAAAAAATTGATTCTTCATTTTGAACCCCCGGTACTCTTATCAAAGATCTTTATGATTGTTTCCACACTATTCATCAACACAGTTGTTTTGTTTTCAACAAAATTGTGTATAGGCAACAATCTGGTCTCCCCATGGGCTCACCTCTTTCCCCTCTGCTTGCAGAAATCTACATGCAACATATTGAAGTTTCCATCATTCCTCAACACCCTTTTCAACCTTCCCTATGGTTAAGATATGTAGACGGCATTTTCATTAGCTGGCCACATTCCGAGTCTGAACTACAGACACTGATCAACTCCATTACGCAAAAATATCCTTCCATTAATCTCACTATATCTAAGGAAGTAAACCACAAAATTGATTTCCTGGATGTATCTATCTGCAGAAACGCTGATCTCTCCATTACTCGTTCCGTCTATCGTAAACCTACTGCGGCCACTAACATCATTCCGTACAAATCTTTCACCCTGCATCTCTACAAGTTTGCAGCATTGAAGTCCTACATCCACAGGGCTCATATCATTTGCAACAACCAACTCTCTCTTCCAGAAGAACTCTCCAAAATTTCTACAATAGCCCTCTCCCATGGTTTCCCTGCTCTTTACAGTCAACTCCCTCATAAAGAAATATGAAAACCATTCGAAAATCGAATGCCTCCTCCTTCATAAGAAAAAAGACCTGAAATTCTGTGGTTCTGTTCCTTACCATCCTTCCTATGCTTATAAGTTACAGATTCTTTTTAGAAGTTTTGGTTACCATCTTGCCATTGAATCTACCCCATACATCTTGAAACTTCTACAAAGGGATAGGGACAAAGTTGAAAGCCTAAACCTCCCAGGAGTTTACTGCATTCCTATCTCTTCTTCTACTGGGGATAACTTATACATTGGAAGCACATACAGGAGCATTAGCCATAGAATTTTAAAACATAATGTTTCGAAAGCCAATCCTAATACTGCCTTGTCTATTTTGACAATGGAAGACACTTCTGCAGTTCCCCACTGGAACGAAGCAAAACAAATTACTACTTTTGACAATCGTTTTGCCCTCTGTTACCGTGAAAGCCTGGAAATTATTTTCAACTCAATGACTTGCAATTCCGAATCTCTTCTCTACATTCCGATGATCTGGAGATCAATTCTAAGTTTTGGCAACAAAAATAGGAAAAATTCAAATGTAGAATCTGGCAACAATCTTAGTCCTCCATTGGCGTGATGAAGACCTAAGATACGGTCAAAAGCTTCCAACTTACGAACTTTTGTAAAAGTTTTCATTTAACGTAACTAGCGTGATCAAGTTACCTTTATTTGTTAATATTGTTACGTGTTTTGCCCATCATCACTAATTAAACCTTTTACACCATAATTTTACCATTGGAATATATTTTTCTTTCAATTTCTAGTCTACAATATTCAATTAGATCAATGGTTATTTAATAAATTATAATTAAAAAGGTAATAAATTGCCCTTCAAAACAAATGGAAAAACATGGATTTTTTTTCACTTTTTGAGCTCAAATATTTTTATTAGGCAGAACAAAGTGATTAAATTTTGGTATGATGTTGTTAACCAAATAGAAGTCTGTGTGGTATAAAATTAGATTTTTACTGTGTACCCCACTGGAGATATAGTTACTGAAAAAAAAACTAAAAATTTCAAAATTTCCCATTTTCATCAGTGAAAAAATCTTGGAAGGGCTCAAAGCACTCCAGTTTTCTCACCCTAGATACAATCGACTGTTACCATATTTCTTGCACATTAAAATTGGTTTGAGTGTTTTGACCCCGTGAAAATTTGGCTCGGAAATTGAAAAAATGCAAATTTCAATAGTCAACTTTGACCACCAATAAAATTTCCAAAACATCACATATAATAAAAAAAAAAGGATAAATCAAAATAATCAGCATTTTATTCTGAGTAAAGTGGGTTTTTGAATTAGCTAAATTAGGGAGAAAGTTACAGTATTTTGCATAACTGCTCGCAACTTCAAAAATGGAGGTGTTCCAAGCGCCATCTTGGGACCTACCTGCCAAACGCTGATAAACTTTTTTCTTTAAAAAATTGGTTTTGAACTCTGTAAAGATGTATAGACAACTGTGCAAAAAATAGAAAAAGTAAAAAGTGGGTCAGCAACCAATTTGAAGGAAATTTGTTGAAATACTGTAGTATGGAATGACCTTTCTCATTAATTGGATTAGCCACGTAATTAGTTGGTTATAATGTCACTTTAGCCAAAATGTCATTATACATACCGTGAGTTTTAGCCATGGGTCCATATGCTGCGTTAATACTATTAAACACTTGACATTTCTAAAGTGTGGGTAACAAAATTTTGGTTTATAAGGATTGTTGATATGTCCTCAGAAGCTTTCAATGAAAGGAGTCTTATGAACAATTGCTGAGGTCTATGTATACTGAATATTTATTATTTTTTGTCTGATTTACAAGTATTTGGGTATATCTCAGTGACCCAGAAACAAATGAAATACACAATGAAAACATCCTGAACCCCCCCCAAACAAAAGGCAAACGCAAGCAGCAGGTGTGCAATTATGCAATGTTTTTTTTATTGCAAATCTTAAAAAAAAAAAAGCAGGGTATGTATTAGTTATAACAGTACTATGCAGTATTAATTAACAATACCTGCTGGCTAAATCGTGAGGCAGTAAAATAAGGAAGAATGCCAGTCGTCTTGCTGAAAATGCATTAGTTAGTATACACAGCAGTCTTTGCATTCCAATTTCTACACTAGTGTGATGATGAGATGCTGCAACATGTGCTTTATTCTCATGACCTAGCATTGTCATATTTCTGTGAAATGAAGCAATCATTACACAATCAGAATTTTCTCTGGCTGATAGTGACATCACCAGTTAAATAGATTTCTGGTTTACAGCTTGAACTGCAGAATTTTACTTCAAGGGCTTGAAACAACTGATATATAGATGGGGGGGGGGGGGGGCATTTCTGTATAATAGCTATGTGGGGTATGATTAAGTTGCCAATGTAGTTTTCAGGTTTCTAGCTCAAATATTCCTGTGTAAAGAGTGTACATTCTTGTGGAGTATCATTCTCTATATTCGATCACACATTGCATGTAACTACCATCAGAAGAGTTCCTTTTATATTCAGAGGATAACATATGAAAACAAAGGTTCCACCACAGTTGAATGTTTTACAAATGCATGTGAAACTTGCTGTTTCGATAAGTCTTTCTAATATTTTCACATGTGAACTAACATGTTCGGCATATTACTGTCACAGAGAACATAAATGCTGATAGTGACAACTTAAAATTTCTTGCAAATATATATTAATTTGTCAAAAAAAGGCATTGTGATATTTACTCTAACCTTAAGAAACTTAATGCTATTATTGTTGACAGTAGTTTGAAAAATCCTCTTTTTGCACAGAATTTTTTTACGTATTTCTTTATTAGTAAATTGTATGTTTTCTTATGTTTTCAAAGGGCTTGTGATGTAATGCAAATAAATAAATAAAATACAATAAAATAAAGTAAATGCACCATTGCATTTTTTTTGCATGATAGAAGTAATTAACTCTTTTTTTTTAAGTATGGTAACTCAACCCTTTAACTAGCTGGAACAAATTAACATGGGGTTCACAAAATGGGCTAAACACAGCTTGAACAAATATATTTGGTGTTTAAGAAGTGGGAAGAATGGTTTTGAAAAGAGTGAATCAGCTCATCAGAAAGCATTGCTTTGCCATTAGCTCTGTTATTCAGTTTAGGTAATTTAGAAGAATGATTGACAGTAATCCTAATCACCTACTAACCTTAGAAAGCATAGAAAAGATGTTTGAGTCACCTGTGAATGTGTGCTTCTACCCAGCAGGGGTCAGAGTTTTCCTGATATTTATTTTTTTGTCCTGAAATATCCTTATTTTTTGTTATATATTCTGAAAATTTTAGTGTAATCCTGAAATTTTAAGAATAAATGGTAAACTATGTGTAGTGATTCATTATCTAGCATTTACAAGTACTGTGTACATAAAAAAAAAAAAAAAAAAAAAAAAAATGGAACGAGAGAGAGAGCTCTATCGTTGTGACATCATTGCCAAGAACGCCCAGGCTTGTAATTTGCGCTGTACGCGAATGCATTCCTGCCTTTGTGATATCATTCTAGAATCGAAGCTGCTGTGAAGCCACTTCCTACGGAGGACGCACAGAGATGCCAACCATTACAGAATCTCCATAATTATTGTGGAAAAATTACGGATATTCAGATTTTCGCTGTTATTAAGAAAGTTTTGCTGTTTTTGTAATTAATCAATGTAAAAGCCTCTGAACAAAGTTCGTAACACAGGTCTTTGTTTCCTTTTTTTTTTTGTTTTTCTGAGGAGGAGAAATTCATTTTGCTTGCTTGAAAGAATGCAAAAAAAAAAAAAGCAGGGTGCCTTTCTGGGATTATGTAGACTCGGCGTGCTTCTTTGTCTGTGGCCCGGGATTGTGTTGGCACGATGCCTCTAAACCAAGTTCGTGACACACCTCTGCTTCTTTTCTTTTTTTCTGAGGAGCAGGAATGTGTTTTCTTGTTTGAAAACTAAGTGGAAAGAGAGCACTGTGCCGGGCCAAGATAATGTCGGCCCGAAGCCTCTGAACCCAACTCTTTGTTTCTTTTCGATTTTTTTTTTTTTTTTTTTTTTTTTGGCGTTGGAAGAATGAGTTTTGTTTGTTTGAAGACTAAGTAGAAAGAAAGCATGACTTCGGGCCAGTATTACGTCTGCACGAAGCCTCGGAACAAAGTTCGTGACAGCTTTCTGTTTCTTTATTCTCTTTTTTTTTTTCTTCTGAGGAGGAGTTTGTTTTTGCTTGTTTGAAAGCTAAGTGGAAAGAACGCACAGCATCGAGCCACAGGATTATGTCAGCCATTATCATTTGAGGCTTTCTCGTGATCGATGCACAAACTGAGCAGAAATCTTGGGGGAGGGGGTCGTTGTTTTCCGTTTGAGGACGGAATTCCGTCTTCCGGAAATGGAAGTTAGTTGGAGTGAAGATTTCTCCTGTAATTGTAATATTTTCTCGCGATGTTCCTTCTGCCCCGTATTTTTCTTAAATATCCATTTACTCCACAAATACTTAGATTTCAGCTTAAAAATGGAGGAAAGAGTTTCCCAAAACGGAAGATGGTCAAAGCTAAGATTTCTCCTGTAATAATAATTTTTTCTTCTTGCGATGTTCTGACTATCCTGTGTTGTTGTTAAGTGTTGTGTGACTGTATTTTGAGAAATTCTGACTGAAAAGTGAATCTCTGCTGCATGCAGAAGTTGCTGCTATAGGAATTAGGATGGAAGAAGCTTTTTCTTCTGTAATCTACTTGGCAATTATTTTCCCAGCTGCTGTTGTTAGTGACAGTGATCTGGCCAAGTTGGAATTGGAGTTTGCCTTATATCAAATTGAGGGATTGGAAGGTGTTTCGAATATTCCTACAATTGATACCGCATGGTCAAACATTTTGAAAATGACTTGGTGCAATTGGTGCTAAAAAGTATGAAGTTTTACCACACCTGATACATGCTATTCTTGTTGTGCCACAGAGCAATGCAACTGTGGAAATAATTTTTGGCATTGTCCGTAAGAGTCAAACCGAATGTAAGCTAAACCTAGCCACTGAAACTTTAGGGGCATTGTTAGCCTTAAAAGTGAAAAAATTCCTGCTAACAACTGGGCATATTAGATAGCTTTTTAATAAAAAGAATAACATTTCTGCATTTGTACCAATAATTTAATTTACCTGCCAGGTCTGCCAAAATATGTATTGAAATTTAAAAAATATTGTTTCCTGAATTTATTTTTCTATCGCTCCTACTTCTTTCCCATCATTCATGCATTGGGTCATGGCACAGAGCATAAAGGACACACACACACACACACAAAAACAGCTTTTACCTGTGACAGGTTTATGGTTGGTACTGCTGAGATGAAAAGAGAAAATTCTGTGAGGCAGAATGCAGTTACTAATTCTTCAGGGTCTGGGATTTTTTAAAAGCAGTTATTTACATTTTTTGGTCAGAAGTCTAAAGCATACAATTAGTATTGCACAAATGGGTACAACGTTGATCACCGGAACCCTCGATTCATGGCCGGAAATGTGGTTCCTTGCCATAAAACACAATAAGTAGGGTACATTCGCACAAACCAAAAAAAAAAAAAAAAAAAAAAAGAACACAAATGTGTCAGAAGTAATGCAATTTTTCCTGCTACTCATAGTGCACTTTAGTGTCACTATTGTGGGCATTAACTTTCAAAAATTAAAAAACCAACTTATTACATTTTTGGAGATTTTTCCAATGATATGTCACATGGCCCCTCTATCCATTTGAAAATTTCAAGTAACCCCCAGCCCTACCCCCAATGGGATCACGAGACCCCCGGTTCTATGTTCCAAAAGTGTCCCCCTTGCCATAAAGAGAGATGGCTGTCTTGGTTTTGCTGAAAAAGCTACCAATAAAATATTTAAATGGAGTTTTTCGGAACTTCTGTGCCATATTGTATATTTCTATAAGTGCTTATTTTATTTTAATTTGTAGTACTGTAGTTAATTATACTTTTCAAATGTATCCATTTATGGGACATAATATAAGCATACACTAAAGAGCAATTGAATTAGAGATACCTGTCTAGTAGCGTGTAGCACCAACTTTCGCCCTGATGACGGCGGCGATTCGTCTGTGCTTGGACTGGACAAGACACCGGAAGCGTTGAGAAGCCATACAGATCCACGACCCTTTAACAAGCTCCCACAGTTCACGAAGATTTGATAGGGGGGGGGGGGTCAGAGCCTCGAACTTCTCTCTCGATGGCATCCCAGATGTGCTTGATGGGATTGAGGTCAGGTGACCTAGCTGGCCAAGGGAGCGAGGTCACGTCGGTGGAGTGTTCACCCAACCATTCGTATACAATTCGGGAGCGATGGCACAGTGCATTGTCTTGTTGCAAGATGAGCTCCCCAGTGGGATGTTGATGCACAAATGGGAGCAACTGGTCGTCCAGGATATCCCTGTAACGTTGACCTGTGAGGGACGATGTACCAGGGGTCCCATTTCAGTCCACGTAAACAGTCCTCAGACGAGAATGCCACCCCCATCAGCTTGAAGAGTACCCTGCTGGCAAGAAGGATGCATCGCTTAATGTGGTTTGCGCCGTACTTGCATCCAGCCATCCGCATGTATCAACGTGAATCTCGACTCATCAGTCCAGGCAACATTTTCCCTCATGTCTAGGGTCCAGTGGCGATGTTCCCGCGCCCATGCTAATCTTTGCACCCTGTGATGTGCGGTCAGCAGCGGTTCCCTCGTGGGACGATGGCTTCTGTACCCCATAGCAAGGAGATGGTTCTGGATGGTGTGGCTGCTTACACGCTTTTGTGAACCAGCGTTAAATTGCAGAGTGATTGCTTGCACTGTGACCAGTCTATCTGCTGTTACAATGCGAGCTAGCCGACGATGACCCTGCTCATCCACACGCTGTTGTCCACAGCAGTTGTTGGCCCTTGCAGGGATGGGTTTATCGGATTCGATGTACTCACGGTGCATCCGTGACACAGTGGCTCGTGAAAATCCCAGTGCCTGCACGACTTCAGAGATAGGAGTGACCTGTTCGTCGGACCCCGACAATTTGCCCATAATGAAATGCGCTTAGATCCTTCGTCTTGCCCATATTGCGTCCGACACTTACTGATTCCCGTCGCATCATTCCTTATATTGTCTTATCGCTGCATACGTCATGTCGTTTCCATTTATAGGGCCTCCCACAGCGTCTCATTTATGTAACGCCTGCGGTCTCTAATTCAATTGCTCTTCAGTGTATATCTATATTATTCAGGGATCGCATTTCTCCTAAAATTCCTAATATTTTGTGACCCTCCTTAAATTCCTAAAATTATAACTAAAATTTGCTATTCTTCCTAAAATTTTCGTAAGCTTATTTTTAAAAATACAACCGTTATTAACGCCAATAAATTTACCATTACGGTAAGGTAAAAAGACCTGTTATTGTAGAAACACAGCCTATATGCTGTGCTGCTGAAGGAGGGAAAATGACGCCATCGAGATGCGCTTGCTTCGAGGCGGGCACTCCACTTTTGTGCCTTCGGACAGTTTTCAAGAGTAACAAGAGATCTAAGGAAAAAGGGGAGGGGTAATTTTCACCCCTGGTTTGCGCTTTGCAGACGAACTCAGTGGCATGCAGAAGATCGTACTTTATTTTTGGACATGCCTCGTGGAACCTCCTCATTCTGCTGATGTTTTGTTATTGTAAACCGCAGGTGGGTGGAAGCAAAGAGGAAACATGTGGTCTCCTTCCGTAACCTCCGGTAATGACGATGGGATGGTAGCTGAGTGTTATCGTGGCAGGCAGTAGAACACGTGATCATTAACCTTCCATCGTGCGTCGGCGACAGCGACCTTCGATACACAATATATCTCGGCTCCGACTCGCTTTGACTGAACTTGCGTGAGATGCGTATGATAATTTCTGCTTTTGCGTCTTTTATGGTGTTCTCTGTGCTGTGTGCAGGTTCAGTTCTCTAGTGGTGACTTGCTTTTTTTTTTTTCTATCTTCTGACATCCTCGCAGCCAAACTTCAGGAAGTTGTCTGGTTTTGCAATATTGGAATGTGTTTTTGTACTTCCCTTTCATTTTCTGGTTAGTAATACAAGTGTTTAAGATGCCTAAATCCAAAACGAAATTTCAAGATGCGTGGCTCGCCAAAGAATTGGACGGAGTGAAGTTGAAAGAATGGTGTTCTGCAACTGAAACAATATTTTCTGCTAAGTGTATATTGTGTTCAGAAATTTTCAACATTTCTAATAGTGGCTTTTCACAAGTAAAAGCGCATCATAAAAGAAAAAAACATTTGCAGAAATTTCAAAGTAAATTTCAAAATAAGTCCATCCTGAAAGCCTTTGGAGGAAGGGATCTTCAGCCCAAAACAAAAATTAGTGAAGTACTGAGTCATGATTTACAGTTGGCTAAAGGCGAAGCATTATGGGCCATGAAAGTTGCTAAGGACAATATGTCTTTTGTTTCATGCACTGAAACAGTTGAACTTTTCAAAGAAATGTTTCCTGATTCTGCTATTGCAGCCAAAATGCAACTTAATGAAAAAAAGTTGCTTATGTAATATCACATGGATTGTCAAAATATTTTGAAGAGGATTTGAAAAAAGACATTGCATCTAGTAGCCCAGGAAAGGTTACTATAGCATTTGATGAAACTACAAATACACAAGTGAAACGGCAGTTGGATGTGTATCTCAGGTACTGGTCTTGAGAAATAAATTCAGTTTCTCGCCGATACCTAACAAGCGTTTTTCTGGGTCATGCAACAGCAGATATTTTGCTAAAAGAAATTCTTGATGTGTTATCATCCTTCAATATTTCGTTGAACAGAATTATTTGTGTATCCGTGGACAGCCCAAATGTAAATAAGTGCTTTTTACGCAAATTCAATGAAGTTGTAAAACAAGAAACAGGCCAGAAATCTTTGGAACTAGGTTTTTGCAACCTGCATGTTGTTAGTAATGCATTTAAAATCTTTTTGACAAGCTTAAATATAGATTTTGACGAATTTGCTACTGATATGCATTACTTTTTAAAGAGTAGTGCTGCAAGACGAGAGGATTATAAATCTGTCTAGGATATAACATTGGTCACAACCAAATTTCTTTTGCGTCATGTCAGCAACAGATGATTAACCATTGGTTCTGTAGCCCAGAGGCTCTTAGATCAATGGCTAAATATTACAGAATATTTTTTAAACTTCTTGCCATCTCAAAAAATATTTGAAAAACAACTACGCAATTCGGCAAGGTATAAAAGAATTCACTGTTTCCTGAAAAATGAGCTAACTCCTTGCTATTTAGCATTAATTTCATTTTCATACCAAAATTTTGAAAAGCTTTCATTATGTTATCAGAGTGAAGAACCAAAAATACACCACTTATATTCTGATTTAAATACTTTAATGAGGAATGTTATGGCTCAGTTTATCCAAGATGACGTTATTGCAGGGAAATTTGGAGAAGACCTAAAGAATGTAGATTTTGAAAACAAAAATTCATGGAAAAAACTAGGGGAGTTAGAAGTTGGTATGAAGACAAAAAATCTCCTCAGGAATGTTCAGGAGACCAGGCAGAAATTATTTCTCTTAGATGTAAGATCATCACTAATTGCAACCACAAAATATTTAAAGTCAAATTTGCCATTCTGCAATCAAAAGCTAAGAGACATAGAAGTTTTAAAGGTAAAAGAACCAAAGAAAGAGTCAACTCAACTTTCAGTCACTGAAGGACTTTCGGAAATAACCAGAATTTCAAGTGTTTTGCATCTTTCTGAGGAACAAATTGATAGAGTAAGAGAAGAGTGGAAACTTTTAAATTCTGATAAGCCAACTCTAGATGAACTAGTGAAATTTTCAGATTAAGGGCATATTCCAGTGCGGATTGATCATTACTGGCGTAATATATTTAGTATTAAAGACTCTAGCGGAAAAGAAAAATACTCAAATCTTGCTAAACTCATCAAGTCAATTTTAGTTTTACCTCATGGTAATGCTGATGCAGAAAGGGGATTTTTGGTTAACACTGCTCTGTTAAGGAAGGACAAGGCTAACTTAAAAGACTCAACTATAACATCATTAAGAATAGTTAAAGGGGCCATTAAACACTATGGATGTGTAAGTAAAGTTCCCATAACAAGAAATTTGTTAAATAGTGTTCATGATTCACATAAATTTTTTAAAGAGTATGTTGATAAGCTGAAGGAAGAAGAATCAAAAAAGGTAAAAGAAAGAAAGCAGAAAGAGAAGGAAAATAAGGAAAAGCAGCTAGAGAAAAAAAGAAAAGCTGAGTTTGATGACAAAATAAAAGAAAATGATGCAGAAATAAATAGGCTTAAAAAAGATAAAGAAGCGCCTCCCTAGCAGTAATTCAAGAGGGAACAGAAATAATGAGAAAAGCTGTAGAAAAACAAAATACTGTTGAAATAGCAGTTGCCTCTAACTTGATCATACAAGGTTCAGCTGAAATAAAGAAAACTGAAAAGAAATTAGTTGTGGTGGAAGCAGAAAAAGATAGGCTTATTAGGAAAAGGTTAAAACAATAATATGAAAAAAGTAATTCAGTTAACAATTGTACATAGTTCTTGGTTTTTAATTACCTTTTTAGGATATTATAATTTAATGTGAAACCTGAAAACTTTACTGTGAAAATCATGAATTGCTTCTGGTTCAACAGCATATTAATGTTCAAAGTGAAACTTGAATGTGGTAAATGTACTTGAATATGATAATAACACGTGAAAAGATAAGAACTGAACATTAGAAGTAAATCATACTTAAACTTTAGACATTAGACGTTATGCAAAAAATTTGGGTGTGAACTTCGACCATATATACTAATGGACTGCGCATTGGCAATAGCTGCATCAAAGCCGCCATGGCTCAAACATTGGGCACGTCATCATCAGACTCCAAATTTCGTGTAAAAATGCTGTTATGATTACTAATTTACGCTGCAGAACTTCAGTGTTTTCGGTGTATTATGTGAATGCGCCTCATATATAATGAAAACTCTTCAGGTAAGTTTACTTATATACATGCATGATCGGGTTGTTTACATTTCGTGATTTATAATGTGATGAACATTTGCGAAGAATTTGGAACATGCATTCCATTTTTTTTTCTTAAGTTACTATATTTTTATATCAATAGCTGCAAGTTTCTGGTTAAGTAATTGAACTTTATTGACTTAGGTATTTAATTCGTTTCTTACCCATGAAAAATCATAGAACTTCCTTTACTATATCACTCAGAGCAACCATAAGCACAGCAGGCGTAACCCATCTTTATGACTGATGTCATGTGATTTTATGTTGGAGCCAGAAATTTTGATGTCATGCGCAGTCTATCAGTATATATGGTTGAAGGGTGTGAAGCAAACTCTTTACAATGTATACGAAGTTGTTTTACTAGATGTATACAAATATACACGTAGTTTTTATTGAAATACACTCCTAAAATTTTTCCAAAAATTCCTAAAATTCCTACCTAAAATTTTCCAGAAGTATGCTATGATCCCTGTATTATTATGTATGCATATTTTTTATATGGGGCGGATTTTTCACTTCAAAATGGATTTATCGAAGATTTCTAATGGTCACAGGCTCCTCATTGTAAGTGAGTTTTAGTGTTTGTAAAATCATGACATACTTTACACATTAGGCAGACAATATTATCCCACTCCAAATGTACCAGAGTGACTAATCAGAAAGGTAGTTTTCGAGTGATAGGCTGATTCGTAGGTTAGACGATTGCTCTATTGACTCAAAATTGTTGTGCCATACACTCAGGAATCTTACTTATTTTTTTGTTAACACAGAACTATTAAATAATCTCTGCATGTTCCTGCTGACTGCTTTAGCTATTTATTTTTAGATTTGAATGTAGCTGTATTTACACCCTTCCTAAAATGAAATTCTTTTTTTTTTTGCTTTCTCTTAGGAAAATACAAAGTATGCATTGCGACTGAGAAACCATGGATCTAGGACAAACAATGGAGATGGTGGCCTAACCCAAATCAAAGGCCCTGATGGTTGTGTATTCACATTCAGTGATTGCTCATTGAGTTTTAATGGGACCAATCACACTAGAGGTCAAATGCCACAAATATTGTATTACAGGTATAATGCCATTTGTTTTATCTACTGAAGTAGTCATATACAAGTTTTAACTTCATATTTGTCTTATTCATTCGCATTCATGTTTTTAGTTTTTTAAGCAACTTTGATATGCATTTTGATTTTCATAATTTGTGTGTTATTAGGTCTATGCTTAAGTTTCATGTGCTCCATGTAGCAGGCTGTAAAAGTAAAACAGACTAATTTTTGTTAGAATTTTGTACTATGGGAGTAAGGTGGCAACACTGTGTTGAACAATAGATTTTGGCGGACAGCCCACACATATGGTTAGTTGAGGTAGGACATGGTGACTAACAAGGTGCATATTCTTCACTGTCTGGTTGTTCATGTTTAATCTTGAGAAAACTATTGCAGAAACAAGAGAGTGAATTTGTCTGTCGTATGCGAGAGAAAACCGAGAAATGTTTACTTCCTTCAGTGTTTGACCTTCTAAAGCAGAGAATCCATTCCTCAGTTCCTGTTTGAAGGAGTTATGCTTCTTAAGGTTGGTCATGTCAATACATTTTGTTTGTTATGAGCTTGCCACACTAGAGTTTAATGTTGAAGTGCATCTTGCATCTCTCCATTCTATGGGCACTGCCTGTGCTGAATCTGTTCAGTACACTGCAGTCTTGGATGACAAATTTCTTGTTATACATAATAAAATCAATTTCACTTGTCATTCCATTGGGGTGCCTCCATGCCCATTTCCTACGTGGCTTTTCTTGAAAAAGGAGTTCATGATGAAAAACCCTTCTGGCTGTGCAAACTCTAAAAGAGTAGTTCCACGCTGGTTCCTGTGACTGACTTTATGTTCTGAAGTTTCATTCTGATGCTGTTCCCTATTTTCCCTTTGAAATCACCCATAATGACCTTCAAGTGCTGCTTGCCTTTATTATCTAGATGCCAAATTTTTTCATAAAATTCTTTAACTTCTTCCTCAGGATGACTTGTGGTTGGACGTGTAAGCTGGAATAATCTGAGCCTGGTATCTTTTTGAGAGTTGGATAACGAATCGTGCAGCTGTCTGAGGAACTTTCAACTTCTACAACTTTATCCTTCAGTTTCTTGTTTATTATAAACCCAACACCACTAATTCTGCCAGTATCTGTCCCATGATAGATGTCTGCTTTTCAGTTCAATGAGATCTCCTTTTCTTCTTACCTCACTTAGCCGACGATGTCCCACTTGATCCTCTGGAGTTCCTCCTCCAATTCAAGGAGCCTTGAATCAGAAGATGGAGAGCATCCATTGAACATAGTCCAGGTCAGCTTCAGATTGCAGCCTAGTCCAGTTCTCCGGTGGTTATTAGCACCCTCTGCCTTCATGTTGCACTGGCTGCCTTGGCCAGGCACATTCCCACTGCTGGAGAATGAGGGCGAGTTTTTAAGTTTAAGGTTTTAAAACACTTGTCAACCTGCTGGGTCATCACCATGCTGACAGAGAAAGTTAGTAAATGTGGGATAGTATTTCTTCTAATCCTGGGGGCATAGTTATACTGCTATTTGGTGGTCGTCAAAGCTACTTGACTGGGAAAAGAATGCACCACAAGAAGGTAAGCTTGACGTTTGTCAAGGAGAAGCTATGGTATACATATTTTCCTACTTTGCGGAACTGCTTAAAAATATCATACAGTACTCCAGTTTTCTGCCATTTACTAAAAAAAAATTTTTATTATCATGACTCCATTTTTGCAGGTTTTCCTTTTTTAATGCTAAAACTGATAATTATTCATAACCATAGTTACCCATTTCTCAAAGGTTGGTTACTTCTAGGATTTACTGTGCATATGTTGCATTATTACGTTGTAGCATTATAGATCTTGATATTTACAAGATAGATTATTAGTTTATTTGTAAGACAGGCTATCAGGTGTAGCCTAGACAAAAATGCTACAATACCTTAATCACCCTACAGACATGAATTTGCCAAAAAGCATGCCTCAGAACAAATATATTTTAACTTAGTATATCTGAACTTGAGTTCAAAATACATTGTAGGTAATATTTTAAGTGAGTCATTGCATATCACATGCACTACTTGTCTGTTTTTTTTACACCCTACATATTTTATTCAAATGTGCAGTGTCCAAAATTTAGTGCTACTGAAACTGCTTATACTGCTTTGTGCGCAGAAGTTAACCAATTGGGTATGTTATTGTGTGCTGGTTTGTTTTTAATGCTGTTATGTCTATGCAAGATGGTACAAAAAAGTATCACTGAAGACTTAAGGAAATTCAACTATGAACTAATGAGGAAAGCAATTGAAAACAACCAAAGCCTGAAGAGAGCAAAGAGGCATCTCAGTAAGACAAGAAAACAGATTTTGGCACTGAGAAAAGATGGCACTGTAACAAGAAATAGTGGTGAAAGATTTCTACTCAAAACTATATGAAAAAAAAAAAAAATGACACATCTACTCCAGACATTACAAAAGGTAACAGTACAAAGTCCCTCCAGTCCTGGCAGAAGTTACTAATGCAATTAAGAACAAGAAACATGGGAAAGCTCCAAGAGAAGATGGAATTATTGTGGACATTATACAAGAAGCAAGTAGAGAAATTGAAACTGGACTCACCCAGTTTTTCACTAGATGTCTCAATGAAGCCATATTGCTAAACTCTTTAATGCCATATTGCTACATAAAAAATGTGACATTGAGGATCTCGGGAACTACAAGCCCATCAGCCTCCTATCAGTGGTTTATAAAATCTTCACTAAGGTTCTTTCACATTTCTTGAAAGTAAGACTGGACATGGCTCAACTGAAAGAACAAGCTGGATTCAGGAGTGGCTACAGCACTACAGATCATATTCTTGTGCTGAGAGAACTAAATGAAAGAATGAGGGAATATGAACTCCCATTATGTATGGCTTTAATTCTGTGAAACCATCAGCAGTTACAATGGCTTTGAAATCCTGTGGTATTGAAGATGCACATTAGTATTAACATCTATGAAAATGCAAGTACAAAGGTTCAGTTATTTGAGGATACAGCACCAACAAAAATTGGGAAGGGCGTGAGACAAGGTGACACCATATCTCCCAAACTTTTTAATGCCATATTGCAAAATGTCTTTCAATAATTGAACTGGGAAAACAAAAGGATAAAGACTAATAGAGATTATTTAACTAATCTTTGTTTTGCTGATGACTTAGTCATTTTTTGCAACTGCCACTTCAGAACTGCAGAGTATGATCCAAGAGCTTGTTGACAAGAGTGAAGGCCCGCACGGGGATAACTGGATTTCCAGTTATTTGGGGAGCGGCGCCCCCACGACCCGAGCTGACCTTGTGACGGATCAATTTTTCATTTCGTCTTGAATGATTATATAACCGAAGGGACAGCTGTTCATCCAGCTGCTGGGGGATGGCGTCCCCACGGCCCGAGCCAACATGTACTATATGTGATGATTTTCACATTTTTTATGTTTTTTCACTTGACATGAACCCGCCTCAGTTGTAGGTTGCTGAGGTTGTGATTATGCGCCAGCTCTGGATTTTAGTTTCTCGTTTTCTTTCCTGTCTTCTCCATTTTATGTTCCTTTTGTTTTTCCGAGCTGGTTAGCTAGACCTACCTGCATGTTTGCCGTGTGTGGTGACCCGTAAGGTGGAAAAGGGGATGCTGGAGGCTGAGGTTTCTGGAGGCCTGGGTGTTGTTGTCGCCAGTTGCCAACACTCCTCTTTGCCCACTGCTTCACCCTAAACGGGCGGCTGGGAACTAACCCACTCCTAGTCAATGAGGTCTGTGGCCGAGTGGAGCCCAGACCTCTAACGGCTTGTCGTTTTGCACGACAAGGTGAGTCTGGGGATAGGGTGGGCATGCCAAAGGGGTGTTCCCCAGGCATGGGAAAGTCTGGGTGCACGCCGAGCGTATGTCTGCCCTATCAACTTGCTATATCTGCTTGCTATCCCTAGAGCCGTGTCCTGCGTCCACTTGGGCTTGCGGACCTCCGGCTCTGCCTCGTTGGGCTCGATTGTGGGTGGGGAAGTCGGCGGACGAACTCATAAATTTTTTCATGGCTCTCAATTCTGTTTCCCACGAACCAACAACCAAAAGAGGTATGGAGGAAGGCTCATCCCCTTCCGCAAAAAAACATGTTCCTGATTCTTCTAATGCTAGTTTCTTTTTTGTGCACTCATTGGACCCTTCAAAGCCTTTGAGTGCCAAAAGTCCATTTTGGATCAATAAAGCTCTTCAATCCATCGCAAGCTCTCCTAAGAGCGTAAAAAAGCTCCAGTCTGGAGATCTTCTTGTAGAGATGTCCACTGTGGCCTACAGTACCACACTTATTAACACCACCACGCTGCTTGAGACTCCTGTAAAAATAACACCTCATGGGTACCTAAATTCATCTCGAGGTGTTGTCTCCTCTCGGGATCTTATTGATTGCACTGAGGATGAACTTCTCGAAGAACTGAGGAGCCAACATGTTATGGGTGTGCGACGCATTTCTTTCAGGAGGAATGGGCAGTTTGTCCCATCCTGGAATATTATCTTGACTTTCAACTGCCCTTCCCTGCCTACATCCATCAAGGCAGGGTATCTCCACCTCGAGGTACGCCTGTACATCCCTAACCCTTTGAGATGTTTTAGGTGCCAGTCTTATGGCCATTCTCAGCAGTCGTGCAGGAGCAATCCTAGGTGTGCACGCTGTGGTGCCACAGAACATCTTTTGCAGGAATGTGTGGCCGAGGCAGAGTTTTGTGTGAACTGCAAGGGTTCACACGCGGCGTCAGCCAAAGATTGTCCCAAGTGGAAGGAGGAGAAGGAAATCCAAAGGATCAAAACGGTGGAAAATATTTCCTATCCTGAGGCCAGAAGAAAAGTGGTTCCTGTTACATCTGATCGGCGATCATACGCTTCAGTGGTGGTTGCCAAATCTACGGTTGCCATTTAGACCGACATTCAGATCCCCCTAAATGTCCGTACAATGTAAACGACATCATCGCAGCCGGACTAGAGGCACTCTAGTCTCGAGCTAGGGGTCTGAAAGCGCCACCCACCACTTCGCCGAAGCAGACTCATCCCACCACCAACAAGGGAACTCAGGCCACTTCTAACAAAAAGACCAAAGCCTAGGATAAAAAAGCATTTCTTCTCCTCCAAAATCTCGGGAAGCGACTCAACGTCGTGCGCCTCCTGTTAAGACACTTGGGACAAAGCATGCTCCCATCTTAGCCTCTGGTCACACGCCTCCAAATCTGGGGAAACCCCCATCAGAAGGGATGGAGCCTGACTTCATTTGATCATTTTCATTTCACTTATAACCATGGCTTCAATCATTCAGTGGAACTGTCGAGGTTTTCGGACGAGTTTTGATGAAGTGAAACATCTACTTTCATTTTACTCTCCGGTGTGCCTTTGTCTACAGGAGACGAAGCTTAAACCATCAGACCTGCTTTCAGTTCGAGGCTACAGTGCATTTCGGACAGATAGCTCATCTGGAAATATAGCCTGTGGGGGAGTCGCTATTCTCGTCCCTCACAGGGTTCCGGTATCTTCCGTCGCGGTTTCCACAACTGTGCAGGCCGTGGCGGTTCGTATTTCTATGCCTGTACCTCTTACTGTCTGCAGTGTCTATCTGCCGCCGGACGAGAACGTGAGCGTCTCTGTACTGGAGAGATTGGTTGATCAGCTGCCTTCACCCTTTCTTCTACTAGGTGACTTCAATGCCCATCATTTGTGGGGTAGTGTCGGCATCAGCACGAGAGGTCGTCGCATAGAGTCTCTTCTGTCCTCGGCCTCTTTGTGCCTTTTTAACACCGGTGCTGACACGTATTTCCATGAATCGACACGATCCTTCAGTGCGATCGATTTGACCTTGGGATTACCATCAATTATTGCTGACTGGTCGTGGACGGTGTGTAACGACCTCCATGTGAGCGACCACTTTCCAATTGTCCTCTCGCATCATGCCAACATGCCAACTTCTGCCTCCCGCCCTCCTCGTTGGAGGATGGAGCGTGCGAGATGGGAGGTCTTCACGCCGTCAGCTTTGATCTCTTCTGCAATGGTGACCCAAGAGTCAATCGACGCAACGGTTCTTGAAGTCACAAATTGTATTCTTCAGGCAGCTGACCTTTCTATCCCCAAAAACATCGACGACACTCTCCAGAAGTCCGAAGCCTTGGTGGACCCCTGAATGCGCAACGGCTAGGAGAGCTCAACATAAGGCCTGGTCTATGTTTCGGCGTTATCCGACCGATGCTAATCTTGTTAAATTCAAACGAGCAAAATCCTATGC
Source organism: Macrothele yani (assembly GCA_039090855.1). NCBI lineage: Eukaryota > Metazoa > Arthropoda > Arachnida > Araneae > Macrothelidae > Macrothele > Macrothele yani. Next base: position 48,201,807 of record CM077004.1, read on the forward strand.
TCGGTTGGTGCGTCGACAGTAGCAAGAGGGAGTCTTGGATCCAGTATGTGTCATCTCTCACTTCGCGTGACAGTTCAAAAAGTGTGTGGGAAAAGATTCAAAAGATCCGGGGTAACTACAGCTCTCACCAGATCTCCATTCTAGAGAGCAACGGCTGCACATATGCTGGAGTTGGGGAGATTGCTGATTGTTTAGGGGAGGCGTTTGCCTCAGTGTCGAGTGACCTGGCGTATCCTACTTCTTTTCAAAGAATGAAATCCACTGCGGAACGCCAGAGAATCTCCTTTGCGCCTTTTCTCGACACGGGATATAACTCCCCCTTCAGCATGGTTGAACTCAGGGTGGCTCTGCATCGGTCCGGCGCTACATCGGTCGGTCCCGATGGCATCCATTATGACATGCTCTGTCATCTCTCGCAGTCGTCTCTCGAGAATCTCTTAATCCTTTACAATCGTATTTGGTCGGAGCACAGTTTCCCGGAGTCTTGGCGAAAAGCAGTTATTCTGCCTTTTCCCAAACCTGGCAAGGATCCCCAGTCTCCCTCTAGTTATCGTCCAATTACTCTCACTAGCTGTCTGTGTAAAGTTCTTGAACGCATGGTTAATTCCCGGTTAGTTCATTTTTTAGAATTTCATCAAGTACTTTCACCATCACAAAGCGGCTTTCGCCGTCATCGTTCACCTCACGATCATCTCCTGCACCTTGAGACATCTGTGCGCGAGGCGTTCTTGCGTAGGCAGCACCTGGTTTCTGTATTTTTTGATATTGAAAAAGCTTATGATCGAACGTAGCGGCATGGTATTATCCGTGACCTCCACGCATGCGGATTGAGAGGAAATCTTCCGACATTTATTTTAAATTTTCTTCGCAATCGGGTGTTCCGGGTGCGCCTGGGTACGATGCTATCGGCAACATTACATCAAGAACAAGGTGTTCCTCAAGGTTGCATTTTATCTGTCACATTGTTCATCCTTCGCATTAATTGTCTCCTCACAAATCTTCCTCCTGCGGTTTCGGCTACTGTCTATGTTGATGACTTGCACATTTTCTGCTCGTCATCAAGCATGCATTTTATTGAAAGGCAGTTGCAGTCTGCAATTAATCAGATCTTTAAAACGGCGAATGGCAATGGTTTCGTTCTTTCTCCCGACAAGACAGCGTGTGTCCATTTCTGCCGGAGGCGTGGCCTCCATCCTGACCCAGAGCTGTTTTTAGACCGTGCAGCTATACCAGTTTTGCCGGAGACCAAGTTCCTTGGTCTGACCGTTGACCGTGCGCACGTTCGGCGGCTCAAGATTTCCTGTCTGCGGGCTGTATCCATTCTTAAGATCCTTTAGAGAGTCTCGTGGGGCGCAGACAGGACGTCTTTGATTCGTATTTACCATTCCTTATTCCGGTCGAAACTGGATTATGGTTGTATCGTGTATGGCTCTGCTCGTCGTTCCGTTCTCCGGCCTTTGGACACTATTCACCATCAAGCACTGCGTCTTTGTTCGGGAGCATTTTGAACATCTCCGATTTCCAGCCTTTACGCTGACGTGAACGAACCATCGCTTGAATTACGCAGTCTGCAGCTGTCTATTCAATTCTACCTGAAACTTAGATCTCTTCCAGGCCATCCTTTATACGATGCAGTTTTTCATCCCCAGCATGCTCGTTTATTCGGGAACCTGCCCTCGTGCATTTCAACCTTTGGTCTTCGTATGGCGGCCGTAGCCCGTGATGTAGGGCTCGACTTGTCACTTGTTGGAGAGACCAGGGGTTTGGGGATCCGCCATGGCACCCACTTGGTGTCATGGTTGATACCACCTTTACATCTTTCGATAAATCCTCAACCCCTGCATCAGTGTACCAGCAGCTCTTCGCTGAACACCGTGACCTAAATTTTGATTACACTCCTATTTTTACTGATGGCTCCAAAATGCATGGAGTCGTTGGATCCGCGGCTGTCTGTGTAGATGACGTTTCAGTAGCGCGGATCCCAGCTGAGGCCACGGTGTTTTCAGCGGAGATGCATGCTGTGTATCTCTCTCTTCTCCATGTTCAGTCGAGTTCTCATCATCGTGCTATGGTCTATACGGATTCCTTGAGTGTCTTGCAGTCTTTGTCATCTGCAGATTGCCGTGACCATCCTTTTCTCGTGAATGTGAGACAGTTACTTCGTCATTTGCTCGGGGCCGGTTTTCAAGTTCAGTTTTGCTGGATTCCTGGGCATGTTGGAATCTCGGGTAACGAGTGTGCTGATGCGGCTGCTAGATCTGCTTCCTCTTTGGTCGTCACACCCTTGCCACTGTTTCACAGGGATTTCCGCTTTCTGGTACGCGACCATATTAAGCGAACGTGGCAAGGTCTGTGGGACCAACAGGTGGAAAATAAACTGCATCGTATTAAACCTAATCTTGAAGTCTGGAAATCCTCATATCGTCGGAACCGTAGGGAGGAAGTGGTGCTTGCGCGTCTCCGTATTGGGCATTGTCGTTTCACTCACCGCTTTTTGCTGTGTGGCGACACAGCGCCGATGTGTGAGACGTGCAACTGCCGACTCACCGTCACTTATCTTCTGTGTACCTGTGTTCGTTTTCGTGATGTACGTTTTCATTTCTTTCATTCTCATTTGTTGACCGAGGACGCCGCCACACTGCAGCGGCTCCTCAATCACAACTGTGACTCTGTTGCCGTGTTTTCATTTTTTAAAGAAATTGACTATTTTAAACGTATCTAGATTTTAGCCTTATCATCATCCTCATTTCTCAGTTTTACTGAATCAGCTAGATTTTAATCACTGTATCATGTTTTTAATACTGTTTGTTCCATTATCTTTTTTAGCCCTTCCTTCGTTCTCATTTTTCAGTTTTACATGATCAGTCAGATTTTAAGCTTTTTACCACATTTTTAATCATATTTGTTTGTCTTGTTTCTGGCGCTCTTTGGCCAACCATGGCCCTTGCGCCATAAAAATCAATCAACCAACCAACCAACCAACCAAGAGTGAAGAAGTGGGATTAAAAATGAATTTTCAGAAGTCAAAACTGATGTACAATCCTTTTACAAGAAATGAAGATTTATTGATTGATGGGGAAAAGCTGGAGATAATAGAACCTCATTTACCTTGGACAGCAGATATCAAGCAAAGGTCACATTGATGAAGGAATTGATCAGCGTATAAAACTTGTTGGGGAGTTTTTGGAAGAAATAGTACAGTGTTTAAGAGCAATATGCCATTATGTCTTAAAAGAAAAGTGTTTAATCAATGCATTCTTTCAGTGCTTATGTATGTAGCAGAGACTTGGACCTTAACTAAAAACGACATGCAAAGTCTTCAAACAACTGAAAGAAACATGGAGAGATGCATGCTTGGTGTAACTAGGAGAAATACGAAGAGGAACTCGTAGATAAGGAAAATGACTACAGTGGAAGACATGATTAGAATAAAATCCCTGAAATGGCAGTGGGCTGGGCATGTTTCCAGAAGAATGGACTATTGATGGACAACCAAAATTCTAGACTGGATTCCAAGAAACAGAAGACCACATGGGAGATGGGTGAATGAAATTTGAAAGCATGCAGGAGTAACATGGAGGAAACTGGCACAACTGGCATTGTGGAAGAAACTTGGAGACTTTCATCCAATAGTGGATTGATAATGGTTGACCATGATAATGATGATCACAGCTTATGAACACAGGTGAAACAACCTTTTTTGTCTTGTTTGTATGAGCAAATGATAGACATTATGAAGCATTTTGTGCACAAGAATTTTAACTACTTCCTTGGTTAGAGTACCCTGTTTAAAATTATTTGCAGACTTATATTCTAATAAAGTACCGTATATCTTCGTGTCTAAGCCGAGAATTTTTATACTTTTTTTCACCATTGAAGTAGGGGGTGTCTTCTTATATAACAGTCAATAATTTTGGCAATTTTTTCGGTCATATTGGCGACATTTACCCCACCTGGATTGATATACCGGGACAACTCTGGACTATGGCCCACCAAAACTCACTTAATAAAATATGCATAGCAATAAAACATGTTTACTTTATGATTAGTTACATCAAACACGAATTAAATATGTTTAAATTATTTAAAAAATAATGTACATAATAGTCTGTATAGGTAACAACACAGAATAATGACTGAAAAAGAACTTTATTTTTATTTTTAATTCATCCATCCTCATTCACCCTTTAAGGTCTGTGTCAGAGTCCAAATTCCCGAGCAGTTCTCGGTATTCAGTCTCCGTCATGGGAAGATCTGGGTGGATGTCATCGTGCTCCACCTCACTGTTGTCGTCGTCGTCCTCATGCACAATATGGTTCTCACTTCCGTCCATAGCGTTACTGTTGCAGCACTTTTTAAAAGATCGGACTATTGTTTCCAAAGGAATGTCCGACCACGCTTCACCCACTCCGCGATCGTGACTATGTCCACCTTTTTCAAATTGCCACCCTTCTTCACCGCCTTATCCTCAGACTCCATCTACTCTATCCATTTGGCCCGAAGCCTGTCATTAAACTGCTTGTTCAATGAGACATTGAGCGGCTGCATTAGGGAGGCAAGGCCTCCGGGGATCGTAGCCACAGAAGATTTAATTTCATGACACCTTTTTTTATCGGTGAGATGGGCCTGAAACGAGCCCCACACAAGCATCGACGGCTTCTTGAAAATGCCACCCTTCCTCTTTCTTCACATGTTTTCCAACCATTCCAAGGTGCCACTTTCATCCATCCAACCTTTCACATGAGCACGCACCAAAATGCCACTTGGGAATTTCACCCCCTTAGGCACAGTCTTTTGTTTAAAAATAATCATTGGTGGTAAGCGTGACTCGTCTGCCATACAACACACAATCGCTGTGAATCTAGTCTTTTCATGTTCAGTTGTTTTAACAAAAACTGTCTTCGTGCCTTTAAGATCCACAGTTCGATTTGAAGGCAAATTGAAGGAGACAGTTTTGTCCATATTGCAAATTTGGCACAATTCGAAATTTTATTGGTTTCCGGAGATGGATAATAAATTTTTCAAATGATTCAACTTTTGTTTCCAACTCTCTGTAGTTTTCAGGAGAGCTTAGAGCGAGTTCGTGGACTCAAGTTATATCTGTTCATGAATCGATCACACCATCCCACGGAAACAATGAAGTCCACTTGCTTTAGTGGCAGGAATTCCGGGTCTTTCGACATATTCTCAGCACTCTGATTCGGATATTTGTGCAGGTTATAATAAACCCGCTTTGCCATGACTCCATAATCCACTGCACCAATTTCTCCTTCAGGTCAGGAAACATCGGCAGACTACCACGTGCAGCCTTCTTTGTCCTCGGCATCGTCGTAAATTGAGACTTATTTTTCCTCCATTCACGCACTTGCTTTTCGTTGACAGAGAAATGATACGCAGCCATCGAATTGTTTGATTGCTCGGCAAAAGCGATGACTTGCTGCTTAAAACTAGCCGCATATGCAGTCCTTTTTTGTCCAGGCATCTTTCAACGTAAGCAAAGTTAAAATTGTGAGAGAAACTGAAGAGCGGAAAATTTTCTATCATGAAAGCAGAGCAGTTCGATAAAAAATAAAAATTCTCCTTCAGAAAGGTTACAACAATCGAATTGAAACTATAATTTCGTTGGCTCTATTTCCTTGGCAAATCAAAAGCATTGCCGTGTGGCTGGGCTTTCACTTTTCTTAGACTGGTTGGTGGAAAGGAACAACAAGCAGATTGTATTTCATGGATGTGGGAAGGCGGTGTCATTCAGTTCCTGACACTTTGTCCCATTTAGTGGTGCCCCACCGTTGTCCCCCTCACTTTTCGTGTAGGGGGAGGCCGGAAGTGAAAATGTAATCTTTCGATTCCTCACTCCCCCTCACACAAAGAAAGTGTGTGTGTGTGTGTGTGTGTGTGTGTGTGTGTGTGTGTGTGTGTGTGTGTGTGTGTGTGTGTGTGACAGACAGACAGACAGACCAAGCTGGGGCCTTGTGCGGGCGCCTGCTTAACATCAGGCAGAGGTCACGTTCCCCTCCGCATATAAATACAACCAAGATCTGCAAATGCTTATAAGTAAAGTTACAATCGGCTTTTAATCCTGTCCAATACCTAATAAGATGGATTACCGTAGGTTTGTGTTTGCTTCTGTAGTGTGTAGCTGCAACTTAAATCTCCACACATGTAATATCCTGGGATAAATAATATGAGAAATTTTGTAATTTACACGATACACGAGGTTTCGCTTTTCATCAAATTTATTCAATGAAAATCGTACTTTCGGCTTGTACACGAATCGGCTTATACATGAAGATATACGGTAATTCGTATGTCCTAATTTATGAACTTTTTAATGCATCTAATGTCATGCATTTTTCCAATTTGTAGATTTTATTATTTTTAATTTTTGATAGCACTCCTCAAGATTCTGAAACTCTTCAAAGCACCCAAGATTTGGCTGAAATGCAAGCGAGGAAAAATGCGTTGGCGATCTGCAGTGCTGTTGTAAGAACTGCGGCTAAGTTGTTTCTAGATGTACAAGGTGATGAAGGTAAGCAATATAGCATAACAGATTTAGTTTATTTTGGTAAAATGGTTTTTGCTAGTAGGAAGTTGTAGTGTACTGTTATTACTTTTGATGGCAATTACTAGACAACATGCTTAGAATTGATCTATTCTGACCACCTCAGCAAAGCCAGTAATATTGAGAAGGCTCGCATATGTATATGACAACTTCTGAAGTTCATTATTATAAAGAGGAAAATCAGACATTGTGTCACCACAATAATATGGCATACTTTAGGGTAAATTCTCATTGTAGATGGCATATTTATAGTAGGCATCATTTATAGACCAAATCTGAGTCCCAGTGTTTTGGCTTGTACTTGGTATGTGCAAGTATCCCTGTCTTTTCAGTGGTGTCTTCTGTAAGATGTTTTTTAGCTCCATCTAATCCCATTTACTTCCCAACAAATGGAATATAAAATTTTTAAGTTTCATGTTGCATACAGGGTGTTTAAAATTAAAGACCATTAGTACCAATGCTTCCACAGAGAAAACCATTTGCTGTGATAGTCTTTCTGATTTGGGAGTTGCACTAAGGATACAAATGATGCAGGAATTGTACAAGAAAGGAAAAAATAAATAAATCCATTAGTTGCCATGGGATGACAAATAACACTGCTTTAATTAGAATTAAAGTAGAACATTACAGTACTTAGTTATAAGGGCAGGGTGTGAGAGACAGTCATTAAAGGCTACTTATAGTTGTGATAGTTACACACCACAAGCAGCACTGCTATTTGTCAGAAAAAAATTCTGAATCATATAAAATTTTGTATCTATTGTTTCATATTCACTATAACACAGAGAGAGAGAGAGAGAGAGAGAGAGAGAGAGAGAGAGATAGCTTGTTTATATAGTTGCTACCATCAGCTGAGTCACAGCACTAAAGGTGCAGTCACTTTATAATTAACAAGCCATGATTCTCCTTTTAAAACTATTGTGTAAAACGGAAGAGGAAAAAAACATTGCACCCCAATTCATTCAAGACCTTGTTTCTTTAAAGTGCATCAGTTTTGAACTGTTCCTCAGAAGTGATAAGTCAGCTCAAGATGTAGATTTTCACTTTCAGATATGTTGTTCTTGTTGCTATGGTGACACTGAAACCATTTCGTTCTTAAGTGAAACATTTGAAATACAAAATTTCTCTGTACGAGTAACTTTGACAATATCTCTTGCAGTTGTACTCTTAAACTTCTGTTGGGATGTGACTTTTGCATATTTCCTCAGTAATATCACCTGTAACCATGGAAACACTACATTAAGAATTGAGAGGTGCTGTTACTGTAAGTTCAAGATACAAAACTCAACAGACTGCCTAAAAAGTTTCAGATAGGGATAGTCTGACATCAACAGCTAGTGACCTTCACCCGCTCCTTTATTTTCAAGGGACAGCAAATTTGCAGATAAATAAATTTTATTCGAATTCATTCTTTCCCCAACTAATATATTACAACACTTAAAGGTTGAGAATTGTGTTATGGTCATTTAGTCCCAGACTAATTGAAATGAGAATTCACTAGTTCAAACTTATTTTGATCTAGTACCAAGCCAATTAGGTTAAAGTATAGCTTTAATTGTAGAAATGTTGATTAAACAAACTATGACTTGCAAAACATAACTCTTTATCTGCCCTTCTGATAGAGCCCACTCGCATCTAACCTCGGCTACATTCTTTTTTTCACTCTGTAGTTCACCAGCATAAAAAAGCAGGCAACCTTGCTCAAAACCTCTACCCCCTCCCCCCATCACACACACTTGTACTCCAAAACACAGCAGATTTAGTTTCCAAAGTAGAAAATTTACACATCAAAATGTGCTAGATTGAACAGCTGCATAACTTCAAAAATTATCTGAGAAAATATGCATGCCAAATTGCCACAGCTTTAGATATATAATCATTTAAATGGTAGTCATGGGCTAATGTCAATGACTCATATCCAGTTAGTTTGATAATTTACCCCAAAATGGTTCTCTTTAGAACAGTGCCATGAAATTAAGTTAGCAACACAAGGCATTTACCATATCCTGACAGTAAACTTTTACCATACTTCATTTTTGCAATTACTTAGTTATGAGGTTTTGATGTTTTTTTTTTTTATGTTCATAAGTGTTTATCATCATTTCTTAGCTGAAAAACCTTGTTTTGAAAATATTGAGATATTTTTGGTTGTATTGAAATACCTAACTACAGATGACCATCTTAAGTGCAAATGTGCATAAATCAGACAGCAAGATGACCAATCTAGCAGCAACTCTTACATGCACTGAATTATGGTGTAGAATTCTTACAGAATGTTGTGTTTTGATCAAAAATGTTGGACATTGATTGATATTGGAATAAACACAGTGGAGATATATTTTTGGTGTTAATCATCTGTCTTAATTGAGACTTTAAAGCTGAGGGCATAAATTATGAGTGCAAAGAACAGAAAGATAGTGACAGGATAGGGTTAAATGCCTTATGTTGTTGACTTAATGCTTTATGTTGCATGCTTTATAATTAATTGCACATTTGGAATTACATCTCATTTTCTTTCAGTTTGAAACAACTGATTTGACATAATTCATACCATGGAAAATTTAAGTTATAAGCATTTACAGTAACTGAGGTGAAAGAATAAGAAAATGTGGGTAGGTATACTATTCCTCTAAAAGAGAAAGAAAATGTCACTCTTTATAAACAGTATTGCTTGCAAAAAAGAAAAAAAAAATCCTTAATTTACATTGAATTTTTGAATGCTCTATACAGTCGAACCCGCTTAATAATTAGAATAGCCTATTTGTCATAAGAAGATATTCCAATAAGCAGGATATTCCATTATCTGAGGTCCCTCCAAATTTACATATGTATTTACATACAAACTTGAGTACCTTAGTAAATACGTAATGAAGAAAAAAATGTTTAAAGAACAGATAAAAACTAAATTAAATGTTGCTTTATAGTGACTTAAAATTTTATACAGTACAGTACTGCACACATAGCAGCAGCGTACAATTTGATAAAATATAGTACAGTACATATGTACAGTACTGTAGGTGTAACATTCATAGCTTGGCAAAACAATCGGTTATTTTACATTGCTTCCCCCCAGAATTTAATAAATTTGTTACCTGATTTTTCAGTTTGTAATATGCAGAGAAGTCCACATTATTCTTATTTTCCAAAAAGTCTTAAACCACTGCATGCATTATTCACTTCTGTACGAGAAGGTACTTCAATATCCACATGATGATGATGATGATGATCATCATCATCATCTTCTATAGTCTCCACACCAAGAACCACACATTGTACGTGCATTTCTGTCTGTAAACAATCGAGCACAAATTCCAAGAAAGATGCCTTGAATGAAGAAACTGCTTTTCTCCTTTGTAACCTTGAAAGAGCAAAAATTTATTCCAATAACTGGGATTAATCCAATATTCTTATTCTATTAACCAGAGCGTTTTTATCATTATGTGCAAAGGTTGCGGTTTGGGACACAAGAATTTTATTCTTTTAAGCAGGATATTCCATTAAGGCGGTTCAACTGTGTTATGATTACTGTGATAAAATCGGACATTAAATTTATATTATACTGTAGGGAGTTGATTTTGATGGAAGTTCAGTAATTTTTTTGTTATTTTTGAAATATTTTATAATTGTCATAACTTGAATACACTTATTCCTGCCCTTCATATTTCTTTGTGATGTATTTTTAGATGAAGATTTGATATGTGCAATTGGATCTTCCCATTTGGTTACCATGCTTCTACCTTTGATTTTGGCACATCTAGGTCCCGTAGCAACTTCAGACCCTAGAGTAAGTTAAGAAATTTTATGTGCAGTCACTTTTGAACGGTTACTATTCAGTTATTATTTTTATTGTCTACTTTATTGGCCAGGACTCGTTAGCAAAAAGTTAATGTATTGATCTCAAGTCTGGAAATTAGTATTATCATTATCATCTATAGCAAGATCCTCCTGTCAGTGTGGATATAGTCATTCATGATTTTAAAAATTGCCTAACTATGTGGTGCATATGGAGAATCATTACCTCTTTGGATTTTGGGCATAAGGTGTTGTAACCCCAAAACATTAAGTTGAATTATAGGATTTGAAGGAATTATACTGCAGGTGTAATTGTTCTTACTCTGATGTATGGCAGTGAAATCTGGGTACTGCAGGAGAGACATAGAGTGTATGTGCTAAAGAGATGCATTATTTACAGGGATTTGTGGCAAGATATGTTGTGATCATGTGAGGAATGAAGATGCATTGCAGATGTGCAGAATACAGAGGTACGCACGTACTCTGTACGCAGATAGTTTCCAAAAGTATTAGCAGGTTTTGCAGATAGTTTTTGCTTGCAGATTAAAAAAAAATCAATTTACAGCAGCAATTAAAACATTTAAGGCTTTACTCAGATTAATATACTTAATTCTATTTTAACTTGAAGATGTTCAGTTATTTTTCACATCTTCTGAGTTCTTTTGTTTTTACTGACATATCTGACCTCTAGATTTTATCAAAGCCTGTTTTCAATGTATAGGAACTGTATCAAAAGTTTCGTTTACACAGAAAGAATTTAAATTTCATTGCCAGGTTCCTCTTGCAGTTGTCGGTTATTAAATTAAAATATGTTCCTTATATATTTTATAAGTCTACTATTTTTAAATTAAGTTGTTGAAAATGCTATTTATAAGTTTTGAAGGTTCATTAATGGAATTGTTATTTTAGATATAAAATTTTTCTTTAGTTTGTTTTTTTATGAGGCTCATAGTCCAGAATTTTAATATTTTGCCATAAAGGTCCATTTCACACACATTGTGAGCATTCAATTGTAATGTACTTATTTTGTCCTCATTGGAATCTGTAATATTTTAATAATTCAATTTTGTCTCGCTCTTGCGGAAAGCAAAATCGTAATGACTTCGAACGACGGGATGGTTACCGCTGGGATTGACGTTACCTCTTCCAGGGATAGAAATTCTGCGCCAAAGTGTGCCAAAACAAAAGTCTTGTGCCATCTTGCTACAAAAGGCGGGTTTTGTTCCATTGGGCGCCAGAACCTCAGTGACCCATCATCGTCGGGGCTTCGGTACAGTAAATTCTCCTTGTGCACTCTTCCGCTTGACGCTGAGTAAGTCCATGTGATGGGAAGAATGATTCAGCGACTCCAAGTACTAGGAATTTTACTTAGTTACTATGAAAATCATAGACGGAAAACATAGAGTATGCAATGGGAATCATCTGTCCGCTACGGACGACGGAAAGCATAGAGTATGCAACGGAAATCGAAAATCTCAGTGAAATAATGTTATTAAACATCTGTAAAATTTATTTTTGTGTTTTCAAGATTCTAACACTTGTTAACTACACTGTTGGCCACCCAAAATGCAAAACCAAGATGGACATGAGATAGCAAAGCCAGATTTACTGGACACATAACAACAGATATAAAGATGAAACGATTGAATCAATAGTTCGTGAGGCCCCCATGGCTGGCAATAACGGCCGCTACATGCCGCAGCATCAAACGAAAGAGGCCTTGGATGTGGGCTTGGTATGTCGGTCCAGGCCGCTTCCACACGTTGCCACAGTTCATCATGTATAGCTGCGGGTGGTGCTTGCCGGGCCACTTGGTTGCCGTTCAGCGACCAGAAGTGTTCAATGGGCGACATATCGAGAGAACAGGTGGGCCACGACAGCAGTGACACCTGGTGGGCCGTGAAGAATTGTTGCATGATGCGTGCCACGTGCGGGCGCGCATTGTCCTGTTGAAACGTGGCCACTGGCAGGCCCTTTAGGTAAGGGAGGACTACATGCTCCAAAACGTTAGAGATGTAGCGGTGGGTGTTGAGTGTACTGGCGATGCGTACCAGAGGGGTGCGGGTGTCATATCCAATTGCGCCCCGAACCATAACGTCAGGCGACAGACCGGTATGGTGATGCATAATGCAGGCGTCATACAGTCTCTTGCCGCGGTGCCGTTACACGCGGATCCGACCATCGTGGTGTTGCAGGCAGAAGCGGGATTCGTCGGAGAAGACAATGTCGTGCCGTTCCGTAGTCCAGGTGCGGCGTTCAACGGCCCACTGCTGCCGCACTCGCCGGTGCTGTAACGTCAATGGTAATCAGAGCAATGGGCGCCGTGCGACAAGTCTTTGCTCCTGCAAACAACGTCGAACGGTACGTGCTGACACAGGTTGTTGCGCAACACAACCTAATTCCTGCGCTAACGTTCGTAATGTGACGGTGTATTTTAGGGAATGTTTCTTGGGTGTTGAGAATGTCACATCATTTTCAGTTTCCTCATAATAAATTTTTTCGGGCAGGTTCCTCCCCCTCCCCCCTTTTTTTTCTCACTCTCTCTGCCTGATTATATTTTTATTTTTGATATTTTCTTGTCATATTCCTTGTTTTTAATATCTCGGTAATAGTGAAAAGGAGGGACTTCGTTTTTTTTTTTTAAGAATTTTTTCTAATGAAATGTACGTTACCCTATTTCTAATACATACTTCTTCAAAACTAATCAGTAGAGATCAATCGTTTTTTCCCTTTTATTAAACGAAATTAAAGTTCTAGATCGGTATTTAATTCGCCCGTGGTGGAATCAGCGCAGTTTCAGTGTCCCGTAAAATTGTTTCACGGCAAAGTGAGCAACGCAGTATCTATTGTTCACTTTCGTTTTCCATAAAATTAGTGTTTTTCCATTTCTTAATTACTTCTTACTCATACATGATATTATTTCGTGGATTCGCGGAATTACGCTTTTTCTGTCATCATTTGGGTCATTCTCGAGATTGATGTAAAACTAAAAAGAAGCTATTGGGGGGGGGGGGGGGGGTCTATTCCGTCTGGGGACTGTATTTCATTCAAAACTTTCGAAAACAGAACTTAAAGGGGGTGAAGATTTTTTCCCATATTCCTAATATATTTTTCTCGCGAAGTTTCTTCTGCCCAGTATTGTTATTAAGTTTCATTTTAATGCATAAATATTTGTATTTTAGCTTAAACGGGTAGAAAATGTCCGAAAAAGGAAGTCTCATGGTCCCTCTACCTTGTGTTGTTACATGTCAGTAATTTTATACTTTGGGTGCAGGGATGTGCTTCAGTTTAATATTTACATAAATAAATTTCAGTGAATCCCAAAACATGCACTGTTTAAGTTAAACAAATTCAGTGCCCTCTGAAAAATAATGAAGGCATTATTGAGTTGTTTTTCTGGTTCTGAAGAGGAAAATTCCTTTAGTATGATGGGGGATGTATTTAATAAATAATCCAGCAACATGAAAATTAAAACACTTTCATCTGTTCAAACCATGAAATATAAGCTACTGAATCAGGGTGATAGTTTTTATCCATACTTGGCAATACATTTCTTGTTACTATACACTGAAGAGCAATTGAATTAGAGATACCTGTCTAGTAACATGTAGCACCACCTTTCACCTTGATGACGGCGGCAATTCATCTCGGCATGGACTCAACAAGACACCGGAAGCGTTGGGAAGCCATACGGATCCACAACCCCTGAACAAGCTCCCACACTTCACGAAGATTTGATGGGGGGGGGGTCAGAGCCACGAACAACTCTCTCGATGGCATCCCAGATGTGCTCGATGGGATTGAGGTCAGGTGACCTAGCTGGCCAAGGAAGCTAGGTCACGTCGGTGGAGTGTTCATCCAACCATTCGGATACAATTCGGGAGCGATGGCACGGTGCATTGTGTTGTTGCAGGATGAGGTCCCAGTGGGATGTTGAAGACTCACAAACGGGAGCAAATGATTGTCCAGGATATCCCGGTAATGTTGACCTGTGAGGGATGATGCCACATGTACCAGGGGTCCTATTTCCACGTAAACAGTTCCTAGACGAGATTGCCACCCCCACCAGCTTGAAGAGTACCCTGCTGCCAAGAAGGATCCATCGCTTCATGTGGTTTGCGCCGTACTCATATCTTGCCATCCGCATGTACCAACGTGAATCTCGACTCATCAGTCCAGGCAACATTTTCCCACATGTCTAGGGTCCAGTGGCGATGTTCATGCGCCCGTGCTAATCTTTGCACCCTGTGATGTGCGGTCAGCAGCGGTACCCTCGTGTGACAATGGCTTCTGTACCCCATAGCGAGGAGATGGTTCTTGATGGTGTGGCTGCTTACACGTTTTTGTGCACCAGCGTTACATTGCAGAGTGATTTCTTGCACTGTGGCCCATCTATCCGCTGTTACAATGCAAGCTAGCAGACTACAACCCCGCTCATCCACACACTGTTGGCCCTTGCAGGGATTGTTTTACTGGATTTGATGTACTCACAGTGCACCCGTGACACAGTGGCTCGTGAAAATCCCAGTGCCTGCACGACTTCAGAGATGGAGTGACCCATTCGTAGGGCCCCGACAATTTGCCCATGATCAAATGTGCTTAGATCCTTCGTATTACCCATACTACGTCCGACTCTTGCTGATTAACGTCTCATCACTCCTTATATTGTTGGATTGCTGCATACGTCATGTCATTTCCGTTTACAGGGCTACCCACAGTGCCACATTTGCATAACGCCAGCTGTCTCTAATTCAATTGCTCTTCAGTGTATATCTCTTGAATAATGCAGATTATTTCTTCACCAATATTTGCCATCCTCTCAAAGCCTTCCTAAAAGGTTTTCGAGGAACACCATTGTAAGCCTTTTCCAAGTCTATGAATATTAATTCCATGCCTCTAAATTTCTGTTTTTCCAAAATCTGTCTCATTGTAAATATATGATCTATACATGATCTACCAGCCATGAATCTACTTTGCTCTTCAATTCCTGCATTCTGTTCTTCAATCCTGCTTTGAAGAATTCTTCCAAATGTTTTTATAAATGGGTTTGTTACACATATTCCTCTGTAATTACCACATACTTTTCTGTTTCCCTTCTTGAAAATTGGTGTCAAAAACTAAGTTTCATCTCCTGGGGTACTCCATCACCCTACAATGAAGTACAAGAAAAAATACTAAATTACCAGTGTCATTATCACCCCAGCTACTAACATCAGAATTTATTGATTCTGACCAATAGATGTGGAGGTATTGTGTCCACAGGTGGTCTAACAAAGTGGTACAATCAGTGTATTCTTCTTATTATTATTTGCTACCAAAATATGCACTAGTACATTAGATGCAGCTGTGTTTGTGCCTTTAATTTAAGTAGTCAGAATTAGTGTTTATTTTACTTCAGTATCAGATTTAGTAGTGTCTTTAAAATATGTAATTCTTTCAGAACTATGCTAAGAAAGGAAAGAAGCATTCCCATTGTTCTGAATTGTACAAGGAAAATGGAATTTTTTGTTAAATTTGTTGACAAACAAATGGATATCGTTACAAGCTGCTTGGATCTTTCAGATAACTTGCTTTTAGGGTCTCTTAAAATATAGAATACAATAGAATAGTTTTTTTTAAATATTGACACTAATAATAAATAAGTTTTGCAAAATAATTTGTAAATTTTAAATTATCTTTTAGAGGAAATGTAAAGTTCTTTTGTTGATGGAGAGTGTTAAATTTGAATTAAGGAACAAAAGTGGACAGCAATGACTGAATGGTTTGACTCTTCTTTCACTTTATTCAGATGTTCCTCTTAATCCAGACAAAGTGTTAGGTGACATCTCTCCAACCAAGGTGTGTGCCTTTTGCACTCCAATAAAACTCTTAAAATAGCGATGAAGAGTTTCCAAATAATAATTACAAAATAAGACATGGAATGCAGACATTATGGGATGTAGAATAAATCAATAGAACTTCAAAATTACTTCTGGTAAGTTCAATTGATACAAATGTACATAATAATTGAACTTAAATCAATTAAATTCCTCTCACTCATTCATTCGGCTCAGCTCATGCATGCATGCATGCAGGTTGTTCATCTAATTTTAACTGTGAAAGGTAATGGAAACAGAACATAGTGATTTTTAAAGGATTTTTTTTTTTTTTTTTGCACTCATTACTTCATTAATCACCAAACGGAAACTGATGTTGACTCTCTGCTCCATGGCAGAACTGCGACGTTTTTCCGCCAAACGATGCTATGCACAGTGAAAATAATCATCTGCGCAATTCTTGTATAAATGCTGTTGCCACTGCATAGCTGATAAATGACTTGCCAAAAACCCTTGCCTTCCCAACCCATGTGTTTTACAGTTTTCTTTTTTTAAATCGCTCTTGTTACTAAATTGCCGCACTGTGTATACTGAAGAGGTGAAACACTATTACCTACGTATCTTTATGAAAATCGAATAAACTGCAGGTAAATTGTGTTAAAAGTCGTAAAACGATATAAAAACACCTGACGCTGAGCTCAGTCAATCAGTATTACTCTTGCATTTTTGAACTTACCGTCATGTTGGTGAAGTTCGATTAACACTTACCGCACGTGGATCTTTGCTTTTTTTCGTATTTCTGTTGTGTAGATGCGGCATTGGGGTTTTTCATTCAGTTTCTTTCATTGGTTTTAATTGGCCTCGTTACTAAATGAGTTTTATCCTTTGCTGCTTCCACATATACTTCAATACGTTTTCTACCAGAGTACTTTCGGTAACATCTCGTTTGCCGTCGTCTAGGGAACGTTTGCAATATCTGAAGTAATTGAAAGTATTATTCTTGTTCTTCAGATGGAAAAGGCAAGGGACTTGAGTGAGTTTGATAGAGGCCAAATTGTGTAATGCCCAGATGACTGGGCGAGAGCATTTCAGAGATGGCAAGGCTTGTGTTGTGCTCATGGTCAGCTGTGATTAATACCTTCAAAAAGTGGTTCAGGGAGGGGAAACCACAAACCGCCAGCAAGGTGTGGGCCAACCATGACATTAATGCTAAAAGTGAGCGAAGGTTATTCCATATGGGACGAGTTTACAGAATATACTGTGGTGCAACCCACCAGCAATTTGAATGTTGGCAACGGGAATAATGTGTTACAATACACAGTATAATGAACCGTGCTGAAATTGGGGCTGTGTTGAGGCAGGCAGCTCCTAGTGCCATGCTAACCTCAGTTTCAGTGTTAAAAGCTTGTACAATGACATCAAAATGGAACCTTGAATGGTTGGGAGAAGGCCCGATGAATCTTGTTCCTTGTTGCACTATGTGGAATGTTAGGTACATGTTATTTACCAGGAGAAGTGTTGGCACCAGGTTGCACTGTGAGATGAAAACAAGCCGGTGGAGGAAATGTAATGCTTTGGGCAATGTTTTGCTGGAAAATATTGGGTCTAGTCATTCATTTGCAGGAAATTATGATGTCTATCACTTACCTCAATATAATTGCAGACCAGGTACATCCTTTCATGGCACTGGTATTCTCTAGTAGTGCCTTCTTTCAGCAGTATAATGTACCATGCCACACTGCTCTGAATGTTTGAGAATAGCTTGTAGAACATGAAGTCTTCCAGGTACTGTCCTGGCCTCCCAAGTTCCCCAGACATCAATCCAATCGAACATCTGTGGCTTGTGTTGGAACAGCAAATCCCATCTGCAGCAACAAGAGTTAAAGGATCTTCTGGTAACGTTTAGGTACCAAATACCACAAGACACCTTTAGAAATCTAGGAGTGTCTATGCCTCATCAGGTAAGAGCTGTTTTGGCGGCACATGGAGGACCGACATCATATTAAGCGGGTGGTAATAATTTTTGGCTCTTTGTTGTACCTACCATTGGCGCATGTGCAGTGATTATTCTAAAAGATAAACTTATTGTTAATGCCTTCCAGCCAGTAGAGTCAGTTGAAATATGTATGTTTCTTGCATTTTTTCCCCCTGTGGTGATGTGCTGGCTAACATACTCAAACAAAAATTGGTATTTGTTCAAGTACCTCTGCAGAGTTGTTCATATGTTTTTAAGCTTCTAGAGTTCTTCAAATGAACTGCACTTTCTTGAGATATTCTGTGCCAAACATAATGTATTAATTTCTTGTGAGTTATTGTTCCATTCTAATGTGTAGAAAATTTTCTATTTATGTAGAGTGCTGTGCAAGTCATAGGGATGGTTCAAGATCTTCTTCCTTTGGTAACTCAGTTAAACAGGCGAAGTGTGAAGAGTATTCATTCTCCAGAGAAAGCTTCAGAAAGTAGTAATGATTGTGAGCATAATAATGACATGAATTTATCCACTACTTCAAATCATTATGCAACAGTTGAAAGTGATCACCCGTATCGTCCTGCATCGGTGGCATATTATCGAGTAAGTTTCAGTTGATTTGTTTTACTTTGAAGTTTTGAAGCATTTTTTCTTGCCTTTCTGTTTCTTTCTTCCCCCCCCCTCTTTTTTTTTGGCAGCACTCATTTTGAATTAGGAAATAGATGAAAAAAGATGTAAAGTATGTTACCTTATCTCTCCATTTTCTTCAAGAAAATCTGTAAATTTTACTTTTTTATATTTAGTTTGTTCAGAAGAAACAAGATTCAGAAACTTCACAGAATGGATTAAATTTAAAATACCAATGCACAGTGTTGTAGAATGTAGATGTACATGGACAGTTTCCAAATTATTAGACCTTGCAGACTTCTTTTTATCTGCTCCTCTGGGCAATCACAGGATAGGATTCTTAACTTCCAGATTCATTAAACATGAATGCCGGTTGTTTCATCTAGCAAATCCTCTGATGGTTATATTCAAATTAATCAAAAACTTGATACTTAATCGTTCTAGGTGGTGTAGTGGTGGTTAGTGTACCCAGGCACTATCTGGGAGACTCTGGTTCAATTCCCGCTCCAGGACGACGAAATTTTCAGGTTTTCGGATATTATCTGACTTACCATCCTTGTCATATTTACACCAGGAAACAGATTGTAGCCTTCAAATTTGTATCGTTTGGTGTAATCCCGTATTCCATCAATTTTTTTTTTTTTTTTTCAGGTTGCCTACCAGGTCATGGTAAGGTTGTGAAGTGAGGTATAGGTTACAAAAGTCAGAGAAGTCACAAAATTAAAGCCATAGGTCATGGATGTAGTGGTGATGAAAATGTTCCAAGGTTTTATGTATTTTGAATTTTTTGATGAAGTTTCGATTTATTTATTTATTTATTTATTTATTTATTTCCTGTTTGTGTTCCGCTTTTCTAATATTTTTGTAATCTTGTTCATTTTTTTCAGTAATTTTGTCAAAAGGACTTTGTATTTTGTAAGGAACTTTTTCTAATGAAATGCATGTTTTTCTATGCCTGACAGCATCTTCAAAATTAATCAACTGAGCAACAATTTTTACCCTCCCCTTATTATAAGCAAAATTAGCAAGTTTATCTGCCTGTGATGGAATTGGGAACATTTCTGTGTCCCATAAAGTTTTGTTTTCATGGCAGAGTGGGTGAAAGCAGTACACATTTTAAAATTTAATTTCACTTAAAATGCATGTTTTTCTATTCCTTAATCCTTTCTTGCTGAAAAGAACAAATGGACAATTTTTTTTTTGTTTAAAGCGAAAATTAAAAGGGGGGAAAATGCCAGTATTGCACTGACACAATCTGCAAAGAAAACAATTCTACACATAAAGCAAGACAGTGATGAAGAGTTTTGATTTTCAACTTTAATTCCTTTTAAAAGGAAAATGCTTTTAAAAAAAATCTGGATAAGTGAGACTAGAAAACAAAAACATGCATTTCAACTGAAGTTAAATTTCATCTAACTGCCTCATTTGATGTAAAAGGTAAAACATGATATGCTATTTCATTTTGCAAATTCTTTTCAAACTAAAGTAAAATACTAAATCAGAGATCTGAGTGAGGTTAATATGGGTAAATTTTATGAATAATTCAAAACATAAATTGGGATAGTATTACAATATGATTCTCCAGAAAAATTATATAGTAAATTTCTTGATCAATTTAAAAGTCTATGATGAATGTTTTCCAATAAAATATGTAACACAGCCCTAAAAGGGCAAGAAAACCTTATATTAATAAAATAAGAAAAACTAATAAAAAATTGTTTAAAAATTTCTTTCAACTCTACAACCAACTGATTTATTAAATTTCAAAAAATTTAGAATTTGCTTAATAAAGAAATTAAACATGTCATGGGCAAGACATGACATGTTCTGATGGTGTGAGGAATGAAGATGGGTTGCAGTTGTGTAATGTGAAGCAAAATCTTGTTGGCAAGGTGGAAACTAATATGCTTCAGTAATTTGGCCATGTTGGTAGAATGAGTGATGAGATGCTTACTAAGAAAATCTTTAGCCCAAGTAGCAGGAAGGAAAGGCAGAGGAAGGCCAAGGAAGTTGTGGGAGAATCAGATTCAGAAATGTCTGCATGAGAAAAAGATTATGAAGTATAGAAGGTCTAGTGTACGGCGTGTGATGGATGTCTGTGAAGCCCAAGCTGTATGTCAAGATCACTGTAAATGGAGAAGTCTGATACAGCAACAGTAAGTAAAAATTATCTGGTAATTTGTATTTCTTTGTGGAGCTAACCTCTGAATATCAGAGAACAGCTTAGTGATATGTAGTGATATATATAAAATTGTTTGCTGTAATTTTTTTTAAATTTACAATGTGACAAATTAAATGCTTTAAGGTATTAAGATTTTTCAAAACATTTTTGATGATAGGAAGAGATGTTATTTTACCCACACTGTTACTTCACAAAGTGATTTAGTTCTTAACAATGAAAATAATATTTAAAAAATCTTTGTCAGCTGGTGCTTATAAAATTTCCATAGAACAAGAAAAATCTACATAGGAAAAATATCTGGTTGAAAAGACTGTAGCAAAAAAAAAAAAAAAAAAAAAAAAAAAAAAAACTCTCATGCACACCAAAATAAGATAAGGAAACTATTCCTATTACAAATTTCATCAAACAACTTTTCAAAATGTCCTACAAATGAGAAAGAATTCCATATGTCAGAAACAGTAATAATAATAAACATTTGTGCAATATGATTCGACAGTATCAGTAAAACCTTTCCCATATTTGCTTTTTGTATTTTATTATTTGTAGCTATTGCACTGAAATCAGTTTGGTTTCAGAAAAACTATGAATGCTTTGTTAGGTCTTTTGTGATTGTTGATTTATGCATTAACTATGTTAACAGAATTAGGGTGCATGATGTTACAAACCATTGTTAATTTAATCCTAATTATGAAGAGTGAGAGTAAAAGTTGCAGTCTCATCAGAACTGGAATGTTGTAACTGTACTATTTGTCTTTGCATCTTTGGGGTACGAGTTGAACTCCAAAGATAAGATATAAAGATGGTGTATGTACATAGATATATCTTTTAAATAGTGTAATGGCTTTTATATTGAAAGCAGGCTTTTTTTTTTTTTTTGTTAATTTTTCATCATTTTATTTTATTTAAATATTTTACAGCTGCTGTGTTGCCATTTCTATTTTTGTTTTTTTAATATCTCCACAGGCTACATTTCCACCATGTGTTAGGTGGCTTTCTCTGGAGTTTGATCCTCAGTGTGCTACTGCCCAAGTGGAAGATTCTCTGCAGTTGTACATACCAAGCAAAAGTAATTATGGCAGCATGTGGTTAAATACTGCTCAAATGACCAATGTTACAAACACCACAGATGATGATCATTATTTGCCTTATTGGCCTGTGTTCCGAAAATTCAGTGGTCAGACTGATTGGCCAACAACTGCATTAATATTGCCAGGTGAGTTCCAAACTACATAGTTCCTGATCATGATTTGTATATTTCAGGTAATAATGCAGTTATTAATTGTATATTTCAGCATGAGTTTTGCCTTGTGATAATATTAAACTGTAGCTAATTGCTGTAGCATGAGTATATTCAGTGACCTAGAAGAAATGACTTTGAAAATGTGGGTTGTGCATAAGCTTACGAGGTAATGGAAAAAACTATATCTGTACTGAATCTTGTGGTTTGTTAGCTGGTGGGGCCAATAGAGTGGCATGCTGTGATCATGCGTGACTATCTACTGTCATATTATTACCTGAGTCATCCAGCTTTCAAGCTACGTAAGTATTCCTGAAGACACATGTATGCCACACACATTCACTTCCAAAGACATATTACACCCACATGTGCTGCCTAGGCACCAACTCTTGTTTTTTTCCAGAAGACTCCCAATTTTCAATGCAACCTGCTGTTTTTTAGTTCACTCCTTTACTCTTAGTTTTTCAAAAGTTATTATTAGAATCTTAAAAATGCTGTTTTTTGTGTGATTTTTTCAGGGCCTTTTTCAAGGGAAAAATCTTGAATGCATAGAGAACTAATTTTTCTAACTTTATCATTTTTGGTAAAAATGATATTAGAATTTTTTTCCCCCTTCTTTCTCCAGAACTTTTAGTAGACCAATAATGTTACTACTGGATAACTGTTTCTATGTCTGTAAAATGTCGATAAAAATAGCCCTTGTGTGACTTTGAGTTGTAAAAAAAACTCCCGATTTCCATATTTTGAAGGTTGGCACGTCAGCATTTTCTCGTTTGAGTTTAATCATACACTGTGCATTTAGAGGCAGCTCACAACACCAGTATAGCATTTGGGGAAAGCACTGTCAAAAGGAAATGCAAGATAGTGCTGGTTTGTTAAATTCCAGTCTGGCGATGTGAGCCTTGCAAATAAATCGCATGTAGACTTAGAAGGTGCTATCAATGATGCCAAGTTGGAGGCCCTTGATTGAATGCAATCCATGTCATATGGTATGAGAACTTGTTGAGAAACTTGGAGTTTGCTATGCAACCATTTCACAACATTCAACAGCCAATGGCAAAGTGAAGAAGGTGGATAATGAAGAGCATTTTTTCATGATGGGGTCACTTGTAAGTTGGTGGACAACACAAAACACAATTTGATGTCTGCTGCTCTCTGCTAATCTACAGGGTGTCCCACTCGCTACTTTACTCAAGTTTTTATTAATAACGTCGTGAATAATTACAGCAATTGAATGATATTTGGTAAGAACATACTTTAATTCATGGAAAACAGAACCATATCATAAGATATGTTGAAAGTGTCCACCCCATGCATTGAGACAGGCTTGAACATGAGATTCCGTATTTCGGAAAATTTGCACCAGTTGCTCCCGTGTAATCATGACCACTGCCTCATAGATGTTGTTCTTCAATGCCTGTGGCACGCTCATTGTGACCTTGGACGTCACATGTCAGGTTGATGATTTTCTGGGGTTAGCTCAGTTGTTTGTTCGTGAGGCCGATTGTATACGTTAACAATGTCCTCCTGGTTAACTATACCTGTGTGTGTGTGTGTGTGTGTGTTTCTTGTCCATATTTATTGGGGAGAAGTTGATAAAGAAGCATCAGTGTGAATTTCATAGGAAATTCAGATGTCAGACAGCACCAAGTAAACCATGTATTCTGCAACTGCTTAAGAAGCTGGAGACCCGGGAACATTACACGATTTGCATGCAGAGGGCCGACCATCCTGAAATGTCAGAAACAGTAGTGAAGGACGTCCAGCAAAGACTTCTTGCTTCGCCATGGGAATTTTGCGTAGACTTGCCTAGAAAAGCGGTAGGTCAAAGAGCACATGTCATAGAGCAGTGAAAAAGGCTGCAATTTATCCATGCTGTTTGTCTGCTGTTTACAAACTGAAAGCGCTAGACCAAGAGAAAAGAATGAGGTACTGTCAATTGGGTTCAAGCATTTGTTGCGGAACGACTGGGCATCTTGGACTACAGTTTTCTCCAGTGAAGTGCGGTTCACTTATTAGGATACATAAATGCACAAAACATGTGTATGTGGGCCATATGGTCAACAGCCATCTACATGGACAATTTTCAGGCATTCATTAACCAACTGGACCCTGAAGAGCTGACCACTGGATAGTTTCAACAAGATGGGGCAACTTGCCATACATCACATGTGAGTATGGCTGAAATTGAGTTATTGTTTGGAGATCTCATGATTTCTAAAGGAATGTGGCCACCTTGATCTTCTGACCTAACAATCCCTGATTTCTTTCCCTGGGGGTATCTTAAATCAGCAGTGTTTCAAAATAAGCAGGCAACACTTGAAACATTGAAGAAAAACATCTGTAAGGCAGTGGCAGTGATTATACCGGAGCAGCTGGCGTGAACTTTCCGAAATATGGAGTCTAATGTTCAAGCCTGTCTCGAGCCACAAGGCAGACACTTTCAACATCTCGTATGATATGATTCTGCTTTCCATGGATGATGTGAAAATCGTTAGGAAAAAAAGAATTGGAAAAAATGCCAGTGGTGAACAGGAAAATGGAAACTGCTGAATGTTAAAAAAGTAAACGTGGGAAAAATCAGAAATGGGCAATGGAATACCATTTTGAAGTGAAAAGCGAGGAAGGGAGCATGACAGCCATCTTGGTGACCAGATCACAAGGTCTTAACGAGCCCATGAATTCTCGGAACTTGGAGCATGGAATTCTTCAAAGAGCGGCCATCGGGCGGATGTAAACCGTGAGAAGCAGGACTCGGAGAGTGAAGGATGCCCAGCTAAGGGGGTAGAATGCATCTTCGCGATTGGCTAAGCACTCGCTGGGGCTCAGAAAAGTTTGAGAACTCAGGAAGTTAGTTTTTTGGCGCTCTCTTCTCGTCTAGTTTTCACCAGAGCAGGACGTCAAATCATCGCATGGGACGATTTTGTCGTGAGAAAAGCGCTCGGCTGCAGTCAAGTTAGCTAGGAATAGATTTCAACTAACTGCGGTTAGTAACTATCTATATTTGTTCCAAGGGATCAGGCCAAGGTCTAGATCCATTATATCTGAGATCTGGTGATCTCATATCTTGTTTCAAAGGTGCTACATAATGCTATGAATGAGTAACTTATGTACCCAAGAGGAACTGAACGGTGCTAACAAGGAAGCACCATAATTCTGTTGTGCTCAGCTCAGGCTGTATTGTCACCTAAAATTCTTCTGTATGCAAGGTGTAAAACCAACCTTAATCCTACAGTAAGTGGTGGATAATAAATTTGTTTATTTGTTAAATATCTTCGGCTCATTTCTACACCAGCTTGGAAGTCTTCAAACATGCCTCTGTCTCGAATAAAGTGATATCCATAAGGCGTCTAGACCTTACCCCAATCTAGACTGGTGGCAGCAAGAAAAACAAGTGCATCTGATGGTAAGAAACAGAAAAATACAACAACAAAAATCGTGATAAGACCACAAAATATGACAGATGGTATGTTCTTACCAAATGTCATTCATTTACTTTTAATTATTCATGATGTCATTAATAAAAACTTGGATAAAATAGTGAGTGGGACACCCTGTACAACCAAACAAATGGCATTTTGAGGTGCCTCATCATGTGGAGTGAGAAGTAGATGATATATGACAATTGCAGATGTTTGGTGCAATGGCTTGACCATGGAGCCCTGAAACCACACCTCAAATTAGATACTCCATCCCAGGAAGATGGTCAGTGGTTGGAGATTCATTCCTATTCTCTTTACAGCTGAGTCAAACCATCACGGCATACTAGTATCATCAAGAACTGGCTCATTTTTGCATAAAAAAACTATCCACCAAACAGCCGGTATTAATCTGTCACCATGAGCCCATACTTCTTTGTGATAATGTGAGAACTCGCGTTATATGCCAGATGATTCGGAAGCTGCACCAGCTGAGTTATGAAACCTTACCTCATCCACCTTATTTACCAGATCTGTTCTCTGTGGACTATCACTTTATGTATCTGGACACCTTTCGAGAGGGTAATAGGTTTCCCAATCAAAGCACCTGTTTAAATCCAATTCCATGAGCTTGTTGCATCTTGAATATCGAAATTTTTTTAACAATGGCATACAGAAGCTTTTATCTTCTGGGCAAGAGTGTGTTGCTGCTGATAATGGTTAATCTGACTAATAAAATTTATTTTGCCCTGTATTTTGAGTGTTTGAAGTATCCATCAGTAATTCCAACATTTAGTCTGCTACAACCTAGTGAATTATTACTTGTTTTGTTGTTCCAAGCAAAGTCATTTGCCATCCTGAGTTGCAAACTTTGAAAACAATTTGAAGTGCTGTGTTCTGTTAGTGATGTATGAAATTATTGGAATGATTAATCATCCGAAGCAGCGGGATCTAAGTACTTTTTCAGTATGTTCATAGAACTCCTATGTTCCTCATTGCAATGCAGTGGTTGCAACAAAGGGACATAGAATGTATTGCAACTAGTGCATCAGATTCATGATATAAGAAAACCTCGGGTTAAAAAATCTGTGTCCTGAGTAAAATTCATATGCAGTAGTAGATTCCAGTTAATTGGGATACATCAGGTTAGAACACTTTGGCCCAAGTGAGTGGCTGCCCTGATTATGCAAAGCTTTACTCCAAAGAGCTAATTGGGATGTTCTTTGAGAATTATCCCCAATAAACGGCTGCCCCAATTAACCAATGGCCCAATCAACCAGATTCTACTATAACACTACTTAGTATGAAGTAGCTTTCCTCATAGTTTTTCATTTGTGAAAACTGTAAAAGTGTATTCTAAATTTTGGTGTTCTTGTTTCATTTTTTGCACTCTTATTGTGGAATTCCTAAATGTCCCACTTTTAAAATTTTAGAAGTGCAACCTTCTTGTAATTTTTTTTTTTAACATCTGTGCTCGCAGACAATAAATATAATTTGTTTATATATAGTGGAAACACTACATGAAATATTACCTTTTGCCTTTTCATCCCAAATAACATTTGAAAATCCCTTTGAATACAAAATTAATATTCTACATACATTTTGTATTTTTAGAAGACAAATTGTTTTTTAATAATAAATTGGGAGATGCGATTTTAATTCCCATTTCAGGGTGATGTGATTTTCAAGTTTTCTGAAGGATGGTTACATGTGAAACAGTAAGAAGTATGGCATCTATATGCTAACAGCGATAAGTATATGTCTTTAATGCATTTGTGGAGAATTAATTCTAGGGATTCTTCCATTGGTGGCTATAACTTGTAATTTATATATAAGTGTTACAAATTGTGCATAAAGAGATAAATGTTTGGAAATTCAAAACACATTTTCGATGTTTCACGCATTCAGCAAATTATGCATATTAAAAAAGGAAATTGTAAAACAAAAATTAAGGTATAAAAAACACATTTAAAATTTTTAATGAAGAGAAAATACCTTTCTGTGATGTGCAAAATGTATTATGTTCATGTTTTTTTTTTTTGTCTTTTAAAATATACGTACATATACATTTTTGTATTTAATGATCTTACAGGAAATGAGATTGTATTTTCATTGGAGACTGCATCAGACTATGTGAAAGACGAAAAAGCAAGTTTCTTTGGCTTTCGTTGTCAAGTTGTTGGATTTGAATGTCCAGTGTTGCCTAGCACTGGCAGTAAAAGTTGGGAAGGCTTGAGGCATCTAGAAAGGGAGTTAGCATATTTAGGCGGTATGTGTGCTGCTTCACTCATCAGACATGATCTTATTTTGCCTCCAAGTAAGTGAAATACAGTTGTCTATGATTTTTAGCAGTTTTTATTGCCTGTTAGTATCAACTGCTGTCATGAAGTAGATTCTTTTAAATGGAATGTGGCATTACATGTAATTTTTTCAAGATTTTATTCCAGTTTAGTTAATATACAGTATTTTAAAGTCAGTTTTGATTTTTAAATTTCCCAACTGAACTGTGCAAATTAAGTGTGATGTTTATGTAAATGTATGTTCATCGCTGAAGTCAAATCTGATGGCTTCTAGAAAATACCATTATACAAAAAGTTTGATTTGCATTTTTTCATTTTAATGTCCAACTTTTTTTTCTTCCTTTTGTGGACATTCTTTAAACTGGAAAATTCACGATGCTGAGTAGGAATGGGAGCAAGCACAGGTTTCGTACGCCTCCTGGGATTTGAGCACTATTCCCTAAATCTTTCTTTTTCTCCTGATTCCTCTTGACTCCTGGAAAATTCACAAATAAAATTTTTACTTCTGGAAGTTATTGTACTTCAGACTTTTTCAATGTCTTCCATTGCTCATTCAGCAGAACAGAAAGTAAACTTTCCCCCTTTTTCTTTTCTAATTCCACTATTTCCCTTCTTCTTCTTCGCCACCCCGGTGGCGCAGTGGTCTAAGCGATGGCTTCTGATCATTCGTCCGGAAGGGGTCCAGGTTCGAATCCCGGTGAGGCATGGATGTTGTGTTTGTCTTACGGCACTGGCTCTCTCCCTTCCCTGGAACCAGTGGCCCTAAATTGGAGACGGGCGACTGCTTATAGCCCATTGAGTTGCTCACGGTGGTCGTTAAACCTCCAATAAAAAAAAAAAAAAAAAAAACAGATTTCCCTTCTTCTGGAAGCCTTCTGAGTTCACCTTTCTCAGCTGACATAAACTCAGTTCTCTTCTGATGAGGTGAGCAACAGGTGTGTGATTGAATAAACATCATCATGTGCCTTGGCATTGCTTTGGAGAAGACCCAGACACTTCTACAGATTCTCCATAATCACTACAGAAATCGTTGTTCCGCTGTGGAGTATGGGAACTTTAATATACTATGGAAATTGAAATTCTTAGCGAAATAATGTTATTCAATATCTGTACAAAGTTTATTTTCAAGTTTCCAACATTTATTAAAAAAATTTTGAGATTGTTTTTTGGATATTTTTAATATTGTGACATTTTTATTTTTTTATTTTTTATTCCTTCATGCCATTTGCTGGCTGAAAATGTTTGGAACCTTTGGAAACTATTGTTCTAGCAAGGATAAGAATGTTCCATGGTTTTCAGGATATTTAAACTTTCTGACCAAGATTTGGTTACTTGTCTTTCTGCTTATATTCTTATTTTTATATTTTTTGTGTTCCTCATTTTTAATATCTTTGGTAATAGTAAAGCAGGGTGACTTTGTATTTTTTAAGAATTTTTGCTAATGAAATGCATGGTGATTTTCTATTTCTAACAGTGTGTTCTTCAAAACCAATCAGTAGAGCATGCATTTTGCTCCCCCCCCCCCAAGCTCTTTTAAAGTGGAATTAAATTTTAAAATTCAGAAATCAACAGGTGGGTAGTTACACCAGATGATAACAATTCGTGTGGAATCAGTTTATTTGGCGCAATAAATAATAAACAGCCGTGCGAGCTTTCACCACCACCACCACCGGGTGGTTTCTTCAGGCTTAAAATAACTACAAGATTTAAATGCAATATAACATTAATATAAACACAAAACTAAGTACAATGCTAGAACTAAGTGCAATGCTAAGTACAACACCTTCTAGCATTGTACTTAGTTTTGTGTTTATATTAATGTTATGGGATGTAAGGTCAGGTAATGCGTAACATCACAGCCGCTCCTTGACAAATGTCAACCCCGCCTTCTCGTGGTACATCTTGTTCCCACTAAAGTGGCTCTGACGACCGCCAATAGCGGTATAACTATACCATCGGGATTAGAGGAAATGTTATCCCACACTCACCAACCCGCTTGGCCAGCGTGGTGAGTTATGGCCAAACCCTTCCAAAATGACTCCACAACTTAAATCTTGGCCCTCAGTCTCCGGCAGCTGGAATGTACCTGGCCAAGGCAGCGGCCAGTGCGACATGAAGGCAGAGAGTGCTAAGAATCCCCGGAGGACCGGACTAGGCTGCCATCTGATGCTGACCTTGGCTACGTATAACGGACGCTCCCTATCTTCTGATTCAAGGCTTCTTGAATTGGAAGAGAAACTACAAAGGATCAAGTGGGACATCGTGGGGCTAAGTGAGGTAAGGAGAAAAGATCTCATTGAACTGAAAAGTGGACATCTCTTCTACTATCATGGGACTGATACTGGCAGAACTAGTGGTGTTGGATTTATAATAAAGAGGAAACTGAAGGGTAAAGTTGTAGAAGTTGAAAGTTCCTCTGACAGAGCTGCACGACTCGTTATCCAACTCTCGAAAAGATACCAGGCTCAGATTATTCAAACTTATGCACCCACCACAAGTCATCCTGAAGAAGAAATTGAAGAATTTTGTGAGGAAATTAGTCATCTAAATAATAAAGGTAAGCAGCACTTGAAGATAATTATGGGAGATTTCAATGCAAAAATAGGGCAACGGCAACAGAAGAAACTTCAGTAGGTAAATTCGGTCACGGACAGAAACCAGCGTGGAAATACTCTCGTTGAGTTTGCAGAGGCAGAAAGGTTTTTCATCATGAACTCCTTTTTCAAGAAAAAGCCACACAGGAAATGGACATGGAGACATCCAAATGGGACGACAAGTGAAATTGATTTTATTATGTGTAACAAAAACTTCGTCATAGAAGACTGCAGTGTGCTAAACAAGTTCAACACAGGTAGTGACCATAGATTGGTGAGATGTAAGATGCACCTCAACACTAAACTTGAACGTGGCAAGCTCATAAGACAAACAAAATGTATTGACATAACCAACCTTAAAAAACACCATAATACCTTCAAGTTGGAACTGAAGAACAGACTCTCTGCTTTAGAAGGCCTAACATCGGAAGAAGTGGATATTTCTGAAGTTAACAGAAAAGTAACCAAAGCTCTTATGAAAACAGCAGCAAAATTAGCTGGGTCTAAGAACAAGTTGCATGTGAACAAATTATCAGGAAAAACCAAAATGTTGATGCAAAAAAGAAGAGAGATGAGGACAACTAAAGATGTGACTTCCAAAGAGGAATATATAGAGCTATGCAAGACAGTACGGAAAAGTATCGCTGAAGACTTAAGGAAATTCAACTGTGAACTAGTGAGGAAAGCAATTGAAAACAACCAAAGCCTAAAGACAGCAAAGGGACATCTCAGTAAGGGAAGAAAACAGATTATGGCACTGAGAAAAGATGGTTCTGTAACAAGAAATAGAGGCGAAATTTTGACAAGAGTGAAAGATTTCTACTCCAAATAATATGAAAGGGATGATATGTGTACTCCAGACATCATGAAAGGTACCAGTACCACAGTTCTTCCAGTCCTCCCAGCAGAAGTTGCACATGCAATCAAGAACATGAAGCGGGGAAAAGCTCCGGGAGAAGATGGAATTACTGTAGACATCTTACAAAGAAGCAAGTGGAGAAATCAAAACAGTACTCGCCCAAATTTTCACTCGATGCCTTAATGAAGGGAAGATTCCTGAGGATTGGAACAATGCTACAATGATCTTGCTACATAAAAAAGGTGACATTGAGGATCTCGGGAACTACAGACTTATCAGCCTCCCATCAGTGGTTTATAAAATCTTACTAAAGTTCTTTCACACCGCTTGAAGGTAACACTGGACATGGCTCAACCGAGAGAACAAGCTGGATTTAGGAGTGGCTACAGCACAATAGATCATATCCACGTATTGAGAGAACTAATTGAAAGAGCGAGGGAATATGAACTTCCATTGTGCATGGTTTTTATCGATTATGAAAAAGCCTTTGATTCGGTGAAACCATCAGCAGTTACAATGGCTCTGAAATCCTGCTGTATTGAAGATGTGTACATTAATATTATTAATAACATCTATGAAAATGCAAGTGCAAAGATTCGGCTGTTTGAAAATACAACACACATAAAAATTGGAAAAGGAGTGAGACAAGGTGACACCATTTCAATACCACATTGGAAAATGTCTTTCAATCACTGAACTGGGAAAACAAAGGGATAAAGATTAATGGAGATTATCTAACCCACCTTCGTTTTGCTGATGACGTAGTCATTTTTGCAACTACACCATCACACCTGCAGAGTATGATCCAGGAACTTGCTGACAAGAGTAAAGAAGTGGGATTAAAAATGAACTTTCAGAAGACAAAAGTGATGTTCAATGCTTTTACAGGAAATGAAGATTTATCGATTGATGGAGAAAAGCTGGAGATAACAGACACGTACGTTTATCTTGGACAGCAGATATCAAGTGAGGGTCACATTGATGAAGAAATTAATCGGCGTACAAAACTTGTCTGGAGAGCTTTTGGAAGAAACAGCATAATTTTCAAGAGCAATATGCCATTATGTCTTAAAAGAAAAGTGTTTAATCAATGCATCCTTCCAGTGCTTGCATATGGTGCAGAGACGTGGACCTTAACTAAAAGAGGCATACAAAGGCTGCAGACAACTCAAAGCAGCATGGAGAGGTGCATGCTTGGTGTAACCAGGAGAGATAAGAAGAGGAACTCGTGGATCCGAAAAATGACAAGAGTGGAAGTCATCATGATCAGAGTTAAATCCCTGAAATGGCAATGGGCTGGACATACTGCCAGAAGGACAGACCATCGATGGACAGCCGAAATTTTAGATTGGATTCCAAGGGACAGGAAAAGACCCAGAAGAAGACCACATGGAAGATGGGTGGATGAAATTCAAAAATATGCGGGAGTGACATGGATAAGGCTGGCACAAGACAGACCGTTGTGGAGGAAACTTGGGGAGACCTTCATCCAGCAGTGGATTGATAATGGTTGACAACGATGATGAGGATGATGATTAATGTTATATTGCATTTAAGTCTTCTATATTCTTTAGACGTTATTTTACACCTGAAGAAGCCACCCGTTGGTGGTGAAAGCTTGCACGCTTGTTTACTATTTATTACGCCAAATAAATGAATTTCACATGAATTGTTATTCAAAATCAGTACTTAATTTGGCCACAACGAAGTCTGAGCCATTTCTGTGATCCATAAAATCATTTTCATGACAGAGTGAACAATGCAGTACCAATTTTTGATATTTAAGGTGGTTCCACCTAAAATCTCTTACATTTCCAGTGGTAAAACTTCTTTACATATTTTTCTTTGCAATTAATGTATTCCCAAGGATAAAAATTTAAGCATAGATAAAACTATAAGTTATAGCATGGGATACTTAATACTTGCTAAAACATAACCATAATTAAGCAGTCCCAACATTTGTTTGTCTACTGATGTCATCATTGTTCAGGTCGTGCCATCTATTAACAGGTCTGAACATTACTCAAAGAAAAATGATTCATTTTTGATATAATTATGGTTATGTTTTACCAAGTATTAAGTATCCATTCTATAACTTAGTTTTATCGATGTGCAATTTTTCATTCTTGGGAATACATTAATTGCGCAGAAAATATTTTAAAAAGTATTACCATTGGAAACATAAGGCAGAGATTTCAGGTGGAACCACCTTATTTTGCTTAAAATGTGCGGGCAAGCATGTTTTCTTTTGTTTAAGTGAAATTATATTGAAATAAGTTACTGTGTACTCACTGTGCAGAGAAAACTAGTGGAAACAACAGGCCACCATGTAGAGTTGAAGCTTCAGTTTTGAACTGTAATTTTTTTTTTTTTTTGTTAACAAAAGGAAAAATGCCTGATCACTTTTTTTTGTGTCTGTTGATGTAGCAAGAAGTGACAAAGAAATTAGAAGCCATGCATTTTCAGAGAAATTTAAGCTCTAAAGGGTTATGTTGTCGATTCCTGGAAAATAGGTTATGGATCCCTGGAAAACACCTTAAATGGATAATTAATATAGACATTTTACATGGACCAGGAATTTCTATCAAAGATCTTCGCTCCTTCCACGTTTATAAGTTAGTCACGGAAAAATTCTCATTGGCCGCCACCAGGAGTCGAACCCAGGGTCTTCCAGTTACGTGCTGGATATGCTTCCACTATACCACAGCGGCCTCAAACTTCCTCCAGACTCGCACATGCTAGCTACCAAGCAATTTGGCAGGTTGCTTCTTGGAGACCCGCACAATGCTGGGGATTCACTAAAGATGGTAAGCAGCAACTGAAAAAATAATTAGAAGGCGAATGAATAATTAATATAGACATTTAACGTGGACCAGGAATTTCAAACAAAGATCTTCGCTCTTTCCACGTTTATAAGTGAGTCATGGAAAAATTCTCATAGGCCGCCACCGGGAGTCGAACCCAGGGTCTTCCAGGAAGACCCTTGGTTCGATTCCTGTTAAATGTTTATATTAATTATTCATTCACCTTCTAATTATTTCTTCAGTTGCTGCTTACCATCTTTGGTGAATCCCCAGCATTGTGCGGGGCTCCAAGAAGCAACCTGCCAACTTGGCTTGGCAGTTAGCGTGTGTGAGTCTGGAGGAATTCGAGGCCGCTGTGGTGTAGCAGAAGCATATCCGGCGCGTAACTGGAAGACCCTGGGTTCGATTCCCGGTGGCGGCCAATGATAATTTTTCCGTGACTCACTTATAAACGTGGAAAGAGCGAAGATCTTTGTTTGAAGTTCCTGGTTCACGTTAAATGTCTATATTATGTATTCATTCGCCTTCTAATTATTTCTTCAGTTGCTGCTTACCATCTTTGGTGAATCCCCAGCATTGCCGCCCTGGTGGCGCAGTGGTCTAAGGCGATGACCTCTGATCATTCGTTCAAAAGGGGTCTGGGTTCAAATCCAGGTGAGGCATGTATGTTGTGTTTGTCTTACGGCAGTGGCTCTCTCCCTTCCCTGGAACCAGTGACCCTAAATTAGGGACGGGCGACTGCTTATAGCCCATTGAGTTGCTCACTGTGGTCGTTAAACCTCCAATCAAAAAAAAAAAAATCCCCAGCATTGTGCGGGGCTCAGAGAAGCAACCTACCAACTTGGCTTGGCAGTTTAGCGTGTGTGAGTCTGGAGGAATTCGAGGCCGCTGTGGTGTAGCAGATGCACATCCGGCGCGTAACTGGAAGACCCATGTTCTACTCCTGGTGGCGGCCAATGAGAATTTTTCCGTGACTCACTTATAAACGTGGAAAGAGCGAAGATCTTTGTTTGAAATTCCTGGTCCACGTTAAATGTCTATATTAATTATTCATTCACCTTCTAATTATTTCTTCAGTTGCTGCTTACCATCTTTGGTGAATCCCCAGCATTGTGCGGGGCTCCAAGAAGCAACCTGCCAACTTGGCTTGGCAGTTAGTGTGCGTGAGTCTGGAGGAATTCAAGTTCGCTGTGGTGTAGCAGAAGCATATCCGGCGTGTAACTGGGAAGACACTGGGTTCGACTCTCGGTGGCGGCCAATGAGAATTTTTCTGTGACTCACTTATAAACGTGGAAAGAGTGAAGATCTTTACCCTTAAATGGACTTTTAACAAATCATTACGCATCCTGTGCAAGCAGAGTGATGGGATTTGAGATCTGTTTGTTTTTCAGCAAACAATTGGAAACTGTGCAAGGGGTTGCATAAAGCAGAAATCTCCTGGTCTGGGCAAAAGTGATTTACACATTCACCAAGCCATCCTCCATAAGATGTGTTGTTAGTGCCATATGTTGTTCCTCTGGATTGTTCTTAAGCTGGTTTTTGAATATGTATGCCTCCCTCTTCCCAGTGAGTTCAGCACTGATGAAATTTAAACTATTCTGGATCATCTTGTTAAGCAACATTGCAGAATTATATTTTGCATCTTTTTTTTTTTTTGTCAAAGTCCACGTGTTGGGCATGTGAAGCAACTTGTCTTCTAGGCATAAAGCATAAACTTAGTAAATTTTATTATAAAAACTACAAAAAAAAAGTTGTAGTTTAATTTCTGGAATTTGTTTACAAACAGTGATGTCATTATCTATTCATCTCCCCCATAATTAATCATTAATCCATCACTTTGTTGAATCTCCATTTTAGACTGTTAACTTGATGTGACTAAAGTCCAATTGAAAGTAATACCCATTAGATCATAGAGGCCACACGAAACACCGGATGCTGCGCTGTCAAGGTTGCCCGTCCTTAGTCAAACCTTTGTGGGGCTCATGACAAATTTTGTGTTAATGCAGTGATTGGAACTGTTGTTGTGCTTATTTGAAATGACAAAGCCAATTGAAAATCCCATGGAGTACATGGTGCATCCTGTGATATGCTTTGTGAATGCTGAAAACGTTGGTCTGAAAGACATTCATTGTTGGATTACGGCTGTTTATGGTGAAGGGCTGATGGACATATCATCGGTACGGTGGTGGGTTCGGATATTTAATACGGGGAGAGAAAATGTGTGCGATAACTAGCACTTTGGCTGCCCATCGCTTGTTACAGTGGACCTCAAGGAACGTGTCTGATGTCATCGAACGTCAGCTTTGCATCTAACTCTATGAATTGCATGCCCATTTCCCAGAAGTTTCTTGTGCACTTCTCCATGAAATCGTAACGGAACACCTTGGCTACCAGAAAATTCGCATGAGGTGTGTACCACGAATGTTGACTGATGACCACAAAAGGAACCGTATGGGTGCAGCTTTGAGTTTTTTGACCCATTACGCACAAACAGGCAAATGTTTTTACCACATAGTGACGGGAGATGAAACGTGGGTCAGTCATTTCGTGCAGGAGAACAAACGTTAGTTGCTTGAGTAGCACCATTCCCGGTCCCCGACAAAACTGTGCAAGTGTAAGCAAATGCTTTTGGTAAAGGTCATGACTACAGTGTTTCGCGACTGCAGAGGTCTCTTGCTGGTTGAGTTCATGCCCCGAGGCGCAACCATCAATGCCAACGCTTATTATGGAACACTGCAGTGGCTGCGTGGGGTCATCCAAAAAAAGTGGTGTGGCATGTTGTCTAAGAGTGTGGTGTTTTCCCACAACAATGCTAGACCTTACGTGGCATGTCTGACTCAACACCTTCAGGGTTTCATATGAGAGGTCCTGAATCGTCCACCCTACAGTCCGGACTTTGCTCCCAGTGATGATTACCATTTGTTCACCAAATTGAAGGACTTTTTGGGAGGGCGGCACTTTGCTAATGATGATGATTTGAAACATGGAGTGCAACAGTGGTTGCCGGGACTGGCAGCAGAGGTATATGATGAAGGTATTCAAAAACTGGTCGCATGATATCACCAGTGCCTAAACACCAGCAGTGATTATGTAGAAAAATAGTGATTACATGTATTATTAGTGGAAATACAAAAACTCAAATGTCAATTTCTTCTTTTTTTTTTTTTTTTTTTTTTTTTTATTTCATAACAGGTATATTACTTTCTGGACAACCCTCTTAGTACCTATGGGATTCAAACAACCATGTAAATTATACTCCAAAAATAAAAATTTTGCTACAAACTCCTGGGAAATTCCTATATTTATATACTCTTTTGGGATCCTTAAATAAGCCAATATTGATCTACAGGAACTTGATAGACACCCTAGAAGACCTGTAGCCAAATACAGATGCCACCACCTAAAATTGTCACTTGAAAGACTAGATCTGAAAGGAAGAGGAAGGGAGACTAATCAATATATCATCTTTGTAGAAAACAAGAGAAACAACTCAAACAGTACTTCTTAGGGAAAAAACATGTCATCACTGCAGTGGTGGCTGCAGCTGTCAAAGGCTTTAACAGGGTGTCTGTTGTCCATGAAAGTCAAGAAAAAAGTCCCTAATTTTGTTTTTGGGGTCATGAATATCTTTTTATTTTTAGTAATTGTTCATTTTTTGTTAAAAATCTTAAGTACCGTAATTTTCGGACTAAGAGCCGCATCAGCGTAAGGGCCATTAGGTGAGAAATTTTGCAATCTTGGAGCAAAAGTTGCCGTAAGGGCCGCACCTGTGAAGTCGTGGTGCTGCTCAGAAAACTAAATTATCTTCCTTATTTTCATGAATTAACTCCCACCCAACGTGATTATGTGTATACTTCAATAGAAACAGTCTTATCGAAAACAAATTCGGCATAAGGACCGCATACCCAAAAAATTTCACTTTTAGTAACGTAAGAGCCGTGGCTCTTAGCCCAAAAATTACGGTAATTCTCCATGCACCTACCACATAAGGAGCAATCCATCTAACGATTTAAGTGTAAAAAAAGCGGGTATTTCTTCCTTCTCCACAAAGAAAACTGATAGAGCAAAAAATGTCTTAGAATAAAAATACATGTACATAGTGTTTACAAAATTTTGAGACCAATTTAGCAATTTACGTTATGCTACATATGGAGTAAGAAAATTTTATAGGTATAATTGTTAATGAAGTGTGTGTGTGTGTGTGTGTGTGTGTGTGTGTGTGTGTGTGTGTGTGTGTGTGTGTGTGTGTGTGAGAGAGAGAGAGAGAGAGAGAGAGAGAGAGAGAACACAAATAAATTTTCATGGCCACTTTTAAAAGACTTCAGTATAAATATATATATAATCATGAACCATTATCAATCAAATGCTGGAAGGTCTCCCCAAGTTTCTTCCACAATGGTCTGTTCTGTTGCCAGTCTCCTCCTCATCACTCCTGCATGCTTTTGATTTTCATACACCCATTTTCCATGTGGTCTTCTGGGTCTTTTCCTGTCCCCTGGAATCCAATCAAGAATTTTGGTTGAAAATTCTCGGGATTCTTCATTGGTATTAAAGACTGTTACCACAACCCTGAACTACAAGAAACACACAATGAAAGTTTCAAATTGATGACAGCTGTAGAATGTGTGGAAAAGCCAGTGAAATTGTAGAATGCATTTTAGCAGGTTGTTGTCTCCTTGATTTAAAAAACTATCTTAAGAGACATGACCAAGTAGTTAAGGTTTTAAATCTAGAGCTTGGCATTAAATATGGCCTTATCAGGCACTATGTACTCCACCATATAGCAAGTGCCAACCAGAACTTATTCATCATATACTGGAACAAACCTATCATCCCAGACAAGACTATTGACCACAATCGACTTGGCATTGTAATTGTAGAAAAAAAAAAAAAAAAAAACTGAAAAGGACACAGCTGATAGATGTAGCAGTTCACTTGCAGAAAACATCCAAAGAGTATCTGAGGAAATCTCAAAATATGAGAACCTGCGAATGGAAATCCATAGGATCTGAAAACAAAGCATAACTCAGATCATACTAGTTGTCATTTCAGCAACTACAGTGGTACCATACAACTTAATGAAAAATCTCGAGGAATTACGATTGCCACAGAGACTGCTTCACCCAATCCAGAAGGTCGTTATTCTACAGACTTTGCCATATTGCCAGGAAATTCCTGAGTTTCCTGGGTTGAAATGAATATCTGTGCCTTTTGCCCACAGTCCCTGACCGAGAAAGTTGAAGACAACAAAAATAATGAAAAAAACTTATGGTATTCAGGCAGCCATGTATTACATGTGCATGGACATGTTCTGCATTTGAATTACATCAGACTTAGATTACATTTCATAAAATATGACAAAAAGTAATGACATTTTTAAAAGAAATTTCTTTAAACTTGGAAGCAATTCAATATAGCATTCTTAGAATTTTGTTTTTAATTTATGGAATTTTAGGAAAGAAGCAGAAAAGAGATCCATAACCAATAGGGTGGAGGGAGCTGAAAAAGTGAAAAACACACATTAATGTAAATATCAAATGTTAAAGAATGCCAGTAGAACTGAGAAAGTATTTAGAAAGTTGTCATAATACTTACAGTATGTAGAAACTCAGTTCCTTAATTTCTGAAAGTTATCTTAAATTATGATAATAAAGTTAATACTAAGAATAAAAATATATGGGTATTAGCTTCACATTTAGTTTGCTACTATAGTAACTTAATTTTTTTGTTATTGTTACAGCATCTGTTGGAGAATTTGAAGAAGACCTCGATCTGATTGATGAACTTGCTCAACAAGTGAGTTTTGTTTCTTCTTCAGATTAATGTAAATTTATGTTGTATTCTGCATCAATTTTTTTTCTCCCTCAATTTATATTTATATCAATGTATTGAGTTTCTTTCTGTAGTTTCATTTATATTTAAAAACCATGGTCACCATTACTGCTGACTTATTTTATATTTTGTGTTGGTCACACACAGTGTTCATCTTTCGTTATCAAAAAGTGGTAGTGTAGTGTAATATGTAAATGTATTGCAGGAAGGTGACTTGGAAAATTTGACATAAAAGTTTTATTAAATGAGTTGAGTCAACCTTGTTGCAATGGATGATTGTGTATGTTTTCAGATGTCATAACTACAAATTTTCATGAATATTATTGTGAACTGTTAAACTGTCTTAACATGAAGGGCTTTTAAATGTTCTTATATATATTTTCAGACATTTCTGCCCTCTAAATTTTTATCAGGGCCTGTTCTCAGTGATTAGAAATTGTATCAAATGTTTTAACACAGAAAGCATCTGAATTCTGTTGCCGGATTCCCCATTTATTATGGTGAGTTCTGTCCATAAAAAATGAGGAACTTTGCAACAAGCTCTTAAAATTTATATAAAATTTAATAATTTTAATATAAGTAAAGTCTGAGTATGAGTTTTTTTTATGTAATTTAGTAATGTGGTCCTGATTTAATGGCTCATTCAGTCAGTTCCATTGAATTGTTTTTCTGTTTCAAATTTCATACTCATAACTAAAATAGTGTAACTGTACTAGTAATCCAAATTTATAATGCGTAGAGTAGAAATTTAAGTTTCCAAGCTTTTACACATCAACCAGATGGCTTTTTCAAGTAAGGTGGACAGCAAATATATTGGTACATGTATCTGTTATCCAGTTTGAAGTTTGCTTCTGCCTTCTTTCAAAAAGCCATATGGTTGATGTGTAAAAGTTTGGAAACTTTGATTTCTATTCTATGCCAATAAATTCGGATTACTAGTGGTTATATTGCTTTAAGTATAATTAGTGTAAAGTTCCTTGTGTTATTACTTATCTATATATTAATTCTGTAAGGTTTTTACTGTAAGACCAGTTGTGAGAGAATGGCTGTATGTAAACATATGGTTGAGGTATCAAAATGAAGGTCTTGCCATGTAAAAAATGCCAGTTGAAGAGAAAAATGAGATTGGGGCAACGGTTCGGGCGTTGTGGAGCGGCAAAGTTCCCATGTAAAGTCAATGGGAGAAGCGTGCGGTT
Source organism: Macrothele yani (assembly GCA_039090855.1). Taxonomy (NCBI): domain Eukaryota; kingdom Metazoa; phylum Arthropoda; class Arachnida; order Araneae; family Macrothelidae; genus Macrothele; species Macrothele yani. The sequence goes on from CM077004.1 coordinate 48,242,996, forward strand.
GACATCAGATTGCCTGCAGTTGACTCATGCACTGTTGAAGGCGGAAGTATGGTGGGACTCGGATAGTCCGGTCTCTTCTCAGCGAACTGTTATGCAAAACAGCGCTAACAGGAATTTGTTTGAAAGTTCTTATCGGAACAGCGAACACCCGAAGACCTGATTGTGTTGTGCCATTGGACTGTGTGATTGTATATATATACAATTCAACATTCATTCGATCCAGTTTATTCACGTAGGTAAGATGTTTCCCATTATGTAAAGATGTAAATAAACGTTTCATATTAGTTTATTCTTAAAAAACAAAACAAAAAACTAATTGTTGATTCCGATGGGTTTCGTCTACCCGGGGAAAAAAACCCAACTATTCGTCGATTCCGGGTGGTAACAAGAAAAGTATAAAATATAAGGAATTTCTGGTACGATCGAGAGATTTTCAACATTTACAACCTACATCGCAACAAACTCTCTGAGGGCATGTGGTGACTCAGGAAACCTGGGGGGAGGGGGTACCTAAAATCTAAAACAAAGTATTTCTGGTTGTAAATGCTGAAAATCGGACGAGAAATTCTTTATATTTTATACCATTGGTATTAACCTCCCCCCTTCCTTCCCCCACAAGTTTCCTGGGTAGGCACATGCCTTCAGATAATTTGTTGAGTTGTAGCTTGTAAATGCTGAAAATATCCCGATCGCACCAAAAATTCTTTATATTTTAGGTTTCAAGCAAACCCCCTATTTTTCTAAATGCTTTGCGAATACGTTATTTTCTATTAAATAACGTATTCGCAAAGCATTTAGAAAAAATAGATTAAGATATACATTAAAAGGTATATTTTGTTGATTAATCGTGAAGAAATTAAAGTCATCCTACAGAAAAAATAAAATTGATCTATGGAAAAAATAATGCATTTCTATTAAACAACGTATTCGCAAAGCACTGGCCTTCTCGTTAGTTCCTACAGAACGCTGTAATCACGAGGCGTCCTATGGTCGAGTGGGATAATGCACCTGCCTTTCTCTAGAAACCTGCTGGACAGGGGTTCAAACCTGGCATGACTTTGAGGATTTGTATTTCCTTGGAAAGAAAATTTCCCTAGCATTGTGGCGTCACCGTAAAATTTCTTGAGGGGGGGGGCAAAAAGGCGTACAAAAGATAATGCTGAGACCCTGTGGGGAGGTAAAAAAAAAATTGGCTAGCAAAACATGTTTGGTAGGACCACGTGGCACACAAAATGTTATGGTTGAACACAAAGAGAAAATGGCGGACAAAAGATGGTCGGAAAAATCACGTGAAAAAACAATGGCTGCGATGAATTTGACTGACTTCATGATTGACCAGGAATCAACCACATGCATCCTTGAGGCAGCACGTGGACGGGCGTTTTTTTTTTTTACAGAAACCCCTATTATGTAACAGTAATGTAACGAAGTTACAAATATCTTTCAAACACATAACAGTAACATGAAGTTGGTATCTTGAAGTTACAAAGACCTTTCACTGTATCGTATCAGTTATGTTTCAAAGTTATGTAACGTTTGCGGACATTTTGACGTAACCATAAGATTTCTGAAACATTACTGTTACATTGCGCAACATATCTGAAAAGTCTCAATGTTTCAGTGTTACGTACCTGTAACATATAAGAAAAAATTCTGTGCTGTGGGGGATCAGGAGGTGCAGCTAATAAAAATGCAAAACATAGTGTCTGGGAAAAACATGTAGAAGCAAATATACACAGTGCATCAAAGAATTTTTAAGACTGGCACTAGATTTCAGCCTACGGTGGCACCACTAGTGTAATCGCAAATGCATTATAAACCGTGACCATCTGCTTGCTTTCTGCCAAAAGTACTGCGCAGTGTTAAAGTAACTCAAACGAAACGGGCGTTCATTAGAGATGTAAAATTTTTTTCATGTTGAATTATTAAGATGGAACAAAGGGCTGTTATTAAATTTGACGCAAAACTTGGTAAAAGTGCTTCTGAAACGTACCAAATGATGAAACAAGTTTACGGTGACTTTTGTTTAAGTAGATCAAATGTTTTCCTGTGGCACAAACGTTTTTTGGACGGAAGAGATACGCTAGAAGATTAGCATACTGAAAGGCCAAGTTCATCTAGGACACCTGAGATTATTGAAAAAGTGTGCGATTTCGTGGCAAACAATCGATGTGCGTCACTAAAAATGATGGAAGAGTCTTTTAAACATCAACAAAGAAATGAATCGAACCATCCTGCATGAAGATTTGGGCAAAACAAAAGTCTGTGCTAAATTTGTTCCACACACGTTAACCAATGAACAAAAATCAAGGAGAAGTGCACATTGCAGAGACATCATTTCAGCTGCTGAAAATGATCCAAACTTCTTAAAATCGATTGTTACTGGTGATGAAACATGGTGATTTCAATATGATCCTAAAACAAAGCGGCAAAGTTCAGAAAGGAAGTCAAAAAACTCGCCACGAGCCAAAACAAGAAAAGTTCCTTTATTAATATCAGTTCAAAAAACGTTAAATTCCACATTAATTAATGAACGTTATTACGTGGCATATTACATTAAGTTGATTAGCAGAAATTCGTAGAAGTCCTGTAATTTTTTTCTTCTGTTCTTCACGTTTTTTTCAAGTTCGCTGAAAACCACGATATCCGGACTCCCTAACCTCTTAAACGTTCGGTACAGCACATAATCTCCTTGAAAATGGCCAGGAATGAGTGTGCTGAAACGCGCGTCGGAAATTTCGGGATCTGGATTCCTTCGATGACGAGTGTTTTACATATCGTTATCAGTCTAATTTGAGGTTTGAATTAAGGTTTTTTACTTGGATTTTATTTATTCTTTGGATTAATTTTCTTTCAATTTCTATTAAGAACAGGGTTTTTATGTGTTCGATAGAAGTTTTTTAGAGGTTTTAGCTATCATAAATATTTCATTGTTGCCTACGGAGAACATACATTTTATGGAACCTCGACTACGCAGTTTGTTGTTGCTTGAGTGTATGCTGGGGTGCAACTAGTAAAAAGGAGACTGCAAACCAATGAGGTAACAATGGTATTATTTTAACCCTATCATTCATCTTCTATCAAGAAATAAGTTATGTGTTGTTTATTTCATATTTTAAATAAATGAGCCATTCACCCTCAATACGATACCACCTGAACGTTTAAGAGGTTAGGGTGTCCGGATATCATGGTTTTCAGCGAACTTGAAAAAAACGTGAAGAACAGAAGAAAAAATTACAGGACTTCTATGAATTTCTGCTAATGAATTTAATTAAGAAAAGTTCCATCGAGACTCAAAACAATGCTCATTATTCTTCGATAGTATGGGTATTATCCACAAATAATTTGTTCCAAGTGGACAAACAATTACTGGTGAGTTTTATTTAAATGTTTTGAGGCGTTTGATGGGCAGAATCTGTCACATTCATCCAGAATATCGAGATGAAAACAGTTGGTGTTTGTTGCACGATAATGCACCCAGTCACACCTCACTTCTTGTTCGTAGATTTTTGGCGAAAAATAACGTCTGTGTGTTGAATCATCCACCGTATTCGACTGATTTAGCACCCTGCGACTTTTCTTTGTTCCCAAAACTTAAAATAATGTTAAAAGGGTGCGTTTTTGATATTTCGACCATACAGCTTCGACACATGCTTTGGAGGCAATTCCGCAAAGTGAACTGGAACAGGCATTCGAATCATTATTAAATTGCTGTAACAAGTGTATTGAAGCAGGAGGGACTTATTTTGAATAACAAACCAAAACAAATTATAATTTCTTGTTTCTGTTTCATTTACAGAACCAGTCTTAAAAATTCTTTGACGCACTGTGTACATAATTTAAAACTAGAAAGATGACACCGAATTATCGGGGTAATAAGCATGTCTTTTGAATCTGTTCTGATGCAAATTAAATTTATCAAAGCTATTCAAAGTCAATGGAACTCGTATAGAAAACAATAGTATCTGACGGAAGAAAAGTTTTTCAATTTGGTTTTTAATCCTTCAGATATTGCTGTAAACGGAATAGTGAGCTTACGCCCTTTGGTTGCAGACTTGTGCATTAAGGAAAACGTGAATTTATATGAAAAACATTTCGCACCGGAAATGCTCTCCAACACAAAGAATTTTTTTTCAAATCAGACTCTTAGAAACACATCGACAAAAATAAGATAAGTTTAAGTCCCCTGGTGAAAAGCCATGCATTATATTAGGAAGAACGTATTCTCAAAAAGAAAAAGTTTTTCCATATGAGCGGTATTGGTCCAAGAAAAAAAAAAAATTTAGTTTTCAGGAACCCAGATTTTGCTACGAATACATCAGAAGCAGAAATTAACCCTTATGCCCCTTGGTGGCCAAACCATTCTTTACCAAACATAAGAAATTATGTGAAAAATATTTTCCACCAGGTCTTGTATGCGATGCAGGAAGAATTTTTCAAATCGGAGTTTTAGAAGCAGAAATAACGCAGAAAACGCAATTTACCTTTGTGCCTCCTAGCGGAAAGTCTACGATTTACTTGAAAATTTTGAATTTACAGGAAAAACATTTCGCATTAGAAACACTATCCAGCAAAGAAGGAATTTTTCAAATCTGACTCCTAGAAGTAGAGATATTGACAAAAAATAAGATATACATCTACGCCCCCTGGCGTAAAAAACATGCATTATTTCAAGAAGAAAATGTTCCTAAAAGGTTTGTCGACATGAGTAGTATCGGTCAACAAACTTTTTTTTCAATCTAGATTTTAGAAGCTCATATTTTGCTGCAAATACATCAGAAGCAGAAATTAAGACTTAAGCCACCTGTTTGCTAAACCATTTTTTACAAAAATTAGAAATTATGTGCAAAGGATTTCCCCGTTCAGAAAAGATTTTTCAAATCTGAGATTTAGAAGCAGAGATACAGGGGGAAAGCAATTTACCTTGACATCCCTAGCGAAAAGTCTATCAATTACTTGAAAACTTTGAAATTATATGTAAAACATGTCACCCTGGAGAAACACTATCCAACAAAGAAGGAATTTTTCAAATCTGTCTCCTAGAAGTAGAGATATTGACAAAAATAGGATATACATCTACGCTCCCTGGTGTAGAAACCATGCTTTATTTCAAGAAGAAAATGTTTCTTAAAGGTTTGTCGATATGAGTAGTATCGGTCTACGAACGTTTTTTTCAATCGAGAATTTAGCCCATTTTTTGCTGCAAATACATCAGAAGCGGAAATTAAGATTTACGCCCCCCTGGTGGCCAAACTATTTTTTCACAAAAATTAGAAATTATGTGCAAACTGTTTCCCATCAGGAGCTGTATCCGGTGCAGAAATAATTTTTCAAATCAGAGATTTAGAAGCGGAGATACAGGGGAAAACGCAATTTACCTCTACGCCCCCTAGCGGAAAGTCTATGAATTACTTGAAAATTTTGAAATTATATGAAAAACATGTCACACTGGAAACACTATCCAAAAAAGGAATTTTTCAAATCTGACTCCTAGAAGTAGAGATATTGACAAAAAAAAAAAAAAAATGTCTATGCCCCCTGGCGGATAAATTGTGGAATATTTTAAGAAGAAAATATTCCGAAAAGGTTTATCAATGTAAGTGGCATCAGTCCATGAAATAATTTTTTTAATCAATATTTTAGCTCAGATTTTATGGCAAATAAAACTTACGCCCCCTGGTGGCCAAAGTATTTACCAAAAATTTGAAATTATATGCAAAATATTTTCCATCAGAAGGTGTATCCGCTGAAGAAAAAGTTTTCAAATCGGAGTTTTAGAAGAAGAGTTATCGGGGGAATTGTAATTTACTTTTACGCCCCCGAGCAGAAAATCTGTGTAATTTGAAAACATAACTGTATCTGAAATACTCTTCGACATAAATGGAATCCAAAGATAGAATATTTTTTTCAATCGGATGTTTAGAAGCAAATGTGTGGAATAAAACATATTTTTGAATTCGACATCTTCATTTACGCCCTCTGGCGGCGAAATTGTACATCGTAAAAAAATAAATAAATGAAGGATCATCCGTATATTTCAATCTTTCCAATGCAAAAATAATTTTTCAAATTGGACTAATAGTTGCAGATATATCGTGGGTACAGACGGACGGACAAACCGGTAACATAAGCATGATCTTTTTTTACAAAAGACGTGCTAAAAATAAATGTTTACTAGCTAATAATTTTACGTACCACTGCTACATGGGATCCAAATTTTTTTCTGTGATTTTAACTGTGCAAAATATATCTTAAAAAAGGAAACAAACCAAAAAGTAAGACTTTATGAGAAAATGTGGGCCCTTATAATAAAAAAAAAAAAAAAAAAAAATTAAGATGTTTTTTTTTGTACAATATCTGTTGAGCTTTCACCCGCCAATAGGCAACTTTTTTAAAGCACTAAAACGACATCCGACGTAAAATGTAAATAGAATTGAAGATTAAAGAAATCAAACCAAACTAACAATGATCAGGTGAAATTACATCAACATATAATGTCTCGTGGTATACACATAAGCTACATTTTGTTTAGCTTTTAAAGAGTAGTCCATGCACGTGGTAGATCGATGGGTACAAAGTCATTTACATGTGTTACTGCAAGATAGGATTTCTATTGTCTCTCTTAGCGAGGTTTTTTTTTTTAAACTGTGGTGTATGGAGCAATATAACTTAATGCTGCACCAGAGTGGGGTTGCCTAATTATTTAGTACTTACCTTGACAGCACAGTCGTGAGTTTCCCATGTTTGATATCCCTTTTATGTAGCAAAAGATCTTTTTGTCATATCTGTGTATATCTTGTTAGACCCATCAGGGTACATTAAGAGAATGGAGTACACTCCAGCATGCTCAGATGTGATATGTTGGAGATTATTGCATATGTTTGTCAGATATAGATTGAGCTGATTTTATCCCCACATCATAATTCAGCCTTTTTAGGGTTCTTTTGAACCAGAAAGAGAATCTTGGTGTATATGGAATAGACCCGATGAATCTTGGCACTGGATTTATAGTGCGCATATTACCTTTGTTGTTGTATCTTTCTTGCTTTCTCAATTATCTTAAGGACTCTACATTGCTCATATCCAAAGGAAACAACTAGGTTTCATAGACTTTCAATTTTGGTTTTTACAGTTTCATGATCAGAGCATACTGAAATGTCTGGGTTGCACATGTTGTGATGAAAGTCTCCTTGCAACCTTCAGGGCAAAAAGATCTTGGGTTCATGATATTTTTTTTTATATAGGTTTATAGTATACCAAAGTGCCCTTCTACTGTTTTCCTATCATTGCATCTAGAAATGGCAGAGAGTTGTCCACCTCTGTTTCCATGGTGAATTTAATTGAAGGGTGTATGGAATTGATTTTATCCAGTAAAAATTGAAGGTCGTCGTCTACTGTGTTTCCACATGAAAAAATATCAATGTACTGTATATCAGCCATGTTGATGATTTCGGTGAGTGGCTTGTAACTCAACAAGATGGATTTTCGTTAGTCTGCAGCCCATATTCAGTTTGTGTTACTCTATGCCATTCACCCAGTACATTAGTTTCTGTTTTTAAAGGCATATCTAGCATAACTCTTCTGTGATAATTCATCCTGTCCAACTAACTATCTGCATGCCATGGAAATGTTGTATAGATTTGCCTGTGTCTAATGCATTTCCAAATTTACATTTTGTAGAGTTCTCAGGAGAGTTCAAATCACCTGTATTTTAGGGGAAATGTGAGCTTGTATCAGTTATTATTTTGGGTCCAACCAGATGTTTTTAAGATTCACAGGGTTCCCACTCAACCTGGAAAACAGGGAAAACCTGGAATTATCAGGGAATTTGAAAATGGTTCCAAAAATCGGAAAATTACCCCCCCCCCTTTTTTTTTGTAAAAATTAATGGATACTTTATTTTGCCAAAAAAACTTTTTCAAGATTTCAAACTTTTGCTTGCAATTACTGCCTGCCTAGAATTTGGTAGATCTTACTTTCAGTTATATTAAGTATTTCCTTTATTCTCTAAAAAAAGATGAAAAATTGAATTTTTAAAATTGCCAGTTATTAAGCTTTGGTTCAATTTCTGCAGGAAGTTGTTATAACATGGAACAATTAGGCACAATGACTCCTGCTTGAAGAAACACTTCACAAGAGAACCAACCAAATGATGGATCAAAGTCCTTTGTTGGTTCTCATGAAACAATGTTTCTTTGAACAGAGCCATTCCATCATTAAGCTTAGCTGCATTGTGTCATGGAAAAACTGAAACTATTCAACTGACAGATTTTTTACTTACATATGACCTGTTTCTATGGGAATGCATTTACAAATTCTGTGTGGGTAGTATTCACAAAAGTTCACGGAACTGTGGTACAAAAAATAATGTGCACAGTTAGTTGTTATTAATGAAAAGCAGGTAATTTTATAAAGACAAATTACGTAAAGAATTTACAAGTGTGTGCTTTAATGAGAAAAATGAATGGAATGAAATGTTACAATTCTTTGCAACATGCCACTCTGGAAAACTTTAAAAACCACCTGGAGAAGTAAGGAAATTTTTTTTATTACTTTTGAGTGGGAACCCTGATTCAGCTACACTGCAGGATTTCTCCTTTAGCCTGTTACCAGTTGTGAACTCAAGAACGCTTAATGCCACAGCAATCAAGTGGCTTGCCATTCTCTGTATAACATGAAATAGTTCTTCCACATCAAAATTCCACCTCTTCCTGTTCACTCATCATTCTATTATTCTTCCTAATCTTGTAACTACTCCCAAATAATGCCCTGCTACTTTTATAGACTAATGCATGTGCATATTTTATCACACACATATTTGTCCCATGTAGTTTAATAAGTGATTGTACAGGAAATGCAACTTGCTTTCTGCATTTTGATGGTTGATGGCCTATATTTAAAAAGCAAAAAAGTTCCAACATTTCTTCTCTTCACTATAACAGTCACTTCAGGCAAAATACTAGTGCATTAATTTCTTTCATTTATTGATTTGCACAGTATACAGTTATCTAAGGTAGGCTGTCTTTGTTGGACATGACTTTACAATGAAGGAAATTGAAACTGGGATAACTACAAAAGGTGATCTAGTTTTGTCCAAAATTTGGGGTAGTAATGTACAAAGTAATTGCAGGAATAAATAATTGAAATTTCAAAAGATTACATAACATCTGTTTAATAAACTATCCAAAACAATTTGCATTTTTAAAAATCTCAATTGGATATGATCCCCGTGTAAAATTAGTGCTAATTCTGGCATGCATTCTAAATGAAAGTGTCGGATATCTTTTGATATGTGACTCCAGTCATGTTCTGTTTAAGCTTTTGCTTGAGAGATCAGACGTTCTAGCATTGAATTTGAGGTCAAGCACCTTCCAGTCAGGTCCCAGACATGTTCAGCTGCTGATCATACTCACCACTGCACTTCATCACAAAATGAAGAATGTGATCTGATATTGGCATCAGGAAATGTGTAGGTATTATCTTGTTAGGACATCATATTGTATGCATATTTGCTAAAAATTAAATGACCTTTGGATTTATAACATTTTCAGTGTATTGGAGTTGTCATACTACACCCACAAATGCAAAGATGTTTAAAAAAAAAAATAGAGAAAAAAAAAAAAAAAAAGCTTTTTCTTTCTCTTTGAGTATCTTCTGCTTAAACTCATTTATTATTCATTCACAATCAAGGCAGAAATAGCTGTTATCACTAAACACTAAGATTGGCCATTCCTTTCATCAGACACTTGCACGACACTATGGATGACATTTATGTGGTGTAAAAATGACAGGCAAGAAGCCATCAGATCAGTAGGACATAAACATACCTGCAAACGTTCAAGAATTGAAATCCGTAATAAAAGTTCAGTGAATGTTTAATTGATATGTAGATTGAATGATGTATCGAACATACTGATGAAATGTGTCGAGCATATCGATTAAAACAGGTTAATTATGTGAATGATAATCTATTTCTTATGCTATACAAATAAAAAGTAAGATGTTCGGCATTACATTTTGCTTATGGCGATTTCAAAAGTGTAGTCAAAACATAATTAAGTCATTAGTTTACAATCGTAAAGTTACATAAATGGAAAAAAATTCATTTGTAACTGCGAAATTATAGCTATAAGCGATATATTTCAAAAATACCTTTAAAGAAACTTTTTTTTTTTATTAGTTAGCTCCAATCTTAAATTTATTTTGTCTCTCTCCAACTTGAATGAGATCAAGGAGGTCTGGATGAAATTATGATCAGGGAAACCAGAAACATGCAGGTGCCGTAGTCCTTTGGGATAATTATTCTTTCTTCATAAAAATGTTTAGGTAATTATATATACATGGTGCCAATCTATTTCTAAAAAGAACAAACAAACATAAAATATGTTGCTCCATAAAATAACTGTAAAACAAGTACAATTTTTGTAAATTTTGCGGGTAAACTGTAAAACTTGGCAGGTATGCATAACCATTCTTCGAGCTAAGGATTGTTTATGGTGTGAGGGGTTACTCGAGGCCAAGAATACTCTTGTTGTAGTCAGAAGTGTCTGACCTATTCAAAAGTCATCTGCCAAATATGTTTGCACTGCCTTTCATTGATGTTGCTGGAAGAACATGTGCCTATCTTGTTTTTTTTCTACGTGTTCAACATTTTCAAAGTGTCTCTTCCAGTTCTTCAGCTGTATTGCTATATGACATTCCACCATCTTGTAGGTCAAATGGTTTTAGAAGTCCCATGGGAAAGTATTGTACAATTTCCTGTTTCTTGGCATGTCTGTAAATTCAATAAATTTTAATCTAAAAGTTTAAAAATTACAGAGTTTGTTTGAAAAAACTCTAATTTGAACTTTGATTTGTTTACAAACAACACATCTGTTTTAACACTGAATCAAATTTCTAAAATATCTATTCATATAAACCCTGTTGACTTCACAGATTTTGTTCAAATGGATGACTCTTCCTTGGTGTTCTAGTTTGCATTTCCATTGATGTGTATTCAAGAAACTTATTCAGACATATGTACAGATAAAAGTAAATTCAGTATACAAGGGAGTACATAGTTTTTAAAAATAGTAGCAGCATAAAGCAAAATTATAAAAAGAAAATAAAACTTACAATTCAACCAGCTTACTCATTTACCCCCCCCCACACACACAACTTGCATTGTGTGAAAAAGTATTAGATTCACTTTAGTATTTGGGCAGCCATGGTAACACCAACATGAAATTCACCTGTCCTTTTTGCAGAGAAATGAATGGTGAATATCTGAAAACTATCCACTGAGAAAGTTTTATGGAGATAGCTTTTCCAAAGTAGGCAAATAACTATTAGCACTTTTTTTCCTCATTTGATAAGGATTTTAGTTCTTTTAAAACACTTTTGCATTTAATGGAAACACTATTTTGTGGTTGTAGTTGTTGATCAGATGAAATGACTCTGTTCTTTCAGTTTATAAGATGTCAGGCTGAAACCTGTTTTCACTTCTTGCAAGTAAAGATAAAAAAAATATTATAAAATAGTCAACAAAGTATTGGTTTCATTGACTGCAATTTTGTAATTGTAATGATTTTGGGGGGGGGGATAGGTTCTGCATTATATAATAAAATAAATGCAAAAAGTCTTCCAGGCAACATATTCAAGATTTAAATCATTATTACCACAATATTTTTTGTATGTTTTTTCCAGGTGTACAAGAATCATTCTTCCCTGTTGTCCAAAGGTTTTGCCCTTGCACATCCTCCTACAATTCATCAAGCCTTAGAAGGAAATCTGCCATTCAGTAGTCAGTCTAATGAACATTCATTTCTCAAAGACTTTGTTTCATGTCTCCAGGGAACTAGTGGAGGGAGACTTGCCAGGTAAATTTTGGTGTTTTTGAAGACACCACTATTTTTGAACACAATGCTTTAAAATTTACAAATAATAAATTTAATAGCAAGCAGGAGATTATATAATTTTTATGTGAAGTGACTGATTTGCATGCACATTAATAATTTTGGTGGTGTTTAAGCAAGTCAGCAGGTATAAAAATCCAAACTGAGATCTGCTACTTCCATAACCTGAATAATTATGCTGTTCTTGCTGCACCTAAAACAAAAGTAAAAGAAACTTTTTTTTTTTTGTTTGTTTGTGATTTACCTACATCCATATGAAATAGGTTACAGTGTTTTTATGTACAAAATCTTAAATGTGATCGAAGAGGTACAGGTGTATGGAATGTGATAATGATTATATTATACTCGTAAGTTGGTTAGCAGACTTTGGAAAGAAGTGTTGTACTGCTTCTGTTAGACCTAATTCATTTCTAAAAATGGGTTCAGTTTCTGTTGCCAGTTTTTTTAGTGTTTTGGTTTTTGTTGAAAGATTACACTGTATTCAGTGATTAGAACTGAAAAATGTCCATCTAAAATCAATATAAAATGACATTCAGCTGCCACTTTTCAAATACAACAACAAAAAATGTCTCTACATCAGGATTGATAGTAATATTGTAACACTGCTGATGCAGTGTATATCATTGTTACAAATACTGTCAGAATTTTTAAAAATAATAGTCCTGTAATATAACTGTTTTGATCATGCACTTTTTTTCTTAAATTTCAAATTTTCTTTTTCATACTGAGATCAATATTTAACTTCATAAAATGCTCCGTAGTTTAAGATAGGTTATTGAGCTGTACCTTATATGCAATTCTAATTATAGCTAATAGAACTTTTCATTTTCAGCATAGACTATGCCAGTGGCAATAAAATGTCAAATTAAGAAACTTGTAGTAATAGTATGTGATGTAGGAAATTGTTCTCAGAAAACTTGAAAATTGAGTGTTCCATAGGGAATAGACTCTTAATCTCCTGATTTTCGCCTGGATTTCCTAACTGCTACACCACCCAGTACAATGCATTTTCAAGCAACTGAAGTGTAGGATTCTGAATCAACAGCAGGTAGCACTATTTAAGACATCCACTATCTTCTTGATGCAATGGCAATTCAATCTCAGCTAACTTTTGTCCATCAAATAAGTAGGAATTAATGAAAGAGTAACTTGATGCTATTAATATAGAAAGATAAAAAAATTAATTTGCTGATATGAATAATGCTAATTTTTTCTTTCTTTTTTTATTTTGGTGTTAAAACATTGTTCATTAAAAAGAGAAAGAGAGAACTGTGTGGTATTCCACATGACAGAGATAAGACAAAATGTTGAGGTAGCCAATGTGTCATAGATGAACATGTTTTAACACCATTAACAGATACATTCTATGATTTTAAAACTAACATAATAGAATGTGTCTAGGTAGCAATGCTGATAGAAGTAAACCATAAATATATTTATGTACACACACATACAGGGGTTGGACAAAATAATGTGAAGACTTGGGAAATAGGCAATATGTCTTTATTAATAAGGTGTTTTTTGCTTTTAATACCTTCTTGGAATATATTCATACAGCTTTTGAATAGTATCCAGTGAAATGTTGTACCATTCATCAATCAGAACATCAGTCAAACGCTTCAGAGATGTTAGAGGAGGTAATCGGCTCTTCACTCTTGCTCTCCAAAACTGCCCACAATGTTTCAATGATGAATCAAGTCAGGTGATTGAGCTGGCGAAAGCAGATGTTGGAAGTTCATCTTGGTGCTTCCTCAAATCAAGACAGAAGTGTTCTGGATGTGTGTATGGGCACATTTTCATCAATTGTAAAATGGCATTGTTGAGAAACAATATTTGAACCATAGGATAAATCTGATCACCCAGAATGTCCAGGTACTTGCTGGCAGTGACTTGACCATGTAGGGTAATGATGGGGCCAGCCAAATACCATGACATGGCCTCCTAAATGATCAGATACATTCCCATATTTGACAGTCAGAACCAGACATTGCAAATTGTATGCTTCTTCGGGAGTTCTTCATAATTAAACCTGACCTACTGTTTGGAATAATGTAAATGAAGACTTTTCTGTGTGACATTGGCAAAAAGACCCCAACTCACTGGGTTTTGTTCCAGAATCCTTAGGTTGAATGACCAACTGTAACAGTCAGCTGTGGACTAATCCACCACACTGATGTACTTACCTAATTAAAAGACAAAAAGAAATATTAAAAATGACTAGAGTGTGGGATATGGTGGACCTACCACACTTGAGAAGGACGGTCCACCACGGAATCGACCTGGACTTCCTAAACGGCGTATGAGAAAGCGATCTCGGCTGAGTGAATGTAAGATTGGTGTATGGAATACTAGAGGTATAAATGGCAAGATGAATCAGGTGATTGAAGAAATGAATAAGTATAGATTGGGCATGCTGTGTGTAAGTGAAACCAAAAAGAAGGAAATTGTGGTAGAAGTGAATGGCATGGTGAGTGTGTGGTCTAGAGTATTGAATAATGTGAGAGGAAAGGCTGGTGTAGGTGTGATTTTAAGTGAAAAGATGAACAACTTGATTCACTATAGTTGCGTAAGTGAGAGAATTCTCTGGATTTGATTGAAAGTGAAACTTCAAATAATTGTTGTAGTGTATTATGCTCTTTGTGACTCGGAACCTTCTGATAAAAAGGAAGATTTCTGGAATGAGCTAAAAGCTGTTTTGAGCCACTTTGGGGCTAAAGAAAAAGTTATAATAGCAGGGGATTTCAATGCTAGATTAGATGTGCAGAATGCAATTTCTGACAATGTTATGGGTAAGTTTAATGATCCTTGTGTGAATGATAATGGTGAAAGATTAATTGAACTCTGCATTGAGAATGGTTTGTGTGTATCTAATACATTTTTCAACCACAAGTGTATCCACATATATACTTGAGAAAATCGTACTCTTGGTCAAAAGAGTGTGATAGATTTTGTTGTCAACAATCATCTGAAACACTTGGTTGTTGACACCCGTGTGTTGAGAGGTGTGAATGTTGGATCTGATCATTACTTGGTAGTGCCACGAGTGAAACTAAATGTTGGTTGAAGAAAAAGGAAGAGGCCCAGGATAGAAAGAACAAAAGTTGATAGGCTCCTTCAAGATCATCAGCATTATTGACTTACTCAGATAATGACTGAAGAAGCTAAAGTCTGGTGAGAGGGATACAGAAAAGAAGTGGGATTGTTTTAAGAACTGTGTTGTCACTGCTGCTAAAGAGGTCTGTGACACCACAATAGTGGGTAACAATAGAGGTGATGCTTGGTGGAATAGTCAGATTGAAGAGGCAGTAAAGAGAAAGAAGGAAGTCTATTTGGGGATGTTGCAAGGTAGAGTTTCTGTGGATGAATATCACTGTAAGAAGCGTGAAGCTGCTAAGCTGGTTCGCCAGAGTAAAGCAAAAGATGCGAAAGAGAAGGTGTAAAGGCATGAACTGGCTTTTTGGAAAGATAGGAAGTCTTTCTGGAAGTACATGTGACTCAGGAAAAATAGGGGAAGCAAAGTTTTAAGTTGTGTGAAGAATTAGATCGGGGATATGATATGGGAGCCCAATGAGTTTAGTGAAAGATGGGGTGAATATTTCTGTGAGTTATTAGATCAGGAAAGCAAAGATGATTCTGAGACAGATGCAGATGATGTCACAGTGAGGGATGGAAGCACAGGAGGGATCTCAAGAGAAGAGGTGTGTAAAGCTCTAAAATATCTTCAGAATGGCAAGGCCCTGGGAGTTGATGATGGCATAACTGCCGAGATGTTGAAATATAGTGGTGACTCTGTAATTGACTGGTTACCTGAAATTTGCCAATTGTGCTGGGAGTTAGAAATGGTCCCTTGGTATTGGAAGTATGATATGTATTATTGTTCCCTTGTATAAGGGAAAAAGGGATCAGACTGAATGTAAGAACTATTGTGGTATTAGCCTACTAAGTGTGCCACAGAAAGTGTTTGGTAAGGTAGTTATTGAAAAAGTATGAGGTCTTACATCATAGAAAGTGTGGGATGTTCAGAGTGGTTTTACGCCTGGTAAAGGCTACACTAACCAAATTTTGCATTACGCAGGATGATTGAAAAGTATCTGGCTGTTGGTTAGAAACTTTTTGCTGCCTTCATAGATTTAGAGAAAGCTTATGACCGAGTTGATAGGTCGTAAGCTTTCTCTAAATCAATACCTTCTGTGGAAGGTATTGATTCCATATTCATTCAATACCTTCTGTGGAAGGTATTGAATGAATATGGTGTTACTGGGAATCTACTTAATAGTGTAAAAACCATGTATGCTGACAGTAGAGCCTGTGTACGAGTGACTGGTGTTTTATCAAAATGACTTTCTATTGGTGCAGGAGTCGGGCAAGGTTGTGTAATGTCACCATGGCTGTTTAATATATTTATAGATGCGTGCATGCGCGATGCCAAAATAGATAATAGGGGTTTATGTCTTGGTGATATCCGTGCATGCAGATTGCTGTATGCTGATGACACTGTCCTGTTGGCAGAGAGCAAAGGTGTTTTTCAGAGTATGTTGTCCCGGATGTATGAAGTTTGCATGAAATTCAAACTGAGTATAAATAAATAAGGGAAAAACCAAAGTTAGTCTTTGAGAGAAGAACTGGTAGCACTGAATGTAATGTAAGTATAAATGGCACTGTGATTGATCAGCTGAGTGAGTTTGTGCATTTAGGAAGTGTTTGACAGAGAGAACAAATTGGATGGTGAAATTAGTAGGAGAGTGAATTCTTCATTGAAAGTCATAGCTGCTGTGGGAGGTTTTCACAGGAATGATGGGTTCTCTAGAGTCCTGCATGGCTGTGTGTGAAAGTGTAATTGTTCCTACTCTGATGTATAGTAGTGAAACCTGGGTGCTACAGAAGAAACATAAAAGTAGTTTGTGTGCTGGAGAAATGTGTTACAGGGGGTTTGTGGCAAGACACTGTCTGATTGTGTGAGGAATGAAGATGTGTTGCAGTTGTGTGATATGAAGCAAAATGTTGTTAGCAAGGTGGAGACCAATATGCTTCGGTGGTTTGGCCATGTTGAAAGAATGAGTGATGAGATGCTTACTAAGAAAATCTTTTTAGCCGAAGTGGCAGGAAGGAATGGCAGAGGAAGTCCAAGGAAGACATGGGTGGATCATATTCAGGAGTGTCTGCATGAGAAAAAGATTATGAGTATGAAGTATAAAAGATCTTGTGTACGGCGTGTAATGGATATCAGTGTAGCCCGAGTTGTGTGTCAAGATCGCTGTAAATGAGAAGTTTGATATGACAACAGTAAGTAAAAATATCTGGTAGTTTGTATTTCTTTTTGAAACTAACCTCTGAATATCAGAGAACAGCTTAGTGGTATGAATGGATAGATAGATGGATGGATGGATGACTGACTGACTGACTGACTGACTAACTGGTTTCCAGTCATCAGCTGCCCAGGTTTTATGCTCACAACACCACCTCTTTCACATTTTAGCATTAGTTCCTGTGATCAAAGGTTTAGTAATTGCACTTCTTCCATAGATGTTGGCTTTGTTAAATTCTCTGCAGATTGCTTTTGTGGAAACAGGGTCTTCCTGGTGGATATTGATTTCTGCTGTCACTTTTGCTACAGTAGTTCTGTGTTTTTTGGACACAATTCTTGTTAGTGTTAGGCAGTTTTCATCATTCAGTTTGCTGATAGGCTTGTTATGCTTTGTGTGTGCATAACTGTGGAGACTTGCTCTTGAAGCACCAAAAAAATTGGCTGTTATGGTTACAGATGCTCCTGCTAAACGAGCTCCTTTGATTTGTCCTCTTTGGAAGTCAGGCAGGTCACATATTTCACCAACCACTCATACGAACCACTGCTGAATACGACTTGTAGTACACTAGATACAAGTTAGATAATATATATGAAGAAAAAATACACGAAAGCTAATCAAAATGTTTTTTTTTCAGTGTAGCCTACACAAATAACATTAGTCACTGTAATCATGGTGTTTTTCATGGAATTCAGCTTTCATGCCATCATTTTGGTCATGCTTGAGATTGATTCAAATTTCAAAACCAAGAAGAAATCTTAGGAGATGGAGTCTCAAAACTTTTGAAAGTAGAAGTTAGAGTAAAGATTTCTCCCACAGTCATAAGTTTCTTTTCTCTTAGTGTTGCCTTTGTGCAGTATTGTTAAATATCATTTTATTGCATATATTTGCATATTTTCAGCATGAAAATGTTGGTAACAATTTCTGAAAACGGAAGTTTAGATGGAGAGAAAATTTCTCTGCAATCTTAAATTTTGGTTCTTGCTATGTTCCTTGTGTTCTGAATCTCTCTCTCTATATATAAGTAAAAGTTTGTATGTTTGTCCACTATGCAAATCTACAGTTTTCAACTTAGGGCCACCAAATTTGGTATACTATCTCGTGGTACTCTAACTTAGATCGTAGAAGGGTTTTTGGAGGGGATCTGAGGGGGAGGGGTCAAGGCCTCCCCCATACAAAATTTTAGTTATTTTAGTTAAATTTTCAGTTTTCAATTTAGAACCACCAAATTTGGTATACTTATCTCATGGTACTCTGACTTAGAGTAGACCATAGACGGTTTTGTGAAGGGGTTGAAGCCCGGGAGTCCAAGGGCCCCCATAGAAAATTTTCGTAAAAAGTTCTACAGTTTTCAATTTACAACCACCAAATTTGGTGTATTATCTCATGGTACTCTGACTTAGACCATAGACAGTTTTGGGAAGGGGTCGGAGCCGAGAAGTCAAGGGGCCCTTCATACAAAATTTTTGAAAAAAGTTCTACAGTTTTCAATTTAGAACCACCAAATTTGGTATTTACTGGAAAATTACAGGAATATATTTTTCATTCATAAAATTTCACCTGCTGAACTTGGCGATTCCATGAACATTTTCCCGGGAAATGCCAGGTATCCCTGCTAGTTGTTAAATATAATTGATTCCATAAATAATTAATATTTATGCTTGAAAATGGAGGAACATTTTCTGAAAATGAAGTTGGACAGAGCAAAATTTTTTCCTGTAATCATAATTTTTTATTTATTTTTATGTGTGATGTTTCCACTGTCGTGTATTGTTAATTTTTCCTCATGAATGTTTGCATTTCAGCTTGATAAGGGTGAGTAAAATTTTTTTAAAAAGAGGAGTGATGAAGTTGCAAAATTTGTAAGAATGAATGCATGATATTCAAAAGTCCTTCAGGTTACACCATTTATTTAAAATGGTGAAAACAAAGTTCTTTCAGAATGAACATCAAAACGTATTTGGCTATACAAATTGTGAACTAAACTACAAACTTAAAGCACATGGTGTTTGCTGTTTAGTTCTTCAGTAAAATTGGGTTATTTGGAAGAAGCAGTTGTTTCCAACTTTGCCAAAATCGGAGGGCGTAAGAAAAAAAGAAATGAAAAGAAACAGTGAAAAAATGGTGGTGGGGAAAATGCCAGCAGAAAGAAAAATTTAGCAATGGATGCTCTTGTAGCTGCAGTGTGGAACTTGCTGAAAAGAAAGCAAGGCTTTCCCACAAGAGGAAACTCTAGCTGTTGTTCTAGCAGGCACAACAAGAAACAAGTGTGTTTGAAGCAAAGTCTTTTGAAACCATTTTATTTTGTTTTGAATTCAGTAATTTTATACTGTAAATACAGTGGTGTGCTCAGTTTATATTTACATAAATAAATTACAGTGAACAATCCTACTCTGCTTATACTGCATTATTTTAACACAATTTTAATGCAAATTCTGATTTTTCTCTGGGTTAAAAAGGCTAAGCTTTTTTCTTTCTTCATGTTTCATGTATGGTCTTTGAGCCACTGGCCCAAACTTATCTTTAAAATGCTTAACTTATGCAAAATACACTTTGAGCCCAAGTCCCTTAAATTTGAAGATATTTTGTTAAAGTTCATCTTCATATTTTAATGCAAACCGCCATATTATCTTGTTGCACATATTATTTTAAATGATGCTTGACATTAATTGTAATTTTTTTTTCTCGAAGAGTTATACTGTACATTTGATACTGTCAACATCATTTTTTAAATTCTGTGCAGGTCATTTATAATTTCGGAAATGTGTGCTGACTAAGGCAAAGGGATGTTTATATTAAAACCAACAAGAGCAACAAATGTTTATATTAAAAGCAACAAATTAAAGAAGTACCATTAAGATTCATTGCATAATTTCTGTTGTATGAGGACTACCATTTCCCTGAGGACATCTTGCTTCCAATTGTGATAAATTTATAATAAATCATTATAATAGTTTCTTTTGACTGCTAAGTCTAACCATGTTTCATTGCAAATTTTTTTTAAATATACTTTCTTTCATTGCAGAAATGAGTTTGTTTCAGTGAAATTTTTGTGAAAGTTAGTGATGCACTTAAGTCTTTTTCATTAAAGATTTACATGTATTTCTTATTTTAATAGTGTAAGAGTAACTGCTAGAATTTATCTTTCTCATAAAACTGGTCAATTGTGTTGAGTACCTAGCATATGTTTAGTGAATTTTTTCATGCATATTTTGTGTTCTTTAAAATGCAACTTCAGTTGAATATATTACTGTTGGATGTTTGTAACTTTATTTTTTTAATTACTTATACAGGTGGTTGCAACCAGAATCATATGTAGACCCTAAGCAGTGTGAATTGCTTTGCAGTCAAGAAGAGTTAAAGTGTGGATGGCCAGCTGTTATCACTGTCATCACTAAGGATCAGTATGGAAAAATTGTACAAGTTCCTAATTTGAAGGTAAAATGTGTTTATATAGGTTACAATCAAATGCTGTAGTCTGTCCGTCTGTCCATGGTGGAAAGGGTACAACATGGGATTTTTTTTTTTATTATTACTGAAAGGTTATATCATTTAGTGTGATTCTCTGGGAATCAGGAACCTAAATTGAAAAAATATGTAATTTTCTATGGTAAAAAGGTAACAGCATTGTATAAATATGTGTCTGTCTTACAATTAAAAAAAAATCTAGTTTTCCATTATGAAATGATTGAAGAATTTATTCAAATATGATTCTCTTGAACTTTTATTTATTTAAAGAATTAGCATGATTTGAATATGATTCTTGAGAAATCACTCACTACCTTTAGGAGAGTGAGGAAAGAAAATGCAGTTTCTTGCAATAGACAGGCTACAACATTACATGAACACCGTTTTTGGGGAATTAGTCTGAAAAAATGAATTTCTTGCATCGGAATGATTGCAGCGTTATTCGAATGTATTGAGTAAAATTCATTGATTTTTTGGGGGAAGGAGGAAAATCTGGTAGCTGAGACACTATCTCATGTGATAATATTATTTGCATGCAGACCTTTCTGAATCAGTTGAGCTTCGCCGAAGAAGAAAGTTTTCGGCAGCTGAGGATTATTATTGCACTTTCTGAATTTGAATCAATTCATTTTGAAAAGAAAAACATGGTTTCCTTCGATTCAAACTTTAAAAAATAATTTGCCTTTTTTGGCATTGCCTTATTTTTGTATTCTGTTAAAGTTTAATTTCATGGGTAATAAATTTTGATGTACCTGAACTTGTTCGTTTTTTTTATGTTAACCTTGTCAAGATAAAATAGTTATGATGTGTAAATAAGACTTTGGACGCTGTGAGATGTAGAGATATTAACGATGCTGAAAAATGTTTGCAACCAACTGCATCAACTTTAACTTTTATCCCCAAGATTTTCAGACTGTGAAGAGGAACATAAACCTACTAGAAAAATATTGTCATTTTTTGATGAAAGGCAAAGTGAAAGTTAACTAAATTTGGCTCTAAGTATTTCTTTGAGAGATCTACTGTAACTGTAAAGATCTAGGAAATTATAAAGTTTTATTTGTAATGCAATTTTATCAAGTGAAACAGTGAAAACCAAGTAAGCATATTTCAAACTTAACAGACAGTGCACCTAAAATTGGTAGTAAACCTAATGGATTCCTTCAACTAAAAATATATATATATATATATATTTTCAGAAACCATTGCTCATCAGTGGGACTTTTAACAAAACATTGCCTAAAACTATCAAAACAATTAGTTTCTTTTTCCCATAATGCACTACTAGAAAGGTACAATTTGAAAGGCAAGACCTCCTAATACATACCTATTTCACAGGGTGTGCATGGGTGCTTGAAAATCATGTTCTCAAGGCCTGGGATATCCTGGGAAAACAGTGTTTTCTTAAAGCTAAAAAGCCTTGAAATTTGAAATTAGTGCCTAAAAATATATTTGAATTTCTTTTAGGAAATTAGCATTACTTCTTTTTCAGCACATCTTTTGTAAAAAAGATAGTGCTTATGTGTTACTGGTTTGACTGCCCATTCGTCTGTCTGTATATCTGTCTGCCTGTGGACACCACTCTGCAACTATTAGTCTGATTTTGAAAAATTCTGTTTGCATTGGGAATCTTGAAATGTGTGAATGATGATCCTTGCATTCCAGTTTTTTTATGATGCATAATTTCACCGCCAGAGGGCGTAAATGCAGAAGATACTGCATTCAAAATATATTTTACTCCATATATTTGCTTCTAAACATCTGATTGAAAAAAATTCTTTTACCTTTCAATTCTATGAAGACTATTTTAGGTACAGTCACTTTTTCAAGTTACGCATAGATTTTCCGTTAGGGGCATAAAAGTAAATTGCATTTCTTCAATATAGTTGCTTCTAAAACTCAGATTTGAAAAATTCTT
The DNA here is from genome assembly GCA_039090855.1 of Macrothele yani. NCBI lineage: Eukaryota > Metazoa > Arthropoda > Arachnida > Araneae > Macrothelidae > Macrothele > Macrothele yani. The sequence goes on from CM077004.1 coordinate 48,265,576, forward strand.
TCTGAACCAGATATAGCTCCTGATAGGAAAAGTTTTGCATATAATTTCTAATTTTTGGTAAAGAATGGTTTGGCCACTAGGGAGCGTAAGTGATTTTCAAGCACCCGTGCGTACCCTGTGAAATAGGTAAATAGCTTTGATATATTTGCAGCAAAATCTGAGCTTCTAAAATCTCGATTGAAAAAATTATTTCATGGACAGATACCACTCGCGTTAATAAATCTTCTTGGAACATTTTCTTCATAAAATAATGCATGGTTTCTCCACCAGAGGGCATATATATATATATATATATATATTTTTTTTTTATCAAAATCTCTGCTTCTAAGAGTCCGATTTGAAAAATTCCTTCATTGTCGGATAGTGTTTCGGGTATAAAAATGTTTTTCATGTACAAGGTCCATCCCAAAAGTAAGGAGAATGATTACAAAACATATGCGTTTAATCAAAATACATATCATTAGGCCCAATCGCCTTCGAAGTAAGTACCGTGGGACTGAATACACTTATTCCAGCGACGCTGCCATTCGCCGTAGCAGTGCTGGAAGGAAGTCTTCATGTGAGAGGCTCTGCAGAGCCCACGTCGCGGCTGCCTTGATGTTTGCAACAGTAGCAAAATGGTGTCCTTTCAGGTGCGCTTTGATTTTCGGAAACAAAAAGAAAAAAAAGTTGCACGGTGCCAAGTCAGGGCTGTAGGGGAGGGGGATGTTTTTCCATGCCAGGAACTCCATCACAGCCAATGATGTGTGATTCTGCGCATTATCGTGGTGGAGGATTCACATTTTCGCAATGTTAAGATGCACTTGCAAAATCCTTTTCCTCAAATGCTCAAAGACTTGTAGGTAAAAAGTCTGATTGATTGCCTGTCCTGGTGGTACAAATTCTTTGTGCACCACTCCTTGACAGTAAAAAAAAAAAAAACTATGAGCATTGATTTCACTTTCGACTTGATCATGCGAGGTTTCTTCGGTCGAGGTGAAGAGGGAGTGTGCCATTCTGAACTCTGCATTTTTGTTTCAGAATCATACTCAAACATCCATGTTTCATCCTCACTAATCACTCTACGCAAAAAAGTTGGGCTCAGTTGTTGCATGATCCAACTGTTCTTGTGAAATGAACAAATGATTCTCCTTCTGCTCATCGAACAAGTTTTTTTTTTGGACTAGTTTTGCGCAAATCTTCACGTTGAGATTTTCTTTAATGATTCGATGAACCACCGTTTTTTTGTACTCAGACCTCATCTGTGATTAGTCGGGCATTTAAATGCCAGTCCTGTTCCAGAGCAGCCTTGATAATGGCCACATTGTCATCGGTTCTTGACGTTGAAGGTTGCCCTGAGCGCTGCTCATCCTCTACAGCTTCCCTTCCATTTTTGAAGGCCTTGTGCCACCTGGAAACTTGGGCTGATGACAAAGCTGCATCCCCATACTCAGTCTTCAGCATCTCTAAGGTTTCTGCAGTTTTTTTTCCCAGTTTTACGCAGGATTTGATTAACACTGCTAGACGCTTCTTTGCGTTTTTGTCCATAATGAGTATGAAAAACAAGGGTGCACTTTTTTAACGTTCCAATGCTTCAAAAGGCTTGCCCTTGACTGAAGATGGTCCAGCCGTTTACCTGAGATACCGATACCTGCGCAACAACCTGCACGCCACCTGCCTCCCAAAGTCTTTGGTGTGAGCGTCAATGAATCATTCTCATTACTTTTGTGGTGGACACGTATTTTCAAACATTTCAAGTAATTCATCGCCTTTCTGCTAGAAGGCATAAAGGTAAATTGCATTTTTCTTTATCTCTCTCTGCTTCTAAAGCTTCCGATTTGAAAAATTCTTCCCGTATTAGATACAGCTCCTGATGGGAAATACTAAGAAAAAAATTTCAGCACAAGTGGCAGAAAAAAACAAAAAACAAAAACAGAAGGTCAAGGAGGTCATGGGAGAATGAGATTAAGGAGTGTATGCATGAGAAAAAGATTAAGAGTATGGCGTATAGAAGGTCTTGTGTACATCGTGTGATGGATGTCAGTGAAGCCCGCATTGTGCGACAAGATCTCTGTAAATGGAGAAGTTTGATGTACGGTAACAGTGAGTAAATAATCGGTTAAAAAAATTATCTGGTAGTTTTTCTTTGTGGAGCTAACCTTTGAATCTCGGAGTACAGCCTAGTGATATGTATGTAGCCCCATAGTAGAATCGCAGCGACGGGCAACGCATGTCGCAGATTTTATTTTGGTCCTGCAGACAAAAGCAATATCCCCAAACCCCTATTAAATCTTATTTTTTTCAGTCTTTCGAAACTTTGTGAAAACGCAAGTTAGACAGTGAAGATTTCTCCCGTAATCTCACTTTCTTTTCTTCTCAAAATGTTTTGTCTGTTCGGAATTTTTGTTAAACATCATTTTAATGCATAAAGGTTTGTGTTGTAGCTTGAAAATAGCTGCAGAAATTTCCGAAAACTGAAGTTTAGATGGATCCATGTAATCTTAAACTCTTTTTCTCGCAATGTCGCCTTTTCCCCATATGGTTGTTAAACATAGTTTTATTATACTGTATAGATGTTTGCATTTAAGATCAAAAACGGAGGAAAAATTTCCGAAAATGGAAGTTGGATGAAGCGAAGATTTCTGCTGTAATCGAAAAATGTAGACAAAAGGTTTGGACAATGGAAGATAAAGGCAGCGAAGATTTCTCCCATAATCGTCTTTTTTTCTGCGGTGTTTTCCCTGCACTGTATTAATGTTTAAGTATCATTTAATTACATTAATGTTTGTATTTAAGATAGAAAGTGGAGAATTTTTTTCCAAAAACAGAAGTAGGATGTTGCAAAGATTTCTTCTGTAATCATATTTTTTCTTTCTAGCGATGTTCCATCTGTCCTGCAATTTTTGTTAAATGTAATTTTATTCCATAAATCTTTGTGTTTCAAGTTGAACACGGCAGTGAAATTCTAGGCACAGTGAGTCAGGTGTTCTTGATCTCATTTATTGCAGTTGCTGTAGTATATTGGCTAGATTTTCTTTGTTATTTTAGGTGGAAGACATATAAAGTGGATAGTTTCATTTTTCTTAATCTATACCCGTTGAAAGTTTTTTTGTTCTCCGCATCTAGTAGTTATCTTGCCCAGTGACCACCTGCAGATTTATTGTGGCACCATGATATCTGTCGCAGACTGTTCAGGAACTTTCTGCTATGGGGGTATGTAGGAAAAATTCCTCATTCTGAAGAATTTTATCCCAAAAGTTTTAGCCCTCCTATTCTTGCAATTTTAATCATATGTATTAATGATGCCACTTGTTAATGCTTGTAGTTAGGTTTAAGTAGATAGTCCTCAGTGTCTTCCTTCTTTCCAAGCTGTCATTTCTTTTTCACAATGGTGAGTATTTTTTTTAAATGCACCCAGAACAGAGACTTAGTATGAGAGCACACCTTAATAAAGTAGCCACTTGATATATACAGCAACAGAGAACCTAGTAGGAGTACATAGCTCCTAGTGGGTGCCAAAATCATTTTTAGTGAATTTGCCAGGCTGCAAGATGACTAACTCAGAGAAATGTTGAGTTAAGCATGATAGTGAATGCTGTCTATTTTTTAAATTCTGTTTTAAAAATATTAAATTCATTCCCATGTTACTGGTGATTACTAAGTTGTTTTTTCTGCATTTTATATTTTATAGGTTGAAGTTCTTGCAGTACCAATGAACATTTATGATAAGGAAAGTGGTGTAAATGATCCCAGCAGGAAAGTTGCCAGAGTAAGTAAGCCAGAAACAGGGCTGTTGACCTTTGGTGGTCATTTGCCTCCTAATTTAGATACTCCATATGAAATAACAGTCAAGGAGAAAATGTTCTACTATGCAATAACAGTGATGAAAGTAAGTTATTTTATTTGCTTTGTGTAGTAAAATTTTGGTCATACTAGTGTTATTTCATATCTGTGATAAAGTTTTGGAAAGCAAAACAAATTTTTGAAAAAAATACAAAGATTTCTTAGTTATGTCATATTCTACCGGTACGTTCAAAAAGTTCTGGAACTTTTTATATTAAAAAAGAATTAGTACAGATAATACCTGTTTATGCGGTGTTTCCTTCGAAGTAGTTACCCTGTGCAACTATGCATTTTTGCCAGCACTCATACAAAGATTTAAATGCAGATTGCAAGCCTTTTGCCACATCCTCCAGTGCCTCTGTTGCAGCTCGTTGCACTTCTTCGGAACTTGAGAAGTGTTGCCCCTTAAGCAAATTCTTACAAACATATCACTAAGCTTTTCTCTGAGATTCAGAGGTTAGCTCCAAAAAGAAATACAAACTACCAGATAGTTTTTAATTACTGTTGCTGTTTCAAACTTCTCCATTTACAGCGATCTTGACATACAACTTGGGCTTCACTGACATTCATTACATGCCATACACAAGATCTTCTATTCTTCATACTCATAATTTGTTTCTCATGCAGACAATCCTGAATTTGATCCTCCCATGATTTGTTTGGCCTTCCTCTGCCTTTCCTTCCTGCCACTTGGGCTAAAAAGATTTTTTTAGTAAGCATCTCATCACTCATTCTTTCAGCATGGCCAAACCACCGAAGCATATTAGTCTCCATCTTGCTAACATTTTGCTTCACATCACACAATTGCAACACTTCTTCATTCCTCACGCAATCAGAACGTGTCTTGTCACCCCCCCCCCCAACGGTAAATAACGCATTTCTCCAGCACACAAACTACTACGTTTCTTTTGCAGTACCCAGGTTTCTCTGCCATACATCAGAGTAGGAACAATTACTCTCGTACACAGCCATGCGGGACTCTCTTGAGAACCCATCATTCCTGTGAAAACCTCCCAAAGAAGCCATGACTTTCAATGAAGAATTCACTCTCCTACTAATTTCACCATCCAATTTGTTCTCTCTGTCAAACATGCTTCCTAAATACACAAACTCACTCACCTGGTCAATCACTGTACCATTTACACTTACATTACATTTAGTGCTACCAGTTCCTCTTTAAACAAGTTAGTAAAATCATGCAATGCATTGATTATAATACGCTTTCTAACATACCAGAAATCATTACTCAAGTTATGAGAATAATGGCTGTGGAACAAATCTCGGTCCTATGCCCTGACCCTTGATCCCATATCGATGATATTCAACAGAACCGGTTCGGTATACCTCTGAAATAACATGATAAAGTTTTGTCGCAATCAAAGCATTTTTACGTAAGTTATGATGCATAAGGGCTATGAAATAGATCCTGCTCCTGTGTCCTAACCTTTGACCCCATGTCGCCCATTTTTAACATAATTCGTCCCCAGGCAGGCCCCTACAACATACTAACATTTCATCCAAATCGAAGCATTTTTACGTAAGTTATGACGCATAATGGTGGTGGAAGTGATTCTGTTCCTGTGTCCTGACTTTTGACCCCATTTCGCCCATTTTCAATAGGGTTTTGTGGCCAGGTGGTCCCCTACCACATACTAAAATTTCATCGAAATCGAACCTTTTTTACGTTAGTTTTGACGCATAACAGCAGTGGAATGGATCCCGCTCTTATGTACTGACTTTTCACCCCATTTCGTTCACTTTAAATGAGGTTCCTTCCCAGGTGATACCCTACCAGATACTAAAATTTCATCGAAATCGAACGATTGTTACACGAGTTATCGTACACAACGCATGACGTAATGAAGCAGATGGTAATCGCGACCATCTGCTGGCAAGAGTGTTACGTCAAAAAACTTTAATAGTATCCACACACAACGCGTGACGTAATGAGACAGATGGCGTGACTGCGCGCCAACATTCTCAAACGCGAGATTGGGACGTCATAAGACTTCTAAGCATTGGAAACATTAATGGAATGACGCCATGACACTAAGAACGTTATAATTCGGGGTGGCTATTTAACCCACTAAACGAATTCTCCTAAAGTCAAGATCAAGCTAAATCGATTTCTAGTACCAGGAAACGGTAGGTTAACGACTTTCATCAAAATTCTTAGAGCCGTTTTCAAAATAAAATGTACATACATACATAAAAGAATTGCTACTTTAAGGTGGACGTCAAGTAATTTTGCTTCCTATACTTCCAATGGAAAAACTTCAGTACACATTTTCTTCACAATTAAGGCATTCCCAAGAATAAAAATTTGAACATCGATTAAAATAGCTTCATTTCATAACTTGGAATACTTAATATTTTCTAAACCATTACCATAATTATGCAATCCAAGATTTATTTGTCCACTGACGTCATCAAAGTACAGGTCGTGCCATCTTTTTTCTGGTTTCAACACAACCAAAGGAAACGTTTTTTTAAATATAATTATGGTTATGTTTTAGAAAATGTTAAGTATTCCATGTAATAGTTTGAAGTTATTTTAATCAATGTTCAAATTTCCATCCTTGGGAACACACTAATTGTGAAGGAAATATCTACAAAAGGTTTTCCATTGGAAATATAGGAAGCAAAATTACTTGACGTCCACCTTAATAGTGTGGGATAAGGGCGATGGAATGGATCCCGATCCTATGTCCTGACCTTTGACTCCATTTGTCCCATTTTCAATAGGGTTCCTCTCCAGATGGTCCCCTACCACATACTAAAATTTCATCAAAATCGAACAATTTTTACGCACCTTATGACTCATAAGGGCAATGGAATGCATCCTGCTCCTATGTCCTGATCTTTGACTCCACTTCACCCATTTTCAATAGGATTAGTCCCCAGGTGGTCCCCTACCACATACTAAAATTTCATTGCAATCGAACCATATTTACTTGAGTTATCGTGCCGTCGGACAAACGGACAGACGGACGGAAAAAGCTGGAGCATATACGCTTCTTCAGCCTACGGTTGGAAAGCGTAAAAAACCATAACTTTGTTTTTTCCATTATTTATACTCAGTTTGAATTTCATGCAAACTTCGTACATCCGGGACAACATACTCTGCAACTCACTTTTGTTCTCTGCGAAAAGGACAGTGTCATCAGCATACAGCAATCTGCACACATAGATATCAGATATCACCAAGACATAAATCAGTTATATCTATTTTGGCATCACACATGCACGCATCCATAAATATATTAAACAGCCATGGTGGCATTACACACCTTGCCTGACTCCTGCACCAATAGAAAACCATTTTGATAAAACACCATTCACTCGTACACAGGCTCTACTGTCAGCATACATGGCTTTTACACTATCAAGTAGATTCCCAGTAACACCATATTCATTCAATATCTTCCACAAAAGTGTCTTATTTACTCTGTTGTAAGTTTTCTCTAAATCCATGAAGGCAGCAAAAACTTTCTTACCAACAGCCAGATATTTTTCAATCATCATGCATAATGCAAAAATTTTATTAGTGCAGCCTTTACCAGGCATAAAACCACTCTGATCATCCCACACTTTCTTTAATGTAAGACTCCGTACCTTTTCAATAACGACCTTACCAAACACTTTCCCTGGCACACTTAATAGGCTAAATACCACGATAGTTCTTGCAGTCAGTCTGATCACCTTTTCCCTTATACACAAAGGGAACAATGATAGCATCCTTCCAATCCCAAGCGACCGGTCCTAACTCCCAGCACAACGAGCAAATTTCAGTTAACCAATCAATTAGTCGCCACCATATTTCAACATCTCGGCAGTTATGCCATCCACTCCCGGAGCCTTACAATTCTGAAGAGGTTTCAGAGCTTTAAACACTTCTTTTGAAATCCCTCCTGTGCTTTCTTCCTTCACTGTGCCATCATCTGCATCTGTCTCAGAATCATCTTTGCTTTCCTGATCTAATAACTCACAGAAGTATTCACCCCATCTTTCACTTAACTCATTGGGCTCCCATATCATTTCCCCAACCCTATTCTTCACACAACTTTACTTTGTTTCACCTATTTTTCCTGAGTCTCGTGTACTTCCAGAAAGACTTCTTATCTTTCCAAGAAGCCAATTCATGCCTTTCCACCTTCTCCTTCCTATATCTTGCCTTACTCTGGCGAACCAGCTTAGCGGCTTCACGCTTCTTACAGTGATATTCATCCACAGAGACTCTACCTTGCCGCATCCCTAAATAGGCTTCCTTCTTTCTCTTTACTGCCTCTACAATCTCACTATCCCACCAAGTATCACCTTTATTGTTACCCACTATTGTGGTGCCACAGACCTCTTCAGTAGCAGAGACAACACAGCTCTTAAAATATTCCCACTTCTTTTCTGCATCCCGCTCGCAAGACTTCAGCTCCTTCAGTCGTTCTCTGAGTACGTCAGAACAATACTGATGACTTTCAGGGAGCCTTTCAACCTTTGTTCTTTCTATCCTGGGCCTCTTCCTATTCCTTTTCCTCCAACCAACATTGTTTCACTCGTGATACTACCAAGTAATGATCAGAGCCAACACCCGCACTTTTCTGAAACACTTAGTTGTTGTTTGTCAACAACTAAGTGTTTCAGATGCTGATCGTAGGCAACGAAATCTATCGCACTCTTTTGACCAAGAGTATGATTTTCCCAAGTATATGTGTGGGTATACTTGTGGTTGAAAAATGTATTGGATACATGCAAACCATTCTCAATGTAAAGTTCAATTAATCTTTAACCATTATCATTCACACAAGGATCATTAAACTTACCCAGAACATTGTCAGAAATTGCATTCTGCATGCCTACATTGAAATCCCTTGTATTAAAACTTTCTTTTTAGCTCCAAACTGGCTCAAAACAGTTTTTAGCTCATTCCAGAAATCTTCTTTCCTATTAGAGGATTCAAAGTCCAGGGATGGAAAATGGTCAGTAAAATCAGTAAAAGTCAGTATTTTTCAGATTGGTCAGTTTTAGTCTGTATTTTTCAATTTTGGTCTATGAAGTCAGTTTTATACCATGGCTTTTTTAAAAAAGATTTACGTGATATGAAAAAAAGCTTGTGGTCGGTAAAGTAATATTTTATGTGGCAGATGGATTGAAAAATTAGAAAATGCCATTGAGAAGGCTTTGAGTTAACAACCTTGTGCACTGATTTTTGATATCTATATTGGGAATGTTATCTAAGTGCAAAAAGTAAATTTCGTTTAACTTTCCTCGCCAGATGTATTATTTTGGTTTGGGGAAGAGATGTGTGTGCGCATATACGCAAACAATGCTCCTACCCATCTTATATTTCCTATATTTTGAGCCTTTGTACTGTATTTCCTATAATTTTTCTTATTACTTTCTCATACATTAGTGTGAGGAAGTATTGTATTCGTGCAAAAATTCGAATTCAAGATTTCAACGGAAATACATGTTTTGGGGTCCCCCGAATACGATTTCACTATTTTCGAAGTGGTTTCTGTCTGTGTGTGTGTGTGTGTGTGTGTCTGTGTGTGTTTGTGGTTTGTGTCCACCAAAACTACATAATTATCTGGTTTATTGTGAAGTTTTTTTTAACTAATCAGTGCTGATTTTTTATAATTTCTCTGAAAATAATACGCAGGTGAAATTTGGACATTGTAGTGTCCTGGTAGTTCACCACTTTGTAGGGTGGAGCGGGGCCCTATACCGGCACGAAAATCTTAACCTGGGAATACTCAGTAAATTTTACTGTAGGAATTTAATAGACACTCTGCTAAAAAATTTCTCTCTCTCTCTCGCTCTCGTTGTGTGTGCATATGTTTTTTCTTCACTTCATACTGTAATGAATAGTAATCCTAATTTGTTTTTTCAGGTAATGAAACTGTCTTTATAAAATCATACATTTTTTTGATTAACTGGATTACTTAGACAAAAGTATGGGAAAATGTGCTGTAAAATCAGAATGGTTCCAAAAAAAGGGCAGCCATGGTTTCTGAATGGGTACAGAAAAAAAGTGACAGTGAAGTTTTTTTGTATGTTGTGCACACAAACATTTTCAGTTTCTTGGGGCTTTAGTGCTATAGAGCAGCATGCTTCTACTCGGAAGCACAGAGAACAATGTAAAGTAAAACTGAGTTCTTCACAACTACATTTGTCTTCAGCCCATCCTGGATGTAGCAGTGATGGTGCAATTTCATCTCCCGGAGCTACACCATCAATTCAGCTTTATTCTGCTAGACAAGCTGCTTCAAGGGCAGAGTTAATCTGGTGTTTGAAAATGATTGGAGGAAACTTCGCTGTTCAGTCAGCTTGTGAAGATGTCAAAGAAACCTTTGAGGCAATGTTTCCTGGAAGTGTTCCTTCTGAGTTCACCCTTTCAAGGACAAAAAAAAAAGGCAAGATATTTGGTATGTGATGCTTTAACTCCATATTTTAAAAAGCAGTTGGTGGATGATATTGGAGGAGCACATTTCTCTCTTTGTTTTGATGAAACTGTGAATGCAGCTTCAAAGAAAGAGCTTCAAACTGTAGTTAAATACTGGTCTGATTCCAAACAAATGATTATGACACGACATCTACAGACTTTCTTCATTGGTAAAGCCACTGCTAGTGATATTTACTCCAAGCAAAATGAAGCCTTGGATAATGCCCAGCTTTCTCGTTCAAAGCATTGATGCTAGGTTGTGATGGACCCAATGTTAACAAAACTGAATCGTCTTATGAATGATTCTCTGATCCTGTTAGGAAGAAAACAATTGATTGATGTTGGCACATGTAACATACACGTCATCCATAATACATTCCAAAAAGGATTACAAGACTTTGGTGAAAATGCTCTGGTCATGATTTTGTTTCTCTATAATTTTTTGATGGCCAAACATCTCGTTGGGAAGATCTTGAAAAAATACAATCGGATATGAAACTTCCGGGTCATCGGTTTATGAAACATGTTTCCTCTAGATGGCTGACATTAGAACCAGCTGGAGAGAGACTTTTAGAACAACGGTCAGCTGGTTGAAAAATACTTTCTTCAGTTCATACCCCAGCACAAAAGCAAGTTGATGAGTTCTTTGAAATACAAGAATATTGTTAAACTATTAAAAGACAAAACTACCAAAGCAGAAATTGTTTGCTTGTGCAAGTGCTCATACATGTTCAAGATTCACTGGTTTCCTTCAGAAGAGAAATCCTTTAATGCATCTAATCTATAATGAGCTCACAAACCTCATCAGAACACTCACGAATCGATTTTGTGTTAGTGCTGCTCCATTGAGTCTGGAAACATTTTGTGATAAGTATTACTTGCCATTCAAAAACATAGTGTTCGACACTAGAGAAAGTGAATATCTCAAGAAGCTAAGCGCACAAGAAAGATGCTATATTTCCATGAAAGCTAGAAAGCACTATGTGTCTGCTTGTACACATATTTTGGAAAAGTCTTCTTTGGTAAACCTGTGTTGTATCTTCGATGTTTGCATCCTGCAAAGAGGGTGAAAGAAGGATCATACAAAAACATAGTGAAATTAGCTGCAGTTCTTCCAACAGGGTGCGCACGCGTGCTTGAAAACCTGGAAAGTCCTGGAAAATCATGATTACGTTTTCAAGGCCTGGAATATCCTGGAAAAACGGTGTTTTTTTTAATGCTGTCTTGAAAAGCCTTGAAATTTGAAATTAGTGCTTAAAAAAATGCCCTTTTAGGAAATCGTGTTACTGTTACCCCTTCATTTTTTAAAGTTCCTTTTCTCTGTTCTCAAAGAAACCACCGGCAGCGGTTTCCGACGTGCAACAAATTCTAATTTGGCTGGTGGGGAAAAAAAGAAAAAAAAAGGCACTACTTCCAGTGCAATAAAATTGGATGATTACTAGTAGGTCGAAGGGGAGCTTGATGTCCGTCCGACAACTGAGAACGGAAGGGGAAAGAAGAGGCATTTAGCATTTGCAGGGGGTTGCGTATGTACCAAGTCAGCTGGCATCCACCAGTGAGGAGTATGCCTGAACAACACATTCATCTTGTTTATGTGCATGCCACCTTCCCTCCCCTCAAGAGACTACTTCCGCTACTTATGATAAAAAATAAGAAAACTATCTTTCCGAATTTTTCACGAAAGTGGCTGAAATTTTTACATTCACTGTATTTGGATTACAGAAGCTCACTTCCAAAATTCCAATTGAATCGGTTTAAAACTTTAAAAGTTAGCATTGGTAATTTTTATTATGGACAAGTATGTGTGCCTCTTTGGACAGAGTGAACCTCCAGCAGAAAGGGTGTTACCATAGCAACGGTTGATTGACAGCTGGGAGCGCTGATCTGAAGCCCTTGGTTGGGAAGAAAGCAAACACCTGTTTATCACTTCCACAGCTCAAAAGGACTAGGAGAATATTTTCAGAAATCCATTTTTCCGAATTTTGAAAATAACACAGTAAAATTTTTACAGTAGTTAAGATACATCACAATAAAGTTCTAGTGCAAATTTCGCCAAATTCCGTTAGGAACTTTAGCAGATGCAAAAAAAAAAATCCGTTGCATAATCGGATTGAAAAAAAAGAAACAGTAATTATAAATTACGGGAAAAGCAAGTGAATTATTTTTTTAGATGCCATGGTTTATTTAAACAGAGTGATCCTTAAATTTTTTTCTGTGATGATATGGACTCTATTTGAATTACAAACATACGTTTTTATTCAGACGTCTGAGTTACTGTTTTAATAAAAAAATAATCTATAATTAAAAAGTTTTCAATGGATTTAAGCAATATTCAGCAGATAAACAAACGTATTTTAGTAAATTGCAACATCATGACGCAAATTTGGTAATTTAATTTTGTCGAAAATTGGGGAGCATTTTTTTTTACATTTTCTATTATAGTTAAAGTGAAGGAGGAAGGGTGCAACTTGACAGTTCAGTGAGCTGCAGGTGGTGATTTATGGCGATGTGCCAAATGAAAAGAAGCCATTCCATCAGATCATTTATTTTTTTTTCCTTCTTGGTAATAAATAAAAATCATAGTTGCTGCATTCACCATTGATCCATGTTTGCATTTCTTGAATATAAACAGCAGACAATCAGAAACATAGTGTTGGGCGGGTCTTGATGTTCTTCATTTTGCATATGCTGAATTCAGTTCTGTGGGAATAAGGAATGACTTATACTGTGAATATATACAAAACTACATATTTTTGAGCTGAAAAAATAGGTCTACTTGTACACAGTAGCTAACGTGTGAACTCAGATGAAGACAATCAGACATACGGACGTCTGATTCCACAAAAAAAAAAAATCAACATAGTTTTTTTATTTACACTACAGGTAAAAAAGCAAAAACATGTTTTTAAACGTTATAAAGGAAAACCGGAGTTTTGAAATGCATGACTTGATGATCTTAATTTCTGAAAGTTTCTTTTTTCCACAATTACAATACACTGTAACAGGATACTGTGAGTTATATCACTTAGTGATATGGCAGATTTTCGGTTGCTGATATCTGCGATCGTAAGCGGTAGTTGCATTGCGATTGTTGATGATAAGATAAATACTGGAGTGATGTAAAATGTTGCATAAACTAAAAAAAAAAAAAAAGCCCCCCCCCCCCCGAACTTTTGTGCGGTCATCATAGCTGATCAACAATTTCATTCTATGAACATCAGCACATTTCAATCATTTGAACATTGGGGGTATCTGAAAGAATTCAGCCGTGCTTAAGCGCCCTAGCGCAACGAAAACATGCTAATTTTGGACAGTTCTATTCCCTTCCCCTCTACCATCCCTAATAATTGAGAGTGCATACTGTAGTTTCAAATATTCTATTTATGAGCTAGTTTTCGCGCTGTTCGTTGTGCTTTTATTTTCGAAATTCCTAACACTTTTGAACTATGGTTGCAGAAACGTTTATGCTTTGGGTTTGTCTGTAGGATAATTCGCATGAAAGCGGTTGAATTTCGGCAAAATTTTAGTATGCTGTTGGGTACAACCTGGAAACCTACCCTCTTGAAAAAGGTCGAAATTAAATTTAAAGGCCAAGACATAAGAGCAGTATTTGTTCTCCAAGCTTAGGAATGTTAACTCACGTAAAATATGTTTGATTGCAACAAAGTTTTGGTATGTTATCAGGGAGGAGAAACCTACCCTTGTAGAAAATGATCCAACTTGAATTCAAAAGTCAGGGCATAAGAACAGAATTTATTCTTTATGGTCTTGTGCTTGATAAACTTGATCAATTTGCATAAAGCACATTCATCCATTTGCATCTTTCATCATTTTTATTACTTAAAACTGAAATTACTTTAAAAAAATAATTTGAACATGATACTGTAAAGCGTAATAATCATCCTGGAATTTTTTTGTATATGTCCTGGAAAAAGCCTGGAAAGTCCTTGAATTTTTTTCCCCCAAAAGTGTACGAACCCTGTTCCAATTGAGTACAGTGAACATGCACTAGTTGATGAATGGAAACTATTGACGTTAGAAGAAGAAAAATCAGGTAGTGACAAGAACCCAGTGGACGTTTACTGGAGTCAGTTTTTTGAGAAGACATTATACCTCTGGAGAAAAGAAATACCCTACTGTTACGGAAATTGTGAAGGCTGCACTTTCGCATGGCAATGCAGATGTAGAAAGGGGATTCTCATTGTCGGGGAACATCTTGAATGAAGACACCACAAATATGTGTGAAAGAACATTGGATGCTTATTTGACTGTAAGAGATGCTGTGATGAATGTGTTTGAGGGGAAGGCTCACTTTGTAATTATCACTCAGGAACTTCTTCAATTGGCACGCACAGCTCATGTCGGATAAAAGCAGTACTGTGAAGATGAGAAGAGAGTGGCTGAGGAAAAACTGAGGAAACAAGAAGAGCAGAAAAAAGAAAAATTGTTGCAAGCAAGTATGAAGAGTAAGTTTGAAAAAGAAAAAGTAAATATTGAACACGGTGAACAGGCACTGAAGAAAATGAAAGAGGAAGAAAAGGAGAAAAGATTGACTGTTGACAGATTACTGGATGATGCAAACAAGTGCTTAAAAGAAGCAATAAATAAAAAGGACTGGGTGGGAATTAGTGTGGCTCAAGCAATGTTGGAGAGTGCTACGAAAGTTAGGAAACAAGAAGTGAAGAAAATTAAAGACATAGAAAAGGTACAGAAAGCAGTTGATAAGCAAAAAAGCAGTGTTATAACAACATTTTTTTCGAAGAAGCAAAAACAGTGAGACTTAATGACCTAATTTTGTAAAGAAAGCTAGATGATTTTCCACATTACATTTAAAAATTCAAAGTTGTAAACATTTTGTTTGTATTCTGAAAATGGTACTGTACAGCTGCACTTTAAAGCTTTTTCTAGTTTTAGGTATATTTGTGCTGAATAGGAGCAAGTCAGTATTATTTTAATAAAGTGCAATGATTTTCCTGATTATTTATTATTATTATATGTAATTTTGTAATAGTTTTATATGTTGATTACAATTAAAATAATAAATAGGTGTGAGTTGGCTTTCTATGGGGATGGTGGAGGCCAGATTAAAAAAAAAAAAAAAAATGCTTTTGACCCTTCTTTCCTAATGAGAAATTTGAGACAGTATTTAGTCTGGTTTTTTTTTTTTTTTTATGTCCGAATCAGTAAAGTCAGTTTTTGTAATTAAAATGGTCAGTAAATTTAGTCTTGGGTTTGGTTTCCATTGCTGAAAGTCACAAGGAGCATACATTACAACAGTTACTATTCTCTGAAGTTTCACTTTCAAACGAATCCAAAGAATTCTCTCACTTGTGCAACTATAGTGAATCAAGTTGTTCTTCATCTTTTCACTTAAAATCACACCTACACCAGCCTGTCCTCTCACATTATCCAATACTCCAGACCACACACTCACCGTTCCATTCACTTCTTCTATCCCGATTTCCTTCTTTTCAGTTTCACTTACACACAGCACATCCAATTTACAATTTATACTTATGCATCTCTTCAACCTCCTCATTCATCTTGCCATTTATACCTCTAGTATTCCATACACCCATCGTACACTCATTCAGCCGAGATCTGTTTATGATTTTCCTTCTTACAGTTCCAGGTCGATACCGTGGTGGACCATCCTTCTCAAGTGTGGTAGGTCCACCATATCCCACACTTGAGTCCATTTTTGCATTTCTTTGTCTTTTTTAATCAGGTAAGTACATCAGCATCCTGTGAAAAAGTCACGCAGGGCGAGAACAGGGGAATAAGCTGATTGCGGAAGAATGGGAATGTGATGTATGGACAGGTAATTGTACACCAGGAGGAACCTGTAAGCCAGCTCATTATCGTGATGGAGCACCCACAAGTTGGTCTTCCAAAGATCGGGTCGCTTGTGTCTCATTGATTCTCGTAGACGTTTCAGTAATTGACTTACTCTTTTTAAGCGACTGCATGTTGAAGGAATTCCTTGTGTATGACCCCCTTGCAATTGAAGAAAACTGTTAAAAAGACCTTTCTTTTGGAGTGGTCAGCCTTGAACTTTTTTGGTTGTGGTGACGACGGTGATTTCCTCACTTTTGACTGTCGGTTGGATTGGGGTTCGTACAGAAAGCGCCAAGTCTCGTCGCCAGTGATCAATCGATTCAAGAGATCGGGATCTGAATCCTCTGCATCTATGTTATGCCCGCAAACTTGCATGCGCTGATCCATTTTTGCTTGTGTCAAGTTTTTGGGAACAATTTGTTGGCACAAGTGATGCATGCCCAGTTTCTCTGTTAAAATGGCATGGCAACTTCCAACTGAGATGTCGGCAACTTCTGCAATCACTACAACAGTTTTTCGATGGTCATTTTTCACAGTTTCTTACACAATGGCGATTTGTTCATCTGTTGTGGATGTTGAAGGTAGTCTTGACCTCTCATCATCCTCGATACCCTGTCGCCCGTTTTCTAATCATCAATGCCACTCATAAACTCTAGTTCAACTCATAGCACTCTCACCGTACGCCGATTTAATCATTTGAAAAGTCTCAGCGAAAGATTTTCCGAGCAGAACACAAAATTTTACACTTGAACGTTGTTCAAAATTCGACATCGTTGTCCTCGCGACGGAGAACCTGGAATGCCTGTAATCACGGACTATGCATATTACGCTGTATGTGTTGGATCTGGATCTAACCGGTTCTGGCTGGTCGGTCACATGATGCTCTTCTCTTGCTCAGCGGGGAATGACGTAATTGACTGGCATTTGGCAAATATTCAAAAAGTTCCGGAACTTTTTGAACATAGTAGTATATGATTTTGCATGTGACTTCTATTTACATTACTTTGTCCAATATCAACTTGGGTGGTTAAAATAGCATGCCAGAGCTGACTGTTTACATTGTTTCTATTTTCCCCTTCCCTGCAGAAAGCAGTGGGTTGTGTCTTATCTTGTCCTTTCACCATTAAACTTATATCAATCTGTTGCTCAGTTTCATGTGACTTGTTGAATAAAATGCTAACAAAGCATATAAATGTGTATTTACACTGTATGATGTGATTGTAATGAAAGTCTTTTAGCAGCATATGTGGAACTGGCTGAATAAGGATGTCATTCATTGCAGTGTAACTTTCTCTCAACAAATGTGTACAGCTCTTGCATTGTGTAATTGTCAACCACTGTACAAGAAAAATTCTGTCTACCCACTTTCAAAAATCTCTCCTGTGCCAAATCAGCTTTTTACATTGTGTGTATTTCATCTTAAATTTCATTATCAATATACACATCTGTTTTCAAAAGCAAGGTAAAGTGTTTTTAAGAGTTGATAATTAATGCAACAGTAGTTTTGAGTTAGAAAACTGGTATTGTTAATGATCTATGACCAGCTCTCAATGGCA
This sequence comes from Macrothele yani, assembly GCA_039090855.1. NCBI lineage: Eukaryota > Metazoa > Arthropoda > Arachnida > Araneae > Macrothelidae > Macrothele > Macrothele yani. The sequence goes on from CM077004.1 coordinate 48,283,231, forward strand.
ATTGAAACAGTGCTTGTTTAAAGTACAGAAATTTTATTAGATGATTTTCTATTTGTTTTTCCATTTCTACTGAATGATCTGTTATATAAATAGTAATGTTGTGTCCTGTATAACTTCCACTTTTTTTTAATTTTCAGGCTTATGAGAATTATTCCTTTGAGGAACTGAGATATGTTTCACCTGCAAAGAAAAGATTGATTGAAAATATGCTTGTTAGGACAAATAATGATGGAACTTACACAGCTAATTGGACTCCTGGTTCTACAGGCTGGTATTTGCTTAGAGTCGTTATTGATAGCTTTGAAATAGGTACGAAAAATGCGAAATCAAGTAATTTATTTGCTGCACATCTTATACTGTTGAATTCAAAAATTCCTTACAATTTTATAGCATAATAGGTAATTATGCTATAAAAATTCTAATTTCATAGCCTTAGAATTTTTATAGCATAATTACCAGGTCACCCCCCTCTTGCTTTCCTACACAAGTAATTGATGTATGCCCCATAGATGCACTAGCATAACACATATATAAGTAAATCATTTTCCTGTGTGAACTCACTCATTTTTGCATTGGAAATGTCTGGCTTTTGAAGTCCCACATTAGGTAAAATCTCTATTCTCTCAGGTGATATTTCTTAAGTTATGTATTGAAACAAAGAAAATTTAAAAGTTTAATGATTTCAGAGGGTTTTTTTTTCAAGTTATTTATTTACTTAAATGCTTATAGCTTCTGAATGATTGTTGAAGTCTGTTCATAACTCTCAGTAATGGCATTACATATTGTATTTAAAAACATGGTAAAATATTATTTGAAAATCCTTAAAGGAGTAGAGAATTGCAAGCAGACCCTGATAGTAATTCATAGTTTTGAATGTTGCAAAGTTATTTTGGGAAAGAAGGGGGGGGGGGGTGAAAGAAGTTTATCAAACTTTTTAAGTGCTTATTTCAATGATTAATTCTGACCTAAGTCAAAAGTGCTTTGAACATCATTAGATATCTCTATAAGGATAAACACTGCTCATCCTTGCACACCATTCATTTCTCCTTATGGTCTTAAAGCCAAATATTTATTTTTTTTGTTTGGTGCTTTTCATTTTAACTGTTATTTGCAAAATTTGAAAGAAATCCCTTTGATTATTGTATTTTTATGTTTCACCAGTGTACTTAAGCTGACAAAAGATGTACCTTCCCACTTTGTTCTGTATATGCATTTCTTTTACTCTTTGACAGAGTACCTAATCCCTGACATTTTACACTGTTGAGTTTTATCAATGCCTTCCTATCTGGTTTGTATAAAAGTACATTTGATCGTATTTTCTGGTAAATGAGTTGAAACTTTTTCTTCAGAAGTCCAGGCCTCAACTTACACAGTGCGTCAAAGAATTTTTAAGACTGGCGCTAGATTTCAGCCTACGGTGGCGCCACCAGTGTAATCGTGAAAGCATTATAAACCGTGGCCATCTGCTTGCTTTCTGCCAAAAGTACTGCACAGTTGTTAAAGTAACTCAAACGAAACGGCCGTTCATTAGAAAAGTAAAATTTTTTTCATGTTGAATTATTAAGATGGAACAAAGGGCTGTTATTAAATTTAAAGCAAAACTTGGTAAAAGTGCCTCCTAAACGTGCCAAATGATGAAACAAGTTTACGGTGAGTTTTGTTTAAGTAGATCAAATGTTTTCCTGTGGCACAAACGTTTTTTGGACGGAAGAGATACGCTAGAAGATGATAAGCATACCGGAAGACCAAGTTCATCTAGGAAACCTGAGATTATTGAAAAAGTGTGGGATTTCGTGGCAAACAATCGATGTGCATCACTAAGAATGATGGGAAGAGTCTTTAAACATCAACAAAGAAATGATTCGAACCATCCTGCATGAAGATTTGGGCAAAACAAAAGTCTGTGCTAAATTTGTTCCACACACGTTAACCAATGAACAAAAATCAAGAAGTGCACATTGCAGAGACATCATTTCAGCTGCTGAAAATGATCCAAACTTCTTAAAATCGATTGTTACAGGTGATGAAAAATGGTGTTTTCAATATGATCCTAAAACAAAGCGACAAAGTGCGGAATGGAAGTCAAAAAACTCACCACAAGCCAAACAAACAAGAAAAGTTCCATCGAAAATCAAAACAATGCTCATTACATTCTTCGATAGTAAGGGTATTTTCCACAAAGAATTTGTTCCAATTGGAGAAACAATTACTGGTGAGTTTTATTTAAATGTTTTGAGGCATTTGATGGGCAGAATTTGTCTCATTCGTCCAGAATATCGAGATGAAAACAGTTGGTGTTTGTTGCACAATAATGCACCCAATCACACCACTTCTTGTTCGTAGATTTTTGGCAAAAAATGTCTGTGTGTTGAATCATCCACCATATTCGCCTGATTTAGCACCCTGTGACTTTTCTTTATTCCCCAAACTTAAAATGTCGTTAAAAGGGTGTTATTTTGATGATATTTCGACCATACAAACTGCTTCGATGCGTGCTTTGGAGGCAATTCCGCAAGGTGAACTGGAACAGGCATTCGAATCATTATTAAATCGCTGTAACAAGTGTATTGAAGCCGGAGGGACTTATTTTGAATAACAAACCAAAACAAATTATAATTTCTTGTTTCTATTTCATTTTACAGACCCAGTCTTAAAATGTATTTGCCACACTGTGTATATGCCACCTATACTTATGTACTGAAAATTTTCGATTAGGAAAACAAAATGTTGTGCTTTAATTCAGTTTAGATCCAAGCTCTCTGAAAGGTAATATTACTTTCTTAAGAAACCATTTTGAAGGCGAACGAAATGTAATATTTCATTCATAAGAACTTGTTTATAAGTTGTTGCAATTGATATGTCCATTTGACAGAAACATTAAAATTGCTGTGACCAATTTAGAATGGCAACTGCCGTATTTGGTGTCCCCTTCGTGATCCCTCCAAGACCCAGTGGATAGCATTCGCCTCTCTCTGGTTTTGCAAAGTCTCCAGAACTACATCTCACTTATCTGGCAATGATTAAACCTTTAAAATGCATCTCTGTTATGCACTTGACTGGCTGGTGACAATTGTGCTGATAGCTGGAGTCGCATATGCTTTAAGAATAGTAAAGAGCAGCTGCTAGTGAAGGCAGTCTTTTTTTGCTCTGCCAGTCTGAGTTATATCTCTCAGCTGAATTAAAATAAACTACTGCTTTCATTTATTGTGCTTATCTTAATTTATTTCATGTTCCCAATCGAAATTAAAAGCTATTTTGGTTTCCGATTTTAATCAAACTCTGAGAAAGCAATGTACTATAACTTGCACTGTACAAATCACTGATTTGTCATATGTGTGTGTAACCTTTGTGGTTTTTTTTTTTTTTTACCTCCCACCTTTGTGTGGTAGCTTCTCCCACTGTTCGGTCAGAGGGAAGGGATACGGTAGTATCAGCTTGTAAAAGAGAGATAGCAAAATAAAAAATAAAAAATACTTGTGAAATTCAACTTTTTTCCAAAAAAATGCGGAAGTTTCTTAATTTTCTTTTCCTTTTAATATTTACAGAAGCTTTAAAAATATTGCTACGGAATTTCATAATGCTAACTGTATATGCTCTGGCCTCATCTTATACTCAGTATGGACTTACCTATGAATGAAGATAAAGAAATTGTAAAATTTAACCCACTTGACTTTTACTCCATCTGGATGGACTTACAAGCCAAAAAATATTGCAAAATTTCAGAAATGACACTTCCTTGAAAACATTACATAGAATAAAAGATGTACAGATAGAAAAAATGAGTGTTCATAGCCTTGTGGAATTTAAGAACTCTTTAAATAGGCCTTTTTCTTATTTCTGCTCAGATTCCCAGAAAAGTAATTAAATTTCATTTTGACTCCTAGAAATTATTACATTTTGGACTTTCTTTTTATATCTTCCCTTGCTCAGCTGGCAGGATGTGAACTTTTCCATTTCTTTCACCCCAAAATTAGCAATTTTCTTTTCCTTGCTAGAAGCTATTTTGTGTTCACCTTTCCCACTTGACATGCACTTGGTCCTCCCTGATGGGGTGAGCAAGTAGGTGTAATTAAATAAATTTCATCACATGCCTCAGCATTTCTTTCATGAAGACCCAGACACCCCAATTGCTACACATTCTCTTGTAGTTACTACGGAAATCATTGGTCCAATACTGAGTACAAGAAACGGATGTTACAGAAGTAGAAAATTTATCGGTAAAATTAGGTTATTCAACATCTGAGTAAAGTTTATTTTCATGTTTTAAAGTTTCACACTTTTATTAAACATTTTAGGAGATTGTTTATTGAATTTTTTAATTTCGTGATATTTCTTCTTTTTTTAGCATTTGTAACATCTGTTGTCAGGTTCAGTGCAAGTTATACTATTAACCCTGTGCAAGGTTGCATGATCTTTACATCTTTAAATAATTTGACCCAATGGCAAGAATTGTTCATAATTTGATGAGTAAAGGTGCATGGCTTATTGTGCAGAGTGTTGTAAAGTTAGTGTAATGGGGATATTGCTGAAGATATTCCAGTACATACAGCTATGTAGCTCTATCGGTGTGTTTGGAATCATATGACAAACTTTTTTGCTGATTACAGTTTTGACAAAATCATAGAGGGTGTAATATTATTTTGGCAGTCATGTTTGCTTTTACCATACCATATCATATCATTTCATTTGAATAATTCCTTTTGGTATGGTTCAGTGTTAGTGGAGAACCCCCTAGTGTACTTGAAAAATGATGGGTGAATATGCACATATGCAGAATGACTTTTCATAGCATTTTGAAATGTATTTTGTTAAAATGATCAAAAAAAAAATATTTTGATAATTTATTGTGCTAATATAAGTTTTAACAAGCCATTTGTTATTTGTAGGTGTGTCACAACAACGTTCTGTTGAAGTGAAAGAGCCACCCCAAGGTTTGCTTTTGCCAGCAAAACAGGCTAATCCTAAAACTCCATACCAGCCTTGCAAGGTAAGGCTGTGCTTGTGTTTGTTTACTGTCTTTCGACATTGTTTAATTTTTCTACAGTTTCCGCACAGATTCTTATTTGAATTCATACTGAAATTGCTGTATTTGTAGTCAACATTTGTGTTTATTCTTACAAAATTTACTATTTTCTGAGATCACAGTTGGTACAGTAAGGTACAAGATTTAAAACAAAAGCAAAACTATCCATCAAATATCTTGAAAACAGTAATGTACTTTCATAAAGTAGATCTGTTCCTCACATATTTTTTAGGCATTAAAAAACTTTAAGAGTTCAGTTTAGAGTGTCTGCGATCTTGTTCTTCATTACTACAATCCAGCAAAAGAATGTGGAACAAATTATACTTTACCCTATCTTGATTTCCTCCTTACCAGAAAAATAATGGAAATAAAATATGAAGCTCCCCTAAACAGACTTTCACAGTCTTATCATATACAAACTAAGTCTCATCACCTGTTGAAGTATACCTGTTGAAGTATATGCCGCATTACAGTATTACATTCAAAGAGTATTCTTACATCCATCACACAACAGAAAACATAAGAATTAAACTGAATATAAAACCTAACCAGAAATAATGGATACCACAAAAAAAAAAAAAAAACTTATTAATAAATATAAATCTGTAAAATCTGTTAAAACAGGTGTGAAGGAAAACCAACTTAAAAAGAACTGTGGAACCTTTCTGTATAATACAAGAATTACTAGCACTGTCCAAAAACTGTAAAACAATGGATCTATATATTGCCAATATTGTAATGAATACCCAGCATATAAAAATCTTGTATAGGCAAAACCAACAATCAAGATTACAACGAGCAGGTGCATATCAAAAACTTCTCCTGTCGAAAAACAGGAACAGTATCAAATATTTTATAGGAAGCACTAACAGGAACACTAAAAGGATTGGAATGACAACAACCAAGAACCTCAATGATACAATACTACCTTGAAAGGGATTTAGAATCTATTTGGGAAGAAACAAATCTCATTTCTGAATACAAAATCCATATTGTGAATCAATCTGTATTGAACCTCTGACCAGAACTGAAAGAACCATACTCCCATTAACGTCTCATAAACCTGGTGCAGGCTCATAAAAGAAAACAAGAAATGAACTGTGCCATGTGAACCTCCACGATTGATACTCATCATAACATCACTTTAAGAAGTCCCGCTGCTGAAGGCTGGTCTGACCCAGCAGAAATGCGTACTGCAACATTTGAAGTTTGATTTTGGAATGGAGCATGTGGTAAAGACTGAAGTATTCCAAATACAATTAGAAATGCTCAAACATGTTTTAATTTAGTCTGTTTTTGACTTTGCATCTATAGAAAGGAAACATCTACAGAAGGAGCCATTAGACAACCAAACCATAAACTGAGGCTGTGGTGAGAGGAATATCTTCTAAATCTTCTACTGGATTGTAGTTCTTACAAAGAATGCTTTAATCTGGACTTGTCAAGCTTTTTCGCCATAAAGATGTTTAGAACAGATTAACTTTATGGAAACATATTATTGTTTTAAAGATATTTATACTACAGCATTATACCACATAACTGATGGTACAATCTCTTATTATGAATATTTTCAAGAGTCATATAAAACGTAACATAAAACCTATCCATATTAGTAATGTGTAAATATCTTTTGCAGCTGAATTTCATCTTTTATAGTTTTATTGTTATTGTACATCAGATTTTAACATAGATTACAGCGTTAATGCATATATTCCGCTGCTAATAGGTCAAACTTGTGTTCTTGAGAGCTGCTATTCTAGATAAACAATTTGTGCCATTTTCTTAGTCATGGCTACCCCCCCCAGGAAAAGTGTGACTCTTTACTGTGTACAGATATATTTTTGGCAAGAAAAGGTGCTCAGCATTCATAAATCATATACTGTTGTGTAGCACTTGTCTTAGCAGAAGGCTCTGGGCCAGAAACAGTGCGGCACGGCGATGTCTGTCCCAGATTCTGGGAAAGGTGTGCAGACTGTTTTTCTATTTCTTTAAGATTAATTGTTTATAAGATTTCTTTAAATTTTAAACCAGGGTGCGCACGCGTGCTTGAAAACCTGAAAAGTCCTGGAAAATCATGATTACGTTTTCAAGGCCTGGAATATCCTGGAAAAACGGTATTTTTTTTAATGCTGTCTTGAAAAGCCTTGAAATTTGAAATTAGTGCTTAAAAAATGCCATATTAGGAAATCGTGTTACTGACTGTTACCCCTTAATTTTTTTAAGTTCCTCTCCTCTGTTCTCAAAGAAACCGCCGGCTACAGTGGTGTTTCGGATGTGCCCAAATCCTAATTTGGCTGGGGGGGGGGGAAGCACTACTTCCAGTGCAATCAAGTTGGATGATTACTAGCAGGTCTGTTAGGGAAGGGGAGCTTGATGCATTCTCTAGCCCTGAGCTTGATGTCCGTCCGACAACTACTGAGAACAACAGAAGGGAAAAGAAGAGACATTTAGCATTTGCAAGGGGGTCTCGTGTTTACCAAGTCAGCTGGCATCCACCAGTGAAGAGTATGCCTGAACAACACATTCATCTGCTCCTTGTTTATTGCATTAAGACGCTTGCTTCCGGCCCACCCCTCAAGAGACTTCGGCTACTTATGATAAAAAATAAGAAAACTATCTTTGCGAATTTTTCACAAAAGTGGCTGAAATTTTTACATTTACTATAATTGGATTACAGAAGCTCACTCCCAAAATTCCATTTGAATCGGTTTAAAACTTAAAAAGTTAGCATTGGAAATTTTTATTATGTGTGCCTCTTTAGACAGTGAGCCTTGAGCAGAAAGTGTTACCATAGCAACGGTTGATTGACAGCTGGGAGCGCTGATCCGAAGCCCTTGGTTGGGAAGAAAGCAAACACCTGTTTATCACTTCCACGGCTCAAAAGGACTAAGAGATATTTTCAGAAATCCATTTTCTGGAATTTTGAAAATAACACAGTAAAATTTTTACAGTGGTTAAAATACATCACAATAAAGTTCTAGTGCAAATTTCGCCGAATTCCGTTTGAAACTTTAGCAGATGCAAAAAAAAAAAAAAAAAAAATCCGTTGCAAAATCGGATTCAAAAAAAAGAAACGGCAATTATAAATTACGGGAAAAGCAAGCAAATTATTTTTTTAGATGCCATGGTTTATTTAAACAGAGTGATCCTTAAATTTTGTTTCTGTGATGATATGGACTCTATTTTAATTACAAACATACATTTTTATTCAGATGTCTGAGTTACTGTTTTAATAAAAAAATCTATAATTAAAAAGTTTTCAATGGATTTAGGCGAAATTCAGCAGATAAACGTATATTAGTAAATTGCAACGTTATGACGTAAATTTGGTCATTTTGTCGAAAATTGGGCAGCATTTTTTTTTTTACGTTTTCTCCTATAGTTAGGGTACAGTGCCTAGAAGAATGTAGTTAGGGTGAAGGAGGAAGACACTTCAGTGAGCTGCAGGTGGTGATTTATGGCGATGTGCCAAATGAAAAGAAGCCGTTCCATCAGGACATTCCAGAGGTTGAGTGTGCGTGGACGCGTGCTCCTGCTGTTTGAACTTAATCGGAATGTTTTCGGGGGGGGGGGGAGAAATATCCGTTTCAGCTTTACAGCTTTCACGGCTCTTTTTTTTTTTTTTTCTCTTGGTAATAAATAAAAACCATAGTTGCTGCATTCACCAATGATCCATATTCGCATTTCTTGAATATAAACAGCAGACAATCGGAAACATGGTGTTGGGTGGGTCTTGATGTTCTTCATTTGTATCTGCTGAATTTTGTTCTGTGGGAATACGGAATGAGTTATACTGTGAATACATACAAAACTACATATTTTTGAGCTGAAAAAATGTTTACTTGTACACAGTAGCTAACGTGTGAACTCAGACGAAGACATATGGACGTCTGATTCCATAAAAAAATCAACCCATTTTATTATACACGACAGGTAAAAAAGAAAAAACATTACATGTTTTTAAACATTATAAAGGAAAGCGGATTTTTGAAAGACCATGACTTGATGATATTAATTTCTGAAAGTTTTTTTTTTCGATTTTAATTTCTGAAATCTTTTTTTTTTTTTTTTTTTTTTTCAATTACAATACACTCAGGGTTCCCACGCAACCTGGAAAACCGGGAAAACCGGGAATTCTCAGGGAATTTGAAAATTGTTCCAAAAATCAGGGAAAACTCAGGGAAAATTGTGTTTTTCCGTAAAAATCAGGGAATTTTTATCAGGGAACTATAAAGGCAGGGAATTTTTTATTTTGCCAGAAAAATATTTTGTTTCAGACTTTTGTAAAATATATTTCTGTATTGCTAAGTTTTAAAATAATTCCGAGTTGTTTTATCCTTCGAGGCAACTCCGTAACCCACCCACCGATTAAAGTGCAGCTGTGCAGGGGAGTGCGTCTCTTTGCGGTTTCCCCGTCTCCAGATGATCTAAACTACAACCGAACAAACATACACGTCAAAGCGTGAAAGAAAGCCATTAATCACACACCCATTTCGCAGGCTCTTATCTGCTGGCGTTCGCGAAGAGAGGCAGTCATTTGTTCCTGAGTAGGTGCCCCGGTTCTCTGCGTAGACTGGGAAAAAAATTATGAAGAAGCTATTTCCTCAATTTTTTAAATAACCGACTGAAATTTTTACAGTGGGCAAGATATATGAAAATAACGTTCCATTTTAAATTTCGCCGAAATTCATTGGAAACTTTAGAAGTTGAGCTTTTTTTTTTTTTCCGTTTTGCGTGTTCTACGTGTCTTTTATCAAACCGTACAAAAACATTTTATTTTGCGGGATGTTGGTCATCCCAATAAATCCCCCCCCTTCCCCTTCAACAGCAGTGTGGATGAATGTTGCAAATTGAGGGCACCTAATTTATTTTGAAAAAGGTTCGTATCACTTACGAACTAAAGCTTCGCTTTCGTAATTCTGTTGTAGCAGAATTGGTATAGTTGGAAAAGTATGTACCTTCAAATGTTTAGAACAGGGAAAATATTATGAAATAGGAAGATTCTTCAAAGAGGGGGAAAGATTTATTTTTTTCATAGTACTTACGAGTATTTTGACAAAAAATATATGAAAAATACCATGCAATGAAGCTGGTACTATTGCATACCTACCATATTTCCGAGATTTCACGGCCGTTTTCTAGATTCTTTGTCTTCCGGTTTTACGGCCGGAAAGAGATTTTTTTTATTCTGTCATATTTCTATTTCATAATGCATGAAGAAATTTATTTATAGCGATTTTAAGACGATATTCCAATTACTGCAAGAGCTGGCTGGTTGCGAAAAATAGGGTAGTCCGACGCCCGGAACCATAGATTTTTACATCTGGGTCATTCCACGCAAAACCGTCAGATATGGAAATAATTCTCCACCAACACATCTCCGATTCGTGCGATTTTTTTTTTTTTTTTTACGGGTAGCTCAGCTGCCTCCAAGTTATTAAAAAAAAAAACCTGAAAGTTTAAATTTTTTTTTGTTTCTGATAGATTAGAAGATATTATTTTTTGAATTTTTGTGCATAGTAAAACCGTTTTCCGTAAAAACGCAAATATCTCCGTTATTTAGAATAAGAAATATAAAATTCATCATTCTCTCGTAATTTTTCCCAAGGTTTCAGCTTATACATAGGAAAAAAAAAAAAATGCGAGTACAAAAGTTAGACGGGGTAGAAATTTTCTTGTAATCGTAAATTCTTCTTCTTGCGTTGTTGCACCTCACAAGATTTGCATAAATTATTCATTTCACATCTTTACCCTCACATTGCCGAAAAAAAAATCTACCTAGTTACTACTGATGAATATCTTTGCCGTGCGTGCTCTATTGGTTTCAGGTTTGTCAGTGCAGGCGCTAAAGCCTCTGTCTCCGTTTTGGATGACGTTATTTGTGGGGAGTTACTGCAAATGACCTGAGTGGGCTCCAGACCTTTCTCGCACTTTGCCTGATCAGCATCGCACAAATGTATTGCCCTTCGTTAAAGATATTGTTAAGTATAAACATGCCACTCGCCGCAGGATGATAAATTATGTTGACAAAAAAGTGTTAGGAGTATTTTATGAGCGCACATGCACACAAAACTTCCTCTAATTGTTTCCCGTACAAGTAATTTGACGTAGCGTGGAAATGAACTGTGACCTGCGAGAAAAGTTCAGTACTAATGTTTGCGTCACAAACGTAGTCAATCAATTTTAAGACTTCCGGATTTTGGAAGTACTAATATGAATTGTAGCCTCTCAGGCAAAATGGTATTCCGTATTAACTGTTAGTTTTCCCCACTTGTTTCTTCCATTATTTTTTCTTTATCCCTGGGTTTAATTTTTTTGCCGTTATGGCATTAGGATGTCTGTGTGCCAGCTTATTGGTTATGAAATTTAACAGCACAATGCCTAAATATCCTATGCTGCGTTATTTAGAAGCAAATAGCAGAGGTGCCAACTATTACGAATTGTCCGTAATTATTACGGTTTCGACTGTCAGATTACGGACAGGTTGGAAGAATTACGGAATTCAGTGTGTTTTGGAGAATCTCAATTTTGTATCCTTTTTTGTTAAACCCTTTTAGTGCGACGCTGCCGATTTCTCGGCCTTCGATTTTGATCCGCATATTTTCCGAATCAGACTGCGGATTTCGGTGTCTCAATGATCATATCGTTTTGAAATGGAATGTCCATGAATCATATCGTCAAACAGCGATATTATCGGAAGAATGGTACCGTAATTTTCGTCGTATAATCCGCGGATTATCTGCTGAAAAAGTTAAAATTATAGGTTTTGCGGATTATACACCGATGCGGTTAACACGCCGATTTAAAAATAATAATAATAATATATATATATATATATATATATATATATATATATATATATATATATATATAAGACCTTCCGATTTAAAAAAAATCTGCAGCGTGATTGTGCAGGGAAAGGTGTAATAAATGGAAAAGGAACTCCCTCGGAAGAATTTTCCTCAGTTCAGGAGTTTGTACGGAGCGGGGAGGAATGTCGTAATGAAAGATCGGGATAGTTGTGGGGAGGGACGGCAGGGGTCATTTTGTTATCGTTGAGGAGAGCTCTGACTGTCGTGCCGGCTCTGGTTTTTAGCAAAAGCCAAAGAAGTACGCACAGCGCTTGCTGCACGAACCTATGCGTTTCTCCTTTCGAATTTCATGTGCGCGACCTTGTATCTAGTTTGCTTTCGTTGTTTTGGCGAACGTCGCTGCTTCGGTTTTCCTTCATTGCTAATTATGATGTCTCTGAAAAGGAAACGTTTCAGTTACACTGCCGAATTTAAATTTGAAGTGGTGGACAGAATTGAGGATATGATCATGTCACTGCGCGATAGTTTTGAGGTCAGAACACAATCGTGCAGCAACATACGGAAAGCCTCTGCGTCGCGATCTAAAACGTAAACAAATCCGTTGGTAAATTCCGCGGGAGAATTCACGGAAGTTTTTTTATTGGCCCACGTATAAGACGATCTCTCAACTCTGAAAGCAGGAATTCCTCCAAAAATTTTCGACTTATACGCGAGTACATACGGTATTTCTACGACTTGTTCTGTATCAGCCTTTCGTCATTGGCAGTGTAATGCAATACTCTGGAGCTACATCGGCGTGATTTATGGATGCCACACCCTTTATCTGTTCGGAGATAAAAATATAAAACAGTAACCTTTAAAAATGAATTTCTTCATTTAATAAAATAGTTTTTTTTTTTTCTCTTACTTCTTCGGACTCATGTGTTTCTGGAACGTGGAAAGAGCGACGTATTTATTTATTTACTGACGCCACGTATTTGGAGGATTTTCACCTTGGATCTCGCCCTTTGGAATTAACTGCTATAATATATATAGCCTGTGCCGTTAATACCCACCAGATGGAGACGTCTCAGTGGCTGAGCCCATCTTACGGATTTATGATGTCAGAAGCTGACTTAAAAATACACCTAGCACCGTGGATTGTTGGCCACCGTGGTGTAAAGCTAACGCGCTCGGTTAGATATCGAGAGATCCGTGACTCAATTCCCCGGCGGCGGCTGAAAACAATTTTTCGGTTGCTATGTGTTTCTGGAACGTGGAAAGAGCGATGTGTTTATGTGACAGACTTTTCTGTCGGAAATTCCACTTCTGATTCAACATCTATGATGTACGGATTATACGGCGATTTTTTTCCCTAAATGTCAGTCTGCGGATTATACGAAGGATTTTTTTTTTTATGTGAATTTTGCGGTCTGCGGATAATACGACGAAAATTACGGGTAATATGCAGTAAGTGTCATCGTAAAAGAGTTTGCGCTTGCTATCGATTCCCCACGCAATTTCTCCGTGTGACAGGAGAAAGGTAACTTTAGCCAAAACGTTTCCTACTGCAGTTGAGGCAGGGCTGTTCACTTGGAATTGTTGGTGTATTATAAGACGTCGTACTGTCGGAAATCACTTTTTGGAGCCCCGTTCGAAGTACAATAACGATCAACTCGTCGCAACGCGTGGTCCCGCGATGACGGATGTTTATATTTCTTGAGGACTTTCGCCGCGCGGGAGAACGGTGTTTTATTACTAGAAGCTCTTCACATTATTCATTTCTTTTTCCTAAACAAACAGACACAATCGCAAAACTCCGTGAATTACGAATCCCCTATTTTTCCAAACTCGTGTTAGCAGAGGATGACTTTATTGTCAGCTTGTTCCTCAGACTAGCAGATGTGCTTTTTCCTACTGTGTGAAATTTTTTTCTAAGGTTATTTGAAATGGCTTGTAGTGAGAGTGAAAGTTTGCCAAGTGATGGCGATGATTTTGAATCATCTGAGAGTGATATTGGCCAAGCAACATCAAGCCAGAAAACTAGCCACAGTGCCACGCACACCATATCTTCTTCAGAAGGTGAAGATCTTCATAGTGAATCTTCAGATCATGAAAGTTCTGAAAGTGAATGGGAGGATGTAATAGAGGGAAGTGATGAACAACCTCAGCATCCTTTTGATTGTCATGAAATGCAGGGGCCCAAACATGCTCCTGCAACTGATGTGGCACCTATTGCATATTTTTACTTGTTTTTTACCAATTTCATCCTTGGAATTATCAAGTTTCTGAAACAAATAAATATGCAAAGAGGTTTCTCCAGGAACATCCAAATCTTTCTCCCAAATCTTGAGCAAGGAAATGGAAAATGCTGAAATAAAGGTTTCCTTGTGTGCCTTCTAATATGAGAGTAATCAGTAGCCCATGTAGGACGAGATGAGATGAGATGATTGCCAAAGGCATATCCAGTCAAAACAAACACCAGGATTGTGTAAAATTAAAGACTCGATCAAAGCCTTTGGATAATTTTTTTGCAAAAAAGAATGAAAATAGCGTGATAAACGCTGAATTGCTGTTTACTGCAATCGTTGTGGAGCATAACCTACCTATAGCAACCTGTGATCATGCTGGTCGCTTCTTTCATGCTATGTTTCCAGACTCTGATATTAATGAAGCTGGATATCCTTGAGCAGATGTGGCATGGAATGAAATATCTAAGATGAAGGATTCATCTGGCCTTCCCAAGTATTCTGCATTGCTTAAACTAATGTTGGCAATATTGACTATCCCTCACAGCAATTCCTCTACGCAGAGAATATTTAGTATAGTAAGGAAAAACCTCGCATACTTCTGCCCAACAATGAGCACCAAAACATTAAGTGTCCTTCTTATACAGAAAAGTAAAGCATTTTCCTCAGGTGAGCTGTGTTATAAAAAGTTTTCTGAAAAAAGAATACACCACTGCAAAACAAGCAACAAGGGAGTTTTTATGTCAGCAATGACATGAGGTAAGTACAATATTGATAATTTAATTTCATATTTATTTGTGAGGATAGTGTAAACATATAAAGTTATTACACATTTCATGCATTAATTTCTCATGAAATACCCATTCCACGCTTTAGCGATGAGGCTTCGTATGGTGATTACTGATAGGCACCTCATACAAGTATTACAGGTTATACAGTAATACTATAATATTGTCCTTAACTTTGAAAAAAAATGGCGTGTTCGATTACTGAAACATTACTGTAAAATCCCCTATTGACTACTGACGCGTTCTGCTAGAGGTTGGCCCCTCTGAAATAGCATAGATTCGATGTTCTCATTGCCAAGTGCAAGAACTAACGTTAGCTAAAATAATTACAGTTTTGATTTTTAAATGTCGGCAGTATTTTCCTTGATTGCTAGAAATTGTTGGGATGGTACTGGCACACGTCTTCCCTCAGACGCAGAAATGCTGTCACAATTTCTGTTCTCTCTCTCTCTTCTTTTTTATTTTTTAATAACTGTTTTACTTTGTTTTTGTCTTTAAAGATTCTAAGTAAATTCCAATAGAAAATACAAATTGGTAGATCGATTTGATAGAACCGCTCTAACAAAATGTTAAGAGACTCTGTCAGACACTCACCATTTTATCATTCCCATTAGACTTCAATTTCAGCAAACGTTTCTGTGTTGTTTAATATTTATGTAAAATAAGCACTTAAAGGATATAAAGCTTCAGCATTGTATCATTTAAGGGAAATTTATTCTCTTCAGTCACAATTCTCCCAGCTTGCATTTTTAAACCTAACTGGAACTCTAAATGTTATGAGTCGTTTAAAATGTTATTTATATACTTGTGTGCACTTAAAATACAGATAAATCAGTTGTATAATTTCACCTAATCGATTGAAATATTTCATTATATGTAGAATTTAAATTAAGTCTTTGTTCAAATATTCTTTAAAACATGTAAATACATGGTTTACATGTTTTAAAGAATATTTGAACCAACGGTACCAAAAATAATATGCCTCATGCATTTAATTGTTATTAAAAAAAAGCAGGTAATTGTATAAAGGACAGTTATTTAAAGAATTAACAAATGTATGCTTTTGTAAGGAACGCAAGAATGTAAGGAAATGCGACAATTTGTCGCAATGTGATTTGATTTGCCGCTCTGGAAAAACTCTCAGGACCACCTGGAAAACCTGGAAAAGTCAGGGAATTTTTTTTTCTACTTTTGAGTGGGAACCCTGACACTGTAACATGATACCTGTGTGTTGTATCCCTTAGTTGTATGGCAGATTTTCAGTTGGCCGATATCTGCGATCGTAAGTGGTAGTTACATTGCTATTGTTGATGATGACAAGATAAATACTGGAGTAATGTAGAATGTTGCATAAAGTAAAAAAAAAATCGCCCCCCTCCTCCCCCTTCGAACTTTTATGCGGTTATCATAGCTGATCAACCATTTCATTCCATGAACATCAGCACATTTCAATCATTTGACCATTGGGGGTCTGACGGAATTCAGCAGTGCTTAAGCGCCTAGCGCAACGAGAACATGCTAATTATGGACAGTTCTATTCCCTTCCCCCCTATCATCCCTAATAATTGAGAGCGCATACTGTAATTTCAAATATTCTGTGTATGAGCTAGTTTTCACGCTGTTCGTTATGTTTTTATTTTAGAAATTACTAACCCTTTCGAACTGTAGGTTGCAGAAACGTTTATGCTTTGGTTTTTTCCATTTGTCCGTACGATAATTCACGTAAAAGGGGTTGGATTTTGGCGAAATTTTAGTATGCTGTTAGGTACAACCTAGGAACCTACCCTGTTGAAAATGGTCGAAATTAAATTCAAAGGCATAGATATAAGAGCAGTATTCATTCTCCAAGCTTGAAGCCCTACGTCCACTCTCCAGCTGGGTAAGTATGAAAGATTTGAGACTTGGAGGAGGAGACCCAGTACAAAGTTTTGCTTCCCTCAGGCACTAAGTGTTTGTTAACATTTCCTTTCCTCTGGTTTGGAGCCCAGCTGTAAGAGGTGATGCTTTGTAACAGTCTTTTAGCACAACACTCTGTCTACTGATTGGCATACAGGTCATAAAACAGTAACTTCACTAAGTGTTGTTTCCTTGTTTTGAATGAAGACTAAATCAATGCCAAAGCATTTGCAACCCAGGCTGCCTAAAGGACAAAGCTGGGGGAGCAGGAAAGAACATAGCAGTAAGACCCCTTTTTCTTTAATTACTTAAAATCTGGCCTATAGTAATTGGTCACATGTGTAGCCCCTTACTCAGGGAAATTCTCAATTTTTAGTTGTGTGGTTCCTGATCTTAGATATTTTTTTGGTTTTCATTTACTGTTTCAGTTGATTTACCCATTTTTTCACCCCCCTTTAAATATGGGTAAGTGTACTTTTAGTGATCTTTGGCTAATAAATCCTAAATATGCTGGATGGATTAAAAAAGATGAAAGCAATTGCCATGTTGCAAAATGCATTTTTATCCATTAAAATAGATGTTTCGAATATGGGGGAATCCGCTTTAAGAAGCCACATGAAAGGAAAAAAACATAGTATGTTGACAGAAAGCTGTAAAAATGTTCCACTAACTGTTGATAAATTGCTATGTGTATCAAGTGATAAACAAGTACAGCCTATTGCATCCACATCTAATCCTCTGCATATTCCTCTTGAAAAAAATGCAACCATTAAAGCAGAAGCATTGTGGTGTTTAAAAGTGGTTAAATCCCATTACAGGTCTTGTGCAGGTAATGATGTTTTATTCCGCCTAATGTTTTCTGACAGCAGAATTGCTGGAAACTTCAGCTGTGGCGAAAAAAAATGTTCCTACATTTGTTGCTTTGGTTTGGCACCTCACTTTAAATCAGTGTTGGTTCAGGAAGTCAAAACTGAAAATGAAAATTTTGTGATTTTGTTTGACGAAAGTTTAAACAAGTTTAGTCAGTCAAAACAAATGGATATACATGTTCGTTTATGGGGAAAAGGAACAGTTTCAACCAGATATTTGTCATCAGTTTTTTTGGGTCATGCTAGTGCAGGCATAATGATGGAAAATTTTCTTGAATGCATGGCGTGCCTCCCACTGTGTAACATTGTGCAGTTATCAATGAATGGACCCAATGTTAATTGGAAGTTTTTTGATATGCTGCAATCAACACTTAGTGCTGACTCAAATGTCCAACTCCTAAACACAGGGAGTTGTGGACTTCACATTGTGGGCCAGGACTTTCTGACTTCTATGATGAAACTTATTTGAAATTTGTTGCCATGTTCCTAAAATTACACTTTCTGTTTTAAACTCTATTGGTTCACCTTTCTATGATCGTCCACTCCCGAATCATTTCTTGAGGTGCATAGTGATTCCGTGGCTTATGCTTTTTGATTTAACATAACTGTACTACAATTGGATGAAATTTTCCTTAAGTCTGGAACATATTCTGTCTAGTAATTAAGATTTTCATTGCCTTCAAAAGTCACATCCCAATATGCATCCACCAGTGGCAGTCATTGGGAATGTTAAAAAGAAAAAAAAATCATTCCCATGTATGGAAACACTTTTTATCAGAGCTAGAATCCACCTGTGGGCATAACAGGCACATGCCCCATTTAAAAAAAAAAAAGGGGGGGGGGGGGGGGGTGAGTAAGTAGATAAGTGCTTTGCTTTGTCTCACATTTCTTGTTTTCAGACATCACACTTTTTCACTTATGGATTTGCAACTCCACGTTTTGTCTTACATTGGCCCGAACTTTTCAGTGATCCACACAGCAGTACTTCAGAACTGCTGTTTGTGATGTACTCTGACAGGCAAGCACCCCATCTCCCCCTTATGCGTCCTCCATGTTTTACCACCGTGTTTTTTTGGAGGAAATAAATCTCAGAGATTTTTTTACCAGTCCTCTGTTAGACGTGCGCCCTCCCCATTCTTAAATTCTGAATCTGCCCTCACTTTATTTTATAATAATTTCAGTTGTTATCAATAATAGTCTGATTACATGGAAGATAGTGCAGAATAGTGATGCAGCTAAAATGACTGATTGAATTAATCATTTTCTGATTGAGGGAAAGGATTTTCTGAATAGCCTTGTGGTAATTGCATCATGATTCAATTTAGCATTATTGGGTAATTCGCCAATTAAAAACATTAAAAAGAAATGTAATGGGTAAAAAAGCACACTCATCCATTTGCATCTTTCATCATTTTTATTACTTAAAACTGAAATTGCTTTTAAAAACTAATTTGAGCATGATACTGTAAAGCGTAGTAATCATCCTGGAATTTTTTGTATATGGCCTGGAAAAGGCCTGGAAAGTCCTTGAATTTTTCCCCCAAAAAGAGTACGAACCCTGTTAAACCAAAGAAAAGGAATTTTGATGGGTTTTTAACATTGGCTCCCATTTCAGACTTAAAGCTGTAATCGAAAGATCATGTAGGCAACTGATTTTTTTTTTAATTTTATTTTAGCTTTCATTCATCTACATTTTTTAAACAAATAACTTCAACTTTATGAGATAATAATTGCTTTCCTTCAGCTTTGAATCTAGGAAGCGATATTTTTGTGCACTTTTAATGCGCATTTGTTTTGTATGGCATTATTGGAAGTTGATGGTCGGTCGCAAGTTTTCTTTTTAGCATGGAGTCCTAAACTTTCATTTAACTGGGTCAGATTTAGGGGACTTTTTTTTTTAATATAAACTAGAGCCATATTTTTAACGCGTTTTCTCCATTTCCGCAGCCGTTGGCATTCTATTAGTTGACATTGCAACTTTTTTGTTAGTTTGATAAGGTGTTCCCTTTTTTTTTTTTTTTGTTTGTTTATTTATCAAAAAAAACATTTTGACACATTTTTATAATCATTCTTCCACGGGCGCATTCGAAGGCATTCCGAAGCTGATCACAATTTTGGCTTCCAGATAGCTTCATTTCAGTTAGATTAATGCTTTTTTTTTTTTTGCAAAACTCATATTTGTTAAGCGTTTGAAACATTATATTCTGTTTTTGCAGCCATGCAGCATTTTGGAAGGTCAGTCGCACCCCTCCCCTCCAGATAGCTTTATCTGACCCCCTACTAAAACTATATTTCTACGCATTTTTTAATGCTTCCTGCTCCATTTCAATACGTATGATGTGTTATCCCAAAAGCCGACGGCCATAATTTCTTTTTTAATTATTTTCTTCCAGATTGTTTTATATCAGATTGAGGTGAAAAGTTTTTTTGCTTTACAATAACCACTGTCATTCTTCTCACTTTAATTTTTGGGGGTTTAATTGTATCAATGGAAATGCTCCCTTCAAATTTTCACAAATTCACTAAATTTTTCTTAAAACTGTATTCAATTCGCAAAATGGGTTTCAAACAAAACACTCATATGGGTCACTGTTTTGCAAATCAAGTTAAATGTGGCAAAATTACTGTTTCCAAAGTTGACATGATCACTACCCCTTAACACAGTCACCTAAATCACTTGGTGAGACCCCTAGTGCAACATAACTGTTGCAGGAAATAGTAAGAGCAGAATGTCTTATCAGGCAAAATATCCTTTGAAGAATGGAGTTAAAGTTTAATCATTTAACTAAATGAAAAAAGATTTCAAATTATTTGTTATTCCTTATACTTTCTGACCATTATTTTTAAAAATCCAAAGCATTTAATAAAGAATGATCTTAAAGTTCTGAATGAAATAAAGTAGTTCTAATACTGTAGTTTGACTATTGTAACTAAATACTAATGTGCACTATTATTAAAATCTCAGATTGACTCATTTTTTACACTTTCCAACTGTGGGAGGAAGAAGCATATATGCTCCAGCTTCGTCCATCCGCATCATAACTCATGTAACAATGATTCTATTTGAATGAAATTTTAGTATGTGGTAGGGGACCACCTAGGGACGAACCCCATTGAAAATGGAAGAAATGGGGTCAAAGGTCAGGACCATAGGAGCAGGATCCATTCCATTGCCCTTATGCATCATCACAACTTGCGTAAAAATAGTACAATTTTGATGAAATTTTAGTATGTGGTAGAGGACCACCTAGGGACGAACCCTATTAAAAATCGGAGAAATAGTCAAAGGTCAGAAAATAGGAGTGGGATCCATTCCATTGCCCTTATGTGTCATAACTTACGTAAAAATGCTTAGATTGAGACAAAACTTTATCATGTTGTTCCGGAAGTGTACTTAACCGGTTTTGTTGAATATCATCAGAATGGAGTCAAAGGTATAGGAGCGAGATTTATTCTACAGCCATATTCTTCATAACTTGAGTAATGATTTCTGGTATATTGGAAAGGGTATCATAATCAATGCAGTGTATGATTTTACTAACTTGTTTAAAACTCCTCTTTGTTGCAGTGCAGAATGATAAATTTTACGGCAAAATTAACATTTAGGCATCCCTTTACCTTGCAGACAGTCTTTAGGTTTTCCTTTCTGTATTGCATACTTCTGAAAAAGATTCTGCTCCTAGGGCAGAAGGTGATATTCAGTGTCCAAGGATTCTAATTTTCCATTCGAAAAGTACTCCCCTCCCCCAAACCTTTTGCTATTATAACTTTTTTTTTTTTTTTATGTAGGAGGTTTAACGACCACCGTGAGCAACTCAATGCGCTATAAGCAGTCGCCCTTCCCTAATTTAGGGTAACTGGTTTCAGGGAAGGGAGAGAGCCAGTGCCGTAAGACAAACACAACATCCATGCCTCACCGGGATTCGAACCCGGACCCCGTTCGGACGAATGATCAGAGGCCATCGCTTAGACCACTGCGCCACTGCCACTGGGGCGGCCTATTATTACTTTGCAAAAGTATTTCATTTGTTCTCTTGATAAATACACAGTCTTCTCATTATTGTGACCATCTCCTACTTTTGACGTCAGCAGCACGTAGCCAATGAAAGAATGCACTTGTAGTGAGCTGGCTTGGAGGGTGTATTGGGTGTGCTGTAGGCATTCTGAAAACACATCACTCATTGCTGTCATGGATAAAAGGAGCGATTTATCAGACTTGCCAAAAGGGTTCATTATTGGCTTTCGGGCCAAAGGTGGCAGTATTTCTGAAACAGCGCAGTTTGTAAACTGTTCGTGTGCTGTTGTGGTTTTAAGTGTATCGTGATTGGAGAAATGGCACCATTGCGAATAAGCAATGTGTAAACTACGGAGCACCACATGCCATTGATGTGAGAGGTGAACTTCGGCTTTGAAGGCGCAGGAGGGCCGATCGACACAATACAGTGGAGCAACTCATTGGCTGAATGAACCAGGGGGCTACTGGAAGTGTGTCTAAAATGACAGTTCAGTGAGTCCTGCTGTGTCTGGGGCTCCGACGCAGATGGATGGTCACTGTAGCTATGCTGACGAACGTGCATTGGAAGAAAAGGCTTACATTTGCACTGCATTTTTGGAATCTGATCTCAGCTAATTGGCAAAGGATTGCCTTCTCCAATGAGTCACGTTTTGTGCTTCATCGAACGGATGGATATTAACGTATAAGGCGAGAAACGTCGGACAACACTCTTCAACCATTGCTGGAAGAACACAAGCTGGTGGGGGCAGCGTTATGGTCTGAGGAATGTTTTCGTGGCGTTCTCTGGGTCCTCTTATACCTGTGGAAGGCACTATGGACCGAATTCGTTATGAATCCATCTTTGCAGACCACGTACACCCATACAGGCTGATTATCTTTCCTGGGGCGGATGGGATCCTCCAGCATGACAAAGCGACGTCACACAGCTGGAAATGTCAGAGTGGTTGGAAGGGAACAAAGACTTCAAAGTACTTCCCTGGCCCCCTAATTCACCAGACTTAAACCCTAATTAGCATCTGTGGGACCACCTCGATCGTGTTGTTCACCCTATGGATCCTCCACCACACACCCTCCAACAGCTGCCAGATGCACTGCAGTCAGTATGGCTCCACATACCCGTGAACACCTACCAGCACCTTATTAAGTCACTCCCAGCCCATCTAGCTTTTGTCTGTGTTGCACTCAGCGGTTATTAGTTGGTGGTCACAATGTGACCCAACAGTGTATTAAATAACCTTAAAATTTAGTTATATTTTATTAACAAACCTTTGTTATATGTTCAGTTTGCTAATTATATACCATGCATCCTTACTGTTCATGTTCATTTTGTATTCCTTTCAGCTGAGGAAGTTTGCAACCAAATTTAGTGCTGGGCTCAGAGTGAGGAGTCACCCATCATTGCAGAGTGAACAAATTGGAATAGTAAGGGTCAATGGAACTATCAGCTTTGTTGATGAGGTATGTATGTGGTGAGCACTTGAAAGTATTTTTGTACCTGGGTATTTGATTGTTGTCTCAATATCAGTGGCTTCCTTGGGACAGTGACTAGTATGTCAAAAACTTATGTTTTCTTCTCTTTCACCCACTTGCATGCCTTTATTTCTAGAATTTTTACTCTTGCAAGAAGGCATATAAATTAGGCAAATTTAGAAGTAACTGATGTCTGTATATACTCTTTACAACAGATATCAAGCAAGTGCCACATCAGAAGAAATTAATAGTAGTATTGAACTTGGCTGGAAAGCATTTGTAAGAAACAATAGTTTTCAAGTGCAGTTAACCATTGTCTTAAAAGAAAACTTTAATCAGTGCATCCTTAGAGAGAGAGAGAGAGAGAGAGAGAGAGAGAGAGAGTGTGTGTGTGAGAGACTTAAAAAAGAAAACATACAGCAAGTCAAAGAAGCTTTGTGTAACCAAGAAAGATGGAGAAAAGGAACTCATAGATCAGGAGAATGACACGAGTTGATGACATCATGATCAAAGTAACAACCTGTAAGTGGTAATGGGTTGGACTGTATTTCAGTTGTCCAAAAGTAGTCAGGTCAGTTCATCTAGCAGTAGTAGTAGATTAACTGAACTGACTGGTTTTGGCCAACTGAAACTCTAAACTGGAAGGGATGGGAAAAGACCATGTGGGTGATGGATTAAATTTGAGTGCATGCAGGAGTGACAGAGATTTGTTCATGATGGAGAGTTGTGTATGAAATTCTTGGGAAGATCTTCATCCCCAGCAGTGGACTGAGAATGGTTAATGATAATCATGTTATTGTGTGGTCATCAAGTTAGAACTTTAATTAGAAGTTATGATGGTTTGTGTCACTTGTTTTAATTTTTACATTTTAGAAGTTATGATGGTTTGTGTCACTTGCTTTATTGTGTGGTCATCAAGTTAGAACTTTAATTAGAAGTTATGGTGGTTTGTGTCAGTTGCTTTAATTTACATTTTAGAAGATTTTTTTGCTTTTGTGTGTGCAAAGTCTTAAGTAACAAAGCTTATATGAACAATATAAACATGCATAATAGTTTTCCAGATATGGCATACTAGTTTATGCAAATTAGTATTTAATTTCACTTGCAACTCAGAATGGAGTATTTGGGAACCAAAGAAGCCTGTCTCTTCACTGGAAAATATGGGGAAATTAAATGAATGAAAATTATATTTGATTATTTTTGTTTTTAATTTTTATTTTTGAAGTAAACATGCATATTACTTTTCCAGTTCTGTTAGTGCTATTCTTGGTAATTATAAGTTCATGATGGCAGTGAGATATGCAACTTTTGCAGTTCTCACCTGTGTTCAGAAATCAGGGTTGTTTAGTTTTGGAAATTATTACCAGGGTTTCCCGTTTTTATCAATCCTTAAAAAATGTATTTTTTTTGCAGTATGCTTAGAAGTCCCCCCCCCCCCCTTTTGTTGCCAAAAATTCCTGTAAAAGTAATTATTTTTTTCTAACTGGCTGTGTGAATTCCAGAAGTTGCATTGTAGTGGCTAGAACTTCTGCTGCTGATTGGCCATGTTGATGATGTCATTTGGTGTCAGCTGAAAGCCAGTGGGAGAGCACACACAGGGTAGTGTGAGGTAAGCAATTTTCTAGAAAAAGTGAAGGACCATATGCAAGATTAAACACATCCAGCTGTCTAGCCACCATGCACCATCACCATTTCTTGGTACTGATAATTCACTTTTGTATTTCCCCTTTTCATATGGCCTACAATAATTCAGTTATACCAAAACTGTGAAATGTTGATTTGAATTGGCACATAATCAACTTTTACTATAATTTTTGCAATTTACATATTCTTTATTGCACATGTGATTATTCTCTCAGACAGAATTGATTTGATTAGCAGAACTGTCTTTTAAAGTGCACACATTCTAATTTATTGCATCCACAAACTTAAATTATATGAAAATGCATTGCAAACTTCATCAGCATACTTCAGTTGCATAGCTAAATTGTGTGTAAAATTATATTTGTGTAAATGTCTTTGTTGTCTGTGCAATTCATAAGGTTCTTACATTTTTTTGGTTGTGTTTAAAAGTATTAAAGTACTTATTTTTTTGTGGGAGAAAATGAATGATAACACTAAATTGCTGAAGTTTTGTTACTTAGGTGATCTATGTCAGATTCATCATCATCATTGTCAACCATTATCAATCCACTGCTGGATGAAGGTCTCCCCAAGTTTCCTCCTCAACGGTCTGTCTTGTGCCAGTCTCCTCCATGTCACTCCTACATACTTTCGAATTTCATCCACCCATCTCCCATGTGGTCTTCTTCTGGGTCTTTTCCTGTCCCTTGGAATCCAATCTAAAATTTCGGCTCTCCATCGATGGTCTGTCCTTCTGGCAGTATATTTCCAGCCCATTGCCATTTCAGGGATTTAACTCTGATCATGATGTCTTCCACTGTTGTCATTTTTCGGATCCACGAGTTCCTCTTCTTATCTCTCCTGGTTACACCAAGCATGCACCTCTCCATGCTGCTTTGAGTTGTCTGCAGCCTTTGTATGTCTCTTTTAGGTAAGGTCCACGTCTCTGCACCATACGTAAGCACTGGAAGGATGCATTGATCAAACACTTTTCTTTTAAGACATAATGGCATATTGCTCTTGAAAATTATGCTGTTTCTTCCAAAAGCTCTCCAGGCAAGTTTTGTACGCCGATTAATTTCTTCATCAATGTGACCCTCACTTGATATCTGCTGTCCAAGATAAATGTACGTGTCTGTTATCTCCTGCTTTTCTCCATCAATCGATAAATCTTCATTTCTTCTAAAAGCATTGAACATCACTTTTGTCTTCTGAAAGTTCTTTTAATCCCACTTCTTTACTCTTGTCAGCAAGTTCCTGGATCATACTCTGCAGCTCTGATGGGGTAGTTGCAAAAATGACTACGTCATCAGCAAAACGAAGGTGAGTTAGATAATCTCCATTAATCTTTATCCCCTTGTTTTCCCAGCTCAGCGACTGAAAGACACCCTCCAATGTGGCATTAAAGAGCTTCGGAGATATGGTGTCACCTTGTCTCACTCCCTATGTCAGATTATGAATGTTTATTCTGTTATGGAGATTTTTTTTTTTTTTTTTTTTTGGGATTGGAGGTTTGACGACCACAGTGAGCAACTCAATGGGCTATAAGTAGTCGCCCGTCCCTAATTTTGGGTCACTGGCTCCAGGGAAGGGAGAGAGCCAGTGCCGTAAGACAAACACAATATCCATGCCTCACCGGGATTCGAACCCGGACCCCTTTCGGACGAACGATCAGAGGCCATCGCTTAGACCACTGCGCCACCGGGCGGCTATGGAGATTGTAATCTCTATGTACTGTAATTTTCCTTTGATTCTATTTGCTTTGAATGCAGAATATACTCATTTTGAATAATGTGACATGTTATAAATCCTGTGATTAAGAGCTGTTTTATTAATACTCATGAATACTTGTAAAATTCATGTATATAAATGTTGGCACTCTATATATTTTGTGAAAACATAATTTTCATTTTCACTCAGTTTTTCCATGTTTATCAGTGAGGAGTCAGATTTTTATTATTCTCCCAAACTTAATCTTGTGTTGCAGGCCAATTTAATAATAATTTGCATATGTGTGTATGCAGGTAACAGTCGTGAGAACTCTTGATGGCACTTGTGCCTGCACTAAATTGATTTATGTGTAATGCATGATGTTTGTACCTAGTTTAATTTAATTTTCTCATTTTTAATCTTCACTGTTAAAAAAACACATTCAGTTAAAAAAACAAAAAAATAGCTGTTAAGAATGGTGACAGTTTTATTTTCATCAGCCTGCATTTTTTTTTTTGAAAAGATGGTTACTTTGTTTTATTTATTTTAATACAGCTTCATAATGATGATGGTGTGTGGGTTCGCCTAAGTCCTGAAACTGTAAAAATATTGCCAGAATGGATTTACTGAAGCTTGGTGTCTTCAGTATAATCAGCATCTTGGGAAGACCTTATTGATTCCTGTAGAGGTATTGAAAATTCTTTATTAAATTATATTTTGATGTGTTTGTATTGAAGCATAGTTTATGTGAACTAATGCATGCATGCATGCTCACTCTTTTGACATATGCTATCCAACATTCATATACTGTTAGCATTTCTGCAGGCTTTTATGGTAGATCTGTTAGAAATTTGCTGGAATGCTGTTTAGTTTTCTTTCCACAGCAGTATTAATGGCTGGAATGCCATTGTAGTACCTGCTGTTTGAGTCAGGGTAATCTGGTGGGGGAAATCACATGGGGAGAGAGTCAAGGGATAGTGTGTGATGTGGCAAAATGCTGTTTTATTGTTGTTCTAAAAAGATCCTCTATATGGCCAGTGCAGTATGAAGGTTTGCATCACTTCTTAATCTGCACAATTCAGGAAGAGTGTGTTAAATGTTCATTCATAAACATTGCAGAACCCACCTTTGTCATATTGTTGGTTGGTAGTCTGTCCCTCAGGTATACACGAATCCCTGCTGAAATAAAATCAAAAATGAATTCCTGCTACAATAAATAATAAAATAAATTATTTTATAGAACTGACACACAGGTACAAAAGTATTGGCATAAATGATTGACAGATATACTCTCTGCCAACAAGAGTGTGTCATCAGCATACAGCAGTTTACACACATGAGTATTAAATAGTACAGTTCATTAGATTCTATTGGGTTGTCGGAAAAGTCATGACATATTTTAACCATGTTTTGCAAAGGTCATTTATTGATAGAAAGAACAAAGATCAATTAATGGTATAATGCCCGTTTTGTTAGATAACCTTTTGCCACCTTTCAGTGAGCTGCAGAATGCCTCGTTCATAGAAGGACCTGTCTTTCAAGGCGAAAAACTGTACAAGGTGCTGATTTGCAGCCTCGTCTTAATTGAACGTTATACCACACAAGGACTGTTGAAGAGAGCGAAACAAGTGGAAGTCTGATGGCGCAAGGTCAGGCGAGTATGCAGGGTGTGGTAACACATCTCACCCAAGCTCCAATAATTTTTGGCGGGTGATCAAACTTATGTGTGGTCTTGCGTTGTCGTGATGGAACACGACACCTTTACGATGAACGAGCTCTGGACGTTTCTGGGTGATGGATTCGTTCAAACTGTCCAATTGCCGACAGTACACATTCGAATTGATTGTTTGGTTCCGTGGTAGGAGCTCGAAAAACACAACACCTTTAAAATCCCACCAAACTGAGACCAGAACCTTCCGCTGATGAATGTCTGCTTTGGATGTCGTTTGAGGTGAAGCAGCACGTCGGGACCAAGACCGTTTGTGCAGCACATTGTTATACACAATCCACTTTTAGTCACCAGTTGTCAGTCACTTCAAAAAAGGATAGTTTTCCTCACGTTTAATGAGCATATCGCAAATTTTTATACGCGCCGTCAATAGAGCTTCTTTGAGTTCATGAGGAACCCACACATCGAGCTTGCTTACGTATCCCAGTTTCTTTAAGTGGTCGTGAACGCTTGAATGATGGATGTGCATTGTGCAATGTGTCTGCAATCTCTCGTGTCGTGTAACGTGGGTTTGACTTGATCAATGCCTTGATTTGGTAGTCGTCAACCTCTGCCTTCCGAACAGAGGAGCATAGTTGAGGTGAAAATCACCAGCACGGAATTTTGCGAACCACCACTGGCACTGACGTTCTTGTAGAGCATTATCACGATACACTTTATGCAACTTTTCACAAGCTTGACATGCATTCTTCCCTGTATGGAAGTAAATCAGTAAAATATGGCAAAAATGCAGTTTGGTCTTCCATCTTCAACTTCATGTCAGATCTCCACAAATCAATCAAATCGCTCACTATTCCTTTTAGACTGCAGCTAGAACTAGCACCTGTCAAATGTCATAGTGATAACAGAGCTGCACATGCCTCTAGTACTTCCAAAACCACCTAACCACCATCGGGTGCCAAAATACGTCATGACTTTTCGGACAACCCAATAGTTATTTGAGACAACTGTTTATTTGGGACAATTCTTGAAGTACATCCCAAATTAGCTCCTTGGGATAAAACTTCACATAATTAGGGTAGCCGCTTAATTGGGACAAACTGTTCTAGTTCTAATTTGTCCCAATTAACTGGAATCTACTATACTGTCTTAGAAATTTATGGGAATCTGTGGAAGAAATAATTCTTTGCCAAAATAAATTGAAGGCATTTATGCATAATTGTTGGCATGAAAATGCTGTACAATTGTACTGTTTTCCCCAGGTAGCCATTTTTCAGAGAAGTGGAAAATTACATTCAGAAGGTAAGATTCCTAAGCTACATGTTATAGCTTCATTTGTTGGAACTTCATTTTCAGGGTAGCATGGTCAGACTTGAATCGGAAGATGTGGGTTCAATTCCTATTCCAGGGCAAAATAATTTTCAAGATTTCTGAAGGATGTCTACTTAGAAAACAGTAACAATGTAAGGCTTCTATATGCTGACAATTATACCAGTGTTGTCTACAAATGAATTTAAAACTCTTATCTTGTTAGAAAATAGAAGACATTCTTCAAACTATTGAGATGCGGAAATTGCAATGGTTCGGCCATGTAAGGAGAATGTCATCAGAGAGACTTCCTAAAATTGTGATGGAGTGGGAGGCTTCAGGAAAGAGGAAGACCAAGGAGATAGTAAATGGAGGAGAGTAAATCAAGTTTAAAAAATAATTGACTGGATGAAGTGATGGGCTTGGATAGATAGAAGTGGAGGAAGACTCTGGCTGAACTATATGGTTGAGGAAATCTTAGTAGTGAAAATTCCTGATGATCTTGTTAGAATCTAAAAGTCTATCTGCACACATAGGAATTCCCAAGGCATAAACCAGTGCTGTGTATTTCAGCATCATACATGCATGCATCCACTAATATTTTGAACTGCCATGGTGACATTGAACAACCTAGTCTAACTCCTACACCAATAGAAGCCGTTTGATGAAATACCATTTGGTGTCTGAAATCAGTCTGGGAGGCAATAAATAGCCAGCAAATAATCCCAAGCACTAAATAAAAAGTTGCTATGTTTGTGGAACTTATGCAAACAAACATGAGAAACAAATGCTTGCAGTGAAACTTTCATATCTGTGAGTAAATGCTAGTCAATGTGTAAATTTAGTTACATACTTAAAGCCAACAGGGAATGGCAGTAGCATCTCATTGTATAAGAAATGTTATGGTGACTGCAGATGCTTTCCTTATGTCTCGTGCACTTGTACCTGACACTGTGTGGTGATGAGTGATAAGATGACTAGAGGCACACCAGTCTCAGGCCCAGGTCGCAAAGGACTTAAATATCCACCCCAGAGAGATTTCAACAACACTTGTGGGGTGTCACAAAGGCCTGGCTAAAGTCGTCCAAAGCATGTGACACCTTGTGAGGACCATTATCTCACTTTAACCGCACAGCATCACAAGTCTTACACAGCCCGGCAATTGTCTTTGGAGCTGTCCGCTGCCAACTAGGGCTACGGTGTCGAAGCATACAACATATCAAAGGCTTAATTCAGTTGGCCTCGTGCCAGGAGACCTAGGGTTTGTGTCCTGCTAATTGCATCTTACAGGAGAGATTGTTTGAACTTGCTCAAGCAACATCATTCCTGGAGCCCAGACAAGTGAGCCGCTGTTCCTTTTACAGAAGAGTCAAGATTCAGTGCACAAACAAATTCTTGTCGACGTTCCATCTAGAGGGAACAGAAAATCTGTAATGACCCTGCAGACATCTGTAAACAAGACTCTTTTGGAAGTGATGTTCTCGCATTGGCTGGTAGTATGTTCAGAAACTACACACCTCTCCATGTGTTTACAGAGGCAATGTGAATACTGAGCACTATAGAGACTAGATTCTAGAGCCCTATGTTGGACTTTATCGGAGAGCTGTTGGCCATCTCAGTTCTCTTTAATGGATGATAACTCTTGTCATCCAAACAGGGCTCAGCTTGTCGAAGATTTCCTGTAGAGCGGCGAATGAAACTGTTCAGCAGTCTCCGGACTGAACCTTATTGAACATGCCAGGGATGCTCTGGGATGGTATTTAGCAGATTGTCAGCCTCCTCCCAGAACCCTTCCCAAGCTTCACACAGCCCTCCTCGAGGAATGGAATTCTTTGGCTCAAGAGTTCAACAACCTGGTGATCAGTATGTATCTTCGTTGTGAGAGTTTTCTGTCTGTATGAGGTGAAACATTCCTTATTAAGTCATTTTTTTTTGTTACATTCTTACAGTTCACCTTGGAAACATTTGCTGATGTGACCCTGTATATGCAAATGTGTACATATTTGTCTGTTCGTATGAAATGTTTATTACCCTTATGATTGTCTTTTTGCGTGCCAACCATTTCTACCTGATGTTATACGTTTTCCTTTTTATCCCTGCAAAAATACCTTATGGAATTTATTTTTAGACACCAGTGGACACGTACACACGCTCTACTGCCAGGTTTCATGGCTTTCACACATGCAAGTGAATTCCCTGTTATACCGTGATTGTTCATGATCTACCACTGAACTCAAATCACCAGCTTTCTCCAAATCTACAAAAGCAGCAAAATCTGCATGTTGATTCACTCGTGACTGAACACTTATTATGTGGAATATATAATGAGCATGAAACTCAAACGGAGCGGTTCTTTATTCCTTGATGAAGCAGTGGACATGCATTACCTGCGAATGAAATGTCTCCGCAGCAGCTTGGGTGAGGCGGCACTGAATAGCGTGGCATCACCCAGCTGCTGCGGCTTGTCTTCACAGACAGTTTAAGCGAGGAGGTCGAAGGAAGATGATGTACTCAATTGAAAAGCGTGTGTTCATTGTGCATCAGTACTGGGTATCCAGTACCTTCAGACAATGCCAGAAGTTTCTGAAGAAATTTGGTGGGCATAAACCACCCACCAGAGCCACCATTTCGAAATTGGCGAAGAAGCTGGAGAGAATGAGAAGCTTGGTGGATCCTCATATGGGAGGATGACCCCAAATGGCAGAGGACACAGTAGAGGATGACACCCCCAGATTTCTTTCTCTGGAGACTTTTAAAAAGCAAGGTTTGTGCCAACAAGCCAAGGTCGATTGAGGAACTAAAAGACAACCTGACATGTGAAATTGCTGCCATCACTGTTACGCTGCATCACACATTTGCCAATATGGAGCGTCGGGTGAATATGTGCCTAGACACAGGTGGTGGACACTTTCAGCATCTTCTATGCAACATTCATTTTTGTCATGGATCAAGGTGTGTTTTACATTAATTTACAATTGTGAGTTAATTAAAAAAAAAAGTTTTCAGTCTTGAGTGAATCACCCTGTACCTAACCAACAGACAGATATTTGTTCCCAGATACTTTTTAATCATATGTAATGAAAAAAATTACTGCAGTTCTTGCCAGGCATCTAGCTTGGCATTCCACATTTTTTAGAACTTCAAACTGTTTTAAATGGACATTCTTTTCATATGCAGATTGTGGTTTGTGTGATTAACATTTGGTTTTCCTTTTGCAGTGTGTGTGTAGTATTGCACAGAAAACAAATTCCATCATAAATTTTGTTTTCTGTGCAATACTAAACCATTGTGAACTGGTTTAGTTAAAGTGATTTGGTTCAGTGCTACTCACTTGTTAGTTCATATTTGAAAATGTGTGACCACACGTTTTAAAGTAACATTTGAGTGTTAGAGATTTGAGATAATCATATGTAGTCTTGAAGAGATTTTCATTCCGCTAAGAAAAAACTAAAATAAAAATCCAAAGTAAATTTTTACCATAATTCAAACAAATTAAATGTGTTGTGACAAGTTTATCTAGAAAACTTTAATGAGTAACTATATTACACAGTGATGTAAGTTGTGTGTGCATTGTTTTATATTGAATGTTATTTATAACAAAAACTGTTTGAACATGAAGTGTGTGTTTTGTCCTCACCTTACAATCTTGACATGCACATTTCAGAACTGCTGTTTAACACTGACAAAAAGAAACTTGGGGAAGCAATCATTCACAAATGGATTGAAAATGGCTGTTAATAAGGTATATCTGTGTGTCAGTTGTTCAGAAAGTAAAAATGTGGATCATTTTTAACTCTTGATTCTTGTGTATATTTGCATGAGATCACATGTTCTTGTTTGGATTTAAATAAGTCAAAGGGAGAGAGGAGAGAGAGAGTGTTTTAACTAACTGCCTGCTGTTTTGGAATTTTTGGAAATTAAAAAATTTGAGTTAGGTAACACTAAAAACAATGGGGGAAACTCATATTTCGTAGAACCTGCATATAATGAGCCTGTATTTAGACAAGATCCCAGGTTTAACAAGCAAAACAGTACTTTCATTTGTTAGTGTTAATTCAAAGATAATTTGATTGTTCTTTTTTGCAAACAAAATTTATCAAACTTCGCGGATTTAACGAGGGAGAGAAAAACTAAGATCGCTTTTAGCACACAAAGTAACAAGTTTTAATGAAATTTCATGACAGAAAAAAAAAAAGACTGAAAAAATATGCATACAGGATGAAATTGCAACAGCGCACTGGAATCCTTGTGTGCTAGTGGAAGAATGTTGATAGAAACGCAGTGGGGAAATAGTACATCAAATTCTCAACAGGCAGGTTGTGCAAGTGATTCCTTCTGCCACCCACTCCAATGATGTAATCCTCAGCAAAGTTAAGAACAGGCCACCTGCTCCTAAGCAAAAAGTGGATGCATGGGGCTTGTGCACACGTAACTAGGTTTCTGGATGACAGTTGAAGAAAGGGACAGGGGGAGTAATGGAATAGGGGTGTTGTTGGAGGGGAAACAGGAGATGAAAATTCCTGAAATCATGCCCCCCCCCCCCCCCGTCACCCTCCAAGTATGCATTGCATTAGGACAATCGTGCTGCTTTTGCTTCATGTGTGTTGTGTAGTGAAACAGCTGTCATTCTAACAGGCTGTCAAGTTGAATGTATTTGAAAGATTAAAATAAAGTAATGATGTGACTAATTAAATCTTTCAAGTATTCAAATTATGGATGTATAACAAACATATATGCATATCATCACTTATGCATGGTTTTGGCATGCTGGAATTTTTACCTCAAAACAGATTCAGCAAGCAACCAGATTCAGTGAGGGTCACCATCGTGCACTGTCCCAAGCTCTTTGTTATAAGCAGGTTCTAACTTTACTAACAAGAAAAAAAAAATGAAATTGAGCTCTTGCAAGAAGATATTTAGCCAAATTGCTTTTGAATGTAGAGGAGTAGTGAACTTCCTTCAAATTATGTTCATTGTGGATTGCAAAGTAGTTGTTGACTAAGATAGTGTGTAAAACTTAAGACATTTTTTTATCTTCAGCTTGTTAAGTTAATTTGTCTTCACAGTCATTGTTAGCTGCTCCTTTATTGTATTGGTTATCAAAACCAAAATGGAAAAAAAAAATCTAGTCTTTAATTTTATGAAATTCATTTTAAAAAATACAAGCAAAAAAAATATTTGTCACAAATTAATACAAAGTTTACTATTTTTAATTCATTGCCCATGTATGCTCTTTTGTAAATAGTGATTTTTTTTTCACTTATTTAGCATTTTTTATAAAAATTTCTTTCAGGAACCAAAGCCAGTACTTTCTGACTTCTTTAAAGAGAAGAATTTTATTAAGAAGAAACCTCCTGATGATGGATTAAAAGACAGGCAGAAGGCAAAGAGAGGTAAATTAATTTGCACATGTCTTGATATCAGAAATCTGTTTTAATGAATATTTCACTTGATTCCATTCATTTTAAGCTGTTTTTTTTTTTTAAATGTGTTTTAGAGAATATTTCACTTGAATCAAGTGTTATGAAATTAGTTGATTGGTTCTTATAAACTGCATGTTAACATCCTGAAGTGCTAGAAATGATTTATTAAATTCAACAAAAGATTAAGACCTCTAGGTGTCAAAAAATCTTGATTTTTGTACCAAATCAAGTGTTGAATTAACTGAATTTTGAATAGAAGGCTACATTTCGATCTACAGGAAGGCATCTGAGGCAGCATTATTACAGTCATGGAAAGATTGAGACTATACAATATTTTCCAAATAAGAGGCTATATTACTATGTCATCTTAACAAAAAAATAAACATATTAGTCTAACAATTGAAGACCATATTTGCATTGAAATATCATAAAACAAGTGCACGAATTGTGCACCTAAATAAGAAGGGAAAAAGTTTAAGACCGCAGCTTGTAAATGCAAAAAAAAAATCAAACAAAAACTGGCTGATTATGTTTCACCAAAACCTTGTTTTTCTTCCATTTACTCTCAGAATGCCAATCAGTTGTTGAGGCATAGTGTTAGTAAGTTTCACAACCTCTGATAGAGTAATTGACTTTTAGGCAACAATTATAGCTGATTTGAGTTCAGATACATTGTTGTATTGCTTGTTGTTAGCATAAACGCAGTGTACCACGATGCCATGCCAAGGGTGGAAGCATCTCGGAAACAGCAGACTCCGTGGGCTGTTTGCAAGGTGCTGTAGTAATGGTGTAAAAAGGCTGGACCGCTGGCCCACCAAGGACCTTCTGTCATAACTGTGGAGCCCCAAAAGCCATAGACCCCAGAAAAGAACATCACTTCTGTCGACTGGTAAAGGGCAATCAATGTGAAACAGTGCAGCAATTGACAACACAAATAAATGCTGGGACACCCAGGTACACTGGTGTGCAAAAATTAAGGACTAAGAGCAGAAATTAGCATAACAGAGAAACGCGCCGGCAGAACGAACCGAAAGACCACTCAGGAGATAGACTAGGGTCCGGTATGATAGGGCATGCGCATATATGCAGCATGACGTGTGTGTGTGTGTGTGGGGGGGGGGATCTGAAGGGTATAAAGCACGTGGGCGGTGTACGCTCAGCAATTCGGTGAAAGCTATTGCATGGTGTACATCGGTTTGAATGATGTCGAGTTGCTGCCACCGTGTGATTTGGCCAACAGGCAATCCAGTAGATGACATCTGGATGACTTTACCCGAGGTCACATCATTGGGAAGTTGGAAGAAGGTCGAAGTGTGACTAGTGTGGCTGAGGAGTTCGGGATTGCTCACAGCATCGTTTTACGAGCTTAGAGAGCATTTCAAACGACAGAAACTGCTGTCTGAGAGTTTAGCAGTGGTCGTCCACGAGCAACCACGGCGGCGAACGACCGGTATATTGTCCTACAGGCAAGAAGAGACAGACGGCAGACAGCGGGAGAAATTGCAAGGCACATGCAACAGACAACTGGACGTCCGTTATCGCGTTTTACCGTGGCCAGGAGGCGGCACAAAGGTTGTCTATTTGCACGATGATTAGTACGGTGTGTGCCATTAACGCCTGCTCATCGGAGACAGCGGTTTCTGTGGTGCCAGGAACACAAGAACTGGGCATGGGGTAGAGTTCTCTTTACGGATGAGAGCCGATTCAGTCTGACGAGTGATTCTGGACATATACACATCTGGAGAGAGCAGAGAACATGCAATCACACCTCCAACATCATCGAAAGGGACCGGTTTAAAGGTGGCGGAGTTCTCGTTTGGAGCGGTATCATGCTTGGTAGACGTACTGACCTCCACATCTTCCAAGGAGGTTCAGTCACTGGTGTCCACTATTGCACCGAGGTTCTCCTGCCTCACGTGCGTCTGTTTAGAGGTGCTGTGGGTCCTGAGTTCCTCTTCATGGACGACAACGCTACACCTCATCGTACAGTGGCTGTCACGGAGCTGCTGGAGAGTGAAGATATTCAACGCATGTATTGGCCCGCAAGGTCCCAGGACCTAAATCCAATCGAACATGTGTGTGGACCTTCTCGGGAGACTCTTGGCAGCATGTCACCAGCCGCCAGCAATGATTCTGCAGCTGCGATTGGCGCTACAAGAGGAATGGGCTGCAATGCCTCAACAGCTCCTTGACAACCTCTTCCTCAGCATGGACAGACATTGTAAATCCTGCAGCACAGTCAGGGGCGATCATATCCCCTACTAAAGACTGGATTCTTCTTGGCAGCCGCCTGTCACATGGACGTTTCTGTCTTCTGTCCAGTTGTGCTCGAAGATACCTTTTCAATAAAGTGCCTTTGTATCCTTTGGATTCCTTGTTTGGATGGTTTTGCTCACTTTTCCCATATTCTTACATCTTGGGGATCTTATGGTATGATTTGAGTCGATGTGGAGCACTTCTGCACGACGCTAGATTCAAAAAACCATCTCGTCTTTTTGCACGCCAGTGTAGGTTTCTCCGATAACAGTAAAGCGAACCCTGTTGCACATGTCTCTGAAGTCGACACTGAGTCAAGGCTCCCATGTTAGCCCAGGTCCATCAGCAATGATGCCTGCAGTTTGCATGGGACTACTGTCATTGGACAGTGGAAAGGTGGAAAAAGTTTGCCTTCTCTGATAAATTGAGTTTTGTACTCTACAGAAGTGACTGGCGTTGGCTGTTACGGCATCAGACACATGACAACCAACACCCAAACACCCTTGTCGCTAGAGAACAGACCGGCTGTGGCAGTGTGCATGTCTGAGGGATGTTTTCCTGGTATGACCTGGGACCACTGGATAGGTCCCTGAACGTCAATGGCTACCTGCCCATCTTCGCTGACCACATGCATCCTTTCATGTTGGACGTTTACCCTGGTGGTAATGGTGTCTAACAACAGGACGATGCACTCTGCTGTGTCACTAAGAGGGTGCGGGACTGGTTATAGGAACATGACAGAGATGCTTCCGTTCTCCCTTGGCCGGCGAAATCGCCCAACCTCAATCCCATAGAGCACTTGTGGGACTATTTGATCAACAGGTTTGACGTGCCGGCCCACAACCACATTATCTCTAAGGTATATAGATTAAAGTTGATACTGAAGGAACTACTGCACCTCTGTGCTCTGCCGCTGTCTGAATGGGCACGTGTACCTTGAGCAACCTTACAGGGCCTCATGCGTCCATGCCACATCGTTTTGCCACTGTCATCCGGGCCATAGGTGGTTATTCCCATTATTAGGTAGGTGGTCAATATTATTCTGATATGACTGTGTACATACATATCACTAAACTATTCTCAGGGGGTGGCTCCTCAAAGAAAGTTGATCTGTCAGATTAAAGTTGATACTGAGGGAATTAGAATTTACTTGTATCAAATGTCTCCAATTTACAGCAATCTAGCCACACAACTCTAGCTTCACTGACATCCATCACATCTCACACAAGCCTGTTTATGTTTCACACCAGTGATCTTTTTCTGAAGTAGACATTTCTGAATCTTGTCCCTTCCCCCCATGATTTCCTGTCTTCCTCTACCTTTCTTCCTTGCAACTTAGACTGAATAAATTATCTTAGTAAGCACCAGTCAGTTTTTCAACATGGCCAGACCACCTAAGAAAATTTGTCTCCACCTTACAAACAATATTTTGCTTCACATTGCACATCTGCAACACATCTTCATTCCTTGCATGATCAGAATGTGTCTTGCCACCCACATAGGTAATGAATGACTCTCTTCAGCAGACAAGCCATTCTTATGTATCTTCTTCATAACTAAGTCTCAATGCTGTACATCAGACAGGGTTCCTATGTATCATGGAAAACCTGGAATTTAAAAATATTTCTTTCAGGCCTGGAAATGGTATGGGATTTCTCCTTTTTTCAATCTTTTCCTGGGATTTTTGTGGTTGTCCTGGAAATTCTTTTGTCTCCACCCCCCCCCACCCCCTTTTTAAACAGGTCAGTAAAGCAGGAGAGAAAATAGGAGTAAAACAGGTCAGTGTCATGACATTGGTAGTTTATTTACTTGTGTCTCGTTGCTATGTATTGCAGTCATAGTTTTGTGCTAAGTTTTATTTTTGTGATTGAAGTATAATGTCCCGCTTTTTTGTATTTTGTATCGATCAGAGGTTGTTCAAATTATCCAGTTGTCGAATTATATGGGTACTATCCATTTATATTTTTCTTTATTTTAATTTAAAGCAACTATAACAATGCATTTTTTTTGTTTTTTTGCTTTACTATTCATTGCTCGGTAGGGCTTACATTGTTAAAAATCTGTATCTGTAATTGTCATTATAGGTACAAAATTTAAACATTTTTCTAGTTCTGTGTTCAAAAGAAATGAAATAATGTTCTCTTATTGCTTCACGGAATACAGTCTAAGTTAAGATGAAAGGGTAACACAAATGTTCTTTCAGAATAGAGTGGTTATCGGGTCCACAGTATAGCAAGTGGGTTGAGGAATGCAAAGCAGACATTAATATAGTGCTTTTTGTAAAATATGCAGAAAGAAAATTTGTCAGTAATATGGGAGTTGCTGCTCTAAGAAGTCATGAAAAGTAATTAACATTTTAAATCAGTGGCAGTTCTGAAATCTTTGAAGACTCGCACAAGCTTTGTTCACTCTAGTGCTAATATTATGAACTGCAACTCACCATCAACAAGTAGTTATCTTGGTGGTGGTAGTACAAATGGCCCTTATACAGATGATCCTGCAAACGTAACTTTGTCAAAGCCTGCAATTTCTGTGATTAATCCTGCTCTTCCTGGAGATTCAGTGCTGAAAGCAGAGATTTATTGGACTCTGAATGTTGTTAAGAAACATTTGTCATTCAAATCTGCTGAAGACATTAATAAACCTTTTTCAATGATGTTTCCATGGTGGGAAGTAGCCAGGAGCTATGCATGTATTTACATACATACATATCACTAAGCTGATCTCAGAGATTCAGGGATTAGCTCCACAAAGAAATACAAACTACCGGATAATTTTGTTCTAACTGTTGCTGTATCAGACTTCTCCATTTACAGCGATCTTGACATGCTCAGACTTCACTGACATCCATCACACGACGAATATCACCAAGACATAAACCAATAATTTCTATTTTGGCATCATGCATGCACGCATCCCAAAATATATTAAACAGCCATGGTGACATTACACAACCTTGTCAGACTCCTGCACCAATAGAAAACCATTTTGATAAAACACCATTCACTCGTACACAAGCTCTACTGCTAGCATACACTGCTTTTACACCATTAAGTAGATTCCCAGCAACACCATATTCATTCAAAATCTTTCACAAAGTGTGCTTTTTACTCGGTCATAAGCTTTCTCTAAATCTATGAAGGCAGCTAAAACTTTCTTACTAACAGCCAAATACTTTTCAGTCATGTGTAATGCAAAAATTTGGTTAGTGCAGCCTTTACTAGGCATGAAACCACTCGGAACATCCCATACTTTCTCTGATGTAAGACCCCATACTTTTTCAATAACAACCTTGTCAAACACCTTCCCTAGCACACTCAGTAGGCTTGTGGACTTGACAAAACAGCTTATCTATTGTGTTTTGGTATTGGACTTCATTTCAAGGACATTCTACTTCGTAAACTATGTGGTTCAGAATTCTTTGTTGCTTGCTTTGATGGAGGTGTAAATAGAAGTTTACAACAGGAACAAACGGACATTCTTGTGAGATTTTGGGACGAAGATTCCCAACTTATTCTTGCAAAATACTTGGGATCAGATTTTATTGGCCATGCCAGGGCAAAGGACACAGAGGAGGCATTAAAACATGGATTTGAAAACTTGAATTCCAGGAAACTCCTGCAGTTAGGAATGGATGGTCCAAACACGAATGTGAAAGTGCTTTAAAGACCTTTCAGGTGAAAGGAAAATTTATATCCTGACAACCCTGGCCTCATAGATATTAGTAGCTGCAGTGTATACACTCTTCTGATACGAGATGGTTTGGTGTTAAGATATTTTTCTATTATGATGATGATGATGATCATGAACTTACTAAAAAAAATGCAAATATTACAACAATTTTAAAAAGAAGAAAAAGGCCGGTGATCAATCTAGGGACCCCAATTAAGAATTTTTTTTTATTAACGAGTAACACCCAAGGTACGGTCCTAAAGACTCCCATTAAATGGAAGGTGATTCCACCACCACCGACAAGAGAAATTCACATACGACACAAAATAATTTGATTAAACATGTGTTCCAGGTTAACTAAAAATTTATTTTGTGCTCCCAGGCACATGTTGGCAAACATCTCA
Source organism: Macrothele yani (assembly GCA_039090855.1). NCBI lineage: Eukaryota > Metazoa > Arthropoda > Arachnida > Araneae > Macrothelidae > Macrothele > Macrothele yani. Next base: position 48,324,397 of record CM077004.1, read on the forward strand.
ATAAAATGAAACTTTTGGTGGTTAGGCCAAATAAAAAAGAATTAAACTATGATTTTTAGAGTCCAGAGTATGTTAACAGTCCTAAATAATCCTCTCAGAAACCCTGGTCTGCAAACCAAGTAGTTTTCACCTGTGTGGTTTAGAGGATGAGGGAGGTAAGTGGCACAATTTAGTTACCAGCCTGCCTTACAAAATCATCAAAGGATGTGACCGTTCACTCAAAGAGTGTTAAGAGCTTAATGCTCGATGTGCATATCTGTTACATGTTTGACCTTGAGCTAGATGCTCTTTATAATTTAATTTAGATGGTTAGGAGTGACATTTAAAATTTTTCTTTTTTTCACAATACACTGATTTTGGTCAGTTACCTGGAAAAATCTTTTTCTTACTTTACAGGAAACAAAACAAAAATGTCAAGTCACTGCCAGGACTCCCCACATTAATTATGACAAAAAAATCTATGCATAAGTAAAGTTGCTACTCCTACTGGTTAAACAAAAAAAAAAAAAAAAAAAAAAAAAATAGAATAGGCTATTGGAAGAGGTATGCTCCCCTACCTGAGCCAAAAATCAAATTCCCCACATTTTTCCTAAGGAAAGCATGCCATTTCAATATCCTACTCTGCTGTCACTTTCCTCTCATTTGAGCTAACGTAAAACCCTGTTCTAACAGAAAACCAAAATTAATATACTTCAATCCATTTCTTTGTTTTCTTAAGCTATATCACTGGCATTAACTAGACATTTTTACAAAAAATGCACAATGACATTATATGACATTTGTTGGTTCTGGCCAGACCATTAATTCCAAACATACATTTGCATTTCTTTATTTTCCTCCCCTTTTAATTTCACCCCCCCCCCATTTTTTCTCACCCCTGAATTTTAACCTTTTACATCATTCCATTTCTGATCAAGACACATTTTTTTTTTTTTCAATTTAGGTGGTCCTAATTTTTTCTTTTTTCTCTTCGTTTCTCCTCCTTAAATTTTCCTTTTGATGCCGAATTGGAATTGGTGTTTGTGCTGTCGCTACGAGAGCCAGCATGCCGGGGAAACGGGGCCTGATGTGCTCACGATGCCCTGGTAGGTATTTATTTCCCTCTTCTCCTTTCTTTTTTTTTTTTTTTTTTTTTTTTTTTTACTTGTTTTTAATTTACTCCCGAAGCCAGCTTTTGAAGAGACTCTCTCTCTCTCTCGGCGACAGACAGCAACGATGTTACCAAGCGGGTTACAAAGCGTAATGCCCGCTAGTGCCTCGGGACGATGTCAAGCACTTTTTCGCGCCATCTCTGCAGCAGAGTAATTTTTGAGCCATGGGAAAAAATTGAAAAGAAAAGGATCGTTCCTACCGTTCTTGGGCCATCGCGGCCACACGTTCCCGGTGCTGGAAGGTTACGGCAGGTTCGGCATCCGGACATCCGTCGTGCGGACTCTCAAGGTCTTTAGATGGACTCTCTTACGAAATCTAAGACTAAAGTGTCGAGCAGCACGCTAAAATTCTCCGCTCCTCGCCGAATCCTTTGCGCACATGCCCGAAATGGCGGAAGGCAGTTGGCCTGAAGTTAAGTTAGAAGGTGGAGAGAGAGAGATGCAATTCCCAGAAATCGCTTGCTCGCAGCTTCTCGGAGTCAGGCTTGAACTTTGACCTGACCTCCCAAAAGAAAAGATGGCCGAAGGAATTTCTCTCGGCGCACAGGGATTAGCAGTTGGTAACAGATTTTAAGCATTCTCCTGGAGTTTTACGTATAAATACTTGGCAAAAACCCTTGCAGAGCTGGTGAGAAAGACTCGAAACGTCCGACATCATGACTGCGCCGGATTACGATTTATGATCGTGTTGGAGGAAGCCAAGCTCACGGTGGACCTCCCTTTAAGTTTCTTTTGAACAAAGAAACTCCTGAAAACCCGGGCAAAAATGGTGACCACCTTTACAAAAATTTTTTAAACAAATTAACATTAACGAACATAGTTACAATTAGCTTCGTAACGCATAAAATCGAATTCTCTCTAGCTACAGGTACGACGATCGGAATTACGAAAAAATTGCGTAAAGCAATGATTTGTTATTTTGCCCTGATGCATTAAGCCACAATTTTATTCTTTTACTAAATGACTATTAAATATCCTTGAAGATAGCGCACGCGCAATTAATTTACGAAAGTCACTTCGTTATGGAGCGATCGCCGACCCGCTTTTTCTAACAGTCGCTGCATTATACTATCACTAGTTAATACCCAGTGAGATTCCCACTAAAACCAACTAAATATTAATACTAGGCAAATATTAATTTCGAAAGGTTACTAAATTTTACGCCGTCCCGGTGGCGCAGTGGTCTAAGCGATGGCCTATGATCATTCGTCCAAAAGGGGTCCGGGTTCGAATCCCGGTGAGGCATGGATGTTGTGTTTGTCTTACGGCACTGGTTCTCTCCCTTCCCTGGGACCAGTGACCCTAAATTAGGGACGGGCGACTGCTTTAGCCCATTGAGTTGCTCACGGTGGTCGTTAAACCTCCAATCAAAAAAAAAAAAAAATTTGCGCTCGATACAACGATTTTAATAGACTCTACTGACATATGGCATAAACACGCGTTTTTTCTCATTAGGTACAAATACGATACGATAAAATACTTCATACACTATATGTTTACAAATTACTTTTCAATTATTAAAGCTTACAAATAATATAATAAAGAAACCGCGATAACGACGGTAAATACGGAACTGCAACCTTAAAATTTCTCTTTTTATCGCTACGTTATCCCGACTATCAATAACGCCGAACGCCGCGGCGTCGCCGATAATTTTAAACTGATACATCTAACACTATACATATGTTAGGCCTTCTAAAGCAGAGAATCTGGAACTGAAGAACAGATTCTCTGCTTTAGAAGGCCTAACGTCGGAAGAAGTGGATATTTCGGAAGTTAACAGAAAAGTAACCAAAGCTCTTATGGAAACAGCAACAAAATTAGCTGGGTCTAAGAACAAGTTGCATGTAAACAAATTATCAGGAAAAACCAAAATGTTGATGCAAAAAAGAAGAGAGATGAGGACAACTAAAGAAGATGTGACTTCCAAAGTGGAATATATAGAGCTATGCAAGACAGCACGAAAAAGTATCACTGAAGACGTAAGGAAATTCAACTGTGAGCTAGTGAGGAAAGCAATTGAAAACAACCAAAGCCTAAAGATAGCAAAGGGACATCTCAGTAAGGGAAGAAAACAGATTATGGCTCTGAGAAAAGATGGTTCTATAACAAGAAATAGAGGCAAAATTTTGACAAGAGTGAAAGATTTCTACTCCAAATTATATGAAAGGGATGATACATGTACTCCAGACATCATGAAAGGTACCAGAGTTCTTCCAGTCCTCCCAGCAGAAGTTGCTCATGCAATCAAGAACATGAAGCGGGGGAAAGCTCCAGGAGAAGATGGAATTACTGTAGACATCATACAAGAAGCAAGTGGAGAAATTGAAACAGTACTCGCCCAAATTTTCACTCGATGCCTTAATGAAGGGAAGATTCCTGAGGATTGGAACAATGCTACAATGATCCTGCTACATAAAAAAGGTGACATTGAGGATCTCAGGAACTACAGACCTATCAGCCTCCTATCAGTGGTTTATAAAATCTTCACTAAAGTTCTTTCACACCGCTTGAAGGTAACACTGGACATGGCTCAACCGAGAGAACAAGCTGGATTCAGGAGTGGCTACAGCACAATAGATCATATCCATGTACTGAGAGAACTAATTGAAAGAGCGAGGGAATATGAACTTCCATTGTGCATGGCTTTTATCGATTATGAAAAAGCCTTTGATTCGGTGAAACCATCAGCAGTTACCACGGCTCTGAAATCCTGCGGTATTGAAGATGCATACATTAATATTATTAATAACATCTATGAAAATGCAAGTGCAAAGATTCGGATGTTTGAAAATACAACACACATAAAAATTGGAAAGGGAGTGAGACAAGGTGACACCATATCTCCGAAGCTCTTTAATGCTACATTGGAAAATGTCTTTCAATCACTGAACTGGGAAAACAAAGGGATAAAGATTAATGGAGATTATCTAACCCACCTTCGTTTTGCTGATGACGTAGTCATTTTTGCAACTACCCCATCAGAGCTGCAGAGTATGATCCAGGAACTTGCTGACAAGAGTAAAGAAGTGGGATTAAAAATGAACTTTCAGAAGACAAAAGTGATGTTCAATGCTTTTACAAGAAATGAAGATTTATCGATTGATGGAGAAAAACTGGAGATAACAGATACGTATGTTTATCTTGGACAGCAGATATCAAGTGAGGGTCACATTGATGAAGAAATTAATCGGCGTACAAAACTTGCCTGGAGAGCTTTTGGAAGAAACAGCATAATTTTCAAGAGCAATATGCCATTATGTCTTAAAAGAAAAGTGTTTGATCAATGCATCCTTCCAGTGCTTACGTATGGTGCAGAGACGTGGACCTTAACTAAAAGAGACATACAAAGGCTGCAGACAACTCAAAGAAGCATGGAGAGGTGCATGCTTGGTATAACCAGGAGAGATAAGAAGAGGAACTCGTGGATCCGAAAAATGACGAGAGTGGAAGACATCATGATCAGAGTTAAATCCCTGAAATGGCAATGGGCTGGACATACTGCCAGAAGGACAGACCATAGATGGACGAGCCGAAATTTTAGATTGGATTCCAAGGGACAGGAAAAGACCCAGAAAAAGACCACATGGGAGATGGGTGGATGAAATTCGTAAATATGCGGGAGTGACATGGAGGAGACTGGCACAAGGCAGACCGTTGTGGAGGAAACTTGGGGAGACCTTCGTCCAGCAGTGGATTGATAATGGTTGACGATGATGATGATGATACACTTATGAAACTAAGGCAAATCAATTCATATACTTACTGCATTAAAATAAACCACTAATATCTCTTCCCTGAAAGTAAAAAGTGAACTAAAAAATGCAATGGAAAGAAGAAAAAAACATTGCATGAAGGAAGAACAAAAAACAAACAAACAATATAGCATGATGTCAAACTTCATTTAATCTACTTCCCAACTAGTTACACCTCCCTTAACTAGAAAGAGATATCACAAGGCTAACTTACGTAGACCTATTCACTCAAATATAACTACATACACACTGATCAACATTCCACAGATAAATCAGAAAGAACAGAAAAGAATTTACTTGATTTTTTTTTTTTCTTGACTCTTCAATTCATTTGTTTTTTTAACTCCCTCCTTGCCAAAGGGATTTGAGATCATCTCATGACAAAAAATCTCATTCTCCTTGAGAGTGCGTGGATCGGGTGATGGGTTTTCCGATCCATAAATATTGTCCCATTAATTTAGAGATCGGAAAAACCTCAACAGATCACTTCACAGAGCTTTCCAAGTTGGAGCATAGAAAACTGGGTGGAATATTGATTGCATCTTGCATTCTTTGTGGTATCTATTTAAAGACTCTCCTGCAAGAAGGGAAGATTTCCAACAAAACTGTGGAAAAAAATTATTTCCTGTTAAGTTTTATGTTTCTAGGTGGGTGGATGATGCAGCCATTGCTAATCGTCCTATTGCAATCTTGCCACAGGTTAAAGCATTTGCGAACTCCTACAAGGACAAACCAAAGCTGTCAATGTGCACTAAGTCTTTTCAGACAGTGAAAGAAGCCTGCTGTGATTTTTTTTATGACGGCAAAACTGAGTTTCACTTGTTGCCGCAAAGCTAGAAGCATACTTAGTGTTACCAGACAGATTACCCAATGATTCTTTTTCAAGCATTCGACATAGTGGAAGTTCTTTACGGACTTATGTCTCTGTTCATGAAGAAGGAAGTATTGTACAAAACTGAAAACCAAGTAGAAATGGTTAAACTTGATGTCAACAGCAAGGAAATGTGTACACAAAAGTTTGCATTGGATTTGCAACCTCGGACATCTTGAAGTCGTGTTTGAAGGAAGATAAAGTGAGTGAAACAGATGTTTTGACATTTAAACAGGGGTGCTTAGAGTTTCTGAAAACTTTAGTTAAGAAGATCCAAGTGAACAATCCATTGAAATATCCTTGAAATATCATGTCCAGATGCCTTGATCTGAGATCTGTGCTATATGATGAGGATGAATCAACTAAATCCTTTACTCATCTGCTTCAAAAGCTTTCAAACAAAAATCTTTTGAGTTCAAGTGAGTGCAATTCAGCTTTACTTCAGATGAAACTGTTTCTTAAGGAAATGAAACCAAACTCTCCAGCATTCAAAGAGTGACCGAAAAAGTGAATGTTTGGACTCATTTTATTTCTGCTCGCCTCTCCAAGAACAAGCAATATCGAAACTTGTAAAAAATTGTGAAACTTGTTATGACACTTTCACATGGGCAATCCTCTGTAGAATGGGGCTACTTACTGTTAATAAAGAAATGACTGTAGAAAACATGAAAGCCCAAAGTCTCGTAGCAAGAAGATTTGTGTACGATGACCTAAAAGTTAAGAAGCTTCACGAGTTTGTCATAAAAAAAGGAGCTTATAGCAAGTACATGTGCAAGAATGATGTACCACTAGTACTTCAATGATCTAAAGAGGAAACAAGCCAGCGAGGAGACTTATTTAAAGAGACAACAGGTAAGAGTCTGTAAATGAGCTGAAGTAGAAAAAGGCCAGACTTGAGAAATCAATTAACATTATGTTGCACAAAGCTGATATGGCCATTCGAGCTGAAAAGAAGTCTGATTTTATTCTTTTAGCCAAGTCAAATGCTTATAGGAAAAATGTTAGAGTCGATGCAGTTTCCAAGATATCTGAGGAAATTTATAAAATGTCTGAATCCCTTTAAATTTTTTTATCAAGCTACTGAATAATTTGTTAATATAAAACTATGTTGTATTGTCATTTTTATTTATCTTATTTTTGTTTTGTAATTTACATAACAAACTATCATGCACAATATGAACAGTGAAACTATATTATACTGTATATAGATTCTGAACAGTCAATATTTCTCTAAAGATTTCTACCAACGAATTGTTCTTGTGCAGTTCCGTTCAGTTGCATTTTGTATTTTCATAGTTTGCTCTTTCGTATTTTGTAATATTGTAAAAACTAGATGACTAATTATTGAGAAAGTTAAAGATAATAATAATAAAAAATAAGATTTCCAGTTCTAAGTATTCCAAGTTTTCTAAATGTATTTTTCCTGTTCATTTGTAATATAATACTAATTTTTTTAGCTTGTATATACTTGTTTATTTTTTGTACCTTCATATTTTTCTGTATTAGTGTAAAAATTAAGTAACCTTTGTTTGTAACTAAAAATATAAGGTAATTAAAACAATTAATATTAACGATTATCTGCAAGTGAGTTTGTTTTAATTATTTGAATAACTTGTCATGGAATACAAAAAAAAAAATAATAATAATAATGCAGGTGTAGGGGAGTTGGGAGCCTGCATTAAAAAATGTATATATTTTTTTTAAATAAAAGAAAATATGTAATGTGTATTTTGCCATGATTATATTGTACACTTGTCCCGGAGAAATTGTAGAAAATCCTTGAAATGTCTTCGAAAAAATTTACATGATTTTTTTTTTTAAACTACATCACCCTGATCAGAGTAGGAACAATTACACTTTCATACACAGCCATTTGGGACTTTTTCGAGAACCCATTGTTCCTGTAAAATGCTCCTTAAAGCAGCTATGACTTTGAATGATGAATTTATTTGCCTACTAATTTCACCATCTGAGTTATTTTCTCTGTGAAACATGCTCTTTAAATATACAAATTCATTCACCTGGTCTGTCTCGGTGCGATTTTGAATGATCTTGCACTCAGTACTAACAGTTCCTCCCCCAAAAACCATAACTTTGATTTTGGTTTTTCCCAAACTGTAATTGATTCAAGTAAACAAAAAATTGATTTATAACAAGGTTCGTACTGTCCTTAAAAGTCCTTAAGATCTCCTTATTTTTGATTTCCATTTCTAAGGCCCTTAAAAGACCTTATCTTTTTAAAACAAGTGCTTATCCCCCCCGCTGTCTTATTTTTGTGCTGCAGTAATGGGCATTACAACCTTGTCCCCATTTTTGTTTGTGTGTCTGTAAATATGCTGACCCGTTCACCAGGGGAGCTTTCTTCTAGCTCATTGAAGGGAGATAATTCCCTGGAATGTTCTTTGAAATGATCTCCCTTCAACCCCCCCCCACACACACTTTTCCCATTGTAGCCTGCATGACTTACCTTGTGTGACCTTACCAGTGGGATCAACATCTGTGTTGTCTTTTCAGTGTCAGAGGGTCAAAGCAAAGGTCAAAGGTGGTGTGTGTCCTTCACAATTTATAGTGTCAGTTGTCTCGTGTGGTCTGATCTATCTAGTGTCTACTGCTTTATGCATCTCACCTTGCTTCATTGTTGCTGTGTCTCCTGCTTGTCCTTTCTTTTTTTTTCAGTGTATTTAATTTTGTTCTTTGGTGGCAAAGTAGTTTATATTTGGGGCAAAATGCATGGTAAATGGCCACCAGTGCTGTTTAATCCTCTACATATGTACACACACACACAGTAATATTTCCAGTGACGCAAAATATCAATTGGAGTGTAGGTCCTTAGAAAGTCCTAATTTTTTTTCCCCACAGAAAAGGGTATGAACCCTGTATAAGTTGGACCTATTGTACTGGTAATAAATTTCCAAATTTAATGCAATGAATACATTTCCTAATCACAAAGGCGAGACATTATTGGTATGGTGGACATTGTGTTTTGGGGCACTTATTTGGTGCCTGTACAAGTCCATGCAACAAATTGGTACTTTGTGCATTACAAATCATAAGGAATTTGTCAGGTGCTAGAGTAATGCAATCCATCTGGTAATAAAACAAATTTGAGTGTATGTTCTCTAATTCTAGTCATGTCTTGTATGTGATTCTCCTCTAATTCCATTTGCTCATTCTGGAATGTGCAAAATTTCAGTATCACAGTGTATGTTATGCCTAAGTTTTGCATAGTTATAAAATGATTGACTCGGTAATATCATATTGGCACCATAAATATAAGTGTATTTCTTATATAAGCTACAAATTTATTTTAAAAAATGCTTATGAATAAATGTTGAATTCTCCAAATAGTATAACTATACTAATAATCCGAATTTCTTGGCGTAGAATAGAAATAAAACTTTTCAAGCTTTTGCACATTGGCCAGATAGCTTTTTCAAGGAAGGTAGCTAACTGCAGTTAGCTGTTAACCTTCCTTGAAAAAACCATCTGGCCTATGTACGAAAGCTTGGAAAGTTTTATTTCTATTCTACGCCACAAAGTTCAGATTATTAGTATGGTTATACTATTTAGAGTATAATTGGTGTGCAGTTCCTACTTATTAATTGATGTTGAATTGTCTTGTCTTTGATAAGTTGCTAATCAATTTGTTTTGTATGTGTGTTGAATATATCTTTGTTTTATACTTGCAAGGTCCAGGTCTCTACCATGTTGTCAGATGTGGAGCATCTGGTCATAATGTTAGAAGCAGACCGAGCTTGAAAGCTTCTGCAGTCGGTATGCTGATTTTGGGAAATACAATCACTGTTATTGATGATGTAAGTACATTTCTTGTTTATAATATCCTATTTAAAGGAAAAGAGTAAGAGTATGCTGTATTTCAGATGAGTTTGCAATTCTGGGTATTATTTAACATGAATAGAACAGTGCTGCTACTTCCTCTTTTGTTGAAAATCCAGATATTCAAAGATATTCTACCTGTTGCAGTTCAGCTTACAAGACAGGCTTCTTCATTCATTTGTGGTTTAGAAATATATTGTAACAATTGTCACAATAATGAAAATGTTTTTTTTACATTGTGTATTGGTCCTTAGAAGTGGTGAAAAAGAGTGGTTATTTCACTGTTACAGCTGTTACTCATGTTTGAATTAAAAAGTAAAGTTGAATAAGAAAAAGTTGCATATCAAACATGAGTGACATAGGTAACAATGGTGAAACAACCCCCTCATTTTCCACTACTTTTGAACATTAGTTTGTTTTGCAGTTTTGTCTGCAAAGTATAAATGAGTTTTATAATATTTTGAATAGTTAAAAGAAATTCCTGATCATAATTTTAATGAGTTAATAATTTCCTTTAAGTTTTATCTTTTCACAACTATGTATTCACATGGTGTTCAGACTATTATAGAAACATCTAGAAAAATTACTTTACATATATTTTTAAACCAACATTTTTGTACAAAGTTGCTTACCCCTTTGATGTTCAGGTTGAATTGGCACAAAACAACAAATCCTCAAAGGATGATTACAAAAATAGAGATTAATATTGATCTCCTACATAGTTTTTGCATCTCCTTTGGCAAGAGTTTTACCTTTGTTGTATTGCTACTTTTGTTACAAATGGTTAGTTTTTATGGCAAAATTAACCCTAATTAGGAAATTTATCTTTAGACACTTTTTAAAGTGTAGTTAAATAAGGGCATAAAAATTAACATTAAGCCTCATCTGTGGTTTGAAACCATGGTCAACGGACCTAAACTGTCTACTAACTATGCCAGAGCAAGAACATTTGCACTCGTACTTTACATTTACCTTTGAAAGATTTTTTTTTTCACTCGTTGTTTGAAAAGGAAGGGGGGGGGCTAAAATCATTGGGTGTATTTTAAAAACATATTTACATTATGCTGTTTCATGTATTGTGATGGAAATTTAAGATTGCAGTTCATGGAAAACTGTAGGTACATAGTTACAAGAAAAAGCATACGGCATGGAAGTACCCATGTGCTGACTGCCATTGTGGCTTCACAAGTAGTTTCTAAGGCTGCATTAAGACTGGTTATGAGACTTGGACAGGTAATGACTTGATAGTTTTGTAAATATAAGCTAAATACATAATTATAAATACATCACACTGTGAACACTCAAGAAACACATCATCATCATCATCATTGTCAACCATTATCAATCCACTGCTGGACGAAGGTCTCCCCAAGTTTCCTCCACAACGGTCTGTCTTGTGCCAGTCTCCTCCATGTCACCCCTGCATACTTTCGAATTTCATCCACCCATCTCCCATGTGGTCTTCTTCTGGGTCTTTTCCTGTCCCTTGGAATCCAATCTAAAATTTCGGCTGTCCATCTATGGTCTGTCCTTCTGGCAGTATGTCCAGCCCATTGCCATTTCAGGGATTTAACTCTGATCATGATGTCTTCCACTCTCGTCATTTTTCGGATCCACGAGTTCCTCTTCTTATCTCTCCTGGTTATACCAAGCATGCACCTCTCCATGCTTCTTTGAGTTGTCTGCAGCCTTTGTATGTCTCTTTTAGTTAAGGTCCACGTCTCTGCACCATACGTAAGCACTGGAAGGATGCATTGATCAAACACTTTTCTTTTAAGACATAATGGCATATTGCTCTTGAAAATTATGCTGTTTCTTCCAAAAGCTCTCCAGGCAAGTTTTGTACGCCGATTAATTTCTTCATCAATGTGACCCTCACTTGATATCTGCTGTCCAAGATAAACATACGTATCTGTTATCTCCAGTTTTTCTCCATCAATCGATAAATCTTCATTTCTTGTAAAAGCATTGAACATCACTTTTGTCTTCTGAAAGTTCATTTTTAATCCCACTTCTTTACTCTTGTCAGCAAGTTCCTGGATCATACTCTGCAGCTCTGATGGGGTAGTTGCAAAAATGACTACGTCATCAGCAAAACGAAGGTGGGTTAGATAATCTCCATTAATCTTTATCCCTTTGTTTTCCCAGTTCAGTGATTGAAAGACATTTTCCAATGTGGCATTAAAGAGCTTCGGAGATATGGTGTCACCTTGTCTCACTCCCTTTCCAATTTTTATGTGTGTTGTATTTTCAAACAGCCGAATCTTTGCACTTGCATTTTCATAGATGTTATTAATAATATTAATGTATGCATCTTCAATACCGCAGGATTTCAGAGCCGTGGTAACTGCTGATGGTTTCACCGAATCAAAGGCTTTTTCATAATCGATAAAAGCCATGCACAATGGAAGTTCATATTCCCTCGCTCTTTCAATTAGTTCTCTCAGTACGTGGATATGATCTATTGTGCTGTAGCCACTCCTGAATCCAGCTTGTTCTCTCGGTTGAGCCATGTCCAGTGTTACCTTCAAGCGGTGTGAAAGAACTTTAGTGAAGATTTTATAAACCACTGATAGGAGGCTGATAGGTCTGTAGTTCCTGAGATCCTCAATGTCACCTTTTTTATGTAGCAGGATCATTGTAGCATTGTTCCAATCCTCAGGAATCTTCCCTTCATTAAGGCATCGAGTGAAAATTTGGGCGAGTACTGTTTCAATTTCTCCACTTGCTTCTTGTATGATGTCTATAGTAATTCCATCTTCTCCTGGAGCTTTCCCCCGCTTCATGTTCTTGATTGCATGAGCAACTTCTGCTGGGAGGACTGGAAGAACTCTGGTACCTTTCATGATGTCTGGAGTACATGTATCATCCCTTTCATATAATTTGGAGTAGAAATCTTTCACTCTTGTCAAAATTTCGCCTCTATTTCTTGTTATAGAACCATCTTCTTTTCTCAGAGCCATAATCTGTTTTCTTCCCTTACTGAGATGTCCCTTTGCTATCTTTAGGCTTTGGTTGTTTTCAATTGCTTTCCTCACTAGCTCACAGTTGAATTTCCTTACGTCTTCAGTGATACTTTTTCGTACTGTCTTGCATAGCTCTATATATTCCATTTTGGAAGTCACATCTTCTTTAGTTGTCCTCATCTCTCTTCTTTTTTGCATCAACATTTTGGTTTTTCCAGATAATTTGTTTACATGCAACTTGTTCTTAGAAACAGCTAATTTTGTTGCTGTTTCCATAAGAGCTTTGGTTACTTTTCTGTTAACTTCCGAAATATCCACTTCTTCCGATGTTAGACCTTCTAAAGCAGAGAATCTGTTCTTCAGTTCCAACTTGAAAGTATTATGGTGTTTTTTAAGGTTGGTTATGTCAATACATTTTGTTTGTCTTATGAGCTTGCCACGTTCCAGTTTAGTGTTGAGGTGCATCTTACATCTCACCAATCTATGGTCACTACCTGTGTTGAACTTGTTCAGCACACTGCAGTCTTCGATGACGAATTTTTTGTTACACATAATAAAATCAATTTCACTTGTCGTCCCAATTGGATGTCTCCATGTCCATTTCCTGTGTGGCTTTTTCTTGAAAAAGGAATTCAAGATGAAAAATCCTTCTGCCTCTGCAAACTCAACGAGAGTATTTCCACGCTGGTTTCTGTTGCCGTGACCGAATTTACCTACTGAAGTTTCATTCTGTTGCCGGTGCCCTATTTTTGCATTGAAATCTCCCATAATTATCTTCAAGTGCTGCTTACCTTTATTATTTAGATGACGAATTTCCTCATAAAATTCTTCAATTTCTTCTTCAGGATGACTTGTGGTGGGTGCATAAGTTTGAATAATCTGAGCCTGGTATCTTCTCGATAGTTGGATAACGAGTCGTGCAGCTCTGTCAGAGGAACTTTCAACTTCTACCACTTTATCCTTCAGTTTCTTGTTTATTATAAATCCAACACCACTAGTTCTGCCAGTATCTGTCCCACGATAATAGAAGACCTTGGCTACCTACAACGGACGCTCCCTATCTTCTGATTCAAGGCTTCTTGAATTGGAAGAGGAACTACAAAGGATCAAGTGGGACATCGTCGGGCTAAGTGAGGTAAGGAGAAAAGGAGAAGATCTCATTGAACTGAAAAGAAACACATATAGCATATTAAATCCATTAATTTTTGGTGGCGTAGTAAGTACAAAGATTCGCCAAGCTTTTGCACTCCACTGGGAGGCTTTCTCAAGGCAGTGATAGACATAAAAATGCAGGGAATTGGAACACGTATGGAACAAAGATTATTTTTGAAAATAATGTCGTTGACATCACGAGCGTATTACGCGAATTTTTATCACTATTATACGGTGTCACTACGTTCTTCCCTCTTTTAATAATGCATGCCAAGCTCTTGGTAGTTCAGTAGAAACGATATCATTGCACGCTAGTTTGCTGGATAAGATTTTGAAAGTTTACCTGATGGCAGTCTCTTTAAAGTTTGTGAATGGAGCAATTCTTCTAATATTATTCCATAGAGGAGTAGTCGATGAATGCATTACTTCTCTGTCGAGGGCTGTATTCTGCATGTCCTGGTTGACACTTCGTACATGCTCTTTACATCTAGTGTCCAAGGAATGCTTTGTCATTCTGATATACACTGACGGGGAAAAAAAAAATCCCTACACCATGAAAAAATAGTTGTAGAGGAATGAAATGGCGGCAATACATTTGTATAGGTAACATATTTAATCGATTAAGGTTTCAAGATCACAGCTTACTGCAAGCGCGAGAAGAGCCATTTTAAATGTGAAATGCTGGTACATTAATAACTGGTGTAACCGCCAGAATGTTGAATGCAAGTACGCAAACATTCATGCTTTGTGTCGTACAGGTGCTGGATGTCAGTTTGTGAGATGGAGTTCCATGCCTGTTGCACTTGGTCTGCCAATACAGGGACTGTTAATGCTGGTTGGGGGTGACGCTGGAGTTGTCGTCCAATGATGTCCCATACGTGCTCGATTGGTGAAAGATCTGGTGATCTAGAAGGCCACGGCAACATGTCTGCACTCTGTAGAGCATGTTGGGTTACAACAGCTGTATGCGAGCGAGCGTTATCCTGTTGGAAAACTCCCCTGGAATGCTGTTCATGAATGGCAGCACAACAGGTTGAATCACCAGACCGACGTACAACTGTGCCATCAGGGTGCATGGGATAACTAAGAGAGTGTTCCTGCTGTCATAGGAAATTGCTCCCCAGACCATAACACCAGGTGTAGGTCCAGTGTGTCTCAGCCGCAGACAGGTTGGTTGCAGGCGCTCACCTGCCCTCCTAACCAACACACGGCCATCACTGGCACCCAGGCAGAACCGGCTTTCATCAGAAAACACAACAGATCTCCACTCCGTCCTCCAATGAGCTCCAGCTTGATACCACTGACGTCGCAAACGGCTGTAGTTTGGAGTAAGCGGAATGCACGCTACAGGGCGTCTGGCTCGGAGCTGTCCTTCAAGTAACCGATTTGTAACAGTTCGTTGTGTCATTGTGGTGGCAACTGCAGCTCGAATTGCTGCCGCAGACGCGGTACGATGCGCCACGGCCATACGCCGTACACGGCGGTCTTTCCTCTCAGTAGTGCCACGTGGCCGGCAGGAACCCGGTCTTCTTGAGGCAGTACCTTCCTTTGACCACCGCTGCCAACAATCGTGCACAGTGGCTACATTCCTGCCAAGTCGTTCTGCAATATTGCGGAAAGAAAATCCACCTTCTCGTAGCCCTATTACGCGATCTCGTTCAAACTCCGTGAGCTGTTGATAATGGCTTCGTCGTCTTAAAGGCATTCTTGATTAACATCAACACCCTACGTCGAATCTCAACGATAACTAACGCTCACGAACGTTACAGCGCGTATTTACAGCAAACCTGCTTTGCATGTTCCGAGGAGCGCTACTAGCACCACACGTATGCGCCGAGCACAAAATTTGCATTGACGTCATCTTACAGATGTACTCTCACCGCCTACCAACTGTCGTTTATCTAACACAACCTCTTCTTGGTGTTGGGATTTTTTTCCCGTCAGTGTATAATGTTTCCGTGTTGTCAGGATATACTATATATATATATATATATATATATATATCATCGTCGACCATTATCAATCCACTGCCGGACGAAGGTCTCTCCAAGCCTCTTCCACAAAGGTCTTTCTTGTGCCAGTCTCCTCCATGTTACTCCCTCATACTTTTGAATTTTATCCACTCATCTTCCATGTGGTCTTCTTCTACATGGGTCTTTTCATGTCCCTTGGAATCCAATCTAAAATTTCGACTGTCCATCGGTGGTCTGTCATTCTGGCAGTATGTCCAGCCCATTGCCATTTCAGGGATTTTACTCTGATCATCATGTCTTCCATTCTTGTCATTTGTCTGATCCACAAGTTTCTCTTCTTATCTCTCCTGGTTACACCAAGCATGCACCTCTCCATGCTTCTTTGAGTTGTCTGCAGTTTTTGTATGTCTCTTTGAGTTAAGGTCCACGTCTCTGCACCATACGTAAGCACTGGAAGGATGCATTGATCAAACACTTTTCTTTTCAGACATAATGGCATATTGCTCTTGAAAATCATACTGTTTTTCCAAAAGTTCTCCAGGCAAGTTTAATACGCCAATTAATTTCTTCATCAATGTGACCCTCACTTGAATCTGCTGTCCAAGATAAACGTAAGCATCTGTTATCTCCAGCTTTTCTCCATCAATCGATAAATCTTCATTTCCTGTAAAAGCATTGTACATCACTTTTGTCTTATGAAAGTTCCTTTTTAATCCCACTTCTTTACTCTCGTCAGCAAGTTCCTGGATCATACTCTGCAGCTCTGATGGTGTAGTTGCAAAAATGACTGTCATCAGCAAAACGAAGGTGAGTTAGATAATCTCCATTAATCTTTATCCCTTTGTTTTCCCAGTTCAGTGATTGAAAGACATTTTCCAATGTGGCATTAAAGAGCTTCGGAGATATGGTGTCACCTTGTATCGCTCCCTTTCCAATTTTTATGTGTGTTGTATTTTCAAACAGCCGAATCTTTGCACTTGCATTTTCATAGATGTTATTAATAATAATGTATGCTTCTTCAACACCGCAGGATTTCAGAGCCATTGTAACTGCTGATGGTTTTACTGAATCAAAGGCCTTTTCATAATCGACAAAAGCCATGCACAATGGAAGTTCATATTCCCTCGCACTTTCAATTAGTTCTCTCAGTACGTGGATATGATCTATAGTGCTGTAGCCACTCCTGAATCCAGCTTGTTCTCACGGTCGAGCCATGTCCAGTGTTACCTTCAAGCGGTGTGTAAGAACTTTAGTAAAGATTTTATAAATCACTGATAGGAGGCTGATAAGTCTGTAGTGTTCCTGAGATCCTCAATGTCACCTTTTTTATGTAGCAGGATCATTGTAGCGTTGTTCCAATCCTCGGGAATCTTCCCTTCATTAAGGCATTGAGTGAAAAATTGGGCGAGTACTGTTTCAATTTCTCCACTTGCTTCTTGTATGACGTCTACAGTAATTCCATCTTCTCCTGGAGCTTTTGCCCACTTCATGTTGTTGATTGCATGTGCAACTTCTGCTGGGAGGACTGGAAGAACTCTGGTACTGGTACCTTTCATAATGTCTGGAGTACATGTATCATCCCTTTCATATAATTTTGAGTAGAAATCTTTCACTCTTGTCAAAATTTCGCCTCTATTTCTTGTTACAGAACCATCTTCTTTTCTCAGTGCCATAATCTGTTTCCTTTCCTTACTGAGATGTGCTTTTGCTTTCTTTAGATTTTAGTTGTTTTCAGTTGCTTTCCTAACTAGTTCACAGATGAATTTCCTTACATCTTCAGTGATACTTTTTTTGTACTGTCTTGCATAGCTCTTTATATCCCACTTTGGAAGTCACATCTTCTTTAGTTGTCCTCATCTCTCTTCTGTTTTGCATCAACATTTTGGTTTTTCCTGATAATTTGTTCACATGCAACTTGTTCTTAGACCCAGTTAATTTTGTTGCTGTTTCCAGAAGAGCTTTGGTTACTTTTCTGTTAACTTCAGAGATGTCCACTTCTTCTGATGTTAGACCTTCTAAAGCAGTGAATCTGTTCTTCAGTTCCAACTTGAAGGTATTATGGTGTTTTTTAAGGTTGGTTATGTCAATACATTTTGTTTGTCTTATGAGCTTGCCACATTCGAGTTTAGTATTGAGGTGCATCTTACATCTCGCCAATTTATGGTCACTACCTGTGTTGAACTTGTTTAGCACACTGCAGTCTTCTATGACTAATTTTGTTGTTACACATAATAAAATTAATTTCACTTGACCATCCATTGGGATGCCTCCATGTCCATTCCCTGTGTGGCTTTTTCTTGAAAAAGGAGTTCATGATGAAAAATCCTTCTGCCTCTGCAAACTCTAAGAGTGTATTTCCACGCTTGTTTCTATTGCCATGACCAAATTTACCTACTGAAGTTTCATTCTGTTGCCGTTGCCCTATATTTGCATTGAAATCTCCCATAATTATCGGTGCTGCTTGCTTTTATTATTTAGATGATGAATTTCCTCATAAAATTCAATTTCTTCAGGATGACTTGTGGTGGGTGCATAAGTTTGAATAATCTAAGCCTGGTATCTTCTCGAGAGTTGGATAACGAGTCTTACAGCTCTGTCAGAGGAACTTTCAACTTCTACAACTTTATCCTTCAGTTTCGTGTTTATTATAAATCCAACACCACTAGTTCTGCCAGTATTTGTCCCATGATAGTAGAAGAGATGTCCACTTTTCAGTTCAATGAGATCTTCTCCTTTTCTCCTTACCTCACTTAGCCCGACAATGTCCCACTTGATCCTTTGTAGTTCTTCCAATTCAAGAAGCCTTGAATCAGAAGATAGGGAGCGTCCATTATACGTAGCCTAGGTCAGCATCAGATGGCAGCCTAGTCCGGTCCTCCGGGGATTCTTAGCACCCTCTGCCTTCATGTCGCACTGGCTGCTGCCTTGGCCAGGTACATTCCAGCTGCCGGAGACTGAGGGCCAAGATTTAAGTTGTGGAATCATTTTGGAGGGTTTGGCCATAGCTCACCACGCTGGCCAAGTGGGTTGGTGAGTGTGGGATAGAATTTCCTCTAATCCCGATGGTATAGTTATACCGCTATTGGCGGTCGTCAGAGCCCCTTTAGTGGGAACAGGATGCACCACGAGAAGGCTGGGTTGACATTATATATAGTATAGTACTTAGACTGCTAGAAGATCTCATCTTTCTAAATTGTATCGAGAAACGCAGAGTGTGCATCCGCTACCATGACTACATATTCTTCATATGGGAACGCGAAGCAGATGAATAAAATCATTTCATGCACAAGATAAACAAACTACACAATACGATAAAGTTCACCATGGAGCTTGAAGTAGATGGGGCATTGAATTCTCTATACATCGCACTCAGAAGAAACAAAACATCCAACTTCGATTTTGAAGTTTATTATAAACAGACTGCAGTGCCGAACCTTGTTCCTCCTGATTCGCACTGCCCAAAAGAGAGTTCAAACTTTCTGCTTTTATAGCATGGTTCTATAGAGCGTATAACATATGCAAACCAGACTCCTTAAATAATAAGGAAATTCATAATATTTATAGCAAAGTTCTAAAAGCTGGATATAAGAAAGATGACCTAGACAGAATACACAGAACTGTAAAAAATTGTATAACGTCAGCAATAACGAAATCGCCTAGTAAGATGATGAGATTCGCAGGATCCATCACATATGTTCCAGGCTTTACATATTCATTAAAGAATTTATTACACAAATACAACATATTGATTGCACTGAACTACCCGACCCCGTTATCACATATGATATCAAGTTGCAAAGAGAGACGGTGCGAGAAAGAAAAGGCAGGTGCGTACACTATAGCATTGGTATATCCTGACAACATGGAAAAGTTATATGTCGGAATGACAAAGCGTTCCTTGGACACAAGATGTAAAGAGCATGTACGAAGTGTCAACCAGGACATGCAGAATACAGTCCTCACCAGAGAAGTCATGCATTCATCAGCTACTCCTCTATGGAATAATATTAGAATTACCCCATTCACGAACTTTAAAGAGACTGCCATCAGGGAAACTGTCGAAATACTATCCAGCAAACTAGCGTGCAATGATATAGTTTCTACTGAACTACCAAGAGCTTGGCATGCATTATTAAAAGAGGAAGCACATCGCGACACACTGTATAATTGTGTGATAAAAATTCGTGTAATAAGCTTGTGATGTCAACGACGTTATTTTCAAAAATCTTTGTTCCTCACGTGTTCCAATTACCTGCATTTTGATGTGTACCATTGCCTTGAGAAAGCCTCCCAGTGGTGTGTGAAAGCTTGGCGAGTCTTTGTACTTACTACGCCACAAAAATAAACTGAATTAATACTGTTAGATCTTACCTTTACAGGCTGATGTGGCCGCGGCACCAGATGTGTCGCGTGCAGTAAAGCACCCTATATATCTCCACCAAATAAATAAGAATAAAAATAAAAAAATTAAGGAAAATTTTGTAAAAATTTTGCCCTGCTCTTCTGCTGCTCGAGGCTAGTAAGGAGTCCTACTTACGTTGACAACCGAAAATTATTCAACAACAAATTATTTGATTCCACTAAATAATAACTTCCCATAATTATAGCAAATTAATTATTAACTTCCCGCAAAACCTGCACCGCGATTGGGCGTGGATGCCTGGATTTAACTCCAGCACGTCCCAATCTACCGAAAAGTCACAGCAACGCGCACACACACACACACACTCGAAAAGATACCCGGCGCTCATTTCATGCACGCTTGACATTTTATATTCAACAGTATATTATATACACTGCCACCTTTATCCATGAAGTGGCACAAAAATCGGCTGAGATTAATGTATGGCAGGCTGCTCTATTGGCAGCATAAATATGTACAATGATTTAGACACTCTATCGCTGTTTAAAACGATAACACTGATTTAACTCTGATTTAACAATTACCACTGATTCAAACACTGTTCACTGATGAGATTCTAGCATGCACAATAAAAAAAAAATAGATCAAAGGAAACATATGTGAGAGATTACCCAAAACATTTAAATACACACTTTAAAAAACAAGAATTTAGTACGAGCGTGGGTACCAGTGATTAAAATGATACAGTAATTTCCATGACTGCCGCAATTTAATTATAAGCTATATATATATATATATATATATGGGATGTAAGGTCAGGTGATGCGTAACATCGCAGCCTCTCCTTGACAAATGTCAACCCCGCCTTCTCGTGGTACATCCTGTTCCCACTAAAGGGGCTCTGACGACTGCCAATAGCGGTATAACTATACCATCGGGATTAGAGGAAATTCTATCCCACACTCACCAACCCACTTGGCCAGCGTGGTGAGTTATGGCCAAACCCCTCCAAAATGATTCCACAACTTAAATCTTGGCCCTCAGTCTCCGGCAGCTGGAATGTACCTGGCCAAGGCAGCGGCCAGTGCGACATGAAGGCAGAGGGTGCTAAGAATCCCCGGAGGACCGGACTAGGCTGCCATCTGATGCTGACCTTGGCTACGTATAATGGACGCTCCCTATCTTCTGATTCAAGGCTTCTTGAATTGGAAGAGGAACTACAAAGGATCAAGTGGGACATCGTCGGGCTAAGTGAGGTAAGGAGAAAAGGAGAAGATCTCATTGAACTGAAAAGTGGACATCTCTTCTACAATCGTGGGACAGATACTGACAGAACTAGTGGTGTTGGATTTATAATAAACAAGAAACTGAAGGATAAAGTTGTAGAAGTTGAAAGTTCCTCTGACAGAGCTGCAAGACTTGTTATCCAACTCTCGAGAAGATACCAGGCTCAGATTATTCAAACTTATGCACCCACCACAAGTCATGCTGAAGAAGAAATTGAAGAATTTTATGAGGAAATTCGTGATCTAAATAATAAAGGTAAGCAGCACTTGAAGATAATTATGGGAGATTTCAATGCAAAAATAGGGCAACGGCAACAGAATGAAACTTCAGTAGGTAAATTCGGTCACGGCAACAGAAACCAGCGTGGAAATACTCTCGTTGAGTTTGCAGAGGCAGAAGGGTTTTTCATCTTGAACTCCTTCAAGAAAAAGCCACACAGGAAATGGACATGGAGACATCCAAATGGGACGACAAGTGAAATTGATTTTATTATGTGTAACAAAAAATTCGTCATAGAAGACTGCAGTGTGCTAAACAAGTTCAACACAGGCAGTGACCATAGATTGGTGAGATGTGAGATGCACCTCAACACTAAACTCGAACGTAGCAAGCTCATAAGACAAACAAAATGTATTGACATAACCAACCTTAAAAAACACCATAATACCTTCAAATTGGAACTGAAGAACAGATTCTCTGCTTTAGAAGGCCTAACATCGGAAGAAGTGGATATTTCTGAAGTTAACAGAAAAGTAACCAAAGCTCTTATGGAAACGGCAACAAAATTAGCTGGGTCTAAGAACAAATTGCATGTGAACAAATTATCAGGAAAAACCAAAATGTTGATGCAAAAAAGAAGAGTGATGAGGACAACTAAAGAAGATGTGACTTCCAAAGTGGAATATATAGAGCTATGCAAGACAGTACGAAAAAGTATCACTGAAGACGTAAGGAAATTCAACTGTGAACTAGTAAGGAAAGCAATTGAAAACAACCAAAGCCTAAAGATAGCAAAGGGACATCTCAGTAAGGGAAAAAAACAGATTATGGCACTGAGAAAAGATGGTTCTATAACAAGAAATAGAGGCGAAATTTTGACAAGAGTGAAAGATTTCTACTCCAAATTATATGAAAGGGATTATATGTGTACTCCAGACATCATGAAAGGTACCAGTACCACAGTTCTTCCAGCCCTCCCAGCAGAAGTTGCACATGCAATCAAGAACATGAAGCGGGGAAAAGCTCCGGGAGAAGATGGAATTACTGTAGACATCGTACAAGAAGCAAGTGGAGAAATTGAAACAGTACTCGCCCAAATTTTCACTCGATGCCTTAATGAAGGGAAGATTCCTGAGGATTGGAACAATGCTACAATGATCTTGCTACATAAAAAAGGTGACATTGAGGATCTCGGGAACTACAGACTTATCAGCCTCCCATCAGTGGTTTATAAAATCTTCACTAAAGTTCTTTCACACCGCTTGAAGGTAACACTGGACATGGCTCAACCGAGAGAACAAGCTGGATTCAGGAGTGGCTACAGCACAATAGATCATATCCACGTACTGAGAGAACTAATTGAAAGAGCGAGGGAATATGAATTTCCATTGTGCATGGCTTTTATCGATTATGAAAAAGCCTTTGATTCAGTGAAACCATCAGCAGTTGCAATGGCTCTGAAATCCTGCGGTATTGAAGATGCATACATTAATATTATTAATAACATCTATGAAAATGCAAGTGCAAAGATTCGGCTGTTTGAAAATACAACACACATAAAAATTGGAAAAGGAGTGAGACAAGGTGACACCATATCTCCGAAGCTCTTTAATGCTACATTGGAAAATGGCTTTCAATCACTAAACTAGGAAAACAAAGGGATAAAGATTAATGGAGATTATCTAACCCACCTTCGTTTTGCTGATGACATAGTCATTTTTGCAACTACCCCATCGGAGCTGCAGAGTATGATGCAGGAACTTGCTGACAAGAGTAAAGAAGTGGGATTAAAAATGAACTTTCAGAAGACAAAAGTGATGTTCAATGCTTTTACAAGAAATGAAGATTTATTGATTGATGGAGAAAAGCTGGAGATAACAGACACGTACGTACGTTTATCTTGGACAGCAGATATCAAGTGAGGGTCACATTAGTGAAGAAATTAATTGGTGTACAAAACTTGCCTGGAGAGCTTTTGGAAGAAACGGCATAATTTTCAAGAGCAATATGCCATTATGTCTTAAAAGCAAAGTGTTTGATCAATGCATCCTTCCAGTGCTTACGTATGGTGCAGAGACGTGGACCTTAGCTAAAAGAGACATACAAAGGCTGCAGACAACTCAAAGAAGCATGGAGAGGTGCATGCTTGGTGTAACCAGGAGAGATAAGAAGAGGAACGCGTGGATCCGAAAAAGGAAAAGGGTGGAACACATGATCAGAGTAAAATGCCTGAAATGGCAATGGGGTGGACATACTGCCAGAAGAACAGACCATCGATGGACAGCCGAAATTTTAGATTGGATTCCAAGGGACAGGAAAAGACCCAGAAGAAGACCACATGGAAGATGGGTGGATGAAATTCGAAAGTATGCGGGAGTGACATGGAGGAGACTGGCACAAGACAGACCGTTGTGGAGGAAACTTGGGGAGACCTTCGTCCAGCAGTGGATTGATAATGGTTGACAATGATGATGATGATATATATATAGCAAAAGCAAATTATGTGAATAAACAAAAACCTTTGAACAAATTTGAAATTCCATAGCGCCAGAGGCTGCATAAAAGAAAGATCAAATAACAATAGTGCAAAACAAAGCAAAATTTAGAACAAGAAAAACAAACAAATAAGAAAAAGATCAGCCATCACCAAATCCATCACCCGAACCAGGCTAGCTTCAAGCAATGAAAAATACCGAACATAAGAGTGCAGGGAAGCATATTAATGACGCTCCTTGTCGGTTTCTTCAAGGGCAAGCAACAAGTTAATCACTCACTAATCTACTGAGACCAGAGATTTCTCTGGTGTGAAGATGCATACATTAATATTATTAATAACATCTATGAAAATGCAAGTGCAAAGATTTGGCTGTTTGAAAATACAACACACGTAAAAATTGGAAAGGGGGGAGACAAGGTGACACCATATCTCCCAAGCTCTTTAATGCCACATGGAAAATGTCTTTCAATCACTGAACTGGGAAGACAAAGGGATAAAGATTAATGGAGATTATCTAGCCCACCTTCGTTTTGCTGATGTCGTAGTCATTTTTGCAACTACCCCATCAGAGTTGCAGAGTATGATCCAGGAACTTGCTGACAAGAGTAAAGAAGTGGGATTAAAAATGAACTTTCATAAGACAAAAGTGATGTACAATGCTTTTACAGGAAATGATTTATCGATTGATGGAGAAAAGCTGAAGATAACAGATACGTACGTTGTCTTGGACAGTAGATATCAAGTGAGGGTCACATTGATGAAGAAATTAATCAGCATATAAAACTTGCCTGGGGAGTTTTTGGAAGAAACAGCATAATTTTCAAGAGCAATATGCCATTATGTCTTAAAAGCAAAGTGTTTGATCAATGCATCCTTCCAGTGCTTACGTATGGTGCAGAGACGTGCACCTTAACTAAAAGAGACATACAAAGGCTGCAGACAACTCAAAAAGCATGGAAAGGTGCATGCTTGGTGTAACCAGGAGAGATAAGATGAGAAACTCGTGGATCCGAAAAATGAAAAGGGTGGAACACATGATCAGAGTAAAATGCCTGAAATGGCAATGGGCTGGACATATACTGCCAGAAGGACAGACCATCGATGGACAGCCGAATTTTAGATTGGATTCCAAGGGACAGGAAAAGACCCAGAAGAAGACTACATGTTAGATGGGTGGATGAAATTTGAAAGTGTGCGGGAGTAACATGGAGGAGACTGGCACAAGACAGACCATTGTGGAAGAGGCTTGGAGAGACTATTGTCCAGCAGTGGATTTATAATGGTTGACAATGATGATCATGATATAATATACATATACATAGTCAAACCTTGTTAAACTTCCATATTTTGTTCATGCTAAAGTGAAGGTATGCAAGGGTGGCAGTTTAGAAGTTCATGTAAAAGGGTAAAATTAATTGAATGACAGTATAAGTATGAAATATAATACAAACATACATTCTTATGTATCAGATCTCAAATCCTGGAATGTGATGTATCGGATCTCTAATTCTGAAAACGTAGATCATGATGAAAATTCTTAAAAACAAGTTTGTCTTTTTACATTTTATTATATCCATGGGTGCAAGTTTTCCGTCCAGAGGACGGAATTCCGTCTTTTGAAAATATCCGAAGACGGAAGTGGGACGGAAGAAAATATCAGTAAAAATAATTTCCAAATACCGAAATTTTTGGGCTAAGAGCCGCGGCTCTTATGCCGAAGTGGCCCTTATGCCGAATTTGTTTTCGAAAAGACTGTTTCTGCGCTCCTTTTTTTTTTTCATGCAGATGCTTAGTAAATTTTTTCAAAGAACGTTTTTTTCTACAAACTCAACTGTGATAGTTTTATTTCCTTTTTCTTCTCATACGTTAGACACGTCTATTGAAAAGATAACTCCGCTCCGCTGATGTTGGTTTAGAACGGAAAGTGGGGGAGGGGGGGGACGGGAAAACACTCTGGTAGGTGTAGGTCTTAAGGACCGGAGGTTTGTTTGTGAAAGGAATGTCTGATCCAAATGCCCTTTGCATGGGAGTGGGGGAAGCACATCCCGTGGCAGTAGCATGGAATGCTAATAGATGGGGGGATGGAATGGAGACATAAGCACACAAACCAGTAGCGTGACTTCCGAGCTTAAGAACATGAACAATGCAAAAGCCTGCCCCAGGATGATTCCAGCGATATTCCATTAGTAGTAAGCCAGTGACCTTGACCTATTCCAAACAATACTGGTGGGACGACAGACAAATTCTGTTCACTCTTCTTGGTTCATCTGGCAATAAATTTGTTAAATATTTAGAAAGCTGCATTGAAGCGGCAAAACGTTCTCCTGATTTAAAGCAGAGAACATGAAAAAGATTGTGACAAGTAATGATGTTAACAATGGGTAATTAATTTAATACTTGGCTGAAGATAAAATCATTTCACAAACGCAAAAGAAGGGAGAGTTTCGTATTCATGTAAAAGTGGACGGAGCTCAACGCGAAGGCTGAGTAAAAGTAGGTCAAACCACTTAAAAGAAAAAGCGAGACAGCGGAGACCGCTGTTTTTCGAAGTGATTGGCGGGGGGGGGGGGGAATCAGTGAACACGTGCGAGGCAGCTGGTAAAAGGAAGCGTGGGAGGGATGTGTCAACTACCCCATTTAGCAGCTGCATAAAGAAAAGCAACTACATTCTAACAAAAAACATCTGTAGATGAGAAAAAAGCATAACAAAGATAGAAGGAACATGTTATTAAAGAAAACATTAATCGAAAGCATTACAAGTGATAATTTATAAGTTAATTACTTCTAAGACGGAGGATTCTATTGCGGTGAACAGAGAACCATCCTGTAGCAGACATCCACATTGAATGGAATTTAGACAATTGTGCGGTTTTACGGGCAATTCAATATTCTAATAGGAGTCTTAAGATTAACTGTTATTTATATTGATTACATATATGGTTTTGAGCAATTTAATAAGGGCAAACAAATAACGTCATTAGCATTATTAAAAAAATGCACAAATAAAAGCTTTTGCCAGTATGAAAAAATAAGTGCATATAAAGTAGATCGACACTGAGTTTCTGAATTAGCCTTTGAAGTATACATATAATTACGTTGGGTGTGAATTAATTCATGAAAATAAGGAAGATAATTTAGTTTTCTGAGCAGCACCACGATTTCATAGCTGCGGCCCCTATGCCGGTGTGGCCCTTACGGCAACTTTTGCTTCCAAGATTGCAAAATTTCTCACCTGCGGCTCTTAGTCCGAAAATTACGGCGTGTATTTTGCTTTTTTCCCTTTCTATCCATACCCTCTACTCCGGAACGTTAGTACGCCATCGGCAACCACGCTCGTACCGTAGTACCTCGTTTATCGTAAACTCGGAGTAGCAGTGGCGCCTAATGCATTCTGGGTAAGAGGGGCATTCTGGTCGAAGAGGAATCGAGGAGCAGCTCCGTTGGAGGTTCTACACCGATCCTCGCCTACGTCGTAACCCCCCCCCAACCCAACCCAACCTCGCCCGTTCCTGGCTTTCTCTTCACTATGTGTACGTCACACACCATAACCGGCTCACCCATCGAGCTTGTATTAGGTGGAGACACCACTGGCTGTGCCGCCATTGGTCACAGCTAATCTTTGGAGTGAGTCGTACCAGTCGATCTTGCCGTATTTTACGCGTGTGGTAAATTTGTGATTCCTTTTTTCAACATGCAGTCAGCTATTGAATTCATAGATTCGAAAAATACGTTAGCTTTGAACGATAGCAGTGTTAAAAATAAGTGGCGATGGGAATGGTTAGATGAGACTGATTCCCATGACGTCAAATTTGGTTCTTGGTGCCGGAAAATTAAGGAACCGGGATTTTGCTTTTGTGTTTTATGCAGCAGAAAGTTAAACTATGGAAGCAATGGTAAAAAAAGTGCTGTTCAAACACAGTAAGGATGCTGATCATCAAAAGTGTGTACGAGCACAGCAGCATACACAAACATTGCCTGGAGTCGCTCCTGTTCAGGCCAAAGCATCAATATCTGACAGAATTGCACATCAGAAAGCAGTTCTGACTGCATTTTTATGCGAAAACACGCTGCCATTCGATTTGGCACCACAGTTAGTTGAGCTATCTAAGCATCTTGCAGGTGATAAGTTAGCACTTTCTAAATTGAAAATGTCCAGGACTACTGCAACCTACATCAACACACATGGTACTGCAAAGTGCATGAGAAAGGAGTTAGTCCAACAGTTGAAGGGAAATTTTTTCTCCTTGAACATAGATGAAGCTACGAATAATACAATGGACAAGATCATCAATGTAATGGTACGATTCTATGATAAGGAGCAAAAGAAAACAGTCACAGATCTTCTTGGATCAAAAAAAGAAAATGTTGCCACGGCTGTCAACATTTTCCAAAAGGTGAAGGAACTTCTTTCAGAAAATTATTTAGCCTTCACTCAAGTGATAAGTTGTCTGATGGATAACTGCAACACAATGCGGGGATGTAGGGGCGGAGTGGAGACTTTAATGAGAAAGGAAAACCCAAATCTTCTGGATATTCATGGAGATGTTGTGCATATAGTGCACAATTCTGCAAAACAATTTTTTCAGAAATTCGATATGTTTATTGAGGGTTTTGCAAGCGATGTTTGTTATGATATTCAGGATTCTCCCAAGGCCAAACAGTTATTCTCTGAAATACAAGTTTTGCTAAATTCAAGTTCAGCGAAGCAAATTTTAAGGCCCACTGAAACACGTTTTCTGCAGATGTTAACCACTTGCGCCAGACTCCATGAGTTACGTGATGCCTTGATTGTGTATTATTATAGCTTTTTGTCAAATGAGGAACAGAAGAGTGGAAGTGTAGATGCACTTTTGAGTAATGTTTATAAGACTCGAAAAGTGTCTGATGCTCAGCGCAGCCGCATACATGTAATTCAGTACCATCTTGCAAAACAAAAACAGACAGCAGCTGGTAAAGTACGAAAAGACAGAATTTTGCTTTCTCTGATCCACCTCCAGCAAAAATTCTCGTTGTTCCTGAACTTTTACAGGGGTGGGTATATTGTCCAAGTTCCATTCATTCGTAAAAATGTTTCAATGTGAGGCACCTATGATGCACCGAATCCACTGTGAAATGTTTGTCCTGTTCAAGGAATTTTTGTCATTATTCATCAAAGTTGAATTTATTCCAGAGAGCAGCGTTATTGAACTTCTGAGTGTTGATGTCAAAAATACAGAAATACAGCTTGCTGATAAATTTTTGAGTGTTGGAAAGTT
The DNA here is from genome assembly GCA_039090855.1 of Macrothele yani. Lineage (NCBI taxonomy): Eukaryota > Metazoa > Arthropoda > Arachnida > Araneae > Macrothelidae > Macrothele > Macrothele yani. The sequence goes on from CM077004.1 coordinate 48,353,723, forward strand.
AATTGGATCTCTGCATTTTATAAAAATTTAAGACACGCATATCAAAATACTGCAATATATATGATGAAAAACTTGCCACTCAATAATAAAGTGTTGATTTGGCTTTCGGTACTGCATCCAAAGCAGCGGAGATGCAACACTACTTTATCAGCATTTGACAAATTAAGCGAGTGCTTGCCTCAAGTAATTAATGATTCAGATAGGAGCTTTCTTTTAGAAGAGGTTCGAAGGTATTCACTTGATAATGCTATAACAGAGTTGGAAGCCACAGGAATCTGTCTTGATGATAGTTCAAGGATAGATTGTGATTGGTGGTCACATATTTTTGATTTGAAGGAGAGTGATGGTGTTACTATTAGGTATAAATATTTAGGAATTCTTGTGAGAGCTCTATTGGCAACCTTTTCTGGTCCTCTGGTTGAAGGGACATTTAATATCATGGATGACATTATTACAGATGATAGAAGTTGTCTCACTGTGGAAAATTATGAGGCTGCTGCTATTGTGAAATACAGCTTACGAAGAAAGAAGATAAAGTCTGTAGAATTAAAGCCCACCACGCAGATGTGTAGTGCAATTCATTCCGCCTATGCCTCTTACAAGAAATTCCTATCAACAAAAGGAAATAAAGTCTCAAATATTTTTCAATATGAAATTACTACGAAAACAACAGATGTTCCCACTTGCTCAACAAAGCAATTGTGTCCTAGTAATTCCATTGCCAAACATATTGCTTCAAAAGAAAGTGCATCAACTACTCTTCCACTTGCCAAACCTATTGAATCAAAAAAAGGTGCATCAACTACTCCTGTCCAGCATACAAGAAAACGACATGCACCACAAGGTACTGCTGAGAACTTGCCTGTTAAAAAATCCAAGTGTGCCACAATAACAAGTTTTTTTTTAAAGAAATAATTCACCTATGATAATTTGCGATGGTTACTATAAAACTGTGATCATGGTGAAGTGAATTAATGAAACAAGCTCTCTGTGTACACAACTACAGTTGGACATGCATAATCTTGATTATAATTTTTTATCCTTATTAAATTTTACAATTTAATGACTCTTTTAAAAGTGTGCAACACTTATTTGATTCAACAGGATTTACTAAAGATTATTTGAAACATCTTCCACGGTATGTTATGTATTATTATTACAATTTCAATAATTTGGTTAACATATTTCTATTATGGGCTTAAAATGCTATATAAGAAGCAAATATGTGGATTGGATTTGAATATAATATAATGCAAGATCTTTTTTTTTTTTTTTTTTTTTTGTAACATAAGGAATTTTGGAGATTTGTTAAATTTCAACTGGTAGTTCCTACCTAATAAACAAATTTAACTTTCCGATTACAATTTGCATGGACATCAAATTTTGTTTACATACATATGCACTAATGCTCGGTCGTTTTATGCACTTTTGATTTAATGAATTTGAACCACATATAATATTTAATGTATATTGTGTTTATGTCTGAGTGCGCGTGGTGGTGGTTGTGTGTGTGTGTGTGTGTGGGGGGTATTCAAAATATTTTCAGTCTTGGCCACATCTCACAACTTGCACCCATGATTATATCATCAGATTCTTCACTTATCAGTGCCATCAACATTTACACAGTAAAGTGTTATTCTTTTATCTTTATGCAACCTTTTTTATCCATGGTATACATATCTCTTATGATTTCTAACATTTTTCTTGTTGCCATGTCCACTGAACTTTCATATGTTTTGGCTGCTTCACTGGGCCATATTCACAATAATTACCCATGCTGATTTCTTAATCTTTGAAGCCAGCCATTACTGTAGCTGACTTCTGGTTTTCAAAAATAAATTCATTGGTAATAACTCCATGCTTGGCCTTTACATGGCTAATTCATAAAATAAGAGCTTTCTCGAAATTTCTTGCTTGCCACTTAAAATTTTTTTTTAATTGAGTTCAGTTATTTTTCAAATCCCATCCGTTTATGTTTATCACTTGATACATATCTCACTGTTCTTCTGCTAATTGACTTATCAAAATGGTCAGCAAAATGATTTGCTATTGCCTGTTGGCTAAATCCGGGATTACGATCTCTGAATTTGCATGTCAAAATTTCCTCATGAACGTTTTACCCATTTCAGGATGCTTTAAAAGAAACAAAAATTGAGGAATGTAAAAAGCTCACACAACAAGCAATCCCTGCAAGAAACAATGACTACAGAAGGCATTGGATAACTAGAGGTTTTAGAATCCAAAATGTGACTCAGGAAATGTCATTTTCTGAGGGAGTATGGCCTCTATGGAAATGTAAGGCACATCAGTTCAGCTATGCCAATTGAACAAATCATTTAGCAGTGATGGAAAGTTTGCGCCGAACTGTGCCAATTTCATTATCTTGTGCCGAACTGCTATAAATTACAAAAAAAATTACATATATATGTATATTTGTGCCCAACTGCGCTGAAACGGCAATCCACAGCAAAAACTGCCGAGCGGAAAAAATGTTATCACAGGGCAAAAAATGCGGTTTTAAACACAGACTCAAACAAAACCTTTTAAGGTTTGCGCATAATTTGGTTTAACGTATAACGGTGCTTAATCACCAGGTACCGCCAATCCCAACATTTCAAAATGTTTTTCACCTACCTTCTAATTCGCTGTTTTTTCGGCATAAGTGACTAATAGGTTTTGTGATGTGGGTGGAGCTTATGGAGGAGGAGTTTTGTTGTAACATCATAGTGTGTAGGAGAAATGATGCTGTACGTTATGAAATCCTGATGAAGATTGTTTACAGATGGTTTGGTGGTCTTTCGTACTGTTGTGCAGTTAAGGTTGTTTATTTGTCATTCCCTGCTCTAATCGTAATCGTGTAATCACGCATGTCGCTTCGTTCCGAGCGACATGCACGATTACGTAAATACAGTGTAAGGCCAGTCATTAGCTATTTTGTTGACACAGAGGACAACTGAAAATGTTTCTCCCATAGCAGGATACGATGGTTCTATTTCTGAAGGATCCGTAGGTAATCCAGATATGCCAACTTTTACGGATTTTCCGTAGTTTGCACGGATTTGCACTCCATCTTGCGGTTTTACGGAAGTCACCCAAAAACTACGAAAAAGTTCACGCAAGATCCCTGCACGCAATTTTCTATTTTTTACTGTCTTTTGGTCAAAAAATGCACTTTACAGATAGTCCCTATACACCTTCGATGTTCTGACTTCCCCGCCAACAGAGGCAGAGTTTTGTCACTTGATTCCCCGTACAGCCATTTGAGAGTGCCGTGCGCAAAAGCCGAAAAGGAGCTCAGCTCAGTGCCCTTTGCGAACTCTACATTGATTACATGTGGCTTTGTACTTGTGAAAATTTCGGTGCAAAAGTATTATCCCTTTCCACTCGACTGTCGGGTGGCACCTAACATTATGAAATCGCCAAATAGCTCATATCGGGGCTCGCGTGACATTTCTTTTTCGCCGAATAGGTCTGGTGTCACACCCACCACGCCGATGATGCCTCTGTAGCTCATATAGCGAGGCTGGCGAGCCAAAGCTGAGCTTTCACTGATGAGTTGTGGTCTCTACTGGGGAAAAAAAAAAAATAATAATAATTGCTGGATGAGTATAGGTGAAAAGTTATTAGAGAGGGAAAGGGTTAATTTAGTTAAAGCAAAATGAAACATAGCAGTGAAACAGCTATGAGAACGAAAAGAACTAAGTCAGATAAAACCTATCAAGTGTATCGAGATATATATAGTAAAGAATGGCCTATTTATGAAGCATCTAAAGTTTTGCCGAATCATGTTTTGTAAATCGTGTGGCTGCAATTTTAGACTAGAGCATGGCGGCCGCGATGATTGTAGGCATCATACAGAGAGCAAGAAACACAAAGATCATGTCAAGAGACTAAATGGAGATACGAGTAAAATTAATGTAACCAAAAACCTTCTGACAGCTTATAAAGAATCCTGGAAAAAATATCAAGAGCAGATTAGTGCAGGAAAAATGCAGCAAAATAAGCTAAAAAGAGAAGAAGAAATTGAATGTTCACAAGGTAATTTGAAATGGGAAGAAGCTGAACTATTTATTGCAGCAGTTGGATTTCTCTCATAAAATGTTAAACAATGCTGAGATGAGCATTGAATGTGGCTTAAAAAAGAAACATGATTGCAATAGAAAGTAGACAGGTACTATTAAAAGAAGCAAAACAAAACATTGCTTAACTATCTTAAAAAATTAAAATAAAGTAAAAGTGAGCAATTAAATATTGTGAAAAGCAGCAAAAAATTAAAAAAATAGTTTTTGTAAAATAAAGGATTAATAATAGAATATTGCTGTTACAAATTTTTTGATCTATTTGAAAGCTAAAATCTTTGTGCGCACACGTGCGTGTGTGTGCGCATTTTAATGCAAGATGTTTGAAATTTGAGTAGGGTACATCTAGTTCCAAAACATTTTTTGCTGAAGAGTTTGTACTATTTACTAATATTTTACCTGCTTCGAAAAAATGATTTTGCAACTTTCCATCACTGCGTTTACGGGAACCATATGAACAGGGTAATTAGTCCCTTCCTCTTCATTTAGTAAACTTCAGTATTTAAAAGGGTGCACGCACTCGCACACACCAGTCAGCTGACTTTTGTCAGATGCAATAAATCACTGAAGAGTCTACTCTTGACGATCTGTAGCTGACCACACTTCGCTAATGGCATCATGCTTTTTCAGGGAGGGTGGCTGTTTTGTTGCCCTTTCTTTACAGCTTCTTTGAGGAGGACCCATCTAAGATGTTTTTGGGTCTCACAGCAGGAGATATGGTGGATGATATGGATTGTCTGTTGCAAGTGAATATGTTTAGAGCCCGTTTAACGGGGTATTCTCCAATGAAAAAACGCCAAAATGTAGCTAGAATGTCATTGTGGATGGCAGTTAGTGAGGTGGACCCACTGACCACTGACTGCCTTCCGCTATGACATTTAAAGGGGATTTTTTTTATTAGAATAGTATAAGAAGTGTGTGTACACAATCTTCATCATCAACCATTAACAATCCACTGCTATATGAAGGTCTTTCCAAATTTCTTCTGCAACTTTCTCTTGGGCTAGTCTCCATTTCACTCCAACATGCTTCTGAATTTCATTCACCCATTTCCCATATTGTGTGTTTGCGCCGGAGGACGGAATTCCATCTTGACTAAACTTTCGAAAACGGAAGGTCGGCGGAGTTCAGATTTTTTCTGTAATCGTAGTTTCCACTCTCCTGCATTGTTAAAAATTGATGCATTGATGCATGATGTTCAAAAGTGTTATCCTCAAAGTTACCCCATTTATCTAAAGTAGTTGAAGCTTTGATATCATGCACTCATGGTCCTCAGTCTGAAAGTTTTTTCAGCATGCTAGAAGAAACTTGTTATCAGAAGGCATAAAAAAAAAGATAAAGAAAATCAACAATAAAGAAATAGGGAGAGAAAGATATCAGCAGAAAACAAAATAATTAAGCAATGGATGCTACGCAGCTGCAGGGTCAACAAAAACAAACTAACAGTGGTCTGCAGTCTTGCTGTGTGTTTTGATTTTTCACCCAGTTAAAGCATCCAGCTTTTTTCTTTTAGGTTTATCTTGTCATAAACTGCAATTTTAGAAACAGTATGATCATATGGTGATTTAAGGTTTGCACACTGCACGTTCACTTGCTTGGATTTCCCATCTGTCAAGTGTTTGTGGAATCTTAACGCATCAGACTGATTTTTATTGGTGGAAGTTTCGAACTTAAATCTTGCAATGTTACCTATCGTGCCCTTGCCAGCAGGGGAATCAACTTTGCATTTCGCATGTGTTCAGTTTGTTTCATTAGAGTCCTTGTTTGTTGTAATGTTTTGTTGTGGTGTGTATTTCTTTTTCACAAAGAGATAGATCGTTTCATAAAAAAAGTATGTATGCCGCACAATAATACTAATTACTACTGACATGGCTCTTACCCATGTTGGTGGCAGGTATGCATATGAAATCAATTAAAATCAGCAAATTTTAATCAGTGTGTTCGATGCATACGTTCAATAAATCAGTCCATCTAATATAGTAATGGATGATGCGTCCAGTCCCTCGGACACATCATGCTGCTGAGTAGAAACAAGGGACTCGAGCATCTGCCTTTTCTAGGTTTATCTCCACTGTAATAACATTCTGTGAAAATGTTTTGCAGATTTCAATTCTTGAAAGTTGCCAGGTCTGGTATGAATGAACCTGCACATAAAAGCATTGCTTTCCCCATAGCTTTGTTATTTAAAGTGGTCATTTAGGGAAATAATTGACACTAACACTTTGATGGTTACCTGATTAAAAAAAAAAAAAAAAAGTTATTACAGTGGAGATAAACCTAGAAAAGGCAGCAGCTTGAGTCCTTTGTTTCTACTCAGCGGCATGTGTCCGAGGGACTGGACGGCAGCACTTATTTATCACTAATGACAGGTTTATGGTCGATACTGGTGAGATGAGAGGGGGAGAGAAATTGTTTTGCTGTAGCTTCCTTAAAATCTGGCCACTATGTGAGCATACCTGCATTTGGGTATCACAGAAAATGTGGTGCACAATTTGATTCAGCTGCATTGGCCACTTCAATGGTTAAGCTGTGTGTGACCTGGTACTTTACTTTTATAAAAATTTGACCTTTTCAAGCTTTTTATCATTATAAAAAAATTGTTTATTAGCACATTTTCATGGTAATATGTTAACTCATTGATTAATTTCTTAATGCATCATAATTTTTTCTTTCAGATTAATAATGCAGATGGCACCTGGGTTAAGCTTGATAAGGAAAGTAAGCAGCGATTTTGTTTCAACATGGATGGTGAAGCATGGTCTTTGGCCCAGAGTCAGTGTGATGTCATCTACTTGCAGCACGAAACTGAAGTCATGCAAGCTTGTGATAGCGATGATGATAAAATTCAAAGCACTGCCAAGTTTTCTGTGGAGCGCTCTGTACAGTTTAGTGGGAATCCTGTTGGGTGTAAAGGCTTCGATTTTGGCAGTGTGACAGTTGGCCAGTCAGCTTTTGGTGGATTCACTCAGGCAACAAGTACCTATTCTCATTGTTAATTTTTGTATTTAAAAATCCCCCCCCTTTGTAACAAGTTCAGGCAATCCCTAAACTAAAATGGGTAATTATCTTACATTTATCAACCGCTCCACTTTCATGGGTTTTAATTGCATTCATTTGTCTGTCAAAAAAGAAAGAAAAAAATGTAGGTTTTGTTATCTTGATAAATGTTAATACAATATAATCCCAATTACCCAAATTTCAGTTATCCAACATTCAATTTCCAGCTTCCCTTTCTTGTATTCCAAAGGTTTTCACATAATTTTATAATGAGCACAAGCCATTAAGAAAAACTGGCTGTTTGGACACAAACACACGCAATAGGATTAGTGTTAATATACAGACATTACTATTATTAAAGCATTGGCGAGATCTAGCCACAAAGAACAGGAAAGAATTTAAATTGGCTGTATTGCCAGTTTTTATTTTATCACGAGCATTAGAGTGAGTGAGTGAGTGAAGTGAGTGGTGAGTGAGTGAGTGGTGAGTGAGTGAGTGAGTGAGTGAGTGAGTGAGTGAGTGAGTGAGTGAGTGAGTGAGTGAGTGAGTGAGTGAGTGAGTGGTGGTGGTGGTGGTGAGTGAGTGAGTGAGTGAGTGAGTGGTGGTGAGTGAGTGAGTGAGTGAGTGAGTGAGTGAGTGAGTGAGTGAGTGAGTGAGTGAGTGAGTGAGTGAGTGAGTGAGTGGTGAGTGGTGGTGAGTGAGTGGTGAGTGGTGGTGAGTGAGTGAGTGGTGAGTGAGTGGTGGTGGTGGTGAGTGAGTGAGTGAGTGAGTGAGTGAGTGAGTGAGTGAGTGGTGGTGAGTGGTGAGTGAGTGAGTGGTGAGTGAGTGAGTGAGTGAGTGAGTGAGTGGTGAGTGAGTGAGTGAGTGAGTGGTGAGTGGTGAGTGAGTGAGTGAGTGGTGGTGAGTGGTGGTGGTGGTGAGTGGTGGTGGTGAGTGGTGAGTGGTGAGTGAGTGAGTGAGTGAGTGAGTGAGTGAGTGAGTGAGTGAGTGAGTGAGTGAGTGAGTGAGTGAGTGAGTGAGTGAGTGAGTGAGTGAGTGAGTGTTTGTTTGTTTGTTTGTTTACAATATTTCATACTGTGTCATGACTAAAAAAACATGAAAAATGCAATATTTTGTTATGTGATTGTTTTCAATATTTGTGTTAACCTTCCATATTGTCTGGCATGTTAAGTTGGTGGTAGTTGAGAGCACGTTACGTATAATACAGTAGTGTTTTCAAGGCAAATACATTTCAGCCATTACTATGGTCTTCATCAGTGTGACTACAATTTGTTTCATTACCAGATTGGAAAGGTAAGTATTGTAATGGTAACTCCGGGTGACGTAATGCAATGAGAGATTTCCAGATGTATGTAACATAAATGAGAAGCTCAGAGTTACAATTTTTGGAAAATGAAATTTCTAAACTTTAAACCTCAAAGCAAAATAATTTTGGAAAGAAGCCAACTTTTTTCTATCAGACCAAAGTGGAATAGCAGAAGTGTCAGCCATGGTAAGTTGAGACAAGGAAGAGGAAGGTTTCCTAAATTTCACATCAAATTTGTGTTCCTGAAGACTTGAGGGAATTTTTCGGAATGAACTTCCTATGTATGCAGTTAATCCATCGTTTGTTTTTATAGGAATTTTATACACTCCAGGAGAAGAAAGCAGTGGTCTTGGGTATCTGTCATTACGGAGGATAACAGAGATTGGAGGAGAGCGAATGGTAAGTCTATATCCCTCTCTTTTGAAGATACTGATAAGCTTTATAGGCAGGAAGTTTATGGTAAGGGATAGAACCAGCAAACATTAGTTCCTTTTTTGGTGATATAGGTTGAAGAGCAACAACTGGTTTTTTCTTAGCATTGTGAATTAATTTAGAAACCAGGTGTGGGGGAAAGCCATGTTTGAGCAGAGAGCAAGCGGATGTTGGCTAATTCATTTTTAGCACGTCTTTTGTAAAAAAAAGATCGTGCTTATGTTATCGGTTTGTCCGTCCGTCTGTCTGTACCCACGGTATCTCTGCAACTATTAGACCGATTTGAAAAATTCTTTTTGAACTCGAAAGCTTGAAATATGTGAATGATGATCCTTTATTTCGTTTTTTTTTTCACTCTGTAAAATTTCACCGCTAGAGGGCGTAAATGCAGATGATGTCGAATTCAAAAATACGTTTTATTGCACATTTGCTTCTAAACATCCGATTAAAAAAAATATTTTATCTTTCGATTCCATTTATGTCGAAGAGCATTTTGGATTTAGTTTCTTTTTCAAATTACGCATAGATTTTCCGCTAGGGGCGTAAAAGTAAATTGCATGTTTTCCCATAACTCTTCTTCTAAAACTCTGACTTGAAATTTTTTTTTTCAGCAGATACATCTCCTGATGCACAATCTTTTGCATATAATTTCGAATTTTTTGGTAAAGAATACTTTGACCACCAGGGGGCGTAAGTGTTAATTTTCGCTTCTGATGTATTTGCCATAAAATCTGAACTTCTAAAATATCGATTGAAAAAATCTTTCGTGGACTGATGCCAGTCACATCGATAAACCTTTTCGGAATATTTTCTTAAAATATTCCACGGTTTCTACACCAGGGGCGTAGATGTATATCTTATTTTTGTCAATATCTCGACTTCTAGGATTCTGATTTAAAAAATTCCTTCTTTGTTGGATAGTGTTTTCCGTGTCACATGTTTTTCACATTTCAAAATTTTCACGTAATTCATAGACTTTCCGCTAGGGGGCATAAAGGTAAATTGCGTTTTTCTCTATATCTCTGCTTCTAAATCTCCGATCTGAAAACTTCTTTCTGCACTGGATACAGCTCCTGATGAGAAATCGTTTGCACATAATTTCTAATTTTTGTAAAAAAAAAAAAATGGTTTGGCCACCAGGGTGCGTAAACCTTTATTCCGCTTCTGATATATTTGCAGCAAAATATGAGCTTCTAAATTCTAGACTGAAAATAACATCGTTTGTAGACCGATACTACTCGTGTCGACAAACCTTTTAGAAACATTTTCTTCTTAAAATAATGCACGGTTTCTACGCCAGGGGGCGAAGATATATATCTTATTTTTGTCAATATCTCTACTTCTAAGTCAGATTTAAAAAATTCCTTCTTTGTTGGATAGTGTTTCTAGTGTGACATGTTTTTCCTCTAAATTCAAAATTTTCAAGTAATTCATAGACTTTCCGCTAGGGAGCATAAAGGTAAATTGCGTTTTCCCCTATATCTCCGATCTGAAAAATTCTTTCTGCACCGGATACAGCTCCTGATGGAAAATCGTTTGCACATAATTTCAAATTTTTGTAAAAAATTGTTTGGCCACCAGGTGGCGTAAGTCTTAATTTCCGCTTCTGATGTATTTGCAGCAAAATATGAGCTTCTAAAATCTCGATTGAAAAAAAGTCTTTTGTGGACTGATACTACTCATGTCGACAAACATTTTAGGAACATTTTCTTCTTGAAATAATGCATGGTTTCTACGCCAGAGGCGTAGATGTATCTTATTTTTGTCAATATCTCTACTTCTAAAAGTCCGATTTGAAAAATTCCTTCTTTGTTGGATAGTGTTTCCGATGCGAAATGTTTTTCCTATAAATTAAAAATTTTCAAGTAAATCATAGACTTTCCGCTAGGGCGCACAATGGTAAATTGCGTTTTCTGCTCCTAAAACTCTGATTTGAAAAATTCTTCCTGTATCGCATACAAGACCTGAAGGAAAATATTTTTCACGTAATTTCTAATGTTTGGTAAAGAATGGTTTGGCCACCAGGGGTCATAAGTGTTAATTTCTACTTCTGATGCATTTGTAGCAAAATCTGGGGTCCTGAAAACTCGGCTAAAATTTTTTCTTGGACCGATACCGCTCATATGGATAAACCTTTTGTGAATACTTTCTTCCTAAAATAATGCATGGTTTTCCCACCAGGGGACGTAAAGTCACATCTTATTTTTGTCGATAACGCTGTTTCTAAGAGTTCGTAAGCTCACTATTCCGTTTACGGCAATATCTGAGGGATTAAAAACCCGATTGAAAAACTTCTTTCTTCCTTCAGATACTATTGTTTTCCATACCGGTTCCATTGACTTTGAATAGCTTTGATAAATTTAATTTGCGTCCGAACGGATTCAAAAGACGTGCTTATTACACCCCAAAATTCGGTGTCAAAGATCTTTCTTGTTTAGATTAACTTCAGTGTTACAAACCAAATGAGCTCGTTGAATGAGGACTTGGAATCCCTTTTTCCTTCAGTGCCTCAATTTGAAGCACACATGCTCCTCATTCATAAATTCAAAGAACAATTCCCCATGGACGGCACTTTAACCAAGGATTTGTATGATTGCCTGCATTCTCTTCGTCAACACAGTTTCTTCATTTATAATAATCAATGCTGTCAACAAAAACAAGGTGTACCGATGGGGTCTCCTCTTTCCCAACTTTTGGCTGAAGTATACACGCAAAATATTGAGCAATCAACAGTGCTGCAACATGACAATCTACCTTATGGCTTTATTTTGACGATACCTTTGCCATCTGACCTCATTCTTAAAAAATGAAACTCGCCAATTTAATAACTAAAAATTCCTGTCCAAAAGATTCATTATTATTAAAGAAGAAATTGATGGCAAGATAAATTTCTTGGATGTCAGCATCTCTAAAAATAATCATCTATCCACTTCAGTTTACCAAAAACCAGTTTCTACCAATAGCATTATTCCTTTTATTTCTCATACTTTCCACCAATATAAACTGTCAGCTCTTTAGTCTCTCATTCATAGAGCTCATTTGGTTTGTAACACTGAAGTTAATCTAAAAAATTAATTAGCCAACATCCGCTTGATTGCTGCTCAACATGGCTTCCCCTCTCCCCCCACACACACTGGTTTCTAAATTAATTCACAATGCTAAGAAAAAACCAGTTGTTGCTCTTCAACCTATATCACCAAAAAAGGAACTAATGTTTGCTGGTTCTATCCCTTACCATAAACTTTCTGCCTACAAGCTTATCAGTATCTTCAAAAGAGAGGGATATAGACTTGCCATTCGTTCTCCTCCTTCAATCTCTGTTATCCTCCGTAATGACAGAGACCCAAGATCTCCGCTTTCTCCTCCTGGAGTATATAAAATTCCTATCAAGACAAATTATGAATTAACCGCTTACATAGGAAGTTCATTCCAAAAAATTCCCTCAAGTCTTCAGGAACACAAATTTGATGTGAAATTTAGGAAACCTTCCTCTTCCTTGTCTCCACTTAACATGGCTGACACTTCTGCTATACCACTTTGGTCTGATACAAAAAGTTGGCTTCTTCCCAAAATCATTTTGCTCTGAGGTTTAGAGAATGTTTAAAAATTTTATTTTCCAAAAATTGTAAGTCTGAGCTCCCCATTTATGTTCCATACGTCTGGAGATCTTTCATTGCATCACATCACCCGTAGTTACCATTACAGAACTTACCTTTCCAATCTGGCAACAAAACAAATTGTAGTCACACTGATAAAGGTCATAGTAATGGCTGAAATATGTCTGCCTTAAAAACTATTGTACGTAACTTAAACGTGCTGTCAACTACCATCAACTTAATTTGAATTTCAGTTACGTGCATTGCCTGCCACTCATTGTCTGGCATCCTCTTGGTGCCAAACAATCATCATTGGTGTCCTCTTGGTCCAGATGAGGTTTGATAATTGGGAGAAAAATGTGATATTTTGTTAATGTAATTATTTTCAGTTTATATATTACCCTTCTGTACTTTCTGATGTCTTGTTGGTCCACATTAGCTCAACTAAAAGGTGGTGGTGGGAGGGGGGGTATACAATATTTTGTTAACATGTAATTATTTTCAGTATTTTCATTAACCTTCCGGTGCATCTTGTCCAGATTACTTTAGCTAATCTGGAGAAAATTATATTTTTAATACATAGTTATTTTCAATTTTGTTTAATCCTTCATATTATCTGGTGTTCTGTCTGCATTAGATCGGATAATCCGTATTCTACTTGCATAAATATTTTTAGTTTCAAAATATTTGCCCACTTTTTATGTAAAATTGGGGAGGGGACATCATGGTGTCTTGCATTTTGATGACCAAGTTTCAGTGTTGAAATAAACTTTTGCTTGAAAATTTAAACATGACATGTAAGTCCTATTCAGTATACCCATGGTCACCAGTTTGTGTTGTAGGTCTCTAGTGTATTATGGTATGCAATTTCTGAGATATGCAGAAGTGTATGTGTGTTTGTTTTATACTATTTAATACCAAGGTTTTGAAATTGGAAGAGTAGGGTGACTCCAGTAGTTTTGCAAGACTGGATTATCTACTAACTTTCTCAAAGAAAATAATGCACCATTTAAGATTTTGCTGGTGGTTGACAGTATCCTGGATAACCCTCTTCAAACTTTGAATGAATTTCATGAAAATGTTATGGATGTGTACTTGTTTTGCCAGGTACAACTTGCTTGTCAAGGCATTAAAAAAAAATAGAGTGGTGGCAGGAAAAGGCATTTTGACTAGCAATTATTGCTGCTGAAGGGAAGAATGAAGTGGCATTGAAGCAGTTCTGGAAAGAATATTTGTTGCCAAGCTTTTATGAATATCAATGCCAGGCATGAAATTTTGCTATGAATGCTGTTCGAAAAAACCTCTGCTTAGTTTTCATGGTAACTCCATATTTATAGCACTTGATCTTATATACCCTTCATTTCTTGTTCATACCAGGACAATTTTCTTGTTCATATGAATGTTCTTATTAGATGTAAAGTGCTACTTCCTTTAAGGAACACCTCCAAATATGGGACAGCTCTATTTAAGGGATAACTCTTAGTCCCAGTCCCTTGGTATAGGGATCCTAATGCATTTACCTCTGAATAAAGGACACTTATACAAACCAAAAATACCTCTATTCTGAAAAAAAGTAACTGCTGCCGCTGTTTTGGAAATTTCGCGACACTCTTGCTTTCCTAGCTCACAGAGCAAAACATATTGAATACAAATATATGAAATTTACGTCGTTTGTAGAAAACTGTTTGGAGACAATGCTGAAATAAACCGTTTCTCGATTCTAGCGATACTTCAAGAGCTATTGTATTTCAAAGTTAAGGTAAGCAAAAAAAGTGCTATCAGGTCGCGTTCTGGACACACTAACAGCAACAAAACCACAAAACTTTGTAGGCATGTAGCGCCATGACCGAATTTTTGAACCTCGTTTCCCTTTCTTTGAATTTCGATTTAGTTTATGAGAAATTTCTAAATTTCACAAAATTCTCTATTTCGCGATGGGATCTGTTTAAAAAGTGTGATATATGGCAAACTATAAATCATAATGCATTTCAATTTTTACAGCATAAACTTACAACTATCATCCCTTTTTTAAAAAAAAAAAATTAAGAAAGTCATTTTCTGACTTTTAAGCATTTTTTAAAGACTCAAAGGAAAGAAACAAACGGCTTGTCTGTCTTCACAATAATCACAGAGGAACGTTTTGGTCCCGTGACCTGCTGCTATGGTAACACAGAGAATTTGTTATGCATATGTTTTGTTGGTAAAGCTATCTCAGTTGTTTAAAAGGTGGACGTCAAGTAATTTTGCTTCCTGTACTTCTAATGGAGAAACTTCTGTACAGTTTCTTCACAATTGATGCGTTCCCAAGGATGAAAATTTGAACGTCGATTAAAATAGCTTCATTTTATAACTTGGAATACTTAATATTTTCTAAAACATAACCATAAGTATGCAATCCAACATTTGTTTGTCTACTGACATCATCAAAGTACAGGTCTCACCATCTTTTTTCTGGTTCCAACACCACCAAAGGAGAAGTTATTGACTTTTAATATAATTATGGTTATGTTTTAGAAAATATTAAGTGTTCCAAGTTATGATATGAAGTTATTTTAATCAATGTTCAAATTTTTATCCTTGGCAACACATTAATTGTCCAGAAAAAAGATGGCGTGACCTGTACTTTGATGACATCAGTAGACAGATGTTGGATTGCATTTTTATGGTTATGTTTTAGAAAATATTAAGTATTCCAAGTTATGATATGAAGTTATTTTAATCGATGTTCATCCTTGTGAACGCATTAATTGTCCAGAAAAAAGATGGCGCAACCTGTACTTTGACGTCCGTAGACAAACAAATGGTGGATTGCATTATTATGGCTATGCTTTAGAAAATATTAAGTATTCCAAGTTATAAAATGAAGCCATTTTAATCTATGTTCAAATTTTCATCCTTGGGAATGCATTAATTGTAAAGAGAATGTGTACAAAAGTTTTTCCATTGGAAGTATAGGAAGCAAAATTACTTGACGTCCACCTTAACGATTTAGTATAACAGTTTATATTTTACAGAAATGCTTTTAGTACTGCTTTTGTTTTCCTTAGTGGTAAATTTAATAAGTGCTATAAGTTCAAACGGCAAAAGTCAGACCTTTCAAAAATTAACAACAGTAAAAAAACTCTAAACTTTGGAATAACAGGCCTTATTTGCTTAGACATGCAATAAAAATTGAAATTTATATGAATTTTCCAGTTCTTATTTCATGTGATATACTCTGAGATCGGGTGGCAGGGCCCGGGCGTTACTCTGGAAATGAGCGTAGCGAGCCTAGAGGCGCAGCCCCTAGTTTCTTTACAAATAAATTTGTTCCACTCAAAAATCAAAAAATGACTAGTAGCAAGTGCTGCTTGAAGATCAGAAATGCCTTTAGTAGAAGGCATTGTTGAAGGTCAAGTTTGTGATTAGTGGACAGAGGCAACTCAGTCAGTCCTTTTCAAAGCATGGTGGGGATTAGGGTACTCCTGGGGACTAATGACAGTGAGCCCGCAGTAAGAAAGTAGGTTGAGAGTTGCAATACACAAAAAGACTGGAGACAGAACAATGGTGACAGTAAAGGGCTCAATTTTGTTAGTAAACTTAATATTCATGTGGAGAAAAATGCCTGTAAATTGAAAACTTCAGAACAAACTTTTTTTTGGATTATTTCAAATAAATACTTACTACACATACTTTCCACTATTTCATATGCAGGTACTGTAGTTGTTTTATACATGAATTACATTTGTTCTCTACAAATGTATTTTATATTTTTGAGATTTAAGATTTTACATTCCTTATTTAATTAAAATTTCATTACATATTTGTATAATGCATATTTCATTAGTAACCTCCCAATAAAGGGAACCTCTATTTAAGGGACAAAATGTCCGGTTCCATGAGTGTCCCTTATTGAAAGGAACTACTGTATTAAAAAAAAATGGCAGCTACTTTTTCACTCCTGATATCCTGTCATTTCAAATTCTATTCTTTTCGGCAACAGCATGAAGTTAACCTTTTAACCAGCAGGAATGAAATAACTTGAGATTAGCAAAATGGGCTGAAATCAGATCAAACAAATATATTTGCTGTCTAGAAGTGGGTTAGAATGCAACTGGAACAAGTAACATGCACATAAAAAAGGCATTGCTTTCCTCTTAGCTTTGTTATTTAAAGTTGTCATTTAGGGGTCTGAGTGACACCTGCTAAAATGGCTATAACTATGGTGAAGGATGTAGGAAAGGAGAGACGTTTCAGTCACTTGTTTCTGCCCAGTGGCATGATGTCTGTCAATGGGACTAAACCTTCCCATCATGCCTTGGGCCATGAAGCAGAGAATAGAGGACTAAAAGTGATCTCTTATCATCAGTGACAGGTTTATGATTGGTCCTGCTAAAATGAGAGGGGAGGAAATGAATTGTTTTTACTGTAGCTTTTGTAAAACCTGGTTGCTATGTGAACATTTCTGTTCAAGAAGCTCAGACAGTTTTGCTCACCATTTGATTCAGGTGTATTATTGGCCACTTAAAGGGATAATATTTGTGAGTTGACAAATTTTGAGAACTCCTGCAAGAGGTGTAACATGTCCTTATGCAATTCTTTTCTGTAAACTCAATTTATATTCACCTGAATTTGAAATTCAGCAATAATGTAAATTGATTTCAATCTATCAATTCAGATATCCATATTGATAACAGACTGGGATAAGAAAATGCAGGAAACTGTTTTTCTTCTTAAACAAGTAAGCGATGTTTAATGTTGTATTTTGGTCATAAATGTATCGAACAAGTGTGCAATTCCCTGTAGGTTAAATCCATTTCATGTTTTGCAAGTTTATTATGAAGAAGATATTGGATTTATAGCTCTAGTTTTCACCAGTGTCTAATGATTAGGAGTGGTAGACCTAGCAAATGTGATTAATTTAATGGTGTGTAAGTTCTAAAAAGAAAAGTATTTTTTAAGACCTTAAAATCCTTGAAAAGCCCTTGAGGAAAAACATCACCTTGAAAAGACCCTAAAATTTTGTTTAGGTGGAATGCATGTTTTTATTTTGAGAGGTTATTTTATTTTTATGATAATTGTCAACATTCAGTGCAGTGGCTTGACTGCAGAAAAACCCTGCAACACACCCCAGCGCTGATACTCCACCCAAATAGCGGTCAGTGTTTGGTTGTCTGCAGCTGGTGTGATCCACTATCTTTCTTATAACTGGGTCAAACTGTCACAGTGAACAGACTTGTCCAGTGTGAAAGTTGGACCCAGTACATAAATGGCACTGGCACTACCACAGTTGACATTTTGCATGGAAAACTAGTTGTCCACCAAAATAGTCCACCATTTTTCAGTTGCCATGGACCCATACTTCTCCATCATAACAAAGACCCCACATTGACTCCAAACATTCCAAAAGTTAAATAAGCCAAAATGGACATCGGTTGAGGTATGAAACCTTACTTTATCTGTTTTATACATCTGACCCCTATGGACTATCACTTATTCAAGCTTTTGGGACACCTTTTTACATGGTAAATTGTTTCCCAATCAAACATCAGTTGAAACCATTCCATGAGTGTTGCATCCTAAAGTTCCACATAATCTTCACAATGGCACACAGAAACTTGTATCCCATTGGCAAAAGTTTGTTGCTACTTATTTTGATTAATAAAATTTATTTTGCACCATATTTTAAATGTCTGAAGTTTTCATCAATATTCTGACCTTTCGTCTTCAACAGCCTAATACATATTTGTTTTTGAACTGCCAAATTCCTGGAGGTCGGCATTTCTACAGTGGTACAAGCTAACTTTTGTATATATATTTATTATTTGGCCAGATGTGTCCATTGTACCAGTTTTTTTTAAAGCTAAAAAAAAAAAGAAATATTAATGAACCAAAATATTGAGTGTTCAATTAATTTGTAATCTAGAGCAATGCAACATTGATCCTTTTAATGATAAGTCAAGGAAACCCTGGGGTATTTGGAAATTAATCTTGTAAAGAACTTCCTGATAAATTAGCTTCTTGTTTTGAACAAACTGTTTTCATTTTTTTTAAATTAATTTTTTTTTCAAACTGTGTTGTACAGAAACTGTTCTAATTTTTTTTTTAATGTTTGAAGTTTGTACCTGTGTATAGAAAATTTACGTATGGAGCACTAGCTTAATTTTCAGATATACCAGTATCTTAATTGAATTAAAACTTTTTGTGGAAGGTATTGAATAATTAACTATGGTATAACTGGGAATATTCTTAAAACTGAACACTCTATGTTGGCAGTAAAGCATGTGTATGAGCGAATGGTGTTTTATCGAAATAGTTGTCCCTTGATGCAAAAGTCAGACAGGGTTGTGTAATGTCACCATGGCTGTTTGATATATTTATGGATGGATGTATGCATGTGCAATGTCAAAATAGAAAAGACCGTTTTATGTCTTGAAAATATCTGTGCATGCAGATTGCTGTATGCTGATGGCACAATCCTGTTGGCAGATGGCAAAAGTGAGTTGCAATGTTTGCTGTCCCAGATGTGCAAAGTATGTATGAACTTCAAACTCAGCATAAATAAAATAAGGGAAAGACCAAAGTTATTGTTTTTGAGGAAGTGACTGGTGGTACTGAATGTAAGGTTAGTCTAAATAGTACAGATAGAAAAGTTAAATGAATTTGTGTATTTAGGAAGCATGTATGTTTGACAAGGAAAACAGATTAGATGGTGAAATTAGCTGCTGTTTGGTTAATTCATCTTTGAATATCATAGCTGCCTCAGCTGTTGGCTAATCCCCCACACTGATGTACCTACCTGATTAAAAAAAAAAAAAAAAAACTACACTTGAGAAGGACGGTCCACCACGTAATAGACTTTGAATTTCTAAAAAGGCGCATGAGAAAGATCTCGACTGAGTGAGTGTAAGATTGGTGTATGGAATACTAGAGGTATAAATGGCAAGATTAATGAGGTGATTGAAGAAATGAACAAGTATAAATTGGATGTGCTGTGTGTAAGTGAAACCAAAAAGAAGGAAATTGGGATAGAAGAAATGATCGAATAGCGAGCGAGAGTGTGGTCTGGAGTGTTGGATAATGTGAGAGGACAGGCTGGTGTAGGTGTGATTTTAAGGGAAAAGATGAAGAACAACTTGATGCACTATAGCTGTATTAGTAAGATAATTCTTTGGATTTGTTTGAAAGTGAAACTTTGCAGATTAGAAATTGTTGTAGTGTATGCTCCTTGTGACTTGGAACCTTCTGATAAAAAGGAAGATTTCTGGAATGAGCTGAAAGCTGTTTTGAGCCAGTTTGGTGCTAAAGAAAAAGTTATAATAGCAGGGGATTTCAATGCTAGGTGTGCAGAATGTGATGTCTGACAATGTTTCTGGGTAAGTTCAATGATCCTTGTGTGAGTGATAATGGTGAAAGATTTATTGAACCCTGCATTAAGAATGGTTTGTGTGTATCTAATACATTTTTCAACCACAAGTATATCCACACATATACTTAAAAAAAATCGTACTCTTGGTCACAAGAGTGCGATAGATTTTGTTGTTTACGATCAGCGTCTGAAACACTTAGTTGTTAACACTCGTGTGATGAGAGGTGCAGATGTTGGCTCTGATCATTACTTGGTACTGTCATGAGTGAAACTGAATGTTGGTTGGAGGAATAGGAAGAGGCCTAGGATGGAAAGAATAAAGGTTGAAAGGCTTCCTGAAGATCATCAGCATTATGCTAACTTACTCAAGAGAACGACTGAAGGAGCTGAAGTCTTGTGAGAGGGATGTAGAAAAGAAGTAGGAATGTTTTAAGAACTGTGTTGTCACTGCTGCTGAAGAGGTCTGTGGCATCACAATAGTGGGTAACAATAGAGGTGGTGCTTGGTGGAATAGTGAGATTGAAGAGGCAGTAAAGAGAAAGAAGGATGCCTATTTGGGGATGTTGCAAGGTAGAGTTTCTGTGGATGAATACCACTGTAAGAAGCGTAAAGCTGCTAAGCTGGTTCGCCAGAGTAAGGCAAAAGATAGGAAGGAGAAGGTGGGAAAACGTGAATCGGCTTTTTGGAAAGATAGAAAGACATTCTAGAAGTACATAAGACTCAGAAAAATGGGGGAAACAAAGTTGTAAGTTGTGTGAAGAATATGATCATAGAAATGATATGGGGGCCCAATGAGTTAAGCGACAGATAGGGTGAATACTTCTGTGAGTTATTAGATCAAGAAAGCAAAGGTGATTCTGAGGCAGAAGCAGACGATGCCACAGTGAAGGATGGAAACACAAGATAGATCTCAAGAGAGGTGTGTAAAGCTGTAAAATCTCTTCAGAATGGTAAGGCACCGGGAGTTGATGGCATAAGTGCAGAGATGTTGAAATATGGTGGTGACTCTGTAATTGACTGGTTAACTGAAATTTGCCAGTTTTGCTGGGAGCTAGGAATGGTCCCTCAGGATTAAAAGGATGCAATCATTGTCCCCTTGTATAAGGGAAAAGGTGATGAGAGTGACTGCAAGAATTATCGGGTTATTAACCTACTGAGTGTGCCAGGAAAAGTGTTTGGTAAGGTCATCATGGAAAAGTCTTACCTCAATGACAGTGTAGGATGTTCAGAGTGGTTTCATGCCGGGTAAAGACTGCACTAACATTTTTGCATTGCACATAATGATTGAAAAATATCTGGCTGTTGGTAAGAAAGTTTTTGCTGTCTTCATAGATTTAAAGAAAGCTTATGACAGAGTAAATAGGACACTTCTGTGGAAGGTATTGAATGAATATGGTGTTACTGGGAATCTACTTAATAGTGCAAAATCCATGTATGCTGGCAGAAGAGCTGTTGTAAGAGTGAATGGTGTTTTATCGAAATGGTTTTCTGTTGATGCAGGAGTCAGGCAAGGTTGTGTAATGTTGCCATGGCTGTTTAATATATTTATGGATTCATGCGTGATGCCAAAATAGATAATACTGGCTCATGTCTCGGTGATATCAGTGTGTGCAGATTGCTGTATGCTGATGTCACTGGCCTGTTTGCAGAGAGTAAAAGTGAATTGCAGAGTATGTTGTCCCGGATGTACGAAGTTTGCATGAAGTTCAAACTGAGTACAAATAAGGGAAGATCCAAAGTTATGGTTTTTGAGCGAGGAACTGGTATTACTGAATGTAATATAAGTCTAAATGGCGCATTTATTCACCAGGTGAGTGAGTTTGTGTATTTAGGAAGCATGCTTGACAGAGAACAAATTGGATGGTGAAATTAGTAGGAGAGCGAATTCTTCATTGAAAGTCATAGTTGCTCTGGGAGGTTTTCACAGGAATGATGGGTTCTCTAGAGTTCCGCATGGCTGCGTATGATAGTGTAATTGTTCCTACTCTGATGTATGGTAGTGAAACCTGGGCAGTACTACAGAAGAAACATAGAAGTAGTTTGTGTGCTGAAGAAATGTGTTACTGGGGTTTTGTGGCAAGACACTGTCTGATTTTGTGAGGAATGAAGATGTGTTGCAGTTGTGTGATGTGAAGCAAAATGTTGTTAGCAAGGTGGAGACCAATATGCTTTGGTGGTTTGGTCATTTTGAAAGAATGAGTGATGAGATGCTTACTAAGAAAATCTTTTTAGCCCAAGTGGCAAGAAGGAAAGGCAGAAGAAGGCCAAGGAAGACATGGGTGGATCAGATTCAGGAGTGTCTGCATGAGAAAAAGATTCTGAGTATGAAGTACAAAAGATCTTGTGTACGGCGTGTAATGGAAATCAGTGAAGCCAGAGTTGTATGTTAAGACCCCGCTGTAAATGGAGAAGTTTGATACAGCAACAGTAAGTAAATAATCAGTTAAAAAAAAAAAAAAATTCTGGTTTGTTTTTTCTTTGTGGAGCTAACTTCTGAATCCCAGCGAACAGCTAAGCGATATGATTAGGTGGGTTTCACAATACTGTTTGGTTCTGAACAAAATTTTGAATGACTCTGTGTGAAAGTGTGATTGTTCCTTCTCTGATGTATGGCAGTGAAATCTGGATACTGCAGAAGAAAAATAGGGTCATTTGTATGCTGGAGAGATGAGTTACTTATGGGGTGTGGGGGAGTTTGTAGCAAGACATTATCCGATTATGTGAGGAATGAAGATATATACATATCATGAACCTTATCCCAAATGGAAGTTTCATGGTTAAAATGTGCTTCTAAGTAAACTAATGAGTAATAAAGGTATTGCATACCTAATTTTGGAACATATGCAGCATGTTACTAGAAAACTCAGTGAAACACATGCTCCTGTCCCAAGAGAAGCCTAACACACGTCACTATTCTTTGTTAGTTAAAATATTTACGAACTAAAACTTTTGGTTAAAATTATTTTATAACTCAATAAATACATACCCCCAAAACATTCATACATCTAAAAGTATCCAAATTAAAAAAATTATGACGCTTTAAAACAAACTCCGGATTGGGAGACACCGTTTATATAGAAACACGCTGTTGATATCATCAGGCTACACCTCTCTTAAGTAGTAACGTGCTGCATATGTTCCAATGTTAGGTATGTGATACCTTTATTACTCATTAGTTTAGAATGAAGATATGTTGCTGAGGAATAATGTGAAGCAAAATGTTGTTAGTAAGGTGGAGACAAATATTTTTAGGTGGTTTGTCTGTTTTGATAGAATGAATGGTGCAATGCTCACCAAGATAATTGTTCAGTCCAAGTGGCAGGAAAGAAAAGTAGAGGAAGGCCAAAGAAATCATGGCAGGACCAGATTCAGGAATGTGTGCCTGAGAAAAAGATGAGTATGAAGTAAAAAAGGTCTTATTTGACACATGGGATGGATGTCTGTGAAGCTTAAATTGTGTCCCAAGATTGCTGTAAATGAAGATTTTTGATACATCAGCCTCTCTTGAGCAAAATCTAGCACTATCAGTTTTAAACTAATCTAGCAGATTAGCTTTCTTGAGAGACAATATTGATTCTAAGGTTAGCTCCTCCTAACCTTAGAATCAATATGTCTCCCTCAGGGAATAGCATAGTGTGATAATCTCAGGGAATAGCATAGTGTGATAATCTCAGAGAATAGCATAGTGTGATAATCTCAGAGAATAGCATAGTGTGATATGTGATATATACACTGAATGGGCAAATTATTGTAATACACCCTGACAACAATTCTACGTGTTGGAAACTAGTCGCAAAAAAATGGTAATGTGTAAAGGTAGCAATGTGAGTTTGACTTTGGCCCGATAGTAGTTGCAGGGAAGGCTAATTCCATCACAACTACTGAATTGTTTGAATTTAATCAGACTGTCGCACATTTATACTAAGACTATGTGAAAATGGCAAAACAAAACATCTACTAATGGGAGAAATATGGCTGTAAATGTACAGTTCACTCGTTGAGCTCAGACTGTCCCACATCATTGCTAGGAATCGCACAGTTACTGCATGGCAGATAATGGAATTAAATTAGGGCATGTCCAGAATCGTGTGCAAACACAATCCATCATCATATATCACAGTAAATATGTTTACTATTTCACTTTCTGTTTGACACATGCATATTAGCATGGAATCTAGAGTTGAGCTTTTCATAATAAAACATCAAATAAAATATTCCCTTTTTGGGTCTTTTATTTTACAAAATTATAAAAGTGCATTCCTGCCAAGTTTTCTAGATTTTGCCGCTGTCTTCCGGTTTTCCGTATGGAAAAAGCATTTTTTTGGATTTCAACACTTTTTTGGAACCGCGAAAAAATAATTTCTGCAGGAAATTTTAGGCTGTAATGTACTGTGTATTTTTTTTTTTCAGGTTTTAAAGAAATTTTACTAGATATGCTGTGAAAACAATTTGTTTAAAGAGAAGCCCAGCCGGGGAGGGGATTGAAAGCCCTGCAAAGAAAAAGCAGCACGGAACAGACTAGGGAGGGTGAGAGAAGAGTTACAAATCCTTTCTCACGTTTCGTCTCTTATGTTTGGTGTTTATGCATTTACCTCTGACAGTGAAGGCAGCAATTAGTCATTCCTGCTTCCTCCCTAAAGTCTTGAACAAGCTAATGGAACGAACTCTCCCCTCCTTTCCCGTTTGACCACCAGTTCCTGTTTTTCAGCGGTGTCCGATTGAACTCGCAGGAAATTTTTGGTGCCAAGAGTGTGTACGCAGGAAGAAAATATTTTTATACAACCCTGCGTATCCCTTTCAGAAAAGAAAAGCAGTCCGTACTAAATGTTTCCAGATCGAAAAGAACATGTCATTAAATACCCTTCCGTGAGCGTGCCACAGTGGTGGAAGTTTCGCCATTCTCACACTCTGACAACATAAACAGTAATAAATCAGTCTTTACTTTTTGTTTTCCTTACTGGCTGTGAGCTTTCCACACCCATACTTGCCCACTTTTACAGATTATCTGTAAACTTTATACAGGTTTCTGCTTAATTTTATGGATAGAGGCCTTTTTTTATGGATTTTTTAAATTTTCGATTGCTCAATAGAAATATTTCAATCTCCTGCAACCATCCACTTAGATTTTCTACTGGACCTAGTGAGCACTGTGTCATGCGATGTCATCTTTGACTCGCTGGTTTCGTGACTTCGTGCGGTAGCTTTCTCTCTCCACAGGAGTGCTCAAGTGACGTACCGGCCAGAGTTCGCCAAATTGCGTAATTACACGTTACGCGTTTTGGCAAACTCATTGAAGAGTGTGTTTACACATCGAAATTTTACTAACGCATAAAAAGAAGCAACAGGAATTTTTCTTGACGCGTAAAAATATGCTTCAGGAACTTTTCTCGGCGCATAAAAGTACACGTCGGGGATTTTTCTCTGCGCGTAAAAATGCGCATCAAGAATTTTTCTCGCCGTGTACACGTCAGGAATTTTTCTCGGCGCTTAAAACTACGCATCGAAGAATTTTACCACTTCGTAAAAATACGCATTGGGACGGTATTTCGTCTTTCAGAAACGGAAGTAAAAATACTTTTTTCGTTATCATAATTCCTTTTTCCCGTGATATTGCCTCTATCCAGTATTCTTGCTATGTATCATTTCATTCCATAACTATTTGTATTTCAGTTTGAAAAATACATACACACGTATCATTAAGTTGTTCTCTGGGATTCAGAGGTTAGCTCCCCAAAGAAAAGACAAACTACCAGATAATTTTTAACATTATTTACTTACTGTTGCCATATCAAACTCCTCCATTTACAGCGATCTTGACGCACAACTCGGGCTTTACTGCCATCCATCACACGACGTACGCAAGATCTTCTATACTTCATGCTCATGATCTTTTTCTCATGCACACACTCCTGAATCTGATCCTCCCAGGAGTTCCTTGGCCTTCCTCTGCCTTTCTTTCCTGCCACTTGGGCTGAATTTTTTTTTCTTAGTAAGCATCTCATCGCTCATTCTTTAAACATGGCCAAATCACAGACTCATATTACTCTCCAGCTTGCTAACAACATTTTGCTTCACATCACACAACTCCAACACATCTTAATTCCTCACATGATCAGAACATGTCTTGCCACCCCCCCCCCTTGCGAGTAACTCATTTATCCAGTACACAAATGACTTCTATGTATCTTCTGTAGTACCCAGGTTTCACTGCCATACATCAGAGTAGGAACAATTACACTTTGATACAGTCATGCGGGAATCCCTTGAGAACCCATCTTTCCTGTAAAAATTTCCTCCCAAGGCAGCTATGACTTTCAATGAAGAATTCACTCTCCTACCAATTTCACCATCCAATTTGTTCTCTCTGTCAAACATGCTTCCGAAATACACAAACTCATTCACTTGGTTAATCACTGTGCCATTTAGACTTATGTTTCATTCAGCACTACCAGTTCCCCACTCAAAAACCATAACTTTGGGTTTCCCCTTATTAATATTCAGTATGAATTTCATGCAAACTTCGTACATCCTGGACAATATACTCTGCAACTCACTTTTGCTTTCTGCCAACAGGACTGTCACCAGCATACAGCAATCTGCACACATGGATATCACCAAGACATAAACCAGTATTATCTATTTTGGCATCATGCATGCATGCATGCATCCAAAAATATATTAAACAGCCATGGTGACATTACACAACCTTGTCTGACTCCTGCACCAAGAGAAACCCATTTTGATAAAACACCATTCCCTTGTACACAAGCTCTACTGCCAGCATACATAGCTTTTACACTATTAAGTAGATTCCTGGTAACACCATATTCATTCAATACCTTCCACAGAAATGTCCGTTTTACTCTATCATAAGCTTTCTCTAAACCTATAAAGGCAGCAAAAACTTTCTTGCCAACAGCCAGATACTTTTCAATCATCATGCATAATGCAAAAATTTGTTAGTGCAGGTTTCCCACACTTTCTCTGATTTAAGACTGTACTTTTTCAATAATGACCTTACCAAACAATTTCCCTGGCACACTCAGTAGGCTAATACCACGATAGTTCTTGCAGTCAGCCTGATCACCTTTTCCCTTATACAAGGGAACAATGATAGCATCCTTCCAATCCTGAGGGACCATTCCTAGCTCCCAGCACAACTGGCAAGTTTCAGTTAACCAGTCAATTGCAGAATCACTGCCATATTTCAACATCTCTGCAGTTATGCTATCAACTCCCAGAGCCTTACTATTCTGAAGAGATTTTAGAGTTTTACACATCTCTTCTCTTGAGATTCCTCCTGTGCTTCGATCTTTCACTGTGACATCATCTGCTTCTGCCTCAGAATCACCTTTGCTTTCCTGATCTAATAACTCACAGAAGTATTCACCCCATCTGTCACTTAACTCATTGGGCTCCCATATCATTTCCCCACTCCTATTCTTCACCCCCCCCCCAAACCACCACACACAATCATCGCGTGTACTTCCAGAAAGTCTATTTTTCCAAAAAGCCAATTCATGTCTTTCCACCTTCTCCATCCTATCTTTTGCCTTACTCTGGCAAACCAGCTGAGTTGCTTCATAGTTTTTACAGTGGTATTCATCCACAGAAACTCTACCTTGCAACATTCCCCAAATAGGCATCCTTCTTTATCTTTACTGCCTTTTTAATCTCATTATTCCACCAACCCTCACCTCTATTGTTACCCACTACTGTGGTACCCACAGACCTCTTCAGCAGCAGTGAAACACACAGTTCTTAAAACATTCCCACTTCTTTTCTACATCCCTCTCACAAGACTTCAGCTCTTTCAGTCGTTCTCTGAGTAAGTTAGCATAATGCTGATGATCTTCAGGAAGCCTTTCAACCTTTATTCTTTCCATCCTAGGCCTCTTCCTATTCCTCCAACCAACATTCAGTTTCATTCGTGACATACCAAGTAATGATCAGAGCCAACATCTGCATCTCTCATCACACGAATGTTGACAACTAAGTGTTTTAGACTGTTGAAAATGGAGAAAAAAATTTCCGAAAACAGAAATTCTACTGCAAAAAAAAACTGCGGTATAATTTTTAAGCATGAGAGTGTGACGGCTTTGAGGAATTTCTCCTTTTTCGTCATAATTTGGGTTACCTTCAAGATCGATGCATAACTGAACAGGAATTTTGGGGCAATTAGTACTGGTGGAGGATGTTTTCCGCCTGAAACTTTCGAAAACGGAAGTTAGACGCAGTGAAGGTTTCTCCCATAATCGTAATTTTATTATTCACATGTTTCCTCTACCTATTATTGTTAAATATCATTTTATTTCATAAATATTTGTATTTCAACTTGAAAATGGAGGGAAAATGTCCGTGAGCTGAAATCGGACATAGCAAATGGGAGAAGGAGGGGGGGGGGAGAGAGTCCGAAAACGAACGAAAGTGACTAAGCTTAAAAAATTGTTAAAATTGATGCATGGTGTTCAAAATTCAAAAGTATTTATAGTTTCAAAGTTACACTACTCATCTTTTATCTAAAATTGTGAAAGCTATCCTGCATTCATGATGGATAAAATTATCATCCAAGGGCATTAAAAAAAATGACAATAAAGAAATGGAAAGGGAAACAAAGATATCAGCAAAATGAAAATTTAAGCACTGAATGCTGTGCAGCTGCAGGAATACAAATGTGGCTGTGGAACTTGCTGAGAAGTTTATTAAATATTTTTAGATGCCTATAAGAACCTCAAAAGTGCAATGTTTTCACTACTTGAACACATTGCTGTTCCATGTGGTCATTACAAAACATGATAAATTTAATGTTATTGTTTTAAAATACGAATATTATATTTATTTCTAAAACAAGAAACAAAAACGGATCCAAATTCTAAATACATTGAGCAGTAGTGAAATATTTTTATATGAAAAAATCTGGATTGATTTTTCGTAAGTATTTTATTTCACCTGTTAATTTTTAAAAAATACTCCCGGACTTTTGAAAATTACTCCTAAATTTTTCTACGACGCTAGATGCATGCGCAGAGTCTGAAATGGTGGAGGTCGCATTTTGTATTTCCACGGCCCGACTTATCGAGAGGCTGTGGTATTTCAGTCCCTGTAGACGCTAGTTCATCGTAGCAGTTTGTCTCCTCTTGGGAGGGAAATCGCAGGTTTTCACAGAAATGATGGGTTCTCTAGAGAGTCCTGCACGGCTGTGTATGAAAGTGTAATTGTTCCTGCTCTGATGTACGACAGTGAAACCTGGGTACTGCAGAAGAAACATAGGAGTCATTTGTGTGCTGGAGAAATGCGTTACTTACGGGAAGTTTGTGGCAAGACACTGTCTGATTGTGTGAGGAATGAAGATGTGTTGCATAGAATAATAGCTATACACTATACTCACTACTGTGTTGCAGTTGTGTAATGTGAAGCAAAATGTTGTTAGCAAGGTGGAGATTAATATGCTCAAGTGGCTTGGCCGTGTTGAAAGAATGAGTGATGAGGTGCTTACTAAGAAAATCTTTTTAGCCCAAGTGGCAGTCTGAAGGAAAGGCAGAGGAAAGCCAAGGAAGACCTGGGTGGATCAGATTCAGGAGTGTCTGCATGAGAAAAAGATTATGATTATGAAGTATAAAATATCTTGTGTACGAGGTGTAATGGATATCAGTGAAGCCCAAGTTGTATGTCAAGATCACTGTAAATGGAGAAGTTTGATATGGCAACAGTAAGTAAAAATTATCTGGTAGTTTGTATTTCTTTTTGGAGCTAACCTCTGAATCTCAGATAACAGCTTAGTGATATGGATGGATGGAGTTGTTAGTTGAGCTTTTATGCAAATATATAAAGATGGGTAAGATTATACCATCTCAAAGTTATTTTCAAACTTTTAAGGATGCATACACTGCAAAGTTCCAGTGTATCAGGAAATTTAATAAAGGTGTAAAATTTGCATTTTGCGACATTTGCCAAATTGATTTGAAAGTGTTGCCCACGGAGGCAGGAACAATATTTTTCGTCATGTAAATGGTCCCAAACACAGAGGTAATGTGAAGTGTACTGATAGTAACTCCAAACTGACTACGGTTTTTAAAACATTGGATAATAGTCAAGGAAATGTAACTTGTGCCAAATTGTTGTTTGTCTTTTTTGATAGAACACAATGAGCCATTCAGTGCTGCCAGCTATGCTGGTCCACTTTTTTGGCAGATGTTTCCAAAAGATGAAACTGCCAAACGTGTTAGGGTAAGGCCAAAATTACGGTGATTGTCCACGAAATGGCTTTAGGTCGACCTTCCGCTGTTGTGAAACTTTTACAAGAAGGGCCATTTTCTGCGGCATGTGATGGAAGTCGTGAAAGCGATTACAATATTATATAATCCTGATTTACAAGATGAAAATTAGAAGGTATGTAACATACAGTTTTGAAAACGATGTGTAGGTACTCTTAAAGTGAATATTTCCTTTTTACAAAGAACGTTTAGTTCGGTTTTGGAACACCACGATTTTGCGAGGTTAACATTGAACAAAATTAAGATTTTACTTTATGGTTTTTCAAATTATTATTTTAAACACAGGTAATACTAGTTTAGTTATTGTTGCATATGCAGAGATTTTTACTGCATATTTATTAATATAATTATGTTTTGTATTGTGGCAAATGTCGTTTGCGCAGAAGTTTTACTGATGCACATTTTCCAAAGTTGGCAAGTATGCATACCTGCCAAGTATTCCAGATTTCCTGGAAGTTTTACAGATTTTTGGGTAGTTTTATGGTTTTACGGTCGGAAAATAGTTTCTTCTGGACTTGCTCCAAAATGGCTCGTGAATATTTTTTTATTGATGGAAATTGATATTCTTGCTAATTTTCACATCCACTAATCTCATAGCGATTGAACCTTATGTTATCACACGTTTCTAGCAGTAAGCGATATTTATTTATAGATTGCACAAACCCCTTCCCACTAATCTTTCCAAACTCCCTCTTGCTCAGTGTTGGAATAGCTGTGCTAATTGTGTCAAAGTGCGAATTTTTTTTTAATTCTGCACCAAGCAGAGTTCGCCAAAATGTGTAATTACGCGTCTAGTACACATCGAAATTTTACCAACGTGTAAGAATATGCATTGGGAATTTTTCTCGACACGTAAAAAAATATGAATCAAGGAATGCGGAAAGTACACATCAACGCGTAAAAATGTGCATGGAAGAATTTTACCAACGTTTGAAAATATGCATCGGAACAGTATTTCGTCTTTCAAAAACGGAAGTAAACAAAATGATTTTTTCCGTAATCATTTTGTTTTCCTTGATATGTTGCCTCTGCCCAGTATTGTTGTTATACATCATTTTATTCCAAAAATATATGTATTTCAGTTTGAAAATGGAGGAAAAATTTCGAAAACGGAAATTCAATGACACAAAAATTCCCCTGTAATCTTCAGACATGAGCGTGCTACGACTTCGAGGAATTTCTCCCTTTCCTTCATAATTTGAGTTATTCTTGATCGATGCATAACTGCACATAAATTTTGGGGCAATTGGTAGTGGTGGATGATGTTTTCCGCCTGAAACTTTCAAAAACAGAAGTTTCGTCTTTCAAAACTTTTGAAAATGGAAGTTGGATGCAGTGAGGATTTCTCCTGTAATCATAATTTTATTTTTCATGCGATGTTTCCTCTGCCTAGTATTGTTGTTAAAAATCATTTTATTTCATAAATATTTGTATTTCAACTTGAAAATGGAAGGAAAATGTCCGAAAATGGAAATCCGACGTAGCCAAGATTTCTCCCGTAACTGTCATTTTTTTTTTCCCAACGATGTTCCGAACATGTATCCTGTGTCCTCCCAAGAAGGTTTGCATTTCAGCTTGATAAAAGGAGAGGGGTTCGAAAACGAATGTGACAAAGCTAAAAATTTGTAAGAATTGATGCATGGTGAAGTATGCATATTCTCAAAGTTACGCTATTCATCTTTTATCTAAAATACTGAAAGCTATCATGTGTTCATTGTAGATAAAATTGTCATCCAAGGGCATTAAAAAAAAAAAAAAAAAACTGTCTTGTCATTGCTTAAATGAAAGGAAGTTATTTCTAAAATTGTCATTCAGTTTAAAAAAGTATGAAACCTTGAAAACCATCACAATTTCTGAACTCCATCTATGAGTGACTGATACAGAAAAAATTGGGTAGGTAGTGTTGGGGTCACTACTGCTGAGGTTTCTGGTGGAAAACGTCTTGACGATTATGGGCAAAACACGTAACAATATTAACAAATAAAGGTAACTTGATCACGCTAGTTACGTTAACTGAAACTTTTATAAAAAGTTCGTAAGTTGGAAGCTTTCGACCTTATCTTAGATCTTCATCACTCCAATGGAGGACTAAGATTGTTGCCAGATTCTACATTTGAATTTTTCTTATTTTTGTTGCCAAAACTTAGAATTGATCTCCAGATCAACGGAATGTAGAGAGGAGATTCGGAGTTGCAAGTCATTGAGTTGAACATAATTTCTATGCTTTCACGGTAACGGAGGGCAAAACGATTGTCAAAAGACGCAATTCGTTTTGCTTCGTTCCAGTGGGGAACTGCAGATGTGTCTTCCATTGTCAAAATAGACAAGGCAGTATTGGGATTGGCTTTCAAAACATCTTTTCTATGTTCTAAAATTCTATGGCTAATGCTCCTGTATGTGCTTTCAATGTATAAGTTATCCCCAGTAGAAGAAGAGATAGGAATGCAGTAAACTCCTGGGAGGTTCAGGCTTTCAACTTTGTCCCTATCCCTTTGTAGAAGTTTCAAGATGTTTGGGGTAGATTTAATGGCAAGATGGTAACCAAAACTTCTAAAAAGAATCTAACTTATAAGCATAGGAAGGATGGTAAGGAACAGAACCACAGAATTTCAGGTCTTCTTTCTTGTGAGGAAGGAGGCATTCGATTTTCGAATGGTTTTCATATTTCTTTATGAGGGAGTTGACTATAACAGCAGGGAAACCATGAGAGAGGGCTATTGTAGAAATTTTGGAGAGTTCTTCTTGAAGAGAGAGTTGGTTGTTGCAAATGATATGAGCCCTGTGGATGTAGGACTTCAATGCTGCAAGTTTGTAGAGATGCAGGGTGCAAGATTTGTAGGGAATGATGTTAGTGGCCGCAGAAGGTTTTCGATAGACGGAACGAGTAATGGAGAGATCAGCGTTTCTGCAGATAGATACATCCAGGAAATCAATTTTGTGATTTACTTCCTTAGATATAGTGAGCTTAATGGAAGGAAATTTTTCCGTAATGGAGTTGATCAGTATCTGTAGTTCAGACTCGGAATGTGGCCAGCTAATGAAAATGTCGTCTACATATCTTAACCATAGGGAAGGTTGAAAAGGGTATAGAGGAATGATGGAAACTTCAATATGTTGATGTAGATTTCAGCAAGCAGAGGGGAAAGAGGTGAGCCCATGGGGAGACCAGATTGTTGCCTATACACAATTTTGTTGAAAACAAAACAACTGTGTTGATGAATAGTGTGGAAACAATCGTAAAGATCTTTGATAAGAGGACCGGGGGGGGGGGGGGTTCAAAATGAAGAATCAATTTCTTCATGAGGAGCATGTAGGAATCAAAATATGGTACAGAGGGAAACAAAGATTCTACATCAAGAGTGTACAGATTATCACAAGGAGAAAAGGAATTAGGAAGGTTGTGGATGAAGTTTGAAGTAGAGACAACTGTATGAGGATGGTTGGCTGCCAGGGATTTGCATTTGAGGACCAATCTCTTTTCAAGGTTTACTGCTGGAGAAAAAGAATATTCCACTAAAGGTCTGATGGGGTTACCAGCTTTATGCAGTTTCACTTGCAGGAAGAGCCTGGGAGTTCTAAAGTAAGGAGGGGGTGATATATCACCAAGGAAGGATTGAAGAGTCTCTTTCTTAGCTAATCTGTCAACTGAGTTTTTGAGTGAGTTGGTGGTGTCTGACTGTAAAGGGATGCAGTTAGCAGATGTAAGAAAAGAAAGCACTTTTTGGTTTAGAGTTTCTTTACCAATGATGACTGGGCAACCAACTTTATCTGCTTTGCATACGGCTAGGTCATTTTCTTGAATAAATGACCTGAATTCTTTTAAACAAGAAGAAGAGTACTTGATTGGCACTTACCCAGGCAGTGTTACTGGCAGGACAGAAAGCGGGATTGCAAAGAGATCCTGCTTTCTGTCCTGCCAGTATTGCACAGAGTTCAGAATTGATTTCGGAAACTCCCAAGTTTCTTTCCACACTCTGCTCCAAGAAGTTAAGATCTTCAATCATACGTCTAGTTATGCCCTCGGTGTTACGGACGCAGCAGAACGTATTATAAATGCCCTCTTTCACATGCAGGCATAGTATCTTAATGGCCATAGAGACTATGTGCTGTGGTGTAATGCCTGGGCGATCACTGTGTCTCGTCTCACTGGTTGCCATCATGTATGGAGTCACCGACACACTGTCTTTGAACACTGTGTGCCCACACCATAATAGATGGATGGAAACGACAACTCCTCTGCATAGACGTCGATAATGATGTTTAGAGGAATCAAGTGTTGGCCAGGAGCAATGAATAAACAGTATTCTTCAGTCCAAAACATCGTTTGTTGTCTGGCGTGCACTATCTCTGTGTCTGGCACAGTGTCAGTGTTCCATGGCTCAATACCTATGTCCATGGCGTCCGTCGCCTCACAGCGCCGAAAGAACGTCCACCAACACAAGACCAATCTACTGTTATGTTGTAGAACTTGGACAATGGCTGTTCGTCTAAGAAACGTAACCAAGCTTTCAATACAGATTTCTTAACGTTACTGCTCAAGTATGCCGACTTGTGGATTGTGCTTTTCTTCAAGTTAACATTAATCACTTGGTCATTGTCCAAGTGTCTTGGAAGTTGCTTGACCACTTCATCCATGTCGCAGGGCACATTAATCACTTGGCCCACAATACCGTAGTTGCCCTCATAATGAAGACTCCTGATCTGCAGAAACGGTAGTCCCAGAGATATTAGACGTTCGCTGAGAGGATCTAACGGTGGCAAGTGTATTGGCTTCGGTGCATATATGTGAAGCTGTTACTCTACTCGACGTTGGCACCTTTTCTTGCTTTACTGATGTTCAGCAGTTTGAGCACAACAAAAACTGTTGAATGTCTTCATCTGTGAATTCCTGTTGTAAGAATTGAAACATAGCTGCATTGGGCTGTTTTAAATAATTTTGGAACCATATGCGATCCCAAACTCCACAAATAAAACCCAACTTGTTACCATAGAACGACTTTTCAAAGTGCTTCGTCCCCAGACGCCAACGTGCTATCATCACTAAATCTCAATTCTCAAATGTCTTGTCTGCTTGTATTTCATCATATTCCATTGGTTCCATCTCACGGTCGACATCCATTGCCTGTGAACTGGCGTTATGCGTTGCAGCGTCTGTGCGACTGGTACTCGCCTCAACTTGTCAACACTGCCTCATCCTCCGCATTCGTTCTGCTGCTGTCATAGGGGCCTTTTTGGATTCCTCATTTATTTTTCTTTCACTTTGTAAGTGTTTACGATACCTTCTTGTTTTGAAGATATTTCAACATTTTTGAAATTTTAAAGAAAATTTGTCCAAGTTCAACGCTTTTTCACTGTGTATTTTTTCTTTTGTCACTGTATATTTTTCAAGTTCTTTCACTGTTGTCACTATGAGTGTTTTATTTTATAGTATGCGTCCAGCTCTGTTAAACTGCACCTCACACAACGTGCTATGCGTATGCGTTCTCTAGCTATACTAATTTTGCCACACGGCGAACCAGTAATTTTCCACTCCAACTTGGCATCCATCTTGTGGCGACGTGTGATGTCATGCGCTCAAGGCTAATGTAGCATCACATTCGTTCATCCTTGCTCTTTTAAACCGTGTATTGCGTATCTCGATATGCATTATAGTTTTAAAGTTAAGAGTTGTCTGGTATACACAGAATCGTAACATTGACTTTCGCATAGTTTTCTCCCCATACCGGACCCACGGGGTATGACGTTTTACATTAAAAATTATTGAAAACAAGTATCTTTAAACATACTGCTAGCACATCCCATGCATTACCACTCTCCCCTAACAATAGATAATTATGAATTAACAGTTCTGGTACTGTCGCAAATCTTCTTGATTTAGGAAAGTTTGGTTGTCAGGTGTGCATATGGATATGTAACAGTCAACTCAATAAAACACGATTACTTACTATCATTGTTTTTTTGTTGTAGGGTTCTTCACTACTTCATATTAGGCTTACGTACTGTACTGCATTCTGAGTTAGGTCCATGTCAAAAATATCCAAGTATCACATCTTGACATAAATTCTCTATATAACCTGGTAGATATTCTCCAGCTCGTAAGCAAAGGATGGAATTTCTTTACTGTAATGTCTTTTTATTTTTGCTGTTTGATTAAGAACTTAATATATACACAAATTAAGAAGGTAGTGCAGAACACGCTAAGTTACGTATAAAAGTTTAATGCAAATGTATTTCAGCCATTGCTATGGCCTTCATCAGTGCGACTGCGATTGGTTTACGTTGCCAGATTGGAAAGGTAAGTTTTGTAATGGTAACTCCGGGTGACTAGTTACCATTACAAAACTTACCTTTCCAATCTGGCAACGTAAACCAATCGTAGTCGCACTGATGAAGGCCATAGCAATGGCTGAAATATATTTGCATTAAACTTTTATATGTAACTTAGCGTGTTCTACACTACCTTTTTCTTAATTAGTTTGTTAGTTACATGCATTGCCTACCACTCATTTATAATATATACACACTTGATAAATAAGCCTGAAGCTAATTCGTGATACTAGATGCAAATTTTCATTCATTTGATAGCTTATAATTGATCACAATGCATTAGAAAGGCAGAAAAAAAAAGGGAGGGTTTGATACGCAAAGAACTCACTGGAACATCAGACTTTGCGGTAAAAAATTTGCTTATCAGCAAAGTTTGATATTCATATCCAAGTTTTAATATACTTATCCACAGAGTTTAATATTCCAGTTTCTTTACGTATCAACCCTTCCCCCTTTTTTCTGTCTTTCTAGTGCATTGTGATAAATTATAACCTCAAGAGTGCCAGCTTCTATGATTTGTCCGTACAATATACGAATTACTACTCTGTTGTATGATTATACGAACAGCTTGGAAAATGTCTGAATATTCCGTGTCAAAATTGTGCCACATTCTTGAAAAAGACAATGGTGTATTTATGTATTTGTCATTACATGAAGGGTTTTAGGAGGCACTCCACACTGGTCAAGGTGCACCCCTAATGCGCCAACAGAACTGCCTTCCCCTTTTCTGTGTGACTGAGGAGGAGATTGGCCACGTTTCCCTTGGGCCCTGTGTAACTGGAATGCGAGACGGCGGGAACGGTGCTTCTCATGGGTGGGGCTGCTTTGCGAGACGGCCTTCCCCTTTCTTTTGGACGTTCATGTAGTGTGTGATGTCTTGAAGAATCAGCAGCTTGGTTTTTGGGCTTTGGCAGTTTTGGGTCAGGATTAAGGACAGCAGCAGGCATCATGATCGTAGTTACTAGTGAGTGCAGTGGTAGGAACGGCATTTGACCGGAGTGTGCATAGTTTATGTGCTTTTTTTGCAGTGTTCTTACTTCTTGAAGCTACAGTTTGTGATTTGCAGTTCTCTTTCACCCCATGCTGTGAGCTGGATGCCCCCCCCCCCCCCCAGTGACTTAAAATTTTTATTTTTTTGGTGTTCCGTTCGTTTTTGCGGCCACATGTTTTGTATCAGAGATCAACAATCGTATGCCAGAGATGAAAAGTGAGCTGACACGAGTGAGTTTGCTTAGATTTTTGAGTGGGTTTCTTTTTTACTTTAGGGAAAATCTGTTGAAAAGTAAATCAAAACAGTACTTTCAGTTGTTTATAGATTCATACTCGAAATAATTCCCGTGTGTTGTAAAATCGTGGAAAGGTGACAGCTTTGCATTTTGTTCGGTGTGTTCTTGTGATATAAACATTTCCCATGGAGGAATACGTGATGTGAAAGTGCACTTGAAGTCGAAAAAACATCGTGATTTTTTGAAGTGTGTCGAAGAACTCCAGTATCGGAGTATCCTTTAACAAGGTGTTAGTGACAATTGATATGATGTGGTTTGGTTGTTAAGATATTATTCTATTACGATGATGAACTTACTTCTGAAAAATGCAAATGTTACAGAATTTTATTTTTAAAAAGAAAATGGCTGGTGATCTATCTAGGGACCCCAATTAAGAATATTTTTTCATAAACGACTAACACCCAAGGTACGATCCTTAAAAACTCTCAGTAAATGGAAGGTGATTCCACCACCACCGACAAGAGAAATTCACATACAACACAAAATAATTTGATTAAACATATGTTCCAGGTTAACCAAAAATTTATTTTGTGCCCCCAGGCACATGTTGGCAAACAACTCAATACAAAGAAATTTTAGGTGGCTAGGCCAAAAAAAAAAAAAAAAAAAAAAAATAATAATAATAATAATAATAATAATTTAGCTATGAATTTTAGAGTCCAGAGTATGTTAACATTCCTAAATAATCCTCTCAGAAACCCTGGTCTGCAAATCAAGTAGTTTTCACCTGTGTGGTTTAGAGGATGAGGGAGGTAAGTGGTACAATTTAGTTACCAGCCTGCCTTACAAAATCATCAAAGGATGTAATCATTTACTCAAAGAGTTAAGAGCTTAATGCTCGAGGTGCATATCTGTTACATGTTGAACCTTGAGCTAGATGCTCTTTACAATTTAAGTTAGATGGTGAAGAGTGACATTTCAATTTTTTTATCTTTTTATTTTAACAATACACTGATTTTGGTCAGTTACCTGGAAAAATCTCTTTTTAATTTACAGTAACACATTATACTACATTTGTTGGTTCTGGCCAAACCTTACACACACTCAAAATAATAAAAAAAAAAAATTTCAATTTTTTTACTCCCTCTTTGTTTAATAATTTTTCTTTCCCTTTTCAAAACAAGGAATATCTTTCTACAAAATGTACCTTCTCCTATATATATATATATATTAATGAAATAACATATCATTTTTTTAATCACATTAAAACCAAAAACAATTACGTAGGTGGTCGCCGAAAGAAAGTTTGCTGTTGATGACGTTTTTTTTTCCCCTTGTTTCCTTTCCTCTCTCTCTTTTCAAGGAAGCTTTGTCAGTTAAACAGCATGGAAATGTTTGAGCTGAGCGGAGGAATTACGTTTTTTTTTTTTTTTTTTTTCCCTTTTTTTTTTTGTTAACTGCTGAGGTTCGGCGTCACGGAGTCTGTCCGTCGCCGCGAATTTACGCAAGTTTCCTTCCTTGCTGCCGAACTGCGTGGACATATCTTTCCCTGCCCTTCAAGTGGACAATAAGAAAGGAATTAGAAGATTTCCTCGGACGAAGGTGCAAACTTAAGTATCAATGCTTGTGCCGCAATTTCTCCGGCGTCTCCGCGGGACTCCCGAACATGGCGGGTAGAAGATATCCAGCCCAGCTACAATTCTCTGTGAGAATGAGGGCTTTCAAGTAACTTCCTCTGTTTTGGCATTTAAAAACAAATGAAAAGGTCCTACCATGACGCTGACATCTTTTTCCTTCGTCCTCCCGGAACTTGGCGGCATTTCCGATTTAGAAGCTCGGTCTCTCCCGCATAGCTTCTTTTTTTCCTTCCCCTTTCTTAGTGCTTGGTGGTTTCTAGCTCAACTCTCTCTCTGCATCTGAAGAGGGTACAAAAAACCCGATGCTCTTCGCCTTACGCACCGCGCATGTGCGAGAAAGCGCCGACTTTCCAATTGGCTGCGTGAACGCCAGGAGGCAGAAACTTCCTCGATGGATGACTGACCTTTGACCCACGAAAACGGGCGCTGCGGTGAACTTCCCAAATCCCGAAGTGTTCCTGTGCAAAGTGAAAAATGCCTTTTCGGAGTAAACAAGAGCATAAATAAATCGGACTTTCTGCACTGGTAAAGCTGGGAAAACGTCCTCACAGATGCCATTCTACAAATTTATCGTTTTAGAAAAGTGACACCAGAAACTGTAGCCATTTTTGTTCTTTCTTTCTGAACAAAGACTTTTGGAGACCACCTTTACAAAAATTCATTAAACAAATTAACTAACATTAACGAACATCGTTACAATTAACTTCGTAACGCATAAAAATCGAATTCTCTCTAGCTACAGGTACGGCGATCAGAATTATGAAAAAATCGGGTAAAGCAACGATTTGTTATTTTGTCCTGATGCATTAAGCCACAATTTTATTCTTTTACTAAATGACTATTAAATATCCTTGACGATAGCGCACGCGCAATTAACTTAGGAAAGTCACTTCGTTACGGAACGATCGCCGACCCGCTTTTTTTCTAACAGTCTCTGCATTATACTATCGCTAGTTAATACCCAGTGAGATTCCCACTAAAACCAACTAAATATTTCTACTAGGCAAGATTTTAATTGCGAAAGGTTACTAAATTAAGCCCGATACACACAACTATTTTAATACACGCTACTGACATATGGCATAAACATGCGTTTTTTCTCATTAGATACAACTACAATACGATAAAATACCTCGTACACTATATGTTTACAAATTACTTTTCAATTATTAAAGCTTACAGAATAATATAATAGAAGAAACCGCGATAACGACTGTAAATACGGAACTACAACCTTACGATTTTTCTCTTTATCGCTATGTTATCCCGACTATCAATAACGCCGAACGCCGCGGCGTCGCCGATAATTTTAAACTGATACATCTAACACTATACATATATAAACTGCACTATACACTTAAGAAACTAAGGCAAATCAATTCATATACATTACATCATATACTGCACTAAAATAAACTTCACTAATATCTCTTCCCTGAAAATAAACAGTCCACTAAAAAATGCAATGGAAGGAAGAAAAAAAAAACATTGCATGAAAGAATAACAACAAAAAAACCAGCAATATAGCATGATGTCAAACTTTCTTAAATCTACTTCCCAGCTAGTTACACATCCCTTAACTAGAAACAGATATCACAAGGCTAACTTACTTAGACCTATTCACATAAATTTAACTAAATACACACAGATCAACACTTAGCAGAAAAATCAGAAAGGACAGAAAAGAATTTACTTTATTTTTTCTTGACTCTTAAATTTATTTATTTTTTCTAACTCCCTCCTTGCCAAAGGAATTTGAGATCATCTCATGACAAAAATTATCACTCTCATTGAGAGTGCGTGAATCTGGTGACGGGTTTTCCGATCCAAAAACATTGGTCCATTAATTTAGAGATCGGAAAAACGTCAACAGATCACAATTGTCACTCTCATTGAGAGTGCGTGGATCTGGTGACGGGTTTTCCGATCCAAAAACATTGGTCCATTAATTTAGAGATCGGAAAAACGTCAACAGATCACAATGGTGAAAGCGATGTTATTAATGCTGAAAGTCTTTTCACGGCATTTATTATATAATACAATTTGCCGATTCCTGTCGCAGACCATGCAGGGCCACTATTCCATCAAATGTTTCCCAAGTCAGAAACTGCCAAAAAATTTAGTTGTGCTATAACTAAAACTGCTGCCATTATGGATAGAATGGCTTGTATGAATCAAAAGACTCTAATAAAAATATTAATGGATGTTCCATTTGTAATTGCAACAGATGGGATCAATGACAGCAGTTCTCAGCTCTACCCAATTGTTGTTAGTTTCTATAATGTTGAGAAATAAAACATTGATAATGCTCTGCTTGCTGTGCCAACTTTATCGGGTAACTGCACAGGCTGCAACATTGGCTAACTTTTGTTAGACAACCTTGAGAGTAAAAACATATCTGTTAAAAACTGCATTGCACTTAGTGCAGATAACGCTGCTGTTATGGTTGGCTTAAAAAATGGTGTTGCAGCAGTTTTAAAAAATGCCCATGAAGATTTAGAATTGGTTCTCTATACCACTTAATCAACTTAGTTGCTGGAAAAGGTGCTGCAAGACTTCCAATTTTGGTTGATGAAATTTTAGTTGACATTTTTTATTACCTTAATAAAAGTGGTAAGATAAAAAAAAGTTGAAACAGTTTCAAATATTGTATGATGTTGAAGTGAAAAAGGAAGGTTCTGAAACACATGTGCACAAGATGGCTTTCTCTTGGGAGATGTGTGAAAAGACTATTACAGCAATGGGATCCATTGGTCAGTTTTTTTAAAGACTAAATAAAGAAGCTAAAGAAAAAGAAGGCAGGAATCAATCTCTTGATAATCATTACTGCATACCCATGTTAACATCTAAAGTCAAAGAAGGCTCAGAAAACAGTAGTCAGGCTAAGACTGAGAGTCTATGTATGACTCCAAAAGTAATACCTGCACCAAAGAAAAAAGTCAATGGTAGGATTATGCATCCTGCAAAAAAGCTGAAAACAAATAAAGGTATAGAAAGCTGTGTCTTCAAGCCCGCAAAAAGGAATTTTCCAACAGCAGCGTTTCCAAAAAGAAAACCTGAAAATGTCTTGACTCTTGAAGAAAGAATATTTATGCTCCTGTGAATTAGACCAATAAGGCAATATTGACTTTTTCTTGATTATATTATTTCTACATTTGAAATTAAGGATGTTAACTTAGTCACAAACCCCAAAAATTCACATTTTGAGATCACTTTTAATGGACTTATTCAAAGATTTACCAGTGAAATTTGTTAAACCTCAGGTAATTAAAAATTGTTCATCGTTATTGGAAGTAAAATATAACTGATAATACTCAAAAGATGATACTGATTTGTGTATAGGGAGTGCAGCATCAAAAGTTGTTTCCAGTTTAAAGCTTTTGGAGAAATCACCTTTTTTCCCAGCTGTTAAAAAGTACTTTATTAGCTGTTGTGATTACGTTTGAAATAAATTTCCGATAAACAAACTTCTAGAACATGCACAGGTAGCAAATATTTCATCTTTTGAAAACCATACTTTTGCAGATGTCAGATATTTTGTTGATAAATTTCCTATAATGTTGCTTAATAAGGATGGAGAAAGTTCTGAAGAAGCGTTGGATAAACTTCATTCCGAATTTTGTGTTTTCCTAATTGCTAATCTCCCAGAAATCATTCAGCAAGAAGAAAGAATTGACACTAAATGGTCCCTTGTTGGTGAACTGAGATCAGCAGATGGTTTGTTAAAATATAAACGATTAGCACATACTATGCTGTCTTTATTAACTATTCCACACAATAATGCGGAATGTGAAATAATGTTCAGTCAGGTTAAAAAAACAAGGACACA
Organism: Macrothele yani; assembly: GCA_039090855.1. Lineage (NCBI taxonomy): Eukaryota > Metazoa > Arthropoda > Arachnida > Araneae > Macrothelidae > Macrothele > Macrothele yani. The sequence goes on from CM077004.1 coordinate 48,396,774, forward strand.
GTTTTGCAGTTCTTTGTCAGATGCTAACTTAGAGAACTTATTAATTGTCAAAAGCATGCAAAAGGGGACCAGTTTTGAGCAAAAATATGATAAAGGATTTTTTAAATTAGCTAAATCTGCTACTTATAGCACCCAGCAGTGCTATAGCAGTTCAGTTCCAAACCAATAGCTGTAGTCACATTAAATAAAGTATTATTCCTGTATCAAGCAATTTTTTCATTAGAGGTATGTCAAGTTTTGTATTTTATAAAAAAGTTTCTGAAACTATTTTAATTACTAAAATAATAATTCTTTGGTTCTATAATTGTTCCTTTTGTATTTTATGTTTAAGCATGACACAGGGTGCGCACGCGTGCTTGAAAACCTGGAAAGTCCTGGAAAATCATGATTACGTTTTCAAGGCCTGGAATATCCTGGAAAAACGGTGTTTTTTTAATGCTGTCTTGAAAAGCCTTGAAATTTAAAATTAGTGCTTAAAAAATGCCCTTTTAGGAAATCGTGTTACTGTTACCCCTTCATTTTTTAAAGTTCCTTTTCTCTGTTCTCAAAGAAACCACCGGCAGCGGTTTCGGACGTGCACCAAATCCTAATTTGGTTGGGGGAAAAAAAAAAGAAAAAAAAGGCACTACTTCCAGTGCAATAAAATTGGATGATTACTAGTAGGTCGAAGGGGAGCTTGATGTCCGTCCGACAACTGAGAACGGAAGGGGAAAGAAGAGGCATTTAGCATTTGCAGGGGGTCGCGAATGTACCAAGTCAGCTGGCATCCACCAGTGAGGAGTATGCTGAACAACACATTCATCATCTTCTTGTTTATGTGCATGCCACCCTCCCTCCCCTCAAGAGACTTCCGCTACTTATGATAAAAAATAAGAAAACTATCTTTGCGAATTTTTTCACGAAAGTGGCTGAAATTTTTACATTCACTGTAATTGGATTACAGAAGCTCACTTCCAAAATTCCAATTGAATCGGTTTAAAACTTTAAAAGTTAGCATTGGTAATTTTTATTATGGACAAGTATGTGTGCCTCTTTGGACAGAGTGAGCCTCCAGCAGAAAGGGTGTTACCATAGCAACTGTTGATTGACAGCTGGGAGCTCTGATCTGAAGCCCTTGGTTGGGAAAAAGGCAAACACCTGTTTATCACTTCCACAGCTCAAAAGGACTAGGAGAATATTTTCAGAAATCCATTTTTCCGAATTTTGGAAATAACACAGTAAAATTCTAACAGTAGTTAAGATACATCACAATAAAGTTCTAGTGCAAATTTCGCCAAATTCCGTTAGGAACTTTAGCAGATGCAAAAAAAAAAAAAAAAAAATCCATTGAATCGGATTGAAAAAAAGAAACAGTAATTATAAATTACGGGAAAAGCAAGTGAATTATTTTTTTTAGATGCCATGGTTTATTTAAACAGAGTGATCCTTAAATTTTTTTCTGTGATGATATGGACTCTATTTGAATTACAAACATACGTTTTTATTCAGACGTCTGAGTTACTGTTTTAATAAAAAAATCATCTATAATTAAAAAGTTTTCAATGGATTTAAGCAATATTCAGCAGATAAACAAACGTATTTTAGTAAATTGCAACAACATGACGTAAATTTGGTAATTTTATTTGTCGAAAATTGGGGAGCATTTTTTTTTACAATTTCTATTATAGTTAAAGTGAAGGAGGGAAGGGTGCAACTTGACAGTTCAGTGAGCTGCAGGTGGTGATTTATGGCGATGTGCCAAATGAAAGAAGCCATTCCATCAGGTCATTCCAAAGGTTGTGTGTGTGGACGCGTCCTCCTGCTGTTTGATCTTAATCGGAATGTTTTTGTGCAGGGGGGGGGGGGGTCAAGAGAAATATCCGTTTCAGCTTTACAGCTTGCTTTCACGGCTCTTTTTTTTTTTTTTTTTCTTGGTAATAAATAAAAATCATAGTTGCTGCATTCACCATTGATCCATGTTTGCATTTCTTGAATATAAACAGCAGACAATCAGAAACATAGTGTTGGGCGGGTCTTGATGTTCTTCATTTTGCATATGCTGAATTCAGTTCTGGGGGAATAAGGAATGACTTATACTGTGAATATATACAAAACTACATATTTTTGAGCTGAAAAAATAGGTCTACTTGTACACAGTAGCTAACGTGTGAACTCAGATGAAGACAATCAGACACACGGACGTCTGATTCCATAAAAAAAAAATCAACATAGTTTTTTTATTTACACTACAGGTAAAAAAGCAAAAACATGTTTTTAAACGTTATAAAGGAAAACGGATTTTTGAAACGCATGACTTGATGATCTTAATTTCTGAAAGTTTCTTTTTTTCCACATCCTTTTTTTTAATTACAATACACTGTTACAGGATACTGTGAGTTATATCACTTAGTGATATGGCAGATTTTCGGTTGCTGATATCCGCGATCGTAAGCGGTAGTTGCATTGCGATTGTTGTTGATGATGACAAGATAAATACTGGAGTGATGTAAAATGTTGCATAAACTAAAAAAAAAAAAAAAAAAGTCCCTACCCCCCCCCCCCCCCCCCCCCCGAACTTTTATGGGTCATCATAGCTGATCAACCATTTCATTCCATGAACATCAGCACATTTCAATCATTTGAACATTGGGGGTATCTGAAGGAATTCAGCCGTGCTTAAGTGCCCTAGCGAATCGAAAACATGCTAATTTTGGACAGTTCTATTCCCTTCCCCTCTACCATCCCTAATAATTGAGAGTGCATACTGTAGTTTCAAATATTCTATTTATGAGCTAGTTTTCGCGCTGTTCATTATGCTTTTGTTTTCGAAATTCCTAACACTTTTGAACTATGGTTGCAGAAACGTTTATGCTTTGGGTTTGTCTGTAGGATAATTCGCATGAAAGCGGTTGAATTTCGGCGAAATTTTAGTATGCTGTTGGGTACAACCTGGAAACCTACCCTCTTGAAAAAGGTCGAAATTAAATTTAAAGGCCAAGACATAAGAGCAGTATTTGTTCTCTAAGCTTAGGAATGTTAACTCACATAAAATCTGTTTGATTGCAACAAAGTTTTGGTATGTTATCAGGGAGGAGAAACCTACCCTTGTAGAAAATGATCCAACTTGAATTCAAAGGTCAGGGCATAAGAACAGAATTTATTCTTTATGGTCTTGTGCTTGATAAACTTGATCAATTTGCATAAAGCACATTCATCCATTTGCATCTTTCATCATTTTTATTACTTAAAACTGAAATTACTTTAAAAAAATAATTTGAACATGATACTGTAAAGCGTAATAAATCATCCTGGAATTTTTTTGTATATGTCCTGGAAAAGGCCTGGAAAGTCCTTGAATTTTTTTCCCCAAAAAGTGTATGAACCCTGATGACAACAGCTAATAAAATATAACACACTGACTGTAAATCATACCGATATGCATGTGAAAAAAATTGTACTATTTTTGAAATTTAAATGTTGGCAGCTATGTAACCTATCAACTGAACGGAAATTCACATCTATTATCAGGAATTAGCGTAAGGCTTATTGTCAAGCGTGTGTATATAAAGTTCTTGATCAAACAGCAATAATAAAAAGACATTACAGTAAAGAAATTCAATCCTTTGCTTACAAGCTGGAGAATATCTACCTGGATATATAGATTTTATGTAAAAGATGTGATACTTGGATATTTTTGACATGGGTCTAACTCAGAATACGGTACAGTATTGTAAGCCTAATATGAAGTGAAGAATGCTACAACAAACAACAATTATAGTAAGTAACCATGTTTTATTGAGTTAACTGTTACATATCCATATGCACTTATAATTTTTATGAAATAAAAGACCCAAAAAGGGCATTTTATTAGATGTTTTATTATGAAATGCTCCACTCGATGCTAATGTAAACGTGTCGAAGAGAAAGCGAAGTAGTAAATACATTTACTATATTATATATTTATACTATGTAATCTGTTGCACTCATTGCTATGATATTTTGAGTCAAACAAATCTAGCAATCTATCTTGTGTGTGTGTGTGGGGGGGGGCAGCTATGGTGGTCACTATCCACATCCTGTCCCCTTTGGGGTTTGTTTGAATGGGCTTCTTTAAGGCTCCTACTCTTCTTTCTAGACTTCTGTTACCAGTACAAGGTATGTGAATATTCTTGCCAACCATCTACACCTGTTGGTGTGGTTCTCTTTCCACACTAAAATATCATTCTTCAATGAGACTGTGCTCCACCACATACTTCCAGAGTGGGAACCAGTTGGCTCCTAGATCATTCAAGTGAGTTTACCACACTCGAGTGGTCCCCTAAATCTCTGGACCTCAACTTCATTGAGATTTTTTGTATGAATTGGAAAAATTTGTTTAAGCCTGCCAACCCCTACTGGCAAACTGTAAATGCTCTACAACAGGCAAACCTTGCTTCATGCTTGTCAATGGTGCCTGCATGTTTTCAACACCTCATTCAATCCTTACCAGGATGTATGGTTTCTGTTGTGAGGGCTAAAGGTGGTGCAACATGTAATTAGGTAGGTTATATAATAATTTATCCATTCCATTTATGAGTCGCTGAAAAGCCAGCCTTCTAGAATCTTCCAAATCTTTGAATGCTACCCATCACTAACTGCTTGATGAATTAGTCTGTGTACAACTGACATTGACCACTAACTGCTAGAAATTGATATTTGCAACAAAAATTATATTAGAAATTTTTTGTGATCCTGTTGATTACAGTTGTATACTGTGAAATTTTGTGTTTTGTTTTGCAATTATAATTTATTCCCATTAATAGCTTGTTCTGAAGTTGTTTCCACCTTGTGCATTGTTTGTTCCTATTCAACTCCACTGCTAATAAGATTAATTGTACTTTTGCAAAGATGTGAGAGTTTAATGATAAAAGTCGTATTTTGCTGACCAGCAGTTTTATTTGAAAGATTCAGAACTAGCAAAATTTTATTTTCTGTCTTTTTGTCTTATCCTGCTATAATTTTGAGTGATATGTGTCAGATCTTAAGCTGTCAGTCTGTAGATAGATAACAGAAAGTTTCCATGCATAATCATAACAAAAAAATAAATAAAAGTTGGTCTCATAAAAAAAAAAAAGTATTTAAAAGGTGAATGCACTTATAATTGAATGAGCAACATTTTAGCATATATGAAGCAGTATTTGAAAAATAATTTTCCTTTACCACATGAAACCTTTTGTACAAAGAGATCCATTCGAGATGAAGGGTATTCAGTGTGACTGGAATAGCCTTCACATTTGCAAAGGATGGCTATTCGATATGACTGTTTTGTTGCTCATACAGGTGCTCATAATTAGAGTTAAACCCAGAAAAAAAAAATCATAAATGTCTAGGAACTTTTTTTTTGTTTAAATAAAATGCTGTTTATTGTAGTTATTACAAGTGCATTCCTTGTTTTAAGTAGGCTCCCCTGACTTCAGTTTGCTTATTCCACATTTGGACACCTTGAAAATCGCTTTTGTAGGATGATAACATCAGTTCTGATGTGGAAGTTCTATGTTTGATGCTCTTTCTTTTGATTTTGAGAATAAAAAGTGGGTGCAAGATCTGGGTTAGGGGGGGGATTACATGTAGTATCTTTGGTGGTCAAGATTTTAGTGATGTTTTTCATGTATAGTAGGACATTGTTATAATGAAGCATTCCATTTAGCCATTTTCTTCAGATATGCTATATGATAGTTGAGTCTGTCTCATAAACAGCTGCAGTGGTAATTTTAATCTGTTTTCTTGGAAGATAATTCATATCTCCCATAATCTTTTAAACATTGATCATGTTTTTTCTCTTGGACATGGAAAACAGGTATTTTGATTCATGGAGAATAGTGCTTCATTTTTTTACTCAGTGATAAAAACCTTGCCACTTTAATGCAAGCAGTTCAGAAAAGTTAGTGATTAAAACAAATAATTAACTATTATTTTTATGCTTTAAAGACAGTTATTTTTCAATTGGAGAAGTATTTTTTTTATTCAAATAATTTTTAGAACATTTTTAATTACATTTTAACCACTGCAAATACTTTTCTAATATGTCTCCGGAAATAGGTTTTTATCACTGTGCAATAAAATGAAGCAATATTCTGCATGGATCAAAGTTCCAAGATAATAGGTTAAAGAAGTTTCATGTTGAACTTAATATCATACCCAAATAGGTATATATTTGCGATGGATAGAGTTGAAGTGGTAATTCTGTGCACTGGTAGAATTATCACTATTACTTAAACTGCTGCTTAAGAGACATGAGATTTGGGGAGGGTATGGGTGGGGAAACTGGATTGTCTCATGCATGCAGTGCAATCTGGGAATAATCTCGTGGAACATTTTGTAATTGCTTAATTTTTCGTATTCTTCAGTGCAGGGTTTCTACAGTGTGCTGGCTCCAGCATGGTTTGCCTTTTGTTATGTTTAAAATGCACCAGAAAGTGATGGATCCAGCACACACACTTGCAGTGGACATGTTCTAGTAGTTGGTATCTTAAAATGATTTTTGAAACACCTTATATTTAATATTTTGATACTTGCGTGATGTAGGTCATGTGCACATTTATCTCTTTCAGCAAATATTTGGAGTTAAACTTACTTTGTTGAGTCCACAATGTAGCACTAACTTTGTAGAATTAGAGTATTTGGCTCCAGATTGGCTGCATGGAATTTAATTATTTATGAGTTAAACATCTTGCATGTTTCTCTTTTCATTGGCATGCAAGAACACAGCTGACTAGAATTGCAGATCTTGTTCTCATATGACTTAAGTTGTAGAAATTAATGACTGTTGAAGTACAAATGAAGAGGTATTGTTTTATTCAAGATCAAACTGATGAAAAAGTAGTTCTCTTAGATTCAGATTAAGGAGATGCAGACTAGAAGTCTGCATGGGCCTAATTTGGTGAGCCCTGCCCAGCCCAAGCCCGTGTGTTTAGGGCCCAGTCCGGCCTGGCCAGTTTAAAATACATATTAGACACTCGGCTAGGCCCGGCCCCGTCAATTGCAGCTGTTATTTAGGCTCGGCCCGGTATGTGCCATTTGGTATTATTTTGTCTTTCTATTGTATTTTATTAAAATGTAAAAATTAAATAATGAAATGAGATATTATTAAAAATATTTAGTTGAATGTAAGCCTAAAAATATTAACTAAACTTTTACAATTCTTGAAAAATATAATCTTTAAAGAGAAAAAAGAAATGCGTTCAGAATCTCCCTTTTTCTGAACTAGCAAGCGGTAACACTACAAAAGTCAATCCCTATACAGATTAGAGATAGAAGAAAAAGCCGATGTCATCCCACTCTCTCATAAAAACTCATACATACACACCCCACTGCAGACACCCTCCGTCCCCACACACACACACACACACACACACACACACACACACACACACACACACGCTCGCTCGCTCGCTCGCTCGAGGTCAAATCTTTTTGTTGTCAACAAGCCCCAAAGTGGTTTTACCATCGTAAACCTACAGATTTGTAAAAACACTGAGTGCCCCTCCTCGCTTTTCTGATTACACCCTGAGCTATGTCATGGAACTAAGTAAAGCCAGCAAAGCAGTTAAACACACCAGAAAATCAGGGAACACTACTTTTTTTTGCCATTGGGATTAAAAGAATAGGTCGACTGGGCCCAGCCTGGTCGTAAGTGTCTGGTACAAAGCACGACCCATTGTTTTGTTCCCTAAGCTAAAAAACGACCCGACCTGGGCCAGGCTCGGCCCGTGCAGACCTCTAATGCAGACTGAAATGACTTGACATTTTGTAAAACATCTGCACTGTTTAAGATTTTTATTTAAATGTTTTTAAAAGTGAAAACTAATTGCATGCTTGGTTGTTAAGTAATAATAATATATTAAATGCATGCCCATACGTATGTATTCATTAGACTGCCTTTGGGCCCTTGAAATTTGTTGTTGTTGGTGGTGTGTGTCTGTGTTTGTCTGTCTTGTTTGAACCACGACTTCTGATACTCACTTGATTGTTCTGTGTTAACACAGTCTGCATTAATGGCATTTCATCATATTTTGTGCAGATATATTTACTTTTGGAAGTGGAACATCTGATCAAGAAGGTGGCTCTTCAGGGTCAGCTAGTCCCTTTGTTTTTGGATCCCCAGGTATGCTATTCAATTACACTTAGAGAAAATTCAGCTTGTAAGGAAGGGTTATGGTACTCTTTAGCAGGATGCCCTGCGATTTTTTTTCTTTCTTTTCCAAATAACAATTTCTGTAACCCTATCTTTTTGTACATTTGTCTTATCTATTATACTATTCTATTACAATCTACTCTTGAATTGTGCATAAAACCCACATATTACTGTACTGCATTTTATTTTAAGATTAAAATTAATGAAGAAGAGTGCCACCAAAAATTGTAGAGTGTAAGAAGCGCATGGCATTTGTAACAAAGCATGATAGGATCCAACAAGTATTTTGAAATGCATAATCTTTTGATTTCTGCAGCTCTATTTATTTATTATCTCCCCCTCTTCAGTTTAGCGTATGAGCATTGTTTGTTGTCAAGCAACAGATATGTTTGTCATGTAGTAGAGAAAAATTGTGGTTAAAATTAAAAAAAGAAAATGTAAAGAATCTTGCTTATAGTTACGACCTAGTGCTATTTTTTCTCAACCTAACTACAAGTACAGCTATTATTTTCAAATGCAAATACACTGAAGGAAAAAAAAATCCCAACAACAAAAAGGGGTTGTGTTAGATATACGACAGTTGGTAGGCGGTGAGAGTACATTTGTAAGATGACGTCTATGCAAATTTCGTGCTTGCCGCATATGTGTGATGCTAGTAGCGCCCCTTGGAACATGCAAAGCAGGTTTGCTGTAAATACGCGCTGTAACGTTCGTGAGCGTTATCATTGAGATTCGATGTAGGGTGTTGATGTTAGTCAAGAATGCCTTTAAGAAGACGAAGAAGCCATTATCAACAGCTCGCAGGGTTTGAACGACTTCGTGTAATAGGGCTACGAGAAGGTGGATTTTCTTTCCGCAATATTGCAGAACGACTTGGCAGGAATGTAGCCACTGTTCATGATTGTTGGCAGCGGTGGTCAAAGGAAGGTACTGCCTCAAGAAGACCGGATTCCGGCCGGCCACGTGGCACTACTGAGAGGGAAGACTGCCGTGTACGGCGTATGGCCGTGGCGCATCGTACAGCATCTGCGGCAGCAATTCGAGCTGCAGTTGCCACCACAGTGACACAACGAACTGTTGCAAATCGGTTACATGAAGGACAGCTCCGAGCCAGATGCCCTGTAGCGTGCATTCCACTTACTCCAAACCACTGCCGTTTGCGACGTCAGTGGTGTCAAGCTAGAGCTCATTGGAGGACGGAGTGAAGATCTGTTGTGTTTTCTGATGAAAGCCGGTTCTGCCTGGGTGCCAGTGATGGCCGGCCGTGTGTTGGTTAGAAGGAGGCCAGATGTGCGCCTGCAACCAACCTGTCTGCGGCAGAGACACACTGGACCTACACCTGGAGTTATGGTCTGGGGATCAATTTCCTATGACAGCAGGAGCACTCTCGTGGTTATCCCACGCACCCTGACGGCACAGTTGTAAGTCGGTCTGGTGATTCAACCTGTTGTGCTGCCATTCATGAACAGCATTCCAGGGGGTGTTTTCCAACAGGATAACGCTCGCCCGCATACCGCTGTTGTAACCCAACTTGCTCTGCAGAGTGTCGACATGTTGCCGTGGCCTGCTAGATCGCCAGATCTTTCACCAATCGAGCAGGTATGGGACTTCATTGGACGACAACTCCAGCGTCACCCCCAACCAGCATTAACCGTCCCTGTATTGATCGACCAAGTGCAACAGGCATAGAACTCCATCCCACAAACTGACATCCAGCACCTGTATGACGCATTGCATGAACGTTTGCGTGCTTGCATTCAACATTCTGGCGGTTACACCGGTTATTAATGTACCAGCATTTCACATTTAAAATGGCTCTTCTCGCACTTGCAATAAGCTGCGATCTTGAAACCTTAATCGATTAAATATGTTACCTATGCGAATGTATTGCCGCCATTTCATTCCTCTACAACTATTTTTTCATGGTGTTGGGATTTTTTTTTCCGTCAGTGTATATGCTTGGGCCATGTAAAAGGAAGAGTGAAAGTCAGACAATTTGTGGATAGTTGGCCATGTTCACAGCTGTTTGATGTGAAAAAGCATGTTTTTATTTTAAATTGTAATAAGAGATCTCATATGAAATGAGAAAATGCACTTGTGCCACCTATTGGAAAAATTCTGTATAAGAAAGAAATGGAAATTGCATAAAACTGCTTAACAATGGTTACCACACCTCCTTATTTTCTACAAGTGGAGATTTCATGCTATGCCACAACAAGTAGGAGAATTTCACATCGAGAAAAGCAGAAAGACATGTCAATAGTCTTAGCCAATGTATCTGCTATCCACATTAAAAAAAAAAAAAAAAAAAATTGAGTACTGCTTAGAGAGAGAGAGAGAGAGAGAGAGAGAGAGAGAAATGCTGTGTTCTGTACATATGCATCATCATCCTGTCTAGCAAGAAAAATTTGCACCTCGTGGTCAAAACATTCTCTTAGCTAAAATATTTTTTTCCTTTTTGAATGAACCTCTAAACTGAGATGTGCAGAATCAAAATTTAAATTGATGCCACCTGGCAGGAAAATTAACGATCAGCAAAAACCATGAAAAACATGGAAAATTTTAGTCATGGTTACAACGACAAGATGCTACTAGGAAATCTCTTAAATGAGTTTTATCAGTGGAAAATGCCAAATGCAAATTTATACCTCCAGTGCAAGAAATTTAAGTTTTTTTTTTGTTGTTTTTTTCCCCTGGCATTCTAATGCAGATCATTTTTCCAGACCAAACTTTTTAAAACTCCCATGGAACATGCTAACATGTAAGCAAATCGAAGTGGAAATATCATTGCTGATATCTTTACATCATCAAAGGGAAAAACTGCATCAGATGAAGGAAAAAATGCAAAGATTCTAATGATCCCAGGTGTCAAATGCAGAACACAAATTTTTACATTCAACTTATAAATGTGGAGATACTTTATCCACAGATAAACAGGTAAAATGCTGTTGTGCATGTCATAATTAACATGCATTCATCTGTCAAAAAATATGCTTAAAAAAAGATGTGAATGAACTAGAGATTCATCTTGCAGGTCACTTTGCTACACCATTATGCCCCCCCCCCCCCCCATTTATCATGTGATGGTGTCTTCCTTTCTGAGCATTTTGATTCTCTGTGTCGTTTGAAATCTCAACAAGTTGGTTGCTTCACTCACAACTAAGTAATTCTTTTTAAGTTCATTTTATTCCCCATATATACTAATATCTCTTAAATATAGTGGAAGACATGATCAGAGTAAAATCCCTGAAATAGCAATGGGCTGAACAATATTGCCTGAAGGACAGACGAGCTATCGATGGAGAACCAAAATTTTAGACTGGATTCCAAGGGACAGGAAAAAACCCAGAAGAAGACCACATGGGAGATGGGTGGATGAAATTCGAAAGTATGAGAGAGTAACATGGAGGAGACTGGCACAAGACAGACCGTTGTGGAAGAAACTTGGGGAGACCTTCGTTCAGCAGTGGATTGATAATGGTTGACAATGATGATATACTTATAACACCCATCACACACAACTTTTATACTGGACCAGAGCCTTCAAAGTCAAAGTTATATTTTAAATATGTTTTTGATAACAAAAAATTGAATAATTATTCTAAATAGATCAATATCAGCAATTTACCAAAATAGGTTCAGTTACTGATTTTAATTGATTATGCAGTAACAATGATATGTAGAACAAGGTGATCAGTAAATTCTGTTAATGTGCATGGACAAAGACTGAGGGCTGGGTAATCTTGTGTACTTTGGCAATTTCAAAATGTTTATGTAAAAAGTTAAATGCAGTATACCAAAATGGTAGTGCAGCCTTTGATATTTGATGGCTTCTAAGGAAAAGGCGTGATACACCAAAGTATTCAGAAATGTTAAACAATGTGAGCCTGAAGTGACAGGCTAGATAACAGCAATGAATTAGGTCAGCCTTTGAAGCATTGGACATCAGCCATTTACGTCAGAAGTGGTGTAACATGATATTTTGGACCTGAATAACAAAATGATGAATTTGGCTACACAAATGCCCAAGAATAAACTACGAATTCAAAAATCTCCAAAAATTTAAACTTTTAGTAAATACTAGTTGAAAAGTTAAAATATTAAAACCACTAGATGCCTATCCCCAATTGCTCAGATGCATTTTGAGGTGGCACATCCTACCCATCATCAATGTAAGTGACTGTACTTGTGAATTGACATCAATCTTCTTTCTCTTCATAATAATCTAACATGCTTCTCCATTGTACTCCTTTTCTGCTCTCAAATTAGAGTTTTCTGGGCATGTGACAGTTTGATAGGAGGGTTGGTACTGTGGTTGAACTTCTTTTTGCTTTCACTGAATAACAATTTGGATATAAGTATTTGTTTATGAGAGGGGTGAGAGCACATTAGTTCAGTATTCTCTCAGTCTGGGACAGCATTATTATCGAGGCAATTTTGAATTATGAACATTTGGATCCTTTCTCCTTTCTAGTTTTTTTAAATGTTTATTTAGATGTTTTAAGTTTCTTTAGAACTGCATGTGCATACCAATGGGTTCATTCTTTTGTTTATTTCTTACTGGGATTCTATATATTCCTGCTTTATTTAAATAGTGTTTTGCTCATGTCATTGAGTTAACAATATTGGTGCCCTTCATAGTATCTGCTATTGGAATATTTGACTTTGTGCATTTTCTTTTTAAAATTTCAGTATAATAGGATTAATACAGCATAAACTTCTACAATGATGAATTTGATTATAATTTTTCACCTGATGGGTTGTATTTAATTCCTTTTGAATAACCGTATCTAGAAGGTTGATTTATTTTTGGGTTATATCTGAGATCAACTGCCAAGTTCTTAATCTAATTTAGTTCTTTTTTAAAATCTGGGTGAGTCACTAGAGAAATGTGTAATTGTTCTGATGTATGATTTGAAGGTAATATATTTATGGAAAAATGTTTTAGGGATTATTGCTGGGGTAAAGCTGGGTTTTCTATATATTTCATGATTTTAGTTTTTTTAGAGTCGTTATAATTTGATGAATTAGATGTTGAGGTAAGATAATTAATGTATGATTTTTTCTGTTTGTTACTTTGATTGTTGGATAAATATTAAGTTTATTAATAAACTTGTAAATCTTGAAGTAAATAAGTTCCAAGATATCAACGTATCATAAATACATATCTGGATTCCTCTTCAGTTGTTAAATTAAGGATTTGTTCTTCAGTGTTTTGCAAAATGACCCCTGCAGCAAGACCTGCAAGTGGAAGGCCCATCAGAGTTCCTTTTACTTATTTATATATATAGATTTATTAACTGTGAAATAGTTCTTATTGTTTAGATAATTTATTGTGGCAATTATGCTATCGATTTCTTTTTCTTGGTTATTTATGTTAAGCTTCTTTTATATAAGATTAATGGCTGCTTCAGCAGGAGTATTAGGATATATTATGTCAATGTGTTTTTGCCAATATTTCATCTTGTTTTTGTTTTTTTCATATTGTTGAATTCTTTTTATTACTTCATTGGCATTCTTGATACTGTATCAGAGGTGGCCAAACTGCAGCTCACTAGCCACATGCAGCTCTTTGACATATAATGCGCTGCTTGCAAAAATGTTGGCTAAGCTCTTTTTTTTTCAACACAATTAATATAAAAGGTAAGTAAAAAAAATCAAGCTTTATAGTTATTTACTGGGTATAAACTGATAGTCGACTGGATTAAAACTTAAGTTTAATGTTCATGGTGAGTAAATATATTTAAGAATAGAAATGCTAATTTTAATGTTAGATTTGAGTCGCGGATTTTACCATAGAAATTTTGGTTCAGCAAAGATCACAGAATAATTGTACTAGAGAATTGGTAACCATACAAGCCGGTGGTGACAATGTTAGTTTTAATGCACGTGGATTGTGATAATGTAATTGTGGCTGTGTGTTGCGGGCAGTAAAATTAGCAGAGTGTTAGTATGGTACTGGGTGCTGTCAACTTTGGTTGCATTGTACAGGTTGGAGCTTATCGTATCTTTTTTTTTTTTTTTTTTAGAACCGTCTGTGAAATTTTTTTGATGAAATATAGCATTAGCAAAAGTATGAAGATGAAAACAGAAATTTTAAGCCAAAGTGGGAGGAAGAATTTGTGTTATTCCTCATTGATGGAGGCTAATCTTTGTAGCTTATCTGCACAATGTATCACTGTCTTTACAAAGCCGGTAACTTGAAAAGCCACTGTGAAGCAGATCGCAAAGACTTTTTATCTGATTATCCACCTAAATCAGAATTGTGGAAAAACAATAACTGTGTTGAAATCATCACTAAATACAGCATATACTATTGACAATATTCAGCAAAGGAGCCAATGCAGTGACTGAAGTTAGTTTTGTTTTATCATGAAATATAATATTAGCTCATGCTAAATGTCCAGATTCTAAAGGCGAAATCGTTAAGAAGAATATAGCTGAAGTTGCGGTATTAGATCCTGATAACATAAAACTTTGGGAACTAATTGCACAAACTTCACGCCACACCACAGAGAGGAGTATCCCCTGAATCAGTGCTGATGTTGCAGGCAAAATGATTTAAAGAATTTTCTTGCATTCAGTTTTGATCTTGAACAAAAAATCTACAGACATACAAGACAACCCACAACTGGTAATATTTGTTTGTCATGTTTCTGATGAACAAATATCTGCTGTAACTGTGAAAGAAGAGATGTTGGACTTGGTGGCACTAAAGATAACTTTTAGTGTTTACATTAAAAATGCATTTGACAGAGACTTAACAAATGCTGTTATTCTACTGAATATACTCATGGGCATTGCAACAAGTGAAGCACCTGCAATGGTGGGGGAAATGCAGCATTGATTGTGCTTATGAAAGTGATCTCTGCCTCTTCCTTGCTTAATAATATTCATTGTGAACACCTGGCAACCAGATTCTTAAAGTATGTTGTTGTGAAATCTGTTCTTGAAATTGTTAGTTTGATATGCCTTAATGGGAAGACCCACCTACATACAAATGTGCATAACACTAAGCTTTTCTCTGAGATTCAGAGATTTAGCTCCACAAAGAAATACAAACAACCCATACACGAGATTCTTCCGCGGATTCAAGGAATTCCTTTTTTTTTTTTTTTTTTTTTTTTTTTTTGTCATCATTTAGGTCATTCTTGAGATTGATGCAAAACTGAAGGAGAAAAGGGGAGGAGGTTAGAGAGAAGTCGTTTTCCGTCTGGGGATGGTATTTCGTCTTTCGAAAATTAAAGTTAAACGGAGTGAAGGTTTTTCCCGTAATCGTAATTTCTTTTTTCTCACTATGTTGCCTGTTCCCAGATATTGTTGTTAAATATCATTTAATTGCATAAATGTTTGTATTTTAGCATGAAACTGTAGGCAACGATTTCCAAAAACGGGAGTTAAGACTGCGCGAAGATTTCCCTGTTGTCTTCAGGCATGAGATTCTTGCTTGGCTTCGAAAAATTCTGTCATTTCCCTTATCATTTTGGGCATTCTCGAGATCAATGCACAACTGAACAGAAATTTGGGGCAGGGGTAATAGTGGAGGAGGGGGATTCGTTTTTTGTTTGACGACAGGATTCAGTCTTTCGAAACTTTCGAAAATGGAAGTTAGATGCAACGAAGATTTCTCCCGTAATCTTTTTTTTTTTTTTTTTCTCGCGATGTTCCTTCTGCCCAGTATTGTTCATAAATATCCTTTTATTCCACAAATACTGCATTTCAACCTAAAAATGGAGGGAAAAGTTTCCGAAAACGGAAGTGTCTGAGCGAAGATTACTCCCAAAATCACATTTTTTTTCCTTTCTGCAATGTCCTCACTATCCTGTGTTGTTAATTGTTACTTTCCCCCATAAATGTGTAAACTTAAGCTTGATAAGGAAAGAAATTTTCCAAAAACGGAATTGACGGAAATTTGTTAGAATTGATCCATGGTGTTCAGAAGTATTCATATTCTGAAAGTCACACCATTTATTTGAAGTAGCGAAAGCTTTGATATCATGCGTTCATGTTCCTCGGGTGGAAAGTTTTTTCAGCATGCTGTGATGTCTCTTTCTACTGCATTGTGAGGTGGTTATATTGTCATCTGAGGGAATAAAAGAGGAGGGAAAGAAAAGTGGTAAAGAAATAGGAAGGGAATTATATCAACAGAAAGAAAAACTAAGCAAAGATTGCTGTGCAGCTACAGAGTCAACAAAATACAAATATAGCCATGGAACTTGCTGAGAAGAAAGCACAACACAAGAGGAAAATTGAGCTGATGTTCTAGCAAAGACTAAAAAAAAAAAAAATGTTTAAAGCAGTGTCATTTAAAATCACTTTTTTGTTTTGAATTCAGTAATTTTATATTGTGAATTCAGTGAACAATTCCATCTTGCTTGTGCTGCTTTATATTCACTTTCTTGTCGCTTGTTCTGATTTTTTCACCCAATTAAAAAGTTCAGCTTTTTTGTTCCTTGATCAGTCTCATATAGGACAACCAGATACATGTTAAACAAATTATTTATTTACTGTTGCTGGTTGACAACCACCTCACAATGCAGTAGAAAGAGACATCACAGAGTTTATCTTCGAACTCCAGTTCTTCACTAAAAATTTTGATCTGTATGTGGGAGGAAGACCGATTTACAGGTCAAAATTTTTAGTGAAGAACTGGAATATGAAGATAAACTCAGTGATGTCTCTTTCTACTGCACTGTGAGGTGGTTGTCAACCAGCAATGTCTTAAATATGTTTGTGGATCTGTTGGAGCCTATTATTATTTTTCTTGAAAAGATTCTCTACTCAACTGGAAAATGAAGAATGCATGCAAGATCTTATGTTCCTTGCTAATAAAATGAATCATCTACAAACTCTCAAGTTCACACTCCAGGGGAAGGATAAAATTGTTTCTGATTTTACTCTGACAGTTTTCTGCAAGTTTTTCAAAGAGACACTGTATTGTCAAATTTCCAAACTCAAAAGGAGAGTAAATACATTCCCTGATATTTAAATAAAAGACCACAAACTGAAAGAAAGTCAAATATAAATTTCAAGAAGTGCTTGATAATTCCCTAGACAGGTTTAAGGACTTGCAAAAGCTGAACTCTGCTTCACCTATCTTGTAAATTCATTCATGGTTGATGTGATCAATGATGGTTGTCCAATTCTCAAACCTCTGGTTACAAAACCATTTGCTGTGGAAATGGAACTAACAAAATTACAGGAGGACCTGGGTCCATAAGTCCCAGTCTACAATGATCCATAAGTCCCAGTCTACAATTGAGTTGTGGCAGCAAGTTCCAGGGAAAAATATCTTGAACTGAAGAAAACCAGTGTGTGGTTTATCTCAATTTTCAGCACAACAGACTGCTGTGAATCGCTATAATGTGCAATGAAGTTAAAACACTGTGCAATCCTTATAAATCAACATCTGACTGAGCTAATTCATACAGCATTGACAACATATTCACCGGTTTTTCAGTGACTCACAACCAAGATGGAGATTCACAAGATATCTGTACTAGTAGTAAATAGCCTGATAATTGTAACAATTGGTCTATTAGTGTCATAAAAATATTATAAGGCTATAATTTTGTAAGGTGGTATCTGATTAAAATATCTCTAATGTTATTGGTTTAGGTGTTTTCTTTGCTTGTTTTGACCAGATATTTACAAAGTCAAATATCATTAAAAATATCTGTTTTAATCCCCCCTTTTTTTTTTTTTGGCAGTCTCATTTAGTGTTAATGCAATGCTAATTTGCATTCATTATAGTGTTACATACACTCAAAGTAATTAAAGCAATCGTTTTCATGTACATGTACAGTATTTTTTATATTTATAAAAAAAATGTTACGAAGTGTGCACATAATGTGTGTGATATTTGTTCATAGCTTGTCTCTCTTAAACATGTGAAGTTTATCATATGTTGCTCTTACAGTAAGCAAGTTTGGCCACTCCTATACTATATCAATGTTTTTCCGTTGTGTACTAGATGTTCTTGATATTAACAGACCTGAAAATCACATTGAAATTAGGAACATAAATATGAGGTTTTCGTGAAATGAAAGTGGAAATGTTAAGGGACATTTTATTACATAATCAATCCAGTGAAAATAAAAGTTTATCTAGTTTCCTCGTACATAGCTTTGTTTTTAAATATCATACGGTAAAATCACCAATAACAGACCACCTCCAAACAATGGTAACTTCCAAACAGTGGCAAGCTTAGATTGGTCCAAACAGCTGTGCTAGGATTAACATTATCAGTAACCTCTGAACAATGGAACCTCTTTTTTAGCAGTGATCAATGGACATCTCAGTCAGTTCGAAAGGAGGTCCAATGTACACCTTATCCTTTAGAGTTTTTTCTTAGTGCTTAAAAATATATTTGAATTTCTTTTAGGAAATCAGTGTTACCTCTTTTTTTACATGTCTTTTGTAAAAAAGATTGTTCTTATGTTACCGGTTTGTCTGTCTGTCCATTTGTCTATGGACACCATACCTTTGAAACTATTAGTCTGATTTTAATTTTAATTTTATTTTAATTAGGAATCTTGAAATATGCGAATGATCCTTGCATTCTGTTTTTGTTTTTTTCATGATGCACAATATTGCCGCTTGAGGGCGTAAATGCAGATGTCAAATTCAAAACATTTTATTCCATATATTTGAATTCTAAACATCTGAATTAAAAATTACTTTACTTTTCGATTTCATTTGCGCTAAAGACATATTGGGTATAGTCACTTTTTCAAGTTATGCATAGATTTTCTGCTAAGGGGCATAAAAGAAAATTGCATTTTCCCCAATAGCTGTGCTTCTAAAACTTCAATTTGAAAAATTCATTCTGAACTGGATACAGCTCCTGATTAAAAATCTTTTACATATAGTTTCTAATAATTGGTAAAGACTGATTTAGCCACCAGGGGCGTAAGGTTTATTTCTACATACATACATATCACTAAGCTGTTCTCTGAGATTCAGAGGTTAGCTCCAAAAAGAAATACAAACTTCCAGATATTTTTACTTATTGTTGTCATATCAAACTTCGCCATTTACAGCGATCTTGACATACAACTCATGCTTCACTGATATCCATTACACGCCGTACACAAGATCTTTTATACTTCATACTCATAATCTTTTTCTCATGCAGACACTCCTGAATCGGATCCACCCATGTCTTCCTTGGCCTTCCTCCTCTGCCTTTCCTTCCTGCCACTTGGGTTGAAAATATTTTCTTAGTAAGCATTTCATCACTCATTCTTTCAACATGGCCAAACCACCGAAGGTCTCCACCTTGCTAACAACATTTTGCTTTACATCACACAACTGCAATACATCTTCATTCCTCACACAATCAGATCGTGTCTTGCCACAAACCCCACGTAAGTAACGCATTTCTTCAGCACACAAGCGACTCCTATGCTTCTTCTGCAGTACCCAGGTTTCACTGCCATACATCAGAGTAGGAACAATTACTGTTTCATACACAGCCTTGCGGGACTCTCTAGAGAACCCATCATTCCTGTGAAAACCTCCCAGAGCAGCTATGACTTTCAAAGAAGAATTCACTTGCATACTGATTTCACCATCCAACTTGTTCTCTCTGTCAAACATGCTTCCTAAATACACAAACTCACTCACCTGGTCAATCACAGTGCCATTTATACTTACATTACATTCAGTGCCACCCATTCCTCTCTCAAACACCATAACTTTGATTTTTCCCTTATTTATACTCAGTTTGAATTTCATGCAAACTTCGTGTATCAGAGTCAACATACTCTGCAACTCACTTTTGCTCTCTGCCAACAGGACAGTGTCATCAGCATACAGCAATCTGCACACACGGATATCACCAAGGCATAACCCACTATTATCTATTTTGGCCTTACGCATGCATGCGTCCATAAATATATTAAACAGCCATGGTGACATTACACAACCTTGTCTAACTCCTGCACCAATGGAAAGAAAACCATTTTGATAAAACACCATTCACTCGTACACAAGCTCTACTACCAGCATACATGGCTTTTACTCTATTTCTGCTTCGATATATTTGCTGCTTCGATATTTTTTTTTCTGCTTCGATATATTTGCAGCAAAATCAGAGTTCCTGAAAACTAGACTGAAAAAAATAGTTTGTGTGCCAGTACCACTCACTTAAGAAAAACCTGTGGAGATACTTCTTAAAATAATGCATAGTTTTTCTGCCAGGTGGCATAAATGCATATCTTATTTTTGTCTATATCTCTGCTTCCAAGAGTCTGATTTGAAAAAATCATTTTTTCATGGAGAGCATTTCTGCTGCAAAATATTTCTCACTTAATTTAGAAATTTTCTTAACGCGCAAGTCTACCACCAGAGGGCATAAGTTCACGATTCCGTTTACAGCAATATCTGCGGGACTGCATAGTTAGTAGTATCTAAGCAAAGAAAGAAGTTTTTCCAATTGAAAAACTTCTTTCTTTGCTTAGATACTAATTATGCAAACTCTGTGTGAGTGTTTTCTTCCCAACTCACCGCTAGGGTTCGCCAATTTTCAGTCTATTTTCTCAATATCTTTGCTTCTACATGTGTGATTTAAAACAATCTTTCAACACCGGATGTCATTTACCTTGTAGAACACTTTAAGCTAGTATAGGAGAAATTTTGTAGTTCACAGTTCTGTCGCTAGGTGGTGCTTGTACTTCAGTTTGCAGCTGTGTTGCCACTTCTAAAACCCCTATTGAGAAATTTCTTTACTGTATGACATTTGGTACAATTGAGATGTAGAGCGTTATCCTCTTTAAATAACGCTAATATTTCCCGCCAGGGGCGTAATGGTTGACACCTCTTTTTTCACTATTTCTGCTTCTGGGAGACTATTTGAAAAAAAAAATTTTTTTCCTTAGCGTAGTTTTTGCATGAAGGACATTTTTCTCCTATTTTCAACTTCTCCATTGTTCTCAATTCTTCCGCTAACAGGCATAGACTTATATAATGTTTTCTTCCATATTTCTTCTTTTAACTGATCAGATGTATGCCCTCCCCATTCTTAAATTTAGGATCTGCCCTTTCTTTATTTTATAATAGTTTCAGTTGTTATAAATAATAGACTGATTACATGGGAAGACAGTGCAGAATGGTGCAGCTAAAATGACTGAATAATTTTCAGATTGAGAGAAAGGATATTTTGATAAGCCTTCTGGTCCTTGTACCACCATGATTCAGTTTTGCATTATTGGATAATTTTTAATTAAAAAGAAATGTAATTAGTAAAAAAGCACATTCATTTACATCTTCCATCATTTTTATTACTTAAAACTGAAATTATTTTAAAAAATAATTTGATCATGATACTGTAGAGTTTAATAATCATACTGGAATTTGTTTTGTATATGTCTTGGAAAAGTCCTTGAATTTTTTTACCCCAAAAATGTACGAACCCTGTGTTACGATGGATACAGTGGCATGCTTAAGGGTCCTCCATACCTCGTGAAAAATAGCTCAAAACACACATTTGCAGAACGAAATTGCATATATAAAAACTCAATTTAGAAATCCGGGTTTTTTTTTTCACATGTAGAATAAACATTGAGCCATATTTCTGCATTAGGTGTAATATTTTAATTATCCCAAAAGTGTAAAATAATGGGCATATTGACAATTATTTTTAAAAAGTTCTAATTTTGGTATCTGCTAGGTTAAAAAGCAGAAAAATAGTTTGATATTTTCTCTCGATATATAAAAATTTGGGAACACATTCAAGTGATATGATATATTGACTTTTTCCATCTGCATGATGCTAAATTTGTTTCACTTTTTGCATTGAAACAATACGGGGTATGGAGGACTCGTTAAGTGAAAAGAAAGGAATTATAATTTAGTTCTGTTCAATGTGTGACTAATAATTTGAGGGAAGCTCCAATTCCTTATGTCTCAGTCCCCCACACGAGGTCAGTGGGAATGGATGCTGTTGCCTGGTATATTGTTCATTCGTGGCTGTGTCTCTTGGATTAGTCCATTTGGGCTTCCTTCCGGCTTTTCTGTGCAGCTACATAGCTGTGAAGTTACACTTCACTGTCTTTTTTAAATTGTTCTGTTTTTTGTTTTTCCATTTCTGTAGAGTACCCTAACAATGATTTCCAAGCTTCCTATTTCTGAGAGCTGTTTAAGATCAGAGGTCAGGTACTGCTTTCCTAGAAACCTCTACATTTAAACTGATATTGCTAGTTCCAAAATCCAGCTGCAAGCAATCAGATGTATTTCCTGTTCTACATCTGGACATTTTCACTCTTGAAGCAAATTCAGTTTTCTGTAGGCTAACTTACGGTCTACATTCTGATCTTTGCACCACTCCAATTGCTGACCACATGTCTCTAATTTCTCATTGACTTTCACAATTTATACAACCAAAAGACAACTGAAAGCATATTAATTTAAGCCTAACCTCCAAACTATGGTCACCGCCCATCAGCAATTACTTTTTTCTGTCCAAGCTGTGACAGTTATTCAGAGGTTTCAACTTACAAGTTAAACATAGATTGTACAGGGTTCAGTGTACGAAACATCACATTTTTTATTTTATCTTTCTGTTCATATAGTATCAAGTTCTACTTCAGTTAAAGTAATTATTATTTATTGTGCATCAAAATATACAGTGAAACCTCTTGAGTAACAATCATTGCTTAGACTGAAAAAAATTACTGTTTGGAGGTTAAGCACTAACAATCTGTAAATCAAACTAGTCTTTGTTATGTGGCTTCCTAGATATGCTAATAAAACTTAGTTAACATTTACTTTTGCTGCCCCGGTGTACAATGTAACTAAGTATTTTACCGTTGCTGCTCCGGTGGTGCCAGTGGACTAAGCGATAGCTACTGATCATTCGTTCGAGATGTATCAGAGTTCGAATCCTGGTAAGACATGTATGTTGTGTTAGTCTTATGGCACTGGCTTTCTCCCTTCCCTGGAACAAGTGGCCCTAAATTGGAGACGAGCGACTGCTTATAGCCCACTGAGTTGCTCACGGTGGTCATTAAACCTCTAATAATAATTAAAAAAAACATTTTACCTTTAGCCTGTTGCATTTCTATAAAGGAAAAATAATTCTATGGAACTTATGCACAATGAAAACAGTTGCAGTGTACTTTCTCCAGATGCTGAATGAAACTCAATGTAATAAATAAATCATGTTGTACAGGATTTTAGAAAACAGCATCTGACATTCGGTCTTATCTTTAAAATGCCACACTATGTTAACTGTGAGTTTCAAACTTTTTGTGCAGTTTAAAAAGCTTATTATACCTATACATAACATACACATTTTGAAATTTTTTGGGAATTTTTTTGTTCCCATTTTATTGGGAACATTTGCATTTGGGGTTAATAATTTTGTTGCAATTTTATAGAAACTGTTTTTTTTTTTTTTTTTTTTTCTTCATTATTTAGCACACTAAAGGGTCAGTGACATATGTTAGGGATTATAAAAATTATAATTTTAGTTTTAATGGTTAGTTTTTGCACTTTTACTTTTTGAAAATAATAACTGATCAGCTGTAACTTGCCATAGAGTAAGGTCACTTGTTGTAAAGTAAGGTGTTACCTGCTGAGATCAGATTCAGCATTCCTGATTGTCCCACATATGTTCTATGGGATTTAGGTAGGGACTTTAGATCAAGACTATCCAACACCTGGATGTCCTGCTTCAGATCCAGCCAGGACAGGTGTTGCAGAGTGGAAAGATACCCAAATTAGCCAAAACAGATGGGGGACCTGTACTGAAGTACTGCCACAGCAGAGGTAGTGCAGCATTGATCAGAATATCTTGATAACTGGTGACCGTTAGGTTGAACATCACCACAACCAAAAGTTTGTCCTTACTGGCAGAAACATTCCCACACCATCACAGAGCCTCCTCCAAACCTGAGTGTAGTGCCATTGCAATCCACCTGACAGTGTTCCCTGGGCAAATATCACACTCAAGTACTATCAAAGCAAAAGAGTGAGTAGTGTAAGTCATTTATCCATATGACCTTTCACTTTTCTGTTTTCCATGAATGGTGAACAAGGCACCACTGCAGTCAGTCTGGCATTACCTGGAGTGATGTAGGTCTTGTGTGTAGCTGACCTAGCATGGTAATCTTAATCATACGATCCCAATAGTTTGTTCTGGTGCTAATAGATGTTCCATGTGGCTTATTCAACATCACTGGGTGTTGAATAAGTGGCCGAGGATGTGAATGCCTTCACATTCTGTGGTAAGTTTCACATGACATGATCACTCAGTTTGTGCGGCCTGTAAGAGTACTCTTTGGTGTAGTGGTACCATCTGCTTTCCTTTGATGAACTTCAATGACAATGGATTTGGAAAATCCCAGGAGAGAGAAAATGTTGATAAATAAAATAACATAAAATCCCAGGAAGGCATAGTTGCTTTCAGTGCAGTCAGACAGATTTGCTAACACTCCTGTTTACATACAGTTCCCAACACACCCTGTATGTGTGCATCTAGTACTGCAAATGCACGTTTATTTGCATATATGGAGGTGTCCGAATACTTTTGTTCACATAGTGTATTTGAAATGAATTTTACTTATTTTGTTTCTTACTATAACCATAGTTAAATGCCCATGGTAAGCTGGAACACAATGTTGATTTAGTCTGTTTTTTGCACTCAAAACATTCGTTTCTGGTATTTTTCTGTCAAATTACAAAGCATCCTTGTAAAGAGGGCACCAGATAGTGGGTGTGAGATGTTTGAGAAACATGTGGAGTGGGAGCCTGTGGGCGCAGTGTGAGTTGACAGATGTTGTTTTTGGTGAAGATTCATAGTGACTTTTTTACTTTTTCTGAAGTCCAAATGTGAAAGTGCATTTTTATGGAGTTCACAATACAAGATCCTGCTTGCCACCAAGGACATGCTTTGGTGCATTAGCCTTTCCGCTGCATAGTTTACGACGATAGCTACCGAGAAGACAATAGAGATCAACACTTTCCATATCTTCACTATATCTCTGAATAAGGTAATGTTACAGAATGTCAATCTTGTTTTTCTTGGCCCTTGAAAATAGTTTGACTATTCTGATGGATTCATGTGAAGAGTAATTTGATGTAACTGTAACAAAGGCATTGCCAGTACTAGTGCTTACGTAATCATCCTGCCTATCATCACATATTTTATGGAGTTATTCAATACTAATGTCAAGGTTCAGTTACAAGGGCTTTGGGGAAAGAGCTAAAAGGAATCGATCGTAGACACTCTCAAACATAAACTTGTCATTGTGTGTAGCTGCTGAAAGGTTTTGAAAGTAATTTGAATTTTTTGATGGAAAAATGCTTCACACCACCTGCTAATATTCCCATTTGGTAACATCGAAAAAAAAACACTGGTTCTCACTAATGAATTAAGAACTGTAAAATTTTATGTGATTACAACATAAACTCAACACTTCTGCATATCTCCAGTGAATATAAAAGTTCAATGTTTTTATGGATTAAAATTATAGTGTTCATAACATGCATAAAATTAAGAAAACAGCCATTTTTGGAAATTTTCAGATTTTTATTTTTTGAGTGGAGAACAAAATAAAAATAGTTAAAAATATAAGATATTTGGCAATTTAAAGAAAAGTCTCATTACTGAATGCTTTCTCCAGATTTAAAAAGAAAAAAAAAATAATTGAAAAGATCATGCTCCCAAAGGGGAATGTTGGCAGGTAAAAGGTTTTAAACAGTCCTTAGAAATAGCAAGCTAACAGTATGCTACAAGTGAGGGGGAAGGGTTACAGTATGCTACAGGTGAGGGGGAAGGGGGTATGTTAGAGGGTGAAGTTTAACTGCACAGTTAGCTGACTGCACCCCACAAAGCAGAACACAAACCACAAGGATCGAACCAAGAGATGGCACTGCCAATTAACAATGTAACAAGCACCAGCAGCCACCAGGGGCCAACTGAAACGTATGGGAGCTGAAGCTTGCCTCGTGTAGAAATGAACTTTTTCATTTCCAAGAAGCGCACATTTGTACAGCTCTTAATCGTGTTTTAAGTCGCAGTTCCGTTAGTAATACTATCCCCCCCCTTCACCTTATTTCTTTTGCTCAACTACTTAAGGAACTATGCAAAATCTTAAGGAACAAGGTGTCTATTAGATCCCATTCAGGACTGACTGGGGTGTCTTTTGACTGCTGTTAAACGGTTTTGTTGTTTGGAGGAAACTCTTCTGTATCAACCAAAACTTGCTGTTGCTCAGAGGTTGCCATTGTTTGGAAGTGTCTGTTAATGGAGGTTTCACTGTATTTTGTTGGAGATGATTCTTTTTGAAGTATTCTTTTTTGAAATGCCATAGTACCAGAAGGTAACTCTGCTTAATATACAAAATTCTAACTTTTCTCTTTTTCTCCATTTGTCATGGCTCTTTTATTCTTGTTTCTAGGTTCTCGGGGACATGCAATTTTTTTTAATGAAATGTAATTATACACTGAAGTGCCAAAAGTCATGGGATACGTCCCTAATATCATGCAGGACCTCCTCTATCCTGGCGAAGTGCAGCAACTCGACTTGGCATCGATTCCACAAGTGGCCGGAATACTTCTGGAGAGATGTTGAGCCATGTCATCTGAATATGTGCCCACAGTTCCTGGTATTTGTAGATGCTGGATCTTGGGTGCAAATGGACCTTCCACCACATCAAATAAGTGCTCTATTGGGTTCATGTCTGGAAAATGTGGTGGCTACACCATCTGTCGGAACTGTCCAGAATGCTCCTCGAATCATTTTTGGATAACTTGGGCACGGTGCATTGTCTGCCTGGAAAATCCCATCATTGTTGGGGTACATGAGGTCAATAAAGGGCTGCAAATAGTCACCCGGCTGAGCATCAAAGCGATTACCAGTTAATGACGTGTTTACGAGAACCAGAGGACCCAAACTGTGCCACATAGACACCCCACTCATGTATGGAACCACAACCAGCTTGCACAGTTCCTTGTTGACAGCTTGGATGGCTTCACGGGGTCTGCGCCACACCCAAACCCTACAATCTGCTCGTAACAACTGGTAGCATGACTAATCAGACTACGCCACATGTTTCCAGTCTTTCGGAGTCCAATTACCTTGTTCACGAGCCCTTGTGAGGTGCTGTGTCTGATGTCGTGGTGTTAACAAAAAGGCACTTTGATGGGTCTCTTGCTCCCATACCCCATGGATGCTAAATTATGCTGCACTGACTTAATGGATATGTCTGTGGTCCCTTCTGCATTGAATGTGAATGTTATTTGAGCCAGTGTCGCTTGTCTGTTAGTATGAACAATCCAGGTCAGATGCAGCTGATCATGGTCATTCAGCACCCATAGTCTGTCACTGCGTTGTCTATGGTGGGTGGTAATGCCTTCCATGAGCTACACACGTGACACCGTGGATCGAGGAATGTTGAATGTTCACACAATTTTGGAAATTGAACGTTACCATCCATCTGACTCCCACTACCGTGCCTCGTTCAAACTTTGATAATTCACGTCGACTTACCATAATACTACTGGCAGTTGTTCAGCCTGACTCATGAGATTACACCTTGCAGCTGATAAAAGCCATGGCGTGCTTCGGAGCCTTTATACGACAGCAGTGCCTGTTAAAGATTTGTGTACTGCTATCCCATGACTTTTGACACTTCATTGTACTTTCTGTTGCTTTTTAAACATAGTTTTATGAATTTATTTAATTACTGTGTCGATCAGCTTGTATTCCAACTCGCAAATAGTAAAATAGAACAAATGCTGTGGTCTGCTACCATAAAGAGTGAAATGGTTGTGCATTTCATGGCTGCCATTCTTCCATCCTGAGGATGGATTTCAGTCATATGAAAATTTTGGAAATCTGTCGTGATTGTCAGATTATTTTAAAACTCTGTTCTCTTTTCTTCCCCTCCCTCAAATTGTGCAAAATCATATTTCTGTGATCACTGAAATTGCGAAGTTGTACCAAATGATAAAATAAAATAAAAATACCAACGCTTACCACAATCAAAGGTTTATTATATATGGACTATAGTTTCGCAGAGCTATTGGCTCGGCATAGCTCTGCGAAACTAAGAGTTCAAAATGTTTTAAACAATTCAGTGCAGTTACATACCTTTCAAGTTTTCTGAATTTCACTGTTGTCTTCCAGTTGAAAATTTTTTTTAGTGGATTTTTTTTTACATTTCTGGATAGAGAGATTTCTGTTCATTGGCCAAATTTTTTTGGAATCTCCGGAATTACTTGTTCTAGCAACAAAAATATTCTGTGATTTTCCGTTTTTAAAATTTCTCTGACAAAGTTCTTTTGTTTTTTTTATTTCTCTTTGAGTTATTCCTCATTTTTATTTGTTTTTTCATAATGGTGAAAATGAGTGACTTGGTATTTTTTAAAGAATTTTTCTTAATAAAACGCACACTTCCGTATTTCAACAGTTTCTCCTTTCAAGATCAATCAATGTAGCGTGCATTTATAACTCCCATGGCCCATTTTTTAAAGCGAAGTTAAATTTCAAACGCTGTTCTTAATCTATCAGTGATGGAATAAATGCTATTTCCATGACCTGTAAAGTTGTTTTCATGGCAGAGTGAACTATGGCATTAACAATTTTTGGAATTAATAGGATTTGACATACCTTAGTCACCTCTTGCTATATAAAGAACAGAGCTGGCATTCTCAGAGTACTTCCTACTCATTGTGCAGAGAAAATGACACTGCACAGTGACAGAGTTGAAGTTCTGATTTTGAATTTAAATTTCTCTTAAAAACAAAAGAACAAATGCTTGCACCTTTTGCTTCTTGATGTAGCAAACAGTGACTAATAAATAGGAAAGAATTCACTTCCAGCAAAATTTAAGTTTAAAAAGAGAAATGCTGCTTCTCACTCTGCTGTGAAAAGAATTGCACTGTGTACAGAAATGGCACTATTTCTAGCATGCACAGGCTAAGTAACTATTTTCAACTTGAATTGTGCTCTAAACAAAAGAAAAAGAAGAAACAATGCTTTCTCCTGTAATGGGTATAGCAAAAAAGGACTTGTAAAGCATAAAAAATGTCCATTCATTTAGAAAATTTGTTAAAAATCTCAAATTATATTTCCAGTGATATCTGGGTTAAAAGGACAACCAAAAGAAAAAGTTTCATCTTCAAGAAAGTATTTATAACTAAGTATATTTTTAATATCTTTGCAAATCATATTTAATTTGTTCAAACCTCCCTCCCAATATGAGGTCTTCAGGTCTGAGTAATTATCAATGGCTCAAGAATTTGAAGTTATATCAGTGTTTAGGTAATCATTAGAATACATCAATTCAAAAGTATTAGGTGTACATATAAGTTTTAAAGTGTTTTAAGACAATGCAACATGCAGTTTGAGAGAAGACAATACCTTTACGAATTAAAATATGTGCCGTCATTATCTATCACCGTCGGACAGCTGACAAATTGCAGCCATGAAGAATACTTCGTCGTGTGACGCAATGAAGTCGTTAACCCATTTTTGCACTTTGTCACATGTTCGGAACCGTACAGCAAACAAACTATGTTGCATCGATCGGAACAAATGGTAATCTGAAGGGGCTATGTCGGGAATATACGCCAGGTGATCCAAAACTTTCCAGCCAAGCATCAATAACGTTTCCTTGACCGATTTCGCGACATGTGGCTTAGCATTGTCATGCAGTAATTTCATGGGACGCAATCCTTTGCCTGTGAATGCTTGTAGCGATCGGTAACAGTTTGACCCTGTTCAATAGTTCATAATAGAGCACACCCTTCATATCCCACTAGATGCACAACAGAACTTCCTTGGAATGAATATTGCGTTTTGGTGTCGAAGTCGTTGCTTCACCAGGGTCTACTCAGTGTTTTTTCGATTTGGGATTGTCTTGCCATATCCACGTCTCATCACCCATAACGATTTTCCACATGAAAGACTTTGTGTGTTGTTCATTTAACGGATTCGAACACCTCATCGCACATTCATCCTTGTTCCTCTGGCTCAGGTCAT
Source organism: Macrothele yani (assembly GCA_039090855.1). Lineage (NCBI taxonomy): Eukaryota > Metazoa > Arthropoda > Arachnida > Araneae > Macrothelidae > Macrothele > Macrothele yani. Next base: position 48,426,917 of record CM077004.1, read on the forward strand.
GTGGCCCCCATTTTTCTTCTTTCTGAATCTTTCCCATTGCACGTAAACTATTGGAAAAGGTTTGTAGAGTTATCCCCAGTTGTTCAGCTAGAGGTTTTTTTTTTTTTGTTTTTTTTTTGGCGTTGGAGACTACTTTTCCTCCAGCAATGCTTGCAGTTCCTCATGTGCAACCTTCTGCTGGGCTGCACTAGGTTCATGACCACTAACATCAAAATCACCTGCTTTAAACAGTCTAAACCAAAACTCACACATTCTTTTCGATACAATATTCTCCCCCAGAACAGATTGATGCACATGCTTTTGCAACACTTTTTACTTGCTGAAATTTGTAATGAATGCAGTGTCGAATAAATGCAGTATCGCTTGCCATCTTTCACCTACTGATGTGCAAGTGCGTTTGACTGTTGGGCAAACTTCTGTGGCACATTTTATACTCTGGACCAGTTAGTCACATGTCAACAACGGGAGGGAATGTCGGATATGTAAATTAGCGATATACGTCACACAAAAAGCGATTTAAAACTTATTTGTACACCTAATATATGGCTAGTGTCTGTTTTCTCTTATATGAAGAAATTTTTTAAATGGTTGAACTATTTTCTACTGGTGTTGGTGTATGGAGAGGGGAGTGTTATTTAGCAGTCAGTGTTCTGTCTATAAGCTGTAAACATTTTTGGGGGAGGGTATTATATGTGTATTTATTCCTTGCCACATTGATCGATAAGGTCCAACTCTCCACAGTGAGTATGATTCAATTTTTAGTCTTGGTCTGAAAATCTTAGTGGCACCTATAGTGTCTGAAATTTTAAAATAAATGTTATTTTGAATTGAATATATGCAAACAAAGTTTGTTTTAGTATGTGTAAATTATATTTTTCTTCAAATTTGATTGGATTTTTTTTCTTTTTTCATATTTTTATTTTGTCTTTAATTCCAGCGTCAACTCCTTCCACCTCTATGAATACTTTAGCAGAATCTGAGAAAACAGAGACTGACAAATCAGAAAAAGAGTCTCTTAGTAGTGGACGAGTTTCTACTCTTCAGAAAAGATTAAGAGAAGAGTGTGCTCCAAAGACTTCCATGGATTTGCTGCATGGTTCACTGTCTCGAGATATACCTCCTGAATTGCAAGGTGTGTCAGTGAAGGAATTGGTTAAAGCAATTGGTGAAAGCCGTGTGAATGGCAATGCACTTACCCCACCTCGAACTCCACCCAATACTCCTCCTGTTCCACGAAGAGCTTCCCGGAGTGCCAGTCCAATGGCTGCGCCTGGTTCTCCAAGACTGTCGTCTAGCCGTAGTTCTAGTCCCATTGCTATTCCTGTTACACGATCCAACAGTGAAATCGGAACAGTACACATGAACACTGGTGGTTTAATATCTTCTGCTTCACCACCACACCTTAAAAATGCCTCTGCCAGGCATAATTCTGGAATCCAAGATGTTTGGTCTACCTCACCTCAAAACATGTCTCCCAAATCATCTGCAGGGCTGCTGAGAAGAAGTTCATTGCAGAGGTAATCATTGCTACTGTAAATTAAATCAAACATTTTAAACACTCAGTCACTATTTCATTTCATTTTATTTATTTAATTGTCACATCAAGATGCATGCATATATATTAATGTGACAATGATTGTTGACAACTTGGAAGAAAGGGGGAAAAGACCATTAGGTCTGACACAGCCCTCTTCTCCCTGAAGGAAATAGTTACAAACACTAAGACAAACCAGCATGCGACATTTAATTACATAAAGAGAATTAGTCCCTCCTCCCTACCATTAACCTTCCCTCTATATTTTTGTGTCAAAAAACAGTCTAATTGATGATAGTTTACAATGTTGTAATATGAGAAAGTGAAACACATAAGATCTCCATCTAATACCAGTGTTATACCAAGTAGATTCCTGAGTTAATTTTGATTCGGGTTCAAACACTCCCAGGTCTGGACACTCAACCAGAGACCATAGATTATTAGTATAAAGTGTCAATACATTTCATTTGGCATTTTCTGTGATTCTGTCCAAAATTATTATTTATTTAAATTTTTCCCGTAAGACATAATTTTAGTTTTTTCTTTAACAGGTCAATGTTATTTGCAGATCTTAAACCAATAGGCAATGAATTCCACAATTTAGGACCAGAGTAGTTAATTCTTATCAGTTGAACAGAACAAGGAACAAGTCTTTTTTTTTTTAACAGTAACATGATAAAATTTCATGTTAATTTTGTCTTGTTGGCGAAATAGTGCAGCACATTAAAACCAAACAGAAAAAAAAAATCATACATAGAAATCAAACCCGTGAAATAGACCAAAATATATATATATATTAATAATAATAATAATGCAGGTATGTCAACATGAGCAAAAATGATGTCTAAACAAATCACCCTTGGCTTGGCTGTGTCACCCTAAGGCAAGCCGAGGTGCTATTTATGTGACTGAGAAAAAAACATCAGAAAACAACCCAAATATAAACAAATTCACCAAATTAAGTGCCAGACAAAAAGTTTAAGCTTTTTGAAGGACCATCAAGATCCACCTTTATTTCAAAGAAAACTTACTTTTAATGATTTGGGGTTGTTGTTGGGTTTTTTTTTTCATTTTTTTTAACACTAAAATTGTATATCTAACAGAGTAGCCAGCCACTCTTTGGCTTTAAAAATTATTTGATTTGCTCGAGGCTGTGTAGTTATTTAATTTAAAATTCAATACTGTGTTATACCTGTTCTACAACAATCGGTAAAGTAAATTAATCACATTTTCAGTAACAACTACAGTTACCTTAATCATTTGAAGTAGTGGATATAAGTTAATTGAGCATATGTACATGACTATGTAATTTTTGATGACAAGAGCTGACTCTTAACCGTATTGAGCTCATAGCTTATTTATGAACACATGATAAACACAGCTTTAGCATTGAATGATTCTGTTTTTAACACAGAAATTTCTATTGGCTATCTGACTTTACCAGAAGAGAGCAGTGTAACTCCTTATACAGGGTTCCCACGGTGCTTATAAATCTTTAAAAAGTGCTTATATTTTTTTGGGGGTGCTTAAAAGTCCTTATATTTTCCTAAAAAGAGCAAAAAGTACTTACAAGTGCTTATTTTTAATTTTGTTCGGTGTGCTTAAAGGTGCTTATTTTTTATTTTGTTCGGACTTTTTTTTTTTTTTTTTTCAGTTTTTCCACATTTGCCCATAAACTTTCGATCGGTCGTTTTCGTGGAGCACGGAAGTTCATATGAAATGCTATACCTAATTAATATTTGGAGCCTAGACTCTGGGGAAAAAATAGTTGTCTTTATACACTGAGTGGCCACTTTATTAAGACCAGCCCATCACCTCAGTACTTCGTTGGGCCACCTTTAATACTGTGTCGATTCTTCGTGGCATGGAGTCCACAAGATGTTGATAGGTGGTTTGTGGAATCTGAGACCATGCTTGATGAATAGCACTTTCCAGGAGTGTGAGATTGCAGGGTTGTGGATCTAGCTGTCTGATGGCTCATTCAACTTCATCCCACAAATTCTCAGTGGGGTTGAGATCTGCAGATTGTGGGGGCCACCTAAGCAAAGTAAACTCACCGGCATGTTCCTGAAATCAATCCTGTACAATACGAGCACTATGGCAGGACGCATCATTATCTTGTTGAAAGTAGCCATCGCCATTGGGATAAGCCATCCACATGACAGGATGCACTTGGTCCGCAACAATGTTTAGATATGATGTGCCAGTCAGACGTTGATCAACACGAATTAAAGGTCCCAAAGCATGCCAGGAAAACATTCCCCAAACCATAACATTGCCTCCACCAGCTTGAAGGGTTGAAGCAATGCATTTGGAGTCCATGCTTTCGTGCTGTTTCCGCCAAATTCTCACTCTGCCATCGGCATGGTGCAACTGAAAACGTGATTCATCGGACCACATAATTTGTTTCCAATTATTGACTGTCCAATCCCTGTGCGAACTGGAGACGTTTTCTCTTGTTAACTGCAGACAGCAAAGGTGTTCGAACAGGGTTCGTCATTCCATGCCAAATCAACCAAAAAATTTCAATATTCAACCTGACCATCTCAGATTTCAATGAAACATTCAGGGATCATTCTCCCTAATGATATAAATGAGAATATATTTTTAATTTTTTTTTTTATCTCGTGGGGTTTTCGTGAGATTAATTTCTTAAATTTTGAAAAACGTTGTTTTTTGGCTTGCATAAACTTTTTCAATCTTGAATTTCTCAAGTTTTATAAGGTCTAGAGAGTTGTTTGATCCCTCATTTTAAAGAGAATTTTATAAGGTTTAATTTGATATGCAACTTGACTATGTTTGGTGAAAAAAAAATTAAAAAAAATATATTAAGATAGTGTTAAAAATTTTGAAAAAATGTTTTTTTGTAATATTATAAGCTTTAAATCCTGAAACTTTTAGAGTGGGATCTCAATGGGATCAGGAGCTATGGCAGAGAACTTAGTTACTGTATAAGTAATAATTGAGTATAATTCTGGTTTTAGTGTGTTTACATAACAGACACTGAGTTTTAAAATCTACATAATACATCATACTAATACATAGTCAAACATAAAACAAGGGAAGGGCAGTCCTAACAGACTAAAAGTTTTACCTGTTAAAATTAATAAAAAAATTTTTTAGTTAGCACTCAGAGTTGTAGTTACGCCAAAATAGCGACCTCTTAGTTCTTCTTTAATTTAACAAATAAGTTCTTGTTTGCCTTTTTGGTTTCAGAGTCTGTAAGTCGATAAACTCTTCCTGTAGCTGTTGTAGGATCAACTTTTGTTAAAACCTCATTTTTATGCACAATTAGTATGTCAGTAAGTTGTGGGTATTTGAAAGATGGAGAAGGGCCATGTGGTTCCAAAAATTTTTTTACTTCATCTGCTTTTATTCTTAACACACAACTTAACCACAACTTAATCATTAATGTCTAGATCATCATCAGTGTCATCAGCTGAAACTATTTCTACACTTGATTCCTCATAAAATTTTACTAAAACTCTAGTCTCATTCACAGGATTGTAACATGTGAAATTGTTGAGTACCCTTTATTGTTGTTGCTGTTTCAAACCTACTCTTCAAGGTCTTTTCCTCTGCCTCGTATTCATCTGTAGTGGAATACAATAAACTGATGTTGACAATATTGTCTTTAGCCCAATCATAAAGTTGGCGAGGGGTCATAATTTGATCATTGTAGACCATTCATGGACTGGCCAATGCCGCTAATCGTTTAACAGTTCCTCAGACACCATCACATGCATTTTTCCCATGTGACAATGCAAAGAAGTTCCATTCCGCCTTGATGCCAAAATCTTTCTCATGATGGCAGAGATTGAGAAAGTTTGATTTGTTTTTGTACTGTGATGATGCTCCATCTGAAAAGTAATTCAGCTTTTTGGGTTTATGGGGCAGATTCTGTTTAAGAAAGTCAGTCATGAGGCATTGAAACAACTGAACAGCAACTGTATCATGCACCATACAATCAGAAAGAATAACTAAGCTCAAGTGCGACAACTTTTTGGTTTCCCCATCAACGTAGTATAACAAACGGATGTATTGTTGCTTGAGCATTGTTCCAATGAAAGCCTTGTGCAAAATCTTGAAGCACAAATGCATAATTTTCAGCAAAATCACAAAGTACAATGCATTGGTTTTGAGGTAGATTTTCTTTCAAGTGTCGCAAATAGGAAGACTGTTGAGTAGCAATAATAGAGTGTCTTAAAAGTTTTGGCAAACTCTGAAACAAATAATCCAAAAAGCCTTCTGTCGGTTTTATAATAGTTTCCAGGACACACTTTTTATCAATCTGCATCCATTGTTTGAAACTCCCATTTTCAATGCTATTAAGCTCAAAAGCTTTTTCAAACCGAGCCTTCAAATCATCGCTTCCTGAGCAAATTAACACAATTTGCGAAGTAACATTTAGATGTTGGCGTTTTGCAAATTATATTGCTTGTTACATCCTTGTATGTTTTAATCGGGAGTTCACCATTTGTCAATTCAGGTATTTTACACTGAGCCATAATTAATTTGGCATTCTGATGTATTGTGCAAATGCACACAGAATGTGTCCCACTGGACCCAGAAAGAACACAATGCTTGGGACCAAGCTCATGCACAAAATTTAGAAATTCCAATTCTCTGATCAGGGTAATGCACTTTAAATAGTACATATGATTCTTTTAATGTACTTAGAATTAAATACTTCTGAACATGTACACGTTTGCCATCTTTTTTGACTGAAACAGTCTTTTTTTACCAGGCATTTGACGACTAACCTCATCATTTTGATAGAATTCTTTGACTAGGGCTACCATTGTAGGATTTAGTAAATCATTATCTGTAATAGACCCTAATTTAAATTGGTTACCTTATAGCCAATGTATTTTTATTTGATTTTTATTGATTAAGTTGGTCTGTAATTTTCTGCACTGTTGCCCTTCTGTTGTCTGTTACCAGTCTGGACACTCTCCATTCCGCCCGAGCAGTCACTAGTTGATGGCGACCACACGTTGCACGTAGCGACCCAGTTTTTTGGCTGACAGTCCTGTCTTTAAACACTTTAACAACAGCTGCTCTGGAACATTTCACGAATGCGGCGGTTTCGGTGATACTCGCTCCATGACTCCGAGCTCCTACAATCATCCCATGTTGAAAGTTCGTCAGATCGCATTTTTACCCATCTCTTCACCCAAAAATCACTTCTTCTGTCACAAGCACTAAGCTTTCCCTTTTTATACTAGCCTCTCCCTCTGGTGGCAACAGCGTGCAGCCATAGCTCATTTTCTTAAAACTGTCAGGTGATCATAATAAAGTGGCTACTCAGTGTATACATATAGAAGAAAATGTATTTACATACATTTTCTTCTATATGTATATTAAGCTAGTGCACGTGTAATTGCCGAGGTCCTTAAAAAAATTTTCAATAGGTGCTTAAAAGTCCTTAAAAAGTGCTTATTTTTTATGGGAGAAAAAGAGTGGGTACCCTGTTAATAATATATTGAGCCAATTTGAACCTTTGAAAATGTATGTACTTTTCTTGCTGATAATTAAACACCATGATCAACTTTGTAATGAGTTGATCACTGCAAAAATCTGGATTCTGTCATATTCACTGTGCATACACTGTCTTGGATGCAACTAAAAATTTACAACCCCAGCATTTTGTATAGAATGCACTTATTGCTCTCTTCAAGTTTAAACTCAAAACTTTTTTTGTTTCTTGAATACTATTGTTGCTTTTATGCCACCACTCCCCCAATGAAAAAGATCCCAAAAATATAATTCTTTCTTACCTGTTTCTGACTTTTACACACACAATAATTAGCTTGTCTCCATTCATTTGAATTTTAACCATTAAGTTAAAAATTTACATGAACAAAGTGCTTAATTTATTAATTGAATTTACAATCATTTCCATATATATCTCACCATCAACCATTATCAATCCACTGCTGGATGAAGGTCTCCCAAGTTTCTTTTACAACTTTGTCTTAAGCTAGTCTTCTGTATCTTACACATCAGTGGATAATGAATCTAGCTCTGAAGAAACAAATATATACATGAAAGGCAATACAAATGTCATTGTTGGCATAAATGTGATGCACTTTCACCATTTTCCATGTAGCTAACTCTGTTGAAAACTTGAAAATTATATGTTTATTATACAGTGCTACCTCTTTTAAGGGCCACCCAGGGGTAAAGAATTTCACCAAAAGGTGGAATTCTGCCCTTTTGGAAGTCATTTGGGGAGTTTCAGAGATCGATGCAGAAATGCAATAATTGCAATAAAACAAATGAGATCAGTATAAATATGGTATATACATATATCACTAAAGCTGTTCTCTGAGATTCAGAGGTTAGCTCCACAAGGAAAAGACAAACTACCAGATAATTTTTATCTGACTATTTACTTAGTGTTGCCATATCAAGCTCCTCCACTTACAGCGATCTTGGCATACAATTCGAGCTTCACTGACATCCATCACACGACACACACATTATCTTCTGTACTTCATACTCATGATCTTCTTCTCATGCAGACACTCCTGAATCTGATCCTCCCATGGCTTCATTGGCCTTCCTCTGCTTTTCCTTCCTGCCACTTGGACTGAAATTTTTTTCTTAAGCATCTCGTCACCCATTCTTTCAATTGCCCAAACCACCAAAGCATATTAGTCTCCACCGTGCTAACATTTTGTTTCACAGTACAAAACTCCAACACATCTTCATTCCTCAATGATCAGAATGTGTCTTGCCACCCCCACCCCCCTTCCCATAAGTAACTCATTTCTCCAGCAAACAAACAACTCCTATGTTTCTTCTGTAGTACCCAGGTTTCACTGCCATACATCAGAGTAAGAACAATTACACTTTGATACAATCATGTGGGAATCCCTTGAGAACCCATCTTTCTTGTGAAAATCTCCCAAGACAGCTATGACTTTCAATGAAGAATTTGCTCTCCTACCAATTTCACCATCCAATTTGTTCTCTCTGTCAAACATGCTTCCAAAATACACAAACTCATTCACCTGGTCAATCACTGTGCCATTTAGACTTATGTTTCATTCAGTACTACTAGTTCCCCGCTCAAAAACCATGACTTTGGTTTTTCCCTTATTTATACTCAGTTTGAATTTCATGCAAACTTCGTACATCCAGGGCAACATACTCTGCAACTCACTTTTGCTCTCCGCCAACAGGACAGTGTCATCAGCAATCTGCACAAATGCATATCACCAAGAAATAAACCAGTATTATCTATTTGGGCATCACACATCCATGCATGCATGCATATATTAAACAGCCAGGGTGACATTACACAACCTTGTCTGACTCCTGCACCAATAGAAAACCATTTTGATAAAACACCATTCACCCGTACACAAGCTCTACTACCAGCATACATGACTTTTTCACTATTAAGTAGATTCCCAGTAATACCATATTCATTCAATACCTTCCACAAAAGTGTCCTATTTACTCTATCTTAAGCTTTCTCTAAATCTATAAAGGCAGCAAAAACTTTCTTCCCAACAGCCAGATACTTTTCAATCATCATAAGTAATGCTAAAATTTGGTTAGTGCAGACTTTACCAGGCATAAAACCACTCTGAACATCCCACACTTTCTCTGATGTAAGACCCCATACTTTTTCAATTGCAACCTTACCGAACACTTTCCCTGGCACACTTAATAGGCTAATACCACGATAGTTCTTGCAGTCAGTCTGATCACCTTTTCCTTTATACAAGGGAACAATGATAGCATCCTTCCAATCCCGAGGGACCATTCCTAACTCTCAGCACAACTGGCGAATTTCAGTTAACCAGTCAACTACAGAGTCGCCACCATATTCCAACATCTCAGCAGTTATGCCGTCAACTCTTGAAGCCTTGCCATTCTGAAGAGGTTTTAGAGCTTTACACACCTCTTCTCTTGAGATCCCTCCTGTGCTTCGATTTTTCACTGTGACATCATCTGCCTCTGCCTCAGAATCACATTTGTTGTCTTGATCTAATAACTCACAGAAGTATTCACTCTTTCTCTTAACTTATTAGGATCCCATATCATTTCTCCGATACTATTCTTCACACAACTTACAACTTTGTTTCCTCCTATTTTTCTTGAGTCTCTTGTACTTCAACAGGTAGATAATAAAATCCACCACCACCTCAAGAAGGAGGTGTTGAGGCAATTTTACTTTTTGCCCTGATGTTCTATGTAGACAAAATAATTTGGACACCTGGATCAAACAGATATTTGAGCATTTATTAGCTGAAATCAGTACATAGTCTCCCATCGGCCATTCTGACTTCAGAGACTATTCTAAACATCTTTCCATGAGATGCCGGTAGATCTGTGCCGAAATTTTCCTCCATTTCTCCTGCCGCAGAGGAAGATCTCACTGGCAGAGATCAAATTTAGCACATATGTTCTATTGGATGTAAATCAGGACTTTGGACTGGCCAGTCCAACACTTGAACATCCTGCTCCTCAAAGCAAGCTTGAACAGACCTCAATCTTGCTGAAAATACAGGTGCTCAATCTTGCTGAAAAAACCAGAGGTCTGTGCCAAAGTACAGTTAAAGCATAGGTAGTGCAGAATTGTTTAGAATTCCTCTGTACCCGGTGGCTGTTAGACTGGAGGGCACAACAACCATAGGACTAAGTCCTCTCCAGCTGAAACAGGGCCCACACCATAACAGATTCCCCTCTAAACTTGACTGTAGGGGCAATGAAGGCAGTCTACCTGACAGTGTTCCTGGAGCAAACACCTCCCCCAAATACGCCCATCCGAATGAAAGTATCAGTAGAATGTTTCCTCATTCCACGTGACTATTCCGCTCTTTTGTTATTCTGGGTCTCATTCATGTAAAGAAGGTGAGCACCCAGACCATGCAGTGTTTGCATTTGTGGGGAAACCTGGCATTAAGTCAAATTGACTGAACTTAGGTGATATTACCATTGAAAAATTTGGCTTGTTAGACTTCATGTTTAAAAACTGTACTATTAGGTGAAGCTTTTTTTAGCCACTATTTTATTGTATTGAAGGATTGTGTATCTGTTAGTTGTAAGAAACAAGGAATGGCATACATTTTAAAGAAATATTTATTACTTTTATCTGTATGGAGCTTTAATCTTGATGCAGAATGAGCTTGTAAGATCGCTGTTCGAAGACTGGCAAATTGTGAGAACTGAATATGCCAGAAATGTACTCATAGTTCATACGCGTCCTGGGAATCCTGGAAAAGTCCTGGAATTCCATTTTGTCAAGGAAAGGTCCTGGAAACGTGTTAAAATTCTGTTACATGTCCTCGAATTTTATCCATTTCCTGCCTCTTTGTCCCTGCATGATGCTTTTTAGTTGAGGATTTTTCTACTGGTGTAACTTATGTTTGACCCCCCCCCCTCATGGGGGATGTCGGTGTTCTTGTCTGTTAGGAGGACTAAAGCTGCTTTATTAGCATCTTTTGCATCGTGCTTATGTTATCATTTTGTCTGTCCAGCCTGGGAAACCATATCTCTGCAATTATTGGTTCGATTTGTAAAACAAATTTTGTATGGGAAGTTTAAAATGTGAGAATGATGATCCATGCGTTTTTTTTTTTTTTTTTCGATGCACAACTTCACCGCTAGAGGGTGCAAATGGAGATCGTATTGAATTTAAAATTCATTTTCTTTCATATTTGCTTCTAAATATCCAATTAAATTTTTTTTTTTTTAATTTTTGATGACATTTATGTTGATTATTTTGGTTACAGTCCCTTTTTCAAATAATACATAAATTTTCCACTAGAGGGCTTAAAGGTAATTAAATTTCCATTTTTCCTATATCTCCACTCCTAAAAGTCCTATTTAAAAAATTCTTCCTGCATCGGATACAGCTCTTGAGGAGAAATGTTTTGCATATAAATTCTCATTTTTTGGTAAAGAAAGGTTGGTCACCAGGGGGCATAAGTGTTTGTTTTTGCTTCTGATGTATTTATTTGCAACAAAATCTGAGCTGGAAATTCGACTGAAAAAAATTCTTCTGTGAACCAATCCTGCTAACCTCGGTTATTATTTTTTTTTTTTGAGAATACATCCTGCTTAAAATAGTTCATAATTTTTCCACCAGGGGTGTACACGTATGAAATGCTTTTCATATGATTTCAAATATTTCTTAATGCACAAGTGTGCCAGTAGAAGACATTAGTTCATGTTTCCGTTTACAGCAATATCTGCGGGACTAAAAACCCGATTGAAAAACATTCTCTTTCAATCAGATACTACTAACTATGAAAACTCCTTATGTGTATTTTCATCCCAAAAGAATGTGCAATTTTTCCACTAGGGAGTGCAAATATTTAATCTTATTTTTCTCAATATCTGTACTTCTAAGTATCTGATTTAGAAAATTATTTTAATACCAGATACCATTTACCTTATGGGACACTTTTAGGTTTGTATTTGAGGAGGTTTGTGGTTCACAATTCTGCTGCTCGGTGGTGTTTGTATACTTCCTTTCCTATCTCTGCCTCTAAAAACCCTATTGAGAATTTTTTTTTTTTTTTTTTTTACTGTATGCCATTCGCTGTAATAAGGATGAAGAGTGAATACAATTTTTGCTACAATAAAATTTTCTTCAAATAACGTACAACTTTCCCCGTAGGGGTTGTAAAAGTCAAAACGTTTTTTTTTTTTTTCTATCTCTGCTTCCGGGAGATGTATTTAAAAAGTTTTTTCCTTGGCATAGCTTTTGCTATGAAGAATGCTTTTCACCTGTTTTCAACTTTTCCATTATGCAAAATTCTTCCACTAAAAGGCATAGTTATATCATGTTCCCTTCTATTTATCTTCTTTTAACTGTTCAATTTGAAAATCTTTGTCTCTCTTCTGCTATGGGAAACGTTTTTTGTGCCATTTGTTAATTTTTGTAACATATTTTTTAGCCACTGGTGGAAGTAAATAGTTGATTTTTTTATTTTCTTTGTGGGTTATTTTGACTTTTACTGAAATTTTCTTATGAATTCTTTATATAAAAATTTGCCACAAAATCAGATTGCTTTTTAATATCAGGAACTTAAATCTAGTTGTTTCATAGTATTTTCTGAGCTAAGTAATCAGTAAGCATCTTCTATAATTAATTTTCTAATCATGCCCAGTTAAATTGCCTTGATCACTAATGAATGCAGTTGTACACAGCCCTTGGACTTAGGTTTTGCTGTTATTCTCTTTTATTTCATGTTGGAAATTTGTGTGCATACTTTGTTTGCTGGAAAGTACAAATTTAAAACAAAGCTACAGCATCAATATTATGTTGAAAATTCCTTCCCGAAATAAAATGTAGCATAAACACTTGCTACCGTTATTATTATGTGTTTAAGAAATAACAATCCCCTTGGTCCTTTGAAAAAGTTCCAAATGTTTCACCTTTCTTTACTCTTAAATTTCTAATATAAGTATTATTTCAAAATAATTAAATATAAAATAGCATTTTATGTATTTATTGTGTGGTATATGAAAGCATTTTAAAAGTAATGCCACATACCTATGTATTTTTGAGTTTTATGGGGATTTTTTATTCTGTAAGTTGCTTCAATAATTGAACTAAAGCCAAAGTAGAAAAATAAATGTTTCTCAAAAATCAGTGTAGTATACTGTATATAAAAGTTTAGTAGACATTAAACCTGGTCACATTTTTAGTGACAGTTTTAGTATTTCAGTATTTATCTGCAATTCTAAGTTTCTGATTAGCTGCAGCAGACATTTTTACCATTCAGCATTAAGTTTCCCCAAGCATGTAGGAAGTTGTTTGTTTGTTGTAGGTTACAGGTTGAACAGACCTATGGTTTCACTATATTTTAAGTAAAAGCATTTGGATCGTATGTCCTGGAAAAAAATCCCAACGTCCTGGAATTTTGTGATTGAAAAATCATATGAACCATGTGTACTTCTTCCTGTTGAACTGTCCTGGTGTTAGTACATATTTTGTCAGGAACTGATATAAGTTGAGATCATAATTGTTTGCCATATTATGAATAGTATTATTACAGTCATTCAGTTGTTGGTACTTTGAGTTTAGTTACATATGGTGGTTGATGTGGATCACATCACACTATTCTATTATAAATTAGCTATCACCTTACATCATTCATTGAGAATGATGTACATTTTGTTTGTATCATGCTCATTCCAGACAAATTAAAATTGTTGTAAAATCTGCTTTGAAAAAAGCTATGGTTTCTTCCTTTTTAAGTTTCTCTGTTGTTTTTAATGTGACTAAATCCGATATTTTTGAGCTGGTGAGTGTTTCTATGTTATCAGTATTTGTCTTCATTTCTGTAGGTGTCCATTATGCTGCTTAAACAGTCATCCAACACTCATGTTTTGTTCAGTTTAGTAATGTCTGTACACAGATCACTTTGCTAAATTGTTCACTCATTCCTACTACAGTACATTTACCACAAGGTAAGGCTTGCCCTGAAAATGTTGATTTTCAACTGTTGAAGTCTCTCTCACACACACACACCCGCACATACACACAGCACTAAGTATTAAAAGTGTTTAAAATAAGCTTAAGTTAGTAAACAATATAAGGTAAGAAAGCTTTTAACTGGTAACTTTAGTCATCAGCCTGGTAGTGGATGGGGATAACAATAGCAAATGGTTACCAGATCCATCAAATTGTATTTATTTCTTTTTTTAAATTGGTTTCCGTTACCTTAATTTTTTTTTTTTATTTAACTGAAGCAGTTTTAGAGTTTTAATACTTATTTAAGGCTACATGCATTTGTCTAAATTTATCATGTTAAATAAAACCTTTTTTTTTTTTTATGTCTAGAATGCAAAAAATGAAATTGTAGGGCCATGCAAACCAAACCCTGGAGAAATTCAATTCACCAATGTTCAACTTAGATGAAAGTAGTGATTTTAATTTAAGTGGTTAAACACAAAAACATGGTGGTGTGGGGGGAGGGGGATATGTTAAACTTCAGAGATAAGTGTAATTTATTTTTATTTATTTATTTTTTTCAGAAAGTGCCGTGGTAAAAATTCAGCTGTAGATTGTCTTCTGTATGGTTATTTGTTTATAAATTTTAGTACTGCAGAGTTTCCACTGCAAACATAGATCAGATTCTGATTCATTTCATTCAGCTTCATTAGGGCATTATTGCATTCATGCTATGTTAAACTTCAGAGATAAGTGTAATTTATTTTTATTTATTTATTTATTTTTTGTCAAAGTGCCATGGTGAAAATTCAGCTGTAGATTGTCTTCTGTATGGCTATTTGTTTATAAATTTTAGTACTGCAGGGTTTCCACCTCCATTGTCAAACATAGATCAGATTGATTCATTTCACCATTTCATTCAGCTTCATTAGGGCATCATTTCATTCATGCTATGTAAATGTACCCTTTTCTAGATGTATGGATTTGTAGACATTGTGTACAACTAATATGTTTAGATGTTCCTTGATGTTTTATTTGTATTATTTTTACATCTCACATTTTAATTTTCCAGTGATACCAGTGTGAGCTCCCATTTCAGCAGCATATTAAAGGAATTATCTCAAAGTTCTGCAACTGGATGCATTGGTTGCATCACTCAGCGTAACACAATTAGTCCCATTAGCACTCCCGGAACTCCTGGTACTCCAGCAACTCCTGGAACTCCTAAAAAGGTATTGAAATTTAAATTAGTACCTACCATTTCTGGTGTAAATTTTCCATGGCATAATACATAAATAGCAGGAAATAATCTTTTTTTATTAGCTATTCAGAAATATTTGTAATGTGTTTTTATTCAAGTTATTTGAAAATAGTCATATTGTCTGTGTTGTTTATTAATGATCTCGTGTGTGCGAGACTATATTCTTTTGTAATTCACTATTCATTTCCGTATCACATATGCTTGCCCAAAAGTATTCAGGTTGATGTGGAACAACACACAAACCAAAATTATGATAACAAAAAATTAAGACAAAAATTAAAACAAAAATAATGCTGATTTTCTATACCAATGTGACTAGAAAAGCCCAGGACAATCGTGGACAATGGCGTCCGACACACGGTGTAACATCTGCTTGGTGTGCAACACTATTCAGTGCTGGGGCCAGTAATGGCGTCAGCATTCAGATAGTGTGACGTTCCCTGTGTTCTGTGAAGTTCTGGAGTAGACTGTCTACCCAGGTGCCATTGCTGATCTGACGACACAAGGTTGTGTATCTCGCCTGGGCTCGAGACCACCACCATTGGATGCAAGATGACTGGAAATGTGTAGCGTGGCACGATGAATTGTGGTACCAACTGTTTTGAGTAATGGCTGACTCCGGGTGTGGCGACAATCCCACTAGGCAATGGATTCCACATGCCTACAAGAGACGGTGCAGATTGGAGGTGGCTCTGTTAGGGTGTGGGGTGTTTTCATCTGGCACACATTAGGACCCCTCATATATCTGCAGACCATTCTGACCTGTGGTGGCTATGTAACCATCTTCGGGGATCATTTGCACCCGTTCATGTCATGCAACCACTCGGAAATGTGCGACCTTTTTCAACATGACAGTGCACCACCACATATGTCCACAGTCACCCTATTATGGCTGGAGAAACATTCCATGGAGTTTGACATCCTGACTTGGCCCCCTCATTCATTAGACTTAAATTCCATGGACCACATTTGAGATGATGTTCAATGTGTCAGGAATCCTCCACCAGCTAATATTATGAAACTGTGGGATGCTCTTCAGGAAGTATGATGTGCACTGTCTCCACCAGAGTGCTCATGGAGTCTATGCCTCGTCACTTTGCTGCTTTATCTGACTGTGGTGAGGACCAAGACTGTATTAGAGGTATCCCAGTTTTTTGGCACTTCAGTGTATGTCACCAGCATACAGCAATCTATACACATGGAAATTACCAAGACATAAACTACTGTTGTCTAATATCATGCCCAAATAATATAAATCTTACATGTTTAAACAAGTTTCCTGAACTATGAAATATCTATAGCCCCTTGAAACCATAGATTTAGGCAGGTGATAAGCAAACTGATTTCGATTACACTGCAGGCTACTAAGTCGTAGATATTAAATATACTAAATCATCAGCCCACAGCAAACTGTTTATACTAGAGCTTCCTACTTCAACTTTCATCACAAAGTTGCAATGTCCTTCACTTGGCTGACTTTCTGCCTCTTCTCTTAAGTTTCTTACATAATATGCATTTATACATTTTGCAAGGCATGAATATTAAGGATTTTTCATGGTGGTTATTACAATCCTCCTTGCTTACTTTCTTGTAAAATCTGCTAGTTGTGTGAAACCAAACCAGTTTCCTGTGCCAAATGAATAATCCTGTGCAACCAAAAAATATTTGTTCCATCATACTTAACCTCTTCTAAGTTAATTTCATCAAATCTATCAGTCTTCAGAGATATCATCTCTTATTTCATGCACACTAGTGGTTGTCCAAACCTCATTCTTATCACTGAAATCTAAATTGTAATCTACCACCTGTTTTCTTATTGCTGGATTTTCATCCAACATTGCATAGAAAATTCATCACATCTATTCATTATACCTTAGGCACACCAGAAACTGACTGCCTTTGTCAAATTTTCAAGGACAGATCAGTATCTCTTACTTCATGAACATCTATGGTCATTGCAGTCCTTGTCATGACTAACAGCCTTATCAACATTAGCAACCTGTCTGTTCATCCCTAAATTTTAGTTCAACCACTCTTTATTTTAATTTAAATACTAGATATATGATTATGCAATATCACATATAGCCAATCTTTTTCAAGTGAAACTATAGCTACAAGTTTTTGATCCTTCCCTATATATTTAATGGGACTAACAACTACCAAAATGCTTTTTAGCTTTTTCGTAGGTGTTTTCTGCATAGCTTATTCAATGTACATTTGCCTTCTTCCTCCTCCTCTTTTTTTTTTTTTTTTTTCAGTTTGAATCTCTACAGCACCACTTTGCCTCTTGATAAGCTCTGTATTTTTCTTGTTACCCTATCATGAATAGCTTAAACATCTGTTATATACTTTGTTCTTTTCTAAATGAATTTACTGATTTCTAACTAATAATGATGCTACATCAGAATGACCAAACATTCATTTAGAATTAGAATCGATCATCATAAAAGAAACCTAAAGGATGGAAATGTAACAGCAACCCTATCCAGACAAGTCAAGTCTACTGACCCTGTGTCAGATGATATAAAGAAATTAGCCTCCTACTCCACCCTTAAATCTACTGCCATTAGAGAAACCTTGGAGGTCATTACCAACAGTGAGGCTTGCAATGATAGCATCTCTTTAGAGTTGCCACGAATTTAACCAGCTTTAAATAATGCTGTTTTTCCTTCCAAGGTGTGATGTGTCCAACCAACGTGACACCTTGTTTCTTTGAATGAATACTTGCATTCACATCTATTCATTGTCTAGTCAAGTTACCACCTTCAAATTGTTGAAGTGTTCTATTATTTGCCATCTACCTTCCTTGAAAAAGTCATTTGGTTGATGCGTTAAAAGCTTGGAAACTTTGATTTCTATTTTATGCCAATAAATCCAGATTACTAATATAGTTAAACTATTTTAGCCATTTCTGCTGTCCACCAAGCCTAAGGGGTTCTATTCTAGCATGTTCGTATCGTATTGGGTTGTCAGAAAAGTCGTGACATATTTTGGCACCCGATGACGGTTGGGCAGTTTTAGAAGTACTAGAGGCATGTGAGATTGCAGATTGCTATGGCATTCGACAGGTGCCAGTTCTAGCTGCAGTCTAAAAGGAATAGTGAGCGATTTGGTTGATTTGCGGAAATTTGACATCAAGTTGAAGATGGAAGACCAAACTGTATTTTCACCATATTTTACTGTTTTACTTCTGTAAAGGGAAGGACGCACGTCAAGCTTGTGAAAAGTTGCGTAAAGTGTACGGTGATAATGCTCTGCAAGAATGTCAGTGCCAGCGGTGGTTTGCAAAATTCCGTGCTGGTGATTTTGACCTCAATGATAGTCCTTGGTCCGGAGCCCAACCGAGGTTGATGACAACCAAATCAAGGTATTGATCAAGTCAAACCCACGTTACACAACACGAGAGATTGCAGACACATTGCACATCCATCATTCAAGCGTTTACGACCACCTGAAGAAGCTGGGATACGTAAGCAAGCTCAATGTGTGGGTTCCTCATGAACTCAAAGAAACTCAATTGACGGCACATATAAACATCTGCAATATGCTCATTAAACGTGAGGAAAACGATCCTTTTTGAAGCGACTGATAACTGGTGACTAAAAGTGGATTGTGTACAACAATGTGCTGCACAAATGGTCTTGGTCCCGACGTGCTGCTTCGCCTCAAACAACATCCAAAGCAGACATTCATCAACGGAAGGATCTAGTCTCGGTGTGGTGGGATTTTAAAGGTGTCTTGTTTTTTGAGCTCCTACTACAAAACCAAACAATCAATTCGAATGTGTACTGTCGGCAATTGGACAGTTTGAACGAATCCATCATCCAGAAACTTCCAGAGCTTGTTCATCATAAAGGTGTTGTGTTCCATCACGACAACGCGAGACCACACACAAGTTTGATCACCCGCCAAAAATTATTGGAGCTTGGGTGGGATGTGTTGCTACACCCAGCATACTCACCTGACCTTGCGCCGTCAGACTTCTACTTGTTTCGCTCTCTTCAATAGTCTTTGCATGGTATAACGTTCAATTCAGACGAGGCTGTAAATCAGCACCTTGTACCGTTTTTCGCCACAAAAGACAGGTCCTTCTATGAACGAAGCATTCTGCAGCTCACTGAAAGATTGCAAAAGGTTATCAAACAAAACAGGCATTATATCATTGATTGATCTTTGTTCTTTCTAGCAATAAAGTACCTTTGCAAAACATGGCTAAAATACGTCATGACTTTTCTGACAACCCAGTAGCATCATATCATAAAACGTAATTTCCTTGAAGTCTTGGGTATTAATGTTATTTTTATACCTATTCCACTCCATCTCAGTGAAAGTACTTCAGTACTTTCACTGGCTGTGGTTTGCGTGTCACTTCTAGAAAAGCTGCTTTACTTCTGTATTATTCAGTTGTTGACTTTGGTGATGCTTTATATCACTGTTAGCCTCTTCATTACTTTATAGGCGACTCTAAGAGCAGATGCTGTTAAAATTGTCATCACTGCTTTTTTTATGAGCTTTTAACCAGGATAGAGAAAATCAGAATGCACTTATTCTAAAATCTCTTAATCATATTTCATAGTAGGGACTTTGCACTGTTATGTTTTCAGTCGGCGCCCTTTTTGTGTTTCTTGCATCTTCCGACTAAGTGAACTTCTGGATTTTTTATGTTTCCTAAAGGCGGTGTCTAAAGATGTTGCCTAAACACAGGTCTTTTGCCATTCATATTTGACAGTAGTATTCTCCTAATTACCTGTATTAAATCTTTAATTCCCTTGCTATCTTTCTTAACTCTACTATTCAAATTCATAAGAATAGTAAACTTTTCTATTTGTGAGATAATTCTCTAGAGATTTCTCACTTTTCATTCGTGATTTCCATGCTGTCATTTGATATTCTGCTGCTCAAATCCCTCCGAATGAATACTTCTTGTCTGGTTCTAACTTCATAATTGTATGATGGAAGATGTTCAGTAAATCACTGGAATGGCAGATTTTAGCAAGCATTTGTTGTAGCATCATGGTGATGGCTCTTTTAAATAAACAAAAATCACTGCAGATATTTTTCTACTAGCATATGCGTATGATTACACACAATGTCCAGGTAATGTTATATGTTGCTTGCATTTTAATGTTCCTTAAAGTGTATTTGCATGATCTGTTGACTTGTGGTTATGCAAAAATAAGTTTGCAACTGCTGGGCATTTGCAATAATTTTTCTTGGGTGTTTTACCTGTGGAGTATGTAAATTATCAACACGTATTGTTTTGTAGAGTGGGGGATGTACAGTTTCATGACAGTGATAATTAGAATGGTAGTTTTTCACTTTTGAGTTGGGCTACTTTGTTGGCCATATTTCTTCCTCCTACTCAATGGAGTATTGCCCCTTTTATATTGTATGATTTTCCTGTAGCAGTGCTCAATGGGTAAATTCGAATTTTACTGTGTGATTTTCTTGCTTCCTTACATGTGCGGCTGAATCTGCTAATAACGTGCTCATGCTACTACAGGAAACTCTATTCCTTCAGCTTTCCAGGACCTCCAGTCAGCCATTAGTTTATAGCTTACTGTTATGATTTTGAGTTCTGGAATTAATATAGCTTATAAGTCATACATACATACATATCACTAAGCTGTTCTCTGAGATTCAGAGGTTAGCTCCAAAAAGAAATACATACTACCAGATATTTTTACTTATTGTTGTCGTATCAAACTTCTCCATTTACCGCGATCTTGACATACAACTCGTGCTTCACTAATATCCATTACATGCCGTACACAAGATCTTTTATACTTCATACTCATAATCTTTTTCTCATGCAGACACTCCTGAATCTGATCCACCCATGTCTTCCTTGGCCTTCCCTCTGCCTTTCCTTCCTGCCACTTGGGTTGAAAATATTTTCTTAGTAAGCATTTCATCACTCATTTTTTCAACATGGCCAAACCACCGAAGGTCTCCACCTTGCTAACAACATTTTGCTTCACATCACACAACTGCAGTACATCTTCATTTCTCACACAATCATATCATGTTTTGCCACAAACCCCATGTAAGTAAATGCTAAAAGTCTATCGTACGAAAGGTCATTAAAGTAATTCACCGATGCTGTCACACGTACGGTCATTCACAAACATAATTTTCAAATTGTAGGTCAAGATTAAAAACACTTTATTTACAATTAAAAAACTAATATTTACATGCGCGATCTTTCGGGGCTGAACATAGCACACAAATAAGTAACTGTAAGTAACTCATTTCTCCAGCACACAAATGACTTTTATGTTTCTTCTGCAGTACCCAGGTTTCACTGCCATACATCAGAGTAGGAAAAATTACAGTTTCATACACAGCCATGCGGTACTCTCTACAGAACCCATCATATTCCTGTGAAAACCTCCCAGAGCAGCTATGACTTTCAAAGAAAAAATCGCTCTCCTACTGATTTCACCATCCAACTTGTTCTCTCTGTCAAACATGCTTCCTAAATACACAAACTCACTCACCTGGTCAATCACAGTGCCACTTACATTATATTCAGTGCTACCCGTTCTTCTCTCGAACACCATAACTTTGGTTTTTCCCTTATTTATACTCAGTTTGAATTTCATGCAAGCTTCATGCATCCGAGTCAACATACTCTGCAACTCACTTTTGCTCTCTGCCAACAGGACTGTGCCATCAGCATACCGCAATCTGAACACACGGATATCACCAAGACATAAACCATTATTATCTATTTTGGCATCACGCATGCATGCATCCATAAATATATTAAACAGCCATGGTGACATAACACAACCTTGTCTAACTCCTGCACCAATGGAAAACCCTTTTGATAAAACACCATTCACTCATACACAAGCTCTACTACCAGCATACATGGCTTTTACACTATTAAGTAGATTCCCAGTAACACCATATTCATTCAATACCTTCCACAAAAGTGTCCTATTCACTCGGTCATAAGCTTTCTCTAAATCTATGAAGGCAGTAAAAACTTTCTTCCCAACAGCCAGATACTTTTCTATCATCGTGCATAATGCAAAAATCTGGTTAGTGCAGCCTTTACCAGGCATAAAACCACTCTGAACACCCATCCCACACTTTCAATGATGTAAGACCCCGTACTTTTTCAACAACAACCTTACCAAACATATTCCCTGGCACACTCAGTGGGCTAATACCATGATAGTTCTTGCATTCAGTCTGATCACCTTTTCCCTTATACTAGGGAACAATGATAGCATCCTTCCAATTCCGAGTGACCATTCCTAACTCCCAGCACAACTGGCAAATTTCAGTTAACCAGTCAATTATAGAGTCACCACCATATTTCAACATCTCTGCAGTTATGCCATCAACTCCGAGAGCCTTACCATTCTGAAGAGATTTTAGAGTTTTACACACTTCTTCTCTTGAGATCCCTCCTGTGCTTTCATCCCTCATTGTGACATCATCTGCGTCTGTCTCAGAATCATCTTTGCTTTCCTGATCTAATAACTCGCAGAAGTATTCACCCCATCTGTCACTTAACTCATTGGGCTCCCATATCATTTCCCCAATCTCATTCTTCACACAACTTACAACTTTGTTTTCCCTCTTTTTCCTGAGTCTAATGTACTTCCAGAAGGACTTTCTATCTTTCCAAAAGCCAGTTCATGCCTTTCCACTTTCTCCTTCCTATTTTTTGCCGTACTGTGGCGAACCAGCTTAGCAGCTTCACGCTTCTTACAGCGATATTCATCTACAGAGACTCTACCTTGCAACATCCCCGAATAGGCTTCCTTCTTTTTCTTTACTGCCTCATCAATCTCACTATTCCACCAAGCATCACCTCTATTGTTACCCACTGAGGGCTTCCTTCTTTCTCTTTACTGCCTCTTCAATCTCACTATTCCACCAAGCATCACCTCTATTGTTACCCACTATTGTGGTGCCACAGACCTCTTTAGCAGCAGTGACAACACAGTTCTTAAAACATTCCCACTTTTTCTACATCCCTCTCACCAGACTTCAGATCCTTCAGTCGTTATCTGAGTAAGTCAGAATACCTCTGATGATCTTCAAGGAGCCTATCAACCTTGATTCTTTCTATCCTGGGTCTCTTCCTATTCCTTTTCCTCCAACCAATATTGTTTCACTCGTGACACTACCAAGTAATGATCAGAACCAACATCCGCACCTCTCATCACACGGGTGTCAACAACTAAATGTTTCAATCACTGATCGTAGACAACAAAATCTATCGCACTTTTTTGACCAAGAGTACGATTTTCTCAAGTATATGTGTGGATATACTTGTGGTTGAAAAATGTATTAGATACAAGTTGAATGGGTTAAATTTCCCAATTTCCTTACCTTTGTTCATAGATGACTCGATCCTGAGTATAAGACAAGGCTTGAATGAATGCAGTTAGTGTTAAGAAGTTGATGTGCAGTATAAATCAAATGGGTTAAATTTCTCAATTGCCTTATCTTCATTCTTAGATAAGTCGAACCTGAGTATAAGATGAGGTTAGAACAAATACAGTTAGTGCTCTGAAATTCTGTTGCTATATAAATTCTGTTGCTATATTTTTAATGTTTCAGTAAAAATTAAAGGAAAGAGAAAGTGAGGTAACTTCTGCATTTTTTATTTTGGCAAAAAGTTGAATTTCTTCTTCCCCCCTGGCAAATTGATGCTATCATGTTCCCTCCAACCAACTAGTTGGAAAAGCCTCTGTGCAAAGGTGAAAAAAGCATGGAAATGCATGCATGTGCCAAATTAGAGGAATGCTTGCACCATGAGTTATAGTTCACTACTTTCTCAAAGTCTGATGGAATTCAGAGACCAAAAGGGCTTCTGATTTCAGTCGAAAACATGAAATAAATTAAGACAAGCATAATAAATGGAAGCAATAGTTGATTTTTTATTCAGTTGAGAGGTACAGTTGAAAGATTGAGAGAGAGAGAGAGAGAGAGAGAGAGAGAGAGAGAAAGACTGCCTTTGCTATCAGCTAGTCATTACTAATTATAAAGCTTACTCACTGCAGGCTGTCAACACAGTTGTTACCAGACAATCAAGTGCGTAGCAGCAATGTCTTTCTGAGGTTTAATCATCATGAGATAAATGGTGTGCACTCATTGTAGTTCTGGCAGCTTTGCAAAACTAGGGGCGAATGCCACCCGCAGGTTCTTGGAGGGATCATGAGGTGTATGCAATTAACATACTACAGCTGACATTCCAAATTGGTCAGTGATTTTAATGTTTCAGTCAGGCAGAAATATTCATTTCAGCCACTTTTAAACCAGGTTTTAATGAATGGAATATTAAATTTCTTACACTGGGGTCATTCCGTATCAACTCCACACAGGGACTTGACCATCTCAGATTTTAATGAAATTTGGTACATAGGTGGCCTCTATATAGATTAAGAAAAATACCAAATTTCATCGTCATATATCCACCAGTTTTGAAAATACAGCTATATAAAATGTCCAAAAACACCCCAAAATCAGAAGATTGATATGTTTTTAAATTGTGATTGCAGCTCCCCTAATTAAGATAGAGAGATGGGAGAGGTATCTTTTTGTAGTATTTTTATGCTCTTTTATTTGATGTACAACACCATAGGGGTTAAGATTAAAAAAAAAATTCTAATTTTAAAATTAAAATTTTAAATTTTTCAAAAAGCAACACTCCAAAAAATTCTAATTTTTTTTAAAACAATCTTTATATGTTTGGTATTTGATTGTGTGAGTTGTAACTTGGGATGATAATGGGTTTACTTATTATTATTATTATATAGTGTATTCAAATTTAGCCTAACACAAGAGTTTAATGGGGGGGTGAAAAAAATGTAAACTGAAAATAAATTTGGGCTAAATCTTAATCTTAAAGTTTCATTAACAATAGATATAGTAGTATTAAAAGAAATCCGTCTTGTTGCACGATGATATTTATTCAGCTAAAAAACGAAATCTATATACAGTTTAAAAACACATGAGCACTTTCGGTGTCACATTGACACCTTCATCAGATGTGATTTCACCATGTGGTTACATGCTGGTCTTAAGTACGTGGAGTAGATGCATCATGGGAAAGGTAATGTCAATGTCACATGATATACCAGATAACAAGACAATCAAAAAAAGGCATAATTAGCCAATGAAGATCACTTAACAGAAGCAATTGCTATTGTGCTGTCCTTCCCAACAAGATTGCTCCAAGGTTCAAGTAAAACATAAGGATAATAGTCATTACAGCAACGTGTATTATTATTATATAGTGTATTATTATTATATAAATAACTTGTATTATTATATAAATTTATTATATAGTAAGCTAACTTGAAGCTGATGAGCTCATACCTCATAAATGAAAAAATTATAGCTCCTTCTTTACTCTTATTTTTGGTGGTCTATAGCTTGAGTTTTATGATAGTGTTCAGATTTAGAGATTGATTTATGATTTGGTTGGGAATAGAAATTAATATGCTCAGATTTTTGAGATTGGGGTTTCATCGTGATAATTCATGCGAAGCTGAAAGTTTATTTAAATACTTTTTTATTCAGAGTATTGCTTCAGGTTTATTTTTAGGAATATTATATTCTGGAGGGAATGTGATGGTGGCGTTAGCGTTGAAAGTTGGAGGAGGGCCATTTTATTTTTGGTTCCCTGGTGTTATTATGAAAGGTCTAATGTGAATAGTGTGTTTTCTATTGATAACTTTTCAGAAGTTAGTGCCTTTGATACTTATAGTAAATGTGTGGGGGGTGGTTGGGTGAGGCGTTGGTATAGTGAGATTGGGAGTAGGTGTTACAGGCACTTTTGGTCAAATAGATTTGCGAAGACTAATAGCTTATTCTTCTGTTCAACATACAGGGTGGATAATGTTGAGACAGAGAGTTGGGGGGTTTGCGTGAATTTTATACTCTTTTCTTTATGTGATGGTGGTAGGGATGGTCGTAATTATATTCGAAATGTGGGGAATGAGATTGGTGGGAGATTTTATGAATGATTATAGAAAGGTATTAGTAATCGGAATGCTTTCAATGGGAGGAATGCCCCCGCTTTTAAGATTTGCTATGAAGTGAATAGTTTTAAGTAGCATAGTAGTAAGAGATCTGGTAGCAAGCGGGGGCATGATTTTGAGTTCTTTAATCATATTTTACGTTTATTTACGAGTAGTATATTCCGGAATACTAGGTGAAAATGGAGAGATATCAGGAGGGGTAAAACAAATCGATGGCGGGATTTTTATTGTTCCTGTATTATTAGGAAGATTTGTTTTACTCCTCCTGATGATGTTTTTTGGATAGAGGGTTAATAAGATAACCAAATCTGTGAGCTTTCAATGTTTAAAATGTCTCTTAAGAAGATTTACAGTCTTCTATCTATGAAGATTTCTTTGTTTATAAAGGAATTTGCAATTCATTGTTTTAATTAAACTAATTTTTGCGATGGGTTTACTCTACTAACCATAAGGATATTGGAAGTTTATATCTGATTTTTGGAGTGTGGTCTGCTATAGTAGGGACTGCTATAAGAGTGATTATTCGGGTTGAATTGGGTCAAGTAGGTAGATTGTTAGATGACCATCTTTATAACGTGATCGTAACTGCGCATGCGCTTGTAATGATTTTTTTTATGGTGATGCCGATTTTGATTGGGGGGTTTGGAAATTGGTTGGTCCCTTTAATATTAGGGGCACCTGATATAGCTTTCCCTCGGATAAACAATTTGAGATTTTGATTGTTGCCACCTTCATTATTTTTGCTTATTTTATCTTCTATAACTGATAGCGGGGTTGGGGCTGGGTGGACTATTTACCAGCCTCTTTCTTCGGGTCTTGGGCATAACGGGGGGGGGGGGGGGGGGATTTCGCTATTTTTTCTTTACATTTAGCGGGGGCTTCTTCAATTATAGGTGCTGTAAATTTTATTTCTACAATTGTTAACATGCGGGGAAGGGGAATAGTGATGGAACGAGTTCCTTTGTTTGTATGGTCAGTGCTGATTACTGCAATTTTATTGTTGCTTTCTTTACCAGTATTAGCAGGGGCTATTACAATACTTTTAACAGATCGTAATTTTAATATTTCTTTTTTTGACCCTGCTGGTGGTGGTGATCCTATTTTATTTCAGCATTTGTTTTGATTTTTTGGGCATCCTGAGGTTGTTATTTTGATTTTACCAGGGTGTTTGGGATGATTTCTCATATTATTAGCTCATCAGTAGGAAAGCGGGAGCCATTTGGAACTTTAGGGATAATTTATGCGATAGCTGGAATTGGGGGGTTAGGATTTGTAGTGTGAGCTCATCATATGTTTTCAGTAGGAATAGATGTTGATACTCGAGCTTATTTTACTGCTGCTACGATGGTAATTGCTGTCCCGACTGGAATTAAAGTTTTTAGATGGATGGCAACTCTATATGGATCTTATTTTAAATTAGATGTTTCTTTGATATGGTGTATAGGATTTGTTTTTTTTTTTTTATTTACTTTAGGGGGTTTAACAGGGGTTGTATTGGCTAATTCTTCTTTGGATATTGTTCTTCATGATACGTACTATGTAGTGGCCCATTTTCATTATGTACTTAGAATGGGTGCTGTGTTTGCTATTCTAGCCGGATTAACGTATTGGTTTCCTTTATTTTTTGGGACTATGATAGAACCTAGGCGAATGAAGCTTCAATATTTTATAATATTTATTGGTGTTAATTTAACGTTTTTCCCTCAACATTTTTTGGGATTAAATGGGATGCCTCGTCGTTATTCGGACTATCCGGATAGTTTTTTGGTTTGGAATGTGGTTTCTTCTCTAGGTTCCATTATTTCGTTGTTTGCGGTGATGATAATGATTTTGTTAGTGTGGGAGGCCCTTGTGGTAAAATTGAGAGTAGGTGGGGAGTATCATATTTCAGGTTCTATAGAATGAATTCATGATGTCCCACTGTTAGACCATACTTTTAATCAGTTGACTGGTGTGGGGCGGTAATTGCCAGTGTGAGGTGCTTTATATTTTCAAAATGCAGCGTCTCCTGTAATAGAACAATTAATTTTTTTTCATGATCATACAATGATTGTTTTAGTATTAATTACTATCTTAGTAGGGTATGTTTTAATAAGTTCTTTATTGACTTTTAGATTTCATCGAAGAGTAATGGAAGGACAAGAGTTGGAGAGTGTGTGAACTGTCCTTCCAGCGGTGTTTTTATTAGTGATTGCTTTACCTTCATTGAAGTTGCTTTATTTGATGGAGGAGTTGGACGACCCCGATTTAACGGTAAAAACGACTGGGCGACAGTGGTACTGGGTTTGTGAATACGCGGATTTGGGGGGAAAGATGTATGAGTCTTTTATGAAACCTAGAGCGGATGAAGAGTTTGCTCGGTTATTAGAAGTGGATAATGTTTTGAGCGTTCCAGTAGCTAGAGGAACTAGAGTTGTAGTTACTAGAGGGGATGTAATTCATTCTTGGACTGTACCGGTGTTAGGGGTAAAGGCTGATGGAATTCCTGGTCGTTTAAATCAGTTGGTCTTTATAGTTAATCGTCCAGGTATGTATGTAGGTCAATGTTCAGAGATTTGTGGATCGAATCATAGATTTATACCAATTGTGATAATAGTTGTAAGAAGGAATGATTTTTTGAAGCAATGGTGTTAGAAAAGTGGCCGAGGTAAGGTGTTAGTCTCTTAAATTAATTATTGATAATAAAGTTAAATAATATCAGTTTGTCAGATTGAAGAAGTTATTCCTCAGATAAGACCTATATATTGAGTGGTGTTCCCGGTGGTGATAATATTCTTAGTAATGATTGTTAGTGTAATTATGGGAAGATGTAGTGTAATTATGGGAAGATGAAGCAGTGTCAGGGTTAGGAATGAAGGCGGGGGAAAAGTGCTATTAGAAGTTGTAAAACGATGATAATAAGAATGTTTTCTGTGTTTGATCCAGTTTCAGTTTTTGGTTTATCGTTAAATTGAGTAGCGTTAGTGTCCTTTTTAGTAGTTATTCCTGGAGGGTACTTTATTTTGTGGGGTCGCGGAGGTTCAATAAACAGTTTTGTAAATAATAAGGTTTCAGAAATGTTTAGGGAAATTTCTTTTCCTTATTTTATGGGGTTGATTTATATAAGAACAGTGTTGTTTATTTTTCTTAGAGTAAATAATTTGTTAGGATTATTTTCTTTTGTTTTTATAGGAACGAGTCATTTAATGGTAACTTTAAGATTAGGATGAGTTATGTGGCTGATGAGATTAATTATAGGTTGGTCCACAAAGTTTAAGGAGAGAAGAGCTCATTTAGTGCCAGAGGGTGCACCTTTAGGATTAGCCCCGTTTATAGTGTTAATCGAAAGTATCAGACTTATGATTCGGCCTATTACGCTTTCTGTTTGTTTAGCTGCTAATATAATAGCAGGTCATTTAATTATTGGTCTTATTTCAAGAATTAGTTTGGTTTCATGGGGGGGGGGGATTTTTGGTGTCTGTATTTTTACAGAGATTGATATTAATATTGGAATGTGCAGTGGCTTTTATTCAGGCATTTGTTTTTAGAGTTCTTGTAATATTATATACCCTAGAAAATTATTAGTTGATGAAAGTGTTTCTTCATCCCTTTCATATAGTGAGTGTAAGCCCTTGGCCGTTAATAATAGGATTGGGAGTGTGGGGAGTGGTGTTGGGTGTAGCTAAGATGGTATTTTTTTATGAAGTATGATTTGCTGGAATTATCTTTTTGTTTTGTTTTAACGGTTGCGGTGGTATGGTGGCGAGATGTAATTCGGGAGGGTACTTTTCAGGGGGTTCATATAGAAGTGGTTGTTCGTGGTCTAGTTGTAGGAATATTGTTATTTATTTTGTCAGTTATTATTTTTTGTTTCTTTTTTTTGGGCTTTTTTTCATTCTAGTTTGGTACCTACTGTGGAGTTAGGGGCTGCGTGGCCACCTTTAGGTGTGGAAACTTTTAATCCTTTTCAGGTTTCTTTACTTAATACTGTAATTTTATTGTCTTCGGGGGTAAGAGTAACATGAGCTCATCAGTGTCTTTTGTCCGGAGATCTAGATAGGGCAGTAAAAGCATTAGGAGTAACATGGGGGTTAGGGTTGTATTTTCTTTTTCTTCAAGGGTTTGAATATTTAATGGCTACGTTTAGAATTAGTGACTCTGTGTTTGGGTCGGTGTTTTTTGTAGCAACAGGATTTCATGGACTTCATGTGGTCATTGGGTCTTTATTTTTGGTAATTATTTGAGTTCGGGTTATGATGCGGCACTTGTCTGTGAAGCATCATTTTGGATTTAAAGCTGCTGCTTGATATTGGCATTTTGTTGATGTGATTTGACTATTTTTATTTTCGGTAGTTGATTGATGGGGTGGATAGATAAGCAGTATTAGGTACATTCTATTTTTGTTATTTAAAACCATTTATTTAAACAATGTTTTATTTTTAATTGATTTGTTTAAAATCTTAGACTACATGGGTTTAAAAATTTTATTAATCTCATTTTTCAGAATTTGTAATAACTCACAATAGAATATAAAAAAATAAAAGATTGTGCAGTTGTATTGTAGGCTACATTTTGTTTTGGGCAAAACTCTGCATGTCTGTACTTGAAAAACTGATTCTGTTGTTTAGATCATTGGTAACAAGACCCAACAAGCAGCAACTTGCATTCCTACCTTGCAGACCTCAGTCTGCTTTTAGGTTTTGATGGTGATCAGATGTGTTTCTCAGTCTGCTTCATACAGTGAAAGTGACATGTGTTTGAAAACTTTTGTGGTTGAAAACTTTAAATTGAATAAAGTATATCGTTTTCAGTTTTGAAACTAGACTTTTATAAATTGAAGCTGTGCAAGTTTTTTTTAGGGGAATTAAAAAGAACGTGTAATGGGAGGCAGTTATTTTACTATTTGAATTTTACATTTTATGCACAAATAATAAACAATGGAAAGTACAAGATATGCAGTAATACAATGTTTCAATTCATTTTTTTTTAAAGTGACCATAGAGTAAGGGATAAAAAAAAAGCTAAGAAATGTGACTGACTTGATGTTGGAAAATTTTGATGACTTATTTTTAGAGACTAAAATTTGTGATTATTGCAGAAAGCAGCTGAAAACTTTAAAAATTAGTCAAGAAGCAAATGAAACCTGTGCTAATGAGAAAATAGACGAAAATTTTGCATCTACATCAGAAGTAGTTGAAACACTGAATACTTTGCTCCATGAATTGGGTGAATCACCTGTCAATAAGAAAAAGCTAAAATCTAAATGCTATGCTTCAACCAAAATTCAAAAATCAGTTCTGCTATGAAACGGAAGCTCTTTACAAATATTCAAGAGTAATCTTGTGACGAGAATGAAATACTTCACGACTCTCTTACGGACAATCTTAAAACTAATTTTTCTAACTGCACTAGAGATAAACAGTTGATGATTTTGACTTGCTTACCAGAGTCATGGAGTGTTAGGAAAATCATGCAAGAGTTCAATGCTTTTAATTATATGGTAAGACATTAAAAAAAAAAAAATTCTCTAGGAGAAAGAAATTTTGGAAAGCCTTAATAGAAAACCAGGTAAGAGCCTCTCTTCTGAAGTAGTTTAAGCAGTATGATCGTTTTACCAAAGTGATGAAATTAGTCGGGTTTTACCTGGAGTGAAAGATTGTGTTTCTGTTAGGACTGAAAATGGAGATAAAGTTAAATTGTCAAAGAAACTGATTTTATGTAATTTGACAGAAGCTTATAAGTCATTCAAAGATAAATTTGCAGGCACGAAAGTCAGTTTTTCCAAATTCGCAGAGCTCAGACCAAAAAACTGTGTCCTGGCAGGGTCTAGTGGTACTCATACGGTATGTGTAATGCACCACACACCAAAAATGTAAAACTGATGATGGAAAATGTAAGAATTGGTTCAATAACAAATGGACAATTATCTTCCTACATAGATTGTCTTGCAAGAGTATTGTGCAACCCTGCTTCCATAGATTGTCATTTGGGGAAGTGTCCCGCCTGTCCTGGGAATGAGGAAGTAAGAAATGTAATGGAACACGGTTTTGAGGATAACTTGGTTGAAAAACTAACTTTTCGCCAATGGATTACAGTTGATAGATGCAACTTGGAGACATTAGAAAAATCAACTTCAGATTTTATTGATTTGTTTTGCGAAAAACTGTCTGCTTTGGTCAGACATGACTTCATTGCTAAGCAGCAAAGCTCTTTTATGAATAGTACTAAGGAAAACCTCAAGGACTCAGAATTTCTCGTCATTTGTGATTTTGCCAAAATTGATAGTTTTCTTCAAGATGAAGCCCAGAGCTATCACTGGACCAGTGGGCAAGCCTCCGTCCACCCGTTTGTCATCTATTACAAAACAGAAAAGACTGAACATGTAAGTTTTGTAGTAATTTCTGAATGTTTAGAGCACAACACAATTGCACTGTACTGCTTTAAAAAAAAACTTATTAACTTCTTGAAAAGTAAGTTTGGTGACAACAGCGTCAAAAAAATGTCCTATTTCTCTGACGGGTCTGCAGCCCAGTACAAAAATCGGAAAAATTTCACAAACTTATGTTTCCATCAAGATGACTTCAACATTGATGCTGAATTGCATTTTTCAGCAACAGCACACGGGAAGGAGCCATGTGATGGTGTTGGTGGAATAGTGAAAAGGTTAGCTGCCCGAGCCAGCTTACAACGCCCTTACAAGAATCAAATTCAAACACCATTTCAGTTGTACGAATGGGCAATTCAGAACATTTTTGTGGCAAACTTTACATATGTGAGTCAAGAAGAATACATAGAAACAACAGACCAATTTTTGGAAAATTGCCTAAGCAAGTCTCTAACAATACAAGGTACCCAGAAACTTCATGCATTTATTCCTATTCCATTGAGTAATTCAAAAATAAAAGTGAAGATGTTCTCAGAATCAAACGAGTCAGCTACTGAAAAAGTATCAGCATTACAAGACAGACTGCAAATAACAGAAATTAGTGGTTACATAACCATAATCTATGAAAACAACTGGTGGGTAGCGTATGTTCTAGCAAAAGAAGAGAATGAAGTTAAGGTCTCTTTTTTACATCCAGCTGGTCCATATACATCCTTTTCCTACCCTAGCCCACAAGATGTATTATGGCTTTTTGTAAGTTACGTCTTGTGTAAAGTAAATCCTGTGACTCCGACAGGAAGACACCAAACTACTGAAGCTTTTAAAGACTATATCAAGTATCTATAGGTATGATTTCACTTCAAAACAATGATGCAACTTTTTTTTTAATTTTAGGAGATTCTGCTTTAAGTGACGATCTAAGTTTAAGATTAGGAATATAATTTGCATAAATGTAAGCAATTCAATGCCATATGTTATTATTATTTTGATGTGTTTCTTGAGCAGTAATTGAAATTACTTTTTAAAGTCTATTTTTTATATTACATTGTGAATTATTACAAATTCTGAATAATGAAATTAATAAAAACTTTAAACCCATGTTGTCTCAGATTTTAAATAAATCAATTAAAAATAAAGCATTGTTTAAACAAATGGTTTTAAATAACGAAAATACTATATCTATTGTTATTAATGAAACTTTTTAAGATTTAGCCCAAATTTATTTTCAGTTTACGTGTTTTTAAAATTATTATTTTTTCTGTTAAACTCTTGTGTTAGGCTAAAATTGAATATAGCTTTTTAAGTAAACCCATTATCATCCCAAGTTACAACTCACACAGTCAAATACCAAACATAAAGATGGTTTTAAAAAAATTCGAATTTTTTGGAGCGTCGCATTTTGAAAAATTCAAAATTTTAATTTTAAAATTTGAAATAATTTTTTTAATCTTAACCCCTATGTTGTTGTACATCAAATAAAAGGGCATAAAAATACTACAAAAAGATACCTTTCCCATCTCTTTATCTTAATTAGGGGAGCTGCAATCACAATTTAAAAACGTATCAATCTTCTGATTTTGGGGTGTTTTTGGACATTTTATAGAGCTGTATTTTCAAAACTGGTGGATATATGATGATGAAATTTGGTATTTTCCTTAATCTATATAGAGGCCATTTATGTACCAAATTTCATTAAAATCTGAGATGGTGAGAAAAAAGTCTTCAAATTGTGTTGGTTGATATGGAATCACTCACTGTCAAAATGGTTTTTCATAAACATATTAAGTTTTAGGTGCTTAGATCACAACCAAATTTAAGGCATGATTTTTTTCTCATAGTGAAATTTTAATAGATAAGTTGATGTGACATACACTGAAGGGAAAATGAATTAGAGATACCTGTCCAGTAACGTGTAGCACCATCTTTGGCCCAGATGACAGCGGCGATTCTTCTCGGCATGGACTCGACAAGACCCCGGAAACATTGGGAAGCCATACGGATCCACGACCCCTGAACAAGCTCTCAGAGTTCACCAAGATTTGATGGAGGGGGGTCAGAGCCTCGAACATCTCTCTCGATGGCATCCCAGATGTGCTTGATGGGAATGAGGTCAGGTGACCTAGCTGGCCAAGAAAGCGAGGTCATGTCTGTGGAGTATTCATCCAACCATTCGGATACAATTCGGGAGTGATGGCACGGTGTATTGTCTTGTGCAGGATGAGGTCCCCAGTGGGATGTTGAAGATGCACAAACGGGAGCAAATGGTCGGCCAGGATATACCAATAACGTTAACCTGTGAGGAACGATGTCACTTGTACCCGGGGTCCCATTTCAGTCCACGTAAACAGTACCCAGACGAGAATGCCATCCCCACCAGCTTGAAGAGTACCCTGCTGGCAAGAAGGATCCATTGCTACATGTGGTTTGCGCCGTACTCGTATCCTGCCATCCGCATGTACCAACGTGAATCTCTACTCATCAGTCCAGGCAACATTTCCCCACATGTGTAGGGTCTAGTGGCGATGTTCCCGCACCCATGCTAATATATGCACCCTGTGATGTGCGGTCAGTAGCGGTACCCTCGTGGGACGATGGCCTTTGTACCCCATAGCGAGGAGATAGTTCTGGATGGTGTGGCTGCTTACATGTTTTTGTGCACCAGCGTTAAATTGCAGAGTGATTTATTGCACTGTGGCCCGTCTATCCGCTGTTACAATGTGAGCTAGCAGATGATGACCCCGCTCATCCACACGCTGTTGTCCACGGCAGTAGGCCCTTGCAGGGATGGTTTTACCGGATTCAATGTACTCTCGGTGCACTCGTGACACAGTGGCTTGTGAAAATCCCAGTGCCTGCACGACTTTCAAGATGAAGTGATCCATTCGTCGGGCCCCGTCAATTTGCCCACAATCAAATGCGCTTAGATCCTTTGTCTTACCCATACTGCGTCCAACTCCTACTGATTCCCTCGCATTACTCCTTATATTGTCGGATCGCTGCATACGTCATGTCGTTTCCGTTTACAAGGCCGCCCACAGTGCCACATTTGCATGACGCCAGCTGTCTCTAATTCAATTGTTCTTCAGTGTATAATAAGTCAAACTGCTAAGGAGAAAGTTGCCTTCTGTATTGAAAAATAAGGTACATATTCATTCTTCATTTTGAGGATTTGATTACATGGTTTTTATCTTTTATAAAATGCTCTTACACATGGCATATGATTGTTATATTTCATCATAGTGAACATTTGATGAATTCAGTGATTGCATGTTTCTAAAATGGATAGTCTGTCTTAACAGAAGAACCACGAATCTCATTAATTTGGTTCTCCTTTTTTTCAACAAACTATGCTAAGAAGTGTTATGTAAGTTTTTTTCATTTCTTTTTTGAAGAATTTATTTCTTTATATTTTTTCCACCATTTTATATAAAAATGAGATTGATTGTGCATGTGCTTTCACTCTTTTCATACAATGATCTTTCTTTTCAGGAAGTCACTTCTAGTCCATCCACCAAATCTGTGACACAGACAGGTACACAAACTAGTCCAGACAGCACTGTGAAAGGTCACTTCAGCATCGGTAGTGCAGGAGGCAAAGATGAATCTCCTAGAGTGTCTCCAAAACTTTCCAGGAAGGACCGCCCTGCAAGACAGCTGCGTGTAAAGCGCGAGCGCGCGCATTCACCATCTGTTTTACATGCTGATAAATCAAAAGAGAAAGTTGCTGCTAAGGAAGTAGTTAAAGAAGCCATGTCACCATCTGTTGCAGAGTGCTTGAGAGCTGTTTTTGCAGCATTTCTATGGCACGAAGGTATAGTTCACGATGCAATGGCATGTGCCTCATTTTTGAAGTTCAACCCTACATTACCTAAACAAATCAAAGTTCCTCATGTCACAATCAGAGAAAAACACGACATGTCTGCCACCACTAGAGAACAAAGGGCACGGTATAGACATTCAGTTGAAGTTGCTTCCCCTAGTCTAATGAACATACAGTATTTTGACTCATTTCAACCTGCACCATTAAATGCCAATATTAACAAAAACAAGCTGCGCAAAACCTCAGTGCCAATAAAGGAAGATATTGTGATTGATGCATCTGCATCTAAAGATGCTAGTGGCCAAAATGACAGTGTGAATTGTGTAAGTAGTACTGAAAATGTGAAAAGTAAAGGACCTAATTCTAGTGACAAGTATCAGTTGCCTCAGGCTTTACAGCATTTAGTTGTATTGTGGGAACAGATATCTTCTGCAAGTTTAAGAGCCATTGCTCAACAACTTATTCTTCCTAGTCCTATGAGTGGATCAAAACTTTTTCAAAAGTTAGAAAAAGAACGTAGCAGTAACAGAGAGAAGGACAAAAAACTGAAAAAGAAAAAAGACTATAGACCGGTTATCGGAGCTAGAGCTAATATGTTTGGTGAAGTTGCTGGTGGCCCATTCAGTGTCTTGGAAAGAGAAACCATGTGTGAATTGTGTGGGAATTTCTATCAGCATCCAGTGACATATCACATGAGGCAAGCCCACCCAGGCTGTGGTGACCATGCAGGAGGCAAAGGCTACAACAGTGGTGGAAACTTCTGTGGAGGTTGGGCTGGTAACTGTGGTGATGGAGGTATTGGAGGAAGCAGCTGGTATCTCATCTGTGATAGGTGTAGAGAAAAATACATTCGGCAAAAGCGTCAGACACTTATTAAGGAAAAGGCCAAAAAATTAAGAAAAAGTCCACACCCACTAAACTTCTATCACCCCTGCCTCCCATGGAGGCTCATGAAATAATGAAAAACAATGCACTATACTTGCTTGAGCTCTCATCAGCAGCTGCCTCAGGAATTCCATCGAATGTTGCCACACCATCTAGAAGGAGTCCTTACAACAGTATACCATGCGTGTCAAGTCGCAACAGCTTGCTTGATACATCACCATTTCCAGTCGGATCATTTCAGTGCCTTGAAATGTTGGGAGTGCAGCAGGAATACAAGGACAAAATTGGGGAAGAGTTTTTATCTGAGGAAGACATTCGTGCATTGCAGAATGGAGCAGAAAATTTGGGACTTGACATATCTCTCATGGATATGCCATCAGGAATTATGCGTTCCCTGACCATGAATGGTGGAGCTGACCTACAACTTATAGCAGGGAAGAGAGAAAGGAAACGTTCGAAAGGAAAGGAAGGAGAGACCAAAACACGCACATTTCACCGCTCCGTTTCTGTGGGACTGACATACAGAGACTGGAACAAACAAGAAGGAGAGGGACTTACTGAAGGAAGAATTATCATGACTAGAAAGAGGAACAACAGCAGTGGATGTGAAGGTGAGATTTTATTTAAAGTCTTAATAAATTTTCGTGCAGCATTTTTCTGGTGGTTAGATTTTCATTACCATGGTTTTGCTGCTGCATATTGTCTTGCACAGTTGTACTGCTGTTTGAACAACAGGACTGATGTAAAGTCCTTGACTGCTGCCCAGGGCTTGTAAATTATGTTGCCCAACAAGCCCAGGGCATGTAAAAATTCTGTCCTGGCCTGTATTGTTTCCTTACATACATGCCTGATCACTTGGGCATGCAAAAAATCTAGCTCTGTATGGGGGTAAAAAGTTTTAAAAAAAATATTTTTCCATTTCCCAGTTAATTTCATTACTACTCAGGTTTCCTCCCTCTGCTTTATTTAATGAAATTAACAGGATGTGTTTTGTGAGATTAAAAGTCAAAAGCAATGACTTTAAAAACTAAGTTGCTCATAATATATTCATACCTCAAAAAGCTCATGTATTAAGCTTTCAAATGAGCCCAATATGAGCTCTGTTGACCAATTAAGTCTACAGTTATTGTCATTTGTGAGAGGCATGATAGACACATAACTGCCCCTTTTTTTTTTGTAAACATCAGTCCTATAACTATAGAAGTATTCTGTGTAGGAAACTGATTAGTTTCTTTATAACACCAGCAATTTCACCAAGTTTCATGAAAATCGAAAGGGTTCATACCAAAAATACAGGGTGTTCCAAATTATTTTTACAACTTTGACTCTCAATAAAACCTAAACAAAATGAGATAGCAAAGTTGTGTTTTTTGTTCATGTAACAGCAATGTATAAAGTTTTCTTGGTACACAAAAAGGTTTTGTTTGCTTTCAGATATGACCCTGAACTTGTGATGGTTACTCCACAAGAAAAGGCCCACTGTGTGGCATGGTTCATAGAGACTAAATCAGATACACAAGTTCAAAGGAATTTCTGTATTAAATACTGACATAATCCACCATTCATACCCTCAGTATGTGAGTGGCACAAAAAGATTATGGAGACTGGTAGTGTGCTTCATAAAAAGGGTGCTGATCAGCCAAGCACAAGTGAAGAGAATACGGAGCATGTTCGACTGAGTTTCCTACAAAGTCCAGAGAAGTCCATTTGTACATCCTCCAGGCAGTTAGGGTTATCACCTATAACAATACACAGGGTGCTGCTGCACAAGCGCTTGCACCTGACTGCCTACAAAGTGCATTTCACACAGGGGCACTGTTCCCCGGGTATAAATCGAAACACTTCGATTTTGCTGTTAATATGCCACATGGGATTGATAATGAGGAAGGCTTTCTGAAATGTGTTTTGTTCAGCGATGAGGCAATGTTTCATGTCTGTGTTGTTATGAACAGGCATAACTGCTGAATTTGGGGGTCTGCAGAATTTGGGCCGTCCACGAGATTGAATGTGACAGTCCTAAGGTTAATATCTGGTGTGGTCTGCTGCACAACCACATCATCAGCCCATTCTTATTCGCCAAAAACATAGTCACATCCAGTGTTTATTTGAACACGCTGAGTGAGTTTGTTACCCCCCAATTGGAGGGCCTGCAACTGGCTATCATCTTCCAGCAGGATGGTGCACTCCTGCACTGGGCACTTCATGTTCGTAAGTTTCTTGATGAAACCTTTCCAGAGCAATGGGTTGGACGAGATGGGTTGTTCACTGGATATTACTCCTAGAATTTTTTCTGTGGGACTATGTGAAGGATATTTTGTACCACACAGACTCCAGATGTTGATGAGCTGAAGCACAGAATTACAGCTGCCATCACAATTCCTGAGGACATGCTCAGGAGAACATGGCAGGAGATTGAATACTGTCTCAACATTATTTGTGCATCCAACGGTGCACATGTGGAGCTCTACTAGCATTGTCTTTTCTCTGAGGCCAAAGGGGAAGGGGGCTAAATACTGTATCGTAAGTCACAGCACACAAAAAACATTTTCTTTTGGTCTGTTTTGTACATGTTCAGCCAGTTCATGTGGCATATGAATGCCATGTCTGTGTACCTTTCCAGAAAGTTAAAATGCTGCCTGATCAGAAGAAAAAAAAGTGCAGATCACAATGAAAGCAAATGATTATTAACTATATGTCAACAAAATAGTTTCCATATCATCTACTGTTTCGCACGTTACTAGAAATTTGAGCACGGGAAAAACGTCCATATAATAAAAAATTTTATTTCAACTTGTCACTAATATTCCTTTTTTTCTTTTTGATGTTCCTTATAATAGTTTAGAATTTTATTATGAAGATTACAAATTTATATGAAAAAAAACTGGAATAATATTAATCATTTAATACATATTGTCTCTACGTATTGGAGGACTTTGACAACTTATGATGCATTTGACTGCACATATAAAAACATTTTTTCATATAAATTTGTAATCTTCATAATAAAATTCTAAACTATTATAAGGAACATCAAAAAGAAAAAAAGGAATATTAGTGACAAGTTGAAATAAATTTTTTTTATTATATGGAAGTTTTTCCCGTGCTCGAATTTCTAGTAACGTGCGAAACAGTAGATGATATGGAAACTATTTTGTTGACGTATAGTTAATAATTTCTGAAACCACGTAATGTTTTCGACAAATGTTGAATTAATATAATTTATGGAAACTGGAGATTTAAAGAGGCTCATAATGTTGATTTTATTGGAGAGAATCTGAAATTCGCGGCTGAAATCATAATATATACAAACTAAACAAAATGAATATCACAAACTTTAAAAAGAATAGAATCCAGTTGAGCAAAGAAGTCGAACATTTAAACTTTTTGACAACTTGTAAAAACAATGGAATTACACCTAAATTTTTACAAATTAGAAATAAACCAATGAATTATAAAGATAAAACCATTTTACAAACCTGTGAAATTAAAAGATTAAGAGCCTCTATTAGGTAAAAAAGAAAAGACATTGATAGATTGAGTAAGAAAAACTACAGATTAT
The DNA here is from genome assembly GCA_039090855.1 of Macrothele yani. Lineage (NCBI taxonomy): Eukaryota > Metazoa > Arthropoda > Arachnida > Araneae > Macrothelidae > Macrothele > Macrothele yani. The sequence continues at coordinate 48,467,776 of CM077004.1, forward strand.
ATAATCAATGCATGCAAGAGAAAGATAAAGAAGAAACAAAAATGGCATTAATTAAAATATTTGCTATTATAGAAAGACAACAATTTAAAGGCAGAAGGAGACACTTTCATAAAATTGAAAACCTCATAAGAGAAAAATATAATAAGGAAGAAAAAGAAAAAATACCAACATTAGAAGACAAACCACTGTTCATTAACAAATCTAATAATGAATTGACATATCTACAAGTTAAAGCACTCAATAGAGGAACGAGATATGCATATAAACAAAAAATTCCGAAAGCCGATATAATAATCCCATATATAGAAGACGTCATCAAGAAACTACCAAATAAAAGACAAAACCCTACAAGATTTAAAATATTAAGAGCAATCAATAACAAAGAAAAAGAACAAATACCAGCTATAAAATATGAGAGACAAGAGCTAATGAACCTCAAGAACAACCCAGCAATTAAATGCGTAAGTGCTGATAAAGCCAAACAAATTATTATATTAGACAAAGATGATTATGATATAAAAATGAAAACGGCTATAGAAAAATTGGATATCGAAGAAACTACACTTGACCCAACAGATACAATTCTAAGAAAAATGGCTTAACTAAAAAAACCATGGACATTTACCTGATAATATTAAAAACAAAGCCATTCCGCCCGTTGGAGCGTCTATTCCAAGCATATTCAGCAAAATCAAAGTGCATAAAAAAGAACCATTAAGACCAATAGTAAATAAAACAACGGCTCCAACAATTCTCCTTGAAAAAGAACTATTTAAACATTTAAAACAGTATTACTTTCAACATATTTATACAATTAACAACTCCATTGAAGTGATTAAAAAAGTTAAAGAACTAAAAACAACCGATTTTCTGATCAGTCTAGATATTGTTTCCCTATATTCAAATACACCTGTTTATGAAGCAATTCAATTGTTAGATCAGAAGTGAAAAGATGAAAAAATACCTGAAGCACAAAGAATTAGTATTATCCAGGCATTGAAACTAGTAGCTGATAATAACTACTTCACATATAATAAAAAAATATACCGACAAAAACAAGGTGCACCAATGGGATCACCAATTTCGGGACTTCTTGCTGAAATAATATTACAAGACATAGAAAATAAACTTTTGGATTCATTCAATCAAAAACAACTAATACTATACGTAAGGTACGTTGACGATATCCTTATCTTCTGGAAGCAATCTGAAAAAGAACTTGAAACATTTGTAAACAAATACAATAGTTTTTATCCTACAATACAAGTTACTATGGAAAAAGAAGTTAATAGACAACTACACTATTTAGACATTTCTTTATTCAGGCGAAATAATATGATTGAATACGAAGTATATCGAAAACCAACTTATACTCCAACGATAATTCCCATTGATTCAAATCATCCTTGGAAATATAAAAGGGCAGCACTTCAATTTTACATAAGAAGAGCATTAACCCATTCCTGTAATAAACACAAAGAAAAGATTGAGATTAACTGGATAAAAAGAACTGCTATGAAATTTGGATACAAGAAAAAGATCATAGATGATATACTTGAAAATATAAAGAAATCTTTAAATGAAAATAAAAATAAACAAAAAAATGAAATAAAATTTGCTGGTAAAATTCCCTACATTCCTCCAATAGTAGATATCCTAAAGAAGGAATGCGTTAAAGAAAAAATGATATTAGCAGAAACCGTCATAGATAACGAAACTATATTAACTACTGGAAATGAAAGAAGATCAATGCTTGATAAAGCCGGAGTATATTCTATACCAACAAAATATTATACAGAAATAGAAAGAAATGAAAGAAATAAAGTATACATAGGAAGTACAAAAAGATTTAAGGCCAGATTAAAAGAACATATATCGAACTGGAATAAAAAAGAAAACAAAACATCATTAATAAATCATTGTATTGAAAATGAAGCTTATCCTGATTGGTATGATGCAAAATTAATAACCTCACATAAAACTAAAAATCAAATATTAACCTCAGAAGCAGTAATGATTGAAAAAACTAAAGAAATAAATTGTAATAATAATGATCCAATGAGTCTACCGTACGCTTGGAAATATTTTATCGAAAAAGAAATTAACGATAAATATAATAAAAGACCTTATTAATTATTTTCAACAAACGAATGGCAACACCAATTAATTTAGAATCAGAATTCATATCATCCAATTATATCAAAACACGACTAAGAATGTGCATTAATACCAAAAATAGCATGCGCAAGAGTACAACTGCCGTGAAAAGTCGGACGCTGCCAGTAGAATCGATGTAAGTGGCCGAAACACAACGTGTATGAGAAGTAGATCATAATACCCACTGAAGATGATTCCAAAAGAAGGAATTGAAACTAGTTTGGGATATCGAGCCACGGAAAATGAAACATGCAACCGTCATCTATAATAAGAAATTATAAGATCGAAATTCAACTTGGAAGCTGATACCACAGGAAAGAAAAATCGTGCCTTCTTCGATAACAAGATGGCTTATTACTGATTCAACGCATCGTAATCAAAAGGTTCGAAAGTTCTTTTCTATTGCATTAATTTCGTGAATCATGAGTTAAAAAACTGGAATAATATTAATCATTTAATACATATTGTCTCTACGTATTGGAGGACTTTGACAACTTTATGATGCATTTGACTGCACATATAAAAACATTTTTTCATATAAATTTGTAATCTTCATAATAAAATTCTAAACTATTATAAGGAACATCAAAAAGAAAAAAAGGAATATTAGTGACAAGTTGAAATAAAATTTTTTTATTATATGGACGTTTTTCCTGTGCTCAAATTTCTAGTAACGTGCGAAACAGTAGATGATATGGAAACTATTTTGTTGACATATAGTTAATAATTTCTGAAACCACGTAATGTTTTCGACAAATGTTGAATTAATAGAAAGCAAATGAGTTTTGTTTCATTGGAAATTGCTTAATTGTTTATTTAATGTGTTCTAAGTCAATTTTTGTGTGTAAACTTTGATGTACACAGATTTGCTGATACCTATGGCTTATAAAACTTAGAGTTATGCCAGTTTAGATATATAATAATTTGTTTTAATCTATACTAATGCATATTTTCAGAGAACACCACATCATTTCTATGCCAACCATCATCTGCTCTCACAAAGTTAGTCTCTTACATGTTGGACGCATCTGAAGCAGAATTTCCTCTTCAAAGGCCCGTAATGGTTTTCATTTTACAGCGGCACGATTTAGAAAGCCTGCAGTTGGCAATGAAACAATCATTAAGAAAAGCTGCCTGCAGGGTATATGCTCTACAAGTGAGTTTGTGTGCAGTGTCCTTAAAGTAACCATTGCTTTTAAGATGTGTTTATCTGCATAAGATGCAACTATTTTTTAATTGACTGAGGCTATTAATTATTGAAATAAAAAATGTAAAATGAATGCATATGTTTGTGAAGTGTGCCATTTGTAAAACAAATATTTTAAAAATTATATTTTAAAGTTCTGACTTGACAGATGTGGTGTCAGAAATAGGCTGTAATTTTCTCTTCAAATGTTCCTTCACTATAAACAAATGGTGTCAAACCTGGTGTAGTAGAAAAGATGTTTTCCAGTTCAAAGCAAATTCCAATAAACTTTGCCCGCACGATGCCAGCAGTGTGGGCCAAAGAACAGCCCTGCAAAAAGCACGTACTTTTAACAATTTCCCCCTACATTTTGATTTTACGTTCCTGCTTCAGTTTGTCCAGAAAAAATGTATAATACATACCTGCCAAGGTTAACAATTTACCTGTAAGATGTACAGAAATTCTGCTTGTTTTACGGACAACATATTTCACAGAATTTTTGTTTTTTTGCTGTTTTTCAGGTTAGTACAATTTTGAGGGGATAGTACATGTTCCCAAGCACCACTGCTTTTGTAAATTCTGATTTATGTGATCATGATTTCACCTATTTCTATGGTCCCAACCCTATCTACTCACAGTCTAGCGAAAAAGACACCATACAAATGCTGTAGGTTTAGGATTGGCAGTAACTGCCAGAGGGAGAGATGGGAAATATCAGCAGCACAGACTCAAAATTGTGTTTTTCATAGTTATTCTAACATGGCACAAAAATTAAATGGTTAAAATTTACTGCCATATCACAATAATTTCTCAGTTACAAATGAATCTTTTTTCATGTGTATGTAGTCTAATAATAACATATTGGTGATTTAATTTTCTACCAACTGCATTTTAATCATTGTAACATCAGACAGTTAGATTTTTCGTATAGTATATGAATTCAGATTAAAATCAGCAAATCATTTACGTAGTAAGTAGGCTATTAATTGATATGTTCAATACATTTAATCAATGCGTTTGATACATCAGTAAATTAAATGTATCGATTAAACGTCCTCCGAAACTTTTTACTGATTTCAATTCTTGAAAGTTGGCAGGCGTAATATGTTGCTGTGATAGTGGTACCCTTTTCCAGGTATTCACTAGCACTACCCTGTCCTTGTCCCAGAACACAGATGCAGTCACCTTTGCTGCAGACTTCTGTGCTCCATTGTGTGTGAGTGTGAGAACCCACTGTGTCTCCATGGTTATCAGTTAAGCCAAGAAACAGTCCTCATCCTTCTTAAAACATTGCAGCATTGCCTTAGTTGCTGCAACCTGATGACTTTTCAGATCTGCAGTCAGGCATTTTGGCAGCCATTTGTCCAAAGATACCGCATGCCCAGCACCTTGTGGATAATGAATCCAACGCATTCAAGGAACATCCTCAGAATCTGTATTATCGTTTTTGCAAAAATTCTTGAGTCTTTCAAATCAAATTTGTGGATTGGTGACCACAACAGGTCTTTTTGGGCATTCTTCACTCTTAGTGCTGAAAATGTCCCGTCTTAAATTTATCTACCCAATTATTTACTGTGGAATTGGAGGAACACTGATCACATAATGTCCCTGATATTTCATTGCGGATTTCTTTTGCTGTATTCAGTTTCAGGAACAGAAACTTAATTGTCACCTTGCTTTCCTTTGCTGTGAACTCTGTGTGAGAGGATATCTCAGTGGGATCAAAATTGGTCAAAAAGTATTACAAGATATACACTGAGTGCTCAGTCATGTACCCAATACTTTGTGTGCCCTCCTTTTGCCCAAAGAATGACCTCTGTCTGGCACTGCATTGACTCTTCCAGGTGTCTGTACAGTAGCATGGGATCTGCAACCAGCAGTTTGTATTGAGTTCCACACGCACAACTAGAAATTTTTTCTGGGGGTTGTGATATCGATGAAAGCTATATGAACAGTACACCATATTTGCATGAGATACAGATATATTATGGATACCTTTTTGGGAAAAAAATTTGAAACTAATTAGTATCACTAGATGTTTAGTTGGTATCCTTAAAAAAAGTTTCATTGTTTGAGCAAATTAAAGTACCACAAAGTAATTGATAATAAAAAAAATGAAACAATAAATTCCAATATATTGGAATAATTAGACAAAAATAATGCAAGCACTTCATCATACGCACAACTATAATATAAAGGCAATACACTAAAGAAATGTCTCTTCTGTCTGTGGTATAGCAGCAGAGAGACATGTCATACTCCAAATGGTAAAACTAGTAAAGCTGTATATATACGCTGTCTTAGCAGGATATAAAAACTCTTAAACTGTCGTGAAGTGTGATATTTAAAATACGAAATGTATTTACAACTAAAAGCACTATGCAGATAAAAGCTACAAAACAGGAGAGATCTTTCGGGCTTGATACAAGCCCATTCTGAAGCTGAAAAATGCCACCAATACAAGACGCGACGCAGTTACAAGTAGACAAGACCAAGATGCAACAGTTCACTATGACGTAAGTAATAGGCCAAATAACCAATTAATACAGGAACACAAGGTCAAAAACGAAAATAGTCATAACTATTTAATATTTGGAAGGTCCAAGTTCTCGACACACAATTTCCAGGGTAGAGGAAAGACGATAGGTAAATCGTCATTACAGCACACATCAGCATATAGGATAATAAATAAACTCTCAGTAAAAAAGGTATCATGTTTGTTTATGGTAAAAGCTAGATGCTGTATGTTGTCCCAGTTAGGGGTATATTGACACTGAGTCACAATTCTTGTAAGAGCAGTTGAAGTTGACCCAGTTGTAATATCGTACTGGCGCTCAGACATTCTGACACCCAAGGATCTCAGTGTTGATTCTATTTATACATGTTCCTTTTCAGAAGGTACTCTGGCTACTAGTGGAATAGAATATATACAAAGTATTTTTTCACTTCTGAAAAAATGTTTTTTCATTCATCAAGAAGGCACACTGGGTACTAGTGGAATAGAATATATACCGTGTTTATAAATAGTTTGAGCCTGGTCTCGGTTCTTCTTGAAGAGTGCAAAAATATTTTTTTCACTCATCAAGGACAGAAACCAGGTTTGAACTATTAATAAACATGGTATATATTCTATTCCATTAGTACCCAGTATGCCCTCTCAAAGGGAACTTGTATATTTATAGGATCGACACTGAGATCCTTGGGTGTCAGATTGTCTGAGCTCCGGTACGATATTACAACTGGGTCAACTTCAACCGCTCTTACAAGAATTGTGGCTTGATGTCGATATACCCCTAACTGGGACATCACACAGCATCTAGCTTTTACTACAAACAAACACGATACCTTCTTTACTGAGAGTTTATTTATTATTCTATATGCTGATGTGTGCTGTAATGATTATGTACCTACCATCTTTTTTCTACCCTGGAAATTGTGTGTCGAGAACTTGGGACCTTCCACATATTATTTAATATTTATGACTTTTCATTTTTGACCTTGCGTTCCTGTATTAATTGGTTATTTGGCCTATTACTTACATCATAGTGAACTGTTGCATCTTGGTCTTGTCTACTTGTACTTAATCGCGTCACAGCTTGATGTATTGGTGGTGGCATATTTCACCTTGAGAATGGGCTTGTAGCTAGCCCGAAAGATCTCTCCTGTTTCGTGGCTTTTATTTGTATAGTGCTTTTAGTTGTAAATAAATTTTGTATTTTAACTATGACTTCATGACAGTTTTAGAGTTTTTTTTTTTTTTTATATCCTGCTAAGACAACGTATATACACTGCCGGACAATTGCTAAGGATGGATGACAATAGCAACGATAGCAACCATAAAATGGAAGGCGGGAAAATGTGGAAATTAGCATAAGTGCGGGATACAGTAAGACGTGTTGTGCGTATGCAAATTTTGGATTGCCGAACTTGTTCGTGACGTCATAGCGCTGATAAGAGATATAAAGGATTTGACGCGTATTGACCGTTGTTCAAACGCAAAGTTGAAAGGGAAAGAAACAATTGACGAACTTGCAATTTTCAGTATGTCTTCCCGACATCACCTAGATGATTTTACGCGTGGCCGTATTATTGGCAAGATTGAAGAAGGGCGAAAAATAACAGATGTTGCCAGGGAGTTCGACGTCAGCCACAGTGTTGTTTCAAGGCTTTGGAAATATTTTCAAACAAATGGAGAGCGTAGCAAACGTCACGGGAGGTCGTGTTCGCAGTAAGACACCTGCAGAAGATCGGTACATAGTGCTATCAACAAAAAGACACCGGTGCAGCACAGCTAGTGAGGTAGCAAATCAGTTTATGGCTGCTACTGGCAAGCGGATCTCCCGAAAAACTGTCGCCAGACGTTTGCATAAAGGAGGACTATACGCCCGCCATCCTGTTGTGTGCATCCCATTGTCCAGACGTCACCGTACCGCCCGTTTGCAATGGTGCCATCAACATCGCAATTGGACTGATAACGACTGGTCTGCTGTCCTCTTCTCAGATGAGAGTAGATACAGTCTATCGTCTGATTGTCGACGACAACTGATCTGGCGTGATAGTGGTACTGCATATTGACCAGCAAACATAAAGGAAAGGGACCGATATCCGACATGTAGTGTCATGGTATGGGCTGGCATCATGATCAATGGACGTACGTCCCTCTATGTGCTTCCAACTGGGACTATGACTGGCCAACGATACATTAATGATGTTCTGCTACCTCATGTTCGCATGTTCCGTGGTGCTGTCGGCGATAGATTCATTTTCATGGACAACAACGCAACATGTCATCTACCAGTCGCTGTCCAGGAGTGTCTTGAGAGCGAGGATATTCAACGCCTCGTATGGCCAGCACGTTCTCCAGATCTGAATCCCATTAAAAATGTGTGGGATGTTTGGTGAGGAGTCTTGCTGGTTGCCAATGCCCTCCAATAAACAAGGACACCCTCATCCGTGCACTGACAGAGGAATGGGATAAATTACCCCAACAGCTGCTTGATAATGTTGTGCAAAGCATGACACGACGTGTGGAATCTTGCATCGCCCTCCATGGTGGCCATATCCCGTATTGACATCTTACGCCGGAACGCCTGCGGACGGTAATGGCATTTTTTTCACGTTTACGTATTCTGCACAAAATGGCCTGTTTGTCCCTTGAACATGTTCCAAAGCCTTCTGGATTTCAGAGCCCAATAAATTGTCTTTCTTGTAATGTCCTGTCATTCTGACATTATTTTGTTTCACTTGGCATCCAACCACACTTACTTTTTAATGCGCTATATAGCAGTTTATGATCCGTCCTTAGCAATTGTCCAGCAGTGTATTACTAGTTGTCTGTGGTACTGTCTGAATGATCAATGGCAACTGTTTTATTTTTTATTATGCTTTATTGAATGCTCACAATTACATCTAAAAAAGGGGGAATGTTGGTCATGAGCTCAGAAGCTTTACCACAGGCATCCACTTGGCCAGACGAATTTTAGGTCCTAGCATCCAGTAACAGAAAATCCTAAATTCCCCTTCATTCTATCCTACCCTAGAGGGTAGACCCTACTGGGTCATATCCTATGGCAATATACCAGCCCCAATCCTGGTTAGACAGTTCCACAAGGACAAGTTTATCCAATGTTTTCCCTCAGTGGGATATGTGGGCAATGCAAAAAGTCTATTGTGTTTGTCTATGCTGTAGAATCAAGTTACAGATAAAAAGCTTGACAATGTAAGAATGCAGAACATTTGCAGTTTTGCTTTAAGAGCACTTAATAAAGAAATTGAATCAAACTGAGGCAGTCATAGGAGATTGCAAGATAGCACTGCTAATGCAAATCATAAAAATAAATAAAAAATAAAACTCCACACTTTGGAGGAGGAGTTTAATCCTTAAAACCCTATCCTGGTTGCACCTCTGATTTCACAGTTCCAGCTGGTATGAAGTAGAAGCCTAGAATTTTTTTTAGTGAGAAGGCTGTTCATGAACTCTCAGCATTGCAGTGGTTTCTGAAAAAATAACAGGTGCATATACAATAGCATCTGCCATTTACACTGTGTTTACAAAGAAAAAAGCTACTGAACAGTATTTACAGATAAAAAGCTGCTGAACAGTACAGTGTGTTCTATGTGTAATAACCCTCATATGTGGAATTCTAGTTGTCACTGAGCCTGTTTCAAACACTGAGTATATCTCAGAGGAAAGTTAAACATGTGATGAATTTAACCCTATGATACAAAAGGAAAATGCATGGATCAAATACTCCCCCCTTCTCCATGGAAGTTCAAATATCATTTTGTATGAGTAGGCCAGCCTCAAAACTGGTGTGTAGCTGTTGCAGAACAAAAACCAAGAAACTAAAAAGGAGCAGGACAAAAGGAAGATGACATGATGAATTTTGTGGTCAGGTAGAGTGAACTTCCAGGAGAGAGGAGAATAGAGAAAACAGAGGGAGGCCTATGTCCAGTATTGGATGAAAAAAAGGTTGTGAATCTCAAAATGCGTAATTCTATATATTTTCCCAAAATGCCATTGTGTGTGTGTGTGTGTGTGTGTGTGTGCGTGTGCGCACGCGCTTGATATTTGCTACATATGATGGATTATTTTTGCATCATTTCACTTTAAATTTCAATTTTGTTCTCATTTTTCCACTCTTAAAGTGCATTTTGTGTAAAGATCTTATAACAATGTAATATTTGTGTGTAGAGATATATCTGTTCCAGGTGCAAATGCATGTGTTACATTTTTTTTTAATTTCCTTTGGTGTAGGCACTAAATTGGTTGCTTCGAAGTGTGACTCAGCCAACATCTCTTCATGATCTACTATGGTGCTTTGTAGCTGCTTTGGCTCCCATTCCATTGGATAGGAATGATGAAGAAACTGAAGATGGGGAAGTTGTTGAAAAGAAGGAACATGATGTGGTATGTTGTAATGCTTCCGACCTGGCTCTTTGAACCAATGTTAAATTATAATAAATCTAAATATTGTTTGTTAAAGCACTAGTGTAGCTAAGTAACAGAGTTCAACTTCTTTGAAAAGTGAGGTAGCTGTACCACCACATTTTCCAACAAGGGTTTCACAGACACAGAACCAAAGTGTTTCACAAAACATAATTACCAGAGGTTCCACAACTTGATTATAAGATAAGAAGTTTTAAAAATTGTAAATTTTAATAAAAAGAACTGGAAATGTGCCATTTTTTTATCCTCATAAACACCCTCGTGATGTAACATTAAAACTCCTGAAAATCCAAGCTATTCTGATTTCCGCGTTAATAATCCTGAAAGTTTCCACGATTGATCTTCACATGATGTTGGCAACTCTGTTGATAATGAGTTGACATTTTGTTTTCCCAGTTGGTGAATAAGAATGGCAGAGAAAAGAGTGCTGCAATCTTGTAGGTGTTAGATATACCAAATTTTGAAGAAATTTGTTGATGAATTTCATTCTTTTCTGTAAATTTTGTTTTCTGCAATGGTGACTATGGGAAATTCATTTTGAAGACAGGTTTTTTTTATTTTGCACTCCCCCAATTTTTTGGAGCAGTGCGAAATTTCTGCCAATCTGTGCAATGCTGTTCTATTTTGCCTGCACTGACCTCCTAGACTTTTCGCTGGCTGTTGCAGAAGTCAACGCCAGCATCTTGGTACTCTTTTGCAGAGAATCTTGTCAGATGCTGTGGCATTAGTTAGTGTCAATTCTAAAACTTTATATTCATTATTAATTCAAAAGGATCAAGTTACCTAACATTGCTCTGTGTAACTTGATCCTTTTAAATTAACAATGGGGGGGGTAACAACTGCTGACAGAACAATCAGTCATTCCTGAACTGGATGAAAACATTGCGTGACTGTGCTGAAGAATTTTGTAGCTTGATGGAAGCATCACATCAGCTAGGTAATGACCAAAGGCTCACAGTGCAAAACAAAACCTTTTTCTAATGATTTCAAAATTAATTTCTTAAAGGTACCATTATGAGAAACACATAAAAGCCATTAGTAAATTTCTTCAAAGTAGAGTTCGTCCAGCTGTTGATGTAAAATGTTCTCTCAATAAGCAGTACTTAAACCTGTACACAAGTTTCTCATCAACTGATTATTTGGATTCAGTTATGTGAAAAGCGTATAATGTGATTGTGAGTTGTAAGATTATCATAACATATTTCAGGTGGAGTAAAAAGATAAGCAGATGCATTAACACATTTAGATTTAAAGAACTAAGGCCCAGTTGTTGGTAAATAGTGGCATCACTCATTAATTTGTGTCCCTTTTTAAAAAATATATTTGTAAGTGTGACAACATAACTATTTTTAATAGAAATTTGACAATAAGTTTATAAAACACGTTCCATTCCTTAATGAAAAGGTTTTTATTTTTTAATAATTACCTGTAGGTTGGGATAAAAAAATTCCTGAGCAGCACTCTGCTCAGAAATTTATTCACATATCTGTATTTTCAGAACATAAAGTGATACAGACTTTCCCTAAAGATTCGGTACATGTCTGTGTACTGATGTATTATTGTTTTATTTCTATTTATCAGGGTGCGCACGCGTGCTTGAAAACCTGGAAAGTCCTGGAAAATCATGATTACGTTTTCAAGGCCTGGAATATCCTGGAAAAACGGTATTTTTTTAATGCTGTCTTGAAAAGCCTTGAAATTTGAAATTAGTGCTTAAAAAAAATGCCCTTTTAGGAAATCGTGTTACTGACTGTTACCTCTTAATTTTTTTTAAGTTCCTCTCCTCTGTTCTCAAAGAAACCGCCGGCTACAGTGGTGTTTCGGATGTGCCCAAATCCTAATTTGGCTGGGGGGAGGGGGGGAAGCACTACTTCCAGTGCAATAAAATTGGATGATTACTAGCAGGTCTGTTAGGGAAGGGGAGCTTGATGCATTCTCTAGCCCTGAGCTTGATGTCCGTCCGACAACTACTGAGAACAACAGAAGGAGAAAGAAGAGACATTTAGCATTTGCAAGGGGGTCGCGTGTTTACCAAGTCAGCTGGCATCCACCAGTGAAGAGTATGCCTGAACAACACATTCATCTGCTCCTTGTTTATTGCATTAAGACGCTTGCTTCCGGCCCACCCCTCAAGAGACTTCGGCTACTTATGATAAAAAATAAGAAAACTATCTTTGCGAATTTTTCACAAAAGTGGCTGAAATTTTTACATTTACTATAATTGGATTACAGAAGCTCACTCCCAAAATTCCATTTGAATCGGTTTAAAACTTAAAAAGTTAGCATTGGAAATTTTTATTATGTGTGCCTCTTTAGACAGTGAGCCTTGAGCAGAAAGTGTGTTACCATAGCAACGGTTGATTGACAGCTGGGAGCGCTGATCCGAAGCCCTTGGTTGGGAAGAAAGCAAACACCTGTTTATCACTTCCACGGCTCAAAAGGACTAAGAGATATTTTCAGAAATCCATTTTCCGGAATTTTGAAAATAACACAGTAAAATTTTTACAGTGGTTAAAATACATCACAAAGTTCTAGTGCAAATTTCGCCGAATTCCGTTTGAAACTTTTAGCAGATGCAAAAAAAAAAAAAAAAAAAAAAAAAAAAAAAAAATCTTCCGTTGCAAAATCGGATTCAAAAAATAGAAACGGCAATTATAAATTACGGGAAAATCAAGCAAATTATTTTTTTTTAGATGCCATGGTTTATTTAAACAGAGTGATCCTTAAATTTTGTTTCTGTGATGATATGGACTCTATTTTAATTACAAACATACATTTTTATTCAGATGTCTGAGTTACTGTTTTAATTAAAAAATCTATAATTAAAAAGTTTTCAATGGATTTAGGCGAAATTCAGCAGATAAACGTATTTTAGTAAATTGCAACGTTATGACGTAAATTTTGTCATTTTGTCGAAAATTGGGCAGCATTTTTTTTATGTTTTCTCCTATAGTTAGGGTGAAGGAGGAAAGACACTTCAGTGAGCTGCAGGTGGTGATTTATGGCGATGTGCCAAATGAAAAGAAGCCGTTCCATCAGGACATTCCAGAGGTTGAGCGTGCGTGGACGCGTGCTCCTGCTGTTTGAACTTAATCGGAATGTTTTTGGGAGGGGGAGAAATATCAGTTTCAGCTTTACAGCTTTCAGGCTCCTTTTTTTTTTCTTGGTAATAAATAAAAACCATAGTTGCTGCATTCACCATTGATCCATATTCGCATTTCTTGAATATAAACAGCAGACAATCGGAAACATGGTGTTGGGTGGGTCTTGATGTTCTTCATTTGTATCTGCTGAATTTTGTTCTGTGGTAATACGGAATGAGTTATACTGTGAATACATACAAAACTACATATTTTTGAGCTGAAAAAATGTCTACTTGTACACAGTAGCTAACGTGTGAACTCAGACGAAGACAATCAGACATACGGACGTCTGATTCCATAAAAAAATCAACCCATTTTATTATACACGACAGGTAAAAAGAAAAACATTACATGTTTTTAAACATTATAAAAAAAAGCGGATTTTTGAAACACCATGACTTGATGATATTAATTTCTGAAAGTTTTTTTTTTTTTTCGATTTTAATTTCTGAAATCTTTTTTTTTTTTTTCAATTACAATACACTGTAGCATGATACCTGTGTGTTGTATCCCTTAGTTGTATGGCAGATTTTCAGTTGGCCGATATCCGCGATCGTAAGTGGTAGTTACATTGCTATTGTTGATAATGACAAGATAAATACTGGAGTAATGTAGAATGTTGCATAAAGTAAAAAAATAGCCCCCCTCCTCCCCCTTCGAACTTTTATGCGGTTATCATAGCTGATCAACCATTTCATTCAATGAACATCAGCACATTTCAATCATTTGACCATTGGGGGTCTGACAGAATTCAGCAGTGCTTAAGCGCCTAGCGCAACGAGAACATGCTAATTATGGACAGTTCTATTCCCTTCCCCCTATCATCCCTAATAATTGAGAGCGCATACTGTAGTTTCAAATATTCTGTGTATGAGCTAGTTTTCACGCTGTTATGTTTTTATTTTAGAAATTACTAACCCTTTCGAACTGTAGGTTGCAGAAACGTTTATGCTTTGGTTTTTTCCATTTGTCCGTACGATAATTCACATAAAAGGGGTTGGATTTTGGCGAAATTTTAGTATGCTGTTAGGTACAACCTAGGAACCTACCCTGTTGAAAATGGTCGAAATTAAATTCAAAGGCATAGATATAAGAGCAGTATTCATTATCCAAGCTTGAAGCCCTACGTCCACTCTCCAGCTGGGTAAGTATGAAAGATTTGAGACTTGGAGGAGGAGACCCAGTACAAAGTTTTGCTTCCCTCAGGCACTAAGTGTTTGTTAACATTTCCTTTCCTCTGGTTTGGAGCCCAGCTGTAAGAGGTGATGCTTTGTAACAGACTTTTAGCACAACACTCTGTCTACTGATTGGCATACAGGTCATAAAACAGTAACTTCACTAAGTGTTGTTTCCATGTTTTGAATGAAGACTAAATCAATGCCAAAGCATTTGCAACCCAGGCTGCCTAAAGGACAAAGCTGGGGGAGCAGGAAAGAACATAGCAGTAAGACCCATTTTTCTTTAATTACTTAAAATCTGGCCTATAGTAATTGGTCACATGTGTAGCCCCTTACTCAGGGGAAATTCTCAATTTTTAGTTGTGTGGTTCCTGATCTTAGATATTTTTTTGGTTTTCATTTACTGTTTCAGTTGATTTACCCATTTTTTTCACCCCCCCACCCCATTAAATATGGGTAAGTGTACTTTTAGTGATCTTTGGCTAATAAATCCTAAATATGCTGGATGGATTAAAAAAGATGAAAGCAATTGCCATGTTGCAAAATGCATTTTTATCCATTAAAATAATAGATGTTTCGAATATGGGGGAATCTGCTTTAAGAAGCCACATGAAAGGAAAAAAACATAGTATGTTGACAGAAAGCTGTAAAAATGTTCCACTAACTGTTGATAAATTGCTATGTGTATCAAGTGATAAACAAGTACAGCCTATTGCATCCACATCTAATCCTCTGCATATTCCTCTTGAAAAAAATGCAACCATTAAAGCAGAAGCATTGTGGTGTTTAAAAGTGGTTAAATCCCATTACTCTTACAGGTCTTGTGCAGGTAATGATGTTTTATTCCGCCTAATGTTTTCTGACAGCAGAATTGCTGGAAACTTCAGCTGTGGCGAAAAAAATGTTCCTACATTTGTTGCTTTGGTTTGGCACCTCACTTTAAATCAGTGTTGGTTCAGGAAGTCGAAAATGAAAATTTTGTGATTTTGTTTGACGAAAGTTTAAACAAGTTTAGTCAGTCAAAACAAATGGATATACATGTTCGTTTATGGGAAAAGGGAACAGTTTCAACCAGATATTTGTCATCAGTTTTTTTGGGTCATGCTAGTGCAGACATAATGATGGAAAAATTTCTTGAATGCATGGCGTGCCTCCCACTGTGTAACATTGTGCAGTTATCAATGGATGGACCCAATGTTAATTGGAAGTTTTTTGATATGCTGCAATCAACACTTAGTGCTGACTCAAATGTCCAACTCCTGAACACAGGGAGCTGTGGACTTCACATTGTAAACAATGCCTTTCGACATGGAGCCTCAGCAACAGGGTGGGAAATTCAAAAGTTGCTTTCATCATTATTTAGGCTTTTTAAAGATTCACCTGCAAGGAGGGAAGATTTTTCTAAAATAATTTTAGCCAGTAAGATGCCATTAAAATTCTGCCCACACAGGTGGCTAGAAAATACTCCTGCCTGCGAGCGAGCATTAGAAATTTGGGCAGACATTGAAAATTATGTTAACCAAGTTGAAAAGAAGTGCATCAAGAATCCCCACACTGTATCATTTGATGCTATCAAAACTTTCACTAAAGATCCTTTTGTTTTGGCTTAACTGCATTTCTTCAATTCAGTTTCAAAACAGCTGGTACCATTTCTCAAGGCATATCAGTCAGATAAGCCAATGATGCCTTTTATGGCCACAGATCTTGAAAAGATGCTAAGAAATATGATGAATCGCTTTGTTAAAAGAACCGTAATGGCAGAAGCTAACTCTGCCTTAAAGCTGTTACAAGTAGACCTTACAGATGCATCTCAGTGTTGTCACTATAAAGAAATTGATGTTGGGTTTCAAACAGAGAAGGTATTGAAAGAATTAAGTGCTAAGAACATTAGTGAACGCAAACTTATGGAGTTTAGAATGGAATGCCGAATATTTTTGCAAAAGCTAGTTGTGAGGCTATTGGGAAAAAATCCACTTAAGTACTCCCTTGTTCGCCACATGAAGTGTTTAGATCCTCGGTTGATGTCAAAAAATAGTGAGACTTGTATTAAGAATCTAACATCCATTCTCACACATCTTGTTGATGCTCATAGAATACAACCAGAATTATGTGATGGTGTAATATGGCAGTTTAAGGAATTTGTGACCAGTGTTGCAGCAGTAAAATCTTCATTCATAAACTTTGATCCAGAAGATAAACAACAAAGAGTAGACACATTATTGTATGAGTACATGTCTTCTACTAAAGCTTTTAGTGAACTGTGGAAAGTTGTGAAACTTCTTTTACTGTTGTCACATGGGCAAGCTTCTGTTGAGAGGGGTTTTTCAGTCAATAAGGAGCTCATTGTAGAAAACATGAGAGAGGAGTCAATTGTAGCACAGAGAATTATTTATGATCATATATCCTATGTAGGTGGTATTGATAAGGTAAATATCTCAAAATCCCTTCTGTTATCAGTTGGAGCTGCAAGGCAAAAATACATACATTATTTGGATGATAAGTCCAAAGAAAAGGAAAAAGCAGCTATATGTGGAAAAAGGAAAGCTATTTTAGATGAAATTGATAGCATAGAAAAGAAAAGGAAACTCATTGAAGGAGAAGTCAAAGAATTACTTAACTCTGCTGATGATTTAGCTTTAAAAGCTGAAACTACAAATAACAATACATACATTGTAAAATCTAATAGCTTTAGAAAAACTGCTCATGAGAAAAGAGCAGTACTTAAAAAAAATGGATATGGAACTTGAAACCAAAGTCAGCAATCTTAAATCTGTATAACCATCCATTGATACTCCATATTTGTGGTATCTTCCAAGCATATAGAGAATTAATACTAAAACATAAAAATTTTTATATTTGTACAATTTACAATAGAAATGAACTTTTTTTCTTTCTTTGAAGCATGTTGAACTTCAAACCAGTTTTGATCTTTTATCTTCATAATTATTTAGTGTTTTTCATATGAAGTTCATGTAAATAGACTAATGAACTCTTCTGTTCCAAAAACTTATAACTTTCTGCAACTAACTTCCACAATTGGGCTTCTTATTGGACTAAAACTTTGGTAAGTAATATAAAACCTTATATATACTTGTACAGTAAATACTCATGGGCTCCTAAAACATATTTTTGCTGTACATTTTACTATGAATTTGTGGCCAAAACAATTCAATCAATTGTCCTTAATGCATTGATCAGATTTTGGTTTATATAACTGACAAACTTCAATTTTTTTAAAAAAAGCTTTTAAAAACTTAATTCATATAATTGTCTTATGTTTTGGGAGTTGAACCAAAAGTGGTTATTCTGATTCTGGTTATGATTGAAGCTTAACTGGAGGTAGAGATTCCTTATGCTCATCATTTTTCATTTATGTAAAATACTTAAGAATATCCTAATTTATACCAATAAAAAACTGAAATTGTTTTATGTTTAAGGTTTTTATAAATAGTTTAGCTAGTTCCACATTTTGGGGTAGCACTTCATAAATTTAGTTTAGCAGTGATTTTGATTTAAAAAAAAAAGTAAATTGAGGCAATCTTGTTTGATATGAAAAATAATTTTTGGAAAGTAATATGAGGCAAGTGTACTGGTAGACATAAAGGTGGTTAGATTCTTTTGGGTTGGGTGGTGGGCCAGGACTTTCTGACTTCTATGATGAAACTTATTTGAAATTTGTTGCCATGTTCCTAAAATTACACTTTCTGTTTTAAACTCTATTGGTTCACCTTTCTATGATCGTCCACTCCCGAATCATTTCTTGAGGTGCATAGTGATTCCGTGGCTTATGCTTTTTGATTTAACATAACTGTACTACAATTGGATGAAATTTTCCTCAAGTCTGGAACATATTCTGTCTAGTAATAAGATTTTCATTGCCTTCAAAAGTCACATCCCAATATGCAGCCACCAGTGGCAGTTATTGGGAATGTTAAAAAGAAAAAAAAATCATTCCCATGTATGGAAACACTTTTTATCAGAGCTAGAATCCACCTGTGGGCATAACAGGCACATGCCCCATTTCAAAAAAAAAGGGGGGGTTGAGTAAGTAGATAAGTGCTTTGCTTTGTCTCACGTTTCTTGTTTTCAGACATCACACTTTTTCACTTATGGATTTGCAACTCCACGTTTTGTCTTACATTGGCCCGAACTTTTCAGTGATCCACACAGCAGTACTTCAGAACTGCTGTTTGTGATGTACTCTGACAGGCAAGCACCCCATCTCCCCCTTATGGGGTCCTCCATGTTTTACCACCGTGTTTTTTTGGAGGAAATAAATCTCAGATTTTTTTACCAGTCCTCTGTTAGATGTGCACCCTCCCCATTCTTAAATTCTGAATCTGCCCTCACTTTATTTTATAATAATTTCAGTTGTTATCAACAATAGTCTGATTACATGGAAGATAGTGCAGAATAGTGATGCAGCTAAAATGACTGATTGAATTAATCATTTTCTGATTGAGGGAAAGGATTTTCTGAATAGCCTTGTGGTAATTGCATCATGATTCAATTTAGCATTATTGGGTAATTCGCCAATTAAAAACTTTAAAAAGAAATGTAATGGGTAAAAAAGCACACTCATCCATTTGCATCTTTCATCATTTTTATTACTTAAAACTGAAATTGCTTTTAAAAACTAATTTGAGCATGATACTGTAAAGCGTAGTAATCATCCTAGAATTTTTTGTATATGGCCTGGAAAGTCCTTGAATGTTTTCCCCAAAAAAAGAGTACGAACCCTGTATTTATGCTGTTTTATGTGTGTGTAATTTTATATGAAAACTAGAGTCGTTGTAAGGCAGTGGCTTTTAATGTTTTTGCTATTGAAACTGAACAACAGCAGAACTGCTTTTCACAGAATTATATGTGCATAATATATGGTCCCATAAGTAGGCTGTAATAAGTTCTAAGATTTTTTTTGAGAAACTTAAATAATGGTTCAGATGCACATTAATCTTCTGTGAAAAATTGTATGTTAAGATTTTGTGAAGTTTCTCTCTTGCTCACTCACTAAGTTTGTTTTATTATTATTATTATTATTATTTTTGAATAGTTTGAAATTTAGGTATTATTTATTTGCAGCCAGAAAAAGATCTTGGTGTATGTGATCATCCTCTGTCCGACATCTCCATTGCTGGTGAAGCTGCTTATCCTTTGCCTCAAACTTTCCATTCTTTTCTACAAACTGTGTCGGATCTGATGATGCTGCTTCCTGTAGGTTCTTCCCTACAGCAAATGGCTATGAGATGTTGGTGCCTAAAGTTTAACTCTGAAGACCATGGATTTCTTCATCGCAGTCATGTTTTTTCAAACATTAGCAAAATTCTTTCTCATGCTGAAGATGATGAGAACAGTTATCCACAGCCTGTTCCAACAGAATGCAGCCAAGTGAGTACTTTGTTTTTCCTCACTCTATTTTATAAAGATATTATCTTTTGTAACAAAAGTTATTTAATGCACAAACATAACTCTCCAATACTGGTGAACAGTATAATATGAACTGAGACTGATCTGTAAGAATAAGGTATTTTACTTTGAGGGATGGGAGCTTTTTATATTTATGCTTTTTGAAGTTGGTTCCATCACCACATACTGACATCACATTTTTACCAACATTAAATGAACCTCATAATTTCACTTCATGGGGATTGTAAGCAGCTGCATGTCCATATTTTTTTAATTGTGCCATGCATAATCAAATTTATCATTCTTTACTGTTTTAATCTATTGTCCTAGAACAGAAAAAGTCACAGCACATTTGTAAAATGTTTTTCAATCTTCAGTAGCAAGCCTGAGATTTTCTGTGAAAAAATGTTGCAAAACTTGTTTCCATGGGAGGTTATCTTGCTTGCTGGGTGTAGAACTAATGTTACTTTATTTCAAATGCACATTTAATGCTCAGTAATATACTGTATATCAGTAAAGTTCAGTAATAAACTGTATATCAGTATAAAAAATGAAAAGTCAGGGACATCATTAATTGCAGAATTCCAAAAGTTTTAGCAAATGAATTGATAATTGATTTTGCACTTTAATTTAAAATGTTTATTTAACAATACATTTCTCAGAGGTAGAGTTAGTCCTGAAAGTCCTAAGTTTTCACTATTTTGTCCTAAAATTTTTAATGAACAATGATTCACTTCTGAAATTTGACTTTTCTTTTAATCCTAGTTGTAAATGAATTTATGGCACCTCTATTCATATTGTACTGTGAAATTAACTTTTGATACGTCATGGTTTGGTGTTTAAAATATTATTATATTATGATGAACTTACTTCTGAAAAAATGCAAATATTACACAATTTTATTTTTAAAAAGAAGAAAATGGCCGGTGATCAATCTAGGGACCCCAATTAAGAATTTTTTTTTCATCGACTAACACCCAGGTACGATCCTTAAAAACTCCCAGTGAATGGAAGGTGATTCCACCACCACCGACCAGAGAAATTCACATACGACACAAAATAATTTTATTAAACATATGTTCCAGGTTAACTAAAAATTTATTTTGTGCTCCCAGGCACAGGTTGGAAAAACACTCGATACAAGGAAACTTTAGGTGGCTAGGCCGAATAAAAAAAGAATTTAGCTATGAATTTTAGAGTCCAGAGCATGTTAACAGTCCTAAATAATCCTCTCAGAAACCCTGGTCTGCAAACCAAGTAGTTTTCACCTGTGTGGTTTAGAGGATGAAGGAGGTAAGTGGCACAATTTGGTTACCAGCCTGCCTTACAAAAACCATCAAAGAATGTGATCATTCACTCAAAGAGTGTTAAGAGCTTAATGCTCGATGTGCATATCTGATACCTGTTGAACCTTGAGCTAAATGCTCTTTTACAATTTAGATGGTTAAGAGTGACATTTTAAAATTTTCTTTTTTTTCACAACACACTGCTTTTGGTCAGTTACCTGGAAAAATCTTTTTCTTACTTTACAGTAACAGAAAAACCAAAGAGGTATGCTCCCCCACCTGAGCCAAAATCAAATTCCCCCCGTTATTTTCCTAAGGAAGGCATGCCATTTCAATATCCTACTCTGCTGTCACTTTCCTCTCATTTAAGCTAACAACAACAACAAAAAAAAAACCCTGTTCTAACAGAAAACCAAAATT
Organism: Macrothele yani; assembly: GCA_039090855.1. NCBI lineage: Eukaryota > Metazoa > Arthropoda > Arachnida > Araneae > Macrothelidae > Macrothele > Macrothele yani. The sequence goes on from CM077004.1 coordinate 48,489,501, forward strand.
AATATACTTCAATCCATTTCTTTGGTCACTGGCATTAACTAGACATTTTTACAAAAAAAAAAACACAATGACATCGTATTACATTTGTTAGTTCTGGCCAGACCATTAATTCCAAACATTCATTTGCATTTCTCTATTTTCCTCCCATTTTAATTTCACCTTCCCCCCATTTTTTCTCACCCCTGAATTTTAACCTTTTACATCATTCCATTTCTGATCAGGACACGTTTTTTTTTTTTTTTTTCAATTTTAGGTGGTCCTCATTTTTTTCTTTTTTTCTCTTCGTTTCTCCTCTTCCTTAAATTTTCCTTTTGATGCTGAATTGGAATTGGTGTTTGTGCTATTGCTACGAGAGCCGGCACGCCGTGGAAACGGGGCCTGATGTGATTATGGTGACATGGTAGGATTTTCCCTCTTCTCCTTCCTTTCTTTTATTCTTTTTTCTTACTTACTCCCGATGCCGGCCTTTGAGGAGACTTCCTCTCTCTCACCCGGCGACAGGCGGCAGCGATGTTACCGAGCGGGTTACTTGGCGTAATGCCCGCTAGTGCCTCGGGACGATGTCAAGCACTTTTTCGCGCCATCTCGGCTGCAGAGTAAATTTTGAGCCATGAAAAGAATTTGAAAAAAAAAAGGATCGTTCCTACCGTTCTTGGGCCACCGCGGCCGCACGTTCCTCGTGCTGGAAGGTTACGGCAGGTTCGGCATCCGGACGTCCGTTGTGTGGACTCTTTGTGGGACTCTCCCTTACGAAGTCTGGTATTGAAGTGTAGTCGAGCAGCACGCAAAAATTCTCTGCTCCTCGCCGAATCCCTTGCGCACGCGCCCAATATCGCGGAAGGCAATTGGCCTGAAGTTAAGGCGGAGAGAAAGACGCAATTCCCAGAAATCGCTCGCTCGCATCTTCTCGAAGTCAGGCTTGAACTTTGACCTGACCTCCCAAAAGAAAAGATGGCCGACGACAGAATTTTCTCTCGGCACATAGGGATTTGCAGTTGGTAACAGATTTTAAGCATTCTCCTGGCATTTTACGCCTAAATACTTGGCGAAAGCCATTGCAGAGCTGGTGAAAAAGAATGCGAAACGTGCGACATCGCGACGGCGCCTGGTTACGATTTATGATCGTGTTTTTGGAGGAAGCCAAGCTCACGGTGGACCTCCCTTTGAGTTCGTTTTGAACAAAGAAACTCCTAAAAAAACCCGGGCAAAAATGGTGGCCACCTTTACAAATTCAGAAAAATTAACATCTTTTACACAATTACATTTCGCTAAATTAGTACGATCAGATTCGTGCCTCGCCGACGGTAAGGACAATACCTTTCCCTTTCTACGATCAGAATTACGAAGAACAAAAAAACTTCACTGCCTGCCATTTTCCTAATCAAATGAATAAGAACTATTTTTTCGGCGCTTCATTATTAATTTCCTTTCCGTCCCGTTTAGAGTTTCAATCGAGTTTGTGATTACATAAAAATAGCTTCGTAAAGATGTCCTAGCTTTTTCTTTCTTCCCCCAAAGATACGGAATTACCCTTCCTAAATAGTCCTCCTAGAGAGTTAAGTGCTGACCTTACATAGGTCCAATCACAACCAGTTACAAAATAAAAATAGATACACAATTTAATAACGGTTAGTTATAGGCCACGGCAACAAGACACGACTTCCGATGCCGTTCTTCGTTACGAACCCGTTACAATACGATTAATTTACTAATTTATGAATACTTTACATAATTATAGTTTACAGGTTAATATAAACAAAGAAATAGCAATTACACGACAGTAATTACGAAATTGATTATCAGGGTGCGCACGCGTGCTTGAAAACCTGGAAAGTCCTGGAGAATCATGATTACGTTTTCAAGGCCTGGAATATCCTGGAAAAACGGTATTTTTTTAATGCTGTCTTGAAAAGCCTTGAAATTTGAAATTAGTGCTTAAAAAAAAATGCCCTTTTAGGAAATCGTGTTACTGACTGTTACCCCTTAATTTTTTTAAGTTCCTCTCCTCTGTTCTCAAAGAAACCGCCGGCTACAGTGGTGTTTCGGATGTGCCCAAATCCTAATTTGGCTGGGGGGGGGGAAGCACTACTTCCAGTGCAATAAAATTGGATGATTACTAGCAGGTCTGTTAGGGAAGGGGAGCTTGATGCATTCTCTAGCTCCTGAGCTTGATGTCCGTCCGACAACTACTGAGAACAGAAGGGGAAAGAAGAGACATTTAGCATTTGCAAAGGGGTCGCATGTTTACCAAGTCAGCTGGCATCCACCAGTGAAGAGTATGCCTAAACAACACATTCATCTGCTCCTTGTTTATTGCATTAAGACGCTTGCTTCCGGCCCACCCCTCAAGAGACTTCGGCTACTTATATGATAAAAAATAAGAAAACTATCTTTGCGAATTTTTCACAAAAGTGGCTGAAATTTTTACATTTACTATAATTGGATTACAGAAGCTCACTCCCAAAATTCCATGTGAATCGGTTTAAAACTTAAAAAGTTAGCATTGGAAATTTTTATTATGTGTGCCTCTTTAGACAGTGAGCCTTGAGCAGAAAGGGTGTTACCATAGCAACGGTTGATTGACAGCTGGGAGCGCTGATCCGAAGCCCTGGGTTGGGAAGAAAGCAAACACCTGTTTATCACTTCCACGGCTCAAAAGGACTAAGAGATATTTTCAGAAATCCATTTTCCGGAATTTTGAAAATAACCCAGTAAAATTTTTACAGTGATTAAAATACATCACAATAAAGTTCTAGTGCAAATTTCGCCGAATTCCGTTTGAAACTTTAGCAGATGCAAAAAAAAAAAAAAAAAAATCTTCCGTTGCAAAATCTGATTCAAAAAAAGAAACTGCAATTATAAATTACGGGAAAAGCAAGCAAATTATTTTTTTTAGATGCCATGGTTTATTTAAACAGAGTGATCCTTAAATTTTGTTTCTGTGATGATATGGACTCTATTTTAATTACAAACATACATTTTTATTCAGATGTCTGAGTTACTGTTTTAATAAAAAAATCTATAATTAAAAAGTTTTCAATGGATTTAGGCGAAATTCAGCAGATAAACGTATTTTAGTAAATTGCAACATTATGACGTAAATTTGGTCATTTTGTCGAAAATTGGGCAGCATTTTTTTTTTTACGTTTTCTCCTATAGTTAGGGTGAAGGAGGAAGACACTTCAGTGGGCTGCAGGTGGTGATTTATGGCGATGTGCCAAATGAAAAGAAGCCTTTCCATCAGGACATTCCAGAGGTTGAGTGTGCGTGTACGCGTGCTCCTGCTGTTTGAACTTAATCGGAATGTTTTCGGGAGGGGAGAAATATCCGTTTCAGCTTTACAGCTTTCATGCTCCTTTTTTTTTCTTGGTAATAAATAAAAACCATAGTTGCTGCATTCACCATTGATCCATATTCGCATTTCTTGAATATAAACAGCAGACAATCGGAAACATGGTGTTGGGTGGGTCTTGATGTTCTTCATTTGTATCTGCTGAATTTTGTTCTGTGGGAATACGGAATGAGTTATACTGTGAATACATACAAAACTACATATTTTTGAGCTGAAAAAATATGTCTACTTGTACACAGTAGCTAACGTGTGAACTCAGACGAAGACAATCGGACATATAGACGTCTGATTCCATAAAAAAAATCAACCCATTTTATTATACACGACAGGTAAAAAAGAAAAAACATTACATGTTTTTAAACATTATAAAGGAAAGCGGATTTTTGAAACACCATGACTTGATGATATTAATTTCTGAAAGTTTTTTTTTTCGATTTTAATTTCTGAAATCTTTTTTTTTTCAATTACAATACACTGTAACATGATACCTGTGTGTTGTATCCCTTAGTTGTATGGCAGATTTTCAGTTGGCCGATATCCGCGATCGTAAGTGGTAGTTACATTGCTATTGTTGATGCAGGGATCGCATTCCTCCTAAAATTCCTAAAATTCCTAATATTTTGTGACCCTCCTTAAATTCCTAAAATTAGACCTAAAATTTGCTATTCATCCTAAAATTTTCGTAAGCTTATTTTTATTAAAAACACAACCGTTATTAACGCCAATAAATTTACCATTACGGTAAGGTAAAAAGACCTGTTATTGTAGAAACACAGCCTATGTGCTGTGCTGCTGAAGGGAGGGGAAAATGACGCCATCGAGATGCACTTGCTTCGGGGCGGGCGTTCCATTTTTTTGCCTTCGAACAGTTTTCGAGAGTAACAAGAGATCTAAGGGAAAAGGGGAGGGGTCATTTTCACCCCTGGTTTGCGCTTTGCAGACGAACTCCGTGGCACGCAGAAGATCGTACTTTATTTTTGTACATGCCTTGTGGAACCTCCTCTTTCTGCTGATGTTTTGTTATTGTAAACCGCAGGTGGGTGGAAGCAAAGAGGAAACATGTGGTCTCCTTCCGTAACCTCCGGTAATGACGATGGGATGGTAGCTGAGTATTATCTTGGCAGGCAGTAGAGCACGTGATCATTGACCTTCGATCATGCGTCGGCGACAGCGACCTTCGATGCGCAATATATCTCGGCTCCGACTCGCTTTGACTGAACTTGCGTGAGATGCATATGATAGTTTCTGGTTTTACGTCTTTTATGGTGTTCTCTGTGCTGTGTGCAGGTTCAGTTCTCTAGTGGTGACCTGCTTTTTTTTTTTTTTTTTTTTTCATGTCTTCTGACATCCTCGCAGCCAAATTTCGGGAAGTTGTCTGGTTTTGCAATATTGGAACGTGTTTTTGTACTTCCCTTTCATTTTCTAGTTAGTAATACAAGTGTTTAAGATGCCTAAATCCAAAACGAAATTTCAAGATGCGTGGCTCGCCAAAGAATTGGACGGAGTGAAGTTGAAAGAATGGTGTTCTGCAACTGAAACAATATTTTCTGCTAAGTGTATATTGTGTTCAGAAATTTTCAACATTTCTAATAGTGGCTTTTCACAAGTAAAAGCGCATCATAAAGGAAAAAAACATCTGCAGAAATTTCAAAGTAAATTTCAAAATAAGTCCATCCTGTGAAAGCCTTTGGAGGACGGGATCTTCAGCCCAAAACAAATATTAGTGAAGTACTGAGTCATGATTTACAGTTGGCTAAAGCCGAAGCATTATGGGCCATGAAAGTTGCTAAGGACAATATGTCTTTTGTTTCATGCACTGAAACAGTTGAACTTTTCAAAGAAATGTTTCCTGATTCTGCTATTGCAGCCAAAATGCAACTTAAAGAAAAAAAGTTGCTTATGTGATATCACATGGATTGTCAAAATATTTTGAAGAGGATTTGAAAAAAGACATTGCATCTAGTAGCCCAGGAAAGGTTACTATAGCATTTGATGAAACTACAAATACACAAGTGAAACGGCAGTTGGATGTGTATCTCAGGTACTGGTCTTCAGAAATAAATTCAGTTTCTTGCCGATACCTAACAAGCGTTTTCTGGGTCATGCAACAGCAGATATTTTGCTAAAAGAAATTCTTGATGTGTTATCATCCTTCAATATTTCGTTGAACAGAATTATTTGTGTATCCATGGACAGCCCAAATGTAAATAAGTGCTTTTTACGCAAATTCAATGAAGTTGTAAAACAAGAAACAGGCCAGAAATCTTTGGAACTAGGTTTTTGCAACCTGCATGTTGTTAGTAATGTATTTAAAATTTTTTTGACCAGCTTAAATATAGATTTTGACGAATTTGCTACTGATATGCATTACTTTTTAAAGAGTAGTGCTGCAAGACGAGAGGATTATAAATCTGTCGAGGATATAACATTGGTCACTGCCAAATTTCTTTTGCGTCATGTCAGCAACAGATGGTTAACCGTTGGTTCTTTAGCCCAGAGGCTCTTGGATCAATGGCTAAATATTACAGAATATTTTTTAAACTTCTTGCCATCTCAAAAAATATTTGAAAAACAACTGCGCAATTCGGCAAGGTATAAAAGCATTCACTGTTTCCTGAAAAATGAGCTTACTCCTTGCTATTTAGCATTAATTTCATTTTCACACCAAAATTTTGAAAAAGTTTTCATTATGTTATCAGAGTGAAGAACCAAAAATACACCAGTTATATTCTGATTTAAATACTTTAATGAGGAATGTTATGGCTCAGTTTATCCAAGATGATGTTATAGCAGGGAAATTTGGAGAAGACCTAAAGAATGTAGATTTTGAAAACAAAAATTCATGGAAAAAACTAGGGAGTTAGAAGTTGGTATGAAGACAAAAAATCTCCTCAGGAATGTTCAGGAGACCAGGCAGAAATTATTTCTCTTAGATGTAAGATCATCACTAATTGCAACCACAAATATTTAAAGTCAAATTTGCCATTCTGCAATCAAAAGCTAAGAGACATAGAAGTTTTAAAGGTAAAAGAACCAAAGAAAGAGTCAACTCAACTTTCAGTCACTGAAGGACTTTCGGAAATAACCAGAATTTCAAGTGTTTTGCATCTTTCGGAGGAACAAATTGATAGAGTAGAGAAGAGTGGAAACTTTTAAATTGCGATAAGCCAACTCTAGATGAACTAGTGAAATTTTCAGAGGAAGGGCATATTCCAGTGCGGATTGATCATTACTGGCGTAATATATTTAGTATTAAAGACTCTAGCGGAAAAGAAAAATACTCAAATCTTGCTAAACTCATAAAGTCAATTTTAGTTTTACCTCATGGTAATGCTGATGCAGAAAAGGGGATTTTCGGTTAACACTGCTCTGTTAAGGAAGGACAAGGCTAACTTAAAAGACTCAACTATAACATCATTAAGAATAGTTAAAGGGGCCATTAAACACTATGGATGTGTAAGTAAAGTTCCCATAACAAGAAATTTGTTAAATAGTGTTTGTGATTCACATAAATTTTATAAAGAGTATGTTGATAAGCTGAAGGAAGAAGAATCAAAAAAGGTAAAAGAAAGGAAGCAGAAAGAGAGGGAAAATAAGGAAAAGCAGCTAGAGAAAAAAGAAAAGCTGAGTTTGATGACAAAATAAAAGAAAATGATGCAGAAATAAATAGACTTAAAAACGATAAAGAAGCCTCCCTAGCAATAATTCAAGAGGGAACAGAAAGAATGAGAAAAGCTGTAGAAAAACAAAATACTGTTGAAATAGCAGTTGCCTCTAACTTGATCATACAAGGTTCAGCTGAAATAAATAAAACTGAAAGTAAATTAGTTGTGGTAGAAGCAGAAAAAGATAGGCTAATCAGGAAAAGGTTAAAACAATAATATGAAAAAAGTAATTCAGTGAACAATTGTACATAGTTCTTGGTTTTCAATTACCTTTTTAGGATATTATAATTTAATGTGAAACCTGAAAACTTTACTGTGAAAATCGTGAATTGCTTCTGGTTCAACAGCATATTAATGTTCAAAGTGAAACTTGAATGTGGTAAATATACTTGAATATGATAATAACACGTGAAAAGATAAGAACTGAACATTAGAAGTAAATCATACTTAAACTTTAGACATTAGACGTTATGCAAAAAATTTGGGTGTTAACTTCGACCATATATACTAATGGACTGCACATTGGCAATAGCTGCATCAAAGCCGCCATGGCTCAAACATTGGGCACGTCATCATCAGACTCCAAATTTCGTGTAAAAATGCTGTTATGATTACTAATTTACGCTGCAGAACTTCAGTGTTTTCGGTGTATTATGTGAATGCGCCTCATATATAATGAAAACTCTTCAGGTAAGTTTACTTATGAGCTATATACATGCATGATCGGGTTGTTTACATTTTGTGATTTATAATGTGATGAACATTTGCGAAGAATTTGGAACATGCATTCCATTTTTTTTTCTTAAGTTACTATATTTTTATATCAATAGCTGCAAGTTTCTGGTTAAGTAATTGAACTTTATTGACTTAGGTATTTAATTCGTTTCTTACCCATGAAAAATCATAGAACTTTCTTTACTATATCGCTCAGAGCAACCATAAGCACAGCAGGTGTAACCCATCTTTTTGACTGTTGTCATGTGATTTTATGTTGGAGCCAGAAATTTTGATGTCATGCGCAGTCTATCAGTATATATGGTTGAAGGGTGTGAAGCAAACTCTTTACAATGTATACAAAGTTGTTTTACTAGATGTATACAAATATACATCTAGTTTTTATTGAAATACACTCCTAAAATTTTCCTAAAATTTTTCTAAAAATTCCTAAAATTCCTAAAATTCCTACCTAAAATTTTCCAGAAGTATGCTATGATCCCTGTTGATGATAAGATAAATACTGGAGTAATGTAGAATGTTGCATAACGTAAAAAAGAAATCGCCCCCTTCGAACTTTTATGCGGTTATCATAGCTGATCAACCATTTCATTCCATGAACATCAGCACATTTCAATCATTTGACCATTGGGGGTCTGACGGAATTCAGCAGTGCTTAAGCGCCTAGCGCAACGAGAACATGCTAATTATGGACAGTTCTATTCCCTTCCCCCCTATCATCCCTAATCCATTTGCATCTTTCATCATTTTTATTACTTAAAACTGAAATTGCTTTTAAAAACTAATTTGAGCATGATACTGTAAAGCGTAGTAATCATCCTGGAATTTTTTGTATATGGCCTGGAAAAGGCCTGGAAAGTCCTTGAATTTTTTTCCCCAAAAAAGAGTACGAACCCTGGATTATGCATACCACTTACGATTTTTTTCTTTTTTCCGTCAACCCGACGTTTCGATCGTCGGAGTTGGCGACAGAATTACATATACTTTACCACTACATATACCATGCAAAATTTCTTGGGCATTAACTAAATTCATTTATGCTACACTAAATACTAGAACTTTCCGCACCCTTTCCAATACTTACAAAATTCCATGAAAATCAGCTGTCAAAATAAAGTGCAAAGAGAAGCACAACAAGATACCAAAGTAATATTCATCAAACACTTTAACAGTTGCTTAACTAAACTAACCAGTACTTCTGCCTCTACATAGCCATCAAAACCTGAGGGCTAGCTTACCTTGACAGATCACCAAAAACAAAAACATCACCACACTCATACAATAAAAGTAAATTTTCAGAGAGAGGAAAAGAAAAAAAATGAAAGAATGTACCTGATTTTTCTTGACTTCTATATTTTCAAACCCCCCCCCACCCCCTCTTTGCCAAAAGGGGCCAACCACAGAGAAAAAGAATTCACTCTCATTGAGAGTGCGTGGATCTGGTAATGGGTTTTTCGATCTAAAAATATTTTTGGGCCTATTAATTTTGAGATCGGAAAACTGCACCAGATCACTTTTTTATGGGTCTTATAGAGGTTATTATTCAAAAAAGTTGGTCAAATTTTTGCACTACAGCTTAGTTCATCAGGACTACGTCACTGGAGTAGTTGCTGCCACTCAGTTGGAAGAGTCCAACCGCAATTATCGTTAATTGTGGTACTTCTTGCTATTTCGATCCCTTCTTCTAGTTTCTTCTTTACTAAGTTTGACTGGTGGGCGATTATTCTTACTGAGTCCCAATTTATGGAGTGTCCGCTAGCTTGTATATGTCTGTCTAGCCCTGTTTTGTTACTAATGTTCCTAATAGCTGCTTGGTGTTATTTCATTCGGACTTTAATACTTCTCCCTGTTTCTCCTATATATCTGAGTCTGCAGTTACAGTTGATGCAATATATTACTCCTTCTTGCAGTTGGATGTCCACTTCTTTCTGCTTTAAAGCTGGCAGGAATTTCTTTTATTTGTTACTTAGATCTGGAGCAAGCCTGATATTATATTTTGCTCCGATCCTCTTCAGTTTTTCAAAAAGTCCCTTGTGGTACGTAATTTTGCTGGCGAATTTTGAAATTGTTTATTTCCTGCTTCTTCTTTGGCACTTGTCTAAATAATTTCTCAACTTAAAGGAGAGGGGTAATTGTTTTCTGCCAATATTTCTTTTAATTCTACTCTGCGAAGATCTTTTTGAGCATCTGAAGAGACCAGGACTTCAATTTTTTCCAAAAATTGTCTCGCCGTATTCGATTTAATATAATCAGGGTGGAATGAGTAGAAGTCTAACATCTTCCCTGTGTTAGTGGGTTTTCTAAAAAGCTAAGTGAATATTCTCCCCTCTCTTGAGGTCAAGTTTAAATCAAGGAAATTGATGCTATGGTCTTTTTCCAGTTCCAGGGTGTACTGCAAGGTATTTTCTAGCGAGTTAAATTCTGCTAGAATCTGAGAAGGTAGAGATTGGTCCTCAGTATCTACTATAAATAGGACATCATCCATGTATCTTACATAGAGAGCAAATATTGAAGGTTGTATAAAGATTTTTGCCTCTAGTTTATTTACATAATAATTTGCAAGCAGAGGTGCTATGGAGAACCCATTGCAAATCCTGAAGTTTGCCTGTAATATTTCTTTCCGAACTGGAAGAAATTATTCTTGAAAGAAAACAGGAGCAGTTCGTATATGCCAAGTAGTATTTTTCTATTGTGATTATGGAAGGCTATTTTTTCCGCTAGGTCATCTGCAATGAATTCCAGCAGGAGGTCCAGGTTAATGTTTGTATACATAGATACTATATCCAGGCTTGCCATTACTGGATGAATTAATTCTGGTAAGTTGTCTAGTTTTCCTTTCAGCTGCATGGAATTTTTTAGAAGGTAGGGAGGAGAAAGGAAAATATCTCTGAGGTGAGTATGTAAATAATGATTAAATGTTGGAGAGTGGTGAATTTGCAGTGTCTATTATAGGTCTATTATAGGTCTTATTGGATGACCTTCTTTGTGAATGTTTATTGTACCATAGATCTGTGGAACTCTTGACTGGATTTTGGAGAAGCTTTTGAAGAGCTCATTTAGCTGATTTTTATGTTTTAATGAGCTGATTAATTTCTTAAGATTTTTGACAGTTTGATCAATAGGGTTAGCAGTGAGTTCTTCATAATAAGGCTTGCTCAATTCAGCTTCCATTTTATTGTAATACTTATTTTTTTCTAACAATACCAAAACTTTGCTTATATCTGCTTCCAGTGCTACAACTTTATCATTGGTTTTGAATTTTTTAAGGTCAGTAGGCTTTTCTATCAAAATTGTAAGTAATTTTTACTGGCTTTTTTACAAATTTTGACACACAGTCTGAGAATTCTTTTTTTAAGGCTCTCACAGTTAGTCATGCTTAAACACAGCTGTGAAAGTTATTGTTCACACACATGCTGCAATCTTCTTACGCTTCAAGGCTAAATCAGATGCTGCCTCTAGGAGAGGGAGTTCCTGATAACAGGTGGCATTCCTTATTCTTCACATGGAATGAGAGGGTGGGGCCCACTTGCAAGGATGTAAAATGTCTTATTTACTTCTGCGTTTTGACTGGGTTCTCAGTCAACCATTTAGCAAAGGTGGGGAAATGTTTTCCCCATTTAGCAAAGGTGGGGAAATCTTTCCTTCAGGGCTAAGCCTCTCTTATGGATTTCTGTTGAGTTGAAAGTCCAAGGTGTGAACAACACCATTTTAAATTCAATTTCCTGTTAAGGATCACTGCTACATAGTTGTTTTAGAAACTTAAAAAAAACACATTTTACTGTTCGTTTGTGTTAACTACTAAGCATCTGTAAAAACAGATAAGTTCCACAAAAATTGTAGACCCAAATCATATAATTTAGGTAAGTTTTGTCAAAAGTTTTTACCTCTTTTCATTTTGTACAGGCAAATGTCCCCCTGCTGGTTCATCAAGAGTTAATATGTCAGAAAAGTTAGTAAAGCAGATAGTAAATAAATAATCCATCAAGCTTCTTTGATGGATTATTTATTTATTATTTCCATCTTAATTTAACTTTCGTAAAGACTTTATTTTATGATAAATTTTATTTCATTAAGGAGTCCATTTTGTTATCAAATTTCCATTTTTGTTTTTATAAGTTATAATTCTTTGTGTATTATATACACATTTCTGGACTGTAATCAAAATAATTTCTTTCTAAAAATTTGGAAATCACTCAGCTAAAAATAAAGTTATTTGTAAAAGCAGATTAAAGAAAACACATTACAATTCTTGATTGTCTTCTCCAGTGAGGAAAATTCCATAAAATCTTGGCATAATATTGCCACATTTTGATGCTACTTCTTTACTTTGCTGCAAGTTTTAATCTAGAAGTAAAGAAATTTGCCCGTCTCTATGCGTAGTCTCTTAAGTTTTGTAAATGGGTTTCTAACTGTAGATATCTTACTCAAAAGCTGTACATTCTTTTTTTTTCTTTTTGCAAAACGTTATTTCCACAACAAAATTCAGTTATCAGCATAAAGGTGCCATATTTTCACTGTTTTCCATGTAGCTTTCAGAAAACTTGCAAATCACATCACTTTGAGTGGGAATTGAACCTATGTCCCATTCAAGCATGCTGCTGTTACACCACCCAGGACAACAGAGTTCCAAGCAACTGAAGCTAAGCAGGTGTAGCTTAAAAATCTGAATACTGCTCAGATTTACAGTAGTCGAAGCAATCCAGTGCTTCTTCATGCCATCAACATGACCTTTTCTCATGTATCTAAGATGTTCTCTGAAGCCCTGGAACTTGTGACCATACCTAGATGTGAGAAAAGGTTTTGTTAATGCTTCTAAGAAGCATCAGATTGCTTTAACCAGTGCAAATCGTAATTGTATTGAGATTTATAAGCTACATCTGTTTAGCTTCAGTTCATTGAAATTTCATTGTTCTGGGTGGTAGCATAACAGTAGCATGCTGAAACAGAATTCAGGAGTTATGGGTTCTATTCCCACTCCAGCATAATGTAATTTTCAAGTTTCCTAAAATGGTGGCTACATGTGGGAAATGGTTAGAATATGACACCCTTGTGTCTGTAATGATATTTGTGTATGCCTTCCATGTATTTGATGAATTATTTCTTCAAATGGATTAGTTTCCTCATTGGTATCTCACAGAAAAAAGGAAATCAAGTGAACTATAAAATTAATTGTTTCATTTGTGGTTATCTCATAGTCACTGTGTATAGTAAAAAAAGATGGCATGATTTTGAAGAATTTAATTTGTGTTCTTATGGCCTCATAGTCCTGTTATGCCTGTTACCCTGCCACTTCTCAATGAAATCAGCTTTTTCAGCAAAATAAATATTTTTCTGGGTGAACTGCATTTGTGTGCTGCATATTTAAAGAAAATATTTTTCATTACTGTCTGCAGTTCTAGTATTACTCATGTCGTCATAACCCATGCACCTCCTCAAAATGTGCCAGATGTTGATTGAAAAGCTATTATAAATAGAAGTGTCTAATATTTACTTCATGTTTGTTAGTTTTATTACTCCAATATAACAAACAGGTTTGTTTAAATTAAATGGTTCGATATAAGAAACTGAAATTTTATTCTGCGAGAGTACTTTTGGTACTAGCTTTACTATATTCCCGTGTTTGATTCATTCAGTATTTTTCCTGATGTTACACTCAGAATTGATCACTGTTCATTAGAATAGTTATGTAGTTAGGTTTGTCCATGTACTTATCCTATGTAATTCACATATTTTTTCAGTTACCTATTTTTTTTTTTTTTTTTTTTTCATTTTCAGGTTTCTGCTGAAATTGAAGCTTTAAAAGATGTAACACCCTTGGTGGAAATCAAAGCTTCCAGTCGCCAAGCCATGGTCAACAGTTTGACTGACAACTCCACTGAAACATTCTGGGAGAGTGGTGATGAAGACAGGAACAAAATAAAAACATTAAACCTGACTTGTAATGCTAGAGTCCAGCCGAAGATGGTTTATGTTCATATTGACAACTGTAGAGATTTGGGGGTAACATATTTTTAATTATTCCTCCATGGCTTTCTTACCTAAATTTTTATTCAATAAAACAAATTAATTACTCTCGTTTGATAGAACAAAGTAGTGTGAGTACACCAGAGTTAATAGTGCCAAGACTTAATAAAAGGGTGCGCACGCGTGCTTGAAAACCTGGAAAGTCCTGGAAAATCATGATTACGTTTTCAAGGCCTGGAATATCGTGGAAAAACGGTGTTTTTTTTAATGCTGTCTTGAAAAGCCTTGAAATTTGAAATTAGTGCTTAAAAAAAATGTCCTTTTAGGAAATCGTGTTACTGTTACCCCTTCATTTTTTAAAGTTCCTCTCCTCTGTTCTCAAAGAAACTGCTGGCAAAGGTCCAGTGCAATAAAATTGGATGTTTACTAGTAGGTCTGTTAGGAAGGGGAGCTTGATTTATATTCTTTGGCTTGATGTCCATCGGACAACTCTGAGAACGGAAGGGGAAAGAAGAGGCATTTGCAGGGGGTCGCGTATGTACCAAGTCAGCTGTCATCCACCAGTGAGGAGTATGCCTGAACAACACATTCATCTTCTTGTTTATGTGCATACCAGCCCTCCCTCCCCTCAAGAGACTTCCGCTACTTATGATAAAAAATAAGAAAACTATCTTTGCAAATTTTTCATGAAAGTGGCTGAAATTTTTACATTCACTATTTTTGGATTACCGAAGCTCACTTCCGAAATTCCAATTGAATCGGTTTAAAACTTAAAAAGTTAGCATTGGTAATTTTTATTATGGACAAGTATGTGTGCCTCTTTGGATAGAGTGAGCCTCCAGCAGAAAGGGTGTTACCATAGCAATGGTTGATTGACACCTGGGAGCGCTGATCTGAAGCCCTTGGTTGGGAAGAAAGCAAACACCTGTTTATCACTTCCACAGCTCAAAAGGACTAGGAGAAAATTTTCAGAAATCCATTTTTCCGAATTTTGAAAATAACACAGTAAAATGTTTACAGTGGGTTAAGATACATCATAATAAAGTTCTAGTGCAAATTCTGTTAGGAACTTTAGCAGATGCAAAAAAAATAATAATCTGTAGCATAATCGGATTGAAAAAAGAAACTAATTGTAAATTACGGGAAAAGCAAGTGAATTATTTTTTTTAGATGCCATGGTTTATTTAAACAGTGATCCTTAAATTTTTTTTCTGTGATGATATGGACTCTATTTGAATTACAAATATACATTTTTATTCAGACGTCTGAGTTACTGTTTTAGTAAAAAAATCATCTATAATTAAAAAGTTTTCAATGGATTTAAGCGATATTCAGCAGATAAACGGTAATTTTGTCGAAAATTGGGGAGCATTTTTTTTTTTTTTACGTTTTCTATTATAGTTAGGGTGAAGGAGGAAGGGTGCAACTTGACAGTTCAGTGAGCTGCAGGTGGTGATTTATGGCGATGTGCCAAATGAAAAGAAGCTATTCCATCAGGACATTCCAAAGAGTGTGTGTGTGTGTGTGTGTGTGTGTGTGTGTGTGTGTGTGTGTGTGTGCGTGCGTGTGTGCGTGCGCGTCCTCCTGCTGTTTGATCTTAATCGGAATGTTTTTGTGCAGGGGGGGGAGAAATACCCGTTTCAGCTTTACATCTTTCACTGTTCACAGCTCTTTTTTTTTTTCTTGGTAATAAATAAAAATCATAGTTGCTGCATTCACCATTGATCCATATTTGCATTTCTTGAATATAAACAGCAGACAATCAGAAACATGGTGTTGCACGAGTCTTGATGTTCTTCATTTTGCATATGCTGAATTCAGTTCTGTGGGAATAAGGAATGACTTATACTGTGAATATATACAAAACTACATATTTTTGAGCTGAAAAAATAGGTCTACTTGTACACAGCTAACGTGTGAACTCAGATGAAGACAATCAGACATATGGACATTTGATTCCATAAAAAAAAAAAAAAAAAAAAAAAAAGTTTTTTTATTATACACTACAGGTAAAAAAGCAAAAACATTTTTTAAACATTATAAAGGAAAACGGATTTTTGAAACGCATGACTTGATGATCTTAATTTCTGAAAGTTTCTTTTTTCCACATCCTTTTTTTTTTTTTTTCAATTACAATACATTGTAACAGGATACTGTGTGTTGTATCACTTAGTGATATGGCAGATTTTCTGTTGCCGATATCTGCGATCGTAAGCTGTAATTGCATTGCGATTGTTGATGATGACAAGATAAATACTGGAGTGATGTAAAATGTTGCATAAACTAAAAAAAATAAAAATTGCCCCCCCCCCCCCGGAACTTTTATGCGGTCATCATAGCTGATCAACCATTTCATTCCATGAACATCAGCACATTTGAACATTGGGAGTATCTGAAGGAATTCAGCCGTGCTTAAGCGCCTAGCGCAACGAAAACATGCTAATTTTGGACAGTTCTATTCCCTTCCCCTCTACCATCCCTAATAATTGAGAGTGCATACTGTAGTTTCAAATATTCTATTTATGAGCTAGTTTTCGCGCTGTTCGTTATGTTTTTATTTTCGAAATTACTAACCCTTTCGAACTATGGTTGCAGAAACGTTTATGCTGTGGGTTTGTCTGTTCGATAATTCGCATGAAAGCGGTTGGATTTCGGCGAAATTTTAGTATGCTGTTGGGTACAACCTGGAAACCTACCCTGTTGAAAAAGGTCTAAATTAAATTTAAAGGCCAAGACATAAGAGCAGTATTCGTTCTCCAAGCTTAGGAATGTTAACTCAAATAAAATCTGTTTGATTGCAACAAAGTTTTGGTATGTTATCAGGGAGGAGAAACCTACCCTTGTAGAAAATGGTCCGACTTGAATTCAAAGGTCAAGGCATAAGAACAGAATTCATTCTTTACGATCTTGTGCTTGATAAACTTGATCCATTTGCATAAAGCACATTCATCCATTTGAATCTTTCATCATTTTTATTACTTAAAACTGAAATTACTTTAAAAAATAATTTGAACATGATACTGTAAAGCGTAATAATCATCCTGGAATTTTTTTTGTATATGTCCTGGAAAAAGCCTGGAAAGTCCTTGAATTTTTTTCCCCCAAAAGTGTACGAACCCTGTTATAAGACAATAATCCGGGTCATTAAATATGAAATCATACGAGATTAGCAGAGCTTTTGCTCGCCAACAGTTTTAAAAAATAGTTTCTTTGGCTCTTGGAAACAAGGAGCCGTAAGGTGCCAAGTCAGGAGGATAAACTGGATGAGGCAAAATTCGCATGCCTTCTGTTGCCAAAAAATAGACTGTCTTGGCTGCAGTGTGAGCTGATGCATTGTCATGGTGCAAAGGGAGGTATGCATTTTTCGATCTTGGGTGGCTTTTTCTTCCATTCTGCGATGTCCTTTGGCATACATTGAGTGGTATACCAATTAGCTGTAATAGTTTTTTGATTTTCAAGAACAGTAGTTGTCACATGTCCTGTTTTGCAGAAGGACACTACCAATTTCTTCCCTACACTGTGGATTCATTGGACTTCGGTTGGAGGTGCATCACCTTCGAAACACCAGACCCATGATTGTTTGTTTCCTGATCATAGTGATAAATCCATAATTCATCACCAGTTATGATGTTGTAGGTGTCTTTGCTATGCTTTCCACTGAATCTGACAGCATGAATTAGCTCAATTCAACTTGTCTTTTGTTGGTCCGTGAGTGAATGAGGCACCCAAGGGGCACTTCGCTTTCGATGTGCAAATGATCCTGAATGATTGTTTGTGCAGCAGTTAATACAATTACCAGGGCCATCTCTATTTCATGATGTGCCATATGAAGATCTTTGATAAGTTTTCTTACAGCTACGATGATTTTAGTGGTTATAAGGCAGTATAGGGCCAACCACAGTAAAGGTTAAGTTTTCTTACAGCTACAATGTTTTTAGTGGTTATAAGGCAGTATAGGGCCAACCACAAAGGTCACCTTCCAAAAAAAAAAAAAATTCCCCTCTTAAATTCATGATACCAGTTTCTAACTGTAGCAAGAGAAGGAGCAGAACTCTTGAAAGATGCTTGATAGCAATCAAAACACTGCTATGCACCTAAACCCTTTTTAAAATGATAGAAAAGCATTGCACAGAAATAACATCTTGACAGTTCCATTTTAGCTCATCAAATGAGGTCAGCTATGTTCCGTTCTCCTGCCATATGAGCAAAATCTGGTTTGAGTAGGTGGCCATTGTATCTGCTATTGGCCAATATGAACACTTGCTTCCTAACTACAACTGTTTAATTGTTGGCAGGCATCACATTCAGCAGCAACCAAAAACTTACAGCACAGCCTACATATTAAGTGTGTACAATGAATGGTACAGAAACAACAAAACAAGCAGTCGGTAGTCTTCCTGTGGCTGGAAGTGATTAGTCGATTTTCGAAGGAAATTGCAGCTGTAGAGGATTGTATGAGGTAATGGATGAACTCCATTGCATCTAGTAACCTTGCAAATACAACTATGGTATCAAGAAAAAAAGAAATCGGTATACAGGGTGCTTCAAAACTCCATGAACAAAGTTGAGGGAAGGTTGAGAACAGCAAAAGGAACCATAGTCACATAGGAAAGCCTGACCGGGAATGGCACCTGAAGGTGATAGGTGGCGATATGCACCAGTGCTCCAGGTGGGCAGTTGGGGCTACCTCATTCAAGCGCTCGGCGTCGTACGAAGAACATGCATCATTTTCCTAATGCGGAGATGGTGGACATGTACCTCATATATGGGTTAGCTGATGGTAATGGACGAGCCGCTGTACGAATGTATTTGCAACAGGTACCCAAACGGGCGTGTACAGCATCGCCAAATGTTTGCACATTTGCATCAGAACTTGTGTGACCATGGATCATTCAGGGGTAGCAGGCATGATAGTTGGCGACCATGATCAGTGCGAACTCCAGCCATGGAAGAGGTGATGTTGCATGTGATGGATGAGAATCCCGAGACAAGCACGCATGCCGTTGCAGCTGCTATAGGAGCATTGCGATCCACTGTATGGTGAGTTTTGGTCACTGAGTCCTTGCATCCATTTCATGTGCAATGGGTCCAGTTACTGCAGGTCACAGATTATCCTTGACTTGTGGAATTTGCTCAGTGGTTTCTGCAAAAAAGTGCTGTAGACTTGGAATTTCCAACTTGTGTTTTGTTGATTGAAGACCCCTTCATGAGTAAATGAAATTGCATTTACTTGTGAATGGGTCTTCAATCAACAAAATGCTCATGTGTTGGCCCATGAGAACCCACACGCTATGCTATCACATGCTGCACAACAATGCTACGCCATTGATGTATGGGCAGGTATTGTCGGGGACTGTTTAGTTATCTCATACCTGTTACTACCCCAACTTGACTCCCATAAGTATCAGACCTTTCTGGAGAAAGTGCTGCTGCTGGAGTTACTGAACACTGTTCCAAGACTGCATCAGCAGATGTGGTTCCAACACGACGGGGCCCCAGCCCATTTTGTCATTCCTGTGCATGAGTATTTGGACCGGTCCTTTGGGGCTCGATAGATTGGGCGTGGTGGACCCATCGCGTGGCCCTCACGTTCACCTGATTTAACTAGCATTGATTTCTTTCTGTGGGGTACTCTCAAAGCCCTGGTGTACGAAACACCCCTCTACTCTTAAATGGACCTCGTGGCACGTATCGTCATTGCTGCTGCTGATATCCATGAAACTCCCCTCTATTTTTTGAAAAGGTACGGCAATCCATGCATCGCCGGTGTCAGGCATGCATCTGTGCTAATGGTCGGAACTCTGAGCACCTGTTGTGAAAGCATATTATGTGTCCAACTACTGTTGAGTTACACCTAATAAAGTTGTTTCCACTACTTACTGTCATGTGTTATTTCTGTGTCTTGTCTATCACCTTCGGGTCCCGTTTCCGGTCATGCTTTCCTATGTGACTTTGGTTTCTTTTGCTGTTCTTTACCTCCCCTCAAAGTTTGTACGTGGAGTTTTGAAGCACCCTATATACAGCCTGACATACATTGATATGAATGGGCAATAACAGCCGACTTCCCCTTCAAGTACCATTTGTTTGTGCTAAAAATTGACAAATTTATCTGTAGTGGGTATGGAAGCACAAAGTGGACCCTTGAGTTCTGGAAAAAGATCAGCTGGTCTGATGAATCACTTTTTCAGTTAATACACGCCAATGAATGGGCCAGAATATGTCATGAATTGGTGGATCCCAGCGGCCTAGTGTTAACTGAATAAGCTGGCAGAGTCAGTGCAATCATCAGGAGTCTGTTTCATGGCAGGCATTGGGTTCCTGAATACCTGTGGAAGAGCATTTGGATGACATACGGTATTGTAAAATCGGTGTGGAGCAGAAAGATCCATATGTTTACATGGTATTTCTTGATTGTGTACTGCCAGCAAGATAATGCAAAATTCTTCATGGCTCAGGTCATCACAGTGGTTGCAGAAGCATAAGTGATTTTAAACTGCCAAAAATGGGCCCTGCAGTCCCCCAAATTTTAACCTAATTGTGAGCACTTGTGGCATGAGGTTGGGAGCATCATTCGTGACAGAGATCCTCCTCCAGCGAACATTCGACAATTTACAGATGACATCATATCTGCCTGCCTAAACATACTTGTAGAATATTATCAGCACCTTGTTGAATCCATACCACAAAGAATTGAGGCTGATGTGGGCTGCTCAACACATTTTTAAATAGATGTTTGTAATAATTAGCTAATTCTGTCTGTCTGTGTGAGTGAGCCATGAAAACTACTGTCTGGGCCTTTTAAATGTCCAGAGCTAGTGACCAAGCTATTAAACTTATAGGATTCAGAATTTTATATATATATATATATATATATCATCATTGTCAACCATTATCAATCCACTGCTGGACGAAGGTCTCCCCAAGTTTCCTCCACAACGGTCTGTCTTGTGCCAGTCTCCTCCACGTCACTCCCGCATATTTACGAATTTCATCCACCCATCTCCCATGTGGTCTTTTTCTGGGTCTTTTCCTGTCCCTTGGAATCCAATCTAAAATTTCGGCTGTCCATCTATGGTCTGTCCTTCTGGCAGTATGTCCAGCCCATTGCCATTTCAGGGATTTAACTCTGATCATAATGTCTTCCACTCTTGTCATTTTTCGGATCCACGTGTTCCTCTTCTTATCTCTCCTGGTTACACCAAGAATGCACCTCTGCATGCTTCTTTGAGTTGTCTGCAGCCTTTGTATGTCTCTTTTAGTTAAGGTCCACGTCTCTGCACCATACGTAAGCACTGGAAGGATGCATTGATCAAACACTTTTCTTTTAAGACATAATGGCATATTGCTCTTGAAAATTATGCTGTTTCTTCCAAAAGCTCTCCAGGCAAGTTTTGTACGCCGATTAATTTCTTCATCAATGTGACCCTCACTTGATATCTGCTGTCCAAGATAAACATACGTATCTGTTATCTCCAGTTTTTCTCCATCAATCGATAAATCTTCATTTCTTGTAAAAGCATTGAACATCACTTTTGTCTTCTGAAAGTTCATTTTTAATCCCACTTCTTTACTCTTGTCAGCAAGTTCCTGGATCATACTCTGCAGCTCTGATGGGGTAGTTGCAAAAATGACTACGTCATCAGCAAAACGAAGGTGGGTTAGATAATCTCCATTAATCTTTATCCCTTTGTTTTCCCAGTTCAGTGATTGAAAGACATTTTCCAATGTGGCATTAAAGAGCTTCGGAGATATGGTGTCACCTTGTCTCACTCCCTTTCCAATTTTTATGTGTGTTGTATTTTCAAACAGCCGAATCTTTGCACTTGCATTTTCATAGATGTTATTAATAATATTAATGTATGCATCTTCAACACCGCAGGATTTCAGAGCCGTGGTAACTGCTGATGGTTTCACCGAATCAAAGGCTTTTTCATAATCGATAAAAGCCATGCACAATGGAAGTTCATATTCCCTCGCTCTTTCAATTAGTTCTCTCAGTACGTGGATATGATCTATTGTGCTGTAGCCACTCCTGAATCCAGCTTGTTCTCTCGGTTGAGCCATGTCCAGTGTTACCTTCAAGCGGTGTGAAAGAACTTTAGTGAAGATTTTATAAACCACTGATAGGAGGCTGATAGGTCTGTAGTTCCTGAGATCCTCAATGTCACCTTTTTTATGTAGCAGGATCATTGTAGCATTGTTCCAATCCTCAGGAATCTTCCCTTCATTAAGGCATCGAGTGAAAATTTGGGCGAGTACTGTTTCAATTTCTCCACTTGCTTCTTGTATGATGTCTATAGTAATTCCATCTTCTCCTGGAGCTTTCCCCCGCTTCATGTTCTTGATTGCATGAGCAACTTCTGCTGGGAGGACTGGAAGAACTCTGGTACCTTTCATGATGTCTGGAGTACATGTATCATCCCTTTCATATAATTTGGAGTAGAAATCTTTCACTCTTGTCAAAATTTCGCCTCTATTTCTTGTTATAGAACCATCTTCTTTTCTTAATGAGATGTCCCTTTGCTATCTTTAGGCTTTGGTTGTTTTCAATTGCTTTCCTCACTAGCTCACAGTTGAATTTTCTTACGTCTTCAGTGATACTTTTTCGTGCTGTCTTGCATAGCTCTATATATTCCACTTTGGAAGTCACATCTTCTTTAGTTGTCCTCATCTCTCTTCTTCTTTTTGCATCAACATTTTGGTTTTTCCTGATAATTTGTTTACATGCAACTTGTTCTTAGACCCAGCTAATTTTGTTGCTGTTTCCACAAGAGCTTTGGTTACTTTTCTGTTAACTTCCGAAATATCCACTTCTTCCGATGTTAGGCCTTCTAAAGCAGAGAATCTGTTCTTCAGTTCCAACTTGAAAGTATTATGGTGTTTTTTAAGGTTGGTTATGTCAATACATTTTGTTTGTCTTATGAGCTTGCCACGTTCCAGTTTAGTGTTGAGGTGCACCTTACATCTCACCAATCTATGGTCACTACCTGTGTTGAACTTGTTCAGCACACTGCAGTCTTCGATGACGAATTTTTTGTTACACATAATAAAATCAATTTCACTTCCACTTGTCGTCCCAATTGGATGTCTCCATGTCCATTTCCTGTGTGGCTTTTTCTTGAAAAAGGAATTCAAGATGAAAAATCCTTCTGCCTCTGCAAACTCAACGAGAGTATTTCCACGCTGGTTTCTGTTGCCGTGACCGAATTTACCTACTGAAGTTTCATTCTGTTGCCTGTGCCCTATTTTTGCATTGAAATCTCCCATAATTATCTTCAAGTGCTGCTTACCTTTATTATTTAGATGACGAATTTCCTCATAAAATTCTTCAATTTCTTCTTCAGGATGACTTGTGGTGGGTGCATAAGTTTGAATAATCTGAGCCTGGTATCTTCTCGATAGTTGGATAACGAGTCGTGCAGCTCTGTCAGAGGAACTTTCAACTTCTACCACTTTATCCTTCAGTTTCTTGTTTATTATAAATCCAACACCACTAGTTCTGCCAGTATCTGTCCCACGATAATAGAAGAGATGTCCACTTTTCAGTTCAATGAGATCTTCTCCTTTTCTCCTTACCTCACTTAGCCCGACGATGTCCCACTTGATCCTTTGTAGTTCCTCTTCCAATTCAAGAAGCCTTGAATCAGAAGATAGGGAGCGTCCGTTGTAGGTAGCCAAGGTCAGCATCAAATGGCAGCCTAGTCCGGTCCTCCGGGGATTCTTAGCACCCTCTGCCTTCATGTCGCACTGGCCGCTGCCTTGGCCAGGTACATTCCAGCTGCCGGAGACTGAGGGCCAAGATTTAAATTGTAGAGTCATTTTGGAGGTGTTTGGCCATAACTCACCACGCTGGCCAAGTGGGTTGGTGAGTGTGGGATAGCATTTCCTCTGATCCCGATGGTATAGTTATACCGCTATTTGCGGTCGTCAGAGCCCCTTTAGTGGGAACAGGATGCACCACGAGAAGGCGGGGTTGACATTTGTCAAGGAAAGGCTGTGATGTTACGCATCACCTGACCTTACATCCATATATATATATATATATATATAAAGGAAGCATTTGTGATAGTTCATATAGAAATGGTTTTACTTTGCTGAAAGCAGGTGATGTGTTGGTAGACCCACATTGACATTTCCCACATTGTAACTTGTATCTGTGAAATAAAGTTTTTTGGGTTTAATATTTTTGCTGTTTGTCTTTTTTGTGATGTTTTTAATTTAGCTTTCAGTGTATAAAAATAATTTGTTTTATGCGAATGAATTTTATTGATTTCTTTAACAAGTTTTTTTTTTTTTTTTTTTTTTTTTTTTTTTTAGAATAAAGTTTCAGGGTTGACTTTTAGATCTGGCTGTAATTTTGATGAAATTAGGAAATTAAAGCAGGTAAGCAAGATGTGTGGCACTAAATTTTTTTTTATTCAGTTGGAAGTTATTTAAGTTCGGATTTTATTTTAATAGTACTAATACTCCTATTTTTTCTATCCATTTAAACTTTTGAATGTCATTTTCACTCACCTTGAGAAAATGTGTCATTTTTGTTTCTTTTGTATTACAGAAGTTTTTAGGATCAGTATTGCTCTTAAAAAGAGATAGCTCCAACATTTTAGTTAGACTTGTTTAGGCAGCTAACCCAATTAACCCATTCTACAGTTTTTTAAGGTTATTAGGTAATAACAATTTTTAGGATTCAGAATTATATTACAGTAGAATCGTGAGATGCACTTCAGTCTTCGGCCCCCATCCTCTGCTTCAGCTAACGTGCCGCTAGAATGCCAGGAGAAACGTTTTGCGATAGGTGGCGCTGCATCTACGTTTTTGCTCCTTTGCTGCATGCATTACGTAATCGGTGTATGTGTTGTGCAGGAGGAGTGCTAGGGACACGAAATATGTGGTGGAAGGTATTTTTGAAAGGAAGGGGCTTATTTTGTTTTGTAATATAATATGGCTAGCCCTGAAAAGGGCCTTTATGGAATGTGAGTAGTTCAGGTGTTGTTAAATATTTATAACGACAGAAAAGAAGTGTTTCCTCCTCATTTAGAACCTGTCTATCTAGTATGAATATTTAAGTGGAAAACATTACGTACTAGAAAAGAACTGTTTGATGATAGCAATCATCACCTCAAAACAGTGTTCAGAGGAAAGACTACAATTTCATCAGAATAAATATTCAAGAATGTAGTCTGCCAAGTGGTGGTCTTTGTGAATTCCATTAGATAGTGTGCGTTTGAGGGG
Source organism: Macrothele yani (assembly GCA_039090855.1). Lineage (NCBI taxonomy): Eukaryota > Metazoa > Arthropoda > Arachnida > Araneae > Macrothelidae > Macrothele > Macrothele yani. Next base: position 48,514,449 of record CM077004.1, read on the forward strand.
CCGCCAATTGCTCTTAACACCTTGCGTATGCGCTTCAGTAGTCGGATTGACGAAATTGAGCGAGTGGTTTACTGACAGATGCTGGAAACCACAGGATGGGAGATTGCGGTACGCAGCCCACTGATCCGTCATTACAGTACTTCCAGGTTGAACATGTTTCTGGATGAGCAGCAGCAATGTGTGAGCAGAGCGGTTATTCTCCGGGTAGATCTCAACCCTGAATCGTTTCGAATCTCGTTCAAAGATGCCAAGGATCCAGGTGCCCTTAACGAGACTACCATGATTATACTTCTGCTTCCCAACCTTCGCCTCATCCACTTCTACGATGACACCAGGACCTACAAGCTGTCCTTCGTCTTGTTCATAGGCTACCATAAACTCTGTGACTAGTTCTCTGCAAGACTGATAATAGTCGCTGACTGTCGTAGAGGATGTGGATACCCCATCCTGGGAAAATCCCTAATTGCATCATTGTAGGACAATCCTTTGGTGAAACAATATAAAATAGTAATCACCTTATCAAGAGGAATACAAGCAGCTTCAAACCATGTTCCAAGTAAACGGAAACACTGCTCACTTTTCGCTGTAACGTGATTCTTCCTACACCTGAATTGTCCTAAACGATGACACACATCCACTCACAAAGTCATTGGATGACCTGCGGAACATCTTCGTTCGGTTGGAAGCAATCCTTTCCGCTCACACCATGCAATGCATGTTTCTTCATCCTTCCCAACTTCGTTGAAGAAACACTTCCAGTTCCACATCTACTGACAGAGCCACAACTCACCCTGAAAAAAACACAAGCCACATATCGCTTAGAAAACACAAGCCACGTATCGCTTAAAACAGGGCGAACGGAAGTATACGGGATTCACGGCTCACGCACTCGGCAAACAGCGATTACGTAACGCACGCAGCGCGGGAGAAAATGACGGTGCTGCTGCTGCGCCACCTGTCGCGAAACGTTTCTCCCGCATTCCATTAGCGAGATAGCTGAAGCAGCCGACGGGGCCTGAAGTGTAGCCGAATCCTGTTTTGCCGCATAAAAGTCCTGTACTTTTGCAGTTCCCAAGATTTCTGTATAGTTGGTTACAGGGTAGGAGACTTTTGAAACATAGTGTTGCTATGCTAGAAATAATGGCCAAAAAAAAAAAATCTCTTTAATTTTTACTATGGACAATTGTTTCTACTTATTTGTTGTGGAATTAACAAACATAAAAAAAGATACCGTGTTGCAAGGCTTGGTATTCCATCCTTTTTCTTTAAGATATTGTTTTATCTAAACTATGCTGATATTAAAAATATTGATGCCTTTATTAATCAAGAAGCAGTGTAATACTTTGGAAATTTTGAGATCTTCTTACCACAAAGTCTTAAACATGACACTCCTTTTTATGTGCACACAAGGTGTCATATTAAGTGACACCTTGTATGTACATACATGCTATGTACATATGACTATGTACATACAACAATATTAAAAACAATGTCTTAAGTTTTCTCTGAGTTTAAGAGATTAACTTAAAGCAAGATCATCTGTCAAAGTTATTGATGTATTTTTTGTTTTGTTTTATTTTACTCGGTGTTGATGTGTCAAACACCAGTCACCTCTATTTGCAACAATATTGATACACAACTGAAGCTTCAGCTACATCAATTATACACCTCACGTAAGACCTTTTCAACTTCATACTAATTTTCTCTTTCCCTTGAAGGCATACCCCAATTTGGTCATCCCAGGGTTTCCTCAGCCTTTTACCTATATCTCTTTCCTGCCACTTGGATTGAGTAAATTATCATAGTAAGCACCTGATCACTCATTCGTTTAACATGGGCATACCACCTCAGAATATTTGTCTTCACCCTACTAATGACATTTTGCTTCACATTACACAATGAAACACATCTTTTTTTCTGCACATGAAGAGAATGTGTCTTTTCACATACCCTCTATTAGTAACTCTGATCTCTCCAGCACAGATACTCTTGTCTCTCTTCTGCAGTATCAAGGTATTACTACCATAAATCAGACTAGAAACAATTACTTCCATACACAACCATTTAAGATGCACCTATTAAAGTGTCAGTAATTTGTATTCTCCTACAAAAAGTGTTGACTGTAAGGAAGGTTGATGTGTGTAGTGTGGCAACTTTTCTCAAACATAATACTCTAATTCTATGGCAACTGCAAGTTGATGTGGGAAGATTTAGTTTTTCATTAAAATAAATTTGATTTTGATATTGCAATCATTAAGCTTATTTATTTTTTCTTAATATGTGTGGTGGGTGGGGCAGTGTTTTGTGTCAGGTGGCAAAATGCTCTAGATGCTGAGATAAATTCAGACAGTACTGTAGAACAAAGGGATAGCAATGACAATGTTAAATAAACTGGTGATATATAAAGTGCAGTTTATTCTGTAGGAAGACCAGATATTCAGTATTAAATTATGTTCTGCTGCTTAATCTGACATGCTTTGCTATTTCGGGAGAAGCAGGGTATAAAGTGGCAAGAATGATAATTATCATTGCTGGCACGTAGATGCAGTATTTTCTAGTGTTTCCCAATATAGCCAACCTTCAGAAAACTTGAAATCACCCCAGAAATAAAATTTTACCTTGATCTCCCAATTTGCATTCAAGAATGCTACTATTACCTTGCACAGAACAATGGAGTTCCAAGTGACTGAGGCTAAGCAAATATCTCCTTGAAATCCAGATATGTGGTAGTCAAAACAATTCCTGCTTCATCATAGCATCAACAACCATTTCTCATTCGTGTATGGATATAGGTCAACATATCTCTAGTGTTTCAGATCACAGAAACCAATGGAAAGCGAATCCCTGGAAGAATTCTTTGCCAGTACATGAATGGCATATACAAATATTTCTGTCAGCATATAGATTTCATATTTTCTACTTTTTCCCACATAGCCATCCTTCAGAGAACTTCAATGGGGAAAAAGAAAATGACATCTGTATGCCAACAATATTTGTACTGTATTTTCCTTCAGATAATCCATGACAGTGTGTAATCCACATACCATGATATTCAGAAAAAAGTTTTTTCGTCTGCATAATATGTGGCAACTCTACACATCGTAAAATTCCGGAAAAAAAAAAAAAAATGCAGGTATTTTGACACTTATAGTTTAAACTGCTCCTGCAGATTGCCATATATAGGAGAAACAGGGCAAAGGTTATTGACTAGGTTAAATGAACATTAAGCCACTATTAAAAGTATTTCCAATAAAACAGGACTAGATCAACATACCCAACAAACATGACACAAAATGGACTGGGACTCCATAATGATGTGTCAAGTGAATGTATGTGTTCGAGAACTGGAAGAATCTTTGGAAATTTTTCAATGGAAGTGACGACAACTACTCAGACTGGCAAATCCATCCAATGTGGTCATCAGCACTGTGGGAATAAATTCTCCTGACCACAAATGCGGGTATTATTTGAAAATTTGAAGTACATTTCTCAAGTTTTGTTTCTCTTAATACCCTTAACAACTGGTTATTAAAGTTTCTTTTAAAGTCTTTTGTTTAAGAATAGGTTCATTGTATTCAGTATCTGATCTCTATTTCGCACAGGACCTGCACAGACATTGCTCCATTATCCTTCATCTTAATTTTCTAGCCTTTTGTAAAGTCGTAACTTTTGTATGTTAATGGAATTCAGATCAGTTCCAGACGTTTTACAAATCAGTACAATGCTTTGCAGTCTTAACCTACTGAACTAGCAAATAAGTGTTGTTGATCATTTCCCCATTGTTTTAATTTTTTGTCGTAACACCGATGGCAGGCTTTGAAGAATAATTAAAGACCAGACATATCTAATTAAAATAGTAAAAACTTATCATTATAAAGAACCTTCTTTGTGCATCAATTCCTTTGTGGAAGATAAATTTAATTCAGAGTAAGATTAGATAAAATAAATATGTAAAACCAGTTGTGTATTTATGGTGTAGTTTTATTTATCTATTTATTTATTTATTTATTTTTTGTATTAAATAACTTTTGTACATTTGATTTGCCACCAATATATTTCAATTTTTCACAGATTGAAGTTGAAAACCGATACATAGGCTGGCTTAGTTGTGTTATTCCTGACACTAAGCATGGATGTATTAGATTAGAACTTAAAGGTCCGGATAATACTCTAAGGCTAAGGCAAGTGAAAGTGCTTGGACTTCAGTCTGGAGAATCCTTAAGTGTTGGGAAACCAGTTACAGCAATTCAAATACAGCAGAAGAACTGTGAAGCTGAAACCCTGAAAGTGTTTAGGCTTCTGACATCCCAAGTAAGTGAAATTTTTGTAACTTTTTTAAATTACTGAAAATGTTCACTGTCTGTCCTTTCCATAGACACTGAGCTTTTATTATGATCATCATCTCAGGATTTGTAGTATTCACATTCAGGCAGAATGCTAGACTTGAAGAAATGTTATATGAGAATTAATTTTGGCAAAAACAACTTATTTTTTATTTTCTGAGAAAACAGTTATGTTGTACTTCACAGAAAAGAAAATTAGAATTCACATGTAATTTTTGAATATCGTGGAAATGTAATTTTTCTAAGCTTGAAAAGATATTTTTGTGAAATGACACTCGGAATGAACGACAGTTCCAGAACCGGTGGTTGAACGTTTCTATAAGCCAGAATAGTTTCCAATTAATTACACTTTGGTGTGAGACATACTGGTTCGTTCTGCGCTTCCACAGGTAATATGTCACTATGAGCAGTGATTATAGGGTGAAAAGATGGTATGTCTATTCATATGCAGAAGGAGCATTCTACATGCAGGTATATTTTTTCCTCCTCGGAGCGCTCCGTGGTAACAATGGCACACACAACAGCAACTAGGGCCTCTGTGAATCTTGGAGAGGTGCAAGCTAGTTCTGTGTGACATTGGCGAAAAGACCCCAACTCACTGGGTTTTGTTCCAGAATCCTTGGGTTGAATGACCAACTGGAACCCTCAGCTGTGGGCTAATCCCCCACACTGGTGTACTTACCTGATTAAAAAGACGAAAATAAATATTAAGAATGACTCAAGTGTGGGATATGGTGGACCTACCACACTTGAGAAGGACGGTCCACCGCGGAATCGACCTGGACTTCCTAAACGGCGAATGAGAAAGCGATCGCAACTGAGTGAATGTAAGATTGGTGTATGGAATACTAGAGGTATAAATGGCAAGATGAGTGAAGTGATTGAGGAGATGAATAAGTATAGACTGGATGTGCTGTGTGTAAGTGAAACCAAAAAGAAGGAAATTGGGGTAGAAGAAGTGAATGGCACGGTGAGTGTGTGGTCTGGAGTATTGGATAATATGAGAGGACAGGCTGGTGTAGGTGTGATTTTAAGTGAAAAGATGAAGAACAACTTGATTCACTATAGTTGCATAAGTGAGAGAATTATCTCGATTCGTTTGAAAGTGAAACTTCAGAGAATTGCAATTGTTGTAGTGTATGCTCCTTATGACTCGGAAATGAGCTAAAAGCTGTTTTGATAAGAAAGAAGATTTCTGAAATGAGCTAAAAGCTGTTTTGAGCCAGTTTGGTGCTAAAGAAAAAGTTATAATAGCAGGGAATTTCAATGCTGGAGTAGGTGTGCAGAATGCAATTTCTGACAATGTTCATAATAGCAGGGAATTTCAATGCTGGAGTAGGTGTGCAGAATGCAATTTCTGACAATGTTCTGGGTAAGTTTAATGATCCTTGTGTGAATGATAATGGTGAAATATTAATTGAACTCTGCATTGAGAATGATTTGTGTGTATCTAATACGTTTTTCAACCACAAGTATATACACACATATACTTGGGAAAATCATACTCTTGGGCAAAAGAGTGTGATAGATTTTGTTGTTTACGATCAGCGTTTGAAACACTTAGTTGTTGACACCCGTGTGATGAGAGGTGCGGATGTTGATTCTGATCATTACTTGATAGTGTCACGAGTGAAACTTGATGTTTGTTAAAGGAATAGGAAGAGACCCAGGATAGAAAGAATAAAGGTTGATAGGCTCCTTGAAGATCATCAGCGGTACTCTGACTTACTCAGAGAACGACTGAAGGATCTGAAGTCTGGTGAGAGGGATGTAGAAAAGAAGTGGGAATGTTTTAAGAACTGTGTTGTTACTGCTGCTAAAGAGGTCTGTGGCACCACAATAGTGGGTAACAATAGAGGTGATGCTTGGTGGAATAGTGAGATTGAAGAGGCAGTAAAGAAAAAGAAGGAAGCCTATTTGGGGATGTTGCAAGGTAGAGTCTCTGTGGATGAATATTGCTGTAAGAAGCGTGAAGCTGCTAAGCTGGTTTGCCACAGTAAGGCAAAAGATAGGAAAGAGAAAGTGGAAAGGCATGAACTGGCTTTTTGGAGGAAAGATAGAAAGTCCTTCTAGGAGTACACGAGACACAGGAAAAATAGGGGAAACAAAGTTGTAAGTTGTGTGAAGAATGAGATTGGGGAAATGATATGGGAGCCCAAGGAGTTAAGTGACAGATGGGGCGAATACTTCTGTGAGTTTATTAGATCAGAAGAGCAAAAATGATTCTGAGACAGATGGAGATGATGTCACAATGAGAGATGAAAGCACGGGAGGGATCTCAAGAGAAGTGTGTAAAGCTCTAAAATCTCTTCAGAATGGTAAGGCTCCAGGAGTTGATGGCATAACTGCAGAGATGTTGAAGTATGGTGGTGACTCTCTAATTGACTGGTTAACTGAAATTTGCCAGTTGTGCTGGGAGTTAGGAATGGTCCCTCGGGATTGGAAGGATGCTATCATTGTTCCCTTGTATAAGGGAAAAGGTGATCAGACTGAATGCAAGAACTATCTTAGTATTAGCCTACTGAGTGTGCCAGGGAAAGTGTTTGGTAAGGTTGTTATTGAAAAAGTACGGGGTCTTACATCAGAGAAAGTGTGGGATGTTCAGAGTGGTTTTATGCCTGGTAAAGGCTGCACTAACCAGATTTTTGCATTATGCATGATGATTGAAAAGTATCTGGCTGTTGGGAAGAAAGTTTTTGCTGCCTTCATAGATTTAGAGAAAGCTTACGACCGAGTGAATAGGACACTTTTGTGGAAGGTATTGAATGAATATGGTGTTACTGGGAATCTACTTAATAGTGTAAAAGCCATGTATGCTGGTAGTAGAGCTTTTGTATGAGTGAATGGTGTTTTATCAAATTGGTTTTCCATTGGTGCAGGAGTTGGACAAGGTTGTGTAATGTCACCATGGCTGTTTAATATATTTATGGACGCATGCATGCGTGAGGCCAAAATAGATAATAGTGGTTTATGTCTTGTTGATATCCGTGTGTGCAGATTGCTGTATGCTGATGACACTGTCCTGTTGGCAGAGAGCAAAAGTGAGTTGCAGAGTATGTTGACTCGGGTGAACGAAGTTTGCATGAAATTCAAACTGAGTATAAATAACGGAAAAACCAAAGTTATGGTGTTTGAGAGAGGATTGGGTAGCACTGAATGTAATGTAAGTATAAATGGCACTGTGATTGACCAGGTGAGTGAGTTTGTGTATTTAGGAAGCGCGTTTGACAGAGAGAACGAGTTGGATGCTGAAATCAGTAGGCGAGTGAATTCTTCTTTGAAAGTCATAGCTACTCTGGGAGGTTTTCACAGGAATGATGGGTTCTCTAGAGAGTCCCGCATGGCTGTGTATGAAACAGTAATTGTTCCTACTCTGATGTACGGCAGTGAAACCTGGGTACTGCAGAAGAAACATGAGTCGTCGTTTGCGTGCTGGAGAAATGCGTTACTTACGTGGGGGTTGTGGCCAGACACTATCTGATTGTGTGAGGAATGGTATTGCAGTTGTGTGATGTAAAGCAAAATGTTGTTAGCAAGGTGGAGACCAATATGCTTTGGTGGTTTGGCCATGTTGAAAGAATGAGTGATGAAATGCTTACTAAGAAAATCTTTTCAGCCCAAGTGGCAGGAAGGAAAGGCAGAGGAAGGCCAAGGAAGACATGGGTGAATCAGATTCAGGAGTGTCTGCATGAGAAAAAGATTATGAGTATGAAGTATAAAAGATCTTGTGTACGGCATGTAATGGATATCAGTGAAGCACGAGTTTTATGTCAAGATCGCTGCAAATGGCGAAGTTTGATACGACAACAATAAGTAAAAATATCTGGAAGTTTGTATTTCTTTTTGGAGCTAACCTCTGAATCTCAGAGAACAGCTTAGTGATATGTATGTATGTGTAAAAGATATTTTTTCATATTACTTGTGTTAAATAAAAAAATATTTTTAATTTATAATTCCTTTTATTTAAATCCTGAGATCTTGATGAAATAAAGCCTGTGGTAACTTTCTTTTGTAGTAATTTATTTCTTATTACCAGAAGTTACTCTTACCATATACATAACTTACTATGAATGTTTATGGTTGTAGTGTTTGTTAAAATTTTATGTACATCAGTAGTTTTGTATGTAGTATCAGCAGTAAGGCAATGGTTAGTATGAATGAACTGAGGTATAGGATGGGTCTAGCAGTAGCTAAATTGCTCTTGTTGAGAATGCACAGATTATTCTAAGTCTTTTCTTAGTCCACATGTAGCTATGGATCCAGAAGGAGAGCAAGGAAGTTTCTTAAGGTTCAGTATGATGGTAGTATTATGCAGCTGTTAGTATGATTGGACCCATGTCTATAGTCATGCTAATAGAACCTGTTTTGCTGCTGTTAGGGAATACAGAAACTGTGTGTCATCAATTGGTGTGTGCATAGCTGATTTCATAAATTTTATATGTAGTGCTAGCAGCAGTAGCCAATGGTTGGTATGAATGAAATCAGGTCCAGGGTGGGGCTAGTAGTACCTATTTTTGCTGTTGTTGATAATACATAGACTACTGTGTCCTGTCTAGTACAAAATTCACAATGGATCCAGGGAAAAAGAGTATTTAAGCAAGTTTGACATAGGCAGACATGAGGAATTTGATAAAATTCCATTTTTTTATTGGGAAAACATACGTGGAAATGTATTCATACAGCATTGCTAATGTCAGTCATTTAGCTGCTTCACTATTAACGTGCTATTTAGACATAAACTATAAATTCTGAGGTTACTCACCTTTCCCCCCCCCCCCCCCAAATATCATTCAGGAGGTTTTCTTCTCGTGTATAAATTTCCAACACATATTTTTATTTGCCACTGTGTGGTTTGAGGCAAGTACACTTCTTTTAAAGCTCATGCAAACTCCGATTTTGGTACATAGTTGTTGTGGGGGAAAAAAAAAAAAAATCTGAGTTTACATGAGCTTTAAAAGAAGTGTACTTGAGCTTTGAACCACACAGTGGCAAATTAAATTACATGTTGGAAATGTATACATGAGAAGAAAGCCTCCTGAATTATATTTGGGAAAAAAAGGTGGGTAACCTCAGAATTTAGTTTATGTATGGAAATATTAGGATCACATTAAGAGACATTTCATCATATGAGACTGTTCACTGGTGGATGAATGCTATGAAGAATTAGAGAGACCATTGTAGTGGTCCTTGCAGTGGTGCACCAAGAATGGACATAAATGAATGGCATGTGGAACAAGTAAATGTGATTCTTAAATACAAGTGTAGCATTTCATGCTTGTATGCTGCAGAATTTGGTATTTTACCTTCAAGTGTATGTCATACCTTCACTGACTGACTGGAGAAGCAAAAAGTCTGCAAAATGGACTTCATACATTCTCAGTGACAGTGTATTATGCGAGTGCTTCTTGCCACTACAGACTGCAGTGTTGGATGGGGAGAGAGAAAAAAAAAAGGTGAATTTCTTAATGAGTCATGCAAGGGCAGGAGTTCTGAAATTTTTTATATTCCTGATTATTTTTTTTTATGTCCTGAAAATCCTTAGTTTTTGTTTTCTCCTGAAAATTTGAAAGAACAATTCACTTTTGAAATTTGACTTTTTTAAATTAAAAGTAGCTGCAAATTGGTGATAGTGAAAATGATAAACTTTCCTGAGTAAGAAAGTTATGACTATCGCAGTTGCAACCCTTCCCACTTCCTCTCCTCCAGAAAAGATAACAGGCAACAATAACTTTCACTACTGAAAATTTCAGTGTTTCTAATGGGCCAAAGGGTGGTTTGCAGTTTCTGCAAAACATGATAGTGTTTCTCTAAATGTCTGAATAAAAATTTTTATACATAATTAATTTAACAAGTTTTCATTTGATTCAAGTGAAATTTCTGTGCAATTCAGAAGATGTGAATATCTCTAAATATTGGTGCAAAGTTGCTGGCATTAAAGATTCTGCTGGTACATTCAAATTTGATTCCTTAACAGCCCATGTTAAAGGTTGTTTAACAGTATCACATGGTTACTCACAGCCCAAAAGGGACTTTTTGGGAAATAATTGCACTGTTACAAAGATTTTCAGATTCATGCATCCACTCCTTACTTCTGTGTAAAGATGTAATCCAATTGTATGAAAACTCTGTTCATTCCATTCCAGTTACTAAAGAGATCTTGAATTGTGTGAAACACTCCCATGTGCCCTATATGTTTTGTACTTACACCAGCAAAAATAAAGTAAAATGGAAGACAGAAGAATCCATTGAAATTTTATAACAAAACATGCAAAACTTGAACAAATAACTGATTTATTAAAGCAGATAAGTCCTTGGTGATTAAAGAAGATATATCGTTCAAGGTCTTAATGTAAGCTTCAAAGAAATTTGACAGTGGTGTTAAAGAAAATAAAATGAAGGAAATTACAGTTGCCCCAATGATACTGTATACAGGAAATGAGAATCTAAAGAAAATCACAAAGAAGCTAAGTGAAATTTGCTGAGTTATATCAAAAATAAAAAAACAGCCTTTGCAGCTTCAATGAAATGTATCAGTGCAATTGTAGGTTTAGGTTGTTTCCCTACGATCAACTTATTCACAATTCTGTTGAATATCTGTCTGTGATGTCCCATTCAGCATAATTTGAAAGTGTAGTTTAAAATTAAATATTTCTTTTTTACTTGATCTATTCTATTTCTGCATTCCAGATAATGACCATATGTGACCCATATTGTACGTACTGAAAAAAAAAAAAAAAATCTTGTCCTGGAATATACGTGTGTGTGTGTTAAAGAATATTAACATACAAGCAATCTACCCTCGTAAACAAACAAATAGGGCCAAAAGCCTCCAGATAAAAAAACAACTATAAAGTGATTAACAAAATGATAAAACGACAAGAAAATATTTATAAAAACATTTACTCAGAACCCCTGGATCACTCACTCTTAGGGAAAGACATCCAGAGGCCCTGAGCATACAAGTTCAGTTCAGGTTTCATGAGAATGCAAAAATCTCAAAAAAGCAATAATGGACATCCAATTTAAAATTTTGTGTTGTAAATTTTAATGCATTCTGTCTTCCCTACCTAAATTGTAGAAAATACAAAAGAGTCGCTCGGATCAAAATTAAACTAAAAAATTAACTATAAAACACCTTACCAAACCAATAATGTTACATGAACTGTTGTATAAACGAAAAAGAATCATCAAAACGAAAACTTAGTCATAAATCTCCTTACAAGATTAAAAGATAGTAACAGTAACATAAATCCTTCCACCAAACCCTTCATGACATAAACCAGACCTGCCAGGTTTTACGGTTTACCCGTAAAATTTACGGAAATGTAACTTGTTTTACGGGCAAAATGTTAATTTTACGGATTTGGCGATTCTCAGAGATTTTTTTTTCTTTTTCTGACGATTTTGCACCCACTATTAAAACTTTTTTTAAACTTAATCCATTCAAAGTAAAGTGCCGATGTAAGTTACAAATAAGTTTTTAGTTACATGTGTTCATTTGGGAAACATTTTGCTGCCGTTTTCCCACGTTTTAGGTTATTGTTTTGCCTTTTTTTAAACACTAGAACACCAACCCAGCTGGGCTTATTTAACCTTCCGTTTGGTTCTCTTCCTCTCTTGTGCACGCTGTTTCCCCCAGCCTTTCTTTTCAGATCATGCATTGTTCATCTCCCGAGTCGCAACTTCTCAGAAGGCCAGCGTGGGGTGTGTCCGCGTTGGAGCAGGTGTCTTTTATCTTTATTCCTCCCAGTTCGAAATGCTATCTCAAAACGTAGTTATCGTAGAAAAAAATTCCAACGGATTTTAAATCTGTGGAATTTTTAACCCCAGATCGATACCCAACATGACGAAATTAAGCAAAAACTGCCAGTTTTGTGAAATTAAAAATGCATTGGGGCATGCATGGTTTCGTAACTTCTTTGGCAATAAATTTGACCTAACGAAAGAATGCTACTATAAGAGGAAGTTTAAAAAATAAAAATAAAAAGTAAGTCCAATGTTCATTCGAGCCAGTGCTGCTCCAGCAATGATTTATTTTGCTGGTTCATTAGTCAGTAAGTTTTCTACGCTTTCGCTTTCGAACCGTGCTTTGTTCATCGCTTGGTAACGTTCATAAAAATGTCTTTGCTTGATTCATTGAAATTAATATGTTGGGGTACATACTAATTCATCTAATCCTTATTGAAAATGGTCAAAGGTAAGGTCAAGACGTAGGAGTGGGATTCATTCTTCTGCCCTTTTGCGTGATGACTTGCGTAAAATCAAAGCATGATTGTGATGAAGTTTGGGTATGCTGTTCAGCACCCATAGTGGACCTATCATATTAAAAATAGTTGCTATCAGCATTCACGGGGACAGTGTAGTAGCACATGCGCGAGATTTGTTTGCTCGCGTTTCAGAATTTTAGCACAATATCTTCCGTGAAAATTGACCGATTTGGATAGAATTTTTAATTATAAAACGACGCGTGTGTGGCAGCTTTTTAATTTAGAAATTAACGGGCACAAAAATGTTCTATAATAAAGCAAAAACACGCAAAATATCAATTAATTCATACTAAGGGATTTGTAAAGAAAACAGTAAAGTATCGGGGAGAACACTGTTGCTTTTGCAAACCCACACTTTTTTGTAGGTATGAAATTTTGGGCTTTTAGTAAACAACTCTGAATTTTAAAATATCCGGATTTTGACAGCACGAGTTTAATCTAGGGAGGAAGTGGATTTTATTTTTTATCTGTTTGAAAAAAAAAAGCGCCATTGGCTTTGTAACTTCTATCAAACCGAATTGAATTGTGTGATATTTAGAGATTTTCATTTTCCAAAACAGTACGTGTATTCTACAGTTTGTCATGTTAGGCAATTTTTTTTTTTTTTTTTTTTTGCAGAGACATAAGATCGGAGTTAAAATCCCGGTTCAAACGTTTTATGCTGTGGTTATGCCGCCACAAAGGGAGCAGGGGACGAGATGGGGAGGATGTCACTGACGAAGTATTTGTATCGTTCCAGTTACGCCTGATGTAAAAGACAGTTGATTTTGTTCCGGCAAAACAATTGTGTTAGTTTACTGCAGGAGAGGGGTTGGTTCAGACATTGATGGACCCAGATTGTTTTTAAAAGGAATGACTAGAGAAAGCTCTATTCGGTAAGATGAAGGGAGGGGGGAGGACAGGAAGAGAAGACAACTATAAAATCAGTGCCATTTGGAAGTATAACGGATGCCGCTAAAGGGATCGGATTTAGTAAAAGACAAGGCATCGATCCGCCTGTGAGGAATGATGGGGAGGGAGGGGACGAACTCAAGGGAATGACATTCGTAACTAAAACCTAAACCTTTGTTTCAAGATGAAAGAACCTTTCAGTTGCTCTCTGCTTTCCTAGCTGACCAGCTCGAATCGGATAACTCTGTAATCGGTATTTTTTCCTCTACTATAGCAGTTTTTACTTACATTTTTTTCCCGAGTGGTAATAAATTTAGTATTAGTGATTCGCTATGAGCAGCAACATAAAAGGGGAAAAAAAGTACTATAAAATATTCCGTGATTCGTATTCTGCAGAATTCCTGTGTATTGCGAAATCTTCAAGAAAGGAAAATATGCGTTTCGCGCTATGTGCTGATGCAATTTCAACATTTCACATGGTGGAAGGAATGATATTACAAATCATATTTCTAGTGACAATCATAAATATAACGTTGACTGTGTGGGGGAAAAAATAACAAAATTAACTTCCTTTGTTAAAAGTTATAATGAACTCTATGCGATTCGTACAAAATGTTTGTTCACTTCATTTTTAGTTGAACATAATTTACCAGTTAGTGTCTCTGTCACTCTTACTTATTTAATTTTTTTTATTTGACTGTCTCATCGTCCGTGTCTCCGTAAGATAAAAACCTAACGTGAAAATGGTTTGTTTTTGAAAATATTTTAGTATGTTTCATGACGGCGTGGGACACGATCCCTTTGAAAGGGTAGAACATCCTTCCCTTTAGATGCAAACTTATGTAAAAGTAAATTTTTATCACTTTATAGGTCATAATGATAGCGTAGTAATGAGAAATTATGTATAGAATTTATTTTAATCTATATGAATGTGCCGATAAATTTAAACATCTGTAGACACTTCAATTAAAAGTTGATGGTTCATTTGGGTAACATCATTTTTTAAGTCTATATGTTCGGTACATTTAATCAATATGCGCGACAAGTAATTTAAGCGAATATATCGATTAAATTGTTTTACGGATTTCTGTTTCTGAAAGTTGGCAGGTCTGCATAAACATAGTCATTCATAGAAAGTCACGATTAAGACTCAAATCCAAGTTGGTATAACAATTAGGGTGATTCAAAAAATTAAAAAATAGCCAAAATTTCAAACTTTGAAATTTTGCCAGGCACATTTTGTTCTCTTATTAAAAAAAACAAGAAATGCTGAATTTGATGAAAATTAGACAGTTTTTATAGGTGGCGCCGCCACCTGGAATTTTAAAAATTATGTGTATTTGTCTTATAGCGCTCAGCAAACACTACACAGGTTATTTAAAAAAAAAAAAAAGTTTTTATAATTTTATGAAATACAATCTTATATGGTATAGTATAGTGTAGTTAGTATACCTGTTGAGTGTTGACCCTGAAATTTCATCAGTAATCACTTTCCTATAAAGTCGTTTTTCTGAAGTCTGGGAATTTTTTTCTATGATCTGCTACAACTTTCAGCAAATACTGTTTGTTTTTGGTCTTCATCATTTGAGTGTAGATTGTTATATTCAGTCATTAGGACGACCCCTCTTTCCACCACATTGTTCACCACATTAATGCCCCTGGCAATGCCTTCTGCAGTTAAGTAATTTTTGTTTTTATGCCATTCCTCTGGGTCAGTGATAAGAAATTCTCTTTTAATGCCCATTACATCAAAGAACCTCGGCGAGTTTGAAGAAACAAAATGTTCTGAGCTTTTCTCGGTGATAGCATTTGCAGCGAGTGTTGCTTTCTTTGCAATATTCTCCAGGTCCAGACTTTCATCAGAAAGTGCTGCAACCATTTTGCATTTTGTTTCTGTACTAACATTCCTATCAAAGCAAGAGAAACAAGTTCTTCTCCAATATACCAAAGATGGGAAAGGGCCTTTCTGATTGCAACACAAGCAATGCTTTTATTGATCTTGTAGTCTTGAAGCTTCTTCAGGGTAATCAAGTCATTGTTCAGAGCAGCAGTTGGAAGAGGGGCAAGAAACCACATTTTCAAGTAGATGCAGGAAACAAGGATTGCAAGGTCTCATAGTCCTTCTTTTTTAGTAGTAAGTCGGAATTGCTCCTTGAATATCCATATCTTGATGGCATATATGGCTTTTGCCATCCATTTTGCCCTGTGAAGTGCACCTGGAGCCATAAAGTGTACCGGTACCTCATGAGAAGGAGAACTGCCCAGGAAAATTATTACCAATTCAAAGAGCTCCTTGTATTTGTCACAGGGTTGTTCAAAGAGGAGCATTTCTCTAGCAAATGCAATGATGTTGTCCTTGCAGTCTGCTACAGCTTGGGCTGTGAATTCGTCAGTGATGGATGTAGTGTATTTGCTCTTCTCAATGGATGTCCAAGCCAATTTAAAGCACTTGAAAAGGAGAATATTGGGGCCAGAAGAAACACTAACAAGTTTTCTGACACAGCTTCTAACACAATTTTTGCTGATGTGATGCCTGCATGTCTGATGCAGAAGTTTCTTGTCAAGGTTATGTTCAATCAAAATTCATGCTCTGTTTCTCTGACCAGTGTTTGAGGCCATCGTATCAAAGCACATAGCTTTTACATTTTGGTTTAATCCCCAATGCTCCAGTGTTTTGTAGACTGCTGTTGCCTGACCAGTACCAAAGGAAATTTTTGGCACCCCAAGCAGCTGCTCCAGGTCTTTTCCCACGACCAAAATGGGTAGTCTGTCGACTACGTCTGCTCTGGTTATATCTGGCAAGAGCTTGCTGTTCCAGTGTACTGTAAGTGGTACTGTTGGAGAGAAATTTTGGGTGATACATTTAGCTGTGTTCTTAGCCCATCGAATAGAGCTAAAACTTATGTTAAATTCAGCTGGATCAACCTCAAAAGAACCAGCTGCTTACACATGTATAGCAGTTGCCTTTCGATCGCTTACATTTGTCCTTTCAAGCGTAGATGCTAGTTTGGGCAAAACCACTTTATCTTCAGTATTTTTCGACTAGGTCCTGGGTCGGTCAAGGCTACGGAATGTAACTGAATCCATAGTATCTTCAGTTTCGGAACCGGAAGATGATAAAAGGAAGACATCACAGTTGATTGGTTTTATCCTATTTTTCCTTCCATTCCTCAAACTTCTTGGCTCTAGCTGAAGCAGCGGGTTTTTTCTTTGCAAGTGCAGTGTGAATTCCTGCTATTCTTCCACGACATGATTCTTCCTATTGTGCCAATGGAGAAATTTCCTGTCTTCGGGAATTTTAATCGTTAATGCATCGGCATTAGCTATGTCGAAAAGGCCATTCAGGCTTTCTTTAAAAGCTTCTCTCTTTTCAACGTGCACTTTTCCTTTTTTGTTTTTTGCTCTTTATCAACATTTTCCATTCTTGGAATAGTTTTTCTGCTTCCTCGATGACTTGTTTCTCGAGACGTGTTGGCACCCTAGCCTTTTCCCAGATTGACAAAACAGTTTCAGTAACTTCTGTGGCACTCTCATGAACAGTTTTCTTTTGAATCAGATGATGATGAAAGAAATTTGTAGCAACATCTTGTTTTGATTATAGTTTACTTACAGAAATTGCCTCTGCTAACTGTCCAACCAACCACACTTCGGTATCTTTTCTCGTTTTATCTTTTGCCATCATGATCCAATCACAATTTACATCAGAAATCACAAACGCATTCTTCGAAATAATGCAAAACAACTGAACAACACTTCAGCACAGCAGCTAGTTTGCAAACTAACTTCTGGCTTGGTGCTCCTACACATCCCAATGTCACTCCAGCACTGTGCCGTTGTGTGATGTCAGAATACCGGGTGTTTTTGTTCATAAGATACTGCTACAGAAATCTAACGTGACAGAAGATGCGGCGTGTAAATAAATGATTTTAGATGGAGTTTTAATAATGTAATAAGCTTTTTTTATTGTAAAGGTTATTATTCACGAAACGTGATGTATTTGACCGCTGGTCGTCACCTCTAAATGTAATACATCTTAATAAAATTTTGCATGGCACAGTATTTTGTGTAAAAACTTTTCGGAAGGTGCCCCATTAAAAAAAAAAATCAGAAGTTCGAAAAAATGAATCACTATATATATAACTTATGCACCCTGTGTGTGTGTATATATATCTATACATACAGGGTGCATAAGAAAGTTCCTTTAGCCTGAAATAACTTCAGAACGGAGAGAGGTACAGTTATGCAAGTGAGATAACGGTATATTAAAGTGACTACGCCCGATCGAATGCAACCAATAGCAGCGCCCCTAGTGGTGGAATGCAAAAGTTAGTCATTGCAAATCGAAAACGAAAGGAGAGAGCAAAATTTCAAATTACAAAGTTGTAGAGCATCAATTAATTAGTACAAAACAATATTTGTTTCACATTAATAAGATAAATTGTCGCCTGAATACCCTAAAATGTCCGAAATCGATGCATGACCTTTTGTGTGAACGTTTGAAGGAAACAGGCATAGATATGAGCAAATGCACACAATTTATTGCATAAATACGTACTTATGTCAATACAGTTTGATGACGTCAGACAAAACAAAAAAGGCAAACTGGCGCACAGTGATAAAAAGTTATTGTCTAGTATGTTCGAAGAGTTTGCCATTGCCCACGATACACATTTGTATTCGTGAAAGTAACTCTGCATGCACATTCCTCAGCATGGAAGATGTCACACTATTGCAAGCATCTGTAACACGACGACGTAGATCCAGCAGACTTGTAGGCGCTGTTGCATACACCCGATTTTCTACGTAACCCTGGAGGAAGAAATCCAACGGAGTGAGGTCCAACGAATATGGAGGCCATTCAACAGCCCCACCATACCCGATGATTCGTTGCCCAAAACAATCTGAGAAAGTGTCTCACTGCTGCTGGCTAGTGTGCTGGGGCACAGTCATGTTGGAACCACAAGGAACATAATGCGGACAGGGGAATGTCATCTAAAAAAATCGGGTATGATATCCTGTAATAGTTGGAGGTATCTCTGTCCGTTGGCATTCGCAGTAAATAAGCACCATCTTACAATATTGGGAGTGAGTGAAGCTCTCCATTCTTACACAGCGTACGTAGACCTAAACTTCTGATCTGGGTACATCCTGCTACTGGTTTTTATGTCGTAGGTATAGTACAACGTCACAATCTGCATTTGCATACGGCTACATTTGCGAAATGTGAATATGCAGATTCAAATCGTGGCGCATCGATTTCGGACATTTTAGGGTTTTCAGGTGACAATTTTATCTTGTCCATGTAAAACAAATGACGTTTTGTACTAATTTATTGATACTCTACAACTTTGTAATTGGAAATGTTGCTCTATCTCTTTTCGTTTTTGATTTGCAATGGCTAACTTCCGCATTTCGCCATTAGGTGCGCTGGTATCGGTTGCATTCGATCGGGCGTCATCGCTTTACTATACCGTTATCTCACTTTCATAACTGTACCTCTCTCCGTTAGCAAGTTATTTCAGGCTAAAGGGACTTTCCTATGCACCCTGTGTGTGTGTGTGTGTGTGTGTGTGTGTGTGTGTGTGTGTGTGTGTGTGTGTGTGTGTGTGTGTGTGTCTCAGAATGCTGAGTTGTGTACTTTATCTTCATGAACGAAGAAAACTGCACAGTGTAGTCAGCGCTCTAACGGTCATGTGGATGGGTTCTTGATCAAGCTATGCCACATGGTAGGTACCATTGTTATTTCTAACCGTAAGCTTATAAAAAAAAAAAAAGCAATTTTAAATGAAAGTTAAGAAGCTTGTTGAGAACACTTACATTTTCCCATCGTGTCATTAATATTATAATAGCTTGTAAATAGGTGTATGTCACTTGTTCAGCAAATACAGTCTATCCTTGCTATTTGCATGAGAGAAAGTGTAACCCATTTTTTGTCATTCACAGCACCTTGTGGGTATTCATGGCTATGCTCAGTAGGGGAAAAAAATCTCGAAACATGCACCCCACAGCTTTGCAGATGAGTTCCAGCAAGAAGAGGTTGCTTCCTCATTATCACTATTTTAATTTTGTTTATACCTACCTTTGTTCAGCATCCCGTCATCCTCATTTTTGCAGTGTTACTGTTTTTTACGCTTTCCAACCGTAAGTTGAAGCGTATATGCTCCAGTTTGTCCGTCTGTCCACACAATAACTCACGTAAAAATGGTTCGATTTTGATGAAATTTTTGTATGTGGTAGAGGACCACCTGGGGACGAACACTATTTAAAATGGGTGAAGTGGAGTCAAAGGTCATGACATCTGAGAGGGATCCATTCCATTGCCCTTATGAGTCATACCGTGCGTAAAAATGGTTCAATTTCGATGAAATTTTAGTATGTGGTAGGGGACCACCTGGGGACGAATCCTATTGAAAATGGGTGAAGTGGGGTCAAAGGTCAGGACATAAGAGCGGGATGCATTCCATTGCCGTTATGAGGCATAACTTGCGTAAAAATGGTTTGATTTCGATGAAATTTTAGTATATGGTAGGGGACCACTTTGGGCCAAACCCTTTTGAAAATGGACGAAATGGGGTAAAAGGTCAGGACATAGGATCGGGATCCATTCCATCGCCCTTATGCGTTATAACTTACGTAAAAATGCTTCGATTGAGACAAAACTGTATCATGTTGTTCCAGAAGTATACTTTACCGGTTCTGTTGAATATCATTGAAATGGGGTCAAAGGTCAGGTCATAAGAGTGAGATTTATTCTACAGCCATCATCCTCATAACTTGTGTAAAAACTTGAGTAATGATATCTGGTATGTTGGAAAGCGTATCATAATCAATGCATTGTGTGATTTTACTAATTTGTTGTAATTAATAATGGCATTCAAGCATAGTGCAAGTGTGCCCAAGTGCAAGAAGACTGATTAGCCTCAGTGTTTAAGTACTGTCTAGCTAAACTTCTTTCTGGGATGTGTGTAGTGTCTATCTGTCTCAAATTTGGTGTGAATGAATCCACCATTCAGGTGATCTGCTTATAAGGAAGATATACATAGCACTGTACATGAATCGGCAGCAAAACGTGCAAAAATTACATCTGTGATTCGTGATGAGGCAATAGAAAAAAAGTGAAAAATCGTTTAAGTTTGTAAATTAATGAGATGGTGGGTTGTTAAAAAAAATGTTGTGGATACCACTACTATCTGCCTTTAAAAGCCAAGCAAATCTACCCACATGTCACAAAGTCCCCCCCCCCCCCCAAAAAAATACTGGAAGGCCATCTCTGCTATATCTGGCTTCCTCACTTCAAGAACTAATATGACATGAAAAACATTAAACTTTCCAGTGAGCCTGGTTCAGATGATGCCGAAGCTGCTGAAGTATGTTAAAAATACCTGCTTCAGCTCATGGAGAAATAAGTATTTATGGATTTACTGATTTTCGGGGTTTTCAAGGAACTTAACCCCCACAAAATAGTGAGGATTAAGTGTGTAAATGTCACATGTAAATTTTTCAAATAATAATAATGAGTAATTTAAAAAAAAAAGTTGTTGGTATGCATCAAGTGACTGATCTTAAGGTATGGAGTTTAAGATGAGGTTATTTTTCCTTATAAGCATGTAGTTTTGCCATTTTTATATCATGCTATGAGTGAAGTTGAACAGTCTCCATTTTTACCCTTCCTTGGTATTACTTTTTTCAATTTCAGGTATTTGGGAAGTTGATCACCACTGAAGCAGAGGAGGTAGAAGACCAAAGAAATTTTAAAGACCAAGACATTGACAGGCCAACAGAAATACAGTCAACTGTTGACACTAATGATTTGAAAGAACATATGGTAGGGATATTATTTTCACGAAGTAAACTGACTCACCTCCAAAAGCAGGTTTGTTGTTCTCAATGTTTCAAGTATTAATTATTTGGAGCATTTGCTAACATTATGCTTCACATTGTGAAACTATAGAAGTGCATGATTGAGTCATGTTTCTTTGTTTCATGGAAGCATTTCAATTGTCTATGCACTTGCATGACTTGTAAGCATGTTCTGTCTAATAATTCTTTGATATTTCTTTGCTTTTTGTGCTTTGTCAGTGCTACTGCCTTAACTAGATTAACTGCCTTAAACATAACTAAATTACCATAACAGCATACCTGCCAAGTTTTACAGTTTACCTGTAAAATTTATGGAAATTCTACTTGTTTAACAGCTAATTTACTTTCAAACTTTTGTCTTTTTGTTTAAAGGTTAGTACAATTTTGAGAGGAGAATAAGTGGCCCTAAGGACCACAGCACCTGCATAATTCTGATTTATTAGGGAAATTCAAAAGTCATTGCCATTTTGAAGAGTTGTCCAGTGTCAGGCAATTACTAAATGTGCATGCGTTATGCAGATAAAAACAATGCATGGCCAAAAAACCGGTATCGTCTAGTTGGTATAAATAGAAGCACAGGCTGCTGTGATTTATTGTAAAATTTTCTGCTGTTAAAAGCTATGGATGACAAATACATTACCCCAGTTCTGTTACAATATTTCTTTTTTTTTAAAGTTGTCTGCTGAAGTAAGGGAAATGTGTGCTGTGGAAGGCAAAAAGGAGCAGTGTCTGAAAGAGCAGCACAATTTTGGTTTCTCACTGCATTAAAAATCTCAACTGCAGCTTTGAAGGCAAAGCACATGCCAGAGGGCCTTTGATGATGAATTCTGAAGCTGTATGCCAAGCTGTAGAGTCAAACCCATGCACAATCACTAGGCAACTGTCAAATGAACTGAAAATACGACAACTCACAATTGTTTGCAAACTGCATGAGCTCAGCGAGACGCATGAAAGCTGTTGACAAATATCCCATGAACTGACAGCTGTTCAAGCTTAGTGATGCGTGCATGTGTTTTGCCAATTTCTGGAAAATCCCCAGGACAACTGTTTCTTTAAGCGAATTGTTGCATGTGATGAAAGATGGATATTTCTCTGGAATCTCTGTATGAGAAAGCACTGTTTAGATCCCAAAAAGCCACCAGAGCCAGTCCTAGAAAGGGGATAATTTGAGCACAAAGTTATGCTATGTATATGGTGAAACTTTGAGGGTGCCATTCATTTGGAATTGGTTCCAGAAGGCTGAGGCATTAACGCACAGCTGTACTGTAGTTAGTTGAAGCAGATGGATGCTGTTTTAAGCTAAAAGTACCCTGCCCTAGTGAACTGAAAACGAGTTATCCTCCAACAGAATAATGCTCCTGCTGTTCATGCCCAGTCAACTAAGGAAAAAAGCACAGGAACTGGAGGGCATTGAGCTAATACGCTGTTTATAGTCCAGAATTTGTGCCTTTGGACTAAATCTTATTTTGGTCCATGGCAAATTTCCTACGTGAGAAACACTTCCAAAACATCCTCAATGTGGAATTGGAGTCAGACTTTTTGTGTGTAAACCAAAGGAATTTTTAGCACGTAGATTCAAGATGTGGCATTGTTCTTGAACAGGGTGTCTACTGATCATAAAAGTAATGAAAAAGTAAGGACATTGAGTGGGTCGTCGTGAAATTGTCTTTTTTGTTTCAGCACCTAAATGAATACAAGTTTGTTGCACCTAGAAGAAAATACGAACCGGCACCCTTATAAACCGACATGTAGTCGATGCCCCATGAAAGCGAAAAGCACTGCCGACACAAGCAAGAGTACAGAGTGACAAGAATGCCTGGTAGAAGCCAGCGACATCAATTTATGCAACTTACGGACTTTGAGATAGGCCTGATCATCAGGCTGAAAACCGCAGGGTGGTCGGCACACCGTATAGCCCTCCATGTGTATCGTTCTGACCAATACCGTCCGACCGTGTTGGGAGCAGTGGACACATGACGGCACTGCCACACGGCGGATTGGCTCTGGACAGACAAGAACTAAAACAACTCAAAGATAAGAAAAGAAAGCTTATGGAAAACGCAAAAGAAGCAGCTGAAGTTCTAGATTCTGAGATAACAAGTTTAGCTAGGATATTTAAACACTGAGTCTTTCATTGTGGAATTTCAGTCTCTATAAATTTTGTGAATTCATAGTTTGTATATTGCCTTAGTAAAAAATTTGTAAGTTTTTACAGCATTACAATGTTAAAAGAATTTGTGTATTAATAGATGTAATGATAAATATTTTTGAAAATAGCCATACTCCATCCTAGATGAGAGTTTAAGAGTTTAATGTTTTTATTTCTTTAAACACATAGAATTTGGTGAATGGCATAGTGCAAATCATACATAATTACATTGTTCATGTTAACAAGAAATTTTAGTGACATAAGAATTACATTCAGCTTTCATCTCAACTGGCTTTCAGGTAAGAGTTCATTAAAAAAAACAATCCCCCCACCCACCCACCCCCATATAGCCATTTTAGCAGCAATGATATTATACACACATCAGTTTTGCCTAAATTATTGTTGCATGGAATTAATTTCAGTGTTTGTAAAAATAAAAAATAACCTGGGATCTCAAGCCAAGGGTACTAGATTATGAGTCTAGAATGGCTGTCGTTGTGCCATGCATTGTCGAGAAGTCATTAATTTAACTGAAGATTTCATGGAAAAGTCATGAATTTGGTTCATTGGAAATCAGTAGACACCCTGTTGAAGACAATTTTTGTGGATTTTTATAGACCAGTGAATCCCTTTGTATCTGCTGTTTTTGTAGCTATGGAGTACGGTAATGTCATCCATAGTACTGGGTGTCCCCACTCGCTACCGAAGCCGGCATTTCTTTAATAATATTAACACCAATGAAGATGTTAAAACGAAATTTGAAGTGGACTTTCCTCATTTCGTGCGAATGTTGATGACATCACACATGTGCTGAAAGTGACCACCATTTGCATCCAGACAGCATTGAACCCGGTGCACCATGTTGTGGAAAGTCCTTGCCAGTACGTCCGCCGTTACTGCCTGAATTTCTTCAGTGATGTTTGCTTTCAAGACATCTATGTTTTGCTGTTTCTTTTGGTAAACTCTCCCTTTTAGATACCCCCATAAAAAGTAATCTGGAGGCGTCAAATCGGGGGAGCACGGTGGCCAAAAGACCCTTTGAAATAATTAGGTATCCGAAAAATGACTGAATTTCGGCCATAAGGGTGTGTGATGTCACTCTATCTTGCTGGTGATATCCAATGGAGTGTTCTTCGTCGTCTAATTGATTTACAAAGGTGTTCAAGATTTCTATATATGCAGCTGTTGTGTTGGTTGTATCGAAGAAGATGGGAACAATTATGTGGCGCCGGGTCACCCCACACCAAAAACCAATTTTCTTTTGAATGGAGGGGTTCTTCATGTATAATGTTAGGATTTTCACTGGCCCAAATACAGAAATTTTGAGAATTGATGTATCTGGACAGGTGAAACCACGCCTCATCTGAGAACCACATGTAGTCCTGAATGCCCAGAATTTTCTGAAGAAATGTCTGAAACCATCGACAATATGTCACTCATTTCATGTTGTCAGGCTCTTTCAGTTCGTGGATCACGAAGATACGGTATGCATGAAGCTTCGCTTTTTCACAGCACATTGACAAGCACTTTCGGACAACCCTGTTCCCTGTGACAGTCAGCGAAGTGACTTCCTGGGAGATGCAAGTAGTTGGCCCTTTACATTCTGGATCGTTTCCTCGGACATTTGTGGACGACCTCCTGCATAGTCATCTAATAAAGTCCC
Organism: Macrothele yani; assembly: GCA_039090855.1. Taxonomy (NCBI): domain Eukaryota; kingdom Metazoa; phylum Arthropoda; class Arachnida; order Araneae; family Macrothelidae; genus Macrothele; species Macrothele yani. Next base: position 48,539,622 of record CM077004.1, read on the forward strand.
CTTGGTTTACAATTTCTTCTACAATGCCCAAATGGTGGACTTGCTCGGCAGATGTCTGCCTGCAAACCTCTCCAGGAATTGCTGTTGATAAGACTTTATCGATTCTGTTTTCCAGTAAGTGCGAACGATAAACACTCACTCTTCCAGAGTATACAGATACATTTTTACACATACACGAACAGCCACGAGCAGGAGCACTCCACTCACTATCAACAACCGTATTTTGTAGACACGCTCAGCGAAATGGCATAACAAAGCAGCAGAGAGGTGCATCTGGCTGGCTGGTGGACTGCTTCTCAGTAAGGCCACACTTTTGGATTGTGTCTTCCACTAAGGAGCACTGGCTGTCTGGATGCAAATGGTGGCTGCTTCCAGCGCATGTTGTGATGTCATCACATTTCGCACAAAATGAGGTAAGTCCACTTCAAACTTTGTTGCAATATCTTCATTGGTTAACATCGTTAATAGAAACTTACTCAAAGGTTGTCGCTTCTTGGCACATTTACTGCACGTATCTTTCCGGCTGGACTTGTCATACTGTGTGATAGGCCTTATGTGGTCGTCGTATCTCTTTCCCTGTGTCTTTAAATATAATCTTGCTATTTTTGTTTTTGAGCCAACATCTTACAACTACATTCACATATTTCTTACATACGGACATCTTTCATTATCTTCAGCATATATTAAAAACTCTATGCAGAACTTACTCATCGTTCATTATACAGAACCCTTTAGTCATTCGTCAAATACATTTTAACCCTAACTCTCTTGGTCATTAAATACCGTCCATGGCTTATTATTCACAACATCCATATATACATAAATTCGCATTAAAAACTGCCTTTTATATACACTATTTACTACACCCTTATTTTTTCACTCAATTAATTTACTCGCTGGCTCATCACTCTTCCTTTTACCGTACTTAGTTTTCTATGGGAAACATGATACGCCTAACCACTGACACAGCAAACCCCACACCCATGACTATGTCTGCCTCTAGTACTTTCTGCCAGTCTCTGGCTGTCTTCAGGAGGCCTGTTTAATCACCACCGTTCCTCTCTGCAGCCGGCAGAGCGAATGATGCAATCATCTCCGGGCTTCTGCTCTATCGTTGTAATTTATGACGTTTGCCTGTGGCGCCATCTGTCCTTTCTTTTTTGGCGAATTTCTGTTCCATTTTTTTCAAGGCCTTCCAATTATCATTTAGTATATTTGAGATGTTAGAATTACATATTATACCTCTATTTTTCTCAATAAGAACCGATTCAGCCATTCTCAAATGTCTTTGTTTTACATTTTTTAATTATTCTAATGTCTTTGAATTTAGGATATTCCTTGTTTTCCAATATCCTAAATTCGAAGACATCAGAATAATTAAAAAATGTAAAACAGAAAGACATTTGAGAATGGCTGAATCGGTTCTAACTGAGAAAAATAGAGGTATAGTATGTAATTCTAATAACCTAAATATACTAAATGATAATTGGAAAGCCTTGATAAAAATGGAACAGAAATTGACCAAAAGAAAAGACAGATGGCGCCATAGGCAAACATCGTAAAATACGACAGAGCAGAAGCCCGGAGATTTCATCACTTGCTCTGCGGCTGCAGAGAAGAACGGTGGTGATTCAACAGGCTTCCTGAAGACAGCCAGAGACTGGCAGAAAGTACTAGAGGCAGACATAGTCATGGGTGTGGGGCTTGCTGTGTCAGTGGTTAGGCGTATCATGTTTCCCATCGAAAACTAAGTAGGGTAAGAGGAAGAGTGATGAGCCAGTGAGTAAATGAATTGAATGAAAAAATAAGGGTGTTGTAAATAGTGTATATAAAAGGCAGTTTTTAATATGAATGTATGTATATGTACATATGGATGTTGTGAATAATTAGACGTGGACGGTATTTAACGACCAAGAGAGTTAGAATTCAAATGTATTAGAAGAATGACAAAAGAGTTCTGTATAATGAATGATGAGTGAGTTCTGTATAGAGCTTTAGAGTTTTTAATATGTGCTGAAGATAATTAAAGATGTCCATATGTAAGAAATATGTGAATGTAGTTGTAAGATGTTGGCTCAAAAACAAAAATAGCAAGATTATATGTAAAGACACAGGGAAAGATATGACGACCACATAAGGCCTATCACGCAGTATGACAAGTCCAACCGGAAAGATACGGGCGGTAAATGTGCCAAGAAGCAACAACCTTTAGGCGAGTTTTTATTAACGCTGTTAATTATAATTTGCACGTAAAATATGAGAACAATTTTTAGGAATATGTATGTATTCTCAGGTTGTCTTCTGTTAATACATTTATTATCTTCTGTTAATATGTTATATTATTAAAGAAATGACTGGTCCAGTAGCAAGTGGAATACCCTGTACAATGCAGGAGCTTTGAGTACATCATTTGACATGATGAAGAAAATTTTGAGGACTTAACGTTAACCACACTTCTGTTATACTGTTACACCCTGGTGTGGTCGAATTAAAGATGAAATAACATTTTAAGAATTTAGCAGGGTAGTTTGCCAAGTGGTGGCCATACCCTGGAAGTGAGCATTAAAATTTAGATTATACAAATTAATTCTGGGATTCTTTTTTTGCCAAATCCTTATTGGAGCAAGAGAATTTTTAACCAAACCTTATTAGCCAATCACAGAAAACATATTTCACAGGCACTCAGAATGACTCAATTGTAGGGGTTCGGCACAAAACAGACACATTTAATTAATAAATCAAAAGATAAAGAAAAGTAAAAGGCATCACACACACACACACACACACAGGTGCGCACGTAAGAAATGGGCACTGAATGGCTTTAATATTTATCTGTTACGTCACAGGCTTAGTTCTCAGTCTTGGTCTACAAACTGTCTGATTGCTGACTGACTGCATAAAGCAGTTCTTATTAAATTCAGTTTAACTAAACAGTCGTGTAATTTTTGAGTCCTACTAGAAGTTTAGGCTTTTTACTCTGATTGATAAAGAAGTCACACCGATAGTAAATAAGGGCTGTATTTAGTTTCTTTTGGTGCTGTTAAATTCGATTTCGAATGTAGACAAATAACACCAAATATACAATTGTGCCTGCTTATTTAAATGGCATGCTGACTTGTTGCACTTGCAGGCACAGAGTTTTGCTGACCATGAGCACTTGCCCTCACACATAAAGCATAAATATGATGGGTAATTTTTTTTTTTTTTTTTTTTGAGTGTTTTTTTATAAAGCTAAGCTGATGTTGAATCTTCATCTCTTACTGTGGGATAGATGCCATTTCATCCTCTTCCCCTCTTACTGGGATGGGGAAAGGAGTGTCCTCTTCTCTTCTCCCAAGGAAGGTCAATGATGCTGACCCAAGCTCAGTTGTATGCTCTGGTCTTTCATCTGCCAATTGTGTTCAAGCCTCCGATTTCTCTTTCAGTTTGCCATAATCTTGGATTGCTTTAATAACTTTTTTTAGTGGTCTAGTAACGCCTGCCTAAGCAAGCATGCAGACTATTCACCATCGATCTCCGACTTTCTGCGAGGAAGTCGAGCCTTTACTTTAACGTTGGGTGCCCCCTATCCCCTTTTTCTAACAAGGTATTTCTACTTATTGTAGCATAGGCCACATATTTCTCCTTGGTTGTGAGAGTATGGTTTGATTCCTCCTATCTCATTAGCACAAAGCCAGATCAGAACTGTCAGTTCTCAGCAATTCAGGCAACTCATCCCTAAATCACACAGTCTATCTAATTGGACCCTTTTTGTCTCGCTCCCAGATCAAGACTGCCCTGGTCTCTCTACTCCATATTTGAGGTGTGCCACAAATTTACATACATGCCAAATTTATGGCAAAAGGCTTTTACCACCACATGTGACCTATTAATGCTTTTGAAGAGTTTAGTATTTTGGGTGTTTGACCGTTTTAATGAAATGCTTATGAATTACAGTTTGACTACATCATCCTGCCATATTTAAGTATTTTATTTCCGTGATTAATGTTAGTTCTCAATGGTCGTGTTTACATCATCCACCACCACTTTTTTCATTCCTGCTCTGTATACACGAAAGAGAATTTTCTTCCTGACATAGTTGGCGCTTGCTCGTATCCTTATGGGAGTTCAAAAGGCATTCAATGGCTACCTTTTTCTTTTCTGCTCTTCCTTCCATGCCACTGTGCCCTGCGTGCGCTCTGAATTCCTTTCTCTCAAGTGGCCTGGCCAAGAGAGGAACTGCTTATTGACCTTTTTTTTTTGTGCGTGTGTGTGACACTAACACTCCATGATTTCCAACCCCCTCCCCCCAATTAACCTCATAATTAATCTTCCTCTGTTGACAAGAACATAAGTTGCCCAATTAATTCCAGCATTCACTTTATTTTATTTACACCTATCTGTATACAGAGTTCTTGCTCCCACTTTTTGGCTAATTAATTTAATAACCACCCAGAATTATGCATCAATATTTATGTTGTAAGCAACCATATATATTTAGCATTAAACTGGTGTATAATTTACACTTGTCGAGTGAACTATGGTATAATTCAATGCAACTTACTAGTAAAGGTTATTAAAATCTGTAAATAGTAACACATGAGCAATATGTTGTCTATTCTGTGAAAGACATAGATGTGATGTCAAGGTTCTTTAAGATGATATTCATTTTTGTAAAATTTTGCTTATTTTTGTGAAATTTGCCTATTTTGGTATTTAGAGTAATTTTACAAAAAAAAAAAAAAAACTTTCAAAAGTACACAAAGATCCAAACTGATGTGGATTCGTATATATAGAATCATCATTATCAGATCAGGACTTGCAAAATGCCATTGCTCAGATGCAAAGGTCATCAAAATGGCTGGTCTAGGCAAGAAATCTAGTTGCCTTTCCAGGTATGAAAAACAAAATAAATTCTACACCAACTGAAATTGCCTTGTTCTGCTTATGCAGCAAAACAGTCTGAATATTTAAAGCCTCTTACACTGAATTTTTATTTTACTGAAAATATTTTTGTGAATACACAATTTCAGCTTTAAACTTTTTTGTGAAGCTGCTGCCCAATGGTATCAAATGCTCTTGGTGATGCACCTGTAATGTGAGGGTTGTACCGAAAGTAATGCAAAAGTGGGCATAATGTGTTTATTAACTGGCAGAGGTCATTCAAATTGCACATGTTGGTAGAGTAACTCTTCCACTATAGTAAGCCTTCTTCATTTCAGGTAAATAATGGATTTCAAGCAGAAGCAATGTGCCATCATTGAGTTCTTGATAAAGGGAAGGGTGCAAGCTGTCCAACATTCACAGAAGGATACAAAATATTTACAAAGATGACACCATTGAAGAGTGCAATGTGCACAGATGGAAGAAGTTTGAAAAAGGGGAAACCAGCATTGAAGACAAACCACACAGTGGGAGACAATCATCTGCGACCATTGACACAAATCGTCAGCGAGTGGATGAATGGATTAGATTCGCATGGAGAGATGTCACAATCCATGACCTTGTTGCACAACTGGACTGTGGTCACAATGCAATACAGAAGATGGTGGAAGGCATACAGTGTGTGCAAAGTGAGTACCTCGGCAGTTGACCCCTGATTTGAAGGACAGAAGAGTGGAAGTCTGCCCTGATCTACTAGAAGCATTTGAAGCCAATGAAGATGCAATTTTTTTTGTCTGATCTGGTGACAGGGGATGAAACGTGGGCATATTTTTCACAATCCGGAAATGAAGAATCGACCCATGGAATTCAGTCGCACTTCTTCACCAAGGCCTAAGAAGTTAAAGAGCCGGCGATCAGCATAGAAAATCTTGGTGACTGTTTTTTTGGGATCACAAGAGTGTCATTCTCCTTGATTTTCTGTAACGTGGCGGCCATACCATGACCAGCGAGCGGTACATTGAGACATGTAAGGAGGAAAAGACCGAACAAGAATCTGAAAAGTGTCCACATTTACCATGACAATGCAAGACCATGCACATCTTTGACAACCAATCAGGCGATCAGCAAATTAGGCTGGTCTGTGGTCTCCCAGATCTGGCGATCTTGACTTTCACTTGTTCGGTCCAATGAAGGACAGTCTCCGAGGACAGCGATTTGATGACACAGACAAGGTGAAAGTAGCTGTGTAGAAGTGGGTACAACAGCCCATACCTGACTTTTTTCAAAAGGGATTCGAGAGTTTGGTCCAAGGAAGGTGCAAATGCGTCGCTTGTAATGGAAACTATGTTGAGTCGTACCTTTGTATAGAGAAAAAGTTACTCTACCAATATGTGCAATTTGAATGACCTCTGTCAGTTAGTAAAAAAGTTGTGCCCACTTTTGCATTACTTTTGGTACAACCTTCATATATCATAGTTCTGGCAGAACATAGTTGCATGTATTATTTTTGACTAGCTGAATTGTACTTGGTGCTGCCTGGGTTTAACATTTAAGATGCAGCCTGTAGATTCAAATTTTTACTGCAATGAATTATTATTTTGTGAGTGCCACCTGCTGAATGAATTCTTCTAACCAAAAAAACAAAAAGCTTTAGTTTTTTTATGCACATTATGCGTGTTAACCTTGTTAGCGCTGTTGTAACGATATCTTTGGAATCCAGGTATACAGAAAAAAATTTTTTATGCGTTTATAGTATCTCTTTATAAACTACATTTGTCCATTAGTTGCTAAAATGTTTTTCACTGTCATTTCCACTTCTCTTTCCACAATTCTAGCATCAATGAATTTCCTCTTTCAGAAGTCATGGAATGAAAATGAGTTTGACAAACACACCCTTTGTAGTCCTGTATAAAACATAAGTCAAATAACTTGGCAATGATTTTTTTCAGACCGATAGAAAAGTACTGTTTTTTTTTTTTTTTTTTTTTTTTTTTGCATCGGGAGAGTAACGCATGCATTACCAGAAAAATAATTGGAATCACCTACAGTATAGCAATGCCTAAACGAGTCTTTTTAAACTTCTCAAAATGCATGTGTGGCAGAAATACTTTCAAGTGCCAGTGCATTCAGGTTCATGTAAGCACTCCCAGCTATATGTCTGGGTTCCATAGAAACAGCATGGTGTAGTTAATATTCTTGCTTGTAGCAAGCCCACAAACCACAAGTTTTAACTTGAAATTTCTAACTGCGACTCAGATTGAAAAATAATCTACCAAATTTTGAAGTGTCTGCTACAGTTTCCTAACTAGTTATGGCCAGCTCACACCAATACACTACAGCATCAATGCAATACCAATACAACACATCAAGTTACCTTCTCTTTTATTATTTTAGATAAAGCCAGTAAAATTGTTGCAAAATGTTTGATATTCCCTAATAATAAAGGCATTGTCATCAGAAAATTATGAATTACTTTAGAAGAAAGAAAAGAAACTGGTGTAATTTTTAAACTATACTGTTTTTAAAAATTTGTTCCTCACTGGGGTAGTATGTCAGCCATGTTCTTTATGCTGTTAGGTTATTATAAATAAATGTTCATACTTTAAGCATTATTTTGCATAAACTTCTTCTAAATTACTGGATGCCATCTACATTTTTTAAATGTTTATATTTCAGGTTTGTGCACATATAGTTGCTGCAATTAGGAAAGAAGCCATCAGAGTTAGAGATGAGTGGGAGATTTCATTGTGCAGTAAATCTCAGTCTGTTGAAGAACTCCCGAAATCGTCAGATGCGTATTGTTTTGAAATGTTATCCATGGTTCTCGCACTTAGTGGTTCCAATGTTGGTCGATCGTATCTTGCTCAGCAGGCAGGTCTCCTCAGAGACCTATTCAGTCTACTTCATACAGGTTCTGCCCGTGTTCAGAGACAAGTTAGTAATTCAATTTACATCATAGACATTTTTGTTGTTGTTGGAATCGTATGCCTATATTCACTATGTTAATGTTGAAATTACATTTTCTGTATATTGACAGCAGCTGTACTTAGTAGCAATAAAAAAGTAACATTGATTTTTGAAATGATGTATGGAATACATTTGTGTTTGGAAAAGTATTGCTTATTATCTGGTAGGATGTTATGTAGATTATAATTCTTGGCTTACAGATTAGTACACCATACCGGCCTCATTATTATGGTACAAATTTATCTTATTTCTGACTTCAAAATGTTATTTAATTATCATCCATGTGGCTGACATCTTAGAAAACTTTACAATTGTATTGCTATCTAGCGAAAATTATTCCTGTATCTCACAAATCAGGCTACCCACTTATGTTATGGTTATACCATCCAGAACAATATAACAAATGTGTTTTAAATGTTAGACAAGCTCTCTCTGAAATATATATCAGTATTGAAGATTTTTTGTCTCATTTAAAGTAATTGTACCTTAAGACTGAACAAAAACAGGTATAATCAATAAGATTGGTCAAAACACACAGTCGGTGAGATTGGTAATTTTGTACGAGATTGATCAAAACATACATAATCACTTTAGGTGGATTGAAAATTACCCAGTTGGTAAGACAGATCAAACAGACATTATCAGTTGATTGATTCTTGTCTGAAGTGTAAACTTCTCTATGCCTTTCAAAAACAGGTTGGTGCTCGTAAGACTCTGACAAAATGTTCCCAAACAATTCAGTCCATTTTCGGTTAATTATGATATGCTAATTAAACCCCCAAAAACGTAACTTTGATTAAAATTTATAAAGTTCACTTTTCAAAATCCAAAGCATTGCTCAGTTTTGTTATGACTACATAACATTAAGTAATTTACACTAAAATATGTATCATTATGACAGGTAATCAGGTGCATGCTAATATCACAGGACAGTAGTCTACAATGTTTTTAAGATTATTGCTGCAGGCAGCTGTGCAGTGACGCATTGACGCAGTTTTTTTTAATTCTATATGATTACTTAGGAACATTAAGAATTGTGTGATCATGATCATATGTAGAGGATTTTAGGAAGGGAGTGTCTGACCCCAGGTCTTAAACAACCCTTAGAAATAGGGGGCTAGGCGATTTGGGCTAGGGTGCTTGATAGAAAAGTGACACGAAAGCGAAGTAGAAAGGGGGAGGAAGATGCCCTTATTTATTACGGGGGGGGGGGGTAGTACCCGGGGTTTGACGGCTTAACGCGCCCATCCGACGCACAGTGGATGTTTAGTGGATCGAGCGTTCGTACCTGCCTGGGATTGAACCTGAGGTCCTTTCTGCGGCAGTCATAAACATTGCCCACTAGGCCACCCGCAGCAAAACATTAAGATTGCGATTTTTATTTGGAATTGTATGCCTATATTCACTATGTTAATGTTTGATTAGTTTAGAAAACTCGCATTTGCACTGTTAGTGATGCTCTGAATATGATAGGCTAATATATAATTCAAAATTTATATAGTAGAAAGAAAAATATTGTGCAACTCTTCCATGCAAAAATTGTGATTTTTCAATATTGCGTAAGTGGGATTGGATTTTCTCTATGTTTCATACAGAAAATTTTTAATATTAAATTTTGTACACGTGATGCAAATGTTAACCACTAGCTTTTGCCAGCAAGTTCATTCGCATGGAACTCAGAACATATATTACCTATTATTGGAACTTACTGTCTTGGAATATATTATCGTATGTAGTTACAATGCTTCTGCTTATACCACATTTTTAGTTTGGTTGCTTGTAGTAATTAAAATGAATTGATTTTCCGAGCTTCTGGATAAACAGTCATATAATTGGCCATGAGAGAAACATTCCTGTCTCAAATCTATTCCCAGATATTTGAAGGTTTGCTCCTGGGATTTGTTGATAGTTATGGCAAAAGAAATATTTATGGGAAATTGTAGTCTTTTGAAAACAAAAGGTAAGTATATATACAAACATGTGAAAGTTCATTAATTTCTGTTTCCCGTGTCACTGTTAGCATTGCATACAATGGAGGGATTAAAATGATCTTCATGAATAAGTTAAAACAGTTGAAGTTAAAATAAAAAAAATGGCTTGCCTGTTGAAATGCAAAGTCTTTGTCCACGTTAAATGCGTACTCGTGTTCCATCCATGTTACGCCGATTTAATTGCGTAGTAACGTAATTAAAAGACCAAGGTAAATGAAAAAGACAATAACAAACCTTGAGAAATGAAATGAATGAAAGACAGAATATTATACCGAAATGCAGGCTAAAATTTGATGGTTTGCAAAATGAACTGTCAACAGTAAAATCAGAAGGTTTGTGACAAGAATTGTCAAATATTAAAAAAATTGACTGAACATCGTCCTCCCCCACAATCGCCAAATGCATTTCAGCATGTGTACTCATGCCATCCTCAGTGGTATTTGAACTCTTAATAGCCGATGCTTGGCCACCTCCGTACATCATTATCAACTGACAGCCATGTAGTTGCTCATTTTCCCTGTCATCTGCACTGCGACATTCTGCTTGTGCACCATCTGGTGGCCAGTTGTTTAACTTCACTTCATGTTGTATACTGTTTTTTCTGGGTTTTTTTTTTCTTCTACCCTTTTTTCATTTCATTTCTAATCAGGAAGACATGAAATGAAAAACAAAGTAGAAGAAAAAAACAGTTTGTTTTGCAAACCTTCAAATTTTAGCCTGCATTTTTGTAGTATTCTGTCTTTCATTCATTTTATTTCTCAACATTTGTTATTGTCGTTTTTGCTTACCTTGGTCTTCTAATTATGTTACTATGCATTTAAATTGGCGTAATAACATGAGTATGCATTTAATGTGGACGAAAAGTTTGTATGGGTGGGTGAGCCATTTTTTCAATTTTAACTTCAACTGTTTTAACTTTTATTCAGGAACATCATTTTAATTCCTCCATTGTATGCAATGCTAACGACAGCACAAGAAACAGAAATTAAAGAACTTTCACATGTTCATATTAGTAGGAGATTCAAATTCGTGCAGAAATAGTCAAAAGTAATCAAGGTGGTTGCCTTCTATGCACGATCTTGATAAGAAAAATTGCTCACAATACAAATTTAAATTCATCGGCTGAATTTAAAGATTTTATTGTATATACATGTATAAGAACTTTCAGGTTTCCCTAGAACCCATCGTCAGATACAGAAACAGAAGAATAAATACGTTTAAATATAATGTTACATGACATGATATAGACGTCTGATATTAATATATAATACAATGTCACGTGGCTTCAAATTGTCTAAACAACGTAAGTATCGTGAAATAAAGAAAATAGAATGCAGGTATACATACAATACTGCACTTTAAAAATAAAGGAAAGTTACTATGTAACTAAATTAATTGAGAACAACGCGATTTAGTTAATACTAACTTTCCTTTTTTTTTAAAATGCAGTATTGTATGTATACCTGCATTCTATTTTCTTTATTTCATGATACTTACCATGTGGTTTAGACAATTCGAAGCCACGTGACATTGTATCATATATTAATATCTGAAGTCTATATCATGTCACATAACATTCTATTTAAACGTATTCCTTCTTCTGTTTATGTATCTGACGATGGGTTCTAGGGAAACCTGAAAGTTCTTCAACATGTATATACAATAAAATCTTTAAATTCAGCCGATGAATTTAAATTTGTATTGTGAGTGATTCTTCTTATCCAGATCGTGCACAGAAGGCAACTACCTTGATTACTTTTGATTTCACATGTTCATTTATGTACTTATTAAAAACCACATATACTGACTTCATATTTACAAAATATTGAAATATGTTCATATTATAGTGAAAGGTAAGTCTGTAGGTATCATCGGGATATGGGGTATGTGCGCTATCTGTCCAGGCTCAGTTAGTGTCATAGCTTCAATAATATTGTTATGCAGTGCTTTGACCTGCAATCTTGTGCCAGTGTACAGGTTTGGAGGATTAAAATTGCATAATATAATTGGAGTGCCATATTACTTAAGCATATGAATGTGCAAATGATAATATAGGTACCTACTCAAAATTCACTTAAAATTGAGGCCTTAGCAATCAAGGAAGCAATATCAGGGCATAAGTTTGCACTATGTGCCTGTTTGCTTGGCTGTGTTGGCACGACATGGTATTTTACTGATATTGAAGTGGCAGTGTCTTCCCTTACCCCTCATGGTGCCGGTGCGCGACGTGGCAGTGTTTTACATAAATTTTTGCAGTTCATCTCCAATTTTTCATACCTTAATATTTAGCCTGTTTCCTTCGGGAAGAAATAAGCTTTTGAATGGTAAAAGAACTTTCCAGAGCAGTTTAGTAGTTTCAGAGATTACTTCATACAAAAACACAAACTTTTTCTCTTTATAGTATTAGTATAGACTATGTAAAAACTGAATTTTAATATGAATTATTTTAAATTAAAAGGAAAGTGTCACCCCCTTCCCCTTTTTGTATTTAGGTGACTTCTCTGCTATGGAGGGTTCTACCAGAAGTTTGTCCACCCACTTTGGCTTCCATATTGCGTGTCCAGGCCCTCCCCCCATCTGACTTCAGCATCGTCTCGGACAGTAACAAAGAATCCCAGGATAATGAATCTCCCTTTGACTTGCATCGCATGGGAGTCTTGGATGTGTTTTTAGCCTGCATAGCCAAATCCTTAACTGTTCAAACGAAAGTCAAGGGCTCTGCAAACACCAGTGGCAAAGGAGTGACAAGTGTAACTTTAGCAACATCAATTCATCCAAGGTAAAAAAAAAAAAAAAATTCACTGTATTTAAATATGTGTAATAATGCTCGATCTTATAAACTGCCTTTGGTATCCATATACTTTATATAAGGATATGTTTTAAACAGTGGCTTAGCTAGGTGGGACAGGCAGGGTGGCTGCCCTGGCACAGCTCAAGAGAAGGAACAAAAATCACTGCTTAAATCTGATTAAAACTGAAACTGTTGCACCAGTTTTTGATTGTATTCTTGCGCCATACTTTGATATTTCTTCACTGACAGACTTTGCTTACAATATGTTTCACCATTTTCAGTAACTTCGGCAGCTTAACATTTGCTTGTCTTTCTTAGAATGTTCTGGGGATGTTAGCTGATCACTTTCGGAAATGAAGGCATGATTGTATGTGCATTGCAGGATGAGAATGTCATTCACTTTGTTGATTCTCTGGGAGCTATTTGGTCATTACCATGACTAGGAATGATGACTGTCAGCTGCATTCGGTGTGTTTGATGTGATACCGAGTGTCCAAACTCCAAAGCAGTTGAGAAAAAGCTGTACATATAGTCACAGTTAGTGCAGTCTGATTGTGCTTCACACGTAGAGATAACATTAGGATGTGACATTAATTTGTTTACTTTTTTGGGAGGATTAATGACCACCGTGATCATCTGGATGGGGTATAAGCATTCGCCTGTCCATAATTTTGGGCCAGGAAAGGAAGAGAGCCAGTGCCCTAAGACAAACATAACATCCATGCCTCTCTGGGATTCGAACTCTGACCAATCTCTGGTGCATGGTCAAAAGGCCCACCTCTGATGAATGGTTAAGAATGCTTACTTTAGATCACTGCTCCATGGGGGTGGCAATTTTGTTTTGTCAAGCTGTGTGTGTTAAGTGAGAGATGGTTTTCTCTTCTCAGGGTGCTCCACCGGGCAACAATGGCACACACAACAGCATCAAGGGCCTCTGAGTTTTGGGGAGGTATCGGCTAGTTCGTTCTGTGTGACCTTGGCGAAAAGACCCCAACTCACTGGGTTATGTTCCAGAATCTTGAGGTGGAATGACCAACTGGAACTGTCAGCTGTGGGCTGATCACTCATACTGATGTACTTTTATAATTTCTCTAACCCAAAGAAAGAATTTTTATGACTCAAGTGTGGGTTATGGTGGACCTACCACACTGGAGAAGGATGGTCTACCATGGAATTAACCTGGAATTTCTAAATGGTATATGAGAAAGAGATCTCGACTGAGTGAGTTTAAGATTGGTGTAAATGGAAAGATAAATGAGGTGATTCAAGAAATGAATAAATAGAGATTGGATGTGCTGTTTGTAAGTGAAACTAAAAAGAAGGAAATTGGGATAGGAGAAATGAATGAAACGGTCAGTGTGTGTTCTAGTGTGTTGGATAATGTGAGGCTGGTGTAGGTGTGATTTTAAGTGAAAAGATGAACAACTTCATTCTGTACAGCTGCATAAGTGAAAGAATTCTTTCAATTCACTTGAAAGTGAAACTTAAAATAATAGTAATTGTTGTAGTGTGTGTTCCTTGTGATTCAGATCTCTGTGATAGGAAGGAAGATTTTTGGAATGAGCTAAAAGCTGTTTTGAGCCAGTTTGGTGCTAAAGAGAAAGCTATGATCGCAGGGGATTTCAATGCTAGAATAAATGTTCAGAATGGAGTTTCTGACAACGTTCTGGGTAAGTTTAATGGTCTATGTGTGAATGATAATGGTGAAAGATTAATCGAACCCAGCATTGAAAATGGATTGTGGGTATCTAATAAGTTTTCTTAACGACAGGCATATCCGCACATACATTTGGGAAAATCGTACTCTAGGATTAAAAAGTGCAGTAGATTTTGTTGTTTATGATTAGTGTCTGAAACATTTAGTTGTTGATACCCATATGATGAGAGGTGGAGATGTTGGCTCTGATCATCACCTGTTATTGTCACAGGTGAAACTGAATGTTGGGTGGAGAAGGAGGTGTAGGTAGTTGCCTGTGATGAAAGGAATAAAGTTTGAAAGGCTGTCGGTAGAGCATCAGTGTTCTCTGATTTACTCAGTGACTGTCTGAATGAGTTGAAGGCGTGCGAGAGGAATGTGCAAAAGAAGTGGGCGTGTTTTAAGAACTGTGTTGTCATTGCTGCTGAAAAGGTGTGTGGTACTGCAACAGTGGGTAACTTTAAAGGTGATGCTTGGTGGAACAGTGAGTTAAAAAAGCAGTAAAGAGAAAGAAGAAAGCATATTTTGGGATGTTGCAAGTTAGAGTTTCAGAGGATGAATATCACTGTAAGAAGCGTGAGGCAGCAAACCTGGTTCTCCAGGGTAAAGCAAAAGATAGGAAGGAAAAGGAATAAAGACACAATTTATCTTTTTGGAAAGATAGAAAAATGTTCTGGAAGTTCATTAGACATAGCAAAAAGAGGGGAAATAAAATTCTAAGTTATGTAAGGAATAGGGTCAGAGAAATGATATGGGAGCCCAATGAGTGAAGGGAAAGATGATGTGAGTACTTCTGTGATTTATTAGATCATGAAAGCAAGGGTGATTCTGAGACAAGCAGATGATGTCATAGTGAGAGATGGAAGCAGTGGTGGGATCTCATGAGAAAGGGTGTGTAAAGCTCTAAAATCTCTTCAGAATGGTAAGGCTTCGGGCGTAGATGGCATAACTGCTGAGATTCTAAAATATGGCGGTGACTCTGAGATTGACTAGTTAACTGAAATTTGCCAGTTATGATGAGAGTTTGGAATGGTCCCTCAGGATTGGTGGGATGTTATCATTTTTCTCTTGTAAAAGGTGATCAGACTGAATGCAAGAGCTATTGTAGTATCGGTTTGCTGAGTGTGCCAGGAAAAGTGTTAGGGAAGGTAATTATTAATAAGGTACAAGGTCTTACATCAGGTAAAGTGTGGGATGTACAGAGTGGTTTTATGCTTCAGGTAAGGGCTGCACTAATCAAATTTTGGGCATTATGCATGATAATTGAAAAGTAGCTGTCTGTCGGTAAAAAAAAAAAAAAGAAAAAGTATTTGCTGCCTTCATAGATTTAAAGAAAGATTATGACAAAGTAAATAGGACTCTTCTGTGGAAGGTACTGACTGAATATAATATTACTGGGAATCTACTTAATTGTGTGAAATCCATGTACACTGGCAGTAGAGCATGTGTTAGAGTGAATGGTGTTTTATCGAAATGGTTTTCTATTGGTGCAGGAGTCAAAGTTGTGTAATGTCACCCTAACTGTTTAATTTATTTATAGGTGCATGCATGCATGATGCCAAAATGGATAATACTGATTTATGTCTTTGTGATATCCATGTGTGCAGATTGCTCTATACTGATTACACAATCCTGTTGGCAGAGAGCAAAAGTGAGTTGCAGAGTATGTTGTCCTGGATGTACGAAGTTTGTATGAAATTCAAACTGAGTATAAATGTGGGAAAAACCAAAGTTGTGGTTTTTGAGTGCAGAACTGTTAGTACTAAATGCAAGATAATTCTTAATGGCACAGAAATTGGCCACATGAATGTGTTGTATATTTTGGAAGTATGTTTGACAGACAGAACAAATTAGATGTAGGGCAAAATTAGTAGGTGAGTGAACTCTTCATTGAAATTCATAGCTGCCTTAGGAGGATTTCACAGGGATGATGGATTCTCGAGGAAGTCCCAAATAGCTGTACATGAAAGGGTAATTGTTCCTACTCTGATATATGGCAGTTAAACCTGGGTACTGCAGAAAAGACATAGTAGTTTGTGTGCTGGGGAGATGTATTACTTATGGGGGTTGTGGTAAGACACACGCCCTGATCATGTGAGAAATAAAGCTGTGTTGCAGATGTGTAATGTGAGGCAAAATGTTGTTAGTAAGGTGGAGACTGATATTCTTAAGTGGTTTATGGCCATGTTGAAAGAATGAGTGATGAGGTGCTGACTAAGATAATTTTTTCAGCCCAAATGGCAGGAAAGAAAGGTAGAGGAAAGTAAAGGAAATCACAGGAAGATCAGATTCAGGAATGTCTGTTTGAGAAAAAGATAGTGTGGAGTGCAAAAAGTCTTATGTGTGGCATGTGATGGATG
This sequence comes from Macrothele yani, assembly GCA_039090855.1. Lineage (NCBI taxonomy): Eukaryota > Metazoa > Arthropoda > Arachnida > Araneae > Macrothelidae > Macrothele > Macrothele yani. The sequence goes on from CM077004.1 coordinate 48,556,290, forward strand.
TTAACAAAGCTCGAGCTGTGTGCCGAGATCATTGTAAATGGAGATATTTGATACACCAACAGTAAGTAAATTCTAGTTCCATCAGTTAAATGTTTACTTGGCAGATGATCTTTCTTTGAGGATCTAACATCTGAATCTCAGAGAACAGCTTAATGATGTGTGTTATACAAAGAGACATGAGGCAGAATATTTTTGTAGTTTGCCCGGGCGCAGAAATGCTTAGTTACGCCTCAGGTTTTAAGGTACAAACTTACCTAAAACGACTGATATCCATATTCAGCATGTAAAACTAATACTACACTGGATCCCCGTTTATACGTTTTTGAAAGGACCAAGTAAAATTGATGTACAGTTAAAGCTCCTTATTCACGGTTCCCTTATTCGCGGGTTAAAACATTGTGACCAGGTTCCTGTATTCGCAGATCCAGTCGGTATATTAAAAGGATTCGGTGTCCTTTATTAACGCATCGACATCTTTTGAGTACTGCTGGCACGTGCCGAGGCGGCTTTTACAAAGAGTGTAACCGAATGGACTAATATCAAAGTAAAACAAACCTTATTGCCACTATGCCTAAAGTACGTTGTCAAATGCCGCCGCCGTATTACACGTTCCGCTATGTCCTTTGATAAGAGCCGCCTTCGCCACGGTCGGTGTTTTATTGCTTCAACTTGTCAGTCGTTGCAATAATTTTGATTGAATAACACGTGTCTCTTCTGCTTTGTTCCCAATTTATAATGTCGAGTAAAAGAAAGGAAAAATTAGTTCTGACGCGGAAAAAAATAGTGTTGCCGCTTAAAGTAAAAATAGAAATGCTTGACTGTTTACGCCTTGGTGAGTCATTTGCATCTATATAACACGCTCTTTCAATGTTAATGAATCAACTGTACGATCCATCAAGAAATCCGAAGACAAAATAAGGAATTCTATAGCTTCAACCTCACTATCAGCAAAAATTTGTTCATGATCCAGCAATTGAAAAAATGGAAGCTGAGTTATCATTATGGATTGAAGATCGTAACCAGAAAAGAGTGTTCCTAAATGGTCTTATGATCGGCGAGAAGGCAAAGCGTCTTTACGCACATTTTAAAGAACCTGGTGATGAACGTACAGATGGAGGATTTCAAGCATTAGAAGGTTGGTTCAATAAATTCAAGGTGCGACAATCATTGCATAGCATTAAAATTGTTGGAGAAGCTGCATCTGCAGACACCGCCGCAGCAGAAAGATATCCAGAAGAATTTTCAAACTTAATTGCTCATGGTGGATACAAACTGGAACAAGTGTTTAATGCAGATGAAACTGCCTTGTTTTGGAAAAGAATGCCAAACAAAACTTTCATATCCAAAAGTGAGAAGTCCGCCCCTGGTTTCAAGGAAGCAAAAGATAGAGTTACACTGCGGCTGTGTTCTAACGCATCTGGAGATTGTGGTTTAAAGCCACTAATGCTTTACAGATCGTTAAATCCTCTTGCTTTAAAAAATCAAAACAAGGACAACCTGCCAGTGTTTGGCGTGCAAATAAGAAAGCGTGGGTTACAAGTGCTATTTTTTGTGACTGGTTCCAGAATTGTTTTGTTCCTGAAGTTGAGACTTATTTGAAAAAAAATAATTTAGACTTTAAGGCCGTTCTAGTTTTGGACAATGCTCCAGGTCACCCTCATGAGCTTGAAACTATGCATCCAAATATAAAGGTGATATTTTTACCTCCTAACACGACGGCTTTGCTCCAACCCATGGACCAAGGAATAATCCAGGCGTTCAAACTCTATTACATTAGACGAAACCTTCAAAATCATACTGGACACCATGGAATGTGATCCTGATATGAATGTGATGCAATGCTGGAAAACTTATGACATAGCAAAATGCATTGTTAACATAAAAGAATCGTTGGAAGAACTGAAACCATACACATTGAAATCATGTTGGAAAAAACTGTGGCCTGTGTTCTGACTGTCTGAAATGATGAAGAATCCGTGCAAATTCAAACTTTAACTGCAAACATTGCTCAAGTTGCGAATGGAATAGGACGAGATCAATTTGAACAGATAGAATCAAGTGACATTCAAGAGTTGCTTGAATCACAAGATGAAGATTTGACCGAAACCGACTTGGAGGAAATGTTAAATCCGCATTCCATTGAAGAAGAGGCTTCAACGAGCACTGAAAAGGTGACCTTTAACTTGAAAACCTGAGTGAAGGTTTACGGATGGCAAAATGAGCTTTGTAATTTCTTCATGAAAATTGATCCATCTATGGAAAGAAGTCTTATTTTTAAAAGGCAAATTGTTAATGCCACAGCTGAATATCAATCTGAATTGAAAGACCTTTTAAAAGCGGCAAAACAAGAAAAAATTACTAAGTTCTTTAAACCCTTGCCTAAGCCTGACAATAATAATTAATAGATATTGTTAAAAACTCTCATTAAATTGATTTTATTTTGATTTCTTTTTTTATTTTGGAACCTTGGAACGTATCCCTTATAATCACATACAAATTACCATTCCATATTCACGTTTTTCTGTATTCGCGGCATATTTATGGAACATATACCCCGCTAATAAGGAGCTTTTACTGTATAATTAAACACTCTCTCTCTCTCCCCCGATACATAAATACAAACAGTCGGAGGAAGTAAGATGCCTTAATGTTGTAAAGATTAACAATAAGGCAAGTTATGTTCATATTCTTGTGCGACTCTTTGTGTAATTAATGTTGATTTGATAAGTTTTTAAATTAAAAATCTATTAAATGTTTTTATATTCTTATAGGTAGTTGTGATCTATAAAGGGGTTCTATTGTATTTACAATATTAAACTTTAATATTTATACTTAAATAACACATTCTCAGTCAGAAAACTATCAATACATTAAATTGTCATTTTCTATTAGATGTAAAAATTAAAGCAATATAGTTGGTAACTTTATTTCTGTTATCCGCACATCTCCCCTTCCACATAAAAACTATTAATTTGCAGTTAAAAGCAATTAAAAATTATGGAAATATTAAAAATTTGAGAAATAAAACAATGCCAAAGAAATGGTAAACTTCAGTTCACTTCTTGATAGATATAAATACAAAACAGATTTTTGCCATCACATTAACTATTGGAAATACCGAATCATAAGATGTATGAATTTTGAAAATCAATATTTGGGAGGAGGGGGAGTTGTGGACACAAAGAGCTAGAAAGCAAAATTACCAACAGTGTTATTTAAGTGTAAATATTTAAATTTTAACTGTATTTTTAAATTTTTTGACATAAATATTGAAGCATAGTATTAATATCTAGGAAGGCTCCTTGTAGGCAGATGAGTAAAACTTTTATAGTGTTCACAAGCCAAATAAATCCCTTAAAACTTGAACCGTATGGTTCCGGTAAAGAGGTGGGTGAAAATATTAGACTCCAGTTCCTTAGGTGTAATTGTTAAATGAGGCAGGAAACCTTGATATGCAGTAGTAGAATCAGAAAGGTGGGGAAAGTCATATTTGTTATATAAGAATATTTATGCTATGAAAGAGATTAGTCATTATTTATATCTATCAAGAAGTGAACACTTCATCAGAAGTTCAGAAATGGCTGACAGAAATCATAATCTTTTAGTGAGATGTTCTCAAACATCATTACCACTCGCATACTTGTCCTGCTGTTCTTGAATTATGCAGTATGCAGCAGAAGCTCAATCTGTCATCTTAGAAAATGCTATCCAATTTTCTTGTTCAACTGTTTTTCAGTTTTTTTCATGCACTGTCAGTTTTAAACTATAAATCTGGCATATGAGCTTTCTTTGACAGGGATGAAAGAGTTCTGCCAAAAGGTGGAATTCTGCATTTTTGGAAGTCATCTGGGAAGTTCCTGAGATCAATGCAGAAATGCAATAATTGCAATAAAACAAATTACATCAGTATAAATATGGGATTTTTATTTTTTATTGGTTTGGGTAAGCACATTGGCTAAAATAAAATTCTTATTCATTCCTAAAGAAATGTTAGACAATTTTATGGTTTTTATATATGCATACATGGTGCTTAGGGTAGTTAATAAATGCTAAAAGGTTAATTATTTTTGCATATTTCTATGTGGGAAAAGTTCAGCCTTTTTCTGCCATGACCACTTCCATGCCTACTTTGAGGAGCTAACCTTTGAATCTGAGCCAAGACTAAGTGATATGTATGTATGTACCAGTTATCAGAAAGATGTCTGTTGACTTTAGTTTTTGGGAAATATTGGTAACCGTAACCACTTGTTATTGTACACCTAAAATATCAACTATGCGTAGTAGATCTAAATACTTCTTTGAATTATGCTTATTTATCTCAATACTAGAATAACATAGTTATCATATTTACTTGTACTATTTTTTCTTTCTGTTCGACACATTTATATTAACATCAAATCTTGAGTTGAGCATTTCATAAAAAACACCAAATAAAATGTTCTTTTTGAGCCATTTATTTTTTAAAAATTATAAGTGCATATGTACCTATATGTAACAGTCAACTCAATAATCATGGCTACTTACTTATTGTTGTTTGTTGTAGGATTCTTCTCTTCTTCATATTAGGCTTATGTACTGTACTGTATTCTGAGTTAGGCCCATGTAAAAATATCCAGGTATCATATCTTTTACATATCGATATTTTATGTAAAAGTTGTGATACTTGGATATTTTTGACATCGACCTAACTCAGAATACAATACAGTATTGTAAGCCTAATATGAAGAAGTGAAGAACCCTACAACAAACAATGATAGTAAGTAGCCATGTTTATTGAGTTGACTGTTAACATATACATACGTGCTTATAATTCTTTTAAAAATAAGACCCAAAAAGAGCATATTTTATTTGGTGTTTTATTATGAAATGCCTAACTCAAGATTCTATGTTCATATAAATGTGTTGAACAGAAAGCAAAACAGTAAATATCTCCTATAACACTGGTAAACACACTTTTTCTGGCATAAGGTACTCCAACGGTTTTAAGGTAATTTTAGGGTGCTGATTCCAAATCTGGCATCAGTTTTTGTCTATCACATCAGGTTTTTGAAATATCAAATATTGCATTTTCAATAAAAACAGCAAATTTATGCTCATATACGAATAGCTAAACAGACATACATACAAGAATAAGATAAGTTACAATATACAATAATAATGAAACAAACATTTAATGAGCTGTAGCACAAAGTTGTGAGAGTGACTGCATATCAATGTGAGTGAATGCATATTACCATATAAGAATTGAATTGTAAAGATAAGAAAAATATGTACAAAAAGGTTATTGACAATAGTGATGTTGCATCTGCATAGACGATCTCCGATGTACAGCTTGTGGAATGTCTCTCATCAAGGACCAGCAGTAATCTGCCATCATGTTTGAGTCCCATTGGCCTTGGTAACGTTCTTCCATAACTTTGTCTTGATGAAAGCATTCACCTTGCTCTTCGCTCATGTGACCCATGTTCTCTGGAAACTGGGCCAAGTGACTATAATAAGTAGTGTGGATCCTTGATGAGTGTTCTTATTTGAGGGCCATCAAATATTCCTGCCTTTTTCTTCTCTGCACTGAGACTTGAAAAGGTAGAACATATATAGCTGAAGCAGTCTCCAGTGTGATCAAGAGCTTTGACGAATTGCTTCATTAACCCAAGTTTTATGTGCAGTGGGGAAAATACAATTTTATATCTATCAACCAGAGGTTCATTCTTGATGTTCTTGTCACCAGGTGTCAAACTGATTCTTGGTGGCCAGTTCTTTTTAACCCAGTGTGTTCTAATGTAGCCCTACTGTCCCAGTAGCACAGGAAACAATGGTATTTGGTGTGACCTTGCTGACCCAGCAGAAAATTAACCATTTTCAAATCAACACAAATTAACCATCCATGAACATGGTATTCCAATCTATCCAGAACAATCTTGATGTTGGCATACTCTTTCATTTTTACAGAGTGTCCTATTGGGATTGAACCATATATATTTCTGCTGTGAAGTAACACACATTTCAAACTCCTTTTACTACTGTCAAATAAAAAGTTTCGATTCACTTGAATCATATGCGGGCAGTCCCATATTGAGAAGAAGCCCTTCAACATCATTACAATAAACAATTGACCATCTGAATGGAAGTACTTTTGCAGTGCTGCTTTTCTGTTATGATAAAAGGAGACACTAGTGCCAGGTCTGAGTAGTCCTTTATCTTGCAGCCTGGAAGCCTACAATTCAGCAGACTGCTTCGGCAAATACAAATCTCTTACAAGATCATTAAATTCAGGCTGACTAAACAAAGAAATTTTATCACAATCTGCATCAGATGGCGTATATTCAATCTGAGCATCATCATCATCTGTAGAAGCAGGTAAACTGAGGGATTCAACATCAATATCTGGTAGCTCAGTAAATACAGGCACAGGTATTTCTTCACAGTGCTCAACTGGTCGTCTGGCAGATGGGATATCTGGGTATTGTAAGTGTTCTTTGTTTTTCTTATTGAAACTTTTTACATTGAAAAGGCAGAATTACCAGTTATCCAAATGGTTTGTAGGTTTTCTCCAAACCATTGGCACACCAAACTTCAGCTTAGCTTTCTTTCCTTTAGACCATGATCGCAAAGTTTCAACACAGGTTTTACACACTTTGTGAGGAGCCTAATTTTTGTTTTGTCTCAAAGTCGTACTTTAAAGTAGGCAAGATAAACCTTCTTGACAAAGTTATTGATGTTGTGCCTTTGATCTTGCAAAGTGAAGCTGCCACAGATGCAGGGATCGCATTCCTCCTAAAATTCCTAATATTTTGTGACCCTCCTTAAATTCCTAAAATTAGACCTAAAATTTGCTATTCATCCTAAAATTTTCGTAAGCTTATTTTTATTAAAAACTCAACCGTTATTAACGCCAATAAATTTACCATTACGGTAAGGTAAAAAGACCTGTTATTGTAGAAACACAGCCTATATGCTGTGCTGCTGAAGGGAGGGAAAAATGACGCCATCGAGATGCACTTGCTTCGGGGCGGGCGTTCCATTTTTTTGCCTTCGAACAGTTTTCGAGAGTAACGAGATCTAAGGGAAAAGGGGAGGGGTCATTTTCACCCCTGGTTTGCGCTTTGCAGACGAACTCCGTGGCACGCAGAAGATCGTACTTTATTTTTGTACATGCCTTGTGGAACCTCCTCTTTCTGCTGATGTTTTGTTATTGTAAACCGCAGGTGGGTGGAAGCAAAGAGGAAACATGTGGTCTCCTTCCGTAACCTCCGGTAATGATGATGGGATGGTAGCTGAGTATTATCTTGTCGGGCAGTAGAGCACGTGATCATTGACCTTCAATCATGCGTCGGCGACAGCTACCTTAGATGCGCAATATATCTCGGCTCCGACTCGCTTTGACTGAACTTGCGTGAGATGCGTATGATAGTTTCTGGTTTTACGTCTTTTATGGTGTTCTCTGTGCTGTGTGCAGGTTCAGTTCTCTAGTGGTGACCTGCTTTTTTTTTTTTTTTTTTTTTTTCATATCTTCTGACATCCTCGCAGCCAAATTTCGGGAAGTTGTCTGGTTTTGCAATATTGGAACGTGTTTTTGTACTTCCCTTTCATTTTCTGGTTAGTAATACAAGTGTTTAAGATGCCTAAATCCAAAACGAAATTTCAAGATGCGTGGCTCGCCAAAGAATTGGACGGAGTGAAGTTGAAAGAATGGTGTTCTGCAACTGAAACAATATTTTCTGCTAAGTGTATATTGTGTTCAGAAATTTTCAACATTTCTAATAGTGGCTTTTCACAAGTAAAAGCGCATCATAAAGGAAAAAAACATTTGCAGAAATTTCAAAGTAAATTTCAAAATAAGTCCATCCTGAAAGCCTTTGGAGGACGGGATCTTCAGCCCAAAACAAATATTAGTGAAGTACTGGGTCATGATTTACAGTTGGCTAAAGCCGAAGCATTATGGGCCATGAAAGTTGCTAAGGACAATATGTCTTTTGTTTCATGCACTGAAACAGTTGAACTTTTCAAAGAAATGTTTCCTGATTCTGCTATTGCAGCCAAAATGCAACTTAAAGAAAAAAGTTGCTTATGTGATATCACATGGATTGTCAAAATATTTTGAAGAGGATTTGAAAAAAGACATTGCATCTAGTAGCCCAGGAAAGTTTACTATAGCATTTGATGAAACTACAAATACACAAGTGAAACGGCAGTTGGATGTGTATCTCAGGTACTGGTCTTCAGAAATAAATTCAGTTTCTTGCCGATACCTAACAAGCGTTTTTCTGGGTCATGCAACAGCATATATTTTGCTAAAAGAAATTCTTGATGTGTTATCATCCTTCAATATTTCGTTGAACAGAATTATTTGTGTATCCATGGACAGCCCAAATGTAAATAAGTGCTTTTTACGCAAATTCAATGAAGTTGTAAAACAAGAAACAGGCCAGAAATCTTTGGAACTAGGTTTTTGCAACCTGCATGTTGTTAGTAATGCATTTAAAATTTTTTTGACAAGCTTAAATATAGATTTTGACGAATTTGCTACTGATATGCATTACTTTTTAAAGAGTAGTGCTGCAAGACGAGAGGATTATAAATCTGTCGAGGATATAACATTGGTCACTGCCAAATTTCTTTTGCGTCATGTCAGCAACAGATGGTTAACCGTTGGTTCTGTAGCCCAGAGGCTCTTGGATCAATGGCTAAATATTACAGAATATTTTTTAAACTTCTTGCCATCTCAAAAAATATTTGAAAAGCAACTGCGCAATTCGGCAAGGTATAAAAGGATTCACTGTTTCCTGAAAAATGAGCTTACTCCTTGCTATTTAGCATTAATTTCATTTTCACACCAAAATTTTGAAAAGTTTTCATTATGTTATCAGAGTGAAGAACCAAAAATACACCAGTTATATTCTGATTTAAATACTTTAATGAGGAATGTTATGGCTCAGTTTATCCAAGATGATGTTATAGCAGGGAAATTTGGAGAAGACCTAAAGAATGTAGATTTTGAAAACAAAAATTCATGGAAAAAACTAGGGGAGTTAGAAGTTGGTATGAAGACAAAAAATCTCCTCAGGAATGTTCAGGAGACCAGGCAGAAATTATTTCTCTTAGATGTAAGATCATCACTAATTGCAACCACAAAATATTTAAAGTCAAATTTGCCATTCTGCAATCAAAAGCTAAGAGACATAGAAGTTATAAAGGTAAAAGAACCAAAGAAAGAGTCAACTCAACTTTCAGTCACTGAAGGACTTTCGGAAATAACCAGAATTTCAAGTGTTTTGCATCTTTCTGAGGAACAAATTGATAGAGTAAGAGAAGAGTGGAAACTTTTAAATTGCGATAAGCCAACTCTAGATGAACTAGTGAAATTTTCAGAGGAAGGGCATATTCCAGTGCGGATTGATCATTACTGGCGTAATATATTTAGTATTAAAGACTCTAGCGGAAAAGAAAAATACTCAAATCTTGCTAAACTCATAAAGTCAATTTTAGTTTTACCTCATGGTAATGCTGATGCAGAAAGGGGATTTTCGGTTAACACTGCTCTGTTAAGGAAGGACAAGGCTAACTTAAAAGACTCAACTATAACATCATTAAGAATACTTAAAGGGGCCATTAAACACTATGGATGTGTAAGTAAAGTTCCCATAACAAGAAATTTGTTAAATAGTGTTTGTGATTCACATAAATTTTATAAAGAGTATGTTGATAAGCTGAAGGAAGAAGAATCAAAAAAGGTAAAAGAAAGGAAGCAGAAAGAGAGGGAAAATAAGGAAAAGCAGCTAGAGAAAAAAGAAAAGCTGAGTTTGATGACAAAATAAAAGAAAATGATGCAGAAATAAATAGACTTAAAAACGATAAAGAAGCCTCCCTAGCAATAATTCAAGAGGGAACAGAAAGAATGAGAAAAGCTGTAGAAAAACAAAATACTGTTGAAATAGCAGTTGCCTCTAACTTGATCATACAAGGTTCAGCTGAAATAAAGAAAACTGAAAGTAAATTAGTTGTGGTAGAAGCAGAAAAAGATAGGCTAATCAGGAAAAGGTTAAAACAATAATATGAAAAAAGTAATTCAGTGAACAATTGTACATAGTTCTTGGCTTTCAATTACCTTTTTAGGATATTATAATTTAATGTGAAACCTGAAAACTTTACTGTGAAAATCGTGAATTGCTTCTGGTTCAACAGCATATTAATGTTCAAAGTGAAACTTGAATGTGGTAAATATACTTGAATATGATAATAACACGTGAAAAGATAAGAACTGAACATTAGAAGTAAATCATACTTAAACTTTAGACATTAGACGTTATGCAAAAAATTTGGGCGTTAACTTCGACCATATATACTAATGGACTGCACATTGGCAATAGCTGCATCAAAGCCGCCATGGCTCAAACATTGGGCACGTCATCATCAGACTCCAAATTTCGTGTAAAAATGCTGTTATGATTACTAATTTACGCTGCAGAACTTCAGTGTTTTCGGTGTATTATGTGAATGCGCCTCATATATAATGAAAACTCTTCAGGTAAGTTTACTTATGAGCTATATACATGCATGATCGGGTTGTTTACATTTTGTGATTTATAATGTGATGAACATTTGCGAAGAATTTGGAACATGCATTCCATTTTTTTTTTCTTAAGTTACTATATTTTTATATCAATAGCTGCAAGTTTCTGGTTAAGTAATTGAACTTTATTGACTTAGGTATTTAATTCGTTTCTTACCCATGAAAAATCATAGAACTTTCTTTACTATAACGCTCAGAGCAACCATAAGCACAGCAGGTGTAACCCATCTTTTTGACTGTTGTCATGTGATTTTATGTTGGAGCCAGAAATTTTGATGTCATGCACAGTCTATCAGTATATATGGTTGAAGGGTGTGAAGCAAACTCTTTACAATGTATACAAAGTTGTTTTACTAGATGTATACAAATATACATCTAGTTTTTATTGAAATACACTCCTAAAATTTTCCTAAAATTTTTCTAAAAATTCCTAAAATTCCTACCTAAAATTTTCCAGAAGTATGCTATGATCCCTGCAGATGTAGCAGAAGATATCTGGGTCATTACTGCATTTCTTTCTTTCGGATGTTGTAGCCATTGTTAGATCACGACCTGCAAGAAGCAAAATATTAAATAAATGTGAATATCTACATAAAATGATATTATAAACACACTACCCTAAAAATACAACACCATATTTTAACACTAAAGCAGTCGCTGACTCGCAACAACTTGCAATCATAAGTGACAAAGAGTTAATTTCGGGTAAAATCAATGAAAATGGGGTATGCCGATAGCATAAAAATGAGATGTGATAGAGCAAATCTGAGATCAGATTTGGAATCAGCACCCTAAAATTAGTGTAAAACAGCTGCAAAAGTCCAGGCCAGAAATTTTTTGTTGTTGTTGACCAGTGTAATATGATATTTATACCACATAATTTGTTGCACTCACTGCTATGATATGTTGAGTTAAAATGAATCTAACCAAAATAATGATTCACACGGTGTTTAAAGTGCTTTAGGACACTTTATTCTGAATTAACATGTCTAAGGTCCTTAAAAAACAGGTGCTTTTTTTTTTTTACTTTGCCAGAAGTGTAAACAATGTTTAAATTTGGTTTGTTTGCATGTGGTTGAAATCTGGCACACTAGGCTTTGCATGTGAGCATCAGAATGGAGTAGAATATTCTACACTGCCGGACAATTGCTAAGGACGGATGACAATAGCAACGATAGCAACCATAAAATGGAAGGCAGGAAAATGTGGAAATTGGCATAAGTGCGGGATACAGTAAGACGTGTTGTGCGTATGCAAATTTTGGATTGCCGAACTTGTTCGTGACGTCATGGCACTGATAAGAGATATAAAGGATTTGACGCGTATTGACCGTTGTTGTTCAAACGCAAAGTTGAAAGGGAAAGAATCAATTGGCGAACTTGCAATTTTCAGTATGTCTTCCCGACATCACCTAGATGATTTTACGCGTGGCCGTATTATTGGCAGGATTGAAGAAGGGCGAAAAATAACAGATGTTGCCAGGGAGTTCGACGTCAGCCACAGTGTTGTTTCAAGGCTTTGGAAATTATTTCAAACAAATGGAGAGTGTAGCAAACGTCACGGGGGAGGTCGTGTTCGCAGCACGACACCTGCAGAAGATCGGTACATAGTGCTATCAACAAAAAGACACCGGCGCAGCACAGCTAGTGAGGTAGCAAATCAGTTTATGGCTGCTACTGGCAAGCGGATCTCCCGAAAAACTGTCGCCAGACATTTGCATGAAGGAGGACTATACGCCCGCCGTCCTGTTGTGTGCATCCCATTGTCCAGACGTCACCGTACCGCCCGTTTGCAATGGTGCCATCAACATCGCAATTGGACTGATAACGACTGGTCTGCTGTCCTCTTCTCAGATGAGAGTAGATACAGTCTATCGTCTGATTGTCGACGACAACTGATCTGGCGTAATGGTGGTACTGCATATTGTCCAGCAAACATACAGGAAAGGGACCGATATCCGACATATAGTGTCATGGTATGGGCTGGCATCATGATCAATGGCTGTACGTTCCTCTATGTGCTTCCAACTGGGACTATGACTGGCCAACGATACCTTAATGATGTTCTGCTACCTCATGTTCGCATGTTCCGTGGTGCTGTCGGCGATAGATTCATTTTCATGGACGACAACGCAACATGTCATCTACCAGTCGCTGTCCAGGAGTGTCTTGAGAGCGAGGATATTCAACGCCTCGTATGGCCAGCACGTTCTCCAGATCTGAATCCCATTGAAAATGTGTGGGATGCTTTGGGGAGGAGTCTTGCTGGTCGCCAATGCCCTCCAATAAACAAGGACACCCTCATCCGTGCACTGACAGAGGAATGGGATAAATTACCCCAACAGCTGCTTGATAATGTTGTGCAAAGCATGACACGACGTGTGGAATCTTGCATCGCCCTCCATGGTGGCCATATCCTGTATTGACATCTTACGCCGGAACGCCTGCGGACGGTAATTGCATTTTTTTCACGTTTACGTATTCTGCACAAAATGGCCTGTTTGTCCCTTGAACACATTCCAAAGCCTTCTGGATTTCAGAGCACAATAAATTGTCTTTCTTGTAATGTCCTGGCATTCTGACATTATTTCATTTCACTTGGCATCCAACCACACATACTTTTTTATGCGCTATATAGCCATTTATGATCCGTCCTTAGCAATTGTCCAGCAGTGTATATTAATTCACCAGTCAAACTGCAGGGAACTATAGTTGTGGAAATCGATGCGGGAGCATGTATTCTGTCTCCCTAGTAGAGCTGTCATCATTGCCAGCTTTTTTTTATATAGACATTCCAATGAGGGTCACAGTTATGTAGTCACTTTTCCTTTTGCACTTCTTGTTGTTTGAATAGTTTTGGAAACTATAATTTTGTTATGTTAATGCCTAACTCCATAAGGCACTCTAAAGAATCCTACACGTCTGGGCAATTTTTTTGTTTTGTTTTTACTATCTGCAGTACTGACCATGAAGTCGCATTTCTATGTTTGCACAGTACCCAGTAGAAAGATTCATTGAGTAATAATTTTATAAACAAAGTTAAGCATTGTAGACATAATGTTGTTTGCTTTGATGTTCCATTGCAATGCCAATGGCATCTTCAAGATAATAATGAAGTAATGTTTAAGCTTACAGAGCTTTGACCTTGTAGCCTGGTATCATTATTGTAATGGTTAGTGTGACTGTGTTAGACTAATACAATCTGGATACAGTGATGCTGGGTTGTGCTTATCTATTGCACTTTGGTGTACCAGGACTTGCATGCCACTGTATGTGTTCCTGCTGAACATCTTCATATGGTATCTATTGGACGATGTAAAACTTGGTTCGAGCTCTTGTAGTGTCAGTGCCATCCATGGGAGCAATAAAAAATTTCTCTCTCAGTATGAAGGGGGTGCATTATGATGATTTTTCTTTCTAGTTACCACCATGTTTGATACTTTTATTAGAAGTTTGTCTCCTTAGTGACACAAGCAACTTCTCTGCTTATTGTGGCAACCATGCTCCTATTGACTTGTTCATAATTTAAGCAATTTAAGCCTAAAGATTGTTTGCTGCGAATGTGATAAATTACTAAAACGATGGGGAAATAAGTTCAGCAAAAGTTCCTTAGAAAATCCCTTAAAACTGTATGAACCCTGAATGAGTGATATCAGTCATGACAGAAGTTTTCTTTGCTGTGGCTATTGTTCCCCTCTTCTGGAGAGATTGCCTAGTGCATTGGTTCTTACATTCTTGAGTTGCATAACATTATTACTGCTTCAAACTATTTCAGTGAATTTTTTATTATTTCCAATATTTTCTTTTTGCTTTCCTGCCTCTCCCACCTATCTCCCGAGACAGTACTTTTGTTTTATTCTGCTACTAGTGATTTTATTGCATTTTTTTATACACATAAAGGTGTTAAATATTATGAAACAATAGCACTAAATGGAAGTATTAAAACAGTTATGGTTTTGTTTTTGAAAAAAAAAATTATATATGGATCTATTTAAATTGTTTTATATCAATATTCTATTGAAATGAGTGCATTCACACTTGAAATAATGTACTGCGCTGCTGATAATATACCGTATGAGTCGGACTGCTGTTTTATCTCTCTCTCAGCTAACTGTGAGATGTTCTTTTGTGTCTGGTTATAAGTAATGCACTAGCCCACCCAGCAAATGACAAAACAAAAGGTACCTCAACAAGTTGCACGTACGAGACTGAAAAAACAGTTCTGTGATTAGCCTTGTCTTACTTAATGTAGAAGGATTTGTGGACACTGATACTATTCAATACTTATTTCCTTTTCAAGAAATTTAGCTCACAAGGTACACTGGTGTGCAAAAATTAAGGATGAAGAGAAATTAGCATAACAGCGGAACGAGCAGGCAGAACCGACCGAAAGACCACTCAGGAGATAGACTAGGATCCGGTACGGTAGGGCATGCGCATATATGCAGCATGACGGGGTGGGGAGTGTCTGAAGGGTATAAAGCACACGGGCGGTGTACACTCAGCCATTCGGTGAAAGCTATTGCACGGTGTAAATCGGTTTGAACGACGTCAAGTGGCTGCCACCATGTGATATGGCCAACAGGCAATCCAGTAGACGACATCTGGATGACTTTACCTGAGGTCACGGTGTGACTAATGTGGCCGAGGAATTCGGGATCGCTCACAGCATCGTTCTTTCACGAGCTTGGAGAGCATTTCAAATGACAGGAACAGCTGTCGGAAGTTTAGCAGTGGTCGTCCACGAGCAACCACGGCGGCGGACGACCGGTATTATGTCCTACAGGTGAGAAGAGACGGACGACAGGCAGCGGGAGAAATCGCAAGGCACGTGCAACAGACAACTGGACAACCGTTATCGCAATTTATTGTGGCCAGGAGGCTCCACAAAGGTGGTCTTTTTGCACGACGACAAGTATGGTGTGCGCCATTAGCGCCTGCTCATCGGAGACGGCAGTTTCTGTGGTGCCAGGAACACAAGAACTGGACACATCAGCAATGGGGTCAAGTTCTCTTTACGGATGAGAGCCAATTTAGTCTGACGAGTGATTCTGGACATATACACATCTGGAGAGAGCAGGGAACACGCAACCACACCTACAACATCATCGAAAGGGACCGGTTTGGAGGTGGCGGAGCTCTCGTTTGGGGCGCGGTATCATGCTTGGTAGCCGTACTGACCTCCACATCTTCCATGGAGGTTGTCACTGGTGTCCGCTATTGTACCGAGGTTCTCCTGCCTCACGTGTGTCTGTTTAGAGGTGCTGTGGGTCCTGAGTTCCTCTTCATGGACGACAATGCTACACCTCATCGTACAGTGGCTGTTGGAGAGTGGAGATATTCAACGCATGGATTGGCCCGCAAGGTCCCCGGACCTAAATCCAATCGAACACGTCTGGGACTTCTGTCTTCTGTCCAGTTGTGCTCGAAGCTACCTTTTCAATAAAGTGCCTTTGTATCCTTTGGATTCCTTGTTTGGACGGTTTTGCTCACTTGGCCCATATTCTTACATCTTGGGGATCTTATGGTATGATTTGAGTCTATGTGGAGCACTTCTGCACGACGTTACATTCGAAAAACCGTCTTGTCCTTAAATTTTGCACACCAGTGTAGTTTGCATGTAGTCTTAATAGTGCATGGTAAAAATTTGATACAAATGTTTGTGGTATTGAAAGTTGTTAACATTAGGGAATATCTTGTGCAGGACTCCTAAATTACAACAGTTATGCCCAGAATGTGATACAGTTCTTGTAAGTATTGAAAGATTCAAAAAACATTTTGTGCCAAACATTAAGGTCTAAAATTTAAGATCTTTCTTCTTCTCCACACATTAGTATTGGGTACAACAATCAATCATATTCTAGGTTAAATAGGTGTGTGTGTGGGGGGGGGGGTTGCAATAATCTGCAAACTCACGAGCACTTTATAGATAAGTGTGCGTGTGTGTATTGGATTCATGGTAGTGGTACAGTTAGTTCACACATTAATGAAACTAGTTATCATAAATGTTAGACAAGTTTCACCAATCACACGATTAATACAGGATTAGATGGCAGTGTTCCTTACACAGGTATCCAGATTTGTGGTATTGCATATGATCCAAAACTAAGTTGGATTTTATACCAGTGCAAAATGTTAAGGTGACTGTTGGTTATGCTCTTGGTAGCATTTTCTTTTGTCCTCACTAATATGTAAGTTATTGCAAGTGTTGAAATGTACTGGTGCTAACTTCTTGGTGGCCAAAAGACCACTGACCTCTTTTATGTCACATCCAGGGCTGCCTCCAGGATTTTGAGAAAGGAGGGGTCCAGAAAATATCATGGTCATCAGTATGGTCTGGAACCCACTGGGCACTCTCTCAGTACACCAAAGGTCACATCTGTCATTTTTCATGCTTTCCGTTGCATGATAGGGTAGAAGAATAGCAAACTTTTAAAATATTTTTTAGTCTCCTAATTTCTCGTACTGATTTACATAGGTGGTTGATTGACCCCCTTGCCTGAGCTAATCTTTTGCATATATTCATATCATGTTGTGGTGATCTTATGCTTCTTATGGCTTTTGTGCCAGTTTTTTTTTAAATTAACAATGCATAATAAATTTACATGACCATTTTATGTGCCACATTTATCAGTGATCCTTTAATGTATTTTCATTTTTTTCTTTTTGTTTGTATTGTACTTCTGTTTTGCATCATTGCATTTCTACTTCTTTGGTATTTGGGATAAGTCTGTGTACCAAATAATTCATGCTGAAGCTGCTGTAGGCTTAGAGTTACTGTTTCAGTTGCCCTTCTTTGTGTATGGAAGTGTGTAGTTGTGCAAATTGAAAAAAAGAAAGTATGCTGTATATTGAAAAAAAAAAAAGTGGAAAAAATCTATTTAGCATTACATCCAATTATTAATCCAAGTAGTGATTTAATTTAGCTGCACATTTTTTTTAAGTATGTTATTGAAGTCAAAGTAAGTTAATTTGAAACAAAAATTCTGATTTAACTTGAAAATTGTCATTCATTCAGAATCACAATGCACTTTTGGAGTCATAATAATAGATATTGTATCTGATGGAATGTTTGTACTCTCCTCGTTTATTTATTTTCTTTCTTAATTCTATTTAACAGGGATTTCATTGGATCAAGATGGTGGTTAAGAGGTTGTATGGCACGCAAGTTAGCAGAAGTGATCATTCAACTTCTTAAGGATATGGCTGCTGTAAGTTGCTCTGAAAATGTTATTTGCTCTAATACAAGCCATAATTATGTGTTTTTAGCTAAAAAGATTAAAAGTAGCATTCAGCTCTTTTATTAAATTTTTTGCCTACCTAAATTTTAATCCAAGCATTTCATGTGGTACTTTTTATTTTGTTCTTATTATTACTCATAAAAATTTCTGAATTTGACATCACATATTAGAATTAGCAAGTAAATGTTTTTTTCTGTCTGGGTGAAATTAGTACCTTATATTAGAAAGGAAGTTTATTTTTGAAGTATAGTGAAAGCTTGTTCATTGATCGAAATAATATGCATTTGTATTGTTAAAAAAAAAAATTTGGTTTCTTCTAATATGTGGGTAATTAGTTGTATGCTATGCTTATATTTTTTAGTTTAGTAATAATTAATTTAGTTAATCTTATGCATTGTTATAAATAAAAGCTTTCTGTATATTTGTATGAAGTGTTTGATAGCTTAACCAGCCCAGAATGAATAAAAAACTGAATCAGTCTATCAACCAACAGACCTGTATTTTTCTGAAAGAAGAATGTTGTCCTGCTGAAAAGCTTGAAAGTTAAAACATAGTTTCTTTATTTACAAGTACCAAAGACACCAGTATTTAACAATATCTATGCATGAAGCTTTTAATGGGATGTTGAATGCTTCTAATGAATGATCTTTGATTATGTAATGTAATCAAAGATCACTAAAAATATAATCTTTAAATTATTAATTTCCAAAATAAGATTCCAGAGTTGTGCCTTGTAATAATGCACGAATGATAAAATAAAGAAAAAGATAATGTCTATGGACACAAAAGTAAAACAAGGTTCAGTGTATGTAAAAGTTACCATCGTCATTTGTATGTAAAAGTTAATCCATCAAAAGTAGTTCAGCATATTTCTAGCAGAAAATCTTAACATGGAATGTAAATTATCTGTGGATTCACTTTTGATGCTTTAATGGCAAACGATTGTTAAACTGTGTAGCAAACATTCTGTGATACATACTGAAATGTCAAGAGATATTTGGAATACCAAAATCAAGTGACTGATATAATGTTAGGATATAAAAGATTTTCAGTTAGAGTGTAGAAAGCTGCTGCAGCTCCTCAAACGTACAAGTTATTTGATCTGGTTTATCTTTTCTCTGTTTTGCTGTGTGGAGAGTTAGGTAATTATTATTATTATTTTTTTCTGTTTGGTGGTGGTGGGAAAGGGTTGGTTTTTCTTTGTGTGTGTGTGTGTGTGTGTGTGTGTGTGTGTGTGTGTGTGTGTGTGTGTGTGTGTGTGTGTGTGTGAGAGAGAGAGAGAGAGAGAGAGACTGACTGACTGACTGACTGACTGACTGACTGACAGTCTTTGTTAAGTGCTTGTCTGCATACTTCTGTATTTATTTTGTGTCTAGACTATCATGTTTCAGTGCATTTATTTAAGAAAAAAATTTTCTAGGGCAAACTTACTGAGCCTTGGGCCACAGTTACTAAAGGAGCTATAGCAGAAAATATTCTAAACCTTACTAAATTAGAAGAAAAGTATAGAACTCCTGGAGAATGTCTACGCACACCGACAGTAAGTTGATTTTGAAAATTTATGTTTAATAAGCAATAAAGTTGAATGCAGTATGAATTCATTTGTCTTGTATTCAGTAGCATACAATAAACAACTCATTGTTTTTTTGGAGTGAAAGTATAATTTTCACCAGTTTGCAGCATTATTTCTGTAGGAGCACAGTGCATGTGAAAAATTTCGATTTTCTTTTTCAAAAACTAAGTTTTAAAGTGTTGGGCTACAGACATGAATTGTTGTGATTCCAAGTCCTGTAATTCTGAACTGAATTATAATTTTTTTTTTTCCCCTGATTTTTACTAAAGTTTAGATGTTTAATGACTAAACAAATTTCTTATGTACCTGCACTTTTTTATTTTGAATGTTTAAATTTGTTTTTCGTGTGCTGAATGAAACCTTCCATATCCCAACAATTAAGGCAACGAGCTATATAACATACATTAGTGAATACTCATTTGGCATCAATTGATATTTACAGATTTTACTTGGATTCCATATTAATTATCTCAGTAACTATTCAGTTCTCAACAATTTTCTGTTCAACACTTTATTGATATGGCCAAAGTGCAAAGTCCATTTCAATAATGTGTTGAACAGAAGTTTGTTCAGAACTGAATAGTTACTGAGATGATTTATTAAAGGCAACTAGCTGATGTGACACACACCAATGGAAAAATCCTTGGTAGCACAACATGCTTTTGTGAGACATCCTGATGTTTAGGACATAGAAGATCCAGGGTTCATATTCCTTCTGGAATTTCAGAACTCTTTAAATGTGCCTTTTTCTCCTGATTTTCCCCTAAGACACCTGGAAAAATCATTAAACTTAATTTTGGCTCCTGGAAATAATTTGCACTTTTTTATGCCTTCCATTGCTCATTTAGCAAGCGGGATGTGAAATTTGTGATTTCACATCCCGCTTCTCTTGAAATTTGCGATTTCCCTTTGTTTGCTGGAAGTTACTTTGAGTTCCCATTTCCCAGCTGACATTTATTACTTCGTTCCTTTCCTGATGCGGTGTGCTACAGGCGTGATTGGGTAAACTTCAGGATGTGCCTTGGCATTGCTTCAAAGGAAACCCACACTCTTAAGTGCTACAGATTTCCCATAGTCATTATAGAAATAATTGGTCTTCTACAGAAATCAAAAGCTTAAATGAAATAATGTTATTCAACATCTGTGTGAAGTTTATTTTCATGTTTTCAACATTTATTAAGCATTTTTGGGAGTGTTCATTAGACGTTTTTAATATTGTGACATTTCTGATATTTTGTGGATGTCTTCATGCTGTCCAATAGCCCAAAAATGTTGGAAACCACCAGAAATTATTCTAACAGGATGATCTATTATTTTTGGAATTTTGAATTTTTCTGACCAAGCTGCCTTTTTCTTTTAATTTTTTTAATTTCTCTTCCTGATTATATTATTTTTCAAATTTTTTTTCTGTTTATATTCTTCGTTTTTAATATCTTTGGCAATAGTGTAAATGAATGACCATATTTTTTAAGAATTTTTCCTAATGAAATTTATGTTTTTCTTATTTTCTGAGTGTTCATCAAAGGCAATCAGTAGAGTAAACATTTTTGCCCTCTTCCCCTTTTAAAAGTGAAATTAAATTTCAAAATCAGTACTTATTTTTTCCAGGGTGGAATCTGAACGATTTCCATGACCTGTAAAATTGTTTTCACTGCAGGGTGAACAGTGCAGCACCAATTTTCGATATTTAATTTCACTTAAAATGTTTCTTAATTCCTTATATATTTCTTGCTATATCAAGTGACAGAACAAGCATTCTTTGCTTTGTTTAAA
This sequence comes from Macrothele yani, assembly GCA_039090855.1. Taxonomy (NCBI): domain Eukaryota; kingdom Metazoa; phylum Arthropoda; class Arachnida; order Araneae; family Macrothelidae; genus Macrothele; species Macrothele yani. Next base: position 48,577,446 of record CM077004.1, read on the forward strand.
GGAACATTAATGTTCAAAAACTCTGCCACATGCTCTTTGTGGTGAGAAAACAGCTTTGCCAGTAACAAAAGACAGCAATGGAGAGTTGAACTTGTTTTTGAAGTTTTATTTTTCATAAACAAAAGGAAAACTTAGTGCTCTTTTTGTCTCTTGATATAGCAAAAGTTACTAAGAAATGGGAAACCATCGTTTTAAGAGAAATTATAGAGTTTTGGTAAGGTAGGGTCCTTCATTCAGTTGATGCACCACCTGATAGAAGTCAGACTTTTTGAGCTGAGGTGAAAGTGTTTTATAATTAGATAAGTTGAGTGTTATAGTTTTCTTCACAGGTGAATTCATGGCAAGTTTGGTTTTAAATGAAGCATAAAGCTGTCCGTTTTGTAATTTATTTTTTTTTTTTAATGTATGTTGCACATTTTACATTATTTTTGGAGTTGCTGAAATGCATCCACACCTTCTGGTCCCGTGGAAACTTATTCTTCTGTGAGGAGTAATGAGTACATAATTGGAAAATACAGATTTAATTCTTGCACCTGCAAAACGCAGCTAGACCCTCCCCTTTCTACACACACATACAACAGTTGCTGACAACATTTTTATCCCCAAACTAATGCTCTGTGGATTGCCTTGTCATTTAAAAATTATCAACTAATTCTCATTGTTTCCAAGAGTCATTTTGTGCATGTGCATAATATTTTTATAATTGCTTTAGTCATTTCATCCCATGTGAGAAACAGAGTGAAAGGTGTACATGTATTTTTTTTTATTTATTAGCTGTGGCTCGCACTAGCATCCCTGTGTGTCCTTGATCAAGACCACGTGGAACGCTTATCATCAGGACAATGGGTTGGTGGAGCTGATGGACAACAAGCTCAACCTAGAGTAAGCTGTATTTTCTTGAAGAATTTCAATATGAATTTTACTGATCATGCATGTTACTACACTTGGGAAAAGACCATATCTTGTATCTATTCAAACAAGAAAGATGACACCGAAAATAAGCACGTCTTTTTGAATCCGTTCTGACGCGAATTAAATTTATCTTACGAACTCTTAGAAACAGTTATCGACAAAAATAAGATGTGACTTTATGTCCCCTGGTGGGAAAACCATGCATTATTTTAGGAAGAAAGTATTCACAAAAGGTTTATCAATATGAGCTGTATTGGTCCAAGAAAAAACATTTTAGTAGAGTTTTCAGGAGCCCAGATTTTGCTACAAATACATCAGAAGTAGAAATTAACACTTATGACCCCTGGTGGCCAAGCCATTCTTTACCAAACATTAGAAATTACATAAAACTTATTTTCCGTCAGGTCTTGTATGCGATACAGGAAGAATTTTTCAAATCAGAGTTTTAGGAGCAGAAAACGCAATTTACCATTGTGTGCCCTAGCGAAAAGTCTATGATTTACTTGAAAATTTTGAATGTATAGAAAAAATATTTCGCATCGGAAACACTATACAACAAAGAAGGAATTTTTCAAATCTGACTTTTAGAAGTAGAGATATTGACAAAAATAAGATGTACATCTACGCCCCTGGCATAGAAACCATGCATTATTTCAAGAAGAAAATGTTCCTAAAATGTTTGTCGACATGAGTAGAAAAGACTTTTTTTTTTTTTACTTCACAAAGACTTTTTTTCAATCGAGATTTTAGAAGCTCATATTTTGCTGCAAATACATCAGAAGCGGAAATTAAGACTTACGCCACCTGGTGGCCAAACAATTTTTTTACAAAAAATTGAAATTACGTGCAAACAATTTCCCATTAGGAGCTGTATCCGGTGCAGAAAGAATTTTTCAGATCGGAGATTTGGAAGCAGAGATATAGGGGGAAATGCAATTTACCTTTACGCCCCCTAGCGGAAAGTCTATGAATTACTTGAAAATTTTGAATTTATAGGAAAAACATGTCGCACTAGAAACACTATCCAACAAAAAAGGAATTTTTTAAATCGGAGTTTTAGAAGTAGAGATATTGACAAAAATAAGATATACATCTACACCCCCTGGCGTAGAAACCGTGCACTATTTTAAGAAGAAAATGTTTCTAAAAGGTTTGTCTATATGAGTAGTATCGGTCTACAAACGATGTTATTTTCAGTTGAGAATTTAGCTCATATTTTGCTGCAAATACACCAGAAGTGGAAATTAAGGTTTACGCCCCCTGGTGGCCAAACCATTTTTTTTTTTTTTTTTTTTTACAGAAATTAGAAATTATGTGCAAACGATTTCTCATCAGGAGCTGTATTCGGTGCAGAAAGAATTTTTCAGATCGGAGATTTAGAAGCAAAGATATAGGGGAAAACACAATTTACCTTTACGCCCCCTAGCGGAAAGTCTATGAATTACGTGAAAAATTTTGAAATTATATGAAAAACATGCGACACGGAAAACACTATCCAACAAAGGAGGAATTTTTCAAATCTGACTCGTACAAGTCGAGATATTGACAAAAATAAGATATACATCTACGCCCCTGGCGTAGAAACCGTGCACTATTATAAGAAGAAAATGTTTCTAAAAAGTTTGTCGGCATGAGTAGTATTGGTCTACAAACGTTATTTTCAATCTAGAATTTAGATCATATTTTGCTGCAAATACATCAGAAGTGGAAATTAAGGTTTATGCCCCCTGGTGGCAAACCATTTTTTTTACAAAAATTAGAAAATATGTGTAAACGATTTCCCATCAGGAACTGTATCCGGTGCAGAAAGAATTTTTCAGATCGGAGATTTAAAAGCGGAGATATAGGGGGAAACGCAATTTACCTTTACGCCCCCTAGCGGAAAGTCAATGAATTACTTGAAAATTTTGAAATTATATGAAAAACATGTCACATGAAAAACACTATCCAACTAAGGAATTTTTAAAATCCATCTCCTAGAAGTCGAGATATTGACAAAAATAAGATATACATCAACGCCCCTGGCGGAGAAACTGTGGAATATTTTAGGAAGAAAATATTCCGAAAAGGTTTATCGATGTGAGTGGCATCAGTCCACGAAAGAATTTTTTCAATCGATATTTTAGAAGCTCAGATTTTATGTCAAATACATCAGAAGCGAAAATTAGCACTTACGGCCCCTGGTGGCCAAAGTATTCTTTACCAAAAATTTGAAATTATATGCAAAAGATTGTGCATCAGGAGATGTATCCGCCGAATTTTTTTTTTTTTCAAATCGGAGTTTTAGAAGAAGTTATCGGAAAAAATGCAATATATTTTTACGCCTCCTAGCAGGAAATCTATGCATAATTTGAAAAAGAAACTATATCCAAAATACTCTTCGACATAAATAGAATCAAAAGATAAAAGATTTTTTTCAATCTGATGTTTAGAAGCAAATATGTGGAATAAAACGTATTTTTGAATTTGACATCTGCATTTACGCCCTCTAGCGGCGAAATTGTACATCGTAAAAAAAACCAAATGAAGGATCGTCATTTGCATATTTCAAACTTTTGAATGCAAAAAGAATTTTTCAAATCGGACTAATAGTTGCAGAGATACCGTGGGTACGGACGGACGGGCAAACCGATAACATAAGCACGATCTTTTTTTACAAGAGACTTGCTAAAAACTGTTCAGGGAGAAAAAAAAATCATACACCTGAACCTGAATGGAAATTCAAGAGCTGCTAGTTCTGTTTGCAAAGTAAAGGGCAAAACTAAATTTTGTAATTGGTAATTCCTGTATAAATATAGGGAAAACAAAAAATAAGCCAATAGGGATCCTTCATTGTATAGTTTGTTTGTTTTCTCATCAACAATAGCTGCAGTTAACTTGTGTTATGGCATTTTTAAAATAAGACTTCAGGTGATTACTAGAAGTTTATATACTTTTTATTTTTTTACTGTTACTTTTACTTGCTTACATGTACTTTTCTGTTTTATGTGTATCAGCACATCTATGCTCTGCGAGATGTTGCTTAAATTTGTCCTTAAAAACACTGCTCATAATTTAATTATTTTTTATTTTTAATATGTACTACTGAGCTGCACAGCAGTGTCAAAATGGGGATTACATACCGTAGATCAAGGAGTGTTGAATGATAAACGCAGAGTACAGATGGAATTGAGGAATGAGAAGGGGGGTGATCTTCAGTATTTTGTGTGTTCATATTTTAAAAATGTTTCGATTGAGAAAACAGCATGTCCTAAAGCGAAGGGAATTTCTTTGTAAGAGGCTGCCTAAAGTATTTGATAAAGTGTTTTAAAAATGAAATAAATCTTTGTGGAAGGGGGTTCACTGCTGTGTTCCTTTTATTGGGACAGCTTTGTTTTACACAGCTTCAGGCATGATGTACAACTAACTTTAATTCAATTGGCCAGTGTCTTAAAAAGAGAATTCCTGGTAATTCCCAGTTGTGGGGATGACCCATTAGCTGCCACATAACCAAATTCTGGAGTGGTAACAGCAAAAGCATGCTCTGTGGGTGAGAGGCTATCTGTGAGCTCACGCATTCTCTTTGGTTTCATGCAGAAGGACAGTGGACAGAACTCGGTGTTTCATAACTACTGTTGGAAGTGGAAACACACACCATGTCTGACCTTACCATTTGGTTATTCACAAGGTAGACAAGCATGTAATATCTTCAAACAGCCAACATAGGATGAACCGCTTCATAGGTAATTTGCATTGCATTATTGTTTCATATTTGAATAAATTATTTTTATTTATGTAAAACTTTTTTCAGTTGTAACACTGGATATTGCTTCATTTATAGTTGGTAATTATGTTTCTGAAAGTAATTTCTTTGAAATAAACTTTTAAACCAACTTGCAGATTGCAGAAAATCATTGTCTTATACTGTTTTCCTGACACTTCCATGTTTGCTTCTATAATCTGTATCATTGCTGTTACTTACATTTCATGTAATATTGTTTTCAACATTTCATTGATTCCTTTATGTGAAATGCATTCTTATTGTGCAAGTTTTGAAATGTGTGATTTTTGTTTTAATTTTCTTTTATATTTACTATAAATTGCAGCAAAATGTCTTTTATGCAAGCTGCAAACATAGCAGTCATAATAATGGCATCTATCTAAAAAAAAAAAAAAAAAAAAAAAGCTGAGGTTTATAAAATATCAATGATTGAGCAGGACGACTTAATAATAAGCTCTCATAACTGACAGTAACAAAAGAAGTCTGGAAATAATGTTTGACGGAGCATATGAAAAATTGGAATAATAAAAAAAAAAGAATCAAACTTCTTTAAATGAATTGTTTGAAATATCAAGGCTGTCTTAACTGGGTAAATATTGTTTTATCCCAACTCAATACACGGAGAGAAAAAATTTGGCAGCTGAGGCAATGTGGATTGAGAAGACAAACAACTATAGTTGCATTATTAATATCCCTACAATGTGTGGATGAATATTATAGCTGAAGAGGAGAAATTTCTCAATAAAATCAAAAAGGAAAAAAGATAGATGTTGAAGATCTAAAATTCAGTACAACTTGAAAATATAGGTGGCACCCAAACAGCAATGACAGAGACATACAGGACAGATGTGCTCAAAAGAAAAGAACTCCTTGATCATCCTTGCATAGTCACATCAGTTTTCATTGAAATTGTGAGCCCATAGTTCTAGTGAAATGCATCTAAAGTGGCAGGGAATGGGCATATATGCTTGGTGATCGGATATGCGACTTAAGTGTTAAAACTTTAAAACACACTTAAGTTATTTAAAATGGTTAAGGTAAGGAGGCTTTCAACTGATAACTTCAGTCTTGTGATGGGTGGACTATGATGATGGTGGTAAGTGGTTGCTAGATCCAACAACCACTTACCATTGTCATCATCCATCGTAAGGCTGATAAGACTGAAGTTATTAAGTTGAAGGCTTCCTTATCTTAAACTTTTACATAACTGAAGCATGTTTTAAAGTTCTTATACTTATTACTTATAGTTATGTTCTTATGCTCAAATTTATCATGTATGACTTTCTTACGGTTTTAGTGTTTAATGTCTTCAAAGTTTTTTCAGTCTTTTTAAGTTTTATATCAACAGGTTTTTACTCAAATGTCAGGCCAATCTTGGTCTAACCCTACTTGTTAGGGTTAAACTTACAAAAAGTAAGCATGCAGAGAAACCAACTACTGTTGTCTTGTATGAATGCATAGTGCTACAGAGGTGTTGGCATTCATTTATTGTAGTGCTTATTGGTGGAATAATATTCTACAACAAAAGACATTGCAAAGAACAGGAAAAACATTATTCGGTTGTCACTAGCATTGATTTTACTTTGTGAGAATTGAGGTTACAGACGGTAAGTGTATAGTGAAACCAACCACAGTTTTGTTACTGACAAAAATACCTGACATGTATTTACCAAGGTGTGGCATAATTGCCTACCATGGTGCTTATTACAGGAACAGTACCCTTCAACAAAGGTACTACAGAGAATAAGGTGGGGCCACAAATGAACTTTTTTAAATGAAGCTTAGCCATCATATTAATTTGGTGAAATTGTATTCAAATGCACATGGGTGGCACAATACTTGAGCACCAATTTATCAGTGTTTGTAGCAATTATATATAGCATGTAGCATAGGAGTATATATAAAGTTCATTTAAACAGTAAAATGTTTAACTTGCAGTGGATTTTGGAGATGTTCACATGAATAGGCTACAGCTAAGGACATTATTGAGTACATCATACATGAGATTCTTCTGCAGACTAGCTGATTTCCTGTTTCTTTTTTTTTTCATCATTTTGGTTATTCTTGAAATCAGTGCAAAACTGAAGAGAAAATTTGAGTGGGGGAGGTCATTTAATTTGATGGGGGGGGGGTCATTTTACATGGATGGTATTTCGTTTTTCGAAACTTTCAAAAACAGAAGTTGAAAAAACAGAAGATTTTTCCCATAATCGTAATTCCTTTTTCTCACAGTGTTGCCTTTATCCAGTGTTGTTAAATATAATGTTATGCATAATGTTTGTATTTCAGCTTATCACTGTAAGCAAAACTTTCTGAAAACAAATTCCACAGATCAAAAAGTTTCATGTAATCTTCAGCCATGAGATTTTTCTGCAAATCGTGGATTCGTGGTCCTCAGGGTGAAAGTTTCTTCAGTGGGACAGATAAAATTGTTATTTAGGGCATATAAAAAAAAAAAGCTACAATATAAAGAATTGGAAAGAGAATATCGGCAGAAACAAAAATTAAGCAATGGAGCAGTGCAGCTGTAGAATCAACTATAGAAAAATATTGTTGTGGAACTTGCCAAGAAGAAAGCAAGGCTTGCTTGTAAGAGGAAACTTGTACTGATATTCTTGCAAGTACAGCAACAAAACAAAAACTGTTTGAAAGACTGTCTTAAATATTTTATTTTGAAAATTTTCTTTGTAAATACAGTGATTTGCTCCACTTCAATATTTACATAAATAAATTAGTGAACAAATCCATTTTGCTCATGCTACACGATATTCACACTTTTTGCCATGTATTCTGATTTTTCACCTGCTTTTTAATTTCAGCTTTTTGTTTTCTCTTCATCAGTATCATGTATGGTGGTGCATTTGTATGCCAGAAGTGATTATTGAGAGCACAAACCTCACGTTCTTTAAAGTGTTAATGAATAAACCCCATGTGCTTGAAAGTGTTAATGAATAAAGTTGTGATATGTCACACACCTTTCGTGTTATGTTTGGGAGTTTTTATCCCAGAAAAAGTCAGCACCCCCCCCCACCAATGGGCAAGAAGCCTGCATTTTTGACATTCAAAGGGATCAGTACAGTACTTGCTATAACTTATTTGTTTTTGTGTTTTCTGTTTTTTTTTGTTTGTTTGTTTGTTTGAAAATTATATGTTGTGAACATGACATTTAAATGTATTTTGCATTTCAGCCAACATGTGATAACCATGATGACCAAGAAACAGCAGCAATAATCCTGTGCTCAGTATGTGGTAACCTCTGTGCTGACTGTGATAGGTTTTTGCATCTTCATCGTAAAACTAGGACTCACCAGCGGCAGGTAAGTACTTTATTTGATTACCTTCAATAGTGTGCATGAAAAATTTTCCATACACCCCACCCCACGTTTTCAAAATTTTTCTGAATCCAAGTGTTAAACAGTTCATAAAAATGACTTCAGTCCTGCCTTTTTCTTAAGCTCTTGCCCATTAACTTCAGCTTGAGATCTTTATTCTGTGAATATGGCCTTATGCCATTTATGCTGTATGCAAAGGGCTATTGAAATTTAACTAAAGGTGTTGAAAATCTTTTTGTGTAGCATATTTTTCTTGGATTTAATGAACTTTAAATATTCTAGAAGTGATGTGAACTTTTAGATGTCCACAATCTACATTGAGTAGATAAGATCTCATAGCCTTCAGACCAAACTGAAAAGGTTCTTTTTTTTTTTTTATTGAAGTGTAATTTGAAAGTATTCAATCTTCATTGTAATTTTTGTGTTACATGTTATTGACTGTGACATTCACCTAGGTAGTCTTTGCTGACATCAGAAACTATATAAAATGCTTCAGGCTAGTTACTAAATATTCCACTCTACATCCTTATAAAGACTGCTTGGCTCTCAGTCAATTGCTATCTGCAGTCCACTTCAAAAGAATAAATTTGGCCTTATATCTGTTTTACCCCCACTCAACAATTATATTTTTTTTATCAAAATGCAGAGTATAAAAGGTCTTGCTGTGTTACACATTTTAGATTGGCATTTTACTACTTAGGAATTCATTTCCTTTGAAAATTGTTTGTCCTGTGCTATTTTCAAGTGTTGTGGATTGTTAGGTAGCTGTCTGTCAAGTGGCTAAGAACTTGGAGGTGATAATTATTTTCTCATGTAGTATATGGATCACTCATCACCTAATGCAGTGTTATTTATTGCTTTATGGAAGTTTTGAAGTTGTGTGTCTGTATATTTGCTTTTGCTGGTGAAAGACATTTTAGTTGGTAGTTTTGTTATTCTGTGTGGCATGATAGATGTTTCACATAGTTATAATACATCTTACTCTCGAGTGTACAGTATTTAACAGTTAAACGGTGTTTCTACGTAGCTAATGTGTACACACCAGGGTATTTTACATGTTTGCTGACTCTACTGTACATTGTTACGTCAGATTCAAGTGGCATTTTGAGTATTAGTGTGTGAAGTGCACTGATGTGTAAAATTACTTTCACTAAGAGATTTGTATTCTTTAAATGCAGAACTACAATGTGGTGTGTGTTGTCAACTCTTACTAAGTCCATTTAGTAGAAAAATGAAGTCATAAGATATGGAGATGCCTGATACAGCAACAGTGAGTTCTTTCTGTGAGGAGCTAACCTCTGAATATCAGAGAACAGCTTAGTGATTGGATGGATGGGTGGGTGAATGTGCCACATCATTGGGACCTCCTCCTACTTTTGACATCAACAGCACGTAGCCAATGAAAGAAGACATGTGTCGTGAGCTGGCTTGGAGGGTATATAAGGTGTGCTATAGGCATTCTGAAAACATATCACTCGTTGCTGTCATGGACAAATGGAGTGATTTATCAGATTTGAAAAAAGAGATGACTCTCTGTTTTCCGGCCAAGGGTGGCAGTATTTCTAAAACAGCACAGTTTGTGAACTGTACGCATGCGCTGTGGTTAAAGTGTATCGTGATTGGAGAAATGGCACAATTGCGAATAAACAAGATGGAAACTGTGGAGCACCACGTGCCACTGATGTGAGAGGTGAATGTTGGCTGCGAAGGTGCATTAGAGCCAATCTACATGCTACAGTGGAGCAATTCACTGGCTGAATGAGCCAGGGTGCTACCAGAAGTGTCTAAAACAACAGTTCAGCGAACCCTCCTGCATATAGGGCTCCGATGCAGATGGATGGTCGGTGTGCCTATGCTAACAAAGGTGCATCAGCAGAAAAGGCTTACATTTGCACGGCAGTATCTGAATTGGGCCTCTGCTGATTGGCAAAGGATTGCCTTCTCTGATGAGTAGAGTTTTCTGCTTCATCGAATGAATGGACATTGCGTATAAGGCGAGAAACATCGGAGAACACTCTTCAACCATTGCTGGAAGAACACAAACTAGTGGGGGCAGCATTATGGTCTGGGGAATGTTTACGTGGCGTTCTCTGGGTCCACTCATACCTGTAGAAGGCACTATGGATCGAATTCAGTATGAATCCATCCTTGTAGACAATGTACATCCATACATGCTGATTGTCTTCCCTGGGGTGGATGGAATCTTCCAACACAACAATGCGATGTGTCGCACAGCTAGAAATGTCAGAGTGGTTGGAAGAGCACGATGAATATGTCAAAGTACTTTCCTGGCCCCCGAATGCTCCAGACTTAAACCCAATTGAGCATCTGTGGGACCATCTCGATCGTGTTGTTCGCTCTATGGATTCTCCACCACGCACCCTCCAGCAGCTGTCAGCTGGACTGCAGTCAGCATGGCTTCACATACCTGTGAACACCTTCCAGCACCTTGAGTCACTCCCAGCCCATCTAGCTGCTGTCCATGCCGCACACAGCGGTTACTCTGGATATTAGCTGGTGGTCACAATAATGTGACTCTACCATGTACGTGTGTGTGTGTGTGCGCGCAATATTATACCTGTTCATATTCTGTGGTTGATTGTGCTAATATTTAAGTGTTTTAGGTAGAATTCACACTGTAAACATTGGGGGCTTGGTTGCCAAAATCAGTGCTGTTCACTAATGCATCAAAGTGTGAAAATGAAGACATTCTAACAGAAATGCAAATCTTCCTTTTGTGTAATGTTACTTATATCTTTGATCATTGTTAACCACTCCATCATAATTTCTGTTGCTTTTCCTTGCTATTATAATAACTTAAAAGAAAATCTCTCTGATCTGTTTTCTTTATTACCTTTCTTTAACAGTAGTTAACACTGACCTAAAATTTTAACTCATTCTTGGTGATAGTTCAATACAAATTATGCTGTTTGGTTGCCATATTCTGTTTACATTATTCCTGATGCAATAATTTATCTTATTTGGCTGATATCCTTCCACATTAAAGCAATTCCAGTCATGTAATATTGCTGAGCTTTTTCTCATTGACAAACTTCTCAAATATGTTTTAGCACCATTAAAGCTCCTGGTTAACTTTGTGTTCTGTGAATTTTCTCATGCAATCCCCTTTTTTGAACTTAATCAGTGATAATGCTGACTAGGAGCAAACATTGTTAAAATATGAGGAGTTGTGTATTTCATGTTCCTGATAAGAACAATGATTATGTATAAGAGTGAATGAATGGATTTTGTTGGTATTTATGAGAGGTGATACATGATTCCCACATACAGAGTTTAGAATGGTTTTAACATAAATTTGAGGCTGTAGCACTCAAGTGTGGGATATGGTGGACCTACCACACTTGAGAAGGACGGTCCACCACGGAATCGACCTGGACTTTCTAAACGGCGTATGAGAAAGAGATCTCGGCTGAGTGAATGTAAGATTGGTGTATGGAATACTAGAGGTATAAAATGGCAAGATGAGTGAGGTGATTGAGGAGATGAATAAGTATAGACTGGATGTGCTGTGTGTAAGTGAAACCAAAAAGAAGGAAATTGGGGTAGAAGAAGTGAATGGCACGATGAGTGTGTGGTCTGGAGTATTGGATAATATGAGAGGACAGGCTGGTGTAGGTGTGATTTTTAAGTGAAAAGATGAAGAACTTGATTCACTATAGTTGCATAAGTGAGAGAATTCTCTGGATTCGTTTGAAAGTAAAACTTCAGAGAATTGTAATTGTTGTAGTGTATGCTCCTTGTGACTCAGAAACTTCTGATAAGAAGGAAGATTTCTGGAATGAGCTAAAAGCTGTTTTGAGCCAGTTTGGTACTAAAGAAAAAGTTATAATAGCAGGGGATTTCAATGCTAGAGTAGGTGTGCAGAATGCAATTTCTGACAATGTTCTGGGTAAGTTTAATGATCCTTGTGTGAATGATAATGGTGAAAGATTAATTGAACTCTGCATTGAGAATGGTTTGTGTGTATCTAATACATTTTTCAACCACAAGTATATACACACATATACTTGGGAAAATCGTACTCTTGGTCAAAAGAGTGTGATAGATTTTGTTGTTTACGATCAGCGTTTGAAACACTTTGTTGTTGACACCCGTGTGATGAGAGGTGTGGATGTTGGTTCTGATCATTACTTGGTAGTGTCACGAGAGAAACTTAATGTTGGTTAAAGGAATAGAAAGAGACCCAGGATAGAAAGAATAAAGGTTGATAGGCTCCTTGAAGATCATCAGCGGTACTCTGACTTACTCAGAGAACGACTGAAGGATCTGAAGTCTGGTGAGAGGGATGTAGAAAAGAAGTGGGAATGTTTTAAGAACTGTGTTATCACTGCTGCTAAAGAGGTCTGTGGCACCACAATAGTGGGTAACAATAGAGGTGATGCTTGGTGGAATAGTGAGATTAATGAGGCAGTAAAGAAAAAGAAGGAAGCCTATTTGGGGATGTTGCAAGGTAGTCTCTGTGGATGAATATCGCTGTAAGAAGCGTGAAGCTGCTAAGCTGGTTTGCCACAGTAAGGCAAAAGATAGGAAGGAGAAAGTGGAAAGGCATGAACTGGCTTTTTGGAAAGATAGAAAGTCCTTCTGGAAGTACAAGAGACTCAGGAAAACTAGGGGAAACAAAGTTGTAAGTTGTGTGAAGAATGAGATCGGGGAAATGATATGGGAGCCCAATGAGTTAAGTGAAAGATGGGGTAAATACTTCTGTGAGTTATTAGATCAGGAGAGCAAAAATGATTCTGAGACAGATGCAGATGATGTCACAATGAGGGATGAAAGCACAGGAGGGATCTCAAGAGAAGAAGTGTGTAAAGCTCTAAAATCTCTTCAGAATGGTAAGGCTCCAGGAGTTGATGGCATAACTGCAGAGATGTTGAAGTATGGTGGGTGACTCTATAATTGACTGGTTAACTGAAATTTGCCAGTTGTGCTGGGAGTTAGGAATAGTCCCTCGGGATTGGAAGGATGCTATCATTGTTCCCTTATATAAGGGAAAAGGTGATCAGACTGAATGCAAGAACTATCGTGGTATTAGCCTACTGAGTGTGCCAGGGAAAGTGTTTGGTAAGGTTGTTATTGAAAAAGTACGGGGTCTTACATCATTGAAAGTGTGGGATGTTCAGAGTGGTTTTATGCCTGGTAAAGGCTGCACTAACCAGATTTTTGCATTACTCATGATGATTGAAAAGTATCTGGCTGTTGGGAAGAAAGTTTTTACTGCCTTCATAGATTTAGAGAAAGCTTACGACCGAGTCAATAGGACACTTTTGTGGAAGGTATTGAATGAATATGGTCTTACTGGGAACCTACTTAATAGTGTAAAAGCCATGTATGCTGGTAGTAGAGCTTGTGTACGAGTGAATGGTGTTTTATCAAAATGGGTTTCCATTGGTGCAGGAGTTGGACAAGGTTGTGTAATGTCACCATGGCTGTTTAATATATTTATGGACGCATGCATGCGTGAGGCCAAAATAGATAATAGTGGTTTATGTCTTGGTGATATCCTTCTGTGCAGATTGCTGTATGCTGATGACACTGTCCTGTTGGCAGAGAGCAAAAGTGAGTTGCAGAGTATGTTGACTCGGATGCACGAAGTTTGCATAAAATTCAAACTGAGTATAAATAACGGAAAAACCAAAGTTATGGTGTTTGAGAGAGGAACGGGTAGCACTGAATGTAATGTAAGTATACATGGCACTGTGATTGACCAGGTGAGTGAGTTTGTGTATTTAGGAAGCATGATTGACAGAGAGAACAAGTTGGATGGTGAAATCAGTAGGAGAGTGAATTCTTCTTTGAAAGTCATAGCTGCTCTGGGAGGTTTTCACAGGAATGATGGGTTCTCTAGAGAGTCCCGCATGGCTGTGTATGAAACAGTAATTGTTCCTACTCTGATGTATGGCAGTGAAACCTGGGTACTGCAGAAGAAGCATAGGAGTAGTTTGTGTGCTGGAGAAATGCGTTACTTATGTGGTGTTTGTGGCAAGACACGATCTGATTGTGTGAGGAATGAAGATTTATTGCAGGCAGTTGTGTGATGTGAAGCAAAATGTTGTTAGCAAGGTGGAGACCAATATGCTTCAGTGGTTTGGCCATGTTGAAAGAATGAGTGATGAAATGCTTACTAAGAAAATATTTTCAACCCAAGTGGCAGGAAGGAAAGGCAGAGGAGGAAGGCCAAGGAAGACATGGGTGGATCAGATTCAGGAGTGTCTGCATGAGAAAAAGATTATGAGTATGAAGTATAAAATATCTTGTGTAAGGCATGTAATGGATATCAGTGAAGCAAGAGTTGTATGTCAAGATCGCTGTAAATGGCGAAGTTTGATACGACAACAATAAGTAAAAATATCTGGAAGTTTGTATTTCCTTTTGGAGCTAACCTCTGAATCTCAGAGAACAGCTTAGTGATATGTAGCAAAGCAGCATAATCAGTTCTATGATTTATCCAAACATTTTTTCTCAGTATTTTATAATTTCATAATATTTACTTATTATGTAAAGCCCTAAAGAATTTCTTGGAATACCAATCCTCATTTCTCTTGGAGCTGATTTGTCCATAAAGTCAATTTTTACCTGAAGTTTCTTTTGCTGTGACTAAGGCAGAATTTTATGCAACTGAAGAATTGTCATTTCTTTCACTCCCTTTGGAAATGTAACTAAAACACAACTGTTTCATGTACTTGAGTTGATTGGTTGTTAATTATCCATTCCCCTGAATTTTTGTGATGACTGTTAACTGATCATGGGAGTTTGGTCAAAACATTTTCAGTTTTTGGTTTGCTTTAAAAGCCTAGTTCTATGTAGAATGACTTTTCCAAAACATCTCCTTTCACTCTTTTCATCATTTGCTATGTATGTCAGTGTCCATGATGTATTCTTGCCCATAGGTAGATGTCTTCTGTATCTATATTAATCAAATGTCATACAAATTATCAGATGTAAGTAATAAAGCTTATCTCCCCCTGTGTGTGTGTCTCTCTCCCTTCCCTCTCTCATTGTACACAATATGAAATTGTGAGTTTTGGCTTACTCACCAACTGGATGTTTCAGCCATTTTTGTATGTGACTTTTCTGAGCAAACAGATTTGGCTTGTAATTATTATAAAGGCATGTTTTGTGTGTGTTAGTTTTTTGTGCAACTGAACATTTTTATTGAATTTTTTAACAGGTATTTAAAGAAGAGGAAGAAGCTATAAAAGTGGATTTGCACGAAGGTTGTGGTAGAACCAAATTATTTTGGGTTATGGCTTTGGCTGACTCTAAGACTTTGAAAGCTATGGTGGAATTTAGAGAAGGTACTAGAGGTAAGTGTTGGAATGACTTGAATGATAAATTTTGAATAAATAATTTGGGTGAGAGTTGATTTTATGTTGCCAAACTGAGTATGAAATTGTTCACTATTACTATGTATGTACTTAGTCATCTTTTAATTTACACCAGTAAGCAATTAATGCAAATATATTGCTCCCAACTCTCTTGATTTTTCACCTTTTTCTCATTTCTTGTCATTTTCTTCTGATTTTTAATGTCATTTACAATAATTACAGTTTGCTAGAAAAAGTACTTCTTTTAATTCTTCATTAAAAATGGGGTTTCTTTTGTTCTCCAGTTCAGTCCTCTCTCTCTCTCTCTCTCACTCACTCACATGTTTGTCTATGAGACTGTGGAAGTCATAAGAAGTTTGTGAAATGATGAAAATGTTGCAATTATGGTGTGGGCGAGGATGATTTGTGGTTTCTGTATTTTGAATTTTTATGACTAAGTTTGACATCTAGTATTTTGTTTCATTATTACATTCCTCATTTGTAATGCTTTTCTGATCATGCCCCTCCCCCTCCATTTTTTTTTTTTTTTTTTTGTAGTAATGCAAAAGAGTGCCTTTTTTTAATTTCTAATGAAATGAATGTTTTCTTATTCTTAGCAGTTCCATTAAATTAAATCAATAGAATATTCTACCCCACCCCCTGCCTTTTTTTAGCATGTCTTTTGTAAAAAAAAGATCGTGCTTATGTTACCGGTTTGTCCGTCCGTCCGTCTGTGGACACCATATCTCTATTAGTCCGATCTCAATTTTTTTTTTTTTTTTTTTTTTGTTGGGAAGCTTGAAATGTGCAAATGATGATCCTTCCTTTTGTCTATTTTTAGGATGCAGAATTTTGCCACTAGAGGACATAAATGCAGATATCAAATTCAAAATACATTTTACTCCATGTATTTGCTTGTAAACATCCGATTGTAAAAAAAAAAAAAAAAAAAAAAATGTTTTCGGGTCTATTATGTAGAAGACTATTTTAGGTAAAGTCATTTTTTCAAGTTACTCCTAGATTTTCCGCTAGAGGCGTACAAGTAAATTGCATTTTCCCCAATATCTGTGCCTCTAAAACTCAGATTTGAAAAATACTTTCTGCAGCGGATACAGCTTCTGATGGCCAATTGTTGGCATAATTTCGAATTTTTGTAAAAAAGAAAAAAAAATGGTTTTGTCACTAGGGGTGTAAGTGGTTATTTCTGCAGCAAAGTCTGAGCTTCTAAAACCTATTTGGAATATTTTCTTCTTAAAATAATGCACAGTTTCTCCGCCAGGGGTGTAGATTGTCAATATCTCTGCTTCTAAGAGTCCGATTTGAAAATTTTCTTCTTTGTTGAATAGTTTCCTGTGCGATCTGTTTTTCATATAATTTCAAAATTTTCAAGTAATTCATAAACTATCTGCTAGGGACATTAAGGTAAATTGCGGTTTCCTGATTTCTCTGCTTCTAAGCTCCAATTTGAAAAATTCTTCCTGTAACACATACAGCTCTTGCTGGGAAATGTTTTGCATATTTTTCTAATATTTGAAAAGGAATAGTTTGGCCACCAGGGGGCGTGAGTGTTAATTTCTGCTTCTGATGTATTTGCAGCAAAATCTGAGCTCCTGAAAGCTAGATTGAAAAAATCTTGCTTGGACCGATGCTGCTCACATTGAAAAACTTTTTGAGAATACTTTCTTCTTAAAATAATGCATGGTTTGTTTGCCAGGGGGTTTAGATGCATATCTTATTTTTGACAGTATCTCTGCATCTAAGAGTCTGATTTGAAAAATACTTTCTTTGTTGGAGAGCATTTCTGCTGCAAAATGTTTCTCATGTAATGTCAAATTTTTCTTAATGCACAAGTCTGCCACCAGAGGGTGTAAGTTCACATTTCTGTTTACAGCGGTATCTGCGGAACTAAAAACCTGACTGAAAAACTTTTCTTCGGTCAGATACCACTAACTATGCAAACTCTGTGTGCGTATTTTCTTCCCAAAATAATGCGCAACTTTGCCGCTAGAGGGCACAAATGCAGAGTCTGTTTTTCTCAATATCTCTGCTTCTACATTTGTGATTAAAAAAAAAAAAAAAAATTCAACACCAAAGGCCATTTGCCTTGTAGAACACTTTAAGCTAGTATATGAGGAAGCTTGTAGTTCACAATTCTGTTGGTAGGTGGTGTTTGTGTACCTCAGTTTACAGCTGTATCACCACTTCTAAAAACACTATTGAGAATTTTTTTCTATTCGCTACAATAGAGATGTGGGGCATTTTCCTCTTTAAATAATGCAAAGATTCCCCACTGGATGTGTAAAGGATGAAACTTTTTTTTTTTTTTTTTGCCGTCTCTGCTTCTGGGAGATGCATTTGAAAAGTTATTTTTCCTTAGCATAGCTTTTTCCATGAATAATATTGTTTGCCTATTTTCAACTTTTCCATTATGCAAAATTTTTCTGCTAGCAGATGTAGACTTATATCATGTTTCCGTCCATATTTCTTCTTTTAAACTGTTGGATTTGAAAATCTCTGTCTCTGATGCCTTCCTTGTGGTGTGATGAAAAACTCTTTGTGCTCCATTTGTTAGTTTTTGTAACATGCTTTTTAGCAGATACTTCATGTATATCTTTTGTATGAGGAAGTCACAAGTTATATGTGGTTAAAATGATAATATATAGAGATTCAGTACCTTTCTTAGAATTGCTATTACGCACGTTAAAAAACAGACGTGATTATGGTGGTGCAGTCAATTATGACATTTATTATTAAAAAATAAATAAATAAAGACTAAAAGAAAGCAAGAGCATATAGTCATCCAGAGGTGGTTTTCGTTCGCATACCACCGTAGTTCCACAAGTTGTTTGGTCTCGGGTGTTCAGCGGCTATGCATTGCAAAAAGTCCGATGGTGACTATAATATAGTATTTAGCAATGTCAAAGTAGTAGTCGACCTAAATAACCTTGCTATATATTGTATCGTAAGCTCAAAAGAATAGTAAAACTGAAAATAAAAACCCTGTAAAGACTTATGCCACAGGCAGGTTAAAAGGCTAACTATGAAAAATCCAAGAAACTATAGTGAACGAATCCAAGAAACTATAGTGAACGAATTTAAAAGAGCAAAATAAAATATGAATGGCCAGAAGAAATGATGAATGAACTATTTACATAATGCGTGCACCACCTCTTCACATCCACCATCGGACTTTTTGCAATGCATAGCCGCTGAACACCTGAGACCAAACAACTTGCAGAGCTACGGTGGTATGCGAACGAAAATGACCTCTAGACGAATATATGCGAGTAATTGCTCTTGCTTTCTTCTAATCTTAATTTTTTAAACAATGAACGTCATAATTAACTGCACCACCATAATCACATGTCCTTTTTTTAATGTGCGTAATAGCAATTCTAAAAGAGGTACTGAATCTCTATATATTATGCTTTTTAGCCACTTCATTTTGTTGAACAAAGTATGTTTCTATTTCTGGATGTTTTATCGATTGTAGAAACTGGTTGATTGTTTTCCTAACTGGTTCCATTGACTTTGAATAGCTTTGATAAATTTAATTCACTTCAGAATGGATTCAAAAGAAGTGTTCATTACAGCCGAAAATTTGGTGTCTTCTTTCTTGTTTTAAGGGATATTAAATTTCAAAATTCGCACTTAATCTGTGTGTGATAGCATCAGCACCATTTCTCTGAACCATAAAATTGGTTTCATAGCTGAGTGATGTTTTCACTGTCACTAAATGTTGCTAGGGTACAAGGCTTTTAAATGTCAGTCAACACAGAACCTTTTTACAAGGCCACTTAGTAGTTTTAATTCTGACTATTATATAGCTCTAATTATTGTACTATTCTCTTTTACGTGCGATATTTCAAAGTAACTTGTACAGAAAACTCGCGGATAATGCTTACCTTGGCATTCCTTTCTAGCGACGGGGACATTTCACGCACGTGTTTTCCGGTCTTTGTTGAGGTTATTGTCCTAAAGTCCGTTGTATGCGATGACTGGCTTTACTTCTCACACTTTTCGCTGGGTATACTCATTGGATCTTTGCTTTAGGATTCCAAACATCAATTTTTACCGTTCTTTATACTCGAAATTTTCGCCCATACTCTGGGCATCTTCAGGAGTGTGGCGACTTTACCACCGATGTTCGTGGCTAACTTTGCGCTAATGGAGTCCGATACTCCTTGTTGCCATTCGTCGGAAAAACTTTCCTGGATATATTTCGTTAACCAGCCCGGCTGGCGCCATCTATGTTTAGTTACGACCACTTTTTTTTTTTTCCCCGTATTTTTTTTTTTTTTTTTTAATTTTTTTAATTTCTTCTCCTATCCTGGTTTTCTTGTCTTTTTTGCCTGTTTTTCTTTCGTTGTTGTTTTTCTTGTCTTATTAGTTCTTTCCACAGGCCCGATAATGTGCTAGGGTCGTTCTGGTTACATACCCTTGCTTTATTTTTGTAGATTAATATTGCTTCTTCCCTCCTCATTTGCCTTTCCGATTTTTTATTCTTTTTTAGCATTTTAATTTCATCGAACTTTGGGAATGTCCGGTTTTCCAAGCAGAATTGCACTAAAGCCGTTTTGGCTTCTTTTTTTTGCCAGTTAGATATGTGTTGTTTAAGTCTTTTTTTTAATCTGTTTTTCGTACTTCCAATGTACGATATTGGGGGTATGTGTGCTATTGGAATTTCGTAGGTTCCTGATTCTTCTAGCATTTTTTCCTCTGTTTTTTTGTTGACAGTCATACTTTTCACGGTGTGCACTGAGCTTCCTAGTTGTAAGTCATATTTAGCACAGTGCCTATTGATTTCTTTACTCACTCCTTCCAGGTATGGGAAAGCTCCAATGTATTTCAATTTTTTATTTCTCATCTTCCTTTGGTTGTGCACTTCTTGGCCTTCTTTCCTCTGAGTCATATGCTTTTTACTCTCATGTATCCATTTATTAATTAGCTTGCTCGGGTACCCATACTCTTGTGATATTTTCGAGATAAACTCTAGCTCTTGATTTTTTAGCCTGTTGTTAGATGTGTGTGTGTGTGTACGCTCGCCGTATCAAGTTTACTATGCTGTTTTTTTTATGTATCACTGGATGGTGCGACGAGTATGGTATCAGTACAGGTATGTAAGTTGCTTTTCTGAACACAGAGTATTCAAAACTATTTTTGTTTTTCTTTAGTTGAATGTCCAGGAAGGATAGGCAATTATCCTCTTCAAACTCAATAGTTAGCTCTATGGTGTTACATATTTTGCTAAACTGCTGTGCTAGATCTTGTAGCTCGGCTTTGTTAAGTTTAGACATTATAATAATGTCGTCTACATATCGAGCATAAAGTATTGGTTTTTCAGGTAAATTTTGAATAATTTCTTTTTCGAGGTATGCCATAATCACTTCTGCGTATAATGCCGATAATGGGGATCCCATAGGGCCACCTTGTGTTTGTTTATATATATTTCCTTCAAAATGGAAGATGTTGTTTTCCTTGATGAAATATAAGGTATTCTTTAGCTCTTTCAATTGTGACAAGTTTAGTTCTTTGTTGATGCTTAGTTGCTGCATAATCAATTCGATGGCTAGCTCGACAGGAGTGTTTGGGTATAACGCTTTAACATCCATGGAGGCCATAGTTATTTGCTCTAGGTCTTGATTAATTAATTTGATTTTTTCTATAAACTCATAGCTATTCTTTAATGTATATTGATTCCTCATGAATATTGGGGATAGATAGTTGTATATCTTTTTTTCTAGGTTGATGAGTGGTGAGATTTTTTTCGATAGAATCAGTCTTAAAGGTGTGTTTTCTTTATGAGTTTTAATTTTCGAGAATATTTTTGGCATCCCTGCTCCCATTGGAGGGTTTGCATTTTTATTTCTGTTGGTAACGTGCTGTGGTTCCTTATATTAGCCAGGAAGGTAAGTTGTTTGTCGGTGGGATCTTTGTTGATGCTATCGTTAACGAAATATATCCAGGAAAGTTTTTCCGACGAATGGCAACAAGGAGTATCGGACTCCATTAGCGCGAAGTTAGCCACGAACATCGGTGGTAAAGTCGCCACGCTCCTGAAGATGCCCAGAGTATGGGCGAAAATTTCGAGTATAAAGAACGGTAAAAATTGATGTTTGGAATCCTAAAGCAAAGATCCAATGAGTATACCCAGCGAAAAGTGTGAGAAGTAAAGCCAGTCATCGCATACAACGGACTTTAGGACAATAACCTCAACAAAGACCGGAAAACACGTGCGTGAAATGTCCCCGTCGCTAGAAAGGAATGCCAAGGTAAGCATTATCCGCTAGTTTTCTGTACAAGTTACTTTTTTACAAGGGATGTACTTATCATTTGTTACAAGGGATGTACTTTATCCTTGTCAACACTTCCACTGGCATTACCCACTATATTGGTAGTACTTATCGAAGCATCAACCGGCAATTGGTGGAACATATCGCTGATGTTAAGAAAGGCAACCCTTCCACCTCCCTTTCAATTTTAACCATCAGCGATACGTCCGCGATTCCCGTTTGGCAAAATGTTAAACGCATCGCTCTGATCAGCAATCTGCATGCCCTCAGGTACCGCGAAAGCAGTGAAATCTTCCTTAACTCCTAACACCTGTAATACAGATGCACCTTTTAACATACCCATGATTTGGAAAGCTATTTTGAAATCTCGCAACAACTGATGCTAATTCCAAGTGTTTCATTCCATGGCTGATGAAGGTAGAAGTCGCTACCGAAATGTCCCAACACTTGTTATCTTTACATAACTTAAGCGTGATATCTAATAAAATATTATACGCCCATACCTATGAATAAATTACTTCCGTATTTAGGTGTAACTAATTATTTATTTTTCCATTAGCTGAGCTTTCGCACCTCAACGGAGGTCTTTTTCAAGGCTTTCATACAATTGCTAAGAATAAGTTACATGATTTGAAATATAAACAAAGGATAAACAGCAAACATTAAGACAATGGTCATCAATCTACTTCCACGTGCATCAAATGCTATTGCACGTTATGCATTCTTTCTGCAATGTCACATATTTGATTTTAAATTTCTTAATACAATCAATAAAATGTTAATAAATAAGTTTCTACACATTAAAAATTGTTTTCCATAAATTTGGAATTTCAAAAGATACTCTCATTACATATATTCATCGCAGACATAATTTCAATTGATTCTCTTATAGCCGATTCATATCTCGTGTTTGTTGCAACGCACTTTGTTCTTCCCAATCAGGTCTCTCCCCCTTCAAACAGTACATCTCTTGTCAGGACTGAAACAGGCTGTGCATTCTTCAAGTTTATTTTGTGTTCTTGTATACGAACCTTAATAGACCGTTTTGTTAGTCCAATATATGCTTTCATATTTCCATCTGGGTATTTTAGGGGTACTGAGTAAATTCCTGCTTTTTCTTATATTTCTCCTCTATCCTGGGAGCTCTTATAGTTTCGCAGTGAGTCATTTATTGATCCTGCTGTGCTCATCCCAACATTACATTGAAATTTCTTTAATACATTTTTGAAGAAATAGGTGATTCTTGGTACATAGGGTAATTGCTCCTATGAAATTCGGTTTATCATTCGGCATTATGTCCCTTTTCTCTCTCTCTATTTACTTGTTTTATATCGTCTCTATAGTTTTCAGACTGTGTCCCGCTTGTAAACCTTCATTCATCACGTTTTTTATTTCTTTCGTACGAAGGGATTTATTCAAACATACCAAGAACGCTCTATGAAATCTTGTCCGGAAGGCTGCCATCTTGTATGACCATGGGACATATGAACTTGGGCTCATGAAATTATTCACGGGAGTCTGCTTGTAATACACCTCCGTGTTAACTTTTATATCATTTCTTCTACTTATCATTGCATCTAGGAATGCTATCTTACCTTCTTTTTCAACTTCCATCTCAAACTTTATGTTGCTATTTAAGGATATCAATCATATCAATCTTGGTCAACAATTCGTAAAGTTCTATCGGATGTACTTCTCTTATCATTTGGAAGTGTAATCTGTATGCACGGGTTTCTAACCTCATCACCGTCGTTCTCCTTATGTTAACAATTCTTGAAAAGGTTTGTTTAATGAATTCTGCTTTCTTCTTCATAAACCATTCATCTCTTATGGCCGTTTTAAATTTTTAAATTGTTTATATTTCAATCATGTAACTTATTCTTAGCAGTTGTATGAAGCCTTAAAAAGCCCTCTGTTGAGATGTGAAAGCTCGGCTTATGGAAAAATAAATAATTAGTTACAACTAAATACGGAAGTAATTTATTCTTGAGTGTGATATGTCGACATCAAGAATTATTCTAATGTTTTGTGCATTACGTGTTTCACTGCCAATTATTCTCACTATGATTCTTATGCTGAAATAACACTGAAGTTCTTTATAAAAGGTAAGACTCATTTTATTGTGATTGTTACATACACAGTCTTATCAGAATAATATGGCCACGTACCTAATAATGAGAACAACCAATCTTGGCCTGGATGACAGTGGCAAGACGGCGTAGCATGGACGCAGTGAGGCCCTGGAAGGTTGCCCAAGGCAAATGCACCCATTTGGACTGCAGATGAGCATGGAGGTTCTGGAAATAACGTGGTTGTGGGTCCGCACATCGATCCAAATAGTCCCACAAGTGCGCTATGGGATTGGGGCCGAGTGATTTTGATAGCCAAGGAAGAACGGAGACATAACTGTTTTCCTGAAACCAGTCGTGTATCCCCGTAGCAACATGGCATGGCGCATTGTTCTGTTGGTCGACACCATCAGGGTAAATGTCCAACATGAAGGGATGCATGTGGTCAGCAAGAATGGACATGTAGCCATTGGTATTTAAGGACCCATCCAGTTGTCCTAGTTGTCCCAGGTCATACCAGGAAAACATACCCCCGACGTGCACACTGCCACCTCTGGCCTGCAATTGACCTACAAGCGTGTCCTGGTGGCGGTTGTCGTGTGTCTGACACCATATCCGCCACCGTCCTTCGCTTCTGTGGAGTAGAAACCTTGATTCATCGGAGAAGGCAACATTTTCCCATTCTTCCACTGTCCAGTGACAGTCCCATGCGAACTGCAGCTGTCGTTGCCGATTGACCTGGGTTAACATGGGCGCCTTGATGCAGCGTAGACTCCGGAGACCCATGCATAATGGGGTTCGCTCTCCTGTTATCAGGGACATGTACCTGGTTGCCCCAGCATTCATTTGCATGGTAAATTGCTGCACTGTTGCACATCGATTGCCTTTGCCCTTTACCAGTCAATGGAGGCAGCATTCTCCTCTGGGGTCTGTCCTTTGGGCTCCACGGTTATGACGTCAGGAGGCACTCAGTGTGCCAGCAGTCCATTCTTGGTATGCCCCTACTACAGCACCTTGCATATACAGCACAGGAAGTCTGCTGTTTCTGAGATGCTTCCACCCTTGGCGCTGTAACCAATGATCATTTCTTTTTGAACATATGTCAAAGCACTACCTCTGCCCATCATGCTCACTTGATGCACTATGGCTCATCTGTCCTGGCCAACTGCTTATATCTCCATGTGGTCACCTTGTCATGTGCACTCTGTAACACACCTGGGTGGGTAAACTGTGATTCGTGGAGCGGGAGGGTCATATTATTTTGATACGACAGTGTAAATTATATGACAATATCTAGCATTTAGGTTGTTTCCCTAAATTACTCATAAAAGCATCTTTATAATTTGTAACTCTGTTTGCACATAGAAGATTATCAGAAAATCTCCCTATTTTTGGCATTTTAAAGTTGGTAGTGGTGCAAATAAGGTGGTAGGTCATCCATTGTGATCTCTATGCAAATTAGGTAATAGGTCATTCGGTTTCATAATCAAGTGAAGAGGAACACTCCCAGTAGTAGTACAGAATACTTTTGCTGAACATCCTATGGGAAAGTGATGTGTTCTAACAGACTTTGAGCATGGGATCATAGGAATGCTCGGATGAGTGTTGCAAGTATTTGTAAAACTGCTGCACCTGTGGAATGTGGAAAAGCGACAGTAAGAGTATACAGCAAGAAGGCAGTAGTGAGTGCATGGAAGAGCAATATGTGCACCATTGTCTACAGCGAACAAGACAGGGCACCCAAAGTGGACTTGGGAGAACCAGAGGTGTTCCTTAAATTATTGGAAAAAGAAGTCTTGTGGTGATGAATCATGTTATCAACGGCACCATGCCAATGGGAAAGTGAAAATTTGAAGACAGGAGCATGAAAGCATGGATGAATCCATAGTCATAACTCTTTAGGCTTGTGGACACACTGGAATTGTATTCACACCTGTGAATTGATTTGATCCTACCCAAATGCCTAAGCATATGTAGATATGATTGGTTATCACCTTCATCCAATCAGGGTAACTTTCTGTCCTTATAATTATGATACTTGCATCGGGATAGTGCACCATGCCTACACCCTCTGAGTAGATTCAAGAACATGTTGGAAACTTTTTCCGTGCTTCATTGGTCACCAAGGTTCCCAGATCTCAACCATATGAGGCGATTGGGGGATGAAGGAGAATGGGATGTCAGATGTTTGGATTCACTGCAGTTTACATGAATTAGAAGATGCTTTTCAACATGTGAGGTCCAATATTTCACTAGAACATTACCAAAAATTAGTCAAATCGACTATTGAAGTTGTACTGAAGCCCAAAGGTTGCAATCACAAAAGAATTTTAAAAATGCAACTTAATAGCTAGTTTCAAATGTGCTTCGATTTGACATTTATTGCAATAAACAGGCTGTGCCATAAAAATTAGTACAGTTGAACTACACACACATTCACCAATAATAAAATATGATGAGGTATAAAACCGTCAGCATCATTTATTCTCATTCACTCCAGCACAGAACTAGCACATGTGAATCATTTATACTTCTGTTCACTCTAACTAAATGGCTGCTAATATTCAGGGTTCCCACGCCACCTCGAAAACCGGGAATTTTCAGGGAATTTGAAAATTGTTCCAAAAATCAGGGAAAACTCAGGGAAAATCGTGTTTTTCCGTAAAAATCAGGGAATTTTTTTATCAGGGAACTGAAAAGTCAGGGAATTTTTTATTTTGCCAAAAAAATATTTTCTTTCAGACTTTTGTAGAATATATTTCTGTATTGCCAAGTTTTAAAATAATTCAGAGTTGTTTTATCCTTCGAGGTAACCCACCCACCGATTAAAGTGCAGCTGTGCTGGGGAGTGCGTCTCTTCGCGGTTTCCCCCATCTCCAGATGCTCTAAACTGCAAACGGACACGTCAAAGCGTGAGAGAAAGCCATTAATCACACACCCATTTCGCAGGCTCTTATCTGCTGCGTTTGCGCAGAGGCAGTCACTTGTTCCTAAGTAGGTGCCCTGGTTCTCTGTGTAGACTGGGAAAAAAATTTATGAAAAAGCTATTTTCTCAATTTTTTAAATAACCGACTGAAATTTTTACAGTGGGCAAGATATGTGAAAATAATGTTCCATTTTAAATTTCGCCGAAATTCATCAGAAACTTTAGAAGTTGCGCTTTTTTTTTTCCTTTCCTTTTGCATGTTCCACTTGTCTTTTATCAAATCGTACAAAAACATTTTATTTTGCCGGTTGTTGGTCATCCTAAATAATTCTCCCCCCTCTTCAAGAGCAGTGTGGATGAATGTTGCAAATTGAGGGCACCTATGTAATTTATTTTGATAAAAGTTTGTATCACTTGCGAACTAAAGCTTTGCTTTCGTAATTCTGTAGCAGAGTTGGTATAGTTGGAAAAGTATGTACCTTCAAATGTTTGAACAGGCAAGATATTATGAAATAGGAAGATTCTTCAAAGAAGGGGAAAGATAAATTTTTTCATAGTACTTACGAGTATTTTGTATGAAAAATACCATGCAATGAAGCCGGTACTATTGCATACCTACCAAATTTCCCAGATTTCACGGGCGTTTTTTAGATTCATTGTTTTCCGGTTTTACGTCTGGAAAGAGATTTTTCTTGATTCTGTCATATTTCTATTTCATAATGCATGAAGAAATTTATTTATAGCTATTTTTAAGACTATATTCCGATTACTGCAAGAGCTGGCTGGTTGCGAAAAATAGGGTAGTCCGACGCCCGGAACCATAGATTTTCACATCTGGGTCATTCCACGCAAAATCGTTAGATATTGAAATAATTTTCCGCCAACACATCTCAGATTCTTACGGGTAGCTGCCTCCAAGTTTTGAAAAAAATCCTAAAAAGTTTCAACTTTTTTTGTTTCTGATAGATTAGAAGATATTTGTTTTTTGAATTTTTGTGCATAGTGGAACCGTTTTCCGTAAAAACGCAAATATCTCCATTATTTAGAATAAGAAATATAAAATTCATCATTCTCTCATAATTTTTCCTAAGGTTTCAGCTTATACATGGGGAAAAAAAAATTTGCGAGAACAAAAGTTAGACTGGGTAGAAATTTTCTTGTAATCGCAAATTCTTTTTCTTGCGTTGCTGCGCCTCACAAGAGTTGCATAAATTATTCATTTCACATCTTTACCCTTACATTGTTGAAAAAAATATAAAAAATCTACCTAGTTACTACTGATTTAAATCTTTGCCGTGCGTGCTCTATTGGTTTCAGGTTTGTCAGTGTAGGCGCTAAAGCTTCTGTCTCCATTTTGGATGACGTTATTTGTGGGGAGTTACTGCAAATGACTGAGTGGGCTCCAGACCTTTCTCGCACTTTGCCTGATCAACATCGCACAAATGTATTGCCCTTCATAAAGATATTGTTAAGTATTAACATGCCACTCTCCTCAGGATGAAAAATTATGTTGACAAAAAACTGTTAGGAGGATTTTATGAGCACACGTGCACACAAAACTTCCTCCAATTGTTTCCCGTACAAGTAATTCGACGTAGCGTGGAAATGAACTGTGACCTGCGAGAAAAGTTCAGTACTAATGTTTGTGTCACAAACGTATGCAATCAATTTCAAGACTTCCGTATTTTGGAAGTACTTGTATGAATTGTAGCCTCTCAGGCAAAATGGTATTCCATATTAACTGTTAGTTTTCTCCACTTGTTGCTTCCACTATTTTTTCTTTATCCCTCGGTTTAATTTTTCTTTTTTTCTTTTTTTGCCGTTGTGGCATTAGGATCTCTGTGTGCCAGCTTATTGATTATGAAATTTAACAGCACAATGTCTAAATATCCTATGCTGTGTTATTTAGAAGCATATAGCAGAGGTGCCAACTATAACGAATTGTCCGTAATTATTACGGTTTCGACTGTCAGATTATGGAATTACAGACAGGTTGGAAGAATTACGGATTTCAGTGTGTTTTGGAGAATCTCAATTTTGTATCCTTTTTCGTTAAACCCGTTTAGTGCGACGCTGCCGATTTGTCGGCCTTCGATTTTGATCCGCATATTTTCCGAATCAGACTGCAGATTTCGGTGTCTCAATGATCATATAATTTATCCATCATATCATTTTGAAATGGAATGTCCCGCAGTGGTCTAAGCGATGGCCTCTGATCATTCGTCTGTAAGGGGTCCGGGTTCGAATCCCGTTGAGGCATGGATGTTGTGTTTGTCTTACGGCACTGGCTCTCTCCTATCCCTTCCCTGGAACCAGTGACCCTAAATTAGGGATGGGCGACTGCTTATAGCCCATTGAGTTGCTCACGGTGGTCGTTAAACCTCCAATCAAAAAAAAAAAAAAATGGAATGTCCATGAATCACATCATCAAACAGCGATATTATCGGAAGAATGGTACCGTAATTTTCTTTGTATAATCCGCGGATTATCTGTTAAAAAAGTTAAAATTATAGGTTTTGCGGATTATACACCGATGCGGTTAAACGCCGATTTAAAAAAATAAATAAATTACAACCTTCAGATTTTTAAAAAATCTGCAGCGTGATTGTGCAGGGAAGGGTGTAATAATTGGAAAAGGAACTTCCTGGGAAGAATTTTCCTCAGTTCAGGAGTTTGTACGGAGTTGGGGAGGAGGGGGAGGAATGTCGTAACGAAAGATCGGGAAAGTTATGGGGAGGGACGACAGGGGTCATTTTGATATCCTTGAGGAGAGCTTTGACTGTCGTGCCGGCTCTGTTTTTGGCAAAAAGCCAAAGAAGTACGCACAGCACTTGCTGCACGAACCTATGCGTTTCTCCTTTCGGATTTTATGTGCGCGACCTTGTGTCTAGTTTGCTTTCGTTGTTTTGGCGAACGTCGTTGCTGCTGTTTTCCTTCATTGCTAATCATGATGTCTCTGAAAAGGAAACATTTCAGTTACACTGCCGAATTTAAACTTGAAGTGGTGGACAGAATTGAGGATATGATCGTGTCACTGCGCGATAGTTTTGAGGTCAGAACACAATCGTGCAGCAACATACAGAAAGCCTCTGTGTCGCGATCTAAAACGTAAACAAATGTTGGTTTATTCCGCGGGAGAATTCACGGGTTTTTTTATTGGCCCACGTATAAGACGATCTCTCAACTCTGAAAACAGGAATTCCTCCAAAAACTTTCGACTTATACGCGAGTACATACGGTATTTCTACGACTTGTTCTGTATCAGCCTTTCGTCATTGGCAAAATGTAATGCAATACTCTGGAGCTGCATCGGCGTGATCTATGGATGCCACACCCTTTGTCTGTCCGGAGATAAAAAAATATAAAACAGTTACCTTTAAAAATGAATTTCTTCATTTAATAAAATCGTTTTTTTTTTCCTCTTACTTCTTCGGACTCATTATGTGTTTCTGGAACGTGGAAAGAGCGATGTATTTATTTATTTTCTGACGCCACGTATTTGGAGGATTTTCACTTTGGATCTCTCCCTTTAGATTTAACTGCTATAATATATATAGCCAGTGCCGTTAATACCCACCAGATGGAGACGTCTCTGTAGCTGAGCCCATCTTACGGATTTATGATGTCAGAAGCTGACTTAAAAATACACATAGCACCGTGGATTGTTGGCCACCATGGTGTAAAGCTAACGCGCTTGGCTCTATTTGGGGAGATCCATGGATTCAATTTCCCGGCGGTGGCTGAAAACAATTTCTCGGTTGCTATGTGTTTCTGGAACGTGGAAAAAGCGATGTATTTATTTATTTATGTGACCGACTTTTCTGTCGGAAATTCCACTTCTGGTTCAACATCTATGATGTGCGGATTATACGGCGATTTTTATTTCCTGAATGTCACAGTCTGCAGATTATACGAAGGATTTTTTTTTTTTTTAATATGAATTTCATGGTCTGCGTATAATATGACGAAAATTACGGGTAATATGCCGTTAAGCGTCATCGTAAAAGAGTTTGCGCTTGCTATCGGTTCCCCACGCACTTTTCCGTGTGACAGGAGAAAGGTTACTTTAGCCAAAACTTCCTGCTGCAGTTGAGGCAGTGCTGTTCACTTTGCATTGTTGATGAATTATAAGACGTTGTACTGTCGGAAATCACTTTTTCGAGCCCCGTTCGAAGTGCAATAATGATCAACTCGTCGCATCGCGTGGCCCCGCGATGACGGATGTTTATATTTCTTGTGGACTTTCGCCGCGCAGGAGAACGAAGTGCGGTGTTTTATTACTAGAAGCTCTTCACATTATTCATTTCTTTTTCCCAAACAAACAGACAAATCGCAAAACTCTGTGAATTACGAATCCCCATCTTTTTCCAAACTCGTGTTAGCAGAGGATGACTTTATTGACAGCTTGTTCCTCAGACTAGGAGACGTGCTTTTTCCTACTGCGTGAAATTGTTTTCTAAGGTTATTTGAAATGGCTTGTAGTGAGAGTGAAAGTTTGCCAAGTGATGCTGATTTTGAATCATCTGAGAGTGATATTGGCCTAGCAACATCAAGCCAAAAAACTAGCCATCGTGCCACGCACACCATATCTTCTTCAGAAGGTGAAGATCTTCATAGTGAATCTTCAGATCATGAAAGTTCTGAAAGTGAATGGGAGGATGTTAATAGAGAGAAGTGATGAACAACCTCAGCATCTTTTTTTATTAACATGAAATGCAGGGGCCCAAACATGCTCCAGCAACTGATGTGGCACCTATTGCATATTTTTACTTGTTTTTTACCAATTTCATCCTTGGAATTATCGTTTCTGAAACAAATAAATATGCAAAGAGGTTTCTCCAGGAACATCCAAATCTTTCTCCCAAATCTTGAGCAAGGAAATGGAAAATGTTACAAATGCTGAAATAAAGGTTCTAATATTAGAGTAATCAGTAGCCCATGTAGGACAAGATGATTGCCGAAGGCATATCCAGTCAAAACAAACACCAGGATTGTGTAAAATTAAAGACTCGATCAAAGCCTTTGGATAATTTTTTTGCAAAAAGAATGAAAATAGCGTGATAAACGCTTAATTGCTGTTTACTACAATCGTTGTGGAGCATAACCTACCTATAGCAAGCTGTGATCATGCTGGTCACTTCTTTCATGCTATGTTCCCAGACTCTGATATTGATTAAGCTGGATATCCTTGAGCAGATGTGGCATGGAATGAAATATCTAAGACAAAGGATTCATCTGGCCTTCTCAAGTATTCCACATTGCCTAAACTAATGTTGGTAATATTGACTCTCCCTCACAGCAATTCCTCTGCGTAGAGAATATTTAGTATAGTAAGGAAATACCTCACATACTTTTGCCCAACAATGAGCACCAAAACATTAAGTGCCCTTGTACAGAAAAGTAAAGCATTTTCCTCAGGTGAGCTGTGTTATAAAAAGTTTTCTGAAAAAGAATATACCACTGCAAAACAAGCAACAAGGGAGTGTTTTTATGTCAGCAATGACATGAGGTAAGTACAATATTGATAATTTAATTTCATATTTTTTTTGTGAGGATAGTGTAAACATACAAAGTTATTACACATTTCATGCATTAATTTCTCATGAAATACCCATTCCACGCATTAACGATGAGGCTCCGTATGGCGATTACCGATAAACTCCTCATACAAGTATTACAGGTTACACAGTAATACTATAATATTGTCCTTAACTTTTTAAAAAAAAATGGCGTGTTACATTACTGAAACATTACTGAAAAATCCCCTATTGATTACTGATGCGTTCTGCTAGAGGTTGGCACCTCTGAAATAGCATAGATTCGATGTTCTCATTGCCAAGTGCAAGAACTAACTTTAGCTAAAATAATTACAATTTTGATTTTTAAATGTCAGCAGTATTTTCCCTGATTGCTAGAAATTGTGTTGGGATGGTACTGGCACACGTTTTTCCTCAGACGCAGAAATGCTGTCACTATTTCCGTTCTCTCTCTCTCTCCTTTTTTTTTATTTTTTAATAGCTGTTTTAGTTTGCTTTGTCTTTAAAGATTCTAAGTGAATTCCAATAGAAAATACAAATTGTTAGATCGATTTGATAGAACCGCTCTAACAAAATGTTAAGAGACTCTGTCAGACACTCTCCATTTTATCATTCCCATTAGACTTCAATTTCAGCAAAAGTTTCCATGTTCTTTAATATTTATGTAAAATAAGCACTTAAAGGATTTAAAGCTTCAGCATTGTATCATTTAATGGCAATTTATTCTCTTCAGTCACAATTCTCCCAGCTTGCATTTTTAAACCTAACTGGAACTCTAAATGTTGTGAGTCGTTTAAAATGTTATTTATATACTTGTGTGCATTTAAAATACAGATAAATCAGTTATATAATTTCACCTAATCGATTGAAATATTTCATTATATGTAGAATTTAAAATAAGTCTTTGTTCAAATATTCTTTAAAACATGTAAATGCATGGTTTGCCACCTCAGTGGTGCAGTGGTCTAAGCTCTGGCTTCTGACTATTCGTCCAAATGAGCCTGGATTCAAGTCCCAGATGAGGTATGGGTGGTGCGTTTCTCTTACGGCATTGGCTCTCCTTCTTCGTGTAGCCAATGGTCCTAAATTAGGGATGGACAGATGACTGCTTATAGCCCAACAAGTTGCTTATGGTGGTCGTTAAACCTGAAACAAAAAAATAAGACATGATTTTGTTAAATATTATGTAAAATTTATGTTAAATACACTAATTTTTGTAACTATAAAGTAATTAGGGAAAATGAAAGTTATTTATCCTTTATATTCCATATTTTCTGTTTATCTTTATGGACTGTATAATCGGGACGTTCATTATGTGGTGTCTTTTTTAATTCTCCCTCATATGTGAGATGAACATAACATTATCAGTATTAATTTCAGGTAAGCAATTATTTGCAATTACAGCCTGTCTAGAATTTGATAAATCTTGCTTTCAATACATTACATTATTCCTTAGTTCTCTAAAAATTATCAAAACTGAATTTAAAAAATTGCCTGTAGACATTACGGTTTTATTCGATTTCTGCAGATAGTTTGCTTCATATTTTGTAACATGGAACAACTAGGCACAGTGACCTGGAACACTCTTGCTTGGAGAAACACATCACAAGAGAGCCACTTGAACAATGGATCAAAGCCCTTTGTTGGTTGATTCTCTTTCGACATTTCTCTGAGCAGGAGCCCATTCGGTTATTAAGCTTATCTACACTGTGCTATAGAAGAAAGGAAAGCAAACTATTCAACATACAGATTTTTTCTTACATATGAACTGTTTCTATGGGAATGTATTAACAAATTGTACCTGGGCAGTATACCACTTAGGTTCAGAAAAGATCATGGAATTATAATACCAAAAATAATATGCCTCATGCATTTAATTGTTATTAATAAAAAGTAGGTAATTATATAAAGAACAGTTATTTAAAGACAAATGTATGCTTTCGTAAGGAACACAAGAATGTAAGGAAATGCAACAATTTGTCGCAATGTTATTTGATTTGCCGCTCTGGAAAAACTCTCAGAACCACCTGGAAAACCTGGAAAAGTCAGGGAATTTTTTTCTACTTTTGAGTGGAAACCCTGCAGTTCGCCTTTTCTGATTGACTATCAAGCGTAAGCTTCTTATAGTGAGATGCAAATGACCAAGTTCCAAAGGAGTAGCAGCATTTTCTTGCATGAGTGGGAAGCAGGAAAAAGATAGGCGGTATGGAAATCAGAAAATCTAAGGTACCCTGATTTCTAGAGTACCTAGGAGGAAATCTAGGGTACCCCTGAGAAATTCTTGTTTTCAGCTACAGACAGAACAGCTTTTTGTTAACTCAAGGTACACACACTGTACATACCCATTCCTGAACCTATGAAATTCTTCCCCAAATTGTGCTTCTTCTCAGTGTTAAATCTACATGTTAGATTAAACAACACATCTCGTTATGCTTCTTAGAATACTGAAATCATTATTTAGGAAGCTAAATGTTCAGAAAAATCGACCATCGTAGTTTTCTCACAATTTTAAAGTACGCTTAAATTTTGATGCTACACATTGAAATCTAATATCTATGAATTGTGTTTAATATGCAATGTAAATGTGTAGGTATTATAACGTTTTTGATAATAAATTTCATAATTAAAAGTACTAAATAATATAAATTTAAATTTCACTGAAAGGAAGAGAACTTAGCTGCTTACACACCCTTTCATAAACACTAGCTTAATTTGAATATTGCATTCGAAAGGCTTCCTCAATTTAGTGAATCCCGCAATTTTACGTACAAGACTGTTGGTCCCTTGAAGTTCGTTAAATCGAGGTTTGACTGTATTATAAAATAATTTTCCATAAATATTCTAACTTACATATCTGGGGAGAAATAAATTGCTCTGAAATAAGTAACGCAATCGTTAATTTAAAATCAAACAGCTTAAAAACCATTTTTGTTTTTAATTTTCCTTTTACACACAATAAATTCTGAAAACAGCTAACCTGTTTTATAAATATTTAACGGGAATTATCGAGGATAAATTTATTAAGGTACATATTACCTCTCAAACTTTCGATCTATAAAAGGAGTGCAAGAAAGCGGAATTTATGCCCCAGTCATTAAAGATCAAGCCTAATGTTTCAAAATTACTACTTATTAACTTCAACAGGAATGTAGAACGGAAGGCCAGAACCATTCGAGAAAAGTACAAAAGCATTAGCGTAAACAAGAGGTTGGAAAATACAATTTGGAACTTGAAAATATAAAAAATGAATTGAATACTTGGCTAATGCACGCAGTAAGAGATAAAAATAAGAAAGTCCATGATTCTCTAAGGAAAAAACGGGGAAGGGGGAGGATCCGCCCTGCGGCTCCCCTAGTACCACATGAAAGGGCGGAACTAAAACACTTGGTAGAACTCACAAATAGCCCTGAAAGAGCTTTAAGTGCTTTGGATAAATGATGCAACTTTAATATTCACAGGAATAAGATGGATAAGAAGAAAATAATGATGGAACTTGAATGTATAAGTTATTCTCTGGAAAGGTAAAATCCTGAAGCAGCATTAAGGAAAGGTAGCATTCTTGCTCTAGAATTTCAAGGTCATTCAGCGGAATGCCGGAAAAAAATATATATATATGGAATGTAAGGTCAGGTGATGTGTAACATCACAGCCTCTCCTTGACAAATGTCAACCCCGCCTTCTCGTTGTGCATCCTGTTCCCACTAAAGGGGCTCTGACGACCGCCAATAGCGGTATAACTATACCATCGGGATTAGAGGAAATGCTTTCCCACACTCACCAACCCGCTTGGCCAGCGTGGTGAGTTATGGCCTAACCCCTCCAAAATGAGTCCACAACTTAAATCTTGGCCCTCAGTCTCCGGCAGCTGGAATGTACCTGGCCAGGGCAGCTGCCAGTGCGACATGAAGGCAGAGGGTGCTAAGAATCCCCGGAGGACCGGACTAGGCTGCCATCTGATGCTGACCTTGGCTACGTACAACGGACGCTCCCTATCTTCTGATTCAAGGCTTCTTGAATTGGAAGAGGAACTACAAAGGATCAAGTGGGACATCGTGGGGCTAAGTGAGGTAAGGAGAAAAGGAGAAGATCTCATTGAACTGAAAAGTGGACATCTCTTCTACTATCGTGGGACAGATACTGGCAGAACTAGTGGTGTTGGATTTATAATAAACAAGAAACTGAAGGATAAAGTTGTAGAAGTTGAAAGTTCCTCTGACAGAGCTGCACCACTCGTTATCCAACTCTCGAGAAGATACCAGGCTCAGATTATTCAAACTTATGCACCCACCACAAGTCATCCTGAAGAAGAGCTTGAAGAA
This sequence comes from Macrothele yani, assembly GCA_039090855.1. Taxonomy (NCBI): domain Eukaryota; kingdom Metazoa; phylum Arthropoda; class Arachnida; order Araneae; family Macrothelidae; genus Macrothele; species Macrothele yani. The sequence continues at coordinate 48,613,919 of CM077004.1, forward strand.
TTTTATGAGGAAATTCATCTAAATAATAAAGGCAAGCAGCACTTGAAGATAATTATGGGAGATTTCAATGCAAAAATAGGACAACTGCAACAGAATGAAACTTCAGTAGGTAAATTCGGTCACGGCAACAGAAACCAGCCTGGAAATGCTCTCGTTGAGTTTGTAGAGGCAGAAGGATTTTTCATCTTGAACTCCTTTTTCAAGAAAAAGCCACACAGGAAATGGACATGGAGACATCCAATTGGGACAAGTGAAATTGATTTTATTATGTGTAACAAAAAATTCGTCATCGAAGACTGCAGTGTGCTGAACAAGTTCAACACAGGTAGTGACCATAGATTGGTGAGATGTAAGATGCACCTCAACACTAAACTGAAACGTGGCAAGCTCATAAGACAAACAAAATGTATTGACATAACCAACCTTAAAAAACACCATAATACCTTCAAGTTGGAACTGAAGAACAGATTCTCTGCTTTAGAAGGCCTTGCATCAGAAGAAGTGGATATTTCTGAAGTCAACAGAAAAGTAACCAAAGCTCTTATGGAAACAGCAACAAAATTAGCTGGGTCTAAGAACAAGTTGCATGTGAACAAATTATCAGGAAAACCCAAAGTGTTGATGCAAAAAAGAAGAGAGATGAGGACAACTAAAGAAGATGTGACTTCCAAAGTGGAATGTATAGAGCTATGCAAGACAGTGCGAAAAAGCATCATTAAAGACGTAAGGAAATTCAACTGTGAACTACTGAGGAAAGCAATTGAAAACAACCAAAGCCTGAAGATAGCAAAGGGACATCTCAGTAAGGGAAGAAAACAGATTATGGCACTGAGAAAAGAAGATGGTTCTGTAACAAGAAATAGAGGCGAAATTTTGACAAGAGTGAAAGATTTCTACTCCAAATTATATGAAAGGGATGATACATGTACTCCTGACATCATGAAAGGTACCAGTACCAGAGTTCTTCCAGTCCTCCCAGCAGAAGTTGCACATGCAATCAAGAACATGAAGCAGGGAAAAGCTCCAGGAAAAGATGGGATTACTGTAGACATCATACAAGAAGCAAGTGGAGAAATCGAAACAGTACTCGCCCAAATTTTCACTCTATGCCTTAGTGAAGGAAAGATTCCTGAGGATTGGAACAATGCTACAATGATCCTGCTACATAAAAAAAGGTGACATTGAGGATCTCAGGAACTACAGACCTATCAGCCTCCTTCTTGTCAGTGGTTTATAAAATCTTCACCAATGTTCTTTCCCACCGTTTGAAGGTAACACTGGACATGGCTCAACCGAGAGAACAAGCTGGATTCAGGAGTGGCTACAGCACAATAGATCATATCCACGTACTGAGAGAACTAATTGAAAGAGCAAGGGAATATGAACTTTCATTGTGCATGGCTTTTATCGATTATGAAAAAGCCTTTGATTCGGTGAAACCATCAGCAGTTACAATGGCTCTGAAATCCTGCGGTATTGAAGATGCATACATTAATATCATTAATAACATCTATGAAAATGCAAGTGCAAAGATTCGGCTGTTTGAAAATACAACACACATAAAAATTGGAAAGGGAGTGAGACAAGGTGACACCATATCTCCGAAGCTCTTTAATGCCACATTGGAAAATGTCTTTCAATCACTGAACTGGGAAAACAAAGGGATAAAGATTAATGGAGATTATCTGACCCACCTTCGTTTTGCTGATGACAGTCATTTTTGCAACTACCTCATCAGAGCTTCAGAGTATGATCCAGGAACTTGCTGACAAGAGTAAAGAAGTGGGATTAAAAATGAACTTTCAGAAGACAAAAGTGATGTTCAATGCTTTTACAAGAAATGAAGATTTATCGATTGATGGAAAAAAGCTGGAGATAACAGACATGTACGTTTATCTCGGACAGCAGATATCAAGTGAGGGTCACATTGATGAAGAAATTAATCGGCGTACAAAACTTGCCTGGAGAGCTTTTGGAAGAAACAGCATAATTTTCAAGAGCAATATGCCATTATGTCTTAAAAGAAAAGTGTTTGATCAATGCATCCTTCCAGTGCTTACGTATGGTGCAGAGACGTGGACCTTAACTAAAAGAGACATACAAAGGCTGCAGGCAACTCAAAGCAGCATGGAGAGGTGCATGCTTGGTATAACCAGGAGAGATGAGAAGAGGAACTTGTGGATCCGAAAAATGACAAGAGTGGAAGACATCGTGATCAGAGTTAAATCCCTGAAATGGCAATGGGCTGGACATACTGCCAGAAGGACAGACCCTCGATGGACAGCCAAAATTTTAGGTTGGATTCCAAGGGTCAGGAAAAGACCCAGAAGAAGACCACATGGGAGATGGGTGGATGAAATTCGAAAGTATGCTGGAGTGAATGGAGGAGACTGCCACAAGACAAACCATTGTGGAGGAAACTTGGGGAGCCCTTCCTCCAGCAGTGGATTGATAATGGTTGACAATGATGATGATGATATATATATATATATTTCGAAGGAAGAATTAGTAGCCCTGGAAAAATAAAAAAAATAAAAACTCGTAAACAGTTGCAGTAAGAGCAGGTAAAAGCAAGAAAATAACCCTAATTAAAAAAGCAGATTATTTGGTTAAAAATGGAAGAACTAAGCAAACCAATATATGAAAAATTGGATAGCGATCCGCTAGAAACGACAATCGCAAATCATTGAAAATTACTCTTTTCACTTAAGAAGAAAAATATGATTTGTGACAACTTCAAAAATTATTCAAAGGTTACCCATCGTACTCCGCAGATGTATGGTTTGCTAAAACTGCATAAAGGACAACCAATCAGGTCTATTATTGGCTCAAAATATTCTCTGTCCAATTTGCATTATTATTTACTGCTTCATCTATCAAAATTGCTTCCTAAACCTAAAGCACTGATAAAGAACACTGAATCGCTATTGAAGAAAATAAGAACTTTCAGAATTAGAAAGCCCTTCCATGGCAAGTTTGGATGTTGTGTCCATGTATATGAATATTAACCTGGGCAAACTCCTAGATTACATAGCAGATGACCTATCTGACCTAGTAGTATTTCATGAATATAATAAAGAAGCAATAGGCCTTCATGAACTTAGTGTTTGCTCTAAACAACATTTTTTCAATTCAAAGGCTTCTTCTATAAGCAAAGATGTGGGCTAGCAATGGGTTCTACATTAGCACCTCTCCTAGCAAATTATTACGTAAGTAAAATAGAAAAGGCCTTCCTATTGAAACCTTCAATTTTCTGCATGTATACTAGATACATGGATGATATCCTTTTCATCATAGATCAAGATTCAAGTGGATACTCATACAAAAATTCTAGGTTTTAGTTCCCAAGGTGAATCCCTAAAATTCACTTTAGAAGAGCAAAAAGAAAATAAGCTAAATTACCTCTATATTACTTTGAAGTGGGAAGGGAAATATATTTCCACAGAATTATACAAGAAGCCTACAAATACAGGAAAAATTTTTAATTATAAATCAGATCACCCTAATTATATAAAGAAAAACGTAGCTTTACAATTTAAAGAAAAAGCTGAATTCACCTTTAGAAGCTAAGAAAAAACATAAAAATAAGTTAAAATCAATCTTATTAGAAAATGATTACCCTTCAAAAGAAATTTGTGAACTACTGGAAGAAAATCCTACTAGGAACAGAACTGGCACTACATACCAAACAAAATAAAGAGAAAATTGAATATTTATTCACAAAAAAAGTTACTTACCACAAGGGACTGTTTGAAAAACTGAAGAAAATCAGCTCTAAATATAAAATTAGGTTAGCTCCAGGTTTAAATAACAAAATTAAAAAATACTTAACATCCCTAAAACAAAAAGAAAATACTTTACTCCAGGAAGGAGTCATTTATAAAATAGTGTTCATGTGGATTACCATATATAGGAACAACAGGACGAAGGTTAACCACCAGAATTAAAGAACACAAAGCAGCAATAAGGAACATCTCAAATAAAACAGGATTAGACAGGCACATACAACAAACTGGCCACAAAATGGAATGGGATTTCTTAAAAGTGATCAAACATCATTCCCATGCAATTATCTGGAAGTTAGAGGAATCCCTGGAAATTTACAAGACACAAGGTGGCAACATCAATGACCATGCTGGATGGAAAATCCATCAGGCTTGGTCGCCAGACCTGTGGAAGTAGTAAGACGCAAGAACTCCTGATGAAGATCTAATTATAGATCGAAAATTTGAGAGTTAGTGTACCTTAATAAATTTATCCTCGATAATTCCCGTTAAATATTTATAATACTGAAAGTCATAAGAGAAAGCCATGAAGTCATTAATTATTAACGTTTTTTATAAATAAAAGTAGAAGTTGATGAATTCTAAAAGTTCATTCTTTTTTGAGAAAACACATCAATGTTTTCCCTTTTTTTCCCTCCAACAATTAGCACAATTAGACTTTGTTTTACATCTTTCATTGTTACTAAGTGCTAAAATCTCTACAATTTTTTTAATGTTACAATGTTCTTTGCTTTTTTTTTTGTTTTGTTTTTTTGTAATCCCACAGTTTTCAACAGTGCTATTAGTTTTTTTTTAAATACTATTTTGTATATCCTTCTTGTAATTTTCCCAACTATTTACCATATAATAATTACAAGGTTTCTTACCTTTTACACATTTCACTGCATGTTTTATTCTTTTTGTTGTCATGCTTGGTTTAAGCCTCCAGTGGCGGTGTTCTATTTTTTGTCTTCAGGTTCTTTCAAATATTCTACGAACGCTCAAGTCCATGAAGTGCCTTGCTGTCCAGGTTGCAAAATTGTACCCTCCCCACCAGCGTATAAAACCTAACCTTCGTTGGTAAAAACCCCAATTCTTGAACTCAAAATCTTTTGATATTATCAATGAACATAAACTGCCTATTACATACATACAAAATGCCGAACGAAAATGTTAAAAACGTATATACAACTATTTACATACGACTCATCCTCTCAACACCCCATGAACAACCAGGACATTCATTCACCACACCCTAAGCCATTCCAACGCAGACTGCCTGAAGTACTTTCTACCCTCTGCCGGGTTATCTTCAGGAGGTAACCCGGCAGAGGGTAGAAAGTACTTGAGGCAGTCTGCGTTGGGATAGTTTAGGGTGTGGTGAATGAATGTTCTAGTTGTTCATGGGGTGTTTTGAAGATGAGTCGTATGTAAATAGTTGTATATATGTTTTTAACATTTTCGTTCGGCATTTTGTATGTATGTATGTAAATAGGCAGTTTATGTTCATTGATAATATCAAAATATTTTGAGTTCCAAGAATTGGGGTTTTTACCAACGAAAGATAGGTTTTATACGCCGGTGGGGAGGATACAATTTTGCAACCTGGACAGCAAGGCACTTCATGGACTTGAGCGTTCATAGAACATTTGGAAGAACCTTGAAGACAAAAATAGAACACCACACTGGAGGCTTAAACCAAGCATGACAACAAAAAGAATAAAACATGCAGTGAAATGTGAAAAAGGTAAGCAACCTTGTAATTATTATAATTGTGTGCACATAAATTTAAAAACTGGTTTCTGCTATAGATGTTTTAACCTGAATTTATATTTACCATATTTTGAACCAGTTGTACTCGCTTTGTATTATTGTATCCCGCATGCGTGATCGACGAATATTTGTCAATAAGCGCAATATTTCTAGATTACGAGATTAAAATTTAGGATTTTTTTTTACTTTTACAAACTGTTTTATCCTGAAAAAACTACTAATTCCTTTATTTAGATTAAAATTTAAGAATAATTTTAACAGATACAAAATATACGGACTTCTCATTTTCTCTGGAATTTCCAGGTTCAATCGGCAAAAAAATCCGGATAAAATCGGGACCAGAGTTGGAAACGGGACAAAAATTTCAGACCCGATCCGGGCCTGTAACTACCCGGACAAATCTGCTCTGAACTATAAATAAATTCGAACTCAATTCATATATAAATAAATAAATAAATAAATATCTTAAAGGTGTACTACAAAGTTGCCCTACTCATCCATCCGGGAACTGCGCACTGCAGCAAGAACCACTGGTGGAGTATGTAAGTCAAATTATCTACACCTTAAACTAGGCTCCCGGTTCCCGACCCCCCAAGTGTTTAAAATTATTATTTTTATTATTGTTGTATGTGAATTGTGAGAGTTTTAGTTTGGGTGTGTTAATTTAGTGGGATTCGGGGATTTCTTCGGGAAGTTATTTGTTGAAGGTGTAGAGAATTTGACTTATATGAATTGAGTTTCGAATTATAGTAGAGATTTGTCCGGGATGAATATATATATACACACACACACTACTAAGTAGATACAGGAATCTTGGGTTATATATACACACACACACACACACACACACACACACACACACACACACACACACACACACACACACACACACACACACTATCTACCAACAAGTAATTGGACACCCCTGCAATCGACGATATCTGCGGTCCTGATACAAGTCACGGCCGCCGCCGTTAAATATAGTGTGGGAAACAACAACACAACCCGTCGAATGCAAGACGCCACGCAGTTCGGATATCTCCGATTTCGAGAAAGGTGTAATCGTCGGGTATCGCAGAAATGGCCGATCCATACGCGACATATCCAGCGAGTTGAAGTACCCAAAATCGACAGTGGCCTACGTGATTGGCAAGTGGAAGATGAGAGGTGACTGTCGGAATGTGCCCCGACCCGGCAGACCCACAAAACTGGGAGTTAGAGACCGACTGGTGCTGGCCAGAGAAATTCAGAAGAACCGCACCAAATCGATGAGCGACATCCGCGAGGAGTTTCAACAAGCATCCAGGAGTGTTCTTTTGATGAATACCATCCGTAAGGAAGCCAATCTGCTCTGTTATCATGGACGTGCCGCCGCCCACAAGCCTTTGATCACCAAGTCCAATAGCGCTGCTCGGCTAACGTGGTGCAAAGAACATTGATAGTGGACCGTTGAACAGTGGAAACAGGTTCTCTCGAGCGACGAATCAAGGTTCACCCTCTACCGTTCGGATGGCAGGGTCTGGGTTTGGCGTCTGCCTGGAAAACGTCTCCTGCCGGAATGTATTGTGCCAACTGTGAAGTTCGATGGCAGTGGAATTATGCTATGGAGGTGTTTCTCCTGGTATGGCACGAGACCCTTGGTCGCAATTCCTGGTAGACTCGACGCCGAGACATACTGCACCATTTTGGATGATCATGCGCTGTCTACGTTGTGGCAGTTTTACGAGGTGGACCCATGTTACTTTCAGGATGACAATGCCACCTGTCATGTTGCGAGGTCCACCATGGCTTGGTATGGTGACAATGGAGTTAATCAAATGAACTGGCCTGCGCAGAGCCCGGACCTTAACCCTGTCGAGCACCTCTGGGACGAGTTGGAGCGTCGACTTAAGGGGTGCCCCCACCATTCGAAATCGGTGAAGGAACTGACCTGTCTTTTCCAAGCCGAGTGGAAGAAAATACCGTTAGCTGTCGTACAACACCTGGTTGAGAGTATGTCCCGGAGGGTCGCAGCTGTAATCGCCGCTCGTGGAGGCTCCACCAACTATTGAAGGTGAATAAACTTCGTTTTCCTTTGCTATCACAGGTGTCCAATTACTTGTAGGTAGATAGCGTGTATACATATATATATATATATATATATTCTATTAAGAAGAGACCTAAGCAAAAAAAATATTTTTGACTCATACCAAGTACAACATAGAAAAGGTTATGTATCTACCGGTGTGAGTAAAAAGAGAAAAAATAAAAAAAAAAAAAAACACCTGAATGTAGAAAGTGTCGAGAATACTGAGCCTTGGCTTTATCAAGGACCAGCAAAAACTCTGCATTTTCCTCTGGTCCTTGATAAAACCCAGGCTCAGTATTCTCGACACTTTCTACATTCAGGTTTTTTTTTTTATTTTTATTTTTTCTCTTTTTACTCACACCGGTAGATACATAACCTTTTCTATGTTGTACTTGGTATGAGTCAAAAATATTTTTTTGCTTAGGTCTCTTCTTAATAGAATGTGAATTCTGAATTTTCATAACTGCTGCGTTGCGCGTTTTGATCTTCAGGTTATTTTGCAACTTTCGTTTTAAATTCTAAAGTTTTTCCTTAGTTTTCAGCTTTGCTCTTCAGTATATATATATATATCATCATTGTCAACCATTATCAATCCACTGCTGGACCGAAGTTCTCCCCAAGTTTCCTCCACAACGGTCTGTCTTGTGCCAGTCTCCTGCATGTCACTCCCGCATACTTTCGAATTTCATCCACCCATCTCCCATGTGGTCTTTTTCTGGGTCTTTTCCTGTCCCTTGGAATCCAATCTAAAATTTCGGCTGTCCATCGACGGTCTGTCCTTCTGGCAGTATGTCCAGCCCATTGCCATTTCAGGGATTTAACTCTGATCACGATGTCTTCCACTCTTGTCATTTTTCGGATCCACAAGTTCCTCTTCTCATCTCTCCTGGTTATACCAAGCATGCACCTCTCCATGCTGCTTTGAGTTGCCTGCAGCCTTTGTATGTCTCTTTTAGTTAAGGTCCACGTCTCTGCACCATACGTAAGCACTGGAAGGATGCATTGATCAAACACTTTTCTTTTAAGACATAATGGCATATTGCTCTTGAAAATTATGCTGTTTCTTCCAAAAGCTCTCCAGGCAAGTTTTGTACGCCGATTAATTTCTTCATCAATGTGACCCTCACTTGATATCTGCTGTCCGAGATAAACGTACGTGTCTGTTCTCTCCAGCTTTTCGCCATCAATCGATAAATCTTCATTTTTTTGTAAAAGCATTGAACATCACATTTGTCTTCTGAAAGTTCATTTTTAATCCCACTTCTTTACTCTTGTCAGCAAGTTCCTGGATCATACTCTGCAGCTCCGATAGGGTAGTTGCATGCTTGGTGTAACCAGGAGAGATAAGAAGAGGAACTCGTGGATCCGAAAAATGAGAGGAGTGAAAAACATCATGATCAGAGTTAAATCCCTGAAATGGCAATGGGCTGGACATAATGCCCGAAGGACAGACCGTCGATGGACAGCCGAAATTTTAGATTGGATTCCAAGGGACAGGAAAAGATTCAGAAGAAGACCACGTGGAAGATGGGTGGATGAAATTCGAAAGTATGCAGGAGTGACATGGAGGAGACTGGCACAAGACAGACCGTTGTGGAGGAAACTTGGGGAGACCTTCGTCCAGCAGTGGATTGATAATGATTGACAAAGATGATGATATATAATGAATTGAGTTTTGAATTATAGTTATATAGAGATTTGTCAGGGATGAATATATATCACCATTGTCAACCATTATCAATCCACTGCTGGATAAAGGTCTCCCCAAGTTTCTTCCATAACAGCCTTACTGGTGCCAGTCTCCTCCATGTCACTCCCGCATACTTTCAAATTATATATATACATACACACACAATATGTAAACAAAGGCAACAGTTAAAAGTATTTAAAGTTCTTAAGTGCCAAAAGGCTGCACCAAAGAAAAATCAAATACTGAAAAACCACCATAAAACTTAAATTTTTTTTACTGATTAGCAAAACAAAAATGTTACCAACCACTGGGATGAGAAGAGAGGGATATAGAGCTATGGTAAGCTGTTTTCCGTGGCTTTGTCAAGGGCCAGGCACGGACAACACCCAACCAATCCCCTATAGAGACCTGAAAGTGTGGGTTTCGGCGCGAATTTAGTCTGCAACGTATCTGCAATGAGCCTACCAGAAACAGGAAAGCAAAGATAAAAAGTGAAAGAAAATAAAATAATTATAGTAATAAAAAGAAATAATAATTTAGAACTTACCCACCCAGAACACGGGCCAAGATACACCCCGATCCCCAGTACATCCAAAAACAACCCCCCCCCCCCCCCAAAAAAAAAATTAAAAAAAAAATTTTTTTTTAGAGAAAAATGGGACTCACTGATAAATAAAACAATTTAAAAAAAAACAGACCCTACCACAGCAGACTAAATTCCCCGAGGCCCAACCTCACATCCGACTGAACAAAAAAACTCGCTGAGAAGCAAATGATGCCGATAACAAAAGAAATAAAATGCTACAACCAAACTCGAGCTATAATTATATGCAAGCATATTCACGAAACCTAAAGGTGGATGAAGACTTAAATTTAGTTGCTTATTTACACGAAACTGTCAAATGAGAAAATTAACCTTAGGATGGAAAGAAAAAGGCATGTTAACATTGCACAAATAATAAGACTTGCAAATCGAGGCTTGTACAATGCACCACAAAAAATAAGAACTCTGCCCTAAAAATGGAGGGGGAAAAATTAGCCAACTGTTTTAAATAAACGTAGTAGGCAAGAATGATCACCTGAAACAAAAATGTTTTAAAAAACTGTACAAAGCAAATTACTAAACAAAACACTTGCCTAGCCCCGCGTGTAAAATCTTCAAACTAAAGGAAGAAATGGACGCCACCCGAAGAGCAGCGACAGCACCGCCATCTGTCACACAAAAGGGGAACCGTATTCCCAGATAATTCTGTAGGTGCTGTCAAGTGGAATTATTCCAAACAGTTTTTAGGTTAAAATTAACTAGCCAGAATACTTCAAAAATTTCCAATTGGGAACAACTTGAAACTGTTCCCAACTGTAGTTTAAAAGTATTAAAAATACCCTGCGAACTAACACCCTTCCCCCTATTTTAATTGAATAACTTTTACTATGTTTTCATTATTTTATATATTTATACTTTTTTGTGCTTTTAATCATACAAGACTTTGGGGGGGGGGGGGATTTTGTCATTTTTAAACTTTTTTTTAATTAAAAGGAAGGGGAGCAGTGAAAGCCTATTGGGGGTTCCATAATAAGACTATGTAACCACATCCTCACCTAAACTTCTATGTTATAGCTTTCATTTAGATGATTCTTTCGGTCACAAGATTGCTAAATTAAAGTAGGTCTGCAATCCTGACACTATAATTAAGTATTATTTTCCTTAGTGCGGCTTTTATGAAAGCTTTTGGAACCTGGTTGGCAATAAACTGACATTAATAAATGAACATTTTGAATAAAATCTTTTTCCAGGCTGCAAATTCTAGACAACCTAAGAACCTGAAAGATGAAACCATTCTCGATAACCCTGCAAGAGATATTACTAGACCAATTTATGAATTTTAAAATTTAAAACTAAGTTACTTCTCTTATCATACAAGCTAATAACAGGGTTTCCATCATTAAGATTAATGGACAAATCCAGAAGATCAAGTTCTTGGTTATTAGAATTTGTTTTAATTAACTTAAGGCAGCCTGGATAGATTGCAGGAAAATCAGCTTCAAGAACTCCAGCACTATTTAAGAAGAGGTCATCGATATTCCTATAAGTGTAAAGATAGCTGTCACTTTTAGAAGGGTTGTTCTTAATGAACTGAAATTCTTTGAAGAACAGGAAAAGATTGCAAACGCTAGTAGAATGCGAGCAACCCATGAAAATACCATTTACTTGCTTGTAGAACTTGTTGCAGAAAAAAATGTAATTATTTTTAATACAGCAATTTAACAAAATATTCCAGTATGAAATCCTACTGAAGCTATTGGGCGATGGTTTATACCCATACTCCTTTTTCCCAATTTGCTTAATTTTTCCTCTCGTTTATATTTGGGTCATTAAGCTATCATAAATTTAACTCTGCAGCTATTGCCAATCTTTTATTCCCATATGGCTTTATATTGCACCAATAAAACGTTAAAACGGGGGGGGGGGATTTTCCTGCTAGAAAGCAGAAGTACATACCTTTTAAGGGGAATTCACCTGGTTGGAGTTTTTAAGTAAAAGATCACATCGTGGGGTCACTTAAAAACAAACCCAAAATTTCAACGGAATTGAAGGCTTTTGTATGCGTATTATGTGCAAGTTTTTGTAGAAGATAACTGAAACTAGATGAAAATTTCTGGGAAAAGCGTGTAATCAAAAAACATATTTTTAAGCACTCCGAGCATGTTATGCTATTTGAATCTTCATCATTGTCAACCATTTACAATCTACTGCTTGATGAAGGTCTCCCAAAGTTTCTTCCACAAATATCTGCCTTGCGCCAGTCTCCTCCATGTCACTCCCGCATGCTTTCGAATTTCATCTTCTACACATCTCCCATGTGGTCTTCTGGGTCTTTTCCTGTCCCTTAGAATCCAGTCTAGAATTTTGGTTGCAAACGGTAGTTTGTTTTCAGCGTCATTCTGCATTGGCACGACTTTTGTTTAGAAAATCATTCCGAAATTCCAAACCGTCGGTAGTCATTTTTTTTGTTTCAAGATCGTGGATGACATGTGTGCGTGCGCAGTGTTTTTTGTGAGGTTCAGCATCGGCTTGAATTACAGCGGAAAGATGGACAGTCAAAAGCATGTAATGACGCTGCCAAAAAATAAAGATCTTGAAGAAAACTTAATTTTTTTCTCAGTGCCATCCACATTTTTACTTGCAGTTAACATTTTTAATTACGAGGGTTGTATCAAAAGTAATGCAAAAGTGGGCATAACTTTTTCATTAACTGACAGAGGTCATTTAATTGCATATGTTGGTAGAGTAACTTACTCTATAGTAACCCTTTATCTTCATTGCAGGTAAATAATGCATTCCAAGCAGAACCAACATGCTGTTATTGAGTTCTTGATGAAGGAAGGGTGCACTCTGTCAGACATCCACAGAAGTCTACAGAATGTTTCCAGAGATTACACCATTGAAAAGAGCAATGTGCACAGATGGATTAAGAAGATTTAAAGAGGAAACCAGCATTAACTACAAGCCACGCAGTGGAGACAATCTGTGACCATTGACATGAATAGTCAGTGAGTAGACAAATTGATTCGTGCAGAGAAATTAATCACAATCTGTGAGCTTGTTGCACAACTGGACTGTGGTCACAATGCCATACAGAAAATGGTGGAAGACTTAGGGTATTGGAAAGTGTGTGCAAAGTGGGTACCTCTGCAGTTGACGCCCGATTTGAAGGAGAGAAGGGCGGAAGTCTGCTCTGAGTTGCTGGAAGCTTTTGAAGCCAATGAAGAAGTGTTTTTTTTTTTTTTCGATGTGACTGAATGTAACATGGGTGTATCTTTATAATCCAGTATATTGAAATAATCAATCCATGGAATGCTGTCGCACTTTTCACCAAGGCCTTAGAAGTTCAAGAGCCAGCGATGAGCTCAGAAAGTCATGACTGTTTTTTGGGATGACAGGGTGTCATTCTTGATTTTCTGGAATGTAGCCATACTGCGATTAGTAAGCGGTTCATTGAGACACTCGAGAAGCTTAGAGAAGCCATAAGAAGGAAGAGAACGAACAAGAATCTGAAAGGGATCTACATTCACCATGACAATGTGAGACCACATACATCTTTGAGACCCGCACGGGGATAACTGGTTTTCCAGTTATTTGGGGAGCGGCGCCCCCACGGCCCGAGCTCACCTTGTGACGTAGTACTTTTCGTTGACTCTTTTTGATCACATCACCGAAGGGACAGCTGTTCATCCAGTTGATGGGGGATGGCGTCCCCACGGCCCGAGCCGATTTTCTCTTATTGTTTTGCTTTTTTTCGTCTTACGTTCATATCTTGACATGTACCCGCCTCAGTTGTAGGTTGCTGAGGTTGTGATGAGGCGCCAGCTCCCTGGTTTTGTTCCTCGTTCACTTCCCTGTCTTTTCTCTTTTATGTTACATTTTCTGTTTTTACCGGAGCTGGTTAGCTTAGACCTACCTGCATGTTTGCCGTGTGCGGTGACCCGTACAGGTGGAAATGAGGATGCTGGAGGCTGAGGTATTTGGGGGCCGGGTTGTAGTGTCTCCAGATGCCAACACTCCTCTTTGCCCTCTGCTTCACCCTAAACGGGAGGCTGGGAGCTAACCCACTCTTGGTCAGGACGTCTGTGGCCGAGTTGCGTCCAGACTTCTAGCGGCTTGTCGTTATATTCGGCTGGGTGAGTTTGGGGGTAGGGTGGGCATGCCAAAGGGGTGTTCTCCGGGCACGGGAAAGTCTGGGTGCACGCTGAGCGTGTGTCTGCCCTACCAACTTGCTATATCCGCTGACTATCCCTAGAGCCGTGTCCTGCGTCCTCTTGGGCTTGCGGACCTCCGGCTCTCCCTCGTTGGGCTCGGTAGTGGGTGGGGAGGTCGGCGGACGAATCTAATTTTCTTCTCATGGCAAACCAAAGTGTTTCCCATGCTGTACCTTTAAAGCGCCGTGTGGAGGATGGGTCACCCTCCTCCACTAAGAAACTACTAACTACAAATTGCAATGCTCTGTTTCTTCTCATTCATTCAGTTGATCCTGCTCAGTCTCTCAGTTCGAAGAGTCCTTTCTGGATTAATAAGGCTCTTCAGGCTGTTGCCGGCTCACCAAAGAGTGTTAAGAAGCTCCCATCAGGGGATCTTCTTGTGGAGACATCTCATCCACGTCACAGTGCCACCTTGCTGGAGACAACCGTTCTGCTGGACATTCCAGTACAGATCTCCCCCTATGGGTACCTCAATTCCTCTCGCGGTGTCATCAACTCCCGCGACCTGCTTGAGTGCAGTGAAGAGGAATTGTTGGAAGAACTTGGGGACCAACATGTCACTGGGGTTCGTCGTATTCTTTTCAGGCGGGATGGGAAGTCTATTCCCTCCCGGAACATCGTCCTGACCTTTGACTCGCCTACCCTGCCAACTTCCATCAAGGCGGGGTATTTGCGTCTAGTTGTTCGGCCTTACATACCGAACCCCTTGAGATGTTTCAAATGCCAGCATTACGGCCACTCCCAGCAGTCTTGCCGTAATGTAGCAAAGTGTGGGCGCTGTGGATCAACTGAACACTCTTTGGCGGACTGCTCCGCTGAGGCGAATCACTGTGTGAATTGTGAGGGTTCCCACTCTGCGTCTTCTAAGCAGTGTCCCAAGTGGATCAAGGAGCAGGGTATCCAACGCCTGAAGACCACTGAACATCTGTCATACCCTGAGGCCAGGCGGCGGATAGCTCCTCTTCCATCCGGCAGGCACTCCTATGCCTCGGTTGTGGTGCAGAAGGCTGCTGTTGCGGTCCAGATGGAGGTGACCATCCCGGCGCGTTGTCCTTATGATTTTGAGGACATCGTCGCTGCTGGGCTGGAAGCACTGAAGTCTCGCCGCATTGCATCCAAGGAGACATCTACATCGTCGCCTAAATCTTCTACGCCGAAAACATCTTCTACCAGCACAGGGACCCAGGGCACTGCAAAGAAGAAGCCTGAAAAGGTGAAACCCGGCTCATCATCCCCGAAACAGAGCAAGCAAAAACAGCCTCTCAACACAAAGGGTAAACACAGCCCTGTGTTACCTCCAGACACTGCCGATGGATTGGAGGTGATGGACGACACTGAGACCTTCTAGTCGTCTGTCTTTTCCTTTCTTTCATTTCGTTTTTCATTCTGGCCACGCTCATTCAGTGGAATTGCCGAGGTCTGCGTTCAAGCATTGACTATTTAAAAGGCTTACTGTCTTCGCACACACCTGTGTGCGTGTGTCTCCAGGAGACAAAGCTTCGCATGACGGACACTCCTTCGCTGCGGAGACATTATTTTTTCCGCAAAGATCACCAGGACGGCGTAATTGCCTGCGGAGGAGTGGCCGTCGTTGTTCCTCATGGTGTCCCTGTCACTGCGGTTGCCCTTCGGACGACTTTGCAGGCGGTGGCAGTGCAACTATCTGTGAACACTCTGCTCACTGTGTGTTGCATCTACATACCACCAACTGAAGCTGTAAGCCTTTCGGATCTGGAAGATTTAGTTGACCAGCTGCCGCCTCCTTTCTTCATCTTAGGAGATTTCAATGCACACAATCCATTGTGGGGTTCTGCCACTCCTGACTCCAGGGGCCGTGTTGTTGAGTCCCTTCTCTCCAACACGTCCCTCTGTCTCCACAACACCGGGGCAGTCACTTACTTTCATCAACCCACCCGCTCGTACTCAGCCATTGATCTGTCCTTGAGTTCGCCATCCGTCTATCCTGACTGGTCCTGGAGCGTGTCTGATGATCCCCTTGGCAGTGATCACTTTCCCATCTTTCTCCGTCTAGCAGGTGACGGGTACCGTCATCCTACTCGCCCTGCTAGATGGGCTATCGATCGAGCCAAGTGGGACTCATTCACGGCTTCAGCGACCATTACTCCAGACATGGTGACCTCGGGTATGATCGATGAAGCTGTTGCGGCGGTTACGGATTGTATTGTGCACGCGGCAGAACCTACCATCCCCAAGACGTCGACTAAACTTCCACGTTGCCCGCGACCTTGGTGGAATTCCACTTGCAAGGCGGCTCGTCAGGCCCAACATCGGGCTTGGGGTAGGTTTCGTCGGTACCCCAACGACGCGAACCTACTTGCTTTCAAGAGAGCCAAATCATACGCGCGTTTGGTACGTCGTCGTAGCCAACGGGAATCTTGGATACGTTACGTATCCGGGATTAACACCACTACCAGCTCTAAGACCGTTTGGGACAGGATCCGCAAGATTCGGGGTAAGTACCCTTCTGGGGAAATCTCCATTCTTGAGAGTGGTGGAGGAACGGTTGCTGACGCTCAGGGTATTGCTGACTGTCTGGGCGCCGCATTTTCTTCGGTGTCCAGCAGCCGCAATTACGCTGCTCCGTTCCGGCAGGTACAGCCGCGGCTTGAACGGTTGAAGGTTTCCTTTGGACCGTTTTCCGCTGCCGATTATAACAGCCCGCTGACTGCCGTCGAACTGAGAATTGCCCTGAATCGGTCCGGCCGAACATCTGTCGGACCAGATAACATCCATTATGAAATGCTGAAGCACCTTTCTCCGTCCTCTCTTGAATGTCTGCTGGTCCTGTTTAACAGGATCTGGCACGAGCGTGACTTTCCCGAATCTTGGCGCACTGCCATTGTCGTTCCTGTTCTCAAACCTGGTAAAGATCCCGCTAACCCGTTGAACTACCGACCAATTGCTATGACGAGCTGCCTTTGCAAAGTACTAGAGCGCATCATCCATTTTCGTTTGGTTTTTTATTTGGAATCACGTCACCTTCTTTCACCTCATCAGAGTGGATTTCGGAAATTCCGTTCCACCTCCAATCATCATCTTCACCTTGAGACATCTGTCCGGGAGGTGTTTGTCCGGCGTGAGCACTTGGTCTCCGTGTTCTTCGACATGGAAAAAGCTTACGATCGAACCTGGAGATACGGCATTCTGCGTGACTGCGGATTGCGGGGAAATTTGCCAACCTTCATTGCCGGATTTCTCCAGAGCCGGATGTTCCGTGTGCGCGTCGGATCGACCCTCTCTGCGTTATACCCACAAGAGCAGGGTGTCCCTCAAGGCTCCATTCTTCCTGTGACATTGTTCATCCTTCGTGTTAATCATATTTTCAATTTACTTCCTCCGACGGTTCGTGGCTCCATGTACGTGGATGATCTGCAGATCTCTTGCGCATCTGTCAACATGCGCACCATTGAGAGGCAGCTGCAGTCTGCCATTACTAAGATCTCTATCTGGGCTTCCCATAATGGATTTGGCTTCTCGACGCAAAAGACCGTTAGCGTGCATTTTTGCCGCAAACGGGGTCTTCACCCGGACCCCAGCCTCCGTCTGAGGTGTTCTACCATCCCTGTGGTGTCAGAAGTCAAGTTCCTTATGCTAACTTTTGACCGAGCACTCGCCTTCCGACCTCACATCCAGTCTTTGAAGGTGCAGTGCACGAAGTCATTGAGTGTCCTGAAGGTCCTCTCTCGAACATCTTGGGGGGCTGACAGGTGCTCAATGCTTCGCGTTTACCATTCTCTGATTCGGTCAAAGTTAGACTTCGGATGCATTACGTACGGTTCAGCACGTCCATCGGTTTTAAAGCCTTTGGACCCCGTCCATCACCAGGCATTGCGGCTATGTACTGGTGCTTTCCGTACCTCTCCCGTGCATAGCCTGTATGCGGAGGCTCATGAGCCGCCGTTATGCATCCGTCGTAAGCAGCTGTCTCTTCAGTTTTACACAAAACTGAAATCTCTTCCTGATCATCCGCTGCATGATTCCATCTTCCAACCGGACTGTGTCCGCTTATTTTCCAGCCGCCCCTCCTGTGTTCCGACGTTCGGGATTCGGATGTCTGCCATAGTGCGCGATGCTGGTCTCAACTTGTCCAGGATTGGTTTGACCACCTTTTTTAACCAACCTCCTTGGCAGCCCGTTCTAGCAACGGCTGACCTTTCTCTTTGTGTGTGGCCAAAGTCTTCCACTCCTGCTCTGGTGTACCAGCAGCTCTTTGCTGAAATACAGTCTGTCTACCCGGATTTCGTGCCTGTGTTCACCGATGGCTCGAAATCCGGGGATGTCGTTGGATCCGCTTTTGTGTGTGGCGATGCCTCACATGCTGAGAGGCTTCCGCCTGAATCCACCATCTTTTCGGCAGAGATGCGTGCGGTACACCTCGCTTTGTGCCACATACAGTCTCGATCACATTGTCGCGCTATGGTTTGCTCTGATTCCCAGTCCGTAATCCAAGTTTTATCTTCTCCAGAGGACACTGACTCACCTGTCATCCGTGATGTCCGTCGTCTTCTTGGAACTTTGGAGGGTGATGGCTTCCTGGTCCAATTCTGTTGGGTTCCTGGCCATGTTGGGATCCGGGGTAATGAGCTGGCAGATCTCTCTGCCAGGTCTGTTTCCTCCATGTCGCCAGCTCGGCTACCACTGTCTTTCCGGGATTTTCGCTCTTTGATCCAGAAATTTGTTTTGGATGAGTGACAGTCCCTGTGGTCTCAGCAGGGCAGCAATAAACTTTATGCCATCAAACCACAGATCGGACTATGGAAGTCTAGTTTGCGGAAGAACCGTCATGAGGAAGTTGTTCTTGCACGTCTCCGCATTGGGCACTGTCGGTTTACTCACCGCTTTTTGCTGTGTGGCGACAGTGTCCCGATGTGTGAGGCGTGCCAATGTCGTCTCACCGTCCTTCATGTTTTGTGTACTTGTGTTCGTTTTTGTGATCATCGTTTTCGTTATTTTCATTCTCATTTGTTAGACGAAGGAGCAGCTACGTTGCAGACTCTCATTGGTGAGGGCTGCGACTTGACGGCAGTGTTCTCCTTTTTAAGGAAACTGACTTTTTTAACCTCATCTAGCTTTTACCGTATTCATTACCATCTTTCATTTTTACCGCTTCATTCTGTTTTTAACCTTGTGTACGTGTTTTATTGATTTTGTTTCATATTGATGTCTTTTGTTTGGCGCTCTTTGGCCAACCATGGCCCTTGCGCCATTAAAATTAATGAACCAACCAACCAACATCTTTGAGAACAAATCAGGTGATCAGCAAATTAGGCTGGTCAGTGTTCCCCCATCCACTGTACAGCCGCTCTGTGGCATTGTTCAACTTCCACCTGTTTGGTCCAATGAAGAACAGCCTCCAGGGACAACGATTTGATGGCACAGATGAGATGAAAGTGGCTGTGAAGAAGTGGGTTCAATGATGATGCAAATGCATCGCTTGTGATGGAGACTATGTTTAGTAGTACCTTTGTATAGAGAAAGAGTTACTCTACCAAAATGTGCAATTTGAACGTTAATAAAAAAGTTATGTCCACTTTTGCATTACTTTTGGCACAGCCCTCATATTATTTTAAATTTTATGCGAACCAGTGGAATTTTTTCTTTTTTGACAAGTCACAGTATCACTATAACTATACAAAAATTTAAGTGCCTACAATTACTTTAATAAGAGCAATGAGAGTGAACTTACCCCTACCAGTAGGTCCGTTCTCTCAGAAAAGCATACATTTCTTCGCACGTTAACTTCCATTTCAATATCCACGGTTGGTTATGGCCGTTGGTGCGGTGGTTTTTTATGTTGTCTTCAACATGTTCTTTTATTTGACTGAGTGAGCAATTTATTAACTTATACTGCAGAACTGATACTTTGGTCCAAGAATCCTCTTTTATACTTTAAAAACCCTATATTTACATTGACTTTGAATAACCCTAACCGGTAATCTAATTGGCCCAAAAAAAAAAAACCCTAATTACATGAACATTCAGAAACCATAAACAAACTTCCTATTTACATACACCAAAACATCAAAACAAAACATTTAAAAGCCTAAAATTCAATTATTCACAACGAACTTATCTCATTGCCCTCTATTTACAAACTCATCTCACACTCTCATTCATGCACCACACCTCCGCCGTTCCCAACGTAGATTGCCTTGAGCAGCTTTCCACCCATCCAGGGTCATCATCTGGAGGCCAGTTGGTATCAGCCCTACTACTATCGCAGTGCGAGTGAGTGAGAGAAGCGATTTCTTGCGTCTGCCTCATGTCCCACGTCATATTGAACACATGGCCACTGTGGCTCCATCTGTTAAGAACTGTAGTTAATATTTTATTATCTTCTGGAGTATTTTTTCCTTTTTTGTTCTATTTTTATTAGTTCTTTCCATTTTTCATTAAGTATATTTGGGTCATTATGATTACATACTCGATCCCTATTTTTTTCAATCAGTACTGATTCTGCAATACGCAAATGTCTTTCATTGTTACATGATTTAATTATTTTGATGTCTTTAAATTTTGGGTATCTTTGATTATCCAAGCAGTATTGTATCAGTGCTGTTTTTGCTTTTTTTTTTTGCCAATTTTTTATGTGTTGTTGTAGGCGATGCTTTAATTGGTTTTTGGTACTCCCTATGTATGATATTGGTGGGATGCCTGTTATTGGAATTTCATACACACCAGCTTTTTCCAAGATACTGCTTTTTTCTGTATTATTAATTTTCATATCTTTGACCGTTATTACTTTGTTTCCCATCTCAATTCCATATTTGTGGCATATATACAAAGTACTAACAGTCAAAGATATGATAATTAATAATACAGAAAAAAGCAGTATCTTGGAAAAAGCTGGTGTGTATGAAATTCCAATAACAGGCATCCCACCAATATCGTACATAGGGAGTACCAAAAACCAATTAAAGCATTGCCTACAACAACACATAAAAAAATTGGCAAAAAAAAAAAAAAGCAAAAACAGCACTGATACAATACTGCTTGGATAACCAAAGATACCCAAAATTTGAAGACATCAAAATAATTAAATCATGTAACAATGAAAGACATTTGCGTATTGCATAATCAGTACTGATTGAAAAAAATAGGGAGAAATTTGAATCCCCCCCCCCTTAAAATTTTGGTGGATGTGATGTTATATAAAATATTTAGTGAAAGTTCTGATGTTTGTGCTGAAACCCAACTGGGCATGGTTATTGCACATGGTAGTGTTGGGTGAGGTCCAGATGTGTCTAGGGCCGACTTCAATGGGACCTACTCCAAACTGGTCCTTGAAAAATAAACCACCAAAACGTTGCTTACCACATGACCTGGGGTGGTCGGCGAAGTTGTGGAATTGCTTTCTTCGTGTGAATTGGCATCATTTTTAATATAAGCTCAAAAAACATTTCTGTTGAAAAATGCAGGAATAGTGGGCAAATCTAATGGTCTTATTTTCCGCATTTTTTGTTTTTGTTTTAATTTTTTTCCTGATTCGAGATTCCCTTTGGGGGGGATAAATCATGAAGAGCTCACTGTTTTTTCCTTTTTGTTTTTATCTAAATCTTTTCAAGGTTATTAAGTTTGCAAAGCTGCAAATTTTGTTGCATTCATGTTTTCTGGTAATGTTTTTAATTTTAGCATCATTGCAGTGTTCAAAATATTGCATAAATAGCAGTAAAATCCTTTTTTATTAGGATTTTAAACCAAAAAAGATAAGTGAGTAAAGAAATTGTCGATTCGTGTTTGTCTTTTCAGGATTGTGGCAGTTCAGGGTGTCTACTAGTCATGAAAATCATGAAAATGGCACAGATTCAGAAAAGGGTAAAAGTCAAGAAAAAGTCATAAATTTTGCTTTGGGGTCATGAATTTCTTTTTATATTTAGTAATTGTTCATTTTTTGGTGACAATCTGAGTAATTCTCCATGCACCGACCACATAAGACATACATGTGGTTTCCATATAATGATACAAGAGTTTAAAAAAAGGGGGTACTTGTGATCTCCTCCACAAAGAACTGCTACAGCAAAAAATGTTTTAGCATAGAAATATATTTGTAAATGTTGCTTGCAAAATTTTATGGTCAATTTAGCAATTTAAATTATACTGCTTATAGAGTAATTAACATTTTCAAATATAAATGTTGAAGAAAGGTGTGTAATGAAATTGTTTAGCACAATGTTGAGTATTTCAGCTTACTTCAGGCGTAGTCAAAGTTTGAGTCAGATTTTTGTTACTAGCAGAAGGGCAGAGGTGTACTTTTTCCGTAGAAAAATTAGGGAGCAGAGTGTCTCCCATCTTAAATATATGTACGTACCCACACATGCATACTTGGAGACATTCACACACACACACATGCATGACTTTTAAAAATTGTCATAAAAATTGTTAATTGGTCATGAAATTGCATTTTCCAAATTTGGTAGACACCCTGGAGTTTTATGCTTTCCTAAATCTACATTTCTTGCTAACTGCAATTACAAAATCCAATTTCCTGTCATAGACTCTGTTGACTCAGATAATGTAGGGAACGAAATCTACTTCCCAATTTTACTCATTATACTTTTATGAGACATCAAAGTTGAAAATGATTGAAACTTCATAATGTTGACATTAAAAAGCATGTCAATTTCGCTAACCCGACAACCAAATATAGAGAAACCACCAGAATATTAGTCTCAGATTACTCGCAGATGTGGTAAGTGAGAATATTAAACTTATTGCCATTTAAATACATCATTAATTTAATATTAGCTTAAAAAATTACAGCAGATTTGTGTTAAATAGTACAGTTTGAATTTATCTGGTGCCATTGATTTATAACCAAAATCTGCAGAATTGCACTTTTTATTGCTCTGTGCTTCCATTTTAGATTGCATTGATGTTTGAAATAGGTATCTATAACCAGTGTTAGACTGTAAAACACATCTGCTAACAAATTAAAGGTTTGATGAAATGTGTGAGTAGTTTACAAGTAAAAATTCATTTAAATCTAACTAAAACAAGCAAATTTGTTGAAACATCGTTGGAAATTGAATTTGTTAATATGATTGTAAGAAAATGCAGGCAGTGGAGAGTAAAAAATGCAAATGGTTACTGTACTTTTTTTAAACATTACATTCATTCTTTATTATTAGTCTTTCATTATATAAACCTATTGTAGTTTGTATATGTAATCATTTCTAGAGCATACTTATTTTGCTAGTGCAGTATATGAATCGTCAAATGCCATCATGCTGATAAAATAAACTGTTTGTGAAAATTGCAACACCATGAAGGAATTATGGTAATCACGTGAAACTTACAGGATATGCAGAGCAGGGTAGGACATGCAAATGATTAGAAATGCAGAGTCATTGCGCATGTCTTGGCCCGGCAGCACCACCTGAACAGCCGAGTGAGAGATATAAAGAGAGGGCTGTTTAGGATACACACCAGTAGTGCATCGCAGAAAGTGAGTTGTGAAAGTGTCTCCAGAATTCAATAAAGCTTTGGCGACGATGAAGCCTTTCCAAGGCTGCAAATAATCCCTTATGTTGAAGCTTCCATATTACTGTAGTTTCATAAATAACTAAAGTAAATCAAATGGTACTTCACAAAGCTTTTGTGAAGTTGCACAACTTTGTTTCAGGGTGTCCTTTGAAGGAAATATTATTTCTAAAGTGATTTCCCTTAATTTGATTGTGCCATCCAAAATAGTATTTAAGAAAATTTCCGTCCAGCCTTTTTTAAGCGGAAAATTATTACAGAGAATGGAAGAAAAAACGTATTTCAATTGTGAGGGCTTTGCGCTGCATGGGGGGGGCAAAAATTGGGCTGAGACGCTACTGTTAAACTTGTTTTTTTTTTTTTTACTTGGAATTTTGTTGAACCAACGTGCAAAATTTTCTCCTTTGTTCTTTTTCTTGTGTGCATTCATCTTCAGTCGATGTTTCTTGGTCATTCGATTATCAGTCTTCATAACTAAAGTGGCTAACGACCAGTTGTGCACCAAGAGCATTTGCCAGCCCTTGTACAAGAACACTTTTTTAAATTTTTATTCATTTTTACATGAAATAAATACCTTTAGCAACATCATTTTCTATTTCCCGTAAATTAAGAGTATTCATAAAACAATGGTTTCATATAAAACTGAAGGGGAAAACGTCTGTAAACATCTAGTTCGTACGATGCTATGAATAATCCAAGAAGCCAGCTTCCTCATTAATTTACGAAAAAGTCCACTTTACCGGTAAAAAAAGTTTCTTCATGTACGATGATAAACATATTACAGTTTGCCTCTTGGAGGGAGGGCAATTGTGATATATACCATTTTGAACATTGAACATGATGGGCGTCTTTTTAATTGTATTTCATTGTATTCTAACCAAAAAAAAATCTCTCATATGGGTACATATACAAATAAGTTGTCTAAAACTAAAAGCAGAATTTGAAATAACTGGTTTTCGTATTAAATAAAAATATTTTTTTCATGTAAACTTAAAAACTGAAGCTTCGAGAAAGCACAAAAACATTCGTAGTTTCAGGTTTCAGTTAAAATTAACTTCTGTAGCTTTTTTTTTTGTTAGAAACTTTTTAACGATGTCCGAATTGTGTCCAAATCTGTAGCAATTTCGTTTTCAATACTAGCAATTAGGACCGTAGCAAGCTTTTCTTAGCTGGGCGTGCGAGACTTAAAATTACGCCCTTTCCGAGTTCAAAATTACGCCTCTTCGAGTTCCACTCAAATAATATGTGGTTTTTACATTCTCATGCACCGCCGTTATAGGAAAGCAGAGATGCCAACAACTACGAACTCTCCGTAGTTCCTACAGAAAAACCTCTTGTACTACGGAAAACCGTGATTTTTCTACGGAAAATTAACGGAAGTTATTCATTTTTATTTTGCTTGTTCCTCTTCCCAACGCAACGGTGGCCACTTGACGATCCGTCATATGCTTGCGATGCTGCTCACTTCCAGTTCTGCCTCTCAAAGCGGCTCGGATCTTAGCGCGAGCGGCAGGTACTCGAAACCCTCCCTCCTCAGCATGCAACATTCTGGGGACGTTAGCGTAGCTCACTTTGGTGGTGGACGTGGGCGGAGTTCAGCCTGAAGCTCTTTCACAGTGCAGCAGCAAGCTGTTGAAAATCGTTTGGTGCGAAACGTGAGTGTCATTGCCTGGCATCGGAGTTTTTTTTATTAAATCGTGCGTCGACCATTCATGTCAGTAATTAATAATTTGAAGATTTTTTTTTTCTAGCGTTGCAGAAAAGTATGCTTGGATTTCGTTGCAGAGTTCGCCAAAATGCGTAATTATGAGTCTAGTACGCATCGAAATTTTACCAACGTGTAAAAATATGCATCGGGAATTTTTCGCGACGTGTAGAAATACACGTCGTGAAGCGCATAAATTATGCATCAACACGTAAAAATATGCATCGAGAAACGCATAAAATAGTTAATACACATTGAGAAACGCTTAAAACTACTCATCGAAGAATTTTACCAATGCGTAAAAATACACATCGCGATAGCATTTCGCCTTTCGAAAACTGAAGTGAACGAAATAAAGATTTCTTCCGTAATCGTAATTTCGTTTTCCTGCTATGTTGCCTCTGTCTAGTATTGTTGTTATACATAATTTTATTCCATAAATCTTTGTATTTGGAGAGGAAATTTCGAAAACGGAAATTCGATGGCGCAAAAATTCCCGTGTAATCTTCGGCTTCAATGAATTTCTGCTTTTTCGTCGTAATTTGGGTTATCCTCGAGATCGATGCATAATTGAACAGAAATTTTGGGGCAGTTGGTAATGGTGAAGGATGCTTTCTGCCTGAAACTTTCAAAAACAGAAATTTTGTCTTTCAAAACTTTCGGAAACTGAGGATTTCTCCCGTAATCGTAATTTTGTTTTTCTCGCAATGTTTTCTCTGCCTAGTATTGTTGTTAAATTTCATTTTATTTCGTAAATATTTGTATTTCACCTTGATTGAATATGGAAGGGAAATGTCCGAAAACGGAAATCGGACGTAGCAAAGGTTTCTCCCGTAACTGTATTTTTTTCCCCCAACGATGTTCCGAACGTGTATCCTGTGTTCTTACATATTCCCCCCAAAAAGGTTTGCATTTCAGATTGATAAAGGAGAGTCCGAAAACGAAAGTGACTAAGCTGAAAAATTTGTAAGAATTGATGCAATGATATTCAAAAGCATTCATATTCTCCAAGTTACACTGCCTTTTATCTAAAGTAGTGAAAGCTATCATGCATTCATGGTCCTCAAAATGAAAGTTCTTTCAGCATGATGGATAAAATTGTCATGTCATCTAAGGGGTTTGTGAAGCCTACTGTCGTAGCTGATGGTAATGTGAGCTTAATTTTTCAAATAAGTTTTTCAAAAAGAAAAATCAGAAAGGACAACTGGTAATTTGAGTAAAAACAAGAATGTATTAAAGCGAAATCATTTTAAACGAAAATGAACTTTCTAAGTTCTATACATGTCTTTTAAGGTTCTATACATCTGTTGGAAAAGTTCACATTGAATAATGTTCTTATATTCAAGAAAAGATACTGATCTATGATGAATTTTTAAAACATGCAGAAGTAGTAGATCCTTCACTTAATGTATCAGTCATGCTGTATATTATTTTCCATGTGAAAAATTTGGAATATTTTGATACAGATTTTCATGTATATAAATGAATAAGTAAGTAAAAAATGCTAATTAAATTAAATGAGTTGTTTTCCTCGGTTAAAAAAAAAAAAAAATGCTTGGGGCCGGTCTTCATGTTCAGTTTTGCTGGATTCCTGGGCATGTTGGAATCTCGGGTAACGAGTGTGCTGATGTGGCTGCTAGATCTGCTTCCTCTTTGGTCGTCACACCCTTGCCACTGTATCACCGGGGTTTCCGCTTTATCTTTCGCGAACATATCAAGTGAACGTGGCAGGGTCTGTGGGACCAACAGGTGGAAAATAAACTGCATCATATTAAACCTAATCTTGAAGTCTGGAAATCCTCATATCGTCGGAACCATAGGGAGGGAGGGGTGCTTGCGCGTCTCCGCATTGGGCATTGTCGTTTCACTCGCCGCTTTTTGCTGTGTGGCGACACTGCGCCAATGTGTGAGGTGTGCAATTGCAGACTCGGTCACTCCTCTTCTGTGTACCTGTGTTCGTTTTCGTGATGTATGTTTTCATTTCTTTCATTCTCATTTGTTGAACGAGGACGCCGCTACACTGCAGCGGCTCCTCAATGACCATTGCAATACTGTTGCTGTTTTTTTCATTTTTTAAAGAAATTGACTATTTTAAACGTATCTAGATTTTAGCCTTATCATCATACTAATTTCTCAGTTTTACTGAATCAGCTAGATTTTAATCATTGTATCATGTTTTTAATACTGCTTGTTTCATTATCTTTTTTAGCCCCTTCCATCGTTCTCATTTTTCAGTTTTACATGATCAGTCAGATTTTTAACTTTTTACCACATTTATAATACTGTTTGTTTTTCGTGTGTCTGGCGCTCTTTGGCCAAACATGGCCCTTGCGCCATAAAAATCAATCGACCAACCTCAGTTAAAATTATTCTTTTTGGTATGACTACTGAAAAATGGCCAAAACTACTGAAAATTTGTATGAGTACTACTGAAAATATCTGAAACCGGTTGGCATCTCTGGGAAAGTATCATGATCGTTCAAAAATCACATTTCAGGTTTTTGACATTAATTTTATTGAAAATGTAAAAACTAGATAAATACCCAAGAACCACAGGATATAAATACAAAGTAAAGCATAAATGTTATGTAATTGCAGACAGCACAACAGTCCACAGAAATGCAGAATGAAAAGCAAACCAGTGCAGAACGAATGAGTATCGGATGGTGAACATACGATAGGAAGAAGCTTTTAGGGGTAGGGATTGGAAAAATTCCGTTCTAGTTTAAACGCTCGGAGAACTTTCTGCGACAAGCACAAATGATTAATTGGTTCTTCATCCCAACGACATGTTCAGAAAGGTCATGGAGATTAGACATAGCAGCATATTGTTGTCTGTGTCTCCATTCACTGTTTTGGAAAATTCAATTCATGGATATGAGATGTTCACACCTCATAGGGTATGTTAACTCTGTACCCTACTTACTACATGAAATATTGTATGAGACTAACAAAAATCTTTATAAAGAAAATAGTGAAGAGTGTAACTTTCTTTTTTTAGTTACAATTTCTATTTTTGCATCCCCCAGAGCATGAATCTACGCCCCTGGAATGACCATTCTGGGAGGGCAAGCGCCCTCCCTGTAGCTACGGGCCCTGCTAACGATACTTACATCTGAAAGTCGTTCCTGTTTCACATTTTGGGCAGCGGATGGCCTAGTGGTCAGGTTCGTGACTGCCACGGAGGGACCTCAAGTTTGTTCGTGGGCAAGTACACCATTTCATGAATTGATTCTTCATTTCCAGATCGTAAAGATACGCCCACGTTTCATCCCTTGTCACCAGAATGGAGAAAACATGTCTTCATTGGCTTCAAACGCTTCCAACAGATCAGAGCAGACTTCCACCCTTCTCTCCTTCAAATCAGGTGTCAACTGCCTAGGTGCCCACTTTGCACACACTTTCTTCTACTACCTTCTGTATTGCATTGTGACCACAGCCCAGTTGTGCAACAAGCTCATGGTTGTGACTCGTCTCTCCGCACGAATCAGTTCATACACTCGTTGACAATTCGTGTTCGTGGTTTGTCTTCAGTGCTGGTTTCCCCTTCTTTAAACTTCTTCATCCATCTGTGCACATTGTTCTTGTCAATGGTGTCATCTCCGTAAACATTCTGTAGCCTTCTGTGGATGCCTGACAGCCTGCACCCTTCCTTCGTCAAGAACTCAATGACTGCATGTTGCTTTTGCTTGAAATCTGACTGCATGTTGCTTTTGCTTGAAATCCATTGTTTACTTGCAATGAATAAGAAGGGTTACTATAGAGGAAGAGTTACTCTACCAATATGTGTAATTTGAGCAACCTCTGTCAGTTAATAAAAAAGTTATGCCCCTTTTTGCCTTACTTCCGGTATAACCCTCATATAAAGAATTTCTGGACCGATCGGGAGATTTTCATATCGAACAATTACCTTCTATATTTCTCCTTTTAACTGTTCTATTTGAAAATATCTTTGTCTCTGGTACCTTCCTGGTACTATGAGAAGCTTTTTGTTCGTCATTTGTTAGTTTTCGTTACATGCTTTTTAGCTGCTGGTGGAACTAAGTAGATGTTTCTATTTCTGGATGTTTTATCGATTGTTGGAACCGGTTGATTGTATTCCAAACTGGTTCTGTTGACTTTGAGTAGCTTTGATAAATTTAATTCGCCTCAGAACGAATTCATAAGACGTGCTTTATTACATCCGAAAATCCGCTGTCTTTCTTGTTTTTCTTATGCTTATGGGGTCTATAAACCAGTTCAACAGTTGGAAATTCTGTTTTCTCGTCAATTGTTTTACTTTCAGTTTACATGCCTTTAAAATCTCCATGTGTTCTACATTCTTTTAAACAGCCATTTACTTGTTTTAACATTTCTTATATGGTTGGTATAACTACAAAAGATTTTGGCATTAATTTGCTACAAACATTAATTTTCGAAGGAAGAGTGTACCAAAATGCTTAATCTGTTTTTCTAAAAAAAAAAGTCTTTCTGAAAGAAATAAACTTGCATATTTTGTGTGTGTGTGTGTTTATTTTTTCTTCTAAGAAAAAAATTGGTAAAATTTCATGTATCTGTCTCTAAAAGATTGTTTAAAGTGCTAATATAATGTATAGTGGATTACATTTAAACTGTACTCCAGTCCTCGTTACTCTTATTGCATCGATCCTATTTTCTCACCTTGCTTGGCAGCACGGTTTTGCAGTCAACGTTGGGGACTGTTTCTTTAGAATTTGCCAACGGTAAGGTAATTCAGTAAAGAAAGTATAATGCTAAAAATGTTCACAATTTCTAGAGAAATTTTTTCGTCGTTATTTACGGCCAGATTTAAAAAGTATGAGCTAGCTGCCCAAAGTACATAAAACGCATAAGTGCTTTAAGTCGAAAAATGATGTTTTTTGAAGTCCATTGTGTTTTCCCTTCATATCGGGCCCCATTGTCATAGCGCTGGCCACACATATCATGAATGCTGAAATCTTTAAAGTTAGAAAAAAAAAATTGAAAAAGAATTTAGTCCTTTGCTCGCGGTATCTGTTACTGAAAAAAATAATAAAAATCTTCCTCTGATTCCAAGTCGTTTTCTATGTACTTATATAACGAATTATTTTTACTAAAAAAATAAACGTGCCACGTAGCATTACGATTCATCTTGGCGCGTTTTTGTCAACTAAAATCTGCCAAGAAGCAGCACTCTTTCTTCGATTGAGTGAAAGAAACCACAAGACGGCCCCAATCTTAAATTGCCCCTCTCCTTGCCAGCGATCTGATCCCTGCCTGCCGAGGCAACGAGGGGAAGGAAATCCCGTGTATTCCGCGGAATGCAAAATTGAAACAAATATAGCATCATGCAGATGGAAAAATCATTACATCATATCACTCGTATGTGTTCCCAAATTTTTATATTTCGAGAGAAGATATCAAACTATTTTTCTGCTTTTTAACCTAACAGATATCAAAAGTAGAACTTTTTAAAAATAATTTTCAATCTGACCATTATTTTACACTTTTGGGATAATAATTAGAATATTACTCCGCAAAGTTACGCTAATGTAGAAACGCATGAAAGATGGTTCAATGTTTATTTTACATATGAAACAAAAACCGGATTTCTAAATTGTTTTTTTATATATGTAATTTCCTTCTGCAAATACGTGTTTTGAGCTATTTTTTACGAGGTGTGGAGGACTCGACCCTTAAGTGTTTACACAAAAGGCGGACAGATGAAAAGATTGAGGTGGCGTGGGAAACCAGTGTTTTTGGTAGCCCTGGCTTTGGAGGTGGGGGGAGATTAGCGGGTGGGACGACGGAGACACGTGCGCGACCTTGACTTCTGGCTCTTGGCCTCCCTCAGTGCGGGAGAATGGTGTTGGAACACTTTTTTTGTGTGTTTGTTTATTTAATTGCTTTACGGTAAATACATTTAGTCGCTTTTCTTTAATTGCTATGAAAGAGAAATTTAAAAGTTCACCGTCATTTCCGTGCATCCAGAATTACTCGCCAAAACCTGCAGATTTTGGCAAATTTTTAGATAGTTTACTAAAAATCCCAAAATTTTGGGATTTTAGGTAAAACAACCAAGAATACTTAGTGTTTAATGTTGAAAAAATAGCTTTTTTTTCTTAGTTGGAACTTCAAATTAAAAAAAGGGGGAGGGGGCATAATAACTGCAGATAAATAATTCAAAAAAGGGGGAGGGGTGTTGTAATCTTTGAAAGAAAGGTAGCATCTCATCAACTACTTGCTCTGTGAGCGGTTCTCGATCCAAAGCAGAAGCTGCACCCACACTTAACCCTTCCTGCCAGTGCCTTTGTTTCAGGATAAGACTGTACAAAAAAAAAAATATTAAATCTGACATTGCAAGTTTTTTATGAAATTGGCTGAAATTTTTACATACACCATGGCTGCAAATAAGAAGCTGATCACTAGAAGTTCAAATGAATCGGTTAAAGGCTTTTTATTAGCTCTAAAATTTTTTATTTGTATTGAGCGCATTTATGGTTATTTTAAAGTTTTTAACCGATTCACATGAAATTCAGGAGGTCCATTCCTATTAGCGATTTATGGCGTTCGTATATATTTCGGCCCGTTTCGCAAAAACTTCGCAAATTTAGATTTTGGCATTTTTTAATCGTAGTTCCGATTTTTGTAGGCCTCCTGTGTTTAGCTGTGATAGGCATCTGTTCTGGCTGCTCTCGAGTTGCCCTTTAAACTATGACGTATTTTGTAGGTAGATGCTTTCTGCGCTTATGGTTTCGCTTCCGATTCCACCCTCGTGAAGCAATTTTTGTTCATCATTCAGTTCCTGACGAAGTTTTGGTTCCTCACGAAAGTGTCTTGGGATCTAGGTACTTCCAGTATTTTTTTTTTTTTTTTTCAATAATATAATTGCGGTGTGAATGTTTTAATTAAAATTGTAATATTTGCTTTGCCTACTTAAATTCAGTATGCCGAAAAGAAAGTGCACATTTAACGAAGTTTGGCTTGTTAAAAAGGACTAAAGATTGGCTATCCCGAGATGTAATTAAATTTAGAGCACGATGCGAGATTTGTGATAGTCCTACATTGGTGAAGCGGCGCTTAAAAGTCATGTGACTGGTAAAAACATCAAGACCATGCGCATTTGCGTTCTGGAAAGAGTGTTTGTCATATCAGGACTTTCTTTACACCCTCAATCCAAAAGTAATCCGACCCCAGTGTCATTTTCTTCAGAAGCAGTTTTAAAAACGGAAATTACATGGGGTGCTAAAAGCTTTGAGTAGCAGTTTTTCATTGAAATCATGTGAAAATATTAAAGATATTTTCAAATTAATGTTTCCCCCCTGGATCGCTGAAACAATTTTTTGTTGGGAAAGGAAATCTGCCTACCTGTCTGTGTTTGGTGTTGCCCCCCTATTTTTTTTTTCTACCCTTAAAGACAGTATGAAACGTGCAAATGGGTATGTTTTGTTATTTGATGAGTCTCTGGATAAACATTCACAGCATAAACAACTTAATTGCCATATTCGATACTAGGAAGAAAATTTGGTATGTAATAGATATTTTTCTTCTGACTTTATAGGCCATGCAACAGCTGATATTTTATGTGAAAAAAAAATTTCAGGTAAAATATCAGCTGTTGCACTTAAATTTTTTCACATAAAATATCCAAAAAATGTCTAGTTCTTGATCCTTTTCACATAAAAAAAATTTTCAGGTAAAATATCAGCTGTTGCACTTAAATTTTTTCACATAAAATATCCAAAAAATGTCTAGTTCTTGATCCTTTTCACATAAAAAAGATTTTCAGGTAAAATATCAGCTGTTGCACTTAAATTTTTTCACATAAAATATCCGAAAAATGTCTAGTTCTTGATCCAGGTAATTTGCATCAGCTATCCATGGATGGACCTAATGTCAACTGGAAAGTTTTTTAAATGATGATGCAACACTTTGGGCAAGAGAAACTTTCTACATTGCTTAATGTTGGAAGCTGTGGGTTGCATATAATGCACAATGCTTTCCAAAGTGCACGTTCAGTTTTTTCCAGAAGTGGAACATTTTTTGACATCGTTGTATCGATTGCTGAAAAATGCTCCTGCCAGACGAAAAGATTTTATTAATGTCACTGGTTGTAATATATTCCCTTTAAATTTTTGCAGGAATCAATGGGTAGAAAATGTTGCTGTGTGCCAGAGAGCATTAGAAGTTTTACCCTTTCTGAAGAAATACATAAACAGTGCCCCCCCCCCCTCAAAAGAAGTTCCTGATCCTGCAAATATGACATTTGAAACATTGCGGGAATGTTTAAGAAATGTACTATTTGTTGCAAAATGTAATTTTTTTATAAGCTTTGCCAATGATATTTAACTGTTTTTAGTGTCATACCAAACAGATAAGCCAATGATGCCATTCCTTAGTGAATATTTAGAAAATGTTTTAAAAGGAGTTTTCAGATGTTTTATTAAGGATGAGCTGTTAGATGCCATCACAAACCATATGCAACTACTACAACTGGATTTTGAAAATAAAAAAATATCACAAGGTGAAGGATATAAACAGCATTACTATAGGCTTTGTGACACAAAATATCATTACTGATTTGAAGAAGAAGAAATCTTGTGTCTGACTGGCAAGTGATGGAGTTTTACATAAACTGTAAAAATTCTTTGATAAGTTTGAGCAAAAAACTTACTGAGAAATCACCTCTGAAATATTCATTGGTTTGGAACATGGCCTGTATAGATCCCCAACATTAAAAAAAGGGAAACAGGGTTGCTAATGTAAAAAAAATCAGAGATATTTTACTGATTCTCACAAATGTAGGCAAAGTTTTTAAGAGTCAGACTGTGATACAATTATAGGAGAATATAATTCCTTAGCATTTTCACTGCCGAACGGCATCATACAATACTTAGCCCAAGTGGTGAACAGCGTCGTAATCATGGCTTCATATTTCGCTTCCTAAAACCTTCGGCACTTGAAGAGATTTATCTATTTTGTTACTGGCACTGAAAATGAGTCTCCAACTGTCTGAAAGTGACCGCGGTTTTGGGAGAGCAGATTTTTTCCCACATGGTTTTGGGAAGGGAAAGTAAGTTGGCTTCCCATAGACTTAACACAGCGCCCGCTTTTCACTGCAATGTTTATTTTCCTTTGAACATCGCTGGTTTTGCAGTGGAGGCAACTATCAATAAATAAATGCTTGAGTGGCAGTAAAAAGCATTTGCTACTTAGAGTTTATACGCCACAGGGGAGGCTTATTGAGGAAGCTAAAAGGAAAGAAACCCATATTCACTTCAATACTTAGTTTTGCGGAAACAATGGATATATTCGGACGCACTATCGCCGGTCCCTCTCGACCAAAAGTTTCTCTGCAGGCACATTCTTCTGTGAAAATAGATGATGCTGATAATTTGTCATCAAGTACAGAAACTTATTTTTCTAGCTGTAGTACAACCACCAGTGAAAGTGAGAATGAAGAATGCTGCGTTCTTTCTCGTACTCCGCCTCAACGGATTTTGGCTACACATTGGTGTGATGGTCCCGACATCATGATAAGAATTTCGTTTACTGGTGTACCAGGACTGAAAATTAATATGATAGGTACTGAGCCAATCGATTTTTTAAATCATTTTGCAAATGAGGAATTTTATGTTCTATTAGTTAGGGAAAGTAATGCATATGCTGTAGAAGTGTTTATCTCCGGAGTTACTAAAGGTTCACGAATAAATGAATGAATGGAAGGATGTGTTGGAAGACGAGGCGAAAGTTTTTCCGGGCCTTCTGTTTCATATGGGCAATGTACCCATCTCCAAGATTACTGGAAAACAGATCCATTATTCAAAATGGACTGCTTTTCTTCAAATATGAGCAGGAATAGTTTCCTTCTGATCATGCGGTGCCTTCATTTTGCAAGAAATCTTTACCCTGGCGAAGCAATTGCAACCAACCGCCTTGCAAAAATGCCTTTACTGAATTTATTCAATGATACCATAGAGAGCATATACTACCCTGGAAAAGAAACGTCCTAAATATGGGGTGAAACTTATATGCTAACGGAACCAAATGGTATGATTCTAAAAGCTTTGGTTTGCACAGGGCAATTGGACTCGACGGGGGGGGGGGGTCATGCTGCTGCTAATGTAGTTTTAAATTGATGGAGGGAAGCTTAATATTGGTCATGCTATTTATATGGATAATTTTTATAATAGTTACAATCTTGCATTGCAGTTGTTGAACAATGACACTTATTGCACTGGAACTTTGTGCAGACCGACAAGATCTTCCTAAGGATGTCACGAAAACTGAACTTTTGAAGGGGGAACGGAAATGACAATATTCCAATGCTGTTGCAGTGTGCAAATGAAAAGATAAAAGGGATGTTCTCTTCATTACCACGGAGTTTGGGGACAATTTAGTTCAAACTGTAAATAAAAGGACAGATAAAAGAAAAAACCAAAGGCTGTTATCAACTATAACAAATTTGTCAGGGGTAGATCATCAAGATCAAATGCTAGCGTACTATACTTATGAAAGGAAAACCATAAAATGGTACAAGAAGCTAGGAATACATATATTTCATATGATGATAATCACTTCCCACAACTTGTATAATAAATTATCAGGGAAGAAGATAAGCCTCTACGATTTTAGGCTATCCATTGTACGTCAACTTTTGAATAAAGAGCCATCAACTTCCCGAGCGAGGATATCTAAATCATTAAAAGTATGTAGCCATCTTCTAGTCAAAAAACAAAAAGGGACTTTTTTGAGGAGACAATGCAAAATGTGCTCTGCCAAAGGGATTCACAGGGACACTCTCTATTACTGCACCCATTGCCCAAAAAATGCTGCACTGTGCTTTTAGCCATGCTTTGAATTATATCATCGTAGATAAGGGATAAATATTTTGTCATCCTATTTTGCTAAAAAAAAAAGGATGTTCCAAGTCTAACTGCATGTTTGTGTGTGGGTTTTTTTATCCTACCTAAATCAAAATGTATGGATTCTGCATTTATCCAGTTATGCATCATGGCACTATTTATGGAATTCTTTGGCATTTGTAAGTATTATTTATCTTGTTTTATATGCAACAATGTTCGAAATATGTACCCAGTAAATGTCTACTTCAGTATTGGAATATTTTATTGCTGGCAGAATTATAATTACGAATATCAATTATGGATAAATTTTCTTGTATTTTAGAATTGCTAAGTCGTGCAAAGCTATGAGATGCGAACACACAGCTGATTGGTCCAAACACATAGAAGCTCGATCGTGTAGCGTCGTGGGAGATTTGCACGCGTCTCATACTAGCACACCGCATGCTTGCCGCTGATATAGTACATTGGTGGCAAAAGTGTTAATCAGTGAAGTAGCTTGCATGCCTAATTTTGATAAATCAAATAGTGTAGATGCATATTTTCATAGCTTGCTTACAACCAAGTCCAAGTTCCAACATTTGTGGTCTGTTGTAAAGATTTTATTGCTCCTTTCTTATGGACAAGCAATGGTTGAGCGTGGTTTTTCAGAAAACAAACATATGATGATTGAAAATCTTCATGAGACAATTGTAGCAAAACGCATTATCAGTGATCATATAAAATCAGTTGGAGGCATAAAGAATGTAACAATTGCAAAAGAACTTCTGATTTCTACTGCTGGTGCTTGTCAGAAATATCATTTGTATCTTGATGAAAAAAGAAAAGAAAGGAGGTAGAAAAGTCTGGAAGAGATAAAAGGAAGTCATTGCTGGATCACATAGATGGATTAATGAAAAAGAAAGAGGCTGGAGGAGGACATATCAGCTCTGCTGAAATCATCTGATTCTTATTCTGAGAAAGCAGAAAACATGAGTCAGTTGACTTTCATTTCATAGCCCAAGAGAATTCTCTGCGTCAAAGTGCCAAAAGAAAAACTGAGTCATTAAAAAATCTAGAAAAAGAATTGGAGGAAAAGTACTTGGAAATGAAGCGTTACTGAAGTTTGCACTTATTCCACTTCCTCTTTAATTACATATCATTAATGGAACATATCATTATAGTGAAACCTTTTCATACATATAGGATTTAATATTTACATGCACAAAATGTGTACTAATTGTGAAAATTTGTGCATTAAAATGAACTAATAGTGCACACTTGTTTAGTAACAACAGATTAGAAGCGCATGAAGGATATTTTCAAACCCATTTTTCAGTTGTGGCTTATTTTGACATTTGCTGAAATTTACTGATTAATGCTTCATGTAAAAATTTGCCTTTAAATTAGATTGCTTTCTAATATCAGAATCTTAAATCTAGTTGTTTCTTAGTATTTTCTGAGCTAACTAATCACCTTCCATGTTCTATAATTAGTTTTCTAATCACGCCCAGTTAAACTACCTAATGGAAAAATTTATCACTGGCGTAAGCAGCTGTGCACATAGCCCTTGGATTTAAGGTTTTCCCGTTATTTTCTTTTGGGAATTTTTGTGCACACTTATTTTCCTGGTGATTACAAATATAAAACATAGCTAGAGCATCAATTTTAATTTGCTAGAGCCCTCCTCCATGCCACTTTTTAAGTCATCATAGCAACAACCGAAAAACATATGCTTGTTACGAAAAACATATGCTTGTTACGTCATGCTTAGCTTTTTGTGTAGGTGACGTCATCACCTACACTCGCACTGTCCACGAATATACCACTTTGTTTTGTTGTCATAGCAACAAAGAACACAGCTGCTGGTGTGACATCATCTAATCCAAATCATTCTCACATGATGTCAGAGATGCGTTACGTCACATGGTCAACTCTTTAGAGATACAAAAACTTTACATCAGGAATTTTGGTTCACTACCTGAACCCATGTTTAGCCATGTGTATGTGGCAACGTCAAGAGTATGACGATCTGACGACATCAAGATAAAAATAGTTCACAGAAAAAAAACAGGGGAAATTGATATAAGGTTCACAGTCAGTGTTTACCAAAAATGTTGTGTATAAGGAAAGTGTTGACAAAATAGGGATTAAAGGATTTACAAAACACATAAGACAGCCCGTCGCATCAAATTCCAACCCCGACTGCTCAGGAAATTTTCAGAAAGCTGTGAGCCAACGTCTCCATCTATTGACGTGGAACTCAAAAACTCAATAAATAAATAAATAAATAAATAAATGTCAATAATTTCTGTATCGTAAATTTTATTTTTCCCAATCATTATCCCCGCACGGGGATAACTGGTTTTCCAGTTATTTGGGGAGCGGCGCCCCCACGGCCCGAGCTAACCTTGTGACGGTTTCTATTGCCTCTGCGGCTTTGACGAATACATAACCGAAGGGACAGCTGTTCATCCAGCTGATGAGGGATGGCGTCCCCACGGCCCGAGCCGATTTTCTCTTATCATTTTGCTTTTTCGTCTTTAGTTTCTTTATTGACATGTACCCGCCTCAGTTGTAGGCTGCTGAGGTTGTGATGAGGCGCTAGCTCCGGGTTTTGTTCCTCGTTCTTTTCCCTGTCTTTTCTCTTTTATGTTACATTTTCTGTTTTTCCGGAGCTGGTTAGCTTAGACCTACCTGCATGTTTGCCGTGTGCGGTGACCCGTACAGGTGGAAATGAGGATGCTGGAGGCTGAGGTATTTGGGGGCCGGGTTGTAGTGTCTCCAGATGCCAACACTCCTCTTTGCCCTCTGCTTCACCCTAAACGGGAGGCTGGGAGCTAACCCACTCCTGGTCAGGAAGTCTGTGGCCGAGTTGCGTCCAGACTTCTAGCGGCTTGTTGTTCTGTTCGGCTAGGTGAGTTTGGGGGTAGGGTGGGCATGCCAAAGGGATGTTCATCGGGCACGGGAAAGTCTGGGTGCACGCTGAGCGTGTGTCTGCCCTACCAACTTGGTATATCCGCTGACTATCCCTAGAACCGTGTCCTACGTCCTCTTGGGCTTGCGGACCTCCGGCTCTCCCTCGTTGGGCTCGGTAGTGGGTGGGGAGGTTGGCAGACGAATCTTTTCCCTCCTTCATGGAAAACCCAAGTGTTTCCCATGCTAATAATTTAAAGCGCCCTGTGGAGGAAAGTACACCTTCCTCCAAAAAGAAACTTGTCACATCTAATTGCAATGCTCTGTTTCTTTTGATTAAATCTGGTGACTCTTCACAGTCACTCAGTTCAAAGAGTCCCTTCTGGATCAACAAGGCTCTGCAGGCCGTTTCTGGCTCTCCAAAGAGTGTCAAGAAGCTCCCTTCAGGGGATCTTCTTGTGGAAACCTCTAATCCACGCCACAGTGCCACCTTGCTAGAGAGGACAGTTTTGCTTGGCATTCCTGTCCAGGTTTCTCCACATGGTTACCTCAATTCCTCTCGCGGTGTTGTCAACTCCCGCGACCTGCTTGAGTGCAGCGATGAGGAATTGCTGGAGGAACTTGGTGAACAGCATGTCATTGGGGTTCGACGGAGGATTATTTTCAGGCGGGATGGGAAATCTATTCCCTCCCGTAACATCATCCTGACTTTTGACTCCCCAACCCTGCCTACTTCCATCAAGGCAGGTTATTTACGGCTTGATGTTCGGCCATATATCCAGAACCCCTTGCGATGTTTCAGGTGCCAGCATTACGGTCACTCCCAGCAGTCTTGCCGTAATGTTGCTAAGTGTGGTCGCTGTGGTTCCACAGAACACTCTTTGGCAGATTGCTCAGCAGAGTCTGATCATTGTGTCAACTGCGAAGGGACTCATCCTGCATCTTCTAAGCAGTGTCCAAAGTGGATAGAGGAACAGGCAATCCAACGCCTGAAGACAACTGAGCATCTATCGTATCCCGAAGCTAGACGGCGGATCGCCCCTTTACCACCAGGCCGGCGGTCATATGCTTCAGTTGTGGTGCAGAAGGCCTCTGTGGCGGTCCAGACTGAGGTGACCATCCCAGCGCGGTGTCCTTATGATTTTGAGGACATCGTTGATGCTGGATTGGAGGCACTGAAGTCTCGCCGCATTGCCTCCAAGGCGACATCAACATCGTCGCCGAAACCTTCCTCTATGCCGAAAACATCTGTCAGCACAGGGACCCAAGGCACTGCTAAGAAGAAGCCAGAGAAGATGAAACCAGGTTCATCCTCCCCGAAACAGAGCAGGCAAAAACCACCTCCTAACACAGGGGGCAAACACAGCCCTGTGTTGCCTCCAGACACTGCGGATGGCTTGGAGGTGATGGACGACACTGAGACCTTCTAGTCGTCTGTCTTCATTCTGTCATTTCATCTCATTTTTCATTATGGCCACGCTCATTCAGTGGAATTGCCGAGGTCTGCGATCACGCATTGATGATTTGAAAGGTTTACCGTCTTCGCACACACCTGTGTGCGTGTGTCTCCAGGAGACAAAGCTTCGCACGACGGACACTCCTTCGCTGCGGAGACATTCCTTTTTCCGTAAAGATCACCAGGACGGCGTTATCGCCTGCGGAGGAGTGGCCGTCGTTGTTCCTCATGGTGTTCCTGTCACTGCGGTTGCCCTTCTGATGACTTTGCAGGCAGTGGCAGTGAGACTATCTGTGAACACTCTGCTCACAGTGTGTTCCATCTACATACCACCAACTGAAGCTGTGGGCCTTTCGGATCTGGAAGATTTAGTTGACCAGCTGCCGCCTCCTTTCTTCATCTTAGGAGATTTCAATGCACACAATCCGTTGTGGGGTTCTGCCACTCCTGACTCCAGGGGCCGTGTTGTTGAGTCCCTTCTCTCCAACACGTCCCTCTGTCTCCACAACACCGGGGCAGTCACTTATTTTCACGAACCCACCCGCTCGTACTCAGCCATTGATCTGTCTCTGAGTTCCCCATCTTTATATCCTGACTGGTGCTGGAGCGTGTTTGGTGATCTCCTTGGCAGCGATCACTTACCCATCTTTCTCTGTCTAGCGGGTGGCGGGTACCGTTACCCTACTCGCCCTGCTAGATGGAATATTGATAGAGCCAATTGGGACGCATTCACGGCTTCGGCATGTGTTACTCCAGCTATGGTGACCTCAGGAACGGTCAATGACGCTGTTGCAGCGGTGACGGATTGTAATCTTCCACGTTGCCTAAGACCTTGGTGGAATTCCACTTGCATGGCAGCTCGTCAGGCCCAACATCGGGCTTGGGGTAGGTTTCGTCGGTACCCCACCGACGCGAACCTACTTGCTTTCAAGAAGGCCAAGTCCTACGCGCGATTGGTTCGTAGGCGTAGTCAACGGGAGTCCTGGATACAATATGTATCCGGGATTAACTCCACTACCAGCCCTAAGATCGTTTGGGACAGGATCCGTAAGATTCGGGGACAGTGCCCATCTGGGGAAATCTCCATTCTTGAGAGTGATGGAGGTACGGTTGCTGACGCTCAGGGCTCCAGCAGCAGCAATTACCCTGCTTCGTTCCGGCAGTTACAGCCGCGGCTTGAACGGTCCAAGATTTCTTTTGGACCGTTTTCTGCCACAGATTACAACAGCCCGCTGACTGCCGTGGAGCTGAAGACCGCTCTGAATCGGTCCGGCCGGACATCTGTCGGACCAGATAACATCCATTACGAAATGCTGAAGCACCTTTCTCCGTCCTCTCTTGAATGTCTGCTAATCCTGTTTAACAGGATTCGGCAAAAGCATGTCTTTCCCGAATCTTGGCACACTGCCATTGTCGTTCCTGTTCCCAAACCTGGTAAAGATCCCTCCAACCTGTTGAACTACCGGCCGATTGCTATGACGAGCTGCCTTTGCAAAGTACTCGAGCGTATCATTAATTTTCGTCTCATTTTTTATCTGGAGTTTCATCACATTTTTTCACCTCATCAGAATGGATTTCGCAAATCTCGATCCACCACCGATCATCATCTTCGCCTTGAGACATCTGTCAGAGAGGCGTTTGTCCGGCGTCAGCACATGGTCTCCGTATTCTTCGACATGGAAGAAGCCTATGACCGCACCTGGAGATACGGCATTCTCCGTGATCTGCACGATTGCGGGGAAACTTACCATCTTTCATCGCCGGTTTTCTCCAGGACCGGAGTTTCCGTGTCCGCGTCAGGTCGACCCTCTCTGCGATGTACCCGCAAGATCAGGGTGTACCTCAAGGCTCCATTTTATCAGTCACTCTGTTCATCCTTCGTGTGAATCACATATTCAAACTGCTTCCTCCGACGGTTCGTGGAACCATGTATGTGGATGATCTGCAGATCTCTTGCGCTTCTGTTAACATGCGCACCATCGAGAGACAGCTCCAGTCTGCCATTACCAAGATCTCCGTCTGGGGTGCTCTACCATCCCCGTGGTGTCAGAAGTCAAGTTCCTTGGGTTAACTTTTGACCGAGCGCTCACCTTCCGGCCTCACATCCAGTCTTTGAAGATGAAGTGCACGAAGTCATTGAGTATCCTGAAGGTCCTCTCTCGAACATCTTGGGGAGCTGACAGGTGCTCAATGCTTCGCATTTACCACTCTCTCATTCGGTTTAGGTTAGACTTTGGATGCATTACGTACGGTTCAGCGCGTCCACCGGTTTTAAAGCCTTTGGACCCCGTCCATCGCCAGGCATTGCGGCTATGTACTGGTGCTTTCCGTACCTCTCTCGTGCATAGCCTGTATGCAGAGGCTCATGAGTCGCCGTTATGCATCCGTCGTAAGCAACTGTCTCTTCCTGAT
Organism: Macrothele yani; assembly: GCA_039090855.1. Lineage (NCBI taxonomy): Eukaryota > Metazoa > Arthropoda > Arachnida > Araneae > Macrothelidae > Macrothele > Macrothele yani. Next base: position 48,656,779 of record CM077004.1, read on the forward strand.
CATCCCCTGTATGGTTCCATCTTCCAACCGGACTGTGTCAGCTTGTTTTCCAACCGCCCCTCCTGTGTTCCGACGTTCGGGATTCGGATGTCTGCCATAGTGCGCGATGCTGGTCTAAACTTGTCTGGGATTGGTTTGACCACCTTTTTCAACCAACCTCCTTGGCAGCCCGTTCAAGCAACGGCTGACCTTTCTCTTTGTGTGTGGCCAAAGTCGTCCACTCCTCCTCTGGTGTACCAGCAGCTCTTTGCTGAAAAACAGTCTGTCTACCCGGATTTCGTGCCCGTGTTCACCGATGGCTCGAAATCCGGGGATGTCGTTGGATCCGCGTTTGTGTGTGGCGAGGCCTCACATGCTGAGAGGCTTCCGCCTGAATCCACCATCTTTTCGGCAGAGATGCGTGCGGTACACCTTGCTTTGTGCCACATACAGTCTCGATCACATCGTCGCGCTATGGTTTGCTCTGATTCAAAGTCCGTCATCCAAGTTTTATCTTCTCCAGAGGACACGGACTCACCTGTATCCGTGATGTCCGTCGTCTTCTTGGAACTTTGGAGGGTGATGGCTTCCTGGTCCGATTCTGTTGGGTTCCTGGCCATGTTGGGATCCGGGGTAACGAGCTGGCAGATCTCTCTGCCAGGTCTGTTTCCTCCATGTCGCCAGCTCGGCTGCCACTGTCTTATCGTGATTTTAGACCTTTGATCCGGACATTTCTCCTGGACGAGTGGCAGTCCCTGTGGTCTCGGCAGGGCAGCAATAAGCTGCATTCTATCAAACCACAGATCGGACTATGGAAGTCTAGTTTGCGGAGGAACCGTCGTGAGGAAGTTGTTCTTGCACGTCTCCGCATTGGGCACTGTCATTTTACTCGCCGCTTTTTGCTGTGTGGCGACAGTGTCCCGATGTGTGAGGCGTGCAACTGTCGTCTCACTGTCCTTCATGTTTTGTGTACTTGTGTTCGGTTTTGTGATCATCGTTTTCGTCATTTTCAATCTCATCTGTTGGACGAAGGAGCAGCTACGCTGCAAACTATTATCGGCGAAGCCTGCGACATGAAAGCAGTGTTTTCGTATTTACAAGGTATTGACTTTTTTAAACTTATCTAGATTTTAACTTGTTCACTGTCATATTTCATTTTTACCACATCAGCCTGTTTTTAACCTTGTGTACGTTTTTATTGCTTTAGTTTTGTTTTGATGTCTTTTGTTTGGCGCTCTTTGGCTAACCATGGCCCTTGCGCCATTAAATCAATGAACCAACCAACCAACCAACCCAATCATTATTGACTGGCTTCTTTCATCATATAACTGTTTATCAATGGATGTCTAAGCAGATCCCAGAAATCATGTATCATATAACTGTTTATCAATGGATGTCTAAGCAGATCCCAGAAATCATGTATCATATAACTGTTTATCAATGGATGTCTAAGCAGATCCCAGAAATCATGTATCATATAACTGTTTATCAATGGATGTCTAAGCAGATCCCAGAAATCATGTATCATATAACTGTTTATCAATGGATGTCTAAGCAGATCCCAGAAATCATGTATCATATAACTGTTTATCAATGGATGTCTAAGCAGATCCCAGAAATCATGTATCATATAACTGTTTATCAATGGATGTCTAAGCAGATCCCAGAAATCATGTATCATATAACTGTTTATCAATGGATGTCTAAGCAGATCCCAGAAATCATGTATCATATAACTGTTTATCAATGGATGTCTAAGCAGATCCCAGAAATCATGTATCATATAACTGTTTATCAATGGATGTCTAAGCAGATCCCAGAAATCATGTATCATATAACTGTTTATCAATGGATGTCTAAGCAGATCCCAGAAATCATGTATCATATAACTGTTTATCAATGGATGTCTAAGCAGATCCCAGAAATCATGTATCATATAACTGTTTATCAATGGATGTCTAAGCAGATCCCAGAAATCATGTATCATATAACTGTTTATCAATGGATGTCTAAGCAGATCCCAGAAATCATGTATCATATAACTGTTTATCAATGGATGTCTAAGCAGATCCCAGAAATCATGTATCATATAACTGTTTATCAATGGATGTCTAAGTAGATCCCAGAAATCATGTATCATATAACTGTTTATCAATGGATGTCTAAGCAGATCCCAGAAATCATGGAGCACATAAGGATATTATTGACTGACTGCTCCATCTTGTGTGGGGTTATTTGTTTTCTTTCTCTGAAATTTTGACTAACTTCATGGTTTCATGAACAGTTCTTAGTTACTATTGTTTTGTTTATTTTTAATGCCATGTTGGTGTGTGTGTGTATATGTTAATATCAAACATGTAAAAGAAAGCTGCTTTACAAGTAACACAATTGTTGCAGTGTGCAAAAGTGTGTATAAATTTAAACTAGAATTTTTTTTTTTTTAACAATTTAAGTAATACAAATCCTGTTTTGATTTAGGCAAAACAAGCTCATCTGGAACTTGCAGGTTTTGTGGATCAAGCAGCACTAATGTGATGTTGTCCATTGGCAATGTATGCAATGAACCAGAATGCCAGGTAAGACTTTTTGATGTATGTTATTGATTTCAGTTGTTAAATTTATGTGAAAGTCTGTTAATGTCTTAAGTCACACAAAAAGTATCTATAATATTGTGCCTATATATATATAAAAAATGGGTAAAATTACATTAAAGAGGTTGCTTAATTGTGTAATAAGACTTGTGCAAACATGAACCTTGTAATGCATTGAAATTTCCATTTATTTGAAGCATTGTTCGTATTAATGTATGGCAGTGAAACCTGGGTACTACATATTATTTTGGTATTTGTACGAAGGCGCGCGCTGGCTCTTTGAAAGTTTTAAAGTTTTCACCAAGTTATTTGCCATATTCAATTTTTTATCGCCAAAGTGTTGTAACAGTACGGAAAGGTAATTGCCAAAGCTATTTTTCATCTCAAAACGATTTTTTTTTTTTTTTTTCACAAATTGCGAAGATGGCGATCAGCAGCGCCCTGTTTGTATGGCAGTGAAACCTGGATACTACAGAAGAAACATAGAAGTCGTTTGTGTGCTGGAGAAGTGTGTTACTTATGGGGGTGTGGGTGTGGTAAGACATGTTCTGATTGTGTGAGAAATGAAGATGTGTTGCAGTTGTGTAATGTGAAGCAAAATGTTGTTAGCAAGGTGGAGACTAAATATTCTTCGGTGCTTTGAACATGTTGAAAGAATGAGTGATGAGATGCTTACTAAGAAAATCTTTTTAGCCTAAGTGGCAGGAAGGAAAGGCAGAGAAAGGCCAAGGAAGTCATGGGAGGATCAGATTGAGGAGTGCCTGCATGAGAAAAAGATTGAGTATGAAGTTTAGGAGGATCTTGTGTGCGTCATGTGATGGATGTCAGTGAAGCCCGAGTTGTTGTTGAGATTGCTGTAAATGGAGAAGTTTGATACGGCAACAGTAAGTAAAAATTATCTGGTAGTTTGTATTTCTTTGTGGAGGTAACCCCTGGATCTCAGAGAACAGCTTAGTGATATGTATGTATGTATTGTTTGTATTAAAATGGCATATATGCAATATTAAATTTCTGTTTTTGCTGCATGTGTTGTAAAAGTGTGAAACTCCTATTCATGAATTGAAAGAGTACATACATACATATTATTCTATACTATACCCTTTACTACATACACTGCTGTGCAAAACTTAAGGACTGTTCAGTGTTTGTAATGAAGCAGCCTGGATAGATGAAAGCCATACCACAGAGACCTCAGTATGTACCAAACGGGAGAATAAACAAACACATGTGCAAAAATGAATACAAAAGTATACACTGGGTCATTACTAAGAAATGATCATTAAGCAGTACAGAGCCATCATTTCCACAGATGGATTACAGCATAGAGATGGTTGTCAGTGAGGAATATGATGTCCTCTAACTGCAGTGGCTGCATTACAGCGTCTGGCCATACTTAACGTGAGGCTGTCAATGAGTTCTTGGGGCAACTTTGCCCATTCCTCTCGTAGTGCACATTTAAACTGATGGACATTTTCCAGAGGATGTGAGCATGCCACAAGATGTCTCCCCAGAGCATCCCACTCATGTTCTATGGGATTTAGATCTGGAGAGTATGCAAGCCAATCATACTAGTGATATCCTCACTTTATAACAGCTCATCTACCGCACGTGTACAATGGGATCTCGCGTTATCATCCGTAAACATGAACTCGGAACCAATGGTACCTTGGAATAGGCAATACATGGGGAAGGAGCACTTCATCACACTAGCGGTTTGGGGTTACGGAACCTAATTCGAAAATGTGGAGCTCAGTACGACCATTTAGCCAATGCCTCCCCAGACGAGCACACCAACACCGCCATAACGATAACTTTCGATAATGTTTGCCGGTCGATAACTTGTTCCCACCTCTCTCCAGATCAGCTGACGTCCAGAATCGCTCTTGGTACTGAAAAGACTCTCATCCCTGAGGAGTACCGTACTCCATTGCTCTATGGTCCAATCCTTGTGGTCCTTACACTATTGTATTCAACGTCTCCGTTGGGTAGGTTTTGATGGGATGCAACATTCAGGTCTTTGGGCAAATAGACCACCTTTATCTAGACGTCTAGCAAAGGTGAACTGCGATACGGCACATCCTGTGGTCATCTGCAGTTGATTTGCGATATTGCCCACTGTCTGGCGTTGATCACGTTTGGTATGTAGGACCATATATTGGTCATCTCTTGCTGTTGTTTTCGGTGGCAGATCACCACCGACCTTTCTGACAGCTATTCCTCTCGTTTGAAAGGTCTTCCATGAACGTGAAACAATGCTATGGGTCACGCCGAACTCGTCTGCGACACTCGTTATGGTTTGCCCCTTCTCCAGCTTTCCAATTATTCAACCACGTGTAAAGTCATCTAAATGTCTCTGCTTGGACATTTTCTCGTCTGCGACACACTATCAAACCACTCAAACCTCTTTACAATGCCACAGACTTTTCACTTAGTTTCCTGCCTTTCTGCGAGCTGCTCCTTATATCCATTTCAGGGCTGTCATGTGGCCTGTGACATCACATTTCAGAAATTTGCATACACCTAGTCTTCTGATCCGCTTGCGTTATGCAAGTCGCCTCAAGCTTGTGTGTTTCACTGTGTGGCTATAATCTACGGCACTAGTGTCTGTCCTAAGGTTTTGCACGCCAGTGTACATACTATAACCCTTTACTATATGATTTCAGGTGCCAATAAATGTGTAATACATACATACCACACCACACTAAGCTGTTCTGAGATTCATAGGTTAGCTCCACAAAGAAGTACAAACTACCAGATAAATTTGTAACTGATTATTTATTTACTGTTGCCGTATCAAACTTCTCCATTTACAGCAATTTTGACATACAAGTCGGGCTTCACTGACATCCATCACACAAGGTATACAAGACCTTCTATACTTCATTCTCATAATGTTTTTCTCATACTTACACTCCTGAATCTGATCCTCCCATGACTTTCTTGGCCTTCCTCTGCCTTTCTTTCCTGTCATGTGGGCTGGAATTTTTTTCTTAGTAAGAATCTCAACACTCATTCTTTCAACATGGCCAGACCACCTAAGAATATTAGTCTTCACCTTGCTAACAACATTTTGCTTCACATTACACAAATGAAACACTTCATTCCTCATACGATCAGAACGTGTCTTGCCACAAACCCTGGTAAGTAACGCACTTCTCCAGCGCACAAATGACTCCTATATTTTTTCTTTAGTACCCAGGCATAGTTCGTACACTCCTTGAAAACCTTGAAAAGTCCTTGAATAAAAAGTTAATTTTCAAGTACTTGAAAAACTTTAAGGCTCTGTAAATAGTACTTGAAAAAAAAATTTGTTTAAATAATGTGAAAGAGCATGTGTAAAATAATTGTTTGTGCTAAAAAGTTGTATAGAAGATTTCTGTGTAGTTCCAATAAAAACACCAAGCTGATCAAATAGAGCAGAACTTGCGTTCAACCTTGGAGTATGTGAACAGCTGGTACGTTGGCAATGATACCACTATAGAGTATAAAGCATCAGCCATGTGAGTAAAATAAGTGGAATGATGTATTGACAAATTGTGATGGGCTTCTGTTTACTGGGGTTAGGGATGCATTCTTGCTGGAGGGTGGAACTTCCAGGAATTGCTTGTGCTTCGTGCGTGGACCCTTTAGTCTCCTGACTGCATCAAAGTCGTGCATCAAAAATAAAAGGTTAAAGCAAACAATAAGTGTTATGCCAGCAAATGAATACGAAAATTGTGTACCCTTTCAAAATATTCTGCAGGATAAAATGATTTCGAAAAATACCAAAACGGAGGGGTAATTGAAAGTTAATAAAATAAACGATGGGCAAGGAGTAACGGCAGGTCATTGAAGATGCGCCAGCCCCAGCTAAGATCAATGGTCTAAACTTACTAAAATACCTACCTACTGACTGACTGACTGACCAACTGACCGACAGTACACACATATGATAATGCAGGTTTAAAAAGTCATTGAAAAGTGCTTGAATTTAGTTTGCTTGAAAGAGTACAAACCTTGCCAGGTTTCACTGCCATACATCAGAGTAGGGACAATTACACTCTCGTACACAGCCATGCAGGACTCTCTTGAGAACCTATCATTCCTGAGAAAACCTCCCAAATTTCTTCCAAAAAAAAAAAAAGTTACTTTTCCTTTCTGTCAAATGCTGCTCTATTGATGAGATAATTGCTATTACAGTTTGACTAGTGTGGAATTGCCTGTATTTTTTTTTTTTTTTTTTTTTTTTTTTTTTTTCATGTGGCTGACTGGTCAAAGGTGCTGATTGTCTGAGTTTGGTCTGGTTTCGAGTACTGGGTCAGTTATAGGTAGTGTATTTGTCCTACAACATTGCTTCTTCACACCTGTAAAACCTGTAGCCCTATGTTAGGAATAGGCAGCTCTTTATGGTATGCAAATTAATTGGGATAAAAGAAATATCTTCAAACTTTAACGTACTTCAGGGGAAAAATAATACGCAGTTAGTTACCTTACTTTAACATTAGTATAAAATATGTCCATTTTTGGCTGCAATGACCTGAACATGTTTTGGTATTGGCCCCACCAGTTTAGAGCAAAAAGTTTTTCACTTCATTATCTTGGAACCACACTTTTGTTGCATTAGTTATCAAACGTTCTTTTATTGAATAGTCCATTTTTCCAAGGCATTTCTTCCAAATACTCCACAAAATTTCAGTTGGATTTAAGTGTAGAAAATTTCCAGAACAATCGAGCACATTGGTTCTATTTTCTTATATGAACTTATTGACTACTTTTGAGTTGTTGCATGGAGTCAGGTCATGCTGAAATGTGCCTTTTCAATCTGCAAAAGTGTGCAGGAATGGCATAACTATACCTGTTAGAATTTCAATCAGAATAGATTAGTTCATGATGCTGTCAGTTGGGACTAGACTCTCAGGCCTACTAGTTGTGAAGCACCCCCCATAAAATCTTTTTAGGAGGATGTTTTATAGTCTGTTAAAGGTGCTGAATTCTCACTGGCTCTTTATTGCTTCACCTTTCAAGGTTTACTCTGTGTCCTTGAACAACAAAGCGTCTCATGAGAGAAAACTATCTTTCTCCAGTTATTACAGCTCAAAGATTGGCTTTCTGCCTAGCTTCTAGGAGCCTACACTGAACAGTTGATCCATCAGCTTTAACACCAGTAACTAATAAGTCTCTCTCTGGATGTCCTAACTTGTCTTTTGAGGGTTAATTTGGCTGTCTCTGATTATAATTTTATTAGTTCTGGGAGTCACTTTGCCATTTTCTTCCACTTTTCCCTTTTCTCTTTTTGGAGAAAATGATCCAGAATCTTTGTGTGTGGTGATAATTTTAGATTTACTAGATTTCCCTGACCAACAGCAGAGGCAATTTCTCTTTGTATGCTGCCTAAGAAAAAGAAGTTTTGCCCTCTTTGATGTAATATCCATTTTCACATTGCAAACACAAATGCCACATAGCACAAAAAACATGCACCTGCCACAAACTTCTGGCACTCAATTGAAGGTAAAGTGATTCCACTAGTGTACAACCAGTCTAACTGGTTTCTGCTGGTCAAGGTCAACCTCCCACAACTGTCCATGGTACATAAAACTGGTTTGAGCCTATACCTCTCAGTCAAAATTTCATGAAAATATGTTCTTGTCTTAATTTATTTGTACACTACTGTAGCCTTAAGGGTTGGTAAACCCAGAAACGAGCAAACAAAGCAATTGTTATCTTGAATTGTGTAAAAGATAACCCCCCCTCCAGACTGTTGCAAAGCATTCTATAGATAGATCAGTGGTTCTCAAACTTTTTATCCTATGGAACCCTTTTTTCTACAATGTCTAGCAATGGAACCCCTCCATAAATACCATTAAAAATTAATATACCTATATGCCAATTATGTATCACTGATTTGAAATAAAAATGAAACGAAAAAATAAGCAATTAGTCAATTAAAAAAGACAATACTTACAAAAAGGTAATGTAGAGCCAATAAAATTTATAATGCAATCATGCTAGTAATCATTAATAAAAAATATTAATGTGTTGAATAGCTTTGCTTTTTATTGCCACATAGTTCTTTAAAATTTGGTTCTATCGAAGAAAGTTGTAATCTCATATCGGGCTTTGCATCCAGCTTATTGCGGTGCTTAGTTTTTGTTGAGGCATAGACGGAAAAGACCCTTTTCACAAAGAGAGGTTGTCACAAATGGTAAGAATACCAACACAGCTTTTTGCGATAATACTGGATATTCCCCTTTCAAACTACACCCAAATTCTGCCACTGGCACTGTTTTATAAAGGGATGTCACTGAGAAATCCCCGGCATCAGATCAATAAATTTTTCATATCCATCAGATGAAAAGTATGTAGTTTTTTCATTAATAACAAATGGATTTTTAATCCATAATGGACTTTTTAATTGTTCGTGCTGCTCATCAGGAAAATAGTGTCTCATTGAATCATGGAGAGCTTCCAAATGCTGGGTGATTTCATCACATTTTTTGTTTTATATTTATGACCCATTGTTTGTTTTATATTTATCTCCGGAAGACGAACCCGGACCCCTCTTGGACAAATGATCAGAAGCCATCGCTTTGACCACTGCACCTTGGGGCTGTGCTATTCCCTTCACTTGGAGAGACACTGTATCGCTTGATAACGGAATTTTCGCTATTTCTTTGGCAGAGTTTTCACCAAGCATGCACTTAACAATGTTAATAGCACATGGCTTGATAAAATTCTCGGTTATTGTATAAGGTTTACCTGCTTGTACTATTTGATAGCTTACTAAAAGGGAAACCTCAGTAGCTTTTTCATTCAATGTGTTATATGTGCTGCATGAAAAAAATCTTTTTCACTTTTAAAAAGTTCATCATGCTTGCATACAAAAAAAAATCAACATTTTTAACTTTGAGCTGTAGATGTGTACTCCCTAAGTTGCGCCGCAGTTTAGCAGGGGCCATTGAGCTATTATGAAAAACTTTGCTGCATGTGACACTGCGAGTTATCATCAGCGTTCATAAATCCGAAACTAATATAGCTCTGATCGTACTTTCTTCTTTCGCAAATTTGACAGTTTTATCTTGATCACACCTTCCAGAACGTCTATTATTTTCTTGAACTGTTTTTTTTTTTATTGGCTGTGAGAAATAGGTTAGTTAAGACTGTCATCGGGAAAAATATGGAATTCACAGATTTTCTTATTTTCTTGAAAATTCCGGAGCTGTTCCGGAGCTCTTGCGGAACCCCTGGAGAACCGTCGCGGAACCCCGGGATTCCATGGAACACACTTTGAGAAACACTGCTATAGATGACTTAACAATCAGAAAAGTAGTAAGTGAATAACTATAGGAAAACGTGTATTTTTATTCAAACTAAATTTCATCTGACCACCTCATTTGTGACAGAAGGCAAAATATTAATCTAGCCATTTCATTGTTGCACATTCAATCACAACAGGAAAACATGTATTTTTATTCAAACTAAATACTGCTTTTTGTCATCATTGGACTCTGTTAACAACTTATTGCTCTTTATTATTTTTCTTTATTATTTTCTTTAAATTATCTTATTCTGCTGTTCAATGTGATTCGTGCTTCTCAGCAAGTCTTCTGTTTTGATGGTTATGTACACAGTTACAGTTTTCGTTTTTTTATATGCAACTCTGCTTATCAAATGCACCATTGTACGGTGATTATATAAATTTGACAGAAAGTGACCAATACAGTTAGTACTCCAGGAAGGGGGGGATATCAATTTATACTTGCATATATGAAACGTGGCTCAGAACTCATCCGAGGTCTTATGGGTGTCTGTCATTGTATGTAGTTGCGCCAGAGTTTGCTCAAAAAATGCTGTAGCAAGACTTCTAAAATGGGGGCGAAAGTTGTAGCCAAATGCTAAAGAAAGTTAGCCGGTTTTATTGCTCAGAAAATTGTATCAAGTGAATCATTAACACCAACAATGCTTTGGACATCAGTGGAAATCTAATGTTTATGATGGCCTTGGTGGAATGCCATAGACGTCACAGCTGACTCTGGTTTAAACTTGAATTTTGAATGGGAGAAGGGGTCTAACTCCTCTATCCTCCGTAATCTTACCCTGCCTCACCCTTTATGGAATGCTCACGGCTCTACAGTGTATGGAGGAGGGAGAGTGATTGAGCCAACAGGTGCTTTAGAAACATACCTTTAAGGCTTAAGAAAATAACATTAGTGGAGTGTGAGAATCGCTGACAATATTTTGAAAACTTTAGTTTTCATAGCAAAGCCGCAGCAGAATCTGCTGATGGGTTGATACTTAAATGCAATTTTTTTCCCTAGCATTTTAGATTAACTCATCGCATTTCGCAAAAACAGTGACCGTAGCTTAACCTCTGAGTTGCACGTTTCTTACGTCTTCAGTGCCATGACAAAATTGTTTTGTATTATTATCATTGTGCTAAGTTCTATATTACTGTACTTCGTATAAGTTATATACAGAGCAATTTTTTATGAAGAAATTTTCCACTTCATTGAAGATGTAAGACACACTGCAAAACACTCTGTAACAACAAAGCCCATAGGACTGCCTAAGAATTTTTGATGCATATTAAATTTCACCCTGATGAGCAAAATATAAAACAAAGCACTATGATTCTAGTAAAAACTCCTGGAATATTTTTGGATGAACTCCTGGAAAAGTCATGAAATTTATTTTTTCTAAATGTGTACTAACCCTGATAACGAAATGGAAACATCTGTGGCAGTGAAATATAATCATACATGAGATTATTCTGCGGATTCGCGGAATTCCTCGTTTTTCGTCATCATTTGGGTCAATCTCTAGATCGACGCAAAACCGAAGAGAAATTTGGGGGGTATTAGTTGGGGGAGGGATTTTTTTTCCCATGAGGAAGTGATATTTCATCTTTTTAAAACTTTCGTAAACGAAAGTTAAATGGAGAAAAGACTTTCTCCATTATCTTAATGGGCTTTTCTCGCGATGTTTCTTCTGCCCAGTATTGTTGTTAAGTATAATTTTATTCCATAAATATTTGTATTTCAGCTTGGAAATATAGGAAAATTTTCCGAAAATGGAAGTTAGGCTTCAGCGAAAATTTCCTCTAATCTTCAGGCGCGAGATTTTTCGGCGGATTCGAGGTATTTTGACGTTTTCATCATCACTTGTGTGGTTCTCAAGATCGATACATAACTGAACAGAATTTGGGGGAAGGTAGTTTTCTGTCAGTGGATGGAGGTACGACTTTCGAAATCGGAAGTTAGAATGGAGTGAAGGTTTCTCCCGTAATCGTAATTTTTTTTTTCTTTTCTTTGCAATGTACTTTTTCTCAGTATTTTTGTTAAATATAATTTTGTTGAATAGATGGGTATTTCAGCTTGAAAGGTACGGAAAATTTCTGAAAACGGAAGTCAGATGGTGCGAAGATTTTGCTCGTAATAGTTCCCCCCCCTTCGCGCAATGTTTCCTCTATGTTGTGTTGTTAAATGTTAATTTTATATTTTGAATAATGTAATGTGGTCCAGTTCAATATTTACATAAATAAATTATTGTGAACAATTTTGTCTTGCTCATGCTGTGTTTCATTCACACTGTTTCGTCACGCATTCAGATTTTTTTACCCAGTTAAGAGTTCAGCTTTTTTTTTTTTTCTTCGTCAGTGTCATGTATGTATAATATGTTGTTTTCATCAAAGCAATCACTCAATTTTTGTGAGGGTGCAAAAGTTTCCATAATTTGGTATTACAAGATTCTCAAGGGGAGAAAGTTTTTAAAATGATGAACCTTTAGGGAAAGGCATTGTGTGTATTCACTGTTTGAAAAAAAGATTAATCCCAGAAATATGAGAAGGATCCACCTCTAGTAACAGAACAATAAAAGGCATGTTAGTATTGCAGCATGGCCTAAGAAATTTCTGAAGGTAGGTCCAAGTAGCTCTTGAATCACCAAAGGAGTGTGTGAGTTACAAAAGCGTGGACAGCATTTCAGAGGTTTATGTACGCAGTCTTCAAAAGCTTAACAAAATGGACTACTGTAGAATTGAATTTACCACAGACAAAAGGGTTTCACAAATAACTTAAATTGCTTACAAAGTTCAACTGATGCACAAGATTAAACCTAACAAGAAACATGTCATGCAACAATTACCACAGGTATGTTGCAGTGCTTCTTTAAAGTGATGAATTTGTTTAGGAGTGTGTATTATTTTTACTTAAGATAACTTCCAGGTATAAGCGAGCACACAGAAAATTTGTATTAGTTGCTGCATGAATGCAAAGCTGTGGGTTTAAACATCCCCTAAGGCAGTAGTTCTCAAAGTGGGGGATGCAAAACTAATACTGTGGATACACGGTTAAGTATGCAACCACACTCTTCACATAGTGAACCGATTTTCATGTCAACAAAATTAACAATCTGAATTTACAGCTAGTGTTGGTAAAGAGAGTGGATATGACTTTATCACTTTTATTAGATTTTTCTAATCATTCATTCAGTTTCTGGGACATCAAATATGCATAATTTTTGTAAATAAATAAATATAAGTGTATTTGTATGTATATGTATTTTTAATTTTATATCCACATATACAACACACATAAACGTACTGTAGTGAAGTTTTATTAGTTGGGTGTATTTTTCATATTTAATATACAAGGGGTACACAATTTAATAAATATTCCCAAGGGGTACTTGAAGAACAAGAGTTTGAAAACCACCGCCCTAGGTATAAACCACATCATTCAAAGTCTCCAGGTGAGTGAGTGTCATGGCTCAGTGTGTGATTAGTCTATTCATTTATATCTGGTGTGAACATAAATAATGTATTGAGTGTGCTTTAGCACTTCATTGGTCTTTTAATTCTTAGCCTGCAACCAAATGGAGTAATGTCAGAAATATAGGGCTGCTTACGTTGGGAACTTCAGATTCATGTTTTCATACAAATGCATTGGCTGAGGTTGTCCCATTCCTTGATCACCTCAGTTTTCAGACATCACTCTATTAAACTTATTTCAAGAGAGATAGAAGAGGCTTTTGTTAAAGATAAGATTTGTCAGACATACATAAGCCATGTGGAGCTGAAGGCTCATATCACAGCAGTGCTTGCAGCCATCAGTATGAACATACTACAGCCTGTATTTCATACTTGAATAATGAGTTGAAGTGCTTATATGCCAACAATGGCATTCATATAAAAGTATATCAAGATAGATGATTAACTTGGGCATTTTCTCTTTGTTGCTACAGATGACACTGTCACATATGTATCCATTTCTGTTACAGCCAGCAGTTGAAACATTAAATGTTCTTTTGGTCCACCTTGGAGACATTATTGTTTATTAATACATACTTTTTAAGACCCTGAGTGCTGTAATCAGTTAATTCTGTATGATAAATGCTGTATAGTAATAAAAGATTGTGGTACAGTATTTTCTATTTTGTGATGGCTGTTTTTTCTGTGACACTAACATATCTTTTTCATTCCCAAGGACTTACTTGTAGGTATAATATCCATATTCATATCAAGCAAAATATAATACTAGTATGTTATTTTTTGGTATATAATTAGCTGTTGCCATATATTATGAAACCAGCTTCTCTGAAAACTTGAAAATTATGTCATAATGGAAAGAAATAGAACTATAAAATTGTATTGCCCTGCAGGGCAGGGGCAATTGAGCATGCTATCATTACACCAGTCAAGACAGTAAAAAACTTTTAATCCGACAAAGTGTAGGAACCTGAGCAAACACGAGATAAGGCTAGTTCAGGGGTTCCCAAAATTTTTAAGACCGCACCGCCCTTCACATGTCATATTTTCGTGCGACATCTCTACCTAAAATTTAAAAAAAAAAAAATGCCCAAATTCAAGTTTGTGGTATGTTTTTAAAAGAAAATAGTCATTTACATTACTAACTTGTATTCAGGCAGATAACACAGATTACATACTGAGGACGTTCTTCGTTCTTAACAAAGAACGTCTTCAGTATGGGATGTGTGTGTTACATACTAGGACATTCTACGTTAAGAACGAAGGTCCTCAGTATGTAATCTGTGTAACCAAAATCCAAGTATGTATCATCATAATTTCTGGACTTGTTCCTTCTCGCCTGTTCATAACTACTTGCAACTTCTTCTACACCACATTTTTTTTCTTTCTTCTTCTCCCCTTTTATAACTTTTCCAATATCATAAACTGTCTTTCACATAGAAATAACTATGTTCACAGTTATTAAAACACAGCAGCTCAGTTCTAACGAATGTTTATACACCCCACATATGTATCAAATGAAGACTGCGTACGTGTGTAAACTAGGTGCCCAACAATGCAGCTGCAAAACATTTTTGCTTGATCTTGTCTGGCTCAGTCCATTTTCAGACTACAGGGGGAGCAAGATCCGCACAACGTCACACCAGGTTTTCAAAGAGCATTACAGTACGGAACTCGGATGAAGAGAGCGCTTTCACAACAAGAAAAAATGTTTTCTTTATCATTCTTTCTTTCAATTCATTCTTTAAAATATGTACAAGTCTTGAAAATTTGCATGTTGCGTTTCACTATAAATTATAAGTTTTAGTTTTCCCTTAGAGTCTCGACGCCCTGGACCAAGACCGACGACGCCCTGGGGCATCGCGATGCACACATTGTGGAAACCTCTGGTCTAGTTGATGTATCCAATGCCTCCTTATAATAATTATTCCAATCCAGGAATGAATCCAGTGCAGGAATTGCCAAGTCTTAGCTAAGTCATAGAAATAAAAGTACAGCATAAAATAACCTATGAGCCAAATATTTGCAGATTTATTGTCCATGGATTTCTGTGATATTGTAATATACTGCTAGGCCAGGAGGAGGTGTATCAGCATGCAGATTGTCATGTGTGTGCACACTTGTGGGCTGTACAAATTATTTGATTGCATAGTCACATGATACATGGGAGAAGTAGGAGTGCAGATCACCTAACTCATACAAAGTGTGACCAAAAAGTATCCAGACTGCTGGATTTTTTTTTTTTTTTTTTTTTAAGTACAGGACTTAGATGTAAAACTTAATTGCATTAGGAGTAGTCTCCTTTCGAAACCACACCCTTATCCCAGCACTGTTACCACTGTTTGAAGTATTTTTTTAAGTCCTCTTCTGAAATAGTGAACAGCTGCTTCACCGCGTTCTGTTGTATCTCTTCAATGTCTTGAAATCTTTTTCCTTTCAAGTGGTATTTGATTTTCCAGAAGAGAAATGTTGCACGATCTGGTGAGTAGGGTGGCTGTCGGACCTGCGCAATGTGGTGCTTAGCAAGAAACTGCTGCACAAGTTGCGATGCATGGGCAGATGAATTGTCATGATGGAGTTGCCACTCGCACACAACTCTTATGCAATGCCGGCCTTTTGTGACGAACTGCATCCCTCAAATGCTGCAGAACTTAACAATAGTACTCTTGTTGATTGTCTGGCCTGATCGAGCATATTTAATATGCACAATTCCCTCATGACTGAAAAAAAAAACAGTCTGCATCATCTTGACACTGCTGTGGATCTGTCATGGTTTTTTTTGGGGGGGGGAGTGTCTGGGAGAGTTTGGGGTATTCCATTCTGAAGACTGGGCAATTAAGTGTTGGGATCAGACCCATAATTCATCACCAGTTGTGGTAGTTTTTAAAAAGTTTTTTTGTCGTTTTTGACACGCACACAAGCAAGTCACTAGCAGCTGAAACACGTGCCTGTTTTTGCTCAGCTGAAAGCAATTTGGCGCAAATTTGACTGAGATGCGTCTCATACTGAAGTCGTCCATAAGGATCAACTGAACCGAAAGTATTATTGAAGTCTTCAAATAACCTCACGAATAGTGATTCGGGGATTTTTTCCCACACAAGTTCAACGTTTTCACTTTTGCTGGTTATGGGTCTTCCAGACTTTTCATCACTCAATACTTTCACGCCTATTTTTACAATGTTTATACCATTCATAAACTTGTAAACAACTCACACAATCCTCCCCATAGACTTTCTGTCACTTTAAGTATGTGTCTTTGCAAGTTTGACAAAATCTGATGCAAATTCCTTGATCAATTTTTTCTGACATGACAAATGTGATGAGCAGCTTCACACACATAAGAACAAAGCGCTACTGTAAAAAAACAAAAAAAAAAACGAACAGGAGAGATGTGACTCTACAGCGCACACGTAGTAGGTTCTTCTAAGATCAACTTGTGCCAAATTGCTTCCTTCTGTGTCGCGTGATTCCAAACTTACAAACTTATGCAACCAGTCTGGATAATTTTGGATCACACCTCGTATTGTTTCAAGTGTCATGGAAATGTGCAATGGAATATCTAGAGTGGAAATAAGCTTTTGAAGGACCAAAGATTTCTCTGCAACCTTGTCATCTGCCCTATCATTAGCTGAATGCATTTCAGTAAGGCAAGATTTATAGTTCCATGTGAAGCTAAGTAGATGTAGTTTAAGAATCCTACAAGTTTTTGGATGTGCACTAGTCAAAGCAATCCAGCATCATCTTCATAGTGTTGACAACCATTTCTCATCTATGTACAAATGAAGATCAATATATCTCCAGTGTTGCAGATCATAGAAGTGAATGGGAAGCAAATCCCCGGAAGAATTGATTCTTCACAAATAAGGCATACACATTGTATGGTTACAATATGTATGAGGGTTGTTACTTCATAAGTCATAGCAACCTTTTTTTTTTTTGTGTGTGTGCCTGATCCCAAGCTTTGACCGGAATTTTAAAACATGTCATTGAGAAACCGACATTTCTGGTACCTAATGAGGTCACTAGATGGCGCGGACATTGAAGGGAGGTGAGCACAAGTGTGTTTTCAACCTTCAGGAATGAATGTTAGTCGGCTGGAACAGCATTCTTACATGAAAATGGTGAAGCTGATGGTATTCACAGCCTTCCTCAGCATTGGCAATGAATGATTGACTTCTCAGAGAATACTTTGAAGGTTCTTAGATTTAATGTGTATGTAGAATTCTGTGTTCAATGTTATTACTTGTAATTTGGAGGAATAAAGAAATGTGCAATGATAAGTTTGAATTGTGCATTCTTTCTTGCTTTTTTTACCCTTTTTTTACCCAAAACCCTTCCCAACTAACTGATGTGACTAACATTAATCTGTCAAGTATATTATGTCCTTTAATATGTACATTTTTAAATTTCTACAGTGAAATGTTCTTCCTCTATAAAAGAATAGGTTGCCATGACTTATGAAGTTACTTTTGTATTTGCCTTTCACATATTTGTGAAGAATTAATTCTTCCAGGGATTTGCTTCCCATTCATTTCTGTGGTCAGCATCTGTGCTTTGTTGCACTGTATTGGTTAGCCCCCACTAAAATAGATAGCTCTGCAAGATGCAGTGATATTCCTTTTGGTACATACTTGCCCATATATCTAACTGCATGTCACTTAATGCCTTTAGTAGAATCAAAGTCGGAATGCACAGTAAGTATAATATGTAGTTTAACTAACTAAACAATTTATGCAACACTTGTATGAGTTGTCATGTTTTCATTACTAATTTTTTAAAGTGTGTATGTGTTTCTTTCCTGTTGAATAGGAGCATGCCCGTAGTGCTTGTTCGAAGATGTTATCTTGTGGTCACATGTGTGGGGGCATTCACAATGAAAGCCCATGCCTGCCATGTCTCCATGGCTGTGGAGGTGAAGCTACTGGTCTAAAACAAGATGCAGATGACATGTGCATGATCTGTTTTATTGAAGCACTGGCTTATGCTCCTGCAATTCAGGTGATTAAATGGGTTTTGTTAATTACTCTTTAAACCTGTTGTAACCATTGTTTGTTTATCCCACTAACATCGCTACTACTAAACTGATCTATCTGTATGGAAATTTTATAATGCACACTAAAAATTTTACATGGGCTGAAAAGTTTTGCTTAGAGTTGAATAAAAAATTCAATGATAAAAGTGTTTTCAATGAAATAAAAATATACTTTTTATCTGTTTAAAAGGCTGGATAATTACTTCTCCACATAATCGCCTCCTACTTCAATACATTTCTTCCAGTGTCAGAATAGTTTTTCGAAGTCCATCCTCTTTAATTCAGGATTTTGTTTCTGAAACCACTGGTGTACTGCTGAATTTATTTCTTAGTCAGATGTGAGGTGATGGCCCCTCAAGTATTCTTTTAATTTAGTAAACAAGTGAAAATTGCTAAGAGTGAGATCTTGGGTATACCAATGATGTGGCAGCATAGTAAACCCAAAATATTCAATGGTGGCAGTTGATCTGTCTCATCGGACAGCATGCACAGTACCCACCTGGTACAGATGTTTCAAATTCCAAGAACACTGATGACAATGTGTCTTACCCTTTCTTTAGAAGTACCTAGTTCAGAGACAGTTTCTTTTTGCTTTAAGCAATGGCTTCCTCGGATGTTTTTTTCAACACACTGTTGATGAAACATCCATTGCAGTTGTAGGTCTCCCCAACTATATTTTATCACCTAAACTACTTTCCATCTTTGTGGAATGTCAATGCGACCTACTTTTTCTACCGTGAAGAATTCAGTGACTCACTGTTTGAACTGCACATCTGGGCAGCCCTCCAGGGCAACTCGCTAGGGATCGAAAATTGTATTGCCTGACATGCCCGGGGCATGTAAAACTTCTGTCCTGACATGTAGCTTTATTCCTACATGTCCGATTGGGTATGTAAAAAAATCCTAGCTCTTTACAGGATAAAATGTTTAAAAAAAAAAAAAAATTTTTTTTTAATTCTCATTCAATTTTTTTATTACTAGGAGACTCCCTCTTCTTTATTTAGTAAAATTAATGAGATGTGTTTTGAGATATTAAAGGTCAAAGCAGATGACCTTGAAAACCAAGGAATGAATTACCCATAGGTGAGTTCAAATTTTGTTGCTGGGGGACACTTTAAGAAATGGAGTAAAAGTACTTTGTTTCTTATATTATTTCTGAAATGTTGAGAAAAAATATAGTACTGTATGTGCTGCATATTTGGGCATGCATTTTTTGGACAACATGCCCAACTAGAAATATTTCAATTTTGAAATTTTTCTGGATCTGTGACTCACTTAGCAGAGACTGAGAAAGGCTAAGGGTTCCCTCTCTAATATGGTGGAGAAGGAACTCACGTATGTGACTACCCAAAACTCATTTTATTTCGATTTCTCCACTCTTGGTTCGAATGTTGCAGTGGAGGCAAAACTTTTCTGCCCACGCTCATACAATTAAGTAAACGTGCAGTCCACAGCGGCTGAGTAGGCAGATGCATTAGTTTCTTGCCAGTCGTTTTTAATGGTCCCAAGTTTTAAAGTCTAAGATGAGGTATGAGTGGTGTGTTTTTCCTATGGTACTGCCTCTCCCCCTTCCCTGGTGTCACTGGCCCTGACGGAATGGGGTAACTGCCTATAGCCCTGACACTTGTGCATGGTGGTTGTTAACCCTTGAAATGAGCGAACAACAAACATTGTACTTATCTTTTTAGCGTGTTTTCTTTAAAAAAAATTGTGTACTAATATAGTATCAGTTAATCTATCTGTGGCCAGGATATCAATGCATGTGTAAATCAGGTTGAAAGGTGTTGGATAGTAGTAACTATGAGAGTGATTAACCTTACATTTTAAACTTTCATTATATAGTTTCCTCATTAGATGGCATAAATCAGATATTTTTATTTGCATAATATTTCAGCTTTCAGTTACCATACTGGGGAATTCTTTGTATTTTAAAATAATGTAGCTGTGTTAAATAAAGTAGCAAATATTCTAATCGCAATGATTGAGATTTGCAAGATTTACATGGTCATTATGATTATCATAGTTACAATCATGTTGCTATTGGGTTGTCGGAAAAGTCATGATGTATTTTGGCACCCAATGGCGGTTTTGAAAGTACTAGAGGCATGCTCAGCTCTGTTATCGCTATGGCATTCGACAAATGCCAGTTCTAGCTGCAGTCTAAAAGGAATAGTGAGCGATTTGGTTGATTTGCGCAGATTTGACATCAAGTTGAAGATGGAAGACCAAACTGTGCATTTTCGCCATATTTTGTTTTACTTCCGTAAAGAGAAGAACGCGCGCCAAGCTTGTGAAAAGTTGTGTAAAGTGTATGGTGATAATGCTCTACAAGAACGTCTGTGCCAGCGGTGGTTCGCAAAATTCCATGCTGGTGATTTTGACCTCAATGATGCTCCTTGGTATGGGAGGCTAACAGAGGTTGATGACTACCAAATCAAGGCATTGATCGAGTCAAACCCACGTTGCACAACGTGAGAGATTGCAGACACATTACACATCCATCATTGAAGCGTTCACGACCACCTGAAGAAGCCGGGATACGTAAGCAAGCTCAATGTGTGGGTTCCTCATTATCTCAAAGAAGCTCAATTGATGGCGTATATAAGCATCTGTGATATGCTCATTAAACGTGAGGAAAACTATCCTTTTTTGAAGCGACTGGTGACAAAAAGTGGATTGTGTACAACAATGTGCTGCGCAAACGGTCTTGTTCCCGACATGCTGCTTCGCCTCAAACGACATCCAAAGCAGACATTCGTCAGCAGAAGGTTCTGGTCTCGGTGTGCTGGGATTTTAGAGATGCCGTGTTTTTCGAGCTCCTACCACGGAACCAAACGATCAATTTGAATGTGTACTGTTGGCAATTGGACAGTTTGAACGAATCCATCATCCAGAAACTTCCAGAGCTTGTTCATCATAAAGGTGTTGTGTTCCATCACGACAAAGCAAGATCACACATAAGTTTGATGACCCGCCAAAAATTTTTGTAGCTTGGGTGGGATGTGTTGCCACACCAAGCATACTCGCCTGACCTTGCGCCATCGGACTTCTAGTTGTTTCGCTCTCTTTAATAGTCCTTGCATGGTATAACGTTGAATTCAGATGAGGCTGTAAATCAACACCTTGTACAGTTTTTCACCATGAAAGACAGGTCCTTCTATGAACGAGGCATTCTGCAGCTCACTGAAAGATGGCAAAAGGTTATCGAACAAAACGGCGTTATATCATTGATTGATCTTTGTTCTTTCTATCAATATATGATCTTTGCAAAGCATGGCTAAAATACGTCATGACTTTTCCTGATAACCCAATATATAAAGTTCTGTTCAACACATTTTGTCCCCAAGTCATAGGGAAACTTCCAGAGTGGCTACGGGATTGCAATTGATAATTGAGAACTTGGTTATTTATTAATCTTATTCAATAGACAATTGCTTACCTTGCTTCAGGTTGTTTAACCATAAAAATAAATTGCCAAAAAGTTTGCCAAAAAAAATTTTTTTTTTTTTAATTTATTTATTCTTATGGTTGTATTTAGTCCTGTTTGGTCTTGGAGACTAGTTTCTTCGAATGCCATTGAAAGTTTTTTCGATTCACGTATTTATGGGTGCAGTTTGTTGAATTCATATTTTTATTGGTCAGAAACCCCGAGGCAATATGTGAATATTATGCTTCAGAAGGTAAAATGGATGAAATACTGAACAGTAATGTTCAACAACCCAAAGCAACGTAAGCAATTGTCTATTGAATAAGATTAATAAATAACGACATAAAGTTCTCTTGCAATTGCAATCCTGTGGCTACTCTGGAAGTTTCCCTATGACTTGGGGACAATAACGTGTTGAACAGAACTTTATATAGTAACATGATTTGTTACTATGAAAAAAAGTGTAACTGTGGTGAAGGATTTCCTTTGCATTTTCTAGATTTCCCAACACAGAGTTGTTTTTTCTGCTAGGTTATGTAAATGTTATCATTTTACTCAGTCTCCTTATTTCTGGAAACTGGATTCAAAGACTTTATGTTGCCTTGTTATAGCTATATGATGGAACACTCATTTTCCAATGCTGGAACACTCATTTTCCAATGCTGGGAACACTCATTAAGTGGTGCAAGTGAAGATTTACATGTAGCATTATATCTTAATATTTAGATTAAAGGCAATTTATTTTTATGTTAGCAGATGGTATTCCAGACAAAATTGCCAGTGTATTTTATGACATTTGTACTGCAGTTTTATCTCTAGGTTGCATATGTTTGTATATTTTTGTTATTCATTATATCCACTTTTTTCTTGAAAAGTTGAATTAAAGGACATCTTTTTGCATTGTATAGCTGTAAACAGGGTTAAGATGACTAAGATATTTTATATATTGTTTGATTTTTTTTTCTAATGCCCAGAATTATCACTAGGTGAGATAAGCATATAATTCTTATAATTATAGGTGAGGTAAGCATATACAGGACTGTTTGTTGTCTGAGATTTTGTAGTATTCTAAACCCGGAAACCCGGGTTTTCGAGTTTTGTGTAGGAATTTGGGAACCTCAGTATCATGTAATTTCTGAAAATGTTATGAAGTGATAATTAATTAAAAGTGCTTTTCCAGATTCAAAACTGTTCTGCATGCTGAAAGGATGGCTGCTTTTTCACCTTGTCAGCTGTATCTGTATCAGATACTTTTTGTTACATGAGATTAAATGAATCCAATGAGCTAACTGCAGAATTGACAAAAATCACTGTAGGAGGTTATGGCAGCAGAACTTCATCCAGAGTTGAACTGATCTTCATAGTTTACCTAAATATTCTGAAGTGCAAAATTTCACTTCAAAACTGCAGTTTTTTGAAGTTTAATTTCTCAATTTTTGAGAAATCCCTAACATCACTAACATGTATTTTACATGTGATGTTTTTTTTTGTTCAAAAATGCAATTTCCAAAAGATTTCTAACATACTGGGAGAAAAAAATGGTACAAAAATGATGTGAAGTTAAATTTCACTGGCACTAGTGCAGACATGCACAAACTATGGCCCTCTGCCTGGTTGTATGTGACCCGCGCACACCAAGCAGCACAAGACGGGAATTAGTCAAACATTTATAGGAAAATTATAGGGATATGGCAATTTTATGCGGCACTGGGGGTACACACAAGTATATAAAGGGTGCGTAGGAAAGTCCCTTTAGCCTGGAATAACTTGCGAACGGAGAGAGGTACAGTTATGAAAGTGAGATAACTGTATAGTAAAGCGACTACACTTGATCGAATGCAACCGATGGCAGCACCCCTAGTGGCGAAATGCGGAAGTTAGCCATTGCAAATTGAAAACGAAAAGAGATTGAGCAAAATTTCCAATTACAAAGTTGTAGAGCATCAATTAATTAGCATACAATGACATTTGTTTCACACGGATAAGATAAATTGTCGCCTGAATAAAATGTCTGAAATCGAAGCACGACCTTTTGTGTGAACGTTTGAAGAGAACAGGCATAGGTATGAGCAAATACACCGAATTTATTGCATAAATGCATACTTATATCAATACAGTGATGTCAGACAAAACAAACAAAAAAGGCAAACTGGCACACAGTGATAAAAAGTTAATGTTGAGTATGTTCGAAGAGTTCGCCATTGCCCACGATACATATTTGTATTCGTGAAAGTAACTCTGCATGCACATTCCTCAGCATGGAAGGTGTCGCACTATTGCAAGCATCTGTAACACGATGACGTAGATCCAGCAGACTTGTAGACGCTGTTCCATACACCTGATTTTTTACGCAACCCCAGAAATCCAAGCTTGCCATTCTCGCACAGCATACGTACACCTAAACTTCTGATCAGGGTACGTCCTGCTACTGGTTTTTATGTCATAGGTACGGTACAATGTCACAATCTGCATTTGCATACTGCTACATTTGCAAAATGCGAATATGCATATTCGAATCGTCGCGCATCGATTTCGGACATTGTAGGGTATTCAGGCGACAATTTATCTTATCTGTGTGAAACAAATGTCGTATGCTAATTAATTGATGCTCTACAACTTTGTAATTGGAAATTTTGCTCTATCTCTTTTCGTTTTCAATTTGTAATGGCTAACTTCTGCATTTCACCACTAGGGGCGCTGCTATTGGTTGCATATGATCGGGCGTAGTCGCTTTACTATACCGTTTGTCTCACTTGCATAACTGTACCTCTCTCCGTTCGCAAGTTATTCCAAGCTAAAGGGACTTTCCTATGCACCCTGTATATAATGGAATGAAAATTTCATGAGGGTCAAGAAGCAGTGTTTACAATACCATTTGCAACTAATATTGAAACGGCGCCCATTGATTTTCAGATAGTTTGCTGACCTCCAATATAACTCAGAATTGAAGATTAAATTTGCAGAAGTTTCTTTACTGTAATATCACATAAACTACTTGCCTTGCGAAATGAAGAGATTGAAAATCCACTTTCTAAAAATGGTAACATCATTCCGAAGCACTTGTGCAAACAATCACTTTCTGCAATGAAACAAGTAAATAAAGAAGTCGTTCTGACAATGCTTTTATAAATTTATAAAATATTGAACATATCTCATCTGTTATCATAATCACTACCACATTTATTAATTTGTAGTTGAGGAGCACATAGGTTTTTAAAGACAGTATTAGCTGATATCATTTAATACATAGTGCGATCAAAAAGTTCAGAGACTAGGTACGTAGTGCGCCAACAGATGGCAGTATGCAGGTGTGCGAGCAGCTGTCGAGGGCAGTGGCCTTCACGAGTCATTGTGCCGGCGTCGTTCTGCGAACATCGGGAGCTGTGCTACACGATATTTGGTGACCATGTGCAGAACACAGCTGCGATTTCAGTATGGACTGAAAACTAGAGCAGAGAGCGAACATCAGATTCTGCATCAAACTCTGCAAATCGGGAAGGGAGAAGCATGAAATGTTGCAGCAGGCTTATAGCAATAAGTCATGCAATGTGTTTTAAGTGGCACTCTTGCTTCAAGAGAGGCAGAACGGCACTGGAAGATGACGAGAGGTTAGGACGACCGTCCACGAGCAAAACCCCCAAAAATGTGGACAAAATTAGGGAACTGGTGCACGAGGATCATCGGAGAACCATTCAAGACATTGCTACCATCATCAATGTGTGATACGGAACAGTGCAAGAAATTGTGACGTCGGTTTTGAACATGCACCGCATTGCTACAAAGTTTGTGCCAAAGATTCTGAACCCCGAACAGAAGGCACTCCGTGTCAAACTCTGTCAAGATCTTCGTCAGCAGGTGGTGAATGAACCAACGTTCCTGTCGTGGGTCATCACTGGGGATAAGACTTGGGTCACCAGTTACGACCTGGAGGCCAAACAACAGTCATCGCAGTGGAAGAGCCCGGCATCTCCACTACCGAAGAAGGCCCGACAGGTCCGCACAACCAAAAGCATGCTCATCGTGTTCTTCGACATTCATGGGGTTGTGCACCGTGAATTCATCCCCCAGGACCAGACAGTCGCCACCCTTTTTTTACTGCGATGTTCTGCAGCGTCTTGGGGAGGACATTCATCGCAAATGACCTGAAACGTGGCGCAGAGGCGATTTCCTGTTCCATCAGGACAATGCAGCAGCTCACAGAACGTTAGCAACACGGCAGTTTTGCAGCCGCAACAACATGACTACTATTCCTTACTCGCCGGCTTTGGCTCCCTGCGACTTCTTTCTGTTCCCGAAGCTGAAGCTCAGGAGTCGCCGTTTTGAAACCGTGGACGAAATCCAGCGTGAATCGCAGACGGTGCTTGACACGATTTGCGAACAGGACTTCCAGAGAGCCTTTCCAACAGTGGCAAAAATTCTGGCAGCGGTGTATCGAAGTACTTTGTTGTATATTGGCCTAGTCTTGGAACTTTTGATCGGACCTCGTATGTTTTTTGCTTCCTGAAGTATATGCATTGGCTTGGTTGCACACAAGACAAGAAAAATTACATTTGTATCCCAGTAAATTGCAAACATTTTGGTTACTTTTAATTATATTTATTTATTTATATTGCAATAATAGAAATGTGCATTCCCACACCCATGCCGTTCGCCATTTTGTCAAAGTAAAGAATGTATCATGAGGCAGCATGGAGTTCTTTTGGACTAATATAGTCTCAACATAATACATTATCTGAAAGTTGCAGTAATTAAAATGCCAATTGTTGATCCTTGCCCTGCCTTTTTAAAAGCACCTTCCATTGCTCGTAAAACGTTTAGTATATCACAAGCCGGGTGTTGTGCCCAGACTGGCAGAGTTCAAACTATCTCTCTATTCTAAAAAAAAAATAACTGCCGCCGCTGTTTTAGAAATTTTGCGACACTCTTGCTTTCCTAGCTCGCAGCGCAAAATGTATTGAACACAAAAATATTAAATTTACATTGTTTATAGAGAATTCTTTGGAGAACATGCTGAAATAAACGGTTTCTCGATTCTGGCGATACTTCAAGAGCTATTGTATTGCAAAGTTAAGGTAAGCAAAAAAGTGCTATCAGGTCGCGTTTCGGACACATTAACGGCAACAGAACCACGAAACTTTGTAGGCATGTAGTGCCATGACCAAATTTTTTCACCTCGTCGCACTTTTTTTTTCCTAGTTGTAAATGCATTTATGGCACCTCTATTCATAGTGATTGTGGAATAACTTTTTTTACGGGTCTTTTAGAGGTTATTTTTAATGAAAGTTGGTTGTCAAATTTTCGAACTAAAGCCTAGTTCGTCATCAGGACTATGTCACTGGAGTAGTTGCTGCCACTCAATTGGAAGAGACCATCCGCAATTATCGTTAATTGTGGTACTTCTTCTTCTTGCTATTTCGATCCCTTCTTCTAGTTTTCTCTTTACTAAGTTTGACTGGTGGGCGATTATTTTCACTGAGTCCCAATTTATGGAGTGTCCACTTGCTTGTACATGTCTGTCTAGCCCTGTTTTGTTCCCAATGTTCCTAATAGCTGCTTGGTGTTCTTTCATTCGGACCTTAATACTTCTCCCTGTTTCTCCTATATAGCTGAGTCCGCAGTTACAGTCGATGCAGTAAATTACTCCTTCTTGCAATTGGATGTCCAATTCTTTCTGCTTTAAAGCTGGCAGGAATTTCTTTATTTTGTTATTAAGATCTGGAGCTAGCCTGATATTATATTTTGCTCCGATCCTTTTCAGTTTCTCGAAAAGTCCCTTGTGGTACGTAATTTTGCTGGTGAATTTGAAGTTGGTTTTTTCCTGCTTCTTTTTTGGCACTTGTTTAAATATTTTCTCAACATATGGGGAGGGGTAATTGTTTTCTGCCAACATTTCCTTTAATTCTTCTTTGTGAAGATCTTTTTGAGAAGCTGAAGAGACCAGGATTTCAATTTTTTCCAAAAATTGTCTCGCTGTATTCGATTTAATATAATCAGGGTGGAATGAGCAGAAGTCTAACATCTTCCCTGTGTTGGTGGGTTTTCTAAAAAGCTGAGTGAATATTTTCCCTTCTCTTGAGGTCAAGGTTAAATCCAGGTAATTGATGCTATGGTCTTTTTCCTGTTCCAGGGTGTACTTCAAGGTATTCTCTAGTAAGTTAAATTCTTCCAGAATCTGAGAGGGTAGAGATTGGTCCACAGTATCTACTATAATTAGGACATCATCCATGTACCTTACATAGAGAGCAAACAAGGAGGGTTGTATAAGGATTTTTGCCTCTAGTTTACTTATATAATAATTTGCTAGCAGAGGTGCTAGTGGAGAACCCATTGCAAGTCCTGAAGTTTGCCTGTAATATTTCTTTCCAAACTGGAAGAAATTATTCTTGAAGGAAAATAGGAGCAGTTCATATATGCCAAGTAGTATTTCTCTATTGTGATTATGGAATACTATTTTTTCTGCCAGGTCATCTGCAATGAATTCCAGTAGGAGGTCCAGGTTAATGTTGGTATACATAGAGACTATATCCAGGCTTGCCATTACTGGATGAATTAATTCTGGCAAGTTGTCCAGTTTTCTTTTTAGCTGCATGGAATTTTTTAGTAGGTAGGGAGGAGAAGGGAAAATATCTCTGAGGTGACCAAGCAAATAATAATTAATGTTGGAGAGTGGCGAATTTCTAGTGTCTATTATAGGTCTTATTGGATGGCCTTCTTTGTGAACTTTTATCGTACCATAGATCTGTGGAATTCTTGACTGAATTTTGGAGAAGTTTTTGAAGAGCTCATTAAGCTGTTTTTTATTTCTTAAAGAGCTGATTAATTTCTTAAGATTTTTTACAGTTTGATCTATAGGATTACCATTGAGTTCTTCATAATAAGGCTTGCTCAATTCAGCTTCCATTTTATTGTAATACTTCTCTTTTTCTACCAATACCAAAACTTTGCTCTTATCTGCTCTCAGTGCTACTACTTTATCATTGGCTTTGAATTTTTTAAGGTCAGTAATGGCATTTCTATTAAAATTGTAATCAACTTTTACTGGCTTTTTTACAAATTTTGAGACGGCAGTCTGAGAATTCTTTCCTTAAAGTAACTGCTGTATTTTCATCTTCTCTTTCTACCTTACTACAGATGCTTTCTAAATCAATCAGTATACTTTTTTTTTTAATTTCGATTTAGTTTAGGAGAAATTAAATTTCTAAATTTCACAAAATTCTCTATTTCGTAGTGGGATCCATTTAAAAAAATGGATATATGGCAAACTATAAATCATAATGCATTGCAACTTTTTACAGCTTAAACTTACAACTTATCATCCCTTTTTTACAAAAAAAAAAGAAAAAAATTTAAAGTCAATTTCTGATTTTTAAGCATTTTTTAAAGAGAAAAGGAAAAAAAAACGAAATTTTGGAAAAAAAAAGGAAAAAAAAACGAAATTTTTAGAAATTTTGCGACACTCTTGCTTTCCTAGCTCGCAGCGCAAAATGTATTGAACACAAAAATATTAAATTTACATTGTTTATAGAGAATTCTTTGGAGAACATGCTGAAATAAACAGTTTCTCGATTCTTGCGATACTTCAAGAGCTATTGTATTGCAAAGTTAAGGTAAGCAAAAAAGTGCTATCAGGTCGCGTTTCGGACACATTAACGGCAACAGAACCACGAAACTTTGTAGGCATGTAGTGCCATGACCAAATTTTTTCACCTCGTCGCACTTTTTTTTTTAATTTCGATTTAGTTTAGGAGAAATTAAATTTCACAAAATTCTCTATTTCGTAGTGGGATCCATTTAAAAAAATGGATATATGGCAAACTATAAATCATAATGCATTGCAACTTTTTACAGCTTAAACTTACAACTATCATCCCTTTTTTACAAAAAAAAGAAAAAATTTAAAGTCAATTTCTGATTTTTAAGCATTTTTTAAAGAGAAAAGGAAAAAAAAACGAACGGTTTCTCTGTCTTCACGATAACCACAGAGGAACGTTCTGGTCCCGTGACCTGCTGCCATGGTGACACAGAGAATTTGTTATGCATATGTTTTGTTGGTAAAGCTATCTCAGTTGTTTAAGGTGGACGTAAAGTAATTTTGCTTCCTATACTTCCGATGGAAAAACTTCTGTATACATTTTCTTCACAATTAATGCATTCCCAAGGATGAAAAATTGAACATTGATTAAAATAGCTTATTTTATAACTTAGAAATACTTAGTATTTTCTAAAATATAACCATAACTATGCAATCCAACATTTGTTTGTTTACTGACGTCGTCAAAGGACGAGGTTGCGCCATCCTTTTTCTGGGCAATTAATGCGTTCCCAAGGATGAAAATTTTTTTCAAAACGATTAAAATAGCTTCATTTTATAACTTGGAATACTTAATATTTTCTAAAACATAACCATAATTATGCAATCCAACATTTGTCTACTGACGTCGTCAAAGTACAAGTTGCACCATCTTTTTTCTGGTTCCAACACAATCAAAGAAGTTATTGATTTTTAATATAATTATGGTTATGTTTTAGGAAATATTAAGTATTCCAAGTTATAATATGAAGTTATTTTAATCGATGTTCAAATTTTCACCCTTGGGAACACAATAATTGTGAAGGAAATGTGTACAAAAGTTTTATCATTGGAAGTATAGGAAGCAAAATTACTTGACGTCCACCTTAACGGTTTAGCATAACGGTTTATGAAAATGCTTTTTGGACCGCTTTTGTTTTCCTTAGTGGTAAATTTAGTAAGTGCTTACAAGTTCAAACGACAAAAGTCCGACCTTCCATAAATTAACGACAGTGAAAAATACTCTGAAATTTCGGAATAACAAGCCGTATTTGCTTAGACATGCAATAAAAATTTAAATTTACATGAATTTTCCAGTTTTTATTTCATGTGATATACTTGAAGATCGGGCTGCAGGGCCCGAGCGCTACTCTGGAAACGAGCGTAGCGAACCTAGTGTATGAAAGTAAAGCAGTAACCTTTCAAAGCAACTGTTGTTCATTTTTGATAGTTTTTTTCTCCTTGTTGTAAAGGGCAACGTTTGCAGTTTGAAAATTGCTAATTCTACTCCTCACTAACATTTTCATAAAAGAAAGTTACTTTCTGAATGTTATTTCTGATTCCGCAAAGAAAGGGAGCAAAATGCACTATCTATATTCCTGTGGATGCATTTGGATTTTCTTTCACAAAGCAAATGTGCTTTATTCACATTCATAACATTTATATCTAACTTCATTTTGACATAACCGATATTAGTTCAAATTTTTTGCTGCCATTCGAAATTGCCATTTATTGTGTAATAGCAAGATATTATTCATCATATGTGAGATGGGCACTTAATGTTATTGTAAGTACAACATAAAAGCTGTTGGTTGTGCAAAAATTTCCATATAGACCAATATTTTCTTATGAACATGTTTTAAAGGTAGGTTTTTGTCTTGTAAAAAAATTATGTAACTTGTAATCCTTTCCAGAGCTGTTGCATTGGTTGTGATTGCTTGGTTCATCACTAAGTTTTGTTGTTGTTTTTTGTAGCTCACGTGTGGTCATGTGTTTCACCTCCATTGCTGTAGAGCAGTTTTGATGAAGAGGTGGTCAGGGCCACGCATTACGTTTGGCTTCTCATTGTGTCCTATATGTAAGGTATGTAATTAATATTTTAAGAGCATGGGCAACCACAATTTTACTGAACTTTTTCCTTAGTTTTTGTGCTGTAGTTTACCATAAAATTAAATTTTATGTATTGTATATCAAGTTGGTACCATAAGTAAAGACCTACTTTGTGTTGTTCCAAACTAGAAATGCAATTTCATCAAATGAAGTTTTCTTTAAATACATGTATGTTTACCCATGTTATGACCACAAAATTGTCAATAGTGTGTTTATAAAGTTCTTTTTGGTTTTGAACCAAAGAAGATAGAGAATATAGATTTAATAGCCCCCAAGCCTACAATATCTGAACAATAGTGTAAACTTCCAAATAAATGGCTGTTTTACAAATAAGTCTTGCAGTCATGGTGGTGTGGCATTCCTCCGCCCCTACTGTGCAGTTCGTTCTAAATAGTTGCAGGGGTGTGCAGTATCTTGATAAAACAAATTTTGCTTTTGACTGAACAAAGCAGTGCATTTTTTGCCACAGCATGATAGTTAGATGTTGAATTAGATGGAAGCAAACATGAGCTGTTCATTTTGTTTATGCTTTTCACTTCAGAATAAACTGCAATGTAACTGCCCCACAAATACACAACAAAATCTTCATGGATTGCAGTTATCTTGTCATATTGTAACTGAATTCTAAGACTAAGCCAGAGTTGGCACCCATTCATGTTATAATGATGCACCCATTTCTTATCCACAATGAATGTTTGATCCGAAAAGTATGCCTGAATTTAATGGGGATGCGGTGAAGTGCAGAGGTATATATGCCAGAACGTGTTTTTGGTAGCAATTCTTGAACTCCTTTTCCAAGTTTTATCACCATACCCATTAATTTTTTTTTTAAGTGACAACGTATTGCTGAATGGAATGAATTTATGTGCTGAACAATTTCTTTTGACTATTATGCTAGGATTGGCTTTTACTATTGTTTTTAAAAGCAGGTTTTTGTTGAAATAAGTCTTCCTGACAATGCATCATCAACTAGGCTGTAAGTAGATTTGAACTTCTGTAATTAATGAAAACTTTCTTGTATTGAAAGCTTCTCTTCCATAAATATCTTGAATGTTTTCAATCCCCACACATGCATTTTTTTTAAAATCATATTGCGTAATATGCATGATGTGTTTTACTGAAATCTTTGGAAAATCCTGAAGCGACAAACTCTGAAATCTTTGTATTCAGCCTATAAACTTCATTCAAAATTCTCTCTGACACATTTAATTGACTCAGTCCTTTAGCAGGTGCTAACCACAAGTGAGCACTTGCTCTTCAAGGATAGATTAGTACATGTTGCTCATAAATCACACAACTTGCACATGACAAACCATTCATACTACCTGCACCTTTTATAAGCTGCCAGCTAATGATGCAGCTGGGACAGTCACTGGAGCTTACTTTCACAGGCAACCAGAACCATAGCAAGCTTATCTGGGAGGGTGAGACTTGAAATTACACCTCTTGGAGGTCAAAATTCCACCCCTTCAAATTCCGCTAATATGCGATTTTATTATGAGATTTTTATTTTCTTGCACACTGTGTCATTATAGGAAAGTATTATAATTGTTCAAAAATCGCACTTCGATTTTGGACATAATTTTATTAAAAATGCAAGTACTAGGTAAATATCCAAGAACCACAGGCCGTAAATACCAATTAAAGTGTAAACGTTATGTGAACACTGACAACACAACACTCCACAGAAATGCAGAACAAAAAACAAACCACTAAACGGAACAAATGAGTTTGAGATATAAAAACATAACAATCGGAAGAAGCTTTAGGGGTAGGGCTTGGAAAAATTCCATTCAAGGTTGCACTCTCGGAGAACTTTCTGCAACAGAGCACACATGATTAATTAGCTCTTCATCCCAACAACATGTTCGGAAAGTTCGTGAAGGTTAGACATATTGGCATATTGTTTTCTATGCCTCCATTTACTGTTTTGGAAAATTCCTTTCATGGATATCAGAGGTTCACACATCATAGTGTATGTTACTCTGTACCCTGATTAACTGCATAGAATATTGTGTGAGACTAACTAGTCTTTAAATAAAATTACCGAAGGGCTTAACTTCCTTTTTTTTTTTTTTTAATTACAACTTCTATTTTTTACAAATGTAGAACATGAATTTACACCCCTGGAATGACCATTCTGGGAGGGCAACTGCCCTTCTGGTAGCTACGGCCCTGCAAGCAATGCTCACCTCCTGATGACAAACAACAACCTCTGCTGACGTCATCTTGATGGTTCACCTTTGCATTCTCGGACACAAATAGTCTGCTTGCAGCATATGCTGTGATAAGTAAAATGGATATGTCCTGTTCAAATTTTATTAAAATATATTGATTATTCTTCAATTAAAGTTTTTGAGGGCTGTTGGTGAAAGTGAAACATCATGTATAGGTACAGGCAAGTGGTTTGAAATTAATCATGGATTATAAATATTAAACGGGAATTATAGAGGATACATTTTTAAGATACTTTACCTCTCAAATTTTCGATCTAGACACTAGATCATCTTCAGGAGTTCTTGCGTCTTACTACTTCCACAGGTCTGGCGACCAAGCCAGAATCAGGCTTGGTCGCCAGACCTGTGGAAGTAGTAAGACGCAAGAACTCCTGAAGATGATCTAGTGTCTAGATCGAAAATTTGAGAGGAAAAGTATCCTAAAAATGTATCCTCTATAATTCCCATTCAATATTTATAATACTGAAGTAATTAGAGGAAGCCATGAAGTCATTAATTATTATTTTAATCGTGGAGTAAGACAGAGATGTAGGCTGTCACTATTTATATTTATCTATATGGATTGACTTTCTAAAGAAAGTAACTTAGATGTTGCAGTTGATAGTTTCTATGTTTGGAAAGAATAAAATTAGGTAAAGTGATGTAATGATGCACACACATAGTGTATTTTTTTTCCCCCTTAAAAGCAAAGTTTAAGTCTAAAAGCAGGAGACACTGTTAACCCAACACACACACACACACACATATATATACACATAAAAAATAGTAGATAGGCCAGTATATTCCAAGGACTTCAGTCCCACCGAGCTTAAATGCAAAGTTCTAGAAAGATGCATTGCTGTCCTTTCCAAATCTATCAGTCTATAAGATTCTGTACTTTATTGATAGTATAAACTTGCAACAGTCAGCCTCTGGACATGTTCCCACTTTTTCTTCACCCATCCTGACTAGTCTATAACCAGCCAGAGGTGACCTCTTATTCATGAAAGTACAAAAATTAAGCATACTTAGTATGCAAGTACTGGTAAACCAAAAATTTCACAGGTAACTTTTTGTTTTTTTAATATGCAAGCAGGTCGCCACAGACCAGTGCACCTGCTTCCATTAGTGACACATCAAATCCACTACATACTATTGTCCAAAGCAGAAAAATGCAACAAAAGTCCTTTTTTCTTTTTTAAACCTTTTTCTGATAATATCAATGGAACGAGTTGTTAGTAGATGCCACAGTGCTTTCACAAAACAGCCCATGAGAAAATTGTGATAATTTGTAAGTATGGCCAGCATAATTGAAAACACAATTGTAGTAGTAGTAACAGTTTGTAAACAAGTGGTTAATTCTATGAAACCATGATAGTCCAGTTATTCTAGTAGTAATTTCCAAATTAGCAGTTTGACAAAATGTCAGTCAAGCTTTTCGTATGGCCTATAGGCACTGACAGGTGTTGTGCATGTCAGGATGTTCTGTGCATAGTAGATTTGGCACAAAGGTATCAACGCAGTGTGCATTAATCGTGCCAAGATGTTCTATGATCATTCAAACAGCCACCCAGGGGTCTGAGCTATAGCTTGTAATCATTTGTCCGAGATGGGTCAGGGTTTGAATCTCAGTG
Source organism: Macrothele yani (assembly GCA_039090855.1). Taxonomy (NCBI): domain Eukaryota; kingdom Metazoa; phylum Arthropoda; class Arachnida; order Araneae; family Macrothelidae; genus Macrothele; species Macrothele yani. The sequence continues at coordinate 48,692,078 of CM077004.1, forward strand.
AGGCATGGATGTTGTGTTTGTCTTGCGGCTCTGGCTCTCTCCCTTCCCTGGAAACAGTGGCCGTAAATTAGAGATTAGCGACTGCTTATAGCCCACTGAGTCGCTCATGGTGGTAGTTATATCTCCAATCAAAAAGAAGAAAAAAAATCGTTCAAACGAAGTTCGTAAGCTGGTTCAGGCTGCACATGTTAGTACCAAGGAAGAAAAGAAAGGTATCTTGACGCTAAATAACCGACATTATCCTTCTATTTTGGCTGTCTTCTGTTGCTCTCCATCCATTTTGTTAGGCACTTAGAACAAACCATGCAGATGGTTTTAGAACAAGTGAAATCCAGCATAATATCAAGAACAGTCTATCTCCTGACTCCTGAAACACCAGTCTGGAAAATGAATAACTGGCCAGCTAAAATGATTCGAGATCTAGCAAGCACAGATCCATTACTGATGCCGCCTTTTGTACAGTGTCATTGGATTGTGTTTTGTGTCTCAATGAGCACACAGGATTGCTGGAAAATGAATGGTATGCAAATGAAGCTCTGTAGTCATTCTTAGCATGTGGCATCTACTTTTCACCTGCTACAAGAAAAGAACATGCCAGAGAAAGAAAAAAAGATTGTATTCCCCACCCCTGGACATACCCAACAATAAATTAGTATTAAATAAATATTTAACATTAAGGGATGTCACAAATTTTGATGTTTGCAGGTCTGCCTGTGTTGAAGGTTGGGTTATTTTTTTATCGACAGCATATTTTGTATTTCAAAACTCATGTTCAGGTACTTTATTTGCTGCTTGTTTTTAAGGCACATATGAGTCAGTTTGCTCAAAAACTTTCCCTTTTTATGCCACTTTGAATAAGTTTGGATTAATTGTTTTTGAAAACTGCCCTTTTGACTTGTGTGTGCTTTATCTATGACTAGCAGTATATTTTCACTGTTTTCATGTTTACTTGCATTGGCTTTGGTTGTGGGTTCTGAATGTACACCAGGTGAGTCTAATTGAATAAAAAACTTGTGTGTGTGGGGGGGTCAAGAGTTTATGTGAGTGTTCTTACAACATGAGTGTATTTAAAGATATACTTCACTGTTTTGTGTAAAAGGATTAATGAATTCCACTTTGAGAACATTTGAAATGAACATTGTGCTTAGAAAAGCGTGGAAATGGTATTGCTATCAAATGCGTACTGCATTTATAATAGCCATCAAGGTGTAATGACACATCTCTTAAAATATAAGTAAACTTGCTTTAAACATTACACTTTCACTCTGTTATTACATTGTTTACAATGAAAAAAAAATGAATTATGATTTCCCAGTATGGCATTCTTTAAAATTGTTGCTTATACGTAAGTTGTTCAAAAAGTAACTAGACTGACTTCATAGCACCAAAAAAACAAACCTGAGCAGAAAAATGCAGCTGCCTTTGTCAAAACACCTGCAAGGTCAGTCACGTGATGGCACATCATTACAGCGCTGCGCTAGTTTATTTTTGTAGTAGAAAGCATAGAGTTCAGACGTGTTTCTGTAATCCAGTATGGATTTAAAACTAGAGCGAAGAGCAGCTATAAAATTTTGTGTTTGAATAAATGCACAAAATGATTAAAACATCCTAAAGGGAAGATGCTTTGTTCCATGCAAGAGCTTTTGAGTGGCACAAGAAATTTGTGAATGGTGAAGAGTGTCTGGAAGATGTTCCATGCTCTGGTAGACCTTTGACATTGACTGTGAAGATTAATGTCAATACCATTGAGGCCTCCTGCATGAAGATCGCCGAATGACGATTTGAGGAGGTTGCCAATGTGATGCAGATGTCTATTGGTTCTGTTGATGACATTAGGAGAAACCGGTTGGGGTACCAAAAAGTGACTCCAAGTGGATTCCCCAATTTCTCACTGATGAACACAAGGCAAATCGTGTTATCACTTGTTGCCAATGGAACATACATGAGATTCTTCCGCGAATTCGCGGAATTACACTTTTTTTTTTTTTTTTTTGTAATCATTTCGGTTGTTCTAGAGATTGGTGCAAAACTGAAGAGAAATTTTAAAGGATTAGTTGTGTGTTGTGTGTAAGGAGGGGGGGCGTGTGTGTGTGTGGAGAGTGGTATTTCGTTTTTCAAAACTTTCGAAAACAGAAGTTAAAGAAGTAAACATTATCCCCGTAATCTTGATTTCTTTTTCTCGCAAGGTTTCTTCTGCACAGTATTATTGTTAAATGTAATTTTATTCCATAAATATTTGCATTTCAGCTTGAAAATGGAAGAAAAATTACGAAAACGGAAGTTGGCGCGAAAATTTGTGTTCTTCAGGCACGAGATTCTTCAGTGGATTCGAAGAATTCCGCCTTTTTCCGTCGTCATTTCGATGGTTCTCGACACCGATGCAGAACTGAACAGAAATTTGATAGAGATTGGTGGTGGGGTAGTTTTTCGTCGGTGGGCGGAATTCCGACTTCCAAAACTTTCGGAAACTGAAGTTAGACGGAGTAAAGGTGTCTCCCGTAATCGTAATCCTCTTTTTGTGGTGATGTTTCTTCTACCCGGTAGTGTTGTTAAATATAATTTTATTCTATAAATACTAGTTTTGCAGCTTCAAAATGTAGGAAAACTTTCCTAAAATGGAAGTTGGACAGAGCGTAGATTTCGCCGGTAATCGTGATTATCTTGTGTTGCTGTTAAATGGGGGAAAAAATAGAAAATTATATATTTTGAATACAGTGATATGCTCTAGCTTAATATTTACATAATAAATTTCAGTGCACAATTTGATCTTGCTCACGCCGCGTTATATTGACGCTATTTCACAGTTCGTTCTTATTTTACACCCGTGCGGTTAAAAAAAGTTCAGCTTTTTCCATCGAAAGTCTCGTGTATGAATGGAAATGCCAGCTGTGACGTGAGCCACATTTTTTGGATTGAGTCGTCACATGTAATAAAACATTTGTTCACCATTTTGGTCCAGAAACACCTGATCCAAGAAGGCAAATGTTTAAGCACGTGCAGGGAAGGTCATGCACCTGGGTTTTTTTTTTTTTTAAATATAAAAACTGAATTGTGTATGGCCATGTTGTTCCACAAGGGAAACTGTTACCAGTGCCTATTTTTCTAAAGTTCTCAAAGGTCCTCTAAAGAAAAAAATTCCCCCAAATGCCCAGAATATGCACAGACTGGTTTGATTTTGCATCAAAATAATGCACCTGCACACCGTGCTTTGCTTACCCAGCAGATTATCCAAGATCTAGGCATGGAAATGATGGTGCCCTGCGTATTCCCCAGACCTAATGTAGTGTGACTTCCACCTATTCTCTGAAGTGAAAAAAGCAACTTCTTTGGTATCAGTTTGTATCAAATATTGAACTGAACAATGCTGTGATTGGTATCCTGAACCGCACGTCGTAGGTCTTCGAACACACCTTCTGGAAGTGGATAGAAAGGTGGGACAGGGGCATTCAGGTAGAGGAAGAATACTTCAAAAGTATGAGAGTGTGTACATTTACTGCATTATACTTCTGTCCCATGTAAAATCAGTCTTGTTACTCTTTGAATGACTCTTGTGTATAACTGAAAGTAGCAAATTAGTAGAAACGCCAACCTAATAAAGTGTTGGGCCGCCCTTAGCCTTAAAATATCCTTGATTCGATGTGGCATGGATTCAGTGAGGTGCTGACGTCATTCTACTGGTATGTGCAGCCATGTGGATGTGATGGCGGATGGAGTCTGTCAATTCCTGAATGTTTTCTGGAAGAAAATCTGTTACTAATAGCACTCTCAATCTCGACCCACAGGTGTTCAATTGGATTAAGATCTGTGTGCTGTGGGAACCATTTAACACTTTGAAGTCACTGTCCAGCTTCTGGAATCTCTTGTGGTAATCGAAGCGTTGTGGGATGGGACATTATCCGGCTGGGAGTAGCCCTCTCTATCAGGAAACGCCCTGCATATGTATAGGTGTATATGATCTGCAGTGATGCTAAGGTACCTCATGGCATCCAAATGCTGTTCCAAAGGTACTAATAAACTCGATGCCTGCCATGAAAACAAACTCCAGACAATTGCACCGCCTCTACCAGTTTGTGTTCTTAACACAAAGCATCTGGGATCCATAAATTCATGCTGCTGACACCATACACTGGCCATCAGTCTTATATTAACTGAAAATGTGATTCTTCAGACCAGGCAACCTTTTTTTCTGGTCCTCAAAGATCTAGTTTTTGGTATTCCAATGCCCACTGCAGACAAATTGGTCAATATCCAGCATAGAAAAGTGGCACACAAAGAGGGAGGCTGCTGTTGCAGTATATTCACACAAATGTGTAGTGTGCAGCATATGCTGAAATTCCCTCAATACTGCTTTTGTATTGCATGGATTCTCGAGCTAATCTGTCGCCTCGTAAAATCTTCTCCAGCTGCCATTGCTTTTGAACATCTACCAGTTATTTCTGGCCACAGAAAAAACACTGACGCTTGTTTTATAGTTTGAGTGTCTCCCCTAGTACACCGTTGCTACAGTTGCTCTTGCACAGCCTACAACATTTGGTGTTTCTAAGATTTTTGCACCTGCACACCAAGCGCCTACTATGCTTCTTTCAGAGTCCCTTAAATTAAGTTTTTCCCATATTGCTGCTATCTATCTTTGTACATATCCAAATGCTTTGCAGTGATTTGTTTATAAAGCTATCTCAACATCATAGTTGTATGTGCAAGTGAGGACAGCTGGTGTTTGATTGTAATTGGGTATTTCCTAGTGATTTTGCTGCTTCAGTGTAAATGAAGGAGCACATGTTTTGGAATCTTTATAGACATTTGTTTTATTAAACAAAGTAATTTTAAGTATATTTAAAAATGAACATTTCAGGCTCCAATGGATCACAAGATTTTAAAAGATCTCCTGGATCCAATCCGTAGTCTTTTTGATGATGTCAAACGCAAAGCACTAATGAGGCTCGAGTATGAAGGCTTACACAAAGCAGAAGCTATAACAACTGTTGGTGCAAGATTTTACAGTGACCCTGCTGGATTTGCTATGGATCGATATGCATACTATGTGTGTTATAAATGTAAAAGGTAAGTTGCTATCAAAATAGCATATTAAAATTAAAACTTACTGATTTCTGTGGTACATAATGTAGTACATATTTTTGTTCATTCTAAGGCATAAACTGTACGGGGTTTCTTTCCTTTATTTATTTATTTTTGTAACTGGTGTGATTATAAATCTTAAAAGAAAAGTAACTACCCAGCCTTTCTAGAAGTCTGAGTTGGACAAATGGACTAATTTGTCTTTTTTGCAGTTACTAGGTTATAAAAAATTTCTTTATTTTCAAATTTTTCATTTGAAAAAAAAAAAAATAATTTTGACTCTAGAATTTGTTTGCAAATAGTGTAGTCTCTCTTTTAATATTGAATCTTGTTCCCTAAAAATTGTTCACTGCTGTAATCCGTCTTGCACCAGACTTACAGACTTATGCCTCCTCAAAAGTATTTTATAGCTTTCCATTTCTATTTGTGGGTTTTAGAATTAAGTTTCAGATAGCTTTCTGAAAAATTTCTTTCACTAAGCTATAAATTCTACAAATTATTTGTGAAGTGTGAATATCCTGTATACAGAGTTTCTAGGAGTAAGCTGTTTACTTAATGTGTAAAATACTGCTGAGTGATTAAGTTGTCAGTGAATTGCTTTGACTAAAAAACCGTGCAGGAGTTAGAATCAGCAAAGCGTTTTTTTTTTTTTTTTTTTTTTTTTTTTCCTCACACTGAACAACTTTCACAACTGAACAATCAAGTGTTCATATTTACCCACCCCCACGTCCCAGATTTCAGCATAGATTTAATCTTGTTAATGGGAGTTAGGAGTGGTTGACATGTAAATGGTCAGCACATAGTTTGCATGTATGTACTAGCATTAGATCTGACTTAGATTTTTCTGTGTTACTACAGAAAACAAAGATGATTAGAAAAGAATAATAAAAAAAATGTCAGATCATTTAGTTGTGTGTGCTGCATGAGCTATGATAATTTAGCCATGACTAATTATAAAATTAAAAGAAAAATAATTGTCAATGCAAAATGACAAATCACGAAATGGTTATTATAATCATTAATGGATATCCATGATATAGATAATGTAATTTGCCCTTAAAAAGTTTTGATGAGACTTTTGATTTTGAGGTGAGCCACACGAGTTGGTAACTTTTATTGAACATTTTTTTTTTTTTTTTCAATGCAATTTGCAGTTTTTGTTTTCTGTAGTTATGTAAGCAGTGTTGGAAAGTTTGCGCCGTACTGCGCCAATTTCATTATCTAGCGCCAAACTGCTACAAATTACGAAAAAAAAAATATTTGCACCCAACTGCGCTGAAATGGCAATCCACAACAAAAATTGGAGAGCGAAAAAAAATGTTTTCACGGCAAAATATGGTGTTTTAAACGTCGAATCGAATGACTCTTTTTTTAAGGTCTACACGTAATTTGATGAAAACGACGCTTAATCAACACGTACTGTACCGCCAATCTCAAAATTTTGGAATGTTTTTCACCTACACCTTCTAATTTGTTGTTTTTTCGGCAAAAGTGACGAAAAAACAACTATTTTCGCGATATAGGAAATTAAATTGTTTTTGCTTATGGAGGAGGTGTTTTGTTGTAATCATGTTGTATGTAGGAGAAACTATGCTGTACGTTATGAAATCCTGATGTAGATTGTTTACTGATAGTTTGGTTGTCTTTTGGAGTGCTGTGCAATTGAGATTGTTTATATGTCGTTCCCTGCTCTTTGGGATAGCGCAGTTATTTTATTCTGGGCGAGGTGTGCGATTACATAATACAGCGTAAGGTCAGTCATTAGCTATTTCATTGACGCGGAGGACGACTGAAAATGGCTCTCTTGTGGCAGGATACAATGGTTCTGTTTCTAAAGGATTCATAGGTATTCAGAGATTACAACTTTTACCAGATTTTCACTCCATCCCGTGGTGTTTTACGGAAGTCACCCGCAAAAACTACGGAAAAGCCCTTGCAAGAGCCCTGCATGCAATTCCTATTTGTTTACAGTCTTTTGGTCGAAAAAAACCCACTTTACGGATAGTCCCTTATGCGCCTTCGATGTTCTGACTTCCCCGCCAACAGAGGCAGAGTTTGTCACGTGATTCCCCATACAGTCATTTGAGAGTACCGTGCGCAAAAGTAGAGAGGGACTCAGCGATTTTTGCCAACTCTTTACATTGATTGCATGTGGCTTGTGAAAATTTTGGTGCAAACGTTTTAACCCTTTCCACCCGACATTACGAAATCGCTGAATAGCTCACCCACCACTCCGATGACACCTTTATAGTTCACATATTGTTGGTCGCCAGACATTTCTTTTCGTCGTGTGTCACTTGCCAAGCCGTGATGCCCCTATAGAACGCATGTCGGGGCTCAAGAGATAATTTTTTTCACCGTATAAAGAAAAAGAAACTTCATCTGCGTGTCGTGTGTCACCCGCCATGCCGATGACGCCTCTATGGCTCGCATGTCGGCACTCGTGAGGAATTTCGTTTTCACCATATAGCTCGGGTGTTATCTGTTATGCCTTTGTAGCTCGAATGTCGGCACTTGCAAGGAATTTCTTTTTCGCCGAATAGGTCAGGTGTCATTCGCCACGCCTATGATGCCTCTATAGCTCGAATGTCAGGGCTTGCGAGACATTTCTTTTTGCCGAATATCTTGGGTGTCGCCCTCCATGCCAATGATGCCTCTATATCTCGCATGTTGGCGCTCGCGAGACATTTCCTTTTGGCCGAATAGCTTGCGTATCGGGTATCATCTGCCGCGCTCATTATGCCTCTATAGCTCGTGGGTTGGGGCTTTATTATGCCTCTATAGCTCGTGGGTTGGGGCTTGCGAGACATTTCTTTTTGCCGAATATCTTGGGAGTCTCCCTCCATGCCAATGATGCCTCTATATCTCGCATGTTGGCGCTCGCGAGACATTTCCTTTTGGCCGAATAGCTTGCGTGGCGGGTATCATCTGCTGCGCTCATTATGCCTCTATAGCTCGTGGGTTGGGGCTTGCGAGACATTTCTTTTTCACCGAATATCCTGCGTGTCTGGTGTCTCCCTCCATGCCAATGATGCCTCTATAGCACGTAAGTCGGGGTTTGCGAGACATTTCTTTTTGCCGAATATAGCACGTGTTGGGTGGCACCCTCCATGCCGATGACGCCTCTATAGCTCGCATGTTGGTGCTCACAAGACATTTCTTTTTCGTCGAATACGGGTGTCGCTCGCCACGCCAATGATGCCCCTATAGCTTGCATGTCTGGGCTCGCAAGACGTTTCTAACGAAAGTGACGAAGCTGAAACATTTTGTAAAAATTGATGCATGGTGTTCAAAAGTATTTATATTTTCAAAGTTACACTGTTCATCTTTTGTCTGAAATAGTGAAAGCTGTCATGCATTCATGATGGATAAAATTGTCATCCAAGGGCATTAAAAAAAAAAGACTATAATAAAGAAATGGGAAGGGAAACAAAGATATCAGCAAATGAAAATTTTAGTTTAGTATTGAAACACCACAGGTTTTGCAAGGCTAACATTGAACAAAATTAAGATTTTATTTTATAGTTTGTTAAATTGTTATTTTAAACACAGATAATACTAGTTTAGTTATTGTGGTCTATGCAGAGATTTTTACTGTATATTTATTAATAATTGTTTTGTTTTGTGGTAAATGGTGCAAAAGTTTTACTGATGCACATTTTCCAAAGTTGGCAAGTATGATGTTGTGTCTTATGGCACTGGCTCTCTCCCTTCCCTGGACCAGTGGCCCTAAATTAGGGATGGGCGACTGCTCATAGCCCACTGAGGTGCTCACTGCAGTCGTTAAGCCTCCAACCAAGAAGAAAGCTTGACACTTCCACATTTGTTTTTACAGATACCTTTCTCTCTCTATTCCAACACTGGAAAAACTGCTGACAGTTAAGTCCAGAATGCAGTAAAAATGCTATGAATGAAACTTTTGTAGATCTTTGTTAAAGAGAGCGAAATTGGCTACTGTACATTCACTAAATAAGGATAAAGATTAATTATGATTAAATAATGTATCAAAAATTAAGTACATATCTTGTATTAATTATTAATGCTATTAATTGTATCTGGTTGACACCTATTTTCACTATGCTTTTCTATTTTGCATATAAATCTGTATTTAGAATAACTTTTTAAACATTAAAATGGCTATCAATGATACTACTGGAAAATTGCTCCTGCATCTGAAAAATGTCGATAAAAAAAATAGTGCTCATGTGGTTTTATGAGATGTAAAAAAATATCCTGATTTTTAGATTTTGAAGGTTAGCACGTCTGTGATATACTAAAAAAAAATAAAAAAATTTGAATTTTGAAAATTTTACAATTTTAATTTTTGAAAAATTTACATATCAATTGGTTTGAAAAAACGAAATCTCCATGATAACTGCTTAAAGAAAAATGTGCGTCCAGTATCATCGGGATCCTCCCACTACACCTACAATTTACTCTTTGTGTAAGAACTTTGTTGAGACTGGTTGTTCTGTTTGCCATGAGAAGTCTCCTGGTCACCCGCATGTTTCTGCTGCTGTTGTGGAAAAAGTGAGGAAAAGCTTTGTTTGTAGTCCTATAAAACCGATGCATTGTTTGTCTCGTGAAATGGGTATTTCACAAGCGATAGTTTGGCGAGTGTTAGAAAAATGACTGCACTGCAAATTAGTAGTGCATATTGAATGGCTCATCAGGAATTCTGTGCAGAAATGTTGCATCCGATAAAAGAAGGGTACATACCGGGACTATGTATTCAGTGCTGATTCAACATTCCATGTCAGTTGTAAGGTTTAGACCCACAACTGCATTATTTGGGGTGAAAAAAATCCACGGAAATCTCTGGAACATGTTCTCGACAGTTCAAAGGTGAATGTGTTTTGTGCACTTAGCAAGCATAAAGTTTACAGCCCTTTCGTTTTTCATGAAAAAACTATCAGTGGTATCATGTATATGGATATGCTCAAAAATTATTTCATTCCACAGTTGGACAATGATGACCAAGAATGACACATTTACTTTCAGCAAGATGGCACACCACCTCTCTACTGTACACATGTTTGAGATTTCCTCAATTTTTTTCAGGCTGGTGGATTGGTTGAGCAGGGCCGATAACATGGCCGTCTTGTCCTCCCCCTGACTTGACGCTTCTCAATTTTCCCTGATGGGATTTCATTAAAGATTGTGCATTTTTTCCCAAGATTACCTGCGAATCTCACTGAACTCAAATCTTGAATCACTGCTGCAGTTGAAGAAGCGACAACAGATACTCTTTGCCCAAAAAAAAAAAAAAAAAAAATGAAATAAAGCGAAGCACACAGAAGGAATCGCCCAGTCGAAATGAAAATTGGTATATGCAATGTACATGTATAGGAAAGGAAATTATAGCAATTCCAAAGCAGTTGGGCCATTTATTCGAATAAAACAGCTGCAAGAGTGAAACAAGTCAGTATTTTGTAGTGCCATCTATGGCTGAATACAAGCAGTTACCTGGAGTGGCATAAATGCATACAGTTCATGGATACTGTCCTGAGGTATAGCATGCCAGATGGTGTCCAAATTGTGGGCGAATTCGCCAGCATTCCAGGATTGGTATAGGTGATGTCCCATCATGTCCCAAATGTTTGGTTGGTGAGAGGTCAGGTGATTGGACTGGCCATGGAAGGGTATCAACATTACCGAGGCAGACCTGGGAGAGCCGTGCCATGTGTGGCCAGGTACTATCCTGTTGAAAAAACTAGTACAATCATGGCCCTAAAAGTCCTGCACCAGTAGACCGAAAGTCAATTTTTGATGTTTGAAGTCAACTTATACAGCGTAATGGTAAAGTCAGCAATACATATTATACATCATTTTAAAAGAAATTTTATGCTAAATTCAAATATTTTTACTGAATGTTATCAGTAATAGAAGTGAAGTTACAAGCAAAGTACAGCATCTTGTCATAAAAAGCAAAAAATAGTGGAATTTGTGAAATTAGTGTACAATGCATTTAACATAAAATTACTGTACATTACATTATTGAAACTTGCAGGACACTTGGAATAGCTTACCATCAAGCAAAATACGCTTTCATATTTAATTGGATAAGCATGGTTTCTTAGTAAAAAAATGCACTGTCTTGGCATGGAACTAATGAGCTTCTCTAGTTGTCCATTGGTGATAACACTGTGCCATATGGCCCTTACAGTCTCAATGCTGTTTTAGATGTGTGTCCTTGTTGATGGATCTTTTGCTTCAATCTCACCCACAGATTCCCTGCGGGATTAAGATCTGTTGACTGTGCTGGCCACTGAAGTTTTCTTAACTTTTCGATTAAACCATTAGTCAACCAACTTTGACTGATGACAATGGCGCGTTATCGTCCTGAAAGATAATATTCCGAAACCCATGTCTTGTACAGACGGTAGTAGTTTTGGACTCCAAAATATCCACATATTTCGATCAAGTCAATATGCTATCAACAATGTGCAGATGGCCAACACCACTGGCTGAAATACAGGACCGCAACATCACTGAATCTGGGTGCTTGATTGTTGGCTGGGTACAGCATGCCTTATATCTTTCACCAGCCTGATGACGTACATTACTATTTCCATTATTAGCGGAAATAGTAACAGTTGTTTCATCAGTGAAAATCAAATTTTTCCATTCATCAACAGTTCAATTCTTGTGTGCCTTGGCCCAAGCAATTCTTTCGAGCCGTTGTTGTTTTTTCAGGAAGTTTTCCTGCAATCAGTCCATTTTCTTTTGTAGCCTATGACGAAATGTACATGCAGATGCAATAATGCCTACTTCATTCTCCTACTCATTTCTTAAATCAGTGGCTGTTTTAAACCTTCATTTTAAGGAACGGCAAATCAACATGTGATAATCACATTCAGTATACAGCCTTGGTGTACCTGTTCTTTTTCTGTTTCCCACACATCCAGTTTCTGCAACTCTTTTAATGGTTCACAAGACATTGGAATGATCACGGCCACATTTAACAGCAATTTCACGACTACTAAATCCACAAGTTCAGCGGACATTGGATAAAGCTATAGTGGATTAGAGGAGCATGAACTCTTTTTCAGAACTGGATTTGTGTTTCCTCACTTGCACATTTTTGCATGTAACTTCACTTCTATTACTGGTAATAGCATTCTGAAAAAAATATTTGAATTCAGCATAAAATTTCTTTTGAAATGATGTGTATAATATATATTCCTGACTTTAACATTACGATGTATAAGTTGACTTCAAACATCGAAAATTGACTTTTGGTCTACTGGTGTAGGACTTTTAGCCATGACTGTAGTTATGCTGGGTTTAGGTGAAGTCATTAAAAGTGTAAAGTGTTTAAAATGAGTGTGTCCATGCCCCTGCACACACACTGTGTGTGTGTGTGTGTGTGTGTGTGTGTGTGTGTGTGTGTGTGTGTGTGTGTGTGTGTGTGTGTGTGTGTGTGTGTGTGTGTGTGTCTGTCTGTCTGTCTGTCTAATTTTTTTTTTTTTTTTTGCATCTCTTTTTCCTATTATGGCTATATTATTTCCCCTGCTCTCTGATGTGTGTGTGTGTGTGTGTGTGTGTGTGTGTGTGTGTGTGTGTGTGTGTGTGTGTGTGTGTGTGTGTGTGCGTGCGCCATTATCAGACCACTGCTGGATGAAGGTCTCTCCAAGTGTCTTTTACAACTTTTGTCTTGAGCCAGTCCCTTTCTAGACACTCCAGCATGATTTTAAATTTCATCCAGTGGTATCCAGTCTAGTATCTCAGTTGTCCAATGGCAGTCAGTTCTTCTAGCATATGTCTTCACTTTGATCATGATGTCATCACCCTTGTCATTTCACTAATCCATGCACTCCTCTTTATATAAAATATAATATCAAAGGTATTGTTTACCTAATATTGAAAAGTATTTCGCACTTTGTTGCTCCGTGAGACACATGCTCGCACCCTGAGATGCCTAGCTATGTTACAGGTTTTTTTTTTTAGCTAACAAAAACCTTTAACATAATTGGGCATCTTGGGGTGGGAGCACGTGTCTCACGGAGCAACAACGTGTGAAATACTTTTCAATATTAGGTAAACAATACCTTTTGATATTATATTTGTTTAATCTAAAGCACATTTTAACATAAGTCATTAGGGATTTGTCTCATGATATGCATATTTTGTAATCCTCTTTATATGTTTAATGGTTACACAAAGCATGCATGTCTCCATTTTTTTTATCAGTAGCTACAAAAGCTTTCCAAGTTTTATGTTTATTTATATAAAAAAAGTAAATAAATAAAACTTGGTTTGAGAACATTTGGAATTTAACAGTATAATTTTTGTGGGCAGTTTATCATGTCTACTACATATATATGTATGTGTTTCTCTCTTGTACAGGCATATTATGGAGGAGAAGCTCGTTGTGATGCAGAAGCTGGTCCAGGTGACGACTATGATCCAACAGAACTAGTTTGTGGTGCTTGTTCTGATGTCTCAAGAGCTCAGGTAAGTGTTTTTTTTTTTTTTTTTGCTATTCATACAATATTAAATATTTAGGAAAGCATTATAAGTATAAAATGTATTCAAAGTTCAGATTCAACCAAAAATGAATATTTGAAACTTCTGTACTTCTGTTTATACTACAGCATTAATTTCAATATTGCTGAATGCAATCATATGGATACCAAAAACTATAAAAACAAGAAAGATGACATTGAATTTTCGGTTATAATGAGCATGTCTTTTGGATCATTCCAACACAAATAAAAATTTTCAAAGTTATTCATTGTCAATGGGGAAAAAAATAAACTGGATTTCTACAGAATGATTCACTCAGGACCTTATCCCAAAAAAGCGCTATAATTTTGAAAGGGGAAAATATTTCAAGCTGAAGTTTGAAGACTAAGTGCTTTTACCTTTTCACAATCACATTGATATCAGAGAAGATGTTGAAAATGTCCACCATTTGCATCCAAACGGAGATTAACTCATCGCTGCATCTTGTCAAACGCCTCAGCATGTTGGTATTTATTGCTTCAATTTCCTGTGTGATGTTTTTCACTTGCCGAATTGTCCTGTGCTTATTGCTGTATATAGTACCTTTCAGATGACCCCATAAGAAGTAATTGGGTGAAGTTAAATCTGGAGACCTGGGTGGCCACAAACCTTTGGAGATAACCCGATCACCAAAGAAACTTTGAATCTCAGCCATGCTGGCATTGGATTGGAAGTGTGACAAGTTGCTCTATCCTGTTGGAAGAAGCCATTCTGAAGTTCAATATCGTCCAGTTGGTTCACGAACTGCGTAAAGATATTGAAATACACTTCTGTGTTGAAAGTCTGTTCAAAGAAAATTGGACCGATTATCCAGTTCTGTGAAATGGCGCACCGTACGCCAATCTTTATGGAATGCATTCTTTCCTCATGAATGATATGGGGGTTCTCACTCGCCCATACCCAACATGTATTCTGTGGGTTCACATTGCCTGAAGGTGGAACCAGGTTTTGTCTGTGAACCATGTAATGTTTAAAATGCCCGGATTTTGACTGGCAAATTCCCTAAACTACCGGCAGTAATGCATTCGCTTTGGCATGTCAATTGGTTCATGGACGAAGAACAACTGTAACATGATATTGCTTCAGAGCTAGCATTTTTGCGCCCCCATTCCTCTTTTTTAAAATGAAATGAAATTTCAAAAGTTGGATTTAGTTCCATTTCCATGCCCCTTAAAATTGTTTTCACTGCATATTAAACAGTTCACTGCCGATTTTTTTTTTTTTTAACGTGTTTCCCTTTCTGTAGTCACTTCTTGCTGTATCGAGGGTCGAGCAGGCATTTTTCTTTTGTTGAAAACAAAATTGGTATTTAATAAAGCTACTGGATACTCAATCTGCAGAGAAGATGATGACTTGACAGTGAATAAAATATGGCAACTAAAGAGTTGTTCTTATTTTAAACTTTTTTTTTTAAACTAAAGCAGAAAAATGCTGGTCCTCTTTGTTGATACAGCAAGGAGTGACTAGGCAATGAGGATACCATGCAGTTTTGGGGAAATCAAACTTCAGAAAGCAGTAATACCATTTGGATGGCAAAATCAAATATGGAAAGCCCATGGTTTTTACAAAAATATGATAACTTTAAAAAAAAGTGAAATCTGCAACTACAGTGACTCAATAAAATCATGCAGAAAAACTATGTTTAGAAGTATGTTAGGAAAGTAAGCGTTTCTTATTGGTAGTTCAGAAAACTGTTAATTATACTTTTTTAAATCCAAAAGATGTTCTATTTTTATTCTCATAAACTTGCACCTGGAGTAACCTCAGAACTTCTGAGAGTTTCTGCACTTGCTCCTTATAGTCTTCACATAATGTTGGCAACCCCAGCCATGAAAGATCCACAGCTGCATTATATGGTTTCTTTCAAAGTTGATCCTGCTATTTACGCTGTGCAGCAGGTATCTAGATTCATCAGACTAACAGACCTTTTTGCTAGCCCAAGAAGTCCAGATGGTAGTAGTGCTAGCTCCTAACCCTCAAAGGCAGCCACAGCTGTTTGTGTCCAGCAGAGAGAATGAGATGATAAATAAGCAGAGGACTCGTGTGCCACTATACCATAAATATTACGAAGTCAATGGCAGTGTCACTGTGAAAATTAATTTTCTGTGTCTTTTATTTTATGGGGCAGTGATGGCATTTATGCTGGTTTACTGTATAACAGTTGTGATACAGTTCTTAATGTACTTTGCAGCACTAACTTTTTGTAACACTCCACTGCATTCCTCCCCTTGAGAACTGTAGGGGTTTTTTTGCATGTGAACTCTGCTCCATTTGGTTAACATCTGTTACTGTTGGAAGTCGCCAGCACACTAAAAGTTTAGGCGCAAAATATGGGCAGCTCATTTCATATCCACTGGCAGTTTTTAAAAGTGTAATTTACACAATTTCAAGTGTACAATATTTGATCAAATATATAGTGTACGACCTGGGGCAAGGGAAAAAACCCTTCCCGAAGTAACACATTATGTTGCTGTCATAGTTTCCTTCAGAATAGCACCTTCTGACACTACACGCTTGTTCCAGCAGTCTGTCCATTGATCATAACATTTTTTTTTAAGTCACTTTTAGGGATTGCCAATAGGTCCTGCATTATGTTTTTGGTCTCCTCTGAGTCCAGCAAATATTCACCCCTTCATGGGCATTTTCAACTGTAGGATCAGCCAGAAGTCATAAGGTGCCATATATGGGGCATGCCTCACTTGTGGGATTTGGTGTTTGACCTAAATGAGGTAAAATGAGTGGGTGGGGACATGGTGATGGTGCAGCTACCAGTCATCTTTTTGCCATTCTTCCACTGCACTGCATCTCATAGAACTTCCTCGTGGTATTCCTTGTTTACTACAATTTGTTCTTCTGGAGCATTTTTTTTTTTTGGGCCTTGGAGACCCTAGACTCTTAGAAGGTACAATTGATCTTTGCTTTCCAAATCATTCCTAGACACTCGTGATGATCATCTCCATGAACTCTGGGTCTTAATTTTCACATGTCAACATGTCCTTGGCAACCTCAAGACAAAGAGTTCTTATGCTCACATGTCAAGAGCTATGGCATAAATTTTGCAGCTACAGGTGCATGCCCAGTTCTTGGTTAAAATTTTCTGTGCCAAAGCGTAAGCAATTCCAAGATCACTTTCAATCTCTCTGATCGTGATTCCACTGTTTTCCATGGCTGCAGTTACGCACTTTCTTGATCATTTCAGGGTTCCTATTTATGGAGGGACTTCCTGAATGCTTGTTACTCTCGACAGATGGTCATACATCTTTAAAGCACCAATGCCACTCCTTGATTTGCACCCATAACTTTATCACCTAAAGTCTTTATGGGATTGAAGTCCAAGGTCACATGCCACTAAGTCTCGGCACTGCTCTGCGTAGTTTAAGAAAAAAAAATGGTCACTTTTTATTCAGACTTTGTATATTTTGATTTCTCTCACTAGCAGTCATTTCATCAATAAAACATAGTTGCCATGACTTACGAAATGACCTTTATATAATCAGCAATCATAAGAAATAAAAACGATGGACAATGTTCAGGATACTTTCTATTGTTTCAGTTTTACTGATCATTGAATGTGAGTGCATTAATCATTAGTTGATCAGCATCAAATGTCCGGAAAATGTCGTGAACTATATGACACCATATAGAGCTGCTCTCATACTTCAGAGCACACATCCAAAAAAAGTTTGTTTTTGATGTGTGATATCTCTAAGTGATTAAATACCAGTAAAAGTTATATTTCCGTTCTTTGCACTTTATACATTTTTTGAAATGTTTTATTGTTCACACACAATTTGTTTTATTGTGCTACAATTTTTTTTTTTATTTTTTTCTTAGATGTGTCCTAAACATGGAACAGACTTCTTGGAGTACAAATGTCGATACTGTTGCTCTGTAGCAGTGTTTTTCTGCTTTGGGACAACACACTTTTGCAATGCTTGCCATGATGATTTTCAGAGAGTCACTAATATACCTAAGTCAGAGCTTCCTCATTGTCCAGCAGGTGAGACAATGCAGTTTCTTTTGTTATTTTGGTTTGTTTTGCTTCTTATTATAATCTTGTCAAGTTCTTCAACATGGAGTTGAAGTTTGCATACTGGTTTTCACCAGTGATTTCTGCTAACTTTTTTCTTAACATATAGTGTTTTGTTTTACAAAGAGCCAGCAATGAATTAAAGACTTACAGCAAGTACACAGAAGTTTACAACTTTAAATGTATAGGAACTTTTTCTTGACTAACTTTGTGGAAAATTCAAATAATTGAAGAGGGAGTTTAACATGTTGAAATATTTTGGAAAAGAGTGTTCTTTTGAGTCAGGGAATGTTGTTCAAATTAACAGGTATGCAGCTTTAATTTTCAGGAATTATTTTGAAACTCCTTTAACTCTTCTTTTTTTCAGCTTAGAGGTAGGTTAGAAATCATATTACTGTTACTGAAATATAGCCATTACTGTGTCACAATTGCTTGGGATAAACAGGCTCAAAATCTCTGTTGCCATGCTGCAGTTTTGGCCTTTGCGATTTCACCAAGTTGTAAGATAAATCTCCCCTCAGCAAGTTAGTCAACCCTTAAAGATGTAGACTGCTCAAAATGATCTGAGTGAGATTATCATCCTAAGCCCATTTGTTCAAGTGGTGGGTACATGAAATCAATCGTTTAGTTTTGCCAAATAGGGAAACAATACCTTTAAAAAAAAAAATCAGGCCTGTTTGTTATTTGAGTGTAGCCCGGAATTCTGGGATTTATAATATTGTAAACCCGGAAATACAGGTTTTAAAGTTTTGTGTAGGAATTTTATAAGTAGGAATTTTATAATCCTGATATGTCATTTCTAAAAAGGCTATGAAGTGGTTATTTATTGAAAGTGCCTTTCCAGGTTCAAAACTGTTGTGCTTGCTGAAAGGAAGGCTACTTCACAGCTGTACATATACACTATCTACCAACAAGTAATTGGACACCCCTGCAATCGACGATGTCTGCGGTCCTGATACGCATCACGGCCGCCGCCGTTAAATATCTTGTGGGAAACAACAACGCAACCAGTCACATGCAAGATGCCACGCAGTTCGGAGCTCTCTGATTTCAAGAAAGGTGTAATTGTCGTGTATCACAGAAATGGCCGATCCATACGTGGCATATCCAGCGAGTTTAAGTACCCAAAATCGACAGTTGCCTACGTGATTGGCAAGTGGAAGATGAGAGGTGACTGTCAGAATGTGCCCCTACCCGGCAGACCCACAAAACTGGGAGTTGGAGACCGACTGGTGCTCGCCAGAGAAATTTGGAAGAATCGCACCAAATCGATGGGCCACATCTGCGAGGAGTTTCAACAGGCATCCGGGAGTGTTCTTTCGATGAATACCATCCATAAGGAAGCCCATCTGCGAGGAGTTTCAACAGGCATCCGGGAGTGTTCTTTCGATGAATACCATCCATAAGGAAGCCCATCTGCTTGGCTATCATGGATGTGCTGTCGCCCAAAAGCCTTTGATCACCAAGTCCAATAGCGCTGCTCGGCTAACGTGGTGCAAAGAACATCGACAGTGGACCGTTGAACAGTGGAAACAGGTTCTCTGGAGCTACGAATCGAGGTTCACCCTCTACCATTCGGATGGCAGGGTCTGGGTTTGGCGTCTGCCTGGATAACGCCTTCTGCCGGAATGTATTGTGCCAACTGTGAAGTTCGGCGACTGTGGAATTATGCTATGGGGGTGTTTCTCCTGGTATGGTACAGGACCCTTGGTCACAATTCCTGGTAGACTCCAACGCCGAGACCTACTGCACCATTTTGGACGACCATGCGCTGCCTACATTGTGGCAGTTTTACGGGGTGGACCCATGGTACTTTCAGGATGACAATGCCACCTGTCATGTTGCGAGGTCCACCATGGCTTGGTATGATGACAATGGGGTTAATCGAATGAACTGGCCAGCGCAGAGCCCGGACCTTCCTATCGAGCACCTCTGGGACGAGTTGGAGCGTCCACTTAAGGGGTGCCCCACCGTCCGAAATCGGTGAAAGAACTGACCTGTCTTCTCCAAGCAGAGTGGAAGAAAATACTGCTAGCCGTCATACAACGCCTGGTTGAGAGTATGCCCCGGAGGGTCGCAGCTGTAATTGCCGCTCGTGGAGGCTCCACCAACTATTGAAGGTGAATAAACTTTGTTTTCCTTTGCTATCACAGGTGTCCAATTACTTGTTGGTAGATAGTGTATGTATCAGATAATTTTGTTACATAAGATTGAATGAATCCAATGAGCTAACTACAGAATTGACAAAAATCACTGTAGGATGCAGCAGAACTTATCCAAAGCTGAATTGATCTCCATCGTTTGCCTAAATGTTCTGAAGTGCAGAATTTGACTTCAAAAATGAAATTTTGAAGTCAAACTTCTCAGTTTTTAAGAGATCTTTGACATCGCACATAAAATTCAAAAATGCATTATTTTATAAAGATTTTATGATAATGGGGGAAGGGGGATATGAAAAAGGTGCAGGACTTGAAAAATACCTGAAAAGTTAGATGCCCAGCTTGGCATGTGCAGAAATTATTTACCTGCCCTGGAAAAGGTATTTTTTATGAGGGCAAATAAGAAACCATTTTTTTTAAGTTGTAAAAAAGTTTATCATATTTTTTTATGTTTTGCATTTACGTGTTAAGGGTCTGTATTCAAAATGTTCAATTCACAAAAGTGTGTATCTCAAGTTTTAAGATGATGCTGAAAATGGTATGATTAGTAATTGAAAAATTTAGTGATTTTGCCATGTTCCTGTCGTTGAAGTTTTCTCCCCTTTGTCATAAAAACCCTGGAGGCTAGTTCTATCAGAGGCATGTATCCTGCTGCTGACTAACAACATTTGATTCCATAATAGAATTAAAGAAGGGATATTCTTCTGCCCTTAGCACTTCGTAGCATTCATACAACTTCCTTTGATTAGCAGTGAATTGAAACATGACATGATGTGACGGCTGTCTTTTTCCTTGTAATAGGAGATTCTGTTCCAAATTTCTTTTTTTCTTAAATTACTTGCCTGGACCAGGCAACTTTTTTTTACCTGCCCAGGCCAATAATTTATGTCCTAGGCATTTCGGGCATGGTATTTTTCAAGACTTGAGGTGCGAAGTTAAATTTCACAGGCACTAGTGGTTAATTGTTGTGTAGCTAGTTAATATAATGTGTGTGTAATATTATGAACAATGTGTACCTGTATTGTACTTTGCATTATTTATATATGTAGCACTGTCAGGGTTTTTTTGTTTCATCTCACAAACACCCTTGAAAAATGTTTTTCCATTTTGTGCTCAACTTAGGACACAGGGATTTTCCAATCTTTTCCTTATGTGTTTTTGTTTTTCTTTGCAAATAAGCAGCATTATATCTAACTACAGAATTGTGATTTACTAGTAAATTTAATTCTTATTGGACCCATTGCTGTGCCAGCATGAAATTTTGATATGATGTACGGAATGCTTGAGAAATTCAAATATATTTTTTAGAAAAGTTTTTAAAAAATGGGTTTTCTAGAAATTCAAGGTCAATTTTAATGACCTTGAATTTTTTTTTTCATGCCATGTTTTATATCAAATTAAAGCTCTAAACAAATATGCTTTAAAACAAGACCAATTTTACAGTTGTTTGACAGAAGATGAGAAATTGCTATAAATAGGCAAGGCAGTATGCCTAAAATTTTAGATTTTTTGTAACTTTGAATGCCCATAAAAATTCTGTAAATTGTACAATCTGTCTAAATCTTTTGTAGACTGCCACTTTTTAAGTTGTCATAGCATCAACCGAGAAGCAAATGTTTGTGACGTCACACTTAGCTTTTCGTGTAGGTGACGTCATCACCTACACGCGCACAGATCAAGGGGAAAATCGCTTTGTTTTGTTGTCATAGCAACAAAGAACACAGCTGCTGGTGTGATGTCATCTAATTCAAATCATTCTCACATGACGTCGGAGATGTGTTACATCACACGGTCAACTCTTTAGAGATGCGGAAACTTTACATCAAAAATTTTGGTTCACTACCTGAACCGGTGTTTAGCCATCTGTATGTGGCAACATTAAGAGTACGATGATCTGACGATGTCAAGATATAAATAGTTTACGGAAAAGAACAGGGGAAATTGATACAGGGTTCACAGTCAGTGTATGCAAAAAATGTTGTGTACCAGGAAATGTTGATGAAATAGCGACTAGAGGTTTTATACAAAACACATAAGACAGCCCGTCGTATCAAATTCCATAATCGACTGCTTGAGAAATTTTCAGAAAGCTGTGAGCCAACGTCGCCATCTATTGACATGGAACTCAAAAACACAATAAATAAATTAAATAATTATCATAAATTTTATCCCCCCCCCATCATACTGACTGGCTTTCGCCTAGTTTAAATATAAGTTAGATCATGCCATTAATTTATGGAACAGTTTGGCAATTTCAATAATTGTAGTAGTCTACACTTACTACTAAAAATAATAATGGATATGTATAAATTCACATCATAGATTTACATGGATTAACATATTTGAAGAAATTGAAGACCTCCTTTGAAATAAGCTTTCAGTGTGCATTAATTTCAAATTGCTCCATATAAATTTTATCCAATAGTAGTAATATATTAATAAGGAGGTGAGGGGGGAGTAATATTTTAATGATAATGAGGCTGAGAAATTACTTAGTAACTAACAGAACAAGAAAAAGAGCCATCACAATTAAGTATTGTATATAATTAATGGCAACTTCCACCATCCAAAGCATGGAAATGCTTTCTGCTGTTGCTTCTGATAACTGACCCAAGTATTGGTAGTAATTTTTTTTTCAGTTCCATTTCCATAAGGCTGTCTTTTATGAAATAGCAAGAAAATCCCAGAAGATGTGTACATCTTTAGGAAGAACTTTGAGATCAAGATGCTTTGCCGTCTTGACCCTACATAGATCCATTGACTTCTGCCGCAGGATCTTGAACTCCTGCTGAGGTTGCACTAGCAACTTCATTTCTAGTCTTTTTTTTTTTGTTTTGTTTTTTTTAATGATTTTCATGGCATACAAAACACTAATGGCTTCCCTATTTTTTTAATTGCTGGTTCACTTCATGTGTCACTTGCTTCTGCCATGCTGTTAAAAGTTAGTCAAAATTAATGACCTTAGGAGGATGTGGGGATCATCATTGTCCAATGGCTCTACTATATTGTCAAAATAATGAGCTAAGGTAGGAGGATGTAGTGATCATCATCATTCGTTGGCTGTATCATTCTGTCAAAGTAAATCAAAATAGTGAACTTGGGAGGAAACAGCAAGGGTAGGGGTTGTCCTGAAAATCCTGATCTTTTTTGTGTGTGTGTTCTGAAAATCCCTAAGTTTTATTATTTTGCCCTAAAAATCCTGAAATTCTGGAAGAATATTAATTCACTTTTTGGAATTTGACCTTTCTTTTTTAAATCAAAAACAGCTGCAAATTGGCAATAGTGAAAATTCGGGATCAACAAAAGTTTGTGTTTCTGATATGGGACTTTCACATACTGATGGCATAGAACATAGAAAAGCTTTGCAAAACTTGTTTAACAAATAGCTGATTTATTGAATGCAGAAAAGTCCTTTGTGCTTAAACAAGCTACATCATGCAAGCTCTTGGTTGAAGCTTAAAAAAAATGTTAGACAGTGGCATTAAAGAAAATAATATGAGAAATGTTAGAGTTGTCCAGATGATGCTGTCTGTGGAAAACAAGAAGCTGAACAAAATCATGAAGAAACTGGGTGAAATTTGCCAAGCAATTTCCAAATTGCAAGAAGAAAAAAAGCCACAATAAAATGTATTGCTATAACCATAGTTTAGGTTGCTTCCCTTCAGCCAGCTTATCCACAATACTGTTGAATATCTGTGATGCCCCATTCTGTATAATTTGAAAATGTAGTTTAATAATATACTTATGTGAATATCACTAAATTGTTCTTTGAGATTTAGGGGTTAGCTCCTCAAAGAAAGACAGTCCTCCAGATAAATGTTTAACTGATGGAACTAGAGTTTACTCACTGTTGCTGTAGCAAACATCTCCATTTACAGCAATCTCTGCACACAGCTCAAGCTTCACTGACATCCATCACACGAATTACAAAAGACCTTTTATACTTCATACTCATAATCTATTTCTCATGCAGACATTCCTAAATCTGGTCCTCCCGTGATTTCCTTGGCTTTCCTCTACCTTTCTTTCCTGCCACTTGGGCTGAAATTTTTTTCTTAGTAAGCATCTCATCACTCATTCTTTCAGCATGGCCAAACCACCTAAGAATATTTGTCTCCACCTTGCTAACAACTTTTTGCCTCACATTACACAACTGCAATGGGTTTTTTTAATTGGTTTATTCTCATACAATAAAGCAGGGGTTATTGTATATGAGAATAAACATGGGTTTTTTAATTGGTTTATTCTCATATACAATAAAGCACCTAAGAATATTTGTCTCCACCTTGCTAACAACTTTTTGCCTCACATTACACAACTGCAATGGGTTTTTTTAATTGGTTTATTCTCATATACAATAAAGCAGGGGATGTGTTTGCAAAATTTCTGTGTTCCAGATAATGACCATAAGCAACCCATATTTTTTATGTCCTGAAATTTAAAAAAAAAAAAAATCTTGTCCTGAAATTTTTTATTTGTAACTCCTCGCCCTAATTCAGTGGTTGTGCATTGGCTTTACTATACTGTCAGTCAGTCAAAATAATGAGCTTAGGGGGATGTAGTGATCATCATCATCCATTGGCTGAAGGAGTGGAGTCATGTTAGTAAATAGGAAAACAGTCTTGATGTTTATATTCACATGTTTAAAATTTTCGGAATGTGCTGGAGCATTGTTTTGGGTTAGACTTGAGACTTTGGCCCCCGTCGTCTGCTTCAGCTATCATGCCAATGGAATGCCGGGAGAAACGTGGCACTGCAGCTGTGTCGGCATTTTCTCCTGCGCTGTGTATGTGTTACGTAATCACTGTTTGCTAAGTACGTGAGCCGTGAATCCCGTATACTTACTTCTGTTCACCCTGTTCTAAGCGATATGTGGTTTGTTTTTTTTAGATGAAAAAACGTGCATTGCATGGTTGTGAGTTGAAAGGATTGCTTCCAACTGAATGAAGATGTTCCACAGGTCATCCAATGAGTTTGCAAGTGGATATGTGTCATCGTTTAGGACAATTCAGGTGTAGGAAGAATCGCATTACAGGGAAAAGGGAGCAGTGTTCCCGTTTACTTGAGACGTGGTTTGAAACTGCTTGTATTCCTCTTGATAAGGTGATAACTCTTTTGTATTGTTTCGCCAAAGGATTGTCCTACAATGATACAATTGAGGAATCTTCCCAGGGTGGGGTTTCCACATCCTCTGCGACAGTGACTATTAATTCTTGCAGAGAACTAGTCGCAGAGTTTATGGTAGCTTACGAACAACATGGACAGCTTGGAGGCCCTGGTGTCATCGTAGAAGTGGATGAGGCGAAGGTTGGGAAGCGGAAGTATAATCGTGGTCATCTCATTGAGGGCACCTGGATCCTTGGCATCTTTAAACGAGATTCAAAACGATTCAGGGTTGAGATCTGCCTGCAGAATAACCGCTCTGCTCACACATTGCTGCCGCTCATCCCGAAACATGTTCAACCTGGAAGTACTGTAATGACGGATCAGTGGGCTGCGTACCGCAATCTCCCATCCTGTGGTTTCCAACATCTGTCTGTAAACCACTCGCTCAATTTTGTCGATCCAACTACTGAGGCGCATACGCAAGGTGTTGAGAGCAATTGGCGGCCCCTCAAGCGCACACTATCTAATGGAATTCACAAAGACCACCACTTGGCAGACCACATTCTCGAATATTTATTCCGATGAAATTGCTTTGTCTTTTCTCTGAACACTGCTTTGAGGTGATGATTGGTATCATCAAACATTTCTTCCCTAGTACGCAATGTTTTCCAGTGAAATATTCGTACTAGATAGACAGGTTCTCAATGAGAAGGAAACACTTCTTTTCCGTCGTTGTAAATATTTAACAATACCTGAACTACTCACATTCCATAAAGCCATATTACAAAATAAACCCTTTCAAAAATTCTCCCCACCACATATTTCGCGTCCTCAGCACTCCTCCCGCACAACACACACAAACGTTACGTAATGCACGCAGCGAGGAGCAAAAACGCCGACGCAGCTGCAGCGCCACCTTATCGCGAAACATTTCTCCCAGCATTCCACCAGCATGTTAGCTGAAGCAGACAATTAGGGGCCGAAGATTAAAGTGCATCCGTGCTTTGAACAGAACGTTATTTTACAGTTCATGTTTCGTGGTGCTCAAGTGAGAAATAATGGGTGTACAGACCTTTTAAAGAAAGGAGGCCTATTATTCCACTTTTTCAAATTTAATTTCCAAGTCAATGCAAATGTTTCATTCACCAAACCCTTAAGTAATGTTTGTTTCTCTGCATTGTAGACTAGTATTGGTCTTTCATTTTTGCTGTCATTTGTTTCATGATCCCCAGCAAAGTTGCTGTTGATTATCTGTGGCTTTGAGCTCTGCTACTCACATTTTTCTTCTTTTGCAATGTACATTTCTGTTTGGAATTCTTTTCAGTCAGGTCAATCACTGAGTTAACTTACTATTGAAAGATTTCATTACATTTTTCAAACTACCTTCTCTTCTCTTGAATAAATGGTAGTGAACTCTGTAAGCTGATTTTAACAAGCTGTACTTGTTTGGAGGAAATTTGTGGAGTCCTTGTAAATCTGCACTGCAAATGTGGATTGGGGTGTTTCAAAGCACCATCTTGCATGAAAAGAAAATAATATGCAACAGTTTGATATAATTCCTGCATGTTTTTTTAAGGGTTATGAGGAGTGGTTTGATGATGCAGCCAAACTGACAAATTACTCTCAAAGAATGTTAGGTGACTGCATATTCTGTTTCTATCCCTTCCCTGGAACTGGTAGCCCTACATTAGGGATGGTCAACTACCTGTAATCCTGATAGGTGCTCAAGGTGGTTGTTAAACTCTAAAACAAACAAAGGACTGCATATTATTTGCAGTAGAAAAATAAAACAGAATTTGTAATGAAGTTTCCTTGAATTTCATGCATATTCTTATTATAATTTTTCTCTTTCAGGACCCAAGGCTAAGCAATTAGAAGGCGATGAGTGCCCTCTCCATGTAAAGCATCCACCTACAGGAGAAGAATTTGCTCTAGGCTGCGGTGTCTGTCGTAACGCCCACACCTTCTGAATTCTCTTGCTTCCATAACTGATATGATTTCTGTTCTGTACATAAATCTGTGAGGACATGCAAATCATCGAGTACTCTGTACATAATTCATCAACATTTCATTGCTGATAATGATGTTCAGCTCTCCTAGTTTAGAGCAAAGCAGAGATGTTTTTACCTGAGCGTTGGTTATACAACCAAGAAAAAAAAATTATATATATATGAGCTTTGCCTTTTGTACCAAATACACAAGCTTAACTTCATTCTGCCACAATGTAAAAGGATTTGCTGTCAAGTGCCATGTGTACTCTTTACCCTAATGTCTCGGGTATGAGTCATTTAGATGCAGAAGTGTTCAAAGATTTTCATGATTCCACCACCTTCCATATTTCTTCAGAAATATTTGTATGTTGTACATGTGTGCGTGTATGTGTGTAGTGTCAATGGTCAGTGTGGAAATAGCACAGTTAAAGAAAGAATTGTATGGAAAAAAATGAGTTTCTTATTGTGAATACTGCTGATCACAGGAATTACTTTTCATTTTTTATTGAAATATTTTTATTTTGCTGTCAGTGTCACATTTTAAGCTTTTTTCTTTTTTTGTTTTGGTGAAACACAGACATAAGTTTTTTATCTTAAATAAACTTTATATAGCAAGTGGCTATGATGATCACATTACGTTATTTCTCAGGTATTCAGATATTAAATAAAATGAAATTTAAAAATGCAAATTATAGAAAAATAATAATTGGTCCATAATTTTACCAAAATTCTTTTGGGTGAAAATAATCAGCATTGTATCAGTTATCTGTGTGCATTGTCCCTTATAATTCCCAAATTCCCAGTTATGAGTTATAAAGAAGCTGCTGAGCTTAAATATAAATCTTACATTTTTACTGTTTTTCAGATTTTGTTGAGTGACAATTAGGACTCAGAATTTTACTGTGAAATTCTGAGAATGCTCTGAATTTTGATAAAATTTGTTGCACGTAAGTCTTAACAAAAGTTAGCTAGATGCATGCTTGATAAGCATCCATAGTATGTATTCATGTTGTGTGTTTCTCATTGAGAAGTAATTTTACTCTACAGTATTATAAAATGTGTCATTTTTTTGGAGATATTTTGGCCAGTTAAATTTGTTTAATGCTAATATCAAATGCATTGACATTCCTAACTTATTCAATGATTCTGTATAGAAAAGAAGCATTTCTTTGCATAGAAGGATTATAGATTGGTGGAATCAAAATAGTTAAATGAGTCTATATATAGTATTTAGAATCAGCCATTTTTAAGCTTATTGAATAAAAATTCAACAGTTCTTTGTACTTAGAATTGAGTTTGCCAAAAACTGTTATCAGTGGTCATGGGATCTATTCATATGTACTGCATGTATGAGTTTTAGTTGTTACATTGAGCTTTTGTACATCTCCTGCTGTTTGAATTCCATTTTATGTTGGCATTAATTTTCCTTGCATGTGTGTGCACCTGTGCTTGTGCTATTCTGAAGGCTGTTGTAGACATAGGATCCAGTCATTGGCATTTCTTCTGTTTCAGG
The DNA here is from genome assembly GCA_039090855.1 of Macrothele yani. Classification (NCBI taxonomy): domain Eukaryota; kingdom Metazoa; phylum Arthropoda; class Arachnida; order Araneae; family Macrothelidae; genus Macrothele; species Macrothele yani. The sequence continues at coordinate 48,720,461 of CM077004.1, forward strand.
TGACTAATGAAAGTCACATGCTTGGCTTAACTGACATTCAATAGAGCTCAAAAGGTAATGCATATGAAATGCTGTATTTTGGTGCCTCACTCCTGTTGCATTTTGACTGCATGATTTTGGACTTGTGTTGTTTGTTTTTCCTGTAAACACAACATTCTCTGTACTTGTTTGCATCAAAAATTGAAAAGTACTGTGTTACTAAGTTTTCTTGAAAGGAAATATGATTAGTATCATTTCATGTGTTATTGCACTGAGTGCATTCATGAAGTTCTGCTTTTTCAGCATTCAGATGTACCTGGTTATTTTATTTTGCAATCTTTTTGCAGCAAATTCAATTTAGATATATGTGCAGAAAGGCTAAAAATTGTCATGTTGAAAAGCAAGCTGTGTGCATGTAGTTAATTTTCCATTTTCTTAGCACAGAACGGATTTTAGTCAAGAGTCTACTCATTATTTGCACTTCTCTGTATGTTTGCTGCATAAATTTCTTTGTTTCAGTTTCCTTTTTGTGTGCATTTCTGTGTGTTGCACTTTCTTCTCACAATATCTAGGTGATTAAGTGCACAACTTGTGTGTCATTTTTTAGTTAATGTAAAGGTTAGGCATAAATAGTTTACCTGTATGTGGTAAACTTTTTTAGGGTTATGATGACAAGAAGTCCCAAGCCATGCGTGTAAAACAACAAAAGTGAGGCATCAAAATACAGCATTTCGCATGTGTCACACTTGGGTTATACGGAATGCCACTTTCATTGAGCTAGTATTGCTGGATTTACCAGTTAGTCGAAAATGAAGGAATGTAGGTTATAATTAAAGCAGTCTATTTCATACTACAGTATGGTTGGTGGATGGTGAGAGTTAAGTCGTGTCTATTTTAATCGTGCAGTGCAAGGTGAGGATATTGCTTGTGTTTTTCATAGTTTTGTTTACAATTATAATAATTTTTCAAAGTAATTTTGTTGATTACACGGCAGATGTGATTTGTGATTCTAAGAAAAAAGCATCTTCGGGGTACCTCCCCCCACACACACACACACACACACACTTTGCAAATAAGTGCATTTGTCTCCATTTGGTCTCGTTAAGAAAAAGCAATAAAAGAAAGTGGAATTGTCTCACCATTATGTGTTTGATCTCTCGTGACGTATGAATTTTTCGTACAATGTTCATATTAATTTCATTTTCAGTAGAAACAGTGTACTCTTCAAAATTCACTTTAGATATTTACTGCAAAGTATGTTTTATGCCGTGCAGAAAATACTGTAAATTTTTGCAATTAAAATTTTTGTGCAAATTTATTGGAAAATTCTTAAAAAAAAATTCCTGATTAAAAATTTTTTTAATATTTAAAATAGTAAAAAAATGTGCAGCTGTAAGAAATCAAAACAAGAAAGTCACCTGACAGCAAGAAAGAACTCTTGTTTTAAGAATTTTGTAATAAAATTTCCATGGCTTTTAATTTAGGAAATTAACAGTATTTTGGGGGTTTGCATGAAACCTGCTTGTCAATTATGGTAGTGTATACTGTTCCTACTAAATATGAAATTTATTGTGTTTTCTAGAAATCCTTTAAAGTGCATGCTCTGGAACATAAAGAACTGCACTAAGATCCATATTGGAGGGTAGTATAATTTTGTTTAATTCTAATTGATAAACATAAAGAGTGTGTGCAACACTGTTTTATATCTCCTGCAGAAGACTCTCACACCTCTGTGTGACATAAATGAAAATGAGAGAAAAAGAAGCTAATTTTTTTTAAAGTAATGCTCAGCACAATTGAGGTTTGAGTTCCAACTGATACTGTTAATATAGCCAGAATTTTTTATTTATTTTGTCAGTTTGAGATGGTCAAAAGTACTGTGATAATGTATGTATTCTTGTAAGTACTGAAAGTCTTTTTTTTTTTTTCTTTCTTTCTTTCTATATTGCATTCCATGTGGTGTTCTATCTTTGCTATCTTAAATATTAGTCATTTTCGTGTGAAATTTTGCTGCAATCAAAAAAACTTCTTTTCTCCCCCTGTTATGTGAACTTCTTTCCATTTTGGAATATCTTTACACTGCTGAAAATAAGATCTGAATAATTTCTTAGCAGTCTTGGCCACTGAGTTACAAAAGACTTAATTTCACGATGCTACTGATATTTCTGAGATTTAATGAATTATTTCATGTAATGGAATCACAGAAGATTTTTGAGCAGTTCTGTAGTTTAATCCACATAAAAAGTGTCTTCATCTGTGATATTTAGTTCCAAAGTTTCTCTGCAAGTTTTTCTCCATAATGTTAATTTAGCTGTAAGAGCTGTACTTAATGCATTGTAATATAACAGCTTTTCACTTTTCATACCTGAATGCTCCAATTTCATCTGTGGTATATACACATAAAAAAAAAATAATAATAAAAAAAATCATTGAAGTATATATTTACCATGCCATGATGATAAATGTCATTTGTTACACATCTGTACTGAATGTAGCAGTGAATTTTTCCTTACAAAAGTTGTATGTTTGAGAGAATGTATTGTTCTGATATGATTTGTGTACATGTACATGAAAAGTGCTGCTTCCACTGTGGCATTTAATTTCATCTTTGTAAGTAGTGCAAATTGACCACATATTTTTCTTGTAATAAACGGCATGAACATCTGTAAGACATTTTTTTCCTACTGGTCTATGTGTGAATTTTTTTCCCCCACAGGCTGTGTTTCCAGATATCAGTTCATAAAAAATGCATACATTTGACTTTACTAGACAAAATCAGTATTCACTTGAGATATTTTCGTACAGTTCTCTTTTGCACGCATTTGTAATCTCTTGTAACAGGTAAAACCGATCTCTGTACCTTCACTTTCCACCATGAAGCTCTTGACAAAATTTGATCATCGTCACATACCACTCCGTGACAATGATCAGATTGTAGAAACAATTGTACATGTACCTGTAAAACTGTTTTTAGTAAGGTTCGTATGGCCCCTGGAATTTGGTTTACCTTTTTTCCAGGCCTGGAAAATCCTTGATTTTTCATATTTTTGTGAAAGGTCGAGGAATAGTCTTGGAGTTTTTTTCTTGCAATGAAAAATGCAAAGGCCGTTCCATAAAAACTGAGAGTAATTTTTTTTTTTAGTTGATGACAGTGCGAAGGGGGAAATAACCTGCAGACGACTAACTAAATTAAGGAAGTATCTATGGCAACAGTTATTAGCCATACCACATGATTCTGGTTTAGTTATTGTGCAGTTGTTTAAGGTACATCTGCATTTTGCCATACAGCAATGGAGGTGAGTGATTCAGAGTTAAGAAGTGAAATGCGTTGTGCGATAAAATTTTGCTGTTGTTTGGGTAAAACGGTTGATTTAATGAAAAAAGCTTAGAAAAATAAATATTTGGGTTTATCAAGGATTTTTAGATGGCGCCATGATCAGCAGATCTCGCTCCTAGGCCTGATAGACCTGAAAGTGTTGTTACGGAGTGTATTAACGCTATTTTTGCAATCCTGCAAGATCGATGAATGACGTGTGAAGACATAGCAGCGTCAACTAATATTTCAAAAAGTCTGCATTCTACATGACAAATTACTGCTGCATCATGCGTGTTCCAGATGGGTACCTCATCACCTGACTAGAGAAAAATTGTTAGCCAGAGTTAAGGTGTGTCATGCAAAAACAAATTATTGCAAAGGATCCAAACTTTCTAGACACGGTAATAACTGCTGATGAAACATGGATGCACTATTTCGAATGCCTCACGAATTGCACAACTTGTGTCTGGGAACACATGGGCTTGCTTTTTGCCTAACCTTAACAACTCTGAAGGTGATGATGATTTTCTTTGTGATCATAAAGGTGTAGTCTACCAGCATGCCATTCCTCCACAAATTATTATCAGTGCAGAACATTACATTTCAATCTTGAAGCGTCTGCGATGACACATGTCGATTAAGCGACCGGAACTGGTGGATAAGTGGACCTCCCACAATAATAACATGGCTGCTTGTGTTCAACAGTTTCTTACAAAATGCAGTATTGAAATCGTGTCACGGCCTGCTTACAGTCCTGACCTCACAATGTGATTTCTGGTTGTTTCCAACAATGAAGAAGTTCTGTGGTGCAACATTCAACTCAGATGTTGACGTTATTCAAGCTGTACAGGGGTCGATAAAGCAGCTTCCACAAAATGCCTTCGCCTCATGCTTTGAAAAGTGGACTGAACGATGGGACATTTGCGTATCACCCAAGGGGAAGGTACTTTGAGAAATAATAACATATTTTGCTCTGAGTTTTTATGGAACTGCCATTGTAGAATTGGTCAAAATGTTTGGATTGATTGCATCACTTTGTACTAGCTCACTGCGGAATCTGCTCAATGATGTAACTTCCTGACGTGGAATGTGGAGACATGATTTCATCTCGTGTTATGCTGGAATGCAAGATGTTTGAGTGACATATTTTGAGTACTCTTGGTTTGTGGCATAGAAGTTGTTGTTTTCAGGTTAGAATCACAACAGTATGTGAAAACCTTTCTGCAAATTCAAGATGGCTGTTCCTTCTAGCATGCACTTTCCTCACTAAGGAGGTTAATATCTTGCCTTCCTGCTGCCAATGCATATTAGGAATAAATGACTCTAGAATAGGGAATCTTCAGTCCCATGGCAAAATTGTTTTGTATTAATTGTACTAGGTTCCAGATTACTTCATATAAGTTTTACACAGAGCAATTGTTATAAGTGGAAATTTTGTCACTTTATTGAAGTTTAAACAGACACTGAAGAACACTCTGTGACAATGGAACCCATAGAACTTCATAAGAACTAGGACAAGCCGCCAACAGTAACCGATAACTCGATACAGTTAGCAAATTTTGAGCAAAGCTATTACAAAATGTAAGCTCATTAAGGCGTCTATTATAACAAATTAAAAAAAACGAACGCGTAAAATTTATGACTTCCAGATCTTTTGTGGAGATTTCTACACTGCCGGACAATTGTGAAGGACGGATGACAATAGCAACGATAGCAACCATAAAATGGGAGGCAGGAAAATGTGGAAATTAGCATAAGTGCGGGATACAGTAAGATGTGTTGTGCGTATGCCAATTTTGGTTTGCCGAACTTGTTCGTGACGTCATAGCGCTGATAAGAGATATAAAGGATTTGACGCGTATTGACCGTTGTTGTTCAAACCCAAAGTTGAAAGGAAAAGAATCAATTGACGAACTTGCAATTTTCAGTATGTCTTCCCGACATCACCTAGGTGATTTTACGCATGGCCGTATTATTGGCAAGATTGAAGAAGCGCGAAAAATAACAGATGTTGCCAGGGAGTTCGACGTCAGCCACAGTGTTGTTTCAAGGCTTTGGAAATCATTTCAAACAAATGGAGAGTGTAGCAAACGTCGCGGGGAGGTCGTGTTCGCAGTACGACACCTGCAGAAGATCGGTACATAGTGCTATCAACAAAAAGACACCGGCGCAGCACAGCTAGTGATGTAGCAAATCAGTTATGGCTACTACTGGCAAGCGGATCTCTCGGAAAACTGTCGCCAGACGTTTGCATGAAGGTGGACTATACGCCCGCCGTCCTGTTGTGCGCATCCCATTGTCCAGACGTCACCGTACCGCCCGTTTGCAATGGTGCCATCAACATCGAAATTGGACTGATAACTACTGGTCTGCTGTCCTCTTCTCAGATGAGAGTAGATACAGTCTATCGTCTGATTGTCGATGACAACTGATCTGGCGTGATAGTGGTACTGCATATTGTCCAGCAAACATACAGGAAAGGGACCGATATCCGACATGTAGTGTCATGGTATGGGCTGGCATCATGATCAATGGCCGTACGTCCCTCTATGTGCTTCCAACTGGGACTATGACTGGCCAACGATACAGTAATGACGTTCTGCTACCTCATGTTCGCATGTTCCGTGGTGCTGTCGGTGATAGATTCATTTTCATGGACGACAATGCAACATGTCATGGAACAGTCGCTGTCCAGGAGTGTCTTGAGAGCCAGGATATTCAACGCCTCGTATGGCCAGCACGTTCTCCAGATCTGAATCCCATTGAAAATGTGTGGGATGCTTTGGAGAGGAGTCTTGCTGGTCGCCAATGCCCTCCAATAAACAAGGACACCCTCATCCGTGCACTGACGGAGGAATGGGATAAATTACCCCAACAGCTGCTTGATAATGTTGTGCAAAGCATGACACGACGTGTGGAATCTTGCATCGCCCTCCATGGTGGCCATATCCCGTATTGACATCTTACGCCGGAACGCCTGCGGACGGTAATTGCATTTTTTTCGCGTTTACGTATTCTGCACAAAATGGCCTGTTTGTCCCTTGAACACGTTCCAAAGCCTTCTGGATTTCAGAGCACAATAAATTGTCTTTCTTGTAATGTCCTGGCATTCTGACATTTTATTTCACTTGGCATCCAACCACATTTACTTTTTTATGCGCTATATAGCCGTTTATGATCCGTCCTTAGCAATTGCCCAGCAGTGTATAATCTCCATAAAAGATTTAACTCTAAAACTAAAATCATCTGCAACCATTGAATTTAGAGTGAGATATTTTTGCATTACATTACTTCGTTGGGATTCAGACATGTTTGCAATATCTTGAGCAGATATCTGGAAATGGCGTAAACATTTCCAATGGAGGTCTGCCGTGCTCACCAAGTGGATTAACCATTGCTTTAAGTTCCTGTTGTCGTTGGTACCAATACGGATTTAGAGCCCCAGAAACACGTAATTTAGAGCCCCAGAACAAAAGGCTTTTTATTAATCTGGGATTAGTTACAACTTCATTTCCGAGCTCCTCTACAGTTCCGCTGAAATCAATTTTTTTTCGCAAAAACAGATCCTTAATGAGTCGCTTCATGGCGTTGAATTGTGTTAAGAATAAGATATCTGAATCTAGGATCTTGAGCAAATTGCTGGTCTCAATAACACGTTAAATGATCAGCCCACTGTCGAAATGTTGGCGTGTTTTCTGGTGCTAGAGTTCTATCGATGCGATCAGGTTTGCCGTCGGGAAACAGGTGTGGGAAGGCCATCAGAATATATCCATGAAACGTAAATTCACTGACTGGGGTGTTGCCTAATGTTGGCCAACCAACAGTCAATGTTGCGAACAATTTGTTCCTGTCGTTGGCGCTCATGCAAAGGTAAAAGTGTTTCAGTTACACAGTCGCTGCCAAACTTTTCGTTAACGAATCCGCCACTGTGAACATGATACAGCGATTCAGAAATGTCTCCGTCCTCAGGCAATGACTACAGCGCATCATTGTCAATGCGTACATCACGGTATAAATAATTTTGTTGCCGAAGCCACTGTAAAGCTTTTAGTACTTTTTGACGACGCACCCGGAAATCCTTGTAACCCTGAGCCCCCTTGCTTATGCACAAGTACAACACTGATATTAGACGGAATTCGCGGGAGAGAATCAGCTATGTCTTGAACATTTTGTTCTAGGTTAACTACGTTGCCTCGATACCGATGCTGGCCATTTGAACCACAGGCATGCAATTGGTATACTTTTAGAACAGGTTGAATGCGTGTGATTAGCATTTCTTTTAACACAGTTGAGTGCACAACGATCAGGAGGTACTTCAGCCGGCATCATATTGTTTTCACGTGTATATTTTGTAGGGTATTTTGGGCATTTGTTATTTTGAAGAGCGTCTGTGAGGTATAAGCCATGACACGATGCGCATTCAAGAAAATTATTTCTATCTAAAACATTAACAAATTCGTCAGCAAAATTTTTATCAGTTTCTAAGCGTTGCCACGTGCGAACGCAATGAGGTTGCTGAATGCATGTCAGTGCCTTGCGAGCAGCCTCTCTGCTTTGTTGGCCAAGATTAGGCAGAGTAGGAGGTTGAAAATAATGAACATCAGCAACACTTCCCACTTGTTCAGCCTCTCTCTGTTGGAATGGTCTTGGCAATTGTGGAATTGTTGTGTCAAGTCTCTTGCATACGTCTCGCACGAACAGTTCGTAGACTTAAATTTTATCCAAGAGCTCGACGTGGCATTTATGATTATCAAAGAAGAAAAAACGAGATTTTAATTGTGACTATTGAATGTAAACAAGTGTAATGAAGACTCAACGAACCGACAAAGGACGTCATGTTGCCCGCCTCGATCGAGACCAGCAGTTAGTTAGATTAAATAAAAAGAAAACTGACTTAACGGTGCCAATTCTAACATTTTTCTTGTATCCACAATGTGCTCGGTTTCCTTTTTGATCAGTTTGAACCAAAATAATTTCAAATTGACGGCAAAAGAACTAAAAAACTTCAGCAAAATTGTGACTATCGAATGTAATGATCAAGACACCACTGGCTCTGCCGCCACAGGTCACAGCTAATCTGTGGTGTGACATCACAAGCAGGCAAAACAAACTAAATTATACCGTTGATAAAACAGTAAGCTTGTGTATCATCGATAAAGATTTGAATTACTCATTTTATCTGTTTATACACTTAGAAGCTTTTGTTGCATTGGTTTCAAAGCAGCTTCTTTTTGCGGCTGCGTCGTGCCTGCACATGACGTCATTTGCAGCACGGGCAGTGACTTATGGCGGCCAATGCTGCGTGGATAGGAGTGGTGTCTCCAGTAATATAATCTCCTTGATCCAAACAGAACCTGAACTCTAGATAATTCGGGAAACCATTACGATCAAGGAGGTTAGAAGTAAGAGAGGTGGCAACAGCCCCTCTCCCTGTGCTTCTGGCGTGGCACCACTTTTTATCGGCTGACTACGCCAATGCGCCCAACCTGAGAATCTGCTGTGTATCTCTATGGGGAAATCGCGATTTTGAACGGGTTTTTGAACTCTTACTCTACCCATACAGGCATGGAAAAAATTGAGGCTGAAATATTCATTCCCATAATAAATTTCCAGAAAAAACAGGAAAATATGTGTTGGTATTTCTTTAAAAAATTGAACGAAATAATGATTTTTTGAGCGGAAGTGCATACTGCCCATGTGCAAGTAACCATGTTTAAAATATAACCAAAAGCAAGCCTAATGTTAAGAAATAAGAAGTCCGAAATATTCCATCCTTGGTTTGCATGCGCTAAGCAAAACTGCTTAAGCCACAGGAAGTGACGTCACGTTCCTGAACTCTCGCAGCGCAGACTCCCACCACCTCAGAGAGGACAGAAACAGCTGCTCTGTTTTGGCTTCACTCAAAACGGGTCCCTTCACCACTTCTTCTAACCTCCTTGGTTACAATGTTTCTGATTCTCTGCTATGCAGTTTACTTGAGTTGAGTTCACATATGCAGTTCAGTTCACTTGAGTTAAAAATACAATGTCACTCTCAGCATAGTGGATTTTTTCAATTTTTATTAAAATTGGTCGTTTTCTAATGGTCATTATTTTTATATGGCACGACAAATCACCGTGCCATGTCCTTCCCGTTCTCCGTGGCAAGTGTCGCCGCGATCTGCTGAAGATCTTCGGAGGAGATAGGTAACAAACGACCCCTTCTCAAAACCCTAAAAAAAAAAAAGCATGTTTTTGGATGATTATTTCTCAATGACACGGAATTTCGGGAATTGGAAGGTGTCAAAACCTGACCATGGAATATGTCCACTCGCATGCAAAAGATCATGGTGATCGGATGTGTCTTCTCGTACCTATGCCCGGACAACGAATTGTCTGTATAGAGAGCTTTGCTCAATTATAAATTCATTAAATTAGAAGTAAAAAAAAATATATATAGTAAATTTATTCTTTTTTTTTAGTTAATTTCAACCGATTTGCAAAACATAAAACAAAGCCATATGATTTTAGCAAAAATTTAAGCTCCTGAAATTTATTCTCTGTAAATGCAGGGATCGCATTCCTCCTAAAATTCCTAATATTTTGTGACCCTCCTTAAATTCCTAAAATTATACCTAAAATTTGCTATTCTTCCTAAAATTTTCGTAAGCTTATTTATTAAAAATACAACCGTTATTAACGCCAATAAATTTACCATTACGGTAAGGTAAAAAGACTCTGTTATTGTAGAAACACAGCCTATATGCTGTGCTGCTGAAGGGAGGGGAAATGACGCCATCGAGATGCACTTGCCGGGCGGGCGCTCCACTTTTGTGCCTTCGAGCAGTTTTTGAGAGTAACAAGAGATCTAAGGGAAAAGGGAAGGGGTCATTTTCACCCCTGGTTTGCGCTTTGCAGACGAACTCCGTGGCACGCAGAAGATCGTACTTTATTTTTGGACATGCCTCGTGGAACCTCCTCTTTCTGCTGATGTTTTGTTATTGTAAACCGCAGGTGGGTGGAAGCAAAGAGGAAACATGTGGTCTCCTTCCGTAACCTCCGGTAATGACGATGGGATGGTAGCTAAGTGTTATCGTGCGGGCAGTAGAGCACGTGATCATTAACCTTCGGTCGTGCGACAGCGACCTTCGATGCGCAATGTATCTCGGCTCCGACTCGCTTTGACTGAACTTGCGTGAGATGCGTATGATAGTTTCTGGTTTTGCGTCTTTTATGGTGTTCTCTGTGCTGTGTGCAGGTTCAGTTCTCTAGTGGTGACTTCCTTTTCTTTTTTTTTTTTTCCTATCTTCTGCTTTCATTTTCTGGTTAGTAATACAAGTGTTTAAGATGCCTAAATCCAAAACGAAATTTCAAGATGCGTGGCTCGCCAAAGAATTGGACGGAGTGAAGTTGAAAGAATGGTGTTCTGCAACTGAAACAATATTTTCTGCTAAGTGTATATTGTGTTCAGAAATTTTCAGTGTTTCTAATAGTGGCTTTTCACAAGTAAAAGCGCATCATAAAGGGAAAAAACATTTGCAGAAATTTCAAAGTAAATTTCAAAATAAGTCCATCCTGTGAAAGCCTTTGGAGGACGGGTTCTTCAGCCCAAAACAAATATTAGTTACTGAGTCATGATTTACAGTTGGCTAAAGCCGAAGCATTATGGGCCATGAAAGTTGCTAAGGACAATATGTCTTTTGTTTCATGCACTGAAACAGTTGAACTTTTCAAAGAAATGTTTCCTGATTCTGCTATTGCAGCCAAAATGCAACTTAAAGAAAAAAAGTTGCTTATGTGATATCACATGGATTGTCAAAATATTTTGAAAAGGATTTGAAAAAGACATTGCATCTAGTAGCCCAGGAAAGGTTACTATAGCATTTGATGAAACTACAAATACACAAGTGAAACGGCAGTTGGATGTGTATCTCAGGTACTGGTCTTCAGAAATAAATTCAGTTTCTTGCCGATACCTAACAAGCGTTTTTCTGAGTCATGCAACAGCAGATATTTTGCTAAAAGAAATTCTTGATGTGTTATCATCCTTCAATATTTCGTTGAACAGAATTATTTGTGTATCCATGGACAGCCCATATGTAAATAAGTGCTTTTACGCAAATTCAATGAAGTTGTAAAACAAGAAACAGGCCAGAAATCTTTGGAACTAGGTTTTTGCAACCTGCATGTTGTTAGTAATGCATTTAAAATTTTTTTGACAAGCTTAAATATAGATTTTGACAAATTTGCTACTGATATGCATTACTTTTTAAAGAGTAGTGCTGCAAGACCAGAGGATTATAAATCTGTCGAGGATATAACATTGGTCACAACCAAATTTCTTTGCGTCATGTCAGCAACAGATGGTTAACCGTTGGTTCTGTAGCCCAGAGGCTCTTAGATTAATGGCTAAATATTACAGAATATTTTTTAAACTTCTTGCCATCTCAAAAAATATTTGAAAAACAACTACGCAATTCGGCAAGGTATAAAAGAATTCACTGTTTCCTGAAAAATGAGCTAACTCCTTGCTATTTAGCATTAATTTCATTTTCACACCAAAATTTTGAAAAGTTTTCATTATGTTATCAGAGTGAAGAACCAAAAATACACCAGTTATATTCTGATTTAAATACTTTAATGAGAAATGTTATGGCTCAGTTTATCCAAGATGATGTTATTGCAAGGAAATTTGGAGAAGACCTAAAGAATGTAGATTTTGAAAACAAAAATTCATGGAAAAAACTAGGGGAGTTAGAAGTTGGTATGAAGACAAAAAATCTCCTCAGGAATGTTCAGGAGACCAGGCAGAAATTATTTCTCTTAGATGTAAGATCATCACTAATTGCAACCACAAAATATTTAAAGTCAAATTTGCCATTCTGCTATCAAAAGCTAAGAGACATAGAAGTTTTAAAGGTAAAAGAACCAAAGAAAGAGTCAACTCAACTTTCAGTCACTGAAGGACTTTCAGAAATAACCAGAATTTCAAGTGTTTTGCATCTTTCTGAGGAACAAATTGATAGAGTAAGAGAAGAGTGGAAACTTTTAAATTGCGATAAGCCAACTCTGATGAACTAGTGAAATTTTCAGAGGAAGGGCATATTCCAGTGCGGATTGATCATTACTGGCATAATATATTTAGTATTAAAGAATCTAGCGGAAAAGAAAAATACTCAAATCTTGCTAAACTCATCAAGTCAATTTTAGTTTTACCTCATGGTAATGCTGATGCAGAAAGGGGATTTTCGGTTAACACTGCTCTGTTAAGGAAGGACAAGGCTAACTTAAAAGACTCAACTATAACATCATTAAGAATAGTTAAAGGGGCCATTAAACACTATGGATGTGTAAGTAAAGTTCCCATAACAAGAAATTTGTTAAATAGTGTTTGTGATTCACATAAATTTTATAAAGAGTATGTTGATAAGCTGAAGGAAGAAGAATCACAAAAGGTAAAAGAAAGGAAGCAGAAAGAGAGGGAAAATAAGGAAAAGCAGCTAGAGAAAAAAGAAAAGCTGAGTTTGATGACAAAATAAAAGAAAATGATGCAGAAATAAATAGGCTTAAAAAAGATAAAGAAGCCTCCCTAGCAGTAATTCAAGAGGGAACAGAAAGAATGAGAAAAGCTGTAGAAAAACAAAATACTGTTGAAATAGCAGTTGCCTCTAACTTGATCATACAAGGTTCAGCTGAAATAAAGAAAACTGAAAGTAAATTAGTTGTGGTGGAAGCAGAAAAAGATAGGCTTATCAGGAAAAGGTTAAAACAATAATATGAAAAAAGTAATTCAGTGAACAATTGTACATAGTTCTTGGTTTTCAATTACCTTTTTAGGATATTATAATTTAATGTGAAACCTGAAAACTTTACTGTGAAAATCGTGAATTGCTTCTGGTTCAACAGCATATTAATGTTCAAAGTGAAACTTGAATGTGGTAAATATACTTGAATATGATAATAACACGTGAAAAGATAAGAACTGAACATTAGAAGTAAATCATACTTAAACTTTAGACATTAGATGTTATGCAAAAAATTTGGGTGTGAACTTCGACCATATATACTAATGGACTGCGCATTGGCAATAGCTGCATCAAAGCCGCCATGGCTCCAACATTGGGCACGTCATCATCAGACTCCAAATTTCGTGTAAAAATGCTGTTATGATTACTAATTTACGCTGCAGAACTTCAGTGTTTTCGGTGTATTCTGTGAATGCGCCTCATATATAATGAAAACTCTTCAGGTAAGTTTACTTATGAGCTATATACATGCATGATCGGGTTGTTTACATTTCGTGATTTATAATGTGATGAACATTTGCGAAGAATTTGGAACATGCATTCCATTTTTTTTCCTTAAGTTACTATATTTTTATATCAATAGCTGCAAGTTTCTGGTTAAGTAATTGAACTTTGTTGACTTAGGTATTTATTTCGTTTCTTACCCATGAAAAATCATAGAACTTCCTTTACTATATCGCTCAGAGCAACCATAAGCACAGCAGGTGTAACCCATCTTTTTGACTGATGTCATGTGATTTTATGTTGGAGCCAGAAATTTTGATGTCATGCGCAGTCTATCAGTATATATGGTTGAAGGGTGTGAAGCAAACTCTTTACAATGTATACAAAGTTGTTTTACTAGATGTATACAAATATACATCTAGTTTTTATTGAAATACACTCCTAAAATTTTTCTAAAAATTCCTAAAATTCTTACCTAAAATTTTCCAGAAGTATGCTATGATCCCTGTAAATGTGTGTGTGAACCCAGTAAATCAGATGTAAAGGGCAGAATTGTCTTCTCTTTAAAGCTGTCAGTTAATTTAATTTTTCTTACAATAATTTCTAGTCTGCAGATATCTTTCAGAACAGACTGCCAGTGGTGAATTTTTTTACTTCTGAGCGATTTATTATCAATTATGTTCGTACACTCCTTGAAAAGCCCTTGGTAAAAAAAAAGTTAATTTTCAAGTCTGTGAAAAAGTTTGACTCCAAAAATAGTACTTGAATTATTATTTGTTTTTGCTTTTCAAGTGATGATACAAAAGAGCATGTATAAAATAATTGTTTGTGCTAAAAAGTTGTATAGGAGATTTCTGTGTAGTTTCTACAAAAACACCAAGCTGATCAAATAGCACAGAACTTGCATTCAACTCAGGGGAGCAACATGGACAGCTGGTACGTTGGCTATGAAATCAATAGTAGTAAAACGTCAGCCATGGGAGTACAATAAGTGGAATGATGTATTAGCGAATCATGATGGGCTTCTGTTGATTGGGGTTAGGAACAAGTTCTTGCCAGAAGGTGAATAAGAAAAATAATGTTCCCTTTCAAAATATTCAATAAAATAAAATGATTTTGAAAAACACCAAAACAGAGGGTCAGGGTGTAACATGCAGGTCATTGAAGGTGTGCCTGCGCCAGCTAAGTTTAATGTCGTTTGAACTTCCTAAAATAGCTACTTACTGACCAACCGACAGTACACAAATGTGATAATTTGGTTTTAAAAAGTGCTTGAATTTATTTTGATTGGAAGAGTATTAACCTTGTATTGTTCTTGAAAGACCTCTAAATACCAGGAATATTTGTAAGAAAACCTAGTCTAACAGCACATAGGCTTTCATAGTGATTAACCTTCAAAGCTTCTACAATAGCTCATAGTCTTTCACCATGATTAGCCTCTAAAAGCCTATTCCAACATACAAAACAATCTTTCTGAAGGATTTGTAGTTGAACATAAAAAGTAACAATGTGAATAATAGTGGTGGCACACAGCTTATGAGAATTTGTCAAAAGTTCTAGTTGAATTTAAATATAATAAATTCAAATTTTTAAGATGACAGTCCGTGTTTTGGTGTAAATATGACAAGGATGGTAAGTCAGGTAATATCCGAAAACTTGAAAATTTCATCGTCCCGGAGCAAAAATCGAACCTGCGTCTCCCACATAGCACCCAGGTGTGCTAACAACTACACCACCCAGAATGACCAAGCTTATTAAAGTTTCTGATTAATTTGAATATAACCATCACAGGATTCACTAGTCGAAGCAACCGGCATTCATGTTTAGTGAATCTGGAGGTTAAGAATCCTATCCCGTGATTGCCTGGAGGAGCAGATAATTCGTGAATAGAGTACGGGATTGTACCATACAATACAAATTTTGAAGATTACAATCCGTTTTTGGTGTAAATATGACAAGGATGGTAAGTCAGATAACATCCGAAAATTCCGTCATCCTGGATCGGTAGTCGAACCCGCATCTCCCAGATAGCGCCCAGGTATGCTAACCACTACACCACCCAGAACAATCAAGATGGCTATATTCAAATTAGTTGGAAACTTGAGACTTGGTCGTTCTGGGTGGTGTGGTTAGCTTACCCGGGCGCTATCTGGGAAGTGCGGGTTCGATTCCCTCTCCTGAACCACGAAATTTTCAAGTTTTTGGATATTATCTGACTTACCATCCTTGTCATATTCACACCAAAAAAACAGATTGTCATCTTCAAAATTTGTATTGCATGGTGTAATCCCATTGTCCATTCATGAGTAAATTCAAATTAGATTAGGTTGCCTTTATTACATTCCTATCTACCAAACATAATTGGCTTTCCTTTTATTTGAGGAATGATGAGTGGAGCTTGTGGCTCTAAAGCTGTTCAGAAGGGCTGACATATTTAATTAGAAAGAAAATGGTGGTGATGTAGCATAGTCATTTCATTGTTTCCCCTTTATGGGTTGTTAAAACGCTGAACTTTTACTTGGGGGGGGGGCGCACTTCTGGTTCCATAATTTTTCTGTTCCAGATATACACAGTAGAGTCGCATTTTTCGTCAATAGTGCATTGCCAAAGAAAGAAGGCAAGTGTCGTGAGCTGGCTTGGAGTATATATAAGGTGTGTTGTATGCATTCTGGAAACAGATCACTCATTGCTGTTGTGGATAAATAGAGCGATTTATCAGATTTGCAAAAAAAGATTATCGGGTCGAGAGTAGCAGTATTTCTGAAACAGCGCAGTTTGTGAACTGCTGTGGTTAAAGTGTATCGTGATTGGAGAAATGGCCCCATTGCGAATAAGCGGGGTGGAAACTGCGGAGCACACTGTGCCATTGTTGTGAGAGGTGAACGTCGACTTCGGAAGTTTGTGAGGGCCGATCGACACACTACAGTGGAGCAACTCGCTGGCCGAATGAACCATGGGGCTACTGGAAGTGTGTCTAAAACAACAGTTCAGCGAACCCTGCTGTCTATGGGGCTCTGATGCAGACGGATGACCACTGCGCCTATGTTAACGAAGGTGCATCGGCAGAAAAGGCTTACATTTGCATGGAAGTATCGGAATTAGACCTCCGCTGATTGGCAAAGGATTGTCTTCTCCGATGAGTCACCTTTTCTGATTCATCGAACTGATGGACATTGGCGTATAAAGCGACAAATATCGGACAACAAACACTCTGCAATCATTGCTGGCAGAACACAAGGTGTTGGAAGCAGCGTTATGGTCTGGAGAATGTTTTCGTGGCATTCTCTGGGTCCACTCATACCTGTGGAAGGCACTATGGTCCGTAAGGGGTCCGGGTTCGAATCCCGGTCGGGCATGGATGTTGTGTTTGTCTTACGGCGCTGGCTCTCTCCCTTCCCTGGAACCAGGGACCCTAAATTCGGGACGGGCGACTGCTTATAGCCCATTGAGTTGCTCACGGTGGTCGTTAAACCTCCAACCAAAAAAAAAAAAAAAAAAAAAAAAAAAAAAGAAGGCACTATGGACTAAATTCGTTATGAATCCATCCTTACAGACCACGTTCGCCCATGCATACCGATTGTCTTCCCTAGAGCAGATGGGATCTTCCAGCACGACAATACGATGTGTCACACAGCTACAAATAACAGAGTGGTTGGAAGAGCACAACGCCGCCCCGGTGGCGCAGTGGTCTAAGCGATGGCCTCTGATCATTCGTCCGAACGGGGTCCGGGTTCGAATCCCGGTGAGGCATGGATGTTGTGTTTGTCTTACGGCACTGGTTCTCTCCCTTCCCTGGAACCAGTGACCCTAAATTAGGGACGGGCGACTGCTTATAGCCCATTGAGTTGCTCACGGTGGTCGTTAAACCTCCAATCAAAAAAAAAAAAAAAAAAAAAAAAGAGCACAACGAAGACTTCAAAGTACTTTCCTGGCCCCCTAATTTATCAGACTTAAACCCAATTGAGCATCTGTGGGACCACCTCGATCGTGTTGTTTGCTCTATGGATCCTCGAGCAGCTGTCCGCACTGCACACAGCGGTTACTCTGGATATTAGCTGGTGGTCACAATATGACTCGACTGTGTATATGCTTGCCTGTGTGTCCTTTTTTTTGGGGGGGGGGGAAGCAGTGTGTTATGTTGAAGAGGGATATCAGGAGGCTGAAGTTTGTGCTCAGCAGTATTTTTTTTGTATATACTGTGCTTCATAGTAAACAGCTGGATAAGAATTAATCCACTCAAAAGAAAACAATAGTATCTGAAATTCTTCGCAATTTCAATCTGAAAAAACATCTATGAGGCTGGGAATTTTGTACCGCCTCGTGCTGAGATCCACAACTAATCAATTGCTTCATCTTTGGTCCCAAAATTTGACTTCTTTCCACAGACAGGGAATGACTAGATCAAATATCACAATATTTCCTTAACAAAGCATTGCAGAATGTGGTTGGCTGTCTTCCAAATTCAGCTCTCTTCAGATCATCTTGTGGAATTATTCTATCTAAAACTCAGCTATATGATGATTATGATTTCTAGTGATATTCCTAGTATATATCTACACATTTACCTTCTAGGTGAGTAATCCCAGTAAGATATATTTTCTAAGCAGAAGATTGTAGAGAAACACATTGAGGTGTGGCTTGCTCAATTCAGATGGCATATCAAGCAAATTGATTCTGCTGGTTGTTGCTCGATTTTTAGAAATTTCTATCGTATACCATTATTTCAACAACACTAATTTGGACCAGTGTTGCTACGTGGTTCCGTTAAAATGTCTCGTACAGTTGACTTGATTACTCTAACTTCAATAAGACAAAATTCTTGATAACTCAAAAAAAAGTAAGATTTTCTGCACCTGTCCTATGCACATAATACACTGACGGAAAAAAGAAATCCCAACACCACGAAAAAATTGTTGTAGAGGAATGAAATGGCGGCAATACATTTGTATAGGTAACATATTTAATCGATTAAGGTTTCAAGATCACAGCTTAATGTAAGCGCGAGAAGAGCCATTTTAAATTTGAAATGCTGGTACATTAATAACCGGTGTAACCGCCAGAATGTTGAATGCAAGCACGCAAATGTTCATGCATCGTGTCGTACAGGTACTGGATGTCAGTTTCTAGGATGGAGTTCCATGCCTGTTGCACTTGGTCGGTCAATACAGTGACGGTTAATGCTGGTTGGGGGTGACGCTGGAGTTGTCCAATGATGTCCCATACGTGCTTGATTGGTGAAAGATCTGGTGATCTAGCAGGGCATAGCAACATGTCGACACTCAGTAGAGCATGTTGGGTTACAACAGCGGTATGCGGGCGAGCGTTATCCTGTTGGAAAACACCATCTGGAATGCTGTTCATGAATGGCAGCACAACAGGTTGAATCACCAGACCGACGTACAACTGTGCCGTCAAGGTGCGTGGGATAACTACGAGAGTGCTCCTGCTGTCATAGGAAATTGCTCCCCAGACCATAACTCCAGGTGTAGGTCCAGTGTGTCTCGGCCGCAGACAGGTTGGTTGCAGGCGCTCACCTGGCCTCCTAACCAACACACGGCCATCACTGGCACCCAGGCAGAACCGGCTTTCATCAGAAAACACAACAGATCTCCACTCTGTCCTCCAATGAGCTTGACACCACTGACGTCGCAAACGGCAGTGGTTTGGAATAAGTGGAATGCACGCTACAGGGCGTCTGGCTCGGAGCTGTCCTTCAAGTAACCGATTTGTAACAGTTCGTTGTCACTGTGGTGGCAACTGCAGCTGGAATTGCTGCCGCAGACGCGGTACGATGCGCCACGGCCGTACGCCGTACACGGCGGTCTTCCCTCTCAGTAGTGCCACGTGGCCGGCCGGAACCCGGTCTTCTTTAGGCAGTACCTTCCCTTGACCACCGCTGCCAACAATCATGCACAGTGGCTACATTCCTGCCAAGTCGTTCTGCAATATAGCGGAAAGAAAATCCATCTTCTCGTAGCCCTATTACACTACCTCGTTCAAATTCCGTGAGCTGTTGATAATGGCTTCGTCTTCTTAAAAGCATTCTTGACTAACATCAACACACTACGTCGAATCTCAACGATAACTAACGCTCACGAACGTTACAGCAAACCTGCTTTGCATGTTCCGACAGGCGCTACTAGTGCCACACGTATGCGCCGAGCGTGAAATTTGCATAGACGTCATCTTACAGATGTACTCTCACCGCCTACCAACTGTCATTTATCTAACACAACCCCTTCTTGGTGTTGGAATTTTTTTCCGTCAGTGTATGTTCTCAATAACTCGAACTTTTGGTACTTGAATTTTTCTCGCACTCTCTTTAGAATCCACTTGTCAAGTCCACTGTACCAATGTTTCAGCCTCATTAATTCGGACCAGGGTTGCTACATTGTTCTTTTAAAACTTCGTATCTTATACCACTGCTACAGCCACAATGATTTAGGCTACAGTTGATACGCAGTCCTCTTAAAATATCGTATCTTGCACTACTGTTTCAACTACATGAATTTGAACCAGGGTTGCTACATGGCTTTATTAAAACGTAACTTGCTTCAATTTTTCAGCTGTGTAAGTTTCGACAAGGGTTTATTGCTACATAACTCTATTTAAATGTCATTGTTGTACCAGTGTTTATGCCACGTTAACCCTTTAACGTCCAAAACGCCCGTGCGTACAAACGGCCATAGCCGACCTAAACGCCTGTCTAGAATGAGCCAGATTTCTTACATTTGCATGTTCTTCAAATTTTTCGACCTATGAG
Source organism: Macrothele yani (assembly GCA_039090855.1). Taxonomy (NCBI): domain Eukaryota; kingdom Metazoa; phylum Arthropoda; class Arachnida; order Araneae; family Macrothelidae; genus Macrothele; species Macrothele yani. Next base: position 48,740,747 of record CM077004.1, read on the forward strand.
GGATCAGCAGGAGTCACCCTCGGTCACTATTATTGTTATTAAAATGTGAACTAACAGACAAATTCGGGCGTTATGGTATTGGGAGTGATAAAAGATTTAGGAGTCATGGTCGTTAAAGGGTTAATCTGGACTAGGGTTACACAGTCCTATTAAAACTTCATATCTTATTCCTGTATTTCAGCCTTATTTAATTTGGACCACAGTTGCTACACTCTTGTAAAACTTTGTATCTTATACCAGTATTTCAGCCACAGTTGCACTGCTTGACAGAGAAAATGCCATACCACGAAGACGTGAACGCAGCGCCATTCAAATTGCAGGGTGGGTACACACTTACAAGTTATGCAGATGATTGCATTTGCAGGCCAATCACACGAACGGCGCGCTGGGTATGAGCGGACAACCAGCCCGTGAGGCCATTAGTCGAGGCGTCACGGCAGCAAGGAGTGAGTGGTTCTGATGTAACCGTGTCTGGAAAACGAACGAGGAGTGCCAATGCCGTTAAGACGCCGTCGTACGCAATTTGGTCAAACAGATGAGTTCACGAGAGGTGTCATTGTAGGCCTTCGTTACCGCCGGATGGTCCTTGCGTCGTATTGCAGAAGAAACTCAACGTGATATCACAACCGTCGGTCGCATTTGGAGACAGTGACCCCAGGAAGAATCTGTGCAAGGTCGTAGGGGGACCGGAGCACAGAGACAGACGGCCGAGCTCCTCGATCGTCGCATCCGACGTCATGCCGTAGCGGACCCACAGGCCACAACGGGCGACATTTTGCGGAGTGTACGGGGAGGCTTGGATGCTCCGATATCGACGCGGACAGTGTCACGCCAATTGGCTTCGTCTGGTTTTCTGTCCAGCCGTCCGTTGCGAAGGTTACCCTTAATAGCGAGCTATCGTTGTCACCGCTTGGCGTGGTGTCGCTCCAGAGCTGCGTGGGGTGCCGAATGGAACAGTGTGGTGTTCAGCGACAAATCGAGTTTCTGTCTCGCTACGGTTGATCGCCGTGTGAGAGTGGAGGCGACGTGGCCTACGGGCGGATTCCTCCGCCATTGTGGAGGCCCACACGGCCCGGAAGCGTGGAATCATAGTGTGGGATGCTATCGGCGCCAACAGCCGTTCACCGCTGGTAAGCATTACGGACACATTGTTGACACGCCGCTATATTGAGGTGCTGCGGCCCGTGGCACTACCGTATCTGCAGGGCATCCCAAACTCCGTTTCTCAGCAGGATAATGCCCGGCCGCATGCCGCTCGGATCAGTCTGAATGCTTTACACGGTGTGCGGGTGCTTCCGCGGCCAGCACGATCCCCCGACCTCTCGCCCATCGAGCATCTGTGGAATGCGATTGGACGTCGGTTGAGTACCCTCTCACCCCCACAAAATGGAGATGAACTGTGGACTCTGATCAACACCACATGGTCCACGATACCCAGGACTCTCGATGCCACGTCGGATTCAACGGCCAAATATATATCATCCTGCTATATGTTCGGCCACTGGAACATAGTCTGTATGTGGGAATTAAATCATTTGTTCAGAACCTACTTGGCTATATGTGTGTGCAGTTTGGCCTGTTTTCAAGCTTTCCTTCATGGTGTGGCATTTTCTCTGTCAGGCAGTGTATTTTAAAACTTAGTATCTTGTACCATAATATGGTCACAGCTCAGGTCTACTCAATTGAAATAGCACAAATATCTTCCATCAAGAAAATTATTTTCGGCCAGCATGCACAGTTTTTAAATTTCATCTCTCATACAGAGTCCGGTCCGCCTGCACTGTTCGGAATTTTAAAAATTCCGGGATTGAAAAGAGACAAACAAAAATTGTAGAAAAATGAATTCTTCAGACTCGAATCGTACTAATTTTACAGCTTAGCGCTCGATGAAAGTACGGATATAAACGATACAGCACAACTGGCAATCTATGTAGGAGGAGTCATCGCAACTTTTGAAATCGTTGAGGAATTATTGACTTATGACCACTGAAAGGCACAACAGCTGGAAAATATATTTTTGATGAGGCAAGACGTATCTTGGCAAAATTCGATATTCTGGAGGGCAAACTGTGGAATTACAAGAGGTAGAACCCCGGAGATGATAGGAAAACAAAGGATTTGCAAATCTAATGCTGAAATCAGTGCCTAATAATGTCATCTCATGCCACTGCATCATTCACCAACCTTGTCCATTATGTGTGCAAAGATATGCAACACGTAATGGACAAGGTTGTTTAAACAGTCAATTTTATAAGGTCCAAGGGGCTCAATCACGGATAGTTCAAAAATTTTCTTGCAGAATTAGAATCATTCAATAGTGACTTAATTTACTTCATGTTCGCTGGCTCAGCAAGGCGGCGACACTGGCCAGATCATGGGCACTGTTTGAAGAGATAAAGACCTGCATTGCAAAAAAAGGAAACGATTCAAATTTTATGAATGACGATCAGTGGTTGAATGACTTGGCATTCCTAGTAGGTATCACTAAATATGTTGCAGATATAAATGTGAAATAACAAGGGATCAACTTGCCCATGAACTGTACAAGCATATCCAATCGTTCGTGCAGAAGTTGCAACTGTTTCAGCAACAGTTTATTGTGAAAAAAGTTGCCGATTTTACAAAGTTATCAACAAGGCAGTCTGAGACAGTGAACCATAAAAAGTACTCCGAACTGATTGAGAAACTTAGTCGTGAATTCACTGAAAGATTTTCAGATTTCTAAGAACACGATGGTGGAATGAAGTTGTTTTTCAGGTCCATTCGGAACCGATGTCAATGATGCTCCTGATATGTTGCAGATGGAACTAGTCGCGATCAAAAATGACACACCATGAAGAGAGTATTCGTACAGTATGATTTGTTAACATTTTATAAAAAATATGTTCCCTCTGTTTCTTATCCAAATGTCTCAAAACACGTCCTTCGATGCATTGCACTGTTTGGTAGCACATATTGCTGCCAACAGCTATCTTCAAGGATGAAAGCCATAAAAACAAAAGCAAAGTCCTATCTGACAGACGAACATCTTACCGGAATTCTCCGCATCGCTACATCAAGTGTACGGGCAGACACAGACTACCTGTGTAAGCAAAAGCAATGTCAGACCTCACATTAACTGAGCATTTGGTTTAAAAACGAAAGAAAAGGTAATAAATTAAGTTTTATGTCAATTTTTTTGGAAATTTTCATGTTTAATTTTACTGCGGTTTTTTTTTTGGGTTTTTTTTTTACCGAATTCGCAGCAACCGTTGGCCCGCGAGTTCCGTGAAAAAATTTAAAGTGGCCCTTTACACAAAAAGGTTGGACAACCCTGTTATAGCCCATTGAGTTTCTCACATACAGTGGTCATTAAACCATCAGTAAACAAGAAAGTTGACACCGAATTTTCGGGTGTAATAAGCACGTCTTTTGAATCCGTTCTGGCCGCCCCGGTGGCGCAGTGGTCTAAGGCGTTGGCCTATGATCATTCGTCCGAAGGGGTCCGGGTTCGAATCCCGGTGAGGCATGGATGTTGTGTTTGTCTTACGGCACTGGCTCTCTCTCTCCCTTCCCTGGAACCAGTGACCCTAAATTAGGGACGGGCGACTGCTTATAGCCCATTGAGTTGCTCACGGTGGTCGTTAAACCTCAAATAAAAAAAAAAAAAATGAATCCGTTCTGACGCAAATTAAATTTATCAAAGCTATTCAAAGTCAATGGAACCGGTATGGAAAAAAATAGATCTGACCAAAGAAAGAAGATTTTCAATCGGGTTTTTAATCCCTCAGATATTGCTGTAAACGGAATCGTGAGCTTACTAACTTTTAGAAACAGAGATATCGACAAAAAATAAGATGTGACTTTACGTCCTCTGGTGGGAAAACCATGCATTATTTTCGGAAGAAAGTATTCTCAAAAAGTTTATCCGTATAAGCGGTATCGGCCGAAGAAAAAAAAATAATAGTCGAGTTTTCAGGAGCCCAGATTTGCAACAAATACTTCAGAAGCAGAAATTAACACATATGACCCCTGGTGGCTAAACCATTCTTTACCAAACATTAGAAATTATGTGAAAAATATTTTCCATCAGGTCTTGTATGCGATACAGGAAGAATTGTTCAAATCAGAGCTTTAGGAGCAGAAATAACGCAGAAAAAGCAATTTACCTTTGTGCCCCCTAGCGGAAAGTGTATGATTTACTTGAAAATTTTGAATTTGCAGGAAAAACATTTCGCATCGGAAACACTATCCAACAAAGAAGGAATTTTTCAAATCGTACTCTTAGAAGTAGAGATATGGACAAAAATAAGATATACATCTACGCCCCCTAGCGTAGAAACCATGCATTTTTTCAAGAAGAAAATTTTCCTAAAAGGTTTGTCGACATGATCGTAGTATCGGTCAAAAAACGACGTTTTTTTCAATCGAGAATTTAGAAGCTCATATTTTGCTGCAAATACAACAGAAGCGGAAATTAAGATTTCTTCCCCCTGGTGGCCAAACAATTTTTTTACAAAAATTAGAAATTATGTGCAAACGATTTCCCATCAGTATCTGTATCCGGTGCAGAAAGAATTTTTCAAATCGAAGATTTAGAAGCAGAGATATAGGGGGAAACGCAATTTACATCTACGTCCCCTAGCGGAAAGTCTATGAATTACTTGAAAATTTTGAAATTATATAAAAAACATTTCACACGGAAAACACTATCCAACAAAGAAGGATTTTTTCAAATCGGACTCCTAGAAGTAGAGATATTGACAATAATAAGATGTACATCTATGCCCCCTGGCGGAGAAACTGGAATATTTTAAGAAGAAAATATTCCGAAAAGGTTTATCGATGTGAGTGGCATCAGTCCACGAGAGGATTTTTTTTTTTTTTTTTTGATTGGAGGTTTAACGACCACCGTGAGCAACTCAAAGGGCTATAAGCAGTCGCCCGTCCCTAATTTAGGGTCACTGGTTCCAGGGAAGGGAGAGAGCCAGTGCCGTAAGACAAACACAACATCCATGCCTCACCGGGATTCGAACCCGGACCCCGTTCGGACGAATGATCAGAGGCCATCGTTTAGACCACTGCGCCACCGTTGCGGCGAGGATTTTTTAATCGATATTTTAGAAGCTACGATTTTATGGCAAATACATCAGAAGCAAAAATTAACACTTACGCCCCCTGGTGGCCAAAGTATTCTTTACCAAAAATTTGAAATTATATGCAAAAAATTTTCCATCAGGTGATGTATCCGCTGAAGAAAAAAATTTCAAATCGGAGTTTTAGAAGAAGAGTTATCGGGGAAAATGTAATTTACTTTTACGCCCCTTAGCGGAAATTCTATGCATAATTTGAAAAAAGTAACTATATCTAAAATACTCTTCGACGTAAATGAAATCGAAAAATATAATTTTTTTTTCAATCGGATGTTTAGGAGCAAATATGTGGAATAAAACGTATTTTTGAATTTGACATCATCTGCATTTACGCCCTCTACCGGCAAAATTGTACATCGTAAAAAAAAACGAAAAAAGGATCATCATTTGCATATTTCAAGCTTCCCAATGCAAAAAGAATTTTTCAAATTGGACTAATAGTTGCTGAGATATCGTGGGTACAGACGGACGGACGGACTGACAAACCGATAACAGAAGCACGATCTTTTTATTACAAAAGACGTGCTAAAAAATAGTGCTGGCTTCTGTCCATTCGTCCAAGACAAGTCCTAGTTTGAATCCCATGTGGCATGGATGTTGTTTGTCTTACACCACTGGCTCTGTCCCATACCTGGAACCAGTAGCTCTAAATCAGGGATGGGTAACTGTTTATATCCCTTAGAGTATGCTCATGATAGTTGTTACACCCCCAAACAAAAACCAAAATGCATCAATATTTTAACATTAATTTGGATCAGGGTGCATAATCCTTTCAGAGCTTCGTATTTTATACTGCTTAGCCACATTTAATTTGATCTGGGGTTGCCCTTCTGTTCTTTTAAAACATCATATTTTATAACTTGATTTCAGCTACATTTATTGGGTTGTCGGAAAAGTCATGACGTATTTTAGCTATGTTTTGCAAAGGTCATTTATTGATAGAAAGAACAAAAATCAATCAATGACATAATGCCGTTTTGTTCGATAACCTTTTGCCATCTTTCAGTGGGCTGCAGAATGACTCGTTCATAGAAGGATCTGTCTTTCGTGGCGAAAAACTGTACAAGGTGCTGATTTACAGCCTCATCTGAATTGAGCGTTATACCACGCAAGGACTATTGAAGAGAGCGAAATAAGTGGAAGTCTGACGGCGCAAGGTCAGGCGAGTATGCTGTGTGTGGCAACACATCCCACCCAAGCTCCAATAATTTTTGGCGGGTGATCAAACTTGTGTGTGGTCTCACGTTGTCGTGATGGAACACAACACCTTTACGATGAACGAGCTCTGGACGTTTCTGGATGATGGATTCGTTCAAACTGTCCAATTGCCGACAGTACACATTCGAATTGATTGTTTGGTTCCGTGGTAGGAGCTCGAAAAACACACCTTTATAAAATCCCACCACACGGAGACCAGAACCTTCCGCTGATGAATGTCGGCTTTGGATGTCGTTTGAGGCGAAGCAGCACGTCGTTACAAAGACCGTTTGCGCAGCATATATTGTTGTACACAATCCACTTTTCGTCACCAGTCGTTTCAAAAAAGGATCGTTTTCCTCACGTTTAATGAGCATATCGCAGATGTTTATACGCACCGTCAATTGAGTTTCTTTTAGTTCATGAGGAACCCACACATCGAGCTTGCTTACATATCCCAGCTTCTTCAGGTGGTCGTGAACGCTTGAATGATGGATGTGCAATGTGTCTGCAATCTCTCGTGTCGTGTAACGTGAGTTTGACTCGATCAATGCCTTGATTTGGTCGTCATCAACCTCGGTGGGCCTTCCGGACCTAGGAGCATCGTTGAGGTCAAAATCACCAGCACGGAATTTTGCGAACCACCCTTGGCACTGACGTTCTTGTAGAGCATTATCACCGTACACTTCACGCAACTTTTCACAAGCTTGACGCGCGTTCTTCCCTTTACGGAAGTAAAATAGTAAAATATGGCGAAAATGCACAGTTTGGTCTTCCATCTTCAACTTGATGTCAAATCTCCGCAAATCAACCAAATCGCTCACTATTCCTTTTAGACTGCAGCTAGAACTGGCACCTGTCGAATGCCATAGCGATAACAGAGCTGCGCATGCCTCTAGTACTTTCAAAACCGCCCAACCGCCGTCGGGTGCCAAAATACGTCATGACTTTTCTAACAACCCAATATTTGGTCCGGGGATGCTGCACTGCTCTATAACGTAACTTGTATCAAAGCTACGGCCACATTTATTGGGACCAGGGTTGCTACGCGATTCTATTTAAATATCATATGGCTTTTCGTCCGAGATGGATACAGGTTCATATTTTTTTTTTTTTTTTTTTGATTGGAGGTTTAACGACCACCGTGAGCAACTCAATGGGCTATAAGCAGTCGCCCGTCCTTAATTTAGGGTCACTGGTTCCAGGGAAGGGAGAGAGCCAGTACCGTAAGACAAACACGACATCCATGCCTCACCGGGATTCGAACCCGGACCCCTTACGGACGAATGATCAGAGGCCAGCGCCTTAGACCACTACGCCACCGGGGCGGCCAGGTTCATATTCAGGTGAGGCATGAATGTAATATATTTCTTACGACACTGGCACTTTCCCCTCTCTGGAACCAGTGGCTCTAAATTTGGGATGGGCGACTGCTTATAGCCCATCGTGTTACTTGAGTCATTAAACCTGCTAATAAAAAGAAATTGCCAGTATTTCAGCCACAGACTAATGTGAATTTGCTTCCTGGAGTGTTGCCGTCTTTTTAATCAATATCTTGTTGCCAACTGTTTTGTACGTAAATCGATTCATCTTTGCAGTACTGGTCATTGACAAGTTTCTTGTAGTCATGGTGACTAGTGAAAACATTTGCCAAACAATAGCAGTCAAGTGCCGACCTAATGGCGTAGAGGGCTCAGCGCTGGCTCTTGACCATTCGTCCGAGATGGGTCCGGGTTTGTATCCCGATGAGGCATGAATTTTGTGTTTGTCGTACGGCATTTCGCTCCTCGAAACCAGCGTCCCTAAGTTAAGGACGGCAAACTTCTTATAGCCCATTGAGTTGCTCATGGAGGTCGTTAAACCCTCAAACAATAAAAAAACTGGTAAAGCTTTTTTTGTTTCCTTCTTTTTGAATGATGGTTTAACGACCAACATGAGCAACTCATTGGGCTATAAGCAGTCGCCCATCCCTAATTTAGGGCCATTGACTCCTGGGAAGGGAGAGAGCCAGCGCTATTAGACAAATACAACATCCGTGCCTCACATGATTCGAACCCGGACCGATCTCGGACGAATGATCAGAAGCCATCGCTTAGACCCCTTCGCCACCGGTACGGCAACTGGTAAAGTACCTCCATTTCAACCACATAAATCTGAAACAGTTGTAAAAAATTGCGTTCGCTTTAGAATTGCCAGGAAGCGTACGCCTCGTTCAAGCAGTGTTCTAAGTGGGCAACAGTAAGACATTAGTGACTGCTCTATCGGTTCCCTCCGATGGCGGTGCACAGAAACTACCAGAAGTAATGTACTTGGAGTTGTTCTAGAGGTCTTTTCTCCGGTTTCCTTTCTTCGTTTCACGTTCCATCCTTCCGCAGAACTATCGTAGTTACTGCTAAACGGATGACATGGTGAACAGCCCGCTCTAGTATTCTCTGGGTTTCCTGTGATTTCAAATGAAAAGGGGCATTTAATACGCTTTCAACAAGTGGTTACAGCACACTTTGGACGGACATCACACATGTGACAGACAGTAACGCTTGTCACTTTTTTTTTTTGATTGGAGGTTTAACGATCACCGTGAGCAACTCAATAGGCTAAAAGCAGTCGCCCATCCCTAATTTAGGGCCACTGGTTCCAGGGAAGGGAGAGAGCCAGTGGCGTAAGACAAACACAACATCCATGCCTCACCGGGATTCGAACCCGGACCCCTTTGGGACGAATGATCAGAGGACATCGCTTAGACCACTACGCCACCGGGGCGGCCTAGTCACTCTGTCCACGCCATAACAGACGGTGGCAGTTCGGCTTTCTGTGCATTTCTTACTGTCTGCCAGCCGATGTAACTTAGAGTATTCGTGGAGCTACTGCCTTCAGGTGTTCTTATCTTGGGATACTATGATGCTCATAACGCATTGTGGGTAGAGGTCTGCACGGGCAGGACTGGCCCGTAAAGCCCGAGCTCAGACCGACCCGCGGACCTGGTCGGGCTTTTTTAGTTTAAAGAACAAAGCAACGGGCAGGGCCAAGTTGACCCATTCGTTTTATCGCAATAATAAAGAAAGAAAAAAGACGTACTGACTGGTCTGTTTTGATGTCTTTACTCCATAGCGTAACCCAGGGAGTAATCACAAAGGCGATGAGAGGTACTCACAGTGTTTTTACCATCTGTAGGTATTAAGGTGGTAAATCAATTTTGGGGTTTGTTGGCAGCAAAAAGATTTGACTCTGAGAGAGAGTGTATGTGGAGTGGGGTGCAGACACTCTCTCGGAGGATGGGGGTTGGTTGTATATGTGCTTGCTCACTCGCTCGCTTGGTGGGCGAGGGGGTGTGTGCTTATATAAGAGAATAGAACATCAATTATTTCCCCTATCCCTAATCTGTATGGAAATTTACTTTTGTAATGTTACAGGCCTAAGCCCGCACGTCAAAGACCCGGCCCGTTTCATTTTTTTTAATTAAAGCCCGACCCGTATATTTCTCCTGTTTCCAAGGCGCGGGCCGGCCCGTAAAATTTCAACAATCACCAGAACACGAATTTAACACCTGGTGCACTCGGTCATTCGACTCCTGAAGAGTTTTCGTTTTCTTAATTGCTACACGTATTCTATTACAATAAACGTTTATTCAGAATATTTTGAGACTCTGCATAAGTCACGTGACGACCGAGAAGGGGAGGGGGGGGCTTGTATACTCAAAATATTGCATTAAAAGTACAATTTCCATGCCTTTCAAATTTTTTGGGTTTTCAAATTATCATTCCCTACCGCCGGACCCGGAAATAAGGAGAGGGGGGGGTTAATTCGAAAAGTACGAAATATCCAGAATTATGAGTCCTATCGTTTTACTGGGAGAAGATTTTATGGCTTTATAAACTGCACCCATCTCTACTGGCATATCACGTCGCTGGAACCCAATGTCTCTTTCGTGTGTGTGGGAGGAACCCATTTGTGTCGCTTAAGATGCGATGTTGCAGATTTTGTACTATCGTAACTCAAAAAGTTTTTGCATTTAGTGCACTGCACAATGTTTACCGGCCGACAAGTTTCAGAACGGGACAGTAATTTAAAATATTTCCAAATATCGCTTTTCCCCTTTACATTGTCTACAAGCACATATTCTCCGGAAGCGATTTTTCGCGAAAATCTTTCGCTTTCTTAAACTCCATAATAAGTATGGAAAAGTATTTATCAGTAACACTGAACTGAGCATATGCTAAGGGAAAACAACGACAAAACTGTCCAGCTAATCAGTGTCACATAAGTTTTGAAAACGGCTGCCTGCGAGTACAAATGGGGTAAATACGGCGCAGAATTATACACGGAAGTAAGTTTCTCCCAGCCCATTTCTCCCGTGACATTTACGACAACGTAAAAGCTTTTCACACATCTGGAGAACTAAGTGCCGCCGACCAGAACAATAAAAAAGATAGTCTGAGAGTTGTGGCTCGGTTTGTAAATGCTGCAGTTAATAGCCTGCCCTGAAGCATGAGAGGTGGGTGGAAGTTAGAGAGAGTGTGAGAGAAGGGACCTCATTCGCATTAAAAAACTAAGGGAGCTGACCCACTCCAATTGTTTTGTAGGAGGGAAGGATGTCGTAAAACTTCTGTTTTTTCCATCAGCGGAAATTATTCAATCTTATCCTCCTGCTGTATATGTTGCGAGTTTTCGAAACGAGAAAGGCACCGTACAGCGTTTGTTTTGCTCATAAAAAAGTAAAAAAAATAAAACCCTGCTTGGCCCGTGTCTGTTTTATATTAAATATTGAAGGTCTGTCCCGTTTTCCCAACTTAGAAATGAGCAAAGGCCCGATCCGGCCCGGGCCCGTGCATACCTCTAAAGTTATCTCCAAGAAAATATTGCCTAGACCATCACACTCCCTCCAGCCGCCTGGATCCGTACCAAAGTGCATCCAGATGAGAAGGCTACTTTGGGTAAACGTCCCACACGAGCTCGTCCGTCGACATGATGTAACAGAAAACGATATTCGTCTTACCATGAGACCTTCTTCCAATGTTCTATTGTCCAATGCCGATTATTACGTGCCCACTGCAAGCGTTGACGACGGCTGTGAACAAAGGCACACGAGTGACTCTGCGGCTGCGGAGACCCATATCCAAGAGAGTAACGATGAAATGTGTATTCGGACACATAAAATTATGGGTAATGTTAGATACAGTAGCCCTCCTGTTGCTGCGGACAAGACGAGATAACTTGCTCTGACCTTTGGCATCAATGAGGCGTGGCGTGCTCATGCCTTGTCGACGACTCGTAGTGCCACCTGCTTCGGACCATCTTTGATAAGTGCTAACTACTGTATAGCGTGAGCAGACTACCAGCGTCGCTGTTTCGGAGATTCTCTTTCTAAGGCGTCTTGTCATAACGATCAGGCCTTTGTAGCAATCAGATAAATCCTTTGATTTCCCCAGGTTGAGATCAAACGAAATACTGACTGAGAGTTCAGATCAAAAATCCTCTACATGTGCAGAGGATTTAAATGTGACTAAGACTCCCTTCCTAAAATGGATTGAAATACTGACTGAGACTCCCTTCCTAAAATCCTCTACATATGTACAGGATTTTAGGAAGGGAATGTCTGACCTCAGGTCTTAAACAACCCTTAGAAATAAGAAGCTAGGAGATTTGGGCCAGAGTGCCCGATAGAAAAGTCGTACGAAAGCGAGGTAGAAAGGGGGAAGAAGACGCCCTTATTTATTACCGGGGGGAGTACCCGGGATCTGACGGCTTAACATTCCCATCCGACGCACGGCGGATATTTAGTGGTTCGAGCGTTCGTACCTGCCTGGGATCGAATCTGAGGTTTCTCAGTCGCAGTCATGAACGTTGACCACTAAGCCATCCGCGGCCCCTGAGTGAGAGAACTCTGACCCAGGTATTATATATATATATATCATTCACGAACTTAACACGTGGTGCTGGTTGGCTGCACGCGCGCTTATTTGCATAATGCAGAGGTGGTTTTAATGTTTTAGCTGATCGGTGTAAGTCGAATGGGTAAAATTTCTCAATTTCTTTACCTTCATTCACGGATGAGTCTATCCTAAGTATAAGACGAGGCTAGCTAGAACAAACACAGTTACGTTCCATCTATAACGATATTTCTAATGTTTCAGTAAATATTAAAATAAGATGAAATTGAGATAACTCTCGCATTTTGCTTTTCGGCAAAAAGATATTCTTTCTTTCTAACTGACGTTACTGAATTCCTTCCGGTCGACCGACCAGTCGAAGAAGCTCCATCGCAAAAGTGGAATAAAAAACAACAACAACAACAACAACAAAAAAAAAAAAAAAAGACTAAAACTATGGTCACACAAGTGTACAAATCAGAGTATAGTACTTGTAACGTGAGTTAACGTTCGCTGCTTTCTCCCAGAGTCCAACTTAAATCTGACACCAAAATAGCTTTAGATTTAAATCGGAATCATGAAATAAATTAAGAAAAGCATAATAAGTGGAAACGATCGTTGATTTTAATTAATTTGGGAGATACAACTGAGAGATTGACGGAGCAAAGAAAGACTTCCTTCGCTAGCTGATGGTCATTGCTGTTCTTAAAGCGCACGCGCCATCGGTTGTTAACGCGATTGTCACCAGACAATCAACTGCGTGGCAGCGACGTGTTTCAAAAGTTTAATAATTGAGAGATAAATAAGGTGCACCCATTGTAGTTCTGGCGGCTTTGCAAAACAAAGGGGAAATGCCACCCACGGGGTCGTTGAGGAATCGCGAGGAGGAGGAAATTAACATACGATAGCTTCCACTTCAAACCCGTCATGGCGATTATTAATGATGTTCCGGTCGAACGGAAAAATCCGTTAACCAGCTTTTAAGCAAGTTCTTAGTGAATAGCATATTACGTTTCCGGAAATGCTCGCAAACCAGTCTGAGAGAGAGAAAGAGAGATATCTTTTCTTTGGAAATGGTTTCTTATGAACGTAACGTTGCGTTTCGGGTGTTCAGATCACAACTGACTTTAACGCACAATATTACTTTTTTCTCATTGAAAAATTTCAATGACCAGTCAATAGATAAGTAGATGTGGCGTATAAGTTAAAGCCCGGACTTCTAAAGGAAACGTCTGGTCTTTTATACCAAAAAAAAAAAAATAAAATAAAAAAATGCGGTACTTTATATGCCCCATCCCATCAGACTAAATTTAACCCACCGAAACAATCCGTTGTTCCGAAATGTCCGTGCTGGGTTTAACACTGTTTGTGAGATATAGGTAACAACTTCACTTAATATCGTTTCATCGACATAAGTTGTTGTATTGTATACTATGACTGGAAGTAAAGAGACGGCAAATTTAGAGGCGACCAGAGGGGCACAATTCCCAAATCCACCACTAACAAAATACGATCCCGAAATAAATTTCAGTCCATTTCTTATAAGCGGGACTCTTCACAAATGACCAATTACAGGTGTGAAAAAATATGGAACCCCTTGAACTGGCTTATGTCTATTATATCCAAAAGATTGTTTTGACTCTCTTCCTAGAAACGGAGATACCATGACAAATGCAATTATGCACTTACGCTACCTAGCCTGTTAAAAATTATGTCGCGTGTTCCACCAAGAAGTGGTGCTTAGGGCGGTTCAAAGTCATATGCAAAAGAATCAACTTTCTTAAATTGTTGGTGCTCATGGATTTTATTGTTCCTTTCGATGAGTAAACAACTCAAAAAAAAAATTGCAAGCGAAATGTAAACTCAGCAATTCGGTGAAAGCTACTGCACGGTGTACATCGGTTTGAACGACGTCCAGTATATCTTGACATCGTCAGATCATCGTACTCTTAATGTTGCCACATACAGATGGCTAAACACCGGTTCAGGTAGTGAACAAAGAAAGTGAAGAATATAGTACACCAAAACAAAAACAAGAAAAAAACTGATCAAACGAATTGAATCAACCCAGCTCAACCCGAAACCACGGGAGGTGGGGGACCAGATCGAGAAGAAAGCAGGAACTGCCTGCCGGGCCAGAGCTACCTCGTACTCAAGTTGGATGACGGACTTGATCGAGGAACGAAACCTAGGCCAGGTGGCGCAGTGGTCTAAGGCGTTGGCCTCTGATCATTCGTCCGAAGGGGTCCGGGTTCGAATCCCGGTGAGGCATGGATGTTGTGTTTGTCTTACGGCACTGGCTCTCTCCCTTCCCTGGAACCAGTGACCCTAAAATTAGGGACGGGCGACTGCTTATAGCCCATTGAGTTGCTCACGGTGGTCGTTAAACCTCCAATCAAAAAAAAAAAAAACTCTCGCAGGATGATATCGACGAAGAGCAGGCCGATCAACACTGGTATGATAGTATAAATAAATAGTCAGTTTGGCCTGCAAAATTAAAAACGCGCAAACTGGATTGTGAACAGCAGCGGAAGGATGATGACGGCGAAGAAAATAGTAATGTGAAACAGAGTGAAAGGAAAGGACAGACCTTGGAGAGAAGAGCAAACATCAATGAAAAAAGAGGCTGTAAAACTAAACAGGAGTCATAAGCGTGATGAACATCACTGAGCGTTGAACAGAAAAAACACAAGGGAGAAGACAGGCGACCAAAACGATGAAGAGTCCGTGGTGTGAGCAAGCGACAATGAAGGTGGAGCCAATGAATATCGGTAGCTTTTGGGGAAGCCAGAGAAGTGTGTGAATCGATCCATGTCTGAGAGGTTTCATCAGGTGGCACAAAAGGAAAATAGCGAGAGGTGATCTAAAATAAGTAAGAAAGTGGCGGTACAAGAGTTTTGCAGTAACTTGATGCACCAGAAAGGGAACATCATTCAAATAAACCAGAAAAGGAAGGCAAGGGGACGCTGAAGAAGAAACAATTAACCCATAAGAATTCACGAGGGACGGTTAAAGGCGTTGAAGCTGAATATGGAGCAACCGGAGCTGGGCGCGATGTAAGGAAGTGTCAGCAAGAGAGGGGTCGATTTGGGAAAGAGACTTCCAGCGGAGAGAAGCATCTACAAGTTGGGATACCTGTACCACGCCACTGGCGAACCAGGTGGAGAAGCACAAGTACGGTGAAGAGGGAGAACGGAGTGCAGAAGAGTAAATGAGGTTCCGCAAGCAGATCATTAGTTGAGGTAGGTGGGAGACGGACGGGACATAAGGAATGCCAGAGGGAAAAGACGGTGCGATAAGTATCGGGAAAGTGATCTGGAATGAGGAGGAACAGATCCATACGGAGGAAAGTAGCGAGAGTGAGAAACGGACTGCGAGGGAAAAGTAGAGTATCAACAATAGTAATCGATGAAATCTGAGGATGAGAAAAGAACGGAGAAAGGTCTGAAGATGAATAGCATTAGATTTTTGAAAAAGATCTGGGAGGGCACGACCTCCAAAGGACAGAGGAAGGACGAGAGTAGAACGATGAACCCAGTGAACTTTATTCCAGATGAAATCAGTAATCAAACGTTGAGCGGATTGGAGAAAAATGGGTGAGGGAAAATAAGCGAACCACGAATGTGTCAGAATGGGAAGAAGAAAGGAAGAAACCAGATGTGATCTGCTAAAAAAGGACAAAAAAGGTTTGAACCGGCAAAAAGGAGCAAGACGGCGATTGAGCTGCTGAACCAAAGGAATCCATGTGGCATCAGCAACCGCCATGGGATTTTCCAACGTACACACCAAGAAGTTTAATGACCGAGGATGACCAACGGGCACCCCAAGGGCGATCACCGTGTGCCACCCACGATCCTGCCCACAGACCGACAGATTTAGACAGATTAAGTTCGGAACCGGAAATTGAAGCATACTCACGATAAGCAGAAAGGACAACACCGAAAGAACGTTCAGTGCGAAGAAAGAGAGTGAGGTCATCAGCATATGCAGACAACACTATGCGGTGGTGACGAGTAGGAGCAATACTGCGAGGAGTCACAGAAAATAAACGAGAACGCAGACAAATTAAGAGAGGTTCACATGCAAGCGTAAAAAGTTGACCCGAAAGGGGACAACCCTGCCGGATCCCGTTGTCAAAGGGGATGGTAGCTGTCATGAGTGTGGAAGTGCGAATACGGAAAGAAGAGTGAGAGTAAAGATTAATAAGAGCTTGACAGAAAAGAGTAGGAAAGCCAAAATGACGAAGAGCAGCAAAGAGATAAGAGTGATTAATGGAGTCAAAAGCTTGTTTCTGATCAATATTAAAAATTGCGAGAGGTTCGGAAAGATGGGAAGCAAGAAGATATAAGTTGCGAATGGTGGAAATGTTGGTAGTAATCGAACGGGAGGGAATAGTGTAAGTTTGATCGGGGTGGATTAAATGCTGCAAGACGGGATTGAGGCGAAAAGCGAGAATTTTAGCAAAGGTTTTGTAGTTAGTATTAAGAATAGAGATAGGACGCCAGTTAGAAAAAAGACCAAGGTTTCCGGTTTTGGGGATGAGACGGAGAATAGCAAAAGTGAAATCAGAAGACTGAAAATTTGAAGAAGTAAAAACGGCATTAAAACAAGCAACTAGAAGTGGGAGGAGAGAAGGAAGAAACTTCTTATAAAATGAGAGCGGAGGACCATCCGCGCCAGGGGAAGAACGGTCATTCAGACTGGAAATTGCAGAGCGGACTTCAGAAGGAGAGATAGGAGAAACAAGAGAATAAAAAAAAACAATGTGGAACCTGAGGGAGGACATGAAGAAGAGGAGAGGTATCTGCAGGAGAAAAGGAGTCAGTGTTGAAAACGATCCGAATAATGGGAAAAAGTAAGTTCACAGATACGATAAGGGTCAGACGAAGAAAGTTGTTGCACAGAAGACGAGATCATAGAGCGAATTTCAGTACAGAAAACAGGATCAGTTAAAACTGAATCGTCGAGCGACCAGACTGGAGAAGGGGGAACAGAGGAAGAATGCAAAAAAGGTTTTAAAAGAACGGGGCGATGATCTGACGAAACGGAAGGATGATGAGTAACTTCAACTAGAGATGAATGGAGAAAACTGGAAACATAGAATCTATCTAGGCGTGCTGCGACACAGCGTGAAGCAGCCGGGGGAACCAGGAAAATTCCTTGGACTGGAGATGGAGGGAACGGAATGCATCAATCAAATCAAAATTAACAACGAGTTGAGTGAGATTGGAAACAAGGTCGTAACGGCTTTCGGTTGAACCATCTCGGTCAAAACTGGGTTGCAAAGTGCAATTGAAATCGCCTGCAACAATGACTGTATCATTTGGATGGAGGGTCGAAAGGATAGAAGAAAGATGTTGGAGGAGATTTTCGGCATCCGTAGCATATTGCGGAATATGGATATTGAAAACATGAATACGTTTAGAACAAAAACAAAAAGAAATATGTTGAAAAGAACCCAGCAGACTCTGTGACTCAACAAGATCAGAAAGGGAAGAATGAAAACGCACATGAAAAGCTATAGCGGTGCCAGACCTGAGATGGGTCCGGTAATTATGATAAAAAATGTACGGCCAGCGTCTCCAGCGGGAACACCCGGCATCCAAGGAACAGTTCGTCTCTTGGAGAAGGAGGATATTAGCCCCCAGGTAACGAACGTCCTCGAAAACCAAAGCATTCGCCGCAGAAGACGCAAGCCCTCTACAATTAAAGCTAAGTAGTGTTAACAAGGACATCACTGGTAGGTTGTATCCAGCCTTCCAGTTCAGCCCTCAAAATCTTGAGTAAGTATCCCAGACGGCGAGCATATTGCTCAGTCCCGCCAGGCAAAGTAACATTAGTTATAAATGCATGGAACTGGTTTAGCTGTGCAATCATTTCAGGCAGCAAGTGAAGCTTACTCTTAATGCAAGGTAGTGTGATAAACTTCGCCTTACGCGGGCGTGTGGTCAATGCATACAGATCAGATAAGGTAAGAGAGTGCAAAGGCACCGCAAGTTCTTCAAACATAGTAGAAATGTCAAGAAGTGTAGGAGAAGGAGAATCATCGTCAGAGTCAACCATTGCAGTGTCATCAGGATCAGGGGCGACCGTGTCCATAACATCATCATCCTGGAGACATGCGAATCGGTTCGAAACTAGTAATTCAGAATTTGGCTCATGATGGCTAGGTGAACCCGAGGTAGAATGGGCTGGTTTCTTGGATCGTAGACGTTGAGACGAACGGGAAGAGCGAGTAGAAACACCAGGTGAGCTGGGGCGTTTACGCTGTGATTTAGGTGCAGACACTTCCAGCGATGGAAAATCCTCATTGGAGGGCTCCAAACCATCCAGTACGACGACAGGAACCGGGAGGGAAGGAACGACTGGAGAAACAGCAGGCAAAATTGATGAAGGTAGAATGTGAGCAGGTGCCTCAGCGGCCTGCACAACATCCGCAGGGGCAGCGGCCACCGGAACTGTAGTAGCTAATGAAGAATCAGATCTAGCACCAGGAGTAGCATGAGGACAAGCAGAAGCGAGATGACCTTCCCCTTTACAGCGGAAGCACTGAACCCCTGCAAAAAGATTAAAAATGTACGTCCGGGTATCAGTGACTAATTCCAGAGTTGTAGGGCGTTCCGCAATTGACTGAGAAGTTGGAAAAATAACCCGGTACTGGCGGCGCCCTCCCTGCACATGTTTCAGGGGGAATCACGGGCTGTAGCTGGAAGAATCTTGGTCACTCCCACAACACGACCCATCGTGTTGAGGGCATCAATCAACAGAGAATCAGGAACAGCCGTTGGTACAGGAGAGAGGGTCACCGTAACTGGTCTTTGGACTGCAGCGACAGGTTGTAGATGAAAGGACCCAATATCAACCCCATGAACTATAATTAAGTCTACTGCTTGCTGGTGGGTGAAGTGAACAACCACCCCTCCACTCAAGCGAATAATGGACACAATGCTTTCGTCTGGAACGACCTTCGACACAGCATGCAGATACTGGGGGAGGGGTGTCACGCAAAGCAGGAATGAAAACACTTAATAATAAGGCAGACGACAATTGCTTACCTTGCGGTGAATCACGCCGAAGCTACACGTTTGAAATGTGGTGCAGAATCACTAGAAATATATGAGGTACTTCCCACAGCTCGTGCGAACGACGTTGAAGTAGAACTAGCAGAACCAGGAATATTAGACGCAGCCGGCACACGGGTGGCCAGAAGCACAGTCTCTGGAAGTCCAGCAGCACTAGTCGACGCAACATTCCCCGAAGAAGACACAGAACTAAGAAGCGAAGACATATCAGCAATCGACGAAGCAGCTGTAGACGACAGTGACTTATTCACAGTGGTAGTGGACATTCTCGACCACTGGCCCACCAAAACTCATGCGTCGTAACTGACGACACACGAAAATGAAAAAAACAAACAAAAAATGAGCACCCACTCGGCACTCAGCCTCACTGCTCGTGAAGCGAGGGTACGAAACACTGCAACCAAAACACAAAACGACGAAATACCACAAAAAGAAACAAGTAAACAAACGAACGTTGACTTCTACGCAGGAGCCGAAAAAATGCGACTTGTCTGTTCAACGACCACTGCGCCACCGGGACGGCGTGTTGGGCTATACACGATTTCTTCAGTTCACAGTTCCATATGCAAGTCTTGTGTTCCTTCACACAGAAACTTAAAACCCTGCGGGTCTCTCCTATATAGCACAACGTTTTGGTGCGTATGTTTCACCAAAAAGTTGTGCTACACTAGCTGAATCACTTTTCGGTGCAACATGCCACATAATTTTTAACAATGTAGAGAACAAACTGTGCACCAGAAAAAGCTGGAAACTTTGGGTATTGGCACCTCAAACAAAAAAAGCGTTCTGTTCCAGTTTTGGAAATAGAGATACAGCAGTTAATCTAGTTATACATTTACGCCATCTAGAGCTAAAACTGTGGGTCAAGAGAAGCCAGGGCCAGTGCTAGGGCATGGTAAGTAGATTATAGAAGGTAGGTCTGAGAGCAGGGTTTCGAAGCTAGTAATTCTAAACCCTCAGGCGGGATGAGTTTTGCGACGTCAAAGGTGTAAACGGAGTTGGCAATGGGTCAAAGTTGAGACTGACATATTGCCTAAGATGCGCGTGCTTTCTAGAATTTATGCCAAATTTCAACGACTTTTGTCCAGTATTCTGCAAATGATACGCTTTTGTGCAGTGAGTTAATAGTCAGTTTATAAATATTTTTTATTAATATATTTGGTCAAAGCAGCTTTTTGTGCGTTGTGCATTAATAGATATGCCTTGATGCCCTGTTGCGTGTTGTGGCAACAGCAGAAGATCGAAAGATTCCAACTTAAATTTTCATCGGATCCCAAAGAGCAGTTTGAGAAAAGCCCGAATGAACTCATGTCGACGAAAAGATGCATTTAAAGATGACACTGCCAAGATATGCTGTGCCCATTTTGATGAAGATTTTGAGAGAGATTTAAAAAGTGAATTTATAAGCTGCAATTCTCGCCTCACTTGAAAACAGGTGTGATTCCTCACGTTAATATACACTGCTGGCCACCCAAAATGCAACACCAACAAGGAAGCATCCGATTAGCCTGAAATTCGCAGCATGCGTCGCCCGCGAGAGGACATGCAAACGATTAGCATTGCAGGGCATGTGCAAATCATGTGCCCCCGGCACGCCACCGAGAAGCACTATAAGAAGGGTGCACAGAAAGCGGGGTGTAAGTAGTAGAGGTGTGTTGTGCTGCCGGACCTGTGCGTGGGAAGCTTCCTGATGCCTTGTCGCAGAATACGGCAGTCACTCCAGCACGTTTCGGAGTTCGACAGAGGAAGAATAGTGGCTTATCGCGACAGCGGTTTATCGTACCGAGACATCGGCGCCCGTGCGAAACGACATCCAGCCATAGTGAGGCGAGTATTGATTCCTGTGTGCAGGAGGGACGGACGGACTGACCGACGCGAGCGATTGCCGCAGCCGCGGCACATCACCGAACGAGAGGACCGGCATGTTGTGCGGCGGGCATTGACGGCTCGCACCGCCACATCACGAACGTTAGCGCAGGAATTAGGGTGTGTTGCGCAACAACCTGTGTCAGCACGTACCGTTCGACGTCGTCTGCAGGAGCGGGGACTTGTCGCGCGGTGCCCATTGTTTCGATTACCATTGACGTTACTCCACCGGCGAGTGTGGCGGCAGTGGGCCGTTGAACGTCGCACCTGGACTACGAAATGGCACGGCATTGTCTTCTCCGACGAATCCCACTTCTGCCTGCAACACCACGATGATCGGATCCGCGCCATACCGGTCCGTCGCTAGTCGTTATGGTTTGGGGCGCAATTGGATATGACTTCCGCACCCCTCTGGTACGCATCGCCGGTACACTCAACAGCCACCGCTACATCTCCGACATTTTGTAGATGTAGCGGTGCATTACTTCTGACAAATTTTTTCAGCAATTTTTGTCAGAAGTAATGCAGAATTTTATATCAAAGAATGCCAGATTAAGTCCAGATTTGCAAGTTCAGTCTGTTGACAACTAGCTGAAAGTGATTCTTTTCATTTAGCTTGAAAGTCGAAATGGAAGAATAAGGAAAGAAAATTGCACCAGTAAAAATATGTAGAAAAGCTCAATAAAATAAATTCTGAGTTACGATTGAAACTTCAGTACTAGCAAAATAAAGCTAAAATCAAATATTTGAAAGCTAGAAATGTACAATCTGAAAATGCACTGCTACAAAAAAAAAAAAAGTGTTTCTGTTATTGCTGAGGAAAACGGTGAAAAAAGCAAAATAAACTTTGAGCAGAATTCTTTCAAAAAGCGTATCAGCAAAGGTGGTCATACGTATCTTGCAGGTTCTTGTATGGAAGTTCTTCGAAAATCTGAAAGTGTTTTCCTGAAAATCCACGGAGAACAACTTGCGAAACATCATATAGTTAAGCATTTATCTTTGGAACTCAAAAAGGTGTTTCCAGAGGTGGATGAAAAAATCGTGCATGTTCACCCAAAATTGAGAGCTTTTATTAGGATTAAATTCCTTAATAATTGTATGACTGAGTTACAACCGAAACTGCAGTATTAATGTAAAAATAAAAAATAAACAGTGGGTAAAACGTTCTCAAAAGTAAAAGTGGGCAAAAGTTCTCAAAAGTAAAAGTGGGCAGAAGTTCTCAAAAGTAAAACAGGGCAGAAGTTCTCAAAAGTAAAAAAACTCGTCATAAGAGGTACTTCAAACTCAAAAAGGTATATTCTTTGCATTTCTGTTACCCAAAATGTAGCGATTTTTTTTCTGAAAATTAAGAAATATACGCACAGTTGTTAAATGTTACAAATCATACCATACAGCATCTTAACATAAACATCGGAATTTTCTTTTTATCCGGAATGTAGAGATCTTGTTTCTCGCTCTTGGCAGCTATCTGTATATGATAACACACCACATTTGATATTTTATTTATTGTGACTAGAATAACGTGTTCACGGAATGAATTAATTTGTTTTAATATTAAACACCCAGCGCCCAGCTCAAAGTTTGAAAATAACTATAAATGCCATGTACACACCTGAAAATCAAACACAAAACTTATCAACTTTCATAGCTCTTAATTATAGTTTTAAAAGAATGGCGAAGGTATTTGTATGGTTTATAGAAAACGGCAGAATTTCTTTTTAAAGTACTAGCTACTTAGATAATTAATTTCATTGCGATTTTAGTTTTTCCTTTTAAAAGTTTCTAAGCGCAAATTTCAATTTTTTGACATTTTTTACAATATACAGTATTTATACTTCCTTTGTAAATCGAAATACATTTTGTTGACTTGTATTTGAAGATACTCAACATTAATGCAGTGTAAAGTATTCTGAAATATTTTATTTAAGCGTTTTGCATAAAGTCTTGAAGTTTTACTCCCAAAGACTTCTCACAAAAGTTTGTAAAACGCTAAACTTAATACTTCGGTCCTTAGCTGCCTTGCACCTTTGACGTCACGGGGTATGGTACCGAGTAGCCAATACCGCTCGACCGGCTTATGGACCTACCTCTACTATCTGCTTGCTGATCTTGGTGCTAGGGTACTAGACGCCCTAGGCAGGCCATCATCCTTGCGACTCCAAAATTTAATGTTACTCTTTGTGTGACTAAACATAATAGCATTTATTCAAGAATTATTTCAAGATGCAAAGCAAAAAAAAAAAAAAAAAAAAGATGCAATGTTAGCTAAATAGAAAGAAACTAATGGAAATTACATCCATTTACTTACAGATCCAATATAATTTAAAATCTGATTTTGTGTGCTTTATTGTTCGCAAAATTACCAACGAATGTCTTCAAACCTGTGTCACGGGCTATTTCTTGTTCGATCGATAACGTAGAGAGCCCAACAAGTTTCGATCCCGACTCACCCGCTTAAAAAAAAAAAATCGCCGCCCCGGTGGCGCAGTGGTCTAAGCGATGGCCTCTGATCATTCGTCCGAAAGGAGTCCGGGTTCGAATCCCGGTGAGGCATGGATGTTTTGTTTGTCTTACGGCACTGGCTCTCTCCCTTCCCTGGAACCAGTGGCCCTAAATTAGGGACGGGTGACTGCTTATAGCCCATTGAGTTGCTCACGGTGGTCGTTAAACGTCCAATCAAAAAAAAGAAAAAAAAATCAAGTTAGTAAAATCATGCAATGCATTGATTATGATACGCTTTGCAACATACCAGTAATTATTACTCAAGTTATGAGGATAATGGCTGCGGAATAAATCTCGCTGTTGTGCCCTGACATTCGATCCCACAGAATTGGTTTAGTATACCTCCGGAACAACATACTACTAAGTTTTCAGGTTAATTTTGGAATCGGCCGAATACTTAATTAAAACATTATCATAATTTAGTCAGGCTTATCGAGCCCGTTTCCCTTTTATAGTTAATTAATTTAGACCCCAAATTTTTGTATCAATACGTATTGCATTCTTAAAACGAATAAATTACCTATTGAGTTTTTATAAAAAGTCATTGTATTTTCCACTGTTCTCACAAGAACATGACTTCAGAGCTTAAGATTCCTAGATTTTGTCATGGAATTTTTAATAATTTAGCATTGTATATTTTCTTGTTGCATTTTTTTTTTTTTTTTTTTTTTTTTTTTGTTATGCCATGTGAAGTCACAGCAGTGGATTTCACCCATTATTGATTCCAAGAGCAAACAGAGAAGTCTGGGTGCATAGTAGCAGTGGTGAAAGTAGGCGGGAACGGCATTTCTTTAAGAAAAAAGGGGAACGGCGTTCCCCTAAATAGTGGTGAATTAAAATACACAATATTTGAAAAAAAAAAAAAAATGTACTGCTGAACTATACCTAGTAAATTTTGGTTCGCAATTAATTTATATCTATGAATTCTATTCGTAATTTCTGTTAAGATTTTTACGTTTGAAAATTTTGTCTCTGATTTTGTAGTTTTCAGAGCTTTTGCCCCGAGACAATAAATTTTGTTCTTCAGAATTAAAGGCTCGTAGCAAGAGAGGTTGCTCGCATTCGACTGTTTTGCTTCGTATCTTTTAGTACATTATCTCGTAAGGCGGAATGTTGAACTAGTAACAAAAATGTTGCAACCTAGATTTTTAACAAGGTTAATAAAGTCTTGGCTTTAGAATAGCAAACTCAAATTCATTCATAGTAACAGTTCGGTTCACAGCAGCTGACCGAGCCGCAATAACTTCAGGAACACACGTCATCCTCTAATAACTGAAGTGGTGTCTAACAGCAGCGGTTTCTTTGGTAACTTAAAAATTAACGCAGGTGTTCCTCTCTTAAGGCTGTCTTTGAATGAGTATTAGGGTTTATCTTCTGCAATTAGATGGCGCAGAAAATCACTCCTTGGGAGTGGTTTTACGTCTTGAGTGACTGTCCCAGAAGTTGGCGTCAGCGAATCACTGCAGACATCACCATATTCAGAATGGAAGCGGTCTGTCATTGGCTCTAGAATGAAAAGACAAATTACGCTCTGTTACGTTTTAACCAATGACGGTATTTGGGGTGGAGCCCAGTAAGGAGGTGGAGTTTCTGTAGCTCAAATTCAGGGATTTTCTGCTAATGTACACATTTTCTCTTCAACAAATGAACATACAATAGGATTTAAGATCATTTATGGGAGCCATTGATGGCCCTGCAGCATCGCCGTGAATTGTGGGCCTCCAAGCAAGTGCCACTAGTGGCCCGTTGCTGGCAACCAATGCTACCCCAACAGCAGGTGGAAGCAACGGGACTGCACGTGCGCAGAAGCAACACATCCTGTGCCTCTCATGGTACCAGTTAGTTGAAGACGACGCTATCGCCATCGTTTTATTTTAGTGGATGTTTAGAAAAAAATCCATACGTAGAGAGGCGAATTAATTTCCTAATGAAATTCCACGTTGACGAAGATATCAGATTAAGCCATGAAATACTAGATTACAGCCATGAAACACACCCACTCCATTCCCATGAATAACAATTCATGAAATGGGGTGGGTAAATAACAAGAACAAATTTGAAACCGCTTGAAACAAATGTCCTGGAAAAAAACATTAAAAAAACGTTTGTTGCAAAAAAAAAAAAAAAAAAAAAAAAAAAAAAGCAACGCCATGTGGATATAATGTACTCATCCATAGGTTGAATACACAAGACTGGGAGGAGGAGAAAAAATAACGAGAAGTAAAATAAAATATCTTTCCTCTTTAAAACAAATGTAGCTTCGGACAACGGAAAGGAAAGATACAACGTTCAAAATGTGACAGAATTTGACATGAGC
This sequence comes from Macrothele yani, assembly GCA_039090855.1. Lineage (NCBI taxonomy): Eukaryota > Metazoa > Arthropoda > Arachnida > Araneae > Macrothelidae > Macrothele > Macrothele yani. The sequence continues at coordinate 48,766,710 of CM077004.1, forward strand.
CCGGGGTAAATATATATTAATTCAACAATCGCCTTTCAAGACGACAAGGACAGTACAAAACTTTGGAAAGCGACTTTAAGTTGATACACTCCTTGAAAATGAGTGAAGTTCCCTTAAGGGGGGAAAAAAACTATCGTTACGTTGAAAAAATAAATTTATGAATTATATGAAACTGACTTTTATGAAAAATACCTCGCAATATTGTAAAATGAAAGAGAGAACCATTCGATTACACATTCCGCACGAAACAGACAGCTTCAAATGCACGCTCCCTCGTGGCAAAATAGTCCGGTCGGTAGAGAGCTCAACTCCCACGCAACAGTCCTGGTTCGTATCCACCCAGATCCAAACGGGCGTTTTTCCGGTATGTTGAGAAAATTTCCCCAGCGCAGTGCTAAAATTCACAAGTTTCGTAAAGGGATAAAAAAAAAGTTGTAGCTTTGGGGAACTACGGTTATCCTTGATTTTTTTTTTTCTTTTTATGGCTACTACTGGGAAATTGGCGACCAAGATTCGGCAAGCCATCAATTACGTCACGTGGTTGCCGGCTGCTACTATACCGGCAAACTAGCGGACCACATTAGGCTAGCCATCATTTCTGGCACGTGCTTGCAGGGCCGCTGAAGGGCCACTTGTGGCAGCTACTGCCTGTGATGGATAACTGATGGCCCTGTTGTGGCATATGACAACCGATTGGGGTGCCAACTGTTGGCCGCCCGGACATTTTATTGACGGTTCGGCAGCGGCAACATAGTACTGTAATCTGGGCCAGTGCTGGCCTAGCAAGACTGTTTTTGCTGGGTTTATTTCTATTTGGCTCAGATAATTAGAAAAATCAGACAGAAATGAGAAATTTCGTTTCTTCCACACAGAAACACTGCCAAGCTAACTTCTGGCGCCATCTAGCGCCAAACTGGAATGCTTTCGAGTCAGATAAATTGAAATTTAAAAACAATTCTAACAATTTTTTTTTTTTTTGGAATAATAACTGCGGCATATATTAGCTATGGGTCGTTTTTATTTGTGCTCAACATTTCAGACACTACACAGTAATAGTCTTCGTGAAAATGTGTACAAAAGAATTTACATTGCAGATATAGGATAGGAGATGAACCCTAACACTCATTCAAAGACAGTCTTAAGTTAAAATTATTGGGATGGGTAATTTCGTCATTTTGATACTTCATAACGTCGATGAATTGAATATATCAATTTATTACAATAATCATTATGTACAATTGGACAGGAAAACAATTAGTGAATTCCAAGCATTTTTCACTGTTTTTCAGCTGCGCAATTAAAGACAAGTTAGTGAAATCATGCAATGCATTGATTATGATACGCTTTCTAACATACCAGAAATCATCACTCAAGTTATTACTCAAGTTATGAGGATAATGGCTGTGGAATAAATCTCGCTCCTGTGCCCTGACCTTTGACCACATAAACAGAACTGGCTCAGTATACCTACGAAACAACATACTAAAGTTTTATCGCAATAGAAGCACTTTTAGTTAAGTTATAAGGATAATGGCTGTGGAATAAATATCGGTCCTGTGCCCTGACCTTTGACTCCATTTCGATTATATTCAACAGTACCGATTCAGTAAATCTTCGAAACAACATGATAAAGTTTTGTCGCAATCGAAGCATTTTTACATAATAAGGGCGATTGATTAAATCTCGCTCCTGTGCCCTGACCTTTGACTCCATTTCGATGATATTCAATACAAACAACATGATAAAGTTTTGTCGCAATCGAAGCATTTTTACATAAGTTATGACGCAGAAGGGCAATGGAATGGATCCCGCTAATATGTCCTGACCTTTGACCCCATTTCGCCCATTTTTAAAAGGGGTTGTTCCCTGGTTGTCCCCTACCACATACTAAAATTTAATCGAAATCGAACCAATTTTACGCGAGTTGTTGTGCGGACAGATCGACAGACAAACGGACAAAGCTGGGGCATATACGCTTTTTCAACCAATGGTTGGAAAGCGTGAAAAAAACCGAAACTTCTTCAGCTAACGCGTAACCTGCTTTTTGTGATGCAGACATTTTCAGCTGAATTACAAATTTATTAGAGTTTATTTTTTATTATAATATTGTTTATTTTTATTATTTATGTGTATGTAAAAAGACACAGGCTTATGAAATACGTGAGTGTGTGTGTGTGTGTGTGTGTGTGTGTGTGTAAATCCGCCCAGAATTTAAGCAGTAAACATTCAGTTCTTCAAAACAAATCATCTGCTTTCACTACAGGATAGCAATGAAAAAGCTGAAACTGTGTCCCCGACCCAGCTGTACACAGCGACTTGAAACGTTTACTCTTAGTGAGTCACTGCTTTGAAATCTGTTTGCTCGTCTTTTAGTCACTGTTTATAATCGAGTGGACATCATACGAGACAAAACTAAAACTATTTTAATTCCTCTCTATGTAAATATACAATCATAAACTGTGTATTATTTGCGGTATACCTCCTCCTGGGCCCTTTGTAATGGTGGGCGTTCATGCTATTGCCCAGTTAAGACAGCCTAGTGGTTGAAGCCATACGAAAAAAATTATAATCCTCGCATTCTTACAGGTATCTGACGCAGAAAGACAGAAAATCTTTATCACGTTTCAATTTAAAAATAATTTTTCCAATGCAGACTTCCGTTGTAAAACAAAGGGCCAGGAAGCACGCGTTAATTTTTAAATGCAAATGTCGAAGAAAAAAATATATACTTTCGCTAAGCAGTTTCTGTAAAAATTGAAAGGCAAGCATTTCTTTGTTTGACTTGTTATTTCATTTAATGATTCATAGAGCGTCTGTCCTGTTGAATAAGTAAATAACGCGTCTTCATCGATCACAAAAAATTGTACGTTTCGACGACCAAGCCGAAACACATGAAATCCCTGGATTTAAACTAAGGATAAAGCGCACTTGCACTTGCCTAGCGTACAAAACGGAGCATTTTTTCTTTTTTTTTTAAATTATTTTTCCCATTTGAGGACGACTTCTCTAGTTAAAAAAGGCTTTAATCTCATAAACACATTTCCTGTCATAATTCTTGTGGTGCTATTAATTATGCATTTTTCTTCGTCAACATGAAAAAGTCATAAAAAAGGTAACTGATGACAAATTTACCACAAATATAAAAGCAACTCATAATTTTTAATGACAGCAAAAACTTCAACAGCTGGAAAATAAATTAAATGATGGAAGCTGAAGTGTGAACACGGAGTAAGAAAATACTTAAATTACTTTGCAGGGTAGATAATCGTGTGCTTCGCTGTTGCGTTTGTCGAAATTGATGTTGCGCAACGAAATTCGTGGTTTGGTTTTAATATTTCATGCAGTTCTACCAAAAAATGTATTAGCTAGCCTGAAATTTCCCGAATGGACGGAAAAAAAAAACTCTTTAAAGAGAACAGAAGTTTATGTTTAAGATAGCGTTTTAAATCTGTTTTCGAGTTAAAGCATCGCTGTTATAAACAAAAATTGTTTCGGGGCAGGTGCGGATTGGGACCAGAGTTGGAAACGGGTCAAAAATTTTGGACCCGGACCTGGTCGTCGCAAAATTGGACCCAACTCGAACAAATCTGCTTTGAACTATAACTCATATATTACCATTGTCAACCATTATCAATCCACTGCTGGATGAAGGCCCCCCTCAAGTTTCTTCAACAACGGACTGTCTTGAGCCAGTCTTCTCCATCGACCCATCTCCCACGTGATCTTCTCGGTCTTTTCCTGTCCCTTGGAATCCAGTCTAAAATTTCGGTTGTTCATCAGTGGTTCGTTCTCCTGGATATATGTCCAGGCCATTGTCATTTCAGGGATTTGACTTTGATCACGATGTCTTCCACTCTTGTTATTTTCCTTAACAACGAGTTCCTTTTTCATTATTCTGGCATGCATTACACCGAGCATACATCTCTCCATGCCTCTTTCAGTTGTCTGCAGTCTTTGTATGTCTTTTTTAGTTAAGGTCCACGTCTGCGCTTCGTACGCAAACATTAGAAGGATGCATTGATTAAACACTTTTCTTTTAAGACATAACAGAAAGAGCTATAACGAAGTAAATTTCTCCGTCATTTCTGTCCACGCCAGGATTCGAACCCGGATCCCCTCATTCCGGAATAAGTTGCTCTACCAATTGAGCTACGCGGACGTTTTATTCTGATTCCTATCTGCCTTTATGTCGCGTGCGTCCTTCTGGCAGGTACGTCACATCTCCTGGTACGTTACATCATCTCCCCCTTATTTTTATTTTTATTTTTTTTTTTTTTTTCGAAGTGCTGGAGAAGGGATTCTCTCATTTTTCCTATCTTGCGGTGTGGAAAGAACATCACACCTTTGCGAGATTTTGAACGGTCGGGTCATCCGGATAGTTCGGGCGCCATTATAACGAAGTAAATTTCTCCGTCATTTCTGTCCACGCCAGGATTCGAACCCGGATCCCCTCATTCCGGAATAAGTCACTCTACCAATTTAGCTAAGCGGACGTTTTATTCTGATTCCTATCTGCCTTTATGTCGTGTGCGTCCTTCTGGCAGGTACGTCACATCTCCTGGTACGTTACAAAGCTCTCCAGCCAAGTTTCATACGTCGATTAATTTCTTCATCAATGTGACACTTGCTTGATATCTGCTGTCTAAAGTAAATGTAAGTATTGGTTAGGGTTGGTTGGTTGGTTAGTAGATTTTATTGGCGCAAGGGCCATGGTTGGCCAAAGAGCGCCAGACACAAGACAAACAGACAGAATTAAAAAACGGGGCATAAAACCCCAAATCTAACTGACCAAGTAAAACCGAACCATGAGTGCGAAGGAAGGGCCAAAAAAGACAATGAAACAAACAGTATGAAAAACATGGCACAATGGTGAGAAACAAGCCGACTAAGTAAAACTGAGGAATGAGAATGACAAAAAACATCACGAAATCGAACACAACTACACATAGGATGAGTCACCAGGAGGGGGACGAACTGTCACTCTCCTCCCCCACACACACTCCTCTGCAATGCTGGCCGAGGGCGGGGACGAACTGTCACTCTCCTCCCCCCACACACTCCTCTGCAATGCTGGCCGAGGGCGGGGACGAACTGTCACTCTCCTCCCCCACATGTTCCTCTGCAATGTTGGTTGAGGCTGGGGACGAACTGTCACTCTCCTCCCCCCTATGTTCCTCTATAATGTTGGTTGAGGGTGGGGACCTCGCTGAGTCTGAGACAGTTGCAACGTTGGTCAGTTGGACCGCGACAGTTGGATGGACGCTGCACACCTTTGCGGATTTAGGGCCGGGTATTCCACAAGTGCAGGCTTTCTGCTGGGAACTGGAAGAGTCGGTCGTCTTCAAAAGAGAAGGCGCAGACTCAGCTGGTTGAAGAAGCTGGAGCTCGGTGAAATCCACCTGTGTTGCTTGTTCAGCTGTAGATCTCTTGGCAAGTGCGGCGAGAGCTACAGGGCGCGGAACAAAGTGCTGCACGGGTTGTGGCAGAGACTGAACTACTGCGGCAAAAGTACGCTGTCGGTTGTTGGGAATACCCAACTTGGCCTTGGCAGCAGGGCACGAGAGGCCTTCCAGTGTCTTGAGGCGCTGGATCGCCATCTCGTCCTTCCATTTCATACAGTTGCGGGAGTAAGCTGCATGGGCCTCACCGCAGTTAACACAGCAGGCCGCAGAAGTGCAACCCTCCCCGTCATGTTCACTGGAGCCACAATTTGCGCAACGAGCGGAACTGTTACATGAACGTTGTGAATGCCCGTACCTCTGGCACCTGAAACAGCGCAGAGGACTGGGAATGTACGGGCGAACTCCACAGACCAAGTAGCCAGCCTTGATTTCGGTCGGAACTTTCGGGGAGTTAAAAGTCAAGATGACATTTTTAGACTTAATCAAAGAACCATCGCGCCGGAACATCATACGACGTGTAGCAATAACACCCTGATCTGCAAGTTCACTCACCAATTCGTCCTCAGTGCACGGCGAGAGATCAAACTCCGAAATAACACCCCGAGAGATGTTAAGAAACGGGTGAGGTGTCACTTTGACAGGAATGCCTTGAAGACTAGTGAGGTGCAGAAGAGTGTTACTCTGAGAAACACTGCAAGTTTGGACAAGCAGGTCCCCAGAGCAAAGCTTCCTCACAGACTTCAAGGGGCCAACCGCAGCGTCCAAAGCTTTAGAAATGAAAAAGGGAGATCTGGTGGACAATCTCTCATTCGGATCGATGGATTCTACAACTAAGTATGTAGCATGCGTATTCACAGCAATCGAGGGGAGACGACGCTTCGGAGCGACTGGTACAGCTGCCGAAGAAGAGGTTTTTTTTTTTTTTTTTTTTTTTTTTGATTGGAGGTTTAACGACCACCATGAGCAACTCAATGGGCTATAAGCAGTCGCCCGTCCCTAATTTAGGGTCACTGGTTCCAGGGAAGGGAGAGAGCCAGTGCCGTAAGACAAACACAACATCCATGCCTGACCGGGATTCGAACCCGGACCCCTTACGGACGAATGATCAGAGGCCAACGCCTTAGACCACTGCGCCACCGGGGCGGCCCGAAGAAGAGGTTCCACATTCTTGGTCCAGGTCATGGTCGAAAGATCGTTTAAGGTTATGAGACTTGGTAGGTTGAGAAGACGAAGGAGAGTCGTTGTCAACGATCATATTTCTCAGGTGACTTAAATTTGGAGTTTTATTTTTTGTTGTTACCCATGGAAAAAAGGAGGAAGATTCGTCTGCAAACAACTCCACCCACCACCGAGCCCTACAAGGGAGAACTGGAGGTCCGCAAGCCAAGAAAACGACGCTGGTCACAGTTCTGGAGCTTATGCGTTGCAGATATAGTCCGTTGGCTGTGGCATCACACGCACTCGGCGGACACTTCGGCCTCCTGGTACCGTCATGCCAACGCCTTTGGCATGATCCCACAGCCCCCGGGCTTACCCTGCCGTGCTATACGACAAAAAAGCCGCTAAAGCCCTGTACACAACTTGGTACATGACTTCTGACTAGAGGTGGGTTAGTCTCTAGCCGCCCGTTTACAGCGAAGCCGGGGTCGAAAAGGAGTGTTGGTGCACAGGAGGCACTTAACCGGTCTCCTGCGACCTCAGCCGCCAGACATCCCATTTCCGCCTCACGGGTCTCCGCACGCGGCAAACATGGAGGTAGGTTTAGCACCCAAACCAGCTAAAAGGAAAAAAAGAAATCCAAAGAAGACAAATCCTGGAAGGGAACCTAAACGGAATCTCAGCAACCTACGAACTGAGCGGTTAATATAAAACAGTTAGTGGTGGAGAGTAACAAAACCATAAGACCGGGGTGTTAGTACATAGCGTGGTAGAGATTAGGTAGAGTATACAACACGGGCAACTAGCCAGTGGAGAAAATAAATAAAAACGAAAAAGCGAGACACAAGACCAGCTCCGGATCGTGGGGCCGCGACTCCCCAACAGCTGGATGAACAGCCGTCCCTGCAAACTCCAACAGCACCGAAATAAAAAACAAGCGGTGGCATGACATCAGATGTTGACCAGTCACAAGGTCAGCTCGGGCCGTGGGGGCGCCGCTCCCCAAATAACTGGAAAACCAGTTATCCCCGTGCGGGGAAGTATTGGTTATCTCCAGATCTTCCCCCATCAATCGATAAATCTTCATTTCTTGTAAAAGCATTGTACTTTGTCTTCTGAAAGTTCATTTTTAATCCCATTTTTTCTACCCTTCTCAGCAAGTTCTTGGATCATACTCTGCAGCTTTGAAATATAATTTCAAAGACCTCTGAAGGGCTCTTTGAAATATTTTTTTTTTCTGTTCAAAAATAAAACGGAAATAAAGCCAGGTCGAAATCGGGTCACGAACACCTTGACCGGGCCCGTTTCACCCGCAAGAAATTGTCGACCCGGTGACCCGCTGACCCGTATCTATCTTTGATTAGGACGACCAAACCAGGCCGAGAATTTTAAGTCTTTGCGATCCATTACAAAAACTCACGTACCTGTAGGAAAAGACCTCACAAATTCCCTCATAAAAAATAAAAAAATTCTATAAGATCTTGGATGAAAGAGAACTGTCGAAATACATTTTAAAACGAATTCAAACACATTTTTACAACAATTTAATGGTAAAGGATTTTTCTAAATCCTCTCATGATGTGAATGTAGCATCAGATCACGCTCAAAACGCGACATTGTACCACACAACTGTTTTCTTTGAAAACTTTAATTTTGACAAAATCAGGAGTCTCTTGAAAACTCCAGTACCAACTTAATCACCATGAAGGTTATTCTTACAGTTGAAATGCGCATATGCCACATAACAATTTTTCTACGCAATTAATTTTTGGATTTGTTTGGTCACTGACATAGGCGCCAACTATGTGTGGGGCAGGGCCGTAGCTACCGGGTGGCTGTTGCCCTCCCAGAATGGTCATTTCAGGAGCGTAAATTCATACTCTGGGGGACGTAAAAAAAAGAAAAAAGAAATTGTAACTAAAAAAGAAAGTTATAAACCCTTCAGTATTTTCTTTTTAAAGACTTTAGTTAGTCTCATACAGTAGTATTCCATGCAACTAACCAGAGTACGGAGCAATATGGGACGTGAACATCTCATATCCATGAAGAGAATTTTCCAAAACAGTGAATGGAGGCACAGAAAACAATATGCTGATATGTCTAACCTCCATGACCTTCCCGAACGTGTCGTTAGGATGAAGAGCTAAATAATAATTAGTGCTCTGCCGCAGAAAGTTCTCTGAGCTTTTAGTTTAGTTTACCTGTGAGAGCCGCTGATGGCTTAGTGGATAAGGGCCGCGGGTAGCCTAGTGGTCAACGTTCGTAACTGCCACGGAAAAGACCTCAGGACCGCCCCGGTGGCGCAGTGGTCTAAGCGATGGCCTCTGATCATCCGTCCGAACGGGGTGTAACGTACCAGGAGATGTGACGTACCTGCGCGAAGGACGCACACGACATAAAGGCAGATAGGAATCAGAATAAGCGTCCGCGTAGCTTAATTGGTAGAGCAACTTATTCCGGAATGAGTGGACCCGGGTTCGAACCCCGGCGCGGATAAAAATGACGGAGAAATTTACTTCGTTATAGGGGTCCTGGTTCGAACCCGGTGAAGCATGAATGTTGTGTTTGTTTTACGTCACTGGCTCTCTCCCTTCCCTGGAACCAGTGACCCTAAATTAGGGACGGGCGACTGCTTATAGCCCATTGAGTTGCTCACGGTGGTCGTTAAACCTCCAGCCAAAAAAAAAAAAAAAAAAAAAAAATGACCTCAGATTCGATCCCAGCAGGTACGAACGCTCGAACCACTAAATATCCGCCGTGCGTCGGATGGGTACGTTAAGCCGTCGGGCCCCAGGTACTGACCCCCAGGTAATAAATAAAGGCGTATTTCTCCCCCTTTCTACCTCACTTCCGTGTCACTTTCCTATCGGGCACTCTAGCCCAAATCTCCTAGCTTCCTGTTTCTAAGGGTTGCTTAAGACCTGGGGTCAGACACTCCTTTCCGAAAATTTTCTACCTATGATCTGATCTGATCTGGCTTAGTGGTTAGCGCGTCAGACTACAGATAGAGGGTCCCCAGGTTAAACCTGGGCTGATCTTCCAGAGGTGGTGCGATTTGCTAACATTTGCTAACCGCTGTGCATCGGACGAGTACGTTAAATGACGGCACTGAATGAATCGGACGAGTACGTCATCACGACCCCGGATTTGGACCCTCCGGTTACGTTCGGTACGCATTCGGATCCTAAACCTTCTCTGTGGACTGACAGTGTCTCAGCCTAGCTGAGTCAGTGTTGGTGCCCAGTGTTGCGGTCTGACCGTCTGAAGGAAAATAACCTTTCACACGCAGTTAAGAACACATACTACAAATCCTTGATAAACCAGAAATAATAACCTTAAACGGAATTTTTCCAAGCCCGACCCTATTGTTACGTTCACTATCCGATACTCATTCGTTCTGCGCTGTATATTGCTTTTTCATTCTGCATTTCTGTGAAGTGTTATGTTTTCGGGGTTCACATAACGTTTACCCTTTGCTTGGTATTTACAACAACCTGGTATTTTTACCTGATAATTTTTACAACCTGTGGTTCTCATGAATTTACGTAGTTTTTACATTTTTAATGAAATTATGTCAAAAACTTGAAGTGCGATTTTTGAACAATCATTTTTTCCTGTAACGGCGGTGTGTGAGAAAGTAAAAACCACGTATTGTTTGAGTGGAACTCGAAGGGGCGTAATTTTGAACAAGAAGGGGAGTAATTTCAAGTCTCGCGTTCTTAGATAAGAAGATAAGAAAAGCTTGCTATGGTCCTGGTGTGTGTGTGTGGGGGGGGGGCAAGGTGAATCTTGCCCCTCCAATAATTTTACTAAGGGGGCAGTGTCTACTCAATATTTTTCGTCCTGTTTAATTAAATAAATTTTTGTTTCTGTATGTCACTTTTGAAATACGTAAGTTGGAATATTTCTACCGAGAAAAAATGTTCTCTCATGCTATTGAGGCTGTCGTGTGTTGTGCTAACCGAAAAAAAAAAATGCATTTTTTTCTTTTATAGCATTTGTATTGTTCTTTGTAATATGGACCAAGCTCGATTTTATGAGGCCAAAGCGATTTATTTCTAAAATAATTAATAAATAACAAAATAAGTAAAAAACATTTTTTTCCATATTCAGCATTGCTCATTTGATAAGAAACTTGGTTGCCAGCCTCGTATTGTGTTAGACATGTTTATGTGGTAAATGCTCAAGACAGTTATCAAAAGTAAAATAAATAAAAATACACAGAAACGTATAATCTCCAGCACCTTTATTTATCTATTTACTTTTTGTGCTCTCGTTCTTTGTTTGAGTAATTGCGCTAATTTCTCATGTTTTTAGCCCGTCTTTTGTAAAACAAGATCGTGCTTATGTTATCGGTTTGTCCGTCCATCCGTCCGTCTGTACTCACGATATCTCTGCAACTATTAGTCCGATTTGAAAAATTCTTTTTGCATTAGGAAGGTTGAAATATGAGAATAATGATCCTTTATTTCGTTTTTTTTTTTACAATGTACAATTTCGCCGCTAGAGGGCGTAAACGCAGATGATGTCGAATTCAAAAATACGTTTTATTCCCCATATTTGCTTCTAAACATCCGATTGAAAAAATTATTTTATCTTTCGATTCCATTTACATCGAAGAGTATTTTAGATATAGTTACTTTTTTCAAATTACGCATAGATTTTTCGCTAGGGGGCGTAAAAGTAAATTACATATTTCCCGATAACTCTTCTTCTAAAACGTCGATTTGATTTTTTTTTTCTTCTGCGGATACACCTCCTGATGGAAAATATTTTGCATATAATTTCTAATTTTTGGTAATAAATTCTTTGGCCACCAGGGGGCGTAAGTGTTAATTTTTGCTTCTGATGCATTTGTCATAAAATCTGAGCTTCTAAAATATTGATTGAAAAAATTCTTCCTTGGAATGATGCCACTCACATCGACCAACGTTTTCGGAATATTTTCTTAAAATATTCCACAGTTTCTCCGCCATGGGGTGTAAATGTATATCTTATTTTTGTCAATATCTCTACTTCTGGGAGTCCGATTTGAAAAATTCGTTCTTTGTTGGATAGTGTTTTCAGTGTGACATGTTTTTCATATAATTTAAAAATTTTCAAGTAATTCATAGACTTTCCGCTAGGGGGCGTAGATGTAAATTGCGTTTCCCCCTATATCTCTGTTTCTAAATCTCCGATTTGAAAAATTCTTTCTGCACAGGATACAGCTCCTGATGGGAAATCATTTGCACATAATTTCTATTTTTTGTAAAAAAATGCTTTTGCCACCAGGGGGCGTAAATCTTAATTTCCGCTTCTGATGTATTTGCAGCAAAATATGATCTTCTAAAATCTCGATTGAAAAAAACGTCGTTTGTAGACCGATACTACTCATGTCGATAAGCCTTTTAGAAACATTTTCTTCTTAAAATAATGCATGGTTTCTCCTCCAGGGGGCGTAGATGTATATCTTATTTTTGTCAATATCTCTACTTCTAGGAGTCCGATTTGAAAAATTCCTTCCTTACAAGATAGCGATTGCAGTGTTTCATGTTTTTCATACATGTATAATTTCAAAATTTTCAAGCAATTCATAGACTTTCCGCTAGGGGGCGTAAAGGTAAATTGCTTTCCCCCTATATCTCTATTTCTAAATCTCCGATTTGAAAAATTCTTTCTGCACCGGATACAGCTCCTCATGTTTTTTTCTTGGACCGATACCGCTCATATGGATAAACCTTTTGAGAATACATTCTTCCTCAAATAGTGCATGGTTTTCCCACCAGGGGACGTAAAGTCACATCTTATTTTTATCGATATCTGTGTTTCTAAGAGTCCGATTTGAAAAATTCTTTCTGTGTTGGAGAGCGTTTCCGCTGCAGAATGTTTCTCATATAAATTCATGTTTTTCTTAACGCACCAGTATGCAACCAGAGGGCTTAAGGTCACGATTCCGTTTACAGCAATATGTGAAGGATTAAAAACCCGATTGAAGAACTTCTTTCTTCCATCAAATATTATTATTTTCCATATCGGTTCCATTGACTTTGAATAGCTTTGATAAATTTAATTTGCGTCAGAACGGATTCAAAAGACGTGCTTATTACACCCGAAAATTCGGTGTGATCTTTCTTGTTTGTTTTTTTATAAAGGTCCCAACTCGAATCATTATAGCGTTAAAAATACGTGCCGCACACCATTGTGTTAGCATATTCGAAACAACATGACGTCCAATTTTCATACTGCGCAATACATCGTGCACGCGACGCTCCTCTCGCTCCCTGTGCACGGGGAGATGATGCAATATTTCTGGGCGTGCTGCCGCATTTGACTCAGTCTGTCTCGGCAACCGTGAGCGCAACACGACTGTGTGTGGTATCGTTTTAAAGCTCCCGCCGGGATCTATTCAAATATACGAGGAACATTTCGCAGTGGTTTGAACTAAAATTAAAAAAAAAAAAAAAAGAAATTCGTGTGAACGGGCTAACATTTTCGACAATGCCACAGAATGAACGCAAGCAAAAGCGGAGAAAATCAAAACGAGAGGCAAGAGCAAGTGATGAGGAATGTAAGAAGCCCAAATAGACAGAGCACCACGTTGAGTAATTCGTGTGTCGATCTGTTTTGTGTTCGCAATGTATCCCGCATTATTTGTAAAAATCATGTATGCTACTTTTGATATCATAGACCTGTGATGGCTATAACGATTAATTTATGTTTTACAACAAAAATGTTTACGTTTGGTGAATCCGTCTTGACAGGTACATTCTCTTTTTCTCAGTTATCAAATAATGTCATTTGATAAATTATACAGTTTTCGATTATTACTGTTTATGCATGAACGTATATATGCTAAGAAATATTCAGATCTAATCACCTTGCATTTCCGTTCCCATTATCATGACACTCGTGGAAATACTAGTTTTTTAATACCTAGAGCACGTGCTAATTTATTATTTAATAATATTAACTTGACCTGCCCTAGGTCCTGGAATGGGTTGCCGGTTCGAATCAAGACGATTACACACTTTTCGGTATTCAAAAAGCAACTAAAGACCTTCAAAATTAATGGGCGATTGACGTTTGGTTATATATTACGTATTATTACTTTAATTTACTGCATGCATAATGGTTAAATTGTTCTTTGACTTGACTATATAGATTTGGGGGGGACTAGGGGCCCGTCAGGTTATTGTTAGCGTTTTTCCCTGGTTCCCTTGCCACAATTACAGTACACCGCACTGATTTGTTTAAGAACCTGTAGTGGTGCTTCAATTTACTCAAACAAAAAACAAAATTATTCATGTTATCATACGTGTTTTTGTATTTCCTATTACTTCATTTATACTTTTCAATATATGTATAATATTATTGTATAATATTTGTATTTGCCTGTTTTTTTTATATAGAAATTGTATCTGCGATTTGATTGTGTGGTAAAAATAAATAAATAAATAAATAAATAAATAAACGCTTTGAAACCATACTCGTCTAGCTCATTTCAACTCTCCGATCTGTAAGTCGTAGTCCTACTTTCCAAACTAACGGCTCAATCAGAACTGAGCCTACCTGTATTTTTTTTTTTTCTGGACGAGGGTGTGTGTGTGTGTGTGTGTGTGTGTGAAAGTTGCGAAATGAGCTAAATTTCAGCGCCTCTGCCTGTATACACTGATCGTCAAAAATTAAGCTCGAAACAAGAAAATCGACTTCAATAAGAAATTAATCAACTTATGTCAAACTTCATAGCATCGTAGAATAATGTGTAGGGTATTAACGACCACCCTGAGCAACTTTGATGGATATGAGCAGTCGTGTGTTCCTAATTTAGGCTCACTGTTTCCAGAGAAGGGTGAGAGTAATTGCCGTAAGACAAACACATGTCTCATCCTGGATTCAGACCTAGGCCCGCTAGGATAAAAGAACAGAAGCTCGCGCTTTTACCATTGCGCCACTGGAGCGGCTAAGTTAAGGTGGATCCCCCTAAAAACTCTGCCTTATGCTTCCAACGGTAAAAACTTCTGTAGACATATTCTTCGCAAACTGGTGCATTCTCAAAAATGAAAATTTGCTCATCGATAAAAAAATTCGTATTATAGCCTAGTATATTTAACATTTGCTGAATCTTAACCATGATTCTTTTAAAAATCAATAATTTTTTTCCTTGGGTAGTGTCGAGGTGTGCTAATAGATGGCGCCACCTGTACAGATGGCGCCACCTGTACAGATGGCTTACTAATTGTAATTATGTCGCATTTTTTTCAATAATTTTATTAATTTTACGAAAGGAATCAACACCTGAGGCTATCCATACGATAGTTGGAATGTGTAGAATGATTTGAGCCACTTAGATTGAATTTCTGACAATAATTTAGCTCAAAATTTTAACAGAATTGTAGTACTGCAGTTTTTTAATTCCGAAATAAACCAGCAAACTCGCTCAGCAACATTTTCAGCTAAATTACTGCTAGAAAATTTAATCTATGTGGCTCAACTGATTCTAAACATTCCAGACTATAGCATGCTAGACTCAAATGTTGATTCCATTCCGAAAATGAATAAAATTATTGAAAAAAAAAGCGGTATGATTACAATTAGTACGTGATCTGTACAGGCGCCGTCTATTAGCAGACGTCAACACCATCCAAAGAAAAGTTATTGATTTTAAAAATGATTATGGTTAAGTTTTAGCAAATAGTAAATATACTAGGCAATAACATAAAGTTATTTTCATCGAAGTCCAAATTTTCATCCTTGGAAATACATTAATTGTGAAGAAAATAACTACAGAACTTTTTACCATTGAAAGCATAAGACAGAGTTTTTTGGTGGATTCACCTTAAAGGTATACGCTTTATTACATATGGGGTAATGCAAACACATGCTATCATACAAACATAAGCTTCAGAGGCACAACCCTAGAAAAAAAAATGGGCGTTTGGTATACAATCGTATAAACAATATGCAATGTGGTACAGGCTTGGCCACGATGAGTCACACGCCCCACAAGATGATCCAGCGAGAGGGAAGTCAGTAATAGCCACTTGCGAATCAGAGCCGTCTCGAAGTCTTGGTTCGTGGAGTTCACTGGCGCAAGAGCCTCTGTAGGCCAAAGAGCGATACTTCAGGTCTTCCAGTGCTCAGGATGGGAAGTTGGAAGGCAGCAGTGCTGCTCCCCAAGGCATCCCATAGATGCTTAGTGGGACTGCGGACTGGAGAAAATGTGGGCCATTCCATTTTGTTCTTCAAGATATGTACATCAAAAATGTTAGCTCTGTGGGCATCTGTGTTATCAGCCATTAAAATGGAATCTATGCCAATTACACCGGTACCTGGACGTACACGGTAATCACAGATCTCACAAAGATACCTACGGCACTCGCAAGACTTGTAAAAAAACATGATCTCTAAACTCAAAAGGAAAAGCAGCCCACACAGATACACTGCCACCCAAATTATGTTATCGAGAAGAGGAACCGGTAGCCTCTCGCCTCTCGCCAAACTAATGCGGGTTTGCTGTCCAATTTCAGCCATTGCACCACCGGACAGGCAAAAATTTTATTGCTAGTTTTTCATTTTTTATTTGTTTGCGGGGTTTAACGACCACCACGAGCATCTCAATTGTCTATAAGCAGTCTTCTGTCTCTAATTTAGGTCCATTGATCACAAAGCGAGAGACCCACCACCGTAAGACAAGCACAACACCCATGCCCCATCTGAGACTTGATCCCGGGGCCAACCGGACGAACGGTCAGAAACTAGCGTTTAGATCACTGCGTCATCGATTCAGAGCGGGAGGCCCATCGCTATAAGACAAACACCAACACCCATGGCTCATCCCAGACTTGATCCCGGGCCGAACTGGACGAACGGTCAAAAACTAGCGCTTAGATCACTGAGCCATCAATTACAGAGCGGGAGACCCACCACCGTAAGACAAACACAACACTCATTCCTCATCTGAGACTTGAACCCGGGTTCAACTGGACGAACGGTCAGAAACTAGTGCTTATATCACTGCGCCATCAATTACAGAGCGGGAGACCCACCACCGTAAGACAAACACAACACTCATTCCTCATCTGAGACTTGAACCCGGGTTCAACCGGACGAACGGTCAGAAACTAGTGCTTAGATCACTGCGCCATCAATTACAGAGCGGGAGACCCACCACCGTAAGACAAACACAACACTCATTCCTCATCTGAGACTTGAACCCGGGTTCAACCGGACGAACGGTCAGAAACTAGTGCTTAGATCACTGCGCCATCGATTACAGAGCGAGAGATCCACCACCGTACGACAAACGCAACACCCACGCCTCATCCGAGACTTGTACCCGAGCCCAACCGGACAAACGGTCAGAAACAGAAACCAGCGATTAGATCACTGCGCCATGAGTACGGCCCAGTCCTTTTAGCACTACTTGATGCACTTCTTGGTAAAAGCGTAAACGGCTTCCTTCTTGCTCGATATACCGTGTGAATTCTAAGTCACGGTTTTCAATGGACGCTGAATACTTGCTGTCAGCATTACTGGTTTTATTCTTTTTTTCTTTGTTTTTTTTTATTTCGAGGTTTAACGACCACAGTGAGCAACTCTTAGGGCTAAAAGTAATCTGCCGTCACTTATTTAGAGCTACTGGGCCACCGATGACCTGGGAGTCAACGTTCGTAACTGCCACGAAAAAAGTATCAGGATCGATCCCGGGCAGGTACGAAAGCTCAAACCACTAAATATCCGCCGTGCGTGTGATGAGCACGTTAAGCCGTCAGACCTCGGTACTGGTGTCCTGGTTATACACTGGGTGGCCATTTTGTTATGACCACCTGACAGTTTTAAGCAAATGAGTTATGGCTGCACGCTGTTGCTGCCAGAAGGCGAGGCTAGTATAAAAAGGGAAAGCTTAGTGCTTGCGACAGAAGTAGAAGTGATTTTTGGGTGACGAGATGGGTAAAAAATGCGATTTGACGGTCTTTCAACGTGGAATGATTGTAGGAGCTCGGAGCCAGGGAGCGAGTATCACCGAAACCACCGCATTCATGAAATGTTCCAGAGCAGCTGTTGTTAAAGTGTTTAAAGACTGGACTGTCAGCCAAAAAACTGGATCGCTACGTGCAACATGTGGTCGTCATCGACTAGTGACTGCTCGGGCAGAACGGAGTGTCCACACTGGTAACAGACAACAGAAGGGCAACAGTGCAGCAAATTACAGAACATCTTAATCAAGGATCCCCTCAAATGATCTCTGCATGCACTGTTCGCCGTACACTGCTTCGGATGGGATATGGCTACCGAAGGCCTGTTCGAACACCTCTGCTGTCTGCAGTTAACAAGATAAAACGTCTCCAGTTCGCACAGGAGCACAAGGATTGGACTGTCGATAATTTGAAACAAATTATGTGGTCCGATGAATCACGTTTTCAGTTGCACCATGCCGATGGCCGAGTGAGAATTCGGCGGAAACAGCACGAAAGCATGGACCCCAAATACATTGCTACAACCCTTCAAGCTGGTGGAGGCAACGTTATGGTTTGTGGAATATTTTCCTGGCACGCTTTGGGCCCTTTAATTCATGTTGATCAACGTCTGACTGGCACATCATATCTAAACGTCGTTGCGGACCAAGTGCATCCTGTCATGTGGATGGTTTATTCCAATGGCGATGGCTACTTTCAACAAGATAATGCGTCCTGCCATAACCAATCCTGTACAAGGATTGGTTTCAGGAACATACCGGTGAGTTTACTTTGTTTATGCGGCCCCCACAATCTCCAGATCTCAACCCCATTGAGAATTTGTGGGATGAAGTTGAACGAGCCATCAGACAGCTGGATCCACAACCCTGCAATCTCACACTCCTGGAAAGTGCTATTCATCAAGCATTGCCTCAGATTCCACAAACCACCTATCAGCATCTCGTGGAGTCCATGCCACGAAGAATCGACGCAATATTAAAGGCAAAAGGTGGCCCAACGAAGTACTGAGGGGGTGGTCATAGTGGCCACTCAGTGTATATAAGCGCGTCTTTCTTCCCTTTCAACTCGCTTCTGTGAGACTTTCGTGTCTGGCACTCTAGCCCGAATCTTCTGGCTTCTTCTAAAGGTTGTTCAAGACCTGGGGTCAAACAATCCCTTCCTAAAATGCTCTACATAAAATCTCTAAAAAATAGTATATGTGGTTCAAAAGAAGCGGGAGACGGAAGAGCACATCATCTATGTCTTATGTGGGACTCGAACCCGGGCCTAACACAAACGATTTGCCAGAAACCAGCTCCTTAGCCACTTGACCAACGCGGCGGCGCATTACTTGTCGTCTTCACCGCAGGAGAAGACGAAATGTTCCACTTGTTCCATGCAACCTTCACCGCAGGAGAAGGTTGCATGGATGTTGCGGCTTGCCGAATTAAAATTGCTGCTACTTTTCGGCGTCATTTTAGAATGCAGTATGGACGAAAACCTCCAAAACGGAAAAGCATCCAGTTCTGGAACAAGCTGAGGATTTCCGAACGTCTGCTACTTCTCCTGGAAAGCCGCGGAAATTTGAGGAAAATAACGAACGCATCAGAGAGGCATTTCTGCGAAGTCTGCGCAAATCAATTCGGGCTGCTAACTCGCAGCTATATCTTCCACGCTCAACGGTGCACGCTTGGTGTAACTAGGAAAGATAAGATGAGGAACTTGTGGATAAGGAAAATGACAGGAGTGGACGACATCAGGACCAGAGTGAAATCACTGAAATGGCAATGGGCTGGACATGTTGCCAGAAGAACCGACCACCGATGAACAACCGAATTTTTAGACTGGATTCCGAGGGACAGAAAAAGACCCAGAAGAAGATTCCATGAGAGATGAATGCATGAAATTCGAAAGTATACCGGAGTGACATGGAGGAGACAGGCTCAAGACAGACAATTGTGTAAGGAAATTGTGGAGACCTTCATTCAGCAGTTGATTGCGCACTGGGGATAAAACATTTTTTTTTTTTCGTGGCGCCTGGAATTTTCGACCTGATTCTGGGTATTTTCATGCCGCTGATTCCGGAAATGGTATCCTTATTGCTCCAGCAGCTCTAGTTTTTGAGATATTGTTGGCGTTATTACTGAGTATTACGTTATTTTTCAGTGAGCATTTGTTACCTGTAAAAAAATTGTTTTCGCGATGCGTGGAATTTCCGACCTGACTCCGGGTATTTTTGTGCTGCTGATTTTGGAGATTGTATCCTTTTTGCTCTAGCAGCTCTGGTTTTCGAGATATTGTTGGCGCTATTACCTAGCTTTACTTTATTTTCCCGCCAGCATTTCTTATCTGTTCGTATACATATTTTTGAATTTTCTGTTGCTGTCGGTGTTTGCGTGTGCACGTTACATGTTCAGACGTGTTTTATTTCTGTTTCAGGCGTTGACATGGATTCATCACGAAAAAAGTGTGTCAATCATCCGGATGATTTTTGTTACATTTGCAGAGAGTACACGCTCGCTCAACGGAGACAAGCTATAACGGACTTTGTGAAAAGATCTTATTTTGCCTACTTCACAGTAAAACTAAGAGGCCAAGATAAGCCTTGGGCACCGCATGTCGTGTGTAAAACGTGTACAGAACACCTGCGACAATGGACGAATGGGAATACGAAGTGCATGAAATTTGGTATACCAATGGCATGGCGTGAACAGAGCAACCACAGTGATGACTGTTACTTTTGTCTGGTGAATATAAAGGGCATCAATGGGAAGAACTGGAGTAAGTGGATGTATCCTGATCTAGCCTCCGCTAGACGCCTTGTTCCACATTCAGAAGAGATACCTGTCCTAACATGCAGCAGGCTTCCAGAGCTCTCCGAAGAGTCGGACGAATCGGCTGGTGAGAAAGAAAGCTATGCTGAGCAACATGATAGTGATTTGCAAGGACCTTCATCAGCTGCATCAGGTTTCAGTCAAAGTCTTCCAAAGAAGACAGCTGAAGTGTTAGCTTCCAGGCTGGCAGAAAAAAATGTACCGTTACCGGGAACAAAAATCACAGTTTATCGCAACAGAGAAGAAAATTTTCTGCCATTCTTCACAAAACAATACGAATTCGTTTTCTGCAGCAATGTGCCAGGATTGCTGATGGAATTGGTCATACGTATGCACACCCAGTGAATGGCGGTTATTCACAGACAGCTCCAAACGCAGCCTCAAATGTGTACTTCTACATAATGGGAACAGGTAGAGATTAATCCCAATCGCGGTCACTCAGTTGGTAGGAGGGAAGAACGGGGGACAATAGCCTTAGTCCTAGAGAAGATAGCATACCTCGATCACCAATGGGTCATCTGTGTGGATTTGAAGATGGTGAATTTTCTCCTAGGATAGCAGGCCGGGTACACCAAACTTGATTTGCCTTAACAATCTGTAAAGGCACTTAAGAGAGACGGAATGTGTTTAGGCTACAAATTTAGAAAATTTCCAGCGTTGAGCAGGGAGAAAATAAAAGCAGGTATATTCGATGGACCACAGATCCAGGAACTCATGAAAGACCAGCGTTTCCAAGATTCAATAGACAATATTGAGGCATGTGCGTGGTCGTCATTTGGTATGGTTGAGCAGAATTTTCTTGGGAATCATAAGGCCGCTAACTACCGTGAACTCGTGGAGAATATGCTCACTGCGTTTTGTACACTTGGTTGTAGCATAAGCATCAAATTGCATTACCTCCACGGTCATTTGGATCGATTTACACATTGTCTTGGTGATATCAGCGATGAACAAGGGGAGCATTTCATCAGGAAATAAGGGCCATGGAAGAACGGTACCGTGAACGATGGGATACGCATATGATGGCGGACTATTGTTGGAGCAAATGTCCAGGAACATAGCATGGCAGAAAATCACAGAAACGCGAGCTCAGCATCATGTCTCAATGACGAAACTTGGGTGTTGTTGTTCATGTTCTAGGCTTCTTGGGATTTCTCTGTATATGTCATATCATGAGAAGCAGATCTGTGACGTACCTGCCCCGCAGCACACACACACGACATAAAGGCAGATAGCAGCAACAATGAACGTCCGCGTAGCTCAATTGGTAGAGTGACTTATTCCGGAATGAGGGTAGCCGGGTTCGAGCCCCGGCGTGGATAAAAATGACGGAGAATTTACTTCGTTATAGATCTGATGGACAAAAACTAAAGCCATTTTCGGAATCTGTGACCCCAAAAAGGGTTTAACATCTTAGGCAACAAAAGTTGCGTTCCCCAGTGAATTATCAATGTTTTTCGGGCCACCAAGGGTGCCCACATTGAAATTCACTTAGACAATTATGGTGAATAAAATTTTTTTTGACATTTTTACTTTGCAACAGCGCAAACCAGAAGTGTATATAATAAATACTTTCCGAGATATATATTTTTTAATTTGGATACCTTCCATCCGGACGTCCTTTGTTGTCTATTGTCTTTCGTTTCACACTGTCTGCAACTAAGTGTTGGGAAATATTTAGATCCGTGTCACGATTATCATTTAAATTAAGTTTCGTTATAACTGATTCAGTGTCACCCCCAAATACATATATAGGATCCGCATGTTTTCACAATACAACTATATCTCTAGCTTTTCCAAGGGCTCGCACATTTTTAAAAATTTGTGCCGGCAGTGCCGTATCAATTTCTTCCTCCTTTGGCTGTACATAGACTCGAGGGTGAAGACAAAGACGGCTTTATTCAGGTCTTGTCTGAAGTATGGAAATGATGTTTTAGATGATTTTAGGAAGGGAGAGTCTGACCCTTGGTCTTAAACAACTCTTAGCAATAGAAAGCTGGGAGATTTGGGTTCGGGTATCCCATAACAAAGAGACGCAGAAATACGCCACAGAAAGTTTAAGTAGTGGTAAGCTCACGACACAGAAAAAGGACAGAACCAAAACACGGCGGCTCTGAGGAGCGACGTACATGTTACCAGTACCACTCACAACTCCCGATTCTGACATGCTATCAAACTATGCCACCACGACCGTAGCAAGCTTTTCGTAGCAAGCTTGCTTTTCTTATCTGGGAGGGCGAGACTGGGAAATTACGCCCTTTCGAATTCAAAATTACGCCTTTTCGAATTCAAAATTACGCTGTTTCGAATTCAAAATTACGCCCCTTCGAGTTAAAAAGCACGCCTCTTCGAGTTCGAAATTACGCCCCTTCGAGTTCCACTCAAATAATACGTCGTTTTTACTTTCTCACACACACCTTTATAGGAAAGTAATATGATCGTTCAAAAATCGCTCTTCAAATTTTTGTAATAATTTTACTAAAATGTAAAAACTAGATCAATACCCAAGAACCACAGGTTGCAAATACCAAGTAAAGCGTAAACGTTACGTGAACGCCGACAACACCGCACTTTACAGAAATGCAGAACGAAAAACAAACCAGCGCAGAATGAATGAGTATTGGACAGTGAACGTAACAATAGAAAGAAGCTTTAAGGGTTGTGACGTACCTGCCAGCAGGACGCACACGACATAAAGGCACATAGCAATCAGAACAAACGTCCGCGTAGCTGAATTGGTAGAGCAACTTATTCCGGAATGAGGGGACCCGAGTTCGAATCCTGGCGCGGATGAAAATGACGGAGAAATTTGTTTCGTTATAGGGTAGTGCTTGGAAAACTTCCGTTCAACGTTAAACGCTCAGAGAACTTTCTGCGACAGAGCACCAATGATTAATTAGCTCTTCGTCCTAGTGACATGTTCGGAAAGGTCAGGGAGGTTGGGCACATTGTTTTGTATGCTCCCATTATTCACTGTTTTGTAAAATTCCCTTCATGGTTACGAGATGTTCACACCTCGTACTCTATGTTACTCCGTACGCTGGATAACTTTTCCTTTTCTATTTTTATTGGAGGTTTAACGACCACCATGAGCAACTCAATGGGCTATAAGCAGTCGCCCGTCCCTAATCTATAAAGTCACTGGTTCCAGGGAAGGGAAAGAGCCAGTGCCGTAACACAAACACAACATCCATGCCTCACCGGGATTTGAACCAGGACCCCTTTCGGACGAATGATCAGAGGCTATCGCTTAGACCACTGCGGCACCGGGGCCGTCTGGTTAACTTGGTTAAATACATGGAATACTGTATGAGGCGAAATAAAGTCTTTAAAAAGAAAATATTGAAGTGTGTAACTTTCTGTTTTAGTTAAAATTTCTATTTTTTTACATCTTCCAGAGCATAAACTTACACCCTTGGAATGACCACTCTGAGAGGTGTGAAAACACAAGTTTGTCCGCGACGGGCATCGAACCCGTCTCCCCTCATTCCGGAGTAAATAGCTCTCCCAACTGAACAACGCGGACAGAATGCCTCGCTGCAGATGTCGTCTTGACACATTTTTTCACCTCTGTAGTACGTCACATCATCTTCCTCTTAATTTTTCTTTTTTTTTCCTTGAAACGAAGTAGGAGTTTTTCATTAATTCTAAACAATGTGTGGAACAAACAAACATCACATATTTTTCAAAGAACCCAACAACCAGTGTATCCATTTTCCACAATCGGGCGCCAATGTGAAAACACAAGTTTGTCAGTGTCCTCTCACTCCGGAGTAAGTTGCTCACCCAACTGAGCTACGCGGACAGAATGTCTCGCTGCAGATTTGTCGTTTTGACACATGTTTTCACCTCTTTAGTACGTCACAGAGGGCAACCGCCCTCCATGTCCTCCCGATAGCTACGGCCTTATGTGTCACTCTCACCATCTGTCTGGTCCAGGACTCATCTCACTCATTCAAGTTTTAACCTCTAGAAGATCCAGAAGCTTCAGCCGCTCAACAGCCTCCCAAGTAGACCTCTCAGGGTCATGCCATAACTGCTGCCTTAGTCCCCCAAATGGTTAGGTGGCACGAGGCGATGGCTTCTAATCATTCGTCCCAGATGGGTCCGAGTTCGAATCCTTGATGACGCATGAATGGTGTGTTTATATTTTAGCAATGGTTGTCTCCTTCCCTGGAACAAATGGCTCTAAATTTGGCACGTATACATCTTATAGCTTATTTAGTTGTTCACGATGGTCGTTAAACCCCCAAACCAAAAAACCTTAATCCTAACGTTATTCTGATGTACAGGGTGTCCACAATGTCTTGTTACCCCCTGTAATAAGAAATGTAAGTGAGCTATGTATCTGTTGTATGATGTATATGTTGATTTATGGTCTGTATTGTGTTTATTTACAGATTTGGTACCGGAACCATGTGTGATACCAGCGAATACACCCTGGAACAGCGGATTGTTGTCAGTGTCTGGGTACACGAACGTCCACACACAGGGAAGACAACGCGTGACGTGCGTGCCAATTTCCAACAACGATTCGACAAAGAGGCCCCTCCAAAACAGACTCTTCTGCGGTGGGAACATAAACTCTTCGAAGCAGGCAACATCAAGGATAAACCACGAACGGGAAGACCATCAACCAGAGTGCAACAGTGTCAAGCGGTTGAGGAATCAGTTATCAGGTCACCGACGAAGTCGCTGAGTAAACGATCAGCGGAGCTTGGAATACCACGATCGACACTGCATAAGCACATGAAGAATGACCTGAATTTGCACGCATATCACCCGATGTTCGTTCAGGAGTTATCAGACATTGATTTAAACCGCAGACGGGATGCATGTGCAATGATGCTTCAGACATTTGCCACAATCCCAAAACGTGGAAAGGTCATTTTCAGTGATGAATGTGCGATATGCCGCAGCTGTCGATCACGGAACGTTGTGTTCTGGTCCAAGAAAAACCCACATTATGTCGAAGAATTGGAACATCATCCTCCGCATGTCCTGATATGGGCTGCAATGAATAGTCGACGTCTGTTCGGACCGTATTTCTTTGATGGTCCAGTGAATCAGACAACTTATCTGGACATGCTGCAAACCTGGTTTGTGCCACAACTTGGAAATCTTGGCATTCTGAATGACGTAGGATGGGGCACCCGCCCATTACGCAATCACTGTTCGGGAATACCTTTGTGAGGTCCTTCGGGATCGTTGGATCGGCCGAGGTTCTGCAGTGCTGCCCGATCCACTTGAATGGCCACCTCGAAGCCCAGTTCTCTCAACGTGTGATAATGCCTTTTGGGGTTACATAAAGAAGGTTGTTGCACAGCAGCGCTACCAAACCACTGATGAACTGAAACAAGTAGTGAGACGTGCTTTCTCTCGTATCACCCGCAACTGCTTCGGAAAATGTCCCACAGAACATGGCGTAAAATTATTCTCTGTCACGAGAATGTCGAAGCCCAAACGGATCCACTGGATGTTTAAGGATGCCTCAACATATAACTCAACATATACATCATACAACAGATACATAGCTCACTTACATTTATTACAGGGGGGGGTGTAACAAGACATTGTGGACACCCTGTAGAGCCAAACGTTATTAGAAGCACTAACACAGAAGAAGGTCACTTGACCTCAAACTTTCCGTATCACAAATTGCTAGAACGGACAGTTGGAAAAGCATTTTGGAAGTATACATAGCGTATCACACTCCTACAGCAAAAGACCCCCCCCTTCTTTTTGTGCCGGTGGTCTTCCTTCTCCGGAGTCGGATATTTTACCAACTGAACTACACCAGCAAAGCTTATCGCTGCAACTTGCCGTTTTGACCTGCGTCATCTCAGTGGTACCTTACGCTTCTCTTGCCAGTTGGTAGGTCTCGAGAAAGAATTTTAAGATAAGAAAATCAACATTTGGTGTGCCGTCCCGTTGGCGCAGTGGTCTAAGAGCTGGCTTTTGACCATTCGTTCGAGATGGGTCCGAGTTCGAATCCAGGTGAGGCATGGATATTGTGTTTGCCTTACGACACTGGCTTTCTCCCTTCGCTAGAACCAGTGGTCCTAAATTAGGGACGGGCGACTGCTTATAGCCCATCGAGTTGCTCACGGTGGTCATTAAACACCGAATAGTAATAAAAAAAACATTTAAGGGTTAACAAGCACCTCTTGGGACAAAAAAAAAAGTCCAATTCGGCTCCGAATGGAACGCCAAAAGGGAAAACGGTCTGAAAGGAAATATTTAATTCCAATCAGAGAAATTTACAGAAGCTAGTAAGAACACCAGCTTGCTATCAGAACGTAAATATACAGATTTAATAAGAACATCGAAAAGGAAAGCCAAGTAATCCTTATTAACCTTGCATGTGAATCAAAAGATTATTTGTTTTAAGGCTGTCTTTGAAGTGTTAGGCTTCATCTTCTGCGATAGATGGCGCAAAATATCACTCCTCGGGCATTGCTTTTACGTCTTGAGGGATTGAGGGATCCCAGAAGTTGGCGTCAGCGAATGACTGAATACCTTACATATTCAGAATGGAAGCGGTCTCTCGTTGGCTATACAATGAAAGAACAAAACACGCACTGTTACGTTTTAACCAATGACATTGTTTGTGGGAGGAGCTTAGCAGATAGGCGTAGTTTCTGTCTCCAATTCAAGTGTTTTCTGGTAATGTACACATTTTCTCTTCAAAAAACGAACGTACAGTAGAATTTATGATGATCTATAGAAGACAAGATTCCAATCTCACTTCAGTGCCCATTCTTTGATTTCTATTTGGCCTTGATAATTAAAAAAATCAGACAGAAATGAGAGATTTCATTTCTTCCACACAGAAAAACTGCCAAACTAACTTCTGGCGTCATCTAGCGCCAAATTGGAATACTTTCGAGTCAGATAAATTAAATAAAAAAAAATAAATTCTAACACATTTCTCGGAAAAATAACTGCGACACGTATTAGTTATGGGTCGTTTTTATTTGTGCTCAAACTTTCAAACTCTACAAAGTAATAGTTTTTGAGAAAATGTGTACAAAAGGATTTGCAATACAGATATAGGACAGGATTTCTGTTGCACTCATTCAAAGACAGCCTTAAGTAGAAGGGATTAACGACCGTCCTGAGAAACTCTAAAGACCATAAGCTGCTGCTCATCCCTAATTTGGGCTAATTCGAGGGAAGGGAGAGAGCCTGCGCCGAAAGACAAACTCATCACCTATACCTCATCCAGGCTTCGACCCTGAGCCCAACTCTGGCGACTAGTCAGAAGCATGCGTCTCTGACCACTCAGCCACTGGGATAGCTCATCAAAGGATTTTGTACGATCTATAAATTTTTCGCAATTTAATCTGTAAAGTTCAAAATACGCTTATAACAGGTACGTTTTTTTTTTTTTTTTTTTTTCAATTTTCAACAATAGAAAATGTGAAAAACACACGTTTGGGGATCGAACAAGTATGGTATGTTCGTTTCCAAACGTGATAAAATATTTTTTCTGTTGAAATATGTATGTAGCCGATATCTCATACGAAAGAAACAAGGCAAGACAAAGTATTGTACAAAATGTTTTAATACAACCAGTTATTGGTATTACACGAACAGATTTAGTGCACGAGTAATTACAATCCATCTTTGAAAAAAAAAAACAACTTGATTCCGCATTATACATTTATTTGCTTGTTTGTTTCTTGTGACATTTTTTAAGTGCTTACATACCATATTTTTCTGCGTATAAGTTGCATACCGTGAAATTCAGGAAAAGAAGAAAAAAATCCTTCGTGTAATTCACAGCGGCGCATAGTCCGCCGGCAGTGAAATTCAGGGGGAAAATTGCCGCATAACCTTTATCCGATTTGTTCATTCCGAACCGTAATTTCATATAGAAAAGTTGTGATTCATTGGATGCTCTAGCAATCCAATTAACGTTTTTTGTTTGAGTTAGAGTTTAAAGATTACAGTGAGCTACTCGATGGTCTATGAGCAGTCACCTATTCTTAATTTAAGGTCACTGGTTCCAGAGAAAGGAGAGAGAGAGAGAGAGAGAGAGACAAACACAACTTCCATTCCTCAGGATTCGAACCCGGACCCACTTGGACAAGCGGTCAGAAGCCAGCGCTTAGACCACCCACTGCGCCACAGGGGTAGCATCCAAAGAAATGGAGAAACAAATAATTTTCTTATTAAAAAAATAACTCATTTTTAAATGCTTTTGTGTTGCTTTCAAGTGAGCAAAGAGTAAACGTTATGAGTTTTTTTCAGAATTACGGTAGTTATGTAGTTAGACCTGACGGTTCCTTAGTTAGATTACGTAGTATGCAGTTTTGTAGTTAAACCTGCACCGCCCAAGGACGTGTGCAACGATGAGCTTCTCACAGCACGTGATTTTCCACGAAAGAAAATAATATCACCTTCGTTCCATCGTATTTTCTGTCAAAATGCTCGAAATCACAACCAAAAAGTGTTTTCTGGCTAAGTGTGTTCAATTTGGATGACGTGCCGTAACAACAAATAAAGTGGATTATTATCTGAAAGTGTATTCAACTTCCATGACGTGCCATAACAGCCAATGCCGCCTCGGTGGCGCAGTGGTCTAAGCGATGGCCTCTGATCATTCGTCCGAACTGGGTCCGGGTTCGAATCCCGGTGAGGCATGGATGTTGTGTTTGTCTTACTGCACTGGCTCTCTCCCTTCCCTGGAACCAGTGACCCTAAATTAGGGACGGGCGACTGCTTATAGCTCATTGAGTTGCTCACGGTGGTCGTTAAACCTCCAATCAAAAAAAATAAATAAATAAATAAATAACAGCCAACAAAGTGGATTATATGTAAGTCAAGTTGGTTCATTTCTTAAATTTGGACGTTAGTCTGAAAAAGTATTCAACTTGGATGACGCGCCATAACAGCTAATAAAGTGGATTATATGTAAGTCAGGTTGATTCATTTCGTACCGTTGGATGTTTATCTGAAAGTGTATTCAACTTGGATGACGTCCCATAACAGCGATTATACGCAAGTCAAATTGGTTCATTTTTTTACCCTAAGTATGTATATTCAACTTGAATGACGTCCTATAACAGCAAATAAAACGGATTATATGTAAATCAAGTTGTTAATTTCTTACCCTTGGACGTTAATCTGAAAGTGTATTCAACTTGGATGACGTCCCATAACAGCAAATAAAGTGGATTGCATGCAAGTTAAGTTGGTTCATTTCTTGCTCTTGGACGTTTATCTGAAAGTGTATTCAACTTGGATGACGTGCCATAACAACAGATAAGATGGATTACATGTATAGTCAAGTTAGTTCATTTCTTACCTTTGGACGTCAATCTGAAAGTGTATTCAACTTGGATAATGTTCCGTAACAGCAAATAAAATGGATTATATTTAAGTCAAGTTGGTTCATTTCTTACTCTTAGACGTTAGTCTAAAAGTGCATGTCCCGAATAATTAAGTCGTTCAGGTTCAACGAGCAGTAAAGCTATCTGGGTTCTACCGTGAAGCCAATTCTCTAAGTTAAACCTTCTGTGAGCTAAGATTTTAGTATTTTGTAGTGAACTGAAGTTAATGTTAAAGATACAAATCAACAACCGATTAAAAAAAACAACATTATATAGCAAAGAAAAAGGACCCTACATTTCGAAGCGGTAAATAGACCTATTGAGGGATAAGAATTTAAATTGGGTGGAGAACGTAGCCGTGTTTAAGAGGTCGATGATCCACTATAGCACGCAAGACTCCCACTGCGGCAGACAGAAAATCTATTAAAAATGATAGCACAAAGTTTACAACAAAAGTTAAACAAAAGGTCACAAAAAGGAGTCACAACTGCGGGATTTTGAACGGGGCGTGTGCACGCTCATCCTAGACGCTTAGAAACTGTCGAAGGAAAAGGGAGAATAAATAACAAATTATGTAAAACAAAAGTCCCACAGCAACAGGAGAGCTAAAAAAAATCAAGAACGTAGGTAGACGCAGTCCTGGGAAGCTCAGAACGAAAGATAGTTCTGCTGGGAGCTGAGCCAGAACTCGGAAGTCGAATTGGAGAATTTGACGGTAAGACTCAATGAATCCGGTAATGTTTAACGGGCAAGAAGATCTGTCGAAAAAAGCAGATGACCTGTGTTTAGAGTAATAAGCGACGAAATCCTACCCCAAGAGGCGCCAGATGACGGAGAGTCAATGTTCCTCCGGTATACATCACGCGTGAAGAGCGAATAAGTCTTAGAATGAAAACGCATCACCGGCTGTGAATCGATCACAAGAGCCGTGTGCTAAACCTATTGATGGGTGGTAAAAGAACACG
This sequence comes from Macrothele yani, assembly GCA_039090855.1. NCBI lineage: Eukaryota > Metazoa > Arthropoda > Arachnida > Araneae > Macrothelidae > Macrothele > Macrothele yani. The sequence continues at coordinate 48,797,344 of CM077004.1, forward strand.
CATTTTCTACGAGAATCGCATCACTCCAGAGAAACACTAAGAGTTCTCTACGGCGGCTTGAGTGAATAATTAGCCTTAAGGATTAATACTCGTTCCAAAAGAAGATAAGTTTTAAGTAGCCCTTTGATTTTTGTATGCCTACCTATTATCCTATTGAGGAGAGTATTAACTCTGAACCCGGAATTGTCAGGGCCTGAAGTTTTACATGTCTGCAAATGTGCTTGGTAAAAGTAAGCAAGCAATGCTCCTTCATTATTGAACACTAAGATTCGATGAACTGCATCAACAAACAGCCGGTAAATGCCGCCCCGGTGGCGCAGTGGTCTAAGCGATGGTCTCTGATCATTCGTCCGAAAGGGGCCCGGGTTCGAATCCTGGTGAGGCATTATAACGAAGTGAATTTCTCAGCCATTTTTGTCCACGCCGGGCATCGAACCCGGGTCTCCTCATTACGGAATAAGTCGCTCTCACAACTGAGCTTCGCGGACGTATGCTCTCGCTGCTATCTGCCTTTATCTCATGTGCGTCCTGCGGTGCAGGCACGTCACAGCATGGATGTTGTGTTTGTCTTACGGCTCTGGCTCTCTCCCCTCCCTGGAACCAGTGGCCCTAAATTAGGGACGGACGATTACTGAGTTACTCAAAGCGGTCGTTAAACCTCCAAGAAACTGAACTTGAGACTAAATACAAGAGCTGAGGCATTTGGCACCTTTCCTTTTTTTAAGTATATCCTCAAATGGCGTTTTCATTATGTTATGTTACTTAAATAAATGTCTATTGTCTCATGTCAAGTACCTCTCTGAGTGTCCCCCCTGAGTAATGAATAGTACTTGGGCGAGGGTTAAGTGGTTTATTGGCTATTTAAGGTCAACCCTACCATTCAACCAACAAATTTCTCCAGATAAAAGAACGAGTACTCCGAACATAATAAATTCTGTTGATCTCCGAAGCGGCAGCCAATTAACAACCTGCTACCAGATTAATTCCTAAAGTTGTATTTTTTATTAGTTCGGACTACACCAAAGTGTAAGAGTATGCTACTGGCATTGATTATTATGCTTATATTACATCAATATAAAAATAACTGAAATTGGTGAGTGTTCGGTATTTATAGCACAATTATGAGGTTTGGATAGATAGACTAACTTAAGAAAAAGATAGATTAACCCGTAAGTCATCTGCATCGGTAGAAACACTGCTGCCCATTTCAACCTAAAAATCTGTTGGCTGTGTGAAGGAGAAATAATTATATAATTTGCCATGCTTAATGAAAGAAATAATTCGGAAGAGAATGCCTTTAAAATTTTTATTTTCACGTTCCAAATTGGAAAACATATGCATTTTTGGAATTTCTTAGCATACCCGCATTGATGGCGGCGCGACTTGACCGAAAGTTCCTTGCAAATGAGTTTCCCTAAAATGTTTTAAAGCGATCACTGATCAATATTCTGCTAACAGATTGATTTCATGAAACAAGCATTGTTCCACTTTCTTTTGGAAACGTTATATTTGTTTCCTTAATTTTTTACCACCGGTATAACATCATCTTTGTTCCTTTCAATTGGTTCTTGTCCTCAGTTGAGCGTGATCAACAGTTTCTTAAAAATGAGAGCTGGAAGAATTCGCATATGGAACATGAGCTCCACTATATTTCCTTAGACATCACGATAGCACAAAAATGCGAATATATCTGCCGGCAGCGTTTTGAAACATTACGATTGGATCGTTTGACCTTTCGAACGATGCTCACTGCCATACAAACAGTTTGAGTCGCAATTCACCAGTCCTTTAAGCTTTACTTGAACAGTTATTCTTCATCTTCGTCGTCGTTCGCGTTCAAGAATCTTCAAAGAATCATTTTTGTTGACAATATGAAGACTAACGCTAGAGCCGAAGTCTTCTGATGCTGTGTACCTGCTAAAAGTAAATAAATATTAGAAACTAGGCACATCTCAAACAATTTAAATTTATTTAAAAAGTGCGCATCTTTTTTAACGTATAGTTAAAATTACATTGTATTCTGTAGTCTCTCACCCAGTGTTTCTTTCAAGACTTTTTGGGCGGGCAGGGGCAAATGAAACCTTAGAGGGAGCAAGTTTTCCATTTGCTATATATATATATATATATATATCATGATCATCATCATCATTGTCAACCATTATCAATCCACTGCTGGACGAAGGTCTCCCCAAGTTTCCTCCACAACGGTCTGTCTTGTGTCAGTCTCCTCCATGTCACCCCTGCATACTTTCGAATTTCATCCACCCATCTCCCATGTGGTCTTCTTCTGGGTCTTTTCCTGTCCCTTGGAATCCAATCTAAAATTTCGGCTGTCCATCGATGATCTGTCCTTCTGGCAGTATGTCCAGCCCATTGCCATTTCAGGGATTTAAGTCACTGAGCTGGGAAAACAAGGGGATAAAGATTAATGGAGATTATCTAACCCACCTTCGTTTTGCTGATGACGTAGTCATTTTTGCAACTAGCCCATCAGAGCTGCAGAGTATGATCCAGGAACTTGCTGACAAGAGTAAAGAAGTGGGATTAAAAATGAACTTACAGAAGACAAAAGTGATGTTCAATACTTTTACAAGAAATGAAGATTTATCGATTGATAGAGAAAAGCTGGAGATAACAGACACGTACGTTTATCTTGGACAGTAGATATCAAGTGAGGGTCACACTGATGAAGAAATTAATCGGCGTACAAAACTTGCCTGGAGAGCTTTTGGAAGAAACAGCATAATTTTCAAGAGCAATATGCCATTATGTCTTAAAAGAAAAGTGTTTGATCAATGCATCCTTCCAGTGCTTACGTATGGTGCAGAGACGTGGACCTTAGCTAAAAGAGACATACAAAGGCTGCAGACAACTCAAAGCAGCATGGAGAGGTGCATGCTTGGTGTAACCAGGAGAGATAAGAAGAGGAACACGTGGATCCGAAAAATGACAAGAGTGGAAGACATCATGATCAGAGTTAAATCCCTGAAATGGCAATGGGCTGGACATACTGCCAGAAGGACAGACCATCGATGGACAGCCGAAATTTTAGATTGGATTCCAAGGGACAGGAAAAGACCCAGAAGAAGACCACATGGGAGATGGGTGGATGAAATTCGAAAGTATGCGGGAGTGACATGGAGGAGACTGGCACAAGACAGACCGTTGTGGAGGAAACTTGGGGAGACCTTCGTCCAGCAGTGGATTGATAATGGTTGACAATGATGATGATGATGATGATGATGATATATATATATATATAATTTTAACTACTATATTTATATATATATAATTAATTACTATATATCTAACCCAGGGGCGCATTTAGAGCCCCCCCCTCCGAAAAATGCTTCATTTTTTTGTTTTTGGTTAAAATGCGACTTACATTGGAAAAAAATACCTTAATTTAATAAAAATGTATCAACTTACATTAGAAAAATAATGTTTTAATTTTTCTTAAATTTTTCAGTAACTTTAATTTTGTTCCAGATGGTGGATTTCAAAAACTTCCCTTTTTCGCCCCCCCGAAGAAAAATTCTATAAACATACCTGATATAGTAATTACTTCTTCAAACATTTCAGGAATAACAAACTGTTCTCAGCTAAAGAAGGGAAGGGGGAGGTTCCGCAGGCTTGAAATTTTTATCTATTAAAATGCATTCAACGCACTCTTGTTCCTGAATCACGATTCCCAGACAATTAGGTATGATTAGTCTACTTATTATATTTTGAAGAATACCATGAGTCATGATACACTTTTAAATAAAATAAACTATAACTAGTACCATTTGAACAAATATGTAAAAAAATAAAATTGAAGAAATATTTGTATCATAAAAAGAAACGAAACTTCCTTTTTCATCATAGATTGAATTTATTAAAATTTGGCTCGGTAACCTAAAATGTCTCGGGGGAGGGAATGGTCGTTTCCGGGAGGACTTCGCCCGCCTGGATGTATGCCTGAAAGAAACACTGCTCTCACCTTTACTATACATAAAAATCTGGTTTTTTAAATAGATGTACACGAGAGCTCGAAAAGTCCAATAAGAATAAAAAATAAATCGAATTATGTTAACACAACAAAATCGTTAGTCTTTGAGTTCAGAAAGTTGCTTGGTGAGACAGTTTTTGTCTGTGAATAGGTACGACAATCGTATCATCATTCAGCTTCTACCACGTTCCGTCGTGCTTTCCTGGCCAAGGTAACGTAAGCTCTAAGCACGATTCCGCTTCCTCACTCACTTCGTGCGACTCGGTCCCAGAGTATCCCTCCCGCTTGGGATACGTTTCTACGAATCGCCTGCTTCAACATGCGTCTGCGCTGATACATCAATCGTTCCAAGACTTTCCCCTGAACCAAAACCGACTCTAATATAAGGTGACTAAACCTCCTCATTTTCTGGGGACAGTCCTCAATTTCAGTGCTGCGTCATCAATTTCGTAAAAACTGATTGAGGATGTCAAATACCCTCAATTTCTTATTTTTCGTACTCAATTTTCGAAATTCGTCTCCCCCCCCCCCCCAGATTGAAACACGGAAACATTTACTAAAGAAAAGTCGTTGAACTCAGTTGTGTCTACCAAATACAACCAAATTTAGCATCAATTAGTTTATTGCGAAAAAATAGACTCATAAAGGTATGGAATTATTTTCTGAAGCGTATGAACTTTTCCTTGAATTAAGTTAAAAATTGTGCATTATTAATGGAATCATGTCGAAGCATCGAACTACGTCATCTCGATAATCGTTTTTGTCTCTGATACCTTCCTTGTGCTATGAAAAACTTTTTGTGCGTCATCTGCTGATTTTCATAACATGCTTTTTAGCCGCTGGTGGAATTAAGTAGATGTTTCTACAGAATATAAAAATGTCTACCAAAGGCTAATCGCAATAAATGCAATGTGATAGAAGCCAATCAACAGGTTGGATTCTATTAAGGATATAATATAATGCAATAGAAGTTAATCAACAGGTTGCCATTTTTCACGATGATGTATATGCCAGAAAGTAAGTACCATTCGCGCACCACTCTCGCGCAAGTATCCGCTTCGTGATCGCACATGCGCAGCTGTGTTGCCTCATCCATTAGCTACGCCCTGACGTCAGTTTTGTGAAATTGTGATTATGTTAAAGGTTTGTGCTGTGCGTTAATAATGTTGAAGTTAATAGGACGGCCTGCCGACTGCGAAGTCCGGTCTGTAATAAAGTTTCTGAATGCGAGAAATGTCAGACCAACTGAGATTCGTCGGCAAGTTTGCGAAAGTTTACGGACAAAATGCAATGAGTATAGAAATAGTGCGGAAGTGGGTTCGAATGTTTAATGAGGGATGACAGGACGTTCATGACTGATTGCGCAGTGGTAAACCTTCTCTGGTCACGGAAGATTTGATGGAGAGAGTGATTAAACACATTAGGGAGTACCGACGCTTCACTATTTCTATTTCGGAACATTTCCTTGAAGTTTCGAAATTACGTGTATTACTTACTGCACGAAATCGTTACAGAAAAGCTTCAATACTGCAAAGTCGTTACAGAAAAGTTTCAATCCTGCAAAGTCGTTACAGAAAAGCTTCAATACTGCAAAGTCGTTACAGAAAAGTTTCAATACTGCAAAGTCGTTACAGAAAAGCTTCAATACTGCAAAGTCGTTACAGAAAAGTTTCAATCCTGCAAAGTCGTTACAGAAAAGCTTCAATACTGCAAAGTCGTTACAGAAAAGCTTCAATACTGCAAAGTCGTTACAGAAAAGCTTCAATACTGCAAAGTCGTTACAGAAAAGCTTCAATACTGCAAAGTCGTTACAGAAAAGCTTCAATACTGCAAAGTCGTTACAGAAAAGCTTCATTACTGCAAAGTCGTTACAGAAAATCTTCATTACTGCAAAGTCTGTGCACGATGGGTGTCAAAGATGCTGACGGAAAAGCACAAGATGAAGCGCATGGGATATACTTTGGAATTTTTGGGGAGACAAGCGGAAGAAGGCGATGATTTTTTAAGCTCTATAGTGACGGGTGATGGAACATCACATATGAAAACATCACCTTACACCACATATGAATCGAAACAGCAGTCCCTGCAATGGGAACAGTTACCAGCGTTTCCATGTCGACCTGGAGACGACGGTTCAGCGGTGGCTGAAAACCCAGGAGACCAACTTCTATCAGGAGGGTATCTAGAAACGTGTGCCGCGATGTGACAAATGCCTTAACGTCCACGGGGAATACAGTGAAAAGTAGATTAAGGTATGTAGAATTCATCGCACATTGGAAATTAGTTAACATTTTTATTCTATCTCCAAACGGTACTTTTTTTGTGAATGGCCCTAGTACATAACTTATTTTAAAGACTTTCAGAATGTAGTGAAGTAGCGACGAGTTTGATAATAATGTATCGACCTTTGCAGCTCTCGGAAACATTGTTCCAGGCATAATATTGACCAGAGCTGTTGAAAAAACCGTTTCAATTTCCCATTTGATTCACAGATGAAAATGATATGAGTATACGAAATTTTGACTTACCATTTGAATTCACGGTTTTTGATATTCTTTTGACTGTCGATGGATCTGTAAAAAAAAAAAAGAAGAGTAAAGCAAGTAAAAGCTTTCGTTACGAAGTTTGTATCTATCATGTGCACATAAAAAATGGATTGAGCCAAAACTGCCATCCATATACACTGGCGTGCAAAAATTAAGGACGAGACGGTTTTCGAATGTAACGTCGTACAGAAGTGCCCCACATCGACTCAAATCATACCATAAAATCCCTAAGATGTAAGAATATGGGACGAGTGAGCAAAACCGTCCAAACAAGGAATCCAAAGGATACAAATGCACTTTATTGAAAAGGTAGCTTCGAGCACAACTGGACAGAAGACAGAAACGTCCATGTGACACGCGGCGGCCAAGAAAAATCCAGTCTTTAGTAGGGGTTACGATCACCCCTGACTGCGTTGTAGGATTTACTATGTCTGTCCATGTTGAGGACGAGGTTGTCAAGGAGCTGTTGAGGCATCGCGGCGCATTCCTCTTGTAGCGCCAATCACAGCTGCGGAATCATTGCTGGTGGCTGGTGACATGCTGCCAAGCGTCTCCCGAGAAGGTCCCACACGTGTTCGATTTGAATTAGATCCGGGGACCTTGCGGGACAATCCATGCGTTGAATATCTTCACTCTCCAACAGCTCTGCGACAGCCACCTGTACGATGAGGTGTAGCGTTGTCGTCCATGAAGAAGAACTCAGGACCCACAGCACCTTTAAACATACGCACGAGAGGCAGGAGAACCTCAGTACAATAGCTGACACCAGTGACTGAACCTTCTTAGAAGATGTGGAGGTCAGTACGGCTACCAAGCATGATACCGTCACAAACGAGAACTCCGCCACCTCCAAACTGGTCCCTTTCGATGATGTTGGAGGTGTGATTGCGTGTTCCCTGCTCTCTATAGATGTGTATAAGTCCAGAATCGCTCGTCAGACTAAATCGGCTCTCATCCGTAAAGAGAACTCGACCCCATTGCTGATGTGTCCAGTTCTTGTGTTCCTGGCACCAGAGAAACTGCCGTCTCCGATGAGCAGGCGTTAATGGCACACACCGTACTGGTCGTCTGGCAAATAGACCACCTTTGTGCAGCCTCATGGTCACGGCAAAACGCGATAACGGATGTCCAGTTGTCTGTTGCATGTGCCTTGCGATTTCTCCCTCTGTCTGCCGTCTGTCTTTTCTCGCCTGTAGGACAATATACCGGTCGTCCGCCGCCGTGGTTGCCCGTAGACGACCACTGCTAAACTCTCGGACAGCTGTTCCTGTCGTTTGAAATGCCCTCCAAGCTCGTGAAACGATGCTGTGAGCGATCCCGAACTCTTCAGCCACACTAGTCACACTTCGACCTTCTTCCAACTCCCCAATGACGCGACCTCGGGTAAAGTCATCTAGATGTCGTCTACTGGATTGCCTGTTGACCATATAATACGGTGGCAGCAACTGGACGTCGTTCAAACCGATGTACACCGTGCAATAGCTTTCACCGAATTGCTGAGCGTACACCGCCCGTGTGCTTCATACCCTTCCGACACTCCCCCCCCATACGTCATGGTGCATATATGCGCATGCCCTACCGTACCGAACCCTAGTCTATCTCCTGAGTGGTCTTTCGGTCCGTTCTGCCTGCTCGTTCCGCTGTTATGCTAATTTTTCCTCTTCGTCCTTAATTTTTGCACACCAGTGTAGTTATACATGTATACACCCGTTACATATAGGTTGTTTCCAAAGATTTTGTACTGACTTGGGAAATTTGTTTTACCGCCTATTTGCTTTCCTGCAGACATATATAGCACGTTGTCGGAGTACGACATGTGGTGTGAGGCTAACTGCTTTTCTTGTGTACGGAAGTTTATGCGGCAGGCAAAGTGCTATGGAAATGAACATCATTTACATGTCACTCGGTGTTAGGCATTAATGCAAATGAAGATCTTAAACCAACAGTGGGCTAATCCACATTTTACAAAGAACACTGTTTCAGTCACCAGATTTTCAAAGAAAACTGATTTACAAAGAATGCACACTTTACAAAGAACACTGTTTCAGTCACCAGATTTTCAAAGAAAACTGATTTACAAAGAATGCACATTTTACAAAGAACGCTGTTTCAGTCACCAGATTTTCAAAGAAAACTGATTTACAAAGAATGCACATTTTACAAAGAACACTGTTTCAGTCACCAGATTTTCAAAGAAAACTGATTTACAAAGAATGCACATTTTACAAAGAACGCTGTTTCAGTCACCAGATTTTCAAAGAAAACTGATTTACAAAGAATGCACATTTTACAAAGAACACTGTTTCAGTCACCAGATTTACAAAGAAAACTGATTTACAAAGAATGCACATTTTACAAAGAACACTGTTTCAGTCACCAGATTTTCAAAGAAAACTGATTTACAAAGAATGCACATTTTACAAAGAACACTGTTTCAGTCACCAGATTTACAAAGAATGCACATTTTACAAAGAACACTGTTTCAGTCACCAGGCACACACATTCAGTGATTGACCGGATGGTAGCATATTCTATTGGGTACCCAGATAAGAGTGGGTTAGCCCAACCTCTAGGACAAATAGAGGGCACAGCCAGTCATCCATTTCCACCATTATCTCATGTTTTTCTACGTTGTTGGTTTGCCCATTGTTGCAGTAAGGCCTTCAAATATGGTAAAATCGCGCAACTCCAGTGTGTTATAATGCTACTAAGTAAGCTTTCGGTCGTTTTGCCAAGCACTAATTTTAGACGACCTTATGTACAAGTGAAGTAGATAATAGCATGGTTGTTATTGTCGATTAGACTTGTGCAATCGTGAGCATGCAGACTCGGCTTACCAAAGCCGAATGGGCTGGCATTCATGTCACGTACGGACCAGCGAATGGAAATAGCAGGGAAGGGCAGCGTTTCTACAGGATGACTTCCGCCAAAGCCAAGTTTGCCGCATTCCATAAGGGTCTACGATAGACAATATTAATGTCTACTTACACTACACGTCGGGAAAGACCCAGACGTGGGTGTCCACCTGCGTTTGAAGAACGGGTGCTGCGGACTCGGTGGCACAGGGGAACGGAACCAGCAAGAGAAGACTGGGTGAATAGGTGGACGCATCAAATTCTATTGTATGGAGAATCTGTCATCAGATCAACTGTATCATTACCGCGTTCAACAGATACAGGCACTCTCACCATCAGATTTTCCATCGGCGGTAAATGACTTTTGCAAAAATGCTTTTTACGGATGAATTGCAATTTATCCGAGATGGTGTTGTGAACTTTCACAAAATGCATCACTGAGCGTTGAACAATCCACACAAGACTACGTACTAACGGTATCAGCAAAGATTTCATGTCAATATTTGGATCGGCTTCATTGAAAACTACTGCATCGGCCTATTGTTCATACCACTAACGCTCAACGGAGAACGATATAAGCATTTCTCGAAAGAGAAACTACCGGCGTTGTTGGAAGACATGGCACGTCAATGTTTGGATCGTCTTCATTGAAGACTACTGCATCGGCCTATTGTTCATACCACTAACGCTCAACGGAGAACGATATCAGCATTTCTCGAAAGAGAAACTACCGGCGTTGTTGGAAGACATGGCACGTCAATGTTTGGATCGGCTTCATTGAAAACTACTGCATCGGCCTATTGTTCATACCACTAACGCTCAACGGCTAACGATATCAGCATTTCTCGAAAGAGAAACTACCGGCGTTGTTGGAAGACATGGCACGTCAATGTTTGGATCGGCTTCATTGAAAACTACTGCATCGGCCTATTGTTCATACCACTAACGCTCAACGGCTAACGATATCAGCATTTCTCGAAAGAGAAACTACCGGCGTTGTTGGAAGACATGGCACGTCAATGTTTGGATCGGCTTCATTGAAAACTACTGCATCGGCCTATTGTTCATACCACTAACGCTCAACGGCTAACGATATCAGCATTTCTCGAAAGAGAAACTACCGGCGTTGTTGGAAGACATGGCACGTCAATGTTTGGATCGGCTTCATTGAAAACTACTGCATCGGCCTATTGTTCATACCACTAACGCTCAACGGAGAACGATATCAGCATTTCTCGAAAGAGAAACTACCGGCGTTGTTGGAAGACATGGCACGTCAATGTTTGGATCGGCTTCATTGAAAACTACTGCATCGGCCTGTTGTTCATACCACTAACGCTCAACGGAGAACGATATCAGCATTTCTCGAAAGAGAAACTACCGGCGTTGTTGGAAGACATGGCACGTCAATGTTTGGATCGGCTTCATTGAAAACTACTGCATCAACCTATTGTTCATACCACTAACGCTCAACGGAGAACGATATCAGCATTTCTCGAAAGAGAAACTACCGGCGTTGTTGGAAGACATGGCACGTCAATGTTTGGATCGGCTTCATTGAAAACTACTGCATCAACCTATTGTTCATACCACTAACGCTCAACGGAGAACGATATCAGCATTTCTCGAAACAGAAACTACCGGCGTTGTTGGAAGACATGGCACGTCAATGTTTGGATCGGCTTCATTGAAAACTACTGCATCGGCTTATTCTTCATACCACTAACGCTCAACGGAGAACGATATCAGCATTTCTCGAAAGAGAAACTACCGGCGTTATTAAAAGGCATGGCATGTCAATATTTGGATCGGCTTCATTGAAAACTACTGCATCGGCCTATTGTTCATACCACTAACGCTCAACGGAGAACGATATCAGCATTTCTCGAAAGAGAAACTACCGGCGTTGTTGGAAGACATGGCACGTCAATGTTTGGATCGGCTTCGTTGAAAACTACTGCATCGGCCTATTGTTCAAACCACTAACGCTCAACAGAGAACGATATCAGCATTTCTCGAAAGAGAAACTACCGGCGTTGTTGGAAGGCATGGCATGTCAATGTTTGGATCGGCTTCATTGAAAACTACTGCATCGGCCTATTGCTCATACCACTAACGCTCAAAGGAGAACGATATCAGCATTTCTCGAAAGAGAAACTACCGGCGTTGTTGGAAGACATGGCACGTCAATGTTTGGATCGGCTTCGTTGAAAACTACTGCATCGGCCTATTGTTCATACCACTAACGCTCAACGGAGAACGATATCAGAATTTCTCGAAAGAGAAACTACCGGCGTTGTTGGAAGACATGACATTACTGTGTTATATGATTCAAGCGTTATGGAGCGCCAGCGCATTTTCATCTACCTCTTAGGGAACATCTCGAGAGTGCCTATCTTGGCGATTGTATAGGTAGACGGAGGTCAAATGCATGATTACCACGATCACAGGATATCGATCCACTGAATTTCATTGTTTGAGGACAGCCCAATAAATAGTGATGTTTATGCTACACCAGTGCGTAATGAACAGGCTGTCTGCCAAAGAATCTTGGATAGCTGTACGGTAATGCAGAATACTCTGCAATTTTTTTAACGTGTCCTGCAATCTCTCAGCCCACGCTGTGCAGCATATATTACTGCTGACGTTATCGTATGCCGTTAACTGAGGGATCGTGAGGGGACCGACGTCCAGCCCAACGCGTTTCTAGTCATCCAATGTCCAGTCACGGTACTTTCGTGCCCTATGAAAACGAAGATGCCCACGACTGTTGGTCAACATGGGTACATAAATGCACTACTTAGGTCTATCCGGAAAAGCATCTAGTGGATTGTGTGCTCGAAAAATTCGATGGAGGTAAAATAATAAGTTAGAGAAGCAATTACTGCTGTATTTGGGCAGATAGAAACTTGCGTCATGATTGTTTGAGTTATTAATTATTTTTTTCGATACTACCAAATGAGTCAAATTTGCAGCTACCAAGTCCGTCCCGTTTGCAGCTAAGAACTTTAATGATGCAAGTAAGTCATACACGCTCTTCTCATTCTGTAGCGTACAAACCATTTTTTTATAGTCCTTTGCCAATATTTCATTAGAGCCACGATCCCACGGCAGTACCACTGAGTAGTTTTCGAGGACAGAGACTCTGATGCCGGATTCCACATCCACCACTGAATACCGTCCTTGTAAGAAATGGGTCACTGAGAGAAACAGGTGGTAGTCAATGTCCGGACTGTATGATCCCATCCTCCATACAGTCCGAATCACGATCTGAACTGTATGAAGGATGGGGCTGGATATCAGTCCTTTCCAATTCCTGTGATTTTTGGCGAACCAAATTGGAGTTGTGACTTACTAGTGCACGAGACACTCACAATTTCATCAAATGCACAATGTGACTTTCCTCTCGAATTGTCCTCTTTGAACCACTGGCTATGTGCCTTCTGGCGTGACCTCAGCTACTGGTTTGCAGTGATACGTAGGAATATCCATACTTCATCATTTGTGATGTTACGATGCCAAAATATATCATTCTGTGGATTTGACAGCAATCTGTTATACAGTGAGACACGTTGTTCCGCTTACTGGGAAGTACGTTCGTGGGGAACTAACTATTCATGATGACGCCTGGAGGAGAAGTTAAGCTGGCGCAGGTGACGAACAATGACAGATTTAGAAGATCCCACCTCAGCTTCTAATTGTATGTACTGGTACTGGGATTCGCTGTGGCAGCTTCGACCAGGCCATTATCCTCATATTAGTTGGACGTCCTGACCTCGGCTTGTCTTTGAGATCGGGCCTCCACCATTGAAACGCGGAAACCATTTTCATGCAGTGCTGCTGTCCAACGTTTCCTCCCCTGCAACTACACAAATTTCTCTCGATGCTGTTGCCCCGTTTAGCCTTTTTGTTCGATAATGACGTAGGGGAACCCGAACAGAACGTTTATCGGCATCCATCCCTTGCTTACCTGATAGCTGAATAAGGCTCTGTGCCAAATGAACGTCATAAGCCTCGTGTGTCTCACGTCATTGCGGTGCCCAGTCGACGCTGGTACTCGTTTCACATGGGAATGGAAGTCCAACAGCTAAAAACGGGACGAACTTTTGACTTATCCTGGTATACTCAGTACCGTTGATCTGATTTATTGTCTTCGAAATATAATCACGAGCACATTTGTTGTAAATTTAGCAGGAGGTGCATAGATCTAAGCAATCTGTGCTTCAGAAAAGAAAATCTCCAAAAACATCCTATAACTAAGTAAATTTCTCCGTCATTTTAGTCCACGCCGGTGCTCGAACGCGGGTACCCTCACTCCGGAATAAGTCGCTCTACCAATTGAGCTACGCGGACGTTCGTTCTGACTGCTATCTGCCTTTATGTCGTGCGCGTCCTGCTGGCAGGTACGTCACAATCCACAAAACAATTTGGAAAGAACAATCAAAACCAGAAGGTCTGCTTTATAAACATATCCTAAAAAGCACTGCAATCCAATGAATTCTTTACCAAAACACAAAAATTTCGGTAAACGGGCTCTTCGGTAAAACGATCTTTCGATGAAATGAATTTTTAAGTAAAGCGTTTAACAACGTTACATGTCGGTGAAATGAACAATGCGGTAAAATTACCTTTCAGCAAACAAACTCTTCGGTAAAGTGATCGTTTCGATAAAACGCTTTTTCGATGAAATTATCTTTTCGGCAAAGAGGTCATTCGCTGGGGTACAGAGGTCTGTCGATAAAGAGGTCATTCTGTGGGGTGCCCGTCGGGAAAATGAATTACACTGCTTCAAAGGCTTCAGCTACGATTGACAAGCAGTAGTATAATAATAAAAACTGAAATATAACTCACCTACAATCTAATATACACTCACTGACAATGAAATTCGCGCACCTAGAAGAAAACATGCTACAACCGCGGAACTTTGAAAATATGTACGTGCTAGTATGCAAATAATCCACGTTTGGTTCGAGTGCACATGACCGCACACCCTGTGGTGGCGCTGCAAGAACGAACCGGCAGCCTTATAAACCTGCGTGTAGTCGATGCCCCATGAAAGCGAAAATCGCCGGCCGACGTAAGCAAGATTACATAGTGACAAGAGTGCCGGGTAGATGCAAGAGACGTCGATTTACGCAACGTACGAACTTTGAGAGAGGCCGGACCATCGGGGTAAAAACCGCAGGGTGGTCGGCGCGACGTATAGCCTGCCACGTGGATCGTTCTGACCGTACTGTCCGACTGTGTTGAGAGCAGTGGACAGGGGACTGCACTGCCACATGGTGGAGAGGCTCCGGACGGACCAGGAGGGCCACCGATAGAGAGTATTGACGGATCGTGCGCTAGGCGCGAACGGATCCGACGGTGACCCGGTCCACCGTACAGGCAGATGTTGCGACTTCTGTGTGCCCACGAACCATTTCCCGACGCTTCGCGGAAGCAAATCTGCGATCACAGTGCCCTTTACGTGCGCTGCCATGAACACCGGAACGTCGCCGGCTCCGTGTGCAGTAGTGCCAGGTCAAAGAGACATGGAACGCCACAGACTGGCGACGTGTGGGGTTTAGCGATGAGTCAGCGTTGTTTTGGGGAATCATCGTGTCCGGGGGTGGAGGTCCCAGGGTCAACGGCAGAATCCTAACCTATCGGGCACTCTAGGCCAAATCTCCTAGCTTCCTACTTCTAAAGGTTGTTTAACACCTGGGGTCAGATACTCCCTTCCTAAAATCCTCTACATCTGATCTGATTTGATCTGAAGTGGTTTCGTCACGTGGTCTGGTGAGATGGGAATGCTAAACGAACTTTTCAAGGCCGCGCTTATGCCCAAATACGAAGAGACGGACCATGAATTTCAGCGACTGAGAACGCCAGAAAGTGGAAGGGAACAACGATCTCCGCGCTGTCTTCAAGACACAGGAATAAAATTTCACGGGATATTTTTTCCAAAAAGTGTCCTATCCAGAAGCGGAATTACAGGATGATGATGATGGAGTAAGACATGGAAGCGTGTTTCACAGAGGTTCTTGATTCTCATTCATTAACATTGACAGGTCCCGCAGCGTCGAGACTGTGCTTTCTGCTGAACACCATAATGTCATACTTATTCCACTAATTTCTAATAGAATGAAATTAAGATGAGTTTGCATGAAAACTAACTCAATCCACCATGATACTCTAGTAATCAACGGAAGTTTATGTTGTTCATATTTTTAGAGCTAATCTATATACAGTGTTTGAGTTGGCGGGATCTATTTCAAATGATTACTCCCAGATACACTGCTGGACAATTGCAAAGGACGGATCATAAACGGCTATATAGCGCATAAAAAGTAAGTGTGGTTGGATGCCAAGTGAAATAAAATAATGTCAGAATGCCAGGTCATTACAAGAAAGACAATTTATTGTGCTCTGAAATCCAGAAGGCTTTGGAACGTGTTCAAGGGACAAACAGGCCATTTTGTGCAGAATATGTAAACGTGAAAAAAATGCAATTACCGTCCGCAGGCGTTCCGGCGTAAGATGTCAATACGGGATATGGCCACCATGGAGGGCGATGCAAGATTCCACACGTCGTGTCATGCTTTGCACAACATTATCAAGCAGCTGTTGGGGTAATTTATCCCATTCCTCTGTCAGTGCACGGATGAGGGTGTCCTTGTTTATTGGAGGGCATTGGCGACCAGCAAGACTCCTCCCCAAAACATCCCACACATTTTCAATGGGATTCAGATCTGGAGAACGTGCTGGCCATACGAGGCGTTGAATATCCTCTCTCTCAAGACACTCCTGGACAGCGACTGTTCGATGACATGTTGCGTTGTCGTCTATGAAAATGAATATATCACCGACAGCACCACGGAACATGCGAACATGAGGTAGCAGAACATCATTAATGTATCGTTGGCCAGTCATAGTCAAAGTTGGAAGCACATATAGGGACGTACGGCCATTGATCATGATGCCAGCCCATACCATCACACTACATGTCGGATATCGGTCCCTTTCCTGTATGTTTGCTGGACAATATGCAGTACCACTATCACGCCAGATCACTTGTCGTCGATAGTCAGACGATAGACTGTATCTACTCTCATCTGAGAAGAGGACTACAGACCAGTCGTTATCAGTCCAATTGCGATGTTGATGGCACCATTGCAAACGGGCGGTACGGTGACGTCTGGACAAGGGGATGCACACAGCAGGACGGCGGGCGTATAGTCCTCCTTCATGCAAACGTCTGGCGACAGTTTTTCGGGAGATCCGCTTGCCAGTAGCAGCCATAAACTGATTTGCTACCTCACTAGCTGTGATGCGCCGGTGTCTTTTTGTTGATAGCACTATGTACCGATCTTCTGCAGGTGTCGTACTGCGAACACGACCTCCCCCGTTACGTTTGCTACACTCTCCATTTGTTTGAAATGATTTCCAAAGCCTTGAAACAACACTGTGGTCGACGTCAAACTCCCTGGCAACATCTGTTATTTTTCGCCCTTCTTCAATCTTGCCAATAATACGGCCACGCGTAAAATCATCTAGGTGATGTCGGGTAGACATACTGAAAATTGCAAATTCGTCAATTGATTCTTTCCCTTTCAACTTTGCGTTTGAACAACAACGGTCAATACGCGTCAAATCCTTTATATCTCTTATCAGCGCTATGACGTCACGAACAAGTTCGGCAATCCAAAATTTGCATACGCACAACACATCTTACTGTATCCCGCACTTATGCTAATTTCCACATTTTCCTGCCTTCCATTTTATGGTTGCTATCGTTGCTATTGTCATCCGTCCTTAGCAATTGTCCGGCAGTGTATTAAATGGGACTAACGAAACCAGATACTTAAACTCCATTTTGTGTTCATATTTGCTGTATCGTTGATTTTCAGTATTTTGTTGTAATGATTCTTCTTCCTTTTGTTTTACCAGTTCTTTTGACTCACTTGTCAAGTGTCTCAACATATACAGGGTTCCCAGTAAAGTCCTTTCTCAGCCCCGTAACTTTCGAACGCCGACAGCTATAGCCATAAAAACGGTGCCTAGGTATAGTAAAGTGGCTATGCGTATTCGTTGAGACCGCTTACAGCGCCTCCTAGCGGCAAAGTGAGGAGTTAGCGTGCCGATCTCGAAAACTATACGAGATATGGTAAAATAGTCCATTACAAAGTTGTAGAGCAGCATTAATTTAGTACGAAAAGACACCTTGCGCACATAAATGCTAAGAATAGAACGCGTACAACGCTCGTTTGTTTGTTCGCGATGTCGCACACTGTTACGTCACGAAACGCGTCAGAAAAGAGCAATTAGTTGTCACTAGGCACTTTACCGTCATTGCTCAATATGCTAGCCGTCAGCCACAACACACATTTGGACTCTAGATTGAATCTCACGTTGCACATTTTGCAGCATGTCAGGTGACACGCTTTAACAAGCATCAGTTATACAGCCTCGAAGGTCCTGCAACATTGTCGGAGGGGTCTGATACACCTGCTCTTTGAGGTAGCCCCACAGGAAGAAGTTCAATAGGGTGAGGTCCGGTGAGCGTGCAGGCCACTCTACGCAACAACCATAGCTGATGATTTGTTGCTCGAATGTCTCGACCTGGTACTTTCTTGCGTTTCCTGGCTGGTGCGGAGGGGCGCCGTCATGTTGGAACCAAACATTCCGCAGTTGAGTCGGGCTTGTGCTTTGCGGAAGGCGATATTATTTCCTTTCTGACGCGTTTCGTGACGTGACAGTGTTCGACATCGCGAACAAACAAATGAGCGTTGTACGCGTTCTATTCTCAGCATTCATGTGCGCAAGGTGTCTTTTCGTACTAGATCGATGCTGCTCTACAACTTTGTAATTGACTATTTTCCCGAATTTCGTATAGTTTTCAAGATCGGCACACTAACTCATGACTTTGCAGCTAGGAAGCGCTGTAAGTGGTCTCATCGAATAGCGCATAGCCACTTTACTGTACCTGGACACCGTTTTTATGGCTATAGCTGTCGGCGTTCGAAAGTTACGGAGCTGAGAAAAGACTTTAGTGGGCACCCTGTATGTATGCTTCATAACAATCACTAACGCTACGAGTTTGTCTGTCACTCTGTCTATCGACACTAAACCTCCGATGTGCAGACGAACCTGAAAAACTCTTTAGTTGTCGTATAAGAGGCATCACGAGGCTGTTCTCATTGTTCTCCTGTCTACCCGTGGACACTATACGTTCAAATCCAAAAATTAGTTCAGAGAAATTGTTCTTTGTTTTAAAAGCATGACCAACATTTTTAACCCTGTTTCTCTTTGGTCATGATTGGGATCTATTTAGGCAACTTCTTTTTGAACCAAACAGATAAATACAAACACAAAAAAAAACTTTTCATTTTGTTTTCAGTCTGATCATCTAGGAGCCCATGCGTTTATTCAATTTTAATTGATTAAAACTAAAAATATTCTAATCTAAGCACGTATTTCAGAAAACGTTCTTATTTTATTAAAAACTTACTTATAAAAATGTTTTGTCATGGCTAAATATGCGTTTCCTTTGCTGGTATTCATTGATTTCCAAAGTCTAAAACTGTGCTCATTATATCCAAGTTTTCAATCTCTTTTATTTATTTATAAATAACATGAAGAACTCGTGCAAAAATGAAATCAATGATTCGTGAAGTTTACCGTCTCACGATTTTATTATAATAAAAGATGAATCATATATACAGTTTATTTGTTATATTTGTCGACTTGTGTAGGTAAATCATTATAAAAGAAATAAGACCACCTAGATTTTCACAGATAACAAACTTACCGTCGGTGTATTTAAACTTATAAAGCGCTTTGAAGCCTGTGCCGTCAAATTTGGCATTTGATTTGAAAGAGACACGAAAATAATCTCCCTCAGATTCAATAAATCGTGGTCTCTGTTTACCGCAGTACCTCAGAATGTTTCTCTCTAGACCTTTATTGTTTGAAAGTTCCACGTAATCACTGGCTGTCTCTTCCGTACATCTGAAAAAAAAAAAAAAAGATTAGGGAGATTGATATCATTTATCCACGAAGAAGGCATTGAAAATAAATTAAAGAACAAAGTGTCACAGAAACGGTTATTTTATATAATCTTTGAGCATGATGTGTAATAGGTACATGTTAAGACGAGAAGAGACTCGTATGACTTTTTCAACACAAGCTTTTGAACCCTCCTATTCACTCATAATTACTGCTCGTAATTATAAGTTCTTCACTTTTTCACTTTCAATACAGAATGTGGGATTTTTTTGCAATACGTTTCAAGAAGATGAAGACCTCAATTTGTAATACCGAATGAGATAACTGAAAAGCTTCTTTGTTTGATTTATTGCACAGGATAACACAAGAAAAAGATTTGACTTTTCAACGCAATTTGTAACAGCAGGATATTTCTCAGCCTGAATTCATTCAAAAAATTCTTAATGTGATTTGTGCTACAGGCTAAGATAATTAAGGGATTTCTTTGCTTGAATTTGTGATCCAGACAAAGACAATCAAGTGACTCTTTAGCTTGAATTTGTGATCCAGAGTAAGGTGATCAACTGACTCATTTACTTGAATTTGTCATCCGCACTAAGGTAATCAAGAAAGTCCTTTGCTTGAATATTTGTCATCCAGACTAAGGTAATCACAGGAGGCTCTTTTGCTTGAATATTTGTGATCCAGACTATGGTAATCAAGAGACTCCTTTGCTTGAATTTGTGATCTGGACTAAAGTAATCAAAAGACTCCTTTGCTTGAATTTGTGATTCATACTTAGGTAATCAAGAAACAGCTAGATTTCTAATGCGAATTAAGATAACAAAATATTTATTTGCTTTCTTTGCTATAACCACAAGATTTCTTTACTGAAGACTGCTGAGGTTATTTTTATCCTCATTTGTAATACAAAGTAAGATATACAGAAACTCCTTATCTTAGTTTGTAAAACATACCTACTAAGGCAACGGAAGTAGTACTTTTCAACCCGATGTATAGCAATTCTTAGCTTAATTTTCATACGGAAGAAAATAACCAATGGGATTTTAGTCTTATTTTTTTCAAAAACGAGCACAGATAACTAAGGGGCTTCTTACTCAGATTAACAATGCGGATTAAGATAATTAGAAAACTTCTTCGCGTGATTCGTAATACACATATGATGATGGAAAGTAATCATAAAACAGTTTGTCGTGAACAAAAAATTTCTTAGCCAAGTTTATTATACACTGAGTTCGCTTTGCGTTGAGAACACCTAATACTGCGTTGGTCCACCTTTCTATGCAATCACGGCTCGCAGACGCCTAAGAACAGATTCTACAAGGTGTCGAACATCCCCCATGTGTAACTTGACTGATGTCGGCTGCAGAAGCTACCTCAGTTCGCGCTCATTCCAAGGAGGAGGATCAGCAGTTCTCACATCCCGTTTTAACATATCTCGTAAATAGAATAATAATAACAACGTTTTCCGAGGGACCCTATAAGGAAATAAAAACTGACCCATCGGAGAAACAATTTTGGAAGTTCGGAAAGTGGAAACAAGTTGTGTAACTCTTGACCAAAGCTCAAAAAATCATCTGAAGATCTCATATTCCCGTTGTCCACGTTTCTATGCACTTCCGAAGATACACAAAATTGGTACCACCTTCCTTCCCATAGTTAGCAAAAGAGGATCAGCTACACATAAGTTGGCCAAGTTTCTATCTTCGAAACTATCGACGTTAACGGCTTCTTCGAACACAACATCTGTAAAAAATTCCATTGAGTTTGTCAATCGGCTAAAGCGACATCCATTCAACGATCAGTTCATGTTATCCTTCGATGTGAAAAATCCATGTTCACTAGTAGCCCAGTGAATGGAGCTCTCGAAGCATTGACAGCAAGTCTCAAAGAACATCATTTCAGCCAACCGGAAGTAGAAATTTTGAAACTAGTGGATAAGACAAAATAATTTTCTTTTTCGTGGAAGATTTTTCCAACTGACGGAAGGCCTTGCAATGGGTAGCCCACTGTCAACTATTTTATGCGAAGTCTACATGCGTCACTTTGACGACCAACTCTTTCAGCTTGTTACTTTTGACCTGTGGATTCGATATGCAGAAGATACTTTTGTTCTCTGGAATGGCATGAACTCGGAAATATCCAAATTAGTTGAACCTATAAATTCAATTAATCCTCATATGCAGTTCACATATGAGACTGAAAATAATGGCTGCTTACCATTCCTTGATGTCCTTGTGTCACGCTCTCAAGGATCCTTTAGTACAACAGTTTATCGAAAACCATTTGCTGTTTCCTTACCCCCACATGCAAAATCAAATCATCCATGGAAACATAAGATATCTGCCTTCTTCACATACGTATATCGTGCAATACATATCTACTCAACTGAGGATTCTTTACAGAAAGAGCTTGATTTTCTTAAATGAATTGCAGTGCACAGAGGATACAGCCCTTCCGTTATAGACAAAGCTGTCCAAAAATTTAGGAAACCAAAGCCTGTCTGCAAGCTCATGCCTATAGAGCTCCCAACACGAAAGAATTGGGCGGTATTCCATTTGCTCCTCAGATTTGCTTCGGAATTTCAAAAATTCTTAAAAGTTTTAATTTCAAAGTTATTTTCAAACCTATAAACAAGATGAATTTTTACGGATCAAAAGACTACGTCGAAGACATACATTCCTGGGGAATTTATCAGATACCTTGTGAATGTAGACTTTCATATATAGGATAGACCCGCAGGGCTTTAAGTTTCCGTGTGAAAAAACACAAGACTTACGTAATTTTAGTTTGTAGCCTCACAAAGAATCTCTTTCTCTCATTTTTAGCACGCCTTTTGTAAAAAAAATCGTGCTTATGTTATCGGTTTGTCCGTCCGTCCGTCTGTACCCACGATATCTCTGGAACTATTAGTCCGATTTCAAAATTTTTTTTTGCATTGGGAAGCTTGAAATATGAGAAGGATGATCCTTTATTTCGTTTTTCTTTTTACGATGTACAATTTCGCCGCTAGAGGGCGCAAATGCAAATGATGTCGAATTCAAAAATACGTTTTATTCCACATATTTGCTTCTAAACAACCGATTGAAAAAATTCTTTTATCTTTCGATTCCATTTATGTTGAAGAGTATTTTAGATATAGTTACTTTTTCAAACTACGCCGCATAGATTTTCCGCTAAGGGGCGTAAAAGTAAATTACATTTTTCCCGACAACTCTTCTTCTGAAACTTCGATTTGAAAAATGTTTTCTTCAGCGGATACACCTCCTGATGGAAAATCTTTTGCATATAATTTCTTATTTTTGGTAAAGAATACTTTGGCCACAGGGGGCGTAAGTGTTAATTTTTGCTTCTGATGTATTTGCCATAAAATCGTAGCTTCTAAAATATCGATTGAAAAACTTCTTTCGTGGACTGATGCCACTCACATCGATGAACCTTTTCGTAATATTTTCTTCTTAAAATATTCCACAGTTTCTCCACCATCGGGCGTAAATGTATATCTTATTTTTGTCAATATCTCTACTTCTAGGAGTCCGATTTGAAAAATTCCTTCTTTGTTAGATAGTGTTTTTCAGTATGACATGTTTTTCCTATAATTTCAAAATTTTCAAGTAATTCATAGACTTTCCGCTAGGGGGCATAGAGGTAAATTGCGTTTTCCCCATGTATCTCTGCTTCTAAATCTCCGATTTGAAAAATTCCTTCTGCATAGGATACAGCTCCTGATGGGAAATCGCTTGCACATAATTTCTATTTTTTGTAAAAAAAATGCTTTGGCCACCAGGGGTCGTAAATCTTAATTTCGGCTTCTGATGTATTTGCAGCAAAATATGAGCTTCTAAATTCTCGATTGAAAAAAACGTCGTTTGTAGACCGATACTACTCCTGTCGAGAAACCTTTTAGAAACATTTTCTTTTTAAAATAATGCATGGTTTCTACGCCAGGGAGCGTAGATGTATATCTTATTTTTGTCGATATCTCTGTTTCTAAGAGTTCGATTTGAAAAATTATTTCTGTGTTGGAGAGCGTTTCCGGTGCGAAATATTTCTCATATAAATTCATGTTTTTCTTAATGCACAAGTCTGCAACCAGAGGGCGTAAGCTCACGATTCCGTTTACAGCAATATCTGAGGGATTAAAAACCCGACTGGTAAACTTCTTTCTTCGGTCAGACTATTGTTTTCTATACCGGTTCCATTGACTTTGAATAGCTTTGATAAATTTAATTTGCGTCAGAACGGATTCAAAAGACGTGCTAATTACTCCCGAAAATTCGGTGTCATATTTCTTGTTTAAACTATAATTGCAAAAATAGTGTCTTTCTACTTCTTTCTTAGGCATTCGCTCAGAGAGCCCATTCCATTTCACAGAAGTACAAACACTAAATTTAACAAAACATCCATTTTATGTAAAAAAAATTTTGTTAATTCGAAAAATTCAAGCTTTTATCCCGGTTGTTTAAATCTTAGATGGTTTCACTCGCCATGTATTCTAACTGCTAAATATTTTTCGGAGGAGGGGGGGGGCTGAAGCTCACCCTAGCCCACCTGTAACGTTGCGCCTGTTCTCGTCCTTGATTAACCCATGTTCCACTCGTCGCCGGTGACAATCCACTCCAAAAAAACTCGGATCTTCTTCATAACGTTTCAGGAATTAGCTCGCAACCTCCTTGCGCTATTGTTTTTACAGATCAGTAAGTTGTTAGGGCATCCATCTTGCACAAACTTTACGGTACCCAGTGGCGTACGGGAAAAACTCTGGGCCTCCACACAAAAAATATCTTGGAGGCCCTTTCGCAAAAATAAATTAACTTTCATTTACTGAAATTTTTAAATTCCATTAAGTAGGTTTTATGAGCGTTTTAAAATTTCAAATTCTTTGGCGCTCACAGGTATTTTTCTTAAAACCAAAGTTACTGCACTTTATTGCGTGTAACACAAATATGTATTTTGTAGTTCAAATGATTGACCTAGTTTTATACCAGTACAAAGTAATACAAAACACTTACGCCAGTGTTAATCCTATCATGCAAATTTTATTATTTTAGAGAACTAAGGTCAGCGTCTTTGAAATCTCTTACGATCACAAACACAAAACACATGTGTGGCAGTGCCTAATGGACCTTTTTTGATATATACGGAAATACAGAATATAAATAAGCAAAGAAATACGTAATAATTCAGAATTATGGAACAAAACAGGCAAAACTACTTAAATTATTTACTCTTGAATATAAAAAACGCACTTAACATAATGACACAAAGTTTTGCTCAGTTAAAACATTTTCTCTCGACTCTGTTATGAAAAATGACACAATTTTCTGTTTTTTTGTTCCTCGAGAAAAACACCTTTTAGTTCATTATATTCTGAAAGATGCGTTATGTGCAGACAACTGTAATACATAACACCTTATCTTTATTGGTATTAAACATTTCGTTCATTGAACTGATATTTCTTTCACATTCTCTTCTTAATATACACTATATTGACAAAAGTCACCGGACACCTAGAAGAAAAACACAACATAGCATTTATTGACATACATTAGTACGATGTCGGTCGACGTTTGGCCTTAATGCATGCACTGACCCTTCGAGACATGTTTTCGACAAGGTTTTGGAACACAGCGATAGGTATGCGCTTCCATTCAGTACATAATGCTGCCGCTAACTGTTGCATAGCAGTAGGCTTTGGTTCCAAACTTCTTATGTGACGCTCTAATTCATCCCATAGGTGCTCTATGGGATTAAGATCAGGGCTCTGTGCTGGCCAGTCCACACACGATACGGAATTATAGTCAAACCACTCTGTAACAGTCCTTGCTTTATGGCTCGGTGCATTCTCCTGCTGGTACCAACAAGGCTCGGTTCCATAGTATTGCCACAGAGTTAGTAGGGCATAATTGTCCAGAATATCGAAGTAGACGTGCTGGTTAACAGGTTTGTCTACGATTGGGACCACACCACGAAAAATACCCCCACACGAGTACATTGCCAGCTCCAAACTTGTCCGTAGGAACAGTACACTGTGGTAAATAGCGTTCCCTCTTCTACCGCCATACCCACACACGGCCATCAAACTGATGAATCGTGTATCTGGATTCATCAGTCCCTAGGACCCGTTTCCATTGATCTACGGCCCACGATAAATGTTCTTTACACCATGCTAAACGACGAGTAGCATTCGGAGTGGAGATGAAAGGCTTATGAGCAGCCGCACGACCACGGAAACCCATGGAATGAAGTTCTCTGCGAATGGTACGTGTACATACCGAGGTACCAACATTTTTACTCACCTATACACTGAGGTCTTGTGCAGTAGTACTCCGTCGATTAGCTGTAACGACTGTCCTGAGGCTTCGACGTCCTCTATCACTGATTTTCTTGGGTCTGCCGGTACGTTTTGCTGCTGCAGGCACGGCATGTGTCTTCCACTTATTCAGTACATTCCAAACAGTTGACTTGGGTATTGTAGCGTAAAAGTCTTTTGTACTTCTACGCTGTTTTAACACATCAATACACTAGGAAATAGTTCCTAAATGAAGGAAAATCTTAACGGCCAGACGAAACATTAGAAGTCAACTTACGGAAAAGGTTTATCCAGGCTGTAGTAGCACTTCCATAACTGAACGATAACATCACAATGTACTCCACACACCACACATGATCACAACACTCCTTTCAATAATCATCAGTTTACAAACCAACGCTCTCTTCAACCCTGCTTACAACGCTCTGTCTTACAACGCTCTTAAGCAATCGATCAGTCGTCGTTTTTATCTCTTGCTCTTATCACGATCAGGCGTACGTCACGTGCATTCAACCTCAATTGAGTTGCCAAACGTATTCGTTTGAGGGAAAAGATATTTCGTTAAGCGTGAAGAATAACTGAGAATAAACTCAAGATTTACATAGGGAAAGAAACTAAAAAAGGAAAGTTAATCTAGAATATATGTCACAGTATGTTTAAAGACCTCTCGGTTTTTCTTATGCACAACTTACTATATAACGAAGTGAATTTCTCCGTCATTTTTGGTCTACGCCGGGATTCGAACCCGAGTCCGCTTATTCCGGAACAAGTCGCTCTACCAACTGAGCTACGCAGACGTTTTATTCTGATTCCTATCTGCCTTGTGCGTCCTGCTGGCAGGTACGTCACATCTCGCCCCCTCCCCGAAAGAGGGCCGGGGGCATGGTCCACGGGTCAGCCGTGACCATGAATCGTTGCAGGCAGCCATCCACTGTAGAACGTGCACTTGAGAACTCCCAGTCAATCTGGTGTGTGGAATGCAACGTCACACACATTTATTTTTCGAAGCGCTGGAGAAGGGATTCTCTTATTTTTCCTATCTCGCGGTGTGGAAATAACATCACACCATTGCGAGATTTTGAACGGTCGGGTCATCCGGATAGTTCGGGTGCCATTATAACGAAGTAAATTTCTCCGTCATTTTCAGTCTACGCCGGGATTCGAACCCGAGTCCGCTTATTCCGGAACAAGTCGCTCTACCAACTGAGCTACGCAGACGTTTTCTTCTTATTCCTATCTGCCTTTATGTCGTGTGCGTCCTGCTGGCAGGTACGTCACAACTAATATAACACCCAACATTCTTTCCTTTCTCAAAGTCAGTTCTCTCCCGCCGCGACGGTTTCACTCAACTCGCAGTGCGATATGATCGCGGTCAGCTGCAGGCTTGTTTTTATACCGTTTGCAGCTGTACCGCGCATCTTAACAATGCAGCAGATTCGTTTATTTGCTTTTGAAGGGGTGTCCGGTTACTTTTTTCAATATAGTGTACATGCATATGGGTGCGGGAAAGGGCCTGAAGTCCTTTGGAATAGTTGTTTTCCCGTCGTCCCGTTTTTATAAGGTAAAACAAAAGCAAAAATGATTCCTAAATATTACTTATTTACTGGTACAAAAATACTGAAAATTGCTTTTAATTTTAATATTTCATTGAAATCTGCTGTCAAAAATTCTTGTATGTTTTTTAACGAGTTTCATATGAAGTTTCCGCAAAAAAATTCGTAAAATTGTTTTGCTGAGGCTAAAGGCCCTTTTAACAGTGAGGCTTCCCCTCAATGCGGGGGTTTCGCCCCTGACGGTACCCCAAGTCACCATGCACCATGGCGTGTGCGGATCCATAGCTGATATCCAAATGTGTAGCAACAACGGGCAAAGTAATCCGTCGGTCTTCTCTGATCAAATCATTCGCCTTGCTGTTTTAGGCTTGTGTGCGCGATGTTGTTGAATGTGGACCAGATCAAGCGTCGTCTGTTAAACTTGTTAGTCCCGCTTTAAACCTTTCTGTCCATTCATAAACTTTTCTTTGAGTCATGCTGTTTTCACTTCCGTGCTGAGTCAACATCCTTCTGTGAATTTCAGCAGGTTTCGCTCCCTCTTCTCAAAGAAATCTCACCACGGCGCGCTGTTTAACAATGGGGCAATCTCGCAACGGAGCGTCCATGTTTATTTGGCCTTGGGCTTCAAGTAGACTAACGGCTGAGTGCTGCGCAGTGGGTGTTTGAACTACCCATAAGCCATTGCGAACGTGCGATATTGCTTCAACTTCTGTCCGTTGCAGTCACGGCGTAATTTTCAAATAGCCTTTACTTTTTGATTTACCTATGTAATCTTAGTTATTCACATATGTCTCTTTTTCCCTTTCTTGGATATCAAAGTTAACACTTCCATTCTTCTCTTCTTCGTCGCAGCGTATCTACTTCGTTATCTTTTGTTGTGAGTCTTCCATTGCTGTTCTACAGATTCCTATGTTTTCTTTGATTTCTTCTAACCAAAGAAAATTACAGTGGTTTAAAAACAGGTACATTGAGGAAGAATTCCTTGTTTTTAAATTTTCAAGAGTCCTGAAAATTTAAAAATATTGAAGAAACTCACTTCATCTGAGCACTCAGGCCCAAGTTATCCGCACAAACAGCATAGTCCACAATGTTACTTCCTTGTTCTTGCTGCTACCACATGACAGGAAATAATTGTGTTAATGCGGATTATTGGTACTCTCAATACTCAGGAGACGCAAATAGCGTATTAAATCCGTTTATTTTTGCGGCGTAGTAAGTAAAAAGATTCGCCAAGCTTTCGCACTCCACTGGGAGGCTTTCTCAAGGCAATGGTAGACATAAAAATGCAGAGAATTGGAACACGTAAGGAACAAAGATGATTTTTGAAAATAACACGGGTGACATCACGAGCGTATTACACGAATTTTCTACGCCGCAAAAATAAACGGATTTAATACGCTATTTGCGTCTCTTGAGTATGCACAGTGTGGTGTATTTATAATTATGGTACTCTCAACTTTTTCGTAAAAATTCTCCAGTCTGCTCTACATCGAACGCAAGAGAACGTCTGTGCGTTTGTTTTCCTTCAGTAGCACTTTTTAAATAGGCACATTTCACTTACCATTTTTTAGTAGATTGTGCTTTGCTATGAGGAATAGTTAGGGCGGATACAATTGATTGAAGAAGAAACAGCACGTGATAGTTGCAAGGGCTAGAAAGTGACATTTTTTGTTTGTTTGGGGGTTCAAGGATCGCCCTGAGCCACGCCTTGGACTTTTGGGGAAAAGATGTTCATCAAAAATACATGGGAACGCACTAGAAATATTCAAAGCAATGAATTATGTACTGAATTACCTGTGGTTCACTGGTCGTCCATGTAAGAACTGCTCAGAAAAATTGAAAATTAATTCGCCCTGGAGCGGAAATCGAACCCGCATCTCGCGATTTCCGTGTGAATATGCTAACCGTTACACTACCCAAGACAATAAAGTCCCAAGCATCTATGGCTAAGCAATTGTAGCTTAGGAATCTGAAACCTCAGATTTTTCGCTAGTCGAAGCGATCTGTCTCATCGCAATATCATGACCTCAGATGTAGAATTCGAGGAAGAAATATTCCTCAGAATATTTCTTCAAATTCTACATCTGAAATACAGGCGAATTGCGACCTACATCCAGGCCTGAATGGAGAGGGTCATGACCTCAGATGTAGAATATTCCTCAGAGTATTCTACAACTGGTCATGACCTCAGTTCTCTATCTCTCAGAATATTTCTCCCTCAAATTCTACACCTAAAATACTGGCGAATTGAAACCGACATCAAGGCCTAAATGAAGAGGTCATGACCACAGATGTAGAATTTGAGGAAGAAATATTCCTTCCTCATATTCTACTTCTGAAATACTGGCGAATTGAGACCTACGTACATCTAGGCCTGGATGGAGATTGTAATGACCTCAGACGTAAAATTTGAGGAAGAAATATTCCTCTTAATATTTTTTTCTCAGATTCTACATCTAAAATACCGGAGAATTGAGACCTACACCTAGGCCTGGATGGAGAGGGTCATGATCTCAGATGTAGAATTTGAGGAAGAAATATTCTTCAGATTCTACACCTGAAATACTGGCGAATTGAGACCTACATCCAGGCCTGGATGGAGATGGTCATGACGCTACGATGAGGCTGATCGTTTCGACTAGCGAAAACTCTGAGACTTCAGAATCCTAAGCTACAATTGCGTAGCCGTAGTTTCTTGGAACTTAATTGTACTGGGTGGTGTAACGGTTAGCATACCCGAACAGAAATCGGGAGTTACGGGTTCGATTCCCGTTCCAGGGCGATGTAGTTTTCAAGTTTATGAGGAGTTGTTACATGGACGACCAGTGAACCGCAGGTAATTCAGTATATAATTCTGATTGCTTTGAATATTTCTAACTCCTTGGACTATAAGCAGTCGCCCGTTCTCATTGCAGTGGTGGCTCGTGCCCTGCGAATGTACCTGCTACGACTTACGCGCTGTTCCCACTTCCAAACCTTGGAATTGGGACTTAAAGGGCTTGGCCGCAACCACCGGCGAAATAAATAAATAAACGCAATTCTACATGTTTTTCTTAATTGTATACAAAAATTATATGAATTATTAATATTTTTGTTCACCGTTTCCGAGTCAGTGATTAAATTTATCGCTTTTTAGCGTTAGTGGTTGAATTTATAACCATATATTCGGCAAAATATTGAGCTCTGTATTTTGCAGAATAAACATATTTATTCATCTGCGACGACTTCAATTGCGGAGAAAACATATTCCGATGTGGATCATCTGAAAATGTTATTTATTTACAGAAGTTTTTCGAGAAATGCTTTGTTAATCATTTCCGTATTTTTAGTGGGAAGTATATTTGCGGTGTCCTTGTTCAACGTATGATCAGTAATCACCAGTGTAATTTTATTATTTGCGACTTTTAGTGCACTTTTGAAGAGCTTAAATAAATTTATATTTAAGCTCTTCAGATGTGAATTAACTAAATTACTCTACGTATTATGCCACTAAAGGGTTATGAAATGAAAAGAAGTATGAATAGTTAATATAAATAAATAGTTGCACATGATTCAAACTTCATTTTTAGCTCATCTCCAAGTCATGATTTTACTTAGGATTTATTTTTTATTTATTTTAGGTTCCTAGGGATTTTACTTCAGATTTTCCTCTCCAAAGGTTTTTAAGAAAATGGTAATTTCAACAAAGAATCTGTTGAATTAATCGCAGCCGTTATTCAAAAAGTTAAAAGTATACGAACATTTCACTACAAAGAACAAAAAATAGGAGCACACAAATAGAATTTAACGATTGGTCACAAAAATTTCAACTTAAGAACACGGTAACGATCGTATAAGCTTCACTCTTTTTTTTGGTCAACTACCGCACCCTGTAGGAATTGTGAGTAAATTAGTGGTCATTTGCACTTCCCCCAGTTCCGATAGGAGAAAGAGGGGAGGGAGATTTCACTGCCCTTTGTTGCCAGGGTTAGTAGACTCCTTGATTTGCTGCTGGCTGTAAGGAGCGTTTGAGAAGACCCTAGGGGGAGTAGCGTAGGGGACAGGATAGCCATGCTGTTGTGACCGTGCTAACTGACACATAGCATGAAAGACCGAAACTGCGAACTGGAGTTTTGGCAAGGTCCCAATTTGTGCTGGCGGCAAATCATGTGAATGTACTTTCCCCTACACGAAACAATACGAATCACAATTCAAAATTTCTTAGCGTACTACAGCACGGTAGAACGTAGTCACCAACCGCCACTGATCGACCCTAATTTATGGCCATTGCTCCGAGAAAAGGTATATCTGTAAGACAAGCTCAACATCCATTATTCATCTAGGACTTGAACCTGAGCTCATCTCGAACGTATAATCCAAAGCCAGCTTGAATTACTCGGCCACTAGGGTGGAGGAAGTGACAATGAGCAGCACGAACGTGAGTAAACAGAGCTTTATCAGAAAGGGGAACAAAAAATGTAGATATGATCATCAATATGACTTTAAATTGTCGGAGCCGCCCCGGTGGCGCAGTGGTCTAAGGCGCTGGCCTATGATCATTCGTCTGTAAGGGGTCCGGGTTCGAATCCCGGTGAGGTATGGATGTTGTGTTTGTCTTACGGCACAGGCTCTCTTCCTTTCCTGGAACCAGTGACCCTAAATTAGGGACGGACGACTGCTTATAGCCCATTGAGTTGCTCACAGTGGTCGTTAAACCTGCAATCAAACAAACAAACAATAAATTGTCGGAATATATTTCTCCTGTCTCTAAACTTCCACAAAAATTCTGAACCTATGCCATGATCTTAAACTGTGGAAGCGAATTTCCTCGTTCTCCAATCAACAGCAAATATTTGGGGATAAAGTACATATAAGGACCTCGAGGGGCATAAGGTATGTAAATATCACGAGGGGGATAAGGTATGTAAGGATCTCGAGGGAGATAACGTATGTTAGGATCTCCAGGGAGGTAAGTTATACAGTATAAGGATCTCCAGAGGATAAGGTATGTAAGGTTCTTAAGGGGGATAAGGTATGTAAAGATCTCGAGGGCGATAAGGTATACAAACATTTTGAGGGGATAAGGTATGTAATCGAGGGAGATAAGGTATATTAGGATCTATGTAAGGATCTGGAGGGAGGTAAGGCATGTAAGGATCTTGAGAGAATAAGGTATGTAAGATTCTTGAGGAGGATAAGGTATGTTAGGACCTCGAGGCGATAAGGCATGCAAGCATTTTTAGAGGATAAGGTATGTAATCGGGAGAGATAAGGTATGTTAGGATCTACAGAAGGCGAGTCGAAAGTTTTGCAATATTTGTATAAACGCGTTTGCTACGGCGGGTATATCACGTGTTTAAACTAGTTCAAGTCGCGCACTGCAGTCAATCGAAAGGGAAATAAAGTGAACAGCACTGCGTGTCGTCGCTGTGTCTGTGGTTGGGACGCCTAAAAGATGAACAGCCACAACCGACTAATTTGGGAACTTTTGCTTTACGAGTTTCAACTCGGCCATAACGCTGCTCAAGCAACACGAAACATTTGTCATGCGAAAGGGGGAAATTCCGTGGACCGCAGCACCGCAACCAGATGGCTCAAGAAATTCTGCTCAGGTGACAGAAACTTAGGCGATCAGTCAAAGTCAGGTAGGCCGCGAACCGTAGATTCGGAGGCTGTGCGCCAGGCCGCAGAGGCAGATCCGGCAATCAGCACTTGGAGATTATCAGGTGAGCTGGGCATATCACTGACCACCGTGGTTCGTCAACTTAAGGACCTCGGCAAGGTCTACAGGAGCTGCCGCATTATCTCTCACGAACTGACGCCAGCTGAAGCAAACCACCGAGTAGAAGTGTGCACAAAATTCCTAGAAAACCCACGTAATTTACGTTTCGTCAAGAAAATTGTTAGGTGCGATGAAAAGTGGGTCTATGCCCGTAATTTTAACACACAACGGCATTAGTTGAGCCTGGGTCAGCTTCCTGAACCTGTTGCCAAACTTGGGCACTTCGAGCACAAGGTGATGCTCTGCGTCTGGTGGAATTTCGAGGGAGTAATCCATTACGAATTTGTTCCAGATGGTCGGACCATCAACGCCAACCTCTACTCTGAACAGCTGGAGGGGATGTATGCCGTTTTGGAGGAAAAGTACTCGGCACTGGTGAACAGAAAACGCGCTTTCCTACAGCAGCACAACGCTCGGCCTCATACCGTGCGAACGGCCCTGCCAAAACTCCAGGAGCTTGAGGGCATCGAACTGATGTCATACCCAGCATATATTCAGGATCTTGCCCCGTCGGATTATTACCTGTTCCGGTCCATGGCCTACTTCCTTCCCGGCACTTCAACAATTAGTAGGAGATGACAGCTGAGGTGAAGGAGTTCTTCGCCTCGAAGGACAAGAGCTGGTACCGCCGCGGAATCGAAAAACTGGATGACAGGTGGCTAAAGACGGTGCAACACGATGACCTATTTTTTTGAATGCTATTCAGCTTTCGTCGTAAAGGTACGTATGAAGACATAAAGTGATCCAAATATTGCAAAACTTTCGACTCACCCTGTGTATATAAGGATCTGGAGGGAGGTAAGGTATGTAAGGATATCGAGAGGATAAGGTATGTTAGGTTCTTGAAGTAGATAAGTACGTAAGAATCTCGAGAGGATAAGATATGTTAGGTTCTTGAAGAGGATAGGTATGTAAGGATCTCGAGGGAAATAAGGCATGCAAGCATTTTGAGGAGGATAAGATATGTAATCACGGAAGATAAGGTATGTTAGTAAGCATTTTTTTTTCTTTTGATTGGAGGTTTAACGACCACCGTGAGCAACTCAATGGGCTATAAGCAGTCGCCCGTCCCTAATTTAGGGTTACTGGTTCCAGGGAAGGGAGAGAGCCAGTGCCGTAAGACAAACACAACATCCATGCCTGACCGGGATTCGAACCCGGACCCCTTACGGACGAATGATCAGAGGCCAGCGCCTTAGACCACTGCGCCACCGGGGCGGCAGTAAGCATTCTCCAACTCTCCTACCTACATTAAAAATATGAAAACAAACTAAGGTCTTCTAGTTGTTGAGATGCATTTCTCCCCTCTGCCGTCTAATCATCTAGCTCTTCAAGTCACACGAGCTAACTGGAACTAGGTAGGCAGTGATACCTACTTCACTTACAAAACTTTCATTTTTATGAATTTCAGCAGCTCTGTAAAAAAATTCATAAGATAGTAGACACAAAACCTCCAAAACACTTTTAAGTTTTAAAAAATAAACATTGTTAATAGCCTTCCATGCGCTGTGGGCCTTCACAGCAAACGGTCTCAATCGCTTATCTACACAACACAATGACAAAATACAGACTTTGATTAACACAAAAGAAACAACTTTAAAAATACGAATGTGTGACTTACGAGTCAATCCCATCCACGTCAAAATGATCGAACACAATGTAAACTCGCTGCTTTGGTTTCCCTTGAAAAAAGTAATGGCACTCTGTGTCTCTAGGATAGTAGCCAGGATAATTTGGAGAAGTGAAAGTACCGTTTCCACCGTCTTCACTTCTGAATGTAAAGTGGCATACTAGCAAAGCAAGTAGAAAATAAAAACTTAGGGTTGCTAGAAGAAAACGACAATCAGTAATGATTATGAGGACACTAGAAAAATATTATTTTCGAAATATTAAAATTATGTGTGCCACGATGAGATAAAAAAAAGAAAATCTCATCTGGATTATTGAAATGCCTGTGAAATTGCTAACTCAAAGATATTTTATTGATACTATGACAACATAAGCAATCTTAAGAATACAAAGACTCTGCAAGTCTTTTAAACATGACTAGAGAAAAAAAAAGCTATTGATTTATCTATATACAGAAATATAAATTTTATTCTGAAAGGCACTTTCTGTATGGTACTTTCTTTTCAATTATTTTCCGGGAATAACGCCTCATCAAGCAAAATGTCGCACATCCATTTACATCATTGGTTTGTTATCGGAAATAACGGCGCACCCAGTTTAAAGCCGCAAGTAAACAGACCAAAAAAGAATTTTTATATGACGACCATTCCGACCTGCCCCTCCGCCATTTTTGGTATTTATCTATCTTTAACACACTTCGAATCGGTTGCGCCACTCACACCAAATAACAGCATAGGGGAAAGCGCGGCAGACGCGCGGAAATTTTTGTACTAAATGGCAGTCGTCACCACTGCTTCATTGCTATACTTATATGCAACTCTTCCTCCTAATGGGTAAAAGACTTCTTCTACTCAGGTCGTTTGAACACATCTTTTACGAAAGAGAGAGTGAAAGACCGCAAGTGTTTCACAAAGGGGTGTTCATTATCAACCCCGAACGACGGGAGATGAATAACATTTTGACACCTGCTGTTGGGGACGTTTGTAAAGGGGAAGACATCGCTGTAGTTTTGCGTGGGAGGAAGTGTGCGATAGCGGAAGAGCGTATAATTTTGTGGGTTTCCCTGTTGAGGGCTCGTAGACTATACTTTGCTTTATGCAAGGCCGAAAAAAAAATCCACGTTTTACACTCCTTAGCACGAGATAAGAAAACTTGAGTAGAAGAAAAAGGATAGTCGCTAAATAAATTATTATTCCTAAAGAAAGATTTTCAAACAGTAAATCGTAAACCACTTGCGCGCAAAACGCATAACGTCGCAGTTCCATTTAGAGGTCAGACTGAATCCTTGCCGATAGCCTTATTACCTACTCACATATGATCACGTAGGTTTCGAGACTTTGTTTGACAGAAAGCTGGGCTTCCTTGATAAGAATCAATGAAGATTCAGCACTCCAAATTCTTTATAGCTCAATATCTGCCATAAAAGATTCACAAAACGATCTGTTTTAACATCGTAAAAGACGGTTGAAATTTATAATGTTACTAAAAATGGTTATAAGCCGTACCTAGTTAAACATTGCATTTCAGAGCTGCACGATTGGAAAATCGAGTTTAACGCCGTGGATTACTGATTTTTCTTGGTTATAAAGGAACCTCCTGAATTTTCTACTATTATGGTTAAGTGTTTCGCTTTTAGCAAAATATTTTGACAGATGTTTTTTCCTGTAAACCCTAAGCCGCCCCAGTGGCGCAGTGGTCTAAGGCGTTGGCCTCTGATCATTCGTCCGTAAGGGGTCCGGGTTCGAATCCCGGTCAGGCATGGATGTTGTGTTTGTCTTACGGCACTGGCTCTCTCCCTTCCCTGGAACCAGTGACCCTAAATTAGGGACGGGCGACTGCTTATAGCCCATTGAGTTGCTCACGGTGGTCGTTAAACCTTCAATCAAAAAAAAAAAAAAAAAAAAAACCCTAAAATAATTTTTATGATGCCCTCTGATACTAATATTATATAATTTTTCAAACAGATTATTATTTTTACTTATATCGAATGTGTCCGAGGAGAAAAGGCTAACGGTGCTTGAAATTTTTACACTCTCTAAATTTGTTTATTTTCAAATCCATACATGAAATATTTTTTCAGTCAAAATCCCTAATTAGTCTATTATCAAAGATTCTCTCCGGTATTTTGATAAAACTTTAAATATTAGAAACACGTCTACAATATACACTCATCGTCAAAAAAATAGTTGCACCCAGAAAGACGTGTCGGATTGCAATGCTGTTTGGGAGGAAGTTGAAGGTTACTAGGAACAATAAATGATTAAACATTGAGACTGATATGGGTAATATTTATTGAGCTACAAGCCAATAAGTAGTGTCTCTCAGTGTGGCTTCGGGCCGCCATGTGTGCTCACACAGCATGCCAGACATCCCGGCATGGAGTTGTACAAGTTCCTAATGGTGTTCTGCGATAAGCCATCCCATGCAGCTTGAAGATTCTCACGCAGTTCCTGCTGATTGTGCGATATGGATGGAGTGTGGATAGTGCGTCCAATAACATTCCACACATATTCACTCGACGATAGTTCTGGCGATGCGGTTGGCCATGGCAGAGTGTCAGTGCCTTGAAGGCAAGCTATCGAGACAGCAGCAGTATACGGACGAGCGTTGTCTGTTGGAAAATCGCACCGGAGTGATCGTTTAGAAAAGGTAAGGCCATTGGTTACAGGACCTCATTAACGTAACGTTGGGCTGTCAAAGTGCCAGTAATGAACACCATAGGTGATCGGGCATCGTAGGCAATTGCACCCCACACCATGACACCAGGCCTTCTAGACGTGTGACGCTCGACAACAAACCGTTCATCTTTGCGCTGACCACGTTACCCCCATACACGAATTCGTTGGTGGTCTCCTGCAAAACAAAAGCGGGACTCGTCACTGAAAATCCCCCGCTGCCATTCTGAGTGGCTCCATGACATTCTGGCACGATACCATTGCAGTCTTTGGTGACAATGCAATGGTGTTAATGGCAGTCGTCGTAACGTTCTGCGTGCGAGTAGTCCTACGTCGTGCAGCCGTCTCCCAATGGTGCTGGCACTAATCGGACGATGCATGGAGGGCACCACTGCTCGATGAATATTCGCAATCGTGGCTGTTGGGTCACTCCCCTTATGTGGGGCAACCCGTTGGTCCTCTCTCTCCGTGGTTCGTATAGGTCGCCCAGACCCTTCCTGTCGCTGCTGTGTGCCTTGTTCTGTCAGCTAACAACGTGCTATGGTGATATCCGCACGACCGGTGAGGCGCGTAATACGGCGACAAGACCATACCGCAGCCCGGATCCCAACGATGCGGCCCCTGTCGAACTTCTCCAACTGCTCGTATTGCTTCCGAACTTTTCTCCGAGGCATACTTCACTTGCAAAGGATGCAACCAACAGAACAGCGCGAGTCAGAATGGCAAGCATACGCAACGGGACGACCTGATATAGCCGGTCACAACAGGTCTACGACCTCTCCTTGCTTGCGCCACATACGCGGCCGTGTGTGATACTTGAATAATTTGCATGTCTCACAATGTCAAACTTATCCACCAAGTTTCACTGATGTCGGTTGCTTCCTTCTGGGCGCAACTATTTTTTTGACGATGAGTGCATTTGTACTGATGATACTTTTGTGAGTATGACTGGTGTTCCACCTATTTTGAAAATATCTGAGTATTACTCAGTAACATATGCAAGATTAAATTTTTTTTTATTAAAAGCAAACAAATGAGATCGATGTAACTGTGGCTACAATAGGGCCAACGTCATTATAACCTCCACCAACATTAGCTTTTATGGTGTGCATTATTTTATAAAGTTGATCATTAGTAATATCTTGTACAAATAAGTGTGAATCAGTATCATATAATTGGGTGTACAAATAAGTTTACGTCGTTTGCGAATAGATGGCGTAACTATCACAGATTTCATGTAATTGCGAAGGACAATACGTGTATAAGAAAGTCCTTGCGGCAAGCTTTGATAATTAGTAGAAAACAGTTCGTTGCAGTGTGAACATCATTGTTTGTCAGTGCATTGAAAATGTCGAATGTCGTGCCAAAAAACAGCATATGCAGGAAGTTTTGCTGCATTACTTCTTTTTAAAGAAAACCGCTGCCGAAAGTTACCGTTTGCTTGTGGAAGCTTATGGTGAAAATGCTCTAGCTGAAAGTACGTGTAGACAGAGATCCCGACAATTCAAAGGGAATGATTTCGATGTGGAAGACAAAGAATGTGAAGGTGCACCAAAAAATGTTGGAAGATGCTGCTTTGGAAGCATTACTGGATGACGATCCGTGCCAAACAGAAACGCTGAACGTTATCAACAACAACTAATCAATTTGAGCCGTGCATTGAGAGCGAAATGTCCGAAATATGCGAAAGACATGACATGGTTGTTCTCCAGCATGACAACGTCAGACCTCATGTCGCGATACGGGTCAAAGGAAACTGTAGGAGCGCTTGGCTGGGATATGTTACCCCACCCGCCGTATTCACCAGATATCGCACCATCAGATTACCATTTGTTTTGATCCCTGTAGAGCGCCCTTTCTGCAGAGTGGTTCCATTCTTATGACGAGATACAAAATTGGCTTGATAACTGGATTGCTTCCAAACAACCGGACTTCTTCTATCGCGAAACCCACTAATTGCCTGAAAGGGGGGGAGGAGGAGGTTGTATGTTGTATGTTGCGAAGGTAAATATTTTGAATAAAATAATCGTTATCTGTCTATCACAAACTATTACCTTGTTCGACCAAAAAACAATGTAAACTTATGTGTACACCCAATAGTTTAAATTTGCACAAAGTTGTTGAATAGTAATGTGTGCAGTATTGGTATTATTTGAAATATCAGTAGCTTTGAATGATCCATCGGATTCAATTAGATTTAAGCTAAATTTAATCTATCAGGCGTGCATATTTCAAGCAAAAAAGCAGACCTACTTATTGCTACTGAGTTCTTTTAGCTGCTGTCTACTGATTTCAGGCAAACATTTTTGGCAAAACTGATTGAGACGTTTCCATATCCCATACAAATAACGTAACATTCAATTGGTTGTGTATGTCATTCAAAATTATTTTGTCTTATTCTGCATATTGTCTTTTCATCTTAATAATTTTTTGTGCCTACGATGAGCCGAGTCTTCCCTAGCGAGCGTCCTCCCCTGACGCGTCGGACCAGGCCAGGTACCATGCTTGTCTGGGTCTATGGGCGGTCCAGGGTTTTCCCTTCAGGTATCATCGAATGGTTCCCCATGAAATGTCTCCCCAGTAGGCGGAATAACGTGTCGCTCTCTGTCGAAGACTGCTGTCAAATAATAAGACAATAGGTTTTTGCGTAGTATTGGACATCCCTGCATTATTCTACCACTGAGAACCAATCGCCAAGGAGCGTAGCCAGTTCTGCGAAGAGGGTGGTTAGGGAACAAAGTAATCCTGTGCATTTGGTGGAAATGTGAGGGTCCTGTTCACTAGGAACTCGTGACAGATGGTCAGGTTATGGCTTGAACTTCTCTGCCGAACAAATGCTGCGGATCCACGACCCTCTGTGCCAACACTACCCGGAGATCATCTATAGGAAGCTGGTGTTGCTCAAGGTGACCAGATTTTTGAGAACGAAATTGAGGACAAAATAACATGTTGTCCTCAATTTCCATGCAAAGTTGAGGACGATTTCGGTTCAAAATGAGAACATGATTGAGGACAACATCTGACACATTACGGCAAAAGCTAAAGATTAGCAAAGATTGTTATGACCTGAGATATAATGGGAAAACATACCATGAATCTGAAGGATGATTTTCATGTGAAATAAGTATAAAATAGCAATAAAATACTATCATGCAGAATATTACTTTGAGAAATTTTGAATGCTACTCATGGGGAGCAGCACATTCAAACAAAGCTACGTTTTGATTTTGTACTAAAATTTCATTGTGATTCTACATAAGAAAAATAACTAAAGCCAGAATATTACTGCTCACTGATCGGACAGAAATCATGAAATACCTGTACGTTATCTCTATGAGAAGGAATATTCCAAGTCGAATAACTTTACTTGAAGAAACACACATATATATCACTAAGCTGTTTTCTGAGA
Source organism: Macrothele yani (assembly GCA_039090855.1). Taxonomy (NCBI): domain Eukaryota; kingdom Metazoa; phylum Arthropoda; class Arachnida; order Araneae; family Macrothelidae; genus Macrothele; species Macrothele yani. The sequence goes on from CM077004.1 coordinate 48,838,063, forward strand.
TTCAAAGGTTAGCTCCAAAAAGAAATACAAACTACCAGATAGTTTTCACTTACTGTTGCCGTATCAAACTTCTCCATTTACGGCGGCGATCTTGACATACAACTCGGGCTTCACTCACATCATCACACGCCGTACACAAGATCTTCTATACTTCATACTCATAATCTTTTTCTCATGCAGACACTCCTGAATCTGATCCTTGGCCTTCCTCTGCCTTTCCTTCCTGCCACTTGGGCTAAAAAGATTTTCTTAGTAAGCATCTCATCACTCATTCTTTCAACACGGCCAAGCCACTTGAGCATATTAGTCTCCACCTTGCTAACAACATTTTGCTTTACATTACACAACTGCAACACATTTTCATTCCTCACACAATCAGAACGTGTCTTGCCACAAACATATATGTGTATGAGAAGAGTGTAATTGTCCCCCCGTAAGTAACGCATTTCTCCAGCACACAAACGACTCCTATGTTTTTTTTTTTTTTTTTTTTTTTTTTTTGTAGTACCCAGGTTTCATTGCCATATATCAAGAGTGGGGACAATTACACTCTTCTCATGCACAGCCATGCGGGACTCTCTTGAGAACCCATCATTCTTGTGAAAATCTCCCAAAGACTTTCAATGAAGAAATATCTCGCCTACTAATTTCACCATCCAATTTGTTCTCTCTGTCAAACATGCTTCCTAAATACACAAACTCACTCACCTGGTCAATCACTGTGCCATTTAGACTGACATTACATTCAGTTTTACCAGTCCCTCTCTCAAAGACCATAACTTTGGGTTTTCCCTTATTTATACTCAGTTTGAATTTCGTGCAAATTTCGTACGTCCGAGACAACCTACTCTGCAATTCACTTTTGCTCTCTGCCAACAGGACAGTGTCATCAGCATACAGCAGTCTGCACACATGAATATCACCAAGACATAAACCAGTATTATCTACTTTGGCATCACGCCTTCACGCATCCATAAATATATTAAACAGCCACGGTGACATTAAACAACCTTGTCTGACTCCTGCACCAATAGAAAACCATTTTGATATAACACCATCCGCTCGTACACAAGCTCTACTGCCAGCATACATGGCTTTTACACTGTTAAGTAGATTTCCAGTAACACCATATTCATTCAATACCTTCCACAAAAGTGTCCTATTTACTCGGTCGTAAGCTTTCTCTAAATCTATGAAGGCGGCAAAAACTTTCCTACCAGCAGCCAGATACTTTTTAATCATCATGGGTAATGCAAAAATTTGGTTAGTGCAGCTGTGACGTGCCTTCACCGCAGCACGCACATGAGATAAAGGCAGATAGCAGTGAGAGCACATGTCCGCGTAGCTCAGTTGGGAGAGCGACGTACTCCGGAGTGAGGGGACCCTGCTTCGATGCCGGTGCGGACAAACTTGTACGTTATATTGGCGCCCGAACTTCCAGGATGACTCAGCTGTTAATTTTCTCGCAATGATGTGATGTCCTTTCCACACGGCGAGACAGGAAAAATGAGAATCCCTTCTTCGGGTGCTTCGAAAAAATAAATCAGTGGGATGTTACGTTCCACAAACCAAATTGTCTGGGATTTCTCAATTGCACGTTCTTCATGGAATGAGTGCCTACAGCGACACATGGTCCCGGCTGACCCATTGGCCATGCCCCCAGCCCTGTTTCGGGGGTGGGGGAGATGTGATCAGAGATGGAAACGGGTCGCGGGTCAACAATTTCTTGCGGGTCAAACGGGTCGGGTCAAAGTACTCCTGTCAAACGGGTCGGGTCAAATCCTGACCCGATTTCGACCCGGTTTTATTTCCGTTTTATTTATGAATAGAAAAATAATATTTCAAAGAACCCTTCAGAGGTCTTTGAAAAAATACTTCAGAGCTGCAGAGTATGATCCAGGAACTTGCTGTAAAGAGTAAAGAAATGGGATTAAAAATGCACTTTCAGAAGACAGAACTGATGTACAATGCTTTTACAAAAAATGAAGATCTATCGATTGATGGGCAGCAGATATCAAGCGAGAGTCACATTGGTGAAGAAATTAATTGACGTATAAAACTTGGTTGGAGAGCTTTTGGGAGAAACAGTACAATTTTTAAGAGTAATATGACATTATGTCTTAAAAGAAAAGTGTTTAATCAATGCATCCTTCTAGTGCTTACGTACGGAGCAGAGACATAGACCTTAACTAAAAAAGATATACAAAGACTGCAGACAACTGAAAGAAGCCTGGAGAGATGCATACTTGGTGTTACAGAGAAAGATAAAAAGAACTCGTGGATAAGGAAAATAAAAAGAGTGGAAGACAACATAATCAGTGTAAAATCCTGGAAATGGCAATGGGCTGGACATATTGCCAGGAGATCGGACCACCGATGAACAACCGAAATTTTAGACTGCATTCCAAAGGACAGGAAAAGACCCAGAAGAAGATCACATAGATGGGGGGATTGAGGAGACTGGCCCAAGACAGTCCGTTGTGGAATAAACTTTGGGAGACCTTTAACCAGCAGTGGATTGTTAGTGATTGACAATACCGTCGCTGATGATGATGATGATGATGATGATATATTCGCATTTATAGCTCACAGCAGATTTGTCCGAGTCAGGCACGGGTTGGATCCGAGTCGGGTCTAATTATCTGATGGCCGAGTCCGGGTCCAAAATTTTTTACCCGTTTCCAACTCTGGTACCTATATTACTTCATTTTGTGTGATTTCACTCTCAGATTTTATGGAACGGCCGTTGTACAATGAGTTTTTTTTTTAATGAAAGAAAATAACTTGCATTTACAAAGCAAGTTATTATTCTTATTCAGATTCCTCCTTCAGACCCAAACATTTAAGTCTCATGGGTTCATTTCTTCAGTGAACGGGCACAATTGATGCTGCCATTCCATAGGTTTTATATCGATGCCCAATTTGTGAATGATTCTCCTCCATTTTCTCCTCAGACATTCAGTTTTATAAGCTTCTTTTAGGGCAAAAAAATACTTAATTCCAACCTCATGTTAAAAAGAAAATATGACATATCGAAGCATCTAATGCTCACTTATTACTATGTTTATTACACCATTTGCTCCACTCCACAGCTTTGGCGTTTGCAACAAATGGTTTGGAAACAAGAACTCTGCCATAAAATGTGCTACCTCCGATTGTTTTGCTGCAAATTGGATCGCTAAAATACATATTGATTTCTGTGGTTATTGAAGCGGTATTTTTGCCTATAATCCTTGCGAATGATCTCGTGTGTTCGCGTTTTCTGCCTTTATTGGTTCTCGCAGATGTTACCTGTTCATGTTTTGTGAATACCCTTATGACTTTGCAAACAGTTCCTCCGAAGACATTGAATTATGTAGCATTAGTCGCAGACATTATCTGTAAACACCCACCAACAATTAGGTTCTCTTGGGAAACAAATGTTTTCCCTCATGAAAGAAATACGGGATTACGCCATATAATACAAATTTTGAAGATGACAATCCGATTTTTGGCGTAAATGTGACAAGGATGGTAAGTCAGATAATATCCGAAAACTTGAAAATTTTCATCGTCCTGGAGCGGGACTCGAACTCGCGTCTCCCAGAAAACGCCTAGGTATGCTAACCACTACACCACCCCGAACGACCAAGTTTCAAGTTTCCGATCAATTTGAATTTAACCATCACAGGATTCGCTAGTCGAAGCAACCGGCATTCATGTTTAGCGAATCTGGAGGTTAGTAGTCTTATCCCGTGATTGCCCGGAGAAGCAGATAAATCATGAAAGAAACTAACCTCCAGATTCGCTAAACATGAATGCCGGTTGCTTCGACTAGCGAATCCTGTGATGGTTAAATTCAAATTGATCGGAAACTTGAAACTTGGTCGTTCTGGGTGGTGTAGTGGTTAGCATACCTAGGCGTTTTCTGGGAGACGCGGGTTCGAGTCCCGCTCCAGGACGATGAAAATTTTCAAGTTTTCGGATATTATCTGCCTTACCATCCTTGTCACATTTACCCCAAAAATCGGATTGTCATCTTCAAAATTTGTTTTCCCTCATTTTTCTTTGCATATTTGTACCACATTTAGAATATTCATCCTTTTAATTACTTTAAATACTTCTCAGTACACTGTCAAAAATGAAAAATGACCTCAGTTCATATATAGACTATGTCACATTAGTTACTGCTTTAGAAACAAGACCTGATACAGATCTAACACTGGAATTTGTAAAGAATAAGTTAGTGGATGAACACAATAGAGGACGAGAAAGTTCGAAGACACATGCATACACTTCGAACACCGTACCTGTATTTGAATCGGTTGATAAAGCACCTAATGAAGGTAAATATTCCTCTCATTGTCGAAAAAGGAATCACACAATTAGTGAATGCCTGTATTACAAAGATAAAAATAAGGGCAAAACTGAGAAAAATAAAAATGGTGGTAGAAATACGCTCACATAAAATCACGCATCTAAATTTGTAACTAAAGAGAAAACCCTCAGAAACTCACTTTAATGGAACAAAATGATAACCGTTCATACAGAACGAATGATGGAGTAAATAACACACTATTCGTGCACTCATTGGTCCATAGATTCAGCAGCAGCTACACACATGACAAACGACAAGAGTTTTTCCTGTCATATAAACCCTCATTCTAACAAAAGTATTACAACCGCAGATAGAAGAAAAAATAATTAGGAGCAGGCCAAGGTTATCTTAACTGGAAACTGATACTAAAATCAACAGAATTAAAGTTGAAAACGTTCTCTATATTCCTGAGCTCGAATGTTGCTTATGATTAACAGTCAAGAGAATTACTGATAAAGGGTTTGTTGTCATATTCAAAGGAAACCGCTGCTTAATGAAACGTGATAAAACTGTTTTTTTTTTTTTTTTTTTCGTTTTTTTTTTTTTTTTTTGTGGGCATATCAGATGATAATAATCTGTATAAGTCTCAAACTGTTGAAAAGGATCAAGATGCACAAAAAGCAAAATTAGTAAAATATTGTCATAAAATGATTGCATCAACCAATGGCATAAGAGACTATGTCATAAGAATATACAGACAATTAAAGAATTGTAAAATAAAAATTTCGCATGTGGTATAAAACTGTCTTATTGTTACAAAGACACATTTTTTTTAAGTTGTATCAAATGAAAAATGATACAAAAACCCTTTTCTAAAATGAATCCAATCAAAACGAGTAAAACTTTAGAACTTGTACACACTAATATTAGTGGACCCATGTTATCAGTTGCTCTCAGTGATAAAATATACTACGTAGCTTTTGTAGATGATTATAGTAGGTTTACATGCACACATCTTTCTTGCATGAATGAAGCAATAAGTGAATTCAAAGAATATGTGTTCAGTGTAAACAACAAATTTGGGGAAAATCGTACAGGTCTGAGAACTGATAACGGTAGTGAATACACTATTACAGAGTTTAAAAATTGTCTAAAACAACAAGGGATTGAACATCAAAATACTGTGGTATTCTGTCCTCAATCAAACGGTATAGCAGAACCAAAGAATAGATCGCCTCATGAAATGACTAAAGTCATGTTGCCAGACGTCAATCTAGGAGATAAAGATTGGGGTGAAGTAGTAATCACTTCTACATAAAGTGACTAAAGTCATGTTGCTAGACGCCAACCCAGGAGATAAAGATTGGGGTGTAGCAGTAATCACTGCTACATAAAATGACTAAAGTCATGTTTCTAGACGCCAATCCAGGAGATAAAGATTGGGGTGAAGCAGTAATCACTGCTACATAAAATGACTAAAGTCATGTTTCTAGACGCCAATCAAGGAGATAAAGATTGGGGTGAAGCAGTAATCACTGCTACATAAAATGACCAAAGTCATGTTGCTAGACGCCAATCTAGGAGATCAAGATTGGGGTAAAGCAGTAATCACTGCTACATACATTCAAAACAGAATTCCTACAAGAAGCACAGGTAAATCTCCCATGGAATTGTGGACGGGTAAGTAACCACATTTGGGTCGTATGAAGATGTTCTGATCCAATCTTGTCTACCTAGACAAACAAAAGGAAAATCCGATGACCATGCAAAGTCTTATATATTCGTTGGATATGATGAGAGATCTCGGGGTTATAGAATACTTTTTCCAGAAAAATGACAGAATCGCAATCAGCCGCAATGTAAAATTCAACGAAAGGAAAAATGCAGTTGAAACATGCGAGCACTAGAAAATCCCTAATGATTCTGAGACTAGTGTATCACCATTGGATGAGATTTTGGAAAGTACAAATATTGCCCAACCAATAAAGGAAGAAAGTGCATCTGAACGTGGAAAAGACCCAGAACGATTGAGAAGATCAAAAAGGTCAAATAAAGGAGGGCCACCTGAATAATATAGTTGCCTTGCTAGACAAAGTAATCCAGAACCCTAAATGGAATGAAATTCCAAACTTTGAGGAATCAGAAATGTTGCGTTGGATGAAAGCAACAGAGGAGACGAAATCTGTTCAAAGTAATGACACTTGGGAATTAGTAAACTTGACACCTGGCAAGAAAGTAATAAATAGCAAATGGATTTTTAAAATCAAACATACCAGTGATTATTTAGGGCCTCAAAGGCGCTCTAAGCCCCTTCTGCATCACTGTTTATGATATTCGCTGTAGAGAGCAGGAATCTGTGTAGCAATGTAGCAAGATGCATGCAGAACAACCAAGGGCGCCCATAAGGGTGGGGCAGGGGGGGGCGCCGTTCGTATAGCCAAATTTTTGATAAATTTAAAACACTAAAATAGACGAAACCGTTTTTTAAAGCATTTTAAAAAATAATAAGATATTGATGATTGATTGCATCAGTTATTTTTGTTGTATTTTAGTATGTTGCACATTTGCTAAAATGTTTGACAGCCTTGAAGGATTTTTCTTAGCCCCCCCCCCCCTAAAAGTACTCATGTGGGCGCCACTGAAAACAACCACACGCACTACATATTCAAAATAGTTCTCTGTAAAAATACTCTCTTCCAAATATTATTCGTCGCTCAATTATTACTTCATGTACATTTTCTTTTTGCATTTTTCTAAGGAGCAGCAATCTTAGAACTGTACCGAATTTAAAACTCTCTGTTCAGTTTTATACAGTTGAATGGCTACAAACGTTGTGCCTTTAATTCCACTTTACCTAAACTCCCAATACGACGCAACAGCTGACGAAAAACATGGTATGAGATTAAATCCTGTAGTAATAAATCTTCTCGTAATCGCCGTTTCGTCAAACAAAGCATGTAAATATTTAATTACTTGAATGATCGTTTAATTATTTTGCTGGACAGATTATTTATTCATAATTAATTCGTATGTCGTTGCAGCAAAAATATTAATTCACGACTCGTTAAAATAACGTAGCATAATACATTGAAACAAACAGAGTTAGTGTAAAGAAAAGCGAAGAAAGATTCCTACGAAAGCTTTACAACAACGGTTTGTACGCGTAAATAAGATTAAAAATGAAAATATGGGGAAATGAGTTCCGAGTAATTGGCTTCTAGGAATACAGCACGCGCGTAATGACTTGAAGTTTAATGAGAAGATTTAATACCGTCCTGTAATTCTTAACTCTTTTGCCACAAATTAGAGGACATTTCTGCTCTCTTGAATACCCGCCCTATACGTTAGAATGAGTAAAATAAGGTTTTTGGTTACTACCGTGTGCATTCATTCATTCCTGAAGAGCAAATAAGTCGCTTCATCGCATTATGAGCTCGATTATTTTTGGGGTTTGAATAAAGTAACTTTCCCGTGTAAGAAGCTGGAAATTAAAGTTAATAAACGCTGTGACGTATTACCTCAGAGGTGACACACATGTCAAAAGCTGCAAGTTGCATTGATAAGCCTTCATCGGTGTAGTTCAATTGGCAAAATATCCAACTCTGGAGAAGAAAGATGTGGCTTCAAATTCCACCACAAGCAAATTTGGGCTTTTACCCTATAATGCATAGGCTTCGGTGACGTAGAAGGGATTTAGTGAGACTTAACGGCGCTAAGACACTTTTTTCTAAGCGTTGCGGCGTTAAGACACTTTTGGTAGTTACCTGAAAAGAAAGCCAGGACAAAGGAATTGTTTAGATGATCACGTAGGCAAAAATAGGGAAAGCTTTGTTCTGTATGCAAGAATACTCGTTTCTAAACCGAATGTCTACACTGCACAGATGGCCACCACAGTGGTCAAGTGGTTTGAGGCGCTGGCCACCAATAATTTGTCCAAGCTGAGCCCGGATGTGCTGTGTTTGCTTGTTGGCGAAGGATCTGTTCCTTCCCTGTGGAACCAATGTCCCGAAATAAACGATGAACTACTGCATATAGCCCTACAAGTTGCTCATACAGGTCATTAAACCCACGAACAAACAGAAATACTTTAGAGATGAGACGATGCAATCGGATCACGATGTAGGAGGTCTCACGAGTCATAAGGGTTCAAGTGCAGTGAGAATGGGAACTCCTTTATCTTGGCGGATGATAAGGTTTCTAATGCAATGAGAATGGGAACTCCTTTGTCTTAACGAATCATAAGGATTCTAGTGCATTGAGAATGGAAACTCCTTTGTCTTGACGAATCATAAGGGTTCTAGTGTAATGAGAACGGGAACTCTTATCTTGACGGTAGTAAAAATTAATTAGAGAAGGTGACTACGCAGTGGGGTAACTCGTTTCAAACCGAATGTCCACACTGACAGGGTAAAATTCAAGTCCCTTTAACGAGAGTAAATTAGAAGTCCTTTACCAACATACTTTTATTTTACATGTGTATTGTCCTCAGCATGGCATGGAATAGAAATGAAAGAAGAATCATTACATGATTTGCTGCACAACATCTGAACTTGTTACATTTGTCCCACCGTTCTTCTATTCTTTTAGTACCTCTGTTGTATCATGTATATGGATACCCGTTGACTGACTTTGCCTCTTCGTCGAAAATAAAATAAGGTACCGAAATTTTTTCTTCAACAACAAAATGATGGCATTCGCTGGAAGCTAGATCAGAATTATATGGAGGGAAATTAAGGATCTTCCATTCCCAGCGATTGAAAGTTCTTTAAATTACTTTGTGAGAGCTTGCGCGTGTGCGACCAAGAGTTATGGTGAAGCAAAGGTACGGAAAATGTTTTCGGTAACGGTTATTCAGACAGGGATTAAAAGTGCGTCGCACAAGGCAAAAATCAGCGTAATTTATTTTTTTTGAAGCCACCAAATCACTCGGATAGTACTCTTCGTGGAAAGCAGTTTGTTTGGAACTCTCTGCATGAAACAATGGAGCCGTCATAGGATTTGGACATTCGCAGCGCGTGTAACGTTGCGAATGTCCCAGGCTTAATGCGTTATGCTCTGACGATTGATTCCCACTGAGATTTTTGTCAATAACCAAGCAGTCATTTTTCTGTGATTGAAGGATAGTATATTTTTGAATTGCGTTATTCGTGGCTACTTTAACTCAAAGGAATAACAATGAGAGAATCAGGGACTTTTTGGTCATCTTGAACACTTCGTTGTCTCCACACTGAACCTTTGGAGAGATAGGAGATGTAGAAAAAAGCTGTTGGCTTGGTTTAATTTCGTGTGTTGTGGGCGACGCGAAGTTATCAGAAGAATGAGAGAAACATATTTCTCAACAGAAGATTATGTGGAAAATATAACAGACACAATGACAACAGTATACCACTTAGTTAAAGAAAACATCCAAAAGACAGCAGAAAATCAAGAAAAATATCAAATGAAAACTGCCACAAACAAAAATTTCAAACTAGGCCAGAAAGTATTCCTGCATACTCCAAATATAAATATTGATCCAGGAAAATCGAGCAAACTAACCCAAACGTCATCTGGGCCGTACAGAATAGTCCAGAACATCGGACAGACAAACACCGACCTACAGTTGGTAGTAGATCCAAATATTAAAGTAATGGCACACTTTGACAGGATATACCATTACCCAAAAAGAAAAGAACAGCTAGAGAATCAAATTGAATGTAATGACAAGTGATTTCGATTGCACGTTTCTTTATTCTTCAGATGGGGGGGGGGGGGGCAAAGGGTAAATATTAGTTGGTCTGATCGAATGTAAATAGTTTCAGCTGGTCGATAGATTCTCGGGGGACTTCCTCTATGTAATTCCCGCTAAAATTTCTTTCTTCTTCATCCCGTGCTAAAGCGTTTTTCGCGCCTTGTCTCTGAGAAAAGTCCTTCCTACCTTTTCCTCCAAGATCTCCAACCAGACTCCCTCCGTTTTTTCCTCCTATCGGTTCCATTCCTCTACAAGATCTGTCCCTTTCGACGTAAGAAGTTGTACTCTTAATTGCCTACTCGAATTGTCCCTGGCGGGCTCTCTGTGAGGGAGAGTCGTGTCCAACGACGGCGGTGGGAAAGTGGGTGTCCTTTTGTTCGTGGGAGATCTCACGGTCGACAAGAGAATGACCTTTCAAGATCTGTTGATCGCCTTTTTAACTGATGGGGAATTCTCTAGCTGTCGTTGGCACACAAAAATAGCCAAAGTTGCCATTTAAATGAAGTTGAAATATTTCCATATGACAAAAAACAATCATTGTCAACTCGTAATCGCGCTAATAGCAGTTTCTCCTAACATTTTAGTCCTGCTATGCAGCCTATGAAGAAATATATAAAGAAACCTCTATATATACATAGAGGACGTTCACACATTTTTAGAACGATTTCCCCCAATATAATTAATGTTTGAAACAAAATTATTTATTTCTTAAATGTTTTATCTGATAGCCCTTCTCTGGACTGAGAACTAATTTTCCAAGGTAATAGGGCATTTCTTAAAAATGGTAGTGGTATTTTACTGCTTTTCATAGTCCAATCATTCCTGTAGGTCTGCGTTTAGAAAGCGCTCTGTTTAGCAGTCCGAAAGCACAATAGTCCATGGGTAACACATTAGGGGACTTTGAAGGAATACGAGCAAAAGGTATAGACTTGATTGATACTCGTCTCTTTTTTTCAATTTTTTCAAGAAACAGAGAGGTAGATTTGGATGTATGACTGGTAGCCTTATCCTGATGGAGTTCTACTCTTTGAAAGCTCTGTGGATAAAGGAATGGTATTTCTTCCTTGAATATAGGAATTAAAACATTATTTGGGTATCGTTCACTTGATCGAAAAGTCACTTGACCGAAAATCACTTCGCTGAAAATCGCTTGATCGAAAGGTACATTTCACCGAAGGGTCACTTCGCCGAAAATCACTTGATCGAAAGGTACATTTCACCGAAGGGTCACGTGACCGAAAATCACTTCGCCGAAAATCGCTTGATCGAAAGGTACATTTCACCGAAGGGTCACTTGACCAAAAATCACTTCGCCGAAAATCGCTTGACCGAAAGGTACATTTCACCGAAGGGTCACTTCGCCGAAAATCACTTGATCGAAAGGTACATTTCACCGAAGGGTCACGTGACCGAAAATCACTTCGCCGAAAATCGCTTGATCGAAAGGTACATTTCACCGAAGGGTCACTTCGCCGAAAATCACTTGATCGAAAGGTACATTTCACCGAAGGGTCACGTGACCGAAAATCACTTGATCGAAAGGTGCATTTCACCGAAGGGTCACGTGACCGAAAATCACTTCGCCGAAAATCACTTGATCGAAAGGTACATTTCACCGAAGGGTCACTTGACCAAAAATCACTTCGCCGAAAATCGCTTGATCGAAAGGTACATTTCACCGAAGGGTCACTTCGCCGAAAATCACTTGATCGAAAGGTACATTTCACCGAAGGGTCACGTGACCGAAAATCACTTCGCCGAAAATCGCTTGATCGAAAGGTACATTTCACCGAAGGGTCACATGGCCGAAAATCACTTCGCCGAAAATAAATCGCTTGGTCGAAAGGTACATTTCACCGAAGGGTCACTTGGCCGAAAATCACTTCGCCGAAGATAAATCGCTTGATCGAAAGGTACATTTCACCGAAGTGTCACTTGACCGAAAATCACTTCGCCGAAAATCGCTTGATCGAAAGGTACATTTCACCGAAGGGTCACTTGACCAAAAATCACTTCGCCGAAAATCGCTTGATCGAAAGGTACATTTCACCGAAGGGTCACTTCGCCGAAAATCATTTGATCGAAAGGTACATTTCACCGAAGGGTCACGTGACCGAAAATCACTTCGCCGAAAATCGCTTGATCGAAAGGTACATTTCACCGAAGGGTCACATGGCCGAAAATCACTTCGCCGAAGATAAATCGCTTGATCGAAAGGTACATTTCACCGAAGTGTCACTTGACCGAAAATCACTTCTCTGAAAATCTCTTGATCGAAAGGTACATTTCCCCGAAGGGTCACTTGACTGAAAATCACTTCGCCGAAAATCTCTTGATCGAAAGGTACATTTCCCCGAAGGGTCACTTGACCGAAAATCACTTGATCGAAAGGTACATTTCACCGAAGGGTCACGTGACCAAAAATCACTTCGCCGAAAATCGCTTAATCGAAAGGTACATTTCACCGAAGGGACACTTGACCGAAAATCACTTCGCCGAAAATCTCTTGATCGAAAGTTACATTTCCCCGAAGGGTCACTTGACCGAAAATCACTTCGCCGAAAATCGCTTAATCGAAATGTACATTTCACCGAAGGGTCACTTGACCGAAAAGTTCATTTCACCGAAATGTCATCACATGAAAGTTCATTTCATCGAAAGGACATTTCACCAAATGGTCAGTTTGCCGAAAACTTAGAATTTTGTTGTTAGAGATCTGTTGGAGTGTGGTACGGGTTTTTGAAAAACTGGCCACCTAAACATTATCGGATTGTATAAAAAATACACTTTAAATTTCTATGAAACACCTCTCCATGAGCAGGTTTTTCGAAATATAACATAAATTATAAGGCCTGGATCTGTGCCTTTTTGTCAAATTTTAATCCTCCGAGCTCATATTCATAAGGGTTACATAGCAAATCAAGTAAGTAACGTTCCACTTTTACTCATCCACAAAATATAAATTTTTTGACCGTAGGCCTAGCTAGATACAGGCCATTTTAACAGATTTTAACCCTACTCATACTCATAAGGATTACTTAAAATGTAAAGTAGCATTTTATGTAAACCTTATGAACATGAGCACGCACGGTTAAAATTTGCTAAAAAAGCTCTAATCTGAGGCCTAGAGCCCTAAAATTGATTCTTTTTGCCTGAAAAAATGTGCAACATTATTAGCTTGACTTTTTATGTAAACCTTATAAACATGAGTTCGCACGATTAAAATTGGGTAAAGAGACCTAGGCCAAAGCCTAGGGGCCTAAAATTGATTCTTTTTGCTTGAAAAAATGTGCAACATTATAAATTTTACTTTTCATGTAAACCTTATGAACATGAGCACTGAACATTACTTTTAGGTAAACCCTATGAAGGTGATTAAAATTTGCTAAAAAGGCCTAAGCCGAGGCCTATTGTCTTAAAAAAATTATTTGACTTAAAACTAAATCTCTGCGTTCTATGTGACACGGAGAAGTCAAAAGGGCAATTTGAGTATAGAGATCTGTTGGAGTGTGGATGGTCTGTCTGCCGAACTTGCACCATCCTTCAACAGATCATGTAATGAAATCTGAAATCCGTTTCGATGGTCTGTCTGCAGAACTTGCGCCATCCTTCAACAGATCCTGTAATGAAATCTGAAATCCGTTTCGATGGTCTGTCTGCAGAACTTGCGCCATCCTTCAACAGATCCTGTAATGAAATCTGAAATCCGTTTCGACGGTCTGTCTGCCGAACTTGCATCATCCTTCAACAGATCCTGTAATGAAATCTGAAATCCGTTTCGATGGTCTGTCTGCCGAACTTGCACCATCCTTCAACAGATCCTGTAATGAAATCTGAAATCCGTTTCGATGGTCTGTCTGCAGAACTTGCGCCATCCTTCAACAGATCCTGTAATGAAATCTGAAATCCGTTTCGATGGTCTGTCTGCCGAACTTGCACCATCCTTCAACAGATCCTGTAATGAAATCTGAAATCCGTTTCGATGGTCTGTCTGCAGAACTTGCGCCATCCTTCAACAGATCCTGTAATGAAATCTGAAATCCGTTTCGACGGTCTGTCTGCCGAACTTGCACCATCCTTCAACAAATCCTGTAATGAAATCCGAAGTTTTCGATAAACTGACCCTTCGGTGAAATGTACCTTTCGATCAAGTGACCCTTCGGTGAAATGAACTTTTTCCGATCAAGTGATCTTTCGGTGAAACAATCTTTTCGGTACGAAGTGATTTTCGGTCAAGTGACCCTTCGGTGAAGTAAACGTCGGACAAATAAACCAGACCGACATTATTTTGGTAATATGTAGAATCGAGTTTAACATTCTTTTCAACTTTTCTTAAATTTTATTACCCATTGTTCGAAAAATCAGCAATAATCATGAATTCTTTACTAAAACTTTATTTGTATTCGTGGGACCAAGTTTGTAAGCCTTTTGTTTTTCCTGCTTTTTTTTTTTTTTTGAGATAGTAAATCGACTTCTTTTTGTTACAGTCGTTTAGGTAGATTTATACTTCATCAATAGTCACATTAAATTTCCATCTGTCTCCGGCTAAAGGATTTTCATAAAGAAGTCACACCGTGTTCTGCGCTCAACTACGTGCTTAGACAAAAGCCTGTGAACATTATATTGTTTATAACGAGGAACAGTACACCAATTAAGTAGTAAATAGTAACACTGTACTAGTGATCCGATTTATTGGCGTAGAAAATAAACACATAAGCGTTTACAAGCTTTCGCACATCAACCAGATGGCTTTTTCAAGGAAGTTAGACAGAAATTGCAGTTTCTGTCTAACTTCCTTGAAAAAGCCATCTGGTTGATGTGCGAAAGCTTGTAAACGCTTATGTGTTTATTTTCTACGCCAATAAATCGGATCACTAGTATAGTGTTACTATTTACTACATCATATTGTTTTTTTTTTAAGATTCAGATCTTTGTTTGTTACATTGTTTACAGCTGATACAGAAAGTTTTAACGACTTAGCGATTGCTCTTTGTGTCGGTGGATTTTCTTTTAAGACCAGACCTTACTTTTGAAAATTCGTAAAAGCACATCCCTTCTTTGGATATTGTTTGGTGTTCTTTTTCCTGTTAAAAGCAATGCATGATGATTTTTCCCTCTATTATCAGTAACATTGCTTATTTTACATTGTGAAATACTAATTTCATGATTTTCGCAGTGTTTCTCAATTACAGAATACGAATATTTCTTTTCCTAAAGAGCCAAAACATTACCTTCTATCCACAACTTGTTCACGTGCGCTATTTTCTTAGCAGATGGTATTTAATTGCAGCAGATGTTTCTTTCGTGTTCATCTAACACGCTGTTGTCAGTTTCAGTTTTTGAAATTATTTTATTTTCTGTAATTTCTTATCGAAAACGTTCTGAAAATGTGTGAACATCTGTACTGATATTGCTCACAAATCATTTTCTTTTTCATATAACTGTCTTTATCTTAAATACTGGTAGGTTGTTAAAAGAAAAGAGAGAAAGAAGAAAATCAGGAAACCTTAACAAACTATTGAACAAGGGAAAACTATGAAGATACTTACCTGAGTCGTTATTTTGTTTCCCTCCAGCAATACCGAAATCTGAAAGAAAAAAACAACAGCTTTATCGTAGATGTCTGAACATTTCACGTTATCTTCTCTTTTTTTATTTGCTCTCTTAAATGCAACTAACTGTTGAATGAAATCCTCAAAGAGTGAGGCATCACAGTTTATACATATGTTAAAGAAACAATGCGAGAAATACGAAATAATAACGAATCGACGAGAAGGTTCTTTGCGCGCCATTTGTTCACCTGTAAAAACATGGACTGAAATTTTTGTTCTGATGAAGCTGGATCAAGCACATCGAAACTGCAGTCGACAAGGTAAGATCATTGTGACTAAACGTTGATATCTTTATTCTTTTTATAATACATAGTGCTTGTAGTCGACGATTTGTGATATGTAGGAAATTCTTCAAGATTTTCTTTTTGGCTGTGTAAACGAAACGCATGTGTGCTCTTGCAGAAATCGAGAAGAGTGAAGACAGCCTTGAATATTTCGGATTTGAGTTAGTTACTAGCAGGGATGTCTCTAGACTTCGAATTCAGGGTGGGAGAGTATCATTTTTACTTGGGCAACTTTGATAGGAACTTTACTTATTTACGAAACACTGAAAGAAAATTTTTTTAATGCTTTGTACTACAGGCTGCAAAGTAGTTCGTTCAATCCCTACTTCCTTGGATACATGCTTATAAATTTTGGAACCCTCTCGAAGTTTTTATACTTTTCGGAAAACAAAAGAATCCAAAGTTTGGGGTCTTTTTGTCAATGTTCTGTCCTTCCAGTTTTAATAAAATTAGGAAAACTAAAGGAGTTACATACCAATATAACAAACATTACACATTGCCACCAACAGAAGTGGCACGCACTGATTAAAAGAAAATTTTATGCCTAAAGGTCTGAAAGCAATTTTATTCGTCGGTTAAGGTTGAAGGGAAATACGAACATTCAGGCGCAATACCTTTCCCCTTCTGAACTCCCTTCCTTTAAGCCAGCAACCTTGTCTTACACTCATCTCTTCCAAAGCAGTCGTCAGCCACGTTCTGCTCTCTTACTTTCCAGAGGCAATGAGGGAGCATTGTAGCTTCAGACCCCACTTTCTGCGTTTTTTACGCCTTCCAACCGTAGGTTGAAGAAGCGTATATGCTCCAGCGTTGTCCGTCCGCCCGTCCGCACGATAACTCACGTGAAAATGGTTCGATTTCGACGACATTTTAGTATGTGGTAGGGGATCACCTGGGAACGAACCCTATTGAAAATGGGCGAAACAGGGTCAAAGGTCAGGACATAGGAGCGGGATCCATTCCATTGCTCTTATGCGTCATAACTTGCGTAAAAATTGTTCGATTTCGATGAAATTTTAGTATGTGGTAGGGAACCATCTGCGAACGATCCCTATTGAAAATGGGCAAAATGGGGTGAAAGGTCAGGCAGGACATAAGAGCGGGATTTATTCCATTGCCCTTATGCGTCATAACTTGCGTAAAAATGGTTCGATTTCGATGAAATTTTAGTATGTGTTAAGGAACCACATGGGAACGAACCCTATTGAAAATGAGCGAAATGGGGTCAAAGGTCAGGACACTGGTGTGTGATCCATTCCATTGCCCTCGTGCATCATAACTTACCTAAAATGCTTGGATTGCGACAAAACTTGATCATGTTGTTCCGGAGATATGGTGAACCGGTTCTGTTGAATATCAACGAAATGGGGGTCAAAGGTCATTGCACAAAAGCCAGAGATATTCCACAGCCATTATTCTCATAACTTGCGTAAAACTGCTTCTATTGCAACAAAACTTTCTCATGTTGTTCCGGAGGTATAGTGAACCGGTTCTGTTGAATATAATCGAAATGGGGTCAAAGGTCAGGACACAGGAGCGAGATTTATTCCACAGCCATTATCCACATAACTTGAGTATTAATTTCTGGTATGTTGGAAAGCGTATCATAATCAATGCATTGCATGATTTTACTAACTTGTTTTATTGGAGGTTTAACGACCACCATGAGCAACTCAATGGGCTATAAGCAGTCGCCTGTCCCTTATTTAGAATCACAGGTTTCAGGGCAGGGAGAGAGCTAGTGCCGTAAGACAAACAAAACATCCATGCCTCACTGGGAACCCGACCTCTTACGGACGAATGATCAGAGGCCATCGCTTAAATCACTACGCCACCGGGGGCGGCCCTTCTATGTTGGAAGAATCCCGTACTTAATTAACAGCACAAACAGTCAGCTGAGCAATTGGTAATGGCATCCCTCATTGAAGTCCTACCCACCCTCTTCGTTCGCCACTGGCCATACCAACAAGAAAAAAAAGCTTAAACTAAGGATTTGGAAGAGTAGAGAACAATTTAAATTTTCGTGTCTCTACGGAGGCTATTTTGGTAACTTTTCAACGCAGAAGTAAAAAACGCATTTCCTGGGGGAAATATGCATGGTTACACGACGAGATTAATACAAGACTCATTGTTACTTGGGAATGCTCAGAGTATATTTGAAAGTTAAGGAATTTTAAAATTGGCCTATCTTGAACTGGGTGTGCGGCAGGGTGGGCCCTTGTGTTCGTCCCTAATCGTTAGGTATATTTCAACTTAATCTTTATTTTGAGTTTCTGTTCTCTTGTCGAAATTTAGTTGCTTTTCGTTAAACTATAACATATAACCTGTTGCTGGTGGTGAGATTCGAACCCACTACGTCTTCCTACTCCGAAGAGGCTGTTCTCCCAACTCCCATGTCGATTTAACTCATGCGTCACCTCAGTAGAGCGTCATCTACGTCATGTCACGCTGTGCGTTAGCAAAGCGTTTTCTCATTGAGCGACACATTACTTCCCCGAAGAGCTTTTACAAACTAACAACACTGACAGTGATTCAGAGCTGTTAACACTGATTATATTCGAGAAGAGTTGAGCGAAGTGGTTGATTTCGTGAAAACCCAAATATGTCGGTGACGAATATCAAATCCTTGCTCCGGAGTGAGTTGCTCTAACCGACTAAGCTACACCGACGGATTTTATCGCTTCGCTGCAGATTTGTAATCTTGACACGTGCTTCACCTCTGCAGTACATTACATCATCTCCCTCTTAATTTTTATTTTTATTTTTTTGAAGCGAAGAAGGAAACTTTCAGTAATTCCGGATGACGTATGTAGAACGAATATCACACATTTTTCGAAGACCCAAACGGCCAAAGGATCCATTATTACATTCTAACGCCAATGTGAAAACAGGAATTTGTTGGTGACGAGGATCGAACCAGCGTCTCCTTGCTCCGGAGTGATTTACTATAACCGACTAAACTGCACCGACGGAATGTATCGCTGCAGATTTGTCGGCTTGACACATGCTTCACCTCTGTAGTGTATCAGAATTTGTAGTAGTTTACTTGGAGTTGTTGAGAGATTTATATACGATGAGTATATAGCGATGTACCATGACGAGATATATGTACAAGAGTTGATTGTTAAACATTGTTATGGCCGCCCCGGTGGCGCAGTGGTCTAAGGCGTTGGCCTCTGATCATTCGTCAGTAAGGGGTCTGGGTTCGAATCCCGGTCAGGCATGGATGTTGTGTTTGTCTTACGGCACTGGCTCTCTCCCTTCCCTGGAACCAGTGACCCTAAATTAGGGACGGGCGACTGCTTATAGCCCATTGAGTTGCTCACGGCGGTCGTTAAACCTCAAATAAAAAAAAACAAAAAAAAAACAAACAAAAAAAACATTTTTATGAGAGCGACTGCTATCACTGGATCGAATACTACACTCACGGACAATGAAATTTGCGCATTAAGAAAGAAGCATCGGATTGAACTGAAATTTTATGGACGTAGTGATACAGATGAAAGATACACATGATGACAAAAATAGAGCTGCAGGACAAATACAGAGAGGTCTGTGGCAGCAATACGGTCATCTTCAATAGCGCGTCGCACCACGTCGTACGGCGATACATGCTGCAATACGGTCCACCATGAAGGCGGAAAGAGCCCTGATGTTGTCTGATGCAGACTGGCCCACATGTGTTGGACGGTGTGCTCCAAATCCCGGATAGTGCGGCACGGCTGCAGCTGGCGTTTCAACTGGTCCCACACATGCTTGATAGAGGTCATGTACGGGGAGCGGGAATGGCATGAAAGTGTCTGGACATGACGTAAGCAGTCCTGGGAAACCCAAGCCCTTTGTGGACGGGCGTTATCTTGTTGGAAAATGGCTCCTTACCGCCCCGCCAGAAAAGGCAGCACATGGGAGCGCAGGATCTTCTGTACGAAGCGCTGGGCTGTCAACGCGTCTCAGATCACTGCGAGGAAGTCCGGCTGTTAAACGCGATGGCTCCCCCAGACCATTACGCCTGCAGTGGGGGAGGTGTGGCGCCCGAAAGCGAGGTTGGGATTGTGCCGTTGATCCGGGGACCTCCACATCCGAACACGATGATCATCTGTCCCAAAAATGAAGCGGCGTTCATCTCCAAACACCACACGTAGCCAGCCTGTGGCGTTCCACGCCTTTCTGGCCTGGCACCACTGTACACGGAGCCGGCGATGTTCCGGTGTTAATGGCAGCACACGTAAGGGGCGCTGGGATTGCAGATTCGCTCCCCCGAGGCGTTGGGAAATGGTTCGTGGGCACATAGGAACCTCTGCATTTGCCTGTATAGTGGACCAGGTCCCCGTGGGATCCGCTCGTGCTTGGTGCACGATCCGTCGATCCAACCTACCGGTGGTCCTCCTGGTTCGTCCGGAGCCGCTCCACCGTGTGGCAGTGCCGTCAGGTGTCCACCGCTCCCAACACAGTTGGACGGTAAGGTCAAAATTATCTACGTGGCGGCGCTGAACGGCGCGCCGACCACCCTGCGGTTTTCAGCTCAATGATCAGGCCTCTTTCAAAGTCTGTAAGTTGCGTAAATCGACGTCTCTGGTGTCTACCCGACATTCTTGTCACTCTGTACTTTTGCTTGCTTCGGCCGGTGCGTCTCGCTTTCATGGGGCATCGACTACACGCCGGTTTATAAGGCTGCCGGTTCGTTCTTGCAGCGCCACCACAGGGTGTGCGGTCGTGCGCAATCGCACCAAACGTGGATCATTTGCATACCAGCACGCACTCTAGCTATTTGCAAAGTTTCGCGGTTGTAGCATGTTTTCTTCTAGTTGCGCAAATTTCATTGTCCGTGAGTGTATATGAAGACCTGAAAACCAAACTGTATAAGTGGACGTTTTATTTCAAGCGAATAAAAGGAATAAAGTGTTGGAACAACATTAGTGTATTTTTTCATGGAGATTTCTGTCCTCCGATCATTAACAGTTGTTATTTATTCAAACAGTTGAATATAGGTCAACGAAGCTATTTCAGAATATTAACTAGCAGAGACTTAAATAATCGCGTAAACGAAAGCTATTTAAATCTTAATCTTCATACAGTCTTGGCCTCTTTGGTGATGACCTCATTGTCGATGAGAAAAGAATTTCTGCGGAGGTCAGATGAACAATGTTCCATTTCTGATTAAATCGATGAAATCCTTGCCAACGAACAGTGATAAACAATTGTTCATCATCAACGAGCAATGAAATTCTGGCAAAACAATTTTTATATACACTTATAGGCCATAACTTTATGACCGCCTATCTGATAACGTGTTGTTAGGCCTATACGTAGTGCCACACGATGAAGAACTCCGTGGTACTCATCATAAGATTATAGGCCTCTAAACTCTAGATTGGCATTATATCGAAATTGCCCTCATAGATAAGGATGTGAGAAATAAGATTATAAAATAAGGATGTGAGGAATAAGATCATAGAATAAGGATGTGAGGAATAAGATCATATAATAAGGATGTGAGGAATAATATCATATAATGTGAGGAATAAGATCATATAATAATAAGGATGTGAGGAATAAGATCATATAATAATAAGGATGTGAGGAATAAGATCATAGAATAAGGATGTGAGGAATAAGATCATAGAATAAGGATGTGAGGAACTTTATGACCACCTATCTGATAACGTGTTGTTAGGCCTATACGTAGTGCCACACGATGAAGAACTCCGTGGTACTCATCATAAGATTATAGGCCTCTAAACTCTAGATTGGCATTATATCGAAATTGCCCTCATAGATAAGGATGTGAGAAATAAGATTATAAAATAAGGATGTGAGGAATAAGATCATAGAATAAGGATGTGAGGAATAAGATCATATAATAAGGATGTGAGGAATAAGATCATATAATAATAAGGATGTGAGGAATAAGATCATATAATAATAAGGATGTGAGGAATAAGATCATACAATAATAAGGATGTGAGGAATAAGATCATATAATAATAAGGATGTGAGGAATAAGTTCATATAATGTGAGGAATAAGATCATATAATAATAAGGATGTGAAGAATAAGATCATATAATAAGGATGTGAGGGATAAGATCATAGTATAAGAATGTGAGGAACTTTATGACCACCTATCTGATAACGTGTTGTTAGGCCTATACGTAGTGCCACACGATGAAGATATCCGTGGTACTCACCATAAGATTATAGGCCTCCAAACTCTAGACTGGCATTATATCGAAATTACCCTCACAAAATAAGGATGTGAGGAATAAGATTATAAAAGGCATAGCACCAACCAAGACATGGTCAGCTTTGCGTAAAACGAAAATAACATGATTTAATCTGTCGCACACTAATACATAACTTCCATTACTACATTAAATTATTCATAAACACTGAACTTGAATTAAAAGCGACGATCAAACACTTTGTCCGGCTAGAATGAATTCTCCGAACGCAATCTCTGAAGGCTTAATATACGTCACTGTCTCCTGTAAAGAAAAGATGTGCGTGCAGCACTATCTAGATGTTGTGAAGGAGGGCGGTCGCAGACCATTCGCTTGCACCGGTGTACACCCCGGAAGGTCTCCTCAGGTATTCTGCACCAGTTTAACAGAATAACATCCAGGAATTCGATGACGGAGCTAGGTACTGACATGGACCAGCGAATGCTGCATTACACTGCATCCCACAAATATTCAATGGAATTCAATCCGGGTGAGTTAGGTGGCCAAGGAAGCACACGAAATGCTAGAACACGATACCCGAACCATTCCTGCACACTACGCGCATTATAACACGGGGCGTTGTTTAGCTGAACAAGTGCCATTGGGATACAGTCACCAGCAAAGCTTGGTCCGGATGTGTTGAACAATGTACCTATAAGCTTCGACATAATATGCTTTATGTCTGCAAAACACAAAAGCATTTTTTCTGTTATTCCTCAAGAAATAGTGATTAGTAGATAAAAGAAAGCTTACCCTAAGTAAGCCTGCAGTTCTTTAGATACAACAGGATTAATGATTTAGAGGTTAATGGGGGAAATCTAGAAGTAACTGATACCTACATCTACCTTGGAAAACATACACTATATTGACAAAAGTCACCGGACACCTAGAAGAAAAACACAACATAGCATTTATTGACATAAGGTGTTGGTCCACCATTGGCCTTAATGCATGCACTGACCCTTCGAGACATGCTTTCGACAAGGTTTTGGAACACAGCGATAGGTATGCGCTTCCATTCAGTACATAATACTGCCGCTAACTGTTGCATAGTAGTAGGCTCTGGTTCCAAACTTTTTTATGCAGGGCTCTAATTCATCCCATAGGTGCTCTATGGGATTAAGATCAGGGCTCTGTGCTGGCCAGTCCACACACGATACGGAATTATCGTCAAACCACGCCGTAACAGTCCTTGCTTTATGGCTCGTTGCGTTATCCTGCTGGTAACAACAAGGCTCGGTTCCGTAGTATTGCCACAGAGTTGGTAGGGCCTAATTGTCCAGAATATCGAGGTAGACGTGCTGGTTAACAGGTTTTTCCACGATAACCAATGGGCCGGGACCATACCACGAAAAACACCCCCACACACGTACACTGCCAGCTCCAAACTTGACCGTAGGAACAGTACACTGCGGTAAATAGCGTTCTCCCGGCTACCGCCATACCCACACACGACTATCAGATTGATGGATCGTGTTTCCGGATTCATTAGTCCATAGGACCGTTTCCATTGATCTACGGTCAACGATAAATGTTGTTTACACCATGCTAAACAACGAGTAGCATTTCGAGTGGAGATGAAAGGCTTATGAGCAGCCGCACGACCACGGAAACCAATAGAATGAAGTTCTCTGCGAATGGTAGTGTACATACCGAGGTTCCAGCATTTTTACTCACCTGTATACTGAGGTCTTGTGCAGTACTCTGTCGATTAGCTATAACGACTCTCCTGAGGCTTCGACGTCCTCTATCGCTGATTTTCTTTGGTTTGTCGGTACATTTTGCAGCTTCAGGCACGCCACCTATCGTCCACTTATTTAGTACATCCAAAACAGTTGACTTGGGTATGTTTAAACGCGTCTCGGGTTCTCTTATGGACAACCCACTAATATAACACCTAACAATCTTTCTTTTCTCAAAGTCAGTTCTCTCCCGCCGAGACATTTCCCCTCAACCTCACAGTGCGATATGATCGCAATCAGCTGCAGGCTTGTTTTTATACCGTTTGCAGCTGTACCGCGCATCTCAACAACGCAACGGATTCATTCATTTGCTTTTGAAGGGGTGTCCGGTTACTTTTGTCAATATAGTGTATATCAAAGAAGAAATTAATAGATGCATAAAATTTGGTTGGAGAGCATTTGGGGGAAACGGTGGAATTTTCAGCAGCAATTACCTTGTGTCTTAAAAGGAAAGTGCTTAATTAATACATTCTTCCAGTTCTTGCTTTTAGATCAGAGACACGAACCTTAACTACACTGGTGGCCAAAATTAAAGTGCGAAAGACATCCACAGAGACACAATCATAAGGGTAATAAACATTTTATAAAAGCAGACACATGTGTACACATTATGCGTATCACATCTGCAAATGTCACGAAAGTGAGATGGAAGAATGTAACCTAAAAATGTCTTAATAAGGAATGTGATCACGTCGTACGGACAGACAATTCTGACAACAACGATGATATATACTCATCATTAGGTTGCTGATGAATTCTGGAGCCAAAGAACTCCATTCTTCAATTAGGGTGGTGCGTGGCTCGGGAAGGGTTCCGTGAGGGGGCAAACAAGCTGCTTCGTGTCGTCCCCAGAGCATGTAGGGTTCAGGTCAGGAAACCTGGCTGGCCAGTCTGTTGGCCGAAAATCATGGCTCAGCAGGAAATCATGCACTAGCTAAGCCCTGTGCAGGCGAGCATTGTCATCCATCAAAAGGAACTGAAAGCCAGCAGCACCTCGGAAAAATCCAAAATAAGGCTGTAGAATCTCGTCTCTATAGCGCTCAGCATTCACACTGCCTCTTCCAAATAGGTAGAGTGTTGTGTGGCCATTGAACATAATGCCACATCACAAGAGCAGACCACGGCATCCGAAGGAGTCTCATTCGTGGACGTTTTCAGGATAATTACGTGTTCCCTGTTCCCTTAAAAATTAAATGCCGACTAGAATCCGTTTATAGACTAAATCTTGACATCGCTTCGAATAGGTAAAATGTGGAGTGTTCCTAATACAAAGCTAAATCAGTGTAGTTTGGGCATGCACATAACGAAGTGGTTAATTAGTGTAGCTTTTGTTGTAGGTGGTAATCCCAACAAAAGGAGGCCGTACGAATGGATAGTGTTTTTATCGTTGTAGGTGGTAACATCAACTGCCTAGAGGCCGTACGAATGGACTTCTCTGGACTTCGTAGGAAACTCTATCGAACGCGTTCCGTATCCTCTTCTTGTGTCCTGCCAGCGCCCTTTTTATGAAGCACACTACCAATATCCATAAACTTCTTGTGTATCTCGCGTATTGAGAATCTGGATGGTGGATTAAGTCAGTATTTGGTACGGAAATTCCTTTGAGCTTTGAACCTGTGCATCTGACTTCGTCTCTATGAACCATGCCACACACTGGGCCTTTTCCTGTGGAGTAGCCATCACAAGCAGAGTTAGAAACGGGTCAAAAATTTGGGACCCGGACCAATTTACATGGAGCTATAAATTCAAATACATCAACATCAGTCGCAGCAGAAGTATTGTCAAACACTAACAGTCCACTACTGGATGAAGGTCTCCACAAGTTTCTTCAGTAACGGTCTGTCTTGGGCTAGTCTCCTCCATCCACCCATCTCCCACGTGGTCTTCTTCTGGGTCTTTTACTGTCCCTTGAAATCCAGTCTAAAATTTCGGTTGTTCATCGGTGGTTCGTTCTCCTGGCAATATGTGCAGCACATTGCCATTTCAGGGATCTAACTCTTGCCATGATGTCTTCCACTTTTGTTGTTTTCCTTATCCACGAGTTCCTCTTTTTATCTTTCTTAGTTACACCAAGCATGCATCTCCCCATGCTTCTCTCAGTTTTCTGCAGGCATTTTTAGTTAAGGTCCACGTCTCTGCTGCGTACATAAGTACTGGAAGGATGCACTGATTAAACTCTTTTCTTTTAAGACATAATGGCATATTGCTCAAAAAAATTGTACTGTTTTTTCTAAAAGCTATCCAACCAAGTTTTATACGCTAATTAATTTCTTCATCAATGTGATCCTCGCTTGATATCTGCTGCCCAAGGTAAATGTAGGAATTGGTTATCTCCAGTTTTTCGCCATCAATTGATAAATCTTCATTCCTTGAGAAGGCATTGTACATCAGTTTTATCTTCTGAAAGTTCATTTTTAATCCCATCTCTTTATCTTTCGCAGCAAGCTCCTAGATCGTATTCTGCAGCTCTGATGTATTATTTCAAAGACCCCTGAAGGGCTGTTTGAAATTTTTTTTTCTATTCAAAAACAAAACGGGAATAAAACCGGGTCGAAATCGGGTGGGGAACACCTTGACCCGATCTGGTGATCCGGTGACCCAGTGACCCACTGTGGTGTAAGGCTAACGCGCTCGGCTAGGTATCGAGAGAACCGGGATTCAATTCCCCGGCGGTGACCAAATGAAATTTTTTGGTTGCTGTGTGTTTGCTAAAATGTGGAAAGAACGATGTCTTTGTTTCTTTATTGACCCACCGACCCGTGTTTATTTATTGACCCACTGACCCGTGACCCGTTTCCATCCCTGATCACAAGTTAAGGGTCGTACTTGAAAGTAAAGAAAAATGTTTTGCGTACCAATATAACTTTATGGGTTGCTGTTACATGTACAAAAAATGGAACTTCACTATCTTATTTCGTTTAGGTTTTATTGAGGGTCAAAGTTGTAAAGATAATTTTGGAACACCCTGTATGTATATATAGCGGGGAAATTGTGCTTTAGTAAAAAAAGGTATATGACCATACCTATACAAAAACATACATTTATTTCTAAAGTGATTATTATAAATGAAGGTATTCTGACGAATGGACATACAAAATGATAACACAATTACAGAATCTTTAACATACACAATGGCGTAATTAATAAGCCGGCGTGCCTTCTGTTCAATCTCTCATGCGTGATGACAAAATAACAATTCGAATATCCTTCAATTAAAGAAAATGTTCATACCTCCCGTCACGTTTTACCCTAAATATGTTTCTACTTTTCTTCCATACCAGAGTATTCGGTGGGCAAACATTTTCCTGAAGAAATTGTTACGCGTGAAATCTCTTTGAAAAAAAAATCAAGAAATCCCCGATAGATTTTTAAGATGATAAAAAAAATGCACGCTTGACATTACTGAGAACCCAAGTACAAGTTTTAATGATGCGCTAAGAACTAGCACAAACATACCTTCCAGAATGGAAATTTTGAAAATATTAATGTACGAATTCCGTCATTAGCGTTTAATGATGGTAATTTCAACACAACGGAAGTCTTTGCGAAGCTTGCGTAACATGGCAGCGTCGAATACAACTGGCGGAATTCAGTGTGCGAGAAAAGAAATGCATCCTGATTTCCCGATACTCAAGCAGAAGTCGAAGAAATAAGTGACACAACAGAAAAGACTTCGTTAAAAACGGCGCTGAAAATGACTGATATATTTAGTTTTTGTGTATTAATGACTGGTTCACAGGATGCAGTACAAAAAGTAATCCTTCCTGGCGCTGGTAGGTATGCTCTCTTGATTATGCTCCCATTTTTATTGGGAACTGATAAAGAAGAGAAATTCCCACGAACAAAACATCACAGCTGTTTTTTTAAGCGGAAGTCTTTAAAAGTAATTCTTGCCTTTGATTGTAACTCATGATTGATCCCAGTTTTGCTAATGAAAGAATGAATCGGCAGTCTGCAACAATTTTACATACATTGTATACTCTAATATGTATACCTTTGCTTTGTAGCTCCTGTATCTAAGCACACCGGACAAAAAATTAGTCACCCCTGTCAGAACTTACCTAATAACGGGTGACAGCGCCTCTTGCCTTGATAACGCCAAGAATCCGGTGTGGTAGATTAAAAAACCCACGATGTTGTGGATGTATTGGGTGGGTATCTATTCCGGCGTTTCACCTTCTTTTCCAAATGAACCCACAGATTTTCAATAGGATTTAAATCTGGAGATTCGGCTGGCCAGTCGAGGTTAGACAATGCTGCTGATAGTTCGTCGTGCCACTCAAACACAGTTTTAGCTCTGCACACGATGCAATTGTCTTCCTGGAAGACAGGAGTGGAAATGTGCTGCTGTTTCTGGAGATGTAGGGCAAAAAAAAAAAAAAAAAAAACAGGCAACACTTCGTCATTCGGAATGCTGAGGTACGCATGCTCGTTCAAGTTCATAGCCACTGCAACGAGAGGGCCCATTTCGTGGTACGAAAAACATCTCCAAAACATCACAGAACCCGCACCAACTTGAACAACACCTTCGACATAATCAGGATTAAAGGCTTCATTGGGACTACGATGCACTCGATGCCTCCCATGATTGGAGTAAAAACAGAAACGACACTCATCAGATCAAATTACTTGTTTCCAGTCCACCACAGTAAAGTTTTGTTGCCTCTGAGCCCATTGATAACGTGACTTGCTGTTAAAAGAGGCGTCTTCCATGGTACTCTGCTCCAGATGTCCATCGCATACAGTTCTCGTCGCAATGTCCTTTCGGAAGTTGGTTGGAGTGGACTTCCATTGACTGTTTGGAGCAATCGTTGCCTGGTTTGAAACAGACGCAGTTACTAAGCGTGAAACATGGCGGCGGTCCCTGTTGTTGAGAATCGTTTTCCGGACACAGTTACGTCGAAGATTTTCAGTTGACTGCTAACTACACTCCAGTTTATAGACCCACTGGATAGTACGCTTCGAAATACCAACAAATTGGGCGGTTTCATTCAATTTGTGGCTGTGGGCACCGCCAAACCCGATGGCTCCTTTTAGCCACTCACTAACGTCTATCTTACGACCCATATTTCAGACTAAAATAAACACATACGTTGCTCTTCACCACTGCACGAGACCAAAAGTATCCTGTAGACCACGTCAGTGCTATTTATCTCCCAACAATGCAATCACGGCGCCCTCTGTGCAACCGGTAGCTTCCCGCTGTCATTTCCGTTAGGGGTGACTAATTTTTTGTCCGGTGTGCTTATGTAAATTTTGGTACGCTTTTTCTTAAACGGTTTCTAACTTAATGCTTCCATTTTCTCTCTCGACTGAAGGTCTTGAGGCAACCTGAACTGAGGTCGGAAGTAGAATGACGTATGAAAAAAACAGAGCTAAGAATGATACTTACAATGTACAGTATGTTCGCTGGCATCGCGAGCCACGGTATCCAGGTTCATGTCGGCATATCACCAAGACGGAAGAATCACATCCAATAAGAGTAATTTTCTGTCTAACAGGGACGTCCTGGTGCTAACACGAACGGTAGCCAAAAAACATAAAACCACAGCTGCGCAACTCACCGCAGAGTTGAATATGCACCGCGAATCATTTGTTTCCATCAAAACTGTTTGTCGGAAGCTTCAGCGGGTCAACATTCACGGTTGTGTTGCTATCGCCAAACCCTGGATCACCAGTGTGAATGCCAAACGTCGGTTGCAATGCTGCCAGCAGCGCAAATCGTGGAAGTTTGAAAACGTGAAATGTGTATTGTTCTCCGATGAGTCGTCCTTCACGGTCTTTCCGCCAACCGGGAGAGTTTACGTGTGGAGACATCTCTCACAGGTTTGCCACCCGGACAGTTTGTTGCCCACAGTGAAGCATGGAGGTGGATCGGTGATGGTTTGGGCTGCAATATCGTGGCAGTCTGTCAGCCCGCTGATTGTTCTTGAGGAGCACATCACTGCCAAGGACTATCGGATAATTCTAAAGGACCAGATGCACCCAATAGTTCAAACATTGTACCCTGACGGTGGTGCCGTGTATCAGGATGATAACGCACCAATACACAGAGCCAAATGGTGGAAAAGTGGTTTACTGAGCATGATAGTAAGTCAGAATATGAAGATATCGTACTTGATAGATGAAAATGAGGAACATATGTTTGTTGTCTGTAGTACGATAAGTTAAAACAAATCCCTAAAACTGCCGAATAAAACTCAATTTATCTGGAATTTTAAAAACCTATTTACATAGCTAGCACTTTCGGGGCTCGCATGGCCCCATTTTCAAGCCCAAAAGCCCCGAAACACATAAAGGCAAAGACTATATACTATAGTATTCGTGACTAAGGTAGAGGCAACGACTATATACTATAGTATTCGTGACTAAGGTGATATACGTCATAAACAAACCGAACTGGCAAAATGCTAAAGTTTTAAACTCCTCTGTTAACAAGAATACCATTTTTCTCTCGGAAAGCCTGTTTATTCTTAAATATTACGACGTCTGCTGCAATACGGACTTTCCGACTTCGGTCCCAAGACCTTGGAGACAGATGATCGCTCTCCCCATGACACACTTAGAAGGTGAGACTCTTACTTGAACATGTTCTGTATTTGTTTTTGAAGTTTAATTACTTATTTTTTCTTAATGTAAATGGCATCACCTGTATAATGTTTATGGCGTATATCACCTTAGTCACGATTACTATAGTATATAGTCGTTGCCTCTATGTGTTCCGGGGCTTTTGAGCTTGAAAATGGGGCCATGCGAGGCCCGAAAGTGCTAGCTATGTAAATAGGTTTTTAAAATTGTAGATAAATTGAGTTTTATTCGGCAGTTTTAGGGATTTGTTTTAACTTATCTGTAACGTCTCTAGATTCAGTTTCTTTTTGATTTTACTATCTCTTGTTATTTTATTTTCCTATGCAAATTATCTTCTCACTTAACGAGATGTTGTTTCTCCCGCTGAATTATATGTGGCAACGAGTGTAAGTCATGACGTGGTGGTATGCAGTATATATAGGCGCGCTCAAGTATACCAGAGAGTTTCGTTTTACATGTGATAGGTTCTTCCTGATTATTGATATGCGATTTACCTACTTTTCTACGATATTACGATAGTACGAACGTTCGGGCTATCAGTAGTTGTGTTATTTTGGAGTGTGTATTTGAGTAATACCAGGAGCTCCCCAATAAATGGTTAAAAGTGAGTACGTTTTCTTAGTTCATTTTATTGTCAGACCTCTGTCTGGCCGTTAAGTCTATTTCATTGAGTGTTTACGTTAAGATCAGGGTATATTGTGTTTACCGCTCTAATAAGGAGCCTTCAAGGTACTAATATACTAAAACCGAAGTTATATTACTGATATTCAAGATAATGAGGAACGCTGAGTAAAAATAAATTCCATATTCTTGGAATTTATTGCACGTGCGTGTCTTACCTAAACAAACTCTAGCACTTTGAAGATTAAGCACACTTTAGCTACGTCAAGTAACCTTTCAATAACCCTCTGCTTTAGAAGGCCTAACATCGGAAGAAGTGGATATTTCGGAAGTTAACAGAAAAGTAACCAAAGCTCTAATGGAAACAGCAACAAAATTAGCTGGGTCTAAGAACAAGTTGCATGTGAACAAATTATCAGGAAAAACCAAAATGTTGATGCAAAAAAGAAGAGAGATGAGGACAACTAAAGAAGATGTGACTTCCAAAGTGGAATATATAGAGCTATGCAAGACAACACGAAAAAGTATCACTGAAGACGTAAGGAAATTCAACTGTGAGCTAGTGAGGAAAGCAATTGAAAACAACCAAAGCCTTAAGATAGCAAAGGGACACCTCAGTAAGGGAAGAAAACAGATTATGGCTCTGAGAAAAGAAGATGGTTCTATAACAAGAAATAGAGGCGAAATTTTGACAAGAGTGAAAGATTTCTACTCCAAATTATATGAAAGGGATGATACATGTACTCCAGACTTCATGAAACGTACCAGAGTTCTTCCAGTCCTCCCAGCAGAAGTTGCTCATGCAATCAATAACATGAAGCGGGGGAAAGCTCCAGGAGAAGATGGAATTACTATAGACCTCATACAAGAAGCAAGTGGAGAAATTGAAACAGTACTCGCCCAAATTTTCACTCGATGCCTTAATGAAGGGAAGATTCCTGAGGATTGGAACAATGCTACAATGATCCTGCTACATAAAAAAGGTGACATTGAGGATCTCAGGAACTACAGACCTATCAGCCTCCTATCAGTGGTTTATAAAATCTTCACTAAAGTTCTTTCACACCGCTTGAAGGTAACACTGGACATGGCTCAACCGAGAGAACAAGCTGGATTCAGGAGTGGCTACAGCACAATAGATCATATCCACGTACTGAGAGAACTAATTGAAAGAGTGAGGGAATATGAACTTCCATTGTGCATGGCTTTTATAGATTATGAAAAAGCCTTTGATTCGGTGAAACCATCAGCAGTTACCACGGCTCTGAAATCCTGCGGTATTGAAGATGCATACATTAATATTATTAATAACATCTATGAAAATGCAAGTGCAAAGATTCGGCTGTTTGAAAATACAACACATAAAAATTGGAAAGGGAGTGAGACAAGGTGACACCATATCTCCGAAGCTCTTTAATGCCACATTGGAAAATGTCTTTCAATCACTGAACTGGGAAAACAAAGGGATAAAGATTAATGGAGATTATCTAACCCACCTTCGTTTTGCTGATGACGTAGTCATTTTTGCAACTACCCCATCAGAGCTGCAGAGTATGATCCAGGAACTTGCTGACAAGAGTAAAGAAGTGGGATTAAAAATGAACTTTCAGAAGACAAAAGTGATGTTCAATGCTTTTACAAGAAATGAAGATTTATCGATTGATGGAGAAAAACTGGAGATAACAGATACGTACGTTTATCTTGGACAGCAGATATCAAGTGAGGGTCACATTGATGAAGAAATTAATCGGCGTACAAAACTTGCCTGGAGAGCTTTTGGAAGAAACAGCATAATTTTCAAGAGCAATATGCCATTATGTCTTAAAAGAAAAGTGTTTGATCAATGCATCCTTCCAGTGCTTACGTATGGTGCAGAGACGTGGACCTTAACTAAAAGAGACATACAAAGGCTGCAGACAACTCAAAGCAGCATGGAGAGGTGCATGCTTGGTATAACCAGGAAAGATAAGAAGAGGAACTCGTGGATCCGAAAAATGACGAGAGTGGAAGACATCATGATCAGAGTTAAATCCCTGAAATGGCAATGGGCTGGACATACTGCCAGAAGGACAGACCATAGATGGACAGCCGAAATTTTAGATTGGATTCCAAGGGACAGGAAAAGACCCAGAAAAAGACCACATGGGAGATGGGTGGATGAAATTCGTAAATATGCGGGAGTGACATGGAGGAGACTGGCACAAGACAGACCGTTGTGGAGGAAACTTGGGGAGACCTTCGTCCAGCAGTGGATTGATAATGGTTGACGATGATGATGATGATGAACCCTAACGTGACTTAACGTAAGCTTTCCTGCACTACACGTCCAGTCGGAGAATTTTATTCATTATATATCGTACTACAGACAGCAAACTTATGTTCCTAATTTTCATGATAGTGAGGTTGAATATCTGCCATGACCTGCACGGTCACCCAACTTTAAAGTTATTGAGCCATTCTGGGGTGTTCTAAAGGAGCGAGTCAGGAAATGTTTTCCTCCACCACCGTCAGGTCGTGAACTAGCCACTTTTCTGCAAGAGGAATGGCTTCAAATCCCTCTGGCCACTGAACAGGACTTGTGCCGGTCATTCCCATGACGAGTTGCAGCTGTATCGGCCCCTACAGACCGATACAGCTGCAACGATCTAGGTTTGGTGCCGAGAACCAACACGGTACTAATAAATTGTTGTGTCCTAAAATCATGTGTTTTCGTTTCGTTGTCCACCTCCTGTAAGTTCTCGACACCAAATATATGAAACTTACTAAAACGTTTGTTGAATTGGAAGTTTTACATGAACCAAAAGTTGTATTTTGCGCCTTGTGGGTTCAGTAATTGAGTCTTCTACCTTCTAGTTTAAAAAATGCACCTACAGGCTTGTAAAATAAAAACTTTTATATTCGAACCCAATAATATCAAACTTTCCTGCATAGGCGACTTGTTCCTCCTGCCTTGTTGAATTAATATTTTTATCTTTCGCCTTGGAGCATAAAAAGTTGTAGCTTCGAACTTACAATACGAAAGATTGTGTCTTCTACCTTACTAGATATAATTTATGGCTACTAAACGTGTGATGTTGAGAGTTAATAAAATTAGCAACGTTTGTTTACAATTAAATGCTTATTTAAATCAACTATAGTTTCGCAGAGCATTTGGCTCGGCATCATCAGGAAGAATGGAACGTAAACATTCAGATCATTGTGACATCATCACAGTTCTGACGGTCACAGATTTTGGTGAGTTGTTTCCACGCGCTTGAAGGAAATGGAGTAGATGTCATGTCGTTGACCAGCCGTGAAGAGTTCCGGTATATGTGGAAAGTTTGTAATACTGTATATTAAGCTTGATAGTTGAATCAGGGTTATCAATAAGCGTACAGTTATCAAACAAAAATTTAAAGTTATTTTCGCGACAATGTTAGGCTATTGGTGTCTTCTTCAGTTCTAGATCGCTTGAATTACGCCGTCTGCAGCTGTCTATTCAATTCTACCTGAAACTTAGATCTCTTCCAGACCATCCTTTATACGATGCAGTTTTTCATCCCCAGCATGCTCGTTTATTCGGAAGCCGGCCCTCGTGCATTTCAACCTTTGGTCTTCGTATGGCGGCCGTAGCCCTTGATGTAGGGCTCGACTTGTCACTTGTTGGAAAGACCAGGGGCTTTGGGGACCCTCCATGGCACCCACTTGGTGTCATGGTTAATACCACCTTTACATCTTTCGATAAATCCTCAACCCATGCGTCAGTGTACCAGCAGCTCTTCGCTGAGCACCGTGACCTCTATTCTGACTACACTCCTATTTTTACTGATGGCTCCAAGATGCATGGAGTCGTTGGATACGCGGCTGTCTGTGTAGATGACGTTTCAGTAGCTGAGGCCACGGTGTTTTCGGCGGAGATGCATGCTGTGTATCTCGCCCTTCTCCATGTTCAGTCGAGTTCTCATCATTGTGCTATGGTCTATACGGATTCTTTAAGTGTCTTGCAGTCCTTGTCATCTGCGGATTGCCGTGACCATCCTTTTCTCTTGGATGTGAGACGGTTGCTTCGTCGCTTGCTCGAGGCCGGTTTTTAGGTTCAGTTTTGCTGGATTCCTGGACATGTTGGAATCTCGGGTAACGAGTGTGCTGATGCGGCTGCTAGATCTGCATCCTCTTTGATCGTCACACCCTTGCCACCGTTTCACCGGGATTTCCGCTTTATCGTTCGCGACTATATCAAGCGAACGTGGCAGGGTCTGTGGGACCAACAGGTGGAAAATAAACTGCATCGTATTAAACCTAATCTTGAAGTCTGGAAATCATCATATCGTCGGAACCGTAGGGAGGAAGTGGTGCTTGCGCGTCTCCGCATTGGGCATTGTCGTTTCACTCACCGCTTTTTGCTGTGTGGCGACACTGCGCCGATGTATGAGACGTGCAGTTGCCGACTCACCGTCACTCATCTTCTGTGTAGTTGTGTTCGTTTTCGTGATGTACGTTTTCATTTCTTTCATTTTCATTTGTTGACCGAGGACGCCGCTACACTGCAGCGGCTCCTCAATGACCAATGTGATACTGTTGTCGTGTTTTCATTTTTTTAAGAAATTGACTATTTTAAACGTATCTAGATTTTAGCCCTATCATCATCCTCATTTCTCAGTTTTACTGGATCAGCTAGATTTTAATCATTGTATCATGTTTTTAATACTGTTTGTTTCATTAGCTTTTTTAGCCCTTCCATCGTTCTCATTTTTCAGTTTTACTTGATCAGCCAGATTTTAAGCTTTTTACCACGTTTTTAATACTGTTTCTTTGTCTTGTGTCGGCCAAACATGGCCCATGCGCCATAAAAATTGACCAACCAACCAACCAACCAATCTTCAGTTCTAGTTCAGTACGTAAGTCTTGTGTTCTTTCACATGGAAACTTAAAGCCTTGCGGGTATGTCCTATATATGAAAGTCCGCATTTACAAGGTATCTTGATAAATTCCCCAGGAATTTATATCTTCGATGTAATATTTTGATCCGTAAAGATTCACCTTGTTTATGGGTTTGAAAATAACTTTGAAATTAAAACTTTTTGAAATTTTTTAAAATTCCGAAGCAAATCTGAGGAGAAAATATGATAATCGCCCAAATCCGTTCTTACTGGGAGGCGTATTGGCGTGAGGGAGCAGACAGGCTTCGGTTTCCTTAATTTTTGGACAGCTTTGTGTATAACGAAAGTTCTATATCCTTTGTGTACTGCGATTCATTTAAGAAAATCAACCTCTTTCTGTACGGAATCCTCAGTAGAGAATATATGTATTGCACGATGTACGTACGTGTAGAAAGCAGACATTTTTTGTTTCCATGGGTGATTTGAATTTGCATGTGGGTGTAAGGAGATTCCTTACAGAAAGAGTTCGATTTTCTTAAACGAATTGCAATACACAATTATAAGCCATTATTTCCAACTTAATCACATTGAAGGTAATTCTGAAAGTTGAAATGTGCATGTGCCACATAGCAATTTTCTTACGCAATTAATTTTTGTATTTATTTAGGAAATAGTACTGGAACCTCCTCCTTGAGTAGACTTCTTTTTTTAAAGTCTACTCATTATTTTGCCCCATGAAACGGTACTGGTAAATCCCCTTTTTTTTTGATAAAAATGTGGGTGGTGCACGGGTTTTGAAATATCCCTGCAGGAGAATCACTGTGTGCTTTATGTCGATAAGAGTGTTAGAAAAATGGGCCATGGTAACGGGTGCTTTATATATCATTCAAGATCACAAAAGGAGGGTTGGGCCGACCAATAACCCTGGGCTCCAAGTCCAAGACCTACGTCTAACTGTAATTAGCTTTCGTTTAATTAATTGATAATATTGTACTTGGTTTGGCGGCACGTTTGTCTCATAAGTACAGATAATTTTGCTATGTCCTCTCAGAGGAAACGCCCAATATATAGATAAGAGGAAACTCTAACGTTTCAGACGGATGTAAAATTCAAATGAAACTAACGATTATTATTCATAAGTACTAAAATAATCATTTGTTCGTTCCAAAATATTCCGACAAAAAGAATACGCGAAAGTGGGCCGTTTCTCAAGTGGTCGCCGTGGGCCAATCCTACCCTGGGTGCACCTGGTCTCCAAGAATGGATTTGTACGTTGCAGATGTGATACGACAATGCAGAATTTGGGGAGAACTGTACATTGATGACGTCAGTGGACAAACAAATCCTAGGCCCCGACCAATGTACGCCATAGCACATGAGATCCAGATGGCCACAGATGTTATGGTCTCCACGAAGGCACTTCGAAGAGAGTACCATGCACTTGGGTATCATGGCCGAACAGCCGTCCATAAAGACCAATAAAGCCACGAGGCTATGATGGTGTCAACAGCACAAAAACTGGACATTGGAGCAATGGCGGCAGGTGTTATGGAACGACGAATCCCGCTTCACATAATTCCGATCGGATGGGCGTGTCTGGATTTGGCGATTACTCAGATAACGTCTGCTTCCGGAGTGTGTAGTGGCGACTATGAAGC
The DNA here is from genome assembly GCA_039090855.1 of Macrothele yani. Taxonomy (NCBI): domain Eukaryota; kingdom Metazoa; phylum Arthropoda; class Arachnida; order Araneae; family Macrothelidae; genus Macrothele; species Macrothele yani. The sequence goes on from CM077004.1 coordinate 48,875,672, forward strand.
ACGCAGGCTGTGTAGCTACGGTATGGGGCTGCTTCAGATGGTATAGTGTCGGCCCACTGGTTGTTATTCACGGCAACATGAACTCTGCGCTGTATAGAGATATCCTGGATAACTCAATGATCCCAACGTTGTGGCAGTTCTAAGGACATGAAGATTGTTCCTTCCAGGACGACAATGCCACTTGTCATGTTTCCAGGGCTACAATAGAGTGGTGCAAGGAAAATCATTCCTCGCGGATGGACTGGCCTGCTCAGAACCCGGACTTCAATCCCATTGAACACCTATGGGATGAACTTGAACGACGGGTGAAGTCTAGAGAAACACGACCTTCTACACTGACAGAGTTGGTCGATGTATTCAAGGCGGAATGGAATTGGATGGCTTATTTTGGAATTAGTGCTGATTATTTTTACAATGATTTTATTAATTAACGGAACGGGATCAAAATTTGAGTCTATTCATGCGATAGTCTGGAATGTTTGGAATGATTTGAACCCCATTGATTAAATGTTCTGACAGTCACTCAGCTGAAAATGTCAACATAGCTGTAGGCCCCGTACACTGTTAAAAATTTTGTGGTAGGTTGCACCAAAAAGTGGTGCTACGCCAGCTGCACCACTTTCTGAGAAAAGATACACTATTGTGTGGTGCAGACAAAACCCAATAAAATGGTGCAACTTTAAACCACGTTATGGTACAAGGTTGCACCACATTATAGTACAAGATTTCAATATGTTGTTGAGTTTTGTTTGCATCATATAATGGTGTATCTTTTCTCAGAAAGTAGTGCATCTGGTGTAGCACCACTTTTTGGTGCAACCTACCACAAATTTTTAACCTGCCGCCCCGGTGGCGCAGTGGTCTAAGGCGTTGGCCTCTGATCATTCGTCCGAAGGGGTCCGGGTTCGAATCCCGGTGAGGCATGGATGTTGTGTTTGTCTTACGGCACTGGCTCTCTCCCTTCCCTGGAACCAGTGACCCTAAATTAGGGACGGGCGACTGCTTATAGCCCATTGAGTTGCTCACGGTGGTCGTTAAACCTCCAATCAAAAAAAAAAAAAAAAAAAAAAAAAAAATTTTTAACCGTGTAGCAGAATAGCAGTAACAGGCGATTTTCGTCGCAGATTTTATTTTTGTCCTGCAGACTAAAACGATACCTTCATAATTTTTATTCTGGTCTTGCAGAAAAAAAAAAACATCTCCAGAATCGTTTTTAATCCTCTCTTGCATGTAGACTTTCAATAATGAGCACAAGTTTTCCGTTCAGGGACGGACTTCCGTCTTTCAAAACTTTCCGAAAACGGGAACTAGACGAAGTAAAGATTTCTCCCGTAATCGTAGATTTTTTTTCCTATCACGATGTTCATTCTGTCCATGTTATTATTAAAAATAATTTTACTGCAAAAATGTTTGTATTTCAGCCTAAAAACGGACGCAACAATTTCCTAAAACGGAAGTTAGACGTAATCTTATATTCTTTTTTTTTTTTTTTAGAGATAACCCTTTTGCTCTGTATTGCTGCTAAATGTTTAATTCCCTAAATATTTGTATTTAAGCTTGAAAATGGAAGAAAAGTTTCTGAAAACGGGTGGAACAAAGATCCTGTAATCGTAATTTGATTTTCCGCGATGTTTCCTCTGTTCAACTATTTTTGCTAAATATCATTTTGTTGCAGAAATGTTTGTTTCAGCTTAAAAATAAAGACAACATTTTTCGACAACGGAAGCTAAAGGAAACGAAGATTTATTTCTCAGCGATCGTAATTTTCTTCTCACAGTGTTCCCCTTGTCATACATTCTTATTAAATACTATTTACTTACATTCATGTTTGTATTTGAGATTCGAAATGGAGTGGAAATTTCTTGTTAACGGCAGTTGACGGAGCAAAGATTTCTTTGCAGCTTCGGTGGCGCAGTGGTCTAAGCGATGGCTTCTGATCATTCGTCCGAGATGGGTCCGAGTTCGAATCCCGGTGAGGTGTGAATGCTGTGTTAACCTTACCGCACTGGCTCTTTCCCTTCCCTGGAACCAGTGGCTCAAAATTAGGGATGGGGGACAGCTGAGTTACTCACGGTGGTCGTTAAACCTCCAATTAAAAAAAAAAAAAAGAATTTCTCGTCAAATTTTTTCTTGCGATAATCCTCCTGACCAGCATTGTTGTTAAATATCATTTTATTCCATAAATCTTTGTGTTTCAGCTTGAAAATAGAGGCAAGAATTTCCGACAACGGAGGTTGGACGGAAATTCTTGGACTCTTTTTTTATTCTCGGATTCTCTCTCTTTTTATTTTTTTTTACTTGTGCAAATGTTTGCTTTTCGCACCTAGTTGATGTGCTGCCCAATGACTGATGCGCAGATTATTTTGTGGCACCACAATATCCGTCGTAGCCTGACCTTCTGCTATGGAGACTGTAGGTATTGCTTATTTCTAATTCCCAAACAAACCATCAAGCATTTGTTTGTCTACTGACTTCATCAATGTACAGCTCGTGCCAGCTATTGGCAGGTCTCTACATTACCCAAGAAAAAATTATTGACTTTTTAACATAATGATGGTTAAGTTTTAGCAAATATTAGGTATACCATGGATATAATTTAAAGTAATTTTTATCAATGTGTAAACGGTCATCCTTGGAAATACATGAATTGCGAAGAAAATGTCCGCAGAAGTTTTTACCATTGGAAACATAAGGCCGAGATTTTAGGGAAACCACCATAAACAAGAGTCGCCCCAATGGTGCAGTGGTCTAAGCGCTGGCTCCTCACCATTCGTCCGAGAGAAGTCCGGGTTAGAATCCTGGTGAGGCATAGATATTGTGTTTGTCTTACGGCACTGACTCTCTCTCCCTTTCCTGGAACCAGTGGCCCTAAATTAGGGAGGGGAAGGGGCGGATTTCCAAATAGGCACACTAGGCGCGCCTCTATAGAACCCCAGAGCTTGAGGGGCCCCAAAAGCGTATAACTGGATTGCCAGTTTTGTTTTGGTTTTCACGGACCGAAACAAATCAATCCTTAAAGTGACCACTTTATTTGTATTATCAATTGATATTTTGCTTTCTCATATTAGTAACATATTCTGTATTTTTTTCTCGCTGTTTTTGATACTCCAAATTTTCGATACTCCAACTTGTTGAAAGGAACAGTTAAAATAATTTAGCCTTCCTCTTGAATAGTTTCTTCACACAAGTTCACACAAGAACTTCAACATATAAAATTTATAGGGTTAAATTCATGAAGAACACTGTTAAAAATTTAGTGGTAGGTTGCACCATAAAGTGGGGCTATCCGAGCTGTACCACTTTCTGAGAAAAGATACATAACTATCTGGTGCAAACGAAACCTAACAACATGGTGCAACCTTGCACCATAATGTGGTGCAACCTTGCACCATAATGTGGTGCAACCTTGTACCATATCGTAGTGTAAAGTTGTTGGGTTTTGTTTGCACCACGCAGAGGTACATCGTTTCTCAGAAAGCTGCAGCTGGTGTAACACCACTTTTTGGTGCAATCTACCACAAAATTTTTAACAGTGTACATGGGATATTAAAATTACCAAATTTAACATCCTTCGATTTCCTATTAACCGCAAAAATAATTTCTGAAATATCACTGAGAGCAAAAAAGTTCGACGTGCACGGACAAAGTGATTACGTTAGTACTGTTTCTTACAAAACGTTCTTATAATGGAAAGATAGAATGGCATTTTCAAAAAGGTAAAACATTTTATTTTGACTTTATTTTTTTTTAAATCTGACGGATGAAAATTCCTGAGGCGATAAAAAGGGGTGGAGGGGCTGAATCTTTTAACGCCCAGGGTGCCAAAAGATCTAAAGTCGCCTGTGGTGAAGGGTGACTGCTTATGGCATATCGAGTTGTTCACGTTGGTCGTTAAACCTACAAACAAATAAACAAGAAAATATAAAGATTTTCATTCCACATTTCAAGTTTTCCAACGTAAACAAGATTTTTAAATGAAACGAATACTTGTAGATGATATCAATAGGTAGGTGAATGGGCGGAGAAAGTGATACGAACTTTTTTCAAGGACATGCTAAACTACACTGACGGAAAAAAATCCCAACACCAAGAAGGGGTTGTGTTAGATAAACGACAGTTGGTAGGCAGTGAGAGTACATCTGTAAGATGACGTCTATGCAAATTTCACGCTCGGCGCATACGTGTGACGTTAGTAGCGCCCCTTGGAACATGCAAAGCAGGTTTGCTGTAAATACGCGCTGTAACGTTCGTGAGCGTTAGTTATCGTTGAGATTCGACGTAGTGTGTTGATGTTAGTCAAGAATGCCTTTAAGAAGACGAAGAAGCCATTATCAACAGCTCACAGAGTTTGAACGAGGTCGTGTAATAGGGCTACGAGAAGGTGGATTTTCTTTCCACAATATTGCAGAACGACTCGGCAGGAATGTAGCCACTGTGCATGATTGTTGGCACCGGTGGTCAAGGGAAGGTACTGCCTCAAGAAGACCGGGTTCCGGCCGGCCACGTGGCACTACTGAAAGGGAAGACCGCCGTGTACGGCGTATGGCCGTGGCGCATCGTACCGCGTCTGCGGCAGCAATTCGAGCTGCAGTTGCCACCACAGTGACACAACGAACTGTTACAAATCGGTTACTTGAAGGACAGCTCCGAGCCAGACGCCCTGTAGCGTGCATTCCACTTACTCCAAACCACTGCCGTTTGCGACGTAAGTGGTGTCAAGCTAGAGCTCATTGGAGGACGGAGTGGAGATCTGTTGTGTTTTCTGATGAAAGCCGGTTCTGCCTGGGTGCCAGTGATGGCCGTGTGTTGGTTAGAAGGAGGCCAGGTGAGCGCCTGCAACCAACCTATCTGCGGCCGAGACACACTGGACCTACACCTGGAGTTATAGTCTGGGCAGCAATTTCCTATGACAGCAGGAGCACTCTCGTGGTTATCCCACGCACCTTGACGGCACAGTTGTACGTCGGTCTGGTGATTCAACCTGTTGTGCTGCCATTCATGAACAGCATTCCAGGGGGTGTTTTCCAACAGGATAACGCTCGCCCGCATACCGCTGTTGTAACCCAACATGCTCTACAGATTGTCGACATGTTGCGGTGGCCTGCTAGATCACCAGATCTTTCACCAATGGAGCACGTATGGGACATCATTGGACGACAACTCCAGCGTCACCCCTAACCAGCATTAACCGTCCCTGTATTGACCGACCAAGTGCAACAGGCATGGAACTCCATCCCACAAACTGACATCCAGCACCTGTACGACACAATGCATGAACGTTTGCGTGCTTGCATTCAACATTTTGGCGGTTACACCGGTTATTAATGTACCAGCATTTCACATTTAAAATGGCTCTTCTCTCGCTTACAATAAGCTGTGATCTTGAAACCTTAATCGATTAAATATGTTACCTATACAAATGTATTGCCGCCATTTCATTCCTCTACAACTATTTTTTCGTGGTGTTGTGATTTTTTTCCGTCAGTGTATGTATTAATTCCGACACGTGATATAGTTACACACTGTTTCAATTTTGATGGAAAAGCACATTCTGTACCTTGCCCCTAACTAAAGGCTTTCCATATCTGTGTGATTTGAAACTTTTTATCCATCGGTTGCTTGTGTCATGATGATATCTGCTGAATGCTTTTTTCTTTCTTCTTTTTTAACTCCTTTTTAAGTAGAAACTTCTGTGCCCCATAAAAAAGACCAATATTTTTTATTTCCTAGGTATCATGGTGGTAAATTAACAAGTATATTTGTGTCAACATGCCCTTTAAAACTTTCAGCACGTCTTTCGTAAAAAAAAAGTCGTGCTTATGTTATTACTTTGTCCGTCCGTCCGTTTGTGGGCAGCATATCTCTGCAACTATTAATGCGATTTAAAAACATTATTTTTGTATTGGAAAGCATGAAATGTGAGAATGTTAATCCTTGCATTCCGAGTTTTTGTACGATGCACAACTTTACTGCTACAGGCCGTAAATGCAGATAATATCGAATTCAAAATGCATTTTATTCCATATATTTGCTTTTAAATATCCGACTGAAAAAACTTTTTTACTTTTCGATGCCATTTATATCAAAGACTATTTTAGGTACACTCACTTTTTCAGGTTATGCATAGATTTTCTGCTAGGGGACGCAAGGGTAAATTGCCTTTCTCCCCAATATATCTGCTTCTAAAACTCCGATTTGAAAAATTCTTCCTGCATCGGATAGAGCTCTTAATTGGAAATATTTTACGTATAATTTCTAATTTTTGGTAAAGAACGGTTTGTCACCAGGGGCGTAAGCGTTGTTTTCTGCCTCTGATATATTTGCAGCAAAATCTGAGCTTGTAAAAATTCAACTGAAAAAAAATCTTTCGTGGACCGATACCGCTCACCTCGGAAACAGTTCCGGAATATTTTTTTCTTAAAGTAAAACATGATTTCTCCGCCAGGAGGCGTAGATTTATATCTTATTTTTGTCAATATTCTGCTTCTAAGTATCCGATTTGAATTTTTTTATGCTAGAGAACGTATCCGATGCGAAATGTTTCTCATATATTTACAAATTTTCAAGTAAAGCATAGATTTTTCTGCTATGTGGCGTAAACGTAAAAATGCGTTTCCCCCGATATCTCTGCTTCTAAAGCTCCGGTTTGAAAAACTTCTTCCTGCATAGGATATAGCTCCTGATGGGAAATGTTTTTGTACAATTTCTAATTTTTGATAAAGAATGGTTCTGCCACTAGGGGACGTAAATGTTTGTTTCTGCTCCTGATGTATTTGCAGCAAAACCTGAGCTTCTGAAAACTCGATTGAAAAAATCCTTTTGTGGGCAAATACCGTTTACCTCGTAAAACCTTTTCGGAATACTTTCTCCTTAAAAAATGCATAGTTTTTTTCGCCAGGGGGCATAAATGTTTATCTTATTTTTGTCAATGTATCATCTGCTTCTAAAAGTCCGATTTGAAGAATTCTTTCTTTGTTGGAGAGTGTTTCCAGTGCGAAATGTTTCTAATAAAATTTCAATTTTTCTTAACGCACAAGTCTGCCACCAGAGGGCGTAAGTTCATATTTACGTTTACATCTACTTTAGTGTAAACCCGATTGGAAAAACTTCTTTTTAGGTCAAATACTATTAACAATGTATGAAAACTATTTGTGTGTATTTTCTTCACAAAATAATGCGCAGTTTCGCAGCTAGGTGGCGTAAATGTTTAACCTGTTTTTTCTCAACATCTCTGTTTCTACATGTGCGATTTAAAAAATTATTTCAACACCGGATGCCATTTATCTTGTTGAAAACTTTAGGTTAATACATAAGGAGTTTTATGGTTCACAATTTTGGCGCTAGATGGTGTTTCTGTACTTCTGTGTGCAGCTGTATCTCCGTTTCTAAAAATCCCATTAAGAAATTTCTTCTTTACATCGCTACAATAGAGATGTGGAGCATTATCCTCTTTAAATAATGCACAGATTTCCCACAATTCGATGGGAAATCTATAGGTTAGTTCATGAAGAATATTTTTCGCTTATTTTCAACTTTTCGTTTATGCAAATTTCTTCCGCTGGAAGGCGTAGAATTACAATATGTTTCCTTCGATATTTCCTTCTTTTAAATCTGTTCGATTTGAAAACCTTTTTGTCTCTGATGTTCCTTCTGTTATGAGAAACTTTTTGTGCGCCATTTGTTAATTTTCGTAACATACTTTTTAGTCGTAAGTATATAGTTGTTTTTACTTCTGGATGTTTTATCGATTGTAGAAACCCGGTTGACTTTTTTCTAACCGGTTCCATTGACTTTGAATAACTGTGATAATTTTTTTCGCGTCAGAAAGGATTCAAAATACGTGTTCGTCAGACCCGAAAATTGGATGTCTTCTTTCTTGTTTTATATTATCGCTATAATTCATCGTATGCCAAAAATTAAGTAAATTGTCCGCTATGCTAAATGTGAGCAATTGTAAGTACAATGTCATACCAACAAAGAAAATATTTATAAGAAGCTGTGTGAGGAGCTCGGTTTCATCATAAAGAGTTACGTTTTGTACGTTTGCTGTACAAAAACCTTGCTCCATTTAGTTAAATAGCAATAAGTAGAACTCAGAGGGTAAAAATCAAGTTGAGAAAAACTAATTCTTTTCTACTTCGGTAAGTGTCCTAAACGTGAAAATTTTAAAAGTATAAATCGATCACAATTCAAATCAGTTTTATTCTCGGTGAAGATCACAAAGTAAAACTCAAAAAAAAAAAAAAAAAATGAAAAAAAAAAGTCAGTCATTATAACACAAACTGGTTTGGGAACAAATCGCATAGCAACGTTCGTATGGAATAATTGAAATAAAAGATGAGAAACCTTTCGTTTTCAGTAAAAGTTATTGGCATTGTGTAATGTGCTTGAATTAAATGTGTGAAGCGCCGAGCTTTGTAACTAAGACATCATTTTGTTGCGGGACTGGGATGCAGCAGCGCCGCTGCAGCAGTTTTACTAACTAGCTAATAGAATCTCACGCCCAGAAGTAGATCGCTCAGGCGGCTCGAAGTCAAGAAAACGACACCTGCTTGTGTGCAAAAAGAAAAAAATATATCTTCCATCTTGAAATCTAATATAGGGATCTATTTGGTCTTTTACCTTAAGGATCAATATTTTATGCATCTTTCACTCCATTTGATGCTGTTCGACTTTGGAATTATTGCTGCTATTGTTCAACTCGTACTTTGTCATTATGTGTTATGTGTGAAACACAAATTTGCCCGTGGCATACCTGGATTCCACATCCTTCTACTCCGGAGCCGAATGATTTCCCAATTGAGCTACACAGACAAGGGCTAATCATTGCTACTTGCCGCCTCTACATGGGCGTCACCTCTGTAGTACGCCAAATATATCCCCCTTGAGAAGGGCGGAGGCACAAAATCACAGGTTTCGGGCCAGCCGCAAACACCGCTTGACGTAACTCACTGTAAGAGAAGGAATTCTCACTATCTCCAGACGATGTGTAAAAGGAACATGACACATTTTCCGAAGAACCTAACGGCCAGTAGATCCATTTTTACGTTCAGGTGCCGGTGTGAAACTCAGATTTGCCAGTGGCGACTCGAACTCACATACTTCTGTTCCGGAACAGAGCGCTTTCCCAATTAAGCTATACCAACAAGGGCTTTTCACTGCTACTTGTCATCTTGACATATGCACCTCTGTAGTACACTGGCGTGCAAAAATTAAGGACGAGACGGTTTTTCGAATGTAACGTCGTGCAGAAGTGCTCCACATCGACTCAAATCATACCATAAGATCCCCAAGATGTAAGAATATGGGACAAGTGAGCAAAACCGTCCAAACAAGGAAACCAAAGGATACAAAGTCACTTTACTGAAAAGGTAGCTTCGAGCACAACTGGACAGAAGACAGAAACGTCCATGTGACAGACGGCTGCCAAGAAAAATCCAGTGTTTAGTAGGGGATATGATCACCCCTGACTACGTTGCAGGATTTACAACGTCTGTCCATGCTGAGGACGAATATCTTCGCTCTCCAACAGCTCTGCGACAGCCACTGTACGATGGGGTGTAGCGATGTCGTCCATGAAGAGGAACTCAGGACCCACAGCACCTCTAAACAGACGAACGTGAGGCAGGAGAACCTCTGTACGATAACGGACACCAGTGACTGAACCTCCTTGGAAGATGTAGAGGTCAGTACGGGTACCAAGCATGATACCGCCCCAAACGAGAACTCTGCCACCTCCAAACTGGTCCCTTTCGATGATGTTGGAGGTGTGATTGCGTGTTCCCTGCTCTCTCCAAATGTGTATACGTCCAGAATCGCTCGTCAGACTAAATCGGCTCTTATCCGTAAAGAGGACTCAAACCCATTGCTGATGTGTCCAGTTCTTGTGTTCCTGGCACCACAGAAACCGCCGTCTCCGATGAGCAGACGTTAATGACACACCCCGTACTGGTCGTCGTGCAAATAGACGACCTTTGTGCAGCATCCTGGTCACGGTAAAACGCGATAATATACGTCCAGTTGTCTGTTGCATGTGCCTTGCGATTTCTCCCGCTGTCTGCCGTCTGTCTCTTTTTCGCCTGTAGGGCAATATACCGGTCTTCCGCATCCGTGGTTGCTCGTGCACGACCCCTGCTAAACTCTCGGAGAGCTGTTTCCTGTCGTTTGAAATGCTCTCCAAACTCGTGAAACGATGCTGTGAGCGATCCCGAATTCCTCGGCTACACTAGTCACACTTCGACCTTCTTCCAACTTCCCAACGACGCGACCTCAGGTAAAGTCATCCAGATGTCGTCTACTGGATTGCTTCTTGGCCATATCACACGGTGACAGCAACTCGACGTCGTTCAAACCGATGTACACCATGGAATAGCTTTCACCGAATTGCTGAGCGTACACCGCCCGTATGCTTTATACCCTTTCAACAGTCCCCCTCCCCCTACGCCATGCTGCATATATGCGCATGTCCTACCGTACCGGACCTTAGTCTATCTCCTGAGTGGTCTTTCGGTCGGTTCTGTCTGCTCGTTCCGCTGTTATGCTAATTTTTCCTCTTCGTCCTTAATTTCTGCACACCAGTGTACATACGTCACAGATGTTCAATGAAATTTCTTCGCTCCTGTCATACTGATGAGTGACTTAATGCTACAAGCACGAGTCTATACACAGTTGGCTCTACTTGCAATTTTGAGGCTGTCTTCCGACAAAAATCACAACGCAGATAAAAAATAAAAAAATGTCGTGAGAAACTCTCTAGGTGAATTAATGATATAAACAGCCAAAATATATCTGTCTGTCTTTCTGGAACGCTTGACGTCACAGCAGCGTCTTCATTGTTGCGCCATCACTTATCGATCAATTCGTGTGTGCTCTCGCGATGTCAAATGGTTTCCTGCTATATAATAGCACGCGATCACTTTTAGATGTCTAGGCTTGTGCGCGCTATTTTAAAAACATTGGATTATTAATGACTCGAGTACTGCTTTTCCGATTCACAAAATTCGAATTTAATTCTTAATATCACGGCAAGTTGCGTTTGTATATTAATTTAATTCAGCACAATTCGATAGTAATTTGTACGCTTTAATTATTTTTTACTTTTTCAATTTAAATAACTTTCCGAGTCTAGTGCTGATTATATTAAACATTTTGCAAAATATTGATCTATCTAAACGCTCTAACCTACAATGAAAACTGAAATCTTGAGATGTCAAAGTGAACAAGATTGTATCTAAAAGCAGATGTTGCCCCAATAGTACATTGTCGAGAATTTACATAGTTCCGATTTGTAATACCAGATGTCGCATTATTTTGTAAAAAAATCTTTGTTATGAAGTTTCAAACTTTACCGTCAAAATGGACAGTGTAAAACAAGCCGTGAAAGAAATAACAAGTGTGCCGGAGAAAAAGTAATTTAACGCAAAAAATCAAAGTAAAACTTATTAAGGTAAGTTTTCACGAAAACAACTTTCCGAGTTTAGTGCTGATCATATTACACATTTTGTAAAATATCGATCGATCAGAACGCTCTAATCTACAATTTTTTAACAACAAATATTTTACACAGAATGTTATTTATCACGAGGTTTTTTGAAAAAGGAAATAAATAGCATATAAATTTTAGTTTTAACATGAGTGAGCTCTTGCTGTATAAGTTTTTATTGTATTTCCTTACAGAAATCCGGCGTCTATTTGATTTGTTTTCAATCTGCTTCAATTAAAAATTTCACTCCGTCATAGTACGGGCAGCATCACTTATATTTTAATATTTATTTAAAGCATAAAAACAACCGTCCTAGGACGGGCTTTACGCTAATTTATAAACAAAGTGAAATTCACAACTTGTAGAACTCGATTTGTTACGTCATAATAAAACAATTGCAATTCACCTGATAAAGCACGTAAGTTAATTCTTAGGGTACACCCTAGATGAACCCAAGAGTAGATAAATAGCCAGAGAAAGTACAAACCTTTTACAAATCGATAAATGGCTCCGAAACCTTTGACCTCGGGTGAAGAATGGAAGCTCCGGAAGACGATGTTCATCCTAGGGCCATTGGACATTATCTGATTCGGAAGCTTGTTCCCGCAGAATCTGTCCAGCTTCTCCTCCTGATCGTTGATGATGATGAAAACCGTGACGGCATCCACGGATTCGCAACTGCGAACAAAAGAGGAAAGACGCATGATAAATCAGTTGCCAAAAGTTTCTCCGACTGTCATACAGAGAAGGTCGTCTAATTAAACTGACACACGTAGATCGCATCTTCCTTATTTCGTCTCTTACTTCTGCTCTGCTTGTTTAACTTGAATGCTGCGACTTTAAGCAGCCTTTCTAACGTAGCGTACAACCACAGACACGATAGAATTTGTTAAATACTTTGACTCAGGGCTCACCAAATCATCTAGTGTTGCTTAGAACATTAATGCACGTAGCGAAATACTTTATTAGCATCATCGAATTTTCCCAGTTTGGCAGCCAGAAGAAGAAATACAATGTCTACAATGAGAAAAACGTCTTGTTAATTCAGCAAAAAAAAATTGTTGAATCAACCAAAACATTTTGTCGATATGCAGTCAACAAAAATGTTTGTTGAACTTACAAACTTATTTTGTTGAAAATTATTGTTGATTCTACAAAATTTATTATTATCATGACAAAACGTTTTGTTCATTTGACAAAATAATTTTGTCGATTTTGGGAATTTCTTTGATCCAACAATATGTATTGTAATCGTGATGCAACGTTTAGTTGAATTAACAAAATATAACCAACGAAATAATTTTGTGTTGCCAACAAAACAATTTTGATGGAGTTTGCTAAAGCAACAAAATAAATCGACAAAACAGCTCAACAAAACTATTTTGTTGTTTCAAACAAACTTTTTTCTCAGTGAATATAGACATAGGAAAATCAAAAACTGGTTTGTTTTTCCTATATGATGCAAAACAAATATTTCTTTCTCATACGATATATAAAAGAAACGTGTCAATGGATAGAATTAACAAACGCTAACATATAAATATCAAAATATGTGCTAAAGATTTTATTTTGTTTATAAAAAAATTTCATTTCCGACATGAATTCTGTTTCACATCATAAAAATAAGAATGAAGTTATTTCTTTTCACCAGTTATAGTTTTATCACCAAGGCAACGATGATGCTTGTAGCTCATGGCAGCTAAAGAAGTAGCTGGTGTCATTCATCTTCTTTTCTGGCTATAACTAATTCAATGAGGAATTTAAGTAGTTTCCAGTCTCACTGATTACACCAAACGTCAGCGCAGAGACAGAGCCACCACTCGTTCCCTACCTGAAATTTCGACTCGAACCCATTAGCCAGAAACCCACGCCTCTGGCCACTTGACCACTGGGACGGAAACGTATATTTGTATTTTAACTTTCCTTTTGAGTTTCTTTTTCTGTGTAAATTTGAATTCGCTCTCTTAGACATTTTCAAACCTTAACGTTATGCCTTTTCCATCAAACGAGAATGATGTTGGCAACACACTGGGGTCGGAACAAGAGTGACGTATGCATGTGATAAGAACTTTAGATAAAAAGACGATGGAGCAGTTGCTTTTGTGTATGTGGAGATGTTCCATCGTTGTTAAGCTAGATTATTATACGACAGATAATTAAGGTTTGTGAAATGTATGTATAGCTCTCCGTGCTATATTTTGGATTTCGTCTAATGTTGCTGGACCAATAAAAAGTTGACGTAAGTTGGACTTCTAATATGTCTCGTCTGACCGTAAAACCTTAATTTGAGCTGTCCGGTACAATTAGTTGCATTGCTTTTACCCTTCGTTTAACATCTATTCAGCCGGAAATCTTACATAACGTAAAAAGGGTTACGTTATAAGCAAACCTCAGTATGGTTTTAAACCCGAACAGGGCCGTAGCTACCGGGAGGGCGGTTGCCCTCCCACATTGGTCATTCCAGGGGCGTAAATTCATGCTCTGGGGGAAAATAGAAATTGTAACTAAAAAAGAAAGTTACATCCTTCAGTATTATCTTTTCAAGGACTTTGGTTAGTCTCATACAGTATTCCATGCAGTTAACCAGGGTACAGAGTAACATACACTGTGAGATCTGAACATCTCATATCCATTAAAGGAATTTTTCAAAACAGGGAATGCAGGCATGGAAAACAATACGCTGATATGTCTAACTTCCATGACCTTTCCGAACATGTTGTTGGGATGAAGAGCTAATGAGTCATGTTTGCTCTGTCGCAGAAAGTTATCTGAGCGTTTAACCTTGAACGGAATTTTTCCAAGCCCTACACCTAAAACTTCTTCCCATTGTTACTATCACTATCCGATACTCATTCGTTCTGCGCTGGTTTGTTTTTCGTTAATGCATTTTGGTGGAGTGTTGTGTTGTCGGCGCTCACATAATGTTCACGCTTTACTTGGTATTTACAACCAGTGGTTCTTGGGTATTTGCTTAGGTTTTACATTTTGAATGAAATTATGTCAAAAACCTGAAATGCGATTTTTGAACGATCATAATACTTTCCTATAACGGCGGTGTGTGAGAAAGTAAAAACCACGTATTGTTTGAGTGGAGCTCGAAGGAGCGTAATTTTGAACTCGAAGGGGCGTAATTTTGAACTCGAAGGATTGTGATTTCGAACTCGAAGGGGCGTGATTTTGAACTCCAAAGGGTTGTGACTTCGAAGTCGAAGGGATGTAATTTTAAGTCTCGCTCTCCTAGATGAGAAAAGCTTGCTACCATCCTGAACCCGAATTCTCGTCCAAAGAGGTCAGTGCCTTAAAGATGTCAGAAAAAAAAAATCACATTGCTGTAGCGGTGCTTTTTTCCCCATTATACCACGTTTGTTTGTTTAAACAGATAACTTAAGTTTGTATTCTACTGGTTTGAGTAACTATGGTGCTGTAAAGGAGATTTGCCTAAAAATAAAGATTTCCTCGATTCTCTTAGGAAGACTAAAGTCGCATTGAAGAACAGGGAAAAGTATTTCCTTTCTCTGAAGTCCTGGCAGTGGATCCCTGCTGATAAATACTCTGGCCTTCAAAATTAAAGAACAATCTGCAAAAACGCGTATAGCTGCCGATGTATATAAAATGATGCACTAAAAAGGGCAGACATGAAAGTTTCGTTAGGCGGAAGACCATCCATCATTTACTTAGGCCGCAGGTACGCCGGAATATGCAAATTAGGATTGCGTTCAAAAGACGCGCTAGTTTACTAACATCTCGTAGCCGTTCTAGGCAACTCTTGCTTTCACTACAGTGCAGTGTTACCAGAGATTTTTCCGTTTTAGAGTTTACTCACAACTCGTAGCTGTCCTAGGGAACTCTTGCTTTCACTTCAGTGCAGTGTTGCCAGAGATTTTTCCGTTTTCGGGTTTACTTACATCTTGTAGCTGTTCTAGGCAACTCTTGCTTTCACTTCAGTGCAGTGTTGCCAGATATTTTTCCGATTTCGAGTTTACTCACATCTCGTAGCTGTACTTGGCAACTCTTGCTTTCACTTCAGTGCAGTGTTGCTATAGATTTTTACCTGAAATCAGTAGACAAAAATCAGTAAAAATCAGTAGATCAGGTTATCTTTTCTTTTCTTTTTTCTTTCTTTTTTTTTTTTTTTTTTTTGCTTGAGATATGCACCACCTTACAAATGTAATACAGTATCGCATGTAATCTCAATACGAAGCAATGCTCGAAATGGACATTTTGAAATGCCGGTATACTCATATTTAGCTAAAAGTCATCCGAAAAAAAATACCTTCGCCAGAAAATCTCCAAAACTGAAAAAGTAAGAAAAAAGAAGTCCTGGAAGAAAAACTCATTTTGTTGGAAAATATAAGTGAGAATTCCGTGGAATACTATTGCACCATAAGTCAGAAACGGTGGTGGTCGAAATTGTTGGAATGTTGATAATTATATATGGTATGTTGAATAGAATGTTTATAAATGTACACTAAATCGTTGAATCCTTTCGGAAGCAAGTAGCGCTCTGTTCCAATGGCAGACTTTTGACTTCGGAAAAAGGTAAACTAATGTCTGCATGAACGATACTCACCTTAAATAACTTCATCTTGAGTCGAATTAAAGGACTGAATATTTAATAAATATAACGTAGTAGAATTGCTATATACAGAGCTGACTACATCGCTTCTTATATATCTTGCAAACATGGCGGCAACAGATGAACAACTAACTACTTCAAAACATAATGACGTCATATCAGTTCTGTCTTAGCTTAGCGTGCGTGAGTTCATGCGATGGGTCACGTGCTCGATACAACGAGGATTTCAAATAATTCTTTCCCCTCTTCTTTTGGGTGCGCTTTAACCACACGACTGCTGCGAATCGCGTCATATCTTTCCACGTATTTCTAACATATTTCAGTTGGCTGGTTTGTGGTTTCAGAGGGCGCTACTTATGCTACACTGAAGCAAAGCTGAACTGGATGAAGAACAGGCTATGACATTAACGTTGAAGACTTTTGGTGATTGGCCAGTGGGCGTTAGGGACGATTTCAGCCGTTAGATAGCACTGCGTCCTACGCTATAAACAACATAGTTTCCACGTTGTTTGAATTGCTGGATTGTGTATGTTCGTCATTTTTTCTTGTGTTTCTTTTAAAAAAACCTTACAGTTTTAAAACCAAACTGTTGTTTTTACAACAAAATCTAACCCATTTTCAAAATGGTTTACTGTTGTTTGCCGATATGCACATCTTCTGAGAAGAAAAACGTGGGATTTTCATTGCATGAATTTCCTTCAGATCAGAACCTAAAGCAACTGTTGCTGAAAGCAATATCTCGTCAGGATTTTTGCTCCAAATGACAAGTCACCTTCAATTGTTGTTTGTGGTAAGCATTTTAATTCTGATAATTACGTACCTAATTCAATTAAAAAAAACCTCAGCTATATAAACTCATATTAAGTAAAATAGTAGGTAAATGTGTATATTTGCGTTTTAAATTATTTCGTCGAAAAAATATTAGTACCTGGAAAAAGTGCGACGTACAGATTTTAGATTACGGAAATTAATGGCAAATGGTGCAGAAAGTTTCGTATTTTAAATGTCTTTTAAAGATTTTATCGTAACATTTACCTGTAAGTTCGATGCGTTAGGCCTACGGCAGCGTCTCTTCACAGCATCGAACTTACAGGTAAATGTTACGATAAAAATCTTTAAAAGACATTTAAAATACGAAATTTCTGCACCATTTGCCATTAACTTTCATACTCTAAAATCTGTACGTCGCACTTTTTCCAGGTACTAACATTTTTCTGACGAAATAATTTAAGACGCTAATCTACACATTTACCAAAACCTCAGTCCTAGATCGTTGAAGAATAAACGAGGAATGAAATTTACAAATAAATTACACTAGTTCCTACAGAAAAATTCTCTTGCCCAAGTACTACGAATTCAGAATGCAAATATCCATCTGTTCATGTGAAAGTGAATATAAATAAAATCTCAAATGGGAATAATGACACGGAATCAGTTTGTTAATGCGAACTACGTCGATAGATGGCGCGGCGTCCCTAACTCATCTTTTTTGTCCTCGCTGTTTTTGCTTAATGTTACATCCCAAGGTCTTTAGATATATCTCATGGGTTACAGCCTGGTAGGATTCAGTTCAGCCTTGACTGAGGACCGGGGTTAGACTTGTTTAGAACGAGGAGTTTCTACCAGAGATAGAAACAGGTCACGGGCCAACGGGTCACCGGGTCGGCAATCTCTTGCGGGTCAAACGGGTCGGGTCAAGATATTTCTGACCCGATTTCGACCCGGTTTTATTTCCGTTTTATTTCTGAATTAAAAAAATATTTCATAGGACCCTTCAGAGGTCTTTGGAATAATACATCAGTCCTACAGAGCATGATCTAGGAACTTGCTCAGAAGAGCAAAAAAATAGGATTAAAAATGAACTTTTAGAAAGCAAAAGTGATGTATACAATGCTTTTACAAGAAACGAAGATTTATCAATTGGTGGGGAAAAGCTGGAGGTAACCGATTTCTACATTTACCTTGGGCAGCAGATATCAAGCGAGGGTCACATTGATGAAGAAATTAATTGGCGCGTACAACTTGGTTGGAGAGCTTTTGGAAGAAACAGTACAATTTTTAAGAGCAGTATGCTATTATGCCTTAAAAGAAAAGTATTTAATCAATGCAGCCTTCCAGTTTTTACGTGCGGAGCAAATCTGTGGGCTTTAACTGAAAAAAACATACAAAGACTGCAGGCAACTGGAGGGAGCATGGAGAGATGCATGCTTGGTGTAACCAGGAGAGAAAAAAAGAAAAAGAACTCATGGGTAAGCAAAATGACAAGAGAAGAAGACATCATGATCACAGTAAAATTCCTGAAATGGCAATGGGCTGGACATATTGCCAGGAGATCGGATCACCGATAAACAACCAAGATTTTAGGCTGGATTCCAAGGGATAGGAAAAGACCCAGAAGAAGACTACGTGGGAGATGGGTGGATGGAGGAGAATTGCCCAAAACTGTTCGTTGTGGAAGAAATTTGGGGAGAATTTCATCCACCAGTGGATTGATAATGATTGACAATGATGATGATGATGATGTATTTGAATTTATAGTTCAAAGCAGATTTATTTTCCGGGTCAGACCCGGGTCGGGTTTGGGTCAAATATTTTTGACCCGTTTCTAACTCTGGTATCTACCCCGGGAACAACGGATCAACGAGACTTCCGAATCTCGGCTAATCATTAATGAATCAGCTGGATTTGAACCTAGAACTTTGAGGTCCGGAGCCGAGCCTTCCAGTACGGACTTTCATGACGTAGAAAGTCGGGTAACTAGAATCTCCGCAATAAGAATGAATATTCAATCATAACAGCATTCACACCACCTTCAGGAAAAAAAAAAAAAAAAAAAAAAAAAAGAACGTACGAAGTGGAAAAAGTTTATACTCATTACTGCAAAATTTAAATTTGTGTTAATCTATTACTCCCAATTCTTCATTCTATGAATAAGCTCTTCAAACTGAATGTATTAAGTGCCGGTATGAAATACTAGGAAAAAAGAAGTGCCGGTATGAAATACTAGGGAAAAAGAAGTGCCGGTATGAAATACTAGGAAAAAAGAAGTGCCGGTATGAAATACTAGGAAAAAAGAAGTGCCGGTATGAAATACTAGGAAAAAAGAAGTGCCGGTATGAAATACTAGGAAAAAAGAAGTGCCGGTATGAATTACTAAGGAAAAAGAAGTGCCGGTATGAAATACTAGGGAAAAAGAAGTGCCGGTATGAAATACTAGGAAAAAGAAGTGCCGGTATGAAATACTAGGGAAAAAGAAGTGCCGGTATGAAATACAAAAAAAAAAGAAAAAAGAAGTGCCGGTATGGAAATACTAGGGAAAAAGAAGTGCCGGTATGAAATACTAGGAAAAAAGAAGTGCCGGTATGAAATACTAGGGAAAAAGAAGTGCCGGTATGAAATACTAGGGAAAAAGAAGTGCCGGTATGAAATACTAGGAAAAAGAAGTGCCGGTATGAAATACTAGGGAAAAAGAAGTGCCGGTATGAAATACAAGGGAAAAAGAAGTGCCGCTATGAAATACTAGGGAAAAAGAAGTGCCGCTATGAAATACTAGGGAAAAAGAAGTGCCACTATGAAATACTAGGAAAAAAGAAGTGCCGGTATGAAATACTAGGGAAAAAGAAGTGCCGGTACGAAATACTAGGAAAAAAGAAGTGCCGGTATGAAATACTAGGGAAAAAGAAGTGCCGGTATGAAATACTAGGGAAAAAAAGTGCCGGTATGAAATACTAGGAAAAAAGAAGTGCCGGTATGAAATACTAGGGAAAAAGAAGTGCCGGTATGAAATACTAGGAAAAAAGAAGTGCCGGTATGAAATACTAGGGAAAACGAAGTGGCGGTATGTCATATCGGCGTATACCCGCCCATTTCGAGCACTGACACGAAGGAACACTTAAATTTACTATTATTTTAAATAATACCATAAATTACTCCCCACAAATTACTCTTAAGCATCAGAATGAAATAATCATCATAATCATATGTAGAGAATTTTAGGAAGGGAGTGTCTGACCCCAGGTCTTAAACAACCCTTAGAAATACGAAGCTAGGAGATTTGGGCTAGAGTGCCCGATAGGAATGTCATACGGAAGCGAAGTAGAAAAGGGGAGGAAGACGCCCTTATTTATTACCGTGGGACGAGTACCCGGGGTCCGACGGCTTAACGTGCCCATCCGACGCACGGCGGATATTTAGTGAATCGAGCGTTCGTACCTGCCTGGGATTGAACCTGAGGTCCTTTCCGTGGCAGTCACGAACGTTGCCCACTAGGCCACCCGCAGCCCAACATCGGAGTGAAAATTCAAACTTATACTTTCCCAAGTAACTTTTTTTACAAGATATTACTGATGATCAGTTTTATGAATTATTACATACATACATACATACATACATACATACATACATACATACATACATACATATCACTAAGCTGTTCTCTGAGATCCAGAGGTTAGCTCCAAAAAGAAATGCAAACTACCAGATATTTTTACTTACTGTTGTCATATCAAACTTCTCCATTTGCAGCGATCTTGACATACAACTCGGGCTTCACTGATATCCATTACCGCCGTACACAAGATCTTTTATACTTCATACTCATAATCTTTTTCTCATGCAGACACTCCTGAATCTGATCCACACATGTCTTCCTTGGCCTTCCCCTGCCTTTCCTTCCTGCCACTTGGGCTAAAAAGATTTTCTTAGTAAGCATCTCATCACTCATTCTTTCAACATGGCCAAACCACCGAAGCATATTGGTCTCCACCTTGCTAACAACATTATGCTTCACATCACACAACTGCAACACATCTTCATTCCTTACACAATCAGACCGTGTCTTGCCACAAACACCCCGTAAGTAACGCATTTCTCCAGCACACAAACGACTCCTTTGTTTCTTCTGCAGTGCCCAGGTTTCACTGCCATACATCAGCGTAGGAACAATTACACTTTCATACACAGCCACGCGGGACTCTCTTGAGAACCCATCATTCCTGTGAAAACCTCCCAGAGCAGCTATGACCTTCAATGAAGAATTCACTCGCTTACTAATTTCACCATCCAATTTGTTCTCTCTGTCAAACATGCTTCCTAAATACACAAACTCACTCACCTCGTCAATCACTGTGCCATTTAGACTTACATTACATTCAGTGCTACCAGTTGCTCTCTCAAACACCATAACTTTGATTTTTTCCTTATTTATACTCAGTTTGAATGCTCACCATTAAAACTAATTTTGGTGTAAATAATTACGGTATTGGCCTTTAATGTAGTCATAAATACTATACTAAAAAATATCATTAATACAGATATCTTGCAATAGACGTTTTCCTAATATTCTGGGTTTTAACAAAATACTAGGGGATAATCTTTGTATAACAGATTAATTGGTTATCTAGAATAAAAACATTTTGATGATGACTGTGAAAACCCAAGTTTGTCCACGACGGCTATCGTGATCAACTGCAATTTTTGAAACCACAGGGAAATAAAAACGTGGCCTGCAGCGCCATCTAGGAACCGCTTGTACCACAGCTGCTTGAACAACTTCGGATGTCCTGTAGTGACTTGGATGTCATGTCACATGTGTGGTTTCGGTTTGTTCTTTGGATGCCCTGTAGTGAAACCGCACATGTGCGGTTTCACTACAGGACCTCCGAAGATGTTCAAGCAGCTGTGGTAAAAGCGGTTCCTAGATGGCGCTGCAGACCATGTTTTTATTTCCCTGTGATTTCAACCATTACAGCTGATCTCTCAGGGTGTGCTAACCAAATAGAGCACCGCTGGGAATTCCACGGAACAACGGAATTCAACGTTGCACTAGGTGCTGTTATATTCTTTTTGGATAACAAAACTCACTAAAGTTTGTTCTAAGGCTTCTCATAGTTGCTAAACTTAATTCCCTTGTACATTGTTTTCGTAAAGTGTTTGCTTCGTTGAGTAAACAAAACATAGTTAGTAATATTCGCATCCGCAAGTGTGCTGTTTAGCCTGCGGGCACTCTAGATGCGTAAAGCAACTATGATACAAAACTCTCCAGATGGCGCTGCAGGTCACGTTTTTATTTTCTTGTGGTTTCAACGCAGAAACTCAAGTACCCAGGGTGTGCGCGCCTAATAAAGCACTACTGGTAATACGTTTGCGTTTGAAATCGCGTGGAGACATAAATACAATTCAACGTTCTGCCACAAAATGCAGTTTTTCTGTCTTTCCGCCGCAGTGCGAATCAATGTGTTTATGCGCACAGATTTAAAAACAGAATTGGAATTTTTGTTATCCGTATAGGATGGCATAACAAAAATCCATTCCCTTATTTTTTATTAAACGGCGGCTAAATAAAAAAAATGCTTTCGTATGTTCCAAATTAATGCGTGCATTTTTCAGCTCGGGTCACATAATAAAATATTTGGGTGTTTCTTTTCCCCGTTACAGCGCACACCCGACCTAAATGGACACGCGACGCCACATACTCAAGTTCACACAAAGGGAAAGAAGAATGGAGTTCATGTACAAATAAAGTATTATAAAGATAAAGTGTTAAAATCCTAATCCTAATTATTATTTCGTGTTATGTTAGCAATAGGATGCACCTGAAATTTAGAAAAATTACATCTGTTACTTAATAATTGAAAAAATAAACTTAGCAATTTAAAAAAAACAGTACTGAGGGACGGTGGAGGGTACGGTTGAGATAGCCTAGGTCTCGAACCGAAGATACCCCACTGGTAAACATGCGCAGAATGCTGTGGCACTGACCAGGTCCAGCTGGCAGGTTGAACTGTGATACACTTCAAGTTTTGCCACGGAACACAGAATTCGTAAGATCTATTAAATATGAGCGATTCTGAAAATTCTGAAGAAAATTGAAACTGTTTGTCCAATGTATTGTAGCCTCATTATCTGTATTAAATTCACTAATGATCCTAAATAGTAACAATTTCCAATTTCAAGATTTTTAATAGTGTCATGGCGAAAATTTTAACTTCTGGTGAATTTCAGAAAGACGTGATCAATCTTCCTGTTGGTTTATCAGGGATTAATTAATGCAAAAGTTTTCCCCTATGACATACGTTAGAAGAAAATTCCTGGTTGAAAGGCAAAGGAATTCGTGCGCAAAATTCGCTTGTCTTAATCACAACCAGGAAAACAAAATTTCATATTAAAAAAAGAAAAAAAAAAGAAAAGATAATAATATTTGATTTAACTGACTTTGGGGTTTCGGAAATAATTAATTTATCTGTTCTTTTATCGCGATAGGAAAAGGCGAGTAGGTGTGCAGCTCAGAGAATCAAAATTAATTTTAGTTTAACACCACGGAACGAGGAAAAGGAAATTATTCTCTTGTATGGTACAAAAAGTTGAGCACGCCATTTTTATTTTCTTCTCTTCTCGAAACTTTTAAAAGACGCCAAGAAGTGTCACTTTGCCTAATGGTGACTCAAGAATTCCAGAAGAAAATTCTATTTATAGAACAACAGCGTGTGAAAAGGCTACAAAGTTTTCCCCTTTTGCTTACGTGTGAAGGTCAGGGGTCACTCTCCAGGCGTGGGAGAGAAATTCCGTTGGGGGGGGGGGTAGAACTGCTGTTACCATGCAGAGGTCAGCCAATGGGAGGTCAGCAGTCTCAAACATCACCGAGTGCTTTTGTAAAATTGGGACACTCTGGCTCGGGTCTTTTCATTGAACGGGTTACGATGTAGAACTCCGTTAAAGAGGCATCCCGCCGGCCGGGAACTTTGCCCTGACAAGAAAAATGGCGGGGAAGTGACAAGCTGGGACGATGTCGGGGAGAGGGCTTAGCTGAAAAAGACAACGCTACTGCCCACCTGCAAGTTGAGGACCTAAAGTGTTTTTTGTTTTACCACCACTTTCTTTGTTTGGGGGTCAGACGACTCCTGGTCCTCATCAAATAATAAAAAAAACTACCAGGGGAGAGCTGAGAAAAAATGTATTTTCCCTTATTGATGTCCCGGAAAGAGAGGGCCCAACATCTACAGCTTCTCCTTCTGTTGCTACTCCCAAAAAGAGGCCGGCTTCAAAGGCAGGAGGAAAGAAGTCCAAAAACAGTTCCATCTCATCCCAAAGTTTCGGAAATGGTTACCTCGGCTATTACCAGTTTGAAGGAACGTGGAGGCTCTTCCCTGCAGGCCATCAAGAAGCACATTGCTGCTAATCACAAGGTGGATATTGAACGTCTCTCTCCTTTCATCAAAAAGTACCTCAAGTCTGCAGCTGCCAGCGATGCCCTTGTTCAAACAAAAGGAAAAGGGTGCCCACTGGGTCAACAGGAATAAAGAGCTCCTATGCACCCGCTCCAGAAAAAAAGGTCGTCTAGGGCGAGAATGCAAAAAAAAAAAAAAAAAGGCACATGGAAGACGAACTGCAGAGACTTTGGTTGTTCCTGGGCCGTGAACTCGGGGTGGGGGGGGGAGTTGAGTTGTGAAAAAAAAAGGGAAAAAAGGGGGACGCCAGCTCAAAGGTCATGTTTTAGTTCATATCTTTTGGTATTATTACATAAAAGCTCACGCAAGTAATTGAGCTTCGAGCTGAGCATAAATAAATAAAAAAAAACAAGGTTTGTTTTTTTTTGCCTCTGATTGTGGCTGTGTTGTCGTTCAGTTTTCAAAAATAAAATGTATTAGTTCCTCAGGTATGAGTTCAGAAAAAAAAAAGGGAGTTGAAAATGCTTTCATTTATGTTTTTTTTTTGTATTGTAGTGTCTGGTGTGCTTAGGGAATGAAACCACCTGAGTTAATGTTAGGCAGTGTAAAAATAAATTCCATGACATTTTCTGCGGTAGTTAAAGTAAAAAAAAAAAAAAGAAAAACACCAACAACAAAATAAAGAAGTGGAAGTGAATAATTTTCGGGGCCATGTAGTGATAGATGGTACACTGCCGGACAATTGCTAAGGACGGATGACAATAGCAACGATAGCAACCATAAAATGGAAGGCAGGAAAATGTGGGAATTAGCATAAGTGCGGGATACAGTAAGACGTGTTGTGCGTATGTAAATTTTGGATTGCCGAACTTGTTCGTGACGTCATAGCGCTGATAAGAGATATAAAGGATTTGACGCGTATTGACCGTTGTTGTTCAAACGTAAAGTTGAAAGGGAAAGAATCAATTGACGAACTTGCAATTTTCAGTATGTCTTCCCGACATCACCTAGATGATTTTACGCGTAGCCGTATTATTGGCAAGATTGAAGAAGGGCGAAAAATAACAGATGTTGCCAGGGAGTTCGACGTCAGCCACAGTGTTGTTTCAAGGCTTTGGAAATCATTTAAAACAAATGGAGAGTGTAGCAAACGTCACGGGGGAGGTCGTGTTCGCAGTACGACACCTGCAGAAGATCGGTACATAGTGCTATCAACAAAAAGACACCGGCGCAGCGCAGCTAGTGAGGTAGCAAATCAGTTTATGGCTGCTACCGGAAAACGGATCTCCCGAAAAACTGTCGCCAGACGTTTGCATGAAGGAGGACTATACGCCCGCCGTCCTGTTGTGTGCATCCCATTGCCCAGACGTCGCCGCAACGCCCGTTTGCAATGGTGCCATCAACATCGCAATTGGACTGATAACGACTGGTCTGCTGTCCTCTTCTCAGATGAGAGTAGATACAGTCTATCGTCTGATTGTCGACGACAACTGATCTGGCGTGACAGTGGTACTGCATATTGTCCAGCAAACATACAGGAAAGGGACCGATATCCGACATGTAGTGTCATGGTATGGGATGGCATCATGATCAATGGCCGCACGTCCCTCTATGTGCTTCCAACTGGTACTATGATTGGCCAACGATACATTAATGATGTTCTGCTACCTCATGTTCGCATGTTCCGTGGTGCTGTCGGTGATAGGTTCATTTTCATGGACGACAACGCAACATGTCATCGAACAGTCGCTGTCCAGGAGTGTCTTGAGAGCGAGGATATTCAACGCCTCATATGGCCAGCACGTTCTCCAGATCTGAATCCCATTGAAAATGTGTGGGATGCTTTGGGGAGGAGTCTTGCTGGTCGCCAATGCCCTCCAATAAACAAGGACACCCTCATCCGTGCACTGACAGAGGAATGGGATAAATTTCCCCAACAGCTGCTTGATAATGTTGTGCAAAGCATGACACGACGTGTGGAATCTTGCATCGCCCTCCATGGTGGCCATATCCCGTATTGACATCTTACGCCGAAACGCCTGCGGACGGTAATTGCATTTTTTCACGTTTACGTATTCTGCACAAAATAGCCTGTTTGTCCCTTGAACACGTTCCAAAGCCTTCTGGATTTCAGAGCACAATAAATTGTCTTTCTTGTAATGTCCTGGCATTCTGACATTATTTTATTTCACTTGGCATCCAACCACACTTACTTTTTTATGCGCTATATAGCGGTTTATGATCCGTCCTTAGCAATTGTCCAGCAGTGTATAATAAGGATATTAAGGTATTTCGGGACGAACCACCTTCCAGACTAGTATTTCCCTTAAGTGAAATTTAACTCATTTTGTGCTCGGTGATTTTAGTATTTGTGAAGTAGAATTTTTATTTATGAGCTTAGCGTAGCTGCCATGTAGTTGGGAATTTTTCTTGTAGGCTGGTAATTATTTTGTTTTAGTGTTTTAGTAAATTTAAGTGCAAAATTACTCTTTAAAATTTAATTTTTGTAGTAGTGAGGGCTAATTTCTAGTTTCAGCAGTGGGTTAGAAAAACAGATTTTTTATGGGGGAAGGAATATAACAAAATGGGCATACAGGCAGATATGAGCATATGTATAGTGTGACTGAAAAGAACCCGAACAGCTGTAGTGTTTCTTCAAGAAGTGATGATTTTTCAGGAAAAGAGTGATTTAGGAAGTATGATGATTTATAGAGTTTTCTGGAAATAAAGTACGGTTGGGTATAGTGTGTCAAGTATGGTGTTATTGAGCTTTCTGGGAAATGAGTAGTACAGTGTGTTCCTGGGAAATAAAGATAAGTGTGTTCCTGGGAAATAAAGATAAGTGATTTTCTGGGAAATGAGTGTGTTCCTGGGAAATAAAGATAAATGATTTTCTGGGAAATGAGTGTGTTCCTGGGAAAATAAGGACATGAAGTGTGTTCCTGGGAAAATGAAGATATGAAGTGTATTGCTGGGAAAAATAGGATAAGAAGTAATTTTCTGGGGAAAAGGGTGATGTATTGAATTTTCTGGAAAATAGATGTTGAGATATTTTGGGGACAAGTGAACTCTTGTGGGATACTTTACCCTATGTAGACATGCCGCGGGTCTGAAAGGGTGCACGAAACAAATTGGGGGATTTATTTTCTGCCCGAGTAAGCTTGTTCGTCCCATAGGAGGTGGTACCTCTGAGGGGGTGATGTGGGTTGTCCCCAAATCAGAGTGAAGGAACAGAAAAGGGTTAGGTCGCACTTTGCTCCACTACACTGTATAGGCTGGGAATGGATTCACTACCCATTCTCGCCTTTAGACTCAAACTTTGTTGTTCCTGCAGTGAAATCGTGTTTTTCGAGGCAAGTGGAATTCGTTGAATGAGATGATTGTTTGGCTTTAATGCCCGAGTTTAGTTCTACATGGGTGCTGGTAGATTTGGAGGACTTATAGTGGGGATTTTTGAATAGTTGGATTTTTATGATAACTTGTGAGTAAATTGAGTAGGGTATTTAGTGTATTGGGTTTTGTATAGTGTCTAGAATTGGTTCAGTGTCAGGTAATGCTACATGGTTAGGATATGTTGATTTTAAGACAAATATTGATTGAAGGCAAGGTTGTTGATTTTAAGACAAATTTTCCCGGAGGTGTAGAACCTGGTATTCATTATATGTAAAATTTTGGCAGTTGATATGTTAGTTTAAAATTAAAAGGTGAATTCAGAAGACTGGTCTGAGAGGGTTGGTTCGAGCGATTAGAATAACATAGTGTACACATATGCATATACTATATATATATATATTTTTTTTTTTGAGAAAGAGAGAGATTTACCTTCCACATACTTAAGTTGCACACCATGTTAAAGCAAGTGTTTGTGCTGTGCGGTGTAATTCAATAAAATTCTGGTATTTATACTCTGTTTTGGTACTGTGACTGGTGCAATCATTTCATCCAAGACTCTAAGCTGTCAGATGTTTATTGTTTTTTGGCCCAGTGGCCGGGTTTGAAATTGTGTCCAAAATTTAATCTCACACTTGTTAAGTTTTACAATAAATATAGGCCAAGTGGCCTTTCAAAAACCTAAACCTTAGTGCAGTGAAGTTTTAGATATTTTCAGTTTAAATGTTCATCACATGGTTCAACTGCATCCCCCTCAGCAATGACTGAGGTGGGAAAGTAATCTGATGTTATTGTGGTAAAATCAATGTTTTTGTCCTAAACCATTATATTTGATCATCGCCACTTCCAAAAGGTTATTTACACGTGTACATTGTATACCATTAAATTTTAGTGTTTACAAATTTGGTACACATGCAAACAATAGTTACCTTTCTTCCACTTTCAGGTGTATCTACTCATCTGACGCAAACAACGCAAACAAGACAATCGTAACTTTTGGGAGTTTCCAAATTCAGTGGTGCATTTTATTTTCCTGTTTATATTTCATGGCCTTAATCAAAATTTCAGTTTTGTTTCGGAATGCATCCACCCATCTCCCAAATTTTAAATTTTCTATAATTTACTTATAAATTTCAATATTAGCATAAATAGAGTCTTTTGTTAATAATCCTTCATAACCTCTTAAAACTCCTCATAAGATTTGCAAGTGGGGCCGCGGGTGGTCTAGTGGTCAGCGTTCGTGACTGCCACCGGCACGTTAAACCGTCGGACCCTGGGTACTGCCCCCCGGTTAAAAATAAGGGTGTCTTCCTCTCCCTTTCTACTTCGCTTCCATGTAACTCTCCTATCAAACACTCTAGCCCAAATCTCCTCGCTTCCTATTTCTAGCTGTTGTTTAAGACCTGGGGTCAGACACTTCCTTCCTAAAATCCTCTACATATGATCTGATCATTTACAAGTGTCTTTTACTGACATGTATTTTGTTTAAAATTTGTTTTGAACCCAAATTTTTACATTAATATATGCAGTTCGAAACAATTATCAAATGAAAAGCTATGCTTAAGTAATAATTTTAGTGCAAATCAAAAGTTAACAAGTTAGTAAAATCATGCAATGCATTGATTATAATACGCTTTCCAACATACCAGAAATCATTACTCAAGTTATTACTCAAGTTATGAGGATAATGGCTGTGGAATAAATCTCGCTCCTGTGCCCTGACCTTTGATCCCCTTTCGATGATATTCAACAGAACCGGTTCAGTATATATCCGAAACAACATGATAACGTTTTGTCGCAATAGAAGCATTTTTACGTAAGTTATGATGCATAAGGG
Organism: Macrothele yani; assembly: GCA_039090855.1. Lineage (NCBI taxonomy): Eukaryota > Metazoa > Arthropoda > Arachnida > Araneae > Macrothelidae > Macrothele > Macrothele yani. The sequence goes on from CM077004.1 coordinate 48,905,122, forward strand.
CTATGGTATAGATCCCACTCCTGTGTCCTAACCTTTGACCCCATTTCGCCCATTTTGAACAGGATTCGTCCCCAGGCAGGCCCCTACAACATACTAACATTTCATCCAAATCGTAGCATTTTTACGTAAGTTACGATGCATAATGGCGATGGAAGTGATTCCGCTCCTATGTTCTGACCTTTGACCCCATTTCACCCATTCTCAATAGGGTTTGTCCCCAGGTAGTCCCCTACCACATACTAAAATTTCATCGAAATCAAACTGTTTTTACGTTAGTTATGACGCATAAGAGCAGTGGAATGGATCCTGCTCCTATGTCCTGACCTTTAAACCCATTTCGTTCACTTTCAACAGGGTTCCTTCCCAGGTGGTCCCCTACCACATACTAAAATTTCATCGAAATCGAAGGACTGTTACGCGAGTTATCGTGCGGACGGGCATACGCACACAACGCGGGACGTAATGAGGCAGATGATAATCACGACCATCTGCTCGAAAGAGTGTGACGTTATAAAACTTTAATAGGATCCACACACAACGCGTGACGTAATGAGACAGATGGCGTGACCGCGCGCCAACATCTCAATCGCGAGCTTGTTACGTCTTAAGATTTCTAAGCATGCGTAACATTATACAACGCCATGTCACTGAAAACGTGGTGATTCGGGGTGGTTATTTAACCCACTAAACGAAATTTCCTGAAGTCGAGATCAAGCTAAATCGATTTCTGGTACCAGAAAACGGTAGGTTAACGACTTTCATCAAAATCCTTAGGGCTGTTTTCAAAATAAAAGTTTCATAGATACAAGAATTGCTCCTTTAAGGTGGACGTCAAGTAATTTTGCTTCCTATGCTTCAAATGGAAAAACTTCTGTATACATTTTCTTCACAATTAATGCGTTCCCAAGGATAAAAATTTGAACATCGAATAAAATAGCTTCATTTTATAACTTGGAATACTTAATATTTCCTAAAACATAACCATAATTATTCAATCCAACATTTATTTGTCTACTGAGGTCATCAAAGTTTAGGTCGTGCCATCTTTTTTCTGGTTTCAACACCACCAAAGGAAAGGTTATTAGTTTTTAATATAATTATGGTTATGTTTTAGAAAATGTTAAGTATTCCAAGTTATATTATGAAGTTATTTATAATCGATGTTCAAATTTCCATCCTTGGGAACACACTAACTGTGAAGGAAATGTGTAGAAACGTTTTTCCATTGGAAATATAGGAAGCAAAATTACTTGACGTCCACCTTAATAGTGTGGGATAAGGGCGATGGAATGGATCCCGATCCTATGTCCTGACCTTTGACTCCATTTGTTCCATTTTCAATAGGGTTACTCTCCAGGTGGTCCCCTACCACATACTAAAATTTCATCGAAATCGAACCATTTTTACGCACGTTATGACGCATAAGGGCAATGGAATGCATCCCGTTCCTATGTCCTGACCTTTGACCCCACTTCACCCATTTTCAATAGGGGTCGTCCCCAGGTGGTCCCCTACCACATACTAAAATTTCATTGAAATCGAACCATTTTTACGTGAGTTATCATGCCGACAGACGGACGGACGGAAAAAGCTGGAGCATATACGCTTCTTCAACCTACGGTTGGAAAGCGTAAAAAAGGGCTGTTCAACCTTTTATTTTGTGACTATTAACATTTTATTCTTAACTGTTTCTATGTGCCCACAAAGTACTGTTGTTGAAATTAAAGCCCAATTTAATTCATGAGATAAAAAATAAAAAATCGTTTTTTACGCTTTCCAACCGTAGGTTAAAGAAGCGTATATGCTCCAGCTTTGTCTGTCCGTCTGTCGGCACGATAACTCGCGTAAATATGGTTCGATTTCGATGAAATTTTAGTATGTGGTAGGGAACACCTGGGGACGAACCCTATTGAAAATGGGTGAAATGGGATCAAAGATCACGACTTACAGTAGCGAACAAAATTATTTGGCGAAACACTTTTTCGACCATAATTCTTTTTCTGCACCAAATCCGATCATTTTGGGATATGATATGTGTTGATTCGTGGGTAACAATGCCGCGTACTTTGTATTTCGCTCAGAGCGAATTTGTCGTTCGAAATGGGCCACATTCAAGAGTCGCCAATTATTACGCATTTGCTTGCTGCATGTATTAATGTTTTTTTGTGATTTTTCTGGGTTTTGTGATGTGTAGTGTGATAATAAGTCAATCTTAGGTTTTCAGAAATGGGTAAAAAGGTGGATATCCCTGTTGGAGCTCGCCAGGCGGCCGTGAACCTGATGGAATCCGGAATACGCGTCACCGACATTGCGAGGGCTCTGAAGATCCGACACCAGTCCATTTCAGCTATCCTGCAACGTTATAAGAAGACTGGAACCGTCGAGAACAGTCCTCGATGAGGTAGGCCTCGTTCCACTGCGTTGCGTCAGGATAGACGCATCCTCCGTCGATCTCGTGCTGATCCCACCTTGACTGCTGTGGACATCGCCGCCAAATTCCGTGACAGAGACGACCTGAACGTCAGCCGAATGACCATATCCCGTCGTCTCATTGCTGGTGGATTGAATGGAAAACGCCCCGCCAAGAAACCACTCATCGGAGTCAAGAATCGACGAGCCAGAGTCGCGTTTGTGCGCCGTTATCGACACTGGAAAGCGGCGGACTGGAGTAAGGTGCTTTTCACCGATGAGAGCAAGTTCAACTTGTTTGGAAGTGATGGCATCCGATACGTACGACGTCCGTGTGGCCAGAGATTCAACCCCCAGTTCATTCAGCCGACTGTCAAGCACGGAGGAGGATCGCTCATGGTTTACTGCACCTTCTCTCGCAATGGAATGGGCTCCATCATCAATATTGACGGAATAATTACCGGCCAGAGCTACACGAACATGCTCATAAACGATGTCTTCCCATGGGAAAACCAGAACATGCCACCCGGATGGATCATGCAGCAAGACAACGACCCTAAGCACACCTCCAGAGTAGCAAAGGCAGCCTTCCAGCAGCAACAGGTTGCACTTCTAGACTGGCCAAGCCGATCTCCAGACTTCAACCCCATCGAGCACATGTAGGAGGAGCTGGAGAGACAATGTGCGAAGAAAACCTGCCGGAATAGGGCCCAGAAGTTCGACCAGCTGTCTGCAGAATGGGCGCGAATTCCGCAGGTCACCGTCGAGAAGTTAGTGGACTCGATGCCGGCCCGTTGTGCAGCTGTTATTAAGTCTCGTGGTTATCCCACTAAGTATTAGTTATTGTTTTGTCGTTTTCTCGTACTTTTTTTCTTTTATCGTTGCATTAAATGAATGTGATACACACCTACTTTGTTGGTCAATTTGTATGATCTTTGCGATTAAGCTCGGTACCTGATCTGTGTTAAGGTTTATGATCCATCTGCATATGGGTCGTGTTTACAACTGAATAACACATATCATATCCCAAAATGATTCGATTTGGTCCATCAGAAAAAAAAGATGGTCGAAAAAGTGTTTCGCCAAATACTTTTGTTCGCTACTGTAGGAGCGGGATTCATTCCATTGCCCACATACGTCATAACTTGCGTAAATATAGTTCGATGTCGATAAAAGTTTTGTATGTTGTAGGGTCCTACCTGGGGATAAATCCTATTAGAAATGGGCGAAATGGGGTCAAAGGTTAGGAGACAAGAGTGTGATCTATTCCATAGCACTTATGCATCATAACTTACGTAAAAATGCTTCGATTGCGACAAAACTTTGTTATGTTATTTCGGAGGTACACTAAACCGGTTCTGTTGAATATCATCGAAATGGGATCAAAGGTCATGGCACAGGACCGAGATTTATTTCACAGCCATTATTCTCATAACTTGAGTAATGATTTCTGGTATGTTGGAAAGCGTATTATATAATCAATGCATTGCATGATTTTACTAACTTGTTAATGTTTGACTGAAATTAGTTTCCTTTATACATTTTATACCTCTCGATTAAAAATTCACACATCATTATAGTTTGCGAAAATTGGATACGTATTTACAACTAAAGCTCGTTAAAAAATGCTCAGTAATTTTGTATCCTTGAGGTAGTCGTCTGAATTTACATCTTGATGGTACTCTTGTAAAACTGTCAGACAAACTGTTAAAGTGGGGAAATTTCGTAGTAAAAGGGGAAATTTCAGAAAAGTTTGTGGGAATCTTCATTTTGAATTCTTGGCTTTAATGAGCTACAGGAACGATAGTTTCAAGGCGTACTGTTTCCAGAAGACTTTGCGAACAATGCCTTCATGCAATGAGACCAGTTATTTGTTTCACTCTAACTTTTAACTCAGCTTGCTTAAAGTGGGGGTGACAACGTCACACTTGGAGTCCAGACTAATGGCCGAATGTTCTTTTTACAGATGAACCGCGATTCAGCTTGATTCACGAGGTATTCTCATCTGGAGAGAACTAGGAGCCCTCAATAGTCCCACTAACATCAAATAAAGGGACTAGAGAACCAGGAGTTTCAATAGTCCCTCTAACATCAAATAAAGGGACTAGAGAACTAGGAGTCTCAATAGTATCTCTAACATCAAATAAAGGTATCAGAAAACCAGGAGTACCCAATAGTCATTCTAAAATCAAATAAAGGGACTGGAGAACCAGGAGCCCTCAATAGTCCCTTTAACATCAAATAAAGGGACTAGAGAACCAGGAGTCTCAATAGTATCTCTAACATCAAATAAAGGTATTAGAAAACCAGGAGTACCCAATAGTCATTCTAACATCAAATAAAGGGACTGTAGAACCAGGAGCCCTCAATAGTTCCTTTAACATCAAATAAAGGGACTAGAGAACCAGGAGTCTCAATAGTATCTCTAACCTCAAATAAAGGTATTAGAAAACCAGGAGTACCCAATAGTCATTCTAACATCAGATAAAGGGACTGTAGAACCAGGAGCCCTCAATATTCCCTTTAACATCAAATAAAGGGACTAGAGAACCAGGAGCCCTCAATAAACATTCTAACATCAAATAAATGATGCCATTTCTCCAATTACGATGTACTTTAACCACAGCAGCACGCGAACAGTTCGCAAACTGCGCTCTTTCAGAAATACTGCCACCTTTGGCCCGAAAGCCGATAATCATTCTTTTTTTGCAAGTCTGATAAATCGCTCCTTTTATCCATGACAGCAGCGAGTGATATGTTTTGAGATTGCCTACAACACACTTTATATACCCTTCAAGCCAGCTCACGGCACGTGCCTTCTTTCATTGGCTACGCGCTGTTGTCGTCAAAAGTAGGAGGTGGTCACATTAATGTGACTCAACTGTGTATAAGCACATGTAAACATACACGAAGACATCGACTCTCACAGAAGCATTTACGCAAGATCACTAACTTCTTATTCACTTCTCAATTACGCATCTGTCTATCTGAGTTTGCGCTTCGTCTCCTCTTTCCTCGAGGCTCAATCGGAACCAAAACCATTAGCGCACCGCAGTTGCTGATCTTACGTCATCAACTATCCAGGAACAATCGCCAGCGGCTGTGCTGCCTCTGCTAAGTACAAGTTTCAACCACCCTAAAGTCGGCTTATACGCACATAAGGTCCTGCTGTGTACTTGGTGGGATATGCGCGGAGTGTAGTGTTTTATATTTGAGCTGCTGCCGGAAAACACCACGATCACTGCCGATGTGTACCAGCTTACATCGAAACAATCAGCACGCATAGCTTACATCGAAACAATCGGCACTGCTGAACTGCAAGGGCGTCCTCTTACAGCAGGTCTTACCTCACACCGCACGGGTGACCTGTCACAAGATCGGGGACCTGGGCTGGAAGCTGCTGTAGCAGCCAGCCTATTCCCCGGACATTGTCCCAAGCGACTACCATCTTTTCCGGTGGTTGCATCATTTTCTAGATGAACAGCGGTTCACCAACCGCGACGAACGCGTATTTACTCACTTCCTTTTTTTCCCCCTATGTCGAACGCGCACTTACTTCTTTGCGTCCCAGCCGCCACCATTCTACAGGGACGATATCCAACAGCTGCCCAGACGATGGGAGTTGGCCGTGGCAAAAGATGGCGACTACATTTTGGACTGATTTGTACTTGTATATTGGCACTTTTCTGTTGTTCTTGCATTTGAGGACAATATTTCCCTTCCAACCCAATACCTCGTATCTATATGCATGACAAAGTACACCTTTTCCGTAATTGAAGGTGTGGAGAAGGACGTCTTACTACAGATGTCACACGCATATGTATGATGACGAACATTTTACAGCATGCATGTATGACAACGATCTTTCATCGCCGAATCATTTCCGCGATCGGACTGTTGGTATACATACACTGAATGGACAAATTATTATAATTACCCCGATAACGATATGTAAAGCAGAAGTGTCTGGTAATGCTTATAAATAGAATAGGTTTCTACCTACGAGAAACCAGGCACAGAAAAGTAATCATTGGTAAAGGCAGCGACGTAAGTTATTTTGATCGTAGCCAGATAGTAGCTGCAAAGACCGGTTGTCCGATCACTACAACTCCTGAAATTTTGATATTTTCATGTTAGGCCGTGCATGCCAAGATTACGTTAAATATGCAGAAACTTCCAACAGACGGAAGAAATTTGCCCGTAAACGTGTAATTGACTCTCGAGTTGTGGGCGGACTGTCCCGCATTGTTCCAAGGAACGGCACGAGTACCGCGGAACAGATGACACCGGAATTGAACGACGTCATGTCCACAAGCAAGCTTGTGCACAAAGACTATCCGCTATACCATGGAAAAATTAGGTTATGACAGTCGACGTCCGCATCGTGTCTCCTTGTTGACTGCAAGGCATCGTAAAATTTCACTACTGTCTTCAAAAGCCTATCGGAACTGGGATGTGGAGGACTAGAAGCACATCATCTGGCTGACGAATCATGGTTTCAACTCTATCACGCCGATGGGAGGGTGCGTGTGTGGCGTAAACCACACAAAGCGATAAACACAGCTTGCTCTTTGGAAGTCATAGAAGCGATACACCCAGCTTGCTCACTGTAAGTCATAGTAGCTATACACACAGCTTGCTCATTATAAGTCATAGAAGCGATACACTGAGCTTGCTCATTGGAAGTCATAGAAGCGATACACTGAGCTTGCTCATTGGAAGTCATAGAAGCGATACACCCAGCTTGCTCATTGGAAGTCATAGAAGCGATACACCCAGCTTGCTCATTGGAAGTCATAGAAGCGATACACTGAGCTTGCTCATTGGAAGTCATAGAAGCGATACACCCAGCTTGCTCATTGGAAGTCATAGAAGCGATACACCGAGCTTGCTCATTGGAAGTCATAGAAGCGATACACACAGCTTGTTCATTGGAAGTCATATAAGCGATACACACAGCTTGCTCATTGGAAGTCATAGAAGAGATGCACACAGCTTGCTCATTGGAAGTCATAGAAGCGATACACACAGCTTGCTCATTGGAAGTCATAGAAGCGTTATACACAGCTTGCTCATTGGAAGTGATAGAAGCGATACACGCAGCTTGCTCATTGGAAGTGATAGAAGCGATACACACAGCTTGCTCATTGGAAGTCATAGAAGCGATACACACAGCTTGCTCATTGGAAGTCATAGAAGCGATATACACAGCTTGCTCATTGGAAGTCATAGAAGCGATACACACAGCATGCTCATTGGAAGTAATAGAAGCAAGTGGAAGCGGAGTAACAGTTTGGAGTGCGTTCGCAGGGGCTTCCTTGCGGCCGCTCGTACCCGTTGAGGTCTCCGTCACGAGCATCCTCATCGGCCATTTGCAACCGTTCAAAATTATTCTTTATCCGCACCATGACGCTATCTTTTAACAGGAGAACACCACACCGCATTCTTCCCGATTGGTTACCAATTGGCTCCAGGAGCATTAAAGTGAATTTATCACACTCAAGTGGCCTCATGGATCGCCCGATCTCAACCACATTGAGAATTTGTGAGACGAATTGGAAAGATCTGTTCAATCCCGCGAACCATCACGGACAACTGTGAATGATCTGCGACAGGCGATCCTCCCTTCATGGGCATCAATACCAACTCCGTGTTTTCAACACCTCGTTGAGTGCTTACATCTAGATGTTGTTGTGAGAGTAAAAGGTGGAGCAACACGTTATTGGGGTATACAATAATTTGTCCATTCAGTTAATATGTATGGCAACTAATGTGTCACTACAGACTTGTATATATAGGAAGCAACACATTTCGCGCCGTACCTCTACGTAACAGCGCCAAGGTCTTACTGCAAACCTTTACGTATGATGAAGAACGTTCCACTTGCGTAAACATGACGACCTTTCTGCTGCACATGCGTAATCATGATCTTAAACATGTGAATTAACATTTGAATTCTACCAGAGATTTCTTTTGAGAAATGGATTTTTTTCGATCGAAGAATTTCCAAACATTGTGTGTATACATTATTTCCCCCTCACGAATCTAAAAGAATGGCTTTCGTAAAGACCTAAAGACCTTTAAGGAGCATTTATTTTCTTGAAAGAAAGACTAAACGGAATAGCAGAAAACGAGAATGCCTAAAGGAATCTCAAGTTACATATACATCGGTGAAAACGTTTCGAAATATGGTCGGATTTTTCTCCTAAATATATATGCCCAAAATGGGCTAGCATGCTTTGTCTTGTTCTATGGCTACATACCGCCAGTGACATCGGATCCCCTTAGGTTGTTTTCTAAGAGCTACTGAGCGAAGGCTTCTAGTGGGCTTAAAATAACATGTCCTTTTTCAGAAAAATGAACCTGCCGGTATAACAAGATGAAAAAAAAAAGAGCAGACGGCAAATAAGTGCTGCTTCTAAAATATATATTTTCAAAAGCAGATATTCTGTCATCATCATTATTACTATGCTACTATTGCGCAGAAATGGGAAGTGTTTTACTTACAAACGGTCGTTGTGCAAAATAAACTGAGAAGTCGAAAGAAATGTCAATTCAAAATGCGTAGAAAAAGCTTTCTTCCTTTTTTTTTTCAACTGAAATATTAGCTAACGATAGTTCTAGGAAAAGCAAAGACAAATTGAAATACGTTGGCAATAAAAGGTGCATTGGAAGCACGATGTGTGTCAAAAAATAGAAATACGCCTCGTTGAAATATTTCGGAGTAATTTCTTTCTGATTTTTTTATCAGGTAAAATCAGTGTAAGTGATAAAATGTTAACCCAGGCTTCCCCATCAAATTATCTCATGCAGTAGGATTCCGTTTTCTAAAATGGGCGAAATATAAACCACGCGTTAGCAAGAAAAATTTCCAACGTGGAATGTTAATTGACGGCTGTGTGTGTGCGTATGTGTCTAATAAAAGTTTAAGAGAATTTTCCGTTTCTAATTAAATTTTACGAGAATTTTCCGTTTCTAATTAAATTTTACGAGAATTTTCCGTTTCTAATTAAATTTTAAGAAACTTATCCGTTTCTAATTAAATTATAAGAGAATTTTCCGTTCCTAATTAAATTTTAAGAGAATTATCCGTTTCTAATAACATTTTAAGAGAATTTTCCCTTTCTAACAGTGAAAAAAGTGTGTCTGTGTGTATGTTTCAGTTCCTCTGTGCGTGACACTTCTCGAAAACATGAGGACAAAAAAAAAAAAAAAAAAAAAAAATGAAGCGAGGGAGAGGGAGAGAGAGAGAGACAGAGATAAGTGTGATTCCGTCAAGTGTCGGTAGAGTTTAGCATGTTATACGCTATTCTACATTCGCGCAGAACTCTCCATAGAACTGAAAATCCTAGTGATGGTTGTGTCCCGATTCAAACAGTACCATGTATGAACAGTAGAACCCGCTAATAACGAGGAGCTCGGGAAAGATGGACAATCTCGTTAAATCCGGTAGCTCGATAAGTACATTTTGGGGTGAAGAATCCCACGATGTAAAATACACTGCAGAGCAATTGCATTAGAGACAGCTGGCGTTATGCAAATGTGGCGCTGTGGGAGGTCCTGTAAACGAAAACGACATGACGTATGCAGCGATCCGACAATATAGGGGTTATGCGACGGGAATCAGTAAGAGTCGGACGCAGTATGGGTAAGACCAAGGATCTAAGTGGAGTTGATCGTGGGCAAATTGTCGGGGCCCAGCGAATGGGTCACTCCATCTCGGAAGTCGTGCAGGCACTGGGATTTTCACGAGCCACTGTGTCACGGGTGCACCGTGAGTACATCGAATTCGGTAAAACCATCACTGCAAAGGCAAACTGCCGTGGACAACAGCGTGCGGATGAGCGGGGTCATCGTCGGCTAGCTCGCATTGTAACAGCGGATAGACAGGCCACAGTGCAAGAAATCATTCGCCAATTTAACGCTGGTGCACAAAAACGTGTAAGCAGCCACACCATCCAGAACCATCTCCTCGCTATGGGGTACAGAAGCCATCATCCCACGAGGGTACCGCTGCTGACCGCACATCACAGGGTGCAAAGATTAGCATGGGCGCGGGAACATCGCCACTGGACCCTAGACATGTGGGAAAATGTTGCCTGGACTGATGAGTCGAGATTCCCGTTGGTACATGCGGATGGCAGGATACGAGTACGGCGCAAACCACATGAAGCGATGGATCCTTCTTGCCAGCAGAGTACTCTTCAAGCTAGTGGGGGTGGCATTGTCGTCTGGGTACTGTTTACGTGGACTGAAATGGGACCCCTGGTACGTGTGACATCGTCCCTCACAGGTCAACGCTATCGGGATATTGGACGCCCATTTGCTCCCGTTTGTGCGTCTTCAACATCTCACTGGGGACTTCATACTACAACAAGACAATGCCCCGTGCCATCGCTCCCGAATTGTATCCGAATTGTTGGATGAACACTCCACCGACGTGACCTCGCTTCCTTGGCCAGCTAGGTCTCCTGACCTCAATCCCATCGAGCACGTCTGGGATGCCATTGAGAGAGATGTTCGGGGCTCTGACCCCACTCCATGAAATCTTCGTGAACTGTGGGAGCTTGTTAAGGGGTCGTGGATCCGTATGGCTTCCCAATGCTTCAGGTGTCTTGTCAAATCCATGCCGAGACGAATCGCGGCCGTCATCAGGACGAAAGGTGGTGTTACACGTTACTAGACAGGTATCTCTAATTCAATTGCTCTTCAGTGTATATTAGACAGCAGATATTATTTGTAGACTGTAGAAAAGTGAAGTTTTTTTTTCAGATGAAGCAGTCTTTCAGCAGTTTGTATCGCATACATGACACGTCTGACATTCAGAAGGAAAGAGATTTGATGAGAAATACACAGCTGCTGCCATGAAATATCCTTTGAGCCAGACGACATGGGGTGTTATGAAATACAAAGTTGCTACCTGAAATATCCTTTAAGCCAGAAGACATAAGATGTTGTCAGCTGCCCTAGTGTGAAAACAGTAATTCGTCGGTGTCAGGGATTGAACTCCAGTCTCCTCGCTCCGGAGTGAGTTGCGCTAACCGACTAAACCAAACCGGCGAAAATATTTCGCTGCAGATTTGTCGTCTTGACATGTTCTTCACCTCTGTAGTACGTCACACTATGTCTATGGAAATGTTACAGAAAAAGCTATCACTTCATACGAAAAAAAAAAAAGCAGCCATTGAAGCCATAAAGCACTTTTGGTGTAAGGAAATACTGTAAAATCTGTGTTGGTGGTCAGTCGCATTCCGCGATCACTAAGAGGTCTCTATTTGGCGGCCACCCGCAGAACTCGTGCATGGTCAGCCATTTTTGAAACGCATAAGAAAATATACCTGCATTTCGTGGTCACCAAATGCGGAACTTGTAGAAAAATCTTGATTGGAAGTTTTAGAAAGATGACGAAAAGCCCGTGAGTTTAAGAACATGAAACTCTTTTTCTTTTTCTCTTTGTCACCACCCTTTAGGCGATTGTGAATAGTGAGTGGTGATCTGTTAAATTCTTAGAATTTCGTTGGTAGACGATATGGTTTTCTGTTAATTAGTGTACGCGTTTTCAATCTTTAATTGTCCTAAATGAAAGCGTGAAGACCACCTAGGACTTCATATCCCTTATCCCAGAGAACTTAGCCTTCTTACATAGCGGCCGTACTGTTTGAGCAGGCTTGAATATCCGCTCCAGATAGTAAAAACCGTCTTTAAGTAAGAGAAAAGATGGGAGAGTAGAATGGTTTCAAAGCTCAACCAGAGTAATGAGGCTATTGCGTTCGGCATCTCCTTACCTTCTATTTCTTCCCGCAGAACATGCGGTAAGATCTCCAGGCTTGCGACAACGTACGTCTGTTGCAAACACTTTACTTCAATCCTAAGTCTTAATCCTGGCTCTTAGTGAGAGATTTAGTGAATAACATTCCAAAAACACAAAATGGTATTAAGAAAGAACCAGTAGTTTACACAAGGATGTATTAAGAAACGGTGGTCTTTTTTGTAGCACGTCTCTTGTAAAAAAAGATCGTGCTTATGTTATCGGTTTGTCCCTCCGCCCGTCCGCCTATGGACATCATATTTCTGCAACTATTAGTCCTATTTGAAAAATTATTTTTGCATTGGGAAGCTTGAGACGAGCGAATGACAACCCTTGCAATCAGGGTTTCTCTGATGCATTTTTTCGCCGCTAGAGGGCGTAAATGCAGATGATATCGAATTCAAAAAGCATTTTATTCTATATCTTTGTTTCTAAACCTCCGAATGAATTTTTTTTCTTCCTTTCGATGCCATTTATAACGAAAATTATTTTTTGCATAGTTTCTTTTTCAAGTAATTTATAGATTTTCCGCTAGGGGACGTAAAGTCAAATTCCGTTTTTCCCGATATGTATGCTTGTCCGATTTGAAAAATTCTTCCTGTATCAGTAACAGCTCTTCGTGTGGAATGTTTTGCATATAATTTCTAATTTTCAATGTCAAATATTTTGGTCACCACTGGGCGTGAGTGTCTATTTCTGTTTCTGATGTATTTACAGCAAAATCTAAGCTTCTTAAAACTCGATTGAAAGAATTCTTTCGTGGACCGATACCGCAAACCTCGGAAAACCTTTTGAGATACCTCTTGCTTAGAATAGTGCATATTTTTCGCGCCAGGAGTGTAGATGTATATCTTACTTTTGTCGATACATCTGCTTTTAAGAGTCCGATATAAAAAATACTTTCTTTGTTGGAGAGCGTTTCCCGCGCGAAATGTTTCTCATATAATTGGAAATTTTTCTTAGTGCACAAGTTTGCCACTTGAGGGCGTAAGTTCACGTTTCCGTTTATAGCACTATCTGAGAGACTAAAAACCCGACTTAAAAAATTATTTTTCGGTTAGATACTACTAACATAAAAACATTTTGCTTGTATTTTTTTCCCAAACGAATGGAAAATTTCGCCGCTAGGGGGTGCTAATATTTTACCTGATTTTCTTAATATCTCTGCTTCTAAATGTGTGATTTAAAAACTTCTTTAAACACAGGATACCATTTACCTTGAGGAGCACTTTAGGTATTTGAAGAGTTTTGTAGTTCACAGTTCTGTCGCTAAGTGGTGCTTGTGTACTTCTGTTTGCAACTGTATCTCTGCTCCTAAAAACTCTATTGAGAAATTTCTTTTTTTCTGTTGTATCCCATTCGCTACAGATTTCCCGCTAGGGGGCGTAAAGTTCAAAGCTTTTTCTAACTATCTCTGCTTCCAGGAGACTATTTGAAAAGTTATTTTCCTTAGCAAATCTATCTCCATGAAGAATATGTTTCGTTTACTTTCAACTTTTCCATAATGCAAAATTGTTCCGCTATAAGGCGTAGAATTACATCATCTTTCCTCCTATATTTCTGCTTTTGACTGTTCGATTTGAAAATCTTTTTGTCTCTGTTGCTCCTACTGATATGAGAAACTTTTTGTGTATCATTTGTTAATTTTCGTAACACACTGTTACGACCCACCCCCATTAATTGTGGAATTAATAAGCGTGGTGAAAGTATTAAACTAGGTAGGCATTAATTGTTTTTTTGGTTTCACCAGGGCTTTGTAGGAACTTAAAGAAAGGAAAAAAATAGATCAGAAGCGAAAGCGTTATTCGGGTCAAGGGTGGGGAGGATGTAAGTTGCGTCCCACGCACGTGCGTTTTAGACAATTTCGTTAATGCGTTTCGGTCGTAAAGAGGCGAGAAGGCATGTTGTAGACTAAACAATTTGAAAAGGTTTCTAAGCGACCATGGAAGGCACCGACTGACGTTTAAGTGAGGTAGGTGGCAAAAGGTGAATGTATTAACGTAAAGTTGTCAAGTGAAGTGTATCTCAGAGATTATTGCTTTGTGTGTGTGGCCCGCAATTCCGCTCGATATTTGCGACAAGAGAACAAAGAGGCAGTTGCTTGGTATGATCTCAGACGTGAAAGACCTGGTGCTACAGTTTTGGCAAGAGAAGCAGCGAATCTCCCGCACTTTGAAAAATGGGGGTTAGCAACTCGATAGATTAGGAATAGACAAAGTTTGCCGTGAAGGAAGCGGAATGCTGGTATCCGCGTGTGAAAGTAGCAGAAAAGAAAGTGCAGGGCGAGGAAGATACCGTCAAAGTACCGAAGCCGGAGCGAGTTAAAGAAACCTTCGAGCTGATGGTTTAAATGTAAAGCGCATCTTGGAAAATAAAGCAGGACACAGTAACGAAATTTTCCAACAAAATGGGTCATTGACCCTCAACAGAAAGAGTAAGAAACGCAGAGAGAGAGTGCCACGAACGGCTAAGTGACCTCCTTTCATCTCTCGCAGCTACGGCGCTGCAGAGACTTCAAAAATAAACGAAGTTCCATCAACGTAAAGAAGTGTGTGTGTGTTTCAACAGCATGTGGGTGACTGTGATGTTCCCAATCCTACGAGGCAGCGTCTTCTCATTATTTTTTGGATACCACTTTCGCGGCATCAAATTGTTAAGTACTTTTATTTACTTATATTTACGACCCGAAAAGAAAAAAATAATAATGGCCGAGAAACTGAGACAAATTTTGCTTGAGCAATTACATTATGTAGTGAACTGAACTGGTCAACTGTTAAGTACTGAACGGTGAATTTATAAACTCTATAATTAGAATTAGATTTCGGTCAAAAAGGATCCAGAACTTCATAATAGCAGTCAACTAATTGTAAGCATATTGGAGACATAATTAATAACCTATTAAATGTTTATGTTAAGTGCAGTCAGGTCGGATTCATGACTCATTATTTTTGGTGCACGAGTGTGGTTAATTATTTAAGTGTTTGCCCATATACCTTGATTTGTCTTTGCGCTACACCTTACCTTGATGTAGTGAAAGTGGAATTAAAAAGAAATTAGTAGCTCGACGCACGTGCAACATTTGTGTCAAGCGGTGGTTTCTACCCTCGCTCGGCACGAACACAACAATAATTTTATCCGCTTCTGGAAGTAAGTAGCTGTTTCTACATATTTCTAGATGTTTTATCGATTGTAGAAATCCGGTTAATTTCTTTTCTAACCGGTTGCATTGTCTTTGAATTACTTTGATAAATTTAATTCGTGTCAGAAAGGATTCAAAAGACGTCCTCATTATAACCGAGAATTCGGCGTCATCTTTCTTGTTCATTTTATATTTAAGTGGGAAGGGGAGATATTTTGGAAAATCGAACCACTCTGTTTCGAGGTCACCTGTCAAGACGATAATTTTCCCACAGAACCGTAGATGACCTTTTTACAGAGGTTTTAGTGTATCCCGTGAGTTCGGCAAATTCTTCATTTTTAGCATTCCACACCATATTTAAGCAGTAATTCGGAATAAAGGAGGCCATATCAAATATTAAATCTGAATAATTTTGAGCCATTTTTCTTAAAAAATCTCCGAGTGAATATATATTCTGTGTACATTTTTGAAATATATCTTCGAAATACTTACTGTGCATGTTTAAATATTTCGCTGAAAATGTAAAAAATGTTCGTCTTTTTCAAATGTCTGTACCTCAGACGGAATATGTTATGGAAATATGTGTATCTTTAGCATGATTTTCTTTATTAGATACTTATATAATTTTTTCTTGGATGACTTGTAAAAGTGAGGATACTTTGCACGTAAAGAGTATCGTATAAGATATATGAACTAACGGACAGAACAAAGAAGAAAACGCTTGTAGGGCTTTTGTCCGACTTTTACAGGAAAAAAGAATACATTTTTTCAATATGAATCTTGCACGCGAACGCATGATAGAAAGGCAGATAAAATATTGCGGTTAAAACGCCTTTTTCAGAAACATACACAAGAGATCCTACCAGCAAACCAGAACGTTAAATGCTACACATACAGAAACAACATAGTAAAATTATGCTGTAATTTTTCACTCACAGATTAAAGAAAAATTCAGGTCTTTGCGCCATTTTCATAAAACATTTGAGTGGTTTCGAACTTGCGCTTGGTGCAATGTCAGAAGCTAGCAACTTATAAAGAAATAATTTTCAGAAACGCACGCTCTCTGCTGTTGCCTAGTCAAACTGCCCCTGACCAAGACGCCAAAGAAGTTTTCTTAATGAAGCTGTCCCCCGCGGACTAATTTTTAAATGACTTTGTTAAAAGTGTTGTTTATTGCTCCTCTGTTTCTATTTTCGTTTTCTATTTTCCTATTCTAATTGCAATTTCTTGCCCGTAGTTTGACGACCGCTATGTGTTATCCCGTGGGACTGTTTTCTCGCTTAGTTTACATAAACCCAAAGAACTGAATAGAAGTTCTGGATGAAATTAATCATACTTAAGTATACAGTTACGACAGGCCAAAAAACTTGACTCAGAGATGGGAGATTGCCCCCTATGTATTTATTCAGAACGCAATGCTGTCGTGGATCATAGGCTTTACATCAGATACATAGAAAACAATTATTTAGAAGTTTTTGTAAGGGTACATTCAATGCGTTGCAGTAAATAACTATAAGGATGACGACAACATGGGAATGAAAATTTTTAAGACGTGAAGGAGAAATTATTTTTTGATGCTCAAACGGAACAATCGCAGATAACTAGTGAAATAGCTACAGAAACCGGTATGCAGAATGAGCTGCAGCAGTTATTAATGTACACTAATATGTGTAATGTAAAAATTTATCATATTTTGTAGTTAACCTGATAGTCATTATAACATCGAAACTAGCGCTACAATAACTACATGACGGGAACAACTTTATTATATATGTATCATCATCATCATTGTCAACCATTATCGATCCCCTGCTGGACGAAGGTCTCCCCACGTTTCTTCCACAACGGTCTGTCTTGTGCCAGTCTCTTCCATGATACTCTCGCATACTTTACATTCCAGCTGCCGGAGACTGAGGGCCAAGATTTAAGTTGTGGAGTCATTTTTGAGGGGTTTGGCCATAACTCACCACGCTGGCCAAGCGGGTTGGTGAGTATGGGATAGCATTTCCGCTAATCCCGATGGTATAGTTATACCGCTATTCAGCGGTCGCCAGAGCCCCTTTAGTGGGAACAGGATGCACCACGAGAAGTCAGGGTTGACATTTGTCAAGGAGAGGCTGTAGTATATTGCGCATCCGTTGACCTTACATCCATATATATATATATATACACTATCTACCAACAAGTAATTGGACACCCCTGCAATCGACGATATCTGCGGTCCTGATACACGTCACGGCCGCCGCCGTAAAATATCGTGTGGGAAACAACAACGCAACCAGTCGCATGCAAGATGCCACGCAGTTCGGAGCTCTATGATTTCGAGAAAGGTGTAATCCTAGGGTATCACAGAAATGGACGATCTATACGTGACATATCCAGCGAGTTGAAGTACCCAAAATCGACAGTGGCCTACGTGATTGGCAAGTGGAAGATGAGAGGTGACTGTCGGAATGTTCCCCGACCCGGCAGACCCACAAAACTGGGAGTTAGAGACCGACGGGTGCTGGCCAGAGAAATTCGGAAGAACAGCACCAAATCGATGTGCCACATCCGCGAGGAGTTTCAACAGGCATCCGGGAGTGTTCTTTCGATGCATACCATCCGTAAGAAAGCCCATCTGCTCGGTTATCATGGACGTGCTGCCGCCAACAAGCCTTTGATCACCAAGTACAATAGCGCTGCTCGGCTAACGTGGTGCAAAGAACGTCGACACTGGACCGTTGAACAGTGGAAACAGGTTCTCTGGTGCGACGAATCAATGTTCACCCTCTACCGTTCTGATGGCAGGGTCTGGGTTTGGCGTCTGCCAGGAGAACGCTTCCTGCCGGAATGTATTGTGCCAACTGTGAAGTTCGGCGGCGGTGTAATAATGCTATGGGGGTGTTTCTGCTGGTATGGCACGGGACCCTTGGTCACTATTCCTGGTAGACTCAACGCCGAGACCTACTGCACCATTTCGGATGACCATGCGTTTCCTACGTTGTGGCAGTTTTACGAGGTGGACCCATGTTACTTTCAGGATGACAATGCCACCTGTCATGTTGCGAGGTCCACCATGGCTTGGTATGGTGACATGGCGGATAATCGAATGGACTGACCTGAGCAGAGCCCGGATCTTAACCCTATCGAGCACCTCTGGGACGAGTTGGAGCGTCGACTTAAGTGGTGCACCTACCGTCCGAAATCGGTGAAGGAACTGACCTGTCTTCTCCAAGCCGAGTGGAAGAGAATACCGCTAGCCGTCGTACAACGCCTAGTTCAGAGTATGCCCCGGACGGTTGCAGCTGTCATCGCCGCTCGTGGAGGCTCCACCAACTATTGAAGGTGAATAAACTTCGTTTTCCTTTGCTATCACAGGTGTCCAATTACTTGTTGGTAGATAGTGTATATATCATCATCATTGTCAACCATTATCAATCCAATGCTGGACGAAGGTCTCCCCAAGTTTCTTCCACAACGTCTGTCTTGTGCCAGTCTCCTCCATGTCACTCCCGCATACTTTCGAATTTCATCCACCCATCTCCCATGTGGTCTTCTTCTGGGTCTTTTCCTGTTCTTTAGAATCCAATCTAAAATTCAGTTGTCCATCGATGGACTGTCCTTCTGGCAATTTGTCCAGCCCATTGCCATTTCAGGGATTTTACTCTGATCATGATGTCTTCCACTCTTACTTTTCTTTTAAGACATAATGGCATATTGTTCTTGAAAATCATATGTTTCTTCCAAAAGCTCTCCAGGCAAGTTTTATACACCGATTAATTTCTTCTTCAATGTGACCCTCACTTGATATCTGCTGTCTAAGATAAATGTAGGTATTTGTTATCTCTAGCATTTACCCAGCAATCGATAAATCTTCATTTCTTGTAAAAGAATTGTACATCACTTTTGTTTTCTGAAAGTTCATTTTTAATCCCACTTCTTTACTCTTGTCAGCAAGATCCTGGATCATAACTCTGCAGCTCTGATGGGGTAGTTGCAAAAATGACTACGTCATCAGCAAAACGAAGGTGAGTTAGATAATCTCCATTAATCTTTATCCCTTTGTTTTCCCAGCTCAGTGATTGAAAGACATTTTCCAATGTGGCATTAAAGAGTTTGGGAGATATAGTGTCACCTTGTCTCACTCACTTTCCAATTTTTATGGGTGCTGTATTCTCAAATAGCCGAATCTTTGCACTTGCATTTTCATAGATGTTATTAATAATATTAATGTATGCATCTTCAATACCGCAGGATTTCAAAGCCATTGTAACTGCTGATGGTTTCACCGAATCAAAAGCCTTTTCATAATTGATAAGAGCCATGCATAATGGAATTTCGTATTCCCTCGCTCTTTCTAATTAGTTCTCTCAGTACGTGGATATGATCTATAGTGCTGTAGCCACTTCTGAATCCCGCTTGTTCTCTCGGTTGAGCCATGTCCAGTGTCACCTTCAAGCGGTGTGAAAGAACTATAATGAATATACTTTTAACTACTAAATTAAATAATGAATTCAGCTTCTTCTAAGCTAATGCTTTTTCTAATGCTTGTTGTTTGTTAATTATATCATGAAATAACTTTCCTGCTAGTAGTGTAGTAATAATAATGAACAAGCTTATAATTGGTAGTATGGTAGTAATGTTGTAGTAGTAATTAAGATGAATAAAGTCTTATGCTGGTTGTTACTAATCACACTAAATGAAATAAACCTAACAGCCAGACAGAGGTCTGACAGTACTATGAACTGAGAAAGACGTACTTACTTAAAACTCTTTTATTAGATAAACTCTTGAATCATCCAACACACACACACACACTAATCGTATCACAATAATGAAGAAAAAACCTAATCACATAGAACGAAGCTCTCCCTACACACATCAACAAAAAGCTCTCTCTATACAACAACAAACGCTCTCCCTACGTATCGTTGAACGCGCCTATTTATACTGGCTACCACCAAGTCATGACTTACACTCATTGCCAGATCTCATTCAGCGGGTGAAATAACATCTCGTTCAGTAAGAAGATAATTTACATAGGAAAATAAAATAACCAGAGATACTAAAAATCAAAAGGAAAGTGAATCGAGAGTATACGTTACAGAACTTTTAGAGAAGATTTTATAAACCATTGATAGGAGGCTGATAGTTCTGTTGTTCCTGAGATCCTCAAGTTCACCTTTTTTATGTAACAGGATCATTGTAGCAATGTTTCAATTCTCAGGAATCTTTCCTGCATTAAGGTATCGAGTGAAAACTTGGGCGAGTACTGTTTCAATTTCTCCACTTGCTTCTTGTATGATGTCTGCTGTAATTCCATCTTCTCCTGGAGCCTTTCCCCATTTCATGATCTTAATTGCATGTGCAACTTCTGCTGGGAGGACTGGAAGAACTGTAGTATCTTTCGCAATGTCTGGAGTACATGTATCATCCCTTTCATATAGTTTTGAGTAGAAATCTTTCATTCTTGTCAAACTTTCACCCCTATTTATTGTTACAGAACCATCTTCTTTTCTCAGAGCCATAATCTGTTTTCTTCCCTTACTGAGATGCCTCTTTGCTCTCTTCAGGCTTTGGTTATTTTCAATTGCTTTCCTCACTAGTTTACAGTTGAATTTCCTTACATCTCCAGTGATACGTTTTCGTACCGTCTTGCATAGCTCTATATATTCCACTTTGGAAGTCACATCTCCTTTAGTTGTCCTCATCTCTCTTCTTTTTTGCATCAGAATTTCGGTTTTTCCTGATAATTTGTTCGTACACAATTGGTTCTTAGTACCAGCTATTTTTGTTGCTTTTTCCACGAAAGCCTTGGTTAGTTTTCTGTCAACTTCAGAGATGTCCACTTCTTCCGACGTTAGACCTTCTAGAACAGAGAATCTATTCTTCAGTTCCAATTTGAAGGTATTGTGATGTTTTTTACGGTTGGTCATGTCAATACCCTTTGTTTGTTTTATGAGCTTGCCACGCTCGACTTTAGCTTTCAGGTGCATCTTACATCTTACAATTCTATGGTCACTACCTGTGTTGAACTTGTTTAGCACACTGCAGTCTTCCATGACAAATTTCTTGTTACACATAAAAAAATCAATTTCACTTGTCAATCCATTGGGATGCCTCCATGTCTATTTTCTTTGTGGCTTTTTCTTGAAAAAGGAGTTCATGATGAAAAACCCTTCTGCTTCTGCAAATTCTATCAGAGTATTTCCACTCTGGTTTCTGTTGTCGTCAACGAATGTACCTAATGGATTTTCATTCTGTTGCCGTTGCCCTATTTTCGCATTGAAATCTCCCATAATGATCTTTAAGTGCTGCTTGCCTTTATTATTTATATAACGAATTTCCTCATAAAATTCTTCAATCTCTTCTTCAGGATGACTTGTAGTGGGTGCATAAGCTTGAAATCTGAGCCTTGTATCTTCTCGAGAGTTGGATAACAAGTCGTGCAGCTCTGTCAGAGGAACTTTCAACTTCTGCAACTTTATCCTTCAGTTTCTTGTGTATTATAAATCAAACACCACTGGTTTTATTAGTATCTGTCACACGATAAGAGAAGAGATGTCCACTTTTCAGTTCAATGAGATATTCTCCTTTTCTCCTTACCTCACTTAGCCCGACGATATCCCACTTGATCCTTTGTAGTTCTTCTTCCAATTCAAGGAGTCTTAAATCAGAAGATAGGGAGCGTTCATTGTAAGTAGCCAGGGTCAGCATCAGATGGCAACCTAGTTCGGTCCTCCGGTGATTCTAAAAATACAGTGTTGCAATTAAAAAGCCCTGCTTTGAGGAGCCATACCCCATATGACTCGTCGGCCAAGAACTGTAATAGTATATCTTTCTCAAATTGAATTTGCCAACCAGATTGTCCGGAAAGGGCTAACTATTGGATCTCGTACATTAGGCGTCTCTCTTCTTGCTGATAGACTTGTTCAAGTTTCTTGTCATCCAGTTCCACCAGAAGTAAAGAACTCTCTTCTACGGGCTGCCCTCAGCACCTGCAGAGAAGTGATAGGTGACTTTCGTACACTATCTCCTACGCCTCTTGACCCTGATGACTCCAAAATTTTGAGCTTTTGGAGACAAGTGAAAATGCGTTTTCCCACTTCTGAAGATCTTCAAAACTGTCCCACCCGGCTAAAAATATGTGTAGGTTCTCGTTTCTACAATATATACATTGAAACAGATTTACTCTGTAATCACTGCAAAGCATCTGGACACGCACGTCGAACATGCCCACACCTCCGTCAGCAAAATATTGAAAATCCAGCAGCTCTCAGACCTTCCTCTTTGAAGAAACAATAATCACTTCTCCAAACCTCAATCTCTGACTTAGCACTGGCCAGACCTACTGAAGAAACCACCAGGAATCGCTCTCCTTACTCTGAATCGAGTCAATTGTCAGCCCTGCCCATTCACTCCAAGAAAACTACACACGAATTGTCTAAAGAATCATCGCTAGCTGATGAACAGATGGCGGTCTCTTCTTCCGGGCTCTTACGGAAAGAAGCTACAACTCTGGTCTTGTTGAATTCTGGCTCTTTCTCGTGTACTCGACTTGATGGCAAGAATGTTCACCCTTTGGTGTCTAACATGCCTGAGCAGAACTCGCCTTCTACTACTGCATTAAACATCATACAAGTTCAACCAACTCCGGACATGGACGTCGCACCTTTTCTGACTCCAACTTCATGCACTTCACGACCTGATCTCCCGAATAAGAAAGAGAGTAGTGAGTCCTGCTCTCATGCTACACCTCACTCCGTTGACTCCCACTCTAACTCGACTTCTCTGACAAAAGACTCACCGAAAACGATCGTCTCTCCTGTTCCCCATGAAACTTCCATCGCTGAGTGTCAACAACGTTCCAGCCGACGGACCAGAGTCCGCTGTTCCCGTTGCGACCGAGAATCTCCTTTAAGCGATGATTCTTCCACGGATTTCAAGAAAGCAAAGATTCAGAAGGGAGGAAATACTCGTAGAGCTACCTCTCCCGATGTTGAATCTGACTGCACTACTGCAACAATGGAGTCTGAAGAGCATTCTAGTTAAGACTCTTCCTCAGAAGTCTCTATAAGGGAGGAACTGTTAAAAGCTTTTGAGAAATCTGGTGTTCCAAGACACCCTTTGCCCTTAGATTCCTTAAAAGCGATACTCTGCTTTCGCAATAAACCCAACTGCTTTAAAAAGCTAATCAATCAATGCAAAAGATCATTTGTTGAGATGTTTCAGCAAATTCAGGAACTAAAGGTCTTTGCAAAACTACAGCTCTAAACCTGTACTCGTGTGCCAGATGATGTTCTCACCCTTCAAAAAAAAATCCGTCGTTTTCAAGAAGCGTATCTCAAGCTTCATGACTCTAATTCAGATCTTCCTCTTCCAGATCTTAACATTCAATTGTAGGGGTTTCTCTAATCCCTTGCCAATGCTTTAGTGCATGAAGTCGTTGCTCATCATGCCGCAGAAGCGCTCCTTTTACAAGAAATAAATTGCTCTCCTGACTCTCCTTACTTTCGGTGAAGAGACTGGGAGCATACTTTTCACCACTCGTTTCGCACCTCCTCTCTTGGCGGTATTGCCATCGGATTACACCGGTGTTTTCTACAAAACATCTCTTCAGTCACTATCCACAATACTTACTTAAATTATCTTCAGAACCTTTCCTTCATGCTTGACGATAAATCATATCACATTTTCAATATTTATATTCCTTGCGATGATTCTCCAATTGAAAATATCTTAACCTCCCTCAATAATGATCTTCTAATAATTTCGGAATCCTCTAATGTAATCTTGGGAAGAGACTTCAACTGCACTACTGCTCCTCAGATGGACCGAGCTCCGAATCAACAAGAACATCATTCTCGCCTTATCCAAGGTCTACAGTGTTTGCTAGCTGACTTCACTCTCATGGAAGCCTTTTGTTTGCTTCACCCAGAACATCACTCTTATGCTTGGCGTTCCAGCAACCCTGCTTCATCATGAGTAGCAAGATTAGATAGATCTTATGTCTCCTCTGTTCTCGTGCCGGCACTTTAAGGAAGTCACCATCACGCAACAGCCTCCTCCAATCACTGTGCGGTGACTCTACAAATTGGAGCAAGAATTTCTCGTCCTTCTCGATACCGACGTTGGACGTTTGACAGTACCTTCTTACATGATTCCACCTTCTACAGCATCGTTCGCAGTTTCTTACAATCAAAAAATCGACAACATCGATCCCACCCAGAGGACGCTCCAGTATTGGTTTGATACGAAACATGAATTCTTAACTCCCATCCGCCAATTCACTTGCTCCGCTACAGTCAAGCGAAACATGAAGTTGCAAAATATTCGGTCCGAGCTGGCTGATCTCACTCTTAATGATCCGATGTTCCCGGTTATAAAAGCTGAGTTAATAACCCTCCTCACTCCCATGGCTGCTCAGGCGATTCAACGATTACGTCTTCTTCATCTTACTCCTATTAACAACTCGTATGAGTACCCCCACTCTCTCGAAAAAACTCGTCGGGAATCCACCACGATTCGACATCTGCGACTTCCCTCTGGGGAGATCACCTCAGATCCTAACGTCGTGTGTTCCTTAGTACACGATTTTTTAAGCGAAAATAACTGACGTTAACGACGAAAATTCTGACTCCCCGCTTCTTACGTCTCTTCCTCAAGTTCCAAATCATCTACAAAACAATCTCACGAATCCTTTCACCTTGCCAGAACTCCAAACCTCATTTAAATTTCTCAATCGGAATGCTGTACCGGGACCTGATAGCCTTCCTCATGCATTATTTGATGTCTTCTCTTCACACCTACATCAGCTCCTGCTCCCGGCTTTCAACGATGCGTTCACTTCCTCCAGTCTTCCACAATGCTTCACGCAAGCTTACTTTGCTTTATTCCCAAAACAAGGAGACTTCCTGGATCTTGCACACTGGCGTCCAATTTCATTATGAAACCTCGACTACAAGCTCTACACAAAGCTTCTTTCACACCGCCTCAATACCATTCTACCTCATATCGTTTCCCCTCAACAATCTTATACTGTGACTGGACGTTTGATCACTGACAATCTTACACTCCTACGTCACTTAATCTTCCTGACCCTCAGTCCGAGCCATTGGCTCTGCTTAATATTGATCAAAAAGCAGCATTTGCCAATATATCCCACGTCTATCTTTCTGCAACACTTCAAGCATTTGGTTCCCCTATCTCCTTCATCACCTCACTCCTTTCTCTCTATCAGGGAGCAACTCTACAGGTTTAGACCGCTGCCTACCTGACAGCTCCAATAGATTTCTCCAGAGGAATTCGTCAGGGATGCCCTCTATCTGGACACTTATTTGCCATAGCTTTTGAGCCGTTCTTGCGCCTGACGCGCAGAGAGTTTATACATCGGCTCCCTCAAGCAACAGCCAGCACGAGACAACATAAAATTACCTTTTCAGCCTATGCAAATGATGCAAATTTCTGCATACGTCATGATACCCAATTCTTCACCGTTCTTCTCTGCTACCAGGAGTATGCTACCGCAGCGTCAGCCTCACTCAATCTTGAGAAAAGCACAGGCTTTTGGTGCGGCACTTAGAAACACCGCTACGACTCTCCCTGGGGAGCCCCAAACATTCTTAGGAATTCATCTCGGAACCCCATCGGAGGCCGTACGAACGAATTGGTCCTCTCTCTATCCCTCCCTTCCAAAAGCAGCAGACTTCTGGAGAAGAGCGCAATTTTGCACCTCCTTCCTTCAAAGAGCTCACATTGCTCGCACATACATCTTATCAAAGTGTTACTATTCCTAGCAAATGGATACCGCTCCTGGCTACAGACTCCGTCAAGTTCAAGCATGCCTCACATCAGTTATACAGTCAAAGCATCATTGGGTCAGCTCCTCTACTCTCTGTCTCTCACCTTCACAGGGAGGAATTGGTCTTCCTGTAGTAGACCTCGTTTACCGTGCTGCACGGCTTCACCGATTCTTTCATGTGCTCAATAGCTCCAACCCAGATGCATGCACAGTACGTAATGTTCTTGCCTCATTGAAAAATCTTTCATTAACGTTCGCCGTCTTTCTTCGAATGGATGATGGTTTCCCAGCTTTGCGACAAAACCTCCCAGCCGTTTACTGGGAGGCCATAAAAATCTTGAGGTCTCTCCCATTACAGAAAGCACCCCCTTCCTCCACTATGTAGATTCTAAATGAACCACTCTTCTACTCGTCAACTCTTCATTCCTCTGACCGACCATTCTTTCCCTCTCCAGAATGGATGCGTGCAGGCATTATTACTGTACGAGACCTTGTGAACCCCAACCATACATGGAAAGACTTCTCTCGCCTATCTACTCATCTTCATGATTCCGTCTCCTCCCTGACACTCTACACGTCGATAAAATCGTCGATCATCCGTTTTTACCCATCTCTGGCCTCTACTGAAGGAATTCTACAGGTTGCAGAAGCACCGCGACTCTTCCCGTTTTTTGTACAACTCCGTATGAAATCTTTTGCGCTTGAGGCATAGTCACAGAAGATTTTGAGTGAAATTCCTTGCACATGTGCACCTCAGCAATCAATGTCTATCCCTACTGTTCCATCTGCCTTCTTGACAGCTGTTTGGTCTGCGGCTCATCCTTTCCTTGCTGCACCTCACGAGAAGCATGTTCATTGGCTGTTTTTGCATCACCGCCTCCCCTTTCCTCAATTATTACACCGAATGACTCTTGTTGTCTCTCCACAATGTGCCTACTGTGATGCCCCGGCAGACATTGAACATGTATATTGGTTTTGTCCAGTCTTGCTACCTGTGTTAAATCTCGTGTTCCGTATTGCACACCATCTTTGCCTAGGAAATCTGAGTGCTGTCTCATATTTTACCTTATTTTAAGATATTCTTTCTGCTTCTCCTCTCCCATCTGTGTGTGTTTATATTTTCACGCTTGTAAAAATAGTAATTTACTCCCATCAACTGACGCATCAGGAAAACTCCACTGTACCTACTCTTACAGAGGCAATCGAGAAGCTTGTCCATCACTTCACAGCTTGACTAAAGTTCCGTCTACAGTTAGCGCATGAGCACGCTGTCAATACAGAAACTCTTCCCGACTTCTACAAACTCTGGGAACCATGCCTCAGCGGGTTCCAGATTGATGGCCTGAGAGTTTCCTTTACAGTTTGAACTATTATGAATAATCTATCCTTTTATTGATAATTACATCGTTAATTAACCTGTTTAATTTCCCCCTCTATCTTACCCTCAGGAAGTGTATATAGTTTTATTTCTTTGCCTACTTGCTCTGGCGCTCATTTGTACATAATCATTTCATGACTCACATCCTCATTCTGTACTTAATAAATGCATATTTAAACCTTAGCGCCCTCTGCCTTCATGTCGCACTGGCCGCTTCCTTGGACAGGTACATTCCAGCTGCCGGAGACTGAAGGCCAAGATTTAAGTTGTGGAGTCATTTTGGAGGGGTTTGGTCATAACTCACCACGCTGGCCAAGCGGGTTGGTGAGTGTGGGATAGCATTTTCTCTAAACCCGATGATATATGTGTGTATATATTTCCTTTAATCCCGATGGTATATATGTGTTTGCTGATGACGTAGTCAGTTTTGCAACTGCCCCTTCAGAACTGCGAGTATGATCCAGCTACTTGCTGAGAAGAGTAAAGAACTGGGATTAAAACCAAACTTTCCGAAGACAAAACTGATGTACTGTGTGCTGACAAAACTGTGTGTTTTTAGAAGAAATGAAGATTTGTCGATTGATGGGGAAAAGCTGGAGATAACCAGTACCTTTATCTTGGACAGCAGAAATCAAGCAAAGGTCACATTGATGAATAAATTAATCGACGTATAAAACTTGGTTGGAGAGCTTTTGAAAGAAACAGTGCAATTTTTGAGAGCAAAATATCATAATGTTTTAAAAGAAAAGTCCCAGTGCTTACGTACGGAGCAGATACATGGGCCTTACCTACAAAAGACATACAAAGACTGCAGACAACTGAAGGAAGCATGGAGAGATGCCTACGTGGTGTAATCAGGAGAAATAAGAAGAGAAACTCATCGATACGGACAAAGACAAGAGTGGAAGACATCATGATCAGAGTAAAATCCAAGAAGAAGGCCACATGGGTGATGGGTGGATGAAATTCGAAACATGTGGGAGTGACGTGGAAGAGACTGGCGCAAGACGGACCGTTGTGGAAGAAACTTGGGGAGGATTCATCCAGCGGTGGATTGATAATGGTTGACAATGGGATGCAAGTCACGTGATGCGTAAACATAACATTCCCAAGCTGCTTGACAAATGTTAACCCAGCCTGAAATTATGCATCATTATCTCACTAAATGTATTTGAATATTATTATTATGCATCCTGATTCCACTAAAGGGTCTCTAACGACCGCCTTATAGCGGTATAACTATACCACAGGGATTAGAGAAAATGCTATCCAACACTTGCTAACTCGCTTATGAGTTATGGCCAAACCCAACCAAAATAATTGCACAAATTAAAACTTGGACCTCTGTCAACGGCAGCTGGAATGTACCTCGCCAAGGCAGCTGCCAGCGTGACGTGAAAGCAGAGGGTGCTAACAATCATCGGATGCTCGTACTAGGATGCTCAGATCTGATGCTAACCTTAAATGCGTTCAAGGCTGAACTTCCGAATCAAGGCTCCTTCAATTGGAGGAGGAACTAACTCCAAATGATCATCGTCGGGCTAAGTGAGATAAGAAGAAAAGGAGAGGATCTCATTGAACTGAGAAGTGGACATCTCTTCTACCACATCGGGACTGGTACTGGAAGAACTGGTGGTGTGGATTTATAATGAACAGGAAACTGAAATACAATGTTTTAGAAGTTGAAAGCTCCTTGAACAAAGCTGCGCGATTCGTTGTCCGATTCTCAAAACGATACCAGACTCAGATTGTTCAAGCTTACTTCTATCTGTTTAAAGAAATTATTGAGGTAATCAAGGAAAAACATAAATACAGAACAAAATGGCAGAGAGCTAGAAATGCAGTCTCTAGGGATGTCTATGAGATCAAAAAAGTAATTCCTGTAGTGAAAAATTAGAAGCTCATATTGATCATACTGCGAATCCTGAAAAGAAATGGCACTGTGTAACACTTCAATCGGCAGGTTCTTGATATCTAGATGAAATTATCGTGCATAGTATAATTAGTGCAGATAGCAAGCCGTCTTTTTACACGATGGTCATAAGGATTGAACACTTTGTACTCAATTATAACAAAGCATAGTTTAATACTTTTATACTAAGTGCAGATATTTATCGTACAAGATCTTTCGAAAATGCAGGTCATTTCATCATCAGGTACATTTTACACCAAAGAGAAAATTACTGGACTAGGAACAAAGCACCGTAATTTAAAAACATAAACAAAGAATAAAACGCTAATGGCGCGTGGTATTACAAATACTTAGGGATAATATACATACGTGCATGCGATATTTAGGAGATGCATAGCATGTGCGTGTGCGTTTTTTGGCATGCGATTTAAAGTCATACTGATTGTATTGTAACTAGGTCATATTTTTGGGGACAGTTTTTTGGTTATATTTGAGGATGCACTACTTCTTAAACAGTGGTAGCCATGTTGGATGGATTCAAACTGGAGGGACGTCATTGCAGCCTTTAGGTTTTTGAGAGAGAAAAAGCAGACTTTCGGCGTCCAATAGAGATTTTCTTGTGTTCGAGGGTGCTAAGATCTTGCTCTGTGCCCAATTTGGATAGTGCGTGCCATTGCTGGCAAGACAGGATAGTGAGGTAGAATTGAAATGGGTCATAATGTTGTATTTATGTTCAAGTATCATCGTTTTTAAGGTTCGGGAAGTTGAGCCGATGTATATCAAGTCGTCATTTTTGTTCTTGCAGTGTTTAAGTGGAATACTTGTACGCACCATGCTTGTCCATCACGCATACGGCGTCCGAGTCGTATTTTACAAGTGAGTATAGGTTAGTAGCTTTGTCACCAAATTGCGAGTTTTGTTTTTTGAGTGCATTTTTGAGAACGTTTGTAAGTGCTGTGTGGACCGGCATAGAACCAATATATTTGACGTCATTCGATAAATATCTGCACTTAGTATAAAAGTATGAAACTATGCTTTGTTATAATTGAGTAAAGAGTGTTCAATCCTAGTGACCATCGTGTAAAAAGACGGCTTACTATCTACATTAATTAACTTCCGTCGGTACCGAGATCCCGTTGTAAACGAGTTTTGATAATCGAACTCTCTGATGTGATTGTGCGACTGTCTTACACGACCGCGAGGCATCCCTACCCACTGCTGAACAACCACTGGTCAACAATGGATCACGTGGCGCTGATAACGGAATCTGATTGGACTAAACGCGGTACGCATGCACGTGATCTGATTTGCGCGATCTGATTTGACTAAACGCGGTACGCATGCACTCATGACGCAGAAATGCTAATCATTTCCGTGATATTGCGTGATTAGCATATCATCAAACTAGTAGCTAGACTCTTTTCGGGTATTCTGTCTTTTATGAACTTGAGTGTAATTGCTGATATGTATAAGTTATTTTCTTGCTCCGATATATATTTCTAAAAGAATGCTGATTATAAAAAAATTTTGTTCGGTCAGTTGGACGGAAGAATGACCAAGAACGCACAGTTTTTTTCCTAACATACCGCATTAATGGGGGAAAGCAGAATACCTGCTGGTGTGCGGGACTTCCCCGTTATCTTAGATTTTTGTAATTTTTGTAGAATGTTCCATGAAACTCGAAATAACGTGGAAATAAAATAAGAATATCAAAATTTAATGAAACTTTGAAAGAATGAGAAAAAGGGGCAGACTTCTTCTCACTGAATGAAGAGAAAAAAACACTTTATTCTGCTTTTTTAGAATATTCCAAGAAGCGGAGCTGTACAAATCCTCTTCAATCGTTCAAATATGGATGCTGACAATCTATTTTCAAAAATATTGCTGCCGAAATTTGCTTCCATGATGCTCAGAATGCGTTTTCATTTTCCGAGATCAGTTTACCATTTATATCGACATGCTACTTTTTTGAGGAAGTCTGTAATCCAAAAGAAAAATGCTTTGGGAAAAGCAGAACTGAATCATTTCAAGAACTGCTTTCCGTTTTCGCGAATTCCTATGACTTGGATTGTCATTTTAGACGAAAGGTAAAATAAACATGGTAACTGCAGAAGCGTAGTATCATTATGCCTCGTAAGCTGACTTTATTGAGTTTTATATACTCAGATTATTTTATTTTTATTCTCAAAAACTCTTTCTAGACATTTTATAGTTGTGTCTCATACATGACATTTCTTTCTTTTTTTCATCGGGGGATTTATCATGAAAGGCAAAGCCATGATGATGAATACCGAAACCTTAGCGTAGTTTTGCTGCAACTTTTTACGTATTTGCCTTTTTTCGGAAGGGTCATCTTTCTGATTATAAAAGAAAAATCTGCAGATGCATGTCAAGAATTTTGCATAGATGCTGTATGTGAGTACTTTGAATGACAATAAAAGTTTCGCTGAGGTAAGTAATTCCTGTAGTGAAAAATACAGGGATTCGTTCTGCAGATGCATGTCAAGAACCTAGCATATAGATACTGGATGTAAGGACTTTGAATGGCAATAAAAGTTTCGCTGAGGTAAGTGATTCCTGTAGTGAAAAATACAGGAATTTGTTCTGCAGATGCATGTCAAGAACCTAGCATATAGATACTGGATGTAAGGACTTTGAATGACAATAAAAGTTTCGCTGAGGTAAGACAAGAACCTAGCATATAGATACTGGATGTAAGGACTTTGAATGACAATAAAAGTTTCGCTGAGGTAAGCGCAATGGTTTTCGCTCTGCAGATGCATGTCAAGAACCTTGCATAGATCCTGGATGAAAGAACTTTGAATGGCAATAAAACTTTCGCTGAGGCAAGTGTAATGGTTTTCGTTCTGCAGATGCATGTCAAAAACCTTGCATAAATCCTGGATGAAAGAACTTTGAATGACAATAAAAGTTTCGCTGAGGCAAGTGTAATGGTTTTCGTTCTGCAGATGCATGTCAAAAACCTTGCATAGATGCTGGATGTAAGAACTTTGAATGGCAACAAAAGTTTCACTGAGGTAAGTGCAATGGTTTTCGTTCTGCAGATGCATGTTAAGAACTTAAGAACTTTGCATAAATGCTTCAGGTGAATGATCAGGAGTATTTTGAAGGACAGTGAGGGTTTGGTTGAGGTAAGTACAATGGTTTTCGTTCTGCAGATGCATGTGAAGAACTTTGCATCTATATTCTTCCACTTTTGCAAGAAAGAAATGTTGTGTGTGTGTGTGTGTGTGTGTGTGTGTGTGTGTGTGTGTGTGGACGTGCGATAGGATTCTTTAGTTCTCTCCGTACCACAGGAATCACAAATGACATAGCCATGTTCTTTCAGTCCAATCTTGCCCGTTCGGCACGCTTCATGTGGCGCCAAATAACTTGTTTTTATTATTTTAATTGCGGAGGGGGGAGGTTAACGACTACCCCGAGAAAATCTGAGAGCTGTAAGCAGTCGACCTTCCGAAATTTAGGGTCAGTGTTTTCATGGAAGGGAGAGAGTCAGCATCATCAGACAAGTACACCACCCGTACTTCATTCGGGAACTGTATCTGTAATGAGCCCATCTCGGGCGAGTAGTCAGATATCAGCATCAAAGACCACTCGGCTATCAGGGGGATACCCACAACTTCTCCCGACGATCTCCTAACTTTTCTCCAAAACAAGCGTTCTTCATGAAAGCTTATATTTCAGCGCAAAATAGCTTCCACAAATATAGGAAAATATGTCCTGCAACATTGTTTCTACATTCATTTCTATGCTGACCTGTATATTCCAAGATAAATTCCAAAAACAAACATTTAGTTTCAGTAAAATGACGTGACGTGATGGGGAAAAAACGGATTCCGTTCATGAATTTTACAAACCAAATTCCCTAAGGTATCAGTAATTGAATTTCAATCACCAAAATGCATATAGACCTATGCTATCGATTGCCCTCTTCTGGAAAGTGCTATTAAATATGGTCTCGCATGAATGCAGCGAATTGAAACGTATCGCTCCCTATACAACAACAAAACAGGCAATAGGGGGAAATGATGGAGATACACGCTTCGACATTGAAAGTAACACACCATGAGAGAATTCACGAAATAAGACGAAACTTACCATACATGTAGAAAAGTAGGTGACAAAGAACGATTTAATTTCTGAGGAATTGCACGAATGCGATGGGCGAAAAGACAGCAGAACGTGATCTAAGTCAGTAAGTAGGTCGCAGACTTCCACGCTGATTATACAATCGGCAGCATGGCGTGGCACCAAGCGAAAAAGTCTCCGAATGGTGTCCTGAGGTATTGACCTGTTGAGGCGTGAAGTCATTTCGCAATATCGTCCCAAACGTTCTCTGTCGGGGAAAAGTCTGGGACCGGGCTGGTCAGGATAGAATCTGGGCATCTTGTAGGCACTGACTGCTGATGCTCGCAATGTACCAGCAAGCATTATCTTGCTGAAACTGGGCCTCAGGAATACCACGAAGACCGTGCCTTCTTGATTAGCCTAATATTGATTCGCCTATTCCTGTTTCACCTATTCCTCGTACGTCGAAAGTTAATGGGATCCGCCATTTGAGGCGAGGAAACAATTCTTGATTCGCCTATTTCTGTCACGCCTAAAACTTTCATCTGTTAGAGGGGAGGGATTCACATGGAGCAAACTTCTTTGTTCACCTATTCTTGTTTTTGCCTATTCCTGCTACGCAGAAATTTAATGGGGCGAGAAAATGCTATTACATTATTTCGCTTAAGCTTTGACGGAGTAATTAAAAAAAAATACATCTTTACCTCCCGTGATTTTTTTTTTATCGAAACACTAAATCTTTCGTGCGTTAAAAAAAAAAAGAACAATTTTTCCGTGGAAAAAAAAAGCTAGTTTTCATCCCTAGGGTTCGAAGCTCGTTTTATTTCTTTAATCGAAAAAAAAATAGCCAAGTAGAAAACAAAGTTGTGCAAAACATTTATAATTTAAACATTTAACATTTATAATTTAGTCAATTAAACTGAACTAGTTTTCACGTCGGGAAGATAAATTCCAGGGTAGGGAAGACGCTAATATATTATTTCGCAAAAACTTTGACGGAGTGATTTTAAAAAGAAGATACATATTTACCTCCCGTGAATTTTTTTTATTTTTTTTATCGATACACTAAATCTTTCGTGTGTTTGTAGGAGACATCAAATGCTGAGTAAAAAGTAAAAAACAAAAGGTTGTCGTCAGCGTAATTAAGGTATTAAATGTGTCGTCCAATCAAAATCGTGAGAAACTGTAGTGAGGAGTGGGGGAGGGATTATGTGGGGGTAAGGCGAAATTCAAGAAAACGTTGATAATGAAAAAGTAAAGAGGAGTAAAGGGTAGAGGAATGTTGATGCGGGGTCCGGACACTTGCCCACTATGGACGAGTTCTAGATAATACATAAAGTAACAGGACGTTTCCGATCTAGTGTAGGAAAACTGATCACATGAACATTTATGTACCGTATAAAAATTGCACTTTGTTTTAGAAATATTGAAATTTAAGCGAGGGAGGTTATCCCCAAATCTAAACTAATATATATCACCATTCATAAGGGTTCAAAAAGCTCAAACTTAAATAATTACACAACGCTATCAATAGACGAACAGCGAACTTGAACATTTGGGAAAAGTTTAAGTTTAGGGAGTGTTAACTCCCCAAGTGTAAGCTAACATACACAGTGCGTCAAATAATTTTTAAGACTGGCGCTAGATTTCAGCCTACGGTGGCGCCACCAGTGTAATCACGAATGCGTTATAAACCGTGACCATCTGCTTGCTTTCTGCCAAAAAGTACTGCGCAGTTGTTAAAGTAACTCAAACGAAACGGCCGTTCATTAGAGAAGTAAAATTTTTTTCATGTTGAATTATTCAGATGGAACAAAGGGCTGTTATTAAATTTGACGCTAAACTTGGTAAAAGTGTCTCGGAAACGTACTAAATGATGAAACAAGTTTACGGTGAGTTTTGTTTAAGTAGATCAAATGTTTTCCTGTGGCGCAAACGTTTTTTGGACGGAAGAGATACGCTAGAAGATGATAAGAATACCGGAAGACCAAGTTCATCTAGGACACCTGAGATTATTGAAAAAGTGCGTGATATCGTGGCAAACAATTGATGGGCGTCACTAAGAATGATGGAAGAGTCTTTAAACATCAACAAAGAAAAGATTCGAACCATCCTGCATGAATATTTGAACAAAACAAATCTTCATGCAGGATGGTCTGTGCTAAATTTGTTCCACACACGTTAACCAATGAACAAAAATCAAGGAGAAGTGCACATTGCAGAGACATCATTTCAGCCGCTGAAAATGATCCAGACTTCTTAAAATCGATTGTTACAGGTGAAACACGGTGTTTTCAATATGATCCCAAAACAAAGCGACAAAGTGCGGAATGGAAGTCAAAAAACTCACCACAAGCCAAAAAACAAAAAAAAAAAAAAAAAAAAAACAAGAAAAGTTCCATCAAAACAATGCTCATTACATTCTTCGATAGTAATATACACAAAGAATGTGTTCCAAGTGGACAAACAATTACTGGTCAGTTTTGTTTAAATGTTTTGACGCGTTTGATGGGCAGAATTCGTCGCATTCGTCCAGAATATCGGGATGAAAACAGTTGGTGTTTGTTGCACGATAATGCACCCAGTCACACCTCACTTCTTGTTCGTAGATTTTTGGCGAAAAATAACGTCTGTGTGGAATGATCCACAGTATTCGCATGATTTAGCACCCTGCGACTTTTCTTTATTCCCAAAACTTAAAATGACGTTAAAAGGGTGTTATTTTGATGATATTTCGACCATACAAAGAGCTTCGACGCGTGCTTTGGAGGCAATTCCTCAAAGTGAACTGGAACAGGCATTTGAATCATTATTAAATCGCTGTAACAAGTGCATTGAAGCCGGAGGGACTTATTTTGAATAACAAACCAAAACAAATTATAATTTCTTGTTTTTATTTCATTTTACAGACCCAGTCTTAAAAATTCTTTGCCGCACTGTGTATATAATCTTTTTCAAGGGCTCTAAAAAGCTAAAACTTAAATCATCTGTTCGATGGGCTGCCATCCAACAGGTGAAACAAGTCTATTCTATGGGCTGCCATAGTTGCTGAGGATGATTTCTGTACTCAGAGGTTGGTCATTGTATAGTATTATGCATATGAACAACAGGAGTTTTAGAGGACTGGGGAAGGGGGGGTGAAGAGGCAGCGAGAAAGTACGGATAGTAGATGTTTGTTTTCTGTCCTCTATAGTCAATTAAACTGAACTAGTTTTCACGTCGGGAAGATAAATTCCAGTTTCGATGTTGTGAGGCAGTCAAATGATTTTGCCCACATAATTCCGCACCAGTTATTTCTATTTTTTAGTTCAGAAAACTAGTAATCGAAAAATACCAATTTATTGCTGATCATATAGTGTACCAGGAGCCTGAGGAAAATGCCTTGCTTTGAGCGTGGTGGCAGATTTGTCTGGGCAGATGGTACTGTTATAATGGCAGATGTGCTGAAGATTGAGATCGGAATCATATCTGTTTGTGCGCTACTTATTAGTAACATAGACTACCTCCATTATGAAGAAAAAAAAATTTAAAACGGAATCGTGAACTTACGCATTCTGGTTGCAGACTTGTGTGGGATTTTTTTTTTTAATAGAGCTTTAACGACCAACGGGAGTAACTCAGTGGCCTATAAGTATACAGTCGCCCGTCCCTAATTTAGGGTCACTGGTTCCAGGGAAGGGAGAGAACCACTGCCGTAAGACAAACACAACATCCATGTCTCACCAGGACTCAAACACAGACCCTTTTCGGGCGAATTATCAGAGGCCATCGCTTTGACCACTGCGCCACCGGGGCGGTAGACCTCTGTGTTAAGAAAAATTTGAAATTATATGAGAAACATTTCGCAGAGGAAATGCTATCCAACAAAGAATTAATTTTTCAAATCGGACTCTTCGAAGCAGAGATATCGACAAATATAAGATATGCATCTACGCCTCCTGGCGGGGAAAACATGCATTATTTTAAGAAGAAAGTATTCTCAAAAGGTTTTTCGATGTGAGCGGTATCGATCTAGGAAATAATTTTTTCAGTCCAATTTCCAGGAGCTCAGTTTTTGTGGCAAATACATCAGAAGCAGAAATTAACCCTTATGCCCCTGGTGGCCAAACTATTCTTTACCAAATATCAGAAATTATATGAAAAACATTTCCCATGAGGATCTGTATCACCTGAAGAAAACATTTTTCAAATCGGAATTTTAGAAATAGAGATATCGGGAAAAACTCACTTTACTTTTACGCCCCCTAGCGGAAAAGTATGCGTAACTTGAAAACAATTACTATACTTGAATAACTCTTCGACATAAATGGAATCGAAAGGTGAAATATTTTTTTAACTGGATGTTTAGAAGCAAATATATGGAATAAAGTGTATTTTGAACTCGATATCATCTGCATCTAAACTGTACATCGGAGAAATAAACAAGAAAAAAAAAAAAAGCCTGCGAAACAGTACATCGTATAAAAAAAAAACCGAAATTAGGGATCATCATTCGCATATTTCATGCGTTTTTAAGTTTAAGCAAAAATAATTTTTCAATTCGGACTAATAGTTGCAGAGATATGGTGTCTACGGACGGACGGACGGACAAACCGATAACATAAGCACGATCTTTTTTTACAAAAGACGTTCTAAAAATTCACGGAAGGATGAGGTGTATCATTTTTTTAAATTACTCCGTCAAAGCTTATGCGAAATAATGTAATAGTCTCACCCCCTCCCCCTTTTTTTTAATCATAAAATTTTGCACAACTATAATTTTTACTTGGCTTCTTTTTTCGATTAAAAAATAACAAGAAAGATAACACCGAATTTTCGGATGTAATAAGCAAGTCCTTTGAATCCGTTCTGGCACAAATTAAATTTATCAAAGCTGTTCAAAGTCAATGAAA
The DNA here is from genome assembly GCA_039090855.1 of Macrothele yani. Taxonomy (NCBI): domain Eukaryota; kingdom Metazoa; phylum Arthropoda; class Arachnida; order Araneae; family Macrothelidae; genus Macrothele; species Macrothele yani. The sequence goes on from CM077004.1 coordinate 48,943,532, forward strand.
CCGGTATGGAAAACAATAGTATCTGACGGAAGAAAGAAGTTTTTCAATCGCTCAGATATTGCTGTAAACGGAATCATGAGTTTATACCCTTTGGTTGCACATTTGTGCGTTAAGAAAAATATGAATTTATACAAGAAACAAACGCTCTCCAACACAGAAAGAATTTTTCAAATCGGACTGTTAGAAACAAAGATATCGACAAAAATAAGATGTGAATTTACGTGCCCTGGCGGGAAAACCATGCATTATTTTAGGAAGATAGTATTTTTAAAAGGTTTTTCAATACGAGCGGTATCGGTCCAAGAAAAAAAAAAAAATTAGTCGAGTTTTCAGGATCACAGATTTTGCTACAAATACATCAGAAGCAGAAATTAACACTTATGCCCCCTGGTGGCCGAATAATTTTTTTCCAAACACTAGAAATTACATGAAAAACATTTTCCATCAGGTGTTGTATGCGATAAAGGAACAATTTTTGAAATCGGAGTTTTAGAAACAGAAATAACGCAGAGAACGCAATTTACCTTTGCGCCCCCTAGCGGAAAGTCTATGATTTACTTGAAAGTTTTGAATTTATATGAAAACAATTTCGAATCGGAAACACTATCCAGCAAAGAAGGAATTTTCAGATCGAACTCCTAGAAGTAGAGATATTGACAAAAATAAGATATACATCTACGCCCCATGGTGGACAAACCATGGAATATTACAAGACGAAAATATTCCGAAAAGGTTTATCGACGTGAATGGCATCGGTCCACGAAAGAATGTTTTCAATCGAGATTTTAGAAGCTCAGATTTTATGGCAAATACATCAGAAGCAAAAACTAACATTTACGCCTCCTGGTGGCCAAAGCATTCTTTACCAAAAATTAGAAATTATATGCCGAAATATTATCCATCAGGAGCTGTATACGCCGAATTTTTTTTTTCAAATCGGAGTTTTAGAAGAAGAGTTATCGGGGAAAATGTAATGTACTTTTACGCCCCCTAGCGGAAAATCTACGCGTAATTTGAAAAAGTAACTATATCTAAAATACTCTTCGACATAAATGGAATCGAAAGGCAAAATTTTGTTTCAATCGGATGTTTAGAAGCAAATATGTGGAATAAAACGTATTTTTGAATTCGACATCATCTGCATTTATGCCCTCTAGCGGCGAAATTGTACATCGTAAAAACAAAACGAAATTGAGGATCATCATTCACGTATTTCAAGCTTTCGAATGCAAAAAGAATTTTTCAAATCAGACTAATAGTTGCAGAGATATCGTGTCTACAGACGGACGGACGGACGGGCAAACCGATAACTAAGCACGATCTTTTTACAAAAGACGCGCTAAAAACTAGCTTTGAACCTAAGGATGAAAATTAGCTTTTTTTTTCATGGAAAAATTGTTGATTTTTTTTTTTTTTTTTTTTGACGCACGAAAGGTTTAGTGCTCCAGGTGAGTCCCTCCGCTGTAGCAGGTGAAAGCTTTAGGTGAGACAGGAATATACGAATCAAGAATTCCTTCCTCGCCTAAAATGGCGGAACCCATTAACTTTCGACGTACGAGGAATAGGCGAAACAAGAACAGGCGAATCAAGAAGTAACCCATGAAGACACAGCAACAAAACGGGTTGTAACACCTTAACGTCTTATCGTCGTACTGTCTGTCATTGTACGCACTATGCGTACGAGCGATGAACGGCTAATAAAACTGATAGCGCCCCGAATCACGACACCAGGCTGAGTATCCCTACGGCGCTAATGGATGGCAACAAGTCCATCCCGGTGACCACGCCGTCTGTTGACTCTCAATCGACGGTGATCGGCTCTGACGCAGAAGCGAGACTCGTCGCTGTGTGCGACAGGATTCCATTCGTTCCGCTAAGCATGTCTAGTACGGCACCACTGCAAGCGATGACATGCTGCTTTGAGTGGCAGTTGTCGCAATGGCTGAGAAGAGCTCAAACTGCCTCGGCCAATCTGCGATTCACACTCCGTGTCGATACTAGGATGTCCATAGCTGCCTTCACACCTTGTTGAATGTCGTCCTCTGTAGGTAGTGGGAATGCTACTGTTTTACGTCGAATGAGGCGATCGACACGTTCGAACGTCCGTGTTCGTGCACCAGTCCTACAACAATGACGCACGTTACCTTCTTACAATCATTGTCTGCCGACATTTGTTGCATCCCGGTGCGTTTCCACCGCGATGCGTCCCAGAGACTAACCAGCCATACGTTGTTGTATGATAAAAAAACAACCCGTCATCAGGATTGTTACCATCATACCAACACCTGCCGACAAGTGTCGGTGTGATGGTAAAATTCCTGATGACGTCGTCAAGGCATTCTCACTTCTTACACGTGCTTTCGCCACCAAGATCACTCCGTTGCAGTAGCCACATACACACATGGCACTCCGACAAGTACTTCCTGGTGTAGCATTTCTCATGTGTCGCAATGTATTACAGATTTTTGAGCTGTGTAATGAGTACACACAGTAAGTACCAAGTGAACTAACTTCCCTCCAGAACGATCTTTTAAGGATAAGACATACCATGTGTCGTCTCAGTTTTAAAACCTTCTCTTTAACCAAAAGCCTTTTTTTTTTCTTTTGTTTGTAAAGTTCAGTCAGATTTGCATTAAAATTTAAGCTCTTTCCACACCCTTTATTTCGCCTCCTGAAAGCCGTTTCTAGACGTGTGACATTTTGAAAATATTTTTGTACTAATAAACGGATGAATGCATTTGTTTTACTTATTGATTTGATGCATTTCCCAAGACTTTTCCCTTGCTTCATCTTCAGCAATTTATTATTTTCCATATGCAAATACCGGAAGAAAGCGAGACGACAAAAATGTTACCAAAGCGCCAAATGAAGCGAAGGAAAGAGATATTAACATAATTGTACCGTCCATCTGCGCTCTGACATGATATTTATCAATGCAGCGATGCGGAATTGTTTCGAAAGGTCCTTCACGTCATCCCAGAAAAGTGAGACTTAAGGCTGGAGAAGAGATAAATGATTTATCATGAATTGTATCAGCTATACGTCATGTGCAGGCTTACGCTTAAAAGTTAGAAAACAATTAATCTCTGAATTTTATTTAAAAAGCGGAAGATGTAGGACATCAATACCGTAATTTTCTTCTTATTCTCTCCTCTTTTTTTTTTTTTTTTTTTTTTTTTTATACAAATCTGCCAAGATTGTTTAAAAATGCCAGTATTTTTGAGTCTTAATCACACATACCGAGTGTCTAGGGGCTATTTTCGATAAATTTTATTTAGTATGGCATTTTGGATTCACAAAACTTACTCAGGTATTCGATGGTACTCTAATACGGACACAGACAGAAAACAAGAAAGATGACACCGAATTTTCGGGTGTAATAAGCACGTCTTTTGAATCCGTTCTGACGCAAATTAAATTTATCAAAGCTATTCAAATTAAATGGAACCGGTATGGAAAACAATAGTATCTGACGGAAGAAAGAAGTTCTTCAATCGGGCCTTTAATCCCTCAGATATTGCTGTAAACGGAATCGTGAGCTTACGAACTCTTAGAAACAGAGATATCGACAAAAATAAGATGTGACTTTACGTCCCCTAGTGGGAAAACCATGCATTATTTTAGGAAGATAGTATTCTCAAAAGGTTTATCCATGTAAGCGGTATCGGTCGAAGAAAGAAAATTTAGTCGAGTTTTCAGGATCCCAGATTTTGCAACAAATACTTCAGAAGCAGAAATTAACACTTATGACCCCTGGTGGCTAAACCGTTCTTTACCAAACATTAGAAATTATGTGAAAAATATTTTCTATCAGGTCCTATATGCGATACAGGAAGAATTTTTCAAATCAGAGCTTTAGGAACAGAAATAACGCAGAAAACGCAATTTACCTTTGTGCCCCCTAGCGGAAAGTCTATGATTTACTTGAAAATTTTGAATTTATAGGAAAAACATTTCGCATCGGAAACACTATCCAACAAAGAAGGAATTTTTCAAATCGTACTCTTAGAAGTAGAGATATTGACAAAAATAAGATATACATCCTACGCCCCGTGGCGTACAAATCATGTAATTTTTCAAGAAGAAAATTTCCCTAAAAGGTTTGTCGACATGAGTAGTATCGGTCAACAAACGACTTTTTTCAATCGAGAATTTAGAAGCTCGTATTTTGCTGCAAAAACAACAGAAGCTGAAATTAAAACTTACGCCACCTGGTGGCCAAACCATTTCTTACAAAAATTAAAAAATATGTGCAAACGATTTCCCATCAGGAGCTGTATGCGGTGCAGAAAGAATTTTTAAAATAGGAGATTTAGTAGCAGAGATGTAATGGGAGACGAAATTTACATTTACGCCCCTAGCGTCTATGAATTACTTTGAAATTTTGAAATTATATAAACCACATGTCACACTAGAAACACTATCCAACAAAGAAGGAAGTTTTCAAATCGGACGCCTAGAAGTAGTGATATTGACAAAAATAAGATATACATCTACGCCCCCTGGCGTAGGAAACATGCACTATTTTAAGAAGAAAATGTTTCTAAAAGGTTTGTCGACATGAGTAGTATCGGTCAACAAACGACTTTTTTTTCAATCGAGAATTTAGAAGCTCTTATTTTGCTGCCAATACAACAGAAGCGGAAATTAATATTTACGCTCCCTGGTGGCCAAACTATTTTTTACAAAAATTAGAAATTATGTGCAAACGATTTCCCTCCAGGAGCTGTATCCGGTGCAGAAAGAATTTTTCAAATCGGAGATTTAGAAGCAGAGATATAAAGGGAAACGCAATTTACTGCTACGCCCCTAGCGGAAAGTCTATGAATTACTTGAAAATTTTGAAATTACATGAAAAACATGTCACACGGAAAACACTATCCAACAAAGAAGGAATTTTTCAAATCGGACCCCTAGAAGTAGAGATATTGACAAAAATATGATATACATTTACGCCCCATGGTGGAGAAACTGTGGAATATTTTAAGAAGAAAATATTCCGAAAAGGTTTATCGATGTGAGTGGCATCAGTCCACGAAATAATTTTTTCAATCGATATTATAGAAGCTCCGATTTTATGGCAAATACATAAGAAGCAAAAATTAACACTTACGCCCCCTGGTGGCCAAAGTATTCTTTACCAAAAATTTGAAATTATATGCAAAAGATTTTCCATCAGGAAATGTATCCGCTGAAGCAAAAAATTTTCAAATCGGAGTTTCAGAAGAAGAGTAATCGGAAAAAATGCAATTTACTTTTACGCCCCCTAGCGGAAAATCTATAAGTAATTTGAAAAAGTAACTATATCTAAAATACTCTTCGACATTAATGGAATCGAAAGATAAAAAAAAAATTTCAATCGGATGTTTAGAAGCAAATATGTGGAATAAAACGTATTTTTGAATTTGACGTCATCTGCATTTACGCCCTCTACCGGCGAAATTGTACATCGTAAAAAAAAAACGAAATGAAGGATCATCATTTGCATATTTCAAGCTTCCCAATGCAAGAATAATTTTTCAAATCGGACTAATAGTTGCAGAGATAGCGTGGGTACAGGCGGACGGACGGACAGACAAACCGATAACAGAAGCACGATCTTTTTTACAAAAGACGTGCTAAAAATTTTTTAATCGGATGTTTAGAAGCAAATATGTGGAATAAAACGTATTTTTGAATTTGACATCATCTGCATTTACGCCCTCTACAGGCGAAATTGTACATCGTAAAAAAAAACCGAAATGAAGGATCATCATTTGCATATTTCAAGCTTCCCAATGCAAAAATAATTTTTCAAATCAGACTAATAGTTGCAGAGATAGCGTGGGTACAGACGGACGGACAAACCGATAACAGAAGCACGATCTTTTTTACAAAAGACGTGCTAAAAACGCCGTGTATGAAATGCTAGTGTCGCCATCTGCCGGAACATCATGTTCAAAGTGGCGAATGATACATACATGTATATACAGTATATACAGCGGGTGAGTCGAAAGTTTTGCAATATTTGCATAAATGCATGTGCTGCCGCGGGTATGTTACGTGTTTAAACTAGTTTTAGTCGCGCACTGCAGTCAGTCGAAAGGGATATAAATTGGTAGTCGTTGCTGTGAACAGCTTTTCATGTCGTCGTTCTGTCTGTGGTTGGGACGCCTGAAAGATGAACATCTACAACCGGCTAATTAGGGAACTTTTGCTTTACGAGTTTGAACTCGGCCATAACTTTGCTCAAGCAACACGAAACATTTGCCATGTGAAAAGGGAACGTTCCGTAGACCACAGCACCGCAAGCAGATGGTTCAAGAAATTTCGCTCAGGTGACAGAAACCTCGATGATCAGCCAAGATCAGGTAGACCGCGAACCGTGGATTCGGAGGTTGTCAAATCCGACATTCAGCACTCGGAGATTATCAGGCGAGCTAGGCATATCAGGACCACCGTGGTTCGTCTCCTTCAGGACATCCGCAAGATTTACAGGAGCTGACGCATTGTCCCTTACGAACTGATGCCAGCTGAAGTAAACCGCCGAGTGGAAGTGTGCACGAAAAACCCGCGCGACGTACGTTTCCTCAAGAAAATTGTTACGTGCGATGAAAAGTTGGTATATTTCCGTAATTCTAAAACACAACGGTAGTGGTTGAGCCGGGGCCAGGCTCAACCACTGCCGTTGTGTTGAACCGTTGTCCTGAACCTGTTGCCAAACTTGGGCACTTCGAGTTCAAGGTGATGCTCTGCGTCTGGTGGAAGTTCGAGGAGATAATCCATTACGAATTTGTTCCAGATAATCGGACCATCAACGCCACCTCTACTCTGAACAACTGGAGTGGGTGTATGACGTTTTGGAGGAGAAGTACCCCGGCACTGGTGAACAGAAAGCGCGTTCTCCTACAGCAGGACAACGCTGGGACTCGTAACGCGCGCTAGACCCTGGTGAAACTCCAGAAACTTGAGCGCATCGAACTGATGCCACACCCAGCATATAGTCCGGACCTTGCCCCGTCTGATTATTGCTTGTTCCAGCCTATGGCCCACTTCCTTCGCGGGCGGCACTTCAACAACCAGGAGGAGGTGGTAGCTGGGGAAAATAAGTTTTTCGCCTCGAAGGACAAGAACTGGTACCTCCGGGGAGTCGAAGAACTGGCGGGCAAATGGCTAAAGACGGTGCAACACAACGGCCTATACTTTGAATGCTAGTCAGCCTTCGTCGTAAAAGTACGTATGAAGACAAAGTGATTCAAATATTGCAAAACTTTCGGCTCACCCTCTGCATGTCGTTATATTCTGTATCTATATATATCGATATGTAAATATACACACTGAAGAGAAATTTAATTAGATATACCTGTCTATTAACGTGTAGCTCCACCTTTCGCCATGATGACGGCGGCGATTCGTCTCGGCATTGACTCTACAATACACCGGAAGCGTTGGGAAGCCATACGGATTCACGACCCCTGAACAATCTCTCACAGTTCAAGAAGATTTGATGGAGGGGTCAGAGCCTCGAACATCTATCTCGATGGCATCCCAGATGTGCTTGATGGGATTGAGGTCAGGAGAACTAGCTGGCCAATGAAGCGAGGTCACGTTGGTGGAGGGTTCCTCCAACCATTTGGATACAATTCGGGAGCGATGGCACTGTGCATTGTCTTGTTGCAGGATGAGGTCCCCAGTGGAATGTTGCAGACGCACAAACAGGAGCAAATGGTCGTCCAGGATATCCCGGTAACGTTGGCCTCTGAGGGACGATGTCACACGTACCAGGGGTCCCATTTTAGTCCACGTAAACATTCAACAGACGAGAATGCCACCCCCACCAGATTGAAGAATACCCTCCTGGAAAGAAGGATCCATCGCTTCATGTGGTTTGCGCCGTACTCGTATCCTGCCATCCGTATGTACCACGTGAATATCGACTCATCAGTCCAGGAAACATTTTCCCACATGCCTAGGGTCCAGTGGCGATGTTCCCGCGCCCATGCTAATCTTTGCACCCTGTGATGTGCGGTCAGCAGCGGTACCCGCGTGGGACGATGGCTTCTGTACCCCATAGTGAGGAGATGGTTCTGGATGGTGTGGCTGCTTACACCTTTTTGTGCACCAGCGTTAAATTGCCGAGTGATTTCTTGCACTGTGGCCCGTCTATCCGCTGTTTCAATGCGAGCTAGCCGACGATGGCCCTGCTCATCCACGCGCTGTTGTCCATGGCAGTTGGCCCTTGCAGGGATGGTTTTCCCGGATTCGGTGTACTTATGGTGCACCCGTGACACAGTGGCTCGTGAAAATCCCAGTGCCTGCACGACTTCCGATCAAATGCGCTTAGATCCTTCGTCTTACCCATACTGCGTCCGACACTTACTGATTCCTGTCGCTGTCGCATCACTCCTTATATTGTAGGATCGCTGCATACGTCATGTCGTTTACGTTTACAGGGCCGCCCACAACGCCACATTTGCATAACGCCAGCTGTCTCTGATTCAATTGCTCTTCAGTGTATATATACACTGCCTGAGAGAGAAAATGCCATACCGCGGAGACGTGAACGCAGGGTGGGTGCACACGTACACGTCATGAAAGTGATTGCATTTGCAGGCTAATCACACGAACTTCGCGCTGGATATAAGCGGACATACAGCCCGTGAGGACATCAGTCGAGACGTCGTCACGGCCGCGAGAAGAGAGTGGTTCTGCTGCAACCGTATCTGGAGAACGAACAAGGGGTGCCAATGCCGTTAAGACGCCGTCGTACGCGATTTCGTCAAACGGATGAGTTCACGAGAAATGTCATCGTAGGCCTTCTTACCCTTGCTTGCGTCGTATTGCGGAGGAAACGCAACGTGATGCCTTAACCGTCGGTCGCATTTGGAGACAGTGGTCCCAGGAAGGATCTGTGCAACGTCGTAGAGGGACCGGAGCTCGGAGACGGCTGTGCGGTGTGAGGCTTGGATACTACGATATCGACGCGTACAATGTTGCGCCGATAGTGTTCCGCTGATTTGCTGTCCAGCCGTCCGTTGCGAAAGGCCAACCTTAACAGCGAGCCATCGTCGTCATCGCTTGGCGTGGTGTCGCTCCAGAGCTGCTTGGGGTGCGGAATGGAACAGTGTGGTGTTCAGCGACGAATCGCGGTTCTGTCTCACCACGGATGATCGCCGCGTGACAGTCTGGAGACAATGTGACCAACGGGCGGGTTCCTCCGCCATTGTTGAGCGCCACACCTCCCGGCAATGTGGAATCATGGTGTGTGGGACTATCAGCGCCAACAGCCGCTCACCGCTGGTGCGCATAGCGGGCACATTCACGGCACGCCGCTATGTTGAAGAGGTGCTGCGGACCGTCGCACTACCGTATATGCAGGGCACCTCAAACGACGTTTTTCAACAGGATAATGCCCCCCCCTCCGCCGTATACCACTCGAATCAGCCTGAATGCTTTACACGGTGTGTGGGTGATTCCGTGGCCAGAATGATCCCCAGACATCTCGTCCATCGAGCATCTGTGGGACACGATCGGACGTCTGTTCGGTATCCTCCCACTCCAGCAGAATGAAGATTAATTGTGAACTGGGATCAACATCACATGGTTCGCGATACCCCAGGACTATATTCGGATTTGCATTGCCTCGATGCCGCGTCGGATTCAACTCTGTATCGCCCAAAATGGGGGCCACACTCCTTATTGACCATCCTGTATATTCGGCCACTGGAGCCTAGTCTGTATGTGACAATTCAATCATTTGTACAGAGCCTACTTGGCTACCTGTGTGTGCAGTTTGATCTGTTTTCGAGCATTCTTTCATGATGTGGCATTTTCTCCGTCAGGCAGTGTGCATATACACTGAAGAGCAATTGAATTAGAGACAGCTGGCGTTATGCAAATGTGGCGCTGTGGGCTGCCCTGTAAACGTAAACGACATGACGTATGCAGCGATCCGACAATATAAGGAGTGATGCGACTGGAATCAGTAAGTGTCGGACGCAGTATGGGTAAGACGAAGGATCTAAGCGCATTTGATCGCGGAAAAATTGTCGGGACCCGACGAATGGGTCACTCCATCTCAGAAGTCGTGCAGGCACTGGGGTTTTCACGAGCCACCGTGTCACGGGTGCACAGTGAGTACATCGAATCCGGTAAAACCATCCCTGCAAGGGTCAACTGCCGTGGTCAACAGCGTGTGGATGAGCGAGGTCATCGTCGGCTAGCTCGCATCTTAACAGCGGATAGACGGGCCACAGTGCAAGAAACCCACTCGGCAATTTAACGCTGGTGCACAAAAACGTGTAAGCAGCCACACCATCCAGAACCATCTCCTCGCTATGGGGTACAGAAGCCATCGTCCCACGAGGGTACCGCTGTTGACCGCACATGACCGGGCGCAAAGATAAGCATGGGCGCGGGAACATCGCTACTGGACCCTAGACATGTGGGAAAATGTTGCCTGTATTGATGAGGTGAGATTCACTTTGGTACATGCGGATGGCAGGATACGAGTACGGCGCAAAGCACATGAAGCGATGGATCCTTCTTGCCAGCAGGGCACTCTTCAAGCTGGTGGGGGTGGCATTCTCGTCTGGTGACTGTTTACGTGGACTGAAATGGGACCCTTGGTACGTGTGATATCGTCCCTCACAGGTCAACGTTACCGAGATATCCTGGACGACCATTTGATCCCGTTTCTGCGTCTTCAACATCCCACTGGGGACCTCATCCTGCAACAAGACAATGCAGCTCCCGAATTGTATCCGAATGGTTGGATGAACACTCCACCGACGTGACCTCGCTTCCTTGGCCAGCTAGGTCACCTGACCACAATCCCATCGAGCACATCTGGGATGCCATGGAGCGAGATGTTCGAGGCTCTGACCCCCTCCATCAAATCTTCGTGAACTGTGGGAGCTTGTTCAGGGGTCGTGGATCCACATGGTTTCCCAACGCTTCCGGTGTCTTGTCTAGTCCACGCCGAGACGAATCGCCACCGTCCTCTGGGCGAAAGGTGGTGTTACACGTTACTAGACAGCTATCTCTAATTCGATTGCTCTTTAGTGTATACTATGGTATTCGTATTAAACGGGTTAGACAATTCCATACATAAGGGAATTTCTTAGACCACATCTTGAAAAAATGGTCAAAAATTCCATGAGAAATCAAAACTGCAGGTGAGATCCGGAATGACATGAGAACCCATGTTAGATGTATTACATTGTACGCATTTAAAATGCCGCTATAGAATGCTCTTACCTGAAGTATTTTCAACGAGGGTTAACAACCACGGTAAATAACTCTAAAGGCTATAAGCAGTCGTCCATCCATCCGTCCCTGATGTCGACTCACTAGTTCCAAGTAAGGGAGAGGGCCACAGCATTAAGACAAACACACCACCAATGCATGATCCGGGACTCTAACAGAACTGACTACTAGCAGAAACTAACGCCTCGACCACTGGGCCGGCCTGAAGAAATATTACCGACGTCTATGAAGACACTGTTTCTTGAATACGTACTATCGTAATTAGGCTGCTGGCACAGATTATAAATTTTCGGATACCGAACACTTTTAAACGGTTTTTGGAAACCATCGAGAGTGACGTAGAAAGCATATACACCATCTACCAACAAGTAATTGGACACCCCTGCAATCGACGATATCTGCGGTCCTGATACACGCCACGGCCGCCACCGTTAAATATCGTGTGGGAAACAACAGCGCAACCAGTCGCATGCAAGATGCCACGCAGTTTGGAGCTCTCTGCGAAAGGTGTAATCGTCGGGTATCACAGAAATGGCCGATCCATACGTGACATATCCAGCTAGTTGAAGTATCCAAAATCGACAGTGGCCTACGTGATTGGCAAGTGGAAGATGAGAGGTGACTGTCGGAATGTGCTCCGACCCGGCAGACCCATAAAACTGGGAGTTAGAGACCGACGGGTGCTGGCCAGAGAAATTCGGAAGAACATCACCAAATTGATGGGCCACATCCGCGAGGAGTTTCAACAGACATCCGGGAGTGTTTCTTCGATGAATGCCATCCGTACGGAAGCCCATCTACTCGGTTATCATGGACGTGCTGCCGCTCATAAGCATTTGATCACCAAGTCCAATAGCGCTGCTCGGCTAACGTGGTGCAAAGAAAGTCGACAGTGGACCGTTGAACAGTGGAAACATGTTCTCTGGAGCGACGAATCAAGGTTCACCCTCTACCGTTTGGATGGCATGGTCTGGGTTTGGCGTCTGCCTGGAGAACGTCTCCTGCCGGAATGTATTGTGCCAACTGTGAAGTTGGGCGGTGGTGGAATTATGCTATGGGGATGTTTCTCCTGGTATGGCACGGGATCCTTGGTCGTAATTCCTGGTAGACTCAACGCCGAGACCTACTGCACCATTTTGAATGACCATGCGCTTCCTACGTTGTGGCAGTTTTACGGGATGGACCCATGTTACTTTCAAGATGACAATGCCACCTGTCATGTTGCAAAGTCCACCATGGCTTGGTATGGTGACAATGGGGTTAATCGAATGGACTGGCCTGCGCAGAGCCCGGACCTTTACCCTATCGAGCACCTCTGGGACGAGTTGGAGCGTCGACTTAAGGGGTGCCCCCGCCGTCCGAAATCGGTGAAGGAACTGACCTGTCTTCTCCAAGCCGAGTGGAAGAAAATACCGCTAGCCGTCGTAAAAGGCCTGGTTGAGAGTATGCCCCAGAGGGTCTCAGCTGTAATCGCCGCTCGTGGAGGCTCCACCAACTGTTGAAGGTGAATAAACTTCGTTTTCCTTCGCTATCACAGGTGTCCAATCACTTGTTGGTAGATAGTGTATTAGCTTATCAGTTGAAAATATAGTGAGAGTTCCAGTTGCAAACGGTCATCTCTTATAACCTCAGAAGAATCTCTTAAGTTTGGAGATGGATTCCTCAAGGATTTTCGCTTCATAAACGCATGACTTTTCTCAACATTCACGTACTTGTCTGAAAAGCCTTGAACATTGTTATGTATGAGATGACTGGATTGTGCGCTTTTGCTGGCTCTCGGATTAGATAAAGTCCACCGTACCATTTGTAACGTACCAGGAGAGGAGATGTGACGTACCTGCCAGCAGGACGCACACGACATAAAGACAGATAGGAATCAGAACAAATGTCCGCGTAGCTTAATTGGTAGAGCAACTTATTCCGGAATGAGTGGACCCGGGTTCGAATCCTGGCGTGGACAGAAATGACGGAGAAATTTACTTCGTTATACATTTACCTTTCGACCTCCTTAAAAAACACAAAGCTTTCTTTTCATATTTAAGTTTGTTTGGAGGTTTAATGACCACCGTGAGTAGCTCAATGGGATAAAAGCAGTCGGACGTCCCTAATTTAGGGCCACTGGCTCAAGGTGAGGAAGAGAGCCAGTGCCGTAAGACAAAAACAACACCCATGCTTCATCAGGATTCGAACACGGGCCCACTCGAGCGAATGGTCAGAAGCCATAGCTTAGACCACTGCGCCACTGGGGTGACTCTTTTCATATTTCTACAGTGTCTCGATGGAGTGTGAAGACATAGTCTAAAACAGTGTTTCTCAAACTCTAGTCGCTCGTGAACCACTATAAGCATTTCTTTGCTTATCGCGATCCACAAAGCGGATGAAGGGGTCTGAGGAACTGCAACCCCTCTCACTCCGGAGTAAGTAGCTCTCCCATCTAAGCTACTCGGACAGAAGTGTATCGCTGCAGATTTGTCGTCTTGACACGTGCATTACCTCTGTAGTACGTCAACTTGGACGAGTAATAATTAAACTTCAACAAGTATCAAAATGGATCTTTAGGAAACTTCCGAAAGGTAATAAGTACACCATTAATAACTAAGGAGACAACAGGGTCATATAATCCGTGAGAATAGTGTATATCAAAATATTTAATTGTTCCAAGCTTTCGCCTTCCAAATTTATCAAGGCGAACTTCTACTAGAAGACTACAAACGGATCGTTGTTCTAGTGGAAGTTAGCCTTGATAAAGCCCTCTTTGAAAAGCGAAAGCTTGGCACGATTAAATATTTTGATATACACCATTCACACGGATTATATGACCTTGTTGTCTCCTTAGCTCAACAAGTAACTTAAATGGTCATATTTCTACAGTGACCAAAACAATATACACTGCTGGCCACCCAGAATGCAACACCAAGAAGGAAGTATCCGATTGGCCTGAAATTCGCAGCATGCGTTGCCAGCGAGAGGACATGCAAACGATTAACATTGCAGGGCATATGCAAATCATGTGCGCCCGGCACGCCACCGAGAAGCACTATAAGAAGGGTGCACCGAAGGCGGGGTGTAAGTAGTGGAAGTGTGTTGTGCTGCCGGACCTGTGCGTGGGAAGCTTTCTGATGCCTCGTCGCAGAATACGGCAGTCATTCCAGCACGTTTCGGAGTTTGAAAGATGACGAATACTGGCTTATCGCGACAGCGGTTTATGGTACCGAGACATCAGCGCCCGTGCGGGACGACATCTAGCCACAGTGAGGCGAGTATGGATTCGGTGGGTGCAGGAGGGACGGGCGGACCGACGTGAGCGATTGCCGCAGCCGCGGCACACCACCGAATGAAAGGACCGGCATGTTGTGCGGCGGGCATTGACGGCTCGCACCGCCACATCACGAACGTTAGCGCAGGAATTAGGGTGTGTAGCGCAACAATCTGTGTCAGAACGTTCCGTTCAACGTCGTCTGTAGGAGTGGGGACTTGTCGCACGGAGCCCATTGTTCCGATTACTATTGACGTTACACCACCGGCGAGTGCGGCGGCAGTGGGCCGTTGAACGCCGCACCTGGATTACGGAATGGCACGACATTGTCTTCTCCGACGAATCCCGCTTCTGCCTGTAACACCACGATGGTCGGATCCGCGTGTGGCGGCACCGCGGCGAGAGACTGTATGACGTCTGCATTATGCATGCATCGCCATACCGGTCCGTCCCCCCCTGGCGTTATGGTTTGGGGCGCAATTGGATATGACACCCGCACCCCTTTGGTACGCATCGCCGGCACACTCAACATCCACCGCTGCATCTCCTACGTTTTGGAGCCTGTAGTCCTCCCTTAACTGCAGGACCTGCCAGCGGCCACTTTTCAACAGGACAATGCACGCGCGCTCGTGGCACGCATCGTGCAACAATTTTTCACGGCCCACCAGGTGTCACTGCTGCCGTGACCCGCCTGTTCTCCTGATATGTCGCCCATCGAACACGTCTGGTCGCTGATCGGCAACCGAGTGGCCCGGTAAGCACCACCCGTGGCTACGACTGATGAACTGTGGCTACGCGTGGAAGCAGCTTGGACCCAACATACCCGAAGCCCACATCCAAAGCCCCTTTTGTTCGATGCCGCTGCGTGTAGCGGCCGTTATTGCCAGCCATAGGGGCCACACGAACTATTGATGTCTGCGTGTTCCGCAAGTCGCACAGGCCTGTAAGCTCAATCGTTTCAGCTATGTATCTGTTGTTATGTGTCCAGTAAATATGGCTTTGCTATCTGGTATCCTTCTTGGTGTCGCATTTTGGGTGGCCAGCAGTGTATTTTTACACGTCTTGATACAACAAAGTGGATAGAGTCATTCTTCCCAGATACTTACTCTCTTGGGGGCTCGTGGGGTAGATGTAGATCAAAATCTGTAAATATTATCTGCACTCTTTCTTTTCCACGTCCCACAAACTGGTAAATGCAGTAGGCGTTCGCAGGATATGGCTCTGGATACTTTGGGCTGTTGATAGTACCATTCTTTGTTTCATCACTGGAAATTTTGTAGCTGCAGGAGGAAGCTGTAAATAAAGATATATGAATTGAAATTAGTTCCATTATTAGACTCGTATATACGTGGATAAATCTGAAAATCTTTGTCAAAATATTTTTAGAGATATTTTTATGAACATTTCGGAATACCGATTCAAGGGAAAGATCAGTCTTTGATGTGTTGTTAATGATTATTCCTAAAAGGCATGAGTCCTTAACTTGCTCCATTTCTTCTTTCTTGTTCGTGTTACACCAGAGTAACAAGACAGCGCCTCTCAATTTTTACAGTTCCAGAATACCATACCAAATGATATCCATCGGCAGATAATCCAATTCAGTGCTTCCCAACTCCTATAGAGCCGCGAGACAAGGTTTTTAAAATAATTTGACGGCGGCTCACATTTTTAAAATGTCGGTAACATGATGTAAATACGATTGTTATACCGGAAGTAATGCAAAAGTGGGCATAACTTTTTTATTAACTGATAGAGGTCTTTCAAATTGCAAATGTTTGTTGAGTAACTCTTCCTCTATGGTAACCCTTCTTCATTGCAGGCAAATAATGGATTCCAAGCAGAAACAACGTGCCGTCATTGAGTTCTTGACAAAGGATGCAGGCTGTAGGACATCCTCAGAAGGCTACAGAGCCGCCCCGGTGGCGCAGTGGTCTAAGGCGCTGGCCTATGATCATTCGTCTGTAAGAAGTCCGGGTTCAAATCCCGGTGAGGCATGGATGTTGTGTTTGTCTTGCGGCACTGGCTCTCTCCCTTCCCTGGAACCAGTGACCCTAAATTAGGGACGGGCGACTGTTTATAGCCCATTGAGTTGCTCACGGTAGTCGTTAAACCTCCAATCAAAAAAAAAAAAAAAAAAAAAAAAAAAAGGCTACAGGATGTTTACGGAGACGACACCATTGACAAGAGCAATGTGCACAGATGGATGAAGAAGTGTAAAGAAGGGGAAACCAGCATTGAAGACAAACCACGCAGTGGGAGACCATCATCTGCGACCACTGACACAAATCGTCAGCGAGTGGAAGAATTAATTCGCGCGGAGAGATGAGTCACAATCCATGAGCTTGTTTTATAACTGTACTGTGGTCACATTGCCATACAGAAGATAGTGGAAGACTTAGAGTATCGGAAAGTGTGTGCAAAGTGGGTACCTCGGCAGTTGACGTCCGATTTGAAAGAGAGAAGGGTGGAAGTCTACTCTGATCTGCTGCAAGCGTATGAAGACAATGAAGACACGGTGTATTTTCAAACTGGTTACAGGGGATGAAACCTGGGCGTATCTTTACGATCTGAAAACGAAGAATCAATCCATGGAATGGCGTCGCAGCTCTTCACCAATGCCTAAGAAGTTCAAGATCCAGCGATCAGCACAGAAAATCATGGTGACTATTTTTGGAATGACAGGGGTGTCATTCTCTTTGATTTTCTGAAACATGTGCGCACCGTGACCAGCGAGCGGTACATTGTGACACTCAGGAAGCTTAAAGAAAGCCATAAGAAGGAAGAGACCGTACAGGAATCTGAAAAGGATCCACTTCACCATGACAATTCGAGACCACACACATCTTTGGGTTTGTCGACGTGAGCCTAATTTGCTGATCAGGCGATCAGCAAATTAGGCTGGTCGGTGGTCCCCCATCCATCGTACAGCCCAGATCTCGCGCCATTCGACTTCCACTTGTTCTGTCCAATGAAGAACAGTCTCTGGGGACAAATCTGATGACACAGACGAGTTGAAAGTGGCGGTGAAGAAGTGGGTACAACAGTCCACACCTGAATTTTTTCAAAAAGGATTCCAGAGTTGTGTTCATCGATGGCGCAAACGCATCGCTTGTGATGGAGACTTTGTTGAGTAGAACCTTTGTATAAAGAAAGGAAGAGTTACTCTACCAACATGTGAAATTTAAACGACCTCTGTCATTTAATAAAAAAGTTATACCCACTTTTGCATTACTTTCGGTACAATCCTCGTGTAAAAAGTTATGCTTACTTTGTTTTAAACATTTAAGCTTTTTCAGTTAATATTGCTACAATTGAACTTCAAAATTTGAAAAATAAAACTTATACGTAGAGCGATCAAAAGGTTCCGAGATTAGATACGTAGCGCGATCAAAAGGTTCCGAGATTAGATACGTAGCGCGATCAAAAGGTTCCGAGATTAGATACGTAGCGCGATCAAAAGGTTCCGAGATTAGATACGTAGCGCGCTAACAGATGGCAGTACGCGGATGCGCGAGCAGCGGTCTAGGGCAGTGACCCTCATGGGTCATTGTGCCGAGTGGCGTCGTTCTGTGAACATCGGGAGCTGTGCTACACGATATTTGGTGACCACATGCAGAATACAGCTGCGATTTCGGTATGGACTGCAAACTAGAGGAGCGAGAGCATATCAAATTCTGCGTCAAACTCGGCAATTCGGTAACGAAGCCGCATGAAATGTTGCGGCAGGCTTATGGCAATGAAGCAATGAGTCGTGCGAGGTGTTTTGAGTGGCACTCGCGCTTCAAGAGTGGCAGAAAGGCACTGGAAGACAACGAGAGGTCAGGGCGACCGTCCACCAGCAAAACTCCCGAAAATGTGAACAAAAGTAGAGAACTGGTGGATGAGGCTCGTCGGAAAACCATCCAAGACATTGCTACTACCGTCAATCTGTCATACGGAACAGTGCAAGAAATTGTGACTTCGGTTTTGAACATGCACCACATTGCTTCTGGACCCCGAACAGAAGGCAATCCGTGTCGGACTCTGTCAGGATCTTTGTTAGCAGGTGGTGAATGAACCAACGTTCCTGTCGCGGGTCATCACTGGAGACGAGACTTGGGTTTACGGTTACCACCAGGAGACCAAACAACAGTCGCCGCAGTGGAAGAGCACGGCATCTTCACGACCGAAGAAGGTCCGACAGGTCAGGAGCGCAACTAAAAACATGCTCATCGTGTTCTTCAACATTCGTCGGGTTGTGCACCGTGAATTCGTCCCCCAGGGCCAGACCATCACCGTCCTTTTTTACTACGATGTTCTGCGGCGTATTAGGGAGGACATTTGCCGCAAATAACCTGATATGTGGTTCAGGGGCGATTTTCTGCTCCATCACGACAATGTAGCATCTCACAGCGCGTTAGCAACACGCCAGGTTTGAAGGCGCAACAGTATGACTACCCTTCCTCACCCGCCTTACTCGCCGCATTCGGTCCCCTGCGACTTTTTTCTGTTCCCGAATATGAAGCTGAAACTCAAGGGTCGCCGTTATGAAGCCGTGGACGAGATCTAGCGTGAATCGCAGACGATGCTTGACACGATTTGCGAACAGGACTTCCAGGGAGCGTTCCAACGGTGGCAAAACCGCTGGCAGCGGTGTATCGCTACCCAAGGAGACTACTATGAGAGAGATCACAGTCAGACTTAAGTACCGTAAGTATTTTGTTGTAAATAGGCCTAGTCTTGGAACTTTTTGATCGGACTCGTATTTAATTAAAAACTTACACGCACTGCGTACTATTAAACTCCACTGAAAGTTGTTGCATATCCACTTCGATCCTAGTCGTTGAAGGTCGAAGTAACTTTTCAACAGTAGTCTTTCATATTGTTCTTGTATTTGACTTTATGTATTTTATGCTAGAAAATGCCGAGTACAGTCAAACATACTGTTCTTGTATTTGACTTTATGCATTTTATATTAGAAATGGTCGTTCGGAAAATATCGGCAGATTTCGAAGATAAAAATGAAAGAGACATACCTCATAGCACACAACCTTGTTTTATTCCAAATAGGTACCTTCAGCAGCTACACACATCCGCCAGCGATTGACAAGAGTTTCAATGCCAGTCCGGAAGAAATCTGGCTCCCTGAATGTAAGAAAGTCCCAGAATGCAATTTCGGTCTTCAGCAGCTACACACCTCTGCCAGCGAGTGACAAGTGATTCAATGCCAGTCTGGAAGAAATCTGGCTTCCTGGATGCAAGAAAGTCCCAGAATGCAATTTCGGCCTTCAGCAGCTACACACCTCTGCCAGCGAGTGACAAGTGCTTCAATGCCAGTCTGGACGAATTCTGGCTCCCTGGATGCAAGAAAGTCCCAGAATGCAATTTCGGGCTTCAGCAGCTACACACCTCTGCCAGCGAATGACAAGTGATTCAATGCCAGTCTGGAAGAATTCTGGCTCCCTGGATGCAAGAAAGTCCCAGAATGCAATTTCGGCCTTCAGCAGCTACACACCTCTGCCAGCGAGTGACAAGTGCTTCAATGCTAGTCTGGAAGAAATCTGGCTCCCTGGATGTAAGAAAGTCCCAGAATGCAATTTCGGTCTTCAGCAGCTACACACCTCTGCCAGCGAGTGACAAGTGATTCAATGACAGTACAGAAGAAATCTGGCTTCCTGGATACAAGAAAGTCCCAGAATGCAAGTTCGGCCTTCAATGCCAGTCCGGAAGAAATCTGACTTCCTGGATGCAAGAAAGTCCCAGAATGCAATTTCTGCTTTCAGCAGCTACACACCTTTGCCAGCGATTGACAAGTGCTTCAACGCCAGTCGGGAAGAAATCTGGCTCCCTGGATGCAAGAAAGTCCGAGAATGCAATTTCGGCCTTCAGCAACTGCGTGCCTCTGCCAGCGAGTGACAAGTGCTTCAGTGCAGTCCCGAAGAAATGTGGCTCCCTGGATGCAAGAAAGTTCCAGAATGCAATTTCAGCCTTCTCTCGTTTTCTGAAGGTCCTGTCCTTGATGAAATCGCTAAAATGCATGAACAAGTGGAAACTGGTAGGAGCCAAGTCAGGAATAAGGTGGATGTGTGAGGGTTTCGAAACTCAGTTCGTGTAGTTTCGTTTTCGCCATTTGTGACACGTGTAGTCTCGCGTTATCATGGAGGAAGAGGATTGGACCCTTCCTCTTCACCAAAGGTGGTGAAAGAACATAACTTCTGGTGTATTCCGTCAATTTCTTCACAGTATATGACTGAGGTAATGCTTTCACCAGCATTCAAGAAATTGCAATGTATGACACTGTGAAAAGTCCACCACACTGTCAACAAAACCTTCTTTGGCGTCAACCTTGGTTTAGGATGTAGATTCTATGATTCACCATGGTTCAGCCACAATCGAGTTCGCTTTCGGTTGTCGTATAGCACCACCTTTTCATCACAGGTTACAATGCGATACAGTAGGAGCTCCTTTTCGTTGCGAAGCAGTAGGTTACTGCGTATCTCAAAACCTTGTTTTTTCTGATGATACGCCAGTTCGTTTGGGACCCACGTATCAAGCTTCTTGACCTTATTTACGCTTTCTAACCGCAGGTTGAAGAAGCTTATATGCTCCAGCTTCGTCCGTCTGTCCGCACTATAACTCGCGTAAAAATGGTTCGGTTCCGATTAAATTCTAGTAATTGGTAGGGGATCACCTAGGGACGAACTCTATTGAAAATGGGATTAATGAGGTCAAAGGTCACGACATAAGAGCGGGATCCATTCCATAGCCCTTATGCGTCATAACTTGCTTAAATATAGTTTGATTTCAATGGAATTTTGGTTTGTGGTACTGGACCACCTGGGGATGAACCCTATTGGAAATGGGTGAAGACATAGGAGCGGGATGCATTCCATTGCCCTTATGCGTCATAACGTACGTAAAAATGGTTCGATTTCTATGAAATTTTAGTATGTGGTAGGGGACCACCTGGGGAGGAACCCTATTGAAAACGGGCGAAATGGGATCAAAGGTCAGGACACAGGATCGGGATCCATTCCATCGCACTTATGCGTTATAACTTACGTAAAAATGCTTCGATTGAGACAAAACTTAATCATGTTGTTTCGGAAGTATACTTTACCAGTTCTGTTTAATATATTTGAAATGGGGTTAAAGGTCCGGCCAAAGGAGCTAGATTTATTCTACAGCCATTATCCTCATATCTTGAGTAATAATTGGAGTAATGATTTCTGGTATGTTGGAAAGCGTAGCATAATCAATGCATTGCATGATTTTACTAACTGGTCTCTTATGCTTCGGTATTTTCCAGTGAATTTCGTGGAGACGTTCAGAAATGGTTGAAACTGACACATTGTACTGTTTGGCGAGTTCTCTGACTGTGACGCAAGGATTCCTGAACATTTGCCTTCAGAGCGTCGTTATTAATGACTGAATGTCGTCGTGGGCTCTCCTCTTCTTGTAGGCTCGTGTAACCGGAACGAAGCTTTTCAAACCACCGACGAACAGTGCGTTCAGGTGTTGCCTCCTTTTTAAACCACCGACGAACAGTACGTTCAGATGTTGCCTTCCTTTTTAAACCACCGACGAACAGTGCGTTCAGGTGTTGCCTGGTTCCTCCATGCCTCGACCACATTACGGTAGGCTTGTACAGCATTACGATCCAATTTGAACTCATGAAGGAGAATCACCGGTAACTCACTCCTTTCTGACATATTGTACAGACCATTCTCACAAAAGTAGCAACTATTATAGCTCAACCTATTATGGCGTGCATGTGGCGTCTGAGTCGCCCTTCAACTCGTACGAATGGCGCTGCGAGCGAGTTGGTCTGCAAGCATTGTGGGAGAGTTGAATGTGAGATCTCAGATAGTCGACCTTTATTTTTTTTTTTTAACGTTCTGATATAAGTACTTCAAAACAATGAAATCAGTTTAAAGCCAAATCTCTTATGCTTGGGTATTTTCCAGTGAAAAAAGTTAAAACAATTCTGCTCCAGTCTGTGATTAAGCTCTAATTAATTCATCTGCTTGAAGCTAATACAGTTACGTTTGATAAATCAGGTTTGTGCTTTCAGTGCTAACATTCAGTGGATTGCTGAACAGACATATGTTTAGTTTGACTTCATCAAATTGTTCATACTTGCCATCAAAATTCGTAAAAGAGTGTCTAGCTGAGGAATGAGTACTTTGGGAAGTACACTCTAAATTAACTTTCATTTTTAGTTCCTTTTCCTATGTAAATCTGAGTTTGTTCTCTTTTGCGCTTTCCAAACTTAACGTGATATCTTCTCTCTCACATGAATGAGGTTGGCAACACATTTGAGGTCAGAGAGAGTGACGTATGAATGTGACAAGAGCGTTTGATAAAAAGGACGATACAGCAGTTGCTTAGTGCGTGTGTGTGTGTGTGTGGAGATGTTCGATCGTTGTTAAGATAGATTATTATAAAACAGGTAATTAATATATTATATTTGAAGTGTAAAACCCCCAGTGCTATATTATGGATTTCATCTACTGTGCTGCACCAATAAAAGGTTATCGTAAGTTTAACTTCTGTATATGTTTCATCTGGCCGTACAACCTTAATCCCGTGCAACTATTGCATCGTGTTCTCATTTAGTTCAACATTTCCTTGGTCATGGTTCTAGACATAGCGTAACACCAATCTCGCACACGAAAAAAGGTTACGTTATAACTTTGTTTCACCAAGTATTGTCATTTCACCAAAAAGCTGCTTGCTGGATTCGAAGTGAGTTAAATAATTTCTTTCTACAAAGCATGTTTGATTTCAAGAAAGACATCATGACAAATTTTTGAAGATGACAATCCGTTTTTTGTTGTAAATATGACAAGGATGGTAAGGCTTGTCATATTTACAACCTCCAGATTCGTTAAACATTAATGCTGGTTGCTTCGACTAGCGAATCCTGTGATGGTTATATTCAAATTAATCGGAAACTTGGGACTTGGTCGTTCTGGGTGGTGTAGTGGTTAGCATGCCCGGACGCTATCTGGGAGACTCGGGTTCGATTCCCGCTCCAGGACGACGAAATTTCAAGTTTTTGGATATTATCTGACTTACCATCCTTGTCATATTTACACCAAAAAACGGATTGTCATCTTCAAAATTTGTATTGTATGATGTAATCCCGTATTTCATACATGATAATGACAGCGTGTTACGAAAACCAACTATGTAAATAATACAGATATTTAGATCTTTCCTTTGCAGAGCAATATCTAGCGCATTTAAATGCTGCAGGATATCAGTTAAGAAAACTAGTGAGCAAAAAAGAGCCAGACCACTAGAACTTTATTTAGATCTGTATCACATTTTACTTCTTCCAATAAAAAGAGATAGAGTTCCTTTGGAAGTTAGAAAAATCTCATTAAACATTTTCCAGCTTTCAACCAACGGATTCGATTATGCAGAAGCAAGTTGTCATATTCAGTATGAAGTTCATCTAAAAATGTTTTGAATTTTCTAGGCGTAAGGGCACGGTTTCCGCCAATAATTAAACTCGTTATCTTTAATTCCTTATCCATTGTATTTGACAGCCCCTGAGAAGACCCACAAAATGCTTATTGTTGTACTTAATGAAAGACCATGAACAATGACGGAGGAAAAATAAGATATATAGAGTAATTAAATTAAAAGGAAACAGGAACCGTGCACCAACTGTACTTAAAATAGCATAAATCTACTAGAAATCCGAATTGGCGTCGCATAAAGAATCAGTTTCCAAGCTTTCGCACATCAACCAGATCCCAGCAAAACCTTACAAGTGTTGGAAAACTGCTGGCCACCAGCTGGCAGTCATGGGTCACCGCTGGCTGAAATCTGCCGCTCACGGTACTATAGCAATCCGTTGGTGGCAACGCCATCAGTTCGCAGCAATTGATGGCCCTGCAGCATCGCCGTGAGTTACGAGTCTTCAAGCAAGCGCCACGAGTGACCACGTAGATGGCAACCGAAGCAAACCCAAACGAGGTGGAAGCAGCGGTACTGCGCATGAGCAGAAGCAACACATGTACAGTCTCTCCTAGTGCC
Source organism: Macrothele yani (assembly GCA_039090855.1). Classification (NCBI taxonomy): domain Eukaryota; kingdom Metazoa; phylum Arthropoda; class Arachnida; order Araneae; family Macrothelidae; genus Macrothele; species Macrothele yani. The sequence continues at coordinate 48,968,064 of CM077004.1, forward strand.
AGTTAGTTGAAGACGACGCCATCGCAATCGTGTTATTTTAGTGAATGTCAAGGGGGGTAAGCCATATGTAGAGAGACGAATTAATTTCCCAATGAAATGCCGCTTCGACGAAGATTACCGTTGGGGAAAAATTATATAAATAATTAATGAACTGTAAAAAATAGTCAGTTACTCTCATATATTTATAGAAACTCATTTCGTAGCATAATTCCTGCGCTAGCATACGAAGAATCCAAAATACATATAGCCCTAAAACACACCTACTCGATTCTCATGAATAAAAAGAAATAATTTCTGTAAAATCTTTGGTTAAAATACACTAAACCGCTTCAAACAAAAGTTCCGGAAAGACATTAAAAATCGTTATATTGGAGAAAAAGTAAGAATTATACGCTTACAAAATCGTATTTTCATTGCAAAATGATCAAATATTTAAAAAAAGAGCACTGCTATGTGGGTATAATGTACTCATTCATGGGTTGAATACACAAGATTGGATTGTTATTCCTATCGATACAATGATCGTACTTATGCGTGAAACTATTACGACTGCTTCCAGTGAAGCGCCGTAAAAGCGGAGCTGCTTGTTACTAATGTTAGGGGGCGCTGAGTTAAGTGTTCAGTTCAAGCAGCGAGCAGTAGTGAAATTTAAAAGAATACGAGAAAACTACGGACGGTGTATGGTGATGTGTCTATGTCTCGTTCCAGTGTTTATAAATGGGTTACAAAGTTCAAAGCTGGCCACGAGAGCATCGAAGATGAGGCACAGTCAGGTAGACCTAACACGGCGGTCACTGATGAAACGATTAAACGTGTTGACTATTTGATTAAAGGTGACAGACGCATTCGTCATGTTGCGAGGTCCACTTGGTATGGTGACAATGGGGTTAATCGAATGGACTGGCCTGCGCAGAGCCCGGACCTTTACCCTATCGAGCACCTCTGGGACGAGTTGGAGCGTCGACTTAAGGGGTGCCCCTCCCCCCGTCCGAAATCGGTGAAGGAACTGACCTGTCTTCTCCAAGCCGAGTGGAAGAGAATACCGCTAGCCGTCGTACAACGCCTGGTTGAGAGTATGCCCCGGAGGGTCGCAGCTGTAATCGCCGCTCGTTGAGGCTCCACCAACTATTGAAGGTGAATAAACTTCGTTTTGCTTTGCTATCACAGGTGTCCAATTACTTGTTGGTAGATAGTGTATATCGCTTTGACACGTGCTTCACCTCTGTAGTATGTCGCACTAGTACCGTAGATCCATTTCCAAAATCGGGCGTCAATGTGAAAACACAAATTTGCCGGTTACGATACTCAAAACCCTCATCTTGCTGCTCCAGAGCCAAATGTTTTCCTAATTAGGTTACACCGACGAAATTTATCGCTGCAAATTTGCCGTGTTGACATGTGTTTCACCTGTGTAGTAAGTTACAATTTGTCCATTTATAAAACTTGGCCAGTTTCTCTAGCCTGGGCAGCATAAATTTCACTTTTCTCCCACAGAATGTTTAGGGGATGTTAGCTTCTCACATTCAGAAATGGAAGTGCAGTTATACGTGGTTTTCAAGGTAAGAATGTTTTTCACTTTGTTAGAGTTTCTCCGGGAGCTATTCCATCATTACTACGACTGCGAGCCAAGAATTACAGATGCATTCAATCCGTTTGATGAGGCACCTAAGATCTGACCTCCAAGCAGTTTGGAAAAGCTGAACAGTCAGTTAGATTGTGACTTCCACATAAAAATAATAGATAATATTTAAGTGTGATGTCAAATTTGTTTTGTCGAGCTGTGTATTGGATTGGTGGGAATGAAATATCCGGCAAAGGACCAGCACACGTGGATGGCGAGAACGGAAAAATGGGACAACTTATATCTCTGGAGAATTTTGACTGATTGCTTCGAAAAACGCTTGCATTTTTAGTGGGGGAATTTCACCGCACACTGAAAAAACTATTCTGGCAATCTTTCTCATTTTTTTAACTCCGTTTATCAACAAGTCTGTCCGCGAACACGATGTCGTCATGATCTCAAAGACTCCAGTCTTGTGACGATTATACGTATTAAGGGAATACAACGTGGTTTGTCACAAATATTTATTTTTTCAAGTCAACCATAGTTTTGCTGGGTATTGGCCTGGCTTCATCAGGACGAATGGCACGTAAATATTCAAATTGTATATGATATCATAAACGGTGTTTACAGTCACGGGTTTCGGTTAATTGCTTCTACGCGCTTGATAGAAATGGCGTCGATGCGATGTCATTAACAAGTTGCGAAGACTTCTGATATATATGGAAAGCTTCCAAAATATCAAGTTTGGTGGTCGAATCTGGCTTGTCAATTAGTTTTGCTTCTTCAAAGAGAAATTTATGGTCCTTTTCGTAACACTGTTTAGCCATCGATGACTTCTTTAGGTCAGAGTTCCGAATGTAGGTCTTGTGCTCTTTCAATCGAAAATGCAAGGCTCTACGGGTCTCTCCTATATACGAAGCGCCACATTCACATGGAATTTGATAAATTACCCACGAGTTTTAGTCTTCAACATAGGCCTTTGATCCTAAAAAGTTTATTTTGTTTATGGGTTTAAAAATCACTTTAAAATTAAAGGTTTCGAGGATTTTTGAAATTTTGAAGGCAATGTCACGGGAAAATGAAATAATGGCAAAATTATCTCGCAATGGGCGCATCACAGGAGTTAAAGGGTAGGCTTCGGTTAACAGAATTTTGCCTTGTCTATAATGGAAGTGTTATATCCTCGCTGTACTGAAACACGTTTAAGGAAATTAAGTTCTTTTTCCAAACTGTTTTTATCTGAACATATATGTATCGCGCGATATACGCAACTGCAAAATGCGCTGAGTTTTTTTGTTGCCAAGGGTGATTGGACTTGACAACAAAAAGGATTTGTGCCCCTTGTTGGCGAAAACGTTTCCTAATCTATGTGACGCTCAATTTTCTCGCTGTGTTGGCATAAAAACGTATTTACATTCGCCGTCATGTCCCCATCCTTTAGAATTCCATTTTAAAACAAAAATTTACTTGATACAAATAGTTATGACCACTTTTCTTTAAATATGGAGTTTCCAACCTATGTGGTAATAATGCACATCACGTTTGAGAGGAAAGCCTCGATCTTATCTGTTTGTGAGCGCAGTATTTTTTCTGTTTTTTTGTTTTTGTAAAATATTACGCCATTGTGAAACATTTTGAATTCTTTTAATTTTGTATTTTTAGTCGACATTACGCTTGAGAATTCAGAGCTACATTTACTTTATATTATTATTTTCGTTTGTTTCTCAATGTTTTTACGAAAAATGCTGCTTCTGGAATAACAAAATAAATATCCACGAAATCCCTTACTCTATATACTTCTTGGCTTTCCTAAGGGGAATTGTTTGAAAATAATGTTTTCCTGTTACGACAGAATAGAAGGCACGCTACGGATTTAAAGTGCACGGAAGGCTGAAGAACACGAAATGATTATGCAGTTTTAGGTAAAATCACTGCGTGACACATCCATCCAGCCGGCCGGCTTATGCTCCGGTCCTGAATCATGTACGGATATCCAGTAAGCGCTCGTTTCGGCTTCACCGCCAAGAAAGACCCTGAACAACACTTTTCATTGCAGTTGATGTCAGAGTAAAATCTATGGTGGTGGCAGAGCACCATTAAACAATCCTAACATCCATTTCTCATTTTGTCCTGGACAAAGAAAGAATTTTAGAAATATGCTCTTAATCGTTTGCTTCACGCAAACCTTTCTACAACGATTGCAAGATAGAGATTTCACCCCAGCCACGCTGAGAATAATCCAAGAGAATGCTTCAAAATCATTTTCAGACAAGGCTTATAACTAATCATTTTTTTTTCAGATTCACTTCATGCATTCAGCTGCGAATATTGCGTAGTTTTTTCTTGATGTTTTATAAAGTGCGTGCATTTAAAAATCAAAATCTAAGTAGCTTATGAAATTTAATGCTGCTAAAATGTAATTACATGAAACACAAGCACGTTACAGTATATATCATCATTCTCAACCATTATCAATCCACTGCTGGTGAAGGTCTCCTCAAGTTTCTTCCACAACGGTCTGCCTTGAGCCAATCCTCTCCACGTCACTTTCTCATGTTTTTGAATTTCATCCACCCATCTCTCACGTGGTCTTCTCCTGGGTCTTTTCCTGTCCGTTGGAATCCAGTCTACAATTTCGGATGTCCATCGGTGGTCCGTCCTTCTGGCAATAAATCCAGCCTATTGCCATTTCAGGGATTTAACTCTGATCATGATGTCTTCTACTCTTGTCATTTTTCCTGATCAACGAGTTCCCTTATTTATCTTTCCTGATTACACAAAGCATGCATTTCTCCATGCTACTTTCAGCTATCTGCAGTCTTTGTATGTCTTTTTATGTTAAGGTCCATGTCTCTGCTCCGTACGTAAGAACTGGAAGCATGCATCGATTATTTTTTTCTTTTAAGACATAATGGTATATTGCTCTTGAAAATTTTATATTTTTTTCAGAAGCTCTCCCGCCAAGTTTTATCTGCCGATTAATTTCTTCATCAATGTGTCCCTCATTTGGTATACATGTATGTTGCCCAAGGTAAATGTAGTATCGGTTACCTACAGATTTTCTACATCGATCGATTACTTTTTTACTCTTCCACATTTTGTCATATATATGTATATATACATTATATTGACAAAAGTCACCGGACACCTAGAAGAGAAACACAACATAAAATACCATTTATTGACATACATCATTACGGTGCCGTTTCACCTTTAGGCTTAATGCATGCATTGACCCTTCGAGACATGCTTTCGACAAGGTTTGTAACACAGCGATAGGCATGCGCTTCCATTCAGTACACAATGCTGCCGCTAACTGTTGCTTAGTAGTAGACCTTGGTTCCAAACTTCTTATGCGGCGCTCAAATTCATCCCATAGGTGATCTATGGGATTAAGATCAGGGCTCTGTTCTGGCCAACCCACACACGATACGGAATTATCGGCAAATCACGCCGTAACAGTTCTTGTTTTATGGCTTGGTGCATCACCCTGCTGGTGCCAACAAGGCTCGGTTCCATAGTATTGTCACAGAGTTGGTAGGGCATAATTGTCCAGAATGTCGAGGTAGACGTTCTGGTTGACAGGTTTGTTCGCGATAACTAATGGACCGGGATCATACCACGAAAAACACCCCCACACGAGTACACTGCCAGCTCCAAACTTGACCGTAGGAACAGTACACTGTGGTAAATAGCGTTCTTCCGGCTGCCGCCAAACCCACACACGGCCACTAGACTGATGGATCGTGTATCTGGATTCATCAGTCCGTGGGACCCGTTTCCACTGATCTACGGTCCACGATAAATGTTCTTTACACCACGCTAAACGACGAGTAGCATTCCGAGTGGAGATGAAAGGCTTATGAGCAGCCGCACGACCACGGCAACCCATGATGAAGAGCAAAGCTCGCACGCATGGTCAATTTTAACAGCGAATTTGGGTTTTATTACCCTCCATGGACTATGAGGATGTCTCGACGTCGGATCCGTGCACAGTATGAGCAGTTGAGCGCGTTTGAGAGAGGACGTATAATTGGGCTGAAAGAGGCCGGTTCGTCAAGTCGCCGCATAGCCAGGCATTTGGGTCGCAGCGACACTACAACCGAACAATGCTGGCGGCAATGGAAAGAGGAGGGCACAACCCAGCGGCACGCGGGAAATGGACGGTAGAGGTCAACGGCAGAAGATGAGAACAGAGCATTTGTGAGAACGGCACGAACAGAATCAAATTCGTGTCTCTCAATCATCCGTGGCCATGTGCGTCGTCTACAAGTACGGAAGTGAACATCCGGACAGTTGCCAGACGACTTCCGGCACGGGCAATACATTCGAGGAGGCCACTCTGCCGACTACCACTGACCGGCGAGCATTGTCCGCAGCTGTTGTACACTGGCATGCAAAAATTAAGGACGAGACGGTTTTTCGAATGTAACGTCGTGCAGAAGTGATCCACATCGACTCAAATCATACCATAAGATCTCCAAGACGTAAGAATATGGGACAAGTGAGCAAACCCGTCCAAACAAGGAATCTAAAGGATACAAATGCACTTTATTGAAAAGGTAGCTTCGAGCACAACTGGACAGACTACAGAAACGTCCATGTAACAGGCGGCTGCCAAGAAAAATCCAGTCTTTAGAAGGGGATATGATCACCCCTGACTGCATTGCAGGATTTACAACGTCTGTCCGTGCTGATGACGAGGTTGTCAAGGAGCTGTTGGGGCATAGCGGTCCATTCCTCTTGTAGCGCCAATCGCAGCTGCAGAATCGTTGCTGGCGGCTGGTGACGTGCTGCCAAGCGTCTCCCGAGAAGGTCCACACGTGTTCGATTGGATATAGGTCCGGGGACCTTGCGCGCCAATCCATGCGTTGAATATCTTCATTCTCCAAGAGCTCTGCGACAGCCACTGTACGATGAGGTGTAGCGCTCTCTTCCACGAAACAGAACTCAGGACCCATAGCACCTCTAAACAGACGCACGTGAGGCAGGAGAACCTCGGTACAATAGCTGACACCAGTGACTGAACCTCCTTGGAAGATGTGGAGGTCATGATACCGCCCCAAACGAGAACTCCACCACCTCCAAACTGGTCCCTTTCGATGATGTTGGAGGTGTGATTGCGTGTTTCCTGCTCCCTCCAGAAGTGTGTACGTCCAGAATCGCTCATCAGACTAAATCGGCTCTCATCCGTAAAGAGAACTCGACCCCATTGCTGATGTGTCCAGTTCTTGTGTTCCTGGCACCACAGAAAACGCCGTCTCCGATGAGCAGGCGTTAATGGCCCACACCGTACTGGTCGTCGTGCAAATGGATCACCTTTGTGCAGCCTCCTGACCACGGTAAAACGCGATAACGGACGTCCAGTTGTCTGTTGCATATGCCTCGCGATTTCTCCCGCTGTCTGCCGTCTGTCTCTTCCCTCCCGCTACGTCATGCTGCATATATGCGCATGCCCTACCGTAGCGGACCCTAGTCTATCTCCTGAGTGGTCTTTCGGTCCGTTCTGCCTGCTCGTTCCACTGTTATGCTAATTTCTCCTGTTCGTCCTTAATTTTTGCACACCAGAGTAGTTGTGTCGGATCCATCAACGTAAGATGGTGTCCGGTGGCGTCGTGTTGACTTCAGTGATGAGTCACGATTTGCACTTGACGCCGATCCCCAACGCATGCGCGCCTGCAAACGAATCGGCCAGGACACGGATTTTGCCTTTACCATGGAACGGTACACAGCTTACACACCGGGTGTGAGTGTCTGGGGAGTCACTTCCTGCGATAGCCGGGCGCCCTTAGTAATCCTCCGTAGCGCCCACATTTTGCAACCTGTTGTGCTTTCATTTCTGTCCCAGCATCACCGAGCAATTTTTTAACAGCACAATGCCCAGCAACACATGACACGGCTCTCTCAGGTCTCTGTTCGTAATTTCGGCACCATTCTAGGCCAGCCCCTTCACCCGACGTCTCAGAGATCGAACATGTTTGGGACATGATTGGACGCAACCTACGCCCACTCCGGAATGTCGGCGAACTGGCCCCTAATTTGGACACCATGTGGCATGCTGTTATCACGAAAGTATCCGTGAACTGTATGCGTCTATGTAACGCAGGGTAACCTCTTTTATCCGTACCAGAGTTGGCCCTTCAATATACTGACTTGTTTCACTCGTGTAACTATTTCATCCGAATAAATGTCCCAACTGCTCTGGAAATGGTATCATTTCCTTTCCTATATACACAGGCGTATCAGAATAATATGAGCACGTACCTAATAATGGGAATAACCACCCTTGGCCCGGATGACAGAGGCGAGGGGGCGAGGCATGGACGCAATGAGGCCTTGGAAGGTTGCACGAGGCACACGTGCCTATTCGGACTGCAGCAGAACGCGGAGGTCCCGGAGATGAGGTAGTTGTGGGTCGGCACGACGAACCTGTCGATGCAAATAGTCCCACAAGTGCTCTATGGGATTAAGGTCGGGCGATTTTGCGGGCCAAGAGAGAACGGAGACATCGCTGTCTTGTTCCTAGAACCAGTCACGCACCTCCTTTGTGACGTGGCACGGCGCATTGTTTTATTAATAAATACCATCAATACCAGGGTAAACGTCCAACATGAAGGGATGAATGTGGTCAGCGAGGATCGACAGGGAGCCATTGGCTTTCAGGGACCCATCCAGTGTGGTGCCAGCTGTTCCAGGTCATCCCAGAAAATAATCCCCCAGACATACACACCGGCTTGTACTTGACAGACAAGCGTATCCGGGTTTTGGTCGTCATGTGTATGACGCTGTGTCCGCCACCGCCCGTCATTTCCGTAGAGTACCACTCTTCCACTGTCCAATGACTGTAATCCCATGCGAACTGCAGGCGTCGTTGCTGATGGACCTGGGTTAACATGGGTGCCTTGACGTAGCACCGCCTCCGGACACTCATGCGTAAGAGGCTTCGCTCTACTGTTATCGGGTACTACCTGCTTGCCCCAGCGTTCATTTGTGCGGACAATTGCTGCACTGTTGCGCGTCGATTGAGCTTTACCAATCGACAGAGGCGACGTTCTCTTCTGGGGTCGATGGCCATTGGGGCTTCACAGTTGTGACGTCACGAGGTACTCGGTGAGCCAGCGGTCCGTTCTTGGTACACCCTTACTACAGCACCTCGCGAACAGCCTATGAAGTCTTCTGTTTCTGAGATGCTTCCACCCTTGACGCGGTAGCCGATGATCATTCCTTTTTGAACGTCCGTCAAATCACTACCTCTATCCATTGTGCTCATGTGACGCACTATGGCTCAACTGTCCTGCGCATGGTCGAACTTGTCACACACACTCTGTGACGCGCCTGGGCGGGTACACTGTGATTCCGGAGGTGGTCATATTATTCTGATATGACCGTGTATATGCATTGCACATACCAATTTTCATCTCGATTGAATAATACCTTCTGCGCGGTTCGGAGTTTTTTTTCGTAAAGGTTTTAACTATGGTCTATTTGTCAGATTTGAACAAAATACACTACCTGACAGAGAAAATGTCGCACCATGAAGGAATGCTCGAAAACAGACCAAACTGCACACACAGATAGTCAACTAAGTCCTGAACAAATCGTTTAATTGTCACATACAGACTAGGCTCCAGTGGGCGAATATACAGGATGATCAATAAGAAGTGTGCCCCCCCCCCCCCATTTTGGGCGATAAAGCGTTGAATTCGACGTGGCATCGATGCAATGAGAGTCCGAATAGAGTATTGGGGTGAATAAACAAAGATATCGCTCTTTGCACGTTAAGCAACGCACAGCAACCGAAAAATTGTTATTTGGCCGCAGCTGAGATATTGAATCCCGGATATCTCGATCTCTAGCTGAGCGCTTTAGCCTTACACCACGTTGGCCAACAATCCACGGCGATATGTGCTTTTTTCTGTCATCATCTGAAATTATGTATTTGTTTATTTATTAACGCCACGTATTTGGAGGATTTTCACTTTGGAGTATTGGGGTATCGTGGACCATGTGGTGTTGATCCGAGTCCACAGTTCATCTTCATTTTGCGGGGGTGGGAGGGTACTCAACCGACGTCCAATCGTGTCCCGCAGTTTGTCGATAGGCGAGATCTCCGGGGATCGTACTGGCCACGGAAGCATTCGTACACCATGTAGAGCAATCAGGCTGATCCGAGCGATATGCGGCCGGGCGTTATCCTGTTGAAAAACGGCGTCTGTGATGCCCTGCAGATACGGTAGTACCACGGGCCGCAGCACCTCGTCAACATAGCGGAGTGCCGTGAATGTGCCCGCTATGCGTACCAGCGGTGAGTGGCTGTTGGCGCTGATAGCACCCCACACCATGATTCCACGTTGCCGGGCCGTGTGGTGCTGATAGCACCCCACACCATGATTCCACGTTGTAGTGCCGTGTGGCGCTGATAGCACCCCACACCATGATTCCACGTTGCCGGGCCGTGTTGTGCTGATAGCACCCCACACCATGATTCCACGTTGCCAGGCCGTGTGGTGCTGATAGCACCCCACACCATGAATCCACGTTGCCGGGCCGTGTTGTGCTAATAGCACCCCACACCATGAATCCACATTGCCCGGCAGTGTGGTGCTGATAGCACCCCACACCATGATTCCACGTTGTCGGGCCGTGTGGCGCTGATAGCACCCCACACCATGATTCCACGTTGCCGGGCCGTGTGGTGCTGACAGCACCTCACACCATGATTCCACGTTGCCGGGCCGCGTGGCGCTCCACAATCGCGGAGGAACCCGTCAGTTGGCCACGTCGCCTCCAGACTCTCACACAGCAATCATTCGTGGTGAGACAGAACCGCGATTCGTCGCTGAACACCACACTACTCCATTCGGCACACCACGCAGCTCTGGAGCGACACCCCGCCAAGCGATGACGACAATTGCTCGGTGTTAAGGGTGGCCTCCGCAACGGACGGCTGGATAGCAATCCAGAATCAGCCAATCGGTGCGACACTGGTCGGATCGGTATCGGAGTATCCAAGCCTCCCCGTACACTCCGCAAAATGTAGCCCGTTGTGGTTCGTGGGTCCGCTACGGCGTGACGTCGGATGCGACGATCGGTGTGCTCGGACGTCCGTCTCCTTGCACTGGTTCTCCTACGACGCTGCAGAGATCCTTATTGGGACCACTGTCTCCAAATGTGACCGACGGTTGCGGAAAAACGTGACGTTTCTTCCGTAACACGACCCAAGGATCATCCAGAGATACGAAGTCCTACTATGACACATCTCGTGAGCTCATCCGTTTGATGAAATCGCGTACGACGGAGACTTAACGGCATTGTTCGTTCTCCAGACGCGGATGCAGCACAGCCACTCACTTCTTGTAGCCGTGATGACGTCTCGACTGATGGCCTCACGGGCTGGTTGTCCGCTTATATCCCGCGCGCCGTTTGTGCGACTGGCCGGCAAATGCAATCATTTGCCGGCCAGTCACGTTCACGTCTTCGTGGTGTGGCATTTTCTCTGTCAGGAAGAGTACGCCGATTTCCTGTAACCAGCAATTCTTATTTTCATTTTATCTTTGGATTTGGTATTTACATAGGCAGTTTCCAGGGTTGATTCTGGTGTTTGCACACATGAGCATTATAGACTGATTTGAGTAATAAGTTTCTAAACAATACACTAGCTCTGTGACGCGTGACGCTCTTTTTACCCACACCGTCTGGAATGAATGAGAATTCCTTCTTCTACAGAGAGTTACTTCAAGCATTGTTTGCGGCAGACCAGAAACCTGCGATTTCGTGTTCCAGCTTTTCTCAAAGTCGAGGGGATATACATTATATTGGCAAAAGTCACCGAACACCCCTTCAGAAGCAAATGAGCAGATCCGTTGCGTTGTTAAGACGCACGGAACAGCTGCAAACGGTATAAAAACAAGCCTGCAGCTGACCGCGATCATATAGCACGGTGAGGTTGAGTGAAAATGTCGCGGCGGGAGAGAAATGACTTTGAGAAAGGAAAGATTGTTGGGTGTTATATTAGTGGGTTGTCCATAATAGAAACCTAAAGGCGTTTAAACATATCCAAGTCAACTGTTTTGAATGTAATGAAAAAGTGGAAGACAGATGGCGTGCCTGAAGCAGCAAAACGTACCGGCAGACCAAAAAAATTAGTGATAGAGGACGTCGAAGCCTCAAGAGAGTCGTTACAGCTAATCAACGGAGTATTACTACACAAGACCTCAGTGTACAGGTGAGTAAAATTGCTTGGACCTCGGTATGTACACGTGCCATTCGCAGAGAACTTCATTCCATGATATATACACTCCTCGATGAGCGGTTTCCATGCGGTCTGGCGGCCCAATATTTAGTAACTGGTCGTCATGTTTTAATCATTTGCATATTCGGCACTGAGGTACTTACATGTGGAGTTCCATCCGGATCAGACGACTTTTTCGGGTTTTATTTTTTTGCAGAGAGTGTATTTAAAATTAGTTACACCTTAATTTTCCTTCTTGATGCTGAAGTACAACTGAAAGTATTAAATGTCATTGCATTGATTATTTCGATTATTATGTTATTTATTGTTGAATTTCTTCTCGCCTATTCATTAAAAGCGAAGATGCGAAAGTACGGGAATTTCTTTTTAAAAGAGTACGTTTCTTTTCAAAACTCTTATAGAATAGTAATCCAACACGATTGAATAACTGTAACTCTTTTTCTTAAAGTCCATACACATGCACGATAAAAAAAATATTAGACACAACTATTTATAGGATTTTTAACCTCTCTCCCCATCGTATCGAAATATTTTACATTTACTCTATCATTAGATTTAATAATATTGCGTTCACCAATGCAATTAATCTTGAAATTCTTTGCTCCTCTAAATTCGTTTCGATATCAGGTATTACGCAATCTAAAATTCTTGCGATTTTAAAATGTTGAGATTTTTTTATTTACAATTTTGCGAATATAATTACTTCTGATAAAGTCTGAAACGTGCGCAATTTTTTCAATAACTCATATATATATAATGGTACCACATTTTTTTCGCTTTTGCGATCCGATAGGAGCTAGCCCCTTTTTTGATATTTACCTGAGATTGCTTTAGCAAAAGAAGATTTATAGTTGGCACGAAGCAAGCCATTAGAGACCATCGAAACGTAGTCATAAATTAGAAGTAGGAGAAGGTATGTGGTATTCACCAAATGAAACTAATTCTGATGGGGAATTCTTCATGAGTAAACTTAACGTGATTTGAATTATATGCATTACCAATCCACGTAATTTCTTCTGAATTTCCATAGTACATGGTTTTTGCAACCGCAAATAAAGAAACATTTTCCAAAACTACGTCTCTTCCATTCTGTTTCCCTTCCGCAGCACCGATTTTTGAAGTCTTTGTCTTCCATTGCAGCTCTCATTCCATTGGTTCCGATCCCTTTAATTTATATAGTCGTTTCTTTCTCATTTTCCACCCGGGATCAATTTCAGAATAATTCCAGACAACCTTCTTCTATTCATTCGTTTAGCATGTCCGTACAATTTCTCCATCTCTCTTAATCGTTTCCTTCCAATACAGTGTAATTCCAAATAAATTTCAGTCGACTTCCATTAAAGTTCTGATATTCTGATTTTTTACTTTCATTTTCAAACCTTGACTGTCTTGCTGCTCGTCTGGAAAGGCATATTGCTGTAACAAATACACTGAGGTCCAAAATTAACATGACAAACAAAATCAGTTCCCTCAACAGAGCTTAACGACACTAGGAAGAGACAATATGCACCAATAAGCCATTACATTATGACCACCTACCTACTAAACTGTAGGACCCACTTTAGCCCGCGAAACAACAGCCACTCGGCGAGGCATTTATTCGATGAGGTGGTGATAGGTATCCTGGAGTATCTGGAACCATGATGTCAATAGCAGATCCTCCAGTTTCCATACATTTCGGGGTGGTGGTGGTGATTCAGCGCAAAACAGCTCTTCCAAGTCGAACCACAAATCACCGATTGGGTTCATGTCAGGTGAACTTGGAGGCCAAGGAATTAACAGAAAGTCACCAGCATGTTCCTCGAACCACTCCTTGACGATTCTGGAAGTGTGGAATGGCGCATTATCCTGTTGGTAATGGCCATCACCAGTAGGAAACACAGTTGCCATGAATGGGTGAATTTGAACCCCTGACAGATGTCAGGGATTGTGGTATTGGAGCCTAAAGTGTCCCAAGAGAACATCGCCCACAGCATAACACCTCCGCAGCCGGTCTGTTTCTGCCCAACAGTGCATCCAGGTGACACAGCCTCTGTTGGCTATCGGTGTATCCGCGCTCGGCCGTCTACGTGATGCACCAAGAATCTTAATTCCTCAGACCAGACCATTTACTTCCAAGCATCCGCTGTCCAATCTGCATGATGTTGGACCCATTTCATGCGTTGCTGGCGATGATGTGCAGTGAGCATTAATACTCGGCTGGATCTTCCGCTACGCAGGCCCATGCGCAGAAGGCTGCGATGAACTGTGTGCTGTGACACATTGCCCTGATCATCACTGTTGTACCTGCGGGTGATTTGTCGCACTGTGGCCCTCCGGTTGCTGTGAGCAATGTACGACAGTCTCTGATATCCCCTATGGCATCAATGAGCTGCGAACGATGCACGGTTGCACGATGGTTCGTCGTCTGACCATCTATTCACCACTTTTGATACTTGCTCACTACAGTGGCACGTGAACAACCCACAAGCTGTGCCGTTTCCGAGATCGTAGTTCCGTGGCGCCGTTCCATCACAATTTGTCCTTTATCAAACACCGATAAATCGGCAGCTTTTCCCATGCTGACTCCGAACACTCTACTAACCGGAAGCCGGTCCTCGGGTTGTATATATACTGCTCTGTGAACTTCACCCGCGCCACCGTTCGGTCTCCAGGCGCGCTCATTTCTCTAAAGCGGGGTGTGGTCATAATATAATGGATCATCGATGTATATTATCGATAACGCAGCAATACACAACAGAAAAGTAATGTCATCAGTGCATGAGGAGGAAGCATGAGCATGACAGCCTGACAGTCCAAAAGTGATGCAGCAAGAAGAGAGGATTTCGAAGGGCTAATAGGTAGTATGATTACCCCAAACAGCGGTTCAGGTCACACAACGAATCCCCATGCTTTTTACAAGGCTGCTAATGAGAATTTGGACCAATAAGGGCCACACATCCAACAAGACAAGTCAGGGTCCCAGGAGTGTTCTTGTAGGGGGCTGCCGGCTTGCAATTGATCTACACAGGGTATCCCGGTTATGCTCTATAGGGTCCAGGTCCAGGGATCTTGCGGGTAACTCTATCCTGTGAATATAATCCCTCTCCCGGTATTCGCCGTCTAGCCAAGTCCTATGGTGATGGGCGTTATCTTCCATAAAAAGGAATTGGAAGCCAATAACTCCAATGAAAAGCCTTACATAAATCTCTAGGTTGTCATCCCTGTAACATGCAGCAACAGGATGCCTCCTGCAAATAGGTGCAGCGGCGCACATCCATCCAATATGTTGCCAGCCCAAACCAGGAGACCTCCACCACTGTGGTTGTAAATTTCTCTAATGTTTGTGGGAAGATTTCAGCTTCCCGCTTCTCTTCAAATGTACAAATGTCAGGAATTCTTGTTTAGGCTGTACTGCGACTCGTCACTGAAGAGATCACAGGTGCATTAATCAGAGGTCTAGGGATGACGTTGTCGGGTCCAATTCAAACAGACCCTTCCCTACGATGCGGCGAGTGGAGTATACAGACCATTGACCTTATTGCATACAGACTTCTCTCGCGGAGTCTTCTGTAAACTCTTTGCCTCGATATGGTGGTACCTGTAGCAAAGGAGAAGTCCTGTGAGATTTGCCTGGAAGTCGACTCCCTATAGCGGCTAGTTGTTAAAGACAAATACTGGTCGTTTTGTTTTGTTCTGGCTCACGGGCGTCTTTGTTCCGTCACTCTACTTGCTGTTCCAGTTTTTTGAAACTGTCTTCAGAAATTATAGACCACTTGCCTTGACACATTCAGCCATCTTGCTACCTCAGCTTCTGACTGTCCTGCTTCCAATCTACAGATCACTCTCCGACGTAAAGAGTCTTCTAACCGATGCACTAAGCTTGAGTTCGTGCTAACAGTCCAACTCAAGCTTCAGCTGCTGAATATCACTCACAGAAATGTTTATCAAGGCCGCAGACCTGACAGCTCGATGACGTACGGTCGTCATTTGCATGTTTTCATAGAAATTAGCACAATGTTACTTGGGTACGTCGATTTAGCATTTCCCCTTGCATATGTCCCTGAAAATGTTTATTGACGCCCCTTTGGCGCAGTGGTCTAAGCGATGGCTTCTAGTCATTCGTCCGAAATGGGTTCGGGTTCGAATCCCGGTGAGGCATGGATGTTGCTCTTGTATTATGGCGCTGGTTCTCTCCTTTCCCTGGAACCAGTGACCCTAAATTAGGGACGGACGACTGCTTGAAGCCCATTGAGTTGCTCAGAGTGGTCGTTAAACCCCCAAACAAAAAACAAAATGTTTACAATCTTTCGCCTCGTTTTGGACTGGTTCTCGAATTTGCATTTGTCTCGTTAATTTTGGACACCAGTATAGTTCGTTTTATTGGCATTTCTTGATTATCTATATCTCCGTTCCATTTATATGTTCTGAACAGCAACTTCAAAAATGTGCTATATTTTCGCCAGTTATGTTTTTATTTTAGAGAACTGAATTCAGCATTCCGATTACTCTTTTCCTTCCCTCAGCTTTTCTGCTTACTTATTCATCCCATGACTTCTTAATTTGTTTAGTTGTTCTCAAATGCCTAAACTTGTCGGCTGTGCTTATTTTGCAGGTCTTGATATCTGTCTCTGCATTTTGGTTCGCAATTAGAGAGTTTGTTCTTAAGGACTAACTTTACCTACGGATTTCTGACTCACAAAAAATAATGAAAGAATGGTTAAATATTGTTACGACTTTTAAGTACAAAAAATTAATTCGATTAGCAAGTTTGGCAATGGGCGGGAACAGCATTAATTATTGGGTGAAAATTAACAACTAGTGGTTTCCCGCATTGCAAAAGAGGAGAGGAGATAAGGGTCCCTATTCTTGGAAGGGATAAATCTTAGCCTGGTGTGGGGAACGCGATGTGTCGCCCCCTAAGTGCGTGTCGGTCATTTAGGTGGCCATTAGAGTGTCAACAGACCAGGAAACTTATGGCGTTTGCTACTCCGAACCTTGGCAGGACAAAGGAGTGTTAGTTAAGTTATGTGTTTTCTGTACTTTTCGGGTAGTGGACCCACCACATATATGCAGAGGCATGTATTTCATACCACTTCACCGCGCCAAATGCTTTGAGGCTGAAAAGAGAGTTTAAACAGACCCCTAAGAAGGAAAGCAAGGGATCTGTTAACGATGTAAACAAGCGAAAAAGATTAGTCTGAAAGAAGCTCGTGAAGGGACTGGACTCGGATACAGCAGGACCAGAGGAGATCCTGCGGGGCGGTACTTTTACGGGGATAGAAAAGCTTCTGTCCGAAGATGCCGGCCAGCTAACCAAAGAGCGGCCGAGCGGTTGATATTACCGCGAGGAAATAGGAGAGAGGATGATACCTCTTTTCCTGGTGCTAGGTTGCACGTAAGAGAAAGCCAGCATCCCGGAGGTCACACGATGTGACGGAATTACAGCCCCGAAGGACGCAGATGCCGACCGGTGATGTATGCGAGAATCACCTTTGGAGAGACGAACGGATCCTTCTACACGTCAGTGGCTTCGTTCCACCACGACATTGGTGCGCATAAATGCGTCCATGATTTCATGAAAGTGAATGCCGTGCACGAGAGAAAGTGGGAGATGGGGTTCGACTCCCCTCTCCATTGGTTATAGTGCCCGCTTTGAAATGGGCGTGTCATCACACAGATGCGCTTAAAAGCCAAAACACATAAAATGTTAGTGAGTGCATAACAAAGTGAGTGCATAACGGAGTGAGTGCAATAAACATGGATAACTGAGGAAACAGCATATCTGTAAGTACAGAACTTATGTATGCATGCCAGTTGTGATTAGATTGGCTCCGGTCAGCCAATAGACTCTCGTCGGCTGAGAACTGTGTTTTTAAAGCCGGACTGTATAGGCCAACAAATAATCATTGACTTTAATGATAAATTCAGCCTCAGAGCTATCCCGAAAGGGGCGAGTCTACTTGACTCCCCATCTTCACAATCCTCTGTACATAGACGCCTTCATCATTATCCTCATATTTTGTTGTTAATTGATTAAATGTCTGTTGTCTCATGCCAGTGCTGAAGTTGCATGACTAATTAATGAGTGTCAGAATTTCTTAGTTTTGATTGGCTAAATTGCAGGATAAATTCTTTTCACCAGTACCTAAGATTTCGGCGATAAAAAGATCTCACAGATATTATTCGTTATTCTACTGTCTACCTCTGGGTCGTCAGCCATTGCCTAACATTCTGACATCTAAATTCTTATTCGATAATCCGGCGACCCGGGGGGTAGCAATAATATTTTTTTTTTTTTTTTGATTGGCGGTTTAACGACCACCGTGAGCAACTTAATGGGCTATAAGCAGTCGCCCGTCCATAATTTAGGGTCACTGGTTCCAGGGAAGGGAGAGAGCCAGTGCCGAAAGACAAACACAACATCCATGCCTTACCGGGATTCGAACCCGGACCCCTTCGGCCGAATGATCAGAGGCCATCGCTTAGACCACTGCGCCACCGGGGCGGCGTAGCAACAATATGATTCATTTAATACTAGCAGACAAAAGAACATGCAAGCACCAGAAATTCTTACCTAGTGAATAAAAGAAGTTTTAACAAGTTTTTAACATACATATACTGTTTTTTCAAAAGAATTCGGATATTTACCTGCAGGTGTAAGAAACTCTTTTATTCCAAAATATCTTACCACGTGGAATGGTCACCACTGACTTAATTACAGCGGCAACCCTTTTGAGCATGGTGTCTACGAAGTTCTGGTAAGTCTACGGGAACAACGACAGTAGAAATATCAAAGCTATAGGCTGAGAGTCAGTTTTTAGATTAAATGAAATTTGGACATCCAAAAGCATATCAAGGAACATCAAAATACAGTGAAGCCTGTATGAGACGGAATCCATGGGACTGAAATTATTTTCCTTTTCACACAGGTCTCCGTTTTATACGGGTGTATCCATTGAAGCCATTAAAATGTAAACACTGGAATTTTGTCTTGGACGGAATCCAACGGACATTAATTCAAGACGTACCACTAGAGGGCAAAAGTTCACGTTTATGTTTACAGCATATTTGCAGCAATATCTGAGGGACTAAAACCCCGATTAAAAAAATTCAGTTTCGATCAGATATTACTAACTATGAAAACATTTTTTATATATTTCTTACACGCCGCCCCTGTGGCGCACTAGCCTAAGCGCTAGCTTATGACCATTAGTCCGAGATGGGTCCGGGTTTGAATCCCGCTGAGGCATGGATGTGTGAAAATACAAATTTGTCCGTAACGGTGATTGAACCCGCTCCGGAGTGAGTTGCTCTCTCAACTAAGCTACACGGAAGGAATGTATCGCTGCAGATTTATCGTCTTGACACGTGCTCTACCCCTGTAGTACGTCACATCCTGTCCCTCTTATGTTTTTTTTAATCGGAGAACGAGTTTTCATTAATTCAAGACGATGGATGAAATAAACATCACGCATTTTTTGAAGAACCCAATGGCCAGTACATCTATTTTTCGTTTGGGAGCCAACATGAAAACACAAGTTTGTCCGTGACGGAATTTAAACCCCGCCCCTTCGCTCCGGAGTGAGTTGCTATCCCAACTAAGCTACACGGACAGAATGTAACGCTGCACACTCGCCGCCTTGACACGTGTTTTACCCTTGTAGTACGTCACAGTTGTTGTGTTTGTCTTGCGGTACTGGCTCGGCTCTCTCCTCTTCCCTGGAGCTAATGACTCTAAATTAGGGACGACTACTTGTAGCCCACTGAGTTGCTCACGGTGGTTGTTAAACCCACAATCAAAAAAGTATACAACGATGATCCATTACATTATGACCACCCCTACCCTAGAGAAATGAGCGCGTCTGAAGACTGAACGGTGACGCAGATGTAGTTCACAGAGCAGTATACATAAAACCCGAGGACTAGAGTGTTCGGGGGTTAGAATGGGAAGAGCTGCCGATTTATCGGAGTTTGATAAAGGACAAGTGGTGATGTCACGGCGCGAACGAACTACGATGTCGAAAACGGCGTGGCTTGTGGGCTGTTCACGTGCCGCTGTAGTAAGTACGTATCAAAGGTGGTGAAGAGATGGCCAAACGACGAACCGTCGTCCAGCTGTGTGTTGCCCACAGCTCATTGAAGATACAGAAGAGCGGACATTGTCACGCATTGTTCACATCGATTACAGAGCCACAGGGCAACAAATCACCCGCAGCTACAACAGAGGTGATCAGGGCAATGTTCCACAGCACACAATTCATCGCAGCCTTCTGAGTATGCGCCTGCGCAGCAGAAGACCCAGCCAGGTCCCCATGCTTACTGCACGTCATCTCCAAGAACGCATGAAATAGGCACAAGATCATCGAGATCGGACAGTGGATGATTGGAAGAACGTGGCCCGGTCTGACGAATTAAGATTCCTGGTGCATCACGTAGACGGCCGAGCGCGGATACGCCGATTATTACCAACGGAGGCTATGGTACCTGAATGCACTGTTGGGCAGGAACAGGCCGGCTGCCGCGGTGTTACACTGTGGGCGATGTTTTCTTGGAACACTTCAGGCCCTATTATCCCAATATCACAATCCCTGACTGCTGTCAGACCTCTGCTCATCGTTGTTGACCAAGTTCACCCATTCAGGGCAACTGTGTTCCCTGCTGGTGATAGTCATTACCAATAAGATAATGCTCCTTGCCACACTGCCAGAATCGTCAAGGAGTGATTCGAGGAAATGCTGGTGACTTTCTATTAATGCTCTGACCTCCAGGTTCACCTGACGTTAACTCAATCGAACATTTGAGGTTCGACTTGGGAAAGCGGGTACGCGCTGAATTACCACCACCCTGAAATGTACGGGAACTGGAGGACCTGCTGTTGACATTATGGTTCCAGATACCTATCGCCACCTCATTGAATCGATGCCTCGCCGATGTGACCGCTGTTTGGAGGGCTAAAAGGGGTCCTACAGCTCGTTAAGTAAGTGGCTCATTGGTGTATATATTTCCTACCCAAAATAATGCACAATTTCTCCGCTAAGGGGTGCAAACGTTTGATCTGCTTTTCTCGATATCTCTTCTAAACATCCGATTAAAAAACGTATTTTAACACAGAATACCATTCACCTTTCGGAACACCTTTGCTGGTACTGATGGAATTTTTTTGTAGTTCGAAGTTCTGTCGCTAGGTTTTGTTTGTGTACTTCTCTTAACTCCGCTTCTAATGATTTTATCGAAAAATTTTACTCGCGTTGGGTAGGATTAAAAAGACGTGCTTAATAAAGCGATAAACAATCGAAATTTCGATGTCATTTTTCTTGTTTTGTTTCTGATTGTTTCTTCGGTAGGGGAGTAAAGACCACCATGAACAAGTCTTAGGTATATAAGCACTCCTTAATTTTGGTGTCACTGGTTTCTGGAAAGGGACTTTGCCAGCGCAATCAGTAGGGTGCATGTCTTATCTGCTACTCAAACCCGAACACTTCTCAGATGAGTGATCAGAACCGAATGCCTCAGATCGCTCAGGCACGGGAGTCGAGATTATAATTTGAGGTTACATTTTTTTCTTTCATTTCATCACTCTTTCAAAACTTAAACTGATCATCTGTTTTTTTTATCAAAGCTGGTGCAGATAAAAGTAAAAACTCCGTTTTGTGTCTTTCTCCTGCAAATCTATTATTTAAAATGAAGTAATAAATTTAATTTAAAGAATAGAACAGGTTTTCCTACATATTTATTTTACTATTGTTTTAATGTAATTATGTCCCATTTTCTCGCGCATTAGGTAAGACAAAGTTGTAAAACGAAATAAATGGAAATCAAAAGAAAATAAGAGTTTATGTTCACAATGGTTGGTAAGATAAGACATAGGTTTTGAAATTATGCCAAAGGCAGCGTTGGAAATTTTCTAGAGTGAAACGGAAGTTGGCATCGTGCTGTAAAAGTGAGCTTATCTACAGCGAACAGGGTTGTCAAGCATGAATTCAGCACTAAAAGTTTTATGTTCATTTCTCTTTTTATTATTTAATTTTCCTTGCGTTTATCTCTTGCAAAGCAAGTATGGCAAAAAGAATTGAAAAGGCTGATGGGAAGAAAAACTAAAGCTCAACAACTCTTAAGAAGTGAGCTACGAAAACCATTGATGTGAAAGAAATTTTCTTTCCCTTTTTTCCCCCAAAGAAAATGAATATAATTATCTGGGTCGCCTAACTAATTTAATTCAATGTAATTTAAGAAGATAAATGAATATTTTGTTAAAATGACATTGTATTTCATTTTCTGTCATCATGAAATGTCTTAGTTTGTCAACTGAAATTAGCTTCGTTAGAACCGACCCATTCATTGAAAAAATGTGCCATGGTATTTACATCAGGTTCTTACTCATAACATCAATACTATTTAAATCTGGTATAAGTGAGGTTTAAATCTCGTCCTCAGGCATGTATCGTAAGCATAATTAAATTGTAGTTTTGAGACATTACGTATGCAAAATTTATATACCAAATTTCAATCTTTCCCTTAGACATTACATAAGCAAAATGCAAACCTGGTATTTACATAAAAAAGTATGGAACGTTTAAATATGATACCAGATCTACACCGATGATCCATTATACTGTGACCACCTACCTAGCAATCGGTATCCTGGGGTATCTGGTACCATAATGCCAACATCAGGTCCTCCAGTTCCCGTACATTTCGGGGTGGTGATGATTTAGCGCGAACCCGCTTTTCCAAGTAGAACCACTAATGTTCGATTGGATTCATATCTGGTGAATTTGGAGGCAAGAGCATTAATAGAAGGTCACCAACATGTTCCTCGAACCACTCCTTCAAGATTCTGACAGTGTGGAATGGCGCATTATCCTATTGGTAATGGACATCACCAGCAGGGAGCACAGTTGCCATGAATGGGTAAACTTGGTCCGCAGCGATGTTCAAATACATAACAGCTGTCAGGGATTGTGCTATTAGGATAATGGGGCCTAAAGTGTCCCAAGAAAACATCGCCCTCACCATAACACTGCCACCACTGGCCTGTTTCCGCCCAACAGTGCATCCAGGTGCCATACCTCCGTTGGTAATCGGCGTATCCTCGCACGGCCGTCTACGTGATGCACCAGTAATCTTGATTCCTCAGACCAGACCACTTTCTTCCAATCACCCAAGGTCCAATTTCGATGATTTTGTGCCCATTTCATGCGTTGTTGGCGATGACGTGTAGTGAGCCTGGGGACCTGGCTGGGTCTTCTGCTACGCATGCGCTGAAGGCCGCGATGAATTGTGTGCTGAGACACATTTCTCTGATCACCACTGTTGTACCTGCGGATGATTTGTCACAATGTGGCCCTGCGGTCGCTGTGAACAATGCGCTACAGTCTCCGCCTCCCCCTCTGGCATCAATGATCTGAGGACGACGGTTCGTCGTTTGGCCATCTGTGCACCACTTTTGATGCCTACTCACTAAAGCGGCACATGAGCAACCACAAGTTGTGCCATTTGTTTCCGAGATCGTAGTTCCGCCATCACAATTTGTCCTTTGTCAAACTCCAATAAATCGGCAGCTTTTTTCCTTTCTGTCTCCGAACAGTCTATTAACCGAAAGTCGGCCCTCGGTTTGTATATATATATATTGCTCTGTGAACTTCACCTGCGCCACCGCTCGGGGTCCAGGCGCTAGTTTCTCTAGGCTGGGGGTGGCCATGATGTAATGGATCATTGGTGTGCATCTCACATAACAAGATACAGATCTCGGGCTTAGACAAGGCATATTTAAAATTGAAGTTTAGTGTTTCATAATGCCCTGGCCGCCCCGGTGGCGCAGTGGTCTAAGCGATGGCCTCTGATCATTCGTCCGTAAGGGGTCCGGGTTCGAATCCCGGTCAGGCATGGATGTTGTGTTTGTCTTACGGCACTGGCTCTTTCCCTTCCCTGGAGCCAGTGACCCAAAATTAGGGACGGGCGACTGCTTATAGCCCATTTGAGTTGCTCACGGTGGTCGTTAAACCTCCAATAAAAAAAAAAAATGCCCTGTAAGTTCTGATACTTCGTTTCTCACAGTAAAACTATCTTTTGGCTAATCTGTTTCGTTTGATTCTATTAGGAAAATTGTTAGTGTTTATTGTTTTCGGAAAGGATTTTCGTAAGACATATTTCCGTTTTCAAAGCTTTTAAATTAATGTGTAAACGATTTTTATGTTAAAATATTGATAGAAAAAATTAAATTTATCAAAGCTATTCAAAGTCAACGGAACCGGTATAAAAAATAATAGTATCTGACCGAAGAAAGAAGTTTTGCAATCGGGTTTTTAATCCCGCAGATATTGCTGTAAACGGAATCGGGAACTTCCGCATTCTGGTTGCAGACTTGTGCGTTAAGAAAAATTTGAAAGTACATGAGAAACATTTTAAAGCGGACACGCTCTACAACAAAGAAAAAAAATTGCAAATTGGACTCTTAGAAGCAGAGATATCGGTAAATATAAGATATCATCTACGTCCCCTGGCGGGGGAAAACTGCATGATTTTAAGAGAAAATATTCTCAAAATGTATTTCTATGTGAGCAGTATTGCACCAGGAAATAATGTTTTCAGTCGAGTTTTCAGGAGCTCAGATTTTGCTGCACATACATCAGAAGCAGAAATTAACGCTTATGGCCCCTGCTGGCCAAACTATTCTTTACCAACCAAATATTAGAAATTATATGAAAAACATTTCCCATCAGGAGTTGTGTTCGATACAGGAACAATTTTTCAAATCGGAGTTTTTGAAGCAGAAATTTAGGAGGAAACGAAATTTACCTTAACGCCCCCTAGCGGAAAATCTATGAGTTACTTGACAATTTTGAATTTATATGAAAAATATTTCGTACCGGAAATGATATCCAACAAAGAAGGAAGTTTTCAAATCGACCCTCAGAAGTAGAGATATTGACAAAAATATGATATACATCTATGCCCCCTGGCGGAGAAACCATGCATTGCATTAGGAAGAAAATAATCCGAAAAGGTTTATCGACGTGAGTAGTATCAGTCCACAAACGAATTTTTTTCAATCGAGATTTTTGAAGCTCAGATTTTGCTGCAAATATATCAGAAGCAGAAATTAAGACTTACGCCTCCTGGTGGACAAATTTTTTTTACCAAAAATTAGAAATTGTATGCAAAATATTTCCCATCAAGAGCTACAATTGGTGCAGAAAGAAGTTTTCAAATCGAAAATTTAGAAGCAGCTATATCGAAGGAAATGCATTTTACAATTACGCCTATAAATTACTTGAAAATTTGGAAATTATATGAAAAACATGTCGTACTGGAAACTTTATCCAATAATGAAGGAATTTTTGAGATGCGACCCTTAGAAGTAGAGATATTGTAAAATTAAGATATACATCTACGCCCCTGGCGGAAAAACCATGCAATATTTTAAGAAGAAAATATTCCAAAGAGGTTTATCGATTGAGTGGCATCGGTTTACTAACGAAATTTTTCAATCGAGTCTTTAGATGATCAGATGCAGAAATTAACATTTATGATCCCTGGTGGCCAAACCATTCTTTACCAAAGATTAAAAATTATATGCAAAGAATTTTCCATCAGGAGCTGTATCCGCTGAAGAAAAAATAATTTCAAATCGAAGTTTTACAAGCACAGATATCAGGCAAAACGCAATTTATTTTTTCGCCTCCTATCGGAAAATCGGTGCGTAACTTGAAAAAGTGACTATACCTAAAATACTTAACTTACTCTTCAACACAAAAGGAATCGAAAGGTGAAATAATTTTTTCAACCGGAGGTTTAGAAGCAAATATATGGAATAAAATGTATTTTGAATTCGATATCATCTGCATTTACGGCCTCTAGTGGCGATATTGTACATCGTAAACGAAAAGGAAATGAAGGATCATCATTCGTATATTCCAAGCTTCCCAATACAAAAACAATTTTTCAAATCGGACTAATAGTTGCAGAGATATGGTGTCTACAGAGGGACGGATGGACAAACCGATAACATAAGCACGATCTTTTTTTACAAAAGACGTGCTAAAAATTACCTGGTAGTTTGCATTTGTTTATGGAGTTAACCTCTGAATCTCAGAGAACAGCTTAGTGATATGTATGTATGTATGTATGTATGTACTTAAGTGTTCTGACAATAATTTAGCTGAAAATGTTAACAGAACTATAGATTCTACAAATTTTTAATTACGAAATAAACCAGCAAGCTTCCTCTGCAACATTTTCAGCTAAAATATTGTCAGAAAATTCAATCTAAGTGGCTCAAATCATTGTAAACATTCCAAACTATCGCATTGTTGGGCACAAGTGGTAATTCCATTCTGAAAGTTAACGAAACTGTTGAAAAACAAAAAAGATGACACCGAATTTTCGGGTGTAATTAGCACCTCTTTTGAATCCGTTCTGATGCAAATTAAATGTATCAAAGCTATTCAAAGTCAATGGAACCGGCAAGGAAAACAATAGCATCTGACGGAAGAAAGAAGTTTTTTAATCGGGTTTTTAATCACTCAGATATTGCTATAAACTGAATCGTGAGCTTACGCCCTCTGGTTGCAGACTTGTGCGTAAAGAAAAATATGAATTTATATGAGAAACATTTCGCACCCGAATCGCTCTCCAACACAGAAATAATTTTTCAAATCGGACTCTTAGAAACAGAGGTATCGACAAAAATAAGATGTGACTTTGCGCCTCCTCGTGGGAAAACCATGCATTATTTTAGGAAGATAGTATTCTCAAAAAGTTTTCCAATATGAGCGGTATCGGTCCAAGAAAAAAATTCAGTCGAGTTTTCAGGAGCCCAGATTTTGCTACAAATACATCAGAAACAGAACTTAACACTTATGCGCCCTGGTGGCCGAACCATTCTTTACCAAACAGAAATTATATGAAAATAGTTTCCATCAGGTGTTGTATGCGATACAGGAAGAATTTTTCAAATCGAAGTTTTATAAGCAGAAATAACGAAGAAAACGAAATTTACCTTTGCGCCCCTAGCGGAAAGTCTATGATTTACTTGAAAATTTTGAATTTATGTAAACAACGTTTCGCATCGCAAACACTATCCAACAAAGAAGGAATTTTCCAAATCGGACTCCTAGAAGTAGAGATATTGACAAAAATAAGATATACGTCTTATTTTTGTCAATATCTCTACTATGCATTATTTCAAGAATAAATGGTCCTAATAAGTTGTCGACATGAGTAATATCGGTCCACAAACGACTTTTTTTTCAACCAAAATTTTAGAAGCTCATATTTTGCTGCAAATACACCAGAAGCGGAAAATAAGGCTTACGCCCCCTGGTGGCCAAACTATTTTTTACAAAAATTAGAAATTATGTGACTAGTATTTTCCATCAGGAGCTGTATCCGGTGCAGAAAGAATTTTTGAAATCGGAGATTTAGAAGCAGAGATATAGAGGGAAACGCAATTTACCTTTACTCCTCCTGGCGGAAAGTCTATGAATCACTTGAAAATTTTGAAATTATATGAAAAACATGTCACACCGGAAACTCTATGTAATAAAGAAAGAATTTTTCAAATCGAACCATTAGAAGCAGAGATATTGACAAAAATAAGATATATCTACGCCCCTGGAGGAGAAACCATGGAATATTTTAAGAATAAAATATTCCGGAAACATTTATCGACGTGAATGGCATCGGTCCACGAAAGAATTTTTTTAATCGAGATTTTAGAAGCTCATATTTTATGGCAAATACATCAGAAGCAAAAATTAACACTTACGTCCGCTGGCGGCCAAAGTACTCTTTACCAAAAATTAGAAATTATATGCAAAATATTTTCGATCAGGAGTTGCATCCGCTAAAGAAAACATTTTTCAAATCGGAGTTTTAGAAGAAGAGATATCGGGGGAAACGTAATTTACTTTTACGCCCCCTAGCGGAAAAATCTATGTGCAATTTGAAAAGGTAATTATACCTAAAATATTCTTCAACATAAATGGAATCGAAAGATAAAATAATTTTTTTCAATCGGATGTTTAGAAGCAAATATGAGGAATAAAATGTATTTTTGAATTCAACATCATCTGCTTTACGCATTCTAGCGGGGAAACTGTACATCGTAAAAAAAAAAAAAAGATCATTATTCGCATATTTCAAGCTTCTCAATGCAAATTTTTTTTTGTCAAATCGGAATAATAGTTGCAGAGATATCGTGTCTACAAACGGACGGACGGACAAACCCCTAACATAAGCATGGTCTTTTTTTTAGAAAAGACGTGCTAAAAATATACATGGTTTCTAAGGCAACCCACTTTGTGCAAATAAAATTCAGATATTATGCGTTTCAAATATAAAAATTATGCAAATTGTGCATTTTGCGTTTAAATACATGTAAATTTAGTAGAAAACCCCTGCTGCACTTAGTAGAGTTTTTTTTTTATTGTTTTTTTGTTTATGTGCGAAAAAGGTAAAATTTGAATAATTAATTTTGAAAATGCCTTTAATTAATGCCTAGGCTTTAATGTCTACAGTATTTAAACAAATTGTTTGTGTTAAAAATCAAATATTACAGGATTAACTCACCATTTATTCAGCATCTGAATCCCGAGCAGCAATATGCTCAAGTTCTGATACCAACTCTTCAGCTGCTCCGTTAAATGCCACTCGAAGATGGGCCTCCAGGTTCGCTTTGGTAAATCCGGATCTATCCGCAGATAGTTTTTTCTTTTCTTTTGTGGTAGGAGAAGCTTCTTTCAACGTCAGCAGTGCTTGCTACGACGGAAAGCGTCTTCAGTGCTGCGTCACTTAACAGGAGACAGTCCCTGCTCATCTTTCTCCAGAAGGTCACCGCATCTACCTCTTTCGTTGACTTGTCTTCCTCCAGTGTCGCAGCATAGTGAGAACTCTCGGGCTGGTATATCTTCTAGCGAAAATCGTTGCAGTTCCGGGTGCAGAGATAGCCCCACATCTTCTGGACAACACTTGCGAGGATAAAAAAATTGTACTTCTTTCCTGAATTGAGCACTAGGGAGCCTGCCTTCCAGCTTGGAGCACGGGACGCCACTTCGTTGCAAGAGGTTCCGGATCGAGGCTAGCAGCAACCAAATCTCCGAGGAATGGGTTCTTCAAGTTTCCAGCTTCTTCATTACAACGTCCAAATCGACAGCAACCAATGCAACTCGCTGCATTTGCTCAACCAAGGTGGGATTGCAGAGCAGCTCCTTCAGTTCCTCTACGGCCAGGCTGTCGTCGTCGTCAAGAGCTTTTACCCACTACACTTCTACCTCAACGTTCTCGGAATGGTACTTGGCGGCTTGAAGGCAGGCCTCCCAACGGGTAATTACTGGAGAGGGCGGAAGTATTGGGTTCTTCCTGGCAGCGCGTAGACAGTCTTGTAGGGCCTGCCGTCTAGCTGGAGCCTTAGGCAAAGCAGACTTGACGCATGCGACGTAGTGATCAAGGATTTTGTGCGAATATCATATTTCTTCGCAGGCTAGGTGCAGAACGTGCGCCCAACACGTGCTGTGCATATCTCCTGCAAACGCCTTTCAACCGATTTGCAGCAGCACACATGTAGGAGGCATTGTCCGTGGAATACACGACTAGATTTATTCTATAGACGCCTGCGATCTCCAAAGCAGTGAGGGTGGCGTCTACGACAGCATCTACGTTTCACTTGCCTACGATTTTTGAAAAGACCACTCTTGGCCTTGCGTGGTTTCACAGTGGAG
Source organism: Macrothele yani (assembly GCA_039090855.1). Classification (NCBI taxonomy): domain Eukaryota; kingdom Metazoa; phylum Arthropoda; class Arachnida; order Araneae; family Macrothelidae; genus Macrothele; species Macrothele yani. The sequence goes on from CM077004.1 coordinate 48,997,582, forward strand.
TCAGCAACACGTTTATTATTTTACGAGTAAGAAAATCCTGCGTTTCGTCAACCATTGCACAAACATCGCGATCTTTGCAAAGGCGCCTCGTTTCTTGGAGGTCAGAGTTGCTTAATTGAGGGAGGATCCGTCTGAGTGGGGTCTCAGAAAGGAGATTCTGGCCATTATAGACGTTTTTCTTCATCCACTGACGAAACTTTTCGTTCCGAAATACGTGCAACGGAATCTGGGCACCAACGCAAGCCGACACCATTTCTTTCCACTGTTATGTACTGCTATTTTGGCGGTCAACGGTTTCTTCCAAAGTCTCTTGATGGGTGTGTCCTTCTTTGCACCGGAAATTTTTCCCACTTGCGACATGGGCAGGACACGACAGATTTTCTTGTGAAATCGACAACTTCTTAACAGTACTTGCACCACAGATTATTCGATTTCAATTCAAGTATAGTTCTTGGAAACTGTAGAAGACGAGATCTAGCTGTAACTTTGTCTTTTCCCATTTTCATAAACTTTTTTAACTAATCTTTAACACACCGCCGGAAAAAAATGTGCTTATGCGCTGCCTTCAGACGGCTGACTGGCGCTGTTGCGATAGGGAGAGAACTCAGAGAAGTTTGGACTTCGGCACCTGAACTGCGTCATCTCAGCAGATTCCCAGCTCACACTCTTGCAAAAGATCCAATGAAACCTAAAATGCCACTCAGCTATGCCCACTCCCCCTCCCCGCTGCCGCAGGAGACAAATCCATTTCGCAGCGTCGCATCGCCGGTCGTGTTGTCACCAGCACACACCTCAATTTTATCAAATAAAAATCTTTGAACGCCAGATATTTCTTGGAACAATGTAGCTTATGCAGTTTGGAGCGGAAAATGCATGTAATGCAAATTGATGGAAAATTCATGCATTTTATGCATATTGATGGCAAATTATGCATTTTGTGCTTTTCATACAAAATGGGTACCCAGGTTTAAACACTTTCTCAGCATATTTTGTATTAGTATCTTATTTAACATAGCAACCCAGGGTCTCCGGGCTTGAAATGCATTTTTTGCATTTGAGTTGCTCTAAAGATTATCATTAGCAAGCGATCTGTAGAGCTGGCGCCATCTGTTAACAGATCTCACTCACCAAGAAAAAATTGTTGATTCTTACTATAATTATGATTAAGTTTTAGCAAATGTTAAGTGTACTTTTGCTATAATTAAAAGTTATTTTTATCAATGTGAAAATTTTCGTCCTTGGGAACACATTAATTGCGAAGCAAAAATCTACAGAATTTTTTTTCATTGGAAACGTAGAGCAGAGTTTTTAGGGATTCTCCTAAAACTTCCAAGATATTTTATTTAAGAACCTTTTCACATATTATTTACTTGCCCAGAGTATCCATACCATTCTCCTAGAAGAACTTTTATTTCAATGAAAAGTGATATTCACTTACTTCCCTCTGTAATAATTAATCACCGTTTACGATCTCTGGCGGCATTCCCATACACACAGCATTGTAGAATTCACTTTCAATTATTTTTTACATTTTAATTTCATTGCTCATTCAACGTTTGCATTAGGAAAACATCCTGTAATTCGTCGTGCTCAAATAAATTCATCAATGCCCACTTATCCATATTGCGAATTTTATCCTGTTTCCTCTAACCACTTAAGAAGAATATTGACAGGGGGGGGGGAGAGTCAACCCTTTAAACGGCCGATGTACCTGTCCCAAAGGAGGCTCAAAATTTTCTGACGTTCTCAAACCCAAATGCCCACATAGCAGCCCCATTTTAGGAAAGCTACTGGAAAACAATTCCTTCATCTCAGCAGCACCTACCATAAACCTGTCACAAGTGATAAGCACTTTCTTCTACTTCTTTATTCCCTGCCCCATGACACAAGGCGTGATGAGGAAGGCTAGTCCCTCTGACTCTAACATCACAGCACTGGGTATAGAAACAACTAACTCAATGATCTTCTTTCTGCTTTCTTAGATTCGTCGCTATTGTACACTACATTGCCAACTTCATATCTTACGGAGAGCTGAATGAGTGTGCATGGGCGGATGTTGGTGTATGAATACGGTGGACACGTCATTTGAATTCTTGCTGAAGAGTCGTAATAGGGTATAAATCCGACTTATTTGCAGATATGAGAAGTACCGCTAATCTTTCGAATGTCCGTCGAGTCATATTTGCATATTTTGTCCATGTTCTATCATCATACTATTTTATCCATGTTCTATCATCATACTATTTTGTCCATGCTCTATCATCATACTATTTTGTCCATGTTCTATTATCATACTATATCATCATACTACACTGCTGGCCACCCAAAATGCAACACCAAGAAGGCCACGAGATAGCAAAGCCAGACTTACTATACACATAACAACATATACAAAGATGAAACGATTGAGCTTACAGGCCCGTGCGACTTGCGGAACACGCAGATATCAATAGTTCGTGTGGTTCCCATGGCTGACAATAACGGCTGCTACACGCCGCGGCATCGAACGAAAGAGGCTTTGGATGTGGGCTTGGGGCATGTCGGTCCAGGCTGCTTCCACACGTTGTCACAGTTCATCAGGCGTAGCCACGGGTGGTGCTTGCCGGGCAACTCGGTTTCCGATCAGCGACCAGACGTGTTCGATGGGCGACATATCGGGAGAGCAGGCGGGCCACGGAAGCAGTGACACCTGGTGGGCCGTGGAAAATTGTTGCATGACGCGTGCCACGTGCGGGCGGCGTGCATCGTCCTGTTGAAACGTGGCCACTGGCAGGTCCTGCAGGTAAGAGAGGACTACAGGATCCAAAACGTCGGAGATGTAGCGGTGGCTGTTGAGTGAACCGGCGATGCGTACCAGAGGGGTGCGGATGTCATATCCAATTGCGCCCCAAACCATAACGCCAGGCAACGGACCGGTATGACGATGCATAATGCAGGCGTCATACAGTCTCTTGTCGCGGTGCCGCCACACGCGGATCCGACCATCTTGGTGTTGCAGGCAGAAGCGGGATTCTTCGGAGAAGACAATGTCGTGCCATTCGGTAGTCCAGGTGCGGCGTTCAACGGCCCACTGCCACCGCACATGATGGTGGTGTAACGTCAATGGTAATCGGAGCAATTGCCGCCGTGCGACAAGTCCCCGCTCTTGCAGACGACGTCGAAAGGTACGTGCTGACACAGGTTGTTGCGCAACACACCCTAATTCTTGCGCTAACGTTCGTGATGTGGCGGTGCGAGCCGTCAATGCGCGCCGCACAACATGCTGGTCCTCTTGTTTGGTGGTGTGCCGCGGCTGCGGCAATCGCTCACGTCGGTCCGTCCGTCCCTCCTGCACCCACCGAATCCATACTCGCCTCACTGTGGCTAGATGTCGTCCCACACGGGTGCCGATGTCTCGGTACGATAAACCGCTGTCACGATAAGCCACTATTCGTCCTCTGTCGAACTCCGAAACGTGCTGGAATGACTGCCGTATTCTGCGACGAGGCGTCAGGAAGCTTCCCACGCACAGGTCCGGCAGCACAACACACTTGCACTACTTACACTCCGCCTACTGTGCACCCTTCTTATAGTGCTTCTCGGTGGCGTGCCGGGCGCACATGATTTGCATATGCCCTGCAATGCTAATCGTTTGCATGTCCTCCCGCGGGCGACGCATGCTGCGAATTTCAGGCCAATCGGAAGCTTCCTTCTTGGTGCTGCATTTTGGGTGGCCAGCAGTGTATTTTGTCCATGTTATATCATCATATTTTGTCCATGTTCTGTCATCATACTGAGTCATTGCCATTGGGAAAAAAAGAGAACTATTAATAAATACTTAGTATACCTGGCTGCTTAAATATTTTTAGTGCGTTGAAGTCGTGAGTCATGTCATACGTGAAACCTCCGAAGTATCCCAACAAAGGGCTAATTAAACCATTTGACTACCACCACTGAAATGGTTTGGTTAATTCTTGCTGGGTTTCCACTATTCAAGAAGAGCTCAAAGCTTCGAGTGCCTAGTAGCTAATCAGTCAGAAAAGACTAATGTTAATCATTCCCCTAAATGACTACTTTAAACAACAATGCTCAGCGGGAAGCAACGCTTTCTGATGCTCAAGTTCACTTATTCCAGCCGCGTTCGGCCCGCTTTTTAGACAACAAATATATTCTTTCGAGCTGATTTCAACCCATTTTGCTAACCCGGAGTTCCAGCTGTTCAAAGGGTTAATAAGAGACAGATCTCAACAGGTCATAATTTTCTTAATTAAGAATAAGTATACACTTTTGTTGAAATCTTATCTAATAATTGTAATGCTCAGGCCTGCGAACTTTCTTCTTAGGAAACGATGTCCTGAGTTAATTCAAAGGAAAACTTTCACACACAGCTTCTTAAGGTACTAATTTTGACACGCATAAATACTTTTTCTGAAATGCTGATTTTCGTATTTCTGACAATAAGAAAAAGGAATGAAAGCAGAAGTCATCGATTTTCTCGTGGGGATTATATTTACTTTATTTCCTGGTTCTACCGGGGAAAATCACAAAACATAATTGTGTGTTATCAGTTGGGTGTTAATTCTTTGCAATACTAACCTCACGAGTAGGAAATTTTCCATTGAAATAACTCTAAGTTTCGTGCATTTTTCAGTTAAAGTATTAATCAACAGGCGAAGTGTCTTGAAAGATAATCGACTAAGAACAGACATGATCAAACAATGCCTTCAAAATACGCTGTGCCTTAATTTTCGTCATTAATCACCAGAACAATTGGTTCGAGCGTTGAAGATAGCTTTAGATGTATGATGTGTGTGTTTAAGAGCTAACGTACGCTTCCTGTCTCCTTTATTGGAATAATCATAAACTTCCATCACCCTTCTTTGAAAATCTCGCTGCATCGCAGAACCGAATGTTTCTAGCGTTTTGCAATGAAAAAAAAAATACCATTAAACTTTCCTTTGGCATTCAGGAGTTATATCCTCAAATCAAAAATAATTTTAATTTTAGTATACAAAATTAAAATTATTTCTGATGTTAAATATTACTTATTTTTTATATCTCCACTTTCAGCTGCATTGGCACACAGCACGGGTTTTCCCTTTGCTGCGAATTACGTTTACCATTTTCCCATGCCCCCGATGTCCCTATTTTCTGTCATCCATTTGCTTTATGACTCACTCTGACGAACGAGTGCGCTTGTCCTGAGCTACCATTTGTCAATTCAGTTGGCACTGCAGTAGACACCTGCTCTTGGTTGACGTTGTCATATCGGACCATTGAAACCTTCGTCTCCATTCATTTTCCATACGAGTCTACATCTCAAGGAGATATCGTTTCGTAATCTGACTGCGATGCTATAATTGAAGAAGAAGGCGAGTTTAGATTCCAAGATTAGATCAGTCGCGATGCGGATTTGAATGTCATCACTTATGACTTTAGATGAAATTATGGAGAACAAAAAGTGCAATTGGAAAGTCTTCAGTGAGGAGAGTGGTGATGATTCCTAGATAAGTGCATTAGCGCCCTAATTTAGCGATGTACTGAACTCGTTCGGCGTCGTTAGGGACTTCTTTTATAGCCATAATACCGCTGAGAAAAATTGTAGGCTTTCAATAGCCTTGAAGTTCACTGTTTCAACTTAAAAGTAAGCAACAATAAAAAAATTAATGTTTTTTTTTAGAATCACGTTTATGTCCTGAAAATAATGTCTCCTCCTTAATAACTTTTGAAATTTTGAAGTGATTTTAATGAAACTGCACTGACCTTATACTATGATGTGTTAGCAATGTGGGAAAAATTTTTTTCCGAATCGGAAAAGGAAGATCATGAATGACAGAGAAAAACAGTGAGCCGTAATTGAATTCCTGGAAAAAGAGGGATGTGAAGCGCCAGAAATCCCCTGAAGACTCCTGGTGGTGTATGGAGCTGACGCAATCAATATCAGCAATACCCGAAGATGGATGAGGAGGTTTCTAGAGGGAGAATTTTCAGTCTCGGACAAACAACGGAGTGGAAGACCCGCAACTGCGATGACAGATGCCAACAGGCAACGACTGAAAGACCTCATCACAGCTGATCGTCTTGTTACCATCCAGGAGTTGCAACAATACACAATGCTCATTATGTGTAGACATTTAAGAAGCTAAAGGAAGCTATCAGGAGGAAAAACGTGACATTCCATTTGATATTGTTGTTTTACACCATGATAACGCACATCTCCACACCTCAATGGAGACTTCACAGGCTATTGCCCAAATGGGGTAGACGGTGATGCCCCAACCCCCCTAGAGTTCTGATTTGGCTCCCTTAGATTTTTTCCCTGTTTGCCCCTTTGAAAAATACCCTTCGTGGGGAAAGTTTCGACGATGCGACAGACGTTAAGCTGGTTGTGAACTCATGGGGGGAAGGAGAGCCTCAGGAATTTTTCCAAAATGGATTTTACCAATGAGTTCAAAGATGGCGGAAATGTATAGAAAGTGATGGACAATACTTTGAATAAGCTAGCATTATTAACAATATGGACAAGTATTTTGTCACCAAGTTTCACATTTTTGCTGCTACAAATAAGAATCTTATGAGGGACGAGGCATTACTTTCAGGATGCTCTTTGTACTTGCATTTTTTATAATCTCACGTATATCTTCTTTTCAAAAAAATATCATTGAATGAATTAGTAGCAATGCTTTGTAGACTATCTGCATGCAGTATATGCACTACATAGTGTATTTACAAATGCTGTTATCCTGTGCGATGTGACTGAAATTAATAAAATTGAAAACAAAAAATGCTGAGAAAAACAAGAATACCTGAAAATACTTTGGTGACCAAAAAATAAGCATAATCAACAAAAATTACGAAAACGATAAGGCATAATGAAATAAGCTGTTTACTATAAGCACGACATGTAGCCAAAAAAAAAAAAAAGTGGTGAAAACACCAGGAATTATTGGCACGCGTTTCTGATTTGTACAGTGGTCTAGTAAGGCGCATGATGACCTCTTACAGCGGTACAAGTGTCACACCGATGTTTCATGCTGTTGACAAGGGAAAAAGAAGACTCTGTGGCAGCATATCCCACTATTGGACAAGAACAGATCGGAGTTCGTCGAGAGCTCTGGCAGGAAGTTGACGACCTGGAATGCATCCCTCCAATGCATTCCACAAATGCTCTATTGTGATGAGGTCTGGAGAATGTGCTGGCTATGGCGTGTAGCTGATATCTTCACTTTCCAGATAATCATCGACAATAGCAGCTGTATAAGGTCTCGTGTTATCTCCCATAAACAGATATTCTGGGCCAACAGCACCCGAAATAAGACTCACGAAAGGATCAAGGATTCCGTGAGAGTCTATATCTATCCTGGTGAAACTTTGTGCCTCCTACCTAAAGTCCATATCTATTCTAGTGAAACTTTGTATGCCCGACCTAAAGTACATGCCTATTCTGGTGAAACCGTATCTCCGATCTAAAGTCCATGTCTATTCTGGGGAAACTGTGTATGTCCGACCTAAAGTACATGCCTATTCTGGTGAAACCGCATCTCCGATCTAAAGTCCATGTCTATTCTGGTGAAACTTTGTATGCCCGACCTAAAGTACATGCCTATTCTGGTGAAACCGTATCTCCTATCTAAAGTCCATGTCTATTCTGGTGAAACTTTGTATGTCCGACCTAAAGTACATGCCTATTCTGGTGAAACCGTATCTCCGATCTAAAGTCCATGTCTATTCTGTTGAAACTTTGTATGTCCGACCTAAAGTACATGCCTATTCTGGTAAAACCGTATCTCCGATCTAAAGTCCATGTCTATTCTGGGGAAACTGTGTATGTCCGACCTAAAGTACATGCCTATTCTGGTGAAACCGCATCTCCGATCTAAAGTCCATGTCTATTCTGGTGAAACTTTGTATGCCCGACCTAAAGTACATGCCTATTCTGGTGAAACCGTATTTCCGATCTAAAATCCATGTCCGTTATGGTGTAACTTTGTATCTCTTACCTAAAGTTCATGTCTATTCTGGTGGAACTTTGTATCTTTGACTTAAAACCATGTCTATTTTAGTTAAACTTCGTATCTGGGACCTAAAGTTTATAACGAAGTAAATTTCTCCGTCATTTTTCTCCACGCTGAGGCTCGAACCCGGGTCCCCTCATTCCGGAATAAGTCGCTCTACCAATTGAGCTACGCGAACGTTCGTTATCGCTGCTATCTGCCTTTATATCGTGTGCGTCCTGCTGGGCAGGCACGCCACAAGTTCATATCTATTCTGGTGGAACTTTGTATCTTCGACCAAAAGTCCATGTCTATTACGGTCGAACTTTGTATCTCTTACCTAAAGTCCATGTCTATTCTGGTAGCACTTTGCATCTCTAATCTAAAGTTCATGTCTATTCTGGTGGAACTATGCATCTTCGACTTAAAACCATGTCTATTCTGGTGGAACTTCGGATCTCGGACCTAAAGTTCAGGTCTATTCTGGTGGAACTTTGTATCTCCGACCTGAAGTCGATGTCTATTCTGGTGGAAGTTTGAATCTCCAACCTAAGGTTTCAGCAGAATAGACATGGAGCTGTGTGTGCCAGTTGGACATAATGCCACCGCAGACAAGGTCATCACTCCCTCTGTAATGGTGCATTTCTCGAATGTTTGTGGGAAAATAAGGGGTTCCAAGTTCTCTCCAGATGAGAATACGACGTCTGTCACTTTGGACACTGAACCTGGATTCATCGGAGAACAGGACATTAGCCCACTGATTTTCCTCCCAGTCTGGATGTTGTATGCACCACAGTGCCCTCGAATTTCTTACTGACGGAGTGAGCGAAATGCAAACTGAAGATCTTCTCGCTTATAGTCCTTGTTTGTCGAGTTGTCGGTATACTCTTTACCTTGAAACATCTAGTTGACCAACCGCAGACAGCTCTAAAAGCAAACGTTCTCACTGACATAGGAATGTTACGTCTTGTTGATGTTAAGGCCACATACCTATCATCCTGAGACGCTGTAATCCATGGAAAACCTGCCACAGGTTGACGATTAACATCTCCGGTGTCCTGGTACCTTCTCCAAAATCTGGATACAATGGATTGATTCACGCCAGTGGCTCTGGCAATATTAATCTACATCTAGCAGGATTCTAACCCGGTAATCCGACCACGTGTAAAAAAATCCACTTGCCGTATTTCTGACGTATTGTTTAATAAAAAAAATACATTCTACTGCTAGCAGGGTGCGATGACGACGAAAAATGTCACTTTTCGAATTATTGCAGTTCAGCAACTCCACAAATTTGGCTGTTACGGCTTTTATGACAATTATCGTTCGTCTCATGCTGTTGCGTCACGATTTCTCCATTTGTATATTCCCATCCCAGGTAGCACAGCTGTTTAATTTTGGCCCAACACTGAGCCAGCGTCTTCTATTCCTAAACAAGTTAGTAAAATCATGCAATGCATTGATTATGATACGCTTTCCAACATACCAGAAATTATTACTCAAGTTATGTGGATAATGGCTGTTGAATAAATCTCGCTCCTGTGTCCTGACCTTTGACCCCATTTGGATGATATTCAAGAGAACCGGTTCAGTATACCTCAGGAATAGCATACTAAAGGTTTGTCGCAATAGAAGCAGTTTTACGCAAGTTTTGAGAACAATGGCTGTGAAATAAATCTTGCTTTTGTGCAATGACCTTTGACCCCATTTCGTTGATATTCAACAGAACTGGTTCACTATACCTCCGGAACAACATGAAAACGTTTTGTCGCAATCGAAGCATTTTTAGACAAGTTATGATGCACAAGGGCAATGAATGGGTCCCATTCCAGTGTCCTGACCTTTAACCCCATTTCGCCCATTTTCAATAGGGTTTGTGACCAGGTGGTTCCCTACCACATACTAAAATTTCATCGAAATCGAACCATATTTACGCATGTTATGACGCATAAAGGCAATGGAATGGATCCCGCTTTTATGTCCTGAACTTTGACCCCATTCCGCCCATTTTTAATAGGGTTTGTCCCCAGTTGGTTCCCAACCACATACTAAAACTTCATCGAAATCGAACCATTTTTACTCAAGTTATGCCGCATAAGGGCAATGGAATAAATCCCGCTCTTATGTCCTGCCTGACCTTTGACCCCATTTCGCCCATTTTCAATAGGGCTCGTACCCAGGTGGTTTCCTACCACATACTGAAATTTCATCGAAATTGAACCATTTTTACGCAAGTTATGACGCATAAGAGCAATGGAATGAATCCCGCTCTTATGTCCTGACCTTTGACCCTGTTTTTCCCATTTTCAATAGGGTTCGTCCCCATGTGGTCCCCTACCACATAGTAAAATTTCGTCGAAATCGAACCATGTTCACGTGAGTTATCGTGCGGACGGACAGACAAAGCTGGAGCATATACGCTTCTTCAACCTACGGTTGGAAAGCGTAAAAAACGGTAGCTCAGTGTTGGGCCTACGTTAAATTGCAAATTGTGCTACCTGAGACGTCCTCCCAACTTTGGTTTTTCTAAAATGTCGTTTTTTTTTAAGATATTTAACTTTTAAACACCAATGTATATTAACGAAAAATATAATGTTATGATATGATAATGAAGCACTAAATAAAATGCCATATTTTCTGCCATTTTCTAATTAATTAAGCTAATGAACTTAACAACAATTACTCCTTACTTTTAACATTTCTTGTCATGAGTCTCAGAATTCAAAATGCTAAATAAGAAAAATAAATTTTGAGTAATAATACCTTTTATTGTTCATTATAAAATTCAATTCTGTATCTAACTAAAATCCTTTATAAAAGTCGTATCTAAAAATCAATCGCAAACTTGAGTTCAGTGCACTGGCAAAAATAAGTAGTCTACAAGGAGCTGCATTGAGTGTAAATATTTTTAATTATATCTGAATTTAGAACGATCATATCTTAAATGTTCGAATACGGAAGCCGATAAAAAAATCAGAATTCTCTACAAATCTGAAAAAGAAAGAAATTAAAACATGTTCATTGATGACATTAAACTTTCCCTTAAAATACAGGCGAGACAACTAAAATTGAAAATGCACGAAAAGGCATACAGTGAAGGATTTGGAGGCTTTAAGGAATTCAAATGGGTTTTGGATTGAACACGGAGTTCAGGGCAAAAGGGTACTTGTAATGAAGAAGATCCTAAGGTAAGTGGATGAGAAGGGTACAAAAAGAGAAATGAAACACGTGATGATAAAGAGACGTGAGTGCCGCAACTTATAAACGAAGAAATTTACGGCAAAACTGGCATCGGTCTACGTACATCATTTATATCGTAGTTTTGTTGATAAGGAAAAGTGCACCTGCTTTTACTCACGGAACGATACTTCATGGTTTAATAACAAAATAATTTTAGGTGAAAGTCTCATAATGTTAGCTTGAAAGAGTAATTTTCCTTGCTACAGCGGAAATAGCATTTACGACAAACATCCAATTTCTTTTTCTTTATTTTCGATGCTACGCGTCTTTTGCAACAGTAGTAAAGTAAATCCCAAGTAAAGAAATTTGATGAAATGAAAATGGTAACGCAAGTAGCCGGTGAGCCGCCTAGGTTGATTTTCTCAAATATTTCGAAAACGGTGCGTCGTAACGAACATTTGGCTTTCTCTCGACACCTTTAAGGAGAGCGCGTTACCTACTGTTGACGAGAAGTTAAAAATTATGTACAACACCACGGGGTGTAACCTGTAGATATCCTAGACCAAAAGTTACCAATCCCCCACACTAACACACTTGCGATTCAGCTGTTCTTTCTATCTTGAGGTCACAGTTTAGCTTGCAGATGGACTTGGTGGCTACATAACATTTCAACGATGTCAGGGTTGTTTCTTACGTTCGTCTAAATCTGAATAATATACAATAATAAGAATAAGTATTGTTTTTGAAAAACAAAACAGTACAAGTACTTAATACTGCTGCCGCCCTGGCTTAGGAAATATTTACTTTTATGACTCATATATCTTCTTTCAAAGGTTTTACGACAATAACATTCATAAAAAAATAGTACAAGACTTCTATAACAACCTTTTTGCATCAAAATAGCTCCTACCCGAACCGAAAATAGAGAGCACAAATGCTGTACCGGGAGTGATCCCAGATGAAATAGAATATGCACTCAAAAACATGAAAACCAATACAGCTCCTGGCATTGATCTCATGAAAATTGAAGACATTCAGAAAGGAGGACTACAGCTTTTCAGTGCTTTGGCTGAGAGATTCAGTTGGTATGTAAAACGAGGGAAAATACCATCAAAATGGAAGACATCGAAAACAATTCTCCTCTTCAAAAAAGGCAACACAGAAGACATCAAAAATGATTGCCCTATATGTCTGCTATCACATATATGCAAATTAATGACAAAAACTATAACAAACAGAATTAAAACCACTTTTCGGGAAAACAACAGCAGAGAACAAGCATGATTCAAAAAAGGGTACTCCACAATAGATCACGTACAAGTAGTCACCCAACTTAGTGAAAGATGCAAAGAATACCAGAGTACTCTCTGGTTTCTATTTATTGACTTTAAAAAAGCTTTTGACACCATAGAACAGAATGCAGCCTTGCAAGCTGTGCTAGATCAAGGCATTGATCCAGCACTCATCAATCTGATCAAAAAAATTAATACCGGAAGATTTATACAAATAACCCTATTCGATGATCCTATAACAATCTCTACAAACCGAAGTGCACGAAAAGGAGATGTTATGTTACCTAACCTCTTTACATGCACTCTGAAAAACATTTTAAGAAAAACTAACTTAAAAGGTGGTATAAATATTAATGGAGAAATGCTCCAAATACTAATATTTGCAGATGATATAATAGTTATAGTTTAGGATCCCCTACAGCTTGAACAATGCTTCACCAAATAAATGACGCCTGTAAAAACATAGGTCTAGAAATCCACCCTGAGAAAAGCAAATGGATGAGAAATAAATATTGTCCAAATTACACCATCCAACTAAATAATTTCACCATAGAAAATGTAGACTCTTACGCATACCTTGGGCAAACAATAAATGTGGGCAATGTCATCTCTGAAGAAATATCTAAATGAAAAAGAGCGGCATAGAACTCATTTAAGGCATCAAAACCACAATTACAGATCCAAAGCTAGATATCAAAATAAGAGCTGGCATGTTCAACAGCTGTAGGTTCCCATCTCTAACATACGGTTCGGAAACGTGGAACACCACACAGAAAGAGGAACTTAGTCTTCAAAACAACCAACATTCCATGGAAAGAAAAATCCTGGGGAAAAGTTAAAAAGTCACATCACAAACACGGCTATCAGGAATTTAACTAGAGCAAAAGAAGTAGTGAAAACGTGATATATGGCAACAAGGCACGATCGCCAGAGTCACCGACAACAGATGGACCTACTGTGTCTCAAACTGGTATCCAAGATCAACCAAGAGATAATCTGGTAGGTCTCCAACTAGATGAGAAGACCCTTTAACCAGATCGACAGGAAACAATTGGAGAAGACTGGCTCAAGATCGCCATCCCTGGAAACTTTGCGACCTACATTCATGGATAAATTCTTAATGAAACAAAAGGTCCATCTCGGTAATCTAGGTAACGTTCATTGAACTACAAACCTAAGTACCGCCCAATGTTAGAAATTACTCATTTTTTCAGGAATTAATAAATCTTATTGTTATGATTTTAATTCCACTTAGTATGTACCGGACTGCTGCTCGGATTGGTCATGAGTGACGCGAATAAATGCAATGTGTTGTACGTAAATAAACATATACTCTCGAATCATACGTTTCATTTCACACCCACCAAGATCTTGGCATTCAAAAGATGCATAGCATAAATTATCTACAAAAAGTACTAAGGTAATCTATACATTTTTTTTACGCATCTATATACACTGGTGGACGAAAGCTGAGCTACAAACATGAAACTTGAAGAGTGATTGCTCAGGCAAGTGCAGAGGTCACAATCATAAGGAATGCTTGAAAGAAAGCACAGATCGGTTTTCTTTCGTAGTACAGTTCGTTTTATGGGCCCCATGCACAATGCAAAGCCTGTCAGCTTGCAAGAGGTGTTGGAGAACATGTAGATCAACATCAACAATAGTATGGATTCTCCTTGACGATTCTGGCAGTGTGACATGGAGCACAATCCTGTTGGTAATCACCAGCAGGAAACACAGTTGCCATGAATGGATAAACTTGGTCTGTATTGATGTTCAGATACCTGACAGCTGTCAGGGATTGTGTTATTGGGATAATGGGGGCCCCAAGAAAACATCGCCCACAGCATAACACCGCCACCGCCGGCCTGTTTTATTCCAACAGTGCATCCAGGTGCCATAGTCTCCGTTAGTAATCGGCGTATCCGCGTTCAGCCGTCTACGTGATTCACTAGGAATCTTGATTCGTCAGACCAGGTCACTTTCTTCCAATCATCCACGGTCCAATCTCGATGACCTTGGGCCCATTTCATGCGTTGTTGGCGATGATGTGCAGTGAGCATGGAGACCCGGCTGCGTCCTCGGCTTCACAAGCCCATGCGCAGAAGGCTGCGGAGAACTGTGTGCTGAGACACATTGCCCTGATCACCACTGTTGTAGCTGCGGGTGATTTATCGCACTGTGGCCTTGCTGTCACGTGAACAATGCGCGACAGTCTCCGCTCCCCTCTAGCATCAATGAACTCCGAACGACATACGGCTCGACGACGGTTCGTCGTATGGCCATCTGTGCACCATTTTTGATACGTACTCACTACAGCGGCACGTGAGCAACCCACAAGCTGCGCCGTTTCCGAGATTGTAATTCCGTGGCGCCGTGCTGTCACAATTTGTCTTTTATCAAACTCCGATAAATTTTCAGCTTTTCCCATTCTGACATCAGAAGGTCATTTCCCGGCAACGGCGGAATTACATTTGTTCTCAAAATTAAAGCCGCAATCACAAGAAAAAAAGACTATTTAACACATTGCCTGTGCTCTCTGTTTAGTAATGAACATAAGGAAGTTAATTTAATTTTGTCTATGTGGTTTCAGTATTTCACACATCTGAACATAAACGAACTAAGATGCATGCAAAACTCCCAAATTATGAGCTTATAAAGAGAATCTGTTAAATAAGGCATGAAACGGTATCACATAAATCAGCAAAAAATGGTATCACATAAATCAGCAAAAAATGGTATCACATAAATCAGCAAAAAATGGTATCACATTCTTAAACACGGAATGTGATCACCACCGACAGCAATGCAAGCTTCACAGCACCGAACTGTTTTTTGAATGGGGTTTTCCACAAGAGACTGTGTGATTAAGGCCCGTTCTTCCAGAAGAACACACCGTAAGTTAACTATAGGACGAAGGGAACGAGCAGCAATTCGTGAACTTAAAATATTCCAAACATACTCAATCGGATCATGATATGGTGACCCCGCTGGCCAATCCATATGTGCAATATCTTCGCTTTCAAGATACAGCCCATGAATTTCAAAGCAGTATGAGTTCCTGCGTTGTCATCCATTAACAGGAAATTCGGACCCACTGCATCTCTGAAAAGACAAACATGAGGATCTTCAGGACCTCGTTGCGATATACGGCAGCCGTTAAACCTCGACGGTTTTCTCTGGTTGTTGAGTGGAGAGGCGACCGATCATTGATTCAAATTCTTGCCCAAGCCATTATTCCACCACCTTCGAAATGGTCCGGTTCCCGAACATTCATCGGTTGATATCATGCCCCACGTTCCCACAATATACACTATCTACCAACAATTAATTGGACACCTGTGATAGCAAAGGAAAACGAAGTTTATTCACCTTCAATAGTTGGTGTAGCCTCCACGAGCGGCGACCTCCGGGGCATACTCTCAACCAGGCGTTGTATGACGGCTAGCGGTATTTTCTTCCACTCGGCTTGGAGAAGACAGGTCAGTTCCTTCACCGATTTCGGATGGTGGAGACACCCCTTAAGTCGACGCTCCAACTCGTCCCAGAGGTGCTCGACAGGGTTAAGGTCCGGGCTCTACGCTGGACAGTCCATTCGATTAACCCCATTGTCATCATACCAAGCCATGGTAGTCCTTGCAACATGACAGATGGCATTGTCATCCTGAAAGTAACATGGGTCCACCCCGTAAAACTGCCACAACGTAGGAAGCGCATGGTCATCCAAAATGGTGCAGTAGGTCTCGGCGTTGAGTCTACCAGGAATTGCGACCAAGGGTCCCGTGCCATACCAGGAGAAACACCTCAATAGCATAATTCCACCGCCCTAGAACTTCACAATTGGCACAATACATTCCGGCAGAAGGTGTTCTCCAGGCAGATGCCAAACCCAGACCCTGCCATCCGAACGGTAGAGGGTGAACCTTCGATTCGTCGCTCCAGAGAACCTGTTTCCACTGTTCAACGGTCCACTGTCGACGTTCTTTGCACCACGTTAGCCGAGAAGCGCTATTGGGCTTGGTGATCAAAGGCTTGTGGGCGGCAGCACGTCCATGATAACCGAGCAGATGGGCTTCCTTACGGATGGTATTCATCGAAAGAACACTCCCGGATGCCTGTTGAAACTCCTCGCGGATGTAGCCCATCGATTTGGTGCGGTTCTTCCTAATTTCTCTGGCCAGCACCCGTCGGTATCTAACTCTCAGTTTTGTGGGTCTGCCGGGTCGGGGTACATTCTGACAGTCACCTCTCATCTTCCACTTGCCAATCACGTAGACCACTGTCGATTTTGGGTACTTCAACTCGCTGGATATGTCACGTATGGATCGGCCATTTCTGTGATATCCGACGATTACACCTTTCTCGAAATCAGAGAGCTCCGAACTGCGTGGCATTTAATATCGTGTGAGAAACAGCAACACTGGTTGCGTTGTTGTTTCCCGCACGATATTTAACAGCGGCGGCCGTGACGTGTATCAGGACCGCAGGTAACGTCGATTGCAGGGGTGTCGAATTACTTGTTGGTAGATAGTGTATATGTTCTTCGAGAATTTGGTTCCAAGCAGAATATCCTCTCATAGGTGCGTGTGCCCATTCTTCGTGGGTACAATGAACATCTTGATTACGCCATTCGAAACGAGTTATTTTCTGAGATACGCTCAAGGGAACACACACCCACAACAGGCTGTATTCTATGCAAACCCACTTTAGGCAATCTTTGGTATACCATACGTTGGTATATAGTCCACTCTTGCTGCATTGCGCATCTCGGCTAATTGACGGGCCGTATTGCTTTGGCCGGGCCTAGCCATTAACACCAATAAATTGTTTTGCTCCGTGCCCACTGCAGCATTGTGCACAGCTGTTAGTATGGATGTCTTTCGCGGTATTCTGCTTCAGATAACCATACCATACAGTGCCCTTCTAAGTGATCATTCGGAAAGAGCTTGTTGTATGCCTGCATTGACGGAATTCATGCCTCTTTGCAAAGCAGTTTGCCCTCACAGCGCGTTACACACGGCGGCGGTCCCTGTTGGTGACCATAGTCTTTCTACTGCAGTCTGGCGGTAATTAGCAACAGACTGCGATGTACGTTCCTGCTGCAAACCTTTCGGACAGAGTGTTTCGACACTCCTTCAAAGTCAGCAACTTCTTATAGACTTGTCTCGGTCAAACGCGAAAACACCTTTTAGCCACTCATTCACATCTTTCGCGCGACCCGTGTTTCACGGAGCGAATAATACAAACGTTATGACGAAGTAAATTTCTCCGTCATTTTTGGTCTACGCCGGGATTCGAACCCGAGTCCGCTTATTCCGGAACAAGTCGCTCTACCAACTGAACTACGCAGACGTTTATTCTGACTGCAATCTGCCTTTATGTCGTGTGCGTCCTGCACGCCGGGATTCGAACCCGAGTCCGCTTATTCCGTCCTCCTTATTCGAACCCGAGTCCGCTTATTCCGTCCTGCTGGCAGGACGCACACGACATAAAGGCAGATTGCAGTCAGAATAAACGTCTGCGTAGCTCAGTTGATAGAGCGACTTGTTCCGGAATAAGCGGACTCGGGTTCGAATCCCGGCGTAGACCAAAAATGACGGAGAAATTTACTTCGTTATACCTTCCCTGGAGTCAAAGTTAAAAGACAGGCACTAACCCGCATTAATTCATTTAGTGTGGGGAACTTGGATGATTCCAATCAATAAAATCGCAATTTCATTAATCCATTTAGCGTGGGGAACTTGGATGCTTCCAATCCGCTACTAAAATATGGGGCTAAGATCACGATGGAGTCAAGATTTCTCCCTTCCCTGGAGTCAAAGTTTCTCCCTTCAAGATTTTCTCCCTTCAAGATTCTCTCCCTTCTCTGGAGTCAAGATTTTCCTCGCAAAGTTTCAATTTTAATGTAGGATCACTGGTCGCTAGGTGAGATCTGACCTCACGCACTTTCTTTCTTCATTTCTAGGCAGAATTTTTCGGAACAGGAATGAATTAGACAATAAACGTAGGCACAACTGTGTATACTGAAGTCTGACTCATAACTGGCCCAACGATTGAAACAATGTCATCATCCTACTGGCAGCGCCTGCGCAAGGTGCAAAACTTTTGAAATGACCTACGCAGGATGCTATTAATGCTGGAGTACCCTCTCTTGACACCTAACGTAAGTAAATTTCTTACAGAAGGGAGTGACTAAATGTTTGTCACCTAAGCTTATTTTCCAATATTTAATAATGCCCAGTATGCCCTATTTGCGACTATAAATGAGCGTCTAAAAAATTCCTTTTGTAGTGGACACGATTCTTTATGATGAAGATTGCTCACATTGCCCGTTTCAAATTAAGCTCAATTTTCCCCCTCCAGGGTACGTACACCAAAGAGCCAAAACGTTATGACCACCTGTGTGATGTTATTTTGGTCTTCCACGCGCTGCCAAAACAGCTCTTACCCGGATAGGCATAGACACTACAAGATTTCTAAAGGTGTCTTGTGGTATATGGTACCAACACGCTACGAGATTTCTAAAGGTGTCTTGTGGTATATGGTACCAACACGCTACGAGATTTCTAAAGGTGTCCTGTGGTATATGGTACCAACACGCTACGAGATTTCTAAAGGTGTCCTGTGGTATATGGTACCAACACGCTACGAGATTTCTAAAGGTGTCTTGTGGTATATGGTACCAACACGCTACGAGATTTCTAAAGGTGTCCTGTGGTATATGGTACCAACACGCTACGAGATTTCTAAAGGTGTCCTGTGGTATATGGTACCAACACGCTACGAGATTTCTAAAGGTGTCTTGTGGTATATGGTACCAACACGCTACGAGATTTCTAAAGGTGTCTTGTGGTATATGGTACCAACACGCTACGAGATTTCTAAAGGTGTCTTGTGGTATATGGTACCAACACGCTACGAGATTTCTAAAGGTGTCTTGTGGTATATGGTACCAACACGCTACGAGATTTCTAAAGGTGTCTTGTGGTATATGGTACCAACACGCTACGAGATTTCTAAAGGTGTCTTGTGGTATATGGTACCAACACGCTACGAGATTTCTAAAGGTGTCCTGTGGTATATGGTACCAACACGTTACGAGATTTCTAAAGGTGTCCTGTGGTATATGGTAGCAACACGCTACGAGATTTCTAAAGGTGTCCTGTGGTATATGGTAGCAACACGCTACGAGATTTCTAAAGGTGTCTTGTGGTATATGGTACCAACACGCTACGAGATTTCTAAAGGTGTCTTGTGGTATATGGTAGCAACACGCTACGAGATTTCTAAAGGTGTCTTGTGGTATATGGTACCAACACGCTACGAGATTTCTAAAGGTGTCTTGTGGTATATGGTACCAACACGCTACGAGATTTCTAAAGGTGTCTTGTGGTATATGGTACCAACACGCTACGAGATTTCTAAAGGTGTCTTGTGGTATATGGTACCAACACGCTACGAGATTTCTAAAGGTGTCTTGTGGTATATGGTACCAACACGCTACGAGATTTCTAAAGGTGTCTTGTGGTATATGGTACCAACACGCTACGAGATTTCTAAAGGTGTCTTGTGGTATATGGTAGCAACACGCTACGAGATTTCTAAAGGTGTCTTGTGGTATATGGTAGCAACACGCTACGAGATTTCTAAAGGTGTCTTGTGGTATATGGTACCAACACGCTACGAGATTTCTAAAGGTGTCTTGTGGTATATGGTACCAACACGCTACGAGATTTCTTAAGGTGTCTTGTGGTATATGGTACCAACACGCTACGAGATTTCTTAAGGTGTCTTGTGGTATATGGTACCAACACGCTACGAGATTTCTAAAGGTGTCATGTGGTATATGGTAGCAACACGCTACGAGATTTCTAAAGGTGTCTTGTATTATATGGTAGCAACACGCTACGAGATTTCTAAAGGTGTCTTGTGGTATATGGTAGCAACACGCTACGAGATTTCTAAAGGTGTCTTGTGGTATATGGTAGCAACACGCTACGAGATTTCTAAAGGTGTCTTGTGGTATATGGTACCAACACGCTACGAGATTTCTAAAGGTGTCTTGTGGTATATGGTACCAACACGCTACGAGATTTCTAAAGGTGTCTTGTGGTATATGGTACCAACACGCTACGAGATTTCTAAAGGTGTCTTGTGGTATATGGTACCAACACGCTACGAGATTTCTTAAGGTGTCTTGTGGTATATGGTACCAACACGCTACGAGATTTCTTAAAGTGTCTTGTGGTATATGGTACCAACACGCTACGAGATTTCTAAAGGTGTCATGTGGTATATGGTAGCAACACGCTACGAGATTTCTAAAGGTGTCTTGTGGTATATGGTAGCAACACGCTACGAGATTTCTAAAGGTGTCTTGTGGTATATGGTAGCAACACGCTACGAGATTTCTAAAGGTGTCTTGTGGTATATGGTAGCAACACGCTACGAGATTTCTAAAGGTGTCTTGTGGTATATGGTACCAACACGCTACGAGATTTCTAAAGGTGTCTTGTGGTATATGGTACCAACACGCTACGAGATTTCTAAAGGTGTCTTGTGGTATATGGTACCAACACGCTACGAGATTTCTAAAGGTGTCTTGTGGTATATGGTACCAACACGCTACGAGATTTCTAAAGGTGTCTTGTGGTATATGGTACCAACACGCTACGAGATTTCTAAAGGTGTCTTGTGGTATATGGTACCAACACGCTACGAGATTTCTAAAGGTGTCTTGTGGTATATGGTACCAACACGCTACGAGATTTCTAAAGGTGTCTTGTGGTATATGGTACCAACACGCTACGAGATTTCTAAAGGTGTCTTGTGGTATATGGTACCAACACGCTACGAGATTTCTAAAGGTGTCTTGTGGTATATGGTACCAACACGCTACGAGATTTCTAAAGGTGTCTTGTGGTATATGGTACCAACACGCTACGAGATTTCTAAAGGTGTCTTGTGGTATATGGTACCAACACGCTACGAGATTTCTTAAGGTGTCTTGTGGTATATGGTAGCAACACGCTACGAGATTTCTAAAGGTGTCATGTGGTATATGGTACCAACACGCTACGAGATTTCTAAAGGTGTCATGTGGTATATGGTACCAACACGCTACGAGATTTCTAAAGGTGTCATGTGGTATATGGTAGCAACACGCTACGAGATTTCTAAAGGTGTCTTGTGGTATATGGTAGCAACACGCTACGAGATTTCTAAAGGTGTCTTGTGGTATATGGTAGCAACACGCTACGAGATTTCTAAAGGTGTCTTGTGGTATATGGTACCAACACGCTACGAGATTTCTAAAGGTGTCTTGTGGTATATGGTACCAACACGCTACGAGATTTCTAAAGGTGTCTTGTGGTATATGGTACCAACACGCTACGAGATTTCTAAAGGTGTCTTGTGGTATATGGTACCAACACGCTACGAGATTTCTAAAGGTGTCTTGTGGTATATGGTACCAACACGCTACGAGATTTCTAAAGGTGTCTTGTGGTATATGGTACCAACACGCTACGAGATTTCTAAAGGTGTCTTGTGGTATATGGTACCAACAGGCTACGAGATTTCTAAAGGTGTCTTGTGGTATATGGTAGCAACACGCTACGAGATTTCTAAAGGTGTCATGTGGTATATGGTACCAACACGCTACGAGATTTCTAAAGGTGTCTTGTGGTATATGGTACCAACACGCTACGAGATTTCTAAAGGTGTCTTGTGGTATATGGTACCAACACGCTACGAGATTTCTAAAGGTGTCTTGTGGTATATGGTACCAACACGCTACGAGATTTCTAAAGGTGTCTTGTGGTATATGGTACCAACACGCTACGAGATTTCTAAAGGTGTCTTGTGGTATATGGTACCAACACGCTACGAGATTTCTAAAGGTGTCTTGTGGTATATGGTACCAACACGCTACGAGATTTCTAAAGGTGTCCTGTGGTATATGGTACCAACACGCTACGAGATTTCTAAAGGTGTCCTGTGGTATATGGTACCAACACGCTACGAGATTTCTAAAGGTGTCCTGTGGTATATGGTACCAACACGCTACGAGATTTCTAAAGGTGTCCTGTGGTATATGGTACCAACACGTTACGAGATTTCTAAAGGTGTCTTGTGGTATATGGTACCAACACGCTACGAGATTTCTAAAGGTGTCTTGTGGTATATGGTACCAACACGCTACGAGATTTCTAAAGGTGTCTTGTGGTATATGGTACCAACACGCTACGAGATTTCTAAAGGTGTCTTGTGATATATGGTACCAACACGCTACGAGATTTCTTAAGGTGTCTTGTGGTATATGGTACCAACACGCTACGAGATTTCTAAAGGTGTCTTGTGGTATATGGTACCAACACGCTACGAGATTTCTAAAGGTGTCTTGTGGTATATGGTACCAACACGCTACGAGATTTCTAAAGGTGTCTTGTGGTATATGGTACCAACACGCTACGAGATTTCTAAAGGTGTCTTGTGGTATATGGTACCAACACGCTACGAGATTTCTAAAGGTGTCTTGTGGTATATGGTACCAACACGCTACGAGATTTCTAAAGGTGTCTTGTGGTATATGGTACCAACACGCTACGAGATTTCTAAAGGTGTCTTGTGGTATATGGTACCAACACGCTACGAGATTTCTAAAGGTGTCTTGTGGTATATGGTACCAACACGCTACGAGATTTCTAAAGGTGTCTTGTGGTATATGGTACCAACACGCTACGAGATTTCTTAAGGTGTCTTGTGGTATATGGTACCAACACGCTACGAGATTTCTAAAGGTGTCTTGTGGTATATGGTACCAACACGCTACGAGATTTCTAAAGGTGTCTTGTGGTATATGGTACCAACACGCTACGAGATTTCTAAAGGTGTCTTGTGGTATATGGTACCAACACGCTACGAGATTTCTAAAGGTGTCTTGTGGTATATGGTACCAACACGCTACGAGATTTCTAAAGGTGTCTTGTGGTATATGGTA
Source organism: Macrothele yani (assembly GCA_039090855.1). NCBI lineage: Eukaryota > Metazoa > Arthropoda > Arachnida > Araneae > Macrothelidae > Macrothele > Macrothele yani. The sequence goes on from CM077004.1 coordinate 49,021,029, forward strand.
CCAACACGCTACGAGATTTCTAAAGGTGTCTTGTGGTATATGGTACCAACACGCTACGAGATTTCTAAAGGTGTCTTGTGGTATATGGTACCAACACGCTACGAGATTTCTTAAGGTGTCTTGTGGTATATGGTACCAACACGCTACGCTACGAGATTTCTTAAGGTGTCTTGTGGTATATGGTACCAACACGCTACGAGATTTCTAAAGGTGTCTTGTGGTATATGGTACCAACACGCTACGAGATTTCTAAAGGTGTCTTGTGGTATATGGTACCAACACGCTACGAGATTTCTTAAGGTGTCTTGTGGTATATGGTACCAACACGCTACGAGATTTCTTAAGGTGTCTTGTGGTATATGGTACCAACACGCTACGAGATTTCTAAAGGTGTCTTGTGGTATATGGTACCAACACGCTACGAGATTTCTAAAGGTGTCTTGTTATATATGGTACCAACACGCTACGAGATTTCTAAAGGTGTCTTGTGGTATATGGTACCAACACGCTACGAGATTTCTAAAGGTGTCTTGTGGTATATGGTACCAACACGCTACGAGATTTCTAAAGGTGTCTTGTGGTATATGGTACCAACACGCTACGAGATTTCTAAAGGTGTCTTGTGGTATCAGGTACCAACACGTTACCAGCAGATCCTTTAACTCTTGTAAGTTATTAGGTGTGCAACTTAATTCTCGGCCACAAGCACGACACGTCGACATCAAATTATAGCAAATCGAATACGTATCTAATCAGGGAAATATTCCCCGTCGTGTTAGATCCATTCGAGCCATCGGTCATGGAGCTGCCGAATGCCTCTGCGGAAAAAAGAGGGCTGTTTCGAGTTGATATAGTCACAAAACTGGTGTGGGCCTCCTAGACAGAAGTGAAGTGCGCATAACTCAGGTTATGTTGCAAGGAGCGAAAGAGGTGATAATCCGTAGGAGCGAAGTCTGGAGAATACGCCAGGTGGGACAAAATCTCCCATCCCAGGTTGGTTATCGTGTTAAAAGTCGTTTTCGCGGTGTGAGGTTGCGCATTATCCTGAAGCAACAGGACCGACCATCTGCCCTTGCCGGTGTATGGCCTTTTCGCCTCCATTGCGTCACTCACACGAATGAGTTGCTGCTCTCAGCATTGACCGTTTCACCAGGTTTCAGCAACTCATAGTGTACGACACCGCGCTGATCCCAACATATGCACAGCCACAACTTCCTGGCATGGATATTCGGTTTGGCGGCACTGGTGGTAGGCTGACCTAGATAAACCCACGATTTGCGTCTCTTAGGATTATCGTAGAGGATCCACTTCTCATCACAAGTTAAAATCTTGTGGAGGAAAACATTCTTCTTGAGTCTGGAGAGCAAGGACATAGCAACATCGTAGCGGCTAGACTTGTTCGCAGCTATGAGTTGGTGTGCCACTCAACGGCCCGCCTTGTGAATCCGTCCAAGCTTGTGCAAGCGCTTTGGAATGGCTTGTCGTGTTACGCCGAGTTCCTGGGCGAGCTCTGACTGTGTGCGACAGGGATCCGCGCCCAACAGTTGTTCAGGTTCCTTATCGTCAACTTTCTGTGGATGTCCCAGACGTTTTGCATCACGGAGATCGAAATTTCCCTGCTTAAACCGCTGGAACCACATCTTACACGTACTGTAGGACACAGCAGCCTCACCCAAAGCAGCGCAGATCATTTTCTGGGCACTTGAACAGGAGACAGTGCCTCAAATGTTGCTTCTCGAACGACATTGCTTTCAGCGTCAACTTTCGTCCCTTCTGTCACTACAGCTGTGAGCGGTTACGGTTGCCTGGAAAGCTGTTAGATGCCGCTGCAATCAGCCATTATCGCACACAGAATCTTTTTATTTGCCGACGTTCTATGATTTCTTGGGGTTAGGGGCCGAGAATTTAGTTGCACACTTAATACATAGTTGAGCCGCCGCAGATAGGATTTGCTGTTCCAACGCAAACCAATGATACTCGATTGAACTGATGTCTGTGGAATTTGGATGCTAGGGCAATACCTAAAAGTCTTTCCCGTGTTCCGCGAACCATTCTCAAACAATCCGGGCAGTGTGGCATACCGCGTTATCCTGCTATAGAAGACACTACTAGAGAGGAATACCGTTGCCCTAAAAGGATGTACCTGGTCTGCAATGATGTTTAGGTAGATGGTAGACGTCATAGTTTCCTGCACATGAATTACTGGACACAGCGTTTCTCAGCAGACAATTGCTCAAAACATTACACTTCCTCCACAGGCTTGTTTTTTGTTTTGTTTTTTTGTCCCACAGTGCATCCTAGTAACAACACTTCCCAGGAAAAAGGAGCACAAGTAACCGGCCGCCCACATGGTGCAACATCCTAATACATAATTTTGCTAGAGCCCCTCTCCTCCTCCGTGCCACTTTTTAAGTCGTCATAGCAACAACATAGAAACAAATGTTTGTGACGCCACGCATAGTTTTTCATGTAGGCGACGTCATCACCTACACGCGCACAATCCACGCGTATATCACTTTGTTCTGTTGTCATAGCAACAAAGAACACAGCTGCTGGTGTGACGTCACCTAATTCAAATCATTCTCACATGACATCAGAGATGCGTTACGTCACACTGTCAACTCTTTAGAGATACGAAAACTTTACATCAGGAATTTTGGTTCACTACCTGAACCGGTGTTTAGCCATCTGTATGTGGCAACGTCAAGAGTACGACGATCTTACGACGACAAGATAAAAATACACTGCTGGCCACCCAAAATGCAGCACCAAGAAGGACACGAGATAGCAAAGACAGATTTACTGGACACATAACAACAGATACAAATATGAAACGATTGAGCTTACAGGCCCGTGTGACTTGCGGAACGCGCAGACATCAATAGTTCGTGTGGCCTCCATGGATGGCAATAACGGCCGCTACACGCCGCGGCATCGAACGAGAGAGGCTTTGGATGTGGGCTTGGGGTATGTTGGCACAGGCTGCTTCCACACGATTGCCACAGTTCATCAGTCGTAGCCGCGGGTGGTGCTTGCCGGGCCACTCGGTTGCCGATCAGCGACCAGAGGTGTTCGACGGGCGATATATCGGGAGAACAGGTGGGCCACGGCAGCAGTGACACCTGGTGGGCCGTGAAGAATTGTTGCACGATGCGGGCCACGTGCGGGCGCGCATTGTCCTGTTGAAACGTGGCCGCTGGCAGGTAAGGGAGAACTACAGGCTCCAAAACGTCGGAGATGTAGCGGTGACTGTTGAGTGTACCGGCGATGCGTACCAGAGGGATGCGGGTGTCATATCCAATTGAGACCCAAACCATAACGCCAGGCGACGGACCGGTATGGCGATGCATAATGCAGGCGTCATACAGTCTCTCGCTGCGGTGCCGCTACACGCGGTTCCGACCATCGTGGTGTTTTAGGCAGAAGCGGGATTCGTCGAAGAAGACAATGTCGTGCTATTCCGTAGTCCAGGTACAGCGTTCAACGGCCCACTACTGCCGCACTCGCTGGTGGTGTAACGTCAATGGTAATCGAAGCAATGTGCGCCGTGGGACAAGTTTCCGCTCCTGCAGACGACGTCGAACGGTACGTGCTGACACAGGTTGTTGCGCAACACGCCCTAATTCATGCACTAACGTTCCTGATGTGGCAGTGCGAGCCGTTAATCTCCGCCGCACAACATGCCGGTCCTCCCGTTCGGTTGCGTGCCGCGGCTGTGGCAATCACTCACGTCGGTCCGTCCGTCCCTCGTGCACCCACCGAATCCATACTCACCTCACTGTGCCTGGTTGTCGTCCCACACGGCCGCCGATGTCTCGGTAAGATAAACCGCTGTCGCGATAAGCCACTATTCGTCCTCTGTCGAACTCCGAAACGTGCTGGAATGACTGCCGTATTCTGCGACGACGCATCGGGAAGCTTCCCACGCACAGGTCCGGCAGCACAACACACTTCCACCACTTACACCCCGCCTTCTGTGCACCCTTCTTATAGTGCTTTTCGGTAGCGTGCCGGGCGCACATAATTTGCATATGCCATGCAATGCTAACCGTTTGCATGTCCTCTCGCGGGCTACGCATGCTGCAAATTTCAGGCCAATCGGGTGCTTCCTTCTTGGTGTTGCATTTTGGGTGGCCAGTAGTGTAGTTCACGGAAAAGAACGAGAAAATGATACAGGGTTAACAGTCAGTGTACACGACAAATGTTGTGCACAAGGAAGTGTTGAAGAAATAGGGACTAAAATTATTACAAAACACATAATAAACAGACAGCCCGTTGTGTCAAATTCCATTATCGACTGCTCAGGAAATAATCAGAAAGCTGTGAGCCAACGTCGCCATCTATTGACGTGGAACTCAAAAATTCAATATCATAAATTTTAACTCAAAAACTTCTGTATCATAAATTTTATTTTTCCCCGTCATTATTGACGGGCTTTCATCTAGTGGGAGATAAATAAATAAAAACAGCCCAAAAAACAAATTAACCAGCGGGTTGTTTTCGGGAAAACATTTTCCGGTTATGACTGTTCCCAACTGTAAGAAAATGAGCTGTACTTCATGTTTTGAAGTTTTCTTCAGTTTTAATCTTAGATTTAGAGCATAAATGCATCACTATAAAATTTTTTAGACTTTGAAAACTTTCCTTTCATCCAACCCCCCCCCCTCCTCCCTCCCACTCAAATATTCAGCACCCCTCCAATATGAAATTCCTGTAATTATTAAATTCGTAATCAGCTGAGGTAGGAATGAATCATAAAAAATATCAAGCATGTGTTTTGGAAACAAAACTTCGTAAATGCAGCGTCAAAATTATTCCAAGTATTTGTTTCAAGTTAAAATTTGGCAATTTACTTAATAACACAATGAAAAATTTGGCAATTTACTTAGATTTAGTCTTAGATTTAGAGCATAAATGCATCACTATAAAATTTTTTAGACTTCGAAAGCTTTCCTTTCATCCAACCCCCCCCCCTCCCACTCAAATATTCAGCACCCCTCCAATATGAAATTCCTGTAATTATTAAATTCGTAATCAGCTGAGGTAGGAATGAATCATAAAAAATATCAAGCATGTGTTTTGGAAACAAAACTTCGTAAATGCAGCGTCAAAATTATTCCAAGTATTTGTTTCAAGTTAAAATTTGGCAGTTTACTTAATAACACAATGAAAAATTTATCCTGAATTAGTTTTACTTCGTAAATTTAAAATCTCATATTAAACTTTTAAAAAAGGAACGCAAAATCTTTTTTTTTGTAATATCAAGTACGCAAAATGTTCTGAATTTTAGTTTTTTTGTTCTACTCGCCTGCGCTCAAATTAGATAAAAAAATATTACGATGGTTTCCAGTCAAGATCAATATCGTGTTTTAGCCTCCTATCTAAGGAAAGGCCCAATAAATTTCCAATCCCCCAGCATTTTTCGCGAGTATCTCGCAGCTTAAAATTAAAACGTTGTAAACGGTAGCCCAGCTACGAGAAACTGTTCATACCTCAGGTAGCAGTAATCTCTCCGCAAATTAGAGGGGATCTTTGGAAGTCATCTCCTACAAGAGCAAATAGTTTTACCATGCTGCTCTGAAATTTTCTCATTGCTAATTTATTGCACTGAAATTCTTGATTGTGTAAAGCAGACTTTTTCCGACAAAGAACTATAGAGAAGTTTCCTTGTTGGAATTACTTGATCAAAGCGATAAACGTAAACGTTTTCCATTATTCTCTGCTTAAATTTATGGCACATTATTTTTAAACATGGAGAACATTTTTTGTGGTTTTCTTGGAAGAAGTTATTCCTAAGAAATATTTAGCCTTGTTATCCTACACTTAATCGACGAAGTCGGAAAGAATTGATGATCGAGTTTCCTGATCTCATGCAGAGAGAGAGAGAGAGAGAGAGTTATAAACAACCCAAATATTTCAGTCATGCCCGCAAAAAAATCAGTTCTATTTAAGCTAGACCTTTTTCACAGATACAATCAGGCGACTCGCAATTCCTTACAAAGTTTATTTATTGCAAATATTGGGTTGGGCAAATAGTTACATCCTTTTTTTACACATAGAAGGAGAAAAATGTCTTGAAATGTAACTAACATTATTTGAAACCGCAACTTCGTTATTTAACGTGACAGCTGACAGTTCAAGCTTGTTTAGGAACCGAATGTGCACGATTTCGTTAACAAATGTTTGTTTGGCGTCGATTTCAAAATGGACAATAAAAAGGAACATTTAAGTTATGTTTGCTATATTACTTTCGAAAAGAAAAAAAAAACGCTGTGCAAGCTCATAAAAAGTCACGTGATGTGTATGGTAAAGATGCCTTAACACTACGGCAGTGTCAGAATTGGCATGCAAATTTCGGTCTGGAGATTTTGATGTGAAAGATGCACCACGCTCAGGAAGGACAATCGAAGTTGATGACGACAAAATAAAGACATTGATCGAATTCAATCGCGTTTAACGAAGCGAGAGATTGCTGTGAATCTGAACATATCGAAATCGAGCGTTGAAAACAATTTAAAGCAACTGGGATATGTTAGTAAGCTCGATTTGTGGGTACCATATGAGCTCGTTTGTTTTTCTCCTCATTTTTGTGTCTAAAGTCACGTATATAGCGCTTTCAGTTCTCTAATTTTGTATGTGTACGAAGTATAAAGGTACCGTGCTTCTTTCCGTTTGACTCCCGAGCCGGTGAGTGCATTTTTTAGTTGAGTTTTTACGTTGTGTTTATTTCCGACCGAGCTGGTCATTGCTTATCACTGAGGTGCCATGCAAATGGCGTCTTCCGGTGGTGGGGGACTTAGCCAAAGAATATAAACGCTTCGCGTGAAGAAGCTCAACTCTCGTAGAGATAATGTAAAACAGGCGACAGCAGCGCCACCATGTAATGCGGCAGCAGATGCTCTGCGGGAAAGTTAACATTCAGGCGCAAAAAGCGTAGGAGACACGGGACGGGAAGCCTATTTCACGGAAAGGAAGCTAAGCTTTGATCTGCGACTGTTTCCTTCGGTCTCATTGGGTCTACTAAAGCATTTTTTTTTTGTTGTTCTTTTCTGAGTATCCCTCCTGTCCCTTCTTTTGGTGAAACAAATATATACATTAGCAATTAATATTATTTTAAGGAAATTTTAGCAGTTTTATTCTCACTTTAAGCACCGTAGTAATACCAGGTTGCTTGGCATGAATTTCATATTTACAATATACCTTAAATGTCAAAAATGCTGAGGCTGGTTTCCCAGTAGCAGCCATAATAATAAAAAAAAAAAAAAAAGCAAAGACAACCGCAGTTTCCCAAAGCTACAATTTTTTTTTCTACCCTTCCGAAGTTTGTAAATTAAACGCACTGCGCTGGAGAAATTTTCTCAACAGATCGGAAAAACATCCGTTCGTATCTGAGTAGGTTCGAACCTGGGCCGCTGGCGTGATAGCTGAGCTCTCTACCGACCGGACTAACTCGCCACGATTGAGTGTATGCTTAAAGCTGTCTGTTTGGTATGCATTGTGTAATCGAATGCTTCCCTCTTTCATTTTACAATATTACGAGGTATTTTTCATAAAAGTCAGTTTCATATAATTGATAAATTAATTTTTTCAACGTAACGATAGCTTTTTTTTTCAGCAAACGTTGTTTTAATGGTTTTCCAGGATATTTGTTTCAAACGGTTTCAAATTTGTTCTTGTTATTCATCCACTCCATTCCATGAATTGTTATTCATCGGAATGGAGTGGGTGTATTTCATTGCTGTAATATAAACGCAGATCTAGATGAGAACAACAAAACCTTTGAACAAAACGCCAACACAAACAAGCGTTTATATTCTTTGAACACAAACACGCATGCTCAGTCTAACTCAGTCTGCTCGGCATCCTGCGGCATCAGCCTGTAATGTTGGCTTCTGTGTAGTAATTCTTTGCCGCATAATATAGTGGCGCTAGTTACGTCTCGCTGAGCCTTACCTTCTTATCAGTTAGATATTCTTTGACTTAGCAGCGACCTCACTTCCGGGAAGCACTCCACTTCTTCTTCCAGAGGCGTCACTACGCTGTCCGATCCAACTGGCAGTGATGCACTCCCCTCATCTAGCGGTTCGTCCGTACACTCTTCTCACGTCGATTCGCTAACTTCTCCTAATACGTCAACTTCTACTGACGTTGTTACTACTGACGTTGCTATGGACGTCATTGATTCTGATGACATTCCTTCTATTCCTGCACAACAGTCATCCTACACCACTTATTCTAAGGCAGTCACTACTTCTATTCCTATCCACTCCACTCCAACACAGTACGCCGGAGCGGCGGGCATGACGTCCTATATTCACCGAGAAGGAAACACCATCACTCTCGACATTCCTGATGATACTGCAGCTAGTGCTAACTTTAATTCTGCCTTGGATAAAGGTGTAGTGTTTGTTGCCTTACCGGCAACGCCGTTAAAGGTGTACTCCACTGCCCTGAAGAACAGGTTCAACCCACAAGCCATTTCTCATATGTTCCGGCGGGTAGGGACGGTTGTGGTGTACTTCAGTAAAGCTGAGTATGCTACCACCATCCTACGTACAGGTCTCACTCTCGGTGATCAGTTCTTAGAGCCTACTCCTGTAGCGCAGCGACCTATCAACGTGTCATTCTATCCAGTGCCGCCGGAAGTCACGGATACAATGTTGTATGCCGTCCTCTCTACTCTTGGCCGTGTTGTAGGCACGGTGAAGACATTCTCAGCAGCTCCAAAGGATCTCGACGACAAATCTATTTGTGGCATACGTCGCGTTGCGCGGGTCCTCTTCACAACTCCTGACAGCATTCGCACGATCCCAGTGCAGTTTAAAGTAAAGTGTTCTGGGCAGGTGCGTTATGTTGATCTCCTAACTGAATTTCATTGCAGCAACTGCAAAGCTTTTGGACACTTTTACAAAGATTGTCCCAAAGTTTCCTCGTATCCTAAGTCTGCAGTTCCAGCGGAGACTCTCAACCGGACCCAGGAGATGGTTTCCGCTCCAGTGCGTCCGACTGCTGTTCCACCAAGCCTAGACACTGTTCTTTCGTCTGCTGTTCTCCCACCAAAAGTGGATGAGACAAATTTCCCTCCTATACTTGCTCAGACTCACTTTCGTGCTCCCGATCCACCAGTGGAGTCAGCTGAAGGGAGTGTTACGTCAGAGGCAGATCTCTCTATTCCGGATAATGAAACTGCATATTTCAGTGCGGATCAAACCATGAGCGAGAGCTCGGAGCCTGAACACCAAGTACGACTGGAAAAGCGTCAAGCCCCGAAACCACCTTGTGCCCCCGCCAAGAGGGGACGAGCTCGCGTGAGCCCTACTCGATCTTCCCCCGGACCCGTACTTCACCCGCACGAGTCGTTGATTTTGAAACGTCACCGTACCCCACCGACGGAGTGGTGCCGTTTGACGAGTTTGCTGCCCAAATGTCTAGCCTTGAATTATCGCCTACACCATTGTCATACAAGGAACTTTATTCTCTCATGTGTGTCAAACAATATCCTGCTACAGCACATACCTTTGTCAAGCGACATGAGAATGATTTGCCAAATGTTCTTCAGCAACTTACCTCTTTGGATAAAGTTCTTGATGTCTATGCCAAACCGTCTGGCCACTTGAGTGCGGCTGGCAAACACATCCGGCAGCACATCCATCTACTTCAAACAACTGTCACAAAAGCTATGACAACTACAAGTGACCTATCACTTTCAAGGTAGTTTCGCTGAACTGCCGGGGGTTTGGCACCCCTGACGCAAACTCAAAAGTGTATGAAGACTTGTCGGCAGTGAACGCTGACGTTCTTCTCGTTCAAGAAACGAAATGCTCTCCTACAACGCCATTCCATCGTTGGCGTAGTTGGCCTTTTAAGTTCTTCCATGCGTATAGACGGTTGCAATCCGGTGGTGTTGCCATTGGCATCCACAACCGTTTGCTCCACTCACTGACTACAGTCTCTGTAAATAATTTATACCTTGATTTGTTACAATGTTGTGTATTCTGTATTGATCATATTACCTATCACATATTTAATATTTATATTCCTGCAGATGAATCTCTCATTGACCCCCTATTTCAATGTTTACGTTCAGCACTTACAGCAATTACCCCTGGTGATTTTTATGTCTTAGGAGGAGACTTCAATTGCACTTTGTTCCCGTCGTTGGACCGCAGCGGGTCCCTAAGAGAATTTCGTCCTATCTTAGTCGATCAGCTTACGCTACTCCTCTCCGACCATCATCTTGTTGACTCATTCCGTCATTTTCATCCAAACACGGTTTCATATACCTGGAGCAATTCACCTCGGCAAGGTTCGTGGACCGAATTTACGTCTCCTCCGAGCTGCTCCCTGCATCTACTGAGGCACGGCATGTGCCAACCACCTCGTCTGATCACAGAGCGGTGACGCTGTCTATCTGCGTTTCTGCACTGCCCATTACTTCACAGCGTACCTGGTCCTTTGATGATGACTTGCTTCAGGACGAAACTTTCTGTAATACAATCCGTCAATTCTTGGATGATCGTCGTCACCTTCTCGCCACAACACCAAGCGCACTCAAGTTGTGGCTCGACATTAAGTTTGAGCTTCGTATGTTAATCCGACAATACTCATTTGCTGCCCGTACTGAACGTGGTATGCAAATCAGCAACCTTCGTGGGATCCTTTACTCGATGTCTCTCACTGATCCATCATATCCTGAAGTACATGATGCCCTTAGAGCGCTGCTTCATCCGATGGCACAGCAAGCTCTCTGTAGGATGAAATTACTTAATCTTTCCTCAACAGCTCATTCATATGAATTTCTCTCTCGCACGGAAAGACTACGGCGTTCATCTACTACCCTCCGACATCTCCGTCTGTCTGATGGAACTATTTCATCAGACTCAGCCACAATCTGCACACAGGTTCGTCAATTTTTTCAAGATAAATTCCGAGCGGTAGTGCAGACTCACTCTTTTTCATCATCCCCCTTCTTCGTGCTCTTCCGCAGGTCCCCTCACAACTCTGTCCTTCTCTTCTCGCTGCCTTTTCCCCCTGAACTCAGAGAGGCATTTGCCTCTCTAAATCCTCATGCCTCTCCTGGACCTGACGGCCTTCCTCTTTCCTTTTACCGTGCTTTTCTTTCATCTCTTCTCCCCTTCCTTCTCCCCTGTTTCTCCGCAGCTCAATCTTCTTCTGCACTGCCGCCGGAGTTTACGGTGGCCCACGTCATTCTTTTGCCGAAGAAGGGAGACCCCCTGGACCTGCAAAATTGGCGTCCTATTTCCATTCTAAATCTCGACTATAAATTCTTTACTAAACTCCTTTCCCGTCGTTTGAATCTTGTCCTTCCTTTCATCCTTTCGCCCGACCAGTCATACACTGTGCCTGGTCGGTCTATCGCTAACAACATCTCTTTGGTTCACAACCTTGTTTTTCTTGCTCATAAATTTTCTGAACCACTTGCCTTGCTTAACATTGATCAAAAATCAGCCTTCGATAACATTTCTCATGACTATCTTTCTGTTACTCTTCATAGCTTTGGTTTCCCCTCTTCTTTGGTTACTCTTTTACTTAGTCTCTATCGGGGCGCCCATTTTCATGTCCGGGCGGCCTCCTTTCTGACGGCTTCAATTCCTTTTCAACGTGGAATTAGGCAGGGTTGCCCCCTCTCTGGGAAACTTTTTGCATTAGCCTTTGAACCGTTCCTGATTGCTGCTTATCGCTCTCTTCGATCTTCGCTGCCGCCTACCGTTGCAAGTACGCGACATCACGAATATACTTCTTCCGCTTATGCAGACGATGCGACGTTTTTTATCAGGAGAGATGCTCAGTTTGAAGACCTGCTCATCACCTATCACCAATATGCTGCTGTTTCGGGAGCTTCACTTAATGTCTCTAAGAGTACTGGTCTCTGGTGTGGGTCTTGGATAGGCCGCACTGACTCCCCTTGGGGAGCGGTGTGGTCATCCTCGACCCAGAAGATTCTCGGCACCTATGCTGGTCATCCGTTAACCGCTGGACAAGCAACATGGACCAACCTTTTCCCAAGGCTTCGGCGCCGAACTGCGTATTGGCGTTTCGTCTTTCCATTTACATCTTATTTTCAACGTGCACATATTGTCCAGCGTTACCTGCTCTCACTATGTACATATTCCTGGAATTCAACAGTTTTCTTGGCCTCTCGTCTTACTGACATCAATAGTCAGTTCACTTCCGTCATCTGGCAGTCCAAACATTGGTCGGCGGCCCAGACATTGTATCTTCCTGAGTCGCATGGTGGCATCCGGCTCATTGATATTCATCAATACTATAGAGCGTAACGTATTACCACTTTTCTACGTCTGCTTACCTCTCCCTCTCCTTCTCTTGTGATATCTTTTGATGCACTTCTTTCTGTTTATGATCCGTCCTTCACTTTTCTTCTTTTCCTCCGGATGGATTATTACACCCTTCCTTCCTCTAACATTCCGTCTACTATCTCTGAAGCTCTTACGTTTTTCTGGTCCCTTCCTCTTTTCCGGTCTCCTCCTTCCACCACTCTTGATCTCCTTGTCGAACCGCTCTTCTTTTCCTCACTGATCCACCCTCCTAACCAACCTGTCTTTCTCCTCCCACTCTGGGTTCGTTCTGGCATCTTAACAGTCAACGCCCTGATTACTGCTATCCTCTCTTGGAAACCCATTACTTCCCTTTTTCCTACTCCTACTCCTTCTCTCGAGGAGGAGTATGCCCTCCTTCGCCCTTCCCTCCTCTCTCTATACCCTGCTTTGGTTACTGCCGACGGACTACGTGTTGTCTCTGGACCCAGTCTTCCTATTCCTTTCTTTCTTTCTCTCCTTGACTCTGTCGCCCCTGTGCTTTCCTTCAGCACTGCATCCCTCTATCGTTTTCTCCGTTCCCCTTCGAATCTTCCACAACCCGTCTCTGACTTCTCTCCCTCGCTTTCCATGACCGTCTGGTCAGCTTCCTCTTCTCATCTCTCCTCTCCGCTCCAGCGCAATCTTCACTGGCGTTTCCTTCACCGTCGTCTCGCTGTTCCCCATCTTCTTTTCCGTATGTCTTTGGTCTCTTCTCCACTCTGCTCTTTTTGTGGTAATGTCGGTGATGTTTACCACACCTATTGCCACTGCCCTATCCTGCTACCTCTTCTCAATTCTGCTTTCCGCCTGGCTGGCCTCATCGTTTCTCAAGATCTTCGATTCCAAGCATATCCATGGCTTCTATTAACGAAGCATCCGCCCACACGTCTACCAGATACCTGCTGTTTTCTATTTGTACTTGTCAAACATATCATTCATATGTTTCATCAATCACAAGGTTCTGCATCGCAGCCACTTTCAATTCTGCAGGCAGGAAGTCGTTTGCTATCTTGCTTTCGAGGCCGAATAGTTGCACGCCTTCGACTTGAATATAACACCGCCATTTCGTCAAATTCTCTCACAACATTTCACACCACCTGGGCCGAGCATTCAGGATGGTTTACGATGGATGGGAATTCTGTCCGTCTCGCCATTTGAGTATATGTTGTGTGGTTTTGTTTTTTTTTTTCTTTTGTGTTTGGTTGCACTAAGTCCAGTGTGTCTTTCGTTAGATATTTGTTTCACCGTGCCAAGAGTGCTCTGTATTTTTATTTTTTTCTGTGTAGCCACGCTGTGGCAATCTACGTACGCATAATTATGGTAACATGTTAATATTGTATTGTGTTGTACATACTTGAGTTTCGCACCACAGTACGGCCGCCCCGGTGGCGCAGTGGTCTAAGGCGTTGGCCTCTGATCATTCGTCCGTAAGGGGTCCGGGTTCGAATCCCGGTCAGGCATGGATGTTGTGTTTGTCTTACGACACTGGCTCTCTCCCTTCCCTGGAACCAGTGACCCTAAATTAGGGACGGGCGACTGCTTATAGCCCATTGAGTTGCTCACGGTGGTCGTTAAAACTCCAACCAAAAAAAAACCACAGTACGTGTTTTCTTTTCTTCCTATTGTGACCCCATTTATGATTAATGCTACTTGCCTGCTGTTTTCTGTGAATATCGTATTTGTTTGTACGTACTTATACATAGTTATTATAGTTTTATCCGTGTTATAGGTGAACACGTTATTATCGTATTACTCTGCAAATGTGCTGTACATTTTTCTAGTGTATTCTTTCTTGTTCTCTGTATCAGCATGATGAAATTGTACCTCTTTGATAACCTAGGGTCTGCACCTCTCTTGTAGATTTCATTTGCATAGCTTCCCTGAGTGATAATTGTGTTACATATGTACTTTAACGATATTAACCACTCTGAGTGTTCTATTCATTTTATTAGTCGTGTTTCTTCTATTTTAAGTACAGAGTGTAGACCTACGTCATATTTTTCTTTCTTTCTATATGTTGAAAACAACATGACTTTTTAAAGGTGGTATACTGTTCACGAGACGTTGACTCATCAAGCTTTTGATTTTTGTTTCCGCCAGGTTGTATTCACTGTTCTCTAATGTTTTGTTTTTTTCACTCACCGTACCTAGTGTGTATTGTGTCTTTACTGTTTTCTTCATTTTGCTTTTTTTTCCCTCTCCAATGTAGAGTAACATTGTGTGTTAATTAACTTTATTTGTGTGGCAACATGTTGTACAAATTTCCTTTTTTCTTACATTGCATATTATATGTGATTTTGCTCAAGAACATATTTTTATTCTGTAGTATGCCATTATGTCTTATTAGGTGAGTCGTGTTCTGTGACGATATTATCTCCGTTAGCATCCCTGTATTTTCTGATCAAAGTTCTTGTTGCGTCACCGACTTTGCGTTGTTGTATCTTGTGCTTTGTGTATTGTTTTTGTTTATTACATACATCGTTGTATTTACTTACATTCTCTGTTCTAGCACACTCTCCCGAAATCATTTTGTTATTTGCTCTCATATGCTAAATATGCTTCCTGTGTTTCTCTAGTTGTATTTCACGTATTATGGGGCTGCACGTGACCCCAGATTCCTGTACCATTACGATACTCATAGAATGCTTGCCTGCATTCGTGTTTTTATTATTTTAATCTGGGTAGTTTTACCCTCTGTCATGTGTACATATCATTATAAACGTCATGTGTATTTTTATGTTTTTGATGGGCGCGAATGATGTAACAGCCTATTTTCTTAAATAAAATTTGTTGAAAACCATATGAGCTCAAAGAAATTCATCTCACTAAGCGCGTTGACATCTGCGATTTGCTTTTGAAACGTGAAGAAAACGGTCCATTTTTGAATGCGATCCAAAATGGATCGTCTACAACAACGTCAAATGAAAAAGAATTTGGAGCAAGCTTGATGAACCCGCTCAAAGCACTTCAAAAGCAGATATGCACCAAAGGAAGGTTATGCTGTCAGTCTGGTGGGATTTCAAAGGTATTGTGTATTTTGAATTGCTTCCAAAGATCCAAACCATTCATTTGGACGTGTACTGTCATCAGCTGGATAAATTAAGTGATGCAGTCAAACAGAAGTGTCCAGAATTGGTGAATTGCAAAGGTGTTGTGTTTCACCATGATAACGCAAGACCACATACATGTTTGGTCACTCGTCAAAAAATATTTGCAGCTTGGATGGGATGTGTTACCACATCGACCATATTCGCCAGACATGGCACCATCAGACTACCATGCGTTTCGTTCATTGCAAAACGCCTTGAGTGGTAAAATCTTCACTGCTGTTGAAGATATCAAATAGTTTTTGGAACTGTTTCTTGCCTAACCCTTTTGACTGCGGAATCATGAACTTGCCTGCGAGATGGCAAAAGGTCACCGAACAAAATGGACAATATGTTGTTGACTAAAGTTTTTGTTTCTCATTCCAAATTTGCCTTTCATTTACACAGGGAAAAAACGCAATTACTTTTTGGCCAAACCAATTCAATGCGAGTTAATACAATCCCCAATACAATCCGAGCCTATAGTATGTGCAAAATTATTTTCGTTTAACTCCGATGTTCGTGTTGGGAGTCTGCATTAGAGATTAGTTCGGGCTCAAATTTAGGAGGTCCAAAGGCCTAGAGCTCGGGCCCGGCTCGCTTTCTTTGATTACATGTGTTTGCTGAGCCCGGGCCCGGATCCTTGGAAAATATTGCTTATCAAGGCTTGCATTTATACCTTATACACTGGCCAAGGATATGGCCCAAGCAAGGATTAGTTTAAAAAGTTTAGTTCAGTTAATCCACTTCACGATATTAATATGTATTTAGAAATACTACGCATAAAGCCAAATGTTCTAAAATGTGGATTTGAAAATAAATAAATAATCAACGTGCCCTTCGACCGTATCAGGGGAATTAGTAATTTGGGTAAAAGCTGAAGAAAAGAAAATCGTTTAGAAAAAAATATTTCTTTTTGATTTCTAAATTTACTTTTATTTTGAATAAATTACATTATAAAACGTACAACGCCGTACAGACAGTTGCAAGTGTTTGAAATTTTGACTGTAGAAAACTAATCTTTGCAATATAATTTACATATATGCTAATTGGTAAAGGTAGTTTAGAGTGATGTAGTAGAATATAAAAAAAAGCATGTAGGGAAATTTCCAAAATTAAAAAAAAAAAGAACGTAAAAGCATTCCAGAGCAGATTATTCTGCATTTTGTAACATTAACAAAGGTTTGCGCTTAATAGTATAATAATCACAATATTATCATATGTGTGTGCAGTTTCCAGATCAAGTTCATCATGAAAAAAGAGTGAGAGAGAATTGCGTCTAATGCCTCAGCGCTTCAACTTGATCTTTTTTCCAAAACTCAACCTGCTGCACTAAAAACCAACGTCACCCCAAAAATCGCGGGAGTGAGGAAATTTAAAAAAATAAATAACACTACTTCTAATTGCAGAATTTTGGAAATTATTACATCATTTTAAAGATAAGATTCTTGATCTTTAATAAAATACAAAAAATGTGAATGTGATTTTTTCCCAGTTTTTCGATACCAGACCTTAAATTAATCCTTGCTTGGGCCATAGCTTTGGACAATGCAACATGCAAGTCTTGCTAAGCAAAATTTGTCTTGCAATGGCAGCTAGCTTAGGAAATTGAAAATCCTTCCACCATGGAAACAAATCCACAATGAAATTCAACACGTGTAATTCAACTGTGCTCGGAATTACACGTGTTGAATTAATTACAGTAATGAAATTCAAGACGTGTAATTCCGAGCCCGGGTTTTTCGGTAGTTAATGAATTCTGAGCCCGTCCGAGCCCGGGCCCGAGCTCATCTCTAGTCTGCATCACATTTGCGAGTAAGCATAAATTTTATCCATGTCTGGGCAAACGAACTGGTACCCGCACTTTTATAAGATTAAGGAACTTACCTATATGAAAAAGAAGGAAGAAACTTTATTGAACTACATGCATAATGGCAAAGTAAGAGGTAAATAACATCAGCAATATGCTTATGCTGTGGGGGTCCTAAATTGCTGTTGCGATGCATAGGATCTAAAGTGAGTTTAAACACACAGCATCCAGTGAGTGATCACTAAATTACAACCACTTACCAAATACTTCGTTAGTCCTTTCGCCCTCAGTACAGCAGCTATCCGACGTGGTACTACTTCAATAAGATGCCGGAAGCAGTTGGGAGGTATGGCCAACCAAGCTGTATGTAATACGGCCTTCAATGCAGGTATGGAGGTGATTGGCGTATCTAGAAGCCTGATATGCAGTTCATAGTGCCCAATAAGTGCTCTATGGGATTGGGTCTCTACGTGCAATGTGTGGTCGTCATCGACTAGTGACTGCTTAGGCGAAACGGAGAGTGTCCAGACTGGTAACAGACAACAGAAGGGCAACAGTGCAGCAAATTACAGACCATCTTCATCAAGGATCCCCTCAAATGATCTCTGCACGCACTGTTCGCCGTACACTGCATCGGATGGGATATGGCAGCCGAAGACCTGGTCGAACACATTTGATGTCTGCAGTTAACAACAGGAAACGTCTCCAGTTCGTACAGGAGCACAAGGATTGGACAGTCGATAATTGGAAACAAATTATGTGGTCCGATGAATCATGTTTTCCGTTGCACCATACCCATGGCCAAGTGAGAATTTGGCGGAAACAGCACGAAAGCATGGACCCCAAATGCATTGCTACAACCTTTCAAGCTCGTGGAGACAACGTTATGGTTTTGGGAATGTTTTCCTGTCATGCTTTGGGCCTTTTAATTCGTGTTGATCAACGTCTAACTGGCACATCATATCTAAACATCGTTGCGAACCAAGTGCATAATGCGTCCTGCCATAGTACTCGTATTGTACAGGATTGGTTTCAGGCACATGCCGGTGAGTTTATTTTGCTTATGTGGCCCCCACAATCTCCAGATCTCAACCCCATTGAGCATTTGTGGGATGAAGTTGAACGAGCCATCAGACAGCTGGATCCACAACCCTGCTATCTCACACTCCTGGAAAGTACTATTCATCACGCATGGTCTCAGATTCCACAAACAAGCATGGTCTCAGATTCGACACAGTATTAAAGGCAAAAGGTGGCCCAACGAAGTACTGAGGGAGTGGTCATAATAAAGTGGCCACTCAGTGTATAATATATAAATAAGCTATTATGTGATATTGAGAGGTTAGCTCCTCAAAGCTAAATCAAAGTTACTGATGCTGTTAACTTTTACTCTAATTTAACGCATTGTAACAGCGGATAGACGGGCCACAGTGCAAGAAATCACTCGGCAATTTAACGCTGGTGCACAAAAACGTGTAAGCAGCCACACCATCCAGAACCATCTCCTCGCTATGGGGTACAGAAGCCATCGTTAAACGAGGGTACCGCTGCTGACGGCACATCACAGGGTGCAAATATTAGCATGGGAGCGGGAACATCGCCACTGGACCCTAGACGTGTGGTAAAATGTTGCCTGGACTGATGAGTCGAGATTCACGTTGGTACATGCAGATGGCAGGATACGAGTACGGCGCAAACCACATGAAGCGATGGATCCTTCTTGCCAACAGGGTACTCTTCAATCTGGTGGGGGTGGCATTCTCATCTGGGGACTGTTTACGTGGACTGATGGGACCCCTGATACGTGTGACATCGTCCTTCACAGGTCAACATTACCGGAATATCCTGGACAACCATTTGCTCCCGTTTGTGCGTCTTCAACATCCCACTGGAGACCTCATCCTGCAACAAGACAATGCACCGTGCCATCGCTCCCGAATTGTATTCGGATGGATGGATGAACACTCCACCGACGTGACCTCGCTTCCTTGGCCAGCTAGGTCACCTGACCTCAATCCCATCGAGCACATCTGAGATGCCATCGAGAAAGATGTCCGAGGCTCTGACCCCCTGCATCAAATCTTCGTGAACTGTGGGAGCTTGTTCAGGGATCGTGAATCCGTGTGGCTTCCCAACGCTTCCGGTGTCTTGTCGAGTCCATGCCGAGACGAATCGCCGCCATCATCAGGGCGAAAGGTGGTGCTACACGTTACTAAACAGGTATCTCTAATTCAGTTGCTCTTCAGTGTACAGCCCATTGCCATTTCAAGAATTTTACTCCGATCATGATATCATCCCCTTTTGTCATTTTGCCGATCTACGAGTTCCTCTTCTTTATCTCTCCTGGTTACACTAACATACACCTCTAAATGTTTCTTTCAGTTGTCTGCAACTTTTGTATGTCTTTTCTAGTTAAAGTCCATGTCTCTGCTCCATGCGTAAGATCTGAAGTTATGCATTGATTAAACACTTTTATTTTAAGACATAATAGTAAATTCCTCTTGAAAATTGCACTGTTTGTTCTATATGCTCTCCAACCAGGTTTTATACACTGATTAATTTCTTCATCAAAGTGACTTCTGCTGCCCAAAGTAAATATAGGTATCAATTACCTCTTGCTTTTCCCACCTGTGATGGTTTTGGTATTATTGGTTGTAGATACCTGTTAATTAAAAGTTTATGTTACACCAAAATACTCAACATTACTTCACTTTAAAGCATTTCCTGATTTAAGCGTAATGCTACTTCAGAACTTTCATTCACTGCAAAGCTTAACTTCGTGCTCTGGATTGCTTAAATAAAACACATTAAGCACTTAATAAGTCGCTAAATGGCATTAGCGGCCAGGAAAATAAATAGTCTTGTGCTTATAGTAATCAATTTGTTTATTTAGTCCACTCTGCTAACTTGAAATGTCAGCACAACATCACATGTGGGGCATAATTCCAACTTGGTATGCAAATAATCGTTATCCGAATAAAATATACTCTTAACACAGCATGCTCTTCGAGTCTTAACGACTCGAGAACAATTTGACTTCAGTGATAAAACAAGCGTAGTATTCAACGCGAAAGAGTTAATCAAATTATATAAAATCAAATACTATTCGCTTAGCATCTAAGTAATCTGAGCTCTCTCAACAATCTTTCTCCAAAGCAATGACAACTACCTGAAGCTCTATCTGACCTCTAACGAAAGTTCTGATACAATCGTAAAATTCACTATTACCAGTCTTGATCCCACGCCATTCACCTTTGCATAGAGTCAGGTTGTCAAACCAGCATTCAGCGAGAGAGAAAATGTAGCGTTAAGATTACAGAATGTTTAAAGGGAATAAACCAAAATTTACATAAGAGCCGACGATGACCCCGCTCATCCACACGCTGTTGTCCACGGCAGTTGGCCCTTGCAGGGATGGTTTTACCGGATTCGATGTACTCACGGTGCACCCGTGACACAGTGGCTCGAGAAAATTCCAGTGCCTGCACGACTTCCGAGATGGACTGACCCATTCGTCGGGCCCCGACAATTTGCTCACGATCAAATGCGCTTAGATCCTTCCTCTTACCCATACTGTGTCCGACTCTTACTGATTCCCATCACATCACTCCTTATATTTTCAGATCGCTGCATACGTCATGTCGTTTCCGTTTACAGGGCCGACCACAGTGCCAGATTTGCATAACGCCAGCTGTCTCTAATTCAATTGCTCTTCAGTGTATATATTGTTAGAAGAATGGACCACAGATAGACAATTAAAATAGTAAACTGGATTCAAAGGGACAGAAAAAGATATAGAAGAAGGCCACGTGGGGTATGAGTGGATGAAAGTCGAAAGTATACTGGGGCGACATGGAGGAGACTGGTTGAAGACAGACAGTTGTGGAAGAAACATGGGAAGACCTTCATCCAGCAATGGATTGCTAATGGTTGATGATGATGATAGGCTAGAAAATAAGCGATGATACAGTTGGAATTTCTAATAAATACAGCAAAACTCTTTGTGATTATTATATCCGTTTTTACATAATTAAAGAAAAGACTAACTTCGAATTAAATATCCAGCCTTACTAGATAATTTATATTGAGAAAAACATGACAATTAAATGGTGTGGGAAATGTAACACTTACATATTGATGTATTTGTTGAACTGTAAAGAAAAATGCTGGTGAGAAATAAATATATGCGCTTGATTTGAGATATAACACACCTGAGAAAGAAGAAAATTACTGTTTTCCATTAGCCTACGGAACACATTCTCCGGGCTTTTCTCCGATGCAAGTCATGTCACGCACTTCCTTGTATTCGATCGCCGTCTTTCTGAAATGCACACATACACACAATGACTCTCTGTCGAAAAGACATTACTCAGCGTCTAGAAGAGGAGACAATCGTTTTGATCTTTTATCAAATTACTTCACTCCTTTAAAATTTAATTCGCTGATCGTCTGAGCAGTCCAAGTTTTTTCAAAAAGAATCGTGCTCCCTTTTCACAAGGACTTCTGCGCGGCATATAAACCATTTCAGACGTCTATGCGATTTTTTTAGCATTCCACACTGACTGCTTCCGTCACGTATTTATTTATAATGTATGGATTGCGTTTTTTTAAACCATATTATCTTACATTTTGCTTTTAATAGTTTTTCTTTGGCCCACACGATATTCAGTTAGTCGTCTTCTTTGATTCCTGAATATCCCCATAAATATTACAGTGCCATTTTGTGATTAAATTTTTTGCAGCAATTTAAAAAAAACACTCCATGAAATATGAAAGCTGCATTCGTCTGAAACGTTTAAGTATTCTATCGTTGTTTCTTAACTTAGTTCGATTTTCCTTCCCTTGTGAACAACGAGCGGACACTTTATTTGGCACATCGTCAGATACACTACTCGACATAGATAATGCTGCACCATGAATTAGTGCATGAAATGAGAAAAAGCTTACCACACAAGTAGACAAGTAGGTGGAAAAGAAATGATTTCATTTCTGAGGGATTCCGCTAATGCGACAGGAAAGATACATGGTAGCCATCAATTATAGCCTCACAGCGCAAAAAACAACAACCAAAAAACTGATTGTCAGAGAAGATTTGCAGCCTCTCCAGATGGATTGCGATATCACTGCGAGGCAGGTGTAGCTATTTTTCACCCATCAAGAGAAGAGTCTTGTACCTTGAGACCACATATTCGGGTCTCTCTCCTTTCTGATGTGAGCGCGGTTAGGAAGAAAACCGTCTATGTTCTCTGGTTAATGCTTGTACGATGTCGTGTGTAACGATGATGCCTGTGTATATTGTTCATTAGTAGAACTAACTTCTCCTGAATAAAGGAAGCAACTTTATTAAGTCTAATGTTCCTGATCATTAGACTCAGTTACACTAAACAATTTTTTGGATTTGGATTTCCTATCATCAAGTAAGTGTTTTCTCTTGCAGTGCTTTCTCAGTCAACTTCTACAAAAAATATGGCATCAGTACGAAATGCGTTATTGTATTATCGTGGAGCATCTACGTATTGTGAACATATTAGCTCAAGTTGGATATCACTGTGTCTACGTACCATCATTTGCATTATAATTAAAAGTTTTTCTGTTTGTTTGCATGCAACTGAGATCGATAAATGGTTTTATTATTATTATTATGATGTGCTCTTTGTTCTATTATTGTTAAGCACACATTCTACCCCCTTGAATAAAGGTCTAGCAAAATACAGTTTTTCTTTTCTACTGCGTACCGAGCCGATTGGAATGTTGGTGTTAACTATTTAATTACACATACAATTTAAGAAATTATCAACAATTGTTAGGTTCCATCGAGTCATGTTCGACTCTTGGTGACTGTATGAACAAACCGCTGCCATCTCGGTCTCATCAAGATCTCACAACTCTTCTACGGTCAATCTACAAGAATCTTTGAATCCATCCAAACATCTTGCTCTCTGTCTTCCCCATCTTCTTGCCAAGCTTGATCACTATTATTGGAACGCATCACATGTCCACAATGGGCCATGAGACAACATAATGTGGCATATGAGTACGTAAGTAGATCGTAGGACTTCCACGTTAGGCTATACAAACGCTATCACAGCATGGCATCGAGTGGAAAAGTCCGCCGGTGGCTTTCCACGGTATAGTATTTCTGAGCATGCGTCGTTGATCTATGTCCGCAAGTCATCGACATTGCGAGGGAGTTACGCAGAGGCTTTAACCCTTTAACCGACTGGAACTAATTAACTCGAGGTTTATAAAATGGGTTGAAATTAGTTCGGAGAAATACACTATATTGACAAAAGTCACTTGACATCCCTTCAAAAACAAATGAACGGATCCCCTGCGTTGTTAAGATGTGCGGTACAGCTGAAAACGGTATAAAAACAAGCCTGCAGCTGACCGCGATCATATCGCACTCTGAATTTGAGTGAAAATGTCGCTGCGGGAGAGAACTGACTTTGAGAAAGGAAAGACTGTTGGGTGTTATATTAGTGGGTTGTCCATAAGAGAAACCGAGAGGTCTTTAAACATACCCAAGTCAACTGTTTGGAATATACTGAATAAGTGGATGGCGTGCCTGAAGCAGAAAAACGTACCGGCAGACCAAAGAAAATCAGTGATAGAGCAAGTCGAAACCTCAGAAAAGTCGTTATAGCTAATCGACGGAGTACTGCACAAGACCTCAGTGTACAGGTGAGTAATAATGCTGAAACCTCGGTATGTACACGTACCATTTGCAGAGAACTTCATTCCATGGGTTACCGTGGTCGTGCGGCTGCTCATAAGCCTTTCATCTACACTCGGAATGCTACGCGTCGTTCAGCATGGTGTAAAGAACATTTATCGTGGACCGTAGATAATGGAAACGGAGCCTATGGACTGATTAATGCAGATACACGATCCATCAGTCTGGTGGCCGTGTGTGGGTATGGCGGCAGCCAGGGTAACGCTATTTGCCACAGTGTACTGTTCCTACTGTCGCGTTTGGAGGTGACAGTGTATACTCGCGTGGGGGTATTTTTCGGGGTATGGTCCCGGCCCATTGGTTATCGTGAACAAACCTGTTTACCAGCACGTCTACCTTCGATGTTCTGGACAGTTATGCTCTACCAACCCTGTGACAATAATATGGAACCGAGCCTTGTTGGTATCAGAAGGATAATGCAACCGAGCCGCAAAGCAAAGACCGTTACCGCGTGGTTTGACGATAATTCCATATCGTATGTGGACTGGCCAGCATAAAGCCCTGATGTTAATCCCATAGAACACCTATGGGATGAATTAGAGTGCCACATAAGAAGTTTGGAACCAAGGCCTACAACTAAGCAACAGTTAGCGTCAGCATTATGTACTGAATGGATGCGTATACCTATCGCTCTGTTCCAAAATCCTGTCGAACGCACACCTTACTAATATATGTCAATAAAGGCTATGTTGTGTTATATGTATTCATCCCAAACACTGCTTGATATTTAATAACTGAAATCCTTTTTTAATAATAAAATTTGGTTGCTTGCTAAACTTTAGTGCAATTTTTAGTGCCACTATTTGGATTTGGCGTAATCCAGAAGTAATGGCTGACTATGACCATGACCATGGAGTATATTACAAATGGGAATCATTATTTACGATTACGTAAACAAATATATTTTTTAATGTATTTAAATTGTTCACTCTTTCCATGCTCTGATGGAGGTGCGCATACTTTCATATGGTCCGTTAGATTTTTGGTCCCATAATCTTTTATTACACGGTCGACAACTTCCTTTGTAAATATACACTTTCCACATTTTGAGCAACTAGCAAGAGCAAACAATACAGAATTATTCATCGGTTCCTTAATGAGACGAAACAATTTCCAGCATTCCCTCTTCCCCTTGTTGTTTTCAATAAGCACGTATTTGTTGGCAACGATGCCTTTCTCAACCTCCTTAATATAAATCCATCCACATTAACAAATAAGGAGTTAATTTCGACTTGACATGTCATGGGAGCGGGATGTTTGCACATCAATCGAAAACCTCTGAATGCTCAATGTAAAAGATGCGATGTGAAAAGTAACTCTAAGTCACATAGTGAACTTCGCACGGAAAGAGTAAATCCAGATGAGAAGCAGGCGAATGGCGTTTGCCTGTACCTTGCCCTGGACAATCGCTCTGTAAAATAGCGCAAAGGAAGTATCTTTTTAGAATACAGTGTCGGTGTGTCTGACGTCGGTCGGCGGAAATCTTCGTTGCTTTAAAAGAGAGGCGACAATATTTTTGCATGGCAAATCATTATTCACTCCGTGTATCGACTACAGAATTCCACAACGCGCATTTTTTTTTTTTGGGGGATATATTTTTCCCTTTTCAAAAATAAAACGGGAATTAAACCAGGTCAAAATACCTTGACCCGACCCGTTGACCCGTGACCCGTTTCCATTTCTGGTGCACAGCTTCAAAAATACGGACAGCAATGAAATATCTGTCTCTCAAAGTCATGTTCCCATAGGAGATTTATGGCGATATGGTACTGTCAATGAATAATAAGGATTCTGCGAATTCCATAGTGTTCAAGAGGAACAGAGAATTTCGTGGTGGCAGAGAGTGTCTTGCAATGGTGGAGATCGTTCCATATCACTCTTTACATCCATCTATGAGGAAAACATCAACCTCGTGCATGACCTCGTGATGCAAAACTGTTTGATGTATAGTTGAGTCAGTAGGCACTTCAATTGGCGGGTCGTTTCAATCCTGACGAACTCTTTGCAGATGGAAAAGGTCAGTGCGCGATGGTTCACATGAATCTTGATCGATAAGCAAAAGGCATGCTGAAAATGAATGTGACTCACCAATGTCAACACGATTCGCGCATATCCGATAAATTTCTGGTCCAGCATTCTCGCAGCGTATGAAAAAATCGATTCAGCACTTTGACTCAGAGACTAAAACGCAAATCAAAAGGGCACCCTTATCGCTGGTGCCGATCAGATCATATGTAGAGGATTTTAGGAAGAGAGTGTCTGACCCCAGGTCTTAAACAACCCTTAGAAATAGGAAGCTAGGAGATTTGGGCTAGAGTGCCCGATAGGAAAGTGACACGGAAGCGAGGCAGAAAGGGGGAGGAAAACGCCCTTATTTATTACCGGGGGAGGGGGCGGCCCGACGGCTAAACGTGCCTATTCGACACACGGCGGATATTTAGTGGTTCGAGAGTTCATACCTGCCTCGGATTGAACCCGAAGTCTTCTCCGTGGGAGTCACGAATGTTGACCACTAGCCCACCCGCGGCCCTATCGCTAGTGCATACCACGACAACATCATAAACCAACTCCGTGCAGCCATTAAGGAAAGGAGGCATGGAAAAATGCAAAGAGGCGTCTTTTTTCTTCAAGAAAATGCACCTAGTTACGCCTCCCAGATTGGAAAGGCCGACATTCCGGCTGCAGGATCTGAGTTGCTTCGGCAGCCACCCTATTTTACAGATATGGCCCTTTAGTGGCTTTTACCTTTTCCCCCAAGCTGAAAGAAAACAACCAAGGTGAGCAACATGCATTCGACTCGGAGGTGGTCGCAGCTGTGGATGCGTTACTGAAAGACAGGAACAAAGACTTTTTTTTTTTAACCGCGTTCAGGGTCCTTTAGCAATGGTTCCCATTGTGGGGTTCGTGATAAAAATTCTGTAATGGAGTCTACATAAAATTACAATAAAGATATTTTTTAAACCGCAAATAAGTTGAAATGCATTAACAGCTTAATTAACTTATTTTTGCATATATTTGGCGCATGCGTGCTTACATAGCTAGCATGCATGAGAGAGTGATCGCTGCTATATTACGTTTCAAAAACATGCGTGTGCGACGGACACCCGCAGCGATGGAAAGACTGCTCCTTGACATCAGAAGGTCGCGGAATAGTTTGTCCTACCTGACTCTGACGTAAAAAGAGATCGGTTAGTTTTTAGCTTGTGGGATGACCTTGTAGAGTGCGAATATGCTGCTGCTGTTCCCCGGTACTCTCTGAGCATCGAAAGTCTGTGCACCGTTAAGTAACCTTTGGGGTTGTAGGAGCTTGTGAAAATTTTGAACTTCAAGGTGGAAATGCCAGCCATTAGTAATTTTTTTTTGCTGAGAAATCATGGATCACTGCACTGTAAAAAAATTGTAGATTTTACGGTTTTAAACCGTTTTCCAGGGTGCCAACACAAAACCGTAAAATCTACAGTTTTATACCGTGTTGGAGCAAAGCTATAGCTTTGCTCCAACACCGCATTTAATGAAAAAAACAGCACAGAATTTGGCTGGAACGAATGTGTTGATTGGGTTGGAGCAAAGCAATAGCTTTGCTCCAACACGGCATAAAACTGTAGATTTTACGGTTTTGTGTTGGCACCCTGGAAAACGGTTTAAAACCGTAAAATCTACAGTAATCTTTTTACAGTGTGCGTGTAGACTGGAACCACGGTAAAACGTGATAATGAGGAGCAAAAGCATGATATTCTTCCTTCAAATGTGCCGCATGATCTGAAATCCCGTTAAACGCATTCAGCTGTCAAAAATTTCGAAACATTGCTTTAAAAGGTTCATGATATTAGCATTACATCTAGTACTAAAAAAGGAAATACAGTGAAGACTCTATTAAATTTGGTTTTTCATTTACGAGAAGTGAGAACTATCGACGCCCATAAGGTGTCATTTGCGGGAAGTCCTCGGGTTCGCGATAACAATATAATGTTGGAAGGGGTTTACGATACAATGTAATGTTAAAAGGGGTTCGTGGGACAAAAAGGTTTGGAAACCGCTGCCCTAGAGCATCGACCGGAGAAGTGTGTTGCAGTGGCAGGTGTAAATGTAGAAAAATGAAAAAAATAAAGGAATCATGACTTCTCAACTTTTTTGTATGAGTTAGAACACGAAATCGAAGTATTTGAACGACTTTTGGTAGAAATATTGATTTTGGCGAAATCCACATGAAATACTCAAATCTATCATGGCTTATTTGTCATATTTTAAGAATATAGGGACATAATATATAGATACTTAATCATTTCTCTATCTTACAGACTCCGTTTCTAAATTTGATTAAAACAGAAGCCGAACAGCAAGGTCACACCTGCAACAATTCAGTGCATCTGAAAACATGCGTGAGCACCTGAAATCTACAGAAAAGGATCTCTGTTCTGCATCAAAAGTTTGGAAGCCCTTAGTTTAATATTTTAGGAATAATGACGCTATATTTTGGTGCCTGAAATAGGTTATATCAGATTTAAAATAAAATTAATGCTTTCTATCTGATAAACTGTTACTTAAAATATCACAATGAGTGTTTCATTTCCTGGTCGTTATATGAAGTGTGCCTAATAAAGTGATAAAAAATTGCCCCTATATCGACATTCTCCCTTTGAATATTAAGTAAAATCATTTGATTGTAGTATTTTGCACGATTACGCTAAAGATAATGAGTTCAGAATTTTTATTAATCACCATTTTCATGATTTTGTATATCTATCTGTAATTAAGTTGAAACTCCAACATTTTCTGCTTTAAGAAAAATATCAGAATCTTAGCTATCAGTTTTCCCCTTCATATTTGCTGCTTCCCATGTCTCATTAATTTGCAAATTTTTGTAAATTTTATATTTTTGGCACCAGCTTATCTGACATTTATTCTTTACATATTTCCTTCAGCTTCGCGGGTCTCCTGTAGAACCTCACAGCGCAAGTAAAAATATTGTGACGATCCTCTCCCCCCCCTCGCATAATTAATTGGCGAGAGGCGTGGTTAATTAACGGTAATTGAAACTTGATTGGGGGTTTTAATTAACAGAGAGTTATAATTTAAACACTTGCGAGGGGCGGTATATTAAGTAAAGTTCTGCTGGCACTTTGAATTCAAGTGGCGAGTTGCAAGTGTCTGCCATAAGAACAAAGAGCCCATAAATGGAAATGGGACGGGTCAGAGTTTAAAAGCTATTTCCCATGACTCAAAAGTGTTTGGACGGCAAAAGGCGTTTGAAGCTTTTGTCTGTGCCGCGCGCGATACAATGGGAAAGCTCTTGGACTTGAAGAGCGGTTTATAATAAATATGTCGCGGTTTCAAGTGTTAGAATTCACCGCTTACCAATTTCTTGGAGACGGGAGATTGTTGTTGAGAGTGACAGAGTCCGATTGAGAGCCGAGAGAATGAGGAAAGATTTTGTCTCGCGCTAGAACAAGTGCTTGCCCTTTGCGTGCATTTGCGTTCTGAGCATAAGAAGGGAAACCAGCTAAAAGTATAAGCTGATGAATAACTGGCACGAACTTTACCTGAGAACTTTCTTCACCTTGCCGGACCATCGATACCTGCCGTAAGGAGCCATTTCAGGTGAAATGCAGACAGAGAAATAATAAATACGGAATATCCTCGCTCATCGAGAAAGAGAGAGAGAGAGAGAGAGGGGAAACGCCAGCCTCGGGAACCACGGAGGAGCCCAGCCCCCCTGCAGAGAGAGCTCTGAAGTAACTGCTAGCCTCTTCGTCTTCAAAGCGGGGAGACAAATCTTGTGTGTGTGTGTGTCTGATTACGTACCTCCAGTGACCGGGGAACGACATAGTTTTAGCCACAGCAAAGAATGAGCGGTTATGGAAGTTAAGATCAAACTACCCGTAGTGCCAACATATTAGTGAATGTGAGTGAGTGTTGTGTTTTTTTTTTTTTTTTTTTTTTGGTGTCATCAATACTGTGGATACTTAAGGACCTATGTAAATACTTTTTTTACCAGTATTTTATTTGCGGCCCATTGTGAACGAACAGACGTTTCGTTAGGACATATTTTCTGAAACACTGAAGAAGGACAAAGCTGGCTGGAAATTATAACTTTCATTATTTAATGAAGAATCCGGTGTAATTTATGCATTTATCTATTAAATCTCTGTTTTAATTGTTATACTGTGTCTCCATTGGTTTATTGGTGTACTGTGTCGGCTAATTGGCTAACGAGGTATTGGCGGATCCAGTGATTTGAATCGCAGTCCGGAATTAATTGGGCATCCTGACATCTAAGGCCCAAAGGTCGCAACAATATTAAAAACTCTCAGTACTTAGAAAACAGAAATTTAGGTTTTTGCTGTTCCGTAATTTCGTCTGTTTCTTTTTCCACTTCCAAACGTTTCATTAGCCATACTATGCTAAATGCAGGCTTATATAAGTTGTGTAAAAATAATCGCTTATAAAAGATGCGATAGAAGACTTTTTCAGAATAGTTTTTCGGAAGGAATTAGGAATGATGCATACGTGAAGGGTAATGCAGGGTTAAACCAAGAAATAAAAGAGCTTCAAATTGAAACTCGTGTATATAAAGCTCAGAAAATGAATTCATTTCATACAGCTAAAATGTAACATTACCTGCTTCCGTAATAGCCTTGTTATCATTGTAATTGCCTGGCAGATAATCAGCAGTAGAGAACAGCTCCTTCCAGAGAACGCGTTTGTATGATTTACGGATTCCCTTTTGCTGGGTTTACCCCAGCATTAAGTGATAATTGTTGCCTTCTGAAAGTACACAGAGATAATGAGATGCACAAGTCTTTACAAGTAACTTTTAGAAGTCTTTGTCGATCGCGTGTTTAACTTTCCACTCACTGCCTTTGCCCGAAGCTTCAGTAAACGCGGCAGCCATTTTGAAGGCGAAGCACGTCGTCTCGAAGATAAAGCGCATGGCACAGTCTAATGAGCGTATTTGAATCGCCAGCATATGTCTATAACGCTTGCTTTCTTTGATTAGGCGTCCAGTAGAAAGTCTCGGTGGTATAAGCGACGACAGTTTACACTAGCAGAGGGTGATTATGTGCCCCACAGAAAGCACTCGACCCACGGATTTAATGAAACAAAAACTCTTCGCGTGTAGGCCATTAATATTCGGATCCTCGCCCGTGTCGTTTTCCGATAGTGATAGTTTCTTCGACATGAGTCTTGTTCTGACCCGTTTTCTGGGTAGGGTTTGCGTGCAGTTAAGTGAAAATTACTAAACAAATGGTTTCCCTCGGGTTCAGGAACTCGAATTAAGTTTTTTCAAGTGTTTATAGTTTCCTGTTTCTAACATTTAATTCATCACATAAGCTCAGTTGCGGAGAATTTGGTTCATTATATATATTCGCGTAAAAGAAGTGTATTTTCCTCGCACTTTGTCACATGAAAAATTGACTGTTAACATTTATACGAGTCATTATGACGCATATTACAGATACGCTTCCTTAAAAGGTTGCCAAGTACAGCTTTAGCGTTCCTTCGTATTAATGCATGAATGTTTCTCATGAACCGCATGAATGTTTCTTATGGACCGCATGAATGTTTCTCATGAAGTTTGTAAGGAAAGAATCAGATTTCACGAATAGTAATTCCAAGTGATCATTTTATAATGATGGTATAAATCAGCGGTTCCCAAACTTATTGAGCCGCGGAGCACTTTTCAGGTGAGAAATTCTTCATGGAGCACTTTTCAGGTGAGAAATTCTTCATGGAGCACTTTTCAGGTGAGAAATTCTTCACGGAGCACTTTTCAGGTGAGAAATTCTTCATGGAGCACTTTTCAGGTGAGAAATTCTTCACGGAGCACTTTTCAGGTGAGAAATTCTTCACAGAGCACTTTTCAGGTGAGAAATTCTTCATGGAGCACTTTTCAGGTGAGAAATTCTTCACGGAGCACTTTTCAGGTGAGGAATTCTTCACGGAGCACTTTTCAGGTGAGAAATTCTTCACGGAGCACTTTTCAGGTGAGAAATTCTTCATGGAGCACTTTTCAGGTGAGAAATTCTTCACGGAGCACTTTTCAGGTAAGAAATTCTTCACGGAGCCCTTTTCAGGTGAGAAATTCTTCACGGAGCACTTTTCAGGTGAGAAATTCTTCATGGAACACTTTTCAGGTGAGAAATTCTTCACGGAGCACTTTTCAGGTGAGAAATTCTTCACAGAGCACTAACGTCGCTCTTATGCCAAAGGCATGTATGTGCGTTTTTGGCTGTTTTTACCTAACTGCATTTTTCAAGTTGTTAGTCGATATTTTATCGTATAGCAGCACGAAATATTTTGCGAATCCTTCATAACTTAAATTTGCATCTAAAATTAATGTTTCCCACCGAAAGTCTTTAAATATTGGAACTTCAAATATCGTTTTCTCAAAACATCAATTTTGCACCTACGTGTCTTTGGCATAAGGGTCACAATATTGGGTGTGTGGAAAAGTTCTACCCGTTTTTGTAATAGATTCGAATTGCGATCGGAGTAGTTACGTCACAGATGACGCTGCGATGCCGAATTTTCGGCCAATAAAGCGTGGAGCAGAAGATGTACTATGTCCGAGTAAGTCATTCATAACGGAAATTACGGACGCAGTAACATGACATGCGATATGGAGCACATCAGACATTGTTTACTGTACGAGTTCGATAAAAGCAGTACTGTAGCCACGGCTTGCCGCAACATCTGTCAAATGTATGGGGAGGATGCAGTTGATGATAGCACATGTCGCCGTTGGTTTCGGAAATTCCGGGACGGAGACAGAAGCTGTAAAGTTCAACCACGTTCTGGACGTCCGGGACGTGGTTGAACTTTAGAGCTTTTTTTCCATGTGGAGTAGTATTTAAAATATAAGTATCTAAAATCATTTCGCATTTGCCATGATAACCCTCTATTGTTTTAGATATTAATAAAGTTGTTAAATCCGAAACAAAAATTGAGTTTTTTAAATATGGCTGAACTAAATATTCGACCGTTAGTGCCTCTTCAAAGGGAAACGCTCCAAGGAGTTCAGGAACAAAGAGTTTTATAATATATCATGACTTCCTCCTTAAAAGTGATTGATAATAATAATAGTGCCATTATTACCAATATTTTTCGCAATTCCAAATATGTTCTGCATCAGTGTATTACTTCGAAAAAATTGAAAAAGCAGAGAAGACGGGGGGCGGGATACAAAGACTGGAATTAAGAAGCATCTTCCCTTCGTGTAAATCATAATTTTCTCTAAGCCCTAGCTCTCCGTACTGTTACTGTCATTTCATGAAGAAAGCTGAAATAAAGTTTTAAATAAGCTGTAAGAACTGAGAGTGGGGTTTTTATTATCAATCGCTATCACCAAATTTATAGCTTTAATGGATTCCAAAACCAAATATATCTTTTTATCGACCCATTCCACGCTTGACTCCGACTTTATAAGGCATATAAGCATTTCCCTACAATAATTTTTTTTCAATCTTGAAAAATACCTGAAATATATCAAAATAAAGACAAGCCAAGCCGTAGAAATATTTTCTTCCATCCCCTAAGAAGAAACAGCAGCAGCGAGTCAAAGAATCGAGGCAAGAAGGCAGAGGGGGGGGCAGAAAGTTCGAAATTTAATCCTGAAAAAGTATAACTCATTTTTTACGTCAGAAAATCAATGGAAGTAATCTACGAAGCAGTTTCACACGTTCTCGTAAAAGTTGGTAAAGTGGCCCAAGTAGTCTGAGGTAATTTATTTAAAACGTATTAAATTTATCGCCGTACTAAATGACACTGCTTAACGTTACACGGTGATTAATGTGGTCCTTGTCGTCTCTTACTTGCCGCTCCACTGGCAGCGTGATGGGAGATATTACATCACTTCCACGTCACCGAATTGCCTTCGCAGATATAACATTTCTTTATCGCGGCAGTCATATGTCCATCCCCCTCCCCTCTTTTCTTATTCTCGGAAACTCCTCTAACTTAGAAGTGCTTTGCCTTTCTTGTTTCCCGTTTATAATTTATTTTGACGCCTTTTTTCTTCGGTAGGTCGCTTCGATTTGTAAATGAAAATTACACGCCTTTTCAACGAGAGAGCCAATAATAAAACCAAACTAAGAAAAAGCTTTTGTGTGTCTGTGAATTTACTGCATTTTTTTTAATGGTAGAGACAGTAAGATGTTTATTAGAAATTGGTGGAAAGTGTAAGATATTTCTTAGAAATAATAGGGATAAAAAAGAAGCTAGAAGAATGTTTGGTACTCTATGCAGAAGTAGGTTGTCTATCGTACATGTTACGACATACTCTTTTTTCATTCCTGGGCAGGGAATTATGCACACGTCCATAACATCCCTCCAACACCTCCATCCCAAATTTCGTCAGACAACCCCCCATAAAAACTTTTTGTTACACACACACACACGCACGCACGCACGCACAGGTAATATATACTTGACAAGAGTAAAGAAGTAAAAAGGAACTTTCAGAAGACAAAAGTGATGTTCAATGCTTTTACTAGAAATGAAGATTTATCGATTGATGTAGAGAAGCTGGAGAATTCAGACACGTACGTATATCTTGGGCAGCAGATATCAAGTGAGGGTCACATTGATGAAGAAATTAATCGGCGTACAAAACTTGCCTGGAGAGCTTTTGGAAGAAACAGCATAATTTTCAAGAGCAATATGCCATTATGTCTTAAAAGAAATGTGTTTGATCAATGCATCCTTCCAGTGATTACGTATGGTGCAGAGACGTGGATCTAAACTAAAAGAGACATACAAAGGCTACAGACAACTCAAAGTAGCATGGAGAGGTGCATGCTTGGTGTAACCAGGAGAGATAAGAAGAGGAACTCGTGGATCCGAAAAATGACAAGAGTGGAAGACATCATGATCAGAGTTAAATCCCGGAAATGGCACTGGGCTGGATATACTGCCAGAAGGACAGACCATCGATGGACAGTCGAATTTTTAGATTGGATTCCAAGGGACAGGAAAAGACCCAGAAGAACACCACATGGGAGATGGGTGGGTGAAATTCGAAAGAATGCGGGAGTGACATGGAGGAGACAGGCACAAAACAGACCGTTGCGGAGGAAACTTGAGGAGACCTTCGTCCAGCAGTGGATTGATAACGGTTGACAATGATGATGATGATGATGATATATATACTAGCTCATACCCCGCGTGCCATTCACGGGTGAAAAAGCTGTGATTGAATCAAAACTACACCTGCAGTTACTTTCTTACAATTTTACCTGTTCCTTTTTATGAAATAAAATAACGCTGATTCCTTCTTATAAAATTCTGCAATTTTATTTCTTTTTATAAAATTCTGCAATTTTATTCCTTTTTATGAAATTACTCTGCAATATAGTAACACTGTACTAGTGATCCGATTTATTGGTGTAGGAAAATATACATAAGCAGTTTCTGTCTAAAAAAAAAAACACCTTGAAAAAACCGCCTGGTTGATGTGCGACAGCTTGGAAACACTTTTGTACATTTTCCTACGCCAATAAACCTGAACACTAGTATAGTGTTACTATATTCTGCATAATTGGTATACTGTTTGTTCCTCGTTATCAATTTACTCTGCAATGCGAAGAAAATGAAATAAAACACGACATAACACCTATGTAATAGATCAAACGTGGCAGACGGTTGTTCGAGCAAGTGCGTGTTGCCACAGATGAAGCTGTTTGTCTTACTAAAAAATAAAAGCAGATGGCGCTGCAAGTACTGTATGACGTTATAGCGTTAGGGACAGATGTAGCCTATTGTATAGGTTTTATACTTTTTAATTTTGGTGTTAATCCGTTTTATTATCATACTAGGTAGCCTGTCAAGAATGACGGGGAAAAATAGGTATGTTGATGATAAGATAACATAATAGAATAAGATAAAATGGTAATTTTTTTAAGGGTCCTCCATACCTTGTGAAAAATAGCTCGAAACACGCATTTGCAGAACGAAATTACATATATAAAAAACAATTTAGAAATCCTGTTTTTTTCACATGTAGAATAAACATTGAACCATCTTTCTGCGTTTCTATATTAGCATCACTTTGCTGAGTAGTATTTTAATTATTATCCCAAAAGTGTAAACTAATGGGCGGATTGACAATTATTTTTAAAAAGTTGTAATTTTGATATCGGCTAGGTTAAAAAGCAGAAAAATAGTTTTATATTTTCTCTCGAAATATAAAAATTTGGAAACATATACGAGTGATATGACATACTGATTTTTCCATCTGCCTGATGCTTTATTTGTTTCAATTTCGCATTCGGCGGAATTGAAACAATACGGGGTATGGAGGACTCTTAATAACCAGGTGTTCTTTTTGTTTATCATGTCCAAATGTGAAACCCGAACATTAAAACAATGAACATTACAACAATAAAAAAAGTTCTACGTCATACAGTTTTTACGTCACACGCCGACATAATTCGCAGTATCCATTCACGGAACATCTGCCCGAAAAGCTAAGCATGACGTCACAAATATATCTTTCTCGGTTGTTGTTATAGTAATGACTCTTTCATCTGGAGCAGAGTACCACGGAAGAGGTCTCTTTTAACAGCAAGTCACAACGTTGCACGTTATCAATGGGCTCAAAGGCACCAAAACTTTACTGTGGAGGGTTGGAAACAACTAATTTTTGTCTGATGAGTCTCGGGTTTTTTTTTTTTTTTTTTTTGTATTTCAATAATAAGAGGCAACGAGTACATTGCAGGCCCAATGAAGCCTTTAATCGCGATTGTGTCGAAAGTGCTGTTCAAGCTGGAGGGGTTGTGTGATGTTTTGGGGATCTTTTTTGTACCACGAAATGGTCCCTCTCGTTGCCGTGACGATGAATTTAAACCACCATGCGTACCTCCGCATTCTGAATGACGAAGTGTTGCCCTTTGACCTACATCTCCAGGAGTAGCATCACATTGCCACTCCTGTCTTCCAAGAGGACAATTGCTGTGTGCACAGGGCTGAAACTGTGTCTGAGTGGCATGACGAACAATCAGAAACACTGTCTCACCTCGACCGGCCCGCCAAATCCCCAGATTTAAATCCCATTGAACGAAATGTTGCCCTTTACCCTACATCTCCAGGAGTAGCATCACATTGCCACTCCTGTCTTCCAAGAGGACAATTGCTGTGTGCACAGGGCTGAAACTGTGTCTGAGTGGCATGACGAACAATCAGAAACACTGTCTCACCTCGACCGGCCCGCCAAATCCCCAGATTTAAATCCCATTGAACGAAATGTTGCCCTTTACCCTACATCTCCAGGAGTAGCATCACATTGCCACTCCTGTCTTCCAAGACGACAATTGCTGTGTGCACAGGGCTGAAACTGTGTCTGAGTGGCACGACGAACAATCAGAAACACTGTCTCACCTCGACTGGCCCGCCAAATTCCCAGATTTAAATCCTATTGAACGAAATGTTGCCCTTTACCATACATCTCCAGGAGTAGCATCACATTGCCACTCCTGTCTTCCAAGACGACAACTGCTGTGTGGACAGGGCTGAAAATGTGTCTGAGTGGCACGACGAACAATCAGAAACACTGTCTCACCTCGACTGACCCACCAAATCCCCAGATTTGGATCCTATTGAAAATCTGTGGGATCATTTCGAACCGAAGGGGAAACGCCAAAATAGACACTCACGTACTCTGGC
Source organism: Macrothele yani (assembly GCA_039090855.1). Lineage (NCBI taxonomy): Eukaryota > Metazoa > Arthropoda > Arachnida > Araneae > Macrothelidae > Macrothele > Macrothele yani. The sequence goes on from CM077004.1 coordinate 49,058,658, forward strand.
GGAACTTCGGGACCAATTGGATGCACGAGTGGCTGCATATTAATGTTCAATACATAAACAACTTCGTGGAGTCTCTACCACACCGGATTGATGCTGTTATCAAGGCAAGAGGCGCCGCCACCCGTTATTAGGTTAGTTGTTCTGACAGGGATGACTAATTTTTTGTCCGGTGTGCTTATTATTGATGAACTGAAATTTTTAACATCTAAAAATCATATCATATTTCAAAATTAGTTTCTGGGCAGATAGCTAAACTTTGTCTGATGCTGATTCGAACCATTGGTAAACGACCCGGTGACCGGGTGGTCAAATGAGCGGGCATTTAATCATTCGTTCGAGGTGGGCTGGAGTTCGTGTCCCGTGTCATGCATGGGTGCTGATTTTATTTAACGGCGCTGGCCTTCTCCTTTTTGTGGAACCAGTTTCCCGAAATCCGGGACGGGCGATTTCTTATGCCGGAGATTTGCTCACAGTGGTAATTTATCCTTCACCCCTTACCCCTAAAAACGGGAAATTTCGATAAATGTAAAACAAAGATTTAGCAAATTCATTTGCTTTTAATGATTATATTTTAAATAATCTGATAACTAGGATAATGGATCGCTTACTGGTTTAACTTTAAATGCAGGAGGGAAATTTCAATTATAAATTTCTTTGTTTTTGACTTTTTGAAAGTGAGGAGTTAACTATGCGGTTGTTTTCAATGAAACGATGAAATTTCGGATTTCTCTCTGCAGCCCTTAATTGCGCGATAATGGCTTTTAATCGTTGCGGGATCGACAAATCCGTCTCACGGATAAGTTTTGCGAAATATTTAATTCGATGAAACCAGTAGTACCCAAAAGTGATTTCTAAGACTAATCGACAATTGAAGCTGAAAAGAAACTTAGGTAATATTGGAATTATTAGCTCTAGTGTCTTAATATTTATTTTCGTAATATTCTATCTAACATTCGTTACTGGCACAGAAATTATGGGATCAAAATGATCGAAAACGTGTTTTTTTTTTAAATCTTGACATAATTTATAAAAGAAGAAAATAAGATTGAAGGAGAAATCTTTCTCCTTTTATAAAACATGCAAAATACAGAAAGCATTTGCTACTGACACAGACATTATGGGATCAAAGTGATCGAAAACATGTTTTTCAAAAATCTTAATATAATTTATAAAAGAAGAAAATAAGATTGAAGGAGAAATGTTTCTCCTTTTATAAAACATGCAAAATACAGAAAGCATTTGTTACTGACACAGACATTATGGGATCAAAGTGATCGAAAACGTGTTTTTCAAAAATCTTAATATAATTTATAAAAGAAGAAAATAAGATTGAAGAAGAAATCTTTCTCCTTTTATAAAACATGCAAAATACAGAAAGCATTCGTTACTGACACAGAAATTATGGGATCAAAATGATCGAAAACCCAGTCGAGGTGAGACAGTGTTTTTCAAAAATCTTGACATAATTTATAAAAGAAGAAAATAAGATTGAAGAAGAAATCTTTCTCCTTTTATAAAACATGCAAAATACAGAAAGCATTCGTTACGGACACAGAAATTATGGAATCAAAATGATCGAAAACATGTTTTTCAAAACTCTTGACATAATTTATAAAAGAAGATAATAAAATTGAAGGAGAAATCTTTCTTCTTTTACAAAATATACGTCCAGTATTGTTTCTTTAACAAAACTGACAAAATAGGAACTAACGATATGCTTTCTGTTTCTGAATTTTAAAAACCGTCATGGTGTTTTAAATTGAAAAGAATATCATTTCACATATGCTAACATTTCTACCATTGTTCTATGATAAAAATAATTCTTCACATTTGGTATCATTTTTAATCACCTCTGTAACGGTGTTATGGAAATGTTTGAGATATGCAGATGAACAAAATAAAAATACAATGAAAAAGCAGCTGTTTAAAATTTTTCTTTATGTGTGCTAAACAGAAGAAACAATGCTACTCTTGCTGGATTGTGAGGAAATTACCTAAAAATCTCAAACTTCGCGGAGCTTTTAGGTCTTACAAAATGTAATAGTTACTATGAAAAGCAATATTTTGTTTATTCTTTCTTATGCATTCTCACAATAATCTCCTAAATCCCTTTACTTTCCATTCTTCCTTCTATTTTTCGAATTTCACTGGTTTTCTATTTTGAAAATCATTTCTCTCCTTTCTTTATATTCATTAACTGATAGTTTGCGATTAAAACATATGTTGTCGAAAAAGTAAAAAAAGTGTATTGTTTATTGTAGAAAAACTTCGTCCGAAACGAACTGGAGCTTTTGAACTCCCCGATGGAATGAATGTTTCTAACGCACAAGTTTTTGCTGTATTATAACTTTAGCGTTCATTTTGAGAAGTGCGGTTTGAGTTGTGAGAATCGCTTAATAAGTAATGTTCTTTCGAAAGTGTTGGAATAATTTTTGCAATGAAAACATTGTCATGTGCTCTTCTGAGCACACGTAACGAGAGACGAAATTGCAGATCTCGTATGTAATGAACGCAGTGCAACGCAACAGCTGGCATTTGAAACAACAGCTGCGAGAGAAGGAAAAAATAAAAATTTTGGTGAGGAAATATATGTTGTTTCATTTTTCTTTAAGCTCTTGCTGAATTATATATAGGTTGCAAAAGAGGCAGTAAATGAACACGGTAATGTTGTTTCACGAGCACAACCTTAATTATATCTCATCATCTTGCGATAAATCATAAAAATGCAGAAGAATCTAGAGAACAATAATTACTACGAGCTTACAGCACAGTCTGTCTCTGAGACAGAAAAATGCGCAGTCTGCTATCAAAGCTCTCTTAATGGAAAATCCCTGGGATTAATCGATTCCCATTAAAAACAAAAATTGGGAAAGAAATTAATTTGGAAGCAGAATTTGACTTCATCTGAAAGAGAATGATGTGTAGGAAAAGCAACTTCATGTCGAAATAAAATGTGCGGTCTTGTTTCAGCCTTTCTTTTCCATTCCCAGAATTGTTTTGCAAACTTTCGAGGAACATTAAGGGAAGAGTTATCGATTGGCTGATCTGCTAATCAAGCTTATGCCTATGCCGTCAAATGTAAATCCCGGACGCTTTCCCATTATAATAGTATAATAACATTAACGGCAGGGTGCTTCTTGAACACGCTAATTTCCCAGTTTGCACTCAAAATGAAAAATATTACTCGCTGTCATCGGGGATTGTGTTGAAATGGAAAGAATAACTGCACGAAAATAAAATAAATAAAGGTAGATGCTTTAAAGCAGCGTTTATCCTGATTACAGCCTATTTGTAAAGGATCATCAAATGATGGCGATTGCCAAATATCTTGCTTATGAACTCAAAAGCTTTTTTTTCGAAATCATGAAATGGAAATAAACAATAATTTTTCTTACTACAACTATGTCATTCAGTATTTTTGAGGTACGTTATTAATTTCAGTCTGCTTTTATCAAACGATGGTGGCATTTTACTTTATTTTATTATTTTTTTTCACCGCCACAGATTCCTGTGGCATTTCAGTTTTTTTCATCCACAATTACGGTGGTTTGTTTACTGTATTACATACTTAAACACACTCCGGTGGTATCCTCAATGAATTCCTTTTTATCATCACGGGTTTCTCTATCAGAGAACGTGCCATTATATCAGACTCTGGAGGCATTCTGTTGGAGGATATTTCAATTTGTTTTAATCTACACAGACATAGGTGGCATTCTTGCTACGCTTTTACCTTCACAGACTCGGATGACACTCCTATTGTGATGACTCATCCAACATGGTTCGCGTTCGAATTCCGTGAGGCATGGATGTTGCACTGTACGGGGTGATTCATAAAGAAGTATTCAGTTTCCAGATGCTGTAAAACAGTAACAGTTGAAGACACGGACCACAACTGCGAACCGTTAGGTAGATGTACTCATAAAGTTTGTGTCCCGCTACTGAGGGAAGTGACGTAAGCGATAGCGCGCGAATCACGTGATAAATATCTCGATGAACATCTTACTCATCGGTGGATTGGACGAGCCGCGGACTACAACATGCCACTGACCCAATGGCCACCCAGAAGTCCTGACTTAATACCTTTTGACTTTTTCCTGTGGGGGTACGTAAAGGACAAGGTATTCGCCGCTCCCCTTCCTGTTGATCTAGCGGCTCTTGGTTTATAGTACGTTGAAACTGTATACTTCTTTATGAACCACCCTGTATTTGTCTTACGGCCCTGGCTCTCTCCCTTCTTTGGAACCAATGGCCCTAAATTATAGACGAACAACTGCTTCTAGCTCATCAATTTGCTCATGGTGGTCGTTAAACTCCCAAACGAAAAAAAAACACTCCTATTGTTTTTTAGCGTCGCAGTTTCTCTTTTTCAAAAGACGTGCGATTACCCAACAAAAACCAACTTCCTGGGCCAGCAGTGGCCCAGCGGTTTGGGCCAGAAGCGGGACATAAGCTAGCACCCCATCTGTTGTCAAATGCCACAACATGGCCATAAATTATCCATCACAGGATAACATCGGAAGGAATATATAAAATAAATCGCAGGATAACTAATGCTCAACATTTCTCAGACAGCGTCAGTTTTCTTTTTTTTTTTTTTTTTTTGTCATAAGACTATATCTAACTCCCCGAATATAACGTATCGAAGACCAATAACCAAAGGCTAGTTTATGTTTATTACAAACGTTTTTCAGAATATTACACGAAGTCGTGTGGTAAGAAATAGAACCGATAAATTTTTAGTTTCTTACCTCCCTTTGCAAAGTAGAGTAACGCGGAGCACTTAATTTCCTGTATAAGGCACATAAACTAGCCTTTAGTATTAAGAACAATAATATTAAACTAGCCTTTGGTATTAGGACCAATAATATTTGGTCTTCGATCCGTAATGATAGGGACTCAGTAACCGTCGCTAACAAATTTCGTATTTACAGTGTCACCCTCAAGGCCGTAAACCAAGAAGATTCCGACCTCTATTAGATCGGTTCCACAAAACGTATCCTGCAAACCAGATTAAGGGAACACTAATATAATATTCGTGTTGTCTCTAGGAATACGGCTCTTTCACGCCTTGTTCATGGAGGAACTCACTACCCCGAGTGGCCAAGCGCTACTATTTTGGATACGCCATCCTATCAATCCCATTTACTTCTTACTGAAAGCTTACGGTATGGAAATCTGTGTTACAACTACTGTGTACCATCTAGTGTTCCTCCAGTGTGGTGTAAAAGCACCTCCCGTTTAATACGAGAACCTTCTGATGGTCCAACTTCAAATTAGTTTTATGTTCGGGTAACCTTTTCAGTTTTCGCGCTTCTGGGCATGAGCTATACTTCATTTTGAACTCCTACTTAAGACATTCGTACTGATCATTGCATTAGTTTCACCTGATGATGTACCTGTTCAACAGGGTCCGAAATACCTTGTGTATTTGGGGTTTTTTTTAATTTTTAATTCATTAAAGGTTTTTAACTTGCCAATATCATCACTTCAAGTTTTATATTATCGCGTTGGAGACGGATTTTCAATCAATGTCACTGTTGTCGTGGAGCATCACAACTGTTCAACGTTTTACCGTCAGCGTAAGTTTTTGTCCCCCCCCCCTTCCCACACACACACATACACACACACAGATAACGCGAGCGCGCGCTGTCGATGTCGATCCTCGGAAAATAAGGAAATTTTACTGCGTGACATCACATCGCAGAGAAAATTTTCTCCACCGACCTGAAAAAAAAATCTACGGCATTCAGTCTTGCGTCTAACCCATGAGAGATAGGTTTCAAAGCGGATGCTACAACCACAAAATCACGTTTTGTGCTGGGAAGTCTGCTTGAAGGTGAATCTCTTTTCTGCGCGCCTTGTGTGAAACTAACACGTTTCTTCTAACTTTACAATATATTGCGAGTTATTTTTCGTAAATGTCCGTTTTATATAAATGTTTAATTTGTTTTTTCAAAGTAACATTTTTTTTTACATTGAGACAACTTCCTTCATTTTCAACGGATGTACAACTTAGAGATGTTTCTTTGTTTAGTGCCGTGCTTATTACCCTTTTTTAGAGCCCTTTTTCATGTGTTCATGTCATATTCGGCTTGAATGTTGTAACGGTTCCTATTACCTAGCTTTGACGTGCCTCCCTCACCTTCTAAAAACGTCTGTCTTAATAGAATGTCAAAGAAAAAAATGTTCACATTATTATACTCCAATAAAAAATAAATCGATAATCGGCTCACCGGAGACAACGAATTTTGGCAAGAAGTATGACCCAGCTTTTGAAGTACGCTATTCAAATATTACTGATTAAAACTAATCACGCGGTGCACGGAAATTAAAAAAAAAGAAAAAGAACTCTTACTTTTCATTTGTTTGAGCCAATATGGTAATAATCTTCAGCACAGAATTAACTACTACAATTACACCATGGCGTCAACGTCAGCTAACCGGCATGAGACTCTGTGCACATGTTGCCCTTGCGCATGCGTTGTCCCACTGCTTGCATCTCGTATTGGGGTTGCTTCAGTTGCCAGCTTCAGACCAGTCGTGGAGCTAACTTGGAGGCCCGTAATTCACAGCGATGCGCCAGTATCATCAGCGGCATAGAATAGTCTTCCAACAACGGATCGCTTCTGTACCGTGAGCGGCAGATTTAAGCCAGCAGTGACCCATCACTGCCAGCTGAAGGCTAGCAGTTTCCCAACATTTGTTTTTTGATCGGTACGCACAAGGCTGCGGTAGTATGTCTGTTGTACTTTTTTTTATTTGTGCAAATGCAGAGTCATTTCTGTTTTGTTTTATTTTCCCAGAGAAAATAAAACAAAACAGAAACGATGGATTCTTTGTTTTACCCATTGTGATCAACACTATACTGACGATTACTGACGAGCGGCAGTCTTCAACAGTTGCCTAAATCACGTGGTGACGGACGTGACCACCTATTTTGCATATCCGCTGCGTAAGTGACGTTTACGTGCATCTGCGTAAAGTTTTCTAACACTGTGGCCGGTGTGTGAAGGATAGGAATCCCAGATACATTGGAAAAAAATACGGGACACTTACGACTGAGGGTGAAAGTTTAGCTATATGCGCATCCATCACATGTGCCAGTCTTGCAAAATGATTTTAACTATTCTTATTAATCAATCAATCTTGCTCACTCTCGCAATACTTTTCTGAAGAATGAATTTCACTTAACAATTCTTTGTTTTTAAGAATCATGTCATGAAAAGCTACACAATCCTCATTGAAAAATGATTTTACAATAAGTATTGATTTTACAGTTTTTACAGACAATTTGTTTTTCTCACCAGTCCACAGTGCGTTCATGCGAGAAAATAATCTTTCGACACACGCATTTGTTCCAGGGATACACATAATGAACTCCACTACTTTCTTTAAATTTGATAGTTCTCCTTCATCCTTTTTAAGAGATTCACCCAGACTTCATCTAAATGTTTGGACTTCAGAGCTGTATTAACTACCATTACTTCATCAAACAAATCAGATTCAACAATCATGAACGAAATACGGGATTACGCCATATAATACAAATTTTGAAGATGACAATCCGATTTTTGGCGTAAATGTGACAAGAATGGTAAGTCAGATAATATCCGAAAACTTGAAAATTTTCATCGTCCTGGAGCGGAACTCGAACCCGCGTCTCCTGGAAAAACGCCCGGGTATGCTAACCACTACACCAACCATAGCGACCAAGTTTCAAGTTTCCGATCAATTTGAAGGTAACTATTACAGGATTCGCTAATCGAAGCAACCGGCATTAATGTTTAGCGAATCTGGAGGTTAAGAATCCTATCCGGTGATTGCCCGAAGAAGCAGATAAATCATGAAGGAAATACGGGATTACGCCATATAATACAAATTTTGAAGATGACAATCCGATTTTTGGCGTAAATGTGACAAGGATGGTAAATCAGATAATATCCGAAAACTTGAACATTTTCATCGTCCTGGAGCGGAACTCGAACCCGCGTCTCCCAGAAACTACACCACCCAGTACGACCAAGTTTCAAGTTTCCGATCAATTTAATATATTATCTGACTTACCATCCTTCTCACATTTATACCAAAAATCGGATTGTCATCTTCAAAATTTGTAGATTCAACAATGTTTGATATGTCAGAGGTCTGGTTAATAGTTTGGACTGTGTGAAGAACATTTTGCCAAGGCAAGACTGTTTTCAGTCTTGAACTCTAAAATACAGAACAAAAAGCTGTCCCGAAGAGTTTTCTCGGGACAACGGGGCGCAATAACCTAGAAATCCCAGACATCCCGTAAAATACGGGATGTCTGGGATCCCTAGTGTAGCAGCATACAAAGAGCTCCCGGGTGAGATTACCACATCCTTCATGAAAACAAAATGTCTCAGGAAAAATGTCGTGATACAATACTTTTGGCTACATTTTACTCACACATGTTTGCGAAAAATACGCGAAGGATAGTTGACTGCCGTTACAAAGTGAGAAGTTATAAATCGCCTTTTTATTTTAAATAAAGAATTGTATTTCTACAGTATTCTGTTCTAAAGTTATAAAGTAGAACTCTAACATCATACGTTCGATTTGTGTCAGATACAAGTAAATGCACACTGCATAACATGATGCAAATGCATGCTTCTCTGCGTGCGTGTGTGTGTTAGAATATGAACTTTTTGAAAGATCTTGAAGCTCCGAGATTCGAAACCTCTCTCAGAAAGCGTGCTATTTCGACATTCTACGGAAATCAGTAAACATTCTTCCAATTTTTTTTTTATTCGCGGTCTACACAAATAAGGGTAATATACACTGAAGAGCAATTGAATTAGGGCCAGCTGGCATTACGCAAATGTGGCGCTGTGGGCGGCCATGTAAACGGAAACGACATGACGTATGCAGCGATCCGACAATATAAGGAGTGATGCGACGGAAATTAGTAAGAGTAGGACGCAGTATGGATAAGACGAAGGATCTAAGCGCATTTGATCGTGGGCAAATTGTCGGGGCCCGACGAATGGGTCACTCCATCTCGGAAGTCCTGCAGGCACTGGGATTTTCACTAGCCACTGTGTCACGGGTGCACCGTGAGTACATCGAATCCGGTAAAACCATCCCTGCAAGTGTCAACTGTCGTTGATAACAGGGTGTGGATGAGCGGGGTCATCGTCGGCTAGCTCGCATTGTAACAGCGGATAGACGGGCCACAGTGCAAGAAATCACTCGACAATTTAACGCTGGTGCACAAAAACGTGTAAGCAGCAACACCATCCAGAACCATCTCCTCACTATGGGGTACAGAGGCCATCGTCCCACGAGGATACCGCTGCTGACCGCACATCACAGGGTGCAAAGATTAGCATGGGCGCGGGAACATCGCCACTGGACCCTAGACATGTGGAAAAATGTTGCCTGGACCGATGAGTCGAGATTCATGTCGGTACACGCGGATGGCAGTATACGAGTACAGCGCAAACCACATGAAGCGATGGATCCTTCTTGCCAGCAGGGTACTCTTCAAGTTGGTGGGGGTGGCATTCTCGTCTGGGGACTGTTTACGTGGACTGAAATGGGACCGCTGGTACGTATGACATCGTCCCTCACAGGTCAACGTAACCGTGATATCCTGGACGACCATTTGCTCCAGTTTGTGCGTCTTCAACATCCCACTGGGGACCTCATCCTGCAACAAGACAATGCAGCTCCCGAATTGTACCCGAATGGTTGGATGAATACTCCACCGGCGTGACCTCGCTTCCTTGGCCAGCTAGGTCGCCTGACCTCAATCCCATCGAGCACATCTGTGATGCCATCGAGAGATATGACTTCCCTCCATCAAATGTTCATGAACTGTGGGAGCTTGTTCAGTGGTCGTGGATCCGTATGGCTTCCCAACGCTTCTGGTGTCTTGTCGAGTCCATGCCGAGACGAATCGCCCCCGCCATCAGGGCGAAAGGTGGTGCTGCACGTTACTGGACAGGTATCTCTAATTCAATTGCTCTTCAGTGTACTTACTAACCAGAAAAAACCGTTTATAGCGAATTTTCCCTTTTGCCGGAGGTGGATTCGAACCCACATCTTCTTAATTAGGAGGCCACTCCGCCGCCTACCACAGACCAACTAGCAGTAGTGTTGGTGCAGATCAACGTGAAATAGTGTCCAGTGTCGTCGTCTTATCTTCAGTGTTGCGTCGCGGTTCGCACTTAGCGCCGATGACCAGCGCATAAGTGTTTTGAAACAACCGGCCAGCGCCCTGCCTTTAAGCGAAACGGCACACGGGTTGCAAACTGGGAGTGACTGTCTGGGGAGTCATTTCCTACCATAACCGGGCACCCTTGGTAGCCCTCCGTTCCACTCTAATGGCTTAGCGGGACGTCGACGACATTCTACGAACTGTTGTGTTGCCATACCTGTTGCAGAATCACAGAACGATTTTGTTAACCGGATAATGGCCGGCCACTCAAGGCTCGGCTCGCCCAGACCTGCCACCGTAATGTCGACACTCTTCAGTGGCCAGCCCGGTCGCCCGATCTCTCACCGACAGATAATGTTTGGGACACGATGGGACGCCACCTACGCCCATCCCGGAATGTTGGTGAACTGTATCGCAATTTGGGCACCATCTTAGATGTTATACTTCAGGACAGTATTCCTAAATTTGTATGTGTGAATTTCACGCCGGGTAATCGCTTGTATTTGAGCCAGAGGTGGCACTATATGTGTACTGATATGTTCCACTCGTGTAGCTGCTTCATTCGAATAAATGGTCAAGCTGCTCTCCAACTGCAATCATTTTCTTTCCTGTACATGTGCATTGCGCATAAAACTTTTCATCTCGATTGGATAATTTCTTTGGGGCTCCGTCTCCTTTTTTTTTTTTTTTTTTTTGTCACAGTGTTTTCTTTTGAAGAGCTAAAGAGGTTTCTCTATTTTTTAAAACACACAAAAGCAGAAGGTCGGAGATCAAAATCATTTAACACCTCAGAATCTGTGCCTCAGCAGCAGGAAGGGCTCGTGTGCGTTTTTTTACTATCACCTGGATATACAGAATGCAAGCACTGAACGTATTATCAAGCAGCAGCGCTTGATCACTGCGGATTTTGACCCAGACACCTATTTTGTGTGTGCGCGCACGGAGTTAGTATGAGCGTTTCTTCTAGTGTTATACACTGACGGAAAAAAAAATCCTAACACCACGAAAAAATAGTTGTAGAGGAATGAAATGGCGGCAATACATTTGTATAGGTAACATATTTAATCGATTAAGGTTTCAAGATCACAGCTTATTGAAAGCGCGAGAAGAGCCATTTTAAATGTGAAATGCTGGTACATTAATAACCGGTGTAACCGCCAGAATGTTGAATGCAAGCACGCAAACGTTCATGCATTGTGTCGTACAGGTGCTGGATGTCAGTTTGTGGGATGGAGTTCCATGCCTGTTGCACTTGGTTGGTCAATACAGGAACGGTTAATGCTGATTGGGGGTGACGCTGGAGTTGTCGTACATTGATGTCCCATACGTGCTCGATTGGTGAAAGATCTGGTGATCTAGCAGGCCACCGCAACATGTCTACACTCTGTAGAGCATGTTGGGTTACAACAGCGGTATGCGGGCGAGCGTTATCCTGTTGGAAAACACCCCTGGAATGCTGTTCATGAATGGCAGCACAACAGGTTGAATCACCAGACCGACGTACAACTGTGCCGTCAGGGTGCGTGGGATAACCACGAGAGTGCTCCTGCTGTCATAGGAAATTGCTCCCCAGACCATAACTCCAGGTGTAGGTCCAGTGTGTCTCGGTCGCAGACAGTTTGGTTGCAGACGCTCACCTGGCCTCCTTCTAACCAACACACGGCCATCACTGGCACCCAGGCAGAACCGGCTTTCATCAGAAAACACAACAGATCTCCACTTCGTCCTCCAATGAGCTCTAGGTTGACACCACTGACTTCGGAGTAAGTGGAATGAACGCTACAGGGCGACACCACTGACTTTGGAGTAAGTGGAATGCACGCTACAGGGCGTCTGGCTCTGAGCTGTCTTTCAAGTGACCGATTTGTAACAGTTCGTTGTGTCACTGAGGTGGCAACAACTGCAGCTCGAATTGCTGCAGCAGACGCGGTACGATGCGTCACGGCCATACGCCGTACACGGCGGTCTTCGCTCTCAGTAGTGCCACGTGGCCGGCCGGAACCCGGTCTTCTTGAGGCAGTACCTTCCCTTGACCACCGCTGCCAACAATCCTGCACAGTGGCTACATTCCTGCCAAGTCGTTCTGCAATATTGCGGAAAGAAAATCCACCTTCTCGTAGCCCTAGTACATGACCTCGTTCAAACTCCGTGAGCTGTTGATAATGGCTTCTTCGTCTTCTTAAAGGCATTCTTGACTAACATCAACACACTACGTCGAATCTGATTGATAACTAACGCTCACGAACGTTACAGCGCGTATTTCCAGCAAACCTGCTTTGCATGTTCCGAGGGGCGCTACTAGCGCCACACGTATGCGCCGAGCGCAAAATTTGCATAGACGTCATCTTACAGATGTACTCTCACCGTCTACCAACTGTCGTTTATCTAACGCAACCCCTTCTTGGTGTTGGGATTTTTTTTCCGTCAGTGTATATCTAAACTCGGGGAAAACTTAAGCTGACTATGGGCTGGTAGCTGAAAAGCCTGGTCTACCGAAAAGATGCCATGGTTTCTCAGTATGTCTCCGCTCTAATGAGATGCAGTATACCACTTTGGAGGGAGGGAGTGCCACCATAAAGACTATACTCTGGACAAACTTATCTTGACTATGGGCTGGAAGCTGAAAAGACCGATTCATCGAAAAAGTCTCATGGTTGCTCAGTGTTTTTAGCCCTAATGAGATGTAGTATGCCACTGTGGTGGAAGGGAGTGCCACCATGAAGACAATACTCGGGGCAAACTTAACCTGACTATGAGCAGGAATCAGAAAAGACCTATCCACCGAAACAGTGGCATGATTTCTCAGTATTTTTCCGCCCTAATGAGGTGCAGTATGTCACTTTGGAGGAAGAGAGTGCCACCATAAAGACTATACTCTGGGCAAACTTAACCTGACTATGGGCTGGAAGTTGAAAAGACAATTCATTGAAAAGATCTCATGGTTTCTCAGTATTTCTCCGCCCTAATGAGTTGCAGTATCCCACTATGGTGGAAGGGAGTGCCACCATGAAGACTATAATCGAGGCAAACTGAACCTGACTATGGGCTGGAAGCTGAAAAGACCGATTCACCGAAAAGATGTCATGGTTTCTTAGTATTTCTCCGCCCTAATGAGGTGCAGTATGCCACTACGGCGGGAGGGAGTGTCACCATGAAGACTGTCCTCGGGGCAAACTTAAACTGACTATGAGCCGGAAGGAGAAAAGACCGATCCACCGAAACAATGGCATGGTTTCTCAGTATTACTCTCCGCTAGAATGAGGTGCAGTATGCCACTTTGGAAGGAGGGAGTGCCACCATAAAGACAATACTCTGGGCAAACTTAACCTGCCTATGGGCTGGAAGCTGAAAAGACCGATTTGTCGAAAAGATATCATGGTTTTCCAGTATTTCTCTGCCCTAATGAGATGCAGTATGCCATCATGGCAGAAGGGAATGCCACCATGGAAACTATACTCGAAGCAAACTTTACCTGACTATGGGCTGAAAGCTGAAAAGACTGATTCGGTCATGGTTTCTCAGTATTTCTTCGCCCTAATGAGGAGCAGTATCACTATGGCGGGAGGGAGTGCCACAATGAAGACTATCCTCGGGGCAAACTTAACCTGACTGTGGTCTTTAAGTTGAAAAGACCGATGCTGTCATGGTTTCTCAGTATTTCTTCTCCCAAATGAGGTGCAGTATGCCATTATGGCGGAAGGGAGTGCAACCATGAAAACTATACTCGAGGTAAACTTAACCTGACTATGGGCTGGAAGCTGAAAAGACCGATTCACCGATAACATGCAATGTTTCTCAGTATTTCTCTGCCGTAATGAGGTGCAGTATCACTATGGCGTGAGGGAGTGCCACCATGAAGAATATCCCAGGAGCAAACTTAACCTGACTATAAGCTGGAAGCTGAAAAGACCGATTCTCCAAAAAGATGTCATGGTTTTTCAATATTTCTTCGTGCTAATGATATACAGTGTGCCACTATGGCGGGAGGGAGTACCACCATGACGGGAGTCAGAACAAAAGTTGACTTCACCCTCATTTTGCTATTTGCAAGTTTCCCCGAAGGAAGAAAGATGTAACGCTTAGACCCTTCAAATCATTTGACTGTCCGCTTACCTCTCCTCCCACAAGTAGTAAGTATTCTCAGGGTATAATCCTTCAAATGCACATGGCCAACAGACACAAGTGACAATGACATCGCCAAAACGAGAATATTTGTATTTTTAGAAATGCGATCGAAACTAAGATCATTTCTTTTTGATGTACGTGTGTGCCCATGCAGCGTTTTGAACAACTATGTACATTTTAGCAATAGCTAAAACTCAAATACGAGCTTTTAGCCTGAAACTATATTATGGAGTGGAAGTACACAATCTGTACCTATAGCATCATAATAAGGTTAGATTTTCCACTAGTATAGGCGTGATTCCTGGGTGTGACACCTCCTCACCTGTGAGAAGTAAAATTGCTCTATTTAAGTGGTGTAAAGGAAAACTGCTACTCTTAAAACTGGCAATCAAATATTAATGGGTAAGCATTTTGGATGTTATTTAAGTTCTTTTCTATGTGCGCCTTTTCAGACACTTCTTTTTTGTTTGTTTTTGCTTAGAATAAATAAGAAGTGGTAATAATCAATCATACTGTTTCGAGTAACAAATTTTTCCGAAGAAAACTCTTATTGAGTAACGCTTTTATATCCTTGGCCGAGACTAGTCTGCTGCCCAGGTGGCGCAGTTGTATAAGCGCTTGCTTACGACCATTCATCGCTGATGGATCCAGGTTCAGATAGCGGTGGGGCGGGGATGTTGTGTTTGTCTAACGCGACTGGCTCTCTCCCTTCCCTATAACCAATGGCCCTAAATTAGGGACAGCCCAGTGAGATGCTCACGGTTGTCCTTAAACTCCCAATACCCGTTCCGATGGCGCAGCGGTCTAAGCGATGGCATCAACGAGCTGAGAAACCTTCACCAGAAGGTTTCTCAGCTCGTTGATTTTGCACTCCGTTGGAAATCGTTTCAGTCTATTTCTCCTCCGTTGCCTGACACATCAACTTCACGTTCTCAACTCCGTTTTATTCAAATGTGTATCCAAACTCTTTACCCTTCCCTTGTAGATCAAAATGGATTGATTTTCATCCCTTCAGCTGCTTACTGTTTGCCCTTTCTTGTTTATTTGAATGATGTTCCCTATCTTTTGCACAAAATATCTATGAAGCCATTTTACTATCATTTCTTGACATACTTCACTGCTCCAATGCTGATTGGTACTATTCCTGCTGATGAATTAAATACTACCTGGATGGATACCAATATTTCTCTTGCTGCAGCACGTGCGAAAAATATTCATTGGCTCCATCTTCATCAACGTCTTCTTACTCCACGCACCCTTCATCGATTTAGTCATCTTCTTTCTCCGGATTGTTTTTTTGTTCCGCTATTGGTGATGTCCATCATTCCTACTCTCTTTGTTTGGTTTTACAGATTTATTTTCCTCGATGTTTTAACTTACCGAAAACGTTTGTCCCTCACTTCACACCATGGTGCACTTTCTCTACCTTCGCCGTCATCACCAATCTGCAATTCATCATAATCAACTGTGTGCGTTTTATTTTCCTTCAGGCTAAACTTACGATCTATAACTTGTATCAGTCTTCTGTTGATGATCCAGCATTGCGTCGCTATCATGTTGCTCGCCGTTTTCTCTGCAGACAATTTTGCTCATCAATCATCTCTATCGTTCAAACTGAGTTTGATATTGCTAAAGCAGCTGATCGTGTGTCGTCCTTTTTTCAAATCTGGAAAATTGATGGGACATGGTGCGATATTGATCAAAGCCGCGTTTCCTTTCTTCTTTAATGGTTTTTATGTTTTTGTTGTTTTTTTAGGTGTTATGACTTGGTATTTTTTTTTTTATTTTATTGTTTTTTTTTGTTCTATTACAATATGTGTTTTTTCCCCCACGCACAATCTTTTTAATACTGCATGTGATTATATGCTGAAAGTTACATACTGCCTATTGGTAGTGTTTTTTTTAATGTATTATTACTTATGTTTGTTGATTGTGTCGCCGGAAGTGTCTTTTTCCGGCGACGTTTTTTATTGTACATAATTTTATGAGCAATAAATACCTTCTGAATTTCTGATCATTCATCTTGAAGGGGTCCTGGTTCGAATTCCGGCGAGGCCTGGATGTTGTGTTTGTCTTACGGCATTGGCTCTGTCCCTTTCCTCGAACCAGTGGCCCTAAATTAAGTACGGGCGACTGTTTATAGCCCACTGAGTTGCTCACGGTGGTCGTTAAACCTCCAATAAAAATATCAATAATAAAAATAATAATAATGGCTAGTCTCATTCCTTCAGCCTTTGAGCTTGACTCGTGATTTATTCACTCACAGTATCGTTATCTGGAAATTTTCTCGAGCGAAATATTCTAACTAAGCAGAATTATGCATTTATTATAATTCATCAAAATGACACACTGCAAATGATGAAGTTACTCAGAAAGGAGTTTCCAAGAAATTAATTTGCTATACGAGAGGAAGTTTGGGAAGGCAGAAATATGCAGATCCGTCTAGACTTTCAAAAAAGGAAAGTCGTATTTGTCTGATTGCTTATAGTGAAAGTTCTTGCGCAAAATGAAAAAAGAAAACTTCTACAAATAAACTGGCCTCTATACATATGATCTCTCTCTCTCTCTCTCTCTCTCTCTCTCTCTCTACTCTTAGTGATGTTCATCATGAACATAAGTCCTAAAATTCTTAAACTCTTTATATACCCATTTTTAAAAGATAAGCGAAACTTTCCTTCAAGATTTTAACATTCTTTACTGAGCCTGCTCAACATGTACTCAGATTTCTAGGCGTTACCAAAAGATAACTTACCACACAGAAATTGCGAAGCAAAACGAATACGGAAAAATTCAAGTCTCAACTCGAGGGCGAAACTCTGGTAATCAGTTATTTCTTAATAAATTGCTCTGTGTGTACTTCCTGCTGGAGATTTAAATATTCCTAGTGGGCCCCATATGAATCTAAAGTTCTTTGGCAAAAGTTTTATGAAAGGTATTTACATATTTTTAGCAAACAATATGTTTTCTTTGGGAATATCGTCGGCGTGTTCAAGAGTAATTCATAATTAGTTACCTAAACCTCAAAGACTTGACTTTGAGAGATAAATTAAGTTAGCAACTGCCTCGCTTATGCACAAAATAAGCTATACAACTGCGAACTTTGCCACGAGCGCAGGTTAATTAAAGGGCAAAAATTATTCACAATTTCGACAAGCGGTGGCAACACATACGACGCAAATCAAGAGAAACGACGGAATATTGATCCGCTTGAAGTGCGCAAATAAAGAATGTTTTCTGAGACCCCTACGAGCCTCAGTCCTGGCTTCTATAATGGGCTTTTCAAAACACCGCTTGGACAGGAAACAAACCCGTACGCTTTGCAAGTTGATGTTTGGTCCTCAATTCAGAGCTGCAAAGTTAAATAGAAACCGCCTATTATGCGCGCAGACGTTTATGATGGTGGCAGCATTCACACGAATTGCAAAGTAATTACTCCGTGGAAAGAACTGGCAACACGCTTCGCCATTCTGATGCGTTTAGTTTGTTAGCAAACAGCGTGACTTCTGGAATCAGGGAAACGAGCTCTGCGTCAATTCGGAAAAGAGTTTAAAACCGGAATAAAAATCTCAAGAGGAGTGTCACTGAATTCTAATGCGTAGAAGCGGTTTGCAGATTATTTGACTTCAAATTAATAACCAGTAGCTTGCGGATTCGTTAAAACAACATAAAAGAAGCTTGATGATTCTTTAGAATAACACAAAAGAATCTCGATTATTCTTTAACTTCGATTTAATAAACACTTTAGAGTCTTACGATTCTATAAAATGACATAAAATGCTTCTTGGTTCTTCAACTCTAAATCTGTAATTTAATAGAGAACGTATTTATTTTACTGACATATACCAAGTTTGCTGTCTACTTAATTTCGAATTCTTTATTTAATTCGCGGATTCTTTAATCTAAGAGAAACTTACTCTCTCCTTAATTTAGAATTTCTGATTTATATTCTTAGGGATTCTTTTAAACAACATAGAAAAAGCTATCCTATGTTTCAATTTCAGTTAATGGTATAGAAGTTTAAACATCTTTTAAAATAGCATTAACTATATTTTTGTTTCTTTGACTTACGATCTGCATTTGGAAGTCTATTGATTCTTCATCTTCGAATCAGTAATTTAGTAAATTAGCGTGCTAGGAGTTCACTGTTTCTTTAATTTCGAGCTTATTATTTATAAGTTATAGATACTTTACCTGTGGAAACTTGCTCTCACTTTAATTTCGAATTACTAATGTATATGCCTGTGGATTCCATAGCATAACACAGTGCAATCTTTTAATTTAATATAGTATGGTAGAAGCCTAGGCATCCTTTAAAGTATCACTAAATAAGCTTTCTGATTATTTAACTTATGATTTGTTTTTTAAAGTGTCCGGTTCCTTTGAAATTTCATGAGAGATGCTTGACGATTCCTTAATTTGAAATTAAATAGTTTTGTAGCTTTGTGATCATTTAAAATAGCACGACAGAAATATATTTATTAAATTCCGTTTAACAATTCAGAGAGGTTCTTCAAAATAACGAAGCATGAACTTTCCAGTGCTTTAAGATAACATAAAAGAAGTTTGCGCTGTTTTAAATGATTAATAAACTTTACTTTGGATTTAAAAATTTTTAAATCTCAAGAGCTTTTAAAAATTTCATAAAAGGAAAAAATGATACTAGCGGATTGTTTAACTTTCAGATAGCTGGTTCTTAAATTTAGTTTATAACAATTCTGTGAGAGCGAAGGTACTGGTCACGTGTGGTGGCTCCGAGTCCTACTTTTAAATCTGAGGCTTCCACGCTATAGGTGCTTCTCACAGACACAAGGAAGTGTTCGTGTTTCCCTGAAACACTCCCCAAACTTTATTCGAGCGAACAAACGAAGCCTTCCCCCTTTGTTATGAAATCTGTGAATCAGGAAGGTGGACCGAAACAGCTGAACGAACAGAATAATACTCACAACTAAGATATAAGGATATCGAGAGGAGTTACTAATACGACACAAACATTTATTACCTAATCTGTTAGGTTCCTGACGCCGGTTGATTACTCTTTCTCTAGCATTAGGTTTCCCTAAGGCTTAGACCTGGACGGTGGCATAGACACGAAATCTAGGAGAACCACTTCCGAAGAAAATTATCTAAGTCCTCGCTTTCGGCGTTGACGTTCTAGAGAGAATCTACCTGCTATTAGGTAGATCTGTATCTCTGAGAATATGATGATTAGTAGCCTAACTGTACTTCTCTGTCCATACGATTTCAATCTTAGCCTGTGCTAACCCAGCAAAAACACAAGTGCTGGGAAACTGCTGGCCACCAGCTGGCAGTTATGGGTCACTCATGGTTGAAATCTGCCGCTCACGGCCCGGTAGTGGTCCGTTGGTGGCAGCGCTATCAGTTGGCGAGCCATTGATGGCCCTGCAGCATCGCCGTGAATTGTGGGCCTCCAAGCAAGTGCCACTAGTGGCCCGTTGCTGGCAACCAATGCAACCCCCAACAGCAGGTGGAAGCATCGGGACTGCGCATGCGCGGAAGCAACACTTGCTGTGTCTCTCATGGTACCAGTTAGTTGAAGACGACGCTATCGCCATCGTGTTATTTTAGTGGATGATAAGAAAAGAATCCATATGTGGAGAAGCGAATTAATTTCCTAATGAAATTTTACGTCGACGAAGATATCAGATTAATAAGCCGTGAAATACTAGATTACAGCCATGAAATACACCCACTCCATTCCCATGAATAACAATTCATGGAATGGAGTGGATAAATAACAAGAAAAAATTTGAAACCGCTTGAAACACATATCCTGGAAAACCATTAAAATAGCGTTTGTTGGGAAAAAAAAAGAATTATACGCGTACAAAATTTATTAATTATTTGAAAGAAAAAAAAAAGCAACGGTATGTGGTGTACTCATTCATGGGTTGAATACACAAGACTGGGAGGCATTCGCTTCTAAAAATAACGAGAAGTAAAATAAAATATCTTTTACTCTTTAAAACAAATGTAGCTTCGGACAACGGAAAGGAAAGACACAACGTTAAAAAGGTAACAGAATGTGACATGAACCCGGGTAAATATATATTTATTCAACAATCTTTTTTCAAGACGGCAAGGACAGTACAAAACTTTGGAATGCGACTCTAAGTATGCACACGCCTAGAAAATGAGTGAAGTCCCCTTAAGGTAAAAAAACTATCGTTACGTTGAAAAAATTAATTTATCAATTATTTGAAACTGACTTTTATGAAAAATACCTCGCAATATTATAAAATGAAAGAGGGAAGCATTCGATTACAATATGCATGCCAAACAGATAGCTTCCAGCACGTACCTGAGCGTCGTGAATTAGTCCGGTCAGTAGCGAGCGCGGGTTCCACGTAGACGGCCCAGGATCGAATCTAGTCAAATGCAAACGTCGTTTTTCCGGTCTGTCGAGAAAAGTTCCCCAGCGCAGTGCGTTAATTCACAAGCTGAGTAAGGGTAGAAAAAAATTGCAGCTTTAGGAAACTGCGGTTATCCTTGCTGTTTTTTTTCTTTTTTTATTATTGCTACTACTGGGAAATTGGCGGGCAAGATTCGGCAAGCCACCAGTTACGTCGCGTGGTTGCTGGCGGCCACTAACGGCCCACTAGCGGACCACATTAGGCTAGCCATCATTTCTGGCAAGTACTTGCAGGGCCACTGAAGGGCCACTTGTGGCAGCTACTGCCTGTGATGGGCCACTGATGGCCCTGTTGTGGCATATGACAACTGATGGGGTGCTAACTGTTGGCCTGAACTGCTGGCCCTTCTGTTGGCCGCCCGGACATTTTATTGACGGTTCGGCAGCGGCAAAATAGTGCTGGGCCATTGCTGGCAGTGCTGGCTGCCAGCAATGGCCCACTGTTGGCCCAGAAATACTGTTTTTGCTGCGAAGATTTGACTTACTGTAGAGGAATATCTGTTACGCAAGCGGGATTCCCTGACTGGGACCTGTACCGCTGCAACCGAACACTTTATCTCTTCCAGGATAGTGTGCTGGCTAATCTCATCCAGAGCCCCGGACCTCTGTAGCTGCAGCGTCCGTCTCCTCACATAAAAAAAGGCAAACGCTTCGCGTCCCCTTTACCGGAGAATTACTCTCTCCGTTGGACGAAAGCAGACTGACTAACTGGTTCTTTCTAAGAGACCTACTTTTCTCGCCTCCTCTGCACTACGCATGGCGAAGACCATGGCGCTGACACTGACCTGTCGCTGACCTGCTGACGTGGCTCGCATTCTCCGGCCACGTGTGCCTCCTTTGACGTCACTCGCCGACTAACCCTGGGCGTTGGCTAGGCGTGCCTCGCTGATGGGTTTCAATCCTACCTTTCGTGTCTCTGCGGCCCTGCGGCCCGTCAGATCTCTCCCTTAGTAAGCGCCCCCTTTGAGAAAGTAATCCTACCGCCGAAGTACATTCTTACACTAACACAATATATATTGTTATATCTGCACAAAGGTGGATGACTGTTTCCCAGACTTTTAGGCGTCTGGGCGACGCTGACAATGTACAGCGAAAGTCGCGGTATCATTAAAGATGTTATCAATTCGTCGAAAAGGCCTCTCCCTTTCTAACGCGTGAGAAACTAAGGTTATTTGTTTGAGGCTCTCGACATCTGAAAAAAAAAATGTTCTCGAACCTTTTGTCGCCTTCTTGGGCTTGATTTGTCTTACTTTTCTTTGTGAAAAAGTAACATAATGTTCAGCATTATTATATTTTAACATAGTTAATATCTCCGTTCTTACAAATTCCTTACAGGTCTGAGAAACCGTATGCACATTAAGGTAGATAAAAAATATTGTTGTTTTCTAATGTCGACTTGCAATGTTTCCAAAAACTTGTCAGTTGGAACATGAAAAAAAAAAGTTTAGAAAAAATTGGGTTCAGTAGGTCATAATATCTGAGGTGACGACTAGGATCTAAATATTAGCTTTAAGACCAATTTTTGTCTCTCGCTGGGAAAGTGATGCAATTTTCTAATAGTTTTTAATTCATTGGTGTGGAGGTATATTTTATTTTTAAAAAATATAGGGTTTCAGAAGTCATCCTCAGATGCCCACCTAATCTAACAAACAACAAAAGATGCAGAAAAGTATCTAAGTAGAACGTAAAGACAAACCGATGTACATTGTACATCGGAGGAAAAGTGTCTAACGTTAAATAATTTGTGTGTGAACTCTCAGCAAAAATACAAATGTTGGGAAACTGCTGGCCACCAGCTGGCAGTGATAGGTCACTGCTGGCTGAAATATGCCGCTCACGTTACGGTAGCGGTCCGTTGGTTGTCGGCAGCTATTGATGGCCCTGCAGTATCTTTGTGAATTACAAGCCTCCAAGAAAGCGCCACGAGCGGCCCGTAGCTGGCAACCGAAGCAACCCCAACACGAGGTGGAAGCAGCGGAACTGAGCATGTGCAGAAGCAATACGTGCACAGTCTCTCGTGGTACCAGTTAGTTGCAGAAGACGCCATCGCCATCGTGTTTTAGTGGATATTAAGAAAAAAGAAGACATATGTTGTTCTTACTTTTCGCGTTTCAATTCAATTTCGGTAATTAGAGGTATTTATATGTAACTTCCTACCTCTTTCGTGAGTCCGTACACGGGCCCTTCAGCAATCAGCATCTTCGTTATCCCACATCTTCTACGCAAACGGTTGTATACACAATGACGTATTCCAAGAGAGTTGCACATCAAAGGTATACTACTAATTTATTGCGGATCATTTTATATGAATTAGATGTAAATACACAAACACTCAGACACACTGAATATTTCGTCGTTTGTCTTTCGCGTCATAAGTCTTAATATCAGAGAACGCAGATGACCTCATGCTAATAGTGTCAGCATCTGGTAGGCACGTGATTGAGC
This sequence comes from Macrothele yani, assembly GCA_039090855.1. Lineage (NCBI taxonomy): Eukaryota > Metazoa > Arthropoda > Arachnida > Araneae > Macrothelidae > Macrothele > Macrothele yani. The sequence continues at coordinate 49,081,844 of CM077004.1, forward strand.
GGAAGGTACACACCGCTCTCTCACAGCTAAATAGTTGGAGCAAGGAGTGTAAGCTCTGCTTCGCTCCCGAAAAGACGACACTAATGCTAATAGCAAAGAAGGGGGCACTGGTCACTCCACCAAAGTGTCGCTTCAATGGGCATACTATTAAAGCGGTGAGAGAGATGCGGTACTTAGGGGTCATCCTTGACACCAGATTGTCAGGGCTACCGCATCTTCGCTTCTTGAAGGACAGATGCACCGGCATTCTAAATAAGATCAACGGAATGCGGCTGCCTGGGACAGCCAAAAAGGTGCTCTATAAGCGAGGGTGGAGCGCATATTAACATATGCGTGTCCCGCCTGGTGGTCAGATACGGTCAGGGTGAGAAATGGTATTAACCAAATTCAGCGCAGGGCGCTATTGGGCATGACCAGGTGCTTCCGAACGACCTCCACAGAAGCGCTCCAAGTGCTGGCTGGGTGCGAACCGGCGGACCTGGTCGTAGCGAGGGAAGCAGCAATGCAGACCCTCCGCTACGGGGAAGATGTTTCCTTCCTGGGACACCAGTATCGGTCGTCCGAGGTGGAACTTCTGAGAATGGACTGGACTTGCCACCCAGCCAACGAGCTTTGTCTGAGTTGGGATAAAGCCCCCCCCACAGGTCAGGGGAAGGAACTGTACACGGACGGTTCTAAAATAGGAAGTAGTGTCGGCGCAGGTTTCTGCGTGATCTCGGATGGCAACGAGATGCACGCGGAACGAATGAAACTCTCGCCCAATTCCTCTGTGTTTCAAGCAGAGTTATTGGCGATTAGAGAAGCACTGCGTTGGGTGCTTGCTATGAACGGTGAAGGGGCCTATAGCGTACACTCTGACAGCCAAGCGGCCCTGAAAGCGCTTGGCCAGTTCGGGAGTAAGACTCCCCTTGTCAGAGAGATAAAAGTGCTATACAAATCAATGGAGAGTAGGAAAGTTACCTTCCACTGGACCCGAAGTCATGTTGGTACAGTTGGAAATGAACGCGCAGACCAGCTAGCGAAGGAAGCTACTGGTAAAGAGGAGATAGATTTTCAGATGCGAACGCCGCTGCAAAGTGTGCGGACGCAACTGAAATCAGCTACATTGGTGGAGTGGCAGCAGAGATGGGATGAAGGGGATACGGGTAGAAGGACATACCGTATCTTCCCCCGAATCTCGATAAGGCGCATTGAGAGTAATGGCTTCCTCAACCAAGTACTAACCGGGCACGGAGTGTCGCCGGAGTACTTCCGCAGATTTGCGGTTAGGGAGCGAGTGTGCATGTGTGGTGCCCAGACTGCAGATGTCGCACACATGATTCTAGAATGTGCTTCTCTGGCAGGGAAGAGAGCAACGTTAGTGCCAGAATTGGCAAAGACGAGGGACCTCTCGATCCTGCTCGCATACCCAAGAGCGAGACAGGGGCTCATCGAGATGGTCAAGTACCTCAAAGAGGAACAGGCGGTCTACCTAATAGAGGGGTGACCGAAGAATAACGAAGAAGAAGGAAGACGAAAGAAGAAAAGAAGAGGAATGAAGAACCGAAGAAGGGAAACAGATGACTCGAACCCAGAGTCGTCACCACAGAACCTACCCTAGTCCTGTGGTAATGTAAATAATGTAAATAGTTTTCAATGTAAGAGGGCCCATTGAGCAAAGGACTTGTTTCCTAAGCGAAGATGGGTTCCTCAGTGTAAATAACCATGCATGTAACCTGTTTGTTTGAATAAAGGGCAGATGCCCCAAACAGTTCGCGCCAGCAATTATTCTCCCAGTCAGGGGTAGAGAAAAAATTTCTAGCCCCTGCCCAAATGGCACGCACACCCGGGTCATGAAGGAGAGGTGGGAAGTGCCGGCAACCGGGGGTAGCAGCGCACTGCAGGTCCACGGACCGATCCTGTCCGGATGGAGGAATGTCGGATCCAGGCAGGATTACTCACAACGCCGTCACCAAAAATCTATTGAGAGAGTTCTCCTAACCCTGTGGAGTCCGCATTTGGACGGTACAGGATAATGGTCATCAGCTAGTCGTTAATATCAGAGAGACCGGTCAGTCTGATGCCGACCGGGTGAGAGTTTCTGTGTGTGTTTGTTTGAGCTGAACTGCGCTGTTGAGCAGAACTGAAGAAGTGAATCGCGAGACGGGGTTACAACCCGCTCGCGAGATTTTTTCTTTTTTCACTTGGTGACGATCACGAGATCCACCAATTAGAGCAGTGACGGGACTTAGTAAAAACGCCCTTGTGAGGGCGAAGTTCCGTTCAGCTCTCATAGAGACTCTGGCATCAGTCATCGGGTACGTCGTCGTCGTTCTGGTCCCCCGGTCGAGAGGTCCCTCGCCCGCCCAAAGCCCGAGCACCCGGCTTCTAAGGTTAGACTGGAGTGGGAGAACCCCCTGGGTGCCCACTCAGTACTTAGAAGAAATTTTTGTGTTTTTTCATCTCTCTCACAGAGATGTCATCTACCCCGAAGGGTAGAGTGAAACTAAAGGGGTCCGTCCCCAAATCGTCCGGGACAACCCGGACGCAGAAGGTAGCGGCAGAAGCACTACCAAGCCCTGTCGGCAGTGCTAAAGGGGTTAGCCCCTCTTCCGAGAACAGCCGGAAGGTAGAGCCCAACGCTGGGGGAAACTGTCAAAGAAGCTTCCCCCAGCGAGGGGCTCTAAAGCCGCTACACCCACGAAGGGTGTAAGCACCCCCTTGCCAGCTCCGCCCATGGCAAGGAAGGGGAAAACAACACCCCAGCCCGAACCATCTCGGGCTCCCGAGGGGTCGTCCGCGGGGTGCCCAGAGGTACCTTCGGTGGGAGGTACGCATCCCAGGACACCCCCGGTGCTTACACCTGAGGCGTTTATGGATCGCATCTCCGATCTCACCTCGGAAGTCAAGTCCGTTCTCTTGGACTCGCGGGTCACTTCCTCAGGGAGAGAGAAGGTGAGAGCTGCCTTGAGCAGTATTAGTGACGCTTGTTTTGAGCAAGCAGCACGGGTGGCCCATGTCGAGGGCAGGCTGTCCGTGCGTGAGGAATTAGGCTGCGAAGCCGATGTGAAAGTGGCTTCCTACGCCGAAGTGGCTAGGAAGGGGGCTATCAAGGCGAAAGGGCCTTCGCCCGCCCCGATTGAGACTAGAAAGAAGAAGGGTAAGTCGGTAGACAGGAGACACGTGCTTTTAGTCTACCCGACAGTCGAGAGTGCGTCCTCATAGGACACGAAGAAGACCCTGAAAACTGCAGTAAACCCAACTAAACTGCAGATAGGGGTCAAGAGCATTCGGAGCATCCGGAAAGGAGGGGTCGCGGTGGAATGTTCCCACCCCGGGGAGCTCGACCGCCTTGCTCAGGAGTTGAGAAGCAATCCTATGACCAAGGATTGCACAACCCCCACGGCCCCACGAAAGAGAAATCCCCGGTTGATTGTGTATGGGGTCGACGGGGATCTCTCAGGGAAAGAGTTCGAGCAGATGGTTCGTGAGCAGAACCCAGAGCTCGAGAACGGGTTCAAAGCCTGTTTTCCCATCAGGTGCAAGGGAGGTAGGGTCCACTGGGTGGCAGACGTGGATCCCAAGGCCTTCAAGCACCTGGTGAGGCGGAAGACACTGAACTTGGGTTGGTCAGTGCTCCGTCTAAAGGAATTTTTGAGGGAGGTCAGGTGCTTTCGGTGTAATGGCTTCGGCCATTTCCGAGGCAACTGCCCCGAGACAGATGCAAGGTGCGGCAATTGTGGTGAAGTTGTGCACCAGCACCACCAGTGTGCTGCCACACCGAACTGCAGCAAGTGCACCGCTGCAAATGCCAAGTTCCGCCTGAAGCTGGACGTCTCGCACTCCAGCTTCAGTAAGACATGCCCTAGTCTTCTTAGGGAACTTGAGCAAAGGAAGAGTCGGGTCAACTACTGTTGACGGATGGAAGTACCCTTGGAGGTACGCAGCTCTCGATAACGAGTTTTTTGGTCTATTGACCAAGGTGTTTGAGTTGATCCTGGCCCGGGGTCACCACCACAGCACTGGCCCTAGAGCTGTGAACAATGTAAATATTTCCATGTGTGTGATTTTTGTTTTATTGTCTAAGTTTTGTGAGAGGGGTGCATGAGACCCTCATAGTGATTATCATTGTATTTGTGCTGAGTTTTGTAATAAAGGACAGTTGTCCCAAAAAACTCGCGTTGGCGGGCGATCTCCCTGACACGAGATGAGATATTCTGAAAAAGTTGCTCGCCCCAACTGCCCATAGCACGTCGCACACACGGGTTGTGACAGAGGGGTGTAAGGTACCGGTCCCGTAGAGGAGGCAGATCCCCACAGGTCTCTAGACCGAATCTGTCCGAGTGGAAGACTGTGGTTTCCGGTGACTGACAGGCTAGCTGTCGGAACGCCGTCAGGGATCCTATCTATCCCAAACTATTCGAGAGAGTTCCGCATTTCCCTGCGAAGTCAGCACTTTGACGGTGCAGGTATTGTCATCAGCTAGTGTTAATATCAGAGAGATAAAAGCGCTATTCAAGTCAATGGAGAGAAGGAGGGTTACCTTCCCCTGGATCCGAAGTCATGTCGGTACAGTTGGAAATGAACGTGCAGACCAGCTAGCGAAGGAAGCTACTGGTAAAGAAGGCATATATTTTCAGATGCGAACGCCGCTGCAAAGCGTGCGGACGCAACTGAAAACAGCCACGTTGGTGGAGTGGCAACAGAGATGTGATGAGGGGGACACGGGTAGAAGAACACGTCGTATATTCCCCCGAATCTTGATAAGGCGCATTGAGAATAATGGCCTCCTCAACTAGGTACTAACCGGGCACGGCGTGTCGCAGGAGTAATTCCGCAGATTTGCGGTTAGGGAGCGAGTGTGCATGTGCGGGGCCCAGATTGCAGATGTCGCACACATGATTCTAGAATGTGTTTCTCTGGCAGGGAAGAGAGCAACATTAGTGCCAGAATTGGCACAAAACGAGGGACCTCTCGATCCTGCTCGCGTACCCAAGAGCGCGACAGGATCTCATCGAGATGGTCAAGCACCTCAAAGAGGAACAGGCGGTCTACCTAATTGCGGGGTGACGGAAGAAGAAAGAAGAAAGAAGAAAGAAGAGGGATGAAATCGAGAAGAGAAACCGATGACTCAAGCCCAGAGTCATCACCACAGAACTGACCCTAGTCCTGTGGCAATGTAAATATTTTCTTTAAATATTTTTCAGTGTGAGAGGGCCCATTGAGCAAAGGATTTGTTTCCTACGCGGAGATGGGTTCCTCAGTGTAAATAAATGTGCATGTATCTATCTGTTTGAATAAAGGGCGGACGCCCCAAACAGTTCGCGCCAGCAATTGATTCTCCCAGTCAGGGGTAGAGAATTTTCTCTTCTAGCCCTTGCCCAAATGGCACGCACACCCGGGTCATGACGGAGAGGTGAGGAGTGCCGGCCCACGGGGGTAGCAGCAAGCTGCAGGTCTACGGACCGATTCTGTCCGGATGGGGGAATGTCGGATCCTGGCAGGATTACTCGCAACGCCGTTACTTTTATTTTTCGAGAGAGTTCTTTTAACCCTGTGGAGTCCGCAACTGGACGGTACAGGTTAATGGTCATCAGCTGGTCTTTAATATCAGTTTTCACATTGCGGCCTCGGCAGTATCAGCTCTTCCGCCCTTTCCACGCGTCCTCACATGTCCGCCATCTCTCACATCTGCCATTGGCCGCCTCCGCTGCGCCCTCTGTCGGTGAAGTCCCAACATCCTCCGGCCCCAAAGAATTATGTTCAGTCTTTTCTAAGTCCAGCTCCAGAGGGTAAAAGTGTTGTGCTGGTCTTTTGAGCAATGTTCCATTAGGCAGTCTCACTGTACATGAACGTACCTTTCCGTCACGTCCCACATGAACTTGGCTAATGATACCGGTTTTCCACATCAGTTTAGGTAATCTTTCATCTTTCACATGAACTATGGAATCCTTTTTCACTGATAAGCCCCTTTTGGCAATCTTCAACTGGTGGTCTGATTTCAATTACAGAAGATATTCTTGTCGCCATCTTCTCCACAGTCTCTCCATAACTAGTGCTCTGTGTTTGTATTTCTTTGTAAGGTCACTTCTTTTTGATTCCTCAGAACTTGGTTTCCCCATCAGGAATTGTTGTCAATCTTCTTCCAATGACCCGTTGCCACTCGTTGAAAATGAGTGAAGTTTTCTTAAGGTAAATAAAAGGAATCGTTATGTTGAAAAAATAAATTGATGAATTATATGAAACGGACATTTATGAAAAATTAATTGCAATACTGCAAAATTAAAAAGAGAACCCTTCGTTTCATGTCGCGCAAGAAAGAGACTCGCCTTCAAGCAAACGCTCGTACGTGGCAAACTAATGTAGTGGCTAAAGCGTCCGCTTCGTAAAAACGACGTCGTGGGTTCGATGCTTACACTGATCCGAACGGGGGTTTCCCGGACCTGTTGAGTAAATTTCCTCAGAGTCGTGCCGTCATGCAGAAGTTTCGTTGGGAATGGAAGAGGAGTTGTGCCTCTCAGGAACAATGATTGTCTTTTTTTTATGGCTACTACTGGGAAATTGGCGAACAAGATTCGGCAAGCCATCATTACGTTACGTGATTGCCGGTTGCCACTACCGGGAAACTGGCGGACCCCATTTGGCTAGCCATCATTTATGGCACGTGCTTGCAAGACCACTTAAGGGCCACTTGTGGCAGCCACTGCTTGTGTTGGATAAGTGATGGCCCTGTTCTGGCATATGGCAACTGATAAGGATGCCAGCTGTTGGCCTGAACTGCATATGGCAACTGATATTGGCCAGCTGCTGGCCTGAACTGCATATGGCAACTGATATTGGCCAGCTGCAGGCCTGAACTGCTGGCCCATGTGGTGGCCACGGGGGCATTTTATTGAGGGTTGGGCAGCGGCAACATAGTGCTGGGCCACTGCTGGCTTGAGTGCTAGCCCAGCAACACTATTTTTGCTGGGCTGGAGTGCTCGTTCTCCAAAAAAATGCTTTGATGTTATTCCTCCTTTCTACAAACTGCCCAATTATTAACTTCGACCTTGTTCGGTTTATTTCTAATAGGGCTATATGAATAAAAACCATTAATTAATGCTTTCAATTTGGTGAAATTCCACAAATGAAATTTCGTTATTATGTATCTGTCCGAGCCGTTCATGGCTTTGAAATTTGAAAGGATATATTGTAAATCTTACATAACGGAAAATGCTAGCAGTTTTGTTTTTGAAAATAGACTTTTCAACGTTGTACAGCCATACAAGTGAATGTCTTTTACCCATTCTTAGCTTAAAATCTACGCACATTTCCTGGGACTTGAGCATATTTAAAGGTTCTTCTTCTTCAAGAACTTTGTTTTCAGGAACTGCGTTTTTTCGTGAAATAGGCAGTTCTGTTGAAGAAACTTATTTCAGAACGAATTTGGAAATCGAGAAGCTTTTCAACAACTTTCCTGATAAGTCGAAGCCGATAAATCAAACGGTTTTTACTGGTGTCCTAAGAGGAAGGACACTGATGATCGAAAGTTGAACAACAAACAGATTAAAAACAAGTCTTTTGAAAGATTTCAGTTGAACTTAGAGTTAAAATCTATTATCACATATCCCAACATTACCTGAAGAGAAAAGCCAGCCTATGAATATTTCATGAGATACTGAAATTAGAAAATTAATATCAAAACATTCTGTACGAAATTTCGATGGTAACACACCTTAACATTGTGTGCAATCACCTTGGACGGTAATACGGAATCTACAGGGACTAGTCGTACTGCAGATCAGGTTTTCAATGAGGAGTTGAGGGAGATATTACCAGTCTTGTAAAGATTCAGATATGAGCTCCTGGAGATTCCTGGGGTGGTGTATTGCGACGCGTTACAAACATGTTCAACTGGATTTAAGTCTGGTGATTTGGATGGCCAATCTATATAACTTAGGATTTCATTCCGTAGGCGTTGGTGCACTAAGCTAGCGCTGTAAAGACGAGCATTGGTGCCCATTAAAACAGAATCAGCAGCCAATGCTGCGAGAAATGGGCGAACATATGTTTCGAGCATCACATTGCGACATCTTAAATCTGTTTCAGTCCCTCCTTAGAAGATATGAGGGTCTGCGCGGCCATTGACAATGATGCCTGCCCGTACCAACAAACCACTACACACAAAATCATTTCTCTCTCAAATTTTAGTGGGGTTATTTCTGGTTCCAGATTTTCTGGAGACCGATAAAGGTCGGGAATTGAAGACTAAATCACTCGTCGGTGAAGAACACACTGACATTGGACTCCAGTAGCGATGATGTCGAGACCAATTCAGTCTGGCTCTTCTCTGGAAAGACAGACACAAAGAACTGGTTGCCTTGCATAATGATTAGCTCCATGGAGCGTTCTGGACACAGTTTCCATGATAAGCTGTTCCTGTGGATGCAGCAGGTTAGAAATAGTGGCCACACAGTATAGATTCAATGGCGTCTTGCATTTAGGAGCAGGTAACAGTTTTCTCTAGTCAACGTTACTCTAGTTCATCCAATATCAGACTTTCTAGAGATTTTTGGCTTATTCCGGATGTACTTCAAAGTTAGATGACAAAGCTGTGATTCACAGTTAGTTATTTGGCTACCTATGACAGACTTTGTTGGGCTTCGAGCTTCCTTGTTTCTCTCTACCTTATTTCGTCAGTCAAATGATTTTTTGAGCCGTTATCTAACTGTCGGCCATCTCGGATTTCGTACAGGACTCTAACGCAAAATAAAGTGCACATGCAAATATGATGCCTTTTAGAACGCACGACTGTGTTTTATATAAATTCTGTTTTAATATTCGAAACCAGCCTTGTTGTTTTCAACTTTTTTGCTTCTTTTTAATCTTGTTGAGAGATATAGTAATTTTTGTATTCGTTGTTTAACTCCTACGCATCAGTGTAATACACAGGGACTATTTCCCACGCGGAATGCTGTTCCGACAACTTTTTAACACAAAAATTTTGTTTCTGAGTTTTACAATAATTATTTAATTAAAATACCTTAATAATTATAACATGTAACAATATTTAATAATCGAAACACCTGAGAGAGAAAGATGGCAGGAGTTAACTCGTTGCGTTCGAATTTTTTTCAAGTTGTACACGGAAAAGTTTTTTCTTGTACATGATGTATCGATGTACAAGTTGCTTCGATTAATATGCTGTCGGACTACTTTCCGATGCTCTTAACACTCAGATACTTGTGACTTTCTCGTCCTGGGTGGTGTAACGGTTAGCATACTCGAACGGTGATCGGAAGATGCGGGTTCGATTCCCGCATCAGGGCGATGAAATTTTCAAGTTTTCTAATGAGAGTGATATTACGTGAAGAACAGTAAATGCAGTCAGTTCAGTGCATGATGTCTGATTGCTGTGTTAATTTTCATTACATTGTGGAACACATATTTTCTGGTGGCATAGCCCGAACTTACATGCTCCTTTTCTGGAGCCGAACGCTTTCCCAATTAAACTGCACTAACAAAATTTATAGCTGCAACTTTGCCGTCTTAACATGTGCTTTCATTTCTGTAGTACGTCACATGTATCCTACCTTTGAGAAAGGCGGGTGCACGAAATCGTAGGTCTTCGGGACCACCGGAAACCATGTTTGAAGTAACTCTCTGTAGAAGAAGGAATTCTAATTCCAGACGATGTGTGGGAAGAACATCAGGTATTTTTAGAAGAACCTAACGGCCAGTAGATCCCTTTTACGTTCGGGAGCCAATGTGAAAACACAAATTTGCCGGTTGGAGGGATGGAACCCACATCCTTCTTCTCCGGAGCCGAATGCTTTCCCAATTAAGCTAAACGGACAAGGGCTTATCACTGTTACTTGCCGTCTTGACATGGGTGGCATTTCTGTGGTATGTCATAAACTTCAAAGAAAAGAAAAGGCTAAGCGACTTTTGCAGTTGAAGTGAACTTTTCAGTTCATTGCTGTATCTTCTAGCAAACGTAAAGGAGGATTCTCTGAAGAAGACCGAACTGAGGTGATTACCAAATAGGGCAATCACCTAAGTTCGGTCTTCTCTTTCAATCACAGCAATAATTTCACTGTTATTTATAAAAATTACTGGGTCACCGCTAACCCAGTTTGATCCAGTAAAATGCGTCCGATCGTTGCGCACTTTTGAGGACACCATTTCGCAGTTGGATACGAAAAGTAAGGACTGGACGCAGACCAATGTCACCTGCAATGTGATGTAAGGGGTGCAATATGATGTCAGGCATCACGTAGCAGTGTCTCAGTCGCAGGTGAAACAGCTGTTGTGGGGGTAATTGATGACAATGCCGGATCACAGTGACTTCAAAAGAGGCATGATAACTGGTGTGCGTCTTGCATGAACTTCACTAACTAGAACGGCAGAAATAGTATGTGTAACACAAGGAACTGTACCGAAGATTATGACTACCTTTCAAAAAGGCACGATGTTGCCTCCTAACGTGCAAACTGTTGACGCCATACGAATGTGTCAGAAAGACGTACGTTGGCACGGATTGTGCAAAGGAAGCACTAGACCAAGGCACCGCAAATATCAACAGACTTGAAAACTAGTCCCGTTTCCGACAAAACCGTTCGTCGGAAACTCCATCGTGCCGGTGTTTATGGCCGTTCCGCAATCCACAAATCTCTGATTACCAACATCAGAGCATCAAAACGTGTAACATGGTGCACATCACATGAAAACTGGGATGCTAAAACCTGGCAACGGGTCATCTGGTCTGGTAATTCGTGCTTCACATTGATTCCCAACACTAGTAGAATGTACGTCTCAGGAAAATCTACATAAGCGTACAACCCCTCGACTGTTTGGTTCCGGAAGCACGGAAGTTGACTGTGAAGCATGGAATGCCATGATATGACACACTGTGGGTGCCATTTGTTATACTGCAGGATCGTATCCCATCTGCGACGCAAGTATCCATTCTCGGGATCTCTTGAGCACAATGTAGTAGGCATTCTTATCTAATAACGCGACTTGGATTGATGCACATGATGCACCCATGCACTGCACAAAGTGTGTTAAGTTGTGATTTACACAGCAGTGTTTCTTTCAGTTCAGATCATGTGCAGAGGATTTCAGGAAGGGAGTGTCTGACCCCAGGTCTTAAACAACCCTTAGAAATAGGAAGCTAGGAGATTTGGGCTAGAGTGCCCGATAGGAAAGTCACACGGAAGCGAGGTAGAAAGAGGGAGGAAGACGCCCTTATTTATTGCCGGGGGAGCCAGTACCCGCGGCCCGACGGATTAACGTGCCCATCCGACGCCCGGCGGATATTTGGTGGTTCGAGCGTTCGTACCTGCTTGGGATCGAACAAGAGGTCCTCTCCGTGGCAGTCACGGACGTTGACCACCAGGCCACCCGCGGCCCGTGTTTCTTTCAGGCATACATCCAGGGAGGCGAAGCCCCTCGGAAACGACCGTTCGCTACCCCCAGACATTTTATTACCGAGCTAATGCTAATAAATTTAGGTTATAACGAAAAAGAACATTTCGTTTCTGTTGATGCTACAAATATTTCTCCGATTATAATTTTTTAATAGTTGTTCAAACATTACAGTTTATTTTGTCTTAAAAGTGTATGATGATGCCTTTCTTCAAACTACACTGCTGGCCACCCAAAATGTAACACCAAGAAGGAAGCATCCGATTGGCCTAAAATTCGCAGCATACGTTGCCGGCGAGAGAACATGCAAACGATTAGCATTGCAGGGCATATGCAAATCATGTGTGCCCGGCACACCACCGAGAAGCACTATAACAAGGGTACACAGCAGGCGGGGTGTAAGTAGTGGAAGTGTGTTGTGCTGCCGGACCTGTGCGTGGGAAACTTCCTGATGCCTCGTCGCAAAATACGGCAGTCATTCCTGCACGTTTCGGAGTTCGACTGAGGACGAATAGTGGCTCATCGCGACAGCGGTTTATCGTACCGAGACATCGGCGCCCGTGTGGGACGACATCCAGCCACAGTGAGGCGAGTATGGATTCGGTGGGTGCAGGAGGGACGGACGGACCGACGTGAGCGATTGCCGCAGCTGCGGCACACCACCGAACGAGAGGACCGGCATGTTGTACGGCAGGCATTGACGGCTCGCACCTCCACATCACGAACGTTAGCGCAGGAATTAGGATGTGTTGCGCTACAACCTATGTCTGCACGTACCGTTCGACGTCGTCTGCAGGAGCGGAGACTTGTCACACGGCGCCCATTGCTCCGATTACCATTGACGTTACACCACCGGCGAGTGCGGCGGCAGTGGGCAGTTGAACGCCGCACCTGGACTACGGAATGGCACGACATTGTCTTCTCCGACGAATCCCGCTTCTGCCTGTAACACCACGATGGTCGGATCCGCGTGTGGCGGAACCGCGGCGAGAGACTGTATGACGCTTACATTATGCATCGCCATACTGGTCCGCCGCTTGGCGTTATAGTTTGGGGCGCAATTGGATATGACACCCGCACCCCTTTGGTACGCATCGCCGGTACATCAACAGCCACCGCTACATCTCCGACGTTTTGGAGCCTGTAGTACTGCCTTACCTGCAGGACCTGCCTGCGCCACGTTTCAACAGACAATGTGCTCCCGCACGTGGCACCTATCGTGGAACAATTCTTCACCACCCACCAGGTGTCACTGCTGCGGTGGCCCGCCTGTTCTCCCGATATGTTACCTATCGAACACGTCTGGTCGCTGATCGGTAACCGAGTGGACCGGCAAGCACCACCCGCGGCTACGCCTGATGAACTGTGGCAGCGTGTAGATGCAGCCTGGACCGACATACCCCAAGCTCACATCCAAAGCCTCTTTCGTTCGATGCCGCGGCGTGTAGCAGCCGTTATTGCCAGCCATGGGGGCCACACGAACTATCGATGTCTGCGTGTTCCGTAAGTCGCACGGGTCTGTAAGTTCAATCGTTTCATCTTTATATCTGTTGTTATGGGTCCAGTAAGTCTGGCTTTGCTATCTCGTGCCTTTCTTGGTGTTGCATTTTGGGTGGCCAGCAGTGTATAATAAGTAGACTAGCCATACTTCATAGTCAGGGAATCGCGATTCAGGATCAGGAATGTGTTGAGTGCATTTTAATAGATAAGAATTTCTAGCCTGCCGAAACCAGCACCCACACACTGAATCCGTAGTAACGTTCGGAATGCTCTCCTCCAATAGTATGCTGCCCCTAATAACCAGGATGTTCACCTCATCTCAGGGAGACCAAAGGTATTTGTAAGTCACATATCCCAATGCAGATCCAACGGTGTTTATTCCACTGGCTGGTGTGAGGAAGACCTCAGTTCAAAATAGTCGGCTGGAATCAGGGTGGCAATACAACTTACGTTTCTTTACCGTTCCGGAAAGCTTCCATATTTTGCCCAGTGGTCGAAATAAAGCCTGTGATTTTATAGTGAACAACGATGTCTACGAAAAGGAAATTTGCGCAGTCATTTATGACATCTGATAAAATTTAGAGAACTTTGTCTGGTTCCAAGAACCCAGAACTGAAAAATGTTCCAACACTATCGGGAGAATCAACTTCACTAGCGTCAACTGAAGTTTCAGCACAGTAAGAGAAAAAGAAGGCGGTTTTACAATAAGAACGTTCTGTTGGTGAAAACAAAATAATTTTTATAAAAAATTTGCAAATTAAACTTCACATTTTAACCTAGTCTCCACTTATGTGGCAGCATTTAGATGATTATGTATTTTATATATTTTATTCCGTGATTGACTATTTTCAGAATAACATTTTGTAGCTGTAGTCCAATTTGCAATATTTTGAAATCCCCGCTCCCCTCGTTCAGCAGAAGAAAATTTGTTCTTGAAATGTTTGAAGTAATTACTACCTACATAGTAATTAGTTCCTGATGTGTTTGAAGAAATTACTATACACTTATATAGTAATTACTTCTATATATGTAAATATAATAGTTGAAATTATATATAGTTATATACAGGGTGCATAGGAAAGTCCCTTTAGCCTGAAATAACTTGCGAACGGAGAGAGGTACAGTTATGCAAGTGAGATAACTGTATAGTAAAGCGACTACGCCCGATCGAATGCAACCGATAGCAGCGCTCCTAGTGGCGAAATGCGGAAGTTAGCCGTTGAAAATCTCAAACGAAAACAGATAGAGCAAACTTTCCAATTACAAAGTTGTAGAACATCAATTAATTAGGACAAAACGATATTTGTTTTACACGGATATGATAAACTGTCGCCTGAATACCCTAAAATATCCGACATCGATGCGCGACGATTCGAATCTGCATATTCACATTTCGCAAATGTAGCCGTATGCAAATACAGATTGTGACGTTGTACCGTACCTATAATATAAAAACCAGTAGCAGGATGTACTCTGATCAGACGTTTAGGTCTACGTACGCTGTGTGAGAATGACGAGCTTCACTCACTCCCAATATTGCGAAATGGTGCTTATTTACGGCGAATGCGAACGAAACGCGGCGCTAGCTGCACGGGAATATGTCGTCGTTTTGCATATGCTTGCAATAGTGTGACACCTTCCATACAAATGTGTATCGTGGGCAATGGCGAACTCTTCGAACATACTCGACATTAACCTATTATCACTGTGCGCCAGTTTGCCTTTTTTTTTTTGTCTGACGTCATCAAAATGTATTGACATAAGTACGCATTTATGAAATAAATTGTGTGTATTAGCTCATACCTATGCCTGTTCCCTGTTCACACTAAAGGTTGCGCATCGATTTCGGACATTTTAGGGTATTCAAGCGACAATTTATCTTATCCGTGTGAAACAAATGTCATTTTGTGCTAATTAATTGATGCTCTACAACTCTGTAATTGGAAATATTGCTCTATCTCTTTTCGTTTTCGATTTGCAATGGCTAACTTCCGCATTTCGCCACTAGGGGCGCTGGTATTGGTTGCATTCAATCGGGCGTAGTTGCTTTACTATACCGTTATCTCACTTGCATAACTGTACCTCTCTCCGTTCGCAAGTTATTTCAGGCTAAAAGAGACTTTCCTATGCACCCTTTATATATGGCAAACTGAAAACTTGTCCTCTAAGGTTCCATTCGTCCCGCCGGCCAAAAAATCCGGAAAGAAACTCTTACAAGGCATGAGTATGTGGTACAGGTACTACCTAGTTGGGACATATTTTAAAGGAAGAATGGTTCCGAATTCCATTATCGTATGTACCTGACTTGTATGAGTCAATTCCAATTGACTTTGCTATTCTTCTGGAAATCCGAGTTGGACTTGCACCTTATTTTCAAAAATTTCTTCTCAACCACTAAATGTTTCTATTATTTTGATAAACCCTGTAGCTGGTGCATTTTTCTGATCGTACCAACGCTGTCCTCTCCCTGGAAACAGGGACTGGTGAATGCTTATATCCCAAAGAGGTAATTATGGTGGTCTCGATAAACGCAGCAACAAATAAACAAAAGTATCTTCAAATCAACTAAAACTAAACTTGCAGTTAAGTCGCATTCATTACACTCGACACTTTTTTTAGCATCACTTTCCTGAAAATTTTTGGAATAAGGCCTCGTCTAAGCATAAGATAAAAATAAATTTCTTACAACTGCTGCAGTTTCTGTAGCCTTTTTTAATATAAGCGAATATTTGATGGTGTAATTGAGAAACCCTATTTGTTGCAGGAGATCTGAATTACGTTTAAATTTTATCATACTGAATGTTGGGTATTCAGCGCCCCAAAACAAATTTCCAGAAATGTGATATACGATGACGTTTCCTCTCACTCAGATCAGAGCGACGAAGTTCCATTTATAGGAACACGACGATAAGGATCCAAATAACTACATTTCGCTAATAATTTCCCCAAAAGCTTTCCATTTCTTCAATGCGAAAGAAATGTATTGCTGCCATAATCATATTTCTTTTCAGGCGAATGTTATGTGGCATAAAGTAACTGGGTCGGTGATCGAACAAGAAACCATTTTACAGAAATAGTTGCCCACTTATAAAGCGAAAGCACTATAAGTTATCATCTTTACCGACGGTTACTTAAAAAACCACGTTGGCATATTTAGAAGAGAGCTATCATGGATTCGTCTGTTTCTATTCATGAGGAAGATGGAGGGCGGTATTACCGTTAAGGCGAAAAAGCATTTACCGCAACAAACGAAGTAGATTCGTTTATGTATGACATTTTAACAATATGAAAAACATGCAGCTCGAAGTTTTATTAACCCTTCATGCACTCTTCAATGCCAGAAAGTAATGTGCTCGCGAATAAAGATCTAATCTTCTTTCCGATGCTGATTATGGCCAAACGATCAAACTGAATTCCTCTATTTGTCTGTATGTGTCTAACATCGTAACTGTACAACAGACATGCCTATCGGGTGTTTGTTGGAATCGCAACCCTAAAAAGAAAAATCCATGCTCGAAGTTTTAGTAGCTCTCCATGCATTCTTAAAGTACAGGAAACTAATACGCTCGCGAAAAAGATCAAAATAGAGACCTAATCTTCTTCAAGGTGCTGATGATGATGTTTTGGACCAACGTCAATCTGGATTTCTATATCTGTCTGTGTACTGTAACATTGTCCCTGGCCATACACATACCGGCAACTGAATTAGAAACATTTATCCAATACCGGATTGGACCTCCTTTAGCCTAAATTAAAGCGCGTGTGCTGTTCGGCATAAATTCAACAAGGTGTGTATATAAGGCATTCACCAGACAAGCCTTTAATTGTCTCAGATTTAATGGAAGAGGATTTTGCTTCCGGATCTGATTTTCCAACACGTCCCATACATTCTCAATGGTGTTGAAATCCGAGCTTTGTGCACTGTTAAAAACAATCTACTTAAAAATGAGAACTTGAACCTACTCCTTTTTATTTAAGTACAATCGTATTGTAAACGAGTGCATGACATGCTCAAATATAAGTAACCATACGTACTTACAAATAACTGCGTCAGTAAATATAAATATAATCTCGTATTACTTCATTTTAGATATTATAGATTTTAAGAGAAATTGTTTAATAAGTGTGTAAAGTGACACACATAAAGAATTAGTACAACAAAGTCACTTATCACAAGTAATTTAATTATGCATAAAGTATCTTCGTGTACGTTTTTACATTGACTATATTTGTGTCAATCTCATAAATAATATATTGTCGCTTCATCACTATATTTGTCATAAAATTTTGCGGTTCAATGCGCCCAGCATGTGACAGCGAGTATATCTATTATCCCAGATGTGCCATCGAATAATATTCTTCCAGTTGATTCTATGAACAAATGAGTTTGTATGGAGTGCATGTATTCCAAATTTGAAATCGAGCCGCGGATGGCTTAGTGGTTAGAGATTCAGGCTACTGATGGAGCGACACCAGGTTTAAACCCAGCATGGTAGTGGGAATTTCTAACAATCGCTGAATATCGGACGAGCACGTTAAGTGACCGCCCATGGTTACAGTTCCTAAGCTCTCACCTGATTTCTCTCTGCATTCTATGTGCAAAATCGTAAGCTTGCACTGTGGCGCCATCTAGTGTGCTCTCTCTCACTTACAAACTATCCTGCGAGATTCGCTCTAACTTCCTTCAGTTTCTGTGCTCTGCCCGGAAGGGCACATAAACTGAATGAAGTTAGAGCACATATATTTGAAATATATGGATTTTTTAGTACATATATTTGAAACATATGTACTCAAAAATGCGTACATATCATCATCATCATCATCATCATCATTGTCAACCATTATCAATCCACTGCTGGACGAAGGTCTCCCCAAGTTTCCTCCACAACGGTCTGTCTTGTGCCAGTCTCCTCCATGTCACTCCCGCATATTTACGAATTTCATCCACTCATCTCCCATGTGGTCTTTTTCTGGGTCTTTTCCTGTCCCTTGGAATTCAATCTAAAATTTCGGCTGTCCATCTATGGTCTGTCCTTCTGGCAGTATGTCCAGCCCATTGCCATTTCAGGGATTTAACTCTGATCATGATGTCTTCCACTCTCGTCATTTTTCGGATCCACGAGTTCCTCTTCTTATCTCTCCTGGTTATACCAAGCATGCACCTCTCCATGCTGCTTTGAGTTGTCTGCAGCCTTTGTATGTCTCTTTTAGTTAAGGTCCACGTCTCTGCACCATACGTAAGCACTGGAAGGATGCATTGATCAAACACTTTTCTTTTAAGACATAATGGCATATTGCTCTTGAAAATTATGCTGTTTCTTCCAAAAGCTCTCCAGGCAAGTTTTGTACGCCGATTAATTTCTTCATCAATGTGACCCTCACTTGATATCTGCTGTCCAAGATAAACATACGTATCTGTTATCTCCAGTTTTTCTCCATCAATCGATAAATCTTCATTTCTTGTAAAAGCATTGAACATCACTTTTGTCTTCTGAAAGTTCATTTTTAATCCTACTTCTTTACTCTTGTCAGCAAGTTCCTGGATCATACTCTGCAGCTCTGATGGGGTAGTTGCAAAAATGACTATGTCATCAGCAAAACGAAGGTGAGTTAGATAATCTCCATTAATCTTTATCCCTTTATTTTTCCAGTTCAGTGATTGAAAGACATTTTCCAATGTGGCATTAAAGAGCTTCGGAGATATGGTGTCACCTTGTCTCACTCCCTTTCCAATTTTTATGTGTGTTGTATTTTCAAACAGCCGAATCTTTGCACTTGCATTTTCATAGATGTTATTAATAATATTAATGTATGCATCTTCAATACCGCAGGATTTCAGAGCCGTGGTAACTGCTGATGGTTTCACCGAATCAAAGGCTTTTTCATAATCGATAAAAGCCATGCACAATGGAAGTTCATATTCCCTCGCTCTTTCAAAGAACACCAAGAAGGAGACGTCTGATACCAACGAAATTTATACAGCATAATAACGGAATACAGAGGATAACGTGATCAAAACATTATGGCAAAATACAGCTGTATTTGCTGGTAAACTGAAAAATAACATTTCCACGTAACATGGTTAGTACGAGGTTGAACCGCCACGAACTGCGTCACACTTATAATGAATATAGCTTCTACTAAGCTAATAAGCTTCTTCTAATGGTTGTTGTTTGTTAATTACATCATGAATAAACTTTCCTGCTAGTAATGTTGTAGTAGTAATTAAGATGAATAAAGTCTTATGCTGGTTGTTAATAATAATCAACTAATGAAATTAACCTAACAGCCAGACAGAGGTCTGACAAAACTATGAACTCAGAAAGACGTACTTACTAAGACAATCTTTTTATTAGGCAAACTTCTGTTATTTATCCACACTAACTTCATCGGTCACACAATTACTCGATATCTGGCTCTCACATAAACGAAGATCTCTTTACACACGAAACAAAGCTCTCACCATACAACAACAGCTCTTCCTGGTATCGTTGAACGCGCCTATTTATACTGGCTACCACCACGTCATGACTTACACTCATTGCCAGATCTCATTCAGCGGGAGAAATAACATCTCGTTCAGTAAGAAGATAATTTACATAGTAAAATAAAATAACCAGAGATAGTAAAAATCAAAAGGAAAGTGAATCCAGAGTATACGTTACACACTGTGCAATTCTGGCATGGAGTCTGTCGTACAGATGTTGGATGTAAGTTTGGGGTATTGAGTTCCAAGCATCCTCAACCTGGATGCGTGAATCGGGGATGGTCGTGGCTGGCCGTGGACACCGGATAAGTCGTTGTCCCATAAATTCCCACACGTGCTCAATGGGGGACAAATCCGGTGAACGTGCAGGCCATGGAAGTTGTCTCGCCCCCTGAAGTGCATGTTGCGTTGCACGTGCCGTGTGTGGGCGTGTGTTATTTTGCTGTAAAACACCACGATGGACCGACCTTACAAATGGCACAACAACGGGCTGAATAATGTGGTTGATGTAGGAGGTGCTGTTTAACGTACCCGGTACAAACACTAGTTGTGTACGGGAGTGATAGCTGATCTCTCCCCACACCAGGAGACCAGGTGTAGGCCCTGTGTGTCTCTGACGGATGCAAGAAGGGTGGAGACGCTCCCCTGTGCATCTGCGAACACGCATACGGCCATTGGAGGTTCCCAAGCAGAATCTGCTTTCATCGCTGAACACGACAGATCGCCATTGCTTTCTCCAGTGCAGACGTTGGCGACACCACTGCAGCTGTTCCTGACGGTGGGCTGGAGTCAGAGGTACACATGCCAGAGGCACACGTGCACGTAGTCCTGCATCCAGTAGACGGTTGCGGATTGTTCGCACAGTCACCTCAGGTGCAATGGCAGCTCGGATTTGCGTCGCAGTGGATGTTCTGCTTGACAACGCCGCTCTTCTTATGCGTCGATCGGTCCGCTCATCAGTCCGTCTGTGACTCCCGGTTCCACGTCTTCTCGTGTGGGAATGTTCCTCGGACCATAAACGCCACCATCGTATCACCACCGATACTTCCCGTCCAATTCGCTCCGCAGTACGACGATACGACCACCCGGCCTCGCGGAGTCCGACTAGACGACCTCGCTCAAAGTCCGATAACTGCTGAAATCGTACACGTCTTCCATGTCCAGGCATTGTAGCTTCTTCAGGGTCTTCGCACGTGTCCGTACGCCGACAACTGATTACATTCACTTCGCCGTACTCCTTAAATACCACCGACGATAATTTGCATATTATGTCGTGCTGTGGCGTAAGCGGTCACCGGTTGGTCCCGAAATTAACATCACACCTACGTAAACTTGACCCCATTACTATATGCAAATTTCATGATCGTCCGCCAATTCCTTCTTGGTGTTCTTTTTTCACTTTCCGCCAGTGTATTTTAAATTAGAAATACCTGATATACTCACAATCGATTCGCTATATGTACTCAAAAATGAGTACGTGTCTTTTTCAAAAATGAGACAAAAGTACTCGGAGCTATTATAAGCCCAGAATGTTCTCAAAAATGAGTACATTTTGCTTATTTCTAAGTACTAATTTTTAACAGTGTGGTGGGACACGGAAGATGGTGGAAGCGCCTGTCACTCTCCCTGAACCACAGCTGAACACATCTTCCGGGACGGACTTCGTACAGACTGAGGCAAAAATCCCTGTGCACTTGACGGACTGTGATAAGAAATAATAATTAGAAATATATAATGTGTAGTTACCTCGCACGTACATGCAATATTGCGAGTGAAGAATGTTCGTGTGTCTGGGGCGAGATTACTTGTATCCTGCCGTCTGACCTTGAACGACGTAGCCGGTATTTCCGGCGTCTGGCCGTGATTGAATCAGTCAGTAGTGAGGCGTCACAGAGGCCATTTGAACATGGCAGTGTCGCTTGAGGGTCAAGTGTTTCTCATTGAATGTGTGTTCCGTAGTGGAGGTGAATATACGGACGAAATGAAACGTAAGTACAGAGATAAAGCTTCCCGATACGGAAGCACCCGATCGCAAGCAGTGAGGCGATTAATTGTAAAGTTTCGTAAAACATAATCAGTGAGAGATACTCCGAGAAACGGTACACCGCGAGTGTTAATACAGGAAACGGTGGAGGATATTTCCGTTTCGCATCACTATAAGTCCAAAGAAGTCGGTTCGAAAATTGGCACAACAAGCAGGTGTGTCCTACTGCAGCATCCGAAGGGCACTGAAGACGCGACTGCAGCTCTACCCGTATAAAATCAGAACAATGCACGAACTGAAACACACATACTACGATAAGCGTATGGAATATTGCAGATGGTTCAAGGGCTTCATTAATGACAACGGAGAGATATTATGGACGTCACGTGTTTCTCAGATGAAGTACTGTTCCACTTATCGGGATACGTGAACAGCCAAAACCGTTGTATGTGGTCTTCAAATAATATGCATCAGATACATGAAATGCCGTTACATGATCAGAAGATTGTTGTGTGGTGTGCGATGTCTCGGAGACGCATAATATCCATATTCTTCGAGGGAACCATAAACGCACCAAGGTATTGTGACAACATCCTGTACCCATTCATCGGGCACTTAACCGAAGAGGAAATTGTTAATGGCTACTTCCAGCAGATTCCGCTACGTCCCATACAGCTCATGTCTGCATGGCGTTGTTGACTGATATGTTCGGAAACAGGATCATCTCCAAATGCATATGGCAGCCACGTTCGCCCGATCTCACGCCTCCAGATTATTATCTGTGGGGTTTATTGAAAAACTCTGTGTACAAGAACAATCTTCGTTCTCTGCCAGAACTACAGGAAGCCATCACCATAGGAATCAGAAATATTTCTCCGTTGGACCTATCACGTGTCTTTGAGAACATGTTCAGACGCGTGAATGCATGTCTACACACAGGAGGGGGTCATTTCCAGCATTTATTGTAGCAGGTATGCTTGTTGTTGTTGTATGTGTATTGTCTTGCCAGGTGCACAGTGACCTTTGGCTCACCCTGTAGTTGTAGTACATGAAACAGCTATCACCAGCTAGATAAAAAGTCAATTTTGCAGGATGAACTTGATCTGCAACAATGTTTAGTTAATCCTTGGAGGACACCCGACCATCCAGCAATATCAAGGGGTCCATTCCGTATCAACAGAAAGCGCCCCACACCATAAAACCACCTCCAGAAGATTGAGTTGTGTTTACAAGGTAAGCTGGGTCCATTGCTTCATGGGACTCCTGCCAAACTCTATGCCTACCGGAGGCACAGAACAAGGTGTACATCGATTCGTCAGACTACATAACTTATTTTCAGTCTTCCAGTAGACGACCCTCCCGGTTCTCAGAAATCTCCAAATTCAGTATAGGCATGCAACTGCCAATACCGATCTTCTTCAATCCCCTGCCCATATATCGCTAACATATGGGTGGGGAACACCCTTCGTTGAATACTTTGGTCAATTGCTGCACACAGGAAGTCCTATTTGTATCATTCCAAAGGGAAACTGCAGATGTTTCTGCAAGGGTTAATGCAGATAGTGCTGTTTTTGGAAGGCCACATGACACATCTTGTTTGTGTTCATGAAGTCTTGTATTGATGCTTCGGTATGTGCTTCCAATATATACTGAGAGACTAGAGGACGTTGAAACAGGAATGGCATAAACTCCAGTGCTGTCCAGGGGAGAGACAGAATCCCTGTATTTAAGTCCTGTTTCTCCGTACGAGCCAACTCAGACGACGGAGGTCTCTTCCCTCACAGATTGTCAACGCGCCACACTTACGTCTCTTACACAAACAATGTTACTTATTTTCCCACTAATTAAAGGCCCTGGGTATCTCACCTTTTGACAAACCATTCACCTCTGCTGTTTCTAATATCATCGCTCTAAAGAGACAAACACCCCTCAGTAAACCCTTTATCGAATTCCGAAAGTTCTCCGGTTTTCCAGTTATAATTAACACCACTGGCGATTACCGGAGAGCAGCAGTCTCACATAATTGCCTAGATAACAAGACGACGCACGCGTCCACGTGTTTTGTATATACGCTGCGTGAGTGACGTTTACCTATATCTGCATAAACTTATTCATAGGCCGGTGTGTGTACGCACAGGATGTATGTCGTAATCGCGTAGTTTTCAAGCTCACGATCGCGAATAATAATGAGTTGCTTCACTGAATTGTTGAGCTCAATTTATTGAAACACGCAAAGTTTAAAGCCTTCATTTCCAAAAGTTTTGCTGTGCAAATAACTCAGGTTATTTAGAGTAGATCATTTTTTTTGTTTCCCGGGAGTGAGATTAACGACCAACCAGAGCCTCAAAGGATATAGGAAGTCCCCTGCCGCTAATTTAGAGCCACCGGCCCGGAGGAGGAAAGAGAGTCAGTGCATTGCATTTTGAAACACATCCTCAAATTCACGAACAATTTCCCGTGATTTCATTCGTGAATTAGAGAAACTAATGTTTACCGTTAAAAGAGTAAAAGTCCCCTTAACTATTATGTTAATCAGAAAGATTAGTTTAACAGTTGCTCTAACTACACGTTAGATTTCACTGTTACTTTTTAACTAAAAGGTTATCACACACATTGGCACACTTCGAAATAAATTACAGGCAAGAGCTGAAACATTACGACCACCTGCCTAATATGATGCTGAATCTCCACATGCTACCAAAACAGCAGTTACCTCGCGAGGCATTGAAGCCACAAGATTTGTAAAGGTGCCTTTTGGTATCTGGTATCAACACGTTACCAGCAGATCCTCTTGTAAGTTACGTGGTTGAGCAGCCACAGATCGGATTTGCTGTTCAAACACAAACCACAGATGCACGAATGGATTGATGTCTGGGTAACTTAGAGACCCGGGCAGTACCTAGAAGTCTTCCACATGTTCCACGAACCATTCTCAAGTAATCCAAGCAGACGCTAGAAGAGGAGAGTATCATTGCTATGAAAGGATGTACCAGGTTTCGATGCTTAGCTACATGGTAGAGGTCATGGTTTCCTGCACATGAATGACTGTACCCAGGGTTTTACAGCAGAACATTTTTCAAAGCATTACAATTTCTTCACCGGCTTTTGTTCGTCCCAAGGTGCATCCTGGAGCCAAACTTTTCCGCAGTACATGTACCGGTCCGTCGACATGGTGAAACAGGAAACGAGAGTCATCGGACTAGACCTCCTTCTTACAATCATTCAAGGTCCAGTTCTGATGCTCGCATGCCGATTGTAGGCACTTTAGATGGTGAACCGAGGTTAGCATAGACATTCGGAACGTCCAGCGGCTGCGCCATCCCACTTTTAGCACGGTTCGAAGTACTGTGTGTTGTGATACATTACTCCTTTCCTCAGCATTTAAATAACCGATGAATTGCGACAGAGTATTCCTTTTATTGGCACGTACCATAAGAGACAGCCTTCGCTCATCTCTAGCATCGATGAGCTGTGGTCAGCCCACAAGTTGCCGGTGGTTCGTGACAACTCTTTGAAAGTACTAACCCCGGTTGACGACCACTCTTTCAAGGTACTAACTACGGCTGACGACCACTCTTTTAAGGTACTAACCACGGCTGACGACCTATTTTTCAAGGTACTAACCACGACGGACGACCATTCTTTCAAGGTACTAACCACGGCTGACGACCACTCTTTCGAGGTACTAACCACGGCTGATGACCACTTTTTCAAGGTACTAACCACGGCTGACGACCACTTTTCAAGGTACTAACCACGGCTGACGACCACTCTTTCAAGGTACTAACTACGGCTGACGACCACTCTTTCAAGGTACTAACCACGGCTGACGACCACTCTTTCAAGGTACTAACCACGGCTGACGACCACTCTTTCTAGGTACTAACCACGGCTGACGACCACTCTTTCAAGGTACTAACCACGGCTGACGACCACTCTTTCAAGGTACTAAATACGGCTGACGACCACTCTTTTAAGGTACTAACCACGGCTGACGACCACTCTTTCAAGGTACTAACCACGGCTGATGACGACTTTTTCAAGGTACTAACCACGGCTGACGACCACTTTTCAAGGTACTAACCACGGCTGACGACCACTCTTTCAAGGTACTAACTACGGCTGACGACCACTCTTTCAAGGTACTAACCACGGCTGACGACCTATTTTTCAAGGTACTAACCACGACGGACGACCATTCTTTCAAGGTACTAACCACGGCTGACGACCACTCTTTCAAGGTACTAACCACGGCTGATGACAACTTTTCAAGGTACTAACCACGGCTGACGACCACTTTTCAAGGTACTAACCACGGCTGACGACCACTCTTTCAAGGTACTAACCACGGCTGACGACCACTCTTTCAAGGTACTAACCACGGCTGATGACCACTTTTCAAGGTACTAACCACGGCTGACGACCACTTTTCAAGGTACTAACCACGGCTGACGACCACTCTTTCAAGGTACTAACTACGGCTGACGACCACTCTTTCAAGGTACTAACCACGGCTGACGACCACTCTTTCAAGGTACTAACCACGGCTGACGACCACTCTTTCTAGGTACTAACCACGGCTGACGACCACTCTTTCAAGGTACTAACCACGGCTGACGACCATTCTTTCAAGGTACTAACCACGGCTGACGACCACTCTTTCAAGGTACTAACCACGGCTGATGACCACTTTTCAAGGTACTAACCACGGCTGACGACCACTTTTCAAGGTACTAACCACGGCTGATGACCACTTTTTCAAGGTACTAACCACGGCTGACGAACACTCTTTCAAGGTACTAACTACGGCTGACGACCACTCTTTCAAGGTACTAACCACGGCTGACGACCTATTTTTCAAGGTACTAACCACGACGGACGACCATTCTTTCAAGGTACTAACCACGGCTGACGACCACTCTTTCGAGGTACTAACAACGGCTGATGACCACTTTTTCAAGGTACTAACCACGGCTGACGACCACTTTTCAAGGTACTAACCACGGCTGACGACCACTCTTTCAGGGTACTAACTACGGCTGACGACCACTCTTTCAAGGTACTAACCACGGCTGACGACCACTCTTTCAAGGTACTAACCACGGCTGACGACCACTCTTTTAAGGTACTAACCACGGCTGACGACCACTTTTTCAAGGTACTAACTACGGCTGACGACCACTCTTTCAAGGTACTAACCACGGCTGACGACCACTCTTTCAAGGTACTAACCACGGCTGACGACCACTCTTTCAAGGTACTAACCGCGGCTGACGACCACTCCTTCAAGGTACTAACCATGGCTGACCACGAGAATCCCACAATCCTTTCCGTTCCGAAAACGCTCAGTAAATGTTCAGTGACACAGGGCTTTAGCCATTACAACTTGGCCTTTGTAAAAGCCACTTTAAGTCCGCCGCCTTTCCCATCTGCAGAACAAGAATAACACTGATTAACAGAGTCCAGGATCAGGTGTTATTCATAGCATTTCATGACATTCACACGTGCTGTTGCTTATCTGCAGTATCTACAATTTGTGTAAAGGCGCTCTGGTCATAATGTTTAGGCTCTTGGGTGTATAGGGGTTGTTAAATAAGTATAAGCCACTTATAGTTCAATTTTGTTTATTACTCAGCACGTAAGTTCTAGCCAATCAACCATCCACATTAATATCCTCTCAGCGCGTCATAACTTGAGTATATAACTCTTGCTTAAGCAAACAACATTAAAAGTCTCTAAACAGCGCGCAAATACATAGCGCACTCGAAAACATTGTTCTCAAAGTATAATCAATCGTAAACAAGCGCTGTCAAAAACAAGTGAGACTGATACATTCAAACAGAAGTTCTTATCTCTCACTTGAGCATACGTAATTGACGCTTGACATGTTGTCAGGTTGCCAAACTCAAATTCATCGGACAAGAATCAGCGGCGCAAAGCCTAGAAAATCGTTTCACAAGAAAATAAATTTACGTAAGACAAGAATTAAAGGGAGAAGGTTAAATTAGAATATGTGTCACATAACATATTCCCAACTCAACCTTTTCCTTGAATGACAGAAAACACCTAAGCATGTATTTTCCATACTGAATGGACGGAAATATTCGTGTACATTTTTCTGCGATGAATAACGGGAAACTGCCGTTTTTAAGATGTGTTGAATTTTCAAGAAACCTTTTCCTGATCCTGTTCGTGTCTTAACGGGAAATCTCTGTTCTCACTTTTCCCATCTCCATATGACGTAAAATTACCGGTAACAAGAGCGGACTCAGGAAAAACTTTAATTTAGAGAACTCTGATTAACTCTTAAATTTTCATTGAAGAGTTTTGCTGAATCGCTTGCATCATTCACATCATCGGAAGTTGTAATCGCGAAGGCCCTGCTTAAACACTTTTTGTGGTAATTCTTCATCACAAGTACTTAAGGTATGGACTCGGTGGAAAAAATACTTTTCTGATCTGATGATGTAATGTATTGAACAGTAAAATTGACGATTCAGTCATATCAGATTGTCATAATTCTGACCTTGTTCTACCTAATTAGTGAAAACATCCACGGAATTCGTATTTAACAGCAGCATCAAAGTTCTGTTTGTTCCCCAAGCACTACGTCCAGCCAACGGACTTGTAAGGTGATCACCGCATCTAGAACTTCCTATTTAAGGAAAGCATTCAACAGGATCCTTAAGAAAAATACACTCAATGGACAAAACTTTAAAGATACTTACCCAATGGCATGTTGGCCCTCCTCTAGCGAGAATAACAGCCTGTACATGCCGAGGCACCGACTCCGCCAGATGCCGGAGGAGGACTTTTTTCTTTTCTTTTTTTTCTCTTTGATTGAAGGTTTAACAAGATTACAGTGAGCAACTCGATGAGCTATAAGCAGTCTCCCGTCCCTAATGTAGGACACTGGCTCCAGGGAAGAGAGAGAGAGAGAACCAGTGCCGTAAGACAAACATAACATCCATGAAACGAACATTCACCCTTCTCGAACGAATGGTGCTTAGACCACTGCGCCACCGGGGCGGCCCGGAGGACTTCCGGAGGTAATGACATCTTTGTCTGTTGCAGCATTGTCCACAACTTAGTCCCGGATGTTGGTGTCCCGCTACATGGCATCCCAGAGAGTTTCAAAAGGGTTTGAATCCGGGGACCGTGGAGGCTCTGGATGGTTCCAAACTCAGATGAATGTTCATCGAGCCATTCCTGGGTGATTCCGGTGAGTCGGTGCATTGTCTTCCGGAAACAGGCCATCGGCCGCAGAATGCGCAAATGCCATGCGCTAAGCCATTACCATGGCCCCGTCGCGCCAGGTAGGCTCTGTTCAAGCGTGTAGGTGATCCTCGAGCACACGCTGGTAGCGCGCAACGTTCAAGATCCTCTCTAAACACACTAAGGGATTTAATGTGTCTTACGTGAAGGCTCCCCAAACCATCACAGAGCCTCCTCCGCCTAGAACAGAGCCGACCTGGCACGACGGAGTCATGGCCTCATGCTGTCGAAGCCACAACCGCACCCTCCCGTCAGTTCTGCACAGCTGAAAACGGAATTCATCTGACCACACGATACGGCACCACTCAGCGAAGGTTTAGTTTTGATGTTCTCGACACCAATCGAGGCTTAGTGTGCGACGACGAGCAGTCAAGAGTGGCACACGAGTAGGGCGTCGGCTCCCGTATAGCCAAAGGTATAGCCGTATAGACAAAGGTGTGCAGCATACACCGTACTAGTCGCTCGCTGGCGCTGCTAGGGCTTGCGACATTTAACCTTGATGTAAATTTAGCTGCCATTGCCAAGCGGTCTGTCTGTACAAGCCTGGACATTATACATGGAACCTGGTCATCAATTACGTATGGTCTACCACCGCTTGCTCTCTGGGCTCTGGTACGTCCGTCGATGGTATTATGACAATAGCAGGACGTCGGGAGGTACTCAGTGTGCCAGCGGTCCATTCTTGGTATACTTTTACTACAGCCCCTCGCAAACAGCCCACGAAGTCTGCGGTTTCTGAGATGCTTCCACACTTGGCTCGGTAGCTGATGATCATTCCATTTTTACAGTCCGTCAAATCACTACCTTTGCCCATTGTGCTCACGTGACGCACTATGGCTCATCTGCACTGGCCGGTCGCTTATGTCTCCGTGTAGTAGACCTTGCTGCGTGTACTTTGTGACGCGCCTGGGAGGGTACATTGCGATTCCGGTAGTGGTCATATTATTCTGATACGACTGTGTATTTGAAGGGTGTGTCGCGCTACAAGTGATATGGCAAATTGTTCTAACTGCTGCGTAAAGGACTTCATAAAACGTTTAAGTTTGAAGAGGTACCGACTTATTGTACTTATCTGCTTGTTTAATCAATATATGCTTAATAAAGGGCATTGAGTATTTAGCTATCCGAGGTTTACAATAAGGTGGTTCCACCTAAAATCTCTGCCTTATGTTTCCAATGGTAAAACTTCTTTACATATTTTCTTCGCAATTGATGTATTCCCAAGGATGAAAATTTCCGCATCGATAAAACTAACTTTAAGTTGTTATAGCATAGGATACCTAATTTTTTCTAAAATATAACCATAAATAAGCAATCCAACATTTGTTTGCCTACTGACGTCATCAATGTACAGGTCGCGCCATCTATTAACAGGTCTGAACATTACTCAAAGAAAAATTATTGTTTTTTAATATAATAATGGTTATGTTTTAGCAAGTATTAAACATCCCATGCTATAACTTAAAGTTAGTTTCATCGATGTGCAAATTTTCATACTTGGGAACGCATTAATTGCAAAGAAAATATCTAAAGACGTTTTACCATTGGAAACATAAGGCAGAAGTTTTAGGTGGACCAACTTTAACGTAGGCGTTGTAGGTAAACTGACTTGGGACACAAAGTTACACCCTTAAAACCAAAGAACACCACATACTGTAAAGGTTATAAGCAGTCTCCCGTCTATAATTTTGGGTCATTATTTCCAGGGAACATTAGAGCCAGCGTTGTGGAACAAACACATCATCAATGTTCGCAACTATCTTGGGGCTGTCGGGGGAGACTGAGAATCTTTGAATGTAATAATAATTAGCACATGCCATATTTGGGCGGAAAAAATAGCTAAAAGATTTCAGTATCACACTTAAAAACAAAGATGACACCAAATTTTCGACTGTAATGAGCACGTCTTTGTATACTTTCTAATGCGAATTAAATTTATCAAGGTTATTCAATGTCAATGGAATAACCTTGATAAATTTAAAAAGAAGTATTTTACTAAAATTAACAAATGGCTCACGAAAGGTTTGTCATAGCAAAAGGAAAAATCAAAGACGGAGATTTTCAAATCGAACAGTTAAAAGAAGAAATACACATGTAGAAGGAAGTAGGATACAAAGATACGGCATTTGCATAACGGAAAAATTGAAAATAGGCGGAAAATAATCTTCATTGAAAAAGGACTTTACAACTACGTTTCCCGAAAGCAGAGACAGCGAGAAAATGTTTCGACCTTTACGCTCCTAGCGGAAAATCTATGCATTATTTAAAGAGGATAATGCTCCACATCTTTGTTGTAGTGAATGGCATATCATAAATTTATCAATAGGGTCTTTAGAAGCGGAAATACAGCAGCAAACTGAAGTAAGAAAACATCACCTAGCGACAGAACTGTGAACTATAAAACTCCTCATATAATAACCAAAAGTGTTCTACAAGATAAATGACATCCTGTGTTTAAAGAAGTTTTTAAATCGCACATGTAGAAGCAGAGACATTGAGAAAAACAGATTAATCATTTGCACCACCTAGCCGAGAAAATTGTACATTATTTTGGGAAGAAAATACGCACGTAGAGTTCGCATATTTAGTAGCATCTGACCGATAAATAAGACTTTCAGCCTGGTTTTTAGTCCCGCAGATATTGCTGTGAACGCATATATAAATTCACGCCCTCTGGTGGCAGACTTGTGTATTAAGGGAAATTTGAAATTATATGAGAAACATTTCTCACGGGAAACGCTCTCCAACAAAGAAGGGATTTTTCAAATCGGTCTCTTATAGAAGCAGATATATCTACAAAAATAAGATATACATCTACGCTCCTGGTGAGAAAACTATGCATTATTTAAAGAAGAAAGCATTCTCAAAGGGTTTTACGATGTGGGCGGTATCGTTCCAGGAAATAATTTTTTCAGTCGAGTTTTCAGAAGCTCAGATTTTGCTGCAAATTCTACATCAGAAACGGAAATTAACACTTACGCCTCCTGGTGGCCAAACTATTTTTTGCCAAAAATTAGAAATTACAAGCAAAATATTTCTCACCAGGAGCTGTATCTGGTACGGGAAGAATTTTTCAAATCGGAGTTTTAGAAGCAGAGATCTCGAAAAAAACACAATTTATTTTTACGCCCCCTAGCGAAAAATCTATGCGTAACTTGAAAAAGCGACTGTACCTAGAAAAGTCTTCGATATAGATGGAATCGAAAGGTACAAGAATTTTTTCAATCTGATATTTAGAAGCAAATATATGAAATAAAATGTATTTTGAATTCGATATCATCTGCATTTACGCCCTCTAACGGCGAAATTGTGCATCGTAAGAAAACCTGAAGGCAATGATCATCATTCTCGCATTTCAAGCTTTCCAATGCAAAAAGAATTTTTTAATCGGACTAATAGTTGCTGAGATATGGTGTCCGCAATTGGACGGACAGACAAACCCGTAACATAAGCACGATCTTTCTTCACAAAAGACGTGCTAAAAACTGACCTCCGTTGAACAACTGAATTGCTACACTGTATACCAAAGGACAAAGAAGACATGAGACGTGGGTGGTACGGCGCTATATATCGATCTGTAAATTGTCTAATTCAAGAACATACCCGTACAGAAGCTTTTTTAAGATGCAGCAGTGCAATTCGCAGGTTAAATTGCGCCTGTTGCAATCGTAATTCTGTATGTCTGGCCATTCACCGTATTTTATTACGATTACTTACTTTTGAAACACTTTGCATTCAGGAAAATCCCTTGGAAAAGTTTACAGCCAAATAAAATCAACGTTAAAACGCAAAAATGCTAATAGACGGAACACAAGCATTGAAAAGCAAGTTAAACACTTCAAACCGCGTCACACTACGCAATGGAAAACTACATAGAACATGCAATCCACATAATTATTTCTAGTCATGACGTGAAAGGGGGAGAATCTACATGTTTGAAAGTTCAGACACAACAGAAACATAATACAAAACATACCATCATTAGATATGTGGGATATTTGCTGGCCTCGTTATCAGCTCGAAAACACGCTTCTCCGTAGAATAAACTGCATCTTGTACATTTCAGCTAACACAGCTTTCAGTTAGTAATTAATTAACTATTCATCATATAAAAATACTGTATATCGATGTGTTATCTTCGGTTGCCCTTGAATGGAGTTCTATATGTTTTTAAGAACTTCCTCTGGAGTTCTTAAAAAGATTTTGTCCGAATGATTTCGAAAACAAAAATCCCCTGCCTAGGCGAAATGAACAACAGTTTCGCATTACATAAAGATACTTTTGTCCAGTTTCAACCAAATTGGCTATAAAAATTTTTAGCAGGTCTTTTATAAATAGATTTTCGGTTTGTCCGTCCGTCCGTCTGTGGACACCATATCTCTGCAATTAGTAGTCAAATTTCAAAACTTCTCTTTACATTGAGAAGCTTGAAATGTGGGAATGATGATCCTTCATTTCGTTTTGCTCTTTACAATGCACAATTTCACCGATAGAGGGGGTAAAAGCAGATGATATCGAATTAAAAATACATTTTATTCCATTTATTTGCTTCTAAACATCCGATTAAAAAAATTATTTTACCTTTCTATTCCATTTATATCGAAGACTATTTGAGGTGTAGTTACGCAAAGATTTTTTCCGCTAGGGAGCGTAAGGGTAAATTGCGCCCCCCCCCCCGATATCTCTGCTTCTAAAACTCGGATTTGAAAAATTCTTCCTGCAGCGGATGCAGCTCTTGATGAGCAATCGTTTGAATATAATTTCTAATTTTTGGTAAAAATGGTTTGGCCACTAGGGGGCGTGGCGTAAGTGTTTATTTCTGCTTCTGTTGCAGTTGCAGTAAAATCTGAGCTTCTAAAATCTCGTTTGAAAAAAAATTTGCCGTGGACCGATACCACTCACGTCGATAAAACTTTTGAGAATATTTCATTCTTAAAATAATGTATGGTTCCTCCGCCTGGGGGGATGTAGGCTATATATTATTTTTATCAACAATGTCTCTGCTTCTAAAAGTGCGATTTCATACATTCCTTGTTTGTCTGATAGAGTATCCTGTGGGAAATGTTTTCCATATATTTTTTAAAATGTTTAAGTAATTCCTAGGCTTTCCGCTGGGGGCGTAAAGGTAAATTGCGTTTTCCCCGATATCTTTGCTTCTAAAATTCCGACTTGAAGAATTCTTTCTGTATCGGACACAGCTCCTGAGGGAAAAATATTTTGCATATAATTTCCAATATTTGGTAAAAAATGGTTTGGGCCACCAGGGAGTGTAAGTTTTCATTTGAGCTTCTAATGCATTTGCAGCAAAATCTTATCTCCTGAAAACTTGATAGAAAAATTCCTTTCATGGACCAACACCGGTCACATCGAAAAACCTTTCGTGAATACTTTCTTCTTAAAATAATGGGTTTTTTTTTTGGTTTTTTTTTATTGGAGGTTTAACGACCACCGTGAGCAACTAAATGGACTATAAGCAGTCGCCCGTCCCTAATTTGGGGTCACTGGTTCCAAGGAAGGTAGAGAACCAGTGCCGTAAGACACACACAACATCCATGCCTCACCGGGATTTGAACCCGGACCCCGTTCGGACGAATGATCAGAGGCCATCGCTTAGACCACTGCGCCACCGGGGCGGCAATGTTTTTTTTTTTTTTTTTTTTCCGCCACGGGCGATAAATGCATAGCTTATTTTTGTTCATAGCTCTGCTTCTAAGAGTCCGATTTGAAAACTTTTTTCTTTGTTGGAGAGAGTTTCCGCTGAAAAATAATTCTCGTGTAATTTCAACTTTTTCTTTACGCACAAGTCTGCCACCAGAGGGCGTAAGTTCACGTTTTCGTTTGCAGCAATATTTTCGGAACTAAAAACCTGATTGAAAAATTTCTTTTTCGCTCAGATACTACTACTGACTGAGCAAACTCAGTGTGCGTATTTCTTCCCGAAATAATGCAAAATTTCGCCGCTAGGGGTGCAAATGCTTAATCTGTTTCTCTTATTATCTCTGCTTCGACATGCCTGATTTAAAAAAATATTTCAAAACCGGATGCCATTTATCTTGTTGAACACTTTAGCTAGTATCTGGGGAATTTTGTAGTTCACATTTCTGTCGGTAGGAGATGTTTGCGTACTCAAATTTTCAGCTGTATCACTGCTTCTAAAAACACGATTATGAAATTTCTTTTTTCACTGTATGCAATTCGCTACAACAGATATGTTGAACATTATCCTCTTTAAATAATGCAAATATTTCCCGGTAGGTGCGTAAAGATCAATAACTTTTCAAATACTTCTCCCGGTGTTCCGGGAGAAGTATTTGAAAAGTTATTTTTCCTCATTATAGCTTTTTCTATGAAGAATATTTTTTGCCTATTTTCAATTTTTCCATTAAAAGAAATTCTTCCACTAGCATACGCAGACTTATATCACGTTTCCTTTCCGGTATTTCTTCTTTTAACTCTTCGATTTCAAAATCTTTTTGCCTCTGATACCTTCCTTGTGCTATGAGAAACTTTTTGTGCGCTATTTGTTAATTTTTGTAACATGGTTTTTAGCCGCTAGTAGAACAAGGTAGATGTTTCTATTTGTGGATGTTTTACCGATTGAAAAAACCGGTTAATCGTTTTCCGTACCGGGTTCCATTGTCTTTGAACAGCTCTGATAAATATAATTCGCGTCAGAACGGATTCAAAAGACGTGTTCATTACAACCGAAAATTCACTGTCATGTTTCTTGTTTAACAACTCTTCGAAATATCAGATGATGTGTGTATCAGAATAGTACGCATTATCAGAAAGCCTAAACATCAGAAATGCTCTATCGGTTAAACAGTGTTTGAAGCTTTTCATTCTAAAAAAATTCCCGGCAGTACCTCTACTTTTTTGGTGTCATCAAAAGAGGACATACGCTTGGGATATAAGTTGCGTATATGTTCTTGAAACAATTTTGCTGTACTTATTAATTTTTCGATATACCCTGAAGTGCCAGAAAAACTAGTACACCAGTCTAATACTTTGTCGGTCCCCCACGGGAGCGCAGGACTGCAGAAATATGACGAGGCATGGACTCCATTAGCTTCTGGAAATATGCTGTAGGCAACGCACATCACACTTCCTGCAGAGCGTTCCACAATTCGGGTGTATTCCGAGCTCTCGGATTCCTGTGTTCGATAGCGCGTTGCATGACATTCCCAAGTGTGTTCTATCAAGTTCAGATCTGGGGACTTGATGGGAATGGCAACACCCCAAACTAAGATGAATGCTCCTCTAATCATAATGTGGCGTCCTGACACTTGTGTGGAGGTGCATTGTCCTGTTCGAACAGGCCAAACCCATCAGCTTGAATGCAGGACATGAACGGGTGCACCTAGTCAGAAAGGATGCGCACATAGCGTTGGCCGGTCACAGACGTTTGTAGACGTACCAGAGGTCCTAGAGAAGTCTAGCTAAACTCATCTCATACCATTACGGACACCCCACCAGCCGGTACAGTTCCCTGTTGACAGGCGGGATCCATGGCTTCATGGGGTTTGCGCCACACACGAATCCTTCCATCTGCCCGATACAGTTGGAAAAGCGACTCGTCAGACAAGGCTACTTGTTTCCAGTCATCAAGTGTCCAGTGGTGGTGTTGACGTGCCCAAGCGAGGCGCATAGCTCTGCGTCGTGCACCCATCAAGGGGACTCCAGTTGGGCGTCGGCTCCCAAAGCCGATATCGTGCAAGGTACGTTGCACAGTCCGGACGCTGATGCTTGTTGAGGCTCCAGCATTGAATTCCGATTATACCTGAGAGAGCGTTGCATGCCTATCGCGTGAAACGATTCTTGATAGCCGACGATGATCACGTTCACCCAATGTCTTTTTACAGCCACACTGGTATCGTAGGTTTGAGGTTTTGCCGGAATTCTTGTAGTCACGGTACACCCTTGCAATGGTCGTCCGTGAAAATCCGAACTTCGTATGGCCCATCTCACGAGCGCCAACCATGACACCGCGTTGAAAATCGCTTAAATCGTTATTACTTGTCATTCTCATGCCGAAAACAGCTCTGACAGCTGGCAAGGATGTCTATCGCTTTATATACGCACTGGCGGACGCAACCGAGTACGCGCATAGGTGACGTTGCTATGTATTTTGCATAAGCTCGTTTGTAACAGTTTTTCTGGCACTTCAGTGTATGTTCTTGAAAAAATATTGCTGTGCTTATTAAGTTTTCAATATATACTGCTATAATATAATGTAAATATTTTAACGTATAATCTAGGTTAAAATTAATTTATAAAAATATTTATAACTTTTCTAGACTCCCCTGCATTATTTGTAGCCTCCCCTAGCATTTAGCACTAGCTACGGTCCAGCCCATGTCTCATCTAAGACCCCAGCCTGGGTCCAGCCCGGATGATTAGCCAGACACCCAATCCTCTGAAACCTCGGCCATCGGAGAAGCGAAATTCAAAGCATTCATATTTTCTTGAAACCATGAACGTACGTGTTCCTCTTTATGAATGTCCATGGTGGCATTCGAATAAGCGTTATCTGTATTTTTTGAGAAACACGCTTCTTCCTGTTGATAGCAGAAGATTAAAGAAGTTTGGCAATCCGTTTAACCGAAGACTAAAGTAGTTCTTATTCACACACGAGTCCTTTAAACGTGGTCTCGGAAACATAATTGAGAGAAGGCCTTGAAGTGGTTGGTTACGCCTTAAACCTTTTTAAACAGCATCCATTTGGGTGCTGGCAGTGAAAAATCAGACACAGTTACGCGCGCATTGTGTTTCTTTTGATTTCTGTCTTTGGCTTTTGGGCACCCAGCGATGAAAAACAACGCCGCCATAATTCAATAGATGCAAATTCGGCGACGCCACCAGTCCTTCGCATTTCTCGGGTGCATCCGGCCGTAAATGATTTATTCCGAAGCGCATTCAACCGCGCAAAATTTTCGCCCTCATTTTCTCCCTGCTTTTATATTCTTTAGAGAACAATGGGCCTTTATGACGAACAAGCAGAGGAGCAAAATTATTTGCGCTGAATAAAAATTAACTTCTCAGATTGATGTCGGAATGACGCTAAATTCGTTCTGGTAAACTAAAACTACCTAGTGAGCCACTGCGCGAAAATATCTAGGGAGGAAGAATTCCTACAGCTTGAAGATATAAAAACGTGCGAAATTAATTGTGGAATACGAATTCGGTCTTTTACTTGTGGCGGGGTAATTAAATGGAGCAGACAGCCTCACAGGACGGGAAGCAGTGGAATGATGGTAACGATTTTCCGTTTCCCAGAACACGTCAGTGTTTAAGTTAGAGCATCAAAGGGATCTGCTGAATAAGAATAGTTAGCATAGATAAAAAGGGACGCCTTCTAAAGAAGCGGTTTCAACGAGAGCTCGCTCATCATTCCTTACGCATACGAACTTTGCTGAGGATGGTCTGACTCAGTCAGTTGGAGCCAAAAGTAATTTCGTTAAAAAGTAAAATTGAAAATGTAGTCTCTCGCGAACAATAGAAGGATCGTTATTTAAACTAAAGTATAATAAACAGTACATTAAAATAGAGTGACTGTGTGAAGATCATTTTAATATAATGATATTGATACTTGAAATTAAATGATGAGCTTTCAAAAGTAAAGAAACAAGAAAGATGACACTGAATTCTTCGGTGTAGTGAGCATGCCTTTTGCCTTAGCGACACGAAAAAAGAAATGGCAGGTTTTTACAGGGAAAGAAAAGCGAAAAGGAAATGCATTTATGATCTCTAGATAAAGTCTGCGCACACAGTAAACAAGAAAGATGACACCGAATTTTCGGGTGTAATGAGCACGTCTTTTGAATCCGTTCTGACGCAAGTTAAATTTATCAAAGCTAATCAAAGTCAATGGAACAGGTATGGAAAACATTAGTATCTGACCGAAGAAAGAAGTTTTTCAATCGGGTTTTTAATCCTGCAGATGTTGCTGTAAACGGAATCGTGAGCTTACGCCCTCTAGTTACAGACTTGTTCGTTAAGAAAAATTTCAAATTATATAAGAAAAATTTCGCAGCAGAAACGCTCTCCAACAAAGAAAGAATTTTTTAAATTGGACTATTAAAAGCAGAGATATCGACAAATAAAAGATATGCATCTACGCCCCCTAGCGAGAAAAACATGTATTATTTTAAGAAGAAAGTATTTTCAAAAGGTTTTTCGATGTGAGGGAAACATTTTTTTAACAGAGTTTTCAAGAGCTCAGATTCTGCTGCAAATACATTAAAAAATAGAAATGAACACTTATGCTCCCTGGTGGCCAAGCAATTTGTTACAAATTATATGAAAAACATTTCCCATCACGAGCTGATGCGATACAGAAGGATTTTTCCAAATTGGAGTTTCAGAAGAAGAAATTTTTGGGGTAAACGCAATTAACTTATCGCCCCTAGCGGAAAGTCTATGAATTATTTGAAATTATATGAAACGCATTGTGCACCGGAAACGCTCTCGAGCAAAGAAGGAATTTTCAAATCTGACTCTCAGAAGTTGAGATATTGACAAAAATAAGATATACATCTACGCCCCCTGGCAGAGAAACCATGCATTATTTTAAGAAGCAAATACTCCGAAAAAGTTTAGCGATGTGAGTGGCATCGGTCCATGAATGAATTTTTTCAGTCGAGATTTTAGGAACTCAGATTTTGCTGCAAATGCGTCAGAACCAGAAATTAACACTTACGCCCCCTGGTGGCCAAACCCATTGTTTACCAAAAATTAGAAATTATATGCAAAAGATTTCCCATCAGGAGCTGTATTCGCCGAAGAAAAAAATTCGAAATCGGAGTTTTAAAAGTACAGATATTGGGAAAACGCAATTTACTTTTACGCCCCCTAGCAGAAAATCTATGCGTAATTTGAAAAAACGACTGTACGTAAAATAGTCTTCGATATAAACTGAATCGGAAGGTAAAAGTATGTTTTTCAATCGGATGTTTAGAAGCAAATATGTGGAATAAAATATATTTTGAAATCGATATCTGCCCTTACACCTTCTAGTGGCAAAATTGAACATTGTTAAAAAAAACGAAATAAAGGATCATCGTTTGTACATTTCAAGCTTCCCGACGCAAAAAGAATTTTTCAAATCGGACTAATAGTTGCTGAGAAATGGTGTCTAGAGGCGGACGGACGAATAAACCGATAACATAAGCACGATTTTTTTTTTTACAAAAGACCTGCGAAAAATAAGTGGTTGGAATTCATGGAAAATTCCTGAAAATAACATGCAGCAAAGTAGCCGGTAGGTTTTGTTTTTTAACAAAATATCCGTTTTTAAAATTTCCCGTTTTTTTTTTAGCTTCTGTATTTTCAGAGATTTTTTGTGGTCAGTAATTTCGGTCCTTTCAGAAAAGTCCGCTTAGGGTTTTTCCAAAAATATTTACACAGAAATTTTGCAAAATCGAAAAACCTCAGCTTTTCAGCGTTTACACTTGAGAATCCTTTCGCACTGGTGGGGTTCGTTCCGTGGTCGTTTGGCTTGGCTTAGCAGAAATCGTTCGCCTCAACCACTGAGCCAGGAAGACTCTGCAGTCAGAATCACGTTCAAGTTAAGCTCTAATTGCGCATTTATTGAAAGTTTTCTTGTCACTAATGCGAGTGAATTTGTCATTTTATTTTTTATTGGAACTCATTGTTTTTTTGAAAAAGGTTTGTAATAATTTTATTCTTTCTGTAGGAGGACTACTTATCACAAATTAAGAATTTTTTTTCATCGTGATTTTTCGATGCAACAGAACTTGATATTTTTTAAAACTAACAATGACTTTCGATAATCTTTGAGAAAAGGAAATGTTTATAATACACCGATTTCCATAAATTAAGCAACAAATGGAAAAATCGTGATAACTCAAAAAGTATGAAACCGATTGGGATGAAATTTGGTGGTAAGTTTTATCAGAACAAATTCAACAAAAAACAGTCGTACGAATATGTGATACAAAGCATTTACATTTTGTATGAGTGATGCAAATATGAAAATACAGAAATATAGGTATCAAGATGAAATAGAAAAAGGTATTCAATACGGAATGTGGTTATCCCGAACAGCAATAAAACCCCGATAGCGATGTTCCATGATGTTAATTATGGTGTCTTGCAGTTCCGTGGGCAGCTGCGTTAGGGTGCTCCAAAAACCTTTTTTTTTAAACCGTGCTCCCTGGCCATTTTCCCATTTGTATAGCGTATATGAGATCTCACAAAAAATTTGAATGGAATCGGAGCATTTTAAGCCTTGCCGCCGGTATGTCACTAATTTCCCAAAATGTTCGCACTCCGTGAATGGCTTTGATAGGTAGAAATTAAACAAAAATACAAATTATAGTTGTTTAATTAATTGAATAATCGATACAACACAAATCAAGCTAAAGCTTCTTAAATCTTTTTCAAAGTCTTCTTTTAAAATCAGGAATATTCCGACGGTGATTTTTTTTTTTTTTGATTGGAGGTTTAACGACCACCGTGAGCAACTCAATGGGCTATAAGCAGTCGCCCGTCCCTAATTTAGGGTCACTGGTTCCAGGGAAGGGAGAGAGCCAGTGCCGTAAGACAAACACAACATCCATGCCTCACCGGGATTCGAACCCGGACCCCTTACGGACGAATGATCAGAGGCTAACGCCTTAGACCACTGCGCCACCGGGGCGGCACAGTGATTTTCAACCACCTGAAGAAGAAACTGTCGTTGTTCTTCATCCTTTGTGATGCTTTTGTCAAAACCTTGGATCAGTTGTACTGATCTTTCTGCCAGATCATTCACGACTTTAACGTGACGTACGAACGCTTCGGCTTCTAAATAATCAGGATCCAGACTCCACTGACTTGGTGCCTTTCACCATACTCGCTGGATGCCTACTGTCCTCTATTCAGCAAAGATGTATGCATTTGGTCATCAGCTGAAGTATGATGCCGTCAAATTGAAATTGCTGAAAAGCATATGTCTCTTCAATGCGCTTTTTTATGTAAAAGCATGGTTTTCAGCTCTTATTGGGGTAGATGATCCAGTTAACGATCTTCAACTGTGGCACGATCTGAATGATTACCGCGAATTTGATCCAGACTTTGTGCTGCTATCACGGCTTTGGAAAGACATTTTTGGTATTTGACTGAAGAGATAGCTCCATTCTCATTATTTACAAATAGCCTGTCCCAAGCTGAAAAGCTTCAAATTTCTTGTGAACTTCGCAAAGTAAAATCAGATCATCAATTGGAAAGAGGAATTCCTGTTTTCCCAACGCTCAACTCATCTACTAGGTTGGTGCCCCTAATCGGCCCGAAGTCGTGGTTCATTTTCCAAGCGCGTGGTTTGAATTCTCATTGGTTGAATAAGCCACCAAATCTGTGGAGTTTGAATCCTGATTATTTAGAAGCCGAAGCGTTCGTACGTCACGTTAAAGTCGTGAATGATCTGGCAGAAAGATCAGTACAGCTGATCCAAGGATTTGCCAAACGCATCACAAAGGATGAAGAATAACGACAGTTTCTTCTTCATGTGGTTGAAAATCACCGTCGGAATATCCCTGATTTTAAAAGAAGATTTGGAAAAGATTTAGAAAGCTTTAGTTTGATTTGTGTTGTATCGATTATTCAATTAATTGAACAATTATGCACTGAAGAGCAATTGAATTAGAGACAGCTGGCGTTATGCAAATGTGGCGCTGTAGGCGGCCCTGTAAACGGAAACGACATGACATATGCAGCGATTCGACAATATAACGAGTGATGCGACATGAATCAGTAAGAGTCGGACGCAGTATGGGTAAGACGAAGGAGCTAAGCGCATTTGATCGTAGGCAAATTATCGGAGCCCGACGAATGGTTCACTCCATCTCGAAAGCCGTGCAGACACTGGGATTTTCACGAGCTACTGTGTCACGGTTGCACCGTGAGTACATCGAATCCGGTAAAACCATCCCTGCAAGGTCCAAATTCCGTGGACAACAGCG
Organism: Macrothele yani; assembly: GCA_039090855.1. Lineage (NCBI taxonomy): Eukaryota > Metazoa > Arthropoda > Arachnida > Araneae > Macrothelidae > Macrothele > Macrothele yani. Next base: position 49,124,439 of record CM077004.1, read on the forward strand.
TGTGGATGAGAGGGGTCATCGTCGGCTAGCTCGCATTGTAACATCGGATAGACGGACCATAGTGAAAGAAATCACTCGGCAATTTAACGCTGGTGCACAAAAGCGTGTAAGCAGCCACACCATCCAGAACCATCTCGCTATGGGGTATAGAAGTCATCCTCCCACGAGGGTACCGCTGCTGACCGCACATCCCAGGGTGCAAAGATTAGCATGGGCGCGGGAACATCGCCACTGGACTCTAGACATGTGGGGAAATGTTGCCTGGACTGATGAGTCGAGATTCACGTTAGTACATGCGGATGGCAGGATACGAGTACGGCGCAAACCACATGAAGCGATGGATCCTTCTTGCCAGCAGGGTACTCTTCAAGCTGGTGGGGGTGGCATTCTCGTCTGGTGACTGTTTACGTGGACTGAAATGAGACCCTTGTTACGTGTGACATCATCCCTCACAGTTCAACGTTACCGGGATATCCTGGACGACCATTTGCTCCCGATTATGCGTCTTCAACATCCCACTGGGGACCTCATCCTGCAACAAGACAATGCAGCTCCTGAATCGTATCTGATTGGTTGGATGAACACTCCACCGACGTGACCTCACTTCTTTAGCCAGCTAGGTCACCTGACCTTAATCTCATCGAACACATCTGGGATGCCATCGAGAGAGATGTTCGAGGCTCTGACCCCCCCTCCATCAAATCTTCGTGAACTGTGGGAGCTTGTTCAGGTGTCGTGGATCCGTATAGCTTCCCAACGCTTCCGGTGTCTTGTCGAGTCCATGCCGAGACGAATCGCCGCCGTCATCAGGGCGAAAGGTGGTGCTACACGTTACTAGAAAGGTATCTCTGATTCAATTGCTCTTCAGTGTAATTTACTAATTTGCATTTTTGTTTCATTTCTACCTATCAAAGTCATTCACCGAGTGCGAACATTTTGGGAAATTAGTGACATACTGGCGGCAAGGCTTAAGATGTTCCGGTTCCATTCAATTTTTTTGTGAGATCTCATATACGCTATAGAAATGCAAAAATGTCCAGGGAGCACGGTTTTGAAAAACAAAAAGGTTTTTTTTTAGGAACCCTAAGCTGCGTCCATTGCTCGAGCAAAGCAGTGCGTATCACCTGCAGGCTTCGGGGATGGATGCTCAATGGGATACAGATCGGGAGAGCGTACTGGCTACTCCATACGGACTATAGCCTCCTGTTTCAGGTACTGGTGTACGAGGCGACCTGTGTGAGGTCAGGTGTTATCCACCTGCAGTACAAATGTATCACCAATCGCGGCCGCATACGGACAAACATTAAGATCCAGGATGTCGTCTCTATACTTCTGAGCATTGTGGTTTCCATGTGGCAACACATAGAGGTCGGTACGGCCGCCTAACGATATGCCTGCATACACCAGAACACTACCTTCGCCATAGGTGTCTCTTTCCTGGATATTAGAGGGAAGATAGCGAATACCGGCATTTCTCCAGATCTAAACTCGGCGAGAATCACTATGTAAGCAGTATCGCGACTCATCAGTGAACAGAACGGACCTCCACTCATTTTGAGTCCAGTTCACATGCATTTGTGCCCAATTGAAACGTTCCCTCCGATGGCGGAAAGGTTATGAGCACGCATAACATGGGTTGCCGACCATACAGTCCTTCTGCATGCAACCTTCTGCGTACCACCGAAGCTGTGAAAGTCCGTCCGTCCGGTGGCTGCCGCAAGCACAGATCTGAGATAAGTCTGTGTAGCTGTCCTGTTCCGCCATGCCGAAAGCCGCAAATACCGGTCATACGCGGAGTTTGTCGCCCATGCCTTACCTTCGCTGTACCTTCGGAAAGCTGCACCCGTACCTTGGAAATGCTGACACATTCTGCTGACCACAGAACAATCGACGTTGAGCCACCTTTTGAGGTCCACCTGCCGTGGCCCTGCTTCAATTAGGCCTATCGCTTTGTAGCGCAACTACGCTGGTAAATGACGTCTCAAAGCCATGTTAACGAAATCGCTATCTCGAAATCTTGTCATTCAGAGCCGTACATGAATTGGCGACTCCCTCCGAAGCAGCTGGTTTTAAGCTCTTGAGCATTTTTTATTGGAGGTTTAACGACCACCGTGAGCACCTCAATGGGCCATAATCAGTCGTCCGTCCGCAATTTAGGGTCATTGGTTCCAGGGAATGGAGAAAGCCAGTGCCGTAAGACAAACACAACATCCATGAATCACCGGGATTCGAACCCGGACCCTCTTTCGGACGAATAATCAGAAGTCTTTGCTTAGACCACTACGAACCTCATTTGCCTTCCGTACATTGATGCTGTATGTCTTCACCCGTAACATATGCAAATTTCGTGCAATTTGAACTGTATTTCGCCCAATTATCTCGATTTTTCGGTTTGGTGTTTACTTTGTGAAACCAGTGTATTATTTCACAAAACTCGTAAACACAAAATTTACTCTTGATAGTTATAATAACTTTTGTCTTAAGGACTCAACAGACTGATACATGTATATTGCAATCACTTGTACAATAATTTAAGTTCACGGTTTTTTACGGCAACGCAATATACAATAGTCGGAGCACAAACGTGGGAAGAGGGGAAGGAATATTCGACGCCACAATATCCAAAATTTCAGACGATATGCTATCCACAATACCCGATCTCTCTGCGGAACTTCAAAATCAGATCGCCGCTCCGGTGGCGCAGTGGTCTAAGCGATGGCCTCTGATCATTCGTCCGAAAGGGGTCCGGGTTTGAATCCCGGCGAGGCATGGATGATGTGTTTGTCTTACGGCACCAGCTCTCTCCCTTCTCTGGAGCCAATGACCCTAAATTAGAGACGGGCGACTGTTTATAGCCCATTGAGTTGCTCACGGTGGTCGTTAAACCTCCAATTAAAAAAAAAGTCAGATCCTCCGACAAACGATTGAAATTTAGCAGTTAATCAAACCTCAATCATTCACGCCAATCGCTTATACTACCGGAAATTTTTCGTCGCATGGATAAAGGAAAAAGTGAGAACAAATGTTTCCGTTAATATTGGGTTGACGAAGATAAAATGCCCCACAAAGAACCAGCACACCTGGACGGCGAGAACGGAAAAGTAGAACAACTTACCTAATAAACCCCCTCGGCATCTGTTCGGCAAGGCCATGATCGCAGAACGAAGAAAGTCTTTTGGCTGGAAACCGAAGAAGTCATCAATCGAACGTTGAATCTCGTTCTATGTCGTGAACTGTTTCCCTGCCAGGAAGTGATCCAAGCAAAGAAACAGATTATGGTCTGTTGGAGACAAATCCGGATAACAGGCAGGAGGACGCAATGCTTCATAGCCCAAGACATTTAGTGTCAGCATCGTTCATTATGCGACATGAGAGAGGGCGTTGTCCTCAAGCAGAAGAACACCATGTCTGTTGACCCGGTTGTTTCTCCTGCAATTTACGGTTCATCTGGTGTAATTCAGCACAAGAACGTTCTGCAGTGATGGTTTGGCCTCTTGCCAAGAAACTCTGATGAATTATCCCGGTTGTGGACCACCAGACAAGGAGCATCATCTTCTTGGTGTGTAGGGGTGGCTTAAGGTGCCGTCCAGCAGGCTGTGCCTTGCTTAACTATTGTGCAGATAGTTTCCGATCATCATAAAGGACCCACTTCTGGTCACAGGTGATGATTCGATGCAGTATAGGTTCCTGTTTATTCCAGACAAGCAGCGACGTGCGGACTTCTAAACACCTAGTTTTGTTGGTAACTCATGCGGCAGCAACATGTCCAGCTTTTTTATCTTACCCAGCGCAGCCAGACGCCAATCAGCTATCGTGTGGTGATCACCTACCTCTGCCGCTATCTCACGACATATTTTTCGGGGTCCTCTTCAAACACACGTAACAGAATATCGTCAGGAACAGCGACAGGTCGGTGGGCACGTTCTTCCTTTTGCAGGTCCGTATCTCCACTTCGAAACTTCACTAACCATCGCCGAATGTTCGTTCCTTGGTTGTATTCTCTCCAAACGCTTTGTTAACGTTTCGAGTGGAAATTCCTGCAGAACGGCCCAGTTTAAATTTATACAAGGAGATGACTCTCTAATCCGGCGTCTGCATGTTTCCTTTGCAGGCCACATTATGTCCAAACAAACCACGCCTGAACTTTGTTCTTCACACCCATGCTAGCTATTTATAGTAATTCTGTGACGTAACACCCACAACACTTGTGGGTGGTTCCATTCCGCTGTAGCAGGTTTCTGCTAAGCTTCAAACTTCTACGTTCATTTGTTTCTTCTGAAGGCGAACGGCATATAGACACGAGAATTTTATTATTATACATGGTAGTACGAGGCGTGTTCAGTGAGTAATGCTTCCGCGCAAGTGTCTCGCGCATGACTTGTTTTCTAGCAACCAGTAAAGAAGCAAACGATTTTCTGTCTCATTAGCTTCATTTTATTACGTAATAGAACTCCGTACATCTACTTTTTCGTATTTAGTTGTGTTTTAAATGGATGATTGCTTTTCAATTGTCACGACCGGTGTCAAACAACGATCAGTTATAAAGTTTTTAACTCATGAAAATGTTCCTCCCAAAGAATTCACGCTGGATTAGTGGCAGTTTATGGTTCTGGAACTGAGGAAATGAGCACTGTTCGTCGTTGGGGGAAAAATGAAAGGATAGTGTTGGAATGTTGACCGTAAAAGATCAACCGCGGAGGGAGACGCCCGTAATCACAACTTGCGATTTGAACAGGCAAAAAGACGATGAGCTCATCGCGAAAAATTGAACAATAACTCAGAGAATCATGGCAGGCAAGATGAACATTAGTTTAGGTAGTGTCAATTACATTGTTAACGTTTTACGATACAAAAAAGTGTATGCTCATTGGGTACCGCGTCACCAAACGACTGAAATGAAGAAATCAAGACTTGAAACTCGCCAAATGTTGCTTGCGCGCTATGACACATATGGAACTGATTTTCTCCAAAGCAATGTAACTGGTGATGAGATTTGAGTTTACCATCATGACCCAGAAATGAAAAATCAATCGCTGGAATACTGACACCCATCTTCTCCTCGAGAGAACAAAATTCAAAACTTAAATTTCTGCCGGAAAAAGCATACTTACTCTTTTCTGAGACTACAGAGGCGTTGTTCTTCAGATGTACAAGGTCAAAGGTGCGACAATCAACTCTGAGAGATAAGTATATATATTTCAAAAGTTAAAGCAAAAAACAAACCGCGTGCGTGTGGGGAAAAGCCAATGGTTCTGCAACACGACAACGACAACCCCAACGCCAGTGCTTTCACTTCAGAGGCCGTACAGAAAATCGGGTTTGAAGTTCTTGCGGACCCTACTTAGAGCCCAGATTTGGAACCTTCCGACTTCTGGTTGTTTTCTGCTCGCAACAAACATCTGAAAAGAAATCAGTTCATCTATGACGAAGATTTTCAAGCCTCTATGAGGAAATGGTTCCGAGAAAAACCTGATGAATTTTACAGAGACGGGCTTAACCCTTTAATGACCATAACGCCCAAAACGCCAGTATATGCAAACGACCGTACCACCAGAAGCCCTTGTCTGGAGTGAGTCAGATTTCTTGCCCTTACGTGCCTTTCAAATTTGCATGGCGCGTGAGGGGCTCAGCAGGTGTCACCCTCAGTCACTATTGTTCTTACTAAACAAAGAAGTGAACCAACAGACAGTTTCGGGCTTTATGGTATTTAGGGTGGTGCACGATTTTTGGATCATGGTTGTTAAAGAGTTAAAAAGCTTGTTAAACGTTGACATATCTGTATCGAGCGTGAGTACGACAATGAGGAAAAAGGAAGTACAATATATGAATTAAATTAGATATTTTGAGTTTGGTTTTTGTTTGATACCTTGTCACTGGGCACGTACAGGGGTTGTCCAAAATAATGGAAATACCTCGCTGAAAACAGTGACTTTGGTATGTGCTGCTTTTTGAGTAAAATGAACATGTAGCTACAATTTGTTTTGTAAAAAAGTGTTGCTTATATTCTCAAAGGTCTGTGTGATTGCATTGCCAATCGGTGTTTGCATAATTTCGTTCCAGGTGAAGGCACAATGTGTGACCTGTCGAAGTTCCAAAGAAGGCAGATTGTAGGAGCCCGTCTGGTTGGTGTGTCGGTAACCACAGTGGCACAGGTATTGGGGTAATCGAGAGGTACTGTGTCGAAGGTCATGACAGCATACAATGTTCACGACACAACATCATCTGCGAGACACAACTGTGGAAGGAAAACCAAACTCACTGCGAGAGACAGGAGGACATTAAAGAGGATTGTGACCGCCAGGAGGAAGACCACGGCGACGAAAGTGACTGCTGAGCTTAATGCACATCTCCAAAAACCCAGTGTCGACCCATACCGTGCGAAGGGAATTGCATAAGCACAATATTTACGACAGAGCTGCGATTGCAAAACCCCTGGTGTCACAGGTGAATACGAAACGGAGACTACAATGGTGCCAGGAACATAAAACGTGGACTGCAAATCAATGGAAACATGTTTTGCTTTCCGATGAATCAAGTTTCTCACTATTCCCCACCATTACGTGTAGAGAGCCACCGCAGAAGCCTACAACCCAGACTGTCTCCTTCCTACAGTGAAGCACGTGGGGGCGGTTCCGTAATGGTTTGGGCCATGATCTCGTGGTTTGCAACTGGTCCCATTATCACCTTCAACGGATGGATCACTAGCAGTGACTATGTCACTCTTTTGGCTGACCATTTGCATTCAATGGCGAAGACATTGTTTCCGTCATGGGGATGGCACCTTTCAAGATGATAATGCCCCGATTCACAGAAGTCGAACTGTTCTATCATGGTTTGAGGAACAAGAGGATGAAGTTGCACACCTTCCCTCCCTGGCCTGCAGAATCACCGGACTTAAACATCATTGAGGCCCTGTGGTCTGTGTTGGAAAGCAGAGTACAATCCCGTTATCCTCCTCTGGCGTCTCTCAAGGAATTGGAGCAATTTTTACAGGAAGAATGGTACAACATACCCCTTACCACCATTCAGGACTTGTATGCGTCCATTCCAAGGAGGATTCAAGCAGTTTTAAATGCCAAGGGTGCTTCCGCACCATATTAGGTGCGTAACACCTATTGTTTCAAGGTGTTTCCATTATTTTGGACAACAACTGTATATAAATATGGAGTCAATACTTTCTGAACATTCTCTGTAGTAATAATGCTTCATGACAAAATGTATTTTTTCGATAGTTTTCACGGAAAAGCTAGTTACTCATATAATTATTACCAAAAAGTAGTTTTTATTTTGCAAGTTAAATATTTCAATAAATGAGCACAGATCATTTTATGCCACGACCATTGGTCCTTTCACTATTTTCAATAGCACTATACTCCCCAAAAGAACATGCGAAATACACGAAAATGAAAATCTTCGAGAAGTGCTGAAACCTACGCAAATGTTTTAGTCAGAGCAGAAGGAATGCGAATTCAGAGGAAATGTAAATGTGCAAAGTAAATCACACGCATAAGAAATATTTCAGAACAGTTCTCGTGTTATGCCATGGGAAATCACTTTTACCGCCGTAAATATGCACTGGCAAATCTGTAAACCTATTGAACGGTAGGGCTGTAAACTTGTGATTTATTGCACTACTCCATGCAGTGAAGTAGAAGGCAGTTAAATATGGGAATCTTGAGGCCCATTGTCTTTTACTGAGAAAATGGGTCGTAAATTTTATTCTTCAAGAGCCTCCGCTTCTCAGCTCTCCCGAACCATGTGTTTAATCTTCATGTATCTCTTGTGATCTCCATTTCAAACTCAACGGACCTACATCTGCTGATTAGGTGCATTACTGTATCTATTTCTCTGACAAACCCAGAAAAAAATGTGGCAATCATGAGAAAAACTACGGAGAGATTTTTTGTCAATTCTAAAACGTACCTTTAGAACTCCTCTTGTTTGTGATATATTTTCGATAAGTATAGCATGTTTACAGCAAGAGCGACGGGCTTTACGCATGTCAGTGCGAATATGTTTTGAGAGGCACACATGTAACACACTAACAGTTAAATACGTTGAACGACCAAAAATGTGGCACCCGTTACCAAATTACGCGATTAATTGTAATAACGGCACAGAAATGCGTGGAAAGAATGAATGCAGATGTGACGTATCACTGAGGTGGCACAAGAGTTAGAACGGCAAGTTTCGGCCCACCACCTGCAAGAAAGGGCTTTATTTAACATTGGCGCCTGAACGCAAAATTGAACCTTCTGGCCGTGCTGTTCGAGAATAATGTGTGATGCCACTTCTACACATTGTCTGGAATTAAACTGGAATTCCTTCTTCTATGCTTCGAAAAATGTGTGATATTTATTTCACACATCGCCTGCAATTAATGAAAAAATTCCCTCTTCATCAGTTAGCTCTCTTTCAAGCATGGTTTACTGCTTACCCGAAATCTGCAATTTCGTCGCTCCTCCTTCTCAAGGGGGGGGGGGTATATGTAATGTACTACTGAAGTGACGCAAGAGTCAAAACGGCGGCAAGTTGCACTGATAAGCCCAGGTCGGTGTAGTTCAGTAGAGAGAATAACCGGCTCCGGAGCGAGAAGTCGTGATTTCGAATCTCACCACGGGCGAAAAAGAGTTTCTTTTTACACAGGACACAACTCTCACTCTTCCACTTGATCGCCGACGTGGTTTATTACCCCTAGAAATTGATCACCGACATTCCACTTGATCGCCGACGTGGTTTATTTACCCCTAGAAATACGTTAGTTGTTATTAAAAATGTATTTACCCCTAGAAATTCGTGGTTTATTTAACCCTAGAAATCTCTGGTGGTTTATTTACCCCTAGAAATTTAATTCACTCGGCAACTAGTTAAGTACAATACTAGAAAATCGTAAAAAATTAAAACAGGTGCATGCAAAATTAAACTTGGTGGTTTATTTACCCCTAGAAATTAATTTGGCCACCCCCAGCCTAGAAAAATGTGGCCACCCAGCCTAGAAATTAATTGATTTGCCACCCCCAGCCTTTATTGATTTTAAATGAAGAAAATAAAGCTTCGTTTCTCTTTTATTTAAAAACATTAGTTGGAAAAATCATTTATATATAAAATGTGTAAGTAAGCGCCCGTAAGTAATGGGTCCTGTATGACAATTTGTCGCGTAATGATCAATATATCGACCGTATTTTTACATTATATATAAAATGTGTAAGTAAGCGCCCTAATGTGTAAGTAAGCGCCCGTCCCACATTGGAAAAACCATTGATTTTGAACATACAAAAGCAAATTAATTAATTAGGCTATCCCCAGCCAAGAAATTAATTTGGCCACCCCCAGCCTAGAGAAATAATTCGTGGTTTATTTACCCCTAGAAATTAATTCGTGCTTTATTTACCCCTAGAAATTCGTGGTTTATTTACCCCTGGAAATTCGTCTTCCACTTTATCGTCGACGTGGTTTATTACCCCTAGAAACTGATCGCCGACGTGGTTTATTTACCCCTACAAATTCGTCAGTTGTAATTAAAAATTTATTTACCCCTAGAAATTCGTCAGTTGTAATTAAAAATATATTTACCCCTAGAAATTCGTGGTTTATTTGCCCCTAGAAATCTCTGGTGGTTTATTTACCCCTAGAAATTATTCTTCCACTTGATCCCCGACGTGGTTTATTTACCCCTAGAAATTCGTCAGTTGTTATTAAAAAATGTATTTACCCCCTAGAAATTCGTCTTCCACTTGATCCCCGACGTGGTTTATTTATCACCAGAAATTAGTCAGTTGTTATTAAAAATTTATTTACCCCTAGAAATTCGTGGTTTATTTACCCCTAGAAATTCGTGGTTTATTTACCCCTAGAAATTATTCTTCCACTTGATCCCCGACGTAGTTTATTTACCACTAGAAATTCGTCAGTTGTTATTAAAAATGTATTTACCCCTAGAAATTCGTGGTTTATTTACCCCTAGAAATCTCTGGTGGTTTATTTACCCCTAGAAATTCATCAGTTGTTGAAATCCATTAGAGGAAAAGTATTGGATGTGTGCAAAAGTTCTACCCGTTTTTGTAACAGATGCAAATTGCGATCGGAGTAGTTACGTCACAGATGAGACGCTGCGATGCTGAATTTTCGGCCAATAACGCGTGGAGCGGTAGAGCTCATAGAGGCATTAGGTTTGTCCGAGTAACTCATTCGTAACGGAAATCACGGACGGTGAAACATGGCATAAGGTAAGGAGCACATCAAACATTGTTGACTGTACGAGTTCGATAAAGGCAGTTCTGAAGCCGCGGCTTAACGCAACATCTGTCAAGTGTATGGGGAGGATGCAGTTGATGTTAACACATGTCGCCGTTGGTTTCGGAAATTTCAGGACGGAGACAGAAGCTGTAAAGATCAACCACGTTCCGGACGTCCATCCGATTTAAAGAACCTGGTAACGATTTAAAGAACCTGGTATCTGCAAGGATAAGGAACGTCCCATTGGTCTTAAAACCACGATAACCATTCAGATTGTTCAAGTCTACCATTAGGATGAACGAAGATAAAGATCCATAAATTTGCAATGCCTGCTTAGCATTTGATAGTTAACAGGGTTTTTTTTTATTTATCACCTTAAGGCAGTTTTGTAGGGAAAGAAAACCTTCGCCGTAGTTGTGGTTTTTGATTCCACTTTAAAATGTCTGTCATGGCTTCTCTGTAAATGTCTGTGCATGCTGTAAAAACTCATTTCCAGGAACTAATCGAGGAGGAATTGTAAATTTGGAACAAAGACTTCTTTCATGAGGCTTCCGCAAAATTGATAAACTCGAAACGCTACGAATAATTTATTACCTGATCCACCATTCTTGTGATATGATCCCAACTTGAAATGGAAAAGGGAAGGAATCGATTACCATCTTGTTAAATGGCCTCTGAACGAAACACAGAATACCGAGTTCGCAACTGAGAAATCCTAACTTCCTGGTGCCTCCGTCAAGCTGAATGTTTTACAAGCCCATTTCTGTGGTTCCACCATAAAGCTATTGTACTCTGAGAAGGTTCAGAACATTTACAGACCAAAGTCTAGAACGTACGAATTCTACCTTGAAAGAAATGTGTTATCTACTTCTCACTCGTATAAGCCTTGCAGGCGAAGTTGATACCTATGTTCCTAGATAAGGAAACAAATTTGCTCACACAATATCACCCTAATCTTTAACTGTCTACAAAGTTTTTATGGGATAATTTTACAACATAATCTTTTATGATCAGAAAAGCACCGTAGTTTAAAAACTATCGAAAACAACAGCTAAAACTTTAGACTGTCGAAAACAGAGATTCACTCTCATTAGTCACAAAGAATAATTTTGTGCATCTTTTTGAAGTGTTTTGAATTTCTTAATTACGTTAAATGCATGTACCGTTCGACATTTTTAGCTGCATCGCATAACTATGTTTTTTCGTCTGAAGTTCTTAGCTATGTCAAATAGCTGCGTGAATAGTTTATGATTCCTAGATACATCGAATATCTTCATGTACCATTTTAAAGTTTTAAATTGTAATCTGCTTAGAATAGCGGCTTGCTTTCTTTGCAACTCTTGGCTTCATCGGTAATTACACGAGTCACTTATAGTAAAGTTTGAAATTCTGGACCACATGACTGCATGTAAATAAGTTTAAGGAATCACGTGCGCGTCTTTAAAAATCAGGATTCTTCACAGGTGCATGTACTGTATTCGCTACTAGTTAGCATTCTAATCCTTATGTTCATGCGTATAAAGCAAATGTGTATTACGTTGCTCATCATTTATTAATGTGCCTGACTTTTGATTTGAAGCAATGTAGAATACTTTCTTTAGAAATATAACATTGAAAAACATTTGGTTGAAAAAGTTTTCTTTATTAACTCGTGGTCCTATCGTGAATATTTGGGTTATAATTAAGTTCCAGAAACAAACTTTAAAAACTTTCAGTTTTATCGTCCACTGTGAAATATATTTCACCTTGTAGAAGCATTCGCTGTCCATCCGAAAGCTTAAGTTAACTTTGAGAAGACAGCAAAAACATCGATACTGAATATTTCAATGATTCGATCTTCAATTTCGAATACGGTTAGTAATTTTAAATAGGGTACCGAATATTGTGTATAGTGAAGTTTTGCTTTCGAGGAAATATAATTAAAAGCGTTACCGCTTTTTTCAGTGTGCTTTCCTGCAAATGGAAAGTTTAGAAAGTGCGTTTAGTGTTAAGCCAGTGATATTCACAATGGTCGGACATCAACAACCCACGAAGCTAAAGACTGCTCACTGAATACTTTATTTTATTCAGACAGAAAGCATACAACCAATTTTAGAAGGCAACTTAAAAGTTAATTTTGACCTAACCTTATAAAAATTACGAAGGGGAATTAAAAAAAATTGTGCGAATATCTTTCCCTTTGCATTTTGTTGGTAAATACGAAACATGCAAATCAAATATAAAGTTCTAAAATACAGAAGAACAGTCGAACTCGTTTAAAATTAGAACGACTATAAAATGCTACCTCAGGTTTGTCCCTCACACTTCGTGATGATGATAGCAGTTTTGGTAAGAACCTGGTGGGTGGACCGCGTTTAGGTTGACAAAAAATGTTCGTTAGAGAGATGAAATTTTGCGGTCGGTAAGAGGTATGAAGCGTAAAATTTTAACGAATGCAACAAGCAGACTTAATATATACACTATATTGACAAAAGTCACCGGACACCTAGAAGAGAAACACAACATAGCATTTATTGACATACATTAGTACGGTGTCAGTCCACCTTTGGCCTTAATGCATGCACTGACTCTTCGAAACATGCTTTCGACAAGGTTTTGGAACACAACGATAGCTATGCGCTTTCATTCAGTACATAATGCTGCCGCTAACTGTTGCTTAGTAGTAGGCTTTGGTTCCAAACTTCTTATGCGGCGCTCTAATTCGTTCTGTAGGTGTTCTATGGGATTAAGATCAAGTCTCTGTTCTGCCCAGTCCACCCACAATATGGAATTATCGCCAAATCAGTTCTTCCTGTATCGCATACAAGATCTGATGGGGAAAAAAATCACATAGTTTTTAATGTTTGGTAAAGAATGGTTTGGCCACCAGGGGGCATAAGTTTTAATTTCTGCTTCTGATGTATTTGTAGCAAAATCTGGGCTCCTGAAAACTCGACTAATTTATTTTTTTTCTTGGACCGATACAGCTCATATGGAAAAACCTTTTGAGAATACTTTACATCCCCTGGTGGGAAAACCATACAAAATAATGCATGGTTTTCCCACCAGGGGACGTAAAGTCACATCTCATTTTTGTCGGTATCTCTGCTTCTAAGAGTCCGATTTGAATTTTTTTTTTTTTTCTGTGTTGGAGAGTGTTTCCGGTGCGAAATGTTTCTCATATAAATCTATGTTTTTCTTAACGAACAAGTATTCAACCAGAGGGCGTAAGCTCACGATTTTGTTTAGAGCAATATCGGAAGGATTAAAAACCCGATTGAAAAAGTTATTTCTTCCGTCAGATACTATTGTTTTCCATACCGGTTCAATTGACTTTGAATAGCTTTGATAAATTTAATTTGCGTTAGAACGGTTTCAAAAGACGTGCTTATTACACCCGAAAATTCGGTGTCAACTTTCTTGTTCTTTTTTGAGAACAATGACACTTTACATGTTGTTTGAAATGCACTAACTGCAAAAGAAAAAAATTTAAGTGGTCTTAAATTGGAAATTAATGAACCAGCCGGTAACTACAGATTATCTTTGTTAAAAGGGCAGTAATTAGTGATACAATTGTCAGCACCATTTTTTTCTTCACTTCGGAATTTCTATCCTTATATTTTAATGTGCTTTCAAAAATATATTAAATGTAGTATGCATTTATCTTTGTTACATCTCTAATTTGCTATGCAGCACCCGCATGCTTTTCTGTTTACGAATATTACGAGCAGTGGTGTACCGATGATTTCTTTATCGGGGTGGCCCAAACTAGTGAAAATGCAAGTAAAAATGCACCGGAGAAAACATTTTCCAAAACATTTGGAAGCAATAAAAAGATCTCCGCCACATTAAATTGAATTCCCAATTATTCGGAAAACATACATAGTAGATTCCTGTTAACTGGGCTAACGGTTAATCGAGGCAGTTGTTTATTTGAGACAATTCTTGAAGGACATCCCAAATTATCTCTTTGGGATAAAGCTTCGTATAATTGGGCCAAAGTGTTTTAGTCCCAGTGTATCCTAATTAACCGGAATCTACTGTATTTAAAAACATATATAAATATGTATATTTAAAAACAAGCGGCTAGTAAAGAAAGACCCAATGATTCCTCATGGGAAGAGCCCGGGCCCTTGGGTCATACCCTCTGAGAGCGCCGCTGGTAAAGACTAACTTTAATTGCGATCAAAATTAACCGGTTTCATGGCCTTCGCTATATTCGAGTTTCATTGTATTTTTAGGAAATTTTTCATTAGATGAAAACACACTCTCACCCATTTCTATGCATTGTGTCTCTGCATTTAACATCCACCGCAGAAGAAAGACGAGGTATTGCGCAATACTTTTAGTCCCAAACAACAGCAGCACAAGTAACATTTTTATGTAGATGTATGCTACATATAATTCCTACACTCTAAAATAATTCGAATATTATGTATGTCATTTGATGTATCTTTCCATAACAAAATGTTCTGCGTGGCTCTTCGGCTGTACGTATAAGGATGTAATGCGTAGTCTGTAATCTGTGATATTGCGTCGTTATACAGGAGAGATTTGATTAAGTTCCTAGGCTAAGCAATAACGGACGGACTTTGAGAAATCTTTCCAGTATTCTATCAGCTTTTAGAGCAGCGGTTCCCAAACATTTTGAGTCGCGGAGCACTTTTCAGGAGATAAATTCATCACGAAGCACTATGGTCACCTTTATGACAAAAGCACGTACACTGGCGGAAAGTGAAAAAAGAACACCAAGAAAGAGACGTCTGATACCAACGAAATTTATACAGCATAATAACGGAATACAGAGGATAACGTGATCAAAACATTATGGCATAATACAGCTGTATTTGCTGGTAAACTGAAAAATAACATTTCCATGTAACATGGTTAGTACGAGGTTGAACCGCCATGAACTGCGTCACACTGTGCAATTCTGGCATGGAGTCTGTCGTACAGATGTTGGATGTAAGTTTGGGGTATTGAGTTCCAAGCATCCTCAACCTGGACGCGTATATCGGGGATGGTCGTGGCTGACCGTGGAGACCGGATAAGTCGTTGTCACATAAAATCCTACACGTGCTCAATGGGGGACAAATCCGGTGAACGTGCAGGCCATGGAAGTTGTCTCACACCCTAAAGTGCATGTTGCGTTGCACGTGCCGTGTGTGGGCGTGCGTTATCTTGCTGGAAAACACCACGATGGACCGACCTTACAAATGGCACAACAACGGGCTGAATGATGTTGTTGATGTAGGAGGTGCTTTTTAACGTACCCGGTACAAACACTAGTTGTGTACGGGAGTGATAGCTGATCACTCCCCACACCAGGAGACCAGGTGTAGGCCCTGTGTGTGGCTGGCGGATGCAAGAAGGGTGGAGGCGCTCCCCTGTGCGTCTGCGAACACGCATACGGCCATCGGAGGCTCCCAAGCGGAATCTGATTTCATCGCTGAACACGACAGATCGCCATTGCGTTCTCCAGTGCAGACGTTGGCGACACCATTACGGCCGTTCCTGACGGTGGGCTGGAGTCAGAGGTACACATGCCAGAGGAACACGTGCACGTAGTCCTGCATCCAGTAGACGGTTGCGGATTGTTCGCACAGTTTCCTCAGGTGTAACGACAGCTCGGATTTGGGTCGAAGTGGATGTTCTGCTTGACAACGCCGCTCTTGTTATGCGTCGATCGGTCCGCTCATCAGTCCGTCTGTGACTCCTGGTTCCACGTCTTCTCGTGTGGAAATGTTTTTCGGACTATCTACGCCACCATCGTACCACCACCGATACTTACCGTCCAATTCGCTCCGCAATACGACGATACCACCACCCGGCCTCGCAGAGTTCGACTAGACGACCTCTCTCAAAGTCCGATAACTGCTGAAATCGTACACGTCTTCCATCTCCAGGCATTGCAGCTTCTTCAGGGTCTTCGCACGTGTCCGTACGCCGCCGACTGATTACATTCACTTCGTCGTACTCCTTAAATACCACCGACAATAATTTGCATATTATGTCGTGCTGTGGCGTAAGCGCTCATCAGTTGGTCCCGAAATTAACATCACACCTACGTACACTTGCCCCCATTAACATATGTAAATTTCATGATCGTCCACCAATTCCTTCTTGGCGTTCTTTTTTCACTTTCCGCCAGCGTATATGCATTTTTGGCTAATTTTACCTAACTGCATTTTTCAAATTGTTAGTCGATATTTTATCTATAAGAAAAAAAAATCGACTAAATTTTGATCTAAACTTAATGTTTCCCATTGAAAGTCACTAAAAATTGGAACTTTAAATATCGTTTTCTCAAAACTTCAATTTTGCGCATATGTGTCTTTGGCATAAGGGTGACGATATTTTTACCTAGCACCTACATACGCACTAAACCGAATGACAATTATAATGAATTCCGCTTTCTTCTACTAATGCTTCTTCTAATGCTTGTTGTTTGTTAATTATATCATGAATAAACTTGCCTGCTAGTAGTGTAGTAATAATAATGAACAAGCTTTTAACTGCTAGTAATGTTGTAGTAGTAATTAAGATGAATAAAGTCTTAATGCTGGTTGTTAATAATAACAACTAATGAAATAAACCTAACAGCCAGACAGAGATCTGACAAAACTATGAACTGAGAAAAACGTACTTACAACAAATTCTTTATTAGGGAAAGTCCTGGTATCCTCCAACATACAAGAAGCTCTACTCACATAAACGAAGATCTCTTTACACATAAAAGCTCTCTCACGTAACACAAACAAAAGCTCTCCTCCACATAAACAAACGCTCTCTGGCACATAAACAACAGCTCTCTTAGGTATCGTTGAACGCGCCTATTTATACTGGCTACCACCACGTCATGACTTACACTCATTGCCAGATCTCATTCAGCGGGAGAAATAACATCTCGTTCAGTAAGAAGATAATTTACATAGGAAAATAAAATAACCAGAGATAGTAAAAATCAAAAAGGAAAGTGAATCTAGAGTATACGTTACACAATGTTATTGACGGTGGGAGGTAGTTTTAATCATTTGGGTATATTAAACATCAAGTTTTATTTCATTCGAACTCTTAATTTTCTTCACTAATTTCAGAGAAATAAGGAACTTACTTAACAACATAAACGAAAAACAAGTAAAAACATAAAATAAGGCAACACATTTGAGAATGAATTCAAAGCAGGTATTGTAAATCCAAAATATGTAACCCACATAGATATGGTATTTAAAACCCTTTTGACAGTGCAAAACCAAAAATGTCACTTGGCATCGAAAACAAACGATAATGCATAGCCCGGAAACTTAGATTCTGATCAGAGGGATGGGATTGTTTTGATATGCAGAACGTGTCTATATCAGGTTGAATTCGGGACTGCTGCAACCGAATATCTGGCCCTGCATTGAGACTGCTTCTGTATTTTGTTTTCGTAGCCACACAGGCAGAGAATCCTGATTCACATAAGCAAGTTGTTGCAAAGGGCAGAAGGATGATTTTCGCTTTATCTGACAAAACTTTAAATTCGTCTTTTAGCTGACACCAAAATTCGGATAGTGACTTCTTAGTTACAAAATTCTTTTTTATCGCAGAATCGGATGTCAAATCAATCAAACACTCATACTGCTTCGATGTCAGACAGACTGGATTTTCCGACACAGCAGAATATCGGTTTGCAACCCAAACGTTTTCTTTAATTGTTTCGTTGAGCTCTTCCGAAAACTAACAGTCGAAACTATTATATCAAGCAAACTTAGCAGGTAAACGGGATACTCATTTAAGATAAACTATATTGACAAAGGTCACCAGAAACCCCTTCAAAAGCAAATGTACGGATCCGCTGCGTTGTTAAGATGCGCGGTTCAGCTGCAAACGGAATAAAAACAAGCCTGCAGCTGACCGCGATTATATCGGTTGAGCGAAAATGTCTCGGAGGGGAAGAACTGACTTTGAGAAAGGAAAGATTGTTGGGTGTTATATTAGTGCGTCGCTCATAAAAGAAACCAACAGGCGTTTAAACGTACCCAAGTCAACTCTTTTGGATGTACTGAACTAGTGGAAGACACATAGCGTGCCTGAAGCAGGAAAACGTACCTGCAGACCAAAGAAAATAAGTGATAAAGGACGTCTAAGCCTCACGAGAGTCTTTATAGCTAATCGACGGAGTATTGTACAAGACCTCAATGTACGGGTGGGTAAAAATGCTGGAACCTCGGTATATACACGTAACATTCGCAGATAACTTCATTTCATGGGTTACCGTAGTCGTGCCGCTGCTTATAAGCCTTTCATCTCCACTCAGAATGCTACTCGTCGTTTAGCATGGTGTAAAGAACATTTATCGTGTACCGTAGATCAAAGGAAATGGGTCCTATAGACTGATGAATCCAGATAGACAATCTATCACTCTGATGGCTGTGTGTGGGTATGGGGGCTCCGGGGGAACGCTACTTACCACAGTATACTGTTCTTATGGTCAAGTTTGGAGCTGGCAGTATACTAGTGTGGGGGTGTTTTTCGTAGTATGGTCCCGGCCCATTGGTTATCATGGACAAACCTGTTAACCAGCACATCTAACTCGATATTCTGGACAATTATGCCCTACCAACTCTGTGGCAATACTATGGAACTGAGCCTTGTTGGTACCAGCAGGATAATGCACCGAACCATAAAGCAAGGACTGTTACGGTGTGGTTTGACGATAATTCCGTATTGTGTGTGTACTGGCCAGAACAGAGATTTTATCTTAATCCCATAGAGCACCTATAGGATGAATTAGAGCGCCGCATAAGAAGTTTGGAACCAAGGCCTACTACTAAGCAGCCGTTAGCGTCAGCATTATGTACTGAATGGAAGCGTATACCTATCTGTGTTTTCCAAAACCCTGTCAAAAGCATGTCTCGAAGGGTCAGTGCATGCATTAAGGCCAAAGGTGGACCGACCCCGTACTAATGTTTGTCAATAAACGCTATGTTGTGTTTCTCTTCTAGGTATCCGGTGACTTTGTCAATATAGTGTATCTCCAGGTGTGGCTAAATCTAGTTCTTCTCTAAATTCTTTTTCCGTTGGAAAGCTGTCTAGATTTCGATTTGTCATTGATTCTGCCCAAAGATTGATTTTCTTTTTAAACGCTTTTACTTTATCCCTGGAGTTAAAAACAGTTACTGTTTTTCTTTGAAGTGAGAGACCTAAGTTATTAACCTTTTTAAAATATTTTTGCTAAATACGCCAATTTCATGAACCAACGCTCATCGCACAACCTGCCTCTCAAAGCGAAGTCGTTGTCAATCAGGAAGGCTCAGACTTCACCCCTCATTTCGAAGAGCCGAGTCAAACTTTTGCCGACAGAAAGCCACCTTCCTTCTGTGTGGAAAAGTAAAGTCGTATGCAGATTTCCCATGTCATTTTCAATCTGCTTTTATTCTTAGGTCGTGATTCGATAAAATTAATAATTTTCACTCTTTCATGCAAGACTTCTTCTAGGGAGGGTGGCAATTTTTTTACAGCAAAGGCATGGTGGTGGAAGATGCAGTGAGTACTGCTACACTCCTTGACGTTTTGTTTTATTTTTGAGATAACACCTGACGTCTTCTCAATCATGACCTTCGCGCCGTCTGTGCACACATCAACGCAGTTATCTCAGGGGATGCCATTCACGGTGAAAAATTCACCTATTGATTTGAAAATTTCAGCGCCACTTGTGTTAGTCGGTAACGGCTTGCAGAGAAACAGAGCCTCTTGAAAAGACTCCAAGTACTGGTAGCGCACAAATACTATTAAAAGTGTCAACCCGGCCACATCCGTTGATTCATCCATTTGGAGCAAAAATTTAGTCTCAGTGCATTTTATTGTGAAAGTAAATTGGCTTTCATGTCCTCTGCTAAGTGCCCGATTCGTCGCGAGATTGTGTAATTTGACAACGGAAATGTGCCTACTAGTTTCGTGGCTTTTCCTCCAGCATACATTCAGCTACACTGGTGTGCAAAAATTAAAGACAAAGAGGAGAAATTAGCATAACAGCGGAACGAGCAGGTAGAACGGACAGAAATACCACTCAGGAGATAGACTAGGGTCCGGTACGGTAGGGCATGCGCATATATGCAGCATGACGGGGTGGGGAGTGTCGGAAGGGTATAAAGCACACGGGCAGTGTACACTCAGCAATTTGGTGAAAGCTATTGCACGGTGTACATCGGTTTGAACGACGTCGGGTTGCTGCCACCGTGTGATATGGCCAACAGGCAATCCAGTAGACGACATCTGGATGACTTTACCCGACGTCGTGTCATTGGGAAGTTGGAAGAAGGTCGAAGTGTGACTAGTGTGGCCGAGGAGTTCGGAATCGCTCACAGCATCGTTTCACGAGCTTGGAGAGCATTCCAAACGACAGGAACAGCTGTCCGAGAGTTTAGCAGTGGTCGTCCACGAGCAACCACGGCGGCGGACGACCGGTATATTGTCCTACAGGCGAGAAAAGACAGGCGGCAGACAGCGGGAGAAATCACAAGGCACATGCAACAGGCAACTGGACGTCCGTTATCGCGTTTTACCGTGGCCAGGAGGCTGCACAAAGGTGGTCTATTTGCACGACGACCAGTACGTTGCGTGCCATTAACGCCTGCTCATCGGAGACGGCGGTTTCTGTGGTGCCAGGAACACAAGAACTGGACACATCAGCAATAGGGTCGAGTTCTCTTTACGAATGGCAGCGATGATGATGATGATGATGTTGCTGGAAAATGAATAGTTGTACATCTCTCTGAATCCTGTAAATACAGTATTTGAAATGTGTGTTTATTTGACCACAACTGGTGTTCTGTTTAAATCCTATTAATTTGTTATTTTTTTTAAAATAAGAACAGAGACAAAAAATATTTGCACTAAATTTTACAAAACTATACGAATATTTCGTTGATATCTTTAACACAATAAAAAAATTAATTGATAATGCAACTTGTAAATTCGTAAAAAAATTCTATGACAATCTGTTTTATAGAAGAGGAGTTATTTATTTTGATCAGCTAGATTTGTGTTTGGAACCACTGTGCGTCCTAGCAAAATTTGGCTTCCTCTCGACAACCCCCCTTAAGGGGAATTTGTTGCTATTGACGAGAGCTTTAAAATGAAGTATAATGCAATGGGATGTAATCTCTACCTATCCTAGACCAAACGTTGCCATTCCCCCTCACGAACACACTTGCGATTTAGCTTTTCTTCCTATCTTGAGATCAGATTTCAGATGCGCATGCGCAGAGAGACTCGTCATAATTGATCGGTGTCAGGCTCTTTTCTTACGTTCGTATAAATCTGAATAGCATATAGTAATAACAATAAATATTGTTTTCGGAAAACCAAACAGTCGAAATATTTATTATTGCCGCCGCCATAGATTAATGAACATTTACTTTTATGACTCACATATCTCCTTTCATTGGTTTCACGATAAAAACATTCTGTAACCCACCTACCCGTACTGCTCATTGTCAGGAATTGGTAAACCTTAGTGTTTGTTGTTATGATTCAATTCCACGTAGTATGCACTGGTCTTTGGATCTTAGTCGTGAGTGACGTGAATAAATGCAATGTGTTGTGCGTAAATAAACGTATTCTCTCGAATCACACGTTTCATTTCCCACCCACCAAGATCTTTGCATTCGAAAGATTCATAGCATAAATTATCTACAAAGAGCACTAAGGTAATCTATACATTGTTTTACGTGTCTGTATAGTACACTGGTGGACAAATGCTGAGTGACAAACATGAAAGTTGGTATATGCCACTTGAAGAGTGATTGCTCAGGCAAGTGCAGACGTCATGATGATAAGAAGTAAAAAAGGTATTCTTAGGTCAACACAAAAAATAGTTGCACGCAGAAGGAAGCAACCGACAGGAATAAAACTTGGTAGGTTTGACATTGTAAGACATGCAAATGATTCAAGTATCACGTTCGGCTGCGTATGTGATGCAAGCAAGGAAGAGTCATAGCGCTATGCCTGACCGGCTATATAAGGTCGTCCCGTTGCGCGTGCTTGCCATTCTGACTCGTGCTGTTGTGTTATTTGCATCCATTGCAAGTGACGTATGCGTCGGAGAAAAGTTCGGAAGCAATTCGAGCAGTTCGAGGAGTTCGAGAGGGCCGTATCGTCGGGCTCCGAGCAGCGGGATGATCTTATCGCCGTATGGCGTGCCATACCGGTCGTGCGGATATCACCATAGCACACTGTTGGTGACAGTGGATAGAATAAGACACGCAACCGTTACAGGAAGGGTCTGGGAGACCTAGACAAACCACGGAGAGAGAGAGAGAGAGAGAGAGAGAGAGAGAGAGAGAGAGAGAGAGAGAGAGAGAGAGAGAGAGAGAGAGAGAGAGAGAGAGAGAGAGGACCCATGGGTTGTTCGACATACACGGAGTGGCCCAGCAGCCACGATTGCGGATATTCAGCGAGCATTGGAGCCCTCCATGCATCGTCCGATTAGTGCCAATACCATTGGCAGAGGATTGTACGACGTAGGACTGCACGCACGCAGACCGTTACGATGACTGCCCTTAACACCACTGCATAGTCGCCAAAGACGGCAATTGTGTCATGCCAGACTGTCATGGAGCCACTCAGAATACCAATGGGGGATCTTCAGTGACGAGTCCCGCTTTTCTCTTGGAAAAGACGACCACCGAATCCGTGTGCGTGTGTGTGGGGGGGCACTGTGGTCAGCGCCAAGAATAACAGTTTCTTCGTCACACGTCCAGAAGGCCTAATGTCATGGTAACACTAGCTGATGACACTACCTGCACCGTCAAAGTGCTGACTTCGCAGGGAAATGCGGAACTCTCTCGAATAGTTTTTGGGATAGATGGTATCCCTAGCCGGCGTTCCGACAGTCAGCCTGTCAGTCACCGGAAACCACGGTCTTCTACTCGGACAGATTCGGTCTAGAGACCTGTGGGGATCTGCCTCCCCCACGGGACTGGTATCTTACACCCCCTGTCACAACCCGTGTGTGCGACGTGCTATGGGCAGTCGGGGCAAGCAACTTTTTTAAAATATCTCATCTCGTGGCCGGGAGATCGCCCGCCAACGCGAGTTTTTTGGGACTACTGTCCTTTATTTTGAAACTCAACACATTTACAAAAATTTTTCACTATGAGGGTCGCATGCACCCCTCTCACAATAGTCAAACAAACAATCACATTACAACATTGAATTATTTACATTGTTCACAGCTCTAGGGCCAGAGCTGTGTTGTTGACCCCGGGCCAGGGTCAAATCAAACACTTTGGTCAGTCGACCGAGAAACTCATTATTGAGAGTTACGTACCTCCGAGGGTACTTCCATTTGTCAACCATAGTTGACCCGACTCTTTCTTTGCTCAAGTTCCCTAACAAGACTAGGACATGTCTTGCTGAAGCTGGAGTGAGCAACGTCCAACTTCAGTCGGAACTTGGCATTCGCAGCGGAGCAGTTGCTGCAGTTCGGTGCGGCTGCACACCGGTGGTGCTGGTGCCCAACTTCACCACAATTGCCGCACCTTGCATCAGTCTCGGGGCAGTTGCCTCGGAAATGGCCGAACCCATTACACCGAAAGCACCTGACCTCCCTCAAAATTCCTTTAGACGGAGCACTGACCAACCCAAGTTCAGTGTCTTCCGCCTCACCAGGTGCTTGAAGGCCTTGGGTTCCACGTCTGCCACCCAGTGGACCCTACCTCCCTTGCACCTAATGGGAAAACAGGCTTTGAACCCGTTCTCGAGCTCTGGGTTCTGCCCACAAACCATCTGCTCGAACTCTTTCCCGGAGAGTCCCTCGTCGACACCGTACACAATCAACCGAGGGTTTCTCTTCCGTGGGGCCGTGGGTAGTGTGCAATCCTTGGTCAGTGGATTGCTTCTCAACTCCTGGGCAAGGCGGTCGAGCTCCCCGGGATGGGAACACTCCACGGCGACCCCTCCTTTCCTTATACTCCGTAAGCTCTTGACCCCTATCTGCAGTTTTGTTGGGTTCACTGCAGTTTTTAGGGTTTTCTTTGTGTCCTCTGAGGACGCACTCTCAACTGTCGGGTAGACTAAGAGCACGTGTCTCCTGTCTACCGACTTACCCTTCTTCTTTCTACTCTCAATCGGGGCGGGCGAAGGCCCTTTCGCCTTGATAGCCCCCTTCCTAGCCACTTCGGCGTAGGAAACCACTTTCACATCGGCCTTAGCGCCCGATTCCTCCCTCATGGATAGCATGCCCTCGACATAGGCCACCCGTGCTGCTTGCTCAAAACAAGCATCGCTAATGCTGCTCAAGGCAGCAAACACCTTCTCCCTCACTGAGGAAGTGACCCGTAAGTCCAAGATCACGGACTGTACTTCCGAGGTGAGTTGGGAGATGCGTTTCAAAAACAACTCCTCGGGTGTAAGCACCGGGGGTGTCCCGGGATGCGTACCTCCCACCGAAGGTACCTCTGGGCACCCCGAGGACGACCCCTCAGGAGCCCGAGATTCGGGCTGGGGTCTTGTTTTCCCCTTCCTTGCCATGGGCGGAACTGGCAAGGGGGTGCTCACACCCTTCGTAGGCGTAGCGGCTTTAGAGCCTCTCGCCTGGGGAATCGTCTTCGACAGTTTTCCCCCAGTAATGGGCTCTACCTTCCGGCTGCTCTCGGAAGAGGGGCTAACCCCTTTAGCACTGCCGACAGGGCATGGTAGTGCTTCTGCCGCTACCTTCTGCGTCCGGGTTGTCCCGGACGATTTGGGGACGGGCCCCTTGGACTTCACTCTACCCTTCTGGGTAGAAGGCATCTCTGTGGGAGAGATAGAAAAAAAAAACTCTTCTAAGTACTGAGTGGGCACCCGGATGTTCTCCCACTCTAGTCTAACCTTAGAAACCGGGCGCTCGGGCTTTGGGCGGGCGAGGGACCCTCGTCCGCGGGACCAGTACGGCGACGACGTACCCGATGACTGATGCCAGAGTCTCTATGCGAGCTGATCGGAACTTCGCCCTCACAAGGGCGTTTTTACTAAGTCCCGTCACTGCTCTATTCGATGGGTAAAATATTATACCCAGATCGAAAAAAAACAAAATTCGCGAGATCGGGATTGAAACCCGTCTCGCGGTTGGAATCGTCAGTTCTGCTCAGCAGCGCAGTTCAGCTCTTACAAACACACACGGAAACTCTCACCCGGTCGGCATCAGACTGACCGGTCAATGTCATGGTATGGGGTGCAACTGCCTACGATGCCGGATCACCTTTGGTATTCATTACAGACACTTTAACAGCCCACATTTACGTTAATGAGGTCCTGCAACCCGTGGTCCTACATTTTCTGAACGCTCACTCCGGCGCGATTTTCCAACAGTACAACGCTCGTCCGCATACTGCTGCGGTCTTGAGAGCTTGCCTTCAAGGCACTGACACTCTGCCATGCCCAGCCGCATCGCCAGACCTATCGCGGATTGAAAATGTGCACAATCTGCAGGAACTGCGTGAGAAGATTCAAGCTGCATGGAATGGCTTAATGCAGAACACCATTAGGAAATTGTTCAAATCCATGCCGAGACATTTGGCATGCTGCGTGAGCAAACATGATGGCCCGACACCAAACTGAGAGATACTACTTACTGGAATGTAGCTCAATAAATAAATATTGCCCATATCAGTTTCAATGTTTAATAATTTATTGCCCCTGGTAACCTTTACCTTCCTCCCGAAAAGCACTAAAATCCGACACATCCTTTTCGGTGCAACTATTTTTCTGATGATGGGTATATCATCATCATCATCATCATCATCATCATCACCATCATCATTGTCAACCATTATCAATCCACTGCTGGACGAAGGCCTCCCCAAGTTTCCTCCACAACGGTCTGTCTTGTGCCAGTCTCCTACATGTCACTCCTGCATACTTTCGAATTTCACCCACCCATCTCTCATGTGGTCTTCTTCTGCGTCTTTTCCTGTCTCTTGGAATCCAATCTAAAATTTCGGCTGTCCATCGATGGTCTGTCCTTCTCGCAGTATGTCCAGCCCATTGCCATTTCAGGGTTTTAACTCTGATCATGATGTCTTCCACTCTTGTCATTTTTTGGATCCACGAGTTCCTTTTCTTATCTCTCCTGGTTACACCAAGCATGCACCTCTCCATGCTACTTTGAGTTGTCTGCAGCCTTTGTATGTCTCTTTAAGTTAAAGTCCACGTCTCTGCACCATACGTAAGCACTGGAAGGATGCATTGTTCAAACACTTTTCTTTTAAGACATAATGGCATATTGCTCTTGAAAATTATGCTGTTTCTTCCAAACACTCTCCAGGCAAGTTTTGTACGCCGATTAATTTCTTCATCAATGTGACCCTCACTTGATATCTGCTGTCCAAGATAAACGTACGTGTCTGTTATCTCCAGTTTTTCTCCATCAATCGATAAATCTTCATTTCTTGTAAAAGCATTGAACATCACTTTTGTCTTCTGAAAGTTCATTTTTAATCCCACTTCTTTACTCTTGTCAGCAAGTTCCTAGATCATACTCTGAAGCTCTGGTGGGGTAGTTGTAAAAATGACCACGTCATCAGCAAAACGAAGGGGGTTAGATAATCTCCATTAATCTTTATCCCTTTGTTTTCCCAGTTCAGTGATTGTAAGACATTTTCCAATGTGGCATTAAAGAGCTTCGGAGATATGGTGTCACCGTGTCTCACTCCCTTTCCAATTTTTATGTGTGTTGTATTTTCAAACAGCCGAATCTTTGCACTTGCATTTTCATAGATGTTATTGATAATATTAATGTATTCATCTTCAATACCGCAGGATTTCAGAGCCATTGTAACTGACGATGGTTTCACCGAATCAAAGGCTTTTTCATAATCGATAAAAGCCATGCACAATGGAAGTTCATATTTCCTCGCTCTTTCAATTAGTTCTCTCAGTACGTGGATATGATCTATTGCGCTGTAGCCACTCCTGAATCCAGCTTGTTCTCTCGGTTGAGCCATGTCCAGTGTTACCTTCAAGCGGTGTGAAAGAACTTTAGTAAAGATTTTATAAATCACTAATAGGAGGCTGATAGGTCTGTAGCTCCTGAGATCCTCAATGTCACCTTTTTTATGTAGCAGGATCACTGTAGCATTGTTCCAATCCTCAGGAATTCGGTCACGGCAACAGAAACCAGCATGGAAATACTCTCGTTGAGTTTGCAGAGGCAGAAGGATTTTTCATCTTAAACTCCTTTTTCAAGAAAAAGCCACACAGCAAATGGATATAAAGACATCCAATTTTGACGACAAGTGAAATTGATTTTATTATGTGTAACAAAAAATTCGTCATCCAAGACTGCAGTGTGCTGAACAAGTTCAACACAGGTAGTGACAATAGATTGGTGAGATGTAAGATGCACCTCAACACTAAACTCGAACGTGGCAAGCTCATAAATCAAACAAAATGTATTGACCTAACCGACCTTAAAAAACACCATAATACTTTCAAGTTGGAACTGAAGAACAGATTCTCTGCTTTAGAAGGCCTAACATCGGAAGAAGTGGATATTTCTGAAGTTAACAGAAAAGTAACCAAAGCTCTTATGGAAACAGGAACAAAATTAGCTGGGTCTAAGAACAAGTTGCATGTGAACAAATTATCAGGAAAAAGCAAAATGTTGATGCAAAAAAGAAGAGAGATGAGGACAACTAAAGAAGATGTGACTTTCAAAGTGGAATATATAGAGCTATGCAAGACAGTAAGAAAAAGTTTCACTGAAGACGTAAGAAAATTCAACTGTGAGCTAGTGAGGAAAGCAATTGAAAACAACCAAAGCTAAAGATAGCAAAGGGACATCTCAGTAAGGGAAGAAAACAGATTATGGCACTGAGAAAAGAAGATGGTTCTGTAACAAGAAATAGAGGCGAAATTTTGACAAGAGTGAAAGATTTCTACTCCAAATTATATGAAAGGGATGATACATGCACTCCAGACATCATGAAAGGTACCAGAGTTCCTCCAGTCCTTCCAGCAGAAGTTGTACATGCAATCAAGAACATGAAGCGGGGAAAAGCTCCAGGAGAAGATGGAATTACTGTAGACATCATACAAGAAGCAAGTGGAGAAATCGAAGCAGTACTCACCCAAATTTTCACTCGATGCCTTAATGAAAGGATGGGTATATATGCATGCATATATACAATATATGCAAAATGTCTTTCAATCATTGAACTGGGAAAACAATGGGACAAAGAATAATGGAGATTACTTAACTCATCTTCGTTTTGCTGATGACGTAGTCATCTTTGCAACTACCCCTTCAGAGCTGCAGAGTATGATCCTATGCTTTTACGAGAAACGAAGATTTATCGATTGATAGAAAAAAGCTTGAGACAACCGATTCCTACATTTATCTTGGGCAGCAGATATCAAGTGAAGGTCACATTGATGAAGAAATTAATCGGCGTACAAAACTTGGATGGATAGCTTTTGGAAGAAACAGTACAATTTTTAAGAGCAGTATACCATTATGTCTCAAAAGAAAAGTGTTTAATCAATGCATCCTGCCAGTGCTTACGTATGGAGCAGAGGCATGGACCTTAACTAAAAAAGACATACAAAGACTGTAGACACCTTAAAGAAGCATGGAGAGGTGCATGCTTGGTGTAAAAAGGAAACATAAGAAGAAGAGGAACTTGTGGATAAGGAAAATGACAGGAGTGGACGACATCATGACCAGAGTGAAATCACTGAAATGGCAATGGGCTGGACATGTTGCCAGAAGAACCGACCACCGATGGGCAACCGAAATTTTAGACTGGATTCCGAGGGACAGGAAAAGACCCAGAGAAGACCCCATGGGAGATAGAAGAATGAAATTCGAGAGTATGCTGGAGTGACGTGGAGGAGACATGCCCAAGACAGACAATTGTGGAAGAAATTTGGGGAGACCTTCATCCAGCAGTAGATTGATAATGGTTGCTGCTTCTGATGATGATATTCAAAACTACAAGGTGTACCATGCTTGGTTGTTTCACCCTAATGAGGATGAAAAAAATATGCCTTTCAAAGCACCTGATGATATATAACAAACTTCAAAAGCGTGTACTGCAAAGTTGTGTAACTCACCAGGGAACTTCGCCCAGATGCAAGAACCACGGGTACAGTATATAAGCTAAATCTTACTCACCACCAATCAAGAATTCCCCAAGGAAACTCCCGAACCTTCCATACAAGCGTACATGAACTAAAACACAAACTTTCACAAATCACAATAATAATGAAAATAATAATGATAATAAGCACTTAAGGTCGGGAACCGGGAGCCGCTCATCAGGGAAAGACACACCCGGCCCCGAACTTAATTATGTGTTTATTATCATTATTATTTTTGATTGTTATTGTGATTTGTGAAAGTTTGTATTTTAGTTCGTGTACGTTTGTTTATGGAAGGTTCGGGGGTTTCCTTAGGGAGTTCTTGGTTGGTGGTGAGTAAGGTTTGGCTTTTATATATATATATATATATATATATGGCCCAAAATGTAGGGGAACTGGAGAACCTGCTGCTGACGTTATGTTACCTGATACCCCAGGATACCTATCGCCACCTCGTCGATTCGATGCCTCGCCGCGTGTCTGCTGTTTTGATGGCTAAAAGGGGTCCTACATGTATTACATTATGACCACCTACCTAATAAGATGTAGGACCGCATTTTGCCCGAAAAGCAGCCGCCACTCGGCGAGGCATAGATTCGATGAGGTGGCGATGGGTATCCTGGGGTATCTGGTACCATAATGTCAACAGCAGGTCCTCCACTTCCTGTACATTTCGGGGTGGTGATGATTTAGCGAGAAGCCGCTTTTCCAAGTCGAACCACAAGTGTTCGATTGGGTTCATGACAGGTGAATTTGAAGGCCAAGGCATTAACAGAAAGTCACCAGCATGTTCCTCGAACCACTCCTTGACGATTCTGGCAGTGTGGTATGGCGCATTATCCATTTGGTAATGGCCATCAACAGCAGGAAACACAGTTGCAAGAATGGGTGAACTTGGTCCGCAATGATGTTCAGATACCTGACAGCTGTCAAGGATCGTGCTATTGGGATAACGGGGCCTAAAGTGTCCCAAGAAAACATCGCCCGCAGCAGAACACCGCTGCCGCCGGCCTGTTTCCGCAGAATAGTGCATCCAGGTTCCATAGCCTCCGTTGGTAATCGGCCTATCAGCGCTCGGCCGTTTACGTGATGCAACGGGAATCTTGATTCATCAGACCAGGCCACTTTTTTACAATCATATACAGTCCAATCTCCATTTTCTTGGACCCATTTCATGCGTTGTTGGCGATGACGTGCAGTGAGCGTGGGGACCCGGCTGGGTCTTTTGCTACCCAGGCACATGCGCTGAAGATTGCGATGAACCGTGTGCTGTGACACATTGCCATGATCACCACTGTTGTATCTCCGGGTGATTTGTCGCACTGTTGCCCTGCTGTTGCTGTGAAAAATGCGTGACAGTCCCCTCTGGCATTAATGAGCTGCGGACGACACACCGCTGGACGACGGTTCATCATTTGGCAATCTGTGCACCACTTTTGATACGTACTCACTACAGCGGCACGTGAACAACCCATAAGCCGCGCCGTTTCCGAGATCGTAGTTCCGAGGCGCCATGACATCACGATTGGTCCTTTACCAAACTCCAAAATATCGGTAGCTTCTCCCACGCTGATTCCGAACACTCTACTAACCGAAAGCCAATCCGCGGGTTGTATATATATATATATATATAGCATTTATTTTACTCACCAACCCGCTTGGCCAGCGTGGTGACTTATAGCCAAACACCTCCAAAATGACTCTACAACTTAAATCTTGGCCCTCAGTCTCCGGCAGCTGGAAAGTACCTGGCCAAGGCAGCGGCCAGTGCGACATGAAGGCAGAGGGTGCTAAGAATCCCCGGAGGACCGGACTAGGCTGCCATCTGATGCTGACCTTGGCTACGTATAATGGACGCTCCCTGTCTTCTGATTCAAGGCTTCTTGAATTGGAAGAGGAACTACAAAGGATCAAGTGGGACATCGTCGCGCTAAGTGAGGTAAGGAGAAAAGGAGAAGATCTCATTGAACTGAAAAGTGGACATCTCTTCTACTATCGTGGAACAGATACTGGCTGAACCAGTGGTGTTGGATTTATAATAAACAAGAAACTGAAGGATAAAGTTGTAGAAGTTGAAAGTTCCTCTGACAGAGCTGCACGACTCGTTATCCAACTCTCGAGAAGATACCAGGCTCGGATTATTCAAACTTATGCACCCACCACAAGTCATCCTGAAGAAGAAATTGAAGAATTTTATGAGGAAACTCGTCATCTAAATAATAAAGGTAAGCAGCACTTGAAGATAATTATGAGAGATTTCAATGCAAAAATAAGGCAACGGCAACAGAATGAAACTTCAGTAGGTAAATTCGGTCACGGCAACAGAAGCCAGTGTGGAAATACTCTCGTTGAGTTTGCAGAGGCAGAAGGATTTTTCATCTTGAACTAATTTTTCAAGAAAAAGCCACACAGGAAATGGACATGGAGACGTCCAATTGGGACGACAAGTGAAATTGATTTTATTATGTCTAACAAAAATTCGTCATCGAAGACTGCAGTGTGCTGAACAAGTTCAACACAGGTAGTGACCATAGATTGGTGAGATGTAAGATGCACCTCAACACTAAACTCGAACGTGACAAGCTCATAAGACAAACAAAATGTATTGACCTAACCGACCTTAAAAAACACCATAATAATTTGAAGTTGAAACTGAAGAACAGATTCTCTGCTTTAGAAGGCCTAACATCGGAAGAAGTGGATAATTCTGAAGTTAACAGAAAAGTAACCAAAGCTCTTATAGAAACAGCAACAAAATTAGCTGGGTCTATGAACAAGTTGTATGTGAACAAATTATCAGGAAAAACCAAAATGTTGATGCAAAAAAGAAGAGAGATGAGGACAACTAAACAAGATGTGACTTCCAAAGTGGAATATATAGAGCTAAGCAGGACAGTACGAAAAAGTATCACTGAAGACGTAAGGAAATTCAACTGTGAGTTAGTGAGGAAAGCAACTGAAAACAACCAAAGCCTATAGATAGCAAAGAGATATCTCAGTAAGGGAAGAAAACAGATTATGAGAAAAGAAGATGGTTCTGTAACAAGAAATAGAGGCGAAATTTTGACAAGAGTGAAAGATTTCTACTCCAAATTATATGAAAGGGATGATACATGTACTCCAGACATCATGAAAGGTACCAGTACCAGAGTTCTTCCAGTCCTCCCAGCAGAAGTTGCACATGCAATCAAGAACATGAAGCGGGGGAAAGCTCCAGGAGAAGATGGAATTACTGTAGACATCATACAAGAAGCAAGTGGAGAAATCGAAACAGTACTCGCCCAAATTTTCACTCGATGCCTTAATGAATTGAAGATTCCTGAGGATTGGAACAACGCTATAATGATCCTGCTACATAAAAAAGGTGACATTGAGAATCTCATGAACTACAGACCTATCAGCCTCCTTTCAGTGGTTTATAAAATCTTCACTAAAGTTCTTTCACACCGCTTGAAGGTAACACTGGACATGGCTCAACCGAGAGAACAAGCTGGATTCAGCAGTGCCTACAGAACAATAGATCATATCCACGTACTGTGAGTACTAATTAAAAGAGAGAGGGAATATGAACTTTCATTGTGCATGGCTTTTATCGATTATGAAAAAGCCTTTGATTCGGTGAAACCATCAGCAGTTACAATGGCTCTGAAATCCTGCGGTATTGAAGATGCATACATTAATATTATTAATAACATCTATGAAAATGCAAGTGCAAAGATTCGGCTGTTTGAAAATACAACACACATAAAAATTGGAAAGGGAGTGAGACAAGGTGACACCATATCTCCGAAGCTCTTTAATGCCATATTGGAAAATGTCTTACAATCACTGAACTGGGAAAACAAAGGGATAAAGATTAATGGAGTTTATCTAACCCACCTTCGTTTTGCTGATGACGTAGTCATTTTTGCAATTACTCCATCAGAGCTGCAGAGTATGATCCAGGAACTTGCTGACAAGAGTAAAGAAGTGGGATTAAAAATGAACTTTCAGAAGACAAAAGTGATGTTCAATGCTTTTACAAGAAATGAAGATTTATCGATTGATGGAGAAAAACTGGAGATAACAGACACATATGTTTATCTTGGACAGCAGATATCAAGTGAGGGTCACATTGATGAAGAAATTAATTGGCGTACAAAACTTGCCTGGAGAGCTTTTGGAAGAAACAGCATAATTTTCAAGAGCAATATGCCATTATGTCTTAAAAGAAAAGTGTTTGATCAATGCATCCTTCCAGTGCTTACGTATGGTGCAGAGACGTGGACCTTAACTAAACGAGACATACAAAGGCTGCAGACAACTCAAAGTAGCATGGAGAGGTGCATGCTTGGTATAACCAGGAGAGATAAGAAGAGGAACACGTGGATCCGAAAAATGACAAGAGTGGAAGACATCATGATCATAGTTAAATCCATGAAATGGCAATGGGCTGGACATACTGCCAGAAGGACAGATCATCGATGGACAGCCGAAATTTTAGATTGGATTCCAAGGGACAGGAAAAGACCCAGAAGAAGACCACATGGGAGATGGGTGGATGAAATTCGAAAGTATGCAGGGGTGACATGGAGGAGACTGGCACAAGACAGACCGTTGTGGAGGAAACTTGGGGAGACCTTCGTCCAGCAGTGGATTGATAATGGTTGACAATGATGATGATGATGATGGTGATGATGATGATGATAGCATTTATTGACATACATTAGTACGGTGTTGGTCCACCTTTGGCCTTAACGCATGCCCTGACCCTTCGAGACATGCTTTCGACAAGGTTTTGGAACACAGAGATAGGTATGCGCTTCCATTCTGTACATAATGCTGCTGCTAACTGTTTCTTAGTAGTAGGCCTTGGTTCCAAACTTCTTATACGGCGCTCTAATTAATCTCATAAGTGCTCTATGGGATTAGGAGTAGGGCTCTGTTCTGGCCAAAACACACGCGATACGGAATTATCGTCAAACCACGCCGTAACAGTCCTTGCTTTATGGCAATCCGGAAAGCCTGGTGGAGGAGAGGCATCAGGATGGGACAGTAAAGGTAGACGTGAGAAACGTCTGCCTCCTGTGCGCAGAAGGAGCAGAGAGGGGAGGAGAGAAGAGACATGCGAAAGAGAAAATACGGAACAGGGAGGCGATTATGCAAAAAGAGCCAGTGGGTATTAATTTCAAGAGGGGCAGATAATTGTGAGCGGGCAGCGGCCCAGACAAGAGGAAGAGAAGCAGGGGGAACCTCCAGAATAGAAAGCGGTGAAGGGGTGGCAAGGTGCACTAGAAAACGATAAAGAGATTTAGAGGAGAGAGAGGAGAGAGGAAGAACCGAGTTTGTGAGTCGGAGGAAAAACGGCAGCGGAAGAGGGGCAGAAAAGACAGAGACGAGACCGGTGGGGGAGACAAGATCAGGGAAAAGCGAAAGAAGTGCAGTTAGCAGAGAGTCATAGACCAAATGGGCGGATGGGGACGAGAGAATAGCAGGGGGAGGCCAGAGAGAGGGCGCCAGGATAGATCCGAGTTAGTGAGGTCTTGTACAGTTACTACACCTGCTCGGAGCCAAGAGGGGAATGAAAAACAGGGGAGATGGGGGGATGAACAAGGGAGTTGAAGAAGAGGGGTTCAGAAAGAAGCTCTAGAGTTGAAGAGGGAGGGGAGCGAATGAGGGGAGAGAGCGAAGGTGAATGAGAGCTTCAGGATATGCAGGTGGGAGTTTGGAGGGGGGAAAGGACAGCAATCCATGAGAACTAAAGAAAGAAAGGAAAAATGTGGGTTACGCAAGGAGGCAAGAACGTCACGTACCTGAACTGCGGAAGCCACTGGAGCCGTGAAAAGGTGAATGAAGTTGATCACTCGGCTTGCTTTGTAGCACAGCGGGACATCAGGTAGGCCAGCACCACCATAGGAGGGAGGAGCACAGAGCTTGTGGACGTTAATCCAGTGATGACCCGCCCACATTACTCGAGTAAGGCAGCGTGTAACCTCCTGGAGACAGAAAAGCGGGGTCGTAGATGCAATCCAAGAATGCTTGCAGATGGACAGAAGGTATGTCCTGGTGAGATTTGCACGCTGGTAGTAGGACGTACAGAACTGCGCACGACACCAGAATGCAGCTGTGCGGAGGAGGCGAGGATGGAGTTCCGAGCGAGTTGCACTGGATGTAGCTTGTGGTGCGCCTAAGTGCACACCCAGGAAGCGTTGGGTAGTGGATGACCATGTGGCCCCCCATGGAGCATCCAAGCGATTGGACCACGACCCGCACCACAATCCAGTGCTCTTAGACGTATTCAGTTCAGCTGCAGAACATGAAGCATATGCGGAGAACAAACGACGGAGCAGTTGGAACTGTGAGTCGCTACGAATGCAGACGGTGATGTCATCTGCATAAGCAGAGTAAATGACTGAGTGATGCCGTGAGCTGGCAACTGGTGGTGGAAGTTGTGCTAGAAGAGATGTTTGCAGAGAGCGTAGAAAAGGCTCGACGGCAATCGCAAACAGTTGACCAGAAAGCGGGCAGCCCTGACGAACTCCCCGCTTGAAGGGAACATGTGCTGTGAGAAAAGATGCCGTCTTGACATGGAAAACGGCGTCCCGGTAGAGGGAGAGGAGAACGGAGACAAATTGTGGAGGAAAGCCAAAGTGTAGCAGGGTTTGTGTTAAATAGGCGTGTGAGATATTATCGAAAGCGGAACGGAGGTCTAAGGAAAGGAGAGCAAGAGGTTCAGAATGAGTCTTGGCAAGATGAATGAGATCGCGAAGAAGTTGAACATTGGAGGAAAGAGAACGGCCAGGAACAGTATAGGTTTGAGAGTCAGCAAGAATGTGAGGGAGGATAGAGTTTAGTCGACGGGAAAGAAGCTTAGTATAGAGTTTATAATCTTGATTGAGAAGAGAAATGGGGCGCCAATTTTCCCAAGTCAAGAGGGTCACCCCTCTTGGGAAATAGGACCACATGTGCGTCCGTGAAACCCCTCCGGAGGGGGAGCAGTTAAATGCAGCAGAAAAAGCGGAGAGGAGAAAAGGCAACAAAAGAGGCAAGAACGCACGGTAAAAAGGAAAAGAGAGGCCGTCCGGACCCGGAGCGGCATGGGGGTTAAGGGAAGAGAAGGTGTCGGACACCTCCGTGGATGTGGGTGCAAGAGACAGGGTGGGAGCAAGATGAGACGGAACTTGAGGTAGGTTATTGAGAAGATGGGGAGAGCAGAGGGAGAAGGGGGAGGAGCCACCTGAACTTGGTGGTATAGAACTGACGAACGTGAGAGCAAATCGCTGCCGAATCGGATGTGATTTCGCCAGAGGGGAGGCGAAGATGACGAAGCGAGGTAGAAGACTTACGTGCAGATTCCATTGATGTTAGAAAATCATAGGTGCATTCCTCCGGATTGAGATGTTTAATGCGCAGACGTAAAAGTGCTTGCTGCGCAAGAGGTTTCAGCAAAGCCTGGAGCTCCGCCTGAAATGCTGGAAAAAGCGGATCTGATAACCCAATCAGTGTGAGCATCTGCCTGGCGTGATCGAGGCGCATCTGACTAGAAGTCTTCATGGTGAAGGAAAGTTGCTTGATATGTAAGAGGAGCTGATGCTTGACACGAAGCCAATACGTCAAGGTACAGGGTGCGGAATGCAACCCTGCGCGACGAGCAGCGAGAAAAGAACGGACAGAGGCACAAAATTCAGGATCAGTGAGGAGATTGAGTCAAATGTCCACGGACGAACAGTCCGAGGGAGTGACGCCGCAACAAACACTGTGATTGTGACCGTGCAGTGGTCTGAGGAAGCAGTAGGTTGATGTTGCAACTCGGTAATAGACGCAAGAAGCGGTGTGGAAACGTAAACCCGATCCAAGCGTGCAGTTGATGGAAGCTGACTCCCAGACGAGCGCCACGTGTGTGAGGTCTCTTGTGGATGAAGGCGCCTATAAGCATCGGTGAAGGAGAAATCAGCAACAAGGTCATGGAGTAGTGCGACGAGATCCGTCCGACGCTCTCGTGACGAAGGAGAGCGATCCAGAGCCGGGTCAAGGGTGCAATTGAAGTCTCCACCCAAGAGCACACGATCCGAAGGTGAGACTTTCGAGAGAGCTTTACGGAGTTTGGTGAACAAGATGGATAAATGAATAGAGGTGCATGGAATATACACATTAAAGATGTGAAATCGAGCTCCGCCAACTGTGAAGGAGACTTGCTGGAGTAAATCTCGACATAAGTTCTGCACTGAGAGTGCAGTGAGGGTGGATCGGAAATGTTGATGTATTCCGATAGCAAGTCCACCATGAGATGAGTAGCGGAAAGCATGATGGAACACATAATCGCTAGCACGCCAGCGAGTAAACAGAGTGGAGGAGTGGCAGTTTGTTTCTTGTAGTAGTAACAGATCGGCCCTGAGGGGCGAGAGGTCTTCCATTACAAGAGCATTCGCTAGGGGGCTAGCGAACCCTCTGCAATTAAGGGTCGTGACCTTGAATGGACTGGTCAGTCGTTGGTTGGAGGAGTCGCGGAGCAACTTTCAGGAGTTGTTGTAATCGGTTTACGCAGCCAAGGGTCCATGAGTGGTGCAGGGGGTCATGAACAAACCCACGAAGGTACTTAGCAATGCATCCGGCTTGCAGGAGCAGCGCGGGAAGAATGTCTTCGCGCTCTCGGAGGTAGTCATACGTCGACTCCAGGTTCGTGGTGTGGGTGCAAAACTGATAGTAATCTCCAAGATTGAGAGGTTCTGAAGGAGCACCACATTTGGAGAGAACACTTGAAAAGACCTCAAACGAAGGCGGAGACCTATCATCATCAGTGTCCCTTTCAATTTCTGTTGGCGCAGGAGAGGGAGAGATATCTCCTGAAGATTTGGTAGTACGGAACGGTTGCCCATCCGCAGAGGAAGATTTCTTCTTCTTCCTCTTACGTCGGGTACCTGTACGAGTGCCAAAAATTCGTTTTCCAGGGAGCGACGATGCTCGGGAAGCTGACGCAGAGTCAGAGGAGTTATCGGCACCGCCGTCACACTCGGAGACACCAACAGTGAAGACTGGTGGGAAACCAGCGGCGAAGTCTCCCGATGTTGCCACGGGATGAGGAGTAATAGGTGAGGTGAGCACTGGAAATTGAAGGTGGGAGGTGAGATCAGCATCAAAAGACGCTCGTGGACGA
Organism: Macrothele yani; assembly: GCA_039090855.1. Classification (NCBI taxonomy): domain Eukaryota; kingdom Metazoa; phylum Arthropoda; class Arachnida; order Araneae; family Macrothelidae; genus Macrothele; species Macrothele yani. Next base: position 49,162,894 of record CM077004.1, read on the forward strand.
GAGGCTGTAGATATACTTTTTGTGTAACTCGGCCCTGGGGCAGTTGGCACATTTGAAGACGGTGCAGGTCGAGAGCGAGATGTAGCAGGAGACTGCTTAGAGGCGGTAGGCACTGTAGAAGCCGTGGGAGCTGGATACTGGTTGTTGGGGCATCGAGCACGCTGATGCCCAAGTTCTTTGCAATTAGCACAGTGTTCTGATGTTAGCATGTCAATTCTGTAGGAGAGCTGCCCACATCGGACGTTTAGGATCCGTGGGAACTTACGGAGATGCTCCTCTGATGGAAAGATGAGTCGAACACTCCGGCGAAAACTACGAACATTCTTATTTGCAGGATCCTTGGGCGCAGCTGAATGTGTGATAACAGGGCCAACAATCTTACCACACTTACTAAGTGCAGTACATATCATCGCATCCGAGATTTCGGGGGCACCGGATGCAAGGAGACCTGAACAGGGCGTCTGGAAATCGGTTCAGCTTCCAGGTGGTGGTCTCCCAGGTCAAGACCAAAGTTTAGAAGCGTGTCTGCATGCTCTTTGGATGTGAAATAAACAATCACCGTCCGCGGCCGGCGGGTGAGGTGAGTAATGGCTCCGGCTGGAAGAAAAGCAAGGAGCGTATCACAATAGACTTTCAGCGGTGTATTCGGAAGAGCATCTAGGCACACTCCCAACTCGCGGGTGGAGTGAAGTTCCTGCGCAGCGGGTGAGAATTGCGGAACGTCCAATTGAAGTGAGTCACCATGTATCTGGACATGGGCATCTGCAAGGGGAAGGCGAGTCGATTGTGTCGATAGGGACGCACCTGAGGCAACGCTAGAATAAGAGCGGGAAGGCAATCCTCCATTGGAAGGCAGAGGTGCAGCGCTGGAGGAAGGAGCTGACACAACGCTGGGCAAGGCTACCGAGGGCAGAGAAGCAACGCCCTCAGAGATATCCATTACGTCATCGGTAGCATCAGAAACTAACGTCATAGCCTCACCACCAGGAGGGGTGGTGGAGTCAGAGAGTTGAAGCGTAGAAGAAGAAGAGCAATAGGCATCAGGAGGAGGACGATATTCCCTATCATCAAGGACGGGCGCTGATTGGTTTGCTCCGTCAGAGATAAATATCGACGTAGTAGGAGAAGCTGTGACGAGAGCGGGAATTCTGCTCTTATCAGCAGTCGCCATCGCCGATGGCGAGGCCTAACTTAGTAAAAAACGACCAACTGGTCGAGAAAATAAAGTGCTGATAGCTAATTGAAAATAGTACTCACCGACTCGGGAGATGTCTTAAATGAAAGATACAACCTTCGTCTTGAAGGCACGCACAAAAGTTAAACGACAGAGCACACAAAACACACTCGGTAGACGGCAAAACACGGAGCTCAAAACAGACACGACTTACGTCCCATAAAGCAAGGACTGTTATCCAGGCTTTCCGGATTGCCAGTCGCTCTTGTTCTCAAGATCTTCCGTTCACTGCGTACAGACATCTTCTTCTGCGGGCTCATCCACCTACAACTCTTCCTTCAGTATGTGCCTATCTTTTCGTGCTGGTTAAACACGTTATTTACGTATACCTTCAACAACTCCGCAGCATTTCCTCGCCGGTCTCTTTACACCAGGCCAGCGCAGCACTTTTGTGCCATTTTCAAGATCGATTGCTTTCTCGACTCCGCCTGGAGTACCAGTCGGCTTCTTCCAGTCGTCGAGAAGCCAGCTTCTATGCTACCTGGGCGCCGGCCGCTCCATGGTTTGCGATTGATTCTGGACTGCTACACCTATCAGAACCCTAGGACATTCTACACCTCCTTTGCTGAGTTCCTTGGCACCTTGGTGGCCCTCCTCCACTCTACGACTCGTGCAATCCACACTATCGTTCAATTGTGAATGCTAATGCCATCTCAGTGTATTTTCATGCTTACTCGTGTACATTACTTACTTTCACCCCGCCTGTATTATGTTGCTTTGGTGCCCTCGTTAAATAACTTGCACAATTGTGCACGCTGTGTTTTTATCTCATGTATGTAATGTTTTACCTTCACGGCGGTGTTTGTGCTGTTCTTTTTTTAATTGTGTACTATTGTTTCGCCTGTGTTATCCTGTAAATCATGCCCAGCCAATGTCATGTGACACGATGTGTTTCTCTTTGTCACTTCTGCAATTTTTTATTCAATAAGCTTTGCTTGCAGCATTTGTTATTCATCCCCATTGTCATTGCAGTGTATATACCATCATGTTTTTAACAGTTTTGTATTATTTCCCAGTGAGATGCCTAATACTGTACGTCTCCCTCTTTATGTTTTCTTATGATAAATTAGAATAAAGCGATTTTGAAACCTTGCTTTATGGCTCGGTGCATTACCCTGCTGGTACCAACAAGGCTCAGTTCCATAGTATTGCCACAGGGTTGGTAGGGCATAATTGTCCAGAATATCGAGGTAGGCGTGCTGGTTAGCAGGTTTGTAATCGACAACCAGTGGCCGAAACCATACCACGAAAAATACCCCCACACAAGTACATTGCCAGCTCTAAACTTGACCGTAGGGAACAGTACATTGTGGTAAATAGCATTCCCCCGACTGATGCCCTACCGACACACGGCCATCAGACTGATGGATCCTGTATCTGGATTCATCGGTCCATAGGACCCATTTCCATTGATCTACGGTACACGATAAATGTTCTTTACACCATGCTAAACGACGAGTAGCATTCTGAGTGGAGATGAAAGGCTTATAAGCGGCGGCACGACCACGGTAACCCATGGAATGAAGTTATCTGCAAATGGTACGTGCACACACCGAGGTTCCATTATGTTTACTCACCTTATAATGAATATAGCTTTTACTAAGCTAATTATAATGAATATAACGCTTCTTCTAAGCTATAATGAATTCAACTTATTCAATTAATGCTTCTTCTAATGTATGTTGTTTGTTAATTATATCATGAATAAACTTTCCTGCTAGTAGTGTAGTAATAATAATGAACAAGCTTTTAACTGCTAGTAATGTTGTAGTAGTAATTAAGATGAATAAAGTCTTATGCTGGTTGTTAAATATAATCAACTAATGAAATAAACCTAACAGCCAGACAGAGATCTGACAAAACTATGAACTGATAAAGACGTACTTACTATGACAATCTTTTATTTGGTAAACTTCTTGCTCTCACATAAACGAAGATCTCTTTATACAACAACAGCTTTCTGACACATAAACCACAGCTCACTTCGTACAACAACAGCTCACTCTACGCACATCAACAAAAAGCTCTCTCTACGTATCGTTGAACGCGCCTTTTTATACTGGCTACCACCACGTCATGGCTTACACTCATTGCTAGATCTCATTCAGCGGGAGAAATAACATCTTGTTCAGTAAGAAGATAATTTACATAGTAAAATAAAATAACCAGAGATAGTAAAAATCAAAAGGAAAGTGAATCTAGAGTATACGTTACAACCTGTACACTGAGGTCTTGTGCAGTATTCCGTCGATTAGCTGTAACGACTCTCCTGAGGCTTCGACGTCCTCTATCACTGATTTTTTTTTTTTTTTTTTTTTTTTTTGGTGTACCGGTATGTTTTGCTGCTGGAGAACCCAGTTATATAACACCCAACAATCTTTTCTTTCTCAAAGTCAGTTCTCTCCCGCCGCGACATTTTCACTCAACCTCACAGTGCGATATGATTACGGTCAGCTACAGGCTTGTCTTTATACCATTTGCAACTGTACTGCGCATCTTAACAACGCAGTAGATCCGTTCATTTGCTTTTGAAGGGGTGTGTGGTGGGTTTTGTTAATATTTGAGAATGATCAACAACTTATTGCAGCTGAGCAGGGATGCTTCAATACCATTTCAGAATATATTTAAAAAGTGGGAGGACCTTTGGAACACCTGTATTCAATGCAGTGGACAGTATTTCGAAAAAGATGACCCTTGATAATTAAGGTACGCATATTTATATATATATATGTATTATGTACATATATGATTGGCATGCGAAGGATGCATAGCGTGAATTATCAACAAAAGAATACCAGGGTACTCTCTTCATTTTTGTATCTAATTTGACAGTAAAAAATGGAGATATTGCTGAATTAAATATTTGTAATTGTTTTCTTTAATTGTTAATATGCAAATTACATCACATTTTTCGTATGATTTAGAACAGTTAATATGGTGTACAATCACGAAAAAAAAAACGAAAACAATTGAAAGCTGAAACAAAACTGTGAACACTTCTAAAAACTAATCAGGGTCGTAGAAATGGAGGTGAAAGCACATGAAGTATAAAGGAAATAGAAAATAAATGTGCGACTTGCAAGTCCTTTTTAATTTCCGCTTCGCAGCCAACACAAGTATATTGCCTTCGACAAAGAAGTAAGGGCGGTCCGTAAGAGAAAAACAAACGTCATCTTCTGTCATGCGCAGTGCTGTTGCTTTATGCCACCACATATGGCAATTATTGCGATGGCAAACTTCCTTTGCTTAATGCTTCTTAAAAAAGAAAGAAAAACTAAAGGGGAGATAGAAAGATTTTCTATTTCTCTTTAGGTACGCCTTATTTTGCCAAATCTCTGTACAAATTTTCTCATAAAACGTAGATTATCTATACAGTAAAAGGTCAATTATCCGTGGCAATTGGGAAACTACAATCCGTATAATTGAAAAACACTATTGATCCAAATCACGTTTTACAGAGTTAAATACATAAGCAAACCTATACTAACGTAAGATAAACGTTCTTGTAGTAGTTAAATACAAAACTGGACATTTAAAAACTTATTTAGTCCGTGATTTTTGTTTTTCTTTGTAGCATTATTTTTGTTTGTTTATTTTTCTCATGCATTCTCGAATTTGTAAAACTTCAATGTAATCAACGTCGTCTTGACTTTCCACAAATTTAAGTAATGTTTTTGTAGGTGTTAATTTGCTGGTTAATACCAAATTCGGCTCAAGTGGTGAAACACTCATTTTTTCACGCCTTTTATTAATCTCCAATTTATTTTCCATTGTTAAAACTACTGTGTTTTTTTTGCCAATAATTTTAGGCGTTGAAATACTAGAAAAATTTGGTTACACAAAAGGAACACACGAACAATGTAGTAATGACTTTTGTTATGTTACAAATCCACTTGTATAGAACTTTTTTAAAAACTAGCAGTTATGCCCGTTCTCCGAACGGTAAATCTATAATTTTTCGAACATAAAATTAAAGAAAGGAAAAGTAATTAAGGGAAAGAAAAGTAATTTAAGATCCCTAACTGTTTCACGATTTAGAACAGGGTCGTGACGTCAATGCATACGGCTTGACGTAAAACGGAGCAGGTTTCGGCGCCTCTTAATTTTAAATTTTACAGCATTTAAAATTAAGAGCCTTTCTTTTGAACTGTTTGGTTTTTAGACTATAACGAAGTAAATTTCTCAGTCATTTTTGGTCCACGCCGAGGATCGAACCCGAGTCCGCTTATCTCGGAACAAGTCGCTCTACCAACTGACGTTCGTTCTTGCTGCTATCTGCCTTTATTTCGTGTGCGTCCTGTGGGACAGGCACGTCACCCCCTCCACCCCCGAAAGAGATCCGGGGGCATGGCTCACGGGTCAGCCGTGACCACGAATCGTTGCAGGCAGCCATCCGCTGTAGCACGTGCACTTGAGAACTCCCAGTCAATCTGGTGTGTGGAATGCAACGCCACGCGCATTTATTTTTCGAAGCGCTGAAGAAGGGATTCTCTTATTTTTCTTGTCTCGCGGTGTGGAAAGAATACCACACCATTGAGAGATCTTTAAAGGCCGGGTCATCTGGGAAGTTCGGGCGCCATTATAACAAAGTAAATTTCTCCGTCATTTTTGGCCCATGCCGGGGGGGGTCGAACCCGAGTCCGCTTATTCCGGAACAAGTCGCTCTACCAACTGAGGTACGCAGACGTTCGTTCTTGCTGTTATCTGCCTTTATGTCGTGTACGTCCTGCGGGGCAGGCACGTCACAAGACTTTTAGGTATCCGGGCCTTAAGGACTATCAGTATGCCAATTTTCAGATCTCAAAGTTATTGAGAAGTGGTCGAACAATTCGTGAAAAATTCAAGCAGAAAATGTTCCAAATCCGCCATTTTTTTTTCATTTGTTTGTTTTCAGACTTTTCTAGGTATTCGGACATTAAGACCTAAATAACATGACAATTTTCAAATCTCCAGGTCATGTAGAAGTGTTCGAACAATTCGCGAAAATTTCAAGCAGAGAAATGTTCCATAGCCACCATTTTAATTCTTATTTTATTTTATTTTATTTTATTTTATTTTATGCCGGCGGAAAAGGCGGAACTTTAAAAGCACCACTACGTCATTAAGCATTGCGTTATTACCAGTTTGATTGTAGCTGGTCTTTTCACCCAATGAGAAGACGGTGCTTAAAACAGCTGCGTCACCATGGCAGCAGGTCACGGGACCAGGACTTTCTTGTGTGGAAGACAGAGGAAGCCGTTCGTTCCTTTCCTTTGCGTCTAAAAAATGTTTAACAATCAGAAAATTATTTTTTCTTAATATTTTTTTAAAAAGAGGGATGATAGTTGTGCGTTTATGCTGTAAAAATTGCAATGCGTTAACATTTATAGTTTGCCATATATCCATTTTTTTTAAATGGATCCCATCGCAAAATAGAGAATTTTGTGAAATTTAAAAATTTAATTCCTCGTAAACTAAATCGAAATTCAAAAAAAGGGCTACGAGGTGCAAAAATTTGGCCACGGCCCTATATTCCTACGAAGTTTCGTGGTTCTGTTGCTATTAGTGTGTCCGGAACTCGAACCAATAGCGCATTTTCGCTTACCTTAACTTTGAAATACAATAGCTCTTGAAGTATCGCGAGAATCGATAAACGGTTTATATCAGCGTATTTTCCATACAATTTTCTACAAACGAGGTAAATTTCATATTTTTGTGTTCAATACTTTTTGCGCTGCGAGCTAGGAAAGCGCGAGTGTTGCGAAATTTCTAAAACAGCGGCAGCCACTTTTTTTTTAGAATAGAGAGATTAAATTTGTATGCACTACAGAAGACCACGGTTAATCCGATCTCACGGATAAATGATCCCCGGTTAATCGACGTAATACTGTATTTGCATTCTATTATCTACTGTGTATCATATTCCTAGAAGTCCTATTTCTAAATTATCAAGTGGCTTCACCCATACGTTTTTGTGCGTATACGCACTACATTTGTACAATACATAAAAATTACAGTGTCCTGGAAACGAGATAAATTAGCCATTTTAAATTTGTGCATTCAGCTGATTCTTAATAAAAAGCACTGGTATCTTCGAGACACATTTCAAGGAAATGGTTTTAGTAAAAATCCCAAATCTACTCAAGGATTGTTTTTCGGTTGTCTGTCAAAAAAAACTATCATACTGATAGTTCTTCAGCCGGAGCTTTCAGGTACATCGGTTAACCCTGCGGTGTTAATCGGTTTTAAAGAAGCTTAATTCGTGTATGAGTCAATATAAACAACACTTGCTGTTTTTACACGATATTGTAAATATATATTATAAAGTTTTTCCAGATTGGGACAATATGTCAGTACTGGCATCTCCGTCATGTAAATCAAATTTATTATTTACAGAAAGTTTATTTATACTTAAGAACTTTGACCCTTGTTGCAATGATGATTCACCTAATTACATTCCGGGAGTTCGGAAGAACCTGATTTCGAACAAACAGTACCCCTCCCACAAGATGTTGACTCTCGTGCACAGTTTTGTGATTCACTACGTCACATATGTGTTTTGCTTCTCAAGTTTTAAATTGTAATCTGGCATTGCTCTTGATATACACTGAAGAGCAATTGAATTAGAGGCAGCTGGCGTTATGCAAATGTGGCGCTGTGAGCGGTCCTGTAAACGGAAACGACATGACGTATGCAGCGATCCGACAATATAACGAGTGATGCGACATGAATCAGTAAGAGTCGGACGCAGTATGGGTAAGACGAAGGATCTAAGCGCATTTGATCGTGGGCAAATTGTCGGGACCCGACGAATGGGTCACTCCATCTCAAAAGTCGTGCAGGCACTGGGATTTTCACGAGCCACTGTGTCACGGGGGCACCGTGAGTACATCGAATCCGGTAAAACCATCCCTGCAAGGGCTAACTGTCGTGGACAACAGCGTGTGGATGAGCGGGGTCATCGTTGGCTAGCTCGCATTGTAACAGCGGATAGACGGGCCACAGTACAAGAAATCACTCTGCAATTTAACGCTGGTGCACAAAAACGTTAAAGCAGCCACACCATCCAGAACCATCTCCTCGCTATGGGGTACAGAAGCCATCGTCCCACGAGGGTACCGCTGTTGACCGCACATCCCAGGGTGCAAAGATTAGTATGGGTGCGAAAACATCGCCACTGGACCCTAGACATGTGGGAAAATGTTGCCTGGACTGATGAGTCGACATTCACGTTGGTACATGCGGATGGCAGGATACGAGTACGGCGTAAACCACATGAAGCGATGGATCCTTCTTGCCAGCAGGGTACTCTTCAAGCTGGTGGAGGTGGCATTCTCGTCTGGGGACTGTTTACGTTGATTGAAATGGGACCCCTAGTTCGTGTGACATCGTCGCTCACAGGTCAACGTTACTGGGATATCCTGGACGACCATTTGCTCCCGTTTGTGTGTCTTCAACATCCCACTGAGACCTCATCCTGCAACCAGACAATACACCGTGCTCGCTCCCGAATCGTATCCGAATGGTTGGATGATCACTCCACCGATGTGAACTCGCTTCCTTGGCCGGCTAGGTCCCCTGACCTCAATCCCATCGAACACATCTGGGATGCCATCGAGAGAGATGTTGGAGGCTCTGACCCCCCTCCATCAAATGTTCGTGAACTGTGGGAGCTTGTTCAGGGGTCGTGGATCCGCATGGCTTCCCAACGCTTCCGGAATCTTGTCGAGTCCATGATGAGACGAATCGCCGCCGTCATCTGAACGAAAGGTGGTGCAATACGTTACTAGACATGTATATCTAATTCAATTGCTCTCCGTGTGTAATCTCAGAGTTCGATTATTTCAAATCTGAAGATGGGTCTATAGTAGACCCGAAAGTGTTAATGTGTTTCAAACTTTTGATTAAAGTTTTATATTCCCCATTGTTTGTATTAATTGGTGTTGGTAAATTGCGGAGAAAGCCACGGGTGGCATCCATCTCCATAGGTAAATTGCCGCTATAGCCTAAGGGTAAGATAGATGGTAGCAGCTTAAGATTTACCCGCAACTTCATAGGCAAATTGCGGCGAAAGCCACGGGTGGTCTCCAGCCCCATAGGTATATTGCGGCTATAGCCTAAGGGAAGGGCAGATGGTAGTGGCTTAAGGTTTACACGCAAGTCCATAGGTAAATTGCGGCAAAAGCCACGGGTGGTCTCCAGCCCCATAGGTAAATTGCAGCTATAGCCTAAGGGAAGGGTAGGTGTTAGCGGCTAAAGATTTACCCGCAACTCCATAGGTAAATTGCGGCGAAAGCCACGGGTGTTCTCCAGCCCCATAGGTAAATTGCGGCTATAGACTAAGGGAAGGGCAGATGGTAGCGGCTTAAGATTTACACGCAACTCCATAGGTAAATTGCGGCGAAAGCCACGGGTGGTCTCCAGCCCCCATAGGTAAATTGCGGCTATAACCTAAGGGAAGGGCAGATTGTAGCGGCTTAAGATTTACACGCAACTCCATAGGTAAATTGCGGCTAAAGCTTACGGGAAGGAAAGACAACACAAAACATAATAATAGCCTACATTTTTATAGTGATGAAAATCAGCTAACATTTACAATTAAATATCAGTTCATTCGGTACCTATAAGAGGAATTTAAAAACTTTTGTTTTACAGATACTGAAGAAAAAAAAGTGAAGTAACACTGTCATCACATCTACAGAACTTTAATATGCATACTTGACTATGCTTTTAAGGAAAGTTGAATATAAATCATTTCATTTCTCTTTCAGAAGTCAAACTCAGCTTACCCAAAAATTAATATCTTGAAAAATATGATGCAAATTTCATCAATTCAAATCTGGTTTTACATCCTCATCTATAGTCGCTTATTTTCTTAGACAACATTTCTTTCTTTCGCATGGCAGTTTTGGATTTCCTTCTCCGAGTGACATCACCTGAACTTTGGTGTTCAGAGCTTCTATGAAGTTATACACTGAGTGGCCACTTTATTATGACCACCTGAAAGTTTTAAGCAAATGAACTATGGCTGAACGCTGTTGCCGCCAGAGGGCGAGGCTAGTATAAAAAGGGAAAGCTCAGTGCTTGCTACAGTAGTAGAAGTGATTTTTGGGTGACGAGATGGGTAAAAAATGCGATTTGACGGAATTTCAACGTGGGATGATTGTAGGAGCTCGGAGCAATGGAGCGAGTATCACCGAAACTACCGCATTCGTGAAATGTTCCAGAGCAGCTGTTGTTAAAGTGTTTAATGACTGGACTGTCAGCCAAAAAACTGAGTCTCTACGTGCAATGTGTGGTCGTCATCGACAGCTGACTGCTCGAGCGGAACGGAGAGTGTCCAGACTGGTAACAGACAACAGAAGGACAACAGTGCAGCAAATTACAGATCATCTTAATCAAGGATCCTCTCAAATGATCTCTGCGCGCACTGCTCTCCATACACTGCATCGGATGGGATATGGCAGTCGAAGGCCTGTTCGAACACCTTTGCTGTCTGCAGTTAACAACAAGAGAAAACGTCTCCAGTTCGCACAGGAGCACAAGGATTGGACAGTCGATAATGGGAAACAAATTATGTGGTCCGATGAATCACATTTTCAGTTGCATTATGCCGATGGCCGAGTGAGAATTTTGCGGAAACAGCACGAAAGCATGGACCCCAAATGCATTGCTGCAACCCTTCAAGCTGGTGGAGGCAACGTTATGGTTTGGGGAATGTTTTCCTGGCATGCTTTGGGCGCTTTAATTCGTGTTGATCAACGTATGACAGTCACATTATATCTAAACATCGTTGCGGATCAAGTGCATCCTGTCATGTGGATGGTTTATCCCAATGGCGATGGCTACTTTCAACAAGATAATGCGTCCTGCCATAGTGCTCGTATTGTACAGGATTGGTTTCAGAAACATGCCGGTGAGTTTACTTTGCTTAGGTGGCCCCCACAATCTCCAGATCTCAACCCCATTGAGAATTTGTGGGATGAAGTTGAACGAGCCATGAGACAGCTCGATCTACAACCGTGCAATCTCACACTCCTGGAAAGTGCTATTCATCAAGCATGGTCTCAGATTCCACAAACCACCTAACAACATCTCGTGGAGTCCATGCCACGAAGAATCGACGCAGTATTAAAGGCAAATGGTGGCCCAACGAAGTACTGAGGGGGGTCATAATAAAGTGGTCACTCAGTGTATAAGTTTGGATGGGGATGGTAAACGGGAGTATTAAACCGAGCACTAAGAGACTTGCATACATTCGTCGCGTGTTCTGTTAATGCCTGGCATTCAGTATTTTTTTAACGCAAGAAATATCCTTTTCTCTGAGGGTCTTCAAAGCACCAGAACTTTTTTCCACAGCACGCGTTTATTATTATTGATGAACGTTCAGAAATATCCTCTTCAGATTTTCGCCGCAATTTTCTTGTGAGGTTGCAATGACCTAGAACGTCTAAGGATTGAAGCGAATTATTTAGCCGGAATTTACCTACACTCGTATTAACGCACATGCGCCAACTCCTTCAACTAAAGTATTTTTTGAATCTTCTTCCAGCATATGAGGGATTAGTTATAAACCATCAAGCAGTCTGTAACGGTTCAAAAAAACTTGCTTGTAAAAATAGGGTGCTGGTATTCGCATGAGCTTGAATAGCGAAGAAAGGAAATCCTTTATTCTTTAAGAAACACGAGATGGCATGTATTGATGAATAATTTAAGTAATTTCTCTCAGAACAAAATTTCGTGGAAAAAAACAACTACAGCCGTTCAAAATAGTCATATCACTACTCCTCAGGTTGCCGTAGGTGATCAGAGTTCTTGAAAAGACTAGGGAAAGACGATTAAGACAACCGGGAAAATTCTTACAAGAGAAAATAGCTAGTTGTGTTCAAATCAATGATGAATTAACTGTCATTTCTACTTGCTCTTTCTTGTAACTGAAACGTAAAGAAAAAATTAGAACACGCATACGAAGCAGGTGACGGTGGAATAGGCATAAAGGAATTCCCCTATGGAACTCTCCGACTTGTCTTTCTTTCTATTTTCTTGGAATTCGTATTCAACTTCTTTTACGCGTGTGCGTAGTGACGTCACTAGGCAAAGAGAAAATGAATGCGATTTGATAGTCATTTTTCGGTAATCGGTTGTCTGATTGATGCCAGCTGACAAAACTCTGATAAGGCACCAACACCGAAAACTCCTCGGTTCTGTGTATTCTACTATTTCCCAGAACAGCAAATTTTTGTAGTTTCTCTCTTTCTTTTCATTCTACTATGAAATGACCACCGTGGCTCCTCTGTAAATGTCTATGCGTGCAGTAAAACTGATTTCCAGGCTCTAATCGAAGGAATTGTAAATTCATGGCAGACTTCATTTCACGATGTCTCCGCGAAAACCTTATAAACCCGAAACGTTACAAATAATTCATTTCCTGTCTCATAACTCATGCGATATGATGCCAAAATTTCCGTGATGTGAAATGCCGTGAACTCAAGGCCTGTCCTGCTACCTGCCGAAAACACATTTGTTGTTTCTGTCGTGAAGATGAAGTGCTGTTCATTCAACGCAGCCATCTCCTCAGAAGCTGAAAAACTGTGTGCCTGTGCTGTGTGGAACCGAACCCGTATCGTTCGAGTGGGCAGACGACTTCCAAGACCCAATTTCTTTAACTCCCGACCCATGTTTCGGGTGAAAACGCTTTGAATCCGGCTTTGCTTTAATTTAGCAGTCAACTGCTGAAGACCTGTTCTTCCGTAATCTGCTTAACAGCATGACGGTCAAGCTGTTTAAGTATACAGTGATGTTCAAAATAATTAATCTGATTTCAAAAAAGCATAATTCCACACCTATCAACCGTGTATGACCTTGGCATACACCAAATGAAAGTGGAAATCTCTAGTTTTAGTAGGTCACCGCGAGAGGGCTCCACTGTCGCTATGGTGCCACCTGATTGGAGTTGCGCTACTCGCCGTTTCCTCAAAGAAATACTCCCTTGCCGCTGGATTGGTCCCAGTGGGCACCATCACTTGGTGCTCTTCAGTGGCCGCATAAGTCACCGGATTTGCGACTTCTTCTTTTGGGGGTAGTTAAGGATAATGTGTACGTACTACCGTTGCCTACAAACCAGGTTGAGCTCAAGAAACTCATTATTACTGCGGTGGATTCAGTGACAACTGACATGCTGGATCAAGTATGGGAGAAATAAATAATTGCCTCGAGGTTGCTCGTGTAACTAAGGGAAGTCACATAGAGCATTTATAAAGTGAGAGACAAAACTTGGACACTTTTCTTTTGGTTGACGTATCATTACTCGTTCTGTATTTGTAAACTTCGAAAATACAGTCATTTGAAGTGGGATGAATCATTTTGTATAATCCTGTAGTTTTGCGGCCACCTTTAAGCATCTTGTGTATGAAAGGTCAGGTTGTCTTCCAGTCGTTAAACACCTTTAGAACGACTACTTTTTAGAAACCAGCAAACTCTTTTGTTTTGTTAATCATGGCTCGATCTGAACGTGAATCTAATTTAGGCTTTTTGGAATTCCGGCAGATCCTGGGATTTTCTCATGGCAACATGAGTTACAGTTACTGTTGCCGCATAATCTGTCTGTTCTTTACAGGGGGCAAGTGAAATGCAATCCTCCCGTGTGATTGTTATATTTGCATACGGACACATGACAAAACAGTCATCTCCAGCAATTTATTTTTAATACTCAGTTACATCACCACGTGCAGAAATCACAGCATTAATCCTTTCTGGAAGACATTCGACAAGATTATTTCAATATCTATTTATTTATGAGTGAAGACAATTGGGTTCAAATACGCCACTCTAAAATAAATTCAAGTAAAACTCAAATATCCGTTACTGGACGTAAAAACTGTAACGTACCAGGAGATGTGACGTACCTGCCCGAAGGACGCACACGACATAAAGGCATATAGGAATCAGAATAAAACGTCCACGTAGCTCAATTGGTAGAGTGACTTATTCCGGAATGAGGGGATCCGGGTTCGAACCCCGGCGTGGACAGAAATGACGGAGAAATGTACTTCGTTATAATGGCGCCCGAACTATCCGGATGACCCGACCGTTCAAAAATCTCGCAATGGTGTGATGTTATTTCCACACCGCGAGATAGGAAAAATAAGAGAATCCCTTCTCCAGCACTTCAGAAAAAAAAAAAAAAAAAAATAAAAAAAATAAGGGGGAGATGATGTAACGTACCAGGAGATGTGACGTACCTGCCAGAAGGACGCACACGACATAAAGGCAGATAGGAATCAGAATAAAACGTCCGCGTAGCACAATTGGTAGAGCAACTTATTCCGGAATGAGGGGACCCGGGTTCGAATCCTGGCGTGGACAGAAATGACGGAGAAATTTACTTCGTTATAATGGCTCCCGAACTGTCCGGATGACCCGGCCGTTCAAAATCTCGCATTGGTGTGATGTTCTTTCCACACCGCGAGATAGGAAAAATAAGAGAATCCCTTCTCCAGCACTTCGAAAAAAAAAAAAATAAGGGGGAGATGATGTAACGTACCAGGAGATGTGACGTACCTGCCCGAAGGACGCACACGACATAAAGGCAGATAGGAATCAGAATAAAACGTCCGCGTAGCTCAATTGGTAGAGTGACTTATTCCGGAATGAGGGGATCCGGGTTCGAACCCCGGCGCGGATAAAAATGACGGAGAAATTTACTTCGTTATAAAACTTTATCTTAACAAAATGCAAGCTTTTGCTTCCAACGGGAAGCTTCATCAGGCAGCGGAAAATATAAATATACAAAACAGAATAAGAGCGCGAATGCAATTCAAATATGACAAATAATCAAACAGGAGCTCGAGTGCTCACGAGCTCATTAATGGTCATGTCGCTCAAGACGGGCGCGCTTGCTGTATGCCGAGAATTTTGCTCCAAATCGGAGAGAGTTCCATCGTGATGTCAGTGTTGCATTATTCATGGTGCGTAAGGACTTCAATAGTTTCGCGAACAGGCGTATATCTTGGTCCATCATAAGGGGCTAACATGCGCAGATCAGACCAAATGGGTACGTCTCCCAGGCTGGCAGCATCCCGAGCTAGAGCCGTGCTCAATTTGTTATTCCTCAGGTCACGCTGGTGCTGTTTCATACGGGCCTTGAATGACCTCTTGGTCATACCGATATAAACTTTCCTAGATGAGTCCGGGTATTGGAGAGGGGCGGCGTATGCTCCCGCTTGATTTTCGACGTCATATCACGACAGTCTGGTGCGAGTAACGAAGCGATAGGCTTCGGAGACTGAATTCTAACGTCAAGGTTTAATTTTCTTAATTCATTTTCGATAGCATTAAGTAAGCCCAGAAATAAACGGGATGGACCCAACGAACGTTCTTCTCCGCGCCAGACAAGTCAGGGATCTTCTCGCATCTTTTCTAGGTGCTTTGGAGATGATTTGCTTAATACGCCTCATTTTGTACCCAGCCTTGTGTGCTAGGACTCGAAAGCTGCGCAGCTCATCTTGAAGATCCTCGGAGGTAGACGTGAGGTCATAGGCCCAATTCGTTCGGTGTCTGAATAGCGCGTACTTGGTCAAGAGGTCCCGCTGAACCAGCTAGAATAGGGTTGTGCACGTGAGAAGCTTTATAAAACACCTTAGTGTGCACTTCTCCTGTGGGGCTCTTTGATAACAGAGCATCCAGGAACGGGAGGGCTCCGTTCACTTCGTACGCCACGGTGAAACGTAAGTCACGCTGAGCAGCGTTCAACTTTTTCAAGGCCTCGAGACCATGACTTCAGATGAAAAAGATATCATCTATGTAATGAAGCCATAATTTTGGGATGGCCCTGGCGACTCTAGTAGTGAATCCTACAAAGGTCGTAGTACAGCTTGAGCCAACACAGAGGAAAGAGCAGGTCTCATAGGGGCTCCTTTCGTTTGCCGATAAATTTTGGAAATGAAAACGAAATAGTTCGATTCGTTAAAAAAAGGTCTAGCATTTTGGCAACGGCGTTGATGGTAGCCTGCTGAAAGAGTCCGGAAGCTTCTAGTGATCTCTTTAGGTTATCGGTCGCTTCGGCCACAGGGATTGACGGGTACTACACTTCCACATCAAAACTTCCCATCACGTCCATGGCTGACAGCTTGAGATCTTTCAATCTCTCAAGGAAATCCTTTGACGACACTAGGACCCGATTTGTTGACGGAAGAAACGGCAGGAAAATCTTGTCATTGCTTTCTATAAATTTGCCGATGGGCCTTCTTCTTTGACACAATTGGTCGCATCGGAAAACCACTCTTATGATGTTTGACGCGGCCAAAGATCCTTGGGATGCAGGGACCTGGAGGAGGCTTAGCTGCGTTCTGAAGCTCGGTCGGTAAATTTGGCATTTTAGAGGCCCTTTGGATTTTCGCCAACCAGGTGTTCAAAGGATCTCTTGGTATGAGAACGGAATCCGATTGCGCGATAAATTCTTCCAACTTCGCCTTGTATTCCGTGGTATTCATCACGGCAATCTGACCAGAATGATCAGTGAGAGTGAACACAATGCCAATGCTTACGCACCATGAACCCTACAACACTGACATCCGATGGAATTCTCTCCGATTTGTAACAAAATCCTCGGTATACATGCGCCCGTCTTGAGCAACATGGCCATTGATGAGCTCGGGAGCACTCGAGATCCTGTTTAATTATTTATCATGTTTGAATTGCATTCGTGCTCTGATTGTGTTTAGTCAATTTACATTATCCGCTGCCTGATGAAGCTTCCCGTAGGAAGCGAAAGCTTGCATTTTGTTAAGGTAAAGTTTTTACGCCAAGTAATGGATCTTTGAGTTTTACTTGTATTTAATTTAAATAACTTGAGTCAATTTTTGCTATTCTAAGAACAGCTTGTTTTGCGATTCCGCGAGATTCCTCGATGCTGAAATTTGGTTTTTTGCACTTTGTTCAAGGTGGTCCCATGAATTCTCCATGCCATTCAAATCTGGTTATTTAACTGGCCGGTCCATGTGTACCAAAGTTGTGTGATGCTCTTCACACCAATCCGCAATGGTTTTAGCTGTGTCAATCCTATAGTTGTCATTCTGGTAAATCGGATAAGTAACTTGAGAATCCTACAAATGTTGTGCAAACGAAAACACATTATTAACTAAAATGTCTCTGTACGCATGCTAATTAATCGTATTCGTATTCTTAGTATTGGGCCTAATTCACAACCTTTAAAACAACCCCACATCGTTCCAGACCCATCTTCTGTAGCAAGAACTCTTTGAACACACTCAGAATTGAATGTTTCTTTAGACCACCCGTTGACTCTACACTTTGCGTCATTTGAGTATAGAGAAAATTTGGATTCATCAGACCATATGAAAACCTTCCACTGATCAACAGTCCGTGTCCTGTAAGTTTTGGCCCAAGCTAACCGAGTTTTTTATATGAACAGAAGTTAACATTGGTTTCAGTCTTGCAACTCTACTCCAGATATCGTTTCAATGAAGTTCCTTGCGCAGTGTTCGTTCAGATATAGACGTGTGAGGTAGATATAGATCCAATGAATTATTATTTTATGATGATACAAATAGATTTGTAGTTTTCGTATGCTTCTCTTATGAGAGGAGCTCAAAGTTGTGTTTCACATCAGTTATTTGTTTGCGATAATCCCTATCAGTTTCTCTTAATTTGCATAATCTCAGTGCTATGTGTTGACCTTTCAAAGCATATTTTGCACTAAAAGCATCCTCCTCATTTTCAGCTTCTTCTTCATCGTTTACACTATACATTCTAAACTTAGTACATAAAACATTAGAGGTTGGGGTGATGGACAGTTGACATGGCATCCCCAGCGCAGAATGTAATAGACCCAAACAGAATACAGGTCCTAAATAAGTGGACGGCAGGGTATCCCAACCGTGTATCGCAATCGACGAACACGGTTATATGTGGTGATCTCAGCGACTTTGATCGTGAATGCATTGTCGGCGCAAGACAGATGGGGCATTCTATCGCCCAAGTGGAAAGAACCCTAGGGTTCCCGAGGGCAATCCTATCAAAGGTGTTCCACGAGTATACCATCGACTGACGTACCAGAGCCCAGACAGCAAGCGGTGGCAGACCACACTCCATTGATGACCGGGGTTGACGCATGTAGTTTATCCAGGCTCGTACAAACCGAGCGCTTGGCAACGGCAGCGTAAAGCACATCCAGTTAAAATGTCGGAGGTCCAAGCAGCGTCAGCGAGCGAACGGTACAACGGTACGGTGCACACAGCATACCCTAGACTACGTGAGCCGATTCCCTACTCGTGTCCTACTCTGGACTGCTCGTCATCGGGCTATACGCCATCGTCTGGTGCGGGAACATGAGAAGTGGACCTCTGATAAGCGGAGCCGTGTCGTGTTGTCAGATGAATCCCGTTTTCAGCTGCTGTACCAAGCTGACGGGAGGCTGCGGGTGTGGTGTCGACAACATAACGCCATGGCCCCATCGTGCCAGGATCACTCTATTCAAGAAGTGGTAGTTCTGTGATTGTTTAAGGAGCCTTCTCATGGCACATATTAGATCCTCAGTGTGTCGGAAGAAGTCTTTAACATCTATGCGCTGCCACAATGTGCTAGCTGATCACCTACACGCTTTCATGTCATTCGCGCATCCTGCGACAGATGGATTCTTTCAGAAGGACAATGCGCCGCCCCATAGGGTCGTAATCACTCAGGCATGGCTCATGAAATACTCATCTGAGTTTGGGACCATCCAGTGGCCCCAAGCGTCCCAGTATTTAAACCCCGTGGAAGATCTCTGGAACACCGTGAAGCGGAACATCAAATTAATGGATCCTGGACCGACATCTAGGGTGGAGTTGTGGACAATGCTGCAAGACGCATGACTGGTATTACCTCCCGAAACCGACCGGCATCTGGTGAATCCGTGCTAGAGAGCGATCGACACGCAATTTGGTAGGGATCTCTAATATTTTCCCCATTAAGTATATAATTTTTATCAATACCAGCTTGAGATGTTTGAATAATAAACTTGGGGTGATCTCTTGATCCCGTGCTGGCGAAGCTTATGAATGTACTATTGGCAGAAGCTGACGGTGAGATTTTGAGTTAATTTCCCAGGACTTACTTCTTAATTAATAAGAACAAAAAGGCAAAAGAAAGTTACAAACGATGTAATAACTCAAGTTCACATTTTTAGCGAGAGTAAAGTACGTATACACTCAAGATAATACAGTTTTGTAAAACTACCCAGAAATAATAACCAGTGCCCTTCAAACACATACAATCTCAACCCAACTTTTCGTAACCACAGTGGAAGAACTGCTTAAATAATTGGATTTAGAAAATGGAAGGAAAAGACTAATGATAAGAATTTTATCAAATTACCATTTACTGAAGCTTTATTTCTTTTGATTAAGAACTTAGAAAAGTCTGGAAAACAAAACACATAAGTTAAACTAAGCTTCCTCAAAGAATGGCTGTAAAATAAAATATAGATTGTGTTCAACAATAAAACAACATGAAGAATTGTTAGATTGGAAGGCTAGAACATTGAACGAGTGAATTCTTACATTTACCTGGAGAAAGCAAAGATGGTAGACGAAGTGATATGATAAAGTGAAAGCATTCAACTGGACTGGATTTCATTTGAAAAATGAAAGCATTTTAAAAGGATGTCCTTGTAAAGCAAAGTCTTTTATTATTTCTACTAATGACGTATGGAAGTGAAACCTGGAATATGACAAGAAATGATGAGTAAGTTTAGAGTTACACAAAGCAGAATGGAGCAAAGTATTATGGGTATAGCACTGAAATACGGAAAGCCAAATGAATGCAGTACATCAAGAACACTTGTCATAGATACTGTCTCCTTTAGATAGTCAAAATAAAGATGGAACTGTTCGATACAACAACAGTAGATTCATATACAGAGGTTTAACAGAATAATGTGAACACCTAGGAAAATAAGGTTTTATGCACCTAATAGGGTGTGGGACCATCTTTGGCATTTATAACCGCCCGAATTCTCCTTGAAATAGACCCATACAAATCCTGGATGCTGGTTAGTGGAATGTTACAATATTCTTCATGCAGAAACTGTTCCAGGTCCTTGAGAGACGCAGGAAGAGGATAACGGGATCTTACCCTGTTTTCCAACACAGATCACGGTGGCTCGATGATGTTTAAGTCTGGTGGTTGGGAAGGTCAAGGAAGGTGTGAAAGTTCGTCCTCGTGTTCCTCAAACCATGATTGGACATTCCGAGCTCTGTGATTTGGGACGTTATAATCTTGATAGATGGCATCCCCTGCAGGAAATAATGCCTGAGCCATTGGATGGACTTGGTCGGCCAAAATGGTTTCGTACGTCCTGCTAGTCATCCGTACTTTCAAGGGTATCAGATGAGTTACTGAGAACCGCAATATGACCGCCCAGAGTATGACAGATCCACCACTATGCTGCACTGATGGGAGCAGGTAGTCTGGGTTCTACGCATCTGACGGTGTTCTCCACACCTAAACACGTCATGCGGTGAGGAATAGTGTGAATGTGGATTCTTCTGACCACATTACACCCTTCCATGCATCGTCAGTCCACGTTGCATGCTCCTGGCAGTACTGCCGTCACCGTTGTGCATTTACCCGTATCACCAGAGGTTTTGCAATAGCAGATCTGCCATGAATTTCTTGTTTATGCTGCGCACTGTTTTCGTTGATACTGGGATCTGGAGATCCAGATTGAGCTCCGCACTAATTTTTGGCGGCCTGGTCGTCTTATTACGGGTAACAATCCTCTTTAATGCTCTCCTGTCTCTATCAGTCAGGGTCGTATTCCGGTAGCTCTTGGATTTCGCAGACGAGGTTTTGTCATGAACACGGTATGCCTGTCATGACGCTAGACACAGTAGCTCTCAATATCTCCACTACCTTTGCAACAGTCGTCACGAAGGCACCAACTAACCGGCAGCCAACAATTTGAAGGAAACATTCATCTAGCGGTTGGTAAGAACAGACGCAGAAAGATGATAATGAGAAATTTTGAGAGACCTTCATCTGGAAAAGGATAAGAAGAAACTAAGAGAGATACTAATAGGAAACTCTGGGAGGAGACCTTCATCCAGCAATCGATTGATCATAGTAGAAAAAGAAGTTATAAAAATTTTTATTAATCATTATCTGTTAGTAATTTTCTTGAGAATCAAATTTTCAACGACCTTTTGACGCTAGAAACCATCATCTAAAGCAAGGACATTAGAACCAAGTTCTTTTTTAAATACAAAGCCCGATCCATAAAAACAGAATATTATTATTTTGTGTTGGCAACAATGCAAAAGGAAAAAATAACCACGCAAACGATTGACTGAATTAAGAAAGTATGTATGGCAACAGTTATTAGCCGTAGCAGACGACTCTGGTTTTGTTATTGCGCAGTTGTTTAAGGTACGTCTGAATTTCGCCATGCGGCTATGGAGGTGAGTGATTCAGAGTTAAGAAGTGAAATGCGTTGTGCGATAAAATTTTGCTATAGTTTGGGTGAACCGGCTCCAGAAACAGTTTATTTATTGAAAAAAGCTTACAAAGAGATATGTTTGGGTGAGTCAACTGTGTTAGATGACAGCGCGATTCCAAAAAAGGGTGTTTGTCAGCAGAACTCGCTCCTAGGCCTGGTTGACCTGAAAGTGTTGTTACGGAGCGTATTGTTAACACTGTTTAGGAAATCCTGCAAGAAGATCTACGAAAGACATGTGAAGACATAGTGGCTTCGCCTAATATTTCAAAAACGTCGGCATTCCGCATTCTACGCGACAAATTACTGCTGCATCGTGTGTATTCTTGATGAGTACCTCATCACCTGACGAGAGAAAAATTGTTATTCAGAGATCAGGTGTGTCATGAGTGGAAACAAATTATTGCGAAGGGTCCAGACTTTCTAAACACAGTAACAACTGCCCATGAAATATGGGTCCACTATTTCGACCCCTCACGAAGCACAACGAGTTTCTGGAAAACACTCCAGCGAAAAAAAGTCCGCCAAACTAAATCAGCTGGGAAGGTGATGATGATAATTTTCTTTGATCATAAAAGTGTAGTCCACTGGCATACCGTTCCTCCCCAAATTACTGTCAATGCTGAGTATTAATTACATTTCAGTCTTGAAGCGTCAGCGACGACAATTATCGGTTAACGAACCGGAACTGGTGGGCAAGTATAGACCCTACACCATGATAACACCCTCCCACATGTGGCTGCTTGTGTTGAACAGTTTCTTACGAAATGCAGTATTGAAATCATGCCACAGTCTGCCTACAGTTCTGATCTCACCCCGTGGGAGTTCTGGTTGTTTCCAACAATGAAGAAGAATTTCCGTGGCGCAACATTCAACACAGTTTGTGACGTTATTCAAGCTGTACAGGGTTCGTTATAGCAGCTTCCACAAAACGCCTTCGCCACATGCATTGAAAAGTGGACTGAACGATGGAACCGTTACATATCATCCGAGGGAAGATACTTTGAGAACGAATAACATATTTTTCTGTACTTATATTTCTTATTTTGTGTGATTTTACTCTCAGTTTTATGGAACGGCAGTTGTATATGTATATGTATATGTATATGTATATTCTCAAAATTATTCGTACACTACGAAATATCTGCATAAGTGCGAAGAAGGTTTTCTGCGCAGGAACGTGCGCCGTGAGTGGGAAGGTACGTATATAACGCTGAGATGCTCTGTCTTGTTATCAGTAACTTTGAAGCGGATATGCCGCGTGGACGTGAACTTTCCGAGTTCCACCGTTGGCTGGTCATAGGATGTCATTTGAGTAACGTTTCCATACGGAGCATTACAGCTAAATTAAGCATATCAAAATAGACTGTAAATGATGTCGTGAAGAGGTGACACAGGATGGTGCAGCTACATAAAAAAATGGAAACAAAAACAAGTTAGTAAAATCATACAATGCATTGATTATGATACGCTTTCCAACATACCAGAAGTCATAGGAAAATGCCTTGCTTTTGAGGGGACTAAACTATGGTATAACGTTTGAGGTTCCATATATCAGAATTAAATCTCTTTGTGCCCGTGTTACCTATTTCGAATGGATTGTCGGAAATGTTATGACGTATTTTGGCACCCGATGGCGATTGGACGGTTTTGGAAGTACTAGAGGCATGCGCAGCTCTGTTATCGCTATGTCATTCGACAGTTGCTAGTTCTAGCTGCAGTCTAAAAGGAATAGTGAGCGATTTGGTTGATTTGCGGGGATTTGACATCAAATTGAAAATGGAAGACCAAACTGCGCATTTTCGCCATATTTTACTGTTTTACTTCCGTAAAGGGAAGGACGCGCGTCAAGCTAGTGAAAAGTTGCGTAAAGTGTACAGCGATAATGCTCTACAAGAACGACAGT
Source organism: Macrothele yani (assembly GCA_039090855.1). Taxonomy (NCBI): domain Eukaryota; kingdom Metazoa; phylum Arthropoda; class Arachnida; order Araneae; family Macrothelidae; genus Macrothele; species Macrothele yani. The sequence goes on from CM077004.1 coordinate 49,186,507, forward strand.
GCCAGCGGTGGTGCGAAAAATTCCGTGCTGGTGATTTTGACCTCAACGATGCTCCTCGGTCGGGGAGGCCCACCGTGGTTGATGACGATCAAATCAAGGCACTGATCGAGTAAAACCCACGTTACACGACACGAGAAATTGAACACACAGTGCACATCCATCATTCAAGCGTTCCGGACCACCTGAAGAAGCTGGGATACATAAGCAAGCTCGATGTGTGGGTTCCTCATGAACTCAAAGAAGCTCAATTGACGGCGTGTATAAACATCTGCGATATGCTCATTAAACGTGAGAAAATCGATCCTTTTTTTGAAGCGACTGATAACTTTTGACGAAAAGTGGATTGTGCACAACAATGTGCTGCGCAAACGGTCTTGGTCCCGACGTGCTGCTTCGCCTCAAACGACATGCAAAGCAGACATTCATCAGCGGAAGGTTCTGGTCTCAGTGTGGTGGGTTTTTAAAGGTGTTGTGTTTTTCGAGCTCCTACCACGGAACCAAACAATCAATTCGAATGTGTACTGTCGGCAATTGGACAGTTTGAACGAATCCATCATTCAGAAACGTCCAGAGCTTGTTCATCGTAAAGCTGTTGTGTTCCATCACGACAACGCGAGACCACACACAAGTTTGATCACCCGCCAAAATTTATTGGAGCTTAGGTGGGATGTGTTGCCACACCCAGCATACTCGCCTGATCTTGCGCCGTCAGACTTCCACTTGTTTCGCTCTCTTCAACAGTTCTTGCGCGGTATAACGTTCAATTCATATGAGGCTGTAAATCAGCACATTGTACAGTTTTTCGCCATGAAAGACAGGCCCTTCTATGAACGAGGCATTCTGCAGCTCACTAAAAAATGGCAAAAGGTTATCTAACAAAACGGGCATTATATCACTGATTGATCTTTGTTCTTTCTATCAATAAATGGCCTTTGCAAAACATGGCTAAAATACGCCATGACTTTTGCGACAACCCAATATTATCAAGAGCTGCCACGCATAAGACGTTTTACAATTAAAAATCCCATCTATATCGGACAATTTTCACGAAAGTTATCGTGCAAAAATAATGGTTAATGAATCTCAAGCATGCGCACTGCCCGCTATTGCTAACAAAAAACATTTTTGGCGGAACTGCTTCCAAAGCCGTTACGGAACAACGTATTGTATTCCGTCGCAATCGAAGCGTTTTTACGCTAGTTATCACGTAGGAGGGTAGTAGAAAAATTCATTAACAGCTGTTGCGTGAAACATCTGCGCTGCGTCGTGGGTAAAACATCAGCTGGTCTTAATGCTTTAAGAAAACGTAATGCTTGTCGTTTGTTATGGGTAACCTAATACAGTTTTCAGCCATTTTAAGTAAAAATTCTTACCGAACATCACAAATTGTGAGCGTCAAAATCGAAAAATTGTGAGAGTCAAAATCAAATAATGTTAAGTAAGTGACAACGCAAGAGGACGGAGGTATATACTCCGTTCCTAAACCTCAAAATATATTGCATTGATTAATTACTCAATTTTGACGGTTTCTTTGCATTTCGCTCCGTGATCCCCACAAAAGCATACTGAATTGTATCGAAATCAAGCAGTTTCTACGTCAGTTATCCTGCTCTCAGACAAATCTTCCTCCCTACCCTGACTGTTGATATGATCTCCGGAACAACGTACTAAGTATATAAATAGACGATGTAATCTCTCTGTCCACGTTATTTTATAAACAACGCATAGCAACTGAAAAACTGTCGTTCGACACCGCTGGGATCGAACCCAGATCTCTCGACAATTAGCCGAGCGCGCCCGCTGTACGCTACGATGCCAACAACCCATAGCGCTATGTGTGGTTTGTCAGTCAGCATCTGACTACACAAATGCATATTAATGGGCTCAGCAACTGATGTGTCGCCATCTAGTGGCATTCAACAGAGCAAGCTGTTTAATTACAGCATATAAATCCAAAAGGGCGATAGAAATGGTGAATATATTTCAAATACATGGAGATAAATATTTGGATTTATATGCTGTAATTAAACAGCTTGCTCTGTTGAATGCCACTAGATGGCGACACATCAGTTGCTGAGCCCATCAATATGGATTTGTGTAGTCAGATGCTGACTGACAAACCACACATAGCGCTGTGGGTTGTTGGCACCGTAGCGTAAAGCGGGCGCGCTCGGCTAGTTGTCGATAGATCTGGGGTTCGATCCCAGCGGTGTCGAACGACAGTTTTTCAGTTGCTATGCGTTGTTTATAAAATAACGTAAACAGAGTGATTACATCCCCTATTTATATATTTATCTCCACGTATTTGAAATATATTCAACATACTAAGTTTTGTCGCAATAGAAGCATTTTTACTCAAGTTATGAGGATAATGGCTGTGGAATAAATCTTGCTCCTGTGCCCTGACGTTTCACCCCATTTCGATGTTATTCAACAGAACTGGTCCAGTATACCTCCGAAACAACATAATAAAGTTTTATCGCAATCGAAGCATTTTTACGTAGGTTATGACGCATAAGGGAGATGGAATGCATGCCACTCCTATGACCCGACCTTTGACCCCACTTCGCTCATTCATCCCCAGGCTGTCCCCTACCAGATACTAAAAATTCATCGAAATTGAACCATTTTTACGCAAGTTGTCGTGCAGATAGACAGACGGGCAAAGCTGGAGGATGTAGGCTTCTTCATCCTATGGTTGGAAAGCGTAAAAAAACATTCAGGATGACCGTACACAAACTGACTGAACGTGACAGAAAGACAATGGTAAGAAGTGTTAAGTAATCCCGTCCTTCTTCTGCCGGTTCCATCGCGGCCGAGAAAGAAAACGCTTGTAACGCTCGGTTAATACACACATCAATACTGGGAATTCGAAGCTGCCTTTTGGAGTGGTCTGTCTTCCGTCGTTCCTGTACTGGTGGCGACTGGAAAGCTGTTCTCTGGAGTGATGAGTTACGCTTTTCACTTTTCCAATCTGATGGGCGTGTCTGGATTTGGCGGCATCCCGGTGAACGATCTTCGTCGAAATGTGATCCTCCTACTGTTAAGTTTGGCGGAGGCTCCATCGTGGTATGGATTTATTTTTCATGGATGGAAACTCGGCCCGTTGGTTACTATACCACCAATCATGAGCTCTGAAGTAAAGCGTACCTCGACGTTCTGCATAATTCTGCCCCACCAACAATGTAGCAGTATTATGGAAATGGCTGTTGTTGCTTCCAACATGATCGAGATCCCAGCCACACTGCAGGACTAGTTTCTTGCAAATGTACAAGAATTGTTGTATACTTGCCTGCTCAGAGCTCTGATCTTAATCCCATATAACACTTCTGGGAGGAACTGAAGCGACGGATACGAAATCGACCACAACAGCAGTTTTCGCTCTCCACTCTGACAGCAGCTTTGCTAAACGAATGGCAAGCCATTCCTTCCAAGATCTACCGGAAATTGATTGATAGTATTTCTCGAGGTGTTGCCGCTGTCGTACAAAGAAAATCGAGTAACTAAAAATTGCGCTAATAATAATGCCATTTGTCCCAAAACATTGTGGTGTTAGAATACTTTTGATAATATAGTATGTGTGTGTGTGTACACTGCTCGACATAGAATTTGCCCCACCCAGAAGGGGTGTTCTACAAGCATGCAAATCGCAGGGCAGGTGTACCTACTTGCGTTATGCAAATGATGTTTAACCGGAGCCGATGACGTCACACGTTCGTGAGGTAAAGGTGTTAACAGCAACACGGATGGTACTGTGTGTTCACTGGTAGAAGTGTCGCGGACGTTTCATATTTGTTGTTTCTGCAGGGAAACTATTCAGAGAAGGCCGAAAATGCCTGGTTCACGCCGTGGGTAGGTTTATCGCCATTTTGATGCGTTTCAGAAAGGAAGAATTGTAAGCCTCTGTGGAGCGGGCTGGTCCGCTCGTCGTATCGCTGCTCATGTGCAACAGCATGCACAAACTGTTGGACGCTATTGGCACCAGTGGCTACAGGAAGGTTCGTACATGCGTCGGAACGGCAGTCCAAATAATTTATATCCACCCGATGTTATTACATTCCCTTGTCGCCTGTGAACAGAAATCGGTTTCAACAGACAAAACTGGACATCAATAACTGCAAAATTATAAAATTATGTATATAAATTAAATTAAATATGTATCTTTTAATTAGTACATATACACTGCTGGTCACCCAAAATGCAACACCAAGAAGGAAGCATCCGATTGGCCTGAAATTCGCAGCATGCGTAGCCCACGAGAGGACATGCAAACGATTAGCATTACAGGACATATGAAAATTATGTGCGCACGGCACGCCACCGAGAAGCACTATAAGAAGGGTGCACAGAAGGCAGGGTGTAAGTAGTGGAAGTGTGTTGTGATGCCGGACCTGTGCGTGGGAAGCGTCCTGATGCCTCGTCGCAGAATACGGCAGTCATTCCAGCACGTTTCGGAGCTCGACAGAGGTCGAATAGTGGCTTATCGCGACAGCGGTTCATCGTACCGAGACATCGGCACCAGTGTGGAACGACATCCAGCAACAGTGAGGCGAGTATAGATTCGGTGGGTGCAGGAGGGACGAACGGACCGACGTGAGCGATTGCCGGAGCCGCGGCACATCACCGAACGAGAGGACCGGCATGTTGTACGGCGGGCATTGAAGGCTCGCACCGCCACATCACAAACGTTAGCGCAGGAATCAGGGTGTGTTGCACAACAACCTGTGTCAGCACGTACCGTTCGACGTCGTCTGCAGGAGCGGGAGACTTGTCGCACGGCGCCTATTGCTCCGATTATCATTGACGTTACACCACCGGCGAGTGACGCGGCAGTGGGCCGTTGACTACGGAATGGCACGACATTGTCTTCTCCAACAAATCCCACTTCTGCCTGCAACACCACGATGGTCTGATCCGCGTGTGGCGGCACCGCGGCGGGAGACTGTATGACGCCTGCATTATGCATCGCCATACCGGTCCGTCGCCTGGTGTTATGGTTTGGGGCGTAATTGGATATGACACCCGCACCCCTCTGGTACGCATCGCCGGTGCACTCAACAGCCACCGCTACATCTCCGACGTTTTGGAGCCTGGAGTACTCCCTTACTTGCAGGACCTGCCGGCGGCCACGTCTCAACAGGACAATGCGCGCCCGCACGTAGCACGCATCGTGCAACAATTCTTCACGGCCCACCAGGTGTCACTGCTGCCGTGGCCCGCCTGTTCTCTCGATATGTCGCCCATCGAAAACGTCTGGTCGCTGATCGGCAACCGAGTGGCACTGCAAGCACCATCCGCGGCTACGCCTGATGAACTGTGGCAACGTGTGGAAGCAGCCTGGACCGACATACCCCAAGCTTACATCCAAAGCCTCTTTTGTTCGATGTCGCGGCGTGTAGCCGCCGTTATTGCCAGCCATGGGGGCCACACGAACTATTAATGTCTGCGTGTTCCGCAAGTCGCACGGGCCTGTAAGCTCAATCGCTTCATCTTTGTATCTGTTGTTTTGTGTCCAGTAAATCTGGCTTTGCTATCTCGTGTCCTTCTTGGTGTTGCATTTTGGGTGGCCAGCAGTGTATATACGGTACAATATACACATATATAGACGCGCGCGAGCGTGTGTGTGTCTGTATAAAAGACAGATGGGGCGAAATATTTTGTTGTTTGCCCCGGGCGCAGAAATGTCTAGTTACGCCCCTGTGCTTGGTGTTTCATTCCTCAGGACGATATCCTTCTACTGTGTGACTCATTGCCACGCCGTATTGCTTTCTGTATTGCCGTTCGCGGCGGTGCAACTAATTACTGAGGTGCTATTGTGCTGCATTATCTCATTTTATATACAGTACACTATACATGGCTGAAAATAACATCAAGGTAAACCCTTATGTATTCCTGTTTGCATGCTCAATTTCATCCCTCTATCCTCATTCCTTCTGGTTGGGGCAATTGCAGTGCCTAGCAGTTTATATGTATGTACGAGTGTGTCTGTATTTACAAGGGCAGCGGGTGGCCTAGTGGGCAGCGTCCGTGACTGTCACGGAAAGGACCTCAGGTTCGTTCCCAGGCAGGTAGGAACGCTCGATCCACTAAATATCCGCCGTGCGTCGGATGGGCACGTTAAGCCGTCGGACCCCGGGTACTGGCCCCGCGGTAATATATAAGGGCGTCTTCCCCCTCCTCCTCCTTTCTACTTCGCTTCCGTGTCCCTTTCCTATCGGGCACTCTAACCCAAATCTCCTAGCTTCCTATTTCTAAGGGTTGTTTAAGACCTGGGGTCAGACACTCCCTTCCTATAATCCTCTACATATGATCTGATCTGATCTGATCTGTAGTTACAAATTGTCTTTCTGAAAGGGCAGTGTCCTGTACTGCAGATGGAAAAGTAATAAAATATTTCTATTGTTCTGAAATTTTCTGCAAGGTTTTAAACATTTCGCAAATATTTTGAAACGCTCTAAATTTGAGTGTTTCTTGGCAAAAGATGGGTTGATAACCTCATTAAACCCTTGACATTCCTTTAGTTTCCTCCTTTTTCCTCCTTTTTTTCTTTGTTAATGTCAAGTTCGTTCCGCCTAAAACTGAGGAAAAAAATTTCAAATGTTTATGTTAAGTTACTTTCCTCGAGAAAAGAAAACAAAAAACTGGGAACTTATTGCTTGGTGGGAACCCGGAGTAATTATATCGCGCGAAAGCGTCGTAATTAGAAAAGCGAAACATCAAAAACTCGAATGTTTTTGAAGCAAGACTGATTACATTAAAAAACATTAAAAAAAAGTGAGGGAGACATGAAAATGTTGATTTGGCCAAATAAGCATCGAAATGCATGCAATTCAATAAAAGATCAAAAGGGACGAGGCAAAAGACTCTTTTAACTAAGGCACTCAACAGTCGAGCACGAGCGCTATTAAAAGTTGAATAAAATATGTCTTGCAGCTCCTTAAATAGAATCATCATGATTGAGGTGCTTGAATTGAAATGCAAATTACTTTTCAAAAGGGAAGAAGTAATTACTGTGTAAACTAGATTTTCTATTAAACACAATTTTCAAAGAAAAATGCGCATTATAAACACTCACTAATCATCAAATTTCTCTTCTTTTTTCATTTCACATTTCTATTCCATTATTCCTCCGCGACAAATATGGAATTCATTATTTATTGCATTATGTGTGCTGAGTAAAATGTGAGCAGTTACTTTTATGATTTTTCCCTGTTCAGCATGTGTAGGATGGCCTATATGCGTTTATGCCGGGTTGTTCTTCATTAATCTTTCAAACGCAGATGAAATAAATCTTCTACGTTTCCAAAGATCGCGATGATATTTTTGATAACATCCTTTTAGCGCACAAGAGGCGTTCATTAAGTTCTAAGTATCACATATTTGTGTCTTTTATTCTAGTAATATTGTACAGTTACATTTAGGAGAAGTTTTGGGTAACTTTAATGCCGTTGCACATATTTTTTCCGGCTATGTTAGTCTTTGATAGAAACGACTTTATTATTTCCTGTAAACCACGCATCTGTGACTTCTTGAATCTCTTTATAATCTCTGAAGCATGTTCCATTGCTTTAGGGAAGAATAAAGAATACATCCATAGCAGCATAAGACGGTAGAGAATCTCTATAAACTTTACGAATACAAGTATGCTCCGCAGACTCTATACATGTTGTGCTCAGACGTTTTCTATACACTTTTCAGATTTTAACCCATATGCTCCGTAGAATCTACCTCATATGAACATCAGACCTTATCTGTACAACAGTGTTCAGACTTTATCTACACGCTCCATAGGTTCTACGCATACGCTCTTCAGACTTTTTCCACACGCTCCATCGATTCCACCCATACGCTCTTCAAAGTTTATCCACACGCTGCATGGACTCCACTCATATGCTCTTCAGACTATATCCACGCGTTCCATAGACTCTATCCATACATAGTTCAGACTTTATTCACACGCTCCACAGACTTTTCCCATACGCTCTTCAGACGTTTTCCACATGCTCCATAGATTCCACCCGCACGCTCTTTTGACTTTATTTACATGCTCCACAGACTCTACCTATACGCTCTTCAGATTTTATACACATGATCCATAGGTTCTACCCAAACGCTCTTCATAATTTATCCACATGCTCCACTGACTCTGTTCATACACTGTTCAGACTTTATTCACACACACTCCATTGAATCTATCTATCTAAACACTGTTCAGACTTTATTCGTACGCTTTATACCCTTTACCCATACGCTGTTCAGACTTTATCCACACGTTCCATAGATTCCACCCATACGTTCTTCAGACTTTATCCACAGGCTCTATAGACTCTCCCCATACACTGTTCAGACTTTATCCACACGTTCCACAGATTCTACTCATACGTTCTAAAAACTTTATCTGCACACTACATAACCTCTACTCATACTCTGTTCAGCATTTGCCACACGCTTCCTAGATTCCACTCATATGCTCTTCAGACTTAACCACACGCTCCGTAGAATACCCACACGCTCTTCAGACTTAACCACATGCTCCGTAGAATACCCACACGCTCTATGGACTACCCACAGACTCCACGGACTGTACCCATACTCTCTCTAGACGTTAACCGCACGTTCCATATACTCTACCCATAGCCTCTTCAGACTTTATCTACGTGCTCCATAGATTCAATCTATCCGCTCTTTAGAGTTTATCCACACGCTCCATGGTCTCTTCCCAAACGCTCTTCAGCCTTGATCCACACGCTCCATAGACTCTACTTATATTCTCTTCAGACTTTATTCACACGCTCCATAGTTTCCACTCACACGCTCTTCAGACTTTATCCGCACGCTCTATAGACTGAATATTTACGCTTCTTTATTAGATAAACGGAAAGTACTTAGATGGGGAGTTTTCCGGATACCTAATTAAAGGATGAGAATCTCTGCGTCCTGGTATACGTAGTGACTAACAGTAACAAACGTTTCATTTTTCACAATACATAGAAAGAAAGTGAGATATTTGCTGTAACTTCATTTAAAAAGTTTAATTTATCGTTCGGTAGTTAAAAACATTATCAAGTACTCTTACCTAAAGGTTTCGCAGCGCAAAAATCGCTGATTGATGTACCAACGATATCGTTGGACATGAAACTAGCATCATCATTGAAATTTAGATGTTCACTGACAACAAGTCCAATCCAGTAGACATGAATTATATCTACTGTAGATAAGATCTTGGAAACTAGTTGTTCGGCTAATAATGTTGAGTATTACTTTGATGGCACGATTACTTTTCGTGATTTACTGGTTTCGTTTATTAGAACATAAGCTACCTTTCCGGCGCCATCAGAGACGAAAATACCATTAAGAACATTTTCACTTACAGTACGAGTACGTAGAAGATAATGCGAGTCGTAGTGTTCACGAGGAAAATTGGATATTCTAGAAAAACTCAAATCCCGGAACGCACACACTCTTTACAGGCAGCATATTTAGAAACTTTGGAATTGAGAACAAGAAGAAACGCATGAACTTTGGTAGAAGTGTATTTGGAAGAAACAGTGCATTTTTTCAAGAGTAAAAACATGCACATATATTGTCCAGCTTTTTCTTGACAAGAAACGTTTCTTTATATGACATAACTGCTTATCATACAACGCGAGTATAAAATAAGATTCATCACCTCTACAAGAGGCTGGTAGTTGTAACGTATACTCTAGATTCAGTTTCTTTTTTATTTTACTATCTCTTGTTATTTTATTTTCCTATGCAAATTATCTTCTCACTTAACGAGATATTGTTTCTCGTTAAGTGAGAAGATAATTGGTATACTTGAGCGCGCTTATATATACTGCATACGTGGTGGTATGCAGTATATATAGGCGCGCTCAAGTATACCAGAGAGCTTCGTTTTTTATATATGATAGGTTCTTTCTAATTATTGTTATGCGATTCTATGAAAGTTCGGTATAACAGTAGTTGTGTTATTTTTGAGTATGTATTGGAGTGATACCAGGAGTTGTCCAATAAAAGGTTAAAAGTGAGTACGTTTTCTTAGTTCATTTTATTGTCAGACCTCTGTCTGGCCGTTAGGTCTATTTCATTGAGTTTTTGCGTTAAGTTCAGGGTATATTGTGTTTACCGCTCTAATAAGGAGCCTTCAAGGTACTAATGTACTAAAACCGAAGTTATATTACTGATATTCAAGATAATGAGGAACGCTGAGTAAGAATAATTCCATATTCTAGGAATATATTGCACGTGAGTGTCTTACCTAAACAAACTCTAGCACTTTGATGATTAAGCACACTTTAGCTACGTCAAGTAACCTTTCAATAACCCTAAAGTAACTTAACGTAAGCTTTCCTGCACGATACGTCCAGCCGGAGAACTCTATTCATTATATAGTAAACTGAGTGATGCGCCCTCACGCGATTGGATGCCAAAACAAGCAAAAAATAAATTGCATAGTCAGCTTAAGAAAATTGGATAAAGACATTTGGAGATGCCCTGATTCTCCTAACAGTGAAGCCAGGATCATCATTTAAGTGCTGGAGTTTCAACGGTGCTTACCAGTAAATTTTCTGGATTTTTCCATATTTCTAATTCACGATAATGAATAATCCAAGAAGCAACCTGCCGAATTGGCTTGGCAGTTATGTGTGTGAGTCTGGAGGAATTCGAGGCCACTTTGGTGTAGTGGAAGCATATCCGGCACGTAACTGGAAGACCCAGGGTTCGATTCCCGGTGGCGGCCAATGAGAATTTTTCCGTGACTCACTTATAAACGCGGAAAGAGCGATGACCTCTGTTTGATATTCTAATTCACGTTCCACGGGTGAGTAAAGTTTTCGATTTTTTTTTTTTTTGATAAAGTTTAATGTATGCAGTTTCACCCAAAGCAAATCATAAGGTAGTAGGCACTTAAAATTTTGAATGGTGAACGAGTATTATAAATCCATTTTGCCTGTGTGTGAAGTACACTCAGTAGACAAAACGTTAGAGATAGGGGGATGGGCAGTTGACATGGGGATCCTCCGTGCAGAGTGGAAAAAACCCAAACCGAAATGAAACAGGCGCACAGCAGGGCTTCCCAACAGTGTATCGCAATTAACTAACTTGGGTAAACGTGATGATCTGAGCGACCTTGATCGTGGACGCATCGTCAGTGCAAGACAGATGGGTCATTCTATCGCCCAAGTGGTAAGAACACCAGGGTTCCCGAGGGCAACTGCATCAAGGGTATACCACGAGTATACCGTCGACGGACGTACCAGCGCCCAGGGAGCAAGCGATGGCAGACCACACACCGTGGATGACCGGGGTCGTGGTAAGTTATCCAGGCTCGTACAGACAGACCTTTTGGCAACAGCTGCGCAAATCGCATCCAGGTTAAATGTCAGAGGCCTAAGCAGCGTCAGCGAGTGAATGGTATGGCGCACAATGCATACCAAGGGCTACGACGCCCTAGTTGTGAGTCACTCTTGACTGCTCGTCATCTGACATTACGCCTCGCCTGGTACCGGGAACATTAAAACTGGACCTTTGCTAAGTGGTGCAGCGTCGTATGGTCATATGAACTGCGTTTTCAGTTGTACATAGCTGACGGGAGGGTGCGGGTAGGGCGTCGACAGCATGATGCTATGACCCTGTCGTGCCAGGTCTGCTGTGTTCAAGGCGGTGGTGGCTCCGTGATAGTTTGGAGAGCCTTCTCAAGAGACACATTAGGTCACTTATTGTGTCTGGAATGGTTCTTAACCACTGCGTGCTGCCAGCATGTGCTGGCTGATAACCTACACGTTTTCATGATCTTCGCGCATTCTGCGGCCGACGGTCTGTTCTAGCAGGGCTGTGCGCAGCCCCACCGGACAACATCTGGCAAGGGCATGGGTCAAGGAACGTTTTCCTGAGTTTAAATCCTCCAGTGGGACACAAAGTCCTCGGATTTAAACCCTGTGGAAGCTTTCTGTGAAATCATGTAGCGGAACATGAGATGCCGTGTAGCGGAACATGAGGTACCGTGTAGCGGAACACGAGAGGCCATGTAGCGGAACATGAGTGGCCGTGTAGCGGAACATGAGATGCCGTGTAGCCAAAGATGAGATCCCGTGTAGCGGAACATGAGATGCCGTGTAGCGTAACATGACATGCCGTGTAGCGAAACATGAGATGCCATGTAGCGGAACATGAGTTGCCGTGCAGCGGAACATGGGATCCATGGATCCTGGACCGACGTCTCGGCCGCAGTTGTGGACAGTTTTACAAAAGGTACGGCTGGCATTACCTCCGGAAACCCTCCAGCATCTATTGAAGTCGAAGTCTCGGCGTGTTCAGGCTGTTATTCTCGCTAGATGGGGACCAACACGCTATTAGGTAGGTATCTCTAATGTTTTGTCCATTAAGTGCATACCGTTAAGAGAACCAGAAACTTAGCCTTTTAAAGAAATCATCAAAGGAAGAAATTTTAAATAGGCTCCTGAAGAAATTAGCAAGCACGTTAAAGCCTAAGGAAGCACAGTGTCAGAAAGTAGATACCTCGGCGTGTACAGAATGTAATTCGCACTAGAGGAGGACCAACACGCTATTAGGTAGGTATCTCTAAATTTTTATTCATTGAGTGTAGTACAGCGATATGGTTATCGAATATTTAGTAGTTTTTTAGTCCAGCTAATATCAGTAGTAATTAGAAGGTATGCTTGTTACGTCAGTGTGTTCCAAACCCTGGTCTTTCAATATATAAAATTAAATCTCAAGAATGTTTCTATCTATCAAATCCCAGTTCAAATTGAGTTGGAGAATAAAGAATGTATTGGCAAAACGCTCGTTGTATTTCATGATCTGTGCCTATTTCCAATAGCTGGCTTTATTTCAAAATTAACAGCACAGGGGGTGGGTGATCCACAGTGGCATTAAGCCGCATTTCAACACTTTCTGATTACTGTGGTGTTCGTGTAAAATATATAAATTAACAACAGTTTCCGCTAAAATTACTTAAGCAGGAAATCTATGAAACCAATACAAGATATTTTTTTTTTTTAGTTGGAGGTTTAACGACCACCGTGAGCAACTCAATGGGCTATAAGCAGTCGCCCGTCCCTAATTTAGGGTCACTGACTCCAGGGAAGGGAGAGAGCCAGTGCCGTAAGACAAACACAACATCCATGCCTCACCGGGAATCGAACCCGGACCCCGTTCGGACGAATGATCAGAGGCCATCGCTTAGACCACTGCGCCACCGGGGCGGCCTAGATGTTTTGCGAAAGCAGTATGAAGAATTTCAATCTGGAAAAGAATTGGAAAGATCCCTCAGAAAAAATTTACAATTTAATCCAACAATTACTCCAACGATTTCTTACACGTATTTAAGAAGTAGCGATATAAAAATTAAAAAAATATTGCGAAAGAACGCAATTCGGCATAAATAAAATGCTTTGCAGTTGTCTTTAAAACAACCACCTTTCTCACATTTCAGTGGACGTAGATAGCAATTATAGGCTTCACGCAGAGTGTGTAACATATAGACAAATACACTGGTCACAAAAACTTTGGGATACTTTCATGAAATGAAGAGTGTGTGTATCTGACTCAAGTAACGTGCATTGAAACAACACCAGTGAGGCTACGTTACACAAACGATAAAGAGTGCGTTTACAGAAACAATTTATTGTGCAATTTCTGCACGCAACAAAGTAGCACTGCAATATAGAATGGTAAATTCGGATAAAGTCCATACCTCTAGATTGTAGTACCCGGTAACACCACCTCAGTGTCGAAGAACGTTTTGGCACGTACGAGGCATACTTGTAATGACATTGTTGACGAGTGTCTGGGGCAGCTAGTTCCATATTACAGGCAACACGTTATGGAGGTTTGCCATTGTACCAGGGTATGGAACGTGGTTATAGAGATGCCGATGTACAACTTCCCAAATGTTCTCAGTGGGATAAAGTTCAGGAGACCTCGGAGTCAGCTCTAACGATTCAGTTCCACGATTTCCCAGCTCCTGGAGAACGCTCCGGGCACAGTGACTGGCTGCATTGTCATCGAGAAAAAGGAATGCATGCCCAATATCGTAGTGAAACAGTGTCGCAATGAGCACAATGATCTCGTTTCGGTACATTGATGCGTTCAGGTTTCCTTGACAAACATACAAGAAAGTACGGCCGTTAAAACACACTCCTGCCCAGACTAGAACTGACTTCATCTGATACAGATGGACGGACTGCAAATAGTATGGTTGCTTTCATGTGCCAGATCTTCTCCATCCGTGCCCTCGTCGAGTATGAGGATATAGAGTGAAACGGGATTCGTCTGTGAAAAGTACATGGTGCCACTCTGTTTTTCATGACATGCACTTTCAGACCCAGGTACATCTTTGACGACGGTGAGCTTATGTCAATGCTATACATCTCAAAAGTCTCTTTACTCTGAGATGTAGCGGTCTCTATACATCTCTGAGGGTCTCCTTTGCTGTGAGGCATGGGTAGAGTGCTTGTTCTAGAGCGCAGCCAATCTTCTCTCCCAGGAGATCCAAATTAAGGCATGGCCACTGCTTATAGACCTCAGAATTACCCATCAGTCCAGTATTGTCAGTGTTATGAATTTGCTTACATTGTATATAGTGCATCCACATAATGTAAATATCTCATTGTCATTGTAAATAGGTCATCCACTTGTTTATCTTTTGGTAACTGTTAAGCACAGGCCATCTGTATCTTCCTGTCCATGTTTGCTCCAAATAAAATATTGTTGAAGCTCATGGTGGTCGTTAAACCCCGAAACGGAAAAAAAATGCGATTCCAAAAGATCAGTCCTTCTGGGTGCTAAATTTCAGTGTCATAGAATGTATATATATTTGTCCATTAAAAATTAGAAAACAGATCTACAAGTGCTGAACCAGCATAATGCTCAGATTAGCAGTTGATCTGTGACTTCCCTGTAGTGCTGCGTTTAGTTTGCCATTCAGCCGCCGCAGATGAATGGCGCAAGATTCCTCGTCTGCGCTTATTTCTTTTGCACTCGCTTTGATAACGGGTTTATTGCATGCAAAACTGTTTATAGATTAAGAATGGTGAAAGTTACTTTTCCAGATTGGGTAGAGGCAAGTATTGCTGTTCACGTGTGATTTAGTATTATTTGATACATGTGATATAAGGATGTAGTTTAGTACTATACAATTTTAAACATCTCTCTTGCGGAATGTTCGAGCTTTTTTCCCCAAAACTCTTGGAACGAAACGAAATGTATAAAATATGTCGAAGCACACGTTTATCGAACACTGTTCCCATTTTGTCAGCTGTATTCAAAGAACCCTTGTTTTCCGATAAGAGTTGGTCAGTCAATAGTGTTAATAACCCGACGTGATGAAACTTTGTTTGGGGCTTGTCACTTCTGGGGTATTAAGCCGCGTGTCAAATTTCTGACAGAGGAGAGATAGCATGACCGATATTAAGGGGAATGTCTCACGTTAAAAAGTGCCAGGCATCGGCTCAGTGGAAGGGTGTCGTCACTGATGAATGGCCTGTGCCATAATGCATAAACCAGAGGTTAAATCTCAGAAAATGATGTGTGTTTAAAGGCTACGGAAATCACAGCCAAGATTAATTGGACTTCTCGAGTTAACCGTGCTTTCAGGGCGATAATTACGCATATATATCAGAAAAGCCATGCTAATGCGTTTGTAGTTGAACACTCTGATATCCAAGATCCTCTAGAGATCAATCAAAGAGACAGATAAAATATGGTTTTCCTTAATTTGTTCATCAGCGAAACGAACAGCTTCTGGTCGTCCAACTGGGAGGCTCGGGGGAAGGCGGCAGCATGTTTTATTGCACTTACGAAGGCGAGCGAGCCAACTAGGCCACTAGAATCATGTTCCTGTCTTAGATTCCTACGATCGCTGCCAATTACAAAGACTTGCTGACTGATTGACTGAATGCACGCTGGGGTGTTTCAGCTGGAAGACCAAGCAGCATGGTAAGTAGTGCGCTTCACAAGCTTTCAAGTGTGAACCGCTGCAGAACTTCACGCTCAGAGTGAGACGTTATTGGCAATGGAACTGCAGAGTGTTTTTTTTTTTTTTTTTTTTGTAAGTCAAAACTTATCCTAAATGTTCTCTCTCTCTCTCTCTCTCTCTCTCTCTCTCTCTCTCTCTCTCTCTCTCTCTCTAATGTATATATATTTCAAATTTGAAATTAATTATTTAACACATTAGCATTCAAATGTGTCCATATAAATTAATATTATTATTTCTTAATTTTGCAGAATCGTTAATGTACATTGTGACGTACCTGACAGCAGGACGCACACGACATAAAGGCAGATAGCAGTCAGAACGAACGTCCGCGTAGCTCAATTGGTAGAGTGACTTATTCCGGAATGAGGGGATCCGGGTTCGAGCCCAGGCGTGGACAAAAATGACGGAGAAATTAGCTTCGTTATAATGGCGCCCGAACAATCCGGATGACCTGGCCGTTCAAAATCTCGCAATGGTGTGATGTTTTTTCCACACCGCGAGATAGGAAAAATAAGGGAATCCCTTCTCCAGCGCTTCGAAAATAAATGTGTGTGACGTTGCATTCCACACACCAGATTGACTGGGAGTTCTCAAGTGCACGTCTACAGCGGATGGCTGCCTGCAACGATTCTTGGTCACGGCTGACCCCTGGGCCATGCCCCCGGCCCTCTTTCGGGGGGGGGGGGTGTTACGTACCTGACAGCAGGACGCATACGACATAAAGGCAGATAGCTGTCAGAACGAACGTCCACGTAGCTCAATTGGTAGAGAGACTTATTCCGGAATGAGGGGATCCGGGTTCGAGCCCCGGCGTGGACAAAAGTGACGGAGAAATTTACTTCGTTATAACATATGTACCACTCAAGAAAACATCACCAAGATCCTCAAAATTATCACTAAATTTGAACTTAATAAATATCCAGTTCCTTTCCTACGTTGTTACCTAAAAATAGTTAATCTTAAATTCTGCAGAAGAAATATTCTTCTCAAATACGTGGAAATAGGTCAGAATTGTCAGCACATCAATCAGACATCAAAGCAATTCAGAAATGTGTGATGGCTGTGTTAACAATTCTGATTTAATCTTAAGTTTTGATTCTACTTACAAGCTTTTTGAATTGCACATCCACACTCCAGACCAGCGTTTCATAACCGGGGTTTCGCGAAATTTTAAAAGACCAAATATTTACGCTGGAGTAAATGTATACGTTGCTTATAAAACGTAAGGACAATGACAATCAAATGTAAATATGCTTTATTTTGTCTGTACAGAGAGAGCGCCCTCATGACGGAGTAATTTTTGCCTTGACGGAAATTTCGTTGGTCAACTTACTACTGCGTCAAGAGCAGTGACACACTTGTGGTGACACGCCTCGTGCCCTCTGACACAGCACCAGTAGTTCCAAAAGGTTCACTGTAAACCGCCACACATGAAAACTGCCACACCGGAAGATTGTCACACAGGAAAACTGCCACACGACTTTCATTGAGGGGCAGGGTACAAATTTCTATTCTTCCGAGGAACACTTTGAATGTGTGGCAATTTTCTGGTGTGGCAGTTTTCAAAGTCTCCGAATTACGTGCGGCAGTTTTCAAAGTTTCCGAATTATGTGCGGCAGTTTCCCAAGGTGCCTAACGATGAAGTGGAGCTCTTTTGTTTGCCTGAATTTTCATGTCGGTTCATACTTAGAGCAACGGGCCACAGAAGTCTTCGACGGTGTGTGTGGGGGAGGGGGGATGTATAAAGATTGCGTTTCCTCGCCTATATTGAAAATTGAATTGGGAACTCCAAACAAATTTCGAGAAAACGTTCTATGTAAGCCAAGAGAAAATTGCTGTGCTCAGGAAAGGACAATAGTGGGATTTTTAATAACGCTGCACTTTTACTTAGGGTACAAAATATTTACATAACATGTCAAATTTGTAATATTTTTCTTTTACTTACTTAATTCATAGGCCCTACACCTCGGCCTTTTTAACAGCTTTTAATCCGCCGACTTCATATTCATAACGCTTACGTATCAAATCAAGTAAACAGCATTGCGCTTTTACTTAGGCACTAAATCTTAAAATCATAGGCCACAGGCATAGGCCTTTTTAACAGTTTTTATTCTACCAGTGTCATATTCACAACGTTTACACATCAAATCAAGTTAATAATATTGCGCTTTTATTTAGGCACGAATTATTTATTCACAGGCCCAAGCCTTTTACCAGTTTTTATTCTACCAATGCCATATTCACAACGCTTACACAGAAAATCAAGTTAATAATATTGGGCGTTTACTTAGGCACGAAATATTAATTCATAGGTCCTAGGCCTAAACCTTTTTAATAGTTTTTACTTTATCATTGTCATATTCACAACGTTTGCACAACAAATAAATGTAATAATATTGTGCTTTTACTTAGGCACGAAATATTAATTCATTGGCCCTAGGCCTAGGCTTTGTTAATAGTTTTTACTCTATCAATGCCATATTCACAAAGTTTACAAAACAAAATATGTAATAGCATTTCTCTTTTACTTAGGCAGGAAATATTCGTTCATAGGCCCTAGGTCTGGGACTATGAATTAATATTTCGTGCCCAAGTAAAAGCATAATATCATTAACTTGATTTGCTGTGTAAACGTTGTTAATATGGCATTGATAGAGTAAAAACTATTAAAAAGGCCTAGGCCTAGGGCCTATGATTTAATATTTCGCGCCTAAGTAAACGCCCAATACAATTAACATGATTCGCTGTGTAAACGTTGTGAATATGACATTGGTAGAATTAAAACTGGTAAAAGGGCCTAAACCTAGGCCTAGGGCATGTGAATAAATATTTCGTGCCTAAATAAAAGCGCAATATTATTAACTTCATTTGATGTGTAAATGTTGTGAATATGGCATTGGTAGAATAAAAACTGTCAAAAAGGCCTAGGGCCTATGAATTAATATTTCGTGCTTAAGTAAACGCCTAATATTATTAACTTGATTTGCTGTGTAAACGTTGTGAATATGGCATTGATAGAATAAAAACTAATAAAAGGGCCTAAGCCACGTGAATAAATATTTCGTGCCTAAATAAAAGCGCAATATTATTAACTTGATCTCATGTGTAAACGTTGTGAACATGACACTTGTAGAATAAAAACTGTTAAAAAGGCCTATGCCTGTGGCCTATGACTTTAAGATTTAGTGCCTAAGTAAAAGCGCAATACTATTTACTTGATTTGATACGTAAGCGTTATGAATATGAATTCGCCGGATTAAAAGCTGTTAAAAAGGCCGAGGTGTAGGGCCTATGAATTAATTAAGTAAAAGAAAAAAATTACAAACTTGACATGTTATGTAAATATTTAGTGCCTAAGTAAAAGTGCAGCGTTATTAAAAAATCCCACCTTATTGTCCTTTTCTGAGCACAGCAATTTCGCTTGGCTTACACAGAACGTTTTCTCGAAATTTGTTTGGAGTTCCCAATTCATTTCTCAATATAGGCCAGGAAACGGCAATCTTTGTACCCCCCCCTCGAACTTCTGTGGCCAGTTGCCCTAAGTATGAATTGACATGAAAATTTAGACAAACAAAAGAGCTCCTTCCCATCGTTAGTCACCTTGGGAAACTGCCACACATAATTCGGAAACTTTGAAAACTGCCGCACATTCAAAGTGTTCCTCGGAGGAATAGCAATGTGTGCCTGGCCCCTTAATGAAAAGCGTGTGGCAGTATTCCTCTGTAGCAGTCTTCTTGTGTGGCAGTTTTCCTGTGTAGCAGTTTTCCTGTGTAGCAGTCTTCTTGTGTGGCGGTCTTCCGCCAACCGTTCCGAAAAGCAGTAAGACGCCGGCACTTCCTGTCCGCCAACGAAAAGGCGCCCATCCTTCCTAGAAATATGGACTCTAGAAACATCCAGGCTCACAACTTCTGAAGGTTTTCGAACATTTCAAATCTTACGTTATTGGCCCATAGTCAGTGGCGGGCTGGGTTTAAAAATATTAGTTGCCATGAGACAAAGGAGGCCCACCAACAACTATAAGGGTATCATTGAATTTTATAAGAAAAAAATAAAATTTTCAAAAAATACATAAGTGGAAAAAAAGGTACAATTAAAGTTTTTGCGAAATAAATTTATATTTTAGTAATTACAGTGTACATATGTTGTACATATTACTGGCAGTATACAGTAGATACTAAATGTAAATACAGATTGTTATAATTGATTTTTTTTAATAAATCGTGGATATTTTTTAAAAGTTTGCTTGTACTAAACATTTTACACGTTAACAGATAGTTCAAAAGCATATTTCGTGCAGTTCCCTATATTAAAAGCAATCGTTTGAATTCACTAGATGATTGCGCGAATATGTCAATAATTGCTTCTGCATCCAATTCTTTTAACAATTGCTTTTCAATGGATAGCAACATGTATGATTCCAAGTTCTCCTCAGACAGTAAATTTCTTAGCCTCGTCTTTATGATCTTTAGCTTTAAAAATGTCCTCTTACTTTGAATTTGAGTAACTTATGGTGTACATATGCCTTTATAAAGTTCATAAAGGTTATCATATGGCTTGTCATGAAGTCTGTTGGATGCCCGAATTTTTAGTACACACAATAAGCAAGTGCTACAAATTTTACACTTGTTGCAACTGGAATCCATATTTTCACCATCATTAACAAATAGCTGGAATACATCAAAGTTCGAAGCAAAAGAAAACAATTCCAATATTACTTGATCTTTGTTGAGTTTGTGGAGACACCTAAATAATATCTTCCAATGCTTCATCTTCAAGGCCCTTCTCTGCAATAGTCTTAAACTTTGCTGAGTCCAAGCAAGATAAATCTTTATACAACGTTTTGTGTTGTACAAAGAGCGAATCTAGTTAGTTGCATACAGTAATAATATTGGAACTTCTCTTATATTTTCAAGCTACTAAAAGGTCATTAGCATTTTGTGTGTTTTGAATATAACAATTTTTATTTTTAGTAATCTATAGCATAAGTGGCTGACGGGCTACTTTAACGAGTCGAACTTAGATTTTCTTTTGGTGCAGGAAACTCACCATAAAGAATTGGGGAAAATTTTCGCCTTTCATAGAAAAACGGGACTAAGGTTCAAGTACTCGCTCGGGTCTGATGGTTTCACGGGAGTGGCTATCGTCTACAAGCCGCAGCACGAAAAGTAGCGTCACTTATTTCCAGGCCGATGGGGACGGTAGAGTGGTTATCAGTGATTAGTGGAGTGATGTCGATTAAGATTGTCTCTGTGTATGTTCCGTCTCATGGCCCTCTACGGAACAACTTCTACGCCCTACTTTCTCAGAGGGAGCGAAGATTTTCTGGTGGTCGGTGAAGATTTTAACTCAGTGGTCGATAATCATATCGACCGGCTGGGCACTCATGACCACATGCAACCTAATAGCAAGGTCCGTACGGACTTGATCAGGAATCAGCAGTTGAAGGATGTATGGCGCTCCCTTTATCCGCAGGTTCCGGGTTATACCTGGCGTAAGAATAATCAAGCTTCTAGGACCGACATATTACTTGTCTCGAAGCTTGGGTGGGTGACTGGGGCTGAGGTCTTCGAACCGAATGCGCAGCCGCTGTATATTTCGGATCATAATGTTCTCGGGACGGACATCTGTGTAACAGCACTAAGGGAGCCTAAACACTTCCATGTTGGAGGATGTTGAAGCGCTGTCGAAAATTCAATTGATTGTGGTGTAGGGTGCAGAGGCAGTCACCGATGACGAGATCGACGGTTGGGAACGGGCGAAGGAAGAGGTTCAGCGGGATTTGAGTATTCGGGAAAAGAAGTTAGCGAAGGAGAAGAGAACAGCTCAGATCTTTTTCATGAATCTTCTGAATGCTTCTGTTCAAGGTAATGAGAATGAGTGTAACCTCAACATCATGACTGAAATTAGGCAGGAGATTGTCCGTTTTTACAAGACAGTTGGTTCTGAAGTTCAGCTTCAGGCGGTGGTCAGGAGCATTAAGAAGGAGCGGGATATAAATTACATCTACCGTAAGCTCGAAGTTAAAGGAAAGAAAGAGAAATTAGAAGTTCTGAACATCGATGTCTGTGAAATTTGGGATGGTAGAAAGATTCTGCAGAAGTGTGCAACGTTCTTCGGCGACCTTTTTTCTGACCTCGATGAACAACTGGCTTGAGGGAACTTCCCAGATCTCGCATGAGGACATGGAGCTCTTCGAAGGGGATTTCACGGTTATGAAAGTTAGGTCGGCGATCCAGGATCTTAAACCCAGTAAGTCTCCTGGGTGCGATGGGATTCCTGTGGAATTCTACAGGAAGTTTGTTAATATTTTAGCTCCCTGGCTTTGCAGGGTGTTTAATGAGATTGTTAGTGCTGGTATAATGCCGGAAACCATGCGGTTGAGCATGGTTACCCTTTGTGCAAGACCCCGGCACCCCTTCTAGATCGTGAAGTGGTTGGAGACCGATGCCTCTCTCGACTGTTGACTAGAATATCCTGGCCAAAATCATCAATAGTAGGCTCTGTTTGTTTGCTAAACACCTCATCGGTGTTAATCAGACGTGTGGTGTCAAGGGGCGTCGTATGTTTTGGAACGTGCGTTGCATCAGTGTTACCTGGGTGAAAAGGGTATTAAAATGGGCCTTTTTTCCACCGATCAGAGTAAAGCCTTTGATATTGTTTCTCATATGTTGCTGGAGGCCCACGGATTTGGGGATTTCTTTCCAAGTGCGGTGGAGACCCTCTACAGGGGTCTCTCCGGGAGGGTCATCATAGCTGGGCCTCTCTCCCCTCTTTGAGGTTCAAAGGGGTTTGAGACAGGGATATCGCTCTCTCCCTTGTTATTTGTTTTGGTGTTAGAAACCCTGCTTAGGAAAGTCATTGATGCTAACAGCGTTAGGGGTTTCCCGTTCCGGGGACTGTTGCTCCGTTGAAGTATTTCGCTTACGCCGATGATGTCACCTTCTTCGTGGATGGGGAAGGTAGCTTGAGGGGTTTGCGGGAAACTTTTGCGGGGTACTGCAGAGCGACCGGTGCCCGTTTCAATGATAATAAGTCGAAAATTATGCTTTGGAGTAGATGGGAGTGGCTGGCGGTCGCGGGTTTGTCCATCACCAAGGGACCTGTTCGGATACTGGATATCCAATTTTCTAAGGACGGAGTCTAAAGAAATACCTGGGGTCACACTCTTGATTCTTGCGAACATAAAGAAAGAGCAAGAACGTTGGCAAGAGGTTTACATCTCAAGGGTCAATCGCGCCAATTTGACGAATACCCTCCTGGTTTCTAAGTGTGCCTTTGTCGGAGAATTGAAATCTCCACTCCCAGGTATTATGAGACTTCTGGAAAAGGCGGTTTTTGGCTTTGTTTGGGCCGGCAAGAAGACCGAGGAAGTGGCTCGAGCTGTCCTGTGCTGTCCTAGGGAGGAAGAGGGCTTGGATGTGAAGCCCCTTCCTACTTGGTTTAGTGCACTTCAGTTTTCAAGTGTGAGGAGGCTCTTACCGCCGACCACGCGTGTAGTAACTTAGTTTCCTGCTTCACGGGTTTTGATGCGAAGAAGTATCTGCTGGGCTACAAATCTGTGGGTCCCCGTAGAGAGTCTGTTCACAAGAAGTATCTCTTGGGTGGTCGCCTGCGGGACTTCGCAGAGGCAAGCTGCAACAGGAATGGGGCGGGGCAGTCGTATGTTCATCTTCTCCCTAGGCCTAGGGAACAAGTCATCAAGGATTTTAACGTTCCTAGGAACTTCTCTATGAGAGTCTTGCATGAGCATTCACTCGACGGGGATGGATGCAAGAAGAGGGACTTTAGGTGGCGGCTGGCCTACGATGTACTTGTACTTCCGACGAGGAGTCGACAGTTTCGGCGGGGAGGCATCTCCTCCGATAGGTGTCTTCCGTTTGCGGACACTAAGGACAGGTTCCATCTCTTTTGGACGTGCCCCATGGTGCGCCGGGTCTGGTAAGAAATCTGGACTTGGGCTTGGCACAAGAGACTTGACGCCCTCCAGTTTCGCCCGGCTTACGTGTTTTATCTGTACCCTGCCCCGGCGGCGGGTAGGGATGTCTGGAGTATGACTATCACCGAGGTCTGTTATAAAATGTGCAGGGAGAGGAAGAGGGTTCTGTATTGCCGGACTGCTAACTCGGGCTTCTCTCCAAGAACTGTCATCCTTCAAGCAAAGCGTGAGCTCCGGGACAGGGCAAGAGTGAACTCGCGCACTATGAAAGACCGAGCCTTTAGGTATCGGTGAGGGCCTTGGCCTCGTATTGTTACCATGTGCAAGGACAACTACACCTTTCACTGGGGTAACTTACCCCCTTAGTTTCGGCCCTTGAAGCCCGAGGGGTCCCTCCGGGGGTGTTGGGCTTTTTCTAGTGTTATGTTTTTGTGACTTGTGTTTGTTGTTTTGATGGAGGGTGAGGAGGTTAGCCTCCAACTCCTTCATCGGTAGTTTATTTTGTCTTTTCTCCGGTCAAGGGACTGCAGGAGGCTGTGTGAGTCGGGGTGGTGTGGGGTTTTGGGTTCAGTCTCACTTTTTTCTTTTTCATTTTTGGTGTGGTTTGAATGGAGGGTGACTGTAGGGAGGGTGTTGTGCGTTTGATGCTTGTGGTGTGCCGGTTCTGTGCGGATGTGGGCCGGAGAGGCCCCATCCGTGTGTCGTGTGAGTGCCTTGGTGCACCCGTGGACCCTGCGTCCTCTCTGATAGTCTTATGTCCGGGCCGCTGTCACTTGGTCACCTCTGAAGGGGACTTTGTCCGCCTACTTGCAGGTACCGGGTGTACTTTCGGGTCAAACCCGCCGTTCTAGGTGACCTCGCCGCCAATTTGTGTTTGAGTCAGTTCGAGTACTTCGGCGGAACTTAATGACTCTGATGTTTGATTGGTGTTGCTTGTTGGGTCGTGGTGAGAGCTTCGGGGAGTGTATGTAAATATCAGTGAATCAAATCAAAGTGTATACTTGCGGCTTGGTGAACAGGGTGAAGATGCTGCGTGGCGATAAAAGTTCGTGTATGGGAGAGGGTGGCCTCGTGCAAGAGCACACTAGGGCGTTCCCCTCTCTCAGCCCCCATAATTTGGGGGTCTTATACGAAGACAACGGATAGGAAGAAAATGTTCAACTCTTGAGACATTTCTACCGTTCTTGTCCGTTCCTTGCTTTTCGTATCCACTACCGAATGTTGATCGAGAAGTGTGTTTTGTAGGACCAAACTGGGTTAAAGGAGGCGCAACAACTATTAAAAATAATAGTGAGGTTATTGCTGTGATTGAAACAGAGGAACTAACTGAAGTGATTCTGAAATTCGTCTCAGTATAACGTCTTTCACATTCGCTAGAAGATACAGCAATGATTTGCAGATGTTGTCTAATGTTTAAGAAGGCGCATTTCATCAGGGGCCCACTTGCCATCGGGCATGCTAACAACATGGCCCGTCCGCCACTGCCCATAGTGCTTTAGTCAGTGATATTATACTTAAATTATGTTGCCTGTGTGAGTACATTTTTGTAAACGTGGTGCACACAATTAAAGACTTGGGTGTTTTGAAGATGTAAAAGTTCGTAAAATGTGTTCGCACGTCACAGGATCAAGAAGACAGTGCAGAGAACAATAAACCTACCAGTGACCAAAATGAGGCAAGTGATAGCGATTCGATGTCCAAACCAAGTGCAAGCTGTGAGAGCCGAGAGGTAACAGACACAAAGAAGAATCCGTTTTCATTGTGAAAGCTATTTAGCAATGGGTTATACTTAGGTTGGTGATGAACATTGTCCCATTCCATTGTGTATTATTTGTGGCAAAAAAGCTAAGTAATATTAGGGTTTGTGACGTATATTCTAAATTAACTTTCCTTTTTAGTTTCTTTTCCTATGTAAATCTTGAGTTTATTCTCAGTTATACTTCACTCTTAACGTGATATCTTTTCTTTCAAGCGAATACTGTTGGCAACATAATTGAGGTTGAATGAACGTGACGTATGCCTGATATAAGATAAGAACGAGAGATAAAAACGACGACTAAACTGTTGCTTGGCGAGCGTTGTAAAGAGAGCGTTGCTTGAAAACCGTTGTATTGTAGAGCGTTGTGGAACTGTGCAATGTGTGGAGCGTTTAATGCAATATGCTATGTGATGTTATGATTTGTTATGGAAGTGCTACATCCTGAATAAAGCATCTTTTCCGTAAGTTTGACTTCTGTTGTTTACATGTTTCGTCTGGCCGTTAAGGTTTAATTTAGGAACTATTTCATCTTATGGTTATGTTTTTTTTAAATAACGTAGAAGTACGAAAAGACTTCTATTTCATAGGTTGTTTAATGAGGAGTGAGACTTGTGAAAACACAAATTTGTTCGTAACGGGATCAAACTCGCGCCCCCCTCACTCCGGAGTAAGTTGCTCTTCCAGCTAAGCTACACGGACGGAATGTAACGCTGCAAATTTGTCGTCTTCATAAGTGATTCACCTCTATAGTACGTCACTTCATCTCCCTCTTAACCTTTTTTTTGAAGAGAACAACGATTTTTTTCATTAATTCCAGACGATGAGTGGAACAAACATCACACATTTTTCAAAGAACCCTACGTCCAGTTTAGATCCATTTTTGCATTCGAACGCCATTGTGAAAAAAACAAATTTGTCAGCAACCCCTCACTCCGGAGTAAGTTGCTCTCCCAACTCACCTACACGGGCGGAATGTATCTCTGCAGATTTGCCGTTTTGACCACGTGATTCACCTCTATAGTACGTCACGGACTCTTTGGCTGGAGTGCGTTTGCGCTTCTTAATTTTGTCAATGGGTGGCGCTAGTAAACAGGCGATTTAAAGGCTACGCAACTGCATTGTAGCTAGTTTATTGCGGAAGCCATGTAACGTGCTACACTAATTTAATTGCTCTCTCATAGGAGACGGTTACGTTCAAAGTTGCTCAACGTACTGTAATTCAGTTTCTGAAAGCAGAGAAAACGCCACCAAGTGAAATTCACACACACGAATGAAGGCGGTGTATGGGCCTACTTGTCTTCTACGCACTAATGTAGTGCGGTGGTGCCCTTTTTAGTGGTGGACGAACAAGCACTGCAGATCAGCCAAGATCAGGAGCACCACGCATGCTGTTTCAGTGACAACTGCACGTGTGGATGCTGCAGTAAAGGCCAACCGAAGAATCACGGTCCGAGAACTGCCGAACAGTGCGGGTGTGACATCGAAACTCTCAATACAATCCTGCATTCGCACCTTGAAAATCGTAAGGTCTGCACCACGTGGGTACGAAACATCTGCCCGATGAACGGATGAGTCAACGAATGGGATTATCGTTATAGCATCTGTTCCGTTACCATGAAGAAGGTAAAGATTTCCTGCTATGCTTCATTGCTGGGGACGAAAGCTGGTGTTACCATTTTGAGCCAGAGTCTAAACACAAGATCATGCAGTGGAAACTTGCATCATCGCCACCGCCTTGGAAATCACGGTCCACTATTTCCTCAGGCAAGGTATTGTTAACCCTGTTCTTTGACCATCGAGAACCAATGCTTCTTGAGTGAATACTAAAAGGATCAACCATCAATACCGAACGATATTGTCAAATTTTAATAAAGCTCCGAGAAGCCATCAGAAACAAGAGACCTGGCAACCTCACTCAGGGTGTTGTGCTTCTGCATGATTGATAACCCTCGGCCGCATACGGCAAAGGACATTGCAGCGCTTTTGCTGGGAAGTCCTGCAATATCCGGCGTACAGTCCTGACCTATCATCCTGCGATTTTCGCATCTTTGGACCAATGAAAAAATTTATCAAAGGCAAACGTTAGACTTCGCATGATCAGATACGTGAAGCTGTAGATAACTGGTTTTAGCAGCAGCCTTGCTCCTTCTATGCCGCAGGAATACAAGGATCTGTGCAACGATGGGACCCCTGACTAAATGCTGGCGGCTATTATTTTTAGTTATATCATGATTTGACTGTTTCAAGCAGAAAGTCTTACTACTTACTGAACAACCCTTATATTATATTATTAAGTATTCTTACTTAATATAATCTGTGTTAGAATCGTTGTTTGTATCTTTTATTTTCATCCCAACTCAATATTACTTTATTCGTTCTTTTTATATAATCTGATAAAATAAACTAAATATTACGCAAATGACTTAATCGTGTAGGCCTGGCGTAATTAGGCGATCTGGACTTCCGCTATGTCTGAAGAGTTCCGTGATGTCTGAAGGCCTACCGCGAAGTAAAAAAGTTGGGAAACACTGCTCTAGACTAACCTTCGGACCCGCCAATGTCAACATCTCGAGGTGCTACTTGCTGGGTTCCTAGTAGCTAAAGACATCTACATACACAGACTTGCATCTAATGTCTACGCATACATTTTTGGCCTGGTTAGGCCACAATGTTTTCTTCGTTCAATTCTTTCACTTAACCACAACCTTTTTTCGTTGTGTTGTTGTTGCTGTTGTTATATATTTCTTCCTTCTGTTTAATCAATTTTATTCATTCTGTGTCTGCCGCCCTGGTGGCGCAGTGGTCTAAGCGATGGCTTCTGATCATTCGTCCAAGATGAATCCGGGTTCGATTCTCGGTGAGGCGTGGATGTTGTGTTTGTCTAAAGGCTGTGGTTCTCTCCCTTCCCTAGAGTCAGTGGCCCTAAATTAGGAATGGGCGACTGCTTATAGCCCATTGAGTTGCTCACGGTGGTCGTTAAACCTCCAATCAAAAAAAAAAAAAAAATCTGTGTTTACTTTTTAAGCAAGCTGACTATTTAGACGAGTTTGTTTCTTCAGCATGTTTCCAACTAATTGGTGGTCAGTTTTCTGTTCTATTAGTTTAATAGCTTTTCTGTAAGTTTCTTATTTTAATGGCCTGTCTGTTAATTTGTTTGATTTCTTGATGTGGCCTTTGGAGCGTTTGTCAGTCAAACATTGGTTTCTTCCCGTCGCTCATTGACACCAGAGGAACCATTCCTCCAGGTTGATACTCTCCTGATGAATGCTACCTGTTTTCTATTTGCCTGATTTTCTATGTCACTGGTTCCAGGGAACCAGTGAAACTAATGGAGACAACCAGTGCCGTAAGACAAACACAACATCGATGCCGCAACGGGATTCGAGCCCGGACCCCTTTCGGACGAATGATCAGAGGCCATCGGTTAGACCACTGCGCCATCGGGGGCGGCTTATTGGAGGTTTAACGACCACCGTGAGCAACTCAATGGGCTATAAGCAGTCGCCCGTCCCTAATTTAGGGTCACTGGTTCCAGGGAAGGGAGAGAGCCAGTGCCGTAAGACAAACACAACATCCATGCCTCACCGGGATTCGAACCCGGACCCCGTTCGGACGAATGATCAGAGGCCATCGGTTAGACCACTGCGCCATCGGTGGCGGCTTACTGGAGGTTTAACGACCACAGTGAGCAACTCAGTGGGCTATAAGCAGTCTCCCGTCCCTAATTTAGGGTCACTGGCTCCAGGGAAGGGAGAGAGCCAGTGCCGTAAGACAAACACAACATCCATGCCTCACGGGATTCAAACCCGGACCCCTTTCGGACGAATGATCAAAAGCCATCGCTTAGACCACTACGCCACCGGGGCGGCCCATTTTTCTTAACCTTGATAACTTAATCCAACTAATGCGAGTTAATAATCAGTACACTTGGTTAAGGAAAAACACCAACACCTTAATCTGATGCTGTTGGTGCCAGGGAAGGGACAGAACCAGCGCCTTAGGACAAACACACTATTTATGCCTCACACGGAATTCGAAACCAGACACATCTCGGACGAATGATTCGGAACCAAAGTTCGTATTACTCGGCCACCGCGGCGGTTGTTTATAATTTGTTAGCACATCTTTTGTAAAAAAATATCGTGCTTATGTCATCATTTTGTCCGTCCGTCCGTCTATGGACACCATATCTCTGCAACTATTGGTTTGATCTGAAAAATTTATTTTGCAGTGGAAAGCTTGAAATATGCGAATGATGATCCTTCATTTCTTTTTTTTTTTTTCCTGATGTACAATTTCGCCGCTAGAGAGCGTAAATGCAGATGTTATCGAATTCAAAATACATTTTATTCCATATATTTTCTTCTAAACAACCGATTGAAAAATTTATTTTACCTTTCGATTCCATGTATGTCGAATAATTTTTTAGGTATAGCCACTTTTTCAAGTCAAGCGCATAGATTTTCTGCTAGGGGGCATAAAAGTAAATTGCGTTTTTCCCGAGTATACTCCGATTTGAATGTTTTTTTCCCTCAGCGGTACAGCTTCTGATGGGAAATTTTTGCATGCAATTTCTAATTCTTGGTAAAGAATGGTTTGGCCACCAGGTGGCGTTAGTGTTAATTTCTGCTTCTGATGTGAAAAATCTGAGCTTCTAAAATCTCGATTGAAAATTTTTTTTCATGGAGCGATGCCACTCACGTCAATAGACCTTAGAATATTTTTATCTTCAAATAATGCATGGTTTCTCCGCCAGGGGGCGTAGATGTATATCTTATTTTTGTCAATATCTCTGCTTCTAATTGTCAGATTTGAAAAATCCCATCTTTATTTGATACAGTTTTCGGTGTGACATGCTTTTCATGTAATTTCAAGATTTTCAAGTAATTCATAGACTTTTAGTTACCGGACGTAAAGGTAAACTGCGTTTCCTCCAATATCTCTGCTTCTAAAACTCCGATTTCAAAAATTCTTTCTTTAGCCGATACAGATCCTGATGGGAAATCTTTTCAGCGTAATTTCTAATTTTTGATAAAAAAAAATGTTTTAGCCACCAGTTGGAGCAAAGCAAGTCTTAGTGAATTTGCAAAAAATCTGAGCTTCTAAAATCTCGATTCAAAAAAATTCGGCCGCAAACCGATTTTTTTTATGCAGATAAACCTTGTGCAGATAAACCTTTTAGAAATATTTCCTTCTTAAAATAACGCATGGTTTCTCTGCTAGGGAGCGTAGATATATATTTTATTTTTGTCAATATCTCTACATCTAAGAGTCCATTTTGAAAAGTCGTTGGATAGCATTTCCGGTTCGAAATATTTTTCATATAATTTCAAAGTTTTCAAATAACTCAGATTTTCCGTTAGGGGTCATTAAGGTAAATTGCGTTTTCCCCGATATTTCTGCTTCTGAACCTCCGACTTGAAAAATTCTCCCTGTATCGCATACAGCTCCTGATGGGAAATTTTCCTCGTGTAACTTGAAATTATTCTAAACGCACAAGTCTGCAATCAAACGGCGTAAGTTAAAGATTCTGTTTTCAGCAATATCTGCGAGATTAAAACCCCGATTGAAAAACTTCTTTCTTCGGTCAGATGCTATTGTTTTCCATACCGGTTCCAAAGTTCCATTGGCTTTGAGTAACTTTGATAAATTTGATTCACGGCAGAACGGATTCAAAAGACATGCTCATTACACCCGAAAATTCTGTGTCATCTTCTTTGTTTTCTTTGCTTGCAGAGCCTGACTTAATGGAGGGCATTCGGGGCACGTGCCCAGGGTCCCTACCTTTGAAGGGCCCCCAACAGTATTTATATATTTCTTGCTTTGCATAAAACTGATTCACAATCATCATCCACTGAAAAAAGTTAAAATGGTAATTCCATAACTTTGTACGTTGAAACACATGGAAACGACAATTATAATTTCCACAAATGAATTGTACTCCATAGTATTGGTAAATTAATGTCATAATATGCCAACAATAACTAAGTAACCGGTTCCAGAATAAGAACGTATAGGGTGCAACCAGTCACTGTCACTTTGTAATGGAAGGAGTCGTGGCCTAACCCCTTTCGCCGGGGGGCCCCATGAAAGAAATCTTCTTGCCCAGGGCCCGAAACTGTCTAAGTCAAATCCTGTTTGTTTGAGGTTTTAACCAAGGCCGTTTAGAAAATATAAGTCTATGGCATTAGAGAGATGAGTGTCTTCTTTTAGTGAAGTCACACGGGCCGCCCCGGTGGCGCAGTGGTCTAAGGCGTTGGCCTCTGATCATTCGTCCGTAAGGGGTCCGGGTTCGAATCCCGGTCAGGCATGGATGTTGTGTTTGTCTTACGGCACTGGTTCTCTCCTTCCCTGGAACCAGTGACCCTAAATTAGGGACGGGCGACTGCTTATAGCCCATTGAGTTGCTCACGGTGGTCGTTAAACCTCCAAAAAAAAAAAAAAAAAAAAAAAAAAAAAGTCACACGGAAACCAAGGCTTCTGATTGGCTTCCAACGCTGTTGTGTATGACGTCAAACACAGCATCGACATATCAGGCCGTGTAACATGAGAGTGACGTCACAAACAGAGAAAACACATCTGTCTCATGTCATGGCCTTTTACTTTCTGGTTTAATGACCACCGTGAGCAACTCGACGGGCTATAAGCACTCGCCCGTCCCTAATTTATTACCACGGGCTCCAGAGAAAGGAGGAGAGAGCCAGTGCCCTAAGACAACCACAACATCCACGCCTCACCGGGGTCCGAACCCGGAAACATCCCTGATGAATGGTCAGAAGCCAACGCTCAGACCACTGCACCCCCGGGGTCACACTGCTTAAATTTAACTTCCAGGAAAATTTACTTAATTTTTTTATATTTATGTTTTATACTTTTTTTTAGTGAGGGTTTAACGACTACATTGAGCAACTCAGTGGGCTATAAGAATTCACCCGTCCCTAATTTAGGGCCATTGGTTCCAGGGAAGGGAGAGAGCCAGTAGTTTAAGACAACCACAACATCCACGCCTCACCGGGGTCCGAACCGGAAACATCCCTGATGAATGGTCAGAAGCCAACGCTCAGACCACTGCACCCCCGGGGTCACACTGCTTAAATTTAACTTCCAGGAAAATTTACTTAATTTTTTTTTTATATTTATGTTTTATACTTTTCTTTTAGTGAGGGTTTAACGACTACATTGAGCAACTCAGTGGGCTATAAGAATTCGCCCGTCCCTAATTT
This sequence comes from Macrothele yani, assembly GCA_039090855.1. NCBI lineage: Eukaryota > Metazoa > Arthropoda > Arachnida > Araneae > Macrothelidae > Macrothele > Macrothele yani. The sequence continues at coordinate 49,219,428 of CM077004.1, forward strand.
AGGGCCATTGGTTCCAGGGAAGGGAGAGAGCCAGTAGTTTAAGACAAACACAACAGCCATGCCTCACCGGGATTCGAACCTGGACCCAACTTGAACGAATAATCAGAAGCCAACGCTTAGACCACTGCGTCACCGGGCTTCATACTTTCAGTGTAAATTTAATTTTCCATGTGCCAGTTTAAAATTCATAAGCCGTTGGGAAATTTCTAACCTTTGTCTAGTGTTTCTAACTTTTTTGCCATACAAAAGGTTTACTTTCAACAAAACCTGTCAAATCCGTCTTCATGTCGTTAGCATGGAAGAAATAAGGGACAGGTTTCTCTTACGATTTTCTTTTTCCCTTGATAAAAGTTTAACATTTGTGGCGCAGCTGTGTTAGTGGTACAGTATAAAAAAAATCAATTGTTATTTTACATTTAAAACAAGAAAAATGACATCGAATTTTCGGATGTTATGAGCACGTGTTTTGAATCTGTTCTGGGAGAATTAAATTTATCAAAGCTTTTCAAAGTCAACGGAACCAGTTTCGAAAGCAATCAACTGGTTCCAACAATCGATAAAATATCCAGAAATAGAAACATTTACTTAGTTCCACCAGCGGCTAAAAGCATGTTACGAAGATTAACAAATGGCAAGCAAATAGTTTCACATATTACAAGGAAGGTACCATAGACAAAGATATTTTCAAATCGGACAGTTAAAAGGAGAAATATAGAAGAAAACGTGATATACGTCTACGTCTGCTAGCGGGAAAATTTTGTATAACAGAAAAGTTGAAAATAGGGCGAAAAATATTCGACATGGAGAAAGCTATGCTAGGGAAAAAACTTTCCCCGGGAGCAGATATAGCGAAAAAAAATGTCGACCTTTACGCAGCTAGCAGGAAATCTTTGCGTTATTTAAAGAGGATAATGCTCCACCTCTATGCTGTAGCGAATGGTATACAGTAAAGAAGAAATTCCTCAATAGTGTTTTTAGAAGCGGCAAAATAGCTGCAACCGACAGAACTGTGAACTACGAAATTCCTCATATACAAGTCTAAAATGTTCTACAAGGAAAATGGCATCCGGCGTCGAAAGAATTTCTTAAATCGTACATGTAAAAGCAGTGATATTGAGAAAAACAGAATAAGCATTTGCGCCCCTAGCAGTGAAAGCATGAACTATTTTCGAAAGAAAATACAGAGTTTGCATAGTTAGTGGTATCTGACCAAAGAAAGAAGTCTTTCAATGGGGTTTTTAATCCCGCAGATATTGCTGTAAACGGAAACGTGAACTCACACCCTCTGGTGGCAGACTTGTGCGCTAAGAAAATTTTGAAATTATATGAGAAACATTTTACACCGGAAACGTTATCTAACAAAGAAGGAATTTTTCAGATCCGACTTTTAGAAGCAGAGATATTGACAGAAATAATATATATGTCAACGCCTCCTGGAGGAAAAACCATGCATTATTTAAAAAAAAACATATTCTCAAATGTTTATCGACATAAGCGGTATCGGTCCACGAAAGATTTTTTCCAATCGAGCTTTTAGAAGCTCAAATCAAATTTTGCTGCAAATGCCCACAAAGCCGAAATTAACGCTTAAGCCCCTTGGTGGCCAAGCCATACGTTACAAAAAATTGGAAATACAATCAAAACATTTCCCACCAGGAGCTGTATTCGGTGCAGGAAGAATTTTTCAAATCGGAGCTTTAGAAGCAGAAATACCGGGGAAAGCGCAATTTACATATACTCCCCTAGCGGAAAGCGCATGAGTTACTTGAAAATTTTGTAAATTATATGAAAAACATGTCACACTAGAAATTCTATATATTTTGTCAACATCTCTGCTTCTTATGATCCGATTTGAAATTCTATATTTTTCAAATCGGACCACAAGAAGCAGAGATGTTGACAAAAATAAGATATACATCTACGCCCCATCACGGAGAAACCATGCATTATTTTAACAAGAAGATATTCCGAAAAGGTTTGTCGACGTGAGTAGTATAGCTCCACGGAAGAAGTTTTTCAGTCGAGGTTTTAGAAACTCAGATTTTCCTGCAAATGCATCAGAAGCAGAAATCAACCCTTACGATCCCTGATGGACAAACCGTTTTGTAACAAAAATCAGAATTTGTATTGGAAAAAAATTCCCTTTAGGTGCTGTATCCGCTGCAGAAAGAAATTTTCAAATCGGAGCTTTAGAAGCAGAGAAACCGGGGGAAGCGCAATTTGCTTTTACGCCCCCTAGCGGATATTCTGTAGGTAACTTGAAAAGTGACTATACCTGAAATAGTCTTCGACATAAATGAAATCGAAAGGTAAAATAACTTTTTTTAATCGGATGTTTAGAAGGAAATATATGGAATAAAATGTATTTTAAATTCGATATCATCTGCATTTACGCCCTCTATCGGCGAAATTGTACATCGTAAAAAAAATGAAATGAAGGATCGTCATTCGCATATTTCAAGCTTTCCAATGCAACAGAAATTTTTCAGATCGAACTAATAGTTGCAGAGATATTGTGTCCATAAACGGACGGACGGACGGACAAACAGATATCATAAGCACATTCTTTTTTTTTTTTAGAGAAGACGTGCTGAAAAAAGATGAATTTCTTTTACTCTATGTAATGAAGGATATCACAACACAAGATTATATTTTCTCTGTTTCGAAAACAACCTCGGCTGAATTCAATCTTACTTTCGGAATCTCCATGGACGGATGCGCATCCGGTGATTGGAAATTTTAGAAAAAAATTTGATATGTAAATTTAAGTCCGAATTATATACAATGAGTTTAGAGACCAAAGAATTATTTGGTCAGTGATGCACTAAGCAGATTCTACGTCAAATGAATAAAATTTTAGCAGGCAAAGAAAACAGTCGTTTTGTCTTATAGCTCACTAGCATAAGGCCATCAATAGAATTTCTCGAGAATTAAAATTCTGAATATAAAGAAATAGAAATCTGTTTAAAAAGATATTATAATTCGAGAAGCAAAGTTCTTACTTTCCAGAAAACAAAAGAGAAGCCGATGCCGGAAGTCAGGTACAACAACTTAATAAGTAATCGTGTTTTTTTTTCTTTTACTGGAATAAACGAGTTCAAAATTTAGTCAAAGATATATTTACTTGCTTTTGCAAAAATATAAGCATCACCTTAAGTGAAATTGCACTTATGATAAACACAACTGAAAGAAAAAGTAATTTCTTCCATATTACCTCAAAGAATAGTGGTAGATTTTAATTGGCTCTTTATGAAAAGATCAGATTAATAAACAGGGAATTCAACATAACTTTGAGGACGTTAGATGACAAACAAATTCTTACATATTTACCCATCCCTATTTGAACTAAATTCATGAAAAATTGCAGACACAGTTAATTTTATCTTCAAGTTAAAGAAAAGGTGAAACAAAAAAACAAAACAAAAATTTTGCTTTATCAGATTCTTATTTTTTTTTTTTTTTTAAATGTCTACTCAGAGAAACTTTCCCGGTGTCTCGGAATTTCCTAGAAAGTATTTTTCTTTGATTGGAAATTCTTATAAATTCGGGCAATCATTTCCAAAATTTTTAATTTGCAAGATCGAACGCATGATATCTGTAAATGAAAAACGCCCAGAAAACATTTTAAGAATGGCTACCACAAACATTTTACGAAACATTGACGAGCTTATTAAAAGTATTCAAACACAGAAGTGACAACATGTTATCGCAATTTTTTTTTTTTTTGGTACACATTTTTCCAGGGTCTTAACACATTTTTCCAGGGTCTTATATTGTTCACTTTAAAAAATATTTTAACTGAAATCTTATTGAACACGTCTTCCTGTGTAAAAATTTAATTTGTTTTTGTATATGCTTGTAAAGTATTTACTGTAATATAACTTTTCTTTTTTGTTCGGTATTTATATAAACTTTGGTTCGTTCTCTTTAAGTAGTTTCTAACATAACGCTATATTTTCTCCCCCGATTGAATGTCTTTTGGCAACGACTAATGAGATCGGAGGTTGTATTACGTATGTTTTTTTTTTTTTTTGATTGGAGGTTTAACGACCACCGTGAGCAACTCAATGGGCTATAAGCAGTCGTCCGTTCCTAATTTAGGGTCACTGGTTCCAGGCAAGGGAGAGAGCCAGTGCCGTAAGACAAACACAACATCCATGCCTCACCGGGATTCGAACCCGGACCCCTTCGGACGAATGATCAGAGGCCAACGCCTTAGACCACTGCGCCACCGGGGCGGCTGTGTTACGTATGTAAAAAGATGAGATAAGAAGGTTGTTTTCAATATGCGTTCGCTGGCTTACGAACTGTGAAGTTTATTTTTGTTAGGCTATCTTTCAGTAGACTTACATTTGTTAAGTTCAAGTTCTACACTATATTCGATGTTATATGTTTAAGCAGGGGCATAGGGTGACCTAAAACTTATCCGGGGCTAAATATTTTTAAAACTGCTCGCAACCTTTTTCCGTATTCTGAAATAAAAGTTTAGTGGATTGTGAGGCTTCCAAACGCCATCAGCTGAAATTATAGTTATCCACACATATTTAATTTTTTTGATTGGAGGTTTAACGACTACCGTGAGCAACTCAATGGGCTATATAAGCAGTTGCCCGTCCCTAATCTAGGGCCTCTGGGTTCCAGGGAAAGGAGAGAACCAGCAAGATAATGCCTCTAACCATTATGCTACGAGTATGCGAGAATGGTATGAGCAGCATTCGAGTGACTTTAACTTACTATCCTGGCCACTGTACTCGCCGGACATCAATCCCATTGAACATCTGTGGGATTATCTTGAGCAACAAATTCGACGTGCGGATCCACCATCGATGACTCTTGATGATCTGCGAGAAGCACTGGTGTCTTCATGGTAAAGCATCCCTACAAAGACATTCAGAGGCCTCAATGAATCAATGCCACGCCATGTATCTGCGGTATGAGGAGGTCATACCTCGTACTGACAGGTGTTCATGATTTTTTGACTGGCCTGCATAAGTCACATTGGAGGGCTCAGCGGTGCAGTTCAAACAGAGAACAGTTCTTTAATTCCTCAATGTAGAAAAATTTGCTTTCATAGACATTCATCGAATATTAAAAACAGTTTGTGAGGATTAGTGTGTTGACCTGAATACTGCGAGACAAAAGCTAAGACGATGTAAAGATTATGAAGTCCGGAAAGTAAATTTGAGTAACAAACCGATGCCTGTGTCTGTTACGGATCAGTTCCATTAGCAGCGGGTTGAAAAAACGACTCGAGGAAACAGTCGCATAGAGCAAAAAGAATTTACCTCTGAACAAGACATTTCTGAAGAAATAGGGCATTAGTGTTCTTGGATTTCGAATGAGCCAGATTGATGTCTCGTATGTTGTCTCATGAGATGAAGGATGAACAAGTTCGAATGAAAGAAAGTGAATCCTCGGGATATTTCAAAAACGAAGGTGAGATTTTTTGGATCAGAATGTGAGAGATGAAATATGATTTCCAAATGTTAAAACAAAAGATTGAAATTCACGAGTCACTTTCCGTGATTCCTTTCATGATTTAACGAACACGTTTATGATAAAAATCTTTTCCGTGAAATGACGGAAAGAAACCTGAATTTCACAGATTTTTAGGACGCCAGGAAAATCCTGAATTTTCAGAAACATTTCAGCAATTCCTTTTATATCATCATCATCATCATCATTGTCAACCATTATCAATCCACTGCTGGACGAAGGTCTCCCCAAGTTTCCTCCACAACGGTCTGTCTTGTGCCAGTCTCCTCCATGTCACTCCCGCATACTTTCGAATTTCATCCACCCATTTTCCATGTGGTCTTCTTCTGGGTCTTTTCCTGTCCCTTGGAATCCAATCTAAAATTTCGGCTGTCCATCGATGGTCTGTTCTTCTTGCAGTATGTCCAGCCCATTGCCATTTCAGGGATTTAACTCTGATCATGATGTCCTCCACTCTTGTCATTTTTCGGATCCACGAGTTCCACTTCTTATCTCTCCTGGTTACACCAAGCATGCACCTCTCTATGCTTATTTGAGTTGTCTGCAGCCTTTGTATGTCTCTTTTAGCTAAGGTCCACGTCTCTGCACCATACATAAGCACTGGAAGGATGCATTGATCAAACACTTTTCTTTTAAGACATAATGGCATATTGCTCTTGAAAATTATGCTGTTTCTTCCAAAAGCTCTCCAGGCAAGTTTTGTACGCCGATTAATTTCTTCACCAATGTGACCCTCACTTGATATCTGCTGTCCAAGATAAACGTACGTGTCTGTTATCTCCAGCTTTTCTCCATCAATCGATAAATCTTCATTTCTTGTAAAAGCATTGAACATCACTTTTGTCTTCTGAAAGTTCATTTTTAATCCCACTTCTTTACACTTGTCAGCAAGTTCCTGGATCATACTCTGTAGCTCTGATGGGGTAGTTGCAAAAATGACTATGTCATCAGCAAAACGAAGGTGGGTTAGATAATCTCCTTTTATATATTGATAGCAATTTACCATTTCTAAGAAGTGTTAAGCGAAAAATCTGAATTTTCAGAAACCTTTCACCATTTCCTATCGTATATTAACGGTAAAATTCCGTTTTCATTTTTTCCGTATCCATATGACGAAAATTTTCTGGTTATAGAAGCGATTTCCTGGAATACTTTAAAAATTCCAAGTTTGATTAACTGTTACATTTCGATCGTCCGTCGAAGAATCTGATGTTGAAGTTCTGTAGCGAGATCAGATATTGTGATAGCATATCGCATGACATTTTAGTTATTGTGTAATCACATAATCCTTCTCCTCTCTTCAATTTTGTGCAAAAGCTATTGTATTGTTATCGTAACAAACCGGGTCGGGTTTTTCAATTATTGCACAGATGATTGTACCATATTTGCGTATCAGTCTGTGGAGTCCTTATGGCAAAAGCTGTTATAGTTATCAGGAGTAAATTTTACATTTAGCAGTTCTGTGAAATAATATTATAAAGCAGTATATTTCACCTTTTTTTGAAGATAATTGAAAGCCATTTTCCGTTTAAGAAAATCAAGTTTCAAAGCATTCTGCTGCTTCGAAAAATCACGATAAATAAAATACTTAATTTGTGATAGTCCACCTACAGAAAAAATAAAATTATTGCAAACCTATTCAGAAAAATGATAAACTACAACACAACATAAAATGATCAATTGGCCTACATTAATAAAAAATAAATTTCATCATCGCGCGATATAAGTACTATCTTATAGGGAACAATGCGTTAGTGTCTTCCTGGCTTAAAGGTAGCACAAGCGCCTACCGTTGAGAAAGTCCCTAGTTCTAAGGCTCGTTAACTTCGTTCGCCAGGAAAGGAGAAACTCGGGTGCAAGGACTGTAAAAGTCAAACTTTTTTGCGGAATTTATGTATAAATACGGAAGAACCCGAAACTAATTTTTCTGAAATAATGAAATAAACGGAATTACTGTCTGATACAGGCGTGCTTTGAGCTCTGTGTTTATTATTGGATTTCTTAGTTTTCAGGATGTGTTATTTTTGCCTTCCATATCTCGGTTATAAATGAAAGTTAGTACGTTCTTTTCGTGCTAGAAATACTAACAAATACAACATTTATTTCCTCGTGAAACGTTCATTTTGTGGCTTCGACTTTCCCAGCTAGTTACTATGCCCTACGCCCTAATGGCGGCCATGCCTGCAGACCAGGAGATGGAGATCGGACAGGACGATACGGCTTCTAGATTTTTGCGCCCCTTGTCTTCACGGGTTAATGACACTCTCTCTCTCTTCTCTCTCTCTCTCTCTCTCTCTCTCTCTCCTGTTTGCCAATTGCCTCGACTACAGGTTCCTGACAACAGTGTCTTCCGTAAGTACCTCAGAGGCTGAAATGCTCTCGGCCTAACCCACTTCCCGTAATTGTAGCATTACTTTGTCAATGCTGCTCTAAAGAGTGTTCTTTTGTATTGTAAAGTGCCAATTTTCATACTAATAACTCTTTTTTTTTTTTCAGATGTTTGACGTTCTGAACTGAATCATGTCAATGCAAAGGGTTGAATTTTCGAATGTGGAACTCCGGGCTGTCAAGGAATTTCTCTTCCTGCAGAAGAAAACTGAAAAGGAAATTTATGAGTGTGTATGACGCAAACATTAAGTGACAAGTGCCCTTCGTATTCCACTGTGAAGAAATGGTGTGCCAACTTTCAGCGTGGAAACTTTGACCAAAGGTGCAGCAAGATCTGGGAGGCCTTCAACAGTGACAACACCCGAACTTGTTGATCGTATCTATGACTTGACTTTGTCAGATTGTCGAATCTTGGCTAAAACAATAGCTGGGACGCTGGAGGTATCCCGGGAACGCGTTGGGTTCGTAATTCATGAGCACTTGGGTATGCAGAACATGTGAGCGAAGTGGATGACCAAATGTTTGAACGCCGATGAGAAACGGAAACAAGTGGACACTTTCGAATCGGTTTTGCAGAATTTTGAGCAATCTGGTGATAATACTTGTCACTGTTGATTAAACGTGGTTACATCACTACGATCCGGAGACGAAACAACAGTCCCTGCAGTAGCGGCACTTTGGTTCTCCACGGCCGAAAAAATTCAAGACTCAAAAGGTCTGCAGGAAAGGTTATATGGCAACGGTTTTTTGGGATTTTTTATTTTCAATTGGAGGTTTAACGACCACCGTGCGCAACTCAATGGGCTATAAGCAGTTGCACGTCCCTAATTTAGGGACTATAAATCCAGGGAAGCGAGAGAGCCAGGGCCGCAATGCAAACACAACATCCATGCCTCACCGGGATTCGAACCCGGACCCATCTCGGACGGATGATCAGAAGCCATCGCTTAGACCACTGCTCCCCCGGAGCGGCTTTTTTAGGATTCGCTAGGCGTTTTACTGACTGACTATTTTCCGAGGGGCCAAACGATAAATGATAAATACCATTCCAACTTGCTGTGCCGATTAAAGGAGGCGTTGAAGAAAAAAGGCGAGTAAAACTGCCGAAAGTTGTTCTCTTTTTGCAGACAATGCGCCGGGTCACAAGGCTGGCAAGACAATGTAATTTTTGAGGAATCTGGAGTTTAAGTGCATAGACTATTCACCCTACTCACTAGAGCTTGCTCCATTGGACTATTTCCTGTTCCCAAACCTTATAAAAAGTTTGAAAGGCAGAAAAAGGTGATATCAGCAGCAGAGCAGTATTTGAGTGATCAGACTTCAGAATTTCGCTTGGAAAGGTTAAAGAAATTCCAGAAACGCTGTGCCAAGTGTGTTGAACTTCGGAGTTAATATGTGGAATAGTCTGTAAGTTTCATGGCTCTAGCTCATTTCCTTCTTGCTGAGGCCGAGAACTTATCAAGCTGTGCGCCAAGTGTGTTGCACTTTTGGGTGAATATGTGGAATAGTCTGTAAGTTTCATGGCTATAGCCCATTTCCTTCTTGGTGAGGGCGAGAACTTATCAGGTTATGCCAAGTGTGTTGAACTTCGGGGTGAATACGTGGAATAGTCTGTTAGTCTCGTGGCTCTAGCGCATTTCCTTCTTGGTGAGGCCGAGAACTTATCAGGCTGTGCCAAGTATGTTGTACTTTGGGGTGAATATGTGGAATAGTCTATAAGTTTCATGGCTCTAGCAAATTTCCTTCTTGGTGAGGCCGAGAACTTATCAGGCTGTGCCAAGTGTGTTGAACTTTGGGGTGAATATGTGGAATAGTCTGTAAGTTTCATGGCTCTAGCTCATTTCCTTCTTGCTGAGGCCGAGAACTTATCAGGCTGTGCCAAGTATGTTGTACTTTGGGGTGAATATGTGGAATAGTCTGTAAGTTTCATGGCTCTAGCAAATTTCCTTCTTGGTGAGGCCGAGAACTTATCAGGCTGTGCCAAGTATGTTGAACTTTGGGGTGAATATGTGGAAAAGTCTGTAAGTTTCATGGCTCTAGCAAATTTCCTTCTTGGTGAGGCCGAGAACTTATCAGGCTGTGCCAAGTGTGTTGAACTTTGGGGTGAATATGTGGAATAGTCAGTAAGTTTCATGGCTCTAGCCCATTTCCTTCTTGGTGGGGCCGAGAACTTATCAGGCTGTGCCAAGTGTGTTGAACTTTGGGGTGAATATGTGGAATAGTCTATAAGTTTCATGGCTCTAGCAAATTTCCTTCTTGGTGAGGCCGAGAACTTATCAGGCTGTGCCAAGTGTGTTGAACTTTGGGGTGAATATGTGGAATAGTCTGTAAGTTTCATGGCTCTAGCTCATTTCCTTCTTGCTGAGGCCGAGAACTTATCAGGCTGTGCCAAGTATGTTGAACTTTGGGGTGAATATGTGGAATAGTCTGTAAGTTTCATGGCTCTAGCAAATTTCCTTCTTGCTGAGGCCGAGAACTTATCAGGCTGTGCCAAGTATGTTGAACTTTGGGATGAATATGTGGAATAGTCTGTAAGTTTCATGGCTCTAGCAAATTTCCTTCTTGGTGAGGCCGAGAACTTATCAGGCTGTGCCAAGTATGTTGAACTTTGGGGTGAATATGTGGAAAAGTCTGTAAGTTTCATGGCTCTAGCAAATTTCCTTCTTGGTGAGGCCGAGAACTTATCAGGCTGTGCCAAGTGTGTTGAACTTTGGGGTGAATATGTGGAATAGTCAGTAAGTTTCATGGCTCTAGCCCATTTCCTTCTTGGTGGGGCCGAGAACTTATCAGGCTGTGCCAAGTGTGTTGAACTTTGGGGTGAATATGTGGAATAGTCTGTAAGTTTCATGGCTCTAGCCCCATTTCCTTCTTGGTGGGGCCGAGAACTTATCAGGCTGTGCCAAGTATGTTGAACTTTGGGGTGAATATGTGGAATAGTCTGTAAGTTTCATGGCTCTAGCCCATTTCCTTCTTGGTGAGGCCAAGAATTTATCAGGCTGTACCAAGTGTGTTGAACTTCGGAGTGAATATGTGGAATAGTCTGTAAGTTTCACGGCTCTAGCCCATTTCCTTCTTGGTGAGGCCGAGAACTTATTAGCATCACCTCGTAATGTTAGTGCTTCCATGTCGACAACTCAGTGTGTAGCTGCCCCTCCCTTTTATGCGACTGTAGTTCCACTTTCCTCAAAACAAGGTACGAGTTTTTCTACGTTTACTAGTAGTGCTTTGTCTTCTGGTGTGTCTATCCATCCGTTCATTCCTTCATAACTCGTGATGCACACAATCGATCTGTATTGATAATCCGGAATCTCCCCCAGTGGGTGTTTCAATGCTGTCCACACTGGAAAAATGTGTTTCCTTTGAAGCTCTTCCTGACACGGTGTGACGTACCTGCCAGCAGGACGCACATGACATAAAGGCAGATAGGAATCAGAATACATGTCTGCGTAGCTCAGTTGGTAGAGCGACTTGTTCCGGAATAAGCGGCCTCGGGTTCGAATCCCGGCTTAGACCAAAAATGACGGAGAAATTTACTTCGTTATAATGGCGCCCGAACTACCCGGATAACCCGACCGTTCAAAATCTCGCATTGGTGTGATGTTATTTCCACACCGCGAGATAGGAAAAATCAGAGAATCCCTTCTCCAGTGCTTCGAAAAATAAATGTGTGTGACGTTGCATTCCACACACCAGATTGACGGGGAGTTCTCAAGTGCACGTTCTTCAGTGGTTGTCTGCCTGCAACGATTCATGGTCACGGCTGATCCGTGGGCCATGCCCCCGGCCCTCTTTCGGGGGGGAGATGTGACGTACCTGCCAGCAGGACGCACATGACATAAAGGCAGATAGGAATCAGAATACATGTCTGCGTAGCTCAGTTGGTAGAGCGACTTGTTCCGGAATAAGCGGCCTCGGGTTCGAATCCCGGCGTAGACCAAAAATGACGGAGAAATTTACTTCGTTATAACGGCGTTAAAACTCTATTCTTCTGCTCAACGACTTCTTCCAGTTATAGCGCTGTGTCGCATATGGCTAGGAAGCCGCTCCGTGCTCTAGTACTTCACAAAGCCTGACAAGGGAACGTTCTGGACCGTTGTCGCTAGATACACAGTGCTTGTTATATCATTCGACAGTACTGAAGGGGTAATGTATAATGACAAACTTTTAGGTGCTATGGAATATAAATGAAGTTATAGGACATCGAAGGACACTGGCAGAGGCAATAATAATGGAATATCCGTTACTCTTGCGGCCCGTATCGGAATTGTTTTTGTTGTTTTACGCAACTGGTATACATTACAAAGTATTCATGAATGGATAAACAACAGAGCGTGTTCAGTGGTGGATATAAATTGCACTCACCTTTCATGTACGACAAAAATATGAAGATCTTTAATTATGGAATGATCCAAACAAAAGTAGTTTTCACAGTGAGCACATTTCATGAATGCTGTTTCCTCGCAATCTTCTCTACCACATTCTTCAATTAAGCTCGATTCAAAACAATAATGGAGAGGTGTTTGGAACTGTCTAGGGTGAGTAGTGACATAACTACACTTATAAAATGCAAAGCGGATTAGATTTTGAAATCGAGACGCTGAAAACTGATAGTGAAAAAGAGACTGCCGATGGAGAAAGTGGTCTCTGTGCCAAAAGTTCATACCTGATGTTACCAACACAGTGTCCGTTATGAATTTAACCATATTTTTATAAGGACTTCTTGCACTTATTTTTATAGAAAATAATTGTAAGAAGTTCTAATCTAACATTCATAATATACATACATTACATAATATAATGCTCATTAACAAGGCTCTAGTGACTCCCCCTGTTGTCCATAGCAGCTCAAAGTTTAGATATAAACATACATAACGAAGTAAATTTCTCCGTCATTTTTGGTCCACGCCGGGGCTCGAACCCGGGTCACCTCATTCCGGAATAAGTCACTCTACCAATTGAGCTACGCGGACGTTCGTTGTAGCTGCTATCTGCCTTTATGTCGTGTGCGTCCTGCTGGGCAGGCACGTCACACATATCTTAGGTTCCTCTATCTAAACAACATACTTTGGTTTTGCAAACAGCGACAACCACATGTCTGCTTCCTAGTGAGAATGCAGATCATGTGTTTTCTTCAGATCTTCTGCTTAGCGGTAGCCGGATTGTTTGCTGAAGGGCTCTCATCTCGATCTGTTCAAGTAGAGTATTCTGTACCACGTGAAATCTTAGACTCTCATCATTCCTGTGCTGTCCCGTTATGGGCGAGTGTTTAGTGTTTTAACCACTCTCTTCGCATCTCCTCAAGACCCTTCTTCAAAGCATATCCTTGGTTTCCATCTCACTATTCGCATTGAATTTCCGTCTGAAGAAGCCCTGCTGTCCTGCCGTTCTGCTCTCACTGTCAAAGTAGGGTCCCACTTTTATTCCATGGGCATTCTTGCAACGATGCACTGTCTCCGCTGCAAGGGTTTGGGCATATTCAGTCTAAGTGCCCACACCACCCTGATTCTAGTCCACCACCGGCTTCTGTCCTTTCAATCTCTGCTGTTTCAATGTCCACTGTCCCTTCCGAAGCCTAACTCTTCTATTCCCTTTCAACTCTTATTTTGTCAGTTCCTATTCCTACCTCAGAGTCTTCTTCAAGCGCCAGTAAAGTTCAGCTACCTATGACAATAATAATGATTCATCTGAGTCCATTTAATATGATACTGATGAAGTTCATTCTCTCTCCATGGCTCCTTAAAAAGTGGTGATTATATTGACCCGGTTGGCTTTCTGCCTGGTGAACTAGATACCAATCATCTCCGTATCATCACCCCTAATATCATGTTCTTAGTCTTCTGCCTTTTGCCGGTTTGTCCTGCAATCAAGCTAGCCATATTATGGGACGAATTCCTCGTTGTCCTCCCCCAGATGTTATGTCACCAGACGACGGAGAATTTTTACATATCCTTTCTGCTGTTTTTCGCCTTTCTGCTTGTGATCATTTCATCGTCGGAAGTCAACCAGATTCTCCAGAAGTTCGCTGTCAGTGGTGGAAACGTTGTCTTGTATTCCGGTTCCCACGAATCGTTCAGATTGCTCCCAAGTCCTATTCTGAACTTCTTGAGTTTGCACAACGATATGACTAGTGTTTTTCTCGACTACTGCAGCAATGTCTTTCTCTTCGAGGATGATGATTAGGATGTCTTTTTTGGTCATGATACTGGTACTATACTACCAAAACGGAAGTTTTGGTCACATTTTTACGCTTTCCGACGCCGTTGTTTCAAAGACATTTAAAATAGTATAACTATATTAGTAATCCGAATTTCTTGGCGTAGATTACACATCAAGGTTTCCGAGCTTTTGCACATCAACCAGATGGCTTTCTTAAGGAAGGTAGACAGCAAACTGCAAACTGAATAATAGAACGCACCAACAATTTGAACGCTGTGACTTGACTTGACAATAAACGAGCAGATGCTAAGTTATTATTCATCCAAAGACTCGACGCGTCGTGCTCGTTAACACGCAGAATCATAGAAGAAAGCGAAATGCATACATTATTTGAAGAACTGATTCCAAACTCGTGGCAACTCCAGCGAGAGGTGGTCATTGCACGATTTACTGTTGGTGATGATCTCTAAAGTTTCGCGAATGGCGGTAGATTTTGGGGTGGAGTAGGAGGCTAATTTCTTTACGTCATCCCACATAGGAGTAGGAGGCTAATTTCTTTACGTCATCCCACATAGGAGTAGGAGGCTAATTTCTTTACGTCATCCCACATAGGAGTAGGAGGCTAATTTCTTTACGTCATCCCACATAGGAGTAGGAGGCTAATTTCTTTACGTCATCCCACATAGGAGTAGCGGACTTGAGCTGGACCTCTCTGGATAAGGCTGTTGTTATGTTACAGTTCTTTATGTCCCTTTTATGCTCGTTGATTCTAGTTCCAAACGAACGCTTGGTCATTCCAATGTAGTTTCGCTTGGAGCCGTCAGGATATTGTAAAGGGATGGCATAAACACCTGCCTCATTACAAAGCGGGGATTTATCAGAGTTTCCCTGAAGCATGTCATATAAATATGTCGGAGACCTGATGCCAACACCAAGGTTCATTTTCTTGAGCGCGTTCTTGAGCTGATAAGAAAAATTTGGTATGTATGGAATTGAGCCCATATAGCGTTGTTGCGGCGTAGAATGATTAGTATGACTGGTTCTGACTTTCTCGGCATAGCTATGTACCAGTTCTTCAAATAATGAATGCATTTTGTTTTCTTCTATGATTCCGCGTGTTAACGAGCATAACGCCTCAAGTCTTTGAATGAATAATTACTTAGCATCTGCTCGTTTATTGTCAAGTCAAGTCACCGCGTTCAAGTTGTTGGAGCGTTCTATTATTCAGCTTGCAGTTTGCTGTCTACCTTCCTTGAGAAAGCGATCTGGTTGATGTGCGAAAGCTTGGAAACCTTGATTTGTAATCTACCTACGCCAAGAAATTCGGATTACTAATATAGTTATACTATTTTAAGTGTGATTAGTGTACAGTTCCTCGTTATTATTTATCAAAGACATTGTTTGCATTTATGGACTTTACGGTGTTCTTGTATTGCGCTATTAATGTTACGAGGTGTTTTTAGCACTTATTTTTCATTTATTCAGCTGCATCACTAGATTATGCTGATGACATGTGTCCATAGACTCTCCATGTTCTTGTTGACTTTAATTTTAGTCTAGATGCATTACTGACTGTTACTGATGTAATGTGTGTACAAATTTTCGACGTTCTTGTTGGCTTTTAATTTCGGATTAGATAATTTGGAACGACTTCATCTCTGTCGCAGAGATTTTGGTTATATTGATAGACATCACTGCTTTTTGCGATGTATGTAATTATTATTTTGTTAATTGCCGATGTTTTTTTTGTTTTTTTGCGAAACAATTAGTTGTTTCCATTATGTATACACGGTCTTATCAGAATAATATGACAACCTACCTATTCTCCAATTCACCCTAAAAGTGTACTACTGGGAAAGGCGGCAGAGCCTTATCACATCTCGTCGTGGAGCGCAAGAACGGTATCCATCCGCGTCAATGTGCTCTTCTACTGTTTCCTTTCTGATCCCCCCCCACCCACCCACCCACCCACCCACACATCTCACAAGCAGTGGGGCTCTGGCGGAAGCCGAACTGCTTCCCCTACTGCTTGTTTAAGTAACACACCATTCGAGTTTCCCAGATTGTCAATTTATTGCCTCTGTGTTTTTAATGTTGGAAGAGGTCTTCCACCCTTTCCCCCTGTCCGAGTTGTATCCTAAGTGGGCAGAAATAGCCGAAAGTGCAATGCTCTTGATTCAGCAACTTCTAAGAACACATTTATTTCTGAAAGCGCCCTAACTTCTAGAGTTTTTTTAGATAGGAATTTTGTGTGATAAACTATTGAGCAAACAAAAATGGATTCTAAGCAATAATTCTGATGCTTTTCGCTCTAAACGCTAGGGACTATTTTTCGTAGCGGAGGTAGCTGTTTCGTACCCTTCATAGTGGTTCACTCTTATGTTGACTTGGAGTATGATAGTGGGAATAACCACCCTTGGCCCGGATGACAGCGGCGAGACGGCGTGGCATGGACGCAATGAGGCCCTGGAAGGTTGCACGAAGCATAGGTGCCCTTTCGGGCTGCAGAAGAGTACGGAGGTCCCGGAAATGACGTAGTTGTGGGTCAGCACGTCGACGCTGTCGATCGAAATAGTCCCTCGCTCAAGTGCTCTATGGGATTGAGGTCGGGCGATTTTGCCCGCTAAGGGAGAACGGAGATATCGTTGTCGTGTTCCTAGAACTAATCACGCACCGCCTTAGCAACGTGGCACGGCGCATGGCCCTGTTGGAAGACACCACTTGCGTAAACGTCCAACATGAAGGGATGCATCTGGTCAAAGAAGATGGACAGGTAGCCATTGGCTTTCAGGAATTCATCCAGTGATACCAGTTGTCCCAGATCATACCAGGAAACATCCCACGGACATGCACACTGCCACTGCCGGCCTGTACTTGACCGACAAGCGTGTCCGGGTGTTGGTTCTCGTGTGTCTGACGCCGTATCCGCCACCGCCCGTCACTTCCGTGGAGTAGAAACCTCGATTCGTCAGAGAAGGCAACCTTTTTCCACTCTCCCAATTCCCAATGACGCTAGTCCAATGCCAACTGCAGGCGTCGTTGCCGATGGACTTGGGTAAACATGGGCACCTTGACTCAGCGTTGACTCTGGATACCCATGCGTAAGAGAGTTCGCTTTACTGTTATTAGGGACACGTACCTGGGTGCCCCAGAGTTCATTTGCGTGTTTAGTTGCTGCACTGTTGCGCGTCGATTGCCCTTTACCAGTCGACGGAGGCCACGTTCTTCTCTCGGGACGATGGCCCTTGGGGCTCCACAGTTATAACGTCGGGAGGTACTCGGGGTGCCAGCGGTCCATTCCTGTTACACTCTTACTACAGCACCTCGCGAACGACCCACGAAGTCTGCTATTTCTGAGATGCTTCCACCCTTGGCGCTGTAGCAGATGATCATTCCTTTCTTAACGTCTGTCAAATCACCACCTCTGCCCATTATGCTCACGTAACGCTCTGTGGCTCATCTGTCCTGACGGATTGCTAATACACTGAGTGGCCACTTTATTATGACCACCCCCTCAGTACTTCGTTGGGCCACCTCTTGCCTTTAATATTGCGTCGATTCTTTGTGGCATGGACTCCACGAGATGTTCATAGGTAGTTTGTGGAATCTGAGATCATGCTTGATGAATAGCACTTTCCAGGAGTGTGATATTGCAGGGTTGTGGATACAGCTGTCTGATGGCTCATTCAACTTCATACCACAAATTCTCAATGGGGTTGAGATCTGAAGATTGTGGGGGCCACCTAAGCACAGTAAACTCACCGGCATGTTCCTGAAACCAATCCTGTACAATACGAGCACTATGGAAGGACGCATTATCTTGTTGAAAGTAGCCATCGCCATTGGGATAAACCATCCACATGACAGGCTGCACTTGGTCCGCAACGATGTTTACATATGATGTGCTAGTCAGACGTTGATCAACACGAATTAAAGGGCCCAACGCATGCCAGGAACGCATTCCCCAAACCATAACGTTGCCTCCACCAGCTTGAAGGATTGTAGCAATGCATTTGGGGTCCATGCTTTCGCGCTATTTCCGCCAAATTCTCACTCGGCCATCGGCATGGTGCAACTGAAAACGTGATTCATCGGACCACATCATTTGTTTCCAATTATCGACTGTCCAATCTTTGTGCTCCTGTGCGAACTGGAGACGTTTTCTCTTGTAAACTGCAGACAGCAAAGGTGTTCGAACAGGCCTTCAGCTGCCATATCCCATCGGATGCAGTGTACGGCGAACAGTGCATGCAGAGATCATTTGAGGGGATCCTTGATTAAGATGGTATGTAATTTGCTGCACTGTTGCCCTTCTGTTGTCTGTTACTAGTCTGAACACTCTCCGTTCCGCCCGAGCAGTCACTAATCGATAACAACCACACGTTGCACGTAGAGACCCAGTTTTTTGGCTGACAGTCCGGTCTTTAAACACTTTAACAACAGCTACTCTGGAACATTTCACGAATGCGGCGGTTTCGGTGGCACTTGCTCCATGGCTCCGAGCTCCTACAATCATCCCACGTTGAAAGTCCGTCAAATAGCATTTTTTACATATATCGTCCCCCAAATATCACTTCTACTACTGTCGCAAGCACAAAGCTTTCCCGTTTTATACTAGCCTCGCCCCTGGCGGCAACAGCGTGCAGCCATAGCTCATTTGCTTAAAACTGTCAGATGGTCATAATAAAGTGGCCACTCGGTGTATCTCCGTGTGGTTGACCTTGTCTCGTGAACTCTGTGACGCTATTGGGCGGGTAAAATGTGATTCCGGGAGTTGTCATATTATTCTGATATAACCGTGTACATTGTTTTGATTAAAGCGAATTTGGAAAAACAAATTACTGACTGCGGGAAATTCTGACACAATACTAAAGTTAGAAGAAAGGGAAAGTTTGAAAAACGGAAATTTCGTTAAAAGATGGTCACCTACCGGAAACTTTGCTACCCGTTATTTTCAGGAGTTTTCTATGAATTCAAATCACTTGGTTTTTATAGTGCACTTGTTTCCTAAACTTAAGGAATACTTGAGGAGCCAACACTTCATATCTGACAAAAAAAAGTGGAGCACGCCAGTGGTTGCAGAAAGAAAATTCTGAATTTTTTAAAGACGGTCTTTAAAAATTATTGACACGTTGGAAAAAGTTTATTGAAGAAGGAGGTGATTCATTGAAGAACTAATTATACAGCCTTCTGTAAATAAAAAGGTAAATTCTTTTGTTTCTGTTCCATTGAAAAAAATGTTTACCATTCGTTTTCATTCAAGCGGAAGCAAAACTTTTAACCCTGCCTATATATTTATGTGGCATAAATCTCAATCATAGTGTTTCGTATATCAACAAATACTTCACAGACGCAAAATCGGGGAACTTTTTCTTTCTTTGGTTTCCAAAAAACGTGTTCATTGCACCAAAGAAATCGGGAGCATTTATCTTGTTAAACTAGGTTTCACTTGTTCAACGATTGTACAGAATTAGTATGCTGCACGTAACAATACAGAACATAATAAAGATGTATTCTTTACATCAGCAATAGTTAAGAGACTGGTTAATCGGAAAACTACCGTGGATCACGCAAGTAAAAGTGGCACGCGTCACCTGAAGAAGCATATTCTGTCAGTGGGATGAACATCGCTCGCACGGCTATTCACAGGGAATCAGAGAAGAGGTTTCAGAAAAAAAAAACGATGATAAAAAGCATCTGCACGGAAGATCTTCAGTAATGTGATTCCAAGCACGCAAGCGATCAGACAGAACTTGAGAACCTGAAGAAATGCCTGCAGCAAATTATACGATTTGAGCCCTCGAGACGATGAAAAAAACATGCCGTCTAGATTCGTGAACCCCTCATCTACCGTCTCAACCACGTTTCTGTTGGATTGAAACTCATAAGCAAGTATCACTGTTTAATGATATGCTACGAAACTAAAATTGAATTGCTGTTTCATCCCTCACGACCATCTGACACGCTAAAATATTTGTCCTATGTTAAAGAAATTCGCTTCAACAAAATCTTCGGAAAGAAAGGAATCACAGGAGATAATCATGATAAAGTATGTCAATTTTCCTGTTTTTGTGGGCACGAAATTACTCTAATTGTTATCACTGACACTATCATTAGCCATTCTCAATCCACTGCTGGATGAAGGTCTTCCCAAGTCTCTTCCAAGCAACCCTCTCTTGAGGAGTTCTCTTCCATGTCACGCAGATATGCTTTCGAATTTCATCCACTTACCTCCCGCATTCTCTTCTTCTGTTTCTTTTCCTGTCCCTTTGTATTCATTCTAATATTTCAGTTATCTAAATTCTCAGTTCTTCTAGTAATATGTCCAACTCATTATCACTGGAGGGTCTTTCAATTCGTTCATGACGTCATCAACTTTTGTCGTTTTCCTGTTTCTTGAGTTCCTCTTTCTATCTTTCCGGCAATCCTCTTCCATGTCACACTGATATGCTTTCGAATGTCACCCACTTACCTCCCACATAGTCTTCTTCTGGTTCTTTTCCTGTCCCTTGGTATTCAGTCTAATATTTCAGTTATCTGACGATGGTCAACTCTTCAAGTAATAGATCCAACTCATTGTGACTTGAGGGTCTTTCGCTTTGTTCATGTCGTCATCAACTTTTGTCGCTTTCCTTATCCTTAGGTTCCTCTTTCTATCTTTCCTGCAATTCACTTCCATGTCACTCTGCTATGCTTTCGAATTTCATCCACTTACATCCCACATAGTCTTCTGGTTTTTTTCCTGTCCCTTGGTATACACAGTGCGTCAAAGAATTTTTAAGACTGGCGCTAGATTTCAGCCTACGGTGGCGCCACCAGTGTAATCGCGAATGCGTTATAAACCGTGACCATCTGCTTGCTTTGTGCCAAAAGTACTGCGCAGTTATTAAAGTAACTCAAACGAAACGGGCGTTCATTAGAGCAGTAAATTTTTTTTCATTTTGAATTATTAAGATGGAACAAAGTGCTGTTATTAAATTTAACGCAAAACTTTGTAACAGGGCATCGGAAACGTACCAAATTATGAAACAAGTTTATGGTGAGTTTTGTTTAAGTAGATCAAATGTTTTCCTGTGGCATAAACGTTTTTTGGACGGAAGAGAGATGCTAGAAGATGATAAGCATACCGGAAGACCAAGTTCATCTAGGACACCTGAGATTATTGAAAAAGTGCGTGATTTCATGACAAACAATCGATGTGCGTCACTAAGAATGATGGAAGAGTCTTTAAACATCAAAAAAGAAACGGTTCGAACCATCCTGCATGAAGATTTGGGCAAAGCAAAGGTCTGTGCTAAATTTGTTCCCCACACGTTAACCAATGAACAAAAATCAAGGAGAAGTGCACATTGCAGAGACATCATTTCAGCCGGTGAAAATGATCCAAACTTCTTAAAATCGATTGTTACTGGTGATGAAACATGGTGTTTTCAATATGATCCCAAAACAAAGTGACAGAGTGCGGAATGGAAGTCAAAAAACTCACCTCAAGCCAAAAAAAACAAGAAAAGTTCCATCGAAAATCAAAACAATGCTCATTACATTCTTCGATAGTAAGGGTATTATCCACAAAGAATTTGTTCCAAGTGAACAAACAATTGCTGGTGAGTTTTATTTAAATGTTTTGAGGCGTTTGATGGGCAGAATTTGTCGCAATCGTCCAGAATATCGAGATAAAAACAGTTGGTGTTTATTGCACGATAATGCACCCAATCACACCTCACTTCTTGTTCGTAGATTTTTGGCGAAAAATAACGTCTGTGTGTTGAATCATCCACCGTATTCGCCTGATTTAGCACCCTGCGACATTTCTTTGTTCCCAAAACTAACTTAAAATGACTTTAAAAGGATGTTATTTTGATGATATTTCGACTATACAAACAGCTTCGACGCGTGCTTTGGAGGCAATTCCGCAAAGTGAACTGGAACAGGCATTCGAATCATTATTAAATCGCTGTAACAAGTGTATTGAAGCCGGAGGGACTTATTTTGAATAACAAACCAAAACAAATTATAATTTCTTGTTTCTATTTTATTTTACAGACCCAGTCTTAAAAATTCTTTGACGCACTGTGTGCAGTCTAATATTTCAGTTATCTAACGATGGTCAGCTCTTCAAGTAATATGTCCAACTCATTATCACTTGACAGCCTCTCACTTCGTTCATGACGTCATCAACTTTCGTCATTTTCCTGATCCTGAAGTTCCTCTTTCTATCTTTTCTGATTACAACAAACATGCATCTCTCCATGCTATCTTGAGTTATCTGCAGCCTCTATAGTCTTTATTAGTTATGATCCACGTGACTGATGATATACACTCAGTAGACAAAATATTAAAGATAGAGGTTATGGGCAGTTGACAAGGTCATACCCCGCCAGAGTGGAACAGGCCCAAACCGAACGCAGGCTATAAGTAGGCGGACAGCATGGCATCCTAACAGTGTATTGCAGTCGACGAACATGGGTAAATGTCGTGATCTCAGCTACTTTGATGGTGGACGCATTGTCCTCTCAAGACAGGCGGGACATTCTATCGCGCAGGTGGTAACAACCGTAGCGTTCCCGAGGGCAACCGTATCAAGGGTACGGGGGACCTTATAAAATTCTTCACACTGTCCATTTTTGAGAAAAGTGTGAAGTAACGGAGAAAACTTACCTTATTGCCGTTCACTGTATTCCTGTTCGTTGCTGATGACTGCTTGACAGTGGTGAGGAAGGTCCTGTATGCCCCGTAGTAAGCCATCTTTGTTCAGATGTCGCATTACTCGGGTCACGTGCAATGACAGTTCGTCCAGCAATTCGTAGCGGGTGCCACGGAGCCGATTTTTTAACTTTGGGAAAAGATCAAAGTCGTGTGGACTGAGATCAGGGCTCTATGATGGGAGGGATAAAGTTTTCCAGCCATATTTCGACAAACGTCCCCGTACTGAAGCTGCGCCATTACACATTGCGGCGTTGACATGCAGCAAGATCGCTCCAGCTTCCAACAAGTTGGGGCGACTTTGACGAATTTTCGGTCTCAACTTTGTCCTCAGAAAGTCACAATAATATATTGTGCGTTGACATTTGGCCCTAGGGGCACTCGATCAGAGATCACAACAATCTGGGCATTGTACGCAGAAATCATCATTTGCTTCACTTTGGATGATTGCCGACGACACTTTGAAGGACGTAGGGAAATTGGACGCCTCCATTCCTCTGATTGTGACTTCAGTTTCGACTCAAAATCCAGGGCTCAAGTCGCATTAATTGAGGCAATTCTGTTCAGGAAGGTGTCGCTCTCCCTTTCGAACTTGTGGAGGTGATCCTCACTCTAGCTACCTTCAGCTGGGGGATCCGGTGAACAGACACGACTAACAAATTTGCATGATGAGCAATCTCCTCGACTATCAAACTGCGATTCTCCTCGTGAAGCTTTGCAAAAATTGTGACAAATATTTTGTGTGTCGCCACCGTTTGAGGTCGGCCTGTGCGGTGATCATTCTCGATGCCGCTTCTGCCCTCCCGAAATCGAGATGCCCAGAGAGAAATTGTGCTTCGATCAAGAGTTCCTTCCCTACAAACTTCTTGCAAGGCAGTGTGGATCTGTGTCGGAGTTTTCCCCTGGAGATTTTCTATTTTCACGTACGAGCGCTGGTCTAACGCCGTGACTCGACCTGAAGAGCTGCACGCTTCCATTTCCAAATCCTCCCACGGCCACACAGCAAATGATAGCGCGTCGTTCTGACAGCACTGCGTTGATGAGATTGTGACCTTGACATGACGCAACCATTTTCCCTATTGCATCATCCGCTTCCGTTTTAGATTAATGTGCGCAGAACTTTTGTTATCACCCTAGTATAACAAGAGTACACCATCGACAGACGTACCACCGCCCAGAGATAAAGCGGTGGCTGACCACGTCAACGTAGACTATCTAGGCTCATATAGACCGACCACTTCAACGTAGACTATCTAGGCTCGTACAGACCGACTGCTTCAACGCAGACTATCTAGGCTCGTACAGACCGACCACTTCAACGTAGACTATCTGGGCTCGTACATACCGACCACTTCAACGTAGACTCTCTAGGCTCGTACATACTGACCACTTCAACGTAGACTATCTAGGCTCGTACAGACCGACCACTTCAACGTAGAAACGCTCGTACATGCCGACCACTTCAACGTAGACTATCTAGGCTCGTACAGACCGACCGCTTCAACGTAGACTACCTAGGCTCGTACAGGCCGACCGCTTCAACGTAGACTTTATAGGTTGGTACAGACCGACCGCTTCAACGTAGACTATCTAGGCTCGTACAGACCGACCACTTCAACGTAGACTATCAAGGCTCGTACAGACCGACCACTTCAACGTAGAAACGCTCGTACATGCTGACCACTTCAACGTAGACTATCTAGGCTCGTACAGACCGACCGCTTCAACGTAGACTACCTAGGCTCGTACAGGCTGACCGCTTCAACGTAGACTATATAGGTTGGTACAGACCGACCGCTTCAACGTAGATTATCTAGGCTCGTACAGACCGACCACTTCAACGTAGACTATCAAGGCTCGTACAGACCGACCGCTTCAACGTAGACTATCTAGGCTCGTACAGACTGACCGCTTCAACGTAGACCATCTAGCCTCGTACAGACCGACCACTTCAACGTAGACTGCCTATGCTCGTACAGACCGACCACTTCAACGTCGACAATCTAGGCTCCTACAGACTGACAGCTTCAACGTCGACTATCTAGGCTCGTACAGACCGACCGCTTCAACGTAGACTATCTAGGCTCGTACAGACCGACCACTTCAACGTAGAAACGCTCGTACATGCCGACAACTTCAACGTAGACTATCTAGGCTCGTACAGACCGACCGCTTCAACGTAGACTACCTAGGCTCGTACAGACCGACCGCTTTAACGTAGACTACCTAGGCTCGTACAGGCCGACCGCTTCAACGTAGACTATATAGGTTGGTAGAGACCGACCGTTTCAACGTAGACTATCTAGGCTCGTACAGACCGACCACTTCAACGTAGATTACCTAGGCTCGTACAGGCCGACCGTTTCAACGTAAACCGTCTAGGTTGGTACAGACCGACCACTTCAACGTAGACTATCTAGGCTCGTACAGACCGACCGCTTCAACGTAGATATCTAGGCTCGTACAGACCGACCGCTTCAACGTAGGCAATCTAGGCTCCTTCAGACCGACAGCTTCAACGTAGACTATCTAGGCTCGTACAGACCGACCACTTCAACGTAGAAACGCTCGTACATGCCGACCACTTCAACGTAGACTATCTAGGCTCGTACAGACCGACCGCTTCAACGTAGACTACCTAGGCTCGTACAGACCGACCGCTTCAACGTAGGCAATCTAGGCTCCTTCAGACCGACAGCTTCAACGTCGACTATCTAGGTTCGTACAAACAGACCACTTCAACGTAGACTATCTAGGCTCGTACAGACCGACCACTTCAACGTAGAAAACCTAGGCTCGTACAGGCCGACCGTTTCAACGTAAACCGTCTAGGTTGGTACAGACCGACCACTTCAACGTAGACTATCTAGGCTCGTACAGACCGACCGCTTCAACGTAGATATCTAGGCTCGTACAGACCGACCGCTTCAACGTAGACAATCTAGGCTCCTTCAGACCGACAGCTTCAACGTCGACTATCTAGGTTCGTACAAACAGACCACTTCAACGTAGACTATCTAAGCTCGTACAGACCGATCGCTTGGCAACGACAGCTCAAGTTAAAAGTCGGACGCTCAAGAAGTGTCAGCGAGCGAACGGTATCGCGCACGCTTCATACCATTGGCAACGGAAGCCAACGTCCTGCTCGTGTGCCACATTTGAATACTCGTTATCGGGAATGACGCCTCGTCTAGTGCCGGGAACATCAAAACTGGATAACTGCCAATTGGCGCAGCGTCGTGTGATCAGATGAATCCCGTGTAACTAAACTAAAAACGTATTTACTCGAATCTAACGCGCACCTTTTTCTTCCAAAATCGAACCTGTTTATCCGGGTGCGCGTTAGAATAGGTGAAAAATACCTACACCGGGAGTCTTGCAAATGCCTGACTGTCTAGGATGTCGTCGTCGCGGCGCTCCAGCGGATGCAATTTCCTCTGAGCGTCTGACTGTTGCTATGGCGACCGACAATCTCCTAATTTCCCCATTCTTTTGCATTCGTTGAGAAGCTTTGACGAAAGATATAAAATACGAACAGTAGCTTGCCTCATAGTTTTTGTTCTCTGAAAGAAGCACTGCATTTTGTTACTTGAACGTGGAGTATACTGTCCAGAGATGTGTTCTAAACGGCAGCATTATCTAGCAAAGTTTGAATTGCAGGGGGTTGCCTATGCAGAGACAAATGGCAATCGTGCTTGTTTTAGGGAGTATGGAGTATCAGAAGTGAATGCAAGGCCTTGGAGGAAGCAAAAAGAAAGCTGAATCAGTGCTCTGAAACAAGAAAGACGTTCTCGGGACCTAAGACGGGTAGATTTCCCGAGATTGACGATCGTCTAGATCAGTTCGTGACGTAGCGGCGTGCATCAGGTTTCTCTGTTGCTGTAGAAATTCTTCAGGCAAAAGCAAGAGAAATTTATCGTCAACTGGGATTCAGTGTGAGGTTCACTGCTTCAAGAGGGTGGATTTGCCGTTTTATGAAAAGAAAAGAATTTTCTTTGAGGAGGCGTACTTCAATATGTCAGAAAATGCAACCAAAAGAACTCTCTGTTCAACCGTCAACATCATTGCCCTTGTGCCTAGACGAGTGATCAATCAGCACGTCTGCCTCCGTCGACCAAGCGCTCGGGAATGACCTTCTCTCAGAATGACAGCTGCATGCTCCTCGGGTTGGGGAGATATGAAGGTTACCAGACACAATGAACTTCCACATAGCGGGTCACCTCTACTGTAATTCCATTCAAAATTTGTTTATTATTACTGCAATTCGTACATTCAGTGCACAGTCATTATTCGGACACTTTATATATCTAAAATGAGTGTCGACCAACTACATGTCTTCCAATGGTATAAAAAGGCTACGGAACAACTGTAAAATACACTTAAAGACTACCTCTCGTGAAAAGACCGGACTATAGTAGTTAAGGAATTTTGATTAATTGGCTTAATACACTATCTACCAACAAGTAATTGGACACCCCTGCAATCGACGATATCTGCGGTCCTGATACACGTCACGGCCGCCGCCGTTGTGTATCGTGTGGGAAACAAAAACGCAACCAGTCACATGCAAAATGCCACGCAGTTTGGAGCTCTCTGATTTCGAGAAAGGTGTAATCGTCGGGTATCACAGAAATGGCCGATTCATACGTGACATATCCAGCGAGTTGAAAACCCAAAATCGACAGTGGCCTACGTGATTGGCAAGTGAAAGATGAGAGGTAACTGTCGGAATGTGCCCCGACTCGGCAGACCCACAAAACTGGGAGTTTGAGACCAACGGGTGCTGGCCAGAAAAATTCGCAAGAACCGCACCAAATCGATAGGCCACATCCGCGAGGAATTTCAACAAGAATCCGGGAGTGTTCATTCGATGAATACCATCCGTAAGGAAGCCCATCTGCTCTGATATCATGGACGTGTTGCCGCCCACAAGCCTCTGATCACCAAATCTAATAGCGCTGCTCGGCTAACGTGGTGCAACGAACTTCGACAGTGGACCGTTGAACAGTTGAAACAGGTTCTCTTGAGCAACGAATCAAGGTTCACTCTCTACCTTTCGGATGGCAGGGTTTGGGTTTGGCTTCTTCCTGGAGAACGCCTCTTGCCGGAATGTATTGTGCCAACTGTGAAGTTCGGCGGCGGTGGAATTATGCTATGGGGGTGTTTCTCCTGATATAGCATGAGACTCTTGGTCGCAATTCCTGGTAGACTCAACGCCGAGACCTACTGCACCATTTTAGATGACCATGCGCTTCCTACGTTGTGGCAGTTTTACGGGGTGGACCCATGTTACTTTCAGGATGACAATGCCGCCTGTCATGTTACGAGGTCCACCATGGCTTGGTATGGTGACAGTGTTAATCGAATGGACTGGCCTGCGCAGAGCCCGGACTTTAACCCTGTCGAGCAACTCTGGGACGAGTTGGAGCGTCAACTTAAGGGGTGCCCCCACTATCCGAAATCGGTGGAGGAACTGACCTATCTTCTCCAAGCCGAGTGGAAGAAAATACCGCTAGCCGTCGTACAACGCCTGGTTGAGAGTATGCCCCGGAGGGTCGCAGCTGTAATCGCCGCTCGTGGAGTCTCCACCAACTATTGAAGGTGAGTGAACTTCGTTTTCCTTTGCTATCATAGGTGTCCAATTACTTGTAGGTAGATAGTGTATATAACATGAGTGTCGACCAACTACATGTCTTCCAATGGTATAAAAAGACTACAAAACAACTGTAAAAGATACTTAAAGACGCAAAGACCAGAGTACACTGAGGAATTTTAATTAATTTGCTTACTATTTTCTGCGCAATACCGTGGCGATTTATAGATTTTACTCGGACGCACAGTCTCAAATGTAAGCTTGAGAGGGTTGTCTTATTCACTTGACGAAGTTTTTCTACGTTAATCTGTGAGACTGCCTTCGTAACAGCAGTAAGGGGGAAAGGTTTTCCCTTGAGGCGGGGGATGTCATTGGAAGTTGTTTCTTTGGAAAAAAGAAAACAATAGAGAGTTAAATAGCTCAGACTTTTTGCTTATCATTGCCTTTTCACTTGTTTTGTTCGACATGTTGCTTCCAAAAAACGTAAAAAATCCGTGTTACGTGTACTCTTTTAGGGCAACACATCACGTGGTATATTTTTATGGAAAAATTGCCGATTAAAAATTAATTACTAAATAAAAAAAAAACTTGAAATCCCTTCTTCTCTATAACAAAAAATGGGAAAAACGAAATTCGATTTATATCCAATTTACCCCAGACGCTAAAATAAAGTTAATTAATTTTCCTCTAGTCTTAAGCTTTGGAAAAGTATGTGTCCAGAAGAGGCACAATGATTGGCCGATGGTACTTAAATTCAGAAATGAGTTTCATCCGAGAATTCACGAGGGAAATGTGACGCTCGCTGCAGTGAAGCCGCGAGCTGTTGGTGGAGAAAGCAGTTAAAATCATCTCCCGGAATAACAGTTTCATGAGGTGGAATAGTTGCTAGGTCAAGGATAGTTTTCTCCGGAATTTGAGAGCAAATGATCTCTCTGTGGGATGTAAATGTTAAATAAGGGCAGTATTGTTCAATCGCAAACGGCAACGACACAGACGACGAAGAACCATTGAGGTCTCTGAGCATGTTGCCATCGTAATAAGGTAAAGTTCCAAAGTTCCGGCGGGAACCGATAGTGCAGTCTGAGACCCCAAAGAATGAAATAAATTGTTAAATCGAAAACTTCTTCCATTTCAGGGAATTCCGTTCAAAAGAGGAACTGTATGTGCTCCCATTTACATTTTCTGCAACTCATTTATGAACATATGTGGCTGCATCTTTTGATATTCAAATGAATGTCGAAAACAGCATCGATTGACGAGAGAGATCTGCTTCTGACTATTGTAACAATAAAAGTATTCTTTTTTTGCCAATGACAGTGCCTGGGGCCTGGCTGTAAGATACACTGGCGTCCAAAAGTTAAGCATAATCAACAAAAAAATTGCAAATTACAAAAACGAGAAGACACAGTGAAATAGGTTATTTACTATGCACAGATCTAACTTTGTGAGGAACTAACTGCGCAGTACAAATCACATAAAACAAATGATGAACCAAGAAAACGTAACGATAGCCCAAAATGTTAAAAACAGCAGGAATTTCGATTTTGGCAGCGGTGTGGTAAGTCGTATATCACTCTTACAGCTATAAAAGTGTCACACTGATGTCTTATGCTGTTTACAAGGGATATGTAACGATTGGTCGACAAACGGTTGGTCGACATAACGATTGGCCAACAGTAACGATTGGTCGACAGAAATTATTAGTCGACATAACGATTGATCGACAGTAACGATTAGTCGACAATAACGATTGGTCGACAGCACGTTTAATCGACATAACGATTGGTCGACAGTAACGACTGTTCGATATAAAGATTAGTTGGCATTGGTCGACATAAAATAATCAACGGAACTTGGAAACAAAAAAAAAATTGAATAAGTGCAAACAGTTTGGCGGTAAATTGCCCCACCGGAAGATTGCCATACATTTTTCAGCAGCTCGGAAAATTTCCACACACAGAAAAATTGCCCCACCAGAAAATTGTCACATGGTTTTCATTAAGGGAACGAGCCCACATCGCCGTTCGTCCGTCCGAGAAAGGTTTTTAATGTGTGGCAATTTTCCGAGTTTCCGAATTGTGTGGCAGTTTCCCCAAGGTGCCTATACCCGGGGCCCTTTCGGAAATAACATCGTTCAGAAGGCCCTCTATATAGATTTCACTTAGAATACAAAAGATGGCACGGGAGCCTGTTTGGAAATAATATGTTATAATGCTGTACGTTCTGAGGACTACATTCTAAAAGATATTATTTCCAGAAAGGAACGTTACGTTTTGAGAAGTCAGTACGTTCTGAGAGGTACCGCTGCGAATGCAAACCGTAATCCTCTGAACCAATGGTTATCTCGACCAATCGTTGTGTCGACCAGTCGTTACGGTCGACTGATCGTTATGTCGACCAATCGTGCAGTCGACTAGTTGTTATGTCGACCAATCGTGCGACACCGAATGACAAGGGATACAAGAAACTCTGTGGCAGCAAATCTCACTCCTGAACAAGAGCAGATCGGAGTTTCTCGAGAGTTCGGGTCGGAGGTTGACGACCGGCAATGCGTCTCCCCAATGCATCCCACATATGCTCTATCGGGATGAGGTCTAAGGAATGCGCTAGTCATGGCATACGGTGGATATTTTCACTTTCCAGATAAGCATCGACAATAGAAAGTCTATGAGGTCCCGCGTAACCGTCCATATAGAGAAAATCTGGGTCCAACAGCACCCTGAAAAAGCTTTACGTAGGGATCAAGGATTTAGTCTTTGTACCTTCGACCGCTTAAAGTTCCACCAGATTAGACATGGAGCTGTATGCGCCCGTGGGACATAACGCCACTCCAGACAAGTACACCATCATCTCTATAGTGGTGCATTTCTCCGAAGTTTTGGGGGAAATAACGGGTTCTAAGTTATCTCAAGATGAGAACAGGGCGGTTATCACTTTCGAGACTGAACCTGGATGCATCGGAGAAGAGGACATTGGCCTACTGATTTTTGTCCCAGTCCCGATATCGTCTGCAATACAGTACCCTGACATTTCCTGCTGACGGAGTGAATGAAATGCAAACTGCTGGTCTTCTCGCGTATAGTTCGTGTTCGTTGAGCCGTCCGTCTGTATACTGTTTGTCTTGAAACAGCTGGTCCACCAGCCGCAGACACCTGTGAAGTAGTAGCTCTCGGAGATCGTTCTGTTACGTCTGGCTGTTAGTGCCACATACCTATCATCCTGAGCCGTTGTAATCCATGGACAACTTCCCACAGACTGACGAATAACATCTCCGGTGTACACTGAGTGGCCACTTTATTATGACCACCTGACAGTTTTAAGCAAATGATCTATGGCTGTACGCTGTTGCCGCCATAGGGCGAGGCTAGTATAAAAAGGGAAAGCTTAGTGCTTGCGACAGTAGTAGAAGTGCTTTTTGGGTGTCGAGATGGGTAAAAAATGCGATTTGACGGACTTTCAACGTGGGATGATTGTAAGAGCTCGGAGCCATGGAGAGAGTATCACCGAAACCGCCGCATTCGTGAAATGTTCCAGAGCAGCTGTTGTTAAAGTGTTTAATGACTGGATTGTAAGCCAAAAACTGGGTCTCTACGTGCAACGTGTAGTCGTCATCGACTAGGGACTGCTCGGACGGAACGGAGAGTGTCCAGGCTGGTAACAGACAACAGAAGGGCATCAGTGCAGCACATTACAGACCATCTTAATCAAGGATCCCCTCAAATGATTTCCACACGCACTGTTCGCCGTACACTGCATCGGATGGAATATGGCAGCCGAAGGCCTGTTCTAACACCTTTGCTGTATGCACTTAACAAGAGAAAACGTCTCCAGTTCGCACAGGGGCACAAGGATTGGACAGTCGATAATTGGAAACAAATGATGTGGTCCGATGAATCACGTTTTCAGTTGTACCATGCCGATGGCCGAGTGAGAATTTGGCGGAAAGAGCACGAAAGCATGGACCCCAAATGCATTGCTGCAACCCTTCAAGCTGGTGGAGGAAACGTTATGGTTTGGGGAATGTCTTCCTGGCATGCTTTGGGCCCTTTAATTCTTATTGATCAACGTCTGACTGGCACATCATATCTAAAAATCCATGTGGATGGTTTATCCCAATGGCGATGGCTACTTTCAACAAGATAATGTGTCCTTCCATAGAGCTCGTATTGTACAGGATTGGTTTCAGGAACATGCCAGTGAGTTTACTTTGCTTAGGTGACGCCCACAATCTCCGGATCTCAACCCCATTGAGAATTTGTGGGATGAAGTTAAACGAGCCATCAGAAAGCTGGATCCACTACCCTGCAATCTCACACTCCTGGAAAGTGCTATTCATCAAGCATGGTCTTAAATCCCAGAAACCACCTATCAACATCTGGTGGAGTCCATGCCACGAAGAATCGACACAGTATTAAAGGCAAAAGGTGGCCCAACGAAGTACTGAGGGAGTGGTCATAATAAAGTGGCCACTCAGTGTATTAGTACCTTCTTCAAAGTCTGGATGCAATGGATTGATTCATGCCAGGGGCATTAGCAACACTACTCTGCGTTTGGCCGGATTCCAACATTACGATAATCCGACCACGTGTAAACATATCCACTTACCGTCTTTCTGAAAAACTGTCTTAATAAAAAAGGACCTACTACTAGCAGGGCACGATGGCGACAAGAAATGTCACTTCTCGCATTTTTACAGATCTTTTTCAACTCCGCAAATGTGCTGCTTCGCCTTTTATGTCAATTATCGTTCGTCACATGGTACTGGGTCATCATTTCCATATTTGCATATTCCCACGTCCTCTGTACTTCAGTTCATTACCCTTCTTCCCCCTTTCGTTTTGTTCTGAAATGTATTTTTTTAACCATGCTTAACTTTTGGACACCTGAGTATATAAGCTGCGGCCCTTGGAAATCAACTACACAGGCGATTAAGAAATTAGTTTAAGGAAGTGGCGGCTTGGGTACCGAGCCTACCCGAGGAAAATTTATCTTTCTATACTGAATATAGTATTCTAAGAGTGTATGCAAAACAAATTTGCCGTCCCGGTGGTGCAGTGGTCTAAGCGATGGCTTCTGATTATTCGTCCGAGATGGCTCCGGGTTTGAATCCCGGTGAGGCATGGATGTTGTGTTTATCTTACGGCGCTGGCTCTCTCTTCTCTTTAATCACAAGCCTAGACGACGGTGCCGCCCCGGTGGCGCAGTGGTCTAAGGCGTTGGCCTCTGATCATTCGTCCGTAAGGGATCCGGGTTCGAATCCCGGTGAGGCATGGATGTTGTGTTTGTCTTACGGCACTAGCTCTCTCCCTTCCCTGGAACCAGTGACCCTAAATTAGGGACGGGCGACTACTTATAGCCCATTGAGTTGCTCACGGTGGTCGTTAAACCTCCAATCAAAAAAAAAAAAAAAAAAAAAAAAAGACGACGGTTCGTCGTTGGCTATCTGTGCACCATTTTTGATACGTACTCACTACAGCGGCAAGTGAACAACCACAATCCGAGCCATTTCCGAGGAGCCGTGCTATCGCAATTTGTCCTTTATCAAACTACGATAAATCGGCAGCTTTTCCCATTCTGACTCAGAACATTCTACTAACCGAAAGCCGGTCTACCGGTTGTATATATACTGATCTGTGAATGAACTTCACCTGTGCCACTTGTTCGGTCTCCAGGCGACCTCTTTTTTCTAGGATTGGGGTGGTCATAATGTAATGACCCATCGGTGTATGTGTGAGTCAAAAAATGTATAATCAGTTTTTAATCCCAACCGAAAGTAAACAATGTACTCTCCCCTGATGGGATCAACGCACCAAGAAAGAACACAAAGACGCTGTTTCATTTCTTTCAAAGTTGTAACATGCAGGGGTACGTATAAAAGAATCAGAGAACCGCGTATTTTCGATAACCTGAAATTCAAATTTTAACATATTATCACAAAAAGCATATAAATGAATTACGTATAACAGAGTTTAAAAAGCGTATAAATGAATTATAACAGAGTTTAAAAAGCGATAGAAACAACAATAAAATATCGGAACTAATGCAGAATTACGTATAAAAGTGAAAAATGTATAAATTGTGTGAGGATCTCTGCGAACGAGAGGCCCCTTTGAATACTTATATATGATTTTTGTGTCTTTTTCGTGTGTATATGTATGTGTTCAAGTGACAGCCGTGTAAGATATCTTGTACGAGAACGAACAATTTATCCTTGCAAACTCACTGCTGGACAGTTTGGAGACATTGGTCCTCAACGACGCCATTTTGCTTGAACTCGTAAGATAGTCGTTGGTTGTCAAATACATGGTGATATTCGGTACGCCTTATTACATGCTTGGAGGCGGAACTTAAAGAACATTCGTTACGAGGTGTCAACAATGCAACCCCCGAAAACGTTGGGGGGTTCGCGGAGGAAGGGAGACGAGGAGGACATTAGAGATTGGAAGGCGAGGAGAATGAGATGTCACGGTGATACACCATAATGGTTTTTTTCGTTGTATGGGATATAACCCATAAAGCATGTAAATAATGTACAGTTGTATATATATATACCTTGAATAAATATTCGGATTTCTTGGCAAATGGATTCTTGAACTGGAGGTATTTTCCTTAAGGCCGTACTTTGTAAAGGACGAAACGAACCAAACGGGCCTGGGAAACACAGGCTCGCTAAAACATGTCACAAATGGCATACGTATAACCAAGGTTCCACTTTATTTTGTATCGAAAAATGAAAGTAAAGTATATTATTGAAATGTTGCTGCTTATCTAATCCGAGAAATCTATTGTTCGTGCACTCTCAAGTTTAAAATCTGAACCTAATTTTTTTTCAATTCGGCTTTTATTGAACTATCTGAAGTGAATATTTAAGAATGCTTTAATGTAAATTACCAAGAACCATTGGCACGCTGTGTATCATCGGTATTCGTTTAATTGAACAAACATCTAGCGTTTGGCGCAATCGTAATGATAATTACCATACTTCTGAAATTTTAATAGGATGGAGGTTTCTCAAGTAATATTAGAATTGTAGAACAGCAATTTCGTGGTTCCTTTTTCTTCTTTTCCTTTCTTCACAAATATGGAGAGCTTACTAACATTCTTAAATGTTCATCCTAAATCCCTTTCTTCTGGTTTTGCGTGTCGTGGAAAAAGTTAATATCAAAATCACATGCTCGCAAAAGTCATTGGCTAGTTTCGGGAATTGTGCTTTAATAAAGGCAACCTCAGTTTCGTGTATGTCGGGTGCCTTGGGAAAAGCAGTGTTCCTTCTTTCAGCAGTGCATTAAACATGAAAGAGGCACAACAACCTATTTATTATTTACTTGCGCCATCCAAATGCACCAACATAAAGATTTTGATTTGAAATTCATCATTAAATGAATTGCTAATGTTTGCGTTGGCGACCTTGTTTCTGAGCAGAAGGAATGGAATATGCATCGAACGAGAACGCTTGCTATGCAGTATACATATATACATATGAACATTCTGATTCAAACCATTTGAAATGCATGTCTCTCTCATGTTCACGGGAACCTGTTTGAGGATTTATAAAGTCATTTACTAAAGTACTTCCACAGATGCTTACGCGAAACAAACTAGGGTTTGAATATACAGTACCTAGACAGTGGTGGTAAATGTCTTTGAGAGTATACGTGCTCAAATTGACGGTGATCATAAAAAAAATCCTCTCGTATACTCGTGGGAGTTGTGAGCTACAGATTATCGTTCATTGCCTATCAAAAATAATAGAAGTAAAATAAAAGCAGACATAAGCCAATGCCAGCTATATGATACGTACAGTGGGTTTGAGATTATGTTTACTGATGTGCACACTATGTGCGCCATCGTAGGCAAAATTTCTGATTCTACGCAGAAATCAGTGGTTTTCTTATAGGCATGCTACTGCCAATACCGATCCTCTCCAATTTCCTACGCATGGTTCTCTCGCTGGGATGTGGGTCGGGAACAGCCTTCATTGAATGCTTCGGTTAATTGCTGCACACAGGAATTCCTGTTTCTCCGTACAAGATTTCTTAGACAATGGCATAGTTCTCTGAGATATGGATCGGCAGCAGCCTTCATTGAATGCTTCAGAGTCAATTGCTGCACACAAGAAGTCCTGTTTCTCCGTACAAGCCTTCTTATACAATGGCATAGTTCTCTGAGATATGGATCGGGAATGGGAATATCCTGCATTGAATGCTTCGTTCAATTGCTGCACAGAGGAAGTCCTGTTTCTCCGTACAAGCCTTCGTAGACAATAGCATAGTTCTCTGAGATATGGGTAGGGAACAGTCTTCATTGAATGCTTCGTTCAATTGCTGTTCACAGGAAATCCTGTTTCTCCCTTCCAGCTTTCTCAGACGATGGCGATCTCGTTTTTGACAGATTGTCGTTGCGCCACAGTTACGCCTGTTAGACAAGCAATGAGGAATATTTTGCCACTAATTAAAGACCCGGGATATATCACCTTTTGAGAAACATCTCTGCTGTTTTCAAAATCGTCGCTCTCCAGCCAGGCCGGCATCCAGAATGAGCCCTTTATCGAACTCTGAAAGATCCTTTGTTTCTCCCATTGTGATCAACAATACTGATGATTACTTACATGTGGTGGCGGACGTGCCTACGTATTTTTGCATATGCGCTGCGTAAGTATCGTTTCCATCTACATGAAGATTTCTAGTTCGGTAGCCGGCGTGTATAGTTCGATATATACTAGGTAGACAGAATAATTGGAACACATGTAAACGAGAAACAAGTATGCTTCGATAAGGTGCTGGGGCACTCTTTGGTTTTATGACACCTTGAATTCTGCATGGATTAGGTAAAATTTAATCATGAACAGTCTTCAGGGGAATATTGTATCATTTTTCATGGCGAAAAGTCTCAAGCGGCAAGGTAAAGGAAATCATCTAATTCTCCCCTCCAATGCTGTCCACAGAGGCCCTATAATGTTTCAATCTAGTCATTGTGCAGGTCATGAGAGATATTTATCTTCATTGTCGTGCTCCTTAAACCAAGACACGAAACATCTAATTGTGTGCAATGGAGCATTATCTTATTAAAAGACGGCATCGATAAAAGCAAACAGTGTTTGCCCCATGGAATGAACCTGGTCAACCAGAATATCAAGGTTTACAATGCTGTATTTTGCCCATTCAGGAGGATCATAGGACTTAAAGAACATCAAAAGATCTTCGTCCATACGCTACTGATTATTCATCACGTTTGACAAATTGTCGCTTTCTTCGGTATTCGCCAAAGATAAGCTGTCCTCGAAGTTTGAAAGAAGTGTGAATGACGATTCGTGAGACCAAATTATGTTTCCAATTATATAGGGACCAAGTTTTGTGCTCGTGAAACCCTTAAATCATCCCTTTTTGTTGTGGCCCTCCTGACGAGTAACTTGGCAATAATGATCTGTCATCAAGTTCAGCTTCTTGAAGTTCCCGGACAACTATTTTTTATATATATCTTGTTGCCGAAACTCACATTAATTTCTGAAGTTATTTTTGCTGCTGTAACTTTATGTATAGCGGTTATAACAATGTGTTTCATTTCCTGACGGTTTCTTTCAATCAGTTTAGATTTCCTGACACAATTTGTCCTAGCGGATATTGCTTTTTCCTGACTTCGTGAATGTTGTCAGAACTTTCGATACAGTTGCCCTTGATACATTCGACAAATTTTCAGTTTCAGTCACGGAAACCCCCTAAACGAGATCCAACATGTCCATGCCGAGATTCAGACAGCTGAGTCATTGTGTCTCGTGTACAATTTTTTATCCCCTCCAAAGAAGCTACTGCTTGAATCACCGGTCCTTGGCGGTACTACCTACGAAAAACATTCATCAGTGCTTATTCATAAATAAGGAAATAATCCATTACAAAAAGTTGTGAAAATAAAGCCCTTTTTTCGGTGATGAATTTCGAAACCACTTCTTCCAACTCCGGAGCTGAACATTGTTCCCAACTAAACTAGGCCGGTAAAGCTTACAGCTGCAACCTGCCGTTTTGACTCTTGCGCCAGCCATCTCAGTGGTACCTCATATACAGCCTCCAGAGAAAGGTGGGGAACGAAATCGCAGGTTTCGCGTCCACAGAAATTCCATGCTTGAACGAGCTTGCTGGGGGAAGAGGAATTCATATAATTCCAGACGATGCGTGGAAGAATCATCACACATTTCTTTCTTCGAACCTCACGGCGAGGAGATTCCCTTTTTACCGCTAATGGGATACGATACCACATCTTCCGACTCCAGAACGACTGTTGTACCAATCGAACTACGCCGGCGGAGCTTATCGCGACAACATCCCGTTTTGACTCTTGCGTCACACCACAGTGGTATATCACAAAATAGTACTTTTAGAGCAGGTGTTTCCATTATTTTCCCACCCTGTATACATTAATGTATCTTATGTTTTGTGTTTTACTCATCCGGCGTTTTTGCATAGGACAGTTCTACGACGTAAATATGCATATTTTTCTGCGGAGCTGTTTTTCTGTTCTACAGACGACTGAAAGCGCGTTCTGTAGAGAATTAAACGAGGCGTGAAACACATATAGCGACCCATTCGTTGAGTTGAACTTGTACCGTGGTTAATTGCAATGGCTACAAGGTTTGAAATAATTGTTTAATTGGGACATTACTGGAAACAGGAATTTAAAGCTGCCAAAATAGTTTGAAAATTTTACGAAGTTAAAGCAGAAGGCCTAGTGGTCACTTGGACTGCTCAAACATGGTTCACGAAATTTGCGGCTAGTGGCTTGAACTTGAAAACAAAGGAAGTTTCGGGTAGACCCTCAGCTGTTTTTTTTTTTTTTTTTGGACCCCGCAAGCGGCTGTGGAAGACAATCCACGAACAGGAACTCGCAGATTGTCAGAAGAACTGGGAGTTTCTAAATCTATCATCGATGAATATCTGCATAAGATTGGAAAGGTTTACAGACGATGCCGTGAGTCCTTCATGAGCTCACCACAGCTCAAGCTCAACAACGTGTCAAGATATGCAAGGAACTGCTCAGAAATCCCCACGATACTCGATTTATCAAACGAACAGTTACTGGGAAGAAAAATTGCATACATCTGCGTGATTCAGATTCTTCATAACTGTATTTGAATAGAGGTGAATTAGGTTTATCTACTCCCAAACGCAGACGTTTAGAGAAAACATTAGTGCTGTGCGTCTTGTAGAATTATGAAGACGTAATCTACTTTGAGCTTATTCCGAGTAGTTTGTCTAACAATGCCGAACTGTATTCTGAGCAAAAGGACAGGACATATGACAAACTTCAGCGGAAGTATCCTGCCTTAGTCAACCGAAGGCGAGCACTGTTGCAATAAGAAAATGCAAAACCTCATACCGCAAATCGGACCCAAGTTAAATTTCAAGAACTGAATGGAATCGAGCTGCTGACTCATTCAGCAAACATCCTCGATCTTGCCTCTTCAGGCTATCACTTATTTCGGGCGATGGCACATTTTCTCCGTGGCGTGGCAAGCAGCTTACTGCTTTGGACGATGTTGAACCCGACATCAAAGAGTTCTTTGCCTCTAAACTAAAAGCTTCGTACCGTGCGGGAATTGAACAACTGAAAAACAGATGCATTCAAGATATTAAACATGAGGGCAAGTAATTGAAATTTAGCTTGAATTCTTCCTAGGTTCTTGATCAGTGAAACTGTGGTACCGAAAACGCCAGTTTTTTTTGGGACACCCCAATATATCTCAGTTTATTGTTGTGTATCTGCGTAACCTTGTTCGAATTCCGTGTGCCAATGACGCTCATCATCAAAGCGATTGTTCCTCGTAGAAACAATACCGTACGTAATATATTAAGTGGGATGCTAGAAGGTAGTAGTGTAAGTAATATCGAAATGGTTCTTCACTTCACTTTGTACTTCATAATTTATTTTTGTACTTCATTCATCCGACCCTGTTACATTTCTGTGCTTCATTCATCCAATTTGTTCCATTTTGTATTTCATTCATCATTCATTTTTGTACTTCACTCATTATTCATTTTTTGTACTTCATTAATCCCAACCTGTTCCATTTTTGTGCTGAATTCATTCAATTTTTTCCATTTTGTACTTCATTCATGATTCATTTTTGTACTTCATTCATCATTCATTTTTGTACTTCACTCATCCCAACCTATACCATTTTTGAAACTTCATGCATCCCAACCTGTACCATTTTTTACTTCATTCATCCCAACCTGTACCATTTTGTGCTTCATTCATTCCAACCTGTACCATTTTTGAAGCTTCATGCATCCCAACCGGTACCATTTTGTGCTTCATTCATCCCAACCTGTACCATTTTGTGCTTCATTCATCCCAACCTGTACCCTTTTTGTGCTTCATTCATCCCAACCTGTACTTTTTTATGCTTCATTCATCCAATTTGTTCCATTTCGTACTTCATTCATGATTCCTTTTTGTATTACATCCATCAATCATTTTTGTACTTCATTCATGATTCCTTTTTGTACTACATCCATCAATCATTTTTGTACTTCATTCATCATTCATTTTTGTATTTCATTATTCATTTTTGTACTTCATTCATCATTCATTTTTGTACTTCATTCATCATTCATTTTTGTACTTCATTCATCATTCATTTTTGTACTTCATTCATCATTCATTTTTGTACTTCATTCATCATTCATTTTTGTATTTCATTATTCATTTTTGTACTTCATTCATCATTTTGTACATTAATCTTTCATTTTTGTACTTTATTCATCATTTTGTACATTAATCTTTCATTTTTGTACTTCATTCATCATTTTGTACATTAAGCTTTCATTTTTGTACTTCATTATTCATTTTTGTACTTCATTATTCCTTCAGTTTTGTACTTCATTATTCATTTTTTGTACTTCATTCATCCCAATTTGTTCGATTTTTTAGAACTCGAATGACAACACGTATATCTCGGGTTCAACACATTCTTTGCCGTTTCGCTCCGTTCCGATTTCTATGTAAAATTTAAACATGTTCATTTTCCCTGTTGATAATCTTTTGCATAAACCAGCACATTTATGGTGAGCTCTTCAGCACGCCTTCGTACATATATGAGCGCCAGGAAATGGCAATACCGATATTCTCCTCCATCTGGGACTTGATATTTCCGCATCTATAAATCGAATTTTAAAAAACGTTCCTGAACTAGATAGTTGTTACTGTGGGGATCACAATCCCTATCATATTCCTCCTTTTCTGACGCACAATTTTAATAGGGGGTGCCGTGGACGTATATTCGTACCTGTTATACAGGGTGGCCGAAACAAAACTATACCCATGGTGGCCCAAACAAAACTATACCCATAGTGGCCCAAACAAGCCTATACCCATGGTAGCCCAATTTATTTATAACTTTTTTGGTTACGGGTGCTGACAATCCATCGATCTACATACCAGTTTACTTGTGAGGTGTTTCCCAGCAGCAGAGAAGATGGTCCTGACTTGCATCAAAGAATTTCCATCGTCGAGGCAAATGTGAAGCATACGTCTTTTAAAATGTGTCAACAGGAGTTTCAAAGAAAGTTTAAAATTCGACCACCAACGAAGGTGGCAATCAATGATCTGGTACAAAAGTGGCGTGCAACTGGTTCAGTGACAAATGCTGCCAGAAATTATGACAAGCGCGTACGTACTCCAGAGAACATTGAGAACATTCGCAAGCGACTCTTATAGTCTTCTACGAGATCTACACTTCGATTATCTCAACATGCAGGAGCTTCGCGTTCTTTGTGCCAGCGAATATTGAAACTCGATATGGGTGCTATACCGTACAAAATATCTGCATTGCATCGGTTGCAACCTCAAGATAAACCCACACGTGTGCGAAACTACCCGTGATTACAGGACGAAATTGCATCTGGGATGCTGGACATGAATCTCTACTTCATGAGTGATGAGGCATGATTCCACCTAAGTGGATATGTAAATTTCCAGAACCGTCGATATTGGAGCACAGAAAATCCACATCAATTTGTGAAGACTCCCTCCACATGCGCAGAAACTTGGTGTGTGCTGTTCTGTGTCAGCACGTAGAACTATTACCATTTTTTCCTACGAAACCATAAACTCAGCTCGATATATTGCAAACATTTTCAACCCATTTGTCAATCAGTTTACCAACGAGGAGAAGACATATTGTTACTTTCAACAAGATGGAGCTATAGCTCATACTGCCCACCATTCAATGAATGCTATTTTGGGGGAAGACCATGTTGTGAGTCGTGACCCTTGGCCTGCTCGATCCCCTGATCTGTCTGTGTGTGACTTTTACTTGTGGGGTACACTAAAGGGTCAAATGTATTCC
This sequence comes from Macrothele yani, assembly GCA_039090855.1. Taxonomy (NCBI): domain Eukaryota; kingdom Metazoa; phylum Arthropoda; class Arachnida; order Araneae; family Macrothelidae; genus Macrothele; species Macrothele yani. The sequence continues at coordinate 49,262,105 of CM077004.1, forward strand.
GATAACCCGAGAACTCTTGAAGAGCTTCAAATCAACATCTCCGCTGAAATTGCTAAGATTACACCACAACAACTTCAAACTGTGTTAAAAAACATGCTGCGAAGAACTGACCTGTGCCTTAACAATGAGGGCGCTAATAATGAGGGCGCGAAGAACCGACCTGTGCCTTAATAATGAGGGCGCTCATTTCCAACACCTGCTGTAGGAACTATCTTGGACACTATAACATTAAATAAAACTTCTGCTTATTTGATTTGTTTATTTGGTATAGTTTTGTTTGGGCCACTATGGATATAGTTTTGTTTGGGTATAGGTATATCTTTAGGGGGTATAGGTATAGTTTTGTTTCGGTATACTATGGGTATAGTTTTGTTTGGGTATGGGTATAGTTTTCGACTTTATAAAGTAGGACTGAAAAATCTGCTTTCATCGGAAAACTGTAACCGTGAATAAGATTTTCTGATTTTCTGAAATCTGTTAGAACACTGTACACTGAAGTGCCAGAAAAACTGGTACAGACGAGCTTATGTAAAATACATAGCAACGTCACGTATGCGCGTACTCGGTTGCGTCCGCCAGTGCGTATATAAAGCGATAGACATCCTCGCCAGCTATCATAGCTGTTTTCTGCATGTGAATTACAAGTAATAACGATTTAAGCAATTTTCAACGCGGTGTCATAGTTGGCGCTAGTGAGATGGGCCACAGTATTTCGGAGGTAGAAACGAAGTTCGGATTTTCACGGATGATCATTGCAAGGGTGTACCGTGACTACAAGAATTCCGGCAAAACCTCGAACCTACGATACCAGTGTGGCCGTAAAAAAAAAATGGGTGAATGTAACCATCGTCGGCTGTCAAGAAGCGTTTCACGTGATAGGCGTGCAACACTCTCGCAGGTATAATCAGAATTCAATACTGGAGCCTCAACAAGCATCAGCGTCCGGACTGGGCAAAGTACCCTGCACGATATGGGCTTTGGAAGCCGACGCCCAACTCGATTCCCCTTGATGGGGGCACGACACAGAGCTATGCGTCTCGCTTGGGTACGGCAACACCGCCAATGGACACTTGATGACTGGAAACAAGTAGCCTGGTCTGGCGAGTCGCGTTTCCAACTGTATCGGGATTCGTGTGTGGCGCAAACCCCATGAAGCCATGGATCTCGCCTGTCAACAGGGAATTGTACTGGCTGGTGGGGGGTCCGTAATGGTATGGAGTGTGTTTAGCTGGACTTCACTGGTACCCCTGACGAGGTACAGCCGTTCATGTCCTGCATTCATGCTGATGGGTTGAGCCTGTTTCAACAGACACTGCACCTCCACACAAGTGTCGGGACGCCACATTATGGTTACAGGAGCATTCATCTCCCAGCAAAAACACAAGTGCTGGGAAACTGCTGGCCACCAGCTGGCAGTGAAGGGTCACTGCTGGCTGAAATCTGCCGCTCACGGCCCGGTAGTGGTCCGTTGGTGGCAGCGCTATCAGTTGGCGACCCATTGATGGTCCTGCAGCATCGCCGTGAATTGTGGGCCTCTAAGCAAGTGCCACTAGTGGCCCATTGCTGGCAACCAATGCAACCCCCAACAGCAGGTGGAAGCATCGGGACTGCGCATGCGCAGAAGCAACACTTGCTGTGTCTCTCATGGTACCAGTTAGTTGAAGACGACGCTATCGCCATCGTGTTAATTTAGTGGATGTTAAGAAAAAAATCCATATGTGGAAAGGCGAATTAAATTCCTAATGAAATTTTACGTCGACGAAGATATCAGATTAAGCCATGAAATACTAGATTACAGCCATGAAATACACCCACTCCATTCCCATGAATAACAATTCATGGAATGTAGTGGATGAATAACAAGAAAAAATTTTAAACCGCTTGAAACAAATATCCTGGAAAACCATTAAAACAACGTTTGTTGGAAAAAAAAAAAGAATTACACGCGTACAAAATTTTTTAATTATTTGAAAGAAAAAAAGCAACGCTATGTGGTGTACTCATCCATGTGTTGAATACACAAGACTGGGAGGAATTCGCTTCTAAAAATAACGAGAAGTAAAATAAAATATATTTTACTCTTTAAAACAAATGTAGCTTCGGACAACGGAAAGGAAAGACACAACGTTAAAAATGTAACAGAATGTGACATGAACCCGGGTAAATATATATTTATTCAACAATCTCTTTTCAAGACGGCAAGGACAGTACAAAACTTTGGAAAGCGACTCTAAGTATGTACACGCCTTGAAAATGAGTGAAGTTCCCTTAAGGTAAAAAAAAACTATCGTTACGTTAAAAAAATTAATTTATCAATTATATGAAACTGACTTTTATGAAAAATACCTTGCAATATTATAAAATGAAAGAGGGAAGCATTCGATTACAAATTGCATACCAAACAGATAGCTTCCAGCACGTATCCGAGCGTCGTGAATTAGTCCGGTCGGTAGAGAGCGCGGCTTGCACGTGAACGGCCCAGGATCGAATCTAGACAGATGCAAACGGCGTTTTTCCGGTCTGTCGAGAAAATTCTTTCAGCGCAGTGCGTTAATTCACAAGCTTCGTAAGGGTAGAAAAAAATTGTAGCTTTAGGAAAGTGCGGTTATCCTTGCTTTTTTTTTTTAATTATTATGGCTAATACTGGGAAATTGGCGGACAAGATTCGGCAAGCCACCAGTTACGTCACGTGGTTGCTGGCTACCACTAACGGCCCACTAGCGGACCACATTAGGCTAGCCATCATTTCTGGCACGTGCTTGCAGGGCCACTGAAGGGCCACTTGTGGCAGCTACTGCCTGTGATGGACCACTGATGGCCCTGTTGTGGCATATGACAACTAATGGGGTGCCAACTGTTGGCCAGCTGTTGGCCTGAACTGCTGGCCCTTCTGTTGGCCGCCCGGACATTTTATTGACGGTTCGGCAGCGGCAACATAGTGCTGGGCCATTGCTGGCAGTGCTGGCTGCCAGCAATGGCCCACTGCTGGCCCAGCAAGACTGTTTTTGCTGGGAGCTTATTTTGGGGTGTTGCCATTCCCACCCAAGTCCCCAGATCTGAACGTGATAGAACACATTTGGAATGACATGCAACGCCCTATCGAACACAGGAATCCGATACCTCGGAATACACCCGAATTGTGGAACGCTCTGCAGGAAGTATGGTGTGCATTGCCTACAGCATATTTCCAGAAGCTAGTGGCGTCCATGCCCCGTCGTATTTCTGCTGTCCTGCGCTCCCGTGGGGGATCTACCAAGATATACACTGAAGTGCCAGAAAAACTGGTGTACCAGTTTTTCTGGCACTTCAGTGTATATCTACTCTAAGAACAACTGAGAAAATTCATTTTACACTCTATAGTTAGCAAGATCAATATTACGCTTCTGTTTTCAAATTTTCTTGATGCTTGATTTTTGTTTGATGAAAGCCCACATTTGGAATTTTGACTTGTAGCCTGTAACTGCAACCCCTGAAAGCAAAAAAAAAAAAAAACAGCCTGACAAACAAATTTTGAGATGTCTACTACGGCTTCATGATGCATCATGGCTGCCATAAACTCACACACACACATGTACACGCGCGCGCATCCACACTCACACATTCTGATTTGTAATAACAGATGAGCGATACATTTTTCAAAGAAAAACGAGAGACCCATGTGTTCCCCAAAGCTCTCTTAGCACGGGAGTCTCTTGGTAAAACTGATTTATTTCTCTAAGATATTGAAAATATCTATAGAAAAATTTCTTCAAAATATAAGCTAACCAAAAACACCTCGTCGTGGGCACGGGTTGTGAGGAAAAGAAAAATAATAATAAAGCACAAAACTCGACTGTTCACTGATTCTAACAATACACCGAACTCAATAAAAAAATCACAATGCTTCAATTTTCAGGAAAGATAATATGTAGGAAGCTCCACAAGTTATGGTGAAGTTGCTATATCTCTTCTGTTTGTTACTAACGTCCGTGCTCTGAAAAGGAAAAAATGATGTGAAATTCATGTAACTGGAAAAATGTCACATAGTCTGGCGAATCGTTTTTAACTCTCTCTTTTCAACATCCAGTATTTTTTTAAGTTCGGAACACACCCAAAGAAACTATAAACTTCATTCTCTCGTACCAACAATAAGACTTGAAGAAGTAACATTATTTGTCCAGGTAGCAATATTTTGTTCAATCCGTAAGTACCATCGCTACACTGCGTTGTAGAATAACCGCTAGTTATTAAATGCAGATTTTGAGTGACCAGGTGCGTTCCATGGTTCAACTATTGTTCTTTGCACGTGATGCCATCTTTCAACATGATAATACTCGTACACACACAGCCAGATGTGTCCATTCATGGTTAGAGGAATATAAAAACGGGTTTCAGCATTTACTATCAAACCGATTGAAATACCTAATTACCCACTCTGTCAGTTCTTCAAAACAGCGTGAGTAGTAAATTCCTTCTGTCTGCTTCACTCATGAAACATGAAGCATTTCTTCATCAAATTTTTTAAATATACTGTATTTGCGCCCTCTCCACGAAGAAACTTTTTTCTAGGAGCAAGATACCATAATGGCTCTTGTCAACTCCTTCTTTTATATCTTTGTCAGTCCCTGTATATGCATGATAAGAACTCCTGCGTATTTCATTAAAGCCGCTCTGTCTTTAGAAGCACATATACTTTTGATCACTTTCAACGGGCTTTCCACCGTTTAGCCTTTTCTGCTGTTAAACAATTTTCCTTTGTATTTCATACAAACACAGTCAAAAGAGGCATACTTCAGTTTGAATTTAGAATAAAAGATTTACATAGGAAACACTCCACTTTTGTGTGTGTGTGTTCTGAACCGTCATGTGACTTCTGCAGTTTTCATTGGGCATTGCTTCACCCAAAATTATCTTAGTTCAGAAGTGTTGTTCTTCATATTTTATTTGTTGCAGCTAAAAGTTACTTATCTCTATAAAGAGGAGTTTCTTTTATTAATTGTTCTGATTTCGCTAATTTTCCATCAAGATGGCCGAGTGTCGAGAGGCACAGGCGTCTGGCTAATCGTCTGAGCTCGGTTCGGGATCCAACTCCCAATGAGGTAGGTGTGGCAGGGTGGGTCGAAGATAACGAAATGTTTTTGATCAATTCGCTTTAGTGCGGAAAAGTTGTCCCTGGTAAAACTAAAGAGAACCTAAAAGAAAAATCAGACAATATCTCCCGTTCGCACATACCGATCGGAATTATAGATATTTCCAAAATTTCATCAATTTTAGTGATTTTTTTTCTGAGTACCAAGTAAATTACAGTCGAATCGCTATAGTGCGGAAATGTTACATCTAGTATAGTTAAATATAATGTAGAAAGTGTTTTTCTTTTCAATTAAGACAATATTTTCCGTTCGAGTATGACGACTAAAATTATAGAAATTCCACAAATTTAGGCCAAATTCATCTTCTATAAAGGACTTCTAGAAAATCGTCTGTTTCAGTTTGAGGTGGTGGGTTTTGTTCAGTGCACACACCAGGAGGTGAAGATTAACTTTTCCTCGTGTCCTCTGGCTCAGTTGTAGTCTGTCCACTAAAAGGAAACTCAGAGTTAGTAGTGGCAGTAATTGACATATAGTGGAGTTTACGCTGTTTTCTTTGTTTTCTCTTTTATTTTTTTTTTCGGATTTCCTACGTATCTATTGGTTCAATTCTTCCTATACTATGCTGTCTTTGGAGATACAGAACTTTAGTTCAATCGACGAGACTTTTTTAGATTTCTCACAGGTGCATGTGATTGATATTAGGCAATTTTTTGTTACAAATGCAATCCCGCGTTATAGAACACTTGCATGCATCAACATCAAAAAGTGTCTTTGATACTTTTCTTTAAAACTGTCAAGCTTGTTTTGTTTCTGTCCCGGTCATAACACTACCTCAGTTTGTAAAATTTATCATGGTAGTTCTTAACAAGCTGCACCACTCTTATACTATGTCAAAACACAATTTTGTCCAAGACGGGGATCGAACCCGCTCTCCCACAGTCCAGAGTAAGTTGCTCTCTCAACTAACCTACAACGACGGAATGTACCGCTGCAGATTTGTCGTTTTGACACGTGATTCATCTCGGTAGTACGTCACAACTAATACTGTAGGAATGCATGCTTTACCGAATACAGATTTTATATTGTTTGCCAAGATCAAGGTCGACGGGTCCCAGCCGCAAGCGAGTGAAGAGAGAAGGCTTTGATACTTAGTGCGAATTTACGCAAATGTCTAAGTGTTTGGAATTTCTATAATTTTGATCGGCATACGCAATCAAAATTATAGAATTTTTTTTAATTAAGACAATATTTTCCGTCTGTTATAATTTCGATCATCATAACGAAAAATACTGTCTTAATTCAAAAAATGTTTTTACATTATATTTAGCTATAGTTGAGGCAACTTTTCCATTCTAAACCGATTCAATTGTAATTTATTTGGTACTTAGAAAAACAAATTCGTAAATTTTCGAAGTTTCTATAATTTCGCCATACCTGGGCCAACTTTTCCGCGCTATAGCGATTCGATCAAAATTATTTGGGAATTTTCGACCTACCCTAATATGTGGTGATTGTCAAGGAAACGGCCTTCGATCTTTTTCCTCCCTAGAAAATCAATAGCCCCAAATTGAAGAATGGCGACTACTATAGCCGCAGATACTCACGTTGGTAGTTTTTTTACGTTTGGCGACCACTGTGAGAAACTTGATGGGCTGTAAGCAGTCGCCTGTCCCTTATTTAAGGTTATTGGTTCCAGGGAAGGAAGAAAGCCAACATCTATGCCTCACCGGAATTCGAACTCGGACATATTTCGGATGAACGATCAGAAGCCAGAGCTTAGACCACTGTGACAACGGGGCAGGCACAATGGTAGTTAAACGTTAAAAATAAAAAAGAAAACCAAATTGGTCCCGAAAACCAAATTCGTGTTTAAAAATAAAAAGGAAACCAAATTAAGTCACTTTTGCACGCAATATCTGAGTTGTTTGGAGTTTTTTTTTTTTACACTCATTGTTGTACGCGTTGTAAAAGAGACACAGAGCGCTACAGCAAAGTAAGCATGACACAGATCGCCTCGTTAAATATTTTATACCTACTGCACTAAAACTTGGGAATTCTCATCAGGCTTGAAGTTTTCTCCTAAACTTCGAAAATTAAAGTAAAATAAAAGAACTTTCTTTAAACAGTGCAATGCGAGATAAAAAAAAACTGTCGTGATGATATATATACAGTAGTTATAGCTCGGTTATTCCATACGTTTCCATAGTAACGGTCCCTTTTAAAATTCTAAATTCATTGATGATCTCCATTTGCGTAATTTTAAGTTCTATTATCGAATTTACTTGATCCCATGATCTACTAAAACATCGCATAAATTAATATCTAGCTATAAAAGACAGAAATTTCACTTGCACAAGGTATGCGATAAACGAAACATCATATTCATCTTTTAGATTAAACAAATTGTATTTAAAAAGCACTAACACGCTCTGTGACGTACCTGCCAGCAGGACGCACATGACATAAAGGCAGATAGGATTCAGAACAAATGTCTGCGTAGCTCAGTTGGTAGCGCGACTTGTTACGGAATAAGCGGCCTCGGGTTCGAATCCCGGCGTAGACCAAATATGACGGAGGAATTTACTTCGTTATAGCTCATGAAATTTACAATGGTTTTCCCGCGCGCACATATAATATCAGTTCCAAGTCAGTAATTTTCTACGGAAAGAAAGACCCTTCTTGGAGAGGTCTTTCTTCATTTTCAACACTCTCACACCTCGGAGATTTTTAATCTCATTTCATGTTCTCTGGATTCAGACTACTATTTTATATTTAATACGGAAACTTCTAGAAGTTTGTATTTCCTCCAAGTAAAATGTTGCAAAGCGAAGAAGTATTCTTTTATTCTTTCGTGGTATTTGGGGGAGATGGGAGTTGCACGACCACCATGAGCAACTCAAACTGCTATAAGCAGTCGCCCGTACTTAATTTCTGGGGGAGGGGCGCTGGTATCAGGAAAGGAAGAGGGTCAGAGCCGTGAGAAAAACTCACCACCCATGCTTCATGCCTGACTCGAACTCTGCAGTCAGAAACCTACGGCTCTTACCACTCTGCCAGCGAAATAGCTTTTCAGTATTTGCCCTAAATTTGAATTTATTGGCACCAAGGAAAGGAGAGAACCAGCAGCGATGAACAGACACAGCATCCTTGTCTTGCCCCAGGCGACGGACCCAGACCGAGAATTCAGACCACTTGATCAGTGCTCGACAAAACAGTATTTTCGCGTCTTCAGTTTTTTCGTTTAATCCAAAATTAAGAAAAGAAAAATAAGAGCATATTTTTTTTCAAGAAAAGGAAGCGTCCGATAGTTTGTTCTTATGCTGTACAAAAAAAATGTAGGAAACATCGCGATTCTCCCGCTCAATGCTCTGAAACATTCTGCTAAAAATAATGCTTTTGTTAGCTCATATTTCTTGCATAATCGACGCTAAAAATAAAGGTGGAAGAGCCGGAAAAAATTAATGTTATGTTTTCTTAAATATGTTTTGATAAGCATTAAAGTTTAGCGTAATTGTATTGTGAGTTACAACTTCCGCGGTTGAATTAACTTTTCTTTAAACGCGAGCGTAATTTTTCCTGTGATTTTCTTTAAATATTGCTTTTAATGTGTATGTATCTGGCCTGCGGAAAAATAAACTTGGATTGGGTTCTCCTTACCTTCATCGGATACCCAGTATTTCTCCATGAAGGCTATTCCCAACTGCAACAGTAAACAGCACAAGAGTTCTCTAAGTCCCATTTTTCTGCACAAGAGGTGGTCACGCCAGATGGCAGTTGCACCGGCTGTGCCTTGAGAAGCCAACATCCCGCAGTTCCCGTTAACATCCGTTTTACGTCTCGATCTCGAGCTTTCTCAAGAGATGGTGACCCTCTCTTCTTCGCTGAGATCGAGAGTTCAGCGCCTGCGCCGCAAACACTCCGAAGAATTGCACACGCAGATCTCCATCATAACTCACCCCCTGCAAGACGGACCTGAACCTCCGTTCTCATGTGGGCCGCGTAGGGAATTTCTAATGACGGAAAACTCTGACATATTCGCTGCTCGGCAGCAAGAACAACAGACTGAGCTATGTGATTATACTTCACTCTAATAAGCTCAGCTGAATTTCATCACCGAATTAAAATCGCTTTTAACCTAATTTTTCAAAGCATATTCATTTATTTTTATTTTATGTTTTTGATTGGAGGTTTAACGACCACCGTGAGCAACTCAGTGAGCGATAAGCAGTCGCCCGTCCCTAATTTAGGGCAGTAAGACAAACACAATATCCATGCCTCACCGTGATTCGAACTCGGACCCATCCCGGACGAATCATCAGAAGCCATCGCTTAGAACACTGCGCTACCGGGGCGGCGCATATTTACTGCCTGGGACATAAATAGTAGCAAAACAAAAGTAAGAAAAACACTACAAAAAAGTTAGAAAAATATCAGTCATTGAAAATCCAAGGGCTTCAGCAAAAAATTAATAAATGAAATAAATTCTAGGGATCGATTATTATTATTGTTATTATTATAATTTTGAGGTTGAACAACCACCATGAGCAACTCGATGGGCTATAAGCACTCGCCCGTCCCTAATTTAGGACCACTAGTTCTAGGGAAGGGAGAGAATAAGTGTCGTAAGACAAACGCGACATCCATGCCTCACAGGGATTCGAACTCGGACTTATCTTGGACGAATGATCAAAAGCCATCTCTTAGAGCACCGCGCCGGCGTTATTGCATTTGCTATTGTACTCAAGAAAGTTATTTTGTTTTGATTTAACCACTATGAGCAGTTCCTAATATTATAATCAGTCATTCGTTCTACACTGCTGGCCACCCAAAATGCAACACCAAGAAGCAAGCATCCGATTGGCCTGAAATTAGCAGCATGCGTCGACCGCGAGAGGACATGCAAACGATTAGCATTGCAGGGCATATGCAAATCATGTGCGCCCGGCACGCCACCGAGAATCACTATAAGAAGGGTGCACAGAAGGCGGAGTGTAAATATTGAAAGTGTGTAGTGCTGCCGGACCTGTGCATGGGAAGCTTCCTGATGCCTCGTCGCAGAATACGGCAGTCATTCCAGCACGTTTCGGAGTTCGACAGAGGGCGAATAGTGGCTTATCGACCGTACCGAGACATCGGCGCTCGTCTGGGACGACATCCAGCCACAGTGAGGCGAGTATGGATTCGGTGGGTGCAGGAGGGACGGACGGACGGACGTGAGCGATTGCCGCGGCTGCGGCACACCACCGGACGGGAGGACCGGCATGTTGTGCGGCGGGCATTGAGAGCTCGCACCGCCACATGACGAACGTTATCGCAGGAACTAGGGTGTGTTGCGCAACAACCTGTGTCAGCACGTACCGTTCGACGTCGTCTGCAGGAGCGGGGACTTGTCGCACGGCGCCCATTGCTCCGATTACCATTGACGTCACACCACCGGCGAGTGAGGCGGCAGTGGGCAGCTGAACGTCACACCTGGACTACGGAATAGCACGACATTGTCTTCTCCGACGAATCCCGCTTGTGCCTGCAACACGATGGTCGGATCCGCGTGTGATGGCACTGCGGCGAGAGACTGTATGACGCCTCCATTATGCATCGCCATACCGGTGCGTTGCCTGGCGTTATGGTTTGGGGCGCAATTGGATATGATACCCGCACTCCTCTGGTATGCATCACTGGTACACTCAACAGCCACCGCTACATCTCCAACGTTTTGAAGCCTGTAGTCCTCCCTCACCTGTAGGACATGCCAGCGACCACGTTGCAACAGGACAATGCGCGCCCGCACGTGCCACGCATCTTGCAACAATTCTTCACGGTCTACCAGGTGTCACTGCTGCCGTTGCCAGCCTGTTCTCCCGATATGTCGCCCATCGAACACGTCTGGTCGCTGATCGGTAACCGAGTGGCCCGGCAACCCGGCAAGGACCACCCGCGGCAAAAAACTGTGGCAACGTGTGGAAACAGCCTGGACCGACATACCCCAAGCCCACATCCAAAGCCTCTTTCATTCGATGCCGCGGCGTGTAGCGGCCGTTATTGCCAGCCATGGGGGCACGAACTATTGATGCCACACGAACTATTGATGTCTGCGTGTTCCGCAAGTCGCACGGGCCTGTAAGCTCAACCGTTTCATCTTTGTATCTGTTGTTATGTGTCCAGTAAATCTGGCTTTGCTATCTCGTGTCCTTCTTTGTGTTGCATTTTGGGTGGCCAGCAGTGTGGTATTATAATCAGTCATTCGTTCTAGTATTATAATCAGTCATTCGTTCTAGTATTATAATCAGTCATTCGTTCTAGTATTATAATCAGTCATTCGTTCTAGTATTATAATCAGTCATTGGACTCGAACCCGGACCAAATATGGAAACAAGTCACGGGTCAAGGGGTCGACAATTTCTTGCGGGTCAAACGGGTCGGCTCTAGGTGTTCGTGACCCGATTTCGACCCAGTTTAATTTCAGTTTTATTTTTGAAAAGAAACAAATTTCAAAGGAAAATATGTACTGTGGAATTCTGTGCTCGGTATTAGTGCCAATGAAGTGAAAAATTATTTGTGATACAAAAATATTGCCAACTCTTTCCTAAAGCAAAGAAGGTTTCCACCGACCGACGATACGACTGAGACGCTAGACTCGCCGATGCCATATAGTGAAACGATACTTCCTTTGCGTTTGTTTACAGAGCCATTGTCCGGAGCAAGACACAGGCAGATGCCTATCACCTGCTTCTCTGGTCATTCACTCCCTCACACCCCGCGCGTCACATTGTAAGACGGAGAATTACTTTTCACATCACATCTTTTGCTTGGAGCATTCAGAGGTTTTCGTTTGACGTACTAACATTCCGTTCCATTGTATGTCGTGTCGGAATTAATGCCTTATTTGTTAACAATGGATGAATTTAATATTAAGGAAATTGGAAAAGACATCGAGGCCAACAAATACGTGCTTGTTGAAAACAGAAAGGGGAAGAGTGAATACTGGAAGTTGTTTCGTCTCATTAAGAAACCAGAATATGTTTCACAGCAACACCAATTTTCACTTGTTTGCAATGAGTTGAAAGTTTCCAAAATGCTAATGTTGAGTTCATGAGCGTTCCTTCCTTCTTAGGGGACAATGAGTAAATCCAACACCCACATTTTCGAAACTTTCAGCTCATTAGAAGCTGGTGAAAATTAATGTTGCTCTGAAACATATTCTGAAGCAAGAAAACAGCAAAAACTGAAATTAAACATACAAGTCGGATAATATCCGAAAATTTGAAAATTTCGTCGTCCTGGAGCGGGAATCGAATCCGCGTCTCCCGGTTTGCGCCCGAGTATGCTAACCCTTCAGAATGACCAAGTTTCAAGTTTCCGATTAATTTGAATATTGATTCGCTAGTCGAAGCAACCGGCATTCATACATAGCTAATCTGGAGGTTAAGAATCCATACTCGGGCGTTATCTGGGAGACGCGAGTTCGATTCCCGCTCCAGGACGACGAAATTTTCAAGTTTTCGGATATTATCTAACTTAACATCCACTTCATATTTACACCAATAAACGGATTCACGGCTTCCAAATTTGTATTGTACAATAGCGTAATCCCGTTTTTCGTTCATTGATATTCTGCGCCTCCGGGCAATCACGGGAATGAATTCTTAACCTCCAGATTCGTTATATATGAATGCCGGTTGCTTCGACTGGCGAATCCTGTGATGGTTATATTCCAATTAATCGGGAACTTGAAACTTGGTCGTTCTGGGTGGTGTAGTGGTTAACATACTCGAGCGCTATACGATTTCCGCTCCAGGACGACGAAATTTTCAAGTTTTCGCATATTATCTGACTTAACATCCATGTCATATTTACACCAATAAACGGATTCACATCTTCCAAATTTGTATTGTACAATGATGTGATCCCGTATTTCATTCATTGATACAACTAGTTACTTAATTCAGAAATGTTTACTGTGGCACCACCAAAATTAAATGAGACAGCCTTAACATTACTGCGGAGGGACCTTTGAGTCTCGCAGATGTGTTTGAAAACATGTGTAAAACAGCTAGATGACAGTTTCCACACTTTGTTTAAATAAGTGAGGAAATTTCTTTCCCGTAATACTTTTATACGATTTCTATATAACCTACGATACCCATTGCGGAGAGACTTTTTGAACGCCGTGTGTGTGTGTGTGTGTGTAATATACAACATATGTAATTATAAACTGAGTTTTGAATTTATAGTTCAAAGCAGATTTCTCTGGGTTCAAAATTTTTTACCCGTTTCCTACTCTGACCCGGACCCATCTCGGACGAATGATCAGAAACCAACGCTTAGACCACTGCGCCACTGTGGCTGCAAGGAATCGATTCCAAAGTAAAGCTCGGAAGTCATGTTTGTTCATATGACACACTGAAATCTCCCATCAGTGGAAAAAGTAGCCTTAGATTAGAAACCGGCAACTCCTCGTAGCGTGACGTATTCACGGACACAATCGGTTTCTTAAGGTGGGTGGACACCCTAAAGAATTTTTTGTTCATGTTTTAAAATATATTTTCAATATTTGGAACACAAGAAGTTAAGCATCTAATTAGTAATATTTGTTAAAAAAAAGTTAGAAAATGTGCAGCTATTTAATTTTTATTAATTAATGGTATTTTGTAACACTAATAACTTGAGAAATTTTTAATGCAGAATAATAATTATTTTTCTAAACAATAAATCAAGATACTTACTATGCAATAAAATACAGCCGTAGTTGTGATACAATATTTCAAAGTGATATAATTTTTTTCTGAAAATTTACTGAAAAAAATGGAAAAAATGTAGAAGTTCTACATTCGATGTCATATATCTCCAAATGTATTTGTTCTAAAGCAAAGCCTTTAGTTCATTTCACAACAGACATAATAGCGATGAAATATACCAAACAAATTGAGATTGAACCATTTTTTATTAAGATATCACTGTTATCGTATTTCAAAACATAAAAATTTTCAAATTTGAGAAAATGGCAAAATAAGAGTTATTCTGGTTGAAAACAATGGATAATATATTTGAATGAATTTAAAAGCCACCCTATTTCCAGGTCTCCCCTTCATTTGTCTGGTGTATGCCCAGTTTTGCTTTTCTTTTTTTCCCTCAAGATTTTTCTAGCCATTTTTGTTTCGGGTGTTGCAGCAACGCTGGCTCGAGATAAACGCTGAATATCAAGGGACCTCAGTCCCTTGGTTGTATAATAGCTCGATGTGCAACCAAGTATTGTAAAAACTTCTTGGAGTCATTCATAACCCTCACTGAAGGTGATAACTGCATCACTAATACCAAAACGTAGTGTAGATAGGCCAACGAAAGTAATCTTTGGTATTCCCTACAATGTAAGACCATTAAAACACTCATTCGCAATTTGGGTTTTCCATGGAAGCACTTAGCTAAAAGCTTTTCACTGCACAGTTTCGTGTATGTAGTTTTCACTTGATTTAGTACATTATTTAAAAGACCTTTCCCTTCCATGAAATGGACATTTGGTGTAACTAAGGATTTTTGGTATTCGCACCAGCTGTTCTCGCCTTTTGGGCACTGTCCATGTCAAACTTAACTATTTGATGACTTTTTGACAATGTACATATGTTTTTAAAAGAGTAAAATACACAAAAGCAAATGCAAAACAATCTGGATGGATTTTCAATAAAAAGCTAACATGCCAACAAATCAACTTTCGACTTCTCATGCGAATAGAACAAAAAACACTGACAACAGTTGCGACCAAAACAGTTATGGTTAAGATGGCCCTGTTCCGGTTACAAATGCCATGTTGCCACTTCAGAGACAAAATGTTATTACTTAATAAATATTGAATAAAGGAAATTATAGTTAAATACAAAATCCTAACTGAAATCGATAAAATTGTATAACTTCCGGTAAACATGGAATACCACTTCCGGTGAAAATATTAAAACAACACAACTTTCAAAAAATCATATCTTGTGATCTACTCCGTCTTTTCGCATAAATTTAACATTTTTGGAAAGAAGATAAGTGGGAGATATAGAAAACAAATTAAAACAAATTCAATTTTTTTAACAAAAATTATTTTTTTATGGTGTCCACCCACCTTAAGCAGAAATGTTTTGATTGGAGGTTTAACGACCAGCGTGAGTAACTCATTGGACTATAAGCAGTCGCCCGTCCCTAATTTAGACAAACACAACATCCATGTCTCACAGGAATTCGAACCCGGACCCATCTCGGACGAATGATCAGAAGCCATCGCTTAGACCACGGCGCAGGAATCAAGAGCAAGCAAAATCACCTTTTGGTAACAATTTATATGTTACAATTAGAACTTATGAATAAGATGCTTACATCAGTTAGCATGATTATTAAAAATTGAAATTGATATATTCGAGACACTTTCGCAATGGTGTATGATGAATATATTATTTAGCGCACAAAGAATTTCTGTAATGTACCAGTCATAATTTTATGCTGAATTCAACACAACAAGCATTTTTCAGATCTATTGAGAAATGAAACAGTTATTAAGGAAAATATGAAAGAAAACAAGAAGTCGTCCCGGTGGCCGAGTGGTACGAGGCGCAGTCTGTTGATCGTTCGCCCTATTTCAGTCCGGGCTGAAATAGGGCGAACAATCAACAGACTGGATAGTAGGCTTGTCTTATGACGTTGGTCCTCTCCCTTTCCCAGAACCCAGTGGCATCATTTTTTTTTTTTTTGATTGAAGGTTTAACGACCACCGTGAGCAACACAATGGGCTATAAGCATTCGCCCGTCCCTTAATTTAGGGTCACTGGTTCCAGCGAAGGGAGAGAGCTAGTGCCGTTAGACAAACACAACATCCATGCCTCACCGAGATTCGAACCCGCACCCCTTACGGACGAATGATCAGAGGCCATCGCTTAGACCACTGCGCCACCGTGGCATCAAATTAGGAACGGATGACTGCTTATGTATTCCAATGAGTTGCTCAAGATCATCGTTAACCGTACCCTCCCAAAGAGAAAAGTGGTCTAAGCGATAGCTTCTGACCATTCGTCCTAGATGGATTTTCTGTTGCCTTGCATTTGCAGATATTAGTTCCTTTCCAACCCAATAAAATGGGTTCTTAAGCTACGGGAATGTTTAGTCGAGATAAACATGAAATTGGGATTTTAGTGTTCTGTTATTTTAAGCAGCAGCGTAAGTTATTTTCATTCTGCGAGAAAATCTCATGCCTAGAAATAATTAATCATTATTGGTTATGCTTACTTTTCTCTATCTCACACAAAAAGAAATATGCTTGTCCAACTTTTAGGAAAAGATGCGACACGTCAACAGGCAAGCTAACCTACATACAAAAGGATAAAGTCAAATTGACCCTTTAAGCGTCCGACGTACCTAATCAAATACCACTCAAAATTTTCTGCGCCTGGCCGCTATAGAAAGCGTTCATGTAGCTTCTAGGCTTTACTAGATCTACGGCAAAACATTCCCCCCCCTCCTCCATCTCTGTAGGGCAGACCATAACCCTGTCATTGGTGATAAGCGCTCCTTTCTAGCCCTATATTTTTTGGTCTATGACCCAAGGCATGATGGGAAGGACTAATCCCCCGACATGGGTATCATGCTAGTTGGTAGAAACAAGTGCTCCAAACACCTCTCTCATTTCTTAGGTTCGTCGCCACAGTAACAGCCGTTTCAGCAGATTATCAGTCAAAAAAGATTGGTACCAAACATCTCCCTAAACAACCTGTTTGAAAAAGAAAGCTACGACGCTTTCTGATGCACAGGTTCAATCATTCCAACCGTGTTCGACCCACTACTTAGCCAACGAATATAATCATTCTGGCTCCTTTCAACCTGTTTTTCGGGTAGCGGATGACCTCGTGGTCAAACGTTCGTGACTGTCACGAAAGAGTCTCAGGATCGATCCCAGGCAGGTTCAATCTCTCGAACCACTGAAAATCCGCCGTGCGTCGAATGCGCACGGCAAGCCGTCGGAACCCGGGGACTGCCCTTTCGATTACAAACAAGGGCCACTTTCTACCTCGCTCCCTCGTGACTGCCAAGAAAAAGTCTCAGGATCGATCCCAGTCAGGTACAAACGCTCGAACCACTGAAAATTCGAGTGCGTCGAAAGTGCACGTTAAGCCGTCGGAACACGGGGATTGGCCTCTCGGTTATAAATAAGGGCTTTTTTCTACCTCACTCCCTCGTGACTGCCAAGAAAAAGTCTCAGGATCGATCCCAGTCAGGTACAAACGCTCGAACCACTGAAAATCCGCCGTGCGTCGAAGGTGCACGTTAAGCCGTCGGAACCCAGGGACTGGCCTATCGGTTTTAAATAAGGGCTTCTTTCTACCTCGCTCCCTCGTGACTGTCAAAGAAAAGTCTCAGGTTCGATTCCCAGGCAGGTACAAATGCTCGAACCACTGAAAATCCGCCGTGCGTCGAAGGTGCACGTTAAGCCGTCGGAACCCGGGGACTGGCCTGTCGGTTATAAATAAGGGCTTCTTTCTACCTCGCTTCCTTGTGACTTGCCTGTCGGGGACATTTGCTCAAATCTCCTATCTTCCTACTTCTAAGGACTGTTTAAGACCTGGGGTCACAGGCGCTCAATTCCTAAAATCCTCTACATAAAGTCTCTAAGGCCGTTTTTCTTACCCAGAATTAATTCATTCCGGCCGGTTAAAGTATTAAACAAAAGTAAGAAAAATATTTCTCTTATTTTCCTCCAGAGAAATATCGTATTTGTTTAATAGAAGCGGAGACATCGTGTTCACAGAAGCATAAACAAAAAGGGGCCACAACGAAACGTTATTTTTAGCAATCATTCCTATATGAAAAACTTAAGGCATTAAAGAAATGTGGAAACCCGACAAATTCTGCATGAAGCACCTGAATTAAGATAAAAATGAGAAAATTTTTACATCCAGACGTAAATTTCTCCGAGGGAAAACTTTTTCAGTAAGATATCAAACTTAATCTCATTTAGCATTTTTCTTTTTCGAATCTGTCCAGATTCATTAAAGATGAAAGTTACGGATGAATTTTCCTTTCTTTAATATCTGAAAACACTCGAAATATCTTATTAAAATTGAATAATATAAAAGTAAGCTGAAAGTTTTAAAGCTGAGAAATTTTATTTTTAAAAAATTGTTACAGTTTTGAAGTAGAATGCAATATTAAAATGGAAAAAGATATGTTCGAAGAACATATTTCTCGTTGCCTGGAATTAAAAACTCCTAAATTAAACTAAGACTAATGTTTAAATTCAAATGTCGTACCTCTGTCTAAGGCATTTGATTTATCAAATTAAAGACTATATGGAAGTTTCCGCTTTTCAAGTTAATTTACCTGGCACGAAATATGTCCTTGTTCCGATCTCAGATAAACCGCATTTTTTTTCATTTATGCTCGAATTATTTTTTCAAAAATAATCATCAAGCAAAAAGTTGTCCCAATTTATTCCCTTCGTTTTAGCAATTCAGATGCGTTGACCACACAATCGTTGCCTTTAAATTTTCGTGTCCTTGTGATAAAATAAATCATTCTGTTAGTAAATAAGTTGTGAAGAAAACGCACATCACATAAGTCGTAGAATATCTGAATGCTTCACTTTTAGGAAGACGCCGCAATAAGAATAAATAAAAGTTTAAATAAAAGTTTTATTAAAACATTATTAAATTAGAAACGTTTCAACTGCACAGAAAGCAAAAAAAAATGTATTATTAAGAAAAATGGCCAACATCTTTAGAAATGAGTTTCATGAAAACATGAGAATCCGAGAGACTTAAAAATCTTTCAAAATCATTTAGATTTAGTATCACTTTATTATCAAATTGGAAAATCACGAAAATTAAAATTTACGCGATTATGAAAAAAAAATTCTCACAATTTTGAAAGAAATTTCTTAAAAGTCAAGAACTGTTTTGAGCATGTCGTTTAATGTATGCCAAAATATGCTTTCGTAAAAGTTTGAATTGTTTATTAATTTTTTACATATCTTTACTCGTCTCAAAGTAAGTTGGATTGCTTCTGATCATTCGTCCGAAAGGTGTCCGAGTTTGAATCCCGGTGAGGCATGGATGTTGTGTTCGTCTCACGGCACTGGCTCTCTCCCTTCCCTGGAACCAGTGGCCCTAAATTAGGGACCGGCGTCTGCTTATAGCCCATCGAGTTGCTCACGGTTGTTGTTAAATCTACAAACAAACAGTACTCTAATTAAACCTACAAAAAATAAAAAAAAAATAAAAAAAAGGAGAGTTATAGTGTTTCGCTTTCCTTGCTGGAATTTGTGATGGCAATGAATGCTATGACCGTTGATAAAATCATTAACTTTTTTTCAATTTCGAAAACTCGAGAGTTTTTATCTAAAACAACCTTAAGTTTCCGTTTAATTTTTGCTCCGATTTCATCGGGACAACGGAAGTTGCATAATTTACTTTATTTCTTCTAAAAGAAAAAAATTGCCACGATATTCCAGAAGAGAATTCTTATATTCCAGAAGATATTCCTCGATTCCAGCGAGCCTATTTAGTACTCACTGGTAGCTTTGAAAAGTGTGTCGCGATCGCTCAAAGCATCTCGTTAGCAGAAAAATCTGGCACGAGCAACTACACTATTTACACACGCCGGCCACTAAATTAGAAACCTTTATACAGATGTATTTTGTACGCAGGATATATGCAAAATACGTGATCACGTGCTTCACAACGTGAACGAGGCAACTACTCGTATTTATGACTGCTGCTCGTAATCGTCAGTAATGTTGATCATATGGGCGAAATACCATTATTACCATTCACGTGCAGAGTATTAGCTTTTGATAGCTGTAGCTTAAAAGGGATTAATTATGAGTTCAATAATATCAATATCCCATTATGATCAACATTAGACGATTTTGAAAAACAGCAGCCTCCCCGCCCCTCCCAGGTGGCGCAGTGGTTTAAGCAATGGCCTCTGGTTATTCGGCCGAAGGGGGTCCTGGTTCGAATCCTGGTGAAGCATGGATGCTGTGTTTGTCTTACTACACTGAGTTTCACCCTTCCCTGGAACCAGTGATCCTAAATCAGGGATGGGCTGCTGCTTATAGCTCATTATGTTGCTCACGGTGGTCGTTAAACCTCCAATAAAAAAAAAAACAAAAAAAAAACAGCAGAGCTGACTGGTTTCTAAAAAGATAAAATATCCCGGGTTTTTAATCAGAGGAAAAATAACCCACATTGCTTCTTTTTTATTTATTTTTTTTCATTGGGGGGGGAGGAGTTTAACGACCACCGTGAACAACTCAGTGGGCTGTAAGCAGTCGCCCGTGCCTAATTTAGGGACACTGGTTTCAGGGAAGGGAGAGATCCAGTACCCTAAGGCAAACACAACATCCATGCCTCACCGAGGTTTGAACCCGGACCCATCTCGGATGAATGGTCACAAGCCAGCGCTTAGACCACTGCGCTACCGGGGTGGGCCATATTGCTTGTCTAAGAGGCGTAATTGTAGCGCGACAACAATCTGTCAAGAACGGGATCGCCGTCGCTTGAGAAGACTTGTACGCAGAAACAGGACTTCCTGTGGGCAACAACAGTTGACCGAAGCATTTCACAAAGGCTCTTCTCTGCCTATATCTCCGTGAACTATGCGCAGGGAACTGAAAAGTATCGGTATTGACGGCCGCAAGCCTATGCGGGAACCACTGGTTTCTGCGAAGAACCAGAAAGTTTGCCTACAATGGTGTCAGATACACCGTGACTAGACACTGGAAAATTGGGAACTAGAACGTTTGCCTACAATGGTGTCAGGAACACCGTGACTGGACACTGGAAGATTGGGAACCAGAAAGTTTGCCTACAATGGTGTCAGGAACACCGTGACTGGACACTGGAAGATTGGGAACCAGAAAGTTTGCCTACAATGGTGTCAGGAACACCGTGACTGGACACTGGAAGATTGGGAACCAGAAAGTTTGCCTACAATGGTGTCAGGAACACCGTGACTGGACACTGGAAGATTGGGAACCAGAAAGTTTGCCTACAATGGTGTCAGGAACACCGTGACTGGCTAATGTCTTGGAGATAGATAGATAGATTTTATTTAGTTTCTGAAAAACTTGTTCCTCGAATGAAACTCAGGTCTTTCTCTCTCTCTCTCTCTCCTAAAGTATGCGTATCTTCATATATGTCAGTGTGTGTGTGTGAGAGAGAAAGAGAGAGAGAGAGAGAGAGCATGCTTAGAGGATAGCTTTGTAACATTGTAACAGACAAACATAAATGTAAAAAATAAAAACCAAGCTTTCAGAAATTTTAAAATATTTCAAAGCCGAGACTGCATTTGTTAACCGAAGTGCGACGTCTTCCTGTCTTTGAACAAGTTCCTTCCTACGTATTGGCGAGAAATATAGAAAAACAATTTCGAGGCTTTCTGCACATTGGAGTAGATGAGAAACGACGTCACGCATTTTTCTACCCGCAAAAGGGAAATGCGTCGAAGAAAGGATTATGTCCTGGCTTCCGGAGATTAGAAAACAAATTGAAACACAGATCAGGTCGTTTAGCTGACATGGTCAGGCCTGAATTTCTTTCTTTTTTTTACTTCAAAGAAACAAGAAACACAACTGTAGTATTGCCATTAAAACTGTTGTTCGTGACGTTAAGAAATTACACGAAAGATAAAAAGCGAATTTTCAGGAATTTTTGAAAACAAAGAAAGAGACGACACAGGAAAATACTTTCGTGAACGTTAATGAAGTAAGTCAATTAACATTTCTGGGAATTTTCGGACAGCTGCTGTCAATTGCTTCATCGATTTTCTCTGAGACTTGAAGGCATTAATTCATAAAAATACGGGAAACACTTGTGGTACATACCCTTCGAAGCATATACCCCTAAGTAACCTTCCTTTTGATTTTAAGTTTCCTTATGTACATTCAGTTACTTTTTGTTTAAACGTTGTAGGATACTCCAATCAGGTTCAGGTATAATTGTTGTAAATATGTTAAATATACATTTTCACACGTGGAATTTCTTCGTTCGCGCCATTTTGGCAGAATCAACGAGATTGTGCAGAATCATCGAGCTAAGCATGTTCCTGGGATAACGGGCGTTAAACAATAAGGGATTAGCCGTCATGATAGAAGTCATTACGTTCGCGATGAGAATAGATTGATTAAGCTGATAGCATTAAGAGCAGATTTTATAGTATGCCAAAGTATCTTTTGAATGTGTTGTAGGGGTGTTGATGGCAAAGGTTCATCGCTTTGGGGGCGTAAAAGGAGGAAATCGACTTAGGGGCAATTTTTAACTCATCAAGAGGAGTAAAAATTAACTCTTTAACACAGTTAGTAAAGAGGAGATTAAAAAATGTTCCCTGAACCTGGAGAGTATAAATTCATTGTGAGTATGAACACGTGGTTTTGAGTGTCATACATCAATGGCGATGGAAGTCAGCAAGAGGGGTTTGAGAAGCCTCAGCGCTTTCGCTTCTGGAGCCGTAAGGCTGAGTACGGGAACGACGGTAGGGGACGAACTTAGAGCACGTTAAGGACAGTCGGGGTCCGTAGGTACGAACGGACGGGAACGTAGGTCTAGAAAATTATTTCTTCACTACCTGAGCGATAATCACAAAACCGAAATAATATGCATTAAATGGTTTTTATTGTTACTACTAGCTGAATCGCCCGGCGTTGCTCGGGAGATTTGGTGATACTTCACTATCTTAATTTTGTACAAATCAAATGAAAACGATTAATTTTTTACATCAAAAACCGTACCTAATACTGTATTTCATTTCTTCATTGAATTTAAATTGTATTCTCTGTAGAGTCTATAGGCACACAGTATTTTTAGTTTTTCCGTTTGATTTTTGTTGTTTACTTACTTACCTTCATGAGTGGAAAACGGGATTACACCAAACAATACAAATTTTGAAGATGTGAATCCGTTTTTTGGGGTAAATATGACATGGATGGTAAGTCAGATAATATCCAAAAATTTGAAAATTTCGTTGTCCTGGAGCGTGAATCGAATCCGCGTCTCCCGGATAGCGCCTGAGTATGCTAACCATATTCATATTAATCGGAAACTTGAAACTTGGTCGTTCTAGGTGGTGTAGTGGTTAGCATACTCGGGCGCTATCCGAGAGACGTGGGTTCGATTCCCGGTCCAGGACGACGAAATTTTCAAGTTTTCGGATATTTTCTGGATATTTTCATTTTTTTTATGTCATATTTACACCAAAAAACGGACTAACACCATCCAAAATTGTACATACCTTCAGTTCCGATGCTAAATTGTGTTGCATTTCTTCACTGGAAAGCACTCGTCACAAAAATCAATTATTGCACTTATCACAACAAAAAGTACTAATTCGAATTCAAAATAAACAAGAAAGATGACACCGAATCTTCGGGTGTAATAAGCACGTCTTTTGAATCCGTTCTGAGGCAAATTAAATTTATCAAAGCTATTCAAATTCAATGGAACCAGTAGGGAAAACAATAGTATCTGACGGAAGAAAGAAGTTTTTCAATCGGGTTTTTAATCTCTCAGATATTGCTGTAAACGGAATCGTGAGCTTACGCACTTTGGTTGAAGACTTGTGCGTTAAGAAAAACATGAATTTATATGAGAAATTTTTCGCACCAAAAACGCTCTCCAACATAGAAATAATTTTTCAAATCGGACTCTTAGAAACAGAGATATCGACAAGAACAAGATGTGACTTTACGTCCCCTGGTGGGAAAACCATGCATTATTTTAGGAAGAAAGTATTCTCACAAGGTTTTTCCATATGAGCGGTATCGGTCCAAGAAAAAAAAATTAGTCGAATTTTTCAGGAGCCCAGATTTTGCTACAACACATCAAAAGCAGAAAGCAACCCTTATGCCCCTGGTGGCCAAACCATTCTTTACCAAACACTAGAAGTTATGTGAAAAATATTTTCCATCAGGTCTTGTATGCGATACAGGAAGAATTTTTCAAATCGGAGTATTAAAAGCGGAAATAACGCAGAAAACGCAATTTACCATTGCGCCCCCTAGCGGAAAGTCTATGATTTACATGAAATTTTTGAATTTATAGTAAAAACATTTCGCATCGGAAACACTATCCAACAAAGAAGGAATCTTCCAAATAGGACTCCTAGAAGTAGAGATATTGACAAAAATAAGATATACATCTACGCCTCCTGGCGTAGAAACCATGCATTATTTCAAGAAGAAAATGTTCCTAAAAGGTTTGTCGACATGAGTAGTATTGGTCAATAAACAACTTTTTTTTTCAATCGAAATTTTAGAAGCTCATATTTTGCTGCAAATACATCAGAAGCGGAAATTAAGACTTACGCCCCCTGGTGGCCAAACCATTTTTTTTTACAAAAGGTAGAAATTATATGCAAACGATTTCCCACCAGGAGCTGTATCCGGTGCAGAAAGAATTTTCCAAATCGGAGGTTTAGAAGCAGAGATATAGGGGGAAACGCAATTTACCTCTACACCCCCTAGCGGAAAGTCTATGAATTACTTGAAAATTTTGAAATCATATGAAAAACATGTCACACTGGAAACACTCTCCAACAAAGAAGGAATTTTTAAAATCGGACTCCTAGAAGTAGAGATATTGACAAAAATAAGATAAATATGTATCTACGCCCCCGGCCGGAGAAACTGTGGAAAAAGAATTTTTCAAATCGGACTAATAGTTGCAGAGATATCGTGGGTACAGACGGATGGACGGACGGACGGACGGACAAACCGATAACATAAGCACGATCTTTTTTTTTTTACGAAAGACGTACTAAAAAGTACAAAATGGAACTTTTTACGAAAAATTTGTATAGGGGCCCCTTGTCTCTGGGCTCAGACTCCTTCCAAAAAAAAAAAAATACGGTCTAAGTTAGAGTAGCATGAGATAGTATATGTAACGTACCAGGAGATGTGACGTACCTGCCAGCAGGACGCAAACGACATAAAGGCAGATAGTAGTCAGAACAAACGTCCGCGTAGCTCAATTGGTAGAGCAACTTATTCCGGAATGAGGGGATCCGGGTTCGAGCACCGGCGTGGATAAAAATGACGGAGAAATTTACTTCGTTATATATACTAATTTGGTAGTTCTAAATTGAAAACTGTATATTTGTATAGCGGACAAACAAACAGACATTCAAATTTATATAATAGATTTCAAACTGTGTCGAATCACGTTAGCTTCCTCAGAGGCGTTAAAAGAGTAAAGAGGGATTCTCGTCTGAATTTGATAGATCTAAATAAAGTAATGTGGTGACTCTTGCGGAATCAAAAACTTGTATAAACGTAAAGAAACTGAGAGGTGCGAGGATCGTTACAAAGTTTTTCTCTTTGAGCGCCACATTACTTCCTCGAGATAAGTAAGAGGTAAAGCTGACAGTGGGTAACAGAACGATAAAACAAAAACATTGGATGTAGTAGTATATTGATCGTATGAAGAGCAGATAGTAGAGATTGATTAGGCTGATAGTATTAAGAGCAGATTTTCTAATTGTCGAAGAAGTATGTACGTGGAGTTGTAGCGATATATAACCGTTGAGATTGTAAAACTTTGGTACAAAGCTCGTTGAGTTATTTTGTATGTTACCGATCATTGCTTTCATTGGATAGCTTTGTGTGCAGAGATCTGAGAGTAGCCAGATATTTATCAGTGAATTTGACTTTCAGTTGAATGAAGGAATAAAGCAGTGACACAATATAAATCTATCTTTCATGATGATTCTTATATCTGGCCATTTTTCTAATTGTTTACAAAGTGTAATTTATGTACAAAGCAGGTATTCAAGAACATTAGCCAATTAATCAGTTAACCAACACACCTAAAAACTACAGCTATAAAAGAATTAAAACTTCATACACGTTAAAACTGCCGGATGACATATGAATATATATGGAGAGGTGCATGCTTGGTGTAACCAGGAGAGATAAGAAGAGGAACACGTGGATCCGAAAAATGACAAGAGTGGAAGACATCATGATCAGAGTTAAATCCCTGAAATGGCAATGGGCTGGACATACTGCCAGAAAAACAGACCATCGATGGACAGCCGAAATTTTAGATTGGATTCCAAGGGACAGGAAAAGACCCAGAAGAAGACCACATGGAAGATGGGTGGATGAAATTCGAAAGTATGCGGGAGTGACATGGAGGAGACTGGCACAAGACAGACCGTTGTGGAGGAAACTTGGGGAGACCTTCGTCCAGCAGTGGATTGATAATGGTTGACAATGATGATGATGATGATATATACATTATAAAAACTAACATAAGCACGATATAAAGTGAAAGTCATAAAACCACTTCACATGCCCAAATTAGTACAAACAAGAAATATGACAATACAAATTTTGAAGATGTGAATCCGTTTATTGGTGTAAATGCGACATCGATTTTAAGTCAGATACTATTCAAAAACTGGAAAATTTCGTTGTCCAGGAATGGAAACCGAACCCCCGTCTCCCGGATAGCACCCGAATACATGTACGCCCCCTAGCGGGAAATCTGTGCATTAATTAAAGAAAATAATGCTCCATATCTCCATTGTATCGATAGAGCTCCAGTATATCCGGTAGACGTGGGTTCGATTCCCGCTCCAGGACGACGAAATTTGCAAGTGTTCGAATATTATCTGACTTAACATCCATGTCATATTTACACGAATAAACGGATTCACATCTTCTAAATTTGTATTGTACAATGGTGTAATCCCGTATTTCATTCAAAGAAATATGACACCGAATTTTCGGTTGTAATTAGCACGTCCTTTGAATCTTTTCTCACGCAAATTAAATTGATCAAAGTTATTGAAAGCCAATGCAACCGGTTAAAAAATCAGCCAGATTTCTAAAATCGATAAAACATCCAGAAATAGAAACAGCAACTTACTTCCATCAGTGACTAAAAAGTACGTAACGAAAATTAACAAATGGCGCACAGTCGAACAGTTAAAAGATTAAATATAGAAGGAAACATGATATATACGCCTTCTAGCGGAAAAATTTTGCATAATGGAAAAATTGAAAATAGGCGCCGCCCCGGTGGCGCAGTGGTCTAAGCGATGGCCTCTGATCATTTGTCCGAAAGGGGTCCGGGTTCGAATCCCAGTGTGGCATGGATGCTGTGTTCGTCTCACGGCACTGGCTCTCTCCCTTCCCTGGAACCAGTGGCCCTAAATTAGGGACGGGCGTCTGCTTATAGCTCATTGAGTTGCTCGCGATGGTCGTTAGACCTCCAAAAAAAAAAAAAAAGAAAGGAGAGTTATGGTGTTTCGCTTTTCTTGCTGGAATTTGTGATGGCAATGAATGCCATGGCTGTTGATAAAATCATTAACTTTTCTTCAATTCCGAAAGCTCGAGAGTTTTTATTTAAAACAACCTTCAAGTTTCCGTTTAATTTTTCTCTCCGTTTTCATCGGGACGACGGAAGTTGCATTTTATACTTTATTTCTTCTAAATGAAAAAAATTGCCATGATATTCCAGAAGATATTCATCGATTCCATCGTTAAACCTCCAATCAAAAAAAAAAAAAAATAGGCAAAAAATGTTCTTCATGGAAAAAGCTATGCTAAGGAAAAACAACTTTTCAAACATGTCTCCCGGAAGCAGAGATAGTGAAAGAAAACCTTTACGCTCCCTAGCGGGAAATCTGTGCATTAATTAAAGACGATAACGCTCCACATCTCCATTGTAGCGAATGGCATACAGTAAAAAAAGAAATTTGTCAATATGGTTTTCAGAAGCAGAGATACAGCTGCAAACAGAAGCACACCAACGCCACCTGGTAACAGAACTGTGAGCTATAAAACTCCTAAAATTCTGACCTGAAGTGTTCCACAAGGTAAATGGCATCCGGTGCTGAAAGAATTTGTTAAACCGCACTTTTGAAAGCAGAGATATTAAGAAAAATATATTAAACATTGGCGCTCCTAACGGCGAAATCGGGAATTATTTTAGGAAGAAAATGCACACAGAGTTTTCATAGTACTATCTAATAGAAAAAGAATTTTTATATCGGATTTTTAGTCCAGCAAATATTGCTGTAAACGGAAACGTAAGCTTATGCCCTCTAGTGGCAAATTTGTGCTTTAAGAAAATTTTAAAATTATATGAGAAAACTTTCGCACCGGAAACGCTCTCCAACAAAGAAAGAATTTTCAATGCGGACTCTTAGAATCAGAGATATTGGCAAAAATAAGATATACATCTATGCCCCCTTGCGGAAAAACTATACGCTATTTTAAGCAGGAAGTGTTCTCGAAGGGTTTTTAGAGGTAAGCGGTATCCACCAATGAAACAATGTTTTCAATCGAATTTTCAGAAGCTTAGATTTTGCGGAATTACATCAAAAGCAGAAATAAACACTTACACCCCCTGGTACCAAATCATTCTTTATCAAAAATTAGAAATTATATGCAAAACATTTCACGTGAAGAGCTGTTTGCGATAAAGGAAGAATTTTTGAAATCGGAATTTAGAAGCTAATATATATGCAATAAAATATCTTTTGAATTTTTGAATTCGATATCATTTGCATTTACACCCTCTAGCGGCGAAGTTGTGCATTGGGGAAGAAAAATGGAATGCAAGGATCATCATTCTCACATTTAAAACTTCCGAATACAAAAAGAATTTTTCAAATCGGGCTAATAGTTGCAGAGATATGGTGCCCACTGACGGATGGACAAACCTATAATATTAGCACTTTTTTTTTTTTTTTACAGAAGACATGCTAGAATTTTAGTTCATTTTCGGAATTAAACAATTCTACGATTTCAAACCCCTTTCTTCACATTTCGTCATGATTTCTACCCTTGAATAAATAACCATTTAGTTCGGTACAAACTCATAGTGTTACCTACTTTCTGAACCGCAACAGGCGCTGCCGAGGTATAACTTTTAAGATGCGGTCTATATGTTCTGACTTTTACTGCATTAAATGATTGTGTTCCTTAATTACACTGACCAGAGGTCAGAATTCTTGAGAACAGTCCTTGAATTTAGTGTTCTGCTCCCAAAAACGTCTCATGTCATGTCTTGGAGATCCAAATTACCCTCGAATTTGATTTTTGTCCTTAATAGTTCTAAAATTTAGACTTTATCAAAAACACGTTACGTTTCTGATGAAAAATGCGGTAAAAAATAGTTTCCATTGTGTCCACCTGCCAACATGCTTATTCTAAAACAAGTTTTTACTGTACTTCTGATTTCCACCAAAAACGTTTACAAAATGTGAAAATTCTCCATGCAGTTCGTTCATCAGAGAAATATAAGAATTATGCAGCGTGCATAATTCAGCACATGTGAAATATATTTCACTTTTGCTAAGTATATTATCTCCATCACAGCTCTGCTTTGTCAGAACAAATTGCAAACATTCTACACGATATATCTTATTAAGATAATTTTTGTTTGTTTGGAGGTTTAGCGACCACCGTGAGTAACTCAGTGGACTAAAAGCAGTCGCCCGTCCTTAATTTAGGGTCATTGGCCCTTAAGGAAGAGAGAAAGACAGTACCGGGAGACAAACACTGCATCCATGTCTCATCGAGATTCAAAACTGGACCCATCTCGGACGAATGGTCAGAAGCCATTGCTTAAACTGGTGTTTCATTTGGGGGGGGGGCTAAAAAATGCGATATGCAGTGCCACACTTAGTGAAATAGTACAGTTTTATGACAATTTTTTTTTTTGCATATTTAGTCTGGGTACGTATGCTTCCCTAAATTAACGCAATTTTGTCCTCAAATCAGTTTTATAATATTTAGTCACCTTATCCTTAATCCCATATCGTGTGAAAACCCAAATTTGCAAGTGGTAAGCATTGCGCCCGCATCCTTCTACTCCGGAGCTGAATTCTTTCCCAATTAAGCTACACAGACGAAGTTTGTCTCTACAACTTCGCCGTCTTCACGTGTGCGCCACCACTGAGGTAGGTACGTCAGATATGTCCCCCCCTCACTTGAGAAAAGACTCGGACGGAACCGTAGGTTTCCGAGTAACAGTAACAATCAATAAATCATCTGATGATAAAAGAGACATTCTGTGCAATATCTAACCTCTCGTAACAATCTCTACACCCCTTCACTTTTTCGCTCTCGACGATTTAGTTATTTGCCACGTTACACGCAGTTGAGAAAATACACTATAAATCCTTGATAAACCAGAAATAAAAAAAAAACCAAATGAAAAATTACATTATTACTATTAAAAAGCATATATTTAAACATCCATTGTTCAATATAGCAAGGAACCAAGGGGAAAGGCTAATGTTTGCCTCTGAGTAATCCAGGGGTGGAGAACCTGCGACCTTCTAGGCCATTAAGAGTGGCCTTTTGAGTGAATCCAAATTTTGCGGAACAAATCCTTTTATTTTTATTATGCTTTTTAGTTTGTCTTTTATTATTTTTATTTTAATCTTAAAGTGATCTTATTTAAAATACCAGAGAGTAAAAGAAGATTCAACGAAATAATGCTCCCCGACTGACGGCCACAATTAAAATACTAGTAAGTTATAAGGGCTATTTTGACACCTCCTATGCTCATGATTTCGTTCTATGGCTCCTAAAGGGATATCGATGGAATTGAGTGAGCTCTCAGAAGATGACATTTTAAAGTCCTTATTTGACTTTAAGAAAGATCCAACTGAAATCTGGAAAAATGCAATAGAATACCCACACCTTCGACAACATGCATGAAAAATGCTTTCTTGCTTTCAGCCACTTTATTCCTGCGAATATACATTCTCTTACCTAACCCAAATCAAGACGCCCTTAAGGTCACAAACAACGGATGCCCATCTATATATAGAGGATCAGCTAAAACTGCCGACCAGAGGCCGCGGGTGGCCGAGTGGGCAGCGTTCGTGACTGCCACGGGAAGGGCCTCAGGTTCGATCCCAGGCAGGTACGAACGCTCGATCCACTAAATACCCGCCGTGCGTCGGATGGGCACGTTAAGCCGTCGGGCCCCAGGTACTAACCCCCCAGTAATAAATAAGAGCGTCTCCCTCCCCCTTTCTACTTCGCTTCCGTGTCACTTTCCTATCGGGCACTCTATCCCAAATCTCCCAGCTTCCTATTTCTAAGGGTTGTTTAAGACGTACGGTCAGAGTCAGACACTCCTTCCTAAAATCCTCTACATATGATCATGCGAGGCGTACTGCAGACCAAATCATATCAGATCATATGTAGAGGATTTTAGGAAGGGAGTGTCTGACCCTACGTCTTAAACAACCCTTAGAAATAGGAAGCTAGGAGATATGGGATAGAGTGCCCGATAGGAAAGTTACAAGGAAGCGAGGTAGAAAGGGGGAAGAAGACGCCCTTATTTGATCCCGGGGTCCGACTGCTTAACGTGCCCATCCGACGCACGGCGGGTATTTAGTGGTTCGAACGTTTGTACCTGCCCAGGATCGAACCTGAGGTTATCGCCATGGCAGTCACGACCACTGTGCCACCCGCGGCCCAAAACTGCGGACCTCCAGTGCTGGAACCAAATATTATTATCAAATTATCATATGTAGAGGATTTTAGGAAGGGAGTGTCTGACCCCAAGTCCTAAACAACTCTTAGAAATAGGAAGCTAGGAGATTTGGGCTAGAGTGCCCGAAAGGAAGTGACACAAAGTGAAGTAGAAAGGGGAGGAAGACGCCCATATTTATTACCGGGGGAGCAGTACCCGGGGTCCGACGGCTTAACGTCCCCATCCGACGCACGGCGGATATTTAGTGGATCGAACCTGAGGTCCTTTCTGCGGCAGTCACGAACGTTGCCCCCTAGGCCAACCGCGGGCCCTAGAACCAAATATTCATAAACACGACGTCGAAAGATGCTAATAACGCAGCTTCAGCATTCCTAACAGACAAAAAAACCAGCACACACCCCGCATTTTGCAGAGGTGCCTGGATTTGTCAGTTTGTCAGACATAAGTTATGTCAGTAGAAAAATCCTCAACTACAAATATCGCACAGGCACATAAAAGACCGGAATGGATAAAATTCCAGGACATGTAGCAGAATTTTAGGACATTTCCAGAATGCTTTCCAATAAAAAACCGGTCACAATAAAGTCATTAAAGGGTTAGTTAACTTTCGAATTTTAATTATTTGAAGTTACTTCATAGTAAGATTTTTACAAAATTATGTGCGCTTTGAAGTATATCTAATTGAAGTTTCTTGAACGCGGCCTTGTTAGATTACAGCTAACTTAACGCGGCCTTCCAACATGAAAAGCCCCCCTCTCCGGCCCCTGAAGAAAGAAAAATATCAAGTAATTTAAAGATTTTTCAACTTATATACACATAATCGCAGTACAATGTAAAACTGAAGAGAATGTAATTTAACTATAAACATAAGTGCTTTTTTTAAACGATGCAAAACTGAAAAGAGATTTTGTATAAATCGGCAGCCCGTTCCAGAGCAGGGGGGCAATGAGCATTAATATTAAAATACTGCGCATTAGTACGAACCCTATGAATCAAAAAGTTATCATACCCACAAGTTTGATGACTGTGTGCTGGATGATAACATATATTTATTAGATTGAGATCTTTATTGGTATAAACACGCTCATGCATTAACAAACAACACTTTATTTACATCGACGCACTCTCAGAGTTGCCAAAGCGCACCCGGAAATTCGGGGAAGTAGTGTGCCGTTCATTA
Organism: Macrothele yani; assembly: GCA_039090855.1. Classification (NCBI taxonomy): domain Eukaryota; kingdom Metazoa; phylum Arthropoda; class Arachnida; order Araneae; family Macrothelidae; genus Macrothele; species Macrothele yani. The sequence continues at coordinate 49,294,840 of CM077004.1, forward strand.
GAAAAATCGAACTGAGGAGGGACAAAATTTATACAACAATCAACTGAAAAGGAAGATAAAAATTCGATATGTAACGTCAGAAAGTGAAAGACAAAAAATTTCAAAATTAAAAAATACGACCACGTTCTTGGTTACGTATGAGCCCGCTTTTGGGACATAATTCGTCGCGAAAGGTTCTAGATGAGATGAGGAACACAACAGAACAGTCCACAGAGAATGGAGAGACAGAGCGTGCACAAGCCAGAGTTATGGAAATTGGTGGGCGGGGAAAAAGAACGATAGCAGAGCACCGTCGGCGCTTTATGGAACTAAACCCCACGTGCTCTCTGACGTAACGTCCCTACTGTAACGCTCATAATTCGAAATTGGTTACTTTGCTTGTTATTACTACCGTTACCACTGTGTGATTCTGTGATTATAACAACGCTTTTCGTTATTTCGTAGAAGTTATTTTCGGCGGATAATTATTTCATCTTTTATATGTAGGAAATCTTTGTCTATTTTTTAACTGTTAAAAATCGATATAAGTAAAATTTATATCAGAGTAGAGCCCTTACTGTATTTTGTTTTTCGTAATTCCATTTGATCCTTCGGGCAGATGTTTACAGATGTTTGATTCGTGATACAATTTTTTATGTCAGTTTGTTACTTTTTATTTGCCATTGCTTTGATATTTTTCCGTTGTTTATTTTCAAATTCCGGCAGTAGTATGTTGCGTTGACGAAGGTCTGCATTTTGAGAACGAAAGCTGCTACAGATTTATTAGTTTCTTTTAAGTCAGAGTTAGTACTTTATTTCTCAGTATAATTCCCGACTGCAAAGTGCTGTTCTTACGATTAAGAATATACGCCTAATTCCGTTACATCTACCGCAAAATTCCTCGGTCAATCACGCTACAGTGAACCTAACCAACTCGGGAAGTAAGGAAAATGGCGGCTCTCGCAGGGAAGGAAAGTCGAGAGAGACATTTGTAAACAAGTGGGAGGAGCGTAGTTGTGACGTCACTTTTAGTTCTCATTAACAGGCCGTGGGGCCGCCAACGTCTATGTGAGTTTAACATTATGCTGTTGCCATCGGACAAAGTGCAGAATTTCCTTTACGATCTTCTAGAGTGCACACTCTGTACCTCTCTTCTCTGTGGAACAGTCTGTATAGTTTCGCATAATGCATTCTGGGTGTACGGTGACAAATCGAAACGCCTGAGATGTCGTTCCAAGTCGTCGTCGTCTCAAAGACATTACACTATTCTGCTTTGGCAAGTATAATGTTTTGTTCCAAGTCGTCTCAAAGGCGTTTCACCATTCCGCTTTAGCAAGTACAATGTTTGTTTGTTTTTTGTTAAATTAATGAAAGTCGCTTTAACTATTATAATAATTTTAACTGCACGCAAACTATTATATTAATTTTAACTGCACGCCAATGAACTGCACACAGCTGTTATATAACTTTTTTATAGAAATACAAAACCTGTTATATGAACTTCAACACTTGGTTATTGTTACGTTAGTTTTACTGTAGAACATACCCCAGGATTACAGCTCGTTAGGCTTATCACGCTGTAATTTTCGTTGCTTATTTTCATCATAGCTTAAAACTTAATAGCTGAAAAGTTCTTAACTAGATGTATAATTAACTTCAATATATGACCAAAAGTCAGCAATGAAATATATTACTTATATTAATATTCCAGTCTTTTATTTAAACGGCACTTCATCAAGTACGTACGTAATAGAACATGCAATTCAACTTCACCATAATACGTGGTTATTCCGCATTCAAAAACACTTATCCTCTGAATACTTGAACACACGCACGTCGCTCGCTGATCACTCGTACATCGATATTGGTACAGCATTAAAGGTTGAATAACACAAGTTAAGCATAGAAACTCTTTTTAACATCATGTCATCAACATGACTTCAGTAACATTTCTTAGAGAACATAGCCTAATACATTGCTAACAACTACCTCAGTTATTGCTTTCCTCCCTAGATGGAGTGAAATTCGATTTCGTTCTCATAAAGTTAATAGCTGCACAATTTAAAAAAAATAAGAAAAAAAGGAGAAGAAATCGCCCTGGAATATTTTTAGCGTAGTAGATCTGCTACACTTCTCATGTCAGAAGTCATGCATATTAACTCAAAAGAGTGGTAATATGCAAGCATTTAAAAAAATCGGGATATTCTCGGCTCATTTTTAAACAACATTATCATTAGAAGAATATTTTCTGCTAGATATCTGAGAACATGGTATGGTGACATCCTTCTTGTGCTTCCCAAATGACGCAATCCCGGCTTTAACCAAGGAAGAGGGGTTGGGGGTGTACGACCACAGTGAGCAACTCGATAGGCTGTAAGCAGTGGCCCGTCCTTTATTTAGGGCAACTGGTTCCAGGGAAGAGAGACACCTAGTGTCGTAAGGCAAACACAATATCCATGTCTCACCCGAGATTCGAACCCGGACCCATTTAGGACGAATGATCAGCCACCAGCTTTTAGACAACTGCGGCACCTATACCATCTTTCGAATTATGATTGCTTCCACTTTTGTTTTCCGTTAAGCTTGCCAGAAGAAAAACTATGTGGTGATGACTTCACGACCAAGTGGGACCTATAGAAAATTAGGAAATAAAGCAGGTGAAGGATAGTTTGTTAATGACCATCCCAGATGGTACGCAAAATGCGCTTCGAACTTTTTCCGTAGAAAATTCTTGAGGGTCAGGGGCAAAACCTTACTGTTCCAAAAAACTTATTGACTAAAAGTTTCCTTTCATAAAATTATTAAATTAAAAAATAGAATTTTGCTAAATATTTTCATGACAAAGAATGAGACGCCAACTTGGATTATCCTTCCTATATATGAGCCAAATGTGAATGTGTCAGATACTGAGACTATTGTCTTCTATTCATGAAAATAAATCGAGATTTTTAACCAGAAATTAAAATTTTATGTATTGCGATATCAAGAGAATATTTGCAAAGTAGTCTCCTTTTTTTTTCGACTTATTTTACAAGCGCAATGGATTTGCAAAATGATTTGCATTTGTGAATACTTAGGAACATTTTCTAGAATGTTCGGTGAGTGTTACCAGGTCCAGAACACAAAGCTTGCGCGTTCCACAAAATTGCGAAATAATTATTCACTGAATCATCAAAACGACCATCTGACTGACTTCAAAAATTAGAAAACCTGTGGGAATTAAATGGTGGTTAAGATTATAGTCGTAGTTTAATTCCATGAACATAATTATGTTTTGAATTTCTAGCAGTCCACAGATCACCGATACTTCGAAGGACGTCTACAGTGTCATTGAGATTTAGGAAAGGATTTATGGAGCAGCTAGACTTCAAAAGTTGTCCACAGTGTGAGACAGAGACACTTTTTTTATTTATTCAACGACCACAGGGAGCAACTCGATGGGCTGTAAGCAGTCACCCGTCTCTAATTTAGGGTCACTGGTTCCAGGGAAGGGAGAGAGCGAGTGCCGTAAGACAAACACAACATCTATGCCTCATCGGGATTCGAACCAAGACCCTTCACGGGTGAATTGTCATAAGCCAGCGCTTAAACCACTGAGTCACCGACTTCCTAGGTGATTTGCGGTGTCAGAGAGATTTTTCTTTTCTTTAGGGAAGATTTAAAAAAAATATTTATTGGACCTGGTGGTACAGAGACATGACAAACAGGCAGACTTAGACAGGATACAGATATTTCACAGCAACAAGTACAAATCATGCATGGTTTACATCATGCCAAATGATCAATTTACACAGATATAGACAGTGTTGATCAAATAACATATTGTGAACAAGTATACATCAAGCAGGGTTTTACAGTATGCTCAATGATCAATGTACACAGAGAGCCAGTTTTGGACAAGTAACACATTGAGAGCTAGTGCAGAAAGACAAAACACAAACATCCATGCCTCACCGGGATTCGAACCCGGACCCTTCACGGACGAATGTTCATAAGCGCTTAGACCACTGAACCACCGACTTCCAAAGTGATTTACGGTGTCAGAAAGATTTGGGGGGGAGATTAACCGCGTCTGTGAGCAAATTTTAGGGCTATGTACAGTCGCACATCCCTAATGTGGAGCCACTTATTCCAGGGAGAGAGAGTGAGAAGAGTGCCAGAACTATAAGAGAAAGGCACTATTATTAATGCTTCATCGGTGCCTTGAGTCCACGCCCGTTCCAGACGACTAGTCAGAAATATGTGCTTCTGACCACTAGGCCCCCGGGCTTGCTCAGAAAAACTCCGAAAAGTGTCCATGACACTGAGAGACTTCGGAAAGTACTTATGGTGTCATCAGTGAGATTTCGAAAGCTCTCTGTGGTGTGAATGAGACTTTGAAGGGGATCTGATACCTCAAAGACTAAAATTTCGAGAAACACCTATTGTTATTATTAACGAATTATGGATCCGTTGTAAATTCTCATTGTTGCCGTATACGAATAGCAAACAGTTGCAAATTTTACATCTCTCTCTCTCTCTCTCTCTAAATAACACTTCTTAATAAATAAAATACTTGAGCACAAACAGTAACGTGAACTATTTTTGCTTTTGCCATGTTTTTATTCCAATAGACATGATGAATAAAAAAGTGGAAAGCTTATTACGGCCTATTTTTTCTCACTTTTCAAAGTCATTAAAGTATTTTGTGTGAAGTATTAAACGAAAAGTATAAAATGAAAGTAGGCGTCAATCATGACACAACTTCGGTATTTCACCACTTACATTTGTGGAGATTTATTATTTTTTTTTTTTGCAAGCACAATTCAAACGTGCGATAAAATATACTCTCATTAGCTGTACGCTACCTGATACACATCAATCCAACAGTAATAATATTCCGTAGCGTTTGTATGATGAACTACCAAATGCATGGGAAATGTAAATGTTGCAAGAAATACGAAGTATACTGCGACGTTACCCATAATAAAGCTTTAGCTACTTTCTTTAAACAAGTAGTAGAATCTGTTGCAGATAACCTTGCGCATTAAATTCATGGGCATTATACCAGAGTGATTCAATAAAAGCCATTTCCGTTTTCTGACAGATGATGAAATTATGTATAAATGCATAAACGTAAAAGTTTAATTTTCGAAATATAACCTGTCGTGCTCGATGGTTCCACATCGTCGTGAAGCAAAAATCAAGTCTTCCAGAACGTGCGTTGTCTTCAAGGCTTTTGAATTTCCCTGCGAAAACATTTCTTTTGTTTCGAGACGAATAAATCTTGGACCCCAAGTTTAGCATCGTGGATGTTTTAGAAGTGTTTCCATGTATAAAATGTGCTTAGGACCAAAATAAGAGGTAGTCCCAAGGCGTAAAATCCCGACAATAAGTAGGTTGGGACATTAGCTCAATATCCTTCAGTTCCTGTAGTCGACCGGGCACAGTGAGCATGAGCATTATCTTGTTGAAGGATAACTCGTCTGTGGTTCACCAAAGCATGGAACTTTCCGCTTGAAGCGGCATACATCTGCTCCAACTGGCCATACTACAGCTGCGCATTAATGACTCAGCCATCTGGAACCAATTCCCAGTGAATGGGGTCCTCGCCGTTCCACCATACGCGTAACATAGCTCTATGCTCAAATCGTCTCCTTTTGGGAATGGTTCTGGTGACTTTTTGGATCTAACCACTGTTTTCTCATGTCAGTATTACGGGGAAATATTCACTTATCATCACATCACAATTCGCCTAAAGAAATGATCGTACTGGGGATTTTCTAGCAATTGGTGACACACATGCGTACGTCGCTGAGCTTGAGCAGCAGTCAGTTCATGGGGTATTTGTCGACAGCTTCTGTGCGAATTTCCGAGCTAGTGCAGTTCGCTTACATTTGTGGGCTGGGGTATTCCTAGCTCATTTGATAGTTGTATAGTGCTTGTACACGGATTTGACTACGGCTTGGCTTACAGCTTCAGAATTCACCGTCAAGTCTTCCAGCATGTGCGTTGTCTTCAAGGCTTCAGTCCCCATTGTTAAATAGCCGAAACCAAAATTTTGCAGTTCTTTCAGACACTGCTCCTTTACCTTCCACAGCACAAATTTCTCTCGCTGCAGATGCAGCGATCAACATTTTAAAAGAAAAATCGTAACAACACTCACTCGGATCATGTATTTCTTGTCCGAGCTTTCGACAATAGATAATTTTCCAGTAAATCACGGCAGGGTGTGCTCCTATTTATAACAACTAGACGATACCAGTTTTCCAGTCATGCGTTGTTATCTGCATAACGGATGCGCGACGAGTAACTGTCTGGCATGGGACGACTCTTCGAAACGGCAATGACTTTTGAAACACCCTAATATATAAAAGGGCAAAAGAAAGTTTCTGTTCTTGACCATTTGTGAAACGAATCCACACTAGGTTCAACGGGTTTAAAAGAACCAGACGGATATGCAAAGCACGATGAAGTTGGTTTATTTTTGTTTACACAGAACATGCAACTGAAACTCCTTCCCATAAATATTTTCGCGAGAATGGCACTAAACATTAATAGATTGCATTTTTTTAGTGTTTAACGACCAGCGTGAGCAACTGGATAGGCTATCAGCAGTCATCCATCTCTAATTTAGGGTCACTGTTTCCTGGAGAGCCAGTGCCGTAAGACAAACACAACATCCATGCCTCACGGGGGTTCGAACCCAGACCCAGATCAGACAAACAGTCAGAAGCCAGCGCTCAGACTCCTACGCCACCAGGGTGGCTGCAAACACTTGTACTTTTGATTTGGTGTTAAACAGTAGCTTAACCTTGAAGACTTCTGAACAGACTCTATTAATAAAACTTGGAGATCAATCAGGTGGAGATCGTCAATCTTCATCAAAAGGAATTGAAGAAGTGAAAAGGATAACCTAATCTTGGGCCTCAAGGGAACTGTTTATTTGTTTTTGTTTGGGGAGCGGTAACGACTTACATGAGCAACCCTTCGGGCTGTAATAAGCCACTAGCCGTTCCACATTTGGGGCCACTATTTCCAGGGAAGGAAAGAGCTCGCCCCGTATGACAAGCACACTACCCATGTCTCATCAGAGAGTCGAACTTGAACTAGACTTGGACGACTAGCTGGAAACCTACCCCTCTGACCTTTAGAACACTAGGCAGAATTAAATCAGAAAATGAAGCATTTTCTATTAAAAAAGAATGTACATTTACCAAATTCTGAAATTTTAACATTCCTTTATTGAGAATAAGAAAACTGTCTTCTAAAAACTAACGACCAATCTGACCACTAGCACACCGGACAGGCTTGGATTACAACTTTAAGCACTTTCTAAAAAACAAAGATGTACGGATCAATAACTCTATAATACTCTTGCACCCGTCTCAAATTTTAACAATCCTTTATTGAAATTGAAAATGCTGTCATCTAAAGACGAACTACTAATCTGACCATTAGGATACCGCCAGACCGCCAGCCTTGAATTATAAAATGAAGCACTTTCTAAAAAAACCAAAGATGTACAGATCAATAACTATAGCCTTATTTCACCAAATTCTCAGATTTTAACATGTTTTTTTTTTCTTCTTTTTTTTTTTTTTTTTTTTGATTGATGGTTTGACGACTACCGTGAGCAAAGCAACTTAACGGGCTATATATAAGCAGTCGCCCGTGTCTAATTTATGGTCACTGGATCCAGAGAAGGGAGAAAGCCAGTGCCGCAAGATTAACAAACATCCATGCCTCACCGGGATTTCAACCCGGGCCCTTTTTCGGCCGAATGGTCATAAGCCAGCTCTTAGACCACTCGCCGGGGCTGCGTTTTAACATACTTTTATTGAGATTAAAAATGCAGTCATCTAAAAACTACTCAAAACAGTATAACTATACTAATGATTCAAATTTCTTGGCGTAGAAAAGAAATCAAAGTTCCCAAGCTTTTGTACATCAACCAGATGGCTTTTTCAAGGAAGGCAGTCCGCCCCAGTGGCGCAGTAGTCTAAGGGGTGGCTTCTGACCATTCGTCCGAGATGAGTCCGGGTTCAAATCCCGGTGAGGCATTGATGTTGTGTTTGTCTTACGGCACTGGCTCTCTCCCTTCCCTGGAACCAGTGACCCTAAATTAGGAATGGGTGACTGCTTACAGCCCATTGAGTTACTCACCGTGGTCGTCAAACCTTCAATCAAAAAAAAAAAAAAAAAAAAAAAAAAAAAGATAGGTAAATAGTAAACTGCAAACTGAATAATAGAACACTTCAACAATTTGAACGCGGGGACCTTGCTGTCTACTTTCCTTTGAAAAAGCCATCTGATTAATGTGCGAAAGCTTGGAAACTTTGATTTCTATTCTACGCCAAGAAATTCGAATCATTAGTACAGTTATACTATTTTGAGTATAATTGGTGTACGGTTTCTAGTTATTAATATCTAAAAATTAACTACCAATCTAACCACTAGGACACCGGGCAGCCTTTAATTATAAAATGAAGCACTTAAAAAAAACGGTGTAAAGATCAATAACTATAATCTTTTTTCACCAAAGTCTCAAATTTTAACATTGCTTTATTGAGATAAAAATGCTGTCATCTAAAAATTAACTACTGATCTGACCAAGACAACGGGCAGCCTTGAATTAGAAAATGAAGCACCTTTTAAAAAATGCAATTAAATGTACATTTATCAAAATCTTAAATTTTAACATTCACTTTTTACGAATGAAAATGCTACCATTTAAAATTAATATTTGTTAAAAAATTAATTGTAACAAATTGTTTCGTAGATTTTCTTGATCTCAAAATTAAGTCTTTCACAAAACTGACAAACTAAGAAAAAGCTATCAATAAAACAATTTTTTAATAAAAATTTACGTAGCGCTTTTAAAACCGCTATGATGTCTATTCGCTCACTTTTTCTTTGTCTTCCTGACACGTCGTGTAGGAATCGTAAAAGCTGAGATCAATAACTATGATCTTCTTTCACGGAAAAAAGACGTGCGAAAATGTATGTGGTTTGTTCATTAAATCTAGCTCAGAACGAACAAATATTGCGTGCTTAGCAATACTTTTCATTCAAGCGATCCTTTCATCTTCATTAATTTTGGTTTCGGAAATGGCACTAACTCGGAACTCACTTAAGCCACGCCTTAGGGCATGTGTCGCCAATTAGAGGCCCTTCCATTTTAACTAATTACAATTCGTTTCTCTCCTAAGGAATCCTAATAAAAAGAAGTGGATTTTACATTAATTCCTCACCCTTCTCTTACACGAAAGGAAACCAAAACTTTACTTAACGGAAACAGCTGGGATTTAAAGAATCATGTGATCGGAACAAACAAAAAAAGAACTGCCTCTTAGCACTGAGATTAAATTAACAAATATTATGAAGCACACCTCCGTGACACAAGAAAATCAAGTAGAAACATGTATATTAAAGTGCACTCCTTTTAGTTGCATTGCTTGACATAGAAAATGCCACGCAATGAAGGAATGCACGAAATAAGAAGAAACTTAACAAACATGAGGACAAGTAGATGGGAAAGAAGTGATTCTTCTATACACTATATTGACAAAAGTCACCGGACACCTAGAAGCGAAACGCAACATAGCATTTATTGACATACATTAGTACGGTGTCGGTCCACCTTTGGCCTTAATGCATGCACTAACCCTTCGAGACATGCTTTCGACAGGGTTTTGGAACACAGCGATAGATATGCGCTTCCATTCAGTACATAATGCTGTCGCTAACTGTTGCTTAGTAGTAAGCCTTGGCTCCATACTTCTTATGCGGCGCTCTAATTCCTCCCATAGGGGATCTATGGGATTAAGACCAGGGATCTGTGCTGGCCAGTCCAGACACGATACAGAATTATCATCAAACCACGCCGCAACAGTCCTTGCTTTACGGATCGGTGCATTATCCTGCAAGTACCAACAAGGCTCGGTTCTATAGTATTGCGAAAGATTTTGTATGGCGTAATTGTCCAGAATATCGAGGTAGACGTGTTGGTTAACAGTTTTGTCCACGATAACCAATGGGTCGGGAAAACACCCCCACACGAGCACACTGCCAGCTCCAAACTTGGCCGTATGAGCAGTACACTGTGGTAAATAGCGTTCCCACGGCTGCCGCCATACCCACACACGGCCGTCAGACTGATGGATCGTGAATCTGGATTCATCAGTTTATAGAACCCGTTTCCATTGATCTACGGTCCACGATAAATGTTCTTAATACCATGCTAAACGACGAGTAGCATTCCAAGTGGAGATGAAATGCTTATGAGCAGCCGCACGACCACGGTAGCCCATGGAATGAAGTTCTCTGCGAATGGTACGTGTGCATACCGAGGTTCCAGAAGTTTTAGTCACCTGTACCCTGAGGTTTTGTGTAGTACTCTGTTGATTAGCTGTAACGACTCTCCTGAAGCTTCGACGTCGTGTATTACTAATTTATTTGGTCTGCCGGTAGGTTTTGCTGCTTCAAGCACGCCATGTGTCTTCCACTTATTCAGTACATTCAAAACAGCTGACTTGGGTATGTTTAAACGCCTCTCGGTTTCTGTTACGGACAACCCACTAATATAACACCCAACAATCTTTCCTTTCTCAAAGTCAGTTCTCTCCCGCCGCGACATTTTTACTCAACTTCGCAGTGCGATATGATCGCGGTCAACTCTAGGCTTGTTTTTGTACCGTTTGCAGCTATACCGCGCATCTGAACAATGCAGCGGATCCGTTCATTTGCTTTTGAAGGGGTGTGCGGTGACTTTTGTCAATATAGTGTATATGTCAGGAATTACATGAATGCGATATGCTAAGAGACTATAGCCGCTCAGGTGGCGCAGTTGTCCAAGCGCTAACTTTTGAGAATTCGTCCGTGGTGGGTCCGGGTTCGGATTCCCGTCAGGCATCTGAGAATTTTCAACCTGCACCGCCTTTCGATAAAGCAGAGATTAATTGGACTCTTTGGTGTGATGTCTATGTGAGTTGCAACCACAATCCTGTTCTGCGTGGCCACGTCTGTCCGGACCCTGCCACTGTCCGGGATAGCCCTGTGCCGCAAAGAGGACTTTCTATGACTGGAAGGTCCGCCCACCACTCGAACACTCTTCTTCTTCCTTTGTTTTCTTTCTTGTTCTACATTTTCATTACATTTTTTTAATGTAATGCTATTTACAATCTGTTTTTACAATCATTTTGACATTTTTCTAATATGACAGTTTTCTTTCATTCTTGGTTATGTTTGTTTTATTCCGAGTCTGTTTGGTTCTTTAAGTTCATTGTTTTGGTGTCCATTTGAATTCCGTGAAGAGGAATAGACCTCTCTCCCTTTGTGTTAAACTGGACCAACAAAGTGAGATGTTGGTCGACTGGATGCGCAGCTATGGAAGGTTCTACAGGGGGATTCACTCGGGATTCAACACTTACCAGGGTTGTACCGAAAGTAATGCATAAGTGGGCGTAACTTTGTGATTAACTGACAGAGCTTGTTCAAATTGCACATTTTGGTAGAGTAAGTCTTTCTCTATATAAAAGTACTACTCAGCATAGTCTCCATCACAAGCGATGCATTTGCGCCATCGTTGAACCCAACTCTCGAATCCTCTTTGAAAAAATTCAGGTGTGGACTGTTGTACCCACTTCTTCACAGCCACTTCCACCTCGTTTGTGACATCAAATCGCTGTCCCCGGAGACTGTCCTCAATTGGACCGAACAGGTGGAAGTCGGAGGGCGCCACATCTAGGCTGTGTCTGAATGGGGAACCACCGACCAGCCTAATTTGCTGATCGCCTAATTTGTTGCCAAAGATGTGTGTGGTCTCGCATTGTCATGGGGAATGTGGATCTTCTTCAGATTCTTGTTCGGTCTCTTCCTCTGTATGGCTTCTCTACGATTTTTGAGTGTCACAATGTACCACTCGCTGGTCACTGTACAGCCACGTTCCAGAAAATCAAGGAAAATGTCACCCTTGTCCTCCCAAAAAACAGTCACCCTGACTTTCTGTGCTGATCGATGGCTCTTAAACTTCTTAGTCCTCGGTGAAGAAGTGTGACACCATTTCATGGATTGATTTTTCGTTTCCGGATCGTAAAGATACTCCCACGTTTCATCACCTGTTACCAGATCAAAAACAAACGTATCTTCATTGGCTTCAAACGCTTCCAGTAGATCAGAGCAGACTTCCACTCTACGCTCCTTCAAATCGGGTGTGCACTGCAGAGGTACCCATTCTGCACACACTTTCCGATACCCTAAATCTTCCAGCATCTTTTCTTAGGCATTGTGACCACTCCAGTTATGGAATAACCTCACGGATTGTGACTCGTCTCTCCGTGCGAATCAATTCATCCACTCGCTGACGATTTGTGTCAGTGGTCGCAGATGATGGTCTCTCACTGCTTAGTTTGTTTTCAATGCTGGTTTCCCCTTCTTTAAACTTCTTCATCCATCTGTGCACATTGCTCTTGCCAATGGTGTCATCTCCGTAAACGTTCTGTAGCTGTCGGACAGCGTGCACCCTTCCTTTGTCAAGAGCTTAATGACGGCACGTTGTTTCTGCTTGGAATCCATTATTTACCTGCAATGAAGAAGAAGGGTTACTATAGAGGAACAGTTACTCTACCAGCACGTGTAATTTGAACGGCCTCTGTCAGTTAATAAAAACGTTATACCCACTTTTGCCTTACTTTCGGTACAACCATCGTATTATGTGGAATCTATGAGATGGGGAATATACGATGAGCGTGAAACCCTAATAGTCGGCATGCATTACCTGTGAATAAAATATCCACTCTGCAGCTGGGTGGCGCCCAACTGAAGCGCCATCTGTCTAGTAGTGGTGGGGGAATAGCGTGTCTCCGTAGACAGTTCAAGCGAGGAGGTCGAATGAAGATGGTGTACTTAATTGAAGAGCGTGTGTTCATTATACGTCAGTACTGGGAAACTGGTTCCTTCAAATAATGTCAGAAGGAATTTCTGCAGAAATTTGGTATGTGTACACCACCTACCAGAGCCACCGTTTCGAAATTGGCAAAGCTGGAGAGAACGGAAAGGTTGGTGGATCCACCTACGGGTGGATGACCCCAGATGGCGGAGGATACAACAGAGGATGTGAAGCAGCGGTTATTGGCATCCGCACGAAAATCTATTCGGCGGCTATCCCAAGAGACTGGACAATCGTATTCGACATGTCAAAGAGCAGCAAAACGGAGGACGATTAAGCCGTACCGTATCAGAACAGGATTATCTCCAAAGACCTGTGGCCGCCTAGGTCTCCCGACCTGACACCCCCAGATTTCTTTCCCTGGAGACTTTTGAAAAGCAAGGTTTATGCCCACAAGCCAAGGTCGATTGAGGCACTGGAAAACAATATCACACGTGAAACTCCTGCCGTCGACCTCGCTGCGCTACATCGCACATTCGCCAATATGGAGCGTGGGGTGAATATGTGCCTGGAAGCTAGCGGTGAGCACTTCTAGCATCTTCTATGAGACATTCCATTTTGTCATGGATCAAGGTATGTTTTACATTAACTTTATTCAAATGTGCCTTTGCAATCGTGAGTTAATTAAAAAATTAAGTGTTCAGTCCCCAGTGAATCACCCTGTATTAAGTGTTCAGTCCCGAGTGAATCACCCTGTATTAGGTGTTCAGTCCCGAGTGAATCACCCTGATTAAGTGTTCAGTCCCGAGTGAATCACCCTGTATTAGGTGTTCAGTCCCGAGTGAATCACCCTGTATTAAGTGTACAGTTCTGAGTGAATCACCCTGTATTACGTCTTCAGTCCTGAGTGAATCACCCTATATTAAGTGTTCAGTCCCGAGTGAATCATCCTGTATTAAGTGTTCAGTCCTGAGTGAATCACCCTGTATTACGTGTTCAGTCCTGAGTGAATCACCCTTGTATTAAGTGTTCAGTCCCGAGTGAATCACCCTGTATTACGTGTTCAGTCCCGAGTGAATCAGCCTTTATTACGTGTACAGTTCCGAGTGAATCTCCCTGTATTACGTGTTCAGTCCCGAGTGAATCACCCTATATTAAGTGTTCAGTCCCGAGTGAATCACCCTATATTAAGTGTTCAGTCCCGAGTGAATCATCCTGTATTAAGTGTTCAGTCCTGAGTGAATCACCCTGTATTACGTGTTCAGTCCCGAGTGAATCACTCTATATTAAGTGTTCAGTTCCGAGTGAATCACCCTGTATTAAGTGTTCAGTCCCGAGTGAATCACCATGTAGAAGGTGCTTGAATAGATGTTGTGTTTGTTTTAAGGCCCTGATTCTCTTTTTTCTCTCTCTCTCTCTCTCTTCTCTGGAACCAGTGGCCTTAAATTAAGGACGGGCGACTGCTTATAGCCCATCAAGTTGTGTGGTCGTTAAAACTCTGAAAAACAAAAACAAAAGATAACACATAATGTGGCCTGACTGCGTGTGACTGTCATTCTCGGCTATACATTCGGCAGCACATCATAGCTTCGAGTGGGTGAAATAATCACCGCATAGTGTCTTGAGTCATCGCTGAACATGCGTTGTTGACCTGTGTCTACAATTCATCGACATTGTGAGGGGGTCGTGCAGGGATGTTACGTCGTCTGTCAATGACGTCCCACACGTTCTGTATTGAGAAGTTTACGGATCGCGCTGGCCAGTGCAGAACTTGGACACCTTATAAGCATTGTCCGCTGATGATGGTAATGTGAGGGCGTCAGGGATACCACGGAGATACGGCAGAAAAGTAAAAGGCTGCCGCACTCATCTGCGGGCTGGCATTGTACCCACTACGCGTACGAGAGGTGAACGGCTGTTGAAACTGATAACGTCTCGAACCAAGGCCGTCTAAAAAATACAAGGCCATGACATTAAAGAGATGAGTTCTCTCTTTCAGTGACGTCACGAGGAAACCAAAGCTTCCGATTGGTTTTCAGCGTCGTCTTGTGTGACGTCAAACACGACACCGGCTTATCAGTCCGCGTAACATGCTACTGACGTCACAGACGGAAGGAACTCATCTCTATAATGTACTTTCTAGATGGCCTTGCTCTACTCATGACACCAGACTGAGGAGCAGCATAACGCTCACGGATTACAAGTTCATTCTGGCGAACACGTCGTCTTCAGACTCTTTATCAGCGATCGTCGGTGCTGAGATAGAAGCGTGGCTCGTTGGTGAATATGACATGGTTCCATTCGTCCCATTACGCATGTCTAGTACAGCATCACTGCAATCTTGCTCGACGACGTGCTGCGGTGGGTGACAATCGTCGCAACGGCTGGAGAGAGCGTGAACTTGCCTCAGGAAATCTGAAATTCGTGTTGATACGGAGACGTGCATAAATAAATGCTCCTCCTCGAATGTCCACTGTGGGTTGTGGGGCTGCTACGATTGAGCGTGTTGCCATCTGTGTGGTTGTGGGGCTGCTATGATTGGAATCACGTTGGCATCTGTCATGTGATACAAAACCACAGGCTATAAAAGCAACATCGCGGGTAGAGTCTCTGCTCTTAATGTTCCACCTCTTCCCCCCAAAAAAATAATCCTTTAAGCTCAATATCCACGAATAATTCCATACCATTAGTACTACAGTTAGATAAAATTTCAGCTAAACTAGTATCTTGTAAGTAATTAATATACAACTATCAGGCTTCTGTTTGAAAATAAAATTTGTATACTTCTAACTTATAAATAATACAAATAGGCGATGACATCGCTCTGTCCACGTTATAATAACCAGCACATAGCAACCGAAAAAAATTTTCATCCTACACCGCTGGGATCGAACCTCAGAACACTCGACAACCAGCCGAGTGTGTTCGCCCCACATCACAGTGCCAACAGGTGGCGACAGATCAGTTGCTGGGCCCGTCAATATGGATTTGTGTGGTCTGATGCTGTCTGATGGACCACGCATGGTGCTGTGAATTGTTGGCACTGTGGTATGGGGTGATCACACTCGCCTGGTTGTCGAGGGTTCTGGGGTTCGTTCCCAGCGTTGTCGAATGTACAGTTTTTCGGTTGCTATGCGCTGGTTATTATCTATAACGTGGAAATAGCGATGTCATCGTCCATTTGCATTGTCTCTACGTCTTTCTAATTTCTTCACCATTCTAACTTATAATTTCTCTTCTTAACATCGCAGGATGTACACTGCCGGACAACTGCTAAGGACGGATGACAAGAGCAACGATAGCAACCATAAAATGGAAGGCAGGAAAATGTGGAAATTAGCATAAGTGCGGGATACAGTAAGACGTGTTGCGCGTATGCAAATTTTGGATTGCCGAACTTGTTCGTGACGTCATAGCGCTGATAAGAGATATAAAGGATTTGACGCGTATTGACCGTTGTTGTTCAAACGCAAAGTTGAAAGGGAAAGAATCAATTGACGAACTTGCAATTTTCAGTATGTCTTCCCGACATCACCTAGATGATTTTATGCGTGGCCGTATTATTGGCAAGATTGAAGAAGGGCGAAAAATAACAGATGTTGCCAGGGAGTTCGACGTCAGCCACAGTGTTGTTTCAAGGCTTTGGAAATCATTTCAAACAAATGGAGAGTGTAGCAAACGTCACGGGGGAGGTCGTGTTCGCAGTACGACACCTGCAGAAGATCGGTACATAGTGCTATCAACAAAAAGACACCGGCGCAGCACAGCTAGTGAGGTAGCAAATCAGTTTATGGCTGCTACTGGCAAGCGGATCTCCTGAAAAACTGTCGCCAGACGTTTGCATGAAGGAGGACTATACACCCATCGTCCTGTTGTGTGCATCCCATTGTCCAGACGTCACAGTACCGCCCGTTTGCAATGGTGCGATCAACATCGCAATTGGACTAATAACGACTGGTCTGCTGTCCTCTTCTCAGATGAGAGTAAATACAGTCTATCGTCTGATTGTCGACGACAACTGATCTGGCGTGATAGTGGTACTGCATATTGTCCAGCAAACATACAGGAAAGGGACCGATATCCGACATGTAGTGTCATGGTATGGGCTGGCATCATGATCAATAGCCGTACGTCCCTCTATGTGCTTCCAACTGGGACTATGACTGGCCAACGATACATTAATGATGTTCTGCTACCTCATGTTCGCATGTTCCGTGGTGCTGTCGGTGATAGATTCATTTTCATGGACGACAACGCAACATGTCATCGAACAGTCGCTGTCCAGGAGTGTCTTGAGAGCGAGGATATTCAACGCCTCGTATGGCCAGCACGTTCTCCAGATCTGAATCCCATTGAAAATGTGTGGGATGCTTTGGGGAGGAATCTTGCTGGTCGCCAATGTCCTCCAATAAACAAGGACACCCTCATCCGTGCACTGACAGAGGAATGGGATAAATTACCCCAACAGCTGCTTGATAATGTTGTGCAAAGCATGACACGACGTGTGGAATCTTGCATCGCCCTCCATGGTGGCCATATCCCGTATTGACATCTTACGCCGGAACGCCTGCGGACGGTAATTGCATTTGTTTCACGTTTACGTATTCTGCACAAAATGGCCTGTTTGTCCCTTGAACACGTTCCAAAGCCTTCTGCATTTCAGAGCACAATAAATTGTCTTTCTTGTAATGTCCTGGCATTCTGACATTTTTTTATTTCACTTGGCATCCAACCACACTTACTTTTTTATGCGCTATATAGCCGTTTATGATTCGTCCTTAGCAATTGTCCAGCAGTGTATTATATACACTGCTGGACAATTGCTAAGGACGAATGTAATATATACAGTGTATTATATACACTGCTGGACAATTGTTAAGGACGAATGTATTATATACAGTGTATTATATACACTGCTGGCCACCCAAACTGCAACACCAAGAAGGAAGCATCCGATTGGCCTGAAATTCGCAGCATGCGTCGCCCGCGAGAGGACATGCAAACGATTAGCATTGCAGCGCATATGCAAATCATGTGCGCCCGGCATGCCACCAAGAAGCATTATAGGAAGGGTGCACAGAAGGCGGGGTGTAAGTAGTGGAAGTGTGTTTGTTGCTGGACCTGTGCGTGGAAAGCTTCCTGATGCCTCGTCGCAGAATACGGCAGTCATTTCAGCACGTTTCGGTGTTCGACAGACGACGAATAGTGGCTAACCGCGACAGCGGTTTATCGTACCGAGACATAGGCGCCCGCGTGGGGTGACATCCAGCCACAGTGAGGCGAGTATGCATTCGGTGGGTGCAGGAGGGACGGACGAACCGACGTGAGTGATTGCCGCAGCCGCGGCACACCACCGAACGAGAGGACCGGCATGTTGTGCAGCTGGCATTGATGGCTCGCACCGCCACATCACGAACGTTAGCGCAGGAATTAGGGTGTGTTGCGTAACAACCTGTGTCAGCACGTGCCGTTCGACATCGTCTGAAGGAGCGGGGACTTGTCGCACGGCGCCCATTGCTCCGATTACCATTGACGTTACACCACCGGCGACTGCGGCGGCAGTGGGTCGTTGAACGCCGCACCTGAACTACGGAATGGCACGACATTGTCTTCTCCAACGAATCCCGCTTCTGCCTGCAACACCACGATGGTCGGATCCGCGTGTGGCGGCACCGCGGCTAGAGGCTGTATGACGCCTGCAATAGGCATCGCCATACCGGTCCGTCGCCTGGCGTTATGGTTTGGGGCGCAATTGGATATGACACCCGCATCCCTCGGTCGGGTACGCATCGCCGGTACACTGAAGAGCCACCATTACATCTCCGACGTTTTGGAGCCTGTTGTCCTGACTTACCTGCAGGACCTGCCAGCGGCCACGTTTCAACAGACAATGCGCTCCCACACGTGGCACGCATCGTGCAACAATTCTTCACGGCCTATCAGGTGTCACTTCTGCCGTGGCCCGCCTGTTCTTCCGATATGTTGCCCATCGAACACGTCTGGTCGCTGATCTGCAACCGAGTGGCCCGGCAAGCACCACCCGCGGCTACGCTTGATGAACTGTGGCAACGTGTGGAAGCAAGCTGGACCGAAATACCCCAAGCCCACATCCAAAGCCTCTTTCGTTCGATGCCGCGGCGTGTAACGGCCGTTATTGCCAGCCATGGGGGCCACACGAACTATTGATGTCTGCGTGTTCCGCTAGTCACACGGGCCTGTAAGCTCAATCGTTTCATCTTTGTACCTGTTGTTATGTGTCCAGTAAATCTGGCTTTGCTCTCTCGTGTCCTTCTTGGTGCTACATTTTGGGTGGCCAGCAGTGTATATCGTGCAACTATGGAATTAATCTTAAATAAAGCTGTCTCGGCACGATGTTGAACACTTCCATCTAATACACGCAAGCCTCAGAAGTATAAAATATTTATTTATACCTGAAACTAGTATGTACAGATAAAAGGAACTTTAAAAAACAGGCAAGATCTTTCGAGTCTTCACAAGACTCATTATCAAGCCAAAGTGCAACCCAATGTGCGGTGAACAAGACCATATATGTACAAGCAAGTGACCGTCATGCATCTGTAACTACTATACTGTATAGCAACATCGAGGTGTACATGTGCTGTAAACATGGAAATAAATCTTCTCGACATTTAATTTAAGTATCCGGTGGTTTTAATGTCCTAACGTATTGACGCCAAGGTAATATTAAGTTACTGGGTAGCTGTTCATTGCAACATAGATCATCAAGCCATGTGATAAATAATGATTCCGTGAGAAAAGTATTTCGTTTATTTTTGGTAAAAGCCAGATGATTCACGTTTTCCCAACGTGGGGTATAATTGCCTTCGGCTACCAAACGTGCAATGGCTGTTGTCGTTGCCCCCTTTTTGAAATCGTACTTGTGTTCCGAAACCCGGACACCTATCGTCCGACGTGTGGAGCCGATATATGTCCCAGGTTGGTCATTGGGAAACTCAGGTTGCAATGGTATACAGTATATACCATGTTTGATGTCCGTTTTCCAAAACTTATATGATGTTTATTACAGAATCGGTCTAAAGTGTTAATGATGGTTGAGTAGTAATCCACTGAACCAACGAAACGTTTGGTAACTTGCTCGCGTTGTAATCGTGTGAACGGCAGTCGTTGAATCTGTTGAATTACTTTATTAACACAGTTCGCAGGGTTACCAAATTGCTTTGCAGTTTTGACTATATAATCGAGTTCAATACGTCTTAAACGTATAGACGAAAAGTGCGTGAAAGCTCTTTTGATACTTGAGCGCAACCCAGCACGTTTATACTGAATGGGGTGAGCTGAAGAGAATGGCATCAGGGTCGGAATGTGTGTCGGTTTCTGGTACACGGAATGGGTTACAACATTCTTAACAGGGACTCAGGTAGGAAGGATATCAAGAAACGGCAAGGAAAACTGTTCTTCGAGTTCGATAGTAAATTTAATTTATGGAAAAAGGACGATAGAGCTTGAGCAAATTATTGTAATTGTTCAACCGAGTGGGGCCAAAATACTAAGACGTCGTCGACGTATCTGATATATACAATGTAGGTTTGAACAGACTGTTATGAATAACATTATTCTCTAAATGTTGAAAAACCACCTCAGCCAAAATGGAGGAGAGGGAGGACCCCATTGATGTCCCGCCCCGTTGTTGATAGATAACTCCATTAACCCTTTGATGACCATAACGCCCAAAACGCCCGTACATAGAAATGATCATAGTTGCCCAAAACGCCTGTCTTATGTCTGTATTAATAATGTCTAAAGTGAGTCAGATTTCCTGCCTTTACCTGTTCTTTCAATTTACACAATCTATGAGGGATCATGAGGGGTCACATTCAGTCATCATTATTGTTACTAAATGAAGAAGAGAACCAACAGACAGTTTTGGGAGTTGGTATTTAGAGTGATACAAAATTTTAGGGTCATGGTCGTTAAAGTGTTAAATTTGTAATAGGTTCGTTGAGCAATTAATTTCAAAGCTGCTATGATAGCTTGAGTTTCAACTGGAGAAATGCCCGCTACTGAAGCTAATCTTTTTTCAATGATCTCTTGAGCCTGTAGCAAAGGCACGCTAGGAAATAATGAAGAGACATCTAATTCTGTCATAATGAAATGTTGGCCACAAGAATCAAAATCTTTGATAATACTGAGAGCTTGAAGGGTCCCCTGCACGGCGTACTTCGAAGATTGAAAGAAGGGAGCTGGAAAGGTTGCAAGTGCTTTTCCCAGGGGCCGAGTGGGATTATTGAAACCGGATACCAAAGGGTGTACTGGGCAGTCTTCTTCACGAACCTTAATCTTTCCGAATACCTGTGGTACTCTAGGTCCACTGGGTGGGTGCATCTGAGAAGCTATAGAAACAGGGAGATGCCCTTGATTTCTCAACTTGCTCAGAGATTTTATGGTATCTACGCTTGGATCGAACGAAATAACCCTATGGAGAATATTATAAAGAGCCTCAAGCGTCTTTTGCAGTCTGTCACAACCCATCCAAAAGTTTCAATACAAGCAAATCGACCAAAATAGGGCGTTTCATTTGAAATTTGGAGATCTTACTCTGGAAACCAATATTGCTAGACTTTCAAGCCTACGGTTACGCCGAATTGGTTCCATGATTTTCCACTTGCGCACTGTTCTTTTGAAATCTTCAGGGCCACCCTGTTTCCAATAGATTCTTTCTACAGAAGATTAACCTCGAGTCTCTTCTTTCTGTGTGTATGTCATTTTAAGAAGTGTTTCAGCAAAGATAATTTATGGATTGTATCATATCGTTCGGGAAATAAGTGAACACTTTCAGCTTATCATAATTCCTGTAATAGCAAAGCAACGATAACAATATTTGAGAGGTTCTTTTAGTAGTTCCACTCGTTATAAAATGATGAGTAGGCAGTTGACTGCAACTATTAAAAAAAGTACTAGTGTCGTTAATTCTGTGGTAAATGCATGTGATTCGGTGATCTACATCTTGTTTGTTGTTACAGCAAGTGTCAGACATCTCTCTTTTACATACATACATACATATCACTAAGCTGTTCCCTGAGATTCAGAGGTTAGCTCCACAAAGAAATACAAACCACAAGATAAATTTTTAACTGATTATTTACTTACTAGCTGTAAAGCCCGTTGAGATGAGAATACAAGGAGTTATAGAAATCACTTATTGCTATTCAAGCGTTTATTAACGACGGTGGAAAATATCTTTGTACACGATATTTTTTGTAAATATCTTTTCGAAATCTGGAAGTAGTTTTCCTTGTTTTTTTTTTTTGCCCATGGACTACTTTAACTGTGACATCAAACCGTTGAACTCTTGGCAATGCAACATAAAGTTGTCCATGGCTAAACACTGGTTCAAGAAGGTAGATACCTACTTTCTCCAGTGTTTGACCTTGAGACTTATTAATGATCATAGTAAAAGCGACTTTTACAGGAAATTGTCGTCGTTTTAATGTAAATGGGAGGTATATATCAGTAGGTGCGAGGTCAATTCGCGGAATAAAAACAGTTTTACCAGATGCTGACTCTGTGAATACTTCTGCAATGATCAAACTAGGTTTCAGTTCTTTAATTCCATTGCATAAACCAATGTCTTGTTCCATTGTATAAACCTCGTTGTGTATTGAGGATTTTCAGGAGTGTGATAATAGCTCCAATCTTCAACTTGAGTCTGTGAAGTGGCATTCGTGATAGAGTTTGCTTATTTTAAAATTCTATAGGATAATACTGTTCATTATTTTCGGCATTAATTGAATCAGAGTTTAAGTATGTGCTTCCTGTCCCCTCTAAGAGATCATGAACATTCCCATTTAATTTGTCAATATCAGAGTTTTTGGGACACAGAATGATTTTCTTTGTAAATGTTTTAAAATCAGAAATTTTCAAGTTCGCACTAAATATATTTTGGCTATATTACCATCATATAAAATAAATGAAGGTATCTCTATCATTTCCTCTGGTAGGCCCTCAGCTGGTTCATGGGCACCATCACCAAGCCGTAAAAGCCATTCACTGAATGATGAATCAACAGATCGAACATTACTTTTGAGTCTTAAGATCTCAAACTTCTCCCGTAATTGGTTGAATTTAATGCTCGCTTCGTGTACATTTGCTCTGTTACCATGTTTGACAACAGGGAGAGTTTGTATAAAGTCTCATCCAAGTTAAATTACTTTTCCACCAAACAGTTTCTGATTTCTCATAAAATCTCTCAGTATTCGGTCAACTGCAAGTAAAGCAGTACCGGGGACCATTGTAGCTTCGTTCCAAATGATGGCTTTCGCAGATCGAATGATTTCAGCGTCGGTGGAATTAATCTTTACATTCTACGAAGAAGTTTCATTTAAAGGTGGCACTAACTTAAATTGGTTAAAGTATGTTTTGCCACATTCTAACAGATTAGCAGCGATTCCTGTGGATGCAACAGGCAAAGCTATGTTTACTTCTCCACGGATAGTGCTGAGGAGGGTTTTATACAAATAAGTTTTTTCTGCGTCCCCCCCCCGGCCATCAAGGAAAAAACATCTATGAGGAAGATCATCATTAGTGGTTGCTGACATAATACTGTCTTACGCTGCTTTTTGCTCTGCTTTTAAATTACTTGCCATTTCTGTAGCTTTTTGTGGTTCTGCAGCACTGTCGAAATAAACATCCAGATTTTGAGGAATGTTACTTGATGGAATTGGATGATAATATTTATCGCATGAGCTGTTCTTAGCTTTGAAAGTGTCGTTAATCTCTTGAAGGGTTAAATTCAAGCAATTTTCACATTGTACGCAGCAATAGAATGTTGATGCGTATAAATTACAATGTTCACATTGTGAACATTGTGAACTTCACAATCCTCAGTATGACTAATGTTATGTCTGTGTGCAAATTTTTCCCAAAGATGGGATTTATATTTTTCAAACAATTCTTGTGCATTGGGTGGTAAAACAAATACACTGGCGTGCAAAAATTAAGGACGAGACGGTTTTTCGAATGTAACGTCGTGCAGAAGTGCTCCACATCGACTCAAATCATACCATAGGATTCCCAAGATGTAAGAATATGGGACAAGTGAGCAAAGCCGCCCCGGTGGCGCAGTGGTCTAAGGCGCTGGCCTCTGATCATTCGTCCGTTAGGGGTCCGGGTTCGAACCCCGTCAGGCATGGATGTTGTGTTTGTCTTACGGTGCTGGCTCTCTCCCTTCCCTGGAGCCAGTGACCCTAAATTAGGGACGGGCGACTGCTTATAGCCCATTGAGTTGCTCACGGTGGTCGTTAAACCTCCAATCAAAAAAAAAAAAAAAAACAAGTGAGCAAAACCGTCCAAACAAGGAATCCAAAGGATACAAAGGCACTTTATTGAAAAGGTAGCTTCGAGCACAGCTGGACAGAAGACAGAAACGTCCATGTGGCAGGCGGCTGCCAAGAAAAATCCAACCTTTAGTTGGGGATATGATCACTCCTGACTGCCTTGCAGGATTTACAACGTCTGTCCATGCTGAGGACGAGGTTGTCATGGAGCCGATGGGGCATCGCTGCCCATTCCTCTTGTAGCGCCAATTGCAACTGCGGAATCGTTGCTGGCGGCTGGTGACGTGCTCCCAAGCGTCTCCCGAGAAGGTCCCACACGTGTTCGATTGGATTTAGGTCCGGGGACCTTGCGGGCCAATCCATGCGTTGAATATCTTCACTCTCCAACAGCCACTGTACGATGAAGTGTAGCGTTGTGGTCCATGAATAGGAACTCAGGAACCCACAGCATCTCTAAACAGATGCACGTGAGGTAGGAAAACCTCGGTGCAATAGCGGACACCAGTGACTAAACCTGCTTGGAATATGTGGAGGTCAGTACGGCTACCAAGCATGATACTACCCCAAACGAGAACTCCGCCACCACCAAACCGGTCCCTTTCGATGATGTTGGAGGTGTGATTGCGTGTTCCCTGTTCTCTCCAGATGTGTATACGTCCAAAATCGCTCGTCAGACTAAATCGGCTCTCATCCGTAAAGAGAACTCGACCCCATTGCTGATGTGTCCGGTTTTTGTGTTCCTGGCACCACAGAAACCGTTGTCTCTGATGAGCAGGCGTTAATGGCACACACCGTACTGGTCGTCATGCAAATAGACCACCTTTGTGCAGCCTCCTGGCCACGGTAAAACGCGATAACGGACGTCCAGTTGTCTGTTGCATGTGCCTTGCGATTTCTCCCGCTGTCTGCCGTCTGTCTCTTCTCTCCTGTAGGACAATGTACCGGTCGTCCGCCGCCGTGGTTTCTCGTGAACGACCACTGCTAAACTCTCGGACAGCTGTTCGAGTCGTTTGAATTGCTCTCCAAGCGCGTGAAACGATGCTGTGAGCGATCCCGAACTCCTCGGCCACACTAGTCACACTTCGACCTTCTTCCAACTTCCCAATTACGCGTCCTCAGGTAAAGTCATCCAGATGTCGTCTACTGGATTGCCTGTTGGCCATATCACACGGTGGCAGCAACTCGACGTCGTTCAAACCGATGTACACCGTGCAATAGCTTTCACCGAATTGCTGAGCGTACACCGCCCGTGTGCTTTATACCCTTCCGACCATACCCCCCCCCCCCCCGTCATGCTGCATATATGTGCATGCCCTACCATACCGAACACTAGTCTATCTCCTGAGTGGTCTT
Organism: Macrothele yani; assembly: GCA_039090855.1. Classification (NCBI taxonomy): domain Eukaryota; kingdom Metazoa; phylum Arthropoda; class Arachnida; order Araneae; family Macrothelidae; genus Macrothele; species Macrothele yani. Next base: position 49,320,355 of record CM077004.1, read on the forward strand.
TCGGTCCGTTCTGCCTGTTCGTTCCGCTGTTATGCTAATTTCTCCTCTTCGTCCTTATTTTTTGCTCACTAGTGTATAACAATGTATGCAAATAAATCTCGTAGTTGTCAAGGCATGCTGCAAACTGCTGCTTCATCTGAAGTTTTCTACCATACTTCATCATTCTTAACTAAACCTTTCTGCAATGCAGCTTCTTGGAAGGTATCACACGGAATTTCATTGACTGTTCTTAAATCTGTAAAGTTTTTCGCTCCAGACACATAAAGTAGCAGTAGTCTCAAACAATATCTTTCTGGATCAGAGCCAAGGTTGACTGAATACATTCTTCCAATCATATTATCTCCACCACGTTTTCGTTGGATCCATTGTCTTTCTTCTTGATTGAACATATAATGTCTTGGCATGTCGCTATATGAAATGGATTGCGCATATTCATTGCCCTCATTTAGTTTAAACCATGCTGTCATCATTGTATCTCTTTGAGCATTATGAACAACTACATTTCGATCATTGTTTAAACGCTCCGAATTAAAGGTAATGTTCTGTTCTTCAGGAAGGTGAACAGGTAATCTAACTATTGCATGAGATTGCCGATACATATCATAACCAAGTATTCGCCACATTGCCTCAGGTGCGCTAACGTATCGGGAATCAACATGACTTTTTACTTCGTCGTATTTGATGCTGTGCTCTGTTATAGGCGCATTTGCACAGTTATGACCTTTGTAAACGTACTTGAAAAGGTATTTAACGCTTTTCATAGTAGCGCACACCACGACATTAATGTGACAATTGTACTTTAACAAAAGATACGGATTATAAGGGACAATCCAGCTGTTATCAATAATTTTACCACGTACAGTTGTGATTGCACCATTCTTTCTACAGCAATATAAAGGACACTCGCCTTTGTTAGTCACTGTTTCATTTTGGAAAGACTTCGGAAATTGCTTGGTACATTTGCCATCTTCCATACAGGGTGAATTGTGATTATTTCACCACACGGGCCATGAACCATGTGTTTCGCAACAGTTGCATGTAAAACTGGTAAACGCTCTTTATCTGGTAGTTCTGCCGATATAATTTGGTCAGTTTTCTTAGGCAATGTTGGTTTGTCCTCTTCTTTCAAAATCAAGAGCATATGAGCATGGGGAAGCCCTTTCTTTTGGAATTCGATAACATGAGCTTTGCCCACCGGAACTCCAAAAATATGCCTTTTGGTTACATCATCCATTAATTCTTTCAACTTTAATTGGGAAACTCTTGCAACTAAATCTGGACGGTTTTCGACAGATTGACCGTTCGCATTTTCAGTAATTTCTTCCCATTTCGGGTTACAAGCCTAGTAAAAAAAGATCAAGCTTGACATATTTTCTGACTATCGCCATTGCATCCTGATAATTTTGCAACATATTTCGTGGATTACCTTGAAATGAAGATGGCAAAATAAGAGTTTTTCCAGGAACAAACTCATCATCTCAAGCATTCTGAATTTGGTCCCTCAGACCTCTATACTTTTCGACACTTAACTGAGACTGATTTTGTCGTATGTAATTCAGTGTATTGGCTTCCATTTTTACATACGCATCAACATTTTATTACTGAGTAAGCTTTTTTTATTTTTTTTATTGGAGGTTTAACGACCACTGTGAGCAACTCAATGGGTTATAAGCAGTCGCCCGTCCCTAATTTAGAGTCACTGGTTTCAGGGAAGGGAGAGAGCCAGTGCCGTAAGACAAACACAACATCCATGCCTCACCGGGATTCGAACCCGTACCCCTTTCGGACGAATGATCAGAGGCCATCGCTTAGACCACTCCGCCACTGGGGCGGCGAGTAAGCTTTGCTTAATAATGGATTAAATTCGTCACGGATCGAAAGACGATGTTGATAGTACTCCATTTGTGTATCCCTTGACCATGGCTTTGTACATTGGTTAACAACACTTAGTAAAGGCGTTGGTCTATGTTGCAATGGAATGTAAGTTCACCGTGTGACGTAACGCATCTCTGACGTCATGTGAGAATGATTTGGATGAGATGACGTCACACCAGCAGCTGTGTTCTTTGTTGCTATGACAACAAAAGTGATATACACGTGCTCTGTTCGCGTGTGGGTGATTACGTCACCAGACCAAAAACACGAAAAACTAAGCTTGACGTCACAAACATTTGTTTTTTCGGTTATTGCTATGACGACTTAAAATGTGATCCAGGTCGTCGGCAATTTGGCCTTTTATATATTAGCATTGTTGCAGTTATAAAACTTCACCATTTACAGCGATCTTGACAGACAACTTGGGCTTCACTGACATCCATCACACGACGTACACAAGACCTATACTTCATACTCATAGTCTTTTTCTCATGCAGACACTCCTGAATCTGATCCTCTCATGACTTCCTTAGCCTTCCTCTGCCTTTCTTTTCTGCCACTTGGGCTGAAAACAAGTTTCTTAGTAAGCATCTCATCACTCAGTTTTTCAACATTTCCGAATCACCTAACCACTTTTAAGAAGACCAAAACAGCTGAAATCAGGTGGGCTCATAGTCTTATATTCGGTGAATACGATGAGTGGGATAGCTCCACCCAAGCGTTCTGTTCAATGAACAGCCCAACAATCTTAGCCTTGTGCGGCCGTACATGTTCGTGTACGAGGACAGATTGCAATACATGATGTAGCAGTGCCCATGACGGAAAATGCTCCTCTAGGAACGACTCATATACCGCTTCAATGTCATGGTGACGTTATCATCGTACGCCTTCCAAAATGCCACAGTGCAAGCATCCATGCCAACACGTAACAAGATTTTACGCTCATCAAAATCTGAGTAAAGTAAAGACGCCGTGGCAGGGCAGGGTTCAATTCAGGGCCAGGGCTTATGCCGTTGCCCGAGGGGGTAAAATTCCAGCTTTCAACTAATCAGAGGAATCTTGTGAGCACTCTACTATTGCAACGATACCACGTCAGGTTACTCCGTGCAATTTTGTAGCGGAATTCCTTGTGAGTCTTGATTAGTGTGTGCGATACCCACGTCGCTAATTTGCTCAGTAGGCCAAAATCTTCCTTAAACACAGTATAAGCCGTTGTGTAAGGAATATCCAATTGTGTGAAAGGTAATTGATACTTACTCTACAAGACTCATATTAGGCCTCTTGGATGTATCGTTTGGCTCCTTTTCTGGAAGTCGAAGTTGGTCTACCGCATCTTGGAGCATCTTTGGGTGTTGTCCTTTCATCCAACTTTGCATAGCCGTTTTCTTAAGGGTACTTTGATTTATGTCTTTACACAAAAGACTTTGTGACACGTCCTCCGAATACTGCAAAAAGACACAAGACTTCAAAAAGAAAAAACAATCTGTTCTTCCCCTGTCATTGATTGTCTCAACTGCTTCATCGTTATAACAACTTGCTCTAACCGATGGGTAGGCACGAACTGAGCCTAAGGTACGTACTACGCAACCGCTAGACATCGCCTGTGTTTTTTCGAAATATACGGCAAAGAAAGTGTTAGCGTATGAACGATCTAATATAATTGAAGGTTATTTAACCTTCAATTATATTAGATCGTTACACTCAATGTGGACAAAACATTAGGGATACCTTCCTAATATCGCGTTGGTCCTCCACTAGCGCAAATGACAGCCTGCACACGCTGTGGCATCGACTCCACCAGATGGAGGAAGTAATGCCAGCCATTTTTTTTAGCATTGCCCATAACTCCGCCCGAGAGGTCTGTCAAGGAACCATGGGTCCAATGCTCTGATGGCATCGTAGGGAGCTTCAACAGGGTGACCTCCGAGGCCACTAGATGGTTCCAAACTGAGATGAGTGTTCCTCGAGGCATGCCTGGGTAGTTGAGGCCCGGCGTGGCGGCGCATTGTACTTCTGAAACAGACCGTCGTCCGCAGGATGCCCGAAGGTCATAAAAGCATGTGGGAGATCAGCCAGCACATGCTGATAGCGCGCAGCGGTTAATAACCTCTCCAGAAACACTAAGGAACCTAATGTGTCCCTTGAGAAGGCTCCCCAAACCATCACAGATCCACCACCGCCTTGAACAGAGCCAACATGGTATGATGGAGCCATGGCCTCATGCTGTCGACGCCACACCAGCACCCACCTGTTAGCTCGGTACAGCTGAAAATGGGATTCGTCTGACCACACGACACGGCGCCATTCTGCAGAAGTCCAGTTTTGCTGTTCCCAGCAACAGTAATGTCCGATGACGAGCAGCCAACAGTGACACACGAGTAGGATGTCGACTCCCGTATCCCAGGTTATGCAGGGTGTGGCATACCTTTCGCTCGATGACGCTGCTTGGGCCTCCGACATTTAACCTGGGTGTGACTAGCGCCTCCGTTATCAGGTGGTCGGTCAGTTCGCGCATGGATAATCTACGTCGACCTTGGTCGTCAATGGCGTGTGGTCGGCCACAGCAGGCTCTCCGGACGGTAGTATGCCCGTCGATTGTACATTCGCGGTTTAACTTTGATACAGTTGCCCTCGGGAACCCTAGAATTCTTACAACTTGAGCGATATAATGACACATCTCCCTTGCGCCCACAATGCGTCCACGATCAAAGTCGCTGAGATCACCACATTTGCCCATGTTCGCCCTATGGGATTACAGGAAGCCCTTCTGTCTGCCTATTAATCGCCCGCGTTCGGTTTGGGTCTGTTCAACTCTGCGCAGGGAATGCCCATCTCAACTGCCCATCACTCCTAAAGTCTTGAGTGCATATCTGTGAAACTCGACAGTTGCGTCACAAATACGGTTCACATCGTCTTGCTTCACTTGTAATTTTTCAAATGCACGTGAGTTACTTCATCTCAAAGACAACAGTCTTGTAACCATTATATACACTGAAGTGCCAGAAAAACTGGTACACCAGCCTAATACTTGGTAGGTCCCCCACGGGAGCGCAGGACTGCAGACGTACGACGGGGCATGGACTCCACTAGCTTCTGGAAATATGCTGTAGGCAATGCACACCATACGTCCTGCAGAGCGTTCCACAATTCGGATGTATTCCGAGGTCTCGGATTCATGGCATCCCAAATGTGTTCTATCACGATCAGATCTGGGGACTCGGGTGGGAATTGTAGCACCCTAATCTCAGATTAATGCTTCTCTAACCATAATGTGGCGTCCCGACACTTGTGTGGAGGTGCATTGTCCTGTTGGAACAGGCCCAAACCATCAGCATGAATGCAGGACATAAACGGGTGTACCTCGTCAGAAACAATGCGCAAGCGTTGGCCGGTCACAGACGTTTGTAGACGTATCAGGGGTCGCGGTGAAGTCCAGCTAAACACAGCCCATACCATTACGGAACCCCAACTAGCCGGTACAGTTCCCTGTTGACAGGCGGGATCCATGGCTTCATGGGGTTTGTGCCACACACGAATCCTTCCATCTGCCCGATACAGTTGGAAACGCGACTCGTCAGACCAGGCTACTTGTTTTCAGTCATCAAGTGTCCAGTGGCGCTGTTGCCGTGCCCAAGCAAGGCGCATAGCTCTGTGTCGTGCACCCATCAAGGGGACTCGAGTTGGGCGTCGGCTCCCAAAGCCCATATCGTGAAGGGTATATTGCACACTCCGGACGCTGATGCTTGTTGAGGCTCCAACATTGAATCCCGATGATGCCTGCGAGAGTGTTGCACGCTTATCACGTGAAACGATTCTTGACAGCTGACGATGGTCACGTTCACCCAATGTCTTTTTACGGCCACACTGGTATCATAGGTTGGAGGTTTTGCCGGAATTCTTGTAGTTACGGTACACCCTTGCAATGGTGTACCGTAACTACAATGACCCATCTCACGAGTGCCAACTATGACACCGCGTTGAAAATAGCTTAAATCGCCATTACTTGTCATTTGCATGCCGACAACAGCTCTGACAGCTGGCAAGGATGTCTATCGCTTTATATACGCACTGGCGGACGCAACCGAGTACGCGCATAGGTGACGTTGCTATGTATTTTGCATAAGCTCGTCTGTACCAGTTTTTCTGGCACTTCAGTGTATGTTAAGGTAATACAACGTAGTTTGCCGCAAAAAATTATTTTTCAAGTAGATCATGGTTTCGCTGGGCATTGACCTAGCTTCTTGAAGACGAATTGCACGTAAATATTTAAATTGTATATGATATCATAAATGGTGTTTAGAAAGTTGAATCGTCACAAGACTACAATCTTGTTGCGATTATACATCCTGATTCATAAAGAAGTATGCAGTTTCCAGATGCTGTAAAACAGTAACAGTTGAAGACACGGACCACAACTGCGAACCGTCAGGTAGATGCACTCATAAAGTTTGATTCCCTCTACTGAGAGAAATGACGTAAGCGATAGCGCGTGTCACGTGACTAGTCAGTCAAAATGGCAGCGTCTGCAGTGGAGAAGGCGTTTTGTGTTCTTGAATTGAGCAAAACGGAATCTTTAGGTGTTGTGCAACGGCATTTTCAATCACGATTCGGAAAAGAACCTCTAACCAGAAAATCTATCTATGATTGGCATAAAAAAACTTGAAACTACGGGCTGTTTGTGCAAACTCAAAAGTCCTGGACGACCGCCTGTATCGGAAGAAGTCGTCGATAGTGTTTGCACCGCCATTCAACGAAGCCTGGGAAAATCAACGTGGAGGGTGAGTCGTGAAGTGCTGATTTCACAGAGGGAATTTTGAGAAAGAAGCTGAAAATGATTCCATACAAAAGTGCAGATGTTGCAAACTCTCACTGACCTTGACAAGACAAAGCGCTTTGAATTTTGTGCCGAAATGCAGCACCGTTTTGAAAATGACGAATTTGCCGATCACTTGGTTTTCACCGATGAAGCTACATTTCACGTGAGTGGTCAGGTAAACAAACACAATGTTCGCTTTTGTGGAACGGATAATCCCAGATTTACATTGCAACAAGTGCGAGATCACCCTAAGGTAAATGTGTTCTGTGCTGTGTCCAAAAAGAAAGTGTACGGCCCCTTCTTTTTTCACGAGAAAACTGTGACGGGAGGCTCTTTTCTGAATATGTTTAGTCTTTGGTTGATGCCACAGTTGAAGGACGACAGTGACAATTTTATTCTCCAATTGGATGGTGCACCACCGCACTCGTTAGCTGACGTGCGATATTATCTCGATGGACATCTTCCTCGCCGATGGATTGGACGATCCGCGGACTACAACATGCCACTGACCCAATGGCCACCCAGAAGTCCTGACTTAACACCTTGTGACTTTTTCCTGTGGGGGTACGTAAAGGCACAAGGCATCCGCTCCTCCACTTCCTGTTGATCTAGCGGAGCTGGAAAAGCGTATCACAGCCACTATCACTGCACTTGATTCAGATATCTTAACTCGCGTTTGGGCGGAAATGGATTACCGGGTCGATGTGTGTCGTGTGATTAAGGGTGCACACATAGAACATCTGTGACTGTCTCTAAAAAACTTGAAACATTCCCCTACAATTCTATTACAGGTAATATAAAATATCTTACATTGTTCTTGTTTTATATTGCGTTGAAATTGTATATTTCTTTATGAATCACCCTGTATATATATCAACATAGTTTGTCGCAAATATTTATTTTTTCAAGTCGATCCTGGTTTCACTGCGTATTGACCTAGCTTCATCAGAACGAATGGACTGTAGTCTTTGAAATGAAGATTCTTCAATTTAATGGACTTCCAGACTACACAGGTGCGCAAGTATACGTCTGTGCATCTTAAACTGAAGCGATTTTAACATCCTGATGGGCTACTTCAAATTCAACTTTCTAAACACCATTTATGATATCATACATGTATATAATATGAATATTTACGTGCCATTCGTCCTGATGAAGCTAGGTCAATACCCAGCGAAACCCTGGTCGACTTGAAAAAATAAATATTTGTGACAAACTACGTTGTATTTCTTGATATATGCACGTGAGTTAGTTTTGATTTAATTCATGAACAATGAATAAACCAATTTCCGTGATAGAACAGTTATTACAAACAATACTTTGGCATAAGAATATCAGTGAATATAAAAATGCGAAAATTTGTAAAACAAATTTGAACCGGCGCTTACTCCACTTCGGTATAAGAATTTATAATAATATATATTTTTTTAATAATAAAAATTATTAAAAAAATCGAAATGCAAAATCCAGCTGCCAAGGTTCCTCACGTCACTGATAGTATTAACCAAACGCCTGGGTAATAGATACGCCGGATCGCAGCCGAAGGGCAAAAAACAACCTGCGGACGGTCACAGATTAAAGTAAAACACAAAAATAAAACGAAACTTCCTCTTCTTTTCTTATGCAATCAAATGGTCACTAAATTTACGGAGAACAGAAAATCATACATCTTTCGACCAAAGCCAAAATTTGATAACTTAGGAAGGGGCTCCTCTGATCGTGAGGCCACAAAATTCCCAATACAAAGAAAAGAGGAAGCAGGAGGGTGATTGTGAGGCACACGTAGGAAATGTTCAGAATGAAAGAAAAGAGAAAAGGAAACTGGAAGAATAACAAAACCGGAAGATATCACCAGCGTCGACACGACGATGGCAAGCACAAGACAGCAAAAAGCTCGTAAAGTCCATCTTCTACACCAGAGGTCGCCAAATCCCGCACCTATCAACTCCTTTCAACACGCAAAGAAGACGTCTTTATTTTCTCCTAAATAAATTTCAAGAACTTTTGGATACAGTATTTTAAAGCTCTCTGATCGCATTATTATTAATTTTTGTTTAAAATAGGTGCTATTTTTCACGGCTGTGAACCACAAGAGCACTGTGAAACTATCTAGGAGTCTCTCCATCTATCTAACATTCCCAAATTATGTTTTTAATAAACTTGGGCAGAACCCGACATTACTTTAAAATAATTGATTTCGATTATGAGCCAGCGTTGTTTGTGTTTTCCCAGTATTATCAAAAGCCTGAAATTTTTCCTTAACGGTTACTTGTAATGACTTCCTGTATGTACAGAAAAAAAACTAAATTATAAATTTTTTATGGTACATTTGAATGCCGTTAAAAGTTTCATATGCAGCTTCATTAGCAATGATTTTGACGTAGGACTACGTCTAACTCCGCGGATAGTATGAGGCGACTTACGGCCGACAGCCTGTGACAAAAATAGGTCCCAACTGAAATCATTGGAGCGTTAAAAATACGTGCCGCACACTAATCGTGTTAGCATATTCGTAAACACTATGGAGTCCAATTCGAGTACTGCGCAATACATCGTGCGCGCGACTCACCCTCGCTCCCTGTGCACGGGGGAGATGATGCAATATTTCTGGGTGTGCTGACGCGTTTGACTCAGTCTATCTCGGCAACGGTGAGCGCAACACGACTGTGCGTGCTACCGTTTTAAAGCTCTCGACGAGATCTATTCAAATATACGAAGAACATTTCACAGTGGTTAGAACTGAACATTTTAAAAATTGTTTTCATGTGAACCGGTGAACCCTTTTGACAATATTGCGGTTTATCTTAACAACCGTGAGTGCAAAACGATTGTGCGTGGTATCGTTTTAAAGCTCTCGACAAGATCTACTGAAATATGCATGTATAAATAACATATCGCAGTGGTTTAAACAAAAAAATTTAAAAATTGTTTTTGTGTGAACGGGTTTACATTTTCGACAATGCCGCGGAATTTGCAGAATGAACGCAAGCAAAAGTGGAGAAAATCAAAACGAGAGGGAAGATCAAGGGATGAGGAATGTAAGGAGCTCAAGAAGACTGCAGCCCAACGAACTAGAGAGCAGCGAGGACGCCTGAAAACATCCGCCGCCAAACAAAAATCCAACACACCGATCGAACCCGTACCGGCCCATCTCGAACTCTTCTTTGTGTTCGCATTATTTGTAAAAATTATGTAAGCTGCTTTTCATATCATAGACCTGTGTTGGCTATAACAAGTTAAATAAACGCTTTGAAACCATACTCGACTAGCTCATTTCAACTCTCCGATCTGCAAGTCGCAGTCCTACGTTCCAAACTGACGGCTCAATCAGAACTAAGAATGCCTGTATTTTTTTCTTTTGAACGCAAGTGTTAATATTTTTTCCCTAAAGTCAGCTGTATAGGAAAAAATTATTTAGAAAATATTGTTGCTCACACAGTATGATACACTATAGTGTAATAATTGCATTTTTAAAATCGACTTAAACGTTTAGTTGCGCAGCCCCCCCCCCCCCCCGGTGGACCAGTGATCTAAGCGCTGGCTTCTGATCATTCGTACGAGATGGGTCCGGGTTTGAATCCTGGTGATTCCTAAATATGGGACGGACGACTGCTTATAGCCCATCGGGTTGCTCACGATGATTGTTAAAACCCCTAACAAGCAAAACATATTTAATTGTGTCTTAAAATAGACAAAAATAGGCTTTGTTCGCGGCACATTTGCGCACAATCAGGTTCGAATTGCCAAAACAAGGTTTGGGTACAAATTAAGTTGATTTTCCTGAGAACAATGGAGCGGCCATTTATTTCTGGTGTTCCTTTAAATAGCCCTACCAAAATTATCTGATATTTAATTAAAATTTTATGAATTTGAACTTCAAACTTCAACTACGATCAGCACTTTTCCCGGTAGCCAACCGGCAGACAGACAGACAGCAAGCCTATTGTACAATATTATTGCGAAAGAGCTTTTTTTTTTTTTTTTTTTTTTTTTAAATGCGACTCAAAATTGTGCTAAGCGAAAATAAGAGAGAATTAATAGCTTTTTCCCTTAGGAATTTAGCTTGACTTTCAACGAAACGAATGTGTTGCCATCGATCGGTAGCGTCTGTTTAAAGGCTACAGTGTCCCATCGGAGATTAGCTAAAAATTAATTACAATTTTAGAAATCTGGATTTCTGAAAACGGGCCCCGAAGTGCGTTCACACACACACACAGAGGTGCTTCTGCAAATTTATGCCAAACTTCAAACATCTACGGTCACTAGTTTTTCCGGTAGGAACAGGGTCGATAGACAGACAGATATTCCAATATATTTTTACAAATTTATACTGAATTATTTATTGCGTGAGGGCGCTTTGTTGAATACAACAGCATCCTACTATTGAACACTTATTATTATTTTTCTGTGGTATTAGTCTCCATAGGTTTCTAAAAATGTCTTGTTAAGTCAACTTTTACTGTAATGGTATCCACAATTGACATGACAAACACGAAATCATGAATAACAGAAAATCCACAAGACAGAGTTTAATAACAGTATGTGCGGATATTCATGAATTGATAGGACAGCAATAAACAACAGAAAAGGAATGCCACCATTACCGCATGAGGTGGAAATATGCGCATGAAGGAATGCTTGGGCCTGTTCGTGTCTATGATGTTTTGGATTCTGATTCGAAATTCCAAAGGATCCTTCACTAGAGTGGAGTACACGATGTCTTTAACACATTCCCGTAAGAAAAAATCTAGTGGGGTTAAATCTGGAAAATGTGGTGCCCAAGAAATTGGTTCACTTTGCCCAATCCATCCACCTAGAAACTCCTTAATAAGAAGCTCACATAGAGAGACCGGTGTAGAGGAGGCCCACCTTGTTGGAACACGATGTCTGATTCAGAGGTGTAGTCGAGGCCAGGCTACTTTTTACCTAACTGAATCGGACTTTTTTAAATGTATTTATTCAATCGTCGCCCATCGAAATCGACATCTTTTTAACTTTTAACACAAACTAGACGAAACCCGTCGGAATCGACGGTTAGTTTTTTCTATTTTTTTTTTTTTTTTTGAAAAGAATAAACTCATATGTAACAACAAATGTAAACTTTATTTGGTTGAAAAATTCATTCAACCTCTTCAGTAAAGATAATAGTCCAGGTTCGTGATTTTTTATGATTTTTTTTTATTTAAGATTTAACGACCACCGTGAGCGCCTCAATGGGCTATAAGCAGTCACCCGTCCCTAATTTAGGGTCACTGGTTCCAGGGAAGGGAGAGAGCCAGTTCCGTAAGACAAACACAACATACATGCCTCACCGGGATTCGAACCCGGACCCTTCACGTACGAATCATTATAAGCCAGCGCTTAGACCACTGCACCACCGGGGCGGCCAGGTTCGTGATGAGCGTCAGGACTGTACCCTTTTTTAGTCGTAGAATGTGAGGTTGGAAGTCCACTCCTGTCGATCGTGTGTAAAACTTCAACTAGATAGCGTACTCTTTCACTCTGATCTTCAGTCACAACTGGGTTTGTAAATGTTGTTGGAATGAGATTCGCGTTGCGAATACTCTTCATTCTCTCTTGTCTGAGACATACAGTTGCGACCCATTGATCGCTTACGCCTTCCAGTAAGGCTCTTACGTTGTTTTTCTTTTCTTTTTCTTTTGTGCGGGAGAGACATTCTGTTAAAGGTAAGTACGCAATAAAGTATTTACTTACTTTAGGACTGATCATAGAACACCATGCACACACCACCAAGTCTGACACTGAACTGAGCGCCTGATGTTGATAAGGGCCGCACACTTCTCCCATAGACTTTACATGGGAACTTTGCCACCCCATAACGCCCGAACCGTTGCTCCAATCTCATTTTTCTCTTCGACTGGCACATCTACATGGTAAGACCTTTATTTTGATACCTCAACCATATCTTTACGTTCAGCCATCCTCCCAAAATAGGACTCACAGTAAAAATACTTATAGAATTAATACTGTATATAGATAATCTTAGCCCAGTTTTTTTTCTCTTTCTTCTTCTTCTTCCTCCTCTTGTCGTTTCCAACTCTCTCTCTCTCCCTCTCTCTATATATCTTTCTCTCTCTTACTCTTTATCCTTCTTTTTCTTTTCATGGCCGCTATGACAAATCCGTAGACCTTTTGTTTACCGATACCACCTCAGAAATAGCCAGTGAAAGGGGTACTAGACAGTCCGTACAAAGAAAATAATCAAATTATCTTTGATCAAAGCCGCTTCCTGTGTTTCTGACAAGAAAGAGTATTGTAAAGTTTTTGAAATTTAAAATTTTGGTTGTACTCACTGCTCCCACTAACTCACTCTCTCCCGTAATTTGGCAGTGGTTGACAGCGCCAGACCCGAAGTAGGAGACTGCCAGAGTACCTTTTTTAAGACTGCACTAATAGATATACGTATTCAGTGGCTTCGCGTGCCCATTTAGGGTTGGGTGTGCGCTGTTATGAGAAAAACACGTAAAACTTTTATTACGTATCACCAGCTGCAAAATTCGCGCATTGATTTTCAACGTACGAAAGCATGTCTTTTATTTAGCTGTAGTCTAATAACTTACGGTAAAGGTCTTTACATACACTCCATTGCAAGAAAATTTTAAATTTTCTGTGCAAATCCTAGAGTGATGAACCAATTTTCGGTATTTTTTTTTATAGATAAGTTTTAAATACAGAACGAGACTTACTTTCTGTAACCAGCTTTACACAATCTGCAAAATCTCTGCCAGAAAATGGGACACTTAGTACATCATCTGCCTAAATGGATGTTAATATTCGAATTGTATATTTGAATCTGTTCTCGTAAACACACCGATTCACACAGCGACGAAAAGACAGAACAACAGTAACTCGTATCAGAACGTTGAATTGTGTTTATGACTCCACGCTATTCCAAACGCAAACCAGTATGACCAGTGGTGCTTTTTTAAGGTGGACGTCAAGTAACTTTGCTTCCTATACTTCCAATGGAAAAACTTCTGTACACATTTTCTTCACAATTAATACGTTCTCAAGGATGAAAATTTGAACATCGATTAAAATAGCTTCATATTATAACTTGGAATACTTAATATTTTCTAAAACATAACATTAAATATATTAAAAATCAATAACTTTTCCTTTGGTGGTGTTGAAACCAGAAAAAAGATGGCGTGACCTGTATTTTGATGACGTCAGTAGACAAACAAATGTTGGATTGCATAGTTATGGTTATGTTTTAGAAAATATTAAGTACTCCAAGTTATAAAATGAAGCTATTTTAATCGATGTTCAAATTTTCATCCTTGGGAACGCATTAATTGTGAAGAAAATGGGTACAGAAGTTTTTCCATTGGAAGTATAGGAAGCAAAATTACTTGACGTCCGCCTTAAGCGCGCACACCCTGGGAATTTAAACTTCAGCGTTGAAACCACAAGGAAATAAAAACATGACCCGTAGCGCCATCTGGAGAGCTTTGAATTGCAGTTGCTTTGACGACTTGGGGTATCCGCTGGTAAAATAGCACTCCTGCAGCTGTAAATATTACTTACTACGTTTTGTTTACTGCATGAAGCAACGAACCTTTTCCTCTTCACGAAAATAATACACAAGGGAATGAAGTTTAGCGGACAAACTTCAGTGAGTCTTATTGGAAATACATAAAAAAAGAACAAATAACAGCAACTCGTACCACATCGTTGAATTGCACTGCTCCGTGGAACTCAAGCGGTGCTCATTTTGGGTAGCACACCCTGAGAGTTCTGCTGTTAAGTTTGAAACCATAGGGAAATAAGAACGTGACCTACAGCGCCATATGGGGAGCGCTTGTACCACAGCTGCTTTAAGGTCGCCGGATGTGAGCACGCGAAACATCTCACCCCAGGATTCTAGCGCGAATGGGATATGTTTACTAAACGAACCTTTTCTTCTTAATGAAAATTTTATGCGGGGAAATTAATTTTAGCCACCACTCGAAGCCTTAGGACGAACTCTGGCGAGTTTTATAAGAAATAAATTCGAAAAAATAATATCGATAATATAGGTTAAATTGCGACTCTGTGTGGGTGTGCGCCGCACACCTAGCACACCTCGAATATTCGCCCCCTGGTATATATACATATATTCGATTTCAAAGGTTTGCTGGTGCCCCCTTTCTTCCCAAATGTCTCCTGGAGTTGATAACGCCAGGGCGGGTGTTCGGAGCCCAATGCCACTTCTCTTTTCACGACTGCACCACTGGTCAGGCTGCAGTTCTTGACGCTGTGGTAAAGCATATTGTTCCAAATTATTAAGATAAACAATCTCGCTAACTGTCTTTTCGATTAAAAGAAAGGCCCGTTTATCCGGTCATACGTGAAACTACACCAGAGGGTGATTTTTGCACTGCTCCTCTCATTATCACATACACGGTCGTATCAGAATAATGTGACCACGCTCGGAATCACAGTGTACTCGCCCACGCGCGTCACACAGTGCACGTGACAAGATCGACCACACGGAGATGTTAGTGGCCGGCTAGGACAGATTAGCCATAGTGCGTAACGTCGGCACAATGGGCGGATGTAGTGATTTAACGGTGTTTTTTTTATTTTTTTTTCGTCGGGTTAGGTGTCCGTCGTTTGCAGTGCAAGGTAGTATTGCACGTTACGTAATATTTTTTTTATACGTAAGAGGATAGTGTGTGAGTAGATGACTTTTCCTTTCTACTACACATTTTTTTAGTAGCTGCCACCAGATCAATTCCTAACCTTATATAAACCGATCACCGTATCTTACTTAGCCGCTCGTCCGAGGCATGGTGAAGGATCTGTGAGTTAGATGGCGAAAAGCTGCGAAACAATCACAACCTGTACACGGTTTTATTTACATTCTCTGGCTTGCATGAGAATATTCAAATATTAGTACATCTTTCGTGTTGTTGACTCCATACTTTTGAGCGGATGAGACTCAGTGTCCAGCAACACGAGTTGATTTCATTAGCAACACAGTTCTGAATGAGATACAATGTCAAAGTTCCTGTTGAGATACACAGTCACACAACATTTAGGAAACACAGATGGAGAGTGAATTTTGATCACGTCAGACAGCGGCCTGAATATTATGTCCCTAAATAACCCGCAGGTATTAGAACATAATTCGTATAACCAAACCCTCAGGTTGGTTTTGCTACATTGCTACTCCACCTCAGTGGAACATCATTATTAACGGCTGGATTCCATATTCCACACCGCTATCACGGAGAAAAAGAAGCGTCTTCCTCGATCACGTTCAGAGACCCAAGAGAGAGAAAGTCCGTTGTAATTTTTCGCGCCTATTCCAACTTTTCTCGTGCCCGGAGACTGCTCGTCCAATGGCGTGCAAAAATGCTGAGTGGCTAGGCCATGTGGTTTCTCTCAATGTCCAGCGCCCAGCAAAACTTTCCGCGACATCCCAAGGTCGCGCATTTGTCGACCCCCTCTTCCCCGCAGAATTCACTGAGGAAAGGATTTTTTTCTTTTCTTCTACTGGCACATACAACATGGCCGACCCATCGCCATCCTCCCTCTCGCTGACCAGAAATGGCATCCTATCTCCCAGCTTGTATTTATTTTTCACCTTTCCGACCCTAAAATCTCCCAATTTTTCTCACGCCATCACAGACGGAAGTTCAAAACGGAATGATCATCGTTTACCGCGCCAAGGGTGGCAGCATCTCAGAAACAGCAGACTTCGTGGGCTGTTCTTGAGGTGCTGTAGTAAAGGTGTACCAAGAATGGACCACTAGTACACACACCGAGTACTTCCGGACGTCATCACTGTGGAGTCCAAAAGGCCATCGACCCCAGAGGAGAACGTCGACTCCTTCGACTAGTAAAGGGCAATCGAGCGTAAGAGTGCAGCAACTGACCACGCAAATGAACATTCGTGCACCCCATTTACGACTTCCCGATGACAGTAGAGAGAACTCTGTTACGCCTGGTACTCCGGAGTCGATGCTGCTTGAAGTTGCTCATGTTAACCCAGGTGCATCGGCAACGATGCCTGTAGTTCGCACGGGACTACCGTCATAGGACAGTGTAAGTGTGGGAAAAGATTGCCTTCTCTAACGAATCGAGGTTTCTACTCCACAGAAGCAACGGGCTGTGGCGGATATGACGTCAGACACACGAAAACCAACACCTGGACACTCTTGTCCTTCAAGTACAGGCCGGTGGTGGTTGTGCGCATGTCTGCGGGGAATGTTTTCCTGGTATGACCTGATACCACTGGATGGGTCCCTGTACGCCAATGGCTACTTGTCCATCCTTACTGACCACATGCATCCCTTCATGTTTGACGTTCTTCCCTGGTGGTGATGGTCTCCACCAATAGAACAAGGCGACGTACCACATTTCTAAGGGGTGCGTGATTGGTTCCAGGAACACAACAGCGATATCTTCATTCTCCCGTGACTGGAAATCGCCCAACCTTAATTCCATAGAGCACTTGTGGGACTATTTGGATCGACAGTTCCGACGTGCCGACCCACAACCACGTCATCTTCGGGACCTCCGTGCTCTGCTGCAGTCTAAATGGGCACGTGTGACTCGAGCTATCTTCTGGGGCCTCATTACGTCCATGCCACGCCGTCTCGCAACTGTCATCTGGGCCAAGGATGGTTATTCCCATTATTATTAGGTAGGTCGTCACATTATTCTGATACGACTGTGTATATATACGTAACTTGCCGCACGTTGGCGCAAATAGAAAATAATAGCGCCCGTCAAGTTCGTGTACGTCTCTTTTTCTCTAGAAACCGACAAATATATCTACAGTGGGCACGACAGCACAAAAACTGAAACCTTAGTGACTGGAAACAGGTCATCTGATCCGATGATTCACATTTTCAATTTATACACGTCGATGGACAGGACAGACTATGGTATCATCATCAGGAATTGATATATCCCAGCTTCCCACCGTTAACTCTAGGAGCTGATTCAGGTGGTGTAGTGGTCTGCGGTCTTTTTCCATGTCAGGCGTTGGGTTCAATACGTCTGAAACAGCATTTAGATGCCACGAGGTATCATTGTGCACAAGGCACACTCGTGAATATGCATGGTGTTTCCTGATGGAGAGGTTTACTTCCAGCAGGATAATGAGCCATGTCACAAGGCTCAGCTCTGATCGTTATACAGTGGTCCTAGGAGCATGACAGTGACAGTAAAGGGCTGAAATGGCTCCAACATTGGACAGAACTCAATCAATTCAACACAGGTGGGATGAGATATTCAATGTCATCCTACATGAGTTCAGTTCGGTTAAGAGAGCCCAGGAATCCATTGATTCGCGAACAGTGCGAATCGGTGGATTCCAACTACCTAGCGTTAGCTGAACAACCTAGTGGAGGTTTAGTAGTGGTCTGAGGTCTTTGTTAATGGTAGGGATCGGGTTCGTTAATACGTCTGGAACATCATTTGAATGTATCTTAACATCATCGTGGACCAACCACACACGTGCATGTGCGTGGTGTTTCCTGAAGCAGACGTCTGCTTCCAGCAGGATAATGCTCCATGCCACAAGCTCGCAACGTTACACCGTGGTCCCAGGAGCACGACAATGACTGCAAAGTTTCGAAATGGCCCCAACAGTCGACAGATATTTACCCAATTGAACGCATGTGGGATGCGATTGAGAGGGCCATTCGTAACATACACTGCTGGCCATTAAAACTGCAGTACCAGGAAAATTGCATCCCAGGGGCTCGAAAGTTGGCAGAAGGTCAGAACACGGGTGCACATGTAAATGATTAACTGGGCAGCACACATGGAAACCATGTGGGACAGTAACATCCCCTGCAAGTCGTATAAGAGGGGTGAACAAGGGGCCGGTGTTAAGCTCGAAGTGTGCTTGCTCGCCATTCCTGGAAACGGACAGCTGCAGCATGCCCTGTGGAAGACAACGGCAGCCCTACCAACAAGCTTCCGACTTCGATCGCAGGAGAATGGTAGCATATCGTGGATTGTGGATTATCACTGCGATATATCGGAGCTCGTATGGGACGGCATACGGCCACGGTGGGGAGAATATGGTGTCAGTGTGTAGCTGAGGAATGAGCACACCAACGTGCGGGATCACAATATCTCGTCATACCACCGAACGAGGGGACCGACATCTAGTGCGCATCGCTCTGATGGATCGCACAGCCACGTCGACCACCGTAGCTCAGTAGTTTGGGTGTGTGGCAAAACACCTAGTCTCCACATGGACGGTTCGACGTCGTCTGCAGTCTGCAAGAGCTAGGCATTTTTGCACGCCGATCATTGTTTCGGCTACCTTTGACAGTACAGCACCAGCGTCTGCTACTGCAATGGTGCCAAGAACGTTTTCCATAAAGTGCCATTTTTGCATTTTAATTTCAGATTTTACCAGCAGCTTTCACAAGCGTCGCACATGAACACATTTTTATTTTCATCGTAAGAGTTTTGCCACTTCATGTGGTACCATATCATGCAAAAGCAACATTGAACCCACTAAGCTCCACTTCTTTTTTTTTGATATCCTCGTTATAGTTTTGTCCAAATTCGCCATCTCAGTTATCGTCTTCTATTTGCATGGGCTTGTTGATAAAAACTGTACATATGAGCTATTTCTTGTTACATTTCAGTTACATCAACTATTACGTATTACGCAGTTACTACTTGCTGGTGATAAATTCGTGATACCTTAGTTACTTCGTTACAGACTAAAATTAATTAAAAACTGGAACTGAAGTGTCTATTTGAATCCCAACAATCATTATTATCATTCGAAATCAGATATTGTAGTTTAAATTATGGAAAAAAGTTATTTTTTAAATCAACATTAAATCCTGAAAAAACTAACTCCTCAAAGCTAAGGATCATGCGTCCGTCGCTAAGCATTGCTGATAAACGACTTGCAATTTTATTTTTAAATTAGACAGTAATCTAATCAATAAGTGGGTTGAATATTGTTTGCTTACCTCTATTTTCCTTCTTGAAATCCGCTCTTCTACTTGGTATACTAAACATCATCACAAAAGACAGTTCGAATCTCGCCACACGTTGAATAACTTTCTCTGTGGTACGAACAAAACAACTTACTGACGATTTTCGGATTTTAGAAACTGGACATCTGGATTGGAGGTTTAACGATAACCGTGAGCAACTCAGTGAGCTATAAGCAGTCACCCGTCCCTTATTTATGGCCACTGGTTCCAGAGAAGGGAGAGAGCCAGCGTCGTAAGACAAACAGAACATCCATTCCTCACGGGATTCAAACTCAGCCCCATCTCGAACGAATGATCAGAAGCCATCGCTTAGAACCACTGAGCCCACCGGGACGGCAAAGTGGATATCTGCTGCCATTTATGATAAAAAGTTGAAACTAATTAGACAATAGTTACTTTACAAACAGCCGCTTACGCTCTATCGCGAATTTACCTATGTCATGAAATTACCAATGTTTACCCTATGCCATTTTTAGAAATCACACACCACTTTCTTTGCACCTTTCTTTGGATTGCTATATACAAATAATTTTCAGAAAGGGCAACTACACTATATTGACAAAAGTCACTGGACACCCCTTCAAAAGCAAATGAACGGATCCGCTGCGTTGTCAAAATGCGCGGTACAGCTGCAAACGGTATAAAAACCAGCCTGCGGTTGACCGCGACCATATCGCACCGTGTGGTTCAGTGAAAATGTCGTGGCGGGAAGAGAACTGACTTTGAGAAAGGAAAGATTGTTGGGTGTTATATTTGTGGGTTGTCCACAAGAGAACCCAGGAGGGGTTTAAACGTACCCAAGTCAACTGTTTTGGATGTATTGAATAAGTGGAAGACACATGGCGTGCCTGAAGCAGCAAAACGTACCGGCAGACCAAAGAAAATCAGTGATAGAGGACGTCGACGCCTCAGGAGAGTCGTTACAGCTAATTGACGGAGCGCTGCAGAAACCTCAGTGTACAGGTGAGTAAAAATGATGGAACCTCGGTATGTACACGTACCATTCGCAGAGAACTTCATTCCATGGGTTACCGTGGTCGTGCGACTGCTCATAAGCCTTTCATCTCCACTCGGAATGTTACTCGTCGTTTAGCATGGTGTAAAGAACATTTGTCGTTGGACCGTAGATCAATGGAAACGGGTCCTATGGACTGATAAATCTAGATACACGATCTATCAGTCTGATGGCCATGTGTGGGGTATGGCGGCAGCCGGGAGAACGCTTGCTATTTACCGCAGTGTACTGTTCCTACGGTCAAGTTTGGAGCTTGCAGTGTTCTCGTGTGAGGTTGTTTTTCGTGGTATGGTCCCTGCCTGTTGGTTATCGTGGACAAATCTGTTAAGCAACACGTCTACCTCTATATTCTGAACAGTTATGCCCTACCAACTCTGTGGTAATACTATGGAACCGAGCCTTGTTGGTACCAGCAAGATAATGCACCAAGCCATAAAGCACGGACTATTACGGCGTGGTTTGACGATAATTCCGTATCGTGTGTGGACTGGCCAGCACAAAGCCCTGATGTTAATCCCATAGAGCACCTATGGGATGAATTAGAGCGCCGCCTAAAAAGTTTGGAATCAAGGCCTACTACTAAACAACAGTTAGCGGCAGCATTATCTACTGAATGGAAGCGCATACCTATCGCTGTGTTCCAAAACGTTGTCGAAAGCCGGTCTCGAAGGGTCAGTGCATGTATTAAGGCCAAAAGTGGACTGACACCGTACTAATGTATGTCAATAAATGTTATGTTGTGTCTCTCTTGTAGGTTTCCGGTGACTTTTGTCAATATAGTGTATATACCCCTCCCAGAACGGAATCACTCGTGGAGGCATCTTAACAATACGAAGCAAAATTACGAATGCTCTTAAAGAGAATGGCTGCTACTGCACGATAAACATGATTACGTAGACGTGACGCACACGATTTGCACATGACGCGCATTTTACTTTGTCAATATAAACGTGAATCAACTTCTGTAGTATCACAATCCCTTTCTTCTCTCTATTTAATCATCATACTACAATGTGTACTACAGAACAACTTTTTACACATGTACACTTCTTGATAATTTACTCTGCCGACGCCTCGAAACAACGGCGAAGATAAGCATGTCCGGTAAGTAGCGTTTATTGGGAGTTTGCACTGTAACATATGATTTTTAATTCCATTTTGAAAATAATTAAGTTATTTTAAGCACAAAAATCACAGAGCGGCAATAAATTTACATCCAAAGAGTGGAAAAGCGGTGAATATACTAACGCACACCAGATATGCATTTTTGACGATGATTTCAACATTGAACGAAAAAAATGTTTTGCAAAGAGGTCATGTTTTTCAAACAACGGTTCTATGAAAATAAATTGGAATTCTCCAAAGAAATTCAAATGAGTGTAATAAAAGATTTGACATTTCGAATCCGACTTCAAATTTATAATCGACTTCTTTCCTTTCGTTACGAACTCCGCATCGCCGAAAGAGGTTCAGTTTACTTTAATTGTACGCAAGAATACAAAAAAGAATTCTATCGTACAACTGAAGAAATAAATTTGGATAAATTATAATGTTGAAATAAGAACCTTTCCCTCTGTTATTTTCCAAATGTCAAGCGCAAAGTGATACGACAATACGTTTCCTTCTAGTCGCATTCTGTTTTACATTTGTGAAACATCAACGTCTCAAATTTCCTGTCGATAGTAATATATTAAAGTGGTTCCTGTCACTTGCAATAGAAAAGGAAGTTGAAGGACTTCCATTCAGTTTTACTTATGTTAGCATTTACTAAAATGTGCGTTTATTTTTATTTACTATATATTTTTTTCGGTAGATTTTCCGTCTGAAAGCTTTCAGTTAATTTCTGCATTACAGGATCGTAGTTATTTTTTGAAATCAGTAGCCTGCACTTTTTGACCCCGAAAAAATTCTTAAATAACACACAGGACGTACACGGTCGTATTAGAATAATATGACCACTCCCGGAATCACAGTGTTCCCGCCGAGGTGTGTCACGGTCGACCACACGGAGATATAAGCGGCTGGCCAGGACAGAGGAGCCATAGTGCGTTACGTGAGCACAATGAGCAGAGGTAGTGATTTGACGGACGTTCAAAAAGGAATAATCATCGGCTACCGCTCCAAGGGTGGAAGCATCTCAGAAACAGCAGACTTCGTGGGCTGTTCGCGAGTTGCTTTAGTAAGGGTGTTATGACGTCGGGAGGCACACCGAATACCTCCCGACGTCATAACTGTGAAGCCTCAAAGGCTATCGACCTCAGAGGAGGTCGTCGCCTCGGGCGACTGGTAAAGGGCAATTGACGTGCAACAGTGCAGCAATTGAACACGCAAATGAACGTTGGGGCTCCCAGGTACGTGTCCCCGATAACAGTAGAGCGAACCCTCTTGCGCATGGGTCTCCAGAGGTTTCTACTCCACAGAAGTGACGGGCGGTGGCGGATACGGAGTCAGACACACCAGAATCAACTCCAGGATAAGCTTGTCAGTCAATCGGTCAAGTACAGGCCGGCATGGCAGTGTGCGTGTCTGGGGGATGTTTTCTTGGTATGATCTCACACCCCTGGATGGCGACCTGTCCATTCTTGCTGACCACATGCATACCTTCATGTTGGACGTTTACCCTGGTGGTAATGGTGTCTACCAACAGGACAATGCGTCGTGTTACGTCGCTAAGGCGATGCGGACTGGTTCCAGGAACACGACAGCGATGTCTCCGTTCTTCCTTGGCCGACGAAGTTGCCCGATCTCAACCAAATGGAGCACTTGTGGGACTATTTGGAACGACAGATTCGACGTGTTGATCCACAACTACGTCATCTCCGGGACCTTCGGTCTCTGCTGCAGTCCAAATGGGCACGTCTTCCTCAGACAACCTTCCAGGACCTCATTGAGTCCATTCCACGTCGTCTCACTGCTGTCATCTGGGCCAAGAATGGTTATTCCCATTATTAGGTAGGTGGTCATATTATTCTGATACGGCTGTGTATATAAACACCACCAAGTCATTATAATTATACGCCACAGCAAAATGAACGTCGATTAAATAATGTGCAACACACTATGTAGACAAAAGTATTCGTTCTCCGAGGTGGAAAGGAAACAAGATCATTTGCTAACCAAAATTAGTGCATAGTCGGCCAATCTTTGGTCGTTTTGATTACAGAAGTCCTTCTAGGCATACTTTCTACGTGCTACCGGTATGTCCCAAAATTTTCCTCCATTCCTTTTGCAAAGCTTCTGCCAGAGCTACAGTAGATGAAGGTCTCTTAGACCGAGATCGGACTCGGCGTTCCAGCTGTTCCCATAGATGTTCAATTTAATTTAGACTGGGTCTTTGGGCAGTCCAACCCAACACTTGGACGTCCTGTTCCGCAAATCAGACCTGGAAAGATCTTGTACTGTTGACTGATACGCTCGATCTTGATAAAACCGGAAAAGATCTATGCGGAAGTTCTGCTACAGCGTAGATAATACGAAATTGTTCACAATGTCTTCATACAGGCTTGCCGTTAGGATGGAGGGCAAGAGAGCCAAAAAACTGAGTCCTTCCCATCAGAAGCAGCCCCACATCATCAAATATCCCCTCCAAATTTGACTGAAAGTAAAATCCAGTCTGCTTAACGGCATTCCCCAGGCAAACGCCGTGGGAAACATTTAGTAGCGTGATTCGTTATTGCAGATGACCCTCTTCCACTCTTCTATTGCACACAAACGGCGAGCGAGACGACAACCCAGCAGTCGTTATCTGTCATTTCCTGTAGGGATGTTGAGCTTGTCAGCCGCGGATCTAACATGGTACCCGTGAGCATGCAGTTCCCGACGAACTATTGTGGTGCAAATAAGTGTTCGAGTGGCTCCTGCGACATCCCCGGTAAGTTCTGTAGGGTAGGACGTACGTGCTTTCTTCGCATTCTGCACTAAGCTTCGATCCTCGATCACTCGGCTTGCGCGAGACGGCAGGGCGCGGTTTTTTTATAATGGCACCATCTGCTTTCCATCGATGAAAGACATCAGCGACAGTGGATTTGGAATTGCACAAGACAGAGGCAATGCAACGCACTTATTGCTTACACAGGTGGCCTCCAACCACCATGCCGCTTTCAAAATTTACCAGCTCAGCTCCGTACGGCGTAGTTGCTTCCAAGATGGTCTAATAGGTGTACCAACGTTTCCCTTTACACTGAGTTAGCTTTGCATTAGAAACACCTACCTAATAACGCGTCGGTCCACCTTTCTGTGCAATCACGGATCGCAGACGACCAGGAACAGATTTAACAAGACGTCGAACATCTTCCATGCGTAACTTGACCCATGTCCGTTGCAGCAGCTCCGTCAGTGTTACGCACATTCCGTGGAGTAGGGTCAGCAGTTTTCACACCCCATTCCAGAATATCCCACTAATGTTCACTTGTATTACAGTCAAGGGAGTTTGGGAGCCAAGGTAATGAGACGAATTCGTTGTCATGTTCCTCCAACCACTCAGTAGTTATACGAGACCGATGACACGGTACGTTGTTCTGTTGAAAGATGACACTGTAGTCCGGGTAAATTTCCTGCAGATGTTGATGGACATGGTCCGCTAACAGGTCCCTGTAGCGTCTACCATTCAGTGATAACCAACGGGCCTAGAGTTTGCCAAGAAAAAGCTCCCAAGACCACAACAACACATCCACCAACATGTTGAACCCCAACTGTGCAACCAGGGGATAGGGCTTCATGCTATTTTCGCCATATGCAAACCCGACCATCACCATGGTGTATCAGAAAACGGGACTCGTCAGTTCAGATGACTTTTTTCCATCTGTCGAGTGTCCATTGCCGACGTTCCTTGGTCCATGCGAGGCGTTGTTTGCGATGACTGTGCGTCATCATGGGTATCCTCGTTGATCTCTCGCTGTGAATTCCCAGGCGAAGCAAGGTTCGGCATGGGGAAACAGGTCGAACTGCACCGCTGTTGTACTGGTGTATCAGCTGAGGGAATGTTGTACGTCGTTGCTGAAATACCAGTTGTGACACTCGAAGTTCACCTCTGGGATCAACCGCGCGTGGCTGACCAATATGAGCCCTTCTGTTGGATGTCTGTGCATGGTTAATCCAGTCTTAGTACACTTTTGATACAGTAGTAAGGGAGCAGCCAATAAGTGTGGCTAACCAATGTGAGCCCTTCTGCTGGATGTCTGTGCATGGTTAATCCAGTCCTGGTACACCCTTCATACAGTAGTACAAGAGCAGCCAGCAAGTGTGGCTGACCCCTTCTGCTGGATGTCTGTGCATGGTTAATCCAGTCCTGGTACACCCTTGATACAATAGTACGGCAGTAGCCAACACGTGCGGCTGACCAATGTCAACCTTTCTGATGGATGTCTGTGCGTGGTTAATCCAGTCCCGGTACACTATTGGTACAGTAGAACGGGAGCAGCCAACAAGTGTGGCTGATAAATGTGAACCCTTCTGCTGGATGTCTGTGTATGGTTAATCTAGTCCTGGTTCACCCTTGATACAGTAGTACGGGAGTAGCCAACAAGTGCGGCTGTTTCCGAAATATTGGCACCTGCCCTCTGGGCCCCAATTATACGGTCCCGGTCTAATTGCCTTAAGTCACCACGTTTCCAGATTACTGGCAAACGTTTATTGATTATATTCAGAGCACAGGTGTGCAGAATTTATATAAGCCGCACGTGACATTGGCATCACGTGGTACTTCTTTGTCGCTCCGAATACGTAAAACGTGAGATGTTTCTAATGCAAGGCTAACTCAGTGTACACTGAAGAGCAATTGAATTAGAGACAGCTGGCGTTATGCAAATGTGGCGCTGTGGGCGGCCCTGTAAACGGAAACGACATGACGTATGCAGCGATCCGACAATATAAGGAGTGATGCGACGAGAATCAGTAAGAGTCTGACGCAGTATGGGTAAGACGAAGGACCTAAGCTCATTTGATCGTGGGCAAATTGTCGGGGCCCGACGAATGGGTCACTCCATCTCGGAAGTCGTGCAAGCACTGGGATTTTCACGAGCCACTGTGCCACGGGTGCACCGTGAGTACATCGAATCCGGTAAAACCATCCCTGCAACGGCCAACTGCGCCGTGGACAACAGCGTGTGGATGAGCGGGGTCATCGTCGGCTAGCTCGCATTGTAACAGCGAATAGACGGGCCACAGTGCAAGAAATTAATCGGCAATTTAACGCTAGTGTACAAAAACGTGTAAGCAGCCACACCATCCAGAACCGTCTCCTCGCTATGGGGTACAGAAGCCATCGTCCCACGAGGGTACCGCTTCTGACCGCACATCACAGGGTGTAAAGATTAGCATGGGAGCGGGAACATCGCCACTGGACCTCTAGACATGTGGGAAAATGTTGCCTGGACCGATGAGTCGAGATTCACGTTGGTACATGCGGATGGCAAGATACGAGTACGGCGCAAACCACATGAAGCGAAGCATCCTTCTTGCCAGCAGGGTACGCTTCAAGCTGGTGGGGGTGGCATTCTCGTCTGGGAACTGTTTACGTGGACTGAAATGGGACCCCTGGTACGTGTGACATCGTTCCTCACAGGTCAACGTTACCCGGATATCCTGGACGACCATTTGCTCCCGTTTGTGCGTCTTCAACATCCCACTGGGGACCTCATCCTGCAACAAGACAATGCACCGTACCATCGCTCCCGAATTGTAACCGAATGGCTGGATGAACACTCTACCAAAGTGACCTCGCTTCATTGGCCAGCTAGGTCACCTGACCTCAATCATATCGAGCAGATCTGGGATGCCATCGAGAGATATGTTCGAGGCTCTTATCCCCTCCATCAAATCTTCGTGAATTGTGGGAGCTTATTCAGGGGTCGTGGATCCGTATAGCTTCCCAACGCTTCCGGTGTCTTGTCGAGTCCATGCCGAGACGAATCGCTGCCGTCATCAGGACGAAAGGTGGTGACTTCACGTTACTAGACAGGTATCTCTAATTCAATCGGTCTTCAGTCTATATAAACTACGTTATGGAAAAGTACATAATGCAATAAATTTTCCACAAAATGCATGTTCGTTAGTAAATACAGAAGCTCTCAAAAATTAATTTTACTGATCTTCTGCAGATCAGTCTATGGATTAATCAAAAATTAATCCATAGACTGATCTGCAGAAAGTTTGCTTCTGCAGATCAGTCTATGGATCGCAACGACATCTACGAAGAGGAAGAATTCACTTGAAACAAAAGAAAAGGTGTTTCGAACAAACGCCTACGAAATTTTTGATCAATCATTCAAACACGGAAACCAAATCAAACAGATGTTAGAGTGTCATGTCATAGGGGGTGCTTTCAAAAATGGATGTTGAAATATGGTGTGCAGAAGGGCCTTAGAGCGGCTTAGCGGCCACTACTTTTGCAGGCTTAACGACGCTAAGGCACTACTGCTGCAGGCTTAGCGGCGATAAGGCACTACTGTTGCAGGCTTAGCGTTGATAAGGCACTACTGTTACAGGCTTAGCGGCGATAATGCACTACTGTTGCAGGCTTAGCGGTGCAAAGGTATTTTTCGTAGTTAGGTGGTTGCAGATGATGTGAAAACATTTTTTAGATGATCATATATTCGAAAATAGCGAAACCTTTGTTTTATATATACAGTGATAACCAAAATATCCGTATTGCAAGGATGAGATTAAACCGTCGGATCACACAATAGGACACCTCACGGACCATACGAGTAAAGAGAATGTTGTTTGTTTCTGTTTCAACTTTCACTGTGAGCTACTAAGGGCTATATTCCGTTGGCCGTCCCTAATTCAGGGCGGGGAGGCACACCACCCGTGCTTCATGCGGATTCATACCATTAACCAAAAACCTACACCACTGACCACCGGGATATCGTAAAGAGAACTCCAGACGGTAGTCTTCAAAATTATTTTATTGGTCCGAGAAAAAGACTGCTAAGAGACACTATGCAGTCATTAGTGCTAAGTGATAAAAGTTATGCGTGCGAAAAAATTTTTTGTACTGAGCTACCCTTTCCCTTATTCGTTCAGAATAACACAACACATATCTTCATTTATCTCAAAATAGGAAAAAGGCTTATTAGTCACACTGAATAGATGTGACAATATCATTTATATTTATTCAATGTGACTGTATTAGTTATGTCTATTCAGTGTGACTCAATCACACTGAACATTTTGAAATCGTGTGAAAAACTGTATACTTTCAGGATGTGACTAAAAAACGGTTGTTGTTTTTTCCTTGATTAAAATTTGCTCAAATTAAACTATTTCAATAAAACTATTTAGTAATAAATTTTTTATAAAATATACTGAACAGTAGAAACAGCAAATCAGAATTCACAATGCTTTTAAAAACTTTGAGTCTTCTTTTCAAGACATTTTTACTTGATCATTTAGTTCACCGCTAAGGTACCTTTTTAATTAGAACTACATCACTAATCGTGTGCAATGAGTAAATATTTTGAGCAAAAAAAAAATGAATAAATAAAAGAACGTGTGCTATTATCGAACATTTATTAGCATATCAAATTTGAAAACTATGGGCTTATGGTGACCAACAGTCTGCTTGTCATGTAGACTTTCCGGGGTACAAAACGAATCCTTTGAATTTGTCTTTTAGTAGCGATGAAAGAATTGCAAATGAAAATATCCGCTTGTAGTCTTTCCAGAAACGTGAATTGCAGTACTAGAAAATTCACGCAAAATGTCACTTACAAGGAAAAGTATCTGAAGAAAATATAACTGTTTTACGCTCGGACGTTTGCAAACGGAAATGTGATTTTAAATAGAAATAAACACTTGCGCACTTAGTAGAAAAACTTTGCATCACTAGCAGCAGGAATTATATATACAAGGTGTGTCAATAAAGTTCCTTGAATGCTATCATAACGCGTGAAAGGAAATGTTGTGAAAGGTGCGGTAACGTGCACGGCGCATTCAAGTATTTGAACGAACATGTCCATAACTTTCTCCGAGCTGGGAGAACGGCTGTGGCAAAAAGGGCGTGGTGCTGGTACACGTTTTCGGCGAGCAAAAATGAAGCAAAGAACCAATGTTAAATTCTGTTTCTAATTGGGTCAGTATTGCGTTGAATATCATTATCTCCAACCATGTTCGCCTGATTTAGCACCGACTGACTACGTTTGTTTCCCCGATTGAAATTAGCACTCAAAGGTAGCTCCATCACGGAATGGAGTTGTTTTTTTGTGAATGGGAATCATTCTGTTGGTTATTTTACCACAAACCATGAACTTTGAAATGTACCTCTACGTTCTGGATACTTCTGCCCTACAAACAATGTGGCAAAATTATGGAAATGATCGTTGTCTCTTACAACAGATCGAAGTCCCTGCCACACTGCACGGCATGGACTGGTTTCTTGAAAATGAGGTAGAATTGTTAGACTGTCCGCTTCAGAGTTCTTATCTGAATCCCATAGAATACCTCTGAGATGAACTGGAGAGACGGATACGAAATTGGCTACAACATTTTTCGCGCTCCACACTGGCAGTAGCCTCGCAGGACGAATGGAGACCATTCCTGTGGAGACCTACCAGAAATTGGTTGATGGTATGCCTCGACGTGTTGTTGCTGTCACACAAGCAAAAGGTGGACCGACTAACTACGAATTGCGATAATCAAGCCACTTGTACCAAAACATTGTGTTGTCCGAATATTTTTGAAAATATAGTCTACCGGTAGGATATCATGCTCACAAGTAGACACCGAACTTTATCTAACAGCAGTGTGAAAAAGTCACATAGACGATGGCTAGCAACAAATATAGAATATTGCTATAAAGGCAGTGCAGCTGTTTGTTTATTGTTTATATCGGCATTACCCACCATTCTCGATCCACTGCTGGATGAAGATATTCCTAAGTCTCTTTCACAACTCTGACTTGGGCAGTTCTCTTCCGTGTCCCTCCAGCATGCCTGAGAATTTCATCCGGCCATCTTCCACGTGGTCTTAGTCTGGGTCTTTTCATATCCCTTGGAAACCAGCCCATTGTTTCAGTTATCCAACGGTGGTCAGTTCTTTTAACAATATATCCAGCCCACTGCCATTTCACGAATTTTACCTAGATCATGATGTCGTCAACTCTTGTCATTTTTGCTGATCAATGAGTTCCTTTTCCTATCTTTTTTGGTTACACTGAGCATGCGACTCGCGATGCTTCTTTCAGTTGTTCGCAGCCTCTGTATATTTTCGGAAGTTAAGGTCAATGTCTGTCATCCATAAGTTAGAACTGGAAGAATGCACTGATTAAATACTTTTCTTTTAAAACATATCGGTAAATTGCTGGAAGATTGTACTATTTCTTTCGAATGCACTCCAGCCAACACTTGTACGCCTACTTATTTGATCTTTGATGTGGCCCTTGCTTGATGCTTACTGTCAAAGGTAGATGCAGACATCAGTTATTTCTAAATTTGTCTCACCAACCATCAACCTCTAAACTTAGTTGGGAAGTCATTTGGGGGGGGACTGGACATAACTCGCCAGGCTGGCCAAGCCGCCCAGTGGTACAGTTATGCCGCCATTGATCTCATAGACGATGGCTCGCAACAGTCATCGTAGCCACTTCAGTGAGAACAGGACAAACCAGTAGAAGGCGAGATTGTCTACGAGATGCTGTACTAGGTAGGTGTTTCCAAGAGGTATGGCCAAACTTCGGGAACTTGTTCTGCTGCCGATTCTGATGATTAAAAAAATGTAATACACAGGGTGTTTCAGAAAAGATTGAAACAAGCTTTCATCTCTTCAACAGTTAATCACAGATACATACTTTCAATTAGAAAAATGCTCAAAATAACGTAAAGGCTTACGACATGGCAGTAGTACCCCTGTAGGTGGCATTGGCGTTAAAATAAAAAGATAAATTTTTATACAGCCTTCGCAGAAAAATTTTTTTAATCAAACAACGTTGTGCACTGTTTTAATTAATCTAAAAAAAAGACCACGTTGTTCTACTTGCAAGAATTGCAGAGATATTCGCGATGAAAATTGTAAAAAATGTATTTTCTGGAGCCAGTTTACTGCGAATGGTATCTTGTTTCGCTGCATGGCTCTGAAGCACTCAAAGCGACTAAGGGAAGGCTACCGTGCGTGCAGAAAACTGCTGCAACCGAATGTCCATTTTTTACAATTTTCATCGCGAATATATCCGCTAGATTTGCAAGCAAAATGACAGGTGTGTGTGTGGGGGGGGGGGGGGGGGTAGATTAATTAGCACACTCCACAATTTTTCTTGATTGAACATTTTTTTCTGTGAAGGCTGTATATTTTTTTATGCAAGTGCCACCAACAAGGGTGTAATTGCTATGTCGTAAGTATTTTTCTAATTGGAAGTATGTATTGGGGGTATGCATGAGTTCTAGCCGTTTTTGTAGGCTCCAAAGAAAGGAAGAGAACACTGCAAATAACGTACTTAGGATTTCACGTAATTGCCATCATTCTGTATGACCTCTTGCCATCTGCCTATGAGTAGGTGAATCCCACGCCGGAAAAACTCCTGTGTTTTAGAGTAAAAAAGTCATGTAATGCCGTTTTCACATCGTCCACATCATCGAAGGTTTTGAGAGCGAAGGCGTTCTGTAATGATCGAAAAAGGTGGTAGTCCATAGTTTCCAGGTCAAGGGAATACGCCGGGTGAGATAACACTTCTAAACCAAAGTCCAGTAGTTTTTGCGGAGTGATTAAAGCAGCATGACGTTTGGCGTTATCATGATGAAGGACCACGCCTTTGCGATTGACGAGTGCTGGCCGCTTCGATGTCAGTTCTTCTCGTAATCTGTCCAACTGTTGCCAGAAGAAGGCAGCATTTATTGTTCGGTTAGATGTCAATACCTCCCAGTGGATTATTCCTTGGACATCTCACCAAACACTCAACAAAACCTTTTTGGGATGCAGTCCTCCTTTTGAGGTCAATTGAGCAGGCTCCGCACCTTGGCACACAGTCCGTCGACGCTTTACATACGGTACAGTACACATTTCTCATCACCTCTTACAATTCGTCCCAAAAACGGTTCATTTCTGTGACGAGAAAGCAAAGAAACGCAGGTACGGATTCTCTCCTCTCGTTGCTTTGCAGAAAGCTGGTGCGGAACCCAGTTATCGAACTTGGTGATGAACCCAAGCCAATGTATCCGTCTTTCGACTGTTGTTCTGTGTACCGACAACGTTTCCGCTGATACCTGAATGGTTGGATGTGGGTCACTTGTTATGGCTTGGTCCACATCCTCGTCAGAAACCACGTACGGACGTCCAGGACGTGGTTGGTCTTTACAGATTCTGTCTCCGTCCCGGAATTTCCTAAACCAACGGCGACATGTGCTATCATCAACTGCATCCTCTCCATACACTTGACAGATGTTGTGGCAAGCCGCGGCTGCAGTACTGCCTTTATCGAACTTGTACAGTAAACAATGTCTAATGTGCTCCTTATCGCATGCCATGTTACACCGCCCGTGATTTCCGTTACGAATGACTTACTCAAACAAATCTAGTGCCTCCGTATGTGTTGCAAATACATAAGCAGAAATTAACACTTATGTCCCCTGGTGGCCAAACCATTATTTACTAAACATTAGAAATTATATCAAAAAGATTTTCCATCTGGTGTTATATATGATATAGGAAGAATTTTTCAAATCGGAGTTTTAGAAGCAGAAATAACGCAGAAAACGCAATTTACCTTTGCGCCCCTAGCGGAAAGTCTATGATTTACTTGAAAATTTTGAATTTATATGAAAAACAGTTCGCGTTGGAAACACTATCCAACAAAGAAGAAATTTTTCAAATCGGACTCCTAGAAGTACAGATATTGACAAAAGTAAGATATTCATCTACGCCCCTGGCGTAGAAACCATGCATTATTTTAAAAAGAAAATGTTCCTAAAAGGTTAATCGACGTGAGTAGTATCGATCCACAAACAATTTTTTTTCAATCAAGACTTTAGGAGCTCATATTTAGCTGCAAATACATCAGAAGCGGATATTAAAACTTGCGTCACCTGGTGGCCAAACCATTTTTTATAAAAATTACAAATTATGTCAAAGGATTTCCCATCAGGAGCTGTATCCGGTGCAAAAAGAATTTTTCAAATCGGAGATTTAGAAGCAAAGATATAAGCGGAAACGCAATTTACCTCTATGCCCCCTAGCGGAAAGTCTACGAATTACTTGAAAATTTTGAAATTATATGAAAAACATGTCACACTGAAAACACTATCCCACAAAGAAGGAATTTTTCAAATCGAACTCCTAGAAGTAGAGATATTGACAAAAATAAAATATACATCTACGCCCCCTGGCGGAGAAACTGTGGAATATTTTAAAAAGAAACTGTTCCGAAAAGGTTTATTGACGTGAGTGGCATCGGTCCACGAAAGAATTTTTTCAATCGAGATTTTAGAAGCTCATATTTTATGGCAAATACATCAGAAACAAAAATCAACACTTACGCCCCCTGGTGGCCAAAGTATTTTTCACCAAGAATTAGAAATTATATGCAAAAGATTTTTCATCAGGAACTGTATCCGCTAAAGAAAACATTTTTTCAAATCGGAGTTTTAGAAGAAGAGATCTCGGGGAAAACGTAATTTACTTTTACGCCCCCTAGCGGAAAATCTATGTGTAATTTGAAAAAGTATCTATACCAAAAATACTCTACGACATAAATGAAATTATAAAATTAAAAGCATTTTTTCAATCGGATGTTTAGAAGCAAATATGTGGAATAAAACGCATTTTTAAATTCGACATCATCTGCATTGACGCCCTCCAGCAACGAAATTGAACATCGTAAAAATAAAACGAAATGAAGGATCATCATTCGCATATTTCAAGCTTCCCAATGCAAAAAGAATTTTTCAAATCGGACTAATAGTTGCAGAGATATCGTGTCTACAGACGCACGGGCAAACCGATAGCATAAGCACGATCTTTTTTTTACAAAAGACGTGTTAAAAAAGTAATGAAGCAAAAATACTAGTAGCTGTCAACTAGTTTTTCAGTTGATAGAGCAGTCAGCGTTCCCACTGCTCGAGCCGACCTTTTCTATCCTGTGCATGAGCTCAGGAAATTACCTAAAACACGTTCTGAACTTTCACAGGGACAATACAATAGAAATCTTTAAGCTGCTGTTTTGGAAGGTGCAGAAGCCATTTTCGTGTTTGATTACTTTCTGTCTGATAAATTACTGGACTCGAGAACTTCATTTCGACATGCTCTGTATGTATACATTGAGCCGCTCGTGCCTTTGTGTGTGTGTGTGTGTGCGTGTTTGTATAAAGAATTTGTCGATTAATAACGAGGAACAAGACACCAACTATACTTTTAATTGTAAAACTATGCTAGTAATCCGATTTTATTAGCCTAAAATTGCAATCGCGGTTTCCAAGCTTTCGCACATCAACAAGTAGAGGTGGGCTTAACAATGCTTTTCCTTTCACGGTAACAACGACGAGAATTCCACGGAAAGTAACTGTGAAAAAATCACTGTTTACATCAGGGGTGAAGGAGCTATCAAGAAGCGAGCCGATTGTAACAGCGATTTTGTCGCTGTTACAATCGGCTCGCTTTGAATTCCTTGTTTACGAGCGAACGAACAGCGAAAGCCAAAACAAAAATAATCTTAAGCGCGGGAAAAAAGGGAGACTGAAAGAAAGCTCACATCACCAGCGCTCTCTATGATGTTTCAACAGAAAAGGAGACAAATTGTTTAGATGTGGTGACATGCTAACCAATAACAGTGATTTTAGACTCCAAGCATTGCTCAAACATTCTTATCAGTAAATTTGGAGTTGTTATTTTTTTGTCACTGGTCGTAACGGTGACAAAATAAAGAGGATGTTCATACATTTTGTTTTAGATAAGAAATTACAGAAAATGAAAGGAGCTCAAAGAATTGAAGCTGGCAACAACATGCTAGATGAATACGAAACATCTATCGCAATTAAATATCGTCTGCTGAGAAAACAGCTCGCGTAAACAACCGTGGTTCGAAGGTTATATTTTTGCCCTTTACGAAGAGAAATATTCGTGCTCTGTTATTGAAGAAACGCTGTGAAAATCATGGAATTACCATTTCTAAATGTACAGGAAGCAATATTATTAATAATAGAGAGAAAAATTGTCAAAGTTGCTTTTAACAGGAAAAAGAACACCGAACGCATATCGAAAGAAGATACGTGCTTTTACGACTACAGTATTTCAGAAGTAAGGTCTCTGGTCTTAAAATAAAATCCGCCGACCGAAAGAGTAATTGCTAAGTTGTTAAAAAATCTCTGAATCAACTGTACCGAAGAAAATAAAGATTTGAATCTTAAAAAATATATATTATATATATAATGTTCACTGCCTTTTGCATTAGGCAATGGCTGAGCGCAGAACACAGTGCCGACTTCTTTATGAAAATCACTCAGCCGGAGATAAATTGAAATTTATTGTGATGTTGATGAAACAAGGATCTACCTAAACGACTGTAACAAACAAAGGTTGATTTACTATTTCAAAAGAGCAGAAAAAAACTTACAAACTTGGTTTCAAGAATCCAAAGGAAGTCTCAGTAAAGGACTCATGATTATTACAGGTTTCTCTTACAATGGGAAATTAAAGTTAAGAAAAGTTGAAAAGAATGTTAAAATAAGTTTTACATATCAGCAAAATAATGTTTTAACTCCTATATTTAAAGAGGAAAAACCATTCCTTTATCCACCCAGCCTTCAAAGAGTAGACGTTCATCAGGAAAAGGCTACCAGTCCGAATCTACCATTCTATTTCTTGAAATACAATGGTAGATTCGGACTATCCTAATGAAATTCTATTTCAAATAGTAGAAGTTCATCAGGATAAGGCTACCATCCGCTTCTACCATTCTATTTCTTGGAAAAATGAAAAAAGGAGGGAGGGTATATTTTGCTCATGTTCCTTCAAAGTCCCCATGATGTGTCACCAATGGACTATTGTGGCTTCGGACTGCTAACAAGAGTGCTTTCTAAACGCAAACCTGAAACTGTGATTGGACTATGGAAAGCAGTGGAAGAGGAGTGGAATAAAATACCACTACCGATTTTAAGAAATGTCCTGCCATCTTGGAAATCTAGACGTAGGTTCATATCCAACGAAAGATTTATCAGATAGAACATTTAAGAAAGAAATAATTTTATTTTAGAAATTAATTATAGTGCTGTAATATCGTTCTAAAAATGTGTGAACATTTAACAGTGACGTGATTTCCCACCCATCTCTATCAACTAGATGGCTTTCACAAAGAAAGTTCAAAGCAAAGTGTCAGCCTTCCTTGAAGAAATCCATCTGGTTGATGTGCGAAATCTTGAAAACTTTACTATTTTACGCTAATAAATTTGGATTGCTAGTACAATTTTACTACTGTAATAATTTACCCTTTGTGTTTTTTTATCAGTGTTGCTGATTCCTACATCTAAGAGAACACATAAACTGCGCCATAAATTAAAAGTAAGAAAAAGGAAGGTGGGCGACTACAAGATTGGTTTACTTTCCTCTGGGCGATTTTTAAAGTGGAAACTATCCCTGGTAACTTCTGTCTTGCAAATAATCCAAAAGGGAATTCCTAGAATTTCCATATAAAACTTTTCTTTATCCTACGGAAAAAGAAGATCCACTTCAGGCAGACAATGCGACTGGGTTCTTCCATGAACGCCCTTTTTCGAATGCCACTTCGACTATTTCTTAAAAGTCACAAAAATTCTTTTTATTTTTTGGGGCTTTATCTGCAAACTTTGTGGGTGTGTGTTGGGTATGTATGTGTTTCGCTTTTAAAAGACTGTTGCCACTCTGCTGATTGGTTTTGTTTTGCTATGGTCGAATGAAGGCCAAATGTTGCAAGCTTTACCTTCGCTAAAACGCTGAAAATGGCGTGAGAATTGCTCCGGCGAAAAAATCGATCTTTGCGCGTTGCTCTGGGATAAGTTCGTAAGTGTCAGCAAAATATGACTAAACCCGTTGATAGACCTGACATTGAAGGATTTGTTTTGTTTTTTTTCTTTTGAAATGCTTGGCGCATTGTTGATCACGCAGTTCTCCTGGAAAAAAGAGCCGACAGAAGAAATCGACGAAAATACACAGAACGGCAATTGAGTAATGAGACTGACATTTTTTTTTTTAATTCCGATACAGCACACGGATCGGGAAGACATGATTTTTGAAAATTCATTTATCAGCTATGCGGTGGCAATAGCGTTTGCGTAAAAATTGCGCAGATGATTACTTACTCTCTGCATGACGTCATTTGGTGGAAGAACACTGTCACACTCTGTCATGGAGCAGAGAGCACATATCAACTTCTGTTTGAAATTCGGTGAAACTGCATCTGAGAAAGTTGAATTGTTGCATGATGTGTACAGGGCTGATTGCCTATCTCGTATACAAATATTCCGATGTTGTGCATATTTGAAGGATGGGCGGGGGATTTGGAAAATGAAGAAAAGCCCAGACGCCTGATTTCAGTCCGCATGTCTGAACTCATTGAGAAAGTTCGCGAAACGATAACAAGTTAGTAAATTCATGCAATGCATTGATTATGATACGCTTTCCAACATACCAGAAATAATTACTGAAGTTATGGGGATAATGGCTGTGGAATATATCTTGCTCCTGTGCCCTCACCTTTGACCCCATTTTGATGATATTCAACAGAACCGGTTACGTGTACCTCCGGAACAACATCTTAAAGTTTTGTCTCAATCGAAGCACTTTTACATAAGTTATGACGCATAAGGGCAATGGAATGGATTGCGCTTCTATGTCCTGACCTTTGACCCCTTTTTCGATTATATTAAACAGAATTGGTTCTGTATACCTCCGGAACAACATACTAAAGTTTTGTCGTTCAATATCGCTTTATTAGACAACTAATAGTGTACAATAAAACGGGGGTATATAACACGGGCAAAAGGCCACAAAAGACGTGGACAAAATCACAGGCGTACACTTGAGGCATTGAGGAGAACAAAACATAAGAAAAAAGAACTATGGGCGCACAGGCCACTCTCTCAAATAGAGAGATATTTTGAGGAACATGAAATACACAGGATATTAAGCATGGCAAAAGTCCAGCAGGAGTCTGAGGGCTTACACTCTGGAAGATACTGGAATAATAAGAAACTGGTGTTAGCGAATAATGGTAGGAGAAGTCTGGATACTTATACATAGCACGTTTCACCCAACGCTCATAAACGCGGTAATAATCACCATAAGAAGCAAAGTCTTGTTGTGAAGGAGGATCTGGAGCAAGAGGCTTACGCCGCCGTCGGGAACGTCGAGCCGTAGAAGATGTACAAGTAAGGGAAGTACCATCAGCAGAAGTCGAGGAAGGCAACAATGGAGCATGATGAAGCACAGGTGAAAGAGCACTGGCAGGAACAATCGATGAGGCAGGAACAGTTGCTGAAGCTGATGGAAGGACGACAGGAACGACTGTAGAGAAAGATGACACGTCAGAAGGCAAATGAGCACACCGTGAGTCGGAGGATGCAGGTTCAATGGACACGAGAAGAGTTGCTAAGAGTGAAGAACTTACAGAGATGATCGGCATGAGAGAGCTGATAAGAGGCGGAGTAGGATCTTCGTCCGGCGACTCAGGAGTTGGCGAAGCAAAAGTGTCTAGAGAAAAAGGCCGAATGGAGACATCAACAGAAGACAATTGCAACCCAGAAGACACTATAGGGCTGTCAGTGGAGGGCCCTGTAGAAAATAGACCTGCTTGAAGGGAACACGGTGGTGAACATGAAGTTGTAGCAGGAACATTTAGGAGGAAGGACTCGGGGAGACGAGCAGGAGACGAAGCAGCATCAGCCGTCGGTAAAGGAAAATGAGATGACGTAGAATCTGGAGGAACAGAAACCGATAAGTTGCCCTGGGGCGGTGAGGAAGCAGGAGATATAAGGCAACTGGTAGAC
This sequence comes from Macrothele yani, assembly GCA_039090855.1. NCBI lineage: Eukaryota > Metazoa > Arthropoda > Arachnida > Araneae > Macrothelidae > Macrothele > Macrothele yani. The sequence continues at coordinate 49,359,991 of CM077004.1, forward strand.
GCTAGCTCCGTGGAGACGAAGAGCGGAACCATAGAATTAGAGACCGCAATCGAACATGGAGACAATGGACTGACAGGATCAGGAGATGACGGCGGAGAGGATGACTGAGGGCATTTCAACAAAATCTGGGCACAAGACGGGCTCGATGGAGACGTGCAAAGTGGTGTAGTAGTAACAGAAGGGATAACATCCAGGAGAGCTGTCGGTAGTAGATGATCAGGAAAATACTCTCCAGAGAAACACGTGAAGTAGAAGAATCAGGGGCCGGGAACAAACCACTCGAAACCGGAAGCTGCGAATATGTATAAGGAAGAGTCGACAAAGATGTGGATGATAAAGAAAAGTCACACGATTCCGGCAAGGCAGAAGGGCAAATGGAAGTCAAAAAATTCCGAGTTGGACACGAAGAACTATGGTGACCGGGCAATTTGCAAGAAAAACAATGATAGGCGGTAAAAACATTGACAGTGCGAGTGTGTGGACCGCAGATAACGTGGAAAGCTGTCAGACAGGAAACAATGGACTGTTCGTCAGGAAAAACGACAAGAGCTTGACGTCGAAAACTATAATAGGGACGATTCCCCTGATCGTCTGAAGCAGCAGGCAAAGTCTTAATAGGACCAATAACTAAACCACATTGAGAAAGGAAAGCATGCAATAAATCGTTGGAGAGTTCTTTTTTTTTTTTTTTTTTTTTTTGATTGAAGGTTTAACGACTACCGTAGCAACTCGATGGGCTATAAGCAGTCGCCCGTCCCTAATTTAGGGTCACTGGTTCCAGGAAAGGGAGAGAGCCAGTGCCGTAAGACAAACACAACATCCATGCCTCACCGGAATTCGAACCCGGACCCCTTCCGTGCGAATGATCAGAAGCCATCGCTTAGACCACTGCGCCACCGGGGCGGCTAACTGGAGAGTTCAGGAGGAACTGGAGATAAACTAACGAGAGTAGAGCAATGAGCAAGAGGAATTACGAACAAACTTTAGTCGCCGACTGAAATTGGAGAAGGCCGCCCCGGTGGCTCAGTGGTCTAAGGCGTTGGCCTCTGATCATTCGTCCGTAAGGGGTGCGGGTTCGAATCCCGGTGAGGCATGGATGTTGTGTTTGTCTTACGGCACTGGCTCTCTCCTTCCCTGGAACCAGTGACCCTAAATTAGGGACGGGCGACTGCTTATAGCCCATTGAGTTGCCCACGGCGGTCGTTAAACCTCCAATCAAAAAAAAAAAAAATTGGAGAAGAAAGAACCATCTCAACTTGAGCGCGATTAGAAAAATAAACCAACACCGAGCGAGGCTTTTGCGCGATCTGCGTGATGGCATCAGGTGGAACAATCTGATGGAGTGCTGAAGTGTAAGCTGTAAGTGTAGTATGTGGTAGCGCGGAATATTTTACTCGGAGAGCTGAAGAAGCAAAGAAAGACTTCCCCGGTGACGAGGAATCTAATAAATGAGCTGTTAAAACGGAGCCGGTATGAGAAAACCGGAAGCCCAAGGCAGTTGAGAGAGGATCCGAGGGGAAGGCAGTGACTGTGGGCGATGAGAGATTTTTTTTTTTTGATTGGAGGTTTAACGACCACCGTGAGCAACTCAATGGGCTATAAGCAGTCGCCCGTCCCTAATTTAGGGTCACTGGTTCCAGGGAAGGGAGAGAGCCAGTGCCGTAAGACAAACACAACATCCATGCCTGACCGGGATTCGAACCCGGACCCCTTACGAACGAATGATCATAGGCCAGCGCCTTAGACCACTGCGCCACCGGGGCGGCGATGATGAGAGATGAATTGAACTGTCAAGTAGTACATCCGGAGGAGGCGTCAGTGGTCGGAGAAAAGTAGTATACATAGTACAAATCAGGAACTGTAAAGCAAAGCAGCACAATCTCGAGAGCGTAAGACGATGGAGATGGCAAAAGGCACGTAAATGAGGCGGACGGTGGGAAGATGCGAGGTAATGATGCCACTGGAAGAACGACGAGAGACAGATGGAGCGGTAACGATGACGTCACCCAAGGATCACTATCAGAGGGTGACGAAAACGGGAAGGCGTGTAGATAACAGGAAGATAAGCACAGAAGGCACCTGAATAGAATGCTGGTGAGAAGACAGCAGGAAGTCAAGGCAAGTCACGATGGGCAGATGTAAACATGCCCACCGTGATTACAGTGCCTAGAAGAATTAGTGTGTCGTGCTCGCAGAAAAACTTGCTGCCCGCAATCATGAAAGCGGTAGATGGCGCTGCCATCGGATGTCACGTCGCTTTTCAGGGAGGAAGGACGACAAAACCGATATTTTATAAGCAGATAACTTAAGCATATACGAAATAATCGACACACCTCTTTCACCCCCCCCCCAAAAAAAAAGAACGAACGGGGTGCTCAAGATTCATTAATAAGGGTATCGTAGTTTAAGTTAAGCTTTTCTTTTTTTTTTTGATTGGAGGTTTAACGACCACCGTGAGCAACTCAATGGGCTATAAGCAGTCGCCCGTCCCTAATTTAGGGTCTCTGGTTCCAGGGAAGGGAGAGAACCAGTGCCGTAAGACAAACACAACATCCATGCCTCACCGGGATTCGAACCCGGACCCCGTTCGGACGAATGATCAGAGGCCATCGCTTAGACCACTGCGCCACCGGGGCGGCAAAGTAAGTTAAGCTTTGCATTGTGCTAACGTCAACATTAATGTTAGATATTTCGGAAGTTTTAGAGTCATACATGCAGGGCCGGCTGGACCATAGGGGCAAACGGGGCGGTCGCCCCGGGCCTCGCGCGTTTAAGGGGCTCAGCTCTTTAAGAAGAAAAAAATTAGTTCGAATTTTTTACAATTATTATTTTGTGTGTGTAAGTTTTCGGGTGCGAGGCTAAAAAGATGTTTCTTTCTTTTTTTAAGTTTTTTTGTTTGTTTGTTTCCAATCGCCCCGTTTCCGAATAGGTTATCGCTTTTCGCCGTACAAATCCGAAGATCTGTAGATTTCAAGTGATTATTGTAACGACCTCGATATTTTCCGAATTCATGAAATCGCAAATTTAATTTCATCATTTGGTGGCCCTTGCTTTTATATATTTAACAATTTGTGCGCAAACCAGATACTTAAATTTAAATAAAATAAAAAAGAACAATATCAAAGTTGGTTTCGGGCAACACATGGAGGCCATTTATTCAGTGACTTTAAAAACATTACTAGAAATTAAAAACAAATCATATATGAACGCGTAGAAAAGTTTAAAAAGTCATTAATTTGTCAGTTACCCCATTTTGCATTAAAAATCAATCACTAAAACATGTATCAGGAGAAAAAAACTATTTATATGAATTTATTACACTAAAATATTCGCAATCCAAAAAATTTCGCCACGCACGTAGCTTTTTGTCATTTTGTGAAGCAGTTTTTATACAATAAGTGAAAGTAAAACCTCAACCCCATATCCTCGGAAAGAAAATCGTGGATTTTAACAGTTTTTACTCTCTCTCTCTCTCTGAACTTTTAATGCATATTCAGGTCTTTTTCTTGAACTTAAAAAGCAAATGCTTCTTTGAGATAATCATTTTGCCTTTACGATAGTTTTCGTTTCGAAGTACTACAGAGGTGAAGCACATGTCAAAAAGGAAAAGTTACAGAGATAAATTCCGTCGGTGTACCTTAACTGGTAAAGCATTCAGCTCCGGAGCAGCGGGATGCGAATTCGTCGCCGTCACAGGCAGATTTGTGGGTTTCACATCCTGTGTATTCTTTACGGACATCTTTCTCGTAACAACTTTATTAAAATATGAGATTTATTTCTTAGTGCAAGCAATGAAATTTTGCTCCGGGGCCTTGCAATGAAATTTCGCCCCGGGCCGCGCAAAAACTCCATCTGGCCCTGCATACATGGATTGCATTATGCAAAAACACTGGAGACCAATATGCAGTTTACAATTACTGAAATATCAACTTACAGTATAAAGTAAAAATTAAAAAAAAAAATGTTTTGCCCCTCAAAATCTTACCGGAAAAAAAAGGGGGGGAATATTTTCTCAATGAGACATCGGCTTTATAATTTGCATTCCAATAATGTCTTAAAATTCAGTAACCTAAAAACTTTATAAATTATTTAAAAATGTACTTCATTTTTCAGCAATGAGTGACTAAATTTCTTGGTAAGAACATGGGATCAAAATAAATATTGAAACTTTCCATTTAGTTGGCTTTGAAAAGAAGCCTTTTAATGAGTTGAAAATGGAATACAAAAAAAGCGATTACTATTTTTAAAATTGGTCTATTTTCTAATAATATACTAACTGTAATCCATTTATAAAAATCATTCCTAAAAAAACTTTGCCTGTGATACGATAAACAATATGAATCATACTGGGCAGAAGTAAATATACAAAAACTGAATGTATATGATGACATTCTTTTAAAGAAAAATAATTATAATATTTTTCTTTACTTTTCTTCACCTTATAACAATTATGTGATTAAATTTGTTATTCAAATGGGTTTGCAGTGAAGAGAGGAAAATTCTTTTGCACCTTAAGTTAAAAGTTTAATAAGGTAAAAATTAAGAAGTGGGTGTTCATGGAGTCTGTCTAAATGGGATAATTCTATGCAGTTCCTGTAAACTATTTTTACCCTTAAAAATAAGAAAATTATTAATGTAGCATACACACAGGCGTAACATGGGGAAGGCACAGTAGGGCATGTCCCCCTCCCCCTTAAAAATTGGAAAAACTAATTAGTCGTTCGCCTTTTAAATGTATTTTAAATTTGGGAAAATAGTAGCTATGGCGTCAGGCTTGAGTAATGGTTTGTCTCGGCATGTTCGAACTTCCTTACCTTGAATAGTGGAACGATAATGCATCTCCATGAATTTAGATTCAAAGTGCAAGGCACATACAACACAACTTTCATCAAGTTTCTTATCAGCTCTGGGAATCGCCTTATCCCATTTGCTCAACATATCAGGAATTTTGGGGACAGCAAAGAGTGATATTTTATATTTGCAGGATTTATAGCCAGTGTTACATCCTGGCACAAAACAGCTGCTTTGCCTTTTCCGTTTTCTATGTTTTTCATTATTTGCTAATGCAGAATTTCCCAGTCCTTTCATAGCTGACATTATTTCCCTATGATCTTATAACTGTTGCAGTCGATTTCAGTACAGCACTTAAGTTTAACCACACAGTAGGTTTAACGCGTGACAGCCAATACTTAATCAACTTCTACATCTTCACAAATAAAAGGTTACTAATTTCGGAAATAAATTTCGTTATAAAGAATCCACAGTTGAATAAAACTAGCACACTAACAATCGAATAAGCCTATTGCGTTTTAGTGATCAACTGTTGAATTACCTAGTGCATTACTGTTATGATCGAGCTACAACGAATTAGCAAAGATATTGTCAAAAAGATTTCCCTCCACTAACCTTTGTTTTGTGAAAATTTGAAGTTTCGTAAGGCAGCAAATCCTTGGCAAACAAACTTCCCACCATTGAATAGCATGAAGCCGATGAAGCATCCTAACGTAACTTCCGATGCCAGCGCCCTCTGTCATTTCATGACGATTGGTCACAAAACCGTGAGGGACCTCTTATAGAGCACGTCACACTAATTCTTCTAGGCACTGTACCGAGATGAAACATGAAGGAATATCGGTATAAAATTCACTTACTGGTGCTGAAAAGTAGCTGGGAAGATTGCTGGCAGCCTATTACTTGAACAGGGTATGCAGGAAAGGAACAGCAGGCACTGGAACATGTACTTGGGCGCACACTTCAGAAACGCAGTAGGGTGTAGTCAGCAGGTAATATTATGATAAAATTCGAAGTAAACATGAACTTTCCGACTCGAAAAAGTAGGAGGAAAGGTAGCACATACCCTTATACACACACGGAACACAGAAATCGCGAGCAATGGGCTCTTTGACCGAGCAAAGTGGACAAAAATTGAGGAGCTCGAGAGGGCACGTCCAACGACAGTTTTGTCGCAATAGAAGTATTTTTAATCAAGTTATGAGGATAATGCCTGTGGAATAAATCTGGCTCCTGTGACCTGACCTTTCACCCAATTTCGATTATATTAAACAGAATTAGTTTAGTATACCTCCGGAACAACATACTAAAGTTTTGTCTCAATAGAAGCATTTTTCGTCAAGTTATAAATGTAATGGCTCTGGAATAAATCTCGCTCCTGTGCGCTGACTTTTAACTCCATTTCGATGATATTCAACAGAACCGGTTCAGTATACCTTCGGAACAACATGATAACTTTTGCCGCAATCGAACCATTTTTAAGCAAGTTATGATGCATACGGGCAATGGAATGGATCCCGCTTCTATGTCCTCACCTTTGATTCCATTTCAACCATTTTCAATCAGTTTCTTTCCCAGGTGGTACCCTAACACATACTAAAATTTCATCGAAATCGAACCATTTTTGTGCAAGTTATGACGCATAAGGGCAATGGAATGGTCCCGCTCCTGTGTTCTGACCTTTGACTCCATTTCGTTTTTATTCATTAGGGTTCGTACCCAGTGGTCCCCTACCGCATACTAACATTTCATCGAAATCGAACTATTTTTAGGCAAGTTATGGTGCATAAGGGCAATGGAATGGATCCTGCTCCTATGTCCTGACCTTTGACCCTATTTTTCCCATTTTCAATAAGTTTCTTTCCCAGGTGGTACACTACCACATACTAAAATTTCATCGACATCGAACCATTTTTACGCAAGTTGTGACGCATAAGGGCAATGGAATGGACCCCGCTCCTATGTCCTGACCTTTGACCCCATTTCGCACATTTTCAATCATTGTGTGATGTTGGAAAGTGAGCTAGGAGTTAATAAGGAGATGATTCATCAAATTTAATTGAAGATTTGGGGAGAAATAAAATGTGTGCTCGTTTTGTTCCGCATGCTTTGTCAGACAACCAGAAAGATGCACGAGTGCAGTACGCAAAAAATTGTTTGGAGACTGCAGAAACAACGCAAAATTTTATCCAAAATCAATGACAGTTGAAGACTCGTGCACGAATGAATCACTGATACGAACGATTACCGTCTTCGGCACGATTTAATGATAAAAGATGAAAAATATATACAATTAAAAACATATGTACATGAGAACTTTCGAGGCAGCGGTTACCTCATACTCAGATGTATTAAACAAAAAACACATTCAATCTACACTATCTACCAACAAGTAATTGGACATCTGTGATAGGAAAGGAAAACGAAATTTATTCACCTTCAATAGTTGGTGGAGCCTCCACGAGCGGCGATTACAGCTGCGACCCTCCGTGGCATACTCTCAACCAGGCGTTGTACGACGGCTAGCGGTATTTTCTTCCACTCGGCTTAAAGAAGAAAGGTCAGTTCCTTCACCGATTTCGGATGGCGGGGACACCCCTTCAGTCGACGCTCCATCTCGTCCCAGAGGTGCTCGACAGGGTTAAGGTCCGGGCTCTACGCTGGACAGTCCATTCGATTAACCCCATTGTCACCATACGAAGCCATGGTACACCTGGCAACATGTCAGGTGGCATTGTCATCCTGAAAGTAACATGGGTCCACCCCGTAAAACTGCCACAACGTAGGAAGCGCATGGTCATCCAAAATGGTGCAGTAGGTCTCGGCGTTGAGTCTACCAAGAATTACGACCAAGGGTCCCGTGCCATACCAGGAGAAACACCCCCATAGCATAATTCCACCGCCGCCGAACTTCACAGTTGGCACAATACATTCCGGCAAAAGGCGTTCTCCAGTCAGACGCCAAACCCAGACCCTGCCATCCGAACGGTAGAGGGTGAACCTTGATTCGTCGCTCCAGAGAACCTGCTATTCGACGGTCCACTCTTCAACGGTCTACTGTCGACGTTCTTGGCACCACGTTAGCCGAACAGCGCTATTGGACTTGGTGATCAAAGGCTTGTGGGCGGCAGCACGTCCATGATAACCGAGCAGATGGGCTTCCTTACGGATGGTATTCATCGAAAGAATACTCCCGGATGCCTGTTGAAACTCCTCGCGGATGTGGCCCATCGATTTGGTGCGGTTCTTCAGAATTACTCTGGCCATCACCCGTCGGTCTCTAACTCCCAGTTTTGTGGGTCTGCCGGGTCGGGGCACATTCCGACAGTCACCTCTCATCTTCCACTTGCCAATCACGTAGGCCACTGTCGATTTTGGGTACTTCAACTAGCTGGATATGTCACGTATGGATCGGCCATTTCTGTGATACCCGACGATTACACCTTTCTCGAAATCAGAGAACTCCGAACTGCGTGGCATTTTGCATGCGACTGGTTGCGTTGTTGTTTCCCACACGATATTTAACGGCGGCGGCCGTGACGTGTATCAGGACCGCAGATATCGTCGATTGCAGGGGTGTCCAATTACTTGTTGGTAGATAGTGTATATATAACATAGATTGTGGCATTGTAGGAAGCAATGGGAGGCGTAAGAGCCAATAACATTTCGTATGCGTCAAATAGTTGCGTACACAGCATGCTTAATGGTAAGTGAGGAAAAACATATTACAATGACTGAATAATGAGGTGGGATGGGATGAACATAGCATTTGAAATAAAAGTCACAATTTAACATTAACAGATTTAATTAGTGACTTCCATGCATTGTGCATTTCATAGGGGCTATGTTCATTACAGCTTTGTACACTGGAAGCTTCTATATACACACTTTCGCTTATTAAAAGGTCCCTGGGGTTGTTAGGAGTATGAATAATTCTTGCATTAATCTGGATTAAGATTGTCTTGCAGTACATATTTGGCTAGGGATGTGTTATACGTGCCTGCTTTAATATTGTATTTATGTTCTTTGGAACCCATATAATTTGAGGCAATTTGTCCTGTGGTTGCCTGAAGTAACGGGATGTTGTAGATACCCCATTGATCCCTCTACAGCATTGTTTACGATCTTTACGAACAACTGAGAAAAGGTTTCTTCATCGTAAGCCAAATTTCACATCATTTTGTTTACAAAGGTGTGATAAGGTTCTTGTTAAAAGTGGATTATAATGCATGGAGCCCACATATTTAGTGTTACGATTAGATTCTCTTGACAAATTAGTATTCAGGGCATATTTGACTTTACTAATCAGCTCTTGACTCCATAGCAAAGATGACCCCTGCAAATTCTTCCTTCCTTTGGCTGATCGTCCCACTTCTTGTATTAAAGCAATAGGAATGTACTTCGAATAAGCTACACTGACGGAAAGAAATCCCAACACCACGAAAAAATAGTTGTAGAGGAATGAAATGGCGGCAATACATTTGTATAGGTAACATATTTAATCGATTAAGGTTTCAAGATCACAGCTTAATGTAAGCGCGAGAAGAGCCATTTTAAATGTGAAATGCCGGTACATTAATAACCGGTGTAACCGCCAGAATGTTGAATGCAAGCACGCAAACGTTCATGCATTGTGTCGTACAGGTGCTGGATGTCAGTTTGTGGGATGGAGTTCCATGCCTGTTACACTTGATCGGTTAATACAGGGACAGTTAATGCTGGTTGGGGGTGACGCTGGAGTTATCGTCCAATGATGTCCCATACGTGCTCGATTGGTGAAAGATCTGGTGATCTAGCAGGCCACGGCAACATGTCGACACTCTGTGGAGCATGTTGGGTTACAACAGCGGCATGCGGGCGAGCGTTATCCTGTTGGGAAACACCCCCTGGAATGCTGTTCATGAATGGCAGCACAATAGGTTGAATCACCAGACCGACGTACAACTGAGCCGTCAGGGTGCGTGGGATAACCACGAGAGTGCTCCTTCTGTCATAGGAAATGGCTCCCCAGACCATAACTCCAGGTGTAGGTCCAGTGTGTTTCGGTCGCAGACAGGTTGGTTGCAGGCGCTCCCCTGGCCTCCTTCTAACCAACACACGGCCATCACTGGCACCCAGGCAGAACCGGCTTTCATCAGAAAACACAACAGATCTCCACTCCGTCCTCCAATGAGCTCTAGCTTGACACCACTGACGTTGCAAACGGCAGTGGTTTGGAGTAAGTGGAATGCACGCTACAGGGCGTCTGGCTCGGAGCTGTCCTTCAAGTAACCGATGTGTAACAGTTCGTTGTGTCACTGTGGTGGCAACTGCAGCTCGAATTTCTGCCGCAGACGCAGTACGATGCGCCACGGCCATACGCCGTACACGGCGGTCTTCCCTCTCAGTAGTGCCACGTGGCCGGCCGGAACCCGGTCTTCTTGAGGCAGTACCTTCCCTTGACCACCGCTGCCAACAATCATGCACAGTGGCTACATTCCTGCCAAGTCGTTCTGCAATACTGCGGGAAAAAGATCCACCTTCTCGTAGCCCTATTACACGACCTCGTTCAAACTCAGTGAGCTGTTGATAATGGCTTCTTCGTCTTCTTAAAGGCATTCTTGACTAACATCAACACACTACGTCGAATCTCAACTATAACTAACCCTCACGAACGTTACAGCGCGTATTTACAGCAAACCTGCTTTTCATGTTCCGAGGATCGCTAGTAGCGCCACACGCATGCGCCGAGCGCGAAATTTGCATAGACGTCATGTTACAGATGTACTCTCACCGCCTACCAATTGTCGTTTATCTAACACAACCCCTTCTTGGTGTTGGGATTTTTTTCCGTCAGTGTATATTCACGTAAGTTTTCCTGCTTTTCCATTTTTATACGCTTTCCGACCGTAGGTTGAAGAAGCGTATATGCTCCAACTTTGTCCGTCTCTCCGCACGATAACTCGCGTAAAAAAATGTCTCGATTTCCATGAAATTTTAGTATGTGGTAGGGAACGACTGGGGACGAAGCCTTTTGAAAATGAACGAAATGGGGTCAAAGGTCTCGACATAGGAGCGGGATTCATTTCGTTACCGTTATGCGTCATAACTTGCGTAAATATGGTTCGACTTCAATGAAATTTTAGTATGTGGTAGGGGTCCACTTGGGGACGAACCCTATTGAAAATGGATGAAATGGGGTCAAAGGTCACTGCGTAAGAGCAGGATTCATTTCGTTGCTGTTATGCGTCATAACTTGATGGTTCGATTTCAATGAAATTTTAGTATGTGGTAGGATACCACCTGAGGACAAACCCTGTTGAAAATGGGTAACGTGAGGCCAAAGGTCAGAACATAGGGGCGGGATCCATTCCACTGCCCTTATGCGTCATTACTTGCGTAAAAATGGTTCGATTTCAATGAAATTTCAGTATGTGGTAGGGGACCATTTGGGGACAAACCCTGTTTCAAATGGGTGACGTGGGGCCCAAAGGTCAGGACATAGGAGCGGGATCTGTTTCTCTGCCCTTATGCGTCATAACTTGCGTAAACATGCTTACATTCGTCTCCTACCAGAAAATCTAGATCATTTTGCGCTTCTTTCTATCTTGCATAACCCAGTCCTCCAAACGTTTTTCCTTTTTTGTCTGTAACGCTTTAAAGCATGATACATTTTCCCGGGGATGGTTCGCTAGTTGTTAACGCTTGACAGGACATGTCTTATTATACGCAATCATTGATATCTTTAAGTTTAGTACAAGTTTGGAGATGTTTTCGTTTTTAGATAATTGCATTTTACGCACATTTTTTTATAGTAAATAGTGCACCGTTTTGAGCGATATGTACTTCTGCGACAACTGTTCATATTGCTCCGGCCATTAAATCCTCTTATTGTATTTGAAGGACGTATTTATCGGCGGAATGTGGCATTTCTGAAATTGTACCCATTTTTGCATTCCCGTACTCTCCTAAAACTTCGACATTGGAAGCAACGTGTTTATTAGGGAAACTAGTGTTATGATCCTATTATTTTTAGACCTAATGGGCATGTCCAGTCAGGATGATTAAGCAAATGCTAATTAACTAACGGCCGCTGATCGGAGTGAAAAGGGCAGTAAAGTTTCACTCCCAAAAAGAATTGGAGGCGTGAACGCCTTCAGGGTGCTCCAGAAAGGCGACAACACACCCTTAGATCGAACTTGGTTTTGACAGGAAGCAGACTAAAAGACTAACGGAATGTTTTTAAGTCTGAAGGGACTTGATTTTGACAGGAAGCAGACTAAAAGACTAACGTAATGTTTTTAAGTCTGAAGGAACTTGATTTTGACAGGAAGCAGACTAAAAGACTAACGGAATGTTTTTAAGTCTAAAGGAACTTGATTTTGACAGGAAGCAGACTAAAAGACTAACGTAATGTTTTTAAGTCTAAAGGAACTTGATTTTGACAGGAAGCAGACTAAAAGACTAACGTAATGTTTTTAACTCTAAAGGAACTTGATTTTGACAGGAAGCAGACTAAAAGACTAACGGAATGTTTTTAAGTCTGAAGGAACTTGATTTTGACAGGAAGCAGACTAAAAGACTAACAGAATGTTTTTAAATCTGAAGGAACTTGATTTTGACAGGAAGCAGACTAAAAGACTAACGTAATGTTTTTAAGTCTGAAGGAACTTGATTTTGACAGGAAGCAGACTAAAAGACTAACGGAATGTTTTTAAGTCTGAAGGAACTTGATTTTGACAGGAAGCAGACTAAAAGACTAACGGAATGTTTTTAAGTCTGAAGGAACTTGATTTTGACAGGAAGCAGACTAAAAGACTAACGGAATGTTTTTAAGTCTGAAGGAACTTGATTTTGATAGGAAGCAGACTAAAAGACTAACGGAATGTTTTTAAGTCTGAAGGAACTTGATTTTGACAGGAAGCAGACTAAAAGACTAACGGAATGTTTTTAAGTCTGAAGGAACTTGATTTTGACAGGAAGCAGACTAAAAGACTAACGGAATGTTTTTAAGTCTGAAGGAACTTGATTTTGACAGGAAGCAGACTAAAAGACTAACGGAATGTTTTTAAGTCTGAAGGAACTTGATTTTGACAGGAAGCAGACTAAAAGACTAACGGAATGTTTTTAAGTCTGAAGGAACTTGATTTTGACAGGAAGCAGACTAAAAGACTAACGGAATGTTTTTAAGTCTGAAGGAACTTGATTTTGACAGGAAGCAGACTAAAAGACTAACGGAATGTTTTTAAGTCTGAAGGAACTTGATTTTGACAGGAAGCAGACTAAAAGACTAACGGAATGTTTTTAAGTCTGAAGGAACTTGATTTTGACAGGAAGCAGACTAAAAGACTAACGGAATGTTTTTAAGTCTGAAGGAACTTGATTTTGACAGGAAGCAGACTAAAAGACTAACGGAATGTTTTTAAGTCTGAAGGAACTTGATTTTGACAGGAAGCAGACTAAAAGACTAACGGAATGTTTTTAAGTCTGAAGGAACTTGATTTTGACAGGAAGCAGACTAAAAGACTAACGGAATGTTTTTAAGTCTGAAGGAACTTGATTTTGACAGGAAGCAGACTAAAAGACTAACGGAATGTTTTTAAGTCTGAAGGAACTTGATTTTGACAGGAAGCAGACTAAAAGACTAACGGAATGTTTTTAAGTCTGAAGGAACTTGATTTTGACAGGAAGCAGACTAAAAGACTAACGGAATGTTTTTAAGTCTGAAGGAACTTGATTTTGACAGGAAGCAGACTAAAAGACTAACGGAATGTTTTTAAGTCTGAAGGAACTTGATTTTGACAGGAAGCAGACTAAAAGACTAACGGAATGTTTTTAAGTCTGAAGGAACTTGATTTTGACAGGAAGCAGACTAAAAGACTAACGGAATGTTTTTAAGTCTGAAGGAACTTGATTTTGACAGGAAGCAGACTAAAAGACTAACGGAATGTTTTTAAGTCTGAAGGAACTTGATTTTGACAGGAAGCAGACTAAAAGACTAACGGAATGTTTTTAAGTCTGAAGGAACTTGATTTTGACAGGAAGCAGACTAAAAGACTAACGGAATGTTTTTAAGTCTGAAGGAACTTGATTTTGACAGGAAGCAGACTAAAAGACTAACGGAATGTTTTTAAGTCTGAAGGAACTTGATTTTGACAGGAAGCAGACTAAAAGACTAACAGAATGTTTTTAAGTCTGAAGGAACTTGATTTTGACAGGAAGCAGACTAAAAGACTAACAGAATGTTTTTTTTAAAGTCTGAAGGAACTTGATTTTGACAGGAAGCAGACTAAAAGACTAACGGAATGTTTTTAAGTCTGAAGGAACTTGATTTTGACAGGAAGCAGACTAAAAGACTAACGGAATGTTTTTAAGTCTGAAGGAACTTGATTTTGACAGGAAGCAGACTAAAAGACTAACGGAATGTTTTTAAGTCTGAAGGAACTTGATTTTGACAGGAAGCAGACTAAAAGACTAACAGAATGTTTTTAAGTCTGAAGGAACTTGATTTTGACAGGAAGCAGACTAAAAGACTAACGGAATGTTTTTAAGTCTGAAGGAACTTGATTTTGACAGGAAGCAGACTAAAAGACTAACAGAATGTTTTTAAGTCTGAAGGAACTTGATTTTGACAGGAAGCAGACTAAAAGACTAACGTAATGTTTTTAAGTCTAAAGGAACTTGATTTTGACAGGAAGCAGACTAAAAGACTAACGGAATGTTTTTAAGTCTGAAGGAACTTGATTTTGACAGGAAGCAGACAAAAAGACTAACGGAATGTTTTTAAGTCTGAAGGAACTTGATTTTGACAGGAAGCAGACTAAAAGACTAACGTAATGTTTTTAAGTCTAAAGGAACTTGATTTTGACAGGAAGCAGACTAAAAGACTAACGGAATATTTTTAAGTCTGAAGGAACTTGATTTTGACAGGAAGCAGACTAAAAGACTAACGGAATATTTTTAAGTCTGAAGGAACTTGATTTTGACAGGAAGCAGACTAAAAGACTAACGGAATGTTTTTAAGTCTGAAGAGGCAATATTTTCGGCGCCGCGTGAAACCGTTTGCAGGACAAATTATGGGAAAGAAGGCAACAAGGGCCAAAGTATCTCGTAAATTGGTCCACTTAAATGTATCTGAAGTACCCTTGAGTTCTTGTGCATGCTGGATCTGAAAATGGTGATAATCAGTTGCTTCTCGAGACTCATGCCGAGAAAAAGAGTTTAGCTCGATGCTGATCCCGAAAAAGAATAAAAAAGACGCAGAAAAATTCTGCGTGAATCGCCAGCGAAAGAAAAATTGCGGACGGCTAACATAGACCACCTGTGACGAGGATCTGAATTCTACGGTAAAAAGTGCTGATCACTCGTGGAATTCGGAAAAGATCTAAGTAACCAGGTACGTCATTCTCCTGAAATGTTTTAAACCAGCCGAAAAACAAACAGGAATCCTCTCTGCTTGTGCCTCGGTAGAATGTGGCAAAGAAAGGATCGTGTGGAGGTGCGTCCAGCCAATGGTCTGGAATTGTCGTCGGGAGGAGCAAAAACGTCTGCCAGGGTAAGTTTTTACTGAGAGAAAGACGTCCCTACATCAGTTTTAGTGTTCGCCAATGTGAGTGAAAGCGTTGAGGAAGAACCCACCCCTGCCAAACCCACGAAAGGTTTGTGGTGAATTTGCGGAGCATCGCAAAGAGATTGGGTACGCAGATAACAGGAGCATGGTATTGTGTGATTGTGCAGAAAGTATTTACAGCGTCTGACAAGGACATACACTGCGGACACCACCAAATATTTGCATAAGTACAAAGAACGGTTACGCAGGAGGATGCGCTGTGAGTTGGGAGGTACGTATATAAAGCTGAGGTGTTCTGTCGTTTTATCTTCCGCCTGGACGTGGACTTTCTGAGTTCCAGCATGTATAACGAAGTAAATTTCTCCGTCATTTTTATCCGCGCCAGGATTCAAACCCGGGTCCCCTCATTCCGGAATAAGTTGCTCTACCAATTGAGCTACGCGGACGTTTTATTCTGATTCCTATCTGCCTTTATGTCGTGTGCGTCCTTCTGGCAGGTACGTCACATCTCCTGGTACGTTAATGGGCTGGTCAAAGGATGTCATTTTAGTAACCTTTCCATATGGAGCATTGCAGCTAAAGATACCAAAATCTACTGTAATTGATGCCGTGTGAAGAAATGGAAGCATGACGGTACAACTACAGCTAACAAAAACCAAAAAAAAACTTTCAGGAAGACCGCACAAACTTACGAAACGTGACAGAAGAATTATGGTTTAAAATGTTAGGAAATCCTGTTTTTCATTGCCGTTTCCATCTCTGATGAAGTAGGACATGCTTCTAATGACTTGGTTACGTCATTAAAAGCATCTACCCGCAGAGGGTTGCATAGTGTGGGTTATTGTCTAGTATAGCAGCGGTTCACAAGCCACTCATCACTACCGTAAATGCGAAGCCCCAGTTGGAGTGATGATATTCCCGTCGTTGGCGACTGGAAAGCTGTTCTTTGGAATGATGAGTCACGCTTTTCACTTTTCCAATTTGATGGCCGTGTTTGGAATTGGCGACAGCCCGGCGAATAATTTTCGTCGAACTTTCTTCCAAATGTTAAGTTCGGCGCAGGCTCCATCATGGTCTGGGGTTGTTTTCGTGGTTGGGACTCGTGCCAGAAACCATGAACTATGAAGTGTATCTCGACGTTCTAGATAATTTTGCCTTACCAACAATGTGGCAGTATTATGGAAATGACCGTTTTCTCTTCCAACACGATCCAGCTCCCTGCCACATTGTAAGGCGTGTGCATATACGTAGTAAGCGGATTTTACTTCCTCAGCGATTGGTAGACTATACTTCCAATCGGAAGAAGTATCAGAATAAACGGCATTTGCATAAAAAATGGAAATGTAAACATTTATATGGCCTTCGCCGCGAGTAATATCCATTTAGAAAGAGATAGCCGGCGTGCTAATTAGTTTAAAGAAAGCAAACTCCCTTTTCTAACTGCAAAATTCTCTGAAATGCTAGCAATGTGAATTACGAACATGTGTGAAGCTCTGAATTTAGTGAAGTTATTGCAAGTTTATCCACTGTGTGCAATGTTTGTTCGAGTCCCTGCAGCATTGCGGTTGCACTTACACCAATATAAATTTCTGCGCGAAGTGAGAGCCAGTTAAATGTGCACTCTTGGACGTCAGTATAAATTTTGAATTGCCATTCATACCGTCTCATGTAAATCTGTAAAACGTTGTACGACTTTAGAGGCACTCAAACTCGCTTCCTTCCCGAGACACAATATCATTCGTATGAGATAATGGCCGGCTACAGCAACGCACAGTACTTATTTATAGTGAATTCAGTCGCAACGCTGCAGCGACTGTCAAACGTCCTATGACTCCACTAATTACAGTGTTTTACACGACACATACTCGTAATTCATATCACTAATATTTCAAAGAATTTTGAAGCAAGAAAGATAGGGTTGCTTGCAGGACCGGCCTGGGTCACCTCAGAGGGCGGTGGACCAACTATCTAGAGGGCGCCAGACCCCTCTCAAACCACCCAACCCAGACCCACCCATTTTTGCCTTCGCCACATTGCCGACCCCACGGAGACGTTTAAAATTAACAGAATTGAGTGAAATTCATTGTTTTTATGCATATAATTTGCAGGTACATTGCAAATAAATCTGCAGGTAATTGAGTGAAATTCATTGTTGTTATGCATATAATTTGCAGGTGCACTACAAATAAAGCTGCAGGTACATTACAAAACACAAATGATACACAATGATGACTGAGAAAGACACAAAAATGGCTGACAGAATACTACTGCTAGATTACGGCCCTCATTTTAAAAAGCAAGAAGCCGCTTCATTTCAGAGCTGCCTTCACACAACCTGTTTCTGATAACTTCGCTATCGACTGAGATAAGAACATCCTTCTCAGTGGCCATCATGACCAAAGCTTCTAAATTTTCATTAATTAATCGTGCCCGAAGACGAGTTTTAATTATTTTAAGTTTCGAAAACACTCTCTCTCATGAGACTTGAGTAAGAGGCATTGTAAGCAGGTGTTTGTAAACTTTAAATAATTCCGTATATTGGAGAGAGTACATATTTATACACTATCAACACTTCAGAAACGCACTTAATACAAGAGTTACACTCCTTCGCATCAGTACATTTAACAGATTCCTCCCCTCCTCTTCTTCGCCATCATCATCATCGTCATCATCAGTTTTACTCAATTTTGTTTTCTAACTCATATATCCTAGTGTAATCTTGAACAGTAGATCCATTACTAATCTGAGGCCACATCCCTGCAAATGAGAGTAATTCTTCTTTTAGCTTCCCCTTATCAACTGAAGGAATAATTAAGTGGTAGTGATTCATACTCGGCAAACAGTTTGGGATCAAACCATGAAAATCCAAGTATAAGGACTTATGGTGGATACATCTGTTGTCCATTGTTTGAATTATCTTGTCTAATGCATAATAGAACACTGAAATCCAAAAAGTATCTTCAAAACTTGAAGCAACATTTTCATGTCTTGCAGTCTCTCCTGGCATTTTTATTTTATAGTTTTTACTCTTTTCTTCTTTAGTTCAGTTTCTATTACGATGTTTTCAAGACAGCTATCAATCTCGGCCCTTTCTTCTAGCATACTAGACATTTTTGTTACAAATACACTATCTACAAACAAGTAATTGGACACCCCTGCAATCGACGATATCTGAGGTCCTGATACACGTCACGGCCGCCGCCGTTAAATATCGTGTGGGAAACAACAACGCAACCAGTCGCATGCAAGATGCCACGCAGTTCGGAGATCTCTGATTTCGAGAAAGGTGTAATCGTCGGGTATCACAGAAATGGCCGATCCATACGTGACATATCCAGCGAGTCGAAGTACCCAAAATCGACAGTGGCCTACGTGATTGGCAAGTGGAAGATGAGAGGTGACTGTCGGAATGTGCCCCGATCCGGCAGACCCATAAAACTGGGAGTTAGAGACCGACGGGTGCTTGCCAGAGAAATTCGGAAGAACCGCATCAAATCGATGGGCCACATCCGCGAGGAGTTTCAACAGGCATCCGGGAGTGTTCTTTTCATGAATACCATCCGCAAGTAAGCCCATCTGCACGGCTATCATGGACGAGCTGCCACCCACAAGCCTTTGATCACCAAGTCGAATAGCGCTGCTCGGGTAACGTGCTGCAAAGAATGTCGACAGTGGACCGCTGAACAGTGGAAACAGGTTCTCTGGAGCGACGAATCAAGGTTCACCCTCTACTGTTCGGATGGTAGGGTCTGGGTTTGGCGTCTGATTGGAGAACGCCTCCTGCCGGAATGTATTGTGCCAACTGTGAAGTTCGGCGGCGGTGGAATTATGCTATGGGGGTGTTTCTCCTGGTATGGCACGGGACCCTTGGTCGCAATTCCTGGTAGACTCAACGCCGAGACCTACTGCACCATTTTGGATGACCATGCGCTTCCTACGTTGTGGCAGTTTTACGGGGTGGACCCATGTTACTTTCAGGATGACAATGCCACCTGTCATGTTGCGAGGTCCACCATGGCTTAGTATGGTGACAGTGGGGTTAATCGAATGGACTGGCCTGAGCAGAGACCGGATCTTAACCTTATCGAGGACCTCTGGGACGAGTTGGAGCGTCGACTTAAGGGGTGCGCCCACCGTCCGAAATCGGTGAAGGAACTGACCTGTCTTCTCCAATCTGAGTGGAAAAAATACCGCTAGCCGTCGTACAACCCCTGGTTGAGAGTATGCCCCGGAGGGTCGCAGCTGTAATCGCCGCTCGTGGAGGCTCCACCAACTATTGAAGGTGAATAAACTTCGTTTTTCTTTGCTATCACAGGTGTCCAATTACTTGTTGGTAGATAGTGTATATTTGCAGCATTCAAAATGGTGGCAAACTGTTCTCCAGCACATTTTAACTTTGACGAAGAACACTCTATTAACCTCCATGCTTGAACATAATCAAGGTTCTTTGTCTGTAAGTAATCTGATGGAGGAGTTTTTACTTTGAAAATCTGGAGAAACATCATCGCTACCAAAATTGTTTCAAATGATAAAAACTTCTTTAAAATTGCCGATGCGTCATTTCTGACTTTGGGATTGTCGTGCATCGTTTTGTTGGTGTCCGCCATTGTTACTGCGTTTAGTACTGCAAGATATGTACATTTTATCCACGTAATGGGATAATATATGAGTGGATGAACTTTACCTTTCTAGTTCACACTTTTGGTAGCTGCCACCAGACCAGTTAATGTTTGCATGAACTGGTCACCCTACTTCTGTTAGCCACTGGTCCGAGGCATAGTGAAGGATCTGTTGAGTTATATGACACAGAGCTGAACTGCTGTACAAATATATGTACGGTTTTATTTACATTTCCGGCATAAATGAGAATATTCACTTAAGGTTATCGACATCTTAATCTTCAGCAGATTCAGCACACAGTTGCATCGACCACGATAAACTATGAATTATTTAAAGAGTTATAGTTGCACATACCAGCATGTTGTATACGCTGTTTCAGTTCTCGGATGAGATTCAATGTCAAGCACTCAGCGTTCCAAACGTTCTACAAGAAAAACACAGGTGGAGGAGGGACTCCGTTTACTCAGACAGAGGCCTGATTTCTTGACGTTTCAAATAGTAACCCTCAGGTACTAGAACATCTTCCTCGTCAACCTTCCCACTGGTCGTTTGCATCTCAGAGCTATTGAGCC
Source organism: Macrothele yani (assembly GCA_039090855.1). Taxonomy (NCBI): domain Eukaryota; kingdom Metazoa; phylum Arthropoda; class Arachnida; order Araneae; family Macrothelidae; genus Macrothele; species Macrothele yani. Next base: position 49,380,523 of record CM077004.1, read on the forward strand.
GCAGCCTAACAGCTTTCCTAACGGCTGGAATTCATTGTCCACGCAGCGACGACCAAAAATACCTTGTTATCTGCTTAAGTTCTGAGACCCAAGAGAGTGAAAACTCCTTTGCAACTTTCCGCGCCTCATTGTACTCTTCACCCCTGGACCATGTTCGACCAATCACTGCACGTGCCTTGCTGCATCGGCCCATCTGTTTTTTTTTCACCGTCCCAGCATCCAGCAACACTTTCTGTGACCATCCCAGGCTTGCGTATTTTGGAGCCTCTCTTCCACGCAGAATTCACTGAGGTAAGGTTTTTTTTTGTTTTTTCCCTTCTTCCTTTCACCGGCCCTGACACACAACATGGCCGACGTGTTGTTGTCGTCCTTATCACTGAAAAGAAATGGCGTTCCATCTCTCTGCTCGGATTTATTTACACCTTTCTGACTCTAAAAATCTCGCAATTGTTCCCACGTCATCACAGGGATTAAAGTCTTCAGAATTAGAAATATTGAACAATACGGCAACTAATTCTAAATACACAACTTTAGGTAGTTCCTTCAAATCCACTTGTGCCTCTTGAGGTAAATTAAAGAAAGATATAGTACTTGAAAGGTATTGGGCAGTATCAGATAGTACTAAGTTAAGCACATAAGCTTACCACCAAGTATGAATATGATTAGGAACTTCTGCTGGTAGCTTAGCTGCTAATCCATTGTATTTTCCACTCATGTTTACGGCACCATCAAAGGAATTCGCCACATTGTGCACCATAGGAATTTGAAGTTCACCAAACACATATTTTAAGGTATTGAATAAATCCTGTCCAGATGTTGAAAAAACACATTTCAATGCAAGGAGTCTTTCAACAACTCCATGATCTATAACGTACTGAAATACAAATGCACATTGGTCATTGCAGGAAATATCTATCGTAGTGTCCATCATAACTGAAAACTTAACAGCCTTTCTCATTTTCTCGGCAATATGTCTTTTTATCTCATCTAAGATAATGTTGATAATTTTTATTACAGTATTCTTACCCAAGAATGTCACCAAAGTGCCTCTTCCTACTGCTTCCTCATTTTCTCTCTTTATTTTCTCTTGCTGTGCATGAATATTTACACTCTGTTCAATGACGTTGTTAAGGTGTTTTTCGAGTGTTGGAACATATTTCTTTAATAAAAGAATTAACTCAAGAAAATTTCCGTGATTTATATTTTCATTATCAAGTGTGTATACTGATTCCAGAGAGTCTCGTTAAGAAAGCTCTTGTTTGCCTATTAACTTAATAACAGCTACTACTATTTCAATTATCCGTCTTCATTCTTCTACTTGGTGTTTTCTTTTCTCAAGCTGGTTATTTAACAATAAATCGTGAGCAGTTTTCTGGCGTTTCACTGCCATAAATGACTGTACGGATTCCATGTGACTTTTGGATGTTTCGTGTTCCTCTACTCTTTGAAGAACATGCTTCTAGACGTTGAAGCCGGAGCAGGAAACAGATTTGCTATCGATAAACGCGATACACAAAAAACAAAACAACAGCTGGGTCTTTTCATTAAAAGTCAACCAGTCTTTTGAAAATTTGTTTGTTACCCTTTTCTACATTAAACAACGGTTTTCTGTCATGGAAAGGAATATCCTTCTCACAGGGCAGAACATGATGGTAAGTCAAATACGCAAACAATTCATCCTGGCCAGGTTTTCTAAAATAGTCCGTTGACTCTGAATTTGGATTGATTGAGCTTTATCTAACTTCATTTTTTACTGCACTTTCTAGTACGAGAGGTCGATCAACAGATTTTGATTCAGAGAAGTTTTCTTGGCTAGTGGATTGTGTTTCAATGTCAAAGTAATCCACTGAATCTGATACTGGAAGTGAAACTTCATGTAGGGTTAAACTCTCTGCCTGACCGGTATGACTTGTAGCTTTTGGTTTGGGGAGAAATTGGGTAATTTTTTAGCACTCTTTTGCGGACTATTGTAGTTGTTTGCTTTTTTTTTTTCTCTTTCCTGTACTCATGGCCTCATTTCTTTCTCTTTTTATCGTCCATTGTTCACATGAAGACGTTCTGAAAGAAACCATTAAATAACTTGAAAATATTTGAATTTTAAATAACAGAAACAATGAAATTCAAATTTCGCAATTTGCAACTGATACACAAATCGTAAAAAAGAAACGTATACACAGGGAGCGAAAAAGAAAATTAGTCAAAATCAAAATAATATTTCTTTAAAATTAAATCACAATATTACATTAATACTTTACAATTGACGCAAAATATTAATGACTATTTAACTTTTTCATGAAACCATATTGGTAGGTCATTTAACATAAATTAAAAACGCACTAAACGTCGGAAACCTTATCTTAGAAGTTACTGGAAAGAACATGTCTTTTCGAGAAGCATGCGGTATGACTCAATGTTCACCATCACTTGGATGACGCCATTCTTGGTGAGTGTTCCCTCATCTGACGGTTTTTCTTGCCGAAAGGCGTTGAGGGAAGCTTCTAGGGAGGGTGCACCGGGATATGTCCCGGTATCCCGGTGGGCCCGGCCGATCCTGGTTGCTTGCTATAGACTAATTAGCACGATGCGCAGCATTTTTCAATGGATATTTTTCGCTTGATGGGCCATATAAAAATTTTGATTTCCTATTTTCATGCATCTACCTCCCGCGGTAGTGTAACTGCCACGACAAAATTCCACGCTTTATTCTGATTCTGTTTTCCTGTTAGAAGTGTATGTCTACGACCAACAGCTGAGGAAATGAGCCCCTGTTACAATGTTTATGACATAAACACCTGGTATGTTGTGTTTAAAAATGATTAACCTCTACGAATCTTTCAGACTCAGCTGAAATACAGATCTAATACACGGTCGAGTCACATTTTTGTGACCACCAGCTAATATCCAGAGTAACCGCCGTGTGTAACGCGGACAACAGCTAGACCGGCTGGGAGTGACTCAATAAGGTACTGGAAGGTGTTCACAAGTATGTGGATCTATGCTGACTGCAGTGCATCTGACAGCTGCTGGAGGGTGTGTGGCGGAGGATCCATAGAGTGAACAACACGATCGAGGTGGTCCCACAGATGCTTAATTGAGTTTAAGCCTGGGGAATTAGGGGGCCATTGAAGTACTTTGAAGTATTCATCGTTCTCTTCCAACCACTCTCGTACATTTCCAGCTGTGTGACATGTCGCATTGTCGTGCTGGAAGATCTCATCCGCCACAGGGAAAACAATCAGCATGTATGGGTGTACGTGGTCTGTAAGGATGGATTCATAACGAATTCGGTTCATAGTGCCTTCCACAGGTATGAGTGGACCCAGAGAATTCCACCGAAACCTTCCCCAAACTATAACGCTGCCCCCACCAGCTTGTGTTCTGCCAGTAATGATTGAACAGTGTTTGTTCTCCGATGCCTCTCGCCTTATAAGCCAACGTACATCCGTTCGATGAAGTAGAAAACGTGACTCGTCGAAGATGGCATTCTTTTGCCAATCAGCGGAGGTCCAGTTCCGATACTGTAAGCCTTTTCTGCCGATGCACCTTCGTTAGCATGGTGCAGTGACCATCCGTCTGCATCGGAGCCCCATACGCAGCAGGGTTCGCCGAACTGTCGTTTCAGACACACTTCCGGTAGCCCCCTGGTTCATTCGGCCAGTGAGTTGCTCCACTGTAGCTTGCCGATCGGCCCTCATGCGCCTTCGAAGCCGACGATCACCTCTCACGTCAATGGCACGTGGTGCTCCGCAGTTTTCACGTCGCTTATTCGCAATGGTGCCATTTCTCCAATCACGATGCACTTTAACCACAGCAGCACGCGAACAGTTCACGAACTGCGCTGTTTCAGAAATACTGTCACCCTTGGCCCGGAAGTCGATAATCATTCGTTTTTGCAAATCTGATAAATCGTTGTTTTTTTATCCATGACAGCAACGACTGATATGTTTTCAGATTGCCTACAGCACACATTTATATACATTCCATGCCAGCTCACGACACGTGCCTTATTTCATTGGCTACGCGCTGTTGACGTCAAAAGTAGGAGGTGGTCACAATAATGTGATTCGACTGTGTATTACGACTCTTTAGCACATAAAACAAGCACATTCGTCTTCAAGATAATTCACCACGTTTGTTAATAGAAATTTAAAGTAGAGATCTTCACGGGGAAAGCTTTTCCAGGCCCAAACGTAAACGCGCAAGATCCGTTTCCGACTTTGAACGTGTAACACTTCCTGTTGTTCTTGAAGCAATTAATGAAACCGCCTGGTTTGGATATATTTGCTTTCGTGCCTTTGTTTGATGACGTGTTCTTCGTCAACCCTATACCTTCTTAAAGTGAAGATCAGAAAAGATCACAGAGTGAAAAGGAAATTTCAATTTCGACGGTTTGGAGTTCAGGGCTTCAATTGGATAGAGCTGTGGTACAGAATTTGTGACGTATTGAATATGCTGTAATTATAATATATTGGTTTGGTGCGAATGAAATATCCGGCTCGAGCGAGCAGTGGAGACACATCCCCACCACAGTGGAATGGAACCTCCCACAGGTGTTGCGGGTGTTACGTCACAGAGTTACTATAAATAGCTAGCACGTGTGTTTGAACGTAACGTGGCTTGCAAAGAAAACATGCAAACGCCGGCTTTGAAGGTCATCTTCTTGTATGAATTTAAACTGGGCCATTCTGCAGAAATTGCCGCTCGAAGCGTTGACAAAGCGTTTGGGTAGATTACAGATAAAGAACGAGCCATTCGGTGATGGTTTGTGAAGTTTCGAATCGGAGATACGGACCTGCAAAACGAAACACATGGCCACCGACTTGTTGCTGTTTCAGACGATGTTCTGTTACGTGGGGTTGATGCGGATCCCCGAAAAACGTGTCGTGAGATAGATGCAGAGGTAGGTGTTCACCACACGACAGTTGTTCGGCGTCTTGCTGTGCTGGGTAAGGTCAGAAAGCTGGAAGTGTGGCTGCCGCATAAGTTGACAACTACCAACAAGGCTAAGCGTTTGGAAGTCTGCGTGTTGCTGCTTGCCAGGAATAAACAGGAACCTCTACTGCATCGAATCGTCACCTGCGACGAGAATTAAGTCCTTTATGATAATCAGAAATGATCTGCACAATGGTTAAGCAAGGCACAGCCTGCTGGAAGGCATCCTAAGCGACCCCTACACACCAGGAAGATGATGCTCCTTGTCTGGTGGTCCACAGCCGGGATAATTCATCGGAGTTTGTTCGCAAGAGGCCAAACCGTCACTGCAGTATGTTATTGTGCTGAATTACACCAGATGCACCGGAAATTGCTGCAGAAACAACCAGCTTCGGTCAACAGACATGGTGTTCTTCTACTCCAGGACAGCGTCTGCCCTCATGTAGCACAACGAACGATGCTGACACTACGTGCCTTGGGCTATGAAGCACTGCCTCATCCTGCCGATTCCCTGGACTTGTCTCCGACAGACTATCGTCTATTTCGTCGCCTGGACCTTTGAACCAGGACCCATCTCAGATGAGTGATCAGAAGCCTTCCTGTCCAGGAAACGGTTCACGACAGACATAGAGGTTTAACGTGCAGTTGATGACTTCTTCGGGTTTCAGCCACAAGGCTTTTTTCATTCCGGGATCATTGCCTTGCCGGACAGATGTCAACTATGTGTCGATGCCGAGGGGGATTATTTTGCCTAGGTAAGTTGTCCTACTTTTTGGTTCTCGCTTTCCACGTATGCTGGAACTTTGCCGGATATTTCATTAGCGCCAACCCAATATCTTCTCATTTTGGTTTGCTTTTCTTATTTGTATTATATTACCACTCTTTACCTTTCCTTACTTAATGTCATTCTCCCAAGAACTTACTTTTTACTAAACTCCTGGCAGGCAGTCAAGTTAATAAGGCATAGATAAAAGACCATTGTTTGAGCTTTGAATATAGTTTAATTTAGCTATCGAGCTTGTGACTTGTCAATATTTTGTTCATAAGTTGTAATTTCTACGAAGCAGAGCTATTTGTGATGGATAAAGCGTTCGTTACTACATTTACCGTGGTTTAATTGTTCATAGTTTTTCATTTATTTCATCTGTCTTTGTTTTTTTATTGAGAGTTTAACGACCACCTTGAGCAACTCAATGGGCTCTAAGAAGTCGTCCGTCCCTAATTTAAAGTCACTGATCACAGGGAAGGGAGATATTCAGCTGCTTAAGACAAACACAACATCCATGCCTCACCGGGATTCGAACCCGGACCTATCTCGGATTAATGATCAGAAGCCATACCTTAGGCCTCTGCACCACTAGAGTGGCTCTGTTTGTGTTTGAGATTACAAGTATTTATGTTTTTCCTGAATTTTGGAAAATGCAATTAATAAGAGTATTGTTTGTTTGTAGATTTAACAACCACCGTGAGCAACTCGATGGGCTGTAAGCAGTTGCCTATTCCTAATTAGGGCCACTGGTTCGGGTTGCAGGAGAAAGCCAGTGCTTTAAGACAAACACAACATCCATGCCTCACCGGTATTCGAAACCGGCCTAAACTCGATGAATGGTCAGAAGAGAGCGCTTAGACCACTGGGCTACCGTGGCTGTTGAAGGGTATTCCAAATAATGTAATAATTTCATTTATTCTTATGTGTCTTTCGTATAACTAGAAATGCGACAGAACTCCAGTTAGGATGTTATATGTGGCTGTGCGCGCAGGATCCGAAGTGCAGAAATGCCTTTTTCACAAACACAGCAAGTATTCATTGAGGAACACTTGGTGGCCTCTTTTTTTTATTATTATTATTTCGGGTAGGTTAATGTCCACCGTGAGCAGCTCAATAGACTATAAACAGTCGCCCGTCCCTAATTTAGGGTCCCTGGTTCTAGGGAAGGGAGGGAGCCAGTACCGAATGACAAACACTACCCATGCCTCACTCGAGGCTCGAACCAGAGCTCATCTAGGGCAAACAGTCAGAACCCAGGAGCTTACTTATTTGTTTGTGGTTTTAACGACCACCGTAAGCGACTGAGTGAGCTATAAGAAGTCTCCCACCATAGGGATACTGATTCCAAATATGGGAGAGAACCACCACCGTAAGATAAACACATTATTCATGCCTCGCTCGGGATTCGAATTCAGACCCGAATAGTAAGAAGCACGCGCCTAATACCACTCGGCCACCGAAGCTGCCATGAAACATTAATCAAGCCAAATAGAGGTCATCACTCTTTCCACGCTTATAAGTGAGTCTCGTAAAAATTCTCATTGGCCGCCACCGAGAATCGAACCCAGGGTCTTCCAGTTATGCGCCGGATATGCTTCCACTGCACCACAGAATCCTCAAATTCCTCCAGACTCACATACACTAACTGCCGAGCCAATTTGGCAGGTTGCTTCTTGGAGCCCCGCACAATGCTGGGGATTCACCAAAGATGGTAAGCAGAAACTGAACAAATAATTAGAAGGCGAATGAATAATTAATACAGGCATTTGACGTGGACCAGGAACATCAAATAGAGGTCATTGCGGGGCTCCAAGAAGCAACCTGCCAAATAAGCTTGGCAGTTAGTGTGTGTGAGTCTGGAGGAAATTGAAGCCGCTGTGGTGCAGTGGAAGCATATCCGGAGCGTAACTAGAAAATCTGGGTTCGATTTCCGGTGGCGGCCAATGAGAATTGTTCCGTGACTCACTTATAAACGTGGAAAGAGCGATGACCTCTGTTTGATGTTCCTGGTCCACGTCAAATGTCTGTATTAATTAATGAAGCCTTTTAAGTGCTCATTCAGTTTCTACAAAGCTCTAAAAAGTTCGAACATGCACGAACTGCCCCGAATGATACATTTCTGCTGGCAAGCTAGAAACGATGCACATACAACAGTTTGAAGAAGGTACTGTATGCCAAGAAAGGAAAAGAGTCTTCAGAAGGCACGGAGATAACGTCAATTCTCCCCCACCCCCCAGTGGCGCAATGGTCTAAGCGGCCCTCTCCCTTCCCTGGAACAAGTGACCCTAAAGAAGGGAAGGGCGACTGCTTATAGCCTACTGAGTTGCTCACGGTGGTCGTTAAACCTCCAAACAAACAAAAAAACTCTCCCACCGCAGCTACCGTGGACTTTACTATACTATCAGCTACAGCTCGACTTCTAAAGAATAAAAACAAACAGCCCCGACCCGCGTCTAAATAAATAAGACGCCTGCATTTTTTTATTTTTTTATTGAAGGTTTGACGACCACCATGAGCAACTCGATGGGATATAATCAGTTGTTCCTCATAATTTAGGGCCACTGGTTCCAGGAAAGGGAGAGAGCCAGTACCGTAACACAAACACAATATCACATCCATGCCTCACCGGGATTCGAATCCAGACCCTTCACGGACAAACGGTCATAAGCTAGGGCTTAGACTAGTGCGCGGCTACGTTAAATGAACTAGCCACCGCACTGTAAAAAAAATTCTGAAATTCACGAGCCACTTTCTGTGAATTCCTTCATGAGTTAACGAAGCATGTTTCTGATGCAAATTTTTTCGTGAAATAACGGGAGTAAAAACTGAGTAACACTGATTTTTCGCGCGCCAGGAAAATTCAGAACTTTCAGAAACCTTTCCGCAATTCCTTTCTTATATTGACGGCGAATTGACGTTTTTAAGATGAGTTAACGGAAAATTCTGAATTTTCAGAATCGTTTTCGCAATTCCTTTCGTATATTAACGGAAAAACATCTGCTCTCACTTTTTCTGTATGCATATAACGTAAAGTAGGGGCGATTAGCGGGAATACTTGAGGTTTGATTAACTGTTAAATTTCAACAGCCTGTCGAAGAATCTGATTTTGAAGTTCTGCAGCGAGATCGGATATTGTGGATATCTCATGAATTTTGGTAATTGGGGCACTGGATATTCCTTCTCCTCACCTCCATTTTCTGCATCATCTATTATATATTGTGTTACCGTAAGAAACCGGGAACTTAAATTATTGTACATGTGATAGTTTGATTCTATATATCAATGTGTGGTCCCTTAAGGCAAAGCTATTAGAGCTATCAAGAGTAAATTTCATATTTAAGAGTTTTTTGAAATAATACTATAAACAAGAAAGATGACACGGAATTTTCGGGTGTAATAAGCACGTCTTTTGAATCCGTTCTGACGCAAATTAAATGTATCAAAGCTATTCAAAGTCAATGGAACCGGTATGGAAAACAATAGTATCTGGAGGAAGAAAGAAGTTTTTCAATCGGGTTTTTAATTCCACAGATATTGCTGTAAACGGAATCGTGAGCTTACGCCCTCTGGTTGCAGACTTGTGCGTTAAGAAAAACATGAATTTATAAGAGAAACATTTCACACCGGAAACGCTCTCCAACACCGAAAGAATATTTCAAATTGGACTCTTAGAAACAGAGATATCGACAAAAATAAGATGTGACTTTGCGTACAATGGTGGGAAAACCATGCATTATTTTAGGAAGAAAGTATTCTCAAAAGGTCTTCCATATGAGCGCTATCGGTCCAAGAAAAAAATTTAGTCGAGTTTTCAGGGGCCCGGATTTTGCTACAAATACATCAAAAGCAGAAATTAACACTTATGCCCCTGGTGGCCAAACCATTCTTTACTAAACATCAGAAATTATATCAGAAAGATTTTCCATCACGTGTTGTATGCGGTGCAGGAAGAATTTTTCAAATCGGAGTTTTAGAAGCAAAAATAACACAGAAAACGCAATTTACCATTGTGCCCCTAGCGGAAAGTCTATGATTTACTTGAAAATTTTGAATTTATAGGGAAAACATTTCGCGTTGGAAACACTATCCAACAAAGAAGGAATTTTCTAAATCGGACTCCTAGAAGTAGAGATATTGACAAAAATAAGATATACATCTACGCCTCCTGGCGTAGAAACCATGCATTATTTCAAGAAGAAAATGTTCCTAAAAGGTTTGTCGACATGAGTAGTATCGGTCAACAAATGACTTTTTTTGCAATCGAGATTTTAGAAGCTTATATTTTGCTGCAAATATATCAGAAGCGGAAATTAGGACTTACGCCACCTGGTGGCCAAACCATTTTTACAAAAATTAGAAATTACGTGCAAACGATTTCCCATCAGGAGCTGTATCCGGTGCAGAAAGAACTTTTCAAATCGGAGATTTAGAAGCAGAGATATAGGGGGAAACGCAATTTATCACTTCGCTCCCTAACGGAAAGTCTACGAATTACTTGAAAATTTTGAAATTATATGAAAAACATATCACACTGAAAACCCTATCCAACAAAGAGGGAAGTTTTCAAATTGCACTCCTAGAAGTAGACATATTGACAAAAATAAGATACATATCTGCTCCCCCTGGCGGAAAAACTGTGGAATATTATAAGAAGAAACTATTCCGAAAAGGTTTATCGATGTGAGTGGCATCAGTCTACGAAAGCATTTTTTCAATCGATATTTTAGAAGCTCAGATGTTATGGCAAATACATCAGAAGCAAAAATTAACCCTTACGCCCCCTGGTGGCTAAAGTATTCTTTACCAAAAATTAGAAATTATATGCAAAAGATTTCCTATCAGCAGGTGTATCCGCTGAAGAAAATATTTTTCAAATCGGAGCTTTAGAAGAAGAGTTATCGGGAAAATTTTAATTTACTGTTACTGGCGGAAAATCTATGCGTAATTTGAAAAGTAACTATATCTAAAATACTCTTCGACATAAATGGAATCGAAAGATAAAAGATTTTTTTCAATCGGATGTTTAGAAGCAAATATATTCAATAAAACGTATTTTTGAATTCGATATCATCTGCATTTACGCCCTCTAGCGGCGAAATTGTACAGCGCAAAAAAACGTGATAAAGGATCATCATTCTAACATTTCAAGCTTCCCAATGCAAAAAGATTTTTTCAAATCAGACTGATAGTTGCAGAGATAGCGTGGGTACAGACGGACGGACGGACGGACGGACAAACCGATAACATAAGCGCGATCTTTTTTACAAAAGACGTGCTAAAAATACAGGTAGGCTCTGTTCTGATTGAGCCGTCAGTTTGAAACGTAGGACGACGACTTGCAGATCGGAGACTTGAAATAAGCTAGTCGAGTATGGTTTCAAAGCGTTTACTTAATTTGCTATAGCCAACAAAGGTCTATGATACGAAAAGCAGCCTATTTAATTTTTACAAATAATGCTGGATACATTACGGACACTAAGCAGATCGATACCCGAATTACCCAATGTGGTGCTTTATCTTCTTGGGCTTTTTACATTCCTCATCACTTGTTCGTTCCTCTCGCTTTGGTTTTCTCCACTTTTGCTTGCGTTCATTCTGCGAATTTCGCGGCATTGTCGAAAATGTTAACTTGTTCACACGGAAACAATTTTTAAAGTGTTCAGTATATTTCGTATATTTGAATAGATCTCGTCGAAAGCTTTAAAAACGATACCACGCACAGTCGTGTTGCGCTGACGGTTGCCGAGATAGACTGAGTCAAACGCGGCGGCACACGCAGAAATATTGCATCATCTCCCCCGCGCGCGTGGAGCGAGGGGAGCGTCGCGCGCACGATGTATTGCGCAGTACGCAAATTGGACTCCATGCTGTTTACGAATATGCTAACACGATTAATGTGCAGCGTGTATATTTAATGCTATAATGATTTCAATTTGGACCTATTTTTGTCACAGGCTGTTGGCCGTAAGTCGCCCCATACCATCCACTGAGTTAGACGTAGTCCTACGTCAAAAGATAATAAGCTCCAACAGAAAATAAAATGACTGATTACTTGCATTGATGACAAAAAACTTTTCATCATCGTCCAATTAGAGTTCTATCTTGAATATGAATACGAACACTGAGTCTTTCTGACTCAAAGGTAAGACACGCGGCTTCTGCTGAGCCAACCCAAACGCCCTCGGGTAGAATTCCAACAGGGGATGGGTTCTCTAGTGCAACGGCTGAAAAATTCAGCTTTCGATTTTGCAAAATTTCTGTATAAATACGGAAAAATCCTGAACGTACTTTTCTGAAATAAATGGAATTACTGACTAGGGAAAATCTGTGAAACTACGGAAGTTAAAAGAAACAGAAATGTCGTTAATAAAGGGAAACCTACCGGCAACTTTGCTGCACGTTATTTTCAGGAAATTTCCGTGAATTCACACAATTTATTTTACACAGTGTGGGTATAGCAAGATCGCTGGTTGTTCTTTGCAAATCTCTCTCCAACAGGACACCAAGCAAACAGCCTAAACAAACGAGAACCTGTAAATTACTAACTTCAAACTTCAGATCAGCTTCCTTATAGAAGCACGGCACACTCTTTGAGGATTAGGCATCGACGCTAAAAAACAGTGGCCGATTCTCCGCTATACAAATTTGTGACTGGGTTGTTTTTTATTTCTGTTTCATTTCTTTACACTTTCAGTTATTGGACGATTGAGATTGTGCGCATATATCTTATACGAAGTAAGAGTAGCACAGTCAATTGCCTTTGACGATTAATTAATTATGAGTTGGGAAAGTCAGCATCCGTCTTTTGAGATGCAGAAGGAGTGATCGTTGCTGATTTCCTGGAATGTGGTACAACTACCAAAGCAGAGAATTATTCTAAACTACTGAGACGTTTTGGGAGAAATTGAAGCTTAGCGGTTAATTAAGCTTAAAAGACCGGAAAATTGGCCAAATAAATCATCTTCTAGTAAAGCAATGTGTCGGCTCTCATATCGTTTGTGACTTTCATATCGTTCGTAACTATGGATTCAAGCTACAGGGAAACTATACCCATAGTGGCCCAAATAAAACTATACCCATGGTAGCCCAATTTAATGGTAACTTATTTGGTTACAGGTACTGACAATCTACAGTATTAACGGAACAGTTTTTACTTATTAATTATAACTTTTTTGGTTACAAGTGCTGACAGTCCATAGATCTACATACCAGTTTACTTGTGAGGAGTTTTCCAGTAGTGAAACTCCTCACAAGTAAACTGGTATAAACTCAGCTTGATATATTTCATCGTCGAGGCATATATTAGAGAACAGAAAATCCACCTCATTTTGTGACACCTCTACATGCGCAGAAACTTGGTGCGTGGTGTGCTGTATGAGCACGTAAGATTATTACCATTTTTTTCCACGAAACCATAAACTCAGCTCGATATATTGCAAACATTTTCAACCCATTTGTCAATCAGCTTACCAACTAGGAGAACACATATTTTTACTTTCAACAAGATGATCATACTGCCCACCATTCAATGAATGCGATTTTTGAAGTGTTTGAGGAAGGCCGTGTTGTGAGTCGTGACCTTTGGCCTGCTCGATCCCGTGATCTGTCTGTGTGTGACTTTTACTTGTAGGGTACACTAAAGGGTCAAGTGTATTCCGATAACACGAGAACTCTTGAAGAGCTTCAAATCAACATCTCCGCTGAAATTGCTAAGATTACACCACAACAACTTCAAACTGTGTAAACAAACATGCTGATGCGAAGAACCGACCTGTGCCTTAATAATGAGGGCGCTCATTTCCAACACCTGCTGTAGGAACTGTCTTGGACACTATAACATTAAATAAAACTTGTGCTTATTTGATTTGTTCATTTGGTATAGTTTTGTTTGGACCACCGTGTATTACGCCATCAGCCTTATCCATCGGATTCAATTCCATCGGACTATTTCCTGTTTTCAAATATGGAATTGGACTTGAAAGGGCAAAATTTCGAGTGACAAAGCTGTTGTTGATGCAGTGGTAAAATAGTTTGAGTCTAAATCTTAATCATATTCAAAGGGTTACGAAAGCTAATGGATCGCGCCAGAAAGTGTGTTGAGTTATGGGGAGAAAGTGTGTTAACGCATAAATGAGTTTTTACAATATTACACCGTTTCTTTTACGAGAGACTAGACTTTTCGAAACCCTCTCGTTTAGAAACGCCACGTAGCGCAGAAATATGCATCAAAGAGAACTAAATTATGCCGGAAATTTTGCTTCTATCGGACGAAAAAGAAATCAATCCTTTCCAACTCCTAAACAGGCTGATGTACACTGCTCAAAATAATTAGGGGGAGCACGTCACTTTAGCGCCATTGTGAAAGCCAATCGTCTGATATCTTATCGGAATGTACAAAACACAAGTCGAGTGTGGCGTAGACAGCCAGATCATGCATATCTTTATGCAAATTTACCTCTGTAACATCAGGATCCATACATCGCAGATTGGGACAGGGTTTTCCGGGAGAACTCCCTTATTCTGCCTCGTTTATCGAGACGCTTTGTTTCTTGGAGTCTTCTATTCGAACGATGTCTCAACAGTATGATTTATTGGATTCAATGGTGTGGAGAGCTATTGGCGGCCTGAAAGCATGCCACATACAGAGGGCGGTTGCAGAAGCCATTGGAGTGTAACTATGTGCCATTTCCCGATTGTGGACATGATTTCTGGATACGGGAAGTGTTAGAATACGACATGGTCAATGCCGTCCGAGAACAACTACAACAAGGGACGACCGTTACTTATTGTTAAAAACCCGTCGGAACAAGCGGCAAAATGCTACTCAGATCCAGCAAAAGCTTCTCGGCTCTGAGCCCTACAATTCCACCACTCTTTGGACAATTAAAGAATCGTAAACCTGGATCTGCCCTTAGACCTATAGTAGCAAAGAAAAAATCTCCTAAGTACTTATTAGAAAAATCCCTAGCTAAAGTTTTCTCTGAACGTTTAAAAAACTCCAACTGCGTAATCAAGTCAACAAAAGGATTTATGAAACGTGCAATATACACTCATCGTCAAAAAAATAGTTGCACTTAGAAGGACGTGTCGGATTGCAATGCTATTCGGGAAGAAAGTAAAAGTTACCAGGAGCAACAAATGATTAAGCATTGAGGCCGATATGGGCAATATTTATTGAGCTACACGCCAATAAGTAGTGTCTCTCAGTATAGCATCGAGCAGCCATGTTTTCTCACACAGCACAGCAGAGGTCTCGGCATGGAGTTGTACAGGTTCTTAATGGAGTCCTGCGATAAGCCATCCCATGCAGCTTGAATCTTCTCCCGCAATTCCTGCACATTGGGCCGTAGGGGTGGAATGTGGATAGCACGTGCAATAGCATCTCACACATTTTCAACGGCGATAGGTCTGGCGATGCGGCTGACCATGGCAGAGTGTCAGTGTCTTGAAGGCCAGCTCTCGAGACAGTAGTAGTATGTGGAATAGCGTTGTCCTGTTGGAAAATCGAACCACAGAGAGCGTTCATTCAGAAAAGTTAGGGCCACTGGTTGCATGATCTCATTAACGTAACGTTGGGCTGCCAAAGTACCTGTAATGAACACCAAAGGTGATCTGGCATCGTAGACAGTTCCATTCCACACAATGACACCAGACCTTTTGGACGTGTAGCGCTCGACAACAAACCGTTCATCTTGGCGCTGACCACGGTGCCTCCTTACACGGATTCGGTGGTGTTCTCTTCCAAGACAAAAGCGGGACTCGTCACTGAAGATCACCCACTGTCATTTTGCGTAGCTCCATCACAGTCTGGCACGACACCATTGCAGTCTTTGGCAAAGATGCAATGGTGTTAAAGGGCAGTCGTCGTAACGGTCTGCGTCCTTGTAGTTATACGTCGTGCAACCGCCAATGGTGCTGGCACTACATGGAGGGCACCACTGCTTGGTGAATATCCGCAATCGCTACTGTGGGGTCACTCCGCACAATTCGGACAACTCGTCTGTCCTCTCTCTCCGTAGTTCGTTCAGGTCTCCCAGACCCTTCCTGTCGCTGCTGCGTGCCTTGTTCTATCCACTGCCGCCAACAGCGTTTTGCTTCCGAACTTTTCTCAAAGGCATACTTCTTTTGCAAAGTATGCAACCAACACAACAACACGAGTCAGAATAGCAAGAACGCGCAATTGGAGGACCTTATACTGTATAGCCGGTAAGGCACAGCGCTAGGACCCCTGCTTGCTGGCTTCACATGCGCGGCCGAGCGTGATACTTGAATCTTATGATATCAGACCTACCCACCAAGTTTTATTCCTGTCGGTTGCTTTCTTCTGGGTGCAACTATTTTTTGGACAATGAGTACATTTGATATGGATATAACGGGAAGTTTCGACATAGTGTCTTTATATCCGTCTGTACCAATACTAGTGACTGTTGGAAACCTTGAAGAAATAATTGTCACTTCCCGTGAATTCACACCGACCCAAACTAAGAAAATTATCGGCGGCTTTACTTCGGTTCTAACCACAACTATTTCAAGTTGAATGGAGGCATCCACAAACAAACAAAAGGAGCACCGATGGGTTTACCTCTTATTTTTAGTCCTTGAGGAAGTCGTACTTAGACCGCTAGATCTCGTCTTTCTAAATTCTATCAAGAAACCCCGAGTGTAATACGCTGACGATATTCTTCATACGAGAACATGGAGTAGACGAATTAAATGATTTCATGCACAAGATAAACAACCTACACAATACGATAAAATTAACCATGGAGCTTGAAGTGGATGGAACGTTGAATTATCTTGACGTCGCGCTCAAAAGAAATAGAACATCCAGCTTCGATTTTGACGTTTATTATAAACCGACAGCAATACCCAACCTTGTCTCTCCTGATTCGCACTGCCCAAAAGAGTACAAACTTTTTGCGTTTAAAGCATGGTTCTACAGAGCGTATAACGTATGCAAACCCGACTACCAAAATAATAAGGAAATTGATAAAATTTATAGCAAAGGTCTAAAGGCTCGATATAAAAAGATGACATTGACAGAATACATGGAAAAGTAAGAAATTGTGTAATGTCAGCAATAACAAAATCACCTAGTCAGACAATGAGATACGCAGGATCCATCACATATGTACCAGGCTTTACATATTGGTTAAAGAATTTATTACGTAATTACTACATATTAATAGCAATGAAGTCCCCGATCCCGTTATCACATATAACATCAAGCTGCAAGGAGAGACAGTGTGAGAAAGAAAAAGCGGGTGTACGCTGTACCGTTGGTATACCCTGACAACACGGAAAAGATATACACTATACTGACAAAAGTCACCGGACACCCCTTTAAAAGCAAATCAACGAATCCGCTGCGTTGCTAAGATGCGCAGTACAGCTGCAAACGGCATAAAAACAAGCCTGCAGCTGACCGAGGTCATATCGCACTGTGAGGTTGAGTGAAAAGGCCGCGGCGGGAGAGAACTGACTTTGAGGAAGGAAAGGTTGTTGGGTGTTATATTAGTGGGTTGTCCATAAGAGAAACCGATAGGTGTTTAAACATACCCAAGTCAACTGTTTTGGAAGCACTAATCCACTCGGAATGTTACTCATCGTTCGGCATGATGTAAAAAACATTTATCGTGGGCCGTAGATCAATGGGAACGGGTCCTATGGACTGATGAATTCAGATACACGATCTATCAGTCTGATGGCCGTGCGTTGGTATGACGGCAGCCGGGGGAATGCTATTTACCACAGTGTACTGTTCCTACGGTCAAGCTTGGAGCTCGCAGTGTACTCGTGTGGGGGTGTTTTTCGTGGTATGGTCCCGGGCGTTGGTTATCGTGGATAAATCTCTTAACCAGCACGTCTACCTCGATATTATGGACAATTATGCCCTAATAACTCTGTGGCAATACTATAGAACCGAGCCTTGTTCGTACCAGCAGGTTAATGCACTGAACCATAAAGCAATGACTGTTACGGCGTAGTTTGACGATAATTCCGTATCGTGTGTGGACTGGCCAACACAGATCCCTGATCTTCATCCCATAGAGCACCTATGGGATGAATTAGAGCGCCGCATAAGAAGTTTGGAACCAAGGCCTACAGTACATAATGCTGCCGCTAAGCAACAGTTAGCGGCAGCATTATGTACTGAATGGAAGCGCATACCTGCAGCTGTGTTCCAAAACTTTGTCAAAAGCATGTCTCGAAGGATAAATTCATGCATTACGGCCAAAGATGGACCGACACAATACTAATTTATGTCAATAAATGCTATGTTGTGTTTCTCTTTTATGTGCCCGGTGACTTTTGTCAATATAGTGTATATCAGAATGACAAAGTGATCCTTGGACACTAGATGTAAAGAACACGTGCGAAGTGTCAAACAGGACATGCAGAATACAGCTCTCGCCAGAGAAGTCGTGCATTCATTGACCGGTCCTGTATGGAATAGTATTCGAAGAATTACCCCTTACGCGAACTTTCAAGAGACTGCCATCAGGGAAACATTCGAAATTCTCTCCAACAAACTAGCGTGCAATGATATGGTCTCTACTGAGCTACCAACGGTTAGGCAATCGTTATTAAAAGATGGAAACACATCGCTGCACACCGTATAATTACGTGATAAAAATTAATGTAATATATTCATGATGTCACCTACTAATTAGAATACGTAAGAAACAAAGACGACTTTATTTTCAAAAAGTCGTCTTTGTTTCTTACGTATTCTAATTCCCTGTATTTTTATTTCTACCATTTCCTTGAAAAAGCCTTCCAGTGGGGTGTGAAAGCTTGACGAATCTTTGTGTTTATTACGCCACAAAAATAAACGGATTTAATTCGCTATATGCGTTTCTTGAGTATTTGTTGTATAGCATATCGCATCATGTGCATTAAATGATAATATTGCATAAAAATTCGTTAATGTGCTTTTTCCTTCCTATATTATTGAATATTCTACTGTACCTTGCATAAAAATAATATTTTAAGTCCAATAACGTCAGTTGCACATGATTTTCCTTACACTATCTCTTTCTCCCCTAAATCTTTTGAGCAGTGTATTTTGTCAATAAATAAACAGACAGACGAAACAACAATGTAATCTTACATATTTTAGTACGTGCATCCAAAGGAGTGTTAAACGCTCAGACAAGTTGTATAAGTTGTCACTACATTGTTTCTTGGAAACGAAACCAATCCACGAAAAGATTCTGTTTTCGATTGGAAAAAATTCTAAGAATTTCATGAACTGCAAGCTAGTCCCACGCCCTTTACTGATGGAAATTTCTATTTGTTTTTCATTTACCTTTTCGTAGGATTTTGATTTTACATTTTATCGCAAAATCTCTTATAAATAACACCTCGAAAACCCAACGCTGGAGGGCTGCGTCTTGTGGGTACAATAAACCCAAACAATTGATAAGAATAGGGGAAAGCTCCGTTTTCCGCGCCAAGATTTCCCTCGGAAGATGCACTATAAGAAGATATATTACCGTAAGGAGAGGGAGTTTGATTCGTACCGTAAACCTGCAGTAATGGAAATGTTGTGTGTGTCTGTGCCCTGAAATGGGGAGGGCGAAATCGATTTCAACAGTCGGCCTTAAACACACAGCAAAGCTCACTCATCTAAAAGTCATCTGGAGCAGGTAGTGGACTTGTTTTCCTCTTTCTTACTTTCCTTTGTATTTCCCACAATCTCAGACTCTAAGGGATGCGGGAACGACAAAAGCCATAAATAAGCGAAAAAGAGACACAGTGAGAAGCTATATGGTGCTGTACTGTTTGTGCGTGAATAACTACAACCTCCAGACACTTTTCCCGAAATATAAAGGAAGAGAAACACACTTAATTGCACTAAGAGAACTTTCACGCCCACTGTTATAGAGACCTTTATATTTTCTCGACCCATCTGTCAGATAAGTGCTGATTAATGCAAAAATATAGGTGAGATCCCATACATTTAGTAGCAAGAATTGATCATCATATCGTCCTTAACAGTCAACAATCTATTACTTTACATACACTGAAGTGCCAGAAAAACTGGTACAGACGAGCTTATGCAAAATACATAGCAACGTCACCTATGCGCGTACTCAGTTGCGTCCGCCAGTGCGTATATAAAGCGATAGACCTCCTTGCCAGCTGTCAGAGCTGTTTTCGGCATGAGAATGACAAGTAATAACGATTTAAGCGATTTTCAACGCGGTGTCATAGCTGGCGCTCGTGAGATGGGCCACAGTATTTCGGAGGTAGAAACGAAGTTCGGATTTTCACGGACGACCATTGCAAGGGTGTACCGTGACTACAAGAATTCCGGCAAAACCTTCAACCTACGATACCACTCTGGCCGTAAAAAGACATTAGGTGAACATGACCTACGTCGGCAGTGAGGAATCGTTTCACGCGATAGGCGTGCAACACTCTCGCAGGTGTCATCAGAATTCAATGCTGGAGCCTCAACAAGCATCAGCGTCCGGACTGCGCAACGTACCCTGCACGATATGGACTTTGGGAGCCGACGGCCAACTCGAGTCGCCTTGATGGGTGCACGACACAGAGTTATGCGCCTCGCTTGGGCACGGCAACACAGCCACTGGACACTTGATGACTGGATACAAGTAGCCTTATCTGACGAGTCACTTTTACAACTGTATCTGGCAGATGGAAGGATTCGTGTGTGGCGCAAACCCCATGAAGCCATGGATCCCGCCTGTCAACAAGGAGCTGTACCTGCTGGTTGGGGGTCCGTAATGGTATGGGGTGTGCTTAACTGGACTTCTTTTTTTTTTTTTTTTTTTTTTTTTTTTGATTGGAGGTTTAACGACCACCGTGAGCAACTCAACGGGCTATAAGCAGTCGCCCGTTCCTTATTTAGGGTCACTGGTTCCAGGAAAGGGAAAGAGCCAGTGCCGTAAGACAAGCACAACATCCATGCCTCACCGGGATTCGAACCTGGACCCCTTACGGACGAATAGTCAGAGGCCATCGCTTATACCACTGCGCCACCGGGGCGGCAAACTGGACTTCACTGAGACCACTGGTACGTCTACAAACGTCTGTGACCGGCCAACGCTATGTGCGCATCCTTTCTGACAAACTACACCCGTTCATGTCCGGCATTCATGCTAATGAGTTGGGCCTGTTTCAACAGGACAATGCACCTCCACACAAGTGTCGGGACGCCACATTATGGTTTGAGGAGAATTCATCGGAGTTTGGGGTGTTGCCATTCTCATCCAAGTCCCCAGATCTGAACGTGATAGAACACATTTGGGATGCCATGCAACGCGCTATCGAACACAGGAATCCGAGACCTCGGAATACACCCGAATTGTGGAACGCTCTGCAGGAAGTATGGTGTGCATTGCCTACAGCATACTTCCAGAAGCTAGTGGAGTCCATGCCCCGTCGTATTTCTGCAGTCTTGCGCTCCTGTGGGGGATTTAACAAGTATTAGACTAGTGTACAAGTTTTTCTGGCACTTCAGTGTATATGTTTGGAAATATCAAGCGTTTGGGTTTAATTATATCTTTCTAGCAGAAAATTTGCTAGAAAGATTTGATCAAACCCAAACGCTTGACATTTTTAAACACATTTACGTTCCTATTTCAACGCTCATTCTGCTTACCCATCTTAATACCTACTAGTTTAAAAAGTCATAATTGTTTAGTGTTAATAAACTCTTGATAACTATAAGTATTAGGAGCGTCATTCTATACAGAACAAACTTTAAGTGGTGATAGAACACACTGAAACAAGCACTTTTCGTGACAGAAAAGAATACGTGGTCGCAAGTTACGCGGTTAGGCGCTAGAGGGCGCTTTCCGTTTCCCCACACTGGCCGTCTTTCGCAACGCAAAGACAGGAATGGCACAACAAATCAAAACAAAGCTTTATTGCAGACAAAATAAAAAACAAAACGTGACATCACAAAATTACATCAAATTTGCAAACATTATTAAGTAAATACTGAAATTAATTACATTTACAAAAGCTGCTCAAAAGGGCGACAGCCACTCCTGACACATGCTTCGCATCGTCGACGTAAAGATGCCCGTATGTTGTGGAAAATACCAGGCATTTCCTGGACAGCTGCAGCAGCGACTAGTTCCTCGTTGGAATCAAAGGGCGGTGTAACAGTTTGGGGTGCATTTACATGAGCTTTCCTGGGACCATTCTTACTCTTCGAGACCCCCCATCACTCGCACAAAGTATATGAACATCCTCGCAGATCATCTACCCACCCATTCGTAACAATTCTCTTTTAGCACCATGACGTCATCTTCCCACAGGACAAGGCCACACCGCACACTTTCCGCGTGGCGATCAATTCGCTCCAGGAGAATTCAAGTGAGTTTATCGGACTCGAATGGTCTCCCTCGATCTCCACACATCAACCTCATTGAGAATTTGCAGAATGAATTGGGAACATCTGTTTGATCCCGACAGCCCACACCGGGAACTGTGAATGTTCTGCAACATGCGATTCTTGCTTCATGGGAGACAATACAACTTCCGTATTTTCAGCACCCCGTCCAGTCCTTACCTAGACGACTGGCTCGGTTTATTATTATTATTATTATTATTATTATTGAAGGTTTAACGACCATCGTGAGCAACTCAATGGGCTATAAGCAATCGCCCATCTCTAATCACGACTACTGTTTCCAGGAAGGGAGAAAGCCAGTACCGTAAGACAAACACAACATCCATGTCTCACCAGAATTCGAACCCGGACCCATCATGGACGAATGGTCATAAGCCAGCGCTTAGACCATGGCGTCACCGGAACGGCTGGCTGTTGTAGTGAAGGCCAAAGGTGATGCAACACACTGTTTGGTAGGTAGGTATATGTAAAAATTTGTCCACCCGGTTTAATCCTCCAACCAGTTGAACCGTCCATTCGTCCTTCTGTCACCATCTGACTTTTTTTTAGGATTTTTGTGACCAATAATAAGTTATTAGTTACAGTAACCAAGCAAAAACCCAATATGTAAAACCAACAAGGAATACTAGTAATCATGATACCGGACATTTTTCAAAACACAAGCAAACGATTGGAAACGTTTCACCTTTGGGAACACTGATAATAGCAAACAATAAAATAAAATGCCGAAAAAGGAGCTAGAGTTCAAGAAGGCAATAGAGCTAGCTCCTTGTTCCATAGAGCGTCTCCTTTACTTCAAAATATTTTGTCACACAGAACTATATTAGATACTTGCAAACCGATTATTAGGAGTGTCGTTTTATATGGTGCCGAAATTGGAGGCTTTCACAGAGCGCAGAAAAATCCCTACAGTATTTCGAAAACGAAATTCTAAACAAAATATTTAGATCCATCAAAGACGCAAAAACCTAATAATGGAGAAAAACGACACAAACAAGAAATGTTGCCTTTAAGGATCATTTAATAATTGATAAAGTCTCAAAACTGATGTACTTTTCAACAGTGAGGTGCGGGCATTCTTGCAGCTGGGTACAGAGTTAAGATTTTACTGCAAATTTTAAACTATCTTTGTTCACAGAAAGTCTTATGCAAAACATTGCGTTTGGAATAGTTCAAATTGTTTTGCAAAATTTAACGTATCTTTATACACAGAATTTGTTATACCAAAATTAATAATTGTAGATAATACCAAGTACTGATTTCCGAGCACGTAGTGCTGCTGCATTTAGACGTCTTGACACTGTTTGGTGCGAAATTCGCACACATGTGATTTCTTGATGACGATTACCCGACTGGCTGCAGGCAGTTTTCCGACTCCGTTTTGATATTATGTTCAGGCAATTTTCATCCCGCTACTGGGACGATAGCCAGCGAAACACTTGATACCGGTTCTGTGTCTCTTGAACGCTGGCCAATGCAGCGAAACTCTGCTACATGTTACTTCGAATTTCCTAGCGATATCGGTCACAGCCCTTCTTCGAGCTGGCCGATAATTTAGCATCGGGTAAAATCATCCATATGATGTCTTCAGGATATCCTTTTACGACCTCAAACTCGCAGTTTCTCGCGCCGTGTCTGCATGGAAAATACGAGGGTGGGTCGAAAAATAACGACACTATTTTTTTTTTTGGCAGCAGTTTATTAGATAGGCAAAACAAAACATATACACAGTGAAACTACATTTCTTACCTATTTTTCAACATGAGAACCGAGACGCTCGAGACATTTATCCCAGCGTGGTACAAGCTTTAGTATACCTTGTTCATAAAAGTCCGTTTTCTGGGCGTATAGACATTTCTTAACTATTTTTCAACATTAGAACCGAGACGCTCGAGACATTTATCCCAGCGTGGTACCAGCTTTAGCATACCTTGTTCATAAAAGTACGTTTTCTGGGCGTATAGACATTTCTTACCTATTCTTCAACATGAGAACTGAGACGCTCGAGATATTTATTCCAGCGTGGTACCAGCTTTAGTATACCTTGTTCATAAAAGTCCGTTTTCTGGGCGTATAGACATTTCTTAACTATTTTTTAACATTAGAACCGAGACGATCGAAACATTTATCCCAGCGTGGTACCAGCTTTAGTATACCTTGTTCACAAAAGTCCGTTTTCTGGGCGTATAGACATTACTTACCTATTTTTCAACATGAGAACCGAGACGCTCGAGACATTTATTCCAGCGTGGTACCAGCTTTAATATACCTTTATCATAAAAGTACGCTTTCTGGGCGTATAGACATTTCTTAACTATTTTTTAACATTAGAACCGAGACGCTGGAAACATTTATTCCAGCGTGGTACCAGCTTTAGTATACCTTGTTCATAAAAGTCCGTTTTCTGGGCGTATAGACATTTCTTAGCTATTCTTCAACATAAGAACCGAGACGCTCAAGACATTTATCCCAGCGTGGTACCAGTTTTAGGATACCTTGTTCATAAAAGTACGTTTTCTGGGCTTATAGACATTTCTTAGCTATTTTTCTACACAAGAACCGAGACGCTCGAGATATTTATCCCAGTGTGGTACCAGCTTTAGTATACCTTGCTCATAAAACTACGTTTTCCGGGCGTATAGACATTTCTTAACTATTTTTAAACATGAGAACCGAGACGCTCGAGACATTTATTCCAGCGTGGTACAAGCTTTAGTATACCTTGTTCATAAAAGAACGTTTTCTGGGCGTACAGAAATTTCTTAACTATTTTTCAACATTAGAACCGAGACGCTCGAGACATTTATCCCAGCGTGGTACCAGCTTTAGTATACCTTGTTCATAAAAGTACGTTTTCTGGCCGTATAGATATTTCGTACCTATTTTTCAACATTAGAACGGAGACGCTCGAGACATTTCTCCCAGCATGGTACCAAATTTAGTACACCTTGTTCACAAAAGTCCGTTTTCTGGGCGTAAAGACATTTCTGAGCCATTTTTCAACATAAGAACCGAGACGCTCGAGATATTTATCCCAGCGTGGTACCAGTTTTAGTATACCTTGTTCATTAAAGCCCGTTATCTAGGCGTATAGACATTTCTTAGCTATTTTTCAACATGACAACCGAGACGCTCGAGACATTTATTCCAGCGTGGTACCAGCTTTAGTATACCTTGTTCATTAAAGTCCGTTTTCTGGGCGTATAAACATTTCTTACGTATTTTTCAACATGAGAACCGAGACGCTCGAGACATTTATTTAAGCGTGGTACCAGCTTTAGTATACCTTGTTCATAAAAGTACGTTTTCTGGGCGTATAGACATTTCTTACCTATTTTTCAACGTGAGAACCGAGACGCTCGAGACATTTATTCCAGCGTGTTACCAGCTTTAGTTTACCTTGTTCATAAAAGTACGTTTTCTGGGCGTATAGACATTTCTTAACTATTTTTCAACATGAGAACCGAGACGCTCGAGACCTTTATTCCAGCGTGTTACCAGCTTTAGTTTACCTTGTTCATAAAAGTATGTTTTCTGGGCGCATAGACATTTCTTACGTATTTTTTCAACATGAGAACCGAGACGCTCGAGACATTTATTTAAGCGTGGTACCAGCTTTAGTATACCTTGTTCATAAAAGTACGTTTTCTGGGCGTATAGACATTTCTTACCTATTTTTCAACATGAGAACCGAGACGCTCGAGACATTTATTACAGCGTGGTACCAGCTTTAGTATACCTTGTTCATAAAAGTCCGTTTTCTGGGCGTATAGACATTTCTTAACTATTTTTCAACATGAGAACCGAGACGCTCGAGACCTTTACTCCAGCGTGGTACCAGTTTTAGTATACCTTGTTCATAAACGTTCGTTTTCTGGGCGTATAGACATTTCTTAGCTATTTTTGAACATAAGAACCGAGACGCTCGAGACATTTATCCCAGCGTGGTACCAGTTTTAGTAAACATTCTGTGACGTGCCTGCCCAGCAAGACGCACACGACATAAAGACACATAGCAGCAAGAACGAACGTCTGTGTAGCTCAGTTGGTAGAGCGACTTGTTCCGGAATAAATAGACTCGGGTCTGATCCCCGGCGTGGACCAAAAAGGACGGAGAAATTTACTTCGTTATAATGGCGCCCGAACTTCCCGGATGACCCGGCCGTTAAAAATCTCGCATTATTGTGATGTTCTTTCCACACCGGGAGACAAGAAAAATAAGAGAATCCCTTTCTCAGTGCTTCGAAAAATAAAATGTGTGTGATGTTGCATTCTACACACCACATTGACTGGGAGTTCAGAAGTGCACGTTCTACATCGGATGGCTGCCTGCAACGATTCATGGTCACGGGTGAGCGGTGGGCCATGCCCCCGGCTCTCTTTCGAGGGGGGGGAGAGATGCGAAGTTCCTGCCGCGCAAGACGCACACGACATAAAGGCGAATAGCAGCGAGAACGAACGTCTGCGTAGCTCAGTTGGTAGAGCGACTTATTCCATAATAAGTGGACTCGGGTTCGATCTCCGGCGTGGGCCAAAAATTACGGGGAAATTCACTTTGTTATACTTCTTCGTAAAAGACCGTTTTTTTTATGGCGTATAGCCACCTGCGGACAACCAATTTGACTTCGTCAGCCGAATCTAAGCGTTGACCGCCCAAGAATCTTTTCAATGGATCAAACAGATGAAAATCCGAAGGAGCCAGGTCCGGAATGTATGTTGGGTGCTGAAACACCTTCCTGCCAATTTTGTCAAGAACGTATTGTCCAACACGTGGGCAACCGTTGTCACCAAGCTGTGTGACATTTGCAGCGCCTCTGTTGGGTCTTTTGCCACGAAGGGCACAACGCAACTATGTGTTAGCGTAGGCTTTGGCATTCACAGTGGTCCCCATAGGATGAAACTCCACCAGGAAAACGCCATGCATGTCCAAGAACACCGTCATGAGGACTTTTTGGGCTGATTGGATTACTCTGAATATTTTTGGTGGCGGGAAGTGGGAATGTTTTCACACCATACTGGCCTTCTTTGTTTCGGGAGTCTAGTGGTACGGCCAGGACTCATCTCCTGTCTACACGCGCCGGAACTTCATGTCCTTCTTTTGCGTAAGGCATCAAGTGGTCCAAGGATGACATCATTCTCTGTCCCTTCTAGTCGTTTGTCAAGTTCTTGGGCATCCATCGCTCACTGACCTTGGGAAATGGCAATTTGTCATGCGCAATATCGTACGCAAAGAGATGTTGAACTCCTGTACCAATGAGCGCAGATGGATCCACCGGTCACTCATAATTGCCTGTTCATTGTCTCTCACACTGGCAGGTGGTGATGCGGTTACAGATCGACAGGAATGTGGCGTATTGATATGGCTGCCACGGCCCTCTACAAATACATTGCACCATCTGGAGATCTTGCTGCGGTCCAGGCAATCACCACTATACACCTCGACCATTTCTTTGTGAATTTCCGTCGGAGTTTTCCGTCTAGCCCTTAAAAATCGGACTACACAGTGATTCTCTTCGTTCGTAGACGACGCTAACAAACGCGACATCTTTGTGCCGTCGTTCACACTGTCTTCCACCAGGGCGACACCTGATCCAGACAAACTAGCCTGTAACGTGATATTCAGACTCGTCGTTCTGCCAAACTGCAACCTGCAAAAAGAAAAAAAAATGCTGTCCATTACTTTTCGTTCCTCCCTTGTAGAATGAATTCATATCAGACACAGCTCAGCGTCCTGCCTATATACACATTCGGTAGCTGTCACGTGCTCACAGAAAATTTGTTTACATGCTGCGCATCATGGAACTTCTTCATACATCACACCGCACAGATGTGCGCATGCCCCATGGCGCTCTGCAATAGTCATATTTCTCGTTCGTCCTTACGTTTTGGACAGCAGGTGTATATCATAAAGACTCGGACAGTAAAAAGTCAAGGTTTTATTAGACAATATTCAGATTTAATTGATAGACACCCACAAGCTTGCTCATCACTGCAATCACCAAAAAATATCTTTCTACTCTGCTACTGCACAACAGATTTCCCACAAGGGCACATGCAACAAAACATTAGAGATGCCTACCTAACAGCGTGTTGTCCTTTTCTAGCGCAAATCACACCCTGTACACGCTCATGCATTAACTTCACCAGGTGCCGGAGAGTTTTGGAGGTAATTCCTTAGGCATGTCTGTTACAATATAAACTTCTCACGAGACGTCGGTCAAGGATCCATGGATCTGATATTATTCTCCTCAGCATACCAAAGAGTTACCACATCCAAGTGCGTCAGGGACCACGGAATGGTTTCAATTGCAGATGGGTATTCCTCGAGACATGCTTGGACGGTTGCGACTCGGTGGAGCAACGCATTATCCTGTTGGAACTGACCCTGGGCCGCAGGATGCGCGAAGGCCATGAAAGCGTGCACGTGATCAGTCAGCACATGCTGATAGCGAGCAGCGGTTAAGGACCTCTCCAGAAACACTAAGAAACCTAATGTGCTTCACGAGAAGTCTCCCCAATCCATCACAGAGCTACCACCGACTTGCATAGCGGACCTGGCACGACGGGTATGTGGCCTCGTGCTGCCGACACCACACCCACACCCTTCCTTCAGCTCGGTACAGCTGAAAACAGAATTCATCTGATCACACGACGCGGTGCCACAAGGTCCAGTTTTGATATTCCCAGCACCAAGCAAGGAGGAATTTCCTATGACGAGTAGTCAACAGTGGCACAAGAGTAGGTCATCGGCTCCCGTAGCCCAGATTATGCAACGTGAGCTACCGTTTTCTCGCTCACACTGTTTGGGCCTCCGACTTTTAACCTGGATATGATTTGAGTCGCCATTGCAAATCATATCCAAGTTAAGCGATCGTTCTGTACGAGCCTGGATAGTCTACGTAGATCTCGGTCATCAATAGCGTGTGGTCCGCCACTCCTTGCTCTGGGGGTGCTGGTACGTCTTATACTCGCGGTACACCGTTGATACGGTTGACTACTGGAACCCTAGGGTTCTTTCAACTTGGAAGATAGAATGACTCATATGTCTTGCGCCGACAATGCGTCCATGATCAAAGTCAATCGTATCACCAGTTTACCCATGTTCGTCGATTGCGGTACACTTTTGGGAAACCCTGCTGTCCGCCTATTTATCGTCCGCGTTCAGTTTGGGTCTGTTCCACTTTGCGCGGAGAGTGCCCATTTTCAACACCCCATCAATCACCCTTATCTCTAATGTTTTGTCTGCTGAGTGTATAAACACGCGTTCGATGGGAAGCAGAACGATCTTTGCAATAGTCTTACAAACCTTAAGAAGCAAGTCAGCGCATGCGCCATCTCGATTAAGGCCACTGTGAAATCACAAGTTTGTTCATGACGGGATCGCATTTGCTCCCCCTCACTCCAGAGTAAGTTATTCTCGCAACTAAGCTAGACGGAAAGAATGTATCGCTACAGATCTGTCGTCTTGACACGTGCTTTACCTCTGTAATACGTCACACCACTTATTATCAGCAATGTTACTAATATTATCAATTTTTTAATTTCCCTCCTGTATCGGCGATTCCTTGCTCTAAAATATTGGGTTGATGCATAAGTTCATGCCGTTTTATCTCACCAGGTCAGTAGTGACGGTGCAGATGGCCAGTTGTATATCAAAATGTAGTCAGTAATATCGTGTATCTAAATCATATTACGTTGTGGTATTGTGGCTAATGGTTTTTTGATTTTCAGGTCCGGAAGTATGGAGTGTCAAGCAAAGAGGAATGAACATTCCCAACATCTGTTCCTCTTCGAGTTTAAAAAAGGATCCACAGCCGCTGAGGCCACTGATCAAATGTGTGCTGTGTAATAGGGAGGATGCTATTGCTCCAAGGACAGCCCGCAAATGGTTTGAGCGGTTCCGAGGCGGCAAGTTTGACTTCAACGACTCTCCACGCTCAGGTCGTCCAACTCACTTTGAAGAGGATCGTTTGAACCATCTCATCCCCTTGGATCTGCTTCACACCACACGCAGATTGGCCATTGAGATGTACTGTGATCAAGCCACATTGGTGCGACACCCGGGACGTATGGGAAAGGTGCAAAAATTGAGGTTTTGAGTGCCTCACGCTCTCACCGAGGACAACAAGAATCAGCGTGTTGCCATGTGTGGTTCCTTGCTCGCCCGTTATCGCAAATGTTCTCGGAAACACACACCCTTTCTGTCACGTATTGTTACTGGAGATGAAAAGTGGTGCCTGTACGTGAATTTCAGGCATCGGATGGCATGGTTAAGCCCAAACAAGACGCCCACACCACGTCCAAAACATGACCTTCATCCTGAGAAGATCACTTTGTGTGTCTGGTGGGACATGGAAGGCATTATTCACTGGGAAATGCTGCCGTGGAATCGGAGCACCAACGCTGCACTCTATTGTGAGCAACTCCACCGCAAGGAGGCAGCAATTCAGCAGAAACGGCCACATCGGCGCCATGGTGTCCTTCTCCAACATGATAACGCACGCCCTCACAGTACAAACATGACCATTCAGGACATGAAATGGGAAATCCTTCCACATCCGGCGTATTCCCCAGATGTCGCCCCTTCAGACTATCACCTGTTCCGATCACTGTCGAATGTATTCTGTGGCAGAACGTTCAACAATGATGTTGATCTCCAGAATTTCCTTGATGATTTCTTCGCAGCAAAACCTGCACGTTTTTTCAAGAATGGCATTGCAGGCGTATGCAGACGCTGGGACACCATCGTAAGCAATTGGAGGGGAATACATAGTTGATTGATTCCGTTTTCTCTTCTGATGCAATATATTCCTGTAGTGCGGTGAAAAAAATGGCATGAACTTATGCATCAACCTAAGTAAAAAACAAAAGCATTTTCAAGAGTCACTCTTCTATGAAGCGTTCCAGAACGAATTTTTAACATTTCTAAGAAATATCCGATCACTGAATGGAAATTTATCACGTAAATTACCTTACTTGTTCCATGTTCTTAGCATTATTGTGCAACAATATTCACCAGTGATAAGTTAAAATTACTTTAGCTACGCGAGCAAAAGAAAAGCAGTACCAAAGCTTCAGATTATTTCATCAGAAAAGCAAAGCGAAGCGAGGACCTCACTTCGTTACATAGAGCAACCCTTCCATTGTTCTTATTACGAAATCCTTCCACTTTCCGCTTAGTACTATCGATCTACAAGAGGAGAAAATTCTATGCACAAATAAATTTTGTTCCAGAAGGAAAGCGCATTCAATGATCCACCGCACAAAAGGAACATTGTGCCGAAAATCTAATAATCGAATAACTCAACAGAAATATCAGGCCTTTATTTTCTCCCGCGTTACGAGTACTTTGATGTGAAAGCCGTTTGAAAATAAACAAAGGAATCTTCAAGTGCCATGTGTTGAGACATTTCTTTTGAAATGCTGTTAAATACGTTACACACTTAAAGGTCTTCGGGCGAACAAAGAAGAACTTGTTATGAATTTGATTTTTTTTTATTTTTATTTTTTTTTTTACGCAACTGAAGCAAATAAATGTAACTTCATTAAACGGCCGGAAAAATTACATTTTGGAATCTGAAGTGCATGAAAGAAAAGGGCGCTTAGGTCCTTTTCACGAAAAACACGCGTACACCCATTGACCTCATAGCTGAGTTAGAAAAAGTCAATATTGCTATGGAAATGAATGCATGGGCCGATTATCGATCGAGTTTCAATAAGGAAAGAAGCAGCAATCCATTTCTTAAATTGAAGAGATGGCACACACTAAATGAATTCCAAAGCTGGAAATTTTAAAGCTCCTTATCAAATGCTTTCGTTACGGTTGTCGCGCTTTCTCGCCTATTATGCAATTACCACCGATCTCGGTTGTATTCCGAGATAAGCTGATAAAAAAGATCTTTTCAAAAGCAAAATAAAATAAAATGCAGGCTAACTTCTAGAAGCTGAGATGGCCTGTCTAGAAACATATAAAACAAGAAACATGACACCGAATTTTCAGTTTTAATGAGCACGTCAGCTTTGAATCCTTTCCCACAGGAAAAATGTATTTCACAGCAGATTCTTAGAAAATCAAAATATTCAGCAAAAAATGGAAGGAAATACTTTTACACCACCTAGGGGAAAACTTCCTATAATCAAGGCCGAATTAAGGCCTTAGCGGGCCACTAAGCTAAAACATTGCCGCCCCGGTGGCGCAGTGGTCTAAGCGATGGCCTATGATCATTCGTCCAAAAGGGGTTCGAGTCCCGGTGAGGCATGGATGTTGTGTTTGTCTTACGGCACTGTTTCTCTCCCTTCCCTGGAACCAGTGGCCCTAAATTAGGGACGGGCGACTGCTTATAGCCCATTGAGTTGCTCACGGTGGTCGTTAAAACTCCAATCAAAAAAAAAAAAAAAAAAAAAAAAGCTAAAACATTTGAGTGGGCCTTCAAAGAACTTTTGACGGAGAATCATTATGAATCCATTAAAACACGAAACTGTGCCAATATGCCTGTTATAATCAGTATTATACATACTGCATACTTCAAACTAATTAATTACCTGATAGAAAAAGTAAATAATACGAACACGCAGAAAAACATTCGTGCACATGAACCATTAGGTTGAATACCGTCTTCACACGATTTTAATGATCTTAAAATATGAAATATATGTACAATTAAAATACTCTAAAACACACTAGCACTTTCAGAGCGACAGTCGCCCCATCATCAGGTGTGATGGGATCTCCCAAACCGTTCAGTATAAATATCTGAAGTGCGCCATAACTGCAATCCACGTAACAGAATTTTGCGACGTACGCGCCATCTGTCCCGGCGGTTAAACCACGATCAGAGCGACACCACATCACAAATCGTAAACATGATTATAACTGCAACATTAAGTATTAAAGTATAAAAAAGGAAGATAGTACTGTGGATTGTCCAACACTTGTAGACAAAAGACGTCTCCAAATATCAGGTAGATCCCAAAGGCAATTATCATTACAGCAACTTCGTTTGAACGCGGAAATTAACAAACTCGCAGTCATGTGTGTAGAGGCCGGAGTTATCAAAATTTTGGCATTGTCCCAATCAGGGATTAAATCTTCTGAATCAATGGACTTGGTAAGGGCTGTACAGTTATGGCTTGCTTTTAAACTATATTTATGTTCCTGCAGCCTGAGGCACAGTTTTCGATGAATGGAGCCTATGTAATAGTTGATACTCTCATGCGAGTCATTGTCCAATTGTGGGATGCCATATCTGTACAGCCCTTATCAAGTGCATTGATTCAGAAGATTTAATCCCTGATTGGGACAATGCCAAAATTTTGATAACTCCGGCCTCTACACACATGACTGCGAGTTTGTTAATTTCCGCGTTCAAACGAAGTTGCTGTAATGATAATTTCCCTTGGGATCTACCTGATATTTGGAGACGTCTTTTGTCTACAAGTGTTGGACAATCCACAGTACTATCTTCCTTTTTAGACTTTAATACTTAATGTTGCAGTTATAATCATGTTTACGATTTGTGATGTGGTGTCGCTCTGATCGTGGTTTAACCGCCGGGACAGATGGCGCGTACGTCGCAAAATTCTGTTACGTGGATTGCAGTTATGGCGCACTTCAGATATTTATACTGAACTGTTTGGGAGATCCGATCACACCTGATGATGGGGCGACTGTCGCTCTGAAAGTGCTAGTGAGTTTTAGAGTATTTTAATTGTACATATATATCATATTTTAAGATCATTAAAATCGTGTGAAGACGGTATTCATCCTAATAATACAAACATATTAATTTATATCAGTACCAAAATTCATGAAACAAAAATCCTGGTGTCTCTACTCTGAGAAAAAAGGAAGGATGCAGGGTGTTTCAAAAAGAATGGCCAGATTTCAAAGTAGTATATTTCATAAGGCAAATGTGGGATAGTTACAAAACAAAGAGCCAAGTATGAAGGAAGGTCTAAAGTTTCGCTCACCACAATTACAAATGCTCAAAGTGCCCTCCATCTGCTGCACGGACAACATCAAGGCGATAGCTGAATTCATCCCAAACGCGTCGGAGAGTGTCTTCAGTCACAGAATTTACCGCTGCCGTGATTCTCGTTCGGAGCTTATCCAAGTCAGCGGGTAAAGGGGGAACATAAGCACCGTCTTTTACGTATCCCCATAAAAAAAAAGTCTCATGGTGTGATGTCTGGAGATCTCGGAGGCCAAGCGTGTTGTGCCAAGTCATGGGATCCTCTGAGTCCAATCCAACGCTGAGGCAATGTGTCGTTTAGAAACTGACGAACTTGGAGGTTCCAATGTGGCGGTGCGCCGTCCTGATGCAAAATGTAATCTTCATAGTCGTCCTGCTGCAAAATGTAATCTTCAGTCGTCCTGCAGCTGTGGAAGTAGCCAGTCCTTCAGCATTGCAAGATAGCCTCGTTAATTCGTTGCACATTCGACGCTTAAGTGGTTGGTCGTCCAGGACTCTTTCCCTTACATAAACACCCTGTTTCTTCAAATTGTCGATACCAACGACGAATGTTTTTGCCCACTGGTGGAGCACTGCCGTAACGTCGTTTAAACGCACGCTGCACCGTAATCACGGACTTGGTCTTGCTAAATTCGAGCACACAACACGCCTTCTGTTGCCCCGACGCTATCTTCTCACTCACTAAGCGTAACGGCTGTTTGGACGCTCGTGCTGCCATGTAGTGGTAGTCATAAAAAAACCGTAGACATGATACGAGTCGCATTTATCGGTGGCTCGTGGTTGCCGATATATTCACTTTTCAAATCGGGACATTTTCTCTGAAAGAATGTCACTTATGTCTTAATCAGCGGCCGATACAGATAGCAACTCTTTCAGAGTCCAGAAAGCGTGGGTTTCTTCTTAGCGCACTGGATTTTCGAAACTGGGGCAAGTAGGAGTCATCATAGGTTTTTTCTGGTTTACTAATATATACACTCATCGTCAAAAAAATAGGTGCACCCAGAAGGAAGCAACCGACAGGAATGAAACTTGGCGGGTAGTTTTGACATCGTGAGGCATGCATATGATTTAAGTATCATGCTCCGCCGCGCAAGTGACGCCAGCAAGGAGGGGCCGTAGCTCTGTGCCTGACCGGCTATAGTAGGTCTTCCCGTTCCACGTGCTTTGCTATTCTGACTCGTGCTGTTGTGTTAGTTGCATCCTTTTCAAGGGAAGTATGCCTTGGAAAAAGTTCGGAAGCAATTCGAGTAGTTGGAGGAGTTCGAGAGGAGCCGCATCGTTGGGCTCCGGGAAGCGGGATGGTCTTACCGCCATGTTTCGAGCCATACTGGTCGTATGGATATCACCATAACACGCTGTTGGTGGCAGTGGATAGAACAAGGCACGTAGCAGCGACAGGAAGGGTCTGGGAGACCTAGACGAACCACGGAGAGAGAGAGAGTACCGACGGGCTGTCCGACATGCGCGGAGTGACCCAACAGCCCGGATTGCGGATATTCAGCGAGCAGTTTTGCCCTCCATGTGTCGTCCGATTAGTGCCAGCAAAATTGGCAGACTGCTACACGACGTAGGGCTACACGGACGCAGACCGTTACGATGACTGCCGTTAACACCATCGCATCGTCGCCAAAGACTGCAATGACTGCCATTGAGCCACTCAGAATGGCAGCGGATGATCTTCAGTGATGATTCCCGCTTTTGTCTTGGAGAAGATGACCACCGAAGAATACATGTGTGGAGGCACGATGGTCAGCTCCATGATGAACGGTTTGTTGTCGAGTGTCACACTTCCAGAAGGCCTTGTGCCTTAGTGTGGGGTGCAATTGCCTACGATGCCAAATCACCTTCGCTGTTCATTTCAGGCACTTTGACAGCCCGACGTTGCTGAGGTCCTGCAGTCAGTGGACCTACTTTTTATGAACGCTCACTCCGTGCGATATTCCAACAGGACAACGCACGTCCGCATACTACTGCTGTCTCGACAGCTTGCCTTCAAGACACTGAAACTCTGCCATGGACAGCCGCATCGCCATACATATCGCTGATTGAAAACGTGTGAGATGCTATTGGATGCGCAATCCACACTCCACCCCTACCGCACAATCTGCAGGAACTGGGTCAGAAGATTCAAGCTGCATGGGATGGTTTATCGCAGGACACCATTACGAACCTATTCAGCTACATGCTGAGACGTCTGGCATACTGTGTGAGCAAACATGGCGGCCCGACTCCATACTGGGAGACACTACTCATTGGCATGTAGCTCAATAAATATTGCCCATATCAGTCTCAATGTTTAATCATTTATTTTCCCGGTAACCTTTGCCTTATTCCCGAATAGCATTGCAATGCAACACGTCTTTCTGGGTGCAACTATTTTATTGACGATGAGTGTGTGTGTATATATATATATATATATATCATCATCATCATCATCATTGTCAACCATTATCAATCCACTGCTGGACGAAGGTCTCCCCAAGTTTCCTCCACAACGATCTGTCTTGTGCCAGTCTCCTCCATGTCACTCCCGCATACTTTCGAATTTCATCCACCCATCTTCCATGTGGTCTTCTTCTGGGTCTTTTCCTGTCCCTTGGAATCCAATCTAAAATTTCGGCTGTCCATCGATGGTCTGTTCTTCTGGCAGTATGTCCAGCCCATTGCCATTTCAGGGATTTAACTCTGATCATGATGTCTTCCACTCTTGTCATTTTTCGGATCCACGTGTTCCTCTTCTTGTCTCTCCTGGTTACACCAAGCATGCACCTCTCCATGCTACTTTGAGTTGTCTGCAGCCTTTGTATGTCTCTTTTAGCTAAGGTCCACGTCCCTGCACCATACGTAAGCACTGGAAGGATGCATTGATCAAACACTTTTCTTTTAAGACATAATGGCATATTGCTCTTGAAAATTATGCTGTTTCTTCCAAAAGCTCTCCAGGCAAGTTTTGTACGCCGATTAATTTCTTCACCAATGTGACCCTCACTTGATATCTGCTGTCCAAGATAAACGTACGTGTCTGTTATCTCCAGCTTTTCTCCATCAATCGATAAATCTTCATTTCTTGTAAAAGCATTGTACATCACTTTTGTCTTCTGAAAGTTCATTTTTAATCCCACTTCTTTACTCTTGTCAGCAAGTTCCTGGATCATACTCTGTAGCTCTGATGGGGTAGTTGCAAAAATGACTACGTCATCAGCAAAACAAAGGTGGGTTAGATAATCTCCATTAATCTTTATCCCTTTGTTTTCCCAGTTCAGTGATTGAAAGACATTTTCCAATGTGGCATTAAAGAGCTTCGGAGATATGGTGTCACCTTGTCTCACTCCTTTTCCAATTTTTATGTGTGTTGTATTTTCAAACAGCCGAATCTTTGCACTTGCATTTTCATAGATGTTATTAAGAATATTAATGTATGCATCTTCAATTCCGCAGGATTTCAGAGCCATTGCAACTGCTGATGGTTTCACCGAATCAAAGGCTTATATATATATATATATATATATATATATATATATATATATATATATATATATATATATATATATACATTCTATTAAGAAGAGACCAAAGCAAAAAAATATTTTTGACTCATACCAAGTACAACATAGAAAAAGTTATGTATCTACTGGTGTGAGTAAAAAAGAAAAAAATAATAAAAATAAAATAAAACAACTGAATGTGGAAAGTGTCGAGAATACTGAGCCTTGGCTTTATCAAGGACCAGCAAAAATCTGCATTTTCTCACTTCCACAAAGACCTAGTTGGAAATGGGTTTCTGCAAAGCCATAGTTGCTCGATAAAGCCAAGTTGTTTTATTTTATTTTTATTATTTTTTTCTCTTTTTACTCACACCAGTAGATACATAACTTTTTCTATGTTGTACTTGGTATGAGTCAAAAATATTTTTCTGCTTAGGTCTCTTCTTAATAGAATGTGAATTCTGAATTTTCATAACTGCTGCGTTGCGCGTTTTGATCTTCAGGTTATTTTGCAACTTTCGTTTTAAATTCAAAGTTTTTCCTTTGTTTTCAGCTTTGCTCTGCAGTATATATATATATACACACACACACACTATATTGACAAAAGTCACAGAACACCCCTTCAAATAAAAATGAACGGATCCTCTGCGTTGTTGCGGTACAGCTGTAAACGGTATAAAAACAAGCCGGTTATATTGCACTGTGAGGTTGAGTGAAAATGTCGCGGCGGAAGAGAACTGACTTTGAGAAAGGAAAGATTCTTGGGTGTTATATTAGTGGATTGTCCTTAAGAGAAACCGAGAGGCGTTTAAAAGTACTCAAATCAACTGTTTTGGATGTTCTGTATAAGTGCAAAACACATGGCGTGCCTGAAGCAGCAAAACGTACCGGCAGACCAAAGAAATCAGTGATAGAGTGCGTCGAAGCCCCAGGACAGTCGTTACAGCTAATCGACGGAGCACTGCACAAGACCTCAGTGTACAGGTGGGTAACAATGCTGGAACCCCGGTATGTGCACATACCATTTGCAGAGAACTTCATTCCATGGGTTACCGTGGTCGTGCGGCTGCTCATAAGCCTTTTATCTCCACTCAGAACGCTACTCGTCGTTTAGCATGGTGTAAAGAACATTTATCGTGGACCGTAGATAAATAGAAACTGGTCCTATGGACTGATGAATCCAGATACACGATCCACCAGTCTGATAGCCATGTGTGGGTATGGCGGCAGCCGGGGTAACACTATTTACCACAGTGTGCTGTTCCTACGGTCAAGTTTAGAGCTGGCAGTGAACTCGTGTGGGGGTGTTTTTCGTGGTATGGTCCCGCCCATTGGTTATCGTGGACAAACCTGTTGCCAAGCACGTCTACCTCGATATTCTGAACAATTATGCCCTACCAACTTTGTGGCAATACTATGGAACCGAGCGTTGTAAGCAGATAATGCACCGAGCCATAAACCAAAGACTGTTACAGCGTGGTTTGACGATAATTCCGTATCGTGTGTGGACTGGCCAGCACAGACCCCTGATCTGAATCCCATAGAGCACCTATGGGATGAATTAGAACGCCGCATAAGAAGTTCGGAACCAAGGCTTACTACTAAGCAACAGTTCGCGGCAGCATTATGTACTGAATGGAAGCGCATTCTTATCGCTGTGTTCCAAAACCTTGTCGAAAGCATGTCTCGAAGGGTTAGTGCATGCATTAAAGATAAAGGTGGACTGACACCGTACTAATGTATGTCAATAAATGCTACGCTGTGTTTCTCTTCTAGGTGTCCGGGGATTTTTTGTCAATATAGTGTGTGTGTGTATACAGTATATATATATACACACAGCCTCCTATCAGTGGTTTATAAAATCTTAACTAAAGTTTTTTCACACCGCTTGAAGGTGACACTGGACATGGCTCAACCGAGAGGACAAGCTGGATTCAGGAGTGGCTACAGCACAATAGATCATATCCACGTACTGAAAGAACTAATTGAAAGAGAGAGGGAATCACTTGCGTTATGCATGGTTTTTATCGATTATGAAAAGGCCTTTGATTCGGTGAATCCATCAACAGTTACAATGGCTTTGAAATCCTGCGGTATTGAAGATGCATGCATTAATATTATTTATGACAACTATGAAAATGCAAGTGCAAAGATTTGAAAGATTTGGCTATTTGAGAATACAGCATCCATAGAAATTGGAAAAGGAGTGAGACAAGGCGACACGATATCTCCCAAACTCTTTAATGCCACTTTGGAAAATGTCTTTCAATCACTGAACTGGGAAAACAAAGGGATAAAGGTTCATGGAGATTATCTAACTCACCTTCGTTTTTGCTGATGACGTAGTCATTTTTCCAAATACTCCATCGGAGCTGAAGACTATGATCCAGGAACTTGCTGACAAGAGTAAAGAAGTGGTATTCAAAATGAACTTTCAGAAGACAAAAGTGATGTACAATGTTTTTACAAGAAATTAAGATTTTTCGATTGATGAGGAAAAGCTGGAGATAACTAATACCGACATTTATCTTGGACAGCAGATACCAAGTTAGGGTCACATTGATGAAGAAATTAGTCGGCGTATAAAACTTGCCTGGGGAGCTTTTGGAAGAAACAGTATAATTTCCAAGAGTAATATGCCATTATGTCTTAAAAGAAAAGTGTTTCATCAATGCATCCTTCCAGTGATTACGTATGGTGCAGAGACGCAGACCTTAACTAAAAGAGACATACAAAGACTGCAGACAACTCAAGAAGCATAGAGAGGTGCATGCTTGGTGTAACCAGGAGAGGTAAGAAGAGGAACTCG
The DNA here is from genome assembly GCA_039090855.1 of Macrothele yani. NCBI lineage: Eukaryota > Metazoa > Arthropoda > Arachnida > Araneae > Macrothelidae > Macrothele > Macrothele yani. The sequence goes on from CM077004.1 coordinate 49,420,883, forward strand.
TGGATCAGAAAAATGACAAGAGTGGAAGACATCATGATCAGAGTAAAATCCCTGAAATGTAAATGGGCTGGACATATTGCCAGAAGGACGGACCATCGATGGACAGCCGAAATTTTAGATTGGATTCCAAGGGACAGGAAAAGACCCAGAAGAAGACCACATGGGAGATGGGTGGATGAAATTCACAAGTATGCGGGAGTAACATAGAGGAGACTGACACAAAACAGACCGTCGTGGAAGAAACTTGGGGATACCTTCGTCCAGCAGTGGATTGATAATGGTTGTGTAACGTATACTCTATATTCACTTTCCTTTTGATTTTACTATCTCTGGTTATTTTATTTTACTATGTAAATTATCTTCTTACTGAACGAAATATTATTTCACCCGATGAATGAGATCTGGCAATGAGTGTAAGTCATGACGTGGTGGTAGCTAGTATATAGGCGCGTTCATTGATAGCGAACGGAGAGCGTTTGTTATTGTACGGAGAGCGTTTGTTATTGTACGGAGAGCTTTTGTTGTTATACTAGAGGAGCTACGTGTTATTTGAGTAGCGGTGTGTGTTGATACCAGTTGAAGTTGATAATAAAAAGATTTGAGTAAGTACGTCTTTCGCAATTAATAGTTTTTGTCAGACCTCTGTCTGGCTGTTAGGTTTATTTCAATTAATATTACTATTAACAACCAGCGTTAAGACTTTATACATTCTAATTACTACACTACTAGCAGGAGACTATATTCATGTTCTTAATTAACTAGTAACAACAACAATTTGAATTCACTACTTGAAGCTCAGTAGGAAAGCTTCATTATTATCATTAGCTAGCTGGTAGAAAGAGCTTATTCATTATAATTAGCTTAGCGGAAAGAAAATAAAGCTAATTTATTATAATTGGCGCCCAACGTGGGGCCTATGCCTTCTTTTTTGTGTATATATGTGTTTTTTTTTTTTTATTTCTTCTATGTCCATCTACTAATCCCAATTTTTTTAATATATCTATGTGCTTAGGGGTATAATAATAAAATTGTTACTGTTAGGCAGCTCCAGGTAATCTTCGCTGCTGATACAGTTGGTATGTATTCAACGAATAATGCGAACGTAATTTGAAATTAAAATAATAAAATTGTTACTGTTAGGCAGCTCCATGCAATCTTCGCTGCTGATACAGTTGGTATGTATTCACCGAATAATGAGAACGTCATTTGAAATTAAAAAAGTGATTCCTGCTAGGCAGAATAAAAGGAAGGTATGCCGATGCAGGTTTGTTTTGTTCAACAATAAAAGTTTCACAGACGAATACAGATTTCTTACTTTTGTCATGCCAAGTTTGATAATGTAAATACTGCTACCACCAAACAACAAAACAAAAAAGAGGTCGAGAAACGTCATTCAACGAAGTGTAAGACTTACACTCCAAAATTGATAGGTTTTTCGAACAAAAAAAAAAAGGAAATAAAAAAAAAAAATTAAGGGGGAGATGATGTAACGTATACTCTATATTCACTTTCCTTTTGATTTTACTATCTCTGGTTATTTTATTTTACTATGTAAATTATCTTCTTACTGAACGAAATATTATTTCACCCGATGAATGAGATCTGGCAATGAGTGTAAGTCATGACGTGGTGGTAGCTAGTATATAGGCGCGTTCATCGATAGCGAACGGAGAGGGTTTGTTATTGTACGGAGAGCGTTTGTTATTGTACGGAGAGCTTTTGTTGTTATACTAGAGGAGCTACGTGTTATTTGAGTAGCGGTGTGTGTTGATACCAGTTGAAGTTGATAATAAAAAGATTTGAGTAAGTACGTCTTTCTCAATTAATAGTTTTTGTCAGACCTCTGTCTGGCTGTTAGGTTTATTTCAATTAATATTACTATTAACAACCAGCGTTAAGACTTTATACATTCTAATTACTACACTACTAGCAGGAGACTATATTCATGTTCTTAATTAACTAGTAACAACAACAATTTGAATTCACTACTTGAAGCTCAGTAGGAAAGCTTCATTATTATCATTAGCTAGCTGGTAGAAAGAGCTTATTCATTATAATTAGCTTAGCGGAAAGAAAATAAAGCTAATTTATTATAGTTGACAATGATGAATGATGATGATGATATATACCACTAAGGGCTGAAACAGCCAATAGAACCGGCTAAAGAATTCAACCGAATTTTTATAATCCATAAAACATCCAGAAATAGAAATAGCAACTTACACCCACTAATGACTGAAACGTATGTTACGAAAATTAACAAACTGTGCACATAACGATCTTATAGCGGAAGGATATGAAAGACAACATTGTTTTCAAATCGAACAGTTAGAAGAAGATATATAGAGAACAAATATTTTAGTTCGTGCCGTTAAAATACCAAAACAAAATAGGTTCACCTTCGAAGCATGAAAACACTCCTTATGAACAAAAACACATAAGAGTTAAAAACTTTATGTAAAAGTTTAAAATAAGATAGATTAAAACATCTGAGATGTCAATCTATAGTGAGTCCGAACGTTCTTACTGTTTTAATCCATCTTATTTTAAACTTTTAAGAAAAGTTTTTAAGTCTTATGTGATTGTATTCATAAGGAGTGTTTTCGTGCTTTGAAGATAAACCTATTTTATTTTAGATATAGAGAAATATATTATATAACTTAACGCTCCTTGATGTTCTTCGTAGGGAATAATAGTATCGTACTAAAAAAGATTTTTCTAAGTGATTTTTAGAATCGAATTATTTCTTTCAAGTAGAATTATACGCTAACACCACTGGGCGGAAGAATTCCGAATAATCAGGGAAGGGGGTTTCAAATACATCTCCTGGAAGCAGAGATACAGAGAAGAAATTTTGACGTTCACCCACCTAGCGGGAAAATTGTGCATTAGTAAAAGAGGATAATGTTCCCCACCTTTACTGTAGTGAATGGCATGCAATAAAAAAAAATTTCAATGAGACACATTACGGTTTGTGAAAATTGCAATACCAAAAATGAATCGCACTATTCAAATGAAATTTATATCACAGATTCCTTATGTTGCAAGAGATAACTGATTATATTTGTAGAGCTATACAAGATTTTAAAAACTCAGTATCGTGTGAAGTTACCTCAAGCAACAATAACACCCTCTACAGTACACGGTGTGGCATTGAATGGAAGAGGTTTTTGATATCCTCGTGGGGAATAGCCTGCCAAGCTGCTTATATGCGAGACCAGAGTTCATTTGTGGTGACTGGCGGAGGCGCTTGACGGGTCAGTCCCTTAGCCACCTCGTCCCAGACAATTATATCACAGATTAATGCAATTTATATCACAGATTCTTCCCCATGTTACAGGAGATAACTGATTATATTTGTAGAGCTATACAAGATTTTAAAAACTCAGTATCGTGTGAAGCCACCTCGAGCAACAATAACACCCTCTACATTATGTGGCATTGAATAGAAGCGGTTTTTGATATCCTCGTGGGGAATAGCCTGCCAAGCTGCTTCTATGCAAGACCAGAGTTCATTTGTGGTGACTGGCGGAGGCGCTTGACGGGTCAGTCGCTTAGCTACCATGTCCCAGGTAGGTTCGATCGTGGACATATCCGGCGAACATGCAGGTCAGGGAAGAAACGGTATCTGCCGTGCATGGAAGAAATCTTGAACATTCGGGACCACGTGTGGAGTAGCATTGTCCTGCTGGAATATAGCGCCAGGACAACTCTGAAGGAAGGGTAACACCTCTGCTGTCAAAGTAATGGAAACAAGTACTGTTTATGGAGAACTTTTCATTAATAAGCCATCTCAGGCTATCAAAACAGGAGCAATTTGAATTGGAATAGACTTGTACAGGTCATGCAAATACGATGATGGAATTTGGAACATTCTTGCTGTAAATATGTGTCCAGATATATGATGATATTCTCATAAACGTTCCATTATGTTGAGGAGATTGAGTTGACCAGGGTAGCTCCTGTTTCTCATCCTCGTTCTCTGCAAACCACAACCTGACACATTTCGCACAATGCTCGGATGCATTATCTGCTTGAAACCAGGGACGGTCATTAGGGAACAATGCCTGCAACTTTGGGTGCAGTTGGTCACCAAGAATGGATCCGTGCGTTGCAGATGTAACGTGGCTCTGCAAAAGTACCAATGGCTTTAAGGCATTCAAGGATCCACCTCCATGCTTCACAAATGGAAACAAACAGTCGGGGTGGTACGGAAACAAAACGCCTCGGTTCATCATACTAGATGACATATCACCAGTCTTTAGCATCCCAGTTTTTACATGTTTTGTACCACCTTATACGTTCTATTACATTGATGTTGCTGAGCACAGATTTGTCAATTGCAGCCTGGCCGTTATACAGTCACGACAGAGAACGTTTATGACGGATACAGGATCACTCCGACTTGGCGCTCAACTCTTCTGCTATTTGCGGTGCCTTGGGATTGTGCTTCTGTTGTACAGTCCGCGCTAAGTTTCGCCTATCACTATCTGACATCTTCGTATGGCGTCCACAACTTGAACGTCCGTAGGCAACGCCGTGTCCTTTTTGTTAAATAATCATAATCTTCGATATAGTTCCTCGTGTTGCATCTGCTATTTCTGCTGTTCTAGTGACTGAAGCTATTGCAAGACGTGCAGCAGTGAACATGCATTTCTTGAGGTCACTGAGATTTAAAATTGTCGACAATTACTCCTCAGCAGCTGTTTCAAATGCGATTTTGGTAGTGCAACGTGATAGCCGACATCGTTGAACACTCCCTTTTTATACCTCATATTGCTGATGACATTGTCCCTGTGACTTTTATACCGCGCACTGCGTGTTATCCAGCTGCAATCAGTGTTTCCATTATTTTGATAAACGCCTGTATTTAAGCCTATTTATTTTGCTATAACTTGAAAACCAATCCAAAACATTACTTGCATAAATTTAGTTGTATTTGGCGATCGTCGAAGCATCGAACTGCAGAAAGCCATGCATGTTTATAAAAATTCATGAAAGAACCGTCTGTAAAATTATAAGGTAACCACAAATGCATTTCCAGTTTTCGGAGACTGAGACAAAGTATGACACAAACGTAGTTGCAAAACAATTTATTAATCAAAATAATTACCATGGCCATCAACAATGTTCTGTCAATGTGTTAACAACTTATACACACTATATTGACAAAAGTCACCGGACATCCCTTCAAAAGCAAATGAACGGAATCCGCTGCGTTTTTAAGATGCGCGGTACAGCTGGAAACGGTATAAAAACAAGCCTGTAGCTGTCCGCGATCATATCGCACCGTGAGGTTCAGTGATAATGTTGCGGCTGAAGAGAACTGACTTTGAGAAAGGAAAGATTGTTGGGTGTTATATTAGTGGGTTGCCTATAACAGAAACCGAAAGGCGTTAAAACATACCCAAGTCTACTGTTTTAGATGTACTGAATAAGTGGAAGGCACATAGCATGCCTGAAGCAGCAAACGTACTGGCAGACCAAAGAAAATCAGTGATAGAGGACGTTGAAGTCACAGATCAATCGTTACAGCTAATCGACGGAGTACTGCACAAGATCTCAGTGTACAGGTGAGTAAAAATGCTGTAACCTAGGTATGTACACATACCATTCGCAGATAACTTCATTCCATGGGTTACCGTGGTCGTGCGACCGCTCATAAGCCTTTCATCTCCACTCGGATTGCTACTCGTCGTTTCGCATGGTGTAAAGAACATTTATCGTGGACCGTTGATAAATGGAAACTGGTACTATGGATTGATGAATGCAGATACACGATCTATCAGTCTGGTGGCAGAGCGTTTGTATGGCGGCAGCCGAGGTAATGCTATTTACCACAGGGTATTGTCCCTACGGTCAAGTTTTGAGCTGGCAGTGTACTCGTGTGGGGGCGTTTTTCGTGGTATGATCCCACCCTATTGGTAATCGTGCACAAACCTGTTAACCAGCACGTCTACTTCGATATTCTGCACAATTATGCTCTACCAACTATGTGGCAATACTATGGAACCGAGCTTTGAAGATACCAGCAGGATAATGTACCGAGCCATAAAGCAAAGACTGTTTCGGCGTGGTTTGACGATAATTCCGTATCATGTGTGGACTGGCCAGCAGAGAGCCCTGATCTTAATCCCATAGAGCACCTAAGGGATGAATTAGAGCACCGCATAACAAGTTTGGAACCAAGGCTTATTACTAAGCAACAGTTAGCGGCAGCGTTATGTACTGAATGGAAGCGCATACCTATCGCTGTGTTCCAAAACCTTGTCGAAAGCATGTCTCGAATGATCAGTGCCTGCATTAAGGCCAAAAGTGGACCGACACCGTACTAATGTATGTCGATAAATGCTATGCTGTGTTTCTCTTCTAGGTGTCGGGTGACTTTTGTCAATTTAGTGTATACCCTTGCGATTCAATGCCGGGTCATGGGAATGGGAAATGTTTCGGATTGCAGCTTGTAACTCATAAAAGTTGGAGAAGTCCTTTCGACTTAAATGATTATCGAGTGAAAGAAATAAGTGATAGTCTGAAGAAGAGATGTCTGGTTATTCAGCTGAATGAAATAAAAGCTACCACCCAAGTTCTTTGATAGTGTTTCTGGTCAATGAAGAGGAGTGGGCTGGAACGTTATCTTAGAGGAGCAGAACTCCTTTCTGTTGACCAGTGCTGCTTCCTTCTTTTTCAGGTCCTCCTCATGCGCACGTTTCAGTTGTTGACAGTACACTGCAGCGGTCATCGTTTGACCGCGTTGCAAGGGTTCATAATGAAAAAACCACGTACTGTCCACCATACACACAACATAACTTTACGTAGTTGCAGTGCTAGCTTCGATGTGTGAGGAATTGAGTCACTGGTGGACAACCAATGTCTGCGACGTCTTGGGATACTGTACTAGACCCACCTTTCATCACATGTGAGTACTATGTCTAAAAATGGTTTCTTGCCGTAGCGAGATAGCACTGCAAGACAGGCTGAGACACATTGCTGTTTGTTCACTGAAGAAGAGTCGTGGGTAACCCACTTAAACAATTTGTATGGCTTACCTATTGAATGTAGATGTCTTGGTGTTATTCACCAATAACACCAAATGCCTGGCCTAATTCCTGGCATGTTTATCTACTGTCCATCTCAATAGCAACTTTCAGGGCTTCTCTGTCAAGGCTGAGAGGACGGCCACTCCGGGACTTTTCTTGAAGTGGTTCATCTCCGTCTTTGAACTTTCGAAAACAATTCCGAAATGTGCGTTCTTTCACAGCATCTGCCCCAAATGCTAAGCAAATACGACGAGTTGCATCTGCAGCAGACGAGCCAAGTTTAAATTCGTATAACAAACAACCACGATAATTTCCATTGATGCCGCTATTGTAATAGCGTGTCTTTCACCACACTGTTTACTCTCTTACTCATTTGATTCATACGCATCTTGGGATTTCAGCTGACGATATGCTGTGAACGGAAAGCCATCTCTTCACAAGTTCAGTTATTACAAGGTGTTCCTTTTGCTCCCTCGAAAATCGGCAAACAATTTTGTGGTTAGCTGATAGGTGGAAGTTATTTTTATCCACCTTCGTTTTGCTGACAACATAGTCGATTTTACAAATACCCCCTAAAGGCTGCAGAGTATGACTTTGCAGCTTTGGTGAGGAACTTGCCGGGAAAAGAAAATAAAAGAAAAGAAAAGAAGTGGGATTGAAGATGAACCTTACAGAAAACAAAATTCATACACAAAGCGTTTAAATGAATTGAAGATTTGGAAGTTGATAATGCAAATTTTAAAGTACCAGATGCCTACATCTACCTTGGGCAATAGGTATTAAGTAAAGGACACATCGGCAAAGAAATTAGTAATCGTAAAAATCTTGGCTAGAATACAGTCTGGAAGAAAGACTGTACAATTTTCAAGTGTCATTTATCATTATGTCTTAAAAGAAAAATGTTCCATCCTTCCATTTCGTACTTTTGTATCCGTGACATGGACTTTAACTAAAAAAAGACATACAGAAGTTACTGAGAGCTCAAAGAACCGTGAAGTGATGCATGCTTGATGTAGCCAAGTAAGATGGGAAAGAGAACTCATAGATCACGAAAATGACAAGAGGGTTACATCATCATCATCAAAGTAAAGATCCTCAAGTGGCAATAGGCTGGACATATTGCTGAAGGAACTGACCACCGTTCGACAGCTGACATATTACACTGAATAACAAGCGACAGGAAAAGACACAGAACAAGTCCTCTTGGGAGATGGTTGCATGAAATTGGAAAGCATACTAAAGTGACATGAAAGAAAATTTCTCAAAAGAGAGAGTTGTGAAAGAGACTTAGGGAAACCTTCATTGACAGCACATAGGGAATGGTGGATGATTCTGGTGTCCAAAATTAGTATGGAAAATACAAAATCATGAATAACGCAAAATCCATACGACAGATTTTAATGACAGTTGCTACAGACATACAGTATTGGCCAAAATTGTGGAAACCTTTTGGAAAAAATGTATTTTTGAGGTCTGATGGCTCATAACACCACTTTGTTTTAGAGTAATACCATAAAATTATATACCAATGGAAAGATAATTTTATCACAAATGTAATGCAACAAAGTTTGTTCAATTATCTGTATTCTGTGAAAGGTTATAGCCAAATTACCAGAAAAAGGAAGCACAACTTTCTTAGGTTGATATGAAGTAGCTTCCTTCATTTGAATGTAGCCAATGAGCATGAGTGTTTTGAGAGCCAATCAGGTGTCATCTTGTTTTGGCAATGAGCCTGTCAGGTCCCAGTAGGATTCAGCTATTGATGTCATGTATTGGAGCTGAGAGGAGGACATTTATTGGTGTGTTCTGGGATTGCAATCACTTTGGTAGGGTTTTTTTGTGTTCTTTCAGTTAGTGAGCTTGTAAAACGTTAATAAAATTAAAGAAACTGCGCAAAGAGTTGACTGGACACCCAGAAAGCGATGTAAAATAGTACTATTAAGTGAACAATGATTCAGTTATGAAGAAATTAGAAGAAAAATTGGTGGAAACTTAACCAAAGGTGGCATTTCTAAATTTTTGAAGAGGTATAAGGAGACTCAGTGACTACAAAACCAGACTGGTAAAGGCAGGGAAAAGGTGCACAACAGGAAGTGATGGCAGAAGAATTTAGAGACTGTGCCTAGGTGTCAGAAGAAAATCATCTGGGTGTATACAAGATGAAATAACGCAATGCAATGTGAAGTTGAGTGCAAGGATTGTTCGGCGCAGGCTGCAGGAATTTGGTCTAAAGACTAGAATTCCACGAAAAAAGCCATTTTTATCTCTCAGACAAAGGTTGAAAAGATTAAACTGGGCTAAACCCCATGTTAATTGGACAGCGGAACAATGGGAAAGTGTTATTTAGAGTGACGACACCAAAACCTTCCCCATTTGGTAATGATGGCACAAAATACGTAAGGAGAAGAATCGAAGAAGATTTGCATCCTGATGGCATTACACGTACCGTGAAACACCGAGTTAGTGCTATGATGTGGGGTTGTATGACATCAAATGGTGTGGGCAGAATTTACGTGATTAATGGGAATGTAAATGGCCAAAAATACATTAATGAAATACTTGAGCCCAAACTGAAGCCTTCCGCACGTGATCTTTTCCATGATAATGAAACATTTATACACTGCTGGCCACCCAAAATGCAACAACACAGATAGCAAAGCCAGATTTACTGGACACATAACAACAGATACAAAGATGAACCGATTAAATTTACAGGTTCGTGCGACTTGCGGAACACGCAGACATCAATAGTTCGTGTGGCCCCCATGGCTGGCAATAACGGCCGCTACACGCCGCGGAAACGAAAGAAAGAGGTTTTGGATATGGGCTTTTGGTATGTCGGTCCAGTCTGCTTCCACACGTTGCCACAGTTCATCAGGAGTAGCCGCGGGTGGTGCTTGCCGGTCCACTCGGTTGCTGATCAGCGACCAGATGTGTTCGATGGGCGACATATCGGGAGAACAGGCGGCTACAGCAGCAGTGACACCTGGCGGACCGTGAAGAATTGTTGCACGATGCGTGCCACGTGCTGGCGCGCATTGTCCTGTTCAAACGTGGCCGCTGGTAGGCCCTTCAGGTAAGGTAGGACTACAAGCTCCAAAACGTCGGAGATGTAGCGGTGGCTGTTGAGTGTACCGGCGATGCGTACGAGAGGGGTGCGAGTGTCTTATCCAATTGCGCCACAAACCATAACGCCAGGCGACAGACCGGTATGGCGATGCATAATGCAGGTGTCATACAGTCCCTCGTCGCGGTGCCGCCACACGTGGATCCGACCTTCGTGGTGTTGCAGGCAGAAGCGGGATTTGTCGGAGAAGACAATGTCGTGCCATTCCGTAGTCCAGGTGCGGCGTTCAACGGCACACTGCCGCCGCACTCGCCGGTGGTGTAACGTCAACGGTAATCGGAGCAATGGGCGCCGTGCGACAAGTCCCCGCTCCTGCAGACGACGTCGAACGGTACGTGCTGACACAGGTTGTTGAGCAACACACCCTAATTCCTGCGCTAACGTTCATGATGTGACGGTGCTAGCCGTCAATGCCCGCCGCACAGCATGCCGGTCCTCTTGTTCGGTGGTGTGTCGCGGCTGCGGCAATCACTCACGTCGGTCCGTCCGTCCCTCCTGCACCTTCCGAATCCATACTCGCCTCACTGTGGCTGGATGTCGTCCCACACGGGCACCTATGTCTCGGTACTATAAACCGCTGTCGCGATAAGGCCACTATTCGTCCTCTGTCGATCTCCGAAACGTGCTGGAATGACAGCCGTATTCTGCGACAAGACATCAGGAAACTTCCCATGCACAGGTCCGGCAGCACAACACACGTCCACTACTTACAACCCGCCTTCTGTGCACCCTTCTTTTAATGCTTCTCAGTGGCTTGCCGGGCGCACATGATTTGCATATGCCCTGCAATGCTAATCGTTTGCATGTCCTCTCGCGGGCGACGCATGCTGCGAATTTCAGGCCGATCGGATGCTTCCTTCTTGGTGTTGCATTTTGGTTGGCCAGCAGTGTATTTCAACTGGATTCAGCTCCATGTCATGCTGCTGCTGTGTGCAAAATGTGGTTTCAAGATAATTATGTTCCACTGCTGGAATGGCCTGGGAATAGCCCAGACCTTAACCCCATCGAAAATCTATGGAGCCGACTAAAGAAACTTGTTAGTCAGAAGCAACTCAGCAATAAAACCCAATTAATAGAAGCAATATTACAATCTTGGTTTCACATTATAAGAGCTGCAGAACTAAAAACCTTCGTTCACTCCATCGCAAGGCGTTGTAAGGCCGTAAATAACGCTAAAGGTTACCCAACTAAGTATTAACTGACCTGGTGAGAATTTTTGTATATCTCATTTTTATGTGTTTCACTTTTCTTCTTTATAACTGCTGTGCCAATACAAAATCCTTCATAACAGTTATTGCATTACATTATGGATGAAATCATCTTTCCATTGATATATAACTTTATGGTATTACTCCAAAAAAAAGTGGTGTTATGAGCCATCAAACCTCAAAAATACACTATTTCCAAAAGGTTTTCACACCTTTGCCTCTACTGTACATACATTGATAATGCAGCTATACACAACAGAAAAGGAATGCCATCACCGCATGAGGAGGAAGTATGCACGAGACAGCATGGCAGTCCAAAAGTAATGTAGTCATTGTCGTGGATTTCGAGGGGCTAATAGGGAGTGTGCTTACCCCGAACAACGATACTGTTTGCACAATGAGGTTTCATGCTGATTACAAGGCTGTAAATGAGAGTTTGGGGCCATAAGTGCCAATCCTCCGCCAAAGCGCGTCGGAATCCCTGGAGGATTCTTCATGCTCTAGTTGGTTGAGGTGAGGAGAGCCCGCGGGCTACCACACCTCAACCCGAATACCAAATCACTCTCGAATACACTCATAACCTGCAAATACCCTCACTCTCCAGGTATTCGTCGACTAGCCGAGCATATGGGGACGGGATTTATCATCCATAAAAAAGAACTGGGGACCAACCTCCCCATGAAAAGCCGTACATATGATCATCCCTGTAGCGAGAAGATGCCAGTTTGTCTTCTGGAAACACGTGCAGGGTCGTGGAGAGCGAGCTCGGGCCCCAGTGCAATAAAATATGACCCCCCCCCCTCCCCCACCTAGGCTCCTCCACTAACCACATAATCCACATTTCCGTTTCCTCACCTACCATTCCTCTACTTCCCGACAATCCGACCGGTTGCAACTCTTCAATCTTTTTTTAACGGTGGATTATTTTTCATATTCTCCCCTCCGCAAACAAACCCTCGAACCCTTCCCTTTCGATAAAACAGTTTTCTCAAAAAGCTCTTGAACTCCATCTACAGACAGACATTCTTATTTTTCTTAGTACTTTTTCATAATCATCACATTTTTCACCTTTCATTTTTAGAGTGTAATATACGTCTAAAGATGCAGCCTCTGGGAAAGTATCCACAAAGAGTTCTCATAAGTAAACATTAAATTTTGTGATTTCTCTTTTAAGTTGCCGCTGTGAACAGGACGACTTCATCGGCCTTCGGAATAAAGGGAAATAAACGAAGTCGGAATTACGCACAAAGACACTATATTCATTTATAAAAAATGCCGCAATGCGAAAATAATGAGTTGAGCATAAAATAAAAAGACAAAAGATGCTGGGTTCTGGTGGGAAACCCAAAGTGACAAAATGCACATGATGAAAATTGTCTGCAGCCTTTGATGACTAGCAATAATGTTGTGTATCATACACAATGCTCTGTGTCGGCAAATAGCAAAGCAACACGGATAGCCCAATGTGTGTTGTCGGCGTGTCCTTGGAAAGGAAAGAAGAAATGAAAATCGTAATATGGAAAGCTCGTTTGATTTGCCGCAGGTAACCCACGCACGTGTTGCAGGTAGCCTGGGAACTCGAGTAACATTGTAACATTTCGTTTTTAGCACGTCTTTTGAAAAAAAGATCGTGCTTATGTTACCGGTTTGTCCGTCCGCCCGTCCGTCTGTACCCACGCTATCTCTGCAACTATTAGTCCGATTTGAAAAATTATTTTTGCATTGGAAAGCCTGAAATATGCGAATGATGATCCTTTATTTCGCTTTTTTTTTTACGATGTACAATTTCGCCGCTAGAGGGCGTAAATTCAGAAGATGTCGAATTCAAAAATACGTTTTATTCCACATATTTGCTTCTAAACATCCGATTGAAAAAATTATTTTATCTTTCGATTCCACTTATGTCGAAGAGTATTTAAGATATAGTTACTTTTTTAATTCACGCATAGATTTTCCGCTAGGGGGCGTAAAAGTAAATTACATTTTTCCCGATAACTCTTCTTCTAAAACTCCGATTTGAAAAATTTTTGCTTAGCGGATGCACCTCGTGATGGAAAATCTTTTGCATATAATTTCAAATTTTTGGTAAAGAATACTTTATCCACCAGGGGGCGTAAGTGTTAATTTTTGCTTCTGATGTATTTGCCATAAAATCTGAGCTTCTAAAATATCGATTGAAAAACCTATTTCGTGGACTGATACCACTCACATCGATAAACCTTTTTGGAATATTTTCTTCTTAAAATATTCCACAGTTTCTCCGCCAGGGAGCGTAGATGTATATTTTATTTTTGTCAATATCTCTACTTCCAGGAGTCCGATTTGAAAAAATCCTTCTTTGTTGGATAGTGTTTTCAGTGTGCCACGTTTTGCATATAATTTCAAAATGTTCAAGTAATTCATATACTTTCCGTTAGGTTAAATTGGGTTTCCCCTTATATCTCTGCTTCTAAATCTCCGATTTGAAAAGTTCTTTCTGCACCAGATACAGCTCCTGATGGCAAATCGTTTGCACATAGTTCCTAATATTTGTTAAAAAATAGTTTGGCTGCCAGGGAGCGTAAACCTTAATTTCGGCATCTGATGTATTTGCAGCAAAATATGAGCTTTTAAATTCTCGATTGAAAAAAATGTCGTTTGTAGACCGATGGCACTCATGTCGATAAACCTTTTAGAAACATTTTCTTTTTAAAATGATGCATGGTTTCTCCCCAGGGTGCGTAGATGTATATCTTATTTTTGTCAATATCTCTCCTTCTAGGAGTCCGATTTGAAAAATTCCTTCTTTGTTGGATAGTGTTTCCAGTGTGACATGTTTTTCATATAATTTCAAAATTTTTAAGTAATTCGTAGACTTTCCGCCAGGAGGCATAGAGGTAAATTGTGTTTCCCCTCTACATCTCTGCTTTGAAATCTCCGATCTGAAAAATTCTTTCTGCACCGGATACAGCTCCTGATGGGAAATCCTGTGCACATGATTTATAATTTTTGTAAAAAATGGTTTGGCCACCAATTGGCGTAAGTCTTAATTTCCACTTCTGATGTATTTGCAGCAAAATATGAGCTTCCAAATCTCGATTGAAAAAAACGTCGTTTCCTTGACCGATACTACTCATGTCGACAAACGTTTTAGGAACATTTTCTTCTTGAAATAATGCATGGTTTCTACGCCAGGGCGCGTAGATGTATATTTTATTTTTGTCAATATCTCTACTTCTAGGAGACCGATTTGAAAAATTCCTTCTTTATTGGATGGTGTTTCCAATGCGAAATGTTTTCCCTATAAATTCAAAATTTTCAAGTAAATCATAAACTTTCCGCTAATGGGCACAAAGGTAAATTGCGTTTTCTGCGTTTTTTCTGCTTCTAAAACTCCGATTTGAAAAATTCTTCCTGTATCGCATACAAGACCTGATGGAAAATATTTTTCACATAATTTCTAATGTTTGGTAAAGAATGGTTTGGCCACCAGGGGGCATAAGTGTTAATTTCTGCTTATGATGCATTTGTAGCAAAATATGGGCTCCTGAAAACTCGACTAAATTTTTTTTTCTTGGACCGATACCGCTCATATGGAAAAACCTTTTGGAATACTTTCTTCCGAAAATAATGCATGGTTTTTCTACTAGGTGACGTACAGTCACATCTTATTTTTCTCGATATCTCTGTTTCTAAGAGTCCGATTTGAAAAAATATTTCTATGTTGGAGAGCGTTTCCGGTGTGAAATGTTTCTCATATAAATTCATGTTTTTCTTAACGCACAAGTCTGCAACCATAGGGCGTAAGCTCACGATTCCGTTTACAGCAACATCTGAGGAATTGAAAACCCGACTGAAAAACTTCTTTCTTCCGTCAGATACTATTGTTTTCCATACCGGTTCCATTGACTTTGAATAGCTTTGATAAATTCAATTTGCGTCAGAACGTATTCAAAAGACATGCTTATTACACCCGAAAATTCGGTGTCATCTTTCTTGTTTTTTGTTGTATTTAAAGAAGGTTTTGAATTTATTACATTTTTTACATTTATGACATAAATTACGCATTTTTACGCGTATTTTATGCGTCGCGTAGAAAATATTTTTTTACGCGTAACTTCCCAACCTTGGTGACCGTATTACCTTGAAAAATATTCGGACATCATAAAATATTAATTAGAAAAAAATTACTTTAGAAACAGGCTCAGGGCCCCCTTAGGGTCCCTGGCACCGGTGCTGCCGCACCGCCTCCCCTCTCGTCAGTCCTGAACACGTGTAGCGGCGTGCGTTCATCGGATATGTTGCCAGCCCGAACCAGGAGTCCTCCACCACCTTAGTGGTCAATTTTCCTAATGTTGGAAGGAAGATTTCGTCTTCTCGCCTTTTTCCAAATGTACACACTGCGAGAATCCGTATTTAGGTTGTACCGCCACTCGTCACTGAAGATAACACAAGCTCATTGATCGGAGATACAAGCGTTATGTTTTCTGGTCCAATTTAGACGGGTCGTTCTCTGTGATGTGATGAATGGGATACAAACTGTTAGCCCTATTGAATTCAGGCCTCTCTTGTGGAGTCTTCTGTAAACTCTTGCCTCGATATTTTGATTCCCGTAGTAAAAGAGAGCTCCCGCGGTGGTTCCCTGGCTATCGATTCCGTAGGCCAGTCAGCTGTTAGAGATAAATACCGGTCGTCTTGAATTTTTGTCACTCGTCAGAGTCCTTGTTCCGGCCTTCTTGCCATTTGTATGTTTTATGACTACAAAACTTGTAATGTGATAGAATAAAATAGCAACGTTTATTCACAATTAAATGTTTATTTTAACATCCACTATAGTTTCGCAGAGCGTTTGCCTCAGCATCATCAAGACCCCTCCACCACCTTAAGGCTGTCTTTAAATAAGTGCTAGGGTTCATCTCCTATCCTATATCTACAGTGTAAATTCTTTTGTACACATTTTCACGAAGACTATTCCTTTGTAGTGTCTGAAATTTTGAGCACAAGTAAAAACGACCCATAGCTAATATATGCCGCAGTTATTATTCCGAAAGTATTTTTTGAATTTATTTTTAAAAATTCAATTTATCTTACTCGAAATTATTCCAATTTGGCGCTAGATGGCGCGATAAGTTAGCTTAGCAGTGTTTCTGTCTGGAAGAAACGAAATCTCTCATTTCTGTCTGAATTTTCTAATTATCTGAGCCAAATAGAAATAAATGAATGGGGGCAAAACTGCGATTGGAATCTTTTCTTCCATAAATGTTCTTAAAACCTATTGTACGTTCATTTTTTTAAGAGAAAATGTGTACGTTAGCAGAGAACACCTGAATTTGAGGTACAGAAACTCCACCTACTTACTGGGTTCCACTCCCCAAATAACGTCCTTGTTTGAAGCCTAACAGCGCGTATTTTGCCTTTTCATTCTGGAGCAAACGAGAGGCCACTACCATTCTTAATATGGTGAGAATGATGAGGTCTGCAGTAATTCGTTGACGTCAACTTCCGGGATAGTCACTCAAGACGTAAATCCACGCCCAAGGAGTGATTTTTTGCGTCATCTATCGCAGAAGATAAACCCTTATACTCATTCAAAGACAGCCTTAATAATCCTGATGAAGCTGAGCCAAACACTCTACGAAACTACACTGAAGTGTCAAAAGCCATGGGATACGTACCTGGTATCGTGTAGGACATCCTCTAGTCCGGTGAAGTACAGCAACTCGACGTGGCATTGATTTCACAAGTCGCCAGAAGACTTCTGGAGAGATGTTGAGCATGCGGTCTGAACAGCCGCCCATAGTTCCCTAGTATTTGTAAGTGCCGGACCTTGGGTACGAATGGATCTTTCCACCACATCCCATAAGTGCTTTATTGAGTTCATGTCGGGCGAACGTGGTGGCCACATCATCTGCCGGAACTGTCCAGAATGCTCTTCGAACCAATTGCACCATGTCATCGACAACTTGGGCCCGATGACAGGGTGCATTGTCCGCCTGGAAAATCCCATCGTTGTTGGGGTCCATGAAGAGCTGCTGGAAATGGTCACCCAGCAGAGCAACCAAGCGATTGCCGGTTAATGACGTGTTTACGAGGACCAGAGGACCCAAGCCGTGCCACGTAAAGATATCCCACACATGTGTGGAATCACCACCTGCTTGCACAGTGCCTTGTTGACAACTTGGATCCATGGCCTCGTGGGTTCTGCGCCATACCCCACCATCACCACGTAACAACAGGTAGCGTCACTCATGGGGCCACACCACATGTTTCCAGTATTCCAGGGTCCAATTTCCATGTTCATGAGCCCAGGTGAGGTGCTATGTACGATGTCCTGGTGTTAACAAAGGCACTCTGGTCGGTCTTCTGCTCCCATACCCCCATGGACGCTAAATTACGCTGCACTGACCTGATTGATATATCTCTCGTACCTCCTACATTGAATATGGATGTTATTTGAGCCAATGTCGCTTGTCTGTTAGCATTGACAATTCTGGTGAAACGCTCCTGGTCACGGTCATTCAGCACCCGTGGTCGGCCACGGCACTGTCCACGATGCCTTCCATGAGGTATTCTCGATGCCCACGTGACACCGTGGATCGAGGAATGTTGAAAGTTCGCGCAACTTCGGAAATTGAATGTCCCATTCGTCTGGCTCCCACTACCATGCCTCGTTCAAACTCCAATAGTTCATGTCGGCTTGCCATAATCCTACTGGCGGTTGTCCAACCTGATTCACGAGATTACACCTCCCAACTGATAAAAATCGTGGCGTGCGTCGAAGGCTTTATGCGATGACAGCGCCAGTTGAAAATTTGCATACTGCCATCCCATGACTTTTGGCACTTCGGTGTATAGTAGATGTTAAAATAAACATTTAATTGTGAACAAACGTTGCTGTTTTATTCTAACTTCTGGTCATTGTTCCGGTCGGTCATCACCGTAAAGGGTCTTCTAAGCGATAGTGCGAAGCCACTCTTCCACTAACAGTCCAACTCAAGCTCCAATTGCCGCACCCGTCTCAGAACAACGTTTATCAAGGTCACATGCCTGCCAGTTCGATGACGTATGGTCGCCATTTTGATTTCCATAGGAGCCAGCACAATGTTGCTTGGGCACGTCGTCTAAACGTGTCCCCTTAAACATGTTTCTGAAAAATTTTACAATCGGTAGTCTCGTTTTTGGCACATTCTCGAATTTGTGTTTGCCACGTTAATGTTGGACACCAGTGTATTATTACTGACATCCGTTGCGTTTCGTTTTTTACGCTTTCCAACCGTAGGTTGAAGAAGCGTATATGCTCCAGCTTTGTCCGTCTGTCTGTCTGTCCGTTCGTCCGCACGATAACTCGCGTAAAAATGGTTCGATTTCGATTGAAATTTTAGTATGGGGTAGGGGACCACTGGGGACGAATCCTATTGAAAATGGGCGAAATGGGGTCAAAGGTCAGGATATAGGAGTGGGATCCATTCCATTACCCTTATGCGTCATAACTTACGTAAAAATGCTTCGATTGCGACAAAACTTTATCATGTTGTTCCTGAGGTATACTGAACCGCTTCTATTGAACATCATCGAAATGGGATCAAAGGTCAGGACACATGAGTGAGATTTATTTCACAGCCATTATCCTCATAACTTGACTAAAAATGCTTCTATTGCGACAAAACTCTAGTATGTTGTTCCAGAGGTATACTAAACTAATTCTGTTTAATATCATTGAAATGGGGTCAAATGTCAGGGCACAGGAGCGATATTTATACCACATCCATTATCCTCATAACTAGGGTAATAACTTGAGTAATGATTTCTGGTATGTTGGAAAGCGTATCAATGCTTTGCATGATTTTACTAACTTGTTCCTGTTTTTTCACTCTGATACTGATGCTTTACTTTATATGATAGGCAGAAAAAAAAAATGAGAGGAGGGGCTTCAGCAGATTGAAATTTGATGTTATTTCCTCCAACCCCATTTTCCTCTATAAGTCGGCTAATCCCGAATTTGCAAACCGCTATTTTTCACATTATCACTTATTCCAGGACGAAAAATTTCTTCCGATGCCATCATCAAGAATTTTCATGTGCTCCAATTTTTCCCTAATTGCTAGTATTGTGCATCGATGAGACATTACAGTATGACCACCTCCATCCTAGAGAAATGAGCTCGCCTGGAGACCGAATGGTGGCGCAGGTGAAGTTCACAGAGCAGTATATATACAACTCGAGGACCAGCTTTCGGTTAGTAGAGTGTTCGGAGTTTGATAAAGGACAAATTGCCATGGCACGGCGCATCGGAACTACGATCTCGGAAATGGCGCGGCTTGTGAGTTGTTCACGTGCCGCTGTTGTGAATACGTATCAAAAGTGGTGCACATATGTCCAAACGACGAACCAACGTCCAGCCATGTGTCGTCCGCAGGTCATTAATGCCAGAGGGGAGCTGAGACTGTCACACGTTGTTCACAGCGACCTCACGGCCACACTGCGGCAAATCACTCGCAGCTACAACAGTGGTGATCAGGGCAAAGTTTCACAGCCCACCGTTCATCGCAGACTTCTGCGCATGGGCCTGCGTAGCCGAAGACCCCATGCTCATTGCACGTCATCGCCAACAACGCATGAAATAGGCCCGAGATAATCGAGATTGGACCGTGGATGATTGGAAGAAAGTGGCCTGGTCTGACGAATAAAGATTCTTGGTGCATCACGTAGACGGCGGAACGCGGATACTCCGATTACCAACGGAGGCTATGGAACTCGGATGCTCTGTTTGGCAGGAACAGGTCGGCGGTGTAGGTGTTATGCTGTGGTCAATGTTTTCTTGGGACACTTTAGGCCCCATTATCCCAATAGCACAATTCCTGATAGCTGTCGGGATCTGAACATCGTTGCGGACCAAGTTCACCCGTTCATGGCAACTTTGTTCCCTGCTGGTGATGCCATTACCAACAGGATAATGCGCCATGCCACAATGACAGAATCGTCAAGGAGTGGTTCGAGCAACATGCTGGTGACTTTCTGTTGATGCCCTGGCCTCCAAATTCGCCTGACATGAACCCAATCGAACACTTGTGGTTCGGCTTGGAACGCGCTAAATCAGCACCACCTCGAAATGTACAGGAACTGGAGGACCTGCTATTGACATTATGGTACCAGATACCCCAGGATACCCATCGCCACCTCATTGAATCGATGCCTTGCCGAGTGGCTGCTGTTTTGCGGGCAAAAGGGGTCCCACAACTTTTTAAGGGGTGGTTGTAATGTAATGGCGCACCGGTGTATATCATAATCTGAAAAACACGAACGGAAGAGTCTGTCAGTGGAAATGATATATACGCTGCCAAGAAATTATCTAGATGGCTTGGAACGTTCTAAATTTGAGCTTATTGACGTGCTGTGTGCGTGTGTGTGGTATTTTAATTTTTGTAAATTAGACTTCCAGTAATGGAAACATGAACCGTGTGAATTTTGGGACAAGTAATATTTTATCTTTTCTTAACACCTTGTTTATTTATCTTGATTTAATAGCAGACCACAGTTTCATTAAATTTGTTGCAGACAGCTTTGTCCTGAGACCGACATAAGCCCAGTTCCTTGTCATCTCAACGTAATCTCTTTAATTATGAGAAGGCCAGCGGAAATTTGATTTTCTCTTTCCAAAACTGTCAAGGTAAGTCCTCCTTCATGTTACACAGACTTATCACGAAGCAATTAATCAACTTTTAAAAATTTAATCACGGCTTTCAGTAAGAAGATAAAACGTCAGGCGTCAAAGATTTCCGTGCAGACTTTTCCTTAAACAAGAGCAAATTCCAATTCCATTGCAGAAATAAGTCAAATATCGACTGGTAAAACAAAAGCTATAAAAACTGGAAGGCATCTTCTGTAATTTATAAGGCGTTTCGACAGCTCTCCAGAAGCCAATATCTAAATTGAGAAAACGCAACGCTGAGAAGAGGGAAACTCTTTTTGCTTGTTATTGCAAACTGTTCCCATTTTTAACTCTCCTAGAAGGAACAAAATCGAATACGAGATGAAATCCCTGTATGACTGATGAAAGCAGATGATTGTAGTAAGTGGCCATATAAATAATCGAAATTCTTACGAACTCTTATTCTTCCCGTAGCTTCAAAACGCCGGATTCGTTTTGACAAGCACGATTGGATAACAGCGCAAAAGGAAAATAAAGGAAAAAGAAGTGTTTACCAATCAGTCTAGATGCGCATCGTTTCAAGTATAAAGAAATATTGTAGCAATAAATGAAAAACATACAGTTTTGAAACAGAAATGTGAGTGGTTACGGGTGAAAATCGTTCTTAAAGACTGTTAAATCTTTTCGTTGTATATGTATTACTTTTTCACTGATTTCTTCCGTTGCGCTATGCAGCTTCTACTTGGTTTTCAATATCTTAAAGCAAGAAAGAAGAATCAATAGAAAAATTATCCAAGGTAATAGATTCTTTTGGAGACTTAAAGACAATTTAACCGGCGATCTTCCATTGTGATTAAAAAGAAATATTTTCAATGCATGTATTAATCCCGTATTTACTTATAGAAGTGAAGCGTGGAGTATTACAGAACGACAATGTGAAAAAATAAGAGTATCCGTAAGAAAGTTAGAGAGAAGAATGTTTGGAATAGCAAGAAGAGACAGAGTTTGAAATGAACGTATAAAAGGAATAATAAATATAAAAATAATAAAAGAATCAAAGTGGAGATGGGCTGAACATGTTGGAAGACTGAAAGATGGACACGATTAATAACAGAACAGCAACCGAGAGATGGAAAGAGGCGAAGGGGGCGCCAGAGAACAAGATGGAGAGATGACCTTCAGAAATTTAGAAATGCTAAATGATGGACTGAGGCTAAGGATCGAGAAAGTTGGAAAAGACTGAGGGAGGTGCCAACAGGCTAAAAAGAAGAAGATCTTAAACTAAGGACTTATTCATTTCTGCAGAATTTCTAAAAGCCACAGAGTAATTCACAACGCCATAAAAATGCGATTCTGTTGAAAACTTTGAGCACGGATTGGATAAAAGACATGTGTTGAGTTAAACTAAAGAAAAACACAAATTTGAGTACATTTTTCTCCTTTAATTATAATCAGGCACTAGGTGAAAGCCCGTCAATAATGACGGGGAACACTAAGATATGTGTAGAGTAATCTTTTAACAAGATTACTCTACACATATCTTAACAATCAGGTATTTTCTTTTAGGTCCGAATGTGAAAGGCCGTGTGGCGCAGTGGTCTAAGCAATGGCTTCTGATGATTCGTCAGAGATGGGTCCGGGTTTGAATCCCGGTGAGGCTCGGATGTTGTGTGAGTGTGTGTCTTACGCTCTGGCTCTCTTTCTTCCCTGGAACCAGTGACCCTAAATTATGGACGCTGTAGCCACTGAGTTGCTCAAAAACAAAAATGTGAAAGTATGTTTCATGAACATTTTAACAATAATAAAAGTACAGTGAAACCTCACTTAGCGACCACCCCTCATTACGACCGTTTTCCTGTGTAACCGATTTCAAAACCCATAGCGCTAATTCTAACCTTTTATTTATTGAAAGACCACTCACTCCCTCTTAACGACCATCTTTGCGTAAGGACCATTGCACAAAAACGGTGTTGTGCGGATTACCATTCCCGCTGAAAATTATCTCTTTACCCTAGAACCATGAAACAATAAATTAAATAAATTTGCATTAATAGTATGGAGGGGTCACTTTAAATAGCTAAGAAGTTCCCTCGTGCACGGAAGTGACTTGGGGGCAGGGAGGAGTTTTCGGCGATGACAGGCTTACGTCGTGACGTAAAGAGAGACAGAGACCTCGTCTGCACACTTCCGACAAAGGCTGAAAACAGGAATGATAGTTAAACTCATCTTTACCACACTCCCCGTTTGGGCTAGACAGAGGAAACTTAAAGGGATGACTGTCCTGAAGGGGGGGGGGGATTAAAAATATTCTGTGGGCTGAAAGAAAACTTAGAAAAAATCGTGCTGAAAGCAAAGTCTGATAAACTTAAGCAGATGACATTACATTCGTTTTTCAAATGATTTTTTTTTCAATTACCGCTATAAGCACCTTCCAAATGTGTAACTGTATTACATATCATCATCATCATCATTGTCAACCATTATCAATCCACTGCTGGACGAAGGTCTCCCAAGTTTCCTCCACAACGGTCTGTCTTGTGCCAGTCTCCTCCATGTCACTCCCGCATACTTTCGAATTTCATCCACCCATCTTCCATGTGGTCTTCTTCTGGGTCTCTTCCTGTCCCTTGGAATCCAATCTAAAATTTCGGCTGTCCATCGATGGTCTGTTCTTCTGGCATTACATATACTGTACTGTAAATAAACTGGAATGCATCATGTTTGTGATGTAGCAATTCGGAGTACGTAATTTTTGAAAGTTGTGCAGTAGTTTACAAAGGTTTAATCTCAAAACTGTTCATCCGATATGCCATTAAAACCTTCCCCTGTTTAGCGACCACCCCTCTGAACGACCGTTTTTTACGCTTTCGAACCGTAAGTTGAAGAAGCGTATATGCTCCTGCTTTGTCCGTCTGTCCGTCCGCACGATAGCTCGCGTAAAAATGGTTCGATTTCGATGAAATTTTAGTATGTGGTAGGGAAATACCTGGGAACGAACCCTATTGAAAATGGGCGAAATGGGGTCAAAGGTCACGACATAGGAGCGGGATCTATTTCATTGCCCTTATGCGTCATAACTTGCGTAAATATGGTTCGATTTCAATGAAATTTTAGTATGTGGAAGGAGACCACTTGCGGGACAAACTCTATTAAAAATGGGTGAAGTGGGGTCAAAGGTCCGTCCACACGATAGCTCGCGTAAAAATGGTTCGATTTCGATGAAATTTTAGTATGTGGTAGGGAAATACCTGGGAACAAACCCTATTGAAAATGGGCGAAATGGGGTCAAAGGTCACGACATAGGAGCGGGATCTATTTCATTGCCCTTATGCGTCATAACTTGCGTAAATATGGTTCGATTTCAATGAAATTTTAGTATGTGGAAGGAGACCACTTGCGGGACAAACTCTATTAAAAATGGGTGAAGTGGGGTCAAAGGTCAAGACATAGGAGCGGGATGCATTCCATTACCCTTATGCATCATCACTTGCGTAAAAATGGTTCCATTTCTAAGAAATTTTAGTATGTGGTAGGGGACCACTGAGGACGAATCCCTATTGAATATGGGAGAAATGGGGTCAAAGGTCAGGTCATAGGATCAGGATTCATTCCATCGCCCTTATGCGTAATAACTTACGTAGAAATGCTTCGATTGAGACAAAACTTTATCATGTTGTTCCGGAAGTATACTTTGCCCGTTCTGTAGGATATCATCGAAATGGGGTCAAAAGTCAGGTCATAGGATCAGGATCCATTCCATCGCCCTTATGCGTAATAACTTACGTAGAAATGCTTCGATTGAGACAAAACTTTATCATGTTGTTCCGGAAGTATACTTTGCCCGTTCTGTAGGATATCATCGAAATGGGGTCAAAAGTCAGGTCATAGTAGTGAGATTTATTCCACAGCCAATATCCTCATAACTTGAGTAATGATTTCTGGTATGTTGGAAAGCGTATCATAATCAATGCATTGCATGATTTTACTAACTTGTTTAGAAGAACCAGCAGTGGTCGCCTCAGAGACGTCTCGCTGTACTACGTCATACAGCTGTTACGTTACACAATTCTCAGTTTCCATTCATGGAACACCTGTCCGGAAACACGAAAAGATAAGCCGGACGTCACAAATATTTCTTCCTCATATTGGTGCTATGGTTATGACGTTACATATTTATGTCCGGGAAGTAGTTTCCATTCGCTGAACACCTGAACGAAATCGCGATAGTTAAGCGTGTCGTCACAGATATTTCTTCCTCAGTTGTTGCTAAGGTGATGACGTCTCATAATTTAATCCGGAAAGCAGTTTCCATTCATTGAACAGCTGCGCGAAATAAATATTTATGACGTCAAGATAAGCGTGACATCGCACATATTTACTTCTCGGTAGTTGCTATGGTGATGACTTTTTCCACTGAGCAGCCAAAGTGGGACAAACTTTCAAGTACGAGGGTATATCGAAAAGCAACGCACACTATTTTTCGGCAACAGTTTAATACATAGGCAAAACAAAACATCTACACAGTGAAACTACATTTCTCACCTATTTTTCAACAAAAGAACCGAGACGCTCGAGAAATTTTTCACAGCGTGGTACCAGTTTTAGTATACCTTGTTCATAAAAGTCCGTTTTCTGGGCGTATAGACATTTCTTAGCTATTTTTCAACATGATAACCGAGACGCTCGAGACATTTATCCCAGCGTGGTACCAGTTTTAGTATACCTTGTTCATAAAAGTCCGTTTTCTGGGCCTATAGACATTTCTTACCTATTTTTCAACATGAGAACCGAGACGCTCAAGACATTTATCCCAGCGTGGTACCAGTTTTAGTATACCTTGTTCATAAAAGTACGTTTTCTGGGCGTATAGACATTTCTTAGCTATTTTTGAACAAAAGAACCGAGACGCTCGAGACATCTATCCCAGCGTGGTACCAGTTTTAGTATACCTTGTTCAGAAAAGTACGTTTTCTCGGCGTATAGGAATTTCTTAGCCATTCTTCAACATAAGAACTGAGACGCTCAAGACATTTATCCCACGTGGTAGCAGTTTTAGGATACCTTGTTCATGAAAGTACGTTTTCTGGGCGTATAGACATTTCTTCGCTATTTTTCTACATAAGAACCGAGACGCTCGAGACATTTATCCCAACGTGGTACCAGTTTTAGTATACCCTGTTCATAAAAGTCCTTTTTCTGGGCGTATAGATATTTCTTAGCTATTTTTAAACAAAAGAACCGAGACGCTCGGGACATTTATCCCAGCGTGGTACCAGTTTTAGTATACCTTGTTCAGAAAAGTACGT
Source organism: Macrothele yani (assembly GCA_039090855.1). Taxonomy (NCBI): domain Eukaryota; kingdom Metazoa; phylum Arthropoda; class Arachnida; order Araneae; family Macrothelidae; genus Macrothele; species Macrothele yani. Next base: position 49,447,189 of record CM077004.1, read on the forward strand.
TTTCTCGGCGTTTAGGAATTTCTTAGCCATTCTTGAACATAAGAACTGAGACGCTCAAGACATTTATCCCAGCGTGGTACCAGTTTTAGTATACCTTGTTCATGAAAGTACGTTTTCTGGGCGTATAGATATTTCTTCGCTATTTTTCTACATAAGAACCGAGACGCTCGAGACATTTATCCCAACGTGGTACCAGTTTTAGTATACCCTGTTCATAAAAGTCCTTTTTCTGGGCGTATAGATATTTCTTAGCTATTTTTCAACAAAAGAACCGAGACGCTCGATTTATCCCAACGTGGTACCAGTTTTAGTATACCTTGTTCATAAAAGTCCTTTTTCTGGGCGTATAGATATTTCTTCGCTATTTTTCTACATAAGAACCGAGACGCTCGAGACATTTATCCCAACGTGGTACCAGTTTTAGTATACCTTGTTCATAAAAGTCCTTTTTCTGGGCGTATAGATATTTCTTAGCTATTTTTCAACAAAAGAACCGAGACGCTCGAGACATTTATCCCAACGTGGTACCAGTTTTAGTATACCTTGTTCATAAAAGTCCGTTTTCTGGGCTTATAGATATTTCTTCGCTATTTTTCTACATAAGAACCGAGACGCTGGAGACATTTATCCCAACGTGGTACCAGTTTTAGTATACCTTGTTCATAAAAGTCCGTTTTCTGGGCGTATAGATATTTCTTAGCTATTTTTCAACAAAAGAACCGACACGCTCGAGACATTTATCCCAGCGTGGTACCAGTTTTAGTATACCTTGTTCATAAAAGACCGTTTTCTGGGCTTATAGACATTTCTTAGCTATTTTTCAACAAAAGAACCGAGACGCTCGAGACATTTATCCCAACGTGGTACCAGTTTTAGTATACCTTGTTCATAAAAGTCCGTTTTCTGGGCGTATAGATATTTCTTAGCTATTTTTCAACATTAGAACCGAGACGCTCGAGACATTTATCCCAACGTGGTATCAGTTTTAGTATACCTTGTTCATAAAAGTACGTTTCCTGGACATATAGCGACCTACGTACAACTGACTTCCTCAGCTGAATCGAAGCTTTGACCGCCCAGGAATCTTTTCAAGGGACCAAACAGATGAAACTCTGAAGAAGCCATGTCCGGACTGTATGGATATGGCTTCTTTAGACTTCCATCCGTTGGAGCTGGAGCATGTACCCACCAAACTGCGCAATTTTGTCACGAACTTGTTGTGCAACTCTTAGAGTTGCTCATGGTGGCCATTAAATCCCGAAACAAAAACAACAAACAAGCAAAAAAACAGGCGGGTGAGACGCAATATTTTCTGGTTTGTCCCGGGTGCAGAAATACATAGATACGCCTCCGCTTACAAAAGTTAAAGGATGCGCTAAAACCTTGTTGCTACCAGATACCACAAGACATTTTTTAACGTATTACAGAGGTAAAGCACACAGGTATCAAGACGACAAATCTGCAGCGATACATTCTGTCGGTTAGAGCAACTCGCCAGGAAACGCAGGTTCGATTTTCATCACCGACAAATTCCTGTTTTCATAACCTTTAGAAATCTTGTAGCGTCTAACCCTTGCCGGGTAAGAGTTGTTTTCGAAGTAACGTGGAGGACCAACGTCATAATAGGCAGTAGTCATAATGTTTTGGCTCTTCGGTTGGTACAGGGTGTCCCACTCGCTACCGAACCCGGCCTTTCTTTTATAATATTAACACCAATGAAGGTATTGCAACGAAATTTGACGTGGACTTACCTCATTTCGTGCGAAATGTGATGACATCACAGCATGTGCTGGAAGTGGCCACCATTTGCCTCAAGACAGCATTGAACCCAGCGCTGTCCGCCAGCCAGCCGGTAGAGCTCCTTAGTTGCAGACACATTCTAAGTATGGTGCCACTGGGAAGCAGTCCGCCAGCCAGCCGGACGCACCACTCTGCTGCTTTTTTATGCCATTTCGCTGAGCGTGTCTACACAATACGGTTGGTTGTTGATAGTGAGTGCTTGTGCTCGTGACTGTTCGCGTACGTGGGAAAATGTATCACTACACTCTGGAGGAGCGAGTGTTTATTGTACGCACTTTTTATAAAGAAGAATCGATAAAGTCTTGTCAATAGCAATTCCTGGGGAAGTTTGTAGGTAGACATTCGCCCAGCAAGTCGCCCATTTGGGCATTGTCGAAGAAATTAGAAACCAACGGGACTTAATTAGACGACCATACAACAGGTCGTCCACAAATGTCAGAGGAAATAATCCTAAATGTAAAGGGCCGACTACTTGCGCTTCCCAGGAAGTCACTTCGCCGACTGTCACAGGTAACGGGGTTGTTCAAAAGCACTTGTCAACGTGCTGTGAAAAAGCTTCAAGCGTACCGTATCTCCGTGCTCCACGAACTGAAAAGCCTGACCACGTGAAACGAGTGACATACTGTCGATGGTTTCACACATTTCTTCATGAAAATCCGGGCATTCTGAACTGCACGCGGTTCTCTGACGAGGCGTAATTTCACCTGTCCGGATGAGTCAATTCTCAAAATTTCCTTATTTGGGTCAGTGAAAATCCCAACGCGATGCAGGAAGAACTCCTTCATTCACAGAAAAAATGGTGTTTGGTACGGGATGACCCAGCGCCGCATAATTGGTCCCATCTTCTTGGATACAACCATCACAACAGCTGCATATACGAAAATCTTCAACACCTTTGTAAACCAATTGAACGACGATGAACTCTCCACTGGATATTACCAGTGATGGATCGACATCACACACATCCCACGCCAGTATGGCTGAAATTCAGTCCTTTTTCGGCAACCGCGTCATTTCGAAGGGTCTATGGCCATCGCGCTCTCCCGATCTGACGCCTCCTGATTACTTTTTATGGGGATATCTAAAAGGGAGAGTTTAGCGAAATAAAACCGCGAACCATAGATACCTTGAAAGCAAACCTCACCGAAAAAATTCAGGCAGTGACGGCGGACGTACTGGCAAGGACTTTCCACAATATGGTGCGGCGGGTTCAATGCTGTCTGGACGCAAATAGTGGCCACTTCCAGCCCTTGTTGTGATGTCATCCCATTTCGCACGAAATGAGGTAAGCCCACTTCAAATTTCGTTGCAATATCCTTATTGGTGTCAATATTATTAAAGACATACCGGGCTCGGTAGCGAGTGCGATACCCAGTATATTTACCCTGCTGGCCACCCAAAATGCAACACCAAGAAGGAAGCATCCGATTGGCCTGAAATTCGCAGCATGCGTCGCCCGCGAGAGGACATGCAAACGATTAGCATTGCATGGCATATGCTAATCATGTGGGCCCGGCACTTCACCGAGATGCACTATAAGAAGGGTGCATAGAAGGCGGGGTGTAAGTAGTAGAAGTGTGTTGTGCTGCTGGACCTGTGCGTGGGAAGTTTCCTGATGCCTCGTCGCAGAATATGGCAGTCATTCCAGCACGTTTCGGAGTTCGACAGAGGACGAATAGTGGCTTATCGCGACAGCGGTTTATCGTACCCAGACATCGGCGCCCGTGTGGGACGACATCCAGCCACAGTGAGGCGAGTATGGATTTGGTGGGTGCAGGAAAGACGGACGGACCTACTTGAGAGATTTCCGCCGCCGCGGCATACCACCGAACGAGAGGACCGGCATGTTCTGCGGCGGGCATTGACGGCTTGCCCCGCCACATCACGAACGTTAGCGCAGGAATTAGGGTATGTTGCGCAACAACCTGTGTCAGCACGTACCGTTCGATGTCGTATGCAGGAGCGGGGACTTGTCGCACGTCGCCGTTTACTCCAATTATCATTGACGTTACACCAACGGCGAGGGCGGCGGCAGTAGGCCGTTGAACGCCGCACCTGGACTACGGAATGGCACGACATTGTTTTCTCCGACGAATCCCGCTTCTGCCTGCAACAGCACGATGGTCGGATCCGCGTGTGTCGGCACCGCGGATGGAGACTGTATGACGTCTGCATTATGCATCGCCATACTGGCATTATGGTTTGTGGCGCAATTGGATATGACACCCTCACCCTTCTGGTACGCATCGCAGGTACACTCAACAGCCACCGCTACATGTCCGACGTTTTGCAGCCTGTAGTCCTCCCTTACCTGCAGGACCTGCCAGCGGCCACGTTTCAAAAGGACAATGCGCACCCGCACGTGGCACGCATCGTGCAACAATTCTTCACGGCCCATCAGGTGTCACTACTGCCGTGGCCCGCCTGTTCTCCCGATATGTCGCCCATCGAACACGTCTGGTCGCTGATCGGCAACCGAGTGGCCCGGCAAGCACCCCCGCGGCTACGCCTGGTGAACTGTGGCAACGTGTTGAAGCATCCTGGACCAACATACCCCAAGCCCACATCCAAAGCCTCTTTCGTTCGATGCCGCGGCGTGTTTCGGCAGTTATTGCCAGCCATGGGGGCCACACGAACTATCGATGTCTGCGTGTTCCGCCATTTGCAAGGGCCTGTAAGCTCAATCGTTTCATCTTTGTATCTGTTGTCATGTGTCCAGTAAGTCGGGCTTTGCTACCTGGTGTCCTTCTTAGTGTTGCATTTTGGGTGGCCAGCAGTGTATTTATTAGGGGTGTGGTTTTAAAAACCAATTGGGGGAGGCACTGCATGCCGCGGGGCAAAAAAAAATTTAGCGCGCCATAAGTTCGCTATCCCTGCCGTAGGTCGTAGTTTAAAATAACCTGTTTTATAATTTTTCGCCGCAAGTATCAGAACTTCGTTTCTGCTGAGGGAAAACAGTTTCCTCTTTCTCACCATATAACAACAACTTTGTAAACTGTGTGTTTATTTAATGAACTGCACCTCAGAATAGAATAAAATGTTTTTCCGAAGAAAAAATTTCTCGCCTTCAGAAACTTTTAAAAGGAAGTCAACTTCGAACTTTTATTTACGTTTTTCATTTCCCAGAAAAGAATTTACGCATCGTAACAGTGTTTCCATTTATTTTCATCGACAACTCTGCCGCGTTTATATGTTGCATTAAACATTTACAAGAAATGCTCATGAGTGGCTTACTTGGTATTTAATTAATGTTCTAATACCTGCTGAAGAATTAAGTAAGGAGGAAACATTTTGAGACAGCGCCTTTTCCAAGAGTACTAATTAGCATTAAAATTGTATATACTTTCTTTTAATTTTACGCTACAGAAGCTACTACTAAAAGTATGATATTCTTTTGACATGTCGCTTTTCTTGGAGACGTGCTTACACTTTCTCGTCTTCCTATGGACACTGTCCCAATATCAGAATGTCTGACTAAAACGATTTCTTTTGCATGGGATAGAATAAGAAAAGTGCCACCGATTTCTCGGGTGTAACGAGCACGTCTGTTGAATCCTTTCTAATAAAAAAAAAATTCGAATCAGATTTAAAAAAAAAAACAATAAGCGAAAAAGATAATGCATTCACAGTCCTATGGATAAATGGCGTATAATTCAAAACACGCAGTGTGAGAGTGGTTATTAGTACTGAATGAAACCGATTAAAAAAATTAACCGGATTTCTACAATCTATAAAACTTGCACAAATACAAATTACTTACGACCACTAGCAGCTGCAACATGTGTTACGAAAATCATAAATTGGGCGCATAATGTTCTCATAGCAGAAGATATCCGAAGCAAAAGGAATTTCTCAAATCAAACGATTAGAAGAAATATGTAGGAAAAGGCGATATAACTTTAATTCATTATTCTCTTTATTAACCGGATTTCTACAATGTATAAAACTTGCACAAATACAAATTACTTATGACCACTAGCAGCTACAACATGTGTTACGAAAATCAGAAATTGGGCGCATAATGATTCTCATAGCAGAAGATATCAGAAGCAAAAGGAATTTCTCAAATCAAACGATTAGAAGAAATATGTAGGAAAAGGCGATATAACTTTACGCAGGAAAAAACTGTGCATTACTTAAGGAAGCAAATGAGCGAAAAAATACTCTTCAAGATGGAGCGGATCCTACCAAGAAAGCATTTTTCGAGGGAATTTTCAAAATCGTAGATGTTCTTTCGAGTAGAAATACACGTTGATGCTCCAGGGTGACGGAACTGTAACTAATGAGAATGTGGGAAATGGAATCAAAGTGTTTTTCGTAACAAAAGTTATGACATGGAAAAAGATTTTTTCAAATGCGACTTTAAGAAGCAGAGATAGCGAGGGAATGATTTTACATATACGCTCTAGCGGGAAATATGCATTATTAAAAGAGAATAATGAATAAAAGAGAATAATGAATTTTTATTCAGAAGACTAGCGAAGCAAACCCAAGATTTTTCTCTCGGGGGTTTCTGACTGTCCTTTTTTTTTCGTGTGAAATATTTCCTCCTTCAGAAAGCAGTGTAACGTACCAGGAGATGTGACGTACCTGCCAGGAGGACGCACACGACATAAAGGCAGATAGGGATCAGAATAAAACGTCCGCGTAGCTCAATTGGTAGAGCAACTTATTCCGGAATGAGGGGACCCGGGTTCGAATCCTGGCGCGGATAAAAATGACGGAGAAATTTACTTCGTTATAGCAGGAGCGAAGAAAATTCCTTTGTGTCGGATGGAAAGAACCATATAAACGATGTTCTTGTCGGTTTGTCTGTCTGTCTGAGACATGCTTTCTTGGCTTCCATAGTTCAGGTTGGAAACTTTTTGCTTAGACTACAGAGAACCCTTCTCATGCGAAGCATGGCTACTGCGGGGCAGGCTGCCCTGAACAATAGCGAATCCAACAGGGGCGACTGGGGCGATCGCACCCCCTCTCCCCAAAGCAGACTTTTCCTTTTTAAATTGCCAAGATCGTGAATAATTAAAATATTTAATTTTGCAAACTTTTACTAATAAATGAACAACTTTTCGTAAAAGTTTTTATAACAATTAAAATTTGCTGTGAATTTGGAGATTAAATGTTCTGTTCTAGCTCTAGAGCGAGAGAGAGAGAGAGAGCAGAAAGAAAAAAAAAGAGTTTCATAGACAGAGGAAACTGAGAGCGTGAGGAAAAGATATTTTTAATGATTATGAAAAACGCCATAGGTGTGCTGTGTTTAATGTAATATTTCCACAAACTCCCGAAAGGAAATCGTAAATAATACAATGACTGGAGCAGGAATTACTTGATGAAGTGAAGTTAAGTAGAAGCTTCTTTCCGCAGAAGTTTGTATCACGCATTGCGAAAGAATAAACGAATATTTTAACGAGGAATTACCGATCATATTTCTTACACACGATTCGATGATTCAAGTTGGAAATGTTTCTATTAAATTAAGCGGTCCGTATAGAAGGGCTTAATTTAATTTCGAAAGATTCTATCAAAGCAGGCAACTGAACGCTACGAAAGTAGCACTAATTTATCAGCTGTTTTGCCCACCTTTTGATTTAAAATTTTAGAAACATTTTTGATGGAAATAGTTTTTGAAAAGCGATGGAGGTGAAGCTCTGCCAATTTGTGTGCGAGTGTGTGTCGCTTTCACAAAGCTTCACCATTTTTATTTTTATTTTTTGACTAGAGCAACCGCCTCTCTATAGTAAGCTTCTGTATCCGCCCTTGCCCCGAGCACGCAGCTCAAGAGACTGGGTAAAAATCACTGCTCACAATCTAATGAAAATTGGAATTTTAACTTTTCCACCAGTTTCCAGCACAGATCTGGTTCTAAATCTAACCAGAGGATGAAATATTGTGGAAAGATTCTATTCATTCCAGCTGTAAGTGGAATACTCAAGGCTGAAGGTCGGAGTGTTAAGCTAACCTCGGATAGCTGAAACTGTTAAAAATATCAGTACGATATTAACCCAAAAATCTTGAGATAGGCACTGTTGGAACAGAACATGTGTACACTGAAAAGCAATTGAATTAGAGATACCTGTCTAGTAACGTGTAGCACCACCTTTCGCCCTAATGACGGCGGCGATTCGTCTCGGCATGGACTCGACAAGACACCGGAAGCGTTGGGAAGCCTATAACGAAGTGAATTTCTCCGTCATTTTTATCCGCGCCGGGGTTCGAACCCGGGTCCTTCATTCCGGAATAAGTTGCTCTACCAATTAAGCTACGCGGACATTTTATTCTGATTCCTATCTGCTTTTATGTCGTGTGCGTCCTTCTTGCAGGTACGTCACATCTCCTGGTACGTTACATCATCTCCCCCTTATTTTTCTTTTTTTCTTTCGAAGTGCTGCTCATATTTTTCCTATCTCGCGGTGTGGAAATAACATCACACCAATGCGAGATTTTGAACGGTCGGGTCATCCGGATAGTTCGGGCGCCATTATAACGAAGTGAATTTCTCAGTCATTTTTATCCGCGCCGGGGTTCGAACCCGGGTCCACTCATTCCGGAATAAGTTGCTCTACCAATTAAGCTACGCGGACATGTATTCTGATTCCTATCTGCCTTTATGTTATGTGCGTCCTGCTGGCAGGTACGTCACATCTCCCCCCCCCCGAAAGAGGGCCGGGGGCATGGCCCACGGATCAGCCGTGACCATGAATCGCTGCAGGCAGACAACCACTGTAGAACGTGCACTTGAGAACTCCCAGTCAATCTGATGTGTGGAATGCAACGTCACACACATTTATTTTTCGAAGCGCTGGAGAAGGGATTCTCTGATTTTTCCTATCTCACGGTGTGGAAAGAACATCACACCAATGCGAGATGTTGAACGGTCGGGTCATCCGGATAGTTCGGGCGCCATTATAACGAAGTGAATTTCTCCGTCATTTTTGGTCTACGCCGGGATTCGAACCCGGGTCCTTCATTCCGAAATAAGTTGCTCTACCAATTAAGCTACGCGGACATTTTATTCTGATTCCTATCTGCTTTTATGTCGTGTGCGTCCTTCTTGCAGGTACGTCACATCTCCTGGTACGTTACAAGCCATACGGATCAACGACCCCTGAACAAGCTCCCACAGTTCACGAAGATTTCATGGAGGGGGGTCAGAGCCTCGAACATCTCTCTCGATGGCATCCCAGATGTGCTCGATGGGATTGAGGTCAGGTGACCCAGCTGGCCAAGGAAGCGAAGTCACGTCGTGTTCATTCAACCATTCGGATACAATTCTGGAGCCATGCCACGGTGCATTGTTTTGTTGCAGGATTAAGTCCCCATCTGGATGTTGAAGACGCACAAACGGGAGCAAATTGCCGTCCAGGATATCCCGGTAACGTTGACCTTGTGCGGGACGATGTCACACGTACCAGGGGTCCCATTTCAGTCCACGTAAACAGTCCACAGACGAAACTGCCAACCCCACCAGCTTGAAGAATACCCTGCTGGCAAGAAGGATCAATCGCTTCATATGGTTTGCGCCGCACTCGTATCCTGCCATCCGCATGTACCAACGTGAATCTCGACTCATCAGTCCAGGCAACATTTTCCCACATGTCTAGGGTCCAATGGCGATGTTCCCGCGCCCATGCTAATCTTTGAACCCTGTGGTGTGCGGTCAGCAGCGGTACCCTCGTGGGACGATGGCTTCTGTACCCCATAGCGAGGAAATGGTTCTGGATGGTGTGGCTGCTTACATGTTTTTGTGCACCAGCGTTAAATTACCGAGTGGTTTCTTGCACTGTGGCCCGTCTATCCGCTGTTACAATGCGAGCTAGCCGACGATGGCCTCGCTCATCCACACGCTGTTGTCCGCGGCAGTTGGCCCTTGCAGAGATGGTTTTGCCGGATTCGATGTACTCACGGTGCACCCGTGACACAGTGGCTCGTGAAAATCCCAGTGCCTGCACGGCTTCCGAGATGGAGCGACCCATTCGTCAGGCCCCGACAATTGGCCCACGATCAAATGCGCATAGATCCTTCGTCTTACCCATACTGCGTCCGACTCTTACTGATTCCCGTCGCATCACTCCTTATATTGTCGGATCGCTGCATACGTCATGTCGTTTCCTTTTACAGGTCCGCCCGCAGCGCCATATTTGCATAACGCCAGCTGTCTCTAATTCAATTGCTGTTCAGTGTATACCAGATTCCGGTAAAAGCCAAGAATGGACTAGGAGATAAAATCTATGTAGGAAGCACTAAAAGAAACCTAAAGACCAGAACAAAAGAACATCGGAGTAATTGGAGTAAACATGCCAGCAAGACACAGCCCTAGTTCAATATTCTTTAAGTAATAATGCTGTATCTGACTGGAACAACACCAGATTGCTAACATCACATACTAATCACAGGCAGCTTTTGATGTCTAAGGCTGCGAGCATAGAAAAAACAAGTCACATTAACTGTAATAATAACACATCCATATAGTTGCCTTCAGCCTGGAAATATCTAGTAAGACTGAGAAGCAACGTCAGACAACACAAAAAAGAATAAAGAAGATTAATAGACGATTTACGTCAGATCAACCACGTGGAACTGATGCAGGTGGCATGCGCAGATGATTTTTGTGCCCGATGACACGAGATATAAAAATGGGGATTTGATCGGCCTATGTTGGAGCTAGTACAGATTCATTACAACTTACAGCCACTAAAGTTGTCCTCGACAAAGAGGATGAAACGCGTCTGGCAGGGAGCACACAATGGAGTGTAAATATTTGTGTTATTCTCACATTTGTGAAGACCGTCCATGTATTTTCATTCAGAACGAACGGCCATTCTGGACTGGTATGTGAGTACTCCTGGATATGGCCGTTGTTAATTATCCAGCCAGCAAACTTCGACACTACAGTATGGAATTACCGTGAATTTTAATCTTCGTGTTTTAATCTATCATCCGTTTTAACTATCAACGATAATATTTTAACCAACGTAGCAAATACCAACAAGTGATTATTGAACATTTCTGTAGTCATGTTTGCATGGACCACATATGTTTATACTACAACACTTGGCAACAGAGGACAGGTGAGTGTTACACAGTTGTTTTGTTCTGGTCTTTATGAAGTACTTTATATTTGTTGCAAGCTACACTGCTGGCCACCCAAAATGCAACACCAAGAAGGAAGCATCCGATTGGCCTGAAATTCGCAGAATGCGTCGCTCGCGAGAGGACATGCAAACGATTAGCATTGCAGGGCATATGCAATTCATGTGCGCCCGGCACGCCACCGAGAAGCACTGTAAGAAGGGTGCACAGAAAGTGTGGTGTAAGTAGTGGAAGTGTATTGTGCTGCCGGACCTGTGCGTGGGAAGCTTCCTGATGCCTCGTCGCAGAATACGGCAGTCATTCCAGAACTTTTCGGAGTTCGACAGAGGAAGAATAGTAGTTTATCTCGACAGTTTATCGTACCGAGACATCGGCGCCCGTGTGGGACGACATCCAGCCACAGTAAGTCGAGTACGGATTCGGTCTGTGCAGGAGGGACGAACGGACCGACGTGAGCGATTGCTGCAGGAGGGACGGACGGACCAACGTGAGCGATTGCCGCAGGAGGGACGGACGGACCAACGTGAGCGATTGCCGCAGGCGCGGCACACCACCGAACGAGAGGACCGGCATGTTTTGCGGCAAGAATTGACGGCTCACACCGCCACATCACAAACGTTAGTGCAGGAATTAGGGTGTGTTGCGCAACTACCCGTGTCAGCACGTACCGTTCGACGTCGTCTGCAAGAGCGGGGACTGTCGCACGGTGCCCATTGTTCCGATTATCATTGACGTTACACCACCGGCGAGTGCGGAGGCAGTGGGTCGTTGAACGCCGCCCCTGGACTACGGAATGGCACGACATTGTCTTCGCCGACGAATCCCGTTCTTCCTGCAACACCACGATGGACGTACCCGCGTGTGGCGGCACCTCGAAGAGAGACTTATGACGACTGCATTATGCATCGCCATACCGGTCCGTCGCCTGGCGTTATGGTTTGGGGCGCAATTGGATATGACACCCGCACCCCTCTGGTACGCATGGCCGGTACACTCAACAGCCACCGCTACATGTCCGACGTTTTGCAGCCTGTAGTCCTCTCTTACCTGTAGGACCTGCCAGCGGCCACGTTTCAACAGGGCAATGCGTGCCCGCACGTGGCACGCATCGTGCAGCAAATCTTCACGGCCCACCAGGTGTCACTGCTGCCGTAGCCCGCCTGTTCTCCCGATATGTCGCCCATCGAACACGTCTGGTCGCTGATTGGCAACCAAGTGGCACGGCAAGTACCACCCGTGGCTACGCCTGATGAAATGTGGCAACGTGTGGAAGCAGCCTGGACCGACATACCCCAAGCCCACATCCAAAGCCTCTTTCGTTCGATGCCGCGGCGTGTTGCGGCCGTTATTGCCAGTCATGGGGGCCACACGAACTATCGATGTCTGCGTGTTTGCAAGTCGCACGGGCCTGTAAGCTCAATCGTTTCATCTTTGTATCTGTTGTTATGTGTCCAGTAAATCTGGCTTTGCTATCTCGTGTCTTTCTTTGTGGTGCATTTTGGGTGGCCAGCAGTGTAGTTAATAAGTAACACTAGTAAATGGGCTGCTTGCGAATATTGAATTACATCAACATGTTTCCGCATGTTAGATGCGACGATAAGTGACTTTTGAGTAGGACTATATAAGTGGCTTTGAGTAAACTATTCACCAACTCAACTGTTGTTCGTGTCTTCATCAGATTTATTATTCTTAGTTCATATGTGATATATTTAATGTATATAATCAATTGGAATCTAGGTCATACTTTTTGATTAAATTGTTTAGTTCCTATGTTTAGTATAATGGCTGTATTAAATTTGGTTTAATTCGAGGTGTTTCATTTGGCGTGAGTCTTAAAGCGGTATTCGTCATGGATGTGTGTAACTCAGAAAAAGTACTCCGGAGTGTCACTTCTTTATATTGGACAACCGTGTGAAACAGAAATGCGATTAATTATTATTCGCCATAACGCCAACGTTTATTTCTAATTAATACAGCATTAAGAACAGCTTGTTCTTGAGCTAAATTTATGGAAGTCAACTATATATACACTGCTGGCCACCCAAAATGCACCACCAAGAAAGACACGAGATAGCAAACCCAGATTTACTGGACGCATAACATCAGATACAAATATGAAACGATTGAGCTTAAAGGGCCGTGCGACTTGCGGAACACGCAGACAGGCAGCCGCTACACGCCGCGGCATCGAACGAAAGAGGCTTTGGGTGTGGGTTTGGGGTATGTTGGTCCAGGCTGCTTCCACACGTTGCCACAGTTCATCAGGCGTAGCCGCGGGTGGTGCTTGCCAGGCAACTCGGTTGCCGATCAGCGACCAGACGTGTTCGATGGGCGACATATCGGGAGAACAGGCAGGCCACGGCAGCAGTGACACCTGGTGTGTCGTGAAGAATTGTTACACGATGCGTGCCACGTGCGGGAGTGCATTGTCTGTTGAAACATGGCCGCTGGCAGGTAAGGGAGAACTACAGGCTCCAAAACGTCGGAGATGTAGTGGTGGCTGTTGAGTGTACCGGCGATGCGTACCAGAGGTGTGCAGGTGTCATATCCAATTGCACCCCAAACCATAACGCCAGGCGACGGACCGGTATGGCGATGCATAGTGCAGGCGTCATAAGTCTCTCTTCGAGGTGCCTCCATACGCGGATCCGACCATCATGCTGTTGCAGGCAGAAGCCGGATTCATCGGAGAAGACAATGTCGTGCCATTCTGTAGTCCAGGTGCGGCGTTCAACGGCCCACTGGCGCTGCACTCGCCGGTGGTGTAACATCAATGGTAATCGGAGCAATTGCCGCCGTGCGACAAGTCCCCGCTCTGGCAGACGACGTCGAACGGTACCTGCTGACAGAGATTGTTGCGCGACACACCCTAATTCTTGCGCTAACGTTCGTGATGTGGCGGTGCGAGCCGTCAACGCCCGCCGCACAACATGACGGTCATCTCGATTGGTGGTGTGCCGCGGCTGCGGCAATCGCTCACTTCGGTCCGTCCGTCCCTCCTGCACCCACCGAATCCATACTCGCCTCACTGTGGGTGGATGTCGTCCCACACGGGCGCCGATGTCGGTACGATAAACCGCTGTCGCGATAAGCCACTATTCGTCCTCTGTCGAACTCCGAAACGTGCTGGAATGACTGCCGTATTCTGCGACGAAGCATCAGGAAGCTTCCCACGCACAGGTCCGGCAGCACAACACACTTCCGCTACTTACACCCCGCCTTCTGTGCACCCTTCTTATAGTGCTTGTCGGTGGCATGCCGAGCGCACATGATTTGCATATGTCCTGTAATGCTAATCGTTTGCATGTGCTCTCGCGGGCGACGCATGCTGCGAATTTCAGGCCAATCGGATGCTTCCTTCTTGGTGTTGTATTTTGGGTGGCCAGCAGTGTACATACATCATCATCACTCATCATTTTCAACTATTCAACTATTATCAATCCACTGCTGGACGCAGTTCTCCCAAAGTTTCTTTCACAACCGTCCAGCTTGTGCCAGTCTCCTTTATGTTACTCCTGCATACTTGCGAATTTCATCCACCCATCTGCCATGTGGTCTTCTTCTGCGTCTTTTCCTGTGTTATTGTGTGCGCCATAGGGGTTTCCTATACAACTGCACGAGAAGTAAATCAGTAAGTACCATAGTTCGCGAGATGTTGGCCTGATCACCGACTTTCCTTGTAACCCTGTATATATACACCGATGGACCATTACATTATGACCACCTACTTATTAAGCTGTAGTACCCCCTTTAGCCCGCATAACAGCGGCCACTAGGCGAGGCATCGATTCGATGATAGGGTGATAGGTATTCTGGGGTATCTGGTACCATAATGTCAACAGCAGGTCCTCCAGTTCCCGTACATTTCGGGGTGGTGGTGATACCACCCCGAAATGTAAATGCTTTTCCTAGTCGAACTACAAATGTTCGATTGGGTTCATGTCAGGTGAATTTGGAGGCCAGGGCATTAACAGGAAGTCACCAACATGTTCCTTCAACCACTCCTTGATGAACCTGATGATGGGTGAACTTGGTCCGCAACGATGTTCAGATACCTGACAGTACTTTATCAAACTCCGATAAATCGGCAGATTTTCCCATTCTGACTCCGAACACACTACTAATCGAAAGCCAGCCCTCTGGTTGTATATATATATACTGCTCTGTGAACTTCACTTCGCCATCGTTCGGTCTCCAGGCGCGCTTATTTCTCTAGGCGGGAGGTGGTCATAATGTAATGGCTCCTCTGCGTATAGTTACATCTCTGCTTCTCAGATTTTAAAATTTTTCTTACCTGATGTAGAGGTAACAACATAACAAATAACATCTGTCTGTGGTAATGATACAACAGTATATATGCTTGATTTTGGAATACCGTGAAATTTTATGATGGTTTTTTTTTTTTTCCGTTTTTTTTTTTTTTATGTACTCATTGTATCCCAGGTTTCGGTAAGAACCCTCTTCTTATTGCCGATTTACAGATCGCACTGTTAATAACCTGACGTGCCTGATTCGAATTTGTTTAGAGATACAAACTGGTCAGTAACATAGTACCAGCGTTTAAGTGACAAGGCCTCTCTCGAATTCAAACGGAAACTCGTCCAACCAATTTCGGTTAACTCTGTAAACCCACAAGCAATAATTTCTTCCATACGTGCAAAGAAGATATACAACGACACTTGTTATGTCGTCGTTCACTCAAAATCAGGCCCGCATAGGGTTGAAGAAAAAAGACATCTTACCTGACATTCAATTATGATCGCCTACTCGGGTATATCCCGGGTGTCGAGGACGCTGGAATCAGCTGACAACAGCACCTTCGATATCAGAAGTTTTCGGTGTGGTGTGCGCACTTTGCAAAACTTTATTTAGCTCGCAAACGAAACTTTATATTAGGTGTTTAGTTTTATACTCATTATTTTATACACTGAAAGGACAACCTACCTAATCACATGTGGACCCAACTTTCGCACTCACAACAGCGGCAAAAATGGACTCTATCAGGTGTTGGAAATGTTCGGGTGGTATCGCAGCCCATGATTCCGAAAGAGCCGTCCATAAAGCTCTGAGAGTCGCCGGTGGTTAATTTTTCGGACTCGAATGCATCGCTGCATTTCGTCCCACATGTTTTCAATTGGGTTCATATCTGAGGAGTGAGAGGGGCATTTGACTCTTGCGAACACACCTCCTCCCAACCAGTCCTTCGCCATGCGAAAGAGATGAGACTTGTCTTGTTAAAAAGCAGTATCTTCAATTAGATTCAAATCGGGAGAGTGTAACGGCCATTCGAGTATTGCAAACTCAATGGAATGATCCTTCAAACAATCCTTCGCCAAACGTGAACGATGAGATAGAGCGTTGTCTTGTTAGAAGGTGTCCTCAATTGGGTTCAAATCCGGAGAGTGAGAGGGCCATTCGAGGGTTACGAACTCACTGGAATGATACTTGCGACGTATATTCAATTTTAACTTTCACTTTTAGTTCCTTTTCCTATGTAAATTTGAGTTTGTTCTCTTTTGCACTTTGCAAACTTAACGTGTTATCATCTCTCTCACATGACTGAGGTTTGGCAACACTCCCTGAGGTCAGTACGTAAGTAACGTATGCATGTTGATAAGAACAAGAAAAGATATTTTTTGCGACGCAGTTGTTTGTATGTGGAGATGTTAGATCGTTGCTGAGTTTGATTGTACGACAGCTAATTAACGTATGTGAAGTTATATTTTGATTACCATCTGCCAGACTACGTTGTGAAGTTGTGAGTATGTGTGCACCGCGCCGTGAGATGTTTGTGATTTCGTCTAAACGTTTTGTGATTTCGTCTAAACGTTGTTGGACCAACAAAAAGTTATATAAGTGGTTTCGATTTCTGTATATGTTTCGTCTGGCCCTAAAATCTTTAATTTAAAGTGAGCTATCCGGTGCATCGCATTTACCCTTAGTTTAACCCCTTAACCGGCTGGAACGAATTAACTCGGGGTGAGCAAAATGGGTTGATATTAGCTCGAACGAATGAATTCGCTGTCTAAGAAGTGGACCGAACGGTGCTGAAACGAGTGATCCTACCCATCAGAGAGCGTTGCATGTTTGAATCACTTGTTTCTACCGAATGACATGATGTCCGCGCCAGAGAGACTAGCCGTTCCCCATCGGGATTTCAGTCATGAAGCAGGGAATAAGGTACTAGAACAGAGAGAGCGATAGTGAAATAGAAACAGCGAGAGATAGATAGATAGAGAGAGAGTGAGAGAGAGAAATAAGGAGAGAGAGGAAAGTGGGTGGGGGAGAGATAGAGAGAGACAGATAGAGACAAAGGTAGAAAGAGACAGAGAGATAGAGAGAGAAACAAAGTGAGAGAGAGAATGAGTGGGGGAGAGATAGAGAGAGAGAGAGTGAGTAAGGGAGAGTAGAGAGAGACAGACAGAAAGAGAGGTAGAAAGAGACAGAGAGATAGGTAGAAAGAGACAGAGAGATAGGTAGAAAGAGAGAGAGAGAGAGAGAGTGAGTAAGGGAGAGTAGAGAGAGACAGACAGAAAGAGAGGTAGAAAGAGACAGAGAGATAGGTAGAAAGAGACAGAGAAATAGAAAGAGAAGCAGAGAGAGAGAGAGAGAAAGTGGGTAGGGGAGAGATAGAGAGAGATAGACAGAGAGAGAGAGAAAGTGAGTAAGGGAGAGTAGAGAGAGACAGACAGAAAGAGAGGTAGAAAGGGACAGAGAGATAGAGAGAGAAACAAAAGAGAGAGAGAGAGAGAGAAAGTGAGTGGGGGAGAGTTAGAAAGAGACACACAGAGAGATAGGTAGAAAGAGACGGAGAGATAGAAAGAGAAACAGAGAGAGAGAAAGTGAGTGGGGGAGAGATAGAGAGAGACAGACAGAGACACAGAGAGAGAGGTAGAAAGAGACAGAGAGATAGAGAGAGAAACAAAGAGAGAGAATTTGCGAAAAGTGACAGGTTTGTGGTTGGTACTTCTCAGATGAGAAGGTCAAAGGAATCGCTTTGCCACAGTTTTCATAAATCCAGATCTCTGTGAGAACATATAGGTTTGGGAAGCGCAGAAAAGTTTGGGCAGCATTTGGTCCAGATACATCGGCCTCTTATGGTTAATATCTATTCAGCCGGATATTTGGAACCTTAACGTAACAACAAATCCCACATAACGTAAAATGTTTTACGTTATACAGTATACTCCAACTAGTCCTTCTCTAAACCAGAGCGACGACACGGGCATTGTTTTGTATTAAGAATGCATCCCCGATTGGGTTCAACCCGGAACCTGAGAGGGCCATTCGAGGGTTACGAGCACACTGTAATGTTTCCCCAGCTAGTACTTCGCCAAAGGGGTGTGAAGAGAGGAGGCGTTGTGTTTTCAAAAGAAGGTATCCCACTGTATGAAATGGATAGCCATAAATCGATGTAGGCTGTCGGCGAGAATGTTAACATAGCCTTGTGCGCTGAGGATGGTCTCAGTAGGTACAACACCAATCAGAGTAGCCCTCGTAAACACGCTCCAAAACATTTCACCGCCTCCACTGTACTGCAATATCTCGACTTAATGATTAGGATACACGGACCCGCATGGTATACAAAGCACACACATATCCTCCCATCGGCATGTTGCAGTTGGAACCTCGATTCGTTCAGACCAAGCTACCTGTTTCCACTCTTCCAAGGTCCAGCGGAGAATTTCTTTTGCCCACTGTAACCCCATAGCCTGATGACGTACTTTTAACGAGGGTATCGATGTGGCGTCGGTTGCCGTAGCCCAGTAGGATCATCATACATTACTGTTTGTAAAAACTGCAATACCAAGAAAGAATCCCACTATTCAAATGAAATTTATATCACAGATTCCTTATGTTGCAAGAGATAACTGATTATATTTGTACAGCTATACAAGATTTTTAAAACCCAGTATCGTGTGGAGCCACCTCGAGCAACAATAACATCCTCTACAGTACACGATGTGGCATTGAATGGAAGAGGTTTTTGATATCCTCGTGGGGAATAGCCTGCCAAGCTTCTTCTATGCGAGACCGGAGTTCATTTGTGGTGACTGGCGGAGTCGCTGGACAGCCGGTCATTTAGCTACAATGTCCCAGACATATTGGATTGAGGACATCTCTGGCGAACGTACAGGAGAGTGAAGAAACTGCGTCTGTCATGCATGGAAGAATTCTTGGACATTCCGGGCCGCATGTAGCTGAAAATTGTACTGCTGGAATATAACGCCAGGACATATCTAAAGGAAGGGGATCACCTCTGCCTCTAAAACATCCCTAATGTATCACTGGATGTTGAGGGTTCTCTCAATTCATGTCAGGCAAGATTGAACCCAATGGCCCCCAAACCATGAGCTTCTCGTTGAGCTGGTATGACGCTACAAGGTGCCGTTCACCTCGATGTCTTCCAATGCGCATGCGACCATCATGGTGCTTCAAGATGAATCATGGCTCGTCAAAAAACACGACCTGTTGCCAATCAGCGCACCAGCGTCTGTGTTCGAGTCCCCATTTCAGCTTGAGGGGTCTGAGGTTGAGGGTCAAAGGAATGCTCAGCAATGGGGTGCTAGCGATCAGTCCTCTGTTAAGCAGACGAAGTCGAGCTGTGCTGGCGGACAAAGCCTGACCTGTGACAGTGCTAAACTGCTGCTCCGACACTGTGCGATCGGTCACTGCCATGCGGTAGAGGTGTCTGTCATCCTGTGCAGTGATGCCATTTTGCTGTTCACTTCCCGGACTTCTGTGCATCCGAGCCTCATGTGTCTACTGGCATAACGCTCACTTCATTGTACTGGCGTTTTGCTCTATACGAATGGCAATTTCGTGGTAGGAAAATCCAGCGTCTTTCATCGCAGCAACCCTTCTTCGCTTAAAGTCCATCAGGTGTTCATAATGCGACCTTCTTCAGCGACTGGGAATAGTAAGACACAAGAAACACTCTTTCGACTCAATGTCGGCTCTTCACTGATTGCAACATCTCGTTTGAGCCAGCTCATTACACCCAAGAATCCTTCCTCGCTCAAAGTCCGTCAGGTGTTCATAATGCAAACTTCTTCGGCGACACGGCATAGTGAGACACAAGAAACACCCTTTCGACTCAATGTCGGCTCTTCACTGATTGCAACATCTCGTTTGTCTTTATACCCAACAATCCTTCCTTGCTCAAAGTCCGTCAGGTGTTCATAATGCAAACTTCTTCGGCGACGCGGCATAGTGAGACACATGAAACACCCTTTTGACACAATCTCGACTCTTAGCTGATTTGCCACATCTCGTTGGAGCCAGCTCTTTATACCCAAGAATCCTTCCTCGCTCAAAGTCCATCAGGTGTTCATAATGCGACTTTCTTCAGAAACGGGGCATAGTGGGACACAAGAAACACCCTTTCGACTCAATGTCGGCTCTTCACTGATTGCAACATCTCGCTTGAGCCAGCTCTATACCAAAGAATCTTTCGTCACTCATAGTCTGTCAGGTGTTCATAATGCGACCTTCTTCGGCGACAGGGCATAGTGAGACACAAGAGACACCCTTTCGACTCAATGTAGGCTCTTCACTGATTGCAATATCTCGTTTGAATCAGCTCTTTATACCCAAGAATCCTTCCTCCCCCAAAGTCTGTCAGGTGTTCATAATGCAACCTTCTTTGGCGACGCGGCACAGTGAGACACAAGAACACCCTTTCGACTCAATGTCGGCTCTTCACTGATTGCAACATCTCGCTTGAGCCAGCTCTATACCAAAGAATCTTTCGTCACTCATAGTCTGTCAGGTGTTCATAATGCGACCTTCTTCGGCGACAGGGCATAGTGAGACACAAGAGACACCCTTTCGACTCAATGCAGGCTCTTCACTGATTGCAACATCTCGTTTGAGCCAGGTCTTTATACCCAAGAATCTTTCGTCGCTCAAAGTCCGTCATGTGTTCATAATGCGACCTTCTTCGGTGACGGGGCATAGTGAGACACAAGAAACACTTTTTCGACTCAATGAAGGCTCTTCACTGATTGCAACATCTCGTTTGAGCCAGGTCTTTATACCCAAGAATCTTTCGTCGCTCAAAGTCCGTCATGTGTTCATAATGCGACCTTCTTCGGTGACGGGGCATAGTGAGACACAAGAAACACTTTTTCGACTCAATGTCGGATCTTCAGAGATAGGAACATCTCATTTGAGCCAGCTCCGGACTCTTTAGAGAGCACTTCTCCGAAACCCCATGCGCATTTTCACTGACATTTTAATCATTTGCATGTCTTAATCTATTGCACATATCCCGTAAGTTTCAAGCTAATACCAGCAATACTTCACGGTGTTGCAATTTGAGGTTGACAATGACTGTAAAAATACGATCGCTATAATCAGAAAGAGAATTTGAAAAATTCTGAACTCTTTCCAACACAGAAAAGAAAGAAAATTCTGCTTCAGTGCCAGAAGCAAAGATATTTAGTCGAGCTACTCGCGCTCGTTTGTCTGGGTGTGGAAAATAGTAGAGAAACGTTACCGAGCGTCTTCGACAACAACAACCCCACCATTACGTGCGTTGTTGCATCCAACTTCAGTGCTAATTAGTTTTCTTAGGTGCTTCTCGTGTACGCAATGAAGCACGAAGTCGATAAATGCTTCAGCGCACGGCTTGTTAATTCCCAAATTAATAATTTCGAAATATTTTATCTTGAAACCCTTTTCCGTTCTCCAAATAAAAAATAATAATAATAAATAAATAAAACTCAGAAGCGATGATTAAAATCTCATGACTTCTGAAAGCAAAGGATTTCAATTAATTCATGTCAACCGCAAATAAGAATAATGGGAAAACTACTTGTCTAAGAAATAACTCGAAACTTATAAGTGAAAAACGAGCATGTTTCTCAGAATACAAAGTTTTTCTATACACACTTTTGAAAACGAGGAAATAAGTCTCATTTTTATTATTTCCCATTGATTTTTGGTCTTGATGTCAAATTATTTGAAGTAATTAATGAGACTAAAATAAAAACAAAGAAAGAGTTTTGCTGTTTGAGACTGCTTCATCAAAATACATTTCCTTTGACTTTCAGATGGAAAAAAGAGATAAGTGCTAGTCAGGAGTTTCTGAGGGGGAAAAACAACAAGTAATTTAAATACAGCTCTTCTTCTCATTTTTAATTACAGTTGCAAAAATTTTTCAGACATGTTTTGTCAAGTTTCAGTCTTTAAAATAACTAGAAGACAGTAACACAAGCCAAAATGCCTTGGTATCGGAGATTTTTTTTCATATTCATTGCACAAGAAATTCATTTACTGATATTGCTTGCGACACACGGACAAAAGGTAAAGCAATTTAAACTTATTGATATGAATAATTACTTTTTGAGCGATAATAGCTGAAATAATTACTGCACAGCAAATTCGGAATTTAATTACTTCATTTAAAGGGACTTGCATCTTAGAGTCAAAAATCAAAATCTTTACGTCTGCCTGAAGCGATAAAGTGGCTTCCAAGACTTGAAATATCCCAGGTTTAAAAAAAATACACTGGTGCCCAAAATAAAAAAATACATTGCATTGATACATAACTCGAAGTACAGTCAACTCTCCATGTAGCGCCCCTCGATTTACCACCACCCTTGCATATCGCCACTCCTTGAGTCTGTACAAACGTGCTGTACGATCCCTTGTACCGCCACTCTCTTGGCATCCACCAACCGCCAGTACATATGAATGTACCAACCCGCCTTTCCCAAAACAAAACATACTTGATCTCCGCCACTTGCAAGATGTGTGTGACTTGTTTTCCCATTTTTTTCACCATGATTCAGTTATGCGGAACCTTTTGGCAGAGAAAATGGCAGACTTTGCCTGGGATCAAAAGTCAGCTGCTCCTTCTGAAAGCATGCCACAATGGGGAAGTTTATCTGGACTGCTCCCGCTGTCGTAGAATGGCACAGGAATCAAAAGAAGAGGAATAAGTCACAGAGCTTTAACAGTTTGGGATATCATTATGGCCTGGATTTATTGCGATGTTGTGTCATTGTCAAAAAAATCCGCTCAACAAGAAAAACCGTGTGATTAACGTGAAACTCGGCGAATAGCTACGGGGAGGGCAGACAAGCAAATGATTTAAAGTTTCGTGCGATGCCGGATGCATACACGTGTTAGACATGCCGAAGAGCTGCCGTAGATGTGCGTATGGGCAACTGACGGAGTTTGAACGAGACCGATCGTGTTTGGAGCAATGGACACGGGAAGGCACCCAGAGACGGCGGACTGGTTCTGAACGACCCAGAGACACCACCAGCAGAGAGGACCTTGGGATCGTGAGAGCGATACGCACAGATACAACGACGTCCTTGTCTAATATCCAGAGACATGTGGCGGCTGTACAAGGGACTCCTGTGTCCACCAGAACCATTTTCAGACGTCTGGTAGAATTAAATCTGCACTCTCGACTGCCCTTACATTTTCTGCCATTAACATCTGACTATCGTCGGCGTCGATTGCAGTGGTGTCAGCAGCGAGCAACGTGGAATGCTACGAACTGACGACGTATAGTGTTCAGCTACGAAACCCGCTTCTGTATGGGAACGGATGACCACCGTGTCAGAGTGTGAAAAACCGCATGCGAGCGCTACAATCCCGGCCCCACGACACACGTCCCGAACTGCATGCGTGATTGTCTGAAGAGCCATCGCGAATGAGAGCCGAACTTCCCTCGCAGTAATCCGAGGGACGTTGACAGCCCAGCGCTACGTACAGGAGATCCTGCGGCTCAATGTGCTGCCTTTCTTGGCGGGGCGGCCCGAAGCCATTTTCCAACAAATTAATGCCCGTCAGAACACAGCTCGGGTTTCCCAGGACTGTCTACGTCATGCTTCGATGCTTCCTCGGCCTGATCTCTCGCCCATCGAGCACGTGTGGTACCAGATGGGACGCCAGCTTTCTCCATGTCCCAGTGTTCGTTATTTAGAGCGTCAGTTGCAAGACGTGTGAGCTGATCTGTACCAGGATAACATGCGGCGTCTGTTTGACTCCATGCCGGACCGTATCACCACATGTATCCGAGCACAATGTGGTTCGACGCGGTGCTAACGCTGACCTGAATGTGTACCATATGTGGTGAAGGATCCATAAAGCGAACAACCTGATCGAGGTGGTCCCACATATGCTCAATTGGGTTTAAGTTTGGGGAATTAAGGGGCCCCGGAAGTACTTTGAAGTCTTCATCGTGCCCTTCCAACCACTCTCGGACATTTCTAGCTGTGCGACACGTCGCATTGTCGTGCTGGAAGATCCCATCCACCTCAGGGAAGACAATCAGCATGTATGGGGTGTGCGTGGTCTGCAAGGATGGATTCATAACGAATACGGTCCATAGTGCCTTCCACAGGTATGAGTTGACCCAGAGAATGCCACGAAGACATTCCCTGGACCATAACGCTGCCCCCACCAGCTTCTGTTCTTCCAGCAATGGTTGAAGTGTCTTCGTTCTCCGATATTTCTCGTCTTACATGCCAACGTCGATCCGTTCGATGAAGCAGAAAACATGACTCATCGGAGAAGGAAATCCTTTGCGAATCAGCGGAGGTCCAATTCCTATGCTGCCGTGCAAATGTAAGCGTTTTCTGCCAATGCACCTTCATTAGCATAGGTGCAGTGACCATCCGTCTGCATCGGAGCCTCATACTCAACAGGGTTCGCTGAACTGTCGTTTTTTTTTTTTGCCGCCCCGGTGGTGCAGTGGTCTAAGAGATGGCCTCTGATCATTCGTCCAAACGGGGTCCGGGTTCGAATCCCGGTGAGGCATGGATGTTGTGTTTGTCTTACGGCACTGGCTCTCTCCCTTCCCTGGAGCCAGTGACCCTAAATTAGGGACGGGCGACTGCTTATAGCCCATTGAGTTGCTCATGGTGGTCGTTAAACCTCCAACCAAAAAAAAAGAACTGTCGTTTTAGACACACTTCCGGTAGCCCCCTGGTTCATGCGGCCAGAGAGTTGCTCCACTGTAGCGTGTCGATCGGCCCCTCACGCACCTTTGCAGCCGACGTTCATCTCTCACATCAATGACACGTGGTGCTCCGTAGTTTCCACATCGCTTATTAGCAGTGGTACCAATCACGATGCACTTTAACCATAACAGCACGCGAACAGTTCACAAACTGCGCTGTTTCAGAAATACTGCCACCGTTGGCCCGAAATCCGATAGTCATCCTTTTTTGCAAATCTGATAAATCGCTCCTTTTGTCGATGACAGCAACGAGTGATATGTTTTCAGAATGCCTATACCACACCTTACATACCCTCCAAGCCAGGTATATATATATATGGTGTGGTGTAGGCATTCTGACTCACGACACGTGCCTTCATTCATTGGACTACGCGCTGTTGACGTCAAAAGTAGGAGGTGGTCACAATAATGTGACTCGACTGCGTAGTTTCTATAAAAGTTCCACGATCTTATAATTGCGATCGTTTCCGAATTTATGTATTCCAAAGATATTATTGCTTCAGTGCTGACAAGATTTACAAATAAAGAGTAAATATAAAACAGAACACTTTCGTGTTCAGGAAATAGAGGAATTCGTACTAACAATACAATCATTCGCTGAAGTACACAGACTATGTTATGTTTTTTTAATTATTCACTTCCAGCATTACTTGTCGTACTATCTGTGATTCTTTTAACACTGGAGCTTCTTAGCTTTGTGTTCCGGATAGCTAGCACAAAATTCTTAATTATAGAGTGAGCAATATTAGTTGACCTAACGGCTAGATGAAAGGAGTCTGACTTGCGAATCAATGTCTTTATTTTGTTTTCAAGACACATTAGAACTATGCTTTAAAACACTTCAACAGAATCAACAGCACTACACTTCAAGATACTTCAACAAACTGAACCGCCGTAACGTAAGGCTCAAAATGTATCAACCTCAATGCAACTCATCAGATACAGATCAGATCGTATGTAGAGTATTTTAGGAAGGGAGTGTCTGACCCCAGGTCTTAAACAACCTTTAGAAATAAGAAGCTAGGAGATTTAGGCAGGGGCGTACCTGAAAGTCTCGGGGCCTCCAGAAAAAATTTCTTTGAGGCCCTTTTGAGAAATTCTATTTGCATTCAATTACTTAATTTTTTTAATTCCATATTATTAACTTGGTTTTATAGACGTTTTAATAATTAAAATTCATTGGAGGCATTTCTCGTAAAACCAAAATTATTGCACTTTACTGCATGTCACACAAATGTGCACGTTGTGATTCAAATAGTTGTTCTAATTTTATACCAATAGAAAGTATTACAGAACAGTTACTCCAAAGTTGAACATATCTTGAAAATTTTATTCTTTTAAAGAAGCCTCTTTCAAATGCCTCACGAGCACACATGAAACACGTAATTTCCGTGTGTCTGTTTCTAATAACCTTTTCCGATTTATACGAAAATACAGAACATAAGTAAGCAAATAAATAAGTAAAGCTTAAGAATTGTGACCCAAAAAAAGGAAAAATGCTTAAAGTATTTGCTCTTGAATATAAAAAACACACTTAACATAATGTTATAATGTTTTGTACTTAGTAAAAATTCTTCTCTTTACTCTGATATAAAAAATATTACATAGGACTTTCTTTGCTTTTCCCAGCGAAGAACACCCTTTCAGTTCATTATATTCTGAAGCATGTGTAGTTACGTGTAAGCAGCTGTAATACATAAATAACTCTGAAGTAAGGGCTTCCCCGTCATCCAGTTTTTATAAATTTAAACTGCGAAAAAAAATGTCTTTTCTTTTTAATTCTTCTTTCAAGCCTGCAGTAAAAATTTGCTGGATATTACTTTATTCACATGAAGTTTCCGCAAAAGGTTCTGTAAAATGTTTTTGCTGAGGCCCTATCAGCCCCTGACACGGAAGCGAGGTAGAAAGGAGGGTAAAGTCGCCGTTATTTATTACGGTGGGGAGGGGGTACCCGAGGTCCGGTGGCTTAACGTGCTCATCCGACGCACGGCAGATATTTAGTGGTTCGAGCGTTTGTACCTGCCTGGGATCGGACCTGAGACCTCGCCATGTCAGTCACGAGCGTTGACCACTAAACCATCCGCAGCCCCTCATCAAATACAGATCAGATCAGATCATATGTAGAGGATTTTAGGAGGGGAGTGTCTGACCCCAGGTCTTAAACAAATAGGAAGCTAGGAGATTTGGGCTAGAGTGCCCGATAGGAAAGTGACACGGAAGCGAGGTAGAAAGACGCCCTTATTTATTACCGGGGGACCAGTACCCGGTCATCAAATACAGATCAGATCAGATCATATGTAGAGGATTTTAGGAAGGGAGTGTCTGACCCTAGGTCTTAAACAACCCTTAGAAATAGGAAGCTAGGAGATTTGGGCTAGAGTGCCCGATAGGAAAGTGACACGGAAACGAGGTAGAAAGACGCCCTTATTTATTACCGGGAAACCAGTACCCGGTCATCAAATACAGATCAGATCAGATCATATGTAGAGGATTTTAGGAAGGGAGTGTCTGACCCCAGGTCTTAAACAAATAGGAAGCTAGGAGATTTGGGCTAGAGTGCCCGATAGGAAAGTGACACGGAAGCGAGGTAGAAAGACGCCCTTATTTATTACCGGGGGACCAGTACCCGGTCATCAAATACAGATCAGATCAGATCATATGTAGAGGATTTTAGGAAGGGAGTGTCTGACCCTAGGTCTTAAACAACCCTTAGAAATAGGAAGCTAGGAGATTTGGGCTAGAGTGCCCGATAGGAAAGTGACACGGAAGTGAGGTAGAAAGACGCCCTTATTTATTACCGGGAAACCAGTAACCGGGATCCGACGGCTTAATGTGCCCATCAGATCAGATCATATGTAGAGGATTTTAGGAAGGGAGTGTCTGACCCCAGGTCTTAAACAACCATCAGAAATAGGAAGCTAGGAGATTTGGGCTAGAGTGCCCGATAGGAAAGTGACACGGAAGCGAGGTAGAAAGACGCCCTTATTTATTACCTGGGGACCAGTACCCGGTCATCAAATACAGATCAGATCAGATCATATGTAGAGGATTTTAGGAAGGAGTGTCTGACCCTAGGTCTTAAACAACCCTTAGAAATAGGAAGCTAGGAGATTTGGGCTAGAGTGCCCGATAGGAAAGTGACACGGAAGCGAGGTAGAAAGACGCCCTTATTTATTACCGGGGTACCAGTACCCGGTCATCAAATACAGATCAGATCAGATCATATGTAGAGGATTTTAGGAAGGGAGTGTCTGACCCCAGGTCTTAAACAACCCTTAGAAATAGGAAGCTAGGAGATTTGGGCTAGAGTGCCCGATAGGAAAGTGACACGGAAGCGAGGTAGAAAGACGCCCTTATTTATTACCGGGGGACCAGTACCCGGTCATCAAATACAGATCAGATCAGATCATATGTAGAGGATTTTAGGAAGGGAGTGTCTGACCCTAGGTCTTAAACAACCCTTAGAAATAGGAAGCTAGAAGATTTGGGCTAGAGTGCCCGATAGGAAAGTGACACGGAAGCGAGGTAGAAAGACGCCCTTATTTATTACCGGGGGACCAGTACCCGGTCATCAAATACAGATCAGATCAGATCATATGTAGAGGATTTTAGGAAGGGAGTGTCTGACCCTAGGTCTTAAACAAATAGGAAGCTAGGAGATTTGGGCTAGAGTGCCCGATAGGAAAGTGACACGGAAGCGAGGTAGAAAGACGCCCTTATTTATTACCGGGGGACCAGTACCCGGTCATCGTATACAGATCAGATCAGATCATATGTAGAGGATTTTAGGAAGGGAGTGTCTGACCCTAGGTCTTAAACAACCCTTAGAAATAGGAAGCTAGGAGATTTGGGCTAGAGTGCCCGATAGGAAAGTGACACGGAAGCGAGGTAGAAAGACGCCCTTATTTATTACCTGGGGACCAGTATCCGGTCATCGTATACAGATCAGATCAGATCATATGTAGAGGATTTTAGGAAGGGAGTGTCTGACCCTAGGTCTTAAACAACCCTTAGAAACAAGAAGCTAGGAGATTTGGGCTAGTGTGCCCGATAGGAAAGTGACACGGAAGCGAGGTAGAAAGGGGGAGGAGGACGCCCTTATTTATTACCGGGGGGGCAGTACCCGGAGTCCTGCGGCTTATCGTGCCCATCCGACGCACGGCGGGTATTTAGTGGTTCGAACGTTCGTACCTGCCCGGGATCGAACCTGAGGTTATCTCCATGGCAGTCAAGAACGCTGAGCACTAGGCCACCCGCGGCCCTTCATCAAATACAGATCAGATCAGATCATATGTAAAGGATTTTAGGAAGGGAGTGTCTGACCCCAGGTCTTAAACAAATAGGAAGCTAAGAGATTTGGGTTAGAGTGCCCGATATGAAAAGGACACGGAAGCGAGGTAGAAAGTGGGAGCAAGGCGCCCTTATTTATTACCGTGGGGCCAGTACCTGGTCATCAAATACAGAAGGTGTTCACACATTTTTAGAACGTTTTTGATAAGAAATTACTGAAAATAAACGTTCAAATAATTGAAACTCGCAACAGCGTATTAAATGAACACGAAAGAAACATCTGCTGCAGGTAAATATCTTCTGCTAAGAAAATAGCACACGTAAACAAGCTGTGGATCGGAGTTTATGTTTTTGCTCTTTACGAAAAGAAATATTTGTATTCTGCAATTAAACAACGCTGTGAAAATCGTGCTGAATTAAATATACACAAATAAAAGTCAATTATCAACGGTATTAAAATATGTCGATGCTTTCGGTGCGAAAAAAACGCGCGCGGATTCGCTTCTTTGACTCAGTCTGGCGAGACAAAACCATCGGCATAACGCAAGCAGCTCTTCCAGAGTCTTAGCAGTTCTGATGCGAAAACCTTCCGTACAATCGCCTGCTAGCGTTCCCATGACAACATGAGTCAGCTGGTAGAATGGAATGGACCATTGCTTTAAGAAACGGTTCGCTCAGAATAATAATAGAGAAGACAGACTATCTCAGGCACTGTCTTACTACCGTCCATAGGAGTGTTTTGCGAGAATTGTTTCAGTTTTTGTGAAATGTCAATGAATTAAAATCAGAGATATTATTTCTTAAATTCGTGGCTTTGTTGGATTCGAACTGTTTTGATAAATTTTGTGAAAGTTTCCCTGAACATCTACTGTCAGAACTTAGAGAACTCTATGTTTCAAATTTTGATACAGCTCGACTAAAAAATGAACTGAAGGTGTTTTATTTTCCTTGATGAATACAAAAACAAATCAATAAGAGGCATTACGTGTTACATAAAGTTGAATAAATTGGACATAATGTTTAGGTGTACATATTAGCAGACCTCATATTAAGCTTTCCATCAACAACTGCAACTTCCGAAAGAAGTTTTTCTGCATAAAAAAGAATCAAGATTTATCTTAGAGCCACAAAAGGACATGCACATTCGAAAAACTTGGCTGTTTTGTCAGTAGAGAAAAACTTTTTTTAAATATGTAAATGTGCTCAGAAGAAGCATTTTATGAAAACGTAACATTCAAGTTCACGCAAAAGGAAAGAAGAATGGAGTTCATGTGCAGATAAAATATTCAGAAGAAGAATGGAGTTCATGTACAAATAAGTGTTCAAATCCTAATCCTCATAATTATTTGATATCATGTTAGCAATGGCATGTACCTAAAATTTAGAAAAAGTTACTGCTGTTACTTGGCAATTAACACTTAAGCTTCGCAATTTAAAAAAAATAGTATTGGAGGGAGGGGGGACGGGTAAGATGGCCCAGGTCTCGGACCCAAGGTATGCCACTGGTATCTGGTCTTAAAAGAAAATCCACTGACCTAAAGAGAAATCGCTAACTCGCTAAAAGTCTCCGTATCAACTGTAAACAAGGAAATGAAGATCTGAATCTGAAAAAATCAAAAAAACAATGTTCACCGCTTTTTGCTTAGGTACGTAGCTGAGAGCAGAGCAAGGTGTAGACTTCTTCATGAAAATCACTTAGCAGTAGACAGATGGAAGTTTATTGGGACTATTGATGAAGAACGGATCTATCTAAACGACTGTACAAAAAGGTCGATTTACTGTTGCAAAAGAGCAGAAAAAGACGTACAAACTTGGTCCCAAGAATCCAAAGAAAGTTTCAGTACAGGATTCATGATCATTCCTGGTTTCTCGTATAATGGGATACTAAAGTTAAGAAAAAGTTGAAAAGAATGTTAAAATCCATTCTACATATTACCAAAATAATGTTTTAACTCCTATATTTAAAGAGAAAATACCATTCCATTACCCACAGAGCCTTCAAAGAGTAGAACTCCATCAGGATAAGGCTACCAATCATTACATCCAAATCTACCACCCTATTTTATGAAAAACGTTGTATGTAATTGGTACAGGGAATAAATACCCTACCAATTTGCATGCAACGCAAATTGGGAAGGGTTTTTTATTCCACTCCTCTTCCCCTGATGTGTCACCACTAGACTATGGTGCTTTCGAACTGCTAAAAAGAGCGCTTTCTGAACCCAGACCTAAAATAATGTTTCAACTATGGAAAGCAGTGAAAGGTGATTGAAATAAAATACCTCTACCAATTTTAAGATTTTTTTTTGGTAGGAAGTTTACCAACCACCGTGAGCAACTCAATGGGCTATATAAGCAGTCGCCCGTCCCTAATTTAGGGTCACTTGTTCCAGGGAAGGGAGAGAGAGAGCCAATTTTAAGAAATGCCCTGTTATCTTGGAAATCTAGATGTAGGTTCGTAGTCCAGATAAAGATCAATCAGACAGAACATTTAAGAAAGAAATAATTTTATTTTAAACATTCATTATATTACCCGATGTTTCCCCAATAACCATGGAAATCTCCCGATGTACCGTCTCAACAACACATCGCGAGATCATCCGATCCCAGCATGCGAATTGCCGATAGCCGCCTATGTGTACGAATAACATCGGGAGGTTTCGCAAATCTCATTGGACCGCTTTGAAGTGACGCTGAATAGTAAGGCGACGAATCGGCCTGAACGTTTCAAATGCTTCTTGAACGTGTGGTGATTATATGTGTTTAATGGTGGCCGTATTGGATTCGATCGCGTAATGGCATCTACATCGGCCTTCATGATGCATCGCAGTTATGAACCTTCGCGATGTATCTTAGTACCGTCAGTTGAAAACCCGTAACATCGATGTAAAATTCACATCCAGTTTTCGCGATGTATCGATACATCGGCTTTTCTCAAGTACTGTGACGTGCCTGCCCCGCAGGACGCACGTGAGATAAAGGCAGATAGCAGCGAGAGCATACGTCCGCGTAGCTCAGTAGGGAGAGCGACTTACTCCGGAGTGAGAGGACCCGGAATAGATGTCCGGCGTAGACAAAGATGATGGAGAATAATACTACGTCACAGTAATCTCTGGCTTTTTTCAAGTTTTTGCCTAACCATTCGCCAAATTCAATTTTTTCGACAAAGTTTTATAATAAATAGTACCAAAAGGTAATCGCCAATATTTTCGCCAATTTTTTTGTTTCCATTGCCACAGCGATTTCTTTTTTCGTAAATCGTGAAGAATGCGATCGGCAGCGTGATCCCTGCATGTTTATAAGGCGTAGTTGTGCAAATTTTCGTTAAAGTGATAAGTACGTGCTTTACGTAGCGCCCGTTACGAAATTTTTGGATAGCTTCAAAAATCCAGAATTTTCATTAATCCGGTACTCGTTCAGTCTCGTCGATGCCGAATTTTCGAGGTTTTACTGTATACCTAGTCTTGAAAGTACAACATGCAACGCAAGGCTGCGCTAATCTACATACCCTTAACGCTGCGCGCTCCACACATTATATGCGCCGTTCTTATCTTGTCAAACCCGTACGTAGCAACCTATACACACGTCATTCAAACCTGACCTCAAGACTGTTGCCACATAACATTCAGCGCGTGAGAAATTATAACGTTAATATTGAAACGCTTAAAGAGAACGAACTCAAACTTTATATAGGGAAAGAAACTAAAAATGAAAGTTCAGTTAGAATATACGTCACACCTTATCATTATAGCCGGGCAGCGGAGAATACAGTTCAACTGGTTTACTAAATAAATATAAACTTCTGTATTCTCATTACGGCTTGCATTATCCGACGAAGATTTCAAATGCAGGCGCTGTAAAGTTAAATAAGGAAGTTATTTCTTTGATTTTCTGAATTTTTTTCAACAACAAAAAATTTTATTTCATATGCATCGTACTCATAAAAAATTGTGAAAAGCATTTTAAAGCTGGTGTCTTCCGGGAAATCATACGGTGAGCAACAGAAAAGAATGACTAAGGCCAAAGTCTCACTGAAACTTTGGGGTTTATTTTTGCTTTTTTTATGAACATAATTACGCTCAATTATTTTATTGCTGCGGCTTTACGTTTCTTTTTTTTTTTTTTTTCGAAATTCCGCTTTATCTCACAAATAAAAATTAAACTGCGCTCAGAATTTGCAAGTTCAAGATTATTGGCGCGAGTTTTTTTTTTTTTTTTTTTTTTTTTCGGTGATCATTAAGAGCGCCGTCAATATAAAAATAAAAACTGAAACTCGTATGATTTCAAAGAAGCGGAATTGTGGCTGAGATCATAAATGTGTTTATCAAGTCATGAACTCCGTTTGAATGCAAATTCAAAGCGGAGTCGCAGCAAAATGAACTCTCTCTTTCTCTCAGTAACTTTTTTTTTCACTATTTGCCTTAAAAGTTAAAAAGTAAAAAAAGGTCATTACATTTTCCATAGCTTGCTGCCCTTAAAAAGCTTTCGTGCTTCAACTAAAGCACTGAGTTTGTTTAATCTTTGACTTAACTTTTATAGAAAGCGTGTGTTTACCTCTTTAAGAAACAAAGTTAAAAAGGCCATTTCTATTCCAGGTGGAACGTCATTAAATGAAACCTGCTTTACACGAAAGATCCAGGACAGCCCCGCCAAGTTCGCAAATTCTTGAGCTCGAAGAAAAACAATTTACGGTTTCTTTAAGTAAGGCTGTTGTAGTACATAAATTTTTGACAAATGCCTCAGAAAACAGATGGCTCACAATAAGCACGTTCTCTGCTACTGACGGGTATAAAAGACATCAAAGGTGTTCTTAACAATGAAATGGCTCTTTCAAAAGCACCTGTATCCTTTTTATCCTCTCATTTATAGGGTATAGCTGAATCATTATGGTTGTAAAAGAATTCCATTTTGATATTTTAACTAGAAAACTAATTCTTAAATGCTTGAGTTACATGACTTTATTATGGCTATATCACAAATACATGAAAAACAGAGTAAACTTTTGTATAGCAGATCGTTCTAATAAAAATGAATATTTTTTTAATTTATAATGTCCTACAACATGCCAGAATTTCTGGAGTTTATCAAAATAATGGAAAAATTTACTTTGTTTGCGCAGAACTTTTTATTAACAAGCTGTAGGCCCAACTCCAGCTTTCAGAACAGAAGCAAATCGATTTTGAATAGGTTTATACAAGTCATGCACATACGAAAATGGAATTTGGAACCATTCTTTCTGTAAATATGTCGCAACTTGCCAGTGATGTTGGAGGTGGTAAGTGTGATCTGACCTTTCGCTCCCGTTAATTAATCCCACAAATGTTCAATAATATTGAGATCTGGAGATTGAGATTGGTGCTTGTACCTCATCCTCATACTGTCCGAACCACAACTTTACACGTTTCACCGGTGCGTTATCTGCTTGAAACCAGAGATGATCATTAGGGAATAATGCCTACAACATTAGATGCAAGTTGTCCTCAAGAATGGATTCGTACGTCGCAGATTGACACGACCCTGCAGAATAATCAATGGCCCGAAGGAATACCATGGTATGTCACCCCACAGTATCAGGGATCCACCTCCATGCTTCATAGTCGGAAAAAAACTGTCAGGGTGATACGCGTCTGCAGGTTATCGCCAAACGTGAACTCCACCAGTGGTGAGAAAGCACGATTCATCAGACCAGATGACACGTTACCAGTCTTTAGCATCCCAGTTTTTATGTGCTTTGCACCATCTTACACGTTTTGCTGCATTTATGTTGTGTGACGTATATTCTAAATTAACTTTCCTTTTTAGTTTCTTTCCCTATGTAAATCTTGAGTTATTCTCAGTTATATTTCACTCTTAACGTAATATCTTTTCTCTCAAACGAATACGTTTGGCAACACAATTGAGGTTGAATGCACGTGACGTATGCCTGAGATAAGATAAGGACGAGAGATAAAAACGACGACTAAACTGTTGCTTGGAGAGCGTGTAAAGCGAGCGTTGAAAGAGAGCGTTGTAAAGAGAGCGTTGTGTTAAGAGCTGTGAAGCTGTGTGGTGTGTTTAAATATTGATATCGTTCTGTTATGGACGAGCTACAACCTTGAATAAAGCATCTTTTCCGTAAGTTTGACTTCTGTTGTTTACATGTTTCGTCTGGCCGTTAAGGTTTCTTTCATTTAGGAACTATTTCTTAGTATGTTACTGTTTTAAAATAACGTACAAGTACGAAAAGACTTCTACGTTATAGTTGGTAATCAGAGATTTGTGGATTGCAGCGCGGCCTTAAATACCGGCACGATGGAGTTTCCGACGAACTTTTGTGACAGAAATGGGATCCTTCCGACTGGAGTTCAGCTCTGCTGCTATTTACAATGCAGTTGTCTTGTGTTTCCGTTGTACAATCCGTGCCAACGCTCGACTATCCTTATCTGACATCTTCGAATGGCGTCCATAATTTAGAGGCAATGCTGTGCCCTTTTAGATAGGTAGGCCTAATCTTCGATACGGTTCCTTTTGTTACGTCGGACACATGCGTACGTTTTGCGACAGTCGCCGGACATTGTTCCCACGTGCGAGGTGAAAAACTGGATTATAATTTCTCCCTTCGTTTAGCAATAAAAGGTGTCACGTGATCACTGCGTGAGATACACCTGGCCGTGAGACAAATTCAGCTCTCTTCACTTAACAAGCTGTAGTGGTGGGTAGATTTGATCGTTTGCGCGATCCGGATCTTTCAGATCGGGTCATTAAAGTGATCCGTTTAAACCACTTAGCGTCCAGGTACGTAATATTACGTTAACGAATGATAGTGCAAGAAAATCGAGATCCGTAATATTACGTGCCCACTGATGTGAGGTAGTCCAATGTGAATTTAGGCCGCTATGGAACGCATATGTATTTGTAGGGCAACTGCGGTGGCAAACTCTCTTTGGACTCTGTTTGGCGCCAAGTTTTCGCATTTGTAACATCGTATGGAAGTTGTACACAAAATTATTGAAATTTATGGAACGGAACATCCAACTTTGAAAGGTTGATGACGGTCAGTCCCAAATGCTCTTTGTGTGGTGGAACGTAATTTTCCCCATTAAGTTCCATCAACCTCTAAAAAATCAAATGCTTCTCGTGTTTGTGTACTTTGTGCGAAGAAAAGAGACGGCAATGGGGAAAAGGTCCGGCGAGAGTCTCGATACCAATGCCCGCATTGCGATGTTGGACTCTGTGTGACGCACTGTTTTTGCATATATCACACAAATATCGACTTTTGAAATAATTGCCCTTTCATTTCGTTCCACACGATGTGTACTGGAACTTTCGTTTTTTGTTAACGATGCCCGTAATATTACGGATCTGGATTCCATCGTGTTTGTTTTTCACAGTGTAGTGTTGCTTATTATTATTTTGTGGAATACATGTTTCATGTACGTTCACTGTCTGGAATAGAGCTACTCATACCTTGCAAAACACAACTGCATTTTTTTTACCGGTTTTTTTTAATTTTCCTTGGGATTTTAAGTTGTTAAAAGACCCGTTCGTTTTGTTCGTTGGAAACGGTAAAT
The DNA here is from genome assembly GCA_039090855.1 of Macrothele yani. Lineage (NCBI taxonomy): Eukaryota > Metazoa > Arthropoda > Arachnida > Araneae > Macrothelidae > Macrothele > Macrothele yani. The sequence goes on from CM077004.1 coordinate 49,483,903, forward strand.
CGTCTGAGGTCTTTTCCTGTTCGTGGTTGTTGGTTATCTTCATAAAGTTAGCAGTTGTCTATAAATCAAACGTTTTACGGTGATGTTTGACGATTTTTATAACTAATTGTTTCACTCTGTAGCAGTACACTGTCTTTCGTATTTATTAATATACACTTCCAAGTTGAATATGAGCTACATATTACAGAACAGCAGCACGGTCAGAGTTCTGAGTTGGTGTCACCATCTTGTGAGTGAAACCGTAATGAAAAAAAAATCAAAATATGAAAAACAGTGAACCTAAAAAATGCTATATAACTTCATTCATCATCATATGTAGAGGATTTCAGGAAGGGAGTGTCTGACCCCAGGTCTTAAACAACCCTTAGAAATAGGAAACTAGGAGATTTGGTCTAGAGCGCCCGATAGGAAAGTGACACGGAAGCGAAGTAGAAAGGGGGAGGAAGACGCCCTTATTTATTACCGGGGGCCAGTACCCGGGGTCCGACGGCTTAACGTGCCCATCCGACGCACGGCGGGTATTTAGTGGATCGAGCGTTCGTACCTGCCTGGGATTGAACTTGAGGCCCTTCCCGTGGCAGTCACGAACGTTGCCCACTCGGCCACCCGCGGCCATATAACTTCATTTAACTGCAAACCATTAGATAAACCCGAAAGTAAAATAATTATAAAATGGTTCTAGTAACACGAAAAAATTTGCGATCCAGTAACTGATCAATGGGCAATGGAATACCAGCTCCGACTGACGAACGAAACGACCGAAGCGAACGGCGAATGATTTAGAACGGCGAACGATTTGAATCCACGGAACTTTTGGATCTTCCGGATCCTCGACTCAAGGACTGAAACGAACGACGAACGAGATCTTCTGGATTTCAATTATTAATTGAGCAAATAAAAGGGTTACAGGATGAAAAAGAAAAATAGGCAATAATTTGCGTCTCAAAGGATATTTACAAAGTTGGATGCAACAAAGAATAAAATTACAATATTTACATATGTACAACTATTTACAAGAGAGACGTAATAAGATGCCAACGAGATAATTACAAAATTCTGGAAAAGTGCAAAGAGTTAATGATAACAAGAATATGCCATTTACATTAATACAATAAATTCCTACAAAGAGTATTTGGGTGAGAGAGTTTATCAGTCTCTTATAATAAGAGTCGAATGGTGGTGGAAGGTCCAGTGAACCATTTGGTATTGGTAACCAGGTATGTAGGAAAGTCACATTACGGGTGGATTCTGGAAGTGAAAGATGAGCAAGGCGAAGTCGAGAAATAAGGCGATTTCTGAATTGGCTGCATAGAACCTCCCCGCCTGGAACTGGGAGGTTGAGGTTGTTGAAGTGTGAAGCTGCTGGTAACAACAATATATTACATGACGAGATAAAACAAAGATGTATGCACAGGGTGGTGATAGTGGAGTAGGCGGTAATACACTGATGAGTAAGGTTGAGTAAACGGAGAATCTAAGAGGAGTGGTTGACAGATGGCTTACAACAGTGAATGCCAGACGCAACAAGGGTAGCAGCACTGGACAGTGAAGATAAACATGGTCTACGTCAGCCGGAGACTCAGAAAAGCGACATGCAGGTTAAGATAGAAGCGTCATCCGATGTAGGATGGTAGGCACAGGTAGTCTCTGATGAAGGAATTGCCAATGTAGGTTTCGCTCGGCAGGAGCTGAAAGTGGAGAGGCTGCGGCATTCCATACCGAGCAAAAAGCAGAAGATAGAACTTCCTGGATCGGCATAGGATCGTTGGGTGGAGAGTCACGGAGGAAAAGATATAGAGATCGGATAGGAAAGGAAGACAGGGCTCGAAAAGGAGGAAGTATGGAAGAGGAAGACAAGCAGATGGTACTGAGAGGAGTCCTGAAAAAGTAGCAAGTGAAGAGAAAAGAGTAATGATTGCATATCGGATGGAAGCCAGTATGGAAATCGAAGCCGAGGTAGTGGGAAGATAAGGAGAGAGAGCGGCGAAAGGTTTCCAGGTGAAGTCAGGAAAAACAAGATCACGGACAGTTACAATCCCAGCAGGGAGCTAGGAAGGGTCATCAAAGAAAGGAAGGTCAGGGGGATCAATGATAGTTGAAAAGAAAAGCGGTTCGGTTAAGAGTTCAGACGTAGAAGCAGGTGGTGAGCGAATGAGAGAAAGATCAGGAAGAAAGGAAAGTACCTCGGAATACACTGGGGAGAGGCGAGTGTGTTGAAAAGGAAAACGATCCATTAGCAGAAGGGCGGAAAACGTGAAGCTTGGGTTCCGGGTGGAGACTATTACATCACGTGTGGTATTGATGGAGTCTGTAGATGAGCACAAGAGGCGCAGGAAAGTCATAATCCTGTGTGCACGATAGTAAAGACGAATATCGACACAGTTGAGGCTGCCATACAAAAGTGGTAGAGTGATGGAGTCTCTGTTTAGCCAGTGATGATGCGACCATACCACTGAGACGAAGGTGCTGGTGATTTCGAGGAGATGAGTTGGAGTCATCGTGGAGGTAGTCCATACATGTAGACACTTAGAAAGAAAGATATGTTCTTGCAATCTTGGCACGAGCAGGGTATGATATGCAAAATTGTGCTCTCTTCCAAAAGGCATCGGACTGAGATAAACTACGATGAAGGGATGTCCATGTAGCATTACGGGCTGCGGACTGAGATAAACTACAATGAAGGGATGTCCACGTAGCCTTACGGGCTGTGGACTGAGATAAACTACGATGAAGAGATGTCCACGTAGCATTACGGGCTGTGGACTGAGACAAACTACGATGAAGGGATGTCCACGTAGCATCACGGGCTGCGGACTGAGACAAACTACGATGAACAGATGTCCACGTAGCATTACGGGCTGTGGACTGAGATAAATTACGATGAAGGGATGTCCACGTAGCATTACGGGCTGCAAGCGGAGTTCAGATAGGAACTCCGAGAATTTTCTGGTATGCTGAAGACCAAGAGGCCCCCCATGGGGTGTCAGGGCGGGAGACCCAGGTCCCACACCAAAGGCCTGTTCTTTTAGATGTATTTAGAGAGGCATCAGAACATGTAGTATATTGATTGTAGAGATTTAGCAGGAGATCAAAATGTGAATTAGACCGGATGCAAAATGTAACATCATCGGCATATGCAGTGTAGACTATAGAAAAATGACGATTGCTTACAGTTGGAGAAGGCAGAGTTGATGTGAAGGCATTGTAGACAGAAGGCAGGAATGGTTCGAATGCCAGCGCAAAACTGACCTGAGAGAGGACATCCCTGGCGGACTCCTCGGCGAAAGAAGCCGTTTTGACATGGAAGATGGCACCTTGATATAAGGCCACAATGAGAGAGACAAAGGAGGAAGGAAAGCCAAAAGCAAGAAGAGTAGCGTAGAGATATGAGTGAGAGACATTGTCAAAGGCTGCACGTTGGTCAAGATTTAGGAGAGCAAGAGTTTCAGAGTTAAGTCGAGCCAGGTAGTGAAGATCACGGAGAGTACTTACGTTGCGAGTAAAGGGATCGACCAGGGATAGTGTAAGTCTGGTCGGGTGAAAGTAGAAAAGGAAGATGTTGGATTAAGCCTTCGAGAGAGCAATTTAGTGAAAATTTTATAATCGAGATTGAGGAGAGATATCTGGCGCCAGTTTCCCAAGTCAAGCAGATCGCCTTTCTTAGGAAAAAGTACATGTGCTACAGTGAAGCTACTCGGAAGAGAAGGAGAGTGTGGAGCTGCTGAAAAAGCAGCAAGAAGTAAAGGAAGGAGCTCAGGGAGAAAATTACGGTAGAAGGGGAAAAGGAGGCCATCCGGGCCAGGGACGGCATGAGAGTTTTGGGAAGAAAAAGCAGCTTGAAATTCAAGTTTAGAGATAAGTTGGAGAAGTGAGGTAGAGAGATGATCAGGAATTTGAGGGAGAGAGGGGAGAAGCGGGAGGAGCTGCGCTTTATTTATCGGTGAAGAAGCAACGAATTGCGGAGCAAATGAGATCAGGATCTGAAGATACTCGTCCATCCGGAAGACGTAGCAGACGTAGACCATCAGGCGGATCGAGCCTTCTTCTCTAGGGATGTCAAGAAGCCGTATGTACAATCTTTAGGTGAAAGATGTTTCAGATGAAGGCGGATAATTGATTGCCGAGCTAACGGTTCTAGAATAGCTTTTAGATCGGACTGATACACTTGGTATAGAGGATCAGCAATATTTAAATGAGACGAAAGGCAACGAATATTCTGTATTTTTATGTAGAGAAGTGTGGATTCCTGGAAGGAATACTGCTTCATGTAGTATAGAAGACTTTGTTTAGTTTCGATCCAGTATTGAAGTGCACAGGATGCAGTGGAAATTCATGGTTGAAACTCCGTAAGTAAGCGACGTGCTTCTGCACAGAAAGTGTTATCTTCAAGAAGTGAATTGTGCAGGGTCCAGACCTGTGGTCTACAACGAGGTTGAGAGACAAAACCAACGGTCAGCATTGCTGCACAGTGGTCGGATGAAGCAGTTGGAGAATGTGAATATTGTATAATATCAGGAAGAGTGGAGGTTGTGGCATAGAAGCGGTCCAGCCTTGCAGTAGAGGGAGAAGAGGAGGATGCAGAGCGCCAGGTGTGAGATATTTCACTAGGGTGAATTTGTCGAAAAACATCAAGAAGATCGAAGGCGTGCCACAAGTTGAAGTCGATATTCTCGATGGAGAGGTGCTCTGTCAAGTAAGGGGTCTAAGGTACAATTGAAATCTCCTCCAAGCACAATGTGCTCAGCGAGTGTAATTGATTCTAGAGCTGTTAGAAGTGACGAGAAAACAGCTATGAGTAGTGTGGAATCATTTGGAATATACACTATCTACCTACAAGTAATTGGACACCTGTGACAGCAAAGGAAAACGAAGTTTATTCACCTTCAATAGTTGGTGGAGCTTCCACGAGCGGCGATTACAGCTGCGACCCTCCGGGTCATACTCTCAACCAGGCGTTGTACGACGCGACGGCTAGCGGTATTTTCTTACACTCAGCTTGGAGAAGACAGGTCAGTTCCTTCACGGATTTCGGACGGTGGGAGCACCCCTTATGTTGACGCTCCAACTCGTCCATGAGGTGCTCGATAGGATTAAGGTTCGGGCTCTGCGCAGCCTAGTCCATTCGATTAACCCTATTGTCACCATACCAAGCCATGGTGGACCTCGCAACATGACAGGTGGCATTGTCATCCTGAAAGTAACATGGGTCCACCCCGTAAAACTGCCACAACGTAGGAAGCGCATGGTCATCCAAAATGGTGCAGTAGGTCTCGGCGTTGAGTCTACCAGGAATTGCGACCAAGGGTCCCGTGCCATACCAGGAGAAACACCCCCATAGCATAATTCCACCGCCGCCGAACTTCACAGTTGGCACAATACATTCCGGCAAAAGGCGTTCTCCAGTCAGACGCCAAACCCAGACCCTGCCATCCGAACGGTAGAGGGTGAACCTTGATTCGTCGCTCCAGAGAACCTGCTTCCACTCTTCAACGGTCTACTGTCGACGTTCTTTGCACCACGTTAGCCGAACAGCGCTATTGGACTTGGTGATCAAAGGCTTGTGGGCGGCAGCACGTCCATGATAACCGAGCAGATGGGCTTCCTTACGGATGGTATTCATCGAAAGAACACTCCCGGGTGCATGTTGAAACTCCTCGCGGAGGTGGCCCATCGATTTGGTGCGGTTCTTCCGAATTTCTCTGGCCAGCACTCGTCGGTCTCTAACTCCCAGTTTTGTGGATCTGCCGGGTCGGGGCACATTCCGACAGTCACCTCTCATCTTCCACTTGCCAATCACGTAGGTCACTGTCGATTTTGGGTACTTCAACTCGCTGGATATGTCACGTATGGATCGGCCAGTTCTGTGATACCCGACGATTACACCTTTCTCGAAATCAGGGATCTCCGAACTGCGTGGCATCTTGCATGAGACTGGTTGCGTTATTGTTTCCCACACGATATTTAACGGCGGCGGCCGTGACGTGTATCAGGACCGCAGATATCGTCGATTGCAGGGGTGTCCAATTACTTGTTGGTAGATAGTGTATATGTCATCCAGTCCTTCCTGCAGAAAATATATATATATATATATATATACACTGAGTGGCCACTTTATTATTACCGCCTGACAGTTTTAAGCAAATGAGCTATGGCTGCACGCTGTTGCCGCCAGAGGGCAAGGCTAGTATAAAAAGGGAAAGCTTAGTTCTTGCGACAGTAGTAGAAGTGAATTTTGTGGGACCAGATGGGTAAAATATGCTATTTGACGGACTTTCAACGTGGAATGATTGTAGGTGCTCGGAGCCATGGAGCGAGTATCACCGAAACCGCCGCATTCGAAAAATGTTCCAGAGCAGCTGTTGTTAAAGTGTTTAAAGACTGGACTGTCAGCCAAAAAACTCGGTCTCTACGTGCAACGTGTGATCGTCATCGACTAGTGACTGCCCGGGCGGAACGGAGAGTGTCCAGACTGGTAACAGACAACAGAAGGGCAACAGTGCAGCAAATTACAGACCATCTTAATCAAGGATCCCCTCAAACGATCTCTGCGCGCCCTGTTCGCCGTACACTACATCGGATGGGATCTGGCAGCCGAAGGCCTGTTCGAACACCTTTGATGTCTGCAGTTAACAAGAGAAAACGTCTCCAGTTCGCACAGGAGCACAAGGATTGGACAGTCGATAATGGGAAACAAATTATGTGGTCCGATTAATCACGTTTTCAGTTGCATTATGCCGATGGCCGAGTGAGAATTTGGCGGAAACAGCACGAAGGCATGGACCCCAAATGCATTGCTACAACCCTTCAAGCTGGTGGAAGCAACTTTATGGTTTGGGGAATGTTTTCCTGGCATGCTTTGGGCCCTTTAATTCGTGCTGATCAACGTCTGACTGGCACATCATATCTAAACATCGTTGCGGACCAAGTGCATCCTGTCATGGGGATGGTTTATTCCAATGGCCATGGCTACTTTCAACAAGATAATGCGTCCTGCCATAGTGCTCGTATTGTACAGAATTGGTTAAAGGAACATGCCGGTGAGTTTAGTTTGCTTAGGTGGCCCCCACAATATCCATATCTCAACCCCATTGAGAATTTGTGGGATGAAGTCGAACGAGCCATCAGACAGCTGGATCCACAACCCTGCAATCTCATACTCCTGGAAAGTGCTATTCATTAAGCATGGTCTCAGATTCCACAAACCACTTATCAACATCTCGTGGAGTCCATGCCACGAAGAATCGACGCAATATTAAAGGCCAAAGGTGGCCCAAGGAAGTACTGAGGGGTGGTCATAATAAAGTGGTCCCTCAGTGTATATATATATATATATGGGATGTAAGGTCAGGTGATGCGTAACATCACAGCCTCTCTCGACAAATGTCAACCCCGCCTTCTCGTGGTACATCCTGTTCCCACTAAAGGCTCTGACGACCGCCAATAGCGGTATAACTATACCATCGGAATTAGAGGAAATGCTATCCCACACTCACCAACCCGCTTGGCCAGCGTGGTGAGTTATGGCCAAACCCCTCCAAAATGACTCCACAACTTAAATCTTGGCCCTCAGTCTCCGGCAGCTGGAATGTACCTGGCCAAGGCAACGGCCAGTGCGACATGAAGGCAGAGGATGCTAAGAATCCCCGGAGCACCGGACTAGGCTGCCATCTGATGCTGACCTTGGCTACGTACAACGGACAAGATACCAGGCTCAGATTATTCAAACTTATGCACCCACCACAAGTCATGCTGAAGAAGAAATTGAAGAATTTTATGAGGAAATTCGTGATCTAAATAATAAAGGCAAGCAGCACTTGAAGATAATTATGGGAGATTTCAATGCAAAAATAGGGCAACGGCAACAGAATGAAACTTCAGTAGGTAAATTCGGTCACACGGCAACAGAAACCAGCTTGGAAATACTCTCGTAGAGTTTGCAGAGGCAGAAGGGTTTTCATCTTGAACTCCTTTTTCAAGAAAACGCCACACAGGAAATGGACATGGAGACATCCAAATGGGACGACAATTGAAATTGATTTTATTATGTGTAACAAAAAATCGTCATAGAAGACTGCAGTGTGCTAAACAAGTTCAACACAGGCAGTGACCATAGATTGGTGAGATGTAAGATGCACCTCAACACTAAACTCGAACGTAGCAAGCTCATAAGACAAACAAAATGTATTGACATAACCAACCTTAAAAACACCAAAATACCTTCAAATTGGAACTGAAGAACAGATTCTCTGCTTTAGAAGGCCTAACATCGGAAAAGTGGATATTTCTGAAGTTAACAGAAAAGTAACCAAAGCTCTTATGGAAACAGCAGCAAAATTAGCTGGGTCTAAGAACAAATTGCATGTGAACAAATTATCAGGAAAAACCAAAATGTTGATGCAAAAAAGAAGAGTGTTGAGGACAATTAAAGAAGATGTGACTTCCAAAGTGGAATATATAGAGCTATGCAAGACAGTACGAAAAAGTATCACTGAAGACGTAAGGAAATTCAACTGTGAACTAGTGAGGAAAGCAATTGAAAACAACCAAAGCCTAAAGATAGCAAAGGGACATCTCAGTAAGGGAAAAAACAGATTATGGCACTGAGAAAAGAAGATGGTTCTGTAACAAGAAATAGAGGCGAAATTTTGACAAGAGTAAAAGATTTCTACCTCCAAATTATATGAAAGGGATGATACATGTACTCCAGACATCATGAAAGGTACCAGTACCAGAGTTCTTCCAGTCCTCCCAGCAGAAGTTGCACATGCAATCAAGAACATGAAGCGGGGAAAAGCTCCAGGAGAAGATGGAATTACTGTAGACATCATACAAGAAGCAAGTGGAGAAATCGAAACAGTACTCGCCCAAATTTTCACTCGATGCCTTAATGAAGGGAAAATTCCTGAGGATTGGAACAACGCTACAATGATCTTGCTACATAAAAAAGGTGACATTGAGGATCTCAGGAACTACAGACCTATCAGCCTCCTATCAGTGGTTTATAAAATCTTCACTAAAGTTCTTTCACACCGCTTGAAGGTGACACTGGACATGGCTCAACCGAGAGAACAAGCTGGATTCAGGAGTGGCTACAGCACAATAGATCATATCCACGTACTGAGAGAACTAATTGAAAGAGCGAGGGAATATGAGCTTCCATTGTGCATGGCTTTTATCGATTATGAAAAAGCCTTTGATTCGGTGAAACCATCAGCAGTTGCAATGGCTCTGAAATATTGCGGTATTGAAGATGCATACATTAATATTATTAATAACATCTATGAAAATGCAAGTGCAAAGATTCGGCTGTTTGAAAATAGAACACACATAAAAATTGGAAAAGGAGTGAGACAAGGTGACACCATATCTCCGAAGCTCTTTAATGCCACATTGGAAAATGTCTTTCAATCACTGAACTGGGAAAACAAAGGGATAAAGATTAATCGAGATTATCTAACCCACCTTCGTTTTGCTGATGACATAGTCATTTTTGCAACTACCCCATCAGAGCTACAGAGTATGATCCAGGAACTTGCTGACAAGAGTAAAGAAGTGGGATTAAAAATGAACTTTCAGAATACAAAAGTGATGTACAATGCTTTTACAAGAAATGAAGATTTATCGATTGATGGAGAAAAGCTGGAGATAATAGACACGTACGTTTATCTTGGACAGCAGATATCAAGTGAGGGTCACATTGGTGAAGAAATTAATCGGCGTACAAAATTTGCCTGGAGAGCTTTTGGAAGAAACAGCATAATTTTCAAGAGCAATATGCCATTATGTCTTAAAAGAAAAGTGTTTGATCAATGCATCCTTCCAGTGCTTACGTATGGTGCAGAGACGTGGACCTTAGCTAAAAGAGACATACAAAGGCTGCAGACAACTCAAAGCAGCATGGAGAGGTGCATGTTTGGTGTAACCAGGAGAGATAAGAAGAGGAACACGTGGATCCGAAAAATGACTAGAGTGGAAGACATCATGATCAGAGTTAAATCCCTGAAATGGCAATGGGCTGGACATACTGCCAGAAGAACAGACCATCGATGGACAGCCAAAATTTTAGATTGGATTCCAAGGGACAGGAAAAGACCCAGAAGAAGACCATATGGAAGATGGGTGGATGAAATTCGAAAGTATGCGGGAGTGACATGGAGGAGACTGGCACAAGACAGACCGTTGTGGAGGAAACTTGGGGAGACCTTCGTCCAGTAGTGGATTGATAATGGTTGACAATGATGATGATGATATATATATAGATATATATATATATATATCATCCACCCATCTCCCATGTGGTCTTCTTCTGGGTCTTTTCCTGTCTCTTGGAATCCAGTCTAAAATTTTGGCTGTCCATCGATGGTCTGTCCTTCTGGCAGTATGTCCAGCCCATTGCCATTTCAGGGATTTTACTCTGATCATGATGTCTTCCACTCTTGTCATTTTTCGGATCCACGAGTTCCTCTTCTTATCTCTCCTGATTACACCAAGCATGCACCTCTCCTTGCTGCTTTGGGTTGTCTGCAGTCTTTGTATGTCTCTTTTAGTTAAGGTCCACATCTCTGCACCATACGGAAGCCCTGGAAGGATGTATTGATCAAAAACTTTTCTTTTAGGACATAATACCATATTGCTCTTGAAAATTATACTGTTTCTTCGAAAAGCTCTCCAGGCAAGTTTTATATGCCGATTAATTTCTTCCTCAATGCAAAAGCATGCGGGAGTAACATGGAGGAGACTGGCACAAGACAGACAGACCGCTGTGGAAGAAACTTGGGGAGACCTTCGTGCAGTAGTGAATTGATAATGGTTGACAGTGATGAATGATGATATATATATATATATATTTATAAATTGTAATTACTCTAATAGGCCAAATTAACGATGATTACTCTTTACTCTTCTATACTATCATTCCACCTGGATTTCAGCATTGCGCATTTGGGTGTATTAGGCGTTCTAGGTTTGTTTCTTGTATCGTCAATTTTCATACTTGTGTATTTGTATATCTACACTGCTGGCCACCCAAAGTGCAACATCAAGAAGGAAGCATTCGATTGGCCTGAAATTTGAATTTGAATTTATTTAATATTCTGCCATTCATCATAGCAATACCATACATGACAGAATTCCACACAGCAATACATTATTACAGTAAATCTGTGCTAAGTAGTTAAACAAAAGAAAATAAAGTTTTAGTAATGCATCCGTAGTATGTTGTAGCACAATTACAATAAACATTCCATTAATTACAATTAAAGAACTTGCACAATTAAACCAAAGTGTATGAAGTAGATGTAAAGAAATGCAAAAGAATAATCTATGTCTACATATAGCATTGTATGTGGATGACATGGAGCCAGGGAAAAAGGCTTTAAAGAAAAAGCCTGACGAGCCCCCGGTCCCCAAGAAGTGTGTGACAGTGCCAAGAACACAGTACACAGTGAGACACGAATCATCATAATACGTAGTACAGGTAAGTTAAGGAAAACATGATGATAATCAACTGTAATTAAAAATTAGGTGGCATATAGACAGTACAGTTACAATACGTAGTAATCTTAAACGCATGCCAACATAATCACTGATAAGCAAAGTATAAAAAAATAATGAATGATTTAGTTAGGACATTTATATATACAGTATATACACCAAACCAATGCAACCGGAAAATACACATCCCAAGGATAGCTGTACAGCACATTAAACAATCATGCTACAATAAACAAACCAAAATCAACAAGACAAAATAATGTGCCACTGTATCCCAGAAATGAAATCAAGGCATCAATTCAAATCATATCAGCCAGCCGATAATTCAGTAGTTAATACTCTTCTGAATGTCCTGAAGCCAACAATTGATTTAATGTGCAAGGGTAATTCATTCCACTGTCGCGGACTGGCTGCAATAACACTGTAATGTAAAAGATTTAGATGTGCTCTAAAAATAACAAAGTTTGCATAACCCCTGGTATCATGAGAATGTGAAAATTGGTGCAATTCCAGAAGACTTATAAACTTATTAGAATAAATTATATTGTGCATAAAAAGTAATAATCGAAATATATAAAGTTTATTAAATGGGATTATTTTATATGAACAGCAAACAACAGCCATAGCACTAATAGTATCCAATAAGCGAATGTATTTCTTTTGTAAAATACAGTATATATTCTATTGACATTATCCAACGTGGTCTGACCCCAGGACAGTAGACAATACGAAATAAGTGGATATATGAACGAGTAATACAATATTAGTTTTAATCTTATCGTCAACATACCCGAAATTCTGTAAACCATTTTTATACGTGATCTAAGCTGATTTGCCAAATAATTAATGTAATTATTCCAACGTAGAGACTCCTGAATAAGTACACCCAGACTGTAACGTATACTCTATATTCACTTTCCTTTTGAGTTTTACTATCTCTGTTTATTTTATTTTACTATGTGAATTATCTTCTTACTGAACGAGATGTTATTTCACCCGCTGAATGAGATCTGGCAATGACTGTAAGTCATGACGTGGTGGTAGCCAGTATAAATAGGCGCGATCAACGATACCAAGAGAGAGCTTTTTTTTTTTTTTTTTTTTTTTTTGATTGGAGGTTTAACGACCACTGTGAGCAACTCAATGGGCTATAAGCAGTCGCCCGTCCCTAATTTAGGGTCACTGGTTCCAGGGAAGGGAGAGAGCCAGTGCCGTAAGACAAACACAACATCCATGCCTCACCGGGATTCGAACCCGGACCCCTTACGGACGAATGATCAGAGGCCAACGCCTTAGACCACTGCGCCACCGGGGCGGCAGAGAGCTTTTTGTTGATGTGCGTAGGGTGAGCTGTTGTTTATGTGTCAGAGAGCGTTGGTTTATGTGAAAGAGAGCGTTTGTTGTTGTACGAAGTGAACTGTGGTTTATGTGTAAAGAGATCTTCGTTTATGTGAGAGCGAAAAGTTGACCAAATAAAAGATTGCTTTCGTAAGTACGTCTTTCTCAGTTCATAGTTTTGTCAGATCTCTGTCTGGCTGTTAGGTTTATTTCATTTAGTGTTATTAGTAACAACCAGCATAAGACTTTATTCATCTTAATTACTACTACAACATTACTACCAGTTATAAGCTTGTTCATTATTGTTACTACACTACTAGCAGGAAAGTTTATTCCTGATTTAATTAACAAACAACAACCATTAGAAGAAGCATTATTAGTAGCTTAGAAGAAGCTGAATTCATTATAATTCAGTAGCAGAAGCATTATAAAGCATTATACTTAGATTAGTACAAGCATTGAATTCATTATAATATTAGTGAAAGCTATATTCACTATAACTAGCAATTTAGAAGAAGCATTTTATTCATTATAAGACATTTAACAGTCGTCTTAAATGTAATGGGAACTCCATTCACAAAGATACCAGTTGAGGCAGACAAACAATAAGAACTACGTGAAAACAGGACGGCATTAGTTTTATCTTGATTTATAGTTAAATAACTGCAACTGAACCACCAAAAGAACTCCTGTAGGTCACAATTAACTGAAGGTACCAACTCCATTAAAGAATTACCGGAAAAGAATAAACTGCTATCGTCAGCAAACAGCACACGGCGCGCCCCCGAAGTAACATTAAAAATGTCATTAATGTATATTAAAAAAAGAACCGGTCTCAGCACCGATCCTTGAGGAACTCCGCAACTTACCCCCACGAACCGAAGAACGAATGCCCCGAATCTGAACATACTGCGATCTCTGTAACAAATAATTCCTAAAAAACAAAAGCGGAACTCCCCGGATCCCTATATGATTTAATTTTGACAGTAGAATTTCATGATGCACACAGTCAAAAGCTTGAGTTAAGCCACAAAATATACCCAGGACACTTTTTCCTGAGTCAATATTTGTGTGCAAAAACTTAAGAACATCCAATATAGCCGTTTCTGTTGAGAAGCCCTGACGGAAACCAAGCTGACCGTGATGTAAAATATTGTTCCTCTCCAAGTAGCCAGATAACCTCTTTAGTACTTAGTCTTTCCAAAAGTTTAGCAAACACTGTAATATTAGTAACTGGACGATAATTTTCTACACTAGATCTCAAACCCTTTTTTTGTATAACAGTGGCTCTACCTATCGTAAATGCTATAGGTAATAAACCAGTTTCTAAAATACGACTAAAAATATGTTCCAATGGTACCAACAAAAGCAGAGCAACAAATTTAATCACCCTTGGATGAACATCATCCGGGCCAGCACCCTTAGAGGAATCCAACTGCTGTATAGTATGCAACAGATCCGCTGATACTGGGTCAAAAAAAAAGATGTACACAAAGTTCGGTGGGACAAAAAGTCACCAGACACCCTCGTAATATCGTTCTGTAGTTTCACAGGCAAAGAAACAAAGTAAGTATTAAAGATCTATACAATACGATTCAAATCAGTGACACGAGTTCCCCCATGATCAAGTTCTATTGGAGGGTCGTCATCATTTGTTCTATGCAACAATTCACCAAGCGATTTCCATAACCTTTTCCCATCTGTGGTACCAGTAAAACGATTTAAATAATAATTTCTTTTTGCATTTTTTTTAATTTAGTATTAAACCAATTTCTGTATCTACGGAACTGGGATAAATCAGAGGCACTTCTACACTGTATAAATAACTTTAACAGCCTATTATTCTTTTTGTTTAGACATCTTAAAAGGTTACGAGTAAACTAAGGTTTTTTACACTTTAATGAACGTGTAAAGATCTTAAGTGGAAAAGAACATTCATAAGAACTCCAAAATAATCACCAAAATGCATCAAAGACATGTGTGGTATTATCATGTTGTAGCACCGGACACCAATCCGTAACAGCAAGTATCTCACCAAAAGTTCTTAAGCTATGCTGATCGTACGAACGAATGCGAATCGAAATCCTGACTACAAAATCCGAGGTAGGTGCACTTCCCGACAAACAAAAAATAGGGAGGTGATCACTTATATTATATGCCAACACACCCGTAGTGCAACAAAAATCATTCGTAATACATAGATCAAGTATAGTTGAGGTAACATGTGTAATTCTCGTGGGTATTGTAACCACAGTTATACATCCAGAAGAGCCTATGATATCACTGAATGGATATGAGACGCTATTAGTAGATGCGTCGACCGCGAGAGTACATGCAAGCGATTAGCTTTGCATGGCATATGCAAATCATGTGCGCCCGGCACGCCACCGAGAAGCACTATAAGAAGGGTACACAGAAGGCGGTGTGTAAGTAGTGGAAGTGTGTTGTGCTGCCGGACCTGTGCGTGGGAAGCTACCTGATGCCTCGTCGCAGAATACGGCAGTCATTCTAGCACGTTTCAGAGTTCGACAGAGGACGAATAATGGCTTATCGTCGGGACAGCGGCTTATCGTACCGAGACATCGGCGCCCGTGTGGGAGGACATCCAGCCACAGTGGGGCGAGTATGGATTCGGTGGGTGCAGGAGGGACTGACGGACCGACGTGAGCGATTGACGCTGCCGCGGCACACCACCGAACGAGAGTACCGACATGTTGTGCGGCGAGCATTGACGGCTCGCACCACCACATCACGAACGTTAGCGCAGGAATTAGGGTGTGTTGCGCAACAACCCGTGTCAGCACGTACCGTTCGACGTCGTCTGCAGGAGCGGGGACTTGCCGCACGGCGCCCATTGCTCTGATTACCACTGACGTTGCACCACCGGCGAGTGCGGCGGCAGTGGGCCGTTGAACGCCGTACCTGGACTACGGAATGGCACGACATTGTCTTCTCCGATGAATCCCGCTTCTGCCTGCAACACCACGATGGTCGGATCAGCGTGTGGCGGCTCCGCGGCGAGAGAATGTATGACGCCTGCATTATGCATCGCCATACCGGTCCGTCTGCTGGCGTTATGGTTTGGGGCGCAATTGGATATGACACCCGCACCCCTGTGGTACGCATCGCCGGTACATTCAACAGCCACCACTACATCTCCGACGTTTTGGAGCCTGTAGTCCTCCCTTACCTGCCAGCGGCCATGTTTCAACAGGACAATGCACTCCCGCACGTGGCACGCATCGTGCAACATTTCTTCACGGCCCACCAGGTGTCACTGCTGCCGTGGCCAGCAGTGTTTCGCCCATCGAACACGTCTGGTCGTTGATCGGCAACCGAGTGGCCCGGGAAGCACCACCCGCGGCTATGCCTGATGAACTGTGGCAACGTGTGGAAGCAACCTGAACCGACATACCCCAAGCCCACATCCAAAGCCTCTTTCGTTCGATGCCGCGGCATGTAGCGACCGTTATTGTCAGCCATGGGGGCCACACGAACTATTGATGTCTGCGTGTTCCGCAAGTCGCACGGGCCTGTAAGCTCAATCGTTTCATCTTTGTATCTGTTGTTATGTGTCCAGTAAATCTGGCTTTGCTATCTCGTGTCCTTCTTGGTGCTGCATTTTGGGTGGCCAGCAGTGTATATCACTAATAACCAAAAAACAACAACATATTACACCTACTATTTCTGCCGTTCTGGTTACTAAAGCTCAATCAAGACGCGCACCAATGATGGTGCCTTTTTCGAGGTCACTGATTTGACATTGTGGACAATCATTCCATAACAGTTGTTTCACTTACGACTGTGGAACTGCTACGAGATAGCCGACATCGTACTGCATCTCTTTATATACCTCAAATTGCGGGTGACATTGTAACTGTGATTTGCATACAGCACATTGTGTACACTCCATTAACAGACCGTGTTTCCACTATTTTCATAAATCCTTGTACGTGGAACTTCTGCAAACGTACAAACTACAGGGATACAGTATATTGTCAACAGACAGACAACATTCTCTGTTCGTTATGGCAAAGATTTTCATTAATGTCTAGCCAATCCCTAAATGAAGGTCACAGAGTTCGGAGAGGAGCCATCTGCGGAAGAACAACATCACCCTCGTTTTATTATTCGGATTCGAACCCATACCACTTGATGACTGTTGTTGCTATTGGGCAACATTACATGAAAAAATTTTATGCACGACAAAACTAGACGATCTTGAATCTGAACAAAAAGAATTGTGAGGGGATAAATTCTAAGGAATTTTTTTAGAATTTCCAAATCGTGAGCGGATAAATTCTTAAAATATTAAAAAAATGTCAAAAGAGATGTTCCAGAATCAGGTACGCTTTTTTGCAGTATTATAACGCAACTGAGATATCCTACCCAGAGAAAAATAGCATCGTTCTCTTTTGCAAAATACAAGCGAATAGGAAAATTCCATATAGATAAAATACTGAAAAAACCTTTACATACTTCCTTCCATCTGGTCCTTTTTTTTTTTTAATTGAAGATTTAACGACCACCGTGAGCAGCTTAATGGGCTATAAGCAGTCGTCCGTCCCTAATTTAGGGGCACTGGTTCCAGGGAAGGGAGAGATCCAGTGCCGTAGGACAAACACAACATCCATGCCTCACCGGGATTCGAAACCGGACCCCTTTCGAACAAATGATCAGAAGCCATCGCTTAGATCACTTCGCCACTGGAACGACCCATCTGATCCTGAAAAGGAATTTTACTAATTTGTTATTTTTTTTTTATTTTTTTTTATTGGAGGTTTAACGACCACCGTGAGCAACTCAATGGGCTATAAGCAGTCGCCCGTCCCTAATTTAGGGTCACTGGTTCCAGGAAGGGAAAGAGCCAGTGCCGTAGGACAAACAAAACATCCATGCCTCACCGGGATTCGAAACCGGACCCCTTTCGAACAAATGATCAGAAACCATCGCTTAGATCACTTCGCCACTGGAACGACCCATCTGATCCTGAAAAGGAATTTTACTAATTTGTTATTTTTTTTTATTTTTTTTTATTGGAGGTTTAACGACCACCGTGAGCAACTCAATGGGCTATAAGCAGTCGCCCGTCCCTAATTTAGGGTCACTGGTTCCAGGGAAGGGAAAGAGCCAGTGCCGTAGGACAAACACAACATCCATGCCTCACCGGGATTCGAAACCGGACCCCTTTCGAACAAATGATCAGAAGCCATCGCTTAGATCACTTCGCCACTGGAACGACCCATCTGATCCTGAAAAGGAATTTTACTAATTTGTTATTTTTTTTTTTTTATTTTTTTTTTATTGGAGGTTTAACGACCACCGTGAGCAACTCAATGGGCTATAAGCAGTCGCCCGTCCCTAATTTAGGGTCACTGGTTCCAGGGAAGGGAAAGAGCCAGTGCCGTAGGACAAACACAACATCCATGCCTCACCGGGATTCGAAACCGGACCCCTTTCGAACAAATGATCAGAAGCCATCGCTTAGATCACTTCGCCACTGGAACGACCCATCTGATCCTGAAAAGGAATTTTACTAATTTGTTATTTTTTTTTGTTTATTTTTTTTATTGGAGGTTTAACGACCACCGTGAGCAACTCAATGGGCTATAAGCAGTCGCCCGTCCCTAATTTAGGGTCACTGGTTCCAGGGAAGGGAAAGAGCCAGTGCCGTAGGACAAACACAACATCCATGCCTCACCGGGATTCGAAACCGGACCCCTTTCGAACAAATGATCAGAAGCCATCGCTTAGATCACTTCGCCACTGGAACGACCCATCTGATCCTGAAAAGGAATTTTACTAATTTGTTATTTTTTTTTATTTTTTTTTTATTGGAGGTTTAACGACCACCGTGAGCAACTCAATGGGCTATAAGCAGTCGCCCGTCCCTAATTTAGGGTCACTGGTTCCAGGGAAGGGAAAGAGCCAGTGCCGTAGGACAAACACAACATCCATGCCTCACCGGGATTCGAAACCGGACCCCTTTCGAACAAATGATCAGAAGCCATCGCTTAGATCACTTCGCCACTGGAACGACCCATCTGATCCTGAAAAGGAATTTTACTAATTTGTTATTTTTTTTTTATTTTTTTTTTATTGGAGGTTTAACGACCACCGTGAGCAACTCAATGGGCTATAAGCAGTCGCCCGTCCCTAATTTAGGGTCACTGGTTCCAGGGAAGGGAAAGAGCCAGTGCCGTAGGACAAACACAACATCCATGCCTCACCGGGATTCGAAACCGGACCCCTTTCGAACAAATGATCAGAAGCCATCGCTTAGATCACTTCGCCACTGGAACGACCCATCTGATCCTGAAAAGGAATTTTACTAATTTGTTATTTTTTTTTTTTTTGATTGGAGGTTTAACGACCACCGTGAGCAACTCAATGGGTTATAAGCAGTCGCCCGTCCCTAATTTAGGGTCACTGGTTCCAGGGAAGGGAGAGAGCCAGTGCCGTAAGACAAACACAACATCCATGCCTCACCGGGATTCGAACCCGGACCCCGTTCGGACGAATGATCAGAGGCCATCGCTTAGACCACTGCGCCACCGGGGCGGCATTTGTTATTTAGAAATATTAAGTCGTTCAAGAAGTATATGAATAATTTCAACTTGCCATAATTCCTGTAATAGCAAAGCAATAACTTCACCTACAGTGAAATACGAGTCACTCAGGTAAAGTTCAGGAAGTTGTTGCTCACAGCTAATCCTTTATTGCTGTCAATAGGCACTTGATCGTTTGCACTTCAAAAAAGTGAGATCAACGAAAACTTGGGATAATATCCACAATAACAATCTTATATATTATATAAAACACAAAACGTCTGTTTGTCTGAAGCAACAAAAACTCTCGAACGCCGAACTGCGGCATCGTGAAATTTGCATAGCTCATTAATACTGGAATTTCTAGGTCAACGCAACTCTTTTAAGATCTCACGTTGTTCCGTTTGCGAGTTATGAATTAATTAATAAACTAATCAATAAAGTCAGCGTCGTTTGCTGCGTCATCATCGTTATGTTCCAAATCTAAAAGCACGTGACTGCATTCATCGCCGCGGCACATCCACAGGTGTTTCTATTCTTTGAGAACTGTGCATAAAAAATGCAAAAACGAAATTTGCGAAATCTTAACGAAACGGGCGGAAATTTTTATCAACACCTTGAACTGGTAATAAGAGGAGTCCCTGAAATTTTCACCGGAATCCGGTCAAAAAATTTTAAAATAGGCATGGAATTTTTAATTCATCGGTAAACAGAAATATTAACGAAGAAACGGTAAATAAAATTTTGACTGCTAATTTAAAAAGTTATTTACCGATTCAGGGGAAATTTGGAGGTCATGTTCCTCTTAACGATTTATGGTGTTCATTAAAATTTCAGCCAGTTTCATAAAATATTCGCAAAGATACGTTTTTAACTTTTTCATCCCAGAGATTCGCCCCTCAAAGACGTCTGAAACCGAAAGCACGTGATGCATTTGATCGTCGTCGATAGCAAATTGTTAACGAATTTTGTTCAGTCAGTGTTCTAATGCTGTGTCTCCTGGACGGGTGTTAAATAATTCGTAACGCTTTTGGACCGTTTGATTCTACAGATTCCGTACATTTTGTACCGGGCAAAGCTAGTTAACTATGAAACACAGCACTGGAACTTGAGTTAACATCCACAATAACACTTGACTACGAAACACAACACGTCATTAAAGTCAGTTCCGATGTGATGTTCGCACGGTAATATCGCTGAATGGTTTCGGCTGCGTTTTTAAATGTTTGCTCCTCATCGTCTACGCGCGTGTTCAGCGCACCTGATTTGCATCCTGTGCTTGTCATGTACTGGTTGGAACTCCGTGCACCTGCTGGACGTTTTTCAAACGTGCTCTTTTTTGGCACTAGGAGTGGAATACGGTGTTAGGTTCCAATGCAAATATCGTTCGTCTTGACGTGTACTATCACCCCTCCTGTTTTGTTAAAGAAGTTTACAATCATCCTGTATACGGTCCGAAACGCACGCCTCCAGCAGTCGTTCACCAGAGTGTCTCCGTAGAGGAGGCCGTCTATCATAGTATATCAGATTAAACCAAGACTCATCTGTAAACATTATGCGATGTCATTCGCCATGCTAGAGTTTCTGTCCTTGAAACCATTACAGTCTCTGATGTCAGTGGAATAGGATCAATGGAAGACGCCGCAACCTACAATGGGCGGTGAGTCCTCTCTGAAGCAAACGGCATCGAACAGAGTTTGCGATCATCTCCTGATGTCTGACAGACCTCCAGTATTGTGCCAACGTTTGGGATGTGCTTCTGCGATCCTCCAGCGATATGCAGTACAGGTGCCGTTATTTCCCGTTAATTCGCGCGAAGTTGCTTTCTAGACCCCTCATCTTGGTACATCCTACTCTCCACTTTCCACTGCCCCCACAATCGCATCATTGCGCTGATGTCACGAAAAGACAGTCTGACTTCCTGCAGTCCTACAATTCTGCGTCATTCAAAGTCCGGTAAATACGGATTCCTCCCACTGAGTCGTGACATCGTAACTCTCCCGAAATGCTGCACTAACAGCATTCGGGCAATGCTATTATAGGGAAACACGTTCTGTGCTGCCTGCTTTTGTACCTACAACGGATCAGTGGTGAGCGCGTGGCTCGCACAAGAAAATATATGATGCGGACGTAAATGCGGCAAAAAAGGCAATTGTCCGTGCCCGGAAAATTGAAAAACACGGTTAAACCAAATTGCGTTTATTGCGTTAAATATTGGGTTGGTGCGAATGAAATGTCCGGCGCGAATGAGCAGTGAAGACAGGCCCCCACCACCAGCGGAATGGAACCACCCACAGGTGTTGCGGGTATTACGTCACAGAGTTAATATAAATAGCTAGCACGTGTGTGAAGAACAACGTTCAGGCGTGGTTTGTTTGGACGTCACGTGGATTGCAAAGGAAACATGCAGATGCCGGATTTGAGAGTCATCTTCCTGTATGAATTTAAACTGGGCCATTCCGCAGGAATGGCCGCTCGAAATGTTAACAAAGCGTTTGTGGAGAATACAGCTAACGAACGAACCATTCGGCGATGGTTTGTTAAGTTTCGAAACGGAGGAGATACGGACCTGCAAAACGAAGCACGTAGTCACCGTCCTGTTGCTGTTTCTGACGATGTTCTGTCACGTGTGGTTGAAGTGAACCAATAAACAACGTGTCGTGAGATAGCGGAAGAGGTAGGTGTCTACCACACGACAGTTGTTCGGCATCTGGCTGGGCTGGGTAAGGTCAAAAAGCTGGACATGTTGCTGCCGCATGAATTGACAACTGCCAACAAGACTAGGCGTTTGGAAGTCTGTACGTCGCTGCTTGCCATGAATAAACAGGGACCTTTAATACATCGAATCTTCACCTGCGAAGAGAAGTGGGGCCCTTTATGATAATCGGAAACTATCTTCACAAAGCTTAAGCAAGGCACAGCCTGCTGGACTGCATCCTAAGCCACCCCTACACACCAAGAAGATGATGCTCTTTTTTTGGTGGTCCACAGCCGGGATAATTCATCGGAGTTCCTTGGCAAGAGGCCAAACGATCACTGCAGAACGTTATTGTGCAGAATTACACCAGATTCACCAGAAATTTCTGCAGAAACAACCGGCTTTGGTCAACAGACAGGGTATTCTTCTGCTCCAGGACAACTCTCGCCTTCATGTCGCACAACAAACGATGCTGACACTAAGTGCCTTGGGCTATGAAGCACTGCGTCATCCTGTCTATTCTCCGGACTTGTCTCCGACAGACTATCATCTGTTTCGTCGCCTGGATCACTTCCTCTCCGGGAAACAGTTCACGACAGACAACGAGGTTCAACGTGCAGTTGATGACTTCTTCGGGTCCCAGCCACAAGACTTTTTCGTTCTAGGATCATGGCCTTGCCGGACAGATGACAATTATGTGTCGATGCCGAGGGGCGATTATTTTGCCCAGGTAAGTTGTCCTACTTTTTCGTTTTCACCGTCCACGTTTGCTGGTCCTTTGCCGGACATTTCATTCGCACCAACCCAATGGATAACTGTAAAAACATAAGAAAAACATTCTTGTTGTATTCAAATACAAAACTAAACATTCAAAACTTATTTGGACAAGAAAAAAATGAAGGAAATGTGGTGTAACGGTTAGCATACTCGAACGGGAATCGGGAGATGCGGGTTCGATTCCCTCTCTAGGGCGGTGACATTTTCAAGTTTTCTGAGAGATGTTACAGGGATGACCAGTAAGTGTTACAAGCAAAATTCAGAATTTATATTCCGTTTGCTTTGAATATTCTATGGATAAGAAATCCTGATTTTTGTTTGTTTTTCTTATACGTCCACGAATTTCTAAAACTTGAGTGTAATCAACTTCATTTTGACTTTCCACGGATTTAAGTAATGCTTCTGCTGGTGTTAATTCGCTGGCTTATACCAAATTCGACTGCATGTGATGAAACATTTTCATCATTTTTACGTCTTTTAACGATACCTAATACATTCTCCACTGTTAAAACACCTTCCCCACCCCCACCCTCCAACCCTTTTCTCAGTAAGTTCCTGGATCATACTCTGCAGCTTTTTTTTTTTTTGATGGAAGGTTTAACGACCACCGTGAGCAACTCAATGGGCTATAAGCAGTCGCCCGTCCCTAATTTAGGGCCACTGGTTCCAGGGAAGGGAGAGAGTGAGTGCCGTAAGACAAACACAACATCCATGCCTCACCGGGATTCGAACCCGAACCACTTTCGAACGAAAGATAAGAGGCCATCGCTTAGACCACTGCACCACCGGGACGGCCTGCAGCTTTAAAGGGGTATTTGCAAAAGTGTGTAGGTGCGTGGGTGAGTGGGCGCGCGTTTGTGTTTGTCTGTGTGAAATGGAACCCGCTTATAACGAGGTGCTAGGAATGGACGGAAACCCTCGCTAAATCCATGGGCTCGTTAATATCCGTTTTTGGATGAAAATTCCCTCCATATAAAAATACTGTATGCATACATGATAACATGCATATACGTTTAAATTATGCATCCATAACAATTAAATTTACTTGAAAATTTCAATTAATTAACTACATTAGTGCTATAGTTAATTAAATATTTGAAGCATATTTAAATTGGCGGCCATATAGACCGGTGTTCAATAACACAATAAGCACTAAGTAAAAGGTGCGCCAATCCTCCTAATGTAGCACTCATTCGGAGGGTGAAAGGGGCAATGGACACAATTTCAGAAATTATTATCTTCTGTTTTTTCTCCGGAGACATGTCCATTCCATTTTTACCCCTATTCCTCTCTGCAATCGTAACCCAGAAATCTACTTACATGCGCGTGAGCTCCACCCATCTTCTATTTGCTTAGGAGCAGGTGTCCCCATTTTTAAGTCTGCTAACAATATTCCCAGGGCATAGCCCCTTGAATTAGGTGGAGGAGAGAATCTCTTGCCCAACTAGCTTGTTGAGCACTTGATGTACTCCCCCTCCATTGCTTTTCTATCAATATTCTTTCACTAGCACACAAGAATTCCGCTGTGCTGTTGAGTTTCATCCTATATTTCACAATTTCTATTCCTCTATTAAAGGACAGTGCGCAGCACATTTCTTCTGCTTCGTTAATTATGGAATTCCATTAAATGTTTGTTTTCCTAAACGATCGTCTTAGCTTTTCTCTCCCTCTTTAAGTCCGGGAACTTCATTAAATTTTGTTCGTTAAAAACGATCAAATTAGCCTTGAATTTACATTATATCAAACAAAAGTTCCAGTTTTGCTCGTTAAATCGTAGATCATGCTAAATACGGGTTAGTTGTAGAGATTTGTGTAAAGGATTTTAGGAAGGGAGTGTCTGACCCCCAGGTTTTGAACAGTTATTAGAAGTAGGAAGCTAGCAGATTTGAACTAGAGAGCCCTACAAAAATTTCAAAAGGAAGCGAGGTAGAAAGAGGGAGAAAGTCGCCCTTATTTATTACTCGGGTACCAGTACTAGGAGTCCGTCGGCTGACCCATCCAACGCCCGGCGGATATTTAGTGGTTCTGGAGTTCGTAGTAACATGGAATCGATCCTGTGACTTTTCCGTAGCAGCCACAAGCGTTGACCATTAGGCCATCAGCCGCATGCGGGCTAATTATAAGATGGTTGTATTGTGTGTGTGTGCGTGCGTGTGTGTGTGTGTGTGTGTGTGTGTGTGTGTGTGTGTGTGTGTGTGTGTGTGTGCGTGTGTGTGTGTGTGTGCGTGCGTGGGTGTGTGTCTGTTATCATCAACCATTATCAATCCACTGCTGGGAGAAGGTCTCCCCAAATTTCTTATACAACGGTCTGTCTTGCCCCAGTATCCTCCATGTCTCATAATTCAATACCCAAAAGAAGACCACGTACGAGATAGGTGGCTGAAATTTGAAAGCATACGGGAGTGACATGGAGTGGCTGGCAAAAGACAGACTGTTGTGGAAGAAATTCGGGACTTGAGGAAAAAGGATAGATACTGTAGATAGATAGATAGACAGATAGATAGATAGATAGATAGATAGATAGATAGATAGATAGATAGATAGATAGATAGACAGATAGATAGATAGATAGATGCATGTTTACGTTATGGAAGGTAACAGTACCGAAGTCTCTCCAGTCTTCCTCCCGACAGAAGTTGCACATGCAAAGAAGAACATGAAACGGGGAAAAGCTCCAGGAGAAGATGGAATTACCGTAGACAAGAAGAAGCAAGCGAAGAAATTGAAACTAGACTCACCCAAGTTTTCACTAGATGTCTCAATGAAGGGAAGATTCCTGAGGATTGGAACAATGCTACAATAACCTGCTACATAAAAAGGTGACATGGAGGTTCTCAGTAACTACAGGCCCATCAGCCTCCATTCAGTGATTTATAAAATATTCACTAAGGTTCTTTCACATCGCTTGAAGGTGACACTGGACATGGCTCAACTGAGAGAACAAGCTGGATACAGGAGTGGCTACAGCATTATAGATCATATCCATGTGGAGGACTAATTGAAAGAACGAGAGAATCTGAACTCCCATTATGTATGGCTTTTATCGATTATGAAAAGGCTTCTGTGGCTTTGAAATCCTGCGGTATTGAAGATGCATACATGAGTATTATTAGTAACATCTACGAAAATTCAAGTGCAAAGGTTCGGTTATTTGAGGATACAGCACCAATAAAAATTGGAAAGGGAATGAGACAAGGTGACTCTATGTCTCCCAAACTCTTTAATGTCGCATCGCAAAATGTCTTTCAATCATTGAACAGGGAAAACAAAGTCATGAAGATTAATGGAGGTTATTTAACTCACCTACGTTTTGCTGATGACGTAGTCATTTTTGCAACTGCCACTTCAGAACTGCTAAGTAAAATCCAGGAACTTGCTGATAAAAGTAAAGAAGTGGGATTAAAAACAAACTTTCAAAAGGCAAAACTGATATACAATGCTTTTACAAGAATTGAAGATCTATCGATTGATGGGGAAAAGCTGAAGATAAACGATACTTACATTTTCCTTGGACAGTAGATATCAAGCAAAGGTCACATTGATGAAGAAAATAATCGACGTATAAAACTTGGTTGCAGAGCTTTTGGAAGGAACAGTACAATTTTTAAGAGCAATATGACATTATGTCTTAAAAGAAAATCGCTTAATCAATGCATCCTTCCAGTGCTTACGTACGGAGTAGAGACATGGACCTTAACTTAAAAAGACATACAAAGACTGCAGACAACTGAAAGAACATAGGGAGATGCATGCTTGGAGTAACCAGGACAGATAACAAGAGGAGTTCATGTATAAGGAAGAGGAAGATATCACGATCAGAGTAAAACCTCTGAAATGACAATAGGCTGAACATATTGCCTGAAGAATGGATCATCGATGAAAACCGAAATTCTATACTGGATACCAAGGAGACAGGAAAAGACCCCAGAAGAAGACCACATGGGTGATGGATGGGTGAAATTCGAAAGCATGCGGGAGTAACGTGGAGGAGACTGACGCAAGGCCGACCGTTGTGGAAGAAACTTGGGGAGACCTGCATCCAGCAGTGAATTGATACTGGTTGAGAATGTTGATGATGATGTTATGTCGGGTGTATCACGTTGTATCTTCAGTGCGATACATTGATGAAAGATCTTGCATTGACGAGGCGTTGCCATTTTTCTGGCCCTGGGCCGGTTTCTTAAAGTGGTTCCACCTAAAATCTCTACCATTTGTTTCCAATGGTAAACTTCTTTACATATATTCTTCGCAATTAATGCATTCCCAAGGATGAAAATTTGCACATCGATAAAACTAACTTTAAGTTATAGCATGGGATACTCAACACGTGATAAAATATAACCACAATTAAGCAATCCAACATTTGTTTGTCTAGTGACGTCATCAACGTACAGGTCGCGCCATCTATTAACAGGTCTAAACTTAAATAAATAAATACATCGCTTTTTCCACGTTCCAGAAACACATAGCAACCGAAAAATTGTTTTTCAGCCGCCGCCGTCGAATTAAACCACGGAACTCTCGATAACTAGCCGATCGCGTTAACTTTACACCACGGTGGCCACAATCCACGGTGCTATGTGTATTTTTAAGTCAGCTTCTGACATCATAAATCCGTAAGATGGGCTAAATCCGTAAGATAGACGCCACGTATTTGGAGGATTTTCACCTTGGATCTCGCCCTTTGGATTTAACTGCTATAATATATATATATATGGGATGTAAGGTCAGGTGATGCGTAACATCACAGCCTCTCCTTGACAAATGTCAACCCCGCCTTCTCGTGGTGCATCCTGTTCCCACTAAAGGGGCTCTGACGACCGCCAATAGCGGTATAACTATACCATCGGGATTAGAGGAAATTCTATCCCACACTCACCAACCCGCTTGGCCAGCGTGGTGAGTTATGGCCAAACCCCTCCAAAATGATTCCACAACTTAAATCTTGGCCCTCAGTCTCCGGCAGCTGGAATGTACCTGGCCAAGGCAGCGGCCAGTGCGACATGAAGGCAGAGGGTGCTAAGAATCCCCGGAGGACCGGACTAGGCTGCCATCTGATGCTGACCTTGGCTACGTATAATGGACGCTCCCTATCTTCTGATTCAAGGCTTCTTGAATTGGAAGAGGAACTACAAAGGATCAAGTGGGACATCGTGGGGCTAAGTGAGGTATGGAGAAAAGGAGAAGATCTCATCGAACTGAAAAGTGGACATCTCTTCTACTATCGTGGGACAGATACTGGCAGAACTAGTGGTGTTGGATTTATAATAAACAAGAAACTGAAGGATAAAGTTGTAGAAGTTGAAAGTTCCTCTGACAGAGCTGCACGACTTATTATCCAACTCTCGAAAAGATACCAGGCTCAGATTATTCAAACTTATGCACCCACCACAAGTCATCCTGAAGAAGAAATTGAAGAATTTTATGAGGAAATTTGTCATCTAAATAATAAAGGTAAGCAGCACTTGAAAATAATTATGGGAGATTTCAATGCAAAAATAGGGCAACGGCAACAGAATGAAACTTCAGTAGGTAAATTCGGTCACGGCAACAGAAACCAACGTGGAAATACTCTCGTTGAGTTTGCAGAGGCAGAAGGGTTTTTCATCTTGAACTCCTTCTTCAAGAAAAAGCCACACAGGAAATGGACATGGAGACATCCAAATGGGACGACAAGTGAAATTGATTTTATTATGTGTAACAAAAAAATTCGTCATAGAAGACTGCAGTGTGCTAAACAAGTTCAACACAGGTAGTGACCATAGATTGGTGAGATGTAAGATGCACCTCAACACTAAACTTGAACGTGGCAAGCTCATAAGACAAACAAAATCTATTGACATAACCAACCTTAAAAACACCATATTACCTTCAAGTTGGAACTGAAGAACAGGTTCTCTGCTTTGGAAGGCCTAACATCGGAAGAAGTGGACATCTCTGAAGTTAACAGAAAAGTAACCAAAGCTCTTATGGAAACAGCAACAAAATTAGCTGGGTCTAAGAACAAGTTGCATGTAAACAAATTATCAGGAAAAACGAAAATGTTGATGCAAAAAAGAAGAGAGATGAGGACAACTAAAGAAGATGTGACTTCCAAAGTGGAATATATAGAGCTATGCAAGACAGTAAGAAAAAGTATCACTGAAGACGTAAGAAAATTCAACTGTGAACTAGTGAGGAAAGCAATTGAAAACAACCAAAGCCTAAAGATAGCAAAGGGACATCTCAGTAAGGGAAGAAAACAGATTATGGCACTGAGAAAAGAAGATGGTTCTGTAACAAGAAATAGAGGCGAAATTTTGACAAGAGTGAAAGATTTCTACTCCAAATTATACGAAAGGGATGATACATGCACTCCAGACATCATGAAAGATACCAGTACCAGAGTTCCTCCAGTCCTTCCAGCAGAAGTTGCACATGCAATCAAGAACATGAAGCGGGGGAAAGCTCCAGGAGAAGATGGAATTACTGTAGACATCATACAAGAAGCAAGTGGAGAAATCGAAACAGTACTCGCCCAAATTTTCACTCGATGCCTTAATGAAGAAAAGATTCCTGAGGATTGGAACACCGCTACAATGATCCTGCTACATAAGAAAGGTGACATTGAGGATCTCGGAAACTACAGACCTATCAGCCTCCTATCAGTAGTTTATAAAATCTTCACTAAAGTTCTTTCACACCGCTTGAAGGTAACACTGGACATGGCTCAACCGAGAGAACAAGCTAGATTCAGGAGTGGCTACAGCACAATAGATCATACTGAGAGAACTACGTACTGTACTGAGAGAACTAATTGAAAGAGCGAGGGAATATGAAGAGCCACGTACTGAGAGAACTAATTGAAAGAGCGAGGGAATATGAACTTCCATTGTGCATGGCTTTTATCGATTATGAAAAAGCCTTTGATTCGGTGAAACCATCCGCAGTTACAATGGCTCTGAAAACCTGCGGTATTGAAGATGCATACATTAATATTATTAATAACATCTATGAAAATGCAAGTGCAAAGATTCGGCTGTTTGGAAATACAACACACATAAAAATTGGAAAGGGAGTAAGACAAGGTGACACCATATCTCCGAATCTCTTTAATGCCACATTGGAGGGTGTTTTTCAGTCGCTGAGCTGGGAAAACAAAGGGATAAAGATTAATGGAGATTATATAACCCACCTTCGTTTTGCTGATGACGTAGTCATTTTTGCAACTACCCCATCAGAGCTGCAGAGTATGATCCAGGAACTTGCTGACAAGAGTAAAGAAGTGGGATTAAAAATGAACTTTCAGAAGACAAAAGTGATGTTCAATGCTTTTACAAGAAATGAAGATTTATCGATTGATGGAGAAAAGCTGGAGATAACAGACACGTACGTTTATCTTGGACAGCAGATATCAAGTGAGGGTCACATTGATGAAGAAATTAATCGGC
This sequence comes from Macrothele yani, assembly GCA_039090855.1. Taxonomy (NCBI): domain Eukaryota; kingdom Metazoa; phylum Arthropoda; class Arachnida; order Araneae; family Macrothelidae; genus Macrothele; species Macrothele yani. The sequence goes on from CM077004.1 coordinate 49,514,187, forward strand.
GTACAAAACTTGCCTGGAGAGCTTTTGGAAGAAACAGCATAAATTTCAAGAGCAATATGCCATTATGTCTTAAAAGAAAAGTGTTTGATCAATGCATCCTTCCAGTGCTTACGTATGGTGCAGAGACGTGAACCTTAACTAAAAGAGACATACAAAGGCTGCAGACAACTCAAAAAAGCATGGAGAGGTGCATACTTGGTGTAACTAGGAGAGATAAGAAGAGGAACTCGTGGATCCGAAAAATGACAAGAGTGGAAGACATCATGATCAGAGTTAAATCCCTGAAATGGCAATGGGCTGGACATACTGCCAGAAGGACAGATCATCGATGGACAGCCGAAATTTTAGATTGGATTCCAAGGGACAGGAAAAGACCCAGAAGAAGACCACATGGGAGATGGGTGGATGAAATTCGAAAGTATGCAGGGGAGACATGGAGGAGACTGGCACAAGACAGACCGTTGTGGAGGAAACTTGGGGAGACCTTCGTCCAGCAGTGGATTGATAATGGTTGACAATGATGATGATGATGAATATATCATCATCATCATCATTGTCAACCATTATCAATCCACTGCTGGACGAAGGTCTCCCCAAGTTTCCTCCACAACGGTCTGTCTTGTGCCAGTCTCCTCCATGTCACTCCCGCATATTTACGAATTTCATCCACCCATCTCCCATGTGGTCTTTTTCTGGGTCTTTTCCTGTCCCTTGGAATCCAATCTAAAATTTCGGCTGTCCATCTATGGTCTGTCCTTCTGGCAGTATGTCCAGCCCATTGCCATTTCAGGGATTTAACTCTGATCATGATGTCTTCCACTCTCGTCATTTTTCGGATCCACGAGTTCCTCTTCTTATCTCTCCTGGTTATACCAAGCATGCACCTCTCCATGCTTCTTTGAGTTGTCTGCAGCCTTTGTATGTCTCTTTTAGTTAAGGTCCACGTCTCTGCACCATACGTAAGCACTGGAAGGATGCATTGATCAAACACTTTTCTTTTAAGACATAATGGCATATTGCTCTTGAAAATTATGCTGTTTCTTCCAAAAGCTCTCCAGGCAAGTTTTGTACGCCGATTAATTTCTTCATCAATGTGACCCTCACTTGATGTCTGCTGTCCAAGATAAACATACGTATCTGTTATCTCCAGTTTTTCTCCATCAATCGATAAATCTTCATTTCTTGTAAAAGCATTGAACATCACTTTTGTCTTCTGAAAGTTCATTTTTAATCCCACTTCTTTACTCTTGTCAGCAAGTTCCTGGATCATACTCTGCAGCTCTGATGGGGTAGTTGCAAAAATGACTACGTCATCAGCAAAACGAAGGTGGGTTAGATAATCTCCATTAATCTTTATCCCTTTGTTTTCCCAGTTCAGTGATTGAAAGACATTTTCCAATGTCGCATTAAAGAGCTTCGGAGATATGGTGTCACCTTGTCTCACTCCCTTTCCAATTTTTATGTGTGTTGTATTTTCAAACAGCCGAATCTTTGCACTTGCATTTTCATAGATGTTATTAATAATATTAATGTATGCATCTTCAATACCGCAGGATTTCAGAGCCGTGGTAACTGCTGATGGTTTCACCGAATCAAAGGCTTTTGCATAATCGATAAAAGCCATGCACAATGGAAGTTCATATTCCCTCGCTCTTTCAATTAGTTCTCTCAGTACATGGATATGATCTATTGTGCTGTAGCCACTCCTGAATCCAGCTTGTTCTCTCGGTTGAGCCATGTCCAGTGTTACCTTCAAGCGGTGTGAAAGAACTTTAGTGAAGATTTTATAAACCACTGATAGGAGGCTGATAGGTCTGTAGTTCCTGAGATCCTCAATGTCACCTTTTTTATGTAGCAGGATCATTGTAGCATTGTTCCAATCCTCAGGAATCTTCCCTTCATTAAGGCATCGAGTGAAAATTTGGGCGAGTACTGTTTCAATTTCTCCACTTGCTTCTTGTATAATGTCTATAGTAATTCCATCTTCTCCTGGAGCTTTCCCCCGCTTCATGTTCTTGATTGCATGAGCAACTTCTGCTGGGAGGACTGGAATAACTCTGGTACCTTTCATGATGTCTGGAGTACATGTATCATCCCTTTCATATAATTTGGAGTAGAAATCTTTCACTCTTGTCAAAATTTCGCCTCTATTTCTTGTTATAGAACCATCTTCTTTTCTCAGAGCCATAATCTGTTTTCTTCCCTTACTGAGATGTCCCTTTGCTATCTTTAGGCTTTGGTTGTTTTCAATTGCTTTCCTCACTAGCTCACAGTTGAATTTCCTTACGTCTTCAGTGATACTTTTTCGTGCTGTCTTGCATAGCTCTATATATTACACTTTGGAAGTCACATCTTCTTTAGTTGTCCTCATCTCTCTTCTTTTTGCTTCAACATTTTGGTTTTTCCTGATAATTTGTTTACATGCAACTTGTTCTTAGACCCAGCTAATTTTGTTGCTGTTTCCATAAGAGCTTTGGTTACTTTTCTGTTAACTTCCGAAATATCCACTTCTTCCGATGTTAGGCCTTCTAAAGCAGAGAATCTGTTCTTCAGTTCCAACTTGAAAGTATTACGGTGTTTTTTAAGGTTGGTTATGTCAATACATTTTGTTTGTCTTATGAGCTTGCCACGTTCAAGTTTAGTGTTGAGGTGCATCTTACATCTCACCAATCTATGGTCACTACCTGTGTTGAACTTGTTTAGCACACTGCAGTCTTCGATGACGAATTTTTTGTTACACATAATAAAATCAATTTCACTTGTCGTCCCAATTGGATGTCTCCATGTCCATTTCCTGTGTGGCTTTTTCTTGAAAAAGGAATTCAAGATGAAAAATCCTTCTGCCTCTGCAAACTCAACGAGAGTATTTCCACGCTGGTTTCTGTTGCCGTGACCGAATTTACCTACTGAAGTTTCATTCTGTTGCCGGTGCCCTATTTTTGCATTGAAATCTCCCATAATTATCTTCAAGTGCTGCTTACCTTTATTATTTAGATGACGAATTTCCTCATAAAATTCTTCAATTTCTTCTTCAGGATGACTTGTGGTGGGTGCATAAGTTTGAATAATCTGAGCCTGGTATCTTCTCGATAGTTGGATAACGAGTCGTGCAGCTCTGTCAGAGGAACTTTCAACTTCTACCATTTTATCCTTCAGTTTCTTGTTTATTATAAATCCAACACCACTAGTTCTGCCAGTATCTGTCCCTCGATAATAGAAGAGATGTCCACTTTTCAGTTCAATGAGATCTTCTCCTTTTCTCCTTACCTCACTTAGCCCGACGATGTCCCACTTGATCTTTTGTAGTTCCTCTTCCAATTCAAGAAGCCTTGAATCAGAAGATAGGGAGCGTCCGTTGTAGGTAGCCAAGGTCAGCATCAAATGGCAGCCTAGTCCGGTCCTCCGGGGATTCTTAGCACCCTCTGCCTTCATGTCGCACTGGCCGCTGCCTTGGCCAGGTACATTCCAGCTGCCGGAGACTGAGGGCCAAGATTTAAGTTGTAGAGTCATTTTGGAGGTGTTTGGCCATAACTCACCACGCTGGCCAAGCGGGTTGGTGAGTGTGGGATAGCATTTCCTCTGATCCCGATGGTATAGTTATACCGCTATTTGCGGTCGTCAGAGCCCCTTTAGTGGGAACAGGATGCACCACGAGAAGGCGGGGTTGACATTTGTCAAGGAGAGGCTGTGATGTTACGCATCACCTATATATATATATATATAGCCAGTGCCGTTAATGCCCACCAGATGGAGACGTCTCAGTAGCTGAACCCATCTTACGGATTTATGATGTCAGAAGCTGACTTAAAAATACACATAGCACCGTGGATTGTTGGCCACCGTGGTGTAAAGTTAGCGCGCTCATCTAGTTATCGAGAGTTCCGTGGTTCAATTTCACGGCGGCGGCTGAAAAACAGTTTTTCGGTTGCAATGTGTTTCTGGAACGTGGAAAGAGCGATGTATTTATTTATTTACTGATGCCACGTATTTGGAAGATTTTCACCAGGTTTGAACTTTACTCAAAGGAAAATGACTGATTTTTGATATAATTATGGTTATGTTTTAGAAAGTATTAAGTGCCCCATGCTATAACTTAAAGTTAGTTTTATCGATGTGCGAATTTTCATCCTTAGGAATACATTAATTGCGAAGAAATTATGTAAAGAAGTTTTATCATTGGAAACATAAGGCAGAGATTTTCGGTGGAACCATCTTAATCAGGCCTTGGTTATAGCTGCTTCTGACATAGACACACAGACATTACCTTTTATTATTATTGTAGATATTTAATTTGACGATGTAAATTATTTCTAATTTTCTTGTAAAAAGACTTCGCATTATAACATTATATCAGAAGTTTCGGTTTTGTTTGTGGTAACGTTTTCAAAATTCAAATGTGTTTCGATTTAATCAGTCATTGGTTGGCGGGCAAATTGTATTCTGTCGGCACTGGAAATAGCAGCTGTCTTGAGTAATTATTTCAACAGACGACACAATGCAATTATGCTCTTGTACAATCTTTACGCTTTAGAAATAATTCAAGTTTCTGCTGACTCAAGCGCTCAACAAAATCCAAACTTCGTAAATTGTTTTATTCCTACTTCCGTGACAACCAGGGAAATCCTCCACAATTTCCTGGAAACAAATGTAGGTGTCGCTACTAGTTAATCTCTATTACCTCACGTAAAAATTCTGGCCGTGGCAAGCTTTCGGTCACTTGGGTGAAAGAAAGCTGCGTATCTGTTGAAGCGCATTTTTAAAGGCGTTAATACACGAGGAGAAAACATTCGCGCTTTGCCCGGTTTTAATATTTCGACTGACGTCTCATGCAAGAATTATTTCCCTGAAGTAATTTGTATAATGATTTTCTCCTTTGAAGTGACAGAAGGAGAAGAACCTTGCTTAACATATTTTTACTCCTGAGGAGTTTGAGTTATGGAAATTCCTCCTAAAAGTACACTACACTCATTTGATTTTCTTGTCAGAAGTTTGTTTGTTGTTTGCGTTAAGCATTCATCCTTTTCAAAAATGTAAAATAACATATTTAGCCGTCTCGTGAAACATTACTGACTTCATAAATAATGGAGAGCGGCTGAGAATCTGCAGACGTGCAAGAAATTCAACTGTAAATTTTTAATAACAGGTTTACCATGAGATCTGACAAAAAGGGGAAATAAAGTATTTGCTTGCGGCGAAAAATGTACACTTCTTAGCCACTGAAATAAGAGCACGCCCGGTAACACAGGATTTCAGGATTTTTTAAAAAGGGGCGCAGTTATTTTAGTTTTTTTTTCATATATATATATATGTGTGTGTGTGTATATTAACCCTGGTGAATCTGTAAAAACAGGAATCTTTCGGTGACGGATGTTGAACTCTCATCTCCTCGCTACGGGGTGAGTTACTCTCCCAACTAAGCTACACCGACGGAATCTGCAGATTTGTCGTCTTGACACGTGTTTCACCTCGGTAGTACGTCACAAATCCACGATTTTTTGAAAGAAGGGGCACCGTTTTCTGCACACCCCCACACGTAATATCGTCATTATCAACCATTAGCAATCCACTGCTGGGGGAAGGTCTCCCCAAGTTTCTTCCGCAACGGTCTGTCTTGAGCCAGAATCCCCCATGTCGCTCCGGCATGCTTTTGCATTTCATGCACCCAATTCCTACGTGGTCTTCTACTGGGTCTTTTCTTGTCGCTAGGTATCCAGTCTAACATTTCGGTTGTCCATCATTAGTCCGCTCTTCTGACAATATGTCCAGCCCATTGCCATTCCATGAAATTTAACTCTGATCACGAAGTCTTTCGCACGTGTCATTTTCCTTATCCACGAGCTCCTCTTCTTATATTTCCTTGTTGCACCAAGCATGCGTATTTGCATGTTTCTTTCAGTTGTCTGCAGCCGTAGTATATCTTTTTGGTTGAAATCCAAGTCTCCGCTCCGAACATAGAAACGGAAATGATGCATTGATTAAACACTTTTGTTTTAAGACATGATGGTATATTGCTCTTGAAAATTGTACTGTTTCTTCAAAAAGCTATCCAACCAAGTTTTATAGGCCGATTAATTTCTTCATCAATGTGACCCTCGCTTGATATGCTGCCCAAGGTAGGTATCGGTTATCTCCAACTTTTACCCATCAATCGATAAATCTTCATTTCTTGTAATAGTCTTGTACATCAATTTTGTTTTCCGAAAGTTCATTTTTAATCCCACTTCTTTACTCTAGTCTAGTCAGCAAGTTCCTGAATCATACTTTGCAACACTGAAGGGGTGCATGAAACAGAGAATATATATACATATGTAAAACCTGTTTGAGACGGAATCTGCGTAAAACGGAAACCTGCCCAAATCGGAACTTTTCTTTTTTAGCTCGATATATGATGACCTGAACATCAGAAAACAAATTCACATTAAATTGCTTCATTTTTCCCAGTATCCCATCACCAAACCATAGTAAGTTTCAAGCATGTCAAAACCTTAGGTCTGGTTATAACAAGCATGCACCTCTTCAATATGCAGCCCCTATTTTTGAATACATATAAAATATATATAGCATTCCATTTTTATATAGATGTATACAGTATAGTCAAAAATATATTTTTTTTTTGCTTAGGTCTCTTCTTAATAGAATGTGAATTCTGAATTTTCATAACTGCTGCGTTGCGCGTTTTGATCTTCAGGTTACTTTGCAACTTTCGTTTTAAATTCAAAAGTTTTTCCTTAGTTTTCAGCTTTGCTCTTCAGTATATGATATATATATATATATATATATATATATATATACTTTCGAATTTCGTCCACCCATCTCCCATGTGGTCTTCTTGTGGGTCTTTTCCTGTCCCTTGGAATCCAATCTAAAATTTCGGCTGTCCATCGATGATCTGTCCTTCTGGCAGTATGTCCAGCCCATTGCCATTTCAGGGATTTAACTCTGATCATGATGTCTTCCACTCTTGTCATTTTTCGGATCCACGAGTTCCTCTTCTTATCTCTCCTGGTTACACGAAGCATGCACCTCTCCATGCTCTTTGAGTTGTCTGCAGCCTTTGTATGTCTCTTTTAGTTAAGGTCCACGTCTCTGCACCATACGTAAGCACTGGAAGGATGCATTGATCAAACACTTTTCTTTTAAGACATAATGGCATATTGCTCTTGAAAATTATGCTGTTTCTTCCAAAAGCTCTCCAGGCAAGTTTTGTACGCCGATTAATTTCTTCATCAATGTGACCCTCACTTGATATCTGCTGTCCAAGATAAACGTACGTGTCTGTTATCTCCAGCTTTTCTCCATCAATCAATAAATCTTCATTTCTTGTAAAAGCATTGAACATCACTTTTGTCTTCTGAAAGTTCATTTTTAATCCCACTTCTTTACTCTTGTCAGCAAGTTCCTGGATCATACTCTGCAGCTCTGATGGGGTAGTTGCGAAAATGACTACGTCATCAGCAAAACGAAGGTGGGTTAGATAATCTCCATTAATCTTTATCCCTTTGTTTTCCCAGCTCAGAGACTGAAAAACACCCTCCAATGTGGCATTAAAGAGCTTCGGAGATATGGTGTCACCTTGTCTCACTCCCTTTCCAATTTTTATGTGTGTTGTATTTCCAAACAGCCGAATCTTTGCACTTGCATTTTCATAGATGTTATTGGAGGAGACTGGCACAAGACAGACCGTTGTGGAGGAAACTTGGGGAGACCTTCGTCCAGCAGTGGATTGATAATGGTTGACAATGATGATGATGATGATATATATATATAACCTCCCATTTTTGTATATGTGTGTGTATGTATGTATGTATGTATGTATACTGTACATATGGCCTCCCCTTGAGAAAAGCGATGGCACGATATCGCAGGTTTCAAGTCTACCGCAAATCATGGTTGAAGTAACTCCCAGTAGAAAAAGGAATTTTCATTCATTCCAGACGTCATGTGAGAGGAACATAACACATTTTTTCGAAGAACGTAAAGGCCAGTAAATTCATTTTTACGTTCAGGCGCTAATGTGAAATTCAAATGCTTTCTCTGCCTGTGGTGCAACTCGAAGCCACATCCTCCTGCTCCGGATCCCAATGCTTTCCCAATGATGCACACTGACAAGGGCTTATCGCTGTCATTTTCCGTCTTATACAGTATATATCCCTAGAGAAAGACGGGAGCATGAAATTGCAGGTTTTGAGTCTGCCGCAAACCATGCTTGAAGTAACTCTCCGTAGAAGAAATTCTCACAATTTCCAGACGATGTGTGGAAGAAACATCACACATTATTTCGAAGAAATCCTAACGGCTAGTAGGTCCATTATTACGTTCGGACGCCAATATGAAATTTCGAACCCTCTCTGTCTCTCTCTCTCTCTCTCTCTCTCTCTCTTTCTGATACAACCTTTCCAGCGAAATGACTGAAAGATACCTAAGTTCACAGACTTTTTGTATGCGAAAAACCTTAATTTTCAGAAATCTTTCCGCAATTCTTTTCTTCTATTGACGGTAAATTCCGTCGTTTTTAAGATGCGTTAACGGAAAATCCTGAATTTTCAGAAACCTTTCCGCAATTCCTTTCGTATATCAACGGAACAATTCTGTTCTCACTTTTTTCCATATCCTTATGAAAAAATATTCTTGTAATAAGAGCGATTCGCTGAAATACTTGAGGTTTGATTACCTGTTAAATTTCAATCATCTGTCGAATGATCTGATTTTGAAGTTCTGTAACGAGATCTGATATTGTAGATAGCATATCACATGAATTTTGATTATTGTGGCACAAAATATTTCTTCTGTTCCCCATTTTGTGCACCAGCTATTATATATTGTGTTACCGTAAGAAACCGGGTACTTAAATTATTGAACAGGTGATTGTACTATGTCTATGAACCATTTTGTGGAGTCCTTAAGACAAAGCTGCATCTTAGAGCCATCAAGAGTAAATTTTATATTCAGAAGGTTTGTGAAATAATACTATGAAACAGTACATTTCATTTTTTCTTAAAGATAATTGAAAGTAATTGTCGGTTTAAAAAGATCTCAAGTATCAAAGCATTCTGTTGCTTCAAAAAATCACGATGAAAGCATATTTAATTTGTGATAAGTACCTCTACAGAAAAAATAAAACTATTACAAACGTATTCAAAAAAATAATAAGCTCCGATATAAAATAAAACAACTAAATCACTCGCGCAGTTGGAGCTGTATCGTGAATGTTAGCATGATGTCCGAATCTTTTTGGCTCAGTGGTTAAAACCCGCGGTTTCTGTTGAGCCAACCCAAACGACATCAGTTCGAGACCCATCTGCGCGAAAGGATTCTCTTGCGTAAAGGCTGAAAAATTCAGCGTCTTCGATTTTGCGAAATTTCTGTATGAATACGGAATTACTGACTACGAAGAATCTTTGAAAATACTGAATTTAAAAAAAAATACTAGTAGGCTCAGTTCTGATTGAGTCGTCAGTTTGGAACGTACGACTTGCGGATCGGAGAGTTTAAATGAGCTAGTCGAGTATTGTTTCAAAGCGCTTATTTAATTTGTTATAGCCAACACAGGTCTATGATATAAAAAGCAGTTTACATAATTTTTACAAATAATGTTGTATACATTGCGAACACAAAGTAGATCGATACACGAAATACCCAATATGGTGCTCTGTCTTCTTGGCTTTCTTACATCCCTCATCACTTGTTCTTGCCTCTCGTTTTTGATTTTCTCCTCTTTTGCTTGCGTTTCTTCTGCGAATTCCGCGGCATTGTCAAAAATGTTAACCCGTTCACACGAAAACATTTTTTTTTATTTAAGTTTAATCTACGATATGTCCTTTATATAATTGAATAGATCTCGTCGAGAGCTTTAGAACGATACCACGGTTGTCCATGTAAACCGCGATATTATCAAACGTGTTCACCGGTTCACAAGATAACAATTTGTAAAACGTTCAGTTCAAACCACAGCAAAATGTTCTTGGCATATTTGAATAGATCTCGTCGAGAGCTTTAAAACGATACCACGCACAGTCGTGCTGCGCTCACGGTTGCCGAGATAGACTGAGTCAAACGCGGCGGCACCCCCAAAAATATTGGATCATCTCCCCCGCGCACAGGTAGCGTCGCGCGCACGATGTATTGCGCAGTACGCGAATTGGACTCCATGCTGTTTACGAATATTCTAACACGATTGGTGTACGGCACGTATTTTTAACGCTATAATGATTTCAATTGGAACCTATTTTTGTCACAGGCTGTCGGCCGTAAGTCGCCTCATACTATCCACGGAGTTAGACGTAGTCCCACCTCGAAAAATGAGAATTCTTAAAAACGGAAATGTCTTTAAAAGACGGATACCTACCGGCAACTTTGCTGCACGTTATATTTTCAGAAATTTTCCGTGAATTCACACCACTTACATTTTTTACAGTGTAGGTTTGGAGCAACGCTCCTTAATATTTCCTAGTTTAGAAGAACACAAGCATTTGATTGATCTGCACATATCGTCATTACAAACGGAGCAGGGTTCCTCATAATTAAATATTAAATGGTTCTTCTTCATGCACCTTTCTTACGGACAAACGTGTGTCAAGTGTTCGAAAGCAGCAGAAATTTAGCGGCATTCGTAATGCTTTCGAACGTAGGCTGACGTGCGACGAAAGAGAAAAAATTGGAGCAATGCTCCTTCATCTTCATAACGATGATCCTGTTGCGTGACAACAATCCATTGCAGTGGGGAATGAGATGATTCTTGTGACTAACATGGGAGATTTTTTCCGTGGTTCCAATATTTTTCACATACTTCCTGAATCTCTACTTCCGCAACCCGAAATGGTATGTCTGTTAACATTACACGGATACTCTATTCTCTTTAATCAAAGAGCGGGAAATTCGGCATCAGCTTTCGCAGGGTTATCTCTGATTTTCTTATTAAAATCACTCTTTTTGAAAACGGAACATACACATCCTCATGAAAAGTCAAACTTAGGTCAAAATTAAAAAAAAAAAAAAAAAAAAAATTAACAAACCACGTGACGATAAAAACGTATGCACCGCACGTATTGAACTCCGACAGTCCACCCGGACAGGGGGTGGATTGGCCCTCTGAGACATTTCCCGGTGTACCACTCGAGAAATGGGTCACTTTCTCGTACTCCTTTTTAGCACGTCTTTCATAAAAAACGATCGTGCTTATAGTATCACTTTGTCCGTCCTTCTGTCCGTCTGTGCACATTATATCTCTGAAACTATTAGTCCGATTTGAACATTCTTTTTGCATTGGAAAGCTGGAAGTGCGGGAATTATGATCCTTGCATCCCGTTCCCCCCCCCCAATGGACAACTTCGCCGCTTGAGGACATAAACGCAGATGATATCGAATGCAAAATACATTTTATTCCAGACATTTGACGTGGACCAGGAACATCAAACAGAGGTCATCGCTCTTTCCACGTTTTATAAGTGAGTCACGGAAAAATTCTCATTGGCCGACACGGGAATCGAACCCAGGGTCTTCTAGTTACGCGCCGGATATGCTTCCACTGCACCACAGCGGCCTCGAATTCCTCCAGACTCACACACACTAACTGCCATGTTTAGCAGGTTGCTTCTTGGAGCCCCGCACAATGCTGGGGATTCACCAAAGATGGTCAGCAGCAACTGAACAATAATTAGATGAATAATTAATACAGACATTTGACGTGGACCAGGAACATCAAACAGTGGTCATAGCTCTTTCCACGTTTTATAAGTAAGTCACGGGAAGATTCTCATTGGCCGCCACCGGGAATCGAACCCAGGGTTTTCCAGTTACGCGCCGGATATGCTTCCACTGCACCACAGCGGCCTTATAAAACGTGGAAAGAGTGATGACCTCTGTTTGACATTTTATTCCATATAAGCACACTGGACAAAAAATTAGTCACACCTGTCAGAACTTACCTAATAACGGGTGACGGCGCCTCTTGCCTTGATAACAGCATGAATCCGGTGTGGTAGAGACTCCACTAGGTTGTGATGTATTGAACATTAATATGCAGCCACTCGTGCATCCAATTGGTCCCGAACTTCCGCCGGAGTACGTGGGTGTCTATTCCGGCGTTTCACCTTCTGATCCAAATGATCCCACAGATTTTCAATAGGATTTAAACCTGGGAATTTGGCGGGCCAGTCGAGGTGAGACAGTGTTGCTGATTGTTCGTCGTGTCACTCAGTCACACTTTTAGCCCTCTGCACACGGCTATTGCGTCTTGGAAGACAGGAGTGGCGATGTGATGCTGCTCCTTAAGATGTAGGGGCAAACGGCAACACTTCGTCATTCAGAATGCGGAGGTAGGCATGCTGGTTTTCATTTATCGTCACTGAAACTAGAGGGTCCATTTCGTGGTATAAAGAACTTCCCCAAAACATCACAGAAGCCCCTCCAGCTTGAACAACACTTTCGACCCAATCAGGATTAAAGGCTTCATTGGGCGGGCGATGCATTCGTCGCTTTCTATCATTGGAGTACAGACAAAAAAAACGAGACTCATCAGACCAAATTAGTCGTTTCCAGTCCTCCACAATAACGTTTTGATGCCTCTGAGCCCATTGATAACGTGTGACTTTGTGACTTGCTGTTAAAAGAGGCCTCTTTCCTGGTACTGTGTTCCAGATGTCCATCGCATGCAGTTTTTGTGGCAACGTCCTTTCCGAAATTGGTTGGAGAGGGCTTTCATTGACTGTTTAGAGCAACTGTTGTCTGGCAGTTACTAGGCATGGAACATGGCGGCGGTCCCTGATGGTGAAAATCGTTTTCCGGTCACAGTTACGTCGCCGATTTTCAGTTGACTGCGAATTACACGACTTTTTGTAGGCCCGCTAGACAGTATGCTTCGGCACACCAACAAATTGGGTAACTGGATTCACTTTGTGTCCGTGGGCACGGCCAAACACTATGGTTCCTTTTTGCCACTCAGTCACGTCTGTCTTACTACCCATATTGCAGACGAAATTCAGCACACACGTTGCTCTTCACCACTTCACGGGACAGAAATGATCCTGTGGACCACGTCAGTGCTATTTATCTCCCAACAATGCTCTCACGGCGCCCTCTGTGCAAACCGGTAACTTCCTACTGTCATTTCTGTTAGAGGTGACTATTTTTTTGTCCGGTATGCTTATTTACTTCTAAATATCCGATTGAAAAAATTATTTTTCCTTTCGATGCCATTTGTATCAAAGTTTATTTTAGGTACTGTCTCCTTTTCAAGTAATGAACGCTAGCTATATAAATAACGCCGTCTCTGCACGATGCGATGCCGCATCGTGCAGAGACGGCGATTAGAGAGACGGCGTTATTTATATACCTAGTGATCTTAGCACGAAGTATCACAATTTGGAGAAGGAATGAACAGATTTTCCGCTAGGTAAATTGCGTTTTCCCCGATATCTCTTCTTCTAAAAGCCCGATTTGAAAAATTCTTTGTGCATCGGATATGTTTGCATATAATTTCTAACTTTTGGTAAAGAATGGTTTGGCCACCAAGGGGCGTAAGTGTTTATTTCTGCTTCTGATGTATTTGCAGCAAAATCTGAGTTTCTAAAAACTCGATTGAAAAAGTCCGATGCCACTGACCTCGAAAAACCTTTTGAGGATACCTCCTGCTTAAAATAGTGCATAATTTTCCCGCGAGGGTCGTATATCTTATTTTTGACAACATCTTTGCGCCTAACAGTCCGATGTGAAGAATTCTTTCTTTGTTGGAGAGCGTTTCCGGTGCGAAATGTTTCTTTTATAATTTTAGAAATTTGTAACTCACAAATGTGCCACTATGGGTCGTAAATTCACGTTTCCTTTTACAGCAACATGTGCGGACCAAAAACCGTACTGAATATTTTTTTCAGTCTAACTATAAAAAATATTTGTCTATATTTTCTTCCCAGTATAATTCACAATTTCGCTGCTAGGGGTGCAGATGTTTTATAATTCTTTTAACACCGAATGCTATTTATCTTGTGGAATGCTATAGGTTAATATTTGAGGACTTTTGTGGTTCGCAGTTCTGTCGCTTTGTGGTGTTTGCGTACTTCTGTTTGCAGCTGTGTCTCCGCTTCTAAAAACCTACTGAGAATTTTTTTTGTTATTTTAATTACTTTAAGTCATTCTCTACAATAAAGATGGGGAGCATTATCCTCTTTAAATGATTCACAGCTTTCACGCTGGGGAGCGTAAAAGTCAAAACAATTTTCTCCCTATCTCTGCTTCCAGGAGACGTATTTGGAAAGTACTTTTTTTTATTAGCATAGCTTTTACCATGAAGAATATGTTTCGCCTATTCTCAACTTTTCCACTGCGCAAAATTCTTCCGCTAGAAGGAGTAGAGTTACATCATGTTTCCTTCTGTATTTCTTCTTTTATCTGTTCTATTTGAAAATCTCTTTGTCTCTAATACCTTCCGTCTGCTATGAGAAACTTTTTTGAGCGCCATTTGTTAACCTTCGTAACATACTTTTTTTGTCGTTTGTGGAAGTAAGTACCTGTTTCTATTTCTGGATATTTTATTGATTCTAGAAATCCGGTTGATTTTTTTTTTAACCGGTTCTATTGACTTTGAATAACTTTGATAGATTTCATTCTCTTCGGAAAGGATTCGAAAGACGTGCTCATTACATCCGAAAATTCGGTGTCATCTTTCTTGTTTCTGGAGTTTCTGGAATAAATAAATAATTATTACAGTACTTATGAATAATAATCGTTTCCCTTTTAGTTGGGTTTTTTTTCTGCCTGAACCTTTTTTTCCTTAAAAGAAATGTTTCCTTCAATGAATATGTTGGACATTTTCTCTGAAATTGCATAGAAAAGTTATTTGTACTTATGTAAAATTCCCTTACCACTAAGAAAATGTACATTTTGTTAAAAACATTGTACTGTAGAAAATTTCTTTTATTTTTATCCCCCTCCCCCTTCCCATTAACAAAATTTTGTAGAGTCTTTTTTGGGTGGTCATCTTCTATAACAGGAGAACAAAGTCTGCTTTGTGCTGTGTGACTGAATGAAATCAACTGCTGGTATATAGTTTCTTTTATCTTTTATTGCTGTACTTAAGTATATTTTTGTGAACACTTTATGTCCAATGTATGAGTGATCGGTTCACAAGCCTAAAACAACAAAGGTTGCAACGCTGGTATCCAGGGTTGGATTGGCAAGTCGCGCGCGCACATGATCGCGCAGTAAGCCGCTCCTGGAGCGATTTTTTTTTTCAATCGCATTCTCCGAATTTGGTAAGCAATACGTTTTCTCATAACTTTTTGAGTGAGTGTTTGTGTAGTTTCAGACCGCTGGTGAAAGTTTTTCAGACTGACATCTCTTGAAATTATATTATGCCAACCAAAGATTTATGTAACTCTGAATGTGAGATGTTCTTCCGCCCCCACATTCCATCGCTAGGTTGCTGATGCTCAGTATGGAGTTTCAGCTCTGACTCTTTCATTCTCCTACACTCCGTAACGTCTGTTGCGGAATGCAGTTATGACTGTCTAACTTACTCACATTCCCCTTTTTCTATAAACTAACATTACCCATCTGCAGGTGCGGTGTCTGCTACCGGCGCCTGACAAGCAAAACTACATGTAAAGACCTGGCGCGCAAGATTTCGTGATTCATACGTAGGTTAAAGCTCAAAGTGCCACTTACAGTAGATTCAATTTTCAGTCCGCAGACTCAGAGACGTCAATCGCGGGCTCGTGGCAATGGCATATTATGTGTCAGACGTTCGAAATTTTAATCTGTTTACTTTTCTTGCAAGCATTAGATGCTTACTTTTCTCTAAATATGCGCAGTTAGGATAGGCAAGTGTCAGTGTTAACATAATTAATAACAAAAAAAATCTATATATATATATACACTATATTGACAAAAGTCATTGGACACCCTTCAGAAGAAAATGAACGGATCCGCTGCGTTGTTAAGATGCGCGGTACAGCTCCAAACAGTGCAAAACAAGCCTGCAGCTGACCACGATCATATCGCACTGTGAGGTTGAGTAAAAATGTCGCGGCGGGAGAGAACTGACTTTGAGAAAGGAAAGATTGTTGGGTGTTATACCGTATTAGTGGGTTATCCATAAGAGAAACCGAGAGGCGTTTAAACATACCCAAGTCAATTGTTTTGGAAGTACTGAATACGTGGAAGACACATGGCATGCCTGAAGCAGCAAAACGTACCGGCAGACCAGAAAAATCAGGGATAGAGGACATCGAAGCCTCACGAGAGTTTCTACAGCTAATCTACTGAGTACTGCACAAAACCTCAGTGTACAGGTGAGTAAAAATGCTGGAATCTCGGTATGTACACATACCATTCGCAGAGAACTTCATTCCATGGGTTACAGTAGTCGAGCGGCTGCTCATAAGCCTTTCATGTCCACTCGGAATGCTACTCGTCATTTAGCATGGTGTAAAGAACATTTATCGTGGACCGTAGATCAATGGAAACGGGGCCTATGGACTGATGAATCCAGATACACGATCCATCAGTCTGATGGCCGTGCGTGGGTATGGCGGCAGCGGGGGGAACGCTATTTACCACAGTGCACTGTTCCTACGGTCAAGTTTGGAGCTGGCAGTGTACTCGCGGGGGATGTTTTTCGTGGTATGGTCCCGGCCCATTGGTTATCGTGGACAAACCTGTTAACCAGTACGTCCACATCAATATTCTGGACAATTATGCCCTACCAACTATGTGGCAATACTATGGAACCGAGCCTTGTTGTTACCAGCAGGATAATGCACCGAGCCATAAAGCAAGGACTTTTACTGCGTGGTTTGACGATAATTCCGTATCGTGTGTGGACTGGCCAGAACAGAGTTCTGATGTTAATCCCATACAGCACCTGTGGGATGAATTAGAGCGCCGCATAAGAAGTTTGAAAGCAAGGCCTACTACTAAGCAACAGTTAGTGGCAGCATTGTGTACTGAATGGAAGCGCATACCTATCGCTGTGTTCCAAAACCTTGTCGAAATCATGCATGCGTTAAGACCAAAAGTGGACCTGCGCCGTACTAATGTATATCAATAATGCTATGTTGTGTTTCTCTTCTAGGGGTCCGGTGATTTTTGTCAACTTCTACCTCTTTACTTTCTTATGCTGCTACGATCTAGTAATTTAACCATACCACATCGGTCTTCGCTTGGTATAACAAGGACCGGACCACGTCTCACAGCTGCCTTTGGCGCTTCGCATGGATTTATTTCTTTCGTTCTGTTTTTTAATTGTTTTAATTTAGATACCCATTCTTATTTTATATACAGTATATATATCATCATCATTGTCAACCATTATCAATCAAATGCTGGACGAAAGTCTCCCCAAGTTTCTTCTATAACGGTCTGTCTTGTACCAGTCTCCTCCATGTCACTCCCGCATACTTTCTAATTTCATCCACCCATCTCCCATGTGGTTTTCTTTTGGGTCTTTTCCTTTCCCTTGGAATCCAGTCTAAAATTTCGGCTGTCAATCGATAGTCTGTCCTTCTGGCAAAATGTCCAGCCCATTTCCATTTCAGGGATTTTACCCTGATCATGATGTCTTCCACTCTTGTCATTTTTCTGATCCACGAATTCCTCTTCTTATCTCTCCTAGTTGCACCAAGCATGCACCTCTCCATGATGCTTTGAATTATCTGCAGTCTTTGTATGTCTCTTTTAGTTAAGGTCCACGTCTCTGTACCATACGTAAGTACTGGAAGGATGCGTTGATCAAACACTTTTCTTTTAAGACATAATGGCATATTGCTCTTGGAAATTATACTGCTTCTTCCAAAAGCACTCCAGGCAAGTTTTATAAGCCGATTAATTTCTTCATCAATGTGACCTTCACTTGATATCTGCTGTCCAAGAAAAATGTAGGTATTGGTTATCTCCAGCTTTTCCCCATCAATCGATAAATTTTCATTTCTTGTAAAAGCACTGTACATCATTTTTGTCTTCTGAAAGTTCATTTTTAGTCCCACTTTTTTACTCTTGTCAGCAAGTTCCTGGATCATACTCTGCGGCTCTGATGGGGTAATTTCAAAAATGACTACAGCATCAGCAAAACGAAGGTGAGTTAGATAATCTCCATTAATCTGTATCCCTTTGTTTTCCGAGTTCAGTGATTGAAAGACATTTTTTTTTATTGGAGGTTTAACGACCACCGTGAGCAACTCAATGGGCTATAAGCAGTCGCCCGTCCCTAATTTAGGGCCACTGGTTCCAGGAAAGGGAGAGAGCCAGTGCCGTAAGACAAACACAACATCCATGCCTGACGGGATTCGAACCCGGACCCCTTACGGACGAATGATCAGAGGCCAGCGCCTTAGACCACTGCGCCACCTGGGCGGCGAAAGACATTTTCCAATGTGACTGTAAATAGCTTGGGAGATATGGTGTCACCTTGTCTCACTCCCTTTCCAATTTTTATGGGTGCTATATTCTCAAATAGCCGAAACTTTGCACTTGCATTTTCATAGATGTTATGAATAATATTAATGTATGCATCTTCAATACCGCAGGATTTCAAAGTCATTGTAACTGCTGATGGTTTCACCGAATCAAAAGCCTTTTCATAATCGATAAAAGCCATGCATAACGGAAGTTCATATTCCCTCGCTCTTTCAATTAGTTCTCCCAGTACATGGATATGATCTTTAGTGATGTAGCCACTCCTGAATCCAGCCTGTTCTCTCGGTTGAGATATGTCCAGTGTCACCTTCAAGCGGTGTGAAAGAACTTTAGTGAAGATTTTATAAACCACTGATAAAAGGCTGATATGTCTATAGTTCCTGAGATCCTCAATGTCACTTTTTTTATGTAGCAGGATCATTGTAGCGTTGTTCCAATTCTCAGGAATCTTCCCTTCATGAAGGCACTGAGTGAAAACTTGGGCGAGTACTGTTTCAATTTCTCCACTTGCTTCTTCTATGATGTCTATGGTAATTCCATCTTCTCCTGGAGCTTTTCCCCGCTTCATGTTCTTGATTGCATGTGCAACTTCTGCTAGGAAGAGTGGAAGAACTCTGGTACTGATACCTTTCGTAATGTTTGAAGTACATGTATCATCCCTTTCATATAGTTTTGAGTAGAAATCTTTCACTCTTGTGAACATTTCGCCTCTGTTTCTTGTTACAGAACCATCTTCTTTTTTCAGAGCCATAAGCTGTTTTCTTCCCTGACTCAGATGTCCCTTTGCTCTCTTCAAGCTTTGGTTGTTTTCAATTGCTTTCCTCGCTAGTTCACAGTTGAATTTCCTTACGTCTTCAGTGATACGTTTTCGTACCGTCTTGCATAGCTCTATATATTCCACTTTGGAAGTCACATCTCCTTTAGTTGCCTAACCAAGGAGGTTAGAAAAAGAGGAGGTGAAGGGATCCGTTTTGAGTGAAGCCAAAACAGATCAGCTGTTTGTGTCCTCTCTCTGAGGTGGTGGGAGTCTGCGCTGCGAGAGTTCGGGAACGTGACGTCACTTCCTGTGGCTTAAGCAGTTTTGCTTAGCGCATGCAAACCAAGGATGGAAAGAAGGAGTATTTCGGACTTCTTATTTCTTAACATTAGGCTTTTGGTTATATTTTAAACATGGTTACTTGCACATGGGCAGTATGCATGGTTACTTGCACATGGACAGTAAGTAGCCATGCGCACTATTCACTTCCGCTAAAATAAATTATTATTTTGTTCAATTTTTTAAAGAAATACCAACACATATTTTCCTGTTTTTTCTGGAAATGTTTTATTGTGGGAATGAATATTTCAGCCTCAATTTTTTTCATGCCTTTATGGGTAGAGCAAGGGTCCGAAAAACCCGTTCAAAATCGCGATTTCCCCATAGAGATATACAGGAGATTCTTAGGTTGGGCGCATTGGCGTAGTTAGCTTATAAAAAGTGGCGTCACGCCAGAAGCACAGGGAGAGGGGCTGTTGCCGCCTCCTCTTACTTCCAACCTCCTTAGGTCTAACCCAAGGTCTAACCTCTTTGCTAACCTCCTTGCGGTAGTTCGATGTGATTGGCAACGGATGGCTGGTGTGAAGTTGGCTCTTCTGTTTCTAGTCGATGAACCCCGTAGAATACCGTGCGTTTTGGGTGTGTCGTCTTTGGCGACAGCGTTCTTGTTTCGTTGCATTTTTGAGACAGCGGCTTGCTGTTTCCTATCTTATTTTCGTTTCTTTGCCTGCTAAGGTTTTACGGGCGGTTGGTTCTTCCCATATCCAAGGTAGGATATTTTACTTTGCATGCTCATGTTTGTTGTGGTCAGTTGATTCGGGGTGGGCCCCAGCTACCGCCGGCAGGAATGGGGGACTCTGATTCCTCTACTCCAGCTAAAAGGATGCGTTCTTCATCGGGTGATGAGCTTCGTCAGATGGGTTGTTTGCTAGTACCAGTTAATGATTTTGTTTGTTCAGTTCAATGGTCTCCTCAGGAATTGCTGCGTAGGGCATTTGCGAGTGGAGTGACTCGTGGAGAAATACTTCTTTCCGCGACTTCTGGGAAGCTACCCAGAGTCCGTCCCATGTTGTTGAAGAGGTTCTTCATGGACAATAATTCAATTCATGACTCGTTTTCATACGTTCAGTTTTTACGTTTGGGTGACTTATTGGTGCGCTCCTCTAATCTCATTTGCTTGCTGGAAATTTGTCAACTTTCTCATTTTCTTCAGGTCCCTGTCAAAACTCAAGTCCTCACTAAGCTTATGACAACGAAGTTTTTAGTTCGAGATGTGGACATTGAAGCCCCTGTAGATGAGATTGCTACGGAATTGTTGGACCGTGGTGTGAACTGTCTTCGTGTTGTTCGGTTCCGACGTTCAGTAAATTCCTCGAGGGTCCGTACCTCTTCGGTCCTAGTGGAAGAACTGGGCTTTACTAACCGTGACGCTATCTATCTGTGGTATTCGAGATGTGCGGTTAGACCCTTCTTGGATTCGCCTAGGCAGTGTAAAAATTGTCAGCGTTATAGACATCTGCTGTCAACCTGTCGTAGTGCCGCTCGCTGTTCTCGTTGTGGTGAAGGACATGACTCTTCGGTATGCTCGGCGTCGAGCTTCCAGTGCGCATTGTGCGAGGGCTCTCATCCTGCTTCTGACACGAACTGCCCAATTTACCTCCAAGAAAAGAGGATACTAGATATTATGGCTACGAAGCATCTCAGCTATCCAGAAGCTCGAGACTTTGTGCGTCAAGTCCACCAGTCCTCATATGCGGCAGCGGTGGCGGCGACACAGGCTCAAACTCCGTATGCTTGCTCCTCGGCCTTCCCTCAGCTTCTGGACATCCTCTCCAAACTCACCAGTAGATTGGACTCATTAACGAATCTTCTTTCATCTCCTTCTTCCCTACATGCTGGTCCCACCTCAACAGCTGCACAGGTACCACAGACTGAAGTTTTGCAGAATCCTACCACTACAGTTGCAGCGAGCCCAGCTTCTTCAGTGCCTGCTGAGAAACCTCCTGACACTGGCCAAAGCGCCGATGTATTCCTGTTATGCGAAGAATCTGTGGTTCCGTATGTGGAGTCGGCTGCGGAATCCGTCAAACTTTCTCACTCCAGAACTTTCTTGTGTCCTCTATGCGTCATGCCCTTCTCTTCTCGTCCAGCCTTGCTGTCTCACCTGAAAGCTCATCGTGACGACGATAAGTTTCTGTGTAGTCTCTGTTCCAAGCGGTTCAAGACGGCATCAAGCCTAGCGGAGCACTTCCCTCTTTGGCCGCTGGTCCAATGGAATGCGCAGTCCCTTCGCTCGAAAAGACCTTATTTCACCGACAGTTCTATTTTTGCTACAGCCACGATCTTGACTATCCAAGAATCCTGGCTATCTCCTGGTATCACTTTTTCCCTCCCAGACCGAACGGTGTATAGAAGTGATCGGGGAGGGGGGTGAGGATCGGGGGTGGCCTCCTTATTGCATTCAGGTCGGATATCTCTTCCAGATTGGTCGACCTTGGATTCGAACGAACAGCTTCTTGCTACGGATATCTTCTCTGGCGAAACCACGCTCAGGATTATTAATTTATACATTCCCTCTCCTCCCTCTGGACGGTCTTGCTTGGACGGATCGAACAACTGCTCACTGATTGTTGTATGGTGGTTCCGGATTTCAACATTCATCACCCTAGCTGGGATTCTGCTTCTCCAAGCCGATGAGGTAATGAGTTCGTGGACTGGCTTTGCTCACAGGATCTTTGTCTCCTAAACTCGGGAGCCCTACCTTTTGCAGGGGGTCAAGTTGCTCGGTCTTGGACCTCACCATGTGCTCTTCTCTGCTGGTTCCTTACTGCTCCTGGTCAGTGGATAGTGATCTCTACGGTAGCACCCATCATCCTGTCATTACAACATTGGCGGCAGGGATGTTTGGCTCCCCTCCCTCTCCTTCACCGGGTCTGCAGCCAGTTACGGGGTCAGTGGCTTGGCCTTCCATTCAGAAGATTATCCGAGATGAGCTTCCTTCCACTCCTGACGGTGTGGCTCTGATCCTGGACCGGATTTCCCAGATTCCCCAAGCTTCTCGTCGGCCCAGCGGTCAGCGTCGACGTTGGTCTCCCTGGTGGGACTTTGATTGTGCTCAGTGGCTTCGCAAGAAACGTCGCCTCCTTCGCTGCGTCAAGTCTTCCGGCTGCCTTTTCGCTTGGACGTTATATCGGCAGGAAGAGCGGAATCTTCGCCACCTCCTCACACTTAGGAGACGTGCTTACTGGAAGGCACAATGCAACGACATCTCGAGGACAGGATTCGTTTTCTCCCTGCTGCGCCGCCTGAAATCTCAGGTTGGATCGAGCCCGGATCCCCTGCTTTTTCGGATTTACGATTCCCTGGTTGCTGATCCGGTGGAGCAGGCTTCGGCGTTTGGTGATCTCTTTTCCACAGCCTCCGACTGTCCGGTGCACTCCTTTTCTATTAACCATGATGACTCTTCCCTAGCGATGGATGCGTTATTTACAGCCGGTGAAGTTGCCAGGGCTATTAATGGATCGCCCCGACGCTGTGCACCCGGTCCTGATGGGTGTACGTACGAACAGGTGAGACGTATAGGCAGGTGGAATTCGTCATGGCTGGTTGACCTCCTTAACCTCTTTTGGTCGGCCGGCGTTTACCCTTCACGCTGGAAGGAGTCCTGGGTGATCCCAATAAAGAAGCCTAACAAATCTGCTCTCTACTTATCATCGTACCGAATGATCAACTTCACATCGGTTTTTTGAAGATCTTGGAGAAAGTCCTGGTCTCTCGCCTAACATACTCTATTCTCTCTCATCAACGGATCAGCAAGCTGCAGTTCGCATTTTTGCCAGGCCTTTCCACATCGGCGTGCCTTCTGTCGATCCAATGTCATCTTCTGGTTGCTTGCTCGAGCTAGACATAATTATGTTTTTCTGGTGTCTTTGGACCTTCAGGTGGCATATGATTCAGTCTGTCATCCTGCTCTCCTGGGTAAATTGGCGTCTCTGGGTGTTCGTGGACGTCTTCACTGTTGGTTAGCTGACTACCTTGCTCTGCGCAGATTTCGCGTTCATTGGTTGGGAACGGTATCATCCTCCTTTCCGCAGTGTCGAGGTGTTCCTCAGGGTAGCTCCATTTCGCCTATCCTTTTTAACTTATACATTGATGATATGGTTGATTGCTGTCATCCGAATGCTCATATGTTCTTATTTGCAGCCGACATTTTTATTGTTTCCGATAGTCCCAAGGCCATCTTAGATAGTCCCAAGGCGGCACTTAGCTATATGCAATCCACTTTGAAATCTATTGTTCAGTGGGCATCTTCCTGGGATTTACGTATCTCTCCTTCTAAAAGCTTCGCGGTTGACTTCTCTCGTAAGCGCCAGTCGCCGGCCCCTACTTTCCGGCTGCGTTCCGACTCAGTGGCCTGGCAGTCCTCCATCAAGATTTTAGGGGTCTGGTTTAACTCCTCCCTGACTTGGTCTTCCCACCTCACGCACGTCAAGAAGTCAGTCTTCCGAGCCTTGCATGCTGTTAAAGTTGTTTGTCATCGCCGGTGGTGTCTTGGCTTCCCCCAACGCTCTTGCTTTTGTCGTTGCTGTGATTCGGCCAATTCTGGAATATGCGGCTCCAGTCCTATTCGCATCCCCACCTATCTCTACGACGCTCTAAAAGTTCTGCTCAACAATGCACTCCGTGCAGCCATTCATCTTCCTAGCTCGACGCCTGTTGCGGTCTTGCGTGCTGAATGTGAAATCGCTAGTGTTCGTTCTCGAATCACCCTCCTGACAGTCCGATTTTTGCACCGCCACCTGTCGATGGGTCAGCGTTCGCCTATCGCTAATATTCTTTTGGAAGAGGACGCCTTGTCATTCTATGTTTGGAGATCCCATGGCTTTCCCCTTGGAATCGTGTCCAGTCGCTTCCGACAGGAGCCGCTTTTCGTCAACAGCGATCTTCTTCAGGCTCTGCCGGCCCTTCCTGTTCCGTCTGCACCCTGCTACTCGATTATCCGCTCGGGTCTCCCTTTTCAGCCCCGATATCTGCATCCGATGCTTCTCAGATATCGCTTTGGGGTGTTCTTGGCCCAGTACTCAGCGTCGCACCACATCATTGCAACTGAAGCTTCGAAGATTAACTCCTAGGTGGCGATCGGACATTTTTTCCACGGAACAATTCCAGCCTTTCGTTCTCCTTCTCGACTATTTCCTCAGTATTCTCGGCTGAAGCATGGGCCCTAATAACAGCGCTGGAATTTGCTCCCGGCCCGTGCTGTGGTCTCTTGCTGCTTACTGATAGTCGTTCTGCACTGTAGGCTTTGTTGGCATTAAATCGCAAATCTCAAGACATTATCGTTCTTCTGCATGTTTCTCTCCAACGCCTCCGCTCTTTCTACGAGGACATTGTGCTCGTTAGGTGCCCGGCTCATGTAGGTCTACAGCGAATGAGGCCGCTGACGCTGCCTCCCGACGGGGTCATGCTGAGGGCCTAGCCCTGCCCCCCCCCCCCTGTTACAGCCTACGACGCTGCTCAGCACAGTGGTAACATGAACATCTCCGCTTCTGATTCAGCCTGGCTTTCGTCCGGGTGGGCAGATCGATATCCGTTCATCAGCTTCCGTCACAGATGGCCTAGCGAAAATTGTTATCGAAGTTCCTCAGCGGTCATCATTCAGAAATTACGCACGGACATGGCACCTTTAAACAGCTACCTCTTTCTGATTCGGAAACGTCCTTCCCCGATGTGCTTCTGTGGCTCCGGGCCTGAGACTGTTACTCACTTTCTCCTCTCTTGCCCTGCCTACAGCGCATATTGAAGGGTTTGTTTTGGTGTGACAACCCCTCCTTCCAGAACTCCCGTCTCTGCTCAAACGTATTCCTTGTTGGACTTTCGGGACGCTTCCGTAGCAAAAAGTAAAGTTCGGGCCTTGGAAAAATTTATAATTATCTCCAGACGCTTCTCATTTTGAACACTCCACTTCTACCCTTCCTTCTCTTGAGCGTGTCCCATGATGGACTTTAGTGATGCACTAGCGTCTCGCGACAGCGATATCCACATGTATCGAGTTATCTCATTGGCAGCAATAAAACCGGCACCCACCAATTTTGGCGACCTGCACTGATACAGCACTTGTAGTTCGTATACGTCGTCGCGACACAGGTTGTTTACATTTTAGTTAACATTAGTTTCTTCATTGGCGACTGTCGGCACAAATCGAACAATTTAACCTGTTTGCAGTATACATCCAAATATAAAAATATCTATTCTTCCACAAACGGGCGCATTCCTCACAGCTAAGACAGCGGAACGCTAGAACGGCTCCGCGACCAATCTACTGTTTTCGATCTGGCAATGCATCTGTTGTTGTTTACATCCGAATGCAAACATTACGGGTATTTGTCTTTGCATTCTGTTCTTATTTTTTATTCATCATGATGACTAACGTTGGTTTCATCAAAAAAAAATCTTTCGTGTACTAAATGAAAACTATAACTGAGATGTTGAAAAAGAACTAAAAAAAATGAACGATCTTACCGCTATATACGTTGCGAGACTGATAAAAAATTATACTTTCGTATTTACAGTAAGTATTTTAATTCGTACAGAGAAATATATAGCAAAAGACAATTAAAGAAGAAAAGCAGCGATATTTATTGCCATTCGTGATTCCTTATTATTTCAAGGGTGGATAGCGAACCATATCTTTCACACCATGATATGCATGTTTTTCTATCTCGTACGACATCGTTAACGAGACTATACAAATTCCATTGAGGCATTATAAAATACAACAGACCAATTCAACGACAACTTCATGGAATTTTAATACTATCGAAGGGTAATATGAACGGACAACTTAATATTTACTGAGCGTTGCCAGATCGAAAACAGTAGATTTCTTGCGGAGCTGTTCTTGCTTTCTGCTGTCAACAAGTGCCGTTTCAGTGCCGATCGCCAATTGGTGGGTGCCAGTTTTATTGCTGCCAATGAGATAACTCGATACATGTGGATATCGCTGTCGCGAAACGCTAGGTTTGTGATGCTACCGTGGCTTCACGTGCTGTTCGTGCATCTTAGTGATTTATCGTGATCAGGACACATTTTCGCTATTACCGCTTGGCCAACTAGTTGCTGTGAGGCACAAACCTCAGTCTATAGGCCTCATCGTCTTAAAAAAAAAAAAAAAACCTCCTTGTCTAATTGCCTTATAATCATTCCTTAATGGGTCGATCCAGGCGGTTCACGAGGTGATCAACGATAAAATTCCAATTATTTGTTTACATTTGTGTCTGGGTGATGATATGTATACGAAATCATTTTGTGAAGGGGAAAATATCCGAGTTATGTAATGATTATTTTCGCAATATCGGAAAAGACTACTGCACTGCTGCTTCGTCATCAGAAGAGAACTGTGTATATTAGTTTGTCTTACATGCCTCCAGTGGTTATGTTTGTATCAGCTTATGTGTTTTGTAACCCCTAGCGTGTTTAGATTTTTATTATTTCGAGTCTGATTCCAAAAGGTATTTATTTACGTGTATCTAAAAATTTAATAAAGAGAGAAATTCATTGCAGAAGAAAATCTAATTTTCTTATTGGTTTTAATTATACAGGAGAGCTTTAGGTTCGAAACAGTGCAGGGAACGGCTTCATATTTTTCCTGAATTTCCCCCTAATAAAATGAATGGTTTCCGCCTTCCTTAAAATCATTCTTGGTCTACCAATGAACAGCATGCATTTTTTTTTCCTTTGTAGGGCTTTTTTATGTATATTTTGCAGCCAAAAGATATATGACAATGTGATTGTGACGGCTAATTTTTTGCTATATCATATTGGGTTTAGAGCAGGGCCTGATATCTGCATGTGCACAAGGCCTCAGAATTTGGGGGCCTCCAAACTACCTCCAAAAATCAAATATATTTTTAAGTCCCTTCATGTCAAATTAATGAAAAATGAGATCGCTTTGTTAAGGATTATCTGGGACAATATTGCAACGAATCAACTAAGTGAAAATTCCTGTAATTTTCCATGGGTAATATGTCATTAGTTTTACCATTATATGAGTCAATTATTGACTTCATCATAAATTTTGTGAAATTTTTTTCTAACTGTTCGAAAAAGACTCCAACCAGTTGCTAGGGTGAGAAATGGATTATGAATCCTCAAGAAGGAAGAACATACCCAAGAACCGACTTCTAGATAATTCATCAACTCCAGATGTTTTTAATAATTGAGATTCCTTCATCATTCAAACGTTTTATGTAATATGTGACAATCTTGTTTCAGCCGCCCCGGTGGCGCAGTGGTCTAAGGCGCTGGCCTCTGGTCATTCATCCGTAAGGGGTCCGGGTTCGAATCCCGGTCAGGCATGGATATTGTGTTTGTCTTACGGCACTGGCTCTCTCCCTTCCCTGGAACCAGTGACCCTAAATTAGGGACGGGCGACTGCTTATAGCCCATTGAGTTGCTCACGGTGGTCGTTAAACCTCCAACCAAAAAAAAAAATCTTGTTTCATAGTTGCAAACCAGAAACAAGTCATATGAGGAATTGGACTCTTTGATTTGGATTTGTCTGCAAGAATTACTTAAGTGATGTGATGGAAGCAGATGAATTGTTGCAAAAGCAGTATTCAAATGAACTTGAAGAAGAATTTGTTGAAAGGTGAAGCCTATATGCGGAGCAATACGGTATAAATATATTATACATGAAAAGCATTTTAGCAAAACACGTAGAATTTACTAAAAATATTTTTATTATTAATATTAGTTTTGAGAGCAAGATTTATGAATCAAAATTCATAATTATGTAGGGTTTATTTTTACATAAATAAAAATACGAAAAAAGTTCAATTGACACTACTTTATTTAAAGACTTGTAATAATTTACATGGACTGTTGCAATAATTTATCCTGCAATGTGTGTAGTCAGCTGTAATATTTTGTGAGGGATTACTTCTTGCAGCTTAAACTATCATCGCTTTATCATTTCCATTAAATTTATGGTTAACTAGTGGTTTTAAAGTATATCTCTGGAAGGATAGTTATTTGTTTTGCAAATGATACTATAAAACAAAAGAATTCAAGAGTAAATAATGTTACAGAGTCTGTAAGCTCTGCAGGTGCGAGGAAGTAGTGTTGTGAATGTTCGTCTGTTACAAGCTACATTGGCTATAAAGTTGACTAGCATAAGGGATGTGTTTTAATGTTTCACTACTAACAAAACTGCTTGCAAAAAATATTTACCAGCAAATATTCTTTTCAACTGTTGAATGAAAATTTTAATTGAGGGGGCCCCAGACATAGGATGTGCACTGGGCCTCGACTGACCTAAGTCGGGCCCTGGTTTAGAGTTGTAATATAACAAATATAGTGTTAAATGAACAGTTTGCACTCTTGAACACAAATATTGTAGTGGAGTATCAGACAGCATTTTTCATGAGGATTTGATATTTTTCACAAAAGCATGCAATAATTTTGGGCATTAGGTTTGCTTAGTTATTTTAAGAATTGGATTTATATAGAGATGCAAGATGTCATGAATACATAAAATACTTTCTAACAATTATTTTTAACTCGTGGATATTAAATCAAAAACAGCTGAAGACAATTTTTAGGTAAAATCTAATGTGCTAAAATGATTTAATGCTTTTTAATAATGTATAAGGTTATATAATAAACATACACTTACCCTGCACTTGGAGTACACCTGCCATTAGCAATTGATCAAAGATTTGTGGAATAAAATTATGTTTTAACAACAATGCAGGACAAGAGGGAGCTACTGGAAAGAAAGAAAAATACAGTTACAGGAGAAATCTTCGCTTTGTCCTACTTCCATTTTCGGAAAACTTTTTTCCATTTTCAATCTTAAATTCAAACATTTATGTAATTAAATTATATTTAACCATACTAGGCAAAGCAGTCGTCATGAGAAAAAAATTTACAATTACATGGTTCTGCCAAACTTCCGTTTATCAGAAATCTTTGCCTCTATTTCCAAGCTGCAGCACAAACATTTAAATGCAATAAAATGATACAAGTATTTAACAATACTGGACTGAGGAAACATCACGAGAGAAAAAAATATTGCGGGAGAAATTTTCACTCTTAACGTCCATTTATGAAAGGCTTTGAAAGATGGAAAATGTGCATCCAGGTTCGGTAGATAAAATCTGTGACATACATCCCCCATCGCTGCAATTCTGCTACAGGGGCAGCAAATCAGACTTGTCACCATGATAATCATAAATCAACATTGAATGTAGCCACCAAACAGTGTGAGGAGCCAAGATATGCAAACTCTCCGTACCACGGTTGTGTTGATAGCCTAATGGTAAGCTTTTATGAACATGATGCACAAAGAGATAGACTCAGGTTTATCGAAATATATTACACTACACATACTGCATATTTTCTCTCTGGATCGAGCACCATATGATACACTAATCTTGATCAGTGGAAGAAATAGGGCAGTTGAATGGAATATTCAAAGTGTTCTTTATTAAACACTTTTACTCTTACAGAAGTAAAAGCTGATTTGTTTTACACAACTTAAATTTAAACATTTTGAGAAAGTTTTAATGAAGCCAGTGCTAACGAAACACACACAGTGACACATACATGCTGAAGAACTATGAAAAACATTACTTTTACTACATAAAGCAAAAATATTGTTGCCTAAATCATTTAACAGACTAGAATAATAATTTATTAAATGTTAATATCATTTAAAAGACTACATGTTACTCTAGTATGTTAAATGACATTTTAACAATTTATTCTCAAAATCAATTTTCTCAACCTTCCAGTACTTTTCCCAGTGTCAGCTTCATTACTTTACTAACTGGAATCCATTCAGAAGTGTAATTTTTCTTGTGTGTTCCTCTTTAGCATAATTGTGAGTCAGATTGGCCAAGTTATTAACTGTAGCTTAACTAGCATGTATACTGCAATCAGTAGCCACCTTTGTTTCACACTCTGTAGTGGTGTGCTTATAAACTTTATAAAATATCAAGTTTGTTTAAAAATGAGAATCTGTAACAAAACTCGTAGTTACAGGAGTTGCAGAGAATAAATTTTTAGGCTCATCATAGATAAAAATTCTCAAATTTTTTTTATCTATGCTCTAAATCAGTCGTTCCCAAAGAGTGCGCTCGCGGCTTTCCTCACAGGGGTGCTGCAAAATATTACAAAATTTTCATAATTTTATTTCCATTTTCAATTCAACGTAATGGGACGCGACCTCTAGCAGACCTAATGCAAAGCAGTAACTGACTTAGTAATAACTGTTTGCAGAAGCCTCTACAAATGGTTACTAGATGGCGCTCTACAATAATGTAACAAGCGTGAGCTTTCCCAGCGTACAATTGCCGCTCGAAGGGCGCACGTGTGTGTTCCACGTTGCCGCTACCTGAAGTAACCTGAGCTTTCGCACCAACCTCCATGCTTCTGATAAACATTTCTCCCTCTTTCTCCGAGCGTCTAGAAATGAGACTCTCAGTCCAGATTTTTCAAGGCACCAGATCCTTTAAATATGCTCATCCGTTGTCATTTGTGACTCATTTGGCGATTAGCAGTCTGTTATGTTGATGCTCTGTCACTGAGTTTCAGCGTTTGTAAGCTTTCGGAGTATCAACTGATTATTGTTGTGATTAAGTGAAGTTTTTCTTCTCGTACGTATTTTTAAAAATGGATAGGTTTTTACTAAACAGTAATAAGCGTTGTTAAAGTGAAAATAAAGAGGGCACACCATCAAATGTGGCAAGAGTGTGAAGAAGCGTAAATATCGAAAATATGATGACAGTTATTTGGACTTTGGTTTTACGTCGACAGAAATCAGTGGTGAAGAGAGGCCACATCGTACTGTGTGTGAAAGTTTTGGCTCCAGATCGCATGCTACCAAGTTAGTTGAAACGCCATTTAGTAACCAATCATCCCAGCATGCTTAGTAAATCTCGTGATTGCTTTACGAGAAAGTTACAAGAGTTAAATCAACGAAAAGGTAGTTTTTATAAGCAGGCATCGATACCAAGCAATGCTTTGCTAGCATCGTACAATGTGGCCCACAGAATCGCAAAATGTAAGAAGCCTCATACCATCGCAGAAGAACTCATTCTACCAGTTGCTATAGATATGGTGAACATTATGATCGGTGAGTCTGTTGGGAAGCTGCTTTCAAATGTGCCTTTGTCAAATAGCACCATCAGTCACAGAATACAGCACACAGTGGAGGACCTCAATGATCAATTAATTGAAAAAATGAAACGTAAGGAATTTGGGTTGCAGCTGGATGAGGCCACAGATAATAATAATGATGCTCACTTGATTTGCTATGTACGGTTTATAGATGGTAATAACATTGTAGAAGACCTCTCTTTTGTAAAAGTATCACTGGTAGTGCTAAGGCTCAAGACTTGTTCGAGATCCTTGATACTTTTATATCCAAAAATAATGTGGAGTGGATTAAGTGCATTGGTGTCTGTACTGATGGTGCTCATTCTATGTCCGGCTGTTATGGAGGATTGCACAGGCATTTATTCGAAGCAAAGCCCCTGATGCACTGTAGACCCATTGCGTTATTCACTGGGAAGTACTTGCATCAAAATATCTTGAGTCCTACATTGAACGAGGTCTTAGAATATGTAGTGAATGTAGTAGACTTTTTAAAAACTCTGCCTTTGAAGGCAAGGTTTTTCAAAGAACTATGTGAAGATATGGGATCCGAGCACACGTATTTGTTGTACTACAGCACTTTGCGATGGCTCTCTCATGGTAATGTTTTGTCTCATAATTTTGAACTGTGACAGGAAATTTATATTTTTCTTAAAGAGGAAGACCACAAGTATACTGAAAATTTTGTGAATGAAGATTTTTTGGTAAAACTAGCATATTTGTGATATTTTTGAAAAGATGAATGCTCTGAATCCCTCCCTGCAGGAAAGCAACATGCACCTTTTAAAGTCGATTGAGAAAATTTCAGCTTTTATAAAAAAACTAAAACTATGGAAAAGAAAAATGAATTAAGACAGAAGTAAAAAATGTTTCCCCTTGTTGCAACAGTTTTTGACCTCCAATGGAGTTGATTTCTCTTGAGGCATGAAATCCATTTTTCAAGAACACTTATCACCTGGTTTGAGGAATATTTTCAAAATTATAATATCGATAAATTTGTATGGATTCAAGATTCATTTCATGCCACTGCTCCATCTGAATTTACCATTACATAAGAAGATAATCTTATTGAATTGCCTTGCGACAGTACGTTGAAAACAAAATTTAGCAGCGTAGAGTTACCTGAATTTTGGATATCAGTAAAAGATTAATATCCCCTTCTGAGTGGTAAAGCTCAGAATTTTAATTTCACTTGCGACTTCTTATTTGTGCAAATCTGGGCTTTCGGCGATCGCTGTGATGAAAACTAAGTATCGTGCAAAAATCAATGTGGAGAAGGAAATGATTGTGGCTGTGTTCAGTTTGATTCCAAGATTTGAGAAAATGTGTGGTGATCAACAGGCTCGTCCATCCCACTAATTATAATTATTTGAATTTTTTCAATTACTTTTTTTTTATGATCTTCAATACGTGTTTTATTTATTTTTACCTAAGTGTACTTGTTAAAACTTGACATAAGCAAAGTGTACTTGTTAGAATTTGACATAGGCAAAGTGTACTTGTTAGAATTTGACATAGGGCGCCTTGGGAAAACCTGGATTCAGCAAGGGTGCCGAGAATCTAAAAAGTTTGGGAACCACTGCTGTAGATCATCGTCCAGAGTTCCTGCATCTTACTTCTTCCACAGGTCTGGTGACCAAGCCCGGTGGATTTGTCCTGCAGCATAGTCATTGATGTTGCCACCTTGGGTTCAAGTGGCAACATCAATGACCATGCTTGATGGCAAACCCACTCATCACTCTAGTGAACAGGGTTCATATGCAGCTTTGAAAGACAAATTTTTGTTTCAAGGCCTTGAATGTTCGGGAATTTTTGCTGTTTTTTTTTTTTTATAAAGGTCGGAAAAAGCCTTGAAAATTGCTATCAGCAAATTTTAATTTTAGATCATAAAAAAAAAAGGCTTTAAGAAATAAGCGTCTGAAAAGCTGTTTCTTACAGTAAAGGTCGCTTTGCAGAGTCTATTAGATTTTGCTCATCGCGATCGGGCGCCTCTGAATCATGTGAAATGGCTGCGTGCACGCACCCATGCTTCTGTTGGCACAGCGAGAATACGATAACATGTTTTCAGCATGTCATATATTTGTGGGAAGGAAGAGAGTGGTGAGCGTCACAGCTTCCAGTCCTAGGAAAAGTGTCTTTGATTTAAAGAATTTGGGGAATTTTTAGGTAGCCAAGTCTTTTGTTTATCTGCCAATACTGGAAATTTTTGTAGGGTATTTACATGCATTGTGGATTCACTGCAATTACCAATTTTCTCATTTTTGTCGTGTGATTTATCAACACTTGTTCTTCCTTGCCTTTTCTTATGGTGAAAAGAAAGACTTTTATCTTCATTAAGCTTCACAAGTCATTTACGTTGTCAAAATAGGTAAGTCTGTTTCACTCTCACAAACTTCTAGAAATATGACTATAAATAAAATGATGCCACTTGGGATAGATAATAAATCTGCATCTGTGTTATCACCAGCTTTAAGGTTTGCCGAGAATAATGCGACTATTAAAGCGGAAATTTTGTGGGCATTGAAAGTTGTAAAATCTCATTTTTCTTATCATTCACATGTGGGTATTTATTAATGCCTTATTTCGACTTCTGTTTTCAGATAGCGCCATCTCAAATCATTTTTCTTGTGGAGAAAAGAAATGTTCTTACATCTGTTGTTTTGGATTAGCACCGCATTTCAGGTCACTCCTGTTTCAAGAAATTAAATATGAAAACAGAAATAATAACACAAGGAACTGTACACCAACTATATATAATATAGTACAACTATACTAGTTATCCGAATTTATTGGCGTATATAAAATCAAGGTTTCCAAGCTTTCGCACATCAAAGCTTGGAAACCTTGATTTTATATACGCCAATAAATTCGGATAACTAGTATAGTTGTACTATCTTATGAAAAGAGAAACTTTGTTGTTTTGTTTGATGAAAGCCTCAAGAAATTTATGCAAACAAAGCAAATAGATGTCCATGTCAGATTGTGACAAGACTGCAAAGTAGTGGCAAAGAAAGCACTTTTCATCTGTGTTTTTAGGACGTCCAGCAGCTGAAGTAATAACTGAATTCCTTAGGTTCATTGAACCCTTGCCATTATGTAACATTGTCCAACTTTCAATGGATAGTCCCAGTGTTAACTGGAAATTTTGTAAAATATCGGGTGATCGTGATGTTTCACTTTGAACACTGAAAGTTGTGGTCTTCACATAGTGAATAAAACTTTCAGGCATGGTGCTAGGTGCTACAGCTAGTGAGTGGGAACTTGAAAAACTGTTCTCTAGCCTATATAGACCTTTCAAAGATACACCAGCCAGGAGAGAAGTATTTGCCAAAATAGCTGTTGAAGCAAAAATGCCACTGAAATTTTGCCATATGTTCAATTATATCATCGTCAAGTGACAGATGATATAATTTTTGAGATCCCTTAATAAAAGCAAAATTACACTTCTTTAACTCAATGGCTATGTAACTGTCTTCTGTTTTAAAAGTTTACTAAAGTGACCAGCCCATGCTCCCATTCATTGCCAGAAACTTGGATAAAATTTTAAGAAGCTTAATGAGTCACTTTCAGAAAAAAGATGTTTTAGATGGTGCTACATCTGCTTTAAAAATACTTCATATAAATGTTACAGATGTCAAACAGTGCTGCAATTAAAAAAAGATTGACATCAGGTTTCAAGCTGAAAATACTGTAAGTAATGTAGTAGATCATGCCACTGAACAGCAAATCATGGGGTTCTGAGTGCAATGCAAGGGCTTTCTTATAAAAGCTAGTTTCTAAATTTCTAGAAAAAAATCCGTTGAATTACTCCCTTGTACTTCACATGAAATGCTTGGACCCATCTTTGATGTCTTTTTCTAGTGATGTGTGTATTGCAGATTTAAAGTCTGTTTTGAAACTTCTTGTTGTTACACAGGCTTCAACCTAAACACTGTGATGCAGTTTTCTGGCAGTTATCACAACTGTGGCTAAAGTAGAATCAAGCTTCATAGATTTTGATTCCTCCAATGTGCAGTGCACGGTAGATGTATTGCTACATGAACACGTGTCCTCTAGCACATCTTTTCAAGGCTTTGTGGAAGGTTGTAGACCTGCTCTTATTAATGTCGCATGGGCAAGTATCCGTTGAAAGAGGGTTTTCTGTCAACCAGCAGCAAATTGTTGAAAATATGTATAAATCTATCATTGCTCAAAGACTGATTTATGATCATCTATCAAATGTTGGAGGTGTTGAAAATGTCAAGCTTTCAAAGCATCTTCTACTTAGTATCAGCAATGCCAGGTAAAAATATATGGCACATTTGGATAAACAAAATCAGCTTTAGCAGCTAAGCAAAACGCAGCACAAGATGAAATTGATATAAATTAAGAATAAGAAAAAGCGGATTGAAAAGGAAGTTTTCTCGCTGCTAAAGTCAGGAGATGAACTTGCTTTAGAAGCTGAAAAAAGAAACAGGATTTTATGTTAATCACAAAATTTAAGTTTTTGCAAAACTGCTGAAGTAAAGAAAGCTCTCCTGAAAGAAACGGAAGAACAACTTAGTGCAAAAATCGGTTTTGCTAAGAAGATATAAGATAAAATGCACTCAGTATGTGCATTTATAGATGTCCCATGATTCTCTGATTATTTTTTTTTCCAAATTCACCTTGTTTTTAAAGAAAGAATAAGTAATTAATAACAAAGTATTTGAAGTCTTGCTGTAGAAAAGAAAAGTAACTTGACTATATTCATTCTGAACCAGTGGTTATATGTAATAATTATATTTTAGTGACCCAGACATAAGTGTATCATAGTTCAGTAGAAAGCAGTGTACAAAAAAAAAAAAAATTGCTTGAAGATAGGATTTATATCCTGTAAGATTAAAAATGTTCCTTACAATGTTTTCTTGGCAAACTGTTTTCCTAGGAGTTTTCACAATATAGGTCGGAAATTATATTTATTTTTCTTGGAAAACTCTAAATCCAGGATTCAACTTTTCTTATGAATAGAACAGATTGCAAGTTAGGATATTGTACCATGCCCAACACATATTTATACCCTGTCATGTTTCACCGTAATGACTGGCAAGATAATTTCAACTTCAGAACATATGTTACTTTGAGTTTGAAAAAATGTGTCAGTCAAATGTCTATACTGTCCTGGTCTACGTATTCTTTTATTGAAGATTTCAATTTCCAAAAACTGGAAGTAGTTCTATTTCTTTATTGAAATAACTACCAAGTAGGTTTTCGACAGTTCACTGAATGGTAAGTTTACATTTGTATATTTTTGTTCTCCATACATCATATTGTTATTCAGGGACATCCTCCCAAACACAATTCATGTTCAAGCATTAGTATGTACTATGACTATTAATAATGTCATGAATTATTAAACTTGTGATTTATTTGTAAGGGGTAATCATCCTAGCAACTACTTTTTCTTCCTTTGGTCAATACAGTTGTATTGTCATTTGCCATATTATGAAACCAATAATTAAAAATATAGTAAAAATGAAAACGGAAGCTGGAAACATTTTTAAGGGCAGATATTTTGCTAAATGTCCCATTCTTTTAATTGAAAATGTTCCATTCCTTATTTAACAAGCCCTGAGTATAAAAGTACTGAAAAAAGAAACAATATGTGGCAAGTTATCATGCAAATTTCTTTTGTGGGCTTTATGATCACAGGTGTAGATTGTTTTACTTTAATTTTTTCATAAAATTAAAAATGGGAATGCTGTGACACCCTACCCCCCTACAACTGTGTACAAATGCCTTTAATAGCTTTGAAAAGCCTTGAATTTTCCCCCTCAGATGTGTACAAACCCTGAGCGAAGTATCAACAAAAATTGTGGAAGGTTTTAATTCCCAAGATGAGTCTCTAAAATTTACAATAGAGAAACAAAAGGAAAATAAGCTGAATTAACTGGATATTACTTTAAAATCAGAAGGCAAAAATCTTACCACAGTGTTATACAAGATGCCTACAAATACTAATAAAATATTAAATTATAACTGAGATCACCCTAAGTACGTTATATTGACAAAAGTCACCGGATACCCTTTCAAAAGCAAATGAACGGATCCGCTGCGCTGTTAAGATGTGCGGTACAGCTGCAAACGGTATATAAAACAAGCCTGCAGCTAACCGTGATCATATCGCACTGCAAGGTTGAGTGAAAATGTTGCGGCGGGAGAGAACTGACTTTGCAAAGGGAAAGATTGATGGGTGTTATATTAGTGGGTTGTCCATAAGAGAAATCGAGAGGTGTTTAAACATACCCAAGTCAACTGTTTTGGTTGTACTTAATAAGTGGCTGACACATGGCAACCCTGAAGCAGCAAAACGTACCGACGGACCAAAGAAAATCAGTGATAGAGGACGTCAAAGCCTCAGGAGAGTCGTTACAGCTAATCGACGGAATACTGCGTAGGACCTCAGTGTACAGGTGAGTAAAAATGCTGGAACCTTGGTATGTGCATGTACCATTCGCAGAGAATTTCATTCCACGGGTTACTGTGGTTGTGCGGCTGCTCATAAGCCTTTCATCTCCACTCGGAATGCTACTTGTCGTTTAGCATGGTGTAAAGAACATTTATCGTGGACCGTAGATCAACGGAAACAGGCCCTATTAACTGATGAATCCAGATACAAGATCCATCAGTCTGACGGCCGTGCATGGGTATGGCGGCAGCCGGGGAAACGCTATTTACCGCAGTGTACTGTTACTACGGTCAAGTTTGGAGCTGGCATTGTTTTTTGTGGTGTGGTCCTGGCCCATTGGTTATCATGGACAAACCTGTTAACCAGCACGTCTACCTCAATATTCTGGACAATTATGCCCTACCAACTCTGGTAGTACTATGGAACCGAGCCATGTTGGTACCAGCTGGATAGTGCACCGAGCCATAAAGTAAGGACTGTTACAGCGTGGTTTGACGATAATTCTGTATCGTGTGTGGACTGGCCAGCACAGAGCCCTGATCTTACTCCCATAGAGCACCTATGAGATGAATTAGAGCACCACATAAGAAGTTTGGAACCAAGGCCTACTGCTAAGTAACAGTTAGTGGCAGCATTATGTACTGAATGGAAGCGCATACCTATCCCTGTGTTCCAAAACCTTGTTGAAAGCATGTCTCGAAATGTCAGTGCATGCATGTTAAGGCCAAAGGTGTACTGACACTGTACTAATGTATGTCAATAAATGCTATGTTGTGTTTCTCTTCTAGGTGTCCGATGACTTTTGTCAATATAGTGTATATTAAGAAAAATGTGGCATTACAATTTAAAGAAAAATAGAAAAGCTAAATTCATCTTCAGAAGTAAAGAAAAACATAAAAATAAATTAAAATCCATCATATTAGAAAATAATTATGTATCAAAAGAAATACCTGAGCTATTGGATAAAAATCCTACTAGAAAATCAAGCACTACTACAAAAAATAAAGAAAAAAATTGTACATATTCACTAGAAGTTATTTACCACAAAGTTTTTTTTAAGAAACTAGAGAAAATCAGCAATAACTATAAAATTAGGTTAGCTCCTGGTTTAAATAACAAAATTAAGAATTACCATCCCTAAAATAAAAATAAGAAAATAATTTACTCCAGGAGGGAATCATTTATAAAGTAAACTGTTAATGTGGTTTACCATACAAGGAGAAACGACAAAGATTAACCAATAGAATCAATGAACACAAAGCAATAAGAAACATTTCCAATAAAACAGGATTAGATAGGCACATATAACAAATTGGCCACAAGATGGACTGGAACTCCTTAAAAGCTATCAAGTATCAATCACACTCGATTATCTGAAAATTAAAAGACCTGAAAATTTACTGGGCACAAGGTGGCAACATCAGAGACCATGTTGGATGGTAAATCCAATAGGCTTGGTCACCAGAACTGTGGAAGAAATAAGGTGCAGGTACTCATGATGATGATCTAGTATATATAAATAAAATATATGAGAGGTAATGTACCTAACAATGTATCCTCTATAATTCCTGTTAATAAGCAGGGATCATGCTGCCGATTGCATTCTTCGCAATTTGCAAAAAAAAAAAAAAAAAAATCATTCTGGTATTGGAAAAGAAGTTTTGGCGATTACCCTTTTGTATTGTTATGACACTTTGGCGAAAACTTTAAAAAAGCCAGAGCAACCACTGAATTACTGACGGTAATTAGAGGAAGATGTGAAGTCGTTAATTACTAGAATGATAATCCATGCAATGCTAATTTTTATAACCAGAGATGTCATTCTGATGAACACCAAAATTAAAGTGCATAAATTATTCAAATCCATTTTATGAATTGTGATTCTTTATAATAAAGTTGGGGTTTTTTTTTCAAACTAATGACTTAATTAAACAGTGCAGCTCTACTTATCTGAAGTGCATCCTATTGAAAATGTCATTGACATCACATATGTTAAGTGATATCATTCTACCCAAACCGGGAATTTATACACAAGCCTTCAACATCCTTTCGTCGCCCCGGTGGCGCAGTGGTCTATAAGCAATGGCTTCTTTCTGGCCATTCGTTCGGGTTCGAATCCCGGTGAGGCATGGATGTTGTGTTTGTCTTACGATACTGGCTCCATCTCCTCCCTGGAGCCAGTGACCCTAAATTAGGGACGGGCAACTGCTTATAGCCCATTGAGTTGCTCACGGTGGTTGTTAAACCTCCAAAAACAACAACAAAACATTCTTTCCAACATGCTCCCAAATTTCTTCTTACCTTCCTCCATTAAAAATATCAACACCTCTCCATTTGAGTGTGTGTGTAATGCAAACACACATAATATATATAAACAGTGTATATATACTTCTTGATTTTTAAGTAGTCTTTTTTGTTATCTGTAGCATAGTTGTTAGCATTTATATGTATTCCTCAGCTGTACTTCGAAGTATCTTCCATTATAATACAATCATTCTTTTTAATTTGAAGTCTAATGGTTTTTCTTTATTTTTCTTGTTCTAAGCCAGTCATTGCAACTACAAAACCTATGTGCATATCTCTTCATTTTAGTCTGTCACAGGTTTTGCAGATATATTACTGAATCATTTTAGAATGAACAAGATTTGTGAAAGTATCAATATTTCAGCAAGCCATGTTATTACTTTTTTCCTTTAATTTTCTTTACACAAACATTTAGATATGAGAGATTAAAATAAGAACAGCACAAAAATGAAACAACCATGTGTAGTTTTGGGGGAAACATTCCCAGTTGTAATCATTCTTAACTATAAAAAAATTACAGTTTATTTTTGAGTTTTCTCTATTTTTAATCCTGGGTTTAAAGCCTAAATATGTCACTATAAATTTTTTTTAGCATTCATGAGATTCATTTTCATCCACCTCCCACCCCAAACTTTTCAGCCTTTAGTTTAAAATTCCTGGATAAACTCCTGATCCAAACAATTGTGCTTACAATGATGGTGGTGACAAAAATTAAAATAAAAAATCTCCAGACTGCATGATCCACTGTTCATGGAGGAACCCAACATACAAACTTTTTTTTACCAAATTGGCTATAAACATTGGCATTAAACAAGAGGAGAATAATGATATTTTTATTTTTGAACAAGCAAACAAACAAATCTCATGTCCCTTAGCCTAAAGATTAAAATTGGTGATTTTATCAAGTGGCCATTGGCCAGTGGGTTGGCAAAATCTAGTGGCCACTTTCCTTATGGCTATTTCGTGTTATATACACATTTTAGCACTGCACTGTATACTTTTCACATATTTAGACATAGTTAAATTTAAGCTTAGCAGTTACAAGGGCTCACTGTCCAGTGCAATTAAATGAATAAATATAATCTTAAATGTTACATTTTTCTTCAACCACATCAACCAAATTTTCTAGACAGTTTTTATTGGAAAGATAATTTAATCATTTTGATTTGGTCTCTCGCTATGTTCACAAATAAAATCTCTCCACCATAAATTGATAGCAGTGGATGGGTCAAAATTTTCAAACAGTACTTGCTTAATGCTTACTTTATTTAATTTGCTGTATTTTCTAAAGTCATTCTTTGCATAAGCATTGTCTTATCAAGAACATTGCCCACAATGCTTGCATTCTCTTAACTTCTGCATTGTTTGGCATAACAGTCAGCAGTATTGGGTATTTCAACAATTTGTGCTATGACCTTCATGTACTAAAAATTGCTTGTTTTTTCTTCCTCTGGCAGTTTTTAGTGATTGATTGATGGTCAAAAATGTTCAGACATTATGTTTTGAAGCTGCTTCAATTCTGCTAATTTTTTCTTTTCATTCCATTTATTTTTGGTTAGGTTCTGTTTGGTGTAAAATGAAAACTGGCTGCATAGCTTTCAAAAATGAATTTGATATCTTATAGCAGAATCATTTTGTGGTACAGCGGAGATTGGGAGAAATGTGATACCAACCTGGTCACTTTATTTTACAGACTCACAATGATTCCTGACCACCAACAGAAAATATTCAGTAATTTCCTGGGTTGTTCTAATAAACATTACATTAAAAACATTGATAAACCTTCACAGGTGTTGAAAATATAGTCATGACGAAATAAGAACACGTGCAGAGTATCCTGATTCCATGGGATTCTGTCTGGTTTTCAAACCCAGTGTCAGGTTGTTGTTGTTGTTTTTGTTTTGTTTTGTTTTTTCAAAAAACGTTCAGTTTTGGTAGAATTTTAATGATTTGTCATTTTTCCTGTTTGCCGACCAAAGACCTTCCAAATACTACGAATTCTCCATAGTCACTACAAAAATCGTCGATCGCTGAGGAGTACGAGAAACATCGATATTACGGAATTAAAAAATCTGACCGTTGGGTTTTTTTTTTTTTTTCCCCCTTCAGAAACGTTGTTTTGGTAGAATTTCAATGATTTGTCATTTTTTTCAATGTTTGCACACCTCAGACCTTCCAAATGCTACGAATTCTCCATAGTCACTACGGAAATCGTCGATCGGATACGGGAAACATCGAATATACTACAGAAATAAAAAATCTGATTGTCGGGTTTTTTTGTTTGTTTTTCTCTTCAGGAAACGTTGTTTTGGTGAATTTTAATTATTTGTCATTTTTTCCCTCTTTGCACACCTCAGGCCTTCCAAATGCTACGAATTCTCCATAGTCACTACGGAAATCGTCGATCGCTGCGGAGTACGGGAAACATCGAATATACTACGGAAATAAAAAATCTCTATAAAATAATGTTATTCAACGTTTGTTCAAAGTTTATTTCCATGTCTTCAAAATTCTAGCATTCATCAAACACTTTTGGGGCTGTTTATTGGATGTTTTTAATGTCGCAACATTTGTTCGATATAATTTGAGCATATTCATGCCGTTCGTCGCCTGAAAATGATTGTTTTAGCACGGATGAAAATGTTCCGTAGTTTTCTAAATTTCGAATTTTTCTTACCCCAAGATGCACCTTTCTTTTCACTTTCTGGTTATATTCTTACGTCCTGTTTTTTCTGATTATTTTTCTCGTTTTTAATAGGTTCAGTGATAGTGAAAAAGAACAACTTCGTATTTTAAAAGTTTTTCTAGTGAAGCGCAGTTTTTGTTATTTCTAACAGCGTGTTCTTCAAAACCAATCAATACGGAAAGTGTTTTTTCTTTTCCGCTTTTTAAAGCTAAATTATATTTCAAAATCGGTACTTATTCCGCCCGTGATGGAATCAGCCTTTTCCGTGACCCGTAAAATGACTATCACGGCAGTGTGGACAATACAGTACTGATTTTTGATATATAATTTCGCTGAAAAACTTGTGTTTACCCATTTGTTAGTAACATTTTGCCGTATTAAGGAGCAGATTTTTTTTTTTTCTTTGTTTGTTTAAAGCCAACTTCACACGTACAAAGAAAACGCGACTCTGCGTGGAATGAAAAAGATGACGCGCGGTGGCGGTAAGTGAAGTCCCGATTTTCTACCTTTGATTTCTTTTTGTAAACAAAAGGGAAAATGCTTGCCCATTTTGTTTGATGATAAGCAAGGAGTGCCTAAGCAATAGAAAATCGTGCATTTTCAGAGAAACCAAACTTTAAAAAACGAGCTGCTGAAGATGAGTTGTGATGTCACAGTTCCATTTAAAGCCACAGGTGTCCGTCCATTCCTGATATGGTTACTT
Source organism: Macrothele yani (assembly GCA_039090855.1). NCBI lineage: Eukaryota > Metazoa > Arthropoda > Arachnida > Araneae > Macrothelidae > Macrothele > Macrothele yani. Next base: position 49,557,907 of record CM077004.1, read on the forward strand.
TGTGCACCAACTGAAGTGGAAAAACAAACAGCCACGGTGAGCCACCCCGTTCTTGAAGAGTGAATCTATAAATAGATCGTACCCACTTATTTGCGATAGGGCTGTTTTTCACCGCGCGTGAGTTGGATGATTTAAAAATGCATTTCCTATAACAGGAGCATTTTAAAAATGCAAATAAATTCTTTAGCAATGAAAAAAGGCAAATTTTCGAGCGTGGCGACTAAAGTTATTTTTTCTACTGGACATTTCATTTTACCCACCATGTGGCGACTGCTAATTTTAATCTTTACCTTAGCCTTTAGTTCTCTAAAAACCTAGCAGTGTGTTATTATTAGTAAATTCTTCTGCAGACATTATGTAATTTTAAATTAAACTGCTGTGTTATATTTCATGCTCAATTAAGTGCTTAATAAGGCATGCTGATGCTAATATTGTTCAATATATATATAGTCACATTATTGTGACCACCTACTTTTGAGGTCAACAGTTGGTAGCCAATAAAAGTTCCCATCAATAAAAACACACAAAAAAATAAAGGTAAGTGTCCTTTATTCCTTTTTTGTTTAAGCAGTATGAGTTCTAAATCACTTTATTGTGTGACAAATTGACGTAAAAAATCTGAATTTTTATACAATCTTCTAAATTTTTCAAAGAAATCTGCATGTTCATTAAATTTAGTTGGCAGGTATGAGAGTAGCAGGTGGGAGGGGCTAGATGAGATGAGATGGAGAAGATCCTCCAAACCTTGATTTTAGTTTACAGTATTCTTATGGTTACATAATTGTTAGGTTATAAAGCTTTAAACGTGGTGAGGGGTAATCGTGGAAGTGAGATGCAGATGGACTGATACCGCTCTTCTGTGTTCCCCAGACTTTTTAATCAGGCTGTTCTATTTTAAACAGTGTTACAGTCTTGCATTTACTCAAGAGTATAGTGACCTATGTGTAATGCTGATTGCAGAGGCATTTGGCTGTCTTCCTTGTAAATTGCTAACGAGAACATTGTTCTGTTTTATTAGTCAGAATAAATTATTGTTGTGTAGTTATGCCAGGTGGTAAGTGTATATTTAATCCAGCTTGGCTAAGTATAAGGATTTTTTGCTGAAACAGAAAGATACTTCTAAGTTTTTAAAGCAAAGTGCAAAGTATGTGATCGTTGCTTCGATATTTCAAATATGGGTGAGTCTGACATTACTAGTCGTGTGGCTAGTAAAAAGCATATTTCTTTATTGGCAGCTAAACAAAAGCAAACAGTAGATACCCAAGATTTTTACCAGAAGTCACATGGTGCGGTTCCTATTAAAAAACCTGCAGTATCTGACATAAGTCTTGAAAATTCGTTTTCCCAAAACAATGTGCTAAAAGCAGAAATTCTATGGACGTTGAAAGTCATTACTTCAGTTCACATTATTCATATAAGTCATGTGAAAACATCCAATCTGTACTGATCTTAATGTTTCCTCACAGTAGCATTGCAAAAAAGTTCACTTGTGGAGGGAAAAAAATGTGCATATTATTCTGTTTTTGGTATTGCATCATTTTTTACGTCACTTTTAAAGGGAAGAGTCAAATCTCAAGATGGATATGTGTTACTGTTTGACGAGACCCTTAACAAGGAAACTAGCAAAAACGGTTGGATACTCATGTTAGGTTTTGGGATGGCGGGCAAGTTTGTACAAGATACTTAGGCTATGACTTTCTAGGACATGCTACTGCTGATGTATTGTGTTGTAAAATTCAAGAAAAGTGTTTTGGCTTAGGTTCTGGTAACTTGCATCAGCTGTCCATGGACGGACTCCCATGTTAATTGGAAAGTTTATGATATGATGCTGAATGCATTAAAACTAGAGGGCCATGCTTCTTTGTTGAATGTTGGCAGTTGTGGATTGTATATTGTTCATAATGCTTTCAACAGTGGCTGCAAAATAATGCCAGAACTTGGTGAGACTTGAATAACATTTTATTATATATTCAGGGACTCGCCAGCTAGACGTGAAGACTTTTCAAAAGTGACAAACTGCAACGTCTTTCCGCTAAAGTTTTTCAAACACTGTTGGCTTGAAAATGTGAGTGTTGTTGAAAGAGCTATTGAAATTTTGTCAAGTAATTCATTATATGTCAGCAAGGTTCAGCAAAAGATATTACCTGACCCTCAAAACAAGTCATTTGATGTGGTGAAGAAACATGTTAAAGACCCACTTTTTCTTGTCAAATGTAATTTTTTGTTAATGTGGCTAAAAGTGTTGAATATTTTTTGACTGTTTATCAGACTGACCAACCAAAGCTTCCCTTTTCGGCTCATGACTTAGATAGTTTGTTAAAAGAAGTGATGCAAAGATTCATAAAGGTTAACATAATGAACAGTGTAAATAGTCCTCTTAAACTGCTGAAAATTGAAATAAATGAAACAAATTACAAAGATACAAGTAAAATCATGATTGGTTTTGTTACAAGCAAATTAATAACGGAACTAAAGAAAAGCCAAAATGTCAGTGACAAACAGATTATGGAATTTAAGTTACAATGTAAGCATTTTTTTATCCAAGTTACGAAGAAGTTACTCGAAAAATCCCCTTTATAGTGTCCGTTGGTTAGGTCAATGACATGTTTAGACCCAAGAAAGTTTTTGGGAAATTCAGAAGATATGGTTCAGCAGGATATTAATCATTCTTGTCGATGCAAAGAAAGTTTTGGAAGCAAATTGTGATAATATCATAAAGGAGTATAGTGATTTAGTACAGGAACTTGTCAATGAAAGGAAGGCTGAGCTCACAAATTTTGATCCAAGAACACAGACTAGATGAGTTTTACCATGCTACTGTTGCTAATAAGTATAGAAACTTTTGGGAAGTCATGAAGATACTTCTGCTTCTATCCCATGGACAGGCCACTATTGAAAGAGGATTTTCTACAAATAAACAAATCATGGTGGAGAACTTAAGAGAAGAATCTGTTGTAGCAAGAAGAATTATTGTTGACCATGTAAATAAAGTTGGGAAAGTAGAAGATGTTAAGTTGTCAAAAGAGCTATTACTGAGTGTTGCCTGTGCTTGTCAAAAGTATGTAGCTTACCTGGATGAACAAAAGAAAACCCAGCAAAAGAAATGCATGAAAAATAGAATGCTGCTAATGGAAGACATATCATGTCTTAAATCGAAGAAGGAAAGACTTGAAACAGACATTTCTGAATTTAAAAAATCCTCTGAAATGTATGCTGATCAGGTAGAATCAAAAAGCTCACTAACATTGCTTGCAAAATCAAATGCCCTGTGACACAGTGTCAAAGAAAAAGAAAAAGCACTGTTGCTTGTTGCTGATGAACTTCATGAAAAGCTCATGCAACATAAGAATTGTAAAGGAGTAGGGAACATCCTATATCTTGAAGTTATATGTCTACCTGAATGTACCTTTTTCTTAATGAACTTTTTAGATAACAAAACTCTGTCTTCCCATTCTGCTTTATTTCCCCTCTCGTTTGTATTGTGGTCATTAGTGGCTGTGAAGTGGGGAGAGAAAATGTAAGTCAACAGCAATTCCCAATCGAACTTTATTCCCATACGGCTTTATATTGCATCCATAAAACGGGGGAAACGTTACCTGCTAGAAAAGAGAAGTATACCTTTTAAAAGGAATTCACCTGGTTTCTTTCATAGCAGTTAGCGACATGCAAATCTGTGGAAGAATTGATCAAGCTCATGCACACTGCATATTAATCAGATTTCAGCCATTTTCAACACATTCCTTTGATATACATCATTTTCCCCCATCAAGTTTTTAAGTAAAAGATCCCCTCCTCGGGGTCCCTAAGAACAAACTGAAATTTTGACAGAATTGAAGGCTTTTGTATTTGTATTATCATGCATTAAGTTTCGATGAACATACTGAAACCAGATGAAAATTTCCAGAATAAAATGACAAATTTCTAGGAAAAGCGCGTAATCAAAAAAACATTTTTAGGCACTCAGAGCATTGCGTTTTCTCTCAGCTTTCAAAATAGTTAGACATATACAGGGTGCGTTCAAAAAGTTGGTCAAACATTTTCATGTATTAAATTACCTAAAAATTTTAACCAGTAGCCATTTTTAAAAAATATAAAAAAGAAACAATAAATCCAGGTAGAGAAGGTAAAGTACACGTTGCAAAAATATGCATTTAAATGTTTCCCTCATATTAAGTACGCATACAGAAACATCAGTATTTCACTGTCTGCCATCCAATGAAGGCAGCCGCCCCGGTGGCGCAGTGGTCTAAGCGATGGCCTCTGATCATTCGTCCGAACGGGGTCCGGGTTCGAATCCCGGTAAGGCATGGATGTTGTGTTTGTCTTACGGCACTGGCTCTCTCCCTTCCCTGGAACCAGTTACCATAAATTAGGGACGGGCGACTGCTTATAGCCCATTGAGTTGCTTACGGTGGTCGTTAAACCTCCAATAATAAATAATAAATAAATAAATAACAATGAAGGCATGTTACATATTGTAAATAGAAAGTTCAGAAGTTCGGAATATTTTTATACAAGTAAAAACAGAATTTTTTTTTTTTTTTTTTTTTTTTGTTCCTGGTTCTCCAAAGGGTTGGCATTCCAACTTTTCAGGTTCTTGTTTCTATCTAGTTTCTTGAATTCTAGAGCATGGGATATCCTGCCTTTTAGGTTTGTATCAAAGTGGATAAAAAAAAAATTAAATCCTGTGAATCTTGGTGATGCACATTGTCATTATTGAGGTTTACATGATTCATGCTCTGTGAATGATTTGGGGTCTTTTACTTTAGCTCAGTGCATGCTTTCAGATATGTAGGCACTGTAAAAAAAATATTGTGTTACAGGGAAGAAAATTATCAGTATCATGCATGTATTCTATTTTGTTTGTTTCAGAAATGCAAGGAAGCATGTTTAAGGTTTTAATGAATCAGAATTTCCCATCTTTACTGATGTGTATATATCTTTTCTGCTTGCAGTCGATGTATTGTAAATGTGTAGTGCTGCCCCGGTGGCCAAATGGTCTGACCATTCACCCGAGGTGGGTGTGGTTTTGAGTCCCATATGAGGTATGAGTGGTGCATTTGTCTGATGGCATTGGCTCTGTCCCTTCTCTGCAACAAGTGGCCCTAAATAAGAGATGTGCGGCTGCTTATAACATTCAGAGTTGCACATGATGGTCAATAAACCTTGAAACACAAGAAGAAACAAAATAAGTAGTAAACTTCACCGTAATTTGCAATATAGGCAACAACGCACTGTGATTCTAGCAAAAGTTTGGACTCCTGGAATTTTTTTACGGACTCCTGAAAAACTCCTGGAATTTATTTTCTTTAAAAGTGTACAAACTCTGAAAGGAGCAATTTACAAAAAGGGATGATTATCGGCTTTCAGGCCAAGGGTGGCAGTATTTCTGAAACAGTGCAGTTTGTGAACCATTCGCGTGTTGCTGTAGTTGTGTTGTATTGTGATTGGAGAAATAGCACCATTGTGAATAAGTGATGTGGACACTGCGGAGCACCAGGTGCCATTGATGTAAGAGGTGAACGTCAGCTTCAAAGGTGCATGAGGGCTGATTAGCACGCTACTGTGGAGCAACTCACTGGCCGAATGAACCAGGGGGCTACCAGAAGTGTGTCCAAAGCAACGGTTCAGGGAACCCTGCTGCTTATGGGGCTCCGATGCAGAAGAATGGTCACTGTACCTATGCTAACGATGGTGCATCAGCAGAAAAGGCTTACATTTGCACTGCAGTATCGGAATTGGACCTCCACTGATTGGCAAAGGATTGCCTTCTCTGATGAGTCACATTTTCTGCTTCATCCAGTAGATGGGCACTGGCATATAAGGCAAGAAACATCGGAGAACAAACACTCTTCAACCATTGCTGGAGGAACACAAGCTGGTGGGGGTAGCGTTATGGTCTGGGGAATGTTTTCGTGGCATTCTTTGGGTCCACTCATACCTGTGGAAGGCACTATGGACTGAATTCGTTATGAATCCATCCTTGCAGACAACGTACACACACACATGCTGATTGTCTTCCCTGGGACAGATGGGATCTTCCAGCACAACAATGCGATGTGTCACACAGCTAGAAATGTCCGAGAGTGATTGGAAGAGCATGATAAAGACTTCAAAGTATGTCCCTGGCCCAGACTTAAACCCAGTTGAGCATCTGTGTGACAACCTCGATTGTGTTGTTCACTTTATGGATCCTCCACCACGCACTCTCCAGCAGCTGTCAGATGCACTGCAGTCAGCATGGATCCACATACCTGTGAACATCTACCAGTACCTTATTCAGTCACTCCCAGCCCATCTAGCTGCTGTCCGCACTACACATGGAGGTTACTCTGGATATTAGCTGCTGTCACAATAATGTGACTTGACCGTGTGTACACTGGTTTTCATTAATTAAGGAAAAAACAGAAAATTTGTGACAACTCAGCCAAAAATAATCGGAGTTGCACCAAATTTGCGTTTGTGACATAAAAAATCACTGTCGGCTCAGAATATCATATGTACAGTAGTGGCGCTGCAAACGTATGACGTCAGCACGCACCGGTGTAAAAACATGCATTTCACAAGGTGCTAGGATTTCGTGTTAAAAATTGTGATCGGAGATAGCCATTGTGAAGGAATGAGTTTGAGATATCATTTACCTGAAGAGTTGCAATGGCGAGCCATTGGACTGCTGAAGGCAGGCCAAAGTCAAACAGATGTGGCCAGATGGTTGAATGTGAGTCCTTTTGTAACCCATAGACTGTGGAATGCATATCTAAGAAGAGATTCAATGTCTAGCAGGTCAGCCAAGCAAGGCCTAGGGCAACAACTGCCGTTGACGACCGTATTTGCAGTTAACCGCACGAAGACAAAGAACCTCAACACCAACCCAGCTCAGATCTGCCCTTTGCTGCCGGTAGTAGAAGGTTGATATCAGGTTCAACTGTATGCAGACTGCTTCATGAAGGTATGCTCGACGACCAGCAATTCGTGTGTCCCTCATCGTACGGCACAGGAGGAAGCAATTGAGTTGGGCACGGATGCATGTTAGCTGGAGTGAAAGTCGGTAGAGGTCTGTACTGTTCACTGGCAAATCGAGATACAGTTTAGAGAGCAATTACAGACGTTGATTGATCTAGAGGGAGGCAGGAACCTGCTATCATCCCAGTAACATCCGTGAAAGAGATCGTTTTGGTGGAGGTAGTGTGTGTGTGTGTGTGTTTGGGCTGACATCTCTTTAGGTGGTAGAACAAATCTATGTCCTGCCATGTGATAACCTGACTACACAGAGATATAAAGATCATATCCTGCATCGATATGTAAGTCCTTATGCAAGTGCAATAGGCAAAACGTTTCTCCTACAGGACGATAATGCGAGACCACATAGTGCGCCTCGTGAAGCAATACCTTGCGGAGGAAATCATTGTCTGTATGGAATAGCCAGCTCAATCTCCGGATCTAAATCCCATTGAACACGTTTGGGATGCTCTGTGGAGATGTGTTGCTTGCTACCCTCAATCTGCTTTCTGATGCCCTTCAGGGGCTTTCTACTGCTATGCAGGAACAATGGGCATTACTGCCTTATGAGTTAAATGACACCATCATAATGAGCATGGAACATCGCTGTTGGGTTGTATTGCTGTTAGAGATGACCACACATCATATTAAAGCAACTTCCCCATTGAGTTCCTGTAGCCTCTTTTTGGACATGCTTCTGTATCGTCCATTTTTCTGATATTAAATAATGTTTTTGTGATTTGTTTTTTACCTAACCAATAATTTACAACTTAATGCATCTTTTCACCAATTTTCATGAAATTTCACCAAGTAGTTTTTTAATTATCTTGATTTTTCTGATTTTCCCTTAATTTACAAAAACCAGTGTATAAAATAGAGGCGAAATTTTGACAAGAGTGAAAGATTTCTACTCCAAATTATATGAAAGGGATGATACATGTACTCCAGACATCATGAAAGGTACCAGTACCAGAGTTCTTCCAGTCCTTCCAGCAGAAGTTGCACATGCAATCAAGAACATGAAGCGGGGGAAAGCTCCAGGAGAAGATGGAATTACTGTAGACATCATACAAGAAGCAAGTGGAGAAATTGAAACAGTACTCGCCCAAATTTTCACTCGATGCCTTAATGAAGGGAAAATTCCTGAGGATTGGAGCAACGCTACAATGATCTTGCTACATAAAAAAGGTGACATTGAGGATCTCGGGAACTACAGACCTATCAGCCTCCTATCAGTGGTTTATAAAATCTTCACTAAAGTTCTTTCACACCGCTTGAAGGTGACAGTGGACATGGCTCAACCGAGAGAACAAGCTGGATTCAGGAGTGGCTACAGCACAATAGATCATATCCACGTACTGAGAGAACTAATTGAAAGAGCGAGGGAATATGAGCTTCCATTGTGCATGGCTTTTATCGATTATGAAAAAGCCTTTGATTCGGTGAAACCATCAGCAGTTGCAATGGCTCTGAAATCCTGCGGTATTGAAGATGCATACATTATTATTATTAATAACATCTATGAAAATGCAAGTGCAAAGATTAGGCTGTTTGAAAATACAACACACATAAAAATTGGAAAAGGAGTGAGACAAGGTGACACCATATCTCCGAAGCTCTTTAATGCCACATTGGAAAATGTCTTTCAATCACTGAACTGGGAAAACAAAGGGATAAAGATTAATGGAAATTATCTAACCCACCTTCGTTTTGCTGATGACATAGTCATTTTTGCAACTAACCCATCAGAGCTACAGAGTATGATCCAGGAACTTGCTGACAAGAGTAAAGAAGTGGGATTAAAAATGAACTTTCAGAAGACAAAAGTGATGTACAATGCTTTTACAAGAAATGAAGATTTATCGATTGATGGAGAAAAGCTGGAGATAACAGACACGTACGTTTATCTTGGACAGCAGATATCAAGTGAGGGTCACATTGGTGAAGAAATTAATCGGCGTACAAAACTTGCCTGGAGAGCTTTTGGAAGAAACAGCATAATTTTCAAGAGCAATATGTCATTATGTCTTAAAAGAAAAGTGTTTGATCAATGCATCCTTCCAGTGCTTACGTATGGTGCAGAGACTTGGACCTTAGCTAAAAGAGACATACAAAGACTGCAGACAACTCAAAGAAGCATGGAGAGGTGTATGCTTGGTGTAACCAGGAGAGATAAGAAGAGGAACACGTGGATCCGAAAAATCACAAGAGTGGAAGACATCATGATCAGAGTTAAATCCCTGAAATGGCAATGGGCTGGACATACTGCCAGAAGAACAGACCATCGATGGACAGCCGAAATTTTAGATTGGATTCCAAGGGACAGGAAAAGACCCAGAAGAAGACCACATGGAAGATGGGTGGATGAAATTCGAAAGTATGCGGGAGTGACATGGAGGAGACTGGCACAAGACAGACCGTTGTGGAGGAAACTTGGGGAGACCTTCGTCCAGCTGTGGATTGATAATGGTTGTCAATGATGATGATAAATATATATATATATATATATATATATATATATATATATATATATATATATACATACAGGGTGGTTCAAAACTATATGTCAAAAATGTAAAGGCAGGTAGAGGGGATCTAAATAAGCAGATTTCGTATAGGAATGTGTGTGCGGTAATGCCGCATTAAAGCGCTAGCACGTAAAGCAGTATGAATCACAGAAAACTGAAAAGACAAGTACAGACAAAAGAAAACAAAAATTTATTAACAGTTTACAAGAGGTGCTCGAAAGAGCGGCCACCAACAGCGATACAAGATTCACAGCGGCGGCGCATGGATCGGCGTACATTAGAAAAGACATCAGGCATGTCGAGCACATGTCCAGCAGCAACAGACAAGCGGGCAACAAGATCTTCTGCAGATGTGACGAGACTCTCGTACACGAGGCTTTTAATATGACCCCAAAAGAAGAAATCCAAGCAGGTTAAATCAGGAGAACGCGGTGGCCAGGGAACTGGTCCGCCCTGTCCTATCCAATGTTGACTGTAGACAGCGTCCAGGTGATTCCTGACTTTTCAGCTGAAGTGAGCTGGGGCTCCATCGTGCTGGAACCACATTTGTTTGCTAACATCTGGAGGAAAATCGACCAGAAGTTCAGGTAAGACCACCTGTAGGAAGATGCCGTATGTGTGGCCAGTTAAATGACTAGGTAGAATGTACGGTCCTACTAAATTATTGTGCACAATGCCTGCCCAAACATTAATGGAAAACCTTTCTTGTTAGGCGTGTGTTATTGTGCCATGTGGGTTATCATGAGCCCACAGGTGAGAATTATGGATGTTAAACATACCCGACCGCGTAAAGGTAGCCTCATCAGTGAATAAAACATCTGCAGGGAAGGTTGGATTGGCTGCAGTCTGTTGTAGGTACCAACGGGCAAAATTGAGATCTGGAAGATAATCATCAGGGGTCATTGCTTGCACTCTCTGTAAATGATACTGATGCATTCTGTCTTCATGTAAAGTCCTCAAAACAGTTGGATGGCTCACACCTAATGCACGTCTTACAGCTCTCGAGCTTGTCGACGGATTATCCTCTACTGTGTTTAGTATTCTTTCTTCCACTGCAGGAGTTCTGCGATATCTTCCAATGCCAGTATCATGCCTGGAAGCATAAAACGATCCACTCGTGCTTAACTCCCGATGAAGCCGCTCGAATGTTCGACGATCCGGCTGATTCCTATCCGGGAATCGCTCCCTGTACATCCGTTGAGCAGCTAATCCATTTCCTTGTGCAGCCCCATACATGAAATGCATGTCGGCCAGCTCCGCATTGGTGTAACGATGCATGCTGCTCGAGATCCATGCGGGAAATGAAGAATCCAGCTGGCGAAGCGCTTTTATACGCCGCACTCATCAGCGCTCTCTACCCGCTCAACGCGGCATTACCGCACACACATTCCTATACGAAATCTGCTTATTTAGGTCCCTTCTACCTGCCTTTACATTTTTGACATATAGTTTTCAACCACCCTGTATATATATATATATATATATATATATGTATATATATGTATGTCACAAATATATATATATATATATATATGTATGTCACAAAAATGCTGTAATTAAAATTCATTGTGCCATGTGGTTTCTTTTCAGAGGACTTGGAATTGAATCCCCTTAGGCTAAAAATATCTCATTTTCTGAGTATTTAACTATTGAGATATTTTCTTAGGTTTATTACACAACATTTCTCAACTAAAATTGAATTATTCTGGCTAATATGTTTATTTGAAAGGATTTTCAACATCGAACAGTGACCCCAGAGATAGCATTTAAAAATGGGTTTTAAGAAGTTCTTTCAGTATAATGTCATCTACACAAAGAAGCCAAAAAAAAAAAAAAAAAAAAAGACAAAAATATAACTTGTAGACCCTAGTTTTAAAAATCTTTTAATAGTTAAATGTTTTTTAATTTCAAAACTCGGATCTGAAAAGGGTAAGTCAGGAAGATGGTTATGTTTGATTTCTGTGTGCAGCCAAGAATATGCAGAGAAAAACTACATTTTCTCTTTGAACAAAAAAAGCTACAATAAATACAATTTTACTGAGAAATATTATTTTAATAAACCTAAGAAAATATCTCAATAAGGCGAGTTCAAGATAAACACAGATATTTTGAATGCTTCAGAATGGGAAACATTAAAAGTCTGCATTCTGCACGAATCTTATTTAATTTTATGAATAGAAAGCTGCATGAATGGATGGTAATTGTGGCATTTCTGTGCCATGATTTGATGAATCTGTGTGATATTGCAATCAGTTCTTCATTGATTTCTGGAAATGCTATGTATTTTTTTTTTTTTTTTTTCCAGGCACATGGATAAACTCACTTTTAACGTTAATGCTGACTTTTTGCCAATCAAAGCACACTACTTCTTATACAATGGAGGTAAGCATCAGTTGTTGATTTCTGTATGTCAAATAAATATTGATAGATTTGCACCTGTATGAAACATTTATATTTGAAATCTTTTATACGGGGTTGCTACAAAGAAGGTCGTAGCTAGCAGGGGGCTGGAGGGGGTTCATCCCCTCTGCAAGTCAAGTAAGCCCCTTGGAAGATGGATGTTGTTGTAAATCCCCTGAACTTTTATTTCCGATGATTTATGAAAATTACTGTCATATTTCGTTATCAAAAGTGGAGGTGTATGCATAGTTATTGCAAAACATAAAATTCAATTTATTACTTGCCAAGTGACTATGAGAAGCTGCTGTTAAGAAACTTCCAGGTAGTTAACTACCTAAAAAGAAGTAATGTCGAGGGAAGGTGATGAGGAGAGGGTAGCTAAGTGTGTGACCCTCTAGGTGTTGGAAAATGGTGCTAAAGAAAAATAGCTTGTTCTATTTGGGGGTTTAATGACCACTGTAAACAGCTTGATGGGCTATAAGTAGTCATCTTGCCCTAATTTAGGGCCACTGGTTCCAGGGAAGGGGAGAACCAGTGTCATAAGACAAACACAACATCCATGCCTCACTGGGATTTGGTCAGAAGCCAGCATTTGGAAAAGATCCATGCCTCTCCAGGAATGGTCAGAAGCTAGTGCTTCACTGCACCACTAGGGCAGCAAAATCATTCTGCTTGAGGGAGCTTCCCTCTTCTTCCTATTCATGGCTTTGGAGTCAGTTGGAGCAGTTTTGCAATGCATGTGTGTGGGGAAAAAAAGGGTTTGTTGGCATGAATCTTGGGGGCTCTTGGTCTTTGAATGTAGAAGGAAGTGTGTTTGGCTGTTTACCACAGTAAGATGGAACCTTGTCTCCAAGCACCAGCAAAGGAGAATGCGTGATAAAAGATGGGGAAAAAAGAGGAACAGTAGAAAGAATCCATGTACATCATCAATAATTCCTCAATGCTATTATGTGGATCCATGGAAAGGGACCAGAATACTAAACTAAAATATTAAATAATTTATGCAACAATAAGAAACGTACAATTTAACCAGAATGAAGTAAATTCAGAGAACTCTTTTTTTTTTTTTTTCAAGAGAGGTCAGTTTTCTTTCACAATCTTGTTTTCCATATTTTGTATTTTATTTTATTGTTTCTACTTTTTGACATGGAGAAATTAATTATTAGCCAGTGAAGTAGATTAACAAAAGAAGCAAAAAAAAAAATGTCTGCATTCGTGGAAAAAGTTATTTCGTAGTGAAACACCAACCCCTCCCACCTCCCCCAACTGATCCTTCTTGGGTCTAGGACCCAGCTATGGCCGTCACTACAAATGAATGTAACAAGTTTAAAATATTTTCTTTAAGGAAAAACCTGAACATGCAAATTGAAAAAAATCATGCATGTTTTAACTCTTTCCACTCTAATAACATTTCGTTCGCCCATACTGTCATCCCCCCCTGCAGTAGATTGCACAACATAACTGTGAAAGTTCTGTTTTGGGAAGCTTGATGTAAATAACATGTCTCGCCAGCCCCAATGTACAAGTTGCAGATGCGTTATTGGAGGAGCGGGTGACGCCCGACATGTGAGCTATTCGGCAATTTTGTAGTGTCGCCCGACCGTCGAGCGGAAAGTGTTAAGAAGGAGGGTGAGTGTTGCTACATGGGTACATCCGGTGAGTGTTGCACCATAGTAACAGATTTTTTTTACCATAGATACACATGGTAGGGAAACCCTCAAATCTGAATTTGGAAGATATTTTGCCCAATAATGGCTGAGATACAGGTATGTAGAAAATGGTCATTTTGATCAAATGGTGGCCACCTTGGATTCTGCACCAATGTCAATAAATATAATAACTTGACAACTAATGGTTCAAATTCAATAATTATGGAACCAATTTGAAGTTATTTATACATACCTGTTTGTAATCCGGGTGTAGCCCAGAATTCCCAGTTTTTGTCATATTCCAAACCTGTAAATCCGGGTTTTTAAGTTTTAGAAGAATTTGAGATGCTTTGGACATTTCATTTCTAAAAATGCTACGAAATAAAAGTTCAAGTTCCATTTTCTTTGGGAATTACAGTGTTTGATTAAAAACACCACATGGCCATGCGGGTGGTAAATGTAGACGATTTGTGATACCTTGAGTGTTTCTTTTGTTATCAAACAAGCTCTCAAGATAACAGCCTGCTGAAAGGAAGGCTCTTTTTTCATTATTTTGAAAGTTGCATCTATATCAAATAATTTTATTACATTTGATTCAGTTAATCCAATGAGCCACTTTTAGAAATTGAATGAAATCCACTGTAGGCTTCAAATAAAACTGATCCACGTAGGCTGCTCAATTAACATATAATATGAAGTGCAAAATTTGATTTTAAAGGTGCAATACCTGAAGGATTTTGCACAGTGAAAGAAAATTGGGTACAAGAAAAGAGGCGAAGTTTAACTGCACAAGCACTAGGGCGTATTTGTTGTGTAGCTAGTTTATATGTGCGCAATATACTGTATATATAAATATTCGTAATATGCATTATATGTATATTGGCACTGAGCTGAGAGTTTCAGGGTTTCTTGTGTCACCTCACAATCATCATCATCATCATCAACCATTATCAATCCACTGCTGGACGAAGGTCTCCCCAAGTTTCCTCCACAACGGTCTGTCTTGTGCCAGTCTCCTCCATGTCACCCCTGCATACTTTCGAAATTCATCCACCCATCTCCCATGTGGTCTTCTTCTGGGTCTTTTCCTGTCCCTTGGAATCCAATCTGAAATTTCGGCTGTCCATCGATGATCTGTCCTTCTGGCAGTATGTCCAGCCCGTTGCCATTTCAGGGATTTAACTCTGATCATGATGTCTTCCACTCTTGTCATTTTTCGGATCCACGAGTTCCTCTTCTTATCTCTCCTGGTTACACCAAGTATGCACCTCTCCATGCTTCTTTGAGTTGTCTCCCTGTTTATATCGGGAGTGAATATGTCATATAAAAACAATAGTAAATTTGCAATTTAATATGTTTATTACATGAAAAGTGCAAAAATCACCTTCAGATTAATAGTTAACTGTAATGGGCTATAAACAAAATGGCACATATTTTTTTCTGAAACTTGGTAGAAACACTAACTAATATGTGTGCTTGAAGTAGAAAAAAAATTGAGGATAGTAATACAGTAAAACCTCGAAAATCCAGCATTCAGAAAACCGGCAACTTCAGAAATCCTGCACTTTTCTCATCTCATTTTCGTGAAAATATCCGATGTTTCACAAATAACCATGGAAATCTCCTGATGTACCGTATCAACAACGCATCGCGAGATCATCTGATCTCAGCGGGCGAACTGCCGATAGCTGCCTACGTGTAACATCAGGAGGTTTCTCGAATTCGTCATCTCATTAAGCCACGCTGAAGTGACGCGGACCAATGAGGCGCCAAATCGGCATGTCCGTTTAAAATGCGTGTTGAACGACGTGTGATGATGATCTGTGCTTGGTGGTGGCAGTTTGTGGATTCGATCGTGTAATGACATTTACATCGACCTTCATGATGCATCGCGGTAATTGCCTTCGCTGTGTATCGTAGTTTTGTCAGTTGAAAAAGTGTAACATCGACGTAAAATTCACATCGGGTTTTCGCAATGTATCAATACATTTCGCCCAGCCCTAGCTGCTGTTCTGGCTTTTTTCAAGTTTTTGGCTAACCATTCACCAAATTCAATTGTTTTCGACAGAGTTTTATAATAAATAATACAAAAAGGTAATCACCAATATTTTTGCCAAAACTTTTTTCCATTTGCCAAAACGATATTTCATCCGAAATGGGTCCAGATTTGAATAGCTGTGAGGAACAGATGTTGTATCTGTCTTACGCCACTGGCTCTCTCCTTTCCCTGGGACCAGTAACCTTAAATTAGGGACGGGTGACTGCTTATAGACCACTGAGTAGCTCATGGTGGCCGTTAAACCTCAATAATAAAAAAAAAACTCTTTTTTTTTTTCGCAAATTGCAAAGAATACGATTGGCAGCGTGACCCCTGCGTATTTATAAGGCGTAGTCGCGCAAATTTATGTTAAAGTGACCTGTTATGTGTAAGTACGTGCTTTGCGTAATGCCTGTTATGCAATTTTTGAATAGCTTCAGAAATCCAGAATTTTCATAAATCCGGCACTCATTCGATCCCGTTGATGCCGAATTTTCGAGGTTTTACTGTATTTCCTATTACAGACATAAGTGGCATTTAAACATATACACATCTATTTAAAGTTTGACAAGTAATATTTCAATCATTTTCACAAACACGTTTTGAAAAAAACACATAATGAACAAAAACAAAAAAAGGAGCAATTAATATTTGTAACAGTCAAAACTGAAGCCAATGGATTTAACTATTTTGAAGTTTTTGAATAATTTATCAATAGAGTGATTTTCATCAGGTGCAATGTGATAAGTTCTTCCTGTAGTAGTCATGGGAAAAGACACAATTTTCATTATGTGTTCATACGGAATCCAGCATGCATCTAAAGGTTTTGGCCATATAATATGATGCACTTGGGCCATGAGGATGCATAAACATAATTTTATAGTCATCATTTTCCTCGCAGCATTCGAAAATCTTTCCAATCCACCAATTAATTCCATATGCACATGCAACGTATTGTTCATTGTGGAGTATAAGTGGTCTGATGGTTTCTTCGAATTCCATATTAGCAATGAATGTTGTTGAGGAACCTGATACCCTGGAAACTAATAACTGGATTTTGTTTATAGGTACAAAACTGTGAGTGGACCACGTCCCTTTGATCATATCTGCCATGTCATACCTCTCTTCTAATTGACAGTCGAAAAGTTCGACTTCAGATTTTGCTACAAAAGTTTTGATTCTTATAATAGTTTCTTTTGCAAATTTATACAAATCAAATACATTCAATATTGAATCTTTATATGGACACTGAAGGCTTGCTTTGGTGGCTATACATTTTATGGTGCCACCTATACCATCACAAGCTCCTTTGCCATGACAAGAGGCAAAAAAATGCCACTCTGCCTTCACACCATGATCTTCTTCATGATAACAGATATTGACAAAGTTTTTATGGTTTTTATACTGGGCTGACGATCCATCACTGAAATACCTTAAAATGTATTTAATTTGTGGCACTTGCATAATTAAATGCTTCACAATTACCTTTTGGTGTGTCTAAAATGTAGTGTCATGAATCAAATGGTCACTTATTACGCACATAGAAATAGATTTCACTGTATCACTAATAGTGTCCTTTATATAAGCTAGAAAGGGATGAACTGCCACCTGTTCCTTTTTCCATTGAAAACTTTGGATAGCATCTTGTATGATGCAGGTACAGTTTTCAGAAAAATCAGCCACAATAATAGCAGTATCTTCACTCATTTCGTCCTTTGTTTTTTCTAAAATACTAACTTTGAGCTTTGGTAAAACAGTGATGTGTGCATTAAGCAGATAGTTTCTTAACTAAATTGTCAACAAATTCATCAACTGATGTAATAACTGTTTTTAATTCTGCACCATCAGTTTTCACCCACTGTTTGTAAGTAATTTCATTGATCATTTCTCATTCATTGGAAAGCATTAGTTCTTCTTTAAGAATTTCTGGAGATGAACAATTAGCACACCTATGCACCATACATTTTTTCAATTCAGTGCAACAAACTAGCTTTTTTAACAATATGTAGTCACTGATATGGATAGCATGAAGCCTGAGTTTAATGTTCTAATGGTATATACAGTACAAACACACACACCAAATGAATACCTTTGCTTTCAGCAGTCACACATTCTCTTGGACGTAGTGAGCAAAATTTAGACAGTCCAATTTTTATTTCATTACGTTGTTCTTTAAATGCAACATATAATTCTTTTAAATTATACAAAATCAATTTTCTTTGTTTTAATACTCTCCCATTTTCACTTGGAACAGATATGCAATATTTTTTTCCAGGGCACATACGACTGTTATTATCATCACAGTAAAAATTTTCTATTTTATCAGAACTTAATTTAACGCTTTTCCTTCCACTAAGCATTGATAACATCCCTTCTGTTTCTTTTAATTTTCTTGCTTTTTTTACTAAATGCTCTGTAGTGTTGAAATAAATCTTTGTTTGCTGGATTGTCCATGAATCTGGAACTAATGTCAGAATTTGAACCTTTTCTTTAAATGATGCATTTATAAACTTATTCAATAATTTTTCCATCATAAATATGCAGTCTGGACAAGTCATTTCTTTTGAATTGTGTGGCTTATTAATAATTTCAACACCTAATACTGCAGCTGCTTTAGTAGCAACACAGTTACTTAATTTTCTTAACTTTAGTGTGCATGTAACCAAGTTTTCTCTTAGAGATAAATCTACTGACCTTTATTGGTGATAAATCCAACACTTCACAGCTTTTATTCAATTGTTCCATCACTATTGTGGCTTCACTATAATCTTGATCACTGGTGACTTCATGTCAGCAGTAAGTATTTCTGACTCACCAAGAATGCAATGTTAATAACAAGAAATGCACAGTTTTTTTTCCCCAGAATGAGTACTTCTGGATTTGTCATGGACAAATTCGGCGAAATTTGTTTCAGTGATTTTGCTGGGATGTTTATTAAATGGTTTACAGCAACCTCTCTGCCTTAAACTGTACCATTTTAAATATTCATCCTTGTGAACCTGGCAGATACTTCCACCCACATAAACATTTGTATCTGTAATCAGATTTTGTATTCTACTTTTTAATAATTCCATATCATTTGAAGACAATGTAAGCACAGGAATAATCTCAGTATTCAATGATACATTGAGTTTGTTGCATACAAAACATTCCATCTCTACTGCATAAAACTAGGCTGTACTGAAATAATCATACAACACAACACTGCTTGTTGACTGAACATAGTTCTCTGAACACTAAGCACAAATGAGCTCTGAAAAGGATAGCCAAGTCCCTCAAATAGTGAATGTTGTAATATTGCATCATACTTTGACTTAGCCATCAGAACATGATGCAACACAAGCAATCATTTCAGGATTTGCATGATAATTGCTATTAGTTGTATTTAACAGAATTGTCTGTGCATAGTAAATACCTTTTTTATATTTCTAATTAAGATAATAAAATATAAGAATGCTAATTGTGTGGTTTTGAGGAAGTTTTGTAATTAGCATATTCCAGTACCAGAGATTTTTATACCTTGAATCCTATGTGTATAACAGCTATTTGTCCAGTTATTACAAAATATTACCATCC
Source organism: Macrothele yani (assembly GCA_039090855.1). Classification (NCBI taxonomy): domain Eukaryota; kingdom Metazoa; phylum Arthropoda; class Arachnida; order Araneae; family Macrothelidae; genus Macrothele; species Macrothele yani. The sequence continues at coordinate 49,577,097 of CM077004.1, forward strand.
TCATTTTTTTTCTACTTCAAGCACACATATTAGTTAGTGTTTCTAATATGTTCAGAAAAATAGATGTGTCATTTTGTTCATGGCCAGTTAACTAATTAATCTGAAGGTGATTTTTGTACTTTTCATGTAATAAACATACTAAAATGTAAACTTACTATTGTTTTGATATGACATATACACTCCCAATATAAATAGCTTCAAATTGGTACAAGAATTATTGAATTTGAACCATTAGTTGTTTAGTTACTACATTTATTGACATTGGTGCAGAATCCAAGATGGCCACCATTTGGTCAAAATTACCATTTTTCAAACACCTGTATCTCAGCCATTATTGGGCAAAATATTTCCCAAATTCAGATTTGGAGAGTTTCACTACCATGTGTATCTACGGTAAAAATTTAAAAAAGAAATCTGCTACTATGGTGCAACAATTTTTTCTTATAATGGGTGTGTTCACGTGGAATGACCCAGGAGAAATATGAAGTAAGTTTATCACCATACTAAAATAAGGTTTAAATTTAATGGAAGTTATAACCAATAGGGGGAACATATCATGATAGAAACTCCCTAGATTTTTATTAGCTGAAAGATGGTATTATCTATCCCAAATGTCTTTATGTTTGATATAGAAATGCCATTATCAATGTGGTCAAACATAAAATCGCTTCTTTCGAAAATGGAGCACACATGATTTGTGTCCTGAGTATGAACCTCAATAAACATCCTGAAAGCAATAGTAAAACTTCCTTTGCTTCCTTATGCCAGCAAAGCGATTTTTTTTTATGTTGTTTATGGTATTTTGTTTTTTCGTTTCGGGGTTTAACAACTGTAAGCAACTCTATAAGTAGTCACACATCTCTAATGTAGGGCCACTGGTTCCAGAAAAGAGACAACTAGTGTCCTGAAACATTCACAGCACTCATACCTTATTCAGGACTCAAACCCTGGTGCATCTGGAGTTAATGGTCAGTAGCCAGGGCCTCAAACCACTGGGGCAGCTAAAACTGATTAGTGTAGACATTACATATGCAGACAAAAATCAGAAGTTTGGATTTCATTCCCACTCCAAGATAATGCAGTTTTTCAAACTTTCTGAGAAGTTGACTACACAGATAATACTTAATACTGTTAATAGTAGTTTTGCACCAAAAAATAATCTTCTGTAGTGTACCATGCAGGAGACTGAAAATTCTTGGGGTAGCATGGAATCAGGAAATTTAATAATTTTGAGTTTCGAACTTTGGCATTTTTGAAGGAGGAATAGAGAAAACATTTTTTCCTAGAAATTTGAAAAATAGCTTCCCAGTTACAGCACTCCTTTTGCCATGTTAATTTCTAGGTGGAGGGGGTGGGTGCCTTTGTTTTTAGGGCAAGTATGAATCAGGGAATTTCATAGTTTTAAGGTTCACTTTGCCCTTTTCTCCTGGAAATTTTAGGTGGGAATGCCATCCCCAGTTTCTTGGGAAGGCATCAAGTTCCAAGCCCCTCCCAATTCCAGCACCCCTTTTGTCATGTTAATTTCTAGGCTTTGTGGCAATTGTTTGACAACCATCTATGTTGTTTCTGGCCAAAAGTAGTTTTAGTCCTCCCCTTGTGTAAAATGAGGTCAATAAAAGTTCAGCATGCATAACAAACTTCCAAATGTGATAGAGATTCATGCATGATGGTATATGAAATTTACTAAGGCTATATTTGTGTAAAAAAAATAAAAAGCTTTGATACGCATGGAACCAGTGATAAAGTAGAGTTTCATTTATTCTTTGTACAGAATCCACATGAATCAAGCAAAGAATCAGATGTACCATGCATTCAACAATTGAAAATACTTTATAAACCTGTCCCCCTGTGAAGAAATAAACTGCAACTACTGCATGCTCTCATCAAGCAAAGTATGGAATTACCTCAAATACAAATTTGATGTATATCAGAGGATCTACCATTGCTATATTGAACGTTTCTAATCTTCCCTGATATGCGGAAAATTCCTTAGGTGGCATTGTGTGGTTCCATGGACTGCATCAGTTATAAATGTATGTTTTTATTTTATCATGTATGCAATAGACCTAATAGCATGTATCTTCTAGTACCTTCCCATATGTTATTAATTAAGCAGCCTGCATGTACACTTTGTTTGGATAACCATTGGTAGTATATTTTTTAATAATGCATCTCTCTCATGGACTGCACAATGCTACTTGCTCACTTCAAAATGTTGCGTTCAAAGTTGTCGCATATGTGACATCATGAATTCCAATGAAGCATACAGTCTCGTATATTCATGAAAAGAAACAGCTTTCTTCCAAATTTAGTGGTCTTGGTTTTGGAGAAATCATCTGACTTTTCAGATCACTTTTTGCATTACTGTGGGAACTATAGCCCTATTTGCTGTGCCATGCCATCATCATTCTCATTGCTGTGGAGCAGAATAGGCAGCACAAAAAAGATGAAATATTAACTGAAAAACATGCTTTCTGTGTTCAATAGAAAAGAAGTGCAAAACTGTTTATAATTGTGTTCTTCCTACAACATGTACCAACATGTCTTGAGTATTGTAAAAAGATATGCCTTCTGTTAGCAAATTCTGATTCCAAAAGCTAAATGTGATGTCGGTTGAATGCCTGCAGCTTTCTAGGCTTTTTTTATTTTCATATAGACAACTGCCCAAATGTAGTGTGAAATTTCTTACTTTTACATTGAAAGCACAGTTTATTATGCATGCAACACCCATCCACATATCTATCACATTTATTCTGATAGCCCAAAACCCCTGTGGGCTACAATTTGGTCAAATTCCTACTTGCTGTATAGTGTACCAGTGACTGTGAGGATGGGTGAGGATGGCAACCTGATCAAGTTCATTTCGGGCCGATAGTCAGTGTGAGAAAGATGGGGTGCTCCATCTCCACAACTGCAGAATGTGGAATTGCTGCGTGCGACCATTGCACATACACCCGAACTACATCACAAACAGCAGATGCCAGATAAAATGTGGCCGTAAATGGGACATCGATGTTTGTGGTAAGTGCTGCTTCTCCCCTACCATAATATCCAGCTGCAGTGGGGAGAATGAAAACATTCAATGATGGTGCACATAAGGAAGTTTTGTTCAAAGACCATTCAACGTACGATGGCACAACACAACTGGGCTATGGCAGGCAATGCCCACATTGAGTACCCTTGCTAACAGCATGTCACTGGGCTATGAGGTTGCAAGGGGCAAAAGAACATCACCAATAGACTGTAGAAGACTGGAAATGGGTAGTTTAGTGTACCAAATTGAGGTTCCAGCTATAACATGCTGATGAGAGATGAATGTGTGGCATGAACCCCAACATGACAGTTGGGGTCAAGTTACAGGCCAGTGAAGGTGGTGTAACACTCTGGTGTATATTTACATATGCCACCTCAGAGCCTGATGTACTTACTGTGACCATCTTCACCACAAAGGCTATGTTGACGTACTCACTAACTATCCATTAGAGATGAGCACAAGCTCTTTTTTTTTTAAAGCCTGTGTTTGTTAGATCATTATTTATGACTAGGCCGACACTGGTTTGACGTTTCTGCAAATTTTCCCTATGTGAATAGGGAAAGAATTATGAATCATATTGTTTTACTTCTATTTATATTTTCATCATGATATAAGAATATTCGGACTTCCCATTAATGTCAACTCCCCTCCCCCCAATCATATTCAGGCAACATCATATTCAGGCCCTTTAATTTGTTTCTCAAGTGTATCAAGATAATGTTTGCCTTAGCTCACCTTCATGTTTTCACCAAATGACCGAAAATTTCCATTTTTCATATTGTAGCTAGCAGAATTTTAAACTTTAGCTGCCAGAAAACTTTATACTATCAGTTTTAATCGTATCTAGGAAATAATGCATAATTGCTACTTTAAACACTCACAGACATTTTTGAGTTAGAAATGCACCTATAAACAATTATTAAGACTTTTAGGCAAAGAACAAAAGTGAGACTATAGCCTCACCATTCAGTTGTGCATTTTGCACTGCGTTAGTTAATTCGATCAGCAGTGTTAAATAAAATGAATTAAAAAAGTGAAAGGGATATTAACTGGAGCCACCCCAGGTTTTGGTCAAAGATTTGATATGAGTCCACCCGGGGTGGGGATCCGAATTCATTTCTAGGCTTTTTGTCATAACCTGGGCTTGTGCTCATCTCTACTTCTCACATCCATTCATGACTATCCATTTCCCTCAGAAAGGTGCCTTCTTCCAACAAGACAATGCCCTGTCTCATCACTTACTTTTGGTAAAGCACTAGTTAGAGGAGCATTCCAGAAAGTTTGCATCTCTCTCTCTCTCTCTGGATTTGAACCCAATCGAGCATCTGTTAGAGCAATGCATTCAAGCCCAGAATTCACAACCAGCAACACTTGGAGCTTTTCATGTGCATATTTTGAAATTGTGGCCCGCAATACCTTCTAAACATTTCAAACACCTGATGGATTCCATGACATGGTATGTTGCTGCTGTTGACAGAGGGAAAGTTTGGTCCACATGTTATTAACCCTTTAAGTGGCCAATGCAACCGAGCCAAATGGTGCCCAAAATTCTGTGCCTTCCCCAGACAGAAATGTTCACATAGCAGCTGAGTTTTAGAAACTTGCAGCAAATTCCATTGCTTTCTTCTTCTCATCTCAGTAGTACCAACTATGAATCTGTTATGGGTAATAAGTTCTCCACTCTAGTCCTTTATTCTTTTGACCATGACCCAAGGCATGATGGGGAATTGTTAGTCCCCCTAACATGGACATCCTGCCACTAAGTAGAAACAAGTGACTCAGATATCTTATCTCTCCATTCTTAGGTTTTATGCCTTTGTTATCCATTCTTCAGGTAATCATGCTCAGAAAGGACTAGTGTCAGTCATCTAAGTGACCACTTTAAATTACAGAGCTAAAGGGAAAGCAGCAGTGTTTCTTTCAGGCATACATCCAGGGGGCGAAGCCCTCCCGGAAACGACGAACCCCCCTCCCCCGAGACATTTTAGGTTACCGAGCCAAATTTTAATAAATTCAGGCTATGATGAAAAAGGAAGTTTCGTTTCTTTTTATGATACAAATATTTCTTTAATTTTTTTTTAAGTATTTGTTCAAATGGTACTTATATTATTATTAAAAAGTATATTTATGACGCATGGTATTCTTCAAAATATAATAAGTAGACTAATCATACCTAATTGTCTAGGGATCGTGATTCAGGAACAAGAGTGCGTTGAATGCATTTTAATAGATAAAAATTTCAAGCCTGCGGAACCTCCCCCTTCCCTTCTTTAGCTGAAAACAGTTTGTTATTCCTGAAATGTTTGGAGAAGTAATTACTATATCAGGTATGAATGTAGAATTTTTCTTCGGGAGGGGGAGGGGGACGAAAAAAGGAAGTTTTTGAAATCCACCATCTGGAACAAAATTAAAGTTAAGGAAAAATTGAAGAAAAAGCATTTTTTTTCTGATGTAAGTTGATATATTTTTATTAAATTAAGGTATTTTTTTCTAATGTAAGTCGCATTTTAACCAAAAACAAAAAAATGAAGCATTTTTCGGGGGGGGGGGGGGGGGCTCCAAATGCGCCCCTGTGCTAGATATATAGTAATTACTTCTATATATATAAATATAGTAGTTAAAATCATATATATATATATATATATAGCAAATGGAAAACTTGCCCCCTCCCCCGGCCAAAAAGTCCTGAAAGAAACACTGGAACGCAGCGCTTTCTCATGCTCAGATTCACTCGTTGCAGATGAGTTTGGCCCACTTCTTAGACACCAAATATATTAATTTGAGCAGATTTCGTTCCATTTTGATAAACCCAAGTTAATTTGTTCCAGCTGGTTAAGTGGGTGTGTACAGTAGATTCCAATTAATTGGGACATTGGTTAATCAGGGCAGCTGTTTATTTGGGACCATTCTTGAAGAACATAATGAATTAGCTTTTGGGATAAAGCTCAGCATAATTGAGGCAGCTGCTTAATTGGGCCAAAGTGTTCTATACCCGATGTGTCCCAATTAACTGGAATCTACTGTGTGATAAATTGTTTTTTCAGTGTATATTGTTAAAGATGGCTGTCAGGTCCCGCTGAGTTCGATCTGCCCCTTGGCCTTACTGAATCCGAATCTCTCAAACCGGCCTTACGTAGGTTCTTTTGAGTGCCGTCGAGTTAAACTCGATCGTTGAAAAAAACTGGATCGTGTAGTCAGTAATCACTTCAGTTCACGAAAATGAATAACTCCAATAACAAGTCGAAAAACAAAGTTTAATAGTTGAAAGAATAAGTTCCGTTCGATTGGCTATCTCCACGTGCCAATAGTTTCCAGATAGCGAACACTTCACGATATATGCCGCCCCGGTGGCGCAGTGGTCTAAGGCGTTGGCCTCTGATCATTCGTCCGTAAGGGGTCCGGGTTCGAATCCCGGTCAGGCATGGATGTTGTGTTTGTCTTACGGCACTGGCTCTCTCCCTTCCCTGGAACCAGTGACCCTAAATTAGGGACGGGCGACTGCTTATAGCCCATTGAGTTGCTCACGGTGGTCGTTAAACCTCCAACCAAAAAAAACCAAAAAAAAACACGATATCCCGGAAGACCCTCCGCCACGTGTCTTTGAGTCGTTCCCTCGAAAACTCTGGTCAATCTCTTATCCCCGAAAAACCCTGACTCCTCCGTCAGTGAAAACGTAAAACCCCGAGAGGTCTTACTGACACACTCTCTGTGTAAAACACCACATCTTCCTCGTGGAAGGTGATGCACAAAAATCCCCTTTAGCGAACATCTTGCTTCCTTTTATATCCTTAATCTTCTCCCCCCCCCCCTTCCGCCTCTGGAAATCCTTTTGGTGTGGAGTTAGCCGTTCACCGGAAGTGGTGACCTTTGACCTATACATCAGGCCCTGTCGATGCCAACGGATCTTGCTAGTCACGTGCTTCGTTCGGTTACATAATCCAGCTTACAAAGGAAACGTACCACGTGCGTTTGAATTTACCTTACATTGCCTTTGAAATGAGAAATACACTGCTGGCCACCCAAAATGCAACACCAAGAAGGACACGAGATAGCAAAGCCAGATTTACGATTGAGCTTACAGACTCGTGCGACTTGCGGAACACGCAGACATCAATAGTTCGTGTGGCCCCCATGGCTGGCAATAACAGCTGCTACACGCCGCAGCATCGAACGAAAGAGGATTTGAATGTGGGCTTGGGGTATGTCGGTCCAGGCTGCTTCCACACGTTGCTACAGTTCATCATAGCCGTGCGTGGTGCTTGCTGGGCAACTCGGTTGCCGATGAGCGACCAGACGTGTTCGATGGGCGACATATCGGGAGAACAGGCGGTCCACGGCAGCAGTGACACCTGGTGGGCCGTGAAGAATTGTTGCACGTGCGGGCGCGCATTGTCCTGTTGAAACGTGGCCGCTGGCAGGTAATGGAGGACTACAGGCTCCAAAACGTCGGAGATGTAGCGGTGGCTGTTGAGTGTACCGGCGATGCGTACCAGAGGGAAGCAGGTGTCATATTCAATTGCGCCCCAAACCATAACTCCAGGCGACGGACCAGTATGGCAATGTATAATGCAGGAGACATAGTCTCTCGCCGCGGTGCTGCCACACGCGGATCCGACTATCATGGTGTTGCAGGCAGAAGTGAGATTGGTCGGAGAAGACAATGTCGTGCCATTCAGTAGTCCAGTAGTCCAGACAATGTCGTGCCATTCAGTAGTCAACGGCCCACTGCCGCCGCACTCGCCGGTGGTGTAACGTCAATGGTAATCGGAGCAATGGGCGCCGTGCGACAAGTCCCCGCTCCTGCTGACGTAGTCGAACGGTACGTGCAGACACAGGTTGTTGCGCAACACACCCTAATTCTGCCCGCCGCACAACATGCCGGTCCTCTCGTTCGGTGGTGTGCCGCGGCCTCGGCAATCGCTCACGTCGGTCCGTCCGTCCCTCTTGCACCTACCGAATCCATACTCGCCTTACTGTGTCTGGATGTCGTCCCACACGGGCGCCGATGTTTCTGTGCGATAAACCGCTGTCGTGATAAGCCACTATTCGTCCTCTGACGGACTCCGAAACGTGCTGGAATGACTGCCGTATTCTGCGACTAGGCATTAGGAAGCTTCCCACGCACAGGTCCGGCAGCACAACACACTTCCACTACTTACACCCAGCCTTCTGTGCACCCTTCTTATAGTGCTTCGCGGTGGCGTGCCGGGCGCATATGATTTACATATGCCTTGCAACGCTAATCGTTTTCATGTCCTCTCGCGGGCGACGCATGTTGCGAATTTCTGGCCAATCGGATGCTTCCTTCTTGGTGTTGCATTTTGGTTGACCAGCAGTGTAAATACAGAAAATATTACTACATGGAAATAATTAGTGGGGCCCGACTCTGTCACCTTACAGCTCCCCACTTTTTGAACTCTAGGGCACATTTATAATGTACTGCGAGTAAATGCCGAAGTCCGATGATAAAGTTCAATGGTTAACACACTGTTGACAACACAACCTACAAAGGAAAGTTCTTGTAGTTTTGCTATCACCATTAAGTTCAGTGCATATATATTTCCAGCGGCATTTCGTCTCACTTTACTTGTAATATTTTCTTGTTGGGAATGAGCCACGGGTACCACTCTCATAACCCTCTGCCGTATAACCTGCGGCTATCTCAGCCTATCCCATCATGGCGCTGCCCTAGTCAACGAAATTCAGACGTGACAATGTGTCCGCATGTGGAATTCCTTTTCCTGGCACATGCGTTAAACCTAAATTAAATTATGAGATGGCTAAAATCCATCGCTGCAGTTTCGAACTGTGAGAGGCTGAGTTAGTAAGGAATGTGAGTGGATTATGATCCGACATGACCTCAATCTTGTGTCCGAAGATCCACCCTTCAAATTTCTGCAACCCCCAGACAATAGCATATGCCTCTTTATGGCTTGCCGCCCACCGTGCCTGCTTGTCACTCAACTTTTTGCTGGCATACGCCACCTGTCGAATCTGACCTTCCTCCTCACGCTGACTTAAACAACATGCTACCACGAAAGCGCTAGCGTCGGTATGTAATAAAAAAGGTTTGTCAAAATTGGGAGAGTACAATATTGGTGCCTGGCATAGCTTATCCTTTAACTGCTGGAAAGCATTCTGCAGCTCTGTCGTCCAACAAACTTTGTCCTGAGCCTTCTTTGCAGTGAGATCCGTCAGAGGCTTCACTATCTCTGCGAATCTCGGCATATATTCTCTGTAATAGCTAACTAAACCTAAGAAGCTTCTGATTTCCTTTTTGGTTCGAGGGGAAGTAAGTTGTTTAATCGCCTGGAGCTTTTCTGGATCCGGGCGATGGCTCCCTGATCCCACAACATGTCTAAAATAATGCACCTCCTTCCGTGTGAAACAACACTTTGACAAATTCTCCGTAAACCCTGCATTTTGTAAACTACTTAATACCTGTTGTTCCTTTTCCACACAAATATTTTCCGGGTTATTTCATTCCCCTTTTCGTCAGGCCTGTGCACCTCCGGGATTCTCCCTAAATGTTTGTCTTTTTTTTATACCGGACGAATTAACTGGCATGCCGTGCACGAATTACAGTATTTCCTTACGTCCTTCTTCATCGTGGGCCAATAAAAAGAGTACACGATTCGTTCTCGAGTTTTCTTGGCTCCCAAATGTGCTCCAAAAACTGAATCGTGGGCCAATTTTAAAATTTGTACCCTTCTGGTTTCCGGTACTACAAGTTGTAAAGTATCCTGAACTTGTACCTTCTCTTTGTGATATATCATGTTGTCCCATATCACATAACCCCTTTTCTTCATTTATCTGCTCCCTGATGAAAATTTTGGTGTCGGACATGTAAGTCTCCGACGGCTCTTCCTGCGTCTCTCTATAATCTCTCCTACCTGCCTGGGGATGTTCTTCGTCCACTGGTTTATACTGCGCCGGTTGAGTTTCCCCCCTAACCTGCAAAGCGCCTGGCGTCAAGCTCTGATCTGCTCTGAGGCTATCCTCTTTCGCCTCGCCACGTGGCTGCAACGTGCTCTCTCCTTTTGTTCTATTTACTTTCTCGCCCCTACGTTGCTCTACCCTGCGGCTCTCTTTACCGCTTCTAAGCACGGCCCTGACATGATGATGATAAGATGATATTTGAAGAAGTTTTAGGAAGGGAGTGTCTGACCCCAGGTCTAAAACTGCCCTTAGAAATGAGAAGCTAGGAGATCTGAGTAAGTGAACTCAATAGGAAAGACAAACAGAAAAATGTAGTGAAAGGAGAGGGTGATCCGTATCACAACTCTGTCTGGAAGGGGGAAAGGGGAACGAAGCACCACACAACATTGCAGAGAACCACAACACCAACCAGCCGCCCGACGCACCAGGGTGCGACTGAAACTCAACGATACCAATATCAAATGTCCAAGCAGAATGCATTTTCGCCATCTCGATGCCAATCTGAAAAGGAAGGGTGTGGTGGTCTGTCTAGCACCCACCAGTGTTCACATACTTGTTCTCTCTGTCAAGGGGGGGTGTCAACGATCGCTGCCATAGTTCTGGGATACCTAAGGATTTCTCTGGGATTGTAATCAGCTGCGCCCTAACAAGTCCATTTGGATGGGTTTCTGCTTTCTTGAAGAACTTTCTGGCGAGTCTGATGGAAAACTCGTACTTTCTCGATTCCAAGTCTGTTTCTCAGGTTCCGAAGTGAGGTCCAAGGGGGAACCCCAGTGATCATTCGAAGTGCTCGGCTCTGCACCTTCTTGATTCTCTCTCGCTGTTTCCTACTAATACTGATCCAAATGGAGGAGGCGTAGGTGAGCACCGGCCTGACGACCGTCTTGTACAGCAGTACTTTGTGCAGTGTTGTAAGGAAGCTTCTCTGGCGGAGTAGTGGAACTAGCTGTCCAAGGCATTTTCTAGCTTTATTCGTGCGGTAGCTGGTGTTCGCCACCCACGAAAGTCGACAATCTAGTTGAAGCCCTAGGTACTTATTGGAGGTAGCCCAGGGGATTATCTCTTGAAACATAACGAGTTTCGGTACTCCTTGAAGAGATCCAAAAAACATCAGCGCACTGCTCTTAGACGGATTGATCTTTTTCCGCCAGTCAGTGTAGTAGGTTTCCAGCTGAGAGAGAAAGTCCTGGAGGAGCTTCACTGCTCTGCTTTTGTTCAGGGACCTGATGACAACAGCTGTATCATCTGCATACATCATGACCTGCCCTTGTTTGGGTTTCGGTAAGTCGTGCAGATAAATGGAGAACAGCGTTGGTCCATGGCTCTGACAGCGAAATGCTCGTCCTCATGACTCATCACCCGGCTTCCTCCTACCACGCGCTTATCCGACTCCGCCTTTTCTCCTACCACGTGCTCATCTGACATCTCCGAATCGGAAATTTTTCCTACCGCGTGCTTCCCTGACATCTCCGACTAGGAAATTTTTCCTACCACGTGCTTATCCGATATCTCCAACACAGAATTTACTCCTGTCGGCCACTGAGGCGTCGCCTCCTGTAACTCCCTTAATCTCAGAAAATCATCTGGTGCTAAAATTACCTGATTAGTGAGGTTGGGAACAATGACACACAAAATCTCGGCAGACGAACCTACCCCTTTGTCTGTTTTGATCATCCCTTCATTCTCATTCGGACCCTCAATTGCTTGATAGGAAATTCCTTCTTTCCACCATCAAAACTTGTCAAAATTACGGAACCTTGCGGTTCAACTGACTGTTCATTTAAAACCTCAGCCCTTACACAAGAAAATTCTGACCCATTGTCTACTAATGCCACTGCTTCCGATTCATTTCCCCCTACAAGCCTCACCGCGTCTCCTAACGGAATTTCTGCAATCTCCGCAAGTAAACTATCCCATGCGGACACCCTGTGCGGATTCTCCTTTCTTCAGCCGTTTTCTCTTGAATTATGTCCTGAACTACGTCCGTCTCACCTTGTTGCTCTAGGCTGACACAATTAATTCTTCTCGGGTCTTTTTTCTGGATGACCCTCATTCCCCTTGGGCGATGATTTCTGGGAACAATTATTCTTGAAATGCCCCTTCATCCCACAACGAAAGCAAACCCCAATCTTCTCAGAACTACCCGGCTTACTCTTCGTTCCTTGACTAGGAAATTTGGGCCCATAGCTGCGTTCCGATCCGCTACCCTTAGCCTGGCTCCCTGCAAACCCGCTGCTATATCCTTGTCTGGGATTTTCTTCCTCGCTTCCCCTTAACCCCACGTGACTTTAAATAGGTCACATAATTCCACTAGATAATCATTTTTCTCTAACTTCCCCCGTTGCTCCTCTGCAAAATGTAGGTCTCTAGCTCAGGAGATATCAAGGTCTTAAACTTATCACATACAATGAGATTTACTAATTGGTCAAATTCTTTGACCTCACTGCTGTTAACATAGTATGTTAATGTTCTTTTTGATCTCCCTCCTAGTTGCATGTAGCTTTCCCCTTTTTCTTTGCAGACCTTATCAAATTGCTTCCTATAGATATCCGGCATTAGATAACACTCTGCTAAAATAGCAGTTTTTACTATCTCATAATCCTTACATTCATCCAACGTCAGCTTTCGGAGCAAATGGTTCACACACTCAGAATTAAAAAGTGCAATTACTAATTTACCTTTTAACACACCTGAAACTTCATGTAACATGAAAGCTCTTTCTAAAGAATCAAAAAAGTCTAAAATTTCGTCCGGTTTACTCGGACAGCTAGGCAATGTCTTTTCTAAGATCTTAATATAATCAGACAATTTATCATGGCTTACTTTTATCAACATCTTTTTCTTTATCTTTCATTAGCTCAATTTTCTTTAACTCAAACTGTCTTTCTTCTCTCTTATTTACTAGCTCTAACGCTAGTTCTAATTTTCTTTGCTCTCTTTTTGCTTTCCTATCTTCTAGTTCCAAAACTTTTATTCTTGAATTCCATTCTATCCCATCCTGATTTATTTCTACTTCATTACTGGAATTAAGGTCATTTCCTTCGAGCCGCGCCGGTGGCGCAGTGGTCTAAGGCGCTGGCCTCTGATCATTCGTCCGTAAGGGGTCCGGGTTCGAATCTCGGTCAGGCATGGATGTTTATAGCCCATTGAGTTGCTCACGATGGTCGTTAAACCTCCAATAAAAAAAAAAAAAATTTCTTTCGATCCTATCTTCCTTACTTGTTTCTGACACTGAATTATTTTCTCCGAACATTATTTGGTTATCTAAAAATCCCAATACCTTCTAACAAATTAAACACAATATAACACTAATGACTGATTGATTGCATGCAACAGAATAAAAAAAAACACAAATTCTTATTAACACTTTGCCTAATGACTATCTACTTGTACGGTCTTAGCCCTAATGCCATGATGGGAAATATCCTAACACTTTCCTATCCTAGACACAGGTTAAAACAACAGAAAACAAAAGGTCAAGAAAATGGTACATTACCCGACGCGTTCGAGCCTCCTTCTTTTCCATCTGTACTGCTTCATCTGCTAAACCAAGTCCATCAGCATCACCACGTGTCGTTTGTTCCGTTGTCACTGAATTCCTTTCAACCACGTGCACTTGTCACTGGATTCCTGGCAACCACGTGCCCTTGTCACTGGATTCCTGGCAACCACGTGCCCTTGTCACTGGATTCCTGGCAACCACGTGCCCTACTTCCTTTGTCTGTCACCTCTCTGATCACGTGCTGTCGATACTACACGTACTGCCCACTGCGCCACAATATGTCAGGTCCCGCTGAGTTCGATCTGCCACCAGGCCTTACTGAATCTGAATCAAACGGGCGTGACGTAGTTTCTTTTGAGTGTCGTCGAGTTAAACTCGATTGTTGAAAAAAACTGGAACGTGTAGTCAGTAATCACTTCAGTTCTCGAAAATGAATAACTCCAATAACAAGTCGAAACAAAGTTTAATAAATGAAAAAACCATGAGGAATAATCACTCACCATAAATATCATGGTAACCTCCAATGGACCAAACACTTCCAACACGTCAATTCATCGTGATGTAACTGGGCTTCCGAAAATAAGAAGCGTAAGCAAGAGGTCTGTAAACCTGTGGAAGCCCAGTTACATCACGATGAATTGACGTGTTGGAAGTGTTTGGTCCATTGGAGGTTACCATGATATTTATGGTGAGTGATTATTCCTCATGGTTTTTTCATTTATGAATTGCACGTAAACTATGCGCACTTTGCAAGAGGTTAATACCTTAAAAGTGCAAATATAATAACAAAGTTTAATAGTTGAAAGAATAAGTTCTGTTCCATTGGCTATCTCCACGTGCTAATAGTTTCCAGATAGTGAACACTTCACGATATCCCGGAAGACCCACCGCCACGTGGCTTTGAGTCGTTCCCTCGAAAACTCCGGTCGATCTCTTATCGCCGAAAAACCCTGACTCCTCCGTCAGTGAAAACGATCATGATCATATGTAGAAGATTTTAGGAAGGAAGTGTCTGACCCCAGGTCTTAAACAACCCTTAGAAATAGGAAACTAAGAGATTTGGGCTAGAGCGTCCGATAGGAAAGTGAAATGGTAGCGAAGTAGAAAGGGGGAAGAAGACGCCCTTATTTATTACCGGGGGCCAGTACCGGGGGTCCGACAGCTTAACATGCCCATCCGACACACGGCGGATATTTAGCGGATCGAGCGCTCGTATCTGCTGGGATCGAACCTGAGGCCCTTCCCGTGGCAGTCACAAACATTGCCCACTCGTAACGTAAAACCCCGAGAGGTCTAACCGACACTCTCTCTGCGTAAAACACCACGTCTTCCTCGTGGAAGGTGAAATACGAAAAGCCCCCTCCGCGAACGTGTTGTTTCCTTTTATATCCCTAATCTTCTCCCCCCCCCTTTCCGCCTCTGGAAATCCTTTTGGTGTGGAGTTAGCCGTTCACCGGAAGTGGTGACCTTTGACCTGTACATCAGACCCTGTCGACGCCAATGGATCTTGCTAGTCACATGCTTCGTTCGGTTACATAATCCAGCTTGCAAAGGAAACGTACCACGTGCATTTGAATTTATCTTACATTGCCTTTGAAATGAGAAATAATTACAGAAACTATTACTACATGAAAATAATTAGTGGGGCCCGACTCCGTTACCTTACAATGACCTTTTCAAAGGTTGCCATAGAACTTATCTGCATTGTAATTCGTCCAGCTGAAGATGTGTACTATAGTGGTGTGATATTTTCTCTCTAACAGTATCAATGTGTTCTAACTTCTTTTCATAAATAATGCCTTTTTAACACAGATCTTAGAATATGATCGACGTGTCACATTAACATTTGGCCAACTTTCTTGGGTCTTGGTGAGCTGGGGTCTTCCACTGTGAATCTTTGTTTCTGTGCCATACCCCATGTATCATTGTCAGTAACAATCTTTTTCATGCAGTTGTTTCTCTTTCTGGCTAATTCCAACTAGTCAGTTGCTGCAGATTGTTGAGTTACCTTTTGCTCATCTGAGAGGACTTTCGGAAACAAATTTTGCAGGCAAACTCCTCTTCCCCAATTCTTCAGTAAGAATTGGCTATACTGATCCAAGACTAAGGCTGGAGTCATCAGCAAGTTCTTTGATAGTAATTCTTGTTAGAAATTATTATAAGAAATATGACTGTCAGAGTTCCTCGACATTTGAACCAGAAGCCTCAGCGCACATTTAACAGAATTGCAGGTGGCACTGCTCGAACCGTTTTATTTGTTTGCTCTAGCGAGCGTTGCCTGGATCCCTTTTGCTGCTTACGTCGGTTAGTAATCTAAGTGGTTGATCTTTGACTGAACAACAACAATGTCGGTAATATATAGACGGTGTGCGTGTTGGAATAGTGAGTTATTACCTTTTTGTAGAGATGTACAATACATATTAGTGTGTTGTCATTCAAGCGTTTATAAGTGTGGAGTTCATTTTTTTATGTGATGACTAAAGGATAGATCTTCCTGCAGCTGGTAAGTGGCTTACTGCGTTACATAAAAGGCTATCATCAATTATAGATTTTATTTATTTAGAAATAACTAACAATTCTGCGATTTTCTCTCTCAGCTAAAGGAATTTCTTGGATGTCTCTTTCATTCCTGCTTGTTGAGGGCCTTCCACAATGATCATCACTTCGGACACTTTCACGGCCATTTTTCGAAGTATTTGTATTAATCGTACACTCATGCATGACTCATGCAGTCCTCATCATAGACTCTCAGTAACTTGCCATATGTTTCTTTGCAAGAATCTCCAAATTTCTGACTGAATTTGACACAAATGCGTTGCCCAACTTTCTCAGACATTGTTATAATGCTGCACATCGATCAGACTAGACTCCAAACAGCTAGCCTTACCACAAAAAGAACTACGCCGACAGCGTTCTCTTGCCAAATGCATATGCAATAGGTTCCAAGGTCACGACCTGCCAAACTACTCTACTGCTCTATTTAACAGTTATACACACAGTCTTGATACTTTTTAATAACCCCTTGTACATGCATAGGGGACCTATGCGAAGATAAGATTCAAATCACATGGCTATGATAAGCCATTTAGTCTTGGACAAAGTGTGGAAATGTCCTTTCCATTGATAGTGAGTACAGAGTGCACATTAAGCACTTGTAATTTATTCTTTTCTGTTCCTTTTATTTGAATGTTTTAACAGTCACTCATGAAAATACGCTGCTGGCCACCCAAAATGCAACACCAAGAAGGAAGCATCCGATTGTCCTGAAATTCGCAGCTTGCGCCGCCCGCGAGAGGACATGCAAACGATTAGCATTGCAGGGCATATACAAATCATGTGCGCTCGGCATGCCACCGAGAAGCACTATAAGAAGGGTGCACAGAAGGCTGGGTGTAAGTAGTGGAAGTGTGTTGTGCTGCCGGACCTGTGCGTGAGAAGCTTCCTGATGCCTAGTCGCAGAATACGGCAGTCATTCCAGCACGTTTCGGAGTTTGACAGAGGACGAATAGTGGCTTATCGCGACAGCGGTTTATCGTATCAAGACATCGGCGCCCGTGTGGGATGACATCCAGCCACAATGAGGCGAGTATGGATTCGGTGGGTGCAAGAAGGACGGACGGACCGACGTGAGCGATTGCCGCAGCCGCGACACACCGCCGATTGAGAGGGCCGGCATGTTGTGAGGCGGGCATTGACGGCTCACACCGCCACATCACGAACGTTAGCGCAGGAATTAGGGTGTGTTGTGCAACAACCTGTGTCAGCACGTACCGTTTAACGTCGTCTGCAGGAGCGGGGACTTGTCGCACGGCGGCCATTCCTCCGATTACCATTGACGTTACATCACCGGCGAGTGCGGCGGCAGTAGGCCATTGAAGTTGAACGCCACACCTGGACTACGAAATGGCATGACATTGTCTTCTCCGATGAATCCCGCTTCTGCCTGCAACACCAAGATGGTCGGATCCGCGTGTGGCGGCACCGCGGGGAGAGACTGTATGACGCTTACATTGTGCATCGCGATACCGGTCCGTCGCCTGGCGTTATGGTTTGGGGCGCAATCGGATATGACACCCGCAGCCCCTCTGGTACGCATCGCCGGTACACTCAACAGCCACCGCTACATCTCCGACGTTTCGTAGCCTGTAGTCCTCCCTTACCGGCAGGACCTGCCAGCGGCCACGTTTCAATAGGACAATGCGCGCCCGCACATGGCACGCATCGTGCAACAATTCTTCACGGCCCACCACGTCTCACTGCTGCCGTGGCCTGCCTGTTCTCCCGATATGTCGCCTATCGAACACGCCTAATGCTGATCGGCAACCTAGTGGCCCGGCAAGCACCACCCGCGGCTACGCCTGATGAACTGTGGTAACGTGTGGAAGCAGACTGGACCGACATACCCCAAGCCCAGATCCAAAGCCTCTTTCGTTCGACGCCGCGGCATGTAGCGGCCGTTATTGCCAACCTTGGGGGCCACACGAACTATTGATGTCTGCATGTTCCGCAAGTCGCACGGGCCTGTAAGCTCAATCGTTTCATCTTTGTATCTGTTGTTATGTGTCCAGTAAATCTGGCTTTGCTACCTCGTGTCCTTCTTGGTGTTGCATTTTGGGTGGCCAGCAGTGTAGTACCTGCATAAGGTAGAGCAGCATGCCATTGTAGTTCAATTTAAATAGTGTATTTAAGCAAGACTTTCAAGCAGGGGCATAGCCGCCCCGGTGGCGCAGTGGTCTAAGCGATGGCTTCTGATCATTCGTCCGGGTATGGGCGGCGGAACCTAATATTTTCAGGTGGGTCCAACTTCTCCGAGAGTGAAAACAATTTGAATAACAAAAGTAAGGAGAGGGAGAGAAACAAAACAATGTAGGGTAGATAAGTATATGCTCGTACATATCATCATCAACCATTGTAAATCCACTGCTGGATGAAGGTCTCCCCAAGTACCTTCCTCGATTTTCTGTCTTGAACCTGTCTCTTCCAAGTCACTCCAGTAGGCTTTCATATTTCATCCATCCATCTTCCACGTCGTCTTGTTCTGGGTCTTTTCATGCCCCTTGGTATTATATCTAATATTTCAGTTGCTCAAGCACGGCCAGTTTTTCTAGCAATATGCCCAGCCGATAATCACTTGAGTGTTTTCACTTTGATCATGACGTCATCAATTTTTGCTTTCCCTAATCCATGTTCCTCTTCCCATTTTTCTTTATTACACGAAGCATGCACCCTTCCATGCTTTTCTGAGTTGTCTTCATCCTCTGTATAAAGTTAATGTCTCTGCTCCATATGTAAGAACTGTGGAAGGATGCATTGATTAAATACTTTTCTTTTAAGACAGATAGGTAAACTGCTCTTGAAAAATGTACTGTTTCTTCCAAATGCCCTCCAGCTAAGTTTTGTATGCCTAATCACCTGGACGAGTCAAAAGTTCGTCCCATTTTGAGCTCCACATAGTGTTGCGCTTCAATTCCTGTGTGAAACACGCTCCACCGTCGACTGCGTATAGCGATGACGTGGAACACAAAAGGCTAATGACGTGCGTTTGGCACGGAACCACATTGCGTTATTAGGTGAGCAGAGGTTGAAGGTCGATAAACGCACTGTTTGAGTGCACTACGCCATTATTGGAAAATGGGCTAAACGCGGCAGCAGAGAGAGACATTTCTGTACTTGAAGGCGAGAAAACAGTGGACAGCAGCACTGCACCAAAATGGTTTCGGCGTTTCAATGCTGCGGATATCAGTCTCGAACACAAGTCAATGTCTGGAAGTCCATCGATCACCAATACCGACAACACGGCGGAAGCTGTGAGTGCGAACCCTGGTACCAATGCACGACGAATGGCAGCTGAGGTAGTGTCTTCTCAATCCATTTTTGCTCGTCACCTGCATAAACTTGTTTTCTCCTGCAGGTGCCATCGAATGGTTCCCCTTTCATTGACACCTCAGAAGGCGAAACAAGGTATTTCTCTCTCTGCCGAAGATTGCTGTCAAACCCACAGGACGATAAGTTTTGGCGTCCTATCGCTACAGGCGATGAAAAGTGTGTCATCCCATGTTATCTTACCACTGGCGGAGGACACACCAGGAAGCACATCCAGTGGCACAAAGAGGGAACCTCGAGTGGAAAATCATGCTGTGCATTTGGTGGAATTCTGAGGGTCCCCTACACTGGGAATTTGGGCCAGATATTCAAGCTCTGAATAGAATCTCTTTGCGAAACAACTGCCGCTACCCAGCACTCATCAATAGAAAGCGGACGTGCATAATACCCCCGAGGCACACCTACAGAATGGTCCACCTGAAACTATAGGAATTAGAAGGGGTTGTGATACCACCCCATCTTCCATACAGCTCTGACTTGGCCTCATCCGAATGCCACCTGTTTTGTCCCGTGGACTATTTCCTACGAGGAAGGAATTTCGCTTCATTGGTGGATATGGAATCTGACATCAGACAGTTTCTGTCCTCGAAACCTGCCGAGTGGTACCACCGTGGAAATGTGGCTCTGGTGGAAAGTTGGCAAAGAACGGCATGTACTTTATAGAACGAGGTGAGCGTGTATCGCTATCCTGCATCATTCAACTTTTTAGCTGCAAGCGGGACGAACTTTTGATTCACCTTCGCATTTCTTCTCTATGTAGACCTTGCTTGATATCTGTTGTTCAAGGTAAATGTAATTATCGGTCACATCCAGATTTGCCCCATCAACTTCCTAATCTTCAGTTTTTGTAAAAGCATTGTACATGAATTTGTCAAATGTAAGTTCATTTGTAAACCCCCTTCTTTGCTCTTGTCAGCTAGTTCCTGGATCATGAACTCTAGCTTGAGGGGATACTCCAAAAAAATGACTATGTGATTAGCAAAGCGAGGGTGGGTTAAATAATCTACATTAATCTTTCCCCCCTTGTCTTCCCAGTTCAGTGATTGAAACCCATTCTGCAAATATAGCATTGAAGAGTTTGGGAGATATGCTGTCACCTAGTCTCACTCCCATTCAAATTTTCATAAATGTTGTGTCCTCAACAGTCGAACTTTTGTGCTTGCATTTTCATAGATGTTATTAAAGATGGCTATGTATTCATCTTTGGTGCCGCAGGATTTCAAAGACATCAAAACTGCTGATGATTTCACAGAATCAAAAGCCTTTTCCAGGATTTCATATTAATTCTTCCTTTCAATTAGTTCTCTCAGTACGTGTATATGGTTAATAGTGCAATTGCCACTCCTGAATCCAGCTTGTTCTTTTAGTTAAGTCAAATAAAAAATTTTCTTCAAGTGATGCAACAATGCCCTCCTGAAAATGTATTGAACAACTGATAGGAGGCTGATGGATCTGCCGTCCCTGAGGTCATCAAGGCCCAATTTTCATGTGGCAGGATCAAAGAAGCATTGTTCATCAGGAATCTTTCCTTCTTTGAGGCATTTAGTGAAAATTTGGGTGAGTGTGGTTTGTTGCTCCATTGGCTTCATGTACAATACACATGAAAATTCCATCCTCTTCTGAAGTTCTTCCCCGTTCTGTGTTCTTATTGGCATGAGCAACATGAGCCAGAATGACTGGAGGGACTACTGGCAGAAGTTGCACATGCAGTTAAGAACATGAAACGGGGAAGAACTTGTATACACTGGCGGAAAGTGAAAACAGAACACCAAGAAGGAGACGTCTGATACCAATGAAATTTATACAGCATAATAACGGAATACAGAGGATAACGCAATCAAAACATTATGGCAAAATACAGTCGTATTTGCTGGTAAACTGAAATATAACATTTCCATGTAGCATGGTTAGTACGAGGTTGAACCGCCATGAACTGCGTCACACTGTGCAATTCTGGCATGGAGTCTGTCGTACAGATGTTGGATGTAAGTTTGGGGTATTGAGTTCCAAGCATCCTCAACCTGGACGCGTAAATCGGGGGATGGTCGTGGCTGGCCATGGAGACCGGATAAGTCGTTGTCCCATAAAATCCCACACGTGCTCAACTGGGGACAAATCCGGTGAACGTGCAGGCCATGGAAGTTGTCTCACACCCTGAAGTGCATGTTGCGTTGCACGTGCCGTGTGTGGGCGTGCGTTATCTTGCTGGAAAACACCACGATGGACCGACCTTACAAGTGGCACAACAACGGGCTGAATGATGTTGTTGATGTAAGAGGTGCTGTTTAACGTACCCGGTACAAACACTAGTTGTGTACGGGAGTGATAGCTGAATGCTCCCCACACCAGGAGACCCTGTGTGTTGCTGGCGGATGCAAGAAGGGTGGAGACGCTCCCCTGTGCATCTGCGAACACGCATATGGCCATTGGAGGCTCCCAAGCAGAATCTGCTTTCATCGCTGAACACAACAGATCGCCATTGCATTCTCCAGCGCAGATGCTGGCGACGCCACTGCAGCCATTCCTGACGGTGGGCTGGAGTCAGAGGCACACGTGCACGTAGTCCTGCATCCAGTAGACGGTTGCGGATTGTTCGCACATTCACCTCAGGTGCAACGGCAGGACGGATTTGCGTCGCAGTGGATGTTCTGCTTGACAACGCCACTCTTCTTATGCGTCAATCGGTTCGCTCATCAGTCCGTCTGTGACTCCCGGTTCCACATCTCGTGTGGGAATGTTCCTCGGACCATCTACGCCACCATCGTACCACCACCGATACTTTCCGTCCAATTCGCTCCGCAATACAACGATACGACCACCCGGCCTCGCGGAGTCTGACTAGACGACCTCGCTCAAAGTCCGATAACTGCTGAAATCGTACACGTCTTCCATGTCCAGGCATTGCAGCTTCTTCAGGGTCTTCACACGTTTCCGTACGCCGACGACTTACTCCTTAAATACCACCGACGATAATTTTCATATTATGCCGTGCTGTGGCGTAAGCGCTCACCGGTTGGTCCCGAAATTAATATAACACCTACGTAAACTCAACCCCATTAACATATGTAAATTTCATGATCGTCCGCCAATTCCTTCTTGCTGTTCTTTTTTTCACTTTCCGCCAGTGTATATGTGCAGGGTTTTATCAAAATAATGTAAACACTTACTGTTTGCGATAACTTTTTATTTATAAGCTATATGCCCAGCTCGTGCTTTCAGAACAAAAGCAATTCGATTTGAAATAGACTTATACAAGTCATGCACATACGATAATGGAATTCGAGACCAATTCTTCCTGTAAAATATATCCCAATTGTGCGAGTGAAGTTGGAGATGAAAAGTGGGATGGACTGACCTTTCGCTACAGATATTCCCACAACTGTTCAATAGTAATATTGAGGTCTGGAATAGCTGTTGTACCTCATCTTTATGCTCTGCAAACTACAACTTGGCACGTTATGCACTATGCATGAATGTATTATCTGCTTGAAACCAGAGATGGCCATTAGGGAACCATGCCTGTAAAATTGGGTGCAAGTGTTCCCCAAGAATGGATTAGTACACATTGACCAATGACTTTAAGAAATGCCATGATATGCCACCCAACAGCATCAGGAATCCACCTGCGTGCTTCACGGTGGGAATCAAACAGTTCTTGTTGGTACCCTTCTGCAGGGTTTTGGCTGACGAACACTCTACCAATGGTAGGAAACAATGTGGAGAACAATTCATCAGACCTGATGACACGTTGCCAGTCTTTAACATCCCAGTGTTTATATGTTTTTCACCACCTTACATGTTTTGTTGCATTGATGTTGGTAATCAGAGGTTATGGATAGCCGAACAGCCATAAATACCTGTACAATGGAGTTCCCGATGAAGTGTTATGACGGAAACAGGATCATTCCAATTGGTGTTCAACTTTGCTGTTATTCGCAATGCCATGGTCTTGTGCTTCTGTTCTACAATCCGTGCCAACGTTCGCCGATCCCTATCTGACATCTTTCGTATGGCGTCCACAGTTTACACGTTTGGAGGCAACCCCGTATTCTTTTTGATAGGTATTCATAATCTTCGACACAATTCCTCGTGTTACACTACTGTTTCTACCATTCTAGTTAGTAAAGCCCCTGCAAGGAGCACACCAATGATCATGCATTTGGGGGGGGAGTCACTCATATCTGGCGTTGTCGACTATTACTCCACAACAGCTGTTTCACCTGCGACTATGGGGCACCGCTACGTGATAACCGACATCGTGCTGCGTCCCTCTACATACCTCACATCGCGGGTGACGTCGTCCCCGTGATTTGCATATAACGCATTGCAGGTACTCCAGTCGTAGTCGCCGTTTCCATTATTTTGATATTCCCCTGGCCGCCCCGGTGGCGCAGTGGTCTAAGCAATGGCTTCTGATCATTCGTCCGAAAGGGGCCCGGGTTCAAATCCCGGTGAGGCATGGATTTTGTGTTTGTCTTACGGCACTGGCTCTTTCCCTTCCCTGGAACCAGTGACCCTAAATTAGGGACGGGCGACTGCTTATAGCACATTGAGTTGCTCACGGTGGTCGTTAAACCTCCAATAAAAAAATCCCCTGTACATATACACGGTTGTATCTGAATAATATGACCACCCTCAGAATAACAGTGTACCCGCCCAGGTGCGACACAGAGGGCACGTGGCAAGGTCCACCACACGGAGATATAAGCAGCTAACCATGACAGATGAATCATAGTGTGTTACGTGAGCATAATGGGCAGGGGTAGTGATTTGATGGACGTTCAAAAAGGAATGGTCATCGGCTACCGCGCCAAGGGTGGAAGCATCTCAGAAACAGCAGACTTCATAGACTGTTCGCGACATGCTGTAGTAAGGGTTGTACCAAGAATGAACCGCTGGCACACCGTGTACCTTCTGACGTCATAACTGTGAAGCCCCAAAGGCCATCGACCCCGGAGGAGAACGTCGCTTCCGCCGACTGGTAAAGGTCAATCGACGTGCAACAGTGCAGCAATTGTTCACGCAAAAAAAACGCAGGGGCGCCCAAGTACGTGTCCCCAACAACAGTAGAGTGAACCCTGTTACGAATGGGTTTCCGGAGTGGACGCTGAATCAAGGCGCCCAGGTTAACATAGATCCATCGGCAATGACTCCTGCAGTTCGCATGGGACTACTGTCATTGGACAGTGGAATAGTGGGAAAAGGTTGTCTTCTTTGACGCATCAAGGTTTCTACTCCACAGAAGTTATGGGTGATGGCGGATACGGTGTCAGACACACCAGAACCGACACCTGAACACTTTTGTCGGTCAAGTACAGGCTGGCGGTGGCAGTGTGTATGTCTGGGGGATGTTTTCTTGGTATGACCTGGGACCGCTGGTACCATTGGATAGGTCCCTGAACGCCAGTGGTTACCTGTCCATCCTCGCTGACCACATGCATCCCTTCATGTTGAACGTTCACCCGGGTGGTAATGGTATGTACCAGTGGCGAAGCGTAGTGCTCTGTGTTGGGGAGACTAAAAAATTTTGTTTATATTATTTTTCAGTTAAACTAATGCATATATAGATAGCATGCTAACAAAGATGCATATTATATTCATGTGAATATTTTAGCAGCAACATATTGTTTGCATTGTCATTGCTTGCTGTACTGTATCTTTAAAAAACTGCTACATAAATACAATTTTTTTTCACAACTTGCGAAACTTAATCACAGATGAGACTGTTAGCAAATTAAACTATTGCCAAACCGATCCTGAAAACGAAAAAAAAAAAAAAAAAAGGGTAATGATTTCCATTTCATACAACTTAAACTTAGACCCACAAAGATTGATATTTTTTTTGCTGCGGATTGTGATATATTTCGGTATATTTTTATATTTACTTATTTGGACAAACTATGCAGATTTAACAAGGGTAAGCAGATTTAACAAGGGTAAGATTTAACAAGGGTAACAAATATGCAGATTTAACAAGGGTAAGCAGTACTTTGCCGCCCTGGTGGCGCAGAGGTATAAGCGATGGCTTTTGAACAGGGGTCCGGGTTCGAATCCCCGTGAGGCATGGATGTTGTTTATCTTACCGCACTGGCTTTCTCTCTTCCCTGGAACTAGTGGTCATAAATTAGAGACGGGCGACTGCTCATAGCCCATTGAGTTGCTCACGGTGGTCGTCAAACCTCCATTCCAAAAAAAAAAAAAAAAAGTACTTTTGCAGGTTATTCTTGTTTTAAGTTCAAATAATTTGTTCCCATATCCCTGTCCGTAAGGAAAGAAAGCCTTGCTGAAGGCTAATATTTTTGTGAGGAAGAGGAGGGTAAAAACAGCTTTGAAATTTCTCAACATGTCAGCTGTAATGCTTTATGGGCCTCACCTTTCCAACATAGAACTTTTAAGAACATATGAACTACTGCTCTGAACCCGAAAAATGCAGTAATTGATTGCACGCATGCACAATGAACATTTTGTTAAGCGTTTACCCGAACTTCTAAATATACTGCTGGCCACACAAAATGCAACAAGAAGGACACGAGATAGCAAAGCCAGATTTACTGGACGCAAAGCCAGATTTACTGGACACATAAAAATAGATACAAAGATGAAACGATTGAGCTCACAGGCCCGTGCGACTTGCGGAACACGCAGACATTAATAGTTTGTGTGGCCCCCATGACTCGCAATAACGGCAGCTACACGCCGCGGCATTGAACGAAAGAGGCTTTGGATGTGGGCTTGGGGTATGTCGGTCCAGGCTGCTTCCACACATTGCCACAGTTCATCAGGCGTAGCCGTGGGTGCTGCTTGCCGGGCCACTCGGATGCCAATCAACGATCGGACGTGTTCGATGGGCGACATATCAGAAGAACAGGCGGTCCACGGCAGCAGTGACACCAGGTGGGCCGTGAAGAATTGTTGCATGATGCGTGCCACGTGCGGGCGCGTATTGTCCTGTTGAAACGCGGCCGCTGGCAGGTCCTGCATGTAAGGGAGGACTACAGGCTCCAAAACGTCGGAGATGTACCGGTGGCTGTTGAGTGTACCGGTGATGCATACCAGAAGGGTGCAGGCTTCATATCCAATTGCGCCCCAAACCATAACGCCAGGCGGCGTACTGCTATGGCGATGCATAATGCAGGCGTCATACAGTCTCTCGCTGCGGTACCGCCACACGCGGATCCGACCATCGTGGTGTTGCAGGCAGAAGCGGGATTCGTCGGAGAAGACAATGTCGTGTCATTCCGTAGTCCAGGTGCGGCGTTCAACAGCCCACTGCCGCCACACTCGCCGGTGGTGTAACGTCAATGGTAATCGGAGCAATGGCCACCGTGCGACAAGTCCCCTGCTCCTGCAGACAACGTCAAACGGTATGTGCTGACACAGGTTGTTGCGCAACACACCGTAATTCCTTCGCCAACGTTCGTGATGCGGCTGCGGCAATCGCTCACTTCGGTCCGTCCGTCCGTCCGTCCCTTATGCATCCACCGAATCCATACTCGCTTCACTGTGGCTGGATGTCGTCCCACACGGGCGGCAATGTCTCGGTACGATAAACCGCTGTTGCGATAAGCCACTATTCGTCCTCTGTCGAACTCCGAAACGTGCTGGAATGACTGCCGTATTCTGCGACGAGGCATCGGGAAGCTTCCCACGCACAGGTCCGGCAGCGCCGCCCGGTGGCGCAGTGGTCTAAGGCGTTGGCCTCTGATCATTCGTCGGAAGGGGTCCGGGTTCGAAACCCGGTGAGGCATGGATGTTGTGTTTGTCTTACGGCACTGGCTCTCTCCCTTCCCTGGAACCAGTGACTCTAAATTAGGGACGGGCGACTGCTTATAGCCCATTGAGTTGCTCACTGTGGTCGTTAAATCTCAAAAAAAAAAAAAAAAAAAAAAAAGGTCCGGCAGCACAACACACTTCCACTATTTACACCCAGCCTACTGTGCACCCTTATAGTGCTTCTCGGTGGCGTGCCGGGCACACTTGGTTTGCATATGCCTTGCAATGCTAATCGTTTGCATGTCCTCTAGCGGGCGAAGCATGCTGCGAATTTCATGCCAATCGGATGCTTCCTTCTTGGTGTTGCATTTTGGGTGGCCAGCAGTGTATTTAGAGCAATAAACATCGTTTAAACACACAGACCTGTCCCTTGATAGAAATACACTGCTGGACAATTGCTAAGGACGGATCATAAACAGCTATATAGCGCATAAAAAAGTAAGTGTGGTTGGATGCCAAGTAAAATAAAATAATGTCAGAATGCCAGGACATTACAAGAAAGACAATTTATTGTGCTCTGAAATCCAGAAGGCTTTGGAACGTGTTCAAGGGACAAACAGGCCATTTTGTGCAGAATACGTAAACGTGAAAAAAATGCAATTACCGTCCGCAGGCGTTCCGGCGTAAGATGTCAATACGGGATATGGCGCCACCATGGAGGACGATGCAAGATTCCACACGTCGTGTTATGCTTTGCACAACATTATCAAGCAGCTGTTGCCGGTAATTTATCCCAGTCCTCTGTCAGTGCACGGATGAGGGTGTCCTTGTTTATTGGAGGGCATTGGCGACCAGCAAGACTCCTCCCCAAAGCATCCCACACATTTTCAATGGGATGCAGATCTGGAGAATGTGCTGGCCATACGAGGCGTTGAATATCCTCGCTCTCAAGACACTCCCGGACAGCGACTGTTCGATGACATGTTGCGTTGTCATCCATGAAAATGAATCTATCACCGACAGCATCACGGAACATGCGAACATGAGGTAGCAGAACATCATTAATGTATCGTTGGCCAGTCATAGTCCCAGTTGGAAGCACATAGAGGGACGTACGGCCATTGATCATGATGCCAGCCCATACCATGACACTACATGTCTGATATCGGTCCCTTTCCTGTATGTTTGCTGGACAATATGCAGTACCACTATCCCGCCAGATCAGTTGCCGTCGACAATCAGACGATAGACTGTATCTACTCTCATCTGAGAAGAAGACAGCAGACCAGTCGTTATCAGTCCAATTGCGATGTTGATGGCACCATTGCAAACGGGTGGTACGGTGACGTCTGGACAATGGGATGCACACAATAGGACGGTGGGCGTATAGTCCTCTTTCATGCAAACGCCTGGCGACAGTTTTTCGGGAGATCCGCTTGCCAGTAGCAGCCATAAACTGATTTGCTACCTCACTAGCTGTGCTGCGCCGGTGTCTTTTTGTTGATAGCACTATGTACCGATCTTCTGCAGGTGTCGTACTGCGAACACGACCTCCCCCGTAACGTTTGCTACACTCTCCATTTGTTTGAAATGATTTCCAATGCCTTGAAACAACACTGTGGCTGACTTCGAACTCCCTGGCAACATCTGTTATTTTTCGCCCTTCTTCAATCTTGCCAATAACACGGCCATGCGTAAAATCATCTAGGTGATGTCGGGAAGACATACTGAAAATTGCAAGTTCGTCAATTGATTCTTTCCCTTTCAACTTTGCGTTTGAACAACAACGGTCAATACGCGTCAAATCCTTTATATCTCTTATCAGCGCTATGACGTCACGAACAAGTTCGGCAATCCAAAATTTGCATACGCACAACACGTCTTACTGTATCCCGCACTTATGCTAATTTCCACATTTTCCTGCCTTCCATTTTATGGTTGCTATCGTTGCTATTGTCATCCGTCCTTAGCAATTGTCTGGCAGTGTATTAAGGTAGATAGCGGATTTTCCAGCAGTTACTAAACTAAATCAGAAGAATCATAAGCTTCTTGTTCGCACATTGCTCGCTTAAAAAATAAAAATTAAACACACAACACTGACAACACGCTCATTAGTCAGTCATAAGTTCCACTTTATAACAAAAACAAACCTGTGAGCAGTGATCACTGGCTTTCTCTGCTCTGTGGCCAAGAGTGGAGATTCCCGACCACAATGCACCGAGCAAGGAGCAGCCGATCAGCAGCATCCGCTTTCGTTTGAAACTAATCTTTTTGCCTCCACAGACCGCCACAGAGCGCTAAAAATAACGTTTCCGAAGAAGCAGCTGTATTTGTATGTTGATCTGTGAGACTTATGATTTCGAGTCTCACTTTTCACTCCAAGATAATATGATTGAAAGGAAATATTGGACATAACGTAATTTTGCAAATTAATTGTCCAGCATTACATTAATTAGAGATTTCTTTCCATTGTATTTGTGAAAAACTAAATAAACATAATAAGTAATAACAAAATCAGTTTTGGCATTTTACTCTTGGGTAGACTTAGTCTCAAAGTCTACCCACGACGCTTCGCCCCTGGTATGTGCCAACATGACAATGCGGCCTGTCACGTCGCTGAGGGGAGTGCGCGACTGAATCCAGAAACACGACAGCGATGTCTCCATTCTCCATTGTCCGGCGAAATTGCCCGACCTCAGTCCCATGAGCACTTGCAGGACTATTTGGATTGACATGTCAATCTACAACCACTTCATCTCCTGAACCTGCGTGCTCTGCCATCACCCCCTAATAGCTTAGCAGGCCCGCGCACCGAACGCCGGAAGCTGCGTGACGTAGGGAGAGTAGGCTGACGTCCGTGGTGGGTGGTCGAGCATGCACGAGCTTGCTCACTCTGTGTAAGCGTGACTACGAATGTGCGTGGTTGTTGTTGTCAAATTGTCAACTAAATTTATTTTCATAGAGGAATATTAAAAGTATTCAAATTCCCTACTAATGGGGAGGTTCTCAAAATGGATTACAGCAATAAAGCGTGAAAATTTTCAACTCTAAGGTACGTGGAAACCTTTTGTTAACCTTATTTTAAACTACTCGTAAGATAAAAATTTTGAACTAGAAAATTTAAATTTGGCTAATTTTATAATCTAATGCATCTCACAGCGGGAAGTCAAAGCACTGAAAAGATTTTTGAAAAAATGAAATTTATGTTTGTAATGGAAAGAATAGATTACTTGTGTTGTTATAGTAACCCATAACATGTTTTTGCCAATGTATCAAATAAGTTCAAAGTAAAATATGTATATTTAGGAAGGGATTTTAAACTTTCTTTTTATTATGGACACAGAATAATAAGGGTTGCATGTTTTTGATCCCAAGAGTAATATGTTGATACATTCGTACTTAGTTATTTAAGTGTTTAGGCAGCGCCAGATTAACTTTTTTGGGGTCCCTATTTCTGGGCACAAATGCTTGTAAAATACTTATATCCTATACGAAATATATGTATGTCATGTACACATCTAACATGCCTATGTCCTTTATATAAATGCTAAGGCCTTGTTGCCATGTGAAATACATCTTTTGTGTTTGCAGACAGAGAATTGCATTGAATTATCATTTTTAATATTTATTACTAAAGGAACACAAACACTGAATCAAGTATAGACAGCAAAAATTAGATGTGAATGCACAAAAACAGAAGTTCACACATAGTTCAGGAGTAAGTTTGCCTTTAAAATGTCCGTTTAAAGATTTTGAAGCATTTTTCTACAAACCAACACATTGAAGAACTCTCGTGTGAGCAGTGTGTATGCTCTATCTGTGGTAGGATGGGAATTTATCAGAACCATTCAATTTCTTAAAAATTAGGTGAAATATATCAGTACTACTACCTGGGCAAGAAATTATTTACTTGCCCAGGTAGTAAAAGCTGGATGCGCAGGAAAATGTATCTTTTAAGATAACAAACCAGAACCCTATTTTTTTTTAAGTTAAAAATATGAACTGTTTTAACATGTTTGCACTTCCATTTTAAGGGTCTGTATTACAAATGTTCAATGCACAAACGTGTGTATATCAATTTTTAAGATGCTGATGCTAAAATTGGTATGAAATGGTACGATGATGAAACTGGTGTTTCGGAAATTTAGTGATTATGCCATGTTCCTTTTGTTAAAGTTTTCTCCCTTTGTCACTAAACATGAGAGACCAGTTACATCAGAGGCATGCATCTTGTTGATTATAAACAAAATTTGGAGCAAAACTAGGTTTCCGATTTCTGGGCGTAGAGCATAACATAATTAAAGATGTGATATTACTCTTTCCTTGGTACTTAGTAACAATAATACAACTTCCATTAATTAACAATGACATGAAACACGACATGTGATGACTGTCTTTTTTTTCTTGTGTAGTAGGAAATTTTATTACAAACTTTTTTATTTTAAAATTTAGTTACCATGCACAGGCAATTAGATGTTTTATTTACCTGCCCAGACGAATGATTTACATGCTCTGGGCATCTCGGGCATGGTATTTTTAAGCCTTGGATATTGTAATTTTTAAGAGAAAAAAGTACGTGGATCGGCATGAATCCACATATTGGGGAAACTATGTTCTAAATAAACAAGATTTTTAAAATACAAGTAGAAATATATACTCGGTTTTTTTTTTTTTTTTTTTTTTTTTTTTGAAAACATTTGCTTAAAATGAGAGATCAACTTTTTATTCATTTATCTAGACTTATCTGTTTCCAGACTTCCTGCACTGTGTCTTCACAAGCTACAGCAATAATAACAGGAACTAATATATCTCATATTATCCGATAACTACTGGAAAGTGTGCTTCCAAACGTGAGGGTATGTGTCAATTTTTGTATGGGAAAAAACTTCTTCAATCCTTCATAGAATTTATTTTGAAACCAAAATCATAAAAAAAGGAAAAAACAATCTTTTTCAATAGCTTTAGCAATGACAAAACATTTGTGCAAAATTTTATACCATTGCTTTTTATAGTTTCTGAGAAAATGGTACATCAAGTTAGTCAATTTATAATGAAACATGTACATCTTTTAAAATACATCCTATAGTACCAAAACAATCGCTTAGATTTATTCAGTACAATAACTGCATGTGCATTTGTCAGGTTCTCAAAAAATATAATAATTATCTGAAAAAATACTTTAAGAAATTATTGGAACAAATTTCAGATTTTCTTAGAAACGTGTCTTTGAAATTCTTCAAGGAACAGCTAACGGACACATAATCAAATTGTGCTTGTGATACACAAAGAACTACACAACCATAATTATATGTACATTGGCAGTTTTCCTGAATACTTCTTGAAAATCAAATTTCAGGAAATTTCTGCCAATAAGTTACTTGTATTTTTCCAGATAAAAAGAAATGCTTATATTGTGGATCCAAATAGTTTTGCTTAATGCTACTAATATACTTAATACATTGAGAAGGTAACTTTTTTGAAATAGTACTCTGGAAGACAAAAATTATAAACTTTATATTTGCTTATCAAAATGTTGTCCAAACACGTAACTAGATGGTACTAAAATTATGAAAACTTGTTATGTCATTATTGTACGTTTAATAATGTAGCAATTGCATAATTTTCTTGAAATCTTAATTTATTTGATGCAATCAGTGGATCAAGCAGCAATTCACTGTATGTATGTTAAAACGTGTTTTATTGAGCCTTTGATAATAATTAAAAAACACAGAAAAAAATTCAGTTTTTCTTGACCTTTTTTATATATTAGTGATCACGGATTGCATATAAAATACATTTTCACTAAAGGAATTATTTCATTACTAAAATTTTCATAGTCATAAGTTTGCAATGAATGAAAAATCTGATTCCTTAAATTAGTAAATCGACATCTTTTGAAACGACGGCGATACTTCGTAATGGACCCTCAAACTAATCTTTCAAGTACAAGAACGATTTGTTCACAAGTACAGGAATCGTTCAGCTAACTATAAAGACACTATAACTTTAAGTGAAACTACGACAACAGTTTATAATTTCGATTATAGGAATGGTTTATCACTTCCAGTGAAATGACAGGGATGCTTTCATTAAGTTGACGAATCTGTGTTGCTTACCCTTTCAAGTCGAAATTATTGCTACGCTAAATTTTACGCTGTAATTTCTTTTTCTTCTGTATTTTAAAAGATTATTAAACAAACTTGTTAACTCTGCAGTTTTTTGAAAACTAACACACAAGTTCTTATTTAAATGCAGTGAAACTCTAAAAGAACGCACGACCTGGTTAGTTGGTGTACGTAAAGACGCGTTCATTCGCACATCGCCGTAATGCTCCTCTCCGCGACTACGGACTACTCTAGTGACGTCACAAATCGGTGCGCGGGCCTGTTAAGCTATTAGGGGGTGATGGCTCTGCTGCAGTCTGAATGGGCACGTGTGCCTCTGGCAACCTTCCAGGGCCTCATTGCGTCAATGCCACACTGTCTCGCCGTTGTCATCCGAGTCAAGGGCGGTTGTTCCCATTATTAGATAGTAGGTGGTCATATTATTCTAATACGACTGTGTATATGTATGTAAATATATATGTGTGTGTTGACAGAATATATTTACATATTGTAACCAAGCTTAGAGAATTAAAAAAATACAATTTTTCCCAGCAAATTCGAGTTTTTAAATTGACAATTTTTTTAGCACAACGTTGAGAGACACACTGAAAAGAGCTTCTAAAATAGTAATAAGTTAAGAACATGACAAACACAACATCCATGTCTCACTAAGATTCGAACCTGGGCCCTTCTCAGATGAATGGTCATAAGCCAGCGCTTAGACCACTGCATCACCGGGGCATGTATTTCACAAGTAAATGTACGGAATTGAGATTAAGGCCATTTCCGCCACGCGATTGGTTCACAGTACTTTGGATATTGCGAGTAGGTGGAGAGTCATGTAGGTTTTGTTGCACTCGCCATAAGCCCTTTTAATGTTCAGATGTTTTCATTGCAACAATGGTTACCTTCCGTTGTTTTACCCGTACAGTCGGAATGCGACAGAATGTAAATAGAGAGTGTACTTTATTGGTAGAGGAACTTTTGAGTTTTTATATCAACATGACTTCATGGACTTGTGACTTATCTTTCGAAGTACCTTCACTTTACATAGTTTTCACAGGGCTGAGAGATGTCAGAACATCAGCGCTCACTCCTTTAGCTCGGGAGTAGTACTGATGTGTTTTGTATGGAGAACCCATGAGTTGTTTAACGTTTTTTTTTTTTTTTTTTTTTTTTTAATTTTCGGGGAGAAGGGTGGTTGAAATGTGGAATTGAAGGCATTTTTTATGGTTTGGAGGGACAAAAATATGAGGAATTTCCTAAATATTAGAAAAATATATATATGACAGATCACTTACTATTTTATCAGACACAATATATGGCAAATAACATTCTGGAGTATTTATTCCAACAGAACACTGTTTTGAGATCTTACTTCATGTCACTAGGTAGTTCTTTGCTAATACAAAATCATTCTATTTGATTTTTTTTTTCTAGCTAGACCTTTTCACATTTATGAGGGAAAAAACTTGATCGTCAGGATAAATATTTCGGTGTGAAGACATACTTTTCATTGTTCAAGGTCCTTTTAAGGGTAATAGAAAGGACCTTTGAAAGGGTACTTTTTAGTATTCTTAAATACACACTTTCACTATAGCACAAATCATGATGAGTACTAGGTTGACGTGCTGCCATCTATTGGCCGATACGGAGTATGTATTCAACTAGCTATTTATTGAAGTTGTCCTCAATTTTAATATTAAGATAGATTTCGACTTGTATTCATCTGAGAAACTGCAGATATTCCTTATGATATCGTGCACAAAATTACTTTACCGTATTATTCAATATGATCATTTGTCACATATGTTAAGTAACCTCACAGTGAATTTCTTAGGGAGCAGAACTTCCCAAGATAAAACTTTCCACGATATAATTCAATATGATCATTTGTCACATATGTTAAGTAACCTCACAGTGAATTTCTTAGGAAGCAGAACTTCCTACTGTATAATTCAATATGACCATTTGTCACATATGTTAAGTAACCTCACATTGAATTTCTCAGCAACCAGAACTTCTGCACATGACTCTCCTCATAGGCCCGCCTACTCGCAATCTCCAAAGTAGCTCTGAACCAATCGCGTGGCGGAAATAGTCTTTTGACGGCGAATTCAATTCTCATCTGTCATGGTCATAAAAGTCTGCTCTTGTAGATAGGCTCCATATTTTAGCAATCTCTTTTTAACGTTTCCACCGAATGTAAAATCGCAATTCCGTACATTCACTTGTGAAATACACACAAATATGTAACCATTGTTGCAATGGCCTGTCCTACTTCGAGCGCAGGCTATTGTTTCCACATAAGGTGTTGCTTGGTACTTCGTGCTTAGTTGTTTGGCATTCGCTATTTATTCTTAAATATATTTATATATATTTTTAAATACATATTTTACAAATCATTGGAAATTTAAAATAGCAGATATTTTTTGTTTATCGCTCCCCAATGCTTTAGGGGGTGTTTTCCCTAAGTTATTTTATTTGCATCTTCAGTATTTTGGGCCACCCCCATAAAGAAATTATGGTTGCGCCACTGAGCAGATTGTTCATTTTCCAACAAAAAATCGTACCCAACCTGAACAGCTAGACTGAAAACAAATATTAGAAAATGTTGGGTGCAACTGAAAAATGTGTTATCACCTGTCAGCTGATATCCAGAAGGAAGTGCATTCTAAAGCCAGTATGTTGCCTTGTAGCATCTGCCTGCTTTATTGAGGCGCAGGACTCAATAGGAGGATAAAGGCTTAAAGAGATGCTGTGATTGAGAAATCCCTTCCCCCTTCATTCCATCCTGCGAAATACGAAACGTATAAAGTTGTAAAGCTCGCCGAAATCCTTTCATCATCTGACTGTCAGTAAATGCCATATATGAATCAAAAAGGGTGTCTGAATTTTTCGGATGTTTGCAGCAGCTAACAAAACGTCAAGATCTCATAAGCTATAGTTATATATGTATAAACGCCTAATTGTACCTGGGCTGACATAGTATTGCAATTACGTATCTCTTGGGTTAAACGAGTAAGTCTGTTGTTGCAATGGCAGGAGCCAATTCTTATCGGGCGCTTTGAAATTCACATCAAGCCCAGTGCCTAAACAAACCTTTTGAGTTTTTCTCTACCACACACAGGCATTGTGCATAAAGAAGACGAGTGAAAACACAAACATCAAGGAAACGCCGATAGATCGTTTCTACCCTCGGAAAAAACACCATCCAGGACGCCACAGAATATGAGAGGCAAGCGATTTCGACAATCATTGTTCTCGCAGCAAAAACACGCACATTCGTCCAGGATCGTTTATCTTTTATGTGACAAAACACCAAGAAAAACCTGTGCTCTGTACACAACAAGTAGTATACTCACCGAGTTATAGTCCAAGTTCTTTTGTTCAGTTATTTATTTCTCAGGTGTATTTAATGGGCTTTCTGATCTCGACTAAGACATATTCGGACTTGGAATAAAAAAAAAAGAACGCACAGAGAGGAAAGGAGAGAGACCTCTCCACCCTGGTTGTTGCTTTAAAGAATTCTTTAACTATCTTTTTTAAGGAGAAAAACAGAGGATTGAATTAAATTCAGTATACAGGGTGTTTCATAAAGAATGTCCTGATTTGAAAAGTGGGTATCTCGGCAACCACGAACAAATAAGAATCAGAACACTCTCAGATTTCCAAAGCAAATTCTGATTACTTAACTAAGCTACAAGGAAACAAAATTTGCTTTGACTGGCGAAAATCTGAAAATATTCTGATTCTTGACACTCAGATACTTGGGACTTTGTCATCCTGAGTGGTGTAACAGATAGCATGCTCGAACGGAAATCGGGAGATGTGGGTCCGATTCCCGCACCAGAGCGAAGTAATTTTCGTTTTCTGATGTGATTAATGTTACGTGATGAACAGTAAACACAGGCAATTCAGAAGTGTTTGATTGCTGTGTTAATAATTATAGCAGAATAATGGTTCATTGAGAGCTGAAGGTGGTGGGTTTCCATGGCTGAGCAGCCACACGTACGTCTAATATAAGCAAGATCAATGTCAAGCGTTGGTCAGAGTGATGTAAAGCTCAGCACTAGGGGACTCTAGAGGCAGTGGAAAGGTGTTTTCTACCGTGATGAATCAAGCTTCACCATCTGGAAGTCTAATGGATGAGTCTGGGTATGGAGGGTGTCAGTAAACACTACCTGCCAGACTATGTTGTTCCAACTGTGAAGTATGGTGGTCC
Source organism: Macrothele yani (assembly GCA_039090855.1). Taxonomy (NCBI): domain Eukaryota; kingdom Metazoa; phylum Arthropoda; class Arachnida; order Araneae; family Macrothelidae; genus Macrothele; species Macrothele yani. The sequence continues at coordinate 49,614,497 of CM077004.1, forward strand.
TCCACCAAATATATAAGCATATTGCTCTGGGGCTGTTTCTCATGGTTTAAGCTGGGCCCCCTAGTTCCAGTGCCCAGGAATTTTAACAGTGCTGTCTATAATGACATTCTCGATAATTCTGTGCTTCCAACATTATGGCAACAGTGCAGCAAAGGCCTTTTGCTTTGTCAAAAAGACAATGTCCTCGTCCACAAAGTGCGGTGTCTGTGCAGGAATGATTTGATGATATTGGTGTGGGAGAACTTAACTGGCCTGCATGGAGCCCTGATCCCAACCTCATAAAATACCTTTTGGGATGAATTCAAATGCTGACTGTGAGCCAGGCCGAACTGCCTGACATCAGTGACCAATCTGACTAAAGCTCTTGTGGCAGAGTGGAAGGCAATTTCCACTACAACATACCAAAATTTAGTGGAAAGCCTTCCCAGCAGAATGGAAGCTGTGATAGCATCAAAGGGTGGACAACTCAATATTAATTCCTTTCCTATTGCTGGGAGTTTATGGCTAGGCAAGTGTCCAGATACTTTTGATCAGATAGTGTATCTCACAAGCACACAAATGATGAGTCCTGTCTCTCTTCCACAGTGCCCGGTTTTCACTGCTGTACATCAAAGTAGGGAAACAATTACGCTTTTACACACAGCCATTCAGGAACTTTTTTGACAACCCATCAGTCTTGTGAAATCCTCCTAAAGCAGCTTTGGCTATCAAAACTGAATTTACTCACCAACTAATTTTACCATTTAATTTGTTTTCTTTGCTCTGGCAGATGTGCTTCCTAAATATGCAAATTCATTGACCTGGTTCAGCTAAAACATAGTTCCCTATTATGTTATGTACTTATCTGTGGCTTATTTTTTAGATTTTTTAATGAAACTGATACATGCTATAATAGAATAAATCTGTAACCATGCAAAAGTCATGATAGTTCTTGTTCAGAAACAAAGTGTACACACAATAATTTCTCATGCATTTGTAATTTTATTTTTTCAGCTCTTGCTGGTGTTATCCCATTTCTCTCTGTCATTGCTGAGAACCTAGGAATCTCACATGAAGAAATAGGAGTGATCTTTGCAGTGTTGCCGATCTTAAGCTTTGTAGGAAAACCATTCTTTGGTTTTGCTGCAGACCACTTTCATAAATTAAAGTCCATGTTAATGTTATTCCTCATTATCATCATGGGCTCTACAATGGGCATAAATTTCATTCCGACTCCAAATGCAACATCACACATTACATTTAATCTCAGTAGTATGATTGTGTGTTCAGGTCTTGGCACATCATTATGGATTTCTAACTCAGCATATAATGTTTGCACACACAACTTTACAACCATAGATTTGATCAAATGTTCTCTTGAGTGCTCCGAATGTCAAACCAATGAGAGTCTGCAAATTCCCCCACATCCTCACAACCAGATTCTTTGCCAGCAAAACGTAGAAAAACTGGACATTGATTTGGAAATGTTTCAATATGGCAAAAATTATACAAGTTTAGACAATTTGTTGGTATTTAATGTCACTAATATGTCTGTTCATTCCCAATATGTGCAAATAAATTGCTCCAAGCATGTATTATATCAGTGTAATGCTAATTGTACACCAAGTATTGACCAGTGCAATGTTTCACAGAAAGAATTTCCAAAGAATACTGACATACTTCAGTTTTGGACGTTTTTTGCCTTGACTGTCATAGCACGAGTTTCTTGTGGAGTGTGTGCCTCTCTCTCAGATGCAGCATGTTTCAATGTTCTGAAGGATAAAGGCCACCTTTATGGAAAACAAAGGCTTTGGGGTACGATAGGGTGGGGTAGTTCTGCTGCGTTGACTGGACATCTTATTTACAGATATTCATCTGAATCACCATTTGTGGACCATGCACCAGGATTTTACATCCTTTTTGGACTTATGTTCTTAGATCTCATTGCTGTTTATTTTATAACCATGGATAATGTGAAGATGTCCAAAAGCATACTGAAGGATGTGGGCTCCCTTTTGGTTAAGCCAAATGTTATATTATTCATTGCTGCAGTATTCATCATTGGAGCATTCACAGCTCTACTTTGGTCTTTTTTGTATTTGCACCTAAAGAGCTTAGAAGCAACTGATGATCTACTTGGCTTTGCATCTGGCATGCAATGCATTGGAGAACTGCCATTTTTCTTCATCTCTGGCTGGCTTATAGGCAAAATAGGCCATTCGTATACCTTGACTATAACTCTTCTCTCCTTTGGTGTTCGGTTTATTGCATATTCTTACCTCAGCAATCCATGGTGGGTTCTTCCTATTGAACTTCTTCAAGGACTAACGTTCGGAGCTTTTTACACTGCCATGGCTTCATATGCTAGCATTGCTGCTCCACCAGGAACCGAAAGTACCATGCAAGGATTGATTGGAGGGGCTTTTGAAGGTCTAGGTAAGTACATTATTTATTCATGGGTTTATTACTTTATATATGTTTTTGTGTTTGTTTGTTTTTTTTTCTTTCTTAAATTATTTAATTATTTTTTATGTTTTGAACATGTCAGAAATCCAGAGTGAAATATTTCATCTAGAAGAAAGTGATTTTTCTTTAAAAGTAGGAAATGAACTTATATGTCTTTTGGTAGTTGTTTACAAGATGATGTAGCTTAATGTAGAAATGGGAGAATGACAAGATAGGAATACCCTATAGTGAGAGGTCGGCGGTAAAGAAATATATAAAGTTGGTTTTATAGTCCAGATGGTTTCAGTGTCCCTCCTCTTGGTGTTTTACCAATGTATGTACAAATCCCACACTGTAGGAATGGTAGAATGACAATATAAGAATACCTACAGGTAGGGAAAGGTTCATTGTAACTAAATATAAGCAGTTTTTATAGTTCTGGAATGTTCTCATTGAAAAAAAAAATTGAAGTTAAAAACGTACTTCCCTTCAGGGCTCGAAAATTATATTGTCTGACATTCCAGCAGCATGTAAAAATTCTTTCCTGGCACGATTTTTTTCTACCTACATGCCCAATTCGGCATGTAAAAAATAATGTTTTTATTTCCCAGTTCATTTTCTTACTACGCATCACCTCTTCCCCTCTATTTATTGAAATTAATGGGGTATGTTTTGAGAAGTTAAAGATCAAAATGGATGATCTTGAAAACTAAACTGCCCATAATATGATTGTGTGATACCTCAAAAGAAAGTTCATGTAATAAGCTTTCAAATTGGACTGATATTAGTTCTGTTGACCTATTAAGTCTACAGTTATTGTCATTTGCGATATGCGTGGGAGAAACAAAAATGCCTCTTTTGAAAATTTCAAAGTTCTATAACTATAGAAGTATTGAATATAGGAAGCTGAAATTTTGTACTGATTAGTTTCTTGGTAAAGCCTGCTAGTTCACCTAGTTTCATGAAAATCAAAAAGATTAAGGTAAAAAATGTTATGTTTTTGGTGCTGATTTTACATGGAATGTGACCCATATGTGTGTCCATGTTTCAACTGCTGGGTGCAATTTATGAAATGCAGTGAAATATTGGTGAATTTGGATATCATTGCTGGGGGCAGGCAATTTATGAAATGTATTGAAAGTACTTTGTTTCTGAAATACTTAGAAAAAAGGGTGTGTTCATGATGTCAAGCATGTAACACATCACTTTGGGCATGCATTTTTTTTTTTTTTTTTGCAATGTGCCTGACTGGGCAGGTTACAATTTTGAAAATTTTCTGGCCTTGCTTCCCTTGTCTCAGTTGTGTGCCAATGTACATATGAAGGAAATGCTGTGAACTTCATTATGGTTAAAAATACATACACAGTGAGAAGATGTTCTCATTTATATGAAATCTAAGTAACTTTCATTTTGGCATTTTACTTTGACTGGCAATCATAGGTGACAGTTATTATCCATAGCTGCATCCCCTTGACAGGCAAGGGGGTGAATAGCTATGAAACAACTGGCAAAACATAACAAAATTACATCAGCCTCACCTAATCCCTCAGTTTCTGCACATCATGAAATTCAAAGCCTCAGCTCTGTGTAGAGGACAGAAAATGCTGCTGAGCTGGAGAGAAAAGTTTTTAACCTCCTTTTTTTTTTCTAATGAAAACATACTAGAACCATAAAAAAATTATATTTAGTTTCCGTGAACCTTTCCCTGTCTGTCGGTACTCTTATCTTGTGATTCTGCAATTCCTAAGTGAGATCTTTGTACGTACATTGGCAAGCTACCGAGAAGAGAAATGTAAGTTTTGAATTTTTTTCACTAACAGAAACATCTGGAACTATAAAAAAACAATTATATTTATTTAGTGTAAACCCTTCTCTGTAGGGGTTGTTATCTTATCGTTTCTGTCATTGCTACAATGAGCTACATCGCTACAAATTTTCAATTGCCCATATTTCTTTCTCCTCTTTTTAAAGCAGTACAAAGCACTTAATGGAGAACTTGGGTGCCTAATCAATTGCTGTTTGAAAGGATACTGGCAGCAGAAACTGTTAGTATTAAACAAAACTGTGGTAAGGTTTATTTTAAAATTGATTTCTTAAGATATACGAATAACACCATATTTTTCTGCTCGTGAGTCGATATGGAGCATAAGTTGAATGGGTTAAATTTTTCAATTTCCTTATCCTCATTCATAGATAAGTCAGGCTTGAGGTCAGTCTTGAGTATAAGCAAGACTAAAAAAAAAATGTAGTTAGCGTTCCACAATTCTGTAACTATATTTTTAATGTTTCAGTACATATTAAAAGAAAGAGAAAATGAAATAACTAGCAATTTTCTTTTCGGCAAAAAGTTGAATTTCGTAAGCTAATTTTTTCTTTCAAACTGGTGCTAGCCGTATTCCTTCCCTTCGATCAACCAGTTGGAGAATAGGCTGCACAAGGGGGGAGGGGCACACACCAGTGTGTTAAACCAAAGTAATGCTTGCAGCATGAATTATAGTCTGATGCTTTTTCTCACAGAGTCAGGCTGGAATCAGAAACCAAAAGAGCTTTTGATTTAAATTGGAAACTTGAGATAAATTAAGAGAAGCATAATAATTGGTGGCCATAGTTGATTTTAATTCAGTTGAGCTATACAATTGAGAAATTGACAGAGCAAAAAAATAAAATAAAAATAAAAAGCCTTCCCTAGCTGTTAATCATTGCTCATTGCTGTTCTAAAACACTCCATGGGGGTGGGGGTGGGGGAATGCTATTAACATAGGACAGCTGTCAACATAATTCTCACCAACCAATCAATTACGTGGCAGCTACATGTTTCAGAGGTTTAATCATTACAAGACAAATGAGGTGCATCCATTGTAGTTCTGGTGGCTTTGCAAAACCAGAAGTGAATCCACACACTGGGGCCTGGAGGGGGGGTGCTATTAACATAGGACAGCTGCCACTCTAAATCTGACACAGTGATTTTAATGACGTTACTGATGAACAGAACTATATATTATAACAGCTTTTAAACAAGTTCTTAGTGACTGAATATTACATTTTGTACACTTTTGAAATAAATGTAATATTGCATTTTGAGTGTTCAGATAACAACTGAATTTAAGGCACAATACGTATATATAATTTTTTTTTTCTCATTGAGAAATTTCAATGACCAATCAATAGATAAGTCGATGGGCACATAGTCGAGGCCCAGACTTCAGAAGAAAAAAGCCCATTTTGTAGCCAAAAAATACAGTAATTACACATGATTGTTATGTTTCTAGGTGCTTTTTGTTTTAGGTGAGCATATTTCCTAATAAACAGCTACGAAATTTTCTTAGCAGATGTGTTATGTATCAACCAGCGATGGCCAGTGATGTAGAAGGGGCTTAGCGCACCTTAGTGGGGCTAAGGCACTATTTTTCTAAGCTTAGCGCAGCTAAGGCACTTTTCATGGTTTACATGGTAAGAGAATTTGGGCAAAGGAACCTTTTTAAATGATCATGTATGCAAAAATAGGGAAAACTGTGAACTGTATGCAGACATACTCATATCTTAACCGAATGTTCATACTACAAAATGACCACCCCGATGGTGCAGTAGTCTGAAACGAAGGCTTCTGACCATTCTTCCGAGCTAAGACTGAGTCGCAACCCCGGATGAATCATGGGTGACATACATGGCAAAAGGAGATGGATCTGTCTCTTCCCTGGAACAAGTGATCCGAAATTAGAGATTGGCAACTTCTAATAGCCATATGAGTTGCCCATGGTTGTTGTTAAACCCGGAAACAGACAAATAATATTGTGTAGATTGGTCCAATGGTTGGATAATGCAGCAGGGGTATCTCACAAATCATAAGATTCTGTCACAAAGAGAATGTGAACTCCTTTGTCTAGATGGCAGTCAAAATAAATTTGTAGGGGATGACTACTCCGTAGGGCTAAGATTGCAGTGCTCAGAGAGAAAACGGTGGTGGTGATGGACTTTTCAGGGGTAGGAGCGATTAAAAAAAAAAAATTCAGGATACAATTTTTTTTTAATTTTAAGACAATTTTAAGACATATTTTGGCGGACCTGGCCGGTAAATTAAATCAAATATTGGCACAAATGCAGAAATGTTATTCTTTTACTAAAAAGCTATCTAAATTATTGCCCACTTGTTAGCAGGAATTTTTTCAGTTTCAGTGGCTAAGTTTTTCAAGTTTCAGTGGCTAAGTTTGGCCTAAATTCTGTTTGACTCTTACGGACAATGCTAAAAATTCTTTCCTCAGTTGCATTACTGTGTGGCACAACAAGAATAGCATGTATCAGGTGTGGTAAAACCATACTTTTTAGCACCAATTGCACCAGTCATTTTCAAAGTGTTTGACCATGCGGTATCAATTGTAGGAATATTCGAAACATCTTCTTCCAATTCATCAATCTGATATAAGGCAAACTCTAATTCCAACTTGTCCAGATCCCTGGCACTAAGAACAGCAGCTGGGAAAATATTTGCCAAATACATTACTGAAGAAAGAAGCTTCTTCCATCCTAATTCCTACATCAGCAACTCCTGTGCACAGCAGAAATTCACTTTTCAGTCAGAATTTCTTCAAAATATAGTCATGTGTAACACTTTACAACAACACAGGATAGTCAGAACATCACGAGGGAGGAGAGGGGGGGATTACGATTACAGGAGAAATCTTTGCTTCGACCGTCTTTCATTTTTAAGCTTAAATGTAAGTATTTATGGAATAAATGAATATTTAAGAAAAATACTGGGCAGAAGGAACATCGAGAGAAAATATTATGATTACGGGAGAAATCTTCACTCCAACTGACTTCTGTTTCCAGGAGATGGAATTCCATCTTCAAACGGAAAACAACCCTACATCAACAACGTAATACTGGCCCGAAGCCGTGCTTTCTTTCCACTTAGTTTTCAAACAAGCAAAACAGATTCCTCCTCCTCCTCAGAAAAGAAAAGAAACAGAGGTGCGTCACAAACTTGGTTCAGAGGCATCGGACCAACACAATCCCGTCCACAGCAAAAGATGCACGTCCAGGCCAATGTAATTCCGGGCCATGGTGAAAGAAGCCCGTCGGGCCAACATAATCCTGGGTTACAGCAAAAGAAGCACGCTGGGCCTACGTAATCCCAGCCTGGCGCAATGCCTTCTTTCCACTTAGCTTTCAAAGAAAAAAAACAAATTCTTTCTCCTCTGAAAAAAAAAAAGAAAGAAGAGAAACAAAGAGCTGAGTCACGAACTTTATCCAGAGGCTTCAGGCCGGCGTAATTCCGAGCCACGGCGAAAGAAGCATGCCGGACCTACGTAATCCTGGCCCGGCGCCGAGCTTCTTTTTTTTTTTTTTTTTGCACTCATTCAAACAGCAAAACAAATTCCTCCTCCCAAGGAAAAAAAAAAAAAAAAAAGAAACAAAGAGCTGTGTTACGAACTTTGTTCAGAGGCTTTTACATTTATTAATTACAAAACCAATAAAACTTTCTTAATAACAGCGAAAATCTGAATGTCCATAATTTGTCATTAGTCATCCGTAATTGTGTAATCTCGGGAGGAAATCCATAATAATTATGGAGATTTCATAATGGTTGGCATCTCTGTGAATCCTCTGTAAAAAACGGCTTCATGGCAGCTTCGATTCTCGAACAATCTTACAAACGCGGGAACGCATTCGCGTACATAGCAAATTGCAAGAGTGAGAGTTCTTGGTGATGATGTCACAACGATTAGTACTCTCTCACTCTTTCCATTTTTTTTATTTACGCGGTACTTGTAAACACTAGATGATAAATCACTATACATAGTTTACAGTGACGTATCTTGGGTCCGAGACCTGTGCTACCTCATCCCCCTTCCCCAGTATTGTTTTTTTTTTTTAAATTGCAAAGCTTATTTTTCAATTGTTAACTACTAGAAGTAACGTTTTTCTAAATTTTAGGTACATGCTATTGCTAACATGATACCAAATAATTACGAGGATTAGGATTTGAACACTTCTTTGTACATGAACTCAATTCTTCTTCTGAATACTTTATTTGTACATGAACTCCTTTGTTCTTTCCTTTTGTGTGAACTTGAGTGTTACATTTTAATAAAAAGTTTCTTCCGAGTAGTTTTTCTCTATTGACAAAAAGCAGCCAAGTTTCTTGAATGTACAAGTCCTTGTGCAGCTCTATGATATATCTTGATTCTTTTTAATACAGAAAAACCTTCTTTCTGCAGTTCCAGTTGTTGATGAAACTTTAATATTAGGTCTGCTGAAAGTGAGGTGTACAAAAATTTGTACACCTCACTAAACCCAACGTCCAATTAATTCAACTTTATGTGACAAATAATGTCTCTTACTGATTTCTTTTTGTATTTATCTAAGGAATAAAACACATTCAGTTCATTTTTAGTCACACTGTATCAAAATTTAAAGCATAGAGTTCTGACAGTAGATGTTCAACAAAATTTATCAAAACAGTTCGAATCCAACAAAGCCACGAATTTAAGATATAATATCTTCGATTTTAATTTATTGACACTTCACACAAACTAAAACAGCTCTCGCAAAACACGTGCTGTTACAGGAGGGAGCATGCGAGTGACTGAGGTAGTCCAAAGTCTTTTCTTTTCTGAGCGAACCGTTGCGCAAAGCAATGGCCCATTCACTTTTCACCCACGCATTCATGTTGTCATGGAAACGCTTGCAGGTGATCATATCGAAGGTCTTTGAATCAGAACAGGGAAGACTCAGGTAGAGCTGTTTGCGTTACAATGACAGCTGTTTACGTTAGGACCGTTGGTGATCCTCACTCGCCAGACTGATTCTCTTAGTCAAAAGAAACAAATCCACACGTTTGTTTTTTTTTGCAAGGAAAGCATCGACATATCCTGATATACCATTGATAATAGACTTTTATTTGATTATATTTAATTGACTCTTATTTGTGCATTTTTTGGGCTTCGCAGCTAGCCAACAGGGTTCGTACGGTCCTTAAAAGTCCTTAAGAACTCCTTAATTTCCATTTGCCTTTTTAAGGGCCCTTAAAAAGTCCTTAAGAACTCCTTAATTTCCATTTACCTTTTTTAAGGGCCCTTAAGTACTCCTTAATTTCTGTTCTGTTTTTAAGGGCTCTTAAAAAGTCCTTGAAAACACCGTAATTATACACTGCCGGACAATTGCTAAGGACGAATGACAATAGTAACCATAAAATGGAAGGCAGGAAAATGTGAAAATTAGCATAAGTGCAGGATACAGTAAGACGTGTTGTGCGTATGCAAATTTTGAATTGCCGAACTTGTTCGTGACGTCATAGCGCTGATAAGAGATATAAAGGATTTGACGCGTATTGACCGTTGTTGTTCAAACGCAAAGTTGAAAGGGAAAGAATCAATTGACGAACTTGCAATTTTCAGTATGTCTTCCCGACATCACCTAGATGATTTTACGCGTGGCCGTGTTATTGGCAAGATTGAAGAAGGGCGAAAAATAACAGATGTTGCCAGGGAGTTCGACGTCAGCCACAGTGTTGTTTCAAGGCTTTGGAAATCATTTCAAACAAATGGAGAGTGTAGAAAACGTCACGGGGGAGGTCGTGTTCGCAGTACGACACCTGCAGAAGATCGGTACATAGTGCTATCAACAAAAAGACACCGGCGCAGCACAGCTAGTGAGGTAGCAAATCAGTTTATGGCTGCTACTGGCAAGCGGATCTCCCGCAAAAACTGTCGCCCGCCGTCCTGTCGTGTGCATCCCATTGTCCAGACGTCACCGTACCGCCCGTTTGCAATGGTGCCATCAACATCGCGATTGAACTGATAACGACTGGTCTGCTGTCCTCTTCTCAGATGAGAGTAGATACAGTCTGTCGTCTGATTGTTGACGATAACTGATCTGGCGTGATAGTGGTACTGCATATTGTCCAGCAAACATACAGGAAAGGGACCGATATCCGACATGTAGTGTCATGGTATGGGCTGGCATCATGATCAATGGCCGTACGTCCCTCTATGTGCTTCCAACTGGGACTATGACTGGCCAACGATACATTAATGATGTTCTGCTACCTCATGTTCGCATGTTCCGTGGTGCTGTCAGTGATAGATTCATTTTCATGGACGACAACGCAACATGTCATCGAACAGTCGCTGTCCAGGAGTGTCTTGAGAGCGAGGATATTCAACGCCTCGTATGGCCAGCACGTTCTCCAGATCTACATCCCATTGAAAATGTGTTGGATGCTTTGGGGAGGAGTCTTGCTAGTCACCAATGCCCTCTAATAAACAAGGACACCCTCATCCGTGCACTGACAGAGGAATGGGATAAATTACCCCAACAGCTGCTTGATAATGTTGTGCAAGCATGACACGACGTGTGGAATCTTGCATCGCCCTCCATGATGGCCATATCCCGTATTGACATCTTATGCCGGAACGCCTGCGGACAGTAATTGCATTTTTTTCACGTTTACGTATTCTGCACAAAATGGCCTGTTTGTCCCTTGAACACGTTCCAAAGCCTTCTGGATTTCAGAGCACAATAAATTGTCTTTCTTGTAAAGTCCTGGCATTCTGACATTTTTTTATTTCACTTGGCATCCAACCACACTTACTTTTTTATGCGCTATATAGCCGTTTATGATCCGTCCTTAGCAATTGTACAGCAGTGTATTATATTCGGTCGTTAAAAAGGTCGTAATTTTTTTTTTTAACCAAAGAAATGCGCGTGCTACGCAGGCCAGCTGGTTTCATTAGCATACTGATGATGGTTTTACGTCACTCTAGATCCACTAGATCGCATGTCGCAAAAGTTTACCCATGTTCTGTATTGCTTTTGGCAGTTTGCCAAACAGCTACCTTCAAATCCCTTTGGTTTAGATTAGATTTATTGCTGGCTTCTTGTTTTCTTTGCGCGGGGTCAGTGCAGTTCAGATCCTTTCTTCTGTCATTTATTAGAGAATGTGGTATTAAGTAAAGAGCTTAGAGCTCCTGTCTTTTCAGCTAGACAGAATTATGTTCAATATTTAGATGCCGAAAAAAAAAATGTGCCAAGCAACATCTGGAAGGAAACGTAAATTGATTGAGGAGGAATTGCAAATGCTTAGTACAAAAAAACTGAAAGTAGAAAAAAATATTGCCAAATTAGAGAAACGTGCAGATGACCTTGCCGCCCAAGGGGAATTGATGAGAGATATGAACTGCTTCCTTCAATCAAATAGTTTTCGAAAATTAATAAAGGAAAAAAGTAAAGAATTGGCAGAAATTATCATGTCAGTAGTTGCAAAAAAGGAGCTGAAAAATTGATTTCATTGTAGGCCTACGTCTTTTGTTTGACCTCAAAAAAGTGAATATGTACATAATATAATTTCCTTGCAGTCATTGTTAAATTGCATTACTGTTTTTTTAAGTTTAAGAGCAAAAAAAGATGTAAAATAGAAGTAAAAATTCTGAAGGAAATTTCATAGGTGTATTGTTGTTACCGCAGTTTGTTTTAGCTTTTACACCTGTACACTATTGCAGGGCTGCCAGACCTGCGCCAATTGCGCTAGCCCGCGCCAAAACGTTGTTCTTGCGCCATTCTGCTAAAAAATCGCCATTTCGACGAAATCTGTGCCAATTTTACGCTAAAAGTTAAAATTTACCGGTCATCGATATTTTAGCGTTATCTTACGACATTCGAAATCGATTCAGCGATTAATTCGTACGTGAGATTCTTCCGCGGATTTCCCTCCGTTTTTCTTTTTTTTTTTTTTTAGCCATTTTCATGATCGATGCAAAAGTAAAGAAATTTTCGGGATATTAGTTGGGGGGGGGTTGTATTCCGTCTGGGGACGTTGTTTTGTCTTCTTAAACGTTCGGAAACGGAAGTTAAACGAAGTGCAGATTTTTCCCGTAATCATATTTCTTTCTCTCGCGAAGAAATTATATATTGTTTAATATAATTTCATTGCATAATTTCAGCTTGAAATTGTAGGCAACGATTTCCGAAAACGGAAGTTAGGCCGCCCGAAAATTTCCCCTTATCTTCGGCGACGAGATTCTCAAGCTGATTCGAGGAATTCCGTCTTTTTTTGTTATCATTTGGACCATGTACGAAATCGATGCATAACTGAACTGAAATTTTGGGAGGATTGGTGGTGGTGTGAGTGTGTGTGTGTGGGGGGGGGTCGTTTTCTCCGTCGGAGGACGGAATTTCATCCTTCGAAAACGGAAAGTAGGCGGAGGTAAGATTTCTCTGGTAATTGTAATTTTTTTCTCGCGATGTTTCCTCTACCCAGTATTGTTAGATATCATTTTATTTCATAAATATTTGTATTTCAGCTTGAAAATATTGGATAAATTTCCGAAAGCTGAAGTCAGACGGAGCGAAGATTTCTTCCGTAATTGTATCGCCCCCCCCCCTCCCCGCGATGTTTCCGCTCCTATGTAGTTGTTAAATGTCATCACCCTCATAAATGTGTGTGCATTTTAGCTTGATAAGGGTGGGGGAATTTCCAAAAACAGAAGTGACAAAGTTTGGAAATTTGTAAGAATTGATGCATAGTGTTAAAAAAAAATGTATTCATTTTCTGAAAATTACACCATTTATCCTAAAATAGTTAAAGCTCTGATATCAGAATTCATGGTTCTCAGGCTGAAAGTTCTTTAAGCATGATGGATAAAATTGTCATCTGAGGGAATTAAAAAAAAAACGAAAAAAGAAAGAAAAGTAACAAAGAAAAATGGTAAAGGGAAAACTATGAGCAGAAAAAATAAAATAAACAGTGGATGCTGTGCAGTGGCAGAGTCAACAAAAGACAAATATGGCCGTGGAACTTGCTGAGAAGAAAGTAGGGTTTGCTCGCAAGAGGAAACCAGAGCTAATGTTTTAGCAAGTACAAGAACAAAACCAGGAAAAAAAAAAAATGTTTGAAGCCGTCTTTCAAAACCACCCTATTTTGTTTGGAATTCAGTAATTTTATAATTGTGAATACAGTGGTGTGATCTAGTTAAATATTTTCATAAATAAATTACAGTAAACGATTCAGTTTTGTTCATGCTTTGTAATATTCACACTTTCTCACTGTGCAGTCTGATTTTTCACCAAATTAAAAAGTACAGCTTTGTTTTTTTTCTTCGTCAGTCTCATGCATGTTAATTAAAATCGCTCACGAGCGCTATGGATAAATGAAAGGATTGTTTATATCGCATAACTTGTAATCAATTATCAGGAATACTGATCTTTTGGTTCTTACTTAGTCTGAATTTTGCCCCGTATGTTCAGGGAATTAGAATTTTTAGGAGGTTTTCTTTTTCTCATTTTGATCTACCTTGAGGAACATCTTCACCCTCACACTTTTCTTTTTCCAGATGGAAGGTGCGTTGAACCACTTCCTAACTCGCAATCGTCTGCTTAATGTCTATATCCATACATGCAGGATCCCATGTATGCAAGAACAGTGGCTCTTTCAGACAGCAACAACAAAAAAGTCATACACTGATTCTACTACTGAAGAAGAGGGGAGGGGGGGATGTCGTGCCAAAACGTCACTGTGCAAGCGTTAAGCGATAGAAGCAGCTTTTATCTAACCAACTTTACTAAATCTCACTATCATCTTATAGTTTTGGTTCCAGTTGTAATTGTTCACAGCAACAACGAAAGTTTGACATTGATAATTACTTGATAAAAAACATTGTATGAAGAGTATCATGGTGCAACTGCTTAAAGATGATGCATATAGTTTTCACTGTTATCTTATAGTTTTGGTTCTAATTTGATTATTAAATGTTACATTAGTTTTCCTTTTATATCGACAAAGGTATGCTTTCCTTCAGAAAACCTTAGGAGGAGTTTGTGATGAACACGCAAAAAATGTATGCGTCGCTTGCCAGTTGGTTGGTTTCAGAAATAATGTATTTTAATCTGAATGCCATGAATCTCGAAAAATATGCAGCTGAAAACCAACCAAACAACAAACAGTAATTACATATTATTTATTCTTCCTAAGTGTATATTCGCAAGCGTTCAGTATCAATAGCAACAGTTCTTGGACGCGGCAGCATCCTATTTGTGTTACAGCGAAACAAATGCATTCAGAAGAAAATCCCTGATATTAATGTGTTACGCTTAAAATATTGCAGGTCATGTAGTTTTCAATAAATCGTGGGTAGTATAATTGTTTTCCTATTTACCTCACTGTAGGAATGACAGAAATGCTAATTAACAGTCGTAGAGAAGCAGTAAAATGTCAACAAACCTGAAATATAACATTTTTTCATAGTTCATAAAATAATGGTAATTCAGTATTTAACATAACTTAAAGCACAGCATGGACTTACAACAATTAAAAATATTATCATTAGCTGCTCCAAAACCTGAGTTCTGCTCCAAAATGCAAATTTTCTCGCTCCGAAACCCAACTTTTTTGCTTCAAATTGCATATTTCCCTGCTCCAAGAATTGCTCCAAAACATTGTAGCGGCACTAACACCTTTGCTATTGCCAAATGTTGAAAATCAACTTGCATTAAGTGTATGGAAGAAGTTACTACAAGTGCTACAGCTGTAGAATTAAAAAAACAGAATAAAAATAAAAATGCTACTGTTACACAAGCAAAAATGTGTTATTCATCCAAATCTACGAAAACCAAATTTTTCTCCAGATTTGGGAATTCGGAAGCTGTGTAGTAAATAAAAAAATAAATAAATAAGTACTTAAAAGAAAGTGATGCTTCACTGTTCAGTTTTGATTCTTTGAATTCTGCCAATGTAGTTTTGAAATTTATGCAAACATTTTTATTGAACTTAAGGCTTTCAATTCCGATGATATGATTTAAGTTACGATGAACTGGTGTGTTTCGATTTGATTTAGATAGTGTGTTTACTTGCTTCATTAACCTAAAACAGGTCTAATAAGCTGTACTGCATTTTTATAAAAGTGTTATTTTTCCAGCTGCAGCACTTGTAGTGATGCCACCCACAGAATTATTGCATTTAGTTTCTTTGTCCGTACATATTTGTAAAAGTAATTCTAATGGAAAGAATTAAGTTATTGAATGAAAAGGTAAAGATACCAAAAATTTTAAAAGACTGACAATCACAGCCATATGAAATTCTAAGCTGTATTTGTAATACTGTTTTTGTTAAAATGAATTTGTAAATTAATAAAAAAATATAAATTCGGATAAACTTTGAAGGAAAAACAAATGCAAATTTAAAAAGTTTCCAAAACCACAAAGATGGGCCTATAATCACAATTAATGGGTGAAAATTTGTTGAAAATGGAAATTCCAAAGTAAATAAATTTTATGCTTCACACCACAATACGAAGAAGCAGAGTGTTAGTTCTGTAGATGCAAAGATATGCTTCAGGACAAATAATGGATCCAATATTACCAGTAAGTAATGTATATAAGGAACTTTTAAGTTAGTTGGTTTTTCTGTTGGAGTATTTAGGTTTATTTTAGTAGAACTAATTTTAATTCATATATTTGTGCAATGGAATATTCATTAGTTTCAACAAAATTGATTTATTGTGTTAAAATGACTTATGTTGTAATAGTTAACTCACATTTTGTATATTGTGTATATTTGCATGCAGCGATTATGAAGTCCTTAAAAAATATTTAAAGGTCCTTAAGAACTCCTTAATTTCCATTTTCAAAAAAGAGTTTGAACCCTGGTCAAGCTAGCTTTGAATATACGCCACTGATAGTTTACGGATTAGTCAAACCCATGGGCCCACACTTGTCTATGATAATGTGAGACTCCACGTTGCACAACAGATGATTCAGAAGCTGCACCAGTTGAGGTACGAGACCTTACCTAATCCGCCTTATTCACCTGATTTGTTTACTATGGACTATCACTTCCTCAAGCATCTGAACATCTTTCTACAGAGTAAATTATTTCCCAATCAAACATCAGTTGAAACTGCATTCCATGAGATTGTCATATACCAAAACTCGACGTTTTCCCACAGTAGCATACAGAAGCTTGTAACTCGTTAGCAAAAGTGTGTTGCTGTATTTTGGGTGGTTGAAGTTCTCATCAATATTCTGATGTTTCATCTGCAACAACCAAATATCAAATAAATATTATTTTGTTGCGAAGTTTGTTTTTGGTAGCAAGTAAATGTTGTTCAATATAAACTGAGAAAAGCTTTATACACCCACCAAACCCCAAAAAATAAAAAGATAAATAAAAAAATAAATAAAAATATTTTTTAGTTTGTTACTTGATATAATTACTGTATTGTTGATGTCTAGTTGACAGTATTTTATCCTATGTTTCTATTTTTTCCACTAAGGCTTGGCAGTAGGTGCTCTTCTTGGTGGGATACTGATGGAGAGAAAGGGTGGAAAATACTTGTTTCTGTATGCTAGCATCACTGCTTTTGTATCATGTGGTCTTCATGTCTTAGGAAACATATACTTGAGTGTAAGGAACAAAAAAGTAAGACAGAACAAAAAAAAATTTGACATATGTTTGTAGTACATAAAAAATAGTCCCAATGCATTGTGTGTGAAATTCAAATACTAAGTTTCACATATACAGAAATGAGGCTGAGTATCTTGTATTAATTTTATTGTAACCAAATTGAAAGTTCTTGCAAATGCAAGTGTATGTTAATAATTACGCATTCTTCGGGTATTTCTGTTCATATTTAAAAAAAATATTCAGAATTATTAAGCTATTTAGGTACATTCTTGACTTTGGATCAGTATCAAGGTATGTTCAATGGATTATCAGGTTAAATTTTGTTTACAGTAAAAAAATCTCATTATTTCTATATCATTCATTGGAGTTTTAGATTTATACAATTCTGATTTTTATCAACAGTCATTAATTAAGTTACATTGTTTGAGACAAATCTTAATGTTTTGTGAAGCAGTTTGATCATTCCTTTCACTTGATAAATGAATTTTTCTGCATGTCTTATTATAATGAAATTTAAAATTTAATGGTGGTATTTCATCCTTTAATAATATACATTTGCATGATTTTGTGTTTTCACATCATGTTATTTGCTATGTTAGTACTCTCCTTTTTCCCCAGTGTAAATAAATATGCACTGCTCCATTTAAACCTGTACTGTTTCATGCAGATGTATAGAGGGCAAACAAATCTGAAATATAATATTTTGCAATCAGTGGTGCACACATGGGGAGGGTCCACTGGGTCCAGATGCCCTTATTTTTTCATTCGTCAGATGAAGGAAACAAATTATGTTCTTTTAGAATACATTATTTAGATTATGGCTAAATTAAAAAGAATCTTCCTGCAGATGATTTTGTAAGTTTCATATTTTCGTTATGATCAGTTATTTTTCTGTATGTCTTATGGTCCCAGTCTTAAAATGATTATCAAGTTTGTGTTGATTTATGTCAACATTCATTACAACAAAGATTACACCGAATTTTCGTGTGTAATAAGCACGTCTTTTGAATCCATTCTGACGCAAATTAAATTTATCAAAGCTATTCAAAGTCAATGGAACCGGTATGGAAAACAATAGTATCTGACAAAAGAAAGAAGTTTTTCAATCGGGTCTTTAATCCCTCAGATATTGCTGTAAACGGAATCGTGAGCTTGCGAACTCTTAGAAACAGAGTTATCGACAAAAATAAGATGTGACTTTACTTCCCTTGGTGAGAAAACCATGCATTATTTTAGGAAGAAAGTATTCACAAAAGGTTTATCCATATGAGCGGTATCGGTCCAAGAAAAAAATTTTAGTCGAGTTTTCAGGGGCCCAGATTTTGCTACACATACATCAGAAGTAGAAATTAACACTTATGACCCCTGGTGGCCAAACCATTCTTTACCAAACATTAGAAATTACATGAAAAATATATTCCGTCAGGTCTTGTATGCGATACAGGAAGAATTTTTCAAATCGGAGTTTTAGGAGCAGAAAATGCAATTTACCATTGTGCGCCCTAGTGGAAAGTCTATGATTTACTTGAACATTTTGAATTTATAGGAAAAACATTTCGCATCGGAAACACTATCCAACGAAGAAGGAATTTTTCAAATCAGACTTTTAGAAGTAGAGATATTGACAAAAATATCTGGCGTAGAAACCACGCATTATTTCAAGAAGAAAACATTCCTAAAATGTTTGTCGACATGAGTAGTATCGGTCCACAAAAGACTTTTTTTCAATCGAGATTTCAGAAGCTCATATTTTGCTGCAAATACAACAGAAGCGGAAATTAAGACTTACGCCACCTGGTGGATAAACAATTTTTTACAAAATTTTGAAATTACATGCAAACGATTTCCCATCAGGAGCTGTATCCGGTGCAGAAAGAATTTTTCGTATCGGAGATTTAGAAGCAAAGATATAGGGGAAAACGCAATTTATGTTTACGTCCCCTCGCGAAAAGTCTATAAATTACTTGAAATTTTTGAATTTATAGGAAAAACATGTCACACTAGAAACACTATCCAACAAAGAGGGAATTTTTTATATCGGACTCTTAGAAGTCGAGATATTGACAAAAATAAGATATACATCTACGCCCCCTGGCGTAGAAACTGTGCACTATTTTAAGAAGAAAATGTTTCTAAAAGGTTTGTCAACATGAGTAGTATCGCTCTACAAATGATGTTATTTTCAATCAAGAATTTAGAAACTCATATTTTGCTGCAAATACATCAGAAGCGGAAATTAAGGTTTATGCCCCCTGGTTGCCAAACCATTTTTTTGCAAAAATGAAAAATTATGTGCAAACGATTTCCCATCAGGAGTTGTATCTGGTGCAGAAAGAATTTTTCAGATGGGGGATTTAGAAGCAGAGATATAGGGGAAAACACAATTTACCTTTACGCCCCTAGCGGAAAGTCTATGAATTACGTGAAAAATTTGAAATTATATGGAAAACACTATCCAACAAAGAAGGAATTTTTCAAATCGAACTCCTAGAAGTCGAGATATTGACAAAAATAAGATATATATCTACGCCCCCTGGCGGAGAAACCGTGTACTATTATAAGAAGAAAATGTCTCTAAAAATTTTGTCGGCATAAGTAGTATTGATCTACAAACGACGTTATTTTCAATCGAGAATTTAGAAGCTCATATTTTGCTCCAAATACATCAGAAGTGGAAATTAAGGTTTACGCCCCTAGTGGCCAAACCATTTTTTTACAAAAATTAGAAATTATGTGCAAACGATTTCCCATCAGAATCTGTATCCGGTGCAGAAAGAATTTTTCAGATCAGAGATTTACAAGCAGAGATATAGGGGAAAACACAATTTACCTCTACGCCCCCTAGCGGAAAGTCTATGAATTACTTGAAAATTTTGAAATTATATGAAAAACATGTCACACGGAAAACACTATCCAACAAAGAAGGAATTTTTCAAATCAGACTCCTAGAAGTAGAGATATTGACAAAAATAAGATATACATCTACGCCCCGGCGGAGGAACTGTGGAATATTTTAGGAAGAAAATATTCCGAAAAGGTTTATCGATGTGAGTGGCATCAGTCCACGAAAGAATTTTTTTCAATCGATATTTTAGAAGCTCAGATTTTATGGCAAATACATCAGAAGCGAAAATTAACACTTACGCCCCCTGGTGGCCAAAGTATTCTTTACCAAAAATTTGAAATTATATGCAAAAGATTGTGCATCAGGAGATGTATCCGCTGAAAAACAAAAAAAAATTCAAATCGGAGTTTTAGAAGAAGAGTTATCGGAAAAAATGCAATTTACTTTTACGCCCCTAGCGGAAAATCTATAAGTAACTTGAAAAAGAAACTATATCCAAAATACTCTTCGACATAAATGGAATCGAAAGATAAAAGATTTTTTTAATCGGATGTTTAGAAGCAAATATGTGGAATGAAACGTATTTTTGAATTCGACATCATCTGCATTTACGCTCTCTAGCGGCGAAATTGTACATCGTAAAAAAAAAAAAAAAAAACGAAATGAAGGATCATGATTCGCATATTTCAAGCTTTCGAATGCAGAAAGAATTTTTCAAATCGGACTAATAGTTGCAGAGATACCGTGGGTACAGACGGACAAACCGATAACATAAGCACGATCTTTTTTTACAAAAGACGTGCTAAAAAAAAGGCATTCATTTTGTGTATGTGTCATATCAATCACATGGTTCACTTCTGTGAACACAAGGGCGATTTTTGTAAGAACTATATATCTATACTGATTATATTATATTAATACTGAGATACAAACCTTGCAACTTTGAAAATTGATATATCGTAAGTTGGGGTAACTTTGGCCCAAAACCAGAAAGTATTTATTTTGTATGTTACAACCCTGCATTTTACCTGATTCAGGTAATTTTGATGCAAAAAGTAGGTACAGATGACCCACACTTAAGTGTAATTCATTCTTCTGGGACATCATACAGTGTCTGTGGTGTAGATGACTGTTGTGATTAGTAAATACACACCTCCCTAACTTCTATCTGTGTGACTCAACCTCGAAGTTAATACGTTATGGTAAGTACATTTTTTTATACTTATATACGTATAGAAGGAGTCAGTAATGTTAAAAATCAAAATTATTTAACATTCTTTTTTTTTTGTTGACTTTTGTATGCTTTGGGGTTACTTTGGCCCAAGATTTGGGGTAACATTGGCCCAACCGCAATGTTTAACCTTCTTGGCACATTTATCATAACACTGCGCATAACTTCTTTCCAAATGCATTTTTATTGCTTTCAGGAACTGAAGAGCCAAAGAAAACAAGAAAGATATTGCAAATACCAGCTAGCAAAGGCATTTGTCTACCGGATGTCATACTTTCTGATGCTGGCTGGTCCTTCAAAACCAAAACCCCAGCCTCCATCTAAAAGACAAAATTTTCCATCTACGAGTATTTCCTCAAGCAAACATTCAGATGAAAGGAATCTTGATATGCTCTTGGAGTCTGACACAAAGAGTGAACCATTTTCTGATTTACAAAAGTATGCTAATGATGCATCTATCATACCACCAAAATCTACACTTCAGGATTATGCT
The DNA here is from genome assembly GCA_039090855.1 of Macrothele yani. Taxonomy (NCBI): domain Eukaryota; kingdom Metazoa; phylum Arthropoda; class Arachnida; order Araneae; family Macrothelidae; genus Macrothele; species Macrothele yani. The sequence continues at coordinate 49,635,888 of CM077004.1, forward strand.
GTTGATGATTTTGTAATTGTTTTATTCAACAGTCAAAGTTACCCCAGAAGGATCGTCAGCAACTCAGGACCAACAATTGATTGTAGGAAAAAGGCTTCAAATTTTGGAGATGGCTTCAAAAGAAGGATTGTATTCCATACGAATGGCAAGATGTTTTTTTATAAAATAAATCCCCCACAAGTGATTTCAAAGAGGAATCAATTTCTTGTTCCCGAGATGAATAATCTGATGGTATGATATACAGGGTGCGCACGCGTGCTTGAAAACCTGGAAAGTCCTGGAAAATCATGATTACGTTTTCAAGGCCTGGAATATCCTGGAAAAACGGTATTTTTTTAATGCTGTCTTGAAAAGCCTTGAAATTTGAAATTAGTGCTTAAAAAAAATGCCCTTTTAGGAAATCGTGTTACTGACTGTTACCCCTTAATTTTTTTAAGTTCCTCTCCTCTGTTCTCAAAGAAACCGCCGGCTACAGTGGTGTTTCGGATGTGCCCAAATCCTAATTTGGCTGGGGGGGGGGAGCACTACTTCCAGTGCAATAAAATTGGATGATTACTAGCAGGTCTGTTAGGGAAGGGAGCTTGATGCATTCTCTAGCCCTGAGCTTGATGTCCGTCCGACAACTACTGAGAACAACAGAAGGGGAAAGAAGAGACATTTAGCATTTGCAAGGGGGTCGCGTGTTTACCAAGTCAGCTGGCATCCACCAGTGAAGAGTATGCCTGAACAACACATTCATCTGCTCCTTGTTTATTGCATTAAGACGCTTGCTTCCGGCCCACCCCTCAAGAGACTTCGGCTACTTATGATAAAAAATAAGAAAACTATCTTTGCGAATTTTTCACAAAAGTGGCTGAAATTTTTACATTTACTATAATTGGATTACAGAAGCTCACTCCCAAAATTCCATTTGAATCGGTTTAAAACTTAAAAAGTTAGCATTGGAAATTTTTATTATGTGTGCCTCTTTAGACAGAGCCTTGAGCAGAAAGGGTGTTACCATAGCAACGGTTGATTGACAGCTGGGAGCGCTGATCCGAAGCCCTTGGTTGGGAAGAAAGCAAACACCTGTTTATCACTTCCACGGCTCAAAAGGACTAAGAGATATTTTCAGAAATCCATTTTCCGGAATTTTGAAAATAACGCAGTAAAATTTTTACAGTGGTTAAAATACATCACAATAAAGTTCTAGTGCAAATTTCGCCGAATTCCGTTTGAAACTTTAGCAGATGCAAAAAAAAAAAAAAAAAAAAAAATCTTCCGTTGCAAAATCGGATTCAAAAAAAGAAACGGCAATTATAAATTACGGGAAAAGCAAGCAAATTATTTTTTTTTAGATGCCATGGTTTATTTAAACAGAGTGATCCTTAAATTTTGTTTCTGTGATGATATGGACTCTATTTTAATTACAAACATACATTTTTATTCAGATGTCTGAGTTACTGTTTTAATAAAAAAAATCTAATTAAAAAGTTTTCAATGGATTTAGGCGAAATTCAGCAGATAAACGTATTTTAGTAAATTGCAACGTTATGACGTAAATTTGGTCATTTTATCGAAAATTGGGCAGCATTTTTTTTTTTTTGCGTTTTCTCCTATAGTTAGGGTGAAGGAGGAAGACACTTCAGTGAGCTGCAGGTGGTGATTTATGGCGATGTGCCAAATGAAAAGAAGCCGTTCCATCAGGACATTCCAGAGGTTGAGTGTGCGTGGACGCGTGCTCCTGCTGTTTGAACTTAATCGGAATGTTTTCGGGAGGGGGAGAAATATCCGTTACAGCTTTCAGGCTCCTTTTTTTTTTTTCTTGGTAATAAATAAAAACCATAGTTGCTGCATTCACCATTGATCCATATTCGCATTTCTTGAATATAAACAGCAGACAATCAAAAACATGTTGGGTGGGTCTTGATGTTCTTCATTTGTATCTGCTGAATTTTGTTCTGTGGGAATACGGAATGAGTTATACTGTGAATACATACAAAACTACATATTTTTGAGCTGAAAAAATATGTCTACTTGTACACAGTAGCTAAGGTGTGAACTCAGACGAAGACAATTGGACATATGGACGTCTGATTCCATAAAAAAATCAACCCTTTTTATTATACACGACAGGTAAAAAAAGAAAAAACATTACATGTTTTTAAACATTATAAAGGAAAGCGGATTTTTGAAACACCATGACTTGATGATATTAATTTCTGAAAGTTTTTTTTTTTTTCGATTTTAATTTCTGAAATCTTTTTTTTTTTTCAATTACAATACACTGTAACATGATACCTGTGTGTTGTATCCCTTAGTTGTATGGCAGATTTTCAGTTGGCCGATATCCCGCGATCGTAAGTGGTAGTTACATTGCTATTGTTGATGATGACAAGATAAATACTGGAGTAATGTAGAATGTTGCATAACGTAAAAAAGAAATCGCCCCCTTCGAACTTTTATGCGGTTATCATAGCTGATCAACCATTTCATTCCATGAACATCAGCACATTTCAATCATTTGACCATTGGGGGTCTGACTGAATTCAGCAGTGCTTAAGCGCCTAGCGCAACGAGAACATGCTAATTATGGACAGTTCTATTCCCTTCCCCCTATCATCCCTAATCCATTTGCATCTTTCATCATTTTTATTACTTAAAACTGAAATTGCTTTTAAAAACTAATTTGAGCATGATACTGTAAAGCGTAGTAATCATCCTGGAATTTTTGTATATGGCCTGGAAAAGGCCTGGAAAGTCCTTGAATTTTTTCCCCCAAAAAGAGTACGAACCCTGGATATATCATGATGTGAATAAATATTCCAGTGATATTTTACTCTCAAATCAGTGTAATATCACATCAGGGGCAAAGTTACTCCAAGTCATGGCAACTTTGTCCCAAAATTTCAATAATTTTTGGGGGCCTTTAAAAACTTGAAAAAATTTATACGACCCACTTAAATGCATTCTTTTTTTCATGCTGCATACGAAATATTGCCCCAGTAATAATCGAATATTTCTTTCAAATTTTGCTCTTACGTTAAACAAAGAATGAAATTTTGGGCCAAAGTTACCCCAACTTACGGTACCCATAAAGATGAAACCAAACTACATGCATAAAGAATATGTTACTGAATATGCCAATATAACAACATACTGATTTGAATCATTTGCAGTACTATAATGTTTGTAATATCTTATTTATATTATGCACAAGTTCATGTATTACACACATACAATGAGATGCCAGTTTATTTGGTACACCTGCTCTTGTCATATAAATGGCTCACTCCAACATGTGAGCCCAGTGAGCGAAATAAATTGAGCATCCCAGCTTGTCGAGCATCAGTTAGCATTCAAGTGAGGGTTGGAATATGCAAAACGAGGTATCTGGTGACTTTGAATGTGGCATGATGGTTAGCACCAGGCTTGCTTGTTTGGGCATCTCGTAAATGGCTGTCCACCTGGGCTTTTGGTGCACATCCATTGCTAGGGTTAACCATGAATAGTGCAACATACAAAAACTTTCAGTGAACACCAATCCTGTGGATGAAAAGAGGTGGTGGATCAGAGGGGTCAAAGGAGACTAGTGCAAACTGCACAAACAGATGAGTTACAACCTAACAAATCATGACAGAATTTAACATGGATGTGCAAAAGGTTGTCTCTGAACTCAACACATATCAGAACATGTCATCAATGGTTTGCAATAGCACCAATCATGTTGTGAGTGAGAGTCTACTTTGACCCCTATGATTCACTAGCTGTTTTTGTCCACATGATCAATGATTGCTGGAAGTTTTTAGTGTGACAAACCTTTCACAGTAAACCCTTATGTTTATGTGTGAAAAATTCCAGAAGATGACAGTTTGTGAGATGCTCAAACTAGGCCCTCTCATGCCAACTATTGCACCATAATTAAAACAGTAATCAGACATCTCTGAATCGACTGTATTTACTGTTTCTCACATAATATCAATCACATCAGAAAACTTCATCACCTTGGAGCACGAATTTTTCAAGTTTTCTTCCACACTATATAACTGTTGTGCCACTTTAAAATTCGTTCAGATCATTCATTTGCAGGGACGTCGCTAGGCTTCGAAACCAGAATGGGCAGCAGGTGGGCGAGTATTGCTTTTGTTGGGGCAAGTTTGATAGCAACTTTATTTATAAAACACTGAACGAAAAAATTGTTTGCCTTTTCTACAGGCTGCAAAGGTATTTGTATCACCCTTCCCCCTCCTGGATACATAATCATTAATTATTTTGGAACTGTCTCGAAGTTTTTTCACTTTTTGGAATACAAAAGAATCTTAAAGTTTGGAGTCATTTTTTGCTAATGTTCCGTCCATCCATTTTTAATGAAATTAGTAAATCCTAAGGAGATACATACCTGTATAATAAACATGACACACTGCTAACAGCACCAGTAACACACCCTGATTAAAAGAAAATTTCATGCCTAGGAGAAAAATCTTAAAGCAACTGTTTCATGGATTAGGATTGAGGGGAAATGTTCAAGTTAGTATGGTTAATATGCACATTTCCCCTCAACTGTTTGAGTTAGTATGATTCCAACATGCAGACAATACCTTTCCCTTCCTTAACTCCTTTCCTTCAAACCAGCAACCTTGTCTTGCACTCATCTTTTCTAAAGCAGTCGTCAGTTATGACCTGCTCCCTCATTACCTTAAAGCAGACTTTAGACTCCACTTTTGTGTTGGAATTCACTGCTTAGGAGCAGGAACAAACAGCAGGGTAATTAATAATGACCTCAGTGAATTATTATTCACCCTCTTCATTCACCCTTTATCATACTAACTTGAAAAATGGCTTAAATTTAGAAATTTAGGTTTCAGACGAGTGGAGAACAACTGAATTTTCATGGCACTACGGATGCTATGTTGATAATCTTCCTGCGGAGAAGGAAAAATGCACTTTCTAGGGGAAGATTCACAAGTCTAACCTATACGACGAAAACCATGGGAGTCATTATTCCTTGACAAATTCCAGATTATACAGGGTGTCCGAGAATTATTGGACACATTACAAAATTATGTACAACAAAAAAAAAACTATGAGCATTGTCTGTTTTTCTATGTCACGTACTACTAACACGGTTTCTATATTTTTGTTTTGCAGAATTGTTATTCCAAGAATTAGATAGATGGTGCTAGATGTGGGCTGATGAGGAATGTATGAGAAATGCGCAATCAGTAGTCATGTCATCCGTACAGCAGAAGGCGATGTATGTGTTATGGCTTGCAGAATTAAAGTCTATCATTAAAGTTAAAAGACAGTACTGTTTAGAGTTGGTTGTAATCCTCTGTCATTGAATTCAATTAAGCGGTGGATGAAACAGTTTAGAAAAACTGGAAATGTGGAACATCGTGGAGGAGCCGGTAGGCCTAACGTCAGCGGTAAGATGGTTGACCAAGTTAATGAAAGTTTCAGACGAAGCCCCGGGAAACCCGTTCATAAGGCAAGCAGAGAACTGTGCATTCCGCGATATCTTGCACAAGAAATTAAAGTTTCGTGCTGATAAAATTCAAATAGTGCAAAAGATAATTGATTTTGGTTAGTAAAATAACCAAAAATAAAATATGTGGTATTATATAATAGAATAATAGCTATATACTTTATTCACTACTGTTTCACACGTTATATACGTTCTGTGCGTTGTGTGCACATTTGCAGCAAAATCATCCTGGCATTTATATATCATATGAATAGGAATAATATTATAAGTTTTAATTATTATATTATCAAGGACTCACCTTGTATTGGCATTCCAGCTTAGTATCACCATATTGCCAATAGGCCCAATTGAAATTTGCGACCTGGGTTTAAATTCAAATAAAACACGACTATGGATATCATACAAAGAGAGTGTGAAAGAATTATATACAATGTAATTAAAAAACCTATACCATCAACAGGTATTGTCAATCTTTAAAAGAATGAATGGATAAAATCAATGACATTACAAACAGACCTCAAATAAAATTTTCGTCCATTATTGAAATATGCCAGACAATCTCTGTAACACGCACACAACTCCACGTAAACCACCGGACATGTTTCGGCACAACTGACTTTCGGCCATTATCAACGGTATGCATCCTGGATCAATGTTCAAAGTTGTTATATATCTAGGTCACCTCGGCATCACCTCCGCTATAGTTGTTCTAAGTCGACGTTTTCCGTCATCGTTACATATACGTGCATTCACGTGCGAGTCACATCCACACCATCTATTGGGTTAATTCCGGAATTGCTGTCGCTGTTTTTATTTTGTAAGTATATGTTATTTCTTTTATTTTCCTTTTTGTTGTTATATTTCGTATTATTTTCTTGTTGTATTAGATATTTCCATGGGTACGGGATATCTTTCGGAGTAGACGTATTGCAATTGGATTTTTGGGTTTTCTCAATTGTTATAGCCTCAGACCACAAAATTTGATTATGTTTATTGTGGGAAGTTAAGATTTTACTATTTTCCCAATCTGGTATTAATTCATTTATCATACAATGTTGTATAAGTGATGTTTTTTCTTCTTTTTTAATCCAATTATCATAGTGCTCATTCAACCTCATTTTAAACCTTCTTTTAGTACTACCGATGTAATATTTGTCTTGCTTATTTTCCTTTGGGTCTATTGTAGGAATCATGTATACACCTGCCTTATTTAGTGGATTTTTATTGTAACCACTGTTTGTCAGTAATTTAGAATTATCAGTAACTATTTCTGCAATTTCAATATTGTAATTCTGGCATTCTTTTCTTATAATATTGCTTAGTGGAGGCAAATATGGTATACTTCCGTAGAATAACGTATTTCTTTTTGTTAATCCATTGTTGTGTTTTTGCATATCAGCTCTTCTTATTTTGCGATATAGTGAATCTATCAAGCCAACAGGATATCCAAAACATTTAGCAGTGTCTTTAATCCACTTTATTTCCTCAATAAGTGCAATTTTCGTTGATGAATGTGTTATAGCTCTATTTATAAATGAACTGAACGCTGAAATTTTATATCTCCATGGGTGACAGGATTCATTGGGAATTATATAATATTATACGAAAAGAATGCAATATTATAAGAAAAGAATGCCAGAATTACAATATTGAAATTGCAGAAATAGTTACTGATAATTCTAAATTACTGACAAACAGTGGTTACAATAAAAATCCACTAAATAAGGCAGGTGTATACATGATTCCTACAATAGACCCAAAGGAAAATAAGCAGGACAAATATTACATCGGTAGTACTAAAAGAAGGTTTAAAACGAGGTTGAATGAGCACTATGATAATTGGATTAAAAAAGAAAAGAAGAAAAAACATCACTAATACAACATTGTATGATAAATGAATTAATACCAGATTGGGAAAATAGTAAAATCTTAACTTCCCACAATAAACATAATCAAATTTTGTGGTCTGAGGCTATAACAATTGAGAAAACCCAAAAATCCAATTGCAATACGTCTACTCCGAAAGAAATCCCGTACCCATAAAAATATCTAATACAACAAGAAAATAATACGAAATATAACAACAAAAAGGAAAATAAAAGAAATAACATATACTTACGAAATAAAAACAGCGACAGCAATTCCGGAATTAACCCAATAGATGGCGTGGATGTGACTCACACGTGAATACACGTATATGTAACGATGACGGAAAACGTCGACATAGAACAACTATAGCAGAGGTGATGCCGAGGTGACCTAGATATATAACAACTTTGAACATTGATCCAGGATGCATACCGTTGATAATGGCTGAAAGTCAGTCGTGCCGAAACATGTCCGGTGGTTTACGTGGAGTTGTGTGCGTGTTACAGAGATTGTCTGGCATAGTTCAATAATGGACGAAAATGTTATTCGAGGTCTGTTTGTAATGTCATTGATTTTATCCATTCATTCTTTTAAAGATTGACAATACCTGTTGATGGTATAGGTTTTTTAATTACATTGTATATAATTCTTTCACACTCTCTTTGTATGATATCCATAGTCGTGTTTTATTTGAATTTAAACCCAGGTCGCAAATTTCAATTGGGCCTATTGGCAATGAGGTGATTCTACGTGGCTAATGACACACTAGACACACATGTTTCTTAATTACATTGTATATAATTCTTTCACACTCTCTTTGTATGATATCCATAGTCGTGTTTTATTTAAATTTAAACCCTGGTCTTAAATTTCAATTAGGCCTATTTTTAATACGATGATTCTATGTGGCTAATGACACGCTAGATAAACATATTTTTCAAGATACAAAAGGAAGCTTACTAAACTGGAATGCCGATGATACAAGGTGAGTCCTTGATAATATAATAATTAAAACTTATAATATTATTCCTATTCATATGATATATAAATGCCAGGATGATTTTGCTGCAAATGTGCACAGAACGTATATAACGTGTGAAACAGTAGTGAATATAGTATATAGCTATTATTCTATTAGTGCAAAAGATGCATGTAAATGATCACACTCTGTGATATGATTTCGCTGTGGATATGCTGAATCGAGTGGAAAACGACGGAAACTTTCTCAGTACTGTAATATTTAGTGATGAATACACATTTCATGTATCAGGTATTGTGAATCGTCACAACAGTAGGATATGGGGCAGTGAACCACCTCATGCTGCTTTTGAAATGGAACATGATTTTCCAAAAGTTAATGTGTGGTGCGCCATATCAAAAAAGAAGTAATTGGCCCTTTCTTCTTCTGCGAAAAAACCATAAATGGTGACATTTACTTGGATATGCTAGAAAATTTTGCAATACCCCAGATCAAAAGATATGACAATGTCATTTTCCAACAAGATGGCATGCCTCCACATTGGTCAACGTGTGTACGTAAGTGCCTAAATGAGCATTTCCCCAACAGATGGATTGGGTGTGGTGGTCCCATTCCACGGCCTCCTTGCTCTCCAGATCTAACTTCATTGGATTATTTCATGTGGGGTTATGTGAAGGATCCTGTCTATCAGATGCCTTGTACTGATTTGCAGGAACTGAAGCAGCATATCACAGCTGCTATTAATTCCATAACTCCTCAGATGCTTGCCAATACATGGCATGAAATCGAGTATTGTTTGGACGTACTATGGGCAACCAAGGGATCTCACATCAAGATTTATTAACTTGTGTAGTTACATTGTAAGTTAGTACAGTCAGTTTCTTTCTATCTGTTTAATGTTTTGTTTTATATAATTTTGTAATGTGTCCAATAATTCTCGGACACCCTGTATTTTAAAGTTAAAAAATTAAAATATGGTACATCCTAAACTGGGTGGGCCAGACAATTTTTAGGGTGCGCTAGAGCCCCCCCCCCCCAGCAATGTTCCTGCTCATTAGTCCGTGATCTATATACTGAACATTACACTTACTTGGCATTTCAAGTAAACCATTTATGTGACAAGAGCAAACTGGCATCTCAGTGTAGGGTAATAAACATGCGAGGGCACAAACAGAACTGAATGATATGCAATAGAAATAGACCTTGGTCCACAACAAACAGAGCTGTCTCAGAGAAGATGCTGGAAGCAGTCATCACCAGCATTTGGATATGTATTCACCCAATGCTCCATGTGTACAGCAATAGACCTGGGTCCATAACAAACACAGAAACAGAGCTGTCTCAGAGAAGATGATGGAAGTGATCACTATCAGCATTCATATGCATATTCATCCAGTGCTCCATATCAGCAGAAATAGACCTTGGTCCATGACAAATAGAGCTGACTCAGAGAAGATGTTGGAAGTGGCCACCACCAGCATTCGGATATGTATTCACCCGATGCTCCATGTGTACAGCAATAGACCTGGGTTCATAACAAACACAGAAACAGAGCTGTCTCAGAGAAGATGATGGAAGTGATCACAATCAGCATTCATATGCATATTCATCCAGTGCTTTATATCAGCAGAAATAGACCTTGGTCCATGACAAATAGAGCTGACTCAGAGAAGATGTTGGAAGTGGTCACCACCAGCATTCAGACACATATTCACCCAATGCTCCATAGCAACAGAAACAGACCATGGCCCATGACAAACAGAACTGTCTCAGAGAAGATGCTAAAAGTGGACATTATCTGCATTCAGACACATATTCAGCCAATACTTCATATTGGGGAATGGTTGCCGTATCGTACAGACATCATGCCTGATGTCCTGAAGATCTTAAATTTTCTTCAGATTTAATTTCCTTCTGTACCCTGTCAAGTGGCCCCAGAGAGAAATTTCAGAACATCAGGTCAGGAGAACTTGTGTGCCACAAACCGTTCAAAACAACCTCGACTTGGAAAAAGCTGTGGATTTCTGTCATGCTTTTAATGTGACATGTGGCACTGTCTTGCTAAAAGTAATCATTTGTGAGTTTCTGGTCATCTAGCTGATCCAAATGCGAGTCAGTATTCAGTGCCTCCTCAAAAAAATTTAGCTTGATAAGGCGGAACCCAGACATTGCACTTTAGATGCAGTTGTTCGGCATGGAGAGCATGGAGATTTTCGGTGCCCCCACATAAATGCATTTTGTGCGTTCATGTGCCTGAATACATGGAACCAGACTTCATCACTAAACCATATTATGTCTCACAGTCCATAGTGTTGGCTGAAAAATTGTACAGACCATTACATTCATGGTATTTACTAAACATGATCTGGTAGATGTAACCAGGCTATTTCATAGACCATACACGGTACACTATTCACTTAGCATGAGAGAGAAAGAAAAAGAGAGAGCTTTGCTTTCTTTGCTACTTTGTGAGAGGTCGAATACAATCTTCCTGTCTCTTGACAAAGCCTTTGCAGAGCCTTGTGTGGGGCTGCAATAAATGCTGCTTCACATCCTGTGCTGTCTGCTTAACCATCTTGGCCATCAACCCATATGATGATATATGAGGCTTCCTGTACTCTCCCATTTCTTTGCCAACTTGGAAATGGTGGCTCTGGTTGGTGGTTTATTATAACCAAATGTTCTCTGAAACACCTTCTGACATTCCTTGAAAGAACCAATCACCCAATACATACAAATAATGAAGGTATGCTCCAGAATTGAATACATTCATTCGAATGCAGTAATGTGACTGAGAAGCAATTACTGCACAAGCTTGTCAGAGCAACTTCTTAGTGCCACCTACCAGGAACCACCAATATTACTGGGAATTACTGCAATTCACTTATCATGCAATGGAGAATAGTTACTGTATATTTGTGTTTCACACTCTTTCATTCAGCATGTCCTCAGATATTCCATATAATAGGTATTCAGCGCTGAATGAATCATCCTGAATCATTCTGAATGAATCATTCTGAACATTACAGAATGAATCATTCTGTAATGTTCTACAGTTTTTAGGCCAAAAACTGTAGAACATTACAGAGATCGCTGAATGACAAAAATGCATATTTCCTAGGCCAAATTAATAAATATGCAGTACATGATTCCTGAATGACACAATTTATGCATTACCTAGGCTGGAATCTGTAGATACATTACAGAGATCACAGAATGACAAAAAATATATATTGCCTAGGCCAATTAGTATAGGTTGCTGAATCACATAAATAAAACACATAGAGGCAGTTACTTAAATGATGATTTCATTTATTTCCTATCCTCAAAACATTTAGCGTGACTTTTTTTTTTACACTGCATGAACTAATAATTCATAAAACAAGGAAGATGACACCAAATATTCGGTTGTAATGAGCACATCTTTTGAATCCTTTAAACATGTAAAAATATTTTGAAGCAGATTTTTATAAAACCTAAAAAAGGAATCTGCTTACACCATCAAGGGTGTGTATTTTTACAATCGATAAAACACATTCAGAAATAAAAATGGCTACTTACTCTCACTAGCAGCTGAAAAGTGTGTTACGAATATTAACAAATTGTGCGAAAAAACTTTCTCACAGCAAAAGATATCAGCAGCAGAAGGAAATTTCAAGTTTAACAGTTATAACAAATATAGAGGATAACGAGATATAACTTTACATGCTCTAGAAGAAGAGGTGTGTGTTATTTCAAGAAGAAAATAAATGCAAAATACTCTTCATAATGAACAGCGTCCTAACAAAAAAAATTTTTTATGGTAATTTTAGAATCAAATAAAGTATTTCACATAGAAATATATGCTGACGTCCCCTGATAAAAGAATTCTGAATAATGGAAAAATAAAAACCATATGAAAGTCATTCTTCACAGCAAAAGCTATGCTAAGATAAAATAAATTTTCAAGTACCTCTCTGGAAAGCAGATATAGCAAGAAAAACGTTTTGACATTTACTCTCCCTAATGGAAAAACAGTGCATTATTTAAAGATAATGTTCCCAATATTCACTGTAGCAAATCGCATACATTAAAAGAAGAAATTCTTCAATAGGATTCTTTGAAGCAGAGATACAGTTGCAAACAGAAATAAACACTACCACCTAGTGCCAGAACTGTGAACTGCAAACAACTCACAAGTTGATGAAAATCCCCCACAAGGTAAATAGTATTTGGTGTTGAAAGAATTTTTAAATCCAACTTTTAGAAGCAGAAACATCGAGAAAAACAAAACATTTGTGCCTCCTAGCAGGAAAATAGTATATTATTTTAAGCAGGACATGTGCATAAAATGTTTTCATGTTTTCATATACAGTAGCATCTGACCATAAATCGATTTTTTAAATCAGGTGTTTAGATGCATCAATACTGCTGTGAATATGCTGTAAACAAAAACGTGAACTTATGCCCTTTAGTGGCAAACTTGCACATTACAAAAAATTTGAAATATATGCGAAACATTACGCAGGAGATGCACTGTCCGACAAAGAAAGTATTTTTTAAATAGGGCTATTGGAAGCACAGATATTGAGAAAAATAAGATATATATCTATGCCCCTTGGCAAAAAAACTGTGCATTATTTTATGCAGGAAGTATGGGTAGAAAGTTTTCCATGGTAAGCAGTATCTGACCGTGAAGGAATCTTCTCAATTGTATTTTCAGAACAGAGATGTCGCTAAGGGGATGCAAGGGTGAGTTGGAGCACACTCTGCCACCCACCCAGTATAAGATGTGCCATTTTTCAGTTTGTTTATTTTTTTAATTTGAAAATATAATCTGAACTTTGTCAAGAAATAATGAGTCATGTTTTTCATCATGTACCTCTACATTTTTCCCCAGGAAATGTGTTATTTACTTATCCGTAGAAAAGTAATCTAACTTGCATCCATAGGGCCATGAAAATTTAAATTGTTTTCCACTCTTCCTATTTGTTAGTTGAAGTTTTTTTGTTTTTTTCTTGTTAGCATGGCCATGTGCGAAAAAGGAGGTTGGATAGAAATTCACTTAGGGAGGCCATTACCAATTGCTCTGCTGATTGTATGTGCAGGGACGTCGCTATACTTCGAAATCAGGGTGGGAGAACATTATTTTTGTTGGGGCAAGCTTGATAGAAACTTTTATTTTTTTTTTTTTTTTAGGAAAACAGTGAACAAAAATTTTTTTAATGTTTTTTTTTTTTTTTTTTTTTTTTTTTTTGATTGAAGGTTTAACAACAATTGTGAGCAACTCAATGGACTTATAAGCAGTCTCCTGTCCTTAACTTAAAGTCACTGGTTCCAACAAAGGAAGAGACCTCATGCCGTAAGACAAACACATCATCCATGCCTCGCTAGGATTCAAACCCGGACCTTTCTCAGACGAATGGTCATAAACCAGCCCTTAGACCAGTGAACCACAGGGGTGGCTTAATGCTACATAGAAATTCGTGCAATCCTAACCCCTTCACTTGGGCACACATACATACATGGATCTGACTAGTTATGCCACTGGTGTAAGTTACAAGTGTTGGTAGAATGTCGCCTTCAAATCTTGCATTTTTGCTTACAAAAATAGTACTGTACTTGAACAATTTATTTAAAGGAAAATGTATGTTTTTGTTTATTTAAATCAAATTTTAATGTTGTGCCATGCAGACACAATACCCCCCCTCCCTTAACTCCCTTCCTTTAAGCCAGAGACTTTGCTTTGCACTCCTGCTACAAAGCAGTTATCAGCCACTTTATGCACTTTCACTGTCCTGGGGCAGTATTAGAAGCACTAGTGTAACTTTAGACTCCACTTTCAGTATTCGAATTCACTATTTTGTAAAGAAAACAAACAGGCAATAGCAATTAGTAGTGACCCCTTCAGTTAATTCCTATCCACCCTCTTCATTAGCCCCCTGGCCACACAAACATGAAAAAGAGGCTTAAACTAAGGAACTGAGAGAGTGGAGAACAATTGAATTTTCATGGCCCTGCAAATGCTATTTTGATAACTTTCTTTGGAGAAGTAAGCAACACATTTCCTAGGGGGAAATATGTTGGGCCACGTGAAATAAAACACAAGACTTCTTACTTGGCAAAGTCCAGATTATATTTTTAAGTTAAATATACTGAAAAGTGGCACACTTTGAACTGGGTGGGTGGCAGGGTGGGCAAAATAAATTTCAGGGTGCCCCACCCTTGCACCCCCTTGGTGATGTCCCTGCTAATAAATAGGGGATTCCAACACAGAAGGCAGGGTCTAAAGCTATACCAATTTGCTCTTCAGCCTGCTCCAGAGCAGGGAGGGAACAAGACATGGCTGACTACTGCTTTGGAAGAGATCAGTGCAAGGCAAGGTTGAAGGAAGGGTAAGGTATCGGGTCCTTATTTCTCATCAACCCTAATCCATGAAAACATTTGCTTTCAGACCCTTCTCCTAGACATAAAATTTCTTTTAATCAGTGTGTGCTACTGCTGTTGGTCGCAGTGTGTCATGTTTGTTATACAAGTATGTAAATCTTCAGGGTTTACTAATTTTATAAGTTTAACTGGATGGACAGAAAGAACATTTTAACAAAAAAAGATCCCAAACTTTATATTGTATTCCAAAAAGTGCAAAAACTCCAAGACAGTTCCAAAATTAATGAGAGTGTATTTTTTAAAATAAATACGTACTGGGAAGGGTGGGGGGGGGGTGGTATGGCATGAGTTCCTTTGCAGCCTGTGGTATGAAGCATTAACAAATTCTTTCTTTCAATGGTTGGTAAAGTCGCTACGAAACTTGCCCTAGCAAAAATAATACTCGCCCATCCTGATTTCAAAGTGTATCAACATCCCTGTTTCAGAGGCACAGATACTTCTGCAAATACACTAGAAACATAAATGTACACTTATGCCCCTAGTGGGAAAACAGTTCTTCACCAAAATTTGAAATTACATGCAGAATGTTTCCCACCAGAAACTCAGATGCAAAAAGATTTCTCAAATCAAACATTCGGAATCAGGTAAATCACAATTCACCTTTATGGTGCCTAGTGGTAAAATTGCGCATTACTTGAAAGGATACGATACCCAAAATAGTCCTTGTAATAACTGGTATTGAAAGAAAGAAATAATCTTTTTTAATCAGACATTTAGAAGCAAAGGTATGGAATCAAATGTATTTTGAATTCCATAGCATCTTTATTAATGCCCTCTAGTGGCAAAGTTATGCATCAGGAAAGGGTTGGAAAGTAAGGATCATCATTCTCGCATTCCGGGCTTCCCAGAGCAAAAAAGAAGCAAAGATGTGGTGCCCACAGGCTGATAGACAAAGTGATACTATAAGCATGTACTGTTTTTACAAAGGAAGTGCAAAAAATCCTGTAAATTAATTATTTCTAAGATAAATTAATGTAATTTATACCACTAAAGAAAGAAATCATACTGGGAATGTATTATGTTAATTGCTTGCAGTAGAAAAAAATGTGATATCAAAATATGTAGTGTATTCTAAATCAGCATTTTCCACCCACCTGGATGATGTAAAGATATCAGAGTAGTGTGATTGCCAATTTTATTATTCCACTATAATGAGATTCCATCATACAAAATTGATTTACAATGCAAGATAACATCTGAAAAATAAAATTCATACTTCAAACAATAACATATACTAAACACTTAAAAGAGTTTCAAATTAACAGCAATGGGCTACTTCTATAAACCTGTAAACATAAGCAGTCACTTTAATCACAACATATATGATATAAAATACAGTACAGGGATAACAGTGTGCGACATTTGTTCATCCATGAAAAAAAGATGACACCGGGGAATATATATGAAATGATAATACACATTATTTTATGGTACAGAGAGAGATGCTAAAATTAGCTTTAATCTATGTGGCCAACTCCTCAGAAAACTTGAAAATTTCTAATAATTAATTACTTCTACTAATTACTTTCAGGACTATAAATACTTAACAGGAATTGTAGAGGACAAATCTATTAAGGTACATTACCTCTCAAATTTTTGATCTATACACTCCATGTATCATACAAAAATTATTTACAATGCAAGATGATATATGATCATCGTCAGGTCTGATCTACCTGATGGTGATAATCTAGTGTATAGATCGAAAATTTGAGAGGTAATGTACCTTAATAAATTCATCCTCTATAATTCCCGTTAAGTATTTGTGATCTTGAAAATTTAAACTTCACAGAATAAGAATTAAATCCACAACTCCCAATCACTACAACTTCAAGCACATGCTACTGTTACACCATACAGGGCAGTGCACTCTTCAAGAGTCTGAAGCTTATTACACAAAAATCTGAATAAACTTTTAGACTGCACTAGTTGACTTGCCTAACTCTTTGTGGCACAGATCCATGCATTCACAAACAGGGATCCAAGATGGAATATTAATAGTTTCCACATGATTGAGAACTACTATTATTCAAGGACTCTGATTTGGCAAATAATCTTGTGTCAAGCAGCCAACGTTTGAATCTTGGAGGACAGCATTGTGACATGGATGTAATACCCGTGGACATAACATCAGTATAAATGGAGGTGTTTGATACATCAACAGTAAGTAAAACTAACACAGTCGGTAGCTGAGTGTATTCAGCTTTGAAACTCGCAGCTGTTTGAGAGGACATCACAGAACTGAGATCTTGTGTCAAGAAGCCAACTTTTGAATCACAGAGAACATAGTGACATGTATGTACGGATGTAATACCTAATGACGTAGCATCACTATAAATGGAGATGTTTGATACATCAACAGTAAGTAAAACTAACACAATCAGTAGCTGAGTGTATTCAGCTTTGAAACTCACAACTGTTTGGGAGGATGCCACAGGACTGATGGGTTGTGAAGAAGGTCCTGATTGGATATGTATTAAACCATAATTGTACCTACAGTGATGTACTGTTATGAAATATAGCTACCGCAGAAGACAGAAAGTAATGGCAGAAATCTGCATAACATAATAACAGTTGACAAAAACAGAGACTTAGTAAAGAAATTAATGCTAAGTTATCTGAAAAGGAAATACAATTGTGAAGTTGGAACATTTTGTAGAAACTAAAAAAGAAATATTCCTCAGAAATACATGAAAAATCCACTAGATTATTCGAAGTAATCAGAATTGTGTACTGAATTGCCTATAGTTTACTGGTCCCCATGCATTATCTCCTCAGAAAACTTGAAAATTACATCGCCCTGGAGCGGGAATTGAATCCGCATCTCCCGATTTCCGTTCGAGCATGCTATCCACTACACCACCCAGGACAATGAAGTTCCAAGCAGCCAAGGCTAAGCATTTACAACTTAGAAATCTGAACCTCAGATTTTCACTAGTCTAAGTGATCCTGCTTCATAACGTCAATGACCTTTTCACATCCAGGCCTTGGAACTTCATTGTCCTTGGTGGTGTAATAGATAGCATGCTCGAAAGGAAATTGGGAGATGCAGGTTCGATTCCTGCTTCAGGGCAATGTAATTTTCCAGTTTTTTTTAGATGTTACATGGGGACCAGTAAGCTGCAGGTAATTCAGCACACAATTCTGATTGCCTTGAATGATTTGGAACATTTTGGCAGCTACTTCTACTTTTGTCAGCCATGGAATCAATGAAATAACACTATTCCATTACAATCAACACCTCAGCAGGAGTTGCCCACAACATCGGAAGTACTTACCATAGTATCAATCAGCATTCTGGTGAACATATGTCTGATGTTAACAGACATAGACCATTTACTTCTCTCTCTTTCATTATTAACCATCGGCGATACTTCTGCTGTTTCTGATTAGAAAAACACATCTCGCATTGCTCCATTCATAAATAAAAATCCCTTAGACATTGTGAAAGTATATAAATTTGCCTTTCTCCTAATACCTGTAAATATGGACTCACCTCATCAAATTCCTATTTGGAAATCTATTTTAAAATTTAGCAACAGTTGATTCACCATGTATTAAAACATCATGTTATTTCATTCATTCTGCGGCCGATAAAGGTCACTACCAAAACATCACAATTTTATTTCCATTTACATAACTTTGGCACCAGTTTCTTTAGGAATACTTTATTTGTCAATTGACACATAGGAGTCATTTACGTGAGTTTGAGTTCATCACTTATGTGGGACATTGTGGCAAGACTTGTCCTGATTATGTGTGGAACAAAGATTTGTTGCAGATGTGTAATATGAAGCAAAGTGTTGTTAAGTTGGGTGGAGACAAATAGTTTGGGGTGGTTTTGACATGCTGAAAGAATGAATGATGAGGTGCTAACTAAGAATTATTCAAAGGAAGGAATACATTGGTGGACCAGATTCAGGAATGCCTGCATGAAAAAAAAATAGTATAAAGTACAAATGGTTTTGTGGGGCGAGACATGATAGATCTTAGTGAAGGTCATGTTGCATACAAATATTGCTGGAAATAGAGATGTTTGATACATAAACTGTTAGTAAAACATATGATCAGTAACTTGGATTTAGCAGATGATCTTTGTTTCAGAGAACAGCTTAGTGATATGTGTACATCCCAGTAGCACAGGGAACCCTGAAGTTTGAGGGCACCTAAAAAAAGACATGTATTAAAATCATTGTTGAAATTTTTACTAGCACTGATATCCCCAATTTTTCTTTTAACCATTTTTTAATCTTTGTGTGAGCTTCAGCTAGAAAAATGAATTTGAATACATAGCACCTTATTCAGTGCTCTTTTAAAACAAATACAATTGCAAGGGAAATGCTTCTTGCCAGCTATTGCTACAGAAGTTCTCTAATCTGCTTGCAAAACAGTTTTAAAAATAAAAAAAAAAAAAGGATATTTATACATACATATCACTAAGCTGTTCCCTGAGATTCAGAGGTTAGCTCCAAAAAGAAATGCAAACTACCAGATAATATTTACTTAAGTTTGATACGGCATCAGTAAGTAAAAATTATCTGGTAGTTTGTATTTCTTTTTGGAGTTAACCTCTGAATCTCAGAGAACAGTTTAGTGATATGTATGTATAAACATATTTTTTTCTTTTTTTAACTGTTTTGCAAGCAGATTAGAGAACTTCAGTGGGAATGGCTGTCAAGAAGCATTTCCCTCGCAATTGTATTTGCTTCAAAACAGCACTGAAAGAAAAACTCTGTATAGTATGTAACAAAATAGTATATTTAACAATTATTGAAAATCACTGTTCAACTATAAATTTTCCAGATGTCCATGCATAATTGGTGTTAGTTTTCATTGGAGGTGGTAACATGAATTTCAGTTAGTGCACATTTGTTGCTTTTTGTGTTCAGTAAAAAGAAGTATGGTTACCAAAGTGCATAGGGACATATATGTGATGTATATTGGGATAGATGCTATAAATGAACAAACATGACAAGATTGATTTGTGAAGTTTCATTTGGGTGATACAGTACATGAAGCCCATTCTGGACACCCTTCTGAAGTATGTGATGAAGAAATATGAGCAATAATTGAGTCTCACCCTCATCAATCCTATAAGGATAATGCTGACAGACTTTCAATTTATCTAAGTTCCCTGTGGAGAATTCAAGCATTGGAATGGTCTGAAAATTGGATCATTAGGTACCACTTCAATTATTGGCTAACAACTGAACGAATAAAATTATGATAAATGTATCTCTGTAAGCTCGGTGCAAAACCAATCCTTTCATGGATTGAACGGTGACTGGGGACACAAAATTGGATCATTAGGTACCACTTCAATTATTGGCTAACAACTGAACGAATAAAATTATGATAAATGTATCTCTGTAAGCTCGGTGCAAAACCAATCCTTTCATGGATTGAACTGTGACTGGGGACACAAAATGGGTTCCATGTGATCATATGAAATGCACCAAATCTTTTTGCAAGAAAGAGGGGAAGCTTCAGGAACAACAAAAACTCAACTCCACCCAAAGAAAGGTCATCCTCTGGGTTTAGCAGAATTGCAAACAAATTATTTATCATGAACTGTTAACACCTAATGAAACAACATTGCGAGTCTTTACTCTCAGCAACTTGACAGAGTAAACGAGGCCTTGAAGTCTAAGCATTCCGGTTTGCTGAATTGGGAAGGTGTTGTGTTCCATCATGATAATGCCAGACAGCATGTGGCTATGACAATACAGCATAAGTTGTGGGAGCTTTTGCTATATTCACCTGATTTATTCCAACAGATTTTCACTTGATTTAATTTGAGATCCATATGCCATGAAAAATCATATAGCAGTCAAAACGGCAATTCAAATGTATTTTGGCTACAAGGGCACTACTTTCTTTTGTAGGGGAACTAAACAGCTAACCGAATAATGACTGAAGGTCATTGCTAATAATGGAGACTCTGCAGTATATATTGAAATAAAATATTGTGGAAGTAAAAATCTGCTTTTTTTAATATGCAAACCTATGGTTTGTATGCAAACTATAGGCGTAGCCGGAGGGATGGGGGAGTCCTCAGGTACAGACCACCCCCCCCCCGCTTAGGAGATTGAGTATGAATTTAAAGTGCTATATATATGTACATATGAGATTTTCATCAATGAACGAAATCCATGGAACCCCCCCTCCCCTTAAGAAATTTCTGGCTATGCCACTGATGCAAACAGTGAGAACATTTGCACTTACCCAATAATTATTTTTTTCACAATAACACAATGTTTATTTATATACACCAATGAGCCATTACATTATGACCACCCCCAGCCTAGAAAAATGAGTGCGCCTGGGGACCAAACGATGGCGCAGGTGAAGTTCACAGAGCAGTATATATACAGAGGACCGGCTTTCAGTTAGTAGAATGTTCGGAGTCGGAATGGGAAAAGCTGCCAATTTATCGGAGTTTGATAAAAGACAAATTGTGATGGCATGGCGCCTCAGAACTACGATCTCGGAAATGACGTGGCTTGTTCACATGCCGCTGTAGTGGGTACATTTATAAAAATAGGGGCACAGATGGCCAAACATTGAACCGTCATCTGCAGCTCATTGATGCAATGAGCAGTCTCAGCTCCCCTGAGACTGTCAAGCATTGTTGGGCCACAGTGCGACAAATCGCCTGCAGCTACTTACTACTGTGGTGATGAGGGCAATGTGTCGCAGCACACAGTTCATCACAGCATGCATAGCCCCAACCGGGTTCCCATACTCACTGCACATCATCGCCAACAATGCATGAAATGGGCCCAAGATCATCGAGATTGGATGAAAGTGACCTGGTCTGACAAATCAAGATTCCTGGTGCATCACGTAGTTGGCAAAGTGCAGATATGTCGATTACCAACGAAGGCTATGGCACCAGGAAGTACTGTAGGGCAGAAACAGGCTGGCGGCGGTGTTATGCTGTGGGCGATGTTTATTTGAGAGACTTTAGGCCCCATCATCCCAATAGCACAATCCCTGACAGCCGTCAGGTATCTGAACGTTGTTGCAGACCAAGTTCACCCATTCATGGCAACTGTGTTACCTGTTGGTGATGGCCATTACCAACAGGATAATGCACCATGCCACACTGCCAGAATCGGCAAGGAGTGGTTTGAGGAACATGCTGGTGACTTTGTTAATGCCCAGGCCTCCAAATTCACTTGACATGAATCCAATCGAACATTTGTGGTTCGACTTACAAAAGCTAGTTCGCGCTAAATCACCCCCACCCCCAAATGTACGGGAACTGGAGGACCTGCTGTTGACATTATGGTACCAGATACCCCAGGTTACCTATCGCAACCTCATCAAATTGATGCCTCACCGAGTGGCGGCTGTTTTGCGGCCTAAAGGGGGTCCTACAGCTTATTAGGTAGGTGATCATAATGTAATGGTTCATCAGTGTAAGCATTTATGCTAAAATCCATAATTATAGGTTTCATGAAAACAGAAATGGAGATAATCAGTTTTCATGAAACCAGATCATCAATATGGGAGAGATAAGACATAATAAACCCAGAGGCAAAATTTCGTTTCCTGGAGACTGCTTGGCCATTACAGTAATTAGCCACAAAAGAGAATTGGCAAAGCACGAAAGGATATAAGAGAAATAAATTTTCATGAGAATTGGGATCCTAGGTGAACATGGAAATAGAAATTTAAATAGTTCAAGATAAGTTATGGGATTTTTAGTTAAAAATACAGGATTTACCTGGGAAGGAATACAATGAAATGGGAACAGAATGGAAAGTGAAATTCTTATACACGAATTAACAGGCTAAATTTTCTTCAACAGAATGTTAAAAGAGGCTTCTGGATGGACAGTAAAGAGAGTTATGTTAATTAACAGTTGTATGATCAGATAAAATGGAAATGGTATAACAGATAAAATAAGAGTATGACAGTACTCTGTATGAGATAGCTTACAAACATTGAGCCAGCTAGAAGATAATATCCAAAGTTAGGAAAGAAGCAGTGGGGTTTTTGAATGAGTGAACAATATTTGTGAGATGAGCTAAAAATTCACATTGAAGGCAACAGTAGCAAAGCTCCTCTAAGGAAGGACAAAAAAGTTTCTCTTAAAGGAAATGCAAAGAGAAGTTTCTGATAGAGCACTCAGTCAAGATCCATAGTTTAGATCCATGGAACAGAAAGCTCTGCAGAAGGAATGATAAGGAAAATGTTATCTTTTAGTTCTTATGCTGGTGGAAGGGAAATCTTGTGAAAAGCAAGGAGAACCAGTATGGTTTCCAAGTGTTTGTTGAGAAAGATGTGGTAAATTGAAAAAAGGGCCATGTATCTGATATACAACCTGAAAAAGTCATGATTCTGATCAACTTTTTTTAACTACAATTAAAAGCTTTGGGGTGGTAATATCTGCACCCCATATTTGTGGAAAAGCACAGAGAGTAGTAAAGCAGCTAAGAGATGTGAATAGCAAATATGAAATGAATATATTTTTTAAATCATTGACCTATACAGTAAAAACTTTTTCAAGGACACTCCTGAATAGCATGCACCTCCATTTAGCAGACCTGTGATTTCCAAGTCCCAAAGTATGTACAGTTCAGTATATTTACCTTCAAATAATGGGCATGTTATAAAATAGTTAAAACATAATGATTATTTCATAATTTTGTTATAAGATAGTAAAAAAACATAAGCATTCAAGAGAAAAAAAAAATTGCAAATTATTTGCAGTGAAGATTTTCTTTGGATGGAAGCAGGATGATTTTGTCTGCCAGATCTCAATTACAAATGGAATGTGGTTTTAATATGGAAGATCTATTTTCGGAGAAATAGAACTGTGTATGAAAGAGGAAATGAGCAATTTCTTCCAATATTTGCAAAACATTTTATAACAAAGGGAAAGGGTTTTTTTTTTTTTTTGTAAAAAAAGGGGATATATTATGGGATTGAAGTACTGAAGGATTTTCAAACATGCATAATGAAAAACATGACATAATTTCAAAAAACCGACAGTCAATTTTTTGCAGCCAAAAATTGCGGACTGATTTAATTAAATAATGAGCATTAAAGTGTGTACATTTTTATATATTGTACACATAGTATGAAGTTTTTTATACTGTGAGCTTAGGTGGATTCAGAAATTGAACGCCTGAATAGCGTGCACCTCCCAACAGCAAACAAATATTGATCTCCCAGGATGTCCACTACCGAGTAATTTTACTGTATGTTTTTTAAGCAGGGGTGGTAATTGAAGGTAACTCCAAATTTTCTGATTACTTCCAGAAGATTCTTATTTAAGAGAAAAAGGTTGCTGAATAAGGGGACACTACTCCAAATTCAAATTTAATCACACTGTTAATATGTAGTTCATTTTGTGGTAAGTCATAATGATAAAATGTACGTGCACGAGGGAGAAAAGAACTGAAAAGGAGCCCACACAATTCTCCATTACAGCCCAACTAACAGCTGACTAGAGTTTGTTCAGGTTCCAATCTAATAATAGGCATCAGTTTTTGTGTGTGTGTGTGTGTGTGTGTGAAAGGGGGTCTGTGGAATGGCTGCATAGCTCACAGTTAATCCTGGCATCTTGAGGCCATGAAAATCAAATATGTTTCATAGCAATTTCATGTGAATAGATCTTTTTTTTTTTTTTTTAATTTCTTCAAAAACTATTTAACTTTTCTATCGACATAGTTATCAGTAAATCAATTTCAGTCACATCACAATAATATGATCATCTACAATAGCAATACATCTAAAAATATGATCTGCTGCCAATGCTTGCACACATCTACTAATATATTTGTATATATATTTACACACTAAAATCCAAATACAGATATTAGTAGAGATGCCAAGATTGCAAAACTTCTTGGGGAAACCAATAATGAAGAAAATTTCACACATGATTTATTACATACTAAACTTTATGAATAGTCAGCTTTGTAAGATCTTTCGGCTGCAGCATCAGCCTTGTTCACACTAAAAACAACTACTCGTGCGAACAAGGCTGATGCTGCAGCTGAAAGATCTTACAAATCTGTCTATTCATAAAGTTTAGTATGTAATAAATCAGGTGTAAAATTTTCTTCATTATTGGTTTCTTCATATTACGTGAAATGGTCTTTCTACCAAGTTCTTGAAAAAAGCAGTAGAAGGAAAAGGGAAATATAGTTTTTCCTTTTCTTGAAAATTTTGGAAGAACAATGCTCCTCAACATATTTCTTGGAGGGCATAAAGCTTTAAGCCACTAGCTTCTGGCACCCAATTCACAATACACATAGTGAACAATACTGAATCTTCATAAATAATCATACATGAACAAAATCTACTTTTCTGAGCATATTTCAGAAACACATGGCCAGTTAAAATTAGATCCCTGTTAGGTGTTAATTTTAATTGTCACACTGTTACAAATGTATTGAAGGTGTTGCCACACCTAGAAAAGTTGGTTCCCATACACAGTGGTGATGACTGTTGAAGAGTCAGTTATGATAACCATAAATGTAAAAGCTTTTTACACCTCCACACTTTGAGTGTGTCAAATAGTACAAAGTTGCATATTGTTTTAAAGTAAGTCACCAGAAAGCATTTTTTTTTATTGGAGGTTTAACGACCACCGTGAGCAACTCAATGGGCTGTAAGCAGTTGCCCGTTCCTAATTTAGGGTCACTGGTTCCAGGGAAGGGAGAGAGCCAGTGCCATAAGACAAACACAACATCCATGCCTCACCGGGATTCGAACCCGGACCCCGTTCGGACGAATGATCAGAGGCCATCGCTTTGACCACTGCGTCACCGGGGCGGCACACCACCAGAAAGCATGCGTGGGCATTGTTAAGATGTGTAGAAGAATGAATGATATGTGTTTTTTGTTGCCCATGTAAAGTTTAAGCATTGGGCTGATGCATAAGTTCATGCCGTTTCTTTCACTGCACTACAGGTATGTATTACATTAAAAGGGAAAACGGAATCAATCAACGATGTATCTCCCCCCCCCCCATTGTTTATGGTGGTGTCCCAATGTCTGGATGGGTCTGCAATGCCATTCTTGAAAAACGATCAGGTTTTGCTGTGCAGAAATTATCAAGGAAATTCTGGAGATCAACACTGTTATTGAACGTTCTGCCATGGAATGCATTTGACAGAGATTGGAACAGGTTATAGTCTGAAGGGGCGACATCTGGGGAATAGGCCGGATATGGAAGGATCTCCCATTTCATGTCCTGAATGGCCATTCTGGCCAGGCTTGAACTGTAAGGGCATGCGCGCTATCATCTTGGAAAAGGACACAATGGTGCCGATGTGGCCGTTTCTGCTGAATTGCTCCCTCCACAAGGGCAGAGTTGCTCACAATAGAGTGCAGTGTTGATGGTTCCATTCCTCGGCAGCATGTCCCAGTGAAGAATGCCTTCCATGTCCCACCAGGCACACAACATGATCTTCGCAGGCTGAAGGTCATGTTTTGGATGTAGTGTGGGCATCTTGTTTGGGCTTAACCATTCCCTCTGATGCCTGAAATTCACGTACAGGCATCACTTGTTATCTAATGATCCTCATCAAAGTGAGATAGACGACCTGAGCGTAGAGAGTCGTTGTGGTCAAAATCGCCACCTTGGAACCACTCAAACCATTTGCAGGCTGTCCTCGGAGCAATAGAATCCTCCCCATACACAGCACCTCTCCAGTAACAATATATGACAGAATTGGTTTGTGTTGCTGAGAACATTCGTGATAATGGGCAAGCAAGGAACCACATATAGCAACACGCTGATGATTCTTGTCCTCGGTGAGAGTGTTAGGCACTAAAGAACCCAATTTCTGGATCTTTCCCATAGGTTCCAGGTGTTGCACCACTGTGGCCTGATCACAGTCCATCTCAGTGGCCAATTCACATGTGGTTTGACACGGATTCAAGTGAAGGAGATGGTTCAAATGATCCTCATCAAAGTGAGATGGATGACCTGAGCGTAAAGAGTCGTTGAGGTCAAAATCGCCACCTCGGAACCACTCAAACCATTTACAGGCTGTCCTCGGAGCAATAGAATCTTCCCCATATACAACACAAATTTGTCGAGTAGCCTCGGCGGCTGTGGATCTCTTGTTAAACTTGTAGAGGAGCAGATGTCAGAAATACTCATTCCTCTCTACTTCACACTCCATACTTCCGGACCTGAAGACCATTAGCCACAATCACACAGTGCAATATGATTTAGATACATGATATTACTGGCTACATTTTGATATACAACTGGCCATCTGCACCATCACTACTGACTTTGGGAAACACTCATGAAATAAAACGGCATGAACTTATGCATCAACCCAATACATCACATTCTTGTTCTAGTGCAATAAGTTTTCTATCTTCCTTCCCGCAAGTTTCTCATCTATACCAAAACATGATTTCACTTTGGAGATAAATATATTATGAAATTGTGCAGCTTACTGATTTATATAAATCACATGATCACTAGTTTATTTCTCAGATGAATATGTATGTAGCAAACACAGACTAAGAAGAAGAGAATATACCTATAGTATGGTAGGAGGCTGAAGAAATTGTTAAAACAATAGTGGCATGCACAATACTTCTCTTACAGCTATAAACAAATTGTGTTCAACCAGTCATGTCAACACTGAACAACATTCATGCTGGTCAAAATCATATTAGCTGAAAACAATGTATAATGATTCAATCAGCAAAAATCAATGAAAATTGATCGGTAATGACCTTTTAGTCATTCCGATGTTTGAATAAAATTAAATATCTGGTAAAAGCTGCCATTGATTCCTGATTTACACCTGTTCGGAATGATGCAAAAATTATTTATAGGCCAGTAGGATAAAAATGTTCTCTCCTCTGTGAAACTACTGAAATTTCTACCAATAATCAAGCTTGCAACAAGGACTCTTCTGTAAACATTGATAGTATCTGAAAAAAGTCCCTAAAAATATAGTGCCAAACTAAACCCAACAAATTCCGCATTACCACAGTTTTGGGCTAGTCATACCAAGAGATGGCAGCATAAGACAACATTCCTTGGTGGATTACATCACAGATGACATCATCTGAACACTTGAAACACTAGCAGCTGATGAGGGCTATAGTGGCAGAAACCATGGCACTGGTTAGTACTACTTTTTGGTATTTCAGTTAAAATAACATCAAATTTGATTTTAGCCAATGCTTTTTTATACTCCTAAAGCCATTAGCAATTTTTGCTTTAACTTTTACATCCAGCAAAAATCAGGTTTTTTATTGTCTTCATTACTTTGTATAAGTTTTTCTGTTTCCTCCTTTTACAAGCAATTACACATTTTTTTTTTTTAGTTTGTGGAGTTCTAAAGAGATGTTAGATTTAGACTCAAGATTTGAACCTTTAAAGCAATGTTAATTACAAGAATTAAAAACACTTACTCGCAGACAGGGCTGCAGCTAGGTTTCAGAACTGGAAGGGGGCTCTGTGTTCAATGACAAACTATATTCATCCACAAATGCAGATGAAAATTTTGCTTTGTATTTTCATCCCTTTTGTTAATTAACTTCACTAACAAACACTTTCTCCATGCCCCCCCCCCCAAAAAAAAATGAGAGAGAATGGTAAGGGGAAAAAGAAATTGAACTCTTGAAATATAAAAAACAAACAAACTGCATTACCATAATTTGTTTGATGGTGGCAGAGTTGTTATCCCTCAAAGGAAAATAACTCCCATCTATTAATAGCATAAAAAACTATCTACAGGCTAAAAAAACAATGAAGTGAACAGGAAGTTAAAAGCTTTCTCTCTCCCAGGGATGTCGCTGGGCTTTGAAATCAGGGTGCGTGACAGGTGGGTAAGGTATTATCTTCGCTGGGGCAAATTTGATAGCAACTTTATCTACAAAACACTAAAAGAAAAAAAAATATTGCTTTTTACTACAGGGTGCAAAGGAATTTGTGCAATCCCCACTTTGTTGGATACATACTCATTAATTTTGAAACTGTGTTGAAAGTTTTTGCACTTTTCAAAATATAAAAAAAAATTGGGGTCTTTTTTTTGTTTCTTTGTGATATTTTTTGTGGTTTTTGTTAATGTCCTGTCCATCCAAATTTAATAAAATTAGAAAAACCTAGTTACATATATAACAAAAATGTCACACTGCCACCAACACTAGTAGTAACATGCAGAACATACTGATATAAAGAAAATTTTATGCCTAGGGGAAGGGTCTGAAAACAACTGTTTTTGTGAATTAGGGTTGAGGGAAAATAAGGGCATACAGACACAATACCTTCCTCCTCCTTAACTCCCTTCCTTCAAGCCAGCAAACTTGTCTTTCACTATCTCTTCCAAAGTAGTCATCAGCTACGTCCCACTCCCTCATTGTCAGAGGTGAGGGAGTAGGATGGCAAACT
This sequence comes from Macrothele yani, assembly GCA_039090855.1. NCBI lineage: Eukaryota > Metazoa > Arthropoda > Arachnida > Araneae > Macrothelidae > Macrothele > Macrothele yani. The sequence goes on from CM077004.1 coordinate 49,665,015, forward strand.
TGAGAGCACTGGTACAGCTGTAGACTCAAATTTTCATATTGGAATCCCATATACAAAAAAAAAAAAAAAAACCTGCTGAGAAATTAGTAATGATCTCCCTCAGTGAATTCCTATCCACTCTCTTCATTCACTCCTGACCATACTAACACACAAAAAAGTTTTAACTAAAGATTTGGAAGAGTGGAGAACAATTAAATTTTCATGGCCCTGGGGATATTATTTTGATAACCTTTCTACAGAGGAGTAAACAATGCACTTCCTAGGGGGAAATGCATAGTGCTGCACGATGAAAAACACAAAACTCATTATTTCTTGGCAAAGTCCAGATTATATTTTAAAGTTGAAAAAAATTAAAAAATAGCACATATTGAACTGAGCAGGTGGCAGCATGGGTAAGAAAATTTTCAGGGTGGGCTGCACCCCCATGGCAACATTCTTGGTCTCTCCCACACAAAATTTAGTTAAAATGTTCCCACAACAACACTTCTTTGTAGGCAGTTGACCACCTGGAAGTTTTTTAATAGCAGCATCTCATAGTTACTTACCAAGCGATGAACAGTACGGTCGAACCTCGTTAACGCGAAATATGTGTTTGGTCCTGTCAAAGAATAGGTTAACATGAAATTCGGTTAACGCGAAATAATTGCCTTGGTCCCTACGGTTTCACGTTAATGAGGTTCCACTACATTTCATTCATATGCTCAAATACGCTTCCCCTCCCCCTCTCTCAGTAATGTTCTTTAATATTTTACATCCCCCCCCCAAAAAAAGGGAAAATAAAGATTTATCTCTTTTTTGACCCTTAGCAGCAACAAATCTAGTGCCCATGTGGCAGAGAATCATTGTTGCAGCTGTTCGTACTGATTCACTTCAAGAAGTAATTCCTTTTGAGTTATTCATTGATCATGCAGTATCATTTCATTTCAATTTTTTGTTTTTTAAAACATGCAATACACTAATAAACAGAGTAAAGTATTTACGTTTATAAAGAAATAGAAATGTTCAAAAACCACCAAAAATAAAAGTTGAGAGAATTTCCAACATCATCCATTTTTCAGAGGGGCTTGCTTGCCTTGCAAGGAGCTGAGCCCCCTGCTAGATAGCTACAGCTCTGCTCACAGACTTTATTCTGATTAAAATAGTTAAATTCTATTTTAACTTAAAGAGCTTTCAAATATTCTTCACAACTTTTGAGTTCTTTTGTATTTTGTGCAAACCAAAGCCTTTGATGGTTTCCAACCATTGGGAACAGGCCTTCAGATCTAGAACAGAAATATCTGAAATTACAAAAAAAAAAAAAAAAAAAACTTAGAAAAAATATGAATATCTGAAAGCTCTTTAAGTTAAAATAGAATTTAATGTTAATAGCAATGTGTTTTGAAGGAATGTTATATCAATCAAATGAACATAACAGCTCAAAATAAGAGAACAAGGTATATGAGTGAAGCTTCATCTAAACATTTTGTTAAGGAAATAATTAAGATGTTAAACTTCTGTACTCAGGAGCAAAGGAAGATCCAGGAAATCTATACAAACAAATAGTACCCAAACAGAAAGAAAAAACACTTATCATAGAAATGAGTAAAATAAAAATGTGTTAAAAGAAACTGGCGGGAAACTCCATTAAGTTATTGAATTAAAATAAAAATGCCTCAAATATTGTAAATGTACATACACAACAAAATAAGAATTTGTACAAAAATATACTGACATATTACACTTTAGTACAACAAAATAACCCACATAAAAATGCACTTGCACATTACATTGCTAGCACAAAAACAACAAAAAAACATACATACATAAAAATAACTAGCATATTATACATGCTAGAGCAACAACAAAAAAGTATATACAACGGATATAACTTTTCTTACAAGTTTTTTGGTTCAGCCATTTCCAAATTTTTATAAGGAAAAATGGGAAAAAGAGCAAGAATTTTTGGTGATATGTTGCTGCTAGTTTTCATCAGAAAAATAAACAAAATGTGTGTGTAGCAGCAATGACTTTTATATATCTGCTATGTTCAGGAACACTGGAAATACAGGCCACTTGTAATAAATTCTGCAGGATTAATCCCTTTTCTCCAGAATTTGGAATTTTCACCAGAACTGTAGCAGAAACAATACATTTCACTCTGTGACTCATATTTATTTTTTAGAATTAAACCAAACATAATAGTGTACTATAAAGCTATAAATAGCAAAAAGCTTTATTTGTTTCTTGCTTTCTCTCTCTCTCTCTCTCTCAGGGCTATTTTACTGAATTCTTACATTAAAGCTGTAATACTAGCCATTTTAGTGAAAAAAATAGAAAGAGAGGAGGAAAGTATTAAGGGCATAATTTTGCACAAGATACTGCAGTCTGATGAACTGAATAAAACTGAAAGCAGGTAAATTTTAGTACACTCTAATACGCATGCTGCCAAGTTATACATGGCAGATCACTCTGCTACAGATGGGATTGCAAGAAATCCAATGGAGAAATAGCATAACAAGTTTTCCACAATAATGAATGCCACTTTTTTTGAGCCTGTATTATCATACAGTTCTAACTCATACTATTTTTTTTATTCTCATATTGATTTTATTTACACATATTTTCCATGCTAGACTTCTGAAACCTGGGGCTATGAACATGAAAATATTCATATGTGTGACTGTTTTTCACAATCAATGAGCAGGTGCTGTTATAATAAACTATGAAAACTTAGGTTTTTTGTGATGAACAACTACTCTCAGTTTCTAACATCTTAGAACAAACTGTTTGGTTATTTTCTTAAACAAAACATACTATTTAGTAGAACTAGAAAGTTTTTTTTTCTTTTGCTGATGACATTTGCATCAGTGCTGAGAGGGGCCAAGCCCATTTCCAAAAACCTGAAACTAAGCTCAAGCCTGAAGCTGGCTCGGGCTGCATGGTATTTACAATGGTTAAGGCTCGGGCGGGTTCAGGCACAGACAGAAAGAGAGAGAGAGATAATTTTTTTTTAATTTAATTCTGTATGATTTAGCCTACAAGACTATTCTTTTATTTTCTAGTTGATAAAAATAAGTTTTTGGCAACTGGGCCTGGGTGGGCAGTTGAGACTGTGGAGTGCTATTTATTCCAGGCATTGGTAGCAAATACATGTAGGACATGCATTAGTGGATTCCTATGGAGAAGGAAAAGCTTCTTCAAGAACTATAGATAATAGGCACACAAACAAAATTTTGCCCCTCCCCCATGCAGCAGGTTATTCTATTGCTTATTCCTTCTTATTCTACTGCGCAAAGTACATAGATTGCAGCACCTACCAATCTTTCCGGCTGTCCAAAACACTACAGGAAGAAATGAATAACAAAAATCATGCAACTATACTATAGATACAGGTCCTTTCCTAACTCCCCAGTTGAGAAAGATACCAGTTAATTGCAAGGGGGGGAGTGGAAGTCGGGAAGAGGAGATTCTTGTAATTAATGCCCAAACAGGCTAGTCATAGTTTTTGAGCCTGGGATCTATCTTGCAATATAAATTTTGAGCTTTGGCTGACATACTTCATGTTTGGGCACTAAAAATTGAGCCCAAACTCAGGACTGATTTGCATACATTTCAGCATTTGCTAAACATGTACGACAAAAGAATTATGGCTGATGGGACACAAAAGCTTTATATCCTAATTGAAGAACACAATGTTTTCTTGGGTATCGAACAGACCAAAGAGAAGATTATTACTAAAACAATATTTCGTGCATATTCTGTTTTCCTAGAAAACAGTGCAGCACAATATTTACAGTGATTTTAAGACAGATGATACAATATCTGCACTTAATGAATAGATTCCTATCTATTCATTAAGTGCAGATATCGTATCATCTGTCGGCAGTTATACGTTTGCAATTAGTACAAAAATATCTTCCACACATAAAAAAGTCAATTGTTTCAGAAACGTCATTAGATCCATTTTATTACTTCACAAACGGTTGGGGTTTTTTTTTCAACAGCAGTGAAAGAAAAATTTAAAAAATTAGCCATGTGCAAGTCTTTTAGAAAGTCGTATTTGGAACACAGATTTGGCATGTGTTCAAATATGGAATAAAAAATATAATTTTGGAATTAAGAAGTGTTTTCAGGAAGTATAAAAAGAAGATCCTTCTGCAGCACTGAAAATGAGGAAACAATATGCAGAATGTGCAACAAAATTTATCGGAAGTAAAACAGAAACAGAAAGAGAACTATAAACACGAACACCTAGTGGCTCTTAGAGAATTGAAAAATAGTAGCTACACAAGTAAAAGCAGACAGGGAAAGCCACTAGAACTAATGAAAAAAAGAAAAACACATTTAAAAAAATGGAAGAACTTAACAAGCCAATATACAAAGAAATAAATGAAACCTATTTCAGATCAACAATAAAAAAACTACAATAAGCTGATAAAAAAATTTAAAGGAAAAACAAACTTGCAAGTTTAGAATTAAAAAATGCATTGCAGCATACCTCAGCTTTATAGTACAATAAAAGCTTCATCAACTATTCAGGCCTATTGTGGGCTCAAAAGACTTCTATGTCTAATCTAAATTATTATCTACTGACCCCCCCCCCCCTCCTTTTTTTTTTACAGATCCACATGCATTATTAAAAAACTTAGAAGGCCTTACTGAATTGGGGCATCCAATAACTGCTAGTCTAGATATAATATCAATGTATACTAATATCAATACTGATCACTTCTTGGAATACCTAGCAAAAGATTTGGCTAATAAAATAGTCTTTCATAATTACAGTAAAAAGGACTTGCAGGAATTTATGAAATAACATGTTCATTTTCAGTTTGGAAGAAAATTTTACAGACAAACATCAGGATTGGCAATGGGTTCACCATTACAACTATTTCTAGGAAATCACTACATAGGCAAACTAGAAGAAAAGGCACTAAGTATATCATCAATTTTCTGTCTGTATGCAAGTTTTATAGATATTATTTTAGACAACAAAAATAGCTCTCTTCCTGATAGCATATTAAATTGTTTTTAATCTTCTAAATGAAGACCAGCAACTCACCCTAGAGATGCAAAAGAAAATCCTCTAAACTATTTGGATTTGTCACTAATGGTAAATGAAGGAAAATTTGAAACTTAAATACATATATAAAACCAGCGATAATAAAATGTTAGACTATCAGTCAAATCATCCTAATTACATAAAAACAGATATAGCATCTCAATTTTTGAAAAAAAAATATGCTAAATTCTTTATGAAACTTAAAAAATGCATAAAAGGAAGAATTATAGATGATCCTAGAGGAAAACAGTTACTTTCTCCTACAAATCACAAAAACCTTTAATAAAAAAGAAACTGGTGAAAATATAAGTAGTCAATAACTATAAAAACTGCATACCATAAAGAATGGTGCAAAAAACTTTTAAGGATAGGTAAAAAATGTTCATGTAAGATTGGCTCCAGGACTAAACAGTAAAGTAAATAATTAATTATCTCCCAAACACATTCACATAAAATATGAATGTGGCCTTAGGTGTATGGGAGAGATGGGCAGGCAACTTAGAACAAGAGTGGTAACACATAAAGCTGCAATTAAGAATATTTAAAACAAAATGGGTTTGAAGAGACACATGCAAAATATAGCACATACAGGAATTTGGGACTTAGTGGCACACCAACAGCACTTTTTCAAAAGAAAAATAACAGAAGGTCTAAAAATAGAGAGAAGAATAGGAACTACATTTAAATGAACAGAAGGATTGAATTTTATCCCAGGATTAGCAACACCTACTGAGTCCTGATGATGGGTATGTTTATTGCCTAAAACTTTTATTAGAAAAAGGAAAACTACACATATATATCTATGAAACCCCCAGATTTTCTTAAAATTAATAGAGCAATGAATTTTCAGTTATGACAAGCTCTATCTTTCCCATAGATTTCCACTATTCAGGATTCCTTGTGTTTTACACAACTTGAAAACCCACTCAATTCAAGGATCACAGAGGGGTGAAAAAAGGATCTTGACAGTCACATAAGGTATACGAAAGCAGAAGAGTTGGAGTGCATAATACTGTATTTTCAAATCATAATGCGGTGGCACTACACTCAATCTTACAAACATGCAGGCCTAAAATCCAGCATTTAACCAGCAGCAGTTTATAACCATTTTGTATTATATAACATTACAATCATCATTCACAGTAAAAAATCGCTTTGTGAATCATTTATGGCAGACAATGAACTACAAAGAATTTGGAATGCTGATTTTATTGGTTATTAGCATTGGAGTCTCACGGTCGTGTGCAAATGGAGTATCAAAAATTTTCTTGTGGCTATGTTGACCCTAGCACTTCAAATATTTCAACAGATGCTCACTCAGGAGTGAGTGAGATAGAGATCCAATCTAATTTTTACCAAAAGCAAATTTTGTGGAAAATGTGTTAGACTAACTTCCCACTACAACGTTTTGTCATGTGGTGGGATGGGAGGTGAGCACCACATCCGCAAACTTATCAGGTAAGGAAAATTATCGATAGTAAGAGCATAGCTCTAAATAATTTTTGAATAATGAAAAAAAAGTCATGGGACATTTTGTCTGGTTCTTGTTTTGTACCTTCTAAATTAGGGATACACATTTCTTCCAAACATTAGATGCTCACAGGAATAGTTAGACTACCTTCCAAAAAATACAATAAAATAAAATAACAAAAAAAAAAAATATAAGAAGTTTGATATTGTCAGTTGACTAGATGGGTCCATTTTTTGGCATCATGAGCTGCCTACACATATTTATATATGGTCACTAGTTGTTTCTCTTCAGTTTTGTTAGCATAGATGGTGAACAAAAGATGCAGAATTCCATCCATCCCAAACAGGGCAATTTGAACACTTTGGTAAGTTTGTAAAATGATGACTCCTCATATGGGCTAACTAATGATGAAAGTAATCTTGGTTATTTACAGACATTCAAGAAGCTGTCTGACATCACAGCAATTGTCAAAATAATATGTATCACTTGAATAACATTTTGTTGCAAAATCCACAGGATTTCCATTTGTGCATTTTAAAATTTCAAAATTTTCTCAGACAATGTTCTTTAGATGTTCTTTGTGAAAGGAAATACTTTATCAATTAATCATGCTCTACTTGTGGTTGGTAGTTTTACCTATAACATTAAAACTCATTATGTTATGTCCTAATATATAATTAATAAATCTAATTGTTGAGAACAGGAAATGGCTGGTTAGTAAAATATTGAACATCCTCTAATTGTAATTATTACTGCTACTGCTAACTTTTGCTTCAGATTTAAAAGACCCAATTTTTAAATGATAGGAATACTAGGACCAGATAGGTGGTCTGTAACAATTAAATCAATATTTTCAATGTCACAAGAAGGGAAGGTGTGTGAATATTTGACAACTATTAGGAGAAATGTATGAGGTTTATGCATGTTACAGAAATAAATGCATATTGATACATGACAACTTCTGAAAGAAATGCATACTGATACATGGCAACTTCTGGAAGAAATGCATAAAGTGCATGGCAGCTTTACATGAGTACTACACACCCACCAATCCTTGTACAAATAAATGATACCAACATCCAATACATTACATAAATGACTCCCTAAACAACCACCTAAAGTTAATAATGCAATATCAAAAAGCACATCACAGTCCACATGAGACTCATACATAAAACATATTTTGGTTATCAAAGTTAAGAATGACATTCAACAAAGGTCAGATAATTTTTTTATAAAAAAAAAACATGTGTATATATATCTCATAGAAAAGAAAAAACTATGTTATATCTTCGTGTCAAATGAAGGAGCTGTTTTCTTCTGTGTCTGGAGACATCTTCATTTCACCATGTACTTTCACACCTAAACACATACAAAAAGAAAAATAATAAAAACTATTTTACTTTTAAATTAGCAAAGTTGAGGAGTTAATCAACGATACTGTTCAAGTTGTTTAGATCAAAAAGTAACATTTCACCAACTTGAAAAAACCAGGAAAATAAAATCCATTTAGAACAGAAAAACTGTGGGTATTGCTTAATATGATCACATTGAGCTGTAATAGTTTTGACAGCATCTAAGTGATAATGCTAATCAATGTAAATTTAAACTCTATTAGTAGTAGTATTTCTGGACATAAAGTAGTAAGTATATGACTGTCAATTTCTGATCTGTATCAGTACATTTATTTCAGACCAACACAGAACCAATACATATTTTTTCTTGCACTGCTAAGTACACTATATTGACAAAAGTCACCAGACACCCCTTCAAAAGCAAATGAACGGATCTACTGCGTTGCTAAGATGCGCGGTACAGCTGCAAATGGTATAAAAACAAGCCTGCAGCTGACAGCGATCATATCGCATTGTGAAGTTGAGTGAAAATGTTGCGACGGAGAGAGGACTGATTTTAAGAAAGGAAAGATTGTTGGGTGTTATATTAGTGGGTTGTCCATAAGAGAAACCAAGAGGCGTTTAAACATACCCAAGTCAACTGTTTTGGATGTACTGAATAAGTGGAAGACACATGGCATGCCTGAAGCAGCAAAATGTACTGGCAGACCAAAGAAAATCAGTGATAAAGGACGTCGAAGCCTCGGGAGAGTCGTTACAGCTAATCGACGCAGTACTGCACAAGACCTCAGTGTGCAGGTGAGTAAAAATGCTGGAACCTCGGTATGTACACATACCATGTGCAGAAAACTTCATTCCATGGGTTACCGTGGTCGTGCAGCTGCTCATATGCCTTTCATCTCCACTCGGAATGCTACTCGTCGTTTAGCATGGTGTAAAGAACATTTATCATGGACCGTAGATCAATGGAAACGGGTCCTATGGACTGATGAATCCAGATACACAATCCATCAGTCTGACGGCCATGTGTGAGTATGGCGGCAGCCGGGGGAATGCTATTTACCACAGTGTAGTATTCCTACGGTCAAGTTTGGAGCTGGCAGTGTACTCATGTGGAAGTGTTTTTCGTAGTATGGTCCTGGCCCATTGGTTATTGTGGACAAAACTGATAACCAGCATGTCTACCTTGATATTCTGGACAATTATGCCCCACCAACTCTGTGGCAATACTATGGAACCGAGCCTTGTTGGTACCAGCAGGATAATGCACCGAGCCATAAAGCAAGGACTGTTATGGCGTGGTTTGACGATAATTCCGTATTGTGTGTGAACTGGCCAGCACAGAGCCCTGATCTTAATCCCATAGAGCATCTATGGGATGAATTAGAGTGCTGCATAAGAAGTTTGGAACCAAGGCCTACTACTAAGCAACTGTTAGTGGCAGCATTATGTACTGAATGAAAGCGCATACCTATCGCTGTGTTCCAAAACCTTGTCTAAAGCATGTCTCAAAGGTTCAGTGCATGCATTAAAGCCAAAGGTGGACCGACACCGTATTAATGTATGTCAATAAATGCTATGTTGTGTTTCCCTTCTAGGTGTCCGGTGACTTTTGTCAATATAGTGTAAATGTTCTATCTAAAAAGAGATTTCAATGCAAGGAAATAATTTCTCTATTTTAAGTATTAAGCTATAAGCAAATTTACCTGGATATGATAGCTATTATTAGTGGACAGAGGTGGGCATGTTAACAACGCTGTTGGTACCTAACAAGCATGGCAAAATTATTAAATCATAAAACTTGTTAGTGTGAGATTATGAGAAGTGTCACACTGGTAGATCAGAGTAGTAAAAATTTTATAAAACTCTATCTTTTGACAGAATTCTGAACATACTATATATGCTCAGAATTTCTCAAAAGAAAAATTCTTCATACTAAACGGGTTTCTTGAATTTAAAAAAAAATTCATAAAATCTGTTAGTGTGAGATTATGAGAAGTGTCATACTGGTAGACCAGAGAAGCAAAAATCTTATAAACTCATTCTTTTGACAAAATTCTGAGCAAGGATGCCCATCTCTCCACATGACACTACACTTTCCTGAAAACATTTTGTAGAGCAGAGAAGAAAAGATAGCATACACACACAGTGACCAATGATATCAGTTCAATAACTAAACTCTATGGGTCACAAGTAAAATAATACAAAAGCGAAGAAAATATGGAGGAGAGCAGATAGCTCAGTGGGTTATGAGGAAAATTTGAAAAGCAGGGAAATTGGGGAAGACTATGATGGGTTTTAGGGAAGGTTTGCATTTTAAGACAGAAAGGTGTGGTTCCCCTAGCTGATGCATATCTTATTGGAGCAAAGCACTGAAAAAATAACGCGGGGGCAGAGTGGAGATGGAAGAGTGATTGATTGCTGTGATGTTCCCAGCTTTCAGTGCACTCAGTGCCATACTGTGAAGAATTATACTAACAATAGTAAAAAAAAAAAAGAAATTGACTTAAAATAATGATACTGTGACAATAAAGAAATCAGTAACAGAAGTCGAAGGGGCATTTTCCTGATGTTCTCCCTCCCCTTATCACTCCACTCCCTCACACAAAGCCTATTTAACAAGGAGCTACTTAACACCACAGTGACCATTCACTCCACCTCATAACATCATTGTTTCTTTAGCACTTTGCTCCGACAGTGGGAGGATCTGTGTCAGCTAGCAGAACCACACTATTCTGTCATAAAATGTGAATTTCCCCTAAAACTAGCCAATTCCATTCTTCCCAACTGCCAGGAAATTATGGAAGAGCTATACAGCCTCTTTAGCACTCTTATTTTTAAACAAATGTTTTTCTTTAAAGCACTATAGTCAATCCCCATTTCATCAGTGTTATGAACATTACTGAAAAAACGTGACAATACTTCGGGCTATTTTTCTTCAATTTTCTTTTCTTCTGCATAAAAATCAACATTTTTCAGTTTGCCATTAGTGAAATTTAACATTTTTCAGTTTACCAATTGTTAACCATCTATCCATTACAACAAAATTGTCTTTTTTCCTCTTGACAACTAAGTCTTCCACTTTGTCTTACATAATGGTGCCAATTGAGCATCTGAAGCATGAGCAACTCAAATTTTAGGGGTAATTCGACTAATGTTTTGCTTACAGTTTAAGTTTTCTGTTATTCTTCAATGTCGTCAGGATTTTTTTTTAATTTTGCGCAAAACATGTTGTGTTGAGAAATTCATTGTACAGCAACATTATGCTGGCTCAATTTTGGCAAATTATTATTGTAGTTCTAAAATAACCACCTTCTTAAGATTTTTATGTTTCTTGTGTATGACTTTTGTTTTTTTAAATAGCACTTCCACTGTCAAAAAAGCATTGACAAAAATTTAAAAGATCTTTCATGAAAGAGCAATAAAAATTGGTCTCAAGCGCAACTATGAACAATATAGGTAACCAATATATAACTGCAACTATTTTTGTTAAGCTTACATGCTCCATGTTGTCATTTAACTCACATCCAGATCTAAGAAGTCATAACAATAACAAACCACTGATAAAAGTACACAATGATTTCTCCACACATTTGAATACAACTATTAAGTGTACTTAGTGATTCTGAGATTCTGATAACTTTAATCAAATAACCATTATTTGTTATCATATTAAGTTGCATCTACTACAAATGAAAAATTCCATTTGATACAGTTATTTTTATATAACAAGCTTCAGATGCATCATTTATAAAGCAAGATGAAAGAACTACAGGGGTCATTAGGAATGAAAAACTTATTCACACTAAATTTTACTATGTATATTACAAGAATGGTAGCCTAGTCCGGTCCTCTGGTGATTCTTGGCACCCTCTGACTTTATATCAGACTGGCCGCTGCCTTGGCCAAGTACATTCCAACTGCCAGAGACTGAGGGACTGAGGGCTAAGTTTTAAGTTGTGAAATCATGGATTGGGAGGGGGGGCAGAACCTCACCATGCTGTCCAAGCAGGTCTGAGTGAGGGATTTCTTCTAATCCAGGTGGTTGGTATAGTTATAACAGTGGTGGTGGAACTGCCCGGGCCGCCAAGGCCTAAGCCTGGTCAATAGTTTCAGCCAAGATTTTTATTTTTATTATTTTTTTATTTGGCATATGTACAATTGTTGTGATGTGCATTAGAAAGTTCCTCTAGGTAAGTGGTTGGGTGGTTTTAATTCCCAACCAAGATCCTTAGGCATTGTTTTTCTTCTGTTTGTTCCGGGAAGCGGGGAAGGTAGAGGGTGCATCACAATTCAAAATTTCGGGCCCGGTCAACGAACTTCACTTTCCGCCGCCCCTGAGTTATAACACTATGTGGCAGTCATCAGAGCCCCTTTAGTGGGAACAGGATTCCCCACAAGAAGGCAGGGTTACAAGAATACGCTGACCTTGGCTACGTTCAAATTCAAAAAGCATTGGAGTTACATCTAGAGAATACTGGCTCAAGACAGATAATTGTGGAAGTAACTTGGGGAGACCTTCATCATCCAGCAATGGATTGATGATAGTTGATGATGATATTACAAGAATAAAAAACATTATTAAGACTTTTGAGCAAGGATTACGGAATTCACGATGTGAATTTTTTCTCCTAGATTATAAGGACAGCAAAATGTTTTTGTATCAGAGAGGTTTAACTTTCTCAGTAGTCACTCCTTTCAATACTTGTAAGGTTGAGTAGCATTTTGCATGCTTCACTACATTTCTATGGCATAATCATTCAGAAAACTGAAGAAGAAATACTATAGAGGTGAAATTTCCAAATGAGTACATTTTTCAGATTTGTGACTGATTACTAGAAAGAGATCATGAGATATGCAAAATGTTGTTCAATCTCAAAAGTATCCAAAGGAAAGACTACTGAGAAAAAGTTACAATCTAGTTGATGCAAAGGAAATTTTTTTATTTTATAAAACCTATTAAAATCATAAACTTGTGGGAGTTTTACAAATTTCTACAAAAGAGAGCAATCATGAGGATGCTGTAAGGTGTATTTGACCAGCAGACATTGAAGGAACACTTGAGATGCTTCTAACATATTTTCAAAGGAAGCAACACATTTAATGTTGTTCCAATCCAGCAAAGCAGAACTGTCATCTACAGTAAAAATACAGAAACAGATTTATGTTTTGTCTTTCTTAACATCCCTTTTACCTTCTGTTCTTTGAAAATTAATTGAACAGATTGCACTGTCAAAATGGCATGTGCCTCCTTGCAGCTGTAAAGATTAGGACAGGCTAAACTCTGGGACACTTCAGAGAGCTAACATTGTCCCTGTCTTTAGTTATTAGATTTAGAATAACGAGAAGAGGCTCTCAATGTTTAACTGAAACTTTTATTACAGGAAAGTTTCTTGAGCCTCTGAGTAATAGGTGAGGTGTAATTAAAAAGGCTTTAGATTATTTTTAATTTTCTGATGAGCTTTTTTGACAACTTCAAGAGAGTAATGGAGATTAACAGCAATTTCCTGGATGATTTCATAATAATTAAGAGAGGAAAAGTGACTGTGGATATATTTGTACAATGGATTAAGAATATTTAAAGCACCAGTTTTATATGAATTAGCTGCATTTGAATAATAAAGAATTGTGTCACTGAAAAACTGCTGGTATTCTACATAGATATCCAAAAAGTTTTGTTTTCCAGAGAAATATAGCTTATGCCTACAAACTTGCTGCTTTAAAATTCTAAATTTGCTGTGCAAATCTTATCTTCACTGACCCTTAACATGTTTTTTTTTCTTTTTCATTCAGTTCTTTTAATTATTTTAGGTATATAAATCATACATTTAACCATCTTTAATTTTTCAGCTGAAATAAAGGTTCATTTAAACTCTTAAAAAAATAAATCCATACACATCAACTTGAGTTTTGCTTATGGACTTCATTCATACTAGTGCACTTCTGAACAAGCACTACATGTTTCTAAAATATTTCTTTGCCAATTACAAAAAAAAAAAAAAAAGGAAGACCAGTTGTAAGAAAGTGTCCTTTAATAAAATATTGTTTTTGTACAGCACTGAAATCACATACACCACAGCACTGCCAAGAAGTTGGAACTCACTAATGTGGAAGTGATACAAGTTACAGAATGCACTTGTGTCACACAGAGTGAAAAGAAATTGTCAGTGACAAAGCATGCGACTCCTGTGGAATATTGTCTAAAAAAGTATTAATATATAACAATTTTTCACCATTTGCTTCTTAAAAAGTATCAGTGGCACTTTAGTTCATAAACTGAATGCTTGATATTGTTTTCAGGAACAGAAACAGAATTCTGCAATGTTAAAACGAATCTACAGTACTGGTAAATGCACAACAATATTATGTGGAATTAATAAAATCTTGAAGTCTAAATAATTGTACGTACATTATACTTTTGTCTTACTTTTGGCTTTACGAGACAAAATTTGTGAGTCCATCCAAATAATGTAGTCTTGGACATTCAGCCTTTTATATTAAGAACAATATACTTTGAGTTATACTTATTGGAATGCAAACATTTCAAATCCCTTGGATGTTATTCAGAGACTGTTTTCAATGCTTTCATTGTTGTTACTTTTATTTTGCTCATCTCAAAAGGATATTTGAATGTGGCTGCTAGATTATGAATTTGACTGTTGCTGGACGTCTTGAAAAATAATGTATATTTGACTTTTATTGGTTGAAATTAGTCTACTTATTAGTAACATTATTAGCTGTTTTTGATGGTTCATTTATAGCATTAACTTTGTAAACATAAAAACTTTCTTTCATGAGTCATTTGTTTCTTTGTCTAATACTTTGAACTTGATACCAGTTGGGCTTACATTTATTTGTCTAATACTTGAACTTGATTTCACTTGGGCCTACAATTATTGGTCGAATATTTGAATATGATTCCAGTTGGGCCTATGATTTTCTGTGTGTTGCTGTAATAGGCTATTCTGATCTTTGTTCTAGATGGACAAAAAGTGTGCTTTTATTCTTTCTTCTAATCATTAAGTGACTTGACCTACATAAAATTTACTACAGTCTAGGAGAATTACATAAATCATGTTTCTTTATTACCAGTTGTCTATTATTCCATTTTGCTGTTCAATTAAACAATTCTGCCAGTTTATTAGCTCTATTGGTAGTTATTTTGATCTTTGAATTTCTCAAATGCTTATAAAAATGCAAATACCATATGTACACTGATGTGCAAAAATTAAGAACGAAGAGGAGAAATTAGCATAACAGCGGAATAAGCAGGCAGAACGGACCGAAAGACCACTCAGGAGATAGACTAGGCTCCGGTACAGTAGGGCATGCGCATATATGCAGCATGACGTAGGGGGAGTGTCGGAAGGATATAAAGCACACGGGCGATGTATGCTGAGCAATTCGGTGAAAGCTATTGCACGGTGTACATCGGTTTGAACGACGTCGAGTTGCTGCCACCATGTGATATGGCCAACAGGCAATCCAGTAGACGACATCTGGATGACTTTACCCGACGTTGCGTCATTGGGAAGTTAGAAGAAAGGTCGAAGTGTGACTACTGTGGCCAAGGAGTTTGGGATCGCTCACAGCATCGTTTCACGAGCTTGGAGAGCATTTAAAATGACAGGAACAGCTGTCCAAGAGTTTAGCAGTGGTCGTCCATGATCAACCATGGCGGCAGACGACCCGTGTATTGTCCTACAGGCAAGAAGAGACAGACGGCAGACAGCGGGAGAAATCACAAGACAAGTGCAACAGACAACTGGACGTCCGTTATCGCATTTTACCGTGGCCAGGAGACTGCATAAAGGTGGTCTATTTGCACAACGACCAGTATGGTGTGTGCCATTAAAGACTGCTCATCGGAGATGGCAGTTTCTGTGGTGCCAGGAACACAAGAACTAGACACATCAGCAGTGAGGTAGAGTTCTCTTTACGGATGAGATCCAATTTAGTCTGACGAGCGATTCTGGACGTATACACATCTGGAGAGAGCAGGGAACATGCAATCACACCTCCAACATCATCGAAAGGGACCAGTTTGGAGGCGGTACCATGCTTGGTAGCCGTACTGACCTCTACATCTTCCAAGGAGGTTCAGTCACTGACGTCCGCTATTGTACCGAGGTTCTCCTGCCTCACATACATCTGTTTAGAGATGCTGTGGGTCCTGAGTTCCTCTTCATGGACAACAACGCTACACCTCATCGTACAGTGGCTGTCGCAGAGCTGTTAGAGTGTGAAGATGTTCAACGCATGGATTGGCCCGTAAGGTCCCCGGACCTAAATCCAATTGAACATGTGTGAGACCTTCTTGGGAGACACTTGGCAGCACATCACCAGCCGCTAGCAACGATTGGCACTACAAGAGGAATGGGCCGCGATGCCTCAACAGCTCCTTGACAACCTCGTCCTCAGCATGGACAGATGTTGTAAATCCTGCAACGCAGTCAGGGGTGATACTAAAGACTGGATTTTTCTTGGCAGCCGCCTGTCACATGGACGTTTCTGTGTTCTGTTCAGTTGTGCTCGAAGCTACCTTTTCAATAAAGTGCCTTTGTATCCTTTGGATTCCTTGTTTGGACGGTTTTGCTCACTTGTCCCATATTCTTACATCTTGGGGATCTTATGGTATGATTTGAGTCGATGTGGAGCACTTCTGCATGACGTTACATCCGAAAAACTGTCTCGTCCTTAATTTTTGCACGCCAGTGTCATCATCATCATCATTGTCAACCATTATCAATCCACTGCTGGACAAAGGTCTCCCCAAGTTTCCTCCACAACGGTCTGTCTTATGCCAGTCTCCTCCATGTCACTCCCGCATACTTTCGAATTTCATCCACCCATCTTCCATGTGGTCTTCTTCTGGGTCTTTTCCTGTCCCTTGGAATCCAATCTAAAATTTCGGCTGTCCATCGATTGTCTGTTCTTCTGGCAGTATGTCCAGCCCATTGCCATTTCAGGGATTTAACTCTGATCATGATGTCTTCCACTCTTGTCATTTTTCGGATCCACGTGTTCCTCTTCTTATCTCTCCTGGTTACACCAAGCATGCACCTCTCCATGCTTCTTTGAGTTGTCTGCAGCCTTTGTATGTCTCTTTTAGCTAAGGTCCACGTCTCTGCACCACACGTAAGCATTGGAAGGATGCATTGATCAAACACTTTTCTTTTAAGACATAATGGCATATTGCTCTTGAAAATTATGCTGTTTCTTCCAAAAGCTCTCCAGGCAAGTTTTGTACGCCGATTAATTTCTTCACCAATGTGACCCTCACTTGATATCTGCTGTCCAAGATAAACGTATGTGTCTGTTATCTCCAGCTTTTCTCCATCAATCGATAAATCTTCATTTCTTGTAAAAGCATTGAACATCACTTTTGTCTTCTGAAAGTTCATTTTTAATCCCACTTCTTTACTCTTGTCAGCAAGTTCCTGGATCATACTCTGTAGCTCTGATGGGGTAGTTGCAAAAATGACTATGACATCAGCAAAACGAAGGTGGGTTACATAATCTCCATTAATCTTTATCCCTTTGTTTTCCCAGTTCAGTGATTGAAAGACATTTTCCAATGTGGCATTAAAGAGCTTTGGAGATATGGTGTAACCTTGTCTCACTCCTTTTCCAATTTTTATGTGTGTTGTATTTTCAAACAGCCGAATCTTTGCACTTGCATTTTCATAGATGTTACTAATAATATTAATGTATGCATCTTCAATACCGCAGGATTTCAGAGCCATTGCAACTGCTGATGGTTTCACCGAATCAAAGGCTTTTTCATAATCGATAAAAGCCATGCACAATGGAAGTTCATATTCCCTCGCTCTTTCAATTAGTTCTCTCAGTACGTGGATATGATCTATTGTGCTGTAACCACTCCTGAATCCAGCTTGTTCTCTCGGTTGAGCCATGTCCAGTGTCACCTTCAAGCGGTGTGAAAGAACTTTAGTGAAGATTTTATAAACCACTGATAGGAGGCTGATAGGTCTGTAGTTACTGAGATCCTCAATGTCACCTTTTTTATGTAGCAAGATCATTGTAGCGTTGTTCCAATCCTCAGGAATTTTCCCTTCATTAAGGCATCGAGTGAAAATTTGGGCGAGTAATGTTTCGATTTCTCCACTTGCTTCTTGTATGATGTCTACAGTAATTCCATCTTCTCCTGGAGCTTTTCCCCGCTTCATGTTCTTGATTGCATGTGCAACTTCTGCTGGAAGGACTGGAAGAACTCTGGTACTGGTACCTTTCATGATGTCTGGAGTACATGTATCATCCCTTTCATATAATTTGGAGTAGAAATCTTTCACTCTTGTCAAAATTTCGCCTCTATTTCTTGCTACAGAACCATCTTCTTTTCTCAGTGCCATAATCTGTTTTTTTTTCCCTTACTGAGATGTCCCTTTGCTATCTTTAGGCTTTGGTTGTTTTCAATTGCCTTCCTTACTAGTTCACAGTTGAATTTCCTTACGTCTTCAGTGATACTTTTTCGTACTGTCTTGCATAGCTCTATATATTCCACTTTGGAAGTCACATCTTCTTCAGTTGTCCTCATCTCTCTTCTTTTTGCATCAACATTTTGGTTTTTCCTGATAATTTGTTCACATGCAATTTGTTCTTAGACCCAGCTAATTTTGTTGCTGTTTCCATAAGAGTTTTGGTTACTTTTCTGTTAACTTCAGAAATATCCACTTCTTCCGATGTTAGGCCTTCTAAAGCAGAGAATCTGTTTTTCAGTTCCAATTTGAAGGTATTATGATGTTTTTTAAGGTTGGTTATGTCAATACATTTTGTTTGTCTTATGAGCTTGCTACGTTCGAGTTTAGTGTTGAGGTGCATCTTACATCTCACCAATCTATGGTCACTGCCTGAGTTGAACTTGTTTAGCACACTGCAGTCTTCTATGACGAATTTTTTGTTACACATAATAAAATCAATTTCACTTGTCGTCCCATTTGGATGTCTCCATGTCCATTTCCTTTGTGGCTTTTTCTTGAAAAAGGAGTTCAAGATGAAAAACCCTTCTGCCTCTGCAAACTCTTAAGAGAGTATTTCCACGCTGGTTTCTGTTGCCGTGACCGAATTTACCTACTGAAGTTTCATTCTGTTGCCGTTGCCCTATTTTTGCATTGAAATCTCCCATAATTATCTTCAAGTGCTGCTTACCTTTATTATTTAGATCACGAATTTCCTCATAAAATTCTTCAATTTCTTCTTCAGGATGACTTGTGGTGGGTGCATAAGTTTGAATAATCTGAGCCTGGTATCTTCTCGAGAGTTGGATAACGAGTCGTGCAGCTCTGTCAGAGGAACTTTCAACTTCTACCACTTTATCCTTCAGTTTCTTGTTTATTATAAATCCAACACCACTAGTTCTGCCAGTATCTGTCCCACGATAGTAGAAGAGATGTCCACTTTTCAGTTCGATGAGATCTTCTCCTTTTCTCCTTACCTCACTTAGCCCCACGATGTCCCACTTGATCCTTTGTAGTTCCTCTTCCAATTCAAGAAGCCTTGAATCAGAAGATAGGGAGCGTCCGTTATACGTAGCCAAGGTCAGCATCAGATGGCAGCCTAGTCCGGTCCTCCGGGGATTCTTAGCACCCTCTGCCTTCATGTCGCACTGGCCGCTGCCTTGGCCAGGTACATTCCAGATGCCGGAGACTGAGGGCCAAGATTTAAGTTGTGGAGTCATTTTGGAGGGGTTTGGCCATAACTCACCACGCTGGCCAAGCGGGTTGGTGAGTGTGGGATAGCATTTCTTCTAATCCCGATGGTATAGTTATACCGCTATTGGCGGTCGTCAGAGCCCCTTTAGTGGGAACAGGATGTACCACGAGAAGGCGGGGTTGACATTTGTCAAGTAGAGGCTGTGATGTTACGCATCACCTGACCTACGCCATCACCTGACTTATGCCAGTGTACTTGCATATAAGTCAAAAGTTGTTTTTTTTTAAAGAAATCCTGCTTTCAAAGTGTTTGAGGACTTATATGCAGGTCACAGTAGAACAGGACTTTCAAATTATTATGTGAATTCTCCCGTGGAATTTACCAGTGGGTTTGTTTACGGTTTAGACCACAGCTTTCTGCATGTAACGGTGCGATAGTTTTCAGACCTTCTGTCAGTTATATCCTCAGCTGTGCTCCCCACTTTAAGGGGCATAAGCGATGGATAACAACAGGTATAACGAAGCAAATTTCTCCGTCATTTTTGGTCTACGCCGGGATTCGAACCCGAGGCCGCTTATTCCGGAACAAGTGGCCTCGGGTTCGAATCCCGGCGTAGACCATAAATGACGGAGAAATTTAATTCGTTATAATGGCGCCCGAACTATCCGGATGACCCGGCCGTTCAAAATCTCGCATTGGTGTGATGTTATTTCCACACCGTGAGATAGGAAAAATCAGAGAATCCCTTCTCCAGCGCTTCGAAAAATAAATGTGTGTGACGTTGCATTCCACACACTAGATTGACTGGGAGTTCTCAAGTGCACGTTCTACAGTGGATGGCTGCCTGCAACGATTCATGGTCACGGCCGACCCGTGGGCCATGCCCCCGGCCTTCTTTCGGGGTGGGGGAGATGTGACGTACCTGCCAGCAGGACGCACACGACATAAAGGCAGATAGGAATCAGAAAAAATGTCTGCGTAGCTCAGTTGGTAGAGCGACTTGTTCCGGAATAAGCGGCCTCGGGTTCGAATCCCGGCGTAGACCATAAATGACAGAGAAATTTACTTCGTTATACAGGTAGGTATCGTATTCTGCTCTCAAGATACTATGGAGAAACTACACTCCTTCCATCTGCCAATGGCATACACGCGATGCAAAAGAAGACATTGATTTCACACCGAAGTAAGAAGAAAATTATGATTACATCGATTTTTCACATTCCATTCTACATATTATACATGTATTCATTGAAATATATATGTACGTATTATTAAAAAACCCGACCTTGTTTTGCATTTCACTATTTATATCACATAGTGAGTGGCACATCGAAAAAGCAGCTATCTCAAAGTAAACGAACTGTGGACAACTGTAGCACGTGGCTTCAAATAACACTTTTTCAGAAGTATTTCCAAAATATAAAATAAAAAAATTATTAAATATTTTTCCATCCAGAGTAGGATACCTATGGTGATAGGTGCTGCTGATATGATAAGTGAAAAACCTAATCCCATTTCAGATTGAGACCATGAAAATTCTTGTATGCAAACACGGAATACCCTCATTATGTCCCATGTGCAATTGCAGAGTGTCCAGCAGCAAATGTAAATAATAAAGGACATCTGAAAAGTACCGGTGACCATCCGCCCCCCGATTTGAGGGAAAAACTTTTGTTTTTGAATTAAAGGTTCCTGTTTTCAGCTGAAATCTGTTTTAAACATGTTAAAAAAAAAGAATTTTTATTTTTCAAAATGGCTTCCTCTTAACCCCTTATAGCCATTCCGTTCCTCCCACAGTTATAATTAAATTATCACATTTAAAAAAAATTATTTTCTACACTTATAATTGATTGTACATAAAATAATATATGTACATTGACGCAGGTACCGGTATATGAAATACATATAAATTGAATACATTTTGTAAAAAAAGTTCCAGCAACTTAACGTTTCTAATGCACAACCTTTTTTTCCCAAATAAAAATAAGTACAACATCACATACCAGTATGAAAAAGAGTGAACAATATAATGTGCAAGTGCCTAGTGGGTTAAAATTGGAAAATGTTACACAAATACCTTTTAAATATCATAAATTCACAAAAAACTGAAAGTAACTGCTATATTTTAAACACACAAAACAAAACTACGTAATCTTTCCTTATTCTTACTCATGCCTTTTTCTGCAAAAAACAAAAAAGAAAAGAAAAAACCACACCACACCACAACTTTAATGTTTTTCCTGAACAAAAACAAAAGAGGATAGCACACTGTTTAATCTTGGCTTTATCTTTCTGTATTTTCATCTCCTTTTCAGCTTCTTTTTCCAAATTATCAGCCTCATTCAGTGATTTTTGTACTTTGGCCATTAAATCTTTGACAATTTGTCTTTGATGATTTGCTGTAAGTCTCTTTCTTCTCATCCGCTTTCTTTTCTCGCTCTTTTATTTGAAGTTTTTCTTCCTTCTTTCTTAATTCCTCAGCTTGTTTGTGGAGAGCTGCCTCTTGATCTTTCGTGGCCTGTTTCTTCTGTTCTTCCAATCACATACGTTTCTCTTCAGCTAGATGTTCAGCAAACATTTTGTGAGCATCCACACATGCTCTTTTAAGAGGTGGCATAACTTCGATTTTATTACATACAGTTTTTGTCCTCTTCATATGAGACTTAACTCTTTTCAAAGAAGTCACAGTTTCGTCATGTAGTTGAGTTCTTTTACAAGTCAAAATGTCTCTGTCAACTGAAAAACTTTGCTCCACATAACTGTTACCATGATGTATGGTCAAACATGCCATGATCAAGCCTTGAAGGGTTGCATATCTCTGAGGGTTCTTTTTGAAAATTTCTGCCCAATATTCACCAATGCACTTTTTGCCATCAACATTCTCCAGCTTGCATACATACATATCACTAAGCTGTTCTCTGAGATTCAAAGGTTAACTCCAAAAAGAAATACAAACTACCAGATATTTTTACTTATTGCTGTCGTATCAAACTTCTCCATTTACAGCGATTTTGACATACAACTCGTGCTTCACTAATATCCATTACACGCCGTACACAAGATCTTTTATACTTCATACTCATAATCTTTTTTTCTTATGCAGATACTCCTTAATCTGATCCACCCATGTCTTCCTTGGCCGTCCTCTGCCTTTCCTTCCTGCCACTTGGGCTGAAAAGATTTTCTTAGTAAGCATTTCATCACTCATTCTTTCAACATGGCCAAACCACCGAAGCATATTGGTCTCCACCTTGCTAACAACATTTTGCTTCACATCACACAACTGCAATACATCTTCATTTCTCACACAATCATATCGTGTCTTGCCACAAACCCCACTTAAGTAACGCATTTCTTCAGCACACAAACGACTCCTATGTTTCTTCTGCAGTACCCAGGTTTCACTACCAAACATCAGAGTAGGAACAATTACACTTTCAAACACAGCCATGCGGGACTCTCTAGAGAACCCATCATTCCTGTGAAAACCTCCCAGAGCAGCCATGACTTTCAAAGAAGAATTCACTCGCCTACTGATTTCACCATCCAACTTGTTCTCTTTGTCAAACATGCTTCCTAAATACACAAACTCACTCACCTGGTCAATCACAGTGCCATTTAAACTTACATTACATTCAGTGCTACCTGTTCCTCTCTAAAACACCATAACTTTGGTTTTTCCCTTATTTATACTCAGTTTGAATTTCATGCAAACTTCGTGCAACCGAGTCAACATACTCTGCAACTCACTTTTGCTCTCTGCCAACAGGACAGTGTCATCAGCATACAGCAATCTGCACACACGGATATCACCAAGACATAAACCACTATTATCTATTTTGGCATCACGCATGCATGCATCCATAAATATATTAAACAGCCATGGTGACATTACACAACCTTGTCTAACTCCTGCACCAATGGAAAACCATTTTGATAAAACACCATTCACTTGTACACAAGCTCTACTACCAGCATACATGGCTATTACACTATTAAGTAGATTCCCAGTAACACCATATTTATTCAATACCTTCCACAAAAGTGTCCCATTCACTCGGTCGTAAGCTTTCTCTAAATCTATGAAGGCAGTAAAAACTTTCTTCCCAACAGCCAGATACTTTTCAATCATCATGAGTAATGCAAAAATCTGGTTGGTGCAGCCTTTACCAGGCATAAAACCACTCTGAACATCCCACACTTTCAATGATGTAAAAACCCGTACTTTTTCAATAACAACCTTACCAAACACTTTCCCTGGCACACTCAGTAGGCTAATACCACGATAGTTCTTGCATTCAGTCTGATCACCTTTTCCCTTATACAAGGGAACAATGATAGCATCCTTCCAATCCCGAGGGACCATTCCTAACTCCCAGCACAACTGGCAAAATTCAGTTAACCAGTCAATTATAGAGTCACCACCATACTTCAACATCTCTGCAGTTATGCCATCAACTCCCGGAGCCTTACCATTCTGAAGAGATTTTAGAGCTTTACACACTTCTTCTCTTGAGATCCCTCCTGTGCTTTCATCCCTCATTGTGACATCATCTGCGTCTGTCTCAGAATCATCCTTGCTTTCCTGATCTAATAACTCACAGAAGTATTCACCCCATCTGTCACTTAACTCATTGGGCTCCCATAACATTTCCCCAATCTCATTCTGCACACAACTTACAACTTTGTTTCCCCTATTTTTCTGGAGTCTCGTGTACTCCCAAAAGGACTTCCTATCTTTCCAAAAAGCTAGTTCATGCTTTTCCACTTTCTCCTTCCTATCTTTTGCCTTACTGTGGAGAACCAGCTTAGCAGCTTCACACTTCTTACAGCGATATTCATCCACAGAGACTCTACCTTGCAACATCCCCAAATAGGCTTCCTTCTTTCTCTTTACTGCCTCTTCAATCTCACTATTCCATCAAGCATCACCTCTATTGTTACCCACTGTTGTGGTGCCACATACCTCTTTTGCAGCAGTGACAACACAGTTCTTAAAACATTCCCACTTCTTTTCTACATCCCTCTCACCAGACTTTAGCTCCTTCAGTCGTTCTCCGAGTAAGTCACAATACCGCTGATGATCTTCAAGGAGCCTATCAACCTTTATTCTTTCTATCCTGGGTCTCTTCCTATTTCTTTTTCTCCACCAAACATTAAGTTTCACTCGTGACACTACCAAGTAATGATCAGAACCAACATCCGCACCTCTCATCACACGGGTGTCAACAACTAAGTGTTTCAAATGCTGATCGTAGACAACAAAATCTATCACACTCTTTTGACCAAGAGTATGATTTTCCCAAGTATATGTGTGGATATACTTGTGGTTGAAAATTGTATTAGATACACACAAACCATTCTCAATGCAGAGTTCAATTAATCTTTCACCATTATCATTCACACAAGGATCATTAAACTTACCCAGAACATTGTCAGAAATTGCATTCTGCACACCTACTCTAGCACTGAAATCCCCAGCTATAATAACTTTTTCTTTAGCACCAAACTGGCACAAAACAGCTTTTAGCTCATTCCAGAAATCTTCCTTCTTATCAGAAGGTTCCGAGTCACAAGGAGCATACACTACAACAATTACAATTCTCTGAAGTTTCACTTTCAAACGAATCCAGAGAATTCTCTCACTTATGCAACTATAGTGAATCAAGTTGTTCTTCATCTTTTCACTTAAAATCACACCTACACCAGCCTGTCCTCTCATATTATCCAATACTCCAGACCACACACTCACCGTGCCATTCACTTCTTCTACCCCAATTTCCTTCTTTTTGGTTTCACTTACACACAGCACATCCAGTCTATACTTATTCATCTCCTCAATCACCTCACTCATCTTGCCATTTATACCTCTAGTATTCCATACATCAATCTTACATTCACTCAGCCAAAATCTCTTTCTCATACGCCGTTTAGAAAGTCCAGGTCGAGAAAGAGATCTCGGCTGAGTGAATGTAAGATTGATGTATGGAATACTAGAGGTATAAATGGCAAGATGAGTGAGGTGATTGAGGAGATGAATAAGTATAGACTGGATGTGCTGGCTTGCACAAATCCCATTCCATGGACAATTCATCTAGCTTTAGGTTTGGAACATTAGGAAGGCTTTTAGCAATGTTCATAAGTGAAGCAACGCTTTTTGGGCTGTTCTTTTGGTCTGGCTGCAGTACACGTAAGTCTCTTAATATTTTGTTCTGCAATGGAAGATAGTGCAGCAACTTTTTAATTAACACGAAAGAAATCATGAAAGAAATACGGGATTACGCCATATAATACAAATTTTGAAGATGACAATCCGATTTTTGGCGTAAATGTGACAAGGATGGTAAGTCAGATAATATCCGAAAACTTGAAAATTTTCATCGTCCTGGAGCGGGACTCGAACCCGCGTCTCCCAGAAAACGCCTAGGTATGCTAACCACTACACCACCCAGAACGACCAAGATTCAAGTTTCCGATCAATTTGAATTTAACCATCACAGGATTCGCTAGTCAAAGCAACCGGCATTCATGTTTAGCGAATCTGAGGTTAATAATCCTATCCCGTGATTGCCCGGAGAAGCAGATAAATCATGAAAGAAATACGGGATTACGCCATATAATACAAATTTTGAAGATGACAATCCGATTTTTGGCGTAAATGTGACAAGGATGGTAAGTCAGATAATATCCGAAAACTTGAACATTTTCATCGTCCTGGAGCGGGACTCGAACCCGCGTCTCCCAGAAAACGCCTAGGTATGCTAACCACTACACCACCCAGAACGACCAAGATTCAAGTTTCCGATCAATTTGAATTTAACCATCACAGGATTCGCTAGTCGAAGCAACCGGCATTCATGTTTAGCGAATCTGGAGGTTAATAATCCTATCCCGTGATTGCCCGGAGAAGCAGATAAATCATGAAAGAAATACGGGAAAATTAAATTCAAATTGATCGGAAACTTGAATCTTGGTCGTTCTGGGTGGTGTAGTGGTTAGCATACCTAGGCGTTTTCTGGGAGACGCGGGTTCGAGTCCCGCTCCAGGACGATGAAAATTTTCAAGTTTTCGGATATTATCTGACTTACCATCCTTGTCACATTTACGCCAAAAATCGGATTGTCATCTTCAAAATTTGTATTATATGGCGTAATCCCGTATTTCTTTCATGATTTATCTGCTTCTCCGGGCAATCACGGGATAGGATTATTAACCTCCAGATTCGCTAAACATGAATGCCGGTTGCTTCGACTAGCGAATCCTGTGATGGTTAAATTCAAATTGATCGGAAACTTGAATCTTGGTCGTTCTGGGTGGTGTAGTGGTTAGCATACCTAGGCGTTTTCTGGGAGACGCGGGTTCGAGTCCCGCTCCAGGACGATGAAAATTTTCAAGTTTTCGGATATTATCTGACTTACCATCCTTGTCACATTTACGCCAAAAATCGGATTGTCATCTTCAAAATTTGTATTATATGGCGTAATCCCGTATTTCTTTCATGATTTATCTGCTTCTCCGGGCAATCACGGGATAGGATTATTAACCTCCAGATTCGCTAAACATGAATGCCGGTTGCTTCGACTAGCGAATCCTGTGATGGTTAAATTCAAATTGATCGGAAACTTGAATCTTGGTCGTTCTGGGTGGTGTAGTGGTTAGCATACCTAGGCGTTTTCTGGGAGACGCGGGTTCGAGTCCCGCTCCAGGACGATGAAAATTTTCAAGTTTTCGGATATTATCTGACTTACCATCCTTGTCACATTTACGCCAAAAATCGGATTGTCATCTTCAAAATTTGTATTATATGGCGTAATCCCGTATTTCTTTCATGATTTATCTGCTTCTCCGGGCAATCACGGGATAGGATTATTAACCTCCAGATTCGCTAAACATGAATGCCGGGTTGCTTCGACTAGCGAATCCTGTGATGGTTAAATTCAAATTGATCGGAAACTTGAATCTTGGTCGTTCTGGGTGGTGTAGTGGTTAGCATACCTAGGCGTTTTCTGGGAGACGCGGGTTCGAGTCCCGCTCCAGGACGATGAAAATTTTCAAGTTTTCGGATATTATCTGACTTACCATCCTTGTCACATTTACGCCAAAAATCGGATTGTCGTCTTCAAAATTTGTATTATATGGCGTAATCCCGTATTTCTTTCATGATTTATCTGCTTCTCCGGGCAATCACGGGATAGGATTATTAACCTCCAGATTCGCTAAACATGAATGCCGGTTGCTTCGACTAGCGAATCCTGTGATGGTTAAATTCAAATTGATCGGAAACTTGAATCTTGGTCGTTCTGGGTGGTGTAGTGGTTAGCATACCTAGGCGTTTTCTGGGAGACGCGGGTTCGAGTCCCGCTCCAGGACGATGAAAATTTTCAAGTTTTCGGATATTATCTGACTTACCATCCTTGTCACATTTACGCCAAAAATCGGATTGTCATCTTCAAAATTTGTATTATATGGCGTAATCCCGTATTTCTTTCATGATTTATCTGCTTCTCCGGGCAATCACGGGATAGGATTATTAACCTCCAGATTCGCTAAACATGAATGCCGGTTGCTTCGACTAGCGAATCCTGTGATGGTTAAATTCAAATTGATCGGAAACTTGAATCTTGGTCGTTCTGGGTGGTGTAGTGGTTAGCATACCTAGGCGTTTTCTGGGAGACGCGGGTTCGAGTCCCGCTCCAGGACGATGAAAATTTTCAAGTTTTCGGATATTATCTGACTTACCATCCTTGTCACATTTACGCCAAAAATCGGATTGTCATCTTCAAAATTTGTATTATATGGCGTAATCCCGTATTTCTTTCATGATTTATCTGCTTCTCCGGGCAATCACGGGATAGGATTATTAACCTCCAGATTCGCTAAACATGAATGCCGGTTGCTTCGACTAGCGAATCCTGTGATGGTTAAATTCAAATTGATCGGAAACTTGAAACTTGGTCGTTCTGGGTGGTGTAGTGGTTAGCATACCTAGGCGTTTTCTGGGAGACGCGGGTTCGAGTCCCGCTCCAGGACGATGAAAATTTTCAAGTTTTCGGATATTATCTGACTTACCATCCTTGTCACATTTACGCCAAAAATCGGATTGTCATCTTCAAAATTTGTATTATATGGCGTAATCCCGTATTTCTTTCATGATTTATCTGCTTCTCCGGGCAATCACGGGATAGGATTATTAACCTCCAGATTCGCTAAACATGAATGCCGGTTGCTTCGACTAGCGAATCCTGTGATGGTTAAATTCAAATTGATCGGAAACTTGAATCTTGGTCGTTCTGGGTGGTGTAGTGGTTAGCATACCTAGGCGTTTTCTGGGAGACGCGGGTTCGAGTCCCGCTCCAGGACGATGAAAATTTTCAAGTTTTCGGATATTATCTGACTTACCATCCTTGTCACATTTACGCCAAAAATCGGATTGTCATCTTCAAAATTTGTATTATATGGCGTAATCCCGTATTTCTTTCATGATTTATCTGCTTCTCCGGGCAATCACGGGATAGGATTATTAACCTCCAGATTCGCTAAACATGAATGCCGGTTGCTTCGACTAGCGAATCCTGTGATGGTTAAATTCAAATTGATCGGAAACTTGAATCTTGGTCGTTCTGGGTGGTGTAGTGGTTAGCATACCTAGGCGTTTTCTGGGAGACGCGGGTTCGAGTCCCGCTCCAGGACGATGAAAATTTTCAAGTTTTCGGATATTATCTGACTTACCATCCTTGTCACATTTACGCCAAAAATCGGATTGTCGTCTTCAAAATTTGTATTATATGGCGTAATCCCGTATTTCTTTCATGATTTATCTGCTTCCTCCGGGCAATCACGGGATAGGATTATTAACCTCCAGATTCGCTAAACATGAATGCCGGTTGCTTCGACTAGCGAATCCTGTGATGGTTAAATTCAAATTGATCGGAAACTTGAATCTTGGTCGTTCTGGGTGGTGTAGTGGTTAGCATACCTAGGCGTTTTCTGGGAGACGCGGGTTCGAGTCCCGCTCCAGGACGATGAAAATTTTTCAAGTTTTCGGATATTATCTGACTTACCATCCTTGTCACATTTACGCCAAAAATCGGATTGTCATCTTCAAAATTTTTAATTAACACATTGTAGAATTTTTTCCACTGTAAAAGTAGTATTTTTTTTCTTTGTATCTGTTAGAGACTTCATTGCACTCTTTGTCAAAACACCAATAGCCATCCTTTCTAAAGGTTTTGAATGTTGACTGACATCTAAATCTGCAAGTTTATGGCCTGGAGTGTTATCAACAACTTCATCTACCATAGCTCTTTTCATTACCATCTTTACTAATGAAGTCATTTCATAATAAAGAAGATGAATCAGAGGTTCTTCTTTCTGAAAAAATAACTGAAATATATTCACAATGCTAAACACACCACGCATAAACTGATAGTGGATGAAAATGTCACCTTGTTTTAATGCAGAAATTATTCTGTGCAACTTTCCACTGGTTTTCAGTTCTTTGGAACGATGTGCAGGTACAAAGGATAAGAAGTAGTGAATCAAGGCATCTTTTTGCTCCAATAAACGATCAAATACTGGTCCAAAAGTTAAAAATTTAATGAGAAGAATTGGCCGGAAAACACGTAACACACAAAACATTAAAAGAATTCTTGAAATCGTAATCACACGCGTAAGTTACGTTGAAAAATTATGAGCGGGACGTTTCGGTAGCGACTTCTACCTTCATCAGCCACGGAATGAGACACATGGTAAAAGCGTCAGTTGTTGCCAGATTTCAAAATCGCTTTCCAAATTATAGGGATGTTAAAAGGTGTGTCAGTGTTTCAGGTGTTAGGGGTAAGGTAGATTTCAATGCTTTCGCGGTATCTGAGGACATGCCGATTTTTGAACGGGGCGATTCGCTTAACATTGTGCCAATCGGGAGCCGCGGACGTATCGCTGATGGTTAAAATTGAAAGGAAGGTAGAAGAGCTACCTTTCTTAACATCAGCGATATGCTCCATCAAACGCCGGTTTACGCTGCGGGTAAGTACTACGAATATAGTGGGTAACGCCTGTGGAAGTGTTGATAGGGATAGAGTAGACACCTTGTAAATCTAGGGGTTTATTGAGATCTCTGTCCTTAAGGATGAGTTTGAGAAGATGTGGAGGTGGTTTTGACGGCAATCCTGTAGCCAAAAGACTTGAAAGTAGAGCAAACTTTATGAGTAAAGGACAGGCTAAAGGGCAAATTGCCAACAAACTGATGGGTAGTGGAAGGTTCAGGCAGTAAACTAGACCTATTCTGTGATTCAAAACTCTTGATTAGTCTATGTAATAAGAGGGGTGGAAAGCCATGTAATTTGCCAATGTTGATGATGTTCTGATATTCTAGTTGAAGAGCAGAATGGCTGTTGCAAATAAGGTTGGCCTGATGAATGTATGACTTAAGAGCATATCATCCCTTACCATTCTCGCACTTTTGGAAAATACAAACTGTCTGCTCTTAAGTCATACATTCACCGGGCCAACCTTATTTGCAACAGCCATTCTGTTCTTCAACTAGAATATCAGAACATCATCAACATTGGCAAATTGCATGACTTTCCACCCCTCTTATTACATAGACTAATCAAGAGTTTTGAATCACAGAACAGATCTACAGTAGTTTACTGCCTGAACCTTCCACCACCCATCAGTTTGTTGGCACTTTGCCCTTTAGCCAGCTCTTTACTCATAAAGTTTGCTCTATTTTCAAGTCTTTTGGCTACAGGATTGCAGTCAAACCACCTCCACATCTTCTCAAACTCATCCTTAAGGACAGAGATCTCAATAAACCCCTAGATTTACAAGGTGTTCTACTCTATCCCTATCAACACTTCCACAGGCGTTACCCACTATATTGGTAGTACTTACTGCAGCATAAACCGGCGTTTGATGGAACATATCGCTGATGTTAAGAAAGGTAGCCCTTCCACCTCCCCTTCAATTTAACCATCAGCGATACGTCCGTGGCTCCCGATTGGCACAATGTTAAGCGAATCGTCCCGTTCAGCAATCAGCATGCCCTCAGATACCGCGAAAACATTGAAGTCTACCTTACCCCTAACACCTGCAATACTGACACACCTTTTAACATCCCTATAATTTGGAAAGCGATTTTGAAATCTGGCAACAACTGACGCTTACCAATGACTGATGAAGGTAGAAGTCGCTACCGAAATGTCCCGCTCATAATTTTTCAACGTAACTTATGCATGTGATTACGATTTCAAGAATTCTTTTAATAAAAATGTAGCTTCAACAGGTCTCATAAATAAATATTTTGGAGCACCTACATGTTCCTGACTCTTGCCATAATCAGCTGATCTTACACTATTGCCATGGAAATAGTAGAATACATCCACTGCAAATTCAGAAAGTGAAGAATCAAATTCTTTTACAGCCTTTTTTACAGCATTCGTGACATGATGTAATGAACATCAACCTACATCAAGCAAGTGGGGATTTTCTTGCTTTAAAAGAGTTAGCATGCCTTTTTACAGCCTAACATAACTTGTGGACTATCAGTCATAACATATATTACCTTAGATACATTGATGCCAAACATTTGTAAAACAGAAATCAATTTTTTTCATGGGAAGTGCTTTAGCTTCTGGCAAATATACCCTTTCAAGAAAATCTATTACAATTCGCTGTTGCACATCATCAAAATATTGTACGATTATTTCAAGCTCTTTTTTATTATGCACACCACTGTCATTACTCTCATCTAGTCCAATTGACACATATTTCCCTTTCAAACTTTCCTTTAAAATAGTTTCATGTTTGCCCCAAACCATATCTAACTGGGTAATACATCTTTGTTCGGTGCATTGAAAATGATTCAGCAATTTTAGAGTCGGGAAACATTCTCTGAAACAACGGTGTTGAATGATCACAAAACCTGAATGGAATATTGTGTTCAACAAGTGCAGAGGCCCACAAAACTTCAGCAGTAGTAACCTGATTACTAATTATTGTTTGACTTTTGAAACTTTTTACAAAGTCCTTTGACTTTGTTACAGCTTCTCTATTTTTCTTGTGATTTTCACCTCTTGAATGTTGTAAAACTGCTTGAACACCCATTGTAGACACTGAAAATTATTTTGAGCACCACACACATGAAGGTTGAGTGTTCTTCTTTCCTGGTCTGCACCATTTGCCAATTTCATCATCATTATTGTCTTTTTGACAAGAAGAGGACCAATCACTTTGATAGTGGCACTGTCATTTAGACATGTTGAACTAGAAATCTGTGGAGTAAAGATAAACATTAGTCTTCATTTCATCATTAAAAAAACTACAAAACAAACTCAATTAAAAAATAAATAATTAACGTGGTAAACCAAAGGCTCATATAAGAAAAGAAGCATCACCACAGAGATATCTAGAGTCATAAGCTACTTTAATACTTCAGAACTTCGTTAAAACAAAATAATAAAAGTAGTAGCAATGTTAAGAAATAAGGGTTCAGTATTATAGTTCATCATTGCCCTTACAAACAAAAAATACAAGACAAAATGAATTAGGTTAATTTAAAATAAAATGCATTTTTGTTACTTACCCTTAATATTTTTGTAGATAGTTGATGTTCTCAACTCACTTAAAATAAAGGACAGTACTGAAAATAAAGGACAAATAAAGGACTTTATCAGTAGTCACAGTTTTAAAGGACAGTCCTTTAAAAAAAGGACATTTGGACACACTGAATTGTGGGACATTATCTTTCAAACTGGACACACCACACAAATCACTTAGCTGTTGAGGTGAGCCACAGCCAATCTGGCATCTCTCCTCTTATGAGTTTTCGCAGCAAGTATGGGCTTCCATATCATCTGCTCTGCACTGGCGGAAAAGAGTAGAGAGTTGTATGAAAGGTGGGAACTTGAAAAGAGCTGACATGATCTTGTTACTCCTTGGGTGAAAGAACTGTGGAACATGATTTTAAAAAATGCTGCATAATGTGATGCAATGGATGTTACTGGAATTATTTGGAAACTGACAGTGAATCGTACTTTGAAGGTTTTTACAGAAGATACTCTCACAACCCCGTAGCAGAATCATGGTGACGGGCAACATATGTCGCAGATTTATTTTGGCCCTGCAGACAAAAACCATATCCCCAGAACCCTATTAAAACCATCTTGTAGACTATCATAGATGCAAGTTTTCCGCCTTTCAAAATTTCCGAAAACGGAAGTTAGGCGTAGTGAGGATTTCTCCCGTAATCGTATTTTTTTTTTTCTCGCAAAGAACGACGTATGTTGCAGAATTATTTTGTACTCCTCCCCGTAGCAGAATCATGGCGACGGTCGACGTGCATTGTAGATTTATTTTGTACTCATCCCCGTAGAAGAATAGCGGCGATGGGTGACGTACATTGCAGTTTATTTTGTACTCATCCCCGTAGCAGAATCACTGCGACGGCCGACGTACATCGCAGATTCAATTTGTACTCATCCCCGTAGAAGAATCGCGGCGACGTACATCGCAGATTTATTTTGTACTCATCTGCGCAGAAGAATCGCCGCAATGGCCGACGTATATTGCAGATTTATTTTGTACTCATTCCTGTAGCAGAATAGCGGTGATGGGCGACGTACATCACAGATTCATTTTTTACTCATAACATAATCGCGGCGATGGCCTACGCACATCACATATTTATTTTGGTCCTGCAGACAGAAATGATATCCCCAAAACCCTATTAAACCATCTTGCAGACTCCCTATCATAGCTGCAAGTTTTCCGCCTTTCAAAATTTCTGTAAACGGAAGTTAGGCGGAGTGAGAATTTCTCCCGTAATCGTAATTTTTTTCTCCCGACGTTTCCTCGATGCTTGAAGAGAATTATCCGATATTGTTGTTAAATATCATTTTATTGCATAAATATTTGTGTTTTGGTTTGAAAATGGAGGCAACAATTTTCGAAAACGAAAGTTTGACGGAATCCAGTAATCTTGAATTCTTTTTCTTGTGATATTCCCTCAGCCCTATATGGTCATTAAATATCATTTTATTAGATAAATGTTTGTATTTAAGATTGAAAATGGAGGAAAATTTTCTGAAAACCAAAGTTGTACGGAGCAAAAAACTTTCCCTCTAATAACCCTCCACCCACTGGCTCCTGAATTATTGTTTAATCATCATTTAACTATATAAATGTTTGCATTTGAGATGGGAAATGGTGAAAAATGTTCTGAAAACGAAGTAGAATGAAGCGAAGATTTCTCCTCTTATGACAATTTTTTCCAAGTGATGCCTCTGCACCTTATTGTTGTTAAATATCATTTTATTCCATAAATCTTTGTGTTTCAGCTTGAAAATATTGGCAAAATACCAAACACAGAGTACCAGAATGTTCTTGATCCTAAATACATTGCAATTGCTGTAGTACCTAGGTTAAAAAAATTTTTAGGTGGAAAAATATGTCAGTGCAATATTTATTGTTTTTTACATTTAGTAGTTATCTTGCATAGTGACCACCCGCCGATTATTTTGTGGCACAATGATATCTGTCGCAGACTGACCAGGAACTTTTTGCTATGAGGTCTCACAAACTTGCATAGTTTGTTTCAATTACATATATTTTCCAAAATCTTGAAATTTAAGGTCCATTTCTATGTGAGTCAAGGTTTTTCACAAATTTTTATCTCTTCAAGTAGGGGGTTTGGCTTATACATGAGTATATACAGTACTTATCTTTCTGTAGTTATGAATTGATATATATTCTTGTTTTTGTTTGTTAATTTCATTTATATTTTTTTATAAAATGTTCTGATTTTTATCTTGAAATTTGCTTGTAAAATTTTAATTATAATTCTTTCATGATATCCAGTACCTATTAATCTTTTTTTTTTTTTTTTGACACATTTGGTGACAGCTTCATGTTGATTTTTTTTTCAAATGTTAGAACTTTAGATCTAATTGAGTTTCAAGAAGTATTGATTTTGACAATTTTATATAGAAATTGTAATTTCATATTACATTCACTTTTGCTTTATTTAATTAGTGAATAAAAACCACCTTATCTGAATCTTTCTGAATTTTCACACCAAGAAACTGAATAGAACTCTATTTCTTCCTCTAATTCAAACCTGATATTATGGCCTTCCCTGAAGGAATCTGTAATTTTTTTTATGATGCCCAGAATTATAAAAATCA
Source organism: Macrothele yani (assembly GCA_039090855.1). Classification (NCBI taxonomy): domain Eukaryota; kingdom Metazoa; phylum Arthropoda; class Arachnida; order Araneae; family Macrothelidae; genus Macrothele; species Macrothele yani. Next base: position 49,700,739 of record CM077004.1, read on the forward strand.
AAAAGTCATTCACACATCTTCTGTATAATTGCAATTTACCATGGTTTGGGGGCTAAAGTAGTGGCTCTCATGGTAAAAAATATTCGGTTTATCCACCTCTGTGACTCTGGTGTGGCACCTACCCTGATTTTTTGTCTCTAAATAACTGCTCAGAAAACGGCAAATGTAAGTTTGTGTGTGATAAATAATTATTTCTGAATCATACATTTATCCCTGCAAGGTTATTGAAAATGAGGGGTAGATTGCCACAATATTTTCCCAGTAACTGCTCTTTTACACTTTTCTTACAAAACTGCACTGAGCAAGAGTTTTAGAACACAAAGAAAAATCTCTTAAAAATACCAAAATTCAGCATTGTTACATCACTAAATTAATATTAATGAGAAAGAAAGATGTTATCAGACCTTGAACACATTAACACTTTTTCATCAACTGAACTCACAAGGCATCTTAATCCTTATCTAGATAAGTATTTATGTCCTCTTAAAGTTTCTAATTAGGATATGTCAAATTTTGAAATGACTGACCCAAGTTTAAGACTGCTTAAAGGAAAAGAACAAAAGATTATGTGAGCATACCATAAGGAGATGGGGAAGAATTCTCCCAAAGGGTTAATAAAATAATATGCATATTCCTATTTAACGGTGGCAACTCACAGAAATTTAGACCATCTAGAGTCGACTTCCAGGTGAGTGAACTTTAATAGTGGTATGTCTTCCATTTGTACAGCATGGTTCATGCCCTCTCTTTCTTTCAGGCTAAATTTGGCTATCTGTTTTTATAGGTACATTCTCTCTCACTGTCCACTAACACATGATGTTGGTGACTCTTGGATGATTCTCTCTTTTGTACCCTCCCTATCTGGGAGGTTAAAGCCAAGGATAGTGACTACAATTCCTGATGGAGTTAGGGGACATTTCTCTCATACATCATCAAACTTAAAAGCTATATATAAGAACATAAGAAAACTTTGTAGCAGTGATCACTCATTTCTGTCATAACACGACTTGCAGCACTTAGAATTTAGTGTTGTTTCAAAGAACAGGGTAACTGTTATCAAAAATAGCATTCATGGTTTTCACACAGGTAGTAGATAATTTAAATTAAAAACAGAATTGATCTTTATTTCTTCTTTACAGCATGCTTCTGCTTCATTCATCTTCCATTTATTTACACTTTTTTTCATGACAATTCTTCTGTAATAAATGACTATTTAATATTTCTCAATTTACTTTCATTCAGGTATTTTTTACAATACAAATCAGTTCTTTCAACTAAAAATAACACTAGAAAATCATGCTGTGAAAACTGTATTCACAAGCTGGAATTTATAATCAATATAACCTTCTAAGTGGAATTTATAATCAGTATAACCCTCTAAGAATGATTATTAAATGCAAATAAATAAAAAAAACATATGAAATTATGAAAAACTTACTTTAAAAATATGCAAGTTGTTCAGTTTGTGATTCAATGTGTTATGATGCTGTTTGTTGAAACTTACATTGTGGCCAAAAGATTACAAAATTTTGAGGTGTGGCACTTATGCTGGTCTCTTACAATGAATTTCCAGGCATCCAGCAACAATAAATTTTATAGCCTGGCAATAATATTCAAAAATCCTTCTCAAATTAGTGGGGGAGCAACATCAATTAAAACATTGAAAATGGGCCTTGAATAATATTCAAAGGGATTTGAAATGTTTGCACTCTAATCATAACTCAGGAAAGTTTATTGCATTCCTTAATGGATAAGACAATTCATTGGGCTGAATACTTTTGTTTCTTTGTGAATGCACAAATCAAAATGTCTTCGTAAAAATGCCTCCTGAAATTCAAGTTTTTATTCCTTCTAGGGCCTCTGCTTCAACTTTCAGGTAAAAAATTAATAACAGAAAACATTCCTTGCTTTGATCTTATTGATGAAGAATGCTATGAAAAACATGATGTATTCTTTTTTCAAAGCCAGAAGTAATCCCTGCTTTTTGCCAATACAGTTATATTCAAAGTATATGGCATCCCTGAAAGATGCACATACTTTTAAACATAGAAAGATAACATACATTCATTTACAATAAGATCAAAACAAACCAAAGACAATAACAAACCCAATTTCCAGATGTGAAATTCATGATATTTAACATTAGGATGTGATACATTTGGCTCCACTACTTAAAAAGAATAGTGTATAATGAAATGTTTTTTTTTATTTTATTTTATGATGGTTTGAAAAGTGAATTTCTTACTTTTCTTATTTCTTCGACTCAAGCAGAAATTGAAAAGGATGTGAAGAATGCATGATACAAAAGCAGTAATGCTAGCAAAAAGAAATAATTTTTCTCCACCAAATTTCTGCATTATTATTCCACCAAGAAGGCCTCCAACTGACATACCTAAAAATATATATAATAAGTGCATCAGACATTAGTAACTAAGCATACCCATGAAACAATAATCTTAAATGTTAGTTATCTTATGAAAATTAATGTCAACCTAAGAATTGTTAAGAAGGCAGAAAAATCAGAATGGAGGAAACAAACATTCTTTACTTTGCTGTTGTTTTGTAAATAATGCCTCTTAAGATTAAAATGGCTCCTGAAATTCATGTTTTATACTTTAAAAAATTTGCTGACAAGTTAAAGCCTATTTGAGTTACAAACAAATTGTCAACCAATAGCAGAGGAATCAATGTTGTAATAACTATTGTGTTTGTTATTAGCACAATTTCTGCCATCTTGTGTATGCACTTAGTTAAAATATTACCTTTACAGGTGTGTCAATCCTCGAAGTATCCAAACCAGGAACACTGCAGTCTTTTTTATGTTTTATTCCAACACTAAGGTACATGGAGATATAAATGTAAGATACTACTACATAAAATGAAAAACCAGAATACTGAATCATGGTCTGCACACTTCAACACCTCTTCTGTTTTCACTTTTCTTTTACATTCTACTCTACTTTTGTCAATGTACAAACTCTTTTGGTTCTTTTTTAGTTTAATATCTAACATTACACATACACTCATTGTCATAAAAATCCACGCACCAAGAAGGAGGCATTGGACTGAAATGAGATTTTAGTAGTGCGATGGTACATACCAAGGACAGAAGTGATTACAACATCATAGCAGAAGGATGATTTCCCGCGGACGTATGGTACACATTTCGATCAACGTTAGGACAGTGATGGACTGCCACAAGCTCGGATAAATGCGGTGATATGGTCCAGCATGGAGTCAAGGAGATGCCATATGTTATCCTGGGACAGATTGGTGCACACTTCTTGCAACTGAGGCTCTAAATCACAAACACTAGGACATGGAGAAAGCTAGTGTCCCATCTGGTCCTACACGTGCTCAATGGGTGAGAGATCAGGCAATCTAGCAGGCCATGGAAGCATCAAAGCATGACATAGACAGTACTCGGAAACCTGAGCCATGTGTGGACGGGTGTTATCTTGTTGGAAAATGGCTCCGGGCCACCCTGCCAGGAAAGGCAGCACATGGGGCCGCAGGATCTCCTGTATGTAGCACTGGGCTGTCAATGTCCCTCAGATCACTGCGAGTGAATAGAATAATAGCTATATACTATATTCACTACTGTTTCACACGTTATATACGTTCTGTGCGTTGTGTGCACCGTTTTATGCAGCTGATATTCTGGATACTCAATGTGTAATATAATATAATAATTTTTTGGAAATATATAATTTCTTAATAATGCTAAATGTAAAATCTATTTGTTATTAGTGCACATTTGCAGCAAAATCATCCTGGCATTTATATATCATATGAATAGGAATAATATTACAAGTTTTAATTATTATATTATCAAGGACTCACCTTGTATCGGCATTCCAGCTTATTAAGCTTCCTCTTGTATCTTGAAAAATATGTTTATCTGTCGTGTCATTAGCCACGTAGAATCATCGTATTAAAAATAGGCCTAATTGAAATTTGCGACCAGGGTTTAAATTCAAATAAAACACGACTATGGATATCATACAAAGAGAGTGTGAAAGAATTATATACAATGTAATTAAAAAACCTATACCATCAACAGGTATTGTCAATCTTTAAAAGAATGAATGGATAAAATCAATGACATTGCAAACAGACCTCAAATAAAATTTTCGTCCATTATTGTACAACGCCAGACAATCTCTGTAACATGCACACAACTCCACGTAAACCACCGGACATGTTTCGGCACAACTGATTTTCGGCCATTATCAACGGTATGCATCCTGGATCAATGTTCAAAGTTGTTATATATCTAGGTCACCTCGGCATCACCTCCGCTATAGTTGTTCTACGTCGACGTTTTCTGTCATCGTTACATATACGTGTATTCACGTGTGAGTCACATCCACGCCATCTATTGGGTTAATTCCGGAATTGCTGTCGCTGTTTTTATTTCGTAAGTATATGTTATTTCTTTTATTTTCCTTTTTGTTGTTATATTTCGTATTATTTTCTTGTTGTATTAGATATTTCCATGGGTACGGGATATCTTTCGGAGTAGACGTATTGCAATTGGATTTTTGGGTTTTCTCAATTGTTATAGCCTCAGACCACAAAATTTGATTATGTTTATTGTGGGAAGTTAAGATTTTACTATTTTCCCAATCTGGTATTAATTCATTTATCATACAATGTTGTATAAGTGATGTTTTTTCTTCTTTTTTAATCCAATTATCATAGTGCTCATTCAACCTCGTTTTAAACCTTCTTTTAGTACTACCGATGTAATATTTGTCCTGCTTATTTTCCTTTGGGTCTATTGTAGGAATCATGTATATAACTTCAATAATGTGTACGCAACTATTCAAGTAACATATGAAAAAGAAATTGACAACAAACTTAATTTTCTTGACATTTCTTTATTTAGGCATCAAAATAAAATAGAATTAGGTGTATATCGAAAACCTTCTTACGTTCCTGCTATAATTCCCAATGAATCCTGTCACCCATGGAGATATAAAATTTCAGCGTTCAGGTCATTTATAAATAGAGCTATAACACATTCATCAACGAAAATTGCACTTATTGAGGAAATAAAGTGGATTAAAGACACTGCTAAATGTTTTGGATATCCTGTTGGCTTGATAGATTCACTATATCGCAAAATAAGAAGAGCTGATATGCAAAAACACAACAATGGATTAACAAAAAGAAATACGTTATTCTACGGAAGTATACCATATTTGCCTCCACTAAGCAATATTATAAGAAAAGAATGCCAGAATTACAATATTGAAATAGCAGAAATAGTTACTGATAATTCTAAATTACTGACAAACAGTGGTTACAATAAAAATCCACTAAATAAGGCAGGTGTATACATGATTCCTACAATAGACCCAAAGGAAAATAAGCAGGACAAATATTACATCGGTAGTACTAAAAGAAGGTTTAAAACGAGGTTGAATGAGCACTATGATAATTGGATTAAAAAAGAAGAAAAAACATCACTTATACAACATTGTATGATAAATGAATTAATACCAGATTGGGAAAATAGTAAAATCTTAACTTCCCACAATAAACATAATCAAATTTTGTGGTCTGAGGCTATAACAATTGAGAAAACCCAAAAATCCAATTGCAATACGTCTACTCCGAAAGATATCCCGTACCCATGGAAATATCTAATACAACAAGAAAATAATACGAAATATAACAACAAAAAGGAAAATAAAAGAAATAACATATACTTACGAAATAAAAACAGCGACAGCAATTCCGGAATTAACCCAATAGATGGCGTGGATGTGACTCACACGTGAATACACGTATATGTAACGATGACAGAAAACGTCGACGTAGAACAACTATAGCAGAGGTGATGCCGAGGTGACCTAGATATATAACAACTTTGAACATTGATCCAGGATGCATACCGTTGATAATGGCCGAAAGTCAGTTGGGCCGAAACATGTCCGGTGGTTTACGTGGAGTTGTGTGCGTGTTACAGAGATTGTCTGGCATTGTACAATAATGGACGAAAATTTTATTTGAGGTCTGTTTGTAATGTCATTGATTTTATCCATTCATTCTTTTAAAGATTGACAATACCTGTTGATGGTATAGGTTTTTTAATTACATTGTATATAATTCTTTCACACTCTCTTTGTATGATATCCATAGTCGTGTTTTATTTGAATTTAAACGCAGGTCGCAAATTTCAATTGGGCCTATTATCAATATGGTGATTCTACGTGGCTAATGACACGCTAGACACACATGTTTCTTAATTACATTGTATATAATTCTTTCACACTCTCTTTGTATGATATCCATAGTCTTGTTTTATTTGAATTTAAACCCTGGTCGCAAATTTCAATTAGGCCTATTTTTAATACGATGATTCTACGTGGCTAATGACACGCTAGATAAACATATTTTTCAAGATACAAGAGGAAGCTTACTAAGCTGGAATGCCGATACAAGGTGAGTCCTTGATAATATAATAATTAAAACTTGTAATATTATTCCTATTCATATGATATATAAATGCCAGGATGATTTTGCTGCAAATGTGCACAGAACGTATATAACGTGTGAAACAGTAGTGAATATAGTATATAGCTATTATTCTATTATATGATATAACGTATTTTATTTTTGGTTATTTTACTAACCAAAATCAATTACTGCGAGTGAAGTCCGGTGGTCATATGCGATGGCTCCCAAGACCATCATACCTGCAGTTCAGGCCGTGTGTCACTGTACAGTGAGGTTAGGATTGTAGAGTTCACCTTCAGTCCTCCACACTCTGACACAATAGTCATCTGTTCCCATACAGAAGCAGGATTCGTCGCTGAACACTATATGTCACCAGTCACTAGCATTTCACGTTGCTCGCAACTGACACCACTGCAATCGACGCCAACGATGGTCAGGTGTTAATGACAGAAAACGTAAGGGTAGTCAAGAGTGCACATTCGCCTCTGCCATGTGTTTGGAAATGATTCTGGAGGTTACAGGGGTCCCTTGTATAGCCGCCACTTCTCTAGATATTGGACAAGAACATTGTTGTATCTGTGCTTGCTGCACTCACGATCCCACAGTTCTCTCTGCTGGTGGTGTGTCTGGGTGTCTTCCTGTGTCCATTGCTCTCAACATGATTGCACCGTACTATCCGACTGGGCCAAATGGCGGCCGATTTGGTGCACCGACCACCCTGCCTCTCTCATCCCGATGATACGGCCTCGTTCAAACTCTGTCAGTTGTCCCCATACGCACATCTATGGCGGCTCCTCGGCATGCCTATCGCTCAGGGTTCTTGCTTGACTCTTACCCTGCACTTCGGCACGAATGTAATAAACCCTGTTGTTATCTCGCATATAGTACATCGGCTCATTAAGTTGCATGAATTATTATGAATCACTTCAGCATAAGATGAAAGAAATGATGACTGGAGTCCTACTGCACACGGAAAGAGCCTAAGCAATGGTGTTTGGCAGTGCATTACGCATATTCATCGCACTGCGATTAGAAACTGCCCAGCATCCTATACTCTGAATATGCACTGACTGAACAAACAAACACAAAAGCATCAATTCAAAGAAACAATTACAGTGACAATTAATGCAAAAATCATAATATTTTCCCTAGATATTAATTAACAGGGCCTGAACTTTGATGACATTTGCATTTTTTGCACTTTTGGGCCTTTTTTTCTCCTATAGGGCATTTTTTTTTTTTATATTTTGGAGAATTTTTTTTGTTTTATTTTTTTTTTATTTGTTTTGCATTTTTTGTCATTTTTTAATAAAAAATTAAATTTTTATAAGGATTATGCTTTCAAATTGCAACACTCAAAACCAGGATTGCTAGAAGAGAATCCCCATTGTCACTTTTGAAAGGGACTGTGGGGGAGGGTAGTACACAAAAGAATTCAAATTCAGAGCTTCTGATCTTGTACTGTTGCTGACATCTCTTTATGTAATAACTGGCAGATATTTACTTGCTCCCCCCTTCCTCCTGAGGTTTTATAGTGCATTTTATATAGAAAAGACAAAATTATAGCTAAAGAATTGTCTCAGATTGAAGATATTTAATTCATAATTTTGAAAAAATATCATACAAACTGTTTTAGAGGAATTTTCCCATCAAATTTTAAGGGCATCTTTTTATCTTTTTGAGAGCACTTTTGCATCTCTTTAAGGGCATGTTTTAAGAATTTTTAAGTCATTAACATCAGGATGGTGTTAATGAAATATCCAGCAGATTCATGCAGGAATACGGTGCTGAAAAATTCACAGTACTGTGAAAGACATTTTACAATGGCTGGTTACCAATAATATACATTTGTTTCCCATACAGTAAAATGGTTGGTTACCAATAATATAAGTTTTGTTTCCCATACAGTACTGGCACACATACTGATTTTCACAAAATGCCAATGTATATCCTTTTTTTTTTCTTTGGGAACAGGGAGGGGGAGTTGATACAGTTTACTAACTTATAACCATTCTACATTATCAGTACACAATGCAATTGTTAGTTTGAAACAAATGTTCTTTAAATTAGCATAACTACACATGCATGTTCATGTACAATATGAAGATACAAGCAATTTTGTGCTGATGTACAACTTTCAAGAGTTTATATAACCTGGTTGGTAGTCACCAAAAATAGAAGCTGGACAGTGGTACACCAAGATATTTTTTACTGTATCCCTTCTGTTTTAAATGTTAACTTTATGCAAGCACTAAAACTTTTTAATATGTATTTATATTCATGTAATTAGGGCTTTATTGTTTTGAAATAATGATTGTGTTAATACAACTCTCCCCTCTCTCTTATTAGGTCCAATGACCATATATGTATTCTAAACTTAAAGCCAACATATTTTGAAAATTTAAAAAGAAGATATACACGGTTGAATCACATTATTGTGACCACCAGCTAATATCCACAGTAACCACCATGTGCAGTGTGGACAGCAGCTAGAAAGGCTGGGAGTGACTCAATAAGGTACTGGAAGGTGTTCACAGGTATGTGGAGCCATGCTGACCTCAGTGCATTTGACAGCTACTGGAGGGTGCGTGGTGGAGGATCAATAGAGCGAACAACACGATCGAGGTGGTCCCACAGATTCTCAATTGGGTTTAAGTCTGGGAAATTAAGGAGCCAGGGAAGTACTTTGAAGTCTTCATCGTGCTCTTCCAACCACTCTCGAACATTTCTAGCTGTGTGACACATTGCGTTGCAGTGGCGGCTTTTCAGGTGAAGTAGGTGAAGTGCCTCTTCACCTATTTTACTCAAAATAAAGTTTTATTCAGTATTTTTTAAAATATATTCTTTTTTGCCTTTATTCAGTTCCAAAATACTCAAAATTTTGAATAGATATTAATTCACATGGCGCGCTCGATGCGGAAAACAAACCTTATACACAAAACAGTGCAAGTGAAGAGCCGAAATGAGAATGCTTGGGAGTCTGCAGTTTTCGGCCGAGTTGTCATGGTAACAGTGACGTCACCCACCCCAATCTGCTAGCTCAAGTGAAGTGTTTCAGCTTCAGGTGACTTACCTCTGCATCTCTCAGTTTTTGAGAGTGAGAAATCATGGTGGAGCGGGCGGACTACCAGGGTACCTTGCAATCTACTAGGGCTTTTTCCTTGTGGTGCTCTGGTATATTATTTTCCGAAATGAATTTGTTCTTTCAGGCTTTGTGATTATTTGTTGAAAGCTGTAGCTGATATTTTAGCTTTGTGTACAATTTAACTGACAGTGAAAGTTTTTAGTATGCATCCTGTAGACGACATTGTAATTTATTGCAAACTCCATTTAATCGGTGGAAAGATGAAGATAAAAGAGACATTTTGCTTCAAGGACGACCGACGGTTTCACTTACAATTGTTGCCAAGAAAGAAATCAAGAGTGGTAAATCTAACAACATTAATTATAAAAATTGTTGGTTTACTCAATATGAATGGATTTGCAGCACTTCTGTGTTAATTTTTTTGTTTGGCCATAAACATTTGGTCTGGAATAAAGACGGATTCTCAGATTTATTAAGCATAGCACGGTTTTGTTTGTAATAAACATTCGGTCTGGAATAAAGACGGATTCTCAGATTTATTAAGCATAGCACGGTCACTTCATGAACATAGTGATTCTAGCAAACACCTGAAAAGCGGATTAATATTAAGAAATTTTGAAAAAATTCAAAACACAGTTGCCGATGTCCTGAGGAAGAATGCTAGGCTTTTGAAAACGCATTTTAACGAAAATGTTCCTTTAAATAGACTTTTCCTGCAGACAGTGATTGATGCAGTATTAGTCTATATTGTATTTGAGCAAACAAGAACTAGCATTTCATGGCCATGATGAAAGCATGGGCTCGATAAATCATGGAAATTTCATTGAATTACTTTCATTGTTGATATGAAGAAGTTCTTTATAAATTGAAAATCAATACGAAAGGATAACTATTCAAAATGAATTAATTAAATGTATTTCTGAATATATAAATGATCATGTCAAAAATTAAATAATTTTTTATTGTTGATTCGGAAGGTGTGTTGGTTGAGGGATTTTTGGGTTTCCATGATGTGAGTGAAGATAGAATGCCAGGAGCTTTATACAAAATGCTAGACAAAATTTTGGGACAGACTGATTACCAACACAAATAAATAGGACAATTTTACGATGGGGCAAGCACAATGTCTGGACACTTAAATGGGCTACAGAAAAAAGAAGTTAAGGATAAAGCTTCTCACGCTTTGCTTAGTTCATCGTTTGAATCTTGTATTACACCAGAGTTTTTTTAATTTCTAAGTGTCGAATACTTTTTGCAAGCCTCAGTGGAATTGCTTCGTTTGTTCACCATTCTGCAAAGCAGTCTTATACACTTATATCAACAACCACAAGATGCAGGCCAACCATGACAGAAACTCGATGGTCCTCCACCTCGAAATTAGTCAGTGTAGTTGTTGAAGATTGGGATAAATTGAAGGAAGTGTTCGGATTTCTGACGAATAGCGAACAATCAGACAAAAAATCAATTCATTTTGCCAAGGGGTTTTCGAATGATATGAACACTTTTGAATTTACATTTTTGGCTCCACCGATCTATTATTCAAACTTTTGAAGAAAAGATAACTAAGCATAAACTACTGTGCAACTCAAATTAAAAAACAAAACAAAAAAACCTTGTGAAATTTTGAGCCATAAAAAGAACGATGAGGTATTTGAAACGCAGTTTGGAAGAGCTAGCAAAATCACAGAATTAAGCACAGGAATATGCTGCTCTTACACAGGAAACAATTTTTCAAAATCATTATAATTGTATTTTGAAATTTTGGACCACATTCTTATGGAAATAAGATTTCAAGACTGTAAGAAACTTCAATTTGTCTGACTTGCTGACACAACCAAATTCGAATAATTTAATGCATGCTTTCCCTCTCGCGCTCTTGAAAATCTACATTTTTACGGAAACATATTTACTAAACACCAGCGCCTTAAAAATGAACTGTGTCTTGTATATGCCGATGAAAAATTAAGGAATATATTGACTCAAAAAATCCTTCAAGTATTTAATGGAAACAAAGACATTTTTACAGAAGATCATAAATTGGTTTTCCTCATTTTAACAATTCCATCTACAAGTGTGCCAGTGGAAAGAAGTTTTCTTAAAAGAATACAAACTTGCTCAAGAAACACTAGTTCCCAAGATAGACTTGCTTCTTTGGCAAACATTTCTATTCAGGAAGACATTTTATTGATGCTCACGAAGAAACAACCATCTTATGATGACATAATCAAAATATTTGCAGCTTTAAAAAGAAAAATTGATTTAATAAACACAAAATAGGTAAGTCCTCATTAAGGGATTTTCATTGTAGATAGTAGATATCTTTTCATACTGCTCTTGTACCTCTTCACCTATTTTTCCAACCATGAGCCGCCACTGTTGCATTGTTGTGGTGGAAGATCCCATCTGCCCCAGGGAAGGCAATCAGCATGCAATCATTACGTGGTCTGCAAGGATGGATTAATAATGAATTCGGTCCATAGTGCCTTCCACAGGTATGAGTGGACCCAGAGAATGCCATGAAAACATTCCCCAGACTATAACGCTGCTCCCACCGGCTTGTGTTCTTCGAGCAATGGTTGAAGAGTGTTTGTTATCCAATGTTTCTCGCCTTATACGCCAACGTCTATCCATTCGATGAAGCAAAAACGTAACTCATCGGAGAAGGCAATTCTTTGCCAATCAGCGGAGGTCCAATTCCGATGCTGCCGTGCAAAAGTCAGCTTTTTCTGCTGATGCACCTTCGTTAGCACGGGTGCAGTGACCATCCGTATGCATCGGAGCCCAATACACAGCAGGGTTCACTGAACTGTTGTTTCAGACACACTTCCGGTAGTCCTGGTTTATTCGGCCAGTGAGGGTTTCCACTGTAGCATGTCATTCGGCCCTCATGCACCTTCGAAGCTGATGTTCACCGCTCACATCAATGGCACGTGGTCTCCATAGTTTCCACGTCACTTGTTCGCAATAGTGCCATTTCTCCAATCACGATACACTTTAACCACAACAGCACGTGAACAGTTCACAAACTGCGCTGTTTCAGAAATACTTCCACCCTTGGCCAGAAAGCCGATAATCATCCCTTTTTGCAAATCTGATAAATTGCTCTTTTTATCCATGACAGCAACGAGTGATATGTTTTCAGAATGCCAACAGCACACCTTATACACCCTCCAAGAAAGCTTACGACATGTGCCTTCTTTCATTGGCTACGCACTGTTGACGTCAAAAGTAGGAGATGGTCACAATAATGTGACTCGACTGTGTTTATCAATATAAGATGAATATTTCATTTTACATAAATAAGAGTTGAAACATATTTCAGTACATGTGCTTTTAAATAAAGAATTTTGATTTCCATTCATTTATGTTAAAACAAATACAAAGTAAAATGGACGAGAATGGTGTGATGAATGGCATATAACATTCGATCAGTATTTAGTATATAGCAGGAACTGGGTCTGAATTAAATCCTAGGGAAGGACATGGATGTTGTGTTTGTTCTTCTGATGCTGGGCACTCTCTCTCTCTCTCTTATTTGAAACCAGTGGCTCTAAATTAATGATGGCTGCCCGTGTTTATTTAACCTTACATGTTAAAGGGAATTCTAAAAATCTGGAAGTAAAAAAATCTTGGCTTAACATTTGAAATTCTCTACTACTCTCATGTTATTCTACAATACAGGGTGATTCATAAAGAAGTACACAGTTTCAACACACTAAAAAACAAGAACAATGTAAGATATTTTATGTTACCTGTAACAGAATTGTAGGGGAATGTTTCAAGTTTTTTTAGAGACAGTCACAGATGTTCTATGTGTGCACCCTTAGTCACATGACACACATCGAGGCGGTAATTCATTTCCGCCCAAACGCAAGGTAAGATATCTGAATCAAGTGCAGTGATAGTGGCTGTGATACACTGTTTCAGCTCCACTTGATCAACAGGAAGGGGAGGGGTGAATGCCTTGTCCTTTACATACCCCCACAGGAAAAAGTCACAAGGTGTTAAAAGTCAGGACTTCTGGGTGACCATTGGGTCAGTGGCATGTTGTAGTCCGCAGCTCGTCCAATCCATTGGTGAGAAAGATGTTCATCGAGATTATCTCACACGTCGCCTAACCAGTGCAGTGGTGTACCATCCAATTGGAGAATAAATTTGTCACGGTCGTCCTGCAACTGTGGCATCAACCAAAGACTTAACATATCCAGAAAAGAGCCTCCCGTGATAGTTTTCTTGTGAAAAAAGAAGGGGCCGTACACTTTCGTCTTGGACACAGCACAGAACACATTTACCTTAGGGGAATCTCGCACGTGTTGCACTGTAAATCTGGGATTCTTCGTTCCCCAAAAGCAAACATTGTGCTTGTTTACCTGACCACTAACGTGAAATGTAGCTCCATTGGTGAAAACTAAGTGATCAGCAAAATAGTCATTTTCAAAACAGTGCTGCATTTCGGCACAAAATTCAAAGCGCTTTGTTTTGTCACAGTCAGTAGGATTTTGCAACATCTGCACTTTGTATGGAATCCATTTCAGCTTCTTTCTCAAAATTCTCCAGACAGTAGGCTGTGAAATCTGCACTTCACGACTCACCCTCCGTGTTGATTTTCCTGGGCTTCGTTGAACGGCGGTGCAAACACTATCAACGAATTCTTCCGATACACGCGGTTGTCCAGGACTTTTAAGTTTGCACAAACAGCCCTTAGTTTCTAATATTTTATGCCAATCGTAGATAGATTTTCTGGTCGGAGGTTCTTTTCCGAATCGTGATCGAAAATGCTGTTGCACAACAGTTACAGATTCCGTTTCACTCAATTCAAAAACACAAAATGCCTTCTCCACTGCAGATGCTGCCATTTTGACTGACTAGTCACGTGACATGCACGCTATCACCTACGCCACTTCCCTCAGTAGCGGGACACAAACTTTATGAGTGCATCTACCTGACGGTTCGCAGTTGTGGTCCGTGTCTTCAACTGTTACTGTTTTACAGCATCTGGAAACTGTATACTTCTTTATAAATCAGGGTATATAAATTTATAATAAAGTTTTGTTTCTATAGATGTTTTTATTCTGAAATCAGCATCGCATGATTGTGTTGAAGCAACTGAAAGCAATAAAAATATTACCCATTTTGATAATTGAAAAAGCTATAATCATGAAAATATTACCCTTTTTGATAATTGAAAAAGCTAAAATCATGAAAAATATTAATATTTGTCTCCGCTGACATCAAGAGGTTGGAGGGAAAAAAAATTCACATGCTGATGCCAATATTTTCACATGCTGATAACATAAATTGCCTTAAAACAATCATGTGCTATTTCATCAAATGACAGGTTGATATGCTTCTCCTTTTCTTGCACAATAATTTCAAATAAAGAGAACATAAATACAGCCTCATTTTTTCCCCCATAAAAAATCATCTACTTTGCAAATTTTCCAGGCTTTACATAATGTGTGCAGTAATTATATCTTTAAATAACATAAATTCAGAATTATTTCTGTTAGCAAAATGAAAAAAAAAAAAAAAGAATGTGAGAACAATTCATAGTTACTAGCTTAAAATCTTTTCTGAAAATTTTATTTATTCCTTAAAAAGATTCCATTTTTTAGCAAACATTAGTTTATTTGTACCTCCCATTCTTGCAAACTTTTTCTTATAGTTTTCTATTATATCAAAACCAGAAAAAAAATGTAAGCCACTCTTTGTTTGCAAATAATTAAATATTCTAATTTTTTATTCAATAAATTATTTAAACTTCTTTGAAACCAAAAAGATGTTTCAGTAATTTATCCTGATAAGCCATCTCACTTTGATATGACAAAATAACAAAAAAGCAGATTCCATTTTATTACAAAATATGGCAAAGGTCTATTCTTCAAGGTCCTACTTTTACTAAAGTCATTACACTTGCTGCATCTTTCAATAAGTTGCACCTATCTGCTCCAGTTTCTTTAAATACACTGCTCAACATACAAAATATCACACCAGGAAGTATTTGTTGCAGCACCATGCAAATTGGTGGATGTGTGTCAACTGTTGAGCTATGCAAATGATTGCAGTTGTAAACGAATCATGTGATAGGTGAGGGAGATAAAGGAGCAAGATATTTTGGTATAGTTTAGTTGTCCTCACCTGGGCATTACCACTGCACCAGAGTGACCTCAGTGGTGAAAGCCTGTGTGAGAGTGAGGGGGTGGCGGCATCCAGCGGTTTAGTGGGGCTGGAACGTGTTCTAGCACTTTTTTCTCTAGCTGGCACCAGTTCCGGTATACCTTATACAGCATAATTTGTTTTCTTCTTAAAATGCGAATGTCCTATAATTTTTTTCCAATAAAAAATGCAACAGCTAAACTGCAGAGTTAGTGGAATTAATGTCCCATATTCGTTTGAAGGTAGAGTTAGTCTCTAAATCCATTCTCACTTGGCAGTCTATTGAAACTACCTTAAGAATGTTGAGGTGGGGATATTGCAGTGGGGAAATTATTGTAATTGAGAATTTAATCTAGTCATTTGTAAACCCGGAAGTCTGATTTTGACCGATAACTATACTTTCTTATACTAAAAGAAAGTAAAAAGGGGAGAGCCGGAATGGGGGAGGCACAACACTGGTGACATCATCAGGAATCCTACCATTACATAGATCTTTACCAGAGTCTTCATCGTAGGGCTACATATAGCTGATTAGTCCTTGCCATCACATCATGGCAGAAACACATCAGGATGCAACAACTGTCAGCCAAATGTGGTGACAGTGATAGGAAGGTAATGTATGTTGCCATAGTGGGACTGGTGCACATAGGCAGATGTCCAACATAGTCGGACTGATGCCTGAAAACCACAATTGCCACATTCAGTGGCAAGCCATAGCAGCCCCACAATCCACAGCAGACAACATTCAACGAGGTATACAGGCAGCTACGGCCATTCCCGTATTGGCATGGACTGTAAACAACAGATTGGTTGAGGCAGGTTTGTTCTCTTTCTTGCCAGCCATTGTGATGACTTCTACTAACGGCAAAACATCATACAAGGTTGCAGTGGTGTCATACCAGATATTCATGGCAGGATGAATGGAACCACATTGTATTGAGCAATGAGTCTGACTCTAACAATCACCGAATGAGAGTCTGAAGACAACATGGTCACTGGGTTGATCTTGCTACCTTTTTTTTTTTTTCTGATTGGAGGTTTAGCGACCACTGTGAACAACTCAATGGGCTATAAGCAGTCGCCCGTCCCTAATTTAGGGTCACTGGTTCCAGGGAAGGGAGAGAGCCAGTGCCGTAAGACAAACACAACATCCATGCCTCACCGGGATTTGAACCCGGACCCCGTTCGGACGAATGATCAGAGGCCATCGCTTAGACCAATGCGCCACCGGGGCGGCATCTTGCTACCTTCTGTGAGTGTCGTATGGCTCCTAAGCCGAGTGTCATGTTTTGGGGTGCTATCAGTTTCAACAGCTGTTCACTGTTTATGCACACAGTAGATATAATGACAGCATTAGGACATATCGATGAGGTGCTGCAGCCTGTTTAGTATCTCTGTGGTATTCTTGATGTCCAGTTTCAACAAGATAATGCCCGCCCACACATTGCCAACAGCAGCAGTCAGTGCCTACAAGATGTCCAGGAGCTGCCATAGCCAGCACATTCGTCAGACTTCTCCCCAATACGGAACATATGGGATGACACATTGGCAGGCGACTTGATGACTATGCACAACCTCCCTTGCAGTGCCCATGAACTGTGGGCACAGGTGAATGATGCCTCATCAGCAATACCTCATGAAACCATCCAGGGTTTTTTCCAGGTGATGCCATGCCGTGTTACCAAATGTATAGCCCAACATTGCAACCTACTAACTCGGGCCACATTATACTGTCTCCTCACCCATCACATTCATGTTATCTCTCAAAAATTAAATCACTTCTTTCCCACCTACTTCTCTACATATGTGGTAACTTTGATCTCACTTCATGCATTCCTTCATGGTGTGGCATTTTCTATATTAAGCAGTGTATAATAGCTTGTGGATGCACGTGGCTTCCTTATGTATTGTGCCATAATGGAAAAGTTTACATGGATTTTTTTTATCTTGCATATTAAGCTATTTGGTCCTAATGTAGTGAAACATGTATGATCTTTTTTTTTAAATAAATAAATAAGTACAATAATATCAGAAATCATCTCATTAGTTATTCTCCTTATTAAAGCTACAGCTTGCAAAAAATGAATCCTTCAAAATAATTCCATGACGATAGCACACCTGCTTAAACAGAAAGTTAAGAAGGATGTACAATATTTGTTGACACTGCCTCATATAACTGTATAGTGATTTTTGAAGTTTCTATTTTCAGATGATTCCATAAATTTGATTTTATGCTATTCATGGCAGCTGCAATACACTAAAAGATAGTCATGTTTTATAGCATATTGCTCTTTAAATTATAACTGCATTTTTTTCCAAGCATAATTAAACTTTTTTTAGTTGTAGGGAAAACAGGAAATTTATCACTAATATGTGGTTTCATATTACCGTATATACCTGCGTATAAGTCGAGAAATTTGGGACAAAATGAGAGCTTCAAAGTAATGGGGGTCGACTTATACGCGGGGTCTAAAAAAATCGTAAGTCCATAAGTTCTTCCCGTGAGGCAACAGGCAATCCATCCCAAAAGAAATAAAAATGCTGATGCGGTATTAATTACGAAATCGCAACCCTCCGAAAGAAAGAAAAAAAAAAGAAAGAAAGAAAAAACACAGATGTGGTAGAATTACGTAATCGCGACCCTCCGAATTTCTCCGCGCTTTGAAAAGTCTCCTCTCTCCTGGCTTTGCGTATCCACAGCGCAGTCACAGCCGCGCATAGAAAGCTGCGCCCTTCCAACTACCAGTTGATTGTGCTGACCTTCAACGTAACAGAGCCATGTGACAGCCAGTGTTAGGTGTTGCTTGTTCTTAATCGCACGTGTCTCGCTTCTCCTATTATGGGTGACACGGATTGTGTAAAGAAACGGATGTCCTATAACGCAGGATTCAAGTTGAAAGTGGTTTCTTTTGCAGAAAATACTAACAACTGTGCTGCTTCACGTCAATTTGGCATTAACAAAAAACTGATTCGAGATTGGCGTAAAAAAGCGGACTTGGTGAAAATCCCAAAAGGCGCTGCGCCGTGGAACAACATCTTTCCCAGAGCTGGAAAGTGTCTTGAATGATTGGATTGTGGGCTGCAGACAAAATGGTTACATTGTAACATGAACTGGTATACGTCTGCGAGCAATGAAGCTCGCAAAAGAATAAAAGTTTGCAGCCGCAAATAACACTTTTCGTGCCTCACCTGGTTGGTGCACAAGGTTCATGAACCGCTATGGGTTGTGTCTACGCTAGCGCACCAAAATTGCACAAAAGTTACCTCGTGACCTCGAAGCAAAGATAATGGAATTTCAAAAGTATGTAATTCAAAAGAGAAAAGAGACTGCTTTTGAACTTTCCCAAATAGGGAACATGGATGAAACCGCCATGTGTTTTGACCTTCCTGGAAATAAGATGGTGAACCAAAAGGGCGAAAAAAATATCTTGATCAAAACGACTGGCCACGAAAAATCCAGTTTCATGGTTGTTCTTTCCTGTTTGGCCGACGGCAGTAAGCTACTTCCGGTAATTATTTTCAAACGCAA
The DNA here is from genome assembly GCA_039090855.1 of Macrothele yani. Classification (NCBI taxonomy): domain Eukaryota; kingdom Metazoa; phylum Arthropoda; class Arachnida; order Araneae; family Macrothelidae; genus Macrothele; species Macrothele yani. The sequence goes on from CM077004.1 coordinate 49,719,977, forward strand.
AACTCTGCCGAAAAGCGTTGTCTTTCCGTCTGGTGTGCTCGTTTGTGCCCATGAAAAAGGATGGATGAACGAATCCGGAACAATTGACTGGTTAAAAAATGTGTGGAACAAAAGGCCAGGTGCACTTTTGAGGAAACCTTCTCTTTTGGTGTGGAATATGTTTGTTGCACACCGTTGTACAGAAGTGAAAAAAACTGCAGAAAATTCAAAAACAACTCTTGCTGTCATCCCAGGTGGGTTGACATCTGTTCTTCAACCACTAGATGTCTGCCTTAATAAGCCCTTCAAGGACAATGTGCGGAGGTATTGGGCAGATTGGATAAATTCCGATTTGCCGACTGAAACCAAGGGCAGAAATCTAAAGAAGCCGGATATCATTTTGATTGCGCGATGGGTCGAGGATGCTTGGGATGCGATACCTGCGGAAATGGTCGTGAAATCATTCAAGAAATGTTGCATCAGTAACAAACTTGATGGCACAGAGGATGATGAGATTTTTATGAGTGATGATGACAGTGATTCTGATGACACAAGCATAGATGGGAATACTGATGTTTATGATGAAGCGCCGATGACGGAGAAAGACTTTTTTGAACTGTTTGGTGAGTCTGACTCGGAATCGGATTTTGAAGGGTTCCGATGAAGTTTTTGGGTATGCAAATTAAATTTAGTATTATATATATAATTTTTTTCGTTTTCAAATGTTTTTGAATAAATTCATTGACATTTTTTTCTCATTCCGGGATAGACTTATATGCGAGTTTCCGATTTCTTACGATTTTTTCCTCTGAAAGTGGGGGGTCGACTTATATGCGAGTATGTACAGTACTTTTTTTCCTGTCAAAAGCAAAATTTCTAAAATATTATATTTTTCTTAGCCTTACATAGTACACTGAAGAGCAACTGAATTAGAGACAGCTGGCGTTATGCAAATGTGGCACTGTGGGCGGCCCTGTAAACGGAAATGACATGACGTATGCAGCGATCCGATAATATAAGGAGTGATGTGACAGGAATCAGTTAGAGTCGAGCGCAGCATGGGTAAGACTAAGGATCTAAGCGCATTTGATCGTGGGCAAATTGTCAGGGCCCGACGAATAGGTCACTTCATCCCGGAAGTCGTGCAGGCACTGGGATTTTCTTGAGCCACTGTGTCATGGGTGCACCGTGAGTACATCGAATCTGGCAAAACCATCCTTGCAAGGGCCAACTGCCGTGGACAACAGCGCGTGGATGAGCAGGGTCATTGTCGGCTAGCTCACATTGTAACAGCGGATAGACGGGACACAGTGCAAGAAATCACTCGGCAATTTAATGCTGGTGCAGAAAAACATGTAAACAGCCACACCATCCAGAACCGTCTCCTTGCTATGGGGTACAGAAGCCATCGTCCCACGTGGGTACTGCTGCTGACCGCACATCACAGGGTGCAAAGATTAGCATGGGCGCGAGAACATTGCCACTGGACACTAGACATGCGGGAAAATGTTGCCTGGACTGATGAGTCGAGATTCACGTTGGTACATGTGGATGGCAGGATACGAGTACGGTGCAAACCACATAATGCGATGGATCCTGCTTACCAGCAGGGCACTCTTCAAACTGGTGGGGGTGGCATTCTCGTCTGGGGACTGTTTACGTGGACTGAAATGGAACCCTTGGTACATGTGACATCGTCCCTCACAGGTCAACGTTACCGGGATATCCTGGACGACCATTTGCTCCCGTTTGTGCGTCTTCAACATTCCACTGGGGACCTCATCCTGCAGCAAGACAATGCACCGTGCCATCGCTCCTGAATTGTATCCGAATGGTTGGATGAACACTCCACTAACGTGACCTCGCTTCCTTGGCCAGTTAGGCCACCTGACCTCAATCCCATCGAGCACATCTGGGATGCCATCGAGAGAGATGCTCGAGGCTCTGACCCCCCTCCATGAAATCTTCGTGAAGTGTGGGAGCTTGTTCAGGGGTTATGGATCCGTATGGCTTCCCAACGCTTCAGGTGTCTTGTCGAGTCCATGCCGAGACGAATTGCCGCCGTCATAGGGCGAAAGGTGGTGCTACACGTTACTAGACAGGTATCTCTAATTCAATTGCTCTTCAGTGTATTTGCATATGTTTTAAAAAATTATTCACTTTTATTAAATGATTCAGCATGCTTCATTTTAAATATATATTTATATCAGCAAGTTTCACGCTTTTATATGTTAGTTTTTCAAAATGTATCACATGCACGAGACATTTCTCATAATTAATAGCATCATAAAGTTTAGCTTTGTTTCGCATATTCCTTCTGATATTTTCTACTCTTATCATTTACTTTAAAGATGATAACTGCTCATTGGAATTCAACAATTACACACTGGCATGCAAAAATTAAGGACGAGATGGTTTTTCGAATGTAACGTCGTGCAGAAGTGCTCCACATCGACTCAAATCATACCATAAGATCCCCAAGATGTAAGAATATGGGACAAGTGAGCAAAACCGTCCAAACAAGGAATCCAAAGGATACAAAGGCACTTTATTGAAAAGGTAGCTTCGAGCACAACTGGACAGAAGACAGAAACTTCCATGTGACAGGCGGCTGCCAAGAAAAATCCAGTCTTTAGTAGGGGATATGATCACTCCTGACTGCGTTGCAGGATTTACAACATCTGTCCATGCTGAGGACGAGGTTGTCAAGGAGCTGTTGAGGCATCGCGGCCCATTCCTCTTGTAGCGTCAATCGCAGCTGCGGAATCGTTGCTGGCGGCTGGTGACGTGCTGCCAAGCGTCTCCCGAGAAGGTCCCACACGTGTTCGATTGGATTTAGGTCCGGGGACCTTACGGGCCAGTCCATGTGTTGAATATCTTCACTCTCCAACAGCTCTGCAACAGCCACTGTACTATGAGGTGTAGCGTTGTCATCCATGAAGAGGAACTCAAGACCCACAGCACCTCTAAACAGACGCACGTGAGGCAGGAGAACCTCGGTACAATAGCGGACACCAGTGACTGAACCTACTTGGAAGATGTGGAGGTCAGTACAGCTACCAAGCATGATACTACCCAAAACGAGAACTCTGCCACCTCTAAACCGGCCCCTTTCAATGATGTTGGAGGTGTGATTGCGTGTTCCCTGCTCTCTCCAGATGTGTATACGTCCAGAATCGCTCATCAGACTAAATCGGCTCTCATCCGTAAAGAAAACTCGACCCCATTGCTGATGTGTCCAGTTCTTGTGTTCCTGGCACCACAGAAACTGCCATCTCCGATGAACAGGCGTTAATGGCACACACCGTACTGGTCGTTGTGCAAATAGACCACCTTTGTGCAGCCTCCTGGCCATGGTAAAATGCGATAACGGACGTCCAGTTGCCTGTTGCATGTGCCTTGCGATTTTCCCCGCTGTCTGCTGTATGTCTCTTCTCGCCTGTAAGACAATATACCGGTCGTCCGCCGCCGTGGTTGCTCATGGACGACCACTGCTAAACTCTCGGACAACTGTTCCTGTCGTTTGAAATGCTCTCTACGCTCATGAAACGATGCTGTGAGCGATCCCAAACTCCTGGGCCACAGCAGTCACACTTCGACCTTCTTCCAACTTCCCAATGATGCGACCTTGGGTAAAGTATTCTAGATGTTATCTACTGGATTGCCTGTTGGCCATATCACACGGTGGCAGCAACTCGACGTCGTTCAAACCGATGTACACCGTGCAATAACTTTCACCGAATTGCTGAGCGTACACTGCCCATGTGCTTTATACTCCCCCCCCCATCATGCTGCATATATGCGCATGCCCTAGCGTACGGACCCTAGTCTATCTCCTAAGTGGTCTTTCAGTCCGTTCTGTCTGCTCGTTCCGCTGTTATGCTAATTTCTCCTCTTCATCCTTAATTTTTGCACACCAGTGTACTACACTTAAGCTGTTCACACATTTTGCTCAATTCATTAGCTTTTGCACCTTCACTGCTGTTGTGCTACATTTTCAGCAATATTTAACTGTTTTGTTCTAGTCAGCTGGCTACTTATTCATCGTAGTAAAATGTTTTTCACTTGATACAGTCAAACGCACAAATAACGAGCTCACATAATACGAAGTCCTGCATAAATCAAAGCTTTTGTAGATCCCTTGAACTTTGTAGTATTCTCTCTTGTTACTTTAACTGCATATTACAAGGGACCGCATATATATTAATGCATATTACAAGGAATCACATACTACTACGTTCAAAAAGTTCCGCAACTTTTTGAATATTTGCCAAATGTCAGTGAATTATGTTATTTCCCGCTGAGCAAGCGAAGAGCATTATGTGACCGACCAGCCAGAACCAGTTTGATCCAAATCCAACACGTACAGCGTATGTGCGTAGTTCATGATTACAGGCATTCGAGGCTCTCTGTCGCGAGGACAACGGTATCGAATTTTGAACAGCGTTCAAGTGTAAAATTTTGTGTTCTGCTCGAAAAATCTTTCGCTGAGACTTTTCAAATGATTAAGTCAGCGTACGGTAGAGTTTATGAGTGGCATCAACGATTCAAAAACGGGAGACAGAGTATCTAGGATGTTGAGAGGCCCGGACGACCTTCAACATTCACAACGGATGAACAAATCGCCATTGTCAAAGAAATTGTGAAAAATGATTGTTGAAAAACTGTTGCAGTGACTGCAGAAGTTGCCGGCATCTCAGTTGGAAGTTGCCATGCCATTTTAACAGAGAAACTGGGCATGCATCACGTGTGCCAACAAATTGTTCCCAAAAACCTGACACAAGAAAAAATGGATGAGAACATGCAAGTTTGCGGGGATAACATCGATGCAGTGGATTCAGATCTCTATCTCTTGAATCGATTGATCACTGGCGATGAGACTTGGTGCTTTCTGTACAAAGCCGAAACCAACCGACAGTCAAAAATGTGGAAATCACTGTCGTCACCATGACCAAAAAAGTTCAAGGATGACTGCTCAAAAGGAAAGGTCTTGTTAACAGTTTTCTTCGATTGCAAGGGAGTCATACACAAGGAATTCCTTCAACATGGTCATACAGTCACTAAAGAAGAGTACGTCAATGTTCTGAAACGTCTCTGAGAATCAGTGAGATGCAAGCAACCCGATCTTTGGAAGACCAACTTGTGGGTGCTCCATCACGATAATGTGTCGCTTCCTGGTGTCCGATTACCTGTCCAAACATCACATTCCAGTTCTTCCACAACCAGCTTATTCCCCTGATCTCGCCTCCATGTGACTTTTTTCTTTTTCTCCGGATGAAAAATTTTCTTAAGGGGCAATGCTTCTCAGGTTTCGAAGAAGTGCAACGAGCTGCGATTGAGGCACTGGAGGATGTAGCAAAAAAGGCTTGCAATTTGCATTTAAATCTTTGTATGAGCGCTGGCAAAAACACATAGTTGCACAGGGTAACTGCTTCAAAGGAAACACTGCATAAACAGGTATTAATCTGTACTCATTCTTTTTTAACATAAAAAGTTCTGGAACTTTTTGAACATAGTAATATATTGAAGTTCATCATGGTTATCTGCAAACAAAATAAGAGGTATTCACCCAATTTTGACCTCTCCCTCTTTCACTGGAAAACTGCGAAGGAATTACCTGCTGTTGATAACACTTCATGGTTCCCCTTACAGAGAAGTCAGTTTGCATGGAGACAAGAATGTTTCAGTTGCTTTTTTTATTACCTCCCACTACCAATACATACATTTCCGGGCAAATACTATCTTTCATCGGCTCCCCTCACCACCTTTCAATAACTTAGCCTCTGATTAGAAAATCTTAGTCTCACTTTTGCATCTGGAAACATCTCAACCACCACACTAAATGAATGAAGATGAAAAGCATGTAAAACAGCTATCATGACAAGCACAAAAATAAGAACAACTGACTTATATTTCCAATGTAATGTGCAAACAGCAAACCAAATGCAACTGGAGAAATTTCAAACTTTGGCAGTTACTTTCATTTTTACTTTCGTTAAATGTTTTGCTTATGGCATAGATCTTACTCTCTTTTTTTATTTACTAGCTATGGTTTTTCATTAACAACCATTATTTACTGTCAATTAATTGATAAACAGTTTCTGGTTAACTTGTTTTAACCTGACATAATGTAAGATGCCAAAAATATCCCTTTTTTTATAATAGCCCTTTTTTTATTTTTTTATATATCTAGTTACAATGAAGTTCACATATATCAAATGCTTTTAACTCTCCCTTCAAATTTGTTATATACAGATTCAACTGTAATAACAGTTAACAGCACAGTTATGTAAGCAATAACAGTGGGGCAGCCTGTTAATGTTGGATGCCATATGAACTAAGACACAACTGTGTGTGATGCAGTGGCACAATTTCAGATTTTGGGGTCTGAGGTAGAGTTCGAGTTGGGATCTCTACCACTTGAAAAAATATGACAAAATTAAAACATCTAGACTTAGAAGTAAATTACTGAGTATTGTGAAATAACTTATATGTATAGGGTGTTAAAAAATCACATACAAAAGGGATTAAAAATAAGAATTTCTCTATCAAATCCTGTGAAGACTCAAAAGCATCATTATCCCTGCAGCCAGCAGCGGATTGGCCCATCGGGATGGTGGGATATTTCCTGGTGGACCACTCAAGAAATGGCCTACTTTCTCATATGCTCTTTGTCTGGATTGTTTGGAAAGAACGAATAATTATTTTGGTACTTGTGAATAAGAATCGCTAACTTTACTTGAGCTTTATATTTTTTGTCTAAAACGTTATTGTCTTACAAAAAAATTGGCATTTCCTCCTATCTATATATGCATATATGTTGGGCGTTTGCCCTACAACAGAAAGCAAAATTCCCTCTACTTCAGTGAAAAATTTGCCGCTGGACTGAGCAAGTTGTTATAAATAAGTTAAGCTAACTATGGTTAAGCGTAAGTCGTGGGACTTGGAGCCAAAGGGTCATTGGTAGGCCCTATCTTCCTTTTGTAATCTTGAAAGAGGCACTAGCAACAATTTTGATGGTCAATCATCCCCACTCCTTTATCCACGTACAGGCATATAGCACAAAGCAATTCTCCGGAAGAGATGCTTCGAAATCCGTGTCCCATCCACGTTATTCTTAAAAGAAACAATAATTTATTGGTGCTAGTTCATGATCAAAACGGTAGTTCACAAGTCAAAATAATGGGTAGACTTTAAAAAGGCATCTATTCAAGGAGGTGGTACAAATATTGTTGCGCAGTAGACTATCAGTGATCAAATAAATATAATTATCTGGTACAACACCCTGTTTTGAACATGGTTTGATATGCTACATTCAATCATGAGTGGATTTTTAAAATTCCTTAATCCTTAAATTGCTGTTCAAATTTATTCAGGACTTAATTAGGTTTACAATGCACATTTCAACAGTTCTCTTTCATTCAGGAGCTAATGGAATTTTTTTTTACATGAAAATTTATGGAGTGTTTCCCTGTGGGTACGTGTGTTTAGGTAGTGGACCACAAGACTAATATTCTCGGCCTGGTTTCATCAACCCAATCCGCCCCTGCCTGCAGCCCATCAAATCACATGGAACTACTACAAATGGAATGAAAACATGGTGCATCCTGTTCTCTTTTAAGGGGTTCTGAACAGCTGATGAAGTGCATTTTTATTCTTCACACCCAAATCTCCAATAAAAGACCAGCCCTAATCATTACGACTGTAGTCTGGTGATCAATGTGAAATGACTTTTCACTTCATAGAAAATTTATTGTGCACAGCTTTAAAATTGCTTTCCTTCATGAAGCATTAATAATTGTCAAGTCATACGGTAAAACATTAAAACTGCTATTAAAGCAGAATCATCCATAGAAGTAGGAGCATGTTTGAAAAATGTTCAATACCAATGACATGCATCATATTTTCTTTAAGCCTGCATTAGCAATTTAGCAATATAAAATCCTTAAATGCAAATTAAAAATTACAAATAATCCACAAGTGATTTTAAAGCTACTAGAAATACAGGATTCACTAAACATTTGAATGACTTAGGAAAACTTGCAAATGTTTGGGAGTTTGAGGCAGGGGTGGATCCAGAAGTTTACCTGGGGGTTGGGGGCGCTTCGGTCTAAAAAAAAATTTTGATAGGGAGACAGACTTTGTAGAAGGGACACACACACAGCAACAACAACAAAACTGGAAGAGCTGCCCTTCTCTTGAACACCACGTTTTAAGAACTTTTTCCATCAAAAAACTGCGCTAAATTTTTAAATCATAAATCGAAAAAAAAAAAAAAACTTAAAATCAGCACTATCTTCCTGGCATTCAGTTGCCTACTTTGGGAGGAAACAAGCTCTGTCCTTTTTAAATATCGAATCTGGATGGAATCTTCCAAAATAAATTTGAGCTTTTCTATTCGGGCGGCTTAATTTAATAAAAAATTCCAGCTGGAATCATCTACCCATTTCTAAGTAATATGAACAATAATTCCTCTTTAAAATAGAAGTATTACATCCAACAAAGCATACTCTTTGCTTTTCATAATAATTTTTTTCTCTTCTTTCTCTCTCTCTCTCTCTCTCCAAATTTAAAACAAAATATTTAGTCTAAAAATGTACATAAATGTTTTTAAGTTTTTAAAAACTTTTACAAAAATCTGCAATTACTATAATTTTACAAAAATAAATACATTATTTATAATCTTGGCCATTCACAAACGAAAATTGTATTGGGGGGAGGGGTAATCACACTACTCGCCCCCTACACTACTGATTTGAGGCCACCAAAAAATTTAGTTAAACTTATGCTCATCCAACTCGATGCAATTCTCACCACCTTCGAGCTTTTACCGTCACATTAATTATATTATTTTTAGTTCTCATTCTACACTGTTAAACCTTCTTTTATGTTCTACCTCTTCTTTATTTTTTATCTTTTCTTCATTTTCTTTTCGACGGCCTCAAAATCATGTCACCTTCGAATGTAGCCCACCTAAGCCCATTGGTAAATATGATCCTGTGTAGTGGAAACTTGAAACCCCACGTTCCACTAAAGATCATAATGTGCACTGATAATTTTTCCCTTGGCTTTCTACAAATCTGTCAATACTAAAATGAAGTGTAGCTGAAATTGGTAGTATTTCAAGCTTCTTTTGCAGCACTGGCACTCTTAAAACATGCCAATTGCCCTCTACCAATTTTTTAAAACTCAGGGTTGAAAAATAGGAATATATGATGTTGATACATAGTTAGGATATCATCGAAAGATGGGGGGGGGCTGAGTTTTCAAGGCCTGGAGGCAGATGGCTTTTCTGCCTCATACTAGTTACTGCTATTGATTAGAAAGCTACTTTTTAAAAGTAGCTAGCTACTTTTTTTATAAAAGTAGTGACTTTTGCTACTTCTTAGCTACTTTTATCTTTCTAAGAAGTAGCTAGATACACTACTTTTTTCATAAAAGTAGTGACTTTCGCTACTTCTTAGCTACTTTTATCTTTCTAAGAAGTAGCTAGATACACTACTTTTTTCATAAAAGTAGTGACTTTTGCTACTTCTTAGCTACTTTTTTTAACTTTTGGTTAAGTTAAAGGAACAAATTCTGAGGATGATCTTTATAGGAACCGTCTTACATATATAGCATTGAAAGCTAAATACCAAGGCAACTTGCACAAATAATTTAATTCTAGTTCCACTTGAAGAAACATTAGTAAATCTTCCTTTTCTCTGAGTTCCTTTGGTGTTTTACAGATGTTTCTGTATTTATTTAATTCCAGTTCCATTTGACTAAAAAAAAATCCAGTGGCTTTAAACATCTATAAAAAACCAAAAGAATTCAGAGGAAAGGAAGATTAACTAAAGATTCTTCAAGTGGAACTAGAATTAAATAAATATATAAGGGTAAAGCTTTGAGTAAATGATTTAATACAATTAATTTAACTTTACATTTACCTCTTAGCTCTGATTGTCACATGTAGCCTATTTTAAGATATATTAATCCCAAAATTGCAGATTTTTAAGGCTTAAAATATGTAAAAATGCCAATAAAAGGTGTATATTTTGAAGACTAGATATTAAGTTACCATGACCCCACTGGAAAGGCTAGTCCATCATCTGGGTTTTCATAGCTTTCTGTACATACCACTCTTGTCTACTAAGCTGCCTCGGTTGCTTAGTGATCTGAGGCACGAGTGTCAGATCAATTGTCTCAGATAGGACTGTGCTTGAGTCCTGAATGACGCAGGAGTTAGTGGTGTATTTGTCTGATGGCACTAGTTCTCTCCCTTCCCTGGAACCAGAGCCCTAAATAGTGTAAAACAGCTGCTAATAGCCCTTAGAGTTGCTCATGGTTGCCATTAAACCCCAAAACAAGACAAAGCAAAAAACCTGGTCTGCAAATGAAAGCACTGCAGTTTCTCAGTGGATTTCTAGGAGGATATTGCATTTCAAAGTGTAAAATGCATTAAAAACATACTGCTGTACCAAAAGTAAACGGGGAAGAAAATTATTTTGTTCTCTTCCTAATAGCGATATAATAAAGCATCATCACATAACAATTCTTAATTACACAGCTTGTAAGTGGCTAAAAAAAATTCCTTCACATTTAGTGAGATGAAAAACTTGCATCTACATTTCCACAAATGTGTTTGTGGGCAAAGTTTCACTGTTTTTGTATTGTCTTTTTAAGTAGCAAATATATATGTTCAAAAGGCAAATGAAAACACTGCAGTTTCTCAGTGGATTTCTAGGAGGATATTGCATTTCAAAGTGTAAAATGCATTAAAAACATACTGTTGTACAAAAAGTAAACGGGGAAGATAATTATTTCGTTCTCTTCCCAAAAGCGATATAATAAAGCTTCATCACATAACAATTCTTAATTACACAGCTTGAAAGTGGCTAAAAAAAATTCCTTCACATTTAGTGAGATGAAAAACTTGCATCTACATTTCCACAAATGTGTTTGTGGGTAAAGTTTCACTGTTTTTGTATAGTCTTTTTAAGTAGCAAATATATATGTTCAAAAGGCAATGTGTATAAAGTAAAAAAATTGTTAATGGTTTGTGCATGTGTGATTCACAATTAAGAAGTCAAATAACATGATTGGGCACAAGTCACACTCAATGTTCAGCCAGGAAATTTGAAAATGTCATGTGATAAGAATATTTATTTAACTTTTTCTTTTGAAAGTAACATGATTTGTAGCGTTAACTTTCCGTTTCAAGCTACTTTATTTTGTAGCATGCTACTTCTGATCATTGGTTACTTCCCTGATGTGATGTAAATGAATCACTCACCTTCTGTGGTACATAAAACAACAATAAAGCCACAGAGGAGAAGATACAGAGGTACAACTTGTGATTTTTATTAGGGTGCCTGTGGATGAACCTCAAACTACTTTAGCATTTGTCACGTGATACCATACCAGAGGTTATAAAAGCTGAGTGTGGAGAGAGTTGTTAGTCTTGAGAAAATGTTAAGAGCAGCTCAACTTTCGTGGCTAAGGTTACAGAGTATTAGTTCCATGTTCATCCACTGGCATGCTGTTCAACTTAAATTTTGATTTCCACTAGCCTCAATGAGAGATTTACCATTGGGTCTCTTTCTTTGTGAACAAAGCACTCCACATCAACAGAAAAAAAGGGGAAAATGTAATCTGGTATCAAGAAAGTATCAGTCACTCGGTGCTAGAATGCAGACACCAAAACTGCTATGGCATCCACTTGCAGCAGAGGACTGAATAGTTAATCAAACATCTGCAGGAAAGCCACAGAGTTTATTTAACATATAAATACACTGTTCCTTATTTATGAGATTGTACAGCAACAATTTTAGGGATCACAACACTATATAGCTTTAAAAATAGTTGAAATAGTGACCAGCTCAACCAAAAAAAGTGACTAACTTGGGAAAAATAGTGACCACAAACAAACAATTATTTGAAATATATTACAAAACACAGGCAACACAAAAACATTAAACAACAAATTATACAAGTTTTTAATTTTTTAATAAAATAACCCCTACCAAATTTGGCCAGATATTACCATCATTGAAATTAATGATTTTGCAAAAGCCAATAACACATTTTTTGAAACTGATTGAAGAACTTAACAATCTGAGTGGTAACTGCAGAAGAATCACAAATATGCAGTACAAGCATACCTGCTTTTAGGTTCATTTCATTAATTTCAACTTGGATTATGGATGGGGTATGGCCTTCTTTATGACTGTTTAATGGTTACAAACATTAATGATTATAATTTCGCAGATATCAGAACAAACAATAGTTCACAAGAAAACGTAATAATTACATACAAAGTTTGACAATCTGATCAGTTGGGAACCTAAAACGCCAACCTAACTTCATTTTGGTTTCTTATAAAAAAAAAGAAGTAACAAGGCTTGAACGTCTCTTTTGAAGCCTCTTTTCCAAAGTATCAGCTCTGTTTTGGTGCTGATCTTTGTCTTCTCTGACCTTCTGGACACTTTCAATCATGGCTTGTGCCAGATGAACTTCCTTAAAGTCTTTCTTTTTTCTGTATTGCTTCTTTTAGTTGTTTATTTGCTTCTTCAAATAGTTGGTCTCCCACTTCTTTTTTCCTACGAGCTTCTTTGCGAGCACTCTTCAATCTCTCTTCAAGTTCCTTTATGTCTGCTTTCTGTTTTTTCATATCTTCATGTTTCTCCCTTTCGGCAGCATGCCGCTTATGCTCTTCCTCATCCTTTTTCTGTTCTTCGTAAAGTTTTCTCTTCTTTTCCTCGCAGTATTCGTTATAGTGCTTGTATGCAGTGTGAGCAAGACCAAGAAGGTGTTTCGAAATAGGAACATTAGCTGGCTTGTTTTCAAAAGCTTTCAAACTATATACAACATTTAGTCTGGCATCGAGTTTTCTCTCGCTCATATTTGCCCTCTCTTCAGTTAAAATTCAAGAATAAAGCGAAAACCCTCTTTCCACATCTGCACTTCCGTGAGACACACAGAGACACATTTTAACGAAATGCTGCAATGTGGGATACTTGTCCGTCCCACTTGAGTTTTTGAGCTGGAAGATAGTATGCCAGTAATGGTCTATTTGCAGATCAGGAGGGGAAGGTGGAAGAGATTCAATATGCAGTAGCTTCCACTCATCTGTCAAAATATCGACATTGATATTTCCAGAAAAATGATTTACAAGTTCAGTAATATCATCCAAACTTATCCCCTGCTTTCTTTCTGAGGGCTGTAGGAATTTGAAGTGTTTCAGAATTCGATCTAATTTTTTTACAATATATCTACCACATGCTACATAATGTTTCAAAACATTTAACTTAAATTCCATCTGATCCCTTGCACTTACTTTGTCAAGTTTGGTTTGAACAGAACTTTCACAATTAATGTCATTTGATAGGAGCAGATTGCACTTATCGAAAGCATTTTCTACCAGAGTATGGCCCTCAACAACAGAATTGATGCTCTCCATCTTATATACACGTCCCATTACGGTAAAAAGTAAGGTGTCCATCTCACTGTACAAAATATGTATTAATGGCTCTTGTCTTTCGAAAAGTGAAGTGAATTTCTGAAACAGCTGAGTACTTGAAACAATATACAACATTTCTGCTTTCATTGTAGGTTTCTTTAGATAAGAAACTATCTTCTTGTAAGAAGCACTATATACCACTGACTTTTGTCGTGGAATGTGCTTCAAAAAATAGTTCACTACAGCTGCCCACTGTTCAAGGATTCTCTTCACAGCAGGTTCAAGTGTCAACCAACGTGACGGCACATGCTTAATGAAGCTTAATACACATGCTTGTTTCAGGACTGCTTTCAAATCTTGAACTTTGGGAAACTCTTCTCAACGAGAAGACCAACCATGAAAGTAGTAATAGACAGCAATTACCAAATCAGAAACATCACACCCAAAGACCTCCAAACCCTTCAAAAATGCATTGTTTATGTTATGTAAGTTGCACGTTCCCACTGACAGCAGACCTTTTCCTCTATCAGCAATCAGTTCTTCATTGATCAGACGAAAAACCTTTTGGTTCACTACTGGTTCATCACTACCTATCATAACAAGTTGTTTAGTACTGAGGGAACCCTGATCAAGAGCTTTACAAATAAAAGATTTCAAAACAGCAGCTTTTGCACTTCCTATAAAAAAGGTCTGAAGGTGTTGAGTAACTATTTCACCCCTAGTAGCCGACCAATATTTTATGGTGATCTATAGTTCTTTCTTGCCCTTACTGTTTGTTGTTTCGTCGAACTGGACTGAATAAAATTGTATTTGTGCTTCAGAGAGCATCAGATTTCTAAAGTATGGTCCCAACGCATCACTAATTAAATACGGCACCTTAGTTGGAGACAGGGAAAATCCTTCTGGCACACCCCCAGAAAGCATGGCTTGAAAAGTAGAAACAATATTTTTGTTTGAAATAGCAGGGTAATTGTTTGCAACCACTGTCATGGTCCAGATGAGCTCTGCTTTAGAGGCTTCATCTGTGACACTGTACCATTGGACAACTGAAGGACGTGATTGTGTTAACTCTGATGAGCCTCCAGAAGTTGCTGATGATGTTGAGCTTGAAACTTTTGATGTTGATAGATCTGGATTTGATGGTCCAGAAGCTGGAAGGTTATTAATATTGTCTTGCTTAACACTTAACTTCAGCTGTAAATGGTCAAGTTTAATTTTTACGTTTTCACAATGTTTCTTTCCTTTATAATGTTGAGCAACTGATTGAAATCCTTTTGTAACACTCACAGTAACCTCGCACACTAGGCACCGTAGTTGGGATTCACTTTCTTTCCTTGCCCATTTTGAAAACAAATGTCCATTTTCATCAATTTTCTGCAACCACTCGCTCCTAAAATGACACTTCCCCATAATGTCAGCTAAAAATGGGATGTACAATGCTCTACCTAAAAAGAAAATTAATGTTAAAAAAATATTTGATGACTATTTTATTATTAATTATATAATATATAAAAAAAATTAGGAAAATGTGGAAAGGAAGGGGGGAAAAGGAGCTAGAAAAGAGAGATCCTCAGATTATATAAAATGCCATATAACAAATTTTAAACAGGTGACTTAAATCTTTCATCATTGGATCAGTTCATAGTAACATTAGGTAAGAGGACATTGATATAAAATAATGTGAATAATAAATTCACATTCATACCTAAGAGCTGAGCTGTTGTCTTCTTGCAATACTGTACATTCTGGGCTCGTCAGACTGAAGAATTGAGATGTAAGAGATTAAATGAGAGGAATTAATGGGTGCTTTAAGAGAAAACTGAAATTACAAATTAAAAGCCAGAAAAGTGACTTACTTACTATGAGGACTGCATACTGTAACTGATGATGAGAAAAAGTAACTAAAAGTAACTTTTTCTATAAAAAAGTAACTTTTAGTAACTCCGTTCAAAAAAAGTAACAAATAGTTCAATTAGGTACCTGTTGTGATCCCAACAATTTCTTTCTTTTAGATAATTCCGGGCTGCGCCTCTAGGCTCGCTACGCTCGTTTCCAGAGTAGCGCTTGGGGCCCTGCAGCCTGATCTCCAAGTATATCACATGAAACAAAAACTGGAAAATTCATATAAATTTCAATTTTTATTGCATGTAGCAAATAAGGCTTGTTATTCCAAAATTTCAGAGTTTTTTTTACTGTCGTTAATTTTTGGAAAGTCGGACTTATGTCGTTTGAACTTATAGCACTTACTAAATTTACCACTAAGGAAAACAAAAGCGGTCCAAAAAGCATTTCCGTAAACCGTATCCTTATGTTAAACCGTTAAGGTGGAGGTCAAGTAATTTTGCTTCCTATACTTCCAATGTTCCAATGGAAAAACTTTTGTACACATTTCCTTCACAATTATTGTGTTCCCAAGGATGAAAATTTGAACATCAATTAAAATAACTTCATATTATAACTTGGAATACTTAATATTTTCTGAAACATAACCATAATTATATAAAAAATCAATAACTTTTCCTTTGGTGGTGTTGGAACCAGAAAAAAGATGGTGCAACCTGTACTTTGATGACATCAGCAGACAAACAAATGTTGGATTGCATAATTATGGTTATGTTTTAGAAAATATTAAGTATTCCAAGTTTTAAAATGAAGCTATTTTAATCGATGTTCAAATTTTCATCCTTGTGAATGCATTAATTGTCCAGAAAAAAAATGGCGCGACCTGTACTTTGATGACGTCAGTAGACAAACAAATGTTGGATTGCATAATTATGGTTATGTTTTAGAAAATATTAAGTATTCTAAGTTATAAAATGAAGCTATTTTAATCGATGTTCAAATTTTCATCCTTGGGAACACATTAATTGTGAAGAAAATGTGTACAGAAGTTTTTCCATTGGAAGTATAGGAAGCAAATTTACTTTACGTCCACCTTAAACAACTGAGATAGCTTTACCATCAAAACATATGCATAACAAATTCTCTGCATCACCATGGCAGCAGGTCACAGGACCAGCACGTTCCTCTCTGGTTATCATGAAGACCCGTTCGTTTCTTTCCTTTGTGTCTTTAAAAATGCTTAAAAATCAGAAAATGACTTTTTCTTATTTCTTTTTTTCAAAAAAGGGATGATAGTTGTAAGTTTATGCTGTAAAAATTGCAATGCGTTATGATTTATAGTTTGCCATATATCCGTTTTTTTAAATGAATCCCACCGCGAAATAGAGAATTTTGTGAATTTTAAAAATTTAATTTCTCGTAAACTAAATCAAATTTCAAAAAAAGGGCGACAAAGTGCAAAAATTCGGTAATGGCACTACATGCCTACAAAGTTTCGTGGTTCTGTTGCTGTTAACGTGTCTGGAACGTGACCTGATAGCACTTTTTTGCTTACCTTAACTTTGAAATACAGCTCTTGAAGTACCGCTAGAATCGAAAAACGGTTTATTTCAGTGTGTTCTCCAAACAATTCTCTACAAACGATGTAAATTTCATATTTTTGTGTTCAATACGTTTTGTGCTGCGAGCTCGGACAGAAAGAGTGTCGCAAAATTTCTAAAAAGGGCAGCAGCAGCGGCGGCGGTGGCAGTTACTTTTTTATAGAATAAAGAGAAAGTTTAATTTCAGTTCAATGTTCAGCAACTTTAGAATTCCTTTTTTCACAGTTTGTGAACCACTGTGATGAGATGTATGCTAAAATTTAGTACAAAATTAATTATATGCTTACAGTTCCTATAACAAATTAATTTTTGCTATATTGCTGGGAGCTACAATGTATTTTTATTACTAAGATTAAAAAGTGAATTGAATCATGAGTATGAAACAAACTGTTCCACATATGGCAGTAAAATGCTCAAAATAATTACTGTGAAAAATATTTTTCCAAATAAAAGTACTAAAAACCAACAGATCTAATACATTTCTTTCACATATCATATAATATGAAATTGAAAAAAGATGGCTCACATGCTAGTAAACATGCATTTCTGAAGAATGGAAGACAAAAATATAGTCATTATAAATATTATGATAAAAAGAGAAATACTGCTTCGTTATGATTTTGTAAGTTCTATTCCTCACATCTGCATCTATAGTTAGCCTGAGGTGGTTAGATATTGCTCTTTATAAAGGGAGATTGATAATGTACACTATTGCATATAAAGATTTTTACACTACTGGTTTTTCACTTTTCCTCGAGTCCAAAAATCTTATATATAACAATATTATATAAGACCATCTCATACCTAATAATTCTTAAGTACAGATTCAAACATGAGAAGCAGACCTTAAGAAAATGCAAAGCAGCAATGTTGCTCTTTCCATCATAAGGTTGATATTATCCATGCATATATCCAATCATGATGGGAACTCCTTCAATGATGACAATGAAAGATTTTAATAGTTAATTGTGTTTGGCATAGAAATGCCACTGCTGACTTTTATTCATGTAGGTTACTCCCCATAAAACTTAAAAATTGTATTGCCCTAGAGCAGAAATTGAATCTGCATCTCCCAAGTTCTCTCCTTGCATGCTGCCAAAGTGGAAGCACAGCCCCCCCCTCAATAAAAGAACAAAAATTTCAACATTCTGGATTTTTATGCTGGCTAAATAAAACTACACCGAAGCACCTTTTTTTTTTTTTTACTGCTTAAGCTTGTCAAATTATTCAAGTAACTTTTGGAGCTCTTGACGACACCTTTTTCATTCAATCGAATTGATAGTAATATAATAAGGAGTCCTCTTTTTTCAAGTTCCTGCAGCTGCCACAGCATGCAGCTACATCACTCAGGAAACAATGCATTTTGAAGAGCAATGGGAACTATTTATATATATTATCCACACGAAAAATGGAAAATGAGCATATGTACCTTGAAAACGAATTTTTCATTAATTTAAAAAAAAAAAAAAAAAACTTTTGGGAAAGATTTACGCACAAATTTCAATGAGGATGTAGCACGATAAGCCATTGAGCAGTTTGTAAGTGAAGTGGCAACAGTCCGTGCAAGTAAGTTCCTGAAGGACAAACATGGCTGGCTGTCCTGCAGTTAGTTAGTAAAGTGCGACCATTAGCGGTCAGTGTTTACAAATATTTGAAAAGCCAACATGCCTAGATTTTGGGCCATTATTAATTACGGTAGTATCGAGACAGAAAGTTCTTTTTTAGACTGCCAGCTGCTGTCTCTAAAGGTAGTACTAAAAATATTCACTTATCTGCCAAACAAAGGGAGATCACTTCCCAGAGCTTAAGAAACAATTTTTGATTGAAGAGTTACTCTTCAAAGGCAGAAAACCATTTAAAGGTTAGTTTTATCCCAAAATCAGTGATTTCTGGTAAGGCAGAGAACCTATCTTTTACTTGTTCAAATGCTGTTGGCGAGCAGTGCATGCACTTATTGGGCCAGGTGTTTCGCTCGTTGATTCCAAGTTTTCAAGTTGAATTAAAAAGTGTTGGCTGTTTTTTGAGTAGGTTTTATTGCTACTATTTCTTATAGAACACCTTTTTGAGTATGTCTCTAAGTCAAAATTTTTCTTAAATCAACACTTCAGTACCCAATCGGAACTTCTGTGCACATGGGTTTTCAAGGGATTTCTATTCAGAAGGTTTCCTGGTTGATCTAGGGTAGGTGTTGAAACTTTTTATAGAGCTAAAATTGTTAGCCAACCTGATTTTTAGTCTAGATTTTCTTTTTTTTAGGAGAGCTTGAGCACACCGACCCCAACCAACGCTTTTTTTTTTTTTTTTTTTTTTTTTTGCGAGTTTTTGGCTTTCCACTTAGTATTTTCACTTTTGAGGTTATTTGGCTGTCGATGTTGGGGGGGGGGGGGTTACTCTACTGGTTTGTCATACATACATACATATCACTAAGCTGTTCTCTGAGATTCAGAGGTTAGCTCCAAAAAGAAATACAAAAAAGAAATACAAACTACCAGATATTTTTACTTACTGTTGTCGTATCAAACTTCTCCATTTACCGCAATCTTGACACACAACTCGGGCTTCACTGACATCCATTACACGCCGTACACAAGATCTTTTATACTTCATACTCATAATCTTTTTCTCATGCAGACATTCCTGAATCTGATCCACCCATGTCTTCCTTAGCCTTCCTCTGCCTTTCTTTCCTGCCACTTGGGCTAAAAAGATTTTCTTAGTAAGCATCTCATCCCTCATTCTTTCAACATCACCAAACCACCAAAGCAGATTGGTCTCCACCTTGCTAACAGCATTTTGCTTCACATGACACAACTACAACACATCTTCATTCCTCACACAATCAGACCATTCTATATATTTCCTCCCCCAAATCACCGATGGTTTCATTTTTAGTACACCTGGATTTTAATCTGGAGCTGAAGCACACTTATGCGGGGAAATGCAAATAATGGCTAAAATTATTGTCTAAATAAAATTATTTTTGGCGTCTAGGTTTGTTTACAGACCGGGATTATACTGCTAAATTTATTTAGGGATAAACAAATTAGGGCGCCAATCCCAGCAAAATTACTGTATTTTTTAACACAATTTTACATGAAAAACCAGATTTTGCTCTAAATTTTTCTATGTTTCGGAAATCGCTTCCCAGAGCTTAGGAAAACACTTTTTTATTGAAGAGTTACTAATTGTTCACTAATTAGTGATCCCACTAAATTACCATGTAAAAGAATATCCAAGATGAGAAATTGTTACATGCTTCGAGACTTTTATATGCCTGGAACTGTTCTGCGGCAAAGGTACTTTGACTAAAGATGAAGTAATGGAAAATATTTACTATTTGTACTTCCGGAAAACTTTTCATGTCACCTTAAAAGATACTTGCATTCTGCACATAGAGATTTTTCCCTTCAATCTCCTTAATTTTCTATAAATACTGCATTTTGTACTTGAAAGTTAAACTTTCAAAGTAAGACGCCATCATTTCAAAGGAGACTGGCTGTCCTTCACTTTCATTACTAAGGCTTGTTGCCGTGCTGAAAGTCATGTGTCTGCTACATCTTCATTACCTTCTGTTGAAGTCCCATAATTTTCCTTTTTCTCTGAG
Source organism: Macrothele yani (assembly GCA_039090855.1). Classification (NCBI taxonomy): domain Eukaryota; kingdom Metazoa; phylum Arthropoda; class Arachnida; order Araneae; family Macrothelidae; genus Macrothele; species Macrothele yani. Next base: position 49,740,444 of record CM077004.1, read on the forward strand.
TTTTTGTTTTTTAGCAGACATTTTTCATTTTTTGTTGACTGTGAAGGCTCATTCTCAATACTTTGAATCCAGTTCTACAAAGTCTATTGACACTGAATGCAATATGAATTATGTTGCCAGATTCCACTTAAAGATACTGTTCATGCTAAATAAAAGCTATAGCCTATACTTCCTGAATACCAGTTGACAGAAGCACCGCAACACTTGTACAAGATATCAGTGGGTGAAATGAACACGATTTATCAAATTCCACAAGATTGCCATAAAAAATATATATATATACAGGACAACAGCACGGCAAATGGAGCACAGAATTAAAGAACACACAACTGCTGCTGAAGAAGGAGCTCAAAACAGTGAAATAGTCAAACACATGAAAATATGCAAATGCAAACCAATTTGGAACAATATATAATATATTTTGGATTATGAACTTCAAAACAATAGGAGACTTGAAATGAAACTCGTTTTATTTGGCTATTTCCTGTTTTGGTTAAAATTCTGTGTTTTTAGAATTCCTTTTCTATGGAATTTCACTAGAGGAAAAAAAATATATATATATTTAGTGAATTTTTGGAGATAACTCATCTCCTTCCATCAAGCTTATTCAGAGGAATTACCCATATGAGATTTATTAAAGATACTACATATAATCAGGGATCAAATATCCACTAACGAATCTCAAAAACCACAAGTCCTATTTTTAAGGAATTATTTAATAACATCAACTAGCATTCAGGAAGCATCACAGGCTGCAAATTTTATTTGGCAAGGACATTATTTTAAGTAGAATCTGGCAATCTATTTCAAATTGCATTCAGTATCAACTTTCAACCATATATACTGATAGACTGCACATGGCATCAAAATCTCTGGCTCCAAAATCAAAAGCCACAAAATCATGTATCAAAAAGATGGGTCACACATGCTGTGCTCATGGTTGGTCTGAGCGATTTAGTAAAGGAAGTTCTATAACTTTTCATGGGTAAGAAACGAATTAAATACCTAAATAGGTTCTTTGGATGCTTTATAATAATTTAACTATAGCACTTTGGTGTCATCTTACAATTTAAGGCTAAACACTCTTTTTTTAAGGTGACCAACAGGTGTGAGACACCAGATAGTTTTAGTTTTTGATGTATTTATAGCATGAATTTTGTGTTTTACTTTATGATTTCTGCTTTAACAGTTTTCTGAAAGACAAAAGGTGTTTACTTAACAAGTATAGTATTTGGCACAACATCATTTCAGTAAGTATGTTTTTAGTTCATCAGAAAGCTTGTCGGTTTGGCATATAGCGATTCAAAGTTTGCATAAGTTTTCATTAGAGTAGCAAGTGCAACCATTCCACTTTTTGGGCCTGTTTTTCATATTTCCCAATAATTATTACAGTGAGGCAGAAATAGTCAATAAGGTTCAATTACTTAACCAGAAAACTTGTGGTTATTGACATAAAAATATAGTAACTTAAGAAAAAAACAAAAAACCGGAATGCATGTTTCAGATTCTTTGCAAATGCTCATCACATTATAAATAACGAAATGTAAACAACTCGATCTGTGTTCATGTATATCTCTCATAAGTAAACTTACCTTGAAGAGTTTTCACTATATATGAGTTTACACATAATGCACTGAAAATACTGAAGTTCTGCAGCATAAATTAGTAACCATAACAACCATTTTTACATGGAATTTCGAGTACAAACAAACGAATTCATACGAAACTTGCGACCACTTTTTGATCTATTTACTTCTAAACGATTGCAATAAAATTTTGATTGAGGTAGTTTTCTCAACGAGTATATCCTTATATACAATATTCCTAAAACCCACAGTTTAAATGTACACAATTTACTAATTCCTAATCCTTTAAAATGGCTTACCAACTCATAGGAAAACATTGCAATTAAAAGGCATGCAACCACTTCTGACTCATGTCACATGATCTGATGCCACTCATGTTGGGACCACGGTGGCTCTGATGCAGCTATTGCCAGTGCGCAGTCCATTAGTATATATGGTCGAAGGTGTCAACAAACTTTAAGAACTGGATTCAAAGCATTGAGAATGAGAGTCTACAAAAGGCAGAAACAAATGCTAAAAAACACAACTTCATAGAAAAACAAGAATTTAGAGACTTCTTTCTTCAGCTGAATGTAATTCAACAAAAAATACAGTTGCAAAGACTGGAAATCAAATTATTTGTAACATATGTCAAGAAAAACATCAAAATATATCTACCCAAAAAATAAATCATAAATAAATAAAATACATACCTAGACCTTCAAAAGCCCCTCCAACCAACCCTTGCATGGTAACTTCTGTTCCTGGTGGAGCAGCAATGCTGGCATATGAAGCCATGGCAGAGTAGAAGGCTCCAAATGTTAGTCCTTGAAGAAGTTCAATAGGAAGAACCCACCATGGATTGCTGAGGTAAGAATATGCAATAAACCGAACACCAAAGGAGAGAAGAGTTATTGTCAAGGTATACGAATGGCCTATTTTTCCTATCAGCCAGCCAGAGATGAAGAAAAATGGCAGTTCTCCAATGCACTGCATTCCAGATGCAAAGCCAAGTAGATCATCGGTTGCTCCTAAGCTCTTTAAATGCAAAAACAAAAAAGACCAAAGTAGAGCTGTGAATGCTCCAATGATGAATACTGCAGCAATGAATAATATAACATTTGGCTTAGCCAAAAGGGAACCCACATCCTTCAGTATGCTTTTGGACATCTTCACATTATCCATGGTTATGAAATAAACAGCAATGAGATCCAGGAACATAAGTCCAAAAAGGATGTAAAATCCTGGTGCATGGTCCACAAATGGTGATTCATATGAATATTTGTGAATAAGATGTCCAGCCAATGCAGCAAAACTACCCCACCCTATCGTACCCCAAAGTCTTTGTCTTCCATAAAGATGACCTTTATCTTTTAGAACACTGAAACATGCTGCATCTGAGAGGGACACTGAGATTCCACATGATACCCAAGCAACAATGAGTAGGAGAAAGAAGACCCAAAACTGAAGTGTATTGGTATCACTTTTTGATTCTTTTTCTGAAACATAACAATAGTCAATACTTGGACTGCATTTTGTGTCACACTGATAAGATGTTGCATGGGAGCAGTTTGTGTCCACATACTGGGAATCAAAAGACATATTTCTCACTTGAAATTCCCATGAATTACTTGTACTGGTCCTATTCTCAGCACACTGGAACATTTCCACATCAATGTTCACTTGTTCCGAGTCCCACTGGCAATAGTCTTCACTGGGAGAAATTTGCAAACTTTCATTGTTTGCACATCTGAAACACCTAAGAGAACATTTGAAGACATCTTCAACTGGAATATTGTGAATACAAGTATTGGGTGCTGGACCAGAAATCCATAATGATGTTCTAGAGCTTGAACACACAATTCTACTACTAAGATTCAAAGTAACTGCATATCCTGTGTCCAGAGGTGGAATGAAATTTATGCCCATAGTAGAGCTCATAATGAGAATGAGAAATCCCATTAGCATAGGCTTTAATTTGTGAAAATTATCTGCGATACCACCAAATGTGGGTTTTCCAACAAAGCTGAGGAAAGGCACTATTGCATAGATCACTCCTATTGCTGCATATGAGATTCCAAGTTGGTTTGCAATAACAGTGAGAAATGGGATAACACCAGCAAGTGCTGTAAAATAAAAATAAGAGTGCATGAGAAATTATTATTATTATTATTATTACTTTTTAGCATTTTATGTTAAATCAAGAACAATCACAAATAATAAGTGGTTACCACCTTATTTGGTAACAAACACTAAAAAATATAAAAGAATGAAACACCCACATTTACCAAAAGGATGTTTTAGTACATGAAAACAAAATTTTATTACTCAGGTTTAGAATAAAAATATGCAAATATAATCAGCTATAGCTATAATAAAACTAACACAGTGATAAATTTCCTATAAGCAAAAGGATCAGACAAGGAGAAAAAATCTCCCCAAAATTCTGTCACAGCAGAAAAACTGCTTATTTGTGCAATTGGATGGGAGAAATGGAGCAGAAAAAATGAATGCTATAAATTTGACTACTTATAATTTATTTATACCATGATCTTTTTTTTTTCACTGAGAATGTGCAACATCTAGAAAATAAAATAAATGAGTTAAGCAAAGCTTCCTCATGGACTAGCTTAAAAATGAAAGAAAAAAAATGTTCAGCAATAAAATAACACTATCTTCACAATGGAAGCTGAAAAGATTGAAATGGCAGATTCTTAAATTTATTTGGGACAACTTATCACAATTAAACACTGTTTAACTGTAACAATCTGTCCCACATAAGTTTAAGAATCTGCCATTTCAATCTCTTCAGCTCCCAGTGTTTAATCATTGCATCCTTCCAGTTCTGGCAGACAATCTCAGTGGGAGATGAATTTGTCTCCAAGGAATACTCCACTGGGCTATAATGACACACATGACAGCAACAGGGACCACTATGAATCTAAAAAGCTGACATAAAATTCAGCTTTGGGATAAATATTGTTGGGACACCAGCTAGTTCTTTGTGACATTACCCAGAAGACCAACTCCCTGGGTTTTGTTCCAGAGCTCTTGGGTGGAATGATCAACTGAAACCATCAGCTATGGGTAGATCCCCACACTAATGTATTTTATATGATTTTCAAGACTCAAAGAAAGGTATTGAAGGAATCAAGTGCAAGATATATTGGTCCAACCACACTTGAGGGTTCATCCATCATGGAAGCAACCAGTAGAATTATGTTCAGGGAATGACTAAATCAGTTGAAGGTATGTGAGAGAGATGTACAAAAAAAAAAAAAGTAGACATGTTGTAAGAAATGTGCTGTCATACTATTGCAGCACAACATACTTATATAATTATTAATTGTGATAAGGTTTGTGATACTGCAACAGTGGTTAGCATTAAATGTGATGCCTGGTGGAACAGCGAGATTAAAGAAGCAGTACAGAGGAAGAAGGGACAATATCTGGGGAGGTTGCAAGCAGGGGTAGCTGGGCCCTGCAATACTGGAGGCCCACAAATGAATGATTTTTTACATTTTTTTTCTTCTCAAATAAAATAAAATAAAAAAGCCATAGAGTCAGGTACAGATTCACTGTTCTGTGTTTTGGGAGCTTGACACAGCCCAAACTCAAAGTATGTCATTTACAAGCATTTATTTACCAGCTTAAATGCAGGTTGACTAAAAATCATTTTGAGGGTACTTAAGACTACACTACAACTGAGCTGTTATTTCAATCAGGCTTACTTAGAATGTAATAAATACTTTTGTCTTTTATTTGGTATTTAATGTGACCACCAGACCACACACTCACTATAACATTCACTTCTATCCCAATTTCCTTCTGTGCTGTGTGTAAGTGAAACTAAAAAGAAGGAAATTGGGATCAAAGAAGTGAACAGGGCACAGAATTATCAAACCTGATTTCCCTGACCAAATATATAAGAAATCCCTGACCTTACACAAATAGGTTTATTTGAGTTTTTCAATATATGTGCCATGATAATAAATAAAATTGAATGAATAATTGAGAAACTTATATTATTTAAAAGTGTTTCCGTTTGACGTATAAAGTTTCCCAAATAACTGATCCATTTATTTATTTTTTATTTTTATTTTTTTTTTTAAATCGGCCTCCATCTTCTCCATAGCCATCCAACTCACCTTTTTAATTTTAAGTTTACTCGTTTTTTCATGGCTTTACATTTATTGAAGAAACACTCAAACAAACCCATACACAATATTCAGAACAGTTACTATAAAAATATTACAGTAGGAACACAGTCACTGTTTTTATATTACACACCACTTTTCTTCTTTTCCCAATCTGAAATCTTTGCCTGCAATGCTGCTTCTTCCAACTCTAGTTCCTTCCATAATCTTTGTCTTTTTTCTTTCAATTCCTTTATTTCATGATCAATTTCTCCTTTTTCCCTTCAGTTTTCTTCCTTCTTCGTTTTGAAGAGCACTTTTGTTTTCTCAAGATAATCATGATATCTTCGTCTGGAGGCTCATACAGAAAGAAGAAAGCCTTCTATTGATGGCAATGTGTTCTACTCCTCTCACATTTTTAAATGGCATCAAAAACTGTTCTCTGACAAATCAGGGATTCTTCCAGGAGATTTCCCACAAGAAGAGACTTATTGACAGAAAATCCACCTTCCACTGAAGCATTTCCATGAGACATAATGAGACAAATTTTTATTACATCCCAAAGTTCACCGAATTGTTTTTGGTTGTCAAGTAGAGCACGGTAAAATTTGTCTAATCCAATGGAATCATCATGTCTAAAAATTCGTCAGACTGAGACTTTAAAGCAGATTGAGCTTCTACACACAATGAAGCATACTGTTTATTAGCTTTTTCAGCACAGTCATCTGAAATCCTGTTTGCAACTAAGTAAAACTTTGAGCACAATTTCCACTCTTTTCTTGCCTAGACTCGGCTGCTGCACTATAATATTTGGGTCCAAACAAGTTACCCCACAGACAAACTTAAATTTTAGTGAGCTTTTCTCACGAAGTTTTTCAATCATACTGGTCACAAGTTTCCTAAATTCAAGCTTAAACTGTAATTTCTCCCTTTCTGAGCACTTCACTTCTTTTAATAGCTTTTTAGCACTAAATCCAATATCAACTTTCTCAATTGAGAGAAGATTTTCACTTTTTGACACATCTAAAGTTAACAGTTTTGAGACACTATCAGCTTCACTTAATTTGTCAGGTTTCAAGCTTTGTGCCATCAAATTTTTCATCAGATCCAGCAAATCAGTGTGTGAGAAAGGAATTAAAGGCTTTGGGCTCTGGAACCTTCTCAAAAAAGATTCACACTCTGAAGCTATAGTTCTAAATGCAGCCAATTTGCATTTCAACAGAGGACTTTCCATGAATTCTGCAAGAAACATGTGCTGTTAAGGGTAACTTGATCACGCTAGTTACGTTAACTGAAACTTTTATAAAAAGTTCGTAAGTTGGAAGCTTTCGACCTTATCTTAGGTCTTCATCACGCCAATGGAGGACTAAGATTGTTGCCAGATTCTACATTTGAATTTTTCTTATTTTTATTGCCAAAACTTAGAATTGATCTCCAGATCAACGGAATGTAGAGAGGAGATTCGGAGTTGCAAGTCATTGAGTTGAACATAATTTCTATGCTTTCACGGTAACGGAGGGCAAAACGATTGTCAAAAGACACAATTCGTTTTGCTTCGTTCCAGTGGGGAACTGCAGATGTGTCTTCCATTGTCAAAATAAACAAGGCAGTATTGAGATTGGCTTTCGAAACATCTTTTCTATGTTCTAAAATTCTATGGCTAATGCTCCTGTATGTGCTTCCAATGTATAAGTTATCCCCAGTAGAAGAAGAGATAGGAATGCAGTAAACTCCTGGGAGGTTCAGGCTTTCAACTTTCTCCCTATCCCTTTGTAGAAGTTTCAAGATGTTTGGGGCAGATTTAATGGCAAGATGGTAACCAAAACTTCTAAAAAGAATCTGTAACTTATAAGCATAGGAAGGATGGTAAGGAACAGAACCACAGAATTTCAGGTCTTCTTTCTTGTGAGGAAGGAGGCATTCGATTTTCGAATGGTTTTCATATTTCTTTATGAGGGAGTTGACTATAACAGCAGGGAAACCATGAGAGAGGGCTATTGTAGAAATTTTGGAGAGTTCTTCTTGAAGAGAGAGTTGGTTGTTGCAAATGATATGAGCCCTGTGGATGTAGGACTTCAATGCTGCAAGTTTGTAGAGATGCAGGGTGCAAGATTTGTAGGGAATGATGTTAGTGGCCGCAGAAGGTTTTCGATAGACGGAAAACCTTCTGCGGGAATGATGTTAGTGGCCGCAGAAGGTTTTCGATAGTCTATGGTTGGCCGCAGAAGGTTTTCAATAGACGGAAAACCTTCTGCGGGAATGATGTTAGTGGCCGCAGAAGGTTTTCGATAGTCTATCGAAAACCTTCTGCGGCCACTAACATCATTCCCTACAAATCTTGCACCCTGCATCTCTACAAACTTGCAGCATTGAAGTCCTACATCCACAGGGCTCATATCATTTGCAACAACCAACTCTCTCTTCAAGAAGAACTCTCCAAGATTTCTACAATAGCCTCTCTCATGGTTTCCCTGCTGTTATAGTCAACTCCCTCATAAAGAAATATGAAAACCATTCGAAAATCGAATGCCTCCTTCCTCACAAGAAAGAAGACCTGAAATTCTGTGGTTCTGTTCCTTACCATCCTTCCTATGCTTATAAGTTACAGATTCTTTTAGAAGTTTTGGTTACCATCTTGCCATTAAATCTACCCCAAACATCTTGAAACTTCTACAAAGGGATAGGGACAAAGTTGAAAGCCTGAACCTCCCAGGAGTTTACTTGCATTCCTATCTCTTCTTCTACTGGGGATAACTTATACATTGGAAGCACATACAGGAGCATTAGCCATAGAATTTTAGAACATAGAAAAGATGTTTCGAAAGCCAATCCCAATACTGCCTTGTCTATTTTGACAATGGAAGACACATCTGCAGTTCCCCACTGGAACGAAGCAAAACGAATTGCGTCTTTTGACAATCGTTTTGCCCTCCGTTACCGTGAAAGCATAGAAATTATGTTCAACTCAATGACGGGCAACTCCGAATCTCCTCTCTACATTCCGTTGATCTGGAGATCAATTCTAAGTTTTGGCAACAAAAATAAGAAAAATTCAAATGTAGAATCTGGCAACAATCTTAGTCCTCCATTGGCGTGATGAAGACCTAAGATAAGGTCGAAAGCTTCCAACTTACAAACTTTTTATAAAAGTTTCAGTTAACGTAACTAGCGTGATCAAGTTACCTTTATTTGTTAATATTGTTACGTGTTTTGCCCATAATCGTCAACATGTGCTGTTTGCTGGAAACCAAAGATTCTTGAACATATTTCTTGATATGATCATAGACAAGCAATGCCCTAGTCAAACAATTAATGTTTTCCAACCACCTTACAGTGCAAAATTTCAAAGGGAAATCTTTACATCCAGTAATCATAGTATAATTTGCACGGTGAGCAGGACTATCTTTTAAAAGGGTAGTACAAGTTACACAGAAAGTGATGTTTATCCCATTTCACTGCTTCAAGTCCAGTTTTCATAGCTTCATTGACCACGTGAAGACCACATACTCCAATGTCAACTAATAATTAATTTACCATCTGGATTTTCAGTTCTAAGTTTATCTTTCAGCTTTCAAAGAAGAAAGCTGAGATTAACGTTAGGTCCATCCATTGACACTTGTAGCATGTTATCCAAGGGAAGAGGTGCACCTTTAATGAATTTCTCTAAAAGGTCATTAGCTGTTGCCCGTCCTAAAAACACACTACTTAATTAAGTATCTAGTGGAAACTTTTTGCAGTTTGACGTCGCAATAACGAACAAACATTTGCCCACGCTGAGCAATTTTGTTTAGTGATTCATCAAAACAAATTACAAAGTAAGTGCACTGCTTCAAATCGTCCATTAAACACTCTTTGAAATGTGGTGCCAATCCATGGTTTATCATATAAGATGCTTTGCTTTTGCCTAAAGTAAATTTTGAAGCTATTGCACTGTCAGGAAACATTAACTGAAATGTTTTGTTAATTTGTGCACAAGAGTTCAGAGACATTCACTTGGACAACACTTCCATGGCCCATATTATTTCCGACTTTGTTACATCATCTTTCACTACATAAGCATTAAGGTCACTGGGCTTCACATCATTCACATCATCTTTCACAACATAAGTATTTGAGTCATTAGACTTAATATTTTCTAGAAGTACTGATTCCACATTTCCTGAGCTTGTTGATGGCAAGAGTTTGTTATTACAAAGAGAGTTCTTTTTCACAGAGGAAGTGAAAGAAGCAAGACTGGGCTGAGACATTTTAGCATGGATGTTTTTCAAATGATTAGGGCCATTTCCGTGGCTGGAGACTGCCTGACGCCCAATGTTGCTAAGCTTGAAAGTTTTAGAGCACACTTTACAAAATGCTGATTCATTGTTGCAGTTCACAGCAGCTAACCAACCAGAAAACTCAGGATTTAATTGTTTGTCCAACCAATGTTCATTAAACACACAACACTTTGACCTTGCTGCAGTCTTAATTGCCTTTTAACAAGGTATAACTTATATCACAAATTTTCTTCTACTCTTTTGACCTAAAACAAAAAGAGAAATGTTAACAAGTAATGTAACACAAATTACAATAATAGGTAGGAAATACAAGGTTACATTAGTAGGAAGGGGAAGTTAGTGACTGTCTGCAACACCAAGTGCAAGTGTGTTGGGCGATGAGGGCGTCACTCCCTGATGCCGGGTTAAAACTAGTTGTAGTCTAACTGTGATTGAAATTTCCCTGACTTTTTTTTAAATATCACTGATTTTCCTGACTTTTACCAACATTTCAGGCATTTTCCTGACTTTCCCTGACCAATTTTTATTTCCCTGACTTTCCAGAATGTTGACACCCTGGTGAATGATACAGTGAGTTTGTGGTCTGGAGTGTTGGATCATGTGAGGGGACAGGCTGGTGTAGGCGTGATTTTAAGTGAAAAGATGAAGAACAACTTGATTCACTATAACTGCATAAGTGAGAAAATTCTTTAGATTCGTTTGAAAATGAAACTTCAGAAAATAGTAATTGTTGTAGTGTATGCTACTTGTGACATCTTCCTTCTGATAGGAAGGAAGATTTCTGGAATGAGCTAAAAGCTGTTTTGAGCCAGTTTGGTGCTAAAGAGAAAGTTATAATAGAAGTGGATTTCAATGCTAGAGTAGGTGTGCAGAATGCGATTTCTGATAATGTTCTAAGTAAATTTAATGATCCTTGTGTGAATGATAATGGTGAAAGATTAATTGAACTCTGCATTGAGAATGGTTTGTGTGTATCAAATATGTTTTTCAACCACAAGTATATCCACACATATACTTGGGAAAATCGTACTCTTGATCAAAGAAGTGTGATAGATTTTGTTGTTTATGATCAGCGTCTGAAACACTTAGTTGTTGACACCCGTGTGATGAGAGGTGCGGATGTTGGCTCTGATCATTACTTGGTGGTGTCACGAGTAAAACTGAATGTTGGTTGGAGGAAAAGAAATAGAAAGAGGCCTAGGGTGGAAAGAATAAAGGTTGAAAGGCTCCTTGAAGTCCATCAGAGTTACTCTAATTTACTCAGTGAACGACTGAAGGAGCTGAAGTCATGTGAGAGGGATGCAGAAAAGAAGTGGACTTGCTTTAAGAACTGTGTTGTCCCCACCACTGAAGAGGTCTGTGGCACCAAAATAGTGGGTAGCACTAGCGGTGATGCTTGGTGAAATAGTGAGATTGAAGAGGCAGTAAAGAGGAAGAAGAAAGCGTATTTGGGGATGTTGCAAGGTTAAGTTTCTGAGGGTGAATATTGCTGTAAAAAGCGTGAGGCAGCGAAGCTGGTTTGCCAAAGTAAGGCAAAAGATAGGAAGGAAAAAGTGGAAAGGCATGAATTGGCTTTTTGGAAAGACAGAAAAACTTTCTGGAAGTAAATGAGACACAGGAGAAATAGGGAAAACAAATTTGCAAGTTGTGTGAAGAACAGGATCGAAGAAATGATATGGGAGCCCAATGAGATTAGTGAAAAATGAGGTGAATACTTCTGTGAGTTATTAGATCAAGAAAGCAAAGGTGATTCTGGGGCAGAAGCAGATGATGTCATAGTGAGATGGATGCACAGGAGGTATCTCGAGAGAAGAGGTGTGTAAAGCTCTAAAATCTCGTCCAAATGGTAAGGCTCCAGGAGTTGATCACATAACTACTGAGATGTTGAAATATGGTGGTGACTCTGTAATTGACTGGTTAACTGAAATCTGCCAGTTGTGCTGGGTGTTAGGAATGGTACCTCGGGATTGGAGGGATGCTATCATTGTTCCCTTGTATAAGGAAAAAGGTGATCAGACTGACTGCAAGAACTATTGTGGTATTAGCTTACTGAGTGTGCCAGGGAAAGTCTTTGGTAAGGTCATTAATGAAAAGGTATGAGGTCTTACATCTGAGAAAGTGTGGGACATTCAGAGTGGTTTTATGCCTGGTAAAGGCTGCACTAACCAAATTTTTGCATTACACATGATGACTGAAAAGTATCTGGCTGTTGGTAAGAAAGTGTTTATTGCCCTCATAGATTAAGAGAAAGCATATGACCAAGTAAATAGGATACTTCTGTAGAAGGTGTTGAATGAATACGGTGTTACTGGGAATCTACTTAATATTATGAAAGCCATGCATGCTGTTAGTAAAGCTTGTGTACGAGTGAATGGTGTCATATCAAAAAGGTTTTCAATTGGTGCAGGAGTCAGGCAAGGTTGGGTAGTGTCACCATGGCTGTTTAATATATTTATGGAAGCATGCATGCATGATGCCAAGATGGACACTGCTTTATGTCTTGGTAATACCTGTGCATGCAGATTGCTGTATGCTGATGACACAGTCCTTTTGGCAGAGAGCAAAAGTGAGTTGCAGAGCATGTTGTCCCGGATGTACGAAGTTTGTATGAAATTCAAACTGAGTATAAATAAGGGTAAAACCAAAGTTATGGTTTTTGAGTGAGGAACTGTTAGTACTGAATGCAAGGTAAGTCTAAATGGCACAGTGATTGACCAGGCAAATGAGTTTGTACATTTGGGAAGCTTGTTCGACAGAGAGGACAGATTAGAGATGGCAAAATTAGTAGGCAAGTGAATTCTTCATTGAAAGTCATAGCTGCTTTAGGAGGTTTTCAAAGGAATGATGGATTATCAAGATTCCCAAATGGCTGTGTATGAAAGTGCAATTGTTCCTACTCTGATGTATGGCAATGAAACCTGGGTACTACAGAAGAGACATAGGAGTCGTTTGTGTGCCGGAGAAATGTGTTACTTACGGGTGTGTGTGGGAGGACACGTTCTGATCATGTGATGAATGAAGATATGTTGCAGTTGTGTAATGTTAACAAGGTGGAGACTAATATTCTTAGGTGGTTTGGCCATGTTGAAAGAATGAGTGACAAGATGCTTACTAAGAAAAAAATTTCAGCACAAGTGGCAGGAAAGAAAGGCAGAGGAAGGCCAAGGAAGCCATGGGAGGATCAGATTCAGGAATGTCTGCATGAGAAAAAGATCATGAGTATAAAGTATAGAAGGCCTTGTGTATGCTGTGTGATGGATATCACTGAAGCACATGTTGTGTGCCAAGATCGCTGTAAATGGAGAAGTTTGATACGACAACAGTAAGTAAATAATCAGTTAAAAATGTATCTAGTGGTTTGTATTTCTTTGTGGAGCTAATCTCAGAGAACACCCGAGGGATATGTATTATCAGTTAAATGTTTATTTGTCAGATGGTCTTTCTTTGAGGAGCTAACCTCTGAATATCAGAGAACAGCTTAACGATTGTATGTATGTATGCACCCATCTTTCTCTTAATTTTTTTTTCTTTATTCAGTCAAGTGTAAGAAATTACAAAACTGTTACCATACAAGTCAAATGGCATGGGAATAGCTGGTTTTACAAGACATGCTGTTCGATTTCATATATATATATATATATATTCAGGATTTTTAGGGGAATAATCACTGGGATGAAATTTGATGAGATGTGACAGCAGATCCCACAATCCATGTAGCATAAATGTCAATTAAAGCAGTGTCATAAACTAGCCATATGTAACACGTAAAATGGAAGTACTGTGCTTCAATTACCATCCTTATAAAAGTTCTGACTTTTCTTCCTTAACAAAGGCTTTCACACTTGTAACTTCCACTATTTCTTCCATATCAGGGTGTCATAAAACCCCTAAATATTAAATTTTGTGTTGATAGCTGTAATAGTTTTCTAGTTATGATGGCAATAAATGCAGACAGACTGGCAGCACAAAGACACCACTATGAAAATAATCAAATCACGTTCAAAGGAAACAACCTAAAATCTGCTTTTCTGTTGAAACCTTGAAGTCGATTTTTTTTCCATTTATGAATATATAAGAAAGTAAAACTGAATGAGGAGGGGTTGGTGCATTACGTGGCAACAAAAGTCACTATTTTTCAAGGATGGATGGCAAAGTGAGAGGAACCCCAAAACCAATGCTCTGTACAGGGCCCTTATAACTTTGAAATTACAGAGGAAGAATATCATTGCAAAAAAGAGTGAATCAGCAAATCTGGTCCATCACAGTAAGGCTAAGATATAGTGTGGTAGCTTAGAGCAAATAATAGGCAGAATCGTGACGTGCTGGATTAAAGCACCAAATTTTGCTCAGTTCTTATACACTGAGTGGCCACTTTATTATGACCACCCCTCAGTACTTCATTGGGCCACCTTTTGCCTTTAATACTGCGTCGATTCTTCATGTCATGGACTCCATGAGATGTTGATAGGTGGTTTGTGGGATCTGAGACCATGCTTGATGAATAGCACTTTCCAGGAGTGTGAGATTGCAGGGTTGTGGATCCAGCTGTCTGATGGCTTGTTCAACTTCATCCCACAAATTCTCAATGGGTTTGAGATCTGGAGATTGTGGGGGCCACCTAAGCAAAGTAAACTCACCGGCATGTTCCTGAAACCAATCCTGTATAATACGAGCACTACGGCAAGGCGCATTATCTTGTTGAAAGTAGCCATCGCCATTAGGATAAACCATCCACATGACAGGATTCACTTGGTCCGCAACGATGTTTAGATATGATGTGCCAGTCAGACGTTGATCAACACGAATTAAAGGGCCCAAAGCATGCCAGGAAAACATTCCCCAAACCATAATGTTGCCCCCACCAGCTTGAAGGGTTGTAGCAATGCATTTGGGGTCCATGCTTTCGTGCTGTTTCCGCCAAATTCTCACTTGGCCATTGGCATGGTGCAACTGAAAACGTGATTCATCGGACTACATAATTTGTTTCCAATTATTGACTGTCTATTCACAGTAGGTGCACTTGACAACATTGACCATAACTCATCCTCAACAACTTCTCAAGGGTCGTTCCATGGAACCAGCACCAGCGTATTTCAGTTTCCAAGTGTTTTGAACCATGGTATTTCCAGACCTCAAATCACTGTTCCACCTGTTGACTGCAGCACAAAGCTGTCACTACCAGATAGCTATCGTATTGTTCCAGCTGTGGCTTGCAACACTGATAACATTAAAATGCCAGACATACCGACGCAGAATATGGAAAGCTATTTGGAAAAGGCTAAGACAGAAGAATTACAGTGGATGGAACATAGCATTCCCATTCTCTGTAAAGAAACTATAGAGAAGGATGATCAAGTGTCCTGGGGTGCTTATCATGCATCTCGCCAAGCTGAGGTTAAAATTACGCCGGGTATAGTCTCTCTTTTACCTTTGTTCGAGGAGAAAGCTGCAAGTATCGCCATGGTAAAACATGGCATGGACATTTTAAGTGGTATCACCGAAAGTTGCAATCCAAGCCAGGTACCAATCATAGCTGTCAAAAACCACTGTTTGCCTTAGCCAAGTATGTTCAGTGGTGCTGGCCAGAAATGTATGGTGAAAGTAAGCATGTTGTTATGATGGGTGGGCTTCATATTGAGATGGCTATGTGGAGTATGGTTGGTGATCTGCTACAGGATTCTGGGTGGACAGAATGTCTTACTGGAGCCAAAATTGCTTCATCAGGTATGGCCAACTCCTTCCTGATAACATCGCATCTAACTAACTAGAACAAGGCACGCACATCAAGTAACAGCTCTTTCCTTGGCAATGCTTCAGCATAAAGCATTCACATCTTTACGTGGACCACATGATGATGACACTTTTGCAAAGTGGAAGAAAGAAATGATTGAAAAGAACCCTACATTTGAATTCTGGAACCTTATCCTAGAATTAGACACTAAAGTTTTGATATTCATTCGTTCTCACCGTGAAAGGAACTTGCCTCTCTATGTCGAAGTTATGGAACAACTTGCTCCTTGGTTCTTTATCTTAGACCACACAAATTATGCCTGTTGGCTTCGTGTGCATATTAAAGATATGAAGTGTATTCCTGACAGCATCAAGGACCAGTTTCAGAGTAGCTGGTCCTTCCTGAAGACTAACAGGAAATTCTCAAGTATGCCTTTGGACCAGGTACATGAACAAAATAACAAGATAATAAAAGTCTCAGGTAGTGCAGTAGGTCTGACAGAGAATCGGGATGCTTTTAAAAGGTGGATGGTTTCAGGTCCTGAACTGTCACGTCTTCTGGATGAATTTCACAACCTAGCAGAAGTTTCCAACAGCAATAACAAAAGCCATGACCAAGGGATTTTCTACCCAGAAAACATTCAAAGATCAAGTCAACAATTTAGTTGAAACTATCTCATCGAAGTTTAATCTTTTTCTGGAGTGTGACGAACTAATCAACATTTTCAGTTTTGACTGTGCTGGAGAGCCAGTGGTGAGTGCAATGCACACAATGGAAACAATGGCAAAATACCAATACACATCATATATAAAGGATGTTCTAATAGATAGAACAATTTCTATAAATAGTCCATTGAAAAAAAAATTGTAAGCTACTCTTCCAGTGACCTGAACATAGGACTCGAAAGAGTAAATTTGATCACAAGGATGAGCTAAAAAGTGACTATGGACTCTTAAGCCAACTTTTCATAGCATGTCAAGTGCGTCAGGGTGATCCTTCAGAGTTCTTTTCCCACAAGAACCATGCTTGGCCTCCGTCTTTAAGTAAACACGGGGATCTACAACTGACTAGCGATACATCAGATTTACTTTCCTGCCTATCTCCAATTAAAGACCACGATGTACCAAACTTTGATGCCAAAATATTTGATGGACCTGTCATTGTACATGCACTTCCTAAATATGATGCATGTACATTTGGAGTATATAGTGATATGGTCTTCTTACCATGGATCAAGAGCCAACTTCAGGATTGCCCAAGAATCGATGTTGTATGGGACATATACAAGCCAGACAGTCTGAAAGAAACTACACGTGCGAAGAGAAGGAAGGGAGAATGAAGAAAAGTTACAAGGGAAACCATACTCCCCAAAAACTTTGTTATATTCTTGCAGAATTCAGAGAACAAGACAGAACTGTTTAAACTACTAAGTGATGCAGTCACAGCTCATGACGTACAAGAAGGTAAAGAAATATACATCACCTATGGTAAATCTGTTATTTCCAAAAACAACAGTGCACCGATGCCCAAAACTGACCAAGAAGAAGCTGATATGAGAATGTGTCTTCATAGATTGGATGCATTGCAAAAGGGTGCAACTACCATCCTCATAAGCACAGTTGACACAGATGATATTGTGGTACTAGTAGGCATTTTTTTCGAGCAACAAGCTTACAAACCTAATATTCAACTATGGGTTGCATTTGGTAAGGGTAAACACTTCCGATATTATCAATGTCGCAAGTATTGCCCTTTTTCCATGCTTTCACGGGTTCAGATACTACATCACAATTTCCTTATAAAGGGAAAAAATCAGCATGGAAGACATGGAAAGCACATCCACCAGGCACTGAAGGATTTCTCTTCCTGCAAAACATCCATTTCAGCCAGTAGATACTAAAACAAAGGTATTTGAACTTATAGAATGATTCACCTGCATCCTGTATGATGGCGCAACAGAACTTGACAGTGTCAGCAAGCTCAGAGAAGATATCTTCATACAATGAAAACAAGTAAAGATGATGCAAAATCTACTGCCCACACAGGATGCTTTCATTCAACACACTAATCGCTGCATCTATCAATCTAGCATCTGGTTAACCAGTTTGAAACCACTCCAAAATGCACCTGCTCTGGCTAACCTTGGTTGGAAAAGAAACAAAGAGACATGGCAACCAATTTGGATGTCTATACCCGAAGCAAGCAAGAGCTGTAGGGAATTAATTAAGTGCAGATATAAGGCTGAACCCCTGTGCTCTAAGAGTTGCATTTGTAAAAAGGCTGCACTTGCCTGCACAGCAATGCACTTTGTCATTGCAAAGGCAGTTGTGAATAGTTAACATCTCAGAAATGGGTTTACTAGTTAATTGTGTAATATTGTTTTATTAAAATGTTTGTAACATGGTCAAATACATTATCTCAGCAAATCGTGATTGTATAGATGATGTCTTTCTTTACTCACATTGTAGCCTGTTTATTCTTCTTAAACATTATTAAAAACATTTTTGCTGTAAGTCTAACAGCATTGGAGATATTCAACAAAAACCGAGAGATTTTCATAATAACCTGAAAAAAGTATAAAAATTTGGATGCTTGTTTCTCACAAAATATTTAAGTTACAAAAGCAGTTCTAGTTTTAAATTGTAGAAAATTAAGTTTTAATTAAAATTGATTGGAATAGTTTTTGCTGTAAACCCAACCGTTGGGGAGATAATTAGCAAAAACCGACAAAAAATAGAGATTTTCGTAATAACCTGAAAACAGTCCAAAACTTTGAAAGCTTGTATCTCGCAAAATATTAAAGTTACAAAAGCGGTTATTCTCTTAAATTGTAGCAAATTTAGTTTAAATTAAAGGATATCATACCATTTTACCTGTAAGTCCAAACGTGGGGGTTATATTTAGTAAAAACCAACGAAATGTCGAAAATTTACAGGTGCAGTCTAAAGAAAACAAAGATGGTGTCGTATTTCAAGATGGCGGATTCTGAAATCGGGCACCCTCCTTTGGATTGATAGTACTGAGGGTATATAAGAACTGTGCAAAATTTGGCGCTTTAATCCAGCATGTCACGATCTTTTCGCTAATAGGAAAGTTAAGATGGATAGAAATAAATCAGTTTTTTGGAAAGATATGAAATCATTCTGGAAGTACACAAGACATAGATAGAATACAGAAAATAAATTTCTGTGCCATGTAAAGAATAGGATCACGGAATTAATATGGGAGCCTCGTGAGTGAACTGAATGATTGAATGCATACTTCTCTGAGTTATATGACATGATAGCAAAGATGGTTTGGGAGTAAAAGCAGAGTTTGCCACACAGAGAGAAGCAAGCACAGCAGGGATCTCAAGAGAAGAGGTGCGTGAAGCTATATAACCTCTTCAGAATGGTAGGTCCCAGAGAGTAGGCACTCTAACAACTGAGATGTTAAAACATGGTAGTGACTCTGTCACTGATTATTGAACTGAAATTTGCCAGTTGTGTTGGAAGTTAGGAATTGTCCTTCAGGAGTGAAAGGAGTTGTGAAAGGGCATTCCCTTTTATAAGGGGGAAAGGTGACCAGACAGAATGTAAGAACTATTGTGTCAACCTGGTGAATATGCAACTTGGGAAAGTGTTTGGAATGGTCAATACTTGTCTTCAGAGGTATAGGATGTACAGAGTGATTTTACACCTGGTAAGAGCTGCAGCAACCAAAATTTAGCATTATGTATGATGACTGAAAAGTATCTGTCTGTTGGTAAGAAAATTTTGCTGCCTTTGTAGATTTAGAGAAAACTTATGACTGGGTAAACAGGATGCTTCTGTGGTGTGGAAGGTCTTGAATTATTATAGTATAACTGAGAATATGTTTAAAAGTGTGAAATCTATGTATGTATTTTGGTAGTAGAACATGTATGTGTATGAGTAAATAGTGTTTTATTCAAATGATTTTCTATTTGGTGCAGGAGTCAGACAAGCTTGTGCAATGTCAACATAGCTGTTCAATATTTTTATGAATGCTTGCATGCATGATGCCAAAATATGAGTAGACAGCATTGGCTTATGACTTGGTGATTCCCATGCATGCAGGCTTTTGAATGCTGATGACACTGTCCAATTGATGGGCAGCAAAAGTGAATTGCAGAGTATGTTGTCCCAGATAAACATAGAAATCGAGTGAAAACCCACAGAGTCACGTATGGTAAAAGGTTCATTTAGTGGTAGCTTTCGGTCATCCTACGACCTTGATCACCCGCAATCGGCTGGCTGCCAGAACTACAATTTGAAGTTAGAGTGCTGGAACTGTTGCCAGATTTTAGGAGAGAGATCCAAATAAATGGGATTTGGTGAGGGGTCTCTGAATTGCAGTTTTTGGTGAACAAAATTTCAATGCTAAATTTCAGTTTTGGGGGAACAAAATTTCAAATTGCAGTTTTTGGTGGTCTCTGAATTGCAGTTTTTGGTGAACAAAATTTCAATGCTAAATTGCAGTTTTTGGTGAACAAAATTTCAATGCTAAATTGCAGTTTTTGGTGAACAAAATTTCAATGCTAAATTGCAGTTTTTTGGTGAACAAAATTTCAATGCAAGCATTGAAATTTTGTTCACCAAAAACTGCAATTCAGAGACCCCTCACCAAATCCCATTTATTTGGATCTCTCTCCTAAAATCTGACAACAGTTCCAGCACTCTAATTTCAAATTGTAGTTCTGGCAACCAGCTCATCCAGTCGATCGCGGGTGATCAAGGTCGTAGGATGACTGAAAGCTACTGCTAAATAAACCTTGTACCATAAGTGACTCTGTGTGTTTTCACTCGATTTCTATGTTTATGTGTAATCATCGCGTGAAACCTGAGTTTAAACCATGCTGTCCCAGATGTATGAAGTTCAAACTGAGTGTAAACAAGGAAAAAAAAAAAGTTATGGTTTTTCAATGAGAAACTGTTAGTACTGTGAATGCAAAATCGGTCTAAATGGTACACAGTTGGACCACGTGAAAGAGTTTTTGTAGTTAGGAAGCAAATTTGGCAGAGAAAACACATTAGATGCTTTAGGAGGATTTCACTGGACTGATGGGTTCTCAAAAATGTCCTGAATGGCTTTACATGAAGTGTAATGTTTTACTACTCTGATATGAAACCTAGGTAACACAGAAGAGAGACAGGAACTGTTTGTGTGCCGGTGAGATGCATTACTTACAGGGTGTTTGTAGCAAGACTTTCTGATTATACACAGAATGAAGACTTGCTGCAGAGTGTATTGTGAAGCAAAATGTTATTAATTGGATGAAAACAAATATTTTAATGTTTGGCTATGTTGAAAGAATTTTTGATGAAGTGTTAACTAAAAAATTTATCCAGCCCAAGTGACAGGAAATAAAGACAGAAGAAGAACAAGGAAATCATGGGACGATAGATTCAGGAATGTGTGCAAGTGTAAAAGAAAATGAATATGAAGCCCCATAGCAAAATTGGGGGTGACATATGTCGCTGATTTTATTTTAGTTCTGTGGACAAAACTAAGATAAACTCCTGATCATGGATGCAAGTTTTCCATCTTTCAAAACTTTCCAGAAACAGAAATGAGATGGAGTGAAGGTTTTTCCTGTAATCATTTTTTTTTACTTGTTATGTTCTTTCTGTCTATATTGTCATTAAATATAATTTTATTGCATAAATGTTTATGTATCAGTTTGAAAATGGAAGCAACAACAGAGGTCAGATGGATCCCTGTTAAGCCCAGCATTTACCTTTTATTTTCATATTCTAAGCAACTGTGTTTTTAAATTAATGGATACATGAACATTTATTAATTTAAAAAGCGGTATTACATTTTCTTCTTAGGTTTTTTTTTTTTTTTTTTGGGGGGGGGGAGCATATCATCTTGAAAATATCTGAACTTTGAGCAAAAATATTAACTACTGAATTTGGCAAAGCATAGGTAATCAGCTACTCTATGAAAAGCAGTAATAAACAGTAGGAAGAAAATACATATAATATTTCCTTACCTCCATTGTACAAAAAGTAGTGTGCTTTTATAGGCAGAAAATCAGTGTTAATTTTAAAAATACTTTCAGCCATGTTTCTGAAAAAAAAAAAGGAGGAATTTAACATTAAAGCAGCATAATATTTGTTTCACAGAGGAAACAAAAATTATGAAATTCTCATTTCACCATAAAATGTGAGTAATAACATAATTTAAAGTCATACATTTGCTCAATAATAAAAGGTTTTTTTTTTTTTAAATAACATTACTTTATCTGACAAATATACAGTTTTATTGATTTTATTCTAAAAAACATTTTCATTATTTATTTGTGAAATTAGAGTATCAAGTTCACATATTTGTATTATATAGTTGCTGAAAAAGAATTTGATAATTCAGGTAAAAAAAGCATGGGGTTAAATGGTACACAACTTTTTTCAGAATTTTTTCATTATGATCATTTATTGTGTACTGATAGCTATCAGTAAGCAATTTTATAAAACAATAATTCTACCTAGATGACAAAAAGATATTAAGTGACACATTTTACACACTAAAACATTAAAAAATATATATGCTACAGTCAAGACTGTATTCCAAACATATATTTTGCGAAAGGCTTAGATCTTTCCTGAAAGTATTTGAATCAGAGATGATCCCCAAAAACTCAAGTGAACATCTTGTTGAGAAAATCAAAATTTTATAAGTTAACTAACTTTTTAAATATTCAGAAAGTTTTGGCATTTTTATTTTAATCCAAATTATCTGAACCAGCATGCCAATCAAAATTTGATTTTATACAATCATTGGGAACTTTGTATAATGAGCAGCCTTGTAAGTAGCATTGAACTCATACAAAAAAAAATTAATTGCACAAAATGATTAGTAATACTTCAGGTAACTTTTATATATACACCAATACATATTTTACAAATTGAACAGTGTATATTTGGATATACAATACATACATATACATAAATATACATAGTGCTAGTGAAAAAATTAATGTTAGAGTCCAATGTTATTTGTATGAGGAAAGCTCAATCAAATTTATGACTGTTTATTCAACTTTTTCAGGAAAACCGCTGAAGTGATCTGAGAATCTGATCAAATGCTGTAGAAGTGTACGAGGGCTACAAATTATTTTTAGGCAAAATTAATTGCTTCTGCTATAGTGATAACTTATGATACTATATTTCTTTCTCCACTAAAAATACTGTAATGCAGGTCAGAATAAATTGTTTTCACCTTACAGCCAGCACACAGAAAATGATTTTCACAATGCTCATGTGAATTTTTCATGCTCAAGAATTTCATGATATATATATTTTCTATCATAAAAATTATTTTTTAGATGAGCTACTTGAATTTTTTTCAGTGATATGTTCCCAAAAACAATTCAAGGAAAGCAAAAGATAGGAGTTCTTATTTCTACAGAATTAAGTAACCAGTCAAGTTCGACTTTTCTCCATTGGGGCAGTATCTTCAAATACCAATCTGAAGAAAAGTGTCTTCCCTCTGTTAAGATTCAAAATAATTGTCAGCATCTTTGCTAAAATCTAGTCCTTGATTTACAAGATTACAGTGAATTTTATCACTCATCAGTGTTCAAGTCACCAGATAATTCAGTTCAATTTTTAAGCGCTCGATGATCTCCAAGTTACCTGAATTCATGACAGATAAGCTTTTCTCCACATTGGAATTCAAGGACTCTTTGGGCTCATGAACCTTTGAGCATATGATGCATACACACTGCCATATTTGTTTATTTTTATTGTTTTCAGCCTATTTAACCACTGCTTAGCCATTGTTGCTTCTTCTTCTTTTCTACTTTCTTCCTCTTGTGAAATTTTGATCTGAACAGACATTTATTTCATAGCCATTGTAGAATATTAATTTTATAACACTCACACTACACAACAAATTCAATTTTAATGGTTAATAACTATTATGTCATTTTAATAAAAATCAGAACTTGTTTCAGTAACGGTTAGTGTAATCAGTAACTACAGCCCCCTGAACAAGCTGGCTTTAGAAAATATTTTAGTACAATAGACCATATACAAAAAAATAGGTGTTCTTATTGAAAAATGCAACAAATACAACATCCCTTTACATTTGGCATTTATAGACTATAAAAAAGCTTTTCATAGCATAAAAACAACAGCATCAATAATAAACTCCCTGAAAAATTACAGCACTGAACAACCTTATATAAATCTAATCAAGTATATCTACCAGAATGTAACATCTAATATTATCCTAAATGAAGAAAATGAAAAGTTTAAAATAAATAGAGAAATGAGACAAGGAGAAAAAAAGCTATTAATGCTGGAACACATAATGAGCAAATTAAATTAGAAAAGGGAATCAACATAATTGGAGCAAGGTTGAACAATTTAAGATTTGCAAGATGACATAGTCGTCATTTCAGAAAATAAAGAATTAAAAGAAATTATGGAAGAAATAACAGATTTATCGAAAGAAATTGGATTAGAAATCAATATTGATAAAACAAAAATACTGTCAAACCAACTTAATAATAATGAAGCACAAGAAAATATTAGAATAAATGATAAAGAAATAGAATATTTGAAAAAATCATAAACCTAGGAAAACTAATTACCACAAAGAAACAGGGAATTATGAAAGAAATTGACAGAAGAATAAAAATGGGGTGGACAGCTTTTGGGAAGTTAAAGAAGATTCTATGTAATAAAATAAAGCTGCCAGAAAACAGAGCAAAACTTTTCAATCAATGTATAATACCCATTATGGCATATGGTACTGAAACCTGGCCTACCAAGAAAAACATCTTAGACAAATTGCAAAAAACGCAGTGTAAAATGGAAAGATCTAAATATAAGACTTCAAGATAAAGTAAAGAATACAGATACTGTATATGATTCAGAACCCCGTAGCAGAATCACGGCAACGGGTGACGAACGTCGCAGATTTTATTTTGGGCCTGCAGACAAAAACGATCTGTCCCAAACCCCTGTTAAAATGTCTCTTTTTCCGTTTTTCAAAACTTTCCGAAACGGAAGTTAGACGGAGTAAGATTTCTTCCGGAATCACATTTTCTTTTTTCTTCTCACGACGTTTCGTCTGTTCAGTATTTTTGTAAAACATCATTTTAATGCATAAATGTTTGTGTTTTAGCTAGAAAATAGCAGCAAAATTTCCGAAAACGGAAATTTGGACGGAGCCATGTAATCTTGCACTCTTTTTCTCGCGTGTAGCCTTTCCTTTGCCCCCGCAGGATTGTTGAACATCATTTTATTACACTGTAAAAATGTTTGCATGCAAGATCAAAAATGAAGAAAATTTTTCAACAAACGGAAGTTGGATGAAGCAACGATTGCTATCGTAATTGAAAAATTGAGGCAAAAAGTTTCGACAACGGAAGCTAAAGGCAGTTGAGATTTCTCCCGTAATCGTCTTTTTTTTTTTTTTTAACATGGCGTTTTCCCTTCACTGTATTATATATTATTATGTCATTTAATTACATTAATGTTTGTTTTGAAGATCAAAAATAGAGAAAAATTTTCTGAAAACGGAAATAGGACGGAGCGAAGATTTCTCCCGTGATCTTTTTTTTTTGGCTGTGTTTTCTGTGCACTGTATAATGTTTAAGTGCCATTTAATTGCACTACTATTTGTATTTAAAATCAAAAATGGAGAAAAAAATTCTGGAAAACGGAAATAGGACGAAGCGAAGATTTCTCCTGTAATTTTTTTTTCACGGTGCTTTCCGAGCATGTATTATTATTTAAGTACCATTTAATTGCATTACTATTTGTATTTAAAATCAAAAAACGGAAATGGAGAAAAAAGATTTCTGAAACGAAAGTAGGACGGAGCAAAGATTTCTCTTCTAATAACCTTTTTTTTTCCCCCGTGGTGTTTTTCCTTCACTGTATTATTGTTTAAGTGTCATTTAATTGCATTAATGTTTGTATTTAAGATCGAAAACAGGGAAAAAAATTCCAAAAACAGAAGTAGGAAATAATACAGGGTAGGGAAAACACAGCGAGGGGAAAAAAGACAATTACCGGATAAATCTTCGCTCCATCCTACTTCCCGTTTTGGAAAATTAATATTTGTATTTAAGATCGAAAACGGAAGTAGGACCGAGTGAAGATTTCTCTTGTAATATTTTTTTTTTCGCGGTGTTTTCCCTGCACCGTATTATTGTTTAAGTATCATTTAATTGCATTAATGTTTGCATTTAAGATTGAAAATGGAGAAAAAATTTTCCAAAAGCGGAAGTAGGACGGAGCAAATATTTCTTCCATAATCATAATTTTTTGTTCTCTAGCGATGTTTCATCTGTCCTGTATTTTTTGTTAAAAATAATTTTACAGCATAAATCTTTGTGCTTCAGATTGAACATGGAAGCAAATTTCTAGCCACAGAGGGAAAGGTGTTTTCATCATAGTTATTGAAATTGCTGTAGTACCTAGACTAGATTTTTTTGTTATTTTAGGTAGGAGACATATAAGGTGGATGATACATTCTTTTTTTTTTAGTCTGTACCCGGGCAGATTTTTATTATTTTTCTCATCTGGTAGTTATCTTGCCCAGTGACCACCCACATATTTATTGTGGCACTGTGATATCTGTCGCAGACTGATGAGGAACTTTCTGCTATCGGGATTCAGAACAGAAATTTTTAGACATAGGTGTAAAGATACTCAATTTAAAATGGAAATGGGCTGGCCATACAGCAAGAATAGAAAATAATAGATGGACTAAAATAATAACAGAATGGAGACTATTATATAAAGGAAAGGGAGGAGTAGGAAGACCAGATGGAAGATGGATGGATGATATAAACAAAACTGTAGGAAAGTTGTGGAATAGACAAGCCCAAGACATGAACATTTGGAAAGAGATGAGGGAAACCTAGCCTCAATTGACTATGAAAAGGGTTGGAAGAAGAAGAAGATTTCAGTAACATAATAACAATACTAAGGCTGCATCAATAAGTGATGATAGGAGATAGATATACTGCAGTTCTCTGGGTATGCATACAGTGTAGCATGCATAGCGGCAGAATTTAATTCTAACAGAAACAAGATTAAGATTTATGAACAGCAGGAACTTCTTATTGTCAAGGCGTGGGGCACTTGTGACTTTTCCACTACACTGATTACCATTTTCACTGTAGTTTAATAACCGAACGCTTATGAATTTTTTTTTTTTTTTTTGGATCATCATCATCATCATTGTCAACCATTATCAATCCACTGCTGGACGAAGGTCTCCCCAAGTTTCCTCCACAACGGTCTGTCTTGTGCCAGTCTCCTCCATGTCACCCCTGCATACTTTCGAATTTCATCCACCCATCTCCCATGTGGTCTTCTTCTGGGTCTTTTCCTGTCCCTTGGAATCCAATCTAAAATTTCGCTGTCCATCGATGATCTGTCCTTCTGGCAGTATGTCCAGCCCATTGCCATTTCAGGGATTTAACTCTGATCATGATGTCTTCCACTCTTGTCATTTTTCGGATCCACGAGTTCCTCTTCTTATCTCTCCTGGTTACACCAAGTATGCACCTCTCCATGCTTCTTTGAGTTGTCTGCAGCCTTTGTATGTCTCTTTTAGTTAAGGTCCACGTCTCTGCACCATACGTAAGCACTGGAAGGATGCATTGATCAAACACTTTTCTTTAAGACATAATGGCATATTGCTCTTGAAAATTATGCTGTTTCTTCCAAAAGCTCTCCAGGCAAGTTTTGTACGCCGATTAATTTCTTCACCAATGTGACCCTCACTTGATATCTGCTGTCCAAGATAAACGTACGTATCTGTTATCTCCAGCTTTTCTCCATCACTCGATAAATCTTCATTTCTTGTAAAAGCATTGAACATCACTTTTGTCTTCTGAAAGTTCATTTTTAATCCCACTTCTTTACTCTTGTCAGCAAGTTCCTGGATCATACTCTGCAGCTCTGATGGGCTAGTTGCAAAAATGACTACGTCATCAGCAAAACGAAGGTGGGTTAGATAATCTCCATTAATCTTTATCCCCTTGTTTTCCCAGCTCAGCAACTGAAAAACACCCTCCAGTGTGGCATTAAAGAGCTTCGGAGATATGGTGTCACCTTGTCTCACTCCCTTTCCAATTTTTATGTGTGTTGTATTTTCAAACAGCCTAATCTTTGCACTTGCATTTTCATAGATGTTATTAATAATATTAATGTATGCATCTTCAATACCGCAGGTTTTCAGAGCCATTGTAACTGCTGATGGTTTCACCGAATCAAAGGCTTTTTCATAATCGATAAAAGCCATGCACAATGGAAGTTCATATTCCTCGCTCTTTCAATTAGTTCTCTCAGCACATGGATATGATCTATTGTGCTGTAGCCACTCCTGAATCCAGCTTGTTCTCTCGGTTGAGCCATGTCCAGTGTTACCTTCAAGCGGTGTGAAAGAACTTTAGTGAAGATTTTATAAACTACTGATAGGAGGCTGATAGGTCTGTAGTTTCCGAGATCCTCAATGTCACCTTTCTTATGTAGCAGGATCATTGTAGCAGTGTTCCAATCCTCAGGAATCTTTCCTTCATTAAGGCATCGAGTGAAAATTTGGGCGAGTACTGTTTCGATTTCTCCACTTGCTTCTTGTATGATGTCTACAGTAATTCCATCTTCTCCTGGAGCTTTTCCCCGCTTCATGTTCTTGATTGCATGTGCAACTTCTGCTGGAAGGACTGGAGGAACTCTGGTACTGGTATCTTTCATGATGTCTGGAGTGCATGTATCATCCCTTTCATATAATTTGGAGTAGAAATCTTTCACTCTTGTCAAAATTTCGCCTCTATTTCTTGTTACAGAACCATCTTCTTTTCTCAGTGCCATAATCTGTTTTCTTCCCTTACTGAGATGTCCCTTTGCTATCTTTAGGCTTTGGTTGTTTTCAATTGCTTTCCTCACTAGTTCACAGTTGAATTTTCTTACGTCTTCAGTGATACTTTTTCGTACTGTCTTGCATAGCTCTATATATTCCACTTTGGAAGTCACATCTTCTTCAGTTGTCCTCATCTCTCTTCTTTTTTGCATCAACATTTTCGTTTTTCCTGATAATTTATTTACATGCAACTTGTTCTTAGGCCCAGCTAATTTTGTTGCTGTTTCCATAAGAGCTTTGGTTACTTTTCTGTTAACTTCAGAGATGTCCACTTCTTCCGATGTTAGGCCTTCTAAAGCAGAGAACCTGTTCTTTAGTTCCAACTTGAAGGTATTATGGTGTTTTTTAAGGTTGGTTATGTCAATAGATTTTGTTTGTCTTATGAGCTTGCCACGTTCAAGTTTAGTGTTGAGGTGCATCTTACATCTCACCAATCTATGGTCACTACCTGTGTTGAACTTGTTTAGCACACTGCAGTCTTCTATGACGAATTTTTTTGTTACACATAATAAAATCAATTTCACTTGTCGTCCCATTTGGATGTCTCCATGTCCATTTCCTGTGTGGCTTTTTCTTGAAGAAGGAGTTCAAGATGAAAAACCCTTCTGCCTCTGCAAACTCAACGAGAGTATTTCCACGCTGGTTTCTGTTGCCGTGACCGAATTTACCTTACTGAAGTTTCATTCTGTTGCCGTTGCCCTATTTTTGCATTGAAATCTCCCATAATTATTTTCAAGTGCTGCTTACCTTTATTATTTAGATGACAAATTTCCTCATAAAATTCTTCAATTTCTTCTTCAGGATGACTTGTGGTGGGTGCATAAGTTTGAATAATCTGAGCCTGGTATCTTCTCGATAGTTGGATAACGAGTCGTGCAGCTCTGTCAGAGGAACTTTCAACTTCTACCACTTTATCCTTCAGTTTCTTGTTTATTATAAATCCAACACCACTAGTTCTGCCAGTATCTGTCCCACGATAGTAGAAGAGATGTCCATTTTTTCAGTTCAATGAGATCTTCTCCTTTTCTCCTTACCTCACTTAGCCCCACGATGTCCCACTTGATCCTTTGTAGTTCCTCTTCCAATTCAAGAAGCCTTGAATCAGAAGATAGGGAGCGTCCATTGTACGTTGCCAAGTTCAGCATGAGATGGCAGCCTAGAGTGGTCCTCCGGGGATTCTTAGCACCCTCTGCCTTCATGTCGCACTGGCTGCTGCCTTGGCCAGGTACATTCCAGCTGCCGGAGACTGAGGGCCAAGATTTAAGTTGTGGAGTCATTTTGGAGGGGTTTGGCCATAACTCACCACGCTGGCCAAGCGGGTTGGTGAGTGTGGGATAGAATTTCCTCTGATCCCGATGGTATAGTTATACCGCTATTGGCGGTCGTCAGAGCCCCTTTAGTGGGAACAGGATGCACCACGAGAAGGCGGGGTTGACATTTGCCAAGGAGAGGCTGTGATGTTACGCATCACCTGACCTTACATCCCTTTTTTTGACAGCATTCAGCAGAAGGGTTTTGTGCATTTCTCTTATCCTTACATCATGGATGTTCTGTATAAGTGAAGGTAAAATAATTCTTCAAATCGTCATCACACGCGTAAGTTATGTTGAAAAATTATGAGCGGGACATTTCGATAGCGACTTCTACCTTCATCAGCCATGGAATGAGACACGTGGTAAAAGCATCAGTTATTTTCCTCTCAAGAACAGATAGACAATAATATTAGTTTTCTGGATATCAACGTCAACCCAGACTTCTCACTTGGCCTGTTTACAGGAAACCTTCTGCCACCCATAATATCATCCCTTACCATTCTCGCACTTTTGGAAAATACAAACTGTCTGCTCTAAAGTCATACATTCACTGCACCAACCTTATTTGCAACAGCCATTCTGCTCTTCAACTAGAATATCAGAACATCATCAACATTGGCAAATTGCATGGCTTTCTACCCCTCTTATTACATAGACTAATCAAGAGGTTTGAATCACAGAATAGATCTAGTTTACTGCCTGAACCTTCTACCACCCATCAGTTTGTTGGCACTTTGCTTTTTAGCCTGCCCTTCACTCATAAAGTGTGCTCTATTTTCAAGTCTTTTGGCTACAGGATTGCAGTCAAACCACCTCCACATCTTCTCAAACTCATCCTTAAGGACAGGGATCTCAATAAACCCCTGGATTTACAAGGTGTCTACTCTATCCCTATCAACACTTCCACAGGCGTTACCCACTATATTGGAAGTTCTTACCGCAGCATAAACCGGCGTTTGATGGAACATATCACTGATGTTAAGAAAGGTAGCCCTTCCACCTCCCTTTCAACTATAACCATCAGCGATACATCCGCAGCTCCCGATTGGCACAATGTTAAGCGAATCGCCCCGTTCAGCAATCAGCATGCCCTCAGATACCGCAAATGCATTGAAATCTACCTTACCCCAAACACCTGCAATACTGACGCACTTTTTAACATCCCTTTTATTTGGAAAGCGATTTTGAAATCTCGCAACACCTGAGGCTTTTACCACGTGTCTCATTCCATGGCTGATGAAGGTAGAAGTCGCTACCGAAACGTCCCGCTCATAATTTTTTAACGTAACTTACGCGTGTGATGACGATTTCAAGAATTATTTTAATGTTTTATGTGTTACGTGTTTTCCTGCCAATTCTTCTCACTATGAAGTGAAGGTAAACTGAATGTAAGATGCCATTTCATGCTGTGAAATACAGAAAGGTTAAATGAAGGTGAGATTCCCAACTGCTTCGGAGTTCAGACTTTTGATAGCATGTCAAACTGACCTAATGTATCTATCTCATTGTTGCTGTAGTGATCAAATAGCCTCCAAAGAATCTTCAACAACATAGAAAAGTATCCTTATCTTGCAATGTATGTACAACCATGCCTTCATTTCTGAATGTAAGTAACTAACATCCTTTGAACATTTCGAGGAAAAATGCAAATTTTAAACTGCGAAGGCCACAGAAGCTGGCAGAACATAGTATAAGCAAATTCTGCAAATGGACAAATGACAAAGCATGGTGTGAAAAAAAACTGTACCAGAAACTAGTGCAAGAGTTTCAATTCCAGTTTTAACCAGATTGTAAGCGGTGATTTTTGTGACCAGAGCAACTACCCTGCCTGCTGCTTCCTGGTTACACCTACAGTGTACTTACTGCCAGAAAAAATATCAAAAATGTGCCCTGAGTTCATATATGTTGGAGGTATCTGAGCTAGGAAAAATTCTACGGTTTTTCCAACAATCAGTCACACAACATTTACAAAGTGAACAATATGTTTAACATCATCTCAGCCTATCAAAACAGATGGGTAGAAAGCATTTTTTTTTTAATTTCTTTGTTGCACCTCTCTCTCTCTCTCTTGTGTTACATTAACACTGCATATTAAACAGAACACACTGTGCTGCCTAATATAGTATGCTCCACGGCTGCTAACATAACCAGGTAGCCTTGGGAAGAGCTGGCTTTAGAATGGTGCAAGCGGTGCACCAGCACTGGGTGCTACGTTAAGAAGGGATGCTCATCTGAACTTTTTTTTTTTCTTTTTGCGAAATGGTAGAGAATATAGAAAAATACCCTACAAGAATTTCAATTTGAAGCAATGAACAATAATTGGAGATGATGAAAGGTTTTGTTGTCACTGGAACACTTCAAATCATCACAATAAACTGTTGCTAAAATGGAGTGCAAAAATTGTTTCATAAATTTCTGTAAGTAGTATACAATATAAGTCAATATTTGAAAAATGGGGAGTATTAAATAGAAGAAATTCGTATGCAAATGAAATGTAACAGAGAAAAAAACTCAACATATGTACAATGTACGGTGAAGATTCATTTTCAAATTCAGAACCCCTTCCCCTTTGGAAACTCTTTTTGGCTACGCCCTGCATAGCATATAGCGCTTAATTTTTTTAAATAAAAAATGCCAGTATTTCAGAGGCTGAAAACGATTGCCCTAGGCCATTGCGATTCAAAGGATCCTGAACACAGATACAACATATAAAAAAGAAAACTAGGAACTACATATGAAGCCTTCTCACTTGTGTGTACGATAACTACAGACGATTCTTGAGCATATGGCTTGCTTTTTAACTCCTCTATACCAACCTTAAAAAGTTTAGAAATCGAGAATCAGTTCAGGAAGTGACTTTATTATAAAGATAAACGCAGTACAAGCTTACTAAATACCTTTTCTTGATGGACAAGATGAATTTCGTAAGGTTAACCACGAAACACTTTGCGATAATCACAGTATGTCTATGTCCGTTAAACCCACTGTAGCAGACAGCATTCTAGTCCGAAACAAAAACTTCTAGCCACTATACAAACACCACGTTTATCGGCAAAAAATTGTAAACAAAACGTAGTAAAGTGCGCTTCTTGAACAAATACACGCAGCACGCTTGAAATAAGCGCAATAGATGGCAGTACTGATATCACGCTACATCTGTTAATGGTCTTGGTATAGCGTCTCTTGGCATACAGGAAAACACCACAGATAAAAAAGAATGTATGGTTGAAAGTAGTATCTAAAAATTAATTTGTTGATTTTTCTTTGAACTGTATTTTTGACTTATTTTTTTATTTTTTATTTGAAGGATTCTAAATACTTTATGACACTAGGCAAAGGGGTGTAATGAAGAAAATATGTCAAGGTATTGATTGCATTAGATAACTACCGTAATCAAGTGCTTATAAAACATATGATCTGATCTAACCGCGCCGGTGGTTGAGTATCAGGAGAGTGGGCTTCTGGCTAGTCTTACGAATTAGGTCTAAGTCCCGGAAAGGGTTTTGATACTGCGCCTTCCCTACGCCGCTGGCTACCTCTTCTTCCTCCTGAAGCTTTTTTTTTTTTTTATTGGAAGTTTAACGACCACCGTGAACAACTCAATGGGCTATAACCTATAAGCAGTCGCCCGTCCCTAATTTAGGGTCACTGGTTCCAGAAAAGGGAGAGAGCCAGTGCCGTAAGACAAACACAGCAAAGTCCATGCCTCACCGGGATTCAAACTCGGACCCCTTTCGGACGAATGATCAGAGGCCATCGCTTAGACCACTTCCTGAAGCTGGTGAACTCAAATTCGGGACGGGTGATTGTCTCTGTCTATGATTAGATCCCCACAGGACGAGGGGTCAAAAGGGTGGACTTCTGGATAGTTGCCAGAACTAGGTCCGTGTCTTGGATTGGATGGTTGTTTGTGTTCCGACGCTGACTTGCTTTCTTGACTGAAACTAGAGGCCCTAAACAAAGCGAGTACAGAATGTGACATCCTTTTTCACTGATTTCTGACGGTCCCTAACAATGCCTACTGGTACTAGAACTTCGCCATGGTGGATTCTACATTGAATTCGTTCCCGAAATATAGCATGTGTTCTGCATCGTCTCCAGTGTCGTAACGATTCCGTGTCTCAGGTTTAAGGACTGTATTGTCTTCAGTGTGGTAACGATTCCGTGTCTCAGGATTAAGGACTGTATTGTCTTCAGTGTGGTAACGATTCCGTGTCTCAGGATTAAGAATTCTAAGTGGTATGACGGTGTAATGTTCTTTTTTTTTTTTTTTTTTTTTTTTTGTGTGGTAACTGTAAACATCTGATGCCAAACCGTTACCCGCGTGTTCCGTAACAAAACCAAAACATGTCACGAATGAGCGTTGCGTCGGATTCTCCTGCCTTTAAATTTGGTTCGGCGTGGTTTCAGAAAAAAATAAATATTAAACCACTTTTAAGAGGTTGTCATCTTATAACAGATGATGTATTGAAACAAGTTCCTGAAGTTGCTAGGTTCTCTGTAGGGCTGATGCACATCGAGAGTAAGTTCAGGAACGCCAAGTAGAGCTCTATATTATGTTTTATTTTAACTTTATTTTAAATACAGAGTATGATTCCTTGAACATCCATGCGTTATTTTGGTTGTTTGAATATTGTCGAAATTTGGTTTGTTACATATTCATACGTATGGCATTTCGACAGTATATAGGAGATCTTTTTCCAGTGAGCATTTTTTTTTTTTTTTTTTTTTTTTGTAGTTTCTGATACATTTGTATGCGCAAACTTCAAGCTGACATATTTCATTTAATGCATATTTAAACAAACGGTTGTTGACCCTGGAGTGTGAGAGTTTTCAGGTGGTAAAACTTTTATCATATGTTGTTCAGATCTCAGAAATTCTGCATCCTTCCTGATGTGTTTAGCATGGATTGAGTATACTTGGATGTGGCAATTTATGTGAATAAGTGCTTTCCTTCTTATATCAGTGACTACTGAAAAAGTTAATTCTCACCATCTGGTTAGGTATTCTTTTTGTTTCTTTAAGCAATAAAAAATAGCCCAAGGGTTCAAGAGCCGGATGCACTATTACTTTAAGCAAGTTAGAATCCAGATGTATAGACTGAAGTGTGATTCTTCAATGTGTGTGTGTATTTTGTGACCTTATTATTAACGCATCGAGTAGTTCCATTAACGGGACCAAAAAACTAAAAATTAATAACATATTATTTATTATTCAACATTTCATTTCTACAGAACAAATCTTACAGAACTCTACTTATTAATGTTCCAGTTCAAACAAAATTTGTAGTAAATGTACAAAACTTCTTGATACGCTGACAATCAAAAGACTGGCTTTTTTTTTTTTTTTTCTTGTGCCAGTTGTTTTTAGTTTTGGTAGTTGAGCAGCTGCTTTCATGATATCAAAACTTGGGGGAGTTCCCATAGTAATTTGGATTACTGGTTGTAGGGGTAGTTAAAACCAGAACTAAAGGTCAAGCATTGTACCTATTTCCTCTCCTAGAGCATGAGCTGGTTGGGCCTTTTGTGGAGGAAGGATTCCAGAGAGTTAGTTGTAACATTGTTGCAAAAGCAATATTAATTATGAGCAATTTTGTGGGTGTTCTTTCAACACACAGAGCATCCGGAATCACACGTGCAACAAAACAGAATGAAACATGTAATATTGATATAGATGATCATTTTAAGAAGATTGTTAAAGTGCAACAATGATTCCATAGTATACATCAGAGAATTTTTTTTAATTCTATGTGCTACAGATTCAACACCTTTCCATTTGTTTAAGTACAACTAGGGAACTTACATTGTGTTAATTGGAAATCAATTTTTACATATTGCAGTCAGTGTTTTTGATGACCGTTAACAATTCTTGGAAAACTTCAGTCTTATTCATTCTGCAATTCCTTTTAAATAGGTATTCCAAAAGTCGGTCAGCCAGAAGTTCTTTAGGAACACCTCCCTTTGTCATGGAGTGTTTTAATGCACGCCACTGGGACTCAATGTTTTAAGTATCAGTATCAAAATATGGGTCTACAAAATTTTCAGAGTGATTCATAGTTTCACAAATAAAATATTCATCTTCAGACAAATGGGCATAAGCCTTCCACTGATCAGATATTATTGTTGTTCCCTTTGCTACATACATTTTTTATGATGGAGATAAGATGTTACGCAGAATGTTTGTTCTCCAGGCATATCTCCAATCAGAATTCTTTTGTATCTCTTTCAATCCTTCTAAGGATCCAGGTTCCCTCCACGTACCTTGCAAAATAGGTTTTCTCTTTTTTAATTTTTGTCTCATCAGTCTCAGCTGTTTTTCCTATTTCTATTCCTCCAATTTGTCCCCTCTGTTCCACAAATTGCAACATATGTGAACTTATTATTTTTCTACAGTAGTTATACCAGTCACTTATTGTTTTGGAGGAGATTTACAAGCCATTGTGAATAGACCTCTTTCACAGCTGAATCATAGTCTAAATTAGAAGCAAAGCTGTACATTATTTACAATGCCTTCTGAGGAGACAATACTGTTTTAAAAAACCTGGTTCCTCGTGTCCTTAAGGCAGATTCTCCGTGACAGTCTTGATATGATACTTGGGACATCTGAACATTCCAAGTCCATGCTCTTTGGAATACAATTTCATGTCATGCCTTTCTGAATATTTCCTTGTCACAGGGATAAAACCTTCCTTCTTCACACCACGTAATGCATGTTTGCCCGTCTTTGACAACCTGAAAAAATTCCAGTACACCATTCAGTACACAACCTGAAAAAATTCCAGTACACCATCTAAACTCAAAATACAGATGCTTCATCATTTATGGCAATAACAATGTAAAAAACAATGTTGTAGATGGGATTCGTGATGTTCCCCACATCGGAAGAACATCCCAATTTTGTTAGCTCGGGTACATAAAGGTATCAGTTCTAAGTGAAGATAAAAATTTTAAAGATCTGTTTAGATTTTGGACTTCCATGATTAGAGGTGGAGAATTGCACTCACCTGTGGTTAGGTATAAAGCATAGTTTGACCTAGGGAATAATATATATTGGCATGAGTTATAATATACGTTCTACTGAATACTATAGATTCTGGTTAGTAGGGATACATTGGAGCTAGAAGAACACTTTGGACTAATTGAGCGGCTCTCCCAATTACGCTAAGCATTATCCCCAAGAGCTAATTTGGAATGTTCTTCAAGAATTTTCCCAAATAAACGTCCTCCCCCATTAACCAATGGCCAAAATAACCAGAATGTACTGTATAAATATTCTGGGGTTTCTCAACCCACAAGCTTGCATATTTCTAAGGGTCTGTTTGTAAATCCAGCTTTCCTCTTGTCGATCCAAATGTTTAGAATATACAGGGTGATTTTAAATTCATAGGACAAACTTTAAGGGGTGTTAGGGCACACTAAAATAAAATATTTTGTCAAATAATGTATGTTCGCAACTGAAGCATGTAAGTGCTAGAAGACATTGTTTGGCTCACTTTAAAACCATTCCTCTGCTTAAAATCATTGATCTCAAGGCAGATTTCACACGTGATGGAGCAATTCATGAATTCTGAGTAGGTAGGCATGCATCTAATGTATGGGGCTGCCAATGAAAACAGAAGAGCTGCACAAAGATTATGCTGTGAATGCTTCCCCAATAGGCGAGTACCAGATCATAAAATTTTTGAGCGTTTTTACCACCAACTTCATGAAATCGGATCATTCTATGTCAGCAGGCATGATGTGGGTTGGACGAGAAGTTTGAGAACTCCAGAAATGAAGAACACATTCTACAAGAGGTTGAAGAAAGTCCTGACACAAGAACGAGAGCTGTTGCATATAGCATAGGTGGGAGCCAAACCACCGTATGGAGAGTTTTGCACGAGGAGCAATTACACCCCTTCTGTTTACAGATAATTTAAGCATTGGAAGTTGAGAATCATCTTCTGTGCATAGAATTCTGCCACTGGTTTATGCAGCAGAGTGCAGTGCAGCTAGATTTTCAAGCACATATGCTCTTCACAAATGAAGCCTGTTTTACACATTGGGAGTGTTTAATGTGCATGATACTCATGTTTGGGAAAACACAATCTGCACGTTACACAGCCACATGCTTACCAGTAACGATTCTCTGTCAATCTTTGGGTGGGTATCGTCAACGACTTTCTGATTGAGACATATCTGCTACCACCTCGATTCAACGGGAGGAATTATCATATTTTTCTGGAGGAGGTCATGCTGAAATTGCTTCAGGATATTTCAGTAGCTGTTTGAAGTTGAATGTGGTTTCAACATGATGGGACACTCACTGGCAGCACATTTCAGCACTGATGTGCATAATTACGTGGATGCTATTTTTGGGAGGCAATGGATTAGTTGAGGTGGACCTGTCACTCAGCCAGGTTTATCAAGTCTTGATTTCTTCCTATAAGGATATCTGAAGTGCCTCTTGTACAAGACTCCCATTGACTCCACTGAGGACCTTGTCGCCAGGACTGTCTGTCACTGCTGCAACTGTTCAAGAAATACCTGGCATCTTTGAAAATTAAGAAAGTAGTGTAGAACACACTAAGTTACGTATAAAAGTTTAATGCAAATATATTTCAGCCATTGCTATGGCCTTCATCAGTGCGACTACGATTGGTTTACATTGCCAGATTGGAAAGGTAAGTTTCGTAATGGTAACTCCGGGTGGCGTGATGCAATGAGGGATTTCCAGATGTAAGGAACGAAAATGGGGAGCTCAGAGTTGCAATTTTTGGAAAACAAAATTTCCAAACTTGCTCTAAACCTCGGAGCATATCGATTTTGGAAGGGAGCCAACTTTTTAGTATCGGACCAAAGTGGTATAGAAGAAGTGTCAGCCATGGTAAGAAGAGATAAGGCAGATGAAGGCTTTCCAAATTTCACATCAGATTTGTGTTCCTGAAGTCTTGAAAGAATTTTCCGGAATGAACTTCCTATGTACGCAGTTAATCCACCATTAGTCTTGATCGGAATTTTATACACTCTAGGCGAAGAAAGTGGAGGTCTTGGGTCTCTGTCATTACGGAGTATAACAGAAATTGAAGAGAAAGAACGAATGGCAAGTCTATATACTTCTCTTTTGAAGATACTAATGAGTTTGTAGGCAGAAGGTTCGTGGTAAGGGATTGAGCCAGCAAATGTTAGTTCCTTTTTTAGTGAAACAGGTTGAAAAGCAACAACTGGTTTTTTCTTCGCATTTTGAATTAATTTAGAAACCAGGAGAGGGGGAAAGCCATGTTGAGTAGCAATCAAGCGGATGTTTGCTAATTCATTTGTTAGATTATCAATAACTTTAATAATTAGTGTAATAAATGCTTGAACTTACTGTGGTATATATATTAGTTTTCCAGTAGAGCATCTTTCATATTTCTGTTACTTGCACTAGGGTTAACATATTCAGGGTTAACATATTCAAATCTGATGTGAAATTTGGAAAACTTCATCTGCCTTATCTCTTCTTACCATGGCTGACACTTCTGCTATTCCACTTTGGTCCGATACTAAAAAGTTGGCTCCCTTCCAAAATCGGTAAGCTCTGAGGTTTAGAGAAAGTTTGGAAATTTTATTTTCCAAAAATTGCAACTCTGAGCTCTCCATTTTCGTTCCTTACATCTGGAAATACCTCATTGCATCACGCCACCCGGAGTTACCATTACAAAACTTACCTTTCCAATCTGGCAACATAAACCAATCGTAGTCGCACTGATGAAGGCCATAGTAATGGCTGAAATATATTTGCATTCAGCTTTTATACGTAACTTGCCGTGTTCTACACAACCTTCTTAATTTATTTGTTAGTTACGTGCATTACCTACCACTCATTTATGATCTTTGAAAACATACGCCAATCACTCTGTCGATGCTGTCAGGCATGTATTACTGTTGGTGATCACTCCTTTGAGCATTTATTGTAAAATGAAATAAATAAAAAAAATTGTTTCAAATTCTGAGCAGTTCCTGTGTTAGCGCTTAAATGCGACAGTTGTGGACATACATTGTTTGACAAAAAATGTTTGCTTTAGTGTGCCGCACCACCCCTTAAAGTTTGTCATATGAATTTAGAATCGCCCTGTTTACATAAATCATGCAGAATGACTGTAGGAGTTATACAAGTATAATGGCCGCCCCGGTGGCGCAGTGGTCTAAGCAATGGCCTCTGATCATTCGTCCGAAAGGGGTCCGGGTTTGAATACCAGTGAGGCATGTATGTTGTGTTTGTCTTACGGCGCTGGCTCTTTCCCTTCCCTGGAGCCAGTGATCCTAAATTAGGGACGGGTGACTGCTTATAGCCCATTGAGTTGCTCATGGTGGTCGTTAATCCTTCAATCAAAAAAAAATAAAAATAAACAAAAGTATAATGTCCTGTGAATGTCACAATCATACTCCGTGGATGTAGTTGCCAATTTCATTTGGTGCTGTTGTTTTCTGTTTCAGAAGTCTTCATAAGTGTTGCATGAATCTTCCATAGAGGTTGCTGGCAGGTTAGTGCATGTTTGAGAACGCAGCTCTCTGTGTGCCACTATTCAATATAAATAGCTCAACAACGAAATGCAAAACAGGGTCGGATATTTTTAAGAATACATATTTCAATGAAACTCTAGTAAAGTGCATTGAATAGAATGTGAAAAATCTCTGAAATCATTAAATTTTCATTTTACTTTTCCAGTGTGAAATCAGTATTATAATATTTGGCTAAAAATTCAATTATAACCAAATAATTTATGTGGCTAAGTTATTTAAGTTATTAGTGAGAACAATAGATTGTCTGTTGCCATGAGTACTGTTTCACATGTTATGTTCTGTAGTGTCTTCAATAAAGGTCATGCTATGCAAGAAACAAAAGTACAATACTAACGTCAATATCAATAACTTTAATAATTAGTGTAATAAATGCTTGAACTTACTGTGGTATTGTCCTAATATATATATTAGTTTTCCAGTAGAGCAGCTTTCATATTTCTGTTACTTGCACTTGGGTTAGCATATTCATTTTTAACTAGTTCTTCAACATGCTCATGCTTAGTTATTATTGTTGTATGTTAATAGTTGCCTAGCTATACAATAGATGTTGAATGACCTCTTGAAGAAAGTAATCTGACAAAATATGGTTTTGTTGAGATAGGAATACCAATAATAAAACCAATGGTCTGTTGTCACTTGTAGACAGATGTATGCAGCAAATGAATTAAAAACAAATCAGAAGTCAACTATATAAAACCAGGAATGCAAAAAAAATGAAGAATAGATAAAATAAAATCCAGATTATAGTTAATGAACTTCACAAAGAGAATACTGATAATGCTGCAAGTAAAAGTATCATTACAGCTTTGAAATTAGTTACAGAGAATAACTACTTCACCCACAATAACATCATCTACCAGCAACTTTGTGGTGCTCCTATGGGTTTGCCATTGTCGTCTATTTTGGCTGAAGTTATACTATAAAATATTGAAGCAAAAATATTGGAAAATTCCAGCAATATCAGCTTATCTTTACTTTATTTAAGATGTGTTAATGACATATTAGTTATTTGGCCACACCCTAAAGATGAAATAGATCAATTTATGCAGAAATTTGATAGTTTCTACCCAACAATTCAGGTCACTTATGAAAAAGAAAGCAACAGCACACTTAATTTTCTTGATATCATCATCATCATCATTGTCATTATTATCAATCCACTGCTGGACAAAGGTCTCTCCAAGCCTCTTCTACAATGGTCTGTCTTGTGCCAGTCTCCTCCATGTTACTCCCGCATACTTTCGAATTTCATCCACCCATCTCCCATGTGGTCTTCTGGGTCTTTTCCTGTCCCTTGGAATCCAATCTAAAATTTTGGCTGTCCATCGATGGTCTGTCCTTCGGGCATTATGTCCAGCCCATTGCCATTTCAGGGATTTAACTCTGATCATGATGTCTTCCACTCTTGTCATTTTTCGGATCCACAAGTTCCTCTTCTTATCTCTCCTGGTTACACCAAGCATGCACCTCTCCATGCTTCTTGAGTTGTCTGCAGCCTTTGTATGTCTCTTTTAGTTAAGGTCCACGTCTCTGCACCATACGTAAGCACTGGAAGGATGCATTGATCAAACACTTTTCTTTTAAGACATAATGGCATATTGCTCTTGAAAATTATGCTGTTTCTTCCAAAAGCTCCCCAGGCAAGTTTTGTACGCCGATTAATTTCTTCAT
The DNA here is from genome assembly GCA_039090855.1 of Macrothele yani. NCBI lineage: Eukaryota > Metazoa > Arthropoda > Arachnida > Araneae > Macrothelidae > Macrothele > Macrothele yani. The sequence goes on from CM077004.1 coordinate 49,782,572, forward strand.
CAATGTGACCCTCACTTGATATCTGCTGTCCAAGATAAACGTACGTGTCTGTTATCTCCAGCTTTTCTCCATCAATCGATAAATCTTCAGTTCTTGTAAAAGCATTGAACATTACTTTTGTCTTCTGAAAGTTCATTTTTAATCCCACTTCCTTACTCTTGTCAGCAAGTTCTTGGGTCATACTTTGCAGCTCTGATGAGCATCATCAGCAAAATGAAGGTGAGTTAGATAATCCCCATTAATCTTTATCCCTTTGTTTTCCCAGTTCAGTGATTGAAAGGCATTTTCCAATGTGTCATTAAAGAGCTTGGGAGAAATGGTGTTACCTTGTCTCACTCCCTTTCCAATTTTTATGTGTGTTGTATTTTCAAACAGTCGAATCTTTGCACTTGCATTTTCATAGATGTTATTAATAATATTTATGTATGCATCTTCAATACCGCAGGATTTCAAAGCCATTGTAACTGCTGATGGTTTCACCGAATCAAAGGCCTTTTCATAATCGATAAAAGCCATGCACAATGGAAGTTCATATTCCCTTGCTCTTTCAATTCTCTCAGTACGTGGATATGATCTATAGTTCTGTAGCTACTCCTGAATCCAGCTTGTTCTCTCGGTTGAGCCACGTCCAGTGTTACCTTCAAGTGGTGTGAAAGAACTTTTGTGAAGATTTTAGAAACCACTGATAGGGGCTGATAGGTCTGTAGTTCCTGAGATCCTCAGTCAGTGGTGGCTTTTCAGGTGAAGTAGGTGAAGTGCCTATTCACCTATTTCATTTGAAATAAGGTTTTATTTAATAATTTTGTTTAATATATTCTTTCTTTGCCTTTATTGAGTGCCAAAATATCCAAAATTTTGGTTAGATATCAATTCACAATGTGCATGTTCAATACGGAAAACAAGTCCTTATACGCAAAACAGTTCAAGTGAAGAGCTGAAATGAGAATGCTTGGAAGTCTGCAGTTTTCGTCCGAGTTGTTATGATAACTGTGACGTCACCCTCCCCTATCTACCGGGCAAGTGAAGTGTTTTAGCTTGAGACGTCAAGGCTCTGCACCTGGAGTCGTGACCTTCCGAAGAGATCGCAGTGGAACAGGACGGATTGCCAAGGGTTCTTTGCAATCCACTAGGCCTTTTTCCTTGCCGTGTTTTGGTACATACTTTCCGAAACAGATTTGTTTTTTCGTGTTTTGTGATTGTTTATTAAAAACTTCATAAGTTACTTTAGTTTCGTGTACAGTTTAACTGATAGTGATAGTTTTAGTTTTCAGTATGTATCCTGTAAATGACATTGTCTGTAATTTATTGCAAACTCCGTTCAATCGGTGGAAAGATGAAAATAAAAGAGACATTTTACTTCAAGGACGACCGACGGATTCACTGACAATTGTCGCCAAAAAAGAAATGAAGAAGAGCGGTAAATCTAACAATATTAAATTTAAAAATTGCTGGTTTACTGAATATAAATGGCTTTGTAGCCCTTCTGTGTTACAAAAATTATTTTGTTGGCCCTGCTTATTTTTTAGTAATAAAATTCGGCGTGGAATAAAGACAATTTTCAGATTTCTTAAACATAAAACGGTCACTTCACAAACATGGTGATTCTAGCTAACACCTGAGATGTGAATTAATGCTAAATAATTTTGAAAAGAATCAGAACACCATTGCCGATGCCCTGAGGGAGAATGCTAGGCTTTTGAAAATGCATTTCAACGAAAGCGTTCGTTTAAATAGACTTTTCCTGCAGACAATGATTGATGTAGTACTGTATTTGAGTAAACAAGGACTAGCATTCCGTGGTCATGACAAAGGCATTGACTCGATAAATCATGGAAATTCAAGGAATTGCTTTCACTGTTGATATCAAGAAGTCCTTTAAAAATTCAAAATCAATACGAAACGATAAAAAATGTCTTTACAGGTGACTCAAAAACTATTTAAAACGAATTAATTAATGCATTTCTGAATATATAAATGATCACGTCAAAAATGAAATAAATGAAGTTCAATGCTTTTATATTCAAGTAGATGACACCACAGACATAAATCAGACTTCCCAGGGCTCTTTAATAATAAGATCTGTTGATTCGGAAGGTGTATTGGTTGAGCGATTTTTGGGTTTCCATGGTATGAGTGAAAATAGAATGTCAGAAGCTTTATACAAAATGCTAGACAAAATTTTGGAACAGTTTGATTATCAACACAAGTCAATAGGACAATGTTACGATGGGGCAAGCGTAATGTCTGGACACTTGACTGGGCTCCAGAAAAAATGAAGCATAAAGCTTCTCTAGCTGTTTTTGTTATTGCTTAGTACATTGTTTGAACCTTGTATTACAGCAGAGTTTTTCTAAAAATTTTTAAGTGTCGAATATTTTTTTGCAAGCTTGAGTGTAATTCCTTTGTTTTCTTCGCTGAGTGGTGAAAAAACAATACACTCACATCAAAAACCGCAAGATGCATGCCAACTGTAACAGAAACTCAATGGTGCTCCACTTCGAAGTTAGTAAGTGTAATAGTTAAAGATTGGGATAAATTGAAGGAAGTATTTGAATTTCTCACAAATAGTGACCAATCAGACAAAAAAACAATTCAACTTGCCCAAGGGTTTTTAAATGATATGAACACTTTTGAATTTACATTTTTGGGAATAGTATTTAATGAAATATTTGGCTTCACCAATCTATTATTCAAAATTTTGCAGAAAAAATCACTAGACATAAACTACTGTGTTACTCAAATTAAAAAAAAACTTGTGAAATTTTGAGCCATAAAAGGAACAATGAGGTATTTGCAACACTGTTTGGAAAAGCTAGCAAAATCACAGAAATAAGCAGATCTAAACAGGAATATGCTGCTCTTACACAAGAAACAATTTTTAAAAATTATGAACAATTGTATTTTGAAATTGTGTACCACATTCTTATGGAAATGGATATAAGATTTCAAGACTGTGAGAAACTGAAACTTCAATTTGCCTGTCTTGCTGACACAACCAAATGCGACCAATTTAATTCATGCTTTCCCTCTAACGCTTTTGAAAATCTACAACATTTTTACGGAAAAATTTTTATTAAACACCAGCGCCTTAAAAATGAACTGAGTCTTGTATATGCTGATGAAAAATTAAGGAATATATCGACTCATGAACTTCTTCAAGTGCATCATGGAGATAAAGGCATTTTTACAGAAGCTTATAACTTGATTTCCCTGATTTTAACAATTGCATCTGCAAGTGTTTCAGTGGAAAGAAGTTTTTCTTGCCTTAAAAGAATACAAACTTACTCAAGAAACACTATTTCTCCAGATAAACTTGCTTCTTTGTCAAAGATTTCTATTCAGAAAGACATTTTCTTGATGTCACGATGAAACAGCCATTTTATGATGACATAATCGACAAATTTCCAGCTTTAAAGGGAAGAAGAATTGATCTAATATATAAAAAAATAGGTAAGTTCTCATTAACTGATTTTCATTGAAGACAGTAGATATCTTTTCATATTGCTCTTGCAGCTCTTCACCTATTTTTCCTACCGTGAGCGGCCACTGTCCTCAATGTCACCTTTTTTATGTAGCAGAATCATTGCAGCGTTGTTCCAATTTTCGGGAATCTTCCCTTCATTGAGGCATCAAGTGAAAACTTGGGCGAGTACTGTTTCAATTTCTCCATTTGCTTCTTGTATGATGTTTACAGTAATTCCATCTTCTTTTGGAGCTTTTTCCCACTTCATGTTCTTGATTGCATGTGCAACTTCTGCTGGGAGGACTGGAAGAACTCTGGTACTGGTACCTTTCATAATGTCTGGAGTACATGTATCATCCCTTTCATATAATTTGGAGTAGAAATCTTTCACTCTTGTCAAAGTTTCGCCTCTATTTCTTGTTACAGAACCATCTTCTTTTCTCAGTGCTATAATCTGTTTTCTTCCCTTACTGAGATGTCCCTTTGCTATCTTTAGGCTTTGGTTGTTTTCAATTGCTTTCCTCACTAGTTCACAGTTGAATTTCCTTACGTCTTCAGTGATACTTTTCCGTACTGCCTTGCATAGCTCTATATATTCCACTTTGGAGTCACATCTTCTTTAGTTGTCCTCATCTCTCTTCTTTTTTGCATCAACATTTTGGTTTTTCCTGATAATTTGTTCACATGCAACTTGTTCTTAGACCCAGCTAATTTTGTTGCTGTTTCCATAAGAGCTTTGGTTATTTTTCTGTTAACTTCAGAAATATCCACTTCTTCCAATGTTAGGCCTTCTAAAGCAGAGAATCTGTTCTTCAGTTCCAACTTGAAGTCAGGTGATGTGCAACATTACAGCCTCTCCTTGACAAATGTCAACCCCACCTTCTCGTGGTGCATCTTGTTCCCACTAAAGGGGCTCTGACGACCGCCAATAGCGGTATAACTATACCATCAGGATTAGAGGAAATGCTATCCCACACTCACCAACCTGCTTGGCCAGTGTGGTGAGTTATGGCCAAACCCCTCCAATATGACTCCAACTTAAATCTTGGCCCTCAGTCTCCGTCAGCTGGAATAAGGCAGCGGCCAGTGCGACATGAAGGCAGAGGGTGCTAAGAATCACCTGAGGACTGGACTAGGCTGCCATTTGATGCTGGCCTTGGCTACTTACAATGGACGCTCCCTATCTTCTGATTCAAGGCTTCTTGAATTGGAAGAGGAACTACAAAGGATCAAGTGGGACATCATCGGTCTAAGTGAGGTAAGGAGAAAAGGGGAAGATCTCATTGAACTGAAAAGTTTACATCTCTTCTACTATCGTGGGACAGATACTGGCAGAACTAGTGGTGTTGGATTTATAATAAACAAGAAACTGAAGGATAAAGTTGTAGAAGTTGAAAGTTCCTCTGACAGAGCTGCACAACTCGTTATGAGACTCTCGAGAAGATACCAGGCTCAGATAATTCAAACTTATGCATCCACCACAAGTCATCCTGAAGAAGAAATTGAAGAATTTTATGAGGAAATTCGTCGTCTAAATAATAAAGGCAAGCAGCACTTGAAGATAATTATGGGAGATTTCAATGCAAAAATAGGGCAACAGCAACAGACTGAAACTTCAGTAGGTAAATTTGGTCACAGCAACAGAAACTAGTGTGGAAATACTCTCATAGAGTTTGCAGAGGGGACGTTACTAAACGCACCATCAGTGACTGAGGAATTGTTTATTTTGTCTGTCTAAAATGTTATCCCTGGTCTTACAAACACTGCAGATGTTAATGAATTAATTATAATTAGTTAAAAAGTTAATAAATATCCATAAGGGTAACAAATTGTGTTTCTTTTCTAGGTTTTAAAGTAAAAGCAAAGTAAAAGATGGATGCCAGCAGACCATCCACATCAAAAGTTTCAAGTGTGGTTTACTGTTGCCACCTCCCTTGGGAAACCAAACCATAAATATAACAAAAAAAATCTGTGACCAGTTTCCAAGAATGTATTGCTACAGAACAAGTTGCTCAAAACTGGAGACAAGATCTGTGACACTTGTCGTAAAGCAATCCAGAAATTTCACTCTGAAGCTGCTGAACATTCCTCTTCACCTTCTGACAGCTATAATGAACAAGCAGCCGAAGGCCATGCTGTTGTTCCATCTGAAAACATTGTAGTATCAACTCCTGAAAAAGAGCATGCTATAGAAGCATTTAACAGAATTTTTTTATGTCTGGATGAAACACCAATCAAGTTATTATGTCTTTAAGACATCTTAAAGACACAATAACAGAAAATCAATACATAGTAATTTGTGACTTTGCTGGAAATTATTCTTTTGTATTGCAAGATGCAGCTCAGGGTTTTCACTGGAACAATGCCCAAGCAACCCTGCATCCTATAGTTATATACTATCGAGATGAGAAACTTGGTGTAACCAGGAGAGATAAGAAGAGGAACTCGTGGATCCGAAAAATGACAAGAGTGGAGGACATCATGATCAGAGTTAAATCCCTGAAATGGCAATGGGCTGGACATACTGCCAGAAGGACAGATCATCGATGGACAGCCGAAATTTTAGATTGGATTCCAAGGGACAGGAAAAGACCCAGAAGAAGACCACATGGGAGATGGGTGGATGAAATTCGAAAGTATGCAGGGGTGACATGGAGGAGACTGGCACAAGACAGACCGTTGTGGAGGAAACTTGGGGAGACCTTCGTCCAGCAGTGGATTGATAATGGTTGACAATGATGATGATGATGATATATATATGTGTGTGGGGGGGGATATTGGGAAACTTCCCCACTACGGATCCATCAAATAAATCACAATACTTAAATAATGGACGAGCTGGATGAACACAAACATTTAATATGATGTACACTTACAATGGATATCAGTATATAACAGGCTACACTAACAACAGAACCTACTCGTTCCACTAAGAAATAAAAAATGACAAACACAACACCCTTCAGCACACAGCCCCTGTCTCGGTGTTCACACTTCAGAACTCTCTGCAGCTCTGTCTCTAGTCTCTGAGAGCATGTTTTAGCGACGCATCGAAGTCCAATGCTCACACCATCCAGTGGTCGTTCCCCTGTGTGGTGATCTCGAGATTGCACCATCAGGGCGACGGATACCGAAAACCCACAATCTCGGCCATGCTGACAAGGCGCTGTCCTCAACAGCTCCTTCATCTGTTAGTGTTCTTGGCGGCATTATTGTTCTGGACATTTAGACAACAAAAGAAAACAGTCAAATAAAACACATACTCACAGTCATTGAAAGAGGAGTTGAAAGTCCTTCAGTGACACCCTGTAGGCCATGGCTTCATATGGTCTGCTGTGGTAGATGTGTTGTTTGGTCCTTCATGGTTTCCCACTTTCTCGACGTCATACCGATCCTTTGGCTTCACTGCCTTGACACGATAAGGGCCAAAGAGTTTTGGTTGCAGCTTTAACCCCACATCGAACTGCTTCCTCTGAATTGCAACTAGGTCGTTGACTTTGTACAGTTTAGGTAGTTTTTGTTTCCGGTTGAATTGTCAACTATTTTCCTGTTGCAGTCTCAAGCTATTACTCTTGGCGTCTTCACGCATATCATCTCTATCACATAGCATGCAGTTTAAATGTTCCTCTTTTAACAGTTCTCTAATCTTCAGATCTCCAGTATTCTTCATTTTAAAATTGGTACTTTTAGTTTTGTTTGGCTTGGAGCCATGCACAAGATCCGAAACTTCCCTGCGCAACTCCAAATCTCGTATATGATCCAAGTTCAACATGCCCGAATCTTCCGTCACACTCGCGACATGCAGCAAAAAACTATTAAACACGTTCTCATTTTGCTGTCCTGAGCCGGTGATAACAGTGTGCTGTTCTGACAGGCTTGGCTCCCACGACACCAGCATCTGACCTTGACCCACTTCCTTTTTGGCAAACAGGTTTGCAGGGATTATACATTGAGCATTGAGGTTATTCGAAACTGCTGCCATTACCTCGACAACAACATGAGAACTCTTTAGTGAGATCTGGAACTTTGCCAGCGGAACTCGTTTATCAATAAAACAACTAGAAAGAATAACCTTACCCTCTGTTATTTTTTTTTTTTTTTTTTTGGCAGGGACCACATTACTATTCACTACTGCAATTTGGGCGCCTGAATCAGTAAGAACAGTTACTTCTTTACCATCAATCAAGATGTCAACATACTCCAGTTCGTTTATAAAACCATTTCTCTCAACGGGCTGTTCCGATTCCAGTACATTGACCGAACTTTCACCCTGCCCGCCTTGCTCACTTACAACCTCAGGTTGTTTTTCGGAAACGTTTTGGGCAGAATTTTGCGAAATGCATTGATCCACATACATAATAGATGAGTTTTCCCTTATTTTGCCCATAGCTATTTTTGTTGGACCTTTTGTGCTGTACATTTTTTAAATTTCCGCTTCCACCTTTACTTGTATTCTCCACCGATTTGTACTCATTTGCTTGAATGTCGTTTAACGATTTTCCTTTCGACACAAAATAAACATTGTACTCTTTCGGTAATCTTAAAATCCCTATGTGAGATGCCATGTCTCTGTCTAAGGTTTGGTACAATTTATCCGCCACCATCAATTTGCATAACGAGTTAAAATCACTAACTTCACGCAGTTTACAATAATACTTGAAGTTTGCTGTTAATCTTGATGCGAATTGAATATGTGTTTCCCTCAGCTGTCGACAAGCTTTCCGAAAATTATTCAAGCATTCCTGCGCTGTCGGCTGAAACTCTTTGCGACTTAAGCTTATCATAATCTTTCATCTCCTCCTCCCCAATGTAAAGCAATACGTTGCTAGCTTTTTCCCCAAGAAGGTTTATCAAAATCTCTGACCTCATGTCCGGCGGCACCCCTTTTATAACAAAAGCCCGTTCCACAGATTGGAAAAATAAATTGAGATTCTCGGGTTTAACTGGAATACGCACTCAGTGTACGAACACTTTTAATGAGGTTTTTAAGATCAAACATAGGCCGCTCAAGTCCTGTATTATCACTTCGCCCATTCAGCTCCAATGCCGAGCAGCTTCGAATACTTTCCAGTTCTACTTCCTTCTCTAATTGTGCTAATTTGATTTTTTTCCATCTCTAGTACTCTATCATTTTCATCCCTCGCCTTCCTCTCTTCTATTATAGAATTTAAGACGTCTTTTACAAAATCAAGATCAATTTTATAGACTTCATTGCTCTCTATCTTTTATTTTAAATCAACTATCGTCACTCCTGTTGGCACTGTTTCACTGATCTCTTGTGCTACTTGAATCAAGTTTTCTTTGCGAGAATTTTTATACATGGTTGACAAGAAAGCTTACCTTTAAGATGTGATATAAAAGCTCCGTCTTTGCCACTATGTAATCCACAGGCGATCCGGGACAGATCTCACTTGCTGACACCAGAATTGTGGGGTATTGGGAAACTACCCTACTACGGATCCATCAAATCACAACACTTGAAAATAATGGACGAGCTGGACGAACACAAACATTTAATATGACATACACTTACAATGGATATCAGGATATAACAGGCTACACTAACAATGGAACCTACTCATTCCACTAAGAAATACAAAATGGCAAACACAACACCCTTTGTCACACAGGCCCTGTCTCAGTGTTCACACTTCAGAACTCTCCGCAGCTGTGACTCTAGTCCCTGGGAGCATGTTTTAGTGACGCGCCGACGTCCGATCAGGACGATGCATACTGAAAACCTACACACACTCACACACATATATATATATTTAAATATATTACATTTCAGATAACTGAATTTTGTTTAAAAATAACTGTACGTGAAATATTACAAAAATTCTTGATGTAGACATATCACACAAAAATTATGTAAAAATTACAAGTGGTGGGACGTTTCGGTAGTGACTTCTACCTTCATCAGCCATAGAATGAAACACGTGGTATTAGTATCAGTTGTCGATGATGGGCAAAAACACGTAACAATAATAACAAATAAAGGTAACTTGATCACGCTAGTTACATTACATAAAAAAAACTTTTACAAGAAAGTTCGTAAGTTGGGAGCTTTCGACCTTATCTTAGGTCTTCATCATGCCAATGGAGGACTAAGATTGTTACCAGATTCTACATTTGAATTTTTCCTATTTTTGTTGCCAAAACTTAGAATCAATCTCCAGATCATCGGAATGTAGAGAGGAGATTCGGAATTGCAAGTCCTTGAGTTAAAAATAATTTCCAGGCTTTCACAGTAACGGAGGGCAAAACGATTGTCAAAAGAAGCAATTCATTTTGCTTCATTCCAGTGGGGAACTGCAGATGTGTCTTCCATTGTCAAAATAGACAAGGCTGTATTAGGATTGGCTTTCAAAACATATTTTTTGTGTTCTAAAATTCTGTGGTTAATGCTCCTGTATGTGCTTCTAATGTATAAGTTATCACCTGTTGAAGAAGAGATCGGAATGCAGTAAACTCCTGGGAGGTCCAGATTTTCAACTTTGTCCCTATCCCTTTGTAGAAGTTCCAAGATGTTTGGGGTGGATTTAATGGCAAGACGGTAACCAAAACTTCTAAAAAGAATCTGCAACTTACAAGCATGGGAAGGATGGTAAGGAACAGAACCAGAGAATTTCAGGTTTTCTTTCTTTTCAGGAAGGAGGCATTCAATTTTTGAAATGTTTCCACATTTCTTTAAGAGGGAGTTGTCTGTAAGAGCAGGGAAACCATGAGAGAGGACTATTCTAGAAATTTTAGAGAATTCTTCGTGAAGATAAAGTTGGTTTTTGCAAATGATATCAGCCCTGTTAATGTAAGACTTCAATGCTGCGAGCTTGTAGAGATGCAGAGTGAAAGATTTGTAGGGAATTATGTTAGTGGCCGCAGAAGATTTATGATAGACGGAATGAGTGATGAAGAGATCAGCGTTTCTGCAGATGGATACATCCAGGAAATCAATTTTGTTACGAATCAAAAACAACTATTATGGGAATTTTACTAGGAATTTTTTTTATTTAAATTGCAAATTTTCGGAGAAAACTCTTCTCCTTCTTCAGGCTGTCTTTTTGTTGTCACTTATTCCCATCACTATCGCGGTTACGGTTAACCTTGAAGGTTACGGTTATTTTTCATCAAATCCTGCCAGATGTTAGGCAGGGAAAATCCTTTGCAGTCATTGATGATGGAATTTTGATTTTTCTCAATCTCTATTCCTTCTTTCAGCTTTCTTTTTTGAAAATTGCTTTGGAAACTGATGACTTTAAGGGAATTCCAGTCCATGCTGTGACTAGTTTCTCTAACATGCCTATCTAAACCAGTCTTGTTGAAGCTATTTTTTATAGCAGCTTTATGCTCTGCTATATGAGTTTCTAGTCTGCGACCTGTTTCACCTATGTAAGATAGTCCACAACTACATTTTACTTCATAGACTACACCTTGCATTTTTAAAATATCTTCTTCTCTGAACTTTTTAGGGAAACTTTTTTTAACTTTGTTCTCTAAACTTGGAGCTAGCCTAATATTGTACTTCTTACCAATTATCTTTAAAGACTCAAATAAACCTTTGTGATAAGAATTTTTTTTAGTGAATTTTACTTGTTGCTTTTTCGGGTTCTTCGTACCATTAAAATTCAGAAGCTTCTTAATTTCTTCTTTAGGATAGTTATTTTCTGCAAGTATGACTTTAAGTTCTTCTTTATGGGCTTCTTTCTTATCTTCTGTAGAAACTATTTTATTATTTTTTTTCTAAGAACTGACTTGCTACATTTTTCTTAATAGAAACTGGATGATAGGAATTGAAATCCAATAGTCTATTAGGATTCATTGGTTTTTTATACCAACTAATGAGGAATTTTTCATCTTCATAATAGATAGTAATATCTAAGAAGTTAATTCTTCTTTCTCTTTGAAGTTCAATAGTGAACTTAAGGGAATCATCTAATTCATTAAATGAGTCTAGAATTCTTTCGGGAACGATTTCTGAGCTATCTATTATAAATAAGATGTCATCCATGTATCTGCTGTATAGGCAGAAATATGTGGGTTGTACTAGTATCTTTTCTTCTAGTTTTCCTACGTAATAGTTAGCTAAGAATGGGAGCCCATAGCTAGACCAGATTTTTGAATGATTTTTTTTCTCAAATTGAAAGTAGTTGTTCTGCAAAGAGAAGGTAAGCATTTCAAAAAGTCCAACTAATATGTTTCTATCTTTGTTGTGAAAAACTATTAGGTCTGCCAAGTCATCCGCTATAAAGTCTATAAGTTGATCTATATTAATGTGAGTATACATAGACACTATGTCTAAACTACCCATGATAGGAGAATCTAATTTAGGAAGAAGTTCTCATTTTTCTTTTAGCTGCATTAAGCTTTTAATCAAGTTAGGTGGCTCTTTTAAAAGATTCTGAAGGTGCAACTTTAAAAAGTAATTTAGATTTGAAAGAATTGAGTTTTTTGAGTCAATTATTGGTCTAATTGCATGGTGTTCTTTATGCAGTTTGACTATTCCATATATTTGAGGTAATCTGAACTGTAATTTTGAGAATTGTTTACAGTTTTCTGGAAGCTGGTTTTTTCTTTTTTTTTTTTTTTTTTTTTTTTTTGAAGTGAAATAAGCTTTGAGACTTTTTTAATCAAATCTGGTAGTGGGTTTTCTTTTACTTCTTCATACTTCTGCCTATATAGCAGATACATGGATGACATCTTATTTATAATAGGTAGCTCAGAAATTGTTCCAGAAAGAATTCTAGACTCATTCAATGAATTAGATGATTCCCTTAAGTTCACTATTGAACTTCAAAAAGAAAGAAGAATTAACTAAGAAGATATTACTATCTATTATGAAGATAAAAAATTCCTCACTAGTTGGTATAAAAAACCAATGAATACTAATAGACTATTGGATTTCAATTCCTATCATCCAGTTTCTATTAAGAAACATTTAGCAAGTCAATTTTTAGAAAAAATTAATAAAATAGCTTCTACAGCAGATAAGAAAGAAGCCCTTAAAGAAGAACTTAAAGTCATACTTGCAGAAAATAACTATCCTAAAGAAGAAATTGAGAAGCTTCTGAATTTTAATGGTATGAAGAACCCGAAAAAGCAACAAGTAAAATTCACTAAAAAAATTCTTATCACAAAGGTTTATTTGAGTCTTTAAAGAGAATTAGTAAGAAGTACAATATTAGGCTAGCTCCAAGTTTAGAGATCAAAGTTAAAAAATGTTTCCCTAAAATAGTTCAAGAGAAGAAGATATTTTAAAAATGCAAGGTGTAGTCTATGAAGTAAAATGTAGTTGTGGACTATCTTACATAGGTGAAACAGGTCACAGACTAGAAACTTATAGCAGAGCATAAAGCTGCTATAAAAAATTGATCCAACAAGACTGGTTTAGATAGGCATGTTAAAGAAACTGGTTACAGCATGGACTAGAATTCCCTTAAAGTCATCAGTTTCCAAAGCAATTTTCAAAAAAGAAAGCTGAAAGAAGGAATAGAGATTGAGAAAAATCAAAATTCTATCATCAATGACTGCAAAGGATTTTCCTGCCTAATATCTGGCAGGATTTGATGAAAAATAACTGTAACATTCAAGGTTAACTGTAACCGTCAAGATTAACCGCAACCATCAAGGTTAACCATAACCACGATAGTGACGAGAATAAGTGACAACAAAAAGACAGCCTGAAGAAGAAGAGTTTTCTCCAAAAATTTGCAATTTAAATAAAAAAATTCCTAGTAAAATTCCCAAAACAGTTGTTTTTAATTAGTAACAAAATTGATTTCCTGGATGTATCCATCTGTAGAAACGCTGATTTCTCCATCACTCGTTCCATCTATCGTAAACCTTCTGCTGCCACTAACATCATTCCCTACAAATCTTTCACTCTGCATCTCTACAAGCTTGCAGCATTGAAGTCTTACATTAACAGGGCTGATATCATTTGCAAAAACCAACTTTTTCTTCAAGAATTCTCCAAAATTTCTACAATAGCCCTCTCTCATGGTTTCCCTGCTATTACAGTCAACTCCCTCTTAAAGAAATATGAAAACATTTCGAAAATTGAATGCCCCCTTCCTCAAATGAAAGAAAACCTGAGATTCTCTGGTTCTGTTCCTTACCATCGTTCCCATGCTTATAAGTTACAGATTCTTTTTAGAAGTTTTGGTTACCATCTTGCCATTAAATCCACCCCAAACATCTTGAAACTTCTACAAAGGGATAGCGACAAAGTTGAAAATCTGGACCTAACAGGAATTTACTGCATTTCTGTCTCTTCTTCAACAGGTTATAACTTATACATTGGAAGCACATACAGGTGCATTAACCACAGAATTTTAGAACATAAAAAAGATATATAATACATAGAGATTCAGTACCTCTTTTAGAATTGCTATTACGCACGTTAAAATACGAACATGTGATTATGGTGGTGCAGTTTATTATTTAAAAAATAAAGATTAAAAGAAATCAAGAGCAATTACTCACATATAATCGTCCAGAGGTCGTTTTTGTTCGCATACCACTGTAGTTCCGCAAGTTGTTTGGTCTCAGGTGTTCAGCGGCTATGCCTTGCAAAAAGTCCGATGGTGACTATAATATGGTGTTTAGCAATGTCAAAGTAGTAGATGACCCAAAGAATCTTGCTATATATTGTATCGTAAGCTCAAAAGAATAATACAACTGAGAATAAAAAACCCTGTAATGACCACAGGCAGGTTAAAAAGGCTAACAATGAACAATCCAAAAAACTATAGCAAACGAATCTAAAAGGCTGACAGTGAATGAATTTAAAAGAACAAAATGAAATATGAATGGCTAGAAGAAACGACGCATGAACTATTTACATAATGCTTGCACCACCTCCTCGCGTCACCGGACGCGTTTCGCCCTAAGCGTCTTCTTAGGCATTTTCAACGGGAAATGAAACGTCTGTTGGTAAGTGACAACGTTTCATAACTCCAGAAGTCGTGATGTACATTGCGCATGGGCCAGTTTTCCTTCTATATGGTGGTGCCATCTGGTGTCATAGTTTAATTTTCCTGTATTTGTCGTTGTCTTTTGATTTTATTTTTATGCTTCTCTTTTAATCTGTTTTCGGTGTCCACTAAATTCCTCCAGGCATATGAAAGGTCGTATGGTGAATTGTTATTGCAATTTGATGATTTGGTCTTCTCTATTAAGATGGATTCAGCAATCTGGATGGTCCTCCAGTTTGTTTGTTTTTTGTTGATTTATCAATTTTATTTCTTCCCATAGTGGTGTGCATTGATTATTTATACAGAAGTCGATAAGTGCAGTCTTATTTTCTTTCCTGAACCAATTGCTGATGTGTTCCGATAATCTTATCCTGATATTTCTTTTGGTGCTTCCTATATATTAGCTGATAATTTTGTTTTGGCTGTCCCCTATTGGAATTGAGTAAACATCCGCTTTCTGCAATATCGGTGTGCTTCCATGACCAGAAGTTAATGTGTCCTCGATATTTCTGGTCTTTATACCAAATCCCAAACCAAATTTCTTGCATGATTCTTTCAAAATGCTATTAATTTCATGATTGTAAGATTCTGATCCAATTGAATTCTTTATTTAGCAATTGGTTATTGGAGGTATGGGTTATCACTCTATTGATGTATGACCTGAAAGCTGAGTACTTATATGATATAGGATGGTGAGAATTAGCTGGAATAACGCTGGCAATGTAGTTAGGTTTACGGTATATCTGGAAGTCAATTCTATTATTTTGGTTTTTGTGAAATAAAATATATAAGTAAGGTAATGTATCATTCTGTTCTTTTTCTATTGTCACGTTAATTGATGCATAATATGTGTTATATGCCTCAAGGAAGACCTGCAATTCTTGTTCACTACGTTCCCAGATCATAAAGATGTCATCCACGTATCTACAAAAAAATTCTGGTTGTGGAATATTATTATTTTGCATCACAGATTTTTCAATCTCACCATCCGATATCATATAAGTACTCAGCTTTCAGGTCATACATCAATAGAGCGATAACCCATACCTCCAATAACCAATTGCTAAATAAAGAATTCAATTGGATCAGAAATACTGCCTCTGTTTTTTACTTTGATGTCATATCCAAAAACAATCTCATGAAGCGGATAACAGAGAAAACAAGAAATAATATTTTCAGAACACCAACTGATAAAAAAGAAATGAAATGTTGTGGATCAGTATCTTACAATCATGAAATTAATAGCATATTGAAAGAATCATGCAAGAAAATTAGTTTGGGCTTTGGTATAAAGACCAGAAATATCGAGGACACATTAACTTCTGGTCACGGAAGCACACCGATATTGCAGAAAGCGGGTGTTTACTCAATTCAAATAGGAGACAGCCAAAACAAAATTATCAGCCAATATATAGGAAGCACCAAAAGAAATATCAGGATAAGATTATTGGAACACATCGGCAGTTGGTTCAGGAAAGAAAATAAGACTGCACTTATTGACTTCTGTAAATTTCATTTTTCATTTCATTTATTTATTCATTCAGTTGCCACTACAGCAACTAGGAAAAGGAGGGAAAAGGCCGTGAGGCCTGACATATCCCTCCTCTCCCCAGAATACAAAAAACATAAAGCTTAACAGAAAAGGCAAGCCAACACATATATGGTAGGTACACATACTTGTTACAACCAACACATATAACAATGTGTTCCATCAACAATAGTCTTCATTATATCTAAACAAACAAGTATCATATACACTTCACTATATAATCACATATATATTTATAAATAAACAACAAATAACATTTGCACCTCACTCTATAATCATACTAACCCTCATTTCTTCCACTTAGTCGAAATCGCCTATTGTTTACTAATTATTTCATAAGATATGCCTTTAGTTTTATTTTAAATAAGTTAAAATTATTAATTGATGTTAGTTCTTGGGGCAATGAGTTCCAGAATTTTGGGCCACTATAATTTATATTCATTTTAAGTTTCTCAGTTTGTGGGAACATTGGAATTAGTAGTGATCTATTCCTAGTATTGTGGTAATGAGTATGTATATTTAGTGTTATTATATCATTGTGTATACCATTTTTAATTCTTTTATACATTATTTTTCCCAAGTTATAATCATATAATTGCTTTATCGTTAAAATATTATATATATTGGGGTTCACTTTTAACCGAATATATAAGATTGGTTGAAAATTATTTGATTTTTTAAGGTCTATTAGTCTTATAAACCTATTTTGCAGTACCTGTAGTTTATTAATATTATATTGTGTGGTTTGTCCCCAGGTTAAAATGCAATAATTAATGTGTATTTGAATTAGAGTATGATATATAGAAATTAATATTTTTGGTGTTAAGTTTGGCAAAGTACTACTGACCATTCCGATATTTCTAGAAATCTTGTTACTTAAATTTTCTATGTGTTTGTTCCATTTCAAATCATTGTGTATAGTTGTACCTAGATAAGAGTGTGTTGAGACTGTATTAATCCTGGCTCCATTCATCAGAATTGGTAAATAATATAAATGTGAAGCTTGTGAATTAGAGAAAATCATTAATTTAGTTTTATTAATATTAACAACAAATTCATTTGCATTCAGCCAATCTGTTATTAATTTTAGCTGAGTATTAGTTCTTAGTGTAAGCTCATTCATATCAGTTCCCTTTAAAATAATAGTTACGTCATCTGCATATAGGATTGTATCATTATCTTTTAATACTTCAAATAAGTCGTTAATTTATAAATTAAAAAATAAAGGACCAAGAACTGATCCCTGGGGTACCCCACAGTTTATGATTTGTAATATGGATTGATTCTGATGAATCTGGGTGTATTGCATTCTTTCTGACAAGTAACTTTTGAATAAATTATAGCTAGATCCCCGGAGTCCTATAATATTTAACTTATGAAGTAATATATCATGATTTAGGGTATCGAATGTTTTTGATAAATCAAAAAAGACTGCTATTGTTATTTGTTTTTGTAATAGATTTTGTTGAATTATATTTTGTGTATGTAATAATGCTATAGTTCAGTTGATTTATTTGGTACAAATCCGAATTGTCTGTGATGAAATATATTATGTCTTTGAATGTATGAAAATAGTCTGGTATGAATTAATTTCTCTAGTATTTTTGCGAAAATTGATAAGTTTGCGATTGGACGATAATTATTTATGTCATTTTTTGACCCATTCTTATATTTCGGAGTGATTTTGGAGATTTTTAAGGCATCTGGAAATATTCCGGTTTCAAGTATAAGGTTATAGATCTGCAACAATGGCTGAACTATGATATCTTCCACAAATTGTATGGCTATTGGAAAAAATTCATCGTAGCCAGGTCTGACATTTGTATTGATTTGGTTTAAAGCATGAGTAAGTTCAGTCCTTGTAATTTTCGACATATGAAAAGTATTTAGTCTTGAAAGATTTTGTAGGTATTTTGTATAGTGGATTCCTGAAAATATAAGTTGTTGCTTGGTCAATTGTGGTGACAATATAAAGTGACTGTTGATCTCATTAGCTATAGCCTGTTTATCAGTTATTTTATAAGTTGATTTGGTTAAATATTGCGGCGTAACTGGGCTGATATTTTTCCCCAGTAATAGATTCAGATGTTTCCATGTTAATTTAGGGTTATTTTGAGAGAATATATTAGTGTAGTAATTTCTTTTTAATTTCCGAATATCTGAATTCAATTTGTTTCTATATGTTTTAAAATTCTGGAAGTCGACATGTAGTTTACTTTTAATAAATTTGGAATACAGTCTATTTTTTTATTTATTCGATTTAAGAGATTCCTTGTTATCCATGGTTTCCTATTTTTTTTTAATTTTATTAATTTCGTTATTATTGGAAAAGCTTGATTGTATGAGTCTTTTAACAATATTGTAAATAAGTTATATGTTATATTTGGATTTTCCGCTGGGAGGAAATTTTCCCAATTTATAGTTTGAAGCGGGTTTCGAAATTTTTCCAGGTTATTAGAATTTATTAATCATATTTGTTTGTTTATTAACTGTTTCTTCACTGCATGTGTATAAGTGTAAACTGTGAAGATTGGTAAATGGTCACTGATATCATAATTTATAACTCCTGATAAAACTGACTCTTGTGGAGCATTTGTGAGTGATAAATCAATAATCGTTTCTGTGTTAGGTGTAATTCTCGTTGGATGTAATATTGTATTGATAAATCCAGCAGCAGTTAATATTTGAACAAAGTACTGAGTCTGTGAATTAGTAACAGAAATATTAATATTGAGATCTCCCAATAAAAATCCCCTTTTCCCGGTTAAATTCACATAATTGAATGCCTCTGTTAATTTTTCAAAGAACTGAGTTGTATTTGATCCTGGAGGGCGGTAGCACACCATTATAATAGTGTGTTGATCTTCTATTGATAAAATTTCTATGGTAGAGTCAGTAAATGTTAAGTTTTTATTAATTGTATAATCGTGATAGGTATCCTTAACGTAAATGGCCACTCCACCTCCTCTTGAGTGGGTTCTATTTTGATAAAAATCTTATAGCCATCCAAGCCAATACTATAATTTTCACTGGAAAACCATGTCTCTGTTATACATAAAATATCTATTTGTGAATTAGTAACCTGAATTAGTGCCTCAATAAGAGTTAGTTTATTTAGTAAGGATCTTGCATTAATATGAATAATTTTCAATGAATTTGTGGAACTACAAGAAAAGATATTATTTATTTGTTGTGTTGTATATAAATTATCTTGCATTAAATTTGTCTATTTGCTTGCTATTTGTTAGTAGGAATTATAATCTTAAGTTGTAAGAGTTCAAAAGCCACTCCCTGCAACATCTATAAAAAGGATATGTGTGGTTTCCCCTTCTTTATCAATAATAGGATAGTGTCCGTACTTATGGGTATATACATTAAAAATAGTTGTATATAAATTACCTTGCATTAAATTTGTCTATTTGCTTGCTGTTTGTTAGTAGGAATTATAATCTTAAGTTGTAAGAGTTCAAAAGCAACTCCCTGTAACATCTATAAAATAGATATGTGTGATCTCCCTTTGTTTATCAATGATAGGATAGTATATCACAAAGTCAAGTACAATGCAAATCATTTCACCATAAGCACAAACACTAATCATTCTAACATTTCAGGTAAGTATCATATCTCAATTTGATAAACAAAAATATTCATTATATACAAAAATAATAATAATAATAATAATAATAATAAAAGAAAATGAAAAAAGAAGGATAGTAGAAAACCTATCTACTCTGTTTTATTAAAAAAAAACCACACAAATCAAAATTTAGTTGGAAACCCAAGAAAGCTACCCTCATAGCATTTTCAAGGAAAATAAATGCATGTTCACAGTGTAATGTTCTGCCAAGATATTTCTAATCAGAAATGAATAGGAAATTCAAAAACCAGTTCTTGAGGCATTTACCAAAATAGAGTCGTTCCTCTATTGAAGATTGAGTGTAAATCATACGTTATAGGCACTATGTTAGATTTAAAGTAGGCATATATATTATTAGCACCCTACAAAAAAGAACACACACACACACACACACACACACACAAACAAACAAACAAACAAAAGGTATATTTCCCTTTTCTGGCAGTATCAAATTACATTAAAAATCATACCTAAGTTTTAGTTACAGTACATTATAGACTTGCCACGAACCATCACACTATGAACACAATGGAAATTATTCTACCAAATATAAAAAATCCTACCATATTCTCAAACACAATATAAGACCTTCCATCAAGGAACCAGACCAAATTCATATAATTCTTCCAAGAAATAAATTTTTTTCCCTTGGGTCATGGTCACTCTTTATAAAAACGCTGCTGTTTTTCACCCATGCATATTTAATTTTCTCTTGCTGCAGTAATTTTCTTACACTCCAGAATAAATGTCTGTAAACTGGGATTAAATTCTCATTGATAAATATTTTAGTTGCTGGCAAAGTAGTATTTATTTCTGAGTTCAGTATAACAGTCTTTTTCTTAATTAGCCAACTGTCTCTTGCTGTTCGAGATTTCAATTGTATAATTACAATTGCATTTGGCTTTCGAAAAGCATCATATTTGAATGGTTGAATGACATCAATATCTGTTGGGTGAAAATTTGTAATCCCAAGTTTATCAGCATATTTATCAATGTAAGTCCTCAACTCAGATTCATTGTTGATTAGTGTTAAGTCAAGCCCATGTATTCTAAATTCTTGTTTCGGTAATATTGACTTAAGTTCATTGATTTCACAGTTTAGTTTCTGAATTTGATGTTGTTTAATATCATTCTCCTTTAGTAAGAAATCCTGTTTTGCATTTAGTTCCTTATTATCTCGTTCAAGAGACTCACACCTATTACAAATATCTTTATATTTTACTGCAACAAGGTCAACCATTTTTTTATATTTTGCCAAATCTTTTTTGATTTCTGATAATGGTTCCAGTTTCACGTTTATCTCATCTAATGAGTGTCTGAGATCTTGTTTAACTTCATTATTTGACTGTTGAATTTTTAAATTTATATCACCCAAGGTAACCATTATGAGGTCGATGTTTACAGTTCCAGTACTGTCAGAAATTGATGCAGCTGCTGTGGATTTATTTGAAGCCGCATTTCCTTTTCTACCTGCCATTATATTTAGTTATAATAATAATTAACCAGATCACAAATAAACCACAAATAGCTATTTGAACTTAGTCACTCCTGAATATGTCGGCAGGTGTCAGCACATCCTATTATAGCCAAGTTGAAGTCGTGTCAGATTATATGTCACAGTTATCCGTCAGGAAATACAAATGTAACCCAAAAGGAGTATTCAAGATAGTAGTAGTGGCATATTAACACACTTTATACACTAGCACATGCTAACAGTCTTAACAGTCTTACAAAGTCAATTGGAAATGGTACTTTAGGTCCCTAAGCTTCTGGACGTTCAACCGACATGTATATAGGTTATAACGACAATTGACTTGACAGAAATTTACCTTGCTTGAGCAACTGCATTTTTTACCTGGTTTAACTTCCACATTTGCAATAGGTATCCTTCACACATGAGTATTCATTAATACTCTATTATTGAAATTTGCAGCAAGTAGCACAATCACCTTCTTACCACAACATGCTTGACTTGACTTTACTTGAAATAATCAATGCACACCACTATGGGAGGAAATAAAATTGATAAATCAACAAAAAAACTGGAGGACCATCCATATTGCTGAATCCATCTTGATAGAGTAAACCAAATCATCAAATTGCAATAACAATTCACCATATGACCTTTCATATGCCTGGAGGAATTTAGTGGACACTGAAAAAAGATTAAAAGAGAAGCATAAAAATAAAATCAAAAGACAACGACAAATACAGGAAAATCAAATTATGACACCAGATGGCACCACCATATAGGAGGAAAACTGACCCATGCGCAATGTACATCATGACTTCTGGAGGTATGAAATGTTGTCACTTACCAACAGACGTTTCATTTCCCATTGAAAACGCCTAGGAAGACGCTAGGCGAAACGTGTCCGAAGACGCTGGTGGACGTGAGGAGGTTGTGCAAGCATTATGTAAATAGTTCATTCATCATTTCTTCTAGCCATTCATATTTCATTTTGTTCTTTTAAATTCGTTGACTGTCAGCCTTTTAGATTCGTTCACTATAGTTTTTTGGATTGTTCATTGTTAGCCTTTTAACCTGCCTGTGGTCATTACAGGGTTTTTTATTCTCAGTTGTATTATTCTTTTGAGCTTATGATACAATATATAGCAAGATTCTTTGGGTCATCTACTACTTTGACATTGCTAAACACCATATTATAGTCACCATCAGACTTTTTGCAATGCATAGCCGCTGAACACCTGAGACCAAACAACTTGCGGAACTACAGTGGTACGCGAACAAAAACGACCTCTGGACGATTATATGTGAGTAATTGCTCTTGATTTCTTTTAATCTTTATTTTTTAAATAATAAACGTCATAATTAACTGCACCACCATAATCACATGTCCGTATTTTAACGTCCGTAATAGCAATTCTAAAAGAGGTACTGAATCTCTATGTATTATGTATTTTAACCTTGTATAACTTGTGTCTTCCTTATACGGAAGATATACATGAAGTATCCATAAAAAAGATGTTTTGAAAGCCATTCCTAATACAGCCTTGTCTATTTTGACAATGGAAGACACATCTGCAGTTCCCCGCTGGAATGAAGCAAAACGAATTGCTTCTTTTGACAATCGTTTTGCCCTCCGTTACCGTGAAAGCCTGGAAATTATTTTCAACTCAATGACTTGCAATTCCGATTCTCCGCTCTACATTCTGATAATCTGAAAATCAATTCTAAGTTTTGGCAACAAAAATAGGAAATATTTCAATGTAGAATCTGGCAACAATCTTAGTCCTCCATTATTATGATGAAGACCTAAGATAAGGTCGAAAGCTCCCAACTTACGAACTTTCTTGTAAAAGTTGTTTTCATGTAATGTAACTAGCGTGATCAAGTTACCTTTATTTGGTAGCATCAGTTGTTGCCAAATTTCAAAATAGTTTTCCAAATGATATGTATGTTAAAAGGTGCATCTGTATTGCAGGTGTTAGGAGTAAGGAATATTTCAATGCTTTCTCGATACCTAAGGGCTTTCCAATTGCTGAATGGAGTGATACATTTAACATTTTGCCAATCAGAAATTATGGGCATATTGCTAATGGTTAAAATTGAAAGAGATGTGGATGGGTTGCCTTTGTTAACATCAGTGATATGTTCCACCAATTGCTGGTTGAGGCTTTGCTAAGTACTACCAATATAGCTTGTAATGCCAGTGGAAGTGTTGACAGGGATAGAGTAGACACCTTGTAACTTTAGGAGTTTATTGGGATATCTGTCTTTAAGGTTAAGAAGATGTGGAGGTGGTTTAACAGCAATTCTGTAGCCAAAAGATTTTAAAATGGAGCAAACTCTGTGTGTGAAGGCCAGGCTAAATGGCAAAGTGCCAACAAACTGTTGAGTGGTGGAAAGTTCAGGCAGTAAACTAATAGATCTATTCTGTGATTCAAATTTCTTAATTAGCCTATATACTAAGAAGGGTTTAAAAGCCATGCAGTTTGCCCAATGTTGATGATCTGATACTCGTTTTGAAGAGCAGAAGAGCTGTTGCAAATAAGGTTAGCTATGTGGATGCACACCTTTAAAGCAGCCAATTTGTATTTACCAAAGGTGCAGGAATGGCAAGGGATGGTATTATGGGTGGCAGAAGGTTTCCTGTAAACAGAGGGACCAAGTGAGAAGTCTGGGTTGATGTTGATATCCAGAAAACTAAAATTGTTGTCAACCTATTCTTGAGATGAGAATCTTATATGAGGAAATTTGGAAGTTATAGGACATGAGTTCAAACAAAAGAACCCTCGCAGTTCAACTCCCACCAAGGTTGCTGATACCCACTCTCCAAGGTATATGAACTTGTCTTCTGTGCCTATACCTGCTGAAATTGATAAACTGCTTGCAAATGAACCCAAATTTTCTCCTTCTGCTAATCCTAGCCTACCATATACTATTTCACTACTGGAAGCAGCGATCCAAAACACTGATCCCGCACATCAACCGATCATTCATGCAAAATTGGCTATGGTAATTTCCAAGGTTCAAACCCCAAGGCTCAAATACTCTTCTGCCTTTTTGAAAAAATTTAGAAATTTCACCCAATGTAATAATCTTGCAGTTTGTAAAGCAGACAAGGCAGGATGGCCTGTTTTCATCCATAGAATTCTTTGGACAACAAAGTAGCCGAGTTCTTGGAAAAAAACAATTGCATTAGACTCAATGCAGACAACACTGAAAAACCATGTAAAGCTGTTACCAAGCTTTCTAAAAAAATATCTTGTCTGAAATCTTTCTTAGGAGACATCTTCCCTCCAGCTTATTATCGTACTCCCAGGTTGTTTTTACAGATCAAGCTACGTAAACTTGTACATCCTATTAGGCCCTTAGTTCAAAATACCTATTCTCCAGCAGTCAATCTTGAAAGGCATTTCGTCAAATGTTGCAATGCTTTGACGAAAAATCTTCCTTATTCTGTTGTGTCAACCAAGGACTTTATCCAGAAACCCACTTCATCCATCAGTCCTCAAGATTTCTTGTATACCTTTGATGTGGATTCACTATTTCCTTCTGTTCCTTTCTTTGATGCCTACATGTTCATGGTCAAAAAACTAATGGAGCACCTAGAACTTCCTGGGGAACTCATCAAAGATCTTTATGACTGTTTTGATTCATTGGATAAGTGTTCCTGTTTTGTATACAATGGTATTCATTGGATAAGTTTTGGATAAGTATTCCTGTTTTGTATGCAATATGTCCTCTATAACTTCCAAATTCCCTCATACAAGATTCTTGTCTCAAGAACAGGTTGACAACAATATTAGTTTTCTGAATGTTAACATCAACATCAATGCAGACTTCTCACTTGGTTCCTCTGTTTACAGGAAACCTTCTGCCACTCATAACATATTATCCCTTATATTTCCTGCACCTTTGGTAAATGCAAATTGGCTGCTTTAGAGGTGTACATCCACAGAGCTAACCTTATTTGCAATAGCCCTTCTGCTCTTTGAAAAGAATAGCAGAACATCATCAACATTGGCAAATTGCATGGATTTCCACCCCTCTTAGTACATAGGCTAATTAAGAAATTTGAATCACAGAATAGATCTATTAGTTTACTGCCTGAACTTTCCACCACTCATGAGTTTGTTAGCACTTTGCCTTTTAGCCTGGCCTTCACTCACAAAATTTGCTCCATTTTCAAGTCTTTTGGCTACAGGATTGCTGTTAAACCTCCTCATCAATAAACCCCTAGAGTTACAAGGTGTCAACTCTATCCCTGTTCAACACTTCCACTGGCATTACCGACTATATTGGTAGGCCTAGTACTTAGTAAAGCATCAACCAGCACTTGGTGGAACATATCGCTGCTGTTAAGAAAGGCAACCCTTCTACCTCCCTTTCAATTTTAACCATCAGCGATACGTCCGCGATTCCTGACTGGCAAAATGTTAAATATATCGCTCCGTTCAGCAATTGGGAAGCCCTCAGGTATCGAGAAAACATTGAAATATTCTGTATTCCTAACTCCTGCAATACAGGTGCACCTTTTAACATACATATCATTTGGAAAGCTATTTTGGAGTCTGGCAACAACTGATGCTCATACCACGTATTGGTGTTAAATTGATCCAAAATCATCACAGTTGACAGGGATAGGCTCCGTTCAGCAATTAGGAAGCCCTCAGGTATCGAGAAAACATTGAAATATTACTTACTCCTAACACCTGCAATACATATTCACCTTTTAACATACATATCATTTGGAAAGCTATTTTAAAGTCTGGCAACAACTGATGCTCATACCACGTATTGGTGTTAAAGTGATCCAAAATCATCACTGTTGACAGGGATAGGCTCCGTTCAGCAATTGGGAAGCCCTCAGGTATCGAGAAAACATTGAAATATTACTTACTCCTAACATCTGCAATACAGATGCACCTTTTAACATACATATCATTTGGAAAGCTATTTTGAAGTCTGGCAACAACTGATGCTCATACCACGTATTGGTGTTAAAGTGATCCAAAATCATCACTGTTGACAGGGATAGGCTCCGTTCAGCAATTGGGAAGCCCTCAGGTATTAAGAAAACATTGAAATATTCCTTACTCCTAGCACCTGCAATACAGATGCACCTTTTAACATACATATCATTTGGAAAGCTATTTTGAAGTCTGGCAACAACTGATGCTCATACCACTTATTAGTGTTAAAGTGATCCAAAATCATCACTATCACTTAAAAACTTTCACTCTCACTACAACAAGCCATTTCAAGATTTCCTTACAGGCTGATGTTATTCTAAGGTGATTCAAAACGCATGTCCGCAAATACTGAGGAACAAGCCATCAGTAAAATTCATCCTGAGCTAACACACGAGTTTGTAAAAAGATGTGGGGGATTCGTAATTCACAGAGTTTTGCAATTGTGTGGATGGGGGGGAATGAATAATTTGAAGAGTTTCTAGTATTAAAACACATTTCGTTTTCTTGCATTGCAAAGTCTACAAGAAAAATAAATATGCTGTTGTCACTGGTGACTGGACCGCGAGTTGGGACGAGTTACGTGTTATTGCATTTTTAATTGGGACTCTAAAAAGTGATTTCCAACAATGTCACATTCTATAATTCACCCACAATTTCTTGTGAACAGCCCTGCCTCAACTGTTATAGGAAAATTTTTGGCTAAAAATAGTCTTCCTCCCATTGTGCGGCGAAAGTGTGTGGGAAGCCATGAATGCAAACTTACGATATGATTCTTATTATATATTCTCATGATTTTTTTCAGTAATATTGCTGTTTGATGGTATGATTTGTGGAGATTCCATTTCAAAACAATATGATTAATAAATTATATGATCATTCATACCAAACAGTGGTCTAAGCGATGCGATGGCCTTCAACATCATTTGTCTGTAAGGGGTCCGGGTTCGAATCCCGGTGAGGCATGGATGTTGTGTTTGTCTTATGGCACTGGCCTTCTCCCTTCCCTGGAGCCAGTGGCCCTAAATTAGGGACAGATGACTGCTTATAGCCCATTGAGTTGCTTAAACCTCCGATAAAAGAAAAAAAAAGAAACCAAAATCTGCTGTCTGATTCGGGAACTACTCGGGTTAGAATCGAGGGCTGATCATTCAGCCCACCACACTTTTAGAACAGCACAATACATGCAGGCCGATGAATCTGCCGCATCGCACTAAAAGGGTTCTGTAACTTAGAAGTTTAAACATGAATTATTGGTTGCAAAACTTAGATGTTCAAGAACATCGAGGTTTTTTGCCATCCCTAGTTAGGACTGGTTTCAATTTCTTTTACCTTTACTTTTGAATTATTATACTTTTGTAAATTGACACTAAAAATAACAAATAGCCAAACTGGCAACCACTAAAATAAATTTAATCACCAAAGTTCCCAGTTAATTACCATCTGGCAAACGAGGAGTGCTAATTTGCACTTGTAGTGCTGAGATTCAGAAGTCCAGCCCTTCATTCCCCCTTTCATGGCCTTCACAATCTGTTTGATAAAGCTTTCTATTGGCAATCTCAGCAGTCCCCTCTCCCTCTAGCGGCAAAAGGAAGAATTACTATAGTACGGATAACATTCTTAGCTGTCGTTAGATCGTTGCTTAGGTTCGGTTTGCTTGTTTTGGGGTATTTTTGCATGCATTCTGGAATTAGATAGCATAATGGATAATTCCGTGAAGAAGAACAATGCATATTGTTGTGTCTCGCAGTGTTGTTCCTAAGGTTCCAGCTATGTTTGTCACAAGTTAGTATCATCATCATCATCATTGTCAACCATTATCAATCCACTGCTGGACGAAGGTCTTCCCAAGTTTCCTCCACAACGGTCTGTCTTGTGCCAGTCTACTCCATGTCACCCCTGCATACTTTCGAATTTCATCCACCCATCTCCCATGTGGTCTTCTTCTGGGTCTTTTCCTGTCCCTTGGAATCCAATCTAAAATTTCGGCTGTCCATCGATGATCTGTCCTTCTGGCAGTATGTCCAGCCCATTGCCATTTCAGGTATTTAACTCTGATCATGATGTCTTCCACTCTTGCCATTTTTCGGATCCACGAGTTCCTCTTCTTATCTCTCCTGGTTATACCAAGCATGCACCTCTCCATGCCTCTTTGAGTTGTCTGCAGCCTTTGTATGTCTCTTTTAGTTAAGGTCCACGTCTCTGCACCATACGTAAGCACTGGAAGGATGCATTGATCAAACACTTTTCTTTTAAGACATAATGGCATATTGCTCTTGAAAATTATGCTGTTTCTTCCAAAAGCTCTCCAGGCAAGTTTTGTATGCCGATTAATTTCTTCATCAATGTGACCCTCACTTGATATCTGCTGTCCAAGATAAACATACGTGTCTGTTATCTCCAGCTTTTCTCCATCAATCGATAAATCTTCATTTCTTGTAAAAGCATTGAACATCACTTTTGTCTTCTGAAAGTTCATTTTTAATCCCACTTCTTTACTCTTCTCAGCAAGTTCCTGGATCATACTCTGCAGCTCAGATGGGGTAGTTGCAAAAATGACTACGTCATCAGCAAAACGAAGGTGGGTTAGATAATCTCCATTAATCTTTATCCCCTTGTTTTCCCAGCTCAGCGACTGAAAAACACCCTCCAATGTGGCATTAAAGAGCTTCGGAGATATGGTGTCACCTTTTCTCACTCCCTTTCCAATTCTTACGTGTGTTGTATTTTCAAACAGCCTAATCTTTGCACTTGCATTTTCATAGATGTTATTAATAATATTAATGTATGCATCTTCAATACCGCAGGTTTTCAGAGCCATTGTAACTGCTGATGGTTTCACCGAATCAAAGGCTTTTTCATAATCGATAAAAGCCATGCACAATGGAAGCTCATATTCCCTCGCTCTTTCAATTAGTTCTCTCAGCACGTGGATATGATCTATTGTGCTGTAGCCACTCCTGAATCCAGCTTGTTCTCTCGGTTGACCCATGTCCAGTGTTACCTTCAAGCGGTGTGAAAGAACTTTAGTGAAGATTTTATAAACTACTGATAGGAGGCTGATAGGTCTGTAGTTTCCGAGATCCTCAATGTCACCTTTCTTATGTAGCAGGATCATTGTAGCAGTGTTCCAATCCTCAGGAATCTTTCCTTCATTAAGGCATCGAGTGAAAATTTGGGCGAGTACTGTTTCGATTTCTCCACTTGCTTCTTGTATGATGTCTACAGTAATTCCATCTTCTCCTGGAGCTTTTTCCTCGCTTCATGTTCTTGATTGCATGTGCAACTTCTGCTGGAAGGACTGGAGGAACTCTGGTACTGGTATCTTTCATGATGTCTGGAGTGCATATATCATCCCTTTCATATAATTTGGAGTAGAAATCTTTCACTCTTGTCAAAATTTCGCCTCTATTTCTTGTTACAGAACCATCTTCTTTTCTCAGTGCCATAATCTGTTTTCTTCCCTTACTGAGATGTCCCTTTGCTATCTTTAGGCTTTGGTTGTTTTCAATTGCTTTCCTCACTAGTTCACAGTTGAATTTTCTTACGTCTTCAGTGATACTTTTTCTTACTGTCTTGCATAGCTCTATATATTCCACTTTGGAAGTCACATCTTCTTTAGTTGTCCTCATCTCTCTTCTTTTTTGCATCAACATTTTGGTTTTTCCTGATAATTTGTTCACATGCAACTTGTTCTTAGACCCAGCTAATTTTGTTGCTGTTTCCATAAGAGCTTTGGTTACTTTTCTGTTAACTTCAGAGATTTCCACTTCTTTCGATGTTAGGCCTTCTAAAGCAGAGAACCTGTTCTTCAGTTCTAACTTGAAGGTATTATGGTGTTTTTTAAGGTTGGTTATGTCAATAGATTTTGTTTGTCTTATGAGCTTGCCACCTTCAAGTTTAGTGTTGAGGTGCATCTTACATCTCACCAATCTATGGTCACTACCTGTGTTGAACTTGTTCAGCACACTGCAGTCTTCTATGACGAATTTTTTGTTACACATAATAAAATCAATTTCACTTGTCGTCCCATTTGGATGTCTCCATGTCCATTTCCTGTGTGGCTTTTTCTTGAAGAAGGAGTTCAAGATGAAAAATCCTTCTGACTCTGCAAACTCAACAAGAGTATTTCCACGCTGGTTTCTGTTGCCGTGACCGAATTTACCTACTGAAGTTTCATTCTGTTGCCGTTGCCCTATTTTTGCATTGAAATCTCCCATAATTATTTTCAAGTGCTGCTTACCTTTATTATTTAGATGACAAATTTCCTCATAAAATTCTTCAATTTCTTCTTCAGGATGACTTGTGGTGGATGCATAAGTTTGAATAATCTGAGCCTGGTATCTTTTCGAGAGTTGGATAACAAGTCATGCAGCTCTGTCAGAGGAACTTTCAACTTCTACAACTTTATCCTTCAGTTTCTTGTTTATTACAAATCCAACACCACTAGTTCTGACAGTATCTGTCCCATGATAGTAGAAGAGATGTCCACTTTTCAGTTCGACGAGATCTTCTCCTTTTCTCCTTACCTCACTTAGCCCCACGATGTCCCACTTGATCCTTTGTAGTTCCTCTTCCAATTCAAGAAGCCTTGAATCAGAAGATAGGGAGCGTCCATTGTAAGTAGCCAAGGTCAGCATCAGATGGCAGCCTAGTCCGGTCCTCCCGGGATTCTTAGCACCCTCTGCCTTCATGTCGCACTGGCCGCTGCCTTGGCCAGGTACATTCCAGCTGCCGGAGACTGAGGGCCAAGATTTAAGTTGTGGAATCATTTTGGAGGGGGTTGGCCATAACTCACCACGCTGGCCAAGCGGGTTGGTGAGTGTGGGATAGAATTTCCTCTAATCCCGATGGTATAGTTATACCGCTATTGGCGGTCGTCAGAGCCCCTTTAGTGGGAACAGGATGCACCACGAGAAGGCGGGGTTGACATTTGTCAAGGAGAGGCTGTGATGTTACGCATCACCTGACCTTACATCCCCTGACCTTACAAGTTAGTATAAAAGTTGGTAAATGTGTAGATTAGCGTCCTAAATTATTTTGTCGGAAAAATGTTAGTGCCTGGGAAAAGTGTGACATACAAATTTTAAAGTAAAGGAAATAATGGCAAATGGTGCCGAAATTTCATTTTTAAATGTATTTTAAAGATTTTTATCGTAATATTTACCTGTAAGTGCGATGCTGTGAAGACACGCTGCTTCACAGCATGTAGTGATAGGCTATAGTAAATAGGTCCAGGTTATCCACCCTTTATTTTGTTGTATCTTGTATGTTGTTGGCAAGAAAAACCAGAAAAAAACTTTTTGATTTGCAAAAGATATGTATCAGTGAGATAGAAACTGACCTGCAAACAAAGTATTAACAGGAGAACCTAAAATACAGTGGCACAGCAAATCACCTATGATTGGAAGCTGTTTAAAGCAGGTTCGAATGTTATACTTCCCCAGTTTCCTGTACAACATAGAAAGGCACATCTATACTTTGTATTTGGAATCGTGTGAAAGAACGGATCATTTCTCAACATCTGCTTTAAAAACAATGACAAAACTTGAATGAACTATATTTTTTTGCATATGAGGCTTCACTCTCCTGGCAAGAACATACACGGCTGCACTTGTAGTCATCCGCGAATGAATTACATGTGCAGAGAATCTTCCTTTCAACAGAACAAAGCTTGACTTCGTCATAGTAGCGATGCGTTAGGCCTACTGCAGCGTCTCTTCACAGCATCATACTTACATGTAAATATTACGATAAAAATCTTTAAAAGACATTTAAAACATGAAACTTCTGCACCATTTGCAATTAATTTCCATAATATAAAATCTGTATGTCACACTTTTCCCAGGTACTAACATTTTTCCAACGAAATAATCTAGACATTTACCCTGTTGGTAAATGTTTGTGCCAAGCATTTGAAATGCTACAAACCTAGTAACATGTTTGAATGAATAATAAACAAGACAATATGTCTTTATAAGACAATAAGTGAGGTAAGGAGAAAAGGAGAAGATCTCATTGAACTGAAAAGTGGACATCTCTTCTATTATCGTGGGACAGATACTGGCAGAACTAGTGGTGTTGGATTTATAATAAACAAGAAACTGAAGGATAAAGTGGTAAAAGTTGAAAGTTCCTCTGACAGAGCTGCACGACTCGTTATCCAACTATCGAGAAGATACCAGGCTCAGATTATTCAAACTTATGCACCCACCACAAGTCATCCTGAAGAAGAAATTGAAGAATTTTATGAGGAAATTCGCCATCTAAATAATAAAGGTAAGCAGCACTTGAAGATAATTATGGGAGATTTTAATGCAAAAATAGGGCAACGGCAACAGAATGAAACTTCAGTAGGTAATTCGGTCACGGCAACAGAAACCAGCGTGGAAATACTCTCGTTGAGTTTGCAGAGGCAGAAGGATTTTTCATCTTGAACTCCTTTTTCAAGAAAAAGCCACACAGGAAATGGACATGGAGACATCCAATTGGAACGACAAGTGAAATTGATTTTATTATGTGTAACAAAAAATCGTCATCGAAGACTGCAGTGTGCTAAACAAGTTCAACACAGGTAGTGACCATAGATTGGTGAGATGTAAGATGCACCTCAACACTAAACTGGAACGTGGCAAGCTCATAAGACAAACAAAATGTATTGACATAACCAACCTTAAAAAACACCATAATACTTTCAAGTTGGAACTGAAGAACAGATTCTCTGCTTTAGAAGGCCTAACATCGGAAGAAGTGGATATTTCGGAAGTTAACAGAAAAGTAACCAAAGCTCTAATGGAAACAGCAACAAAATTAGCTGGGTCTAAGAACAAGTTGCATGTGAACAAATTATCAGGAAAAACCAAAATGTTGATGCAAAAAGAAGAGAGATGAGGACAACTAAAGAAGATGTGACTTCCAAAGTGGAATATATAGAGCTATGCAAGACAACACGAAAAAGTATCACTGAAGACGTAAGGAAATTCAACTGTGAGCTAGTGAGGAAAGCAATTGAAAACAACCAAAGCCTTAAGATAGCAAAGGGACATCTCAGTAAGGGAAGAAAACAGATTATGGCTCTGAGAAAAGAAGATGGTTCTATAACAAGAAATAGAGGCGAAATTTTGACAAGAGTGAAAGATTTCTACTCCAAATTATATGAAAAGGATGATACATGTACTCCAGACATCATGAAAGGTACCAGAGTTCTTCCAGTCCTCCCAGCAGAAGTTGCTCATGCAATCAAGAACATGAAGCGGGGGAAAGCTCCAGGAGAAGATGGAATTACTATAGACATCATACAAGAAGCAAGTGGAGAAATCGAAACAGTACTCGCCCAAATTTTCACTCGATGCCTTAATGAAGGGAAGATTCCTGAGGATTGGAACAATGCTACAATGATCCTGCTACATAAAAAAGGTGACATTGAGGATCTCAGGAACTACAGACCTATCAGCCTCCTATCAGTGGTTTATAAAATCTTCACTAAAGTTCTTTCACACCGCTTGAAGGTAACACTGGACATGGCTCAACCGAGAGAACAAGCTGGATTCAGGAGTGGCTACAGCACAATAGATCATATCCACGTACTGAGAGAACTAATTGAAAGAGCGAGGGAATATGAACTTCCATTGTGCATGGCTTTTATCGATTATGAAAAAGCCTTTGATTCAGTGAAACCATCAGCAGTTACCACGGCTCTGAAATCCTGCGGTATTGAAGATGCATACATTAATATTATTAATAACATCTATGAAAATGCAAGTGCAAAAGATTCGGCTGTTTGAAAATACAACACACATAAAAATTGGAAAAGTGTGAGACAAGGTGACACCATATCTCCGAAGCTCTTTAATGCCACATTGGAAAATGTCTTTCAATCACTGAACTGGGAAAACAAAGGGATAAAGATTAATGGAGATTATCTAACCCTCCTTCGTTTTGCTGATGACGTAGTCATTTTTGCAACTACCCCATCAGAGCTGCAGAGTATGATCCAGGAACTTGCTGACAAGAGTAAAGAAGTGGGATTAAAATGAACTTTCAGAAGACAAAAGTGATGTTCAATGCTTTTACAAGAAATGAAGATTTATCGATTGATGGAGAAAAACTGGAGATAACAGATACGTATGTTTATCTTGGACAGCAGATATCAAGTGAGGGTCACATTGATGAAGAAATTAATCGGCGTACAAAACTTGCCTGGAGAGCTTTTGGAAGAAACAGCATAATTTTCAAGAGCAATATGCCATTATGTCTTAAAAGAAAAGTGTTTGATCAATGCATCCTTCCAGTGCTTATGTATGGTGCAGAGACGTGGACCTTAACTAAAAGAGACATACAAAGGCTGCAGACAACTCAAAGAAGCATGGAGAGGTGCATGCTTGGTATAACCAGGAGAGATAAGAAGAGAAACTCGTGGATCCGAAAAATGACGAGAGTGGAAGACATCATGATCAGGGTTAAATCCCTGAAATGGCAATGGGCTGGACATACTGCCAGAAGGACAGACCATCGATGGACAGCCGAAATTTTAGATTGGATTCCAAGGGACAGGAAAAGACCCAGAAAAAGACCACATGGGAGATGGGTGGATGAAATTCGTAAATATGCGGGAGTGACATGGAGGAGACTGGCACAAGACAGACCGTTGTGGAGGAAACTTGGGGAGACCTTCGTCAGCAGTGGATTGATAATGGTTGACAATGATGATGATGATGATGTCTTTATTGCATAGTAATAATTTAAAATTCAGTAATTCTGCATGCTCTTGAAAACAAGTGATTACTGTTATCCATATAAATTTAAACTCCATTAAGGAACAAAATTTGCATTGTTCTGTCAACAGTCACTTCGACTTCACAAATCCAATTGTTTTGTCTAATTTACAGCTGGAAAAAACAAAATTCTAATCTGCCAATATACCTACTAGTGGTGTGGCAGCTGAAGGTGACATCAAAATGTGACTTTTCCAGCATCCCACTAATTCTTGCTACACCCCTGTCGGTATTATTATATCACTTGTCTGAAAATGTAAAAATAAAAATTGCCTGTTACAGGAAAGCATTACTGCTACATAGTACTTACATATTCCACTTCTGCCTGTTTTACAAGACCACTCAAAAGACTTTACAGAAATTTCACAATTATTTTTGTCTAAAACACTGTTGATCGAATGAGGCGACCACATTATTGCGGTGGATTGAATGCAATGAGAAACTATGTGGATTTATTTTCTATCTTCCTTCTTAATTCCACATGAAATGATATGACCTGCATTAAGAATTCCTTCCTCTGCTTCGATGCATCGTGAAGTTATTGTAGCGTCCACAAATTTTATTATCTCAAGGATTGAGTGTTAAACCAGCCATTCCTACATACGACTTCACGGGAACACGTGTGACGTTATCTGTACTAAAAGAAGTTTGTTTACATTTTTGCAGCGCCCCCTATAGTTCATTGAGGTTGCCAATAGATCCTATCTATCTCCTGAAAATCAATGTGACGCCTTGGCTCCCATAGGTTGCAGGATAAGTTTGGTATTAAGAAGCAAGTACACTTAGATAGTCTGCATGTTGGTCATCCAGGAGCATTGGATGGTCCTTAAGAAAAAAGGAGAAAGTGTGAAAGAGAGAGAGTGACAAAGAAAGAAAGAGAGAGAGAGTTTATTAAAAAAAAACATTGTTGCATGTTAATATTACCAAGTAGCAAAAATATACAGATGTACAACCATCAAGATGGTTCTATATGTATGCAGACCATTTTGTTTTCTTTATCAGTTGGATAAAGTGTACACAAATATTTTTGTAGTGTACAGTAGTTATACCGTATGTGTGCTTTTCCTGTCTGTGACCATTTTGAAATTATACATTGTTTGTTTTTCATGTTTTCTGAAGTTCAAATTATATGTTTTAAAACATGAAATAATAAATTTTGTTCTCTGCATTTGTTTTGCTTTTTAGTTATGCACACATCTGCTAGTCTGGCTCTGAATGAGGTAAGTGATTTTCCAGATGTATTTGGGTAATAAATTATGGAAATACACCTTAAAAATAAAGTGTGAAATATCAATCAGTGTATCAAACTGAAATTTTCAAAATTAAGATATTTGTTAAAAATTGAACAGTTAAATATAAGAAAAAAAACAGTGAAGTTAGTTTTTCATGCACTTTAGTAAAATAAAAAATGGGAACAAGACCCAAAAATTGCTGATGGCTTACCAGGATAATTTGAACCTTTTGATTTTATTTCAGCACAGTGACCACTGTTTCTGCATAGGACGGGATTAGGAGTAGCAATCTGCTTGAAGGATGTGTTCTTGAAGTTGTGTTTGCATAGAAAATGCACACGTTATTTTGTTTTGTTTTATTTGGGGTGAGGCTAATGGAAATTATAAGTGGTTAGAAGTCCCTTCCCATGGAGTGGTATAAAGATTATAGGTGTTATGAAGTCACTCCCGAGCTACACAATAGTGTCACCACTGTGCCTGTGTATATTTTAATACACTTAAATTTAAATATGCAAATATTTTTAATGCCCTTGTGTATGTACTGTATGCAGTGAAAAAGAATAATAATACAAACTTTTTCATGATTTTAATAGTAGGTGAGTATGTCACAGGGACGTCGCTAGACTTCAAAATCAAGGTGGGCGAGTATCGTTTTTGCTGGGGCAAGTTTGACAGCAACTTTTATTTACAAAACACTGAAAGAAAGAATGATTAATGTTTTTTACTGCCAGCAACAAAGGAATTTGGGCCAATGCTCCGTCTTGGATAGACTCGCACACACCTACATCGGACTAGTAACGGCACTGGTAAACCAAGATAGCATGACAATGACCGATTGGTTAGTGGTGTAAAATATAAGTGTTAGTAGAATGTCGCCTTCGATTAACTTGCTGTGAATGTCATAATTTCTTTTCAATTTTTTTTTTTTATTTTTGCTTATGGAAATAGCACAGTACTTGAGCAATTTCTTTAAAGAAAGACGTTCTAGTTGTAAATGCATTTATGGCACCTCTATTCATAGTGATTGTGGAATAACTCTTTTACGGGTCTTATAGAGGTTATTTTTCTTCAAAGTTGGTTGTCAAATTTTCGAACTAAAATTACGTACCACAAGGGACTTTTCGAGAAACTGAAAAGGATCGGAGCAAAATATAATATCAGGCTAGCTCCAGATCTTAATAACAAAATAAAGAAATTCCTGCCAGCTTTAAAGCAGAAAGAATTGGACATCCAATTGCAGGAAGGAGTAATTTACTGCATCGACTGTAACTGCGGACTCAGCTATATAGGAGAAACAGGGAGAAGTATTAAGGTCCGAATGAAAGAACACCAAGCAGCTATTAGGAACATTGGGAACAAAACAGGGCTAGACAGACATATACAAGCAAGTGGACACTCCATAAATTGGGACTCAGTGAAAATAATCGCCCACCAGTCAAACTTAGTAAAGAGGAAACTAGAAGAAGGGATCGAAATAGCAAGAAGAAGAAGTACCACAATTAACGATAATTGCGGATGGACTCTTCCAATTGAGTGGCAGCAACTACTCCAGTGACATAGTCCTGATGACGAACTAGGCTTTAGTTCGAAAATTTGACAACCAACTTTGAAGAAAAATAACCTCTATAAGACCCGTAAAAGAGTTATTCCACAAAGACGTTCTATTTGTTTTCCTAAATTAAATTTTAATGTCATGACAATTAGACACATCTCTCTACTCCTTAACTCCATTCTTTCAAGCCAGAGACATTACCTTTTACTAATGTCCTCTTTTCCTTTAAGCCATCGACTTTGCTATGCACTGCTCTCCTCCAAAGCAGCCAGATCCCACTCCCTCACTGCAGTAAGGCAGTCTTAAGAGTGCTGGTATAGCTTTAGACTCCACTTTCTGTGTTGGAGTCCCTTACTTAGTAGAACAAAGAAACAGCAGCAATTGGTAATGACCTCTCTCAGTGTATTCCTATCCTCTCTTATTTGCCCCTGGCCATACTAACATGAACAAAAGCTTAAACTAAGGATTTGGAAGAGTGGAGAACAACAGAATTTTCATAGCCCTGTGGATGCTATTTTGATAACCTTTCTACAGAGAAGTAAACAACGCGCTTCCTATAGGAAAGTACGTAGGGCTACAAGATGAAAAACACAACTCACTATTACCGACAAAATTCAGATTATATTTTAATGGTAAAAAAAATTGGAAAATGGCACATCTTGAACTGGATGGGTGGCAGGACGGGCAAGACAAATTTCAGGGTGGGCTCAAGCCCACCCTCGCTCCTCCTTTTCGACGTCCATGGTATGTCATGATAGATTTCTGAACCTCAGCCCACTTAATAATTTTTTAAAGGTACATTAGTTTATTAGTAAAACAGTTGAGATTCTAGAGAGATGCAATTTTGTCCCTGAAATGGGCTGAAGATGCAGGTTACATTTAAATTAAGCTGAGCTACCTTGGTGACCAAGTGGTCTGAGGAGCTAATTTCTGACCATCTGAGTTCCAAATGATGCATGGGTGGTGGGTGAGCTTGTTTGATGGCACTGGATCTATTCCTTGCTTGGAACCAGCTATTCTAAATTAAGGATGAATGACTGCTTATAGCACTACAAGTTGCTTGTGGTGTTCATTAAAGCCCAAAAAGGACAACAAGAGCAACAACAAAAGAATAAATCTGAAATGGATTAAGCTACTTGAATGACAGAAGTCCGTTGATCAGTTATGCAGAACCGTTAAGATAGCATGGAAAACTTATTTGGTTCCCGTGGATTGGCAAATGTTAGTCACCATGCCAGTTTACCCTAACAGGGACATACCGATAGTCCCGCAGTGTGTGTGTGTGTGCATGTGCATGGGGGAGGGGGCTCAAGGTTACAAGCATCTCTACTCTCAGCAAAAGAAATTTTAAACTTTTAAATTTTTTGAGGGAAACTTTCTATGAAACTGGTTAAAGAAAGAGCCAGGAATTTTTGACAACAGATTTGACAAAATATTAAAAAAAAATGTTGGTATTTTTTTTCAGTAATATAGGAGAATATGTAGAAATCTTTCTCCCCATTTTAAACAACTAGATGACAGGAAAGCAGCTATTCCAAGAACTTTGAGGCCTCTTTTCACAGCCGTAGTAATAGTTCCTATAAATATGTACATTAGCCAGAGAATATGAAAGAAATATCATTTCAATGAACAAAATTTTTATACCAATGAGTGTAAGGTATTATGTTCTACAGTAGTTTTCACATAACTACACATCCCTCAGAATATAAGGAACTAAAAGTGTTCTTTGCAGGGACAAACAAACTGAGACCTGTGTCATTTTTTATGACAGAGTCAAGAGACTAGAGATATTTACTATGTGCAAAATATTGTGGCATTATTGTTAAGCATGTTTTTTCTATGTTCAAGGGAAAATAATTTTAGTTTTACTTTTTTGTGCCACAATTTTTAATTGCTACTTATTTATTTGCTGATATATATATTCTGTGCTTTCTTATAAATTGGAAAAGGTACTTAGATACTGTCACAAATACAGTTGTGTGTTTTGTATATGTAATTGTAAAGCATTTTAAACAGGTTGGCTTTAAAGTAACTTGTACAAAAATCTAGCGGATAATGCTTACCTTGGCATTCCTTTCTAGCGACGGGAACATTTCACACACGTGTTTTCCGGTCTTTGTTGATGTTATTGTCCTAAAGTCCGTTGTATGCGATGACTGGCTTTACTTCTCACACTTTTTGCTGGGTATACTCATTGGATCTTTGCCTTAATATTCAAACACATCAATTTTTACCGTTCTTTATACTCGAAATTTTATCTCATACTCTGGACATCTTCAGGAGCGTGGCGACTTTACCACCGATGTTCGTGGTTAACTTCGCGCTAATGGAGTCCGATACTCCTTGTTGCCATTCGTCGGAAATACTTTCCTGGATATATTTCGTTATCAAGCCCTGCTGGCGCCATCTATGTTTTGTTGAAAACACTTTTTTTTTTTTTCTTTTCTTCTCCTATCCTAGTTTTCTTGTCTTTTGTTGCCGGTTTTTCTTTTGTTGTTGTTTTTCTTGTCTTATTAGTTCTTTCCACAGGCCCGATAATGT
Organism: Macrothele yani; assembly: GCA_039090855.1. Classification (NCBI taxonomy): domain Eukaryota; kingdom Metazoa; phylum Arthropoda; class Arachnida; order Araneae; family Macrothelidae; genus Macrothele; species Macrothele yani. Next base: position 49,822,731 of record CM077004.1, read on the forward strand.
GCTAGGGTCGTTCTGGTTACATACCCTTGCTTTATTTTTGTAGATTAATATTGCTTCTTCCCTCCTCATTTGCCTTTCCGATTTTTTATTCGTTTTTAGCATTTTAATTTCATCGAACTTTGGGAATGTCTGGTTTTCCATGCAGAATTGCACTAAAGCAGTTTTGGCTTCTTTTTTTTTTTTGCCAGTTAAATATGTGTTGTTTAAGTCTTTTTTTAATCTGTTTTTTGTACTTCCAATGTACGATATTGGGGGTATGTGTGCAATTGGAATTTCGTAGGTTCTTGATTCTTCTAGCATTTTTTCCTGTTTTTTTGTTGACAGTCATACTTTTCACGGTGTGCACTGAGCTTCCTAGTTGTAAGTCATATTTAGCAAAGTGCCTATTGATTTCTTTACTTACTCCTTCCAGGTATGGGAAAGCTCCAATGTATTTCAATTTTTATTCCTCATCTTCCTTTGGTTGTGCACTTCTTGGCCTTCTTTACTCTGAGTCATATGCTTTTTACTCTCATGTATCCAAAAGAGAATAGTAGAATAATTAGAGCTATATAATAGTCAGAATTAGAACTACTAAGGGGAATTGAGGTTGGCTTTAGTTCTCTAAAAAGTAAAATTTGCATGATATGATAAACTTAGATGCAAATGTTTTGTAGTACTTTGTATTGGTATAAAACTAAGGCAATCATTTGAATTACAACGTGCACATTTGTGTTACACGCAATAGAGTGCAATGATTTTGGTTTTAAGAAAAATATATGTAGGTTCCAAAGAATTTGAATTATCAAAATGCCTATAAAAGCTAGTTATAATTGTGGATTTAAAATTTTCAGTAATTAAAAGCTAATAGATCTCTTCGTAAAAGGGCCTGGAATATGTGTTTTGCTGGGAGGCCCCAAGTTTTTCTGGTACACCATGGAGTTTACCAGAATGAGGAAAACTATATAAGTAGTAAACTGTGTGGCATCATTTTAATTAGTGTTTTCTGCAGGGTGTACTCAAATAATATGAGTAAATAAGCTGAGTGAATGGTTTCAGATTGGTAGGGGATCCAAGATAATGCATCTGTTTGTTCTCATAGAGCTTCCTAAAATGTTTCTTCAGGTACATGAAGAAAGAGGATTTATGTATGCCGCTTATTCCTTTGAAAGGAATAATGTCATTTCAATGAACACATAAATTGTCACTAGGTACTTGGGGAACCAGTTCCGTGTGTTAAAAGTTGTGGAATGAAAGGCAAGCTGTTGAATTCTGTCGCAGGCTATTGCCCAAGATTTTTGTCACACTTGAATTGCAGTATAATACTAGTAAATAGTTTTGAGATTAACAGTGGGGTGAAAAAGCATTGTAGGCTGACCCCATCTTTGTTTTGGAGTTGTATGGATGAATTATTTGAAGAAATATTCTACTTAGAATAATATCAATATATAGAGTATAAAGAGGCTCTCGACAGTATTGATACAGTAATGTAGATGCAGTTAACTTGTTAATTGCATCTATGTACATTGATTGTTCTTCATCAAATATATTTATATGCAGTTCTGTTAGTTAACCTTTTACAAATAGTTTGGGAAAGTAACTATCAGATATTTATGATGGTAGTTCTGGTATTAACAACTTTGTGGATACTGCTGATGTTGAACTTGTTTCTAAGAGTGTGAAGAAATTCTATTGCAACATCAATTAGCATAGCAGGATGTGCAAAATATATTTGAGATGCAGATGCATTTTGGGAAATCTAACACATTGATTCTTAACCGACCCCCAAAAATTGTTAAGCATGTAGTACATGGGGGCAGGAAGGCTTAGTAAGGAATTATATGGTAGAATCAGGAAAGTAGGTTTTCAGCTGTATAGAGCAATTTTAATTAAGAAAGTGGTTAGTAAAAGAAAAAAAAAACAGCTGCAAATATGCAATGCAGTATTTTTATCTTCTGTCTTTTATAATCATGGTAGCTAGGTGTAAAGACAAAGATCCTTTAGAAGTTTTAAAGCTGCTGACATGAGAATAGTAAGAGAAATACAAGAGTGATAACAGGCGTATCAGGGGAAAATAAGTGGATTCAATGACAGAACAGTATTAATAGTGCAAACAATAGAACTGAACTCGGTATTTATTCAGTAAAAGGAAAAGTTACTGAGAACATATTGAAATAGTTTATATGTACTGTAAGCACCTCATAGGAAATGAAAGATTACCAAACAGATAGAATGTTGTTTGGTATTTGATTGCAGATCAAGTGGTGAACCTCAAACAAGATGAATAGATATGAAATCAGCTTCTGATGATCAGGAAAGCGTAGAGGCTGAAGATTTCGGCATCGGATTAAAGTATATGAAAAAGTTTGTTGAAAAGAAACATCAAGTGTTTCTGTTTCTTTTTGTGGTTGTTCATGCTAGCAATATGCCTGAACACCTTATTGATGCACAAGTATTACATTGTAATGATAATACTGGAGTGTCCGAAAAAATGCAGTTTGTTCTTTTGCATAGTTTCAGTGAGATAGGCTGTCAGTGTTGCATGGGTAGCAGGATTTAGGATGGTACAGTTTTTTTAAATGTATGGTGAACATTTATTGTATTGATAGCCATGCATTTCGAAATCTTAGTTCTGTTGCAGTAGTGCACACAGAATTTCCTCAAGGAAGGGGTCCAACAAGAAATTCATGGTACAGACATAAAATGTTTCATATTATACTAGGGGTGTTCAAATGAAAAGGTACGAAACGTCATAAGAACGTAACCGTTAACATATTTGCCTATGCCGTTATGGGAAAACATAGCGACACATCTAGGGATGCGATTGGAGTCGCCGGCGTGCATCAGAGCATGCGCGGGCGCTCGCATGCGCAGGAGAGAGAGCAGAGGCTCTTATAAAGAGCGCCGTCCAATTGACGCGGCAGTGCATGTGAGGACAGGATGGCGTTCACATTGCAAAATTCGACGATTGAGGAGCAGCGAGGCGTTATCCAATTTCTGACAGCGGAAGGTGTTAAACCGGCCGCTATTCATCGCGGAGGGTGTGGTTCTGATCCATGATAACGCGCGTCCACACGTCTCCAGGGTCACACACGCGGAACTGGCCAAGTTCCAGTGGGAGCAGCTTGACCATCCGCCCTACAGCCCGGACATGTTGCCCTGCGATTTCCATGTGTTTGGTCCCCTGAAAAAACATCTGAAAGGGAAGCGCTTCCACTCGGACGACGAACTCAAGGACGCTGTGCAGGACTGGGTCTCGTCACGGCCACAGGAATTCTGGGAACAAGGAATCCTTCGGCTCGTTAATCAATGGGATCGTTGTGCTACGGCCTATGGTGTATACTTTGAATAAAGTCTTCATTTATACTGACAGTGTCGTTTCGTACCTTTTCATTTGAACACTCCTTGTATATATATCATCATCATCATCATCATCATTGTCAACCATTATCAATCCACTGCTGGACGAAATTCTCTCCAAGCCTCTTCCACAACGGTCTGTCTTGTGCCAGTCTCTTCCATGTTACTCCAGCGTACTTTCGAATTTCATCCACCCATCTTCCATGTGGTCTTCTTCTGGGTCTTTTCCTGTCCCATGGAATCCAATCTAAAATTTTGCCTGTCCATCGATGATCTGTCCTGGCAGTATGTCCAGCCCATTGCCATTTCAGGGATTTTACTCTGATCATGATGTCTTCCACTCTTGTCATTTTTCGAATCCACAATTTCCTCTTCTTATCTCTCCTGGTTACACCAAGCATGCACCTCTCCATGCTTATCTCAGTTGTCTGCAGCCTTTGTATGTCTCTTTTAGTTAAGGTCCACATCTCTGCACCATACGTAAGCATTGGAATGATGCATTGATCAAACACTTCTCTTTTAAGACATAATGACATATTGCTCTTGAAAATTATGCTGTTTCTTCCAAAAGCTCTCCAGGCAAGTTTTATACTCCGATTAACTTCTTCATCAATGTGACCCTCACTTGGTATCTGCTGTCCAAGATAAACGTACGTATCTGTTATCTCCAGTTTTTCTCCATCAATCGATAAATCTTCATTTCTTGTAAAAGCATTCTACATCACTTTTGTTATCTGAAAGTTCATTTTTATTCCCACTTCTTTACTCTTGTCATCAAGTTCCTGGATTATACTCTGCAGCTCTGATGGGGTAGTTGCAAAAATGACTACATCATCAGCAAAACGAAGGTGAGTTAGATAATCTCCATTAATCTTTATCCCTTTGTTTTCCCAGTTCAGTGATTGAAAAACATTTTCCAATGTGGCATTAAAGAGCTTGGGAGATATATTGTCACCTTGTCTCACTCCCTTTCCAATTTTTATGTGTGTTGTATTTTCAAACAGCCGAATCTTTGCACTTGCATTTTCATAGATGTTATTAATAATATTAATGTATGCATCTTCAATACTGCAGGATTTCAGAGCCATTGTAACTGCTGATGGTTTCACCGAATCAAAGGCCTTTTCATAATCGATAAAAGCCATGCACAATGGAAGTTCATATTCCCTCGCTCTTTCAATTAGTTCTCTCAGTACGTGGATATGATCTATAGTGCTGTAGCTACTCCTGAATCCAGCTTGTTCTCTCAGTCGAGCCATGTCCAGTGTTACCTTCAAGCGGTGTGAAAGAACTTTAGTGAAGATTTTATAAACCACTGATAAAAGGCTGATAGGTCTGCAGTTCCTGAGATCCTCAATGTCATCTTTTTTATCTAGCAGGATCATTGTAGCGTTGTTCCAATCCTCAGGAATCTTCCCTTCATTAAGGCATCGAGTGAAAATTTGGGCGAGTAGCGTTTCAATTTCTCCACTTGCTTCTTGTATGATGTCTACAGTAATTCCATCTTCTCCTGGAGCTTTTCCCCGTTTCATGTTCTTGATTGCATGTGCAACTTCTGCTGGGAGGACTGGAATAACTCTGGTACTGGTACCTTTCATGATGTCTGGAGTACATGTATCATCCCTTTCATATAATTTGGAGTAGAAATCTTTCACTCTTGTCAAAATTTCGCCTCTGTTCCTTGACAAATGTCAACCCCGCCTTCTCGTGGTGCATCCTGTTCCTACTAAATGGGCTCTGATGACCGCCAATAGCGGTATAACTATACCATCGGGATTAGAGGAAATTCTATCCCACACTCACCAACCCGCTTGGCCAGCTTGGTGAGTTATGGCCAAACCCCTCCAAAATGACTCCACAACTTAAATCTTGGCCCTCAGTCTCCGGCAGCTGGAATGTACCTGGCCAAGGCAGCGGCCAGTGCGACATGAAGGCAGAGGGTGCTAAGAATCCCCGGAGGACCGGACTAGGCTGCCATCCAATGCTGACCTTGGCTACGTATAACGGACGCTCCTATCTTCTGATTCAAGGCTTCTTGAATTGGAAGAGGAACTACAAAGGATCAAGTGGGACATCGTGGGGCTAAGTGAGGTAAGGAGAAAAGGAGAAGATCTCAACGAACTGAAAAGTGGACATCTCTTCTACTATCGTGGGACAGATACTGGCAGAACTAGTGGTGTTGGATTTATAATAAACAAGAAACTGAAGGATAAAGTTGTAGAAGTTGAAAGTTCCTCTGACAGAGCTGCACGGCTTGTTATCCAACTCTCGAAAAGATACCAGGCTCAGATTATTCAAACTTATGCACCCACCACAAGTCATCTTGAAGAAGAAATTGAAGAATTTTATGAGGAAATTTGTCATCTAAATAATAAAGGTAAGCAGCACTTGAAAATAATTATGGGAGATTTCAATGCAAAAATAGGGCAACGGCAACAGAGTGAAACTTCAGTAGGTAAATTCGGTCACGGCAACAGAAACCAGCGTGGAAATACTCTCGTTGAGTTTGCAGAGGCAGAAGGGTTTTTCATCTTGAACTCCTTCTTCAAGAAAAAGCCACACAGGAAATGGACATGGAGACATCCAAATGGGACGACAAGTGAAATTGATTTTATTATGTGTAACAAAAATTCGTCATAGAAGACTGCAGTGTGCTAAACAAGTTCAACACAGGTAGTGACCATAGATTGGTGAGATGTAAGATGCACCTCAACACTAAACTTGAACGTGGCAAGCTCATAAGACAAACAAAATCTATTGACATAACCAACCTTAAAAAACACCATAATACCTTCAAGTTGGAACTGAAGAACAGGTTCTCTGCTTTAGAAGGCCTAACATCGGAAGAAGTGGACATCTCTGAAGTTAACAGAAAAGTAACCAAAGCTCTTATGGAAACAGCAACAAAATTAGCTGGGTCTAAGAACAAGTTGCATGTAAATAAATTATCCGGAAAAACGAAAATGTTGATGCAAAAAAGAAGAGAGATGAGGACAACTAAAGAGATGTGACTTCCAAAGTGGAATATATAGAGCTATGCAAGACAGTACGAAAAAGTATCACTGAAGACGTAAGAAAATTCAACTGTGAACTAGTGAGGAAAGCAATTGAAAACAACCAAAGCCTAAAGATAGCAAAGGGACATCTCAGTAAGGGAAGAAAACAGATTATGGCACTGAGAAAAGAAGATGGTTCTGTAACAAGAAATAGAGGCGAAATTTTGACAAGAGTGAAAGATTTCTACTCCAAATTATATGAAAGGGATGATACATGCACTCCAGACATCAGGAAAGATACCAGTACCAGAGTTCCTCCAGTCCTTCCAGCAGAAGTTGCACATGCAATCAAGAACATGAAGCGGGTAAAAGCTCCAGGAGAAGATGGAATTACTGTAGACATCATACAAGAAGCAAGTGGAGAAATCGAAACAGTACTCGCCCAAATTTTCACTCGATGCCTTAATGAAGGAAAGATTCCTGAGGATTGGAACACCGCTACAATGATCCTGCTACATAAGAAAGGTGACATTGAGGATCTCGGAAACTACAGACCTATCAGCCTCCTATCAGTAGTTTATAAAATCTTCACTAAAGTTCTTTCACACCGCTTGAAGGTAACACTGGACATGGCTCAACCGAGAGAACAAGCTGGATTCAAGAGTGGCTACAGCACAATAGATCATATCCATGTGCTGAGAGAACTAATTGAAAGAGCGAGGGAATATGAACTTCCATTGTGCATGGCTTTTATCGATTATGAAAAAGCCTTTGATTCGGTGAAACCATCAGCAGTTACAATGGCTCTGAAAACCTGCGGTATTGAAGATGCATACATTAATATTATTAATAACATCTATGAAAATGCAAGTGCAAAGATTAGGCTGTTTGAAAATACAACACACATAAAAATTGGAAAGGGAGTGAGACAAGGTGACACCATATCTCCGAAGCTCTTTAATGCCACATTGGAGGGTGTTTTTCAGTCACTGAGCTGGGAAAACAAGGATAAAGATCAATGGAGATTATCTAACCCACCTTCGTTTTGCTGATGACGTAGTCATTTTTGCAACTAGCCCATCAGAGCTGCAGAGTATGATCCAGGAACTTGCTGACAAGAGTAAAGAAGTGGGATTAAAAATGAACTTTCAGAAGACAAAAGGGATGTTCAATGCTTTTACAAGAAATGACGATTTATCGATTGATGGAGAAAAGCTGGAGATAACAGACACGTGCGTTTATCTTGGACAGCAGATATCAAGTGAGGGTCACATTGATGAAGAAATTAATCGGCGTACAAAACTTGCCTGGAGAGCTTTTGGAAGAAACAGCATAATTTTCAAGAGCAATATGCCATTATGTCTTAAAAGAAAAGTGTTTGATCAATGCATCCTTCCAGTGCTTACGTATGGTGCAGAGACGTGGACCTTAACTAAAAGAGACATACAAAGGCTGCAGACAACTCAAAGAAGCATGGAGAGGTGCATACTTGGTGTAACCAGGAGAGATAAGAAGAGGAACTCGTGGATCCGAAAATGACAAGAGTGGAAGACATCATGATCAGAGTTAAATCCCTGAAATGGCAATGGGCTGGACATACTGCCAGAAGGACAGATCATCGATGGACAGCCGAAATTTTAGATTGGATTCCAAGGGACAGGAAAAGACCCAGAAGAAGACCACATGGGAGATGGGTGGATGAAATTCGAAAGTATGCAGGGGTGACATGGAGGAGACTGGCACAAGACAGACCGTTGTGGAGGAAACTTGGGGAGACCTTCGTCCAGCAGTGGATTGATAATGGTTGACAATGATGATGATGATATAGAATGAAAATATTACAGAACAAAATACAAAAATTTCAAAACAAGTGAAAACTGAAACAGGTTGCCGTCATCAGGAGAGCATCAACCTGTGGGAGTGGCATTTCTAGTATCAACAAAATGACAAGGCAAGCCAAAATTTTCGGTTAGTCATGCTCCCTAGGCCACAAAACCAAATTCTAATAAGCACAAAAATTCCAAGAATCAAATTTATAATACTAAAAAAAGAATTAAAAGCTTACCGGCAGAACAAAACCCGCCATGACAGAAAGTCAAACAAGACTGAACAGAGCACCCACAAGAACCCAAATATATACACTGATAAAAAAGGTGGTCAAGGTTAATCAACTACCTGGTAAGCCAAAAATGTATGAATTGACAAGATGCAAATCTGTGTATGTAGATAAGATCTTCAGCTATTAGGGACCCACCAAATAGCACTTTATATTACCTATATACTTAAAATTGTTAGGTTCTAGGTTAATAAAGCAAGTCAATGTGTAATTTGAAACTCTTGGACACCAAATTATAGTTCAAAATTAAATGGTTAAAATGATGTCTTAAGAATTTTTTAGGAAAATTGTTAGATTGCAATTTAGAAAGAAGAGCTTTCAGATTTTTTACAAGTAAGAGCTGTGTAGAGCAAATTTTTGCTATTCTATGAAACTGAGAGATGAGTAGATTGTGATGTATAACTTTTGAAATGTTAGATGACCAGTGAGTGTAGTGAATGATATCAAACTCAAAAGAGTTTCTTTTATCAAATAAGTTCCCCACACATCTTCCCTCCTCGTCCACCTGAACCTCTAAATCGAGGTAACAAACATAAATAACCAAAAACTAAATGAAGTCAAAGACAAAGGTGTTACCGTCACTCAGACAGTGTAAATGTGGTTCAAGAAGTTTGTAACTGGTGACACGAAGTTGGAGAGGAAGAAAAGTTGAGAAGTCCCTATGTAGTTAATTTGGACACCTTGTTCATGGCTGTTGAAGCAAATCCAACAACCAGCACCCACAAATTGTTGGCTAAATAGTTTCCAAATACACCACAACTGATCATGTACACAGACTGAGAAAAGTCTACAGATAATGGTGTGAGGTGCTTCGTAAATTGACCCCAGCTCAGCTCAATGGGTTGTCAAGATCTGCAAGGAACTGCTCAAGAATCTGTGTGATGCTCAGTACATGAAGCAGGTAGTTACTGTGAATGAGAAGTGGATTTACTTATAAACATTCAGACACCTCTAACCAGTAACTGGGCCAGTCTTACCTGTCCCCAAATATAGACATTTTGAGAAAAAGGTCATGCTGTGTTTCTTGTAGAAACATGATGGTGTGATCTATATTGAGCTCACTCTGGATTATTGGGCTATTGACACCAAACTATGTTCTGGGCAACTGGATCAAATTTTCAAACTAAAGCAGCAGTGCCCTGCTTTAGTCAACCAAAAGTGGATGCTCTTTACAACAGGACAATGTCAACCCTCACAGCAGCATTAGGACCGAGGAAAGCTTCACGAACTTGATGCAATTGAGCTATTGTATAAGTATGTACATACAGAGCCCGTTTAAGGGGGGGGCTGCAGCCCTGGATCCTGCATTTTCAAGGTCCCTCAGAATCATGCAGGATGCGAATTGACAGAGTTATACAGTTTTGTTTTTTTGTTGTTGTTTTTTGCAGATAGCACAGCAAAAATTATAAGAAACTGCCTTGTGGAAAAAAATTTCTATTTCTTTCTGCTTTTTTTAGGATGAGTCCACAAAAAGTATAGTTGCCCCTAGTCCATCCTCAAATCTTTCAAAAGCATTACAGAAGGGTTTTTTTGTACGTATCTGTACTTGGTGGAAATTTTTATACATTTAAGAATTTGTTTGAATCATGATATTTGGATCATGTTATTTTGCCCACTACTTCAATATAATTTCAACAAGGTGAACACAACCCTTGGGGGGGGGGGGTGAAGCAGAACTGAACTGGTATCCATTTTTCAACCATGCATTTTTACATTTTCTTGCTATCACTGTCGTCAATGAATCATGGAATACACACTTCAATATGGCGGGGATATTTTTATGGCTTCCTCATCATATTTTGGGAATGTTTTCTCCTGGGTATTTTTATTCGGCCACCCATAGTGAAATATTAGATGTGCCACTAATACTAGGGCCCCAACATACCGTCCAGCCCCCGGGACACCTGTCTCCTTAAATGTGCTCTGTTTACATACAACCCAAACCTTGCCTTTTCTGAATGTCACCTGTCTTGGGAAATGGCACATTTTCTCCATGGTTGGCACTTTGCTGATGCAGATGACTTCAGCTGTTGGGTTTCAAGAGTTTTTGTCTCTGTGCTAAAGACATGGTACCATGCCCGGGTTGAACACCTTGCAGAAAGATGAATACAAACTCTTGAACATACACTGATGTATACTTTGAAATATAAGTATAGACTGTTAGAGGATTTAGAATATACACACGCACACAACTGGATGAAGATCTTCCCAAGTTTTGTCCACAATCATCTGTCTTGGGCAATTCTCCATGTCACACTGGCCTACTTTTAAATTTCATCCACCTATCTCTGGTCTTCTGATTCTTTTCTAGTCTGCTGGTAACACACAGAGACCACCACCATCACCACAGAGAGACTGTTGTGGAAAAACTTGGGAAAACCTTCATCTGTCATTGAATTGATAATGGTTGATGATGATGATTTATATAAGTACATTTCTATAACAGAAGTGAAATTTTTTTCTGGACACCTCGATAGTTGAATAATAAAAGCATCTGTGAGATATAAATGTGTGCATTATGAAAATTTATGGAATTGGAAGAAACATGCCAGAGATAATTAAAAGTGCCTAAGAATAGTTATACTGGGTGTCCCATATAAAAACGAACTCATCCATCAGATATCTGTAAATAATGAACTATTGACAAGAACTCCTTGCCACAGGCTGGAATCGACTCATCTAACATCCAGATACCCATCCAATACAATAAACCCATCGCTGCAGTCATTACGACACTACCAGTGTTTCTGGTGCTGTGCAAACATCAAGATGGTTTATTCTCTAGAAGAACATGTTTTTATCATTGAGTCTTATTTCTCCATGTGATCTTTTACTGCAGTGTAACAACCTTTTTGGCATAAGTACCCAGAGAGAACAGTTCCTAATAAGACTTCCATATTTACCATATTTAGGGTGGTGATAAAATTCAGAGATAGGTTCCATGAACAACAAGGAATACAAAAGAACCATGTCAGTGTAGACTGCAGGAGCAGTATGAAATATTGGGGATAAACTACTGCACAGCTCACCACGAAAGTCACATGGCACTTATCAGCTGAAATTAGTGTGATTGGATCTTTCGTTCATTGAGCCACAAAAAAAAAAAGTATTAAACTTGTGGCCATATAGAATACAATCTGTGCAACAGATTCTTGGCCCTGATGAAGAGAAAAGAATGGGATATTGTCATTGGTTCTGTCATTTTGTATGTGAAGAAATTCATGTACTTGGTTATTTTTTACAGATGAAGCATGGTTTCGTTTGAACAGTTACATTAATAGTCAAATCAGCAGGATTTGAAGTACCAAAAATCCCCACATGCATTATGAAATGCTGTTGCACCTGCAGAAGATTGGTGCTTGGTGCATGTTCTCTCATAAGATAATTATTGGTCCTTTCTTCTTTGAGGACATCATTAATGCCAAACAATACCAGCATGTGTTGCTGTAGTTTATTGGACTCTTGGAAGTGGACAAACGAAACTGTTGGATACAGCATGATGGCGCAATGTCACACTTCATCAACACAACCACCATTTTCTTGAAGGAATTTTTTAGTGATTGCATTATCAGTCATGGCTTATGCCCACCTAGATCTCCTGACTTGGTTCCACCAGATATCTTTTCTCTAATGTTACCTCAAGGAGATTGTTTATAAAAACAAACCACTAACCCTGACACAACTGAAAGTCAACACTGAACAAGCTGTGAAAGATATCCATCTAGAAACTTTGAAAAAAAGTAGCAAGAAACACTGTGAAAAGGGTGAATGCCTGTATTCAGGAAGATGGTGGCCACTTCCAGCGCTTACTGTGACATGGTTTAAAACACAGGCTTCACACGACAATAACACATAAACATAGAAATTGAGCAAAAACACACAGAGTCACATATGGTAAAAAGGTTCATTTAGCGGTAGCTTTTGGTCATCCTAGGACCTTGATCACCCATGATCGACTGGCAACCAATACGTCTAGTCGATCGCGGGTGATCAAGGTCATAGGATGACCGAAAGCTACCGCTAAATGAACCTTTTTACCATACCTACTTTGTGTGTTTTTGCTCGATTTCTATATTTATACTTACTGTAACATTTTACATATGCATGCATTCATTCATGCATATGTTGTATACTTACCTAATTGTTTCTTACATTACAACACTGATTTATGTGTTTTTTGTTCTTACTGTTGGGTTGTGTTTTATGTGGGACACCCTGTAGTACCTGAACTGTGGAAAAAATGAGCAAGGTTTATCTAAGGTACTAACTCACATAGATTTTAATTTTTTTCATAATAGAAACATATGCCAAACTGCAAGAAATATAGCTAAGATTAATAAAAATGATCTAGCAAAAACTTTCTTTAGGTCCCATAACTGCTACTGAGAAGTTGCACAATTTTCATTGCACTCTGCTTCTTCAGTAAGTGCAGGTAGTTTTCTTGCTGGCTATATTTATTCATTTTAAGCATTTCTGTGTTTCTCACCATCTATTAGTATAGTTTGGTTACATCAAAATTGTCTGTCTGGTACAATTACTCTCATATATTGTTCAGTGTTAATGTCATTTCGGCAGATATTTTAGGAAGTGTGTGTGTGTGTGCTTTATTTCCCATTATTTAATTTTCGTTTGTGTTTTATTTACAGAATTGGGATCCTGATGTGAGGTAAGCTTTTGAGGAATACTATACTACATTTATATCCTGCTGCATTAAATTAAGTGTTTTCTTCATAAATATGTTATAGAAGCAATGTTACTGCATAATTTCTTTCATTATATCAATTAATTCTGTTTTATTGCTTGATATATTGATGACTTGTATTTTCAGAGATGTCATATTTGATTACATAAACAGGTAAAGCTTAACTCCTCCTTGCTGTGGAGGCTCAGGTGCAACTATCAGGGGTTGGATAAAACATGACCTGATCCTTTTATTTGTCTTTGAAAGATTTAAGTTTAAAAATTATCTTTTATATGTAAAGTATGTGCAGCACAAGTATTAGTATCATGATTATGTCTTCTGGAAATTAAGTGAACTATTTAATATCATGCTGAGGAAATTTTCAGATAAATAAAAAAAGAAATTGTTAGTACATCTCCTGCAATTGGATGTAGTGGAATACATCTATTTGCATTATATCATTTGCACCTATTCCCCTCTTTACACTGTCTCACTTCATTCAGTGGCTTTCTGGTACATACAGTAGAACCCGGATATAATGAGCTCACATAAAGCGAAGTTCAGCATATAATGAATTTTTATCAGCTCCCTTGAGTTTACATGGCAGCTTAATGTTAATTGTATTGCATATTATGAATGACATTTTTGTCACAAACCGCTTATAACAAACTTCAGCTGAGAAGAGAATAAAGGTGTAAGTTTACATCTGGGTTGCAAATTTCCAATCCAACAGTTTGTGATTTGCAGAAAAAATCAGCACTGTCAAAATGGCACGTCTTTAAGCAATACAATCCCCTAGTCTCCGGGGAACAATGATATGGATGTCTTTACCAATGAAAGTGATGCTGCTGCTCATGCGGTTGCTGTCGAAATGGAAAATGAAATCTGGGATCATCTGACTGAAATGGGAGCTATCCCTTCAGATGTACTCCTGAGAGATTATCTACAGGCTGATGATTGTGTTGCAACTGGACTGACCAACATAGACCAAGCAATCGTCAAAAGTGTAGTACAGTCCCCTTCAGAAGAGTCCGACAAGGAAGACATAGAAACAGAAGTAAAAAGCTATACAATTTCCAACGAAGCTGCTGTATAAAGCCTTGAGAATTTGCGCATTTACTTGACGGCGAAAAATATATATTGCACTGCAACACTGGATGAAGTTGGAAAATAATTAACTGTTGCCATTGTAAGAAACAACAAATACCTTTGTTCCAACGTACAGTTGTAGTGCATACTACTGTAGTTTGAAAATATGTATTTATGTACTACGTATGTACTACGTATGTATAAGTACCTTACAACTCTGCTTAAAAGTTAAAAATTCCATTTGATTCCTTTGCAAGTTTCTGTTTATTAGGTGTGTTGTACAGTTCTTTATTCTTTTTCTCTTAAGAAAATATGCTGTTAATTATGAAATCGAACATTTTAACTTTATTTGTGTGTGTGTGTGGGGGGGGGGTATTATGAAGATTTCTTATAACGAAGTTTTTTTCGGCCTCCCTTCAGCTTTCTTATATTCAGGTTCTACTGTATTTATTGTGTTAAATGTAGTACGTATGTGTTGTACCTTACAACTCTGCTTGAAAGTTAAAAATTCCATTTGATTCCTTTGCAAGTTTCTGTTTATTAGGTGTGTTGTACAGTTCTTTATTCTTTTTCTCTTAGGAAAATACGCTGTTAATTTTGAAATCAGACGTTTTAACTTTATTTGTGTGTGTGGGCGGGGGGGGGGTATTATTATTATGAAGTTTTCTTACAACAAAGTTTTTTTCGACCTCCCTTCAGCTTTGTTATATTCAGGTTCTACTGTATTTATTGTGTTAAACTGAGGACCATTTCACACAAAGTATTTTTTCAAGAACTGCAGCTTCTTCCAGCTATTTAGAAATTACCTTATAAGGTACATAAAGTTTAAACATTTGACTACTCATGGCATAAAGTTTTGAATTGTTTGTGACTTTTGCCAAAAGAAATTACAGAATAAGTTTAACATTATGTTTTGGAAACAGACAAACTTTTATTGTGCTGAAAATGTAATTGAAAAACAGTTTTCAATATATTGATAGGCCTCAGAGATGGTTAAAAGGCCAGTGACCTTCTTTTATCTAGGTAGATAGAAAGTCCTTCCAGAAGCATGGTTCTGTGACATTTAATATGCCATATGCTTTTGTTTCTATTTCAAGATTAAAAGGATGCGTTTCGACATTGTAGCAGATCCTGTTGTGGTACCCAACATGGATGCACTCTCTGTCTCTCTCTTTCTTTCATTGACTTGTGTGGACAATGAAAAATAAATAGAAACCACTTGTCATGATTTAGATTGTAGAAGATCTTATAAGAATAAAATAGGTAGTTGATGTATACTGATGTAAGAGTATTACAAGATTTGTGTAGAGTTATTTATACATTTTCAAAAATGTATATTGGGTTGATGCATAAGTTCATGCCATTTTTTTCACTGCACTATTGGAATGTATTACATCAGAAGAGAAAACAGAATCAATCAACTATGTATTTCCCCCCTCCCATTGTTTACAATGGTGTCCCAATGTCTGGATAGGTCTGCAATGTCATTCTTGAAAAATCGTGCTGGGTCATCAAGGAAATTCTGGAGATCAACATTATTGTTAAACATTCTGCCACAGAGTGCATTCAACAGAGATTGGAACAGGTGATAGTCTGAAGGGGCGACATCTGGGGAACAGGCCGGATGTAGAAGGATCTCCCATTTTGTGTCCTGAATGGCCATTTTGGTCATGTTTGCACTGTGAGGGCGTGCGTTATGTTGGAGAAGGACACCATTGTGCTGATGTGGCTGTTTCTGCTGAATTGCTCCCTCCACATGGCGGAGTTGCTCACAATAAAGTGCAGTGTTGATGGTCCGATTCCTCGGCAGCATTTTCAAGTGAATAATGCCTTCCATGTCCCACCTGACACACAACATGATGTTCACAGGATGAAAGTCATGTTTTGGACATGGTGTGGGCATCTTGTTTGGGCTTAACCATTCCCTCTGATGCCTGAAATTCATGTACAGGCACCACTTGTCATCTCCAGTAACAATACGTGACAGAAAGGGTTTGTGTTGCTGAGAACATTTGGGATATTGGGCAAGCAAGGAACCACATATGGCAACACTCTGATTCTTGTTGTTTTCGGTGAGAGTGTGAGGCACCCAAGACCCCAATTTCTGGACCTTTCCCATACGTTCTAGGTGTCGCAACACTGTGGCCTGATCACAGTCCATCTCAGTGGCCAATTTGTGTGTGGTTTGATGTTTATCCTGATGCGTATCCAAGTGGATGAGATGGTTCAAACAATCCTCATCAACGTGAGGTGGACGACCTGAGCGTGGAGAGTTATTGAAGTCAAAATTGCCACCTCAGAACCACTCAAACCATTTGCGGGCTGTCCTCGGAGCATTAGCATCCTTCCCACACACAGCACAAATTTGTCGAGTAGCCTCGGTGGCTGTGGATCCCTTGTTAAACTCGTAGAAGAGCATATGTCGAAAATGTTCATTCCTCTCTACTTGACACTCCATACTTCTGGACCTGAAAACCGAAAAACCATTAGCTACAATCACACAACGCAATATGATTTAGATACAACATATTACATTTTTATATATAACTGGCCATCTGCCCTGTCACTACTGACCTGGAAAACACTTGTGAAATAAAACAGCATGAACTTATGCGTCAACCCAATATATAATGTGGCAAACAAGTCATGGGAAACAGTGAAATGGAATTTTTACACAAGTGTAGGCACCCAAAATACCATATAAGTATTGATGTTATTGAGTGGGTGTTTAAATAGTAATGTACGCTGCTCCGGTGGCACAGTGGTCTAAGCGATGGCCTCTGATCATTCGTCCGAAAGGGGTCCGGGTTCGAATTCCGGTGAGGCATGGATGTTGTGTTTCTCTTACTACAGTGGCTCTCTCATTTCCATGGAACTAGTGACCCTAAATTAGGGACGGGCGACTGCTTATAACCCATTGAGTTGCTCACGATGGTTGTTAAACCTCCAATCAAAAAAAAAAAATTTAAATAGTAATATACCCAATCCAAAGCAGCAAAGTCTTTCTGATTCTTTATACCCATGATTTGCAGTAACCATGTGAATTTTAATAAATAAATGAAACACACCTGTTTTTCTTGTATTTTCAGAAAACCGGAAGTAATTTTTTTTTCTATAGATATCTGTTTATGAATTGTGCCAGTAGTTTAATACTAGGGACACCACATGCATTATAGTTGGGAAAATGTGGATTTGAACTGTTTTTTTCCATCATCCATGTTATACGGGGCTATTCAAAATGGTTTTTGGGGTTTTAAAAAAATCGGTGCTCATACTACACTTGACATAAAAACATAATTTTCTGTTAACTTTGCAAGTAAACTCTCCAATTTTTATTCTGTACCTTACAAACATGAGCACCTTTTATCACCCTGCATACATCTACATGGAAGTCCTTTTCTTCCTATGCATGGCATAGCATCTCAGTATTGATGATTTGAATAGAGTTGGGATATGCATCTTTAGTTCCAGGAAATCTTGGGTAGAGGAGGGACAAAAACTTGATCCTTCACCTAGCCCCACAGAAAAAAAATCACGTGGCGTTAAATCTGGAGAACGAAGCGGCCAGGACAGGAGCTTCTGATCATTATCGTTTCCACGTCTGATCCATCGCTTTTTCTTTACGCAGGCACCCAGTCTCCTTAAATTGGGCATACCACCTGCTAATAGAATTGTCGGAGGGTGGATTCTTTCCGAAGTTCATGCCGAAGTGCAGCTGGATAATGGACTTTGATGAAATTTGAGGGCACAAAAAGCTTTCTCCTTTCCATCAGATGACACCTCACAAACACGTAAGCTACTGGCTGGCGAGTTGCTCCCCGGAATATTGAACACCATCTGGCAGGCGTACCCGTAAACTACTGAATTGTGGGAGGTTTGAAAAAAAGAAAAACTTTAATAAGAATTTCACTATCCACCAGTATGGCCATAATCATTGTATTCTAAATGATTTACCCACAAACAAGTACTGAAACCCCAACAATCATTTTGAATAGCCCTGCATAGGTGAACATGGATGTTATCTGTATAACATATGTGAACATGTTACATATATAAATAACATGCTGTTTATGTGTATGTGAATTGTAAACTCTCACATTCCACTTCCCCGAGACAGAAAGGTTGCAATTTTGGGAGGTGTTTTGCAGTTGGGAGAATCTGGATTTAAACTGTTTGTTTTTCCATCATTCATGTTACATAGGTGAACATGGATGTTATCTACATAACATATGTGAGCATGTTACATATATACACTGAGGTGCCAAAAGTCATGGTACAGCATTATGCAAATTTTTAACTGGCACTGCCGTCGTGTAAAGTCTTCGACACACGCCACAATTTTTATCAGTTGCGAGGTGTAATCTCACGAGTCAGGTTGGATTATGGCAAGCCAACATGAACTATTGGAGTTTGAACGAGGCATGGTAGTGGGAGACAGATGGATGGGACATTCAGTTTCAGAAGTTGTGCGAACATTCAACATTTCTCAATCTACCATGTCATGTGTGTACCGAGAATACCTTATGGCAGATACTACCACCCACTGTGGACAGCCCAGTGGCTGACCACGGGTGCTGATTCACTGTGACCAGCTGCATCTGACCAAGATTGTCCATGCTAACAAACAGACAAGCAACACTGGATCAAATAACATCCACATTCAATGCAGGAGGTACCAGAGACATATCAGTCAGTGCAGCGTAATTTAGCGTCCATGGGGTATGGGAGCAGAAGACCCACCAGAGTGCCTTTGTTAACACCACGACGTCGGACACAGCGCCTCACCTGGGCTCGTGAACATTGTAATGGGACCCTGGAAGACTGGCAACATGTGGCGTGGTCCGATGAGTCATGCTACCAGTTATTAGGAGCTGATGATACAGTTCGGGTGTGGTGCAGACTCCATGAGGCCATGGACTCAAGCTGTCAACAAAGCACTGTGCAAGCTGGTGGTGGTTTCATGCATGTGTGGGGTGTTTTACATGGCACGATTTGGGTCCTCTGGTCCTTGTAAACAAACACGTCATGAACCGGTAATCACTTTGTTGCTCTGCTTTGTGACCATTTGCAGCCCATTCATGGACCCATCATTATACCCCAATAATGATGGGATTTTCCAGGCAGACAATGCACCATGTCATCAGGCCCAAGCTGTCCAAAATTGATTCAAGGAGCATTCTGGACAGTTCCAACTGATGGTGTGGCCACCACGTTTGCCCGACATGAACCCAATAGAGCACTTATGGGATGTGGTGGAAAGGTCCATTCGCACCCAAGATCCTGCACCTACAAATACCAAGGAACTGTGGGCAGCTGTTAAGACAGCATGGGTGAACATCTCTCATGAAGTCTTCCAGCCATTTTTGGAATCAATGCCAGGTTAAGTTGCTGCTCTTTGCCGGGCTAGAGGAGGTCCTACATGATACTAGGTACGTATCCCATGACTTTTGGCTCTTCAGTGTAGATGCCATGTTGTCTGTTTGTATGTGAATTGTTAACTCTTTTGCATTGCACATTCCTGAGACTGGAAGGCTGCAATATGATTGAATATTCCGTATGTAATGGAGAGGCATACATGTCAATGCATAACACCAACAATAGTAGTGTTATTTACTCTATTCTACCTCTCATCACTTGTTACACTTAACACTTCCACTTCAGCTGAATTCTTCACTTTAACTTTCATGTCACTTTATTTTGCCATATCATTCAGTTCATCATCAAGTTGCTCTGTTTGATGATGTGCCTTAAGCAAACTCCTGTAGATTTTCCCATATTTGGAAAGCTTTTCAATAAGTTAAGTCTGTAGTGAATTCCTCAACAGAGCCAGTTCTCTCTTTCCATTTTTTTTTTTTTTTTTTTTGCTGTACTACTGGCAGTAGGATTTTTACATCCATTAGCATATGCATAAATAACTTTACCTTTATCTACATCTATTTTTTTTTATAACATTCAAAAGTGTTCCAAACACTAATCATTTCAAAATACCATTTATCAGATTTTTCCTTAGTTAATATCACAAAATACAGCTTTTCCCAAACTCCCCATAATATTTGGTGCATCACCAGATTTCATGCACTTCCAGTATTAAAGATTGCATGCTTCTTGGCATTGGAAAACAGTAATTTGTTGATGATAAATTTGTGAAGAAATCTTGTTAGTAATGGCATATCATTATCTGGATCCCACCTTTAACCATAGGTTGGAATAATGAAGTAACATTTCCTGGCAAACAGATTGAGAAAGTATTGCCAGATCTCAGTTCAACCTCATGCGACCATTCACAATAGTTATCCAGTAATACAACAGATCTGTTGTTTCTCATTTCCTGAAGTTTTTTTCTAGAAAACAGGGGTGTGAGTGCAATAATAAAACCAACCAGAAAGGTGATTCTTGCAGTTTATTTGGGCATTATTTTAGCTTTTTATTTGACAGGAAGTTGAGAAACATTTTTGAATGTATGATGGTTTTGGCATTTTCTAACTAACAATTTCAGGTGATGAGTATCAACAGCATTGCCAAATGTTGCCACAATTAGTTGTATTTTCCTTGAAATCCTAAATATTAGGTGTGCAACTTAATTCTCAGCCCCTAATTGCAAGCGATCATAGAACGTCAGCAAATGCAAATGGCTGTGTGCAATAATGGCTGATTTCAGCACCATCCAACAGCTTTCCAGGCAACCATAACTGCTCACAGCTGTAGTGACAGAAGGGATGAATATTGACGGTGAAAGCAATGCTGTTCGAGAAGCAACATTTGAGGTACTGCCTCCTGTTCACGTTTCAGCTGTAAAAGTGCAGCAGAAGCCCAGAAAATGATCTGTGCTGCTTTGGGTGAGGCTGCTATGTCCTACAGTACATGTAAGAAGTGGTTTCAGCAATTTAAGCAGGAACATTTCAATCTCTGTGATGCAGAATGTCCAGGACAGCCACAGAAAATTGATGATGAGGAACTGGAACAACTGTTAGACGCGGATCCTTGGCGCACCCAGTCAGAGCTCACCCAGGAACTCAGAGTAACACGGCAAGCCATTGCAAAGGGCCTGCACAAACTTGGATGGATTCACAAGGAGGGCCGTTGGGTTTCCCACCAACTCACAGCTGCAAACAAGTCTAGGCGCTACAATGTTGCTGTGTCCTTGCTCTCCAAATTCAAGAAGAAGGATTTCCTCCACAAGATTTTGACCTGTGATGAGAAGGATCCTCTATGATAATCCTAAGCGGTGCAAATTGTGAGTTTATCCAGGTTAGCCTACCACCAGTGCCGCCAAACCGAATATCCATGCCAGGAAGTTGTTGCTGTGCATATGGTGGAATCCGCTGCAGTGTCGTACACTATGAGTTGCTCAAACCTGGTGAAATGGTCAATGCTGAGCGTTATTGTCAGAAAATCATTCGTGTGAGTGACGCAATAGAGGCAAAAAGGCCATACACCGGCAAGGGCAGAAGGTTGGTCCTGTTGACACCTGTCCTCACACCGCAAAAACGACTTTAAACACGATCACTGACTTGGGATGGGAGATTTTGTCCCACCCGGCGTATTCTCCAGACTTCGCCATGTCAGATTATCAACTCCTTCGCTCCCTGCAACATCAACTGAGTGATACGCACTTCACTTCTGTCTAGGAGGTCCACACAAGTATTGATGACTTTATCAACTCGAAACAGCCCTCATTTTTCCACAGTGGCATTCGGCAGCTCCCTGACTGATGGCTCAAATGTATCCAACACAACGGGGATTATTTCCCTGCTTAGGCACAAATTCAATTTGCTATAATTTGCTGTCAACGTGTCGTGCCTGTGGCCGAGAATTAAGTTGCACACCTAATATTATGCTTGTTATCGTGAGCAGAGTGTTAGGCACACATTTCCAGAATAAACCTGTCTTATGGCCTTTTTAAATTCATTGTTGGAGATAAATCTTATTCTTGAATTATATGTAGGTGGAATTTCATTGAATGAACTGCAAAATTACCAAATTTCTCGTAAAACAATTTTTTGTATGTACTACTTTGTGAACTTTTCTTTACAAATAATAAAAAATGAGAAAGTGAAATTTATTGGCTTTACTCAGAGATATTTTCAAGTTTTCTTCATTTGCATTCTGTGCCAAAGGTGGAGTGAAGTAAAGCATAGGTAACAGGCCTTGTCAGTCACCTAAAAACAGAAATCTCTGCAAGAAAATAAAAGCTCAAAGAAAATAGTGAAGAACGAAGTGAAGTCTTCAAATGAAGAAAACTTTAAAATAATGAAAAAATGGACTTGTTTTAAACAATGAAAAAAAAATTAACAAAATATTCAACACAGTGAGCAATGTGATATACTTTTATAAACTTCTTTTTAATGAAGTGACAAAAAAATTCCCAACAAAAACTCTATTTTTAACGAAGTGGAAGTTCAGATGAAACCTGAAACTACGTACATAAAGAGGATCATTATACAAAGTACTTCACTCATTCCCCAACCTGCCCACAATACCCACAAAGAGTGTACTGCTTTGGAGTGATTGGTCACTTCTAAGAAGCACACTGCATTCATTCAGATGGTGCATAAATACTCGTATACAATATGTTGTTTATCTTTAAGTATAATTTTCAGTCATTTAGAATTCTTCTTCTGGTGACCATCCGAATAAGCACGCTTGCCTCTGGCTCTCAGAGTTATTCTTTTTCTGCATCATTGAAGTATAGACACCTCAATGAGGCAAAAGATCTGCCTCATGCAGAGCCTCCATCTCTGTCTCTCTGCCATGTGAAGAAATTTACTTTTAATTTTGTCATCTTTGTTTAGTTTGAAAAATAAAAAAAAATTGCAGGAACAATTCATGGAAGTAAGAAAAAAATTTGGGGAAGTGTAGATTCTGGGAAAAATGGGAAGAGAAGTGTTATAAAAGAATTTGGTATCAGTACAGTATGTAATGGTAAAATACATTAAAACTGAAAAAAAAATAATAAGGCCTTGGGACTTTAGAAAAAAACGTATGAATTGCACAGTAACATAGATCAAATCAACATTTATTCACAATTAATTTTTTTGTTTTGTTTTAAGATCTGCTGTTGCCTCCCTGAGCATTTGGCATGGCTGCTTGGCTTCATCAGGACAAACACAGGATAAATATTTAAATCATTGTGACATCATCATCAGTGTTCTGATTGTTGCAGATTTTGGTGAGTTGTTTCCATGTGCTTGAAAGAAATGGAGTCGACGTCATTGATAGGCTGTGAAGAGTCATGATGTATGTGGAAAGTTTCAAAAATATCAAGCTTGATAGTCAAATAAGGTTTATCAATAAGTTTAACATTTTAAAGCCGAAATTCATAGTTATTTTTATGACAGTGTTGAACTATAAACGACTTTTTTAGTTCACAGTTCCATACACAAGTCTTCTATTCCTTCACACAAAAACATAACATTGACAAAACTGTTTTCTTTGGCCTCAAGATGTTTATTCAAGAAACATCCAAATTACAAGTTCAATAATGGGCAAAAACAGGACTGTTTCAAGAACTGGAAATGGTGCTGGGAGCAGTGAATCAACTGAGATGGGGAGTACTTTGAAGGTGACAAAGGATAACATGGCTGAATAAGTAGTAAGTACGCCCCAAAAAAAATTATTTAAAAAAAAGTTTAGAAGTTATTGAACAGACCTCATATTAAAGAAAAAGAAAAATATAGCATTTTACCCAAAGTCCTTCATATTTACTGATCATGTCATTGTGCTCCTGTGAAAGTGTCAACTGCTAATGAAGGTAGGATGAATTTCCAGTAGTTAAATTTTTGTGATTATAATGTTGTGTACATTGTCTGAATAACTTGATTATGAAATTTAACTCAAAGAACTTTATTATTGTAGGGAAGACATGGAAATGTTTTTGACTGAATTGATTCCTGAGGTACGTTGTGATTAAAGTACTTTTTAATTTTTCAGTGTAATGCTATAAGACAAATCTACATGGATGCACTGGAGAGATTTCTCTAATATCACAAAACGTGCCTGCCATATTTTCTTTCTGTTGAATTAATGCTTTGTAAAAAACCATTTCATTTATTAAATAGTGAGACAAAAAAAGCATCAAATTTACAACATGAACTTCCAGATTTCTGTTTAATTGACGTAAGACTACAAACTAAAGAACTGCTATCTTTCACCGCCGAAGATGGGCGGCTTCATCAGGATAACATTTACAAGGTTGAGTACAAAATCATACTGAGGAAATAAAAAAAAAAAGCAGAAAAAACACGTAATAAATACGTTATGAGCACGTGATGTTAAACAATACATGACAAGTGAGATGGTCATGTTCATGGATGCATACCTAGGAGCAAGGTACTTAGAAAGATGAGAGGTAGGTCCAATCACCTTTGTTTTCGTGCCGCCGGTGAGCTGTCACTCTACTAGCTGGAGTGTGACGTCACAGTGGCCATAAACTATCTCCTGAGCATTCGGAGTCATTCGGAGCTTGTGCTGTAGTGTCAATTACTCGCTGCATTTCTTTTGTCAATTTCAGACCTGCTTTTCGTTTCATTCATTTTTTTCTTCATTTGTTTTCTGTGTACAACTATCTCGGAAATACCTTGATACACTGTTGCACTTTGTCGTAATAACAATTCAAAGGAAAGGAAATTAGATGTTACATACCACGTTTTCCCATCGGATAGAGATTTCTTGAAGCAATAGGTAGCGAC
Source organism: Macrothele yani (assembly GCA_039090855.1). NCBI lineage: Eukaryota > Metazoa > Arthropoda > Arachnida > Araneae > Macrothelidae > Macrothele > Macrothele yani. The sequence goes on from CM077004.1 coordinate 49,847,640, forward strand.
ATGCTGTCGAAAGGATGTATTCGATGCAAAGAAAGCTCGAATGTGTTCAGAACACTTTGATGTCTTGAAGTAAGAGCGAAATCTTAGAAATAGAGTTGCTGAACTTGCCTCCCAGAAAAAACTGAGAAAAGATGCTGTGCCTACAAAAAATATGCCTTAGCAGAAGGAGGAGCAAACTTCTGTCCGAAGTGAACAGTTTAAGATCGGAGAGGTCAGAAAAAAATGCATTAAGTCCAGTTTAAAGTATATCTCCAATTAAACGTCAAATCACAGGTCACAATGAAAGTGACATCATTTCTGACCAACATTTATCATACCGTCAATGTTATGTGAGAAGTCAGAAGTGCGAATGTCTGAACAAAAATATAATGCAACTGAAGAGTAAAAATAATTCACTACGGGAAGAATTATCAAACGTAAGAAAACAGTTGGTTAATGGTAAAACAATGCTTTTGCCTTGAGAAAAGAAGCCTGGAAATGGAAATTAATAAACGCAAATGCAAGAATAGAAATTTGCTGAGCAACAGTGAAAGGTGGCCAGCTATCATAAATTTGCTTGGCCATTGTTTCACTGAAGAGCAAATTCAAACTTTTGTGTCAAGAAAACGGAAATTAATATTATGAAACGCAAATGCAAGAACAGAAATTTGCTGAGCAACAGTGAAAGGTGTCCAGCTATCATAAATTTGCTTGGCCATTGTTTCACTGAAGTACAAATTCAAACTTTTGTGTCAAAAAAGAGACCAGCAAAATGGAATGAAGAAGATATAAGTCAAGAACTTGTTTTGCATGCTATTTCTCGAAAAGCATATCTTTTCATCAAAAATAAAATGCACATACTGCTTCCAACCATTTCCTCTCTGAAATGATGATGTGGTAAATTTGTGTTACCGATGGTTTAATTGAGCTCGTTTTAAAGGTGATGAAAATGAATGTTATACACCCAACCGAATTCGACAAAGTTTCAGTTTTATCTTTTGGTGAAATGAGCATTGATTGCCGATATTGTTATCATGCTGCTGCAGATATAATTTTAGGACCACATAGTAACATTTTAGTAGTTATGCTGAAAGGCTTATGGAAAGCTTGGAACCAACCATATACTATATTATTCCTTTGATAAGCAAATGGATTAACTGACATAATTTGAGCCGTTGAGCAATCTGGTTATTTAGTGCATGGAGCAATCGTGTTATTTAGTGCTTATCTGGGGGGGGATATCAAGGTTTGGAGGCTGCTTGGAATAACCCCAATATTGTCTTTTTCAAATCCAGTAAATGAAAATAGAAAAATATGGATGTTTGCCGATGATCCCCATCTAATTATAACTTCTCCGAAATCATATATTTGATCGCGGAACATTCTGTAGTGTGGAACCATCACTCGCCAATATTTGACCTTTTGCTGGAACGTAATAACTCAGAATTAAAGGTCTTTCATACAATAAAATGGATCCACGCAGATGTAAGAGGCCCCATGAGACAGAGAATTAGTTTTAGCACCTCAGATGCAATCTAACAACGTAAGCAAAGCTGTAGAGTATTTTTTTTCGTGAAAGAAAACAAATTGTTAATTTTATAAAACTGGTAAATGACTGATTCGACGTAATGAAATGTAGATTTCCCAGCTCCAAAGAGCCATTGCAGTGTGCTTTTTGAAAAAAAAAAAAAAAAAAGATATTCAGCAAAAAAGCATCGAACAGTATTCATATCATATTCCCATTTTTTCCCAGTATATATATATATTTGTTTACTCTATTTTGAAAAATAGTTGGATGTTTGTACAATTTTTACTTAAAAAACATTTACTCAAAAACTAGCTCTGTTATTTCGATTGAAAATTCACAGAGCACATGACACTTTCTCGGTATGGCTCCGTGCACGTTACAGCTTCGCTTATGGCCACCGTGATGTCACAGCGTAGCGAAGAGAAGCGGGAAGATGGCGCGGTTACGATGGACTTACCTCTCCTCCTTCTAAGTACCTTGCCTAGGAGGGCATACCAGACAGCTGGTAGATCTGTATTAAGATCAGAATTGCAAGCACTTTCAAGTGTTAGTATTTCCACGGATTCCCTGAAGGCAGTGGTTCTTGGGTCTATATATGGGGCTAATTTCTTGAGGTCATCCCATTGAGGAATGGCGCAGTGGTTCACAAGTTCCTTCGCTAGAGCTGTTGTAAGCTTTTGGTTCTTAATGTCTCGCTTGTGCTCATTAATTCTCAATCTGAAGGATCTTTTTGCCATGCCAAAGTAATGCTTAATGGAGTGATCTTGATAGAACAGAGGGATGGAGTAAACTCTTTCATCTGAGAGTAGCACGGTTGGATCTCTGTTCTATCTTAGGATAGCTGACAAAGTCCTCGGAGGCTTTAGACCAACATCAAAGCCGAACTTTCTGAGGGTGTTCTTGAAGAAAAAAGCTAGGGCAGGGATGTTTGTACTCTTACGCCAATTAAACAGAAATCTGTACGCTCGTGTTGTAAATATTCTTGGTGTATTCACAGCCCATTTTTTCAAAACCTTGGCATTATCAAATATTTATCAAAACTACATTATGAAATGTATATCACTTTTTTTACATAGTTAATCCAAACAAACAAATCCTCACAACTTTTTTGCTTTTCATTGCTGTCTTCTCTTTTATATAGCAGTGATGCTGTGTACTTTTTGTGATGTTTACCAACTGATTATGTTTCTTAGTTGTCTGCAGAAGTGAGGTCATTATTATTTTGGCATTGAGATGCTATAAGTAACTGTTGTTGATGAGGCTGACTCTTCAGATAACTCGAAAATTGTTTCATCTTGAAGCAGGAATAGAATTTGCCAATTTTCATTAGAGCACATTGATTACTGTTAAAATTGTTTAACCAAGGAAAGATTAATCATGTTTTGGTAAATCATTGACATTCTGAAGAAGCACTGTCACAGAACTGGTACTCATACAGAATGACGATTTGATTTCTATTCTAGTTTTAGATTTCTGATTAAACGTAGAAAATGAGCAAAACACACAGAGTCACCACTACTGTCAGCAAGAAGGACTTCCGATGGGTTCACATGGTTCCCCACTTCTGGCTGAAGTTTTCATGCAACATATCGAAAAAAACATAGTCATGGAACACAATCTACAACCTTACATTTGGCTTCGATATGTTGATGATATTTTTTTAATTTGGCCACACAATAGAACTGACCTTGAATCTCTTCTTTAAAAGATTTCCCTAAAGTTCCCATCAATAAAATTTTCTATCAATGAAGAATCACAGCAAGGCATTGACTTCTTGGATGTCCATCTGACAAGGCAAGGGAATCATCTCAACAGATCTGTCTACAGAAAACCCTGTGCAATAGCAAACATAATCCCATTTTCATTCCGCTCCCCAACTGCTCACAAATTTGCCGCCTTAAAAACTTATGTTAATCGTGCCAAGATTCTCTGCAACACTGAATCTTCCTTCAATGAAGAAATTGACACCACAAAGAAAATTGCTGAAGCCCATCAGTTCCCACCTTCTACAATTGAAAAATTCCTTCAAAATTCCCATTTGAAAAATATGTCTGCTCTCTCACCAATACTAATGGAAAAACCACCATTCATTGGTTCCATCCCTTTCCATGGATCCTTCTCTTATAAGATGTGTAAACTTTTCAAAACTATGGGCTATACTCTCACTGTGAAACCAAACCCTTCTGCAATAATGTGCCTGCTTAAAAACAGGGATCCTGTCTCACCCTTGCACACCCTGGAGATTATGCTATATACATTTCAACTTCCTCTGGCCCCTCAGTTTATATTGGAAGCACATACTGAAGCATCAATACAAGACTTTGGGAACACAAAAAAGATGTTTCCAATGGTCTTCCAAAGACAGCTTTATCTGCACTAACTCTTAAAGGGTTACATGTCAAAATAACCTGGAAAGAATAACCCGCACCAGAATATCCCAGTCAAAATAATCCAACGTGAATAACCCGTTAGCAAAATAATCTGGGGTAAAAATAACCCAATATCAAAATAACTCATAGTTAACATCTGGAAAAACTTGGGGTTTTTTTGTTGTTGTTTTTTCTCCTAATTGCAACGAAAAGCAAAATGAATTTGTTTTCCACTTTAGTATTTGACTAAATTCCAAATCCTCAGGAAAAAATGTCTTACCAACTGAAGAAGAGAATACCATTAAAATAGTTACTTAAGGAACATGGCAAACTGAGTGAAGAAAGCATTTCTTTGCGTTAAATAAGGTCCCGATTTTTAAAGTTCTCAAAATTTAGCGATTAAAATATGACGAAAAGAAAGGAAAAGAATTTGAAAATATATAATTTTAACTTTTCTATTAAGCGATTAATTACAAATAATAATGGAGCATTTAATAGAATTAATTTCCAGCTTTTTAATTAAGCGAGTTTCTGGAATGTTGCTGATGTTTCGATTTGTTCGACATAAAGGGATTTCTTTATGTGGTGCTACTAACATAATATAATGGTGTTTTTTCTTACTCTCGGATTTATTTAAAGAAAACAATGCTACTGTTGCATATAATTAAATTTAAAAGCTATGATCACTATCCTTGCACTTTTCTTTAATGCCAGTCAATACCCTGTACTTATTTTCTTTAAAATCTTGGTTTACACTAAATAAAATATTCCCATGGTGTCAGTTTTTCCTGCATGTATTGCTGATGCTGTTTTTTTTTTTTTTTTTTGCATTCCATCTTGACTGTAAGTTTTCAAATTCAAAGCGTATTTGAATTTCAAATTATTCTCAACACTTCTCCCCCAGTGCTTCAGTTGTATCAACCAAGTATTGATGGTCAACCCATCCTTTACAGAGAGACGTCACTATATAAGGGACTGATACTTCCACTGCGAGATAGGTGGGATGAGCAAACATTTCTGTCTATTAACCTTGCTTGTGGTTGTCTGAATGTCAGGCCGCATCAGGCATTGTAGTCGCAAAAGGGTTAACAGAAAAGAGTTAGATTCATCGCTGTCGCACTTTTTCCGAAACCTTGTAATCATATCGAATTCTGAAATAATGGCAAGGAGAGCATGATCTCCATACAAATTAATAATCGATATCTAAAATATATATATTTGTATCAGTCTTTTCTCCCCTAATTAGTGCAACTAGGATATGCCAATTAATGCCACATTTACCCAAATAACAGCTATATTATTAGGTGTACAAATACGTTTTAAAGCGTTTTAAGGCAACGCAACATGTAATATGCGAGAAAACAACAATACCTTTATGAATCAAAATATGCGCTGTCATTATCTATCACCTTCCGCCATTGGTCGGGCATCTGACAGATTCCAGCCATGAAGAATACTTTGTTGTGTGATGCAATGAAGTTGTCAACACATTTTTGCTCTTCGTCACATGTCCGAAACCATACAGCAGACAAACCATGTTGCATCGATTAGAACAAATAACAGTCTGAAGGGGCTATGTTTGGACTATATGCCGGGTGCTCCAAAACTTCCCAGCCAAGCGTCAATAACGTTTCCTTGACCGATTTCGCAACATGCGGCCTAGCGTTGTTATGCAGTAATTTCACGGGACACAATTCTTTGCCTGTGAATGGACATTTCCGACAGATTTCCTGGTTCATTTGCAGCAATTATTGCTTGTAGCGATCAGTATTAACAGTTATACCCTGTTCTAATAGTTCATAATAGAGCACACCCTTCATATCCCATCAGATGCATAGAAGAAATTTCTTGGAGTGAACATTGCGTTTCGGTGTCGAAGTCATTGCTTCACCGGGTTCTACCCAGTGTTTTTTTGCTTTTAAGATTGTCATGCCATATCCATTTTTTTATCACTCGTAACGATTTTCCACAGGAAACACTTTCTGTGTTGTTTATTCAACAGATTGAAACACCTCATGACACGCTCATCCTTGTTCCTCTGGCTCAGATCATGTGGCACCCATTTTCCATCCTTCTGAATCTTTCCCATTACACATAAACGATTGGAAATGGTTTGTTGAGTTAGCCCCAGTTGTTCAGCTAATTCTTTTTGCGTTTCAGACGAATCTTCGTCCAGCAATGCTGGCAGTTCCTCATGTGCAATCTTTTATGGGACGCCGCTACATTTTCAATTGCTAACATCAAAATCACCTGCTTGAAACCATCTAAACCAAAACCCACATGTGCTTTTCGATACAATATTCTCCCCCAGAACAGAACAGATCGTTGCATATGCTTTTGCAGCACTTTTTCCTTGATGAAATTCGTAACGAATGCAGTATCGCTTGCCATCTTTCATCTACCAAAATGCAACGTTTCTCTGTGTCACATTTTATACCCTGGACCAGTTACGGTCACATGACAATGCAGGGGAATGTCGGATATGTAAATTAGCAGTATACGTCACACAAAAAACGCTTTAAAACTTATTTGTAATACTTCGCACGTGAAAGCAGATTCGTGTGTGAAATACAAATTTTACAATACAAAAATTATATGCATTCATAATATTCTTAAGCAATTGAAATATCAATTTCAAACTATTGAAAATTTAATTTCAGATACTTTCGTCTAATGAATAAAGCTTTCAAAGAGGTTAGATGCGCTTTCAAAAGTCCTTTTATCGAGCACAATAAAATCACACTCAATAACTAAACGATGTCTGATTAGGTTAGATGCACTTTAAAATATCCAAGATTATAATTGTCACGAATTGTTACAACATGCGCTGACAGTCTGTAAATGGATGCAAACAAATGTCATTTCCCTCCTTAAGTATGTCTTGCGCGAACTCCTGAAAAACGGGTTTGCACTGCGTGTCGCTAATGGACCTCTCCTGATTCCATTTGTTTGTTATATTTTATGTTATTAGTAATTAAGTTGGTAACGAGCATGGTATCCAGCAAAAGTAAAATCAGGGAAGAAGTGTATCTTAAATATTAAAAAAATATTTCATATTTGCCATTTCGTATCGTAACTTCAGTTAGAGCTACCGATAGCAGTAAGACACACAGTCACATGTTTTTGCAGTTTCTTTCTCTACCTCCTATCTGTTTATGTCGGGGGAGGAAGAAGTTAAATCATAAATTTTATCAGTTTAAGTATGCATATAAATTTGGGACCGGATACTCCAATCCTACCTGCAAATTCCGGACCAGAATACTGCATGCAGTCTTAATCCTGAGGGGACTACGACAATGTACAAACAAATGGTGTCCATACCTGTCAACCTGTATGGTTTGCCCGTACTTTGTACATTTTTTTTTTTTTTACATTTTCATTCTTGTACGGCCGTACAAACATTTTGTACAAGTATTTCTTTTTATCTCTGAAAAGCTTTTTTGTTAATTATTTACATTAACTGGCCCTATTCTAAAACTTTTTTAGATATAATACCAGACATTTTACGTTTATTCCCTGGCTCGTGCCACCATAGCAAAATCGCGGCGATGGGCGATGTACGTCGCTTATATGATTTTGGTTCTGCAGACAAAATGATATCCCCAGAACCCAATTGAAGCTCCTCTTGTGGACTTCCGATCATGAATGCAAGTTTTTCGTCTTCGGATGAAATTCAGTCTTCAAAACTTTCTGGTAACAAAGTAAAGATTTCTCCCGTAATGTTTTTTGTTTTTTCTCACGATGTTTCATTTTCCAATATTGCTAAATATAATTTTCATCGTGTTTCAGTCTGAAAACGGAGATAACAACTTCCGTAAACAGAAGTTAGACGCAGCTTCGTAATCTTAAATTCCTTTTCCGCGATATTCCCTCTGCCCCGTATGGTTAAGAATAATTTTGTTACATAAATGTCTATTTTTAAGACTGAAAACAGAGGGAAATTTTCCGAAAACAAAAGTTGAACGGAACAGAAATTTATCCCATAATCGTATAAAGATCGAAAATGAAGAAACTTTTCCTGGAAATGGAAGTAGGGCGGAGTGAAAGGTTTCTCCCTTAATCGTAGTTTTTTTTTCTAGAGATGTTCCTTTGTCTTGTATTTTTAAATAAAATTTTATTCCATAAATCTCTTAAACATCATTATATTCTATAATCAAACAAGTGGCTGATTTGAGGCAAATCAAATTCAATAATCGCGAGGCGCAGCACGATGACACCACACTAGCAGTAGGCCTCTCCAACAGAACATTAATGGAAGAAATGGAACTTAATGGTGCAGATAAAAAGTTATTTTTCGCAAATGTGAGAAACTTTTATTTAGCAATAGTAAAAAAGATGGTGGATAAATTTCCATTTGAAAATCAGGTGCTGAAAGACCTGAAATACTTGACCCAACCCTCAAAAACAGCCTGAAGTACACACATATTTGTAGATTAACAGACACCTTTGCTCCACACCTTGATCAGGAAGCTGTAAAGGATGAGTTTGGTAGCTATTGTATGATCTCTGATGACTGTGTGCCTGTACTGATAGACAGTGGCCAGAAAAAGAGCTTTTGTAGCTACTAGCTGAATATTATAAGCCTGAGAACAAGTACTGGTGGCATCCACTTCCCAAATCTTAAGTGAGTATTCAGTGACTACTTACTTTGCCTCACAATAATGCTGACTGTAAAAGATTTTTCTCCATGATGAAGAACATCCATACAGGCTGTAGGAAGTCCCTGAATGCAGATACACTGACATCTTTTTTACATTGTAAAATAAACATTGACACTTGTTTCATTAGCTTTAAATCCACTGATTACATTTTGAAAAAAAGCAAAACATGCTTGTATTGAATATAATACAACACACTCTAAGATTAAATTGCTTAAATATGCAAAAAATTAATACATGTACATCAGTTGCTGTTGTAAAACTGTTGAGCTGGTAAAATTTATGTAATAAATTTGGTGTGTAAGGGTTATTTAGACTTTGCAAGGTTTTTATTGGTCCAGTGTACAGGTTATCACTTCAAGAGGTTGACAAGTATGGGTGTCAAGAAATTTTAAATTTTCCCTGGGGGGGGGTAATGTCATTTCACCAGCACCCCAAACTATGATGATTTTATTTTAAATAATTTGAAAACTAAGAGGGTTCAAACTAAAATATTTTTGGTCATCGGTGACATGTCAAAATAACCCGGGAAAAGTAACCCGACCTACTTCGATTTTGGAGAGATCTACTGAAACTTACTTAGTACAACCTACTTCGATTTTGGAGAGATGACTGTTCCCTCCCTTTTTCCATTTCGACTCGAGAAGTGAGATTGCAGGGTTATTTTGATGCTGGTTATTAAGTTGTGGGTTATTATGACCCAGGGTTATTTTGTAACTGCTGTTTTTCACGCTGGGTTGTTTTGACCGTGTTATTACGGCTTGGGTTATTTTGATGGTATACCCTCTTGAAGACACCTCTGCAGTTCCCATTTGGAAAGAAACTAAAAAAGTTGCCCCATTCATCAACAAAGCATCTCTGTGTTTTCAAGAAAGTATTGAAATTTTGTTCACCAATAACTGCAATTCAGAGACCCCTCACCAAATTCCATTTATTTGGATCTCTCTTCTAAAATCTGGCAACATTTCCAACACCCCAACTTCAAATTGTTGTTATGGCAACCAGCCCATCCAGTCGTTCGCGGTTGATCAAGGTCATAAAATGACCGAAAGCTACCACTAAACGAACCTTATACCATACGTGACTCTGTGTGTTTTGCTCGTTTTCTATGTTTGTGTGTTATTGTCACATGAAGCCTGAGTTTAAACCAAGATTTCTGATTAGTAGCCATTGTGTGTGACCACTAATTACCACCTTGCAGTGCCACAAATATGAGCTTACATGCTTGATATATGCTCTGAAGATTAATTCGTCATTTATTTCTACAGTATTATACAGTGTGAAAGTAGACGGTTTGTTTTAGGGGAAAGCAATATTTAGTGTTTAAAGTCTGGGCGGATTCCCTCTCTCTCACACACACAAAACTCACATGCACATACATTTTATATGTGTCTGTGTTTTTTTTATGTGCACATAAAAATAAAAAGTATTACAATAAATAAAAACTAAACCCTAATAAATTTATAATTCAGCTAAAATGTCTATATCACAAAGAGCAGTTTACACGTCAGCTGAAGAAGTTAATTTTTCTTAATTGTGCAGCTGAAAAATAGTGAAAACATCTGGAATTCACTAACGCTTTTCATACCTAATTGTACATTGTAATTATCGTAATAAAATAATATTTTCAGTTCATCGACATTATTTTTGTCCATTTGACTGAAGTATCATTCCTATAATTTTTTCAGTTCTTCTACAAGAACTGAAGCATCAAATAGACAAAAACTACACACTCTGGTTATTTAAACTTAGAGAGCAACACCTCAGAGAGTGTTCATTTCTAAATTTATATTACCAAAGAAACCACTGCTGTTAGACACCACTTTAAACAAGTAGGGGTCACCATCTCTTTCTGAAGCCAATGTGGTCTTGGTCAGCTACTATGTTCCGAATTGATAGTGTGAATGAATTTCAGTTTGGTATTCTAAAGCCAAAATTAGTAGACTCTATTAACCTTGTTCTAAATCAAATCTGTAACATTGCTACTAGTTCAGCATTCCACCTTGTGAGATAACAGGTTGGTTCAAGTGTCCTTGTTATTTTTCCATGAGCACTTATGGAGTAATATTTGCATACCTCAATGGCAGGTGCTGTTACATTAGTGTAAACATAGCCATAACACATTCACACCCACAGCACAGAAAATGACATCAGCAGTGCAAGAAGATGCAAGTCAATAAAATCCATATTTGGTATGTTTGTTGTACGAATTACAGAAAGCAGTAAATGCTATGCAGGCATGGGGAGACATCACAGATTTCTGTGAAGAAACCTGGTTGCTGAAGAGAACCTGTTGCGAGTGGTGGCCCCAGGCACATGCATACTGGGCAATCGTCCATGGCCCTGCACACAAAGGGGCCCGCGCTGCCGTCAAATAATTAGTAGTTTTTGCCTGTCATCACTTAAAATATTGTAGTTGTAGTTCACGATCATATACAAATAAATGACCATTTTTAATATTTGTTTACTGCTCTTAATTAGTGACATCAAGAAGTTACTCTGTTAGAATTTTTTTTTTTAATTTTTTGGTCAGAGACATTTTTTCAGTGGCAAAATTGTGGAGATATGTCTAAATGTAATTTTTTTTCAAGGTATTTTTCATTGGAGTTTTGCCGCAATTTTGGGTACAAGTAGTGAGTTGCAATATACCCCCTCTTCTGTCCATAGAAAACGACGTAGCATCCACCCTGACCTATAGCGATTAGTTTCAAGACTTCAGCCGCAAGAAAAGTAGCAGAATTTTTCTTTAAATAATAGACTTATAATTATACAGCTATCCATGTTTGTTTAGTAAAAGGTCATTTTGGAACTGATAATTTTTTTTTTTTTTTGATTGGGGGTTTAATGACCACCGTGAGCAACTCAATGAGCTATAAGCAGTCGCCCATCCCTAATTTAGGGCCACTAACTCCAGGGAAGGGAGAGAGCCAGTGTCGAAAGACAAACACAACATCCAAGCCTCACCGGGATTCGAACAACCGTTTAGACCACTGCGACATGGGGGGGGGATATTTTGGATTCTTAATTAATAAACAATGTATTGTATCACATCGTGTTTATTTTATATAAATCAAATTGCTTTGGGATCATATTCACCCTAAGTGAGGGTTTGTGTGAGAAAAAGTAAAAAAATCAAATGACTGGTTTACGGTCAGAGTAAGCAACATGTAATTTTTTTTTCACGTACATATATTAATGTATATATACAGTATATAAGGGGTTATTGCGATGGTTTTGGGTTTTTGTGATTGCGAAGGGCCCCGTTAAGAGCCATCGCCCAGGGCCCTCTAAGCGCTAAGGCCACACTGTCTGTTGCACCTGCATTGAAAAATTCTGATCTGTCAATTGCAGTCTCTCAGATAGCATGCCTAAGTAGGCCATCAAGAATCAATGAATATATGTTAATAACATGGTGGAAGTAAACACCAGCTTATAAATATAAGAAACTCATCCAACTCAGACTGACTCATTCAATTAATTATCTGTTGTATATTGTTATTAATAGATATTGTTATTTATTATCTGTTGTTACTTTATGGCAGTAAGAACAGCACATATATTCAAGTTCAATTGATGGGTCCCACATGAATGCATCATATTGTAAATCCATCATTGTAATGAGTTACCTGGGAAGAAAAGTGGGCCTATTACATCAACACCATGGATTGACTGCAATACATATTGAATGAACAAATTCAAAGCCTGCACAAGCTGGAGTGCGTCTGCACCCACAGGAGGTCATGCTACACATTTGGTACATTATAAGAGGAATTGTTCACTGTGAATTGACAGCAGTAAAGAAATTGTTTACTCCTGAAATCCACAGTGAACTTACTTGTATCATTTAAAGGCTTCTTTACAGCATAATTGTCTCTTGATGGCCAATCAAATGGAAGTCACACTTCCCTGGGATAATGCTCGTCTTTAAGGACTGCCCAAAATATTAAGAACTTTTTCTGGGCACGAATGTCCATCCATCTTAACTGTCATACCTTGTACTCCTCAGACTGTTACTTACTTTTGAGTTGCAGCATCATCTCAATGATGAAATTTCTCAAAAAGAAAAAGAAATGAGTGGAAGACTTTCAGGAATGTTTCCCATTCATTTTGTGCCTGAAAACATGCAAACTTTTAACAATCAAATGGGAATTGAAAGCTTGTTGGTAAGGTGGCAGAATTTTAATGATCCTAATAGTGCATACATTATTTATAAACACATTGTGTGTACATGTGTAATTACAGTTCAAAAATGGCAAGTATTTATTATGGAATGACCAAGATTGCTTCATGTGTCCAACACAAGCACAAAGACTTCATGTAATCATTCTACAAGAGAGAAGACACTGCTGATGGTCAAGAAGTGTCTACAGTTCATCAGTGTTCATGAAAGGAAAATATACATATTCAAAAGACATGCAAGGGACGTTCCAGGTGCAAAGACAAAAGACATGGTTGGTGTACCTGACAAATGGCTTTGACAAATAAGCCAGCTGTTTCTATCCACATGAATGTTGCTTTGTCTCATGTAACTTCTTCACACAGTTTGCAATTGCTTGCTGAAAGTGGGGCTGAAATTTCAAATTCAACTGAACTAAAAATACATAATATCTAAAGTATTATTTACCTGATGTTGTCAAAGTATTTTGCACGTTGTTGCTCTGTGAGGCACGTGCTCCTGGCCCGAGTGGTCTTTTTGTTACGGGTTTTTGGTTAGTTATAAAAAAAAAATTTTGAAATAAAACAATTAGGTTATATATTTTCAGTTCTATATTCATTCATTCTCCCAATCAAACGTTTTAAATTTACCTTAGTTAAAAGATTTTTGTAGAAAGAGTTATACTAATCGAGTCAGGAGACGTCTCACACGGGTTTCGTCGTCACCACATTACGGCAAGCGCTTTCGGTAAAATCATATTACCATCGCTGAGCCTCTACTTCTACACGAGGGTTCCTCGCGTTTGTGTAGTCCTGGAGTTGCTTGTCGGGAATCGAAAGGTAGGTTTGCAGTCATGTATGTGTTAGGTGATTTGTTTCCTTTCGATTCCCAACAAGCAGCTCCAGACTACACATGCGAGGAACCCTCGTGTAGAAGTAGAGGCTTGACAATGGTAATATGATTTTACCGAAATCCCTCGCCGTAACGTGGTGATGACGAACTTCATGTGAGACGTCTCCTGACTCGATAAGTATAACTCATTCTACAAAAATCTTTTAACTAAGTAAATTTAAAACGTTTGATTGTGAGAATGAATTAATATAGAACTGATAATAAATAACCTAATTGTTTTATTTCTAAAAAAAAATTATAACTAACCAAAAACCTGTAACAAAAAGACCACTCAGGCCTGAAGCACGTTCCTCATGGAGCAACAACGTGCAAAATACTTTGACAATATCAGGTAAATAATACTTAAGATATTATGTATATTTAATCAAAAGCACGTTTATAGCATAAGACAGGCTTTTAGGTTGCCTCATGAATTGAATATTTTGTAATTCCACTGAACTATTTGCTTCTCTGTCCAACTTACCCTCAGTGATATCATATGTGGTTTTATTTAAGACTGCAATTTTTTGTTTAGCAGTGTTTAGTTACAGCTCTTTATCAGCATGAATGATACACAAGTGAGAATCAGATCACAGCTTTAGAATCATGCTTCTAATATTAAATAAATGTATATGTGTACACAACCACCAAAACAGAAAACCTGCTGCAAACCTGTGAAGCATGAAATGTACTAACAATAGGATAAGATCATTTAAAGAAAAAGTAATAAAGCTATAAATAATTATTAGAACATTAGGAGTTCCAGTGATGACAAAACAAGTATGTTATGATTGAATAGTGAAATGGCTAGATTCACAATTTTCCTTCTACCACAAGGGATTTTGGTTAGGTAAAATTTAATTTCATATAAACTGCATGGCTTTTTTTTTTAATTCCTCAGCCACTTCTTGCTTTATCACAGTGCAAAAAAGAGCTAGCGATTATTCATTGGCTTGAAAAAATGTTGTAGTTAAAAATTAGAACTCTTTGATTTTAAATCTGTGCAGTCATTTTCTTTGCAAATTGAGCAGACAGTATTGTTTGTTGAGCTTTAATTTCTTTTTCAACAAAAGAAAATCTGTTCCTTGATGCAGAAACAAGGGACTAAGGAATGTAAAATTATGAATTTTGAGCAAAATTTATTGTAAAAATTGGTATCCCCATTGTTCATTCTTCTGTTCTGCAATTTTTCAGGTCACAGAAGCTGGCACCGATTCCATAACAAATAGATTAAGTTCTGATTTTGAAATTTAATTTTACATGAAGGGAGATGGCAAAAATTGTTTGCTTTGTTGATTGATTTTGAGACTGTTAGTGATAGGAAAACATGCATTTCAGTAGGACAAATTTGTAAGAAATATGAAATCACATGCATGTGTGTATGTTTCTTTTTACTAGTGGTTTGTGCCAACAGTGTACTTCATCATTATGTTAATGAATGAGGGGTATCCCAAAAGTTCTTGGCCACCTGACTATGAAGGATTGGTTGTGAAAAAATATGGTAGGTTTACTTTTCTCCGTAGTTCCATTGAAGGTCCACACACATTGTCCAGTGGTTTTCCAAGGTTCTTATGCTCTTCAAATAAAACGATTTGTCAAGGTTGTCAAAATAGGTTTCCACAGCATCAAACGTATCTTTGTCCATCACAAAATGCGTGCCAGACAAGTTCTTTTTTGAGATTTGGGAACAATTGGTAGTCCAAGGAGGCAAGGTCAGGTGTGTAAGGAGGGTATAGCAGCAGTGTAAACCCACATTCATGGATGGCTGCCGTGCCAGCTGTGTTGATTTGTGTGATTTAGATCATTATCCTGATGAAACACCATCACTTTAGTCAGCTTTCCTCAGTATTTATCCTTCAAATGCTGTTGAAGTTTCCATAGTAGGTTGGCATAACATGCTCTGGTGATGGTTTATTCCTTCAGAAGGTAAGCCCCCATCATGGCCCCCTCTGCATCCCAGAAAACTGTTGCCATTATTACCTTTCCAGCAGAAGTGACAGGCTTTGTCTTCCTTTGGAGCAGGTGAACCTCCATTCTTCCATTGTTTTGACTCTGGAATATGGTGGTGTGGCCATGTTTCATGCACTGTGTGTTAGGAATGGCTGAAGAAATTCTTCTGAATTGGCTTCAAACAGTACAACATTGTCTCGTGGCATGTTCTATGTGATCAGCTTTTTCTCAGGTGTCAGGAGTTTTGGAATGGGTAACAAACTTTTTCATTGCCGGATGTTTTGTCAGAATGTGATCAGTTGTTGTGTTTAACATGTGCAATGTCTCACTAATCTGCCTGACTGTTAAACATCTATCTTGCAGTGCTGTTTCATGCACCTTGGCTTCATTTTCTTCCACATTGTTTCTCCCATGCTTGAATCAGCTGCCCACTTCTTCCCAGTACTGCATGAAGGGGCGTCCTCCCTTAGTATTGTCACCATATTTTCATCATGGATGTCCTTTGACTCCAACCCCTTTTTTTATGCAGATACATTATCACAGTTCTGAACTCCTCCATTTTTCCTTCCTTGGTTCACCTAGTCACCTTCTAGGACCTGCAAAACATAATGAACAAAACTATGAAGCCATATACTGGTCTCTATGCATGTAAAGACTTCTGTTATGTATCCAAAAAAGTTGCAAGCCTACAACTATTCCTTCTTCGTGAGGTTGTGAAGTTTTGGGACACTTTACTTACCAGTGTGAGGTGGTAATGATGATGAACCGTGCAGGGCATATAGCAAATGATACAGTGTTCTTACCTCTAACTGCCATTGTCTGGTTTAAAAGGCATAATTTGAAAGTCATGTTTTAATTAAAAAGTGTTATTTTATATATTATTTTAACAAGCTACTCAGAAATAGTTGTAGAAACTGAATTAAAAGTAACTTATTTGGACTTCATGAACATTTATTTTTCCAGAGCCCCGATTACAGACATTCCTGTGAAGGACCAGATGACATGGTAAGTTCAAAAGTGTTTTATTATGTGTAGATTTAGGTAAAAAAATTGAATGATGTAAATATTTAAGTTGGAGCAGACTATTAAAGGGCTGTCATGATGCAAATGAGAGCTAAATATTGAATGATAGTTTTGTTTGTTTTTACATTTTAGGATATTTTATTCATATATTCTTATCAGAATCCTTAAGTTTTTACCTAAGAGAAGGGTTATTTGTAAGTAAGAAGGAAGAGTATGGAAAGTATTTTTATGACTGAAGAGCACACTAACTGTGTGCTAAACTTCGTCCTTGTTGTTCTAATTGTTCACTTAACTTAAAACAAAGAACACAATCATCTTTGATTGATCTTCATTCTTGTTCAGTTGCCCCGAACTCAGCTGATAGTTATTTCACTTGCTGCTAACTCAGTTAATAGCAGGTGAATTGTGCTGAAGGTCTGCATGATGTTTCTGAGCTTTTTAAGATATCAGTGAAATATTTAAGGGTGCATTTATATAGGATTTTGTTTTATTTGATGTCTTGTTTCATATTTTAGCAATTTTGTTAATCTCGTCCACCCTTTGTCATTAAAAATACAGTAAATTAATTAGAAGATGTGTTATGTACACAAACAGCAATCTGCTTTAGATTTTTTAGGTGCATGGGAAATTCTGGTTTGGAAAAAACAGTGTTTTCACCACAGTCACACATGCATGCACTCATGCATTTAAAATTTCAGCGACTTAGGATAGCAGAAACTTTTGAAGTACTTCAAGAAGTCAAAGGTGCTGCAATTAGATGTTCCTAAAGACCTGTCATTAAGAAGAAGAAAGAAAGAAAAGGTCAAAAGTTTTTTTTGTCTGCTCTCAAACTTGAAAGTACAAAACATGAGCTGTTCTCTCTCTCTCTCTCTCTCTCTCTCTCTCTCTCTCTCTCTCTCTCTCTCTCTCTCTCTCTCTCTCTCTCTCTCTCTCTCTCTCTCTCTCTCTCTCTCTCTCTCTCTCTCTCTCTCTCTCTCTCTCTCTCTCTCTCTCTCTCTCTCTCTCTCTCTCTCTCTCTCTCTCTCTCTCTCTCTCTCTCTCTCTCTCTCTCTCTCTCTCTCTCTCTCTCTCTCTCTCTCTCTCTCTCTCTCTCTCTCTCTCTCTCTCTCTCTCTCTCTCTCTCTCTCTCTCTCTCTCTCTCTCTCTCTCTCTCTCTCTCTCTCTCTCTCTCTCTCTCTCTCTCTCTCTCTCTCTCTCTCTCTCTCTCTCTCTCTCTCTCTCTCTCACACACACACACACACACACACACGAACTGTCAGTTCAAAAGTGTTAACATTTAGCTAGAAACTAGCTTTGATTACACAGAAAGTGGGGAAATGAATCCTGAATTTATGTAGAAAACATTTGTATTATCTGTTACCATAAGAAATTTTCAAAAACAGAAATGTTGCAGGGTGCATCTCCAGAATCTTGCAAGATTTGGAGTACAATAAAATTTCAGTGCTTTCCTTGATACCATATTGATACTTTTGTTTGCAATGGAGGTAATACACACATATGTACGTATGTAACATTGTTCATATACAACAAAGCACTGCATTTTCCAGAGTAAGAGTAGAGGAGAATTACTTTCTTAGTATTCTTTGAATTTCTATTATTTTAGAGTGAGTAGACTGACTGATTATGCTTCCAAAATAACTGATATCCTCTGTAGATGTTGAGAAGGATCTCTGTTATACTGGCAAACTTCAGAACCATTCAGAGGGTTAACAGCATATGTGTCTGCAGTTATTGTCACATTAATAGTAGAAGGATGTTTGATGGCTAATTGCTGAATATTTGTTGTAAGAGCTAGTGTGAAAGTAACTAAACCATTTGAAAAAAAAAAGAACTTGGTATGGAAGGGATAGAATTATTTGTGTTTTTATATTGTGTGATGAGCTTTTTACAACTTTGGAGGTGAGAAAAATGGCAATCGGCAGCTATTTTGTAAATGATTTTGTACTTTTTCTTTAAAGAATGGTTTCTCTTTTAAGTTAGCATGGTAGGTAAAGGCTTTTAAATCTTCAAGGTTTTGAATGACAAGTAAGTATTTGGTAGTAGTTCAGGGTTTTCCATTGACATATTTCTATGAAGGTTATCTCTTGTGATTCTGGAAATGTAAAAATGTAATGGTGTTATTGGTTTCTTTGTTTATTTAAAACCTATTGCTTTGGATAGATTTAGGTGGTAAGAGCAGGAGATCTGTGATGCCATGTTGCCAAGTTGCAAAGATATTAACAACGTACCATTACCATGTGCTTACTGTTGTATTTTCAATACAGTGCCAAAAAGATTCCACAATGAAAGGTACCTATGGGTTCATTCAATTATTGGACAACTACTTTTTAAAAGTAGCTAGCTACTGCTACAACTACATTCTTGATAAAGGAACTTACTACAGCTGCAACTACTTTTTCCGGGGTTCACCACAACTGGTGAGCTGATAGATACCAAAACTGGTGAAGCTATATGTATGGGTTACCAAGATTGGTGAACCAATAGGTACAGTTGTGATTTATGGAAAAAATTTTTGTTTAAGTGAAAGAAATACTGTTTACATGGAGTACTTTGCAGTTAAAAAGATCTTTCATAAATATGCTATGCAGGTCTTCCATTGTTCATGAGATTTTATTTTTTAATAAGGAACATGAGTGAATCAAAGAAAGGAACAGAAGGAAACAATTATTCCACTCCAAAATAAGTGTAAATAAGTATAATATTACGGTTCTCAGTACAGTTTGGAAGATACCAGATGATTTTTTTTTTTTTTTAGAAGTAATAGTGAAAGAGGAATCTATGGTGAGAAATGTATATTTTTCTAATGCATTCTTATTCCAGGAATTTCTTTTCACTTTCTCATCTGACTGTGGCAGCCTAATGTGTTGCTTCCTTCATAAATAACACATCAACACACCACTGAGAAAGTATTGAAAATTTCCTTAACAGCCAGCATCTGTTACAAGAAAATTCAGTGACATTTACTATTTTATTTAGGAAGATGAGAAATACATTTAATACTTTCCAATTTTTGTCAGTAGTTGGTCTTTTTGGAAATTCACCCAGGGTCGTTGTTGACATATGATCAACATTTAGGTATATGATTTTTTGGCATATAAGTGCCGTACATTTTTACTGTTTCTTATTAGCCATTCTTCAGAAAACTTGAAAATTACATTGCCCTGGAATGGAAATTGAACTTGCATCTCCCGATTTGCATTCAAGCATGCTACCCATTAGACCACCTGAGACAATGAAGTTCCAAGCAACTGATACTAAGTAGATGCAGCTTAGGAGTCTGAACAACTTTCGGGATGTACCGGATGTACTGATATAAGCCAATACATCTCCAGTATTTCAGATCATAGAAACAATGGGAAGTGAATCCCCGCAAGAATTAATTATTTTCAAATACTTGAAGGGTTTGTACATATATGATTTGTTGGTATATAGGTGGCATACTTTTTTTACTGTTTCCCATGTAGCCATTCTTCAGAAAACTTGAAAATTACATTGCCCTGAAATGGGGATCTGGCCCACACCTCCAGATTTAGATTTTAGCATGCTACCAGTACATCAGCCTGGACAACAAAGTTCCATGCAGTTCCAGGACAATGTATTTTACTAAGTTTTTGGAAGGATAGCTGCATGGGAAACAGTAAAAATGTATGACATCTATATGCTGACAAATCATATTGGCTTTCGTGTATTTCCGCACTTAAAAAAAGGTATTGCTTTTTGGATTTTTGTATGCATATTAAAATAACATTATTTCCATATTTATATAGTAAACTGACAGATGCATTTTGTTGTTTAAGTTGGCAATGATTACACATGAAAGTTTGAAACTATAAATATAAGTGTTTCTCAATATAACGAGATGAAAACATGTTGAAAAAATGTATTCGTCTTTAGTTAATATCCATTTAATGATAATGGTTTAACTGTTGTAACTTTTTACATGTTATCTTTCTTTTGTGTCAAATGCATTTCTTGATTGGAAAATATTAGGATTAACTGCAAGAAATTTAATAAACAAAGTCATAACATGCCTTTAGGTAGTATCAGTTGTTGGGCCTAATCATTGGTGCAATGTCTTTCACTCAGTTCTTGTGTAAACTCTTCAAAATGGCAGATATATCTCTCACAGAGGTATGCGTACTCATTGATTACGAAGTCAAAAAAGCTTCCTCAAGTGTGCTTAGGGTTATGATACCATTAGGTCTAGAATTCTGAAAAGCAAAAGAAGGGGGAGGCTCTGGAAATTCATTAGACCAGTGTAAAAATGTCTCTTTTAAAAACAATTGCCCCAAGAAGGGTAGTCATGAAAAACTAAGGACTAAAATGAACAATAAGACATTAAAATACCTTAGAATAAGAAGTACAAGCACAAGGCGTTTGAAATATTTCCGTACAAGAAAAATGCAAGTCACCAAAAACTTTCACTAGACTTCATGGTTATATTGTCCCATGCATCTCTGCAAACTTGGTTGCCATCTTCTGGGACTTTGAGTGATCTGTTCTTTCCACAGTCCTCACTGACTGTGCTACGTACTCAGATCAGAAATATCTGCCTTCATGTGTTATGACTATGTCATAGATCTGCTATGTTGCCATTCCTTGTTTTGGGGAAACTCAATAGTCTTGTTGTGTGGGAATCCAGATCTGGTTGAGTGCGATGTTTTTGTGTTGCCTGTTTCCTTGTGTTTTGTTCTGTTCTTCCATGATGATTTTCCAGGGAAGCGATAGGTCCACTCCACTACTAATATTACAGTTGGTGTTTTTAGTTTTTTCTATAATTATTGCTTCAGCATAATGAATGTTTTTTTTTTTTTTTTTTTTTTTGGTAGGTTGTTGGCAAATTATTTTGATATCTTTAAATGTTGGTACTGTATTATTTTTTATGTAATATTGTACTAGAGCTGTTTTTTCTTCACTTTTTTCCCAGTTTTTCATATGTTATGTTAACCTTTCTTGCAATTTGTTTTTTGTGTTTCCTATGTATTTAATTCTATTGCTGTTCTTGGTTCATTTTGTTGGAATGCTGTATACTCCTGCACTGTCCAAGAGTTTTGTTTTTCTCCGTTATTTATGATCATATTCTTGTAATCTTTCACTGCAATTCCAACATCCAGTTGTTATTTTTTGCATTCTTTTTTAATTACATTTGTGATTTGTTTTATATATTGAAATTTCCCACAATATTTTATATTTTGTTTGATTTTATTATTAGGATGTTTATACATATAAATTACTTTCTTGACATCTGAGGTGGTATGTCCAAATTGTCTGGCTGTTTTAATTATCCATTGCAGTTCTTTTTCTTTAAAAATGTTGTTACTTGAATGGGTGAAAGCTCTATGTACTAAACTTCTGATTGCCGATATTTTATATGTCCTGGGATGGTACGAATTTGCAGGTACGAGTATTGGCACGTAAGTTGGTTCTCTATAGACATGGTATTTGCAGGATGTTTGAGTTTTTATTAATGTAATATCTAAAAAATTAATTATATTATCATTTTCTAGTTCCATTGTAAAATTGACACTCGGATATCTGTCACAGAAGTCTTTCTTTAGCATGTCTAACTCTAAGACATCGTCATTCTAAAACAGCAATGTGTCATCGACATATCTTCCATAGAAGAGAACTTTGTCTTTATATTTGTTAAGAATATCTTCTTCCATTTCCTAGTACAACCTCTGTGAATAAAGATGACAGTGGAGACCCCATTTGTGCTCCGAACTTCGGTCTATAGAATTTTACCATTGAATTGAAAGAAATTATTGTGATATATGTATGTTAATAAATGTACTATTTCTTGAACTTCTGATTTTTGGAAACTATTGTTGTTGGTACAATGTTCAAAAATCTATTGCTGTTAAAATGGGAATACTCAGAAACATTGATATGACGTCTAAACTTGCCATGTTGGAGGATGAGAGTCGAATTTTATTGTTTTTATTTTATTTATTAAATCAAATGAACTATGCATTGTATAGTTATTTTTCATAAATATTGGTGCAGGTATTCTATATAAGTATTTTTCTAGATTAGTCAGAGGAGCATTAGTCCTTAAAACTATGACACTTGCTGGTTCTCCAGGTTCGTGGGTTTTCAACTTTCCAAATATTTTAGGGATACTTGGTTGAATTGGTGGATATACATTTAATCTTGTAGCCAGACAACAATGATTTTTTAATTGAGAAAGTTTTATTAATAATAATTTATTTATTGGATCTTTCTCGACTTCTGTATTTAGTTCTTGTATTGCTGTTATCATTTTTTCATTGTAAACTGAATTATCTCTCTCTCACTCTCTCTCTCTCTATATATATATCATCATCATCATCATCATCATCATCATCATTGTCAACAATTATCAATCCACTGCTGGACGAAGGTCTCCCCAAGTTTCCTCCACAACGGTCTGTCTTGTGCCAGTCTCCTCCACGTCACTCCCACATACTTACGAATTTCATCCACCCATCTTCCATGTGGTCTTCTTCTGGGTCTTTTCCTGTCCCTTGGAATCCAATCTAAAATTTCGGCTGTCCATCGATGGTCTGTTCTTCTGGCAGTATGTCCAGCCCATTGCCATTTCAGGGATTTAACTCTGATCATGATGTCTTCCACTCTTGTCATTTTTCGGATCCACGTGTTCCTCTTCTTATCTCTCCTGGTTACACCAAGCATGCACCTCTCCATGCTACTTTGAGTTGTCTGCAGCCTTTGTATGTCTCTTTTAGCTAAGGTCCACGTCTCTGCACCATACGTAAGCACTGGAAGGATGCATTGATCAAACACTTTTCTTTTAAGACATAATGGCATATTGCTCTTGAAAATTATGCTGTTTCTTCCAAAAGCTCTCCAGGCAAGTTTTGTACGCCGATTAATTTCTTCATCAATGTGACCCTCACTTGATATCTGCTGTCCAAGATAAACGTACGTGTCTGTTATCTCCATCAATCGATAAATCTTCATTTCTTGTAAAAGCATTGTACATCACTTTTGTCTTCTGAAAGTTCATTTTTAATCCCACTTCTTTACTCTTGTCAGCAAGTTCCTGGATCATACTCTGTAGCTCTGACGGGGTAGTTGTAAAAATGACTATGTCATCAGCAAAACGAAGGTGGGTTAGATAATCTCCATTAATCTTTATCCCTTTGTTTTCCCAGTTCAGTGATTGAAAGACATTTTCCAATGTGGCATTAAAGAGCTTCGGAGATATGGTGTCACCTTGTCTCACTCCTTTTCCAATTTTTATGTGTGTTGTATTTTCAAACAGCCGAATCTTTGCACTTGCATTTTCATAGATGTTATTAATAATATTAATGTATGCATCTTCAATACCGCAGGATTTTAGAGCCATTGCAACTGCTGATGGTTTCACCGAATCAAAGGCTTTTTCATAATCGATAAAAGCCATGCACAATGGAAGCTCATATTCCCTCACTCTTTCAATTAGTTCTCTCAGTACGTGGATATGATCTATTGTGCTGTAGCCACTCCTGAATCCAGCTTGTTCTCTCGGTTGAGCCATGTCCAGTGTCACCTTAAAGCGTTGTGAAAGAACTTTAGTGAAGATTTTATAAACCACTGATAGGAGGCTGATAGGTCTGTAGTTCCTGAGATCCTCAATGTCACCTTTTTTATGTAGCAAGATCGTTGTAGCGTTGTTCCAATCCTCAGGAATTTTCCCTTCATTAAGGCATCGAGTGAAAATTTGGGCGAGTACTGTTTCGATTTCTCCACTTGCTTCTTGTATGATGTCTACAGTAATTCCATCTTCTGGAGCTTTTCCCCACTTCATGTTCTTGATTGCATGTGCAACTTCTGCTGGAAGGACTGGAAGAACTCTGGTACTGGTACCTTTCATGATGTCTGGAGTACATGTATCATCCCTTTCATATAATTTGGAGTAGAAATCTTTCACTCTTGTCAAAATTTCGCCTCTATTTCTTGTTACAGAACCATCTTCTTTTCTCAGTGCCATAATCTGTTTTTTCCCCTTACTGAGATGTCCCTTTGCTATCTTCAGGCTTCGGTTGTTTTCAATTGCTTTCCTCACTAGTTCACAGTAGAATTTCCTTACGTCTTCAGTGATACTTTTTTGTACTGTCTTGCATAGCTTTATATATTCCACTTTGGAAGTCACATCATCTTTAGTTGTCCTCATCTCTCTTCTTTTTTGCATCAACACTTTGGTTTTTCCTGATAATTTGTCCACATGCAACTTGTTCTTAGACCCAGCTAATTTTGTTGCTGTTTCCATAAGAGCTTTGGTTACTTTTCTGTTGACTTCAGAAATATCCACTTCTTCCGATGTAAGGCCTTCTAAAGCAGAGAATCTGTTCTTCAGTTCCAACTTGAAGGTATTATGGTGTTTTTTAAGGTTGGTTATGTCAATATATTTTGTTTGCCTTATGAGCTTGCCACGTTCGAGTTTAGTGTTGAAGTGCATCTTACAACTCACCAATCTATGGTCACTACCTGTGTTGAACTTGTTTAGCACACTGCAGTCTTCTACGGCAAATTTTTTGTTACACATAATAAAATCAATTTCACTTGTCGTCCCATTTGGATGTCTCCATGTCCATTTCCTGTGTGGCTTTTTCTTGAAAAAGGAGTTCAAGATGAAAAACCCTTCTGCCTCTGCAAACTCAACAAGAGTATTTCCATGCTGGTTTCTGTTGCCGTGACCGAATTTACCTACTCAGGTTTCGTTCTGTTGCCGTTGCCCTATTTTTGCATTGAAATCTCCCATAATTATCTTCAAGTGCTGCTTACCTTTATTATTTAGATCACGAATTTCCTCATAAAATTCTTCAATTTCTTCTTCAGGATGACTTGTGGTGGGTGCATAAGTTTGAATAATCTGAGCCTGGTATCTTCTCGAGAGTTGAATAACGAGTCATGCAGCTCTGTCAGAGGAACTTTCAACTTCTACAACTTTATCCTTCAGTTTCTTGTTTATTATAAATCCAACACCACTAGTTCTGCCAGTATCTGTCCCACGATAGTAGAAGAGATGTCCACTTTTCAGTTCAATGAGATCTTCTCCTTTTCTCCTTACCTCACTTAGCCCGACGATGTCCCACTTGATCCTTTGTAGTTCCTCTTCCAATTCAAGAGCCTTGAATCAGAAGATAGGGAGCGTCCGTTGTACGTAGCCAAGGTCAGCATCAGATGGCATCCTAGTCCGTATATATATATATATATATATATAATTGCAGTTCGTTTGTATTTGTAGATCTTGTTTGCTAAGGGATTTATTGTTTACTCTCAAATATTTTGGTAATGTCATATCTCTGCAATTGATTAAATATCCAAGCTGCCTTTGTTTTTGCTGTAATTTTGTTCTTAATTTACTGAAACTGTCAAAATTTTGTTGACCATTCATTATTCAATTTGGCATGAGATTCACAACTCTATGTTCCTATTGGGCTGCAATGGGTTTGTATCAGTCACATACTATAAATATAAGTATTTCTCAATAAAACGAGATGGAAACGTTGAAAAAACAGATTCGTCTTTAGTTAATATCGATTTAATGACAATGGTTTAACTGTTGTAACTTTTTACATGTCATCTTTCTTCTGCATCACAACTTAAAGTCCCAGAAGATGGCAACCAAGTTTGCCAAAACGTATGGGACAATATAACCATGAAGTCCAGTGAAAGTTTTTGGTGACTTGCATTTTTCTCGTACAGAAATATTTCTAACGTCTTGTGCCTGTACTTCTTATTCTAAGGTATTTTATTATCTTACTGTTCATTTTAGTCCTTAGTTTTTCATGACTACCCTTCTTGAAGTAATTGTTTTTAAAAGAGACATTTCTATACTGGTCTGATGAATTTCCAGACCCTCCCTTTGCATTTCAGAATTCTAGACCTAATGGTATTCTAACCCTAAGTACACTTGAAGAAGCCTTTTTGACTTCTTAATAAATGAGTACACATACCTCTGTGAGAGATATATCTGCCATTTTTGAGAGTTTACACTCAAGAACCGAGTGAAAGACATTGCACCAATGATTAGGCCCAACAACTGATATGACCTAAAGGTAAGGTATGTTGCGACTTTGTTTATCAAATTTCTTGCAGTTAATCCTAATATTTTCCAATGAAATGCATTTGATGCAAAAGAAAGATAACATGTAAAAAGTTAAAACAATTAAACCATTATCATTAAATGGATATCAACTAAAGATGAAAAAGTCTGAAACTGTTTTGGATTTTTCAGCATGATGTTATTTGTTCTGTCTACTTTTTATGGCTATAAACTGAAATGGTACCATGTTGGTGCATATATAGCTTTAGGAAGATTCAAAAGACACGTACAACATGTAAAAAGAAGAATGGCAAGAATCGATGTACTGCATCGTCACCTTAAAATGTTTGATATACTTTTTGGCTGTTATTACACCATTCATGTCATGTTTTCTCTGAAAATGTAATAAGGAAATGTGATAATCATAATTTTGCAGTTCTAGTGTAAGGATTTTGTTTGTTGTAGTAATAATGCAGTGAAGTGATTGTAAGTCTTCCAACTTGGTTGCCCTTTTAATATTTAAGTGCATCATAAATATAGTGATAAAATTATTAAAATAGTTGCTGAGGCTAAATGTGTGTGTTACTTGTTAAAGTTCCCTGTTTTTCAGTGTTTTTCCAATGCAGTTACCATTGATATTAATGTTTGTTGTTTATATAGCATTGTCTTCCATAATGTTTTGTCTCTTTTTATGTGTAAAAAAACCAAACTATTTTTCATTTTCAGCCAGCCCATATTAAATCATGTTTTCTGGGTTCTCATTTGAGCATACCTATCACTGATGGACAGTTAAATTTAGGGACCTGGCAAGGTGTATGGTTGTGTGAGCACAGAAATCGTGCTGGTATGTTATTTTCACTTAGTTGCTATGTGTATTATAGTTCATGCTTTTATAGAGAGGAGCAATTTTTATAGGCATTTAAATGTCGTAATTCTGACTACATACAGAAAAACAATTTGCTGGGGGGGGTTCTGTTGTTTTTTTTTTTCTTTTTCTTTCTTCTGTGATTGATCTGTAGAAACTGCAATTGCAACTCTCTGGTCTGAAGTGACTTTTCACATCAATCATTTTTGTATGTAGCATCCTGTGGCCATACTTCACCCTTGCTTTGTAAAACCTTATGTTTCATTCTGTAAGACACATGATGTTCATGTGTAAGCGAAGAGAAAACGATGATGAAATTACATACGTACATATCACTAATCTGTTCTCTGAGATTCAGAAGTTAACTACTCAGAAAGAGCTCATCTGGCAGCTTTAAGTTTAAAACTGATGATGTTAGATTTTACTTACTTTTGATGTATCTAACTTTTCCATTTGCAGCGATCTTGGCTCACAACTTGAGCTTCACTGACATCCATCACGCAACTCACACAAGGCCTTTTGTACTTCGTACTCATTGCCTTTTTCTCGGGCAGATATTCCTGAATCTGGGCAAAATAAATTCTGTTAGTAAGCATCTTACCACTCATTGTTTCAACATAGCCAAACCACCTCAGAATATTTATTTCCACGTTAATGACAACATTTTGCTTCATATTACATATCTATGTTCCTTACGTGATCAGAATGTATCTTGCTGCATCTCTCCAGCTCATAAGTCACTCCTATGTCTCTTCTGCTGTACCCAGATTTCACTGCCGTACATTAGGGAAGGAAAAATTGCATTTTCATGCACAGCCATTTGTGACATTTTTAAAAACCCATCATTCCTGTAACATCGTCCTACAGCAGCTATGTCTTTCAAAGATGAATTCACTCACCTATATCAACAGGTTGAGACTCTGTGTGTGTGTGTGCACTCAGTGGACAGATGTAACACTACAAGTGAGCTGGGGTGGGCTTCAGCCTACCTAACTTTTCTTTGAGCCTACAAATATTTTAGCAATTAGAACATACGACATGTGCTACCATCTAAGATTCTAAGGGAACTTGGGCAAATGTATGTGAATTTCTAGAATTCACTGAAATTTTATTATATAAAGTGAATTCTTTGTTAAATTTAGTCTTTGTACTTTTGGGAAATGGAGGGAGTCCTCTGAATGAATTTCCAAGAGAGTAGTAGAAACACACCATTTTTGTAATTATAGTTTAAAATGATGACAAAGGGAGAGAGTGAGAGAGAGAGAGAGAGATTCTTTGTCAGGTTACAAACTGAAATTCATATATAGCATTATGAAGGTAAAAAACAAAACAAAAAAACATGACCTAAGTAAGATAAAATTGCAAAGAAATAGCATCTTACCATAGGGATTCGTGTCCATGGTTCCCATACTACACATACACTGAATAAATACTACATGCAATATTAGCATGAAAACTTTTTTTTTTACTAGTGTTAACATTATCAGAATGGAGAAGGATGATAGAATCCCAAGTGAACGAGGCTGGATGGACAAGCTGGGCAGAAGCAAGAGCGGCTGCAAGGAACAGGGGCAGATGGAAAGCCAGCGTTGCAGCCTTGTGTGCCAGTAGGCATGGAAAGTAGTAGTGGTAGTAACATTATCAGAGCATCGGATAAAATGCACATGAACAGAATTTTTTTTCCAAATTTTCTGCCAAACACTTCAAAATTTAAGCCCCCCCCCCCCATCATGCTGAGCCCCCTAATAGCCCACCCAGTTCTGAGCAGCTGGCATCACCGCTGTCAATGGACTAAACATTGGGGATACCTACGTAATAGCATGTTAATCCTCCTTTATTGTGAGCAACAGCCTGTACACGCCAAGGCATCGACTCCACCAGATGCCAGAGGGTTTCCGGAGGTAATGCCATCTATACCTGATGCAGCATTTTTCACAATTCTGCCTGAGATGTTGGTCCAGAATCTGATGGTTTGTACCACGGCATCCCAGAGAGCTTCCACAGGGTTTAAATTCAGGGACCTTGGGGCTACGGAATGGTTCCAAACTTAGATGAATGTTCCTTGTGTCATACCTGGGTGGCTAAAACCCGGTGGGGCAGCGCATTATCCTGCTGAAATAGACCATCAGCCGCAGGATGTGCAAAGGCCACGAAAGCATGTAGGTGATCAGCCAGCATATGTTGGTAGCATGCAGCAGTTAAGGACCTCTCCAAACAAACTAAGGGACCTAGTGTGTCCCATGAGAAGGTTCCCCAAACCATCACAGAGTTACCATAGCCTTGAGCAGAACCAATCTGGCATGATGGCCATGTCGTCATGCTGTTGACATCACACGTGCACCCTCCATTATCTCAGTACTACTGAAAACAGAAATCATCTGACCATACGACCAGAGTTGCAGAATGTAGACGTACATGCGGATAGTTTCCAAGTTATTAGCAGATGTTGCAGATAGTTTTTGCTTGTAGATTTTAAAAAAATGGGAATGTTTCTTATCTACAGCACTTAAAACACTTACTCAAGGCTTTACTCACTGTCAGATTGATATACTTAATTCTATTTTAACTTGAAGAACTTTCACTTATTTTCTACATCTTCAAAGTTCCTTTGTTTTTACCTAGTTTTTGGCCTCTAGATTTTATCAAGATCTGTTCTCAGTGTATAGGAACTGTATCAAAAATTTATTTTACACGAAAAGAACTTAAATTTTATTATTGCCAGGTTCCTCTTGCAGTTGCCAATCATTAAATTCAAATCTTTTCCTTACGTGTTTTATAAGTCTACTATTTTTAAATTAAGTTGTTGAAAATGCAATTTAAAGATATTTAAGGTTCATTAGTGGAACTGTTTTTCTCGATATAGAAGCTTTCTTTAATTAGTCTCTTGTTTGTATTAGGTAATATTTTGCAATAGAGGCATTTCACACACATTGTTGCACATTCAATTATAATGTGCTTATTTTGTCCTCAATACAAAACATTTCGTGCCATGAGTCACATATAGAAATATTCAGCCATCTATGCGCGATAAACACATATATTTTTAATTCGTGATACAACCTTAATTTGTGTTTATTGTGCGTAGGCGGCTGGATATTACTATATATTTTTGTCCTCATTGGAATCTGTAATGTTCTAATAATTATTTATTTTGAAGATGACAATCCGTTTTTGGCGTAAATGTGACAAAGATGGTAAGTCAGATAATATCCGAAAACTTGAAAATTTTCATCGTCCTGGAGCGGGACTCGAACCCGCGTCTCCCAGAAAACGCCTAGGTATGCTAACCACTACACCACCCAGAACGACCAAGTTTCAAGTTTCCGATCAATTTGAATTTAACCATCACAGGATTCGCTAGTCGAAGCAACCGGCATTCATGTTTAGCGAATCTGGAGGTTAATAATCCTATCCCGTGATTGCCCGGAGAAGCAGATAAATCATGAAAGAAATACGGGATTACGCCATATAATACAAATTTTGAAGATGACAATCCGTTTTTTGGCGTAAATGTGACAAGAATGGTAAGTCAGATAATATCCGAAAACTTGAAAATTTTCATCGTCCTGCGAATCCTGTGATGGTTAAATTCAAATTGATCGGAAACTTGAAACTTGGTCGTTCTGGGTGGTGTAGTGGTTAGCATACCTAGGCGTTTTCTGGGAGACGCGGGTTCGAGTCCCGCTCCAGGACGATGAAAATTTTCAAGTTTTCGGATATTATCTGACTTACCATCCTTGTCACATTTACGCCAAAAAACGGATTGTCATCTTCAAAATTTGTATTATATGGCGTAATCCCGTATTTCTTTCATGATTTATCTGCTTCTCCGGGCAATCACGGGATAGGATTATTAACCTCCAGATTCGCTAAACATGAATGCCGGTTGCTTCGACTAGCGAATCCTGTGATGGTTAAATTCAAATTGATCGGAAACTTGAAACTTGGTCGTTCTGGGTGGTGTAGTGGTTAGCATACCTAGGCGTTTTCTGGGAGACGCGGGTTCGAGTCCCGCTCCAGGACGATGAAAATTTTCAAGTTTTCGGATATTATCTGACTTACCAATCTTGTCACATTTACGCCAAAAAACGGATTGTCATCTTCAAAATTTGTATTATATGGCGTAATCCCGTATTTCTTTCATTATTTATTGTTTTATTAATTGATCTTTAAATTATCTTATTCTATTATATTCATGGTTCGCGCTTTGCGGGTTTGCAGCAATTTTTCTGTTTCTATGGTTGTGTACACAGATACATTTTACTTTTGTGCAACTCTGTATACGACATGGCACCACTTTGCAGAGGTCCAGTTTGATGTTTCCAGCACCAGGTGAGGCGTAATGTCCCTTGACAAGTAGTCAACAGTGGCACACGAGTAGAACACCGGTTCTCGTAGTCAGGGTTCGCAGCATGCACTGTACTGTTCACTTGCTAACACTACTTGGGCCTCCAACATTTAACCTGGAATGTGGTTTGCCTTGCCATTGACAAGCAGTTGGTCTGTACAAACCTGGATAGTCTACGTTGCTCCTGGTGATCAATGTCACGTGGTCAGCCATTGCTTGCTCTCTGGGTGTTGGTACGTCCGTCGACGGTATACTTGTGGTACACCCTTGATACAGTTGCCCTCTGGAACCCTAGGGTTCTTACCACTTGGGCAAATAAATGGCCCATTTGTCTTGCACCGACAATGTGTCCACAATCAAAGTCACTCAGGTCACCATGTTTACCCGTGTTCGTTGATTGCATTGTTGGAAAGCCCTGCTGTCTGCCTATTTATCACCTGCATTTGGTTTGGTTCTGTTCCACTCTGCCTGGAGGATGCACATATGAACTAACCATCACCCCTGTCTCTAATGTTTTGTCTACTCATTGTACTGTATACAAACACTATCTACCAACAAGTAATTGGACACCCCTGCAATCGACGATATCTGCGGTCCTGATACACGTCACAGCTGCCACCGTTAAATATTGTGAGGGAAACAACAACGCAACCAAGATGCCACGCAGTTCGGAGCTCTCTGATTTCGAGAACGGTGTAATCGTCGGGTATCACAGAAATGGCCGATCCGTACGTGACATATCCAGCGAGTTGAAGTACCCAAAATCGACAGTGGCCTACGTGATTGGCAAGTGGAAGATGAGAGGTGATTGTCGGAATGTTCCCCGACCCGGCAGACCCACAAAACTGGGAGTTAAGAGACCGACGGATGCTGGCCAGAAAAATTCGGAAGAACCACACCAAATCGATGGGCCACATCTGCAAGGATTTTCAACAGGCATCCGGGAGTGTTCTTTCGATGAATACCATCCGTAAGGAAGCCCATCTGCTCGGTTATCATGGACGTGCTGCTGCCCACAAGCCTTTGATCACCAAGTCCAATAGCGCTGCTCGGCTAACGTGGTGCAAAGAACGTCGACAGTGGACCGTTGAACAGTAGAAACAGGTTTTCTGGAGCGACGAATCAAGGTTCACCCTCTGCCGTTCAGATGGCAGGGTCTGGGTTTGGCGTCTGCCTGGAGAATGCCTCCTGCCGGAATGTATTATACCAACTGTGAAGTTTGGCGGCGGCGAAATTATGTTATGGGGCTGTTTCTTCTGGTACGGCACGGGACCCTTGGTCGCAATTCCTGGTAGACTCAATGCCGAGACCTACTGCACCATTTTGGATGACCATGCGCTTCCTACGTTGTGGCAGTTTTACGAGGTGGACCCATGTTACTATCAGGATGACAATGCCACCTGCCATGTTGCAAGGTCCACCATGGCTTGGTATGGTGACAATGGGGTTAATCGAATGGACTGGCCTGCACAGAGCCCGAACCTTAACCCTATCGAGCACCTCTGGGATGAGTTGGAGCGTCGACTTAAGGGGTGCCCCCACTGTCCGAAATCGGTGAAGGAACTGACCTGTCTTCTCCAAGCCGAGTGGAAGAAAATACTGCTAGCCGTCATATAATGCCTGGTTGAGAGTATGCCCCAGAGGGTCGCAGCTGTAATTGCCGCTCGTGGAGGCTCCGCCAACTATTGAAGGTGAATAAACTTTGTTTTCCTTTGCTATCACAGGTGTCCAATTACTTGTTGGTAGATAGTGTATATATCAACAGGTTGAGACAATTACAGTGCACCACGTGAAGTTTGTGTACTTATATCAACATATTGAGACAATATCAGTTCATGTGTGAGATGTGTTTCTGTGCTGGCTCTCCCTCATCCCTTTTTAACAACGGGTTTAACAACCACTGTGAGCAACTCAATGGGCTGTGTGCGACTGCTTACAGCCCATTGAGTTGCTCACAGTGGTTGTTAAACCCCCAACCAAAACAAAAAACAAGCGTATGAGATTATTGTAATTATATCCGTAGGTTGACACAATTACATCACCGTACATCCTGTGAAATTTATATAGTTATTTCAACAGGCTGTGACAATTTCAGTAAACTATGTGAGGTTATTGTAAATGACAAATTCATGGAACAAATGATAATGTGTACTTTGGAGGCATGTTTTTCTGTAAAATGTACATACTAAAGTTTGAAGTAAAATAAATGCAATTGAAATGCATTCATAAAGAGTAGTATGTAAGAAACAGATGGCTGTCTTAAGAAGAGTAAGGAACAAATACAGTACATGTTTGAGGACATATCTTTATATGAGGCCTGTTCAAGCAGTCACAATGTACTGAAAGAAGTTTATTGCAAAAAGGAATTTTTATTCCAAGTGGTTTGTTTCGAAAACATTCCAGAACCTGTGTATACAGATGTGAGGTAATGATGATGATATACAAAGGATTTGAAGGATGGAGGACTGTAATCTGAAATGCAAAGCCACAATCATGGTGAAAAGTAATAATTCTTCATTTTGTGCCATGAAAATACAGTAAAACCTCGAAAATCTGGCATCAACGAGACCGGACTAGTGCTGGATTTCTGACTCTATCAAAAAATTGCGTAACGAGCGTTACGTAAAGCATGTACCTATATGTAACAAGTCACTTTAACAAAAATTTGCGCGTCTACACCTTATTAACATGCAGAGGTCGCAATGCCGATCACATTCTTCACAATTTGCAAAAAAAAATCATTTTGACGATGAAAAAAAGTTTTGGCGAAAATACTGGCAATTAACTTTTTGTACTATTTATTATAAAACTCTGTCGAAAAAAATTTAAATTGGCGAATGCTTATGCAAAAACTTGAAAAAAGCTAGAGCAACCACTAGGGCTGGGTGATGTATCAATACATCGCAAAAACCCGATGTGAATTTTACATCGATGTTACGGTTTTTCGACTGACGAAACTATGATACATCCTGAAGGCGATTACCGCCATGCATCATGAAGGCCAATGTAGATGTCATTACACAATGGAATCCACATACTGCCACTACCAAGCATAGATCATCATTACACGTTCGACCTGCATTTTAAACATACACGCCGATTCATCGCCTCATTGGCCCGCATCACTTCAGCGTGGCCCAATCAGATAAGGAAGTAGAGAAACCTCCCTGTGTTATTCGTACACGTAGTCTGCTATCGGCAATTCACATGCTGAGATCGGATGATCTTGTGATGTATTGTTGAGACGGTACATCGGGAGATTTCCATGGTTATTGGTGAAACATTGGATGTTCTCACAAAAACGAAATCAATAGACACTGTGCTAAATATGACTTACAACTAGGAAGCTCAGTGCACACCGTGAAAAGTATGACTGTCAACAAAAAAACAGAGGAAAAAATGCTAGAAGAATCAGGAACCTACGAAATTCCAATAGCACACATACCCCCAATATCGTACATTGGAAGTACGAAAAACAGATTAAAAAAAAGACTTAAACAACACATATCTAACTGGCAAAAAAAGAAGCCAAAACTGCTTTAGTGCAATTCTGCTTGGAAAACCGGACATTCCCAAAGTTCGATGAAATTAAAATGCTAAAAAAGAATAAAAAATCGGAAAGGCAAATGAGGAGGGAAGAAGCAATATTAATCTACAAAAATAAAGCAAGGGTATGTAACCAGAACGACCCTAGCACATTATCGGGCCTGTGGAAAGAACTAATAAGACAAGAAAAACAACAACAAAAGAAAAACAGGCAAAAAAAGACAAGAAAACCAGGATAGGAGAAGAAAATTAAAAAAAAAAAAAAAATATGGGGGGGGGGAGTGTTCTTAACGAAACATAGATGGCGCCAGCCGGGCTTGATAACGAAATATATCCAGGAAAGTTTTTCCAACGAATGGCAACAAGGAGTATCGGACTCCATTAGCGCGAAGTTAACCACGAACATCGGTGGTAAAGTCGCCACGCTCCTGAAGATGCCCAGAGTATGGGCGAAAATTTTGAGTATAAAGAACGGTAAAAATTGATGTTTGAATCCTAAGGCAAAGATCCAATGAGTATACCCAGCGAAAAGTGTGAGAAGTAAAGCCAGTCATCGCATACAACGGACTCTAGGACAATAACATCAACAAAGACCGGAAAACACGTGCGTGAAATGTTCCCGTCGCTAGAAAGGAATGCCAAGGTAAGCATTATCCGCTAGATTTTTGTACAAGTTACTTTTAAATATTGCACGTAAAAGAGAATAGTACAATAATTAGAGCTATATAATAGTCAGAATTAGAACTACTAAGTGGAATTGAAATCAGAGAAGTGCCGGTTTTCTGGATGACAGATTATGGAGGTTTTACTGTATTATTACTCGCAGTGTGTATTGTGATGGGAAAAGCCTTGAGTAGCACTGATCTAATTAAGGGAAATCAAGGTGGTTGTGTGATGGATCTTCAAAGATGTGAAAGTGTAGCCCTTGAAGTTTTTCTAGAGTGTGAGGATGGGCACAAACTTTGCTGAAGTAAATTCTGTAATGAATGATTTCATATACAGAACCATGACAGACCTGCTGCCAGCTTGCAACTTCATTGAAGATGCCCTCTTTTTGTTGAGAATCAGTGCACAGACTTGTTCATTTCTCATCTAGTATTAAAGTGTGGATGGTTGCAGGGCCAGATTAATGGAGGCACTTTGGATCACAACCTCTGTGGGGACCTCCACTGATATCCTTAAAAATAAATTTTGTACCTTGCACTTGCCTTTCTTGTGCTTAATTTTCACCCATTTAAAATAAATTTTTCAAATAGCAACCCAGAAAATCTTCCTCACTCATACTTTGAGCATTAATAAACCTAGCTTTTCAAAAGTTCAGTCCCGTCTTTTGTGCAGAAGGATTCTTTGTTGTTTTGTTTTTGTTCTCCTGGTGATTGCCTCTAAAAAGTCATAAAACTACTTCTGTGTTATTATAGTATCATATGAATGAATGCAAAGGCTATGAAAATAATGGTTTTCTGACCCCACACCCATCCTATCAGAAGCTGCAACACAAAATCTCAAAAGAAGAAATTTACTGAAAATGTTCTGAAGTCACCAGTATTTCTGCCACTTGAATACTAGTACTTTATGTTATAATTTAAAAGCTTTGTTCACACCACGCTGATGAAAACATTTTTTCTGAACTAAGAAAATGTATTTAAATACTTCTGAATATAATTTACCATTGTCATCTTTTTAATTTAGCCTTTAAAATTATTTTTAGTTAAAAGTGATTGATTTGGGTAGTCCGCCTATGTGAAACAAATAAAAATACTATTAATGTACAAGGTGCTAGTTAGGTAAAGCAGAGCATGTATTAACAATAATAAAATAATAACTAAGATTTTATGAAGCAACAATAATTGCGACACAATATCCCCCCTCCCCTCCCTCCCCCAACAAAGATGACCCTATAAAGTTTCACTAAAAATAATTGATAGCAAAATAATTATTTATGAAAATAGGAAAAGTTTTTTGCAAGTGGCTGCAATTCAATGCCAACCCAGGGTGACATAGTCTGGTCCTGGATAGTTGCCATGATGACTCCTTGTCAGTGACCATTGTTTGGACATTTATAGCATGTCCTTTGAAAAAAAAAAGGGTGTGTGCTGATGGTATCACTTGATCCATCCATCTGTGAAAACAATATCTCCACAAGTTGTTGTTTTTTGTAGTATCAGATGGAGATGATGATTTGTCCATTTTCAGACTTCTGTGGTACAATCTTTCCACTATGTGGCATAAAAATTACTTTTCACAATATCTACTCTTCTAAAAGTTGAATTGGAAAAATTCTTTCTTCGTCCAATAGCTAAAGCTATGTGCAAAATTCCCCATGCACTTTTGTTATGTATGGTGTACAGTTTTACCACTAGGTGGCACAAATGTAAACTTTTCAGTGTCAGAAAAGTGCTTTTGTGGTTGACAGGTCATGTTTTGTATATTCTTTTTGTGTCTAGTAGGTGTAGGTATGAGAAGAAAATTCCATGCTTTTCTGAACCTTTCCTGGTGTAATGCCTTTATTCTAGGTGGTATAAATTTAGATTCTTGGTTCAGTGATGTCTTTGTTTCTAATTGTGAGAGTAAACTTTTTTTTTTTTTTTGCTGGTTTTGTGATTGATCAGTATAATTCATGTGTTGTCTCACTTTGCCACATGGACTATTTCCCCCTAAGACATGCTGCTGTGTTCAACAACATTTATATATGTGTGTTAACTATGCTATATTGCATGTATTTATTACGTGGCATAAAGTATGATTAAATTAATAAAATACGTTACCACTACTGTACTTCATGTTATTTTTTGGTTCAATATATAGCTCTTTCTGTCATGACCTTATGCATAATAAGAATTGCATTATAAAAGAAGATATCATACAATTCATGAAAAATAAAATAATAGGGTTACTCACAATGTTTTCACCATGTTATGTACATAGGAGTGGCTTCTTAGCTCTTGTGTCACAACTCCGCCCGTCATCGTAATTCCGAAAAAAAATCCTTTGCGAAGACTTTTGTGTCATCAGTTATCAATTAAATTATTTAACATGTATAGGTAACACAAGTGGCAATCTCAAGAATGGACCAAAGTCAAACGTATAGAACGTCACAAACTACAAAAAGACCAGCCAACCAAAGTCAAACGTACAGACATCACAAACGACAAAAGATTAGATAATAACATGAAGCATGATAGTAAAAAGGTATATAAGTGAAATGAAGTAAAAGACGAGAATATGGTCAACGCCTTCAAACCATGTAACCATACCGGTTTCAGCATATTTTAGTGCCATCCTCAGTGCTACAAGGTATTACGAGTCATGTTCACATGAATGCACTTACAACTATGCTGAATGCATGCAAGATGCACCGGCCACACCCTTCAACAGCAACACGTAAAGCATCATGGTATTAAACGTCAGAGGCGCCATCTAACACTCGAGAACAGTGTCTTTGTTCCTTTGTACAATCAACTTTATCATTTTGTTTTTTCCTTTTTTTACATGGAACTTGTTTTTTTCTTCCATTTTTGTTCAACCTCTATTAGGTATTTCCATATATGCGGTAAATCTATCAGTACATTATTATTACAGTTCTTCCCTCACATCTTTTCAATAACAATAGCCTCAGAAATAAACTGTTACTCATACTTTTGGTGGGATGTTATTAATCTGGTGTTAGACCAATCTGGTGGTAAATTATTCTCAAGGCAGTATTGCATTAGCGATGTCTTCATGTGCTTCTTGTGCCAGTTTGATAAGTGCTCACTTATCAAACAATGTCAAGAATGGACCAAAGTCAAGCTGGCTGAGTGATCAAACTGGCACAAGAAGGAGATACAGATAATCGCTAATGCAATACTGCCTCGAGAATAATTTTTTAAAAAAAAGAAAAAAACAAAATGATAAAGTTGATTGCACAAAGGAACAAAGACACCATTCTCGAGCGTTAGTTGGCGCCTCTGACGTTTAGTACCATGATGCTTTACGTGTTGCTGCTGAAGGGTGTGGCCGGTGCATCTTACGTGTATTCAGCATAGTTGTAAGTGCATTCATGCAAACATGACTCGTAATCATTAGGATGAATACCGTCTTCACTCAATTTTGATGATCTTAAAATATGAAATATATATACAATTAAAATACTCTAAAACACACTAGCACTTTCAGAGCGACAGTCGTCCCATCATCAGGTGTGATCGGATTTCCCAAACCGTTCAGTATAAATATCTGTAGTGCGCCATAACTGCAATCGACGTAACAGAATCTTGCGACATATGCGCCATCTGTTGAGAGAGGTGGACGAGATGCATAAACTCGATGACCGTTCAGTATAAATATCTGTAGTGCGCCATCTCAACTTTGGTCGGTGATACACATGTTATTAAAAAGTTTGTTGGAAAAATGGATTTCCTACCTGGTTTTACTACCTTAATTTCTAAAATTTGCTCTAGATACCGGCTACATTTTGGTCTGGGAGTTAACAACCTATCATCTGTTTTGAGGAAAGACCGCCCAGGAATTGATGATTCACAGAGGTGGGGTATGTATTGCATCCCACTATTGGACAATGACTCGCATGAGAGTATAAACTATTACATAGGCTCCACTCGTCGGAAACTGTGCCTCAGGCTGCAGGAACATAAATATAGTTTAAAAGCAAGCCATATCTGTACAGCTCTTACCAAGTGCATTGATTCAGAAGATTTAATCCCTGATTGGGATAATGCCAAAATTTTGATAACCCCAGCCTCTACACACATGCTACTGGTGACTGAGAGTTAGTTCATTTCCGCATTCAAACGAAGTTGCTGTAATAATAATTGCCCTTGGGATCTACCTGATATTTGGAGACGTCTTTTGTCTACAAGAGTTGGACAATCCACAGAACTATCTTCCTTTTTAAGACTTTAATACTTAATATTGCAGTTATAATCATGTTTTCGATTTGTGGTGTGGTGTCGCTCTGATCGTGGTTTAACCGCCGGGACAGATGGCGCATATGTCGCAAGATTCTGTTACGTCGATTGCAGTTATGGCGCACTACAGATATTTATACTTTACGGTTTGGGAGATCCGATCACACCTGATGATGGGACGACTGTCGCTCTGAAAGTGCTAGTGTGTTTTAGAGTATTTTAATTGTATATATATATTTCATATTTTAAGATCATTAAAATTGTGTGAAGACGGTATTCATCCTAATGGTTCATGTGCACGTATGTTTTTTCTGCATTTAGATGACTTGTAATACCTTGTACCACTGAAGATGGCACTGAAATATGCTGAAACTGGTATGGTTATATGGTTTGAAGGTGTTGACCATATTTATGGTTATATGGTTTGAAGGCGTTTTTTACTTCATTTCACTTATATACCTTTTTACTATCATGCTTCATGTTATTATCTAATCTTTTGTTGTTTGTGATGTCTGTATGTTTGACTTTGGTTGGCTGGTCTTTTTGTCATTTGTGATGTTCTATACGTTTGACTTTGGTCCATTCTTGAGATTGCAACTTGTGTTACCTGTACATGTTAAATATTTTAATTGATAACTGATGACGCAAAAGTCTTCGCAAAGGATTTGTTTTCGCGGAATTACGACGATGGGGGGTGGGGGTGGCACAAGAGTTAAGAAGCCACTCCTATGTACATAACATGGTGAAAACATTGTGAATAACCCTATTACTTTATTTTTCATGAATTCTATGATATGTTCTTTTATAATGCAA
This sequence comes from Macrothele yani, assembly GCA_039090855.1. Taxonomy (NCBI): domain Eukaryota; kingdom Metazoa; phylum Arthropoda; class Arachnida; order Araneae; family Macrothelidae; genus Macrothele; species Macrothele yani. The sequence continues at coordinate 49,888,703 of CM077004.1, forward strand.
TTCTTATTATGCATAGGGTCATGCCATGAAGAACTATACGTTGAACCAAAAAATAACCAAGTACAGCAGTGGTAACATGTTTACATTAATTTAATCATGCTTCTGTGTATTTGCTTTTCAAACTGTATCTGTGCTTCTGAAAGTCCAATTTTGAACATTTTACATATGATTTACCCAACGTGTTGATCACCTTTCTCTGTACCTTTTCCAGCATTATTAATATGGAGTTTTGCAATTAAATGGCAGAAATCACTTTGTTGCTGTTGTTGTTCAATTACAGTATGGGACCCCAAATCCAGAAAGCTTAGGATCAAACGATTTCTGGATTTTGGGTCCTCATGCATCAAAGTGCTGTATGTACATATGTATATGTTGTAGTTGCTGCCTTTTTGACTTGTGTGAAAAATTGAATAAACAACCAAGGTAAAAACAATCATTAAAACACTAACCATCTTAAGAAGCTAACCAGTCATTGCCAGCATTCAGAAGAAAGAAAAGTTGGAAGTGATAACTAACAGGACTTTTTGTTTTCCCTGCTCAGGGATCAAGTTCACTGGGGGTGCTTGTAGGAAGGGGGAGCTAGGTATGTATGCTACTATAATTTGATTTGAGGCATCTTCATGGTGGAAGGAGGAACAAGTTGGACAGGAGAAAACAGGAAGTGGTTTTTCAGTGCTGCACCCCCTTCCCCCAGTAGAGACAGGGAATTCAAGAAAGATAGGGAGATAACACAGTAGGGGTCCCCCTTTCCCCGCCTAAAAAGGATCCAGTCTTTGCTGCTGACTACAAAAAGACACACAGGCTATATAGGTGGGAGGGAGATTCTTCCCTTTTAAGCTAATTTTCTTCCTTTCAAATAAACATGATGGTTTACTGATTTCCTTCACAACTGGAAGCTAGGAGGACTTTTCATACTGGAACCGGTCTTCAGAAAGAATACATAAAACTCTTGCTAACCTCCCATAGTAAGGGAACAATACATACCTTATTTACACAAGCTTGCTTTAAAGCATTTCTCTTCTAGTATACAGTAGGTATTCCAATGTCAAGGTAATCTGGGATTTGTGGTTTGCATGTGAACAGAATTGGGATGCATTTTTTTTTTCATTTTATTTTATTTGTTGTTGTTGTTGTTGTTGTTGTTTTGTTAAAATAGTGAATATAAGTAAACAAAAACACTAAAAACCATAAAATATGTGTCTAAAAACACAGCATTCAAAATTTTCCCGGGAAAAAAAAAAAAAAGTTCAAAATTTTTTTCGGGATTCCGGATTGCAGGTCCGGTATTGTATAGCTCTGCCACCACAGAGCAGATTCGGAAACTTGAGTTAAACGTGACTAGTTCTAACTCTGGTCAGTATTATCTACATGCTTCTGACTTTCTAGATGGACTGTTTTTCCATTATGGAGTGCAGCAATGTATTTCAATTTGTCCCTGCATCTGCACTTCTGAAAGTTCTGTTTCAAAATTATGTTTTGTGTTTTATCGGTGTAACCAAATTAATTCTTCGTGTATTTTTCAGGTTTCTAATGCAAAATTCATCTACTAGGCGGTGTTAAATCCAGTTTTTTTTAACAGAATCAATCTGCAAATTTAAAATAAACTTTAAAATTGGTGTAATAGGTTTGACGATACTCATAATGATTCATGATCCTTAGACTTGAGAATTTAGTTTCATACTGTACATTGTATTTGTTGAACATGTTAATTCATTCATTCATGCTTTTTTCTGTGGCAAAACCCATTGCTGCACTGTGCTGAACTGCCAGAATTCTCGTACCTGTAGACCACAAAAAATCAAGTCATTGTACATTGCTCTTTGTTGCAAGTGTGAAAGAGTTACATATCACTCTGTTAGTAGTAAATGACACTTGAATGGTCAAGGCCTTGCCACTTCAGTGGTACAGTGGTCTAAGTGCTGGCTTCTAACCATTTATTCAAGTCCTGGATGAGGCATAGGTGGTGGTGGTGTATTTGTCTTATGGCATTGGCTCTTTCTCTTCCCTGGAAACATTGGCCCTAAATCAGAGATGTGTGACTGCTTATGTTCCTTAGAGTTGCTCACGGTGGTCATTAATCCCCAAAACTACTAGATGACCAAGGCCAAATATGTCTTTTACAATGCAGGGCAGCAGCATCCCTTTTAAACCAGAATATTACATATTGATGATACATCTAGGATTCTATTCTGCTACATCACAAAATTACATCCCAGAGATTTATCAGTTTTTAAATAGTGCATATGTGTGTGAGTCATGAAATGCAAAACCAATTTTTCATCCAAACCGAAAGTAAACAACATACCCTTATCTGATGGGATCAAGGCTCAACTCTGGATGCACCAAGAAGAAACACAGCAAGGCTGTCTCAGTTCTTTCAGAGTTGTAACATTCCAGGTTACATATAAAAGAATCAAAGAACCATGTAGTTTTGATAATCTGAAAGTCAAATTTTAACGTATAATCACAAAAAGCATATAAATGAATTGTGTATAACCAAATTAAAGCAATAAAAATTACAGCAAACCATCAGGACTAATGCAGAATTATGCATAAAAGTGTAAAACTTATAACGGAGGTTCCACTGTATGTTTATACATGGTCGAGTCGTATTATTTTGACCACCAGCAGAGTTAAACAGTAACCACCGTGTGCAGCGTGGACAGCAGCTAGACAGGCTGGGAGTGACTCAGTAAGGTGCTGGAAGGTGTTCACAGATATGTGGCGCCATGCTGACTGCAGTGCATCTGACAGCTGCTGGAGAGTGCGTGGTGGAGGATCCATAGAGCAAACATTACGATCAAGGTGGTCCCATAGATGCTCAATTGGGTTTAAGTCTGGGGAATTAAGGGGACCAAGGAAGTACTTTGAAGTCTTCATCATGCTCTTCGAACCACTCTCGGACATTTTTAGCTGTGTGACACATCGCATTGTCGTGCTGTAAGATCCCATCTGCCCCAGGGAAGATAATCGACATGCATTGGTGTACGTAGTCTGCAAGGATGGATTAATAATGAATTCGATCCATAGTGCCTTCCACAGGTATGAGTGGACTCAGGGAATGCCATGAAAACATTCCCCAGACCATAACTCTGCCCCCACCAGCTTGTATTCTTCTAGCAATGGTTGAAGAGTGTTTGTTCTCCAACGTTTCTCGCCTTATACGCCAATGTCCATCCGTTCGATTAAGCAGAAAACATGACTCATCGGAGAAGGCAATCCTTTGCTAATCGGTGGAGGTCCAATTCCAATACTGCCATGCAAATGTAAGCCTTTTCTGCCGATGCACCTTCGTTAGCATAGGTGCAGCGACCATCCATCTGCATTGGTGCCCCATACGCAGCAGGGTTCACTAAACTTTGTTTTAGACACACTTTGGGTAGCTCCCTGGTTCATTCGGCCAGTGAGTTGCTCCACTATAGCATGTCGATCGGCCCTCATGCACCTTCGAAGCTGACGTTCACCTCTCACATCAATGGCACGTGGTGCTCTACAGTTTCCACATTGCTTATTCGCAATTGTGCCATTTACTCCAATCACGATACACTTTAACCACAGCAGCACTCGAACAGTTCACAAAATGCGCTGTTTCAGAAATACTGCCACCCTTGGCATGAAAGCCAATAAATCATCCGTTTTTTCAAATCTGATAAATCGCTCCTTTTATCCATGACAGTAACAAGTGGCATGTTTTCTGAATGCCTGCAGCACACCTTATATACCCTCCAAGCCAGCTTATGACACGTGCCTTCTTTCATTGCCTACTCTCTGTTGACATCAAAAGAAGGAGGTGGTCACAATAATGTGACTTGACTATGTATATACATTTACAGAGAGAGAGTGCAAAACTTATAAATAAGGCTAAGATTAATATGTAATTAAATATTTTTACATATTCGACATTTTCCCATTATTATACATATTTACTGTTTTACTACATACACTATAGTTAGACAAGGGTGTGTAATGTCAATATGGCTGTTTAATATATTTATGGACGCGTGCATGCGTGATGCCAAAATAGATGATAGTGGTTTATGTCTTGGTGATATCCGTGTGTGCAGATTGCTGTATGCTGATGACACTGTCCTGCTGGCAGAGAGAAAAAGTGATTTGCAGAGTATGTTGTCTTGGATGTACGAAGTTTGCATGAAATTCAAACTGAGTGTAAATAAGGGAAAAACCAAAGTTATGGTGTTTGAGAGAGGAACTGGTAGCACTGAATGTAATGTAAGTATAAACAGCACTGTGATTGAACAGGTGAGTGAGTTTGTGTATTTAGGAAGCATGTTTGACAAAGAGAACAAATTGGATGGTGAAATTAGTAGGCAAGTGAATTCTTCATTGAAAGTCATAGCTGCTCTGGGAGGTTTTCACAGGAATGATGGGTTCTCTAGGGAGTCCTGCATGACTGTGTATTAAAGTGTAATTGTTCCTACTCTGATGTATGGCAGTGAAACCTGGGTACTGCAGAAGAAACATAGGAGTCGTTTGTGTGCTGGAGAAATGCGTTACTTATGGGAGGTTTGTGGCAAGACACAGTCTGACTGTGTGAGTTGTGTGAGGAATGAAGATGTGTTGCTGTTGTGTGATGTGAAGCAAAATGTTGTTAGCAAGGTGGAGACCAATATGCTTTGGTGGTTTGGCCATGTTGAAAGAATGAGTGATAAGATGCTTACTAAGAAAATCTTTTTAGCCCAAGTGGCAGGAAGGAAAGGCAGAGGAAGGCCAAGGAAGACATGGGTGGATCAGATTCAGGAATGTCTGCATGAGAAAAAGATTATGACTATGAAGTATAAAAGATCTTGTGTACAGCGTGTAATGGATATCAGTGAAGCCCGAGTTGTATTTCAAGATCACTGTAAATGGAGAAGTTTGATACAACAACAGTAAGTAAAAATATCTGGTAGTTTGTATTTCTTTTTGGAGCTAACCTCTGAATCTCAGAGAACAGCTTAGTGATATGTATGTATGTATGTACTATATTGGCAGAAGTCACTGGACACCCCTTCAAAAGCAAATGAATGGATCTGCTGCATTGTTAAGATGCACAGTACAGCTGAAAACGGTATAAAAACAAGCCTGCAGTGGACCGCGATCATATCACACTGTGAGGTTGAGCAAAAATGTTATGGCGGAAGAAAACTGACTTTGGAAAAGGAAAGATTGTTGAGTGTTATATTAGTGTGTTGTCCATTAGAGAAACCGAGAGGCATTTAAACATACCCAAGTCAACTGTTTTGAATGTACTGAATAAGTGGAAGACACATGGCATGCTTGAAGCAGCAAAACATGCCAGCAGACCAAAGAAAATCAGTGATAGAGGACATCGAAACCTCAGAAGAGTCGTTACAGCTAATCGACGGAGTACTACTGCACAAGACCTCAGTATACAGGTGAGTACAAATGCTGGAACCTCAGTATGTAGATGTACCATTCGCAGAGAACTTCATTCCGTGGGTTACTGTGGCCGTGCGGCTACTCATAAGCCTTTCATCTCCACTCGGAATGCTACTTGTCGTTTAGCATGGTGTAAAGAACATTTATTGTAGACCGTATATCAAAGGAAATGGGTCCTATGGACTGATGAATCCAGATACATGATCCATCAGTCTGATGGCCGTGTGTGGGTATGGCGACAGCCAGGGGAATGCTATTTACCTCCGTGTACTGTTCCTACGGTCAAGTTTGGAGCTGGCAGTGTACTCGTGTGGGGGTGTTCTTCATGGTATGGTCCTGGTCCATTGGTTATCGTGCACAAACCTGTTAACCAGCACATCTACCTTGATATTCTGGACAATTATGCCCTACAGACTCTGTGGCAATACTATGGAACTGAGCCTTGTTGGTGCCAGCAGGATAATGCACCGAGCCATAAAGCAAGGGCTGTTACAGCGTGGTTTGACGATAATTCCGTATCGTGTGTGGACTGGCCAGCACAGAGCCGTGATCTTAACCACATAGAACACCTATGGGATAAATTAGAGTGCCACATAAGTAGTTTGGAACCAAGGCCTACTACTAAGAAACAATTAGCAGCAGCATTATGTACTGAATGGAAGCACATACCTATCACTGTGTTCCAAAACCTTGTCAAAAGCATGTCTTGAAGGGTCAGTGCATGCATTAAGGCCAAAGGTGGATGGACACCATACTAATGTATGTCAATAAATGCTATGTTGTGTTTCTCTCTTAGGTGTCCGGCGACTTTTGTCAATATAGTGTACATTACATATTTTCACATAAATCGCCCATTTTTACTCTAAATTTTCCCAATATTTCCTGTTGTAGCAACCTATGAGCCGGCAGATGGCAAGTTTCATATCATATCAAAGCTGATAGATGGCAACACTATACCGGCACAGACTGCTTCCTTATCTCAGATGAGAGAAGAGGAAAGAAGACTTAGTCATCTATCATTTAATGTGTAGTTTCGTGTCCAGTTTCTTCCTAAATCATTTTGTTCCTGTCATTGTTAAAAGTTTGTTTTTCCTGATCAAGTTGTTAAGTAAATCCACATGCCCCAAATTAAATCAACTACATCAAAATTAAAGGCATTTATTAACCTTCCAGGTGGCAGGAGCTTTGGAAGAGGCAACGCACATTTTTTTTTACATGTGTAGCAGAAGACTCCCCTTTCTGTAATATTCATCATCGTTAAGATGCGCAAATTTGCGTTGTCGTTCCTATTAGTCTGAAATTTTTTTCGACGCAACATTGTGTTCTCGTGGAATTTGAAGTTTTTCGATGAACGAATTATTGCGTCATTGGCACTTTGTGCACAGAAACCGCCGAACGTATGTATATGCGCTTGCCACCTGGGGGGTTGGGGGTTAATGAGTTCCTTGATGAAGGACTGAGAACTGATGGAAATATTTTGTTTTCTGGTGTGTCAAACAAATTGGAAATATTAGGAAAGGTACCCAGCCACGTTGGAGAAGTTATAAAACACACGATGTTGTGAAAAACAAAATCCAGGCCTAGAAACCATTTCAACTATAAGAAACATTCTCCTGGGAACTTCACCTGGCAGTTGTGCTGGTTTAAAAGATATGGAATTCCCACCATTGGATGTAATGAGAGTTTCAGTTTTTGCCAATCATCATATGTGATGTGAGAGGTCGTTCGGTCAATTTAAAGATATTCTGGGAGAAAACAGGAGGAGCTTTGTTTCCGACAATCTAAAGTACTATATTGTTGCTAGTTGTAATAGCAATAAGTTAGTTGAAAACCCTGGTTTTGAATAAAGTAATTTTTTAATTTCTTATGAATGTGTAAGTAACGAAATTAGAGAAAGTTATTAAAATATATGAAAAGAAATATATCACATATGTTAATAATTTTTGTTTTTCCTTCATATTTTCTCATTTTAATAAGTATTTTATGTACATATTTTTGTACATATTTTGAGATTTTTATTACATATAAATCCTAGCCCTACTTATAAATAAGGGTTATATTGTGTGTATGGGGGTTGAGTGAAAAGTAGTGATAGTGTGGTAATGATCAACGCAGACAATTGCGATGCACTCTGGTGATAACACAATCGAGTATAAGAAAGCATTTTGAGTGTTGTACATAGCTTACGTATAAAATAAAAATACTAACGTTTACCACAATCAAAGGTTTATTATACATCAACTATAGTTTTGCAAAGCTATTGGCTCGGCATCATCAGGATGAATGGAGCGTAAACATTCAAACTATTGTGACATCATCAGAGTTCTGACCGTCACAGTTTTTGGTGAGTTGTTTCCACACACTTGAAAGAAATGGAGTTGACGTCATGTTGTTGACAAGCTGTGAAGAGTTCCGGTATGTGTGGAAAGCTTCTAATACATTAATCTTGATAGTCAAGTCAGGTTTATCAATGATCGTAGCATTTCCGAACAAAAATTTATGGTTATTTTGGTGACAGTGTTGGGCTATAGACAACCTCCTTGGTTCATAGTTTCGTATGCAGTTCATGTGTTCCTTCACAGGGAAATTTGAAGCCCTGCGGGTCTGTCCTATGTATGAAAGTCCACATTCACAAGGTATCTGATAAAATTCCCCAGGAATTTGTCTTCAGCATAGTCTTTTTATCCATAAAAATTCATCTTGTTTATGGGTTTGAAAATAACTTTGAAATTAAAGCTCTTGAGAATTTTTGAAAATCCAAAGCAAATCTGAGGAGCAAACGGGATAACCGCCCAATTCTGTCGTATTGGGTGGTCTATCAGCGTGATTGAGCAAACAGGCTTCGGTTTCCTAAATTTTTGGACAGCTTTGTCTATAACAGAATGGGTATATCCTCTATGTACTGCAATACGTTTAAGAAAATCAAGCTCTTTCTGTAAGGAATCCCCAGTTGAGTAGATATGTAATGCACGATATACGTATGTGAAGAAGGCAGATATCTTTTGTTTCCATGGATGATTTGATTTTGCATGTGGGGGTAAGGAAACAGCAAATGGTTTTTGATAAACTATTGTACTAAAGGATCCTTCAGAGCGTGACACAAGGACATCAAGGAATGGTAAGCAGCCATTATTTTCAGTCTCATATGTGAACTGTATATGAGGATCAATTGAATTGATAAGTTCAACTAATTTAGGTATTTCTGAATTCATGCCATTTCAGAGAACAAAAGTATCATCTACATATCGAATCCACAGGTCAAGTGTAACAAGCTGAAAGAGTTAGTCCTCAAAGTGGTGCATATAGACCGCATAAAATAGGCAACAGTAGGCTACCCATTGCAAGGTCTTCCATCTGTTGGGAAAATCTTCCACAAAAAAGGAAACTGTTTTGTCTGGTACAAATTTCCACTAGTCTCAAAATACCTTCTACTTACAGTTGGCTGAAATAGTGTTCAGTGAGAGTAGCTTTCAATGATTAGAGGGGTCTTTTCAGTGGAATGTTTGTGAACATGTATTTCACATCAAAGGATAACATGAACTGATCTTTGTATGAATCAGCAGAAGGTTTTATAAACCACCGATAGGAGGCTGATGGGCCTTAAGTTCCTGTGATCCTCAATGTCACATTTTTTATGTAGCAGGATCATTGTAGCATTGTTCCAATCCTCAGGAATCTTCCCTTCATTGAGACATCTAGCAAAAACTTGGGTGAGTTTAGTTCAGTTTCTTCACTTGCATCTTGTATAATGTCAGTGGTAATTCCATTCTCTCCTGGAGCTCTTCTCTGTTTCATGTTTATACTCCACTTTGGAAGTTACATCTTCTTTATTTGTCCTCATCTCCCTTCTCTTCTGCATCAGCATTTTTGTTTTTCCTGAATTTTTTTCATGTGCAACTTGTTCTTAGTACCAGCTATTTTTGTTGCTGTTACAATAAGAGCTTTGGTGAGTTCTCTGTTAACTTCAGAAATATCCACTTCTTCCGAGGTTAGACTTTCTAAAGCAGAGACTCTGTTTTTTAGTTTCAACTTGAAGGTATTAGGATGTTTTAAGGTTGGTCATGTCAATACATTTTGTTTATCTTTTGAGCTTGCCACGTTCGAGTTTAGTGTTGAGCTTCATCTTACATCTCACCATTCTATGGTCACTACCTGTGTTGAACTTGTTTAGCACACTGCAGTCTTCAATGATGAATTTCTTGTTACACATAATAAAATCAATTTCACTTGTTGTCCCATTCAGATGTCTCCATGTCCATTTGCTGTGTGTGTGGCTTTTCCTTGAAAAAGGAGTTCATGATGAAAAAACTTTCTGCTTCTGCAAACTCCACGAGAGTATTTCCACATTGATTTCTGTTCCGATAACCGAATTTACCAATCGAAGTTTCACTCTGTTGCTGTTGCCTTATTTTTGCATTGAAATCACCCATAATGATCTTCAAGTGCTGCTTACCTTTATTATTTAGATGTTGAATTTCCTCGTAGAATTCTTCGATTTCTTCTTCAGGATGACTTGTGGTGGGTGCATAAGCTTGAATAATCTGAGCCTGGTATCTTTTTGAGAGTTGGATCATGAGTCGCACAGCTCTGTCCAAGGAACTTTCAACTTCTCGAATATTGTCCTTCAGTCTTTTGTTTATTATAAATCCAACACCACTAGTGCTCGGTGGCGGATTTCCAATTAGGCACGGTAGGCATGTGCCTATGGGCGCAGCTCCATGAGGGGCGCAAAAATTTAAGTGAAGGTGTAAAATTGTGGTGGGACTGGGAACAATGCTAAGCAGAGACATGTTCGAACATAGCAGCGTTCCCTAAAATTTATTTTTGGGGTGTGCGTGTGAGACAACAACACTACCAGCGCCTTTAGGCACCACCACACCACAACCTTCTGTTTGGGAAGGGGAAGGGAGTTTTCTTTGTCTGAGTGAGTCCTAGCTCACATTCTTAGACGGAACTACTGCTGCAACATAGGAGACATGGCCGTAAATGATTCGTCCTGATCAAGGAGGTTATATTACTGGAGACACCACTACTATCCACGCAGTATTGGCCGCCATAAGTCACTGTCCGTGCTGCAAATGACGTCATGAGCAAGTACGACTCAGCCGCAGAAAAGAAGCTGCTTTGAAACCAATCGAACAAAAGCTTCTAAGCGTATAAACAGATAAAATGAGTAATTCAATAATCTTTATCAATGATACACAAGCTTACTGTTTTATCAACGATATAATTTAGTTCGTTTTTGCCTGCTTGTGATGTCACACCACAGATTAGCTGTGACCTATGGCGGCAGATCCAGTAGTGTCTCCAGTAATATAACCCCCTTGGTCCTGATCATTCCGACCGAAATCCGAACAGGTTGAGGAGAAAAAAAAAGCGACGTATTCGGGGGAGTCTGTCCTGCCCCTCCCTCCCCTGATGGTGACCACGACACAACAAACAACGAATAAAGAAAAAAAAGAAAGGAAAAGGACAAGACATACTTCATTCCCAGGGAGTCTCATGGGAGGAGGCATAGATGTGACCGTGTGAGACCCGTTTACCATATTACAGTATATGTGGTCGAAGACAAATGTTTTTTAAATTGCTTTCATCTGAAAGGCTACGCTTGAGTGTACGGTGTATGTGTACCCCCAACCCCCAACCAGATGAAAATGCGCTTCACAAAGACAAAGCTCAGGGAACTAGAATTGGTCAGAGCTCAGAGCTCAGAGCTATAAGTGTATCAAAGTGTCATACTCGTAATTAACCTAGCGTTTGCGGCAGTTTCTGCGGTGAGTTGTACTTTTTTAGATTTTTACTAGGAAGTTTGAACAAGCTTGTTTTAGTGTGTATGGGGTGCTGTGCTGAAATCTCTGTGAGTGATGAGTGCAAAAAAGGGAAAATTCAGTGGGGCTCAGAATCGGAAAATCGCGATTGCAAAAAGGAAGGGAAACTACGCTGCTGAAAAGCCTACTTCTTGAAGAACACCTTAAAGTAACTCGGGCTTACCTTTGGAATATGCTTACCAAGACCTATATCACGCCATCTGCTATCATCCTAGAACACCCATACCTCACTGACTGATGCGGGAGTGTATTCCATGCTATGCCATTGGAATATCCGGATGGTACCACCAAACATTACATCGGAATGACAAAACGCTCTTTCGCTCTTCGGCTAGTCGAACACAAGCGGGACGTCTCGCACAGAAAATTGACAACCGCACTATCCGGGGAAGTGGTTACCCATTCCGCCATCCCGAAGTGGAACCAGATCAAGAGAGTGGCTCCTTATACTACATCCAGAGGCACTGCCCTCAGGGATATAATCGAAATATTGACTAACTGGTCTGCAATGATGACTTCTCACTTGAGCTTCCCCAAATATGGCGCACATTTCTTCGCGCTTAGCACGTTTCTGTAGACATCTCTCGTTGTCGCACGCACGCAACGCAACATAGCATGTTCTCATATTCTGTTCATGTTTGGTTTTTCAAATTTTTCTGTTGTTTAGTTTTCTTGTCTTGCCTATCCACACATAAGTTTGAAGAAGGCACCCGTTGGTGTTGAAAGCTTGTGCTTTAATAATCATATTTTTACGTCAATAAATGGATATTTTTATTAATTTTCCTAATAAAAATTATATTTCTTTGCGGTGTTTCTTTACAAATCACCAAATTCTAATAGTACAATATTATAGTTACATGCATGTAGATATTTCTGTTGATTGTTGATTGAGATATTGAAACATAACTGAACTTTTTTTATGTAAAAATTGATCACCCTGATAAAAATTTTGAGGAACTTCACTCCATGGAAAAGAAGGAGCATTTTTTAAAACAATGGACTTTTATGAACCAAGCTGAAAAAAAGGTACTTTTTAGGAATAGGGCCCTGTTGGGAGCACGAAACTACAAAAACTTTTCCCTAGAAAGTGGCGGGGGTAGGGGACACAACGCAGCCGCATCTTACTAAGAACCGGGCCCCAGGCACGTATGCAGAACTTAATTTCGAGGACTGTCCAAGCTCCAAGGGGGTAAGCACAAAATCGTGTATGCTCAGCCAATATATGAATACACATGTTTGACCATGAAGTCGAACATTTAGGAGGGGGGTTGTAGACCACCTGGAGCTGGACCCCCATGTGTACGACTCTGTCGGTCCCGATATCAGAACGAAAACGGGTGATGAGCATCTCCGCAGGGGGCGCTTGGAAAATTTGTGCCTGTGGGTGCCAAATCTGCAAGTCCGCCACTGCTAGTGCTGCCAGTATCTGTCCCATTATAGAAGAAGAGATGTCCACTTTTCAGTTCAGTGAGATCTTCTCATTTTCTTCTTACCTCGCTTAGCCCCACAATGTCCCAGTTGATCTTTTGGAGTTCCTCCTCCAAGGAAAGGAGCCTTGAATCAGAAGAAAGGGATTGTTCATTGAACGTAGTCAAGGTTGGCATCAGATGGCAGCCTAGTCAGGTCCTCCACACTGGTCGCTGCCTTGGCAAGGTATATTCCAGCTGCCAGAGACTGAGGGCCAATTTTTAAATTGTGGAAGCATGGGGAGGGGGGCATAACTCACCATGCTAGCCAAGCGGATTGGTGAGTGTGGGATAGCATTTCCTCTACTCCCAGTAGTATAGTTATACCACTATTCGTCGGTTGTCATAACCCCTTTTGTGGGAACAGGATGCACTACAAGAAGGCGGTGTTGACATTTGTAAGGGAGAGGCTAGGATATGTTGTCCATCACCTGATCTTACATCCTCCATACGCCTATACCTCGTTTTATGGCCGAGATCCATTTCGGTAAAGTCGGCCGTAAAGCGAAATGCCGTATAATGAATAATTTATTTTGATAGAGACCCATACAAATTCCATAGGATTGGTTCCAATTTCATTACAAAATTTAGAAAATTGCTAAGTTTTTAGTTGAAAATTCCTTTTTTACTGTTTTTTTCTTTTAAAAATAACATTTCCATTACACATAAAAATAAAAATACATATTAATAAAAATAAAAATATATGTACGTATCATGTAATTCTAATCAGAATCTGAAGATGAACATGATGAATCATATGATACCATGCCGGTATCATCCCCATCCGCTGGTGTGGAAGGACCTGGTTTAAAAAAGTGGTCAAATGTTTGTTGTTTTGCCTTGCTTTTTGCTTCTTTTTGCAGTTCTTTGTAGCAGTTAATGATTGTGTTAATGCCTCGAGAAACTTTAGCTTTGCATTCTTTGTTGGGATCAGTTTGAAATGGATGTTTATTTCTTGTTCGAAATGAGAAAGCGCTTTTGACAAATCCTTTGAGGTTAACTGTCGTGAAACAGCTGGCTCTGGCTCCTCATCAATTGCTCGGTCTGTTTCTAGTTGAATCAGATCCTCATTGGAAAGGGGTTATACATCAGCATCTAACAAATTGAGCACATCATTTTCTTTCACATCTTCAAAACCAAGTTCATTTGCTAGATTCAATATGTCTTGTCAAATTTCAGAAAGAGAATCACCTTCAGGATAATTTATTATGCATTCTGGCCATATGTTTTTCCAGGATGGTTCATTGTGGTTGAATTCTAATCCTTCCATGATTCGCTAATGTTGTCCATGGCATCTTTGATGTTATATTTTTTCCAAAATTGTTTACCCGAAGATTCACCATCGGTTTCGTTAATAAAATTTCGAAAAGTTCTTCGTAAATAATATGCCTTAAAAGTGGCTATTGCACCTTGATCCACTGGCTGGATTAGGGCTGTCATGTTTTTAGGAAGATACTAAATCTCCACATCTTCAGACAATTTGGATAAATTAACCGAATGTCACAGGGCATTATCCAATAGGAGCAAAACCTTGCTGCTTAAATTTTTGTCTTTCAAATATTTTTTTCACTTCAGGAGTAAAGTGATCTTTAAACCAATCTTGGAACAAAATCTTGGTCATCCAAGCTTTTTGTTGGATCTCCAAATGGCAGGCAATTGTTTCTTGTTCAACCCTTTAAATGCCCTTGGATTTTCATAAGGATATACCAAAAGTGGTTTCAGTTTAAAATCCCCCGCAGCATTAGCACCAAGGAGCAGAGTTACTTTTCTTTAGACACCTTATATCCAGATGCAGCCTTTTCAGTTTCTGATATGAAGGTTCTTTCAAGCATTCACTTCCAATAGAGCCCAGTCTCGTCCACATTGAACACTTGCTCAGGAAGGTAAACGCCTCTTTCAATAATTATTTTAAAAATGTTGTGATACTCTTGAGCTGCAGCTGCATTGGCACTAGCTGCTTCACCTTTCATTTTAATGCTATGCAAATTTTGTCACTTTTTAAATTTTTCAAACCAACCTCTGCTTGCCAGGAAAGTTTCTTCTGAAGTTTCAAAAGTATCCTCACTCTTCAAATGTTCGAAAATACTTTTAGCCTTTTCTTGGATAGTCATTTGCCTCATTGGCATCCTCCGTTGGTTGTTGTCTTCAGCATACATACACATACTTATCACTAAGCTGTTCTCTGAGATTCAGAGGTTAACTCCAAAAAGAAATACAAACTTCCAGATATTTTTACTTATTGTTGTCGCATCAAACTTCTCCATTTACAGCGATCTTGACATACAACTCGTGCTTCACTAATATCCATTACACGCCATACACAAGATCTTTTATACTTCATACTCATAATCTTTTTCTCATGCAGACACTCCTGAATCTGATCTACCCATGTTTTCCTTGGCCTTCCTCTGCCTTTCCTTCCTGCCACTTGGGCTGAAAAGATTTTCTTAGTAAGCATTTTATCACTCATTCTTTCAACATGGCCAAACCACCGAAGCATATTGGTCTCCACCTTGCTAACAACATTTTGCTTCACATCACACAACTGCAATACATCTTCATTTCTTACACAGTCATATCGTGTCTTGCCACAAACCCCATGCAAGTAACGCATTTCTTCAGCACACAAACGACTCCTATGTTTCTTCTGCAGTACTCAGGTTTCACTACCATACATCAGAGTAGGAACAATTACACTTTCAAACACAGCCATGCGGGACTCTCTAGAGAACCCATCATTCCTGTGAAAACCTCCCAGAGCAGCTATGACTTTCAAAGAAAAATTCACTCTCCCACTGATTTCACCATCCAACTTGTTCTCTCTGTCAAACATGCTTCCTAAACACACAAACTCACTCACCTGGTCAATCACAGTGCCATTTATACTTACATTACATTCAGTGCTACCCACTCCTCTCTCAAACACCATAACTTTGGTTTTTCCCTTATTTATACTAAATTTGAATTTCATGCAAACTTCGTGCATCCAAGTCAACATACTCCGCAACTCACTTTTGCTCTCTGCCAACAGGACAGTGTCATCAGCATACAGCAATCTGCACACACGGATATCACCAAGACATAAACCACTATTATCTATTTTGGCATCACGCATGCATGCATCCATAAATATATTAAACAGCCATGGTGACATTACACAACCTTGTCTAACTCCTGCACCAATGGAAAACCATTTTGATAAAACATCATTCACTTGTACACAAGCTCTACTACCAGCATACATGGCTTTTACACTATTAAGTAGATTCCCAGTAACACCATATTCATTCAATACCTTCCACAAAAGTGTCCCATTCACTCGGTAGTAAGCTTTCTCTAAATCTATGATGGCAGTAAAAACTTTCTTCCCAACAGCCAGATACTTTTCAATCATCGTGCGTAATGCAAAAATCTGGTTAGTGCAGCCTTTACCAGGCATAAAACCACTCTGAACATCCCACACTTTCAATGATGTAAGACCCCGTACTTTTTCATTAACTACCTTACCAAACACTTTCCCTGGCACACTCAGTAGGCTAATACCACGATAGTTCTTGCATTCAGTCTGATCACCTTTTCCCTTATACAAGGGAACAATGATAGCATCCTTCCAATCCCGAGGGACCATTCCTAACTCCCAGCATAACTGGCAAATTTCAGTTAACCAGTCTATTATAGAGTCAACACCATATTTCAACATCTCGGCAGTTATGCCATCAACTCCCGGAGCCTTACAATTCTGAAGAGATTTTAGAGCTTTACACACTTCTTCTCTTGAGATCCTTCCTGTGCTTTCATCCCTCATTGTGACATCATCTGCATCTGTCTCAGAATCATCTTTGCTTTCCTGATCTAATAACTCACAGAAGTATTCACCCCATGTGTCACTTAACTCATTGGGCTCCCATATCATTTCCCCAATCTCATTCTTCACACAACTTACAACTTTGTTTCCCCTATTTTTCCTGAGTCTCGTGTACTTCCAGAAGGACTTCCTATCTTTCCAAAAGCCAGTTCATGCCTTTTCACTTTCTCCTTCCTATCTTTTGCCTTACTGAGGCGAACCAGCTTAGCAGCTTCGCGCTTCTTACAGCGATATTCATCCACAGAGATTCTACCTTGCAGCATCCCCAAATAGGCTTCCTTCTGTCTCCTTACTGCCTCTTCAATCTCACTATTCTACCAAGCATCACCTCTATTGGTACCCACTATTGTGGTGCCACAGACCTCTTTAGCAGCAGTGACAACACAGTTCTTAAAACATTCCCACTTTTTTCTACATCCCTTTCACCAGACTTCAGATCCTTCAGTCGTTCCCTGAGTAAGTCAGAATACCGCTGATGATCTTCAAGGAGCCTATCAACCTTTATTCTTTCTATCCTGGGTCTCTTCCTATTCCTTTTCCTCCAACCAACATTAAGTTTCACTCGTGACACTACCAAGTAATGATCAGAACCAACATTTGCACCTTTCATCAGACGG
Organism: Macrothele yani; assembly: GCA_039090855.1. NCBI lineage: Eukaryota > Metazoa > Arthropoda > Arachnida > Araneae > Macrothelidae > Macrothele > Macrothele yani. Next base: position 49,905,879 of record CM077004.1, read on the forward strand.
ATGTCAACAACTAAGTGTTTCAAACGCTGATCGTAGGCAACAAAATCTGTCACACTCTTTTGACCGAGAGTACGATTTTCCCAAGTATATGTGTGGATATACTTGTGGTTGAAAAATGTATTAGATACACACAAACCATTCTCAATGCAGAGTTCAATTAATCTTTCACCATTATCATTCACACAAGGATCATTGAACTTACCCAGAATGTTGTCAGAAAGTGCATTCTGCACACCTACTCTAGCATTGAAATCCCCTGCTATTATGACTTTTTCTTTAGCACCAAACTGGCTCAAAACAGCTTTTAGCTCATTCCAGAAATCTTCCTTCTTATCAGAAGGTTCCGAGTCACAAGGAGCATACATTACAACAATTACAATTCTCTGAAGTTTCACTTTCAAACGAATCCAGAGAATTCTCTCAGTTACGCAACTATAGTGAATCAAGTTGTTCTCATCTTTTCACTTAAAATCACACCTACACCAGCCTGTCTTCTCATATTATCCAATACTCCAGACCACACACTCACTGTGCCATTCACTTCTTCTACCCCAATTTCCTTCTTTTTGGTTTCACTAACATACAGCACATCCAGTCTATACTTATTCATCTCCTCAATCACCTCACTCATCTTGCCATTTATACCTCTTGTATTCCATACACCAATCTTACATTCACTCAGCCGAGATCTCTTTCTCATACGCCGTTTAGAAAGTCCAGGTCGATACCGTGGTGGACTGTCCTTCTCAAGTGTGGTAGGTCCACCATATCCCACACTTGAGTCATTCTTAATATTTCTTTTTGTCTTTTTAATCAGGTAAGTACATTAGTGTGGGGGATTAGCCCACAGCTGATAGTTCCAGTTGGTCATTCAACCTAAGGATTCTGGAACAAAACCCAGTGAGTTGGGGTCTTTTGCCAATGTCACACAGAACTAGCTTGCACCTCTCCAAAATTCACAGAGGCCCTAGTTGCTGTTGTGTGTGCCATTGTTACCACGGAGTGTCCCGAGGAGGCAAACCCATCGCTCACTACGACCAGCCCATATGCCTAATAATATTTCCATTCTTTCCATAAGGCTGCTTCTTTGGCGAGTTAATTTTGAGACAATTAAAGGTGCAGCTGATTGCGAATACGCTTTAATTTTTTTCTTGTTATTGTGTATTGTTTGAACAGTAGACTTCACAAGTCCTAATGCCTTACAAATTTGAACAATTTTCTCACCAGCTTCAATACGACATGAAACTTTTAGTTTAGTTTCTAGTGTGATAGATTTCCGGCTTTTCTTCGTGTTTCCATCATTCTCCGAACTCTAACTTCTCTTTGGTGGCATTTTATGAGGCTAAATTATATATATTTTTTAAACACTAGGGGCTGCGCCTCTAGGGTTTGCTCCTTTCCAGAGTAATGCTCGGACCCTGCAGCCCGATCTCCGAGTATATCACATGAAACAAAAACTGGAAAATTCATATAAATTTCAATTCTTATTGCATGTTTTAAGCAAATAAGGCTTGTTATTCCAAAATTTCAGAGTTTTTTGTACTGTCGTTAATTTTTGGAAGGTCGGACATTTGTCGTTTGAACTTATAGCACTTACTAAATTTACCACTAAGGAAAACAAAAGCAGTCCAAAAAGCATTTCCGTAAACCGTTATGCTAAACTGTTAAGGTGGACGTCAAGTAATTTTGCTTCCTATACTTCCAATGGAAAAACTTTTGTACACATTTCCTTCACAATTATTGTGTTCCCAAGGATGAAAATTTGAACATCGGTTAAAATAACTTCATATTATAACTTGGAATACTTAATATTTTCTAAAACATAACCATAATTATATAAAAAAACAATAACTTTTCCTTTGGTGGTGTTGGAACCAGAAAAAAGATAGGGCGACCTGTTCTTTGATGACGTCAGTAGACAAACAAATGTTGGATTGCATAATTATTATGGTTATGTTTTTAGAAAATATTAAGTATTCCAAGTTATAAAATGAAGCTATTTTAATCAATGTTCAAATTTTCATCCTTGTGAACGCATTAATTGTCCAGAAAAAAGATGGTGCGACCTGCACTTTGATGACGTCAGTAGACAAACAAATGTTGGATTGCATAATTATGGTTATGTTTTAGAAAATATTAAATATTAAGTTTTCTAAGTTATAAAATGAAGCTATTTTAAGCCGCCCGGTGGCGCAGTGGTCTAAGCGATGGCCTCTGATCATTCGTCCGAACGGGGTCCGGGTTCGAATCCCGGTGAGGCATGGATGTTGTGTTTGTCTTACTGCACTGGCTCTCTCCCTTCTCTGGAACCAATGACCCTAAATTAAGGACGGGCGACTGCTTATAGCCCATTGAGTTGCTCACGGTGGTCGTTAAACCTCCAATCAAAAAAAAAAAAAAAAAAAGCTATTTTAATCAATGTTCAAATTTTCATCCTTGGGAACGCATTAATTGTGAAGAAAATGTGAACAGAAGTTTTTCTATTGGAAGTATAGGAAGCAAAATTACTTGACGTCCACCTTAAACAACTGAGATAGCTTTACCAACAAAACATATGCATAACAAATTCTCTGCGTCACCATGGCAGCAGGCCACAGGACCAGAACGTTCCTCTGTAGTTATTGTGAAGACAGATAAGCCGTTCGTTTCTTTCCTTTGCATCTTTAAAAAATGCTTTAAAATCAAAAAATGACTTTTTCTTTAAAACATGTTTGTAAAAAAGGGACGATATTTTTAAGTTTATGCTGTAAAAATTGCAATGCGTTATGATTTATAGTTAGCCATATATCCATTTTTTTAAATGGATCCCATCGCGAAATAGAGAATTTTGTGAAATTTAGAAATTTAATTTATCGTAAACTAAAACGAAATTAAAAAAAAGGGCGACGAGGTGCAAAAACTTGGTCATGGCACTACATGTCTACAAAGTTTTGTGGTTCTGTTGCTGTTAGTGTGTCCGGAATGCAACCTGATAGCACTTCTTTGCTTACCTTAACTTTGAAATAGAATAGCTCTTGAAGTATCACCTGAATCAGGAAACAGTTTATTTCAGCGTGTTCTCCAAACAATTCTCTACAAATGATGTAAATTTCATATTTTTGTATTCAATACATTTTGCGCTGCGAGCTAGGAAAGAAGGAATGTCACGAAATTTCTAAAACAGTAGCAGCAGCAGCGGTGGCAGTTACTTTTTTTTAGAATAGAGAGACATACATGTACGGAATTACAGTCGCTCGCACTGTCTTTGTCTCTGACAAACTGACTCCTACTCCCAGCTGTTCATACAAGCGTCCTACCTTAACTTGTTCTCTCTCGCATCTCTGAACTACTCTTTCACACACTCTATCTTTGTCGCGAATTGTCCGCCAAACTGACTTCCTACCTGAGCCTAACAAAACCCTGACATCCTACTCTGGCGCCTATGAGCTGCTTCGCTGCCTGTTTACATGGGAAATAGGGTTCGTACATAGCAAAAATGTATGTCCTAGTGAACTAGAAATATTATTTTAAACATAACACAAGCACAGACCAAAGCACGTCCTTCCACAATAAAAAGCATAAGTCACACTTAATGGTTATGAAAAAAGATTAAATTAACATCTGAGTAACATTTTTTTTTTTTTTTAAACTACGTACATCTCAAACGCTTTTACGATTTTTTTTTTTGGCCATATATCGCATTTTTTTGGGCCATAAATTGAAACTGAGCCATGATTTAAAAAGGCTGTTATAGCGAAAAGCCGTATGTGTGTACATACATATATCAGTGTGTGTGTACATACATATATATATATATAGAGAGAGAGAGAGAGAGAGAGAGAGAGAGAGAGAGAGCAGACTACCAATGGACAACCAAAATTTGAGACTGGATTCCAAAGGACAGGAAAAGACCCAAAAGAAGACCATGTGGGAGATGGGTGGATAAAATTTGAAAGCATTTGGGAGTGACATGGAGGAAACTGGCCCAAGACAAATAAAACGTTGTGGAAGAAACTTGGGGAAACCATCCAGCATTGTATTGATAATGGTTGACAATGATGATGATGATATATAAGCAAGGGGAAGTCAGAAGATAACTTGTAACTTTGTAACTTTAGTCAGAAAGTAACTTTGTAACTTTTCCTAAGAGTGCTGCATGTATTGAAAATATTTTTTGCTGACATGTAACTTGACATGTTCTGTTTTAGGTGGCTGCAGCTGGTTGAATGGACAAAGAAAGAAGCCCGAGGAGTCATTTGCTTCTTGTGGGCAAAAGGGATGCCACCACCTATTGAAATTCCCTGTGAAATTCAAGCTGCTTTTGGCCTGAATGTGATGACAGTGCAGCTTGATGTTCATGGCGAATTTCAATAGGCTGCATCCCTTTTGCCCACCAGAAGCGAATGACTCCTCTGACTTCTTCCTTTGTCCATTCAACCAGTACAGTAGCCATTTTGAATCAATGTAGTTAAAGAACATAATGTCTCTGGGGCTTCAAACTGTAACCACCTAAAACTGAACATGTCAAGTTACACATCAGCAAAAAACATTTTCAATACATGCAGTACTTTTAAAGTTCTTCAATAGGGAAAGTTACTTTCTGACTTCCCCTAGTATATATATGTATACAGTAAAAGTCTGATATTATGAGAGTTGCAAAAATCGGAAAAATTATTGTTACAAGGGACTTCTTGTTATAGCTGGATCATACAAATACTACGTACACGTACATACTACATAACACATAAAAATAACAGTACTACATAAAAGAAAAGTAATCAAAACAATACATATTACCTACCTGATGTTTGTTTTTATTTTGGATTGGGATATTTACAAAAAATAGGAATCAAGGTACTTTTGTTTCCTCCTTGACATTGATGATTGTAACACGTAACTCTCGACTTCGTGGAAAATTGCCATTTCTTCAATAGGTGCATTTGATGCACTATAAAATTGCCCCATTGTGTTTAAAGCTTGCATGAGTTTTGATTGAGATGGTACGCCTTCATTTCTATCCTCTTCATCATACTGATCTTTTTCTGACCTTCCTTTTTCAGATTCCATGATTTCTGTATCAGACATGTCATTCCAGGGTACTACATCTGTGTCAGCATTAACATAGTCTTGAAAGCTAAATGTCAATCCCATGTTTTTGGCAATGATGCTCCATCCATCTGCTTCCTGTTCTGCAGGTTCATCTGCAACAATTTTCTTATTCAAATCATCTTTGGTAATAAAGCCAGCAGGTCTAAAGCCTGCTTTGATGTGCTTTCATGGCAGTTCATTCCATGCCATTGCAAGAGCTTTAATGGCCTCAAATACATTCCATTTCATTGGTTTATCATCCGTTGTCATCAGCCTGATAGCATCATTTACCAGAATGGTCCAATATTTTTGCTTTATCAGTTTAAGAGGTTGAAGTACACTAGTGCAGTTAGGTAGCAATAATATCAGTTCAATGTTATCCAATTGAACATCTTTGGGACTTGGATGTGCAGGACAAATATCAATGAATAGCGCTATTTTTCTGTTTTCAATTCCAACTTGAATGTCGAAAGCCTTAAATGTTCTTTACTGCATTTTCCTCCTTTATATGGATTGCCTTTTACCAGTTCTGTCTGGCAACATGTTATAGAACAACTGCATTGTAATTGTAAATAAATCTGCATTGTAAATGTCTTTTGCATTGTATCGAGTTAGAATTTCTGAAAGGATAGGGAACCAGCCCTGAACTGCTTGTGTGCTAACAGAAGCTGATTCTGGAAATATTTTTTGCATAGAAATTCCTTTTCTAGTTTTAAATCAGTTTATCCAACCATCCAAACAACTAAATTCTCGATCTTAATTTCAGCTCTCAATTCATCATTATCTTTAGCTTTAATCATTGATCCACTTACAGGAATGTTTTTGGCTCGATTATGGCAAAACCACATAAACAATGCTTTCTTCAATTCCTTATGTTCACCACTTTGGAACTTCATGAATTTTGCCGACACATTATTCTACAGAGCCACCTCTTTGATCTTCTGTTTGCTCTTTAAAATTATAAACAGCATTGATAAAGCAAGACAAATTTTTCTCATGATCTCACTATTCAGCTTCAAATTTTTCTCACATTAATACAAAACTTTTAGCTTTCTTTCCTTTTATTCTCCATTTAGAGAAAGAAAATGCGTGACATATAGACAAAAAAAAAAATGTTTTGACTACCCACCATTGTGGTGACCAGTGGAAGAAAGAGGGGAGACAGCATCCAAACAGCCAAGCAGGCTAACCACAGATGAGTCATCTCTGTGTACAGCTGTAGGCATTTATATCCCCACCACTTCCTGAAATTTCAGGGAAAGAATTTGTTGGAAATCTTTGATACACGATCTTTCCTATCCTTAGATTTACAACTCTTAATACATGAAGATCTTTCCTATCTTTAAAATTAATAAATTGACGGTGCATTTTGAATATCTCATAACAGCAGGATTCTTTATAAGCCGCACTCATAATATCATACTTTTACTGCATATATATGGAGGTGCTAATTATAGATTCAGTAGATGGGCAAATCACAAAAAAAAAGATATGATTATTTTGTGGATGCTTTTCAACTTGCCTTCATACTGTTCTTTTTTTTTTTTTTTATACATAATTGTGATATTTATAGATCAGATTCATCTTTACTACTTTAATTTTTATATAGGTTCAAGAAAAATGATGGTGACAATCAATGGTGCTCTTAAAGATTGAGTGCTCATGAAAAGCCATATTTTTGAACTTTCATTTTTATGCAAGTACTCCAGAATTCATGCAATGTGATGAATTTGTTGCATTGAAAATCTCTTTGTGACACCTGGCTGACCACTTGCAGAGTGGAGGGACCTTTCACACTACTGTGAACCCAACCGAACGCTGCTTTAATATGGCTGCCAACATTTTCCAGCTTGGCAGTGTCTAGTCTTCGTATTCCAAACCCATTTCAATGGGCATCTTCTTCAGGTCCTTGGTAAAAATATTTAGCTCATTGATGTGTAAATGAGACCTTTCCCACCTGTCTTTTCATGAATATCTTGCTCAAGAGTTAATGCTTGTGTAATTAAATCCAAAACTTTTTACTGGTGAACTTGCAATAATTTCATATTTATGTGTTGTAATAGTGATACTGTGATGTTGCATGTTCTTTATGTCTTGCTGTCATTTTTTGTCTGCTGGAGCATTCTTTTGTAACTAAAAACTTGTGATAAAAAATATGTTGTTCTCACTTTGTAGCTCCTAATTAAAATGGAGGTATATTCTGATTTCAGAAATATATGTTTATTGTTATACAAAGGATTTCTGCAAATGTGAATCCATTATTTTGTTCTTATCATAAACCAAGTTAGAAATTTCACAGCAGAGTGATGTTCTTCAGTTCTTAAAATATTATATTCTGAATTTTCTGAGATGAGTTTTTGTTATTTACCTTTCTTAAGGTTGTATAGCCATGTAATATCCTTTTTCTTTTAATTATTTTTGTTTTTTTATCTCTGTATAAGTAAGGTGGAGATTTTCTTAGCTTGTTGTGTGACTTCGTGACTTTTTTTTTCATCTGGAGATTTTTATGTTTTCATTTTTTATTTTACCCCCCCCCCCCCTTTCCTTTAATTTCTCAGTTTTTGTAGCACCTTTTTTCTTTTAATTTCATTTTATGTGTAGCTTCTTTAGTTTAACTCTTTTGTTTCTGCAGTTTGTACCCCTGTCTTACCCTTTTCTCTTTTTGGTTCACTTTTATTTAGGCATAGAAAATTGGCCATAGAGACTGATTTTTACTGCTCAATAAGCACATTAAAACTGTAAATTTTATGGCATCTCTGAAAGGTATAAAAATCGAAATTCTGTGATGTGTTTCATGAAAACTGAAAAATTCAAACATATCTGTATTATCAAAAAAGTTTTTTATAGGTTTTCTTTGATCATTTGCATAGCACCAGGAAAATTTTATGCTGAAGTCTGATATCCTATTTTGGAAATGACATGTAAGAAATAAGATAGATTATAGTATTTTTCTTATTCTAAGCAGTGTGTGTGTACCCCCATGATATCAGTTTTAATGTTTTTTAATGATTGATTTTTAAGATCTAGGTGGTATTATAAATTATATTTTAAGGTACTGTTTATGCATTTAGTCACTTCCATTTGTTTCACACTGCTCATTTTAGGAGGTAGTATTAATTTTCAGCATTTTCTGTGAAAATACATCACTCTTACATCTTTATTGATAGTTTATTTCTTTATAAATTCTTAAAGGCCTTATATCATTGTTGTTTATCAGTTAATTTATCTTATTTTCTTTTCCAGCTTGGCAGTGTATTTTGTTTTGCTTTTTAAAGGGAAGACAAAAGTAACATAGTGCATTTTTACTACTAGTTGAGAATTTTTTTTTTGTTATGTGTCATATTTTGGCAGGATGAGTTTTATAAATTTTAAGCTACAGGCTAGAACAACCTGGTATTTGATGCTACTTATCAACTTTTTTTAGTATTGAACTGCATATTTAAAGATTTTGAAATATTAAAAAGCCATTCTTTTGATATTAAAATTTGGTTATTTGTTTTTCAATGTATATATCTGCTTATTCACAGTATTATTAAACTATGTATATATCTACTTATTTGCCATACAGTATTATACCTTTGATTGATGAGGCATCAGCCTGCTCCATCCATGTGCAGACTCTGCAAGGTTTGATGGAACTCTCTCTTCATTACAGTATTATAAATCAAGCATTTTGAATGTTTTGTGGCTTTTTATTTGTAAAATCCCAATAAATTTTGGCATTTCATTGATGTAGTTGATACCTTTTGCAAATGCTCTCTTCCATGTACTGACAACATTTTTTGAGCATTATAGCTCATGTTTTGCCTTTAAAATTTATCTTATGAGTAATACTTCTAGTGCCATGACAGGTGGGAAGATTTTTGAAACAGAACTTATTGATTAGATATTCCAGACCAGTTCAACCTATTTCCAGGACACTTTCGAATACATAGTATTATAATATAGTATTGTACTGCACATGGTAAGACTCCATTTTAGCCTTTGTTAACCATGTAGAGATATATTCTTGTAGAATGTACTAGAGTTTAAAAAATGCAGCACACCCATTACATGTTATGATAGCACATTTTTTGCTTTAGCAAGCAATATGTGGTGTTTTAAATTCCCATTTATAAATTAAACAGAATAAATCCAAAATATTCTTGAATATAAAATAGCTTTTATTCTCTTGAGAGTGCTTGATAGCTACACTGCTGATGCAAGCACAAAAGACATAGGATTAGTGAAATCTTCAAGTAGTATTTAGTGAAGTACATTTCATTTAGATAAAAAATAAGTATAGTATTTTCCAAGGGGGCTTATTAATGCTGCCAGCCTCAATGACTGCATTATTCCTTCCAGCTGCAACTTGTTGCTTCTCATGCCATTGTGTATACTAATCAAAGTTTACCATTGTGTTTTGCTCCTCTTGGTTTTAACCCCAGAAAAGTGTAATGTTTTGTCTTAAATAATTTATATAGTTCAAAAGAGTCAGAGGGTAAACAAAAATATGTGCTACAGTTGGACTTACGTTGGTTTCTAGAAGTTTCTACCTTAGCATTATAAAATTCACAGTTGGGATTTGAAATTGGAAATTTAAGTTATCCAAATCCCAGTGTTTTAAATATATTAAAAATTCACAATAAGGAAGATCAAAACTTGGAAGGTCACAAAGCAACTTTGTTTTTAAGTGAGAAGGAGTAGAAAGGCTTTTCACAAAACAAATATGAGGATGATAAAACTTTTGCACTTTATTACTTTTAATTGCATAATTTTCATAAAACATAGAAAATAATTTAGGCTCCCTACTGGCAATATTCACAAGATTAAGTTCTTGGAATTCAATCTTCTATGTATGTATGTCCACAGAAAGGTCCAAGTAAAAAGAATCATGTTAGGTATGTCCAAACAACAAGTGTTGGATTCAGAAAGATTTCAGTGTTTTCCTTATTGATGTACTTACTTACAATAAGAATAATATTCTCTTCATAACCCTGTCTATACAACTAGAGGATTAGTTATGGGCTATATAGATAACATAATCTGTTTTATTCATTGTAGAATAATGTAACAGAAAAAAGATGTCAAAAAAAAAAAAGAGAAAGAAATTTCCTGTGCCACTGTCTTCCATTATATACTCTTTCCAATAGCTGTGCTTCCTCATATAAAAAAATCTCTGTATCTCTTTCTTCAGTTACATATTCTTGCAAATAGGTGTGCTTCACCAGATTAAGACAGTGTAAACCATGATGCTTCTTAGTAAAAAAAGTAGCAATGTGGGGAAAACACTAAAAATCTTTCTGAATTTCATAACTTATAATCTGGATGCATTCTACCATGTAAGGATTACTTGAAAATATTTTTTTACATTGGACAAAGGTGAGCATTTCCTGACATAGGTTCCAGAGTGCCTATTAGATTTGGTGTGAGAAAGATTAGTGTGTAAGTGGAAAGTGAATTAATTTTCACTGTTTTGTAAAAATTGTGTAGCAACCAAAAGCATCAGTGAAAAGCTTCAGCAGCATTACTACACTATGCATCTTTATGAAATGACAAAGTTTTCTTGTAACTGATAAAATTATCAGGAAAGAGCTCAAGATATTTTTTTTTATATACTTTCTAAAAGTATTAATTGTATCACACCTTGAAATCGGATAAAGTAGGTGATAGGTTGCAGTTATTTGGTTGTGATGATTGTTGAGGCAAGAGATCTTGGTCAGAAATTAGGTAACATAATCATCAAAGCAGGTAGAGTCCTTTGTAAGTTGTATAAAACTTTTATCCAGAAAAATTTGGCTGAAAAACAAAACTGCCTGTGTGAAAAGTTTATTTAGGCTTAGCTGCTTTTATGTCAGTAAGATCTGGGTGCAAAGGAAATTGTTCTGTAGAAGGTAAGAAGAAACTGCAAAATGTAAGTAGCAGAAAGAATATGAGAAAAATAGGTGGATTCAATATTAGAACATGTTCTTCAATTGAAGAAAATGTTAATGGAGACTGTTGAGGTGATTCAGTATTAGAACATTTTCTTCAATAGAAGAAAATGTTAATGGACACTGACGAGGTAGTTCAGAATTGTGTGTTTTATGGATGATGAAAAGATTATCTACACAAGTGCTGGTTGTGTGGTATGAGGCTAAAGACCAAGCAACACGGCTTAGAAAGAAGTAGATTTAAAGGTATTAAATCAACGATAGAAGAAATGGACAATGTCATTGCTCTGTCCACATTATTTTATAAACTACGCATAGAAACTGAAAAATTGTGTTCCGACACCACTGGGATCGAGCTCCAGATCTCTCGATAACTATATTGTTCACACTGAAGCGTAAATGCGAACACACACTACTAGTTATCGAGAGATCTGGGGTTCGATCCCAGTGGTGTCAGAACACAATTTTTCAGTAGCTATGCGTTGTTCATAAAATAACGTTGACAGAGCAATGACATCATCCATTTACATTATCTCCACGTATTTGTTATATATTCATGATAGAAGAAATTTATCTTAGAGGGAGAAAATTCAGGTAATGAGAAGAAAGAAATGGTATTGCAAATTACTTTTTGAATGGTTTGTCGCAACAGCTAGCTTGAATGCCACATTAAGATGCTGATGATATGTTGAATTCTACAAAGAAGTTAACTGGCAATGGCAGATGATATACATTGCCCCATTTTTGCATTTGTAACAATGCGTGAACCACAAATTATGGGATGGAAATCATGACAGATGTAGTATTGCATACAAATAGTTAGTTTATCACAACTATATGGCCTCTAATTGTGAGCAACTATGCATTTAAGGAAGATCTCTCTTGCAGCTTCATGCATGTGCACATGGGCACCAACCCTTGTCAGACAGAAATCATAATAAAAAATACATGTAGGGGAGAGTGGGGTAAAATGTTACAAGTTTAAGTTGTTACAAGTGCTTTAATATATCTAAACAAATCCTCAGAGGGAGCTAACTATAGGCAAAGTTAAAAGATATCCTCAACGGTAGTGAACTTTTATTTTCAAAACACTGGTTTTTGCCTTATGCTGAAAATCCCCAAAATAGTACTCAAATAATAATACTCCTTATACTCCCAAACCATTGAGCCACCTAGGTATAAAAAAAATTATAAAAAAATCTGTTGGTGCCCCTGCATGTGCAGTGTCTACTTTGCAACTGGTAAAATAATCAGTCAAAATTTTAAGTACAGAAGAAACCAGTGGTGATGTGGTAGATATAATTTTGGATATATCAGAATGAATTTGAGAAAGTGATTGTGTGCACCCATGTTAATGGCAGCTTGTACATATCAAGTGTTCAACTGTGTAATTCCAAAAAAAAAAAAAAAAAAAAAAAAAAAAAAACAACCAAGGGATGTTTAATTGCTGAATGCCAGATAGTTTTAATTATTATTTCTTCATGAAAAGCACCATATTTGGAAAGCTTCTTGTTCACTCAATAATTGGAGGAAACCTATCATAGTGAAGCATTTTAGTTTTAGTCATCAAAACTTTCAAATTTTGGTACTTAACTGAATGAGAAGCATAACATTTTTTTTTTTTTTAATTTTGTACCTGAATATATGTTTGGGTAGTGAAATATTTTCATTTGTAGTGCTGTTCTACAGTATGAGTTCTAATTTAGCCAGTGTGTGTTGTATTTTTCATTTTCATTTAATGCTGCTCTGGCCAAATCATTGCAGGGTGCCCAAAATGAGAGGTGCATAAATACTAAAATGCTTCACCATTTACTGTGCACAAAAATATCTAGTGAATGTACGTTTGATTTTTCATTGTTGTTAAAAAACATCTTCCAGACAGAGACTTTGAAAGATGATTAAAGTTTGTCGAGAGTTGAACCAGAGGTTTGTCACTGTCCACTGGTAATGCAATTAGAATGGAAGCAATGAGGATTAAAATTTGCTGATGTCAGTGTTGAATATGAATTGCATAATTAATGTACATAAACACATGTTGTAAAAACAGTAAGGGTAGCATTTTAAATTTCTTATACAATGTACAGCAGAAGAGATTACTGACAAATTGCCACAGGAGTTCATAAAGCACTGGACAATCATCAATCAAATAAAATTAATATAGACACATAAAACACAGAATACAATTTACCTAAATTTAGTTATCATACATGTTGAGGTAATTTTTTTTTACTTAGCAGTTCTTACTGCCGTCTCATGAAAGTTTATTGCTGCTAGTTGAATCAAGGTCAAGCCATGTGCTGCATGTGATTTAACCTAAAATGTCTTCCAGAATATTGTACTGGAAATGTGGTGTCAGAGTCAGAATGATATGTCTGATTAGCAGTACTGAAGTACCTGTAAGTATTACAACAACTCAATTTCAAGAACTTTGATTTTCAATCATATTTGTCAATTTGTAGTGAAGGTGTTTAGAGATTGTAGAGAAACCACTCTACAGCTTTGGACACTTCAAGTTTAATAGTGATGTACAAGATCATATGTAGTTCTAGTAGCTGAAAAAATTGTGCAAAATGCAGTACAATACTTTTGCTAGAGTGGAATAGGGATTTCAATATTTTGGCAGGTGCATCTTTTCTCCCCCCTCTTAAAACCATTGTAAAACCAAGAAAGCCACCTTGGTGGCTAAATGGTCAGAAGTGTATGTTTCTGTCTAGTTATCCAAGCTGGGCAGATTCAAGTCCTATATGAGGCATTGGTGGCTCTTTCCCTGCACTGGCTCTTTTCCTTTTGAGGAACCAGTTTCTCTGAATTAGGAATGGATGACCGCTTATAGCATGTGGTGGTTGTTAAACCCCAAAACAATAAAAAGAAGGAGGGTGGAGAAGGAAAAATTGTTTTAAAGATTTTAATATTTGTCTGGTATATGGCTAATATTATTTTAAGTGTACTGCAAGAAAATACAAAACAGTTTTGTAATACAAGTGCTAGAAACTGGCATTTGACTATAAGTGGGGAATTAATTGACAACACTCTTCTGGTGTGTGCAAAATATCATTGACATTATTAACAATGAAGCCTTTACAATATTTGATGATGGATTTTTGCAAGATTGTCATCACATCACATCACTCCCTGCCATCTAGAGTTTGTTGTTCTGCTCCCACCATATGCTGTAGCACTCTAGGGAAATTCTCTGTAAAACATAAAATATTTTAACATCTTACTCCTGAGATATTAAAATATTTTTCTGTCTAATTCATTTTGTAGTAAATAATCAGTAGCGGTTCTAGATAAAAAAAAAATTGGGGGGGGGGGGGCACAGTTCCTGCATGTGCCCATAATTAATCAAAATTAGGCTAAAATATACTCTTCATATAATATGAATATATATATTAATAATATATCTACCAAATTGATACAAAAAATAAAAAGCAGCCAGAATCTGCAAAAATACATTAAAAGTTCAAGAGTGTTCCAAATAATGTGCCAAGCAGCAAGAAATAATGGAAGCTCAATATATTTCACAAAAACTCAACCAACACCAATTAATGAAGTCCGAACAAACCAACATATAACACTGAAACTCTTGTTGCACTTAAATGTGGTACAAATTCCTTACTCTGGGCTGAATAAAGCATAAAATCTGAAAAAATGAAAATTAAATAATAAAACTCACCTCAGTACAGCTGAATCATAATACCAAAGCTAGCACTCTTCTTAGTAACAGAATGTATACCTCTATCCGAAATGCAAATATACAGAAACGGTTGAATATGAACAGTTCTCTTCAGGGAAGCACCTGTTCACCTAGTGACTTTTTGAATGGGACAATAGTCTGACTGTGGTCCAAAAGACCGTCCCAGTCAGGCTATTGTCACACCCAGTCAGACTATTGTCACACTATTGTACTATGGTCAAACTATTGTCCTATTCAAATGGGACAATAGTTGGACCTCAGTCAGACTATTGTCCCATTTGAAAGGTCACTAGGTGAACAAGTGCTTTCCCGAAAAGAACTGTTCATAGTCAACTGTTTCTGTATATTTGTATCTCGAATGGCGGTATACATTCTATTACTATGAAGAGTGCTGGCTTTGATGTTATGATTCAGCTGTACCGAGGTGAGTTTTATTATTTACTTTCCATTTTTCGGATTTTATGCTTTATTCAGCCCAGAGTAAGGAATTTGCACCACATTTAAGTGCTACAAGAGTTTCAGTGTTATATGTTGGTTTGTTCGGACTTCGTTAGTTGGTATTGGTTGAGTTATAGTGAAATATATATATATATAATATTGATGAAGTTATGGTTGATCTTAGGCACAATTAGTGGTAATTTTGCAGAATTCTGCCTCTGTTTTGCAATTATAACTTGGCATTGGTAATCTTCATAAAATTTCATCCTCCTGCTATCTGCACTTATCACACTGGGACACCACAGGAAACTGAAAAGAAAGAGATTTAATTTTTCTAAATATGTTTGTTCTTAAGCTGCATGCATATGTGTGTATTTTTTATATGTTTCTGTGAAGCCATTAAAAAAATTTACACCTTTTTGGTTCATTGTAGAATTTCAGTTATTCTTTGTGAAATTTTTCTGGGTTGAGAAACAAAAGGGGCAAAACTTTTAAGTAGGGATAATTTTCCCTTTTAGTGACTAATTGTTATTGTACTGTATACATTTCATATCTTGCATTGTATATTTATTCCATAAGAATTCTATTTATGTATATGTATATATATTTAATGTACATACATTGCATCTCATGCTACTTGGCACATTTTTGCTTATTTTTGAGATAAATGAGTTTTGTGATTTTGGGGTGATGAAAGTTAATGATAACAACAAAGTTGTGGTGCACTGTTCTGTGTACTTTGTGTGACATTTTGAGAGTAATGGATTTCTTGATAGACCCTAGTCTTCATTTTTTTTTCTCTCTGTCCATCAGTTTGCATAAATATTCTTAGAACTGTTTGTTGTAGATCATAGATGTGTTTAAATGCTATTAAAAAATAAACAGCTGCAGTATGCAGTTATTTTTATTCTATGTGGTGTGCATGTCCATTGTCATTTCACATGTTCAAATGTCAGTTGTTCTAGTTTTTGAACTTTATCAGGGAGAGCATCTTTCTATGATTAAAACAATAAAAAAAGATTAAAAACTGTGACTTTTCTTTCATTTGCTTGCAACTATTGAAATTCAAATGTGTTGGTAATTATTTACAAAGCAAGGTATCATTTTATAGCAATGTAGCTTAAAGCAGTTATGTTCAAGCAGCACATAAGTTCAAATCAGTCAGAATTATGCACTGAATTGCTTGTGGTTTACTGTTCTTCCATGTAACAACTCCTTAGAAAACATGAAAGTTACATCGCCCTGGAGTGGGAATCGAACCATCATCTCACGATTTCTGTGCAGCGATGTAATTTTCAAGTTTTCTGAGGAGTCATTACATGGAATACCAATAAACCACAAGCGATTTGGTGCATAATTCTGATTGATATGAATTTATGTGCTGCTTGAACATAATTGCTTTGAATATATACCCATGCATTTCTGAGGAAATATTTCTTCATCAAATTATATATGCAATGTGGCTTGCTGTAGGAATGGCAGAATTACAAGATAAGAATACCAACAAACAGGGATATTTTCACAGTAGCTAAATATAATTAGTTTTGTATTTGCAGAATGTTTTTACTGGGTATTTATGCACTTAAAAAAACCACATGCACAACCACTATTGAACATACATCATGTTCTGCTTCTTCAGTGCTATTGAAGTTTGATAAAATAAAAATACCGACAGTATCTAAATTTAATTTGATTTTATATTGTAAAATGATTTTATTACAAAAAAGAGAACTCAAGAAATACAACATGTTCATTGCTGCCACTGAACTTTGTGTTTGGCCACTTCAAACAAAAATCTCACAGCTATGGCATGTCCGCTAAGAGATTGGTGTTTATTGATGTGGACCAATGAGTTAGTAATCTGCTGTTTGAATCAGTAGATAATACTGTATGAATAATGGATGCTGTACATTAATTGCATTGGAACTGTGAATCCAGAAATTGCCTATGAAATTGGCTGATGATATCATCTCTTCGTTGGTAAATGGCTTGTGGATTTTGTTTGTGATAAATCACTGGTGGTATCAGATATCATGTTAGTTTACATGGCAGTAAATTCAGGTTGGAAATTTTCAAATTTCCTCAGTATTATATTCTGGCCATCATAATTTCTGAGTATAAGCCTTTGCATCTAGTAGTTCACATTCTATGTTGCAGCAGTGACTATCACTGTGGCTGTTTGCATTGAAGATTTAAAATTGTGGGTTGGCAGTGTTATTCAAAGACTTTTGAAGATTTATTTTGTGTCTTTCAAAGATTTATATGGTCCTTTGAAGATTTATTATTGGCACTTAATAAAATGTAACAATGTCCACGGAATATTCTTTATTTACTTTTACATTGTGGGCTTATAGTATGGAATAATGGATAGAGATCTCTTGTACTTTTTAGCCATCTGAAGATCTAATCAGGCTTGTACATATGTTTTTGTTGAACAACTCAGATTACAAAGAGCCAGAAGACCAGAGATACATACTACTAAATGCCACCATATATGGTGTGTGTATATATACATATATACACTGCTACACACATAAAAATTGGAAAGGGAGTGAGACAAGGTGACACCATATCTCCGAAGCTCTTTAATGCTACATTGGAAAATGTCTTTCAATCACTGAACTGGGAAAACAAAGGGATAAAGATTAATGGAGATTATCTAACCCACCTTCGTTTTGCTGATGACGTAGTCATTTTTGCAACTACCCCATCAGAGCTGCAGAGTATGATCCAGGAACTTGCTGACAAGAGTAAAGAAGTGGGATTAAAAATGAACTTTCAGAAGACAAAAGTGATGTTCAATGCTTTTACAAGAAATGAAGATTTATCGATTGATGGAGAAAAACTGGAGATAACAGATACGTATGTTTATCTTGGACAGCAGATATCAAGTGAGGGTCACATTGATGAAGAAATTAATCGGCGTACAAAACTTGCCTGGAGAGCTTTTGGAAGAAACAGCATAATTTTCAAGAGCAATATGCCATTATGTCTTAAAAGAAAAGTGTTGGATCAATGCATCCTTCCAGTGCTTACGTATGGTGCAGAGACGTGGACCTTAACTAAAAGAGACATACAAAGGCTGCAGACAACTCAAAGCAGCATGGAGAGGTGCATGCTTGGTATAACCAGGAGAGATAAGAAGAGGAACTCGTGGATCCGAAAAATGACGAGAGTGGAAGACATCATGATCAGAGTTAAATCCCTGAAATGGCAATGGGCTGGACATACTGCCAGAAGGACAGACCATAGATGGACAGCCGAAATTTTAGATTGGATTCCAAGGGACAGGAAAAGACCCAGAAAAAGACCACATGGGAGATGGGTGGATGAAATTCGTAAATATGCGGGAGTGACATGGAGGAGACTGGCACAAGACAGACCGTTGTGGAGGAAACTTGGGGAGACCTTCGTCCAGCAGTGGATTGATAATGGTTGACAATGATGATGATGATGATGATACACTGCTAAAAAAATTAGGGGATATTGCAATGTGTGAAAAAGTGATAAGCTGCATGTCTGTGATAAAAGGTCAACCTCTGAGCAGCGCATGTCAACAACAAGAAGAGGATCAGAACATACGAGCAACACTGACAGATTTACACAATTTACAAAAGTGCACATCAGACTTGCTATGCATGCTCAGTCATTCTCATTTAGCACGAAGTTGCAAGTGTGTTTAAGTTGAACAATATTTCATCAAGTGTGATTTACCAGAATCTGCAGCCTGGAGAGCAATCACAAGTCTGTAAGCCGGCCAGACCCAAGAGATAGTGGCAGAAGTAGATGGATTAGCTCAAAATATCATCAATAGACTGTATAGGCATTTACAGATTACCAAAACACTACAAAAACTAAGGTAGGGTTGGCTAGCATCAACAACAGGACAAGACTGGTATCTGAATTTACTGGCTCATATGAGCCACTGATGAAGTGCAACTGAACTACCATGCCTGTTTTCTGTGGCCATAGGAAAACATTGACAAAAGTCACCGTACACCTAGAAGAGAAACACAACAAAGCATTTATTTAAATACATTAGTACGGTGTCGGTCCACCTTTGGCCTTAATGCATGCACTGACCCTTCGAGACATGCTTTCAACAAGGTTTTGGAACACAGCAATAGGTATGCTCTTCCATTCAATACATAATGCTGCCACTAACTGTTGCTTAGTAGTAGGCCTTGGTTCTAAACTTCTTATGCAGCATTCTAATTCATCCCATAGGTGGTGCTCTATGGGATTAAAATCACTGCTCTGTGCTGGCCAGTCCACACACGATATGGAATTATCATCACACCATGCCATAACAATCCTTGCTTTATGGTTTGGTGCAATATCCTGCTGGTACCAACAAGGATCAGTTCCATAGTATTGCCACAGAGTTGGTAGGGCATAATTGTCCAGAATATCAAGGTAGACGTACTGGTTAACAGGTTTATCCATGATAACCAGTGGGCCAGGACCACACGAGTACACTGCCAGCTCAAAACTTGACCATAGGAACAGTACACTGTGGCAAATAGCGTTCCCCTAGCTGTCACCATACCCACACATGGCCATCAGACTAATGGATCGTGTATCTGGATTCATATGTCCATCGGACCCGTTTCCATTGATCTACAGTCCACGATAAATGTTATTTACACCATACTAAACGTCAAGTAGCATTCTGAGTGGAAATGTGAAAGGCTTTTGAGCCTTTGCATGACCGCAGTAACCCACGGAATGAAGTTTTCTGCAAATGGTACGTGTGCATACCGAGGTTCCAGCATTTTTACTCACCTGTACACTGAGGTCTTGTGCAGTACTCCGTCGATTAGCTGTTACAACTCTCCTGAGGCTTTGATGTCCTTTATCACTGATTTTCTTTGGTCTGACAGTATGTTTTGCTGCTTCAGGTGTGCCATGTGTCTTCCACTTATTCCAAAACAGTTGACTTGGGTATGTTTAAATGCCTCTCAGTTTCTCTTATGGACAACCGACTAAAATAACACCCAACAATCTTTCCTTTCTCAAAGTCAGTTCTCTACCTCCGCAACATTTTCACTGAACCTCACAGTGTGATATGATCGCTGTCAGCTGCAGGCTCGTTTGTATACCATTTGCAGCTGTACTGCGCATCTTAACAACACAGCGGATCCATTCATTCGCTTTTGAAAGGGGGGGTGTCCAGTGACTTTTTTCAATGTAGTGTATATCCACATAGATCATATACAGTTGGCTCCACCAAAGAGGACTGTATGCATGCCCCTCTCTGCAAATCACCAACAGTCTCACTCAAAGTGGGCTGAAGAGTATTGTGGTTGGGACAGCAAACAGTCAGGCTCCATTTTTATCACTGATGAGTCAGTTCAGTCTGCAGTCTGATAATACTAGTTAACAAGGTTTTTGCCACATGGATGGAAATATGTGTTTACAGTCAACTTTTATGTGTTGATAATGAATATGGCCTTCCAAATGAGCCATCACGCACCATTTTGAAAAAAATGGAAAATAATGTTACAAAAGCCGAAAATCCAAAGATTTACATAACTTTGTTATCAGCCCAAAAGCCTCCGCTAGAAGTGCTTCTCAGTGTATTGACAACTTTTTCCCGTGCTCATTTTCACTTTATGATCAATTTTATGGTGGGACTTAAGGGAATCGTGAGTCATTCTTCTCTGTGCTGTGTGCACATGTGCCTTTGTTTACATTCAGGATTTCCCCTCCATTGACTTATCGTTTGCAGGCGACAGGTGGCTGAGAGGGTTTTGTTTTGTAGTGAAATGTGTTCTATAGATTCAGTTGAAGAGATTTTGTGCTGGTGACGCATTGCAGTGACCGTTGTACAATGTGTACGTGCATTTCGTTTTCTCATAGTGGATAGAACCTGCTGTAAATGTGTAAATCCACCAGCCAGTTTTTGTTACATCTGCAGACAGTTCACAATGAAAACACAAGTGCCGGTCTTTAACCACCAAGGTTAAACAAGCTTAGTATTATTATTTTGAGTGTCATGTTGGCGACCAACACAAAAAAACAGGCTCCTCACATATCTTTCGCAACATGCTACTCAAATTTGATAAGTGAATGAATGGAAGCAAACCATGGTGTGTGCCTTTTGCAGTTCTGATGGTCTGGCACGAGCTGACTAGCCATGGAGAGGACTGTTATTTTTGCATGCCTACAATCGAGGGATTTCCAAAGAAAAAAATGTAAAGTGGAATATCTTACTGTTCAGTCTGCCATACATCGTATACCACATTGTTCTAAACTGCTCTTTCTTTAGCGACTTTTGTAATTGGAAGAATTTTCCCTTCCAAAAGAAGAAAATGGAGGAGAGACTGAACCATGAGCATGTGTTGAATACCCTGGAAAGGTGTGCTGCATCTTGCACATGCAATCCTGTGATGCTTCAGCATGCCCTCAATGAAGAGTGATGGAGAACCCCTCATGAACTGCTAGATAATTTCATCCTTTTGATACCACATTTGTGTGCAGTAGGGGTTCCAGCGGATGTGATCTCCCTGAAGCAGGTTTTTCCTTTTCAAACGGCCAGTGTTGTAAATATTAATGTATTTATTTTTGTAAAATTATGGTAATAAATGTACAAACTTTTGTAATAGTTTTCATATCAAAACTTTACAGAAGTCTGTAAAAAGACCCCCTACCCCTTAAAGTAGGTTTTTCCTTTTTAAATGGCCAATATTGTAAATATTAATGTATTAATTTTTTTTTTAATTATGGTAATAAATGTATAGACTTATGTAAAAGTTTTCATAGCAATTAAAGTTTGCTGTAAATTTTAAAATAAAATGTTCTATTTTAGCTTTAGCAGAAAAACAAAAAAACTGGAGGTTCAGATTGAGAGAAAGTTGTGAGCAAAAGTGAAAAGTGATTTTGATTGATCATGGAAAGCAATGGGTGTGTTTTATTTTCTGTTCTTTAGTATTTTTTACCTGGTATCATTAGAAATTGGGAGCAGGTAAAGCCACTATGTGGGGCAGGCTTTAAAAGAGTGTATGTGAGATAGTGTGGATGACAAAGCGAAGTATGTACCTTGACTGGGCCATAAACAAAAGCCCACAAAAAATTTCCAAGCTGGAAATGTTTTTAACAAATCGACCATCTGAGTAGAAGGGATCAAATTTCATTTTGAAAGATTTTATCCAGATATGAGATTTATAAAGTATCAAGCTGGTCTCCTTAAAAAGTGGGCATTTGAACACTGTGAAAACAGTGTGGTTTTTTCATTTTTGTTCACAGTTTGTGATTTAAAATTTGAAAACAATTATGTTATTGGAAAGTGTTTAAAAAACCTTGCAATACCAGGAAGAGGCAGGCAGCTCTGAAACTTTGTAGTGTGTGTGTGTGCCCTCCATAAAGTCTCTGCCTTTCTTTTTATACCAGAGCAACTCTTCCCTCCTCCCCATCTGAAGTGAGCTTTTGGATCCACCCATGCTGGAGTGTCTGTCTTTTAGCAGCTGTTGGTAACCATATACCCTATTCAGGAGTAGATTTACCATTAGGCCAACCTGAGTCATGCATATGAGAGCCACCAAATTTTTTGGAATACATGTGACGAAAGCCATTCTACCTTATTACAGGAAAACAAATTATCAATGAAATATCATTTTGCATTTTTACAAATGAAACTGAGTAGTATAATATAGTTAATGCTTTATTTTATAATTGTAATAGTACTTTCAGTTTATTTAATTATTTAAAAGATCAGTCCATTCTGAAACAAGAACAACCGATAGGGCAACAAGAATTGTTGGATAAAGTGAATTCAGTAAGATAGCAAAATTACATCCTCCTAGCAAGGTCAAATTCGAAACTCAGAGTGATGGGGATATTTTTTTTTTTAACAAAGCTCGCTGACAGCCAGGAGGGGTGAGTGGAAGGCTGAAGTGCAGAGTTTTTACAGGTCACTTTATTTGATGGTGACAGTAGGAAGCCTGAGGAGTCGGAATGGTTTACCCCCAAAACCAGATTTCTATGACGGGTTGTGTGGGTGACGAGAGGAGAGTGAACTAGTTACACAATACATTCTGCAGCATACCTGTCCTGCTGGATTATTTATCTGGATTCGAGTATGGGATTCTTGTTTTAAAAATGTTGGTATAGTTTAGTAACACTGAAGTGTTCCTGTTGATGATATGATGCAGCATTGTTTGATAAAAATGAATTGGTGAAACTTTTCAGAAAAGTTTGACCAATTCAATTCCTAAGGAGTCGCCTATGCATACCCAAAAGCAACACCTCAGGATAATTTTTTTTTTGGAAAACCATAATTATTTTAGGGCATCTAGTTAGTTCTCAGGAAAGAACAAGTGCATTTGTAGCTTTGTCACTTAATTCGAGCATTGTAGAAACATTGACATTTGATGATGCTGTAGAAGATTTTGTCACAAAGAAAACAAAAGAAATCTTTGTAAGTAATTTTACAAATTTATGTTGAATCATTTCCTCCTCCTCTCAGTCATTCAATCAATTTACAATGAACATTGGTAGAAGCTGTATATTCAAGGTTTGAATGGCACTTGGAAAGTCCTTGTTTTTTTTTATATTTTTATTAATGGTCCTGGAATTTTTCTTGCAGTATAAAAAAAAAATCGGTCGAATATTTGGATTACTGATTGCATCACTTTGTTCTAGCTCCCTGCAGTGTCTTGCAATAACACCACTTCCATGGAGAGTGAAGGTGTGATGTCATCTGATGATGCAAGATGTTGCAGTGCAAGATTTTTGAATGCCATATTTCCAACTACCTTGTTTTGTGGTATAGCAGTTGTAATCACAACATGGTGTGAAAACTTTCCTGCAAGTCTAAGATGGCTTTTCCTTTAAGTGTGTGTTTTCCTCTGTGAAGGAGATTGATATATGGCCTCCCTGCTGCCAAACAAAGTTCATAGGAATAGATGACTATGGAGTAGGAAATTTTCAGTGCTAGGGCAAAATTGTTGTGTATTATTATTATTGTGCTTATTTCCAGATTGCTTCTTGTAAATTTTATACAGAGCAATTTTTATATGGAGAAATTTTGTCACTTCATTGAAGAACACTTTTCCCATAGGTTTTGTTAGAATTTTAAATGCATAGTAAGTTTCACCCCAGTTTGCAAAATATGAAACAAAGCACTACAATTCTAGTAAAAATTTAAGCTCCCAAAATTTAGTCATGACCTCCTGGAAAAGTCATGGAGTTTATTTTCTATAAATGTGTACAAACCCTGTATATATTTAAAAAAATATTTCTAAACATAGCATTGCTTACATTGAAAATTTGAATGCAAAATTTGCAGGAAAATGTTACATCAGATGTTAAAATCAAGCAATTTCATTTGTATATATAAAAATGTAATGTAAGGTCAGGTGATGCGTAACATCATAGCATCTCCTTGACAAATGTCAACCCCGCCTTCTCGTGGTGCATCCTGTTCCCACTAAAGGGGCTCTGACGACCGCCAATAGCGCTATAACTATACCATCGGGATTAGAGGAAATTCTATCCCACACTCACCAACCCGCTTGGCCAGCGTGGTGAGTTATGGCCAAACCCCTCCAAAATGATTCCACAACTTAAATCTTGGCCCTCAGTCTCCGGCAGCTGGAATGTACCTGGCCAAGGCAGCGGCCAGTGCGACATGAAGGCAGAGGGTGCTAAGAATCCCCGAAGGACCGGACTAGGCTGCCATCTGATGCTGACCTTGGCTACGTATAATGGACGCTCCCTATCTTCTGATTCAAGGCTTCTTGAATTGGAAGAGGAACTACAAAGGATCAAGTGGGACATCGTGGGGCTAAGTGAGGTAAGGAGAAGATCTCATCGAACTGAAAAGTGGACATCTCTTCTACTATCGTGGGACAGATACTGGCAGAACTAGTGGTGTTGGATTTATAATAAACAAGAAACTGAAGGATAAAGTTGTAGAAGTTGAAAGTTCTTCTGACAGAGCTGCAACATTGTTATCCAACTCTCGAAAAGATACCAGGCTCAGATTATTCAAACTTATGCACCCACCACAAGTCATGCTGAAGAAGAAATTGAAGAATTTTATGAGGAAATTCGTGATCTAAATAATAAAGGTAAGCAGCACTTGAAGATAATTATGGGAGATTTCAATGCAAAAATAGGGCAACGGCAACAGAATGAAACTTCAGTAGGTAAATTCGGTCACGGCAACAGAAACCAGCGTGGAAATACTCTCGTTGAGTTTGCAGAGGCAGAAGGGTTTTTCATCTTGAACTCCTTCTTCAAGAAAAAGCCACACAGGAAATGGACATGGAGACATCCAAATGGGACGACAAGTGAAATTGATTTCATTATGTGTAACAAAAAATTCGTCATAGAAGACTGCAGTGTGCTAAACAAGTTCAACACAGGTAGTGACCATAGATTGGTGAGATGTAAGATGCACCTCAACACTAAACTTGAACGTGGCAAGCTCATAAGACAAACAAAATCTATTGACATAACCAATCTTAAAAAACACCATAATACCTTCAAGTTGGAACTGAAGAACAGGTTCTCTGCTTTAGAAGGCCTAACATCGGAAGAAGTGGACATCTCTGAAGTTAACAGAAAAGTAACCAAAACTCTTATGGAGACAGCAACAAAATTAGCTGGGTCTAAGAACAAGTTGCATGTAAACAAATTATCAGGAAAAACGAAAATGTTGATGCAAAAAAGAAGAGAGATGAGGAGAACTAAAGAAGATTTGACTTCCAAAGTGGAATATATAGAGCTATGCAAGACAGTAAGAAAAAGTATCACTGAAGACGTAAGAAAATTCAACTGTGAACTAGTGAGGAAAGCAATTGAAAACAACCAAAGCCTAAAGATAGCAAAGGGACATCTCAGTAAGGGAAGAAAACAGATTATGGCACTGAGAAAAGAAGATGGTTCTGTAACAAGAAATAGAGGCGAAATTTTGACAAGAGTGAAAGATTTCTACTCCAAATTATATGAAAGGGATGATACATGCACTCCAGACATCATGAAAGATACCAGTACCAGAGTTCCTCCAGTCCTTCCAGCAGAAGTTGCACATGCAATCAAGAACATGAAGCTGGGAAAAGCTCCAGGAGAAGATGGAATTACTGTAGACATCATACAAGAAGCAAGTGGAGAAATCGAAACAGTACTCGCCCAAATTTTCACTCGATGCCTTAAGGAAGGAAAGATTCCTGATAATTGGAACACCGCTACAATGATCCTGCTACATAAGAAAGGTGACATTGAGGATCTCGGAAACTACAGACCTATCAGCCTCCTATCAGTAGTTTATAAAATCTTCACTAAAGTTCTTTCACACCGCTTGAAGGTAACACTGAACATGGCTCAACCAAGAGAACAAGCTGGATTCAGGAGTGGCTACAGCACAATAGATCATATCCACGTACTGAGAAAACTAATTGAAAGAGCGAGGGAATATGAACTTCCATTGTGCATGGCTTTTATCGATTATGAAAAAGCCTTTGATTCGGTGAAACCATCAGCAGTTACAATGGCTCTGAAAACCTGCGGTATTGAAGATGCATACATTAATATTATTAATAACATCTATGAAAATGCAAGTGCACAGATTCTGCTGTTTGAAAATACAACACACGTAAAAATTGGAAAGGGAGTGAGACAAGGTGACACCATATCTCCGAAGCTCTTTAATGCCACATTGGAGGATGTTTTTCAGTCGCTGAGCTGGGAAAACAAGGGGATAAAGATTAATGGAGATTATCTAACCCACCTTCGTTTTGCTGATGACATAGTCATTTTTGCAACTACCCCATCAGAGCTGCAGAGTATGATTCAGGAACTTGCTGACAAGAGTAAAGAAGTGGGATTAAAAATGAACTTTCAGAAGACGAAAGTGATGTTCAATGCTTTTACAAGAAATGAAGATTTATCGATTGATGGAGAAAAGCTGGAGATAACAGACACGTACGTTTATCTTGGACAGCAGATATCAAGTGAGGGTCACATTGATGAAGAAATTAATCGGCGTACAAAACTTGCCTGGAGAGCTTTTGGAAGAAACAGCGTAATTTTCAAGAGCAATATGCCATTATGTCTTAAAAGAAAAGTGTTTGATCAATGCATCCTTCCAGTGCTTACGTATGGTGCAGAGACGTGGACCTTAACTAAAAGAGACATACAAAGGCTGCAGACAACGCAAAGCAGCATGGAGAGGTGCATGCTTATTGTAACCAGGAGTGATAAGAAGAGGAACTCGTGGATCCGAAAGATGACAAGAGTGGAAGACATCATGATCAGAGTTAAATCCCTGAAATGGCAATGGGCTGGACATACTGCCAGAAGGACAGATCATCGATGGACAGCCGAAATTTTAGATTGGATTCCAAGGGACAGGAAAAGACCCAGAAGAAGACCACATGGGAGATGGGTGGATGAAATTCGAAAGTATGCAGGGGTGACATGGAGGAGACTGGCACAAGACAGACCGTTGTGGAGGAAACTTGGGGAGACCTTCGTCCAGCAGTGGATTGATAATGGTTGACATGATGATGATGATGATGATGATGATATAAAAATGATAGTGAAAGAAAGTATCAAAATCATGTAAATTAAACTTGCAAGAAAACAACATTTAAATTTTTTCATTTTAATGCCCAGTTTTAAATAATAGATATGCTAGAAATTTCCCAGTTGTTCTAGAGAATATGCTGATGCTTTTTGTGATAAAAAAATCTATATGTAATTTAAATATGAAATTCAAATTGGAAGTAATTTTTTTACATTAAAATATGTTTTACTAGGTGGTGCCTCATTTTTCTTGGCCCAAGACAATATATTGTTTAAAAGCCACCTCTGACCCTACTAGAGGTTAGTATACATTGCTTTGTCCCATATGTTTCTGCATAACTTCAGTATCTTGTGTGTTGCCACAATATTGCCATCAGTTTGCTCACAGGGGTTTTGTTGTCACATTTCATGCTCTCTCACAATCATGTTTTCAATACCAATCCATCATTATCTGCTTGTGCACAGTCATGAATGCAATATCCCCAATTTTTTTAAGCAGTGTACATATACTGAAGAGCAATTGAATTAGAGACAGCTGGCGTTATGCAAATGTGGCGCTGTCGGCGGCCCTGTAAATGGAAACGACATGACGTATGCAGCGTTCCGACAATATAAGGAGTGATGCGACGGGAATCAGTAAGAGTCGGACGCAGTTTGGATAAGACGAAGGATCTAAGCGCGTTTGATCGTGGGCAGATTGTTGGGGCCCGACGAATGGGTCACTCCATCTCGGAAGTCGTGCAGGCACTGGGATTTTCACGAGCCACTGTGTCACGGGTGCACCGTGAGTACATCGAATCCGGTAAAACCATCCCTGCAAGGGCCAACTGCCGTGGATAACAGCGTGTGGATGAGCTGGGTCATAGTCGGATAGCTCGCATTGTAACAGCGGATAAAAAAAGAAATAGTCGGCTAGCTCGAATTGTAACAGCACAGTGCAAGAAATCACTCGGCAATTTAACGCTGGTGCACAAAAACCTGTAAGCAGACACCATCCAGAACCATCTCCTCGCTATGGGGTACAGAAGCCATCGTCCAATGAGGGTACCGCTGCTGACCGCACATCGCAGGGTGCAAAGATTAGCATGGGCGCGGGAACATCGCCACTGGGCCCTAGACATGCGGGAAAATGTTACCTGGACTGATGAGTCGAGATTCACGTTGGTACATGCGGATGGCAGGATACGAGTACGGCGCAAACCACATGAAGCGATTGACCCTTCTTGCTAGCAGGGTACTCTTCAAACTGGTCGGGGTGGCATTCTCGTCAGGGGACTGTTTACGTGGACTGAAATGGGACCCCTGGTACGTGTAACATCGTCCCTCACAGGTCAACGTTACCGGGATATCCTGGACGACCATTTGCTCCCGTTTGTGCGTCTTCAACATCCCACTGGGGACCTCATCCTGCAACAAGACAATGCGCCGTGCCATCGCTCCTGAATTGTATCCGAATGATTGGATGAACACTCCACCGACGTGACTTCGCTTCCTTGGCTAGCTAGGTATCACCTGACCTCAATCCCATCGAGCACATCTGGGATGCCATCGAGAGAGATGTTCGAGGCTCTTACCCCCCTCCATCAAATCTTCGTGAACTGTGGGAGCTTGTTCAGGGGTCGTGGATTC
This sequence comes from Macrothele yani, assembly GCA_039090855.1. NCBI lineage: Eukaryota > Metazoa > Arthropoda > Arachnida > Araneae > Macrothelidae > Macrothele > Macrothele yani. Next base: position 49,935,153 of record CM077004.1, read on the forward strand.
CTATGGCTTCCCAACGCTTCCGGTGTCTTGTCGAGTCCATCCCGAGACGAATCGCCGCCGTCATCAGGGTGAAAGGTGATGCTACACGTTACTAGACAGGTATCTCTAATTCAATTGCTCTTTAGTGTATGTATATATTGGGTTGTCGGAAAAAACATGGCGTATTTTGGCACCCGATGGCGGTTTTGGCGGTTTTGGACATACTAGAGGCATGTGCATCTCTGTTATCGCTATGGCATTCAACAGGTGCCAGTTCTAGCTGCAGTCTAAAAGGAATAGTGAGCGATTTGGTTGATTTGCGAAGATTTGACATCAAGTTGAAGATGGAAGACCAAACTGTGCATTTTCGCCATATTTTACTGTTGTACTTGCGTAAAGGGAAGAACGCGCGTCAAGCTTGTGAAAAGTTGTGTAAAGTGTACGGTGATAATGCTCTACAAGAACGTCAAGGCCAGCGGTGGTTCGCAAAATTCCGTGCTTATGATTTTGACCTCAACGATGCTCCTCGGTCCGGGAGGCCAACCGTGGTTGATGACGACCAAATCAAGGCATTGATCGAATCAAACCCACGTTACACGACACGAGAGATTGCAGACACATTGCACATCCATCATTCAAGCGTTCGTGACCACCTGAAGAAGCTGGGATACGTAAGCAAGCTCGATGTCTGGGTTCCTCATAAACTCAAAGAAGCTCAATTAACGGCGCGTATAAACATCTGCGATATGCTCGTCAAACGTGAGGAAAACGATCCTTTTTTAAAGCAAATGATAACTGGTGAAGAAAAATGGATTGTGTGCAGCAATGTGCTGCGCAAACGGTCTTGGTACCGACGTGCTGCTTCGCCTCAAACGAAATCCAAAGCAGACATTCATCAGCGGACGGTTCTGGTCTCAGTGGGGTGGGATTTTAAAGGTGGCATGTTTTTCGAGCTCCTACCATGGAACCAAACAATCAATTCGAATGTGTACTGTCGTCTATTGGACAGTTTGAACGAATCCATCATCCAGAAACGTCCAGAGCTCGTTCATCGTAAAGGTGTGGTGTTCCATCACGACAACGCAAGACCACACACAAGTTTGATCACCCGCCAAAAATTATTGGAGCTTGGGTGGGATGTGTTGCCACACCCAGCATACTCGCCTGACTTTGCGCCGTCAGACTTCCACTTGTTTCGCTCTCTTCAACAGTCCTTGCGTGGTATAACGTTCAATTCAGATGAGGCTATAAATCAGCACCTTGTACAGTTTTTCACCACGAAAGACAGGTCCTTCTATGAACGAGGCATTCTGCAGCTCACTGAAAGATCGCAAAAGGTTATCGAACAAAACGGGCATTATATCGTTGATTGATCTTTGTTCTTTCTATCAATAAATGACCTTTGCAAAATATGGCTAAATTTCGTCATGACTTTTCCGACAACCCATATATTTGCCTAATTTTCTATTCTTCAACAACAATAAATGCACAAACCCAACAGATTTGCCCAAAACTTGCTTTATTGCTGTTGCATCACAGTCTTTTGTATGGACTTGTGGATTGATATTATTAGTGCTTTCAACCATTTAAAGATCCAGTTAGGCTTGTACATTAGTTTTCGTTGAATGCCTGAGATCATAGAAAGCCTACTAAATATCATCATAATATGGCAGCATTTTTATCAGTTTGGAAGATTTTAATCAGATCTCCTTTCCTACAACTGACCTTAGATTTATGCGTATATACAGTGGACCAATTTTCTGTGACACTACAAATTCTTCAATAAGCGAGGTGACTTAAGATTACTGGGGAAAGGTTTTTCAGAGTCACTGATGTTGATTTGATTTATCAAACAGTTGTTCATGCTTTAACTGGAACATCTCTTATTTTGTTTAAGGCAAATGCTACCAGTGAAAAGTTGGTGAGTGTATCTTTTCAACTGTAAAATCTTTTGATATTACAAATGCATCACTACACATTATTAGTTCATTGATTAATACATAGAAGATAAGTCAAATAATGCAAAGGATTGATAATGCAGAATCTTTCCATTTTTTGTTTTGTTTTTTATTTAACACTTTTTTATAATTTTTATAAAACATTATTTGCTAATCACTTAATGAAATTCCAATACCAGGAATTTCAAGGGTTACCTCCTTTTATGCTGTCACATTTTTTTTACAATACACTAATCAGATCTTTGATTTGACATCTTATGCATGAAAAAAAAAAAGAGAGGAAAGAATTAAGCATCAAAAATTATGGGTGACTACTAAAAATGGAATCACAGTTGGACCAGTAAAATAAAATGGTAATGTAGGCAGAAGGGGTATTAGGCTAATATATGTGTCTTTTCAATATTGCTAATATTGCTTCATTAATTTTTGACTTAATATGTGGTAACTCCAATGAACTTTGCACATTTTGTTCTGGTTATGTAGTCATGTAGGAAGTATGCAATTCACATGTGACAACTACAGATGAAGGTAGTTGGGTAAACATATTAGTTACGTTAAGAGAAATTGAAGAGACTTTCAACCTGTGGTTTAGGTCTTGATCACCAATGAACCCCGTCCTTGATAATAAAAATTGCTGACATGTTATCTAAACTATTTCTGTGTCTACCTTGCCTTCTAAACTGGTGCCATAGTTTTAGAGACAGTGAACTCCAGGATGTCATAGAGAGAGATAGAACAGAATCGTTAATGTTAATCTTATGCTCATGAACATTCACCAGCATGGTTTATTGTTTCTTTGAAAATTCAATCACTGGGAAATTCTTCTCATTTGCAGCTTTTCTCTGCCACTGACTGGCATAAGAAATTAACTTTTTGAGCTGCAATAACTGTTGACTCTAGCCTGTGTCCAAGTGGGTCAGTGGCATAGCTTTCTGGGTAATTGTCCAAGTTAGGCTCTAGTTTTTAGTCTCAGGGGTAAGTTTGTTCTCCAGTGTTGGCGCTGTCCTTTCCGTGGAACAAATGCCCTAAATTGACAACAGTCTTAGATGCTGTGGGGGAATTGTTAGACCTCAAATCGAAAAGAATATTATTTGTAATTTTGTCCATAGGAATTGTTAATTTGGTTTTGATTGTGTTCTGTGAAGTTGGTGTTAAGTGTGTATTATTTGGATAATTCTGCTGAATTATTATTTATAATGTGTGAAACTGATTATATGAAGTATTCATGTTATTTGAAACAATTAAAAAAAAGGTGAAATTGGCATCCTTCACAATAAAGCTGAACTTCACATGTCCACAAATAATAAGTCCTGTGATACTTACTTCTGGTTTGAAATGCTGAGATGGAGTAATGTGACTATGTTTGTTTGTTTTTTGGTTCTTTTTTTAGTTCCCTTTGCTGTCTTTTCAGAGCTTAAAAGCACTACTGTGTGTTAAAGTGATGCCTCTACGTTAAATGCTTAATGCGGTTTTTATGCAGCCAAGCACAAGAGAAGTCCAGGAACAAACAGTAATAATCATTTTGGTACATATTAAAATGATAATATTGCTATATCATGGGCTAGGGTTTGGAGTTTTTGCATTCAGATTTTCATTGTTGCATGGTTTTATAAGTGAATGCTTAAAATGTCAACAATAATTTATAATCTTAGTGCCAAGTTCAGAATATGAGTATTCTTCTGAACAGTTTGCAGTGAGACAGGATTATACATATTAAGTTAATGGGTGGTGTAATAGTTGTGCTTTTGTCTGCAGTTTATTGTTTTGTTTTGTGGGGTTTGTGGATAATTCTCTCCCCATCCTCCTCATGCCTATTTTGCTTGAGTAAATTATACGTATAAAGCAGTGTTGTTTCATTCAGGACTGGTGAGTTTTGGCCTGTAAAAAGCTTGTTCATGGATACAAATGTCTTTCGTGGAGAGTAGACATCTCTCATCCGGCCAGTGCTGCTGAATATTGAATATTTAGATTTATAATGTATTGTATTAATACCATGGAAATTTCTGATTACATACCTTCATCGAACTTTGATGTATCGATGAGTGGCGGTTCTAGGCCGAGGCCTGGAACCCCCACTCCAATATAACCGGGGTTTTTTTTTTTTTTTTTTTTGAAATTATATATTAATGTTGGTTAAATACGGGCACATGTAGGAATTGTGCCCCAGTTTTTTTTTTTTTTGTCTAGAACCACCACGGGTATCGATGTATTTTTTTATTTTCGCTTTATCTGTCAATTGGGAGTTCTAATTTTTTTTATGTGTGCCATATATGATTGATGTACAACCATGCACATACCCTGTCCAGCAATTATAAATGTATTTACGAAAATGTAATAGATTGTTATTTTTGACATAGTGCTGTCAGTGACTGTTATCGATGTGGCCAGCGTCTCAAAAAATTAAGAACTGAATTTTCGAGGAGCAGGAATTGAACTGTCATCTTGAGTCAGAAATGTATATAGCATTTTTTCCTGAGGGGGGGGCGACGAATAATAAAAGTTTTTGAAATCCACTAGAACAAAATAAAAGTTAATGAAAAATAGAACAAGTTAAAGTATTTTCTTCTAGTGTAATTTAATGCATTTTTATTAAATTAAAGCTTTTTTTTTAGGTAAGTCGCATTTTAACCAAAAATATAACGAAATACTTTCGGAGGGAGGGTGTGAAACCCTTGCTCTCCCTCTTAAGTAAGCCCAGGGACGGATTTCCAACTAGTCACGCCCTAGGGCCCCAAAGCGTGAGGACCTCCAAAACGTTTGATTGGATTGCCAGTTTTGTTTTGGTTTTCATGGACCGAAATAAATCAGTCGCTTTATTTGTATTACCAATTGATATTTTGCTTCCTCATATTAGTAAAATATTCTGGATTTTTTTTTATTTTGCTGTTGTTGATACTCAAAATTTTCGAGTTCTTATCGATGTACTTATTTTGAAAGGAACAGATAAAATCATTTAGCCTTCCTTTTAGTTGAATAGTTTCTTCACAACAGAAACTGATTTATTTTTTTTATTTTCGACTTTGATAGCCTTTAGGGGTAAATTCATGAATTATATGGGAAACTTAAAGTGCCAAACTTAATTACCTTTGATTTCCTATTAGCAGCAAAAATAATTTTCGAAATATCTCTAAAAACAAAAAAGTTGGATGTGCATGGACAAACAAAGCGATTACATTAGCACTGTTTCTTACAAAACGTTCTAATAATAGAAAGATAGAATGGCATTTTAAAAAAGGTAAAAACTTTTCCTTGACTTTATTTTTTTAATCTGACTGATAAAAATTTCTGAGGCGATAAGGAAGGGAGGAGGGCTGAACTTTTAGAGCCTATATAGGACCCCAAAAGATCTAAAGTCGCCTCTGAATAAGCCCCCGCCTTCAGTTTCCAATTTATTACATTGACATTATACCACTACGAATAGTTGGACTAAGCAGCTGCTTGGAAATACCTACGTGCATTGCTGGTCAGAAAACACTCTGATTTTTGGCTGATTGTTCGAGCTGAGCCCAGGGTCGAATCCCGAAGGAAGCTTGAGTCATGTTTTTTTTTTTTTTTTTTTTTTTTTTTTTTTGCTGCGTCGGTCCTTCCTGCCGCCCTGGTGCTAGTAGCTTAAAAATTAGGGACGGGTGATTACTTATAGTCCTTAGTTTCTTATGGTGGGTATCAAACCCCAAATTAAAAAATAAAATGCACTGCCCTGGTACTGTAACAGTTACATATTCGAACGAAAGTCGGGAGTTACGGGCTCGTTTCGCATTCCAGATCGTCATAATTTTGCCGTCCCATTGGCGCAATTGTCTAAGCGATGGTTGGCTTGTGATCATTCGTCCGAAATGGGTCCGAGTGAGGCCTGGATGTTGTGTTTATCTTACGGCATTGACTCTCTCTCTTCCCTGGGACCAGTGGCCCTCAATTAAGGACGGGAATGCTTATATATAGCCCATTGAGTTGCTCACGGTGGTCGTTAACCCCCCCCCCAATCAATATAATTTCAATATTTGTAGTTGATTACGTTAATTATAGTTTATGATGACATTTCTATACTAAAATTGTGATTTGATACAATTTCTCTTCTTTTTTTGTTAAGATGCCGGGCAAGGATTGTATAATTCTTGTGCGATTATAATACAAGGCAGTAACGAAATTCAAAATAGATAGTGAACACTTTTCCATGCGTTTATGAAAAACCTTCGCAAATTCTTATTTTTAAGAAATTTTTTAAGTAAAATATTATTGGAAACGATGTTGTAGTTTGTTTCGTGTTGTATAGCAGGGCTGCCAGTGGCGACTAAATGGGCAACTATTGCTACAGTTTTTTTTTTATGACAGGCGACTATGGCTACTATTTCTTACAAAAAACAGCCAAAAGCAACTAATTTCAGAAAAACTTTGAACTACACTGGCGGAAAGTGAAAAAAGCACACCAAGAAGGAATTGGCGGACGATCATGAAATTTACATATGTTAATGTGGTCGAGTTTCCGTAGATGTGATGTTAATTTCGGGACCAACCGGTGAGCTCTTATGCCACAGCACGGCATAATATGCAAATTATCATCGGTGGTATTTAAGAGTACGGCGAACTGAATGTAATCAGTCGTCGGCGTACGGACACGTGCGAATGCCCCGAGGAAGACGGTGTACTTACGTATTTTCGGTCTCGTGCAGTAGTGAAGAGCAAAGTACGTGGGAGAAATCCTTCTCATAATTTAGCTGCATGGAGTTGAGTTGCTTCATCACTAAGTAATTCTCATATAGTTTGTGGTCATCAAGGATTTGACTGTGAGTTATTTTTATTTCTTGTTCTTTAAACTTCAAGTTAGAAGCTTTATTTTTGTTTTCCGGTTCCAGGCCAACCGGGGCTCTCTGTGCCTCCGGAATGGCGAACTTTCTGAACCGACCTGAAACCATTCAGGTTACTCATAATGGGAAGTACCCCAATGTTAATATTCTTAAGGAATTAGTCGACAAACTTGACTATCCGGAACATTTGCACACAGTCCAGCGACTTAGCAATGGACTTTTCACAGTGCGTTTCCAAACTGCTGCACAAGCACTGCACTACCTTCAGCACCCCTTGACAGCCTACAAGGACGTTGCGGTGAACATTTCGCCAGTAGATGACGGCATTAGTACCGTCTATGTCAAACTCGTGCCCATTGACATCCCTAATGAGAAGATCTCTGCGGCACTTACTGTATATGGGGAGATTGTCACCCCCATTCAGAATGAGCGGCACACACTCAAAGGTCTGGAACATGTTTATACAGGCACAAGAATTGTTCGCCTGCGTATGACAAAGCCAGTACCCAATTTCCTTCAAGTGGGCCGTTGGAAGGCCATGGTCACATATGCTGGCATGATACGCACATGCCGTAGATGCGGTAATGCTGGCCACATTGCTCCTCAGTGCCCATCCCGAGCTTGCCTAACTGTAGTACGGTGGGGCACTTAGATATCTCGTGCGAGCAAGCCTGCTCCAAGTGCGGTGCGGATTCTCACTCCAAATCCAGATGCACCCAGTCATCCTTCGCAGATGTTGTAGCTAGGCCTTCAACAGCTCCCCTTGTTTTCAATGAGGAGTTTCCAGAGCTACCCTCCACCAGTACTATTGTTGTTCCCGGGGACTCTGGTGTTCCTGATGCAGTTGTTACCATTGACCCGGAACATGTTGCTTCTTTGAAATTACCGGTTGTCATACCTGTCGATCCGTCTTCCGAGAATGTCGTGACTTCTGTTAATCAAGAGACCTTGGTTGTTGACGGCAGCGTCGAGCCTGGAGCTTCTTCTGCTGTTTCACCAGTAGAAGATCTTGAGGTTCTTGAAATGCCATCTACAGAGGTCACCTCACTGCCTCTTGCCGTTGAATCGGCTGTTGTTATTAAGTCTGAGCCTCCCATGGACGCCGACGTATGTACCGAGGTCCCTGAGCCTCATTCACCTGATTCTCCTGACGCCCAAGTCGGACTTGTTACCACTGTTACATTTACAGAGGTTATTTCGGATGAAGACAACATTTACATAGATTCCGTTGATGATGTTGCTTTCACCTCTCCAGTCGGAACTGTCTCCCTCCCTTCCACCTCCGGGGACAAAGTTGTACCCGTCATCCATTCCAGCAGGCAGCCGCGACGTGTTCCTGTTACCATCCACAATGTTACTTCTTCCAGAGAGACTCGTCCTGCTGATCATTCCTTCCGTCAACAACGACAGTCCTCTCCATCTTAGGAGGGCAGGACTCGCGGCAGCCGTTCGGCAAGTGTTCATCCTGGCCGTCGGGAAAGATCTCCCGTCCAACTGGAGGAAGGGGAACTTCCCCCAAGTAGCCGCCGACGGAACCGTCACCGGAATCACAACCGCTCCACCTCTGGAGATTGGCATCGTCAGTTCTAAGTGCCGGTCCACGTTTCTAAAACGGGTGGGCTAATTTGAATCTACCCTCCTTACTGACCATTGTTTTGTGTATTTTTGTATTTCAATTATCTGCTTAACCTTCAACCTTGAAGTTTCTACATTAAATATTCAGGGACTTCGGTCCCGGTCAGTAAGGCGTTGGCTAATCGGCTGGATTATGACCCAGGATATTGATATCCTGTGTGTCCAGGAAACATTTTTTACAATTTTAGGCATGTTTCGGATTTTCGTCATTACACTAATGCCCCGTGCTGGTTTAGTCTTTCTCCGACTAGTCACAGGGGCGTCGGAATTATTGTCAACCCTAACTTCAAGGGTCGACAACTGAAATTTCAATATGATGACGAGGGTCGAGTGGCTGCTGTCAGCTTCGCCCTCGCTGAGTTTAAAATTCGCGTTATTTCAGCCTATGCGCCATTGGAACCCGCCCAACGGGGTAGATTCCTCAGGAGTCTTCCTTTATTTTTTGGGGGTGGTGAAGACTTCCTAATTTTGGGGGGTGACTATAATCTTGTAACGGAGCCTCTTGATAAACAGGGGGTACTTGGCAGAGGGACTCGTCCCTGGCTGTCTTCTCCGGGTTCATGTCGGGGGCGGGGCTGGTGGACGCCTGGCGTTCTACTCACCCTGGGGTCTTCGACTGGACTTGGTCGGATGGCTCGGTTCGGGCCCGCCTGGACAGGATTCTTGTGGGGGCCCTGGGGATTGTGACCTTGTGTCTTTTGTTCATTGTGATGTTAATTCTGTGTTTCTCCGTGTGAGTGACCATCGTGCCGTTTCTGGTGAGATCGTTCTAACAGGGGCCCGGACACGAACTCAGGGCCCGTGGAGGATGAATCTGAATCTTCTCGAAGATGACGATATCCTTCAGGGCCTTGAGAGGTTGCTTCGGGGTGAAATTCAGTCTGAGACTCATCACACTGGTGAGTGGTGGGATGGGGTTAAACTTAAAGTGAAGTCTTATTTACAACTTCAGGGGAAACTTTCGGCTCGTCAGCGGCTTTTAGAGCGAACTCGCCTTGTCTGTATGTTGCGTGCATGCAAAGCCGGGCAGCAAATGGGAGCGCAGAATGCTGGTATGATTGCTGAACTTCAAGCTCAGTTGACAGATTTATATTGTAAAACCGGCCAAAGATGCACACAGGACTCTATTTCACAAAATTTAGAAAACGAGATTTCACTTGCAAGTTTTTTTTGCGAAATCTCGCAGAAACAAAATTATTTCCCAGGTAAGTCCTGGCTTACAGCATGAGTCACGCTTCGTGACCTCTCAACCAGAAATTCACAATTTGGTTTTTTCGCATTTCAGAGACCTGTTTGCATCTGATGAAGTGCAGCAGTCGTCCGTCGACTCTTGGGTCGCTGACGTGACCCAACTCGACGCCGCGGCTTCTGTGCTTACATCGGGCCCTGTCCGTATTTCTGAGGTGAGGCAAGCCATTGCCGGCTTGCGTAATGGTCGCAGTCCGGGTACTGATGGCATCCGTGTTGAATTTTATAAACGTTTTGTTGATTTGCTTGCTGAACCTCTATGTGATGTTTTTAATCATGTTCTGTCAACTGGGCAGTTAACCACGACGATGCGACTTGGTCAGATCGTTTTGGTCAACAAGCGGCGTGATGGTCCTGGTCGTCATTTGGGAGAGTGGAGGCCCATCACTCTTCTCAATTACGATTATAAGATTTTGGCTACAGTCTTTGCTAACCGACTGATTAGGGTTATTTCTGGCCTAGTAGGCGTGTACCAGGTTTCTGGAATCCCGGGGAGGATAATTTTTCAAAATTTAGTCCTCGTGCGGGACGGTATTCACTACCTCGACCGCAAGAGGTTGAAGTGCTGTATCCTTTCTTTGGATCAGAGCAAAGACTTTGACTGGGTCTCTCACAAGTACCTTGTGACCCTGCTGGAGGCTTGTAACTTTAGCTAAAATTTTGTACACATGGTGAAGGTCTTGTATACTGATATCTTTAGTTTTATCCGAGTCAACGGTCAGCCAACGGACTGCTTTACCATCCGGAGAGGGGTCCGCCAAGGCTGCCCATTGTCTGCTGCACTGTTCGTACTGAGCATTGAAACTCTCCTTAAGAAGATTCAATCTGCACCGAATATCTCTGGCATCCCAGTTCCGGGTTCGAGCTTTACAACAGCTGAGCTCAAATACCTTGCGTATGCAGATGACGTTGTTCTCTTCCTTCGGGATGAGATTTCCTTGAGAAATTTGTTTCATGTTTATGATGTTTATGCGGACAGTGCAGGCGCTGCATTGAATGTGGATAAAACTAAAGCCTTGTGTTTTGGGGATTGGTCACCTGACGTTTTGCAGTTTGTAGGATCAACCGATGATCCCATAAGGATCCTCGGTGTTTACTTTGATAAAAGGGGGTTCACCGCAAGACGTGGCGCTCTGTTCAACAGAAGCTCACGTCGGAATGTGCTTGGTGGGAGGGCTGCCAAATTTCTTTTTTTAATAGGGCTAAATTGGCTAACAGTCTCTTGGTTTCCAAAATTGCTTTTTGCGGTACCCTACAACCCCCGACGTACAGGGTCCTTTTGGCTCTAAATTCTCTAATTTTTCGATTTGTTTGGGGAACTAGAGCTGTCCTTTCTCGGGATTGCCTGGTTCAACCAGTCCATCGGGGGGACTGGGTGTTCGGCACATTCTTGCGTGGTGTCGCGCGTTGATGGTATCTAATGTGGCCTACATCCTGAAAAGCGATTCTCATCCTAGCTTTAACTTCGCGTGTTATTTCATTTCCTATAATCTTAGGTTATTTTCTTTCGCTTGTAACTACCTTGGGCCTAGAGCTCCGAGGCCCGGTGGACCACATGGTACTACCATTTGTGAGGCTAGATTGTTAACTAGCCAGAACATCAGATGTTGCTCTTGGCATGAACCCGATGCCCTTTATAATGTATTCTTGCCATCCTTTGCTCCTCACATTCAGCGCAGGTTTCCTGCCTTGGGGATGAACTGGAGGGTCGCATGGGCCAATGTTGTGTTTGCGGGTGTGGAAGGTCGTGTGCGTGACCTGCAGTGGCGCTTGGCCCATGGGGTGATTTTCACCCGTGATTCCCTTTTTCGTTGGGGAGTCGTTGACACCCCGGACTGTCCCCACTGCGGACAGCGGAGTCTTTATTCCACCGATTTGTGGAATGTAATTTTGTTCGAAAAGTTTGGCAACTTTTGTCTAGATGGATTTCTGTTAATATGTGTAATTTTAAAATTATTGTTTTTAAGCACCCGCTACCTGTTTCCGGTCAGCGTGCTTATGGTTTAAAGGTGATCCTTGCTACTGCTTGTACTGTGTTACATAATACTGTTCTGTCTGAACACGTTAGGCTCTATTCGAATAGGCCTGATGTGGTCGCTCTCTTTGTCAAGATCAGATTGCGTGAGAGGGTGATTTCCGACTTTCACCACTGGCCGGAAGACGTTTTTCGCGTCCGATGGCTTTGTTGGTCTCAGCTGGTTTCCCTACGCAATAATGTGCCCTGCTTTCTGTTCTGAATGTGTTTTCTGTTGGAGCATGTCGCATGCCGTACGACCGCTGCTCTTTTTATTTGCTTGTCTAGATCCTGTGTTTGCATCATGAATTGTATTTACATGCTTTTCTACTGTGTATATATTGTCTTTGTCTGCATTTGTCTATGCTTGGCCCGCGCTTTTGTTCTGTCTGTTGTCTGTGGCAGGTGTTGTGCCTCTCGGACGACAGTTCAGACCACTTCCTGCGTCTTTGTCATGCCTCTCGGGCGGGGAGGGGTGTGACAAATGACTTTTCATGCTTTTGTTTTGGTTGGAGGTGCTTAGATGTGGGTCCACTTTTTCTCTAAGCACATCCACCCTGTCTTCAGAGATACTTCTCCCCTGGAAGTGTTATTGCTTGTGTTTCGTCTTCCGAGTTTGGTAAGGAAGGTAAGTAGTGTGTGTGTGTGTGTGTGTTTCACCTCGATGATGATAGTGCCTTGGCTGATCCATAATATGGGTTTCAGCAGAACAGTGTACAGCCTTGTGCTGTACCCCAGTTCACTAACTGAGAAGAAGCTGCAATGCCTGGACATGGGAGACGTGTACGATTTCAGCAGTTATCGGACTTTGAGCGAGGTTGTCTAGTCGGACTCCGCGAGGCCGGGCGGTCGTATCGTCCTATTGCAAAGCGAATTGGACGGGAAGTATCGGCGGTGGTACGATGGTGCCGTAGATGGTCAGAGGAACATTCCCACACGAGAAGACGTGGAACTGGGAGTCACAGACGGACTGATGAGCGGACCGATCGACGCATGAGAAGAGCGGCGTTGTCAAGCAGAACATCTACGGCGACGCAAATCCGAGCTGCCGTTGCACCTGAAGTGACTGTGCGAACAATCCGCAACCGTCTACTGGATGCAGGACTACGTGCACGTGTGCCTCTGGCATGTGTACCTCTGACTCCAGCCCACCGTCAGGAACGGCTGCAGTGGTGTCGCCAACGTCTGCACTGGAGAACGCAATGGCGATCTGTCGTGTTCAGCGATGAAAGCAGATTCTGCTTGGGAGCCTCCGATGGCCATATGCGTGTTCGCAAACGCACACGGGATCGTCTCCACCCTTCTTGCATCCGCCAGCGGCACACAGGGCCTACACCTGGTCTCCTGGTGTGGGGAGCGATCAGCTATCACTCCCGTACACAACTAGTGTTTGTGCCGGGTACGTTAAACAGCACATCCTACATCAACAACATCATTCAGCCCGTTGTTGTGCCATTTGTAAGGTCGGTCCATTGTGGTAAATTGGTTGTGATTGTGTTCTGTGAAGTTGGTGTTAAGTGTCCCCCATTGAGCACGTGTGGGATTTTATGGGACAACGACTTATCCCACGACCAGCCACGACCATCCCCGATTTACGCGTCAGGTTGAGGATGCTTGGAACTCAATACCCCAAACTTACATCCAACATCTGTACGACAGACTTCATGCCAGAATTGCACAGTGTGACGCAGTTCATGGCGGTTCAACCTCGTACTAACCATGCTACATGGAAATGTTATTTTTCAGTTTACCAGCAAATACAGCTGTATTTTGCCATAATGTTTTGATCACGGTGGCGATCTGTATCCTCTGTATTCCGTTATTATGCTATCCTCTGTATTCCGTTATTATGCTGTATAAATTTCGTTGGTATCAGACGTCTCCTTTTTGGTGCTCATTTTTCACTTTCCGCCAGTGTATTTTAATTGTAAGGCTACTATTTTTTAAAAAAACGTAATTTGTGTTGCGTATATCGATGTGCTTGTATAACATCAGTTTTAATATTGATACACGTGAATATCAACTTTAATATCGATATGTATATGTCGAATCCATGGTTCGTACGCATCCTGGAAATCCATTTTGTCCTGGAAATGTCCTAAAATTCTGTTACATAAAAAATACATTTATATACTCCAGTGGCGGCTTCTCAGGTGAAGAAGGTGAAGTGCCTCTTCACCTATTTTACTTAAAATAAAGTTTTATTCAGTAATTTGTATAATATATTCATTTTTGACTGTATTGTGTTACAAAATACTCAACATTTTTATTAGATATCAATTCACATAGCGCGTTCAATGCGGAAAACAACTCCTCATACGCAAAACAGTGCAAGTGAAAAGCCGAAACGAAAACCCTTGGAAGTCTGCAGCTTTCGACCGAGTTGCTATGGTAACCGTGACGTCAATCTCCCCTATCTGGCGCGCAAGTGAAGTGTTTTATCTTTTGGCGCCGAAGCTCTGCACATGGAATCGTGACCTTCGAAGGAGATCACGGTGAAACTCAAATTGTAGTTCATGCTTTCCGAAAGGGATTTGTTTTTCCGTGCTTTGTGGTTATTTGTCAATAAGTTTAGCTGTTACTGTAGTTTCGTGTACAGTTTAACAGTTAGTGATAGTTTTAATTAAAGTATGTATCCTGTGAACGACATTGTTTGTAATTTATTACAAACTCAATTTAATCGGTGGAAAGATGAAGATAAAAGAGACATTTTACTTCAAGAACGACCGACAGATTCACTGACAATTGTTGCTAAAAAAGAAATCAAGAAGAGCGGTAAATCTTACAATATTAATTTTAAAAAATGTTGGTTTATTGAATATAAATGGCTTTGTAGTACTTCTGTGTTACAAAAAATTATTTTGTTGGCCCTGCTTACTTTTTAGTAATAAACATTCGGCGGGGAATGAAGACGGATTCTCAGATTTATTAAATATAACACGCTCACTTCATAAACATGGCGATTCTATTGAACACCGGAAATGCGAGTTAATGCTAAGGAATTTTGAAAAAATCTGAACAGCATTGCCGATGCCCTGAGACTGAGGGAGAATGCTAGGCTTTTAAAATGCATTTCAACGAAAACGTTCGTTTAAATAGATTTTTCCTGCAGACAGTGAGTGATGCAGTATTATATTTGAGCAAACAAGAACTAGCATTCCGTGACCATGACGAAAGCATGGACTCGATAAATCGTGTACATTTCAAATAATTATTTTCATTGTTGATATCAAGAAGCCCTTTAGAAATTTAAAAACAATACGAAAAGATAAAAAATGTCTTCACAGGTGACTCAAAAACTATTCAAAATGAATTAATTGTATGTATTTCTGAATATATAAACGATAACGTAAGAAATGAAATAAATGAAGTTCAATGCTTTTCTATTCAAGTAGATGACCCACAGACATAAATCAGACTTCCCAGGGCTCTTTAATAATAAGATTTGTTGATTCGGAAGGTGTATTGGCTGAGCGATTTTTGGGTTTTCACGACGTGAGTGGAGATCGAACGTCAGAAACTTTATACAAAATGCTAGACAAAATTTTGGAACAATTCGATTATCAACACAAATTAATAGGACAATGTTACGATGGGGCAAGTGTAATGTCTGGGCACTTGAATGGGCTCCAGAAAATAATCAAGGATAAAGCTTCTCAAGCTGTTTTTGTTCATTGTTTAGCACATCGTTTGAACCTTGTATTACAGCAGAGTTTTTCTAAAATTTCAAAGTGTCGTATATTTTACGCAAGCCTCACTGGAATCCCTTCGTTTTGTCACCACTCAGTGAAGCGATCTTATACACTCACATCTACAACCGCAAGACACATACCAACCATAGCAGAAACTCGATGGTCCTCCACTTCGAAGTTAGTAAGTGTAATTTTTGAAGATTGGGATAAATTGAAGGAAGTATTCGAATTTCTGACAAATAGTGAGCAATCAGACAAAAAATGAATTCAACTTGCCAAGGGGTTTTTAAACGATATGAACACTTTTGAATTTATATTTTTGGCAATAGTATTTAATGAAATTTTTTGGCCCCACCGATCTATTATTCGAAAATTTGCAGAAAAAAATCACTAGACATAAACTACTGTGTAACTCAAATTAAAAAAACTCGTGAAATTTTGAGTCATAAAAAGAACGATGAAGTATTTGAAACACTGTTTGGAAAAGCTAGAAAAATCACAGAAATAAGCAGATCTAAACGGGAATATACTGCTCTTACACAAGAAACAATTTTTCAAAATTATAAACAATTGTATTTTGAAATTTTAGGCCACATTCTTATGGAAATGGATATAAGATTTCAAGACTCTGAAAAACTTCAATTTGTTTGTCTTGCTGACACAACCAAATTCGAACAATTTAATTCAAGCTTTCCCTCTCACGCTTTTGAAAATTTACAACATTTTTGCGGAAAAATATTTACTAAACTCCAGCGCCTTACAAATGAACTGAGTCTTGTATATGCCAACGAAAAATTAAGGAATATATTGACTCAAGAAATTCTTCGAGTGCTTCATGAAGATAAAGACATTTTTACAGAAGCTTGTAAATTGGTTTCCCTCATTTTAACAATTTTATCTACAAATTTGTCAGTGGAAAGAAGTTTTTCTTGCCTTAAAAGAATACAAACTTACTCAAGAAACACCATTTCTCAAGACAGACTTGCTTCTTTGGCAAATATTTCTATTCAGAAATATATTTTATTGATGCTCACGAAGAAACAACCATTCTATGACGACATAATCGACAAATTTGCAGCTTTAAAAGAAAGAAGAATTGATCTAATATACAAAAAATAGGTCAGTCCTCATAAAGTGATTTTCATTGCAGACAGTAGATATCTTTTCATATTGCTCTTGTAGCTCTTCACCTATTTTTTCAACCACGAGCCGCCACTGATATACTCGTATATAGACAGTAGCTGACAAATCTTTAGCGACAGTGGGATTTGTTTTTACATTTGTTTTCACATTTCTTGTTAAACATTCGTACTGTGCCGAATAAGGATTTTCTACCCTCGAATTTGTTTTCACATTTCTTGTTAAACATTCGTACTGTGCCGAATAAGGATTTTCTACCCTCGAATTTGTTTTCACATTTCTTGTTAAACATTCGTACTCTACCGAATAAGGATTATCAAATGAATAAGGATTTACACTAGCCATTTTACAGATTGATGGGATCGACTGCACTGCACAGAATGGTAAAGAGCACCAACTGGAGCCCTACACCAAGGAGGATAGAATACCCTACACACGCTGAGCGTCCGGTCTCTTGTCTAGTGTGACGTCACTACGGATTTTAAAAAACGCTCTAGCGGGAGAACTGCTTATGATAAAGCATTTCTGATTGCGTCAGTTTTCATGTCTCTTTCGACATATTTCGCGCGGAGAAAACAAAAATTCACGAAATGAGTTTACTGTTCCTTTAAGATAGTTTCCGACTTGTATTCATCTGAGAAACTGCAGATATTCCTTATGATATCTTGCACAAAATTACTTTACTATCGTTAAATTACTATCTTGCACAAAATTACTTTACCGTATTATACAATATGGTTATTTGTCACATATGTTAAGTAACCTCACAGTGAATTTCTTAGGAAGCAGAACTTCCCACGATAAAACTTTTCACGATATAATTCAATATGATCATTTGTCACATATGTTCATATTGAATTTTTTAGCAAGCAGAACTTCTCCCGATAAAAGTCAGTGTTCCTGTCACATGACTCTCCTCATAGACCCCGCCTACTAGCAATCTCCAAAGTAGCTCTGAACCAATCCTGTGGCGGAAATGGCCTTAATCGCACTTCCATACATTCACTTGTGAAATACGCTTCTGGGAGACGTATTTAAAATTTTCTTTTTCCTTAGCATAGCTTTTGCTATGAAGAATGCTTTTCTCCTGTTCTCAACTTTTCCATTATGCAAAATTCTTCCGCTGAAACGCATAGTTATATCATGTTTCCTTCTATATCTCTCCTTTTAACTGATAAATTTGAAAATCTTTTTGCCTTTAATACCTTCCTTCTGCTATGGGAAATGTTTTTTGCGCCATTTGTTAATCTTCGTAACGTATTTTTTAGCCACTGGTGGAAGTAAATAGCTGAATTTTGTGTGTCTGTGTGTGTTTTACCTTTACTGAAATTTTGTAATGAATACTTTATATAAAAATTTGCCATAAAATCAGATTGCTTTCTAATATCAGAAACTTAAATCTAGTTGTTTCTTAGTATTTTCTGAGCTTTGATAATTAGTTTTTTAATCATGCCCAGTTAAATTGCTATGATCAGTAATGAATGCAATTGCACACAGCCCTTGGACATAAGGTTTTCCCGTTAATAATGAAACGCATAAAGTAAAAATTTAAAACATAGCTACACGCTCGATAGTATGTTGAAAATTCCTTCCCTAAATAAAATGTAACACAAATACTTGCTCCCATGATTATGTGTTTAAGAAATAACAATACGTTTGGTCCTTTGAAAAAGTTCTAGATATTTCACCTTCCTTTACCCTTAAATTTCCAATGTGAACATTATTTCAAAATAATTAATTATAAATAGTATTGATTGTGTGCAGAGCAGGATGGAGCTTTTGCGGGGCCTAGGGCGAAATTTCATTGCGGGGCCCCGGAGCAAAATTTCATTTCTGGCACCAGGAAATAAATCTTATATTTTAATAAAGTTGTTCCGTGAAAAATGTCCGTGAAGAACACACACGATGTGAAATTCACAAATTTCACTGTGACAACAACGAACTCTTATCCCTCTACTCCGGAGCCGAATGCTTTACCAATTAAGCTAACCGACGGAATTTATCGCTGCAGCTTTTCCGTCTTGCCATATGCTTCACCTCTGTAACGAAAACTATCATAAAGACAAAACGTTCATCTCAAAAAAATATTTGCTTTAAGCTTACGAAAAAGACCATAATATGGATTGAAATTTCCGAGAGAGAGAGAGAGAGAAAGAATAAAAACTGTTAAAATCTACGATTTTCTTTCCAGGACGATGGGGTTGAGATTGTATTACGACTCTTATAAAAACTTATTCAGAAAATGATAAAAAGATCCCTGCGTAGCGAAAATTTTTGTATTGTGAATACTTCAGTGTAGGAAATAATCAGGATCCCTCTAAAACAAATCAAGATAAATAGTTTTTTTCCCATGATACATGTTTTAGTGATTGATTTTTAATGCAAAATGGCATAAAAATCAATCAGGGATCTTGATTGATTTTTAAAACTTTTTTGAAACTTTTGTAGGCGCTCTTTATATGATTTTTTTTTAATTTCTAGTAATGTTTTTAAAGTCACTGAATAAATGGCTTCCATGTGCAGCCCGAAACTAACTTTGATATTAATCGTCACAAGACTGTAGTCTTTGAGATAAATAATATTCAGTGTAACCAACTTTGATATTGTTCTTTTAATTTCTCTAAATTTAAGTATCTAGTTTGCACGCAAATTGTGAAATATATAAAAGTTATAAGGGCCACAAAATCATGAAATTTAATTGGCTATTTTGTGAATGCGGAAAATATTAAGGTAGTTACAATAATCACTTGAAATATGCAAATTTCAGTATTTGTACGGCGCAGGGCGATATTCTATTCGAAAATGGGGGGATTGGAAACAATAAAATTAAAAAAAAACATCTTTTTAAGGGCCTCGCACCTGAAAACTTACACACAAAAAATATTGTTTGTAAAAAATTCTACAGTAAATGATTTTTTCCTAAACTACGGGGCCCAGGGCGACTGCCCCGGTTGCCCCTATGGCCCAGCCGACCCTGATTGTGTGGTATATGAAAGCATTTCAAGAGAAATGCCACTTACCTATGTATTTTTAAGTTTTAAGGGGGGGGGGGGTTCTGTAATTTGCTTCAATAATTGAACTAACGATAATTGCCAAAGTAGAAAAACAAAGTTTTCTCAAAAATCAGTGTCATCACCATCATTGTCAACCATTATCAATCCACTGCTGGACGAAGGTCTCCCCAAGTTTCCTCCACAACGGTCTGTCTTGTGCCAGTCTCCTCCATGTCACTCCCGCATACTTTCGAATTTCATCCACCCATCTTGCATGTGGTCTTCTTCTGGGTCTTTTCCTGTCCCTTAGAATCCAATCTAAAATTTCGGCTGTCCATCGATGGTCTGTCCTTCTGGCAGTATGTCCAGCCCATTGCCATTTCAGGGATTTAACTCTGATCATGATGTCTTCCCCCTTGTCATTTTTCTGATCCACGAGTTCCTCTTCTTATCTCTCCTGGTTACACCAAGCATGCACCTCTCCATGCTGCTTTGAGTTGTCTGCAGCCTTTGTATGTCTCTTTTAGTTAAGGTCCACGTCTCTGCACCATATGTAAGCACTGGAAGGATGCATTGATCAAACACTTTTCTTTTAAGACATAATGGCATATTGCTCTTGAAAATTATGCTGTTTCTTCCAAAAGCTCTCCAGGCAAGTTTTGTACGCCGATTAATTTCTTCATCAATGTGACCCTCACTTGATATCTGCTGTCCAAGATAAACGTACGTGTCTGTTATCTCCAGCTTTTCTCCATCAATCGATAAATCTTCATTTCTTGTAAAAGCATTGAACATCACTTTTGTCTTCTAAAAGTTCATTTTTCATCCCACTTCTTTACTCTTGTCAGCAAGTTCCTGGATCATACTCTGCAGCTCTGATGGGGTAGTTGCAAAAATGACTACATCATCAGCAAAACGTAGGTGAGTTAGATAATCTCCATTAATCTTTATCCCCTTGTTTTACCAGCTCAGCGACTGAAAGACACCCTCCAATGTAGCATTAAAGAGCTTCGGAGATATGGTGTCACCTTGTCTCACTCCCTTTCCAACTTTTATGTGTGCTGTATTCTCAAACAGCCGAATCTTTGCACTTTCATTTTCATAGATGTTATTAATAATATTAATGTATGCATCTTCAATACCGCAGGATTTCAGAGCCACTGTAACTGCTGATGGTTTCACCTAATCAAAGGCTTTTTCGTAATCGATAAAAGCCATACACAATGGAAGTTCATATTCCCTCGTTCTTTCAATTAGTTCTCTCAGTAAGTGGATATGATCTATTGTGCTGCAGCCACTCCTGAATCCAGCTTGTTCTCTCGGTTGAGCCATGTCCAGTGTTACCTTTAAGCGGTGTGAAAGAACTTTAATGAAGGTTTTTATAAACCACTGATAGGAGGCTGATAGGTCTGTAGTTCCTGAGATCCTCAATGTCACCTTTTTTATGTAGCAAGATCATTGTAGCGTTGTTCCAATCCTCAGGAATCTTCCCTTCATTAAGGCATCGAGTGAAAATTTGGGCGAGTACTGTTTCGATTTCTCCACTTGCTTCTTGTATGATGTCTACAGTAATTCCATCTTCTCCTGGAGCTTTTCCCCGCTTCATGTTCTTGATTGCATGTGCAACTTCTGCTAGGAGGACTGGAAGAACTCTGGTACTGGTACCTTTCATGATGTCTGGAGTACATGTATCATCCCTTTCATATAATTTGGAGTAGAAATCTTTCACTCTTGTCAAAATTTCGCCTCTATTTCTTGTTACAGAACCATCTTCTTTTCTCAGTGCCATAATCTGTTTTCTTCCCTTACTGAGATGTCCCTTAGCTATCTTTAGGCTTTGGTTGTTTTCAATTGCTTTCCTCACTAGTTCACAGTTGAATTTCCTTACGTCTTCAGTGATACTTTTTCGTACTGTCTTGCATAGCTCTATATATTCTACTTTGGAAGTCGCATCTTCTTTAGTTGTCCTCATCTCTCTTCTTTTTTGCATCAACATTTTGGTTTTTCCTGATAATTTGTTCACACGCAACTTGTTCTTAGACCCAGCTAATTTTGTTGCTGTTTCCATAAGAGCTTTGGTTACTTTTCTGTTAACTTCAGAAATATCCACTTCTTCCGATGTTAGGCCTTCTAAAGCAGAGAATCTGTTCTTCAGTTCCAACTTGAAGGTACTTTGGTGTTTTTTAAGATTGGTTATGTCAATACATTTTGTTTGTCTTATGAGCTCGCCACGTTCAAGTTTAGTGTTAAGATGCATTATCCATCTCACTAATCTATGATCACTACCTGTGTTGAACTTGTTTAGCACACTGCAGTCTTCTATGACGAATTTTTTGTTACACATAATAAAATCAATTTCACTTGTCGTTCCATTTGGATGTCTCCATGTCCATTAACTGTGTGGCTTTTTCTTGAAAAAGGAGTTCAAGATGAAAAACCCTTCTGCCTCTGCAAACTCAACGAGAGTATTTCCACGCTGGTTTCTGTTGCCGTGACCGAATTTACCTACTGAAGTTTCATTCTGTTGCCGTTGCCCTATTTTTTGCATTGAAATCTCCCATAATTATCTTCAAATGTTGCTTACCTTTATTATTTAGATGGCGAATTTCCTCATAAAATTCCTCAATTTCGTCTTGAGGATGACTTGTGGTGGGTGCATAAGTTTGAATTATCTGAGCCTGGTATCTTCTCGAGAGTTGGATAACGAGTCGTGCAACTCTGTCTGAGGAACTTTCAACTTCTACAACTTTATCCTTCAGTTTCTTGTTTATTATAAATCCAACATCACTAGTTCTGCCAGTATCTGTCCCACGATAGTAGAAGAGATGTCTACTTTTCAGTTTAATGAGATCTTCTCCTTTTCTTCTTACCTCACTTAGCCCAATGATGTCCCAGTTGATCCTTCGTAGTTCCTCTTCCAATTTAAGAAGCCTTGAATCAGAAGATAGGGAGCGTCGTAGTCAAGGTCAGCAACAGATGGCAGCCTAGTCCGGTTCTCCGGGGATTCTTAGCACCCTCTGCCTTCATGTCGCACTGGCTGCTGCCTTGGCCAGGTACATTCCAGCTGCCGGTGACTGAGGGCCAAGATTTAAGTTGTGGAGTCATATGAAGAATATACAATATGAAGAACGAGTCACCAGACCAGATGACACGTTTCCAGTCTCTAGCATCCCAGTGTTTATGTGCTTTGCACCACCTTACACGTTTTATTGCATTGATGTTGGTAATCAGAGGTTGTGGTTTGCAGAACGGCCATAAATAACCGCACAATGGAGTTCCCGATGAAGTGTTATGACGGAAACTGATCATACCGATGGGAATTCAACTCTGCTGTTATTTGTACTGCCGTGGTCTTGTGTTTCTACAATCCGTGCCAACGTTCGCCTATCCCTATCTGACATCTTCGTCTGACGTCCTGTAACGTACCAGGAGATGTGACGTAACTGCCAGAAGGACGCACACGACATAAAGGCAGATAGGAATCAGAATAAAACGTCCGCGTAGCTCAATTGGTAGAGCAACTTATTCCGGAATGAGGGAACTGGGTTCGAATCCTGGCGCGGATAAAAATGACGGAGAAATTTACTTCGTTATAATGGCGCCCGAACTATGCGGATGACCCGACCGCTCAAAAATCTCGCATTGGTGTGATGTTCTTTCCACACCGCGAGATAGGAAAAATAAGAGAATCCCTTCTCCAGCACTTCGAAAAAAAAAATAAAAAATAAGGGGGAGATGATGTAACGTACCAGGAGATGTGACGTACCTGCCAGAAGAACGCACACGACATAAAGGCAGATAGCAATCAGAATAAAACGTCCGCGTAGCTCAATTGGTAGAGCAACTTATTCCGGAATGAGGGGACCCGGGTTCGAATCCTGGCGTGGATAAAAATGACGGAGAAATTTACTTCGTTATAGTCCACAGTTTGCACGTTTGGAGGCAACCCCATATCCTTTTTGATAGATATTCATCATCTTCGATACAATTCCTCGTGCTACACTACTGTTTCTACCGTTCTAGTTAGTAAAGCCACTGCCAGGAGCGCATCAATGATCATGTTTTCTTTGAGGTCACTGAGATCTGGCGTTGTCGGCAATTACTCCCCAACAGCTGTTTCATCTGCGACTATGGCACTGCTACGTGATAGCCGACATCGCACTGCGCCTTTTTATATACCTAACATTGCGGGTGACGTCGTCCCCATGATTTGCGCATAAAGCGCATTGCGTGTACTTTAGTCACAGTCAGTGTTTCCGTTATTTTGATAAACCCCTGTACATATGTATGTATGTACGTATGTGTGTTTGTTGACAGAATATACATATTGCAACCAAGCTCAGAGAAAAAAAATACTAAAAAAATATAATTTTTCCCAGCAACTTAGAATTTTTAGGAAAAAGCAGTTTGGCAATTTTTTTAGCACAAAGTTGAGAGATAGATTTAAGAGCTTCTAAAATGGTAATAAGTTGAGAACATTAAGTTGTACCGTAAATTTTATGTTTTAATAGATTTTGATCATACATTATGTTGATATTTTTTTGCATTGTTTAAACGGTGTAAAAGAAATCAAGAATCAATGGTAAAAGATTTCATTATTCACAATTTAAATTTAAGTACAGAACTATCAATTAAATTAAAGTGAAAGTAGCAACGGAGCTCTTAAAATGTTTTTGATAGTAAAAATCTACACTGAAGAGCAATTGAATTAGAGACAACTGGCGTTATGCAGATGTGGCGCTGTGGGCGGCCCTGTAAACGGAAACGACATGACGTTTGCAGCGATCCGACAATATAAGGAGTGATGCAAGGGGAATCAGTAAGAGTCGGACGCAGTTTGGGTAAGACGAAGGATCTAAGCGCATCTGATCGTGGGAAAATTGTCGGGGCCCGACGAATGGGTCACTCCATCCCGGAAGTCGTGCAGGCACTGGAAATTTCACGAGCCACTGTGTCACGGGTGCACCGTAAGTACATCGAATCCAGTAAAACCATTCGTGCAAGGGCCAACTGCTGTGGATGAGCGGGGTCATCGTCTGCTAGCTCGCATTGTAACAGCGGATAGACGGGCCACAGTACAAGAAATCACTCGGCAATTTAACGCTGGTGCACAAAAACGTGTAAGCAGCCACACCATCCAGAACCATCTCCTCGCTATGGGGTACAGAAGCCATCGTCCCACGAGGGTACCGCTGCTGACAGCACATCACAGGGTGCAAAGATTAGCATGGGCGTGCAGGATACGAGTACGGCGCAAACCACATGAAGCGATTGATCCTTCTTGCTAGCAGGGTACTCTTCAAGCTGGTGGGGTGCATTCTCGTCTGGGGACTGTTTACGTGGACTGAAATGAGACCCCTGGTACGTGTGATATCGTCCCTCACAGGTCAACGTTACCGGGATATCCTGGACAACCATTTGCTCCCGTTTGTGCGTCTTCAGCATCCCACTGAGGACCTCATCCTGCAACAAGACAATGCACCGTGCCATCGCTCCTGAATTGTATCCGAATGATTGGATGAATACTCCACCGACGTGACCTCGCTTCCTTGGCCAGCTAGGTCACCTGACCTCAATCCCATGGAGAACATCTGGGATGCCATCGAGAGAGATGTTCGAGGCTCTGACCCCCCTCCATCAAATCTTCGTGAACTGTGGGAGCTTGTTCAGGGGTCGTGGATCCGTATGGCTTCCCAACGCATCTGGTGTCTTGTCGAGTCCATGCCGAGACGAATGGCCGCCGTCATCGGGACGAAAGGTGGTGCTACACGCTACTAGACAGGTATCTCTAATTCAATTGCTCTTCAGTGTATATATATTCCATTTCAGTAAAAAATCACATAAAAAACACGTAAAGCATGAACATTTCAAGGGATTTAACTCAATCGCCGGCGGTGTCCCAACCAGTCGTGTTAAGAAATTAAGTTTTTAGTGATGATCGTATCTCAACGCGCAGTCAATTTCATTTTTGTTTTGAAAATTAACTCTGTAAGTTTTGTTTGTCGATCGACGCCCCAAAAAAATGTGCATGAGATTGTTTTTCTTCTTGAATATTTTAAGCATAGCCTACGTTTTCGGCAACGTAACCTAAAAGTCTGCCGTTCTCCGCAGCGACCGTCGGTCCTGTATGTACGAATCAGTACTGCCATCTGGCGTCCGTTTCCGCGGAGTTTTGTCTCGCGCTTGGACAAAAGAAATGCCGGAAAACGATAGGCATCCTTCTACTACGTAGACTACGGAGCACCTCAGTGGACTATAAGCATTTGTCAGTCCCTAATTTAGGGCCACTGGTTCCAGTGAGGGGAGAAAGTCAGCGCCGTCAGACACACACACAACATCCATGCTTCACTGGGTATCGAATCCGGACACATCTCTGATCTCTTACACCACTGCGCCACCGTTGCTGCCTGACCTCCTTGGCTGTACGAACATTGTTTATCACATGGTTAAATAAAAATGTGCAGAAATATGTTTTTAATTATAATTGCGTTCAACATATGGACACTTAATCATATGAATTATGATTCAGACGTACATGCCCGCCGTTACCCAACATCATAAGTTTCAAATAAAACTAAACACCACAGAGGTTTGTAATGTCTGTTTATTATCCAAACACCCACTGCAAACAGGGTCACAAGTGTCCACCTTGTACATTTACAGCCATGTAGTAATTGTCGAGATGTAATTGTAAGAAATCCATTGCTCAAAGAAATCATAGGTATACCTCAAACTTTGTTTGTATTGAATTTGTGTTTCAGAATATCTTTTATTCGAATTAGAAGCAATAAATGACATCAATAGATCTATGCTATACCAGGGCTGCCAGCCTATCACACCCAAGAAAATAGTTGCTTTAGTAGCCACTAATGGTAAAAATAGTAGCCTTAACAACTTATGTTAATGACTAAAACAGTTGCCCAAAAAAGTGTATGAGTTTTAGAATGTAAGCGCTCCACATCAAAAAAACACTTTTGCATTTTTTTTGTTTATTTCAAACCACGGTGACAAAATTAGCACATGTTCATTCACATTTTGGTGGGGGGAAAATTATATATACGGTATATACATACCAGTGGCGTATTTTGGGTACGAGACCTGGGCTATCTCACCCCCACCCCCTCATACAGTACTGTTTTTTAAAAATTGCGAAGTTTATTTTTTAATTGTTAAGTAATAGAAGTAACATTTCTTTCTAAATTTTAGGTACATGCTATTGCTAACATGATACCAAATAATTATGAGGATTAGGATTTGAACACTTATTTGTACACGAACTCCATTCTTCTTTCCTTTTGTGGGAACTTGAGTGTTACGTTTTCACAAAAATGTTTCTTCCGAGTACTTTTTCATATTGAAAAATAGTGTTTTTCTCTATTAACAAACCAGCCAAGTTGATCAAATGTCCATGTCCTAGTGTGGCTCTGAGATTATATCTTGATTCTTTTTAATACGGAAAAACTTCTTTCGGCAGTTGCAGTTGTTGATGAACAGTTTAATATTGATCTGCCAATTTATACACTTCAATAAACACTGGATTCAACTTTATGTAACAAGTAATGTTTCTTACTGATTTGTTTTGTATTCATCAAGGGAGTTAAACACCTTTAGTTCATTTTTTAATCGAGCTGTATCAAAATGTGAAGCATAGAGTTCTTTAAGCTCTGGTAGTAGATGTTCAGGGAAGCTTTCACAAAATTTATCAAAACAGTTCGAATCCAACAAAGACACGAATTTGAGATATAATATCACTGATTTTAATTCATTGACATTTCACACAAGCTGAAACAACTCTCCCGAAGCACCCGCTGGGAGCATGGAAGGAATGAGGTAGTCCGAAGGCTTCGTTTTTTCGGAGAAAGCCCTTGGCCGAAGCAGTGGCTACTCACGAGCTCCGTAGCTCATTCATTTTGACATGGAAACGCTAGCAGGAGATAGTATTGAAGCTCTTCGCATCAGAACAGCGAAGACCTACGTTATGCCGTTGATCATCGCTCGCCAGACTGATTCTCATAATAGAAAGAAGCTAATCCGCTAGTGTTTTTTTCGCACCGAAAGCATTGACATATCTTAATATACCGTTGATATTGACTTTTATTTGTGTATATTTAATTAACTTTTATTTATGCATTTTCTGGGCTTCGCAGCTAGCCTAGCTAACCTCGAATATACGCCACTGATACACACACATCCATACACTAAAAAAAAGGGTATCTTAAGTTTCAATATAATGCTACTCAAGACACTCAGAACTATAAAGGTTATGAAAATTACCCCCCCCCCCCCCTAAATATTCAATTACATATCAAAAACTGCTTACATAAACTAACCTTATACAAACTTTGGAATTACAAAACACTTCCTTCTTTGTCATTGTTCTGGAGGTCAGATGTTCTCATCTGTATCAAGCCAGTACGGAGAGCTTTCTTCTGCGTTTGTGGTTGGTAAAAAAATATAAGATTTTCCAAGTGTGTTTCATACACTGTGTTGAAAAAATTATTGTGTATTTCTTCTTTCAAAGGCCATAGTTGTGGACATTCAGTGTTATGATGATCACATATTTTGTTCTGTACACATAATAATCGTAGCTATCTGATATGAGGTATATCAAGAATCTCATTCGAATACATGAACATTTGGAAATATTTCAAACTTGTCTTTTGTACAGCTATGATAATAAATATCAAACACTGTGAATGTGTTTAATATGGAACAAAAACACGAAGCCTAGAACTAAAAAATGAAAACTTGCAGTTTATTATAATCAGGAATGAAATGGGTATAGTGTAATCTCCCTCTTCAATAATGGGAATTCTTTAACTCATAGTAATAATAATAATGGTGCTTAACATGATTTTGAATTACGTTGTAAAAGAGTACATTTTATTTTGATTCCCATATTTGAAAGGTAAACGTGAAAAACCTGTCTGAAACGTCTTCATTTCATTAGGGCATGGACAACTGTCTTACTATTCAAGCTCAAGTCTGTGTGGGTCAGTATAATTGATATGATGCATTACACTGAAATACACCTGCCAGGGGCGGCTCCCGCCATGGGGCTGCAGCCCCCTACCCAAAGTAGTTTTTTTTTTCATACCGTACCAAGAGAGAGAATTAAGTTTTGTGAACACCGCTGTAAGTTTTCCCAGCATGATGCCACGACTGCAGTTTTCTGAACTCAACTGGAAGTTTTCCCTGCATAACTCCACTGGGAGCGGGAAGAACGTCACGGACTGCGCTCCTTGCAGCCCTGACGTCTATTGAAACCAACTCATGTGGGAAACTCTGCCTATTCCCACACCAGTTCGTTTCCTTTGAATAAAACTTCCTTGGGGACTGCATTCATGGTAGCTCTCGCTAGCAGGGTTGCTCGCGAATGCAGTCTCTCGTTGGGTGGGAATGCATCGCCGGGCCTGTGTCTTTGTTGATTAATACGGTTCTTGTGCTTCCGAATAAGACATAAAATAGGGGAATGAATTAAAAATAATGACAAATGTTGAAATAAAGTATTAAATAAAGTACGTTTGAATGTATTACTCAAACTGTATTTTTTTCTTCCAATTTTTGGTTTGTTCCTGCTTTTATTCAACGTAATAATTCTAACAACAATGTTGCTCCCATCTAATAACAAATACTCAGTTGCCGGGACTTTTGCAAAAAAAGTTTTACTTATATATTCTCTTCTGCTCAAAATGGACATGTGAACAAATTGCGATTAAAAATAAAGTTCAGTATTGGATAAATTGAAAAGAAAAAAAAAGAGAGAGAGATACTAATTTCTGCAGCGAAATACTTGCACAAAATTGATTTCTTCACTTATCAAGCACAGCGAAATTTTCGCTTTTAAACTCACGTAAATTTTTATTCACCAAAAATCATTGAAGTCACTCCACTGGATACATTTTATTTTATTTTCCTGCTGCATCCCCCTCCCTCCCAAAAATCAGCTGTGCATTTCAATTGACGTAGTGTACTTAATTACTTTGAAAAGAACATTTAATCAGATATCATTGTTTAGAAAATTTACGAAGTTGGTAAATTTTGGAAAAAAAAAATTTCTACACTAAATTGTTATCATGATGGCTTCAGAATTAAAACTGAACTGAATATGTTTGCAATCCGTTTTTATTAAAGAGAATGCCGGTGTGTGAGTATCGTAATAACAACTCATCGCGAAATTCTGGCAGACCCTTCAAACTTCTACAAAATATTTTTCATCGCCGTCCAAGTTGCAGTGGTCGGTATCAAGTCGAAGTTTCAAAGGGAGTGTATCAGAAGGAAAAATATTTATTGTCATATTTCTAGAGGTCACAATGAGGCACTTGAGAACGCGTAACGCGTACATGACCTTGAGTGTGTCTCCGCTACCACTGCACACGCATTAGTTTTTTTTAATTGTTTGTCCTTATATATATATACGTACAGTATATGCATGTATATATAATTTGCAACCACCATCAATCCACTGCTGGATGAAAGTCTCCAAATTTCTTCTTCCACACAACAGTCTGCCTTGAGTCAGTTTCTTTCATGCTTTCGAATTTCATGTACCCATCTCCCTCTTGTCATCTTCTGGGTATTGTTTTTTCCCTTGCTATCCAGTTCAATATTTCAACTCTCCGTCGGTGGTTCTTTCTTCTAGCAATATGCCCATCCCATTGCAATTTCAGGAATTTTGACCATGTCTTCCACTCTTGTCATTTTCCCGATCCACGAGTTCCTATTTGTATCTTTCCAGGTAACATCAAACATGCATCTCTACATGCCTCTTTCAGTTGTCTGTATGTCTATTTTAGTTGAGGTCCATGTCTGTGCTCCATGCGTAAGAACTGGAAGGATGCACTGATTAATCAGTTTCTTTTTAAGAAATAATGCATCCGACGAAGTTTTATAGGTCGATTATTTTCTTCATAAATGTGACAATGTGGCCATCGTTTAATATCTGTTGCCTAATTTATGTATCGCTACCTTTACATTTTCCCTATCAATCGCTAAATATAAAATCTAAATATTAATTTCTTGTAAAAAAAACACTTTCGATCAGTATATATATATATTATTGTTATTATTATTATTATTAAACGGACAGCATCAGCACAGGCGCAGTAACTTAGCTTTTGAAATGGTATCGTGCAGTGGCGGCCCGTCAGATGAGGCAAGTGAGGCGCCGCCTCACCTGAAATTCCGCAGAATGAGAAGTGAAAGAAAAAAAAAAAACCTTCTGTCAGTAACAAAGATATAAGAACTTTGCAGGATAAATGAAACACTGAAATTCACATTGTGATTCATGAATGGTTAAAGAAAGGCTTTCGAGAAGAGGAATGAATCATTATTTTTGCAAAGCAGCTGCATCGTTTTAAGCGCTTAGAGGCGACCGGCTGAATCGTCTCGATGAGAAGCCGGTTTTGGGAACTGGTTATCAGAGAAGAGCCCTACAGACTGAACCCCCACCCCCACCCCCACGGTCCGAGGTCTACCTAAAGAGGTGCCGGACTTCCAGTAGAGAGAAAGGAAATTTCTGAGGCGACCCTCCATTTCGCTTAAACTGGAATCGCATCTCCGCTGTTATTGGAGAACCCAAGGATTGTGTATCCAATGGGCGCGGGAAAATGAGCAGATGACCCTTGTGAAAAGTGGTTTCACAGGCGATGACGCCGTTCGCCTCTATACGCTTTGGAGTACAAAGATTTCTACGTAGCTTTAACTATTCGTCAGAGTGTATTTGAATCTAACTTTTTGTAGTGTGTTTTCAATCCTCTCTTCTGCGGGTGTTTGCTAGTTCATAGTAATGTTGAGTTTTTCTTTTTTCATTTTGTTATTGTTACTAAACAGCATATTTTGATTTTGGTTGGAAAATATGAATGGCCCAACAAGCGACGTGATTTGTGTTCTGGAAGAAATTCCTTTTAAACACTGGAAAGATTATGATAACAAGGATGTTCTCATATCTGGAAGACCGACACCTATAATAAGTTCAATATCTAAAGATAAGAAGTGCGGCAAATCGTTTTTTAGGTCTTTCAATAAATCATAGTACGAGATTTTTCCCTGGCTTTCTGATGCTATTACAAGCAAACTCTCTTTTGCTGGCCATGTTTACTTTTGAGCAATAAGAAAAATGTGTGGAACACAACGGGTTATTTTGATCTAAAAAACTTTTCTCGTAGTGCAAAATTGCACGAAAGCTCTAAAGAGCATAGAACTAACCACGTAGGTCTAAAACGAATGGAAAAAAACAAACACTATTTCTGATATGCTCAAAGAAAATGCTGCTCTTCATAAAGTCAAGTTTAATGAAAAGGTCAGACTAAATAGGCTTTTTATGGAACATATAATTGATTTAGTTGTCGTTCTAAGCAAGCAAGAACTGCCTTTTCGAGGACATGATGAAACTATTTCCTCATTAAATAAAGGTAATTTCAAGGAAATGTTCCAAATGTTACTTCGTAGGAGCACCCCAGAATTAAAAGCACATTTTGAAGAAATACGAAGCTTATTTTCTGGACAATCTAAAACGATACAGAATGATTTAATTGAGTGTATTCATGAATATATAAAAGTCCAAATAAATACCAGATTTGAAGATATGGGAAAGCTCGAGTTTCTGCAGCTAGTTGACAGCTCAAAATACCATAGTTATTCAGAGTCATTTCCATCCAGTGCCCTTAACACTCTCAAAAAATTTATCCAAACATTTTTACAGACACACAACGACTAAAAAACGAATTAGATTTTTTATATAATGATCACAACTTCAGGGAACTCAGTTTTCAGAAAACCTTGAAAACAATGAAAGAAAACGAGCTGAAAGAGGTGTTACCAGAAGCCTACAAATTATTTTCTCTTGTATTGACACTGGCGTCAACAAGTTCTTCTGCTGAAAGGAATTTTTTCTTGTTTGAAGAGAATTAAGACTTACCTCCGTAATACAACGGCACAAGATCGTTTGTCTTCACTCGCTAAAATTTCAATCGAGAAAGAATTGCTGAACCATCTAATGTCCATTCAACCATTTTATGATCTGATCATAGACAAATTTGCAGCCAAAAAGGATCGCAGAATTGAACTTATTTATAAAAAATAAACTGAAAGCATTCTGTTCGAGACCAAAGCAAATTAATATCGTATTCCTGTTTTTAATTCCAGGTTTCAATTATTTTATACTTTTTTTATATAGAAATGTGCTTCCTTAGCTTGACTTCTGCTGTACATAGTTATCACGAGCCTGGACTTCAGTTTGTGACCCGTGCTAAATGCACCTTCACTAATATGCCAATCGAACTGTGACTTTTATTCAAGCTCAAGAAACACTTCGTGAGAAAAAAATTATATTCAAATGATTTACTTTGAATTTTTTAAGAAGTGGATCTCCGATTGGCGTTGGGATGTGAGTGACGCATTGACTAGCTAAAGAAACCGCGCAAATTGCGTATTTTCGCTCAAGTGTATTACATAAAAGAATACTGGTGAAATATTTCTTTCTTTGTTGTAAAATTATCGAATAATTGTTTTCATAAAAATATTGTTGCAAAAGTAGCGTATATTACACACACACATATATAGAGAGGTATATGTACATTTTTCCTCTAAAATTTTTGGATTTTTTCGTGAAGAAAGACTCCCCACGCCGTGTTTCATATATTTCTATAATTTTATTCCATTACTGTTTAATAATATTTGTATATAAGGGCTAAATGACATGGGATGGAGCCCTAAGGGATGGGGTTTACAGCTGTTAATAACAAGGCGCCGCTTACCCTGGACCAATGGCTTAACGAGACTTCCGAATCTCAGCGGATTTTAATGATTCAGCCGACTCGAACATAGGACTTCAAAGATATCCAATGGGGGATACTGCCTTTGACATGAAACTTTTTGAAGAGGGGGGGGTGTTCTGCACTTCTGCTGTATAACTGTGTATAAGTACATATAACAATTTGGGGGGGGGGGCGCTTCGACAAATATTTTCCTATTGGTACGTACGCACATCTTGAATATTAATACAAAATGAAGCTAATTTAATAAAATGAAGAAAATGCAATAAATTATAGTTGTTTTAATAAAAATTTAATAAAGCAACTTCTTTGGCCGCTTTGCTTTACTTTCTCTTCTATTATCAAGAAATTACATTGCTTTCCGAGTTATATAAAAATCAAAGAATTTAAATAGGGAAATTATCTATAAAACGTACTTAGAAAAAGCTAACTGTCTCGTCTAATAAGGGGTGTGCAAACCACGACCCCCCCTGCTACGCCACTGATATATATATATATATATATTCGTATAACGTTATACGAATTTATATATTTTTCAATAACATACGTTTTACTGTTTTACATTTACATCAAGACCGTTCGCCTCACCAGCATTTTACACCACGAGCCGCCACTGGTATCGTGATATCTACAAAATTGAGATGCAGCCCCCCTCCCATCTCAGTTCACCCCGAGCCGCCACTGACACCTGCCTTGATAATGTTACAGTCATTCTTCACAGTGTCCTTAATGTTTCTGACACAAATATAAAGAAATTACTTTATCCTGTAAAAGTATTCCAACTCATAATTACAGAGATAAGAAAACAAAAAACTTGACTTTCTTATAATTTGGGTTACTTTTATAACAGCAGACAGTTAAAACCCCTAGGTGTTAACCATGATCGATTTTCAAAGCTCAAACAACAGTAAAAGTAAAAGTATCCTTACACCCACTGATGACAATAATAAAACCAAAGTTCAAATTATTTGAAATGATTGTTTTATAACTCTTCTGGAAATTACTGTCATGGGACATCAACAACTTGTATATGATGCCCCCCCAAATATGTATAAACAAATTGTTTTTAGTATTAAGCATTTTGAAGGGGGGAAGGGAAGTCCTCTTTAAAGTTTACATTATTCTTATACCATGGTAGCAATTTGGAGGAGTTGCATGCAGTAAATTATTTCAAAATATTGAGTGTGAATTTATAATACTGCCATCAGTGCATATAAGGGTAGGCTTAACAAAAAAACTTTCTCATCAACCTTAGATTTATTCCTTTTTTGAGGTTTTCTCCATAAATACATCAATTAATGAGGATTTTCTTTTATGAACTACCCTATTCATTTTTAATGCTTCAAGTTCATGTTGTCTTTCCTTTTGCTGGGGTTTCTCTGCTCCTTCTAGAATGCCATGTGCAACTCGTATTGCAGGTATGTTTTTTTTAATGCTTGCTTTGGTCTCTCATTGGCTTCTTTAAGCACAGAGTTTGATGATTCTTGTACTCTTTTTTCTTCAACAAGAATTTTTATTTTGTTTTCCATGTTTTCAATAGTTTGCTTTCTGCTTTTCAAATCCTTTATTTAGCAATTCTTGTTTCAATCTCTCAGCACTTTCTTTCTCTGCTTTCAGTTGCTGTTCTTTTAATCTCTGCTCTTCTTCCAAATGGTTGCTATATAACCTATGTGCATTAAGTGCTAATGTGATTAGTTCTTTGGTTATTAGCGCCTTCGCAACTGAATTGTTAGTTTCTCATTCAACATCTTCTCAGGCATAGATGCCTTCTGAAAGAACTCTTCGTGATACAGAACAGCCTCTCTCTACATCGAAGTTGCCATGTGATAAAGCAAGGCATGCTTTCACAACTTTAGCCAAAGATGTATATTTCCAGTCTCCAAATGTCTTTTGATACAATATGGCTCTCCAAAAATTATTAATTCTAATTTCGCTGTTTGGAATACAATTCTTATGCATACAAATACATCCAAACCTAGACCCACGTGATTAGAAGAACGACGAACTCAAATGACAAAAAGTACCGTCTCGTTATTTTTAAGAAATACGCAGAAATGTCTCACCAGGTGTTTTTTCGATTACCACTTAATTTTTTCGACATGAACAATTCCTAATTTATGTTAAACAGTTTGTAGATAATGTAAAGTGAGGTTAAATGTCTGTTGGCGAAAACATGCATTTTCCGTGTCATTTGGAAAATAAAGCTGTAAAACCAATCACGCAAATGCAGAGGCGGCGGAATTCAAGAGGGGTCCGGAACCCTCTGAAATTTCATGGTCCCCCTCACTGAGGGGATCCACCCAGGAAACGTCCTAAAACTATGTGATTCACATGCAATTTATAATTTGTTTTTGGGTTTGTTCACGGTTTCCTGGATACCGTCACCATGCTTCGCAGTTTTCTGAAAAACTCTTGAAGTACAATTTTGAAAATTGATTTCGCACAAATATACTGAAAAGTTAATTAAACGCTTTGTTTTTCTCCTTAAAAAGATCGTTAAAGAATTTTTTTAAATTTCTTTAAAGCAATAATCACGGCGGAGAAGGGTCTCTCCTTCCTTCTGTGCGTTCTTTCTTTTTTTTTTTTTTCTAATCCAAGTCCAAATGTGTCTTGCTCGAGATCAGAAAACCCATTAAATACACCTGAGAAATAAGTAACTGAACAAAAGAACTCGAACTCAAATTAAGCGGTGAGTATACTACTTCTTGTGCACAGAGCACAGGTCATTCTTAGTGTTTTCTCACATAGAAGATGAACGATCCTGGACGAATGGAGTGCTTTTGCTGCGAGAACAACTATTGTCGAACTATAAGAGTAACAAAATCGCTTGCCTCTCACACTCTATGGCGTTCTGGATGGTGTTTTTGCTGGTGGTAGAAACAATCTATCAGCGTTTCCTTGATGTTTGTGTTTTCACCCGTCTGCTTCGGGAATAACGGGTAGAAAAAACTCAAAAGATTTGTTCAGGCACTGAGCTTGATGTGAATTTCAAAGCGCCCGAGTAAGAGGTACCTGCCATTTCAACAACAGACCCACCCCAGGTACAATTAGGTTGCCATCCCAGGTACAATTAGGCGTTCATATACTGTATAACTACAGCTTACCAGATCTTGACGTTTGTTGCCAGCAGTAAACATCCGAAAAATTCAGACACCCTTTTTAATATTCATTTATGACATTTACTGACAGTCGGATGCTGAAAGGATTTCAGCGTGTTTTGTTTTACACGCAGCAGGCAGATGCTGCAAGGCAACAAACTGGCAGAATGCACTCCCTTCTGGATATCATCATTTGACAGATGATAACACATTTTCAATTGGGCTCAACATTTTCTAATATTTATTTTCAGTCTAGCTGTTCCGATTGGATACGAATTTTTGTTAGAAAATGAAATATCGGCTCAGTGGTGCAACAGGAAATTCTTTATGGGGACAGCCCAAAATATTGAAGATGTAAATAAAACAACTTAGAGAAAACGTCACCTGAAGCATTGAGGAAGGATAAACAAAAAAAATCGCAGCCATTTAAAATGAGTTTCCAATGATTCCTAAAATATGTATTTAAAATATATACAAATATATTTTAAAATGAGTAGCTAATGATAAACAACTAAGCTCGAAAGACCAAACGACACTTTATGGGGAGTCCCTCCCTACACACACACACACACATCACTGGGTCTGCTAGTATTTGGTACTTTTTTCCGAGAAAAGTCCATAAACCTGGAACTGATTAAACGGACGCTGAAACCTGTAATTTCGTCAAAATAGGTAAGGTTTGTAGATGTTAACTTATTCTCTAGTTGCGTATAGTCTACACCAGTGGCAGCGCGTGGGTTCAAAAATAGGGTGTTGCACACATATCTTTTCCCTCAGAAACACTACTGGCGAGCACTGTTTTTTTTTTTTTTTTTTTTTGTTGGTGGTGTACTTGGAGTGGAAGGATGCTGCGCAGGAAGAGTTTAACATTATTAAAATCAACGTAATGTAGCAACAAGATACTTTCTACATAATTACCATATTCCAAAATTTCAAATTACGTAATAACAATTAATGGATAAGAACATGAAATCAGTTCTTACCATAAGTTATTTAAAGAGAAAATCCATCCTTCTCTCTTTCTGCGTAGCGAATTTGTCAATAACACTCTGGTTGAAGTCGGGAATATCCATGATAAGATCCTTTTCAATAGAAAGCATGGCCAAGGCTGACAACCTTTCCTGTGTCCTTGAGTTCCTCTAAAATGTTTCTATTCGTTTTAAAGTGGAAAAACACCGTTCTGCTTCAACTGATGTCATAGGAATTGTTAGGATAAGTTTCAGTAACGTGTAACATTCACTAAATGTTTTTCCTAAATTGTTCTTCATGAGGAACTCGCATAAGCTAACAGCCCCTGAGAGTGATCTGAACTCTTCTGCACAGTAGATGGACAAAAGTTCATGGCAGAGTTTCATTTTATCTATAAATGGATACACAGCACACACTGTTTTCAATGTCTCCGCTGGGAATTTAGTGGCATAATGAGGGAACATTTGCGGTAAAAATAACAAAGCAGCAACTAGATGCCCTGTGAAAGTAAACCTTTCCTTAGCCTGAGAAATAATGACATCACAGACTTCTTTTGCTTCTCTTATCCACTCAAAGTGGTCAGTTTTCCGTTTTTTAAAAGAAGCAGATGTACCCTCTGTCGTTGCACTCTCATCAACATCAATTTGTTCCCTAATTGTTACTACATTTGTCTCAAAAGCAGTAATAGCTTTCTTTGCTGTAGAGGGATCAAGGTCACTTTTTGAAGTTGACCGAAAAAAATTTCTACAAGAGGCATGATTTCTGCGAAAAATGAAAGCCAAAAGCTGAAGCTGTAACCTGTAAGAACCTTTAAATGACCATTAGCCTGACAAATAGTCAGTGGCGTTTTCTCTGGGTGTGCAAGTTGTGTGTCAACGCCCAAAGAAAATTACAAAAAAGAAGGATTTCTTTATAATTTATCTATCACAGTAGAATATTTTTTTTTTGTTTTATGAAATGTTCGTCGCGCTAATGCGCTCTCCGTTTCAAATGGCGTGTAGGCTGCGGGGTCCGGACCGAAGAAACAGCCAGATAAGGCCAAGCCGTTGCAACGATCTCCCCACAGTATCTCCGCTGCTTTACGAGACTCAGTTCGCGCATGCGCCCCATGTCTTCTACCCGGCTCACGTAAGTGCGAAAGCCAGCGAAGGCGTTGTATGCAGTTTCAACACTTACATGCTTTGCTTGAGTTCAATTTGTATCTGTGTTCCACGCGATTGTATTGTTGCTTGCGCAGTGAAGTTGGGGGTTCGGTTGTTTTAAGATTTAAGATGGATAGTGAAAGTGTAATAAAAAAAGCTATTAAACAGTAGTTTTTCATCGCTCTCATACGCAGAAAAGAAACAAGTAATTGACAGTGGCCGACCATGTCCTAATCTCACAATATCAACACGTATAAAAGGGGGAAATGGCGCTGGAAAATGTTTTGAAAGGCATTTTCGTAAAGAGCTCTACGAAATTTCAGACTGGCTTTGCGGATGTGATGTGAATAACAAATTTTACTGTTGGACATGCTTGTTGTTCTCAAATAAGAAAACTATTTGGAATCATGAAGGGTACGAGGACTTGAATCATTTGAATACTGCAGTGAAGAAACATAGTGAGTCTGAAATTCATCTTTCTAGTTTTTTTAAATTCAACAGATTTATTGCGTCCCCTACTAGAATTGACATTCTTTTCGATTCCCAAAGAAATGTTGAAATTGAGCTGCAGAATGAAAAAGTTAAAAAGAACAGGGAAATATTGAAGAGGTTGATTAATGCCGTGTGCTATTTAGCGAAACAGGAACTACCATTCCGAAGTCATGAGGAAAATGAAGAATCTTTCAATAGGGGAAATTATATGGAGTTGCTTATTGCAAGTGCCGAGTTTGATTCCCCATTGAAAGAACATTTAGCGACTTCTACAGTTTTCCGCGGAACTTCGGCAAGCATTCAAAATGATTTAATAAATTCCGTTGCTAATGTCCTGAGAGATAAAATTTACTACGAAATTCAGAACACCGATTTTGTGGCCATTATGCTTGATGAAACATCAGATGTAAGCAATAAATCTCAGCTCTCAGCTGTGTTGCGGTATTTTTCAGTCTCACAGAAAAAAATCGTAGAACGATTTCTGGGATTTCTTGAGGTGAGCGCTGATAAAACTGCAGAAGCTCTGTTTAATCATGTGAATGAAATCGTGGACAGATATAAGTGTGGGGATAAATTAATTGCCCAGACGTACGATGGAGCGGCGGTGATGAGTGGCCATCTCAATGGACTTCAAGGCAAAGTTTTGGGAAAGTACCCTAAAGCTCTCTTCACGCATTGCTATGATCATGTAATAAACTTGGTACTGCAGCAGTCTCTAGATTGCAACAAAGAGCTTAAAGTCTTCTTTAGCAGTCTTAAATCATTACCTACTTTTTTCTCTCATTCTCCTAAAAGATTACACCAACTTTCTGCTTTCATGTCCAGAAAGCTACCATCATTAGCTCCTACCCGATGGAATTTTACCTCAAGACTTGTTCATACAGTCAATGAAAACAGAGAAGCATTGATAATGTTTTTTGAACATGTCAGTGAAAGTGGGGACTTCGACTATTTGACTGCAATGACAGCAAGAGGATTTGCTGGCTTTTTAAAGAACTTCAAAAACATATTTTTTATAAAGGTTCTATCTAATTTGCTTGCCTTTTCAGATGTATTATTCAGTATACTGCAGTCCACGAATATTGGCATTTTGTACTGCAGTACTAAAATAACTGAGTTTCAACAGCAACTGCAAAGCGAAAGGGAGAATTTTGAGCCATTGTGGTCTTGTATTCATGGTGAAGTAAGGAAAGAAGAAATGCGTCCAATAAAAAAACAGAGGTTGAACGATGAATCAGAGAAAGACTACTGCCGGAGACTTTACTTCGAAATAATTGATAATATTAGCAATCATATAACAATTAGATTCGCATCGTTTGAAAAGTTGCAGTACTTTGATTTGTTAAACCCAACGAAAATGGCCTACTTTAAGAAAGAAAATTTTCCT
This sequence comes from Macrothele yani, assembly GCA_039090855.1. Lineage (NCBI taxonomy): Eukaryota > Metazoa > Arthropoda > Arachnida > Araneae > Macrothelidae > Macrothele > Macrothele yani. Next base: position 49,975,477 of record CM077004.1, read on the forward strand.
CGCTATTTATTAAAAAAATTGCAGGAAATCTATGGCGATCTTTTTAATTTGAGCAAACTCCAGAATGAACTATATGTATGGTATTCTTCTAATGAAGGTTCAGACAAAACACCAATTCAAATTGTTGATTATTTATTGGAAATGAACCTAATGCATGGATTTACGGAAATATACAAATTGGCTCAGCTGATCGCAACAATTCCTTCCACAACATCATCCGTCGAGCAGTCGTTTTCGTCCTTGAAGCGGATCCACACATTCTGCCGCGCCACACAAACCCAGCATCGCATGGGTAATCTAAGCCTTATCTCCATTGAAAAAGAATTACTTTCTACGATGCGACAAGAGGATAAATCCAAATTCTATGAAGAAGTGATTAAGAAATTCCTGCAGAAAGAACGAAGAATGGAACTGGAATTCAAATGACCGTAAGTAATCACTTTGTTTTGCTGAATTTTTATTATATAATTCTTTCTACTTTATTTTCGTAAATGCATATTTAAGTAGGTTAATGTACTTAATTAAGTGCCTTCCTATTGCGTAAGTAATGAACACTGTCTTTCTTGATTCAATTTTATTCAGGCTTTTTCTAAAGTTACCCGTAAATTGCTCGGAGCAACATTGAAATATTTGTTGGAAGAAAAGACACATTATTCCATCTGTGCCAACGCCCTTAGTTCTGTGTCAGGAAACTCCACTGCGAATAGTACTTTCACTTTTAATATCATTAGACTTGAGAATGGTCTTCAGGGATTCGATAATATCTCTCTTTTTATCAAAAACCTTATTGACACTGCGTGAGAGAAAATTCCATCTATAATGAATTAGCTTTATTTTCTTTCCGCTAAGCTAATTAATATGAATGATTCTCTTCCTACCAGCTAGCTAATGATATACTTGTACTAAGCTTAAAAATAGTGAATTCAAAAGGGTGTTGTTACTAGTTAATTACGAACGTAAACAAAGTCTTAACGCTGGTTATTTATGGTAATAAATAAATGTTATAAACCTAACAGCCAGACAGAGGTCTGACAAAAACTATGAATTGAGAAAGACTAACTTACGGTAACTTCTTTATTGTAAGACTCTTGGTCAACTAAAGCACACACACAACTTGTTTTACAATAATGAAGAATCTCTCCTCGTATTATAAACGCTCTCCGTAAACAACAACGCTCTCTCATAACAACAACAAAAGCTCTCTCTAAGTCTCGATGAACGCGCCTATATAGGCTGAGGCTATATTCACGCTATGCGTGAATTTAGCCCACAGACTAGGTTCACGCTCCTTCTGTGATTAGTCACTGTGATCTCGCAGGCGTGGTCTGGGCGGTTCCTGCTTTGGCGCATTAACCAATACCGGTCCCGCTTGAATTCTGACATTTCCAAATTTTTTTTTAAATTCACGTCGTTAGATGGCGCATTGAGCCTGTTTCTCGCCCAAAACAAACTGTCGTAGTTCACTTATAGACTTGCTTATACTTTCGCGAGCGACGTTATTTGTTAATTAATTTGAACTGAATATTTTTGTGTATAAAATTGAGAAGGTGAATCTGAAGGTAAATTTTTGAAGCAAGAGTTCTACGAAAAAACTGGAATGGAAAAAATTGAACGAGGAAGACCATTTGAATTAAACATACACATAATACGATCGGCGGTCGGTTCTGTTTTTATTAGGCGACAATGACAAAGGTCGGTTCTGTTTTTATTAGGCGACAATGACAAAGGTCGGTTCTGTTTTTATTAGGCGACAATGACAAAGGTCGGTTCTGCTTTTATTAGGCGACAATGACAAACTGGTGATTCGATAGTACGCTATTCATCACTAGTTTGCATATTTACGTAATTTGTTTAAAAATGACAATAAATTTAATTGCTTTCCACAGATTTTGTAAAGCTCTTCAATTTTTTTCTATACAATTTTTTCGTAATATTTGCCATGCATAATGTTTCTGAGCATCACAGTTGCTTCCATTATCAGAGCTTACCTGATGCAAAAAAATTTGGATTTGAAGCATTTAGCTTCTTTGAAAAATATCTCCTGACGAAATATTCACATTTTTGTTAATTCATAATGAGCAGGAATATCGATAAGGAACATTAAAGTCTTTTATTTAATAAGTTTTAAAAATCAACAATAAATAAGTTTACACATTGACGAACCCAATAATTGTGTGTGATCTCGAGTACATTAAGATCTCATTTTAAAATTCAAGGAATTATCTCCTGCCATTAAAAAATACGTATACATCCGTATCAATTTGTTAAGTTTAGTCATGAAATTAAAAGGCTATTCGAAACACCTACTGCGAAAAAAAAGGAAAAAAAAAACTCTTTGCTTTCCTCCTAGAAAAGAAACTAAAAGTACGCTAAAGTTTTAATAATTTCAGAGCATATTATAGCCCATTGAGTTGCTCACGGTGGTCGTTAAACCTCCAATCAAAAAAAAAAAAAAAAAAAAGAGCATATCCTTTCAACAAAAATGATAGCTTAGAAACTTACTTCAACAAATTATACAGTCAATGGCTATTGAAATTTCCAAACATGAAGTGCCAAAGCAATTTAACAAAAAATAAAACATTTCACATCCGAAGACTAAGAAAATGAGAACTTTTTATAGTATTCCCGTAATGAATAACAGTCCCTTGCAGTGACGCACCCATGAATTTTTGTTGGTGGGGGCTGTATATATAGTTTATATAACAAGAATTTTCGTTGGAGGTGGCTGTATATATATATACAGCCACCTTTATATATATATCCTCATTGTCAACCATTATCAATCCACTGCTGGACGAAGGTCTCCCCACAACGGTCTGTCTTGTGCCAGTCTCCTCCATGTCACTCCCGCATACTTTCGAATTTCATCCACCCATCTCCCATGTGGTCTTCTTCTTGGTCTTTTCCTGTCCCTTGGAATCCAATCTAAAATTTCGGCTGTCCTTCTGGCAGTATGTCCAACCCATTGCCATTTCAGGGATTTAACTCTGATCATGATGTCTTCCACTCTTGTCATTTTTCGGATCCACGAGTTCCTCTTCTTATCTCTCCCGGTTACATCAAGCATGCACCTCTTCATGCTACTTTGAGTTGTCTGCAGCCTTTGTATGTCTCTTTTATTTAAGGTCCACGTCTCTGCACCATACATAAGCACTGGAAGGATGCATTGATCAAATACTTTTCTTTTAAGACAAAATGACATATTGCTCTTGAAAATTATGCTGTTTCTTCCAAAAGCTCTCCATGCAAGTTTTGTACGCCGATTAATTTCTTCATCAATGTGACCCTCACTTGATATCTGCTGTCCAAGATAAACGTACGTGTCTGTTATCTCCAGCTTTTCTCCATCAATCGATAAATCTTCATTTCTTGTAAAAGCATTGTACATCACTTTTGTCTTCTGAAAGTTCATTTTTAATCCCACATTTTTACTCTTGTCGGCAAGTTCCTGGATCATACTCCCATTTCCAACTAGGTCTTTGTGGAGGTGAGAAAATGCAGAGTTTTGCTTTTCCTTGGTAAAGCCAAGGCTCGGCATTCTCGACACTTTCTACATTCAGGTTTGCTATTACTTTATTTTATTGTTTACTCATGCCTGTTGGGCTTTGAAGTTTTCTATATTGTTTTAGTTCTTGTTAAATATTTTTTTTAATGTCTCTACTTAGTAGTGTGTGAGTTCTGAATATTCATAACTGCTGCGTTGCGCGTCATGATCTTCAGGTTGTTTTTTAAGCAAATTTAGTTTTAAATTCTTTGGTGTAAAATTTAGTCTTTGACTCTGCTCTTGGGTATATATATATATATACACACGACCAAGTATAGACTGTTAAAAAATAAAAAAATATTTAACAAGAACAAAAAAAGTAAAGAAAAACTTCAAAACCCAACAGGCATGAGTAAACAATAAATTAAAGAAATAGCAAAACTGAATGTAGAAAGTGTCGAGAATGCCAAGCCTTGGCTTTATCAAGGACCAGCAAAAACTCTGCATTTTCTCACTTCCACAAAGACCTAGTTGGAAATGGGTTTCTGCAAAGCCATAGATGCAAGAATTAAGCCCATCAAAAATTTTTAAATTTTGCAAAACCTCTTCAGAGTTGCAGGTAGAATATTTTAGTCAAAGTTTTTGCATGCATCTATAACTTTCCTGGCCCAACGCACACGCGTCATCCGCCACAAAAACCAGAATAACGATTACAAAATCACAAGTTGTGAGAGGGTCTGAACAAATCATCAGAATTATTCAGTTATAACACGTTGCTGAGCAACAAAGTCATCTGAGAGAGAATTTAAACTTTAAGAACAGTACTAAATGCATTACTAAGTCTTATTCTTTGTGGTGAACAAAAGTTTTACCTAAAATGCCATAAAAAAAGAAACAACAGATTAAAGATTTTATCGAGTGTGGGTTGGGCCAGGAAAGTTATAGATGCATGCAAAAATTTTGACTAAAATATTCTACCTGCAACTCTGAAGAGGTTTTGCAAAATTAAAAAATTTTTAGGGGGCAGGTGGGGCTCATCCCCCTGAAAGGCAAGCAAGAACTCATGGAAGATGGACGTTGTTGTAAATTCTCTGAACTTTTATTTTTGGTGGTTTGTAAAAATTACTCTTGTGTTCCATTACAAGCATACATACCTTATTTATTCGTGTATTGAACATTTTTGTAAAAGCAAAATCGAAGTGATACGCGGCTGTACGAACGATGAATGACCGAAAAAAGCTTCTCGGGCTGAATCTGTAGGAAGAGTTGCGCCAATGATTCTGAGGCACATGACTTGTCGGTGTTAAAGGTAATAAGAGAGAGAAATGCCCCTTTCTTTTTCGAAGAAACGTAAAATATCGAAGAACGTGACCATTCCACCCACCCAACCCCCGGGGAAAAAAGATAGACAGGAGGGTTGGGGGGGTAAGCAGAGGAGGAGATAGAAGATGGATAAGTAGTTGCACAGAAGGATATAACTCAAGTGACTATGAGATGCAAAGCTGCTGTCATGAAACTTCTATGTAGTTAATTGCCTGCAAGTAATGTTGAGGGAAGAGCTGAATATATGAAGGATAGTCAGAAAGTTAAGACCACATACACTTTAATAGCGATAACTGGGACCAAATGAACTTAACGGTTATCTCACTTCTCCACATAGTCCCCCTGCAGGTCGATGCACTTCTTTGAACGCCCAACTAGATTCTTCATTCCTTGGAAGAAGAAACTTTTCGGCTGCTGCCAAATCCAGGTCTGCACCGCTTCCTTAACCTCATAATCATAGGTGAACCTGCGACAGCGTAGGGCCTCTTTAAGTGGATTGAAAGCGTGATGATCGCATGGTTCCAGATCAGGACTGTAAACGAGATGTGGAAGACGTTCAAACCGCAGTTGTTGCATTGCCTCCGCTGTTGCGGCCACTAAATGGGCACGTGCATTGTTGTGGTGCAGCAAGGCTGATTTTGACAGCATTCCTCTTATTTTTCTGCAAATTGGAGGTTTCCGTTTCTCTCTAAGCACAGCACAGTACGTTGCACTGATCACTGTTTGTCCGTGTTCCTGAAAATGCGTCAGGATAAGACACTTCATGTCCCAGAAGAAGGTCGGTATGATTTTCTTGCCGGAGGGCTGTCGTTTGAATTTGTTCTTTTGGTGTGCACGATGTTGACGGCCAACAAAATCGAGCTTCATCAGTTGAACTTGTACTTCCCGCTTTAAACCTTTCTACCCATTCAAAATCTGTTCATTAAGTCATGGTGTTTTCACTTTCGTATTGAGCTAATATACTTAGGTGAATTTCAGCAGGTTTCACTCCCTCTGCCCGAAAAAATCTCACTACGGCGCTTTGTTCAACACTGGTGCAATCCCGCAGCAGAGCATCCATATTTATTTCACCTTGGTCTCAACTGGACTAACGGCAGAGCGCTGCGCTGTGTGTGTTTGAACTACCCATAAGCCATTGTGAAGATGTTGTATTCCGTCAGCTTCTATCCGTTGCGGATACATGTAACTTCCAAATTTCAGTTACTTTTTGATTTACCTGCGTATTCATTTCTCTAGGGTTTAGAAAATAGTGATAAAGGAATTCTTTATGTAAGAAAGGGAGATCTTTCAACTTCTTCGTATTTATTGTTTTGCGGTCAGTAGGAGGGTTTTACGATGCGTGTGAGGGAGAAAAATGGTTTGATGGCGTGAATCTGAGGGCTCTTCGTTTCTAACAACTTTTAGTTGTTACCACCGTAAGAAGAGGATATCTCAGAGCACCAGTGAAGGAGAACGCGTGGAAAAAGTGGAGAAAAAATTAGAACCGAAGAAAGGGAGTTGAAAGATTCAAAATACGACATCAGTAACTCCGATGCTGTTACGATGATCCAAAGAAAGGACCAAAAGAGTAAACTAAAAAAATAAATACCCTACTCAAAAGAATTAGGAGACCAAGAGATATTGTAAGGAAAGGCATGTGTGCGACTCACGTTGTTGAACGCAAAATATTATTTTTATGTAAGATACCGTAGAATATTCAATGATATAGGCAAGAAAAAGCGCATTAGCGAGTTTTTATGTAATATTATCATTTAATGCACATCATGCGATATGTTATACGTATAGAACAATATGCATATCTGCACAACAAGAAAAATGACTTGTTGAAGGTGGTAACTGACCTATTGCAGGGTGTGTGTTCCACTCGAACGGCTAAGACCACTGCACACCTGTGGGGCATGGACCTGATGAGATTTTGGGGGTATCTTCGCCAATCCTTAACCAGGGCAGCCTCCAATCTACAAAGAGTCAACGGAAGTACCGCCGGCCGAGCTGCAATACGTCTTCCAAGTGCGTCCTAGGCATGTTCAATTGGATTTGTCAGTTGAGTATACTGGCAACCCCATACGCTGGATTCCCTCCTCTTTAAGTATGCTGTTCACTAACCGAGCTGTATGAGGTCGAGCGTTATCGTCCACGAAAAGGAACGAATCATCGACGGCTGCAGCATACAGAATGACATCAGGTCTGAAAATCTCGTCTCTCTATCGCTGAGCCGCCAGACTACCGTTTCGGATGACATACAGGTCCGTACGTCCACCAATACTTGGGCTTTTCCAGACAATCAATCCATGTCTGCCGCAATGTGATGTGTTTTGCATAGAAGCTAGATTATTTCGCGTGCAAGTTTCTCTTCAGATAAGAACTCGTCGATTGTTGGACTCCAGACTGAATCTGGACTCTTCAGAAAAGGGGACTTGACTCCACTCGTCGTGACTCCAACCACGAAGTTCCGCAGCTCAGTTTCTACGAACCGCACGGCATCGTCCGGTTAAAGGAACTCACACCATTAGCCTACGTGCATAAAGGACACATTGGTGAAGGTGATTGTTAATAGTTTGAGTTGACAACCTGTGACCTGTTGACACGAAGATCTTTCGCTGGAGTTGAGTATCATTTTCCCGTCTGTTTCGACGGCCTGTTGACAACCTGTACCCTGTTGACACAAGAAGCTCTCGCTGGTGCTGAGTAGCATTTTGCCGTCTGTTTTGACGGACTATTGACAAAAGATAACGGTCGTTCCTGGTTATAGTTTCACGTGGACGGCCTTGGCCTTGGTTTCTTCGAACACTTCCCGTATTTTGGAATTGTGTCCACAGTCGGAAAATAATGTTTCCTGATACTTCAATGCAAGGGTGCTAAAAGGGCATTTGCCTCCCGCGTGCAAGGCCCGGTGTTTCTTTCAGAACTTTTTGACCGGGGGGGGGAGATGGAACCTTAGTTGGGGCAAGTTTTCCATTTGCCATATACACGGTCGTGTCAAAATAATATGACCATTCCTGGAATCACACTGTACCCGCCCAGGCGCGTCTCAGAGTGCACGTGACAAGGTCGGCCACACGGAGATGTAAGCAGCCAGCCAGGACAGATGAGCCGCAGTGCGTTACGTGAGCACAATGGGCAGAGGTAGTGATTTGATGGACGTTCAAAAAGGAATGATCATCGGCTACCCCGCCAATGGTGGAAGCATCTCAGAAACAGCAGACTTCGTGTGCTGTTCACGAAGTGCTGTACTAAGAATGAACCGCTGGCACACCGAGTACCTTCTGACATCATAACTGTGAAGCCCCAAAGGAGAACGTCGCCTCTGTCGACTGGTAAAGAGCAATCGACGAGCAATAGTGCAGCAATTTGTGAAAACACAAATTTGTCCTTGACGGAGATCGAAAACGCGCCCCCTCACTCCGGAGTACGTTGCTCTCTCAACTAAGCGACACGGACGCAATGTATCGCTGCAGATTTGTCGTCTTGGCACATGCTTTAACCTCTGTAGTACGTCACATAATCTCTTTCTTAATCTGTTTTTTTTTTAAGCGAAGAACGAATTTTTATTAATTCTAGCCGATGTGTAGAACAAACATCACACATTTTTCGAAGAACCCAACTGCCAGTACATTCATTTTTACGTTCGTACGCCAATGTGAAAACACAAGTTTGTCCGTGACAGGATCATAATCACGCCCCCTCGTTCCTGAGTAAGTTGCTCTCCCAACTAAGCTACACGGACGGAATGAATTGCTGCAGATTTGTCCTCTTCACATGTGCTTTAACCTTTGTATACATCACAAATTGACCACGCAAATGAATGCTATAGGGCACACAGGTACGGATCCCAGATAATAGTAGAGCGAACCATGTTACGCATGGTCTCCGGAGTCGACGCTGCGTCAAGGCGCCCATGTTAACTCAGGTCCATCGGCAATGACACCTGCAGTTCGCATGGGACTACCGTCATTGGACAGTGGAAGAGTGGGAAAAGTTGCCTTCTTCGACGAATCGAGGCTTCTACTCCACAGATGTGACGGGCGGTGGCGGATATGGCGTCAGACACACGAGAACCAACATACGTACACGTTTGTCGGTCAAGTTCAGGCCGGCGGTGGCAGTATGCATGTCTGGGGGACATCTTCCTGGTATGATCTGGAACCGCTGATATACCACTTGATGGGTCCCTGAACGCCAATGGCTACCTGTCCATCCTCGCTGACCACATGCATCCCTTAGTGTTGGTCGTTTACCCTGGCGGTGATGGTGTCTACCAACAAGACAATGCACCGTGCCACGTAGCTAAGGAGCTGCGTAACTGGTTCCAGGAACACGACAGCGATGTCTCCGTTCTCCTTTGGCCGGCGAGTCGCCCGACCTCAATCCCATAGAGCACTTGTGGATCGACAGGTTCGACGTGCCGACCCACAACCATGTCATCTCCGGGACCTTCGTGCTCTGCTGCAGTCCGAATGGGTACGTGTGCCTCGGGAAACCTTCCAGGGCCTCATTGCGTCCATGTCTCGCAGCTGTCATCCGGGCCGAGGGTGGTTATTCCCGTTATTAGGTAAGTGGTCACATTATTCCGATACGATTGTGCATATGCTGTATATAATTTTTAAGTACTATATTTACATTAATTTGCTACTATATAATTATTTTTTGTTTAAAGAGCGTATCAGATCTTTCTGGAACAAATAAACTTGAATGTTTGTGACAAGTCCCGCTGAGTTCGATCTGCCACTAGGCCTTACGGAATCCGAATTTCTCAAACGGGCCTGACGTAGGTTCTTTTGAGTGTCGATGAGTTGAACTCGACAGCTGAAATACTGGAACGTGTAGTCAGCAATTCTTAAGATCTACGATAATGAGGCACTCCAATAACAAGTCCTTGGTTAGACGAGACACAATTTAATAGATGAAAGAATGAGTTCCGTTCGATTGGCTATCTCCACGTGCCAACAGGTTTCCAGCTAGAGAACACTTCACTATCTCACCGATATCCCGGTAAACCCTCCGCCACGTGGACTTGAGTCGTTCCGTCTAAAACCCCGGCCGATCTCTTATCGCCGAAAAACCCTGACAACTCCGTCAGTGAAAACGAAAAAACCCGAGAGGTCTAACCGACACTCTCTGCGTAAAACACGACGTCCAACTCCGTGGAAGGTGAAACGCGTAATAGATCATATGTAGAGGATTTTAAGCAGGAAGTAACTGACCCCAGGTCTAGGAAGCTAGGAGATTTGGGCTAGAGTGCCCGATAGGGAAGCGACACGGAAGTGAGATATAAAGGGGAGAAAGACGCCCTTATTTGTTACGGGGGGGGGGCTGACGGTCCCCATCCGACGCACGCTAGTGAAACGCAAAATGCCTCTCTAGCAACAAGGAGTTCCTAATCTAGGTTGAGAGACCCCGAATCCACAGCGCTTTGCGCCTTTTGGCAGGTGAAAGAGAATCTAAGAGAGTTAGGAGCAGATTACCTTGATAGAATGGCACGAAAGAAAATTATGGAAATATTAGAGCACAAGGAGTAAACGGTTTCCCGTTAAGTAGGGAAGTTGTAAGCTGCCCTACATACTTACCTGCAACAGCAAGCCGTTCTGAGCGATATTTCTCTCTGCAGAAAAATGCCCGGTACACCGCTGCCACAGATGAGCACAGGAAGAAACGAAGTGAAGGACACGGGAAAGGTAGAACCTGAAAAAAAAAAAAACATCACACACAGAATAAGTTTCCCAGAGGAAAATCGACGTTCAACACCGGATAAAACAAAAACTGGCCATTTGCTCAGTGTTCCTCACGGGTCCACAATTGCTTCGTTACTCGTCAGCCAATGAGAGAAAAGATTTTTCCCCATTGGTTAAAATTTTTTTTTCTCAGGTTTACTTTTGCTGATTCTTGCCTGACATGTCAGAGTAACCATAGCTGAGGTGGTGTGATCACAAGATTACACCGATCGAGGTTTAAGTTACTCATTTTGAGTAAATAACAGAAAAACAAAAGTATAAAAACGGCCACAATCAGGGTTATTATAATTATTATAATTTTTTTTTTCATTCCTTAATTAAGGAGCCGGTAGTATAAGGGCCAATCAGTTTTTTTCTTCGCTACTTGTCTGCTACAGCGGAAGAAATTAAGTCCTGTTTTTATTTATTTATTTGTTTTTTAGTCAGAACTAAGGCGTAAGAAAAAATAAATAATATAAAAGACAAGACAAACAACACCTTGTTTGTCAGGGGGAGAGAAAGACAAGACAAACAACACCTTGTTTGTCAGAGGGAGAGAAAAGACAAGACAAACAACACCTTGTTTGTCAGGGGGAGAGGTATTCAGTACAAAAGAGATAAATCTTTCACGCAACATTTTGCTCGGCCCTTAAAAGGGCCGGTTTTGTTTTGTTTTGTTTTTTGTTCAAAGAGACCGCAAGTCCACAGTGCGACAAATCCCCCTCAGCCTCAACAGTGGTGATCAGGACAATGTGTCACAATATACAGTTCATCGCAGCCTTCCGCTCATGAGCCTGCGTAGCCGAAAACCCAGACGGGTCCCCATGCTTACTGCACGTCATCGCCAACAATGCATGAAATGGGCCAAAGATCATCGAGATTGGACCGTGGATGATAGGAAGAAAGTGGCCTGGTCTGACGAATCAAGATTCCTGGTGCATCACGTAGACGGCCGAGCGCTGATACGCCGATTGCCAACGGAGGCTATATGACACCTGCAGCACTGTTGTGAGGAAACAGGCCGTCGGGGGCGGTGTTTTCTTGGCACACTTTAGGCACCATTATCCCAATAGCACAATCCGTGACAGCTGTCAGTTATCTGAACATCGGTGCGGCCCAAGTTCATCTATTCATGGCAACTGTCAGAATCGTCAAGGAGGGGGGGCATGCTGTGGTGGCTTTCTATTAATGCCCTGTCCTCCAAATTCTCCTGACATGAACCTAATCGAACATGGATGCCTATTGCCACCTCATTGAATCGATGCCTCGCCGAGGGGCCGCTGTTTTGCGGCCTAAAGGAGGTCCTACAGCTTATTAGATAGGTGGTCATAATGTAATAGCTCATCGATGTACATTAGAAGAGCCCATTTACTAAGGGGCTCATGGGGGGCTGAAGCCCCCGGCCTCGCATTCTGAAGGGGCCCAGAATTATGCAGGATGCTTGAAGAATTGATATTCTACAAAAAAAAAATTCAGATAGCGCAGCGAAAACAATAATAAACTACCTTGTGATTTTTTTTTATTTCTTTCCCCTTTTTCAGGAGGAGTCCGCAAAAGGTATAGTCACCCCCAGTCCATCCTCAAATCTTTCGAAAGCATTTCAGATGTTTTTTTGTACACATCTGTAATTGGAAGAAATTTTCATACATTAAGAATTCGTTTGAATCATGATGTTTGGATCATATTGTTTTGTCCGCTACCACTTCCATATAATTTCAACAAGCTAAGCCCTGAAGGGGGGGTATTAAAGTAGAACTGAACTAGGTCTAAGGCCTATGAATCAAGTGAAAGAGAAATATTTATTAATAACTTGACATGTTATGTAAATATTTAGTGCTTAAGTAAGTAAAAGCGCAGCGTTATTAAAAAATCCCACCTTATTATCTTTTTCTAAACACAGCATGAGTCATGCTATAATCCGTTGTTTCGTCGAACACTGTAGTTTTAAAAATTTACTAAGTCACGGCAATTTATTTCTTCAAAGCAAAGTACAATTACCGCTTGGCTTAGATATAACTTTTACTCGAAATTTGTTTGGGGTTCCCAATTCAATTCTTAATATAGGCCAAGATACGGCAATCATCACCCCTCCCCCGCCTCCTTAAACTTGCCGTTTGTATTTCTGGCCAGTTGCCCTAAGCTAAACGGGCCTGAAAATTCCGATAAACAAAAGAACTCGGCGTTAGGCACCTTGGAAACCAGCCACACATATTTCGGAGACTTGAAAAACTACCCCACTGGAAAACTGCCACACATTCAAAGTATTCCTCGGAGGAAAGGCAATTTGTGCCCCACCCCTTAATGTCAAACATGTGGCAGTTTTCCGGCGTGGCAGTTTACCAGCAACCGGCAAAAGCGAATGGATGTAGAGATTAACAACCGAAAGGGTAGGAGCTCAAATTTAACATGTGTAATCAATGTATTTTAAATTTAAGCTCTGTCTTAAATTCAAAGAGATGTATCAAAAACAGTGTTTGGCTCAACAGAACATTTGCTACGTATTTTTTTTTTTTCCCTGATGCCGTCAAAGTGGTAAAATTTTTTTGTCGCTTTAGCATAACTTGGTTTTCTTCTACAAGAATACTGAGGTACAAGTATGTAAATACTTTTTTTTTCTTGATTTAGCATAAGGCGTAGAAGCTCAGAAGTCAGAACATGGTGGCCCACTGGGAATTCTTTCGGTATTTTGGCGGCCCAGTCCGCACTTGTGCAGTAGCTTTTGGAATGCACGTTTGCGATGTCTTGTTGAACAGCAAGACATCGGAAACGCGCATTCAAATGCACACACCAAACCGCTCGTTTAACAAGAAGCTGTTTTACACCTTCTGAATTCAGCAGGGGATTAACGGCGGATGGGGAAGCAATTACGGCTATTTTGATGTTGCACTGTGGAAAGCAGCTGTCAACCCCAGGGCTGTTAACCCTCAAGTAACACAAAGGGATTCAATCCCCTTTGGGTTGCAACGTTTCTGCCACTCAACTGCGGCTGGCTTCTGAGAGACACTATGCCGCGAAGCTTTAAATTTTATTATGTTTGTTTGAAGGCGCTTTGCAGATAACATACCTTGGTCTTGGAGAGGTCGAACATCTACTAGACTTCAAATGCCTGCGGCGAATGACATCGGCTTTGGTTATTGGTTTGTAGTCTGGTTTTAGCCAGAGTTTTAGTGTCGGTTGCCGGTAAACCGCCACACAGGGTGATGTTTTTCATTAAGAGCCGGGCACAAATTGCTGTTCCTTCGAGGAACACTTTGAATGTGTGGCAGTTTCCCAAGTTTTCGAAATAAGAGTTTAGGGCAACTGGCCACAAAAGTTCAGGAAGGGAGGGGGAGGGGTATAAAGATTGTCGTATTTTGGCCTATATTGCGAACTGAATTGGGAACTCCAAACAGATTTCGAGAAAACGTTCTATATAAGCCAAGCGAGAACTCTATTTTAATTTGAAGAAATAAATTGCCGTGACTTAGTACATTTCTTTAAACTACAGTGTTCGACGAAACACTGTAGTTTAATAATCCCACTTTATCGTCCTTTTCTGTGTTCAGAAAAAGGCGACAAGGTGGGACTTCTTAGTAACGCTGCACTTTTACTTAGTCACTAAATATTTACATAACATATTAACTTTGTAATATTTTTCTTTTACTTAATTAATTCATGATTAATTTACTTAATTATTTTTCTTTTACTTAATTGTATGGCTCATGAGTTGTGTCCCATAAACAAAGCCATTTCCTTCTATCGTGTCTGGTTCTAACATTAAAATTTGTGTTGTGTTTAAGAACTTTATAAACACAATCAATTCGTGAACATTACAATAATCAAATCTCTAATTCAAGAAGAAACAAATTCCTTTTGAGCCATACTTCAATTTCAGAAATTCTACACGCACCGTGTTAGAGGCGTAACTAGGTATTTCTGCGCCCGGGGAAAACCGTAAAATACTGCGCCCCCATCTGACTTTCAAGGCATTACAAATTTAATAGTTGTGTACATATATATATATATAACTATGAAATTACTAAACATGCACATTAGTAATAATGTCGGGCAGTATAATACTCTTCTCCACAAAACAAAATTAACGTCATACCCCAATGTTATCTCTACGCGGTAGATGCAATTTAACTGTGACTGTTTGTGTAGTTTTTCGCAATTGTTTGAGAGTTCGGACTTACTCTACCACATCAAATGGACCGAATTCAGTTCGTAGTAGTGGCTCACAGCCACAGAAATGATCAAATAACCCCCAGAGAATCTTCAACAATGTGAACAACATTCTTTTTTTGTCTCGTATGTATAGTCGGGTACGGAGAACTGGCCACCGGAGAACTGGACACATTGCAATTTCAGTGCCATAAAATTGTTCTGCATAAACAAATTTCGTGTGGCTATATTCCCCACTACTTGAGCAACTATTGTTCATATATTTTTTTTTAATATTTCATTTTCAGTAAGAAATTTTGACATTTACATGATTTTCGGAGCTAAGACTAAGCGAAGAACTGGCCATCGGAGAACTGGCCACCCGGAGAACTGGCCACAATAATTTTAAGGGGCCGTATAAAAATTGCGTTCTGGTCTGTTCCGTGGTCCCAGAACGCAAGATTGGTTATCTGACACACATAAAATGTCCGTAATTTCGTATTTACGATATTTTTCTATAAACTATAACTAAACTGAAACTTGTCGGGGGAGGGGAAGGGCTTAAAACCTAGAATATGAAATATACAGAATTTCTGGTCCGATCGGGAGATTTTAAGCCATTACAAGCTACAAGTCATCGAATTGTCTGAGGGCATCTGCTGCTTCAGGAAACTAGTGTGTGTGGGGGGGAGGGGGGGGGCAATACCGAAACCGTTAAATATCAAGAATTTCTCATTTCTCTTCCGATCGGGAGATCTTCAGCATTTACAAGCTGCAACTCGACAAATTTTCTTAGCGTATGTGCACACACTCTCTTTAAACCTGTCGGCGAGGGGGGGATTAATATCAAAAGTGTAAAATATGAAAAATTCCTCGTCCGATCGGGAGATTTTTGGCATTTACAAGCTACAACTCGACACATTGTTTGAAGGCATGTGCCTACTACTTAGCAAACCTGTGTATGTGAGGGGGGGGTACCAAAAGTGTAAAAGAGGAAAAATTATCGTCCGATCCCGATCGGAAGATTTTCAGTATTTACAAGCTGCAACTCGACAAATTTTCTGTTCTGAGCGCATGTGCCTACGCAGCAAACCCGTCCGGGGGAGGGGGGGGGTAATACCAAAAGTGTAAAATATGAACGATTTCGTCCGATTGGGAGAATCTCAGCATTTAGCAGCTACAACTCGACACATTATCTGAAGGCATGTGCCTACTCAGTAAACCTGTCGGGGGGGGGGGGGGGCTTGTAAATGCTGAAAATTTTCGGATCGGACGAGAAATTCTTCATATTTTACAGTTTTTGTATTACCCCCCCCCCTCCCCTCCTCCCCGACAGGTTTCCAGAGTAGGCACATACGCTCAGATAAAATGTCGAGATGTAACTTGTAAATGCTGCAAATCTCCCGATCGGACGAATAATTCTTCATATTTTACAGTGTTGGTACCCCCTCCCCCTCCCTCTCGTTTTGCATAGTAGGCACATGCCCTCAGAAAATGTGTCGAGTTGTACGTAGCTTGAGAATGATGAAAACCTCCCGATCGGACCAGAAATGCAGGCTTTATATTTTACACTTTTGGTACCCCCCTCCCCGGACAAGTTTCCTGAGCCAGCACATGCGCTCAGAAAATTTGCAGACTTGTAGTTTGAAAACCCTGAAATCTTCTGTTGAAATGTACGTCGTAAACATTTTTTCTAAAAAATGACATTAATTTCGCAACTAAGAAAAGACGAAATTACGGAAACTTTATATGACTCAGATAACCAACCTCTGGGGGTCGTGGGCATGAAGCGGTCAAAAACGCAATTTTTATACGACCCCTTAAATTTTTTGTGGCCACTTCTCCGGGTGGCCAGTTCTCCGGTGGCCACTTCTCCTACACCCATGTATAGTCCATCCGACTAAAGAAAAACAGAGGGCTCCATTGTTTGTGAAATTCACAAATTTGATGGTTACCAGATGGAAACCGCGTCTCCTCACTCCGGAATGAGTCACATCATCTCCCTCTAAATTTTTTGAAGCGAAGAATTTTTCATTAATTCCAGACGATGTGGGTAACGAACATCACACACTTTTCGAAGAGCCCACCGGCCAGTAGATCCATTTTTACGTTCGAGTGCCAAAGTGAAATTCACACATCTGCCGGTGGTTTCCGGAGTGTGCCGTTCGAACCAACTAAACTACAATGACGGAATGTATCGCTGCAGATTTGTCTTGACGTGTGCTTTACCTCCGCAGTAAGTCACATGTCGCTGACGGCCGTAGTTCTCTTTTAGTTCGACGGACCATATAACCACTCCTTCATTCCTGAATGTGAACAGCTAGAATCCTCTAAACATTTTAAGGAAGAAATTCGAATTTTAAGTGTACCAAAAACTTGTGTAAAAATTAGTTTCAATTTTAATCAGACTGCATGCAGTCTCGCCGTAGTTTCGCCTCTGCACCGTTTACTACACGGTGCTATACACGCATCACTGGCTTTGTGCCTTTCATGAGCAGACCTCCGATGGCGACTCGTGCCGCTGACAATGTGCGTGCTACGACTTACCTCCCCCCCCTCTTCCAGCAAAGACTTTGGAATTGATATTCAACGGGCTTAGTCTCATCATCCGCCGTAGAAAAAAAAAAAAAAAAAAAGCAACTCCAGATGTTTTCCGTAATTATGTACAAATTTATATGAATTGTTTGTAATTTCCTTCATCTTTTTAGCATCAGTAATTACATTAATGGTTTTTTTAATGTTAGTGGTTAAATTCATAACCATATATCAAATAAAATATTAAGCCTAATATTTTGCAGAATATATAGATTTACTGTATTAATCTGCGACGACTTCAGTTGCCGAGAAAACATATTCAGCTGTGTATCATCTAAAACAAAATTATTTATTTACTCAAGTTTATTGAAAATACGTTTTTATTCATTTCCGTATTTTTAATGGCAAATATTTTTGCGGTGTCTTTGTTCAATGTACAATCAACCTTGTAATCCTATTAATTATTTGTGATTTCGGTGCACTTCCTAAGAAATTAAATATGAATTAATTATACATGGATTAACTAAATTACTGTACGAAATCACACCATAAAGAGTTTATGAAACTCAAAAAAGTATAAATAATTGCACGTGGATCAAGCTTCATTTTTACGCCCTCTCCAAAAATACGCATTCAAGAAATTAAAATATTACGAAAACTTTACACTAGAAAGAACAAAAAGTTTAAGTGCACGAAAATAATTTAACTGATTGATCGCGCAAATTTCTTGACAGCACGGTAACAAAAAGACAAGCTTTTCTTCTGTTTTGGTCAACTACCGCATCCTGTAGAATTGTGGGTGAAACTTTGCCCTGTCCCCAGTTCCAATAGCAGAAGGAGCATCAAACAAAGGTATTCGATCTTTCCACGTTTATAAGTGGGTCACGGAAAAATGATCAATTGGCCGCCATCGGGAAACGAACCCAGGTCTTCCAGTTACGCGCCGGATATGCTTCCACTACACCTTTTGCGAACTTTTCGCGGCCAATGAGAATTTTTCCGTGACTCACTTATAAAATTGGAAAGAACGAATACCTTTGTTTGATGTTCCTGGTCCACGTCAAATGTCTGTATTAATTAAGGAGAAAGAGATTGGAGTGCTCAGAGAAGTTCAGTACGCTGCAAGCCTTTATGGACTACTTGACAACACCCAAGGACAGATGGGTGGGGGTGACGTAAGCTGCAGCAGCAACCACACTGTATAGGCGTGCTGACCAACAAGTAGCACGAAAGGCCGGGCGCCGCGACTTCAGTTCTTACAATACAATGTTTTTAAGACCGATCGGCGAACAAGAACTTTCTTTGCCCGGTTAAGAATAAGATTTTGTGTTGGCAGCAAATCAATGATGCACTTTCCGCCAAAAACAATTTGAATTGCCATTCTTATTGTTTTAATACCAATCGCTACTAATTTTTTTTTAGCGTGCAACAGCATTAGCACGTAGTCGCCAGCCGCCACTGCAGACCTCTATCAAATAAATAAATAAATAAAGATAAAGCACAAATTTTAAAACTAGGTTTTCCAGATTTAAATGTTTGCAATACGGGTCATTAAAAACGGAAGCAGTGATAACAAAAATATGAAAAAGATAATGTATTTATTTTAAAAACCCCGAAAGTTATTCTGAACAAAATAAACGAACTTGTATTCATGTAAAAAAATATTGACAAAATAAATTGTAAACACACAGGACCAATTATTATGGAATGTAAACTTTATTTCTTAATATGGAGTTACTATATATGAGTCCATTAAGTCTTTCCATGTATGAGTCCATTAAGTCTTTCCATGTATGAGTCCATTAAGTCTTTCCCACATTACAAAAACCAATATAAAAATATGTATTACAGGTACAACAAAGGGATTGCACGACAATTATTGTGCACAAGTAAAGTTTAATTTTTTTCCAGTGTCAGTACACCTCCACATGGGCGCCATTTGTGGCCCGGAGGACATCCAAGCGATATTCGACTTCACGCCATGTTTTGTTTGATATCTCACCAGAGACAGAACCAATGACGTCCGTTATTCTGCTCTTCGTCTTGACATCCGGAACACTGCTAGAGTAAACTTGGTCTTCCACAGGAAAAAGTCTAGAAGGGTTATGTTGGCGATCGAGGTGGCTATGTCATGGATCCGTCGCGGCCAATCCAACTGTCCGGAAGTCTGTCATTCAGGAACTCACGAACCATTATTATTGACCAATGTGGTGGGGCACCGTCTTGTTGGAAAATAACCGAAGGTTGGAGTGCATGCAACTGAGGTGCTACAAAAAGTTCCAGCATGTCCAGGTACACGTTACTGTAGGCTTTATGAAAAAGAAGGGTTCCATTATTCTGTCATGCATCAGGCCCAGTGGCACACCCAGGAATTCCTGTTGGGGGGGGGGGCTAGATGCATGTGTGGTGTATACGCACATAGTATATATATATATATATATATATATACTTAAGAGCAAAACTGAAGACTAAGGAAAAACTTTAGAATTTAAAACGAAGGTTGCAAAATAACCTGAAGATCAAAACGCGCAACGCAGCAGTTTTGAAAATTCAGAATTCACATTCTATAAAGAAGATACCTAAGCAAAAAAATACATATATAATTTTGACTCACACCTAGTACAACATAGAAAAGGTTATGTATCTACCTGTGTGAGTAAAAGGAGAAAAGATAAAAAAATAATAAAATAAAACTACTGAATGTAGAAGGTGTCGAGAATACTGAGCCTTGGCTTTATCAAGGACCAGCAAAAACTCTGCATTTTCTCACTTCCACAAAGACCTAGTTGGAAATGGGTTTCTGCAAGGCCATAGATGCAAGTAACCAACTAGGTCTTTGTGGAAGTGAGAAAATGCAGAGTTTTTGCTGGTCCTTGATAAAGCCAAGGCTCAGTATTCTCGACACCTTCTACATTCAGTAGTTTTATTTTATTATTTTTTTATCTTTTCTCCTTTTACTCACACAGGTAGATACATAACCTTTTCTATGTTGTACTAGGTGTGAGTCAAAATTATATATGTATTTTTTTGCTTAGGTATCTTCTTTATAGATATATATATATATATATATATATATATATATAGTGCATAAGATAGACAGATATGCATTAGATAGGTAGATAAACGAGTTGACGTACAGGGCTTTGGGTGGGGATTAAGCCCCAAAGCCACCATCCCCCGTGGGTGCGCCAGTGATCAGGCCACCCCATACGTTCACTTTTGGGCTAACCCTCTGTTGCTCAATGGCATTATGGAGATTTTCTGATTCCCAGATTCGTACATTGTGTATATATTTACTGTACTAGAGACGGCGAATGCGGCTTCATCTGAGAAACAGACAATCACTATCATGAGCTATGCGCTGCAACATCTCCGTCGCAAACGCAGCACGGCGAGGCGGTCATCAGTCAGACTGAAGAGCTTAAACGATCTGTACCTTATAAGCACAGAGATGACGTTTATGTAAAATTTTGTGAACCGTGGGACGGGGAATCCCAGTTTCCAGTGATGCACGACGAATGGATTTCCAGGGGCTTTGCAGAAATGTCTCCTGAACAGCTGCAGCTGTCACTTGTGTAACAGGTGTTCGACCCGCTCGGGGAAGATCGCCAACACTTACACTACCCGTCGCTTTAAACTTTTCATACCAAGCTTTTATGCTTATTTGGTCCGATGACGATCATCTGCACTCTTTTCGAAATGACCCTGGACGGTAACCGCTGATTTGGTCTCATGGAACCACAACACGCATGCCGCTTTTTCTTGCATGGAAGCCATTATCGATGAAATGCTCATCTTATTCAGCAGTAGCGCTCATCTAAAGAACAGAAATAAAAAAAATAATTTATGAGTGCTGCTATATTATGTCGCCAACCATTTTATTTTAACTTACATAAATTTTTTTATATTAATTTTTGCAGTGTGGGAAAGACTTTACGGACACCCTGTCCCAGCAAAAACACAAGTGCTGGGAAACTGCTGGCCACCAGCTGGCAGTGATGGGTCACTGCTGGCTGAAATCGGCCGCTCACGGCCCGGTAGTGGTCCGTTGGTGGCAGCGCTATCAGTTGGCGAGCCATTGATGGCCCTGCAGCATCGCCGTGAATTGTGGGCCTCCAAGCAAGTGCCACTAGTGGCCCGTTGCTGGCAACCAATGCAACCCCAACAGCAGGTGGAAGCAACGGGACTGCGCATGCGCAGTTAGTTGCTTCCGGTACCAGTTAGTTGAAGACGACGCTATCGCCATGGTGTTATTTTAGTGGATGTTAAGAAAAAAATCCATATGTAGAGAGGCGAATTAATTTCCTAATGAAATTTTGCGTCGACGAAGATATCAGATTAAGCCGTGAAATACTAGATTACAGCCATGAAATACACCCACTCCATTCCCATGAATAACAATTCATGGAATGGAGTGGATGAATAACAAGCAAAAATTTGAAACAAATGTCCTGGAAAACCATTAAAACAACGTTTGTTGGAAGAAAAGAAAAAGAATTATACGCGTACAAAATTTATTAATTATTTGAAAGAGAAAAAAAGCAACGCTATGAGGTGTACACAAGACTAAATACACAAGACTGGGAGGAATTCGCTTCTAAAAATAACGAGAAGTAAAATACAATATCTTTACTCTTTAAAACAAATGTAGCTTCGGACAACGGAAAGGAAAGACACAACTTTAAAAATGTAACAGAATGTGACATGAACCGGGGTAAATATATATTTATTCAATAATCTCTTTTCAAGACGACAAGGACAGTACAAAACTTTGGAAAGCGACTCTAAGTATGTACACTCCTTGAAAATGAGTGAAGTTTCCTTAAAGTAAAAAAACAAACTATCGTTACGTTGAAAAAATTAATTTATGAATTATATGAAACTGACTTTTATGAAAAATACCTCGCAATATTGTAAAATGAAAGAGGGAAGCATTCGATTACACAATGCATACCAAACAGACAGCTTTAGGCATTCGCTCGAGCGCGGCAAATTAGTCCGGTCGGTAGAGAGCTCAGCTGCCACGCCAACGGCCCTGGTTTAAATCCTCTCTGACGCAAGCGGGCGTTTTTCCGGTCTGTTGAGAAAAGTTCCCCAGCGCAGTGCGTTAATTCACAAGTTTTGTAAGGGTAAAAAAAAAAAAAAAATGTAGCTTTGGGAAACTGCGGTTGTCCTTGATTTTTTTTTTTATTATTATTATTATGGCTGCTACTGGGAAATTGGCGTACAAGATTCGGCAAGCCACCAGTTACGTCACGTGGTTGTTGGCTCCCACTAGCGGACCACATTAGGCTAGCCATCATTTCTGGCACGTGCTTGCAGGACCACTGAAGGGCCACTTGTGGCAGCTACTGCCTGTGATGGACAACTGATGGCCCTGTTGTGGCATATGAGAACTGATGGGGTGCCAACTGTTGGCCAGCGGTTGGCCTGAACTGCTGGCCCTTCTGTTGGCCGCCCGAACATTTTATTGACGGTTCGGCAGCGGCAACATAGTGCTGGGTCATTGTTGGCTGAGCTGGCTGCCAGCAATGGCCCAGTGCTGGCCCAGCAAGACTGTTTTTGCTGGGGTATATCCCCACCTGCTTTAATTTTCCTTGGCATGTTTTAAATAAAGTGGAGCACACATGGGGGGGGGCTTTGGGTGCTTAAGCCCCCTCCCCCACGAGATTAAGAGCGATGTACGTCACAAATTAAACATTCCAAAAGATTATTTTACATGTTCAAAAAATTACATAGTCTATAAATGTAAAAAAAAAAAAAAAAGCTACATGAATTTAATTGAACACTTTTTTTATTGCACATTGTAAAATGTTGCATTACTCTGAACTGCTAGATATAGTGATCCACGCATTGAACATTATATGATTTCGTTATCTTTTCGGCACTATATGTACGATTATTCCTTCATTGGCGGTCCGATAACTTTTCAGACACCCTACGTAAACATCAATATCTACTATATCTATCAAATGTATAGGCTATGTGCATATGCTATACGTATATACACTATGTGAATATAATATGTATCAGGGGCGCCGACTTCAGCAAATTATTGAGGGGGCAGACGTGGGAGGGCACGTCTGTTCCTTTGTCAGGAGGAAAATAAAAAATAAAAGGGGGGAAAGAATGCAAACACATAAACTACGAGATTCGACGTACATTTTGAAACGCAATTGTAATTGCCCATCAGCAAATGAAAAAGGAAATATATTCTTTCGCTGAATATTATTATTTAAAAAAATGAAATTCAGGCTGTGATTTCCAAACGTTTATCAAAAATATGAAAAATTAGCTCTATCTTAAACAAAAAACGAGAAGAGCAAAAAAAAAAAAAAAAAAAAGATATATAAAGGTTCTAGAGATTATATGTTTCTGTATTTTTATTTTTCATAATTGTCAACGGATGGTCACTGCACCTATGCTAACGAAGGTGCATTTGCATAAAAGGCTTACATTTCTAAGGCAGTATCGGAATTGGACCTCCGGCCGCCCCGGTGGCGCAGTGGTCTAAGCGATGGCCTCTGATCATTCGTCCGAGATGGGTCTGGGTTTGAATCCTGGTGAGGTATGGATGTTGTGTTTGTCTTACGGCACTGGCTCTCTCCCTTCCCTGGAACCAGTGACCCTAAATTAGGGACGTGCGACTGCTTATAGCCCATTGAGTTGCTCACGGTGGTCGTTAAACCTCCAACCAAAAAATAAAATTGGACTTCCGCTGATGAGCAAAGGATTGTCTTCTCCGACGAGTCACGTTTTCTGCTTCACCGAACGGATGGACGTTGTCGTATAAGGCGAGAAACATCGGAGAATAAACACTCTTCAACCATTGCTGGAAGAACACAAGCTGGTGGGGGCAGCATTATGGTCTAGGCAATGCTTTCGTGGCCTTCTCTGGGTCCACTCATGCCTGTGGTAGGCACTATGGACCGAATTCGTTATGAATTCATCCTTGCAGACCACGTACACTCATACATGCCGATTGTCTTCCCTGGGGCGGATGAGATCTTCCAGCACGACAATGCGACGTATCACACAGCTCGAAATGTCCGACAGTGGTTGGAAGAGCACGATGAAGACTTCAAAGTACTTCCCTGGCCCCCTAATTCCCCAGACTTAAACCCAATTGAGCATCTGTGGGACCACCTCGATCGTGTTGTTCGCTCTATAGATCTCCACCACGCACCCTCCAGCAGCTGTCAGATGCACTGCAGTCAGCATGCTCCACATACCTGTGAACACCTTCCAGGTGCCGCCCCGGTGGCGCAGTGGTCTAAGCGATGGCCTCTGATCATTCGTCCGAACGGGGTTCGGGTTCGAATCCCGGTGAGGCATGGATGTTGTGTTTGTCTTACGGCACTGGATCTCTCCCTTCCCTGGAACCAGTGACCCTAAATTAGGGACGGTCGACTGCTTATAGCCCATTGAGTTGCTCACGGTGGTCGTTAAAATTCCAATAAAAAAAAAAAAAGAACACCTTCCAGCAAGTCACTCCCAGCCCGTCTAGCTGCTGTTTGTGCTGCACACGGCGGTTACTCTGGGTATTAGCTGGTGGTCACACTAATGCGACTCGACCTTGTGTGTTTGTGTGTATATATATATACACTGACGGAAAAAAATCCCAACACCAAGAAGGGGTTGTGTTAGATAAACGACAGTGAAGGGGTTGTGTTAGATAAACGACAGTGAAGGGGTTGTGTTAGATAAACGACAGTTGGTAGGCGGTGAGAGTACATCTGTAAGATGACGTCTATGCAAATTTCGCGCTCGGCGCATACGTGTGGCGCTAGTAGCGCCCCTCGGAACATGCAAAGCAGGTTTGCTGTAAATACGCGCTGTAACGTTCGTGAGTGTTAGTTATCGTTGAGATTCGACGTAGGGTGTTGATGTTAGTCCAGAATGCCTTTAAGAAGACGAAGAAGCCATTACCAACAGCTCACGGAGTTTGAACGAGGTCGTGTAATAGGGCTACGAGAAGGTGGATTTTCTTTCCGCAATATTGCAGAACGACTTTGCAGGAATGTAGCCACTGTGCATGATTGTTGGCAGCGGTGGTCAAGGGAAGGTACTGCCTCAAGAAGACCGGGTTCCGGCCGGCAACGTGGCACTACTGAGAGGGAAGACCACCATGCACGGCGTATGGTCGTGGCGCATCGTACCGCGTCTGCGGCAGCAATTCGAGCTGCAGTTGCCACCACAGTGACACAACGAACTGTTACAAATCGGTTACTTGAAGGACAGCTCCGAGACAGACACCCTGTAGCGTGCATTCCACTTACTCCAAACCACTGCCGTTTTCGACGTCAGTGGTGTCAAGCTAGAGCTCATTGGAGGACGGAGTGATCTGTTGTGTTTTCTGATGAAAGCTGGTTCTGCCTGGGTGCCAGTAGTGATGGCCGTGTGTTGGTTAGAACATTCTGGCGGTTACACCGGTTATTAATGTACCAGCATTTCACATTTAAAATGGCTCTTCTCGCGCTTACAATAAGCTGTGATCTTGAAACCTTAATCGATAAAATATGTTACCTATACAAATGTATTGCCGCCATTTCATTCCTCTACAACTATTTTTTCGTGGTGTTGGGATATTTTTTTTCCGTCAGTGTATATATATATATATAGTCGAGTCATATTATTGTAGACCATCTCCTACTACTTTTGACGTCAACAGCGCGTACCCAACGAAAGTAGGTACGTGTCGTGAGCTGGCTCTCTTTTTTTGTTTGGAGGTTTAACGACCACCGTGAGCAACTCAATGGGCTATAAGTAGTCGCCCGTCCCTAATTTAGGGTCACTGGTTCCAGGGAAGGGAGAGAGCCAGTGCCGTAAGACAAACACAACATCCATGCCTGATCGGGATTCGAACCCGGACCCTTTACGGACGAATGATCAGAGGCCAGCGCCTTAGACCACTGCGCCACCGGGGCGGCGGCTGAGCTGGCTTGGAGGATACATATGGTGTACTGTATGCATTCTGATAACATATCACTCGCTGCTGTCATGGATAAAAGGAGCGATTTATCAGATTTGCAAAAAAGGTATAATTATCGGCTTTCGGGACAGGGGTGGCAGTATTTCTGAAACAGCGCAGTTTGTGAACTGTTCGCGTGCTGCTGTGGCTAAAGTGTATTGTGATAGGAGAAATGGCACCCCTGCGAATAAGCGATCTGGAAACTGCGGAGCACTACGTGCCATTTATGTGAGAGGTGAACGTCGGCTGATAGCATAAAAAACCGCGCGAGGGCCGATCGACGCGATTCAGTGGAGCAATTCACTGGCTGAATGAACCAGGGGGCTACTGGAAGTGTGTCTAAAATGACAGTTCAGCGAATCCTGCTGCGTACGGGGCTTCGATGCAGACGGATGGTTACTGCCCCTATGCTAACGACAGATACAGCATAAAAATCAAGAGTTGGTTAGCCACTTGTGAAGATACACCATTTTACTGCTTTTGTGTATGTGTCATGTTTAAAAAATTGGTTTCTCAGCTCCTCGGCTGAAAGTTAACACTCTTTCTCTTCTCACTCACTCACATTTTTTTTTCTTTTTTATGTTAGGTCATATTTGTTGTAACTTTCTATACATACAAGGCCACGCCAGTTCCTTTTAATTAAAAGAAAAACAATGCTTAAAACTCAAAAACTTCGACAGAAACGTTCAATTGCATCCATGGATTTTGCATAGGAATTTACTTGAAGATGACAATTTTGGTATTTCCATCATTATAAGAAATTTAGGTAATCATGTTTTTGTGCAAATACATCCCACACAGTGATGTTATCAGGTATCTTCTCGGGGGTGCTTAGCCCCCCACCCGAAAATCCATGAAGGCCCCTACCCTCATTCCCCGTAGGTTTTTGGGCGATCTCCCCTTATTTTAGTCTGTGTTCGTTTATACAGATAGCTGAATATTTGGAGAAATTGATTTTAAAAAAAGTTAAGAAAATGAGGGAAAATATTATTTTAATAAAAAAAAAACCGTCCACATGGACTTCAGTCTGAAATTTCTATCATCCTTCAACAAAACATTAAACAGTCCTCGCTGAAGGGGTAATTTTTCAAGCACAGACACCTCGGATTACTTCCGCAATAAAAACCTAATTCCACACAGTAAAGATGTTTGCACTGCAATACATCATCATATTTTGCAAGATAGCATATAAAAACAGTTTTATTTCAGTCAAGATAGCATATAAAAACAGTTTTATTTCAGTCAAGATAGCATAAAAAAACAGTTTTATTTCAGTCTTCTGGATGCCGCCTGTCCATATTATTGCCTCAGTGTAGTAACGTGACATTAGTGCTTCCAATACAACAAAATATTTGCCGCCTACTTTTTAACAATAGCAAATTATTAGAAATTGTTCCCCTAATGATTTTTTCTGCACCTGGCGGTGGTGGTTTTTACTCGGTGAAAAAATAAATAAAATCGAGGCATCTCAAACTGCCGTTTAAACGGTTTGTTAGTTTTTAGTTGTTTTTTTTTTTACTACTATTTGCTATTCTAAATAATCTAAAAAGACAAACCAAATGGCAGGGAAATGATTACACCATACGTTTTCAGTAACACTGTAATGATTCCTTAATAATCAGAAACACGCTAACAGTAAGGCGAGGACATTTTTACCACCCATAATGTCTTGGAAGGATTTTCTTCAGCACAGCCTTACCTTACTGGCATCCTCAATATTTTACACCACCCCATTGTGCAATCCGTGGTCCATTACTGAATTAAAGCAAAGGTATAACATTTTTACTCACTTGTTTGTGCAGATTTCGTGGCATTTGCGATATAAGAGCATAAGAAAATGTGTGTACTCTATTTAAAAATTTTATATAAATAAATAACAAAATTGTGATATATATATAATTAGTCAACAAACTTTAGACTCCCTCCCCGAAATTTTTAATTTTCCCCTGGAAAAAACTCTCTGAATGCAACACTGATCCCACAAGCCAACATTTTCATAATTTCAAATACTGATATCTATTGATTCATCAACAATAAAAAAATGAAAGCTTTGGGGAATGACACATACTGGAGATAAGTACTTGTAAAAAAAAATCCTGGATTTGACATGGAATGACCCACACATGATACACCCACATATGCAAGAGGCTAAGAACATGTAACAAAACTGTTACATGAACGGGTATTACATCAGTGTGTCTAATGCTGAATGACAAACATTTTCACCTACCAAAGTTCAACATGGCTTGTATAGCATGTAGTTAATATTGCCAAAGGATACAGCAGTCTATGGCTTCAGTTTACATATTACAAGTTTTAATTGCTAGAAAGGGGGAGGGGGGCAAAAAAACAGCATTACAGGTAACTGTATACTATAGGTAATACTATGTAACTGAGCCAATTTCATGAAGGTAAATATTATAATTATAAAACATTTGAACTGTATCTTTCTAATCCTGAAATTTAAGTTAAATTCCAGGAGTACTGTGACCCCCCCCCCCTTTAAAAATGACCAAAATCCTGTAGTCTAAGGATTGTATTCACTATGTGCAATGCATTTTGTGCTTTTACACAGTGGTCTGATCCAGTTATCCAAGCAGTATCACATATTTTCATTTTCACAGCCTTTAAAACTATGCAAATTCATTATATACTGATCTATTTTGTGTATCTCTCTCCCTTTCAATGCTGACCCTACACTTGCTTCTGTCTCACCAATAGCAAGTAACAAATAGCCTCTTGCACAATTGTTAATCCTGTCTTTGCTCACTGTCAGGCGGCATATCATTCTGCACAGATACCAATGTCCAAATTTGCCTTTTGGCATTCATTTCTTATACAATTGGTAATATCTTCAATATTGGCATAATGTACATGAGCCTAAGATATATATATATATATTTTTTTTTTTTTTTTTGCATGGGCAGTCGCTAATTTAATACCTTAAGTAATTAGGGGTGTCTTTAATAATTTTACCTCACCGAATCCAAATTTGGAAGCTGTGAAAATGATAACAGAAGAAGCAAGAAACGAGTAATAACACAATGAAATGCAGACTTTAAATTGCAGTTGCATTATAACACAACAAAATGAAACTTTGCAAACTATTTATTTTCTATAAGGGATTTTGTACATGTATTATTGTCTGTCCTGATAATTGCTTTAAAACATAATTTCTGAAGTATCAAAGTTGTACACCTAATAAGTGACTTTGGGACACAGTGTAGACCTATAAAAGAAAAACAGAAAGCACTATTCACACTATTGACTCTGACACATGAAACATTAGTCAAACCTCTTTCCACAGAAAATATGGATAATGAATTCTTGTACTGCTGTGATAATGACACATCATATTACAGGCTGGTGAGGTGACAACAGAAAATATTTAGGGGCACATAGGCAAACTGTTAAACATGCAGTTAAAGTGAATACAGAAGGTTTTGCCATGAATACGTGTCAACATCAATTCACTCATACTGGATGTCCCATGGGAAATGTCAAGAGACTTCTTTTAACTGTAAAATAAAATGTTTTCTCATATTACAGTAAGATGAACCACTAAAGGCAATGTTCATGATGGTGAAATTTTATGACATTACAATAATGTAAAGAGCAAACAACACTTTATCCCATATCTTTGTTTACAAGAATATACATGCTCCTAAAGCAAGAGAAACATGTTTTCTATCATGGGTATGCTGAAACAGTTTTGCATGCAAACAAATGTGACACAGGTTCTGATCTTGTGGAATAAGACTACAACGATGTTTTGGGAGGGTAAGTTTTTTCATACTTTAAGAGTACTTGTTTTAAAAAAGTTAGTAGCTGAATTTTTTGTAAACCTGCCTATTGCTTGCTTGAATCTGAGACATGGTCATGCTATAACCATCATGCAAGAACTGTGTAACTCACTACAAATAAGTGGATCTGCTTATATAAGTGAATTTTTAACCACTAACCAGACATTTTGAGCAGATGTTTCTACAAGGAAGTTTTAAAAAGCTAAATGCATTAGACGTATGTTCTCACAATCACTGCCCACTAGCCCAATTACTTGTTCTTCCATCTTGGTGCAAATACTGTACGTATTTGGGTCCTGTACTTTGTGTGCTTATTAAAACTTCTCAGTTAACTTGTCTCAAAGTTTCAGATTTGTGTTGTGTGTGATTTCTGGTTTCTTCATCATACAATTGGTTCTTTGATTCTTCTACTAGATGTCTTGCAGCTCAGTCGGCTAGTTGCCTCTTGGATTTTGGTAAGAATGCTGCTGCTTCTGCCTCATTGATGCTAGTGTGTGTTAGACAACAATTAAGAGGAAGCTGTAATTAAGTTGAATGATGGAATCTTGATAGGAATTTTGCAGTTGGAATAATTAGTGAAATTTTATTCAGAAATAGTAATTTTGGATCAAATCAACCAAGTAGACTAACTGTGATTAACATAAATCAGGTTGGCCATATTTTTTGAAATTCTTAAAAGTACGTAGTCTGCTATATCTATTTTGCAAATTGTAGTACCCATAAATAAATCTATGAACGCACACTTGCAAGATGAAACTACGGCTAAATCTGCAGTTGGAAGTTGGAAACATGGCTGAATTAGCAAAGGCAATATGTACCAAGAATCAAAGGAAGCTGCAATTAGGCTTTCCTTGAATGCATTTTGATGAATTTCACATCCAGAAATCTAAATAAATTACATAAAAAAAAAAAAAAAAAAAGAAAGAAAGAAACCTTTAGAGGCAACCAACCTGTTTGGTTATTTTTTTATTAGTTATGCCACATTCAAAATGAATGAACTGGAAACAGCATATTTATGATAATTCTTTTTTTCTTCTTTTGTAAATATGTAAACATGAAAATGGATACACACTTCCAAGATTCGTATGCGTTTTAATTTCAAATCTGTCTATTAGGTCAAGCAGTCCTTAAATAACTAGCAGCTGTAATCTGGCTCCGTAAGAATGAATGCAATTATATCTGGCATTCTAAGTGTACTGTTTGTCAAAAATGATCATTTTAATCCAGATTGTCATCCTATTAAAATATGCATAGTGAATAGATCTGAGGAGTGAAACTTATCTAGAATTAGAATATTTTTTATCAATACTTTTATGACATTTCATTTTCAAATTAGTTTATCCAAATGACTGCAGATAAAGATTTCCAAAAAGAAGAAATATGTTTAAAATTTAAATAATCAGAAATCCATTAGGGAAGGCAGACAATGTCTGGGAGTTGTAAATATGTTTATTGGAAATGAATTTTGATGAAATTTTATAACTTTTATCATACTGAAATTTTAATGAAAAATTATTATTCATATCAGTCTACTGCTTTTGGCCTACCATCACAAAAGTGGCCATACAGCAAAATTTTAAATGATGTGTGTGTGTGCATACATTTCAAAGATATCTGCTATCTGTGCAATATTTAGAGAAAATATATATACTGTAGCAAATAAATTAATCTGAACAAGTGAACCAAAACCAAAACTTTGTGAAGTTTTTGGTTCACAACAATGTTAGTTTTGGTTTCAGTTTACAATTGTCAGTTGTGGCTTTACAATGTTTAACTAAAACCTACATTTCTTAATAGCATTTTCCATGTTTTCTAGTGTGTACACAAAATGGATACATCTCCAAGA
The DNA here is from genome assembly GCA_039090855.1 of Macrothele yani. NCBI lineage: Eukaryota > Metazoa > Arthropoda > Arachnida > Araneae > Macrothelidae > Macrothele > Macrothele yani. Next base: position 50,007,293 of record CM077004.1, read on the forward strand.
CAAATTGCCAATGAGTGGTTTAGCCTTTACGTACTGTTAATGAAATTTAAAAGAGGTTAGACAAATACCTTTTCTCCCTGACAGAAAAAGAAAATGTGGGTGAAAAAGGAATATTATACATACTCAAGACTGGTTACTAGTTAGAAGAAGTAACGTGAATCCAAGATTGTCTGCTATAGACTTAAAGACTTGGCAGCTACTGGGTTTAATGTTTCTGACATGACAGTCTATCGAAGATTGTTGGAAGCTGAGAGGACTGCCAGCAGACCAAATAGAACAACTGTTGATGGAAGCTATACAGAAGGGGCTCCAGTGAACAAAGGTGCACAAAGATTGTACTGTTGAGAAATGGAAGGTAACATTCTCAGATGATAGCCATTTCTTTGTCCAAGGAGAGCGAGTACCCTATGTCTTCTACACACCCAGCTAAACAGATGTTCTGGGTTGTATTAGACGTGGCAGTCCAGGATAACTGTTGACAGTATGATGAAAAGTGACTAATAGATAAAAATATTGGAAAAAAAAAAAAAAAAACCTTTTACCCGCAGATCTAGAAATACAAAGAACTCGTCTTCCAAGAGGATCTCACACCATGCCACACTTCGAAAAAAGTGAGGATTCTTCAAAAATCACAACATCCAAATGCTAGAGTACCCATATAACTCTCCTGTCATTAACCTAATAAAAAATTTGTGGTCTATAATGAAAAAGATACTTGGAAAACTTAATTGTGATACAAAGGATTACATACATTCCATATAAAGGTATGGTTTAGAGATGCAGAAATAAAAATGCATTCTATGTTGATAGAGTCCATACCTAAGGAATTAATTAACTTATTAGGAACAGAGTAGCACACATATAAATTATTAGGAAAGTTGAAGTTTAATTTTTGTACTTATTTTCTTGCAAAATTACAACTTTTCTTTAATATTAGTGCTTGGATTAACTTGTTCACTACTGTATACAGTATATGTAGGATTGAAATTCCATATACACATTCATTCTTGAACATTACTTTTGAAATCAAGTTTGAAATTTCCACTTACCAAATTTTTATAAGAAAAAAAAAAGAGTATTTCTTTGTTTCTTCATGAAATATTTTTGATAAAGGATACATTTTTGAGTAGTGATTGTGTAAGTTTTAAATTTGCAAGTGTTTTGGACATCATTTTTTTTTTAAATTTAAAGCAGCACATTATCTGAAAGCAAATAGTTAAGCTGAATACATACATGGTATATCTAAATGGTCTGGCCACATGCTAGAGACATGTTTTACATGTCAAAATAAGGTAAAAAATCCATATAAAAGTGCTGATGCAGCAGAGCTAGGAATAATGCCAATTACAGTTCTGTATCAATGTTGTGTATTTCACTGAGCTGTGATTTGCAAGCAGGTTAGATGCAAGCATGGTTCATACATTCTTTCAATCATATAATTGAAAAACTTTTCCAGGACATATGATCTAAATGCTCCTACTTAAAATATAGAGAAACCATAGGTCTGTTCAACCTGTAACCTACAACAAACAGCTCCCTACCGGCTTGAGCAAACTTAATACAACAGAATGTTGAAAACTGATGTCTGCTGCAGCTAATAAGAAACTTAGAATCACAGATAAATACTGAAATACCAAAAGTGTCACTGAACATGTAACTAGTTTAATTTCTACAAAACTTTTATGTACATTATGCTATACTAAATTTGAGAAAAATTAATTTTTACTTTGGCTTTTAGTTCAATCATTGAAGAAAATTATAAAATAAAAAAAACCCCATAAAACTCAAAAATATATAGGTATAAAATCCATAGTTAGAACATAAACGCGTCATTACTCTCGTAATGCTATCATATACCACAAAATCAATGTATAAACTAAATACTATTTATATTTAATTATTTTGAAATAATACTGACATTGGAAATTTAAGGATAAGGAAGGTGAAATATTTGAAGAAAGACAACACTGAATTTTTCGGTTGAAATGAGCACTTCTTTTGAATCTCTCCGATGAGAATGAAATTTATCAAAGTTACTCAAAGTCAATGCAACTGGCTAAAAAATAATCAACTGGAGTTTTGCAATCAATAAAACATCCAGAAATAGAAACAGCTACTCACTTCCACCAGTGACTAAAAAGTACAGTATGTTACGAAAATTAAGAAATGGCACACAAAAAGTTTCTCATAGCAGAAGGAAAGTATCAGCGACAAAGAGATTTCCAAATCAGACACTTCAAAGAAGAAATACGATATGACTCTACACCTGGTAGCAGAAGAATTTTGCATAATGGAAAAGTTGAAAGTAGGCAAAAAGTAGTCTTCATGGTAAAAGCTATGCTAAGGAAAAAAGACTTTTCAAATACCTGGTGGGAAAACTATGCGCTATTTTACGCAGGAGGTATTTTCAAAAGGTTTTCCGAGGTGAGAGATATCGGTTCATGAAAGAATTTTTCCAAGAGTTTTCAGAAGAGCTCAGATTTTGCTGTGAATACATCAAAGCAGAAATAAACACTTACACCTCCTGGTGGCCAAAAAGCATTCTTTAACAGAAATTAGGAATTATGTGCAAAACATTTCCCATCAGGAGCTGTATCCGATGCGGGGAGAATTTTTGAAATAGGACTTTCATAAGCAGAGATATTAGAGAAAACACAATTTACCTTTACGCCCTCCCTAGAGCAAAATCTATGCATTACTTGAAGAAGTGACTGTACCTATAACAGTCTTTGATATAAATGGCATTGAAAGGAAAAATAATTATTTCAACTGGATATTTAGAAGCAAAGATATGAAATAAAATATATTTTGAATTCGTAGAATCTGCATTTACGCCTTCTAGTGGAGGAAACGTGCATCAGAAAAAAAAAAGTTGCGGAATGCAAAGATCATCATTCTCACATTTCAAGCTTCCCAATGCAAAAGAAATTTTTCTGGTCAGACTGATAGTTGCAGAGATATGCTGTACACTGATGGATGGACAAAGTGATAACATAGGCACAATCTTTGTTTTACAAATGACGTGCTAATAACACAACTTCAGTACTGTTAACAGATAAGAAAACTAACAGTCTCCCTCATTTTGACAGAGGTGGGGAGGAAAATTTGTCAGACATAAGTTATATCAGTAGAAAAATTCTTAACTATGAAACATTGTGCAGGGACAAAAAGGCAGGAATGGATAGAATTCCAGGACATGTAACAGAATTTTAGGATATTTCCAGGGCAATTTGGAATTCCAGGACTTTTCCAGGATGCGTACGAACCATGTGCTAAGCACATATTGTACTACACTAATCTCCTGTTTTCACATGAGCATGGAAGGTTATTCATTTCATGAATTGACACAGACACATCTTTTGTATTGAAATCACTTGGTAAAAGTTGGGAGGTTAGGCATATCTACATACCATCAAACATTATCACATCAGCACCTTACACACAGGGAAACATTTGTCACTGTTTACAGTCACATGAGAATGAGAGTGAGAGAGAGAGAGAGAGAGAGAGAGAGAGAGAGAGAGAGAGAGAGAGAGAGAGAGAGCGCCCATTACTGCAAACAGTAGGAGACAAAGAGCCATCCGGACACTTGCTTTAGAAGAGAGAATCCTGGTGCCCAGAATAAAGAAATAGCTGCAATAGAAAATATCTCAAAAGCATGACCTTGCCGAGAGTTCTGTATGAACAGAGCTTGTACCCATACTACGTGTAGCATGTGCAGGATTTCACATCTCCTGATTATCCATCACAAACAACTGGCTAATGGAGTATGCAGAAATGGGCGGGTGACCCATTCATTTCATCAGTGCTCTTTACAGATGAGGCCAGATTCACCAGTGAGAGCATCATAAATTTTCACAACAATCACTTATGGGCAGAGAAAAACATGCATGGTGGCATCTGAAGTAGAGAATGCACCATTGATACTTCCCACAATGAATATGGTTTATGTATGTATAAATGTATATGGTTCACAATGTATATAGTCCATGAGCCCCAAGTCATTTTAGCTATATGATACAAGAACTCTTGGACAATAACTACCCTGCCCAGTGAATAGGTCACTGAGGACATTCAGCTTGGCACTAGTGCTTTCCAGATTTTCCAATGGATTTCTACTTGTGGGGACATTTAAAAACTCTCATTTACTCCACTCCATTCACTGACACGGTTCAGAAGCAAGTTCCAAACAACTGTCAGACAATCCACAACACCTCCACTAAATTTTAATGAGTTCAACAGTCAATAAAAACATATGCTCAGACTGTGTTGAGTCTCATATCAGAAATTTCAAGCACTTTTCTTCCTGTAAACATACCAATTCACTGTGTGTCTTCAAAATCATTTCAACAGGCATTTTTATAGCTAACACTGGCAAGAAATTTACATAAAAAAAAAAAAAAAAAAAAAGGTTATAAAGGGTAAGCAAAATTGTTCCTCATTAATGTTTATATAGAGTATATGTCTCATTTTGGGGTGTAGAACATGTCCTGGGAAATTGAACAAGGTCCTTTATTTTTATTACATAATATAAAGTGGACACACACACACACACACACACACACACACACACACACACACATATATATATATATACTGAAGAGCAAAACCGAAAACTAAGAAAAAACTTTAGAATTTAAAACGAAAGTTGCAAAATAACCTGAAGATCAAAACGCGCAACGCAGCAGTTTTGAAAATTCAGAATTCACATTCTATTAAGAAGAGACCTATCAGAAGTTGTAGAGTAGGGGGTTTTAGAATCAAGTTTTCTTTCAAAAATCTGAGTTTTATAAAATTAATATTTCCTTTTTAATTGCAATGTAAAAATTTGGATTTCTCTTGCATTGCTTTTCAGGTTTAAATTCTCTCTCAGGCGAACTTGGCATTTCGTTATAGCTGAAAATTATTTCTAATTATTATGCCACTCTCACAGCTTGAGTTCTCTTTAATCTTCTTCTCTCTGTTTAATAGTAACAGATGAAGAGCATTGGTCGGGCCAGGAAGGTTATGGATGCAAGCGAAATTGTTAACTAGAGCTAGGTCATACAACTCTGCGGAGGTCATGACATATATATATTTTTTAAAACAATTTTTGGTGGGCTTGTTACTTGCATCTATGGCCTTGCAGAAACCCATTTCCAACTAGGTCTCTGTGGAAGTGAGAAAATGCAGAGTTTTTGCTGGTCCTTGATAAAGCCAAGGCTCAGTATTCTCGACACTTTCTACATTCAGTTGTTTTATTTTATTTTTTTATCTTTTCTCCTTTTACTCACACCGGTAGATACACAACCTTTTCTATGTTGTACTTGGTATGAGTCAAAAATATATATATATTTTTTTGCTTAGGTCTCTTCTTAATAGAATATATATACATGCACACAGCTGCATTGGCAAACAGAAGCTTCACATCCTTAGATGTGGAACTAACGGGATCAGGAAATGTGCGAGGGGGCAGATCCAATAAGCTTGACTGTAGTGCACCTGGTAGCAAATCTGGGAAGCTAGTACCCCAAAATCTGAAAAAATGTAAATTGCAAAGTTGGGGAGCATCATGTGTTTGCTAAAATTGGTAATAAAATGTGTAGGTCAATAGGTAAAAATTAGGCTGTACATTGAGGAGGCAAATGTATGAGTGCATTTAGGTAACCATGAAAGTAAATGCCATGACGAGCTGATGAAGAAACAGCACCACTATGGCAGTGTAATATGAACACAAGATCTGAAAATAATACTCAGAATAAGTTGTAGACATTTAATAGTACACACCACACAATCAACTTACACAAATCATTAAGTGCAGCCATGTGTTGCTGACATAGAGGCCCTCAGCTATTACATTACTAGAAAGAAACATATCTATCAAAGTTAAGAGTATTCCAAATGTCCATCATTTGTTACAATGTGTTCCTGGATGTGACTTACATAGTAGGTATCAAGAATATCAGTTAACTTTCAGCACTGGTAACTACCCTGCAAGAACCTGCTCTTGCAGCACACCTGCAGGGGTTGATGTATCATATACCTTAGATTTCAAGTAACCTCAACAGGAAAAAATCCAGTGGGTTAGGTCTGGTGACTCGGGCTGCCATAGCCCTAGATGTGTCAGTGGAACGTGGCGGTGAGAAAGTTGCTGACCGATGCTGTACAATGTGTGCCATTGCTTTGAAACCACATATGAGACTGTACATGAAACATCATCCAAAAAGTCTGGTATGGTACCATGGAGCAGTTGTAGATATTGTAGTCCAGTGAGAGAACCTTGGAAGAACACTGATCTGGCAAATGTTTTTCCAGATGCCACACCAGACATTAAACCACCAACATACCTGGACTTACTTGTAACCACCATTGCTCATCCATGCTCCTGTGATAGTGATTGTGCCTGTTTTGATTTTGGTCATGTGTGAATGTGAATTCATCTGTCCACAAAATGTTCGCTAGAAACTATAATAGGTTCATTGACTTTTGATTGAGGACATAATTACACCGGTCTGTATGGAACTGATGATCACCAGTATACATGGCCTGCTGGGGTACTCTGTCGTATGGGTAAAACCCATGATTCGCAGTATCTTCCATGCACATCTAGCTATCAGGCCACAGCGAGTTCTCGTACACTATATTACGGGTGGGCAAGTGCAAAGGACACAACACTCACAGAGCTCAACCTATTCAAGGATTGATGTGGTTTACCAGAGCATTACCAAGTCATAGTGTTACTTGTTTGGCAGAGATGTTATGTTGTACAAGGCGGGTGTGATCGTGGAAGGTGTAGGACAAGGACCACCAGGAAAATGCTACGAGTACAGCTGAGCAGCTGCACGTGCATTTCACCAACATTCTCCATATATCAACACTATCTCAGACCACTGTTCAGAAGTGTACTCCATTGTACATACAGTTGTCATTCAATGAAGTCATGTTACCTTATTTCACCTGCATAGGAAACCTTAAATAATATGCATTCACTGTGTGTCATCACTAAACTAGCATTCCACACATGTACGGAAGTCACAGTACTTTGCTTACTTGCACACAAGGTAATAATACCTAGGATCAACATGCTGCAGGGCCTTGCTTTTTAATTTGGAGGAGCGACAGATAAAATTGAAAACTTTGATATTTGACAAAAATATTGCAAAAAAAAGGCAACACTTTTTCGTACATTTCTTAGTTTTTTAATTCCTTTCATAAATTTTTCATGTCATTATTTATTGTGTTAAAATGTGCACTCCACAGTCAGGTTATCCTTGCCACGGGCAAATAAGAGTTTCAGAGGAGTAAAAGTTTGCCCATGAATCTTCAAGAAACCGAGTTTAAGCACTCTTCAAAGCGTAAAGCTATGTTGTACTTTAAAAGATATACAAGAAAAGTGCAATAAAATATGCAGTTCACACATGCTAATGATTTTTTTGTATAAATAAGAAATTTTTGTCTCGTCATTATATAAATATAAGGATTTACTAGGTCGTACAAACCTTTGAAATCGAATATACATATATTACATATAGCGTCAGGTGCCCACTTCACTGGCTATTTCTGAGGTGGTTTCGGCAAACAAAAAATCTATGGATATGTGCTTAGCCACTACGAAGAAGAAAAAAAAAAAAAAGAGAGAGAGAAGTAGAAAGAAAAAACTCTGCCAAGATTAATTTTGTTAAAAAAAGAACATATATTTCGATGGACGACGATTGAATAAATAAATTAAAAAACAGTCTGATTCAGTTAGGTAAAACAGTCCGATTCAGTTAGGTTGAGGCTCTGCTACTGCCAGGCCTCAACGGCACCAGTTTTTTTCTCCAATCCCTAGAAAGCATTCTGATGACACTGTACTTCCATATACTGTAAATACACTTCCATACCTTGCAATCCCCACTGTGCAGTCTAATCCATCTATTCATTGGCCCCCACCTTTTATGATCAATCTGTAGCAAACACATGGTGCTCCCAAACTTCACAATTGACATTTTGTGCTATTTGTCATAGTTTCGGAGTTGGGGAACTAACTTCAAGATGAATGAAATGCTTACATGCCATGCTTTGTTTTCCTGAAGTATGGCTACATTATGATGAGCAGTAAGATAAGAATATTATTTATAATGTAATTTAAAAGTACAAGTGATAAACGTAACTATCATTTTTAACAGAATACAAAGGGTTCTATCCGACATAGTTTGCCAAATTTAAACAGACCAGTTGTAGTCTATGCCAGTACACTTTCAAAATACATAGTGTTAATGTTATGAAGTTACTGTAATTAAAACGGTAGTTACGAAGCCACTACAGCTTAAATGTCATGTACTTACTAGCATCTGGGTTATTTGCCAGATTTAAATATTAATATAAATCAGTGATTAGAAGTAATGCTGTTACTGTAATATACTTTTACAGTAGTGTCGTGTGTAGCACAATGGCATAACTAGGACAAAGTCCCCCCCCCCCCCCCCCCCACACACACACAATATTTACTTTAGTATCCCTAAGCACAGCAATTTTCTCTGGATTCTGAACACAATGGGGGATGTGTTTTTCGTGCGTGCGTATGTGGGAGGGGGAGTTATGAAGATTGTCCGGAAAAATAAGGGGCTACCTACAGAGCCCTGTAGTTTTACCTCTTTATGTAATTTTTAGAACAGAAGTACATAATTCAAGGTTATCAATCAGCCAATCAGGATTAACACTAACATGGAGTGTGGACCAATGCATGAACATACTTTATATTAATTCAACATTTGTCGAAAACATTACGTGGTTTCAGAAATTATTAACTATATGTCAACAAAATAGTTTCCATATCATCTACTGTTTCGCACGTTATTAGAAATTCGAGCACGGGAAAAACGTCCATATAATAAGAAAATTTTTATTTCAACTTGTCACTAATATTCCTTTTTTTCTTTTTGATGTTCTTTATAATAGTTTAGAATTTTATTATGAAGATTACAAATTGATATGAAAAAATGTTTTAATATATGCATTTGACTGCACATATTAAAACATTTTTTCATATCAATTTGTAATCTTCATAATAAAATTCTAAACTATTATAAAGAACATCAAAAAGAAAAAAAGGAATATTAGTGACAAGTTGAAATAAAAATTTTCTTATTATATGGACGTTTTTCCCGTGCTCGAATTTCTAATAACGTGCGAAACAGTAGATGATATGGAAACTATTTTGTTGACATATAGTTAATAAGCATGAACATACATTTTATTGCAATAAAAGGATTCGGCGGTAAAATATAGTTACACGCTTAAGGTTAATAAAACTATAAGACTTTAGTGATCATTACTGGATATGGTTGCATACAAATAGATAACTCAGTGTCCTACACCATAAGAATGCAATCCGGACTTACTAGCTACAGGCATTTATTTGCATGTTTTCTTTAGCTGATACTCAGTGGCGTATCTTGGGTCCGACACCTGGGCTCCCCCCCCCCCGACATTCCCAGTACTGTTTTTTTTTTAATTGCGGTTTATTTTAATAGAAGTAACCCTTTTTTCTAAATTTTAGGTACATGCTACTGCTAGTAAGATACAAACTAATTATACGGATTAGGATTTGAACACTTATTTGTACATGAACTCCATTCTTTTTCTGAATACTTTATTTGTACATGAACTCCATTCTTCTTTCCTTTTGTGTGGACTTCAGTGTTACGTTTACATAAAAAGTTTCTTCCGAGTACTTTTTCATATTTAAAAATTAAAAAGAATGTTTTTTCTATTGACATAACAGCCAAGTTGCTGAAATGTACATGGCTCTAAGATATATCTTGATTCTTTTTAATGTAGAAAAACTTCTTTCGGCAGTTACTGATGGAAACTAATATTAGGTCTGCTGATTTGTACACCACACTAAACACAATATCCAACAATTTATTCATCTTTATGTAACAAGAAATGTTGGCTAAGGTTCCGTCTTCGGCTTGCTCGATAGATGGCGCCACGGTATGTACCTTAGTGGATCTTTTATTTTAACGTTACACTGCAAGAAAAATGAGAAAATGTTTTGCAATGCCTCAGATATGATGCCTTAAGGGTAAATGATTTGTCACAAACTATGCATTGAAAAGAAAATGCACCTGGGGCAGGATTGGTAAGTCTACTTATGTGATGACCTTTTATTCTACGATGTTCATCTAAACCCTGCTGCCTAGAATATTTGTGACAACTTTCACAAGCATATCATATCTTTTACCCGATTCTATTGCAATCTAAGTCTCAGATACCTTTGATATAATGAAAAATATCTATATTTATTGCAGTGTTACGTTAAAATAAAAGATCCACTAAGGGACATACCGTGGCGCCATCTATCGAGCAGGCCGAAGACCTTAACTGAAATGTCTCTAACCGATTTCTTTTTGTATTCATCAAGGGAATCAAAACACCTTTAGTTAATTTTTTAGTCAAGCTATATCAAAATTTGAAGCATAGGGTTCTTTAAGTTCTGATAGTAGATGTTTAGAAAAGCTTTCAAAAAATTTATCAAAACAGTTCAAATCCAACAAAGCCACAAATTTAAGATACAATATTACCGATTTTAATTTATTGACACTTCACACAAACTGAAACAACTCTCGAGAAACACATACTATTATCGGTGGGAGCAAGTGAGTGACTAATGTGTAGTCCAAGTCTTCTCTTTTCTGAGCGAACCGTTGCCAAAGCATTCCCCTTCACCTGCTCATTCATGTTCTCATGGAAATGCTAGATGGCGGTCGTATCAAAGGTCTTCGGATCAGAACAGTGAAGACTGACTGGTAGAGCTGTTTGCGTTACGATAACACCATCCTGGGAGACCCGTTGTTCTTTGCTCGCCATAGATTCTTTTAGTCAAAAGAAGCAAATCCGCACGTTTTTTGTCACAGCGAAAGCATAGACATATCTTAATACTGTTGCTAATTGTTTTTTATTTGTGTATATTTCATTTACTTTGATTTGTGCATTCTATGGGCTTCGCAACTAGCCTCGAATATACGCCACTGCTGATACAGAGCTTCAGTTGGACACCTTTGTGACATTTTGCAAATGGATGTCATTTGCTAGCCTATTCAAGTTTTCCTATGCAGTGAATGAGACATACTTACTATAAGTACTAAAAGGAATAGCAAAATGTAATTGTTTTGTCCAAAACTAAAATCACTTGAAGAAATCACCCATCACAAATCTGTGGCTGCCACGAAAAAAGTTTACACCTATCATGTACGTAATTCTAGGTGACTGACTGTTTTCACACATCGTCCACAGGTGCTCTCCATGTATGCTAGTACTTTTTTTTTTTTTTTTTGATTGGAGGTTTAACGACCACCGTGAGCAACTCAATGGGCTATAAGCAGTCGCCCGTCCCTAATTTAGGGTCACTGGTTCCAGGGAAGGGAGAGAGCCAGTGCCATAAGACAAACACAACATCCATGCCTCACCGGGATTCGAACCCGGACCCCTTACGGACGAATGATCAAAGGCCAGCGCCTTAGACCACTGCGCCACCGGGGCGGCACTAGTACTTTTCCTCCTCAGCACAGAGAAAAGGCAATTGGAGAGCAATCATATTATTTACAAATCATTGCAGAGCAATCGTTTTAAAAGCCATGCAGAGCAATCATATTATTTACAATCCTTTGCAGAGGGATCATATTATTTACAATTCTTTGCAGAGCAATCATATTATTTACAATTCTTTGCAGAGCAATCGTATAAAAAATATTGCAGAGTGATCGTATTGAGCCAAAGAGCTTCAATCTGTAGGAAATCTAGTGTTTTAAAAGTAACTTGACATTTATTAGCTAAGTTTATCTTAAAGAAAAATCTGATGTTTTAAAAGTAACTTGACATTTATTAGCTAAGTTTATCTTAAAGAAAAATCTGATATCTTTTAGCTAAGTTTATCTTAAAGAAAAATCTGATATCTTTTAGCTAAGTTTATCTTAAAGAAAAATCTGAATCTTTGGGTTAATTATTTGTTTTTTTTTCTCCATAAAATTAGAACTAGCAGCTGCAGCATGCCACTTCATTACCTAGTAGTTATACCACTGGTGCAGCATTGCTACAAATAGAAATATATAAGTATTTCTCGATATATCGAGATGGAAAAAAATGAAAAATATGCATATAAAGATCTCCAGAATTTGTACTTTTAACTTAGGTATCAAAAGTAGCTACTTTTCAAAAACGTAGTTGTAGCTGTAGCAAGGTACTTTTCAAGAATGTGATTGTAGCAGTAGTTAGCTACTTTTAAAAAGTAGTTTTTCAATTACTAGTTTAAATATACAATATGCAAGACATGAATACGAAGTCTTCCTCCAAACATATGACATTAGACTGATGGGGCCGAGAGTTAAGTGACTGTAATTTCTTCGCACAGCTTACCTCCGCAAATTTGCACACTTTTTAATCAGTAAAAAACTCATTTATGTTTCGAAACTGCCCCAAAAGACGCGTACGGTATGGCGAAATTACATGCCGTCTCCTATTCTAATTTAAAAATTCTTCATTGGCACCTACTCAAACATACTTACCGCTTCGCCTATGTAAACATTTATCACAATTCACAACAGAGCAAATCTCATATAAAAAACCTACAGAACAGAACACGACGCCATCTAATGACAATAATTCAAAGTGCAACAGAATATTTCGTGCAGCTGAACAGGAAGACATCAATCATCAAATCCCTACCCAAATAAGACCACTCCCTTACAATCGTTCGGACCAATCACAGAAGGAGCGTGAACCTAGTCTGTGGGCTATATTCACGCATAGCGTGAATATAGCTTCAGCCGCCTATATACTAGCTACCACCACGTCATGACTTACACTCATTGCCAGATCTCATTCAGCGGGTGAAATAATATTTCGTTCAGTAAGAAGATAATTTACATAGTAAAATAAAATAACCAGAGATAGTAAAATCAAAAGGAAAGTGAATATAGAGTATACGTTACACATCTTGTAGGGGAAGCTCGATGTAAACGTTTTTTCACAACCTGATCAAGTACTGCAGTTCGTTGTGGGCTATTTGAAAAAAACGTACATATGCCTCGCAAATTAGGGAAAAAAATCGTACATTTCTGTTTATAGAAGCAGCTTTCATCATAACTAAATTTATTTGATGAGCATAGCAATGTATGTATTCAGCAGCTGGATAAGATTCCTTCACAACTGCTTGCACGCCGTGGGAAGAATCGGCCATAACAGATGCTCCGTCGTACGTTTGTGCAATTAATTTTTCGGAATTTTCATTAATTTTATGTTTCTTCAGCTCTTCTAGTAAACAAAAAGCCAAGGTTTGTGCGTCATGTTGTGAAGGAGAAATAAAATCCCAAAACCTTTCAACTGGTTTTCGTTTTACCACGTACCGGTAAACAATAGCCATTTGAAATATATTTGAAATGTCACTTGTTTCATCCGCAATGATGGCTAAAAACTGTGCTTCTTTAATTTCTTTTGTTATTTCATCATGACACACTTCTAACATTATTTGCAAAATTTCATTTTGAATTGTTTTCGATGTTTCTTTAAAGACAGTTGCCTTTTCTAAATGAGTTTTTAATGCAGCATCTAGTTCCGAACTAAAGTTAATCAAACCTTTAAATACTCCAGGGTTAGATGATGTTTCAGTTTCATCATGACCTCTCAATGCTAACTCAAAAACTCCGCAAAACCTAACACAATTTATTAAAATATTTAAAACATATCTGTTATGCCTAACCTTTTCATTGTCCTCTAAAACTTTTCGTCTATATGCTGTGTCTAACTGTTCAGCTATATTGACAGCACCAAAAAGGGACAATTTTAAAACATTTTTAATGTGCGTCTCTGAAGCCTCGTGTTTTGTAATGCGAGTGGTCAAATGATTAATATCTGTCATGCCTGATTTTGTCCACGAATCCTCTCCTCCAAACAATAAACATGAGAAACAAAATAGTGCATTTTTTACATCACACCCACACAACCCCTCACTATGTACGTAGAATTCTCTTTTAAAAAATCTTTTAAATCGTCGCTTACCAGTTGCTATGTTCGGCCATCAGGTAATGGCCGTCCAAGTTTTCGTATATTTTGCTTTTCTTCATAGGAAAAGGATTTAATAAAAGATTTTCAACACTATTCATTTTAAATTTGCAAAAAAATTATTAATAACAACAAAGCTAATAACGTATGTTTCATTGGCACAATAAAAGAATAACGAATTAGAAAATTAACAAATACTACACAGCACACACATAACCTCCTGAAACGCAAACATTCGATGTCAGACTATTAAGTTTGCACGTGGTGACAAGACAAGAACGCGGAGATCATCTGCGGGTTTCAGGCGATGGCTCCGTTTCAGGTTACATGCGATCTCGAGAGCAATGGGTTACTGCGCATGCTCTAGCGGGAGAAAAGCGAAACGAGGTCATTGGTAGTGGGGGTTGCCAAGCGTTTGCAACACCCACATATCTACTGGTTGAGAATGCAACGACTGGGTCTAGCATTTCGCGTCATACCTAGGACATTACGGCGTCGGGGTTGCAGTTCGCCTGCAACACCCAGGCAAGCGACGGCTAGCTCATACACTACTCCCAACATCGCATCGGTTATTGGATTGTTTGAGTTTACTGCACTATTTATTTTTGACAGATTTCAAGCTAAATAAACCAATTTCTCATAAAACAAAATAATGTTTTATTAACAAAATATTATACAAATTTCTGAAGATGACAATCCGATTTTTGGTGTAAATGTGACAAGGATGGTAAGTCAGATAATATCCGAAAACTTGAAAATTTTCATTTTTTCTTTCATAACAAAATATTATTTTTCTTTATAATGAAACTGGTTGTTGCGCAACACTGCAACTTGATCACCGGCCGCCACTGGTCTACACTCACATTTGTGCATTTCCGCTTAGAGAAATGTACAGTTACTAGACGTATCTAAAGCCTGTTCTACGAAAAAAATACACAAATGAACGGAAAGAAGTACTGAAAGTTTTATGAAATAAATATGAAGTGATATTGAGATTCGTTGTTTAGCAAACCCTTTCCGTGTAATTTCGTTAAATGTCGAAAAAAATAATTTAAACCTGCAATCAGTGATGTATGTCTAATACGTATGAAAAGTACATGAGCGGTGAAGGGATTAGGTAAAAACACCCCAGGAAGAGTTCATCTTCTACAGCCAGCTACTCCATGTTTGGGACGGATTCTAAACCTGCGATTTCGTGCCCCCTACCTTTTTTATGGATTAGGGGTATACAGTTTATGACGTACTACTGAGGTGACGCAAGAGTGAGAACGACAAGTTACAGCGATAGGCCAAGGTCGGTGTACTTCGTTTAGGAGAATAACTGGCTTCGGATCGTGGAGATTTGTGAATCAGAATTCCACCACTGGCAAAAAGGGCTTATTTTCACAACCTTTGTATTTATCAGTAATGAATAACATTTTGTTATCCACGCCAATACTAACATATGCGCTGCAGATAAAATGTTTAACCTTTAATTAAATTTTATTATTACACGTAAATAACTAGAGCAGTATATGACTTCATTTTGTCTTATCTAGCAGTGCCATGTACACTGAAGAGCAACTGAATTAGAGATACCTGTCTAGTAACGTGTAGCACCACTTTTCGTCCTGATGACGGCGGCGATTCGTCTCGGCATGGACTCGACAAAACACCGAAAGCGTTGGGAAGCCATACGGATCCACGACCCCTGAACAAGCTCCCACAGTTCACGAAGATTTGTTGGAGGGGGTCAGAGCCCCGAACATCTCTCTCGATGGCATCCCAGATGTGCTCCATGGAATTGAGGTCAGGTGACCTAGCTGGCCAAGGAAGCGAGGTCAGGTCGGTGGAGTGTTCACCCAACCATTCGGATACAATTTGGGAGCGATGGCACGGTGCATTGTCTTGTTGCAGGATGAGGTCCCCAGTGGGATGTTGAAGACGCACAAACGGGGACAAATTGTCGTCCAGGATATCCCGGTAACGTTGACCTGTGAGGGACGATGTCACACGTACCAAGGGTCCCATTTCAGTCCACGTAAACAGTCCCCAGACGAGAATGCCACCCCCACCAGCTTGAAGAGTGCCGTGCTTCATGTTTACATGGCATCCATCGCTTCATGTGGTTTGTGCCGTACTCGTATTCTGACATCCGCATGTACCAACGTGAATCTCGACTCATCAGTCAAGGCAACATTTTTCCACATGTCTAGGGTTCAGTGGCGATGTTCCCGCGCCCATGATGTGCGGTCAGCAGCGGTACCCTTGTGGGACGATGGCTTCTGTACCCCATAGCAAGGAGATGGTTCTGGATGGTGTGGCTGCTTACACGTTTTTGTGCAAAAACTTACCTGAAATGAAACAACTGTAGACTTGATAATTCCACTGAACTCCAATAAATCTAAACTTCGATGCCAACACATCCCCTCCATATCATATAAAAGCGTACCAACAGCTGCTGAACCCACTCTCAGACATATCTTGAATTTTCGAAAGTAACCATATGATGTCCTATGGCGACCTCTGTCGGAATTCACAAAAACCTGTAACGAAAATTAATTGTTTTTGTGTTTTAATGGATGTCAGCAAATGTTAGGTTAAATGCTCCGGGGCGACTCGGAGGAAGATATTTTAAATTGACGAGCGAAGAAAAATTAGTCCAAAGCTTAAAAGGTAGTAATGTTACATATTCTGATTTTATAAGATTTTCCCGAATTAAAAGGTCAATAATTTTTCGAAATGAAATGAACAATATTTTAACGGATAATTATTTTTTTTAAAAAGGAGAAAAAAGTATTTTTAACTGCTTTGTGGTATCGGACCGATTATTGCATATTCTTGTGATTTTGATGAATTGGGAAATAATAATATATCTAAGTACGTGTTTAGAGACATTGTAATACCAGCTACTTAAAACATTGGTATCAAAACTAAATTTGTTCTCTTATAGAAAAGATCCAGAATGATACCCTGACTTTGGGGAAGAAAGTCCATATCGAGGAAATGCACACGATCATTTGATCCTGTTTCACAAAGCACTAGTCCTGGAGGATAGATGTCATTAATTCGAACAGAAGGGGTACCAGATGAAAATGTTATTAAATCGTCAACGTATCTGAAGGTAAAAATTGTAGGTGAACTAAATTTCTCCTCGTAATGATGAAGATAAAGATTAGCTAACAGACTGGAGCAACAAGAACCCATTGGAACACATTTTATCTGTACATACAATCGTTTGTTGTCAAAAATGTAATTACTCAAAATGCAAAAATTACAAAAGGTTGTCCAATATTCAAATGTAACATTAAGCTGCAGACCAAACTGTTCAAAATAAACATCCAAAATTCTCCGTAGATCATTCAAATCAATTGAGGTAAATAAATTTGTGAAGTCATATGTAGTAATCTGTAGTTCAGTATGATTAATAGATTTAACAAAATCCAGAACTTTTCTATTGTTATCAATAATCCATGAAGTATTTTCAATTTGGCCATAAATAATAGATAATTTTTTTTTTAATTTTACAAGCCTGATTATTATAACTGTTTATTTGGCAAGTAATAAATCTGAACTTTACGGGCTGTTTGTGGAATTTTGGTATTGCAAAATTATATGGAAATTGTAATTGCATTTTATTTATTTTTAATAATTTATTAAAGCCGATCAACTGCTTTTTTAATGTATTTAGAGTACAGTTTGTTACTCTTTTATATGTATCTTCATTGGATAGTTCTAAAGCAAGTACCTGGTGATAAAATTTTTTGCAAATCAAGGCATAATTATTGCTACTTTTATCTATTGGGGTAACTTAGAAATCATTCTGCAGTTTTTTTTTATTTGAGCCTTAATACCCCTCAAATCCTTAATATAACCATTTCTTTGAAAGTTTTTATCAACTGATCTTAATAATCCCTCCAGAACTGAACTCAGCCATTGAAAGAAAAGCTCAACGGGAGTACTAGTTCTATCAGACCATTCATAGATAAAACCATGAAGTCCCTGTACAAAAATGTTTTGATAATTCTGATGGGTACAAAGATATTTGGTCTGAAGTTAGTACCAAAACTTAGTAGCTTCCTCAATTCTTTATGTTTTACAATACCAACATCTCCTGTCACAACATGTCTATAGCTATGATTCACATAACGTTTGTATAACTTGTCTTGATACATACATGATAAATCATCCTCATCCACATCTCCAAAATTTCTGCAAAAATCGTTATAGTTGAACACCTTTCTTCCTACAGGTAAAACATAGGCAAAGGAAAGGACCACTTGGAATGACTCTGTAAGAGGAAACAGCACCTCTCTCGCCTTGAACATTTTCTTGAAAGGTATCTTATCAAACCATTTAACCTGATAACTCATGACACAGAATTTTCTGTTTATTAATTTTGAAATACCTGTGGCTTTTTTATTCTAAAATTACACTGGTCAATAATAATAATATCTTTTACATAACCATTATTAATTTTCATTTTCATTGTTTCCCTTAAAAGGGCTTTAACTTTCCTGTTGTTCAAGTAATGAAGAGCTGCAAAAACATTACGTATACCAAAATTACTCTCTATCACATCTTCAAGATCCCTGATGAAATCCACAAAACTGAGAAATGGCTATTTGTTTTTCCCATTACCTCTATTTCCTCTTTTTGTCCTGTGGCTAACTTCTTGATGTTTTGTTCGATTTTCATTTATCAATTTTTGATTATTTCTTTCAACATCATATGGAAACATTCTCTCACTGTTTAAGATGCTATTGAGTCCATAGGGGTATAAAGTTCTATGCATCAACATTTGATGGCTCTCCATCCATAGTCTATATCTAGTATAGTAATGGTAATATTTTCAAATTTATGCCTCTGATAATGTATCAGTTCCATGTCACCTTCGTTCTTAAAATTCTTAATATATGATCTGTGACAGTTAATCCTCAGATTCAAGTAGCTCGAAGTTTGACCAATGTACTTTATATTGCAGGTATTGCATGTGATAAGATAAATACAGTTCTTGACCTTGCAGAAACTTGGTGAAGTTCCTCGTTCATCCAGCTAATACACATAACTTTATAAGTCTTGCATCTTGAATCCCCACATCTACTGAAGTTAAAATTGCAATTAAAACATGTGTTGCTGGTTCAGGTAAAGAAGACCAGGTATATAACACTAAGAAAAAAATGTAACCCTTGTTTCGGAAATAACATATTCCAAAGACACCTACATGAAACCTGAACGAGGGTTCGGGGGCCGGGGGAGTCTTTCCCTGATGAGTGGTTCCCGGTCCCCGAACTCAAGTGTTTAAAATTATTATTTTTATTATTGTTGTATGTGAATTGTGAGAGTTTTAGTTTTAGTTTGGGTGTGTTAATTTAGTGGGATTCAGGGATTTCAACGGGAAGTTCTTGGTTGAATGTGTAGAGAATTTGACTTATATATATATATTTACACTGAGTGACCACTTTATTATGACCACCCCCTCAGTACTTCGTTGGGCCACCTTTTCCCTTTAATACTGCGTCGATTCCTCGTGGCATGGAATCCACGAGATGTTGATAGATGGTTTGTGGAATCTGAGAACATGCTTGATGAATAGCACTTTCCAGGATTGTAAGATTGCAAGGTTGTAGATCCAGCTGTCTGATGGCTCGTTCAACTTCATCCCACTAATTCTCAATGGGGTTGAGATCTGGAGATTGTGGGGGCCACCTAAGCAAAGTAAACTCACCGGCATGTTCCTGAAACCAATACTGTACAATACGAGCACTATGGCTGGACGCATTATCTTGTTGAAAGTAGCCGTCGCCATTGCGATAAACCATCCACATGACAGGATGCACTTGGTCCGCAACGATGTTTAGATATGATGTGCCAGTCAGACGTTGATCAACACGAATTAAAGGGCCCAAAGCATGTCAGGAAAACATTTTGCGAACCATAACGTTGTCTTCACCAGCTTGAAGGGTTGTAGCAGTGCATTTGGGGTCCATGCTTTCGTGCTGTTTCCACCAAATTCTCACTCGGCCATCGGCATGGTGCAACTGAAAACGTGATTCATCGGACCACATAATTCGTTTCCAATTATCGACTGTCCAACCCTTGTGCTCCTGTGCGAACTGGATACATTCTCTCTTGTTAACTGCAGACAGCAAAGGTGTTCTAACAGGCCTTCGGCTGCCATAGCCCATCCGATGCAGTGTACGGCGAACATTGCGTGCAGATATCATTTGAGGGGATCCTTGATTAAGATGGTCTGTAATTTGCTGCACTGTTGCCCTTCTGTTGTCTGTTATCAGTCTGGACACTTTCCGTTCCGCCCGAGCAGACATTAGTCGATGACGACCACACGTTCACGTAGAGACCCAGTTTTTTGGCTGACAGTCCAATCTTAAACACTTTAACAGCAGCTGCTCTGGAACATTTCACGAATGCTGCGGTTTCGGTGATACTCGCTCCATGGCTCAGAGCTGCTACAATCATCTCACGTTGAAAGTCCGTCAAACGCATTTTTTTACCCATCTCGTCACCCAAAAATCACTTCTACTACTGTCGCAAGCACTAAGCTTTCCCTTTTTATACTAGCCTCGCCCTCTGGCGGCAACAGCGTGCAGCCATAGCTCATTTGCTTAAAATTGTCAGGTGGTCATAATAAAGTGGCCACTCAGTGTATATATACATAACATCCAGTTGCTGCTCAAGATTTTTTTATTTTATTATTATTATTTTTTATTATATGGAAGGATTTAGGGATTCTCTCATTTACTTTTAATTTATTTATCATTGTTATTTTTATTTGGGGTGCCTTTGGAAGGTAATTACAGTCTCCTAACACAATAGCGGCGCCATTGATAACACCATAATACCTGAGCATTAAGAAACCAAAATAAATAAAACCCATTTTGAAAAATTGCGATAAAATATGGTTCGAAATCAAAATATCAGTAAAGAAGTACTTTAGAAGAAAATTCAAAATTTGACATTTTTATATTGTTATTGGAGGGGGGGGGGGGTATGGCCATTTGCAGTAAACATGGGAAGGGAAATTTATTCTGCAAATGGGATTGCAAAAAATATATATATTTTACATTAGGTAAATTTATTTGAAAAATATTTCTAAAAGTGAAAGTTTTTCAAATATTTTATAGCTAAATATGAAAAGATTGTGGTGAACCCTTGATATTTACTGCATTGGATTTTGCATTAGTAAAGAGGCAGCCTGTGTCAGTCCACACCATCCACGAGAGAAGCCTTGAAGCGTAGTCTACGTAATAGAAGGATGCCTTTCATTTTTCGAAAAAATTGTCTGACAGCAAAGTTTAATACACACTATTGACATGGATTAGCAACATCAAACAGAAGTCATCGCTCTTTCCACGTTTATAAGTGAAAAGAGTGATGACTTCTGTTTGATGTTCCTAATCCACATCAATAGTGTGTATTAATTATTCCGTGACTCACTTATAAACGTGGAAAGAGCGATGACCTCTGTTTGATGACAGCAAAGTTTCTGATTTTCTCACCACGTCACGTAAAGTGTTTGACGAACAGAAAGGTACATAACACAACACCATTGTAACGTAGCCGACGAACGTAGCTACTGACAGTCAAACAAATGGGGAAGGCCAAGTACTTAATTGAAGTAAAACACAAGTAGAAATAATTTGAAACTTGTGAGCTTAATCCAAGTGCAACAAAACGAGATCAAAGCATGGCAAACCACATGAAACAACGGCGTGAAATGACTTGCAAACTGTTTGTACGGATCGCTAGCGCCCCTCGTGGCCAAAATCAGAAACTTTGTTGTCAGACAAGTTTTTCGAAAAACGACAGGCATCCTTCAATTACGTAGGTTACGGTTGCTCACGGTGGTCGTTACATCACCCCCTAATAGCTTTACAGGCCCGCGCACCGAATACCGGAAGCTGGATGACGTAGGGGAGAGTAGGCTGATGTCCGTGGTGTGTGGTCGAGCATGCATGAGCTTGCTCACTCTGTGTAAGCGTGACTGTCGATGTGCGTGGTTGTCTTCAAATTCCCTACTAATGGGGAGGTTCTCAGAAAATGGATTACAGCAATAAAGCGTGAAAATTTTCAAGTGACCAAGAACTCTAAGGTAAGTGGAAACCTTTTGTTAACCTTATTTAAACTACTCGTAAAATAAAAATTTTGAACTAGAAAATTTAAATTTGGCTAATTTTATAATCTAATGCATCTCACAGCGGAAAGTCAGAGCACTGAAAAGATTTTTGAAAAATGAAATTTATGTTTGTAATGGAAAGAATAGATTACTTCTGTTGTTATAGCAACCCATAACATGTTTTTGCCAATGTATGAAATAAATTCAAAGTAAAATATGTATATTTAGGAAGGGATTTTAAACTTTATTATGGACATATAATAATAAGGGTTGCATGTTTTTGATCCCAAGAGTAATATGTTGATACATTCGTACTTAGTTATTTAAGTGTTTAGGCAGTGCCAGATTAACTTTTTTGGGGTCCCTATTTCTGGGCACAAGTGCTTGTAAAATACCTATATACTATACGAAATATATGTATGTCATGTACACATCTAGCATGCCTATGTCCTTTATATAAATGCTAAGGCCTTGTTGCCATGTAAAATACATCTTTTGTGTCTGCAGACATGGAGAGTTGCATTGAATTATCATTTTTAATATTTATTATTAAAGGAACATAAACACTGAATCAAGTATAGACAGCAAAAATTAGATATGAATGCACAAAAACAGAAGTTCACACATAGTTCAGGAGTAAGTTTGCCTTTAAAATGTCTGTTTAAAGATTTTGAAGCATTTTTCTACAAACCAACACATTGAAGAACTCTTGTGTGAGCAGTGTGTATGCTCTATCTGTTATAGGACGGGAATTTATCAGAACCATTCAATTTCTTAAAAATTAGGTGAAATATATCAGTACTACCTGGGCAAGAAATTATTTACTTACCCAGGTAGTAAAAGCTAGATGCGCAGGAAAATTTATCTTTTAAGATAACAAACCAGAACCCTAATTTTGTTTTAAGTTAAAAATATGAACTGTTTTAACATGTTTGCACTTCCATTTTAAGGGTCTGTATTACAAATGTTAAATGCACAAAAGTGTGTATATCCATTTTTAAGATGCTGATGCTAAAATTGGTATGAAATGGTACGATGATGAAACTGGTGTTTCGAAAATTTAGTGATTCTGCCATGTTCCTTTGTTAAAGTTTTCTCCCTTTGTCACTAAACACGAGAGGCCAGTTACATCAGAGGCATGCATCCTGTTGTTGATTATAAACAAAATTTGGAGCAAAACTAGGTTTCTGATTTCTGGGCGTAGAGCATAACATAATTAAAGATGTGATATTGCTCTTTCCTTGGTACTTCGTAACAATAATATAACTTCCATTAATTAACAATGACATGAAATACGACATGTGATGACTATTTTTTTCTTGTGTAGTAGGAAATTTTATTACAAAATGTTTTATTTTAAAATTTAGTTGCAATGCACAGGCAATTAGATGTTTTATTTACCTGCCCAGACGAATGATTTACATGCCCTGGGCATCTCGGGCATGGTATTTTTAAACCTTGGATATTGTTATTTTTAAGAGAAAAAAAGCACCTGGATCGACATGAATCCACATATTGTGGAAACTATGTTCTAAACAAACAAGGTTTTTAAAATACAAGTAGAAATATATACTCGCTTTTTTTTTTAAACATTTGCTTAAAATGAGAGATAAACTTGTTATTCATTTATCTAGACATTTGTTTCCAGACTTTCTGCACTCTGTCTTCACAAGCTACAGCTATAATAACTGGAACTAATATATCTAATATTATCCGATAACTACTGGAAAGTGTGCTTCCAAACGTTGGGGTGGGTGTCAATTTTTGTATGGGGAAAAACTTCTTCAATCCTTCACAGAATTTATTTTGAAACCAAAATCATAAAAAAAAGGAAAAAAACAATCTTTTTCAATAGCTTTAGTAATGACAAAACATTTGTGCAAAATTTTATACCATTGCTTTTTATAGTTTCTGAGAAAATGGTACATCAAGTTAGTCAATTTATAATGAAACATGTACATCTTTTAAAATACATCCTATAGTACCAAAACAATCGCTTAGATTTATTCAGTACAATAACTGCATGTGCATTTGTCAGGTTCTCAAAAATATAATAATTATCTGAAAAAATACTTTAAGAAACTATTGGAACAAATTTCAGATTTTCTTAGAAATGTGTCTTTGAAATTCTTCAATGAACAGCTAACGGACACATAATTAAATTGTGTTTGTGATACACAAAGAACTACACAACCATAATTATTTGTACATTGGCAGTTTTCTGAATATTTCTTGAAAATCAAATTTCAGGAAATTTCTGCCAATAAGTTACTTGTATTTTTCCATATAAAAAGAAATGCTTATATTGTGGATTCAAATAGTTTTGCTTAATGCTACTAATATACTTAATACAGATGTGTTGAACTTTGACAAGGTAACTTTTTTGAAATAGTGCTCTGGAAGACAAAAATTATGAACTTTATATTTGCTTATCAAAATGAAGTTGTCCAAACACGTAACTAGATGGTACTAAAATTAGGAAAACTTGTTATGTCATTATTGTACGTTTAATAATGTAGCAATTGCATAATTTTCTTGAAATCTTAATTTATTTGATGCAATCAGTGGATCAAGCAGCAATTCACTGTATGTATGCTAAAAAGTGTTTTATTGAGCCTTTGGTAATAATTAAAAAACACAGAAAAAAATTCAGTTTTTCTTGACTTTTTTTATACATCAGTGATCACGGATTGCATATAAATTGCTAGTTACTGTCTGATGTGAAAATACATTTTCACTAAAGGAATTATTTCATTACTAAAATTTTCATAGTCATAAGTTTGCAATGAATGAAAAATCTGATTCCTTATATTAGTCAATCGACATCTTTTGAAACGACGGCGATACTTCGTAATGGACCCTCAAACTAATCTTTCAAGTACAAGAACGATTTGTTCACAAGTACAGGAATCATTCGGTTAACAATAAAGGCACTATAACTTCAAGTGAAACTACGACAACAGTTTATTCCAGTGAAATGACAGCGATGCTTTCATTAAGTTGACGAATCTGTCTTGCTTACCCTTTCAAGTCGAAATTATTGCTACGCTAAATTTTACGCTGTGATTTCTTTTTCTTCTGTATTTTAAAAGATTATAAAACAAGCTTGTTACCTCTGCAGTTATTTAAAAACTAACACAGAAGTTCTTATTTAAATGCAGTGAAACTCTAAAAGAACGCACGACCAGGTTAGTTGGTGTACGTAAAGACGCGTTCGTTCGCACATCGCCGTAATGCCCCTCTCCGCGACTACGGACTACTCTAGTGACGTCACAAACGGGTGCGCGGGCCTGTTAAGCTATTAGGAGGTGATGGGTCGTTAAAACCAAGGAGGTTAGAAGTAAGAGGAGGTGGCAACAGCCACTCTCCCTGTGCTTCTTTCGTGATGCCACTTTTTATCAGCTGACTACGCCAACGCGCCCAACCTAAGAATCTCATGTATATCTCTATGGGGAAATCGCGACTTTGAAAGGGTTTTTCGAACCCTTACTCTGCCCATACAGGCATAAAAAAAATTGAGGCTGAAATATTCATTCCCATAATAAAAAAATTCCAGAAAAACCAGGAAAATATGTGTTGGTATTTCTTTAAAAAATTGAACAAAATAATGACTTTTTGAGCGGAAGTGCATAGTGCGCATGATTACTTACTGCCCATGTGCAAGTAACAATGCATACTGCCCATGTGGAAGTAACCATGCATACTGCCCATGTGGAAGTAACCATGTTTAAAATATAACCAAAAGCCTAATGTTAAGAAATAAGAAGTCCGAAATATTCCTTCTTTCCAACCTTGGTTTGCATGCGCTAAGCAAAACTGCTGAAGCCCTGGAAAGTGACGTCACGTTCCCGAACCCTCGCAGCGCAGACTCCCACCACCTCAGAGAGAGAGAGAGCAGACCAACGAGATCTCGTTGGAGCAGACACAGCTGATCTGTTTTGGCTTCACTCAAAACGGGTCCCTTCACCTCCTCTTCTTCTAACCTCCTTGGTTAAACCTCCAATACAAAAAAAAAAAAATCCGAAAAAAATCAAGGAGGTTAGAATAGGATAACAGTACCACTTGGCGAGCAGCCTAAAACCGCGAGCAACGGCCGTCGAAATGTGGGAAAGCTGATGCTGTTGTTTTTTTCACCGTGAGCAATTCAGTGGGCTATAAGCAGTCGTCCGTTCCTAATGTAGAGCCAACGATTCCAGGGAAGGGAGAGAGCCAGTGCCGTAAGGCATACACAACATCCATGCCTCACCGGGATTCAAACCTGAACCCATCTCGGACGAATGGTCAGATGCCATCGCTTAGACCACTACGCCGCCAGGGCGGTTTTGATGGTTTTCAAAGCTACTGCAATTCATTTTGTGTTGGCCGAATTGCCTTCTTTCGTCGCAAATGTTTCCAATTTCGCATTGTAACTTGCTGCCGATGAGTGAGAAAATGCTGGATTTGTAAAATTCTTAATTATTTTGGGGTATCTTCCTATTTTTATTTTAAATTGAAATGCACGAACGTTAGTGCGAATTCTAAACAAAACATAACGTTAAAACTGAAAACTTCACTCTTGTAAGAAGAAGAATTCATTCCGATTTGAGCCGCCCGGTGGCGCAGTGGTCTAAGCCACTTCCTCTGATCATTCGTCCGAGTTCGAATCCCGATGAGGCAAGGATGTTGTGTTTGTCTTACGGCTCTTTCCCTTCCCTGGAACCAGTGACCCTAAATTGGGGACAGGCTACTGCTTATAGCCCATTGAGTTGCTCACGGTGGTCGTTAAACCTCCAATAATAAAAAAAAAATACGGTTTGATATTAACACGAATTTTGTAACCAAAAACCACACAATTCCAAAATGCACACAGTTGAAATTAGATGGGTGTCACGTAAACAACATCATATTCCCACAACTTGCGGCTTCACTGTTAAGAAACTCAGGGCATCTCCTGAAGTGTTATCTTAATCTCCATGGGAGCACTTTTAAGAGACAAAGCAGACAATGATCGGAACGTATGATTACAGATTGAGCAGAATATGTTTTCGAGGTTTAGTGACAACTATTCCGCCTCGGTGGGGAACGGTCTAAGGCGTAGGTTACTGGCTAGTCGTCCGACCTCAAGTCCCGATGAGGCAGGGTGGTGTGTGATTTTACTGAAGCGCTGGCTCTCTGTTTTCCTTAGATCCAGTAGCCTTAAATTTGGACGGGTGACTGTTTCTAGTACTTAGAGTTGCTCGTTAAACCCCGAAACAAAATGATATCAACTGGTACGAATTACGAGGAAGGGCAGAAAAATGCAAATTCTCATGCCAAACGTTATTATACCTATTGCATCAACATTATTCTTTCTTTCTGAAATAATTTTAAGCTGCATTTCTTGTTCTGCTGGACGTGGCTTCAAAATACAGCTGTCTGCTGCTTGTTCGTATGAATCTGGTTCTCTTTCTGTTTGGAAGTTGGTGGCCTCAAATTAGGGAAGAACGACTCCTAGTTACAGATATGGCACACTTCTGTCTGAAAAAAAGTTAAGGACAATAATTTAAGAAAAATCTTTCATAGGGTAAGTAATGGTAATGACTCTGCTATGGGAAACAATAACTTTTTTTAATAGTTAAAACGATTTCTGTGAACCTTGGACGCTGCAAGGAGCCACGAAGGAATTTAATTGAATAAACAACATAGACCATCCACTCGAGCAGCTGGGATAATAAATATCCAGCCGCGGACATTTTGTCATAAATGGCGTTCTGCAACAAAATTCGTTGCAATTCCCACTCGACCAAGTCATATTAAGCGATGAATGTGACATTAGTCAATTTAAATAATCCGCCGATTGAAACTAATTGCACAATGGGCGTACGTATCCTTAATCTGCGATTTGAATTCGTACAGGGCACGGATGAACAGATACCGTCTATGGCTATCTAGTTCATGTTATATACAACGTCAGTTCAGCATGTTTTGAAACACGGAGGTTTTCTTCAACTGCTTCTACGAAAACCTCAATTTTTGAAAAAATGTTTTTTCACAGTAAGACTTTATGATGAATTTGTGACACGTTATGAAACGTTAACCAATAGGAAGGAGGTACCTGGTGGCTGTGTTACGCAATTTGTTAGACGTCCAATGACATTCGACCGAGTGCTGTGTCGCGGATTAATACATGTTTTATGCAAGTGACGAGACGGGTTCTTTAGTGACGAAGTCAGGGCATCTTGACGTGGCTGCTACGTTACTGCCAATTTATCCATTCGGGTTGCGGCAAAGTTTGTGACGAGAAATACGTAACTGGTAAGTACTCAGCTGAGCAATAATAACAATCACACATGGTTCCCAACGTGGTTGACATCATTTATGTCGATATTTTTGTTTTTCGATTACACTGACGTTGAATATTTCTGCCCTGTTTGTCTTAGCGGTGTAAAAGTACCCAACAATCGGTGGCCTTGGATGTTATAAATGGCTGGACCTAAAATGTATGTTGAACCGCGGCAACTCGCTTTTATCTATCTGGGCAACTTTAGCGTATTCCAGTCTAACCTTCGTGTTAGGGATTATTGGATTTTCATGTGCTGTGGATATCGCAACAGAGTATTAATAAAAAACTGTTAGTCACTTGCGAGGAATCTACATTCTGGATTTTTTCATGGAATTCCCAGAAATGTTCCTACTGCAGTTCCGGCCAATGGATTCTCTTTTAAAGAGGTAGAGTGCGCGCTTTTTTCTTCTTTTCTTTTTTTTAATGATTTGTGCTCTTGACAATGGAAGAACGTTAATTTTTCGATTTAAATAGCCGTGTTCATGAGAAGCAGTAATTCCAGTTATGTTTTGTTATTTTTGGGTGGTGGGTATAGGTACTGCTAAGTTTAACCCCCAAAGAGAGAAGAAAAAATATTCATCCATAGCGAACAGGGAAATTTTGGGGCGATTTTATTGAGGATATTGTGATACGCTAACATGTGCACGATAACGGATTTTGTTAAAAGTAATTTTAATTTTTGGTGACGGTTTTTTTTTCAAATTGTTTGTGTATAAAAAACTCCAGGGAAGCATTCACCTGGCATACATACTTCCTTGGGCTGTCCATGAATGGAGGATGTTATGGCACACTTCAGGAAATTATACTTTATTAAAACAAAACATAAATTTCTTATGTAGAAAGAATATTTAAATTCCAACAACTTTTGTAGTTACATCCTGCAGAAAATTTTTCACTAAGCAAATGATTCAGCCATCATTGAAATCTTCCTGAAGTTCTTACATTTGTCATCAATGTGCTAAATATTTGATGTATGGAAGAATACATTAAAAAATGAAGTGAGAGAATATTTGGTCTGCATTCAGTTAAATACAATTATTGTAAGTTCATATTTGGTTACTAAATATATTAACTGGTATAAACTGTGTGTGTGTACTTGAATCAAATTTAAAACACTTCAGAGCTGCCATTGCATCCTAATCAAGCTTGGTCCTAGGGACCTACAGATTTTTAAGAAGTGGGTACTTTGTGAGATATTCTGGGTCCTTTTAAAAGAATCAAAAGATAATGAATATTTATACTTATACTAAACCATCCTAAAATGGCTGATTTTAAGCTTTAAATAAATAATATATAAGGGATGTTTCCTGTCCTACGACGGTTAAATTTGTAATTGAAGCAGATTGAAAACAAATTAAATAGACACTGCCTTTTTGTAAGGAAATATAGTAAAAACTTGTATAGTAAGAACTCATTCATGTTAGAACTGAAAATTATATACTATTTATTTCTGTTTTTCAAAAGACCTCGTAATAAATATTCTGCATGAAATATTTGTTGTTTAACAATTTTCCTTGTAGTCCAGTTGTTTTCATGTAGAGTTACCTTAACTTTTGCTTTGATTTTTCGCATTAAATTACTTTTTCTTAGCTTGTTTTAGACTGTCCTATCTGAAGTTTAGTTTGAAGCTTCATACCGAAGCTTTTTCTACAAAATAATGCAATATCTGGTATTACAAATCTGAACTATGTAAATTCTTGACAATGTGCTATTGGGGCAACATATGCTTTTAAATGCAATCTTGCTCACTTTGACATTGCAAGATTTCAGTTTTTATTGTAGGTTAGAGCATTTAGATAAATTGACATTTTGCAAAATGTATAATATAATCAGCATTAAACTTGGAAAATTAGTTAAATTATAAAGTTAAAAATAATTAAAGCGTACAAATTAATACACGAATTGTGCTAAATTAATATACAAACGTGATTTGCCGCTATATTAAGATTTTAATTCGAATTTTGTAGATCGGAAAAGCAGAACTCGAGTCATTAATAATCCAATGTTTTTAAATTAGCACGCGATCACTTTGCCATCTGAAAGTGATCTCGTGCTATTATATAGCAGTCAATCATTTTGGACCATGCGAGAGCACACACAAATTGATCGATAAGTGATGACACAACAATGCAGACGTTGGTGTGACATCAGCTGTCAGTGGTCCTCTATCTCCGTATTGCGTTACAATTTTTCTATTACCACATTTTCTGTACTTTTTCAATAATGTCACTATCCTGATCATTACCATGTGGATTTCTTAAAACCTGCAGAAAGGTTTCTACTTTCTAGCGTATTATCCACTGAACATGAATTTATAACTTTTTTTAACAGAAAACCTTGCGGATTATGCGACAGAAATTATGGTATTTACTGATAATTTTGATATCTGAAGTAAAAAAAAATTGGCGCCGGGGCCAGATTTCTGGGCAACTTGATGCCTGGGATTTGTTGAGCCCTGCTGATCTGTTTCCTTTTCACTGGTTTCTATTTGCTGCTCTGGTGACTGAATTGTCTATAATGCTGGCTTGTAATAATTTGTTTTAGATTGGCTTGAGTTTATGGCATGGATATTTATGGCGTATGTTTGTCTGATGATGCTGGTTTTGTCCCGTCCCTGGAATCAATAGGCTTAAATAAGAGACCAGTGACTGCTTATTGCCCTAAGAATTGCTCGTTGTGGTTGCTCAACTCCAGGGAAAAAAAAAACGAGTTTCTATTTTATAGGGCATTATTTTTTATTGGAAAAAATATTAGTTCAAAACTGTTAAAATTTGTGATAGTTTTTAGGGGGGAATGGCTGTAGGGTTCACTTCTTTTTCCATATTTGTGATTGGGATAAATATCTGTGCTTTTTGTCAACAAACAATTCTTCAGAAATTAAAACACAACTCATTGACTTTACTCAGAGTCAAACTTATTTGAAGTATTCTTATTTTCTGAGTTCTTTTTGTTGTTTTCAGATGTTTCTGGCCTCGAAGTTGTTTGCAATACTTTAATGGTGTTTTGCTCTTTCATGACGACTTGAATTTACATTGTAAAGAGATGGATCTAATCCAAGATTTCGTATTGTAGGGGTCGAGATTAAAACTGCCTGTCTATTGCTTACTTTTGCAACATCAAGACTAGCAGATAAATTACTATATAATACTTGTTTTCTTCCTCTTTTAATGGGTTTCTCTCCTGAAGTGGAAGGCTCTTCAGAAACAGTACAAGGGCATTCTTTTTCTTCAGAATCCGAATCAGATGAAGAGAAAAGAATAACCTTTTCTTCCCTGGATCTTATCTCTTCATATTCGATTTATTTTCTTTTTCTGAAATGTTGTTCTTTTTTTTTCAAATTATCTTTTTTTGCTAACACCGAGTCAACACTTTCTAATTTTCCTTATCGTCCTTTCTCTCATTGAGCCATAAGAAACAATTTGTCTTCTTCAATCATGATCATTTCCGAAGCTTTAGCATGCGCTATATATCAAAAAGATCTTCTAACTTTTCTTTCCAAAGATTTTTCTTCTTAATCAAAACATCTAAATGCTTGGCTTTATTTTCTTTAATTCTTTTTCAGCCCTTGCCATTCTTTAAAAAAACAATTCAACTTTCTCAACAATATGATCTTTTCGTTTTGTAGGAATTCAAGCCTTTTCCCATATCTCTAAAATATCACATGCAGTTGATTCCAAAGATTCCCTAACAGTTTGTTTCAAATCAAGTTTATAATGAAAAAATAGTGCCATTACCTCACTAATGGATGGAAGCTTTGAAGGATGAAGTGATGACAAAATTTGGCCAATTAACTATACTTCTCTACTTCTAGTAGAAATAGAACTTTCGTAAGTTTTACACATGTTTGATGCCATTTAATACTATGTTGTGAATTGCTAGAATTGCAAAAGCATTCCTACTAGAGCTCTGAACAATACATCCACTCTGTGCAATGGTCAGCCACTAACTGACTCTACTGGATAATGCTACAGCACCACCTGGTGGTTTGACTACAGTGCCACCTTGTGGTCACGTAGTGCAACATGTTTTTGACTTTACTGCCAGCTGGTGGGAGACTACAGTGCCATCTGGGATGCAATAAAATTACCACAGATTCATGTAATGAGTAATATACACACGTGTAGTAATATTTTCGACCCTAATAGCAAACTCTAAATCTAATCCGATTTAAACAAAAAAAAAACTGATTTATTTTCTCGCATAAAACATTTTGAACAATTGGTAGAAACGAAATTCCAAACTTCAAAAATACGGCCCACCCTACATAACACACAGGAGTTGATTTTTTTTCTGTTTATAAGTGATTCCTGGGCTGGGCAGCATTTTGAAAATACATTTCTTTCTAAAAGCATAACTCCTATTCCAACAGATGCATCAAAGCCTGCTTATTGATAATCCAGTTTTGTTTATTGTGGTGTTACATTGTAGTTAATGTTTTGGGTATTGAAATGTGACTGAAAAATTTACAAAATAGATCGAATGAAATACTTAAATGTGCCCATCAAATGAAATTTAATTTTTTTTGTACTTTTTAGTAAATCAATCATACCCTTTGCAGGGTCACAACCAGAGACGCATCTAGTGCGCATCAAAAAGTGTGTTTACGCATCAAAATTTTACCAACGCGTAAAAATATGAATCGGGAATTTAAAAAAATATGTATTGAAAAAACGCGTAAAATACACAACGCGTAAAAATATGCATCGAAAAACGCATAAAATATACAATGCGTAAAACTACGCACTGAAGAATTTTACCAACGCATTAAAATATGCATCAAGACGGTATTTCGTCTTTCAAAAACGGTAGTAAACGAAATAAAGATTTTTGCCGTAATCATAATTTCATTTTCCTGTGATGTTGCCTCTGTTCAGTGTTGTTGTTATATATCATTTTCTTCCATAAATATTTGTATTTCAGTTTGAAAACGGAAGAAATTTTTCCGTAAACGGCAATTCGATGGCTCGAAAATTCCCCTGTACCCTAATCTTCAGGCATGAAAGTGTCACAGCTTCGAGGAATTTCTCCTTTTCCGTCATAATTTGGGTTATCCTAGATATCGAGGCATAACTGAACAGAAATTTTGGGACAATTGGTAGTGGTGAAGGATGCTTTCCGCCTAAAACTTGCGAAAACGGAAGTTAGATGCAGTGAAGATTTCTTCCGTAATCGTGATTTATTTTTCACGCGATGTTTCTTCTGCCTAGTATTGTTGTCAAATATCATTTTATTTCATAAATATTTGTATTTCACCTTGAAAATGGACGGAAAATGTCCGAAAACGAAAATCAGATGTACTAAAGATTTCTCCCGTAACTGTAAAATTTTTTCCCCCCAACGATGTTGTGAACATGTGTCCTGTGTTCTTAAATACCCCCCCCCCCCAACAAAAAAGTTTGCATTTCAGCTTGATAAAGAGTGGGGCAGGGGTCCGAAAACGAAAGTAACGAAGCTGAAAAGTTTGTATGAATTGATGCATGGTGTTCAAAAGTATTCATATTCTTAAAGTTACAGTATTTGTCTTTTATCTAAAATAGTGAAAGCTAACATGCATTCATGATGGTCAGACTGAAAGTCCTTTCAGCATGATGGATGAAATTGTCATCCAAGGGCATTAAAAAAAAGGAAGAAAAAGAAAAGCGACAATGAAGAAATGGGAAGGGAAACAATGGTATCAGCAAAGTGAAAATTTAAGCACTGGATATGCAGCTGCAGAGTCAACAAAAGACAAATGTAACTGTGGAACTTGCTGAGAAGTTTATTTGATATTTTTAGATATCTATAAGAATATCAAAAGTGCAATGTATTCACTTCTTGAACACATTGCTGTTGCATGTGGTCATTACAAAACATGATAAATTTAATGTTATTGTTTTAAAATATGAATATTATATTTATTACTAAAATAAGAAGCAAAATGAATCCAAATTCTAAATACATTGAGTGGTAGTGAAATATTTTTAATATGCAAAAAATCTGGATTGATCTTTCATAATCGATTTCATTTTTGTAAGTTTATTTTATCTGTTAATTTTTCTAAAATACTCCCCATTTTTAAAAATTACTCCCTGGGTCATTCCACATCAATTCATCCAATTTTTTTGGGAAATGTAACCCACCATCTCGGATTTTGATGAAAATTGGCATGCAGGTATACTTCACCAAGATATAAAAAATGACCAGATTTTAACTTCCTACACCTCATAGTTTCAGAGATCCAAAGTTTCACTGAACACCAATCGCACACGTAGAGTGACAAAGTACCACTTTTTACAAAATGCTGCATAACTGTAGTGCTATTTAGTTTATAAGAAAGAAATTTTGTACCCTTATGCAAGAGATCTTCCAGAATAAGAAACCATTTCAAATTTTGTTGAAAACACTGAATGAATAAATTAAATATAGTGGCAAAATGAAAATTTAAGAAAAAAACTTGCTACTCTATATTAGGCTCTACAGCAAATAGCAGAGGTATGAGGAACCTCTTTTTTAATGTATATTGGTCTTTGATATATATTGTCACATAACAAGAAAAAAAAATAGTGGCTTTCAGCTTGCTTTTGGAAATATGTGCAAATATCTGAAATGCGTGCGGGGTACCACTTCGTCAATTCAACCACTTTTTTTTGTTAATTATAATTCATCTCTGACATTCAAGAAATTTCACAAGGAGATAAAACTAACAAGGAGGCAAAAATATAAAAAATTATCTTTTCTTACACCATATGGTTTCAGAGATACCAAATTAACAAGTTTGATGATCATATGGCTAGTTCAGCTGCACCCCACAACAAGTGTGGTGAGGTTTTAAAGTTTTTCAGTCATTTAAAAATATCTGTTATTCCCTTATTGCAGATTGCAAAAATTCCTGAAAAAAAAAAAAAAAAAAACTCTGACAAATCTCCCTAAAACAGAATTTTGGAAATTTACCCCCCCCCCAATTAAACATTTCTACAAAGGATATAAATAGTTTTTATATGTGCATGACTGGATAATACACTAAAGTAGCTTGCAATGGATGGGCACTAGGAAATAATTTCAACTTGTCAGATAGCACTTTTTAAAAGAAAATGGGGCATAGGGCAAAGGATACAGCATGATTCCTAAGGTCATAAGAATTTGTTTTGACTTCATCCCAGATCCTGTGCTCAACTGACCACCAGTTCAAATGGGGTAAGTTTTATGACATCGTAAAACTCCCCAAGTGCTAAGATGAGGGTCAAATGAAAAAGATTTCTCTTTTCTCACCTCACTCTCCTAGGGATGCTTTCCAGCTAAAGAGAAATAAGGTTTCAGTCCCTCATTCCCAGTTAAAAAAACAATGGTTCAGATGCTCATGCTGATTTTACTGTGGGCAGGCTATCCAGAAGTCTCATACATTTTGCTGTGAAATATATTGCTTCCAATATTTTTCTTTTTTGTGTATTGGCTGCTCTGTGTTAATCTGACTTTGGGACAAGTTTGTCAACCTCAATCATGGAAAAAGATAATGGACCAGTGTAGTGTTGGATCACTTGCTAATACAGAATGAAATAAATCAAGTTATGTGAAGACAAAAGGGTTTCTCAGTAGTGAATAATTTTCTGTTGCTGACAAGGAACTTATTTCTTTAAGACCTAATATTCCACATAAAGATATAATCTCAGTATGTTTACATCACAAATGTTATTATTTGAAGAAATATGAAACCTACCAAGTAACTTATTGCAACCCTTTTGGTGACCATGATGTGAAAAAACCTGTTGAAGAGGTCCCTGCATCAAGTCAGTATACGAATAACCCAACAGCTGCAATCTAAAAACATCAGTGTATGCCCAGGTCAAAAATTATGTCCTCAGTGTCATGGGAAAGCATCTAAATTAGGACAACCTTAGAAGATGAAGTATTAAGTGAGACTGATGATAGTGGAATGGTCCCTGATGATTTTATCATTAAAGAATGTGCTGCTAAAGAAGTAAATGAAAAACTAAAAACGCTGAAATCCGTTTTATTGGTGTAGTATTAGAAACACTAGTACAAACACGCTAGCTTTCACCACCACGGGTGGCTTCTTCAGGCATAAGTATTCCAATGCAAAAACAAAAACAAACAAAAAACAGAGTTTCAGTTATGAATTCAAAAATAGAAGTTTGTTATATTTCCTAAAAAATTCCCTAAAAAAACTTGGTTTCGGCATATTGATTACCGCACCTAGGACAATAGCATCTTGTCTCGCATCAACAAAAAACGACGGCGTGGACCTGGAAGATGCGGGAGTATACACTATACCCCTCTTGTACCCGGACGGAACAAACAAGAACTATGTGGGCATGACCAAGAGGTCTCTGAGGCTAAGACTCCAGGAACATCAAAGAGATGTCAAAAGAGGATTTCTCACTACGGCACTAGCGCGTGAAGTAGCCAACAACTCTGCAACACCTCTTTGGGGACAAATAAAGAAAATAGCACGATACACAACCGCTAGAGCCACCCTCCTCAGAGAAACTATAGAAATCCTATCCAGTCACAGGATATGTAACAAGGAAACGTCAATGGACCTCCCACATGTATGGCGCACGCTCATTAATACGCGCGCTCCTAATCACACATCTCGAGTATGAAGCGCACGTTCTATAATAACTATAACAAACTTCTATTTTTGAATTCATAACTGAAACTCTGTTTTTTGTTTGTTTTTGTTTTTGCATTGGAATACTTATGCCTGAAGAAGCCACCCGTGGTGGTGAAAGCTAGCGTGTTTGTACTAGTGTTTCTAATACTACACCAATAAAACGGATTTCAGCGTTTTTAGTATTACTGGTGTATGTCTACCCGATTCTTCCGTTAAGTAAATGAAAGTTTATCTGATTTAGAATTGTCACTGTTAAAATTACATTCCTTGCCATCCCATAGTAAACCAACATATGGGAAAAGAAAACTTTTTCAAGCAAAGTTAGCTATGCAGAGTAAAATATCTTGTGTTCTGGAGTATGGCTTTATAGCTCAGTCTTCTACTAGGGACAGTGATGACGAACACTCCATAGATGAATTAAAACTAAAAGCTCATGATTTGGATGAACTTGTTGCTTTAATAAAAGAAAAGATACCTACTGTTAGTCGTAAAAAAAAAAAAAAAAAATCAGATATTAACTATGGCTCCCCCATCATGGTCCAGAAAAAATGTAGCACGACAGCTTGGAGTTTCAGAATACACAGTACATCATGCAAGAAAATTAGCAAAAGATAACGGCATTATATCAGTTCCCAAAC
This sequence comes from Macrothele yani, assembly GCA_039090855.1. Lineage (NCBI taxonomy): Eukaryota > Metazoa > Arthropoda > Arachnida > Araneae > Macrothelidae > Macrothele > Macrothele yani. Next base: position 50,044,981 of record CM077004.1, read on the forward strand.
CCAGCCATGGTAAGAAACTTTCACAAGATGCCATAAAACAGATTATAGAATTTTATGAAGATAACTATTTTAGGCAAATGCCAGGAATGAAGGACAAAGTAAGTGGTGCTAGAAGTGTCCATGCTCAGAAAAGACTTATTCTGTGCAATTTGAAAGAATTATATCAACAATTTAAGCAAAGACATACTAATGAAAAAGTAGGATTTTTTAAATTTTGTGCTCTTCATCCAAAATGGTGCATTCTTGCGGGCACCTCTAGAACCCATTCTGTATGTGTGTGCACTATACTTCAAAATGTCTAACTTTTGATTAGTGCAGCACACTTTGAAGTATCACATCAGGACTTTATCAATTTAGTCTTGTCTGCAGCAGTAAGGATTCAAAGTGCATGCTTTGGTGTTGTTCAGTGTCCAAAAAGTGCAAATCTGAATCAGTTATTGTTGCAGAAATTTAAAAATTGTGATTCCACTGATGAAATTGAATATCACCAGTGGGTTTCTACAGACAGAATGGAGCTTCAAAACTTTTCTTCTTCAGTTGAGGAATTCATTGAATTATTTGTGCCAAAAATTGAGAAGTTCATTCCGCATTCATACATTACGAAAGCACAGTCTTCATTTTTCAGTAAGTTGAAAGGAACAATTGGTCCAGAATCTACCATTATACTGATGGACTTCAGTGAAAATTATGCATTTGTAGTTCAGGAAGAAGCACAATGGTATCATTGGACTAGCCATGCATGCACAGTTCACCCTGTTGTTATTTACTGTAAAAAAAAAAAATTCGGACTCTTTGACCTCTGCATTAAGTCACTGTTTCATTTCTGATGATCGTGATCATGATGTTGCAATGGTGTACAGATTCAGAGTGAAATAATAACTTTCTTTAAAAAGAACTACCAACAAGTAAAAGAAGTACATTATTTTACTGATGGCTGCATTGCTCAGTACAAAAACTATAAATCTATGTCATAACATTAATGATTTTGCAGTGGGCTTTCTTTGCCACCAGCAACAGGAAGTCTCCTTGTGATGGCATAGGTGGAACTGTCAAATGAATCACTGCAAAAGCAAGTCTCCAACGTCTACTGAAAGAGCAAATAACCACTCCACAGGAGATGTTTGACTTAACTATCGTAAAAATATCATGAAAATAGTTTCATTTTGAAAAGTTATATGAATGCTGTGTGCAATGAGTGTCAAGTAAGATTTTCTCATGTGCAAACAATACCTGATACAGAGTTTCCACAGCTTTATTCCATTATCATCATCTAAAATAGCAACCAAGAGAACAAGCTTGGATGAAAATTACTTTTTGATTTTGGCTGTAAAAATCTAGGAATACAAAGGCATTGTTATGTAGCATGTGTATATGATTCTAACTGGTTTCTAGAAATAATAGAGAAAATCAATTATGAAGAAAGTGATGACTCTGTAAAATTTATCCACCCAAACAGCTCTGCAGTTTCTTTTTACTGAACTTCATTTAAAGATGAGTCCAATATTCCATTTGGATACATTTTATGTTTAATTGACGCGCCCATGACAAGAAGTTCTGGTGGAACATATATGTGTTTTCTAAGTTGGACATGAAAACCTGTCAAACTAAGTGGCTGAATTATAAGGACTCCATCCTCAAGAGTTAATCATGGCATATTAAAAACATCAATGTAAATATTTGTGAACAGTGCAAAACTACTTGCTTGTGTGTTTTTGTTCAAGTCAAAACTAATTATTAAAAAATAGATCTAAGTACCATAGGTGAGTATGACTAAGCAGTTTGTTGCATATGCTCACCTAACTTGTTGTGGTGGCCGCCCCGGTGGCGCAGTGGTCTAAGCGATGGCCTCTGATCGTTCATCCGAAAGGGGTCTGGGTTCGAATCCCGGTGAGGCATGGTTGTTGTGTTTGTCTTACGGCTCTGGCTCTCTCCCTTCCCTGGAGCCAGTGACCCAAAATTAGGGATGGGCGACTGCTTATAGCTCATTGAGTTGCTCATGGTGGTCATTAAACTTGCAATTAAAAAAAAACAAAAAAAAAACTTGTAGGGTACAGCTGGACTAGCCATTTCATCAAATTTGTTAATATGGTATTTCTGAAACTATATGGTGTAAGAAAACATAATTTTTTATATTTTTATGTCCTTGTTAGTTATATCTCCTTGTGAAATTTCATGAATGTCAGAGATAAGTTATAAAAAAAAAAAAAAAAAGTGGTTGAATTGACGAAGTGAAACCCCACACGCATTTCAGATATTTGCACTTATCTCCAAAAGCAAGCTGAAAACCACTATTGTTTTTTCTTGTTGTGTGACAATATATGTCAAAGACCAATATACATAAAAAAAAGAGGTCCCTCATACCTCTGCTATTTGCTGTAGAGCCTAATATAGAATAGCAAGTTTTTTTCTTAAATTTTCACTTTACCACTATATTTAATTTATTTATTCAGTGTTTTCAAAGAAATTTGAAATGGTTTCTTATTCTAGAAGCTCTTTTGCGTAAAGGTACAAAATTTCTTTCTTCTAAACTAAATAGCACTACAGTTACTCAGCATTTTGTGAAAAGCGGTACTCTGTTGCTCTACGAGCAAGATTGATGTTCAGTGAAACTTCAGAGCATTGTATCGCTGAAACTATGAGGTGTAGGAAGTTAAAATTTGGCCATTTTCTATATCTTGGTGAAGTATGCCTCCATGCCAAATTTCATCAAAATCTGAGATGGTGGGTTACGTGGCCTGGATGAAGTGACGTGGAATGGACCCCCCTAAATTTTTTCAAAGGAGTAAAAATACTTCTTTAGATTTTTTTTCCGGCAAACTCTGGTCACAACTCACACACTTTTCTCATTTTTGCCTTAATATAAAGTGCCTATTATCCACTTTAGAGAAAAACAAAAAATGTTTTATGTGTGGTTCTTGGATAATTTATGTAATGTTTTTGAATTTCATTAAACATTTTGTTTTATCCCCCTTTATTAATTGTAGTTTTAAAATGTAGTAGCAGAATGCTTCAAGATCTACAGTAGTTTGGAGTAGTTTTTAGTGAAAAGTTGGAGCAGTTGTGTTTTGTAGAATTGCTTAGCTTTCTTGCACCATTGCTTAAACCATTGAAGTGCCTGCTCTCACGTGAGACACTCATGCTTCACCGTGTCTCATACACTGATTGTACAAATGAAATTTTAATGTAGTGTGATTGTTCTCAAAGCATTCCACATATGTGCCAGAGTAAACCTAGCTGTTGTGTGTACTGACTTGTTCTAGTTCATTGTTTGAATAGAGCAGTACATCAGTCACTGTACTTGCACAGCAGACTTTGGCTGTATGAACACCTGTTTAAGTTTATCTCTTTATTTTCCTTTCTTTGGTTGTATAGTAAAAGTGTTTGGTATTTATATGGGCTGTGGGCTATATATATATATATATATATTTTTTATAGACTTGTTACGAATGTAACGGAAATATATGACAATTTTTTACAGTATATTTGAAAATAAAATATGGTAGAAAGTTGCTTTCACATATCTTTCAATGTACCCACAATTAAAAATGTGCGACTGTCAAAATAGTTGTAAGGAGGAAGAAAAATGTGTGATGTGATTCTATAAAGTTGGAAGCAAAACTTTGCAACCTGTGCTCAATAAAGTCTGCATAGCTCTCTCTGATAATTTGATGTTTAGAATGTAATTTGAAACTAAAATTAACTATTCATTAGACGAGGATTCAGATATTGTGTGAAAATTAATCTAGCTATATTAGGTTTCTCAGAAAAAAATACTTATCAATCATATACACACTGAAAAACATCGGTCCCAAATTATCTGTTTATTTGGTGTAGAATAAACTCAAGAAATGCCGAGGTTTTGCTTTCTTCAGGGACACTTTTTCTAGGCCATACATTGGATCAGCTTTTGTATTCTGCTCCATTGTACATTTATTCTTGAATCCTGCCCCAACATATATATTTATTGAGTGAGACTAAAAAAGCCTCCCTGATGTAAGTGAAAGTTCAGCATTTCTTCAATTTATTCTATGTCAAATAAACTGATAATTTAAGATCAGTGTGTATGTGATTGATTGATGTATTTGTTTCACATTATATTATACTGAGTGTTTCAAAAAGATTGAAACAAGCTTTTATCTCTTTAACAGTTGATCAGATACATGCTTTCAATTAGAAAAGTACTCAAAATGATTTAAAGGCTTATGACATAGCAGTTGCACACCTGTAGGTGTCATGTGCATTAAAAAAAAAAAAAAAATTATACAGCCTTTGCCGGAAAATAAGTTCAATAAAAAAAAAGTTGCATATTAGTCTGAAAAATACAAACCTCGTCATTCTGCTTCCAAAACTCAGAGATATTTACAATGAAAGTTGTAAAACACGTATCATCTGAAGCCCGTATATGGTGATATGGTGAACGGTAGCTTGTCTTGCTGCATAGCTCTGCGGTATTCAGAGTGAGTAAGGGAGGAGTTCTCGCATGTGCAGGAAATTGCTGCTGCTGAACTTCCACTTTTTGCAATTTTCATTATAAATATCGTTGCAAGTTTTTCAAGCAGAATGACCAAGTTTTGCAAACAGAATGGGTTTGTTTTTTTAGACTAATTAGGACATTGCACTACTTTTTTTTAATTAAACTTTTTCTTCTGCAAAGGCTGTATAAAAAAAATTATATTTTTTTATTTTTATGCAAATGCCACCCACTGGGGTGCAACAGCCATGTCGTAAGTCTTTACGTCATTTTGGTGTGTATAGCTATATTGTTGCTGGTCCTCACCACAAAACCACTATGACTCAGTGGTGTAGGAAGGCCTTAGTGGCACTGAGGCACTTTTTCTTCTAGGTGTAGCAACAATTGAGGTGCCTTCAGTAGTTAGATAGAAAGACTTGCATCTGGGCAAAGGAATTTATTTGGATGATCATGTATGTAGAGCTCAGAAGTACTGTGTTTTATATGCCAGTATACGTAAGGAAATTCAACTGTGAACTAGTAAGGAAAGCAATTGAAAACAACCAAAGCCTAAAGATAGCAAAGGGACATCTCAGTAAGGGGAAAAAACAGATTATGGCACTGAGAAAAGAAGATGGTTCTGTAACAAGAAATAGAGGCGAAATTTTGACAAGAGTGAAAGATTTCTACTCCAAATTATATAAAAGGGATGATACATGTACTCCAGACATCATGAAAGGTACCAGTACCAGAGTTCTTCCAGTCCTTCCAGCAGAAGTTGCACATGCAATCAAGAACATGAAGTGGGGAAAAGCTCCAGGAGAAGATGGAATTACTATAGACATCATACAAGAAGCAAGTGGAGAAATCGAAACAGTACTCGCCCAAATTTTCACTCGATGCCTTAATGAAGGGAAAATTCCTGAGGATTGGAACAACGCTACAATGATCTTGCTACATAAAAAAGGTGACATTGAGGATCTCAGGAACTACAGACCTATCAGCCTACTATCAGTGGTTTATAAAATCTTCACTAAAGTTCTTTCACACCGCTTGAAGGTGACACTGGACATGGCTCAACCGAGAGAACAAGCTGGATTCAGGAGTGGCTACAGCACAATAGATCATATCCACGTACTGAGAGAACTAATTGAAAGAGCGAGGGAATATGAGCTTCCATTGTGCATGGCTTTTATCGATTATGAAAAAGCCTTTGATTCGGTGAAACCATCAGCAGTGGCTCTGAAATCCTGCGGTATTGAAGATGCATACATTAATATTATTAATAACATCTATGAAAATGCAAGTGCAAAGATTCGGCTGTTTGAAAATACAACACACATAAAAATTGGAAAAGGAGTGAGACAAGGTGACACCATATCTCCGAAGCTCTTTAATGCCACATTGGAAAATGTCTTTCAATCACTGAACTGGGAAAACAAAGGGATAAAGATTAATGGAGATTATCTAACCCACCTTCGTTTTGCTGATGACATAGTCATTTTTGCAACTACCCCATCAGAGCTACAGAGTATGATCCAGGAACTTGCTGACAAGAGTAAAGAAGTGGGATTAAAAATGAACTTTCAGGAGACAAAAGTGATGTACAATGCTTTTACAAGAAATGAAGATTTATCGATTGATGGAGAAAAGCTGGAGATAACAGACGCGTACGTTTATCTTGGACAGCAGATATCAAGTGAGGGTCACATTGGTGAATAAATTAATCGGCGTACAAAACTTGCCTGGAGAGCTTTTGGAAGAAACAGCATAATTTTCAAGAGCAATATGCCATTATGTCTTAAAAGAAAAGTGTTTGATCAATGCATCCTTCCAGTGCTTACGTATGGTGCAGAGACGTGGACCTTAGCTAAAAGAGACATACAAAGGCTGCAGACAACTCAAAAAAGCATGGAGAGGTGCATGCTTGGTGTAACCAGGAGAGATAAGAAGAGGAACCCGTGGATCCGAAAAATGACAAGAGTGGAAGACATCATGATCAGAGTTAAATCCCTGAAATGGCAATGGGCTGGACATACTGCCAAAAGAACAGACCATCGATGGACAGCCGAAATTTTAGATTGGATTCCAAGGGACAGGAAAAGACCCAGAAGAAGACCACATGGAAGATGGGTGGATGAAATTCGAAAGTATGCGGGAGTGACATGGAGGAGACTGGCACAAGACAGACCGTTGTGGAGGAAACTTGGGGAGACCTTCGTCCAGCAGTGGATTGATAATGGTTGACAATGATGATGATGATGATGATACAAATGTTAATGTTGCAAGGACGAGTCTAAACAGTTGTGGATTATGCATTTGAGCATCTCATGACCAAAAGGGATCTAGTGTAAGAAGAATGGGATTTCCTTTATCATAGAAGGCATTTCTCAAAATAGTCATTGGGTATGGGTATTCTGTGGGTTATGAATACATGTTGCTTGGAGGAAAACCAGCAGAGAAAAATTAAAACATAAAGGCTGCTTTTTTGCGCTTTCCAACTGTAGGTTGAGTTGAAGAAGCATATATGCTCCAGCTTTGTACGTCCGTCCGTCCGCCCGCACGATAATTGGCGTAAAAATGGTTCGATTTCGATGAAACTTTAGTATGTGGTAGGGGACCACCTGGGGACAAACTCTATTGAAAATGGAACAAATGGGGTCAAAGGTCACGATGTAGGAGCAGGATTCATTCCATTGTACTTATGTGTCATAACTTGCATAAATATGGTTCGATTTCAATGAAATTTTACTATGTGGTAAGGGACCGGCTGGGGACGAAACCTGTTCAAAATTGGTGAATTGGGGTCAAAGGTCAGGACATAAGAGCAGGATGCATTCCATTGCCCTTATGCGTCATAACGTGCATAAAAATGGTTCGATTTCGATGAAATTTCAGTATGTGGTAGGGGGGACCACCTGGGGACGAACCTTATTGAAAATGGACGAAATGGGGTCAAAGGTCAGGACATATAAGATTGCGATCCATTCCATCGCCCTTATCCCATGTTATTAAGGTGGATGTCTAGTAATTTTGCTTCCTATACTTCCAATGGAAAAACTTTTGTACATATTTCCTTCACAATTAATGTGTTCCCAAGGTTGAAAATTTGAACATCAATTAAAATAACTTCATATTACAACTTGGAATACTTAATATTTTCTAAAACATATCCATAATTATATTAAAAATCAATAACTGTGGTGGTGTTGAAACCAGAAAAAGGATGGGCGACCATACTTTGATGACGTCAGTAGACAAACAAATGTTAGATTGCATAATTATGGTTATGTTTTAGAAAATATTAGGTATTCCAAGTGCTATTTTAATCGATGTTCAAATTTTCATCCTTGTGAACGCATTAATTGTTCAGAAAAAAGATGGCTTGACCTGTATTTTCATGACATCAGTAGACAAACAAATGTTGGATTGCATAATTATGGTTATGTTTTAGAAAATATTAAGTATTGCAAGTTATAAAATGAAGATATTTTAATCAATGTTAAAATTTTCATCCTTGGGAGCGCATTAATTGGGAAGAAAATGTGTACAGAAATGTTTCCATTCGAAGTACAGGAAGCACAATTACTTGACGTTCACCTTAAAGGAGCAATTTTTGTATGTATGTAAATTTTATTTTGAAAACAGCTCTAAGGATTTGGATGAAAGTCGTTAACCTATCATTTTCTGGTACTAGAAATCGATTTAGCTTGATCTCTACTTTAGGAAAATTTGTTTAGTAGGTTAAATAACCACCCCGAATTGCCACGTTTTAAGTGTAGTGTCATGGCGTTGTCCAACTAGACGTTGGCGCACGTTCACGCCATCTGTCTCATTACATCACGCGTTGTGTGTGGATCCTATTAAAGTTTTATGACGTCACACTCTTGCGAGCAGATGGTCGCGATTCCCATCTGTCTCATTACGTCGCGCGTTATGTGCGTATGTTCATCCGCACGATAACTTGCGTAAAAATCGTTCGATTTCGATGAAATTTTAGTATGTAGTAGGAGAACACCTGGGAAGGAACCCTGTTGAAAGTGAACGAAATGGGGTCAAAGGTCAGGACATAAAAGCGGGATTCATTCCACTGCTTTTGTGCGTCATAACTAACGTAAAAAAGGTTTGATTTCGATGAAATTTTAGTATGTGGTAGGGGACCACTTGGGGAGAAACCCTATTGAAAATTGGCAAAATGGAGATCAAAGGTCAGGACATAGCCTAGCGGAGTCACTTCCATCGCCATTATGCGTCATAACGTATGTAAAAATGTTTCGATTTGGATGAAATGTTAGTATGTTGTAGGGACCTGCCTGGGGACGAATCCTATTGAAAATGGGCGAAATGGGGTCAAAGGTTAGGACACCGAAGCAGGATCTATTCCATAGCCCTTATGCATCATAACTTACATAAAATTGCTTCGATTGCGACAAAACTTTATCATGTTATTTCTGAGATATACTGAACCAGTTCTGTTGAATATCATCAAAATGGGATCAAAGGTCAGGGCACAGGAGTGAGATTTATTCCACAGCCATTTCCCTCATAACTTGAGTAATGACTTCTAGTATGTTGGAAAGCGTATCATAATTAATGCATTGCATGATTTTACTAACTTGTTATGGTTACAAAGAACACTTCTACTGGACAACTCGTCACTGGCGATTGGTTCCAATGAGAGCGATCTCCTGAGCCCTTTCTCCTACACTTATCCTATGATGTTCACTGAATAGAGGTTATTATATTAACAATATTTATTCAGTGAAGTTAAATTGGTATTCATATGTGGTTTGTGTGGAATGGCAGAGTAGCATTTAAAGCACTTACTAGTAATTGTAATATATGATTTCACAATATATTATTTTATTTAAAACTGCTAAAATTATGCTATTTCAAATAATTTGTAATAAGTCTCAATAAAAATGATTAAGTAATAAAAGCAATCAATTTAATTTTGAGTAGTTGGATTTTTTTTTACTGTTTTCTGTATTTGTGGACAGCTTACACAAAATCCATTCACAGCTGAAACACCTTCTCATTTTAAATTTAGGACTACATTTTTGTTATATGACAGCACTTGATATGAACCTACACTTTTTAAGATGTAGTCTTTAAGTTTTATGGTTGTGGGAACTGTGTTTTGAATAGACGATAGATGATTTGCAAGATTTCATTTCTTCACACAACCCATTGAGAATGACATGGTCGAAGGAACAGCAAAGTTGCTGAAGAAGAGGCAGGGGACAGTGTTGCAGAATAGGTGTGCAACATTAAGAACTTCACAGCCGCAGCAAAATATAGTGAAAAACTTCACTTATTTATTAGCAAAAGTGATTGTTAGGGACTGGTACTGGTACTTTTGATGAATTTGAAAATTCGTATTGAAAAAGAAGCTGTAAACGGCAAAAGAAAAAATCAAATGCTTTTGCCAGTTTTTTTTGGAGGGAAAAATGCTAACAGATAAATTGATGAATGAGCTTATAAGTACTTTATGTAAGTTTTAAAACTTTTGTTAATCAGAAACATGCATTCAATTACGTATATACATACGTACGCAAATTGCATTTTTCCTCATGTTTGAAAAACTCAAAAATATTTAAGTTACTATAAATACGTACATACACTGGGGGAAAGTGAAAAAGAACACCAAGAAGGAGACGTCTGATACCAACGAAATTTATACAACATAATAACGGAATACAGAGGATAACGTGATCAAAACATTATGGCAAAATACAGCTGCATTTGCTGGTAAACTGAAAAATAACATTTCCATGTAACATGGTTAGTACGAGGTTGAACCGCCATGAACTGCGTCACACTGTGCAATTCTGGCATGGAGTCTGTCGTACAGATGTTGGATGTAAGTTTGGGGTATTGAGTTCCAAGCATCCTCAACCTGGACATGTAAATCGAGGATGGTGGTGGCTGGCCGTGGAGACCGGATAAGTCGTTGTCCCATAAAATCCCACACGTGCTCAATGGGGGACAAATCCAGTGAACGTGCAGGCCATGGAAGTTGTCTCACACCCTGAAGTGCATGTTGCGTTGCACGTGCCGTGTGTGGGCGTACGTTATCTTGCTGGAAAACACCATGATGGACCGACCTTACAAATGGCACAACAGCGGGCTGAATGATGTTGTTGATGTAGGAGGTGCTCTTTAATGTACCCGGTACAAACACTAGTTGTGTACGGGAGCGATATCTGATCGATCCCCACACTAGAAGACCAGGTGTAGGCCCTGTGTTTCGCTGGCGGATGCAAGAAGGGTGGAGACGCTCTCCTGTGCGTCTGTGAACACGCATACGGCCATCAAAGGCAAAATCTGCTTTCATTGTTGAACACGACAGATCTCCATTGCGTTCTCCAGTGCAGACGTTGGCGACACCATTGCAGCTGTTCCTGACGGTGGGCTGGAGTCAGAGGTACACATGCCAGAGGCACACATGCACGTAGTCCTGCATCCAGTAGATGGTTACAGATTGTTCGCACAGTCACCCCAGGTGCAACTGCAGCTCGGATTTGCTTCGCAGTGGATGTTCTGCTTGACAATGCCACTCTTCTTATGCGTCGATCGGTCCGCTCATCAGTCCGTCTGTGACTCCCGGTTCCACGTCTTCTCGTGTGGGAATGTTCCTCGGACCATCTACGCCACCATCGTACCACCACCGATACTTCCCGTCCAATTTGCTCCGCAATACGACAATACGACCACCCGGCCTCATAGAGTCTGACTAGATGACCTTGTTCAAAGTCTGATAACTGCTGAAATGGTACACGTCTTCCATGTCAAGGCATTGCAGCTTCTTCAGGTTCTTCGCACGTGTCCGTACGTCGACGACTGATTACATTCACTTCGCCGTACTCCTTAAATACCACCGACGATAATTTGCATATTGTTCCGTGCTGTGGCGTAAGCGCTCACTGGTTGGTCCCGAAATTAACATCACACCTACGTCAACTCGACCCCATTAACATATGTAAATTTCATGATCGTCCGCCAATTCCTTCTTGGTGTTCTTTTTTTACTTTCCGGCAGTGTATTTTAGCCTGAGTAACATAGTCAGAACTTGAAATTCAAGATTTTATATGGAGAGCAGTAGCGCTGGGCGATACATCGAAAAAACCCGATGTGCGTCTAACATTGATGCATCAATGTTAAGCTTTGAGAATATTGCAACCACGATGTTCCGTGAAGAATCGTACAAACACTGGGAATCGCTGATTCTGCCAGCAGTGTGAGGGTTATGATGTTCCGTGAAGAAACGTACAAACCCTGGGAATTGCTGATGCAGCCAGCAATGTAAGGGACACACGTAACAATTTGTAGCTTCAATCTCGCATCGGCCAATCAGGTCTGCGCATAGCAGCGTACGACGGCCAAATATCGGATGATCTCGTGATGTTTTGTTCAAGACATTATATCACAAGGTTCTGGGGAGCTATGTTGAACAGATTAAAACATCAGATGATCTCGTGATTTCTCACTTGAACGAAGCGAGAATTAGTCTGGATTGTCAATCGCTTCAGCACTGTATGGCATATAAGGGAGGGCAACATTGGGGATCTAGCGATTTGTGCTTTACAAAGCATGCATGAATCACTGATGTCGCATGTTAGCGATTTACAGTCAGTTTCACGTGCTTGGTTGCAAGAAGAGAATGGTATTATTGGTAAAATATTGTGACAGTATGATTAATTATTTTGGCAACATTGTTACCTCCAAATTATTGTAAAAGTTACCACCACAAACATAAGTACCAATTCTGCATTTTATTTTTAAAAAAATGCCTGTAATATTTAAAAATTAATCATAAGCAACCTGGAAAGCAACTTCTGCAATTTTATTTTACCAAGGGCTCCTCAACTTAATAAATTGAAAAGAAAAGAAAAACAAACAAACAAACATTTTAAAGCAAATAATGTACAAAGAAGGCTGAAGAAAAGACCTTATTTGGGAATCTTTTGATGAAGTATCTATCAATGAAAAAACTGCTGCAAAGTGCAAAAGATGTGGACATGTACAGAGTAATAAAGTAGCCAGGATGAAAGTACATGTCTACATTGATATCATACAGATGCAGAGCTCACTGATTGAACCTTTTAGGTGAAGATAAAACACCTAGTAGTGTGCTAAAGCACATAGTGGAGGTGTATAAATATTTCTAAAATCATCATGCTCCTGGATCATGGTTCCGAGAATGTAGTAGTCATGTTTCTCCTCAGTTACCGGGAAAAACTAGGTGGAAAAGCCAATTGACTTCTCTAGAAACTTTTGTGCAAAACCACAGCTCATACATAAAAATAGCAAATGAATGTTTTGAAGAGATGGATCAAAACATTGTAACTCATATACATGATTTTAATCTTTATCAGCAAGTCAAGGATCCTATTAAACAATTGAAACCTGTATCAAGTGCCTTAGATATTCTTCAGTGTGATTCAACAACATTAGCAGATACTTGCCATACATGGTTCACTCTATTGAAAAATGATAATTTGAAGCCACATTAAACATAAAAAAAAAAAAAAAACTATTTGCACAAGTTATTCAAATTCAGGTTTTTTTTTTAGATAACTGCAAACTTTCATTCTTATCCAAACTAATTTTGCTGCATACCATTTTAAAGCTCTATTCAAGAACTTTAAAATGAACTATATTTTGTTGCTCTGGATCATACTTCATGATTATTTTAAAATTATACCATTAGGCAAAAATTCAACTGTTTTCCATTATTTTTAAGTGGGCATAAATCAGCAACTTCATTCATCAAAAACAAATAAAGGGAAAAAACTTTCCACATTAGCATAAATTGTGTTTCCAGCACCTCCAACTTGATAAGGATTAGGTTCAAGCTTTTGGCTGATTTCACTTGTAACATCCCACTTTTTATTCAAAGGTAATGGAGGTGTCCTGATCTTTATCTCTGATCCATCCATGTGAATTGCATAGATTGAAAAAAAAAAAAAAATAAAAAAAAAAATTAGATTGCTAGTGCAGGAAGCTCACAAAAGGATTATCATTCTCATCCGGTATCAATATGCTGCTGGATGAAAGTCTTCCCAAGTCTCTTCCAGAACTCTGTCTTGAGCAATTTCTCTTCTATAATATCACTCTAATATGATTTCGAACTTCACCCACCCATCTGAACCATGGTGCTTCATGATCTTTGACCCATTAAGGCTCCTGCACCAGTGAAATCCAACCAACCACATTCTCATATGGTCTTATGGGTCTTTTAGTGTTCCTTGATATCTGGTCTAGTACCGCAGTTGTCCAACAGTGGTCAGTTCTTGTCCATACTTCCTGTGATTCTTATCACTTCTACTTTCATGTCACACTGGCTGCTGCTTTGGCCAGGTACATTCCAGCTGCCACAGACTGAGAACCATGTTTTGAGAGTCGTGAAGTCCAGGTTGGCCATAACTCAGCATGCTGGCTATGTGGGAATTACGTTTTGTTGCTATAAAAGGTGAAAATATGAAGGGAAATCAGTAAATAAGTCAGTTATTTAAAATAATACTGAGATACAAACTTGAAAAACACTTATTATCTTTACACTTTCCCTTATTTCTCCACATAATTTCCATCAATATTGATACACTTGCTTTATTAGTCCCATTGCTTTATTAGTGCATTGAAAACCTGCTGCATAGAAGTCTTGGTTCTGCTATCTCAGCCACATTCGCACTTCATGTTCAATCTCTTCGTTATTCGTGAAACTTTTGCCACGGTGAGTTGTTTTTGGTGGACCAAACAGGTAAAAATTGCTTGGGATTGTAGGGCTGATGTTCAAGAAGTTCCCAGCCTAGATGTTCAATTATCTGCTGGGATGGGCCATATGAGGTCTGGCATTGTCTCAATGGAGCAGTACTCCTCTAGTCAGTAGACCTGGACAGTTTTTTTGAATTGCATCCCAAAGTATCAGAAGGATTTTGCAGTATGGTGCTGGATTCATTTTCACCTTGCTTCTGGAAATGGGCGAACAGCACTCCTTAAAAATCCTAGAACACTGTAAACATAATCTTCCCCGCTGATGGTGAAATTTAGAAATTAATGGTTGAAGTTTAAAAGAGATGTTTCCATTGCATTGAAGCATGCTTTGATTGTAATGCATCCATGATTTGTCCCCACTAACAATCCTGTTTTGTGTTTCTTCTTCACATGTGCACCAAGAGAGATGTTGCAGGCCCATTCAGTTTATTTTGTGTTCCTTAGTCAGTTTTCTGGGCACCCACCATACGCACACTTTCTGGAAATTCAAGCGATCATGCATTATGCTGTAGGCTAAACCATGAGAATGCCCTATTGCAGTTGCTACAATGCCTATTATTAATTGCCTGTCAGCTCAAATCATCTCAATCTGCCTCAGCTTCAGTCTGAACAGGATGACCAGGTTGGTCTTCATCAGCAACTTTTGAGTGTCCTTGAGAGAATTTATCGATCCAGTTGTGCACCACTTTATGTGACAAACATCTCTCACCATAAACATGAAACATTTCAATGTGAATATCCTTTTCAGGGTCTTTTTTCCCAAAGAAAATGCACAAAACAGCACACTGCTCTTTGGTTGTACACTCCTCAAGCACAGTCGCCATTTGCAGTCTAAGCTGGGCATGCACATGCATTGAACTATGAGTAAGCTGGATTGTGCTGCTACCCAGTGACACCTTTAGAAACTAATAGCTACCATTATCACCTATCCCACAACTGTTACTTATTTACTGACTTCCCGTCATATGATTCAAATGGTGAAATTCAATTTACATTGTAGCCTCCTGCCAAAATTTCAACCACATGATCAATCAGGGGGTGCACTATGCATGTGGCATGCATAATGTTCATGTGGAACTTCAGGTCCTTTTATCATTTAATTCAGTATTTCTGGTGTGATGCTGCTCATGGTAGCTTCAATACTGTGTCTTATCATTCAAGTGTTTAATTTTGCATGAGTATGTAACCTTATGTAAGTTGAACTCCAGGAGAGTAATGTGATTAGATCAATAAGACTAACTGATCAGACCTGCTTGACTAATTTAATTGCTCAGGTAATCATTTGTACTTGTGTGTACTTTGAGATTCCTACAAGAAAGCACTTGGTCTTGTCAAAGATTTCAAAAGAAAGTTGTTATATTGTTCCAACTGGAAGATCCTATGCTGCTTCAGTATAACCTGTACTGCAATGGCATCATCTGTAAAACAGAATAATAATTTAATTTTAAGAACTTTAGTGCAAGAGAATAACTGAATTGGGTATTGTGGAATGAAAAACATGCTTAAGCTAGGAAAAAGTTTAATGAAATAACTAGAGCTTTCAGCTATATTTTTAGCTTTTTTTAAATATGTGTTGCTGAAAGCTTTTTTGGATTATTTTATTAAAATTTCACCTAATTTAGCATGTAGTTTTTTTATTCTTTTATATTTGACAACTTCATCACACACAAAAAAAAAAAAAAAAAATCTATTCCACACTTTAATTTATGGACAGTTTCTTTCAGTTTGTATGACGTGGGGAGAGGGAGATTTTTGGAAATCCAGATGCGACAATTGTGCAGTTCATGACTGTAGCAAAAAGTGGACGATTATTTCATCATTAATAATGCATCAATCATGAGAAGATCAATCTTGCAGCATGATTAGAATGCATACTACATGATCATATTAAGCTTCTTATCATGCAGGTAAGTGCATTTGGATTGTTTGTATTTTATGGCTGCAAACAAAGTCATCGATTAGGTTTTTATGAACTGTTGAGTGCAGCATTACCAGTTCCCTGATTACTTGTCTGACTAATTTCTTTGGACTGCAGATTTTCATTGTGCTTAATATTAATACCCCCCCCCCCAAAAAAAAAAAAAAAAAAAAAAAAAAAAACAACCCTGCAACTAGCCACACTTTTAGTTTTCAACAATTGGTCAGATATTGATCATGATTAAAAACAGTTTAAAATCTGTGCTTCTCACACTCTAACCACATAAATTTAAAATGGAAAACTGGTTGTTAACATACTTTTCAGCAGTTGATTTCTGAACTGTGGAATTGTGCAAGAGCAGTTTGATTGCCCTTGATTTGAATAACTGATTGTTATAATAATCAGATAAAACCTTACCTACCAGATAAAATGTAAAGGATCTGATATAGCAGGAATGAATACATTAACCAAATGTCTGTCTTGAATATAGGCAATTCTGCAGGGTGATACATTCCCCTGCAACAGAATCGCGATGGCGGGCGACGTACGTCGCAGATTTATTTTGGTCCTGCAGACAAAAACGATATTCCCATCTTGCAGACTCCCTATCATAGATGCAAGTTTTCCGCCTTTCAAAATTTTCAAAAACGGAAGTTAGGCGGAGTGAGGATTTCTCCTGTAATCGTAATTTTTTTTTTCCCTCGCGAAGGACGCCATACGTTGCAGAATCGCAGTGACGGCTGAATTACGTTACAGAATTATTTTGTACTCATTCCCGTAGCAGAATTGTGGCGACGACTGACACCGTCGCAGATTTATTTTGGTCCTGCAAACAGAAACGATATCCCCAGAACCCTATTAAACCATCTTGCAGACTCCCATATCATAGATGCAAGTTTTCCGCCTTTCAAAATTTCCGAAAACAGAAGTTAGGCAGAGTGAGGATTTCTCCTGTAATTGCAATTTTTATTCTCCCGACGTTTCCTCGATGCTTGAAGAGAATTATCCGATATTGCTGTTAAATATTATTTTATTGTATAAATATTTGTGTTTTGGTTTGAAAATGGAGGCCGCAATTTCCTAAAACGAAAGTTTTAAGGAACCCAGTAAATTTGAATTTTTTGTCTTGCGATATTCCCTCAGCCCTATATGGTCATTAAATATCATTTTATTAGAGTAATGTTTGTATTTAAAATTGAAAATAGAGGAAAATTTTCTGAAAACCAAAGTTGTACAGAGCAAGAACTTCTCCCTCTAATAAACCTCCACCTGCTATGCTTCTGTATTATTGTTTAATCATCATTTAATTACATAAATGTTTGCAGTTGTGATGGGAAATGAAGAAAAATGTTCCGAAAATGGAAGTAGAATGGAGCAAAGATTTCTCCTCTTATGAAAATTTTTTCCTAGTGATGCTTCTGCACTTTATTATTGTTAGATATCATTTTATTCCAGAAATCTTAGTGTTTCAGCTCGAAAATATTGGCAACATTCCAGATACAGAGGACCAGAATGTTCTTGGTCCTAATTAACATTGTAATTGCTGTAGTACCTAGGTTAAGATATTTTTAAGTAGAAAAATATGTCTGTGCAATTTTTATTGTTTTTCACATTTAGTAGTTGTCTTGCAGAGAGGGACCCCCACAGATTATTTAAATGTGGCACAATGATATCTGTTGCAGACTGACCAGGAACTTTCTGCTATGGGGATCCATTCCCTACACAACCCTCCAATGGTGAACTATTTTGGGCAATTCACTGTTGAGAGGAAGGAAATGCATTTTTGAAATCAGTCCTTAACTTAAAGCAGAAACCGTTGAACGGAGTTGTGGGTCCTCAGGAAACAAGCGAGCTGTTTGCAGGCGATAACAAAACCCCCACATACATGCTCCATTTAGCTGTGGTGCAGTATTCAGTTCTGCAGCATTTGTTTATTGTTTGAGAATACTGGGCTATGTGTTCCTTCAAGGAAACACCAAAAACGATTCTTAAAAAGAAATTTGGAGGGGTTGGCAATGGCCAAACAAGACCGCCATTTTTCACCTGGTGAAGAAGTTGGAGAGAACGGGAGGTTTTAAGGAGATCCATAGCAATGGGCAACCACCAATGTCTACTGTTACCAAGCATGAAGTTGAACAGTGTTTGCTGGCTTCCCCTTCAAAATCTTTGTGTAGGTTTTCTTAAGAAACAGGGCTATTCTATGGCTATTATCATGCTGGACAATTAAAATTGTTCTAAGACTATTGCCTTTTTTTCTGTTACACATGTATAGCCATAATAAAGCTATACGTGTGTAACAGAAGAGAAGATGATAGTCTTACGACAATTTTAATCGTCTAACATAATAATCAAAAACACCATGTAGTATAACCACCGGGTTAATCAATTATGAATATTTTGGTTAAAATCCTATCTTATGGCAGTTGCCAGAGATAAAAATAAAAAAATATAAAATAAATAGAAATTCACAATTAAAGCCATGTTGCATCATAGTTGTTCAAGAGTTGCGGGATCCAGTGTATGAAAAACATGTGATATACTGCCAGTGGCTCCAGCATTTGTTGGCTGTCAACCCTTCACTATTGGGCATCACTTGTTTCACAGATAAAGCTTGGTTCCACTTGTTGTAGATACATTAATATTCAAAATGTGCTACAGACAATCAGTATGCTGTTCATCATCATGTAACACATTCATCTAAAATTGGTATTTGATGTGCACTATCCTGACAATGAATCATTGGACCAATTTTCTTTGAACAGACTATGAATGCAGATTGGTATTTGTTAATTTTTCAATGAATTTGTCAGTCATTGAGATGACTATGAACTGTCTTACAGATACTTTTTGCAAGAGGGTGCTAAGTGCCACACCTTGGCTAAGAGCTTGAAAGAAATCTGAAACTTCTTTACAGACAGGATATTAATGTATTAATTACAGACAGGATCATTTCAAAAGCATTGTGGCCACCAAGATCTGCCAATCTAACTCCTCCTGACTTTTTCTTGTTTGGTCCTTTAAAAGGAAAAGTGTATGCTACAAAACCTTGAATGCTACCCCAGCAGTGGCACTGTGGTCTAAGCGCTGACTTCTGATCATTCGTCTGGGATGGCTTTGCTTTCGAATCCCGGTCAGGTATGAATGTTGTGTTTGCCTTTTGGCACTGGCTCTCTCCCTTCCCTGAACCAGTGGCCCTAAATTAGGGATGGATGACTGCCTATAGCCCATCGAGTTGCTCGTGGTAGTTAAACCTCCAACAAAAACAACAACAAAAAAGCAAAAAACAAAAAAACAGGACCACTGCTGCTGAGCTTAAGGAAAACATCCAATGTGAAATTGCAGCAGTTTCCACCAATATGCTTCATCATGTTTTTGCCAACGTGGAATGATGTTTAGAAATGTGCTAGGCAGCTGGGGCTGGAAACTTTCAACAATTTCTCCAGTGTGGCATGCTTGTCATAAGGTAAGACATTATACCCACTACTTGTTTTTATGGTATTTTCATATAATCAGAACTTATTACACCAAATTAGGGTTGTGCAGCTAGTGGATCCCCATGTATTTTCATCTGTGTCTTTTTTTATATGCTTCATTTCACTTCAGTGATGTCTCCAGTCTGGAATGTGTGTGTGTGTGTGTGTGTGTGTGTGTGTGTGTGTGTGTGTGTGTGTGTGTGTGTGTGTGTGTGTTGTAGCCTTATTGATGATGTTAAGCTCTCAGGTTTTCACTAGTAAATGTGAGACATTTAATTTTTTTTTTTTAAATTGATTCAGTGACACATCCTTTAAGAAAAACTTATCACAGTCCCGTGTAATTTTGAGTACAGTATAATTAATAATTCCATCATGTTGAAAAACTGAAATTAAATTCCAGAGATAAAATGAAGTTTGCATTTGATCAGTTCAAAATAAAAATACTATGTAGGTGATGTTTGTGGAGTGAGATGTAAACTACAAATATATAGTAAATAACAGGGCGTGAAGATGGCATCAACTTGAGAAGATCTTGATTTACATGAGATGTAATGCCACATTTATCAGATCAAATTTTTGCCCTGATGATACAGAACAGTGTACAGTATACGGAGGTTTTTGCTTCTCCCTTCCTTTCCATTTGCCTGTACCATGATATAGGAAATATCTAACTGGGTCCCATTTGCTGGGATGAGATAGGGGCTTATACAGAAGCCTTAAATGGGATGATATAGGCTTGTATCATCATTAAATTAGTGTTCTGTGTTTTGACAGGTCCAACAGTAACTCAACAAGTTCTTTTCCTCCAGTGTTTTCTGTCCCTTGTTTTCTCCTTCAATACTTGATAGCTTCCTTCCTGTGTCCATGATATCATCAAGCATCATTAGTAGTCTCCTTCCTCTTGGTCATTTTTTTTCAATTTTCCCTTCTATCATTCTTTTCAATAAGCTGTCTCCTCTTAATACATGTCCTATTCAGTTATATTTTCTTTTTCTTATGGTCTTTAGAATATTCCTTTTTTCCTCAACTCTTTGCAACACTTCATCACTAGTAATTTTTTCAATACACTTTATTTTTTCCATTCTTCTCCATAACCACATTTCAAATGCCTCCAACTGTTTAGCTTCTTTCTTCTCGATTGTCCACGTTTCTGCCCCATATAAAGTTGTACTTCAAATATAGCACTTGATAAGCATTTTCCTTACATTTTTATTCATTTTATTACTGAACAAGTTTTTCTTGTTGTAAAATGCATATTTTCCTTTATTAATTGTTTCTTTTATGTAGAAGCCTTAAATTCAGTAGGCTGAGCTACATGTCTGTGAACTATTCTTAGTTTCTGTAAGTCTGTGCACATGGAAAGTTTACACCCCAGGGTATTATTAAATTTTGGTAGGAATGAATCATTAATATGGATCTGGATGACATTTAATTTCTGTTACATGCAAGTTTTACACCCCTGCCCTCCGAATAATTGGCCAAAGATATTTCAAAAAGAGGCATAAGAATGCTTTTGTGGTTTCTTATATATTGTCATATAATGCTTCTCCTAGTAGACAAATATAATGAATATTTCAGTTCTGATATCTAGCCAAAGTTCATTAATGTTTCCAAAGTAAAGCATCAAGGGTATTGCCCTGTACACCACTGTGAAAGGAATCTTACTAAAAGAGAGCACAGAGATCTTCTCCTCTCACAGAGAGATGCAGCTATTTTGTCTCGATACACCTACCATGTGCACAGAATACTGTGTTAGGGCTGAACATCAAATAACTATATAACATGAGATATTAAGCTAATGTTATCTCATGTGACTATTGTTTATTTATTTTAAACCTTTCTGTTGCATTTATGCTTTCCAGTTTTTAGTCTGTTCCTTGAAAAAGCTGCTCATTTGTGAGTGAAAGCTCTTCAGGTCCTGTATGATCCTGTTTACCGTGTAAAAACTGGATTATTATCTTTTAAAGTTTTGCACTTATTTGTTTCTAGCCTCCAAAGCGAATTGATAAATAAAAAATAGCTGTGGTTTGTGCTGTGTGGTCATAGTCCCGTCCCTCCCCCCGCCAATGTTTGGGTGGGTAATGAAAAAAAAAAAGAAATACGAGTGAGGATTTATTTTACAAACGTTGTAGAAATATGGGATCATTAAATGTTAATATAAAATGAAATTGGTTTCTCTGTTGCTTTCTTCAGCCTTCTTTTGAATGGAAAATATTTTGCTTCAGGTGCACTTGTGCCAATGTTTTGTGTGTGATTTTAAATAGGAGTAAAAGGTAATGATGCTTGCCATGTGAAATATCGATTCAGAAAATTTGGCAGTTAGGTACTTTGAAATTTTAACTTGTTTAATTAATGTAAGATGGTTAAAACTTTGCATAATTCATGATTTCAGAAAAAAAGTTCAGAATTTTTTATTTCTGAAACTATGTGTGGGAATATATTGGGCTGATGTTTCGTTTTTTTTTTTTTCCCTTCTGTTATCCAGCATTGACACTTCAATAAACTTTTCTGAATAAAGTTTTACAATTGTGATTTTTAGATCTCTGAGAGTATTATTTTGCAGGTTAACTGACTTATTAAAAGAAGTTTCAACTGGTAAGCCAGTAAGAAAGGAATGATAAAAAGAAAATTTTCAACAAAATTTTTAAGATCAGTAACTTATTGATAGTCTTTCAGTTTTCTAAATTTCACTACCCCAAGTAACAAATTTTAAAATTAGAAATTTATTAATGCTGAAGTTTTTGTATGATCAGATACAAACCTATAAAGTAGTCAGTCTTTTTTACAATACTATTCAAAATTTCTTTTTGAAGTAAATTCACCAAAGTATCTGAAAAATTTAAGAGGTTTATTAATTAGTAGTTCTACTAGTCTGCCAAAAAACAAGAGCTCTGTTATTGAGCATATGTTTACCTGTGGCAATGAGCATTATGAAGTAATTAAGAAATTTCTGTGCTGAATTCTACATGTTTTGTACAACCTCTCGGGTAAAAACATGGTGTGTGAAGTTATATTTTAGTAGTGTGTCTAAATTTTAAAACTGAATTATGTGATAGTGATTTTGAAAATTTTAACTCAATTTAAGTGCACACTTTATTTACTAAATCTAAATCTAAACAGGATTCACATGTTTTTTGTGCTTCTTAAATAAGTTATGAAAATTAATCCTGAGATAGAATTTAAAGCAATAAAACATACATTTTGTTTATGTTTTTCTAGTTCGTGTATTGACGAACCCATTTATGTTGATTGTAACAGTTTTTCATTTTCCATGTGTGCCACAATTGTCATACTGATTGGTTAACACGATTTAGAGCCGGCGGAATCTCAGTTCACGTTGTGTTCTGCTGCCGTCCAACATCCTCCGTGATTCGGAAGTCACATTAAGCCGTTGGTCCCGGGCAGGCAGTCCTCGTTTCAAACAAGGGGCTTCCCCTCGAGTCCAATTTGTAGCATAAGTAGTGTGTTGCAGAAGATTAACAACCAACTAACTCGCCAGCCTCCGCTATGTTTTGGGACCGTCAATCAAGGTCGTAACAGAAAACTGCTTCTCTTTCAATAGGTGTGACAGCTCTTCAACTTGCCTTCAGTGCAGTGAGTGTAGTGGTGGCAGAACTACTATCACGTCTGGAAATTTCAACAGGGAACAACAATGTAAGACGGGATTTCCACAGGAAATTTTCTGGAGAAATGCCGAAATACGTCAAGTCTTACAAACGCGCTTTCTCGCCCTTCCCTTTCCCCAAAGATATAAGGAATAATAGTTATCTAATTTAAAAAAAAAAAAAAAAGAAACATCGTAGTAGAAGGTGAGGTTCTCAGCTCATGAGCTGAACCGACCGACGACTTCGAGGGATTACGGTAAAAATGCGTGTACATTTTTTTTTTTTTTGACTAATCATTTACAGTTCACATCTGTTTGATTAAGAGAACGTTCCCTAATTCTTATTTTGTTACTCAAGAAAATTCAAAATAAAACCAAGGAGCCAACAACTTTTTATTCACAATAAAAAAAAATAAAAAAATAAAAATCCCCATGTGTTATGAGTATTTTCAGCAGGTAAAAATAATTGCTCATGGTCAAGGAAAGAATTGCAATGTTTGGACATAGACTGACCGATTATCTGCCCCTTCGTTTTTAGTGCAATCGAAACAATTGTTTTCCGTAATGATAAGCGCGCAGTGGAACTCTTACGAAATAACTTCAGATATCAACTTGTACACCGACGTCGAACGTTGAAGGAAGTAATCTGATTGAAGATTCCCCAGTTTTAATGCAGCTTGTAATTCGTGAGTTGTAACTGTGTTCTCGGTTTTGTGACATATTCATGTGGGATTTGGTTTTCGGTTTCGTACCTAAGCAAAATATAGGAATTGAATAAATGCTGCAACTGCTGTTGAAATCAAAGCTTTTCAATTTTAATGCTAACTTTGGAAGTAATTAAGCAGTGCTATGTATAAATGTATTCAAGTTTTTAAATTTCATTTTTTCCAATATAATATATACGTAGTTATTGTTTGTCGTATGTGTGTGTCTGTATGAACGGAATGTATCTTATATGTATGTTTTTTTTTTTTTTTTTAATAGGCGTTGTGCCTTGAATTTGTTCAGTGTTAGAGTATTATTGCCTATCTGAACCAGCAGATCGAACCTCTCCAAATATGTATGAACCTTTTGGGTGGGCGCGATGATGCTCAAAATTCTCTTGTTTGAAAGGATTCCGTGGGCGAATAAAATTGAGAAGCATTGGCAAGTTATTATCTATTTTTTGTACTCCGAAAAAAAAAATATATATATATATATTCAGGGTGTGACAGTATTAATCTGTTAACCACAGCCGAGATTTTTTCGTTGTTGTTGTTGAAAAACTGTCGCACCCTGTTCCCCCGGAAAATTTTCTGACTGTCGATAAAAAGGTAAAAAACGTCTACACACGCAACTCCCCCCCCTCCGTTCTCTTCCGTAATGGAGGGAAATTCGAACGCATACTAATCTCGTCCTCTGCAAACCACGATCTGGTGTGTTAGGAAGCAAGAATAAATCATGTTTTCAGCTGCGCAATTTGCCACCAAGGGTTTCTACGGACGCTTCGGAAATGTTGAGATAATTCTGTACTGCTCGGTGTGCGACAGTTCCGTACTGCAGTTAGTTAATTCATGGTGATTTTATTCGCCTCGTGGTACTGCTTTCATTACCACACCCCGCGGCTGATGTGAATTAAAAACCATGCTCATAATATTCTTTGCATAATTTCATTATTATGTTCTGATAGAAAAGTTGAAGCTGTTATATTTATAGAAAAGCACTTGAAGCTGTAATTTACTGTAAAACTGCCGTAAGAGTATTTTCACGGTGATGAAAATTATTAACACGTAACATAAATCATTTGGGCTGTAGCTGCATTTTCAGCTTTGGTGTGTAGTTATTTTCTTTATTCGCTTTGGCTGTTGTTAACGGTTTTACCTTTAATTACGCTGTTTTCTCTCTTCCTTGATGTGCCATCTCGAAATGACAGCGTGACCCGGAAACTTGTGTAGCATTCTCCTTCCGCCGAAAGAGTTATTGGGCAAGTTCTCTCGAGCTAGATGAGTGGCGAGCAGGAAAGTTATGCACAGGGCAGATTTCGCAAGAGCACGCTCATAACCGTTGGTGTGGTCGTATCTTCCAACAGAAGAACGCCGCCGACACAATGGGCTTCAGATGGTTAATTCGGAAGAAAGCGCAGTCAACTGAGCTTGTCATGATTACGCTTACAAGAGAGGCGCGGAGAGCAAAAATGCTGTGTGCCGTAACTTAACATTACATTTGCACAAGCTGTGTGAACAGTGTTTTTTCACGGGTAACGTCCTGGTGATCATGTGTTTTATTTCAATTGTGTTAACGGTCACATGTTTTTTTGCTTTTTTTTAGTTTCACATTCAATTTGAACCAAAGCAAACAAAATTAAAAAATCATTAATACTATTTTATTTTTTTAACTCAGCTTGAATATGGAGATGATTTTATAAAACGACTGTCACTGAACACACCAGCCGTTGCCATTTGTCAAAAAGCTTTGTATGGTTAGCATCGAGTGAAGGCAAATAAATAAATGTGAATTCCCTTAGTGCTGTCACATGCAGTACAGTTTCAAACAGCCATGTGCATATATAATTAACTCTGTTTCTTTTGTTTTCAGATTTTCGCAAAAGATCATATGGTAGGTAACTGCCCGTCGCTGTGAATTTGGAAATAAAATATTCTGTTGATCAGCTGAGAGGGAGGGGTTGAGAGAGACAAAGAGAGAGAGACCGTACATATATGTTAAACATATATGACCGTACATATATGTTTCGCCAGGGAGCGTAGATGTGTACATATATGTTAAATGCCCTCTTCGTAATATTTCATTTTTTATAAGAAAGCACATCATTTTTAGCACGTCTTTTGTAAAAAAAAGATCGTGCTTATGTTATCGGTTTGTCCGTCTATCCGTCCGTCCGTCTGTCTGTAGACATATCTCTGCAACGAATAGTCCGATTTGAAAAATTCTTTTTGCATTAGGAAGCTTGAAATGTGCGAATGATAACCCTTTATTATTATTTTTTTTACGATGCACAATTTCGCCGCTAGAGAACGTAAATGCAGATGATGTCGAATTCAAAATACATTTTATTCCATACATTTGCTTCTAAACATCCAATTCAAAAAATTATTTTGCCTTCCGATTCTACTCATGGCGAAGATTATTTTCGGTATAATCACATTTTCAAGTTACGTATAAATTCTCCGCTAGGGGACGTAAAAGTAAATTGCGTTTCCCCTGATATCTCTTGCTTCTAAAATTCCGATTTGAAAAATTATTTCTGCAGCGGATACGGCTCCGGATGGGAAATCTTTCGCATGTAATTCCTAATTTTTGGTTTAAAACGGTTTGGCCACCATGGGGTGTAAGTGTTAATTTCTGTTTCTGATGTATTTGCAACAAAATCTGAGCTTCCAAAATCTCGATTGAAAAATTATTTCGTGGAACGATACTACTCACGTCGATAAACCTTTTGGAATATTTCCTTCTTAAAAAAATGCCTGGTTTCTCCGCCAGGGAGCGTAGATGTATATCTTATTTTTGTCAATATCTCTACTTCTAGGAGCCTGATTCGAAAAATTCCTTATTTTTTAGATAGCGTTTCCGGTGTAAAATGCTCTCATATAATTTCAAATTTTTCAAGTAATACATAGACTTTCCGCTAGGGGGCGTTAAGGTAAATTGCGTTTCCCCCGATATCTCTGCTTCTAAAATTCCGATTAGAAAACTTCTTTCTGCACCGGATACAGCTGCTCATAAAAAATGATTTTTCTATAATTTCTAATATTTGATAAAGAATGATTTAGCCACCAGGGGGCGTAAGTGTTAATTTCTGCATCTGATGTATTTTTAGCAAAATCTGAGCTCCTGAAAACTCGATTGAAAAAATCCTTTATAGACCGATACCGCTCACATCGAAAGACCTTTTGAGAATACTTCTTAAAATAATGCATGGTTTTTCCGCCAGGGGGCGTAAAGCCACATCTTATTTTTGTCGATATCTCTGCTTCTAAGAGTCCGATTCGAAAAATGCTTTCTTTGTTGGAGAGTGTTTCCGTGGGGAAATGTTTCTCATATTTCAAATTTTTCGTAGCGCACAAGTCTGCCACCAGAAGGCGTAAGTTCACGTTTCCGTGTACAGCAATATCTGCGGGACTAAAAACCCGATTGAAAAACTTATTTCTTCGGTCAGATACTATTAACTATGTAAACTGTGTGCGTATTTTCTTTCCAAAATAGTGCGCAATTTCGCTGCTAGGAGCGCATATGCTTATTCTGTTTTTCTCAATATCACTGCTTTTACATGTGCGATATAATAAAATCCTTTCAACACCGTATTCCATGTACCTTGTAGAACACTTAAGTTTAGTATATGAGGAATTTTGTAGTTCCCAGTTCTGTCGGTAGGTAGTGTTTGTGCACTTCAGTTTGTAGCTGTATATAGTCACTTCTAAAAGCGCTATTAAGAAATTTCTTCTTCACTGTATGCCATTCACTACAACAGCGATGTAGAGCATTATCCGCTTTAAGTAACGCAAAGATTTCTCACTAGCTGCGTAAAGGTCGAACGCTTTTTCCATGAAGAATAATTTTCGCCTATTTTCAACTTTTCCGCCATGCAAATTTCTTCCGCTAGCAGACGTAAACTTATATCATGTTTCCTTTTTTAGCACGTCTTTTGTAAAAAAAGATCGTGCTTATGTTACCGGTTTGTCCGTCCGTACCCATGATATCTCTGAAACTATCAGTCCGATTTGAAAAATTCTTTTGCATTGGAAAGCTTGAAATATGAGAAAGATGATCCTTCATTTCGTTTTTTTTTTTTACCGGTGTACAATTTCGCCGCTAAAGGGCGTAAATGCAGATGATGTTGAATTCAAAAATATGTTTTATTCCACATATTTGCTTC
The DNA here is from genome assembly GCA_039090855.1 of Macrothele yani. Lineage (NCBI taxonomy): Eukaryota > Metazoa > Arthropoda > Arachnida > Araneae > Macrothelidae > Macrothele > Macrothele yani. The sequence goes on from CM077004.1 coordinate 50,073,073, forward strand.
TAAACATCCGATTGAAAAAATTATTTTATCTTTCGATTCCATTTATGTCGAAGAGTATTTTAGATATAGTTACTTTTTCAAATTAAGCATATATTTTCCGCTAGGGGGCGTAAAAGTAAATTAAATTTTCGCCGATATCTCTTCTAAAACTCCGATTTGAAAAAAATTCTTCAGCGGATACACCTCCTGATGGAAAATCTTTTGCATATAATTTCAAATTTTTGGTAAAGAATACTTTGGCCACCAGGGGGCTTACGTGTTAATTTTTGCTTCTGATGTATTTGCCATAAAATCTGAGCTTCTAAAATATCGATTGAAAAAATTCTTTCGTGGACTGATGCCACTCACATCGTTAAACCTTATCGCAACATTTTCTTCTTAAAATATTCCACAGTTTCTCCTCCAGGGGGCGAGATGTATATCTTATTTTTGTCAATATCCCTATTTCTAGGAGTCCGATTTGAAAAATTCCTTCTTTGTTGGATAGTGTTTTCAATGTGACATATTTTTCATATAATTTCAAAATTTTCAAGTAATTCATAGACTTTCCGCTAGGGGACGTATAGGTAAATTGCGTTTCTTCTAAATATCCGATTTGAAAAATTCTTTCCTGCACCGGATATAGCTCATGCTGGGAATTCGTTTGTACCTGATTTCCAATTTTTGTAAAAAATGGTTTGGCCACCAGGGGACGTAAATCTTAATTTCCGCTTCTGATGAATTTGCAACAAAATATGAGCTTCTAAATTCTCGATGGAAAAAATACGTCGTTTGTAGACCGATACTACTCATGTCGACAAACCTTTTAGAAACATTTTCTTTTTAAAATAATGCATGGTTTCTACGCCAGGGGGCGTAGATGTATATCTTATTTTTGTCAATATCTCTACTTTTAGGAGTCCGATTTGAAAAATTCCTTCTTTGTTGGATAGTGTTTCCGATGTGAAATGTTTTTCCTATAAATTCAAAATTTTCAAGTAAATCATAGACTTTCCGCTAGGGAGCCACAAAGGTAAATTGCGTTTTCTGCGTTATTTCTGCTCCTAAAACTTCGATTTGAAAAATTCTTTCTGCACCGGATACAGCTCCTGATGGAAAATCCTTTGCACATAATTTCTCATTTTTGTAAAAAATGGTTTGGCCACCAGGTGGCGTGAGTCTTAATTTCCGCTTCTGATGTATTTGCAGCGAAATATGAGCTTCTAAAATCTCGATTGCAAAAATAGTCGTTTGTTGACGACCGATACTACTCATGTTGACAAACCTTTTAGGAACATTTTCTTCTTGAAATAATGCATGGTTTCTACGCCAGGGGCGTAAATGTATATCTTATTTTTGTCAATATCTCTAGTTCTAGGAGTCCGATTTGAAAAATTCCTTCTTTGTTGGATACTGCTTCCGATGCGAAATGTTTTTCCTATGAATTCAAATTTTTCAAGTAAATCATAGTCTTTCCGCTAGAGGCCACAAAGGTAAATTGCACTTTCTGCGTTATTTCTGCTTCTAAAACTCCGATTTCAAAAATTCTTCCTGTATCGCATACAAGACCTGATGGAAAATATTTTTCACATAATTTCTAATGTTTGGTAAATAATGGTTTGGCCACCAGAGGGCATAAGTGTTAATTTCTGCTTCTGATATTTTGTAGCAAAATCTGGGCTCCTGAAAACTCGACAAAATTTTTTTCTTGGACCGATACCGCTCATATGGAAAAACCTTTTGAGAATACTTTCTTCCTAAAATAATGCATGGTTTTCCCACCAGGGGACGTAAAGTCACATCTCATTTTTGTCGATATCTCTGTTTCTAAGAGTCTTGAAAAATTTGAAAAATTCTTTCTGTGTTGGAGAGCGTTTCCAGTGCGAAATGTTTCTCATATAAATTCATGTTTTTCTTAATGCACAAGTCTGCAACCAGAGGGCGTAAGCTCACGATTCCGTTTACAGCAATATCTGAGGGATTAAAAACCCGATTGAAAAACTTCTTTCTTCCGTCAGATACTATTGTTTTCCATACCGGTACCATTGACTTTGAATAGCTTTGATAAATTTAATTTGCGTCAGAACGGATTCAAAAGACGTGCTAATTACACCCGAAAATTCGGTGTCATCTTTCTTGTTATATTTCTTCTTTTAACTGTTCGATTTGAAAATCTCTTTGTCTCTGGTACCTTCCTTGTAGAATGAAAACCTTTTTTGTTCGCCATTTGTTAATTTTCGTTACATACTAAAATTTTTAGCCGCTGGTGGAACTAAGTAGATGTTTCTATTTCTAGATGTTTTATCGATTGTTGGAACCAATTGATTGTTTTTCAAACCGGTTCCATTGATTTTGAATAGCTTTGATAGTTTAATTCGAGTTAGAACGAATTCGAGTCATTACATCCGAAAATTCGGTGTCATCTTTCTTGTTTGAATTGATGACATACACTATCTACCAACAACTAATTGGACACCTGTGATAAGAAAGGAAAACGAAGTTTATTCACCTTCAATAGTTGGTGCAGCCTCCACGAGTGGCGATTACAGCCGCGACCCTCCGGGGCATACTCTCAACCAGGCGTTGTACGACGGCTAGCGGTATTTTCTTCCACTCGGCTTGGAGAACACAGGTCAGTTCCTTCACCGATTTCGGACGGTGGGGGCACCCCTTAAGTCGACGCTCCAACTCTTCCCAGAGGTGCTCGATAGGGTTAAGGTCCGGGCTCTGCGCAGGCCAGTCCATTCGATTAACCCCATTGTCACCATACCAAGCTATGGTGGACCTCGCAACATGACAGGTGGCATTGTCATCCTGAAAGTAACATGGGTCCACCCCGTAAAACTGCCACAACGTAGGAAGCGCACGGTCATCCAAAATGGTGCAGTAGGTCTCGGCGTTGAGTCTACCAGGAATTGCGACCAAGGGTCCCGTGCCATACCAGGAGAAACACCCCCATAGCATTATTCCACCGCCGCCGAACTTCACAGTTGGCACAATACATTCCGGCAGGAGGCGTTCTCCAGGCAGACGCCAAACCCAGACCCTGCCATCCGAACGGTAGAGGGTGAACCTTGAATCGTCGCTCCGGAGAACCTGTTTCCACTGTTTAACGGTCCACTGTCTACGTTCTGTGCACCACGTTAGCCGAGCAGCGCTATTGGACTTGGTGATCAAAGGCTTGTGAGCGGCAGCACGTCCATGATAACCGAGCAGATGGGCTTCCTTACGGATGGTATTCATCGAAAGAACACTCCCGGATGCCTGTTGAAACTCCTCGCGGATGTGGCCCATCGATTTGGTGCGGTTCTTCCGAATTTCTCTGGCCAGCACCCGTCGGTCTCTAACTCCCAGTTATGTGGGTCTGCCGGGTCGGGGCACATTCCGACAGTCACCTCTCATCTTCCACTTGCCAATCAAGTAGGCCACTGTCGATTTTGGGTACTTCAACTCGCTGGATATGTCACGTATGGATCGGCCATTTCTGTGATACCCGACGATTACACCTTTCTCGAAATCAGAGAGCTCCGAACTGCGTGGCATCTTGCACGCGACTGGTTGCGTCGTTGTTTCCCACACGATATTTAACGGCGGCGGCCGTGACGTGTATCAGGACCGCAGATATCGTCGATTGTAGGGGTGTCCAATTACTTGTTGGTAGATAGTGTATATTTTATTTAGTGTTGCAAAATCTGTCTTTAAATGGGACAAGATGTTTTGTTGTAGAAATATTTTTTGTTATAATTCAATATCATAAAGATGACGATATTAAGATCGCTAAGGGAGAAAAAAGAAAGAGAATGCTTTGAATATCGTAATTTGTATCGCATTATCACATTCCCCCTTACCTTACTGCTCTGATAATGACTGGCTAGTAGAATTTACGTACGCACATGTGTCCATAATTATAAAAGATCTACGCACACATTTCAAATGGTTCAACATTTGAATAGCTTAAAAATATTCCAAAACGTGTCTGCAGTTTCAGAATTTTGCAAACTGAGAAATCATGAGGGTGAGTCAGTAATTACTCGCAGTATAGTTCTAATTTCTTTTCGGTTGACCGTTCCGCTCGTCTGGTGCTCGTGTATGCATACATGGTGTCGCCGTCGTCACTTTAGTGTCAGGTTTAAAGTTGATCAGTTAAATCATGTGCTGTTGCCGTGCTTTTGGCCGCTCCGCTTCTCGTATGCACCAAAGAAAAACGGCGAGCAGTGATCCGTTTTCTGTTTGCTGAAATATATCGAACGCTTTTGGAACAGTATAGTAACAGCATTGTGCCTCAACTTAGTACTTAAGAATGGGTTTTCAAATTAAATAATGGTAGCACAAGTGTAATACATAAAGAAGCGGGACGTCCGTTCTGGTATATTGCTGAGAACTACGTTGGACAAGTCTATGCCATGGTTTTGCCAAACAGATGGATGGCAATTAGTGAAGTGGCAATGATATGCAAATTACACATGGTTCTGCCCAGTGGCATAACTATAGCAAGGCGGCTGCCCCGGGAGCATCTCAATAGAAGGCGCAAAAATCACTGCTTACAATGTGATTAAAACTGGAAATGAAACTGTTGCACCAGTTACTGGTACTGTCTTTTCAAGCCATACTTTGTCAATTGTCCATTTACGAAATTTGCTTGTACTACTTTTCTTCAGTTTTAGTAGCCATTGCTGCTTAAAATTTGCATTTCCTCCAAAATATGTTCAATGATTGTTAGTTTTTTATGTACGAAAATGAGGTTGCGGTTGTACGTACGTTCCAAATAAGGATTTTGTTCACATTGTTGAAGATGCTCTGGGGTCTATTCGATTATAACTGCGAGCCAGGACTGCCAGCTGCATTCGGTCCGTTTAATATATAATATTGTTACACCCTGGGGGTGGCCGAATCAAACGAAAATAACACCGAAAGAATTTAGAGTGGTAGCTGGCCGGACAATGGCCACGCCCAGGAGGTAAACATTAGAATTTAGAAAATTGAGAATAAATTATTCCGGGATTCTTTTTCGCCGAAGTCTTATTAGAGCGAGATAATTATTAACTGAAACTTATTAAACTATCGAGAACAAATTTAACTGGTACTCAGAATAACACAATCGTATTCAGGAGTTGGCACAAGACCACAGGCACATTTAATGAATTAAACACACAATAAAGGATAAAATAAAATAAAGGAAGACGTCACTGCAGAATATTATAAGTAAACATAACCAGCAGCCTTGATTTTAGCTACAAATTTGAAGACACGGTTTATCGTAGTTCACCAATACCAACTGCTGATTACTGACCGGCTGCATTAGACAGTTTTAATTATACCTGGATGGTCAGTCACATAGGCTTGAGTCCTACAGCATGCATTCCCAGCTATTATTTCCTGACCCGTGAAGTAGATAAATCAAGAGTTAAGTCAAGTGTTTCTTGGACTTACGGCTTTGGATGATCTGATTAAATCCAATTTAAGTTGACACACTGTAGCACAACACTGTATTGCACTGACACTAATTTGGAATTGATTTCTGTCGAGGGGCTCGAACCACAACACACACACGCACACACATCACGCACTTGTTGCTTGCTGACTGTTGACCACTCCTCGCCGAAGTTCCTTTGTGCTCTCTACACGAAGTGGTGGAGCTGGGTGGGTGCCGGGTCCCTTCTCGTTCTTCTGTGGGCGAAAACCTCTCTAAGGCCCGTTTCACACAACCGGGGTTTTCCCGCAGAAGCAATACATTACTCAGCTGTCCAACCGCTTGTTTTGAAGCCAGATATAGAGTTATACCGAGACTTTGAGACGAGCAGAATCGGTAGAGACTCCGATGCTGTAGCCGCTGAGCTCCCACGGGGTTCGCCCCAGGAGCATAATCTTTTTCAGAAGTCTACAACGCAGAATGGAAAACCTAAAAACTGTCGGCAAGGTAAAGGGACGTCTAAATGTTAATTTTGCCATAAAATTTATTGTTTTGCACAGTGACAGAGCGATGTTTTAAAAAATGAGTCAATTTGAGATTTTGCTAATAGTGCAAATTAGTATTTAGTTGCAATAGTCAAACTAGCTTTTCCCTGAGAAGAAATGCAGAAGAAACTTGAACTATTTTATTTCATTCAAAACTTAAACATCATTCTTTAGTTTAAATGCTTTTGGATTTTTTAAAATAATGGTCAGAAATTATAAGAAATAATTTGAAATCCATACTTTTTATTTTGCATTTAATTAATTGATTTAACTTTAACTCTCTCCTTCGAAGGATGTTTTGCCTGACAGACATTCTGCTCCTACTATTTCCTGCAGCAATTATGTTGTACTAGGGGTTTATAAGGTGACCGAGTTGGAGGAGGGGGAGGGGATCATGTCAACTTTGGAAACAACAGTTATTTTGCCACATTTAATTTAATTTGTAAAACAGGAATCTATATGTAAGATTTTTGTTTGAAACCCAATTTGTGAATTGACCACAGTTTTAAGAAAAATTTAGTGAAATTATGAAAATGTGATTGGAACATTTTCATTGATATAATTAAACCCCATAAAATTTAAGTGAGAAAAACGGCAATGGTTTTTTGTAAAGCAAAAAAAAAAACCTTATCAGTCTGAGATGAAGCTATTTGTAAGGAAAAAATTGCTACCGTCAGCTTCCGGAATATTGCATGGCCACGGAAACGGAAGGGAATGTTGCAAACTCTTAACAAATGTGGATTTTGTAAAAAAAAAAAAAAAAGACAGAAAAAATACATTAATGTAACTGAAAATGAAGCTGTCGGGAAACCCAAAAAGAAAAAAAAAAAAAAGAACAAAATTGCGAACATCAAATTCCGGAATGGCTCCTAATGCGACCGTGGAAAACGGAAGACGGATGTAGGGCCAGACATAACAATTCTTGCATAAAACCTTTTGTTTCCCGCCGTATAACGAGCTACCGCCTCGCCTTTACTATACGATCTGGCTATCAAGGCAGCTGAAGGCGTCCTTGTGTAGAAGAATAATTACCTCGACAAAACTCAGTCCAGTACACGGAAATAAACACAACAGCAAGACTTTATTATTCCGATAAAATTTGCTTCACGGGTTTCCGATGACTTTCCGCTCAGGTTCCCCGTGCTGACCACGTGCTACCTTTCCACAATTCTTTCCGCGATACCCGGTGGACGAAGGAATCCTCCTTCCCGTTCACCACGCTGCACATCTGCGATACCCGCAGCCCTTCTGTCAAGAACCGGTCCAAACCAGGACCCTCTCTCCTTGACGACCGAAGCTTCACTGTCTCACTCAATTCTCCTCGCCCTTTCTGTCCTCTACCACGCACGCGCAAGAAAAACTGGTTTTCCCGGTCAGCATGTGAAATACCTGAACTCAGGAATGTCGTCGGATACCCGCAGGCGATTACAACCTTGCACGTAACAAAAGCGGTATGACAACTTGTTTAACAAAAGCACTCGAGCAGCTGACTCTTCGAGGTCAGGTGTTCATGCACCCCTCTCTTAATCCCACATAGGATTAAAATTGAACCACGTGGGTGGTGAAGAATATCAGTTCTTATCTGAAACAACAAAATGGCGAAATGAAACGTCCGTCCGCACGTGTTCATCTCAATATTAAAAGTAAATAAATTCATAATTGACAGTTTGATAGCGGACGACAAAAATGTATAAAAATATGGTTTTTGAAAAAAAAAAATAAGGAAGAAGAAGAACAACAAAAAAACCACCTTATCAATCTAACTGAAGTGAAGCTGTCTGGGGAACCAAAAAGAAAAAAAAAAAGTTGCGTCGTCATTACGGAATGCCGATGGCTGCGAAAACAGAGAAAACGCTTTAAAAATATGGCTCTTGTAAAAAAAGAAAAAAAAATCGCCTTAATTTAACTTTCATTTAGAATAAAATTTAAGGTGGACGTCAAGTAATTTTGCTTCCTATACTTCCAATGGAAAAACTTTTGTACACATTTCCTTCACAATTAGTATGTTCACAAAGGTGAAAATTTGAACATCGATTAAAATAACTTCATATTATAACTTGGAATACTTAATATTTTCTAAAACATAACCATAATTATATTAAAAAGCAATAACTTTTCATTTGGTGGTGGTGAAACCAGAAAAAAGATGGCGCGACCTGTACTTTGATGACGTCAGTAGACAAACAAATGTTGGATTGCATAATTATGGTTATGTTTTAGAAAATATTAAGAATTCAAGTTATAAAATGAAGATATTTCAATCGATGTTCAGATTTTCACCCTTGGGAACGCATTAATTGTGAAGAAATTGTGTACAGAAGTTTTTCCATTTGAAGTATAGGAAGCAAAATTACTTGACGTCCACATTTTAAGGCCACCATGCAAAAAAATAAAAGAAAAATTGCGACCATTAGCTCCCGAAATGCCACATCAAACGTGCGTGGTGCGTTGAAAGCGCATAAAAATATCACTTCCAAGATTCAAAACTGAAGAAAAGCAATTATATCTCATCAAGTTGAAGTTATCTGTTCGAAAAATGTGGCAAATAAAATGGGTCGGGGAAGAACAGTTGCCTGCGCGATTTATCGATTAGAGCTTTACGTCTTGAACGGGAGCCAACGTTAAAAACGCGTGAAAATTTACCTTCCTTTGTTTTAAAATTTAAAGAAATCTTAAAAACAATTAATGTTAAGAAAATAGAAAAACAGTGTGCACACCTTTACGAGAATCTGTGACGGGCGTCGCCCCGTTTCTGCTCCCGGGGCATCAACTAATGCTTGCCTCCTAGCTAGCACTCGATGAATCAACGCAACGCGAAAACTGGTTTCTAGATTGGTGTGAAGGGTGTATGAATGAAGATGGATTGTACAGAGTGTGAGTCGCAAGTTTTGCAATATTTGCATAAACACATGTTCTGCGGCGGGTATGTCACGTGTTTAAACTAGTTCAAGTCGCGCGCTGCAGCCGGTCGAAAGGGATATAAAGTGGTAGTCGTTGCTGTAAACAGCATTGCATGTTACAGCAACGACTACCACTTATATCTGTCTGTGGTTGGGGCGCCCGAAAGATGAACAGCCACAACCGGCTAATTAGGGAACTTTTACTTACACTACTCAAGGAACACGAAACATTCGTCATGCGAAAGGGGACGGTTTCGTGGACCACAGCACCACAACCAGATGGTTCAAGAAATTTCGCTCTGGTGACAGAAACCTAGACGGTCAGCCAAGGTCAGGTAGGCCGCGAACCGAGGATTCGAAGGCCGTGCGCCAGTCCGTGTCGGCAAATCCGACAACTAGCACTCGGAGAATATCAGGCGAGCTGGGCATATCACAGACCACAGTGGTTCTTCGTCACTTTCAGGACCTCGGCAAGGTCTGCATGAGCTGCCGCAGTGCCCCTCACGAACTGACGCCAGTTGAAGCAAACCGCCGGATGGAAGTGTGCACGAAACTCCTAGAAAATCCGTGCGATGTACGTTTCATCAAGAGAATTGTTACGTGCAATGAAAAGTGGGTCTATTTCCGTAATCCTACACAACGGCAGTGGTTGAGCCGGCGCCAGCTTCCCGAACCTGTTGCCAAACGTGGGCGCTTCGAGCACAAGGTGATGCTCTGCGTCTGGTGGAATTTAGAGGGAATAATACATTACGAATTTGTTCCAGATAATCGGACCATCAACGCTAACCTCTACTCTGAACAACTGGAGTGGATCTATGCCGTTTTGGAGAAGAAGTACCTGGCACTGGAGAATTGAAAGCGCGCTCTCCTGCAGCAGGACAACGCTCGGCCTTATACCGCGTGAACGACGTGGGCAAAACTCCTGGAACTTGAGGGCATCGAACTGATGCCACACCCAGCATATAGTCCGGACCTTGCCCCCGTCGGATCATTACTTGTTCCGGTCCATGGCTTACTTCCTTCGCAGGCGGCACTTCAACAACCTGGAGGAGGTGGCAGCTGGGGTGAAGGAGTTCTTCGCCTCGAAGGACAGAACCGGTACCGCCGCGGAATCGAAGAACTGGCAGACAGATGGCTAAAGACAGTGCAACACGATGGCCTATACTTTGAATGCTAGTCAGCTTTCGTCGTAAACATACGTATAAAGTTATAAAGTGATCCGAATATTGCAAAACTTTCGACTCACCCTTTGTAGAATCGAAGAACTGGCAGACAGATGGCTGAAGACGGTGCAACACGATGGCCTATACTTTGAATGCTAGTCAGCTTTCCTCGTAAACATACGTATAAAGATATAAAGTGATCCGAATATTGCAAAACTTTCGACTCACCCTCAGTAGTACAGAGCCATTCCGATACGGGTGGTTACAAACCGAATGTAGTTCCGAATAGCGCACAATTCAGTTGTGAATTATCACGCACATGATGTAAATAGGACGTCTCGTGAAAACTAGCGAAGTGCAAGATCGAAGCTTTTTTTTAAAACTTGTAAACGCAATTATAATTACTCATAAACTAGGAGAAACTAATATTCTTGCCGAATATTTAATTTTAAAAAATGATACTTCATGTTTTGATTTTATGAAAATATCCAGAGAGAATTTATTTACAAACGTTTATAGAAAATGTGCCAAGGGAAATTAGTGCGCTTATTTCCCTTGGCACATCAAAAATTATCCGCACTTGCGCCATAATTTTTAGGTTGGCCACACCGCCTTCTGCGCGCGCATGCTATAATGTGGTATTCTTGTGGTTATGTTGCTGAAGTTTGATCTTAATTGCTACATTTTTCTTTGTTCTGTTACAGAGTAAACATAGCCGCTCCGCTGGCAGTGTGCACCATGGAAGAACATAGAGCAGTGATCCGATTTCTCTGGTCTGAAGGTGTGTCAGGGGCTGAAATTCATCGCAGGCTTGCAGCACAATACGGGGACAACGCTCTACCACGCAGAAGTGTGTATGAGTGGATCGAGAAGTTTAAAAATGGCCGGACAAGCATGAAGCATGAAGAGGGTGCAGGACGCCCATCAACCTCCACCACTGACGAAAAGATGTCTTGGCACCCATCTTGCAGACTTTACGGAAACCAAGTTTCTCGTGGATTATTTCGTATGCAGAACCATAACTGATTTGCAGAGAACAGGCAACCTCATCGGTGGTCAGTTCAGAATCACCTCTCGAGCTTGTTGAATCTTCCCGTCAGTTGTGGAGGTAGATGGGCGTCCTGAACCCTCTTCATGCTTCACCCTTGTCCTGCCATTTTTAAACTTCTCGATAAACTCATACACACTTCTGTGTGGTAGAGCGTTGTCCCCGTATTGTGCTGCGAGCCTGCGATGAATTTCAGCCCCTGACACACCTTCAGAACAGAGAAATCGGATCACTGCTCTCTGTTCTTCCATGGTGCACACTGCAAGCGGAGCGGCCATGTTTACTCTGTAACAGAACAAAGAAAAATGTAGCAATTAAGATCAAACTTCAGTAACATAACCACAAGAATACCACATTATAGCATGCGCGCGCAGAAGGCAGTGCGGCCAACCTAAAAAAATTATGGCGCAAGCGCGGATAATTTTTGATTTACCCTCGTATATATACTCAAAATAGCAGTCGAATTGTAAAAGTAAAGAATCAGAAATTTATAAACTGAGGCGCAAGACATTACGTTTCTTTATTTTTTTGTACTCATTTCTTTGATAATTGGTTTAATCATTTATCACATTTCTTGGGAACATGTGAAACACAGCATGGGGTTGGCAATCCATTTATCATGCTTTTCTTATTAAATGAGGAAAGTCATCGCTAGACCATTTCGAAGAAGGTGGGCGCCAGTAATATTACAATTATCTCAAAATAAGTTTCCCGTTTAAGTTAAATATAAATTTCTAAACCTTTGCTAAGTTCGGAATATTATTATTACTATTATTAATTTTAAATCAAATGATCAGTCATCAAAAATAAAAAATATAAAAGACAAAAAGTCTGACTAGATCAGATCAGATCCTATGTAGAGGATTTTAGGAAGGGAGTGTCTGACCCCAGGTCTTAAACAACCCTTAGAAATAGGAAGCTAGGAGATTTGGGCTAGAGTGCCCGATAGGAAAGTGACACGGAAGCGAAGTAGAAAGGGGGAGGAAGACGCCCTTATTTATTACCGGGGGGCAGTACCCGGGGGGTGACGGCTTAACGTGCCCATCTGACGCACGGCGAATATTTAGTGGATCGAGCGTTCGTACCTGCCTGGGATCGAACCTGAGGTCCTTTCCGCAGCAGTCACGAACGTTGCCCACTAGGCCACCCGCGGCCCAAAAAGTCTGACTAACTTACATTTGATCATTATATGCTACCGAAGGACGAATAAGGAATCACCTCTTGCTTAAAGACACTCCCCGAGGATCGTCGCGTGTGTAATGCGGTTAATTATTTTTTTTTTTAACCATAGGTTCTTTTCAACAGTTGGCAACACTGTAATGCCCCTGGTGGAAGTAGACATCAATTGGATGCTCAGAGATTTTGGGTTTTATGCGCTGGATAGCCCTTAACCCAAAATCTCTGAGCATCAATTGGATGCTCAGAGATTTTGGGTTAAGGGCTAAGTTGTGTTGCATTTCTCATGCTTTGGATCTCTCCCTTTATGCTCATAATTGCCCCCAACTTAGGATGTTCTGTATCCTAAGTTTGGCACGCCATACCGTCGCCACCCCAGTAAACCAGTCCACCCAGCCAGGAAGCAAAGAACATATAGGATACCACTATTTGTGTACCCCTTGTTTAAATAGAGGAGGGGTGTTAAAAGTTTGGCTTCCATACTGTGTGCATATGGAATCTGTTGCTCATCCTAACAAAGGCCATAAATAAAAAAATCACCCTAAACAGAACAAAGGTGAGACCACTACAACACTGCTCAATACCAAGGGCTCAATACTACTGACCGCAGTAAAGCAATTGGGGACCATCCCCTATATAAGCGAAAACTCACCAAAGAGGGAAAAAACGGTCAAAAATTGTTTTCAAATATTAATTATGAATCATATTAATGCTGCACTAAAATTATACCAGAATTTAAGTTTTTGGGATTTGGCTGAAATTGAATTCAATTTAAAATGCAATAATATTAGAAGTGACAACTTTCAATTTTGGGGAAGGAGTTTTTACTTTGGTATTCCTTAATGTTTTTGGTAATAAATCAATTCGGCCTCATACGATGTAGCTTGGAGGAGAGAAATTTCTACTTGCTTGGCTCTGGGCTACGATTTATTTATTTATTTATTTATTTATTTTTAATGCACAGCTCACGATGGCCGTGGGAAATTTTTTTTCGTAGTATTTCTGTTCGCGCGTTTCAAAAAATCACACACAAAGAAGAAATTTACATGATTAAGCAAGAAGAAAAATATTGGGTTGAACAAGATTCGTTTTAACCCCAGCCGGCAGAGAAGGTCACGCCTGCAGTCATTGCGCATAGCAAAGAAATTATGGTGCAGTTGTGCCGCCCCGGTGGCTCACTGGTCTAAGGCGCTGGTCTCTGATCATTCGTTCGGAAGGGGTCCGGGTTCGAATCCCGGTCTGGCATAGATGTTGTGTTTGTCTTACGGCACTGGCTCTCTCCCTTCCCTGGAACCAGTGACCCTAAATTAGGGACGGGCGACTGCTTATAGCCCATTGAGTTGCTCACGGTGGTCGTTAAACCTCCAATCAAAAAAAAAAAAAAATTATGGTGCAGTTGTTTCAGTAAAGATGTTTTTAGCATGTCTCTCTGTTCCTACTTAAAAAAAAAAATATGTTGAACCGATTAGCGTTAACTGCTAGGTGACGTAAACTTATTTTTTAAATTACTCGTTCATTCGATTCCTCTAACCACGACTAGAGATCTGCACTGGCTATTCCAAGGCTTCTTCTTCTTCTTTTTTTTTTTTTATTTAAAAGAAAAACTCTGGGTTAGAAGATTTATCATTATGTTACTGGACTAAAATAAAAGCATGTTGGCTGGGAAAATAAGGGATTGACATGTGACATAACCAGGTGTTCTTTGTATTACCTCTCTACTACAGTACAGATTCAAATTTGCAAATGAACTGAAACCAAATTTGATTTCGTAAAAGGAAATTTAATTTACACTACAAATTTAATTTCCTCGAAATGCATATGTTTGATAGAAATTTTAGACTTGCAGTTTCTCTCTATCCTCCTCGCTTCTACCCAATTGAAAAATTGAAATCTGAGCATTGAAATGAAATCTTGGTCTTTTAATGAGGGCCTAACTAGGTTTTATATAGTTAAATAAATGTAATAGTAATTAGTACCTGTAAGGTTTAAAACACATCGCAGTGGGAGCACGCGATGTGTTTTAAACCTTATATTTTTGCCACCGCGGTGGTGCAGTGGTCTAAGCGCTGGCTTCTGACCATTCGTCCGATATGGGTACGGGTTCGAATCATGGTGAGGTAAAGAAATATGTTGTGTTTGTCTTACGGCACTGGCTCACTCCCTTCCGTGGAACCAGTAGCCCTAAATTAGGGACGGGCGACTGCTTATAGGCCATAGAGTAGCTCCCTGTGGTACTTAACCCCCCCCTCCCCCAATTCTGCGTTTTAGAGGCGACTTGAACTGATGTTACTTCCAGGGCTAGAGTACTTCTCCAGAAGTTGACCGCAAGTCTTTCAGTCACAGGGCCACGGAGAAAACGTTTACCGTTTTCTTTACGGCGGAACCAAAGGGGGCTTGTCTGGTGGAAGGTCAAGTTCTGAGCAGGAGGTCAACTTAAACGATTGGTAGACAAGGCGGAAGTGTTTTGCATGCGACAGAGATAGGAGGGGATTTTTGGATGGTTCTCAAAATGATCTGTGTATAGAAACAGATTTCGACAATGTTATTGATGAATCTGCGAAATTAAAGGTACAAAAAGTAAAGTTCATTTGATTTGTGGACTGTTATTTGTTTTTGTAATATACTCTGAAAAGAAAGTATTTTCATTACCAAAGGCTGTTGTGTTATTTATTAGAGAAAACTGATCCTAATTTGTTTGTAGCCGCCCCTGTGGCGCAGTGGTCTAAGGCGTTGGCCTCTGATCATTCGTCCGTAAGGGGTCCGGGTTCGAATCCCGATCAGGCATGTATGTTGTGTTTGTCTTACAGCACTGGCTCTCTCCCTTCCCTGGAACCAGTGACCCTAAATTAGGGACGGGCGACTGCTTATAGCCCATTGAGTTGCTCACGGTGGTCGTTAAACCTCCAATCAAAAAAAAAAAAAAAAAAATTGTATAAGTATTTTTTTTCGTGGTTTAACTTTTGTTACTTTATGGTAACTGCATTTTAAATTAATATTCTTTTTGCATGTTTAGGCGCGTTTTTAATATTATACAGCATTAATAGCTACAGCAGCGCTATTAATTATCCTTAAGGGGGGTGTACGGTGAAGAAAATCACAAAGTGAAACAAAAGTGAAACACAAACCGAACGCGTTCATTAATTGTAGTTGAAATCAGAACGGGCCGGATTGTAAGTTGAAAGCCTTCAACAGCTTACCGAGTTCAGTGTCATGCAGATCTCTAACCGCACTCTGGTTTTCCATGCGTTTGCGTGCTGTTCTGATGCCAAAAGTTCCTTAAGTTATGTGGTGTAATTTTTTTTATTTTTTTTTTTTTTTTTGTCAGAAAAGCCTAAAATTCTGGAGAGGCGTGCTCCTTAGGATTCGGTGTCACCTTTCTGTTCCCGAAGAGACCAACAAATAAATGATTATTCATGCATCAATCAGATTGTGACTTTGAATTACTCTAGTTTTAGGGTTCACCATGTCACATCATATCAGAAAACAAAGTGTATCGCCTTAGAGCGGGAATCGAACGCATCTCCCGATTTCCATTCGAGCATGCTATCCGTTACACCACCCATTGCTTCGATCGGCGAAGGAGTTGTTCAGATTCATGCTTAACTTCAGTTGCTTGGAACTTTGTTGTCCTGGGTGGTGTGACGGGTAGTATGCTAGAACGAAAACTGGGAGATGGAGGTTCGATTCCCACTTCAGGACGGCGTGATTTTCAAGTTTTCCGATATGATGTAACGCGATGAACAGTAATAGTACAGCAATTCAGAGTTATAATGTGATTGCTGCGTCAGTGATTTTTCCTATGTATTTTTGATGAATGTTTCTTCCTTGATTCAGATCAGATCATATGTAGAGGATTTTAGGAAGGGAGTGTCTGACCCCAGGTCTTAAGCAACCCTTAGAAATAAGAAGCTAGGAGATTAGGGCTAGAGTGCCCGATAGGAAAGTGACACGGAAGCGAAGTAGAAAGGAGGAGGAAGACGCCCTTATTTATTACCGGGGGGGGCATTACCCGTGGTCCGACGGCTTAACGTGCCCATCCGACGCACGGCGGATATTTATTCGATCGAGCGTTCGTACCTGCCTGGGATCGAACCTGAGGTCCTTTCCGTGGCAGTCACGAACGCTGACCACTAGGCCACCAGCGGCATTCTTCCTTGATTCTTCACAAGGCCTTCTTTCAAAGGCGACTGAATAGCTTGTACCGTCTTTTTATAACCGAGGGAGATACTGGGGCATGACATCAGGTTCTGCTCAGTACTGGTATCTGACACTACCAGAATCTACAGTGATCAGGGGCGGATTGGCCCACCGAGATACTGGGACATTTCCCGGTGGACAACTCGAGAACGATCCCCCGGAAAATGTCCCAGTGGACCGTTAGAACGAACGAATATTTGTTTTGGTACCTGTGAAAAATAATCGTTATCTTCATTTGAGCTGTATTTCTGCATGAAAAGTTATTTCCTAAATAAAATAAACTGTTCTTTCTATCTATATGTTGGGCGTTTGCCATGAAATGACAGCAAAATTCTATGTACTTAATACGTGAAGAAAGTTCCACTGGAGTGGTGGGATTAAGCAAACTCTAACTAAGACGCAGGTTGTTTGATTTGGGGCTCAGGGTTGTTAGTATGACCTACCCTCCTTTCGTAGTCTTGAAGGCGACACTAATGCTCAGTTGTCTATCATCCCCAACCACTTATCCAAAGGCTGGCACACAGCACAAATTGATTCTGCCGCGAAAATATCGAAACAACGGTTTATTATTAGTACTGGTTCATGGGTCGAAATAATGGGAAGACTTAACAAGTTAGTAAAATCATGCAATGCATTGATTATGATACGCTTTCCGACATACCAGAAATCATTACTCAAGTTATGAGGAGCCGCCCCGGTGGCACAGTGGTCTAAGGCGCTGGCCTCTGATCATTCGTCCGTAAGGGGTCCGGGTTCGAATCCCGGTCAGGCATGGATGTTGTGTTTGTCTTACGGCACTGGCTCTCTCCCTTCCCTGGAACCAGTGACCCTAAATTAGGGACGGGCGACTGCTTATAGCCCATTGAGTTGCTCACGGTGGTCGTTAAACCTCCAATCAAAAAAAAAAAAAAAAGAAAGTTATGAGGGATAATGGCTGTGGAATAAATCTCGCTCCTGTGCTCTGACCTTTGACCCCATTTCGATGCTATTAAACAGAATTTGTTCAGTATACCTCCGGAACAACATGATAAAGCTTTGTCGCAATCGAAGCATTTTTACGTAAGTTATGACGCATAAGGGCAATGGAGTGGATCCCGCTCCTATGTCCTGACCTCTGACCCCATTTCTCCCATTTTCAATAAGGTTCGTTCCTAGGTGGTCCCCTACCACATGCTAAAATAACATCGAAATACAACCATTTTTACGCAAGTTATGACGATAAGGGCAATGGAATGGATCCCGCTCCTATGCACCTTTGACCCCATTTCCAATAGGGTTCGTTCGCAGGTGGTCCCCTACCACATACTAAAATTTCATCGAAATAGAACCATTTTTACGCGAGTTATCGTGCGGACGGACAGACAGAAACTGACAAAGCTGGAGCATATACGCTTCTTCAATCTATGGATGGAAAGCGTAAAAAAATGCTTCTACTCAAGGAGGTTACTTCATTATCATTGCGCTGTAGACGATCAGTGACCAAATAAATGCAAAAATTAATTGCGTAGGAAAATTGTTATGTGGCATGTGCATCACACGTTTCAACTTTCGGAATGATCTTTATGGTGATTTAGTACGAAATGGGGGTTTCAAGAGACCCGTGATTTTTCTTTTTTTTTTTTTAGTCGAAACCAAATTTTTTTCAATAGGAAAATACTAATCTGTAATCTGGTACAACACCCATTTTTGAACATGGTTTAATACTATATTCAATCACTAGCGTATAGCCTCTCATAGGACGGTTGTTTTTAAGCTTTAAATAAATATTAATATATAGTGATGTTCAATGCTTTTACAAGAAATGAAGATTTATCGATTGATGGAGAAAACTGGAGATAACAGATACGTATGTTTATCTTGGACAGCAGATATCAAGTGAGGGTCACATTGATGAAGAAATTAATCGGCGTACAAAACTTGCCTGGAGAGCTTTTGGAAGAAACAGCATAATTTTCAAGAGCAATATGCCATTATGTCTTAAAAGAAAAGTGTTTGATCAATGCATCCTTCCAGTGCTTACATATGGTGCAGAGACGTGGACCTTAACTAAAAGAGACATACAAAGGCTGCAGACAACTCAAAGATGCATGGAGAGGTGCATGCTTGGTATAACCAGGAGAGATAAGAAGAGGAACTCGTGGATCCAAAAAATGACGAGAGTGGAAGACATCATGATCAGAGTTAAATCCCTGAAATGGCAATGGGCTGGACATACTGCCAGAAGGACAGACCATAGATGGACAGCCGAAATTTTAGATTGGATTCCAAGGGACAGGAAAAGACCCAGAAAAAGACCACATGGGAGATGGGTGGATGAAATTCGTAAATATGCGGGAGTGACATGGAGGAGACTGGCACTAGACAGACCGTTGTGGAGGAAACTTGGGGAGACCTTCGTCCAGCAGTGGATTGATAATGGTTGACAATGATGATGATGATGATGATATAGGGGATGTTGCCCGTCTTATGACAGAGTGAAGTTTTTAATTGAAGCAGATTGAAAACAAATCAAATAAACGCCGGATTTCTGTAAGGAAACATAGTAAAAACTTATATAGTAAGAACTCATTCATGTAAGAAGTAAAAATTATATGCTATTTATCTCCGTTTTTCAGTAGACCTCGCGATAAATAACATTCTGTGTAAAATATTTGTTGTTTAAAAATTTTAGATTAGAGCGTTTTGATAGATCGATATTTTGCAAAATGTGTAATATAATCAGCACTAAACTCGGAAAGTTGTTTTCGTGTAAACTTACCTTAATAACGTTTTCTTTGATTTTTCGCGTGAAATTACTTTTTCTCCGGCACACTTGTTATTCCCTTCACGGCTTGTTTTAGACTGTCCTATTCGACGGTTAGTTTGAAACTTCATACCGAAGTTTTTTCCACAAAATAATGCGACATCTGGTATTAAAAATCGGAACTATCTAAATTCTCGACAATGTACCACTGGGGCGATATCTGCTTTTAGATTCAATCTTGCTCACTTTGACATCTCAAGATTTCAGTTTTTATTGTAGGTTTAGAGCGTATCGATATTTTGCAAAATGTTTAATATAATTAGCACTAAACTCGGAAAGTTAAAATTAAAAAAGTAAAAAATTAACAGACAATTAATTAACGTACAGATTAATATTCGAATTGTGCTAAATTAAATTAATATATTGTACAAACGCAACTTGCCTTGATATTAAGATTTTAACTCGAATTTTGTAGATAGGAAAAACAGAACTCGAGCAATTAATAATCCAATGTTTTTAAATTAGCACGCGATCACCTTGACATCTAAAAGTGATCGCGTGCTATAGCAGGCAATCATTTTGACATCACGAGAGCACACACGAATTGATTGAAAAGTGATGGCGCAACAATGCAGACGTTGCTGTGACGTCAAGCGTTCCATAGAGACAGACAGACAGATCTGGGTGTTTACATTATTAATGAGCGAATTTTTAAAATTCTTTCATCGTTAATTTAGTGTTGAAATCTGTTCATGACTGAATTCGTTTTACAATGTATGCTTCAAGAGTTCCCTTTCGTCAAGGATCTAACAGAATTCTTTTCATGGGGAATTATTGAGATACGCGTGCCCTTATGGGTACGCCTGTTTTTGTAATGGCACGCAAGATGAAAATTCCCGCCATGTTTGGCCGTTCCAATCAGCTTGATGACATTGATGACTCATGTTCGAACCAGCACCGCATTGCAAGCTTCGCTGGAGGTGTTGAGAACAATACTGGTTTCCTTCGTATTGCCTTTGGGATTCTTAATTCCCTCGCTAAGCGCTATCTCATTCCGATGAACAGTGATCTGTTGTAATCATTGTAGAGCTGTTTTACATACAGTGCTAGTGGTAAGGATAACGTGCTTAAGGGGAAGGCGAATTTGGCGTCAGAGAGACACGGGAGAAACTTTTTTAGTGAAAGTAGACGAGGAACAAAAGAAAGTGGTTTTAATCGCATCAAAGATTACCTCTTTTGTTTTTGATTTGTAATTTGGTTTATGCTTACATTAAACCAATTTAAAAAAATAAAAATGGAAGTGGCGGCATGTGGAGCCTAGTTACAATTCGTAATGTGCAGGATCCTAGTACGGAGCGTACAGCATGGGCGCCGACTTTAGGAGGGCAAAGTGAATCTTGCCCCTCCAATAATTTTACGGGGGGGGGCAGTGCCCACCCAATGCTTTTCATCCTGTTTAATTAAATAGTCGCTTTGGTCTCATAAGGTGAACCAAGCTCTACATTATGAAGCCAGAGCGATTTATTTCCAAAAATTAAATAGCAAAATAAGTAAAAACTTTGTTTCCCATATTGCTCATTTGGTAAGAAGCCGGATTTTCAGCCCCGTAATTTGTTTGACATGTTCTCGTGATATGTGGTAAATGTTCAAAACAGTTTTCAAAACAAAATAAATAAAAATACAGAAACCTGTAATCTCTAGCGTCTTTACTTATCTATTTATGTTTTGCGCTTCTTGTTCTTTGCTTGAGTAACCCCTCTAATTTCTGATATTTGTATGTACTTTGGAAATAAAATATTTGTGAATATTTTTATAAAATCAATGGCTGGATTTTATTTTTGAAAATATTAATATTCGTCTAAAGAATATTTCTGTTTCCTTGTTCATTTGCTGATTAATTACAATTGCGTTTTAAAGTATACATCGAATCTTGCAGTTTATCTTTTTGACTTTTTTTTTTTAAAATTTCCTCCTAACAGTGGAAGAGACGTGCCCCTTCCACGTCTGATCTCTTCACGCCTGACTTCCAATAATTTAGTGATGTCGGCGCCCCTGCCGTACAGGGTAATAGACCATAGCATAAACTTGTTAGACCCCCCCCCACACACACACACACATACACACTGGGAAACGGGTATTATGAATACTAGTCTTTTCTCAAAACTAGTGGGCCGCGGGTGGCCTAGTGGACAACGTTCGTGACTGCCGCGGAAAGAACCTCAGGTTCGATCCCAGGCAGGTACGAACGCTCAATCGAATAAATATCCGCCGTGCGTCGGATGGGCACGTTAAGCCGTCGGACCACGGGTACTGTGGCCCCCCGGTAATAAATAAGGGCGTCTTCCTCCCCTTTCTACTTCGCTTCCGTGTCACTTTCCTATCTGGTACTCTAGCCCAAATCTCCTAGCTTCCTATTTCTAAGGGTTGCTTAAGATCTGGGGTCAGACACTCTCTTCCAAAAATCCTCTACATATTAGGAGGAATTCGAATTCGTATTAGGAGAATTCGAATTCGTGCAGAAATAGTCCAAAGTAATCGAGGTAGTTGCCTTCAATGCACGATCTTAAAAAACATACATAAATTAAAGAAAATCTCAAGCCTCCCAACAGCCATTTCACAATGCTTATACTGCCCTCCAGGTGCACGAGTTCCTGAACTTTTTGGTAAACTAAAGACTCATAAACCCGGACACCCATTACGCCCGCTAGTATCTGGATTTGCAGCACCAACCAGACCTATAGAGAAGGCACTAACTAATTTCCTTCAACCATTAGTTACTAATTCACTCTACTCTGTTAAAGGCACAGTACAAGCTATTAACAAGATCAAATCCTTTAATGCAAATAACTCAACCTTTATTATGGCTTCTCTCGATGTCATTTCTTTGTTCCCTAATGTTCCGATTAAAACTGTTCATGACATCATTCAGATAAAACTACTTGAACTAAAATACGAACCAGAAACGATCCAATCCATCATTACAGCCTTAAAACTAGTTCAAAACAGATCATATTTTCAATTCGACAACATTATTTATCGCCAAACTGAGGGCGCCCCAATGGGATCACCACTATCTCCGATTCTAGCGGAAATTCTACTACAGCACATAGAAAATAAAGTGCTACAAGAATATCAACAACCTCCGTGCTTTTACATAAGATATGTTGATGATGTACTTCTCTTCTGGGATCACGAACCAGCTGACCTACGAACTTTTGCTGATCACTTATCATCCCAAATCCCGACCATAAAATTCTCCATTGAACTGGAAAGTGAAGGTAAATTGCCATTCCTGGATTTTATGCTTGAACGAGATGCTGTCACTTGCACTTTGCAACACTCTGTATATAGGAAACCCACTTCGGTGCCTACGTTGATCCCGGCTTCTTCAGCACATCCAAAAAGCTATAAACTCTCCTCAATCTTTTTCCTTCTACGCAGAGCCATCACGCATTCATCTAGTTTCAGCAGACGAAAATGTGAAATTAACAAAATTTTCAACATCACCCTAAACCATGGATTTCCCACCTTTATCATAAAAAAAGCTCTTAAGAAGCTCCACCAAGAAAACTCAACTACTCTCCAAAGGGACCAACAACCTCGTAGATATATAGGTTCCATAGATTATTATCCAACCATAACACCTGTTCTCAAAGCCATTTGCAGAAACTTTCACCTGGATTTTGGAATACGTACTACAAACATTTTCCAGTTAATTAAAAAAGATCGAGACCAGGTAACAAAGCTAAACAAATTTGGCGTTTACAGCATCCCCTTAAAAGTATTGATGATGACACTCCAGATAGTAAATATATAGGATCTACAAAACGTACACTAGCAACAAGACTGAATGAACATAAATACGCCGTAAAGAATGGACTTAAAATTCTGCATTGTCTCGACTCGTTTGCGATGGCCTGCACTATCCAATTTGGAATGATGCTTCCATCATCGTAACACCTAGTGCTGTCTCTACATTGCTGTTCACTGAAAGCCTTGTAATTGCTACTCAGAGACATTTATGCTGCAATGACAATGTTCCAGTATCTGTACCTACATTCTGGAAACTATTTACAGTACCGAATACGAGGCAAACTGAGGACGAAATCACTTAATCTCGATTTCTGCTGTAGTGCTCTTTGTTGTGGCTCCTGATGAGAACAACACAATTTATACCTACTAACCTTCCTTTATTTTTACAATGCAGTATTATATGTATGCCTGCATTCTATTTCCTTTTATTTTCTTTATTCCATGATACATGCCACGTCGTTTGACAATTTGATGCCACGTGACATTGTCATATTCATATCTGATATCTATATTATGTTCACGTAACATTTTATTTAAATTTATTCCTTCTCCTGTATCTGATGATGGGTTCTAGGGAAACCCGAAAGTTCTTATATACAATAAAATCTTTAAATTCCGCCAACGAATTTAAATTTGTATTGTGAGTGACTCTTGTTTTTTAAGATCGTGCATTGAAGGCAACTACCTCGATTACTTTGGGTCCTCTACATATGATCATCATCATCTCAAAACTAGTGTTTCTTAAACTGGGTTCCGCAAAACCCTTGAAAATCTACAAATCTACAGCTTACTATAGTATATAGAAGGAAATTAAGAAAAACATTCTTAGGGATTTTAATAATATATACTGCTTTTGTTTTGCGCAGTCTGAAATTTTTTAAGAAATGCTGCGTCTAAACCTTTTAAATCGTCGCATTTTCTTGGCATGGAGTTTGTGTTTAGTATGAAATTGATTTTGTGGAAATTACCTCCTTGTGCATTATTTACGCAGTTTTTTTTTCTTTTTTTTCTTCAATACGTAGGCAAGGGCGGACTGAGATGAAAAAAAAAAAAATGTCTTGTACTCCATTACAAGAACACTTGTATCTATACGGGAACACCTCGTAAATTTCCTCATGAAAAAAATTCTGTTAGATCCTGCATGAAAGAGAAATGTTGAAATACGATTTGTAAAACGAATTCAGTTGCGAAGAAATTTTAGGAACAATTTAACGGTAAAATAATTTTAAAAATCTTCTCATGATTGAATGTAACATCAAACGAACTTCAAAACGTGGTGTCAGATTACTTTCTTTGAAAAATTTGGTTTTAAAAAAGTAAAAAAAAACAACAACAAACCCTTGAAAACATATCAACATGATCATTTTAAAAGTTGAAATGTGCACAAGCAATAGTCCTACGAAATTAATTTTGACATTTATTTGTACATTGATCACCTACTGCGCCATAGTATTGGTCATGAACGTAGCATAGTTTTCTTATTTGGGAGGGCGAGCCTTGAAATTACGCCCCTTTTGAGTTCAAAAGTTCTTTACTTCCACTCGAATATAATAATAAGCAGTTTTCTCTCTCTCAGACCTTTGTTATAGGAAAGTATTACGATCTTTAAAAAAAAAAAATCACTTCCAGTTTTCGACATAATTTTACTCAAAATTTAAAAATCTGGTGAATGCCCAAGAGCCACTTGTTTTAAATATCAAGTGAAACAAAGTTATGTGAACACCGACAACACAACACATGCAGAAATGCAGAATGTAAACAAACCAGCACAGAACGAATGATGACTAGACAACAATAAGAAAATGTAGTTGAACTACAGACATTGAGTAATTATATTTCATTTTATTCAGAAAACAAAATTTATAAATGCAATATTTATAACTTAAAGTCTACCATAGTTTCGCTGGAAAGTGTAGTACTCTTTACTATAGTTTCCAGCGAAACTATAGTAGACTTTAAGTTATAAATATCGCATTCGTAAACGTTTTCTGAATTAAAAATAAAATAAGATGCTTTCGGAGTAGAGCTTAGAAAAATTCCGTTCAAGGTTAAATGCCCAAAGGAACTTTCGGCGATACAGCACAAATAACTAATTAGCTCTTCATCACTAATTGTTTTACATACCTCCGTCCACTATTTCGAACATTCATCCATATGAGGAGGTCCACAACTTACAGTATAAGTTCTGTGCGCTGGTTAGATGCGCGTAACAGTGCATGCGGGTAACTAAAATATTTACAAAATGAGATGCTGAAGTGTATAACTTTGTTTTTAAGTTAAAATGTTCAGCAAATTTATTCATACTGTTCATTTCTATTTTTTACGCTTCTCAGAGTATGAAATTACGCCCGTGGTATGACCATTCTGTGTAAGGGCGACAAGCTACGGCCCCTGTACTGGTCCCTCCTTTTTGAGTATGTGCTATTTTGCCCCATAAACCAACCAGTACTGGTAAATCCACAGCAAATTTTAATCGGTATAAAATCTTTTTCGAAAATCTGCATTTATTACTATAAATTTGCAAAAATAAATACATTGTTTAGGATGTTGGCCATTTAAAGAGGAAAAGTCTGTTAGCCCCCACCGGATGGATCAACTAGTGCAGACAGTAGAAAGGGTTTCGTTGATTGAAGCCGTGTTCTTATCTTTCGTGCCGAAATTGTGGTAGTCCTAGTTCCGTGGACACTGCTACTACGTCTTTTCTGAAACAGGAAGTAGTTCTCTGCTACGCGCAACATACAAATTACAGCACTACGAAAGATGATAAGAAAGGTCATGAGTCACACTAAGCACTTTGCTGGCCGGAATATACAGATTTTTATAGTTGCGCATCGAATTATCACGTTTGAGCAACTGCCTGTGGATAGAAAGAACAACAGGCACGAGAAGTTTCACCGTCAGTATTTGGCAGTAAAAGAACTAGTTTTAAGGTATGGTAACATCTACCGTAGTATGTCGTGATCCGTCATCGAGCTGTGACTGATGGGTCTGCCCGCTGAAACCACGATGTGCAGAACCTGCAGTGCTATGGGTATTGTGGGAAATCTAGTGCAACAGTGCACACAAGGGTCTTGAAATACGCCGCAAACTAAGAGCTGACTAGGGTCACCACATCTAACGAATATTGCCGTCACATGTCAACCCTACATCTATACTCGCAGCAACGCTGACCTGACTACGATGTGGAATATATACAGTCATTTGCAAAAGTTTGAGATCACCTGCAAATTTATTGAAAATTAAGATTTTCAAAAAAACAACTAATTACTAGTCAGAGATATTTGAAAAAAATGACACCACAGATGAATACTTACATTCTTTAGAACACAAAAAGACCCAAATCAATGCTTTGTGTAGCAACTTTATTTTTTATTTTTTTTTATTTTTTATATATAAAGGACAGAATATGATGTGGCATACCCTCAATAAGGAATTTGCAGTAGTCACTTGAAATGTCTTTGCACCACACGTACTTTATCGCGTCAATCAAAGCTTGGGAATTTGATGGCTGTTTTTCTGTCTTTTAAAATGGTCCACATATTTTCGATAGGGTTAAGGTCGGCACTATTACCGGGCCAGTTGAGCACAGTTATGTTTTTTCCACTGCAGGTAATCACTTACTGTCTTTGATCTATGGCATGGAGCACCATCATGCATAAAGATAGTGCATCTGTGCACTTGCATATGAGTTAACAGCTTCTCACGTAACATTTCCACATAAAAAGGACCAGTCATGGTAGTACCTGTCGGCAAAAAAGATAATGAAGCAGTACCGGATGTTGACATAGCACCCCATATCATCTGACTAGGCGGATATCTCACCGTGCTAACGGTGTATTTTTCATCAAACCTTTTGTCTTTTGGCCCTCGAACACGTGCTTCACGTGATTCAAATTGACGCACAGTTGATTCATCGGGAAAAAGAACTTGGCTCCAATTTTCAGCAGTCCACGATTGATGACGCTTCGCAAACTGGAGTCTCTTCTTTTTCATGACAGAGATTAGTCCAGGTTTATAAGACTTTAATCCAAAATCTTTGCTAAGACGTCGAGAAACAGTACTGATACTACCTATAATATCATACCCTTATGAATGTAGAAAGGCCTTGCTTTTCTTGCACGAACTCCTCGGAGAGCGCATAACTATTCGCCTTATGGTATTATCATCACGTGGTCTTGCTCTCCTTGGATGTCTACATCTTTCTGTCGCTAAATTCACCTGTATCTCGATATTTCATGATCGTATTATGAATTGCAGTCTTGCTCACATTCACCTTTCTGCGTATGTTACGTTCGGAGTATCCTTCATGATATAAAGTCATTACTTGTGCCCTCTCAGTAACACTTAATGACACCTTTTTTGCCCATTTTTCGCTACATAGAAAATACGTACAAAACGGCTCAGCATGAAAACAAAAAGGAAATTGACACTCGCACGCTTTTCCCCAACTCTATCAACAGCTGTCGCTGTAAGGTGATGCAACACTGATAGGAAGTTGAGTAGTACAGACAGTAGCTGACGCAATCGGCAGAAATCTCCTAATACCAACAGGTGGTCTTAAACATTTGCAAATAACTGTATATATAAGATCTCAGTTTCTCTCGATGGCGGTTTTAAAAAATGCTGACATTCGTGTTTTAAGGACGTCATTGTTACTCTTGTTGATCGGCCATGTGCGTTAGAGAAGCTTACCCAGAGGATATTTACTGCGTGTGGGTGGGTAAGCGAAAAGGTAGTCTTTTTGGGGCACTAAGCGTTGCCACTTTCTTGCTGAGGGGGAAATTGCTGACAGGAGGATCAGCGCGAAGTTTCCTTTTGTTCTGCCTCCCGTTACGGTGACGTACCCTCATGGTTTGTGAGATGGTCCCCGACACATTTTGCCCCATTATTGCAGAGAAATACTGAAAAACATGATAGATCTTTTCGGTGAAAAGGCTTTTTTAGTTTTCACAGTGTAAACAGCTTAGATTTGTCCCGAGTATAGTGCAATATACACTGAGTGGCCACTTCATTATGACCACCCCCTCAGTACTTCGTTGGGCCACCTTTTGCCTTTAATACTGCGTCGATTCTTCGTGGCATGGACTCCACGAGATGTTGATAGGTGGTTTGTGGAATCTGAGACCATGCTTGATGAATAGCACTTTCCAGGAGTATGAGATTGCAGGGTTGTGGATCCAGCTGTCTGATGGCTCATTCAACTTCATCCCTCAAATTCTCAATGGGGTTGAGATCTGGAGATTGTGGGGGGCCACCTAAGCAAAGTAAACTCACCGGCATGTTCCTGAAACCAATCCTGTACAATACGAGCACTATGGCAAGACGCATTATCTTGTTGAAAGTAGCCATCGCCATTGGGATAAACCATCCACATGACAGGATGCACTTGGTCCGCAACGATGTTTAGATATGATGTGCCAGTCAGACGTTGATCAACACGAATTAAAGGGCCCAAAGCATGTCAGGAAAACATTTCCCAAACCATAATGTTGGCTTCACCAGCTTGAAGGGTTGTAGCAGTGCATTTGGGGTCCATGCTTTCGTGCTGTTTCCACCAAATTCTCACTCGGCCATCGGCATGGTGCAACTGAAAATGTGATTCATCGGACCACATAATTTGTTTCCAATTATCGACTGTCCAATCCTTGTGCTCCTGTGCGAACTGGAGACATTCTCTCTTGTTAACTGCAGACAGCAAAGGTGTTCGAACAGGCCTTCGGCTGCCATATCCCATTCGATGCAGTGTACGGCGAACAGTGCGTGCAGAGATCATTTGAGGGGATCCTTGATTAAGATTGTCTGTAATTTGCTACACTGTTGCCCTTCTGTTGTCTGTTACCAGTCTGGACACTCTCCGTTCCGCCCGAGCAGTCACTAGTCGATGACGACCACACGTTGCACGTAGAGACCCAGTTTTTTTGGCCGAGAGTCCAGTCTTTAAACACTTTAACAACAGCTGCTCTGGAACATTTCACGAATGCTGCGGTTTCGGTGATACTCGCTCCATGGCTCCGAGCTCCTACAATCATCCCACGTTGAAAGTCAGTCAAATCGCATTTTTTACCCATCTCGTCACCCAAAAATCACTTCTACTCCTGTCGCAAGCACTAAGCTTTCCTATTTTGTACTAGCCTCGCCCTCTGGCGGCAACAGCGTGCAGCCATAGCTCATTTGCTTAAAACTGTCAGGTGGTCATAATAAAGTGGCCACTCAGTGTATCGGTGCACATTTACTGTCCCAGCACAGGATAACCGTCTCTGGAAGCTAGATTCACCAGATGCCGTATATAGGCCATGTATCTTACGGACGAGTCCCGAATCTATTGTAGACGGAATAAAACGTATGTTGGTACGGAATCTTGCACCTAGGAGATTTGCAGAAACGTGCATTGTCGAGTTAGTACATGTGCTAACGAGCATTGTAATGGTGTTGTGATCATCTGCTCAGAAAGATAGCTCTTGCAAGTGTTGGTCATGTTGATTTGCCGTCTAAATTCCGAGTGCAATCTTCTGGCAGCTTGTAGCACAGACAGAGCTTGGGTTCGAATTTTGGGCAAGCCATGGATGTCGTTAATGAAGGCATTCTGGTAAACTCAATCTCACTGCGTTGGAAGCAGTTAACTGTAGCCGTCTGAAAAGCCTGGTGTTGTGTACTTAGCCATGAGCGGTTTGCGTGAGTTACCGATTGTTGGTTTGTAACTCACACAGAACCTCCTCTTTGTATCACCTTATAGTTATGATAAAATGTGGAATACTTTCAATATTCTGACATTTGTAGTTTTCTTATTGCAAGTTTAGAAGCTGTTGTACAAACATTTTAGTGCAATAAAAAGTGTAAGAATTTTTTTCCTGTGTGTATGTAGCACTACTTTTAACTTATTCTTTTCGTGAAACGGATTTTTTTTATCGCACAAATCCTTTTCTTGTGCGTATTTCAACTTCCATAGAAATTACTGACGGCATTGTTGACGTCTGATTACGTACAAAGTATGACGTGTGTGTCTATGCTTCGGGTTCAGTGGCAGTGCAGTCCTCCGCATACTTGTCTACCAAAAATTTGGTCCTGTCGGTAGCAACATGGATTCTCAAAATAATAACGGTAATATGGAACCTGAGCAGTCTTGTATATTGCAGTTGAACTTAAAAGCTTCTGATAATATCCTACCCACGTTCCAGTTGAAGTTAGAAGCTCCTGATAATATCCTACCCTCGTCGCAGTTGAAGTCAGAAGCGTCTGATGACATCCTACCCACGTCTCAGTTGAAGTTAGAAGTTCCTGATAAAATCCTACCTTCGTCGCAATTGAAGTTAGAAGCTCCCGATAACATCCTACCCCCGTCGCAGTTGAAGTTAGAAGCTTCTGATGAAATCCTATATTCGTCTATGGAAGTTTCGGGATATGTGCCGGTAATACATATTCCGGAATATGAGGATGAAAATGTAAGTACGTTTTTTTTATTGTAGTTGCACCCCATTTATCTTATATAATTTACTCCCCTTCCGAAGTTCCAGATGGAAAGTTTTAAAGAAGAGTCGAAGCACTCTAGAGCAATTCTTGAAGTTCTTCGCACGCGTTAAAAGAAAACAAGTTAGTAAAATCATGCAATGCATTGATTATGATACGCTTTCCAATATACTAGAAATCATTACTCAAGTTATGAGGAAAATGGCTGTGGAATAAATCTCACCCCTGTGCCCTGACCTTTGATCCATTTGGATGATATTCAACAGAACTGGTTCAGCATATCTCCGAAATAACATGATAAAGTTTTGTCGCAATCGAAGCAATTTTACGTAAGTTATGATGCATAAGCGCTATGGAATAGATCCCGCTCCTGTGTCCTAACCTTTCACCCCATTTCGCCCATTTTCAATAGGATTCGTCCCCAGACAGGTCCCTACAACATACCAACATTTCATCCAAATCGAAACATTTTTACGTAAGTTATGACACATAATGGTGATGGAAGTGATTCCGCTCCTATGTCCTGACCTTTGACCCCCATTTCGCCAATTTTCAATAGGGTTTGTCCTCAGGGGGTCTCCTACTACATACTAAAATTTAATCGAAATCGAACCTTTTTTACCATAGTTATGACGCATAAGAGCATTGGAATGGATTCCGCTCTTATGTCCTGACCTTTGACCCCATTTCGTTCACTTTCAATAGGGTTCCTTCGAAGGTGTTCCCCTACCACATACTAAAATTTCATCGAAATCGAACGATTTTTACGCAAGTTATCGTGCGGACGAACATACGCACACAACCCGTGACGTAATGAGGCAGATGGGAATCACGACCAACTGCTACCAAGGTATGACGTCATAAAACTTTAATAGGATCCACAATCAACGCGTGACGTAATGAGATAAATGGCATGACCGCGCGCCAACATCTAATGGCGCGACGCCATGACACCACACTACAAACTTGGGAATTCGGGGTGGTTATTTAACCCACTAAACAAATTTTCTTAAAGTCGAGATCAAACTAAATCGATTTCTAGTACCAGAAAACGGTAGGTTAACGACTTTCATCAAAATCCTTAGAGCCGTTTTCAAAATAAAATTTACATACATACAAGAATTACTCCTTTAGGGGGAACGTCAAGTAATTTTGCTTCCTGTACTTCGAATGGAAAAATTTCTGTACACATTTTCTTCCCAATTAATGCGTTCCCAAGGATGAAAATTTGAACATCGATTAACATATCTTCATTTTATAACTTGGAATACTTAATATTTTCTAAAACATAACCATAATTATGCAATCCAACATTTTTTTGTCTGCTGACGTCATGAAAATACAGGTCGCGCCATCTTTTTTCTGGACAATTAATGCGTTCACAAGGATGAAAATTTGAACATCGATTAAAATAGCTTCATTTTATAACTTGGAATACTTGATATTTTCTAAAACATAACCTTAATTATGCAATCCAACATTTGTTTGTCTACTGACGTCATCAAAGTACAGGTCACGCCATCCTTTTTCTGGTTTCAACACCACCAAAGGAAAAGTTATTGATTTGTAATATAATTATGGTTATGTTTTAGAAAATATTAAGTATTCCAAGTTATAATAAAGTTATTTTAATCGATGTTCAAATTTTCATCCTTGGGAACACATCAATTGTGAAGGAAATGTGTACAAAAGTTTTTCCATTGGAAGTATAGGAAGCAAAATTACTTGACGTTCACCTTACTAATATGGGATAAGAGCGATGGAATGGATCGCAATCCTATGTCCTGACCTTTTCCTCCATTTCGTCCACATTCAATAGGGTTCGTCCCCAGGTTGTCCCCTACCACATACTGAAATTTCATCGAAATCGAACCATTTTTACGCAAGTTATGACGCATAAGGGCAATGGAATGCATCCCGCTCTTATGTCCTGACCTTTGACCCCACGTGACCCATTTTGAATAAGATTTGCCCCCAGGCGGTCCCCTACCACATAGTAAAATTTCATTAAAATCGAACCATATTTACGCAAGTTATGACGCATAAGGGCAATGGAAGGATCCCGCTCCTACGTCCTGACTTTTGACCCCATTTGTCCCATTTTCAATAGGGTTCCTCCCCAGTTGGTCCCCTACCACATACTAAAATTTCATCGAAATCGAACCATTTTTACGCCAGTTATCGTGCGGACGGACGGACTGACAAAGCTGGAGCATATACGCTTCTTAAACCTACGGTTGGAAAGCGTAAAAAAGAAAAGTATTTTTTTTAATTGCGTGGACACTTTCTCAGAAAGCACGCGAGTCAACTCTGTCGATGGTCTGCGTCTCAAACCGGGGGTGATTCATTCATAGCCGTTTCTAGAAACTACGGAGGACTTACAAAAAATTCGCTGT
The DNA here is from genome assembly GCA_039090855.1 of Macrothele yani. Classification (NCBI taxonomy): domain Eukaryota; kingdom Metazoa; phylum Arthropoda; class Arachnida; order Araneae; family Macrothelidae; genus Macrothele; species Macrothele yani. The sequence continues at coordinate 50,105,907 of CM077004.1, forward strand.
CTTGATTTTAAGTCGAATGATATGTTTGCTATGCATTTACTTAGGAATACCAGCAATATAAATGTATATAATCGTGAGATTTTTAAGAATTTCTTCAGCGATCGAATAATGGAAGTGCGAAAGTCTCCCAGGGTTTGGCGCACTTAACATTCAGGGTAACCGATGTTAATTAAGAATATAACCAATTAAACATTCGGTCTTTGGCACACTTAACACCTAGGGTTACCGATGTCAAATTAAGAACATAACCAATTATGCATTCGGGGTTTGCAGGTAACGGGCTTTTTCACCGTCCCGCGAATTCGCTGTCGTTTAAATGTCAAATGTAAGGAAGGATATGCTTCGGAGATGTAATGTACACTCGCTGGCTGTAAATAATGAAATGCCCTGGCGAATGAATTGTTCGCATACCAACGCAGAAAAAGAATCCCTTCTTCTTTTATTCTTTTATTAGGTGTACTATTAACAGAGAAGTTTTTTTTTTTAATTTGAAATATTTGTTGTGAGATCAGAACACATAATAAACTAAATTGGCAACTTTCAACATAAATTATTGAAGACACGACTGAGCCTTATTTCTTCTGCAAGGACACGTGTCGGTTAACGTCCGAGTAGTAGCTGCTCTTGTGGCGCAGTGGTCTAAGCGCTGATTTCTGACCACTAAATCCCCCGCCCCGACCCCCTCCCTTAAAATAAAAGATGTGTCCGAATCCGAATTCCGAGTGAGGCATAGATGGTGTGTTAGTCGTACGGCTCTGGTTCTCTTCCTTCTCTGGAGCAGTAGCCCCAAATTAGGAACGGGCGACTATTTATAACCCATTGGGTTTATCAAGGTGGTCGTGACACCCCCTCCCCCCAAAAAAACCAAAACAAACCTACTTCCGAGTAGACCCCTGCAGTCTTTGGCTGCCTTTAGTTTTTATCAGTACGAATGGGCGTTTCATTTGCCATATGCTACTATACTGTTCCCATTATTTCTTAGCAGAACTTTATTTTAAGGGAAGGGGTTGGGGCGGGGGATTTAGTGGATTTGGTATGGACATTCGCTCCGAGTAATTGTCATAAGTAATTTTTTTGCATTAGTTTTGTATATACACTGGTTGTAAGTTTCTTATTCTTGATTTTCGCCTATTAAAAAAAGTCAGATGTATTGATTTATTGCTTACTTGCTTTACTACCCGGCTTTGCCCGGGATTTAGGCTTATTAATTTCATATTCCCTTATATGGCACTGAAAAAATCGGGGAAAAAAATTGATGCTTGCAAGAAAGAAAAAAGCTGATTTCACAAATTCGATCATTACAAATTATTCATTCATTGTGTGATTATTTCAGCACTTGGCCGTACACAACATTTTTGGTTTCTCCTTCATCGGCGACAATATGTAATTTTGTTGGATCCTTTGCTCTTGACATTCCAACACACATCTGTTTAATCAAACGGACCAAAAGCGTTACGGATTATTTAACACGCGTCCAGGAGACACAGCATTTGGAACACTGACTGAACAAACTTCGTTAACAATTTGTTGTCGACGATCAAATGCATCACGTGCTTTCAGTTTCAGATGTCTTTGAGGGGCGAATCTCTGGGATAAAAAAGTTAAAAACGTGTATCTTTGCGAATATTTTATGAAATTGGCTGAAATTTTAATGAACACCATAAATCATTAATTTTGCCTGAATCGGTAAATAACTTTAAATTAGCCGTCACAATTTTATTAACCGTTTCTGCGTATATATTTCTGTTTACCGATGAATTAAAAATTCCATGCCTATTTTAAAAAGTTTTGACCGGATTCCAGTGAAATTTTGAGGGACTCCTGTTATTACCAATTCATGGTGTTGACAAAAATTTCAGCCCTGTTTCGTTAAGATTTCTCAAAGTTCGTTTTTGCATTTTTTTATGCACAGTTCTCAAAGAATCCTGTTAATGAATATGCAGTTAGGTGCTTTCAGATTTGGAACAGATAACGATGACGTTGCAAACGACGCTGACTTTAAACGCATCTTTGCGAATATTTTATGAAACTGGCTGAAATTTTAATTTACACCATAAATCGTTAATATGAACATGACCTCCAAATTTAACCTGAATCGGTAAATAACTTTTTAAATTAGCCGTCAAAATTGTATTAACCGTTTCTGCGTATATATTTCTGTTTACCGATGAATTAAAAATTCCATGCCTATTTTAAAAAGTTTTGACCGGATTCTGGTGAAATTTTGAGGGATTCCTCTTATTACCAATTCATGGTGTTGACAAAAATCTCAGCCCGTTTCGTTAAGATTTCGCAAAGTTCGTTTTTGCATTTTTTTATGCACAGTTCTCAAAGAATAGAAACACCTGTATATGAATGCAGTCATGTGCTTTCAGATTTGGAACAGATAACGATGACGTAGCAAGCGACGCTGACTTTATTGATTAGCTCATTAATTAATTCATAACTCGCGAACGGAACAACGTAGATATCTTAAAATAGTTGCGTTGAACTAGAAATTCCAGTATTAATAAGCTATGCAAATTTCACGATGCCACAGTTCGGCGCTCGAGAGTTTTTGCTGCTTCAGACAAAGACGTTTTGTGTTTTATATATGTTTTTTGCACGTCTTTTGTAAAAAAAGATCGTGCTTATGTTATCGGTTCGTCTGTCCGTCTGTAGACACATCTCTGCAACAAATAGTCCGATTTGAAAAACTCGTTTTGCATTGGTAAGCTTGAAATGTGCAAATGATGATCCTTTATTTCGTTTTTTTTTTTACGATGCAAATTTTGCCGCTAGAGGGCGTAAATACAGATGATGTCGAATTCAAAATACATTTTATTGCATATATTTGCTTCTAAGCATCCGATTGAAAAATTTCTTTTATCTTTAGATTGCATTTATGTCGAAGAGTATTTTAGGTATAGTCACTTTTTCAAGTTACGCATAGATTTTCCGCTAGGGGGCGTAAAAGTAAATTGCGTTTTCCCTGATATCTCTTCTTTTAAAACTCCTATTTGAATTTTTTTTTCTTCAACGGATACAGCTCCTGATGGAAAATCTTTCGCTTATGATTTATAATTTTTGGTAAAGAATACTTTGGCCACCAGGGGGCGTAAGTGTTAATTTTTGCTTTTGATGTATTTTCCCTAAAATCTGAGCTTCTCAAATCTCGATTGAAAGAAATCGTTCGTAGACCGATACTACTCACGTCGACAAACCTTTTCGGAATATTTTCTTCTTAAAATAATGCATGGTTTCTCCGCCAGTTGACGTAGGTGCATATCTTATTTTTGTCATTATCTCTGCTTCTAATGGTCTGATTTGAAAAATTCTTTCTTTATTGGATAGTTTCTAGTATGACATGTTTTCCATATAATTTTGAAGTAATTCATAGATTTTGCGCTAGGGGGCGTAAAGTTAAATTGCGTTTTCCCCGATATCTCTGCTTCTAAAACTTGTAAAATTGAAAAATTCTTTCTGCACGAGATACTGCTCGTGATGGGAAATCCTTTGCGTATAATTTCTAGTTTTTGGCAAAAAATGGTTTGGCCACCAGGGGGCATAAGTCTTAATTTCCGCTTCTGATGTATTTGCAGCAAAATCTGAGCTTCTAAAATCTCGATTGAAAAAAAATCGTTTGTGGACCGATACTACTCTCGTGGACAGACCGTTTAGGAATATTTTCTTAAAATAATGCATGGTTTCTACGCCAGGGGGCTAGATGTATATCGTATTTGTGTCAATATCTCTACTTCTAGGAGTCCGATTTGAAAAATTCCTTCTTTGTTGGATAGTGTTTCTGATGCGAAATGTTTTTCATATAAATTTAAAATTTTCAAGTAAATCATAGACCCGCTAGGGGCGCAAACGTAAATTGTATTTTCCTTGATATTTCAGCTTCTAAACCTCCGATTTGAAAAATTCTTTCTGTATCGCATACAGCTCCTGATGTAAATGTTTTTCATATAATTTCTGATATTTAATAAAGAATGGTTTGGCCACCAGGGAGTATAAGTGTTAATTTCTGCTTCTGGTGTATTTGCAGCAAAATCTGAACTCCTGAAAACTCGACTAAAAATTTGTTTTTTTCTTTTACTGATACCACTCACATCGAAAAACCTTTTGAGAATACCTTAATTGCTAAAATAATACATGGTTTTCCCGCTAGGAGGCGTAGATGCATTTCTTATATTTGTCCATATCTCTGCTTCCAAGAGTCCGATTTGAGAAATTCTTTCTTTGTTGGAGAGCGTTTCCGCTGCCAAATGTTTCTCATATTAATTCAAATTTTTCTTTATTCATAAGTCTGCAACCAGAGGGGCGTAAGTTCACCATTCCGTTTACAGCAGTATCTGCGGGATTAAAAACCCGATTGAAAAACTTCTTTCTTCTGTCAGATACTACTTTTTTCCAGACTGGTTCCATTGACTTTGTATTGTTTTGATAAATTTAATTTGCGTCAGAACGGATTCAAAAGACGTGCAAATTATACCCGAGAACTCGGTGACATCTTTCTCGTTCCGTTTTGCAAGAAACATTTAATAGGCAGGAAGATTAAGAGGAATAAGGGGAACCGGAGAAATGGAAACAATGGTCTGTTCCAAAGCGCATACATCACTTCAATTTCAAATTGCAGATTATTTCGTGTTCATCTTGTAGATATAGCAAAATGATGCGTCAGAAAAATAAACTACGTTTTCGATGTGCTTCTGCGTAATAATAAAAATTGCATAGGTCTGATAGAGGTATTCAGACTTAACATAAATAACATCCCTCCTGCAATTGCAACAGCAGCTGGAATTGTTCGGAGAGTGGTAACCTTCAAAATTTATTACTCACAGGCACCATACTTTTTTTTCATATTATGAGATACTTCTAGCACGTAAATAAGATATTAAAATAATCATTGTCTTTTGCAATACCTATGTATTGCGTCTTACCCATGTATCATGTTACGAGTGAAAGTGCATGTGGATTTGTAATAGTGTGCTGTGAATATTGGTCTCTAGGTTTGTGAGCACTGATGCTTTTTACCACCGTGTTTCGCACACCACGAAGAACACTAACAAGTTTAGCAAATAATCCATTGAATGCCATTTCATTTCCCTTTATAAATCAAAAATTCATCACATTTAAAAAATTTGGCGCATGTAGATTTTTAATGATGCGCATAAATCAGCTTTCCGCCGCCCCGGTGGCGCAGTGGTCTAAGGCGCTGGCCTCTGATCATTCGTCCGTAAGGGGTCCGGGTTCGAATCCCGGTCGGGCATGGATGTTGTGTTTGTCTTACGGCGCTGGCTCTCTCCCTTCCCTGGAACCAGTGACCCTAAATTAGGGACGGGCGACTGCTTATAGCCCATTGAGTTGCTCACGGTGGTCGTTAAACCTCCAACCAAAAAAAAAAAAAAAAAAAAAAAAAAAAATCAGCTTTCCGTTAGGGACTCTAAAGATTGGAATTTTGAGATTTTTGAAGTGACATTATGGCGAAAATAAGGTAAAAATTTCAGCTTGTTTTTTTTTATTCCCATTTGCATTTAAAATTTCCCGCCAGGGGGCATTTCAAATCATGCATATTTTTGGCAGGGTGTTTTAGTAAGACTATATATATTTCAATTAAAAGCTCGTTTTGCACATAACTGCACTTGCTTTTTAATGTTGTGCGAGTTTCTTGTGATCGCTGGATCAAGAAAATTATAGTACTTTAAAATGACATTTCTAAGGGGTCATCTGTATCAAATCAACAAATGAATTAGCCTTTTCAAACTGACCTCTTTCGATTTCCTTGAAATTCGTTGTGATCGTTAGACATGTACATTCGTACTTAAGCATAAATTCCGAATTTCAGCTCTGTCCACTCATGCGGTTTCAATTACACTACTGTTTGTGAAAATTGCAACACCATGAAGGACTGCTGGCATTAGCTTGGAAGTTACAGGATACGTACAACAGGTTGGGATATGCAAATGATTTAAATGTCAGTAAAATGCTCATGCGGTTTCGGAGCAGCGCCCTCTGAACTGTCCAGTCTTGGATGTAAAGAGCTGTATCAAACGAGATGTTGCAATCAGTGAAGAGCTGACATTGAGTCGAAAGCGTGTTCTTGTGTCTCACTATGCCCCGTTGCCGAAGAAGGTCGCATTATGAACACCTGACGGACTTTGAGCGAGGAAGAGCTGGCTCAAACGAGATGTTGCAATCAGTGAAGAGCGGACATTGAGTTGAAAGGGTGTTTCTTGTGTCTCACTATGCCCCGTCGCCGAAATAGGTCGCATTATGAACACCAGACGGACTTTGAGCGAGGAAGGATTCATGGGTATAAAGTGCTGGCTCAAACGTGATGTTGCAATCAGTGAAGAGCCGACATTGAGTCGAAAGGGTGTTACTTGTGTCTCACTATGCCCCGCCGCCGAAAAAGGTTGCATTATGAACACCTGATGGACTTCAAGCGAGGAAGGATTCGTGGGTATAAAGGCTGGCTCAAACGAGATATTGCAATCATTAAAGAGCCGACATTGAATCGAAAGGGTGTTCTTGTGTCTCACTATGCCTCGTCGCTGAAGAAGGTCGCGTTATGAACACCTGACGGACTTTGAGCGTGGAAGGATTCTTGGGTATAAAGAACTGGCTCAAACAAGGTGTTGCAATCAGTGAAGAGCCGACATTGAGTTGAAAGGGTGTTTCTTGAGTCTCGAAAGGGTGTTTCTTGTGTCTCAGATATTTCTGGAAAGAACAGCAATTAGAGAAATACACACTTCCGCGCCCTAGTGGGAAAGCGTTTTTTTACCAAAAATTAGAAATTTTCAAATCGGACATTTAGAAGCAGGGACATCGGAAAATCCTAATTTTACTTTTTATGCCCCTTGCAGAAAAACTGGGCTTTTGTTTATTTTAAAGTAGAGAGTCTTCGTTATAAATGATATTAAGTGGAAGAAAGATGTTTTCAATCGGTTACTTAGAAGCAGTTGTATCAAATAAAATATATTTTGAATTCGAAAACATCTGCGTTTACGCTCTCTAGTGGTGAAGTCATGCATCGGAAAAAACAACAACCGGAAAGCAAATTCTAAAAGAATTTTTCAAATCGGGCTTACAGTTAGAGATACGGTGTTTACAAGGCGGGCTTGACAGACAAAGTGATAACTTAAGTACGTACTTCTTTTTTTCAAAAAAAAAAAAAAAAAAGAAGGAGAGAGAAAGAAATGTTTGAAGTTATCACTTTGTCCGTCCGCCTGTGGACTCCAGTGCTGAGTTCGAGCACAATTTTGAGAACCCGAACCCGAAAACTATGACTAACTTGTTTAGGCATTAAAAAAAAAAAATCTCATCTTCCACTGCAATTAACCTGTCTTTCCTCAACTTCAGAGTGAAGAAGCGACCACTATCTATTTTTCTACAGTATGTATAGTCGCACGATTTTCTTTTGCCATTCGTGCACTCTTGACGAGCATCGGGAGGCCGGGCATCATGATAGATCGGATGACGCTGCAATCAATCTACATGCGTTGTTCAATAGAATTAGCAAGGAGCTGCCTGGACGTAGGGGGAAATTCTGTTGGCGTGCTATCTACTATCTATACTCCGAGTCAACCGAAGAGTGTACCACTATGTAAGGCAAGGAACAGCTACTTCCACTACGAAAAATTGTTCCTAGCTCTTAGAGCGAAAAGCAGCAGAATTATCGCCCTGAGCCAATTTTTATGTATTGTCTGCTCAGCAGAATTCCTTGTTGTCTGCATCACCAGTATATCAGAATTGCTATCTAAAGCAAATTTTTCAAAAGCCAGAGCGGTTTTAGAAATAAATTTATAATAATAACTTCTGATAAATTAAATTTTCAGAAGTTATTCAATCAAGATCCTTGCACTGTTGGCTGCTTCTGTCCAGCTGGGAAATAACTTGGAGAGGGGATAAGGGATGTAGAACTTGTCCCAACATTCGCAACGCAGAGACAATAAATTGACAATCGGGAGAAACTCGAGGAGAGGGGTTACTTAAGCAGGCAGCACCAGAAGAAGTTCGAAACCCCACTACACCCCCATTCCACAGTCTGTATTGCTTGTGTGGTGTGTGGGTGGTCAGTGCGAGAATAATTGCTTGGCGAAAAGGAAACAGCAGGAGTGCATTGTAACATAAATTGATAACATTCTTGCGGTCTCTCTCCAGAGGTCGTGATAAAGGCTTCCCTGCTTTTAACAACAGTAGACTTTTTGGGTGACTTGGAGTATAGTATCTATAGTTCTTGAAGAGGTCTTTCCTTCTCCGCAGAAATCCACTAATGCATGGCCTATGACATTTGTTACCAGACCTCAGAATAAACAGCCTTTCCGAGTCCCTACTTCCACATCAGACCCAGATGCCGAATAATTCTGTTTACCAACTAGAAAGTGTAAGAAGAAAAGTCTCGTGTGTAAAATCATACAAAATTACAAAAAAGGAAAAAAAAAAAAAAAAAAAAGAAAAAAAAAATAGGAATTATCTTTCTCTCTCAGAGGCCGAATCGCAGTAAATATTATGCAGCCCGAGCTCGGTTCAGGCTTAGCCCGTTTCAACACTGTTAAGCACCAAATCTCTAGAACTATTAGTCGAATTTGATGTTGTTGTTTTTTTTTTCGTGTGGTAGCTCGAAATGCGCGAATGATGATCCTTGCGTTCCAGCACTTTTACGATATATAACTTCGGCTCTAGAGGGCGTGAATGTAGATGCTATCGAATTCAAAATGCATTTTATTCCGTATCATTGCTTCTGAATATCCGATTGAAAAAATTTCCTTCGACATCATTTGTAACGAAGATTATTTTGGGTAGAGTTTCTTTTTCAAGCGCTGCATTGTTTTTCCGGTAGAGGGCGTAAAGGTAAATTGCATTTCCACGATATGTCTGCTTCTAAAAGTCCTATTTGAAAACTTCTTTTTTGCGTTGGATACAGTTCCTGGTAAAAAAATATAGTGCGTATAATTTCTACTTTTTTTTTTTTTTTTTGTTGTAAAAAACTCTTGCCACTAGGAGACGTAAGTCTATATTTCTATTTCCGATGTATTTGCAGCATATCGACGTTTCGGAAAATTCGGTAGGAAAAATTCTTTGCAGTCACATGCCGATTACCTCAGAAAACCTTTTGCGCGTATTTTCTGTTTAAAATAATGCACAGTTTTTCCCCCAGGGCGTAGATATATGTATATTATTTTCTCGACATCTGTGCTTCTATCAGGCCGATTTGAAAAATTCTTTCTTTGTCAGACAACGTTTTTTAATGCGGAATGTTTTACATATAATTTCAAATTGTTCTTAACGAACAGGTTTGCCACTAGAGGGCATAAGTTCACATTTCCTTTTACAGCACATTTGCAGCAATATCTGCCTGGCTTAAAAACCCGATTGAAAAATTCCTTTTTCTGTGAGATACTACTAAGAAAGCATTTTGTGTGCATTTCCTGTCCAGCATAAATACATAATTTCTCCTCTAGGCGACACAAATGTTTAATCTGTTTTTCTCAATATCTCTGCTTCTAAAAGTCCGATTTAAAGGTTCTTGCAACATCAGATAGCATTCACTGTGTGGAATATTTTGCAGGTACTCGTGTTTTGTCGTCCACAGTTCTGGCGCAAGTTTGTGGTAGTGTGTATTTCTGTTTGCAATTATATCTTCGCTTCTAAAGACCCTACTGGAAAAATGTAATTTTTACGGTATGTCATTCGCTACATTAAAGACTGGGAACATATCCTGTTTATATAACGCACTATTTTCCCCGCTAGGGTGCGCAAATATATATATATATATATATATTTTCTCACTGTCTGTGCTTCCGAAAGACATGTTTGAAAAATTCTTTTTCCTTAGCATAGCTTTTTCAGTGAAGAATACTTTTCGCATGTTTTCTACTTTTCGTTATTCAAAATTCTTCTGGCCGGGGGGTGTCAACGTATATTTCTATTTAAAAGATTTTATTCGATTCTAAAAATACCTTGAATTCTTGTGTGTGTGTGTGTGTGTGTGTGATATGCTCTACATTATGAAGAGTATTTTGTTCTTTATGTAATACACAGCTTTTGTGCCAGGGGTCGTAAAATTATATCATATTTTCGTCCGTATCTCTTCTTCTAATTGCTCGATTCGAAAATTCCGTTTATGTGCCTATGATGTCTTCCGCTGTTAGAATTTTTTTTGTGTACAATTTGCTAATTTTCGTAGCCCACTTTTCAACCGCTAGTGGAAGTAACTGTTTCTATTTGCGGTTGTTTCATCGTTTGTAGAAATCTGATTTTGTGTGTGTGTGTGTGTGTGTGTGTGTGTGTGTGTGTGTGTGTGTGTGTGAGAGTGAGTGAGAGATGGGTTCCACTCACTATGGATAACTGCGTTCACACTGCGTATTTGAAATTTTCCGCAGCTTTTTCCTTTTTCCTAGGTGGTATAAATGTATTCTCTTTTTCGCTGAATTTGTAGATTTTTTAAAAATCAGTTGTGAATTTTTTTTTTTTTTCGTGTTGGAAATTATTCGAAAGATGTGCTCATTACTGCCAAAAATTCAGTGTTATTTTTCTTGTTTTAAATGCTTAAATAAGGAAAAAAATTCTTCGCATCTTGCGATGATATTTTAAAAAGAAACGTACCCTTTCAAAAGAAAAGGAACATAACACCGTTCAAAAGGAAAGCTTACTTACTGTGCAGCTGGCATAGCCAAGCTGTGGAGTAATTGTCGTCGGGGGATGGAAGTTAACGAGTTTTACATAAAACTGAGTGTTAAGAAAAACCCTTGCGCTCGAAGCTTCTACTGAAAACAGTGTACCACCATGATTTTATATGTAAAACGCTAGAGTTAGACAATAAAGCCGTTCTCATCACTTTGCTAAGTTTCTTCAGCCTGTGTCTCAACGAAGCTCGTAGTTTGGCGTCCACCCAAAAATACTTTGAAGCATGAAGCAATGTAGCCTCCATGATGTACTGTTAGTGGTATTCGTAATTCTGGAGAAGGCAGGCAGCACTGTCCATTCCTTCTTCTGATCTCCCGCATTACTGATTAGATGCAGGGGGTCGCGCTGCCGATCGCATTTTTCACAAGTTGGGGGGGGGGGGAAGAAATCGTTTTCGCGATTGATAAAAACTTTTGACAAAAATATTGATTACCTTTTTTAATGACGTCCGAGCAAAAATAATCTTTAATTTTTATTCGATTTGGTATTGAAAAATGAATTTCGAATGCTAATAAATAACGAGGAACTATCCACCAACCAAGGTTAATAGACAACCTTGCCACCAACTATGTTGAAAATAGTATAATTATACTAGTAATCTGAATTTATTGGCGAGAATATAAATCAGTTTTTGATATGCGAAAATTTGAAAAACTGATTTTTATTCTACGCCGATAAGTTCGGATTACTAGTATAGTTATACTATTTTCTTCGAATGTTACTTTTTTTTTTTTCATTGTTTACATTGCGTGTGAGACAGAAACCGATTACGTAAACAGTGTGACTCAATAGCTGACGTAAGACCTATTACAACACTTTAAATTTTTCTGGTTTTTATAATTCCACTGGAGGGTGAAAAAAATTTGGCGACTTCAGATTACGTTTGGCGAAAAAAAAAGAATGAATTGGGCGAATGGGTTGGCGAAAACTTAAAAAAAGCCAGCCAGAGCAACTGCTGAAATGGAATCTATGTTTTACCAAGGCAAGTTTGGTCGTTTGCTTCGTAGAAGCTTCAGTCCATGGTGTGCAAATTTTTTACCTCATAACTGACGTCATTCGATGTTGGTGCACTCGAATGCATTTTAAATTGCTGTACTGTGTGAATAATTTTGTGAGAGACTGGATTTCAATTAACAGGTTATATTAAAAAAAAAAAAAAAAAAAAGAGAAAGTCACCAAATTCCCTGTGTAACAAGGTCTTGAATAAATCAGCATTTCGCATAATTCTGTTTCCGAAACGTAACGTTTTTTAAGGTACGATGTAATCAGCCGTTGTCAAACACGATATCTTTTTTTTTTTTTAATTTCCTCGTTTTCGGCTGTATCTTTCAAAATTACTAATACGATATAAAAAAAAAAAAAAAAATAGCACCGAATTTGTGAAAGGAAAAGTCAGAAAATGCATCACTGTTAAGCTGTCTGGTGGGAAAAAATGTTTTTTTCGATCTCACTCGGAGAGGCAACAGCAACATCAAGTCCACAGGTGGACAGAGAAAGTGATTTACAAGCATTTGATGTGTAACGCACCTCTTGACTAACGGGTGTAAAAAAAAAAAAAAAAAGACATGCATACAGTACTACTTTATTATTTTGTGGGCACTAATGTCTGCGTGCGTGCGTCAGGCAGCACAATAACGTTGAGAACAACAACGATCCACGTTTTTCAGAATTTCCCTAACGCATTGTTTTCAAGATAAGTAACATAAACGCATATTTATAATTTGCATGTAGTCTTGTCGGCCAAAAAAGAAAAGGAAAACTGTTTTAGTAGCCAGTACCAGTGGCTATGACCAAGACTTCTCATTCATTTTACGCCTTTTATTGGTCAGTTCCCCTGCTAAGTGACATAAATATATATGTATATTTGTGATTGACATTAAATTTTTTTTTTCTTTAAATCACATAAGTGTAATCTTAAGAGTATCTGAATATTTTTAGATGTGCCGGGTTTTCCTGTTAGGTGATATGTGTGTTTGTATTCTGTACCTTATCTCCGTTTCTAGAAAGGAGTGGAAATATTTATATTACGTCATATACCTATTACCATAACCAAGATAATACGTCTATTTCAAGTTTTCTGTACGTAGTTTTTTCTCTGTAGGACGTAAACGTTTTTTATTTGTCCCGTCTCGAATTCAAGAAGCTTTTGGATTTTTTCTTTTTTTGTTTTCTGCTTCGTGTAGTTGTAATCATGTCTAAGATTTTTCACATGTTTTTCGATTTTTCTGATGCGCGAATTTTCTGCTACTTGAGGTTCAGGAATAGGTTTGTGTTTCGCAGAATGTGGTACATAAAAGCGAAATAAATTATTGTTGGAACAGTTAAACAGCCGGTTGGGTACTAAATTTGAGACTTGTGAAAAGACGCGCTGAGTTTCAGTTGGGAATTTGGTGACACCTGTTTAGTGCAACAAGCATTGTTATGTACGTGGGTTGCAATAATTTACGTTGGGCGCCAATTTGTTACGTGGTTAGGCTACGTTTATGTGTCAACTTACAAAGTCTTGCGTGGTTGAAGATAATAAAATAACTGTAAGTAAATAATTCTTTGAAATCCTTTTAAATCTCTCCTAAAGAACTTTATTCTTTTCCTTACTTAAGTGCAGAAGGTTGTGCTCAGCTTTTTGTATCGTTCGTTTCCGCTCCTCTTAAAACTCAGTATTCCTCGCCTAAATCCTCCTGCGGTCATTTCTTCGTTGTGCGGAGAATATCTGCATTCCCTCGGTCAGCTTAAGATGTGCTTCCCCAACACGTTAGGCCTTTCCTGCCCTCGTGCTCCTGCGACTGCTCGCTTACAAATCCTAGAAGTGACTGCCTCAACCCCCCCCTGTTTCTACCAAACTCACCCCTTTGCCTCCACAAAGCCCCATGCGAAAAACACGCCGGCATCGGCTAATACAAAGCATCAAGGTAAAAATTAAGAGGGCTTGCGGTTTTAGTCGGCTGCTTTGAAATAAAGAAGGCAAAGGATCAAACGAGCACAACAATACTAATCCGTCCACAAAATACAAAGGCTCAGACCCTAAAATGAGACAAACTGGCGTCGATGTTTCATAGAGGAGTGACACAGCGAAATTTCTCTCACGCTTCGTGGAAACAAAGGAAAAGGAGCACAAAAGCGAAATAAAAGTTGCGAAATGAGATTTAATACCTATGCCTAAAATTCTAGTAATAAATCTCAGTAAAAAAAATTCTTTGTTTATTTTATCGTGTGCTGCCCCAATGGCCGGGTGGCCTCAGGTGATGTCTTCTGTCCATTCATCCGTGATGGGCGCGGGTTCGAGTCCCCGATGAGGCATGGGTGGTGGTGTGTTTATCTGATGGCGATGTCTCTTCCTTGGAACTAGTGGATTTAAATTTGAGACCGGCTACTGCTTATAACTCAGTTGGTTATAATGGTCATGACACCCGAAAAAAATGGAGGGGAGTCGGTTGCTTACCAAATGATGTGTGTATGATGTGCCAGAATGAAGAAGTTGCTGTGCCGAAATGTGTTGGAATTGTTTCCTCACACTTCTTGAGTGTATGGTATAAAACTGGTTACCCATGTAATGTAATCTAGTAATCACCCAATGATATCTCTTCTTTCGGAGGTCCGTCAGAAGCGAAGAACGATTAGTAGACCGGCGGTTAGTTTCACTGCAATGTCTCAAAGTATTTCAATGAAACAATTTGAAAGAGGAGATGGCCTTAAGAATGCTTTCGAGACAGCGAAACTAAACTTCCGTTCAGAAAATCTTCATTCTTTCCTTTCTACGTAGCGCCAAAGGTCATGCCCTCGATTACGTGTGTAACTGGTTTTATTCCATGCTCTCCTGAATATTGTGGAAACAATTTCAGCCATTTCCTGTGTTAATAAAGCTACAACGGCGACGCGATTGCTTATATTCTTTAGGGAACTTTCCAACCACGTCGTAAAAACTGTGGAAAGGTAGATAACGTTTATAGCTGAAAATTTGTTTTTCATATGGTTAATATTATTTCATGAAAGAAATGAAATAATATCAAATTATCGATAGGTTTCCGTGCTCACGTGATCCTTGGCATTCTGGGAGATCAAGATTTCGTAGGACGAACAAGTAAATGGCTTAGGTAAAAATAAGTGTAGTTATTTCAGCTGTTCACCGTCCTTGAGCCACTGATTTGTGTGTGTGTGTGTGTGTGTGTGTGTGTGTGTGTGCGCGCGCAAATTGTTTTACTGGTTAGATAAAGCCTATAGAAACTGCCGCATCCATTGGCTGACAGATTCAGGTAAGAGTAGAACTGGAAATTTTGGAACTTTAAATTTGGTCAACCAAAATTCTAACAACTCTCTCGTACTAAACCAGTTTAGTACATCTAATGACCATTAACTATGATAAAATTAATGCCTATAAATGATTTAGAACCACTGGTTTTGGACGGAATATTTCATTAGTTGGTCAGCTAGCTCTTTTAGGCTGACCAGCATTAGATCGTTCAATCTGTTCGCATCGTATTATTATACCATATGACGAATGTTTTTTTTTTGTTTTTTTTTTACACCACCGTGAGCAATTCAGTGGGTTATAAGAAGTCCGTCCGTCCCTAATAATTTAGGGCCATTGGTTCCAGGAAAGAGAGAGATCCAGCGCCGTAAGACAAACACAATATCCATACCTCATCGGGATTCGAACCCGGACCCATCTCAGACGAACAGTCAGAAGCCAGCACTTTGACCACTGCACCACCAGGACAACTTAAGACAATAACCATTCATCTTATGGTACGATTAGCTACGATTCCAATATAATCGTATCATTGTTTATTGGACAAATCGTATCATTGTTTATTGGACAAATCGTATCATTGTTTATTGGACAAATCGTATCATTGTTTATTGGACAAATCGTATCATTGTTTATTGGACAAATCGTATCATTGTTTATTGGACAAATCGTATAATTAGATGAAAGGATATTAGGCGAATCGTATCATAAAGCGAATGTGTATTAGGCAAACTGTATACCATAAAACGATTGATCATTAGATGAACGGTTATTGAATTAATATTACTTTAAGACAAATCTTTATTGGAAGAATAGCATCATTCGATGAATTGGTATTAGGACGGTAGCACAAGACGAACTGGTATTGGAATCGTAGCATAAGATTATGGGACTAATCGTACTGTAAGATGAATGGTTATTGAATGTATAGTATCACTGGAAGCAGCGCCAGATAAAGGCACGTTTGTGCCTCCGATGCAAAGTATCACTTCGGCGCCCCTTCATGAAGTTTGGAGAAAATTTACATATTGTTTTCGAATTTAACATATGCGCATTCATTTGGCTGTTCTGCCCCACCATTCCATTTCCAAAAATTTAGAAATAGGGCGTTTTAGTATCTTTCAAGAACTTAGTAACAATTCAAATTGTCACGGGGTAAGTGGTGCTTTCATTCAAATGAAAAAATATTGGATTTAAACTGTCCCTTCTCGTAATATTATTGAGTTTACTGGATTCACCTAATCGGATTAGCGCCTCTGGTGCTTCTGTCACTTTAGAATGCATAGTAAAAATACGTAAGTAATTTTTCAATGCCCTTTGCATTTTATTCATGCGAAAAAAAAAAGGTGCCTCGTGAAATTTTTAGAGAGCGGAATTCCTCCCCACAGTTAACTGCCTCTCCAAGCAGTTGCTTCCTTTGTTTCATGGGAAATTCGACATTGCGCGGGGGTAGGGTGCGGGGGCGGTGCTTCAGGCAAATATACACTGTGTTTCTTTTTCTGAAGAAAAAGAAACAAAGCAAGATAGCCTGTGGCAAAGAGAGAGGCAGGACAAATTGGTCAGTACTGCTTTTGGGTAAAATCCGCTCCTTGTTTTGGGTTATAAAACAAAATAAGGTTATAGAAGCTCCAGAAATATTTTATTTTTCACACGCAGACTGTTCAACATTTAAAATTTTACAAGAGCTGCGTTGTAAAAGTTCCCCTTCTCCTTCTCACGAGAAGGTGCCCCTATCCCTTGTTTACCTCCTGGAGCAAAATTCTTCCCTGACTGGGAGAATAATATAATTATTGACTTATGTCATAGGGCAAATCTGTTTGGAGCTATTATTCCGTGGACAAAAGTACATTGAACGAATCAAGATTGGAGCGGTTGTTACACAAATAGTACCAGTCCTAAAAATAAAAACACCAGGCTGCTGTCTGTGTATTTTCCGTTAATACGCATTTCGGTGTTAGTGTGCAGTGTGCAGATTCTTTGCTTTTTCTTCTTTTGAAACTGTGTCAACTTTCCTTGATATAAGCCCTATAAACTCATCATTAACCATTATCAATCCACTGCTGGACGAAGGTCTCCCTAAGTTTCTTCCACAATGGTCTGTCTTGTGCCAGTCTCCTCCATGTTACTCCCGCATACTTTCGAATTTCATCCACCCATCTCCCATGTGGTCTTCTTCTGGGTCTTTTTTCCTGTCCCTTGGAATCCAGTCTAAAATTTCAGCTGTCCATCTTATGGTCTGTCCTTCTGGCAATATGTCCAGCCCATTGCCATTTCAGGGATTTAACTCTGATCATGATGTCTTCCACTCTTGTCATTTTTCTGATCCACGAGTTCCTCTTCTTATCTCTTCTGGTTACATAAAGCATGCATTTCTCCATGCGGCAGTCTTTGTATTTGTCTTTTAGTTAAGGTCCACGTCTCTGCACCATATATAAGCACTGGAAGGATGCACTGATCAAACACTTTTATTTTAAGACATAATGGCATGTTTCTCTTGAAAATTATACTGTTTCTTCCAAAAGCTCTCCAGGCAAGTTTTATACGCCGATTAATTTCTTCATCAATGTGACCCTCACTCGATATCTGCTGTCCAAGATAAATGTAGGTATTGGCTATCTCCAGCTTTTCCCCATCAATCGATAAATCTTCACTTCTTGTAAAATCATTGTACATCACTTTTGCTTTCTGAAAGTTTTTTTTTTTAAAACCGCTGAACAAGCTCCCACAGTTCATGAAGATTTGATGGAGGGGGTCAGAGCCTCGAACATCTCTCGATGGCATCCCAGATGCATATATATATATAACATACAAAGCAGAAACTACAACAACAACAAAAAATAATAATAATAATAAAAACTCAAACGCCAACAGGCAAAGAGAATAAAAAATAAAACCTGAATGCAGAAAGTGTCGAAAATTTCGAGCCTTGGCTTTATCAAGGACCAGCAAAACTCTGCATTTTCTCACTACCACTAAGACCTAGTTGAAAATGGGTTTCTGCAAAGTCATAGATGCAAGTATAAATCCCCTAGCTTACCACGTGTCAAACATGTCGTTTTCTGGGTGTTCCTAAGTTACATATATTTTTCTTTGTAGTAGGTTATGCCTCGTTTTCTGGGTCTAAAGTTCTAAGCCTTCTCACAATTTTTGTGAGCTCTTTGCCAATGTTTTTCTGGTTTTCGTGGGATATGATGAGTATGGGTTTGGCCAGGAAAGTGATAGATGTATGCAAAAACTTTTGCTTATTTATTTAATTTCCGCACCTTTGAGAGGGGTTATGTAATTTGGATTTTTTTGGGGACTTATACTTGCATCTGTGACTTTGCAGAAACCCATTTTCAACTAGGTCTTTGTAGTAGTGAGAAAATGCAGAGTTTTGCTGGTCCTTGAAAAAGCCAAGGCTCGGCATTTTCGACACTTTCTGCATTCAGGTTTTATTTTTTATTCTCTTTGCCTGTTGGCTTTTGAGTTTTTTGTTTTTATTATCATTATTATTTTTGTTGTAGTTTCTGCTTTGTAGGTTGTTAGTCTTGAGAATTCTTCACTGCCGCTCTTGCCCCCCCCCCCCCGCACCAGCTTGAAGAGTACCCTGCTGGCAAGAAGGATCCATCGCTTCATGTGGTTTGTGCTGTACTTGTATCCTGTCATCTGCATGTACCAACGTGAATCTCGACTCATCAGTCCAGGCAACATTTTCCCACATGTCTAGGTTCCTATGGCGATGTTCCCGCGCTCATGCTAATCTTTGCACCCTGTGATGTGCGGTCAGCAGCGGTACCCTCGTGGGTCGATGACTTCTGTACCCCATAGCGAGGATATGGTTCTGGATGGCGTGGCTGCTTACACGTTTTTGTGCACCAGCGTTAAATTGCCGAGTGATTTCTTGCACTGTGGCCCGTCTATCCGCTGTTACAATGCGAGTTAGCCGACGGTGACCCCGCTCATCCACACGCTGTTGTCCACGGCAGTTGGCCCTTGGAGAGATGGTTTTACCGGATTCGATGTACTCGCGGTGCACCCGTGACACAGTGGCTCATGAAAATCCCAGTGTCTACACGACTTCCGAGATGGAGTGACCCATTCGTCGGGCCCCGACTATTTGCCGACGATGAAATGCGCTTAGATCCTTCGTCTTATCCAAACTGCGTCCGACTCTTACTGATTCCCGTCGCATCACTCCTTATATTGTCGGATCGCTGCATACGTCATGTCGTTTCCGTTTACAGTGCCGCCCACAGCGCCATATTTGCATAACACCAGCTGTCTCTAATTCAATTGCTCTTCAGGGTATATATATAGGCCGTAAACTATATGAGAAAGTCGTGATCCACTAGTGTGATAAATCAGACACGAACTCTGCAGAAAAGGACTGGAGGGTCCGATAATGAATGCGCGAATTTGTCGAATGCTCTTCTCCTTAAAAATAGCGGAAAACTCGGAGAACACACTGGAAGAACGGCAAGGAAATGTATAGTTTGTGTATGCTTTTCCGCGCTGGTAGCGATGATATGATCATTCTTGTTGTGACAAATTCATCAGTGCCGAAAAATCAGTGATTATATATAATAGGCAGTATTTATCAATTAGAATTGACCACAGCCTCAGGCAGAACGTGTGAAAACCACGTTGTTACTCATTTTGCTATCTGAGAGAGACTACTCGCTGAAGAGGAGATAGTGTGTGTCTGAGTGAAAAGTTTCTGAACATTATCGCAATTCCGTGTATATGAGCTGATAGGAAATGCAGCATACATAATGCCGCTCTTCATTGGATACTTATCTTCGAAGTCCATGTGCCACGATTTACACAATGTAGGTGTGAATTAAATGTTGTTCAACGTACGGTTTTGTTTGTTGAAGCAATTGCAGGGACATTTTCTAAAAGGAATTCCTCACAGTAGAACCACTGCCCCCCTTTCCCCCGTGGTTGTAGGTATCTTGCATCGTGGTTTCAGGTTCAAATCCTGGCTGAGATTTGAATGCTCTATTTCCCCTCTCTCTTCTCAGGTCCAATGACCATGCATATATTCTAAACTTAAAGCCAACAAATTTTGAAAATTTCATAAGAAGATATACAAGGTCGAGTAGCATTATTGTGACCACCGGCTAATATCCAGAGCAACCTCCCTATGCAGCGCGGACAGAAGCTAGACGGGCTGGGAGTAACTCAATAAGGTGCTGGAAGGTGTTCACAGGTATGTAGAGCCACGCTGACTGCAGTGCATCTGACAGCTGCTGGAGGGTGCGTGGTGGAGGATCCATAGAGCGAACAACACGATCAAGATGGTCCCACAGATGATCAATCGGGTTTAAGTCTGGGAAATTAGGGGGCTAGGGAAGTACTTTGAAGTCTTCATCGTGCTCTTCCAACCACTCTCGGACATTTCTAGCTGTGTGACGGTCGCATTGCTGTGCTGAAAGATCCCATCCGCCCCAGGGAAGACAATCAGCATGTATGGGTGTACGTGGTTTGCAAGAATGGATTCATAACGAATTCGGTCGATAGTGCCTTCCACAGGTATGAGTGGACCCAGAAAATGCCACGAAAACATTCCCCAGACCATAACGCTGCCCCCATGAGTTCATGTTCTTCCAGCAATGGTTGAAGAGTGTTTGTTCTACGATGCTCCTCGCCTTATACGCCAACGTATATCCGTTCGATGAAGCAGAAAGCGTGATTCATCGGAAAAGGCAATCTTTTTCCAATCAGCGGAGGTCCAATTTTAATACTGCCGTGCAAATGTAAGCCTTTTCTGCCGATGCACCTTCGTTAGCATAAGTGCAGTGACCAACCGTCTGCGTCGGAGCCACATATGCAGCAGGATTCGCTGAACTGTCGCTTTAGGCACACTTCCGGTACCCCCTGGTTCATTCGGCCAGTGAGTTGCTCTACTGTAGCGTGTCGACCTGCCCTCACGCCCCTTCGAAGCCGACGTTCACCTCTCACATCAATGGCACGTGGTCCGCAGTTTTATGTCGCTTATTATCAATGGTGCCATTTCTCCAATCACGATACACTTTAACCACAGCAGCACGTGAACAGTTCACAAACTGCCATGTTTCAGAAATAGTGTCAATCTACCAGAGAACCTTGGCCCGAAAGCCGATAATCATCCCTTTTTGCAAATCTGATAAATCGCTCCTTTTATCCATGACAGCAACGATAATATGTTTTCATGATCATGATCATATGTAGAGGATTTTAGGAAGGGAGTGTCTGAGACCCCAGGTCTTAAACAACCCTTAGAAATAGGAAGCTAGGAGATTTGGGCTAGAGTGCCCGATAGGAAAGTGGCACGGAAGCGAAGTAGAAAGGGGGAGGAAGACGCCCTTATTTATTACCGGGAGGCCAGTACCCGTGGTCCGACGGTTTAACGTGCCCATCCGACGCACGGCGGATATTTAGTGGATCGAGCGTTCGTACCTGCCTGGGATCGAACCTGAGGTCCTTTCTGTGGCAGTCACGAACGTTGCCCACTCGGCCAATATGTTTTCAGATTGCCTGCAGCACACTTTATATACCCTCCAAGCCAGCTCACGACACGTGCCTTCTTTCATTGGCTACTCGCTGTAGACGTCAAAAGTAGGAGGTGGTTACAATAATGTGACTCGACTGTGTATGTTCAAGTTTCTAAGTTTGTAGAATTTTTTTACATTTGTGGTTGCAACCTTAAATGTAAATTGCAAAACAACTGCAAAATAAATATCCCATTTGGACGATATTTATGCTGTTCACTAGAAAGTGAAAGTGGTTCTCTGGGTAGATGGACAATAAATTTTCGTTTTTGTGTAGGCCAATTAGTTATAATCGCTGCAAATCATAGCCGCGGTGGCCGACTGATTTGAGGCGCTGGCCTCTGACTATTCCTTCTAGCAGGACCAGGGTTAGAGTCCCGGATGAGACATCGAAGGTGTGACTGTCTGATGGCGCTGGCTCTGCCCCGACCCCGGAAACAGTGTCTCTACCTAACTGTGGGACAGGCGACTGCTTATAACTCTTAGACTAAGTTGCTCATGGTGGCCGTTGCGTCCTGAAACGAACAAACAAAAATCGTATTGAACTTCATGTGTAGCACAAATCATGCTTCATTTTATTTAAGCTCATCAAAAAGAAAAAAAAAAAGAATCCTTTGTGCAAAATTCTGATGGACTTATAATTCTCATTTTGTCATATTTGTTTTCTGTTGTATGCATAAGAAAAAAATAAAATAAAATGACGAGTAGCAGCTTTTTTAACCTCATTAGTATTTCCGGAAAACACTAATATAACGCGCGACGTTAAATGGCTTGTTAAATCTATAATGTATATTTAGAAATTAAGTCTTAGTATTATTTTAACTTTGTGATGCATGATAATTCTCGTAAACTTAATTTTTTCCGAATCTTTTGATTACTGTTATTTTGTGGAGAAGTGATTGCAAACATGAAAACTTAACTAGTTTTGTTTTCCATGATCACCAAAACAGCTTGGTCTGTTTTGCTTTTCCGTTTTGAAATGTGGAACTGCTCAGAAGCAGTTTATTGGCTCTTGATTTAAATAGTTGAAGGTCGTAATTTTCTGGAAAAATATAACCACAGGTGAATTTCCAAAGTATCGATGTAGCACCCCTGAAGGAGGTGGGGCAAAGTGCTGACAGCTGTTGAGAACAATGCTTGTGATAATAGCAATAAAAGATACATAGGGCAACACCTTTGGGGAAATAGATTGAAAAGAATCATTGGGTACCGGGTCGTTAATTGAACTTATATTTGATTTAGTACAAAAGCAGAAGTTCGCAATTGGTTTGGGTGTACTCCTGGATGTGAGAATAGTACTATGCAGGTGATTAAATTTATACGGATAAAATACTCAAGAGACGCATATAGCGTGTTAAGTCCGTTTATTTTTGTGGTGTAGTTAAGCACAAAGTTTCGCCAAGATTTCGCACTCCACTGGGAGGCTTTTTCAAGGCAATGGTAGACATAAAAATGCAGGGAATTGGAACACGTAAGGAGCAAATATGATTTTTGAAAATTACGTGGGTAACATCACGAGCATATTACACGAATTTTTATCACGCAATTCTACGGTGCGTCGCGATGCGTTTCCATCTTTTAATAACGCATGCCAAACCTTTGGTAGTTCAGTAGAAACTATATCATTGCACGCTAGTTTGCTGGATAGGATTTCGACTGTTTTCCTGATGGCAGTCTCTTTAAAGTTCGTGTAAGGGGCAATTCTTTTAATACTGTTCCACACAGGAGCGGCCGATGAACGCATGACTTCGCTGTCGAGGGCTGTATTCTGCATGCCCTGGTTGACACTTCGCTCGTGTTCTTTACATCTAGTGTCCAAGGATAGCTTTGTCATTCCGATATATTTATTTCCTTGTTGTCAGGATATACCAACGGTATAGCGTACACACTTGCCTTTTCTTTCTTATACTGTCTCTCCTTGATATTATATGTGATAACGGGGTCGGGGACTTCATTGCTATTAATATGCTGTATTTGCATAATAAATTCTTTAACCAATGTGTAAAGCCTGGGACATATGTGATGGATCCTGCGTATCTTATTGTCTTACTAGGTGATTTTGTTATCGCTGACATTATACGATTTCTTACGGTTATACGTATTCTGTTTATGTCATCCTTCTTATATCCAGCCTTTAGACCATTGCTATAAATACGATCAATTTTCTTATTATTTTGGTAGTCGGATTTGCATACGTTATATGCTGTATAGAACCATGCTCTAAACGCAGAAAGTTTGTAATCTTTTATGCAGTGTGAATCAGGAGTTACAAGGTTCGGTACCGCGGTCGGTTTACAATAAACGTGAAAATCGGTTTATAATAAACGTGAAAATCGGTTTATAATAAACGTCAATTACTTGCATTTTTATGTCTAACATTGCCTTTAAAAAGCCTCCCAGTGGAGTGCGAATCTTTGTGCTTACTACACCACAATAATAAACGAAATTAATACGCTATATGCGTCTCTTGAGTATTCACAGTATGGTGTATTTATAATTACGTCTCGGATAAAAAGCATCGTCAGGTAGAAAGAAAAAAAAATCACTTTCAGTTTAATTGCGAGTAATTTAGTTTGTTTTTATTTATTTGTTTGTTCTGAAGCAGATTCTTCTGTGAAAAAACTATGCCTTTGCTAAGCTAGATAAGTTGGAGGAAGAGTTAGACCAAGGGCAGGTATGGAGAAGTGCTCTTTATCAAAACATTTCCTGTCCTGATGTTGAAAAAAGGAGAATTTGAATATAATTTTCTGCTTGCGAAAAGTGACCAGGCTAATTTAGCGGCATGATTTTGTTCTCACCCCAACACACACACGGCTTCAGTATCGCATCTCTAGGAGGCAACAGTGCAATGTGGTATCAGATGTTCATTAGTGCCTTGTGATAACCCAGAGTGTAAAGCTTGAAGAGTAGTATCATCGGAGAAAATGTGGATGGAATTTGATATAATGGAAAAGTCATTGATACACAAAACAAAAGAAGAAGCAGGTGGGATAACCGATTACTGAGGTCCGCCTTCGTTAAAAAATAAATAAATATCAAAAACATGTGCTTTCACAACTTGTTTTCCAGGCAGCTGGAGGATCAGTGACGCGACACAGTTTTTTTTTTTTTTTTCATCCGTGTTAGATTTGCTTTAACCGACTGTTAATTCTGATTTTGTCTAAACCCATACATCAGCGGTTACAATCTGACCGACGGGGATCAAGCGAACTAGCTTTTTTAAGCCTTCTGAGACCATTGGCGCACCCACGGAGGGGGCTTTTGGGGCTTAAGCTCCATCCAAGGGGGATTAAGAGCGACGTACGACACAAATTAAACATTCAAAAATATTATTTTACGTGTTCAAAAAATTACGTAGTGTCTGACATAATGTCTTCTATTAGATGGTGTCTTCTTCCCAAAACCCCAAAGAGATTAAGAGCGACATACGTCACAAATTAAACATTCAAAAAGTTTAAAAAATTGCATAGTGTCTGACATAATGTCTTCTATTACATAGTGTCCTTTTCCCAAAGCCCAAAGAGATTAAAAGCGACCTACGTCACAAATTAAATATTCAAAAATATTATTTCACATGTTCAAAAAATTATATAGTGTCTTCTTCCCAAAGCCCCAAAGAAATTAAGAGCGACGTACGTCATAACCGTATATAAACTATAGGCATATATATATATACAACCCCCTCCAACAAAAATTTTTCTTATACACTGAGTGGCCACTTTATTATGACCACCTGATAGTTTTCAGCAAATGAGCTATGGCTGCACGCTGTTGCCGCCAGAGGGCGAGGCTAGTATAAAAAAAGAAAGCTTAGTGCTTGCAACAGTTGAAGCCGCGGATGGCTTAGTGGTTAGTGTTTCAGACTATCGATGCTGTGTCCCCAGGTTCAAGCCTGGGCTGATCTTTCAGAGATGGTGTGATTTACTAACAATCGCTGAATATCCGCCATGCATCGGACGAGCACGTTAAGTGACGGCCCCCAGGCTGGACCCACTGGTTAAATGGGTATCCTTTCCTATACCCCACCTGAAATTCTCTCACCCCTCTATGTGCAATATCGTACTTGTACGGTGGCGCCATCTACTGTACTCTAATCTCACTACAAACTGTTCTGTCAAAGTCGCTAGACTTGCTCTCATTCCTTCCGTTTCTGTGTCCTGCCCAAAAGGCGATCTCGCTGTAGGTGGCTGGAACCTAAACTCTACTACCTGTGGACGGAAGTCCTACAAGAAAATGACGCTGAGCCCCGACTCCATGGTAGAAGTACTTTTCCTTGCAACAGTTGTAGAAGGGATTTTTGGGTGACGAGATGGGTAAAAAATGCGATTTGACGGACTTTCAACGTGGGATGATTGTAGGAGCTCGGAGCCATGGAGCGAGTATCACCGAAACCGCAGCATTCGTGAAATGTTCCAGAGCAGCTGTTGTTAAAGTGTTTAAAGACTGGACTCTCGGCCAAAAAACTGTGTCTCTACGTGCAACGTGTGGTCGTCATCGACTAGTGACTGCTCGTGCTGAACGGAGAGTGTCCAGACTTGTAACAGACAAAAGAAGGGCAACAGTGTAGCAAATTACAGACAATCTTAATCAAGGATCCCCTCAAATGATCTCTGCACGCACTGTTCGCCGTACACTGCATCGGATGGGATATGGCAGCCGAAGGCCTGTTCGAACACCTTTGCTGTCTGCAGTTAACAAGAGAAAACGTCTCCAGTTCGCACAGGAGCACAAGGATTGGACAGTCGATAATGGGAAACAAATTATGTGGTCCGATGAATCACGTTTTCAGTTTCACCATGCCGATGGCAGAGTGAGAATTTGGCGGAAACAGCACGAAATCATGGACCCCAAATGCATTGCTACAACCATTCAAGCTGGAGGAGGCAACATTATGGTTTGGGGAATGTTTTCCTGGCATGCTTTTGGGCCCTTTAATTCGTGTTGATCAACGTCTGACTGGCACATCGTATCTAAACATCGTTGCGGACCAAGTGCATCCTGTCATGTGGATGGTTTATCCCAATGGCGATGGCTACTTTCAACAAGATAATGCGTCTTGCCATAGTGCTCGTATTGTACAGGATTGGTTTCAGGAACATGCGGGTGAGTTTACTTTGCTTAGGTGGCCTCCACAATCTCCAGATCTCAACCCCATTGAGAATTTGTGGGATAAAGTTGAACGAGCCATCAGACAGCTGAATCCACAACCCTGCAATCTCCCACTCCTGGAAAGTGCTATTCATCAAGCACGGTCTCAGATTCCACAAACCACCTATCAACATCTCGTGGAGTCCATGGCACGAAGAATCGACGCAGTATTAAAGGCAAAAGGTGGCCCAACGAAGTACTGAGGGGGTGGTCATAATAAAGTTGCTACTCAGTGTATAAACTATAATAATATATACAGCCACCCTCCAACAAAAATTCCTGGGTGCGCCACTGTCTGAGACCCGACATAAAACATTTTTTTCCCCCTTTGAACTTCGACCTGAACGAAGCACCACAGTGTAGTAGTAGCAGCAACGTAAAAGGCCTGAACGTTCTGATTGATGATCTCTTAGCCGCAGTTGATCGGCTCCTGAAATAGAATTGAATTGAATCTTCATAGAAACTGTGATTTAAAAAAAAAAAAAAAAACTCATTGGTTTGTAATTTGTCTAAAATGCCATGTGCCCTGCAAATGGAAACAACAGTTTAGAGTTTAGACAATGACAAATTTATAATGCAAGCGATGTGCGAACGCATTTTGTGGAACAGTACCAAAAATTGAGAATTTTTGACATTAGATACGGTAAAAGAATACGTGTTAGTGTTATCTATAATTTATTTGTAAAAGACGCCTTTAGAAAAATAAAGTTAAATAAGAAAGATATTCATTCAAAGCACTTAATAAAGTGGGCACTCAGTGTATTAACTATAACAATATATACAGCCACCCTCCAACAAAATTTCCTGGGTGCGCCACTGTCTGAGACCCGACGTAAAACATTTTTTCCCGCCCCCTTTGAACTTCGATCTGAACGAAGCACCACAGTGTAGTTGATCGGCTGCTGAAACAGAATTGAATCTTCATAGAAACTGTGATTTAAAAAAAATCATTGGTTTGTAATTTGTCTAAAATGCCATGTGCCCTGCAAATGGAAACAACAGTTTAGAGTTTAGACAATGACAAATTTATAATGCAAGCGATGTGCGAACGCATTTTGTGGAACAGTACCAAAAATTGAGAATTTTTGACATTAGATACGGTAAAAGAATACGTGTTAGTGTTATCTAAAATTTATTTGTAAAAGACGCCTTTAGAAAAATAAAGTTAAATAAGAAAGATATTCATTCAAAGCACTTAATTTCCTTTGTTTTGTCATCAGGTGGTTAACGACACAATCTTTTTGTTTTGTGTTTTATATGCTGTTTAAGTTTGTTACTGTGATGGTAAATTGAAACTGGCCTCCCCGATGACCCAGTGACGCTGCCTCCTAACCATTCGTCACAAATGGACCCGGGTTTGAGTGTCGAATGAGGCATGTTCTTATAAAGGCGCTGGTTCTGCCCTTTTTCCTGGAGCAAGTGGCCCCAAATTAGGGACGGGCGACTGTTTTAGTGTTTATATCCCTTAATAGTTGCTTATGGTGGTCGTTAAACCCATAAACCCAGGGAGAGAGTGTTAAAATAATCTTGAAACCTTGTTTATACGTCGACGAGCCATTAAATTACTGTATAACCACCCCTATCCTAGAGAAATGAGCGCGCCTGGAGACCGAACGGTGGTGCAGGTGAAGTTCGCAGAGTAGTACGTATACAACCCGAGGACCCGCTTTCGGTTAGTAGAGTGTTCGGAGTCAGAATGGGAAAAGTTGCCGATTTATCGGAGTTTGATAAAGGACAAATTGGGATGGCACGGCGTCTTGGAACTACGATCTCGGAAACGGCCCGGCTTGTGGGTTGTTCACGTGCCGCTGTAGTGAGTACGTATCAAAAGTGGTGAACAGATGGACAAACGACGAACCGTCGTTTGGCCGTGTGTCGTCCGCAGCTCATTGATGACAAATGAGCTGCGGAGACTGTCGCGCATTTTTCACAGCGACCGCATGGCCACAGTGCGACAAATCACCCGCAGCTACAACAGTGGTGATCAGGGCAATGTGTCACAGCACACAGTTCATGGCAGCCTTTCTGCGTATGGGTCTGCGTAGCCGAAGACCCAGCCGAGTCCCCATGCTCACTGCAGCACGTCATCGCCAACAACGCATGAAATGGGCCCAAGATCATCGAGATTGGACCGTGGATGATTGGGAGAAAGTTGCCTGGTCTGACGAATCAAGATTCCTGGTGTATCGCGTAGACGGCCGAGCGCGGATACGCCGATTACCAACGGAGGCTATGGCAGCAGGATGCACTGTTGGGCGGAAACAAGCCGGCAGCGGCGGCGATGTTATGCTATCGGCGATATTTTCTTGGGATACTTTAGGCCCCATTATCCCAATGGCACAATCCCTAACAGCTGTCAGGCATGTGAACATCGTTGCGGACCAAGTTCACCCATTCATGGCAACTGTGTTCCCTGCTGGTGATGGCCATTACCGACATCATAATGCGCCATGTCACACTGGCAGAATCGTCAAGGAGTGGTTAGAGGAACATGCTGGTGATTTTCTGTTTAATGCCCCCATGGCCTCCAAATTCACCTGACATGAACCCAATCGAATATTTGTGGTTCGACTTGGAAAAGCGGGTTCGTGCTAAATCACCGGCACTCCGAATTGGAGGACCTGCTGTTGACATTATGGTACTAGATACCTCAGGATACCTATCGCCACCTCATTGAATCGATGCCTCACCAAATGGCCGCTGTTTTGCGGGCTAAAGGTAGTCCTGCAGCTTATTAGGTAGGTGGTCATAATTTAAGGGCTCATCGGTGTATGTACTATACAGTAAAACCTATTTCTGACGGAATCTGTATAAAACGTAACTTTTTTTTTGTCCCGAAATGAAAAAAAAAACATGAAAAAAAACCCCTTCTTAATGCGGAAACAAAAATGGCAAGACAGGGGCGACTCCTGACTTTTATGGCGTGTAGGATGTAAAGCTAGGGGAAGAATACATGAAAGTCCTCTTAAAAAATAAATACTGTATGCTAAAGTCGTTTAAACCAAACAACAAAGCAAAATAATTAACAACAATAAAATGAAATATAAACGTATTTTACTGACGGTCGTTATTTGTACTTGAGATTAATTCTGTTCTTCTTGGTGGGAAAGGTATCAGTGACTGCATTATGATAGTTGTGGCAATTTTTCAGCTACTTGAAGAATGCTCTCTTTATGGATATTGGAGCTAATTCATTGAGACGAACTTCAGCTGTTAAATTTCGACTGTAGGTCTTGATACGTTTTAATGCAGGAAAGTTCCTTTCTTTACCAGAGCACAACAGTAAATATACTGAAGGGTAAATTAAAATACAAAATGGAGCAAGTTGAGACTTCAAAAACCCTAGAGGAACACAAACTGTTCGTTTTTCTTATAGAGCTCACTCATTTGAACTCCGCCTTAATCAGTAGACATCATGTTATGTGAGCGGCTCGTACAATGACTCGAGATAAGACGTCCTAAGCACGCCTCAGGATCCCGTTCAATTCTGTGACCTTCTGCCCTGTAAACTCTCGACCCAGCTATCTGTGCATTCAATGGGCGAGAGCTGGGAAGCGAGGACGGTTGCTAGAAATCCTCAGTCTCTGTTAATAGCTTCCACACGTGACCATCATGTGCCGCTTTGTACGCACGTAAACGGTTCGAGGATGATCCCCACTGCAGTTGTGCCTCATTGTCGCTTTTTCTTCTATGTTCATAAAATGAATATTTTCAAATATTTCATTATGAGTGTAATTATCTAAAATTAAAGTGTAGGACGATCCTCACGTCCTACATGGAGGAGTCGCCACTGTGGCAAGAGAGTAAATATAGACCTTGCAACAACGGAAAGTTGCCAGATGTTCCCGTGCCGCCATATATTTGAATTCAGTACAAAACATTTCATGATAAATAAAGTTTTAATGGGGAATTCACACGGAACAAATTTAGTTGAATTTGAAGATAACACAATTACATTTGCCTTGTGTACTGAAACACATTGCAGCACATCCACTGTTTGACAGATAGCGTTCTCGTTGATGGATGCCAAAACCGAAGTCTTCGCAGAAAGCTGTTTCGCACGGGTTTCAACGAGACGCTCCAATTTAATTCTCTAACATTTATTTATTGAGATGAGCATTCACAGCCTTTGTTTGTTTTGCGTTGGTTTGTTTGCCCTTTGCCATGGCACCAAAGAAGAACGCTTTCGATTTGGATAGAAAAGTTAGTTATTGAAATGCGCAAAACTGAAAACGCCAGTGTCACATAAATTCTGTTATTAGCGTGACAAAAAATTCAAATGCTTAAATTTCAATGACTTCCATGAATGGACGTGTGTAAAACGCAAACCTGTTCGAAACGGAAAATAGTTCCAGTCCCTTGGATCTCGTCTTAGACAAGTTTCACTGTATTTAACTTGGAGACCTTCATCCAGCAGTGGATTGATAATGGTTTACTAGCAGCAACGTTTACGTGCATACAAAGCGGCACATGATGGTCATATGTGGAAGCTATGAACAGAGACTGAGGATTTCTATCAACCGTCTTCGCTTCCCAGCTCTCGCCCATTGAATACACAGATAGCTGGGTCGAGGGTATACAGGGCAGAAGGTCACAGAATTGGCGCTGGCTTATGACCATTCGTCCGAGATGGATCCTTGTTCGAATCAGGTGAGACATGGGTGTTTGTTTGCCGTACGGCTTTCGCTCTCTCCCTTCCTTGGTACCAATGACCCTAAATTAGGGACGGCCGACTGCTGCTTATAATCAAAGCTGTCGAGAAAACTCAAGGCCATGGCATTAGAGAGATGAGCTCCCTCTTTTAGTGACGTCACGCGGAAACCAAGCCTTCCTATTGGTTTCCAACGCTATTATTGTATGTGACATCAGACACGCCCCTGACGTATCAGTCTGTGTAACATAAGTGACGTCGCATGCGGAGGCAACTCATCTCTCTAATATCATGGCCTTGTGTTTTCCAGAAGGTCTTGTTATAGCCCATATATAAAAATTAATATATATACACTATCTACTAACAAGTAATTGGACGCCTGTGATAGCAAAGGAAAACGAAGTTTATTCACCTTCAATAGTTAGTGGAGCCTCCACGAGCAGCGATTACAGCTGCGACCCTCCGGGACATACTCTCAACCTACTCTCAACCAGGCGTTGTACGACGGCTATCGGTATTTTCTTCCACTCGGCTTGGAGAAGACAGGTCAGTTCCTTCACTGATTTCGGACGGTGGGGGCACCCCTTAAGTCGACGCTCCAACTCGTCCCAGAGGTGCTCGATAGGGTTAAAGCTGGGCTCTGCGCACGCCAGTCCATTCGATTAACCCCATTGTCACCATACCAAGCCATGGTGGACCTCGCAATATGACAGGTGGCATTGTCATCCTGAAAGTAACATGGGTCCACCCCGCAAAACTGCCACAACGTAGGAAGCGCATGGTCATCCAAAATGATGCAGTAGGTCTCGGCATTCAGTCTACACAGGAATTGCGACCAAGGGTCCCGTGCCATACCAGGAGAAACACCCCCATAGCATAATTCCATCGCCGCCGAACTTCACAGTTGGCACAATACATTCCGGCAGGAGGCGTTCTCCAGGCAGACGCCAAACCAGACCCTGCCATCCGAACGGTAGAGGGTAAACCTTAATTCGTCGCTCCAGGGAACCTGTTTCCACTGTTAAACGGTCCACTGTCGACGTTCTTTGCACCACGTTAGCCGAGCAGCGCTATTGGACTTGGTGATCAAAGGCTTGTGGGCGGCAGCACGTCCATGATAACCGAGCAGATGGGCTTCCTTACGGATGGTATTCATCGAAAGAACACTCCCGGATGCCTGTTGAAACTCTTCGCGGATGTGGCCCATCGATTTGGTGCGGTTCTTCCGAATTTCTCTGACCAGCACCCGTCGGTCTCTAACTCCCAGTTTTGTGGGTCTGCCGGGTCGGGGCACATTCCGACAGTTGCCTCTCATCTTCCACTTGCCAATCACGTAGGCCACCGTCGATTTTGGGTACTTCAACTCGCTGGATATGTCACGTATGGATCGGCCTTTTCTGTGATACCCGACGATTACGCCTTTCTCGAAATCAGAGAGCTCCGAACTGCGTGGCATCTTGCATGCGATTGGTTGCGTTGTGGTTTCCCACACGATATTTAACGGCGGCGGCCGTGACGTGTATCAGGACCGCAGATATCGTCGATTGCAGGGGCGTCCAATTACTTGTTGGTAGATAGTGTATATTCACACACCCACACAAAGCTGTGCAGTTGTGTTTGCGTGCTTATCTGTGATTGCTGTAACTTTGGACTGTTAACAGATAAAGTAAATAGCAGTTTAGTAAAGTAATAGGTTCATTTACAAATAACAAGCAGTGATCTGGGATGCATGCAGCGTCATCGTTGTTCAATGCTTACTGAGAAGTTTGTCTTGACTTTATCCCCGAAACAGCAAACATTATTTTGAGTGCTCCAATGATCTTGACAGTCGACATACATGTGCACGTGTGTGTGTGTGTGTCCTTCGTCGCCAAATGATGGCAGGATATTGCAAGCATATTCTGGTCTCGCAGAAAAATAATTTTGCTAAAATCGTGTAATCAAGGAAATCATAAAATGATGCATTGTTTTTGCATGAAATGCAGGCGGTGTGATGTGAGGAGGATTTTTTTCCTGGTCCTTACGTCATTGTTTGCCCGTGCGACCTCAATTTCAGCGTCTGCTGGTTGAAACGCGGAGCACTTTCACCCAGAGCCAGAGGGAGATTGTTGCCTATCTATTGTCTTTTTTTTTATTAATCTGTGTTGCTGTTCCGCTTCGCCCGTAATAGCTAAGAAACCGCATTTAAGCTGTATTTCCAGCTCTCTACATGCAGATGATAATTGCATTTCGAGAGTCTGTTTGGTCGCCCATTTGTGTATATTAAAAGCGTGCAGTGAAGTTCGAACCTTTTAATGAGTGTATCTGTGCTAAACGTAATCTTGGCTACAAGAAAAATATCAGCAGGTCGTAACAGAAATATAGGTGGAATATCAATTACCGCACCTTTGTATTCTGTAAGCAGTGATTCCCAACTTTTTCTTCATGGAGGACCCCTAAATTGATAAAATGATTTTTTTATAACACGGTTAACCACTACCTAATCTTTAAAAATGTTTGCTGGCCAAAAACAGTTGATAGCGGGGAGTAGAGGCGTAACCGGGAGGAGCGGCAAACACAAGAGAGGGTGCAAAAATCATTGCTTGCAATCTGATTAAAATTGGAATAGAAACTTTTTCACCTGTTTTTAGTACAGTGTTTTCGCCCCCATACTTTGTGTGTTATGTGCCCATTAACAGAATTTGCTTATAAAATTGCTTTGCCAG
This sequence comes from Macrothele yani, assembly GCA_039090855.1. Classification (NCBI taxonomy): domain Eukaryota; kingdom Metazoa; phylum Arthropoda; class Arachnida; order Araneae; family Macrothelidae; genus Macrothele; species Macrothele yani. The sequence goes on from CM077004.1 coordinate 50,139,846, forward strand.
TTTCTGTGGCTTTGGCAGTCTGAATTCGCATTTCTTCCTCAAAATGTTCATTCGTTTTTAGTTGCTCACATTCAGAAATGAAAACGCGTTGCGAAATCAGGATGTCGTTCACACCTCGCTGGTCGTTAAACCCGAAACAAACAACAAATGTCAGACTAAACATGGCACACAATAAAAAACGCATGAATGGAAAAAATAGGATACGTGCTGTGTAGATGTGTCATCTAGGTTTATTCTGGCCGACCCCAAGTAAATCTCCAATTAGTCTAGGACAAGGGTGGCGGACCTATGGCACGCGAAAGAATTTTGTTGGCACACGGTAGGCAGTGCCGGCCCTTCGTTTTTTTTTTTTTTGACTCCAGAAATATATGGCGCTTATCATGATTGGGAAATAAAGTATAATACATACCAATTGCTCCATACCCTCATTCCCCAAAAGGGCTGGGTGATTTTGTGCTTTAAAACGCAATTAAACATCGTCACAAAACTGTTTTGAAATTGTTAGGTACAAAATTTTCTCATGGGTTCAGCAACAGAAGAACAAAAAGATAGTAATTAACGATATTTTGCTACGTGAAATTTCCACGGGCATGCGCGAAAAATATTTTTGCGCGATTATCGACAATTTTGGCACGCGGTCTGAAAAAGGTTTGCCATCCCTGGTGTAGAAAAATTACACGATTTTGACCAAATCTGTAACTAATTCGGAACAAAATGATTTTTGGTACAAATGTTCTACTAGAAGCCGTGATTGACATACAGATTGAGTCCGACGTAATCCGAGTTATGCTACCAGCCACTATCATAAAAAAAAAAAAAAAAAAAAAAATGGAAGACGGGCCATGCTTTTATGCTGTTTTCTGCATTTTTCTCTAAAACTATTCTTCGTACGCATATGATGAAATTAATTTTTTTTGTAGAACTTGAAATTTCGCGTAAAATTGACACCAAGAACGTTAAGATAGGATCAGTAGTAACGTGAGGAGAGGCGGTTTTCCATGAATAGAATAAACGAAAAATCAATTTTTTTCAGTTATATGTTTTTTTCTCGGGCTTTAGTCGCTCCTACGCAAAGTTTGCGGACTATCTTTTCAAAGACTATAATTATATTAGAAATTTGGCGTAAAATGAGATTAAGGACGTTGAGATTGGTACAAAGGTAACATCTGAACAATGGACACTGTGCTTTATTTGTGAAGGGCTGTATGTACTCTTGGAGGGCTGTATGTACTGTTTGTGTTTTAGGAGGGATCCATAGGCGAACGAAAATCAGCAAAACCAGAGAAGGTGAAAAGCAATGCAAATTACATAGAGTAGATAAAGCTGAAGTTCACATGGAGTCATTGGAGTGTAGAGAAATTACACTCGAGAAATCACTTTGAAAGCCATCGAGAAAGCTTAGTCGAGCAAAAGAAAACACAAGTGTCTAATAGACTCAAATCCAATCAAACATTCTAGTTCAAAAACAGCTTGTTTTGCGATGAGAAACTGTGGTATCAAAGAAGAAAAGAAACGAAACTTTGAATACCAAAAGGAGAAAGGAAATAAATTCGGTGCTCCCTTTAACTTTGAAAAAACATGTCATGAAAAGAAAAATGATTGGTATAATCTGCTGAAATCTACAATCTGTGGTGTATTACCAAGATTGTTTTAAGAGAATTTTTCAGACCAGGCAAGTCCAGCCAGAAGAGAGGAGGACCGGAAGTGACCGATTTAAGTTCAGCATTTGAGCGTTTGTATTCTCACACGGAATAATCTGATGAGTGCCAGCTTTTTTTTGTTGTTGTTGTTGTTGTTGTTTTCGAGTGACCTTCTCGAATTAACGGAAGAGAGCGTCCCGTCTAAAAATCGGCTTTAAAAAGCTGATTGGTAAATATGGCAATGATATAATTATTGATGCTTGCACGAAATGCACTGTTGCATGAACTCGTGGATCAGGAAAATGACAAGAGGACATCACGAGCAGACTAGAATCCCTGAAATGGTAATGGGCTGGACATATTGCCAGAACGGACCACAATGGACAACCGAGGTACCAGGGGACAAGAAAAGGCCCAGAAGAAGACAATGTGGGAGATGGGTAAATGAAATTCGAAAGCATGCCGGAGTGACATGGAGAAGACTGGTTCAAGACTGATCGTTGTGGAAAAAACTTGGGGAGACCTTCATCCAACAGTAGATTGATAATGGTTGACGATAATGATGATATGTTGTTAACATATGGCCTACCGGCCCAGAATACTGCGGCCGAGTCCGCACCTGCATGTATGAAATAAGTGATACTTAGATGGTCAAAGCAAATACACTGAGTGATCACTGAATTGTGACCACCTATCTGATACTTCGTAGGTCCTCCTTTCTCCCTCAGTACAGCAACTATCCGACGTGACATCGATTCAATAAGATGCCGGAAGCTTTTGGGAGGTATGGACAATCAATCAAACTGTGTGTAATGCGGACTTCAACACAGGTATGGAGGTGATTGGGAAGGTCTTGTATATCCAGGCGCCTGATATGCCGTTCCTTAGTTTCCCCACAAATGCTCTACGCGGATTGATATCGGGGGAGTTCGGAGGTCAGTCGATATGCTGGAAATCTGCACTGTGTTCCCCAAACCCATTCCTGCACAACATTGGACCTGTGGCTCGGCGCATTGTCATATTGGAAGACACCGTTGCTACTCGGGAAAAAGTGCAACATGGCTGCGTGTAAAGTGTCAGAAAGCAATTCACGATAGTGGGCACCAGTCATACGTTGTTCCACATGCACCAGGGGTTCAAGTTTCCTGTGCAGTTTTGTCTCCGGGTCGTTGTTTGACCATTTTCACATCAGTCCTGATGCACTTTAACTACGGCAGCTATCGAACAACCCACTAGTTCAGCCGTGTTTGGAAAATCGAGACAACCGCTCTCAGAGCTCCCACAATCTGTCCTTCCTCAAAGTCCGATAAATCTTTCCGTTTACCCATCACGCTCCGAATTTTACCACCTATACTGCTTCACTCACTCATTATATATGCTACGTTGGCCGACTAATCGCGCCCCCTCGGAAATCACGAGGTCAACGGACCGTATCCACTTTTGGTAGGGGTAGTCATAATTCAGTGATCACTTGTTGTATTATGCAGTATAAATTTAACAGTTCGGCGATCATCCTGTGTAAAGATTTCTTGCGTGATTGTAAAGCATACTTTCACTAATTTGTGCGTAGTGGGTGATTTTTGCTTTTTATGTCAGCTTACTTAGATTTTCGGGTTTTCTAATTGTCTTTTATTATTATTTTTTTCAATTTTATCTCATGCGCAATTGAATCTCTAAATTAAACCGTGAGAATTTCAGTTGTGTATTGAATGGCACTCGAACCCAGCACGTAGTTATCTGCTGTTATAAAATAATCGCAGGTGTAACAAACTCAGTGATCGATGAGGAGCTATTAAGGCGGTTGCACACCACTGGTGGAAGAGCCTAAGGTTTTGCGAATGGTAGCCAGCTACGATAATTTGCAGTAATTAGTTCGCAGTGCGGGTCGTTAAACTGTAATGAAGAAAAAGTGTCTGAGTGTAATAGGAAGCATTACGGACGATTTGGCTGCATGTTGCCGACAGTTTTGCTTACGATTTGACTGCATGTTGTAGAAAATGTTCGACAGTTTTCCTTTTGAAGTTTGCGTTTCCTGGTTCACTTTCTACAATTTGATATGAGTTCGAATCCCAGATCTAAATACAGTCATTTACAAAAGTTGTAGATCACCTGTCAATTTATTGAAAATTAAGATTTTCAAAGAAACAACTAATTACTAGCCAGAGATATTTGAAAAAATGTCACCACAGATGAATACTTACAAATGTACTTTCTTGAAAAAAACAACAACAAAAAAAAAAAAACAAAAAAAAAAAACAAACAAACCGAAATCAGTAGTTTGTTTGGCCATCTTTGGGGGTTTTTTTTATAACAGACAGAATACGATGTGGCATATTCTCAATGAGAGATTTGCAGTAATCACTTGAAATGTCTTTGCACCACACGTACTTTATCGGGTCAATCAAAGTTTGGGAATATGATCGCTGTTTTTCTGCTACCTTGCCTTTTAAAATGGTCCACACATTTTGGATGGGGTGAAATCTTTAGGGGTCTTGGTTAAGGTCGGCGTCATTACCGGGCCAGTCAAGTACAGTTATGTGTTTTTCCTCTGCAGGTAGTCCTTTATTGTCTTTGATCTGTGGCATGGAGCACCATCACGCATAAAGATTGTGCATCTGTAAACTTGCATACGAGTTAGCAGCTTCTCACGTAGCATTTCCACATTAAAAAAAAAAAAAAAAAAAAAACCAGTCATGGTAGTGCCTGTCGGCAAAAAGGATAATGAAGTAGTACCGAATGTTAACATAACACCCCATATCATCTGACTAGGCTGATATGTCTCATGGTGCTAACGGTGTATTTTTCATAAACCTTTTGCCTTTTAGTTGTCGAACATGTGCTTCACGTGATTCAAATTTTGAGGCACAGTTGTTTCATTGGGATAAAGAACTTGGCTCCAATTTTCAGCATTCCACGATTGATGACTCTTCGCAAACTGGAGTCTCTTCTTTTTCATGACAGAGGTTAGTCTAGGTTTATGTGCAGGTTTATAAGACTTTAATCGAAAATCTTTGCTGAGACGTCGAGAAACAGTGCCGATACTAATATCAGACCCTTTTGAATGTAGAAAGGCCTTGATTTTCTTGCACGAACTCCTCGGATAACGCATAACTATTCGCCTTATGATATTGTCATAACGTGGGGTTCTTTTCTTTGCACGTTCACTTCTCTTTCGGTCGCTAAATTCACCTGTATCTTGATATTTCATGATCGTATTATGAATAGCAGTCTTACTCACATTCACCTTTCTGCTTATGTCACGTTCGGAGTGTACTTCATGATATAAAGTCGCTACTTGTGCCCTTTGAGTAACACTTAATGACGCTTTTATTGCCCATTTTTCGTTATATAGAAAATACGTAGAAAACCTCTCAACATGAAAACTAAAAGCAAACTGACGCTCGCACGCTTCTCACAACTCTATATACAGCTGCCGCTGTAGGATAATGCAACACCGACAGGAAGTTGAGTAATACAGACAGTAGTTGACGCAATCGGTAGAAATCTCCTAATACCAACAGGTGGTCTTGAACTTTTGCAAATGACTAGGTATAGGTGTTGTGTTCGTTCAACGGCTCTGGTTCTTCGATAATCGCTTTGTGACATCACTTTACCTTTAGCTGAACTGAAGAGTTAAATTGAATGGTAATATAACAACAACCGAACAATACAATAAATTTTGCAATCACACAGACACACACGCACGTGGGCATAAAAAATTTAAACCCCCATTTCGAAAGAACTTTGCTGGCGTCATGTTAGCATTATGAATAGTACCTATTCCTATATGCATGATAACTAAGTGATAACAAACAACTTCTCAGTTATGTCATTGGCACCAAAGACATAGGTGGCGCTGCCACCAATGACACCCTCATTTAAAGTACCCGATTTTTCCTGTTAGGAGATCAGGCTGTGTGTAGTCTAGTGGTTACTGCAGCCGCTTGTCAACCTAATGATGCCGATCAAGCTCGCACGGCCCGATTCTCGTAGGGCTTTCATCCACAGGGAAAGTTTAGATGCAACTACCTATGTCCTGCGGATTTTTCATATACGTATCAGAAATGAGAGCTTACAGTATATTGAACCTAGAGGCTCAGATACGACAGAATGTAAACAAGTCAGAGAAAATTAGGAGCGCTGGATTGAAAGTGCGAGTCGAGACTATGACTTCACAACTAACACTACCAGGGAAAGAGAGAGAGAGCAAGGGCGGGGGGTAAGGAACAGATGACCTTATTTGTAACGGGTTGTCCATTACCCCTTGTCCGACGACTTAACGTATTCATCGGACCACATTTTGTGGTTCAGAGCTGCGAACGAACCTGCGACCATCTAGTCGGAAGGCGTCTGCCATAACTACAAAGCCATCCGCAGTCCTGATGGTGGCGAGTTCGAAACCGGTTGCTGTTATAGGGAGTCTTGAATGCTCACTGCACCTCGGAGAGCACGTTAAGCGGGCAGATCCGCGTTAAAAAAACATATGGTCACCTTCTTTACCCCCTCCTTCCCTCCCTAACTGCTTTGCCTCACCTGTCTCGTGACTTTTCTTATCAGGGTTCTCTAGTTGCCTAGATTCAGCACAGCTACTCGACATCCTACGTGTCCAGTTGGAAAAATAATGTGCTGCAGTACACTAATCAGGTGTTGCATGCATCGTGCCACGAAGTCTTACTGCTAGTATATCTCCAACAGTGGGAACATCCCTTTACTGTGGGCATAAATTGCACCAACGTCAGGGTGCCTCATAAATATTGGAAATACTCTGTACCATACTCTGTTACTGTTTCAAATTTGAATCATCCCCTCAGAATGCATTATGGTGTTACAATTTTTTAGTCCGTGGTGTATATGCTAGTGATAAGAGTATTTTATACAACCTACTGATCCGTGTTGACTCCGAATGCCGTCTTAAAATAACATTATACCTTAAAATCATATCTGAAACAATTAATGCAATCAAAATGCTATCTTTCACTGTTTTGGCGTTTCAGCACAGTTATCATGAATTTTTCTTATGCCTTAACCTGTTACACTAGGTTGTGCGGTTTCAGAAAATCCTAGCCACGATCTCGCAAAGCACACGAACGAGCTTTAGATGTGCATGGGGGTGATAGTTAAATAAATAAATAAGGACAAGAAAGTAGATCCATCAATCGGTTTATAGCAAAGTAATATTGACACAATTAGAAAAAATAAAAATAAAAAAATGGATACTTTGAACGGTAATGGGCACCAATCATTGTCATAATTTTCTTTTTGCGTACAAGATCTGTCCCAAAAAACTTTATTTTGTCAAAAAACTATTAGGTTGTAAAGCTTTGTTTGCCCATTCCCAGCCCTTCTATTAATACGACATTCCCCTTTCTAGAAGTCATATTGGATCAATTCCTTTTTGTACCGAATCGATGACGCAATAGTGACATAACTAGACTTAAATATCCGAGGTGGTTTAGAAGAAAAGTAGAGAGGAGGGGAGGGGAGGGGGGGAGATGGGCAACATCAATTCAAAAACAATAGGTACGACATTGTTTTATTAACGGTAAATTTGGAAATGAAATGCAATGTGTGAAATAATTCATTTTATTTCGCAGAACTCAACTACAGAATAAAAAAAAAAAATGCAATTTTAAGAAAGCTGTGAATCTTGGAATGGAAGGATAGATTAGATTTTTTGAAAGGGAGCTAGCGCCACCCTATGCCCTTTAATGACGTCGGCTGTGACGCAGTGTTTTTGTTTACGCTTTCCAGCCGTAGGTTGAAGAAGCGTACATGCTCCAGCTTTTTCCGTCCGTCTGTCTGCACGATAACTCACGTAAAAATGGATCGATTTCGATGAAATTTTAGTATGTGGTAGGGGACATTAGGGGACGAATCCTATTGAAAATGGGTGAAGTGGGGTCAAAGGTCACGCCATAAGAGCGGGATCCATTAAATTGCTCTTATGCGTCATAACTTGGGTAAATATGGTTCGATTTCAATGAAATTTTAGTATGTGGTAGGGGACCACCTGGGGACGAACCCTATTGAAAATGGGGGAAGTGGAGTCAAAGGTCAGGACATAGGATCGGGATCCATTCCATCGTCCGTATCGCACACTATTAAGGTGGACGTCAAGTAATTTTGCTTCCTATATTTCCAATGGAAAACCTTTTGTACACATTTCCTTCACAATTAGTGTGTTCCCAAGGATGGAAATTTGAACATCGATTAAAATAACTTCATACTATAACTTGGAATACTTAACATTTTCTAAAACATAAGCATAATTATATTAAAAAACAATAACGTTTCCTTTGGTGGTGTTGAAACCAGAAAAAAGATGGCGCGACCTGTACTTTGATGACGTCAGTGGACAAATAAATGTTGGATTGCATAATTACGGTTATGGTTTAGAAAATATTAAGTATTCCAAGTTATGAAATAAAGCTATTTTAATCGATGTTCAAATTTTCATTCTTGGGAACGCATTAATTGTGAAGAAAATGTGAAGAGAAGTTTTTCCATTGGAAGTATAGGAAGCAAAATTACTTGACGTCCACCTTAAAGTAGCAATTCTTGTTGTATGTATGTATGTACATTTTATTTTGAAAACGGCTCTAAGAATTTTGATAAAAGTGGTTAACCTACCGTTTCCTGATACTAGAAATCGATTTAGCTTGATCTCGACTTTAGGAGAATTCGTTTAGTGGGTTAAATAACCACCTCGAATTATAACGTTTTTACTGTCATGGCGTCGTTCCATTAATGTTTCCAATGCTTAGAAATCTTATGACGTCACAATCTCGCGTTTGAGAACGTTGGCGCGCGGTCACGCCATCTGTCTCATTACGTCACGCGTTGTGTGTGGATCATATTAAAGTTTTATGACGTCATACTCTTGCTAGCAGATGGTCGCTATTCTCATCTGCTTCATTACGTCACGCGTTGTGTGCGTATGTCCGTCCGCACGATAACTCGCGTAACAATCGTTCGATTTCGATGAAATTTTAGTATCTGGTAGGGTATCACCTGGAAAGGAACCTTATTTAAAGTGGACGAAATGGGGTGAAAGGTCAGTACATAGGAGCGGGATACATTCCATTGCTTTTATGCGTCATAACTAACGTAAAAAAGGTTCGATTTCGATGAAATTTTAGTATGTGGTAGGGGACCACCTGGCCACAAACCCTATTGAAAATGGGCGAAATGGGGTCAAAGGCCAGGACATAGGAGCGGAATCACTTCAATCGCCATTATGCGTCATAACTTACGTAAAAATGCTTCGATTTGGATGAAATGTTAGTATGTTGTAGGGGCCTACCTGGAGACGAATTCTATTGAAAATGGGTGAAATGGGGTCAAAGGTTAGGACACAGGAGCGGGATCTATTCCATAGCCCTTATGCATCATAACTTACGTAAAAATGCTTCGATTGCGATAAAACTTTATCATGTTATTTCGGAGGTATACCGAACCGGTTCTGTTGAATATCATCGATATGGGATCAATGGTCAGGGCACAGGACCGAGTTTATTCCATAGCCATTATTCTCATAACTTGAGTAATGATTTCTGGTATGTTGGAAAGCGTATTATAATCTATGCATTGCAGGATTTTAAAAACTTGTTTTGTAGAAATTTCTGGTCATCAGAAATGGTGATAGTGCTACATTGCATGTCAAGATATGACTACCTCTGCGGTTTGGAGTTTTCTTGAAAACCATTATGAAACGTTAAATTTGAGTGTGTTTTTTTTGTCTTTTAATCGAAAGACGCGCTCATTGTACCTAAGATTTTGACTGCTGAAAATTTATTGGATTTCGTTTTATGAAACCTTCTGGAATATAAATTTGGGATGGTATTATAATTCATTTGCAACGAGAAAACTCATTTGTCATAATAAGTTTCAGCTTTTAAAGCAGCTGTTCAAAATTACCAGTTACAGCGGAATACGCATCCTTTGGCATTTAATGGTGTGATTTGTTCAATACAGTGCTCTATGTTTTTGCAGAAAGATGTATCCATTAACCGTTAATTGCGGAAACCACGTGAAATATCGGTATTTGACTTCAGCAGAAGGACGTGCTTAATTTGCGCTAAAGCAATGAAGTACGTCTACCTAGATTTATTTACGGCACGACGGTACTCTCGATAGTTCTGCTAATAATGATTGTAGACTTCGCATGTGACCCACGTTAAACATTCCGTGTTTCTTCACCTGTCTCTGAAATATAATTCTGGTTGTTGCTGAGTACGCTGTCAGCCCATATGCACGTATATTGGAGAGAGAGGGGAAGGTGTTGCATGTTTTATGCGGTTCCTTATACATTCGTCATATGTTATAGCAAGGGTGTCTACTGGTCATGAAAATCATGAAAGTCACGAATTCAGAAAAGGGTCATGAAAGTTTTGAAAAAGTCACGAATTTTGCTTTGGGGTCATGACTTTCTTTTTATTTTTAACATGTCACGAATTTTGCTTTGGGGTCATGACTTCCTTTTTATTTTTAATATGAGCAATTTAAGCGGTGCGCATTTCAACTTAATTTAGGCACAGTCAAAAGTTACGATGAGTCAGTTTTTTGTTACCAGCAGGTGTTTTGCGTAAAATCAAAATTATTTATATTGTACTTAGTTGGGCGTAACACAAATGTATCCGCTGTAATTAAAAGGATTGTCCTAGTTTTGTACCATTACAAGTACTACAAAACACTTACGTCAAAGTTATCTCCATGTACACCGACCACATGAGACGTAAATATGGTTTTTATATAATAATCCAAGCATCAAAAGAGGGGGGGGGGACTTGTGCACTCTCCCACAAAGAATACTGTTAAAGCAAAAAAAAAAAAAAATTAGGATATACAAATATGTACAAAATTTTAAGACCAATTTGGCAATTTAAACTATGCTGCTCAGAAAGTCATGACATTTCGCACTTATAAATTGTTAAGGAAAGGTGTATTATGAAATCATGTAGCAAATGGTGCGCATTTCAACGTAATTTAGGCACAGTCAAAAGTCATGAGTCAGTATTTTGTTACTAGCAGAAGGCAGAAGGGCACGAGGCGCGTTTTGCGTGAAAAAAAAAAAAAAATGAGGTAGCGGAGTGCACCCCCCCCTCTCTTTAGCATATACCTACAATGTGCGTGTGCGCGCCGGCCTGCGTGCAGACAATGATGATCATTTCAACTTACTTTGGGCACAATCAAAGTACTCGTATGATGAGTCAGTTTTTTGTTACTAGCAGAAGCGTAGGGACACTTTATGTAGAAAAAAAGAGGGGGGGGGGATGTGAAGTCAGTGATGTACCGGAAAAATTTGGGGCCTCCCCGTAAAAAAATATATCTTCGAGGCCCTTTTGTGAAAATCTATCAACTTTCAGTTACTGATATTTTTCTAATTCCATATTATTAACTAGGTTTTTAGATTGTTTTAATAATTCAGATTCTTTGAAATCTACAGGCGTTTTGAGTAAAATTAAAATTATTGTACTTTATTGAGCGTAACACAAATGTATCCGTTGTAATTAAAAGGATTGTCCTAGTTTTTTACCATTGCAAGTAGTACAAAACACTTACGCCAAAGTTAGTCGTATCATGCAAATTTTATTCTTTTAGAGAACTAAGGCCAGTACCTTTGAAATGCCTCACGATCACATACACAAGTCACGTAGCAGCTGTGTGGCAGTGTCTATGGCCTTTCCCGATTTATACGATAATACAGTACATAAGTAAAGAAATAAATAACAATTAAAAATTAAAAATCATTGCACACAAAAAGTTATACTTAAATTATTTACTCTTGAATATGCAAAAAACACACTTTTAATATAATGCCACAATGTTTTTGCACAAAGTAAAATTTTTTTCCTGACTGTTGTAAAAAAAAAAAAAAAAAAAGACACAGGTCTCTTCTTCTTCGTGCCCGCAAAGAACACTTTTGAGTTCTTCGTTTTCTGAAGGACGTGTGGTTACGTGCTGACAATTGTAATACATAACACCTTATCCTAATTGTTACCAAAATTTTATTTATTGAACTATTTTTTTCACATTATTTTAATAAAATACATGTATAGGGACTGTTCTTACAGCTATCAAAGGGGGCTTCAAGTGATCTGGAATAGCTGCTTTCCGTCATTCAGTTCAATAAACTAAAACCGCGAAAATGATTTCCAGAGGCTTCACTTCTTTATTGAAAAATTAAGTACCAAGAATTCCTTTTCTTATTAATACTTCATTCAAAGTTTCCTTTAAAAAATCTTGGCTATTTCTTTAATCAGCTTCATATGCAATTTCCAAAGCAAAACATTTCGCATAATATTTTTCCTTATGTTAGAAGCCCTCTTCTCAGTGAGGCCTCTCCCGCAACTATCAGTACGTCCCTGGGCGGAGTGTCCCCCCTGTTTAATATATACTTACTGTGTGTGTGCATATGCCGCTGCCTTGAATAGGGCTATATACAGTATATCAAGAGAGATAACACTTAAATATGGTCACGAAAATTGTTTATTGGTCATGATATTGCATTTCCCAAATTTTGGTTGACACCCTGTATAGGCAAGATGAAAATTTTACTGGTATCGCATCGCATTATGTGGAATTGCGATGTAATTTCAGATTTGTGTAGCATATTTTTGCTTTGCAAGTTTTAAAGCTACGCAGAAGTGGGCGGTTTTTTGTTTTTTTTAAAATAATGATCACTTTTAGAACATGCTTTTTACTGCTGATCAAAACGAGCCTGCACATTATTGAATTTAATCTCTCAGTTGTGCGATAGTAGGTTCCAAATAAAAATAAAAGGTGCCAGCCGCGCCCTCAGTCGTCAACATCTTGAAAGTATATCCAACCTCAAATAAAAGTGGAAAGAGTGTTCTGAACAATGAATCGTGTGAAAACTGATTTCAGAAACAGAATGAACACAGACACTTAATCTTAACCTTCCGAGTTTTTTTTCCCCCCATTCTCTTCTACTTTTTCTTCTCTTTCTCTCTCTCTTCATTTTTTTCTTTTTCATGGCGGCTATGCACTAATCCGTAAATCGCTTGTTTACGTAATTACCTAAACCACATCAGAAATTGCCAGTGAAGTGGGTACCAGACAATATTTATATGTACCCCCCCCTCCCCCTACCTGCTGGAGTCGATAACTCCTCGGCCGGTCTTCGGAGCGCCAGCCACTCCCTTTTTTTTTTTTTTTTTCCCCAGGACTGCACCACTGCATTCCACCCGCTGATTTTTGATTTATTCGTTTGAGGTCAAAATGTTCTCGAGATAAGTAGTGATCATTAATTTACATCGTGTTTTTAATTAACGAACATTAGAAATATTATGCCGTAAGAATATTCGTATGATTCGTGACTTAATATTCATAAAAATTGCTCTTGTGGCGTAGCTAATCGTCCGAGTTGGGGCCGGGTTCCAGTCACAGATGAGGCCTGGATGATGTGCTTGTCCAGTGACGCTGGTTTGGTTCCTTCCCTGGAGCCAGTGACCCTAAATTAGCGATGGACGACTCCTTATCGGTAAGATGCCAACAGGAACAAAGCCCCTTTGGAAACAAAGGATTTTGGTTGAGATCTTTTAACTCCGAACTCCATCCCGGTCACTGAGTAGTCAGAAGAGCGGGCTTCTGGCTATTCAAGTTGGGTTCCCACCCTGGATGAAGCATAGCTGGTGTGTTTGTGCTATTACGCTGACTGAACCTCTTCCATAGAACCAGTGTCCATAAATTGTGGACGGACAACTGCTTGTAACATTTTTTTGTTTGTTTGAGAGTTTAACGACCACCGTGAGCAACTCAATGGGCTATATGTAGTCGTCCGTCCCTAATTTAGGGTAACTGTTTCCAAGGAAGTAAGACAGCCAGTGCCGTAAGACAAACACAACATCCATGATGCCTCACTGGGATTTGAACACGGAACCACTTGGACGAACGGTCATAAGTCAGTGCGCAGACTACTGCGCCACTGGGGCTGCGCTTATAATCTTAAATGCTTTCGGTGATCGTTTATCCTCCAAACAAACAGACAAATAAACAAAATCCATATAAGCATTACATTTTTACAATGACCTCATCATTTAAGAAATGTTACTAAATTAAGTGGTGTTTGTTGCTGACAAGTATTTTTTGTTGCTGTTATTGAAAATAATTCATGATGTGTGAGTGACATCTGATGCTGATTGTATCAAGAAGATGTCGCTTAGTGTAATGTTCTTGGACAAAAATAATCACTTAGCTATTTCTTTCTTTCTCTTGAGAAATCATGTTTGAACTGCCACAGTAGCAAGTGCAGTATCGTCACAAGTCGAAAAAAATTATTACAAGAAATGTATAGATCTATTCCTGGATAGGAATGGTCGTCACTACGAGGAGACATCAGATGCTACTACTAATGTAGATCTGAAGTTTGTTCAGATTCCTGAGCTTCATTTGCTTGGAAATTTGTTGTACTGGGTGATATAACAGTGGCATGATGCGGGTTCGATTCCCTCTTCAGGATTATGCAATTTTCAGGTTTGGCGAGAAGATGGCTACGTCTGAGTAGTTCAATATACGGCACTTTGCATATTTTTAAAATGTTCGACATTCGTCTTTTTTTATGCGTGGTTTGAAAATTTCTCAACCGCACCGTATAAGGAAATGTTGGCGAACACTGAAACTCCTCCAGCTTGGTGGTCTGAGAAGCTGGCTTTTAACCTTTCGTCCCATACGGGCCCGAGTGAGGCATGGGGAGGGGGGGGGGGATCTTATGGCTCTGGTTCTCTCCTTTCCCTAGAACCAGTGGCTCTACATTAGTGACGCCGCGATTTCTTATCGCCTTAGAGTTGCCCGTGGCGGTCATTAAACCCCGAAACAACAGCAATGCAACTGAAACTGCTCGTGTGGATTGATTGCAATTTTCTTTCATTATTTGACCATTTTGTTAAAATGTGGATGTAAGTTATCTAGCAGGTTGCCCTCCCATATGCTAGCCCATATGCGTAGCGTTGAGGGGGGGGGGGCACGTGCCCCAACTTTAGGAAATTTAAATGCGAGGGCAAACCTGCGACGGGGCAGCAAATATGAATGGAAGGTTTAATGGAGCAGCTACGAAGTTCGAATGGGGAAAAACCAAGAGATTTGCGCGGGCTCTCACACAAACACAGTCACTATTATGCTCACCTTTTAGATTTGGCTGTGATTTCAAAATACTACCTATGTAGAGAACTCATTATGTACCATTATTCTTGTCAGCAAAAAATTGTAATATTTAAAAGAATTTGGAAAAAAAAAAAAATAGATAGAGGGCTTTATTTTCGGAAAACTTAGAATCTCTTATCGAAAATTCGCTGGACTGCATTATTGTTCACTACCAGCAGTGATTATGTATGTATGCATTTATTTGTTATGAGCTTAAAAAACCCACATTTTGTGACATTTACGGAAAAACTGTTTCCAAGAATGGCCTCCTCCAAAAGGAAAACACCTGTGAAGTTTTTCGTGCCCTACCCCAATGTTCGGGCCACACCACGCCTGTGCTCCCCCCCCCTCCGCCCCGTTTTTTAAGGCTTGTTAAAACCGAATTTTTCGTCTAATGATTTTCATATATCGCAAATTTTTTTCCAGCTGTTTATGCCAGAAGAAATTATCAAAGCTTACAAGTATAAAGGCAAAGTCTTTATACTTGTAAGCTATAGTCTCAAGGAAGTCGTGGGTGGCAGCTTCTAGCTGTTTTGTGTGAACAGATAATTGAAGCTTCTGTTTTTTTGTAATTGCTGCGGGTTCATGGAACATATTGATATATAGTTCCAAAAATTTTCATGTCAGATGTACGGGATGTGGAAACATTCTGATCTAATTGCTTATAGTAAAAGAAGAAAGAGATGCTGCCGAATTTTGGGTCGAAATGTCAAAGTTAAAAAAAAAGAAAAATTGACTTTTGTACCATCCAGCGGAAAAAATTCCGTCACTTAAAAGTGCAGAGGAAACTGTTGTGTAATCCAGTGCAAAAAGTATTTTCAGGATTAATCTTGGGAAGCACATATTTCAAATGCAAATGTATTGTTATACCTTATGGCGAGAAAATAAGGCATTGCAAAAATCAATAGTCGCATAGACAACGTTGATCGCGATTAGGGCTAACTAATGTTAAAAGAACTTGTCCAATCTGGCATGCAGCGGCTGACACGTTGTCGAGCTAGAAATCAAATTTTACGCAGTTTATCGCAAAATTTTTGCATTGGAAAACTTGGAAAAGGTATGGAAAGTCGTGCTCATGGAATTGCTATCAGACACAAAATTTTCCAAATGGGACTTTTAGAAGCGCAGAAGATCTAGTTCGAAATGTTGATGTGTAACAAGGCATCTCCTAACAGGAAAACAGGTACTTTAAAATACATAGTATGTGGATTATACACTGAAGAGCAATTGAATTAGAGACAGCTGGCGTTATGCAAATGTGGCGCTGTGGGTGGCCCTGTAAACGGAAACGACATGACGTATGCAGCGATCCGACAATATAAGGAGTGATGCGACGGGAATCAGTAGGAGTCGGACGCAGTATGGGTAAGACGAAGGATCTAAGCGCATTTGATCGTGGGCAAATTGTCGGGGCCCGACGAATGGGTCACTCCATCTCGGAAGTCGTGTAGGCACTGGGATTTTTACGAGCCACTGTGTCACGGGTGAACCGTGAGTACAGTACATCGAATCCGGTAAAACCATCCCTGCAAGGGCCAACTGCCGTGGACAACAGCGTGTGGATGAGCGGGGTCATCGTCGGCTAGCTCGCATTGTAACAGCGGATAGACGGGCCACAGTGCAATAAATCACTCGGCAATTTAACGCTGGTGCACAAAAACGTGTAAGCAACCACACCATCCAGAACCATCTCCTCGCTATGGGGTACAGAAGCCATCGTCCCACGAGGGTACCGCTGCTGACCGCACATCACAGGGTGCAAAGATTAGCATGAGCGCGGGAACATCGCCACTGGACCCTAGACATGTAGAAAATGTTACCTGGACTGATGAGTCGAGATTCACGTTGGTACATGCGGATGGCAGGATACGAGTACGGCGTAAACCACATGAAGCGATGGATCCTTCTTGCCAGCAGGGTACTCTTCAAGCTGGTGGGGGTGGCATTCTCGTCTGAGGACTGTTTACGTGGACTGAAATGGGACTCCTGGTACGTTTGACATCGTCCCTCACAGGTCAGTGTTACCAGGATATCCTGGACGGCCATTTGCTCCCGTTTGTGAGTCTTCAACATCCCACTGGGGACCTCATCCTGCAACAAGACAATGCAGCTCCCGAATTGTATCCGAATGGTTGGATGAACACTCCACCAACGTGACCTCGCTTCCTTGGCCAGTTAGGTCACCTGACCTCAATCCCATCGAGCACATTTGGGATGCCATCATCAAATCTTCGTGAACTGTGGGAGCTTGTTCAGTGGTCGTGGATCCGTATGGCTTCCCAACGCTTCCGGTGTCTTGTCGAGTCCATGCCGCGACGAATCGCCGCCGTCATCAGGGCGAAAGGTAGGTGGTGCTACACGTTACTAGACAGGTATATCTAATTCAATTGCTCTTCAGTGTTTCTTATATGGCTAAACCATCCGCTGTTAATGGAATTCTTTCGAAGCGACTCACACCGTGGTCCCAGTCGCAAGTCTGGGCGGCCAAAAATACAAGTGCGCATAAAGGAATTGATTGTTCACTGTAATTTGTCTCGTTTGAAACATAAACACGAATCTGACCTTCACCGACCATTGTATGATAGTTGTAAGAACTGCTAGCTAATTTCCAGGGCATAATGGTCACCTTACTGTGCACTTTTGTGTGCCGCTGCCTGAAACGACTCATTGATTCGTACACTTGTTTTCTGTAACTATTCAACACCACTTAATTTAAAGTTATACCACTCAGAAATCAAATATTAAGTGTGTATATTTTGTACAAAATAACAGACACAAATGCAAATTTCAGGTCTGCACTGTTCTACATTTCATGAACATTTACATACCGTGGAACAGGAACACATACATCCTTTCAAAATAAGCCTCTATCAATCTTCATCTTCACTGGCAGCATCTTCATCACCATAATCATAATCCGGGTCGTCATCTTTATCATCATCTGTGTTGTCTTCATTTTTTTTGTAGTTGTGGACACAATAGGAGAGACAATACGTGGGTTGAAAGTGTTTCCCTAACTTTCTTTTCGGAAGGGGTCTTAAGCTCGCAATGTAAGGATCAGAAGACACAAGAAGGTGGTGATGTAAATCTTCATTTGTGGCTCTCCGAGAGAATTTTCTGATGTTTCTTGTCTTGAATAATCTGTAGTCCTTATTTCTGGGCTCCTGTGCCTCTTCAGACAACTGACCAATGGGGATTGAGAACGGCTTTATGACATCTGAGCCATGGATGAGCAGTTTATGCGCACTAGCAGGCATATAATACCAACCATATAACGCAACAAACT
Organism: Macrothele yani; assembly: GCA_039090855.1. NCBI lineage: Eukaryota > Metazoa > Arthropoda > Arachnida > Araneae > Macrothelidae > Macrothele > Macrothele yani. The sequence continues at coordinate 50,157,933 of CM077004.1, forward strand.
GTTTGGTAGTATGAAAAGCACATTCATAGAATTTTTCAGCATCAATGTCATAGCCACTAGACAAAGTTTGAAGGAGAACGGAAAAACGAATTATGAGTTGTTCATCAATGTCTGTTATAGATGACGATAGCTCTGAGAAATTTGAAAAATCTTCTGGCCGTGTTGCCATCATTTGTGTTCTCACCGCCTTGTTTCGGTTGGTCCACAATTAAGCCCATATTTTCACAGAAACGTCTGATGATTTGCTCCTTCCTAGCAGAAATTTTTTTGTCGTCTTATCTGATTTGCCACTTTTTGATGTCCAATCTATAGCTTATATGCAAAATCAGGGGTCGGAGTTGTCCTGAAATTCGTAAAGTTCCTCCTGATTTTTATTTTTTTGTCCTGAAATGTCCTTGTTCTGTATCCTGAAAATTTGAGTGTAATCCTAAATTTTTAAGAATAAATGGTAAACTATGTATAGTGATTTACCATACAAGTACCGTGTAAATAAATAAAAAAAAATGGAACGAGAGAAAGAGAGAGAGAGAGTACTCTATCGTTGTGACGTTATCGCCAAGAACTCTCACTCTTGTAATTTGCAATGTATGCGAACGCGTTCCGGCGTTTGTGAGATCGTCGAAAATCGAACCTGCCATGAAGCCGCTTCTTATGGAGGACGCACAGAGATGCCAACCATTACGGATTTCCAGGATTACGGAATTACGGATGACTAGCGAAAAATTACGGATATTCAAATTTTCGCTGTTATTAAGAAAGTTTTACTGGTTTCGCAGTTAATCAATGTAAAAGCCTCTGAACAAAGTTCGTAACACAGCTCTTTCGTTCTTTTATCTTTTTTTTTTTTAGGAGGAGAAATTTGTTTTGCTTATTTGAAAGAGTGCAAAAAAAAAAAATGCACCCCACCGGGCTGGGATTATGTAGGCCCGGTGTGCTTCTTTTGCCGTGACCCGGGATTACATCGACCTGGCGTGCTTCTTTCGTTGTGGCCCGGGATTACGTCGGCCCGAAGCCTCCGAATAAAGTTCGTGACGCAGCTCTTTGTTTCTCTTCTTTTTTTTTTTTCTCCCGAGGAGAAATAATTTGTTTTGCTTCTTTGAAAGCTAAGCGGAAAGAAAGCACGGCGCCAGGTCGGGCTTACATAGGCCCGGCGCGCTTCTTTCGCCGCGACCCGGGATTATGTTGGCCCGGACATGCTTCTTTCGCTGTGGCCCGGGATTGCGTCGGCCCGATGCCTCTGAACCAAGTTCATGGCGCACCTCTTTGTTTCTTTTCTTTTTTTTTTTCTGAGGAGGAGGAGGAGGAATGTGTTTTACTTGTTTGAAAACTAAGTGGAAGGAAAGCAGGGCTTCGGGCCAGTATTACGTCGGCCCGAAGCCTCTGAACAAAGTTCGTGACGCAGCTGTTTGTTTCTTCTTATTTTTTCTTTCTTTCTGAGGAGGAGGAATTTGTTTTGCTTGTTTGAAAGCTAAGTGGAAAGAATGCACGGCGCCGGGCCCCACGATTACGTCAGCCGTTATCATTTGTAGCTTTCTCGTGATCGATACACTAACTGAGCAGACATCTTTGGGGGTGAGGGTTTAAAGGAAGGGGGGAGGGTCAGTTTGAGGACGGAATTCCATCTTCCGGAAACGGAAGTTAGTGTATTTTCTCGCGATGTTCCTTCTGCAAAGTATTTTTTTTAAATATCCATTTATTCCATAAATACTTACATTTCAGATTAAAAATAGAGGAAAGAGTTTCTCAAAACGGAAGACGGTGGAAGCGAAGATATCTCCTGTAATCATAATTTTTTTTTCACGCGATGTTCTGACTATCCTGTGTTGTTGTTAAGTGTTACATATGACTATATTTTGAAGAAATTCTGACTGAAAAGTAAATTTCTGCTGCACGCAGAAGTTGCTGATATAGGAATTAGGATGGAAGAAGCTTCCTTTTCTTCAGTAATGTACTTGGCAAATATTTTTCCAACTGCTGTTGTTAGTGCCAGGGATCTGGACAAGTTGGAATTGTAGTTTGCCTTATATCAAATTGATGAATTGGAAGAAGGTGTTTCGAATAGTCCTGCAATTGATACCGCATGGTCAAACACTTTGAAAATGACTGGTGCAATTGGTGTTTAAAAGTATGAAGTTTTACCACACCTGATACATGCTATTCTTGCTGTGCTACACAGTAATGCAACTGCGGAAATAATTTTTAGCGTTGTCTGTAAGAGTCAAACAGAATTTAGGCTAAACCTAGCCACTGAAACTTTAGGGGCGTTGTTAGCCTTAAAAGTGAAAAAATTCCTGTAACAACTGGGCAATAATTTAGTTAGCGTTTTAGTAAAAGAATAACATTTCTGCATTTGTACCAATTTTTGATTTAATTTACCTGCCAGGTCCGCCAAAATATGTCCTGAAATTGTCCTGATTTTTTTTTTTTTTTATCGCTCCTACCCCTGCGAAAGATACTTGAAACATCTTATTCACGCATGAAGAGTGGATAAGCTGTTTCGAGTGTCTTTCAACGTTGATAAGATGTTTTCGAATGTCTGTCCTGTTTGGGTCTGCGGTTTTCATGTTCATAATCACCTTACTCGTCTCTCTCGGTGATGCTCCACAAATATAGCATTCTTGTTGTGGATGCGATGGAGTTACAAACCTTTCTGTCTACCATAGTCATTGCTAAATCATACTGTATTATTATTTTTTTTACCTTCTAAATAAAACTCGAAAAAATTCTAGATTTTTTATTTGTTCTTCAATATAGGCAGTTTCATTTTTGCTAACTTCAGGAGTTTCTTTCACAAACTGAAACCTGATTGGCCTGCAGTATCTCGTTGATGCCGTACATGCCAAATAATTAATTTTTCACCTTCATGTCCAGAACCATAAATTTTCAAAGGCACAGCGGAACTCACGAAGAGTTCACTGTCTTTGTGTTGCTCACTTCCGCCAATGAGAATTTGCTTATATGTACAAAGTACTTTGACCACTACTTCCATCACATCCCCATTTACAGTACACGTGTAAGGTTTGATTTTGTATTTTATTTACATTTTGTGACAGAACTTTCTCCTGGGCTTTCATTAGACGTCTTGTTGTTGTGTCAAGTAACTCTTGTAGTTTAATTTCTGCTAAAATGCCTGTAATAGTAATACAGTTTTCTGCAGGATTTCATTCTTTCTTTGCTTCTAAAAGTATTTTATATTCTAGATAGATATTTGCATTTCTTTGCTTTGCTTCAAACCTGATGGATAAATACTGATGTTTTGTTAGCTTGTGTTCAACTACAAATGCCACAACTTCATCGAGAGTGAATGGAATAGGTTCTTTTCTTGTAGTAGCTGATCTGTAACCTTTTTTTTTTTTTTTTATTGTCGAAGCACGCTTTGGTGTTGTTTCTGTAATTTCTTTTATCATTTGGGTGGCATCTCTTTTGCCTTCGTTTCTGAAACTTCCCTGAGTCATAGTAGACAGCTCACTTGTGCTGTGAGGTCGACATAGTGTTTCTTCTTTTAGTTTTAGAACTTTCAGCTCACTTGTGCTTTGTGAGGTCGACATCTTTCTTCTTTTAGTTCTAGAAGAACTTTCAGCAAACAATTTTCGCTGTCGTCCTCGACCACTGCTAACACTTCCGATACTTACTAGATGTAGATTTCTTAGAACTGAGGAATGTTATTTTCTTTTGCAGCCAAACTGAATCGTACTTTGTGAGTCTCTTGACACTTCCATGATTTCTACTCCATTTTCTAGATAAGGCTGTGCAATAAACAGAATTTTTTATATTGCTAGAAGCAGAAATCAATCTGGTATCTTTCTTCTCAAGAAATTCTTATAAATATTGCTTTGATCGAGCACTTAATGGACGTATCTCTCCTAATTCCCTTAAAGCTTTGAATAGCTCCACGTGCGTCAAGCTTAACATGTTCACTGAAAGTTACGAGCTGACATTACAAACGTGCACATACGCAACGTCGACAAATGCCAATGTTAAGACAAGATGTCACAAAATCACTTTTAACAATATCACTTTGATCTAACGTGCGTTTATTTTTGTACCCCACTTTGGATTTGCAAATTGACAAATATTGACTTCTTTTCACGAATATTAAAGGGTAATTAACCATCTGAGCAATGTCATATTCAAATGAAAACTATTATGTGCATTTGAAACTACATATCTGTAGCTTTGTTTTTCATTCTTGGTCACTTCTATTATAGACTCCGGCACTGCGTAATAAACTATCCCAAACAGGCGTTTGTAGCAGACTGACTGGCCGTGCTGAGTCACGACAATCTTATCTCGTGTTGTTGTCATCTTTCCCTTATCAGTTAGGGACTTATTGCTGTTCCTTTCTTACACTCCACTTTGTCTAGTATTAGTTTCGTGCTTTTCAGTGGTGGTTTAACTCTTTAACGACCATCACGCAAAAATCTTTTATTACTCCAAATCCCATAACACCCGAAAGTGTCTGTTGGTTCACTTCTTTGTTTAATAACAACAACAATAGTGCCTGCTGATCCCTCACAGGTCGAGAAAATTTGAAGAATAGGTAAGGGTAGGAAATCTGACTCATTCTAGACAGGCGTTTCGGGCGGCTATGGCCGTTTGTATGTACGGGCGTTTTGGGTGTTATGGTCGTTAAAAGGTTAAAACCAAGTAATTTTTATGATTTTAGCCGCCCAGATTTGCGATTGGAACCACTGTGCGACGGTTAGAAGATATTGTTCGAAGTAGAAACCTGAATCCTCGCCACTGAAGTGGAACATTTTGCATCCCAAAACGCTGAGAAATGCAGGAAAAGTTTTGGTTGTAACTGCAGCTGTCGGCTACAAGAACTTTTCTGATTCGAATTTTAGAAACTTGGGTATCATGTCATATGCAAATATACAAGGTGGTCCAAAAGTCTTACCATATTTTTGGAAAACTAATGAAAAATAACTACACCACATACAAAAATAATATTTGCAGCGGTTGAAAGGTAAACTTCTGAAGATTTATTGTCTTGTGTTACAGAATTGAGTGTGCGTGTGTGTTACAAACTTGGTGCCCTATTCCGCAACACGGAGCATCAAGTTTAGGGGGACGCTTAGCGCGGAACTTTTCTTTGAGGGGGCAGGGACGAATCCAGAAGCTTATCTCGGGGGGGGGGGGTGCTCTGGTCTAAAAAAGAATGGTTAAAGAAACTTTGTGGATGGGTCTCTCTCTCTGTCTCTCTCTGTCTCTGTCTCTCTCTCTCTCTCTCTCTCTCTCTCTCTCTCTCTCTCTCTCTCTCTCTCTCTCTCTCTCTCTCTCTGTCTCTGTCTCTCTCTCTGTCTCTCTCTCTCTCTCTCTCTCTCTCTCTCTCTCTCTCTCTCTCTGGCAGAACTATCGTTCCCTGGTATTGCACGGCTTTTTAAACCATTTCCGTAAAAGAAAACATGTGTAAAATTTTTAAATCTCAGAGTGAGAAAAACAACTGAAAAATCAGCACTATATTCCTGGCGTTTAGTTGCCTGTTTAGCGAGGAAACGCCGTGCTTTTTAAATATAAAGTCCGAGTAGAATCTCTCAAAATGCATTTGAGTCCTTCTATTCGGGACGCGTAGTTTAATGCAATAATTTTTAGTTTGAATCATCGGATCATTCCCGAGCAATATGTCCGGTAGTTCCTCTTTAAAATATTCGTTTATTCTTTCGTAATGTATGATCCCCACCGCTTTTGAAGGGAACTTTCATTTACTTCACTTCAGTCATTCCTACGCCGTTCACTGTCTTACTGGCGATTTTCTCCCGGACGTTTTTGGAAATATTACATTAAACGAAGCACACCCATTGCTTTTCGTGATCAGCCAAAATCTCTTTTTCCTTCAGCTCTCAGCTTCCTCTCTTTCAGAAACTGTGGCGTGTTTCCCCCTTTCTGTTCTCTCTCACTCTCTGAATAGAACATTTAATCTTCAAATTCACAGCAAATTTTAATCGTTATAAAAACTTTTACGAAAATCTGCATTTATAACTATAATTTTACAAAAAATATACATTAATTACTTATGATCTTGACCATTTTAAAAGGAAGTCTCTACTAGGGAAAAGCAATCACTCCAGTTGCCCCCTCTGGATCCGCTGGTGTGTGTGGGGTGGGGGTGGGGAGAATAGTAGATCATATAAAAATGGATGAAACAAAACAATCTAGAAGTAACCTATGCCTACATTTACCTTGGATCAAAAATATCAAGCTAGGGCCACGTCAAAAAAAAAAAAAAAAAAAAAAATTGACTCGTGGAGCATTTGGAAGGAATAGTAGAATTTTTAAGAGCAATTTAACATTATGTCTTAAAAGAAAGGTGTTTAATCAATACATGCTTCAAGCTCTTACTTATGGATCAAAGACGACCTTAACTAAAAAATCATTCAGAGGCTGCAGTCAACTTCGAAAAGCATGGAAAGATGCACGATTGGTATAAATAAGAAAGATAGAAAGAGGAACTAATGGATCAGGGAAATCACAAGAGTTTATGACATCATGATCAAAGTAGAGACCCATCAAGTAGCAATGGACTGAACATATTGCTGGAAGAACTGACCACCGTTGGACAATTGAAACACTATATTATATACCAAGGGACAGGAACAGACCCAGAAGACGAATGCCTGGAAAACGGGTGGATAAAATTCGAAAGCATGCTGGAATGACTTGGAAGGGACTGGCTCAAGATGGAAAATTATGGATGTGACATGGAGAGACTTTTTTTTCCAGCAGTGGATTGATAATGGTTGATGATGATAATAAAAGAAAAGAAATAGTGCCTTGGGAATTGTATTTCGAGACGATGAGCGATGATGAAAGATCTCGTTGTCACTGAAACAATTCAAATCATCACAATTAGAGTATTATTAAGATTAAGCTAAAAATAGGGAACGTTGTTTTTGTCGTTGACCCCGGGATAAACGCGCTCGTAGTCGTCCATAACGGCGTAGATTACAGCGCTCTGCTAACAAAAGACTGCATTCGAGTCCTATTTGCGACACGAGTCTTGGATTTTTTTGGTGTGTTTTGGTTCTGTTCCTCCAGAGTAATCAGTGATATTCTTTTGGGGATGGGTGAATTCTAGCGTTTGCTGCTTTTGAAGGATAGTTAAAAAAAATTTATTAATGAGTGGATGAAATGTAAATATAATAGTTTGATTTATGAAAACTCACACGTTATATATGGAAATCACTGCGAGAAATGAAGTCAGAAAGATTGCGGAAATCAAATCAAACTATCCGAGAATTTTCAGTTTCCATTCATTAAGATTTAAAAATGAATAAATAATCATAGTCCTGCAGTTGTTGTTATTAGTACGAACAGAAAACTGTGGCTTCAGAATAGCGATGTTCCGAGTTCCTAGCGTATGCAGATCAGAAAGCCTGATTCGTAAACTGAGTCGACCCCTTTATTTCGACCCATTTAGGTCAGTAAAACGTTGGTTCGTGGGCACCCAGCTGCGCGTGAGATTGTGTCATGATTGAACCGGTTTTTTCTCTTTCGTACTCGCCTTTGATAAGTTTGCGTTGTAAAATATGCGTAGAAAATAGTCTTGCTTAATTGTTTTTCTTTGTTCTAAACGTTTTGGGAAGAGAGGCTGTCGCTGCATAAGACAGGCTATCTTCCTAAAACGCATTAAAAACAAAACAAAAACTAAAATACTTTCGTTTCCATTGCATAAAAAAACGAAAGTTTTTCTTCTGAATTTGTATATATCAGCTAGTATAGATTAAAGAAAATTAGGCTTGGTGAACAAAAATAAAAACAGGTCGAATGATGGGGGGGGGGGAATGGGAGCATCAGTCCCTCTCAGAATGCAATAATTTTCGAACAGTATTTATACGTAGTGGGTATTCACTGTGCGTGTACCTAATGAATTATTTAATCAGTTCTCCTTTGGGGGAAGGGGTCACGTGCTTGGGTGCAGCTACCCGGATTCTCGGTGGCCTAGTTTTCTCATAGTTCTAAAATTTTCAGTCTTGGTTCTCTGTGTTGCATTGATTAGGTGTGGGAGTAGGAGTGAGGGCGCTGTTTCTTATGATGGCTTAGGACTGCGGGTAGCCGTGCAGTTAGAGCAGTCGACCTCATAACCACGTGGTTGGGGTTCGAACCTAGTTCGGCTGTCAAAAAGCTAAACAGCCGGCGTATTACACAGTGCACGTTAATGGCGGTTCTGGAGTTGTTAGACCCCTCATTACAAATAAGATCATTTGTTCTTAGCTTTAGCTTGTATGCATAGCAGTCGCACAGCATACTATAAATTCAAGATGCTTCAGTTCCAATAAAATGAAATGAAAAAAAAAATTATAAGAAGGCATAAATAAAATAACCAAAATTAATATTCTTATATTTAAAACGTAAAGTTCTAATTTTTAAATGAAATATTGCACGCCCTCCACTGACGCTTACGTGCAATTTGTAGTGTTCCCGAGTTGTTTGCTCCCTCTTAGCGTAAGCTTCAGGCAATGCATATATATTACTTCTCCAACCCTAATTTTTCCATTTTTTTGTTCATCTTTCCTATCTAGACACCTGTGCTTTCCTCCTTTCAATGACGGGACTGCGTCGTCATGTTATCTCCTGTCTGACGGAGAGGCGAACTTTCAGGCAGCTGAACCTTTTAGGGATTTAATCGATTTTGCCGTTTAGTTTTCTCTAATTCACTTCCATGTTTCTGTCCTATAGTGCACTCTAGCCAAAATCACCTACTTCTAAGGAGTATTTAAAACCTAGAGTCAATCACTTCCTTCATGAAATCCTCTCTAATATCGTTCATTCATTCTCATGATGGCAGTTGTGGTCGCACGTTGCACTTCCCTTTTTTAGTCGCGCGATACTCGGTATTTAAATCAACCACATACTTTGGACTAGCCTTCTAGGCTAAAATACAAAGGTCAGTAAGTAAAACGCTAAGTAATGCGTGACCCTAAATGTATTTCCCACACCCATATCACTACAAGGCGCTGAATTATAATACTTTCTTTTAAAATTCCTTTTGTATTTGGTTAAACCAAGAGCAAAGTTCTTGCACTTTTTGTCCTTTGATGTGAAACGTTGCTCAGAGTTTTGTATGGTTCCATTTCAATGTCCAAGCGGTTTTACTGTAGAATGTTAAGTGTAATCGACTCATCCATATTTTTATATACACTATATTGACAAAAGTCAGCAAACACCCCTTCAAAAGCAAATGAACGGATCCACTGCGTTGTTAAGATGCACGGTACAGCTACAAACGGTATAGAAACAAGCCTGCAGCTGGCCACGATCATATTGAACTGTGAGGGTGAGTGAAAATGTCGCGGCGGGAGAGAACTGACCTTAAGAAAGGAAATATTATTAGGTGTTATATTAGTAGGTTGTCCATAAGAGAAACCGAGAGGCGTTTAAACATACCCAAGTCAACTTTTCCAAACAAGAAATGCACCGTACAGCGATTGTTTTGCTCATTAAAAAAAAAAAAAAAAATCTGCTCGGCCCGTGTCTGTTTTACATTAAATAAAAATCTGCCCGGCCCGTTTTCCGAACTTAGAAATGAGCAAAGGCCCGACCCGGCCCTAGGTACCCTGGTCACCTCGATCTCCAGACTACTGGCACATATTTGGGCACATATAAGGTGACCTGTGTAACTCTATTCCAAGCCAAATTGTTTTTGTTCTGATAACCCGAGATGGGCCTACAGCTTATTAACAAAAGTTCTCCACAAACAGTGTTTCCAATATTTCAATAAACTACTGTAGCAGTGAATCGTTTTAAATACTGCAATTGAAAGTGGATGCCGCTCTGTAACTCTGGAGGGTGTTTAAAGGCCAAACGACGATAAGCATAAGCAGTAGTTCGGTTTCTGTCTTTTCTGTACCAAAAGGGACTATGTATGAAGGTGCAGCAGTTTGTATCACAGTCAGATATGTGCAAAGTCCGTTCCTTAAAAATTGAGAGTCATTTTTTTGAGTTGGCAACAGTGCGAAGGGGGAAAATAACAACGCAGACGACTAACTGAATTGAGGAAGTATCTATGGCGACAGTTATTAGCTGTGGCAGACGATTCTGGTTTTGCTATTGCGCAGTTGTTTAAGGTACGTCTGCATTTCGCCATACAGCTATGAAGGTGAGTGATTCAGAGTTAAGAAGTAAAATGCGTTGTACGATAAAATATTGCTATCGTTTAGGAAAAATGGCTCCAGAAACAGTTGATTTAATGAAAAAAGCTTGCAAAGGTAAATGTCTGGGTGAGTCAACGATTTTTAGATGTCACCATGATTTCAAAAAAGGGCGTTTGTCGGCAGAACTCGCTCCTAGGCCTGGTCGACCTGAAAGTGTTGTTACGGAGCGTATTGTTTACACTGTTTGCACAATCCTGCAAGAAGATCGACGAATGACGTGTTGAAGACATAGCGGCGTCAACTAATATTTCAAAAACATCGGCATTCCGCATTCTACGCGACAAATTACTGCTGCATCGTGTGTGTTCCAGATGGGTAACTCATCACCTGACGAGAGAACAATTGTTAGCTAGCGACGAATGACGTGTGAAGACATAGCGGCGTCAATTAATATTTCAAAAACGTCGGCATTTCGCATTCTACGCGACAAATTACTGCTGCATCGTGTATGTTCCAGATGGGTACCTCATCACCTGACGAGAGAACAATTGTTAGCCAGAGTTCAGGTGTGTCATGAGTGGAAACAAATGATTGCAAAGGATTGAAACTCTCTAAACACTGTAGTAACTGCAGATGAAACATGGCTTCACTATTTCGACTCCCTCATGAAGCATCCAACGATTGTCTAGAAACACACAGGCTCGTCTCCTCCGAAAAAAGTCCGCCAAACCAAATCATCTGAGAAGGTGATGATAATTTTCTTTGATCATAAAGGTGTAGTCTACCAGCATGCCGTTTCTCCACAAATTACTGTTGATGCTGAGTATTACATTTCAGTCTTGAAGCGTCTGCGACGACACATATCGATTAAGCTACCGGAACTGCTGGGCAAGTGGACCCTCCTACCCCATGATAACGTCCGGCCGCATGTTGCTGCTTGTGTTCAACAGTTTCTTACGAAATGCAGTATTGAAAGCGTGCCACAGCCTGCCTACAGTCCTGATCTCGCCCTGCGCGATTTCTGGGTTTTCCAACAATGAAGAAGTTCCGTGGCGCAACATTCAACACAGATGCTGACGTTATTCAGGCTGTACAGGAGTCGTTAAAGTAGCTTCCACAAAATACCGTCGCCACATGCTTTGAAAAGTGGACTGAACGATGGGACCGTTGCATATCATCCGAGAAAAGATACTTTAAGAAAGAATAACATGCATTTTGCTGTACCTATATTTCTTCATTCTATGTGATTTTACTCTATTTTTATGGAATGGCTGTTGTAAATTACTGGAGTTGAAAGTAGATTCCAGTCTGTAACTCTGGAGGGTGTTAAAGGTCAGACGACGATAAGCGTAAGTAGTATAATAGTTCGGTTTCAGTCTTTTCTGTGCCAAAAGGAACAATGTATAAAGGTGCAGCAGTTTGTATCACAGTCAGATATGTATTTTGTTTTGTATAGGAAACACAATTTTTTTCTTGTTTTGTTTTCTTTTGGAGTTTAACGACCACAGTGAGCAACCCGATGGGCTATATAAGCAGCCGCTCATCCCTCTAATTTTGGGCCACTGGTTCCAGGGAAGGGAGAGAACCAGTGCCGTAAGACAAGCACAACATCCATGCCTCACCGGGATTCGAACCCATACCCATTTTGGCCGAATGGTTATAAGCCAGCGCTAAGACCACTACGCCACCGGGACGGCAAGAATGCATTTAGACGAGTTGATTATTATGTATCATTTTGTTATATTTGATTTCGCATCGTCACTTGCCAGAAAGAATATGATATACTGAGTGATTTTTTTACAATGTAAAACTTTTCTAACTTATACCGGAAAAACGAAAACTGTGCCTCCAGTGTTACACTATCCACCAGCGCGCATCAGTTCTCTTGTCTGCCGGCGGTAGCTTGTCAGATCGGCTAGGGCGTGAGCTTCTGTTTCTTTCACTCTGCTTTGCGTGGATCCGAAATCGAGATAAAATATGGATATTGTGGCTCCAGATTAGGTAGCCCCACCCCTCTTCCTGCGCTTAAATGCTCATGAAGATCATCGAATTTCTCTATCAGTATGATTTGCTTTGAATTTAATGCTCTCTTTGTTCGCGAAGTTTTAGCCGTTTTCTTGACAAGACTCGGGGTCCTGGTCAAGTAGAGAATGTACAAAGTCTAGCACTCCGTAGATCAGGCCCATCCAGATGTGATTCTAGTAGATAAGGTAAATTACTCAAGATTTAATTTGTCTTTCAGTTTTCCCCTAGTTTGGGAATCAATTGTTCTATAGGAAAGTGCAACCACGCTGTGCTTTTTTAATGGTTGTAGTTTATCATATTGGTTTCTCTGGAAGATTTTACTGCGTTTTTGTAACAATTGATGTCAAGAAATAGCTCTTGTGAACGCCATTTTTCCATATTGATATTAACTGCTAATATATGCGAATAGACAATTTTATGTTGTTTGACTAAGTTTGTGTACAAGCCGTTAAACAATTTTTATAAAAACTGTTTCTTAGTAAAAACACTTCTGGAGGAAAAAGAGTGGTTTGATTAAATTTATCAACTCCAATTACTGACACCCTACAATCAATTTCACCATGGAGCTTGAACACAATGGTACCTTACCTTATCTCGACGTCTTAGTGAGCAAATCGCATGACAACCGCCTTCATTCGGAAGTCTATTATAAACCCACCTCCGTTCCCAACCTGATGCTCCGCAGTTCATTCTGCGCTGATGTTTACAAGACCGCCTTATCCCGTTCTCGAATTACAAGAGCCTTCGCTGTCTCATCCGATGTTCATTCTAAACAATCCGAACTAAGAAACATCGTCGAATTGGCCACTGAGGCAGGATATACTTTGAACCAGATGCATAACTTTATCGAGAAAGCCAGAACCAGCAGTGCTGATAACATTTCTATGCCGCAACTTCGCTACCTAGGCTCTATTCCCTACATACCAAATATTTCCTATCAACTCAAAAACGCGCTCAGGAGGATGAACTTCGGTGTCGGCATAAGGTCTCCGGCATCTTTATACACGATGCTTAAGAGAAATATTGACAAGCCCCCTCTTCTCAATGAAGCAGGTGTTTATGCCATCCCACTAAAATACCCGGACGGCTCCAGGCGATACTACATCGGAATGACCAAGCGTTCGTTTGGAATTAGAATCAGCGAACATAAAAGGGATACAAGAGACGGGAAAATAACCACTGCCCTATCAAGAGAAGTCAAGTTAAAGTCCGCCGATCCTATATGGAGTGATGTAAAGAAATTAGCTTCACACTCCACACCCAAATCTACCGCCATTCGGAAACCTTGGAAATCTTGACCAGCTGCGAGGCTTGCAATGATAGCGTTTCTCTGGAGTTGCTACGTATTTGGAATCAGTTCTTCAAATAATGCCGAGTTAGTTCTCTACCATTGCACCGCGTGCCCAACCAACGTAACTTCGTTTCTTCGAAATATCACGTTTGCTCCTAATCATTTATTGTCTAGTCAAGTCACCGCGTTCAAAGTATTGAAACGTTCTATTATCCAGTTTGCAGTTAGCTGTCTACCTTCCTTGAGAAAGCCATCTGGTTGATGTGCGAAAGCTTGGAAACTTTTATTTCTATTCTACGCCAAGCATTTTCGAATTTTTAGTATAGTTATACTATTTTGAGTCCAATTACTGAATGGCTGGCAGAAAATATTAGTGATGTGCATCTGCCAAACAGGGTTAAAAAAATCGAAAAAATCAGATTTTTTTTATTTAAATTAGATTTATTTGATTTAAATTACTGTTGTGTTTCAGTTCAACTCTAAAACACCTCTTCATTCTTAAATGTATACATGAAACAGCATTCTTCTCCATGATTGACTGGCATATATTTTAAAAATTTAAGTGATACTGCATAACAGATAATGAATGAGAGTGTAATAAGGAGAGAATGGTATTTCTTGATGCAGTGCATTATCTTTACTGTACTGATTTGTGTCTACTAAACTACTTAATAATTACTGATATGCAAATCGTATTTTGTATTCAAAAAACATTTATTTTTACATTTAAAAATAAATCTAAATCACCAGAGAGAGAGAGAGAGAGAGAGAGAGAGAGAGAGAGAGAGAGAGAGAGAGGGAGATAATTTTTCAAGTGAATTCTGTGGAAGGAATATTCTTCTCATAACACATGGAAACGTGGAAATAGGTCTATGTGGAAGAAATATTCTCATAATACATGGAAACAGGTCTTTGGGCGATGTAATTTGCAAGTTTTCTAATGTGATTAATGTTATGTAATTAACAGTTAATGCAGGCAAATCAGAGATGTCTGTTTGCTGTATTAATAATTCTGATAAATCTGAATGTGCACAACATGCATGCATAAAACAGAAAAAGTGTTAGTCATTATATTACTGGTGTAGTTTTAAAAATCTACAACTTACTCATTAAATTTGAATCATAAAAGCTTCAAAATAATATATTGATTGAAAAACACCAACTCCTGAGTAAATTTTAATTGAATTAAAAAAAAAAAGCATGTGATGGGAGAAACTATTTGTTCAGCAGTTTGGACAAAAATACTAGTTTTGCTGCTTTTTGAATTCCTAGCCTATTTTTTAACTTAGAATGCACAATGTTAAATGTTGAGAAAATTCCTTTAATTCCAGCTGAAGCAGATGTTGTTGTTAGTAATTGCAAAATACTTTGCTGTTCTTTTTTCTTTCTATTGACTCTTTCACTAGAAGTTCCACCAGTCTAGAGAATTTACTGCAAGCTGCACTTTTTCTTCCATCTTCATTCCACTGAATGTTGCAGATTTTGTCAGAAGCTTAATTAGAATAGTTTGGAAGGGTCTGGTACGATTCGTCCAACGATGATTGGTCCAATGCCGATTCATCCAGTGGACGATTGGTCCAATTCCGTCCTATCTGTCCGAAGTGCTACTCGTGCTATAATAGTCTCATTTGTTCTGATTCTATCTCCGATGTTATACGAAAGTAACGGTAGTCCAAAGAATGTAAAATAATGTTACATTTCATGCGTAATATTGTGGTTACATATTTTTTTTTTTTTTTTTTTTTTGGAATCGCGTTTTCTTGTTATACTGTCCTTGCTGCCGTATGAAGTTACTGATGTACGAGCCGTTCTATCAACTTCAATGTTTCTCTTTTGCATGAAATAATATAAAACACTAGTGTTCCGTTTCTGTTTGTAGAATGCAATGGGGGTTTCCGCCAACTGCGCAATGGAAACAACTGTTCGGGGTTTGGACAGAGGCCTTTTCAACAGTTTTTATTCCAGCGATGTCATATTCATAACGTTTACATATTAAATCAAATTAATAATATTGCGCTTTTACTTAAACACGAAATATTAATTCATAGGCCTTTTTAACGGTTTATAGTCTGCCGATGTCATATTCATAACGTTTACATATTAAATCAAGTTAATAATATTGCGCTTTCACTTAAGCACGAAATATTAATTCATAGGCCTGTGGCCTAGGTACCTTGCAAAGACCTCAGAAATGATAATATGAATGCCTTTTATAAAGTTTTATGAAATGTTTACAAATACCAAATATCTAGGTTGTAACTTAAAATCTTCTAAAAAGGCCCGCGACCTAGGTGCCTGGTAGATAGCTGAGAAATGATTCGTTGCGTGCCTTTTATAAGGTTTTATAAAATGTTTACAAATACCAAATACCTAGGTTGTGACTTAAAATCTTTTAAAAAGGCCCGTGGCCTAGGTGCCTTGTAAAGACCTGAGAAATGATACGATGAGTGCCTTTTATTAGGTTTTATGAAATGTTTACAAATACCAAATATCTAGGTTGTAACTCAAAATCTTCTAAAAAAAGCCCGGGGCCTAGGTGCTTCGTAAAGACCTGAGAAATGATAGGATGAGCGCCTTTTATTAGGTTTTATAACATATTTACAAATACTAAATATCTAGGTTGTAAATTAAAATCTTCAAAAAATGCCCGCGGCCTAGGTGCTTTGCAAACAGCTGAGAAATGCTCCATTGAGTGCCTTTTACCAGGTTTATGTAAAATGTTTACAACTACCAAATATACGGAAATTATCTTTCTAAAGGATATAAAGAGGAAAATAATTTAAATTATTATTCCTTTCTGGAAAATAAAAAAGTTTACCGTTGGTAAGATACCATTGGACGAATCGGCGTTGGACCAATCGTACCTTTGGACGAATCGGCATTAGACCAATCGTACCATTGGACGAACAGCATTGGACCAATCGCCCCTTTGGACGAATCGGCATTGGACCAATCGTCGTTGGACGAATCGTCCGGGACCGGTTTGGAATGTGTCTCCATATTTTTTGCTGGCAAATTGTGAAGCAACTTCTTTTTTCTTCAGGCATAATAATCATATCCTTGTTTTTTGCTTGAAAGTGAAGATCAACAAGAAAGGCCAAAAAATGAGCTGAAGATAAAGCTTGACAATATCTTTTTATGAAAGAACTCCAATTGCTTTTCATCTAAGATGTCATTTATACAATTTCCACTTTTTCCACTCTACAACTGTGTCAGAAATTTTGCGATCATTCCTCTGGACTCTATCAAGAGCATTAGCTAGATCGTTTGCAAGAAGTTTTAAAATGTGAGCTGTGCAACCATATGTGATAACATCAACATTTCTCTCTATTTCCTTCCTCATCTTCGTCATATTTGAAGCATTGTCTGTTACAAAGCTCCTAACTTCATAATGGAATTTTTTTTTTCTTCTGATTTCAAATTGCATAAAAATTTGTTCGAGGGTAGTCACTTTTATGGGGATACCAAAAGTATTAAAACTGTACGCTAAACAGACATCACCATCTGAAGTTGTTATACAAGAACAAACAACTGGTTCATTATCAACATTGGACCAGCCATCTATACTCATGCAGACTATCTTACCTTTTGAAGACTGAAAACATTTCTCTATTTCATTATCAACATCTCATCTAACAAGCAACCTGCTATATCCTATTCTGTTGGTGGCTTATAGCCAGGATGTAGAATTTCAATAAGGTTCTTGAACTTCTTATTTTCAACCATATGAAATGTAGAATTTAACGATAGATCATTCGAGCAGTTTGCAGATCAAACATTTTCTGTTCAGTTGTGGTTCGTGTCACAAATGAATCCATTCTCAATTTTTAAAAATTTTCTGTGCTGTCGCAGATTTAATGGTTGTTTCGGGTACCAATGGCAGTTCTTTTTTATGCTGGGATTCCTTGGCAGGTGAAGCATCATAAACTTCAGCATATCTTAAATTAGTTGAAGTGCTCGGTTGACGGTCATTAACTTCATTTGTATTCAGTGAACACAATGAGTAATGGGTTTTCATGCGTGCAATAAATCCCTGGATCGCTTTTTCACACAGTTTGCACTTAGCACGTGAATCTTTGCCCCTCATATTTTTAATTTCTTCAAAATAGTTCCAAATGATATCTTTTTTCTTCCAGCCAGGCTGACTTCAACATTTGTCCTAAAATGAGCTAAGCACTGAAACCTTTAGCCACGCAGTACAGTGCAACAGGAAACTGAGAATGGTACTTTTAAACTGGCATTGGTTGCTTTTTATCTGTTCCTTATCACCAGAGCTTGAAAAAAATGTGGTCATCTGTGACAAGGGAAAAGTTTTAGTTGACAAGTAACAAATTTAGTACAGCAGTTTAAATTCAATAGACAATTATTTAAATGTTGCTATGCCTGTTGTTGGATACATAAAAATATCAGTTCTTTAATAAGACTTATTTTGATTCACAGAACCTGATTCGTGACTTTGAGCCAGCATGGGGAATCCGGTTTCATCGCGAAAGAAATTGGACAGTGAATACCGTGAGCCAAAACATCCGAGCACGGTGTACTTAATAAAAAACATGAGGGTAGAACTCACAAGCCCGGTGAATGATTTCCCATAAGCAGTGTAAGCCAGTTCCCCTTAAACAGTGTTTACACTGCTTATCTTTTCCCACAGCATTTTCAGCAATCATTCTCCCGGCTTGTGGCTTCTTCCCTCATGTTCCTTGTTAAGCACACAGTGCCTGGATGTTTTGACTCACGGTATTCACTGTCCAATTTCTTTCACAGAGAAACTGATTCACCGTGCTGGCGCACAGTCACAAATCAGTTCTGTAAATTAAAATAAGCCTTATTAAAGAACTGATCTTTTTATGTACAAGAGTCAGTCACATGCACTTTGCGAGTTCTTGCTTAGCAATTGGTGTCGTAGATCAAAGGGCAAACAAGGATTCCTGTCTTTCCACGGAGCTGTTAGGAAAGATCTAAAAGATTGAAGGATTCTTGCATCACCTACTCTAGAGGGAGAAAACTTAGTTTGGTTATTATAAAATGGTAATTAAAATTTAAATTAGGTTAGCGATAAAATATTATTTAAAATGTTTACAATTTCATAAATATTATGAGCATGTAAACAATTAGCTTTTAATTTTTAGTACTGAATTGTTTTTTTCATGAGCCCTGCAGGGCTGTTGATGTTCAACTGAGAAGTGAGTTATTTGCCTGACTGGTAAACCAGCATAAAATATTTCAAACCCTGTTAATCACCCCTACTACCACCCACTAAAATAATCCTCCTGCTGAATTCATGTACAAGAAAGGGAACACAGGTGGATGCAAAAGGTCAGATTCCTTTGCTATTGACAATACCCAACTTCTAACCTCCATCAAAGGAGATTAATGGTCCCGGGAGCCCAGGACTTTATTATAATCCTATGGGAAAAGGAACAAATCTCATTTTATTAAGTTTTAGAATTACCTTATGCCTTTATGGTTGCAATTAAGAAATGACACACAGAAAAATTCTTTGTGGAAAAAAACCACATTTACAACAAAATGTATTTTAACTTTCATGGCTAAAATAATATTGTGTTTAGTTTCACCATGAAGTTGATTTTGTTTAATGAATAACAGTACTAAATTTAGCACTGTTAATTTGAGCACATGCAGTTTTAATAATAGACTTTACAAACACATAATGGAGATTTGAAGATTTCTATTTGTGATTTAACACAATGATTTTTATTCGTGATTTAAATCAACGAACCCTGCTGCCAAATACATTGTAACTACACGGCCTGATTTTTGTGTATTATTAGTACTGTGTGTGTAGTTTACACTTTCTAAGCTTTGGGTGCCTTTGTGGTAAGCGTATTACTACCTCGACGTGGAGTTAAGGAACAGATAGGAAGAAGTAGATTGCTGCCTTGCATGCTGCTCACGAACACGAATAACGTATTTTTGTATAGTCTTCCAATCGTATCTTTCAGGTCATATATTTTGTTAGTATCTATCACGTACAAAAAAAATGTTTTTTGGTGCATTTGATGTTTAATAATTACATGTAATAATATATGTCAGATCTCAATATCTTCTTAGACTTACAGAGAAAAGACCTGTTTTTTTTTTTTTTTTCATAGCTCTTAGAAAGGAGTGATGGGAATGAAATTTTCAGATTCAAAAATGAGAATTAAAATTTTTGATATTTATATTGTTTCTATTGACTAAATTTACTCATATTCCAAAGCCCAGTATTGAAAAAAATGTAATAATAATAATAAAAAAGAAAATCTTTCTTTATTCCTTTTATATAACTTAGGCAGTCAAATAATGAATCAGTATATCCTGGTTAAAATGGAATTTTATGTTAGTTACATTTGATTCTAAAAATGCTAACAAGAATTTGTACGAAGTAATTAATACTGAGTTCATATGTAAGTCTAGCTGGCCGCCCCGGTAGCGCAGTGGTCTGATAGCTGGTTTCTAGCCATTCGTCCCAGTCGGCCTGAGTTCGAGTCCCGATGAGGCATGGGTGGCGTTTTTTTTTTTTTTCTTACGGCACTGGCTCTCTTCCCAAGAACCATTGACCTCTTAGCTCCTGAGTTGCTGCTAAGAGCTATTATACCGGAATAGCTTGTGGCACCCCCGAACCCCGAAAAACAAACAAAAACAAAATCGTCGAGGCCCTTTTGCGAAAATCCATTGTGTTTCAATACTGAAAATTTTCAATTCCATATTGTAACTAGGTTTATCGAGCATTTTCAAACTTTTGGAACCTGCAGATATTATTTGGGTAACAAATTATTGCGCTTTATTGCGTAAAACAGAAATGTGCACATTGTAAGAAAAATGATTGTCCTGGTTTTATACTAATGCAAATTATTACAAAACACGTAATTATCACATCACACACACACACACATACACACACATATACACACACTCAAAACATGTTAACTGCCGCATGCTTGTGTCTTCGGGCTCCCAGCATTGAGCCAATATGCGCTACTCCGACAACTGATTACCTTTTGAAGTGAGCACACTGGACAAAAAATTAGTCACTCCTATCAGAACTTACCTAATAACGGGTAACGGTGCCTCTTGTTCTGGAAACAGCATGAATCCGGTGTGATAGAGACTCCACGAGGTTGTGAATGTATTGAACATCGATTTGCAGCCACTCGTGCGTCGATTGGTCCCAAAGTTCCGCCAGAGTACGTATGTGTCTATTCCGGCGTTTCCCCTTCTGTTCCAAATTATCCCACAGATTTTCAATAGGATTTAAATCTGGGGATTTGGCGGGCCAGTCGAGGTGAGACAGTGTTGCTTGCTGATTGTTCGTCGTGCCGCTCAGACAGTTTTAGCCCTGTGCACACGGCAATTGTCGTCTTGGAAGACAGGAGTGGCGATGTGATGCTGCTCCTGAAGATGTAGGGCTTCGTCATTCAGAATGCGGAAGTACGCATGCTGGTTCAAATTCAACGTCACTGCTTCGAGAGAGCCCATTTCGTGGTACGAAAAACATCTTCAAAACATCACTGTACGTCTCCCTCTTATGTTTTCTTATGATAAATTAGAATAAAGCGATTTTGAAACCTCCAACTTGAACAACACCTTCGACACAATCAGGATTAAAGGCTTCATTGGGCCTGCGATGTACTCGTCGCCTCTCCCATCATTGGAGTATAAGCAAAAACGAGACTCATCAGACCACCCCAGTAAAGTTTTGGTGCCTCTGAGCCCATTGATAACGTGCAACTTGGTGTATTGCTGTTAAAAGAGGCCTCCTCTTCCTTGGTACTCTGCTCCACATGTCCATCGCATGCAATTCTCGTCGCAATGTCCTTTCCGAAATTGGTTGGAGTGAACTTTCATTAACTGTTGGAAGCAATTGTTGCGTGATTTAAAATGGATTTGCAGTTACTAGGCGTGAAACATGGCGGCGGTCCCTGTTGGTGAGAATCATTTTCCAGCCACTGTTACGTCGCCGATTTTCAGTTGACCGCGAAGTACACCACTGTTTGTAGACCCGCTGAACAGTACGTTTCGACACACCAACAAATTAAACGACTTCATTCACTTTGTGTCCGTGGGCACGGCCAAACACTTTGCCTCCTTTTTGCCACTCAGTAACGTCTGTCTTACGACCCATATTGCAGACTAAATTCAACACACACGTTGCTCTTCACCACTGCACGAGACAGAAATGATCCTGCAGACCATATCAATGCTATTTATCTCCCAACATTGCTGCCACAATGCCCTCTGTACAACTGGTACTTTCCTACGGACATTTCTGTTAGGGGTGACTGTTTTTTGTCCGGTGTGCTTATTTTGTGTTATTTGTGGCGCAGTGCACTGTTAAAAATAAATGGTGTGAATTCACGGAAAACTTCTGAAAATAACGTGCAGCAAAGTTGCCGGTAAGTGTCCGTCTTTTAACGAAATTTCCGTTTTTAGAAGTGTCCATTTTGTTTGAACTTTCGTATTTTCACAGATTTTCCGTAGTCAGTAGTTCCGTTTATTTCAGAAAAGTCTGTTTCTAGTTTTTCCGTATTTATACAAAAATTTCAAATGGGCTATAAGCAGTCGCCCGTCCCAAACTAGAGCAACTGGTTCCAGGGAAGGGAGAGAGCCAGTGCCTTAAGACAAACACAACATCCATGCCTCACCGGGATTCGAACCCGGACCCATCTCGAAGGAATGGTCATAAGCTAGCGCTTAGACCACTGCGCTACTGGGGCGGTTTTCAGCCCATATACCAGAGAATCCTTGCACGCCGTTGGTGAGATGGAACTTAGGCCGATTGGGTTAGGTCTGCACAAGCCGCTCGTCTTAAGGTGGTTCCACATAAAATCTCTGCCTTATGTTTCCAATGGTAAAACTTCTTTTCATATTTTCTTCGCAATTAATGTATTCCCAAGGATGAAAATTTGCACATCAATAAAACTAACTAACTTATAGCATGGGATGCTTAATACTCGCTAAAACATAACTATAATTATATTAAAATCAATCATTTTTATTTGAGTAATGTTCAGACCTGTTAATAGATGGCGCGACCTGTACATTGATGACGTCAGTATACACACAATGTTGGATTGCTTAATCATGGTTATGTTTTAGCAAGTATCCCATGCTGTAACTTATAGTTAGTTTTACTGATGTGCAAATTTTCATTTGGGAATGCATTAATTGCGATGAAAATATGTAAAGAAGTTTTACTATTGGAAACACAAAGCAGAGATTTTAGGTGGAACCACCTAAACCACTGAGCCAGAAAGTTTTGCGAATCGCTCTCACGTTTAAGATAATTTATATATTCATCAATGAGAGGGATTTAGTCATTTTATTTTCTGTTGAACCTTATTATTTTTTTTAATACTTTTGTAATAATTTTATTTTTTCTGTAGCAGTACTTATCACAATTCTTTTTTCAACGTGATATTTCGAAGCAATAGAATGCTTTAGAACTTGAGATCTTTTTTCTTAATTGACAACTTTCAATTATCTTTAAGAAATGGTGAAATATATTGTCAAACAGAGGACATCGCTCTTTCAACGTTTATAAGTGAGTCACGGAAAAATTCTCATTGGCCACCACCGGGAATCGAACCCAGGGTCTTCCAGTTACGAGCCGGATATGCTTCCACTGCACCACAGCGGCCTCGAATTCCTCCATACTTACATACACTAACTTGCCATATCCGCCGCGTAACTGGAAGACCCTGGGTTCATTTCCCGGTGGCGGTCAATGAGAATTTTTCCGTGACTCACTTATAAACGTGGAAAGAGCGATGACCTCTGTTTGATGATCCTAGTTCACGTCAAATGTCTCTATAAAATATATTGTTTTATAGTACTATTTCACAAAACTTCTAAATATAAAATTTACTCTTGACAGCTACAATAGCTTTTGCCTTAAACGCTCCACAGATTGATACATAGACATTGTTCAGTCACCTGTACAATAATTTAAATACCCGGTTTTTAACGATAACACAATATATAATAGGTGACGCACAAAATGGGGGAGAGGAGGAGAAATATTTTGTGCCACAATACCCAAAATTCATGCGATATGCTATCCACAATATCCGATCTCGCTACAGAACTTTAAAATCAGTTTTTTTGACAGACGATTGGAATTTAAGTTAATCAAACCTCAAGTATTCCCGCGAATCTTTCCTATTACCAGAATGTTTTCATCATATGGAACGAAAAAAGTGTCAACGGAGTTTGTCCGTTAATATACGAAAGGCAGTGCGGAAAGGTTTCTGAAAATTCAGAATTTTCCGTTAACACATATTAAAAAGGGAAATTTACCGTCAATAAAGAAAGGAATTGCTTAAAGGTTTCTAAAAAATCAGAATTTTCGTGTCGTACGAAAAATCCGTAAAATTCAGATTTCTAACCGTCATTTCACGGAAAAGGTTGTATCAGTAACACGCTTTGTTAATTCATGAAAGGCATCACATAAAGTAGTTCGTGAATTTCTGAATTTTTTTTTTTTTACAGTGTGGTCTTTTAAGCGCTGGCTTCTGAACTTGCGTCGGAGATAGCCCGGGTTCGAGCTTCAGATGACTCATGTGCTGTTTAAAGCAATGGATCTCCCACTTCCCTGGAACTAGTGGCCCCACTAAATGATCAAATGTAGAGGATTTTAGGAAGGGAGTTGTCTGACCCCAGGTCTTAAACAACCCTTAGAAATAGGAAGCTAGGAGATTTGGGCTAGAGTGCCAGATAGGAAAGTGACACGGAAGGAAAGTAGAAAGGAAGAGGAAGACGCCCTTATTTATTACGGGGGGGGGGAGTACCCGGGGTCCTTTGGCTTAACGTGCCCAACCGACGCACGGCGGACATTTAGTGGATCGAGCGTTCGCACTTGCCTGGGATCGAACCTGAGGTCCGGTAATAAATAAGGGCGTCTTCTTCCCCCTTTCTACTTCGCTTCCGTGTCTTTTTCCTATTGGGCACTCTAGCCCAAATCTCCTAGCTTCCTCTTTCTAAGGGTTGTTTAAGACCTGAGGTCAGACACTACCTTCCTTAAATCCTCTACATATGATCATCATTTGATCTGAAAACATATCACTCGTTGTGGTCATGGATAAAAGGAGCGATTTATCAGATGTGCAAAACGGATGATTATCTGTTTTCGGGCCAAGGGTGGCAGTATTTCTGAAACACCGGAGTTTGTGAACTGTTCGGGTGCTGCTGTGGTTAAAGTGTATTGTGATTGGAGAAATGGCACCATTGCGAATAAGCGATGTTGAAACTGCGGAGTACCACGTGCCATTAATGTGAGAGGCGAAGGTGCGTCAGGGCCGATCAACACGCCACAGTGCAGCAACTCACTGGTCGAATGAACTGGGGGGGGGCTACCGGAAATGTGTCTAAAACGATAG
The DNA here is from genome assembly GCA_039090855.1 of Macrothele yani. Classification (NCBI taxonomy): domain Eukaryota; kingdom Metazoa; phylum Arthropoda; class Arachnida; order Araneae; family Macrothelidae; genus Macrothele; species Macrothele yani. The sequence goes on from CM077004.1 coordinate 50,182,721, forward strand.
TTGAGCGAACCCGGCTGCTTACGAGGCTCCGATGCAGACGGATGGTCCCCGAACCTATGCTAACGAAAGTGCATCGGCAGAAAAGGCTTAAATTTGCACCAAGGGTGGCAGTATTTCTGAAACACCGGAGTTTGTGAACTGTTCGGGTGCTGCTGTGGTTAAAGTGTATTGTGATTGGAGAAATGGCACCATTGCGAATAAGCGATGTTGAAACTGCGGAGTACCACGTGCCATTAATGTGAGAGGCGAAGGTGCGTCAGGGCCGATCAACACGCCACAGTGCAGCAACTCACTGGTCGAATGAACTGGGGGGGCTACCGGAAATGTGTCTAAAACGATAGTTGAGCGAACCCGGCTGCTTACGAGGCTCCGATGCAGACGGATGGTCCCCGAACCTATGCTAACGAAAGTGCATCGGCAGAAAAGGCTTAAATTTGCACCGTAGTATCGGAATTGGACCTCCACTGATTGGCAAAGGATTGCCTTCTCCGATGAGTCATGTTTTCTGCTTCATCGAACGGATGGACGTTGGTGTATAAGGCGGGAATACGTCAGAGAACAAACACTTTTCAACCATTGCTGGAAGAACACAAGCTGGTGGGGGTCAACGTTATGGTCTGGGGAATACTTTTGTGGCATTCCCTGGGTCCACTCATACCTGTGGAAGGCACTATGGACCGAATTCGTTATGAATCCATCCTCGCAAACCACAAACACCCATACAGGCTGACTGTCTTCTCTGGGGTGTATGGGATCTTTCAGCACGGCAATGCGACTTTTCAACCATTGCTGGAAGAACACAAGCTGGTGGGGGTCAACGTTATGGTCTGGGGAATACTTTTGTGGCATTCCCTGGGTCCACTCATACCTGTGGAAGGCACTATGGACCGAATTCGTTATGAATCCATCCTCGCAAACCACAAACACCCATACAGGCTGACTGTCTTCTCTGGGGTGTATGGGATCTTTCAGCACGGCAATGCGACTGTCACACAGCTAGAAATGTCCGAGAGTGGTTGGAAGTGCACAATGAATACTTCAAAGTACTTCCCTGGATCCCTATTTCCCCAGACTTAAACCCAATTGAGCATCTGTGGGACCACCTCGACCGTGTTGTTCGCTCTATGGTTCCTCCACCACGCACCCTCCAGCAGCTGTCAGATGCACTGTAGTTAGCATGGCTCCATATACCTATGAACACCTTCCAGCACCTTATTGAGTCACTCTCAGCCCTTCTAGCTGCTGTCCTTGCTGCAAGCAGCGATTACTCTGGATTTTACCTGGTGGTGACAATAACGTGACTTGACCGTGTATTACGCAATGCTGCAAAATATTTTAATTTTTTGCACATAGTAAAATATTTTTCTCTTGACTGTGTTATAAAAAGAAACAGACACAGGTCTCTGTTTTTTTTTTTTTTCGGGATTTAATGACCACCATGAAGTATAAGCAATCTCCCGTTCCTCACTCGCGACCATTGGTTCCAGGGAGGGGGAGAGCCCGTGTCATAGGCAGTCGCGCCACCCATGCCTCATCTATGGCTCGAGCAAGGCTGTTTAAAAAGTACAAGGTCATGACATTAGAGAGGTAAGTTCCCTCCATTTGTGACGTCATCTCGTGTTGCACAGCCTGATACGTCGGTGTTGTGTTTGACGTCATACTCGACAGCGTTGGAAACCAATCAGAAGCCTTGGTTTCCGATGAATTAGACGTCACTAATTCATCGCTCTAATGCCATGGCCTTGGCTCGAGAGTTGACTCTCTCGGACGAACGATCAGAGGCCAGCCATTGGATCTCTGCGTCACCGGGACGAAGTGGCTTCCTGTTTCTTTTTCCCAGCGAAGAACATATTTTACTTTATTATATTCTGAAGGATGCGTAGTTATGTGCAGGAACGTAGCAAGCTTTTTTTTTTTTTTATATATATATATCTGCGAGGGCGATCCTTGAAATTACGCCCTTAGTTCAAAAGTTCCATACTCCTACTCAAATATTAAGCAGTTCTTACTTTCTCATACCTCCGTTCTAGGAAAGTATTATGATCGTTAAAAGATCTCACTTTCAGTTTTCGACATAATTTTACTCAAAATTAAAAAAAATAGGGTAGTACCCAAGAGTCAACGGTTTAGAATATCAAATGAGACGTAAAAGTTATGTGAACACCTACAGCACAACACATGCAGAATGAAAACAAACCAGCACAGAACGATTGAGTATTAGATAGTAAACGTAACAATAGGATGATACTTTCGGAGTAGGGCTTGGAAAAATTCCGTTCAAGGTTAAACGTTCAGAGAAACTTTTGGTGACATAGCACAAATCACTAATTAGCTGTTCATCCCTCCGACATATTCGGAAAATTCACGGAGGTTAGGCATATCGGCATAATGTTTTATATATCTCCATCCACTGTTTCGGACAATTCCATGCATCAATATGAGGTGGTCACAACTCACATTGTAAGGTTTGCACCCTAGTTAGCTGTGCGTAATAGTCTACGCTGCTAACTAAAGTATTTACAGAAGAAGATACTCAAGGGTATAACTTTGTTTTTGAGTTAAAATGTTGCGTCAATTTATTCATTTCTACTTTTTTACGCTCCTCAGAGTATGAAATGACGCCCTTGGTATGACCATCCTGGGAGGACAACCGCCCTCCCGGTAGCTACGGTCCTGGTTATGTGCAAACAAGTGTAATACATAACACCTTATCGTCATTGGCGTAAATACTTCATTCACTGAACTGATATTTCTTTCCCATTTTCTTGTTAATATACATGAATAGGAACTGTTGCTATGGATGTTAAAAGGAGCTTCAAATCCCTCTGCTGCTTTCCCTTCATCCAGTGTTTATAAACTTTATATCCGCGAAAATGATTTCTAAAAATCTTACTTATTTACTGAAAAGAAACTACCAAAAATGTTTTTCAAAGCTGCCATCAAAAATCTGTGGACATTTCTTTAACCAGTTCCACATGAAGTGTCCGCAAAACAATGTGCTATTTTTTTTTGTCGAAGTCCTCAGCTGTGAGTCACGCCCCCCCCCACCCAACTATCAATACGTCCCTGTGGCCACTGATATGAGTAAAATTTTGGTTGTTAAACTCCAAAACAACAGAAAATCAGCTGAGTGTTTACATTTAAATGTTCACTTATGATTGCCGAATAATAATAAGAAAGAAAGAAAGGGAGAGGGAAGTGTGGAATTAACATGTTAAGAAAAAGATTCATTCAAGCTTACCCCAAGATTTGTATTCAGCTAAGCATTCTGCAGTTATTATAGATAAGATACCCACGTTTTCCATAATTTTCTCGTGCGAGAAAATCGTGGAAAACTTTTCCCGAATTCCTAGATCGGACTCCTGGTAATTAGCGACTACGTAAAATATCTCTTAGCGGAAATAAGCGTTAAAAGATTAAAAATATTCTGGAACTGTTGTTCACTTGGTTTCGTGATTTTCAGTGCTACTTCTGCAGTCACGAATTTTTAAACAGAACAGTCAGTGACCTTACAGAAATTAATTTCAAATTTTAACTCAAGTGTTCGTTTTTCAGTTTGTGGAAAAGCAGCTGAAATCCGCGTTATTACGAACACCTGTAAGTTGTGTTTAAACCCGTCTGCCGAGTTTTTCAGTTAACGAACTTTTTTTTGTGTTGCCGAGCATTTAAGTGTGGCTACCTATCTTTCCGTCTACCGACACAAGTCCTTCCAAGCAGCTAAGAGGAAACTGGATAATGAATCCGTGCTTGCAGACGTACATATGTATCCTGGTGGTCTAAATATATCTCTCTTTCTTTGTAAGCTTGTTGACGTCACCATCCCAGAATGACGCAGTTGTGTTGTTACGTAAGTGTGCCTCGCAGGCCTGCGTTTTGGGAAGGGGCGTTGTTTTCCATTTTTCGTCGTGCTCTGTTTTTCGACGTTGATCACTGACTAACGTATTATCTTTGCTGCCGCGTTTTTATCAGCGTATCTCACTCGGCAGGTGCCGAGAGGAACACGAATCCTTTATTTCTGAAATTTAGTTGTTTCGAATCTCTCAGCACACGTAGTTTCTCTCTTACGTCGACCCGAGGACACCGCGTCTTACTCTCGCTCCCCGTATAACCTAGATCTTAGGGGGAAAAATAGGGGGAGGGGGGCTCATAGCTAGCTTACTGTTGTTTCGAAGTTCGTGTTTATTTTTCTTTGTGGTCTGTTTTGCAGAAACCGTGCGCTCTTACGAAGACTGCGAAAAAGCAGTTAAAGAAAATTTTATAATGTTGAATTTGAAGGTAACATCCGAAAATCAGAAATTTGTATTTCCAATTTTTGGATGTTGCCTTTTGATTTCATTGCAATCAGTCTGCAGGATTTTGCCGAGCGTTTCTTACCATGTAGATCTGGTAAATTACTACGTACGGGTGCAGGCACCGTGGAACACTTAATGCAAATTTCCATCGCAGTTAGATCACGCTTTCACGAAATCAGTCAGTGACACCAAACTTGTTTTGTTCCGTAGGTTTCGTCGCCGGGTGGCCAAGCGGATACGATGCTGGCTTTCAGCACGACGTAATCTCTGTACTCAGGGCAAACTTAACCTGTCTATGCGGTGGAAGCTAAAAAAACTTACTCATCGAAAAGATCTCACGGTTTCTCAGTATTTTCTCCGCACTAATGAATATTAGTGTGTCACCATGGCAGGAGGCAGAGCAAAAGGAAACTTCGCGTTCATTGTACTATCAGGGATTTCCCACTCAGGAAGAAAGGAATACAGCTTAACCTCCAGAAACACTTGACTGTCCGCTTACCTCCTACTGGCAGCAAATATCCCCGGGGTATAGCCACGCGAACGCACATGGTAAGCCGATACAACTATATAACAATGACGTCGCCAAAACGCAAATATCTGTATTTTGTAGAAACGCGACCGAAACTTGAGATCTTCATTTTTTGTAATGTACATCCGCACATCGTTTAGAACAACTATGTGCATTTAGTCACAGTTCAAGCTCGAATACGATCTTTTAAACTGGGAACTATATTATGCAGTTGAAGTACACACTCCGTACCTACCTACCTACCTACATACATATCCCTAAGCTGTTCTCTGAGATTCAGAAGTTAGCTCCACAAAGAAATACAAACTACCAGATACATTTTTAACTGATTATTTACTTACTGTTACCATGTCAAACTTCTCCATTTACAGCGATCTTGACACACAACTCGGGCTTCACTGACATCCATTTCACGACGTACACAAGACCTTCTACACTTCATACTCATAATCTTTTTCTCATGCAGACACTCCTGAATCTGATACTCCCATGATTTCCTTCGCCTTCCTCTGCTTTTCCTTCCTGCCACCTGGGCTGAAATTTTTTTTTTCTTAGTAAGCATCTCATCACACATTCTTTCAGCATGGCCAAACCACCGAAGCATATTAGTCTCCACCTTGCTAACAACATTTTGCTTCACATTACACAACTGCAACACATCGTCATTCTTCACACGATCAGAACGTGTCTTGCCACAAACCTTCCGTTAGTAACGTATTTCTCCAGCACAAAACGACTCCTATGTTTCTTCTGTGACGTAGGTTTCACTGCCATACATGTAATATAAGTCTAAATGGCACAGTGATTGACCAGGAACAAATTGGATGGTGAAATTAGTAGGCGGTAATTTCATACACAGCCATGCGGGACTCTCTTGAGAACCCATCATTCCTATGAAAACTTTCCAAAGCCGCTATGACTTTCAATGAAGAATTCACTCGCCTACTAATTACACTTTCATTGAAATTACATCTTCATACACAGCCTTTAATTACACTTCCATACACATCCACGCGGGACTCTTGAAAACCCATCATTCCTATGAAAACCTCCCAAAGCCGCTATGACCTTCAATGAAAAATTCACTCGCCTACTAATTACACTTTCATTGAAATTACACTTTCATACACAGCCTTTAATTACACTTTCATACACAGCCATGCGGGACTCTCTTGAGAACTCATCATTCCTATGAAAACCTCTCAAAGCTGGCTATGACTTTCAATGAAAAATTCACTCTCCTACTAATTTCACCATCCAATTTGTTCTCTCGGTCAAACATGCATCCTAAATACACAAACTCATTCACCTGGTCGATCACTATGCCATTTAGACTTATGTTACATTCAGTACTAACAGTTCCTCGCACAAAAACCATAACTTGGGTTTTTCCCTTCTTTATACTCAGTTTGAATTTCATACAAACTTCGTACATCCGGGACAACGTACTGTGGAACTCGCTTTTGCTCTCTGCCAACAGGACTGTGTTATCAGTATACCATGGCCGTCTTAAAGGGTGGGCCAACAGGGCCGGTGCCGAGAGTCCTATAGGTTTACAAAAAATGAAACTCTTTCACCTATCACCAGAACGTTATTTTTCTTTATTTAAAGAAAAGAAGAAACACCAATGCAGAAAGTTGGAAGTCTTTCCGCCTTTTCTTTTTTCTTTTTAACCTTGCTCGTAGCGTTGATTTCCCGAGGAGGCAGTACGGAAGTTAGGTGTTAAGGTGGATATTTTGTGACAAAGTAAGAAAAAAAAATCCGACCTCTCTCCCGATCCCGAGTGTGAGTGAAGTTTGAGGGTCATAAGGGCCAAGCACAAATCGCAATTTTTTCCGAATCATTTTTTCCTTTTAAACAGTCACTTGTGTTGTCTATCTATACAAAGAAGTGCATGTATGCATACCACTGAGGTTTTACCACATGGGCTACTTATATATATTCAATCATCGCTGTTTAAATAAATAATAAATAACAGTGGCGCAGTTCGTCTGTGAAGGGGTCCGGGTTCGAATCCCGGTGAGGCATGGATGTTGTGTTTGTCTTACGGCACTGGCCTTCTCCCTTCCCTGGAGCCAGTGGCCTTAAATTAGGCACGGGCGACTGCTTATAGTCCATTGAGTTGCTCACGGAGGTCGTTAAACCTTCCAAAAAAAAAATAAAAAAAAATATAACAATGACGGAGGCCTCATATCAGCATTTTTGTCCGGTGAGTCATATTGTTCGGAAAGGGCGCTGGTTCGTTTATTTCTTCAGCTTTTTTAATCTTAATTTTCGTCGAATAATTTGTAGAATGGGGAAGAAACATTATATCTTTCAGCACCAATTTTCTAGTAATTTACTAAGGAACTAAAAGTGAGTGCTTTTGGTACACTTAATAGAGTTCTACAATTTTGTCATGCACTATTTTTCAATCAAGTGGTATTTAAAAAGTTACTGGATATTGAATGTTTCTTCTCTGGGATACCATGGTGATGGTGGTGAATATAATAATTCTCATATGTTGTATATACATAATACCATGTGTGAATAAAAAAAAATAACCACACATTGTAATAATACCATATGTTGTATATATGTATATGCACGGTCGAATCACATTATTGTGACGACCAGTTAATATCCAGGGTAACTGCCGTGTGCAGCGCGGACAGCAACTAGACGGGCTGGGAGTGACTCAACAAGGTGCTGGAAGGTGTTCACATGTATGTGGCGCTATGCTGACTACAGTGCATCTGACAGCTGCTGGAGGGTGCGGGGTGGAGGATCCATTGAGCGAACAACACGATCGAGGTGGTCCCACAGATGCTCAATTGGGTTTAAGTCTGGAGAATTAGGGTGCCAGGGAAGTACTTTGAAGTCTTCATCGTGCTCTTCCAACCACTCTCGGACATTTCTAGCTGAGTGACACGTCGCATTGTCGTTCTGGAAGATCCCACCCGCCTTACGGAAGACAATCAGCATGTATAAGTGTACGTGGTCTGCAAGGATGGATTCATAACGAATTCGGTGCATAGTACCTTCCACAAGTATGAGTGGACCGAGAGAATGCCACGAAAACATTCCCCAGACCATAACGCTGCCCCCACTAGCTTGTGTTCTTCGAGCAATGGTTAAAGACTGTTTGTTCACCGACGTTTCTCGCATTATACGCCAACGTCCATGCGTTCGATGAAGCAGAAAACATGACTCATCGGAGAAGGCAATCCTTTGCCAATCAGCGGAGGTCCGATTCCGGTACTGCCGTGCAAATGTAAGCCTTTTCTGCCGATGTACCTTCGTTAGCATAGGTGCAGTGACCATGCAGTGACCATCCGTGTGCATCGGAGCCCCATACGCAACAGGGTTCGGGGAACTGTCGTTTTAGACACACTTCCGGTAGCCCCCTAGTTCATTCGGCCAGTGAGTTGTTCCACTGTAGCGTGCCCATCGGCTCTCGCGCACCTTCGCAGCCGACGTTCACCTATCACATCCTGACACGTGGTGTTCCGCAGTTTCAACGTCGCTTATTCGCAATGGCACCATTTATCCAATCACGATACACTTTAACCACAGCATCACGCGAACAGTTCACAAATTGTGCTGTTTCAGAAATACTGCCACCCTTGACCCGAAAGCCGATAATCATCCGTTTTTTCAAATTTGATAAATCGCTCCTTTTATCCATGACGGCAGCGAGTGATATGTTTTCAGAGATCAGATCAGATCAGATCATTTGTAGAGGATTTTAGGAAGGGTTTGTCTGACCCCAGGTCTTAAACAACCCTTAGAAACAGGAAGCTAGGAGATTTGGGCTAGAATGCCCGTTAGGAATGTGACACGGAAGCGAGGTAGAAAGGGGGAGGAACACGCCCTTGTTTATTACCGGAGGGCCAGTACTCGGGGTCGGACGGCTTAACGTGTCCTTCCGACGCACGGCGAGTATTTAGTGGTTCAAACGTTCGTACCTGCCCAGGTTCGAACCTAAGGTTATCTCCATGGCAGTCCCGAACGCTGACCATTAGGCAACCGCTGCCCTATATGTTTTCAGAATGCCTACAGCACACCTTATATACCTCCAAGCCAGCTCACGACACGTGCCTTCTTTCATTTGCTACGCGCTGTTGACGTCAAAAATAGGAGATGATCACAATAATGTGACTCGACTGTGTATATATAAATAAGATCAGGAGCCCCGAAAAATGTGACAAGCCGCGGATGGCTTAGTGGTTAGCAAGTCAGACTATCGATGCAAGGTCCTCAGGTTTGAACCTGGGCTGATCTTTTAGAGATGGTGTGATTTACTAACAATCGCTGAATATAAGCCGTACATCAAACGAGCACGTTAAGTGACGGCCCCCAGGCTGGACCCACTGGTTAAATGGGTATCCTTTGCTATGCCCCCCCCCCTGAAATTCTCTCACCCCTCTGTGTGCAACATCGTACTTGTACGGTGGCGCCATCTACTGTACTCTAATCTCACTACAAACTGTTCTGTCAAAGTCGCTAGACTTGCTCTCCTTCCTTCCGTTTCTGTGTCCTGCCCAAAAGGCGATCTCGCTGTAGGTGGTTGGGACCTAAACTCTACCCACTGTGGACGGAAGTCCTACAAGAAAATGACAAATACTGTGGCTGTTTACTTGTTTACCGAAAAATGTGACGGCCCAGGGCCTCCAGAAGTGTTAAGACGGCACTGCAGCATACAGCAATCTGCACACACGGATTGTATCAAGGCATAAACCATAGCTTTGCCGTGAGTGTACTGCAGTTTGCTTATGAAGTACAGTTCATGGCTGCTGAGAAGGTGGTCGAATATTTGTGTGTATCAAGAATCCCTCTGTATATTAAAAGTTTAATTATAAGTTCACAGATGCTTCGTTGAATGAGAGGAGACATTCCCTCACCCTGATATGTCAGCATACTTAACATAAGCATTTATTTTTTCTCTGCATCGTTCAAGAAAACAAACGACGCCGAAGTGATAGGAGGGGAGGGGATATACACACATGGGCGACTCAGAAAAGAGAGAAAAGGTACCTTTCACTATAAAATGTAACTATTATTATTTTTTTTGTGTAAAAAAATGGTAAGATTCTCCATTAGTTTTGTAATATTCAGTTTAAAAAAAATTAAAGGAAAAAGAACAGAATTCGTTATTTGTCTAAGATCGTTCATATGTACGCGTAAAGCTGTTTTTCAATTTTCCTGCGAATATAACTTCCGGAAGCTTTGATGTTTTCCGATTCTAATGCTTCCAGGCCTAAGTGCTTGACTGAAAAGGAACATGGTGTATTTGGAGGTAAGCAAATTAATAAGCGATTGCCTCAGGAACTGGTTTTTTTTTCTCTCTTTTCCTAGACATAAATGCATTTTACCAACCTTCTTCGTCTACTATTTTAGTTTCAGATCAAAATTATGCAATGTTATGATACGATGACTTTCTTAAAACGACTACGTATCCAGCTATAAACTGGCAATGAAAGCTGTACTCATCCTATAATTAATTAGCTTTGCGGTAGAAAAGCTATCGTAAATTATACTTATTCTTTTTGTGAATCAGTTATATGCCTTTAATATGCAAATATTGAAAATTATAGTTAAATTCCAGACAAATAAAAACAAAATTTATACATATTTTACTGAGACGCGGTTAAATTATTGAGGAAGAAGAAATCATGGTAATTTTAGTCTCCGCATCCCAAAGAGAGAATGATTCATCGCATCATGCAGTAATGTAGCAGTGAAACAAATCTTAACACATTCTAACAAGCTTCATGGACTAAATAGCTTGTTCTGTTTTTAACGCGAAAGCAAAATTGGTTGTGGTTCGTGGAGGCAGGTGGGGGTGGGGAGGGAATCGATCAAAACAATCGTGAGTAATGACCATCATAGTTTTTTTGTTTAAACTGTTGAAAATATATGTTTCCAGTTAGGTATTAAAGGAGTCATCCAATGTTAAGTCAGCTAGTGAATTCACCTGGTGCGTCATCGGATTTCGTAAAGTTGGTGAACTGGATGAGCCTCCTGAGGAAATGAACTACATACTCCAAAATTTTTGTCTCTGGGACAAAAAGTTTCGGAGGTATGTGGGGTCAGAAATTTGCAGGAAAAAAACAACTTAAATTCGCCCTTGTTGGACAGCATTAAAACTACTGTAATTCCAGTTCTAGAGAAGAAGTTCTTTGCAAGTTAAATTTAGTGGCGTTTTACAGCTTTCGAATTGGCTTTTTACGTGATATGCAACATACTTGAATGGATCTTGTAAAATATTCATATGTATTTTTCAAGGTCAAATGCTGAAGTTTCCTTTCTTTTTTTATGGTTCTTTTTCCCCCTTATGAAAAAACTATATTTTTATCTCAATATGTGTACCAATCTTCAGAACAGGGTTCCAAACAATTGAGGAACTTTGAATTATCTTATATCTATATAGCATGAGTTAATCCCAAAAAATCCCACATGCTTGAAACAAATATAGCTTCATTAGCTAAATTTGATTTTTATTTTCACTTATTTTTTTTTCCAAAAATTCACATGAGGATGTGTCATTTTCCGATTATCAAACAGAGAACTGAACTGGTTAGTTTCTTTACTTTCTTTCTTTCTTTATTTATTTGTTTATTTATTTTTTCATTGTAAATGTAAGGCACATTTTATGTCATATCAAACGAAATGCAAAAAAGCATTTACTTCGTGTCGAATTTTTATAAAAATTGGTAAAAAATGGAAATACAGCAAATTTTAGTTCATTTCACCTTGTGGTTCAAAAGTACGTCGTGTTAACCCCCCCCCCCACCTCTTTTTTTTTTGTAACTACATAAAAAATGGAACTTTCTTCCAAATTGACTTAAAAACCTAATTTTGGTTTGAAAAGAACTTTCATCTGATATGAGACATGGGTGGTTTTTTCAAATAAATAAATAAATAAAAGAAAAGAAAAGAAAGAAAGAAAATCCAATGTCAGGCGCTACACATTTATTTTCATTTCATTTATTTTTCGTCATGGGGTTACATTTGACCATATTACATTTCAATATTAATTTTATAACATATAATGTTAAGAAGAAAACATATATAATATATACACTGATGTTCAAAATTAAGAGAATTTGCACATTTTGTCGAATTTCTGAAAAAACTAATGGACACATTTTAATGAAATTTGGCATGGATACACAGTTACACTGGCGGAAAGTGAAAAAAGAACACCAAGAAGGAGACGTCTGACACCAACGAAATTTATACAGCATAATAACGGAATACAGAGGATAACGTGATCAAAACATTACGGCAAAATACAGCTGTATTTGCTGTTAAACTGAAAAATAACATTTCCATGTAAAATGGTTAGTACGAGGTTGAACCGCCATGAACAGCATCACACTGTGCAGTTCTGGCATGGAGTCTGTCGTACAGATGTTGGATGTAAGGTTTGGGGTATTGAGTTCCAAGCATCCTCAACCTGGACGCGTAAATCGGGGATGATCGTAGCTGGCCGTGGAGACCGGATAAATCGTTGTCCCATAAAATCCCACACGTGCTCAATGGGGGACAAATCCGGTGAACGTGCAGGTCATGGAAGTTGTCTCACACCCTGAAGTGCATGTTGCGTTGCACTTGCCGTGTGTGGGCGTGCGTTATCTTGCTGGAAAACACCACGATGGACCGACCTTACAAATGGCACAACTAAGGGCTGAATGATGTTGTTGATGTAGGAGGTGCTGTTTAACGTACCCGGTACAAACACTAGTTGTGTACGGGAGTGATAGTTGATCTCTCCCCACACCAGGAGACCGGGTGTAGGCCCTGTGTGTCGCTGGCGGATGCAAGAAGGGTGGAGACGCTCCCCTGTGCGTCTGCGAACACGCATACGTCCATCGGAGGCTCCCAAGCAGAATCTGCTTTCATCGCTGAACACGACAAATCGCCATTGCGTTCTCTAGTGCAGACGTTGGCGACACCACTGCAGCCGTTCCTGACGGTGGGCTGGAGTCAGAGGTACATATGCCAGAGGCACACGTGCACGTAGTCCTGCATCCAGTAGACGGTTGCGGATTGTTCGCACAGTCACCTCAGGTGCAACGGCAGCTCGGATTTGCGTCGCAGTGGATGTTCTGCTTGACAACGCCTCTCTTCTTATGCGTCGATCGGTCCGCTCATCAGTCCGTCTGTGACTCCCGGTTCCACGTCTTCTCGTGTGGGAATGGTCCTCGTACCATCTACGCCACCATCGTACCACCACCGATACTTCCCGTCCAATTCGCTCCGCAATGCGACGATACCACCACCCGGCCTCGCGGAGTCCAACTAGACGACCTCGCTCAAAGTCTGATAACTGCTGAAATCGTACACGTCTTCCATGTGCAGGCATTGCAGCTTCTTCAGGGTTTTCGCACGTGTCCGTACGCCGACGACTGATTACATTCACTTCGCCGTACTCCTTAAATACCACCGACGATAATTTGCATATTATGCCGTGCTGTGGCGTAAGCGCTCACCGGTTGGTCCCGAAATTAACATCACACCTACGTAAACTCGACCCCATTAACATATGTAAATTTCATGATCGTCCGCCAATTCCTTCTTGGTGTTCTTTTTCACTTTCCGCCAGTGTATATAAGAAAAAATATATATATACCATACAACAGTCATGGTACGCACTCATGATCGTCAGTAAGGCTCATCAGCGCAGGAATGTCCAAAATCCACGTTGCAAGATCGAACATAAAATGACTCTAATATGGGGTCATACAGCTCACAGTCAGTCAGCTCACAGTCATACAGCTCACACAGCGCGACGTCATACTGGAAACGAGGCAGCTGATGAGTCCCTGTGGCAGTCGGTCCCACTCCTGCAGCAACGCAGTTTTCAGCTCCTGGATGGTTCTCGAAGGGAATGGCGAGCTGCAATTGCTCTCCCAAGAGCGTCCCAGAGATGTTCGATAGGGTTTAGGTCTGGCGATCTGGCTGGCCAATCCATCCGGCGAATATCCTCATTTTCAAGATAATCGTCGACCAGGTGATCCCTATGCGGACGGCCGTTGTCGTCCATAAAAAGGAACCGAGGGCCAACTGCGCCCCTGAAAAGTCGAAAATAGGGATGTAAGATCTCATCCTTATACTTCTCAGCAGTCAGGGAACCTCTGTCAAACACATGGAAAGGTGTGCGGCCGTCCAACATGATGCCTGCCCAGACCATGACACCTCTGCTGCCATAGCAGTCCCTTTCTCGGATGTTGTAGGAAAGGTATCGGGTCCCTGGTTCTCTCCAGATGAAGGTACGTCGAGAATCAGTGTTCAGACTGAATCGCGACTCGTCTGTGAAGAGAACGTTACACCTCTGTCGTCTGGTCCAAGGCTGATGTTGTCTGCACCATGCTAAACGCGCTCTCTTGTGTGCTGAAGTGAGCGGGACGCAAACGGCGGGTCTTCTGGCAAAAAGCCCTCTCTCATGAAGTCTTCAGGAAACAGTAACCCTTGAAACTCGGGTTCCAGTGGCGGCATGCAGCTCACGAGATAGCTGTGCAGCTGTAGCAGTCCTGTGGCGCCTCGCTGAAAGTGCCAAATGACGATCTTCATTGGCCCTCGTGGCTCTTGGACGACTTTGCACAGGCCTTCTCGCTGTGGATTCGATGTCCTTAAACTGTTTTTACAAATTGCAGATGACATTGGGCGTTACATTGAACCTTGTAGCACTTGCGATTGCCCTGCCTCCAATCTACCAACGATTCTCCACCTCATTCCGTCATCAATACGTTCGTGGCAACTCATTTTACCTGATTGCTTATGAAATTGAACCAACTCCTGCAAGAAACAAAACGAATGTCGCCGAGGAGTACGAGCGAACTAATCGCGGATCAGAACAGATCATATGTAGAGGATTTTAGGAAGGGAGTGTCTGACCCCAGGTCTTAAACAACCCTTAGAAATAAGAAGCTAGGAGATTTGGGCTAGATTGCCCGATAGGAAAGTGACACGGAAGCGAAGTAGAAAGGGGGGGGGGGAGACGCCCTTATTTATTACCGGGGGGGCGGGGGAACTAATCGCGGAAAAGCCACGTGTGCTTTCCATGCCCTCCGCTGTCACAGCTCCGCCCACACACAGGGCTGTTAGAATACAGATTCTAACAGCCCTGGCCCACACACGTATACGCTTACGTATTCGACACTGCAAATTTGCATTCTTATTCGGCGGCATAATTTGTAGCTTTGATTCCCTATTTTTTGTGAGAATCGAACAAAATGTGCAAATTCTCTTAATTTTGAACACCAGTGTATATACAGAGAACAGGAAATTGAGTAAAAGGCTTATATACAGCCTGAGTAAATCCGAATTCTTCTTAACTACGTAGTTAGCCAAACGTATAAAATTTACGCATATGTGGTCTGATTAATAATTTTCTGCTATTAAATTTTATATTTTAGTTTGTTTGCAAATATTTTTTAGTTGCTTTCGAAAATAATTACAGTTATTGATATGTGTTAGTTGTTAAGGTAGATTATTCCGTAACACAAGTCCCTGGTAATCAATAAATCTTTGTTGGGTTAAAGTGTTAGTTATTGGTAACAAAAATGCATTTGACTTAATGTTCGTATCTTTAAAGCGATTATTATATTGACTGTATGTGGTATACAACTCTGATTATTTGGCCCAATTTTTTTTCCCCACATAAACGGAAAAAAATAAAAAATAATAAAAATAAATATTTCTGTATCTTGAGGTACCCGGAAATGAGAACAACTATCGTTTACAAGATGCGAAATGCGCTTAACTTTGGCCCACTGCTGTGTTTCGTGAATTAACTTCTGCATGTCAGACGAAATCCGTGCTATCGATCCTTCTCCAGTTTTATTTTTTATTTTTTGCTGTAGTGTTATTTATGTATTCCTCAAAACGTGTACCTGTCAGTGCAAAAGATCCTTGTGGGTGAAAAAGGTCTTTATATCATGTCACTTCGTTTCCGCTGCGCGTCTTCGTACCACGAAATCTCGTTTCTATGCACACGCGGTCCATTTGGTTCAGCGTATTGGATTAGTATGCGAATATCACTAGAACGGACTGTAGCTGCAGTAGCAGACAGAGCCAGTTGTTATTGGTTGCTGCTTGTTCGATCGTGGTGCCTGGTTTCATGCGGCCACTTTCTAGTGGACGGTGTGAGAGATATTTCTTTTGTAGCATGTGTATTTTAACCTAATTGTAGGCTGTGCTATAACGGCAATCATACGTCCTCGGAAATTATTGGCTGATTTCACTTAAAACTTGTATTTGTGTAGAGGGTAGCACCTTTTGTAGCATTAAAAAACTCGTCACAGAATCTTAAAGGAGCTTTCCCTCCAGTTTTTGACATGCTCCTGCTACTTGTATTTGCTACTGTAAACTGTTGTAAAAATCGCCATCACACGACCTGAAACTTACTTTTTTAACGGTCGACACTAACCCATATTAAATATGAATAACCCGGTTAATAAGTATATGTTTTTTTCGTTGCTAGTAACATTTCGTTGCGTTTTTACTTTTTTTTCTGTAAATACGAGAATGTTTTTGGTCGCCAGAGAAAAAAGAAGAAAATTTGCGATTGCTTTTATGCATAGTGGAATCTATGTATAACGAAGTCTCACGATGATGGTCGAAATATTCGTTATTAGAATATTCGCATATAATGAATAGGTGTTTTTGAACATAAATTTTGGCCATAATAACTAAATTGCTGATTATTATACCATTTTTTTAACTTGTTAAAATTTTCATTACCGTTCAAGTTATTTTAGATTTTAACACTTTAAATCTTGTTAAAGTTGAAGTTTTACAATTGCGTACTGCATTCATTCGATTTCATTTAGACCATTCTGAATTTAAAGAATAATTAAATGCCAGTGCATACAGTATTCTTATAAAATGTACTTTAGGCACAAGTTTGACTTAAAGCTTAATTTTTACGAAAAAAAAAAACAAAAAAAAACGGTAATGCCGGAAAGAATTTTATGGATAATCCTTCAAAGAAGTCATCATTCTGAACTTTAGCTCAAGATGTTTCTTCATAGCCTCACATCTATTAAGACAGAGAAAAACATCTTCTGGAGCATTCATTATCAATGAATTCAAAACACATTCAGTATTCTGAAATGAGGGACGAATTGGCCCACCGGGACAGTGGGATATTTTAAAATGGGCCACTCGAGAAACAGCCCACTTTCTAATATATTTTTTTTGTCTGCATTTTTTTTTTTTTGAGCAAACGAATTACTTTGATACTTTATATCTGTCTCAAAAGAGATTTCCTTAAAAAAGAAGAGCGTTTGTGTCTGTCTATAATTGGGCTTTTGCTATGAAATGACGTAGCAAACTTTTTTGTACTTACGTGAGAAAAGTGCCGCCGGACCAGGTTCGCTGTTATAAATTAAGCTAAAGCTAACTACAGTTAGACGTAGATCGTTGGACTTGAAGCCCAGGGTCATTGGTAGACCCTACCGTCCTTCCATTAGTAGGCCTTATTCTTCAGGGTCATTGGTAGGCCCTACTCTCCTTTTTAGGGGCAAATGATCAAATGATCATATGTAGTGGATTTTAGGAAGGGAGTGTCTGACCCCAGGTCTTAAACAACCCTTAGAAATAGGAAGCTAGGAGATTTGGGCTAGAGCGCCCTATAGGAAAGTGACACGGAAGCGAAGTAGAAAGGGGGAGGAAGACGCCCTTATTTATTACCGGGGGGGGGGCAGTACCCGGGGTCCGACGGCTTAACGTGCCCATTCGACACACGGCGGATATTTAGTGGATCGAGCGTTCGTACCTGCCTGGGATCGAACCTGAGGTCCTTTCCGTGGCAGTCACGAGCGTTGCCCACTAGGCCACTCGCGACCCCATTTTTAGGGGCAAACGCAGCAGCCTACGTATATGTAGGGTGCTGCGTTTGCCCCTCCCTCGGAACTAGTGGCCTCAGATTAGAGACTGGCGAGTCATAGATGATCGTGAGGGTCGTATCCACGACATGGGACATTATGTAGCGCTAGGTGGATTAATATCGCGTTTGGAATGTGCTAACCAAACGTATAAAATATTTCTGTATTTAATAATAAATCATGAGCTTGTATCACTTAAGGAGTCTACAGTAGACAGGGTTAAGGCAGGAACATGTTATATCAGAGTTAATACAGCGTGATTCATAATTATTGTCGGGGTTTCCGTCGCCTGGCATGGTCAAACCGTAACCGAACAAATAAAACTGCCTACAGCATAAACAAGTTCACCGCGGAAAGTTTTATGTGGCAACACGGTACCCGCTGAATTGACGTCATACTTCAAAATGGCGACTATTCAAGAAACAGCAATGCGCGTACTCTGGTTCTTCGAAACAAAGTCAGTTATCACAACGCAACGTCGTTACAGAACGGACCTCCACTTTCCGATAATGCTATCCGACATTGGTTAAAGCAATTTCCAAAGACTGGTAGTCTGCAGCATCAAAAAGTAGCGGGAAGACCGAGCACTTCGCAGGGCGATGTTGATCGCGTCCAGAAAGCATTTTCTCGAAGCCCTAAGAAGTCAACGAGACGAGCTGCGTAGCAGTTAGGTATGCCACAAACTACTGTTTGGAGGGTTCTGCATAACCGCCTACAACTCCGTGCGTAGAAACTGCAGATTGTACAGGCTTTACAGCGGGACGACAAACCCCGCAGTTTCCGATTTGCCCAAGACATTTTGTCCAAAGTCGAAGCTGATGAACATTACCTGCGGACATGGATATTTAGTGATGAAGCAACGTTTTTCGTCACCGTAGGGAGGAAGTTGTTCCTGCGCGTCACCGCTTTGGGCATTGTCGTTTCCACCCAACGATTCTTGCTGTGTGGCGACACTGGGCCGATGTGCGAGACGTGCGATTGATGACTCACTGTCACTCATCTTTTCTGTTGTTGTGTTCGTTTTCCTGTTGTTCGTTTCACTTCTTTCATTCCCATTTGTTGAACGACGACGCAGCTACGTTGCTGCGGCTCCTAGATGACCACTGCGATACATTCGCTGTCTCTTCATTTTAAAAACAAATTGACTTTTTTAAACGCATCTAGTTTTTACATTTTTCATCCTTCTCATTTTTCACTTTTACGGAATTAACCTGATTTTAAGCATTATCAAAGTTTTTAATGCTGTTTGTTTGATTGTCTTGTATCTGGCGCTCTTTGGCCAAACATGGTGGCCCTTGCGCCATAAAAATCCACCAACCAACCAACGTTTTTCGTCTCGGGGAGGGTACATCGGCATAACTGCAGAATATGGGGCTCCGAAAACCCGCATGCCATTCGAGAAGTCGAACGAGATAGTCAAAAGGTAACGTCTGGTGCGCTTTGTCATGTTCGGAAATGTTGGGGACTTTTTCTTCGTAGAGAAAGAAAGCAGTGACAGCGGTGACCTATCTGGACATGCCTCAGTTGGATGATCGGCAGCTCAGTGTGATGTTCCAGCACGATGGCGGACCGCCGCATTGAACTGTTATTGTCCGAGAATTTCTTGACTTGCATTTTCCTGGGCGCTGGGTTGGGCGTGGCCTCCCCACTCACCGGATATTACACTACTGGATTTCTTCCTGTGGGAACACTTGTAAAACATCGTTTATCAGACCCCTGACCACCCTCGATGACCTGAAGATCAGAATTGGTGCTGCGATAGCAACAGTAATGCCGCAAATGCTGGCGAACACTTGGCGGAAAATTGATTATCGCTCGGATATCTTACGTACCCCGAAAGGTGCGCATGTCGAAGTGGTTTAGCAATCTGATGTATCGATTCTACAGGTAATAAAACTTTTAGTTGTCATTTGTCATATTCTGCTTGCGGTTTTAGTTTGTTGTTTCCCGTTTTCTGCCACTGAAAATACGACACTAATTATGAATCACCCTGTACTTCTAGCGAAACATTTCTTTTCATATTCGTAGATCTGTACAGCTATACGTGCACATGCGTGGATTCGCCTGCTGTCTGCCGTTGGTTGACTCCCTCATTATCGGATCTGCTTGGAATATCTAAACGAACAGCTGTTTACCAAACATAAATCGCTGATACCACCTTCGATTATCGTTCCACTTCTTCAGCATTAATTTTTGCATATTAAGTTTGCATCACAAGATTTTGTAAAAATGCTTGTGCCTGTCATCAGGCAAAATATAAATATCACGCATTAAAATGACAGAGTGAGTATAGAAAATCACCGTCTTGGTCTCAGTATTCCTGGGGTTCAAATGGCGTCACAGAAATAAATGTTTCATCTTGAAAATCACATTACTTAATGCATTGAAGTACCCTTGTGGCTTGTTGGATGAGCAGTTGTTTTTCGCAGGCCTAATATCATCAACGAGTTTTCTAGAGACGAATTTAATTTGTCGATGCCCCATTTTCGCATCGATTTTCCTTTGAAATTTGTTGTCTTATACGGAAGAAAAAATGCGCCTAAATAATTTAAGTTTTGAGTATGCCATTGTATGTCTAATACCCTAATTTTAGGCATTTTGTAGGGAAAAAAGGAGGGAGGGGGGGGTTAATCTGTCAGTGAAGTAGTAGTCTTGATGCAGCGGAAAATATGGCATTTAAATTTTCGATATAATTCGTAAGTTGACAGCTTTGGTTGCATTGTAAGGAGGCTGTTTCACGTATAGAGCTAGTAAAAAGAAGTAGTGCGCAACCTACACACACACACACCGCTGATTTAAAGTTTTCGTCAAAACGATTTTTGTTTTTTCGCAAATTGGGAAGATGGCGATCGACAGCGGCGCGACCTACACACACACACACACGCACACACACAGTCTTATCATAATAATATGACCACCTACCTAATAATGGGAGTAACCACCCTTGGCCCTGATGACAGCGGCGAGACGGCGTGGCATGGACGCAATGAGGCCCTGGAAGGTTGCACAAGACACACGTGCCCATTCGGACTGCAGTAGAGCACGGAAATCCCGGAGATGACGTGGTTGTGGGTCGGCACGTCGAACTTGTCGATCCAGTCCCACAATTGCTCTATGGGATTGAGGTCGGGCGATTTCACCGGCCAAGGGAGAACAGAGACATCGCTGTCGTGTTCCTGGAACCAGTCCGCATCCCCTTAGCGACGTGGCACGGCGCATTGTCTTTCTGGTAGACACCATCACTAGCAGGGTAAACGTCCAACATGAAAGGATGCATGTGGTCAGCGAGGATGGATAGGAATGGTAGCCACTGGTGTTCAGGGACCCATCCAGCGGTCCCAGATCATACCAGGAAAACATCCCCCAGACATGCACACTGCAGGGATGGAAAATGGTCAGTAAAATCAGTAAAAGTTAGTATTTTTCAGATTGGTCAGTTTTAGCCTGAATTTTGTATTTTTCAATTTTGGTCTGTAAAGTCAGTTTTATACCATGGCTTTTTTAAAAAAGATTTACGTGATATGAAAAAGTTTGTGGTCGGTAAAGTAATGTTTTATGTGGCAGATGGATTGAAAAATTAGAAAATGCCGTTGAGTAGGCTCTGAGTTATAACTTTGTTAACAACCTTGTGCACTAGAGTGATTTTTGATATCTATATTGGGAATGTGATCTAAGTCACTGCCACCGCCCGTCACTTCTGTGGAGTAGAAACCTCGATTCGTCGTAGAAGGCAAACTTTTTCCACTGGCCTGTGGTCAGACACTTCCTTCCTAAAATTCTCTACTTATGATCTGATCTGATCTAATCTAACCTGGAGCGCCAGGCCACTTTTTTTTATTTTTTTTTTATTGAAGGTTTAACGACCACCGTGAGCAACTCAATGGGCTATAAGCAGTCGCCCGTCCCTAATTTAAGGCCACTGGTTCCAGGTTCCAGGGAAGGGAGAGAGCCAGTGCCGTAAGACAGACACAACATCCATGCCTCACCGGGATTCGAACCCGGACCCTTCACGAACGAATGGTCATAAGCCAGCGCTTAGACCACTGCAACACCGGGGCGGCCTTCTTTTTTCCAGACTGCACCACTGAAAATAAGTGAAAACAAAGAAAAAAGTATTAAGGTAAGATATCAGCCTCGGCTATGTGCATGTTCATGCTCCACTTCGGAGTTCGGTTTTACAGCATTTCGGACATCCGAACATCGGATTTTAACAGCGTTATCCCCGACTTTTTCGATCGCTTCCAATGCCGTGTACGTTAAGACACAAGTAATTTAAGTTCAGGTGGAATGGGAAATTTTTTGTGGGTGTTGGTGTGTTTTGGGGTTTAACGATTACTGTATGACCAACTCTATATTCAGTCCTTCGTCCCTAATTTGGGGCCACTGGTTCCAGGGAAGAGAAAGAGGAGCCGGCGCTGTAAGACAAATACACCACCCATCCAAACACGCCTCGTCCGAGACTCGAGCTAGGACTCGGCTCTCACGACTAGCCAGAAACCAGCACCTCTGGCGTCACACTTGAACACCTGGGCGGCCGAGTGGTCAGAGTGGAAGATTATAGTTTCGAAGTCCGTTTCACTCGCAACCAGCAAGAGCAGACTTAGAGGGTTAAAGGCCTGGGCATGGAGCTTTCAGGTGCCATTACCTCTATCACATGTTACGCGTATGTGCGATTAAAGATGGTCCTAAGGCAAAGCTCACAAAACGAGTGGTCAGAGACACGAATCGTTCGATTTGGGCCCGGGCTTGAGTCCTAGATGAGGCATGGGTCATGTGTTGTTTGACTTACGGCTTTGGTCCAACACACGACCAATCTTCCCTCCCTGGAACCAGTTTCTACAAATTAGAGGCGACTTTAACTAAACTTCTTTGGTAAAAGGTTTGTTCGAAGGTTTAACGACCACCGTGAGCAACTCGATGGGCTATAAGCAGTCGCCCGTCCGTAATTTAGGGTCATTGGTTCTAGGGAAGTGAAGAGCCAATTCCGTAAGACAAACACAACATCCATGCCTCGTCGAGATTCGAACCCGGACCCAACTCGGACGAATGGTCATAAGCCAGTGCTTATTAGACCATGCGCCATGGGGTGGCTTTGGTAAAAGGAAGTTAAATCAATTGAAATCATCTATTGGGACGGACAACCTCTTACAGCGTTTAGAGGCTCACATCGAAATAGAAAAGTATAAGCAAACAAAATTAAAGGTGATCATAATGTGAATCTGTTATAATTATTAATTTCAAGAGTGTTCGATTACGTCATAATCCACATAATCATTTTTAGCTTCGATTTTTATGTGAAACAGTTCAGAATATTTTGAAACAGTGTATTTACTCAAGATCAGTTATCTATCATAAAATATTATTACGCGGGTGGCCTACCATTGACTCACCGATATCATACATAGATTGTTATGTAATATACCAGCAATTTGTATAAATGAGAATATGTTACTCGCCATCAGATTTTTTTTTTTTTTTTTTTTTGTTATACAAAAGTAGCAACACGCAGTTCCTGTGCTATTAAACCGATGATAGTAATTAAAATAGAAATAACAATTCTTTCCCGTCCTTGAAGAGGTCGGGAACAGAAGACAACACGTGGCGTTTTTCTGGGCTTAAACTGAAGAAAAATCAGCTGTTCTATATGGACCTTTCTTTAACTCTTTCCTGCCGTTCCGTAGAGATTTTACTTCTTGAAGTTGTCTGATGTCATTATGAACATATTGTTTCAGATTACAAAGATGACTGAAAAATGTATAAAAAATAAGTAGGTAAATAAAATAAAAATAAACTGTATTTGTACGTTATCGCCTTTGTGTGGCGTACAACGTTAGATAAAGCGGAAAACTGGGTTGATTAGCTATCAGGAAGCTCATACCTCCCTTCCCCACTAAATAAGTGCTTTTGATATTTTTTTTTTTTATTATTATTTTTGCCGTGGATATACATTACCGGAAAAAGAGGAATTCCCTATTATTCCTGTTGTCATTTCCAGTTCATTTATTTGTGAGGGGAAAAGGATAAGGAAAAAGCAGCAGTCACACAAAAATGCTTATGGTCAAAATTATGCTTTAACATTAATAAGATTAAAATTTGACTTTGTTTATCATGAAAGTGAGTGTTTTGGCGTTAATATCTTGATTAAACGTGAATGCTTTGTAAACGAGCTGCTTGAGCAAACGGAGAGAGAACGATTTTCAGCCATGACGTGATGTTGACGTGCGTGATGAGTAACCATGACGTCATGTTATGAGTCAGTCGATTTCCCCGTCGCGAGTGCCTGCTCTGTGGAAATTTCCAAGTTAGCTGCGAAACATCAAGAAATAGACATCGTCTCCGATCGAATCCCTCATGGAGAATCATTCACCCGTTTCTTCATAGCATTTTATTATTAGTATTAAAATTTAAGCAGCGTGTCGGTAGTGTAAAAAAAAAAAAAAAAATGGGTAGAGGGAATTTCTTGTTGAAACGTATTTCTCGCGTAGACATAGAAATAAAAACAATATTTTGTCCCTACATTTATCAGTGCTTAACCTACCAGAAACTTGGAGGAAAGAGTATAAGAGTATGACTTTGCTTTTTTTTTTTTTTTCTGGTTGTGTTTTTTTCGTCATGTTTTTGGAACGTTGTGAAATTAATTTCGACAGGCGCTGAAGAACTTTTTTCCTTTGTAAAAACACTAGATACTATAATCAATATCACCGAATTTGTGCGAGATGAATGTTTTTCACTGCATATGCACAGGGCTGCGGAAATCTTTAATATTATCAGACAGCAAATTTTTCCAATGAAACCAGGAATACACTACTGCTCACTGAAGCTTGCAACACTTATGTGTCTATGTATTGTGTGTGGGTTCATATTATTAAAGCCATGTACAGTCTTACGTTTGTTGAATTATAATTTGATAAAGTTTTAGAAGTATATACATACATAAAAAAAAAAATCTGCAAATTAATTAGGCTTTGAGCATGTTTCTTAAGAGATGACAACAGTGGCGGTTCTAGGCCTGGACCAGGGGACCCCGCCCCCCAAATATAACAGGATTTTTTTAATTTTCTTTGGAAGTACATATTGATTTTAATTAATTACCTGCACATGGAGGAATTTGTGCCCCCCCTCAATTTTTTGCACGTTTTTTGTAAAAAAAGATCGTGCTTATGTTATCGGTTTGTCCGTCCGTCTGTAGACACGATATCTCTGCAACTATTAGTCCGATTTAAAAAAATTCTTTTTTGCATTGGGAAGCTTGAAATATGCGAATGAAGATCCTTTATTTCGTTTTTTTTTTACGATGTACAATTTCGGCGCTAGAGGGCGTAAATGCAGATGATGTCGAATTTAAAAATACGTTTTATACCACATATTTGCTTCTAAACATCCGATTGAAAAACTTCTTTTATCTTTCGATTCCATTTATGTCGAAGAGTATTTTCGGTATAGTTACTTTTTCAAATTACGCATAGATTTTCCGCTAGGGGGCGTAAAGTAAATTACATTTTCCCCGATATCTCTTCTTCTAAACCTCCGATTTGAAAAATGTTTTCTTTAGCGCATACAGCTCCTGGTGGAAAATCTTTTGCATATAATTTCTAATTTTTGATAAAGAATACTTGGCCACCAGGGGGCGTAAGTGTTAATTTTTGTTTCTGATGTACTTGCCATAAAATCTGAGCTTCTAAAATCTCGATTGAAAAAATTCTTGCGTGGACCGATGCCACTCACGTCAATAAACCTTTTCGGAATATTTTCTTTTTAAAATATTGCATGGTTTCTCTGCCAGGGGCGTATATGTATATCTTATTTTTGTCAATATCTCTACTTCTAGGAGTCCGATTTGAAAAATTCCTTCTTTGTTGGATAGTGTTTTCAGTGTGACATGTTTTTCGTGAAATTTCAAAATTTTCAAGTAATTAATAGACTTTCCACTAGGGGGCGTAAAAGTAAATTGCGTTTTCCATTATATCTCCGATTTGAAAAATTCTTTCTGCACCGGATACAGCTCCTGATGGGAAATCCTCTGCACATAATTTCTAATTTTTATAAAAAAAAAAATGGTTTGACCATCATGGGGAGTAAGTCTTAATTTCCACTTCTGATGTATTTGCAGCAAAATATGAGCTTTTAAATTCTCGATTGAAAAAAACTCATGTCGACAAACATTTTAGGATCATTTTCTTTTTAAAATAATGCATGGTTTCTATGCCAGGGGGCGTGGATGTATTGCTTATTTTTGTCAATACCTCTACTTCTAGGAGTCTGATTTGAAAAATTCCTTCTTTGTTGGATAGTGTTTCCGATGCGAAATGTTTTTCATATAAATTCAAAATTTTCAAGTAAATCATAGACTTTCCACTAGGAGGGCAAAGGTAAATTGCGTTTTCTGCTATATTTCTGCTTCTAAAGCTCCAATTTGAGAAATTCTCTCTGTATCGCATACAACACCTCATGGAACATATTTTACACATTATTTCTAATGTTTTGTAAAGAATCGTTTGGCCACCAGGAGGCATAAGTGATAATGATGTATTTGCAGCAAAATCTGAGCTCCTGAAAACTCGACTAAATTTTTTTTTCTTGGGCAGATACTGCTCACATGGAAAAACTTTTGAGAATACTTTCTTCCTAAAATAATGCGTGGTTTTCCCACCAGGGGATGTAAAATCACTCTTATTTTTGTCGATATTTCTGTTTCTAACGGTCCGATTTGAAAAATTATTTCTGTGTTGGAGAGCGTTTCCGGTGCGAAATGTTTCTCTTAAAAATTCATACTTTTCTTAACGCACAACTCTGCAACCAGAGGGTGTAAGCTCACGATTCCGTTTACAGCAATATCTGAGAGATTAAAAACCCAATTAAAAATCTTCTTTCTTCTGTCAGATACAATTGTTTTCCATATCTGTTCCATTGACTTTGAATAGCTCTGATAAATTTAATTTGCGTCAGAATGGATTCAAAAGACGTGCTTATTACACCCGAAAATTCGGTGTCATCATTCTTGTTTAAATTTTCTTTCAGCTCTGTCATGTGAGCACTGAATGTTTTCTAAGGAATCCAATTTGCTTATTTCATCTAGAAAATGTCTTGCTACATTGGTCTTGACATAAAGAAGAGTGATAAGAATTGTAATGTAATAATCCATGGGCATTTTTGATATTTTTAAGAAATTCAGTTATTTTCTTAGTGAATTCTAGAGATAGATCATGGTAATGGATGTTTCCAATGTCTTAAAGCAGTAAGGGATTTTTCTTGTAATTTTGAGGCTCCTACTATGTAAGCAGAAATTTGTTGCGAGGTGGATTCTTCAGATTTTTTCAAATAATAGTTTTCCAAGAAAGATTATCTAACGATTTTTTTTTTTAAATTGAGAATTAAGCAGTGTTTTTTTTTCATGTTATATATCAAGGAATGTGTAAATTGGTGCATGTATTATTTTCAGTTTTGAGAAACATAACTGTTTCTGGATGAAACTCTAAAAAAACAAACTTAAAAATATTTTAAGATATCCTTGTATGTGTTTTAGGTTATTGACTAAGTTAGTGAATAAAACTTAATCTTGTATTCACTGGTATAAAATTCTCCTTGTTATGTAATATAGTCCTTAGAAGTTTAGCCTTTCATTAGACATTAGTTTTGCCTGCTTAATATTTCATAAATGAGAAATAAATGATAGTATGCAAATCAAGGTTGTATCATACAACAGTGATATAGTGTTGGAATGAAAGCCGCCTGGTGTGTTATTTGATTGTGTGGCTACATTCCTATGGCTTACACTCTTTGATATTATGTGGATTCATGTGTGTGTGAGTGCATGTGCAAGTGTGTGTGTGTGTGCGAGCGTGCATGTGTGCGCGCGCATGCACCATTAAACTGTATTGTTCACTCATTCAACACATTGTGAAGTTGTGTTTATTTTTGTTACCTGCTGTTTACCCCTTCGATGTTTTCATTTTCAGAGAACTGATTAATTTTATGTGAAATGACAGTATGTATTCATTCCCAGTTATAGATAAATGTTATTTCCACATTTCTCTGTGTAAAGCTGTATCAATGTTGAAGCATAGTTAAGTTTGACAATAAAACTTCTCTTAACTTGAAGGACTCACAGTTTACTGCTGTACTTCCTCCAAAAAGTGCAGTGAAATTTAATGAAAATAAGATATGCAAATAATTCCATTAAAAATTAAATGGAAGTATCAGAACCATATTTATTCATTAAATTCTAAAATGTCATAATGAAATTTATGGATAAATCACAGATATTCATAAATAATTGCAAATGTCATGAAATAGCTACATGAAAGTAAGGTGACATTCAGATACTCCAACACACTAAGCAAATCACTATTGATATCTTTTTTGCATAGTCATACCACCCATAAATTATGAATTGGAAATTGGAAATCTTTGTTGTGTTGCTTGTAGCAAATACCATAAGTGTTTAATCTGTGAGCTGAATGGTTAAGGAAATGCAATATATTATCAAAAGTATTCAGACACCACAATGTTTTGGGACCAATGGCTGTATTATCGCAATTAGTAGTTAGTTGGTTCACCTTTTGCATGTATGACAGTGGTAACACGTCGAGGCATACTACCAATCAATTCCTGGTAGGTCTCAACAAGAATGGCTCTCCATTCATCCTGCAAAAACTGCTGCCATAGTGGAGAGTGAAGATGGTCATTGTGGTCGATTTTGTATCCATCGCTCCAGTTCATCTGAGAAGTGTCTTATAGGATTAAGATAAGGACTCTGACCAGGCCAGTTTAACAATTTCACCTCATTTTGAACAAACCAGTCCTGCACGTGCCATGCAGTGTGGCAGGGAGCTCACTTGTGTTGGAAGAGACAATGGTCATTTCCATAATACTGCCACATTATTGGCAGAGCAGAATTATCTTGAATGTCAAGTTACACTTCAGAGTTTGTGGTACAATAACCAACGGGCCAAGTCCCATCCATGAAAACCACTCCATACATTGATGGAGCCTCTGCTGAACTTAACAGCTGAAAGAAACCAGTCCAACAAAAGCCTTTCGCAGGGCTGTCACCAAATCCAAATACACTCATCAGAATGGAAGAGTGAAAAGCATGACTCATCAGTCCAAAAACAGCTTTCCAGTCACCCACAGTCCATGAACGATGGGAGACACACCACTCCAAATGGCACTTCACATTCACAGTGGTGATATGTGGCTTGTGTGTCCCTGCTGTACCATAATAACCCACACTGTACAATTCTCTGCAGATAGTTATATTACTAACTGAGCCATTACAGACATTTCCTACTTCAGCAGCAATGGAAACAACAGAGGAAGAATGGGATTTCTTAACATTTCTAACCATGGCTCTTTTGTCATGTTCCATCAGTTTGAGCGGCCTTCCTAAATGTGTTTTTGCTGTAGTTGCACCATCCGGCTTCCATCTTTTCATGACACTGCTTACTGTTGATTTTGGTATGTTTAGTTTAGCAGTAATGTTCCATATGGAAATGTTTCTCAAATGACATCCTATGACCAGCATGTCTAAAAGTTCAGGTGGCATATCTGCTTCAAAGTTACTGGTAACACGACAGAACATCTCAGCTTTATATAGTACCTCCCCACTCGCAGCGCACCTTCCTACTGTGCAACCATTCATTGCACTTGTGAAAATATTTGGTAGTGTCCGAATACTTTGATAAAATATATACATAATTTTTTTTTCTTTTTAAATACTCTCACGTTTTTAGAAGTTTTTCTTAATGGCTATATTTTTCCATGCTTTATACTTTAACATAATATGTATATTAAGTATTCTATTCCAGTTCAAATCAATTGATAATTTTTACCTTAAAAGTTTTGTTCATGTGTCCAGCACATTTCTTCTCCTGCACCCAGCTTTTTTCAATCCTAAAATCCAGCTCTTAGCTATTGAAGTTTGAAATTCTGTTTTTTAATCATTCAATTTTAATTTCCAAAACAATAAAAATGCTTAAAACTTTAACTATTTTCAAGTAAAACTTCATGATGGGCAACTATTTTCAAGTAAAACTTTATGATGGGTAAAATTCTCTTCCTATACCTATCATGAAGTTTTTAATTTACTTGAAAAAAATAGGTAAATTTTTCTGCATTTTAATAGTTTTAAAGTTGAAGATTTTACAATAGGAAACAGAGGCTGGATTTTAGGATTGAGGAAAAAATGATGTGCAGGAGAAGGAACATGCTGGAAATGTGAAGAAATTTGTTAGGTAAAAATCTATATATTAATTCTATAAGTTTTTTTACTTTGAGTCCTAGAGAGAACGGCTGAACATAAAGATATGGTTGAGGTATCAAAATAAAGGCCTCACCATGTAGATGTGCCAGTTGAAGAGAAAAATGAGATTGAGGCAACAGTTCGGACGTTATGGGGCAGAAAAGTTTCCATGTAAAGTCTATGGAAGAAGCGTGGGCTTGACATTCGATCGCCTGCGGTCGACTCACATGCTGTTGAAGGCGAAAGCATGTAGGGACTGAGATAGTCCAAAGTCCGGAGTCTTCTGTTAGGGAACCATTGCGCAAAGCAATACTTGAAGGCATCTGTATAAAAGTTCTTCTCATCGAAACAGCGAACACTCTCAAAGACCTGCTTGCATCATGCTGTTGGACTGTGTGATGTATATATACAATTTAATATTCATTCGATCCAGTTTATTCACGTAGGTAAGACGTTTCCCATTACGTAAAGATGTAAATAAACATTCCGTTGACCATTGTTCGTGAAAATATTTAGAATGTACATATTGAGTTGCACCATCTATATATTCATTCTATAAGTTTTTTTTTACTGTGAGACCTATTTTGAGAAAATGGCTGAATGTAAAGATATGGTTGAGGTATCAAAATAAAGGTCTTACCATGTAGATGTGCCAGTCGAAGAGAAAACTAAGATTGGAGCAACGGTTCGGGGGTGGCGGCGCGACAGAGTTACGTAAAAATATGGTTCAGGTATCAAAGTAAAGGTCTTGCCATGTACATGTGCCAGGCGAAGAGAAAACTGAGATTAGAACAACAGTTCGGGCATGGCAGGGTGGCAAAGTTCCCATGTAAAGCCTATGGGAGAAGTGTGCGGCCCTTATCTACATCAGGAGCTCAGTTCAGTGTCAGACTTGGTGTGTGCATGGTATTCTATGATCAGTCCTAAAGCAAGTAAATACTTTATTGCATACTTACCCTTAACAGAATGTCTCTCTCATAGAAAAGAAAAAAAAAAAAAAAGAAAAGAAAAGGAAACGTAAGAGTCTTACCGGAAGGCGTGAGCGATCAATGGGTCGCAACTACGTGTCTCGGACAAGAGAGAATGAATAGTATTCGCAACGCAAATCTCATTCCAACAAAGTTTACAAACACAGTTGTGACTGAAGATAAGAGTGAAAGAGTGCGCTATCCAGTTGAATTTTTGCACACGATCGACATGAGTGGACTTATGCCTCACATTCTATGACTGAAAAAGGGTGCAGTCGCGATGCTCATCACGAACCTGGCTGCCCCAGTGGCACAGTGGTCTAAGCGCTGGCTTATGATCATTCGTTCGTGAAGGGTCTGGGTTCGAATCCCGGTCAGGCATGGATGTTATGTTTGTTTTATGGCACTGGCTCTCTCCCTTCCCTGGAACTAGTGACCCCAAATTAGGGGCGGGCGACTGCTTATAGCCCATTGAGTTGCTCACGGTGGTCGTTAAACCTTCAGTCAAAAAAAAAAAAAAAAAAATCACGAACCTGGACTATTGGCTTTTTATTGAAGTGGTTGAATGAGTTTGTCAATCAAATAAAGTTTACATTTGTTGTTTCATATGAGTTTATTCTTAAAAAAATAAATAAAAAAAACTAACCGTCGATTCCGAAGGGTTTTGTCTAGTTCCAAATTGATTTGAATTAGAATGGAATGGAATACTTGTAATGTTATGTTAAAACTTTTTTCTTTGTTTGAACTTTGAAGAAATTTGAGAATTAAACCTGGTGTAATATTCTTTAGGTGCTTGCTGTGTTTTTAGAAACATTTTAAAACTTGAGATTTAGTCATCAAATTTTTCAGATTTTACCGTTATTCATATGTATAGCGAACCATTGCAATCTATCTGTCTACCCATATGTATTGTCAGTCAGGCAGCTGCTGTTGTCTATGCTGCTCATGTAACTGTTTTGTTCATAACTGTACAATCTTTCTAAACCCATTAGGACTTGAAACAAATGATGAACCCAGTGTATTTACTAGGTTCTGTTATATTGGTTGTATTTTTAGGAGAAATTGGCTTTCTGTGTGTGAACAACAATACCCAGATTCAATTGTCCATTAATGTGGATTCATTCAGGGACAGCCTTTAGCATGTGCAAGTAATGAGAATGCCTAGGGCCTCATTTCGTGGAGCCAAAGATTTTAATAATGTGTTGATTTTTTATCATGCAATTTTTTAGTCTGTACTATCTTAAAAAAAATCACTAAAAAAGTAAACAAGTTGAAGAATGCCTTTTTTGCTTTTCCTTCTACCATTATTATTTTTTTTTCTTCCCTATTAAGGGAAGTTATGAAAATAGCTTTTCCCTTTCCTTCTGCTTTGTAGTAAAGGTTAGCATCTGGCATCTTTTTCACCAGTGTTACCAATAAAATGGCTATTACGAAGGAGTAATATGTAGTCAATAAACAAAATGGCGGATAAAAGTTCCCTAGGTTGATTGAAAAGCAGAACTCAGATTTGCTACTTATAACAAGATTGCAGTCCCAAACTTTTGACTACAGGCAACAGCAGATTGTTTAACTAATGTAAGTCTAAAAATGTTCCTTGTCAGATGATTGCATATAAACATTTTGCAATCCTTATCACAAAAGCAATGCACAATGACATTTACAAATAAGCATATGGTAGGTAGCATATGTACAAGTTCCAGATTACAATGATAAGACTTGAATTTTTATTAACTTTATTGCTCCTTTTTATTTATTTTGGTTTCCTGTCTGAAGAAAAAATGTTTCTCAAATGTGATTAAAAATTTATATTCCTATGATTAAGAACAATGCAAGTTTTTCAGTCAAGATACTATTAGGGGAAACCAAAGTAGTAAGGCAGTACCTGTGTGTATTCAAATGTCAGTTAAAGAAAGGACAGTGCATTTTGTTTTTAGTTTCTGGTAAAAATTAATGAGAAATTCTGGTAGTCAAAAAGATAGTGTTATCAAATTTTAAAAATATCTCAAAAACAAACAATGAACAAAAGCAGTTAGCATTATGTTCATGATAAAGTCTGTGTTTTTAATATTGTGACTTGAGATTAAATAAATAAACTGTAAATGTGTGTATTTTGTGGGCAACTCATGAAACTTTTAGATTAATTGATGTTGGTCAGGTAGGTTTTTAATGATACTTATAATTGAATATGCACTTAGCCATGCTTGCCACATGTAGATTTCTCTCTACACTCACAGCTGGTCACCCATGTAATTCTGTTCAGATTGCTGTAACATGAACAAATTCAGGGATGAAAATGTGCTATTATTCTGCTTTGTGTAGTTGTAGTTTGATTGCAGACTTTTCACTTTGATGTCATATCTCAGTACAAAAGTCTAGTATATATGCTATGAAGCTTTCCCCTCTCTTTCTCTCTTATCTGTAGCATGCAATGGAGACACTGGTGGCTGACCAGGGTGCCACAGTAGAGACCTCATCAGCAGGTGGAGGTGAGTCCTCCCCTGTGGGTGGCAACACTGGTAGTCAGAGCGATGGCCCCCGTAGTACAACCACTGGAGCTACAGCGCAGGTCAGGGCCAATGGGACTGTGGTGCTTGCATCCCCTGCCCAAGTTAAGCATGTGGGTACCAAACTGTCTTTGTTTTTCCATTTGCCTACAGTACCTTGTCACCTCTTGTTTGTCAGAATGCTGCTTTGCTTTTAGCTTTGAACACTTTGCTTTTACTATGTTGTGTGTGTGTGTGTGTGTGTGTGTTTTCCCTGCTTATATGTAATATCTGCATATATATAATACAGTAATATACTTACATGTGCCATGAATTATAAGAGGAGCTGTGTGGAGGTACTTAAGTTATATGTCATAAAAATGACTTAATATTGGAAGGCTTTTTTTTATATATATATATTCACAATAGAAGTCTTTTTAATATTATTTCTTGAAAGTTAGCATTGAAAGCTCTTTTTTTTGGTGTAACATATCACCATTTAATATAATATCTCCAGCTTCTTGTCATTCTATAATTATTATCTGTGAAGGATGAACAACTGAGTTTTGTATCATTTCTGTTACTATTTACTTTGTGTTGTAGAGCATTTCCTTGCTCACACATTCACTTGCTTTGTTATAAGAAAGGCAATGCAAACATGTTAAAAAAAATTGTAGTATGAATTGTGCTTCTGGTGCAATGGTTGCCTATTATGCTTATTGGGATATGTGAAAAAATATGCTTAAAAGGACTGCCAGTATTTTTCATTGAATAACAACTGAGTGCATTATGATTTTGTAAAAAACTTGTCACCTGACTTTTGGTTCTACAGTTTTCCACCTCTAAAATTTCCAGAAAATTAAATGATAAATTAAAAAACTAAGTAATTTTAATGTAGGTGTTAATTATAATTGATACTTTCATAACGGCATATTACTTTGTTTAAAGTAAAATACCATATTTTTTCGGCTTACAAGTCGATAGGGAGTATAAGTTGAATTGGCTAAATCTCTCATATTCCTGATCTTCATTCAAAGATAAGTCGATCGTGAGTATAAGAGGATGCTTGAAGAAACACAGTTATGTTACGAAATTCTGTAACTATGTTTTTTAATGTTTCAATAATTATTAAAAAGAAGAGAAAGTGAGATAAATTCCACATTTTTCTTTTCAGCAAAGAGTTTAATTTCATAAGTTAATTTATTTTTGTTATGAACGATGCTACCGTATTCTGTATTCTGACTGACCAGCCAGTAGGAGAAACCACTGCGCAAAGGTGAGAAACAAAACTCCAAGGTCACACACACACGTGTGCCAAATCAGAGTGATGCTTGCAGCATGAATTATGGTATGCTGCTTTCTCTCAGAGTCCAATTGAAATCAAAAATAAATTAAGAGAAACATAATAAATGGAAGCAATAGTTGATTTTAATTATGTTGAGAGATACAATTCAGAGATTGGCAGAGTGAAAAATGAATGCCTTCACTAGCAGCTGTTCGTTGCTATTCTCAAAGCACTTGAGCATGGCTGTGTAAACAATTGTCACCACCAAAGTAACTGAGTGACACTGATGTGTTTCAGAGGTTTAATCATTGTGAATGATGGGCATCCATTGTAGTTTTGGCAGCTTTCCAATACCAGGGGGTGAGGAGATCCTCCCACGGGAGTTGTGGAGGAATCACAAGGGGGATGCAATTAACACACAACAGTTGCC
Organism: Macrothele yani; assembly: GCA_039090855.1. Taxonomy (NCBI): domain Eukaryota; kingdom Metazoa; phylum Arthropoda; class Arachnida; order Araneae; family Macrothelidae; genus Macrothele; species Macrothele yani. Next base: position 50,217,824 of record CM077004.1, read on the forward strand.
ACTCCAAATTGCTCGCTGCAATCTTAATATTTCTGTAAAAAAGAAATATCTATTTAAGTAGCTTTTAAACAAGTTCTTAATAAATGGAATATTATATATCATATGCTTTCAGAATGTTTTTTTTTTTTTTTTTTTTTTTTTTTGTACTTAATATTGAGTTTTGGATGCTTGGATCACTACCGACTTTAAGGCATGATGTTTTTTGTTTTTTTATCATTGACAAATTTTAATAGATAAGTCATGTGGCATATAAATTGATGTCCAGACCACTGAAGAAAAAAGTCTCATCTTATACCCTGAAAAATACGATACTTGGAAAACAAAACAACATATTGGTCACATACATTTTATTCATTTAGTGTGATCCAGAGCATTCTCTCGAGCTATTCCAACACACTGTTGTGCTCAGCATCATTGAGCCTTGTTGTGACATGTTTTTGTCACATGAACAGTATTAAATATGTTTATCATTTTCATATTTTCTAAGAAAATTTGTTATTGGCAGAAAGGGCATTTCACATAATGTAATAAATACAATAATAAAGAAAAAAAAATAATACAGCTCTTTCTTATAAATAAGCTTGCTGCCTTAAAATCACTCATTCACTGTGCCAATGTCATTTGCAATGGCCTCTACTCATTACAAAAAGAATATGCAATCATCCAAGAAATAGCTACAAACCATCAGTTTTTGCTCAGAATTATCACCAAACTTTTCAAAATGTTTCATGCCAAATGATATACGTGTGCCATCTATCCCCTCTGCAGAAACTGTCCTTATCTCTTATTGGTTTGATCCCCTACCATCATTCTTTCACTTACAAACTTGTTAAAATTTTCAAAAATTTAGGTACAGGCTTGCAATCAATCCTCCTTTGACTACCATCCTCTAAAGACAGAGATCCTTTGAGTCCTTTAGACTGTCCTGGTTAGAAAAATTCTTGATGTCGACATATCATGCAAAAGTTGCATAAAAATTACAAGTGGTAGGATGTTTCGGTAGGGACTTCTACCTTCATCAGCCATGGAATGAAACACATGGTTATGCATCAGTTGTTGCCAGATTTCAAAATAGCTTTCCTATTTTGAAATCTGGCAACAACTGATGCTTATACCACGCATTTCATTCCATGGCTAATGAAGGTAGAAGTCACTACCGAAACTTCCCACCACTTGTATTTTTACATAACTTTTGCGGGATATGTCGACATCAAGAATTTTTCTAATGTTTTGTGTGTTATGTGTTTCACTGCCAATTATTCTCACTGTCCTGGTATATATACCTCATTCCTGGGTCTACTTCCACAGGTGAAAAATGTTATATTGGCAGCACTTTTCATTCAGTCAGCTTCAGAATTATGGAACATAAAAGGGATGTCAGAAAAAGCCTTCCTACTTCTGCTCTTTCTTTTCTGACAATTGAAGATACCTCTGCCTCTCCAGACTGGACCTGCACCAAAAGGATGGCACCTTTCTCAAACAAATTTTTGTTATGCTATAGGGGAAGAATTGAAATTCTCTTCAGTAAAAACTCCTGTAATATCAGACACACCCTTCACCATTTCAATTTTTTGGAAATCTCTACTGGCAATAGTTACAGAAACGATGTCCATCACGTGAATATTTGCTACTAGTGTGAACAAGGCTGATGTTTCAGCTGAAAGATCTTATCTTTAATCTTAAGTATGTAATAAATCATAGTGTAAAATTTTTTTCTTCATTATTGTATTAAAATTTGTTATATTTTTTTTTTTTTGCTGTTTGTTAGCAGTGCTCCACAAAGGAAATTGTATGATCCTTGTATCTGATCATATTTAATGGCTATGATGCTATATTAACCATTTGCCAATTTTGCTAATGGTTGCTAAGAATACAATGCACATGATTATTTTTTGAATTCACACATAAGTCCTGCATGAGAGTGTTAAAAGTCTGTTATGAGTGCTGAAGATCTGGAGAAGTTGTAGCCAGAATTTTGGGAGTTTTTCTACAATAGCAAGGGATAGCAAAACAAGTGGAATCTTAAAAAAATATCTAGTCAGTACCAGTGGTACACAGGTGAAGCATTACTGATGTCTCAAAGCTTAAATAGCACAGCATAGGGTGAAGCAGAAAAACTGGGTTGTTTTTACTTCACCCTAGTATGTTCACACCATCATTGTCTTAAGATTGCTAATAATACAGGATGTTTCACTTCATAATCTCCCCAAAGAACCACCTATTATTTTCTTCCCACTCTACATAGAAACATGATGTTTGGTTTACAAGTAAACCTTGATCCTTGAGAAATGTACTGGAGTGATTTTCCTAATAAGGTGATGACTGTCCAGAGGCAATCTGCATGTTTTACTGTATCATTGAATATTAAATGTCGTTCAGGATGGCTATGTATACAAACTAGTGCTAGGTCATGCTACTCTACGGAGGACATGACTTATATATATATATTTTTTAACTATTTTAGGTGGGAATGTTACTTGCATCTATGGCCTTGCAGAAACCCATTTCCAACTAGGTCTTTGTGGAAGTGAGAAAATGCAGAGTTTTTGCTGGTCCTTGATAAAGCCAAGGCTCAGTATTCTCGACACCTTCTACATTCAGTTGTTTTATTTTATTTTTTTTATCTTTTCTCCTTTTACTCACACAGGTAGATACATAACCTTTTCTATGTTGTATTAGGTGTGAGTCAAAATTATATATGTATTTTTTTGCTTAGGTATCTTCTTTATAGAATGTGTATTCTGAATTTTCAAAACTGCTGCGTTTGCGCGTTTTGATTTTCAGGTTATTTTGCACCCTTCGTTTTAAATTCTAAAATTTTTCCTTAGTCTTCAGTTTTGCTCTTAAGTAACTAATTTCAATTTATTATTTAGCAGCTCATGCGCAAATTCTAGTTGAAATGTTTTATTATTATTATTATTTTTTTTATTACTATTTTTTTCACTTGAGGTTTTTTTTCATTTTCTAATTTTTCTTTTTAGTATGTTTTGGATGCAGCTTTTGGAGTGTAGTTTATACTCGAGTTTGGTCTTTTCTTGGACTGCTTATTTCTAAAAAGTTTTTCCTAGTTGGTTTGCTCAGAATTTGTATGTTTTGGCCCAAGTGGAGTTCTAAGGACGATGAAAGGATTGGAGGTCAGCTCAGATATTTTAAGTCCTCCCGCTCGGTTAGGCTAGCACCCTTTCCCATAGTGTATGAACTCGCTGGCAAAGGTAATCTAAAGTTATGAAATGACAAACGTTGTTTGACATGTAAATCTGCAGATCCTAACCTGTATTCTTCTGTTGAGGATAATTGCTCCAACAAGTTTTGCAAAGCCTACAATACCATCTATAAGCTCACCTGTACTGTCTGCAACCTTAGCTATATTGGCCAAAGTAAAAATCCTCTTCATCTTAGGATTAATGGTCACAGGTCTCTAGTAAACAAGTTCTCTAATTCAGGAGTGAACCCCTCCACAAACGCCAACCAGTACTCTACCTTTGAATTAGAGCATTTCCATACTCATGGTTTTGACAAAGTTAAAATAGAGGTACTACATATTATTCCTGACCTCTATGCTCGGCTAGAAACTGAATCCCTTGAAATTTTGCAGCATCAGTCTCTTTATCCCTATGGCCTTAATTCCACTCTATCCGACAATAAGCATAATCAGCATAAATTTTCAATTCGTGAACTCTTCTTTCTTGTTAATAATAAGAGCTGCTCTAGAGGTAATAGAGGACAGAGGTTATTTCGCACATCAAAGCAAAGTTGATTTTGCTAACTTGCTAAAAACTCTGGAAAGCTTTAAAACTGGCACTAATTTTGTTAAAAATACTTACAAAATTCTCAAGTCCTTCAAGCACTCTGTCCTTAAATGTTTTTTCAAATTCTGGAATGAAACTGCTGACCATGTTGATAAGCATGTTTTTGCTTTGGTTCTGGACATTCTTAAACATATTCTTAAGATAAAATTTCTCTTAAAGAATTTTCCAGTAATTTTGTTACCATCAGGTTCCTAAATAAAGCCTACGATAATCTCAATGTAAGGAAGCTGTTCTACAATAATGCAATTTTTTTTCCCATCCACAGGCACCAGTCTATTGTAAGTTTTAAATATGTTAAGACCTTAGGGTCAATAGTTAAAAACTACAAACTTAACTCTTCGAGCTACTTTCCTGTAATTACTTCTTGTTCTTGTGATGAACATAAAGAAACAGTTCACTATGATAAGAATTACAACCATATTATCACCGGAAACTTGAGTTATGTTGAAAATGAAAAGCTTAGGAATTTATTAGAGTATGGCTCTAAATTCAGACCTTCCTTCACAATTTCCAAAGAAAGGATTCTTGAGAGCTTCACTCAAGATGTAAATAAGTACATCGTAAAAACCAGTTTGACGTACAATCAGCCTATTGAGGCCTTCGCAGAATGGAAATATAATATAATCAATAGCTTCACCGGTGAGTTGGCAGGTCTGGACTTTTGTTTCGACAGAAATCTCTTTTTCTCTGGAGAAGCTAAAAGGTCACTCTCCAAACTACAAGACCAATTTATTTTTACCACTACGGATAAAGCTAGCAATAATTTTGCAATTATCTGTAAGAAGTTCTATTTTGAATTGTTAACTATGGAACTCAATAATAGAGTAACATACGAGCCCGTAAGTTATTCTACCAAGCAGTTAGAAAATCGGTTTAAGGCATTCTTCAAGAAACTTAAAATTCCACAAACTAGAAGATATGGGCCTGAATTTCCATTTCTTTTTGCAACGGTTAAGTTTCATAAGGATCCTGTGAAGTTCAGGTTCATAGCTAGTGGAGTAAGGAGTCATAAAAAGAAAATAGATCTTGCTTTTGAAGATGTCTTAAAGAAGGTTTTGAAACACGTTAGAAACTGTTCTAACTTGATGTACAGAGATTTTTGGATAATTAATAATAATGCAGAAGTAATTTCTACTATACTCAAAGTTTGTCCCCTGGATATTAATAGTTATGATTTTGAAAACCTATATACTAATCTGCCTCTATCAGATATAATCACTACATTTAAGGAGCTGTATGCAGAATTTAAACTTAACCAATTTGTTGATGTAGGAACTTGGAACTCTTATCTCAATTGCTGCATAAAAAATAACCATATCTTATATAATAATACTCTCTATAAGCAAGTGAACGGTATTCCAATGGGAACATCAATGTCCACAAATATCGCTAATCTATTCCTGTTCTTTAAGGAATATAAATTCATTAAAAATCACCCCACCTGCTCAGATAACTACCTTTACACTTTTAGATATATTGATGATCTGCTGTGTATCAATAATTCAGAAGTTATAGAGAGTGATTTTGATAATATCTATCCTAGCTCTCTTAACTTATGTAAAACCAACCACAGTAATCAGGAACTTGAGTTCCTAGACTTAAGCATTAAGCTCAACAGAGGTAACCCATCTATTAGCCTCTTTGATAAAAGAGTTAATTTTCCTTTCAAAGTAATTAAATATCTACACTGGAATAATAACATTTCAACCAAAGTAATTGAGAATGTACTAATTTCTCAGGTCCTAAGAATTTCAAGAATTTGCAGCAACAATTTGGATTTCAATTACCACATTAATATACTATTAGAAAGTTTTCTAGAGAACGAAATTCCTTCTTCTTTCATCAAAAGAACTTTAAGAAAAGTTATTCTGAATAATAGAGTAAGGTTGGCAGATCTGCTTTAATTTTCTACACAGTTAATAATATGATTCTGACCAATCAAAGCCGTAAGGAAGTTGGCTAGAGGATGCCTATTAACTACCTAAAGGAACCTTAGTGCTATGGATATGACGGTCCTATTAAAACAAAAAATTAAATAATATAAACAAAATCACAAAAAAAAGCTTAAAAATCTGTTTATAAAAGAAAATAAAAACAAATAAAAAAGAAAACTAGTTATTCATCACTAGGATAGCTATACTAAAAATAGTAAAACCAACATTAAAATTAATAAGATTCTGATTAATCTATAGAAGCTCACTAAGGTGATTTAATACATGCAAAGATTATTAAATAAACTGCTCGTGTATTTTATAATATTTCTCATGTATTCTGGAGAGTTAATTCTGCTCATTCTGATCATACAGATCCACAGTCTTAAGTTTATATATTTTTTTCTCTGGTTAAAATCTCCGCGCGTTGGTTTCTTGCTGTATGAGGAGGCCATCAGCCCCACCCTCACTGCCCCCCAGCTGCCTAGGGAGTGGCGGAAGGGGTCAGCCATGTTCTCCTCTTGTGTGGAGAAAAGTTTTTGTCACACAAGAGGTAAGCTCTCTTCCTTGTTTTTTGAGTTCTAGGTTTTATAGTTCAATGTTTGTACTTTATGTACCTTTTCTCTGTCGTTTTTTAGCTTTTCAGCTTTTAAGCATTGGTTTGTCTGTTAACATTTTTGCGGGTTTTAACTCTTACTTTTCTTTGTAACTTTGAGCGTCTTTTGGGGTACCTAGGAACAGAAGAAGGCTAAGCCTGTTTCCTTTTCTATGCGCTGTCTATGCGCTGTTTTTTCAAAGTAGTTAAGTTCTTAATAACTAATTAATTATGCACTTAAAGCACTGCTGAAATACTTTGTACATATTGCAACTAACTGTTTAAGGTATATAACTTTCACAAAGTTTTCTTTAGTTAATATTTATCTTTAACTTATTCTCGTTTTCGTGCTGTCATAAGTTGTAGAGTAGGGGGTTTTAGACTCAAGTTTTCTTTCAAAAATCTGTTCGTTATAAATTAACATTTCCTTTTTTTTTTTTTTTTTTTTTTTTTTAATTGCAATGTAAAATTTGGATTTCTTTTGCATTGTTTTTCAGGTTTAAATTCTCTCTCAAACGAACTTGGAATTTCGTTATAGCTGAAAATCATTTCCATTTATTATGTCACTCTCACAGCTTGAGTTCTCTTTAATCTTCTTCTCTCTGTTTAACAGTAACAGATGAAGAGCATGGGTCGGGCCATGAAGGTTAATGGATGCAAGCGAAATTGTTAACTAGTGCTAGGTCATGCTACTCTACGGAGGACATGACTTATATATATATATTTTTTAACTATTTTAGGTGGGAATGTTACTTGCATCTATGGCCTTGCAGAAACCCATTTCCAACTAGGTCTTTGTGGAAGTGAGAAAATGCAGAGTTTTTGCTGGTCCTTGATAAAGCCAAGGCTCAGTATTCTCGACACCTTCTATATTCAGTTGTTTTATTTTATTTTTTTTATCTTTTCTCCTTTTACTCACACAGGTAGATACATAACCTTTTCTATGTTGTATTAGGTGTGAGTCAAAATTATATATGTATTTTTTTGCTTAGGTATCTTCTTTATAGAATGTGTATTCTGAATTTTCAAAACTGCTGCGTTGCGCGTTTTGATTTTCAGGGTTATTTTGCACCCTTCGTTTTAAATTCTAAAATTTTTCCTTAGTCTTCAGTTTTGCTCTTAAGTAACTAATTTCAATTTATTATTTAGCAGCTCATGCGCAAATTCTAGTTGAAATGTTTTATTATTATTATTATTTTTTTTATTACTATTTTTTTCACTTGAGGTTTTTTTCATTTTCTAATTTTTCTTTTTAGTATGTTTTGGATGCAGCTTTTTGGAGTGTAGTTTATACTCGAGTTTGGTCTTTTCTTGGACTGCTTATTTCTAAAAGTTTTTCCTAGTTGGTTTGCTCAGAATTTGTATGTTTTGGCCCAAGTGGAGTTCTAAGGACGATGAAAGGATTGGAGGTCAGCTCAGATATTTTAAGTCCTCCCGCTCGGTTAGGCTAGCACCCTTTCCCATAGTGTATGAACTCGCTGGCAAAGGTAATCTAAAGTTATGAAATGACAAACGTTGTTTGACATGTAAATCTGCAGATCCTAACCTGTATTCTTCTGTTGAGGATAATTGCTCCAACAAGTTTTGCAAAGCCTACAATACCATCTATAAGCTCACCTGTACTGTCTGCAACCTTAGCTATATTGGCCAAAGTAAAAATCCTCTTCATCTTAGGATTAATGGTCACAGGTCTCTAGTAAACAAGTTCTCTAATTCAGGAGTGAACCCCTCCACAAACGCCAACCAGTACTCTACCTTTGAATTAGAGCATTTCCATACTCATGGTTTTGACAAAGTTAAAATAGAGGTACTACATATTATTCCTGACCTCTATGCTCGGCTAGAAACTGAATCCCTTGAAATTTTGCAGCATCAGTCTCTTTATCCCTATGGCCTTAATTCCACTCTATCCGACAATAAGCATAATCAGCATAAATTTTCAATTCGTGAACTCTTCTTTCTTGTTAATAATAAGAGCTGCTCTAGAGGTAATAGAGGACAGAGGTTATTTCGCACATCAAGCAAAGTTGATTTTGCTAACTTGCTAAAAACTCTGGAAAGCTTTAAAACTGGCACTAATTTTGTTAAAAATACTTACAAAATTCTCAAAGTCCTTCAAGCACTCTGTCCTTAAATGTTTTTTCAAATTCTGGAATGAAACTGCTGACCATGTTGATAAGCATGTTTTTGCTTTGGTTCTGGACATTCTTAAACATATTCTTAAAGATAAAATTTCTCTTAAAGAATTTTCCAGTAATTTTGTTACCATCAGGTTCCTAAATAAAGCCTACGATAATCTCAATGTAAGGAAGCTGTTCTACAATAATGCAATTTTTTTTCCCATCCACAGGCACCAGTCTATTGTAAGTTTTAAATATGTTAAGACCTTAGGGTCAATAGTTAAAAACTACAAACTTAACTCTTCGAGCTACTTTCCTGTAATTACTTCTTGTTCTTGTGATGAACATAAAGAAACAGTTCACTATGATAAGAATTACAACCATATTATCACCGGAAACTTGAGTTATGTTGAAAATGAAAAGCTTAGGAATTTATTAGAGTATGGCTCTAAATTCAGACCTTCCTTCACAATTTCCAAAGAAAGGATTCTTGAGAGCTTCACTCAAGATGTAAATAAGTACATCGTAAAAACCAGTTTGACGTACAATCAGCCTATTGAGGCCTTCGCAGAATGGAAATATAATATAATCAATAGCTTCACCGGTGAGTTGGCAGGTCTGGACTTTTGTTTCGACAGAAATCTCTTTTTCTCTGGAGAAGCTAAAAGGTCACTCTCCAAACTACAAGACCAATTTATTTTTACCACTACGGATAAAGCTAGCAATAATTTTGCAATTATCTGTAAGAAGTTCTATTTTGAATTGTTAACTATGGAACTCAATAATAGAGTAACATACGAGCCCGTAAGTTATTCTACCAAGCAGTTAGAAAATCGGTTTAAGGCATTCTTCAAGAAACTTAAAATTCCACAAACTAGAAGATATGGGCCTGAATTTCCATTTCTTTTTGCAACGGTTAAGTTTCATAAGGATCCTGTGAAGTTCAGGTTCATAGCTAGTGGAGTAAGGAGTCATAAAAAGAAAATAGATCTTGCTTTTGAAGATGTCTTAAAGAAGGTTTTGAAACACGTTAGAAACTGTTCTAACTTGATGTACAGAGATTTTTGGATAATTAATAATAATGCAGAAGTAATTTCTACTATACTCAAAGTTTGTCCCCTGGATATTAATAGTTATGATTTTGAAAACCTATATACTAATCTGCCTCTATCAGATATAATCACTACATTTAAGGAGCTGTATGCAGAATTTAAACTTAACCAATTTGTTGATGTAGGAACTTGGAACTCTTATCTCAATTGCTGCATAAAAAATAACCATATCTTATATAATAATACTCTCTATAAGCAAGTGAACGGTATTCCAATGGGAACATCAATGTCCACAAATATCGCTAATCTATTCCTGTTCTTTAAGGAATATAAATTCATTAAAAATCACCCCACCTGCTCAGATAACTACCTTTACACTTTTAGATATATTGATGATCTGCTGTGTATCAATAATTCAGAAGTTATAGAGAGTGATTTTGATAATATCTATCCTAGCTCTCTTAACTTATGTAAAACCAACCACAGTAATCAGGAACTTGAGTTCCTAGACTTAAGCATTAAGCTCAACAGAGGTAACCCATCTATTAGCCTCTTTGATAAAAGAGTTAATTTTCCTTTCAAAGTAATTAAATATCTACACTGGAATAATAACATTTCAACCAAAGTAATTGAGAATGTACTAATTTCTCAGGTCCTAAGAATTTCAAGAATTTGCAGCAACAATTTGGATTTCAATTACCACATTAATATACTATTAGAAAGTTTTCTAGAGAACGAAATTCCTTCTTCTTTCATCAAAAGAACTTTAAGAAAAGTTATTCTGAATAATAGAGTAAGGTTGGCAGATCTGCTTTAATTTTCTACACAGTTAATAATATGATTCTGACCAATCAAAGCCGTAAGGAAGTTGGCTAGAGGATGCCTATTAACTACCTAAAGGAACCTTAGTGCTATGGATATGACGGTCCTATTAAAACAAAAAATTAAATAATATAAACAAAATCACAAAAAAAAGCTTAAAAATCTGTTTATAAAAGAAAATAAAAACAAATAAAAAAGAAAACTAGTTATTCATCACTAGGATAGCTATACTAAAAATAGTAAAACCAACATTAAAATTAATAAGATTCTGATTAATCTATAGAAGCTCACTAAAGGTGATTTAATACATGCAAAGATTATTAAATAAACTGCTCGTGTATTTTATAATATTTCTCATGTATTCTGGAGAGTTAATTCTGCTCATTCTGATCATACAGATCCACAGTCTTAAGTTTATATATTTTTTTCTCTGGTTAAAATCTCCGCGCGTTGGTTTCTTGCTGTATGAGGAGGCCATCAGCCCCACCCTCACTGCCCCCCAGCGTCTAGGGAGTGGCGGAAGGGGTCAGCCATGTTCTCCTCTTGTGTGGAGAAAAGTTTTTGTCACACAAGAGGTAAGCTCTCTTCCTTGTTTTTTGAGTTCTAGGTTTTATAGTTCAATGTTTGTACTTTATGTACCTTTTCTCTGTCGTTTTTTAGCTTTTCAGCTTTTAAGCATTGGTTTGTCTGTTAACATTTTTGCGGGTTTTAACTCTTACTTTTCTTTGTAACTTTGAGCGTCTTTTGGGGTACCTAGGAACAGAAGAAGGCTAAGCCTGTTCCTTTTCTATGCGCTGTCTATGCGCTGTTTTTTCAAAGTAGTTAAGTTCTTAATAACTAATTAATTATGCACTTAAAGCACTGCTGAAATACTTTGTACATATTGCAACTAACTGTTTAAGGTATATAACTTTCACAAAGTTTTCTTTAGTTAATATTTATCTTTAACTTATTCTCGTTTTCGTGCTGTCATAAGTTGTAGAGTAGGGGGTTTTAGACTCAAGTTTTCTTTCAAAAATCTGTTCGTTATAAATTAACATTTCCTTTTTTTTTTTTTTTTTTTAATTGCAATGTAAAATTTGGATTTCTTTTGCATTGTTTTTCAGGTTTAAATTCTCTCTCAAACGAACTTGGAATTTCGTTATAGCTGAAAATCATTTCCATTTATTATGTCACTCTCACAGCTTGAGTTCTCTTTAATCTTCTTCTCTCTGTTTAACAGTAACAGATGAAGAGCATGGGTCGGGCCATGAAGGTTAATGGATGCAAGCGAAATTGTTAACTAGTGCTAGGTCATGCTACTCTACGGAGGACATGACTTATATATATATATTTTTTAACTATTTTAGGTGGGAATGTTACTTGCATCTATGGCCTTGCAGAAACCCATTTCCAACTAGGTCTTTGTGGAAGTGAGAAAATGCAGAGTTTTTGCTGGTCCTTGATAAAGCCAAGGCTCAGTATTCTCGACACCTTCTACATTCAGTTGTTTTATTTTATTTTTTTATCTTTTCTCCTTTTACTCACACAGGTAGATACATAACCTTTTCTATGTTGTATTAGGTGTGAGTCAAAATTATATATGTATTTTTTTGCTTAGGTATCTTCTTTATAGAAATTGCAGAGTGGATGTTTATTGTAAAAAGTCATTCGATAATAAATACTATAAAGGTAACACACCCTGAATTCCTGCAGAAGTTTGGGGGAAGAAAAGCACCAGCAAAACGTTACACCCAGTGCTGTAGTCGTAAAATCAGCAGAGGGTATACTATGTGCAAATCCTAAAAAATCAGAGGTTATACTACATGGATAAAAAAAACAAAAAAAAAAACATGATACCCTCGTGGGGGTACCGTGCCTTTTTAACAATTATGACTATGAGCTTACTTACCGATATGAATAAAGTACCTTCTCCTCTCTCCTGTCAATTATGACATGTTGAAGAGCATGCACAAAATTATTTTAATTTTTATTGAAATATATCCCATAAAGCCTGAGCTGCCTCGGTGGCACAGAGGTCCAAGCGATGGCCTCTGATGATTCGTTCGAAAGGGGTCTGAGTTCGAATCCCGGTGAGGCATAAATGTTGTGTTTGTCTTACAGCACTGGCTCTCTCCCTTCTCTGGAACCAGTGACAATAAATTAGAGATGGGCGACTGCTTATAGCCCATTGAGTTGCTCATGGTGGTCGTTTAACCTCCAATAAAAAAAAAAAAAAAAAAAACCTGACGAGATAAGTCCTTACAGCACTGTTCTTCTCTAGAAGAAACTCTTGATCTACTATCAGTTGCTGAGCGGTGATTCATCAACCAAGATCTTACATATTTTTTTGGATTAAATCGTTCAATGGGTGGTCCATTTGAATTTATGAACATCAGGTTAGATACATTGGAGATTAACAAAGATGCTCTGAGATAGGTTATAATGTTCATTAAACTGAATCCTCGTTCGCATTCAGCTGTCGAACAAGGTAGAGTTGAAATCATTCTTAAGAGGGGTTTTAAGTTTTCTGGTATAACTTGGATGTTTCCAGTATATTCTCTCAGTCTCTGAATAGCTTGCATTTCATCAACATTAAAACGTCTACAGATTCTGCTTGTTTCTGGTTCTCCATAGCGCACGTCGTCTGTTTTAATATTTATTCGCCCTAATGAAGAAATATCTTCAAGAAGTTGTACATTTTCATTGTTTGAATCTGAACACAGTCTTCATTTCATCCTGTCAAACTGGTTTGGTTAATAGGTATAATTTTGTTGTTAGGAATCGATGGGATATTTTAAAATAATAATTCCTCATTTGCTGCTAATGCTAAACAAGTTTTTCCCCCAGGATTTTCCCCGAAGCTCTCTATAATTCTTATGATTCTTTCTAATTATTTGATGTTCAGCTCTTGGCAGGGATGTTGTTTGAGATTGAAGTTCTGTTGATAATATGGACATTGAAGGTATACGCTATTCTGTCAAAAAAACAACAAAAAAACCAGAGGGTATACGGCGTATACCCACCACTACAGCTCTGGTTACACCACCAGGTTAGCAAAGAAATTTGAAACCACGAGCAGTGTTTTGAACCAATACAGTGGCTGAAGTCCTCCTTTAGCAGAAGAAAAAAATGAAAGAGGTGAAGTACTGGCTGCTGGCATTACTGAAGAAGTCACTATGATGTTTGCCATAAGAAACTGAGTACTCTGTTTACACCTGCCAAAGAGCCATGAAGAAAGCATTGCTTCATTCATACCATGTGATAGCTGTGCAACAGTTGCAAGAACTGGATCTTGAAAGGCATGTGTCTCATTGTCACTGGTTCCTGACATTTTTACATGCAATTGCAAACATTTTGGATTTCACATGTTTCATTAATGTAGCACAGTTTCATTTAGATGGATATGTTAATTCCTAAATCTTCCACAACTGGGCTCCTAGAGATAATCCTCTAGAATTACATGGAACCCCATTACATCCTGTAAAAGTTGGTGTTTGGTGTGCTGTGTCCTGAACTGAACCAGAATAATTGGACCCATTTTCTTCAGGAGCGTAGTAAACTTCGTGTCATATCTGAACATTTTCAGACAATTTGTGGACCAATTAACCGACATCAATTTGACAATGGGGTACTTTCAACAGGATGGGGCGATATGCTACATGTCCCGTGTGAGCATGAATGAAATTTCGTCTTTCTTTGGTGACTGAGTAATCTCCAAAGGACTGTGGCCACCTCGTTCATCTGATTTTACTTCTCCTGATTTTTCTTATGAGGATATTTAAAGTGTTGTGCTTACAGCAATAAGTCTTGCATGTTAGAAGACTTAGGATAAAGTGTTGTGCTTACAGCAATAAGTCTTGCATGTTAGAAGACTTAGGAAGCAACAACAGTGCAGCAATCCAGAATATTGATGAGGACATGCTGCAGAGGATCTTCGTCAGTATGCAGCGTCATGTTCAAGTGTGTTTGGATATTGGTGGAGGTCATTTCCAGCATTTACTGTGAATGGCACTACATTCCCATGAACTAAGGTATGTCGTAAACCAATGTCATGTTTTTAAGTAGAATATGTAACCTGTACTATGACGATACATATAAGTATCCTCATTGTTGAAATCACATGCCTATACAAAGTCTTAATATCTCAAGGTGATTGCATAAATACATACCTTCACGACACACTTTTAGCACATTTTAAGTCGTGTGTGTTGCGAAAAATGACTGATTCTTTGGTGGGACAACCTAGTGAAACTCCCTGTATTTTAATTGTCATTTGTTGAAGTCAGCCAATATTTTAATCTTTAATGTCATTGCAAGAATGATGGTCCACTCCCAAGTCGTAATCCTGCTTCTGTCTTTGCCTCAAGTAAGCCTTTATTCCAATATTTGGGTATCTGAAGTCTGTCACTTAAAACTCTTTGATTCAGTAGTAATAGATTGTTCATGTTAAGCAAAAGTAGAAAAAGAATGGACCATGAAATCCATAAGAAGCCCATGTTTGTGCTGACAGTGATGTCTGCATTCTAAAATCATCCAGTTACATATAAACTATCAAGTTGTTGATCACGGCTTGTTGATGCCCTATGGTCATTGACAGCAGATGCAATGGCTGCTGGGTGAACAGACCTGCCTTGATTAATCTATGGTTCACCATCTAAATCATGACTGAGGTGTCCATAATTCCACTACAACCTATCAAATGCTCTCTGCAGTAACTTGTGGCTTCACAATTACCCTGTGACAAATATGCCAATTAATGCAATGTCGAACTATTCTGGCATCCTGATGCACATGAACTGTGATTCGACAAACCAGCTTCAAGGAGGCCTACGCTCCTGCCTCTCTCAAATGTGTGCAGCGGGTGATGGGGTTATCGATGAGGTCTATGAGGCATGTTTGGTCCTAGAATATGATGTAGCTGCTCTCATCACTGTTTCTTTGTTCTGTGTGACCTGGAACATGAAACACAATATGGCTTTTGTGGCATGTGTTTACCCTTTCATCTCTTGCACATCTCACAGGATTGGTTGCTTACTCGAATGAATTGCATATCTCACATGCTTGCACACACTTACCAATTTGTATGCTAATACGATGTACTTATTCTTTCTGGGTGGGGCAATTTCTGTGTTGAACAGTGTTTTTTTGTTATATCCCCCTAGTGCAGGGGTTAGGCTACGGTTGCTACTTTCGTGAAATGCGATGAGTTAATCTAAAATGCGAGAGAAAAATTAGTGTCCATCATAAAATGGTGCCTGCTGTTTAAATATTAACCCATCAGCAGATTCTTCTGCGGCTTTTCTATTTCCGTGAAAACTAAAGTTTCCAAAATTCTGGCAGCAATTCTCACTCCAGTAATGTTATTTTCTTAATCCGTAAGGTATATTCCTACAGCACCTGTTGGCTCAATCAACCCCTTCCCACTCTAGAGCCGTGAACACTCCATAAAAGGGGGCAGGGTAAAATTATATAGGCCAAAGCGATTAGACCCCTTGTCCCATTCAAAGTTGTTTTAGCCAGAGTCAGCTGGTACGTTTACAGTATTCCCCCAAGGCCATAAACATTAGTTTTCCACTGATATTCAAAGCATTGTTGGTGTGAATGATTCACTTAATATTATGATTTTCCAAGTCACGAAAGCAGCTAACTTTCTTTAGCATTTTGTTACAACTTTTCCCCCCATTTTAGCATTTTTGCTACAGCATTTTCTGAGCCAGCTTAAACTCTGCCCTAGTGGAGAAAGTAGTGCATCTGTAAAATTGAAAGGCATGTGGATGATGATTGCAGTTCAAGCCAGTCAGTATAGGTAAAAAAGAAAATTGCCGCCCCGGTGGCGCAGTGGTCTAAGTGATGGCCTCTGATCATTCGTCCGAACGGGGTCTGGGTTCAAATTCCGGTGAGGCATGGATGTTGTGTTTGTCTTACGGCACTGGCTCTCTCCCTTCCCTGGAACCAGTGACCCTGAATTAGGGACGGGCGACTGCTTATAGCCCATTGAGTTGCTCACGGTGGTCGTTAAACCTCCAATCAAAAAAAAAAAAAAGATAATTTGCGGTCTCAGCTTTAGAAGCTAATACAATGTCAAGCTAAACACTTAAATTTATATTACCCACTTGGAAAATTTAATAACAGGAAAACTGGGAAGAGCATAAAAATTTGTTTTCATGGCTGTAGTAATCATATGCAAAAAGTATTTTTTAACTGGACTATTAAATGAGCAGATATGGTTTGAAATCCAAATGTGGTGTGATGCCACCTTGCAGGAAAATAGTGCATGTAGAAAAATTTAATAATGTATATATTGTATTGATCATAGCTGAAGCTAGCTGATATCAAGTCTTTCTATTTCTAGTCCAACAGTTAGAGATGAATTTTTTTTTTTTAGTTAGTGATGATGTTCTAAGTTTTTGCCAACTAGCAGAAACATTTTATATCAGAAGCAGGAAAATTCATGGAAAATGTTAATTGTAATTACAAGAAGCAGATGAAAATGTACGTTTATGTGACATTGCATAAATATACATTTATCCCATCATGAAGTAAAACCGAATTTTGCATATTGCAAGAAATGCGTGGGATGTTTTGTTCATCACTCTAACCATCAAATGCACAGAGAAGCTTTCCAGTCTGACTTAAAGAAGTGTAAATACTGTGGCTTATATAAATGTCTTTATGCCATCTAGCAGGAAAGCTATAATTTATAGAAATTCAAAATGTGTGAATCATCATTTGGATGATTAGAGCTATCTGATACAAAACAAATTTATTGAGATTGATGTACAGACATGAACGTATTGTGTCTACAGATGGACAAAGTTATATCATAAGAAAAATTTTTTCCATCAAAAGACATGCCAACAAGAATTTCAGATAATGCAGCAGGTGTAAAGAATAGCAACTGAAGAACTTGTATTTTACGTAGGAGGCATCAATGTACCCTTCAAACAAGTATGTGTGAGCATATGAGATACTGAAGTAAAAGGGAACAAAGCATCTCTTGATACATTACTGTATGAAATGCAAAACAAAACTAGATCAGGAATGTTTAGAGCTTAGTACAGTACATAAATTCTCACAGCAGAAACAATAGTCAAAAGAAAAATTGTGAAAGAAAAAAAAAATTGCATTTGTAACAACCCCCTCTATAAATGAAGACATATAATAGAAAAAAGGGTGGTAAAAATTTTTTCAGAAGAAATGAATCCATAAAAAAACGTGGTAGGCATATGTTCCTTTATGAATTCAATGAAGGTAAATGTAAATATTCAGTGGTTGGAACCACTGATGTGAATAGCAATATGAAACAAATTTTGAGGCCCTATTGTGTACAGTGTTTTTAAACTGGAAATGCATGATTGGCAAAAGAAAGTATTGTGTTGGAAAGAAAGTAATGTCAACAAATGTAAGAAAAGGCAACAGAAAAGAGCTAATTACCATATACACAAGTACAAATCAGTCCAAAATGTAGTTGGCATCGTTTGCTATGACCTGCTTCCATCATCTGGACAGCTCTTGAATACCACCCTTGTAGAATTGTTGTGGCTTGGATGCGAAGAAGTGAGCAAGTGTGCGTTCAATGTTGTCCAAGTTGGCAAACTGCTGTCCCTCCCGGAAATCCTGCAACGACCAGAAAAGGGGGTAGTTGCTTGGGGCAATGTCCGGGTAATAGGCTGGGTGCGGCAGCAGCAGCTCCCAGCCCAGGTTCCTGATTTTCTGACAGATCACCCATGCTGTGGGAGGTATTGCTTCATTCTGCTGTGGGAGGTATTGCTTCATCCTGCTGTGGGAGGTATTGCTTCATCCTGCTGTAGGAAGATATCTTTGCGGTTCAGCAGTGCTGTTTGTTTTGATATGAGCGATGCATGCAGATTGTCTAGCTGATGGCAGTACACATCGGCGGTGATGGTGGTGTTGTCCAGCATCAGCTTAAAAACACAACACCCTGCGTATCCCACCAAACAGACAGCAGGACCTTATGTGGGTATAAGTCAGCTTTCTGGGTTGGCATGGGCTTCTGTTTTGGGTCCAACCACAGTTTCCGGGCACTGACATTGTCATACAGGTCCCTTTTCTCATCACTTGTCACAATGCTATCCAAGATTGGTTCAACTTGGTCACATGCAAGCAAGGAAATGCATGCACTCATACGATTTGCTTTCTGTTGCAACTGTGAGTTGATGGGATATCCAAACTCCCTTCTTGTGCATCTTCCCAAGTTGACGCAGGTGTGTGATAATGCTGGTGAGGGTAATCCCCAGCTGTTTGGCCAACTCTTTGCTTGATTACATGTGGGTCCGTCCCCACTAAGGTCTTCAGCATGTCCATATCCACTATTTTGGGTCTTTCGGTTTTGGGATGGTCTAACAGATCAAAATTTCCCCTCTCAAAACTAATCAAACCAACGACAGCACTGATGATGTGATATGGTAGTGGGATGCACACTGGTAATGTTCTTTGTAGCAGTTGTGCGGTGCTACTGTGACGAAACTCATACAGCATGTAATAGCGGATGTGCTCCTTGTCCACTTCCATGTTGCCTGGTACTTACATCTTCACCTTCTGATGGCCAACTGCCACTGACTTAAGCCACCTACCTGCTGATGTCATGCAGGTATGCTGCGCAATCGCAGTGGCCAATGTGAGCTGTGAAAAGGGCTTGGACTTAGGGTACCTCATCGTTGGACATTACTTTCTTTTCAACACAATAGTTTTGGTCTGTGCTTGTAGATGGAGAGTTTGCAAAAATAGCGGTGGTGTAGAACAGCCTTAGTGGAGCTATGGCACTTCTTTTCCAAGGCTTGGCAGCACTAAGGCACTTTTTGTGATTAGCTAGAAAGAAAGGCAATTTTTTAGATGCTCACGTAAAAAGAATACTGTGTTTTATATCCAAACATACTCGGGGCCAGCTGGACCGTAGGGCAACTGGGGTGGATGCCTCGGGCCCCACACCTTTGCAGGGCCCCACAGTTTAGGAAATAAAAACAAAATAATTTGGATTAGAGTTTTTATATCATCATCATCATCATTGTCAACCATTATCAATCCACTGCTGGACGAAGGTCTCCCCAAGTTTCCTCCACAACGGTCTGTCTTGTGCCAGTCTCCTCCATGTCACCCCTGCATACTTTCGAATTTCATCCACCCATCTCCCATGTGGTCTTCTTCTGGGTCTTTTCCTGTCCCTTGGAATCCAATCTAAAATTTCGGCTGTCCATCGATGATCTGTCCTTCTGGCAGTATGTCCAGCCCATTGCCATTTCAGGGATTTAACTCTGATCATATATATATATATATATATATATATATATATATATATATATATATATATTATTATTATTTTTTTTTCTGAAGTTTTGAGGCATGATGCCCTTAAAAAGAATTTTTTTATATATTTTTAGTTTCCAATTCCCCCACTTTCAAATAGGTTACTTCATTGTATAGACTTTGAAGTTTGCAAATTTCAAAGGAATATTATAACCATCTTAAACTTTTCTGCATTCATGAAATAGCGAATTAAATTTCATCATTTTGTGGTTCCCTACTTTTATATATCGAACAATTTGTGTGTAAAGCGTATACTTAAATTAAAAAGAACATGTCAAACTTGTTTTTGGACTATATATGAAAGCCAATTGTTCAATAACTTTTAAAACGATAAAACAGCACTGGAATAAAAAAAAGAGGCAATTTTCATACATATACACCCATATAAAAGTAAAAAAAAAAGGTCACTAATTTTTCAGTTACTTCACCTTGCATCAAAAAACATGTATCAGCGGCTCTACGCAAAAATATTCAGTACACAGATTAGTTGAAGTTATCTTTTTATCATATTGTGAGAAAGGTTTTATAAGTATCACAATGCAACTGCAAATCTCTCTCCTTGGAAAGAAAATTGCAGATTTTTACACTTTTTACTCTCTCTCCAAACTTTCAATCCATATTAAGGTATTTTTTCTTAAGCTTAAAGTAAACACTTCTTTGTGATAATTTTTTTTTCTTTGTGATAGATTTCATGTGTGTTCTTCATGGACGACATTTTTCATGTAACAACTTTATTAAAATGTGAGATGCATTTTCTAGGACTTGCAATGAAATTTTGCTTTGGGCCTTGTATGAAATTTCACCCTGGGTCGCACAAAAGCTCCATCCGGTCCTGAATATACTCATGTTCGTATTGCAGATATGAGACTAAACAATCGGATCAGGCTGTGAGGCGTTTTTACAGAGACAAAATTTCTTACATAAAGAGAATGGGAAAGTTCTCCTTTGTCAAGACAGCAGTCCTCACAAAAAGAAAAGTTACAAGAGGTCACTTTTCCTTTGGCTAAGCCTGCACTACCGGCAGGGAATCAACACAGAAAAGTTAAACAGGCATGTAGGCAGAATAAAAAGTGTTTTTTATGGTTGAGAAGGGAATTTCTACAGAGGGTGAGTCAAAAGTTTTGCAATATTTGGATCACTTTATGTCTTCATATGTATCTTTACGACGAAAGCTGACTAGCATTTAAAATATAGACCATTGTTTTGCACTGTCTTTAGCCATCTATCTGCCAGTTATCCTATTCTGCAGCAGTACCAGTTCTTGTCCTTAGAGGCAAAG
Source organism: Macrothele yani (assembly GCA_039090855.1). Classification (NCBI taxonomy): domain Eukaryota; kingdom Metazoa; phylum Arthropoda; class Arachnida; order Araneae; family Macrothelidae; genus Macrothele; species Macrothele yani. Next base: position 50,238,738 of record CM077004.1, read on the forward strand.
AATTCCTTCACCCCAGCTGCCACCTCCTCCTGGTTGTTGAAGTGCCGCCCACGGAGGAAGTGGGCCATGGACCGTAACAAGTAATAATCTAACAAGGCAGGGTTCGGACTCTATGCTGGGAGTGGCATCAGTACCGTGCAAACAACCCAGGCAAAACTCAGTAGAGTTTTGCCCGGGTCGTTCGCACGGTATGAAACCGAGCGTTGTCCTGCTGTAGGAGAGCGCACTTTATGTTCACCAGTGCTGAGTACTTCTCCTGCAAAACAGCATACATCCACTCCAGCTGTTCAGAGTAGATGCTGGCTTTGATGGTCCGACCATCTGGAACAAATTCGTAATGGATTATCCTCTTGAAATTCCACCAAACGCAGAGCATCACCTTGTGCTTGAAGCACCCATGTTTGCAATAGGTTCAAGAAGCTGGCTTGAGCTCAGCCACTGCCGTTGTGTGTTAGGATTTTAGATAGACCCACTTTTCATCACACGCAACAATTCTCTTGATGAAACGTACATCACGCTGGTTTTCTAAGAGTTTTGTGCACACTTCCACTCAGCGGTTTGCTTCAGCTGGCATCAGTTCATGAGGGACAATGCAGCAGCTCCTGTAGACCTTGCAGAGGTCCTGAAGGTGATGAACCATGGTGGTCTGTGATATGCCCAGCGCACCTGATAATCTTAAAGTGCTGGAAATTATCAGGCGATATATATGAAGAGATTAACACCCAATCAAGGGTGCCACCCCCCACCCCCAATGGGCACCCTTGATTGGGTGTTAAATTGGGTCATAAACAGCAGCATTAACCCACACACCACTGTTTAGGTAATAAAGTCAGATGTTGGTGTATTGATTGGCTCAGTGTAGGAAAAATGAATGTTCAACAGTTAAAGTTCAGCAAGACCTCTGTCAAATGGGTACACTGTAAACTGACAGAACAACAAAGCAAGTTTAGAGTCTACTTATGCAAAGAAATGCTGGCAATTCTTGAACCTAGTGGCCCCAAATGATTACATACATTGTCGTAAGGGATGTAACTAACTTTATAGTAATAAATACTATACGACTCCCAGAAAGAGCAACAACCATTTTTGAGTTGCAGAAAATGAACTGCATCACCCAAATCCTTTGACAATACTTTTGCTCAAGGAAGAGGGTGTACACAATTTTTTCAGTGGTGTGGTAGCCATGTCACCTTACCTGAAAAACATTTCTATAAATGGTAAATTCTACTTTAACATTGTTTTGCCCAAAATAATTAAGGAGATGGAGCATCATCCAACAACAGGCATGTCAAGGGTTCTCCTTCCTAACAATGACATTGCTCACAAAATCTAGCAAGCTACAGCTTATCTGGAGCAAGAAAAACTGAAACATCACCCCAGCATACCCTTCACCCAATCTTGCCACCATGTGACTTTTAGCTGTTTCCAAAAATTAAGAAGGAACTTGTGAGCAGCTTTTTCATGAATGCAAGGCCTTACAAAATGCATTCATTGAGAGTTGCAGAGTATTTCCTATATTTCTTAACAGTAGTACCACCGAGTGCTCCATAATTGGCATAGACGTGAAATTTTACATAAATGCTGAAAACAGTAAATTTCACTGAGATTTGTGCAATGATTTTATTATTTAGATGCATGTCAATTACTTTTTGAATGCTCTATGTACTAAAATTTTACGATGGAAGAACTGGTGGAACTCGGAAACAAAAGACAGCAAACTGAGAGGATATTTGCTCAGTGACAAGCAGAAAAGAAGAGAAAGGTTGGAAAGTTACAAATACAATGTTGTGCCATTATATATATATACAGGGTGTCCGAGAATTACTGGACACATTACAAAATTACATAAAACAAAACATTAAACAGATAGAAAGAAACTGACTGTACTAACTTACAATGTAACTACACAAGTTAATAAATTTCGATGTGAGATCCCTTGGTTGCTCGTAGTACGTCCAAGCGATACTCGATTTAATGTCATGTATTGGCAAGCATCTGAGGAGTTATGGAATTAATAGCAGCTGTGATACGCTGCTTCAGTTCCCGCAAATCAGTACAAGGTGTCTGATGGACACGATCCTTCACATAACCTCACATGAAATAATCCAATGGAGTTAGATCTGGAGAGCGAGGAGGCCACGGAATTGGGCCACCACACCCAATCCATGTGTTGGGGAAATGCTCATTTAGGCACTTACGTACACACGTTGGCCAATGCAGAGGCGTAACAGTTTGTTGGAAAACGTGGTCATATCTTTTTATCTGGGGTATAGCAAAATTTTCTAGCATATCCATGTAAATGTCACCATTTATGGTTTTTTTGCAGAAGAAATGGCCAATCACTTCCTCTTTTTGATAGGGCGCACCACATTAACTTTTGGAGAATCAGGTTCCAGTGCAATAGCAGCATGAGGTGGTTCACTGTCCCATATCCTACAGTTGTGACAATTCACAATACCTGATACATGAAATGTGGATTCATCACTAAAAATGACAGTACTGAGAAAGTTTTCATCGTTTTCCACTCGATTCAGGATATCCACAGTGAAATCGTATTGCAGAGTGTGATCATTTACATGCATCTTTTGCACTATTTGAATTTTATAAGCATGGAACTTTAATTTCTTGTGCAAGATATCATGAACTGTCGATTTCGGAATGCACAGTTCTCTGCTTGCTTTATGAACGGATTTCCTGGGGCTTTGTCGGAAACTTTCATTAACTTGGTCAACCATCTCACCGCTGACGCTAGGCGTACCGGCTCCTCCATGATGTTCCACGTTGCCAGTTTCTTTAAACTGTTTCATCCACTGCTTAATTGAATTCGTTGACGGAGGATTACATTAACCATACTCTAAACGGTACAGTCTTTTAACTTTAATGACAGACTTTAATTCTGCAAGCCATAACACACACATCGCCTTCTGCTGTACGGATGACATGACTACTGATTGCGCATTTCTCATACATTCCTCATCAGGCCACACCTAGTGCCATCTATCAGATTCTGGGAAAATCTATTCTGCAAAACAAAAATATAGAAACCGTGTTAGTAATATGTGACAGAAAAACAGACAATGCTCATGGGTTTTTTTTGTACATAATTTTGTAACATGTCCAATAATTCTTGGACACCCTGCATATATATATAAACTGAGACAAACAAAAAGAATTAATACAGGAGCAGAAAAATATAATTTTCCATCAACTGAGGAAATAAAGGTTTAAGAGGCAATCAGTATTAATTGTTGCCTTACTGTAGACATTTCAGGTCTCATCTGGTCATTATACCTGATAAATTGCCTCATTCATGCTGCAAATGATATATTATCTTCTGAATATGCAGTGTTTATATCAGTTATCTTGCATGAACTGTAGGTATTCTTGCAGACTGAGTGACCTGTCTAGTACTGTCACCAGTACTGTGTTTTGATTGAGAAGTTATGGCAGTATATATATGTCATGGGGGAAGTTTTTCTTTTCTGTAAAGTTTAGAAAAAATGGTGAGTTCTTTTGAGATGACACTGCTTCAGCCAAAGTAAAGAGTATTTTCATAGAAAACTTTAAGGAACATTTGAGGACAACACATCTGATATCAACAGGTGTTTATTATTCTGGGTGTATCTTTTGTGAGATATTGAAGTTCATATGAAGGTGTAAACTCTATGATAAGGCCCTTCTGAAATTTGGCAAAGACGTTGTTGAGATATTATATTCCAACTTAGTTTTGTCATTTATTAGATTTCATGTAAAATGTTAATGATTGAAAACATTGGCCTGTGTACTTTGTAAAGCAGTTTTTAGATAAATATGATGGACTTTTGCAGAATTTCAAGCGATTTTCAAAACAGCCTCAAAATTTCTTGAAACTAGAATTTTATGAAATTGTCTGTTTTGTAACTATATATGATCAACCTGGTAGTGTAGTGGCATAACCTACAGTATGCTACTTTAGGAGGTACTGTCCCATGCTGGTAGTACCATAAACTATAGTATGCTATGTGTTTGTATAAAAACTTTGTATCTATTACATACGTATGCAAAATCATCCACTGTAGTATGTTAAAAATATTTTATATTATTGTGATGCGATTGCAAAAGATAAGATTTGCAGTTTTGTCAGTTAGCACTGTGTTGTGTGCTGATTTGGTTATTTTACCGATGCTGACAGTATTCTTTTTAGAAATGTACTAAGTAGAGAAATAATGGTACTTCTCAACCTCATTGCCCTTTATTTGGAATCAAGAGATGTTTCTAGCTGTGTTGCCTTCAGTTTGAAATAGCAATTCATATAAATAATGTTTTGTCAAATTCTGAATAATGGGTTACTTGCCTTTTAAAAATTGAAGTATTGTATAATTTCTTACATTTTTTTCAAACGTTATTTCACAAAGTTGCATGAAAATGAAATGTTAGGAGCTTATCTAAACCTTGTCTCCCTTGAAAAAGTAGCAGAAACATATTGGAAGAAGTTTGTTGCCATAGCAGGGGACACTTAATATTCAAATAGCAACATATTTTTTCTTTAGTGTAAATAAATGTTAGTATTTTACCATTATTAGTTTGGTATTAGTATTTTAAAGATACTGATACATGTATGGTAATGGTAAAATGGAAAAATTACTTCTGAAAAGCAGTGGGAGTGCTTTTTTTTTAATGGGGGTAGGGGGGTAGGTCATACTAATGTGCAGTATCTTTTATTAACCCTCAAATGGAATATAATAATGAATTGCCCCAGTATTGGCAGTTAGATTATATTGAAAAAAATTGACAGTTAGTGTGAAAAAGCAAATAATTGAAAATAATATTAATATTGTTAATGCTTTCTATATTTAATAAACAATTCCTTCTTGACAGTTGTAAAAAAAATGATGTCAAGGTAGGTTCATGGCATTAATGTTTTCCCTGGTTAAATATTTTAATGCATGCAGTGAGTAACTTATATGTGTTCTGTCAAAAATATGAAAGCACATGCTTATGAAACATCTATGACAAACTCTCTTCAGGAAATGTTTGATCACCTTTATGAGCATTCTTATACACTTTCTATAGCTAAAATTCATTACTGATTAAAAAAAAAAAATGTTCCAGTGGAAACTATCATTCTGTTAATTATATGCTTCAAAGAAACATGTTTGTTCCTAGCTATGGACCTAGGATTTTTGACAAACTGACTAATTGCCTGTGGTTTTATTTTACAACAGTGTACCATAAGTTGAAGTAAGTGGATTCTAGTCTTGTAGCCAAAAGTTGACTGTTTATTCCAATCATATTTTTTTCTTTAGTGTAAAATAAATTCTTTTGATATTGGCATTCAGGTTCTGAGCCTGCTGAAGACATAAACTTGATTAATTGCACAGTTACCACTTTCCACGAAAATGTGTTCATTATGCTGTAGATAAGTGAGAAGTTTCTGACAAAATATATGAAGAGATTTTTGCTGATATGAAAATTATTTTTGATAAAAAGGAAATGCATGAATATTGAAAATTACAAAAATATATACTGTGAAGGAATTGCAGATGGATGTACTGTTTCTTGGAAACAGTTCTGTTTATTCGTTCATCTTCTGAAGATGTGCTGTACACTATAGTTTCCCTTGACAAATAGAAGAAACATTTTCAAACTTTAATGGTTAATGTTGGAGGAATCTAAGTTACTTCTTCACCCTAGTTGAAAACAGCATTTGACCTCTCATGCTGAACATGACTTCAATGACAAGTAATTGCTGCTGAGCAGGTAACTGTAACAAAGCTCTGTATGATGTTTTAGAATTGAGGCCACCAAGGTGGGATATTTTTGAAATGATGTTTTTGAATTGAGGCTACCATCTGGGGATATTAAGGAGGCCATGTCTCATCAAATGAATTACTATAAAATATTTAAAGTGAAGCATTTTACAGTCTTGAACTTCTAAGAATAATTTCTCAATTTAAGTGTGCAATGTGTGTATCAGGGTTTTGAGAGAAATCTGCTTGATTTTTTACACACACTCTGAAAGCTTATCTGAAAGTAATGAAAAGTAGTAGACAGTATGCTATGAAGCAATGTCTTTGTTAAAGAAAATTAAAATGTTAGATGCCATGTTTTGGGCTGCAGTTTGGAAGAAAATTCTGTGACAGTTAGGTGTTTTAGAGGCTGAGCTTTAAGAAAAAAAGTATTGATGCATCCACAGTTATAAAACTTTTAGATATTGTGAAGCAGAGCCTAAATATAGTACAAGAAGGATTGGTTTTGTGTAATTTGAAACTGATAATTTCAAAGGCATAGAAAGGAAGAAATAGAGAGTAAATTGAAAACAAAACTGGCAAGTGACAAAACCTGTAGACTAAGTTATTTTAACAGGAAATAAAGTTTTTTTTATTGAAAATTCCATTGCAGTTCTTCATGTACTTTTTAATGCTCTTGAATAATAGGCATGCAGCATATATAAACTAACAGAAACAGCTTTTTTCTTATCAACTTTTAAGGAATTGAGTAATAGCAAATTCTCTGTTGCATCAAGGATAATTATGACAACATAATCCTTAGGGTACAGTATTTTTCTTTCTTTTTTCTTCTGGTATTGCACAGTTCACACACACACACACACACACATGCACACACACACACACGCACACGCGCACGCACACACGCACACACACACGCACACACACACACAAATGGTAGTGCAAAGCTTTCAGCTTGTCAAGGTTATTAGGGGAAAAAAGAATTTGGAATCAATCTGTGCAATACTAGCCATGGTATTTTAAAAAATCTTTTTCTCTGTATGCTAGAATTAGAAGAGAGGTGAGTGATTTTCCTGTTCCAATGCCAAAATCCATGACCAGTAGAAAAGGAACTATTGTGTTGAAATGATTACTAAAATGCTATAGTACATTTTTAATTTTCAAAGGTAAGAAAGAAATTGAAAAAGCAATAATGAACATTATTCTGGTAATTTGCCTTATTAGTACTGATATACCATAGGAGTTTGTGTTTGAAGAGGACCTTAAAAAGTGTGTGTGTGTGTGTGTGTGTGTGTGTGTGTGTGTGTGTGTGTGTGTGTGTGTGTGTAACTCAGTATCTAATAGCATTCATCCATTCTTTTGTAAGAACTGTCTTTTGTAACATTATTATTATTATACATGTCTAGATGCAGTAATGAGACAGAAACGTTCTTGACACTCTCATAAAATTTGTGTTATATCTTGACAGTGTTTAGCTGCATAAAACTGGAGAAATTGAAGTGCAATAATTAGTATAATTTGTGAGAGGGAAAAGGACAGCAAATGACAAAACTGATACTGTTAAGTGCAAAAATTTGGAAAATATGTGAAGCCGAAGCCCAAAATGCATATATTATGAGAAAAACAAACAGAGAGAATGATAAAAAAGGAAAGGTGGCATGGCATACATTTATCCACATCTAGCCAGTGAGTGGCTATATCCACTCTAGATAAACAGTCCCTGTTTTGGTTGTCATATTGCTAATTGGCCCATATGTTGAAAACACTTGCTGTTATCTCTTCATAGCTGTGTGAAATGGGTTTCTTTTCTGTTAATTGTGGCAGATGTTTTCACTTATGAGTGCTGATGGGTTTAGATCACATCTGAAACTTCTGTATGAAGTACTAAAATCTTGAGTATAACAGTTTTTCGTAAAAGAGGAATGTGTGCATGTCCCCCCCCAATATTTAAATCCAAATATGAGCACTTTGTATCCCACTAAATTTTTAACCTAAAAAATGATGCACCATGATGTGATGCTGACCAGTGGAAAAACAGTGGAATATGATATTTCTAGTAAAAAGACAGATAGTGAAACATTCAAATTTAACATTTTACCATAAAAGTATGAGATAAATGAAGTAAACCATTGTTTTTGCATACGTCAAATGGAGAAGCAAGTGGAAATGTAAGAGGTGAGTTACTGGTTATTTATGCCAATGTTAACACAGATTTTGAGATGCAAGCACAAATATAAAATGTCAAAATGTCATTTTATTTTTACTTCTACAAAATGATATGCAGAAAGTAGTGCTTTGCCTTTAACATGCAGGAGTACCGTATATACTCGTGTATAGGTCGACTTTTTTTAATGAAATGTTTATGTCGAAATTAGGGGTCTAACTATACACGGAAAATATTTCTGATAGGTTGAAAACCAAAATTTTGATGCCTTATGGAAATGTGCATACTTAGCTCTTTCCGCCATCAGTTCATTTGCAGTTGTATATTTAGTCATTTTCCGGGTGTTACTGGTACAGAAGAAAATTATTGCTAAGAATTTTCTTGATTTTATATGTATGAGTTTTTTATTCACTAATAGAAAAACTCATTTGGCAAAGATGTCTCAAAATCCGTTTTAGATCTGTCGACATGGCCTTGACTGCCCCGCTGGTAAATCACCCAGAGGAAAGAGGTGAACACGTGTCAGCCAGTAGTTTAAGTTGCACCGTGGCATGACCTACGACTGTGTTCAATTCTTGACGGGGGGAAGAAGAGGGAAAAGGACAGACTATTGTAAAAGGAGACCTCTGCCCCTGCTTAGCGACGGCAAAGAGAGCTGTCACAATCTACAGAACAGCAGTAACTTGATCAATGCATCCCGAAAACGAAAGTGTTTAAACTTGGCCGATCGCTCAGAATAACACTGCCACCGATAGTAAATAAGTGCATTAGTTTAAAACCTACTTATGTTTGTTATTAAATTGAGCATGCTCCGGCTCTAAAAATCAAAGAAACAGTAACCTTTTCTGAAGACTAAGAGCGAGCAAAAAATGATTGCATCTTTACTGAATAGGGCGATGTTTGGTTTTGTCACTAAAGCCGATTGATTGTTTGTCACAAACACGGTGGAGAGGGGGAATGAAACTCGGGAGTAGATAAACGACCTCTCTGTCAATCACACACTCGTACAACTCAGCAGTTGACCGACAGCTGCTACGCTGCACAAGGTAGTGAAAGAAAATTTTATAGAAAAAATGTTCTTCAATTTTTTAAACAGTTGCATGCAAATTTTACAGTGTCTGCAATACATCAAAATAAAGATTCACTTTAAATTTTGAAGAAATCCATTGAAAATTTCAAAAGTTATGCATTTATTTTTTACGGCATGCATATTCTTTATGGGATGAAAAAAACTATCAGGTTGACATCAAGACCTATTTACGCTTTCCAAATATGTGTCAGGAAGTTTTTTTTTTTTTTTTTTAAATAACGATGTGCCTGACTTACGGCGTTTGGTAAATGCATCACGATTCGTTTGCTGTGGGAACAAATGCTTTACTCTCCATGAATAAAATAACTGCAGAAAACTTGCTCGCGGGAGAAGCGGGGGGGGGGGGACTATGTGCAAAAGTGGGTTCATATGTTATTAAAATGTGTAACCTTCCCCTGAAAACTCTTTAACCAGGGTGGTGAGCCTTATCATCTTCCCAGAATTGTGCCTCAATTCCACCCACATTTTGCAGGAAACTGCCACAAGTAACATTGCGAGAGCCAGCTACAACAATAAATAGTAGGTTCACATTTTTGCATGCGTTTTTTTTTTTTTTTTTTTTAATTTATGCACAAGATAGGTTGGTATACAAAAACTGCAGATATTCACATAAAAATCAAGGTGGACTTATGCACGGGATATACAAAAACTGCAAATATTCAGATAAAAATCTGGGGGTCGACCTACACACGAGATCGACCTATACATGAGTATATACGGTAGTTGTGAAAGCGTAGTTTTTATAATTTTATTTTCCATTGACTGCTACAGGGGGTGGACAATGAAACTGAAACACATGGGCTTAGGACACAACAATTTATTAGTACAGTGTAGGGCTTCCTTTGGAGGCCAATACAGCTGCAATTCAGCATGGGAAGGACTGATACAAGTCCTGTACAGTGGCCAGAGGGATTTGAAGCAATTCCTCTTGCAGAAAAGTGGCTAGTTCATGACTTGATGCTGTGGAGGAAAACGTTTCCCGACTCGCTCCTCCAGAACACCCCAAACAGGCTCAATAATGTTCAAGTTGGGTGACTGTTAAGGCCATGACAGATGTTCAACCTCACTTTCATGCTCAGTGAACCACTCTTCCACCAGTTTGGCTCTGTGTGTCGGTGCATTATCATCCTGATACACGGCACTATCGTCAGTGTAAAATGTTTGAACCATTGGGTGCACCTGGTCCTCCAGATTTGTCCGATGGTTCTTGGCGGTTATGTGCCCCTCAAGAACAATCAGCAGGCCGACATACTGCTACGACATTGTGGCCAAACTATCACTGATCCACCTCCGTGCTTCACTGTTGGCAATAAACAGTCAGGGTGGCAAGCCTTTGAGGGATGTCTCCGCATGTAAACTCTCCTAGTTATGAGAAAGACTGTAAAGGACGATTCATTGAAGAGCAATACACATTTCACATTGTCCAACGTCCATGATTTACGCTGCTGGCACCACTGCAACTGATGTTTGCCATTCACACTGGTGATCCTGGGTTTGGTGATAGCAACAAGACTATGAATGTTGACCCAGTGAAGCTCCCAACAAACAGTTTTGATGGAAACAGGTGAGTCACAGTGCATATTCAACTCTGCAGTGAGTTGTGAGATTTATGTATTTTGGCTACCATCCGTGTTAGCACCCAGATGTCCCTGTCTGACAGCTTCCTCTTACCTCAACAGTTACTCCTATTGGATGTGGTTCTTTCCTCTTGCTAGTATGCCAACGTGATCCTTGATACTGTGGCTCATGATACACCACAAAGACTTGCTATCTTGGACACAGATACACTGGCGAGATGCACATGAATAATCTGTCCTCTTTGAAAGTCGGATAAGTATCTCATTATGTTGTGTAGATCACATTTTTTGACATCCAGCTGTGCTACTGCTCTGCTAATGCAACCTTCATACTCTGCTCTCGTTGATCGACTGTGAAATAGATGCAGGCTGGCCACCAGGTAGCACGTACAACGGTGTGACATGTGGGGTGCTATTTGCACAGGTGTTTCAGTTTCATTGTCCTCTTCCTGTAGATTTCAGTGTGTAATGTGCTACAGAGATGAAGCACATGTCATGATGACAAAGTTGCAGCAATATATTCCGTCGGTATAGCTTAACTGGTAGAGCATTCAGCTCTGGAGCAGAAGGATGGCTCAATCCCTGTCACCAGCTAATTTGTGAATTTCACATTGGTGCCTGATTATGAAAGTGGATCTGCTGGCTGTTGGTTTTTTCAAAAAATGTGTGACGTTTGTTCCACACTTCGTCCAAAATTAATAGGAATTCCTTCTTCGCTTTGAAAATAAAATTGCAAGGGAGATGATATATGACATACTACAGAGATGAAGCACATGTGAAGATGACAAAGTTGCAGTGATAAATTCCATCTGTGTAGATTAATTCGTAGTGCATTTGGCTTTGGAGTGGAAGGATGAAGATTCAATTCCAGTCACCAGAAAATTTGTATTTTCACAAGTGGGGCTGCAGTTTTATACTCTTAAGCTATAACTCCATCCAGTTTCTTAGTTCAAGTTTTAAATTTGCATGATGGTTGGAATTGGACAATTACAGAGTAGTGGTTTGTGAGTTCTTTGCACCCACCCTGACAAACAGACATGGAAATCAACAACTATGCATTGAAAACACTAAGGGCCAATATTTCTGAAAGATATCATTTTCCTTTTGTCAATTGTTTTACTGTAATTAATGTACTAAAATTATATTTGAAAAGCTATCTTTTTGGTGTTATAACAACATGTGGATCTATATTTTTACATTTTTCCTTACCAAACATAAATAGCAGAGCCGCTTTGTTTCATATTTCTATTGTACTGTTTAAGAATTGTAATTTACTGTTATTGATAGATTTTATTGTCAAACTTCTGTTCTTAAAAAAATGGTTTTCATATATTAATCAAAATTTTAGATGTGAGTATATTTAATTAGTTATTTCTGGTTCATTGTTTAAAATAAATGTTTATTTCATACTTTACTAGTTTCAGAGATAAATGATTCCACAGATTGCATGTTTAATTTTCTGTGGTTGTCTTCATTTTGTCAGCTTACGCATCTGTTTTTGTCATTCAAGGTTGTAACATCATCCCAAGGGAACACTCAAGCCATAGCTGTACCACAAGCAGGAGGAGGTGTGTCTATTGTTCATGTTGCTATTCCGAACCAGCCAGTTATTCAGTCTGTCATTCAGCCTGGTCATAATCAGCAATCTGTGATACAGGCACCTGGTGGTGCTACTTTACAATCAGTTCAGGTAAAATTTGTCCTGCTCATAAGAATTAAGACTACTTTAAAATTTTGATGAATGGTAACAGTGGCATATATTCGAGGCTAGCTTGCCTAGCTGCGAAGCCCAGATAATGCACAAATGAAAGTAAATTATCAATGGTATTAAGATATGCTGATGCTTTTTCTGCAAAAAAAATGTGTGCGAATTCACTTCTTTGACTCAGTCTGGTGAGGGAAGACCAATGGCGTAATGCATCCAGCTCTTCCAGAGTCTTTGTTGTTCTGATTCAAAAACCTTCCATACGATTGCCTGCTAGCATTTTCATGAGAACATGAATGAGTACATGGAGGGGAACTGGCCATGTACATCCAAGCAATTTTGCTGCTTTGTCTATAGTAAAAAAACATTCTTTTTAAATATGAAAAGGTACTCTGAAGAAACATTTTATAAATACGTAACACGCAAGTTCACACAGAAGGAAAGAAGAATGGAGTTCATGTACAAATAAGTGTTCAAATCCTAATCCTCATAATTATTTGGTATCATGTTAGCAACAGCATGTACCTAAAATTTAGAAGGAAATTGGGGTAGAAGAAGTGAATGGCACGGTGAGTGTGTGGTCTGGAGTATTGGATAATATGAGAGGACAGGCTGGTGTAGGTGTGATTTTAAGTGAAAAGATGAAGAACAACTTGATTCACTATAGTTGCATAAGTGAGAGAATTCTCTGGATTTGTTTGAAAGTGAAACTTCAGGGAATTGTAATTGTTGTAGTGTATGCTCCTTGTGACTCGGAACCTTCTGATAAGAAAGATTTCTGGAATGAGCTAAAAGCTGTTTTGAGCCAGTTTGGTGCTAAAGAAAAAGTTATAATAGCAGGGGATTTCAATGCTAGAGTAGGTGTGCAGAATGCAATTTCTGACAATGTTCTGGGTAAGTTTAATGATCCTTGTGTGAATGATAATGGTGAAAGATTAATTGAACTCTGCATTGAGAATGATTTGTGTGTATCTAACACATTTTTCAACCACAAGTATATAAACACACATATACTTGAGAAAATCGTACTCTTGGTCAATAGAGTGTGATAGATTTTGTTGTTTACGATCAGCGTTTGAAACACTTAGTTGTTGACACCCGTGTGATGAGAGGTGCGGATGTTGGTTCTGATCATTACTTGGTAGTGTCACGAGTGAAACTTAATGTTATTTGGAGGAAAAGGAATAGGAAGAGACCCAGGATAGAAAGAATAAAGGTTGATAGGCTCCCTGAAGATCATCAGCGGTATTCTGACTTACTCAGAGAACGACTGAATTATCTGAAACCTTGTGAGAGGGATGTAGAAAAGAAGTAGGAATGTTTTAAGAACTGTGTTGTTACTGCTGCTAAAGAGGTCTGTGGCACCACAATAGTGGGTAACAATAGAGGTGATGCTTGGTGGAATAGTGAGATTGAAGAGGCAGTAAAGAGAAAGAAGGAAGCCTATTTGGGGATGTTGCAAGGTAGAGTCTCTGTGGATGAATATCGCTCAAAGAAGCGTGAAGCTGCTAAGCTGGTTCGCCACAGTAAGGCAAAAGATAGGAAAGAGAAAGTGGAAAGACATGAACTGGCTTTTTGGAAAGATAGAAAGTCCTTCTGGAAGTACATGAGACTCAGGAAAAATAGGGGAAACAAAGTTGTAAGTTGTGTGAAGAATGAGATTGGGGAAATGATATGGGAGCCCAATGAGTTAAGTGACAGATGGGGCAAATACTTCTGTGAATTATTAGATCAGGAGAGCAAAAATGATTCTGAGACAGATGCAGATGATGTCACAATGAGGGATGAAAGCACAGGAGGGATCTCAAGAGAAGAAGTGTGTAAAGCTCTGAAATCTCTTCAGAATGGTAAGGCTCCAGGAGTTGATGGCATAACTGCAGAGATGTTGAAGTATGATGGTGACTCTATAATTGACTGGTTAACTGAAATTTGCCAGTTATACTGGGAGTTAGGAATGGTCCCTCGAGATTGGAAGGATGCTATCATTGTTCCCTTGTATAAGGGAAAAGGTGATCAGACTGAATGCAAGAACTATCATGATATTAGCCTACTGAGTGTGCCAGGGAAAGTGTTTGGTAAGGTTGTTATTGAAAGAGTACGGGGTCTTACATCAGAGAAAGTGTGGGATGTTCAGAGTGGTTTTATGCCTGGTAAAGGCTGCACTAACCAGATTTTTGCATTACGCATGATGATTGAAAAGTATCTGGCTGTTGGGAAGAAAGTTTTTACTGCCTTCATAGATTTAGAGAAAGCTTATGACCGAGTGAATAGGACACTTTTGTGGAAGGTATTGAATGAATATGGTCTTATTGGGAATCTACTGAATTGTGTAAAAGCCATGTATGCTGGTAGTAGAACTTGTGTACGAGTGAATGGTGTTTTATCAAAATGGTTTTCCATTGGTGCAGGAGTTGGACAAGGTTGTGTAATGTCACCATGGCTGTTTAATATATTTATGGATGCATGCATGCATGATGCCAAAATAGATAATAGTGGTTTATGTCTTGGTGATATCCGTGTGTGCAGATTGCTGTATGCTGATGACACTGTCCTGTTGGCAGAGAGCAAAAGTGAGTTGCAGAGTATGTTGACTCGGATGCACGAAGTTTGCATGAAATTCAAACTGAGTATAAATAAGGGAAAACCCAAAGTTATGGTGTTTGAGAGAGGAATGGGTAGCACTGAATGTAATCTAAGTATAAATGGCACTGTGATTGACCAGGTGAGTGAGTTTGTGTATTTAGGAAGCATGTTTGACAGAGAGAACAAGTTGGATGGTGAAATCAGTAGGCGAGTGAATTCTTCTTTGAAAGTCATTGCTGCTCTGGGAGGTTTTCACAGGAATGATGGGTTCTCTAGAGAGTCCCGCATGGCTGTGTATGAAACAGTAATTGTTCCTACTCTGATGTATGGCCGTTAACCTTGGGTACTGCAGAAGAAACATAGGAGTCATTTGTGTGCTGGAGAAATGCGTTACTTACGTAGGGTTTGTGGCAAGACACGATCTGATTGTGTGAGGAATGAAGATGTATTGCAGTTGTGTGATGTAAAGCAAAATGTTGTTAGCAAGGTGGAGACCAATATGCTTTGGTGGTTTGGCCATGTTGAAAGAATGAGTGATGAAATGCTTACTAAGAAAAAATTTTCAGCCCAAGTGGCAGGAAGGAAAGGTAGAGGAAGGCCAAGGAAGACATGGTTGGATCAGATTCAGGAGTGTCTGCATGAGAAAAAGATTATGAGTATGAAGTATAAAAGATCTTGTGCATGGCGTGTAACGGATATCAGTGAAGCACGAGTTGTATGTCAAGATCGCTGTAAATGGCGAAGTTTGATACGACAACAATAAGTAAAAATATCTGGAAGTTTGTATTTCTTTTTGGAGCGAACCTCTGAATCTCAGAGAACAGCTTAGTGAGTGATATACTTAACAATTAAAAATTAAACTTCACAATTTAAAAAAAGAAAGAGAGTACTGTAGAGGTGGGTGAGATAGCCCAGGTCTTGGACTCAAGATGTGCCACTGAATGGTAAGAAAAAGACATCCTAGTAGCCTCTTTAAAATAAAAACTGGATTTAAATGATAAAATTTTGTTTAACACATCAGATAAAGAAGATAGTGTAGAACGCGCTAAGTTACGTTTAAAAGTTTAATGCAAATATATTTCAGCCATTACTATGGCCTTCATCAGTGCGACTACGATTGGTTTACGTTGCCAGATTGGAAAGGTAAGTTTTGTAATGGTAACTCCGGGTGACGTGATGCAATGAGGGATTTCCAGATGTAAGGAATGAAAATGGGGAGCTCAGAGTTGCAGTTTTTGGAAAATAAAATTTCCAAACTTTCTCTAAACTTCGGAGCATATCGATTTTGGAAGGGAGCCAACGTTTTAGTATCGGACCAAAGTGGAATAGCAGAAGTGTCAGTCATGGTAAGAAGAGATAAGGCAGATGAAGGTTTTCCAAATTTCACATCAGATTTGTGTTCCTGAAGTCTTGAGAGAATTTTCTGGAATGAACTTCCTATGTACGCGGTTAATCCAACGTTAGTCTTGATCGGAATTTTATACACTCCAGGTGAAGAAAGCGGAGGTCTTGGGTCTCTGTCATTACGGAGTATAACAGAAATTGAAGGGGAAGAACGAATGGCAAGTCTATATCCTTCTCTTTTGAAGATACTAATGAGTTTGTAATCTTCTCTCTGCTGCAACTCGTGATACTAGGGCTCAGATTGCTAATTTGGAATTACTGTGTTTCAACCACTGCCAAACTCTCTCGTTTTCGACCAACCCGTTACTAGTGGATAAGTTCATGATTATGATTCATCAATCCATCTCTTCCGTCAAATTCTGTGAAGACAAAAAACAGGTTAAGAAATTACGTTTCTTATGCTCTCAGTCAGATTTTGTCAACTGCTCTCACCGGGAGTCAACCATGGACTGTCCCACCTCAGATGGAGCTAAATTCTTCAACTTGTCTACGTTTGTTCTGCCTTCCGTCTTCAACGACTGTCTTAACCAAGGCCCAAAATTTGCTCCTCCTTCAACTGTGAATCTCATGGAAACCATGCCCTTGCTTGAATATGCTATTCATAGCACCACTGCTCAGCATAAAATACGTACTCAGGCTGCTGCCATCTTTATTAAGGAAACCATCCCCTTGCTTGAATCTGCTATTCATAGCACCGATGTTCAGCATAAAATACGTACTCAGGCTGCTGCCATCTTTATTAAGCAAGCACACTACTCAAGTTCTGTCCCTAATACTAAGGTTGCCTCAAAGCTCCTGAAAATTAAACAGTTCCTAAAAGCTAATAATTTAGCTGTATGTATGGCTGATAAAATCGGCCTTCCAGTCATTATCGAAAATAATTCCCTTGATCAAAAAGTCAATGATTTCCTACTTTCCACCAATTGCAAACTTCTTTCTAAAAATCCTGTGGAAACCTTGAAATCATCTGTGGATCACCTCAATAAGTTGCAGTCGTTAAAGATTTTCTTAGGAGATTTTTCTGCTCCTTCTTTCTACAATTCTCCTAGATTATTTGCCCAAATTAAATTACACAAAGCTAATGCTCTTGTGGAAAATACTCAGAGTGAGACCTCTTGTGGAAAAGACTCACTCTCCTGCTTGTAACCTGGAAAAATGTCTTGCCAAAAAATTCAAGATTATCACTAGTAACCACCCCTTCAATATCTCATTCACTGCTGAATTCATCTCTAGACTTCCAAACTCCATTGATGGTCATGCAAGTATGTTTACCCTGGACGCTGAATCACTTTTTTCTTCCGTGCCTCAAAACGAAGCACACATGATACTCATTCATAAATTCAAAGAACAATTCCCCATGGACGGCACTTTAACCATGGATTTGTATGATTGCCTGTATTCTCTTTGTCAACACAGTTTCTTCGTTTTTAATAATCATTGCTATCAACAAAACTAAGGTGTACCGATGGGGTCACCTCTTTCCCCACTTTTGGCTGAAGTATACCTGCAAAATATTGAACAATCAATAGTGATGCAAAATGACCAACAACGTACCTTATGGCTCCGTTATGCCGACAATATTTTTGTCATCTAGCCTCATCCTAAAAAGATCTATTGCAACTCACAAATTTAATCACTGAAAAATTCCAGTCCATTAGATTCACTATTAATGATAAATTTCTTGGATGTCAGCATCTTAAAATGTAATAATCTTCTTTCCACTTCTGTGTACTGAAAACCAGTTTCTACCAATAGCATTATTCCTTTCAATTTTCATACTTTCCACCAATATAAACTGTCAGCCCTCAAGTCTCTCATTCATCGAGCTCATTTGGTTTGTAACACTGAAGTTAATCTAACAAATGAATTAGCAAACATTCGCTTGATCACTACTCAACATGGCTTTCCCCCTCTCCTGGTTTCTAAATTAATTCAAAATGCGAAGAAAAAACCAGTTGTTGCTCTTCAACCTGTTTCACTAAAAGAGGAACTAACGTTTGCTGGCTCAGTCCCTTACCACAAACCTTCTGCCTACAAACTCATTAGTATCTTCAAAAGAGAAGAATATAGACTTGCCATTCATTCTTCCTCTTCAATCTGTTATACTCCGTAATGACAGAGACCCAAGACCTCCGCTTTCTTCGCCTAGAGTGTATAAAATTCTGATCAAGACTAACGTTGGATTAACCCCGTACATAGGAAGTTCATTCCGGAAAATTCTCTCAAGACTTCAGGAACACAAATCTGATGTGAAATTTGGAAAACCTTCATCTGCCTTATCTCTTCTTACCGTGGCTGACACTTCTGCTATTCACTTTGGTCTGATACTAAACAGTTGGCTCCCTTCCAAAATCGATGTGCTCTGAGGTTTAGAGAAAGTTTGGAAATTTTATTTTCCAAAAATTGCAACTCTGAGCTCCCCATTTTCGTTCCTTACATCTGGAAATCCCTCATTGCATCACATCACCCGGAGTTACCATTACAAAACTTACCTTTCCAATCTGGCAACGTAAACCAATTGTAGTCGCACTGATGAAGGCCATAGTAATGGCTGAAATATATTTGCATTAAACTTTTATACGTAACTTAGCGTGTTCTACACTACCTTCTTCTTAACTGGATGTACTATAAATTTGTTACATACATATTCCTTATATTTCTAAATGTTTATAAAATTCTATTTGTAACAAACTGTGTGTCTATTAGAAGCTCCTGAACATAACTGTGTGCCCTTGGCCCACCAGAAACAAATAAAGGAAGCAAGGTTCATACATTTTGTGGAATTTAAGCGGATATCCTTAAATGGGCTTTTCTAAAATCTCCTTATTTCTCCTGAGACACCAGGAAAAGTTCTTAAATTTAATTTTGACCCATGGAAATTATTGTACTTTGGACTTTTTTGATGTTTCCCCATTGCTAAATAAGTTGGCAGGAGGCATCCCCTCCTTTTTTTTAATTCATGATTTCTTTTCATCTTATAGAAACCATTTTTGATAATCTTTTCCAGCTGATGTGCACTTGGTTCTTTCCTGGTGTGGTGAGAAACAGTTGTAGTGAGATAATATACTTTTCAAAAGTCTCAGCATTGCTTCAAAAGTTCAGGCAGTCCAAGTACTAAGGATTCTCCAGAGTCATGAAAATTTTTGGTCCATTATGGAGTATGTGAAACTGAATTTATACTGTGGAAATCAAAAATCTCAGTGAAATAATGTCATTCATTATCTGGATGAAATTTATTTTCATAAGTTTCTAACATTTATCAAACATTTTTGTGATTGTTTATTAGATGTTTTTAATATCATTCATTTCTTCAATTTTTTTCAATATCTTTTGAAGTTCTTGGTGCCATCTGCTGGCCAAAAATGTTTGGAACTGCCAGAAATTATGATTTTAGTTGGGATGAAATTGCTCCATGATTTTCGGATTTTTGAATTTTTCAGATCTAAGTTTTTTTTATTATATTCCTATTTTTATAATTTTTTTTATTATGTTCAGTAATAGTGAAGAAAAGTGACTTCATAGTTTTTCAGAATTTTTTGCTAATGAAACGTATGTTTTCCTAAGTCTCGTCTTCAAAACCACTCAGCAGAACAAACATCCCGCTTTCCTTTTTAAAAGTGAAATTAGATTTCAGAATTGACACTGGATATGTTTAAAGCAAAGTTAATGTTTAAAAATGTTAGTTTGCTCACTGTGCTGTGGAAACTACTTTTTGGAGAACAAAAGACTGACAGAGAGTTAAAGATCTTATTTTTAATTAAATTTTAAAATGTTTGCTCTTTTTGCCTGTTGATATAGCAAGAAGTGACTAAGAAATGGGAAACCATGCATTTTCAGAGAAATTGAGCTTTAAAAAGTTCTGATGCCATCATGAACTCCTGGAAAGTAGGTTCTGGGCTTCTTAAAAACTGCTTAAACGGACTTCCAAATATTGGTACAAACCCTAAGTAAGTGTATTGCTAAGTGCCAACATTTCATCTGAGTTCCTAATTCTGAATATTAGAGTACCAAAAAGTACTTAGCATTTATTTGTTCCAAATTCTGAAATCATCTCCCTCGTGGTAATTACTTGAATTTCTGTCATGATAGCAAATAATGTTGTCTGGTTAAAGGCTCTTACTTTTGCATTGGTATATGTTGTCTGGTTAAAGGCTCTTACCTTTGCTCTTACTTTTGCATTGGCGTTGAGGTGTCTTCTGTCGATGTTTACATTGATCCCCTTTGGTGTGTGTCACAGGTATTAACCCCTTCTCTGTTGTAGTTGATATTTTTAGTTCTTTAATGAGGCAATAAAAATGAAATACATACTAAAAAAATGAAAATAAAAGCTAAATAAAGACTATAAATTCACAACATTTTGTAAAATTGCTTTAAGTTTTTTTCTTAATGCGTGATGTCAAAGTAATTATTCACAGGATGATCCAGTCAGAAATGTCCATTACTAAGTTTTGCAAGGTGCAAAGAGATACACACTAATAAGTTAAGTACTATGTGCACAGTTTGGTGGGATTTGATTGTAAAGAAACTCTGCATCGTTAGGGACAGTTATCATTATTGATGTCCTTTCTTTAAGATCACTGGAATAACCAATTTCCAGAAGACACCCCTACCCAAGTTGAATGAGGAAAAAGTACCTCAAGAAAAATGTCAAACCTCTTTGATCTCCATCCAATTCCCCACAGTTCCTTTTTTTCTTAATGAATGAGTCATTTGTTTCTAGATCATCATGACACCAGCCTTTTGTGTGACTCATTTGGTTAGTCCTTTATTACGGCCGTATATCCCCGCTCCTTCGCCTCCTGCTGTTATCAGGGTCACTTATGAGAGAAATTAATGCATGTTCATCATAAACTTTTTTATTGTGTGAAATTCAGTGAAAGATTTTTTCATCTCTGAAAACAGTTACATCGTACATGCATTATACAATTATTATTTTTTTTTTCCCCATTTGCTAACACCTGAGTGGTTTCTTTTCACTTGCTGACACCTGAGTGACTGAATAAAGTCTAAATATTTTGCTTGTACGAGATCTATTTCTTTCTTCAGATAGTAATAGGCACTTCCAGAACTGCTGTTGATTCAAGGAGTTAGGATACACAAGAAATGTTCAAATGGGGCATTGCATATTCATCATCTGATGCCCAAGCAAAGGAATGTTCAAGTCCTGAAGGGGGTGGGGGCATGAATTTAATAGAAACACATCACCTTCATCATAGTTGATAGTCACCACAATTCCAGTATATCACTTCATATGATATGTAAACTACATAACAACCTACATACAAATCTGTAGCAAAGGTAGATTTATTACTAAATATATATGATATGGGATCTAAGGTCAAGTGATGGGGATGTAAGGTCAGGTGATGCACAACATAATATAGCCTCTCCTTAACAAATGTCAACCACACCTTCTCGTGGTGCATCCTGTTCCCACTAAAGGGGCTCTAACGACCG
Organism: Macrothele yani; assembly: GCA_039090855.1. Lineage (NCBI taxonomy): Eukaryota > Metazoa > Arthropoda > Arachnida > Araneae > Macrothelidae > Macrothele > Macrothele yani. Next base: position 50,260,447 of record CM077004.1, read on the forward strand.
CCAATAGCGGTATAACTATTCCATCGGGATTAGAGGAAATGCTATCCCACACTCACCTACCCGCTTGGCCAGCGTGGCGAGTTATGACCAAACCCCTCCAAAATGAATCCACAACTTAAATCTTGGCCCTCAGTCTCCGGCAGCTGGAATGTACCTGGCCAAGGCAGCGGCCGGTGCAACATGAAGGCAGAGGGTGCTAAGAATCACCGAAGGACCGGACTAGGCTGCCATCCAATGCTGACCTTGGTTACGTATAACGGACGCTCCCTATCTTCTGATTCAAGGCTCCTTGAATTGGAAGAAGAACTACAAAGGATCAAGTGGGACATCATGGGCTAAGTGAGGTAAGGAGAAAAGGAGAATATCTCATTGAACTGAAAAGTGGACATCTCTTCTATTATCGTGAGACGGATACTGGCAGAACTAGTGGTGTTGGATTTATAATAAACCAGAAACTGAAGGATAAAGTTGTAGAAGTTGAAAGTTCATCTGACAGAACTGCACGACTTGTTATCCAACTCTCGAGAAGATACCAGGCTCCGATTATTCAAGCTTATGCACCCACCACAAGTCATCCTGAAGAAGAGATTGAAGAATTTTATGAGGAAATTCGTCATCTAAATAATATAGGCAAGCAGCACCTGAAGATAATTATGGGAGATTTCAATGCGAAAATAGGGCACAGCAACAGAACGAAACTTCAGTGGGTAAATTCGGGCACAGCAACAGAAACCAGCATGGAAATACTGTCGTAGAGTTTGCAGGAGCAGAAGGGTTTTTCATCATGAACTCCTTTTTCAAGAAAGAGCTGCAAAGGAAATGGACATGGAGGCATCCCAATGGATTGACAAGTGAAATTGATTTTATTATGTGTAACAAGAAATTTGTCATGGAAGACTGCAGTGTGCTAAACAAGTTAAACACAGGTAGTGACCATAGAATGGTACGATGTAAGATGCACCTCAACGCTAAATTCGAGCGTGGCAAGCTCATAAAACAAACAAAGTGTATTGACATGACCGACCTCAAAAAACATCATAATACCTTCAAATTGGAACTGAGGAACAGATTCTCTGCTCTAGAAGGTCTAACGTTGGAAGAAGTGGACATCTCTGAAGTTAACAGAAAACTAACCAAGGCTCTTATGGAAACAGCAACAAAAATAGCTGGTACTAAGAACAAGTTGCATACAAACAAATTATCAGGAAAAACCAAAATTTTGATGCAAAAAAGAAAAGAGATGAGGACAAGTAAAGGAGATGTGACTTCCAAAGTGGAATATATAGAGCTATGCAAGACGGTACGAAAAAGTATCGCTGAAGATGTAAGGAAATTCAACTGTGAACTAGTAAAGAAAGCAATTGAAAACAACCAAAGCTTGAAGAGAGCAAAGGGACATCTGAGTAAGGGAAGAAAACAGATTATGGATCTGAGAAACGAAGATGGTTCTGTAACAACAAATAGAGGTGAAATTTTGACAAGAGTGAAATATTTCTACTCAAAATCACAGTATATGAAAGGGATTATACATGTACTCCAGACATTACGAAAGGTACCAGTACCAGAGTTCTTCCAGTCCTCCCAGCAGAAGTTGCACATACAATCAAGAACATGAAATGGGGAAAAGCTCCAGAAGATGGAATTATCGTATACATTATAGAAGAAGCAAGTGGAGAAATTGAAACAGTACTTGCCCAAGTTTTCACTCGATGCCTTAATGAGGGGAAGATTCCTGAGGATTGGAACAATGCTACAATGATCCTGCTACATAAAAAAGGTGACATTGAGGATCTCAGGAACTACAGACCTATCAGCCTCCTGTCAGTGGTTTATAAAATCTTCACTAAAGTTCTTTCACACCGCGTGAAGGTGACACTGGACATGGCTCAACCGAGAGAACAAGCTAGATTCAGGAGTGGCTACAGCACAATAGATCATATCCACGTACTGAGAGAACTGATTGAAAGAGCGAGGGAATATGAACTTCCATTGTGCATGGCTTTTATCGATTATGAAAAAGCCTTTGATTCGGTGAAACCATCAGCAGTTACAATGGCTTTGAAGTCTTGCGGTATTGAAGATGCATACATTAATATTATTAATAACATCTATGAAAATGCAAGTGCAAAGATTCGGCTATTTGAGGATACAGCACCCATAAAAATTGGAAAGGGAGTGAGACAAGGGGACACTATATCTCCCAATCTCTTTAATGCCACATTGGAAAATGTCTTTCAATCACTGAACTGGGAAAACAAAGGGATAAAGATTAATGGAGATTATCCAACTCCCCTTACGTTTTGCTGATGACATAGCCATTTTTGCAACTACCCCATCAGAGCTGCAGAGTATGACCCAGGAACTTGCTGACAAGAGTAAGGAAGTGGGATTAAAAATGAACTTTCAGAAGACAAAAGTGATGTACAATGCTTTTACAAAAAATGAAAATTTATCGATTGATGGGGGAAAGCTGGAGATAACCAATACTTAAATTTATCTTGTACAGCAGATATCAAGTGAGGGTCACATTGATGAAGAAATTAATCAGCATATAAAACTTGCCTGGGGAGCTTTTGGAAGAAGCAGTATAATTTTCAAGAGCAATATGCCATTATGTCTTAAAAGAAAAGTGTGTGATCAATGCATCCTTCCAGTGCTTACATATGGTGCAGAGATGTGAACCTTAACTAAAAGAGACATACAAAGACTACAGACAACTGAAAGAAGCATGGACAGATGCATGCGTGGTGTAACCAGGAGAGATAAGAAGAGGAACTCGTGGATCCGAAAAATGACAAGAGTGGAAGACATCATGATCAGAGTAAAATCCCTGAAATGGCAATGGACTGGACATATTGCCAGAAGGACAGACCATAGATGGACAGCCAAAATTTCAGACTGAATTCCAAGGGACAGGAAGAGACCCAGAAGAAGACCACATATGAGATGGGTGGATGAAATTCGAAAGTATGCGGGAGTAATGTGGAGGAGACTGGCACAAGACAGACCGTTGTGGAAGGAACTTGGAGAGACCTTCGTCCAGCAGTGGATTGATAATGGTTGGCAATGATGATGATATACGATATCAAACTGATATTTTCATCAAGGGCTGTGCACTTTACTTTAACTTTACTTGAGGACTCGAGCATGAAATGGTGGAAGCTGCATGTACCAGGAAGAGTCCATGTACTAGCAAACCTGTTAGAAAGTCAAACTTGAACTTTCACTGAATCATATTTTTCAATGATATAGAAGTTAATATCTTGATATAGAAGGACATAGACATAGATGTTATTACATTCCTTAAGAATTTGTGATGTGATCAGTACAAGAGTATTGTGGGCTGGTTTATTCTTTTATTCTATCAGCTACTTTACAGTTCCTCCAATGCATGACCTGACATCGGTTGTTATAAAATATGACTACGAAGCATGTATCTCAAAGTTGCTAAAATGATTGCACAAGTTTGAAAATGACAGAGAGCTATTGTACTGGCCTGCACAGCCATTTGTTAAGTACTGCAGTTGTTTCACAAGTGGAAAGTTGACTTCAATGTAATTAATTAATTTATACTTTTTTTCATATACAAATGCTTCAAATACTAGCCATTGAATTAGAAACTTTTATTCAGTACTAGGTGAGACCTTCTTTAGCTCCAATTACATGTATGCAGTTTGGCATTGGTTTCACAAGGTGTTAGAATACATCTACAGCATACCAGGCATTCATTAGACAGACTCAGAGATTTGACAAAAGAGGACTTTGCTCCCAGACCTGTTTTCCTAACATGTCCTATATGTTCATTCTCAATGAGGTTGAGATTCATGCTTTGTGGTGGCCAGAAAAGATAGTGGAAGTTGCTCTCATGCTCACTAAACCACTGCTGATCACACCTTCTGTGATGGACAGTAGCATTGTCCATAAAACATGTTATCTGCTGCGTAAAAAGTCAACATAAAACATGTGTCCAGTCACGATGTTCCTGACACCACTGTAGATGAACTTTCTGATTCTTTGCAGAAATCAGTGGTTTCTGTATAGGCATGTGACTGCCAATTCCGATGCTCTTTAATTCCCTGCTCATAATTCGCTGAGAGATGGATCAGGAACAGCCTTCATTGAATGCTTCAGTCAATTGCTGCACATGGGAAATCCTGTTTCTCCATACAGGCCTTCTTAGATGACTTCAGTCTCCTTCCTGACAAATTGCTGTTTTGCCACAGTTATGCCTATTTGACAAGCAAGTTGGGTTATTTTTCCACTGATTAAAAGACCCGGGATATGTTACCTTTCGAGAAACCAGTAAGCTCTGCTGTTTTCTAAATTGTTGCTCCAGCCAGATGGGCACCTTCAATAATCCCTTTATCAATTTCTGAAAGATCCTTTGTTTTTCGCATTGTGATCAATGCTACTGACAATTACTGATCAGCAGCACTTTTAGATAGTTACCTAGCTCCCTTGGTGATGTACGTGACCACATAGTTTGCATATATGCTACCTGAGTGATGTTTACATACATCTGCATGAAGGTTTCTAATTCAGTGGTCGGTGTATGTACATCAGACATAAAGTACTGGGATGATGATGTAGAAATACCATCAACATGACAGTGTATTACATGATGATTTAACATTTGTCCAGTGGTAAATTTGAGCTTTTCATTTTGTATAATGAAAGAGAAATTCTCACCAAAGTTCATAACAGTTACAGCCTTTTTATTTTAAGGTTGGAATTAGTTTGAAAATTTTTTGGTTGAGCTTTTTCAATGTAAGAGTGTGGAAAGGAAATAATTTCTTAATTTCTAGTGCACAATGTGTTCATGAAGTCATCAACTGTTGTTACAAAAAGTGTCTGAGCTGTGCTCAATTGACAGAAATCCGCTATCTGTATTGTATTTGAACTGAGATCTTGGAAATCACATACATACATACTTTTTGGTTGAGCTTTTTTAATGTAAGAAATTTTTGGTTGAGCTTTTTGAATGTAAGAGTGTGGAAAGGAAATAATTTCTTAATTTCTAGGACACAATTTGTTCATGAAGTCATCAACTGTTGTTACAAAAAGTGTCTGAGCTGTGCTCAATTGACAGCAATCCAATATCTGTATTGTATTTGATCTGGGATCTTGGAAATCACGATGGCCTTAAAAGTTTCAATGACTGGACGCTTTTCACATTTTTTCAACATACCATGCTATCTGGTTTATTTGTGTTGCAAACTAATAAGTCAGCTAATTCTTGATGTCTCCAACTTCACAACATTAAGTAACAACTGTATATTCTGGTGTATTGTGTAAACACATATTGCACGAGTTCCAAAAGAATCTGCTACAACACACCTTTTTGGCTTGAGTGAACATTGTTTCATTACAAAATATTGAGAAACCTATATTTTCTCAAGGACATTATATCTAACAGTGTGCACAGTGTTGGTATAGGAACTGAGCTTGAAACTCACTGTTTTATTATATATTTTTCTTTGCATATGAAATCATACATCAAGGAAAAGTTATTGTAACATTTTAAGTTAAGCTTACTTCTGTCATTTTGGGAATATCCTATTTAACTAAATTTAATTTTGTTTTCTAAATGTTGATGTACTTCAATTTATGCCACAGGTTATAAGCAAAGTGAAAGACAGTTTTTTAATCTGTATGTAATGCTTTCCAATTGTAATAAATTTTGTAATTTTCTATGAAAATGCTCTGAGTGACTGTGTTTTGGGGTGTCTTGGAAGCAGTTTGTTGCTGTCACGACACTTTTTGAAATTACTAATACTTGCAGAAATGGCAGTAAATTGCTAATAGAGATGCCTACTGCAATGCAGAAAAAGTTGTGTTTATAAATAAATATGTATTGAGAGTTGTCCACAGTACAGTATGGACAGATGGAATGTAGTTTGAGGTACTACTTAATTCCAATAACTGCTGGAACTACAATATTTTTTCTAAACTTCATTAGTAACCAAATAATCTACGTGTCTAATATACATATTTCTGATAACAATAGACTTGTTATTGTCATTTCTACTGTTTCACACATTGCGTTTTGTATTGTCCTCACTGTAGGTCACGCTTATGCTTCAAACAAAGACACAATGTTAGCTTCAATATCAATAACTAGAATAATAGTATAATAAATGCTGAAACTTACTGCAATTTTGTCATTGTCTTTGTATATGTATTAGTTCACTGGTAGATCAGCATCCATATTCCCATTGCTTGCATGTGTGTAAACATATATGGTTTAAACTAGTTCTTCAAAAAACTAGAAGTTTAATAGCTTCGTGAAAAAGGCAATTTGATAATATATGGATTCATTGAGATAGGAATATGAAGAATAAAACAATGGTTTATTGTCACTTGCAGACTGGTGTATGCAGCATGTAAATTAAAAGCCAAGCAGAAGTCAATCACATCAAACCAGGAATGCAATAAAATGAAAGAATAATAATGTAGAATAAAAGTTTAAAACCTTTGAACTTCAAATGGGTCTATCATGAACCCCTCAATTAGACGAGACCCCAATTTCATAAAACCAGGAATGCAATAAAATGAAGTATAGATAAAATAGAATAAACCATTAAAAGTTAAAAAGGTTTTAATGTTTTATTCTATTTATCTATACATTTTATTGCATTCCTGGTTTTATGAAATTATGGTTTCGTCTAACTGATGGGTTCACGATAGTCCCGTTTGAAGTTCAAAGGTTTTAAAGTTTTATTTTACATTATCATTCTTTCATTTTATTGCATTCCTGGTTTTATGTGATTTACTTCTGCTTGGCTTTTAATTTACATGCTGCATACACCTGTCTGCAGGTGACAATAAACCATTGTTTTATTCTTCACATTCCTATCTCAGTGAATCCATGTATTTACCCCACTGACGTTTTCACGAAGCCATTCAACTTCTAGTTTTTTGAAGAACTGGTTTAAACCAAATACGTTGACACACATGCTGGCAACGGGAATATGGATGCTGATCTACCAGTGAACTAATACATATACATTGACAATAACAAAATTGCAGTAAGTTTCAGCATTTATTATACTATTATTCTAGTTCTTGATATCAAAGTTAACATTATGTCTTTGTTTGAAGCATAGCATGACCTGCAGTGAGGGCAATACAAAGCGCAACATATGAAACAGTAGTAATGACAATAGCAAGTCTATTGTTATTGAAAAACTGCTGTGATACAAAACAAGTTATTTGTTTTAGTAAACATATAACTTGTTTTGGCATCATTGCAGGTATTTGTACTGAGAACTAACTATCTGGTATAATATAAATGGAATGCAGTTTGTGAAGTTTTACTTAATTCTAGTAACTGCTAGAATACTTAACAAGTTATTTGATTTAGTAAATAAACATGTGCTGAGAGCTTTCCAATATAGTATGAACAAATAGAATGCATTTCATGAGGCAACATATAATTCTAATTACTGCTACAATGCAAAACAAGTTATTTGTTATAGTAAATAAAGTTGTACTGAGAACTGTCCAGTACAGTATGGACAAATGGAATGCAGTTCATAAAGTACCACTTAATTCTGTTAACTGTTGGAATGCAAAACAAGCAATTTGTTTTAGCAAATGAAGTACTGAGAACTGTCCAGTATAATGTGGGCAAATGAAATGCAGTTTTTGAGGTTCCACTTAATTCTAATTTCATATAGGATATAGAACAAGTTAGTTATATCAATAAATAAAGTTTTAATGAGGGCTACTTAGCACAGCATGGAAAAATGGAATGCAGAGATGCAAAAATGTCTGTTGTATTAGGGAATAAAGATGTATTTGGAACAATATGGACCAGTAACACAGTTTGAGGTACTGCTTAATTCTAGTAATTATTCCATGAAAATAAGTCATGAATTAAAACAGGACATTAAGTAGTATTTAATATCTACCAGAAAAAATACAGTCAGATAAATTGAAAATTTAATATACAGTTCCATTTGGTATCAGGTTCAGATCTTAGATTCAGAGTGTCACCATGACTTACAGTGAAATATTTTCAAGCAAAATTGATTTATTTATAACCCTCAAAACATATGTTGTGGCATTGTTTTTTTTTTTTGTGAAAATAGAGATTACCAGTTCAGAACTTTATTTTATGATCTGGCAACAACATTCAAAACTTGTTCTTGTTTGTAAACAAAATTTAGCATATTCAGTTACAGCAAAGGAAATAAGCCTTGATAATTAAGTTAGAGTAAGATGTATTGGTAGAGAACAAATTAATTCAGTGAACAAAACTATACAGGAATTTTCTACTCCTAAAAGAACTTAATAAATTGCTTCTAGATTAAGTGAAATGTAAGTTAAATTTTGTTTGGAAAAATGTATGGAAGAAATGTTCCTGTTACTTTTGCAGGAGCAGAGAAGGAATCACCCTCTATCATGAAGCAATGCCATGAAATATCTGTTTGTATGATTAGCTTGTTCTGATTTGAGATAATGTATGTGCAGATTTTATCAAAAATATGTGTTGTAGGGAATTTTTAAATTTGTTGTCTTTCAAATTTTACTTATAACTTAATTCCAAATATCCTACCTTTCCATTTTTTTTTACTTTAGCTATCAAAGAATGTGATTTTGGTAAACAAGTTAACAGGTCAAGGGTCTGTGATACACAGCACTGATGGTGAAGCAAGTATACATCCTGTTCAGGTAAGTTTATTAGCTGGTTACTGAGAAGTTGCCATAAACTGAAATGCTTCACTTCAGTAAGAACAAACTTGAAATACTCTCACTAAACCCTTACTAGCTATCATTTGTGATTTAAGTAGCTAGCCCATTTTTTTTATAATAAATGTATACTTAATATTTTTATGATTTTTGCACTCTAAGGAAAAGCTACTCTGAAGCTAAAAGGAAAAGTCGGTCATGGTTATTTGTGCGGGCAGCTAAAAACTACAGTTTTTACTTAGTGTTGTAGTTTTTATTGATAAATTGTTTAATTGTGCTGTACTTTCTTGAACTAGAGGCCTCTTTCTTTGCTTTGATTTTTTTCAGTGTTTTAGAATTTAGGCCTAAATTCACCTTTTCGGTGTTAATTAATGGCATTGTTTGTTCACCTTAATGTTGAAGAGCAAGAGGAAATGGGTGTAAATGGAACCGGAAAAGCATAAAAATTGGCATAGAAAGCTCCTATGCCATCATTCAGCAGAACTTTTTTCCTGATGTTTTTGTTTTGTTATTATTTCTGTTTGGTGATAGGCACATTTGTACTAAATTGTGATCAACAGAAAGAAATTTGTGACGTAGAAATGTTTTTTGAATGGAAAGATTGTTAAATGAGGTAGCAGCTGTTAGGTGTGGAAACATGTTAATAAACATGGTCCAAAGCATTAGAAGCCACTAGAAACCTCTTTTTACGTCAGGTAGTGAAGTAAGGCTCCAAAAGTATGCATTTAGAATAATTTAAACTGAAAATCTAGAATAATTTAAACTGAAAATTTAGAGTAACTTAAACTGAAGGATAAATAGTGCAGAAGTGTTGATTGGAGTCCAACTGCCCTTCTTTTTCTGATGGAAATGCTCCAAAACTGTGTGGTAAGTAGTAATGACACCCATTTCAAAATAAGTCAAATAGGCATGGTAAGAAGGAACAATAATGTAGAATTTAAAACAGTATTTTATATTGCCCTAGAAGATGAGGTCATTTTGTAGGGCTTAGGAAATTTATTCATCTAGCAGATAGCTATTTACAATCCTCCTCATTTGTTGTAAATATCCAGGTTCTAAATATTTGAAAGATGAACAAAATCCTTCTTTGCTAATGGAAAGATATTAGCCTATTTGATTCATTATGTAATAAATGTAATAAAATTTGTGTGTGTGTGTGTGTGTGTGTGTGTGTGTGTGTGTGTGTGTGTGTGTGTGTGTGTGCGTGCGTGCGTGCGTGCGTGTGTGTGCGTGCGTGCGTGTGTGTAAACATATGCATGGGCATTTCAGGAGTAGACAAAATCCCCAAATTTTCAGGAGCCAGCACATTTTTTCAAGATACTTAAAATAAAAAAAAAAAAAATGGTAACTATTGGGTATATAAATAAGTTTTGAGGGATTTGAGGTGAACAAAACACGTTGGAGAACAGAAACAATATTTTAATATTAATCAAAGTATGCTCCCTCTGAAGCTACAACTTTACCCCATCTTTCGGGCAGTAAACGTATACCCCGAAGGAAGAATTCCGGTTCCTAGGAAGAGATCCAGTTGTCCAGCCAATTTTTGATGTCTTCATAAGAACTAAACCGTTCTCCAGAAAGTGCTGACTGCATCGACCGGAACAAATGGTAATCCGATGGCTCATTATCTGGCAAATATGGCGGTGGGGTAGAACTTCCCAGTCGGATCCTTCTAAGTACTTTTTCACAGGTCGAGAAACATGTGGTCTTGCGTTGTCATGCTGTAAGATGACTTTGTTGTGTCTATTCTTGCATTCCGGCCGTTTTTGCGTGAGAGCTCGTTTTGAAACGCATTAATTGGGTTCGATACCGATCACCAGTAATAGTTTCTGACGGTTTCAGCAGTTCATAGTGGATCTTACCCTTCTGGTCCCACCAGATACACAGCATTACCTTTGAACCATGGATATTGCATTTTGGCATTGAAGGGCCTGGTTCACCTGGCTTCACCCATGCTTTCTGCCGTTTAGGGTTATCGTACCATATCCATTTCTCGTCGGCAGTATTAATACGATGCAAAAAACCCTTTCTTTTTTGCCTTTGAAGCAGCAATTTGCAAATGGTTTTTCGACGTTCAAGGTCTCTTTCAAGCAAAACATGTGGAACCCAATTCCCTTCTTTTTGCGCCATTCCCATGGTAGCTAAACGTTGTGAAATGCATGGTTGTCTAACATTTAATGTTGCTGCTAGTTCTTTTTGGGTCTGGCACGGATCCTCGTCGAGTAAAGCTTCCAATTCGTCATCAGCAATTTTTTTGGGTGGTCCAGAACGTTCTTTATTACTGACATCGAAATCGTTCCTTTTGAATTATCTAAACCAATACTCACATGTTTTTATGGATAGGGAATGTTCACCATAGATTTCTGACATTAAACAATAGCTGTCGGCAGCACTTTTCTTGACAAAGTAATGCACTAACACTTCCTGCAAATGCTGTTTTGTAGGGACGAAAGTTGCCATTTTCCATCTAGTAAAACAAATACGTCTTCGCACCTCAATCGAATGGCATATACTGACTCTGACAGCTGGCATCTTGTACTGCGCTATCGCAGTGTTCCCACTTAAAATACATGCAAACAGTAATAAGTATGACACCAAACGGAAATCCCTCAAAACTTATTTATATACCCAGTACTTATATAACTGCACATTCGAATAATTCTTGATGATGACATATCACGCTTCAGTTACGTAAAAATTACAAGTGTAGGGACGACGTTTCGGTAGGGACTTCTACCTTCATTAGCCATGGAATGAAACATGTGTATACACTTGTAATTTTACGTAACTAAAGCGTGATATGTCGTCATCAAGAATTATTCTAATGTTTTGTGTGTTACGTGTCTCACTGCCAATTATTCTCACTATAACTGCACAAAAACCATAATTGATTACTACACACACAGAATTGTGTATGTGTACAATACACAATGCAGAGTTGTGTATCAACAAAAATTACCCATACAGAATTGTGTCCTATAACAGTCAAAATTAATGTTTTTATTTCTTAGATATTGTTCAAAAATTCAGTGCAAAATCCACAGCTGAAACTCGGGAACATTCTATATATGTGAATTCATTGCTGTGCACCCCCACATGAAATCAGTGCCACAGATACAAATACCTTTGATTTAAGCTCCCATATAGTATTGCCAATATGAGGATATATATATAATGTAAGGTCAGGTGATGCGTAACATCACAGCCTCTCCTTGACAAATGTCAACCCCGCCTTCTCGTGGTGCATCCTGTTCCCACTAAAGGGGCTCTGACGACCGCAAATAGCGGTATAACTATACCATCGGGATCAGAGGAAATGCTATCCCACACTCACCAACCCGCTTGGCCAGCGTGGTGAGTTATGGCCAAACACCTCCAAAATGACTCTACAACTTAAATCTTGGCCCTCAGTCTCCGGCAGCTGGAATGTACCTGGCCAAGGCAGCGGCCAGTGCGACATGAAGGCAGAGGGTGCTAAGAATCCCCGGAGGACCGGACTAGGCTGCCATCTGATGCTGACCTTGGCTACTTACAATGGACGCTCCCTATCTTCTGATTCAAGGCTTCTTGAATTGGAAGAGGAATTACAAAGGATCAAGTGGGACATCGTCGGGCTAAGTGAGGTAAGGAGAAAAGGAGAAGATCTCATTGAACTGAAAAGTGGACATCTCTTCTATTATCGTGGGACAGATACTGGCAGAACTAGTGGTGTTGGATTTATAATAAACAAGAAACTGAAGGATAAAGTGGTAGAAGTTGAAAGTTCCTCTGACAGAGCTGCACGACTCGTTATCCAACTATCGAGAAGATACCAGGCTCAGATTATTCAAACTTATGCACCCACCACAAGTCATCCTGAAGAAGAAATTGAAGAATTTTATGAGGAAATTCGTCATCTAAATAATAAAGGTAAGCAGCACTTGAAGATAATTATGGGAGATTTCAATGCAAAAATAGGGCACCGGCAACAGAATGAAACTTCAGTAGGTAAATTCGGTCACGGCAACAGAAACCAGCGTGGAAATACTCTCGTTGAGTTTGCAGAGGCAGAAGGATTTTTCATCTTGAATTCCTTTTTCAAGAAAAAGCCACACAGGAAATGGACATGGAGACATCCAATTGGGACGACAAGTGAAATTGATTTTATTATGTGTAACAAAAAATTCGTCATCGAAGACTGCAGTGTGCTAAACAAGTTCAACACAGGTAGTGACCATAGATTGGTGAGATGTAAGATGCACCTCAACACTAAACTGGAACGTGGCAAGCTCATAAGACAAACAAAATGTATTGACATAACCAACCTTAAAAAACACCATAATACTTTCAAGTTGGAACTGAAGAACAGATTCTCTGCTTTAGAAGGCCTAACATCGGAAGAAGTGGATATTTCTGAAGTTAACAGAAAAGTAACCAAAGCTCTTATGGAAACAGCAACAAAATTAGCTGGGTCTAAGAACAAGTTGCATGTAAACAAATTATCAGGAAAAACCAAAATGTTGATGCAAAAAAGAAGAGAGATGAGGACAACTAAAGAAGATGTGACTTCCAAAGTGGAATATATAGAGCTATGCAAGACAGCACGAAAAAGTATCACTGAAGACGTAAGGAAATTCAACTGTGAGCTAGTGAGGAAAGCAATTGAAAACAACCAAAGCCTAAAGATAGCAAAGGGACATCTCAGTAAGTGAAGAAAACAGATTATGGCTCTGAGAAAAGAAGATGGTTCTATAACAAGAAATAGAGGCGAAATTTTGACAAGAGTGAAAGATTTCTACTCCAAACTATATGAAAGGGATGATACATGTACTCCAGACATCATGAAAGGTACCAGAGTTCTTCCAGTCCTCCCAGCAGAAGTTGCTCATGCAATCAAGAACATGAAGCGGGGGAAAGCTCCAGGAGAAGATGGAATTACTATAGACATCATACAAGAAGCAAGTGGAGAAATTGAAACAGTACTCGCCCAAATTTTCACTCGATGCCTTAATGAAGGGAAGATTCCTGAGGATTGGAACAATGCTACAATGATCCTGCTACATAAAAAAGGTGACATTGAGGATCTCAGGAACTACAGACCTATCAGCCTCCTATCAGTGGTTTATAAAATCTTCACTAAAGTTCTTTCACACCGCTTGAAGGTAACACTGGACATGGCTCAACCGAGAGAACAAGCTGGATTCAGGAGTGGCTACAGCACAATAGATCATATCCACGTACTGAGAGAACTAATTGAAAGAGCGAGGGAATATGAACTTCCATTGTGCATGGCTTTTATCGATTATGAAAAAGCCTTTGATTCGGTGAAACCATCAGCAGTTACCACGGCTCTGAAATCCTGCGGTATTGAAGATGCATACATTAATATTATTAATAACATCTATGAAAATGCAAGTGCAAAGATTCGGCTGTTTGAAAATACAACACACATAAAAATTGGAAAGGGAGTGAGACAAGGTGACACCATATCTCCGAAGCTCTTTAATGCCACATTGGAAAATGTCTTTCAATCACTGAACTGAGAAAACAAAGGGATAAAGATTAATGGAGATTATCTAACCCACCTTCGTTTTGCTGATGACGTAGTCATTTTTGCAACTACCCCATCAGAGCTGCAGAGTATGATCCAGGAACTTGCTGACAAGAGTAAAGAAGTGGGATTAAAAATGAACTTTCAGAAGACAAAAGTGATGTTCAATGCTTTTACAAGAAATGAAGATTTGTCGATTGATGGAGAAAAACTGGAGATAACAGATACGTATGTTTATCTTGGACAGCAGATATCAAGTGAGGGTCACATTGATGAAGAAATTAATCGGCGTACAAAACTTGCCTGGAGAGCTTTTGGAAGAAACAGCATAATTTTCAAGAGCAATATGCCATTATGTCTTAAAAGAAAAGTGTTTGATCAATGCATCCTTCCAGTGCTTACGTATGGTGCAGAGACGTGGACCTTAACTAAAAGAGACATACAAAGGCTGCAGACAACTCAAAGAAGCATGGAGAGGTGCATGCTTGGTATAACCAGGAGAGATAAGAAGAGGAACTCGTGGATCCGAAAAATGACGAGAGTGGAAGACATCATGATCAGAGTTAAATCCCTGAAATGGCAATGGGCTGGACATACTGCCAGAAGGAAAGACCATAGATGGACAGCCGAAATTTTAGATTGGATTCCAAGGGACAGGAAAAGACCCAGAAAAAGACCACATGGGAGATGGGTGGATGAAATTCGTAAATATGCGGGAGTGACATGGAGGAGACTGGCACAAGACAGACCGTTGTGGAGGAAACTTGGGGAGACCTTCGTCCAGCAGTGGATTGATAATGGTTGACAATGATGATGATGATGATGATATATAATAATCATCATCATTGTCAACCATTATCAATCCACTGCTGGACGAAGGTCTCCCCAAGTTTCCTCCACAACGGTCTATCTTGTGCCAGTCTCCTCCATGTCACTCCCGCATATTTACGAATTTCATCCACCCATCTTCCATGTGGTCTTCTTCTGGGTCTTTTCCTGTCCCTTGGAATCCAATCTAAAATTTCGGCTGTCCATCGATGGTCTGTCCTTCTGGCAGTATGTCCAGCCCATTGCCATAAATGAATATATATTTGATATCCTCTCTCCTCCTCTCCCCCTTCCCCTAATTATTTTTGTCCCTCTTGTGGGAGCTTTGTTTTTGTTGTTTGTTTGTTTTTTGCTTAATTTCTAAAAGTAGTTTTAGAGTGAAAAATCATGAAAGGTTTGAAGTTGATCACACTATTTTTCAAAGGAACGCTACTGGAATAAGTTGTCTTTCTGATATGTCAGTCTTGGCAATAATTTTTCAGATTTGCAATTTTTGTGACATATTTTGAAAACTGAGGCACTTTTCTATACACATTTTACAGACATCATTCAGCCTTCTGGAAAAAGGACTTGTATTTTTTATTTAAAATTGTTAAAGATGTTTGTATTAAATGTGTTACAGTTTTCTCATCTATTGGAGCTTTTAAGCTCATAACTGTTATTGTTAGTCTGGACAATAAGCAGGAAGTTTGTTAAACTGGATTCCTAACTGCAGCATGTAGTCAAAACATTTTAGCATTCAAGTATAACTCGCCTTTTTTTCTTTTTTTAATGGATTTTTAGACAGTCACTCGAGAAATGGTGTGCCTAAAATTTTCAAAGAAAATCTAAAAAAAACATTTTCAGTTTTAAATTGGACAGGGCTTGAAAAATGTCTGCAACATGCGTTAGGCTTTTGAGTGTGCTTGCCTCAGAAATCGTTATTTGAGTAATTATTGCTGTGATTGATAGCATCCAGAGTATGCATCTGTCATTTATTTAAAATTAAAAAAAAAAAAAAAAATAGTAAGCTAAATTTGTTTTGAAACATTATTCAAAAAAGTGAGAGAGATATTAAAATTGAAAAGTGGATTGTTAAGAGTATTAAAATGAGATTTTCTCTAAGAGCAATAAGTTACATATGGGATTTGCTTGGAGTTATTTGAATTTTCACATGCCAATTAATTATAATTTAACTTTCCATAAATAAAAAAAAACAAAAAAACATTTGCAGTCTAAATTAAAGTGAAAACATGGTGCTAAATCCATGCCACCGTATGAGAAAATCAAACATTTGAAAATTTTATTAATGGTCACAATAATAAGATGGGCAAAAGAATTTTTCCAGTGTTACTGGTATGATGGGAGTAATAAGAGTGCTTAATTTAAGTATTAATTTGTTCCATCTAGTGTAGAATTTTTGAATGAAAAATAGCTGGAAATTTTGTGAAATGTCATGGCCATGGCATAAGCTGTTTTTCAGGAAAAAGATGTTTTCAATGTAGACTTTTAGAAGCACATACGAATATGATCTTGTACCACTTAGTAAGAAAACTGCATCTGAAAGGGAAGAAAAAAATCGGTACTTACGTATTAAACCAAGGACCTCAGCAGAGACCGATTTTGGTGCAAATCTAACCATGGCAAGTACATGTAGCAGAGTGAAACAGTTCAATATAAAGAAAAAAAGAAACATATACTGCCTAAATTACTCATACAAAAATCAAACAGTTCAATAAAAAGAAATGAAAATTTACTGCCTAACAATGCCAATTACACTTACAAAAGTCAATCAGCTCAAAATAAAGAAAAGAAACATATACTGAGGCATCAGTCCAGCTTTTCTGATGGTGTCCAAACATTAGCAATAGCGGTAAGTATGGCTTCAAACATGTTTCCATCTCTTTGTGTCATTCTTCGCGACATGAACTCCGCCAAATAAGATTCGATATCATGACGTGCAGTGCCACAGATTTTCTTGTTGCTCCATTTCATAGAACCCCATAACCTTTCTATAGATTGTGTGTATGCCCCGCTGTCGAGAGAAACAAAGAATCGGTTCTTCAGTGCTAGGTAGATCCCAAATTTTCATCATATTTCCACAAACTGACAAAAGTTTACTTAATTAAACAGCACTAGCAATTAACGATAGAAGCACACAGAATGCGAAACAAACTAAGAATGAGAAACAAAGAATCGAATGATATATTAAATGAAGTTCTCACGTGGCGTCACGAGTCCATAACGAAGTTTGGAACAATGATTACTGTGCTAAAATTGGTCTCTGGTTAGGTCCTTGGTTTAATATGTAAGTACCAAAAAATCTAATCCAACTTATAGAAACTGATATATTGTAGTAGTGCTATTCTGAACCTACAGCACTGTGACAATATCATTTTGCGATGTAGCAGCAAAATTTGGTTGCAGAAAGGCTAAGAAATAAAATAAAATTTGGTGATGGCTAAAATATTGGATTCAGATTTTTTAATTTTTTAATCAGTTGTCTGTCTTTGTCCCCAGATTGGTGTTACCAGTGCATCAAACTAGTTTGCTGATAATTTCTTTGTAGCAGCTTCACAATTATAGAAGTGACTAAATAGCTCGATAATTCTTGTTAGCCAAATGTACGATGAGAAAAAAGGTAGGATACATGTGTTTCTTTATATTTTGGTTAGTAATGGAGGCTTAGTGTGATTTTGTTTTAGCAATGAAGTACCTATTACAAGGTGTGTCAATAAAGTTTGATGAGTGCATAGTAGAAATGAGAGTAAGGTAATATTTAAGAACTGTGAATGAATATCGCTCAAAGAAGCGTGAAGCTGCTAAGCTGGTTCGCCAGAGTAAGGCAAAAGATAGGAAGGAGAAGGTGGAAAGGCATGAACTGGCTTTTTGGAAAGATAAGAAGTCTTTCTGGAAGTACATGAGACAGGAAAAATAGAGGAAACAAAGTTGTTAGTTGTGTGAAGAATGAGATTGGGGAAATGATATGGGAGCCCAATGAGTTAAGTGAAAGATGGGGTGAATACTTCTGTGAGATATTAGATTAGGAAAGCAAAGATGAGTCTGAGACAGATGCAGGCGATGTCACAGTGAGGGATGGAAGCACAGGAGGGATCTCAAGAGAAGAAGTGTGTAAAGCTCTGAAACCTCGGGAGTCGATGGCATAACTGCTGAGATGTTGAAATATGGTGATGACTCTGTAATTGACTGGTTAACTGAAATTTGCCAGTTGTACTGGGAGTTAGGAAAGGTCCCTCGGGATTGGAAAGATGCTATTATTGTTCCCTTGTATAAGGGAAAAGGTGATCAGACTGAATGCAAGAACTATCGTGGTATTAGCCTACTAAGTGTGCCAGGGAAAGTGTTTGGTAAGGTTGTTATTGAAAAAGTACAGGGTCTTGCATCAGCGAAAGTGTGCATTACGAAGCACAGGAGGGATCTCAAGAGAAGAAGTGTGTAAAGCTCTGAAACCTCGGGAGTCGATGGCATAACTGCTGAGATGTTGAAATATGGTGATGACTCTGTAATTGACTGGTTAACTGAAATTTGCCAGTTGTACTGGGAGTTAGGAAAGGTCCCTCGGGCTTGGAAAGATGCTATTATTGTTCCCTTGTATAAGGGAAAAGGTGATCAGACTGAATGCAAGAACTATCGTGGTATTAGCCTACTAAGTGTGCCAGGGAAAGTGTTTGGTAAGGTTGTTATTGAAAAAGTACAGGGTCTTGCATCAGCGAAAGTGTGGGATGTTCAGAGTGGTTTTATGCCTGGTAAAGGCTGCACTAACCAGATTTTTACATTATGCACGATGATTGAAAAGTATCTGGCTGTTGGTAAGAAAGTTTTTGCTGCCTTCATAGATTTAGAGAACCAAGTGAATAGGATACTTTTGTGGAAGGTATTGAATGAATATGGTGTTACTGGGAATCTACTTAATAGTGTAAAAGCCATGTATGCTGGTAGTAGAGCTTGTGTATGAGTGAATGGTGTTTCATCAAAATGGTTTTCTATTGGTGCAGGAGTTAGACAAGGTTGTGTAATGCCACCATGGCTGTTTAATATATTTATGGACGCATGCATGCGTGATGCCAAAATAGATGATAGTGGTTTATGTCTTGGTGATATCCGTGTGTGCAGATTGCTGTATGCTGATGACACTGTCCTGTTGGCAGAGAGCAAAAGTGATTTGCAGAGTAGTTTGTCTCGGATGTACGAAGTTTGCACGAAATTCAAACTGAGTATAAATAAGGGAAAAACCAAAGTTATGGTTTTTGAGAGAGGAACTAGTAGCACTGAATGTAATGCAAGTATAAATGGCACTGTAATTGACCAGGTGAATGAGTTTGTGTATTTAGGAAGCATGTTTGACAGAGAGAACAAATTGGATGGTGAAATTATTAGGCGAGTGAATTCTTCATTGAAAGTCATAGCTGCTCTGGGAGGTTTTCACAGGAATAATGGGTTCTCTAGAGAGTCCCGCATGACTGTGTATGGAAGTGTAATTGTTCCTACGCAGATGTATAGCAGTGAAACCTGGGTACTGCAGAAGAAACATAGGAGTCGTTTGTGTGCTGGAGAAATGCGTTACTTACGGGGGGTTTGTGGCAAGACACGGTCTGATTGTGTGAGAAATGAAGATGTGTTGCAGTTGTGTGATGTGAAACAAAATGTTGTTAGCAAGGTGGAGACCAATATGCTTCATTGGTTTGGCCATGTTGAAAGAATGAGTGATCAGATGCTTACTAAGAAAATCTTTTCAGCCCAAGTGGCAGGAAGGAAAGGCAGAGTAAGGCCAAGGAAGACATGGGTGGATCAGATTCAGGAGTGTCTGCATGAGTAAAAGATTATGAGTATGAAGTATTAAAGATTTTGTGTACGGCGTGTAATGGATATCAGTGAAGCCCGAGTTGTATGTCAAGATCGCTGTAAATGGAGAAGTTTGATACAACAACAGTAAGTAAAAATATCTGATAGTTTGTATTTCTTTTTGGAGCTAACCTCTGAATATCAGAGAATAGCTTAGTGATATGTATGTATGTATGTATGTACTTACTTAACTGGCCCTCAAAATACTTCCTCTCCCCCATACACAGGGTTGGACCGAATAATGTGAGCACCACGTTCACAGACGTGACTTTTAATGCAGCTGTGTATGTCACAATACACAAAGGTATCCACCAATTTTTGGTTGTAATAGCTTTGTTTAGAACCTCAAGGTTCTGTTTAAGTGCATTTAAAGTATCTTGTTTCAAAATTTCTATCAGGGTACTGACGAAATGAGCAACTTGACAGATTTCAAAAGTGGGCTAATTGTTGGTGGCCAGCTTGTTAGTGCCTCCGTGACAACAGTCGCCAGGGTAATAGAGGTATCGAGAGCTACTGTGTCTAGCGTCATGACAGCATACCGTGTTCATGGCAAAACTTCTATTGTGAAACACAAGACTGGCCAGAAAACAACTTTAACTGATAGAGACAGGGGAGCATTAAAGAGGATTGTTACCCATAATAAGATCATAGAGCCAAAAATTAGTGTGGAGCTCAATCTACGTCTCCAGACCCCAGTATCAATGAAAACAGTGTGCAGGGAATTGCATAAACAAGATATTCATGGCAGAGCTGCTATTGCAAAACCTCTGGTGACCCGTGTGAATGCACAGCAGCGACGGCAGTGGTGCCAGGAGCATACAACATGGATTGCCGATGCATGGAAGCATGTAATGTGGTCGGATGAATCCACATTCACACTATTCCCCACTGTAGGATGTGTTTATGTGTGGAGAACACCATCAGAAGCGTACAACCAAGAGTGTCAGCTTCCAACAGTGCAGCATGGCGGTGGTTCTATCATGCTCTGGGCAGTCATATCGTGGTTTTCAGCAGGTCACCTGATGACCTTGAAAGGACAGATAACTGGCAGGGCGTATGAAACCATTTTGGCCGACCAAGTCCATCCAATGGCTAAGGCATTGTTTCCTGCAGAGGATGTCGTCTGTCAAGATGATAATGCCCCGATTCACAGAGCTTGGAATGTCCAATCATGGTTTGAGGAACATGAGGATGAACTTTCACACCTTCGTTAGCCTCCCTAATCACCAGACTTAAACATTATTGAACCACTGTGGTCTGTGTTGGAAAACAGAGTAAGAGCCCATTATCCTCCTCCTGCATCTCTCAAGGACCTGGAGCAGTTTCTGCATGAAAAGTGGTGTAACATCCCACTAACCACCATCCAGGATTTGTATGCATCCATTCCAAGGAGGGTTCAGGTGGTTTTGAATGCCAAAGGTGGTACCACACCCTATTAGGTACGTAAAACCTTCTTTTCCTGGGTATTCACGTTATTCTGTCCAACCCCTGTAATACACTTTTGGCATCTGCATCAAAAAGAAATGCAGTTTGATTTACGAGTATTCTAGTAATTTGAATTTATTGGCATAGAATGGAAACAAAGTTTCCAAGCTTTTGCACATCAACCTGATGGCCTTTTCAAGGAAGGTAGACAGCAAACTGAATAATAGAACACTTCAACAGTTTGAACAAAACATTCAAATTGTTGAAGTGTTCTATTATTCAGTTTGCAATTTGTTGTCTACCTTCCTTGAAAAGGCCATCTGGTTGATGTTTGAAAGCTTGGTACACAAAGTATTCTGTGCCAATAAATTCAGATTAATAGTGTACTTATAAATCAAACTGCATTTATTCTTGATGCATTGTGTTAATAATGCCTTAACATTTGTTGTTTTAAAGCAAATACATTTTAAGTTCCTATATTAAGTCTGTGATTAACCATTAATTTCTCTCATTGTAGTTAATTACTGCAACGAAAGATGAAGATGGGGAGACAGTAACAGCCATAGTCTCAGCTGAAGATCCTAAGAAAAGGAGAGAGATACTAGCTCGCAGGCCATCTTATAGGAAGATCCTGAATGAATTATCTGCTACTGATGCACAAGGAGTTGTTACCACCATAAATGCCTCTTCTGCAAGCTTAAAGGAAGAGCCAACCAACTCGGGCATTGCAGATACTAGTCAAGATTCTGAAGCTGCATCGGGTACAATTACAGTTGGAGGCACACAGTACAGCACAACTGGCTTGTTGAAAGGTAATAATAATGTGCATTAAACTTTATTATATTCTTGTGAAATTACAGTAAAATTTCCACATGATGTGCACAATTAATACCCATTTTAGCTCACTTGAAATGATGTGCGCATGTGCAGAGTTATATAAAAGTAAAATGTATCTGTGTACACAATCATTGAAACAGAAAATTTGCTGCAAACTCGTGAAGTGCGAACCACAATAACAAGAGAATAAGATAATTTAAAGAAAAATTAATAAAACAAATAATTATTAGAACATTACAGATTCCAATGAGGACAAAATAAGTACATTACAATTGAATGTGCAGCAATGAAATTGAACTTTATGGCAAAATATTAAAATATTGGACCATGAATCTCATAAAGCAAGAGACTAATTGAAGAAAGTTTTTATATCCAGAGAAATAGTTCCATCAGTGAACCTTCAAAAATTATAAATAGCATTTTCAACAATTTAATTCATAAATAGTAGACTTACAAAATAAGAAAAAGATTTTAATTTAATAACTGGCAATTTCAAGAGGAACCTGGCAATAAAATTTAAATTCTTTCTGTGGAAACTAAACTTTTTATGCAGTTCCTATATATGATAAAATCTAGAGGCCAGAAATGTCTATAAAAACAAAAGAACTCAGAAAATGTGAAAAATAATAGAAAGTTCAAGTTAAAATAGAATTAAGTATGTTAATCTGAACAAAGCCTTAAGTAAGTGTTTAAATTGCTATAAATAACATTTTTATTTATTATTTTTAATCTACAAGCAACAACTATCTGCAAAATATTCTAATAATTTGGAAACTATTTGCGTACATCAAAATTCTGCTACTCTGCCTATGTGTACAATTAAATGCACTTTTTATATTAATATTGTTACAAGTGCATGTCAAATTGTTCACTCTTGATTTTGAACAGTGTAGTTTAACACCAGACCAATCTAATATTCTTTGCAAACCTCTAGACTCATGGTGTACCTATGTCTTCTGCCTTTTGCTCACCTTGTGACCATATTCCTTTCTTCCTAAATACAGTGCAGTTCTTGCACCATCATAAATCATTTGCCATGGTATTAATCAGGAAGTGCTTCTGATGTCCTGTGCATCAGATAGTTCCACCATTATTGTGCGATTTTTCCAGTGTTCTTTACTTACTGCCTCTTCACTCCCAGAATTAACAGGCGTTATTTTAATATTTTTAATATTTTTTTTATACAGATAATTTTTTTTTCGTATATAGCTACCAAGATAGGTCATTTCAACTAGAAGAATAACTCAGGGAGTGAAAGGTGATGTCCTGACACAGAAGGACAAAGTCACCTTACCATTGTAAGTTACAAAATCATTTATCGTAGTGGTTATCAATTGTTGCATGTGATTTTATGAATAAACTTTCCTTGAAAATCATATTATTTTAATGTTTAACAATTACCCTAAAAATGAACTCATGACAGTGGTTTTATACTTCATCAAAAAAAGTTGGTAACTGTGAAATATGTGGAAGCTCATGGCAATCAGGCAACAAGTCAGCTTTTTGACATCAGTGCAGCTAGCATTGGTAATGAAATTATTGTCTTTTATTGCAACAGGTGTAGTAACATTTTTAGAAAATATAGAGAACTAATTTATTTAAATACTATACTAACCCCTATAAACTTGTAATAGAACTGCACCAATGGTGGACCTATGGTGGACTTTACTGTCAACAGAACTGCTCAGTGGAAGACCTCACTCAGTCACTCCAGTCTCTAAGCAGTCTGATGTGCTGATTTCTGTGTTGTTTTCCAAGCTGAGCCAAGGTTCAAGTCTCAAATGAGGTATGGGTGGTGTGCGTTTGTCCTATGACACTCTCTCTCCCTTTCCTGGAACCAATTCCCCCAAATTAAGGATAAGTGATCACTTACAGTGGTCACAGTTACTCATGATGGTTGTTAAACTTCAAATTTAATTTAAAAAATCTTACTTATGATGGCTTGCATCTTTGGCAAAGCAAAGTTGCAGGTGCATATGATGCACATATAGCTTCAATTTAACTTAAACTTTGGTTCTAAATTGAATATGCATACTGTAAACAAGTGTCTCATATGGAAGATCTTAATCAAAATTTTTTTTTTTTCTCAATACATACTTATTCAAGCCAAGGCTGATGCTGTATGGTCCAGATTAAAATACCATTTCTTCTCATTCTCCTGGAACTGTTTCACTCCTCTTTCCTACTGTGTGGCAGCTACTATTAGAAAATGAATAGTTGTGTGCTCTCCTATTGTTGAAGCCTGAAAATTTTGCATTAAGTTTCAAGACAACATAATGAATTATTTTTATTTATGAATCACTTTACATAACTGTTTTATTGTTTCATTAGAAATAAAGGATTAGAATTAAGCTCACAAAAATAAACACAGAACCAAAAAATTATTTTGATTGCTAGTAAAACACTGCCATCAGATTCCTTAATACTGAAATAAGTAAGAAAATAGCCAGTTCATCTTAATGGTCAGTATGTAACTAAATCATTTCACATGAGGAATTAATGCACAAACATTAAGAAATAAAAACAACTGGATAAAAAAAATTCTTTCTTTCAGTTTTTTTCATTCCTTTCTTGCCACAGAAAGTAAGAAACATAAAAATTGCATTGCACTCATACACTGAGAGTGCATAGAGTTGTAGACGTATTTTATTACATACATATCACTAAGCTGTTCTCTGAGATTCAGAGGTTAGCTCCAAAAAGAAATACAAACTACCAGATATTTTTACTTACTGTTGTGGTATCAAACTTCTCCATTTACAGCGATCTTGACATACAACTTGGGCTTCACTGATATCCATTATACGCCATACACAAGATCTTTTATACTTCATACTCATAATCTTTTTCTCGTGCAGACACTCCTGAATCTGTGTCACCCATGTCTTCCTTGGCCTTCCTCTGCCTTTCCTTCCTGCCACTTGGGCTAAAAAAAAAAAATTCTTAGTAAGCATCTCATCACTCATTCTTTCAACATGGCCAAACCACCGAAGCATATTGGTCTCCACCTTGCTAACAACATTTTGCTTCATATCACACAACTGCAACACATCTTCATTTCTCACACAATCAGACCGTGTCTTGCCACAAACCCCACGTAAGTAACTCATTTCTCCAGCACACAAACGACTCCTATGCTTCTTCTGCAGTACCCAGGTTTCACTGCCATACATCAGAGTAGGAACAATTGCAGTTTCATACACAGCCATGCGGGACTCTCTAGAGAACCCATCATTCCTGTGAAAACCTCCCAGAGCAGCTATAACTTTCAATGACGAATTCACTCGCCTACTAATTTCACCATAAAATTTATTCTCTCTGTCAAACATGCTTCCTAAATACACAAACTCACTCACCTGGTCAATCACAGTGCCATTTATACTTACATTACATTCAGTGCTACACGTTCCTCTCTCAAACACCATAACTTTGGTTTTTCCCTTATTTATACTCAGTTTGAATTTCATGCAAACTTCGTGCATCCGAGACAACATATTCTGCAAATCACTTTTGCTCTCTGCCAGCAGGACAGTGTCATCAGCATACAGCAAACTGCACACATGGATATCACCAAGACATAAACCACTAGTATCTATTTTGGCATCACGCATGCATGCATCCATAAATATATTAAACAGCCATGGTGACATTACACAACCTTGTCTAACTCCTGCACCAGTAGAAAACCATTTTGGTAAAACACCATTCACTCGTACACAAGCTCTACTACCAGCATACATGGCTTTTACACTATTAAGTAGATTCCCAGTAACACCATATTCATTCAATACCTTCCACAAAAGTGTCCTATTGACTCGGTCGTGAGCTTTCTCTAAATCTATGAAGACAGTAAAAACTTTCTTACCAACAGTCAGATACTTTTCAATCATCATGCGTAATGCAAAAATATGGTTAGTGCAGCCTTTACCAGGCATAAAACCACTCTGAACATCCCACACTTTCTCTGATGCAAGACCCTGTACTTTTTCAATAACAACCTTACCAAACACTTTCCCTGGCACACTCAGTAGGCTAATATCACGATAGTTCTTGCATTCAGTCTGATCACCTTTTCCCTTATACAAGGGAACAATGATAGCATCCTTCCAATCTCGAGGGACCATTCCTAACTCCCAGCACAACTGGCAAATTTCAGTTAACCAGTCAATTATAGAGTCACCACCATACTTCAACATCTCTGCAGTTATGCCATCAACTCCTGGAGCCTTACCATTCTGAAGAGATTTTAGAGCTTTACACACTTCTTCTCTTGAGATCCCTCCTGTGCTTTCATCCCTCATTGTGACATCATCTGCGTCTGTTTCAGAATCACCTTTGCTTTCCTGATCTAATAACTCGCAGAAGTATTCACCCCATCTTTCACTTAACTAATTGGGCTCTCATATCATTTCCCCGACCTCATTCTTCACACAACTTACAACTTTGTTTCCCCTATTTATCCTGAGTCTCATGTACTTCCAGAAGGACTTCCTATCTTTCCAAAAAGCCAGTTCATGCCTTTCCACCTTCTCCTTCCTGTCTTTTGCCTCATTCTGGCGAACCAGCTTAGCAGCTTCACGCTTCTTTGAGCGAAATTCATCCACAGAGACTTTACCTTGCAACATCCCCAAATAGGCTTCCTTCTTTCTCTTTACTGCCTCTTCAATCTCACTATTCCACCAAGCATCACCTCTATTGTTACCCACTTTTGTGGTGCCACAGACATCTTTAGCAGCAGTGACAACACAGTTCTTAAAACATTCCCACTTCTTTTCTACATCCCTTTCTTCAGTCGTTCTCTGAGTAAGTCAGAATAACGCTAATGATCTTCAAGGAGCCTATCAACCTTTATTCTTTCTATCCTGGGTCTCTTCCTATTCCTTTTTTTCCAAACAACATTAAGTTTCACTCATGACACTACCAAGTAATGATCAAAACCAACATCCGCACCTCTCATCACACGAGTGTCAATAAGTGTTTCAGACATTGATCATAGACAGCAAAATCTATCGCACTCTTTTGACCAAGAGTATGATTTTTCCAAGTATATGCATGGATATACTTGTGGTTGAAAAATGTATTAGATACACACAAACCATTCTCAATGCAGAGTTCAATTAATCTTCCACCATTATCATTCACACAAGGATCATTAAACTTACCCAGAACATTGTCAGAAATTATGTTCTGCACACCTACTGTAGTATTGAAATCCCCTGCTATTATAACTTTTTCTTTAGCACCAAACTGGCTGAAGACAGCTTTTAGCTCATTCCAGAAATCTTCCTTCTTATCAGAAGGTTCCGAGTCACAAGGAGCATACACTACAGCAATTACAATTCTCTGAAGTTTCACTTAAAATCACACCTACACCAGCCGCCTGTCCTCTCACATTATCCAATACTCCAGACCACACACTCGCCATGCCATTCACTTCTTCTACCCCAATTTCCTTCTTTTTGTTTCACTTACACACAGCACATCCAGTCTATACTCATTCATCTCCTCAATCACCTCACTCATCTTTCCATTTATACCACTAGTATTCCATACACCAATGTTACATTCACTCAGCCGAGATATCTTTCTCATACGCCGTTTAGAAAGTTCAGGTCGATTCCGTTGTGGACCGTCCTTCTCAAGTGTGGTAGGTCCACCATATCCCATACTCGAGTCATTCTTAATATTTATTTTTGTCTTTTTAATCAGGTAAGTATATCAGTGTGGGGGAATTAGCCCACAGCTGAGGGTTCCAGTTGGTCATTCAACCTAAGGATTCTGGGACAAAACTCAGTGAGTTGGGGTCCTTTTGCCAATGTCACACAGAACTAGCTGGCACCTCTCCAAGATTCACAGAGGCCCTAGTTGCTGTTGTGTGTGCCATTATTACCACGGAGCACCCCGAGGAGGCAAACCCATCGCTCACTACGACCGCCCGCAGGCAAACCCATCACTCACTACGACCGCCCGCTGTTCACTATGAGAAATATTTTGGGCCATTTAATTTTCAGGTTGGAAAGACAACAACTGATCACTTGGTTAAATATGATCACTAAGATAGCATGTGGAAAGCGTTTTTGGTTCTTGACAATAGGCAGAAATCAGTGAATGTTCCAATTTACAAGAAAGGGGTGGGAAGAATTGTAATAACTAATATTGCATCTCAATATCCTAGCATTTCTTTGAAGTTTATGCAGCCATACTGAGTAAGACACTTTGAAGGGTGATGGAAACTTAGCATTGCTTATCTTCAGGATGGGTAGAAGATGTCAGGATAACATATTTGCAGTTAGAAAACTTTGTGGTGAAATTTTTCAACAGGATTTAACGTATTTGTCATTTTCTTGTAGGACTTCCGTCCACAGTGAGTATAGTTTAGGTCCCAGCCACCTACAGCGAGATCGCCTTTTGGGCAGGACATAGAACTGGAAGGAATGAGAGCAACTCTAGCGACTTTTGACAGAACAGTTTGTAGTGAAATTAGAGTACAGCAGATGGTGCCACCATCCAAGTATGATTTTGCACATAGAGGGGTGAGAGAATTTCAGGGGGGGCATAGGAAAGGATACCCATTTAACCAGTGGGTCCAGCCTGGGGGCCGTCACTTAACGTGCTCGTCCGATGCACGGCGGATATTCAGCGATTGTTAGTGAATCACACCATCTCTGAAAGATCAGCCCAGGTTCGAACCTGGGGACCCTGCATCGATAGTCTGACTCGCTAACCACTAAGCCATCCGCGGCTCTGTGGTGAAATTTGAGAAGTGATTCAGTATTTATGTACGGTATTTATTGACTTTGAAAACACTGTATTGATAAAGTCATGGCAAAATCCTATTGATGTATAGATATCTTAAAAGTATAATTTACAATACTGGGATTACTAGGATGGCATAAATATTACTTTTTCATCAAATTTCAGGTTGCACACCAATCTGTTATCAGGACTGATGCGAGAATAGGTGCTGCCACTCAAGTGTTAATACCCAGCCTTTATGTTCATTAATCATGGCATCTCTTCTTTTGATTTCTAGACTTTCTTCCAATTTCCATTTTACACAGTGCTGTTGATGTGAGAATTTTTTTAAAGAGTCCCAGTTGTTCATCGAATATCCAGTACTCTGTATGTGTCTGTCAAGGCCTGTCTTGTTGGAAATGTTCCTTATAAATCTTCAGAGGGTTAGCTTAAAATTCCAGGTTTCACTTGCTCTGCACTTGAACAATAAAATTCTAAAATTCTTTCCTCCCATTAAACAAAAAAAGAGAAAAATGTTTTGCTGCAAGAAGGAGGGCCACTGATGGCTTAGTGATCAACGTTCATGACTGCCATGGAAAAACCTCAGGTTTGATCCCAGGCAGGTACGAACGCTCGAACCACTAAATATCCATGTGTTGGATGGACACATTAAGCTGTTGGAACTTGGGTGCTGGCCACCCGGTAATAAATAAGGGTGTCTTCCTCCCCCTTTCTATTTTGCTTCCATGTCACTTTCCTATTGGGCACTCTAGCCCAAATATTATAGCTTCCTAATTCCAAGGGTAGTTTAAAACCTGCGGTCAGACACTCCCTTCCTAAAATCCTCTACATATGATCTGATCTGCTGCAAGAAGGAGTGGTCTACAGTGTACACTGCAATTGTGGCAACACATATGTAGGAGAAACTGGGAGGCAACTTTGCACCCATGTAGCAGAACATAAAGCTGCTATAAGGAATGAGCACTTGGTGAGCTTGAGTTTTTTTTTTTTATTTTGAGATGAAAAATAGCTAGAATAGTTCATAAGGAAAGAAAATGATAGATAAAAGAAGCAACTTTCAATGAAAAATTTACGGAGAGGACTCCCTGGATTGTCACTCTGAAAAATGTGGACTTCTTCACTGAAGATAATAACATGGTTCGTACGCGTCCTGGAAAAGTGCTGGAATTCCATTTTGTCCTGGAAATGTCCTAAAATTCTGCTACATGTCCTGGAATTTTATCCATTCCGGTCTTTATGTGCCTGTGCGATATTTGTAGTTGAGGATTTTTCTACTGACATAACTTATGTCTGACAAACTGACAAATCCAGGCACCTCTGCAAAATGTGGGGTGTGTGCTGGTTTTTTTGTCTGTTAGGAAGGCTGAAGCTGCGTTATTAGCTCCTTTTGACGTCGTGTTTATGTTATCACTTTGTCTGTCTGACCGGGAAAAGCATATCTCTGCAATTATTAGTTAAATTTGTAAAATTCTTTTTGTATTGGAAAGCTTATAATGTGAGAATGATAATCCATTTGTTCCGGGTTTTTTTTTTCTGATTCACTCGCCGCTAGAGGGCGCATAAAGATCGTATCGAATTTAAAATTCATTTTATTTCGTACATTTGCTTCTAAATATCCAATTGAAAAAATTCTTTCTTTTGACAACATTCATATCCAAGACTATTTTAGTTACAGTCCCTTTTTTCAGGGCTGCCAGACCTGTGCCAATTGTGCCAGCCCGCGCCAAAACGTTGTTGTTGCGCCATGCTGCTACAAAATTGCGATTTTGATCAAATCTGCGCCAATTTTGCGCCGAAAGTGAAATTTTTCTGGTCATCGATATTTTAGCGTAATATTAGGATATTCAAAATCATTTCTGTGATAAATTAAAATTTCTCACGAGTTCTGTGAATAAATAAAAGGATTATGTTTATATCGTGTAACTTTGTAACCTGGGAATACCATTCTTTTGGTTCTTCCTTTACGTCTGAACTTTGCCCCGTGCATGCGGGGAGCGAGGCTCGTTTTCGCCTTGCGTGGGGGTGGAACCCTTTACTAACAAGCAATCGTCTGATTTATGTCTTCGTGCGTGAGACATGCGGGACCTCATGCACGAAGAGAGAGAGTGGCTCTTTCAGGGAACGATAAGAAAATGTCTTAAACAGATTCTTCTACTGAAAGGTGTGAGGGGAAGGAAAGAAGAGCAATCCCATTCCAAAACGTCTCTGCGCAAGCGTTAAGTGCAGGAGCAGCGCTTATATAACCAACTTTAGTGAATTTTTCTGTTCTCTTATAGTTTTGATTCCGATTGTAAGCAGCAGTAACGAAAGTTTGCCGTTGATGAAGACTATATGAAAAACTTT
Source organism: Macrothele yani (assembly GCA_039090855.1). Classification (NCBI taxonomy): domain Eukaryota; kingdom Metazoa; phylum Arthropoda; class Arachnida; order Araneae; family Macrothelidae; genus Macrothele; species Macrothele yani. The sequence continues at coordinate 50,291,702 of CM077004.1, forward strand.
TTACGAAGGTTATCATGACACAATTGCTAAAAGTTAAGTTCACAATTTGATCATTAAATATTGCATTGATTTTTATTTTGTGTGTTTTTATGTCTGAGGTACCCTTTTCTTCGGGAAAGCTTAGGAGTTTGCCATGCACACGCAACCCAGAACGGGCTTGCAGCCGTTTGGTTTCGGAAATAATCTATTTTCATGTGAATGCCGCTAATCTTGAAAAATATGTTGCTAAAAACCAACCAAGCGATGAACAGTAATTAAATTTTCTTTATTCTTGCTATTTTTGCTGAGTGTATATTTGTAAATGTTCATTAGCAATAGCTACAGCTCTTAAACGCGGCAGCATCTAATTCCTGCGTTATGGCTATTCAATAAACTGCGGGTAGTATAGTTGTTTTCCCATTTATCCCACTTTAAGAATGGCAGAAATACTAATTAACAGTCATAAGAGAAGCAGTAAAATGTCAGCAAATCCGAAATATAACATTTTTCGTAGTTCAGGAAATTTCTTTCTATCCGAAAAGAGACGAAGTACCACCTGTGCCATTGTCTTTGTCTTCCGCGACTGTCTTTTTGTGTCATCGGAAGAATGTTCTTTTGTCTTCGCTAAAGCCGCACACTTCAAAACGCCATTTTTTTTTATTTTTTTTTGTGGTGGTGTTTTTATATTACATTACTTTTGCGGTTAGAGTGGCTAATTAACTTATTCAGGCATGAAAGTTTTTGCGTGCTGGGTATGGAATAATTCTGTCTTTCAAAAATTTCTTTCTCCGAAAACGTAAGTTAGACGGAGCTCCAAAACTATCTTCGGTAATCGTCTTTTTTTTTTTCCTTTTTTGTGATGTTCGCTAGTGTTATTGTTTGTAAAGATAATTTATTCCATACATATTGTATTTTAGCCTGGAAAAGTAGACAAAAAGTTCCAAAAACGGAAGTTTGACGGAACGAGAATTTCTCTCGCAATCGTTATTTTTCCCCCCGATGTTCCGTCTGACCTGAATTTTTAAATGCCATTATATATACCTATATTCGTAAGTGCGTGTGCACTTCAGCTTGAAAAAGGCAGAAATTTCCTATAGCGGGAATCTTGACAAGGCGAAACTTTCTATAGCGGGAGTCTTGACAGAGCGAACTTTCTTCTGTAATTGCTTTTTTTTTTTTTTTTTTTCGTGCTCCGCCTGTACTGAATTGCTTTTAAATGCTATTTTTTTTTCGCGTAAATTTTTGTACTTCAGTGTAAAAAAAAAAAAAAAGAAAGAAAGAAAGACAAAAATTTCCGGAAGCGGAAGTATGACGCAAAAATTTCTCCAGCAATCGCGTTTTTTTTTTGTTTTTTTTTTCTTGATGTTTCACCTGTTTTGAATTGCTGTTAAATGCCATGTTTTGGTGGGGGGGTGGGGGGTGGTCCGGAGATGTTTGCATTTTAGCTTGAAAATGGAGGCTTGAAATTGAAAGCCTTTAGGGAAAATTTCTCCTGTAATCTTATTTTTTTTTTTTTTATTTTTTTTTCTTCATGCCCCGCCTATGTTGTTTTTTGGTTCTGAGAGGTTTGTAGGTCTGCTTTCACTCATTCATATATTTTTGAGAAAATTCAAGAAAAATAAGTTAATTGACCCAACCTAAGATTAAAAATAAAAAGCTCTTTGGTTGGATTAAGACGTGAGTTGAATAAAGGAAGAAGTCTGGTCATGTTCCGACTCACTGTCACTCATCTTCTCTGTAGTTGTGTTAGTTTTCATGATGTGCGCTTTCATTTTTTTCGTTCTCATTTGTTGGAACGACAATGCAGCTACGTTGCAGCGACTCCTAGATGACCACAGCGATACTTTCGCTGTCTTTTGCTTTTTTAAACAAATTGGCTTTTTTAATCGTATCTAGCTTTTAAACTTTGCTGCATTCTCATTTTTCATTTTTACCGTATAAGCCTGAGTTTAAGCAGTATACCTCATTTTTAACACTGTTTGTTTGATTGTCTTGTGTCTGGCACTCTTTGGCCACACATTGCCTTTGCGCCATAAAAATGCACCAACCAACCTACCAAAGATAAGAACAAGGGTATTTTTGTAATTTTTTTTTTTTTTTTCGCTGTTAGGCTGTTCAACTTTTTTTTTTTTTTGAGAAGAATAAGGGAATAGACCAGCTTAATAACAGAAATAAAGCAAACTGATGTTATTACAAAGTGGACAGAGTTAGTGTAATAATAACAGCCTAGGGTTTTTGTTCTTACTCTTTGCTGTTTGATAATTTCATTAACTTAAATTTTTATGGAAATGCATTTATTATTGAGTTTCGTTCCTTGAGTGCAAGTATGAAATTGTCAGTTCAGACCATGGAGGAAAACAGAACTGACTGCTTGATGTCAGAGACTGTTGAAGTGAGTCTTCTGCTTTTAAATGAGAAAGTACGCAATGCTAAGTTCATTCTTTTGAATATTACTGTAGTCACTAATTAATAAATTAATAACTTGATTGAACTTTTTCATAGAATTATAATAGTCCCATTTTTATCACTCAGCACTTCCAATTGTTCATATTGTGACAACCAGTATAAATAAACTATCTAAGCCTGGTGGACTTATGAATGTCAGCTTTTTAAGTAGTTCCACATATCAATGCGCTTTATTTATACAAGTCCTGGAGCGAAGAAATTAGCTCCACCCACTATCATGGAGCGAAGAAATTAGCTCCACGGCTGTATTGCTTGCGGTGTATTTAAATAGTAATAATTAGGATGCTATAATAATACTGAATTTTTTTTATGAAAAAGTTCTTTATTCGAGACAAATGCAGAATAATAGTAGAAATGCTGTTTTTTACTTGAGGAATTGTTACAGCTAGCTCAAAATTTTGGTTTTGTATGGTTTTTAATGGGAAGTGATTGAACAGAATTATATGTAATGTATAAATATGTAGTAGGTCTAATAGATTCCAATTGCAAAATTTTTCCCCTTAAAATATATAATTTGGTAATTTTATAGCTACATAGATTATCATTAAAGGAAGCATAAGCAATAGGTGAAATAATCCATACCTCTGTGTTGGAACTTTGGCGAACAAGCTTTTGGAATGTGTTTTGATGAAGATGCTGAATTCTGCATTCCTATTATTTCAGAAATTAATCAAAGTAACTGTTGTTAGAATGGAAGAAATGATTCAGAAACCTTATAATTAATCAGAAACCTTATAATTAATCAGAAACCTTATAATTAACCATTCAGGCTTAAGTAATTAATCATCTGTGCAAAACATTTCTTCAGTTCATCTTTTCTAAGCTGAGAATGTGTGTTCTCTGCCTCGTGTTTTGATTTTTACTCTCTTTCATGTTATAAATATATTTTATTCTCCTATGGTTTTTATTTTCTTTCTTCTGTGGTAGAGCAAGCTTCTGCCCTATCTGAGCTCTCACAAACAAAACTGCTCAGTTTTCATAGTGATGGCCCTAATGTAATGAAGTGCCTTAAAGGGAAAATAAAATATACAAACCCTCATTTGATTGACATTGGGGAATGTACCCTCCACAAAGTACACAATGCTTTTGCTTCTGCACTAAATTGTTTTGGGGGTGATGTGGAGAGCTTGTTAATCGATATATATTATTTTTTTAAACGCTCTGCTGCAGGAAGTGATGATTTTCATAATCTTCAGTGCTTGATGGAAGTTCCGGAACATGTTTTCGTGAGACATGTTAGCAGTCGATGGCTAACTTTGCAAACATCATTAATACCATTCATTGAGCAGTTCCAAGTGCTACAGAGTTTCTTCAGGAAGAGTCAGGATTCCAGAAGGGAAACGCTGTGACTGCAACGCATCACTGGAGCATTTCAGGACAAAACACTTTTGGCAAAAGCAATGTTCCTGAAAACTGCTGCTGATTTATTTGCTGGATTTCTGAAGTTATTTCAAAGAAATGAGCCACTAGTTCATATTTTATATGATGAATTAGTAACTTTGGTGAAAAGGATTATGGGTTGTTTCCTGATTGTAACCTGCTTTCAAGAGAAGAAAGGCTTCAATTTAAAAGAAATTTTCATTAGATAAAAGTGAAAACTGGAAGAAAAAGGTTGAAATTGGCTTGGACACTGAAGGTGAAATGGAAACATGGACAAAGTTCACAGAAAAAAATTTCTACTTAGGTGCACGTTCGTTTTATCAATCATGTGTGAAATACTTGGTAAAGGTATTTTGCTTGCAATCCTAATAAAAGCACTGTTGTCCCTTGCACATGGCAATGCTGATTGTGAACGAGGCTTTAGTGTAAACAAGCACATCTTAGATCAAAGGAGTAGTTTAAGTCTACAAAGTATAAATGGCATAAGGAAAATTAAATCTTATGTACAGGAGCATTGCAAGAACATTGAAAATCTCAATGTAACTCCAGAGCTTCTCAAAGCTGTAAAAGGTTCATACAAACGATATCAAAATCACTTGGAAGCTGAGAAGAAAATTCAAGGAAGAAAGCAAGACAAAGAAAAGGCAGCAGATGACCAGTTGAAGCTCAGAGAAGAAGAAAGTGAATTGAAGAAACAGTTTTCTGCTTCTCAAAGAGTGCTGAATAATGCAGAAAAGATTATAGATGATGGATTGAAAAAGAGAAATTTTGCTGACATAGAAAGTGGGCAGATTCTTTTAAAGGAATCCAAAGAAAAAATTTCCACAATTCTTCTGCAAATCGAAAACAAGAGGTGTAAACAGCAAAAATTGTCATCGAAAAAAATTAAATCATTTTGCTGACCTACATCTACAATGCAGTTTGAACCTTTGTAAATAAAATACTTGTGCTACAGAGATTCATGGGAAAGTATTCCTAATAAGACATTGGAAATGAAATCTCCATGTATTCCATGGCTGAAGAAGAGCCTTCATTTTTCATTTTCAATGTTATATTAGGAATGCTTCTCCATGAATCTTTGTAGTGTCATCTTGTTATATGGACTTTGGCCATTCTTTGTCATGAAAAATATTTGTACATACAACATAAAATGCACAAGTGCATTTTGATCCACCATTGTAAATAGAACATATGGATATGCATATACCACATGCCACCATGACTGCATAAATAAGCTTAGCTTCTACCTACTACATTTTTCTGAAGTGCAAATTGCAAATTTCCAAGTATACTGAGTGAGTTATAACTGCATATACAGGAGACATTGAAGGTTAAGGAAATTTTACTCTGCAGATTAAGCATGTAACTTCACAAGGTAGGTGATATTTACATCACATGTTTCAGTTATATCTTTCCGCTTCACAGTAATCATTCATTCAGAGTAATCATATATATATGTATGTATATATATATATATATATATATATATATATTATATGTTTAAACACATTACCTTTCATTATGATGTCTTGTGAGTGTAGTAATGAATTATGAAATACATAAAATAATGATAATTCAATATGTAATTGTATCTTAAAGCACAGCATGGACTTAAAACATAATTAAATGGGCTATCATTAGCTGCTCTAAAACCTGAGTTCTGCTCCAAAATGTATATTTTCTTGCTCCAAAACTCAAATTTTCTGCTCCGAAATGCAGATTTCCCCGCTCCAAAAATCGCTCTGAAACACGTGAGGGGTGCTAACACCCCTGTTTTTTAAATAATGCATAAATTTTCTGCTAGGGGCGTAACAGTAAATCGCGATTTTCTCAGTATCTCCGCTTCTAAAAGTCTGATTTGAAAAATTATTCCTGCGTTGGATACAGCTCTTGAGGAGAAATGCTTTGTATATAATTTCTCATTTTTGGTAAAGAATAGTTTGGCCGCCAGGGGGCGTAAGTGTTCATTTTTGCTTCTGATGTATTTACAATAAAATCTGAGCTCGGAACTTGATTGAAAAAATTCCTCCGTGGACCGATACCGTTCACCTCCAAAAACATTTTGAGAAAACCTCCTGCTTAAATAATGCATAATTTTTCCACCAGGGGGCGTACACGTATATTTTATTTTTGTCCATATCTCTGTTTCTAGGAGTACGATTTTAAAAATTCTTTCTTTGTTGAACATTTTCGGTGCAAAATGTTTCTCATATAATTTCAAATATTTCTTAATGCACAAGTGCACCACTAGAGGACGTAAGTTCAGGTTTCCGTTTACAGCAATATCTACGGGACTAATAATTTTCCACTTGGGGGCGTAACAGTAATTCGCGATTTTCCCAATATCTCCGCTTCTAAAAGTCCGATTTGAAAAATTCTTCCTGCGTTGAATACAGCTTTTGAGGGGAAATGCTTTGCATATAATTTCTCATTTTTGGTAAAGAATGATATGGCCGCCAGGGAGTGTAAGTTTATTTTTGCAATAAAATCTGAGCTTGAAACTCGATGGAAAAAATTCCTCCCTGGACCGATGCCGCTCACCTCCAAAAACTTTTTGAGAATACCTCCTGCTTAAATAGTGCACTATTTTTTCACCAGGGGGCGTACACGTATATCTTATTTTTGCCTGTATCTCTGTTTCTAGGAGTAAGATTTGAAAAATTATTTCTTTGTTGGAGAACATTTTCGGTGCAAAATGTTCCTCATATAATTTCAAGTATTTCTTAATGCACAAGTGACCACTAAAGGGCGTAAACTCACATTTCCGTTTGCAGCATTATCTACGGGACTAATAACCCGATTGAAAGATATTCTCTTTCGACCAGATACTACTAACTATGAAAACTCCTTGTGTGTATTTTCTTCCCAAAATAATGCCCAATTTCGTCGCTAGGAGGCACAAATATTTAATCTATTTTTTCTCAATATCTGTACTTTTAAATGCCCGATTTAAAATATTCTTTTAACAACAGATACCATTTACCTTATGGAACACTTTAGGTTTGTATTTGAGGAGGTTTGTGGTTCACAATTCTGGCGCTGGGTCGTGTTGTGCACTTCCGTTTGTAGCCTATCTCTGCCTCTAAAAAACTATTGAGACATTTCTTTTTTTACTGTATGCCATTCTCTATAATAAAGATTTTCAACTTTTCCATTGTGAAAAATTCTTCTGCTAAAAGTCATACAGTTTATCATGTTTCCTTCCCTATCTCTTATTGTAATTGTTTGATTTAAAAATCTTTTGTCTCTAATACCTTCCTTCTGCTATGCGAAACTTTTTTTGCACCATTTGTTAATTTTCATAACATACTTTTTAGCCACTGGTAGAAGTAAGTAGCTGATTTTTTTTTTTTTTTTGTGGGTTATTTTGACCTTTACTGAAATTTGCTAATGAATGCTGTATATAAAAATTTACCATAAAATTAGATTGCTTTGTAACATAAGAAACTTAAATCTAGTTGTTTCTTAGTATTTTCTGAGCAAATTAATCACTTTGCATCTTCTATAATTAGCTTTCTATTCATGCCCAGTTAAATTGCCTTGATCACTAATAAATGCAGTTGTACACAGTCCTGGTATTTAAGGTTTTCCCATTATTCTCTTTCATTTCATGATGGAAATTTTTGTGCATACTTTGTTTGCTGGTGAGTACAAATTTAAAACATAGCTACAACATCAATATTTTGTTGAAAATTCCTTCCCTAAATAAAATGTAACACAAATACTTGCTGCCATGGTTATGTGTTTAAGAAATAACAATCCCTTTGGTCCTTTGAAAAAGTTCCAAATATTTCACTTTTCCTTACCCTGAAATTTCCAATGTAAGCATTATTTCAAAATAATTAAATATAAATAGTATTTTATGTATTGGTTGTGTGGTTATATGAAAGCATTTTAAGAGTAGTGCCTACCTATGTATTTTTGAGTTTTATGTTGTTGTTTTTTTATTCTGTAATTTGCTTCAATAATTGAACTTAAAGCCAAAGTAAAAAACAAGTTTCTCAAAATCAGTGTAGTATAGTATACAAAAGTTTAGTAGATATTAAATCTGGTCACATTTTCAGTGACAGTTTTGGTATTTCAGTATTTATCCGTGATTCTAAGTTTCTGATTAGCTGCAGTGGACAACGTTTTAAGCATTCTGTATTAAGTTTGCCCAAGCATGTAGGAAGTTGTTTTTTGTAGGTTACAGATTGAACAGACCTATGGTTTCATTATATTTTAAGTAAGAGCATTTGGATCGTATGTCCTGGAAAAAAATCAAAAAGTCCTGGAAAAGTCCTGGATTTTTGTGATTGAAAAAGCGTATGAACCATGTAATAAGGTATGTTTTTGAAGCAACCTTTTTCTGTATATGACAAAAATAAAAATAATTGAATGGTGTGAAAAATGATAAGAGTTTAGTGATATGTAAACTCAGTACCAAAGATTTTGACATTTCAGTTATGTTTGGTTTGGTAAACAAATGGTATTTTGAACTTTAAAAAAAATGCTGTAATGTTAACAAATGACATTTATCAGCATTTTTGCATACCTTTTCAAAGTCTGTATTGGAAGTGGTTGCCACTTTCCTTGATGATCAAATCTGCTTGCCAAAGCATGTTCAGGAAAACACCCTGCAATTCGGTGACTGAAATGTGGGTGATCTCTTTGTCATATGTTGTATTTCAACTCTTTCAGTGTTTGAGGGTTGTTACAGTAGACTTTCCCTTTTAGTGAGCCGCACAAGTAAAAGTCGTACGGTGATAAATCAGGAGAGTGGGGTGGCCATAGAATCACTGTGAATTTGAGTGAGTGAATGATCAGAGGTATGGTAAGTCACTCCATCTTGTTGGAAGAAGGCATAAATAAGTTCATGTGCTGGTGACTGGCTTACAGACTGTTCATAGATCCATAGATAAATGTCTGTTTTCACATTCTCCTCAACAAAAAAATAAATAAAATAAAAATGGGTCTGATGATGCATTGGCCTGACTCCAAACACCAACTTTTAAATCATGGATCAGTTTCTGTTGGTCTGTTGGAACACTTGTGAGTTTTCAGCAGCCCAGTGTGATGTGTTCTGTGAACTGACATACCCCGAAAGGTGGAACCAAGCTTTGTCTGCTGAAATGAACAGAAATGGGTTGAGCAGTCCTTCAAAAACCATCTCCAAGAGCCACTGAGCCGGCCCGGTGGCGCAGTGGCCTAAGGCGCTGGCCTCTGATCAATTCGTCCGCAAGGGGTCCGGGTTCGAATCCCGGCCAGGCATGGATTTTGTGTTTGTCTTACGGCACTGGCTCTCTCCCTTCCCTGGAACGAGTTGTCCTAAATTAGGGACAGACGACTGCTTATAGCCCATTGAGTTGCTCACGGTGGTCGTTAAACCTCCAATCACAAAAAAAAAAAAAAAAAGGATCCACTGACAGTAATAGACATGTTTCCCTTATCAAGTGCTCTTAATTCATGCACAACACTCACACCATAAGGCTCAATTTTTAAATCATTAAATACACTCATCGTCAAAAAAATAGTTGCACCCAGAAGGACATGTCGGATTGCAATGCTATTCGTGAGGAAGGTAAAGGTTACCAGGAACAATAAATGATTAAACATTGAGCAACATTATTGAGTTACACGCCTAGTAGCTCAATAATATTCCTCAATAATATTGCTCAAAATATGGGCAATATTTATTGAGCTACATGCCAATAAGTAGCATCTCTCAGTATGGCGTCGGGCCACCGTGTTTGCTCACACAGCATGCCAGACGTCTTGGCATGGAGTCATACAGGTTCCTAACGGTGTCCTGCGATAAGCCATTCCATGCAGCTTGAATCTTCTTATGCAGTTCCTGCAGATTGTGCGGTAGGGGTGGAGTGTGGATAGTGCGTCCAATAGCATCCCACACATTTTCCATCAGCGATAGGTGTGGCGATGCAACTGTCCATGGCAGAGTGTCAGTGCCTTGAAGGCAAGCTCTCAAAACAGCAGCAGTATGCGAATGAGCATTGTCCTGTTGTAAAATCGCACTGGAGTGAGTGTTCAGAAAAGGCAGGGCCACTAGTTACAGGACCTCATTAACGTAACATTGGGCTGTCAAAGTGCCTGTAATGAACACCAAAGGTGATCTGGCATCATAAACAATTGTACCCCACACCATGACGCCAGACCTTTGGGACGTGTGATGCTTGACAACAAACTGTTTATCTTGGCGCTGACCACGGTGCCCCCACACACGGATTCTTTGGTCGTCTCTTCCAAGACAAAAGTAGGACTCGTCACTAAAGATCACCCGCTGCCATTCTGAGTGGTTCCTTGGCAGTTTGGCTTGAGACCATTTCAGTATTTGGTAACGATGTAATGCTGTTAAGGGCAGTAGTCGTAACGGTCTGCATGCGTGTAGTTCTACGTTGTGCAGCCGTCTGCCAATGGTGCTCTCACTAATCGGACAATGCATGGAGGGCACTACTGCTTGCTGAATATCTGCAACCGTCGCTGTTGGGTTGCTCCACACATGTCGGATGACCCATCGGTCCTCTCTCTCCATGGTTCATCTAGGTTTCCCAGACCCTTCCTGTTGCTGCTGCTTGCCTTTTTCTATCCATTGCCGCTAACAGCATGTGCTATGGTGATATCTGCATGACCCGTATGGTGCGCAACATGGCAATAAGACCATCTGGCTTCCCGGAGCCTGATGATGTAGCCACTGTCAAACTCCTCCAAGTGCTCAAATGGCTTCCGAACTTTTCTCCGAGGCGTACTTCACTTGCAAAAGATGCAACCAACATAGCCGCACAAGTCAGAATGGCAAGCACATGCAGCGGGACGACCTTATATAGCCGGTCAGGCACAGCGCTATGACCCCTTCTTGCTGGCATCACATGCACGGCTGAGCGTGATACTTGAATCATTTGCATGTCTCACGATGTGAAACCTACCCACCAAGTTTCATTCCTGTCGGTTGTTTCCTTCTGGGTGCAACTATTTTTTTGATGATGAGTGTATGTGCTGAATTGACCTATGAGAAATGCCTGTCTGCTGGGATAAATGGTGTGGTGTCTTGTTGCAACTTCTTTCGATACAATTTACTATGTCGGTGATGGCTTCTGGTGTGCATACAGTTTGTTGTTTCACTTTCTGTGCATTGATTGTAGAACCAGTTGTACATCATTTCTTCACTAAGTCCTAGGTCATTGATTTTGCAAGAACATTGGCACCAGGATATTTTGCTTTAAATTGTTCAGAAAACAAAATGAAATAACATGTGTTAACGCACTCCTCCACAATAAAAACATGTTGTTCAATTGAATGACTTACATTCAGACAGCTGCATCTGTCTCCTGGAGCATGGAAGATCACTGAACTCATATGCACATGCACAACAGTGTCGAGTAGTTTCCAGTGGTGAACTATAAAATGTAACTTTAAAACTGTAACCCAAACTTCCTTTGGGACAAGTTTTATGTGCCCCACTCTGTATATCTGATGGAAATAATTTGGAAATACCTTTTTATTTACATTCACAAATAGGAATGATTGTGAAAGTGATATAATATAGACCATGTTGAACACAAGATGAACAGATACAAAATGCTTGTTGATTACTTACTACGTACCACGTATATTCATGTGCAAATCAAAAATTTTAGAAGGAAGTGCTTTCTAAAAAAAGAGTGCATTGGCTTGTACATAAGTCAGTTAAAAAAAAGTACAAGGTTGTAGTGCCAAAAAACAGCTTGATATTTTTTTCATAAGTTTTCCTAATGAAATGCTCGTCTTTCATTCCTTATCTCTCTTTTCCTTGTACAAGCCAACAAAGTAAGCCTTTCGTTCTTTTCAAGCAAAATTTCAATTCAAAAACAGTACTTTCTCTGTTCTCTGTTGCCGTCTGTCATGCCAGTTTTGAATTTTAATTCTGTGTAACAAAAAGTGGGAAAATTCTAAAATTCTTGCTTCATTGATTGTTATAACCAGATAAAAAATGAAAAAACAACAACACGTATTTGAAATAAAATTTAAGTTCAAAAATTGGTACTTCATCTACCCATTGTGCTGTGAAAATAATTTCACAGGTCATGAAAATGGCTCGAGCTGTACCTGTTTTGAACTTTAATTTCTATTAAAAACAAAGGGAAACTGCCTGCTCCATTGATTGATATAGCAAAAAACAGAATGTAAAGATTGAGGGAAAATGCATTTTAATAGGAAAATTTGTGTAACACATGAAAACATACTTCTTCATTACTACCATTTCAATAAATTTACATTTTCTGAACTCATGAAATTTGGGCAAGCTTTTATATGGATACCCATGTTTCACCGAATTTCAGCTGTTAAATTAGGGTGTATGCAGTAAGTAAAAAAATGTAAAAAAATTACTTTTTGTGACAGTTGGGTAGGCAAATAACTAGCAAAACCTGGTGATTTAAATAATTTTGCATAATAACCAGATTTTTAAAATTTTTATTTCTTCAATTTATGTAAATGTTAATGATTTGTCTCAAGATGTACATATAGATACAAAACTGTGCCTGTAGTAATTGGCAATAATGTATAATTTTACAGTAGAGGATAAAGATTGATAATATGTCGAAGTATTGATCGCGTACTTCCCCAAATAGATTTCAGTTAGGTGAAAATTATTTGAAGAAAGGAAATGTCTGTCCACAGCTGGCTCACAATCGAATTGTAAGCCATGTTTCTTTTAAAAAGTTATAATGATATTAATCATCATCATCATTGTCAACCATTATCAATCCACTGCTGGATGTAGGTCTCCCCAAATTTCTTCCACAACTGTCTGTCTTTAGCCACTCTCCTCCATGTCACTCTGGCGTGCTTTCCAATTTCATCCACCCATCTTCCACATGGTCTTCTTTTGGGTCTTTTCCTATCTCTTGGAATTCAGTTTAAAATTTCGATTGTCCATTGGTGATCCCTTCTCTTGGCAATATGTCCCACCCATTGCCATTTCAGAGATTTTACTCTGATCACAATGTCTTCAACTCTTGTCATTTTCCTTATCCATGGGGTCCTCTTCTTATCTTTTCTGATTGCATCAAGCATGCATCTCTCCATGCTTCTTTCAGTTGTCTACAGTCTTTGTATATCTTTTTTAGTTAAGACCCATGTCTCTGCTCTGTACGTAAGCACTGGAAGGATGCATTGATTAAACATTTTTCTTTTAAGACATAATGGCATATTGCTCTTAAAAATTGTACTGTTTTTTCCAAAAGCTCTCCAGCCAGGTTTTATATGCCGATTATTTCTTCATCAATATGACCCTCGTTCAATATCTGCTGCCCAAGGTAAATGTAGGAATTGGTTATCTCCAGCTTTCCCCCATCATGCTAAATCTTCATTTCTTATAAAAGCATTGCACATCAGTTTTGTAATGATATTAATACTGTGATAGATATGATGCAAATACACACATAACAGATAAAAGTAAATATAGGATGGAACATGCATGTTACATTCAGAGGAACTAGAAATCACAGAAGCTTTCAAACCAACTTGTTTTTTGAGAACCTGTGTGCTTTGTATATGTGTAATACTGTGTATATACACATGTATGCTGAAAGTTTTCATTTGATTTAAAATTGTTGACACATCGTTTTTTTAATCTAATGTCACTATTACTATTATTCTTTCTAGCTATTCAGTTAGCTGCAGCAACTCAGGAAGGTGGAATCCAAGGTCTCCAAACACTCACCATGACAAATACAGGAAATAATGCTGCAGGCACTATTGTTCAGTATACACAGTCACAAGATGGACAATTTTTTGTTCCAGGTAATTTTAATTTATATTCATGTTTATGTTGAACAAGTAGTGATTTATCAAATTTTAGGTTTTATTCGAGTAAAATATTTTTCCTTGTACTGCTTTGTTGGATTTCTGTTCCTGTTCTTGCCAGATGACTCAGACTTAAAACAACGATTAATTGGAAATGAGAAGATCTAATGTGCCAGGCTGGCCAGCATGCTTGTAAAAAATTATTTCAAACAGTCTTTGAAATTTGTATAAGAAATTTTTTGGCTCAGATAGTTTGCTTATGTACGTACTTCATTGGAATTTCAGACCAGTTATGATTCATTACCATCCTCACTGAAGCATGCTTCATCAGAGGTATCATAGTTAGGGTATTTCCAGATTGCCCAAGCTAAGATGTATGACATGTATCTGGAGCCAACTTTATAAGGAACCACAAACCACACATTTGTATCCCCATGCTCAGCAAGACAAAAAAAAAAAAAAAAAACCCCAAAAAAACTGCAGAGATAGAAAGTGTGCAATACACATGTAACAAATAGATGAAGATAGTTGCATAAACTTGCTAGATACAAGTGCAAATGTGAATTAAAATTCCATTGGAATTTTAATTCACATTTCCACTTCTGTTGGTACCACAGTTTGCATCGGCAGCACATTTTGCAGTATTGCTAAACATCTAGCTGAGCGTAAAAATTTCTTATCCTGGAAGACCTGATTCTTCCTTGGTGTTATTGACTCTCTTGGATATTAATAACATAAACAGCCAGATCTGTCTGGAATGCTTGACGTCACAGCAAAGTCTGCATTGTTGTGTCATCAGATATTGATTAATTTGTGTGTGCTCTTGAGATGTCAGAGTGATTGCATGCTATATAATAACATGCGATCTAATGTCAAAGTTATCACATGCAATTTAAAAACCTTGGATTATCAATGATTCATTCTACTTATCCAGTCTACAAAATTCGAATTAAAATCTTAATATCACAGCAAGGTGAGCCTGTATATTAATTTAATTTAGCACAATTCAAATATTAATTTGTACACTTTAATTATTTTCTACTTTTTTAATGTAACTAGTTTTTGGAGTTTAGTGCTGATTGTATTATACATTTTGAAAATTATCAATCTATCTAAATGCTCTAACCTACAGTAAAAACTGAAATCTTGAGATGTCAAGGTGAGCGAAATTGCATCTAAAAACAGATGTCGCTCCAACAGCACATTGTCGATAATTTTGATAGTTCCGTTTTGTAATGCCAGAAGTTGCATTATTTTGTAGAAAAAGCTTCAGTATGAAGTTTCAAACTAACTTTCCATTGAAAAGGATAGTCTGAAACAAACCGTGAAGAGATAACAAGTATGCCAGAGAAAAAGTCATTTAATGCGAAAAATCAAAGCAAAAGTTATTGAGGTAAGATTACACAAAAACAACTGGACTACAAGGGAAATTGTTAAACAAAAAATATTTTACACAGAATGTTTATTTATCACAAGATCTTTTGAAAAACAGAAAGAAATAGCATATAATTTTTAGTTCTAACATGAATGAGTTCTTACTATATAAGTTTTTACTATATTTCCTTACAAAAAGCCGGCATCTATTAGATTTGTTTTCAATTTGCTTCAATTAAAAATTTCACCCCGTCTTGGGACAGAAAACATCCCCTATATATTGATATTTATTTAAAGCTTAAAAACAACCATCCTAGGATGGGCTGTCTGCTAGTTCTGGAAGAATACTACAGAAAACTGCTCTTTTACATTTTCAGGAGAGCATTGAAATAGCTACCTTTTCAAATTGCAATAATGATCCTTCTTTTATCACCATCATTTGGAAAGCTTTCTTATCATTTGGCAACAACCATAATGAAGTGCTTGAAAATCCAAATCTGACAATCAGTGTCACTCTGACTGTTTATAGCAGGGGTGGCCAGTCACAGGAGGCAAGGGAGGCCAGGCCTCCCCAATGATTCTCTCAGTAACGTATTTGTATAAAGCAGAAGAATAAATAACATTGAAGCAGAAAAACAAAAATGCAGTGTTGTAAAATACAACATTATTCAGTTACAAACAGCGCCGTTCACACAAGCACTTTCTTGGACTTTCATAGCTAACTACATACGATTAAGCTTTTGGAGAGAGGCCCATTTCTCCAGAGCCGCCGGCGTTACCATGGTCATCGTGTGGGAGCCAATCAGTGCACAGCATCCAATGGAAGCTTGCCGCTTCTATTAATAGGTCACAGGAGGCATGTTGCCAGCAAGTCTCAGTCCTGAAGTGGTGTCTTAGAAGTTTTCCTACAATACGCTGCATCGCATGGTGCGAGTGATTTTTTGTTACTTATACTGTCACAACAATGAATTTTGTGTGCAAGCTTTTGGATTTAGCTGTACAAAATCAATATAATGGATGGGAAAGGGGTATTTATAGTGTATCAGCGTGTAATACCGACATGATTACTTCTTTGTTAGAAGTTCCTTTCTCAAGAAGAAATGACATTGAAAGACATGCGATTATAAAACAAGGAACACCTCTTCCCAAGTTTTCTCTTATGCAAAAAAGCAAAGGCAAAAACAGAACATTCCAGTCTTCATAGTACAATCAACATAAATGGTTATGCAGTAGCATAATGAAGGCGAATTTATTCTGCTGGCCTTGTTGGCTATTAAGCTTGAATAAAAGTGTATGGTCTTCTGAAGGATAGGATGTTTTAAAACACTTATTTAGGGCAGTGGTTAGACATGCATCCAGTAAAGATCATTTGAATTCTTACGTGCCCCAGGGTTTGAACCCATAATTCGCCACTGGTTTATAGGTGATCAAGATTCAAGCCAGGTTGAAAGTTTACTGTGCTTTCCAATTTTTCTTAACATTATTAGAGTTTTCCCAGCTACCATCAAAAATCACAGACTGGGGCTTGAACCCCACTGAAAACGTTCACCTCTCACATTGCACACAGCATACATTATCCAATTACACCTATGCCAGTGGTAATTCACATGTAGTCCTCATAACATTTAATTCAAAACATTGAAATTTCTTGGTCTATAATGCCACCTTTTTTGTCTATCATAACATGTGGATGAATCATCAGCACAAATTGTTCTGACATACTTTATACTTCTTTACTATTAATGGCACTGAAGTAAGCATAATGTTTGATTGGGTTTTAAAATGATTTTGTACTTCAAAATATGATAAATATAAGGGATTTTTAAATTGCACATTATAAGGCATTCACATTCAAAGGGAGGCTACTGTGGTTTTAATTGCTTGTGTTGTGCCTTTTTGTGAAGAATTATTTAAAATGTGGAAAGGGAGAAAGTACAGTCCGACAAAGTGTTGGCTTTTGTTTTGTTTGAAATGTTGAAATGAATTGATAAATAGTTGCAGGAACCAGTTTTTCTGGTTTTACATATTTAGAAGAATTTACCAAAGTACTACTGACAGGAAAAAAAAAGATACAGTGGCCACTCCTATGACTTGCCATGTCTCTCATGTTATCACTAAAATGAAGAAATGCTTTCAAGATGGTGAATTGATTAAATTAGCATTTTTAGCAGATGCATTATTTGGTAATTTCAAAAGTAAAGCTGATATTTGCAATAAAAACCATACAGGTTTCTGTTAAATTAGTGCTGAGACAAGTTGTGGTTATGTCTATTGATGTTGTTTCACAGCTGACAAAAAAAAAAAAGAAAAAGACTTGGATTCTTGCTGTTATTTTTCACTTCAGCTCAATGATTGATTAGATGTGGGTAAACATCACAATCAGTTGCATTTGGTTGCATGGTGTTCAGTGATTTTTCTGTTAAGGAAGAGTGTTTGAAAAATTTTCCCATTGAATAGACCTACCAGAGGTGAAGAGTGAGGGCATTTATTTATTCAGATTTCAAAAAATTCCTTTCTTCTCAGAAAGCTGCACTATATAAGCTTGTTAGTATAACAAATGATGATACTTCAGTTTTAACTGGTATCAAAAATGGATTTATTGTGCTCTGTTAAAGGATGACTGTTTCCTGCTATTTATTTCATACCACTGTATTCTTTGCCAGCAAGTACTTTGTCCAAATTTAAAAACAATTGTAAGGTTATGAAGCTTGTGAAAATTGTCAGCCATATACTTCAAAGGGCATTGTTCAAATCTTTTACAGGTGAACTAAATTGTGAGTATGGAGATCTGGTGCTACATGCAGCAAGGTATACTGGCTGTACAAGGAAAAGTTCATTTCAGTGAGCTGTTGCCAACCATCATCTTGTTTTTGAAACAATGCAATGAACTCGAAGCTGGTGACTGTTTGCAGGATTTTGCATTTCTGGTTGACATAAAGAAAAACTGAATGAAGTGAATCTGCTTCTCAGGCCACGAATAAGGATTTTAGACAGATTGTATTGGACATTCACCATTTTCCCATAAACTTCAATTCTGGAGAAAAAACCTCAGTCAAGATGTGAAGCATTTTCCTTGTTTGAATGCAAAACTGAACAAGAAAGATGACACCGAATTTTCAGATGTAATAAGCACGTCTTTTGAATCCATTCTGACATGAATTAAATTTATTAGAGCTATTCAAAGTCAACAGAACCAGTTTGGAAAACAATCCACTGGTTCCAACAATCAATAAAGCATCCAGAAATAAAAACATCTACTTAGTTACATCAGCGGCTAAAAAGCATGTTATGAAAATTAACAAATGGCAAACAAGAAGTTTCTCATACTACAAGGAAGGTAGAAGGTACCTGAGACAAAGAGATTTTCAAATCGAGCAGTTAAAAGGAGAAATATGGAAGAAAACGTGATATAAGTCTACGTCTGCTAGCAGAAAATTTTGCATAATGGAAAAGTTGAAAATAGGCGAAAATTATTCTTCATGGGAAGAGCTATAGTAAGGGAAAAGAACTTTTCAAATACGTCTCCTGGCAACAGATATAGAAAAAAAAAAAAATGTTTTGTCCTCTGCTCGGCTAGCGGGAAATCTTTGTGTTATTTAAAGACTATAATGCTCCACATCTGTGTTATAGCAAATGGCATACAGTAAAGAAGAAATTTCTCAATAGCATTTTTAGAAGCAGCAATACAGCTGCAAACTGAAGTGCACAAACACCACCTACCGACAGAACTGTGAACAACAAAATTTCTCAAATGGTAGCCTAAAATGTTCTACAAGGTAAATGGCATCCGGTATTAGAATATATTTTTAAATCGCACATGTAAAAGCAGGGATATTGAGAAAAACAGAATAAGCTTTTTGCACACCTAGCTGGGAAATTGTGCACCATTTTGGAAAGAAAATACAGAGAGAGAGAGAGAGAGAGAGAGAGAGAGAGAGAGAGAGAGAGAGAGAGAGAGAGAGAGAGAGAGTTTGCATAGTCAGTAGTATCTAACTGAAGAAAGAAGTTTTTCAGTGGGGTTTTTAGTCCCGCAGATATTGCTGTAAACGGAAACGTGGACTTAACGCCCTCTGGTGGCAGACTTTTGTGCTAAAAAAACTTTGAAATTATGTGAGAAACATTTCCCCACGGAAACACTCTCTAACAAGGGAAGAATTTTTCAAATCAAACTCTTAGAAGCAGAGATATGGACTAAAATATGATATGCGTTTACATCCCCTGGTGGAAAAATCATGCATTATTTTAAAAAGAAAGTATTCTCAAAACATTTTTCGATGTGAGCAGTATCAGTCCATGAAAGATTTTTTTCAAACGAGTTTTCAGGAGACTCAGATTTTGCTGCAAATACATCAGATGCAGAAATTAATACCTACGCCGCCTGGTAGCCAAATCATTCTCATAGCTGCCAAGTTGTACGAATCATCCGTACAATGTACGAATTTTGACCGTATTGTACGATTGTACGGAATACTTGATAAATGTACGAATTTTCCTGAAAATGTTAAAAAGTAAAAATAACATGTAATTTCTGTGAGTGTGTGAAAGTTTTATGCATGAAAAATGTTACTCATCCAACGGGATCATATTGCTGCATATAAGTACTGCTAAGAGTCTGAACAATGCTGCGCTGAGAAACCAAACACACCCCATGCAAAAGGGAGTTGATTTGCGTCATGAAATCACATGACCAAGTGGAGAAAACCGTGACCATAGTGATTCACCACCAGTATGTGGGGATTGGCGTCGCAAAGTTTGTTTCATGTTTTATGGATGAAGCACGTGCAGTGACTTGATGTTGATACTGGAATATTGTCGGGTAAAATGTCAAACAAGCAGTATTTACAAATTTTTTTAGATTCTTACACGAATAAATTCCCATTCATTGTGAAGTTGCGGAAAGGTGATAATTTTGCTTTTCGTTCGGTCTGTAGTTGCGATTTGAACATTTCCCATGGAGGCATCAGTGGTGTTAAAGTGCATATTAAATCGAAAAAACATCTTTATTTTGCAGCATGTATCAAAAGGAACTCTAATATTGAAGCATTTATCAATAGGGCTAATGATAATAGTGAATTCGATGATATAAATGCTGAATGCCTTTTTACTGCTTTTATCATCGAACATAATTTACCTATTGCAGTTTCTGACCACGCAGGTCCTTTATTCCGAGCAATGTTCCCGAAATGTGAAGTTGCCAAAAGGTATGGCAGTGCAAGAACAAAAACTTCTGCTATTATTGCAGAAATGTCTTCTAAAAATTCAGAATCTCTATTGAGTTTATTGAGAAACACTCCATTTGCAATTGCAGTAGATGGAAGTAATGGCAGTGATTCGCAACTTTACCCAGTCATTGTTAGTTTTTATAATGCCAATGCATATAAAGTTGACTACTCTCTGCTTGCTGTGCCAGCTTTGGCAGGTGATTCAACAGGAAAGAACATTGGCAAACTTCTTTTAGACACTTTGGAATCTGGAAATATACCAGTTAAAAATTGCATTGCACTAAGTGCAGATAATGCACTTGTAATGGTTGGCTCAAAAAATGGTGTTGCTGCAGTTCTAAAAAATGCACAAAAGGATCTGGTGGTAATTGGCTGTCCTTGCCACTTAATTAACTTGGCTGCTAAAAAGGGGGCTGCTAGCTTTCCAGTATCTGTTGATGAAATTTTGGTTGACATTTTTTATTACTTGAAGTCAAGTAGTAAAAGAAAAACACAGTTGAAGCAGTTTTAAATGTTGTATGGTGTTGAAGTAAAAAAAGTACTGAAACATGTATGCACAAGATGGCTTTCTCTGGGAAAATGTCTGAAAAGATTATTAGAGCAGTGGGATCCACTGGTTAGTTTTCTTAAAGAGCAAATGAAAGACGCCAGAGCAAAAGAAAATAAACATAAATCCCTGGATAGTCACCACATACCCATTGACATTCTAAAGTCCAAATCCAAAGACTGTGTAGAAGACATGAGTCTGAGTGTGCCTATGAATAAAAAATCTATGCCTGCATAAAACATTGAAATCAAGAAAAGGGAAATCTCTACATGATCTGTTTCTGATGTACCACCAGCAGAGAAAATAAAGAAAAATGCCCAAGGTGTAAAAACCTTTAAGTGTGGCCCCAATAAAGATATTCCAGTGTCACAAGCAGTTGGAGTATCTAGAGGTGTGGGCAAGTCTGTGAAGTCTGAAACTATTTTAACTCGAGCAGAAAGGATATTTATGTTCCTTTCATCAGACATTAATAAGGCATATTGTCTTTTTCTGGATTTTGTGATACCCGCTTCTGAAAGTACAAATGTAAATTTGCAGTCAACAACTCCTAAAATCCACATCTTAAGATCACTGTTAATGGGCATGTTCAAAGATCTACTTGTTAAATTCATTAAACCACAGATTATTAAAAAATGTTCATTGTTGAAAATCAGATATAGTGACAAATGTAATCAAAAGGGTGATTCTGAATTGTTGATAGGTAATGCTGCATCTAAGGTAATTCATTTTTTAAAGGCTTTAGAAAAATCAACATTTTACTCTGCTGTAAGAATATATTTTATCACTTGCTGTGACTACATTCTGCACAAATTCCCCTTCAATGATGAGTTTCTGAAACATGCACAGGTTGCTAACATTTCTTCTTTTGAAAACCAGGTGTTCACAGATGTTAAGTATTTTATTAATAAATTTCCCATAATGTTGCCTATTAAGGATGGAGAGAGCCAAAAGGAAGCAATAGACAAGCTCCAGTCTGAATTTTGTGCCCTTCAGATAGATGTTTTGCTTGCAAATATTGTTAACGAAGAAAGAATTGATACGAAGTAGGCCCTTTTAAGTGAATTAAAGGCACTGGATGAAGGATTTGAAATATAACAGACTAGCAACAGTTATTCTATCTATCCTAACCATTCCTCATGGAAATGCAGAATGTGAACGGATTTTTAGTCAAGTTAAAAAAACAAGGATACAGTTCCACAATTCATTGTCAGACTCCAACTTGCAGAATTTATTGATTGTGAAAAGTATGCAAAAAGGAAACTGCTATGAGCAAAAGTATGATAAAACATTCCTAAAAAAGGCAAAGTCTGCTGCATCTAACTTCCTGATGCACTAGCAGCCAAGTGTAGCTGTAATTCAATAATGAATATGATGCTGCAATGAAAAGTATATAAATTCATTTAAAAATTGTGTGAAAATTTTGATATTCCAGAATTCATTGATTGTATCTCATAACAAAAAAAAGTTACTTGTATATAAAATTATGCCTTAGGTTCCAAAACACTATGCCCTAGATTCCCAGGCTATTTAAATTATTGGCCTGTGCGAAAAGGAAAAAAAGGTGCCCAGTCAGGCATCTAAATGAATTATTAAAAAAAAACATTGTGGATTTGTTTTTATTTTTTTATTTTGTAAATATGTTCTTAAGCTGATAAAATGTGTAAAGAGAAATATGAAGTGTTTGAATAGCAATCAAAATAGTTAAAAAACTTCAATACCTTGGAATCTCCACATAAGACGTTTTCATCATATGTTCCAAATGAATAGTAGGAATATTCTGTGTGATGCAAATTCCATTTGAACAAGAGAAAAAAAAGGGTAAAGAATATTCTCATTTATGCTTTCCTACTTCAACTACTGTATGTTTGTGATTATTTCATTTACCTAGAAAACAGGAAATATTTTGATTTTATGAATGTGCTAATACCAATGGCATTTATTTCAAATACCATTTCAGCACCATTTATTAAAAAGCTTCTAGATAAGCTACTGTGCATAGAAATAAATTTTTGGTGTAGGTACTTAAAATATTATAGCAGAAAATTCAGAATGCCCTTTTACAGCTTTTAGTTTTAAACATAATTTACCTATTCAGTAGGTAAATACTGTACTAATTTTAACGTTAAGAATTATATTAATTTGTACTCATTTTAATGAAGAATTGTACTAATTTCAATATTTGTAAGTTGGCAGGTATGCATTCTTTATCAAATATTTGAAATTATATGCAAAGCACTTCCTATCAGTAGCTGTATCTGGTGCAGAAAGAATTTTTCAATTCGGAGTTTTAGAAGCAGAGATATCGAGGAAAATGCAATTTACCTTTACGCCCCCTAGCGAAAAGTCTACGCATTACTTGAAAATTTTGAAATTACATGAGAAACATTTTGCACCAGAAACGCTAACTAACAAAGCAGGAATTTTTCAAATCTGACTTTTAAATCAGAGATATTGGTAGAAATAAGATGCACATGTATGCCCCCTGGCAGAGAAGCCCTGCATTGTTTTAAAAAGAAAATATTCTCAAATGTTTATCAACATGAGCGATATTGGTCCAGGAAAGAATTTTTTATCGAGCTTTTAGAAGCTCAAGAAGCAGAGGTTTCAGGGAAAGCACAATTTACCTTTACTTCCCCAGGAAAAAGTCAATGAATTACTTGAAAGTTTTGAAATTATATGAAAACATGTCACAGCAGGAACTCTATCCAACAAAAAATAATTTTTTCAAATTGGACCATTAGAAGCAGAGATATTGACAAAAATAAGATGTACGCCTATGCCCCCTGGAGGAAAAACTATGTATTATTTTAAGAAGAAAATATTCCGAAAAGGTTTGTCAATGTGAGAAGTATCAGTCCACAAAATAATTATTTCAATTGAGATTTTAGAAGCTCAGATTTTGTTGCAAGTATTAGGGGGGGGGGGATGAAAGTAATGTCATTTTGGGGGGAGGTAAGTTTGGGGAGAAGTTGTGAGGTGTTTATGTATGTTCAAGGTAAAATCAGTGTATGTACAAGTGAATGAACTATTTGCCTTTAACTTATGTAGGTGTTTTTGGCTTCCAGATTTGCAGAACAAAATGAGTGACATTAAAACCGAGGAGAGCCATGTATGTTATTGTAGGCTGTATGAATTTCACAAGAGGAACAATGCAACCGTGGCCACCGATAACATTGGCACTGTTTATCCGAATGTGTTAAATGTTTGCATGTGCCAGCGTTGGTTGGCCCAATTCCGGTTGGGCAATTTTGACCTCTCTGATGCCTTTCATGCAGGAATGTCCATGGAGATGGACAATGACCTACAGCGTGCAGCCATTGAGGCAGATCCTCGTGAAACCATTGATGAATTATCCCAACATCTTAATGCATCATGGTCTACTGTTCAAGAGCACCTGCAACAAATAGGGAAGGTCTATAGACAAGGAGTTTGGGTCCCACACCAACTTTCACCTGACAACAAAGCCCAGCATTCTACCATCTGCAATCTTAGCTCAGCTGACAGGAAAAAGATCCACTTCTTCATCGAATTGTCACTGGAGATGAAAAGTGGGTTCTTTACGTGAACAACAAACACAAAACCCAAAGGCTTTCTCCAGGTCAGATACCAATTCCTACGCCAAAGCCAGGCCTACACCCCAAAAAGGTTTTGCTCTGTGTTTGTGGATTACCACTGGCATAGCTCACTTTGAACTCTTGGAACCCGGACAGACCGTAACGGCAGACCTCTATTGGCAACAACTGGGCCATTTGTAGTAAGCTCTTATTGTAAAACATCCAGCACTGGTCAACAGAAAAGGTGTCATCCTCCAGCATGACAACACGAAACCTCACACGGTGAGACAGACCCAGCAGGCAATCAGATATTTTGGCTGGGAAGTTCTGCCCCATCCCCCTTATTCCCCTGACATTGCACCACCTGATTACCATTTTTTCAGATCTTTGCAGCACTTTCTTAATGGGAAAAGATTCCATAATATTGACGATGTCAAAACGGGGCTCTCGGGCTTTGCATGACAGCCAACGTCTTCCTATAAAGATGCCATTCAAAGTTTGGTTTCACAATAGGCAAGTGTAATCGATAATGATGGTGATTGTATAATTGATTAAGAAATAAATTTCTTCTGTTACAAACAGTGTTTCTCTTTTTTTCCAAAAACATACAATACATCAGAAGCAGAAATAAACACTTAAGCCCCCTGGTGGTCAAACCATTTTATACCAAAATTTAGAAATTATATGCAAAATATTTCCCACCAGGAGCTGTATCCGCTGCAGTAATAATTTTTCAAATCAGAGATTTAGAAACGGAGATATCAGGGGAAACGCAATTTACTTTTACACCACCTAACGGAGAATCTTATGTGTAACTAGAGAAATTGTCTATACCTAAAATAATCTTCGACATGAATGGAATCAAAAGGTAAAATAATTTTTTGAATTGGATGTTTAGAAGCAAATATATGAAATAAAATTGATTTTGAATTCGATATCATCTGCATTTACGCCCTCTAGCGGCAAAATTGTGCATCGAGAAAAACAAAACGAAATGAAGGATCATCATTCGCGCATTTCAAGCTTCCTAATGCAAACAGAATTTTTCAATTTGGACTATTAGTTGTAGAACTATCAAGTCTACAGACAGATGGACGGACAGACGGGTAACATAAGCACAAACTTTTTTACAAAAGACATGCTAAAAATGAGAATCCTGTATTCTACTTGAGTGAAAATCAAGAAATACAAAAAGAGTTTCAACAGTGGTTTGGTGATTTCTAAAAAACTGAATTTCTTACTCAGTTTGCTTCATTCTCTTTTATGGACCTTAAAATTAAAAAATTATCCAGCTCTGTTGAACACTACTATATGGAAGACGGCCCATCATCAGAAATGAAGCGAGTAGCGCTTAAAAATGACTTTATGTTGGGAGGTGTTGCTTTGCTCTGCTTGACTTACCTGTGTAAGTCATACTTTTCAGCAGTGAAAATAGCGAAAGGCAAGTATGAAAATACGTTCATAGATGACAGTTTTTGATGATGTCATTTGAGTGGAAGTACCAAGCTTCACCCTTTAAAAAAGAAAAAAGTGAATAAAAGTGAGTGCCAACATTCTCACTTAGCAATTCTTTTTTTCTTTTAATTTATAACCTTTGTATCTCAGAATTACAATGACAAGTCTTCACAGTTTTAATATTTGCATTTTAAATTGTTTAGAACTGTCCCCTACCATGTTTGCATACTTCCTTACCCTGCTGCAAGATTTGCAACCCCATCTCTGTTCAGTCCAGAAAATATAATTTGCAAATTGTTATGTGGAAGTAGTGATGTGTTGATCATATGACTAATATTTGCTCCATATTGAGGAAATTGTGAAACTAAACATTTTCATCATATGATGAGCAGATTGTTCAGCAAAAAAATTTATTGGTAAAAGAGAATGTGCATGCATGTGTCAGTGGTTGCCATTTCAAAATTTGGCTGATAGTTTTTCATTGTTGTCTATGTAAATCTACATAATGGCCAGTTTCAAGTCAGAATTCCAAATGGGGCATGCTGAAAAGCAAAACTGATTACTAGGCAATATTATTCCCACAGTAATTGGAGATGCAGCTGAGAACATGTATGTGACTTTGAACATGTGTGCATGCTTGAAAAAGTTCCTTTCACATTTATCAGGTCTTTCTGAAAGTGCAGTCATTTTTTGAGTAAAAGATTGACTTACCATGTGAGAGACATTTGTTAAGCTTTTAATCTCCAATATTGCAGTGTGCCATCTTTGTGCTCCTCTTGCAGTGTGCCATCTTTGTGCTCCTCTTGGTGGCACTTTGATGGCACGATGGCCATAAATGAGGCTGGGCCAAAAGCACACAGGAGGTTACCATGATCTTTATGGTGAGTGATTATTCCTCATGGTTTTTTCATCTCCAATATGATGTTACTTTCCACTACTCTTTGCCATTTGTCAGGGAGCCTGTTGTTTCCCATGGCGTAAAACTCTCAGGGCTTGGAGTTGAAGTATTCCCTTAGTGCCATGTGAACCTCTTCATCATTTTGAAATATTTTCTCAGTGAGTATTTTTTGAACAGAATGAAACTAATAAAATCAGATGATGTAAATCTGGTGAATATGGGGGATGTGATAAAACTTCCCATCCGTTTCGCTACAATAACAACAAATTAGAAATTTTCTTTGTATAATGGCAAACCTCTGTTTGAGTCTTCAAGGACACATGCAAGATGCTTAGAATGGTGGAAAGGTAAGTTTATGTAAGCACACCATCTTTGTGCTCCTCTTGGTGGCACTTTGATGGCACGATGGCCATAAATGAGGCTGGGCCAAAAGCACACAGGGCCACGATCCTTCAAAAGTGTGGACATTTTCAATTAAATAAACCGTGCCTGTTTTAAGTGAATAAGTTTTAAAGAAAAACTTTACAAACTCCAAAATGTTATAAAGCAGAGACAAAATTACTGGGCAAAAACACTAGTATGGCATGAATTCGATGCTCATTGTGCAAAATTTTTTTGGTATCTCTTATTGAAAGAATTTACTTCTGGCATTAAGAATCAAAATTTCATCTTGCATCGCTACAATAACAACAAATTAGAAATTTTCTTTGTATAATGGCAAACCTCTGTTTGAGTCTGTAAACACCATCCACCCAGTCTGGAACATAAGTTTATTTCTTCGAATAACACACATTGATGAAAGCATAGAATACATCTCACTCTAAATTTTTTGATGAATATCTATTTTTTCCCCAAAGCACACTGCAACAGCTCTTTGTAATTAGATAATCTACAGTTCAGAACATCAAAATAGTCATTTACTAATTCTATAAAATTATAATTTTATTTTATTTTATTTTATTTTATTTTTTTCAGGAAAACAAATCTGTAGCTTTGCTTATGCTGTTATATAGCATCTGGGCATAAATCTTTATTTCACATTGCTTATGTTTGTGTGAATCCATTTTATTTTATGAGACAACCTTAATTCTGAGCTATTACATTCCCGCAAAAGGTCAAATATCTGCTTTGTGATGGTTGTTCCTCTCTGCAAATGTCGTATTACATGGCCTAATATGCAGTTTCAAATAAGTTTTCTTCAAATTGTAATTGTTACAAAGCATGACAGCACATCCAAGCATTTTTGTATGTTACACAAAAACTACATGAAGAAACACATTGTGAACAAAGAGGGCAAAGCACATCTAAAATTGACAATGAAATGCACCGAGTAATTGACACTACACCATAAGCTATTGTGCAGCCTTGATTTTCCTCCAGTGATCGTGTATGGCTGTTGTCATGTCATACCTCAGCTCATGGGGAGCAGCATGCTCGCAGCAGGGAAACAGGTGATTGGGCATATCTTATTCCTTCTAAATACCTCGGACACATGTGGCCTGGTGTTATGCAACAGAACTACACCATTTCTGTTGGCCAGCACAGGACACTCCTTTGATTGCTGCTTCCTAATCTGGGAGCTGCTGAGAGTACCTACTGCAGTGATGGTTTCCCCAGATAACAAGACCTCATAATGAATGGGGCCTTCCCTGTCCTACCAGATGTTCAAGATGTGCTTCTGTTGATGAATATTCAATTTTTGGGTGCTTGGAATGGATTGTTCGGATATAAACTGTTTTCCTCCCAGAGTTACTGTAACATACCAATTTTTCATCTCCAGTATACAACCTATACAAAAACAGGTTGTTTTCATACTACATGAGAAGGGAAAAACAAACATGCAGACAGTCCATTAGGTTTATTTTGGTCAACTTGTGTGGTAGCCATCTTGCATACTTTAACACAAATTCCAGCTTATGGATGTGTGAAATGGGAAACATCATACTTGTCTCCCAATCCTACTGACATTAGGTCAGGGTTTTATTCCATTTCCAAGGCCTTCCTGACTGACAGTCATCTCGCAAGTCAAAATCCCTGTTTTTAAATTTCACAAACCATCTTTACACTGAACGTACTGTAGTGGCATCTGGCACAAAAATCTTACACAGATGTTCAGCTGCAATTTCAGTAAAAACCTTCCTGACGGACACTCCTGAATAGTAGACACCTTCATACACTGCCGGACAATTGCTAAGGACGGATGACAATAGCAACGACAGCAACTATAAAATGGAAGGCACGAAAATGTGGAAATTAGCATAAGTGCGGTATACAGTAAGACGTGTTGTGCGTATGCAAATTTTGGATTGCCGAACTTGTTCGTGACGTCATAGCGCTGATAAGAGATATAAAGGATTTGACGCATATTGACCGTTGTTGTTCAAACGCAAAGTTGAAAGGGAAAGAATCACTTGACGAACTTGCAATTTTCAGTATGTCTTCCAGACATTACCTAGATGATTTTACGCGTGGCCGTATTATTGGCAAGATTGAAGAAGGGCGAAAAATAACAGATGTTGCCAGGGAGTTTGACGTCAGCCACAGTGTTGTTTCAAGGCTTTGGAAATCATTTCAAACAAATGGAGAGTGTAGCAAACGTCACGGGGAGGTCGTGTTCGCAGTACGACACCTGCAGAAGATCGGTACATAGTGCTATCAACAAAAAGACACCGGCACAGCACAGCTAGTGAGGTAGCAAATCAGTTTATGGCTGCTACTGGCAAGCGAATCTCCCAAAAAACTGTCGCCAGACGTTTGCATGAAGGAGGACTATACGCCCGCCGTCCTGTTGTGTGCATCCCATTGTCCAGACGTCACCGTACCACCCGTTTGCAATTGTGCCATCAACATCACAATTGGACTGATAACGACTGGTCTGCTGTCCTCTTCTCAGATGAGAGTAGATACAGTCTATCGTCTGATTGTCGACGACAACTGATCTGGCGTGATAGTGGTACTGCATATTGTCCAGCAAACATACAGGAAAGGGACCGATATCCGACATGTAGTGTCATGGTATGGGCTGGCATCATGATCAATGGCCGTACATCCCTCTATGTTCTTCCAACTGGGACTATGACTGGCCAACGATACATTAATGATGTTCTGCTACCTCATGTTCGCATGTTCTGTGGTGCTGTCGGTGATAGATTCATTTTCATGGACGACAACGCAACATGTCATCGAACAGTCGCTGTCCAGGAGTGTCTTGAGAGCGAGGATATTCAATGCCTCATATGGCCAGCACGTTCTCCAGATCTGAATCCCATTGAAAATGTGTGGGATGCTTTGGGGAGGAGTCTTGCTGGTCGCCAACGCCCTCCAATAAACAAGGACACCCTCATCCGTGCAATGAATGAGGAATGGGATAAATTACCCAACAGCTGCTTGATAATGTTGTGCAAAGAATGACACGATGTGTGGAATCTTGCATCGCCCTCCATGGTGGCCATATCCCGTATTGACATCTTACGCCGGAACGCCTGCGGACGGTAATTGCATTTTTTTCACGTTTACGTATTCTGCACAAAATGGCCTGTTTGTCCCTTGAACACGTTCCAAAGCCTTCTGGATTTCAGAGCACAATAAATTGTCTTTGTAATGTCCTGGCATTCTGACATTATTTTATTTCACTTGGCATCCAACCACAGTTACTTTTTTTATGCGCTATATAGCCGTTTATGATCCGTCCTTAGCAATTGTCCAGCAGTGTATTTAGTGGACAATTTTGTGATCCCCAGTCCCAAGGTATATATGATTCTGTATATTTATCTCCAAATAGTAGACCTTATGAATAATGAACAGTGATCTTGGTCATAAAAAGTTAAAAATGCAAATGTTCAATGGCAAAAATCTAAATTTTTACCACAAAGAATTTGTTTAGTTTCTTTGGATGAAAGCAGGATGACTTTTTGTCTTGTAGATATCCATTACAAATGTACTGGGTATATGGTTTCAGTAGGACTGACTTTTTCTGAGAATTGGACAAAACAGCTGCCTTTGATTCTCACACTGATCCAAATAGAAGCCTATTTTGGAACCCCTTTGCTGCATTCCAAAGGAGAATAAATCCACTGCTCTAAACCCCAGTCTTCTTCAACACTAGCAAGCTACTCCCAATAGGGCCCACAGTTCATTTTGTGACCAAATTTGTTCCCCTTCTGTGGAGGGACCAACATGATACCTTAAATGTGAAGGGTAAATGTAGTTGACCACCCCTTGCTTAAAGTGAACCAGTTCACTATCTCATTTTGTTGTTAATTGTTAACTATTCTTTCAATTTAACAGTGGCTTTTTAAATGAGCAGATTCTTACCAAATGCTTCAAAGTAGGCAAAATGCAAGTAAGTGCTTTTGAGAAAGAAGGGGGAAATCGAACTGGATCATCAACACCAACAGAAACAGCAAGAATGTTAAAGTTTGCAAAATTGATCATGGTGCAATTGATTCTGTGGTTTTCAATTGGTTTAATTCAGATCAATCAAAGAAGATTAAATGCTAAATGTTGTCTGATACAAGAGCAGGAATTAAAATCAGGCTGTAACGTAGCTAATTGATATTATGTATTGTGCAGCATGCATCGAAATATGAACATTGTATGTCTTGTATTTTAAGATAAAAATACTGTGCATGTACTGTACTTTAAAATACAGATACTGTACATGTACTGTATTGTTCCTCACTTGTTCAGCAATAGCAAAAAAATTACATTTATTCAAAAAAAGATCATTTTAAGTATATATTAGACATGCGTGTTTAGTATGTATTTTTTCATACTGTGAGTCCAGGTGGGGCCTTAGAAGTCAAAGTCATGAATAGTGGAGAAATCTTAAGGTTTCAGGACTTCTTTGTTGTGTGGTTTTATACTTAAAGTAGGGTTGACTTAGCCAAGAGAGTACAATGATTTTTTTCCTATAGGACTGCAGCAAGTATGTTTCCTGCAAGGTTTCCATGAAAAAAAGGCATAACTTTCTGCCACATCTAAAACATTGAAAGATGCAAAACAATTTCCCTCATTTGTGCATTGTTATTATATCAGTGGTCTAATTTTTTTTTTTTTTTTTTCACTAATGGACATACATCGCTCTCCGCCTCATCATGCATGCAGTGCTTCACTACGAGTTTCAAGTTGAGTAAATTATTTGCTTATGGTTCATAAAGTCAAACTCATTCTCTTAACATTCTTCTGAAAGAGGAAATTTATTGCTATAGCTAGAGCTGTGGGAAAAAGAAACAGAAAGGGAAAGAAAATAAATATTTTAGTGCCTAGTGGAAAGATTATAAACATAGTTTGTAAAGAAGTATTATGAATTTATAAGTGATAATTTTTTTCCATATTCAGTTATTCCAAAGATATTAATACTACACTACTAACATATATTAATTTACACTGGTGGAGCACATGACAGAACAAAACATTTTTTGTGATTAGGCATTCAGCAGGTATAGTACTCACAGCACAATCATTGACTGTAGTAAAAATCAGAGTATACCAACAGAATGTCATGCCCAGATAGTGCTGGGTATGGTTCAGTTAGTGTGTATATCATCATCATCATTGTCAACCATTATCAATCCACTGCTGGACAAAGGTCTCCCCAAGTTTCCTCCACAGCGGTCTGTCTTGTGCCAGTCTCCTCCATGCCACCCCTGCATACTTTCGAATTTCATCCACCCATCTTCCATGTGGTCTTCTTCTGGGTCTTTTCCTGTCCCTTGGAATCCAATCTAAAATTTCGGCTGTCCATCGATGATCTGTCCTTCTGGCAGTATGTCCAGCCCATTGCTATTTCAGGGATTTAACTCTGATCATGATGTCTTCAACTCTTGTCATTTTTCGGATCCACGAGTTCCTCTTCTTATCTCTCCTGGTTACACCAAGTATGCACCTCTCCATGCTCCTTTGAGTTGTCTGCAGCCTTTGTATGTCTCTTTTAGTTAAGGTCCACGTCTCTGCACCATACGCAAGCACTGGAAGGATGCATTGATCAAACACTTCTTTTAAGACATAATGGCATATTGCTCTTGAAAATTATGCTGTTTCTTCCAAAAGCTCTCCAGGCAAGTTTTGTACGCCAATTAATTTCTTCATCAATGTGACCCTCACTTGATATCTGCTGTCCAAGATAAACGTACGTGTCTGTTATCTCCAGCTTTTCTCCATCAATCGATAAATCTTCATTTCTTGTAAAAGCATTGAACATCACTTTTGTCTTCTGAAAGTTCATTTTTAATCCCACTTCTTTACTCTTGTCAGCAAGTTCCTGGATCATACTCTGCAGCTCTGATGGGGTAGTTGCAAAAATGACTACGTTATCAGCAAAACAAAGGTGGGTTAGATAATCTCCATTAATCTTTATGCCTTTATTTTCCCAGTTCAGTGATTGAAAGACATTTTCCAATGTGGCATTAAAGAGCTTCGGAGATATGGTGTCACCTTGTCTCACTCCCTTTCCAATTTTTATGTGTGTTGTATTTTCAAACAGCCGAATCTTTGCACTTGCATTTTCATAGATGTTATCAATAATATTAATGTATGCATCTTCAATACCGCAGGTTTTCAGAGCCATTGTAACTGCTGATGGTTTCACCGAATCAAAGGCTTTTTCGTAATCGATAAAAGCCATGCACAATGAAAGTTCAGATTCCCTCGCTCTTTCAATTAGTTCTCTCAGTACGTGGATATGATCTATTGTGCTGTAGCCACTCCTGAATCCAGCTTGTTCTCTCGGTTGAGCCATGTCCAGTGTTACCTTCAAGCGGTGTGAAAGAACTTTAGTGAAGATTTTATAAACTACTGATAGGAGGCTGATAGGTCTGTAGTTTCCGAGATTCTCAATGTCACCTTAATTATGTAGCAGGATCATTGTAGCGGTGTTCCAATCCTCAGGAATCTTTCCTTCATTAAGGCATCGAGTGAAAATTTGGGCGAGTACTGTTTCCATTTCTCCACTTGCTTCTTGTATGATGTCTACAGTAATTCCATCTTCTCCTGGAGCTTTTCCCCGCTTCATGTTCTTGATTGCATGTGCAACTTCTGCTGGAAGGACTGGAGGAACTCTGGTACTGGTATCTTTCATGATGTCTGGAGTGCATGTATCATCCCTTTCATATAATTTGGAGTAGAAATCTTTCACTCTTGTCAAAATTTCGCCTCTATTTCTTGTTACAGAACCATCTTCTTTTCTCAGTGCCATAATCTGTTTTCTTCCCTTACTGAGATGTCCCTTTGCTATCTTTAGGCTTTGGTTGTTTTCAATTGCTTTCCTCACTAGTTCACAGTTGAATTTTCTTACGTCTTCAGTGATACTTTTTCTTACTGTCTTGCATAGCTCTATATATTCCACTTTGGAAGTCACATCTTCTTTAGTTGTCCTCATCTCTCTTCTTTTTTGCATCAACATTTTCGTTTTTCCTGATAATTTGTTTACATGCAACTTGTTCTTAGACCCAGCTAATTTTGTTGCTGTTTCCATAAGAGCTTTGGTTACTTTTCTGTTAACTTCAGAGATGTCCACTTCTTCCGATGTTAGGCCTTCTAAAGCAGAGAACCTGTTCTTCAGTTCCAACTTGAAGGTATTATGGTGTTTCTTAAGGTTGGTTATGTCAATACATTTTGTTTGTCTTATGAGCTTGCCACGTTCAAGTTTAGTGTTGAGGTGCATCTTACATCTCACCAATCTATGGTCACTACCTGTGTTGAACTTGTTTAGCACACTGCAGTCTTCTATGACGAATTTTTTGTTACACATAATAAAATCAATTTCACTTGTCGTCCCATTTGGATGTCTCCATGTCCATTTCCTGTGTGGCTTTTTCTTGAAGAAGGAGTTCAAGATGAAAAACCCTTCTGCCTCTGCAAACTCAACGAGAGTATTTCCACGCTGGTTTCTGTTGCCGTGACCGAATTTACCTACTGAAGTTTCATTCTGTTGCCGTTGCCCTATTTTTGCATTGAAATCTCCCATAATTATTTTCAATAATTATGGGAAGATTTCAATGCAAAAATAGTGTATATATACAAACATATATATTTGTCAAAAGACTTGGTACTTGATAATCCAGGCACATTCTTCTGTCTCTTTGTACTGCAGTCAGACTAAGAATCCTGAGTGCAACACAAATGTTAGGCACTGATGCTGGTGACAATAAATGCAGAAATAAATAAATAGAGAACTTGTGAAAATATAGCTTATTGAGCTGGTTAAAGCAATGAAGTAGGTAAAAACCTGTATTCAGCAAGTTTAGTAAGAATAGTTGATCTAACATTAAATACTCCAGCATTTAGAGAAGTGGCTAAATAGCTCTAAAAGAATTGTTGATACCTCTGTGCTTAGTCATAGAATTTTGAAAATCAGATGTGCATACACTTGAGGGGGGGGATTTACAGAAAAGCTATGTTGCTGTGTTTCCCACAGACAGTGTTACACCTACTGAAATAATATTTGTTGTCATGAGAACTTTTATAGATCAGGCAGAAAGTCAAATATGAGAATTACATATGTACACTAAACTGTTTTTTGAGATTCAGAGGTTAACTCCTCAAAGAAAGATAAACTGACAAATCAGGGTTACTGATGATATTAGATTTTCCTTATTGTTGACATATTGTCTGCACTTGTGGCTGTCTTGGCACACTACTCAAAATCCAATATTCATCACGTTTCACACAAGATCTTCTGTACTTTGTCCTCATTTTATTTTTATTTTTCAGGCATTCTTGAGTCTCGTTTATCTATTATTTCCCTGGCCTTCCTTTGCCTACCTTTCTTTGCTGCCACTTAGACTGAATAAATTCTCTTAGTTAGAACCTAACCACTCATTCTTCCAGCATGGTCAAACCACCTCAAAATACAGGGTGTCCGAGAATTATTGGACACATTACAAAATTATATAAAACAAAACATTAAACAAATTGAAAGAAACTTACTGTACTAACTTACAATGTAACTACACAAGTTAATAAATTTTGATGTGAGATCCCTTAGTTGCTCGTAGTACGTCCAAGCGATACTCGATTTCATGCCATGTATTGGCAAGCATCTGAGGAGTTATGGAATTAATAGCAGCTGTGATACACTGCTTCAGTTCCTGCAAATCAGTACAAGGCATCTGATGGACATGATCCTTCACATAACCCCACATGAAACAATCCAATGGAGTTAGATCTGGAGAGCGAGGAGGCCACAGAATAGGACCACCACGCCCAATCCATCTGTTGGGGAAATGCTCATTTAGGCACTTACGTACACATGTTGACCAATGCGGAGGGCTGCCATCTTGTTGGAAAACGACGTTATATCTTTTGATCTGGGTATAGCGACATTTTCTAGCATATCCAAGTAAATGTCACCATGTATGTTTTTTTTTTGCAGAAGAAGAAAGGGCAAATCACTTCTCTTTTTGATAGGGTGCGCACCACACATTAACTTTTGGAGAATCACGTTCCAGTTCAATAGCAGCATGAGGCGGTTCACTGCCCCATATCCTACAGTTGTGACGATTCACAATACCTGATACATGAAATGTGGATTCATCACTAAAAATTACAGTACTGAGAAAGTTTTTGTCGTTTTCCACTTGATTCAGCATATCCACAGCAAATTCTTATCGCAGAGTATGATCATTTACATGCATCTTTTGCACTATTTGAATTTTATAAGCATGAAACTTTAATTTCTTGTGCAAGATATTGTGAACTGTTGATTTCGGAATGAACAGTTCTCTGCTTGCTTTACAAACGGATTTCCTGGGGCTTCGTTGGAAACTTTCATTAACTTGGTCAACCATCTCACCGCTGACGCTAGGCCTACCAGCTCCTCCACGATGTTCCACATTGCCAGTTTCTTTAAACTGTTTCATTCACCGCTTAATTGAATTCGTTGACGGAGGATTATAACCATACTCTAAACGGTACCATTTTTTAACTTTAATGACAGACTTTAATTTCGCAAGCCATAACCACACATCACCTTCTGCTGTACAGATGACATGACTACTGGTTGCGCATTTCTCATACATTCCTCATCAGGCCACACCTAGTGCCATCTATCAAATTCTGGGAATAACAATTCTGCAAAACAAAAATATAGAAACTGTGTGAGTAATACGTGACCTAGAAAAACAGACAATGCTCATAGGGTTGGGTTTTTTTTTTACATAATTTTGTAATTTGTCCAATGATTCTCGGACACCCTGTATTTATCTCCAACCTATTAACAACATTTTGCTTCACAGTACACATTTCTTTCCTAACATAATCAAAACATTTCTTGCCACAGATCCCTCATAAATAACACATCCATCGGGCACACAAATGACTCCTGTGTCTACTGCAGTACCCAGGTTCCACTACTGTACATCAGAATAAGAACAATTTCACTTTCATCACAGCCATTAAGAATCTTTTTAAGAACCCATCAGTACTGTGAAATCTTCCAAAGCAGCTATAATTTTCAAAGCTGAGTTCATTTGCATACTGATTTCACCATCTGAACTGATTTCTCTGATAAATATGCTTCCTAAATACAAAAAATTCCTTCACCTTGTCAAACTATGTACCATTTTTGCTAATCTTGCATTTCTCACTCAGAAACCATAAACTGAGTATAAATAAGGTTTGCCCCTTATTTATACTCAGTTTGGATTTTGTACAAATGTTGTTCATTTGGTAGAGCATACATACATACATATCACTAAGCTGTTCTCTGAGATTCAGAGGTTAGCTCCAAAAAGAAATAAAAACTTCCAGATATTTTAACTTATTGTTATCGTATCAAACTTCACCATTTACAGCGATCTTGACACACAACTCGTGCTTCACTGATATCCATTACACGCCGTACACAAGATCTTTTATACTTCATACTCATAATCTTTTTCTCATGCAGACACTCCTGAATCTGATCCACCCATGTCTTCCTTGGCTTTCCTCTGCCTTTCCCTTCCTGCCACTTGGGCTGAAAATATTTTCTTAGTAAGCATTTCATCACTCATTCTTTCAACATGGCCAAACCACCGAAGCATATTGGTCTCCACCTTGCTAACAACATTTTGCTTTACATCACACAACTGCAATACATCTTCATTCCTCACACAATCAGACCGTGTCTTGCCACAAACCCCACGTAAGTAACACATTTCTCCAGCACACAAACGACTCCTATGTTTCTTCTGCAGTACCCAGGTTTCACTGCCATACATCAGAGTAGGAACAATTACTGTTTCATACACAGCTATGCGGGACTCTCTAGAGAACCCATCATTCCTGTGAAAACCTCCCAGAGCAGCTATGATTTTCAAAGAAGAATTCACTCGCCTACTGATTTCACCATCCAACTTGTTCTCTCTGTCAAACATTCTTCCTAAATACACAAACTCACTCACCTGGTCAATCACAGTGCCATTTATACTTACATTACATTCAGTGCTACCCATTCCTCTCTTCAAACACCATAGCTTTGGTTTTTCCCTTATTTATACTCAGTTTGAATTTCATGCAAACTTCGTGCATCCGAGTCAACATACTCTGCAACTCACTTTTGCTCTCTGCCAACAGGACAGTGTCGTCAGCAAACAGCAATCTGCACACACGGATATCACCAAGACATAAACCACTATTATCTATTTTGGCCTCACGCATGCATGCGTCCATAAATATATTAAACAGCCATGGTGACATTACACAACCTTGTCTAACTCCTGCACCAATGGAAAACCCTTTTGATAAAACACCATTCACTCGTACACAAGCTCTACTACCAGCATACATGGCTTTTACACTATTAAGTAGATTCCCAGTAACACCATATTCATTCAATACCTTCCACAAAAGTGTCCTATTCACTCGGTCGTAAGCTTTCTCTAAATCTATGAAGGCAGTAAAAACTTTCTTCCCAACAGCCAGATACTTTTCAATCATCATGCGTAATGCAAAAATCTGGTTAGTGCAGCCTTTACCAGGCATAAAACCACTCTGAACATCCCACACTTTCAATGATGTAAGACCCCGTACTTTTTCAATAACAACCTTACCAAACACTTTCCCTGGCACACTTAGTAGGCTAATACCACGAAAGTTCTTGCATTCAGTCTGATCACCTTTTCCTTTATACAAGGGAACAATAATAGCATCCCTCCAATCCCAAGGAACCATTCCTAACTCCCAGCACAACTGGCAAATTTCAGTTAACCAGTCAATTATAGAGTCACCACCATACTTCAACATCTCTGCAGTTATGCCATCAACTCCTGGAGCCTTACAATTCTGAAGAGATTTTAGAGCTTTACTCACTTCTTCTCTTGAGATCCCTCCTGCGCTTTCATCCCTCAATGTGACATCATCTGCATCTGTCTCAGAATCATTTTTTCTCTCCTGATCTAATAACTCACAGAAGTATTCACCCCATGTGTCACTTAACTCATTGGGCTCCCATATCATTTCCCCAATCTCATTCTTCACACAACTTACAACTTTGTTTCCCCTATTTTTCCTGAGTCTCATGTACTTCCAGAAGGATTTTCTATCTTTCCAAAAGTCAGTTCATGCCTTTCCACTTTCTCCTTCCTATTTTTTGCCTTAGTGTGGCGAACCAGCTTAGCAGCTTCATGCTTCTTACAGCGATATTCATCCACAGAGACTCTACCTTGCAACATCCCCAAATAGGCTTCCTTCTTTTTCTTTACTGCCTCATCAATCTCACTATTCCACCAAGCATCACCTCTATTGTTACCCACTATTGTGGTGCCACAGACCTCTTTAGCAGCAGTGACAACACAGTTCTTAAAACATTCCCACTTCTTTTCTACATCCCTCTCACAAGATTTCAGATCCTTCAGTCGTTCTCTGAGTAAGTCAGAATACCGCTGATGATCTTCAAGGAGCCTATCAACCTTTATTCTTTCTATCCTGGGTCTCTTCCTATTCCTTTTCCTCCAACCAACATTAAGTTTCACTCGTGACACTAACAAGTAATGATCAGAACCAACATCCGCAGCTCTCATCGTAAAATTAAATTTAAACGCTGATCGCAAACAACAAAATGTATCACACTCTTTTGACCAAGAGTACGATTTTCCCAAGTATATGTGTGTATATACTTGTGGTTGAAAAATGTATTAGATACACACAAACCATTCTCAATGCAGAGTTCAATTAATCTTTCACCATTATCATTCACACAAGGATCATTAAACTTACCCAGAACATTGTCAGAATTTGCATTCTGCACACCTACTGTAGCATTGAAATCCCCTGCTATTATAACTTTTTCTTTAGCACCAAACTGGCTCAAAACAGCTTTTAGCTCATTCCAGAAATCTTCTTTCTTATCAGAAGGTTCCGAGTCACAAGGAGCATACACTACAACAATTACAATTCTCTGAAGTTTCACTTTCAAACGAATCCAGAAAATTCTCTCACTTATGCAACTATAGTGAATCAAGTTGTTCTTCATCTTTTCACTTAAAATCACACCTACACCAGCCTGTCCTCTCATATTGTCCAGTACTCCAGACCACACACTCACCGTGCCATTCACTTCTTCTACCCCAATTTTCTTCTTTTTGGTTTCACTTACATACAGCACATCCAGTCTATACTTATTCATCTCCTCAATAACCTCACTCATCTTGCCATTTATACCTTTAGTATTCCCTACACCAATCTTACATTCACTCAGCCGAGATCTCTTTCTCATACGCCGTTTAGAAAGTCCAGGTCGATTCCGTGGTGGACCGTCCTTCTCAAGTGTGGTAGGTCCACCATATCCCACACTTGAGTCATTCTTAATATTTCTTTTTGTCTTTTTAATCAGGTAAGTACATCAGTGTGGGGGATTAGCCCACAGCTGAGGGTTCCTGTTGGTCATTCAACCTAAGGATTCTGGAACATAACCCAGTGAGTTGGGGTCTTTTCGCCAATGTCAGACAGAACTAGCTCGCACCTCTCCAAGATTCACAGAGGCCTAGTTGCTGTTGTGTGTGCCATTGTTACCACGGAGCGCCCCGAGGAGGCAAACCCATCGCTCACTACGACCGCCCGCTGGTAGAGCACTGTATGTAATTCACTTTTTGCTTTGTACCAATAGGACTTTTTCTCAGCAACCTGCATGCATATGCAGGAATTCTCAAGACATAAACCAGTGCTTTTTATTTTAGCATCACACATCCATAAATATATTGTACAGCCATTGTGGCATTACACCAGGGGTGCAGAAAATGTTGAGGGCCCAATATTTCCCCAGAACACTTTTTTTTTTTTTTTTTTTTTTGTCTGAAGTTTCCCCCAAAACTGTAGCGGATTTTCATACAAGTTTAAGCGGTTTTTAGAGTATATGTCGATGATGAAGAACTATCCTTAAAGCCTATTACTTACAAACTTGAAAAAAATAACAACAACAAAACAACAACTAATATTTATTCCAATGAATAACTAGCTTTTTTTCCACGAAAAAAAGTATCTTTTTTTTTTTTTTAAGGCACAAAAGATTTAGTGCTGCAGGTGAAAGTTTCAGGCGAATCAAGAATTCTTTCCTCGCCTGAAATGGCGGAACCCATTCACTTTCAAGGTACGAAGAATAGGTGAATCAAGAAGTAACCCGGGGCAGAGAGGCTGCAAAATAAACAGCTAAAAAATTTTGTAATTAACTATATAATTTATTTCATTCTAGCATTCCGGGTGTCAGATAATTTTATGAATGAAATTTAAATTTGACTTAAATCCTTTAAAAAAGGCATGGGTCATTCGCTTTAAAATGTCCAGAACCCCTAATAATTTTTCAAATCCTATGACACATTCGCTGCCATTATTTTTCTTTTTTATTGGAGGTTTAACGATCACCTAGAGCAACTCAGTGGGCTATAAGTAGTCGTCCGTCCCTAATTTAGGGCCACTGGTTCCAGGTAAATGAGAGAGCCAGCGCCATGAGACAAACACAACGTCCATGCCCCAGGATTTGAACCCGGACCCATCTCGGACAAATGATCAGAAGCCATCGCTTAGACCACTGTGCCACCAGGGCTGCCCATTAGTTTCGGAGACATTTATTAGCGTAACTAGTGGTTGCGTCGTACTTGTTACTCATGCATGCTGTCTCCGCCTTGGCATTAGTAAAGTCGTTTAGGCTCGGTCAATCGTTTGCGAGCAGCAGTTCGCAGTACGCCATAGCCTCTTGTATTCATAACGACACATTTTTCAAAATGATTACCTGATTACTGTGAAGTAAATTACTCCTATTTTTCACATTACATTCGTTGTTAGTAAGTCAATTTTTCGTTTTATTATTACTATTATTATTTTATTCCCGGGCAAAAATTTCCCTAGAGCTGCCTTAATTTCCCCCGAACCTTGTTCGCGCGTTCGGACATACTCTGCACCACTGCATTACACAACCTTGTTTTTGACACCTGCACCTGTAGAAAACCGTTTTGGTAAGATATCATTCATAGATACACATACATATTGTGCTGCCAACATGCATAACTTTCACACATTCAAGCAGATTTCCAGTTATACTATAAGTATTCAAGACCCTTCACAAAAGTACTCTGCTCACTCAGTCATAAGCTTTCTCTAAAGTTATGAAGGTGGCAAAAATCTTCTTACTAACAGACAAAGGCTGTTCAATCATCATATGTAATGCAAAAAATTTGGTTGATGTAGTTCATATGAGGTATAAAACCACTTTGTACACCACACCTTCTCTGATTTCAAGAAAGCACAATAATTTTTCATTCAGTCTAAAAACCTTTTCCTATACAAAGGAACACTGATAGCATCCCTTCAA
Source organism: Macrothele yani (assembly GCA_039090855.1). NCBI lineage: Eukaryota > Metazoa > Arthropoda > Arachnida > Araneae > Macrothelidae > Macrothele > Macrothele yani. The sequence goes on from CM077004.1 coordinate 50,334,141, forward strand.
TTTAAGGGACAACTTCTAATTCCAAATGCAGCTGATAAATTTCAGTTAGAATGTCAATGTTAACATCTCACCAGCTATGTCATCTACTTCCTGGGCCTTACCATTTTGAAGATCTTTTACAGCTTTGCAGACCCCCCTCCCCCCCCCCTCTCTCTCTCTCTCGTATGTATCCCATATCATTTCTCTGTCCTACTTCTTTTCACACAGCTTAGAACTTTATTTCTCATGTTCTATCTACATCTTGTGCTCTTCAAGAATAATTTAATATCTCTCCAAAAAGCTGATTCATTCCTGTCTACTTTGTCTTTCCTATCTTTTGTCGTGCTCTGATGGACAGGTTTTGCTGCTTCATGCTTTTTACAGGGTTGTTCATCATCAGTAACTCTACTTTGCAACTTCTCCTGATATGCATCATTCCTCCTCTTTACCATGTTCTACCAAGCATAATATTTAATGCTACCCACAGTTGCAATCCATAAACCTCTTCAGCAACAGTGATAACACAATTCCCACATCTTTCTCACCTTCCTCTTACATGCCTTCAACTGATTCAGCCATTCACTGAGAATTTCAAAATAATGATAATGTTCTTTTCTTCACAGGTATCTTCTTATTCCTATTCTTCCAACCAACATTCATCTTAATCTGTTACACTAACAGGTAGTGGTCAGACATAACATTAGCACTTCCTTTCACATGAGTGTTTCTGATGGTGATCATAAACAACAAAATGTATGGCACTTTTTTTTTTACCTCAGAGTATGATTCTCTCATGTATGTGTGGATATACTTGTACTTGAAAAATGTATTGGATACACACAGCCCATTCTCATTGAAAATTTCAATTAATCATTCACCATTATCATTTATATTGGGATCACTAAACTTGCCTATTACGTTATTAGAAATCTCATTCTCTAGCACTAAAATCTCCTGCTAGAATTAACTTCTCTTTTTCACCAAGCTTGCTCAGTAAAGTTTTGAGCTCATTTCAGAAATCATCCTTTTGTTCAAAGGTTCAGAATTCCAAGGAGCATAAACTGCAGCAATTACTTTTCTCTGAAGTTTCACTTTCAAACACACCCCTACAATGCTCTCACTTATGCAACATAGTGAATTAAGTAGTTATTTATCTTTTCACTTAAAAGTCACTCCTACTCCAACTCGTCCTGTTACATCATGCAACACTCCACTCACCATTCCATTTGCTTCTTCTATTCCAATTGCTTTATTTTTAGTTTCACTTACACACATCCCAATTCATATTTATTAATTTCTTCAATCATCTTGCTCATCTTTTCATTTATATCTCTAGTGTTCCATAGACCAATCTTACACTCAAACTGCCAAGATCTTACACACAGGCATTTTTTAGTTTCTGGTCGCTTCCATGGTGGACTAGCCTCCTCAAGTGTGATAGGCTCATCATATCCCACATGTAAGTCCTTCCGTATCTTTCTTTGGGTCTCAGAAATCATAAAAAGTACATAAGTTCGGGGGATCAGCCAACAGCTGATGGTTCCAGTTGGTCCTTCGACTCAAGAGGTTTGGAGTCTTTTGGCCAATGGCACACAGAACTAGCTGGTACCTCAACAATGTCTATACTGAAATTTAATTTTGTGTCAGTGTCAAACACAAGAACTGCTGTACTAAATAAGAAAAGAAATTATTGTTCATGAATATGATTTTGAATAACATGGATATGATTGAGGATGATATCATAGCATTCTATTTATGAGAGAAAGGGAAAATCATGGATTTCTTGTAAAAGTAAAACTGCTGTGTTAAATGTACTAAGAAATTTCTGGGATAAAATACATGCTTGATATCTCTGTTCAGAGAAGTTAATCTATGCTGATAAACATTTCAGATACTTCTAAATTTCAGTGTTTCAGTATTGCACTTACCATTGTTAAAATATTTCCTTAAATTCACAGTAGTTAATGCAGTGATGTAGATATTTTGTGAAGAAAGGATCATGTAAGGAAGCAAATTTAAGAAGCATTATTCTATTTTTGAAATTGTACCACAACTTCTCTTGATCACAAAGGCATAGAATAAGCAGTACTTTCTTTTTTTAATCCAGTGACATTATCAGCTGCTGATTTACAGTCATATCAGATTAGGGCATCAGGTGCCTCAACTCCTACAGGAATATCACAAAATGTTGTTCCAACTATACAAAGTATTCAACAGAGCCCACAACAGTTAGCAGAGGAAGCCTCAAGGAAAAGAGAACTTAGACTTTTAAAAAACAGGTAATGTAATTTTCACATGAAAGTTCAGTTTCTTTATTCCAAAGTTTCATGATCAGTGTATGAATGTATTTGTGTGCTCAGGTATTTGGATTGTTTAACTAGTAATCTACTGTTCATTCTTGTTAAATATTTTTGTTTTGATGTTTGTCGTTACTTGTGATTTCACTTATATCATCATCATTAAACACATATACAACATCATTATCTTTTCACTGCTGTGCACTAACTTTGAAATGGCCGCCCCGGTGGCGCAGTGGTCTAAGGCGTTGGCCTCTGATCATTCGTCCGAAGGGGTCCGGGTTCGAATCCCGGTGAGGCATGGATGTTGTGTTTGTCTTACGGCACTGGCTCTCTCCCTTCCCTGGAACCAGTGACCCTAAATTAGGGACGGGCGACTGCTTATAGCCCATTGAGTTGCTCACGGTGGTCGTTAAACATCCAATCAAAAAAAAAAAAAAAAAAAAAACTTTGAAATGAACTGATTTGTTCTGTATTATGTACATGAATACTAGGGGAATGCTAAATCAGAGGAAGAAGACTAGATAGGTTTTCTTTGCTGGGTAACTACTATTATTTATAAACAAAGAGTTGACCTAATGTCATAATGCAGGCTATGATCTTAGCCTGCTTGACTTGCATCAGTTGTTAAACAAATTACACAAAAATCTAAAATTTACTATAAAAAAATAGGATAACCAAAGATGTCGATAGAAAGGCCATTTCACATAACATGAAGGAACCAATACTGAAGCAAAAAATTTTATGCATGATTAAACTTTAGGAATAGTAAGATCTTTTGGCTGAAACATCAGCCTTGTTCACACTAAAAGCAAGAACTCACGGGGTTGACATCGTTTCTTTAGCTGTTGCTAGTTGAGATTTCCAAATTATCAAAATATTGAAGTGTGAAATATTCATTCAAAATATTGAAAATAGCATTGTCAAACCTGTCGCCTTCCAACCCAAACTTTGGATTCGTTATGTGGATATTTTTATAATCTGGCATCATGACCTAAAATTTTGCACAATCTCACCTCTTCTATCTCTAGAAAATTCCCCACCATTAATTTTACTTTCAATCCTGAAAACAATAACTGTATTATGAATGGAATATGGGATTACACCATACAATACAAATTTTGAAGATGTGAATCCATTTTTTGGTGTAAATATGACATGGATGGTAAGTCAGATAATATCTGAAAACTTTAACATTTTGTCGTCCTGGTGGGAAATGAACCTGCATCTCTGGGATAGCACCCAAGTATGCTAACCACTACACCACCCTATACGACCAAGTCTCAAGTTTCCAATTAACTTGAATATAATCATCACAGGATTCGCTGTTGAAGCAACCAGCAATCATGTTTAGCGAATCTGAAGGTTAAAAATTTTATCCCGTGATTGTACGGAGGAGCACATAAATCACGAATGGAATACGGGATTACACCATACAATACAAATTTTGAAGATGTGAATTCGTTTTCGGTGTGAATATGACATGGATGGTAAGTCAAATAATATCCGAAACTATAATATCCCAGACTTCTCACTTGGTCTCTTTATTTACAGAAAACCTTCTGCCACCCATAATATCACCCCTTACCATTCCTGCACCTTTGGTAAATACAAATTGGCTGCTTTAAAGGCATACATCCACAGAGCTAACCTTATTTACAACAGCCCTTCTGCTCTTCAAAACGAATATCAGAACATCATCAACATTGGCAAATTGCATGGCTTTCCACCCCTCTTAGTACATAGGCTAATTAAGAAATTTGAATCACGGAATAGATCTACCAGTTTACTGCCTGAACTTTCCACCACTCATCAGTTTGTGAGCACTTTGCCCTTTAGCCTGGCCTTGACTCACAAAGTTTGCTCCATTTTCAAGTCTTTTAGCTACAGGATTGCGATTAAACTTCCTCCACATCTTCTTAACCTTATCCTTAAAGACTGAGATCCGAATAAACACTTAGAGTTGCAAGGTGTCTACTCTATCCCTGTCAGTACTTCCACAGGAGTTACCTACTATATTGGTAGTACTTACCGAAGCATCAACCAGCGATTGGTGGAACATATTGCTGATGTTAAGAAAGGCAACCCTTCCACCTCCCTTTCAATTTTAACCATCAGCAACACGTCCGCGATTCCCAATTGGCTAAATGTCAAACGTATCGCTCCCTTCAGCAATCGGAAAGCCCTCAGGTACCGTGAAAGTATTGAAATCTTCCTTACTTCTAACACCTGCAATACAGATGCACCTTTTAACATACCTTTCATTTGGAAAGCTATTTTGAAATCTGGCAACAACTGATGCTTATACCATGTGTTTCATTCCATGGCTGATGAAGGTAGAAGTCACTACTGAAACGTCCCACTTATAATTTTTAACGTAACTTATGAATGATATGTGGACATCAAGAATTATTCTAATTGCTTGTTGTACTGTGGTAATGATCGAATTGCCCCCAGAGATTCTTCAGTAATGTGAACAACATCAAATAAAGGTAACTTGATCACGCTAGTTACGTTACATGAAAAAAACTTTTACAAGAAAGTTCGTAAGTTGGGAGCTTTCGACCTTATCTTAGATCTTCATCACGCCAATGGAGGACTGAGATTGTTGCCAAATGCTACATTTGAATTTTTTCTATTTTTGTTGACAAAACTTAGAATTGATCTCCAGATCATTGGAATGTAGAGAAGAGATTCGAAATTGCAAGTCATTGAATTGAAAATAATTTCCAGGATTTCATGGTAACGGAGGGCAAAACGATTTTCAAAAGAAGTAATTCGTTTTGCTTCGTTCTTGTGGGAAACTGCGGTTGTGTCTTCCATTGTCAAAATAGACAAGGCTGTATTAGGATTGGCTTTCAAAACATCTTTTTTATGTTCTAAAATTCTGTGGTTAATGCTCCTGTATGTGCTTCCAATGTATAAGTTATCACCTGTTGAAGAAGAGATAGGAATGCAGTAAACTCCTCAGAGGTCCAGATTTTTGACTGTGTCCCTATCTCTTTGTAGAAGTTTCAAGATGTTTGGGGTGGATTTAATGGCAAGATGGTAACCAAAACTTCTAAAAAAAATCTGTAACTTATAAACATAGGAAGGATGGTAAGGAACAGAACCAGAGAATTTCAGATTTTCTTTCTTTTGAGGAAGGAGGCATTCAATTTTCGAATTGTTTTCATATTTTTTTAAGAGGGAGTTGACTGTAAGAGCAGGGAAACCATGAGAGAGGGCTATTGTAGAAATTTTGGAGAGTTCTTCTTGAAGAGAGAGTTGGTTGTTGCAAATGATATGAGCCCTGTGGATGTAGGACTTCAATGCTGCAAGCTTGTAGAGATGCAGGGTGAAAGATTTGTAGGGAATGATGTTAGTGGCCACAGAAGGTTTACGATAGACGGAACGAGTGATGGAGAGATCAGCGTTTCTGCAGATAGATGCATCCAGGAAATCACTTTTGTTGTTTACTTCCTTAGATATAGTGAGATTAATGGAAGGAAATGTTTCCATAATGAAGTTGATCAGTGTCTGTAAATCCACCCCAAACATCTTGAAACTTCTACAAAGGGGTAGGGACAAAGTTGAAAATCTGGACCTCCCAGGAGTTTACTGCATTCCTATCTCTTCTTCAACAGGGGATAACTTATACATTGGAAGCACATACAGGAGCATTAACTACAGAATTTTATAACATAAAAAAGATGTTTTGAAAGTCAATCCTAATACAGCCTTGTCTATTTTGACAATGGAAGACACATCTGCAGTTCCCTGCTGGAACGAAGCAAAACGAATTGCTTCTTTTGACAATCGTTTTGCCCTCCGTTACCGTGAAAGCCTGGAAATTATTTTCAATTCAATGACTTGCAATTCCGAATCTCCTCTCTACATTCCGATAATCTGGAGATCAGTTCTAAGTTTTGGCAACAAAAATAGAAAAAAATTCTAATGTAGAATCTGGCAACAATCTTGGTCCTCCATTAGCATGATGAAGACCTAAGATAAAGTCAAAAGCTTGCAACTTACGAACTTTCTTGTAAAAGTTATTTTCATGTAACGTAACTAGTGTAATCAAGTTACCTTTATTTGTTATTATTGTTATGTGTTTTGCCCGTCATCGTCATATGAACAACATCCTTATCTTTCAATGTACGAACAACTGCATTTAATTTCTGAATGTGAACAAATTACATCCCCTGCACATTTTAATGAAGCAATTCGAATTTTAGGCTGCAAAGCTACTGAAACTGTCAAAAGATATTATAAGCAAATTATGTAAATGGACAAACAGCAAAGTTTGGCGGTAAATGTTGCACCAGAAACTTGTGAAAAGTTTCGATTCTGATTTTAATCAGATTGTATGCAGTGATTTTTGCGCCCTGTCTTGAGCCCCGCCCTAGTTACGCCTCTGCTCCAAGAAAGCAGCTGAGGTAATAGCTTCCAGGCTGCAAGAAAAAGACCTACTTGACCACTCTACAAAAGTTTCTTATTTCCGAAAGCGGGACCAGATTTTTGTGGACTTTTTTATCAGAAGACAAGCAGTTTGTTAACTGCCACAATATCCCAAGTCTTCTCAGGCAATTAGGTGTTACCTCGTATAGTCCAACAGAATGGCGATTATTTCTGGATAGCTTAAAGTGCAGCCTCAAGTGTGTTCTCTTGCACAATGACAATGTTTACGGAGCAGTTCCAGTTGGTCACTCAGTGCATTTGCGAGAAGAATATAATGACATAAAAATAGTCATTGACTTACTCAAATATCATGAGCACCACTGGATCATTTGTGTGGACCTGAAAATGGTCAACTTCCTCCTTGGTCAACAGAAAGGCTTCCCAAAGTTTCCATGCTATCTCTGCATGTGAGACAACAGAGCTTGAGAGAAACACTGGACCCAGCAGTGGCCCATCCATGAAACTAGAAGCAGGCATGCCAAACATTGTGAATGACCCAATCATTAGCTGAGAGAAGATTATTTTTCCGCCATTCTATGTCAAACTTGGCTTGATGAAACAGTTCGTGAAGGTAGTAAGTACTGATGGTGAATGTTTTCAACATATAGTTTCTGCTTTTCCTGCTTTGTCTTTCGAGAAGATCAAAGCAGGTGTGTTCGATGGACCTCAAATTCGTACCCTTGTATGTGATGAGGAATTTGTCAGGAAGATGAATGACAAGGAGAAGGCAGCATGGCTGTCTTTCATGGCAGTTATACAAAACTTTCTTGGTAACAAAAAGGCAGACAACTGTGAGGTTCTCATTACTAGAATGCTGTTGGCTTTTTGCGATCTTGGGTACAACATGAGTGTCAAGCTCCATTTCCTGAATAGTCACCTTGATCAATTCCCTGAGAACCATGGGGCTGTTAATGATGAACAGGGAGAGTGCTTCATTCAAGACCTCATGACAATGGAACAGCACTATCAAGGGCAATAGGACACAAATCGTTCTTGATAGTGCTGTTCCATTTTCAGACTACTGCTGGAACATCAAATGAGATAGCCTTGAGAAAGCCCACAAATGCTACAGCTACAAGTGCAAATTCTTGCCTGAATAGGACATATTTGAACTTTGCATCCCATCCTTATCAGTTGTTCTGAATCTCCTATCATCTTTATGTCAAAATATATGTTAATTTAAAGTAAAAATCATTAGTGCATACTCATATTTGACTATAATGCATACATTTTTCAGATTTGACAAGTGGCAATACATATTTTACTCCACACAAATGATTTTTTTTTTTTTTTGCCTTTTTTCAAACTTCAATGCATATTGTGGTGCACCTACACGTTTTTGTGAATACTTCAAGAATATCTTGCCCAAGACAGTTGTTTAAGCCTAATTTTAAGACCGTGTGACCGTAAATTCCTCAGATAGACGACCATGTCATCATGTGAGAGAGAACAAAATTTCACAAAAAATGAAAATGTTGAATTGCAAAAAATCTAGAGTGTAAAGAGAAAAACTAACTTCAGATTTGAATTCAGCACACTCAATTTAGGTAAGAACAAGTGCTGGTATCAATGCAACAAAAACTTTGTTCCCCAATGTAAAGCACCTGCGTATTAGGCACTGTTGGTCTGGGAGTTCTTGAATAAACACTAAATTTCAGTTGTACCACACCTGATTTGGCCCCTTGTGACTATTGCATTATCTGGGAAACCACTGCATTATTTCAGAAGGAGAGTATTTTGAAGGAAGTGCATTCAATAGGCTTTCATGTGTTTTTAAGTTTCGTATTTTGAATTATAAAAATAGTCCCAGTACTTCTTGAATGTACTTCTTAAATATACTGCATTTTCAGTTTGCCATCATGCATCATAGCATCTTTATCACTTGAACATATGGTATGCTTGTTAATTATATTAAAGTAAGTTGTGCAGACTTGAGCATTATTTATTCATTATGTGTTGTCACAAAAAATTGAAATGGGGCATCTAAGTATAGTGTGAGAGCTTTCTGTCTCTTTCTTTTTTAATGCATGCTTAGAAAAACTCGACACAAGTAAGAAACATGTCTACTCTACATTTTATGCTTCTTCCAGTGTTTTGAATAATGCTACTACCTACATACCTGCTTACCTGAACATTTGAGAATGGATCACAAGGTACTGACCGAATCTGGTAGTCTTCCTTTCCGACATATTCTTAAATCAGGAGCAAGCGGATATGCATTTTATGTAGGGTTTGGTGAATGGCAATGCTCTGGAGTCTAATCGTTTGTACCACGAAAAGTTCCCAGAATGAAGATGGCCAGACAGGAAAATGTTTGAAAGTATCCATCGCCGCCTTTGTGAACATAGGACCTTTACATCTCGTGCTTCCGACAGAGGACGACTCCTGAAGTAGAGACGGAGATTTTGGATGTTGTGATGCGATTCCTAGAATCAGCACACACAGATTAGCAATACAACTGCCTGTTCGTCGTTCGACTATTTGGAGAGTGTTGCAAAAACAACACCTGTATCCGTACCATGTGAACAACGGGTGCAGGACTTGACACCAGCAGATTACCCTGCGCGAGTAATGTTCTGCCAGTGGTTCTTGCAGTAGTGTGGTACAACTCCTAACTTTCCTGCCTTAGTGATATTCACTGATGAAGCGCAGTTCACACGCGACGGAATCCTAAACTTTCACAATCAGCATGTATGGGCCGAGGAAAGCCCACACGCAATTTTTCCATCACATCACCAACAGTGGTTCAGCCTAAACATCTGGGCAGGTGTTTTTGGTGATAAATAATTTGGGCCCCATGTACTTTCCAACAAACTCGCGGGGCGGGCATACCACACCTTTCTGGAAAATGCCACGCCACTGATCATTCATCAACAAGCACACTTTATACACGATGGCGCTCCCACACATTTTAGCCACCTAGTTCGCAATTACTTGAATCTAAAGTTTCCTAGTCGGTGGATAGGTAGAGGTGGACTAACTGCCTGGCCTCCACAGTCACCAGATTTAAACCCTCTAGATTTCTTCTTGTGGAACCATTTAAAATCATTGGTGTATTCGACTCCAGTAGCAGATGTGGAAACTCTCCGCCATCGAATTGTGGCAGGTTGTGAAATAATACGACACATGCCAGGAATTCGGTAGTGTCTTTGGGAGTCCATGAGACATCAATGTGAGGTCTGTATTGAGGCAGAAAGGGGTCATTTAGCCATTTTGAACAATTACTATAAGGTAATGTGAACAGTTAAGTGTCATAGACAGACCTTCATAACTCGGAAACCAAGCATTTCCAAACCTATTTTGATATAAACTTTTTTCTTATCTACCTATGAGGAACTCATTCCTGCAGTTTTGCAGTGTATTTCTGAGACACCATGTATATTTATTGCTCTTTTTCGATCTAGCATCATGCTGCATAAATAAGCTCCAGTTATGTTATTGTTATCTGTTAGCATAGAGAGGTACCTTAGTTAGCTGTCACCTGTGTTGTCAGCCCCTCAGGAAACATAGAAATCCTTCCTGGAGTCAGATTCTGTTGGAGTGTGCTGCTAATTTTTTTTTTTTTTTTTCGTAAGGACCTGGCAACCACTAGCTTTTCAACTTAAGTCAAATCAAACTCTTAACCATAATCATGTAATTGGGACAGAAACTGCAACTTTTTACACTTCTAGTAGCTTCTTATTTTGTTCCTTGTCAGTGACATGGGCAAGATTCACGTTTTCTTTCTCCTATTTTGTGATGATGGAACTCTAAAATACCTCAGAGCAATATCATTAACTTTTCCCTGTGTTCTTCAACATTTGTGCTCTAATGTCATCTTCAGAAAATGGACAGCAGTATCATCATCATTCTTTTTTTTTTTTTTTTTTTTTTTTTTTTTGAATCTACTAAATATAGGGATTTTACATGGATATGATTTTTTTCCATTATCAGAAACAAATATCAGTTAACACAGTTAAAAAGCTTTTTTCCATTATATTCCTGAGTGCATATATTTTTTGGAATACTCTCACCTTAGTCAACTCACAAAATTTAACCCATCATAAATTGAGACATGTGCATATGCACTGTTTGTTTTTTCCTTCACACTGCTACAAAGTGGCATTTTGTTGATTTTTGTTTACTTCCTAACAGAATTGAATCCTCATCTCTGATTTCTGTATTGAGCATGCTAGTTTTGCACTACCCAAAACAATGCAGCTGAAGTCTAGTGTTTGAACAAACATGTGAAAAATTAATCTCCAAAGCCCATGGCAGGCATGTGAGCTTTCCTTCCTTTCCATATGGAAATGCCATGGTTAACTGTGTTTCATGTGGCCAGCTTCTCACAGAACTTTAAAATTGTGTGATCCAGGAATGAGAATCAAATGTGTTTTTGTCGTTTTACATTTTCACCTCAGTTCCTTATAAAGACTTCTGTCTCTTTTCCCCTCATTTTTTCTTTGGCCTATGTGTGTTTTTGCCACAATATTTGTAAAGAGACCATTATCTGTATTTTGCATAGTGCTTCATCTCATATGAAGAAAAACTTATTTGATGTATGCTTGATCTGTTGACCGCAATGTTTTAATTGCTTCAGATATAAGTAACTTAAGTCATATGGTTAAAAAATGTCTTATAAGAGAACTGAATATGCTATTAGGTCACTAGTTTTGTAGCTGTACCTATTTTGCATCAGTGGTCAGTCTGCATATGATTCAAGTGTGCTGAGTGTTTTTCCTTTATTTGACCTGAGTGAGAAAGACCATGGCAGTTACCTCAGTTCAAAAATATCTAAGAATCAGTACAAGTGATTTAGCAGGATTGTTCAGCAAGTGCTGGATGACAGAAAGGAGCGATGAAACTTTTTAGCACCAAATTATGGTTGTTTTTTTATAGCTGAGACTATTTTATTTTGTTACTGGAGGTTGTACTGATTTTTATCAAGTGTCGATTTGCTGTTTACTGGAGGTTAAGCTGTCTATATTGGTGTTGGTATTATGCAGTGTTGCTAGTAATTAAATGTAACAGATTGATGATTAAATTGTGTTGTCCTAGTGGATGAGCATTAGTTTAACTATGATCTAGCACAACATTAAAAAAAATAGAAAGATTACTATGTTAGTGTAATGATGTTGACATATTGGTTAATTCGTGCTTTCTGGTGAACATTTATAAGCTTCGTGGCTGTGGGATTGTTTGTTATTAGTTTCCATCGCATCATTTCAAAAGTCATGCTTGTTATTACATTATGTGTCTCTAAATGAGTTTACATCTTTACTTCTGAAGGTCATATTGGGAAATTTTCTGTGACTATGTGCTTAAGCTATTTTGTAGTTCATGTTATGTATGGACTTGGTACCATTGCATAGTTGAATTGGGAAAATTATTGTTGTACCCAATGCAATGATACAGGCTGAGCATTTTTCATGTTTCTGACTTTTCCTGATGAAGAATTTTCCATTAAATAGCATAAACGTAAATTTTTATATGATGTTTGTCTGGGAAAATTGTGTTTGATCAGATAATGTAAACATGATAAAGATGTACTCATTTTCACAGATGTGCTGTATTTTCACTGTTGTCTATGTAGCCTCTCTTTCAGAAAACTTGAAAATTACATTACCCTGGAATGGGCAATGCAATTTTCAAGTTTTCTGAAAGAGAGGCTACATGAACAACAGAGAAAATATAGCACATCTGTAACAATGATTACATTTCTATTGCCTTCCATGTATTTACGAAGAATTATTTCTTCCGGGAAATTCATTTCTCATTTATGTATGATGATAAAGATTTGCAGTTTTTCCCAGTATGTGAATCACTGGTAAAGTATGAAGTAAATTGGGTGGTTTTCCTTGCCTTAGTGTTTAATATAATACCAGATTTGTGCTTTTTTTGGCAATATGAATGGAAGGAAGTGTTATTGTTCCTTCTGTTCAGTGGAAGCATTTATCTACAGAAAGCCAAGAAGGTAGTCTGTGACTGATCTGTTTCATGGTTGGGTATCACACAAGTATTTTAAAACAACCACTAACCAAATTTTTGCGTTACGCATGATGATTGAAAAGTATCTGGCTGTTGGGAAGAAAGTTTTTATTGCCTTCATAGATTTAGAGAAAGCTTATGACCGAGTCAATAGGACACTTTTGTGGAAGGTATTGAATGAATATGGTGTTACTGGGAATCTACTTAATAGTGTAAAAGCCATGTATGCTGGTAGTAGAGCTTGTGTACGAGTGAATGGTGTTTTATGAAAATGGTTTTCCATTGGTGCAGGAGTTAGACAAGGTTGTGTAATGTCACCATGACTGTTTAATATATTTATGGACGCATGCATGCGTGAGGCCAAAATAGATAATAGTGGTTTATGTCTTGGTGATATCCGTGTGTGCAGATTGCTGTATGCTGATGACACTGTCCTGTTGGCAGAGAGCAAAAGTGAGTTGCAGAGTATATTGACTTGGATGCACGAAGTTTGCATGAAATTCAAACTGAGTATAAATAAGGGAAAAACCAAAGTTATGGTGTTTGAGAGAGGAATGGGTAGCACTGAATGTAATGTAAGTATAAATGGCACTGTGATTGACCAGGTGAGTGAGTTTGTGTATTTAGGAAGCATGTTTGACAGAGAGAATAAGTTGGATGGTGAAATCAGTAGGCGAGTGAATTCTTCTTTGAAAGTCATAGCTGCTCTAGGAGGTTTTCACAGGAATGATGGGTTCTCTAGAGAATCCCGCATGGCTGTGTATGAAACAGTAATTGTTCCTACTCTGATGTATGGCAGTGAAACCTGGGTACTGCAGAAGAAACATAGGAGTCGTTTGTGTGCTGGAGAAATGCGTTACTTACGTGGGGTTTGTGGCAAGACATGATCTGATTGTGTGAGGAATGAAGAGGTATTGCAGTTGTGTGATGTAAAGCAAAATGTTGTTAGCAAGGTGGAGACCAATATGCTTCAGTGGTTTGGCCATGTTGAAAGAATGAGTGATGAAATGCTTACTAAGAAAATCTTTTCAGCCCAAGTGGCAGGAAGGAAATGCAGAGGAAGGCCAAGGAAGACATGGGTGGATCAGATTCAGGAGTGTCTGCATGAGAAAAAGATTATGAGTATGAAGTATAAAATATATTTTGTACGCGTGTAATGGATATCAGTGAAGCACGAGTTGTATGTCAAGATCGCTGTAAATGGCGAAGTTTGATACAACAACAATAAGTAAAAATATCTGGAAGTTTGTATTTCTTTTTGGAGCTAACCTCTGAATCTCAGAGAACAGCTTAGTGATATATCAATGAAGAAATATCACTAATGTCAGCAGCATCACAACAGTATGTGGAGACCTGGCAAAGATTTGTAAAGTACATGTGCAAAAGTAAGTGTAAAATCATCAAACAGTTTTCCAGATTAAAAATGAAATTCTCTTGTTTTGAATGCTATTCATAAGACTGATATAGAAATAGAACTCTCGTTTTGAATGCTATTCATAAATAAGACTGAAAGAATCTTAGTTGTTGACTCATTGTGGATGCTTCATTTCTTGTGTAGTTTCATGTTCATTTTCATAGTTATGTTTACTGACATAATTTTCATTAAATATTTTGTCAGTAAACAGTTTTTCACTATTTTGCCAATGCACATCATAACATATTGGCGTGTGTGCTATCATGCTTTTCCTAAACTAATTTTGACATTGCATATATATCATTTTTGGATATTGTATAGAGTGTCTGGATATACTATAAAATATTACATCAAAGCACTTTGATCTCATACTGTGCTTAACTATTTTGCATATTGTGTCGAATGTATAGGAGTTTTATGCAGCACTTGGTGTTTACACTTGGCTGTTAACATTTGCTATATTATTTATTTGTTGATGTGGTTACTGCCATTATATCTTGGAACTTTCTAGAAGCCCCTATATAATTTTGAAAAATTATGGAACATCTTAATTTTTTTAATGCGTTTTGGAAAACTGTGCTGCTTTTTATGAGAGTTTGTCTGCATTTGTAAGCAAGATTCCCCCCCCCCCCGGAGACATAGTGCTCATTTTGAAGATTATGATTCATTTATTTTCAAATCCATCTCTTTCTGTCTACGCAAGATTTTCTTTCTCTACCATATTGCTTCCTCAATCACTAATGCTGGTTTTACATGTTCAGTCTACCTTGATCAGGGTTTACCTCTTGGTTTGTAACCTGTTACAAAATTTAACACCTGTCTAGGCAATTTTTCATATCTCATTTGGCTCATTGTCACTCATTGTCTTATGTTCTCATTAACTTTTTCTTCTACTGAGGAGAAGTACCCAGCTCAGTTCTAAGGTTTTATCCCATAATGATAAAGCCAACAATAAATATCTTGGTATGGTTATTCACAAGACAAAGCAGGAAGTTGCAAATGACACTACATTTATTTGATTACAAAAAATCAAAAGTGTCATTTCAATGAGGGGAGTGGGGGGAGAGAAAATATAGGATAATATCTGGATTCAGCTGTGCTCCAAAATGATAGAGCTGTCTATGATTGTAGAATGCACAAAACAGGTATAAATATTTTAACAACCTTGCTTACTAATAACTTTAAACACCCATGTTGGCATAGAGTCTATGATTTTGTGGCGTTGTTCCTTAGAAATTGTTTTTCTTTGATGTAGCAACAGCAGTTTCTAGAATTGTAATGCTGCTGTATTATTGACCATCTTTGTAAGCCTGTCATGCTAATATTCCTCACACATCTTCCATTGGTTTCAAGTTAGGGGGAGCCATTAGATAGAAACCTATCCCAGGTAGAATTTGCGTTATGAATTGGATCATTGTACTTACTGCTGAATTGAAGTCTTGAAACATCTAATGAGTCAATAAGAGATAAAATGGTGACCTAAAAGCTTTTGGTGTGTTGTGACATTCATGTATGTACAAATAAATGCCAATGAAAATTTTCTGTCTTCTTTGGTATTATTACCCTTGATAAAGCATGAATGGGGCTGTTGGTACAAATGCGACCTTGTGATCTGAGCAATGAGATGGTAGTTACACCAAGACAAGAAAGATTTTTTTTCCCCCTTGGAGACACAAAGCTTATTTGTGTCACATATTCAAATAAAACTAAGAGTTGCAAGTTTAATTTTTGCTCCAAAACAATGCACTTTCAAGTTCCCCAAATAAATTATCCATATGGGTTGCAACTAATGATGGATTTTCCATATCCAATATCATAATTATATTGTGTACATAGTTTGTGTTTTCAGATCTTAATGATTTCTGTGTTTGAAGCTGATCTTTCTTGTGCCATTTTATTTGTCATTGACACTATTGGTTGTTTTCTGAATTAGTGATGATTCATGTTTGAACATGGCAAGATTTTTTGTTTTACAGAGTAAATGATTAAATACTTTCTCAAAACATTTTTTTTTTTTCAAATGTAGGGAGGCAGCTAAAGAATGTCGACGAAAAAAGAAAGAATACATCAAGTGTCTTGAAAACAGAGTAGCTGTTCTTGAAAACCAAAACAAAGCTCTTATTGAAGAGCTGAAGTCACTGAAAGAACTCTACTGTCAAAAGAATGAATGAATTCAGTTGTGTGAAAACATGTGATCGAGTTTTGTGACTCTTCTGTTGCCAAGCCTTTGTGCTTGTGAATGAATGAATGAGTGTGATGCACATCCGGTTCCCAGTGTGGAAATCCTTTTATCAATCAAGTGTAAGAAAAGCAGCACAAAATCCATTTTGCTTTACTTGATAGGCCTTGTGATATGTGAAAAGGCTGATCTTTAAATGGAGTTGAATTATGATGCGTGGTCTTTACTTGTGAACTCATATTTTTTTATGTTGTCTGAGACACGAGGGCACGCAGCCCTTGTACATGCACTACATACAGTGAGCCTATTTTTCATCATCAGATGTAAAATGTGGAAAACTAAGATGTTTTCTGTACTGTGTTAGCATGATGTGATTGACTTTTGAAAATAACTTTGAACAGATTGTTTAAAGTATTTTTTCTTGTACATATTTGTATGATTGTAAGAAGTTACTCGGCATTTGCTTCTTTGATTTTAGAATGATTAAAAGTTTGTTTTGCATGGTATTGAGCTTCATTAAAAAAAACACAGTTTCAGCAATTGAAAGATTTAACAGTTGTAATTTTTTTTTTTTTTTTATTATTATTATTGCTCATGGTGCTTTTCAGTTTACCTCCTGGTAATGTTTACTTTCAAAACTTGAAAATGAGAGATTTCATTCAAAAAGTTTAGCAATTGAAATATGTTCTTAATAGTGAGGAAATTCAGCAGTATACCAAGTTCTGTCTGCTATGAAACTCTATTCAGTAATATTTAATGCTAAGACTTAAACTTCGTTAAACTGAATATGAATAAGCTTGGTGTTAAAGATCTGTGCAAATTGTGGCCTAACATCAGTGCCTGCTGTGGAGTCAATATTGTTAAATATCCTTTATCTGTGTGTGTGTGTGTGTGTGTGTGTGTGTGTGTGTGTGTGTGTGTGTGTGTGTGTGTGCGCGCGCGCATATGTGTGAGTGAATGACCAGTATTTGTTGTCTTGTGTGACTAACCTTGTAAGGCTAATATAAAAATATTGGTCACTCAGTAGTAGGTATTATCTTTCTTGGTTTGAAAAGTGCCCTCAGTGAATTTCTGTTGTTATGTGAATGTCAGTTGAGGACTTGATCAGAATGCTGGTCAAAAAACTGTAAGCAAGTATTGCTAGCCAGCACTTTTTGTACTGAGTGTAAATATCAAATTTGTCATCTCTTAAATCACAAATATCTTAAGACATGGCCTTTTTTTTTTAATTATTTTATCAATATCTGTTGCTATATAAAGCTAAAAGTGTTCAACATTTGCATCCTATGTCCGGTAAATTAAACTTTATGTTTAAAGTCATGAAATGCAATTGAAACTGCAGTTATGTACCGTTTCATGTTTATTTAATCACAATATATTTGTTTTCTTTATAAATAAGTTGTGTACAAACATGTTTTGAACGTAGGTAAAAAATTAAATGAATTTGTGCATTTGTCTAAAACCTGACTACACAGTGTGTGTTTGAAATACTTTGCCCAAGAAACCTAACATTGCTCATGCCATACTTGCCTGTAAGTTTTATCTTCTGGGGATTCAAGAGTGATGAATTATTGTTTTATTGCATATGTATACATTTTTGCTGACTTAATTTTTTCCCATGAATTTCGCATTTTATTGAGCAGTGGTAACTTACATGAACAGGGCTCAACAAATATGTTCCAGATCTAGGAGGTAAGTCAGGAGCATATATAGAATTTAGGGGAGGGGAGGGGGTGACAGGAAAAAAAAGTTTTTGAAATCTAGAAGAAAAAATTAAAGCATTATTTTCTAATATAAGTTGATGCATTTTTTCTAATATAATTTGCATTTTAACAATAAAAATGAGAAACTTGGGGGGGGGGGGAGTTGCTTCTCTCCCTGCAAATACTTCCAATTTGTTCATTTTCTTTTCCCATTTTTCCAGTTGCTGCTCTCAAACAATTTTAGATTTTGATTTTATTAAAACACAAATTGTGGAAGTCAAATTTTGTACATATTGATTCATAGTACCATATTTTCCTGTGTATAATGTGCAGACCATAAAATTCAGAAAAAAGTTCCTTCGTAAAATCTGTGGTGACATGTAATCTGCAGACCATAAAAAAAAAAAAAAAAAAAAATCTGACACATAATCTGTAGGGGCACATAATCCTTAGATCATGAAATTCTGAAAAAAAAAAAACAATTTTTTACTGTGTATAATCCTTAGTGGTGAGTCCACAGACCTTGAAATTCAAGGGGTGGGAGTGGGGGAGGATTGCCATATAACCTGCACCTGTCATGTTCATCTGAACTGTAATTTCCGTATAATCTGCACCTGCCATGTTCATCTGAACTCTAATTTCCGACAGAAATGCAGTGATTCATAGGGTGACCAACCCAAAAGTCCAAAGAAATAAGAAAGAAGCAATCGGTTTATTAAAAAACAAGTGTCATATTTTAAAGTATTTTGCTGTTACTTTTTAAGTAAGTAAAGAACTGAAATCTCTGGGTTTTGCAGCATTACCTTAGTTCATTAGTTAGACCTAAAATATCCGTAGAAATTGCAGCACTCTATAGTATTTGTTTCTTTTCTGAATATGTTTCAATGGAATAGCAAGCAAAAACTATAACTAATATGATTAGTGCAACAAAATTAATGAGTGAGATTCGCAAAGTGATTAAGTGCTGTGGAATAGCTCTGTGACCTTTGTTGCATCATATTTTCTGTCAGAATGCTCGTAAGTAAAAAATATGTATATTTTCTTTCAATCTCTTTGCCATCCTCTCATCTCTGTATTTCATTACATTTTTGCTATCCCATTTTTGGCACTTTTTCAATAACGCCACCTCTCCTGACAATTACCATTTGTAGAATGAGGATTTTTTAAAACACTGAACAAATTATTATTATTCATTAGCAATGTGTTATCTGCAGAACCAAAATTTATAACTTTTTAACAGATAATCCATAGATTATTTGAAAGAAATTATGTTATTTACTTCTAATTATGAAATCTGAAGTAAAAAAAAAAAAATCGGGCACCAATACTAGTTTTCTAGGTGCCTGGGCAACCTGGCGCCCGGAATTTGTCGAGCTCTGCAAATGAATAACATTGTAAGGTTTGTGAAGCAGTTATGTTTTGTCACAACATTTTATATATACATTACTTCTTTGGTTTTGCAAAGTGTAACTAATAATAGTAGTTTATTAGCTTGTTTTTGTAGCTAAGTTTTTCTGTGTATGTTCTGAAATTCATCACGTCAAATGACAGCTGTAAAATTTTGCTTTGGAGGTGTAATTCCATATATATAAAGCCCACTCAATTTGGCTTGAGAATAAGAAAGGGGAACCACTATGAAGTGATGTAGGCATGAATTAAAGAAAGGAAAGTGTTTTATGAATATCATAAATGGAATGACTTCGATTCTGGCAGGTACTTTATGTTTGGGTTTCATAGAGGTATGTTAATAATATTTAAGATATCGCACTACAGAAACAGAACTGGTTGCTTTAACACACAAACCATAAAATTTCTTTCAGTTTCTTAAAAGATGAAAATCAATTGTTGTTATTCAGGGAAATGAGTATTCTGCAGTGTGTTTGTTAGATAACAAACTATTCCAGATAAAACAGCATTGCAATATATTATATTTTCCAAATGAAATTGAATTGGTTGTGTAAGAACACAATGACATGCATCACCAGTGTAATAGGAAATATTTGACAAATATTTCCAAAGAATTCCATGCATCTTCTTCTGCAGAGTTTTTATTAAGGAATAACTCAGTGATATTAAAGGAATCAACTAAGGAGGGAAGGCCACGATTTGGCTACCACGGTTCTGAGATTTGTTATATTCTATTTACAAAAAGAGGAAAATATGCACTTTTGTTCATTTCTCAATTTCTTGAATTCAGAGATATTGCATGGAAAAGGTACAGTACAACATTAAGTTATGCAGATGATGTAAGTGAAAAAACACCTGTTGCAGCTGTGTAAAGTGTTATCAAAATTAACATATTCAACCATGGTGAGCTTGGCTAGAGCATTCTGGGTATTTTAGGGAAATATCTAAAGAAAATTATCATGAAACGAGATAATATTATGACGAGCAGAAAAGTTTTCTTCGATAATACTTCTTTACCTTGTACAGCTGTATGTTAGAACTAAACCTAATGTAGTTGTCAAATGCCAAAACCTTAATTGTGCGAACTCCATGTTTTGAGTAAATTATGCTTGAAAGTTAAATGTACAGCAAGAAGCATGACATTTTTGCATATATTAGTATGGAATATATGCATAGCTTAATGCTGGATCGTACCTTTTTGGCGTGATATCTCTGATTTCAAGAGATTGCAAAATTAACTAAAGTGCATATTTTCTTCTTTTTGTACATAAAATAATATAACAAAATCTCAGTTAGATTCGTGATAGCCAAATCACAGCCCTCTCTCTCTCTCTCACACACACACACACACACACACACACACACACACACACACACACACACACACACACACAAACCATTTTTATCCTTTTATTCTTTAATAAAAAGGTTTGCATGCGAACCATATTATGAAAAGATATTACTTATTGGTCAAATTTTAGGGTAGTACAGGACTACAGTAGGTGTTGCCATTTAAGAGACACAAATTCCAGCTTTTCAAATCATTCAGTGTTGTGCCTCTTCTTTTTATTCACAGTCCTTCTGCCAATTTTCTTTTGGAAAGGTGCTACTGATATGTCAGAACTTCTACAGAATCACAGATTACTTTATGTCTTGTATTTTGTATATGTCTGTCCAAACCTTCTGCATTTTTTAATTAAAAAAACACTATGAGGTAGCAGAATTTGCTTTGACTGGTGAAAACCAGAGAATGTTTTAATTCTAATCTCAGATACTTGGGACTTCATCGTCCTGAGTGGTGTAACAGATAACATGCTCGGACAGAAATTGGGAGATACTTTATTCCAGCTCCTATGCAATGTAATTTTCAAGTTTTCTGATTTTAATGTTACCTGTTGAACAGTAAGTAAGGCAATGGCTATTCTGTTTTCTGCCTTAAAAACTCTTGGGTATTTTAGGTTTTATCTGTGATTTTGAATTTCTTACTAGGTGCAGCAAATATCATTTTCAACCGTTCTGGGTTCACTATTAAATTTTCTAAAGCCTAAATGGGGTTATTTGTTGTATGCTACTGATTGAACAGACCTGTGGGTTTACTATATTTTAAGTAGAAGTATTTGAATCTATGTCATGGAAAAAAATTTGAAATGCTGGAATTCTGTGATTGAAAAAGTGCATGAATCATGTGTTTAGATTAACACTTAAATGAAATTATCCATGTCATATTTAATACATACATGAGATTCTTCCACGGATTCGCGGAATTCCGTTCTTTTTTGTCATCATTCGGGTCGTTCTCGAGATCGATGCAGAACTAAAGAGAAATAGGGGGGAGGGGGTGTTAGGTGGGGTGGTTTTCGGTCTGGGGATGGTGTTTCGTCTTTCAAAACTATCGAAAACTGAAGTTAAACGTAGTGACGATTTTTCCCATAATCGTAATTTCTTTTTTCGCATGATGTTGCATGCTCCCAATATTGTTATTAAATGTCATTTTATTGCATAAATGTTTGTATTTCAGAATGAAACTGTGGGCGACGATTTCCAAAAACAGAAGTTAAGATGGCGCAAAGATTCCCCTGTAGTCTTAGGCAAAGATTCTTCTGTGGATTCGAAGAATTCCGCTATTTCCGTTATCATTTGGGGCATTCTTGAGATCAATGCACAATTGAACAGAAATTTTGGGGGGTTTCGTTTGACGACGGAATTCCGTCTTACGAAAATTTCGAAACCGGAAGTTAGGTGCAGTGAAGATTTCTCCCGTTATCTTATATTTTTTCTCGCGATGTTCCTTCTGCCCAGTATTGTTCTTTAATACTGCATTTCAACCTAAAAATGGAGGAAGAAGTTTCCAAAAACGGAAGTCGGTCGGAGCGAAGATTTCACCTGAAATCCCATTTTTTTTTTCTCTCCGCGATGTTCTCACTATCCTGTGTTGTTGCTAAGTGTTATTTTCCCTCATAAATGTCTGCACTGAAGCTTGATAAGGGAGGGGAAATTTTTCATAAACGGAAGTGACGGAATTTGAAAATTTGTTAGAATTGA
Source organism: Macrothele yani (assembly GCA_039090855.1). Lineage (NCBI taxonomy): Eukaryota > Metazoa > Arthropoda > Arachnida > Araneae > Macrothelidae > Macrothele > Macrothele yani. The sequence goes on from CM077004.1 coordinate 50,356,569, forward strand.
TGCATGGCGTTCATATTCATATTCTGAAAGTCACACCATTTATCTAAAGTAGTGAAAACTTTGATATCATGCGTTCGTGGTCCTCAGGCTGAAAGTTCTTTTAGCATGATGGCTAAATTATTGTCATCTGAGGGAATAAAAGGGGAGGAAGAAAGAAAAGTGGTGAAGAAATAGGAAGGGAATTATATCAAAAGAAAGAAAAACCAAGCAAAGATTGATGTGCAGCTGCAGAATCAACAAAAGACAAATATGGCCGTGGAACTTGCTGAGAAGAAAGCAACACAAAAGGAAAATTGAGCTGATGCTCTAGCAAGTACAAAAAAAAAAAAAAAAGAGAGAGAGAGAGAGGGAAAGATGTATATGAAGCAGTTTCTTTTAAAATCACTTTATTATGTTTTGAATTCAGTAATTTTATATTGTGAATGCAGTGAACAATTCTATCTTGCTCATGCTGCTTTATATTCACACTTTCTTGTCGCATGTTCTGATTTTTTTTGCCCGATTTAAAAGCTCAGCTTTTTTGTTCCTCAGTCAATCTCATGTATGTTAATATGATTATTACATCAGATTTTGTAGTTGGTCTGCTGGAATGATGTGTACTCTAATCTAAAAACATCTCATTAATGTACAGTTGACTTTTGTAAAGCCATGTAAAATTAGTGTTTTAAATGCCTGTTGTAGCTGAAAATGGGTAATTTAATGTCTGTTAAACTATTAAGAATTTTGGTAGAATATTTTTACCATCGTTTTCTGCTTTATTGAAAACTAGACATTGCCATATTTTAGTGCTGCTGGCATTCCTTTTGCACACACACACACACACACACACACACACACACACACACACACTCTCTCTCTCTCTCTCTCTCTCTCTCTCTCTCTCTCTCTCTCTCTCTCTCTCTCTCTCTCTCTCTCTCTCTCACACACACACAAACACAGACACACATAATATTAGTAAGAGTGGTCTACAGTTTTAGAGACAGATTTAGTGGTGCTACATTTCCTTTTTATTGTCCCTTTGTGTAGATAGGGGGTGAGTGGTGTAGTGATTAGTGCATATGACCTGGGTTGAGGGGGTTGAAAACACACACCGTGGTTCAGAAGTAACATTAGGCTGTTGGTCACGGGTAAATAAATACACCTTGTGTTATAAGCAAGAATATCTTTTTTTCCCTGCGACTTTAGTCTGCACCACATAACCACTGTGTTTTCTTTATAGGTACAGATTTTTTTCAGTGTGTATCCAGTTTTGGATTTTTAGATTACATAGTTTACATAAATGTGAGATCAGTCATATGTAGCATAATTTGTGTTAACTAAGTTGGAAGATTAATGTTGTGTAATGTTTTTGCATTGCAGAAATGGAAAAGTAGCATAATGCAATTTCAAAATTACTTCAAAAGATGGTATCCCTGTATCGATAAACTTTATTTTTTTTTTTGTGGAAAGGTAATTTTGTTTTGAAAACGGCTAAAAAATTTCAAAATTTTAGTGAAAAAATATTAGGTACACATTGTACTGTTGGTATAGAGAAATGAAGTTTTTCATGTTAATGATAAAGTGCATTTGCACAAATAATACTGCCCTGTGTTCTTTGCTGCATGTAGGGGGGGGGGGGGGCAAGGAATTTTGTAGATTGACATAGATACTGCAGGTTTTATTAAGTTAATTTTTCTCTAGTTTATTTGAAGATGCAAAAAAATGAGTAAAAACGAGCTACAGAAGAATTTATAATAAAGTAAAAGTATGTAAGGAAGAAAAACGGAAAGAAATCTTTGAAATGAAATTGTGAGAAATGATATAGCAAAAAAAAATTTTTTTTTCTTTTTTATGTGTAGCATATGTAGATTTAATCATATCTCATGCATTTTTTAAAATGAAAACTGCATTGCACATAGGTTGGCATGTAGTGTTATTATCCCCTCCAAGTTTGTTTGACTTGGAGAATTTTTCAGAGATTAACCATGTCTGTTTTATTATCCTGTTAGTAACAGAATTTTGTTGACGTTGTGTATTACTGGATTCAATTACACCATCAAAGTATATATATTTTTATTAATTTTGGTTTAATTTCAGCAGCAGTAGAAACAAAGCTAACTGCCCTTCATCTAATACCAGTGTTAAGATTTTTTGATAAAAATTTCAACTCCAGTGATTTAAGTGAATAAAGTGAAGTGAAAGGCACCAAATTTAAGTAATTCTCATTTTGCTAAGTTATAGAAGTTTTTGACAACTGTAAACCATGTTTTTATCCTAAGATGTGAATTATTTAAGTTTAGTAGTTCATTTGGGTAGTGTTTATTCTCATGTTTCAAGTGAACACGCTCAAATCAATTCAGTACTTTTTGTTTTAGATTATGGTTGTTAAGTATGTTAAACTGTTGAATTTTATGAGGTATGGCTGTAGAATTGCTTTTGTTATTGCATTCAGAGTTTCATTTGTGAAAAGTTTTGTTTTTTTCTTGTAAATAAGCATGTGCAATTTGTACTTAGGTAATGTATTATTGGAAAAACTGGACATAAAGCCCATGATTTTTCTATCCCTGCTTTCTTATTTACCATCTCTTCTTCACAGACACACCTGTTTTATATAGGAGAAAAAAAAAAAAAACAGGTAACAGTAACCTTTGATATTCAAAGGTCAGATCACAAAGTGTATTTTTTTTTTCTTCCTCAACCATTCATTACTAAAACATTTCCTTTTTTGGAAATGTGTATTTTGCCCATCATATTTTCATTTATATCATGACTTTTCTTATGTGTAATAAAATAATGAAACTCACATGGATTATCCTAATGTGCCTAAAATACGATAGTAAGACTTGAATCAGTTAAATGTAAAAAATGTTATTCTGTGTGACTCATCATTATTAATAACTTTGCCATATTGTGTGTATATGTGTTTGTATGTTTCCATGACCACATGTGTACTGCATTTTGAAAAAAAAAAATGTTAATATATATTTCTGGTGTACAAGATTTTTAAACCAAAATCTCAAGTTTTACTTTTTTTTTTTTACATGAGGATACCAAGAAGTGTTATCCACTGATTTTGAAACAGATTAAACAATTATTTAAATTATTTCCAAAATTTTATGTAGAATGCATTCTTATTAATACAGAGTTGCAACTTTAATGTTTGTATTTTATGTATATCTTAGATTTAATTAAAAGGACAAATGCAAATTTCAGAATGGGAAAAGAAAAAAGTTTTTTTTTTTTGACAAAAACTTCTAGCGTAATAGCAATATATGTACGTCCTGGTGAGACTATAAAAGAAGCACAAAGTGTAACCAAAAGAGTAAATTGATTATAAATTTTACAGTAAGCAGTAGCAAAAATTAAAAAAATGACTTTAAAAACTATAACCTCAGAGTACAAACTATACCTGTGGTTCTTCTTTAGTTGGATGGACAAATTTATCTATTGTTCCATTGAATAGCTGCCTAATCTCTCTCTCTCTCTCTCTCTCTCTCTCTCTCTCTCTCTCTCTCTCTCTCTCTCTCTCTCTCACACACACACACCATATTTTTTTTTAATGTAAGATGACTTATCTTTTGAGAAGAATTTAAGAAAAAAAAATGAAATGGCATTTTAAAGTTTTTTTATTAAGAAAAAAAGCTTTATGCATAAAAACAGCAACTTATCAATCGTCAAATCCTTGCATTTCACGAAATTAGCAATTTGCAATACCACTTATTAAAATGGTGTAGAGAAATCCCACTTAGTCCTTCAGCCAATGGTGTGCACGTGCTGCAGGATTTGCCTCTACACCTCCGTACAACCCTTCATTTAGGTTTGGGGGTGTAAAAGTAAAATGGCCTTTGTCATAGTCTATTAGCTTTCTGTGGTATACAAACAATTCCTGGGAACTGGAATTATTGCTTTTAGTCTAAAGTTTATCCAAGAACCATTTGGGGGGAAAAAAATGTCTAAGAAGTGGATGGACAAACCTCATCACGTTATTGCAAATAAAAGTACATTTCCGTCAGTTGAAGTTCACCCAAAATTTGCACATTTCATGAATGGATTTTTCCAAAACTTTTAACGACTGCACAGTAGTTATGTTACTGTCAGTGAATAAGATTTTTGTGTTTTGTCTACGAAAGTTCTGCATAAACCAAAGAATTTGCAGCCGCAATATTGTACATACATACATATCACTAAGCTGTTCTCTGAGATTCAGAGGTTAGCTCCACAAAAAAAGGCTATCCACCAGATAAATGTTTAACTGAATATTTACTTATTGTTGCTGTTGCAAACATCGCCATTTACAGTGATCTTGGCACACAGCTTGGGCTTCACTGATGTCCGTCATGCAACGTACATAAGACCTTCTGTACTTCATATACTTGTTATCCTTTTCTCATGCAGACACTCCTGAATCTGGTCCTCCCATGATTTCCTTGGCCTTCCTCTACCATTCTTTCCTGCCACTTGGGCTGAAAATTTTTCTTAGTAAGTATCTCATCACTCATTTTTTCATCATGACTAAACCACCTAAGCATATTAGTCACCACATCATTGACACACCTTTGCCTCACATTACACATCTGCAAACATATCTTTAATTCTTGCATGATCAGAGAGTGTCTTGCTGCAAACTTCCTGTAAGTAACACATCTCTCCAGCACACAAATGACTCCTATGCCTCTTCTGCAGTACCAAAACCCCCTGGAGAGAAAGCCCCAGCGCTCGAACTAAGAAGGGGTGTGAGTCACGGTCAAAGGGCCATCGCAATCCCTCTCTTCAGAGAGGTCAAAGGGCAAACGTAAAGGTAATGCCGATATTAGCTTCGCGTTCATGCGGCATTGATTAGTATTGAGCTTTCGGTAGTCGTGCACGTGAGTAAGCATTTTTATACAACATTCTTGGAAAATATTGAGTGCCTTTATATGGATCTAATTACAAAGCACATCCAAAAACCATTGTTTTCAGCTTTCCTGAAAGTGAAAGCTTTCGAAGAAGGCAGATTTCTTTCGTACAAATGAAGAATTTTGAACCCACCGTGAATTCAAAGGTTAGTTAACTTTTCATAACAGCATTTTCTGCTTTTGTTGTAAATACAATTATAATTTAGTGAACTGTTAGGTTTTTTTGTTTTTTTTATTGACCGAGTAAAATTTAAGGGCTAGCCTTCTGATTATCAGCTCATTATTTATTGTCGTTTAAATAATGGTATTAATTACCATTCAACATTTCATTTCCATAAAGTAATAGTTATTTTTCTTTGCAAAATTCGTAGTTAGTAGTGTTCAAATTGACAGAGAAAAAAAAAGATGTACACATATATATCAGCGCATCAAGTACTAAGGTTAACCAGTCAAAGAAACTGGCAATAAATAATTACATAATTTATTAATCAACATTTCATTTCCGTAAAACAAATGTCATTTTTCTTCATAAAATTTCTGTGTATCAGAGTCCTAATTAAAACAAGAATTCGCATGAAATATACAGAACTACTTTATGCGCTGTTAATCTGAAGGCTAGCCCAAAGAAAAGCTTATTGGAATGTCCAACAAATGTATCCGAAAGTTTGGAATTAATATATTCCATGTTCATTTGACAAAGAACTTTTTCCTGAATGATTTTTTTACCTTCTAGAAATAGTTGCAAGATTTGAGCACACATCTTACCGTATTTTCAGTAAATCGGAAATTTTGCTTTCGCGTTCGTTATGTAATTACGGAAAAGTCTTTTCTTTTTTCTTTCATTTTAATAAATCGAACGCGAAGGGAATTTCTAAAAGTTTTAAGTGAAATGATTATGTTCATACAGTCCTACCAATTTGCCATTAACGCAAATTGCCATTAAAAAGATCGTAGTTACAAAAATGCTTAACGTAAAATGCTGGGTTTTTCACGTTATGCGTGAAAAACTTATTTTTTTGCTTCTTTAGCCAAATTTAAAACTAAAGAAAAAATTTCATGAAATCATTTCCCAGCACAAGAGCAAAACTTTGGAATTCCTCGATTTACAGATATCATTGCTGGAAACAGAGAAAAAAGAAAGCTAAGGATGTAATCTTTTGATGTTATCTAAGGACAAAAAATAAAGAGAAAAAAACCGGTTGACTTTGTTGTGTGCGCAAATTGTCTAGTATCGCACTCGAGAAATTATTTCTCTGCGTAAACACGGCGGTACTTCGTCGGCGTTTTCAGGAGCGGAGAGCTCGAGTCGGTCGGCCCACTAGCTTTGACATCACAGACAAGTTCGGAGGCTTTCTTAATCTTTAGGGGGTTTTGGCAGTACCCAGACTTCAACGCCATACCTCAGAGCAGAAACAATTACATTTTCATACATAGCTATTCGGGGTTTTCTTGAGAACCTGTCATTCCTGTGTAAGCTGACCATATCTGCCATTTTGAACATGACAGTACCGTTTTTCTCATATTTCCCGGCTATCCCGTCGTTTTAATAAAAATGTCAATTTTGTCCCAATTTTAATAAAAACTACAAATATACTTGTATATTGGTCAAGCAAATTTTTTCTGAAATGAGCAAAAACACCTAAAAAACATTCCTGTATCTAATAGACGGGTACAATTTTTTTCTGAAATCGAAAAACCCCTAGACTTTCAGGACTTTTTGTAATATTGTAGAGTTGAACATGCTGATATAGAGTGAAGCAGAGAATAAGTGTGTTTCTCGGAATATCAGCAGATGACTATATTATCTTCATTTTCTTTCAAAATTTCAATTAACAGAAAAAAAAACTGCTGTTAAATTATCTGATTAATTTTAATTCACACCTTTAACATTTGGAGTAATTATGGTTGTTGAGAAAAAAATGATCATTAAAATGTCTATTACTTTCTCCATGAAGAGAAACTAATAGAAAATGAGATGTGTTCTGCAAACTGCAAGATCTCCAAACTGAACTGAGGTTTTGTTCCAATATCTCTGCGCACAGAGATACTGGAAGTTGAGTTGTTTTTAATAAAACAACAGAGCAGCCACTGTTAGCATTCCCCATTCAAATATGATCAGGAGCCAACAGCAGCAGTCCACTGTCATATGGCTTCAGCATTCAGTTACTCGGAATGTTTCTCTACACTGTCTTCTGTTGTTTATGAAGAACAGTGGGATTGTGTTCAACTTTGAGGATCAAACTTTGTTGTGTTCTTATTCCACTGGATGCCTCTGATTACATAAATAAAGGCAAAAGAGATTCACCAGAAATTTAGCCATCAGGTTCATAAAATTGTGGTTTAATTGGGTTTAGCAAACTTCCAAATACTTATTAACATCACCCTGTGAGAAATACTTTTATTCTATTACACAATCAGGGAAAAAGCACTGAAAATATGAGCTATAATTTAATCTCTGTGTCCAGGCTATAAACAGTGTGAAATCCCTCACAATAACAGTCAGTGTCTTAGCAAAAATGACTGAATTCTGTATTTGATGTATGGAATCATTATGTGTACCTACTAACTGCAATGATGATCTCTCCCACCACCCAAGTATCATAAGTGCTGTGGGATAAGAAGAATTCTAAATATCATACAAACTGGGGCAAAAATCAATAGCTATAAATAAAGATTTCACTGCTATTAGGCAAGACAAATTTATTAAGGAGAGTAATAATTTATCTGCTCGTGCAAACAGATCAAAGCAGAAAACAATGAGAAACTAAGCAAATATTGTACCATAGTGGGTGAAGTGCCACACTAGGTCACACAAAATGAATTCCAACGTAATTAATGTAAGAAATAGCAGCACTTCTGACAATAATGAGGACACTCATTCTCTCAGAGCATTCAGATTGTAACTTGACCTGCAGAATGCAGTACCATTTTTAGACTCATTCTGAAATGTAATCCTAATACAAGATTTGTTTTATTGTTTCTCTGCATGAGGCATTTCTTGTGCACCAGAAAATATGTTATCCATCTCAAAAAACATTGTGCAACATGTAGCTATTGTTCCAGGAAAACTTGTTGAATATCTGTTTTGTCTGAGACATATATTATTAATTTTTGTTCTAGTGCCATTAGATTAACGTTTTAATGTTGTAGTGTACAGTACATGATGATGTAGATGCAACTGAAATGTGAATGTACCTTGAGTTTAAACAATATCAGAAATATTCAAATCTAGAATTGCAGAGAATTTCTTTTGATAAGAAACCATGCTACACATGTATTTGCACACACACACACACACACACACACACACACACACACACACACACACACACACACACATATATGGATACACCATAACAGAGTTCTAATTTGTAGATATTATGAAGCTGCCACTCCGGTGGCACAGTAGTCTAAGTGCTGGCTTCTAACCATTCGTCTGAGATGGGTTTGAATTCGGCTGAGGCATGCATGGATGTCATGTTTATCTTACGGCACTGGCTCTCTTCCTTTGCTGGGGCCAGCGACCTTAAATTAGGGATGGGTGACTGCTTATAGCTCATCACTTTGCTCACAGTGGTTGTTAAACAGCCAATCAAAAAAAGAAAAATATTATGAAACCTGTATATTCTGCAATGTTTTGTTTTTTATTATTATTGCTAAATTATAAACCCTAGTGCAGTTGTAACTAATGTAGTCCCTCATCACAATATTCGTATCAAAAGATCTTTTCTGTTCAGTGTGACTGATATTCTTATTGATTAGGATGTTGCTGTCTGATAATGGAGTCTTCAAACTTTTTGATCATACGAACTATTTTTTTTTCATATATACACTGCCGGACAATTGCTAAGGACGGATGACAATAGCAACGATAGCAACCATAAAATGGAAGGCAGGAAAATGTGGAAATTAGCATAAGTGCGGGATACAGTAAGACGTGTTGTGCGTATGCAAATTTTGGATTGCCGAACTTGTTCGTGACGTCATAGCGCTGATAAGAGATATAAAGGATTTGACGCATATTGACCGTTGTTGTTCAAACGCAAAGTTGAAAAGGAAAGAATCAATTGACGAACTTGCAATTTTCAGTATGTCTTCCCGACATCACCTAGATGATTTTACGCATGGCCGTATTATTGGCAAGATTGAAGAAGGGCGAAAAATAACAGATGTTGCCAGGGAGTTCGACGTCAGCCACAGTGTTGTTTCAAGGCTTTGGAAATCATTTCAAACAAATTGAGAGTGTAGCAAACGTCAGGGGAGGTCGTGTTCGCAGTATGACACCTGCAGAAGATCGGTACATAGTGCTATCAACAAAAAGACACTGGCGCAGCACAGCTAGTGAGGTAGCAAATCAGTTTATGGCTGCTACTGGCAGGCGGATCTCCCGAAAAACTGTCGCCAGACGTTTGCATGAAGGAGGACTATACGCCCGCCGTCCTGTTGTGTGCATCCCATTGTCCAGACGTCACCGTACTGCCCGTTTGCAATGGTGCCATCAACATCGCAATTGGACAGATAACGACTGGTCTGCTGTCCTCTTCTCAGATGAGAGTAGATACAGTCTATCGTCTGATTGTTGACGACAACTGATCTGGCGTGATAGTGGTACTGCATATTGTCCAGCAAACATACAGGAAAGTGACCGATATCTGACATGTAGTGTCATGGTATGGGCTGGCATCATGATCAATGGCCGTACGTCCCTCTATGTTCTTCCAAATGGGACTATGACTGGCCAACAATAAATTAATGATGTTCTGCTACCTCATGTTTGCATGTTCCGTGGTGCTGTCGGTGATAGATTCATTTTCATGGACGACAACGCAACATGTCATCGAACAGTCGCTGTCCAGGAGTGTCTTGAGAGCGAGGATATTCAACGCCTCGTATGGCCAGCACGTTCTCCAGATCTGAATCCCATTGAAAATGTGTGGGATGCTTTGGGGAGGAGTCTTGCTGGTCGCCAATGCCCTCCAATAAACAAGGACACCCTCATCCATGCACTGACAGAGGAATGGGATAAATTACCCCAACAGCTGCTTGATAATGTTGTGCAAAGCATGACACGACGTGTGGAATCTTGCATCGCCCTCCATGGTGGCCATATCCCGTATTGACATCTTACGCCGGAACGCCTGCGGACGGTAATCGCATTTTTTTCACGTTTACGTATTCTGCACAAAATGGCCTGTTTGTCCCTTGAACACGTTCCAAAGCCTTCTGGATTTCAGAGCACAATAAATTGTCTTTCTTGTAATGTCCTGGCATTCTGACATTATTTTATTTCACTTAGCATCCAACCACACTTACTTTTTTATGCGCTATATAGCCGTTTATGATCCGTCTTTAGCAATTGTCCAGCAGTGTATATGGAATTAAATCTTTTTGATAATTTGAACTATTTTTTTTTTCATATATATATGGAATTAAATATAAAATATGTGCTGAAAAAATTTACAAGTGCTACTTTTTTAAATATCATTGTTAATCATGAATTTTATTTTGTAATTTTCTGGTTATTTTATTGTAGTGGTTATTTATGCATTCTTAAACATTTTAGAACAAAGGGGAGTTTGATAAATTTCTTTGGCATATAAAACAATTAAGTCATCTAGGATCATCTTTCCTAGCTTGTTACTGGACATAGTCACCCCCCCACCCCCCGTAAGTGTATGTACTAATTCTCTGTGTCAACTATCAGTTCATTGTTCAGAAAGTTGAAAGTGCACCTTTTTCTGGTGTTGCAAAAGGCAACTCTACGTGGTAGAAAGATGAAACGATTTCTTTATGTTAAGCAGCTGAAATCGTTTATAAATATCTTCTTTTTTGCATCTCAAACAAAATTTTATGTAAATGTCTTGTTAGTGATGGATTTGTTTTTATTTTGAACTATACACATATACAGAAAAATTAGTAACAACAAAATGTGTACAATTAGTGATTGACTTAAAAAACACGTTTAAGCATTTGACCTCAAAATATCCTTACTTATGACTCCAAAGTGAAAGGGTCATGTTAGTGTGAAAGCAGTTAGTTGTGGTTTTCTGATAAATTATCCAAGTTTGGTGCAGCTTTTGGCCTCGGATAAAGCATGGGTGGTGTATTTGTCCTATGGTTTTAATTCTGTTCCTTCCACCTAGAACCAACAGCCTTAAATTAGGGGTGGACAACTCCTAGTAACCTCGGATATTCATGTGGTTCATTGAAACCAGAAACAAATGAATAATAATAGTAAAAGTTTTTATCTGAAAGGGGCATGTAAATTTGTTCCGAGTTTTGTAATCAAATTATTCCTGCAAGCCCCTATGTTTCCTCAGTATTTAATATACTGGCACTGTAAAATTAAGATTTTAGTTACTGTAATTAGTAAGAATCAAGATTTCTGAAGCTTGTCTATATTATTGTTTTTCGAAAGGAATTCCATAATTCTAACCTGCACTTTTAACGCCATGGTGAAGCATCCTCATCAGGACCATATTAAGGTGTGGGAGTCTATAGGGGCCCACCATTACCAAGGACCCAAAAGGCATGCCTAAGCAAATAATAGAGAGAGAGAGAGAGAGGGGTGGGGCATGGATGTTGTGTTTGTCTTACGGCACTGGATCTTTCCCTTCCCTGGAACCAGTGACCCTAAATTAGGGACAGGCGACTGCTTATAGTCCATTGAGGTGCTCATGGTGGTCGTTAAATGTGGCTTCACATTGCATAACAAAAAAGATGCACTAAGATAAGTATACAATGCTAAATTATTAGAAAATCGAAGACGAAATCTGGGAATCTTAAGCTTTTAACTCATGTTCTTGTGAGAACAATGGAAAATACAGTGGCTTATTACAAAAACTCTGTAGATAATTTATTAGTTTGAAGAATGCACTACACATAATCACAAGCACAATGTTTTCTGTTTTAACAGATTTCATGATTCCCCATCGTAATTCTTTCGGGACCCACTAAGGCCTTAATCCAGGTCTGAAACTCGTAGTTCTTTTTATCAAAATTTCTCTTTTGAATGTCAGTCACAAAAACTTACAATTTTTTTTAATGGTGAATTTCTATATTGAGTCCTGGTAACTATGTCTCAGAAAACAGAAATTACAGCAAATACAGCTTATGTAATTAAATTTGGTGTGATATAGTTTTGTATAGCCATATTTACATTTAAATAGCTTCTATTATTAATTACTATTTTTCATTTCTGAATTTGAATTTATACTAATGCAACATGTTTTGGTTGTATGTCATTGTAAGATTAGTTTTCCTGGATTATATAGCGCATTTTCAGCAGTTGTCCCCCCCCCCAATTTTTGTACTTTTGAATAATTGATGTAAAACTGATGATGAACTACTGTAAAAAAAAAAAACGAAAAAAAAACAGATGTAGTTCTAATTACTTAGTCCTTGAATTGCTCAATGATGATGTCTGAAAGAAATATAATATTTGTTACTGTATACATTGTACAATTATGAGAATATAAATAAAAACTGGAAAATGATCGTGTTGCATTGGTGTGTGTTTGAATGCTTTGATAATGCAAGACATGGCCAAGTTAAAACATGAATGTAAACCCCCCCCCCCAATGATTATTTGCATTTTATATTTAACATTTGTGTTACGATTAATGTTAATTGCATTTCTCATATTTTGAGGCAGTTGCAATTAAAGCAGTCCAGAATGGCGTATTTCCTGTTGGTGCCTTTTCATAGCAACTACAAAGTACTGTTGGGTTTTCTTGATCTCAGTAAGGCACAGATCAAGGGATATTTTTTGGCAAATATCTTCTGAGTGTATTCCTTTTGGTCCCAAAAGTTGCCCCCTTATTTGGCTTCTATACTTGAAAGTTACCTGGCTTGGAATGTGCTAAAACGTGTAATGTTCGCAAAATGCCAGGAATACATTAAATATCTTTATATATTGCAAAATATTTGTAACAATTCAATAGTCCACAATAAAAAAAGAATGTTGGATTTCGGTTCCCCATTGTTTCCATATTGTAACTGATTCATAATCAGCTTGTAGATTATTTGATGGCTTGACAGAAAGTAGATTTCACTTGCCGTGCAGATCGCGGTATTTAAAGCCATAGTGCTTTTAGTAACTCTAAGCTCTGCCGCCCCGGTGGCGCAGTGGTCTAAGTGATGGCCTCTGATCATTCGTCCAAAAGGGGTCCGGGTTCGAATCCCGGTGAGGCCTGGATGTTGTGTTTGTCTTACGGCACTGGCTCTCTCCCTTCCCTGGAACCAGTGACCCTAAATTAGGGACGGGCGACTGCTTATAGCCCATTGAGTTGCTCACGATGGTCGTTAAACCTCCAATCAAAAAAAAAAAAAAACTAATCTAGGGCCGCCAATGGCTTAGTGGTCAACGCGTGTGACTGCCAAGAAAAAGTCTATGGATCGATGCTATGCAAGTAAGAATGCTCGAACCACTAAATATGCGTCGGGCTCCAGATATTGGCCTCCCGGTTATAAATAAAGGCCTCTTTCTCCGCCTTCTACCTCGCCTTCGTGTACTTAGACTTTCCTGTGGGACACTTTAGCTCAAATCGCCTAGCTGCCTACTTCTAAGGGTTGTTTAAGACCTGGGATCACACACACACACACACACACACACACACAGGCACTCCCTAAAATCCTCTACATAAATCTCAAGTAACTCTTATCGTTGAGAATCTTCGGGAGGTAAATTTTTACCCCCTGAACAGAATTTCACTATTATCTTCTGTTAATTATGTAGATGTGTAAGAAGTATAACTGAATGCATGTATGACATTGGGAGGGGGGGTAATCGGTAAAAAAACCCATTGTGTCTCGCTAGTGAGAAAAAGTTGTTAGGTGATACTTATAACGTGCACCGCCCGGTGGCGCACTGGTCTAAGTCCTGGCTTATGATCATTCGTCCGCGTTGGGTCCGGGTTTGAATCCCGGTGAGGCATGGATGTTGTGTTTGTCTCTCTTACGGCATTGGTTTTCTTCCTTCTGTGGAACCAGTGGCCCTAAATTAAGGACGAACGATTGCCCATAGCACTTTTTTTTTTTTAAAGTTGGAGGCTTAACGACCACCGTGAGCAACTCAATGGGCTATAAGCTCCCTTATTTAGGGCCACTGTTTCCAAGGAAGGGAAAGAGACAGTGCCGTATATCCACAAACAACATCCATGCCTCGCGGGATTCGAACCCGGACCCTTCTCGGACGAATGGCCATAAGCCAGCGCTTAGACCACTGCGCCACCGGAGCGACCCATAGCCTTTTAAACTGCTAACGGTAGTTGTTAAACCCCCAATAAGAAAAAAATCATCGTGCTGCTTAACCAAGGGCCCTAAATATCACGACTTCCGGTGTTTCGTTTAGGGGTGAGACCATTTTAACAGGCCTAAAATTTAAAGCAGCGTGACCCTCTAGGCGCTGCCCGCGAGAGCATGCACTTTCCCCATACAAACTCAAAAGGAATCGTAAGTCCTTTAGAAGGTTTTTATGTTCATAACTACAGTAGAAACTAAGATTCTGCTTGCAGTTGTGACCCACCTAGAGTGATCGAGTGTTTCTTTTGCTGACAGCGGTATATATGTCGAACAGGTGCTGTTGGTCAGTTCTAAAATCTGCCAATATCGGAAAGAGTAGCCTGTATTTTCTTGGAATTCGCTAATCTGGTTTCATGCAGGAATGTAGAAGTGCCTTAGCGCGGATCTAAGGCACTTTTTTCTAGGCTTAGCGTCGCTAAGGCACTTTTCATGGTTAAAGTGGGACAAATGTACTTTTAGATGGCCATACTGGCAGAAATGGCAATTACTACGTTTTATAGGCAAACATATTCGTATATCAAACGAATGATCATATTACTGTTGGTTCATGCTATATGGCGTTTCATGAATCGCAAGAGTTTTAGTGTTAAGAGAATGATAACTTCTTTGCTAGGACCGCAATCTTCAAAATGACGTTATAGGAGGTAGATTCCCCGTATGTTAAAACTTTACTGACAAGAAATAAATACACAGACAAAAAAATTAAACTAAACAAGTATATAACATAACTGACAAGTGTTTTATGGTTGCAGGGGATTTTTTTGCCGAAGTGGTTGCTTAGCACATCTCCTGGTTCTTTACGGGTAACGCGAAAGGAAGCCCGGTTGACAAGTGATCAGAAGCGCCGGCTTCTGGCTATTCGCTGGAGCTGGTCCCGAAACCAGGATGAAGCAGGCCCGGGGCTCTCCCCTTCTCGGAATCAGTGACCCCAAATCAATGACGGGCGACTGCCTGTGGCCCTGGATACTCGTGGTATTCATTAAACGCCCTCCCCCCCCCCTTGCACACACATTCACAAAATATATCCATTTTTTTAATTGGAGGTTTAACGGCCACCGTGAGCAACTCTGTATGCTATAAGCAGTCGTCCATCCCTAATTTATGGCCACTGGCTCCGGGGAAAGGAGAGAGCCAGTGCCGTAAGCCAAACACAACATTCATGCCTCACTGGGATTCCAACTCGGACGAATCGTCAGAAGCCATCGCTTCTGCCTCTTCTAATTCATAGGGCCAAATCAATGAAAAAACACGAAATATTTAAAATCGCTTAGAATCACGTCCACCGCGAAACACTTCCTTATAGAAAAAAATATATTGTCATGTGACTCAGGTGTAACATTCATTCTTTTGTTTTAAGTTGCTTAAACTCAGCAGTTTTAATAAAAATTAATAAAATCATGAGTGATGAAATTTAATTAAAGATTATAAATGATTGAAACATGTTAAACTTTAAAAAACTGTTGAAAGTTTTCTTTCCGGGTTGATCCGCTCACCGCTAAAATACGTTTTTTTCTTAGAACATCACTGGTTTCATGATATGCCAATGGAGCCGTGGCATTCATTTGGACAACTGGCTGATCCGTCAGTGTGTTGAAATGACAGAAGGGCAATTCGTTGCCGTATAGCATGCACACAAACCAATGCAATGGTCTTGGACAATTTTCAATGCTCTATATAGCACCTTTCATCGGCCCAACATTTCCAAGTGTATCAACACATCTAATTGGAACTAAAGTTTCAGAGCATTTGTTGTTGCAAAACCTGTAGAATGATTTGAGATATATTTCCTGCTGTTGAGCCCACAGGTGACAGATTTCCTGAATATTTGGATCAGGGTTCCTCCACCAAACTAATGTGCTCTTTTTCCACTGTCTTAATGCGCTTGCTGTCATACATTAAGGTGTCAACTTTACGTCCATTAAAATATAATTCGCACTATAGTTCTGACTTTTCACGCTCCTTCTCTATGAGCCCAACAGTCACCCTTTCCTTTTTTCTCTTCTAATTAAATTCCTATCGACTGTCTTGGAGGTATCAGCTTCATTCAGTACAGCCAAGTCTTCCATGGTAGCAGGAGCGAGCATAGATCTCGCGCTGCATGACACACTTGTGCGTACGCAGGCCTTTACGAGAACACTGAACTTCGAGTTTCACTGGAGGACCTTTCAACCGCTGTCCATCTTCAAAACTACTGTCCGTTGTTCCACGTGAGCTGTTAGCGAAGAACTTTAAAATTCCACTTGACTGACAGTATTCACTATTGCAGTGCACCGGGTTTTTCTCTGACTTTCGGCATCTTTTTGTGGAACCTCTTCGTAGTCAGGATACCGAAACTTCCGATTACCGTCTTCCGATCTATCCGTTGACCATGTAGGAAGAGCCTGACATTTCCAGTTCTCCCTAGTCTTGCACTTGCAGCAGTCAATGTCAAAGAGTATAGCTTGTCTCATGTCTTTAATTTCTTTGGTCCAGTATCTTTCCACCCCCACCCACCCCCTCTTTTTTTTACAGCAAGTATTATGCCGTATGTTAGGATCATCTTCATAATGCTCTTTTATGACAATGTCGGTAATGCCGCCCATTGCTACACTTGCTCCTCATTAGCAGCTACAATACCAGCAACGGCCCTGACAGTAGGATCAATATCATTGTTCTCATCTTTAAGGATCTTGCAGCACAAACAGATGTGTCATCACTTTAGCGTAAGTAGAAAACTACGGTTTCGGAGGCTTACATTCGTTACCGCAATAGCAGAACAGTGGGTACATCTCATTCGCTCAAATCTTCTTGTCCCGCTTTGGGAGCATCCTTAAACAATTAAAATTCCAAAAATCCTTTTAAAATCATGACAAATGCACTTCGCACTTTGACAGTAGGCCACTGTAGATTCTCACGCCCATTCACGTAGGGACTGCCTGTCCTGAAAGTCGACACAACAAGGCGGTAGTGGTATTGTCTGAGTCAAATCTGCGTGGGAGCGGGTAGCTCGTTATCACTTTTCCACATCAGCAGAAATACACTGGCGTGCAAAAGTTAAGGACGAGACGGTTTTTCGAATGTAACGTCGTGCAGAAGGGCTCCACATCGACTCAAATCATACTATAAGATCCCCAAGATGTAAGAATATGGGACAAGTGAGCAAAACCGTCCAAAGTGTCTTTGAATCCAAAGGATACAAAGACACTTTATTGAAAACTTAGCTTCGAGCTCAACTGGAGAGAAGACAGAAACGTCCATGTGATAGGCGGCTGCCAAGAAAAATCCAGTCTTTAGTAGGGGATATGATCATCCCTGACTGCGTTGCAGGATTTAAAACGTCTGTCCATGCTGAGGACGAGGTTGTCAAGGAGCTGTTGAGGCATCGCGGCCTATTCCTCTTTTTATCTTTTTAGCGCCAATCGCAGCTGCGGAATCGTTGCTGGCGGCTGGTGACGTGCTGCCAAGCGTCTCCCGAGAAGGTCTCACACGTGTTTGATTGGATTTCAGTCCAGGGACCTTGCGGGCTGTTCTATGCATTGAATATCTTCACTCTCCAACAGCTCTGCGACAGCCGCTGTACGATTAGGTGTAGCGTTGTCGTCCATGAAGAGGAACTCAGGACCCACAGCACATCTAAACAGACGCACGTGAGGCAGGATAACCTCGGTACAATAGCGGACACCAGTGACTGAACTTCCTTGGAAGATGTGGAGGTCAGTACGGTTACCAAGCATGATACCGCCCCAAATGAGAACTTCGCCTCCTCCAAACCGGTCCCTTTCGATGATGTTCCAAGTGTGGTTGTGTATTCCCTGCTCTCTCAAGATATGCATACGTCCAGAATCGCTCGTCCGTAAAGAGAGCTCGCCCCCATTGCTGATGTGTCCAGTTCTTGTGTTCCTGGCACCACAGAAACCACCATCTCCGATGAGCAGGCGTTAATGGCACACACCGAACTGGTCGTCGTGCAAATAGACCACCTTTGTGCAGCCTCCTGGCCACTGTAAAACGCGATAACGGACGTCCAGTTGTCTGTTGCGTGTGCCTTGCAATTTCGCCCGCTGTCTGCCGTCTATCTCTTCTCGCCTGTAGGGAAATATATCGGTCGTCCGCCGCCGTGGTTGCTCGTGGACGACCACTGCTAAACTCTCGGACAGCTGTTCCTGTCGTTTGAAATGCTCTCCAAGCTCGTGAAACGATGCTGTGAACGATCCTGAACACCTCGGCCACACAAGTCACACTTCGACCTTCTTCCAACTTCCCAATGACGCGACATCCAGATGTCGTCTACTAGATCATCCAGATGTCGTCTACTAGATTGCCTGTTGGCCATATCACACGGTGGCAGCAACTCAACGTCGTTCAAACTGATGTACGCCGTGCAATAGCTTTCACCTAATTGCCGAGCTTACACCGCCCGTGTGCTTTATACCCTTCCGACACTCCCCCACCCTACGTCATGCTACATATATGCTCATGCCCCACCGTAACGGACCCTGGTATATCTCCTGAAAGGTCTTTCGGTCCGTTCTGCCTGCTCGTTCCGCTGTTATGCTAATTTCTCCTCTTCGTCCTTAATTTTTGCACACCAGTGTATAAACAACTCCGAGACTCATCCCATCCCAGCTCGTCTCTGAGCTTGGAGCTGCAGACAGTCGACATTTGAGACGATCATTGCGGAAGGTGATGCACTGTCTTTATAGTCTGAAATTTTTTCATCCTATCAGCTTTTTTCAGACCATCAATTTCACTCCCCCACCGGCAACAGAATTTCACGATTATCTACCATTACGTCTGTAAAAAATATGATAACTGGATGCAAGGATGTAGAAATTAGCACGTAGCAGCGGCGCTAAGGCACAGTTTGTTGATACCTGGAAAGAAGCGCAGGGCAAATGATTTTTTTATAACGATCATACATGAGAAAGTAGGGAATACAGGGTTTTATATTCAAGCACATTTGTATGTTAACCCTTTAAGCGGCCGATGTACCTGAACCAAATGGTGCCTAAAATTTTCTGCGATCTCTAAACAGATATGTTCACATAGCGGCCGGGATTTGCGAAAACTACGACAAAACAATTCCTTCTTCCCTCTTATGTCAGCAATACAGACCATAAACCTGTGACCATTGATAAACGCTCGCTTCTATTAGGGGTATGCAAACGTTTCCACCGCCCGCTAGCGGGCGCTGTAGGGTCTAACCGGCCGGCAACCCGTGCTGTCAGTTCGTTCATCAAGCCAAACCTGGCGGTCGATAAAGTTCATTTGCGGCACTGTTTGCTATTCATGTTTAATTTAGGGAAAAGTGCGAGTGAAGCATACGGTTTAATATGTCAGGCGTATGGCGAAACGGTTATGGGTGAGCGGACGTGTCGAGAATGGTTTGCCAGTTTTAAGAAAGGTGATCTAAGCTTGGAAGACAAGCCACGTACAGGTAGACCGCAGGAACTCGCAGACGAGGAGTTTGAGGATGCCACATAATCGACCACGCAACTAGCAAAACGTATGAAAGTGGCCCAATCGACAGTGGTACGGCGTCTACAATACTTGGGGAAGATCCAGAAGATTGGCAAGTGGGTTCCGCATACTTTAACGGAGCGTAATATTGGTCAACGATTGAGCATCTGCATATAGTTGCTGAAGAGGTTTCATGGGAAGAATTTCTTGTGGAAGGTTGTCACCGGGAATGAAAAATGGGTCTATTGCGACAACCCCGTGCGCAAGTGATCCTGGGTCGACCCAGGCCAGTCATCAACATCCACTGCAAAACAAGATATCCACGGGAAAAAGGTGCTGTTTTGTGTGTGTGTGTGTGGTGGGATATGCATAGAGTGTTGTACTTTGAACTGTTGAAACAGGGCGAAACAATCGCTGCACAACGATATAGCGATCAGTAGATGAAACTGAACGCCGCAATCGAGCAAAAATGCCCATGGACAAGTAAAGGACGCCGTCCAGTCATCCTGTTACACGATAATGCCAGACCACATGTCGGTACCACCAGGGGGGCGCCATTACAATGTGCAGTTACAGTCTCCGTTTTCTCGGATCTGCGCATGACGTGACACCGGGAGAAAACGCCGCGAAAACACGACACCAGAACAACGCCGCACGGCATCTTTGGCTTGGGAGTGCAAACTCAAACTCGTTCTTAGAAATTGGTAAATATATTTCATAACTAGTAGCTATTTCTCAACATCAGTTGTGCATATTATTATTTTATATCAGTGTAACACAATATGCCTGGATGTGCAATAGCAGGATGTTTATCCTACAGTAGGAAGACTCGCGGTACAGATATTATTTATCATTGTTTTCCTGCAAATCCTGATTTGGAAAAACTCTGGGTACTGAAATGTAAACGAAAGGATAATTTTAAAGTTAAAAATGCAAGAATTTGCTCGGAACATTTTACTGTTGACAGTTATGTTCGTGACTTAAAAATCAAAATTACTTGGATTACCTGGCAGAAAGAAATTGAAAGAAGATGCTGTACCTATAGTCAATCTTCCAGGTCAAATTAGCTATAAGCATATTACAACTGCTAATCCTCATGAATCGTCATCCTCCGTTCCTAGCGTTCTGAATGTTAGTCCTGCAGCATAGATTACATGGACGTGATGTAAGAAAACGAGCATTGGAAACCTTTCGCAATGTGTCTCCAAGGAAAAAAATTGATAAATCTGTGTCAACTGATATTACGTCACCATCTTCAGCTGATGTTAAACTTCTGAAGACGAAAATAAAGTCATTGGAAATAAGAAATAAAAGATTAAGTGTTGAGTGCACCAAATTAAGAGTGCAAAATAAGTGCCTTAATAACAAACTTGCATCTACTCAAAGGGATCTGCGTGAATGTCTGAATAACTCAGCTTCACAAGTGGCAGCTGACGTGAGTAAAGTTTTACGTAAAATATTTACAGAAAACTCGATTCGTTGTTTGCTGTATAAGAAAAAAAGTGTGAAATGGGTAAAGGATGACATATGTAAAGCGATTACATTGCGGTCCATATCTGACAAATCCTACAACTTCTTACGATTGAAGATGGGGTTTCCTTTGCCTGGGCTTTCAACCCTGCGACGATGGACCACTCGTTCATTCCGTTGTCATTTTGCACGATGTTCTGCAGTTAATGCAAACTCAGGGTGAAATATTTAATGATGTAGAACGCGTATGTGAAATTTCATTTGACGAAATGAATGTCGACAGCCGGATTTCATATGACCAGGAAGAAAGTCGTATTTTTGAACCCTACAGCAATGTTCAGATGGTTATGGTGCGAGGAATCTTTTCTAGCTGGAAGCAGCCGATATACACTGCTGGACAATTGCTAAGGACGGATCATAAACGGCTATATAGCACATAAAAAAGTAAGTGTGGTTGGATGCCAAGTGAAATAAAACAATGTCAGAATGCCAGGACATTACAAGAAAGACAATTTATTGTGCTCTGAAATCCAGAAGGCTTTGGAATGTGTTCAAGGGACAAACAAGCCATTTTGTGCAGAATACGTAAACGTGAAAAAAATGAAATTACCGTCCGCAGGCGTTCCGGCGTAAGATGTCAATACAGGATATGGCCACCATGGAGGGCGATGCAAGATTCCACACGTCGTGTCATGCTTTGCACAACATTATCAAGCAGCTGTTGGGGTAATTTATCCCATTCCTCTGTCAGTGCACGGATGAGGGCGTCCTTGGTTATTGGAGGGCATTGGCGACCAGCAAGACTCCTCCCCAAAGCATCCCACACATTTTCAATGGGATTCAGATCTGGAGAACGTGCTGGCCATACGAGGCGTTCAATATCCTCGCTCTCAAGACACTCCTGGACAGCGACTGTTCGATGACATGTTGCGTTGTCGTCCATGAAAATGAATCTATCACCTACAGCACCATAGAACATGCGAACATGAGGTAGCAGAACATCATTAATGTATCGTTGACCAGTCATAGTCCCAGTTGGAAGCGCATAGAGGGACGTACGGCCATTGATCATGATGCCAGCCCATACCATGACACTACATGCCGAGATATCGGTCCCTTTCCTGTATGCTTGCTGGACAATATGCAGTACCACTATCACGCCAGATCAGTTGTCGTCGACAATCAGACGATAGACTGTATCTACTCTCATCTGAGAAGAGGACAGCAGACCAGTCGTTATCAGTCCAATTGCGATGTTGATGGCACCATTGCAAACGGGCGGTACGGTGACGTCTGGACAATGGGATGCACACAACAGGACAGCGGGCGTATAGTCCTCCTTCCTGCAAACGTCTGGCGACAGTTTTTCGGGAGATCCACTTGCCAGTAGTAGCCATAAACTGATTTGCTACCTCACTAGCTGTGCTGCGCCGGTGTCTTTTTGTTGATAGCACTATGTACCGATCTTCTGCAGGTGTCGTACTGCGAACACGACCTCCCCCGTGACGTTTGCTACACTCTCCATTTGTTTGAAATGATTTCCAAAGCCTTGAAACAACACTGTGGCTGACGTCGAACTCCCTGGCAACATCTGTTATTTTTCGCCCTTCTTCAATCTTGCCAATAATACGGCCACGCGTAAAATCATCTAGGTGATGTCGGGAAGACTTACTGAAAATTGCAAGTTCGTCAATTGATTCTTTCCCTTTCAACTTTGCGTTTGAACAACAACGGTCAATACGCGTCAAATCCTTTATATCTCTTATCAGCGCTATGACGTCACGAACAAGTTCGGCAATCCAAAATTTGCATACGCACAACACGTCTTACTGTATCCCGCACTTATGCTAATTTCCACATTTTCCTGCCTTCCGTTTTATGGTTGCTATCGTTGCTATTGTCATCCGTCCTTAGCAATTGTCCGGCAGTGTATTATGATTTTGATGTTTCAATGACAGCGTCATTACTCAAAAAAATAATATCAGCCTTACAGGATATTAAATATAATGTTCTTGCTGTAGTGTCTGACCTTGGGCCAAATAATTGTGCAGTGTGGAAGGAACTCAGTGTGTCACACACAAACACAAGCTTTCCGAATCCATCAGACCACCAGAAACGGGTTTGGGTATTTGCAGATGTACCCTATCTATATAAGTTGCTCATAAATCACTTTCTTGATGCGGGATTAACCTTGCCAAGTAACAAGGTCATCATAAAAGCCACTATTGAGCAGTTGTTATCTTTGTATTGTGGTGAAATTAAAATTTCTCCAAAATTAATATCACATCATCTCACAGTGAAAGGCAGAGAGCGTCAACGAGTACGTATGGCAGTCGAGATGTTTTCCAACCATACAGCATAAGCCATACGTTATTTAATGCCAAATGAAGAGTCCATTGCTGAATTTATTCAGTTAATCAACAATTTATTTGACGTTTCAAACTCTAGGAAGCCCTCTGATGACAGACCCAATGCATGTGGATTTGGTATTCATCATGCTATTCCAGAAAACACTTTAAGGAAACTGTTTGCTTGTTGTCAAGAGATGAGGGTTCGTACTACGAAAGTTCTTTTGCCTTTTTAGAAAGGTTTTTTAACATCTATACAGTCACTGATGGGACTCTTTGGTGACCTTAAACCCTTGAACATCAAATATATATTGACGTCACGCTTGAATCAGGACTGTCTTGAAAATTTTTTCTCACGGATCCGAGGAATTGGTCACTTTTACGATAACCCGTTACCTTCAGAAGTGAAGTGCCGCATTCGCCTCTTATTACTGGGTAGCAACATATCGGATATTCCTTTATCTAGTGCTTCTTCAGTTGCTTCAGATGTTGATGATAATGATTCCTTCTTAACATTTCAGCTATTGGGTAGTATTTTGCTATATATGTCAGAACCACTTTCCATGGTTGAAGGTATCACTGAGATGCGGAACATTGTGATTGATGATCCTATTAATCCTGATCTTCCTTTAGCATGTGTTACTGGAAGTGATTGCTCTGTTGAAGGTTTTAAATACATTGCTGGCTATCTTGCGCATCGTGGGCAAAAATATGATAAAACCTTAGTCACTCTCACTGGGCAATTTTACCTGTTGTTCCCGGCGATGTCCCATCTTCATGCTGGATAGGAGCATTGTCACGAGGAGGTCTCCTTATGCCTTCTGATGACTGGTTAAGTAAAATCAGTCAATTTGAGCTGATCTTTACCTCATTTCATGGGCAACGTTTTCTGTCACCTGATAGAAATATTGTAAAGAAGCTCTGTAATGTTATAAGTAAAAAAATTCATGATACTCCACTGGAATTAACCAAACTGTATGTGAGAACAAGAACATTCATACGCTTGAGATACCTTAACATGAAAGCTAAACCTCGGAAAGCTGCAGAAGCCCAGAGTAGAAAGGCACGCAAATGGCAGGCTTCATCAAAGTAACGGAATGTTTGTTGCCAAGTACAGGGTGTGGCAGAAAAGCTGGAATCTGTTATCAAGGTAAACGTTATCTTCTATTAAATTTGAGATACTAAATTTAAGTTAAACAATTCAGTTAAAAAAATTATGTGGTTTTTTGTGTGCTGTCAGTAACTTAATATCATGTCAACTTAACTTAAAGCAGTCCCTTTCTGTGCATTTGAGCTAGCCTGGGTTGGGAGGAAGATTTACGCAGGGATAGACTGGCACACTATGATAAGTTTTATTTTTGTTTTCATTTAAATTCTGCCCTCCATTGCAATAGTATTATATAATTTTTGATAGCTTTTTGTGCCATCTATTAAAATAAATTGAAAAACGAACATTTCTTGCGAATTTTTGTTTGTATTTGAAGGCTACTAAGTGAAATTCTTTAAGCAGCAAGATTTATTTTGCAAAAATGAAATGATGAAGAACATATTTACTTCTCGTTTGTTTAGCCTGTTAACTGGACTACTTGATGCACTGATAATCATAATCGAAAGACTAGACTTTAAAAAGTTCGGATTTTTAAGAATTTACTTTCGCACTGACAATAACTTTTTGTAAATATAACTTCCTGCGAACTATTACGGAACTATGAAGTTCAGCAATATGTTTGTTTACTGCAATGCCCTCATATTTCTTTATATAAAAGCTGTTATTTTTTTTTTCAAAATTAATTAATTCATGAAAGAGGAAATAACAGATCACTGATAAATATGTTAATCTTTGAAGTTAGAAATTATTAGTATTTGAAAAGCTTTTTCATCGCGTTTATTTACATTCCTTGCTAAAGTGTAAATCGTAGCAGCAATGGCTCTTGCGCTCGCCTCTTTGCCTCTCGCTGCTTTGCTCCCAGCGCGACGTCATTTCGCCAGCCAATAGCAGCTCGTTTCCGAAGTGGCTCAACCTAAAGCAGGGCCGTAGCTAGAGGTATTGGCGCCCCCCTGCCCCAGTCCAACTGGAACAGGCGATGGTGTCAGATTTTATTATATACCTGTTTGCAGATATGGTACAATACCTGTATAAAAAAATATTGCGATTTTTATTGTTATTTGCAATTATTGTCCCGTATATAATTTGCTAATTATATGAAATAGTAATAAAATGTAAATTTTTTTGTATAAAATATTGCTCATAATATAATTTTTTTTATTTTAAAAATAACTTATATTGGTAATCCTATTCAATAGCCTGTGGTGACTATGTGAGCTTCAATAGGGATTGTTGAAGAAAGAAAAAACATTGAACATAGTTTGAATGAAGAATAGAACATAGTTTGAATGAAGAATAGAACATAGTTTGAATGAAGAATAGAACATAGTTTGAATGAAGAATAATTTTTATTTATAATTAATTGCTACCTCAAGTGCTTATGAACAACTGAAAAAATAAGTACAAGTAGCATTTGTTTAAAATTATGCTTAAGCCTAAACAGAATGATTTTGTATTTACAAATGTACCTTTCGAGCTTTAACAGCAGCAAAATCATTTATTATATGATTATAATTAATCGTTTTAGCAATATCTTTTTCTATTGACAGAATTGCCAGGTGCGTTAACCTCTCTTGTCCCATTGATGACCGTAAGTATTTTTTTATTATTTTCAGCTTACTAAAACCTCGTTCACTAGACGCATTAGTAATTGGTAATGTTAAGAATAATCTGAAAGCAATTACTAAGTTTGGATAAGATGTAGCAAGAGACATTTGGTG
This sequence comes from Macrothele yani, assembly GCA_039090855.1. Lineage (NCBI taxonomy): Eukaryota > Metazoa > Arthropoda > Arachnida > Araneae > Macrothelidae > Macrothele > Macrothele yani. The sequence continues at coordinate 50,382,829 of CM077004.1, forward strand.
GATTAAATTTAATAGGTCAAGAGAGGTTGCTTTTGAAAAATCCTGATTTTTTTAAAATAAAGAAGTTGCCTGAAACTTAAAACTAGCTATTTCCCCCTCTATTTCAGTAGCATCCATATGCTTATCATATTTATTTGCTAAGCGCATTGCACTTCTACGGTCATAGATTGCAAAGACTTGCCCGTTAAGAAATTAAAGTCATCTAACACTTCAATCAAACATTTTTAACGCCATTCCATTTGTTCTAAGACTTTGTCCAAAACAGCCTAAAAGTCCATACTGAACCTTTGTTTTCCTGTCAAAACTGTGTCCTCACTTTCTTCCAATGTCAGTCGTTTGCTCTTCCTTGTCCTTTTCTCCTCGAAGAAGCCGTCAAGGCTGCCCCGGTGGCGCAGTGGTCTAAGCGATGGCCTCTAATCATTCGTCCGAAAGGGGTCCGGGTTTGAATCCCGGTGCGGCATGGATGTTGTGCTTGTCTTACGGCACTGGCTCTCTCCCTTCCCTGGAACCAGTGACCCTAAATTAGGGACGGGCGACTGCTTATAGCCCATTGAGTTGCTCACGGTGGTCGTTAAACCTCCAAAAAAAAAAAAAAAAAAAAAAAAAAGAAAGAAGCCGTCAAGAGATGTTGCGGCACAGATGTCCGATGCTTCGTCCAGTATAACATCAATCCCTGTATCCCGGATGTCTTGTAAAGCAGCTTTCAATCCTGTCAAGTGACTAACTGCACAGTCCACGGTCACATCTTTGCGCTGTAGTTGTTCATTCACGCGGGAGATCTGATTTAGTATTTTGTCCCACATAACAGAGTAACAAACAAACATAATTAATTTGTTTCAGAAGATTTTTAACCACTGATAAACAGTCATCATGGAATTGAGGGTTTTCAGAAATTTCCTCTAAGGCTTCGGGGACTTTATCAAGCTGTGAATAAAGTGCATGAACAGCAGAGTATTTTTATGCCCATCTTGTATCACAGTGACGCTTGAGAGTGGTAGAAAGTCTGTTGGATAATATTTCCCACATTTTGACATTGTGAGCAAATATTTTGTACAGTTCTTGCACTGTGCCAAAAAATGTTATAATATCTGAAGAGACTCCAGCAGCGTGAACACCAACCAAGTTCAATGAATGAGCAGCACATGGCATAAAACGTGCATGGCTGCAAATTGCTTGTATACGGGCCTGGACTCCTGAATACTTCTCCGCCCTGTTTGAACCATTATCGTATGCTTGCCCTCGGCAATTACGAATGTCAAGCTCATCGGCTTCTATTTTTTGTAGAATTTCTTCGGTTAAACCAGCCCCAGTCGTTTCAGTAGTTTTTATGAAATCGATGAAACTTTCTTCACTAGAGCAAACATCCTCTGAAACTTTCACGTTCCTAATAATCTGGCACATTTGTTCCTGATGGGCTACATCTGGTGTACAATCAAATGAAATTGAGAAATATTTGGCCTCTCTTATGTCTTTTAGCATTTCTTGGCGTACACTGTCACCTATTAAATTGATGAACTCGTTTTGAATCGTTGGGGAAAGGTAATTTGGAATTCCTGGTTTTTCTTTGGCTATGGTAATATACTCTTTTAGCTGTTTATCATAATGAGAAACAAACTCTAGCAAATGTAAAAGAATTCCACATTTGTCTTCACCTATCTTTGTACTTGAACCTCGAAAGGCCAAGTTGTTGACTGAACAAAACAAAATGCAATCGACAATGATTCTGAGAATGTGCCGCCATTTCTCTTTTTCTTTTGTAATCATTTGCTGTAGTTCAGTATCAATTGCACAGCCCTCTTTAATCCTTTTTTCAAAGCTTTTTCCAGGAAACATAGCACTCACGGTGCTCTACAGAATTTTCATGCTCTGGAATTCGAGGGTGCAATTTTTTCCACTCAGAAAATCACACTTTTGGATTTGCCAAACGTGATTTCAAATGCTTTCCAAATAGCATGCAAGGGAAACAATAAATAACTTTTGTTGCTTCACTGTAAATTAACCAATCCCGCTCTACATTTTCTCCATTCAAAAGTTTTTTGTGGAACCGATTTCCCGTAAAATGCCTTTTTTCTGCATTAATTGATAAAAGAAAATTACCATTTTTATTTTGTTCTGGACCGTGTTCAACTAACAAGCTTCTCACACGGTCATTCAAATCAGGCCATGTTGTGGGATCATTAAAATTAAGTTGAATTTTGGTTTGTTCATCTTCCAAATCCTGTTCCTGTACGCCTTCTTAAGGACTCAATGTTGGAAAGGACGGGTTAAAATAAGGTGTAGAATCATCTGAATGCACACTGCACTACCAGTTATATTCTCAGTTACTTCAGTAACGTTTTCATTTTCTAAAAGTGTTGATGTAGATGGCTTACTTTCAATCACTTGCTGTAGTGGGAGCGCAGCGGTTGAGGGATCCACCTTCTTTACCCATCCCAGTTTTTGCCACTGCTTGGCTTGGACTGCGTTATCCGCCTCTTGTTGTTTTTTTCGTTTTCTGCCTTGTGCTCCAGACAACTTTGTAGGTCCCATTTCGACACACACATGCACGTCACGTGGCACAGTGCACTAATTCACCGCGCTACTCACTGAATCAAGCTATACAGACAACGTTAAGCAAACAAATGTCGTCACAGTGTCACGGCAAATATTACATTTAAACTGTCGCAACCTTAACTGAGTAATGTTTGTTCCGCGCATGCGCACTGTAGGCTTCCCTGTCGACGAATCGTCGCAATCCGTCATTTGTTCTCAATACACGTAAGGAGTGATGGATCATGGACAGAGGAGGCCGTGAAGGTCACAACACCCGTAGCCTACATTTCACCCCCTGAGACATGCAGCCGTGGTCGATGACGTACCTGCACTGGCCAAAAGCCTGGGAGCTTTCTGTCAGAGCACCACATGAAAGGCACTTTCAGTCAAAGTTACTACCGTTTTTACCCGATTACAGTGTGTCATCTACTGCAAGGCGCACTCAAATATCAAAAATTATCTTTTTGGAAAACAAAAGTTCATGATTTTGGGGGCCTAAAAATCGGAAAACATTAATGTTATAGTATAAATTGGATAATTTTAAATGAACATTTTCTGTTATGCATGCTCTTTCTTTAAAAAGTATTTTGCTTAATATAGCAAATATACTTTTCTGATCTCAAAATCAAAAATCATATGATTTGAGGTAAACAGCTGGAATTACAATGCATCTTGATATGTCTTCTGGTGTCCATTTTAAAATCTGTTTCTTCTCGCTAAGAGCATCAGTTTAGGTTTTCAGTGTACAACTTAAATAAAATACAACGTGAAACAAATATGATACACCAAGAAAAAGTGCTGGCGTAAAACACCGTCATAACAGAGGGAAGTTCTGTCCTGGAGGGAACTGAGCTGAGCCAAAAAGCCAGCGTGATGACGTAGAAACAAGTACACTACCCATTTTTTATCCAACCTTTCAGACACGGGTCAGTGTTCAGCACTTCAAAGGGGCGTACTAGCCCTTCCCCTCTAAAGTCCTGGCCTACACTAGCCGCTGCGCGCGCTTCTCAAATGTTTCATAAACATAGCAACTAAAATGTACTGTCACACCCAAGCCAAATCGATCCGAATATTTGGCGTTCGGACGATTGGAGTTCTCCTTTAATTTAGGTTTCATCTGGTCGCCATTTTATTCTTAAAGCATAAAGAAGTTTAAATTTTATACATTTTTTTAATTACGTGTATAAATTAATTTCACATTTTTTACCTTTATATAAAAAAAAAATCTACGTCTCGATGGCGCCCCCTCCAGCTCGGCGCCCAGGGCGACCGCCCCTGCTGCCCCTCCCCCTCGCTACGGCTCTGCCTAAAGAGATATCTGTTAACCTTGGGTGCCACCACGAAATGAGCCCTTGAACAGTTACACTGGGAGGTTTTACCGCACCCTGCTTACTACCCGGACATTGCAACCTCAAACTTCCACCTGTTTCGCTCAATGGAACATGCCATAGTCCAACAGCGGTTCACCACAGGTCCAGAGGTGAAAAATTTCGTCACTGCGTTCTTCAGATCAAAACTTGAGTCCTTCTATCATATGGGTATTCATTTGTTGCCTGAAAAATGGCAAAAGGTCAGTGATGCTAATGACCAATATTTCGTTGAATAAATGTGTACTAGTCTCCTGATCGTCCCTGTCTCCTTTCTCCTTAAAACGACGGAAACTTTTGCATACCCCTAATAGTTCCTGTTTCTTAGCTCCACGACCCAAGGGATCATGAGGAAGGGCTAGTCCCCCCTGACGTGGACATCATGCCATAGGGTAAAAACAAGTTCCTCAATCATCACTTTCCTTTCTTACATTCGACGCCATTGTCACAGCTTTTTTAGCAGGTAATCAGAAGGAATTATTGTCGATCATCACACTAAATGATCACTTTGAATAGAAAAGCTGAAGAGAGAGCAACGCTTTCTGATGCGCAGGTTCACTCGTTTCAGCCGCGTTCGGCCCACTTCTTAGACAGCGAATATATTCGCTCGAGCTGATTTTAGCCCATTTTTCTAACCCCGAGTTAACAGCCCATTAAAGTGTATCCTCCTAGAAACTCTGCCATATGTTTCTAATGGTTAATATATATATTTTTTTTTGGTAGACATTTTCTTTGCAATTAATGTATTCCCAAGGATGAAAATTTGCCCATCGATAAAAATAACTAAGTTTTAGCCTAGCATACGACTCTCCGGTGGCGCAGTGGTCTAAGGGATGGCATCTGCTCATTCCTCCGAAAGGGGTCCGGGTTCGAATCCCGCTGAGGCATGGATGTTGTGTTTGTCTTACGGCACTGGGTCTCTCCCGTTCCTGGAACCAGTGACCCTAAATTAGGGACGGGTGACTGCTTATACCCCATTGAGTTGCTCACGGTGGTCGTTAAACCCCCAATCAAAAAAAAAAAAAAATAGCTTAGTATACATAATATTTGCCAAAACTTAATCATAATTATATTAAAAATCAATAATTTTTCCTTGGATAGCGTTTGAGATCTGCTAATAGATGGCGACAGGTCGCTTACTAATTGTAATCATGTCGCATTTTTTTACAGTAAGTTTATTAATTTTTAGAATGGAATCAGCACGTGTGTTTAAACATGCGATATCCTGGAATGTTGGGGATGATTTGAGCCGCTTAGATAAAATTTTCTGGCAATAATTTAGCAGAAAATGTTGCAGAGAGAGCTTGCTGGTTTATTTTGGCATTAAAAATAAATAGTACCGATAGTTCTGTTAACATTTTCAGCTAAATTATTGTCAGATATCAAATGGCTCAGATCATTCTAAACATTCCAGGGTATCGCATGGTTAGACTCAGGCGTCGATTCCATTCTGAAAACTAATAAAATTATTGTAAAACAGTGCGATATGATTACATTTAGTAAGCGACCTCTGTATGTGGCGCCATCTATTAGCAGATGTTAATGCTATTCAAGGAAAGGTTATGGATTTTTAATATGATATGATTATGGTTCAGTTTTAGCAAGTATTAAGTATACCAGGCTATAGCTTAAAGTTATTTTCATCGATGTGCATGTTTTCATAGCTGGGAATACATTAATTGCGAAGAAAATTTCTACAGAAGTTTTTACCGTTGGAAGCAAAGGGTAGAGTTTTTAGGTGGGTTCACCTTAACCGAATGCCCGTGTTGCAGGAATGAGACAAAACAGTCAGATGACGCAGTTGGGCTTCTCACGAACACAAGGTTTCTAGTGAAAAGATGACAATCCTTAAAAACCGAAACAAAAAAAGGCCATACGAGGTGGCTTCTCCTTAGGTTAATGTGGACGTCTAGTGATTTTGCTTTCTATACTTCCAATGGGCAAACTTCTGTACCCATTTTTTCACAATTGATGCGTTCTCAAGGATGAACATTTTAACATCGATTAAAATAACTTCATGTTACAACTTGGAATACTTAATATTTTCCAAAATACAACCATAATTATATTAAAATACAATAACTTTTCCTTTGGTGGTGTCGAGACCAGAAAAAAGATGGCGCGACCTGTACATTGATGTCGTCAGTAGACAAACAAATGTTGGATTGCATAATTATGGTTATGTTTTAGAAAATACTAAGTATTCCAAGTTATAATATGAAGTTATTTTAATCGATGTTCAAAATGTCATCCTTGGGAACGCATTAATTATGAACAAAATGGGTACAGAAGTTTGCCCATTGGAAATATAGGAAGCAAAATCAGTAGACGTCCACCTTAAGTCTGCACTGCTAGAATGGAGATTCTCACAGAAAAAGTAAACGTGCAAGTAGGTCGAGTGACAAGTGTTTTGTGGTTGCGAAGGTATTTCTACAAAACTCGCCACTAATTCCTCTGACCACTCATCCATCGAAGCGTCCGTAACACGTAATACAAGGAGTAGTCAGAGGAACATGCTCTCGAGCGGTTCCTTGGCACGAGCCCATGATAAAGCATGCGCTGTGCGCACCGCGTTTTTTGTGCAAAGAGGTTTACCCCTGCCCCTTCATCCCCAGAACCAACGATTCCAAATCAAGTAGGGACGACTGTCTGAGGTCCCTGTTGCTCACGATGATCGGTCAACCCCGAAAAATATAAAAAAACTAACACAAAATTTTTTTTGGATTTTATAGTCACTTTTTCAGTAGGATAGATTCGTATCTTTCATACTGAATATTTGGAATTGTATTTGAATGGCAGAGAGAGAGAGAGAGAGAGAGAGAGAGCAGTATTTAAAGAAAAACTTCATATTTTCAGCATCTGTCTTCTTCGTAATATTATTTCTTTTATTTAAAATTGCCGAAATTAAGCGACTTAGACGAAAATTGATAAAAATAATTAGTTATACACTGCTGGCCATCCAAAATGCAACACCAAGAAGGACACGAGATAGCAAAGCCAGATGGACACATAACAACAGATACAAAGATGAAACGATTGAGCTTACAGGCCCGTGCGACTTGCGGAACACGCAGATATCAATAGTTCATGTGGCCCCAATGGCTGACAATAACGGCCGCTACACGCCGCAGCATCAAACGAAAGAGGCTTTGGATGTGGGCTTGGGGTATGCAGGTCCAGGCTGCTTCCACACGTTGCCACAGTTCATCAGGCGTAGTCGCGAGTGGTGCTTGCCAGGCCATTCGGTTGCCGATCAGCGACCAGACGTGTTCGATGGGTGACATATCGGGAGAACAGGCGGGCCACGGCAGCAGTGACGCCTGGTGGGCCGTGACGAATTGTTGCACGATGCGTGGCCACATGCAAGCGCACATTGTCCTGTTGAAACGTGGCCGCTGGCAGGTCTTGCAGGTAAGGGAAGACTACGGGCTCCAAAACGTCGGAGATGTAGCGGTGGCTGTTGAGTGTACCGGCGATGCGTGCCAGAAGGGTGCAGGTGTCAAATCCAATTGCGCCCCAAACCATAACGCCAGGCGACGGACCGGTATGGCGATGCATAATGCAAGCGTAATTTAGTCTCTCGCCGCGGTGCCGCCACACGCGGATCCGACCATCGTGGTGTTGCAGGCAGAAGCGGGATTCGTCGGAGAAGACAATGTCGTGCCATTTCGTAGTCCAGGTGCGGCGTTCAACGGCCCACTGTCGCCGCACTCGCTGGTGGTGTAACGTCGATGGTAATCGGTACAATGGGCACCGTGCGACAAGTCCCCGCTCCTACAGACGACGTCGAACGGTACGTGCTGACACAGAATGTTGCGCAACACACCCTAATTCCTGCGCTAACGTTCGTGATGTGCCGGTGCGAGCCGTCAATGCCCGCTCCACAGCATGGCTGTCGTCTCGTTCGGTGGTGTGCCGCGGCTGCGGCAATCGCTCACGTCGGTCCGTCCGTCCTTCCTGTACCCACCGAATCCATACTCGCCTTATTGTGGCTGGATGTCGTCCCACACGGGCACCGATGTCTCGGTACGATAAACCGCTGTCGCGATAAGCCACTAATCGTCCTCTGTCGAACTCCGAAACGTGCTGGAATGACTGCCGTATTTTGCGACGAGGCATCAGGAAGCTTCCCACGCACAGGTCCGGCAGCACAACACACTTCCACTACTTACACCCAGCCTTCTGTGCACCCTTCTTACAGTGCTTCTCGGTGGCGTTCCGGGCGCACATCATTTGCATATGCCCTGCAATGCTAATCGTTTGCATGCCCTCTCGCGGGCAATGCATGCTGCGAATTTCAGGCCAATCGGATGCTTCCTTCTTGGTGTTGCATTTTGGGTTGCCATTAGTGTAAAAATGATAAATGATAAAAACAAATCGAATTTTAAACCGCTTTTTAAATTCTTGAGGCTCTTTTTCCAGGTTGTTTTTACCTAGTCCGTTCATCGCTAAAGCACTTTTTAAAAAAGCTTGTCTTTTGGAAGAAGTACTGCTTATTAATATGACTTCATCCGTCCGTCGGTCTGTAAACACATATCTCTGCGACTATACTACGTATTAGTCCGATTTGAAAAAATTCTGTTTGCAATGAAGGAAGAAATATTCCTCACAATACATGGGAAATCGATAGAATATTCAAAACAAACAGAATATAAATAACACCTCTCGGGGAACTTGAAAATTTCATCGCCTTGGAGCGGGAATCGAAACCGCACCTCCCAATTTCCGTTCGAGTGTGTTAGCTGGTACCGGCGAATTCCGACCTACATCCGTTTCTGGATGGGAGATGGGTCCGTTAGCATACGCGAACGGAAATAGGGAAATGCGGGTTCGATTCTCGCTCTAGGGCGATGAAATTTTCAAGTTTTCTGAGAGGCGTTATATGGATGACCAACTAAGTATTACAAGCAAATTCTGAATTTACATTCTGTTTGCTTGGAATATTCTAAATTCTGTTTGCATCGAGAAGCTCGAGATGTGAGAGCCCTGGCAGCCGAATTCCCCAGGCACAAACCCCATCGAACACATGTAGGATGCAGTGCAACGTAGTATTCTTCGGACCATGCCATTTTCTTGTTCCATTGCCGAACTCGAGGACACCATTCCGTCTAGAATGACGCCCTCGAGTTAATTTTTTATATCTTCGCTTTTATTCCGTCCCGTTGGTACAGAATACTTGAAGACATCTTCTGCGGTCTAGTGGAGTCGATGCTACGTCAGGTGCAAGAGATCATCACGACGAAAGGCGGCCCAATACGCTATTAAGTAGGTGGTCATAATATAATGGCTCATCTGTTTATGTACTGTTGTATAACACTGATACAGTAACTTAAGAATTCCTTTATAATTATTTCTTACAGGTCTTATTTCTTTCTCTTATACCCATTTCTTTATTTTATTATTATTTACTACAGCACATTACTTATGATCAGATTGGGAACTACTTTTTTTTATGTTACTAACTAATCGGCTGATTACCTAAATTCCTTTTGCCCATTATCGGATTCAGCAGTACTAACTATTCATTTATTGCACCCTGTGGTTGAAGACGTTGGGTACTGACGCCTATTCCTTTTGGGTTCGATTTCCCTTCCCAGAGCTGTACTGGATATTTGGGTTTTCTTTTGGCGCCGGCTGTTTCCTTTCCATAGAACTAGTATCCTAAAATTACTGACTGTAGAATGGATGACTTTTCGTAGTCTTAGATTCTCATGAGAGTTATTCACTTCTGACCACTCCTGTCCAAAAAGCTGATACTTCTATTCCACTCCCCCACTGGATTCGACTCCATGTATTGCAAATGGTTCACATAACGTTTTCATGCATTTTTACGGGGAAGAAATTAACAACCCCCATGAGCATTTAAGGAACGTCCCTAACTTCGGGTAATGGGTTTCAGGGACGGGATAGAACCACGTGTGCTTCTGAGTAATTGGCTGCGGGGCAAGTTTACGTGTTTAAACAGGAACTGGTTTCCTCCCAGCTTGGACGGTTAATGAGAAATCTTTTCTTCTGACTAGTTGGCTGTCGAGATGGCTTTAAGTATTTAAACAGTAACTGGTTTTCTCCCAGCTTGGAGGTAAACGAGAAGTCTGTGCTTCTGACCAATTGTTTGCCAGGGCGGGATTAAGTGTTTAACAGGAAATTGTTTTTTTCTAGCTCGGACAGTTAACGAGAAATTTGTTCCTCTGACTAATTGGTTGCTGAGGTGGGTTTATGTTGTTGTTTTTTAGCAGGAACTGGTTTTCTTCCAGCTCTAACGGTTAGCGAGAAGTCCGTGCTTCTGACAAATTGGCTGTCGAGATGGCTTTAAGTGTTTAAACAGAAACTATTTTCATCCTAACTCGGACGATTAACGAGAAGTCTGTGCTTCTGACCAATTGTTTGCCGGGGCGGGATTACGTGTTTAAACAAGAACTGTTTTTTTTTCCAGCTCTGACAGTTAACGAGAAATTTGTTCTTCTGACTAGTTGGTTGCCGGGTTGGTTTATGTTTTTTTTTTTTTTTTTTTTTTTTTATAACAGGAACTGGTTTTCTCCCAGCTCCGACGGTTAACGAGAAGTCCGTGCTTCTGACCAATTGGCTGTCGAGATGGCTTTAAATATTTAAACAGGAACTAGTTTCCGCCTAACTCGGACGGTTAACGAGAAGTCTGTGCTTCTGACCAATTGTTTGCCGGGGCGGGATTACGTGTTTAAACAAGAACTGTTTTTTTTTTCCAGCTCTGACAGTTAACGAGAAATTTGTTCTTCTGACTAGTTGGTTGCCGGGTTGGTTTATGTTGTTTTTTTTTTTTTTTATAACAGGTACTGGTTTTCTCCCAGCTCTGACGGTTAACGAGAAGTCCGTGCTTCTGACCAATTGGCTGTCGAGATGGCTTTAAATATTTAAACAGGAACTAGTTTCCGCCTAACTCGGACGGTTAACGAGAAGTCTGTGCTTCTGACCAATTGTTTGCCGGGGCGGGATTACGTGTTTAAACAAGAACTGTTTTTTTTTTTCCAGCTCTGACAGTTAACGAGAAATTTGTTCTTCTGACTAGTTGGTTGCCGGGTTGGTTTATGTTTTTTTTTTTTTTTTTTTTTTTTTTTATAACAGGAACTGGTTTTCTCCCAGCTCCGACGGTTAACGAGAAGTCCGTGCTTCTGACCAATTGGCTGTCGAGATGGCTTTAAATATTTAAACAGGAACTAGTTTCCGCCTAACTCGGACGGTTAACGAGAAGTCTGTGCTTCTGACCAATTGTTTGCCGGGGCGGGATTACGTGTTTAAACAAGAACTGTTTTTTTTTCCAGCTCTGACAGTTAACGAGAAATTTGTTCTTCTGACTAGTTGGTTGCCGGGTTGGTTTATGTTTTTTTTTTTTTTTTATAACAGGTACTGGTTTTCTCCCAGCTCCGACGGTTAACGAGAAGTCCGTGCTTCTGACCAATTGGCTGTCGAGATGGCTTTAAATATTTAAACAGGAACTAGTTTCCGCCTAACTCGGACGGTTAACGAGAAGTCTGTGCTTCTGACCAATTGTTTGCCGGGGCGGGATTACGTGTTTAAACAAGAACTGTTTTTTTTTCCAGCTCTGACAGTTAACGAGAAATTTGTTCTTCTGACTAGTTGGTTGCCGGGTTGGTTTATGTTTTTTTTTTTTTTTTTTTATAACAGGTACTGGTTTTCTCCCAGCTCCGACGGTTAACGAGAAGTCCGTGCTTCTGACCAATTGGCTGTCGAGATGGCTTTAAATATTTAAACAGGAACTAGTTTCCGCCTAACTCGGACGGTTAACGAGAAGTCTGTGCTTCTGACCAATTGTTTGCCGGGGCGGGATTACGTGTTTAAACAAGAACTGTTTTTTTTTCCAGCTCTGACAGTTAACGAGAAATTTGTTCTTCTGACTAGTTGGTTGCCGGGTTGGTTTATGTTTTTTTTTTTTTTTTTTTTATAACAGGAACTGGTTTTCTCCCAGCTCCGACGGTTAACGAGAAGTCCGTGCTTCTGACAAATTGGCTGTCGAGATGGCTTTAAGTGTTTAAACAGAAACTATTTTCATCCTAACTCGGACGATTAACGAGAAGTCTGTGCTTCTGACCAATTGTTTGCCGGGGCGGGATTACGTGTTTAAACAAGAACTGTTTTTTTTTCCAGCTCTGACAGTTAACGAGAAATTTGTTCTTCTGACTAGTTGGTTGCCGGGTTGGTTTATGTTTTTTTTTTTTTTTTTTTTTATAACAGGTACTGGTTTTCTCCCAGCTCCGACGGTTAACGAGAAGTCCGTGCTTCTGACCAATTGGCTGTCGAGATGGCTTTAAATATTTAAACAGGAACTAGTTTCCGCCTAACTCGGACGGTTAACGAGAAGTCTGTGCTTCTGACCAATTGTTTGCCGGGGCGGGATTACGTGTTTAAACAAGAACTGTTTTTTTTTCCAGCTCTGACAGTTAACGAGAAATTTGTTCTTCTGACTAGTTGGTTGCCGGGTTGGTTTATGTTTTTTTTTTTTTTTTATAACAGGTACTGGTTTTCTCCCAGCTCCGACGGTTAACGAGAAGTCCGTGCTTCTGACCAATTGGCTGTCGAGATGGCTTTAAATATTTAAACAGGAACTAGTTTCCGCCTAACTCGGACGGTTAACGAGAAGTCTGTGCTTCTGACCAATTGTTTGCCGGGGCAGGATTACGTGTTTAAACAAGAACTGTTTTTTTTTCCAGCTCTGACAGTTAACGAGAAATTTGTTCTTCTGACTAGTTGGTTGCCGGGTTGGTTTATGTTTTTTTTTTTTTTTTTTTATAACAGGAACTGGTTTTCTCCCAGCTCCGACGGTTAACGAGAAGTCCGTGCTTCTGACAAATTGGCTGTCGAGATGGCTTTAAGTGTTTAAACAGAAACTATTTTCATCCTAACTCGGACGATTAACGAGAAGTCTGTGCTTCTGACCAATTGTTTGCCGGGGCGGGATTACGTGTTTAAACAAGAACTGTTTTTTTTTCCAGCTCTGACAGTTAACGAGAAATTTGTTCTTCTGACTAGTTGGTTGCCGGGTTGGTTTATGTTTTTTTTTTTTTTTTTTTATAACAGGAACTGGTTTTCTCCCAGCTCCGACGGTTAACGAGAAGTCCGTGCTTCTGACCAATTGGCTGTCGAGATGGCTTTAAATATTTAAACAGGAACTAGTTTCCGCCTAACTCGGACGGTTAACGAGAAGTCTGTGCTTCTGACCAATTGTTTGCCGGGGCGGGATTACGTGTTTAAACAAGAACTGTTTTTTTTTCCAGCTCTGACAGTTAACGAGAAATTTGTTCTTCTGACTAGTTGGTTGCCGGGTTGGTTTATGTTTTTTTTTTTTTTTTTTTTTTATAACAGGAACTGGTTTTCTCCCAGCTCCGACGGTTAACGAGAAGTCCGTGCTTCTGACCAATTGGCTGTCGAGATGGCTTTAAATATTTAAACAGGAACTAGTTTCCGCCTAACTCGGACGGTTAACGAGAAGTCTGTGCTTCTGACCAATTGTTTGCCGGGGCGGGATTACGTGTTTAAACAAGAACTGTTTTTTTTTCCAGCTCTGACAGTTAACGAGAAATTTGTTCTTCTGACTAGTTGGTTGCCGGGTTGGTATATGTTTTTTTTTTTTTTTTTTTTTTTATAACAGGAACTGGTTTTCTCCCAGCTCCGACGGTTAACGAGAAGTCCGTGCTTCTGACCAATTGGCTGTCGAGATGGCTTTAAATATTTAAACAGGAACTAGTTTCCGCCTAACTCGGACGGTTAACGAGAAGTCTGTGCTTCTGACCAATTGTTTGCCGGGGCGGGATTACGTGTTTAAACAAGAACTGTTTTTTTTTCCAGCTCTGACAGTTAACGAGAAATTTGTTCTTCTGACTAGTTGGTTGCCGGGTTGGTTTATGTTTTTTTTTTTTTTTTTTTTTATAACAGGAACTGGTTTTCTCCCAGCTCCGACGGTTAACGAGAAGTCCGTGCTTCTGACCAATTGGCTGTCGAGATGGCTTTAAATATTTAAACAGGAACTAGTTTCCGCCTAACTCGGACGGTTAACGAGAAGTCTGTGCTTCTGACCAATTGTTTGCCGGGGCGGGATTACGTGTTTAAACAAGAACTGTTTTTTTTTCCAGCTCTGACAGTTAACGAGAAATTTGTTCTTCTGACTAGTTGGTTGCCGGGTTGGTTTATGTTTTTTTTTTTTTTTTTTTTTATAACAGGAACTGGTTTTCTCCCAGCTCCGACGGTTAACGAGAAGTCCGTGCTTCTGACCAATTGGCTGTCGAGATGGCTTTAAATATTTAAACAGGAACTAGTTTCCGCCTAACTCGGACGGTTAACGAGAAGTCTGTGCTTCTGACCAATTGTTTGCCGGGGCGGGATTACGTGTTTAAACAAGAACTGTTTTTTTTTCCAGCTCTGACAGTTAACGAGAAATTTGTTCTTCTGACTAGTTGGTTGCCGGGTTGGTTTATGTTTTTTTTTTTTTTTTTTTTTATAACAGGAACTGGTTTTCTCCCAGCTCCGACGGTCAACGAGAAGTCCGTGCTTCTTACAAATTGGCTGTCGAGATGGCTTTAAATATTTAAACAGGAACTAGTTTCCGCCTAACTCGGACGGTTAACGAGAAGTCTGTGCTTCTGACCAATTGTTTGCCGGGGCGGGATTACGTGTTTAAACAAGAACTGTTTTTTTTCCAGCTCTGACAGTTAACGAGAAATTTGTTCTTCTGACTAGTTGGTTGCCGGGTTGGTTTATGTTTTTTTTTTTTTTTTTTTTATAACAGGAACTGGTTTTCTCCCAGCTCCGACGGTTAACGAGAAGTCCGTGCTTCTGACCAATTGGCTGTCGAGATGGCTTTAAATATTTAAACAGGAACTAGTTTCCGCCTAACTCGGACGGTTAACGAGAAGTCTGTGCTTCTGACCAATTGTTTGCCGGGGCGGGATTACGTGTTTAAACAAGAACTGTTTTTTTTTCCAGCTCTGACAGTTAACGAGAAATTTGTTCTTCTGACTAGTTGGTTGCCGGGTTGGTTTATGTTTTTTTTTTTTTTTTTATAACAGGAACTGGTTTTCTCCCAGCTCCGACGGTTAACGAGAAGTCCGTGATTCTGACCAATTGGCTGTCGAGATGGCTTTAAATATTTAAACAGGAACTAGTTTCCGCCTAACTCGGATGGTTAACGAGAAGTCTGTGCTTCTGACCAATTGTTTGCCGGGGCGGGATTACGTGTTTAAACAAGAACTGTTTTTTTTTCCAGCTCTGACAGTTAACGAGAAATTTGTTCTTCTGACTAGTTGGTTGCCGGGTTGGTTTATGTTTTTTTTTTTTTTTTTTATAACAGGAACTGGTTTTCTCCCAGCTCCGACGGTTAACGAGAAGTCCGTGCTTCTGACCAATTGGCTGTCGAGATGGCTTTAAATATTTAATATTTAAACAGGAACTAGTTTCCGCCTAACTCGGACGGTTAACGAGAAGTCTGTGCTTCTGACCAATTGTTTGCCGGGGCGGGATTACGTGTTTAAACAAGAACTGTTTTTTTTTCCAGCTCTGACAGTTAACGAGAAATTTGTTCTTCTGACTAGTTGGTTGCCGGGTTGGTTTATGTTTTTTTTTTTTTTTATAACAGGAACTGGTTTTCTCCCAGCTCCGACGGTTAACGAGAAGTCCGTGCTTCTGACAAATTGGCTGTCGAGATGGCTTTAAGTGTTTAAACAGAAACTATTTTCATCCTAACTCGGACGATTAACGAGAAGTCTGTGCTTCTGACCAATTGTTTGCCGGGGCGGGATTACGTGTTTAAACAAGAACTGTTTTTTTTTCCAGCTCTGACAGTTAACGAGAAATTTGTTCTTCTGACTAGTTGGTTGCCGGGTTGGTTTATGTTTTTTTTTGTTTTTTTTTTATAACAGGAACTGGTTTTCTCCCAGCTCCGACGGTTAACGAGAAGTCCGTGCTTCTGACCAATTGGCTGTCGAGATGGCTTTAAATATTTAAACAGGAACTAGTTTCCGCCTAACTCGGACGGTTAACGAGAAGTCTGTGCTTCTGACCAATTGTTTGCCGGGGCGGGATTACGTGTTTAAACAAGAACTGTTTTTTTTTCCAGCTCTGACAGTTAACGAGAAATTTGTTCTTCTGACTAGTTGGTTGCCGGGTTGGTTTATGTTTTTTTTTTTTTTTTATAACAGGAACTGGTTTTCTCCCAGCTCCGACGGTTAACGAGAAGTCCGTGCTTCTGACCAATTGGCTGTCGAGATGGCTTTAAATATTTAAACAGGAACTAGTTTCCGCCTAACTCGGACGGTTAACGAGAAGTCTGTGCTTCTGACCAATTGTTTGCCGGGGCGGGATTACGTGTTTAAACAAGAACTGTTTTTTTTTCCAGCTCTGACAGTTAACGAGAAATTTGTTCTTCTGACTAGTTGGTTGCCGGGTTGGTTTATGTTTTTTTTTTTTTTTTATAACAGGAACTGGTTTTCTCCCAGCTCCGACGGTTAACGAGAAGTCCGTGCTTCTGACAAATTGGCTGTCGAGATGGCTTTAAGTGTTTAAACAGAAACTATTTTCATCCTAACTCGGACGATTAACGAGAAGTCTGTGCTTCTGACCAATTGTTTGCCGGGGCGGGATTACGTGTTTAAACAAGAACTGTTTTTTTTTCCAGCTCTGACAGTTAACGAGAAATTTGTTCTTCTGACTAGTTGGTTGCCGGGTTGGTTTATGTTTTTTTTTTTTTTTTTTTATAACAGGAACTGGTTTTCTCCCAGCTCCGACGGTCAACGAGAAGTCCGTGCTTCTTACAAATTGGCTGTCGAGATGGCTTTAAATATTTAAACAGGAACTAGTTTCCGCCTAACTCGGACGGTTAACGAGAAGTCTGTGCTTCTGACCAATTGTTTGCCGGGGCGGGATTACGTGTTTAAACAAGAACTGTTTTTTTTTCCAGCTCTGACAGTTAACGAGAAATTTGTTCTTCTGACTAGTTGGTTGCCGGGTTGGTTTATGTTTTTTTTTTTTTTTTTTTATAACAGGAACTGGTTTTCTCCCAGCTCCGACGGTTAACGAGAAGTCCGTGCTTCTGACAAATTGGCTGTCGAGATGGCTTTAAGTGTTTAAACAGAAACTATTTTCATCCTAACTCGGACGATTAACGAGAAGTCTGTGCTTCTGACCAATTGTTTGCCGGGGCGGGATTACGTGTTTAAACAAGAACTGTTTTTTTTTCCAGCTCTGACAGTTAACGAGAAATTTGTTCTTCTGACTAGTTGGTTGCCGGGTTGGTTTATGTTTTTTTTTTTTTTTTATAACAGGAACTGGTTTTCTCCCAGCTCCGACGGTTAACGAGAAGTCCGTGCTTCTGACCAATTGGCTGTCGAGATGGCTTTAAATATTTAAACAGGAACTAGTTTCCGCCTAACTCGGACGGTTAACGAGAAGTCTGTGCTTCTGACCAATTGTTTGCCGGGGCGGGATTACGTGTTTAAACAAGAACTGTTTTTTTTTCCAGCTCTGACAGTTAACGAGAAATTTGTTCTTCTGACTAGTTGGTTGCCGGGTTGGTTTATGTTTTTTTTTTTTTTTATAACAGGAACTGGTTTTCTCCCAGCTCCGACGGTTAACGAGAAGTCCGTGCTTCTGACAAATTGGCTGTCGAGATGGCTTTAAGTGTTTAAACAGAAACTATTTTCATCCTAACTCGGACGATTAACGAGAAGTCTGTGCTTCTGACCAATTGTTTGCCGGGGCGGGATTACGTGTTTAAACAAGAACTGTTTTTTTTTCCAGCTCTGACAGTTAACGAGAAATTTGTTCTTCTGACTAGTTGGTTGCCGGGTTGGTTTATGTTTTTTTTTTTTTTTTTATAACAGGAACTGGTTTTCTCCCAGCTCCGACGGTTAACGAGAAGTCCGTGCTTCTGACCAATTGGCTGTCGAGATGGCTTTAAATATTTAAACAGGAACTAGTTTCCGCCTAACTCGGACGGTTAACGAGAAGTCTGTGCTTCTGACCAATTGTTTGCCGGGGCGGGATTACGTGTTTAAACAAGAACTGTTTTTTTTTCCAGCTCTGACAGTTAACGAGAAATTTGTTCTTCTGACTAGTTGGTTGCCGGGTTGGTTTATGTTTTTTTTTTTTTTTTTTTTATAACAGGAACTGGTTTTCTCCCAGCTCCGACGGTTAACGAGAAGTCCGTGCTTCTGACAAATTGGCTGTCGAGATGGCTTTAAGTGTTTAAACAGAAACTATTTTCATCCTAACTCGGACGATTAACGAGAAGTCTGTGCTTCTGACCAATTGTTTGCCGGGGCGGGATTACGTGTTTAAACAAGAACTGTTTTTTTTTTCCAGCTCTGACAGTTAACGAGAAATTTGTTCTTCTGACTAGTTGGTTGCCGGGTTGGTTTATGTTTTTTTTTTTTTTTTTTTTTTTATAACAGGAACTGGTTTTCTCCCAGCTCCGACGGTTAACGAGAAGTCCGTGCTTCTGACCAATTGGCTGTCGAGATGGCTTTAAATATTTAAACAGGAACTAGTTTCCGCCTAACTCGGACGGTTAACGAGAAGTCTGTGCTTCTGACCAATTGTTTGCCGGGGCGGGATTACGTGTTTAAACAAGAACTGTTTTTTTTTCCAGCTCTGACAGTTAACGAGAAATTTGTTCTTCTGACTAGTTGGTTGCCGGGTT
Organism: Macrothele yani; assembly: GCA_039090855.1. Lineage (NCBI taxonomy): Eukaryota > Metazoa > Arthropoda > Arachnida > Araneae > Macrothelidae > Macrothele > Macrothele yani. Next base: position 50,401,408 of record CM077004.1, read on the forward strand.
GGTTTATGTTTTTTTTTTTTTTTTTTTTTTTATAACAGGAACTGGTTTTCTCCCAGCTCCGACGGTTAACGAGAAGTCCGTGCTTCTGACAAATTGGCTGTCGAGATGGCTTTAAGTGTTTAAACAGAAACTATTTTCATCCTAACTCGGACGATTAACGAGAAGTCTGTGCTTCTGACCAATTGTTTGCCGGGGCGGGATTACGTGTTTAAACAAGAACTGTTTTTTTTCCAGCTCTGACAGTTAACGAGAAATTTGTTCTTCTGACTAGTTGGTTGCCGGGTTGGTTTATGTTTTTTTTTTTTTTTTTTTTTTATAACAGGAACTGGTTTTCTCCCAGCTCCGACGGTTAACGAGAAGTCCGTGCTTCTGACCAATTGGCTGTCGAGATGGCTTTAAATATTTAAACAGGAACTAGTTTCCGCCTAACTCGGACGGTTAACGAGAAGTCTGTGCTTCTGACCAATTGTTTGCCGGGGCGGGATTACGTGTTTAAACAAGAACTGTTTTTTTTTCCAGCTCTGACAGTTAACGAGAAATTTGTTCTTCTGACTAGTTGGTTGCCGGGTTGGTTTATGTTTTTTTTTTTTTTTTTTTTATAACAGGAACTGGTTTTCTCCCAGCTCCGACGGTTAACGAGAAGTCCGTGCTTCTGACCAATTGGCTGTCGAGATGGCTTTAAATATTTAAACAGGAACTAGTTTCCGCCTAACTCGGACGGTTAACGAGAAGTCTGTGCTTCTGACCAATTGTTTGCCGGGGCGGGATTACGTGTTTAAACAAGAACTGTTTTTTTTCCAGCTCTGACAGTTAACGAGAAATTTGTTCTTCTGACTAGTTGGTTTGCCGGGTTGGTTTATGTTTTTTTTTTTTTTTTTTTTTTTTTTTATAACAGGAACTGGTTTTCTCCCAGCTCCGACGGTTAACGAGAAGTCCGTGCTTCCGACCAATTGGCTGTCGAGATGGCTTTAAATATTTAAACAGGAACTAGTTTCCGCCTAACTCGGACGGTTAACGAGAAGTCTGTGCTTCTGACCAATTGTTTGCCGGGGCGGGATTACGTGTTTAAACAAGAACTGTTTTTTTTTTCCAGCTCTGACAGTTAACGAGAAATTTGTTCTTCTGACTAGTTGGTTGCCGGGTTGGTTTATGTTTTTTTTTTTTTTTTTTTTTTATAACAGGAACTGGTTTTCTCCCAGCTCCGACGGTTAACGAGAAGTCCGTGCTTCTGACCAATTGGCTGTCGAGATGGCTTTAAATATTTAAACAGGAACTAGTTTCCGCCTAACTCGGACGGTTAACGAGAAGTCTGTGCTTCTGACCAATTGTTTGCCGGGGCGGGATTACGTGTTTAAACAAGAACTGTTTTTTTTTCCAGCTCTGACAGTTAACGAGAAATTTGTTCTTCTGACTAGTTGGTTGCCGGGTTGGTTTATGTTTTTTTTTTTTTTTTTTTATAACAGGAACTGGTTTTCTCCCAGCTCCGACGGTTAACGAGAAGTCCGTGCTTCTGACCAATTGGCTGTCGAGATGGCTTTAAATATTTAAACAGGAACTAGTTTCCGCCTAACTCGGACGGTTAACGAGAAGTCTGTGCTTCTGACCAATTGTTTGGCGGGGCGGGATTACGTGTTTAAACAAGAACTGTTTTTTTTTCCAGCTCTGACAGTTAACGAGAAATTTGTTCTTCTGACTAGTTGGTTGCCGGGTTGGTTTATGTTTTTTTTTTTTTTTTTTTTTTATAACAGGAACTGGTTTTCTCCCAACTCCGACGGTTAACGAGAAGTCCGTGCTTCTGACCAACTGGCTGTCGAGATGGCTTTAAATATTTAAACAGGAACTAGTTTCCGCCTAACTCGGACGGTTAACGAGAAGTCTGTGCTTCTGACCAATTGTTTGCCGGGGCGGGATTACGTGTTTAAACAAGAACTGTTTTTTTTTCCAGCTCTGACAGTTAACGAGAAATTTGTTCTTCTGACTAGTTGGTTGCCGGGTTGGTTTATGTTTTTTTTTTTTTTTTTTTATAACAGGAACTGGTTTTCTCCCAGCTCCGACGGTTAACGAGAAGCCCGTGCTTCTGACCAATTGGCTGTCGAGATGGCTTTAAATATTTAAACAGGAACTAGTTTCCGCCTAACTCGGACGGTTAACGAGAAGTCTGTGCTTCTGACCAATTGTCTGCCGGGGCGGGATTACGTGTTTAAACAAGAACTGTTTTTTTTTCCAGCTCTGACAGTTAACGAGAAATTTGTTCTTCTGACTAGTTGGTTGCCGGGTTGGTTTATGTTTTTTTTTTTTTTTTTTTTTATAACAGGAACTGGTTTTCTCCCAGCTCCGACGGTTAACGAGAAGTCCGTGCTTCTGACCAATTGGCTGTCGAGATGGCTTTAAATATTTAAACAGGAACTAGTTTCCGCCTAACTCGGACGGTTAACGAGAAGTCTGTGCTTCTGACCAATTGTTTGCCGGGGCGGGATTACGTGTTTAAACAAGAACTGTTTTTTTTTCCAGCTCTGACAGTTAACGAGAAATTTGTTCTTCTGACTAGTTGGTTGCCGGGTTGGTTTATGTTTTTTTTTTTTTTTTTTATAACAGGAACTGGTTTTCTCCCAGCTCCGACGGTTAACGAGAAGTCCGTGCTTCTGACCAATTGGCTGTCGAGATGGCTTTAAATATTTAAACAGGAACTAGTTTCCGCCTAACTCGGACGGTTAACGAGAAGTCTGTGCTTCTGACCAATTGTTTGCCGGGGCGGGATTACGTGTTTAAACAAGAACTGTTTTTTTTTCCAGCTCTGACAGTTAACGAGAAATTTGTTCTTCTGACTAGTTGGTTGCCGGGTTGGTTTATGTTTTTTTTTTTTTTTTTTTTTTTTATAACAGGAACTGGTTTTCTCCCAGCTCCGACGGTTAACGAGAAGTCCGTGCTTCTGACAAATTGGCTGTCGAGATGGCTTTAAGTGTTTAAACAGAAACTATTTTCATCCTAACTCGGACGATTAACGAGAAGTCTGTGCTTCTGACCAATTGTTTGCCGGGGCGGGATTACGTGTTTAAACAAGAACTGTTTTTTTTTCCAGCTCTGACAGTTAACGAGAAATTTGTTCTTCTGACTAGTTGGTTGCCGGGTTGGTTTATGTTTTTTTTTTTTTTTTTTTTTATAACAGGAACTGGTTTTCTCCCAGCTCCGACGGTTAACGAGAAGTCCGTGCTTCTGACCAATTGGCTGTCGAGATGGCTTTAAATATTTAAACAGGAACTAGTTTCCGCCTAACTCGGACGGTTAACGAGAAGTCTGTGCTTCTGACCAATTGTTTGCCGGGGCGGGATTACGTGTTTAAACAAGAACTGTTTTTTTTCCAGCTCTGACAGTTAACGAGAAATTTGTTCTTCTGACTAGTTGGTTGCCGGGTTGGTTTATGTTTTTTTTTTTTTTTTTTTTTTATAACAGGAACTGGTTTTCTCCCAGCTCCGACGGTTAACGAGAAGTCCGTGCTTCTGACAAATTGGCTGTCGAGATGGCTTTAAGTGTTTAAACAGAAACTATTTTCATCCTAACTCGGACGATTAACGAGAAGTCTGTGCTTCTGACCAATTGTTTGCCGGGGCGGGATTACGTGTTTAAACAAGAACTGTTTTTTTTTCCAGCTCTGACAGTTAACGAGAAATTTGTTCTTCTGACTAGTTGGTTGCCGGGTTGGTTTATGTTTTTTTTTTTTTTTTTTATAACAGGAACTGGTTTTCTCCCAGCTCCGACGGTTAACGAGAAGTCCGTGCTTCTGACCAATTGGCTGTCGAGATGGCTTTAAATATTTAAACAGGAACTAGTTTCCGCCTAACTCGGACGGTTAACGAGAAGTCTGTGCTTCTGACCAATTGTTTGCCGGGGCGGGATTACGTGTTTAAACAAGAACTGTTTTTTTTTCCAGCTCTGACAGTTAACGAGAAATTTGTTCTTCTGACTAGTTGGTTGCCGGGTTGGTTTATGTTTTTTTTTTTTTTTTTTTTTTTTTATAACAGGAACTGGTTTTCTCCCAGCTCCGACGGTTAACGAGAAGTCCGTGCTTCTGACAAATTGGCTGTCGAGATGGCTTTAAGTGTTTAAACAGAAACTATTTTCATCCTAACTCGGACGATTAACGAGAAGTCTGTGCTTCTGACCAATTGTTTGCCGGGGCGGGATTACGTGTTTAAACAAGAACTGTTTTTTTTTCCAGCTCTGACAGTTAACGAGAAATTTGTTCTTCTGACTAGTTGGTTGCCGGGTTGGTTTATGTTTTTTTTTTTTTTTTTTTTTTATAACAGGAACTGGTTTTCTCCCAGCTCCGACGGTTAACGAGAAGTCCGTGCTTCTGACCAATTGGCTGTCGAGATGGCTTTAAATATTTAAACAGGAACTAGTTTCCGCCTAACTCGGACGGTTAACGAGAAGTCTGTGCTTCTGACCAATTGTTTGCCGGGGCGGGATTACGTGTTTAAACAAGAACTGTTTTTTTTTCCAGCTCTGACAGTTAACGAGAAATTTGTTCTTCTGACTAGTTGGTTGCCGGGTTGGTTTATGTTTTTTTTTTTTTTTTTTTTTATAACAGGAACTGGTTTTCTCCCAGCTCCGACGGTTAACGAGAAGTCCGTGCTTCTGACCAATTGGCTGTCGAGATGGCTTTAAATATTTAAACAGGAACTAGTTTCCGCCTAACTCGGACGGTTAACGAGAAGTCTGTGCTTCTGACCAATTGTTTGCCGGGGCGGGATTACGTGTTTAAACAAGAACTGTTTTTTTTCCAGCTCTGACAGTTAACGAGAAATTTGTTCTTCTGACTAGTTGGTTTGCCGGGTTGGTTTATGTTTTTTTTTTTTTTTTTATAACAGGAACTGGTTTTCTCCCAGCTCCGACGGTTAACGAGAAGTCCGTGCTTCCGACCAATTGGCTGTCGAGATGGCTTTAAATATTTAAACAGGAACTAGTTTCCGCCTAACTCGGACGGTTAACGAGAAGTCTGTGCTTCTGACCAATTGTTTGCCGGGGCGGGATTACGTGTTTAAACAAGAACTGTTTTTTTTTCCAGCTCTGACAGTTAACGAGAAATTTGTTCTTCTGACTAGTTGGTTGCCGGGTTGGTTTATGTTTTTTTTTTTTTTTTTTTTTTTATAACAGGAACTGGTTTTCTCCCAGCTCCGACGGTTAACGAGAAGTCCGTGCTTCTGACCAATTGGCTGTCGAGATGGCTTTAAATATTTAAACAGGAACTAGTTTCCGCCTAACTCGGACGGTTAACGAGAAGTCTGTGCTTCTGACCAATTGTTTGCCGGGGCGGGATTACGTGTTTAAACAAGAACTGTTTTTTTTTCCAGCTCTGACAGTTAACGAGAAATTTGTTCTTCTGACTAGTTGGTTGCCGGGTTGGTTTATGTTTTTTTTTTTTTTTTTTTTTATAACAGGAACTGGTTTTCTCCCAGCTCCGACGGTTAACGAGAAGTCCGTGCTTCTGACCAATTGGCTGTCGAGATGGCTTTAAATATTTAAACAGGAACTAGTTTCCGCCTAACTCGGACGGTTAACGAGAAGTCTGTGCTTCTGACCAATTGTTTGCCGGGGCGGGATTACGTGTTTAAACAAGAACTGTTTTTTTTTTCCAGCTCTGACAGTTAACGAGAAATTTGTTCTTCTGACTAGTTGGTTGCCGGGTTGGTTTATGTTTTTTTTTTTTTTTTTTTATAACAGGAACTGGTTTTCTCCCTGCTCCGACGATTAACGAGAAGTCCGTGCTTCTGACCAATTGGCTGTCGAGATGGCTTTAAATATTTAAACAGGAACTAGTTTCCGCCTAACTCGGACGGTTAACGAGAAGTCTGTGCTTCTGACCAATTGTTTGCCGGGGCGGGATTACGTGTTTAAACAAGAACTGTTTTTTTTTCCAGCTCTGACAGTTAACGAGAAATTTGTTCTTCTGACTAGTTGGTTGCCGGGTTGGTTTATGTTTTTTTTTTTTTTTTTTTTTTATAACATAAACTGGTTTTCTCCCAGCTCCGACGGTTAACGAGAAGTCCGTGCTTCTGACCAATTGGCTGTCGAGATGGCTTTAAATATTTAAACAGGAACTAGTTTCCGCCTAACTCGGACGGTTAACGAGAAGTCTGTGCTTCTGACCAATTGTCTGCCGGGGCGGGATTACGTGTTTAAACAAGAACTGTTTTTTTTTCCAGCTCTGACAGTTAACGAGAAATTTGTTCTTCTGACTAGTTGGTTGCCGGGTTGGTTTATGTTTTTTTTTTTTTTTTTTATAACAGGAACTGGTTTTCTCCCAGCTCCGACGGTTAACGAGAAGTCCGTGCTTCTGACCAATTGGCTGTCGAGATGGCTTTAAATATTTAAACAGGAACTAGTTTCCGCCTAACTCGGACGGTTAACGAGAAGTCTGTGCTTCTGACCAATTGTTTGCCGGGGCGGGATTACGTGTTTAAACAAGAACTGTTTTTTTTTTCCAGCTCTGACAGTTAACGAGAAATTTGTTCTTCTGACTAGTTGGTTGCCGGGTTGGTTTATGTTTTTTTTTTTTTTTTTTTTTATAACAGGAACTGGTTTTCTCCCAGCTCCGACGGTTAACGAGAAGTCCGTGCTTCTGACCAATTGGCTGTCGAGATGGCTTTAAATATTTAAACAGGAACTAGTTTCCGCCTAACTCGGACGGTTAACGAGAAGTCTGTGCTTCTGACCAATTGTTTGCCGGGGCGGGATTACGTGTTTAAACAAGAACTGTTTTTTTTTCCAGCTCTGACAGTTAACGAGAAATTTGTTCTTCTGACTAGTTGGTTGCCGGGTTGGTTTATGTTTTTTTTTTTTTTTTTTTTTTTTTATAACAGGAACTGGTTTTCTCCCAGCTCCGACGGTTAACGAGAAGTCCGTGCTTCTGACCAATTGGCTGTCGAGATGGCTTTAAATATTTAAACAGGAACTAGTTTCCGCCTAACTCGGACGGTTAACGAGAGTAGTATAAGACCGCGCTTGATAACCCTTTTCGGTGGCAACACTTCCGGTCACGTGACGGGTGGGCGGATCGTGCGCGACGTCACTTCCGGTCTCCTCTCGGCGCGAGGGAGAAATACGATGGCAGCGCCCTCTGGTGGTGGTTCGCGAAAATTTGCAGCCCCATCTGTCGGCACTTTTTGAAATTAATTTTCCAAAGGGGTAGTAACCTTTTTTCGATGGCAACACTTCCGGTCACGTGTCTGTTTTCGGGTATAAAAGGGGAGACGTTTTTTGCTTTCGGAGTGTATAGCAGCTCGTGCAGGGTTGAGGTGTTGAACTGTAAGATAAAGTATTAAAACCTTCTGTATTGTGAGAAGCAGATCTGGAAGCGACAAAAAGACGTGTGGTCTACATTTGGGTGATATACGACATTTGGACAGCATGGAGGCCTCAAGTTCTTCTACCACTGATGATAAGGAGGTATGTGTAACTTCATTTCATTCTTTTTTTCTTTTTTTTTTTTTTTGAAGTGTTTGTTCATTTTTAGCACGTGCTGTTTTCTTAATGTGAGGGTGCCATGGTAGCAGATTAATGTTCATAAAAGTCAGTTACGAAAATGTCTAGTCATGTCTTTATCATTGTGTTAGCTGAAAATTTCCTTCACGTTAACACGTGGCACGTATTTTCATTGTCTGCGGGGATTCCCGTGTATTTTCAGGGATGTGTTAGCTGAAAATTTCCTTCACGTTAACACGTGGCGCGTATTTTCATTGTCTGCGGGGATTCCCGTGTATTTTCAGGGATGTGTTAGCTGAAATTAACTTCGCGTAAACACGTGGTACGTATTTTCATTGTCTGCGGGGATTCCTGTGTATTTTCAGGGATGTGTTAGCTGAAATTAACTTTGCGTGAACACGTGGCACGTATTTTTATTGTTTGTTCATTTTTAGCACGTGCTGTTTTCTTAGTGTGAGGGTGCCATGGTAGCAGATTAATGTTCCTAAAGTCAATTACGAAAATGTCTAGTCATGTCTTTATCATTGTGTTAGCTGAAAATTTACTTCACGTTAACACGTGGCGCGTATTTTCATTGTCTGAGGGGATTCCCATGTATTTTCAGGGACACATATAGTACTTTATTCTTGTGATTTATAAAAAGTGATCTTAGTTTGAAGTGTATACATGTCTTTAGCTGAAATTAACTTCGCGTAAAACACGTGGCACGTATTGCCATTTTCTATGAGGATTCCCATGTATTTTCAGGGACACATATAGTACTTTATTCATGTGATTTATAAAAAGTGATCTTAGCTTGAAGCTTTAACATGTCTTTATCATTGTGTTAGCTGAAAATTTCCTTCACGTTAACACGTGGCACGTATTTTTATTGTTTGTTCATTTTTAGCACGTGCTGTTTTCTTAGTGTGAGGGCACCATGTTAGCAGATTAATGTTTCTAAAAGTCAATTACGAAAATGTCTAGTCATGTCTTTATCATTGTGTTTAGCTGAAATTAACTTCGCGTAAACACGTGGCACGTATTGCAATTTTCTACGGGGATTCCCATGTATTTTCAGGGACACATATAGTACTTTATTCTTGTGATTTATAAAAAAAAATCTTAGTTTGAAGTGTATACATGTCTTTAGCTGAAATTAACTTCGCGTAAAACACGCGGCACGTATTGCAATTTTCTACGGGGATTCCCATGTATTTTCAGGGACACATATAGTACTTTATTCTTGTGATTTATAAAAAGTGATCTTAGTTTGAAGTGTATACATGTCTTTAGCTGAAATTAACTTCGTGTTAACACGTGGCACGTATTGTCATTGTCTATGGGGATTCTAAAGTTTTCGTCCTCAAAATTTAAGTTTGTAATTCTAAGTGGTTTGATGTAGTAGAAAATTTAACAAATGGTATAGAGCAAAATTTAACAAATGGTATAGAGCAAAATTTAACAAATGGTATAGATCAAAATCTGTTTTTTTTGAAGTCATTGACATCATAATTACCATAACTATGTCACGTTTCTGTTTTTGAAAATGTTTTTTGAAAGGAGTTTCATTATTTGTAATGTTACATTCGATGGCAATACTCGGTATATTTTTCAAGTTTACCTTCGAGTTACGCTGGTGGAATGATCTCTAAAGGTTAAAACATTTTTCCATGGGGGTGGGGTTATTAACCGCGTAGCACTTTTCCATACGGGGTTGTCCACGGCTATAAATAACGACGGCTTTCTTTCTCTCTTCGTGTGGCTTTCCTGTCGGGAACTCTATCCCTAATCTTCTTGCTTCCTACTTCTAAGGGTTGTTTAAGACCTGGGGGGGGGGGGGGGTCAGACAGTTCCTTCCTAAAATACTCTACATAAATCTATCATATGGGGTTGTATGAGCGTTTTTTTGCTACAAACGTTTTTTCGTTAAACGACAAAGGAAACTCCAGAAATATGCTGAGTCAGCCATCCGTTTTTTTTTATTTTTTAAAAATAACTCAGGAATTGTTCAAAATTTTTCTAGAATGATGACTCCTGGGGCGATTTGGATGCATTCGCGGAACACGATGCCGTAGCACCAGCGACAGAAGAATTTACCGCCGCATGGGACGACCTTTCCCCACACGCCCTGGATTTCAATAATGAACATAACAAGATGGCAGCTGGGGGAGGAAGCACTAATGGTTACAACGAAGTTCCATTAGCACCCCAAAATCATTTGAATCTTCAGCCGGCTGGAGAACCAGGACCCTCGAGGGGAGGGCCCGTGATTGTTCCGACGCCTATCGAGGATGAAGCAATTAATCCACCTGTAACGGACCGTGGTCATGCGGGTTATCGTATTCTTCGCAGATTGACCCGACTTAGCAGGAGATACCGTACACAGTTCACTACTTACACTCTCAGAATAGATACCGAACACATAGAAGATCCTGAAGATTTTATGCCTTATCTCCGACAAGTACTCACCGCGGCCTTTGAAGAGTTTACACGAAGTTCTCCATATTCTCATGTTCGACTAGTCATGCGGTCGAGATACCTTGATAATCCCGTGAACTTACCACTCATCGAGGTTAGCCAGTTAACGGTGGAACGATTTTTTCAGGCTCTAGAAAAGTCATTCAATCAAACACTGAAATTTTGACCGATGGAGAACTCGAATTTGATTTAGTATTTGTGAATATAAACAGAGTTGGAGGAGCAAGAACAGAGGGTCCAAGAAAACGAAAAATTGCTGATTTGAAGTTATATAATAAAACAAAAAAATCTCTTATAACCATTTCAAATCACGATAACCTATGTTTAGCCCGATCGCTTGTTGTGGCCCGTGGACTTGCGCAGAAAAATTATGGGGAAATTTCTGAATCGGAGTTCAAAGCCCTGCAAAATCCTGCGAAAGTTCGCCAACTTAACCTTGCACGGCTGCTACACACTACCGCGGGAGTACCTGAAGGAAGTTGTGGGATCCCCGAACTTCATAAGTTCCAGGAGTACCTCTCCTCAAAATATCAAATTATTGTGTATTCTGTTGAAGATGACTTTTCCATTGTTTTTAAGGGTCCAGATGCTGAAATTAAGTTATTCCTTCTTCTAAACAACGAGCATTTTGACGTAATTTCTAATCCTGTTGGGTATTTTAGTGCCAAATCTCAGTGTCCTGATTGTCTAAAATTTATTTATAATTCTAATATTCATGTATGCACAAACATGTGCCTTTCGTGTAAAGGAAAAAAATGCCCCCAGTCAGGTGACTACATCATATGTCCAGATTGTTCGAATTATTTTCGGGGTCAAATATGCTTAGATACACATAAAGCAAACAGTACTTGTAATACACATCATAGATGTATAAAGTGTTTATCACATTTTAATCCATCTAGAGGTTACCACGTATGCCAGCTAAATACTGACCTGTTTGTCGAGGGCCCCAAGAAAGAGAAAAAGGGTGGTATTTCTTACATGTATTTTGATATTGAAACAGTGGAGGGCCCCAATGGTATTTTGACCCCAGTATTACTGATAGCTACTTTTCTCGAAGAAGGCAATTGGAAATTTGTCACCTTTCAAAATGTTGACGCTTTCGTTGATTGGCTGCTAGGTACAGAAGTGTATAACAACGGTGTCCGTTGGCGTCAGAAGTACATCAGACCCCGCTTTCGACACATGACAGTTTTAGCACATAATCTGAAGGGATTCGATGGTATGCCTATCCTTAACGCTCTTTACAAAAAGAGTTTGAAGCCAGAGATAGTCTTTCAGGGTGGGAAGGTGATGGGTATTTTTCTTTCGGCTTTAAAAATTAGATTCATTGACACTCTGTCCTTCATCCCTTGTTCTCTGAGGCAGTTTCCTTCAACATTTGGCATTGAAAATGCGAAAAAAGGATTTTTCCCTTATAACTTTGCAACTGCGGAAAATCTCGATTACATCGGCCCCATTCCATCAAAAGAGTTTTTGTACCTGAAAACCTCACAACAAAAGAGATCAAAGAATTTAACTCATGGTATGATGAAAAAGCAAAAATAAAAGAATATAATTTGTATCAGGAGATGAAAAGCTATTGCACAGATGATGTAAGAATTCTCCGCATAGGAGCCGAAACGTTTCGTACGGAATTTTTGAACCTCACCGGTATAGACCCCTTTGAGGAAGACCTCACCATTGCAGGCGCTTGTCTCCGTGTCTTTAGATCCAATTTCTTAAAATCGAAAACGATAGGCGTTGTTCCTGCCCTTGGATACTCCTCATGTGACGTATCTAGTAGGAAATGTAGGGCATGGTTGAAGTACATCGAAGAAACCACCGGAGAGAATATACAGTCGGCATCTTCAGCATCTGGAGAACATAAAATTGGATCATACAAATTAGATGGTATTTGTCATGATACCAGTACTATTTATGAGTTTAACGGATGTTTTTTCCATGGATGTTCTACGTGCTATCCCGACGGAAACACTGTACACCCATTTTTTAAAGTCCCGATGAGGCAAGTGAGGTTCCGAGACATTGATAAACAGAGCTATCTGTTAGCTACTATGCCTAGTTTTCAGCTGAAAATCATATGGGAGCATGAATTCGATCGTATGGTTAAAGGTGATATCTTGGTATCATCCATATTAAGCTCATTGCCTGAGAGGATCTGTATAGAACCCCGAGAGTTTTTATATGGAGGAAGAACAGAAACCATTACCCTTTACGCTAACGCCGATGGAGGGAAAACTATAAAATATGTGGATTTCTGCAGTCTCTACCCATATGTCTGCAAGTACGGCAGATTTCCTATAGGTCATCCCCGAAGAATCACAGAAAATTTCTGTCACGACCCCGAAGCCTATTTCGGCATCATAAAAGCAACTGTACTGCCACCAAAGAAATTGTTTTTCCCTGTCCTTCCATTAAAAATTCAAGGAAGGCTGATTTTCACTCTATGTCCTCATTGTGCTAAAGATCTTAATCGTGATGTGTGTTGCCATGTTGACAAAGAACGTTTCATCACAGGATCTTGGCCCAGTAACGAGTTTTACAAGGCTGTGGCCATGGGATACAAAATCATTGCATTCCATGATGTCTGGCACTATGATGAGTCCTCCCAATATGTAAAAGGATCCCATAAAGGAATATTTTCTGAATATATAGACACTTTTTTAGCAGCAAAGCAAAAATATTCAGGATATCCCCAAAAAATTTCTTCTGACGAAGAAAAAAGAAAGTTCTGTGATGATTTTTTCACTGCAGAAGGTGTAAGAATTGCTCCCCATGAAGTTTCGGCTAATTCAGTTAGGAGGCTCACGGCGAAACTTGCTTTAAATTCATTGTGGGGTAAGTTCGCGCAAAATCCCGATAAACCACAGAATGTAATTGTCGATAATATAATGCATTATCTTGAAATATTAAACGACAAAACAAAGGAAGTCACTGACATATGTGAAGTCAGTGAAGAAAACATGATGGTAGTTTTTAAACATATTAAAACGTTTCTTCCTGATAATAAGAAAGGCAATATCGTAATAGCATCCTTTGTCACATCAACTGCTCGCCTTAAATTGTACACTATATTAGAAGCTCTGCAGACGTGTATTATATATGGACACGGACTCTGTCATCTATATATCAAAGCCTGATGACAAATATCATCCTCCATGTGGAAATTACCTTGGTGAGTTAGTGGACGAAATCTCCAGCAAATACTCGGAAGGAATTTCTATAGAAGAATTTGTTTCAACGGGGCCCAAAGTATACAACCTGAGACTTTCAAACGGTGAAACTATTCAGCGTTGCAAGGGAATAACCTTGAACTGGCCCAACAAGAAAAAGTTCACTGTTGGCTTATTAAAAAGCATGATTATGAACAAAGATGGCACGGAAATTAAATTCCAAAAACCATTTAATATTGTCAGAAACAAGTTTTTAGGAACTTTAACAAATATACCTTCCGAAAAAGGATTTAAAATGGTATTTGAAAAAAGATTATTAAGTGATGATTCATATGTGTCTTTCCCATATGGGTATGAGAAGTAATAAAGTTTCTGTGCCTACCTGTGTTTCTGTGTATTTGTACGGTTTTTTGTTTTTAAGCATTTGGTTCATTCACATTTGTTTACTGAGTTTCCTGCAGTATTAAATAAAAACTGTACTTCTAGTATTTCTAAAGTACCAGAATTTTGTTTTTAAGCATCGTCCTTGTTTTATTTCTCCCCCAAGGTTGTTAGGGATATATTTCTAGAAAATCGAAGAATATATGTTCTAAAATGGGTAATGGCGTTGCCAATTACCTCCCCAAACTATGTAAATCCGGCTGAACTAGATGATGGATCATTTCAATCTATCCCCATATGCATTGATCTAACCTGTGAACCCGATGTAATGGATTTCATTTCGCAGCCAGAGACGATAAATCTGACATCTTCCGAACCTGGGACAGTGGATTTAATTTCGGAGTCGGAAATAATGGAATCGGACTCCGACCCCGAGATTATCGACATCGTTTCGGGCTCTGAGGTAGAAAACCAGGGTTCCGAAGCTGGAAGGGATTCTGACTCTCTGCCGTCTACTATTTTGGCGGATCTAAATGACCGATTGTGGGTCTTACCATCATCAATGATAACCCCTTCGTGGAGTTCAACCCCAACTATCTAATTTTTGTATGCTTCAAAAAAAATGTGGTATAATAAATGTTGTTGTCGTATACTTTAAGTATATTGTATGGCGGTGTAATGCTAAAAATAATTGCAATAAAAAAAGCATGTTCTTTACAAAAATTCTAATGAGTTTTTTAAATTTTATGATTTTTTTTTTATAGCCCAAAAGCTGCTGGTACTTGGGCGGTGGTATTTTCATCAGTATTGAAACGATTCATGACGAAGTTCAAGTTAATATATATCGTCGTTTTACTGTGCACGGTGAAGAGTGGCGTCCAGCAGAAGGGGGAATTTCTTTATTACAGGAAGAATGGATACGTATGTACAGAATGCTCGATATAATAGAGGAATATTTTCATTCAGATAGCCCACAAATCCGTGTGCTGTATTTTGGCGGGGAGCTAGTGATCACTGTATTTCCCGCTATTCGAAATGTACAACTACAAAAAAAACACCCCACAGCGAAAAGTGGAAAATCTAGCCAGGGCTATGTGAAACTCAACTATCAGCAGTGGAAATTTCTGTATCGGATCAAGCACAAAGCTACAAAATGCGTCATATTCAATTTTTTAAAATCATTTCCGCTAAGAGCTATGTTTAACGAAGTAACTGGGGAGGAAATCGAAGAATGTATCACTCCCTGTGATCACAGTGACTTGAATAATTTATTGTACAATATCCTGAAAACACAATTAGTCCAGAATTTAACAGAAAGTGCTCGTGATGAAGGAAAGGATATGTACGATATAGTGGCGAATGATTTCTATGTGAACTGTGCAATATTAGGCATAGAAATGTATGATATGATAAGTAAATTTTCTGGCAAATGTACATCCGTAGAAAGCAATTTCATACGCTCAATCAACTTGAATTCAATACTATCTCAGATAATTTATGAACTCAGAGAAGTAGATGACTTTGAATGAACAATGTTTTTCTAAATGTGATCGATGTCTTCAAATGATAATTGACTATTTTTTGTAATTTTCCCCTGTTGGGAATAATTTATAAGATTTAATAAAATCAGTTTTCTTTGAAATACTTGTGTATTTTGTTTATATAGAATTACTGAAACAAACACAAATTTCCAAAAAAAAAAAGCAATGGATGTTTAATAAGAAATCCAATAATTACATTCTTTTGGTTTTGACAGAGATTTACCAACTTGATATTTTTCGCTTTTGATAAGAAATTGTTTATTTTTTACATATTTTAAAGGTAAGTTAACTTCTTTTATAGCATGCCTAAATTCAAGAGCTGCCGGAATGGGTCTTTGAATTTTTTTATTTCTCAGTAAATTGTCAACCAGATCAACAATATTCGAGTCAGGAAGAACTTTGTCTTTATACACAAATTCTCCATTAGGTGTCCATGAAATAATTTTTGAATTCTTTTTGAAAACGTCTAAAATATTATGTGCATATCTTCTTAAATTTTTAGGTACAGTCTGCAACACCATATCTTCAACATCACTATTTTTTGCTGTTGAAACATCAGTTTTAACTTTTTCAGGGGGTTCCCTTATATCAGCCGATACATCTAAGAGTTCTTCAGCTAAATGATCTTTCGTTGAAAAGTTTGACATAGGCGGATTTAAGAGGGGCACTTGAATTCTTTTATTAAGCACTTGGTTATATAATTTAATTTTAACATCAACAGGTTCTTTACTCAGTAAGATTTTCTTCATTTCTTTATCGAGGTCAGATAAAACTTCTTCCGTAGGTACATGTCTTGAAACTCTCTCCTCTGGGACGAGCACCATTTTCCTGGCGTATTCCATCTTATTTGTTTAACAGAGTTGTTAAAACACTCAGAGCCGCAGGTATCAACACACCTAAGAATCCACCTTTCTGAACCAAAATTCTTCTTTTCTTGAACAAGGGGACTTTTTTATCAGCTAACTTCCGTAGTGTGTGTTTATGTCCACGCAATTTTCCCTTCTGCGGAGGTGAAAGGGGAACATTGCCTTTTAAAGTGTTCAAAACACATTCACATATGACTTTGATTCCACTGTTTGGCAGTTTCCTTAAAAAATCTTTCAAGTGTTTTTTAGGACAAATCTTCATCAGACGCAGCTGCTGAATGTGTTGCTCCGATAATGTCATGGCGAAGAATAACGAACTTTATAACACACTTAAGTTTTTAACCACTCCGCGTATGTGACTGCTTTTTGGGGAGCACAATGGTTTTTATCAGTTCGATGATGAACTAGGCACTGCACTTGGACATCAGGGAGGTATTCCACATTAGGACAACACAGAGCATCAAAGTCCTTAAAGATGGTACCTGTTAACTTTTCCACGTACTTGCATTTATTTAGTCTTTTGGCCTCGAAAATATCAGTTTCAGTACAGAAGGAGTGGAATATCTTTAAAAGGACATTCTACTCTTCGTTTCTGCTATCCCATGGAATGTGGTGTATATTTCGGGCCGTCCAAAGGCACTGAGCTTTTTCTCTTCTTGGATGCAGTTCGCAGAAGGGGAACGGTGGCAAAGGGCAAACATCCCCCTCCCCCGTCTGCAAATAACATGCAACGAGATCTTTCACTATGAATTTTCTGTTCTGAAGGAGAAATCCTTCTACGTCGACGACGACCGTTTTCATGGTAAATGGGGAGCTAATGCCGTGGTTGGTAAACATATTGAGTTTCTCCTGGGAGTATATTGGTGCGCAAGCGCATTTCTTCCGGTGTGTTTGGTTTGATGTCTATCATTAAGTAGCTGAACGGAAATTTCGTAGCATCCAGATACACCTCGTGAAAAAATTTCACTTTGTTAGGGTACAACTGTCTCCCCAAATGAGTGACCTGATTCACATCTCTACGTGACTTAAACAAAAACAAATAATGAGCATTAAGGGAAATTTCTCTCATTTCTTTGCCTTTATGGAAAATATTTTGGGTAATAAAAACAACGGATACATTATAATGATGACTACCCCTTGTAAATAAATGGGTTAGTCTTTTATCATTCCCACATTCTACCATCAAATCATCTATAATGAAAAGCGTGTTTCCTTCCAAATAATCCTTGAAATTTGGAGGAATACCGTCGACAAAAGTAACATCAGGTATTTCATCATATAATGGTTGATGAACGCCGTAGAACCAAACCACATGTTGCGGTGATGGGTAGATGATTTCCACCTGATGTTGAAGTAAACGTTTCACAAAGTGAGTTTTACCACAACCCGTAGGACCCGCTATTAGAGCTGTGAAAGGATGATGCAGCTTAGGCACTTCCATATTGACAACTGAATGAAATAACAAGAGTCAGCCCAATTTAAAGACATGACACATAAAATAGTGATAAATCAATTTTTATTATTCACATTCTAAATTTTGATACAATTCCAAATTTTTTTTTAACGAAGCGAAAAACACGTACATCGTTTGTTTCACTTTTATAATTAAATAGTTTTACAATGGAATATAAGCTTTTTCCGCGACATCTAGAATATAAGTAAAAAATACAAAATTGGCCACACACGGCCGTAAACGAACTTTGGAGAGACATGTCATTAAAATTCACGTAGGTAAACTTGGAAACAAATCGGAGAATAGGTCCTTCAAAATATTCTGGGGGATGTCCATAGGAATCGAAAAATTCTACAGTTATTGGGTTTGGCATAAACATGGCCAGCCAGTGTTTCCCGGGACTCCCATACTGATCCGTGTTCACAATGAGGCAGGCTGGGAACTTGGAAATTCTCTTAGGAAGTCGGTTGCATGCAAACACACCGAGAAATGAACGATGCGCCACAGGATCTTGCGTTAGAATCCTAGTTATTTGCACACTGTTCATTCCTTTTAATTAGCAAAATCACAAAGAATGCTTCTGGACTTGGAAATTTCGATAATATTCTGGAACTCTGCGTAGATCAACACAGAAATTGTTTTTGACAAAGCTTTTCTAAATTTGATTTCCACTCTCAAATTTCCTTGCTGGACCAAGTTCATATGTCCACCATCACATAAATCGGGACTAAGATCAAAAGCATACAGCGTATAACCCTTGGAAAATTCTTCACGGCCGATGAAAATTCCTATGTCTTGCCCCAATTTCTCGGTTCCTTGAAATAGGCTATGGTAAGAACGAACTGTATTTTCCGTTTCGAAGTTGGGCTCTAGTGGTTTATGGGGAACGGGTTGACCGTCAACGTACACGGCGATAAAGTTGACGTCATAATGTTTGAATTCGAAGGGGTTTGACTTATATGTACCATTAAAGGCATCGTTGTCCACACACCCAATGACCAATCTCTTTGGCATTTGTCCAAGGAATACGTTGTCTTGCACGAAGGACATACTTCCTTGAGAAATGGAATACACTTTGCATAAAACACGATCAATGGGATATTTGGCAGGAGATTTTTCTAAAGCTTTTGCATGACCTATGGCAACTCCTGGGTTGACTTTGACTTTTCTCACAAAAATTGATGCATGTTCGATGAGAACTCTGTAATTGGGTGTCCCGAAGGAGGAAACGAGACAGAAATCCGGTTTGCTACGAATCAGTTTGATTTTCACATCCACTAAATTTAGCAACAGTCTATTTTGAAAAAATAAATCACAATGCAAGGTTCCAATCATGTCCAACGTCTTGCTATCCTTTACGAGTTCGTAGCGTTGATACAATCCCTTGTTCGTTGTAGCATTCGTGGGGTTAATTTCATGTAGATGTCCGGATGTATCCTTGTAAAAACCTTCACATGCTAAATATGTTTTCTTTGCTTCTTCTCCATAATTCAACAGAGTTTCAATATAAGCTCTGTATGGATACGTGTTGCTTGACGACGAAATCACTCTTTCGTTTAAACTGATGTCGACTTGCGAAAACAGAGAATGAAGGAAGCAGTTAATGGGACCCACGGGCTCTTTGTCGGGCAGAACGGAATTGTCGGATTTCACGATTTTGACTTTCACGTAAAGTTGACTGGAAGATAAGTCCATGTATTCTTCTCCACTCCCCGAAATATTAAATTCCAAAGGGCCTCCATCTCGAATATTGGCTAAGGGGTGGTATTCAATCCATTGTCCTTTTTCTATGCTTGTTTGTGTGGGCGGTAAAGCAAATAAATCCAGTTCCGACTTTAGGCATACGGAAGAATGACTGTGAATCAGAGCCATGGTTTTACGGATCAAAAATGTCACGTGTTACTCTCTTGGCTTTCTTTGAAGAAATGATATATTTCATCGTCTTTCTCTTCCTTTTAACACTTCCACCCATCATTTTCTTTACTTTGGTAGCGACTTTGTCGGTGAGTAGTTGTCCTGCTTCTTTAGCTCGTTGTTTGGCTGCTATCTTCACATCTTTTCCTTGAATAACATCCGTGACGAGATCCATCCCCGTTCGTAAGACTTGTTTTCCGAGCGTTTTAGCACCTTGTTTGAATAATGGTACCGCCGTTCTAAATAACGAACGAAAGAGTCCTCCAAGTCCATAACCTTTTTGCAGTGGTACTCCTTGATAATAGAATAATCCTTTTCCAGTTTGGCTGATGTAATAATCCTCAAAGGATTTCGTACAGCAGTGGTAGGGTTCATACATGATTACAGATGTTTGAGACGAAAATGAAGTTTCACGATTGCTCTCCCCCGTTCAAATGGCACTAATTGACCTGTGTGATTCCTTATAACAATTTCGATGGTTTGGAAATTTTTTCTTGCAAGAGGCAAATAATGAGGTCGATCGAACAAAGCGCTGACCATCTCTCCATCCACACCACTCACTTTAACGATGCGAAGGAGAGGAGCAACCATGTCCCCCACCGGTTGCGGTTCCACAATATCGCTGTACACATACAACAGAGAAAACCGACCGTTTAGATCTGCGATAAATTCACCATTTACAGAGAGAGCTCCATTCACAGCCGAAAGCTGCATGGGTTGGTATCCTAAGATTTCTGCAATCCCTGGGGGCAAAACCAAGCGAGTACCTTTAAGAAGAGTTGACTTGACCTTTTGAGTCGCTTTATTATAATTCAAAAAGATTTTATTGGCAAAGTGATTGCTCATGGATTTAACAATGTCCGCTACAGACTCGTAATGGCCTGGAGATATTCTTCCCGTCTTAAACTGACCCGTTCCTAAATCGTATTCGAAATGATTGGAATTTTTCGTGATATTATACCACGAATGGGGGTAGATCAGTTCGACGAGTCCCACTTCCCAGTCTCCATTCAGTTCGATTGAGGAAGGAAGATGCGTTATGAAATGAGATATTTTGTTGTCCAAAAAGTAGCCGAGAGAGCTATCGCTCGGTAACGTCAGATAGAAACTCATTTTTCATACTGAACGTCTCAGGTAAGTACTTAAACTTTTATATGTTCACTAAATCGTTCGATGGTATCCATGAATTAAACTTATCAGGGTAGCCTTTAAATTTAACAAAATATTCATATTTGTCTTTCCGTTTACGTTTCTTCAGAACCATTTCGATTGGGTAGTGGTCATTTTTTTTACTTTTTGCAGTTCTTCGGCATAGAAGGTACCACCAATGTCTTCTCCTAGTAAATCTTTAACTTTATACACTGGAGGTGATCTAGCGAAGCGTTGGGAAACATTAAATAACTCCTCTGACCAATTCGTTTCGTACCCCTTTTCGAATTGTAATTTGGTTTTAGATAACCTCACAGTATCACCTATATAGAATTTATAAACTGGATGAGATTCAGATATATCGCCATATAAGTTATTCCACACAACCTCTTGGTTTTCTAGACTGACATTTACTGGTTCCATCTTAATACTTCGATGATGCGTTGCATTGTAACTATGTATCAATTTCTGCAAGATGTTAATATATGTGTATGTGTTTCGACTAGTAAAGTACTTCCACATTTTTGTTTTTAGAGTTCGATTAAACCTTTCTATTACACTCGCTTTTGTCTCATTTCTGGTAGTAAAGAAATGGACGTTGTTTTGTTTCAGGAAATTCTGGAATTCTCGATTTTTAAATTCAGAACCTTGGTCAGTTTGTAGGTTTAACGGTTTGCGTTCTTTAAATATTTTCTGAAACACTTTGATCATGGATGACCCAGTTTTTGTATCATAGGAACACACCATGCAAATTTTGAAAACACGTCAATGCATGTTAATAAATATTTATATCCGTTATTATGTTGTTTCAGACTGGTCAAGTCAACTAAATCAGCCTGCCACTGTTCATCGATTCCCATCACAATGACTCGATTTCTCTGAAAATGTCTCCTCGCAGGTTTATGAAGGGTGTAAGTTTTCTCCCCCTCAGCCATTCCTCGATTTCCTTTTTCTTTATTTTTCCGTTTACAGCATGGTACAAAGCATTTACTCCACCGAAACTTCCGGGGTGAGCTGGATCCAGATAAGTCTTTTTCAAGAGATCGTGATTCTCCATTACAACAACTGATTTGAATACTATCAACAGAAACAGTAAAACTCATGCTTACACTAAAACACAGACAACAGAAATGACACAAAAGGGTACTTACATGGGATTTTATTGATGCATAGGGTCTTCCAAAATGTACAGATTTTTAGCACTTTCTAATACATCGCAAATATTCAAGTGATTAAAAAAATCAAATAAGTGTTTTCCGACATGAAAAATGAGTCGTTCACAAATTCATGGGCGATCAATTTTAGATCCAAATTGGCTACGGCCTTTTTGAACAATGCATGCACTTTACCTTTTCGAGTTGAAAATTCACAGGCATGTCCTAATCCATAGCGATCTTCAATTTTGCACATAAGACAGTCGATCAGTCCATCGATGGCTGAAGTAATGTTCTTTTTTATCACGTGGCAAAATGTCTTTTTTAACGCAAATTCACCATCTATGGAGTCAACACTGCTATGTCCAGTTTTTTCAGCCTCGTCGAGAACGAGCTTCTTAAAGGACGATCCAAACATTGTTTGGTGAATGCTTGCCCTAATATCATCACTACATTCATTAAGTTTTTCCCATTGGTCTTCAGTCAGAGATATCCGGTTACGATATGCTGATAAGAATCCATTGTTCACACCAATGCTTTGAATATGCAGATAATTCCTGTCGTTTTCCTTATGCATTGTCAGAAACAGTTTCCTTGCTATACATTGGGTTAGGTCGGTT
Organism: Macrothele yani; assembly: GCA_039090855.1. Lineage (NCBI taxonomy): Eukaryota > Metazoa > Arthropoda > Arachnida > Araneae > Macrothelidae > Macrothele > Macrothele yani. Next base: position 50,423,604 of record CM077004.1, read on the forward strand.
AGGGCGGTGTCAAACGGACCCGTGAACATCATAGCCTCGAGGAATTCCTCCCATAAAAATGGCATCATCACTAGCCCGTGACTGGTCGGGTAAAAATGCAAGTCGACGCACTTATACATCCGAAGGTGAACTTTTACACGATCCTTAAAATCGCTGATAACAGCAAACGCATCGCCACCAAGATGAAAATGATGACTTGGTATATTATCCAATGTGAATCCTTTCGAAGTTTTAGTCCGAGAAGTAAAGGGCCTTTCATGATAATCCACTTGTTCACAAATGCCATCGTTACTGCGCTTCATCCTGGAGTCAAAAAACTTACGGACACAACCACACAACCGACACAGTCGACAACACACACAGGAGTGACTCTCTCAACACGCTGTGAAAGCACATAACTTTCGGAATTCAAGCACAAACACGCCCTGTACGGTTTTTTCGACAAGAATATTTTCTAAGATGATGACGTCAACAGACCTCCGTTGCCAATAAGCGAAAAGAAATAGAAAGTTTTCTCCACCACTCCGGCCCCCCCAATCCGACAGAGGGCGATGCCATCGCCTTGCTCCCTCGCACCGAACGGAACTGAGGTCACACGCCACGCCCACCCATCACGTGACCAGAAGTGTTGCCATCGAAAAAAGGTTACTACCCCTTTGGAAAATTAATTTCAAAAAGTGCCGACAGATGGGGCTGCAAATTTTCGCGAACCACCACCAGAGGGCGCTGCCATCGTATTTCTCCCTCGCGCCGAGAGGAGACCGGAAGTGACGTCGCGCACGATCCGCCCACCCGTCACGTGACCGGAAGTGTTGCCACCGAAAAGGGTTATCAAGCGCGGTCTTATACTACTAACGAGAAGTCTGTGCTTCTGACCAATTGTTTGCCGGGGCGGGATTACGTGTTTAAACAAGAACTGTTTTTTTCCAGCTCTGACAGTTAACGAGAAATTTGTTCTTCTGACTAGTTGGTTGCCGGGTTGGTTTATGTTTTTTTTTTTTTATAACAGGAACTGGTTTTCTCCCAGCTCCGACGGTTAACGAGAAGTCCGTGCTTCTGACCAATTGGCTGTCGAGATGGCTTTAAATATTTAAACAGGAACTAGTTTCCGCCTAACTCGGACGGTTAACGAGAAGTCTGTGCTTCTGACCAATTGTTTGCCGGGGCGGGATTACGTGTTTAAACAAGAACTGTTTTTTTTTTCCAGCTCTGACAGTTAACGAGAAATTTGTTCTTCTGACTAGTTGGTTGCCGGGTTGGTTTATGTTTTTTTTTTTTTTTATAACAGGAACTGGTTTTCTCCCAGCTCCGACGGTTAACGAGAAGTCCGTGCTTCTGACCAATTGGCTGTCGAGATGGCTTTAAATATTTAAACAGGAACTAGTTTCCGCCTAACTCGGACGGTTAACGAGAAGTCCATGCTTCTGACCAATTAGCTGCCGAGTCGTCTTCAACGTCTTTAAGTGTTCAAACAGAAACTCATTTCTTCCGAGTTAGGACTGTTAGCGAGAAGGACGTTCTGATCATTTGGGTTTTCGGGGCGGCTTTCGGTGTTTAAACCGGAATTTAATTGTTTTTCCCCAACTCTGATGGTTAGTGAGAAGTACGTGCTTCTGAACACTTAGTTGCCGAGAGGTCGTTATGTGTTTATATCAGAACTGATTTAAACACAAAGTAATTCCGACTGCTCGGACGGTTAGCGAGAAAACCGTGCTTCTGACTTCTTGCCTTCCGGGACAGTTTTACGAATTAAAATCGGAACAGCACAGTTGATCCCTTTCCAATGAAAACAAAATATCGTTTACATGAATAAGCATAAATACATTAAAATGCTTTATTAATTCATATGGAGGAAAATAAAAATTGTTTTACACAGTACTGTTTGAAATAACACGAAATTGGTTGCAGGATTTTTTTTTTTTTTAAATTTTTATTAAGGTTCTTAGAAAATAAAAGAAGTAAAATTTCAGCTAGCACAAATGTAGGAAGTTGCAATAGCAAATAACTATCACTTAAACTTTTAAATCATAAAAACAGAAAAAACAACAACAACAAATGCACGCTACATTTTCCTTCAAATATAAGAAATTTTACATTGATTTATGCACTCAGTACATTTCCGTAAGTGTTCTTCGTCTGACTATAGAAGCTCATGCTTGTCTTGTGTGAAGGAATTTATTTTGTGATGCCCACAAAGTCCAGAAAGTGCAGTGAAAAAGTACGAACAGAACAAAAAGTTTAAAATATTGAATCGTTACGTGAATGAGTGCGTGATACTTAGGGCAGACGTTTTGGTTGGTTGACAGAAAACGGCCCAATAAAAAGTGAGCACTCAGAACGTTGGTTTTGAACAAATGTTTTGATTGGCGGACCGGATCTTAGGCGTCACGCATGTCTTGACACATGCAGATTTTATGCTAAAAAATTAGTGCCAAGAGCAGATAGGGAGCGATAAGTGGTTTCCCAGATGCGCAAATATTTTGGTTTTGCGGTTTCGAAAAGGATAACGCGCTGATTAAAGTTTGCTGTAGAAGCTCATCCCGAGGCAAACGGAAGAAGAAGAAGAAGAAAAAACAAATGGCCTCATCTCTCGCTTAAGAGGTAGTTTTCCCCCGGGATAACTCGCCCGTCGCCGACACATCTGCGTCGTGAGAGAGATTCTCCTGCCTCTCCTTTTCTTGGCCTTGCTTTCTCTCCAGCTCAGTTACTTGTCTCTGGAGAAAGTCGTGCCGTTCTTCTGGCGTAGCGAACACTGACTTCAGTTGGCCGAACAAAGTCTTCTTTTTCTTCTTTTTCGTACCGGCGTCCGCTGCTGATTTGGCTTCTTTTGCTAAACGAACAACGAGCAAAAGAAAAGAAATGTAGTTCGTTAGTATGTGCTAACACAGACAGCTTAATGAAACAGACATAAAAGTAATGAAAAAAGTATCTCCAGACAATTTACTAGCTTGATCAGTTTTCCAGTGTTTTCTCCTTCGTTCCCGTATGCCGTACTTGTGTTTATGTACTATTATTTATTCAGAAACGTAAAAGGATTTATTAGCCCACTCTAACGATCCTGTTTGTATAACACAAGCTTACAAGACAATGCGAGCTATTATATTTCAAACTATTTTGGAAGAACATATTTTTGAAATCTGGATTATCATTCAAAATAATATTATATCTGAAACTATTTTGAAAGAAAAAGAGAATTATGCAGCCCATTCTTTTTCGGTATTTAACGACTCTTATGAACATTAGAAATGCTAATATTTGAGGAAGGCAGACGATGAAAATTGTTCCAGACCAGTGATGTATTCAGGCATCTTCTCACGGGTGTGTTTAGCCTCCCCCGAAACTCCACGAACCCCCCCCGTCGGTTTTTGGGTGATCTTCCTCTTATATTAGGTCTAATTGTTTTCGTCTACAGCTGAATATTAGGAGAAATTAATTAAAAAACTTAATGAGGGAAAATATAATAATAATGTAAAAAACACCCACATGGACTTCAATCTGAAATTTCTATCATCCTTCAACAAAACATTAAACAGTTCTCTCTGAAGGGGCAATTTTTCAAGCATTGACAACTCGAACTACTTCCGCAATAAAAACCTAATTCCACAGAGTAGCGATGTTTGCACTGCAATACACTGTATTTTGGGAGCTGGCGTTCAGCTTTACTTCAGTCTTCTGGATTTTCATGTGTACGGTTAAGCCTCAGCGTAGCTAACGTGACGTTAGTACTTCCAATACAACAAAATATTTGTCACCTAATTTTCAACAATAGCAAATCATTAGAAATTGTTCTCATAAAAAGTTTTATTTTTATTTTTCTGGCGTCTGGCGGTGGGTGGTTTACACTCTGTGACGAAAAAAAAAAAATCGAGGCATATCAAACTGGCATCCAAACGGTTAGTTAGTATCTGATTTTTTTTTTTTTACTACTATGTGCTAATCTAAATAATCTAAAGGGGCTGAAACCAAATGGGAGGGAAATGGTTTACATACACCATATGTTTTCAGGTAGCACTGTAATGGTTCCTTAAAATAATTTACACCACCCCATGGTGAAATCCGTGGCGCATTACTGACTTTAAGCAAAGCATTTTTACATTTTTGATCACTTATTTGCGTAGATTACTTGGAATTTGCATTTGCGATATACGAGCATAAGAAAAATTTTATACTCTATTTAAAATTTGTATATATATTAATGTATATGTAAATAACAAAATTCTTATTGTATGTACATAATCAGTCAAGTTTTAGCCCCCACCCAAATTTTTAATTGCTCCCCCGGAAAACATTCTCTGAATTCAACCCTGTTCCAGACTATTGAAAAGCGGACAAAGATGGTCGATTTCTCAAGACAAAAACAGAAAATTAAAATATCTACTGAAATAAAATTTGCTAAAAGATTTAAGTTATTCAAGTGTTATATACACACTGCCGTGCCAAAAGACAAAAAAAATAATCTGGGAAGCGCGTTACCATTTCCATTACATGCCACCATACCCATGTGATAAATGGTATCATCTGCAAACGGCGTATATAGTGGTAGATATCTCCGCAAGCTCAAGTAGTAGCATTCACAGTTCAGATCACAGCTTATCAGGATTTAAGCGATTTGTGGTATGATAGTCAGCACCCGGGAGATGGTTACTCCATCACGGAAATTGCAACGAAATTTGGATTTACGCGGTCAACATTTTCAAGGGTGTACCTGGGCTACACAAACTCAGGGAAAACATCCAGAATGCGAGACCGGTGTGGCCGTAATACTAGCTGATGACTCTACCTGTACCGTCCAAGTGAGGACTTCACAGGGAAATGTTTAACTCTCTCATAAGTTCGGAACTTATATGGTTCCTGACGGCGCTGCGATAGCTAGCCCGTCAGTCTCCAGAAACCACAGTCTTTCACTCGGACAGATTCGGTCCAGAGACCTGTGGGGATCTGCCTCCCCCACGGAACCGGTACCTTACACCCCTCTATCATAACCCGTGTGTGCGACGTGCTATGGGCAGTTGGGGCAAGCATCTTTTCAATAATTTATCTCATCTCGTGGCCGGGAGATCGACCGCCAACGCGAGTTTTTGGGACAAAAGTCCTTTATTAGGTATCTTATCAAAAAATACATCCACGTTACACTATGAGGGTCTCATGCACCCCTCTCACAAATATTCAGGCACTAAAACACATTATTAACACAGAAATATTTACAAAGTCAACAGCACTAGGGCCAGTGCTGTGGTGATGACCCCGGGCCAGGGTAATCAGAAACACCTTGGTCACTAGACCAGAAAGCTCAATATCGAGAGCTACGTACTTCCGAGGGTACTACCATCTGTCAATCATAGTTGACTGGGCTTTTCCTTTGCTCAAGTTCCCTAATAAGACTGGAACACGTCTTACTGAAGCTGGAGTGAGGGACGTCCAGCTTCAGGGGGAACTTGGCATTCGCAGCAGTGCAGTTGTTGCACTGCTGCGAGGAAAAAGGTTTTTCTTCTGCGTGGCCGTAATACTGAGTCATCTGCTTGCTCCGTCCTGTTGCGGACTCCGCAAGGATAGATAGGCATCTTTATTCACGTTCACCGTCGGTGAGCGTTACGTTACCAATCCCCATCTAAGAGCCGCAGATTCGGACACACCGACGGGTGGTGCGAACTGGGGAGGTCGCACACGATGGACCGTGTGTCTATTGAGGGACCTCTGGGAGATTGATTCGCCACTCGAACCTTTTTTGAGCAGAAGCCTTTTTATTTCAAACACAATACATAGGTACACACACACATTGACATTAAAGAAACTCTCGAATTGTTAAGACACAAGCACATTGGACGCACATTCAACGTCTGACATTTCTTCTTGGGATCGCAGTCCCATCCTTTTCCTTCGTCGCTTGTTCTTCAGCCATAATCCGTCCTGGAACGGATTCTCCCGTGTTCTTTCTTCAGACTAGGACAATCTGGATCTGTACTGGAGTGGGCGGTGTCGAGCTTGAGGCGGAACTTCTCGTTTGCACTTCGGCAGTTGGGGCAATTCGCTTCGTTTTTGCAGGTCTGCTGCCTGTGTCCCTCCTGGCCACACCGAGCACAGGTTTCAGACGCTGCTTTGCACTTCTCCCTGTGATGACCAAACCCGTTGCATTTGAAGCAACGGGTTTCCCTCAAGTATTCTTTGCAGGTGTAAATCTGCCAGCCGATGTTGACTTTCCCTTTTTTCACTAGAGTGCGAAAGTCCGCTGGTGCGAACTCAAACACCCAGTGTTTCTTCCCCAACTTCCCTTTGATTGGGAAGAGTAATCTGCAGCTGTCGTGGTCCTGGATCTCATTTTGCATCGCGATCCCATCAACAATCTGTTGTTGATCGTCGGAGTCAATTCCATAGACTATCACTTTGGGAAGTCTCCTCGCTGGCTTTTTTAACACAAACGTCTCACTCAGTTGCGGGTTTTCCTGAAATGTGTCCTCAAGTGCCTTCACCCCTTCCGCCTTGGTGCATTCGATCAGAACCCCTCCGTTTGCCACTTTTTCCACACCTTTAATTCCAATCTCCATGCTCCATGCGTCAATCACTTCTTTCGCCATGACCTTCACTTCCTCCGACGTTTTGCCCGCGATCTTCGGATAGAGGATCACTGGGTGTGTCGGCTTAACTTTCTTCGGTGCTGCGGGAGCTTGCCTTCTCCCGGCAACCTTAACATAGGTCGGCTTCTCATCGACGGGCGCACTCCGTTCTCTTTCCATTAGTTGCCCTATGAGGTTTTCTAGTTGCAGCGACTGCTTGGTTACAAAGCTGAGCATCTGGTCTAGAACGGGTCGTAACAACCCTCTCACGTTGTGTGAGATTCTAGTAGTCGGGCTGTCCATCAGCGTGTTAAGCTGGTGGAACATCCCAAGAAATTCCTCCGTGCCTGTACTCTCACGGTTCTCGGGGTCTCTATCCCCCGGAGAATGGGTCTGAAGACCCGAGCAAGGTGGTATTTGCTCAGTGTGCTCTGCACTTGAACCACTCATGATGAGTGGTAGGACCGGCCCGACGACAACGGGGCAGAGCGTGGATCAGATGGAGCAAGTAGCTCTGAAAAGAGCTCTCGTTTTCAAACAAGTTTTGTGGGCGCAGGCGCGCTTTGCACGCGAACCTTCTCGTGCCTCTTACGCTAGCTTCAATCAGCACCTTCAAACCACTATCAATTATCGCCTGCTTGCTCCCCGGGGATTCTCCGATACGCCGGTCCTGCGTGGCCGTAGAAAAACCCTAGACAGTCGTAGAGAGTGGCGTCTAGCACGCATCGTAACATCAGCCCGGGATGCAAAATTGCTACAAATCACAGCGCAATTCAATGCTGGGGCCAGTTGTAGCATCGGTGTTCTGAAAATACAAAGTTCCCTGTGTTCTATAGAGTTCCGGGGACGACGGGTCACCCGGGTGCCATTGCTGACCCGACGACGCAAAGCTGTACACCTCGCCTATGCTCTGGAACACCGCCATTGGTCGCAAGATGACTGGGGAAACGTGTAGCCTGGTCCGACGAATCGCGGTACCGACTGTTTCGGGCAGGTGGCCGACTCCAGACAATTCCAATAGGCAATGGATCCCGCATGCCTACACGGGATGGTGCAGACCGGTGGTGGCTCTGTTATGGTGTGAGGTGTTTCTAGCGGGCACTTATTAGGACCCCCTCATACGTCTGCGGACCGCTCTGACCAGGGTAGGTTACGTAACCACCCCTGAGGATCATATGCACCTGTTCACGTCATGGAATCATTTCGACATTTTTCAACACAGCAATGCTCCAGCGCACACGTCCACAGTCGCTCGATTATGGTTGCAGGAACATTCCTCGGAGTTTGACATCTTTACTTGACTCCCTCGTTTGCCGGATTTAAACGCCATCGAACACATTTGGGATACTGTTCAACATGCCGTCGATGTCAGGAATCCTCCACCGGCGAATATTACGCAATTGTGGTATGCTCTTTAGGAAGCATGGTGTGCGCTGTCTCCACAGTACTAAAGAGATCTCGTGGAGTCCATTCCCCGTCGCGTTGCTGCCGTTATCCGATCGCGAGGAGGACAAACGCAGTATTAGACAGGTACCTCAGTGTTTTTTGGCACTTCAGATGTATGTGACGTACGTATGTGCTCTAATCTAACTTTCCATTTTAATTGTTTTTTAAATTATGTGTTATGAGACTATTTCATGTTTTCATGAGTATTATGTTCGGTTGTAGGTATTTCTTTGTTACCATCTTGCAGTTGGCATAGGGGACCTTCACGACGACGCTTTCAGTGGCCTATCATCAGAGTCAATAATAATGCCGCCCAGGTGGCCGAGCGGTCTGAGCACTGGATTCTGACCATTCGTCCGAGATAGATATGTTCGTGTCCCGGTGAGGCATGGATGCTGTGTATGTTTTAAGCACTAGTTTTCGCTCTTCCCTGGAAGCAGTGCACCTAAAAGAGTTGGAAATGGGTCAAAAATTTCGGACCCGGACGTCCCATAACTGGATCCGACCCGGACCCCATCCGGACCAGTAACTGACCCGGACAAATCTGCTTTGAACTATAAATTCGAAACTCGATTTATATATATACATATAAACGTAATATGAAAAACATAAAGCAAAATTTTGAGCTAGAATTACAAAAAAACGAGAAAAAGAACAGCAATCACCAAATCCATTTACCCGAACCAAGCTAGCTTCAAGCGAAGAAAAAATACCTATGGAATTTCAAATTTGTTCAAAGGTTTTTGTTTCTTCACTTAATTTGCTTTTGCTATAAACATAATATATACAGGGTGATTCAGAACTCATGGGACAAACTTTAAGGGGTGGTAGAGCACATTGCAACAAACGTAGTTTGTATAGGAATGTATGGGCGCAAGTGACGCGTTGAGGCACAAACACAAGAAATAGACATGAAAGGAAACATAAATTGTGTACTTACAGCATCGTTGACAAGTGCTTCTTTACAGCAATGTTTACAATAATTGCTCAAAATTATGTCCACCAACAGTAATACATGCGTGGCAGCGTCGACGGAGTGATTGGCGTACAGTTTCAAAGATGCCAGGTATTTCTCGCACACGTGCAGCCGCAACGGATATTCGATCGACGAGGTCCTCAACAGAGTCAACTGGAGTCTCGTAAACGAGGGCCTACAGATGTACCCACAAGAAGTAGTAACAGAGGCTCGATAAATCGGGCGATCGGGGTGGCCAACGGACTGGGCCACCACGGCCAATCCATCGCGCCCCAAAAGTGGCATCCAGGTAATTGCGCACATTAATGCTGAAATGGGCTGGCGCCCCATCATGCTGAAACCACAGTCCTTGTCTGACGGCCAGTGGTAACCTTCATCTTGAAGCAATTCTGGTAAAACCTCTTCCAGAAAAATACGATAACATCTGCCGTCGAGTCGCGTTGGTAGTAGATATGGGCCAAGCAGATGCATAATGTGCAAGCCACCTACTTCCCTCTACCGGCAACAGAACACGCCAATCACTTAGCCGTGGTCACACCTCCGTTGGCCACCCCGATCGCTAGATTTATCGAGCCTCAATTACTTCTTATGGGGGACATCTGAAGGCCCTCGCTTACGAGACTCCAATTGACTCTGTTGAGGACCTCGTCGCTCGAATATCCGTTGCGGCTGCACGTGTGCGATAAATACCTGGCATCTTTGAAACTGTACGCCAATCACCCCGTCGACGCTGCCACGCATGTATTACTGTTGGTGGACGTAATTTTGAGCAATTATTGTAAACATTGCTGTAAAGAAGCACTTGTCAACGATGCTGTAAGTAAACAATTTATGTTTCCTTCCACGTCTATTTGTCGTGTTTGTGCCTCAACGCGTCACTTGCGCCCATACATTCCTATACAAAAATGTTTGTTGCAGTGTGCTCTACCACCCCTTAAAATTTGTCCCATGAGTTCTGAATCATCCTGTATATTCATCCCAATAACTGCTTGATATTTAATAACTGAAATCCTTTTTTAATAATAAAATTTGTTTACTGGCTAAATTTTAATGCCATATTTAGTGCCACTATTTTGCGTAATCCAGAAGTAATGACTGACTATGACCGCGACCGTGAGTATATTACAAATGGGAATCATTATTTACGATTAAACAAATGTATTTTGTTAAATGTATTTAGATTGTTCACTCTTTCCACACTTTGATGGAGGTGCGCATACTTTCATATGGTCCGTTAGATTTTTGATTCCATAATCTCTTATTACACCGTCGACATCTTTCTTTGTAATTATACACTTTCCACATTTTGGACAACAAGCAAGACCAAACAACACAGAATTATTCACCGGTTCCTTAATGAGACGAAACAATTTCCAGCATTCCCTCTTCCCCTTGTTGTTTTCAATAAGCACGTATTTGTTGGTCTCGACGCCTTTCTCAACCTCCTTTATATTAAATCCATCCATATTAACAAATAAGGAGTTAATTTCGACATGACATGTCATGGGAACGGGATGTTGGCACATCAATGGAAAACCTCCGAATGCTCAATGTAAAAGATGCGACGTGAAAATTAACTCTTAGTCATACGGTGAACTTCGCACGGAGAGAGAGAATCTGTTGAGAAGCAGGCGAACGGCGTTTGCCTGTACCTTGCCCTGCACAATCGCACTGTAAAAGAACGCAAAGGAAGTATCTTTTTGCGATATGGTGTCAGTGTGTCTGGCGTCGGTCGGTGGAAATCTACGTTGCTTTAAGAAAGAGACGACAATATTTTTGCATGGCAAATCATTATTCACTCCTTGGGCACCAGTATCGATTCACTCCTTGGGCACCAGTATCGACTACAGAATTCCACAACGCGCATTTTTATTTGGAATATATTTCTCTCTTTTCAAAAATAAAATTGGATCAAATTCGGGTCAGGAGCACCTTGACCCGACCCGTTGGACCCGCAAGAAATTGTCGACTTGTGACCCGTTTCCATCTCTGGGCCCTAAATTAGTGATGGACGACTACTTAAAGCTCATGGAGATGCCCACGGTGGTCGTTTTACTCCCAAACTAACGAGAGGCAATAATAACTATAGGGAGAGATCAAACGGCGTTTCCCAGAGCGATTGGGCACTTTTATGTTAGCGTAGCTCTTTCACTAAGTATTTTATTGTTATGCTAGATCATAGCCCGTTCCGCATACACGGGTGAAAAAGCTGTGACTGAAATTTCCATAACACAAATCGTTAAATACATAAAACCTATACACTGAATGGCCACTTTATTATGACCACCCCCACAGTACTTCGTTGGGCCCCCTTTTGCCTTTAATACTGCGTCGATTCTTCGTGGCATGGACTCCACGAGATGTTGATAGGTGGTTTGTGGAATCTGGGACCATGCTTGATGAATAGCACTTTCCAGGAGTGTGAGATTGCAGGGTTGTGGATCCAGCTGTCTGATGGCTCGTTCAACTTCATCCCACAAATTCTGAATGGGGTTGAGATCTGGAGATTGTAGGGGCCACCTAAGCAAAGTAAACTCACCGGCATGTTCCTGAAACTAATCCTATACAATACGAGCACTATGGCAGGACGCATTATCTTGTTGAAAGCAGCCATCGCCATTGGGATAAACCATCCACACGACAGGATGCACTTGGTCCGCAACGATGTTTAGATACGGTGCGCCAGTCAGACGTTGATCAACACCAATTAAAGGACCCAAAACATGCCAGGAAAACATTCCCCAAACAATAACGTTGCCTCCACCAGCTTGAAGGGTTGTAGCAATGCATTTGGGGTCCATGCTTTCGTGCTGTTTCCGCCAAATTCTCACTCGGCCATCGGCATGGTGCAACTGAAAACGTGATTCATCGGACCACATAATTTGTTTCCAATTATCGACTGTCCAATCCTTGTGCTCCTGCGAACTGGACACGTTTTCTCTTGTTAACTGCAGACAACAAAGGTGTTCAAACAGGCCTTCGGCTGCCATATACCATCCGATGCAGTGTACGGCGATCAGTGCGTGCAGAAATCATTTGAGAGGATCCTTGATTAAGATGGTCTGTAATTTGTTGCACTGTTGCCCTTCTGTTGTCTGTTACCAGTCTGGACACTCTCCGTTCCGCCCAAGCAGTCACTAGTCGATGACGACCACACGTTGCACGTAGAGACCCAGTTTTTTGGCTGACAGTCCAGTCTTTAAACACTTTAACAACAGCTGCTCTGGAACATTTCACGAATGCGGCGGTTTCGGTGATACTCGCTACATGGCTCCGAGCTCCTACAATCATCCCACGTTGAAAGTCCGTCAAATCGCATTTTTTTACCCATCTCGTCACCCAAAAATCACTTCTACTAATGTCGTAAGCACTAAGCTTTCCCTTTTTATACTAGCCTCGCCATCTGGCGGCAAAAGCGTGCAGCCATAGCTCATTTGCTTAAAACTGTCAGGTGGTCATAATAAAGTGGCCACTTAGTATATAATAGGCTACGTCTGTAATATGTCTGGCTTGTGTCTCTTCAAAGTTTCATAGGTTTTATGAAGATCGGTTTGCACACCATCGCCGCTGTCGTTCTCTATGTAAACGACGTTTTCTTTCAATTTACTTTCTTAGATCTTGTACTAAGAAGAAAAATTTCTACGGAACCAATAACTTTTTAAATTTCCATCACAGCAAATCAAAACTAAGCCTGCAGTTGCTTTCTTACAATTTTACTTGTTCCTTATTATGAAATAAAATAACATTGATTCCTTTTTATGAAATAAAATAATGCTGATTCCTTTTTATTAAATTACTCTGCAATTTTAATCCTGTTTATGAAATTACTCTGCAATGCGAAGAAAATGAAATAAAACACGACAAAACACCTACGTAACAGAACAAATGTCGCAGACAGTTTTTCGAGCACGTGCGTATTGCTACAGATGAAGTCGTTTGTTTGTCTTACTAACTTCATTATATTTTCCGGTATTTCTCTTTATGTATCGTGATAGCGGTGGACTTAGTTCCGATTTCGGCCACCGGATAAAAGCCGATGGCGCTGCAAGTACTGAATGACGTCAGAGCAGTATGGACAGACGTAGCCTACATTATATAGGTTTTATCGCGCTTATTTTAAACCATGCCCTCAGCAGCGATCAGTAACACGGTGAATGAAGGCGAATCCCATATTATGTAATTATTTTACTATTTTCGAGTCGTTAAGTATAAAGTACCATTTTTTTCAAAGCAGGTGTTAGCGAGGGTAGCGAACTTGGGAAGGAATCAGAGTAGTCGGAAACAGAAGTCGTGAGAGGAGCTAAGAAACATGAACGTGGAATGATGAAGGCTCTTGAGATGGGATGTCTAACTAATAAGAAATGAAACAGGGAAGAAATTAGATAAAACTTCAGGTTGAAAGTAGAAAGTAAAGTAATAGTAAGTAATTGCGTAACTTAGACCAATTCCGAAACAACCAGAATAATAAGCATTAGATATTAATAACGTGCAGGTTTAATACCACAAGTGCATCTACTGCTTTCTTCGTGATATATCTTTCATGTACTAAGAGTTGCAACTAGATCAAACCAAGGGAGGAAACAACAGAGAAGCCCCACGTGCAAACCCGGTGGCGCAGTAGTCTAAGCGCTGGCTTCTGACCATTCGTCCAAGATGTGTCCGGGTTAGAATCCCGGTAAGTCATGGCTGTTGTCTTACTGTACTGGCTCTATCCCTTCCCTGGAACCAGTGGTCCTAAATTAGGGACGGGATACTGCTTATAAGCTACTAGCGGAGATAACCGGCGTTGCCCGGGATAGACATAAAGTTTGTTTTCAAGTAACAATGTAAATCGCACTATAAAAAATCCTACCATGATGAACAACGCTCAAGTCGGGCCTCACGCTGTTCCAAGGTCGCTGCCACCCTAGATACACTGGCTCTTTCCCGCTGATCCATAAGTCTTCGATCACGTTGTTCGATTGTCTCACTCTTCCGAAGTAATTTCAATTCCTTTGCTTTCAGCTGAACTTGTCTGATGGGTTTGCGTCTTTTTGGAGGCATTTCACCACACTTGATGAAAATTTTATTATAAAAATCACAATTTATAATGGCCGTTCTGAGCCCTAAAAACTCGAAATAGCAAACATGCACAATAATGCATTTCCTGCACTCCGCATTCAGCTTTCTAGAGTGTAGATATACTACCTGATCACACGCAACGTGAAAGAAAGTAGTTCACGATAATATACGGGATTTTTTTTACTAATATCGAAAACTAAACCGATTCGAATAATTCTTTCACCATTGGGAAGCTTTCCGGAGGACATAGGCTATTTCTTTTATCTATACTAATGCCAATACTAATCTTGCATTTAAATTTTATGTATGAAGAAGACCGTCTGTTTTAATTTCAACTTAACCTTGATGCTATTTGAGAGGACCATGCCTATTGGTGAGAATCTGTAGCTCCACACATATTTGAGACTCCTGCGCCAACTGTTGGGAGTCTAATGAGACCAATATGTTCCGCCGGTGCATTGTGTTTTCAAAAATCGAACTCTTCCCCTTATGCCTGAACCGCGGAAGCTTGCGTGGAGTTAGGCGTCACCTGACGACCGTTGCTCTGACACGCGGAGTAATACCGTAGCAGCCGACTTGCACCCAGTCTATAGAGGGCCCTGTAAAGACACATTTGACTCCCTTAGGGATGGAATTTCTAAAAATCGTCTTGCCTGTATTTTAATCTGGGTGATGAAGAGTATGTATGCCAATTTTGGTGCAAATCCATCAAACCGTTTAGGAACGTATGCGGAGCAAACATATAAACTTTCACTTTTATATATAGAGAGAGGGATGTAAGGTCAGGTGATGCGTAACATCACAGCCTCTCCTTGACAAATGTCAACCCCGCCTTCTCGTGGTGCATCCTGTTCCTACCAAAGGGGCTCTGACGACCGCCAATAGCGGTATAACTATACCATCGGGATTAGAGGAAATTCTATCCCACACTCACCAACCCGCTTGGCCAGCGTGGTGAGTTATGGCCAAACCCCTCCAAAATGACTCCACAACTTAAATCTTGGCCCTCAGTCTCCGGCAGCTGGAATGTACCTGGCCAAGGCAGCGGCCAGTGCGACATGAAGGCAGAGGGTGCTAAGAATCCCCGGAGGACCGGACTAGGCTGCCATCTGATGCTGACCTTGGCAACGTACAATGGACGCTCCTATCTTCTGATTCAAGGCTTCTTGAATTGGAAGAGGAACTACAAAGGATCAAGTGGGACATCGTGGGGCTAAGTGAGGTAAGGAGAAAAGGAGAAGATCTCATCGAACTGAAAAGTGGACATCTCTTCTACTATCGTGGGACAGATACTGGCAGAACTAGTGGTGTTGGATTTATAATAAACAAGAAACTGAAGGATAAAGTTGTAGAAGGTGAAAGTTCCTCTGACAGAGCTGCACGGCTTGTTATCCAAATCTCGAAAAGATACCAGGCTCAGATTATTCAAACTTATGCACCCACCACAAGTCATCCTGAAGAAGAAATTGAAGAATTTTATGAGGAAATTTGTCATCTAAATAATAAAGGTAAGCAGCACTTGAAAATAATTATGGGAGATTTCAGGGCAAAAATAGGGCAACGGCAACAGAATGAAACTTCAGTAGGTAAATTCGGTCACGGCAACAGAAACCAGCGTGGAAATACTCTCGTTGAGTTTGCAGAGGCAGAAGGATTTTTCATCTTGAACTCCTTCTTCAAGAAAAAGCCACACAGGAAATGGACATGGAGACATCCAAATGGGACGACAAGTGAAATTGATTTTATTATGTGTAACAAAAAATTTGTCATAGAAGACTGCAGTGTGCTAAACAAGTTCAACACAGGTAGTGACCATAGATTGGGGAGATGTAAGATGCACCTCAACACTAAACTTGAACGTGGCAAGCTCATAAGACAAACAAAATCTATTGACATAACCAACCTTAAAAAACACCATAATACCTTCAAGTTGGAACTGAAGAACAGATTCTCTGCTTTAGAAGGCCTAACATCGGAAGAAGTGGACATCTCTGAAGTTAACAGAAAAGTAACCAAAGCTCTTATGGAAACAGCAACAAAATTAGCTGGGTCTAAGAACAAGTTGCATGTAAATAAATTATCAGGAAAAACGAAAATGTTGATGCAAAAAAGAAGAGAGATGAGGACAACTAAAGAAGATGTGACTTCCAAAGTGGAATATATAGAGCTATGCAAGACAGTACGAAAAAGTATCACTGAAGACGTAAGAAAATTCAACTGTGAACTAGTGAGGAAAGCAATTGAAAACAACCAAAGCCTAAAGATAGCAAAGGGACATCTCAGTAAGGGAAGAAAACAGATTATGGCACTGAGAAAAGAAGATGGTTCTGTAACAAGAAATAGAGGCAAAATTTTGACAAGAGTGAAAGATTTCTACTCCAAATTATATGAAAGGGATGATACATGCACTCCAGACATCATGAAAGGTACCAGAGTTCCTCCAGTCCTTCCAGCAGAAGTTGCACATGCAATCAAGAACATGAAGCGGGGAAAAGCTCCAGGAGAAGATGGAATTACTGTAGACATCATACAAGAAGCAAGTGGAGAAATCGAAACAGTACTCGCCCAAATTTTCACTCGATGCCTTAATGAAGGAAAGATTCCTGAGGATTGGAACACTGCTACAATGATCCTGCTACATAAGAAAGGTGACATTGAGGATCTCGGAAACTACAGACCTATCAGCCTCCTATCAGTAGTTTACAAAATCTTCACTAAAGTTCTTTCACGCCGCTTGAAGGTAACACTGGACATGGCTCAACCGAGAGAACAAGCTGGATTCAGGAGTGGCTACAGCACAATAGATCATATCCATGTGCTGAGAGAACTAATTGAAAGAGCGAGGGAATATGAACTTCCATTGTGCATGGCTTTTATCGATTATGAAAAAGCCTTTGATTCGGTGAAACCATCAGCAGTTACAATGGCTCTGAAAACCTGCGGTATTGAAGATGCATACATTAATATTATTAATAACATCTATGAAAATGCAAGTGCAAAGATTAGGCTGTTTGAAAATACAACACACATAAAAATTGGAAAGGGAGTGAGACAAGGTGACACCATATCTCCGAAGCTCTTTAATGCCACATTGGAGGGTGTTTTTCAGTCACTGAGCTGGGAAAACAAGGGGATAAAGATTAATGGAGATTATCTAACCCACCTTCGTTTTATTGATGACGTAGTCATTTTTGCAACTAGCCCATCAGAGCTGCAGAGTATGATCCAGGAACTTGCTGACAAGAGTAAAGAAGTGGGATTAAAAATGAACTTTCAGAAGACAAAAGTGATGTTCAATGCTTTTACAAGAAATGAAGATTTATCGATTGATGGAGAAAAGCTGGAGATAACAGACACGTACGTTTATCTTGGACAGCAGATATCAAGTGAGGGGTCACATTGATGAAGAAATTAATCGGCGTACAAAACTTGCCTGGAGAGCTTTTGGAAGAAACAGCATAATTTTCAAGAGCTATATGCCATTATGTCTTAAAAGAAAAGTGTTTGATCAATGCATCCTTCCAGTGCTTACGTATGGTGCAGAGACGTGGACCTTAACTAAAAGAGACATACAAAGGCTGCAGACAACTCAAAGCAGCATGGAGAGGTGCATACTTGGTGTAACCAGGAGAGATAAGAAGAGGAACTCGTGGATCCGAAAAATGACAAGAGTGGAAGACATCATGATCAGAGTTAAATCCCTGAAATGGCAATGGGCTGGACATACTGCCAGAAGGACAGATCATCGATGGACAGCCGAAATTTTGGATTGGATTCCAAGGGACAGGAAAAGACCCAGAAGAAGACCACATGGGAGATGGGTGGATGAAATTCGAAAGTATGCAGGGGTGACATGGAGGAGACTGGCACAAGACAGACCATTGTGGAGGAAACTTGGGGAGACCTTCGTCCAGCAGTGGATTGATAATGGTTGACAATGATGATGATGATATATAGAGATCGAGTAACTCACGGTGGTCATTAAATTTTCAATCAAAAAGAAAAAGCCCCACGTTTGATGCCAGTTGTAAGCGGAGTTTTTCCTTCCCGCTCGGGTTGGGTCTTACTATTTATTGTCAACTACTGCTGGGTGTCGTAGAACTTTCAATTATTACGTGATTTATTTTTCTAATCAGTCTTTTGAATCTCCCTTATATCAAATCATTCTTTTTCGCGCTCAAACAAAAGCGTACGCGAACTCCTAACCTCCACTCGAGACGCCTGTGTCCAATAACCTCAGAATTCCTTTCCGACTTCTACCACTAGCTAACCCCTGTTTTGAAGAAAAAGCTCACTATCGTCTTGAAAGCAATAAAATAATTACATAGTTTGAGATTCGTTCTCCTTCACCGTGTTGCGGATCGCTGATGAGGGCACGCTTTAAAATAAGTGCTACATAACAACAAAATAGTGATGAAATGCAAAACAGCCCGATCGCTCTGGGAAACGCTGCTTGAACCTCATTAATGATATTGTCTCTGCTGATAAGCCCTTGACTAGCATCGTCGAGAACTTCCCTGTGGTGCCTGCAAGGTGATAACAAACAAAGACTTGCTACTCAATATTATTTTCTTGGGAACGAATAATTTCCAAATTCTCCGTAACATATGTTACTTCTCGTTATCTTTTCTTAACGTCAGATCATCCAAAAGCTTACTTTTTCGGAATCTCCTGGCAAGCAGCCAAGTCAATAAAACGTAAATAAAAAGTCATTGCTTGATCAATGGGTGCCATGTGTGTGATTCAGTCATGTAACTTGTAGCTTGTCGCTGTTTTGTCAACAGCTTTTAATTTCTTTAATCCGTGTTGTTGTTACTCGTGGTAGTGTTTGCTACTAAGTTTACCTTTGTTACTCATAGTGCTTCATTTAATTTATGTTTATCTGCAGTATGTGCAACTTCAAGTATACATACTTGAATTTTGGCAAGGACAATAAAGACTGTTAAGTTATTCTTAGTTTATGTATTCCTGGGGCGGATCAGAAGTTGACTCCAGGGGGGGGCGGTTTTTCGAGAACAAAAAGGGGGCAGAAGCCATTATGAAATGTTTCTTTTACACACTGGCGTGCAAAAATTAAGGACGAGACGGTTTTTCGAGTGTAACGTCGTGCAGAAGTGCTCCACATCGACTCAAATCATACCATAAGATCCCCAAGATGTAAGAACATGGGTAAAGTGAGCAAAACCGTCCAAACAAGTAATACAAAAGATACAAAAGCACTTTATTGAAAAGGTAGCTTCGAGCACAACTGGACAGAAAACAGAAACGTCCATGTGACAGGCGGCCGCAAAGAAAAATCCAGTCTTTAGGGGATATGATCAACCCTGGCTGCTTTGCAGGATTTACAACGTCTGTCCATGCTGAGGACGAAGTTGTCAAGGAGCTGTTGATGCATCGCGGCCCACTCCTCTTGTAGCGCCAATCGCAGTTGCGGAATCGTTGCTGGCGGCTGGTGACGTGCTGCCAAGCACCTGCCAAGAAGGTCCCACACGTGTTCGATTGGATTTAGGTCCGGGGACCTTGCGGGCCAATCCATGCGTTGAATATCTTCACTCTCCAACAGCTCTGCGACAGCCACTGTACGATGAGGTGTAGCGTTGTCGTCCATGAAGAGGAACTCAGGACCCACAGCACCTCTAAACAGACGCACGTGAGGCAGGAGAACCTCGGTACAATAGCGAACACCAGGGACTGAACCTCCTTGGAAGATGTGGAGGTCAGTACGGCTACCAAACATGACACCTCCCCAAACGAGAACTCCGCCACCTCCAAACCGGTCCCTTTCGATGATGTTGGCGGAGTGATTGCGTGTTCCCTGATCTCTCCAGATTTTTATACATCCAGAATCGCTCGTCAGGCTAAATCGGCTCTCATCCGTAAAGAGAACTTGACCCCATTGCTGATGTGTCCAGTTCTTGTGTTCCTGGCACCACAGAAACCGCCGTCTCCGATAAGCAGGCGTTAATGGCACACACCGTACTGGTCGTCGTGCAAATAGACCACCTTTGTGCAGCCTCCTGGCCACGGCAAAACGCGATAACGGATGTCCAGTTGTCTGTTGCATGTGCCCTGCGATTTTCCCCCTGTCTGCCGTCTGTCTCTTCTCGCCTGTAGGACAATATACCGGTCGTCCGCCGCCGTGGTTGCTCGTGGACGACCACTGCTAAACTCTCGGACAGATGTTCCTATCGTTTGAAATGCTCTCTAAGCTCGTGAAACGATGCTGTGAGCGATCCCGAACTCCTCGGCCACACTAGTCACACTTCGACCTTCTTCCACCTTCCCAATGACGCGACCTCGGGTAAAGTAATCCAGATGTCGTCTAGTGGATTGCCTGTTGGCCATATCACACGGTGGAAGCAACTCGACGTCGTTCAAACCGATGTACGCCGTGCAATAGCTTTCACCTAATTGCTGAGCGTACACCGCCCGTGTGCTTTATACCCTTCCGACAATCCCACTTTTACGTCATGCTGCATATATGCGCATGCCCTACCGTACCGGACCGTAGTCTATCTCCTGAGTGGTCTTTCGGTCCGTTCTGCCTGCTCGTTCCGCTGTTATGCTAATTTCTCCTCTTCGTCCTTAATTTTTGCACACCAGTGTATAACGTTACGTTTGTATATATATATATACAGTATATATATATCATCATTGTCAACCATTATCAATCCACTGCTGGATGAAGGTCTCCCCAAGTTTTTTCCGCAACGGTCTGTCTTGTGCCAATCTCCTCCATGTTACTCCCGTATATAATATATAATGTTAGTAGCAGGAGATGCCGAAAATTACCCCGTATTAGTCAACCCCACCCAAGCGGGGATTGACTTCGGAGTGGGTGAAACAACGGGAAGCGCCCGCAGGAATAATTAAGAAGAAAAAGGAAAGAAGTCCTAAAAAGTCCATCTCGGAGGATGCGGTGGGTACATTTTTACAAATTTTCTTTATGACCCAATTAAGATACGTACGTAAATCAGATTGTTATTCACAGTTTCTGCCACCTACTCTGATTTCAGTACCACGCTCTGCCTTACCCTGTTTCGAGACGTTACAGATGCTAGACAATATGACAATAGGAAAGAACTAACAAAGAATATCCCCATGTTTTTTACCCCCGCTGTCCCTGTTTTCCCTTTATCTTTTGCGCGCTCTCTCTCTCTCTCTCTCTCTCTCCTTATTCTATTCCCTTCTCTTTCTTTTTTACTGAACCTAAATCAATGCAATAAGTATTTTAAATCCACCGTACTAAGTTTAATTGTTAATTTTTTTAGAAAAACTGAAAACCTAATATGCAAAGTTAATCATTTACGATCTTCGCTACTTTAAACGTAAAAACTTTGTTAGGGTTTGGGAAGGAGGCGATCACCCCAGTCGACCACGCTGGATCCGCCACTGATCTCTGTTGTTTTGTGTTACGAGAGATACAACAGATCCTCCGTTAGGACGTGATATATGTATATTTGTTAATTCTCGTCGCTACAGTACCAAAGCGTAGATCACTGATAAGAAAATTTCACGAAGAATTGAACCTGTCTGGTTTTGGATCCTAAGAAAAACAATTAAAATATCGTGTACTCAAAAGACATCCAGTCATAAGAATTCGGAAATGTACAATTGCAAACAACCCCTACTGGAGACATTCAAGGCATCAAGATAAAGTATAATACAAACACATGAGACAGGTACGTATCCAAGGAAGGGAGGTCCAGGGTGTACGGACCCCCAAAGAGATTACCCAACAACAACAAAAAATGTGGATTTTTTTAATAATTGTCCACAAAATTATTTTTACGAATTGACCCCTAGAGGAAGTGATAAACAAATCTGTAACGTTAAAGAACCTCACAGGCCTACACTTTTGAGTGCCATGCCAAGGATTAGGGAGATGTTTGTGCTCTGAAACGAAGTGTGGCGTGAACCAGGAGTGAGCTGATCAACGCCTGTCGGAAATCTTGACTTTGAGTGAAACAGAACTACAGGTTAGAACGCGTATCGAACCCGTAGTGCGGTTTTCTACGACGTGGTATCAAAGCTATTGAATAGGAAGTATTTCACCTTCGATAATGTATTATCAGTCACATAAATAAAATTTAAATGCAGTTTTTACCAAAAATACTATGCTACTTTTTACATGAATAAAGAAATTCAATGAAAATTTTTATAATAACAGCAAGTGTGTCACGTCTAATTTGTCTTAATAGTTGTAATTCATTTCAATGTGATATTTTCGGCGTCGCTTTTCAAAGTTTGGCGTGTTTCCTTAACTGTGTGTGTAAAGTGTAATCTTGAATTTCAGATCTCCAGCAATTAATAATAAAATAATATGGCTTTGATTTATTTGTCATTTTAAAGAATATCTTTTATATGCTCCAACTTTATTATCACCACTTGATAACAATTAGTTAGAAAATGTAGTAAATATAATTCCAGAAAACGTTTCCTACCTTCATGTATTAATTACTCTTTTAATTCGTTTCTCAAGCAACAGGCATAGTACGTTCTCTACCACAAACTATCGAAGTTTTATTCCAGAGTCTTCTGGATAGGGGAAAAAAGTAGAAGAAATAAGTCCTGGGCTGGAACTGAGTGCCCCGATAGGAAAAAATCCTGAAGGAAAAGCAAGGGGAAAATAGAAGAAACAAGTGTGGGAACAGAATGCTCTGATAGGAAAGATCCCGAGGAAAAAGCAAGGAAAAAATAGAAGAAACAAGTGTGGGAACAGAGTGCTCTAATAGGAAAGATCCTGAAGAAAAAGCAAGGGAAAAAAAGAAGAAATAAGTGCGAGAATAGAGTGCTCTTATAGGAAAGATCCCGAAAAAAAGTAAGGGCCGCCCCGGTGGCGCAGTGGTCTAAGCGATGGCCTCTGATCATTCGTCCGAAAGGGGTCCGGGTTCGAATCCCGGTGAGGCATGGATGTTGTGTTTGTCTTACGACACTGGCTCTCTCTCCCTTCCCTGGAACCAATGACCCTAAATTAGGGACGGGCGACTGCTTATAGCCCATTGAATTGCTCACGGTGGTCGTTAAACTTCCAATTAAAAAAAAAAAAAAAAAGTAAGGGAAAAATAGAAGAAATAAGTGTGGGGACAGATTACCCCAATAAAAAAAAAAAAAATACAAGGGAAAAATAGAAGTAGTAAGTGCCGGAACAGAGTGCCTTGATAGGAAAGATCCTAAAGAAAAAGCAAGGGAAAAATAGAAGAAATCAGTGCGGGAAGAGAGTGCCCTGATAGGAAAGGTCCTAAAGAAAAGCAAGAGAGAAATAGTTTGAGGAGCATGAGATTTCCCGTTAAGTGCTAAAGTTTTGAGCTACCCTACCACACTTACTTGTCTGCAAACTGGTGCCACACCAACACCACATCAGGACGCGGATAAGGGGGAAAGGAAAAAAGGAAAGGTGGAACATATAAGAAATATAAAAGAGAGCAGAGCACTTCAAAATAACCACGCATAAAACCAGTTTTTCACAGACGGCCCTTAAAAGTGCCATTTCCCCCCTCATCAACTTTGCTCACCATGTGTGAAAACGCTGTTGCCAATCCCAATAAATCTTTTTCTTGATTCACAACGAGGTGCCACCGTCATTTAATGGATCAACCCGGTCAGGAGTTGGGGACATGACTCTGGCTACAAATCGTGACTCAAAGACCAGCTTGTAGGGTTTACACCCACAGAGGAGGTTTAGGTTCGACTATCTACGTCTGTAACAGGCTTTTGAGCCCAGTACGAAAACGGAAGGACATTATGTGAAACCTAGAAGCTTACGATAGGAATCTCTGTTTTGTAGACAGAGAAGTCAGTAGATATAGCCACTAGTAAGTGTTGTAGGAGCGACTGACATCACACGACGTCAAAGTACGCACTAGTAGGGAGAGAGAGAGAAAGGGGTGAGGAGAGGAACAGACGCCGTTATTTTTAACTGGGTGGCCAGTACCAGGGGCCCGACAGCTGAACGTGTCCTTCCGACGCACGACAAATATTCAGTGGTTCGAACGTTTCTACTTGCCTTTCCGCGACAGTCAGGAACGCTGACCGCAAGGCCATCTGCGGCCATTTTTTGATTTACTGTGTGCATACCACGTGCGAAAATGCTGTTGTGAACGTCATGACAGCAGGACGTTTCTAACTTTGGACTTAGTAAACAAAAACTGCCTGCACTTTCATTACACATGGAGAGACTGTATTATTCATACACTGTTTTTGAAGAAGAAAAAGTATACTTAATCCTGAGCCATGACACTATGACCACGTAACTAATAGAGTTGGGCCGTATTTCACCTCGATAACTGTGACGTATATCTCTAATTTAACTTCCCTTTTGAGTTTATATTCTTATGTAAATTTGGTTACTTCTTCGTTTGATTTTCTCTGTGAACGGCTAATCACTTTTCCGAATTTCCTTACGCGTTTAGTCAACACTGACAGTGAGCCAAAGAGAAAATGAAACTTCGTCGCAAGCAAAACAAAGGTGGAGAATGAAGATATTATAAGATTGTGTTAATACTATAGTGAGAAGATTTATTGACTCTCATCTTTAACGGGATACTACGAAAGTTTAAAGTGTACGTGTGATTGTTGCACGATGCTATATCAAGTTCTACAATAACTTCTACATTTGGACATAATAAGTTCACTTTTATTTTAACGTAAGTTGTTCCAAAACATACGAACCTTGGCCGTTTTGTACGTTGTTACATATGGGATATTTTTTGAAAAGATATTTGATACAAACATACACTAAGGTGTCAAAAAACGGGGAAAGGCCCTACCATTTCCATTACATGCGACCACATAAATGGTATCGCCCGCAAACGACGTATGTATATATAGAGGTAGATATCTCCACAAGCTCAAGTAGTAGCACTCGCAGTTCAGATGGCAGCTTATCAGGATTTAAGCGATTTCGAACGTGGTATGATAGTCGGCGCCAGGAAGATGGGTCATTCCATCTCGGAAATTACCACGAAATTTGGATTTACACAGTTAACAACTTCAAGGGTGTACCTGGACTGCACAAACTCAGGAAAAACATCCAGAGTGCGAGATCAGTGTGGCCGTAGGAAAGCCCTGGACGATCGTGGACAGCGGCGTCTGGCATGCGTCGTAACATCCACCCGACGTGCAACATTTCCGTAAATTACAGCAATTCATAGTAGCATCAGCGTTCAAACAGTGCAACGTTCCCTGTGTTCTATGGGGTTCCAGAGCCGACGGCCCACCCAGGTGCCATTGCTGATCCGACGACACAAGGCTGTGCCCCTCGTCTGGGCCCTGGAACACCGCCATTGGTCGTAAGATAAATGGAAATGTGTAGCCTAGTCCTACGAATCGCGGTACTGACTGTTTCGGGCAGGTGGCCGACTCCGGACAATTCTAAGAGGCAATGGATCCCGCGTATTTACAAGGGACAATGCAGGCCGGCGATGGCCCTGTTCTGGTGTGCGGTGATTTTAGCTGGTACGCATTAGGACATCTCATAGGTCTGCAGACCGCTCTGTCCTGTGAAGGCTACGCAACCATCTTTGGGGAACATTTGCACCCGTTTATGTCATGCAACCATTCTGACTGACGAGATATCTTTGAACACGACAATGCCCCACCGCGCACGTCCACAGTCGCCCGATTATGGCTGGAGGAACATTCTGGCATCCTGGCACATTTGGGATGCCTCCTCGTTCGCCAGATTTAAACGCCATCGAACACATTTCGGGTGCTGTTCGACATACCGTCAATGCCAAGAATCTTCCACCGGTGAATTTTACGGAATTGAGAGACGCTCTTCAGGAAGCATGGTGTGCACTGTCTCCACAGTACTCCAGAGAGCTCGTAGAGTCCATTCCCCGTCACGTTGCTGCCGTTATCCTGTCGCGAAGAGGACCAACGCGGTATTGGAGAGGTATCCCAGGTTTTTTTGGGGGCAATTCATGTAAATAAGTCTTCGAAACATCGAAACATTTCAAATGGCTCACGAACTTTTGGAAAAGCAGAAATAAATCAGCCAAATAACAGTAATCTTCTTTATGAAGCGTGTGGTACTCTGAGGACCTCAGCGAATGACTTCCAAAAGTTCGAGTGTCGCATGGGTGCCCGCAACGAGGGTCAAGTGACCCTGTGGAAATAGGATAACAGCCGCTAAGATTCAGCTGACATTTCAGTAACGTATGGCCTGTATTTTGAAAATTTAGATGAGATATTTAGGTCGTGGTATCACTTTGGGAAGACAAGTCGGTAGCTGAAACAGGAAAGATTTCCTTGCCGCCCCAGTGGCGCCGTGGTCTAAGGCGCTGGCCTCTGATCATTCGTCCGTAAGGGGTCCGGGTTCGAATCCCGGTCAGGCATGGATGTTGTGTTTGTACGGCTCTGGCTCTCTCCCTTCCCTGGAACCAGTGACCCTAAATTAGGGACGGGCGACTGCTTATAGCCCATTGAGTTGCTCACGGTGGTCGTTATTAAACCTCCAACAAAAAAAAAAAAAAGATTTCCCTTTTAGAAAGTATGCAGGAAACGGGGAAATTTTACCGGAAATTTCAAGGGCACTGCAATTCAGTGCCACACTCTCCGCAGCACTATAAACCACTGAAAGATCTTTCAGTATCCTGCGTAGGATGAAGTCTTGGATGAGATCAACGAAAACTGAGGAACGACTAGATGGCCACTGTGAGTGTTCATCGAGGTCTACGAACTCACTGGAATGTTCCTCCAACCAGTCCTTCGCCGAACAGGACTGATGAGACGAAACGTTTTGTTGGAAGAATGTGTCCTCAATTGGGTTCAGATCCGGAGAGTGAGAAGGTCACTCGAGGGTTACGAACTCATTGGAATGTTCCTCCAACCAGTCCTTCGCAAAACCAAAGCGATTATACGGGGCGTCGTCTTGTTAGAAGAAGGAATCCTCAGTTGGTTTCAAATCCGAAAAGTGAGAGGACCATTCGAGGGTTGCCAACTCACTGGAAAGTTTCTCCAATCAGCTCTGCGCCGAATGAGAGCGATGAGACTTGTTGGATGAAGGTGTCCTCAACTGGGTCGGAGCGTGAGAGAGCCATTTGAGGGTTGCGAACTCATTGGAATGTTCCACCAACTAGTCATTCGCGAAACAGAAGCGGTTAGACGTTGTGCTGTTGAAAGAAGACATCCTGTTGTGGAAAATGGATAGTCATAAAAGGAAGTAGGTGGCTGCCGAGCAAGTCAACACAACATTGTGCGATGATGAAGGTCCCAATAGGTACACGAAGTCCCAGGTGACCCACGTAAACTCTCCTCAGAACATTACACTGCATCCACTGGACTTTAACACCCCAACTTGACAGTTGAGGCCCATGGCCTCGTGAGGTCTATGTCACACACGTACCCTCCCGTTGATGTACAGCAGTTGGAACCTAGATTCGTCGGACAAAGCTGCCATTTTTCACGTACTCCATGGTTCAGTGACGACGTCCCTTCGCCCGCTGCAGCCCCATGTCCCGGTGACATTCTGCCAGTAAAGGTACTCGATATGGGATTCGTCAGTCAAGCCAATCATGGCCATCCTAAGTCGAATGGTCTTAGCACAAAACTTCGTATAAGCCCCTTTGTTGAATGCTGATGTTTCCTATCCATTGAAGTACTCCGTTCTGACGTTAAGATACGGGAGAAGCGCCATTCACCTCCAACATCAACGACCAGTTTACGGGCGCGTTTTCCCTGACTGCTGCCAGTTTACATGTATTCCTGGTACATTCGTTTGACGGTCGCACGCGGAAATACCAGACTTTTTGCAGTTACTGCGATGGGACACCCCATTTTCTTCGCACCAAATCTGTCCACGATCGAGCCCTCTCAGGTAGCCGTTTTTCCCGTCATCTCAGTCACAGGTACGCTATACAGCAGGTAGGATCTGACCAATTGATAGTTCCACTTTCCTCACTCCAATTGTCTGCCCTCGATCGAACTCCCTCAGGTCCCCGTTTTTACCCATCATCCACAGTCGCAGGTACGCTATACAGCAAGTAGGTATCTGACCTATTCATAGACCCATCGTTCTCACATCGACTATCTTCCCACGATCGAACTCGCTCAGATCGCCATGTTTACCCATCATCACAGTCGCTGGTACGTTGTTCAGCAAGTAGATATCTGACTTGTTTTTAGCACGCAAGGGGTTTTGGCTGGCCGAATTGTCGTGGTGGGGTAGGGATGATTTTTTATGGCCGCATTGTCGTGGTGGGGTAGGGATGATTTTTTTATTACCGCAGTGTGCATAATAAATTGTGCTTTTAATGAAAATAAGCAGCAGTTTTGACAATTTTCTTGTTTTAGTGGTTGTTACCTTTCTTCGATCTTACTCTCTTCTTAGATATGAGGACGTTATTTTTATTAATCATAATTTGCCGATAACTCTCAGTTGTGTCTGTAAATTAACATGCACGCACACATAGAGAGCGAAAGGGCATGAAGGCAACTACAGTTACCGTGAAAAATGAAAGAGAAATATTTCGCAACTGGCTTTGCCATTTGTTTTGTGAATTTGCAGAAAGACTGTTGCTGTGGGTAAAGAAAACAATGTATTTGAAGAGATAGGTTGAATCTTTAAAGCGATTCAGGGACGGGAAAATTATGGGTTCTCCTGATCCTGATAGTTTTTTCGGAAATCTTTTTTTTCCAACGATGGGTATGCAGACTTAGCATTTTATTTCTCAGGGCATTACTGATCCAAAGATTTCTCTTGGGAATTTCAATTTCTTTTCAAATGGATTTTATTCATCTTGGGAAATTTTGACCTGGGCATGTCTGGCTTAGCATCTTATTTCTCAGGGTACTGTTGGTCTTGGGATTTTTTCAATGAAGTAGAAAGAAATTCAACAATATGCACTCATTGTCATAAATATCGGTGCACCAAGAAGGGGGCGTCGGACTGAAATGATATTTTAGTAGTGAGATGGTACATACCAAGGACATGTACCATCACAGCAGCGGGACGATTTCGCGCGGACATACGGTACACATTCCGGTCAGCGTTAGTACCACGTCGGACCGCCTCGTGCACGGATACATGCGGTGATACGGTCCGACATGGCGTCAGAGAGACGCCGTGTGTTATTCTGGAACAGATTGGCCCACACTTTTTGCAACTGACGCTCTAAATCACAAACACTGACTGGAGAAAGCTGGTGTCCCATCTGGCCCCACACGTGCTCGATGGCCAAGAGCTCAGGCAATCTGGCAGGCCACGGAAGCGTCGAAGCATGACGTAGACAGTCCTGAGAAACCCGAGCCGTGTGCGGACGGGCGTTATCTTGTTGGGAAATGACTCTGGGCCGCAGGATCTCCTGTACGTAGCGCTGGGCTGTCAACGTTCCTCGGATCACTGCGAGGGAAGTTCGGCTGTCATACGCGATGGCTCCCAGACCATCATACCTGCAGTTCGGGACGTGTGCCGCTGTACAGTGAGGTTAGGACTGTAGCGCTCACCTGCGGTCCTTCACACGGGATTCGTCGCTAAACACTATACGTCGCCAGTCCGTAGCATTTCACGTTGCTCGCTTCTGACACCACTACAATCGACGCCGACGATGGTCAGGTGTTAATGGTAGAAAACGTAAGAACCGCTGAGAGTGCAGATTTGCCTCTGCCGGGCATCTGGAAATCGTTCTGGCAGACACAGAAGTCCCTTGTGCAGCCACAGGAGTCCCTTGTGCAGCCACAGGAGTCCCTTATTCAGTCACAGGAGTCCCTTGTGCAGCCACAGGAGTCCCTTGTGCAGTCACAGCAGTCCCTTGTGCAGCCACAGGAGTCCCTTGTGCAGCCACAGGAGTCCCTTATGCAGCCACAGGAGTCCCTTGTGCAGCCACAGGAGTCCCTTGTGCAGCCACAGGAGTCCCTTATGCAGTCACAGGAGTCCCTTGTGCAGCCACAGGAGTCCCTTGTGCAGTCACAGGAGTCCCTTGTGCTGCCACCACATGTCTCTGGATATTTGACAAGGACGTCGTTGCATCTTTGTGTGCCGTTCTCACGATCCCACGGTCCTCACTGCTGGTGGTGTGTCTGTGTCGTCCAGAGCCAGTCCGCCGTGTCCGAGTGCCTTCCCGTGTCCATTGCTCCTAACACGATCGCACCGTACTGTCCGACTGGCCCAAATAACTGCCGATTCGGCGCGCCGGCCACCCTGCCTCTTTCTTCCCGACGATACGGTCTCGTTCAAACTCCGTCAGTTGCCCGTACGCACATCTACGGCGTCTCCTTGGCATGTCTATATCTCAGGGATCTCCTCTTACAGTGCACTTTGGCCCGAATGTGGAGTCCCCTGCGCGGCACCTTATAAGCCCCAAGGATTGCGATTCCAGCGCCGGCCGTGGACGCGCGGGCATGCAGCATCGTACGAAACTTTAATCACATTCATGTCTGCCCTCCCCGTAGCTATTCGCCGAGTTTCGCATTATTCACACGGTTTTTTCTTGGTGCGCGGATTTTTATGATAATGAGTGTACATAAGGTTTAGTATTTTATTTCTCAGAAAACTTCTGACTGGTATTTTTCCAGGGAATTTAAAATTTATCCAACAATGAACAAGCGAGGCTTAGAATCCTCCCCCCCCCCCCAGGCACTTCTTGTCTTGATATTTCGTCTGGGAATTTCGAAACTTTTCACCAATGAAAAGAAGTCAGGCTTAACATTTTATTTTCAGGTCATTTCTGGTACTTCCGAAAATTTAGAATCTTTCAGAAATGGACATGTCATGTTCAGCATTTAATTTTCAGGGAGCTCCTAATCCTGCTTTTCATTTTGAAGTTTTAAATCTTTTCAACAATGGATACGTCAGGTTTAGCATTTATTTTTCAGGTCACTCCTGATTCTAGTTATCCTTTGGGAATTTCAAATATTTTCAATAATGGATTGGTCAAACTTAGCATTTAATTTTCAGAAAATTATTGCTGTATTTCCCCAGGGAATTTTAAGACTATCAAACAATGGACATGCCAGCCTTAGCATCTGATTTCTCAATGCACTCAGGTTTTTGTATTTCTTTTCGGAATTTTAAACCTTTTCATTAATGAACAAATCAGATTTAGCATTTTATATTTAGGGCACTTCTGATCTTAGTTTTCTTCTAGGAACTTTAAATCTTTACAACAACGGACTTGTCAAGCTTAGCATCAGTCCTTCTGCTCTCAAACAAGAAAGTGTTGAGAAATGTTTCAGGATTCGTGTAAGTTTTGCAGATTCCAAAAGAAACTTTGTAAAAACCCTTACCGGCCTTTAAGAAATATTCCTTTGACCAACGAGTAGATAATTGAGTGTATACACCATGTGATTGCTTCGAATGCTAAGTGGTGATATAGTTGATGGGTTGCGACTCAGAAGCATTTGACCCCAGTACCGATGTCCCACCCACTAGGTAAGCCTAACTATTTGCAACTCTTCCCTCCTTCCCCTAAAAATCGCCAACTTCAAGTAATCACTAAGTTGCAAGGATGAAAAGAAAACAACACATATTTATGTTCATAAAGAACAAAACACCTGAAAAGAGTCGAGCTACAACTTTGATTTTCACATGATAAGTTCATTAGGCAATACAAAACAAACCATTAGCATCTCAGTGTCATAGGTACCAGGTGCGTCGATGTAGCTAATAATTAGTGTGGTCACCTCTGGTTTGTATCACCTGCTGTGAGCGCTGAGGCATCGAATCAAAAAATATGTTAATGGTGTCTTGTGGAATAGCCATCCAGGCTGTATTGGCCAGCTTTCAAAGTTCATCAAGAGTTGCTATAGGACGGTCGTAACGCTGCACCTGTCGTTTGAGCATGTCCCAGAGATTTTACATGGGTGATAAATACGGCCATCTGGCCAGCCACGGCAGCAGTGGAAAGTTTGTTATCCTTGAAGGAGGCACGTGTTGTCACTGCAAGATCGTCTTGCTGAAATACGGCCCCGCGAACGTCCTGCAGGTACGGATGGGAGATCGGCCGTAGAATATCATTGACGTAACGGGAACTCGTTATGATGGTACGGACTCTAACGAAAAGTGATCTGCTTTCGTACCTGATAGCAACTCAGGCCCTAACACCTCGTGTTGGTGAGGTATACCTGGTACGAATACACTCTTCCCAACGCCTCTCCTTCTGTCGTCTGCTGACATAGATGCGGCCAACATCTTCACCTAAACAGAACCTCGTATCGTCCGAGAACACGATATGGTGCCATTTGTCTCGCATCTCCCTTCGTCCGATGCACCATTGCAGCCTGGCAGTCCGCTGCTGCGATGTCAAAGGTAGCTTGAGAAGGGGCCACAGAGCCTGCAGTTCGAACTGTAATAACCGGCGACGTACTGTTACAGATGACATGGGAGATTGCCTCACAGTTCGCCACTGCTGCGCAAACGCCGTTGAGGATGCAGAACAGTCACTCAAAGGCATCTTCATGAGATGACGGTTGTCTCTGGCGTTGCATGTGTACGACGTCCAGAACCTTCTCTTCGTGTCGCACGCCCTTCTTCGTACCATTTCCTGCTCACTCTTGCAACGATGGACACACTGTGCCCCACAGGACCGGCAGTCTCCTGGAGGGAAGCATTGCAGTCTCCCGGAGAGAAGCATTGCGGTCTCTCGGAAGGAAGCATTACAGTCTCTCGGAGGAAAGCATTGCAGTCTCTTGGAGGAAAGCATTGCTGTCTCTCGGAGCGAAGAATTGTCTCTCGGAGGGAAGCATTGTCTTTCGGGGGAAGCATTGCAGTCTCTTGGAGGGAAGCATTGCATTCTCTCGGAGGGAAACATTGCATTCTCTCGGAGGGAAGCATTGCAGTCTCTCGGAGGGAAGCATTGCAGTCTCTCGGAGGAAAGCATTGCAGTCTCTCATGCAGATAATGCGATCTCTTTCGAACTCGCTGATGTGACGAACTCGTCGTGTACGATTGTCGTACACGACGGCGAGGCATACTTACCCACAGAGCAGGAGAGACAGAAATCCAAATTTTGTGTTTAAGACAGCGCCCCAGTGGTCGGACGTGAAACTACGATAGCTCCTGTCACGTGATGCGGTACCAGTGGCTACATGTATAAGTAGTGTTGTAAGCTCGGGCCACGGATGGCCTAGTGGTCGACGTTCGTGACTGCCACGGGGTAACCTCAGATTCGATCCCGGGCAGGCACGAACCACTAAACATCCGCCGAGCGTCGGATGGGCACGTTAAGCCTTCGGATCCCGGGTACTGGTCCC
The DNA here is from genome assembly GCA_039090855.1 of Macrothele yani. Lineage (NCBI taxonomy): Eukaryota > Metazoa > Arthropoda > Arachnida > Araneae > Macrothelidae > Macrothele > Macrothele yani. The sequence continues at coordinate 50,456,829 of CM077004.1, forward strand.
CCGGTAATAAATAAGGGCGTGTTCCTCCGCCTTTCTACCTCGCTTCCGTGTCACTTTCCTATCAGGCGCTCTAGCCCAAATCTCCTAGCTTGCTATTTCTAAGGGTTGTTTAAGACCTGGGGTCAGACACTCCCTTCCTAAAATCCTCGACATATGATCTGATCTGATCTGAGTTGTAAACTCTTGAAGAACAACAACAACAAAAAAAAAAGAAAAAAAAAGAAAAGAAACAGACAGACGGTTACGCTTCGACGTTTTAGTTCCATGTCTGCCCACTGGCGCGCTGTTCTATTAAGATCTTCGGGGCCAAGTTCTTGCCATGCGTCTCTATGGAAGATTAACCTCAGAGTCTCCTGATCTGTGTCCTTACTCACTGCTGACCAAGCACTCACCTGTCGACCGAATCAGATCAGATCATATGTAGGTGATTTTAGGAAGGGAATGTCTGACCCCAGGTCTTAAACAACCCTTAGAAATAGGAAGCTAGGAGATTTGGGCTAGAGTGCCCGATAGGAAAGTGACACGGAAGCGAGGTAGAAGACGTCCTTATTTACTGCCGGGGGGCCATTACCCGGGGTCCGACGGCTTAATGTGCCCATCAGATCAGATCAGATCATATGTAGAGGATTTTAGGAAGGGAGTGTCTGACCCCAGGTCTTAAACAACCCTTAGAAATAGGAAGCTAGGAGATTTGGGCTAGAGTGCCCGATAGGAAAGTGACACGGAAGCGAGGTAGAAGACGTCCTTATATACTGCCGGGGGGCCATTACCCGGGGTCCGACGGCTTAATGTGCCCATCAGATCAGATCAGATCATATGTAGAGGATTTTAGGAAGGGAGTGTCTGACCCCAGGTCTTAAACAACCCTTAGAAATAGGAAGCTAGGAGATTTGGGCTAGAGTGCCCGATAGGAAAGTGACACGGAAGCGAGGTAGAAGACGTCCTTATTTACTGCCGGGGGCCATTACCCGGGGTCCGACGGCTTAATGTGCCCATCAGATCAGATCAGATCATATGTAGAGGATTTTAGGAAGGGAGTGTCTGACCCCAGGTCTTAAACAACCCTTAGAAATAGGAAGCTAGGAGATTTGGGCTAGAGTGCCCGATAGGAAAGTGACACGGAAGCGAGGTAGAAGACGTCCTTATTTACTGCCGGGGGCCATTACCCGGGGTCCGACGGCTTAATGTGCCCATCAGATCAGATCAGATCATATGCAGAGGATTTTAGGAAGGGAGTGTCTGACCCCAGGTCTTAAACAACCCTTAGAAATAGGAAGCTAGGAGATTTGGGCTAGAGTGCCCGATAGGAAAGTGACACGGAAGCGAGATAGAAGACGTCCTTATTTACTGCCGGGGGGCCATTACCCGGGGTCCGACGGCTTAATGTGCCCATCAGATCAGATCAGATCATATGTAGAGGATTTTAGGAAGGGAGTGTCTGACCCCAGGTCTTAAACAACCCTTAGAAATAGGAAGCTAGGAGATTTGGGCTAGAGTGCCCGATAGGAAAGTGACACGGAAGCGAGGTAGAAGACGTCCTTATTTACTGCCGGGGGCCATTACCCGGGGTCCGACGGCTTAATGTGCCCATCAGATCAGATCAGATCATATATAGAGGATTTTAGGAAGGGAGTGTCTGACCCCAGGTCTTAAACAACCCTTAGAAATAGGAAGCTAGGAGATTTGGGCTAGAGTGCCCGATAGGAAAGTGACACGGAAGCGAGGTAGGGCGCGTCCTTATTTACTGCCGGGGGGCCATTACCCAGGGTCCGACGGCTTAATGTGCCTATCAGATCAGATCAGATCATATGTAGAGGATTTTAGGAAGGGAGTGTCTGACCCCAGGTCTTAAACAACCCTTAGAAATAGGAAGCTAGGAGATTTGGGCTAGAGTGCCCGATAGGAAAGTGACACGGAAGCGAGGTAGAAGACGTCCTTATTTACTGCCGGGGGGCCATTACCCGGGGTCCGACGGCTTAATGTGCCCATCAGATCAGATCAGATCATATGTAGAGGATTTTAGGAAGGGAGTGTCTGACCCCAGGTCTTAAACAACCCTTAGAAATAGGAAGCTAGGGGATTTGGGCTAGAGTGCCCGATAGGAAAGTGACACGGAAGCGAGGTAGAAGACGTCCTTATTTACTACCGGGGGGGGGGGGGGCATTGCCCGGGGTCCGACGGCTTAATGTGCACATCAGATCAGATCAGATCATATGTAGAGGATTTTAGGAAGGGAGTGTCTGACCCCAGGTCTTAAACAACCCTTAGAAATAGGAAGCTAGGAGATTTGGGCTAGAGTGCCCGATAGGAAAGTGACACGGAAGCGAGGTAGAAGATGCCCTTATTTACTACCGGGGGGCCAGTACCCGGGGACCGACGGCTTAATGAGCCCATCAGATCAGATCAGATCATATGTAGGGGATTTTAGGAAGGGAATATCTGACCCCAGGTCTTAAACAATCATCAGAAATAGGAAGCTAGGAGATTTGGGCTAGAGTGCCCGATACGAAAGTGACACGGAAACGAGGTAGAAGATGCCCTTATTTACTACCGGGGGCCAGTACCCGGGGACCGACGGCTCAATGTGCTCCTCAGATCAGATCAGATCATATGTAGGGGATTTTAGGAAGGGAATGTCTGACCCCAGGTCTTAAACAATCATCAGAAATAGGAAGCTAGGAGATTTGGGCTAGAGTGCCCGATAGGAAAGTGACACGGAAACGAGGTAGAAGATGCCCTTATTTACTACCGGGGGCCAGTACCCGGGGACCGACGGCTTAATGAGCCCATCAGATCAGATCATATGTAGGGGATTTTAGAAAGGGAATGTCTGACCCCAGGTCTTAAACAATCATCAGAAATAGGAAGCTGTCACTTTCGTATCGGGCTAGAGTGCCCGATACGAAAGTGACACGGAAACGAGGTAGAAGATGCCCTTATTTACTACCGGGGGGACAGTACCCGGGGACCGACGGCTTAATGAGCCCATCAGATCAGATCATATGTAGAGGATTTTAGGAAGGGAGTGTCTTACCCCAGGTCTTAAACAACCCTCAGAAATAGGAAGCTGGGAGATTTGGGCTGGAGTGCCAGATAGGAAAGTGACACGGAAGCGAGGTAGAAGATGCCCTTATTTACTACCGGGGGCCAGTACCCGGGGACCGACGGCTTAACGTGCCCATCAGATGCTCTTGTAGATCAGATCATATGTAGGGGATTTTAGGAAGGGGGTGTCTTACCCCAGGTCTTAAACAACCCTCAGAAATAGGAAGCTAGGAGATTTGGGCTAGAGTGCCCAATAGGAAAGTGACACGGAAGCGAGGTAGAAGACGCCCTTATTTACTACCGGGGGGGCCATTACCCGGGGTCCGACGGCTTAATGTGCCCATCAGATCAGATCAGATCATATGTAGGGGATTTTAGGAAGGGAATGTCTGACCCCAGGTCTTAAACAACCCTCAGAAATAGGAAGCTGGGAGATTTGGGCTAGAGTGCCAGATAGGAAAGTGACACGGAAGCGAGGTAGAAGACGCCCTTATTTACAACCGGGGGCCATTACCCGGGGACCGACGGCTTAATGTGCCCATCAGATCAGATCAGATCATATGTAGGGGATTTTAGGAAGGGAATGTCTGACCCCAGGTCTTAAACAACCCTCAGAAATAGGAAGCTGGGAGATTTGGGCTAGAGTGCCCGATACGAAAGTGACACGGAAGCGAGGTAGAAGACGCCCTTATTTACAACCGGGGGCCATTACCCGGGGTCCGACGGCTTAATGTGCCCATCAGATCAGATCAGATCATATGTAGGGGATTTTAGGAAGGGAATGTCTGACCCCAGGTCTTAAACAACCCTCAGAAATAGGAAGCTGGGAGATTTGGGCTAGAGTGCCCGATACGAAAGTGACACGGAAACGAGGTAGAAGATGCCCTTATTTACTACCGGGGGGCCAGTACCCGGGGACCGACGGCTTAATGAGCCCTCAGATCAGATCAGATCATATGTAGAGGATTTTAGGAAGGGAATGTCTGACCCCAGGTCTTAAACAACTCTTAGAAATAGGAAGCTAGGAGATTTGGGCTGGAGTGCCAGATAGGAAAGTGACACGGAAGCGAGGTAGAAGACGCCCTTATTTACTACCAGGGGTCAGTACCCGGGGTCCGACGGCTTAATGTGCCCATCAGATCAGATCAGATCATATGTAGAGGAATTTAGGAAGGGAGTGTCTTACCCCAGGTCTTAAACAACCCTCAGAAATAGGAAGCTAGGAGATTTGGGCTAGAGTGCCCGATAGGAAAGTGACACGGAAGCGAGGTAGAAGACGCCCTTATTTACTACCGGGGGCCATTACCCGGGGTCCGACGGCTTAATGTGCCCATCAGATCAGATCAGATCATATGTAGGGGATTTTAGGAAGGGAATGTCTGACCCCAGGTCTTAAACAACCCTCAGAAATAGGAAGCTGGGAGATTTGGGCTAGAGTGCCAGATAGGAAAGTGACACGGAAGCGAGGTAGAAGACGCCCTTATTTACAACCGGGGGGCCATTACCTGGGGACCGACGGCTTAATGTGCCCATCAGATCAGATCAGATCATATGTAGGGGATTTTAGGAAGGGAATGTCTGACCCCAGGTCTTAAACAACCCTCAGAAATAGGAAGCTAGGAGATTTGGGCTAGAGTGCCCGATAGGAAAGTGACACGGAAGCGAGGTAGAAGACGCCCTTATTTACTACCGGGGGCCATTACCCGGGGTCCGACGGCTTAATGTGCCCATCAGATCAGATCAGATCATATGTAGGGGATTTTAGGAAGGGAATGTCTGACCCCAGGTCTTAAACAACCCTCAGAAATAGGAAGCTGGGAGATTTGGGCTAGAGTGCCAGATAGGAAAGTGACACGGAAGCGAGGTAGAAGACGCCCTTATTTACAACCGGGGCCATTACCCGGGGACCGACGGCTTAATGTGCCCATCAGATCAGATCAGATCATATGTAGAGGATTTTAGGAAGGGAGTGTCTTACCCCAGGTCTTAAACAACCCTCAGAAATAGGAAGCTAGGAAATTTGGGCTAGAGTGCCCGATACGAAAGTGACACGGAAACGAGGTAGAAGATGCCCTTATTTACTACCGGGGGCCAGTACCCGGGGACCGACGGCTTAATGTGCCCCTCAGATCAGATCAGATCATATGTAGAGGATTTTAGGAAGGGAATGTCTGACCCCAGGTCTTAAACAACTCTTAGAAATAGGAAGCTAGGAGATTTGGGCTGGAGTGCCAGATAGGAAAGTGACACGGAAGCGAGGTAGAAGACGCCCTTATTTACTACCAGGGGGTCAGTACCCGGGGTCCGACGGCTTAATGTGCATCAGATCAGATCAGATCATATGTAGAGGAATTTAGGAAGGGAGTGTCTTACCCCAGGTCTTAAACAACCCTCAGAAATAGGAAGCTAGGAGATTTGGGCTAGAGTGCCCGATAGGAAAGTGACACGGAAGCGAGGTAGAAGACGCCCTTATTTACTACCGGGGGCCATTACCCGGGGTCCGACGGCTTAATGTGCCCATCAGATCAGATCAGATCATATGTAGGGGATTTTAGGAAGGGAATGTCTGACCCCAGGTCTTAAACAACCCTCAGAAATAGGAAGCTGGGAGATTTGGGCTAGAGTGCCAGATAGGAAAGTGACACGGAAACGAGGTAGAAGATGCCCTTATTTACTACCGGGGGCCAGTACCCGGGGACCGACGGCTTAATGTGCCCATCAGATCAGATCATATGTAGAGGATTTTAGGAAGGGAGTGTATTACCCCAGGTCTTAAACAACCCTCAGAAATAGGAAGCTGGGAGATTTGGGCTGGAGTGCCAGATAGGAAAGTGACACGGAAGCGAGGTAGAAGACGCCCTTATTTACTACCGGGGGACCAGTACCCGGAGTCCGACGGCTTAATGTGCCCATCAGGTCAGATCAGATCATATGTAGGGGATTTTAGGAAGGGAATGTTTGACCCCAGGTCTTAAACAACCATCAGAAATAGGAAGCTAGGAGATTTGGGCTAGAGTGCCCGATAGGAAAGTGACACGGAAGCGAGGTAGAACACGCCCTTATTTACAACCGGGGGCCCAGTACCCGAGGTCCGACGGCTTAATGAGCCCATCAGATCAGATCAGATCATATGTAGGGGATTTTAGGAAGGGAATGTCTGACCCCAGGTCTTAAACAATCCTCAGAAATAGGAAGCTGGGAGATTTGGGCTGGAGTGCCAGATAGGAAAGTGACACGGAAGCGAGGTAGAAGACGCCCTTATTTACAACCGGGGGCCATTACCCGGGGTCCGACGGCTTAATGAGCCCATCAGATCAGATCAGATCATATGTAGGGGATTTTAGGAAGGGAGTGTCTTACCCCAGGTCTTAAACAACCCTCAGAAATAGGAAGCTGGTTGATTTGGGCTGGAGTGCCAGATAGGAAAGTGACACGGAAGCGAGGTAGAAGACGCCCTTATTTACTACAGGGGGACCAGTACCCGGGGTCCGACGGCTTAATGTGCCCATCAGATCAGATCAGATCATATGTAGAGGATTTTAGGAAGGGAGTGTCTGAGCCCAGGTCTTAAACAACCCTCAGAAATAGGAAGCTGGGAGATTTGGGCTGTAGTGCCAGATAGGAAAGTGACACGGAAGCGAGGTAGAAGACGCCCTTATTTACTACCGGGGGACCAGTACCCGGGGTCCGACGGCTTAATGTGCCCATCAGATCAGATCAGATCATATGTAGAGGATTTTAGGAAGGGAGTGTCTGAGCCCAGGTCTTAAACAACCTTCAGAAATAGGAAGCTAGGAGATTTGGGCTAGAGTGCCCGATAGGAAAGTGACACGGAAGCGAGGTAGAAGACGCCCTTATTTACAACCGGGGGCCATTACCTGGGGTCCGACGGCTTAATGAGCCCATCAGATCAGATCAGATCATATGTAGGGGATTTTAGGAAGGGAGTGTCTTACCCCAGGTCTTAAACAACCCTCAGAAATAGGAAGCTGGGAGATTTGGGCTGGAGTGCCAGATAGGAAAGTGACACGGAAGCGAGGCAGAAGACGCCCTTATTTACTACCGGGGGACCAGTACCCGGGGTCCGACGGCTTAATGTGCCCATCAGGTCAGATCAGATCATACGTAGGGGATTTTAGGAAGGGAATGTCTGACCCCAGGTCTTAAACAACCCTCAGAAATAGGAAGCTGGGAGATTTGGGCTGGAGTGCCAGATAGGAAAGTGTCACGGAAGCGAGGTAGAAGACGCCGTTATTTACTACCGGGGGACCAGTACCCGGGGTCCGACGGCTTAATGTGCCCATCAGATCAGATCAGATCATATGTAGAGGATTTTAGGAAGGGAGTGTCTGAGCCCAGGTCTTAAACAACCTTCAAAAATAGGAAGCTAGGAGATTTGGGCTAGAGTGCCCGATAGGAAAGTGACACGGAAGCGAGGTAGAAGACGCCCTTATTTACAACCGGGGGCCATTACCCGGGGTCCGACGGCTCAATGTGCCCTCAGATCAGATCAGATCAGATCATATCTAGGGGATTTTAGGAAGGAAATGTCTGACCCCAGGTCTTAAACAACCATCAGAAATAGGAAGCTAGGAGATTTGGGCTAGAGTGCCCGATAGGAAAGTGACACGGAAGCTAGGTAGAAGACGCCCTTATTTACTACCGGGGGACCAGTACCCGGGGTCCGACGGCTTAATGAGCCCATCAGATCAGATCATATGTAGATTATTTTAGGAAGGGAGTATCTTACCCCAGGTCTTAAACAACCATCAGAAATAGGAAGCTGGGAGATTTGGGCTGGAGTGCCAGATAGGAAAGTGACACGGAAGCGAGGTAGAAGACGCCCTTATTTACTACCGGGGGACCAGTACCCGGGGTCCGACGGCTTAATGGGCCCATCAGATCAGATCAGATCATACGTAGGGGATTTTAGGAAGGGAATGTCTGACCCCAGGTCTTAAACAACCATCAGAAATAGGAAGCTAGGAGATTTGGGCTAGAGTGCCCGATAGGAAAGTGACACGGAAGCGAGGTAGAAAACGCCCTTATTTACTACCGGGGGGCATTACCCGGGGTCCGACGGCTTAATGAGCCCATCAGATCAGATCAGATCATATGTAGGGGATTTTAGGAAGGGAATGTCTGACCCCAGGTCTTAAACAACCCTTAGAAATAGGAAGCTAGGAGGTTTGGGCTAGAGTGCCTGATAGGAAAGTGACACGGAAGCGAGGTAGAAGCGCCCTTATTTACTACCGGGGGCCAGTACCCGGGGTCCGATGGCTTAATGTGTCCATCAGATCAGATCAGATCATATGTAGGGGATTTTAGGAAGGGAATGTCTGACCCCAGGTCTTAAACAACCCTTAGAAATAGGAAGCTAGGAGGTTTGGGCTAGAGTGCCCGATAGGAAAGTGACACGGAAGCGAGGTAGAAGACGCCCTTATTTACTACCGGGGGCCAGTACCCGGGGTCTGATGGCCTAATGTGCCCATCAGATCAGATCAGATCAGATCATATGTAGGGGATTTTAGGAAGGGAATGTCTGACCCCAGGTCTTAAACAACCCTTAGAAATAGGAAGCTAGGAGATTTGGGCTAGAGTGCCCGATAGGAAAGTGACACGGAAGCGAGGTAGAAGACTTCCTTATTTACTGCCGGGGGCCATTACCCGGGGTCCGACGGCTTAATGTGCCCATCAGATCAGATCAGATCATATGTAGAGGATTTTAGGAAGGGAGTGTCTGACCCCAGGTCTTAAACAACCCTTAGAAATAGGAAGCTAGGAGATTTGGGCTAGAGTGCCCGATAGGAAAGTGACACGGAAGCGAGGTAGAAGACGTCCTTATTTACTGCCGGGGGGCCATTACCCGGGGTCCGACGGCTTAATGTGCCCATCAGATCAGATCAGATCATATGTAGAGGATTTTAGGAAGGGAGTGTCTGACCCCAGGTCTTAAACAACCCTTAGAAATAGGAAGCTAGGAGATTTGGGCTAGAGTGCCCGATAGGAAAGTGACACGGAAGCGAGGTAGAAGACGTCCTTATTTACTGCCGGGGGGCCATTACCCGGGGTCCGACGGCTTAATGTGCCCATCAGATCAGATCAGATCATATGTAGAGGATTTTAGGAAGGGAGTGTCTGACCCCAGGTCTTAAACAACCCTTAGAAATAGGAAGCTAGGAGATTTGGGCTAGAGTGCCCGATAGGAAAGTGACACGGAAGCGAGATAGAAGACGTCCTTATTTACTGCCGGGGGGCCATTACCCGGGGTCCGACGGCTTAATGTGCCCATCAGATCAGATCAGATCATATGTAGAGGATTTTAGGAAGGGAGTGTCTGACCCCAGGTCTTAAACAACCCTTAGAAATAGGAAGCTAGGAGATTTGGGCTAGAGTGCCCGATAGGAAAGTGACACGGAAGCGAGGTAGGGCGCGTCCTTATTTACTGCCGGGGGCCATTGCCCAGGGTCCGACGGCTTAATGTGCCCATCAGATCAGATCAGATCATATGTAGAGGATTTTAGGAAGGGAGTGTCTGACCCCAGGTCTTAAACAACCCTTAGAAATAGGAAGCTAGGAGATTTGGGCTAGAGTGCCCGATAGGAAAGTGACACGGAAGCGAGGTAGAAGACGTCCTTATTTACTGCCGGGGGCCATTACCCGGGGTCCGACGGCTTAATGTGCCCATCAGATCAGATCAGATCATATGTAGAGGATTTTAGGAAGGGAGTGTCTGACCCCAGGTCTTAAACAACCCTTAGAAATAGGAAGCTAGGAGATTTGGGCTAGAGTGCCCGATAGGAAAGTGACACGGAAGCGAGGTAGAAGACGTCCTTATTTACTGCCGGGGGCCATTACCCGGGGTCCGACGGCTTAATGTGCACATCAGATCAGATCAGATCATATATAGAGGATTTTAGGAAGGGAGTGTCTGACCCCAGGTCTTAAACAACCCTTAGAAATAGGAAGCTAGGAGATTTGGGCTAGAGTGCCCGATAGGAAAGTGACACGGAAGCGAGGTAGAAGATGCCCTTATTTACTACCGGGGGCCAGTACCCGGGGACCGACGGCTTAATGAGCCCATCAGATCAGATCATATGTAGGGGATTTTAGGAAGGGAATGTCTGACCCCAGGTCTGAAACAATCATCAGAAATAGGAAGCTAGGAGATTTGGGCTAGAGTGCCCGATACGAAAGTGACACGGAAACGAGGTAGAAGATGCCCTTATTTACTACCGGGGGCCAGTACCCGGGGACCGACGGCTTAATGAGCCCATCAGATCAGATCATATGTAGATGATTTTAGGAAGGGGGTGTCTTACCCCAGGTCTTAAACAACCCTCAGAAATAGGAAGCTAGGAGATTTGGGCTAGAGTGCCCGATAGGAAAGTGACACGGAAGCGAGGTAGAAGATGCCCTTATTTACTACCGGGGGCCAGTACCCGGGGACCGACGGCTTAACGTGCCCCATCAGATCAGATCAGATCATATGTAGGGGATTTTAGGAAGGGAATGTCTGACCCCAGGTCTTAAACAATCATCAGAAATAGGAAGCTAGGAGATTTGGGCTAGAGTGCCCGATACGAAAGTGACACGGAAACGAGGTAGAAGATGCCCTTATTTACTACCGGGGGCCAGTACCCGGGGACCGACGGCTTAATGAGCCCATCAGATCAGATCATATGTAGAGGATTTTAGGAAGGGAGTGTCTTACCCCAGGTCTTAAACAACCCTCAGAAATAGGAAGCTAGGAGATTTGGGCTAGAGTGCCCGATACGAAAGTGACACGGAAACGAGGTAGAAGATGCCCTTATTTACTACCGGGGGCCAGTACCCGGGGACCGACGGCTTAATGAGCCCATCAGATCAGATCATATGTAGAGGATTTTAGGAAGGGAGTGTCTTACCCCAGGTCTTAAACAACCCTCAGAAATAGGAAGCTAGGAGATTTGGGCTAGAGTGCCCGATACGAAAGTGACACGGAAACGAGGTAGAAGATGCCCTTATTTACTACCGGGGGCCAGTACCCGGGGACCGACGGCTTAATGAGCCCATCAGATCAGATCATATGTAGAGGATTTTAGGAAGGGAATGTCTGAACCTCAGGTCTTAAACAACCCTCAGAAATAGGAAGCTAGGAGATTTGGGCTAGAGTGCCCGATAGGAAAGTGACACGGAAGCGAGGTAGAAGATGCCCTTATTTACTACCGGGGGGCCAGTACCTGGGGACCGACGGCTTAATGAGCCCCATCAGATCAGATCAGATCATATGTAGAGGATTTTAGGAAGGGAATGTCTGAACCCCAGGTCTTAAACAACCCTTAGAAATAGGAAGCTAGGAGATTTGGGCTAGAGTGCCCGATAGGAAAGTGACACGGAAACGAGGTAGAAGATGCCCTTATTTACTACCGGGGGGCCAGTACCCGGGGACCGACGTCTTAATGAGCCCATCAGATCAGATCATATGTAGAGGATTTTAGGAAGGGAGTGTCTTACCCCAGGTCTTAAACAACCCTCAGAAATAGGAAGCTAGGAGATTTGGGCTAGAGTGCCCGATAGGAAAGTGACACGGAAGCTAGGTAGAAGACGTCCTTATTTACTGCCGGGGGCCATTACCCGGGGTCCGACGGCTTAATGTGCACATCAGATCAGATCAGATCATATATAGAGGATTTTAGGAAGGGAGTGTCTGACCCCAGGTCTTAAACAACCCTTAGAAATAGGAAGCTAGGAGATTTGGGCTAGAGTGCCCGATAGGAAAGTGACACGGAAGCGAGGTAGAAGATGCCCTTATTTACCACCGGGGGCCAGTACCCGGGGACCGACGGCTTAATGAGCCCATCAGATCAGATCATATGTAGGGGATTTTAGGAAGGGAATGTCTGACCCCAGGTCTTAAACAATCATCAGAAATAGGAAGCTAGGAGATTTGGGCTAGAGTGCCCGATACGAAAGTGACACGGAAACGAGATAGAAGATGCCCTTATTTACTACCGGGGGCCAGTACCCGGGGACCGACGGCTTAATGAGCCCATCAGATCAGATCATATGTAGAGGATTTTAGGAAGGGAGTGTCTTACCCCAGGTCTTAAACAACCCTCAGAAATAGGAAGCTAGGAGATTTGGGCTAGAGTGCCCGATACGAAAGTGACACGGAAACGAGGTAGAAGATGCCCTTATTTACTACCGGGGGGCCAGTACCCTGGGGACCGACGGCTTAATGAGCCCATCAGATCAGATCATATGTAGATTATTTTAGGAAGGGAGTGTCTTACCCCAGGTCTTAAACAACCCTCAGAAATAGGAAGCTAGGAGATTTGGGCTAGAGTGCCCGATACGAAAGTGACACGGAAATGAGGTAGAAGATGCCCTTATTTACTACCGGGGGCCAGTACCCGGGGACCGACGGCTTAATGTGCCCACAATGCTCTCAGATCAGATCAGATCATATGTAGAGGATTTTAGGAAGGGAATGTCTGAACCTCAGGTCTTAAACAACCCTTAGAAATAGGAAGCTAGGAGATTTGGGCTAGAGTGCCCGATAGGAAAGTGACACGGAAGCGAGGTAGAAGATGCCCTTATTTACTACCGGGGAGCCAGTACCCGGGGACCGACGGCTTAATGTGCCCATCAGATCAGATCAGATCATATGTAGAGGATTTTAGGAAGGGAATGTCTGAACCCCAGGTCTTAAACAACCCTTAGAAATAGGAAGCTAGGAGATTTGGGCTAGAGTGCCCGATAGGAAAGTGACACGGAAACGAGGTAGAAGATGCCCTTATTTACTACCGGGGGCCAGTACCCGGGGACCGACGGCTTAATGAGCCCATCAGATCAGATCATATGTAGGGGATTTTAGGAAGGGAATGTCTGACCCCAGGTCTTAAACAATCATCAGAAATAGGAAGCTAGGAGATTTGGGCTAGAGTGCCCGATACGAAAGTGACACGGAAACGATGTAGAAGATGCCCTTATTTACTACCGGGGGCCAGTACCCGGGGACCGACGTCTTAATGAGCCCATCAGATCAGATCATATGTAGAGGATTTTAGGAAGGGAGTGTCTTACCCCAGGTCTTAAACAACCCTCAGAAATAGGAAGCTAGGAGATTTGGGCTAGAGTGCCCGATAGGAAAGTGACACGGAAGCGAGGTAGAAGATGCCCTTATTTACTACCGGGCGGCCAGTACCCGGGGACCGACGGCTTAATGAGCCCATCAGATCAGATCATATGTAGAGGATTTTAGGAAGGGAGTGTCTTACCCCAGGTCTTAAACAATCATCAGAAATAGGAAGCTTGGAGATTTGGGCTAGAGTGCCCGATACGAAAGTGACACGGAAACGAGGTAGAAGATGCCCTTATTTACTACCGGGGGCCAGTACCCGGGGACCGACGGCTTAATGAGCCCATCAGATCAGATCATATGTAGAGGATTTTAGGAAGGGAGTGTCTTACCCCAGGTCTTAAACAACCCTCAGAAATAGGAAGCTGGGAGATTTGGGCTAGAGTGCCAGATAGGAAAGTGACACGGAAGCGAGGTAGAAGATGCCCTTATTTACTACCGGGCGGCCAGTACCCGGGGACCGACGGCTTAATGAGCCCATCAGATCAGATCATATGTAGAGGATTTTAGGAAGGGAGTGTCTTACCCCAGGTCTTAAACAATCATCAGAAATAGGAAGCTTGGAGATTTGGGCTAGAGTGCCCGATACGAAAGTGACACGGAAACGAGGTAGAAGATGCCCTTATTTACTACCGGGGGCCAGTACCCGGGGACCGACGGCTTAATGAGCCCATCAGATCAGATCATATGTAGAGGATTTTAGGAAGGGAGTGTCTTACCCCAGGTCTTAAACAACCCTCAGAAATAGGAAGCTGGGAGATTTGGGCTAGAGTGCCAGATAGGAAAGTGACACGGAAGCGAGGTAGAACACGCCCTTATTTACTACCGGGGGCCCAGTACCCGGGGTCCGACGGCTTAATGAGCCCATCAGATCAGATCAGATCATATGTAGGGGATTTTAGGAAGGGAATGTCTGACCCCAGGTCTTAAACAACCCTCAGAAATAGGAAGCTGGGAGATTTGGGCTGGAGTGCCAGATAGGAAAGTGACACGGAAGCGAGGTAGAAGACGCCCTTATTTACAACCGGGGGCCATTAGCCGGGGTCCGACGGCTTAATGAGCCCATCAGATCAGATCAGATCATATGTAGGGGATTTTAGGAATTGAGTGTCTTACCCCAGGTCTTAAACAACCCTCAGAAATAGGAAGCTGGGAGATTTGGGCTGGAGTGCCAGATAGGAAAGTGACACGGAAGCGAGGTAGAAGACGCCCTTATTTACTACAGGGGGACCAGTACCCGGGGTCCGACGGCTTAATGTGCCCATCAGATCAGATCAGATCATATGTAGAGGATTTTAGGAAGGGAGTGTTTGAGCCCAGGTCTTAAACAACCCTCAGAAATAGGAAGCTGGGAGATTTGGGCTGGAGTGCCAGATAGGAAAGTGACACGGAAGCGAGGTAGAAGACGCCCTTATTTACTACCGGGGGACCAGTACCCGGGGTCCGACGGCTTAATGTGCCCATCAGATCAGATCAGATCATATGTAGAGGATTTTAGGAAGGGAGTGTCTGAGCCCAGGTCTTAAACAACCTTCAGAAATAGGAAGCTAGGAGATTTGGGCTAGAGTGCCCGATAGGAAAGTGACACGGAAGCGAGGTAGAAGACGCCCTTATTTACAACCGGGGGCCATTACCCGGGGTCCGACGGCTTAATGAGCCCATCAGATCAGATCAGATCATATGTAGGGGATTTTAGGAAGGGAGTGTCTTACCCCAGGTCTTAAACAACCCTCAGAAATAGGAAGCTGGGAGATTTGGGCTGGAGTGCCAGATAGGAAAGTGACACGGAAGCGAGGTAGAAGACGCCCTTATTTACTACCGGGGGACCAGTACCCGGGGTCCGACGGCTTAATGTGCCCATCAGATCAGATCAGTACAAATATGTAGAGGATTTTAGGAAGGGAGTGTCTGAGCCCAGGTCTTAAACAACCTTCAGAAATAGGAAGCTAGGAGATTTGGGCTAGAGTGCCCGATAGGAAAGTGACACGGAAGCGAGGTAGAAGACGCCCTTATTTACAACCGGGGGCCATTACCCGGGGTCCGACGGCTTAATGAGCCCATCAGATCAGATCAGATCATATCTAGGGGATTTTAGGAAGGAAATGTCTGACCCCAGGTCTTAAACAACCTTCAGAAATGGGAAGCTGGGAGATTTGGGCTGGAGTGCCAGATAGGAAAGTGACACGGAAGCGAGGTAGAAGACGCCCTTATTTACTACCGGGGGACCAGTACCCGGGGTCCGACGGCTTAATGAGCCCATCAGATCAGATCATATGTAGATGATTTTAGGAAGGGAGTGTCTTACCCCAGGTCTTAAACAACCATCAGAAATAGGAAGCTGGGAGATTTGGGCTGGAGTGCCAGATAGGAAAGTGACACGGAAGCGAGGTAGAAGACGCCCTTATTTACTACCGGGGGACCAGTACCCGGGGTCCGACGGCTTAATGTGCCCATCAGATCAGATCAGATCATACGTAGGGGATTTTAGGAAGGGAATGTCTGACCCCAGGTCTTAAACAACCATCAGAAATAGGAAGCTAGGAGATTTGGGCTAGAGTGCCCGATAGGAAAGTGACACGGAAGCGAGGTAGAAGACGCCCTTATTTACTACCGGTGGGCCATTACCCGGGGTCCGACGGCTTAATGTGCCCATCAGATCAGATCAGATCATATGTAGGGGATTTTAGGAAGGGAATGTCTGACCCCAGGTCTTAAACAACCCTTAGAAATAGGAAGCTAGGAGGTTTGGGCTAGAGTGCCTGATAGGAAAGTGACACGGAAGCGAGGTAGAAGCGCCCTTATTTACTACCGGGGGGCCAGTACCCGGGGTCCGATGGCTTAATGTGTCCATCAGATCAGATCAGATCATATGTAGGGGATTTTAGGAAGGGAATGTCTGACCCCAGGTCTTAAACAACCCTTAGAAATAGGAAGCTAGGAGGTTTGGGCTAGAGTGCCCGATAGGAAAGTGACACGGAAGCGAGGTAGAAGACGCCCTTATTTACTACCGGGGGCCAGTACCCGGGGTCCGATGGCCTAATGTGCCCATCAGATCAGATCAGATCAGATCATATGTAGGGGATTTTAGGAAGGGAATGTCTGACCCCAGGTCTTAAACAACCCTTCGAAATAGGAAGCTACTAGGTTTGGGCTAGAGTGCCCGATAGGAAAGTGACACGGAAGCGAGGTAGAAGCGCCCTTATTTATTACCGGGGGCCAGTTCCCGGGGTCCGATGGCTTAATGTGCCCATCAGATCAGATCAGATCATATGTAGGGGATTTTAGGAAGGAAATGTCTGACCCCAGGTCTTAAACAACCCTTAGAAATAGGAATCTAGGAGGTTTGGGCTAGAGTGCCCGATAGGAAAGTGACACGGAAGCGAGGTAGAAGCGCCCTTATTTACTACCGGGGGCCAGTACCCGGTGTCCGATGGCTTAATGTGCCCATCAGATCAGATCAGATCATATGTAGGGGATTTTAGGAAGGGAATGTCTGACCCCAGGTCTTAAACAACCATCAGAAATAGGAAGCTAGGAGATTTGGGCTAGAGTGCCCAATAAGAAAGTGACACGGAAGCGATTTAGAAGACGCCCTTACTTACTACCAGGTGGACCAGTACCCGGGGTCCAACGGCCTAATGTGCCCATCAGATCAGATCCGATCATATGTAGGGGATTTTAGGAAGGGAATGTCTGACCCCAGGTCTTAAACAACCATCAGAAATAGGAAGCTAGGAGATTTGGGCTAGAGTGCCCGATAGGTAAGTGACACGGAAGCGAGGTAGAAGACGCCCTTATTTACTATCGGGGGCCAGTAACCGGGGTCCAACGGCTTAATGTGCCCATCAGATCAGATCAGATCATATGTAGATGATTTTAGGAAGGGAGTGTCTTACTGCAGGTCTTAAACAACCCTCAGAAATAGGAAGCTAGGAGATTTGGGCTAGAGTGCCCGATATTAAAGTGACACGGAAGCGAGGTAGAAGACGCCCTTATTTACAACCGGGGGCCATTACCCGGGGTCCGACGGCTTAATGAGCCCATCAGATCAGATCAGATCATATCTAGGGGATTTTAGGAAGGGAATGTCTGACCCCAGGTCTTAAACAACCTTCAGAAATAGGAAGCTGGGAGATTTGGGCTGGAGTGCCAGATAGGAAAGTGACACGGAAGCGAGGTAGAAGACGCCCTTATTTACTACCGGGGGACCAGTACCCGGGGTCCGACGGCTTAATGTGCCCATCAGGTCAGATCAGATCATATGTAGGGGATTTTAGGAAGGGAATGTCTGACCCCAGGTCTTAAACAACCATCAGAAATAGGAAGCTAGGAGATTTGGGCTAGAGTGCCCGATAGGAAAGTGACACGGAAGCGAGGTAGAACACGCCCTTATTTACTACCGGGGGCCCAGTACCCGGGGTCCGACGGCTTAATGAGCCCATCAGATCAGATCAGATCATATGTAGGGGATTTTAGGAAGGGAATGTCTGACCCCAGGTCTTAAACAACCCTCAGAAATAGGAAGCTGGGAGATTTGGGCTGGAGTGCCAGATAGGAAAGTGACACGGAAGCGAGGTAGAAGACGCCCTTATTTACAACCGGGGGCCATTACCCGGGGTCCGACGGCTTAATGAGCCCATCAGATCAGATCAGATCATATGTAGGGGATTTTAGGAAGGGAGTGTCTTACCCCAGGTCTTAAACAACCCTCAGAAATAGGAAGCTGGGAGATTTGGGCTGGAGTGCCAGATAGGAAAGTGACACGGAAGCGAGGTAGAAGACGCCCTTATTTACTACAGGGGGACCAGTACCCGGGGTCCGACGGCTTAATGTGCCCATCAGATCAGATCAGATCATATGTAGAGGATTTTAAGAAGGGAGTGTCTGAGCCCAGGTCTTAAACAACCCTCAGAAATAGGAAGCTGGGAGATTTGGGCTGGAGTGCCAGATAGGAAAGTGACACGGAAGCGAGGTAGAAGACGCCCTTATTTACTACCGGGGGACCAGTACCCGGGGTCCGACGGCTTAATGTGCCCATCAGATCAGATCAGATCATATGTAGATGATTTTAGGAAGGGAGTGTCTGAGCCCAGGTCTTAAACAACCTTCAGAAATAGGAAGCTAGGAGATTTGGTCTAGAGTGCCCGATAGGAAAGTGACACGAAAGCGAGGTAGAAGACGCCCTTATTTACAACCGGGGGCCATTACCCGGGGTCCGACGGCTTAATGAGCCCATCAGATCAGATCAGATCATATGTAGGGGATTTTAGGAAGGGAGTGTCTTACCCCAGGTCTTAAACAACCCTCAGAAATAGGAAGCTGGGAGATTTGGGCTGGAGTGCCAGATAGGAAAGTGACACGGAAGCGAGGTAGAAGACGCCCTTATTTACTACCGGGGGACCAGTACCCGGGGTCCGACGGCTTAATGTGCCCATCAGGTCAGATCAGATCATATGTAGGGGATTTTAGGAAGGGAATGTCTGACCCCAGGTCTTAAACAACCCTCAGAAATAGGAAGCTGGGAGATTTGGGCTGGAGTGCCAGATAGGAAAGTGACACGGAAGCGAGGTAGAAGACGCCGTTATTTACTACCGGGGGACCAGTACCCGGGGTCCGACGGCTTAATGTGCCCATCAGATCAGATCAGATCATACGTAGGGGATTTTAGGAAGGGAATGTCTGACCCCAGGTCTTAAACAACCATCAGAAATAGGAAGCTAGGAGATTTGGGCTAGAGTGCCCGATAGGAAAGTGACACGGAAGCGAGGTAGAAGATGCCCTTATTTACTACCGGGGGCCATTACCCGGGGTCCGACGGCTTAATGTGCCCATCAGATCAGATCAGATCATATGTAGGGGATTTGAGGAAGGGAATGTCTGACCCCAGGTCTTAAACAACCCTTAGAAATAGGAAGCTAGGAGGTTTGGGCTAGAGTGCCCGATAGGAAAGTGACACGGAAGCGAGGTAGAAGCGCCCTTATTTACTACCGGGGGCCAGTACCCGGGGTCCGATGGCTTAATGTGTCCATCAGATCAGATCAGATCATATGTAGGGGATTTTAGGAAGGGAATGTCTGACCCCAGGTCTTAAACAACCCTTAGAAATAGGAAGCTAGGAGGTTTGGGCTAGAGTGTCCGATAGGAAAGTGACACGGAAGCGAGGTAGAAGACGCCCTTATTTACTACCGGGGGGCCAGTACCCGGGGTCCGATGGCCTAATGTGCCCATCAGATCAGATCAGATCAGATCATATGTAGGGGATTTTAGGAAGGGAATGTCTGACCCCAGGTCTTAAACAACCCTTACAAATAGGAAGCTACTAGGTTTGGGCTAGAGTGCCCGATAGGAAAGTGACACGGAAGCGAGGTAGAAGCGCCCTTATTTACTACCGGGGGCCAGTACCCGGGGTCCGATGGCTTAATGTGCCCATCAGATCAGATCAGATCATATGTAGGGGATTTTAGGAAGGAAATGTCTGACCCCAGGTCTTAAACAACCCTTAGAAATAGGAAGCTAGGAGGTTTGGGCTAGAGTGCCCGATAGGAAAGTGACACGGAAGCGAGGTAGAAGCGCCCTTATTTACTACCGGGGGGCCAGTACCCGGTGTCCGATGGCTTAATGTGCCCATCAGATCAGATCAGATCATATGTAGGGGATTTTAGGAAGGGAATGTCTGACCCCAGGTCTTTAACAACCCTTAGAAATAGGAAGCTAGGAGATTTGGGCTAGAGTGCCCAATAAGAAAGTGACACGGAAGCGAGGTAGAAGACGCCCTTATTTACTACCAGGTGGACCAGTACCCGGGGTCCAACGGCTTAATGTGCCCATCAGATCAGATCAGATCATATGTAGGGGATTTTAGGAAGGGAATGTCTGACCCCAGGTCTTTAACAACCCTTAGAAATAGGAAGCTAGGAGGTTTGGGCTAGAGTGCCCGATAGGTAAGTGACACGGAAGCGAGGTAGAAGACGCCCTTATTTACTATCGGGGGGCCAGTAACCGGGGTCCAACGGCTTAATGTGCCCATCAGATCAGATCAGATCATATGTAGATGATTTTAGGAAGGGAGTGTCTTACTGCAGGTCTTAAATAACCCTCAGAAATAGGAAGCTAGGAGATTTGGGCTAGAGTGCCCGATAGGAAAGTGACACGGAAGCGAGGTAGAAGACGCCCTTATTTACAACCGGGGGCCATTACCCGGGGTCCGACGGCTTAATGAGCCCATCAGATCAGATCAGATCATATGTAGGGGATTTTAGGAAGGGAATGTCTGACCCCAGGTCTTAAACAACCCTCAGAAATAGGAAGCTGGGAGATTTGGGCTGGAGTGCCAGATAGGAAAGTGACACGGAAGCGAGGTAGAAGACGCCCTTATTTACAACCGGGGGCCATTACCCGGGGTCCGACGGCTTAATGAGCCCATCAGATCAGATCAGATCATATGTAGGGGATTTTAGGAAGGGAATGTCTGACCCCAGGTCTTAAACAACCCTCAGAAATAGGAAGCTGGGAGATTTGGGCTGGAGTGCCAGATAGGAAAGTGACACGGAAGCGAGGTAGAAGACGCCCTTATTTACTACAGGGGGACCAGTACCCGGGGTCCGACGGCTTAATGTGCCCATCAGATCAGATCAGATCATATGTAGAGGATTTTAAGAAGGGAGTGTCTGAGCCCAGGTCTTAAACAACCCTCAGAAATAGGAAGCTGGGAGATTTGGGCTGGAGTGCCAGATAGGAAAGTGACACGGAAGCGAGGTAGAAGACGCCCTTATTTACTACCGGGGGACCAGTACCCGGGGTTCGACGGCTTAATGTGCCCATCAGATCAGATCAGATCATATGTAGAGGATTTTAGGAAGGGAGTGTCTGAGCCCAGGTCTTAAACAACCTTCAGAAATAGGAAGCTAGGAGATTTGGGCTAGAGTGCCCGATAGGAAAGTGACACGGAAGCGAGGTAGAAGACGCCCTTATTTACAACCGGGGGCCATTACCCGGGGTCCGACGGCTTAATGAGCCCATCAGATCAGATCAGATCATATGTAGGGGATTTTAGGAAGGGAGTGTCTTACCCCAGGTCTTAAACAACCCTCAGAAATAGGAAGCTGGGAGATTTGGGCTGGAGTGCCAGATAGGAAAGTGACACGGAAGCGAGGTAGAAGACGCCCTTATTTACTACCGGGGGACCAGTACCCGGGGTCCGACGGCTTAATGTGCCCATCAGGTCAGATCAGATCATATGTAGGGGATTTTAGGAAGGGAATGTCTGACCCCAGGTCTTAAACAACCCTCAGAAATAGGAAGCTGGGAGATTTGGGCTGGAGTGCCAGATAGGAAAGTGACACGGAAGCGAGGTAGAAGACACCGTTATTTACTACCGGGGGACCAGTACCCGGGGTCCGACGGCTTAATGTGCCCATCAGATCAGATCAGATCATATGTAGAGGATTTTAGGAAGGGAGTGTCTGAGCCCAGATCTTAAACAACCTTCAGAACTAGGAAGCTAGGAGATTTGGGCTAGAGTGCCCGATAGGAAAGTGACACGGAAGCGAGGTAGAAGACGCCCTTATTTACAACCGGGGGCCATTACCCGGGGTCCGACGGCTTAATGAGCCCATCAGATCAGATCAGATCATATCTAGGGGATTTTAGGAAGGGAATGTCTGACCCCAGGTCTTAAACAACCTTCAGAAATAGGAAGCTGGGAGATTTGGGCTGGAGTGCCAGATAGGAAAGTGACACGGAAGCGAGGTAGAAGACGCCCTTATTTACTACCGGGGGACCAGTACCCGGGGTCCGACGGCTTAATGAGCCCATCAGATCAGATCATATGTAGGGGATTTTAGGAAGGGAATGTCTGACCCCAGGTCTTAAACAACCCTTAGAAATAGGAAGCTAGGAGGTTTGGGCTAGAGTGCCCGATAGGAAAGTGACACGGAAGCGAGGTAGAAGACGCCCTTATTTACTACCGGGGGCCAGTACCCGGGGTCCGATGGCCTAATGTGCCCATCAGATCAGATCAGATCAGATCATATGTAGGGGATTTTAGGAAGGGAATGTCTGACCCCAGGTCTTAAACAACCCTTCGAAATAGGAAGCTACTAGGTTTGGGCTAGAGTGCCCGATAGGAAAGTGACACGGAAGCGAGGTAGAAGCGCCCTTATTTATTACCGGGGGCCAGTTCCCGGGGTCCGATGGCTTAATGTGCCCATCAGATCAGATCAGATCATATGTAGGGGATTTTAGGAAGGAAATGTCTGACCCCAGGTCTTAAACAACCCTTAGAAATAGGAATCTAGGAGGTTTGGGCTAGAGTGCCCGATAGGAAAGTGACACGGAAGCGAGGTAGAAGCGCCCTTATTTACTACCGGGGGCCAGTACCCGGTGTCCGATGGCTTAATGTGCCCATCAGATCAGATCAGATCATATGTAGGGGATTTTAGGAAGGGAATGTCTGACCCCAGGTCTTAAACAACCATCAGAAATAGGAAGCTAGGAGATTTGGGCTAGAGTGCCCAATAAGAAAGTGACACGGAAGCGATTTAGAAGACGCCCTTACTTACTACCAGGTGGACCAGTACCCGGGGTCCAACGGCCTAATGTGCCCATCAGATCAGATCCGATCATATGTAGGGGATTTTAGGAAGGGAATGTCTGACCCCAGGTCTTAAACAACCATCAGAAATAGGAAGCTAGGAGATTTGGGCTAGAGTGCCCGATAGGTAAGTGACACGGAAGCGAGGTAGAAGACGCCCTTATTTACTATCGGGGGGCCAGTAACCGGGGTCCAACGGCTTAATGTGCCCATCAGATCAGATCAGATCATATGTAGATGATTTTAGGAAGGGAGTGTCTTACTGCAGGTCTTAAACAACCCTCAGAAATAGGAAGCTAGGAGATTTGGGCTAGAGTGCCCGATATTAAAGTGACACGGAAGCGAGGTAGAAGACGCCCTTATTTACAACCGGGGGCCATTACCCGGGGTCCGACGGCTTAATGAGCCCATCAGATCAGATCAGATCATATCTAGGGGATTTTAGGAAGGGAATGTCTGACCCCAGGTCTTAAACAACCTTCAGAAATAGGAAGCTGGGAGATTTGGGCTGGAGTGCCAGATAGGAAAGTGACACGGAAGCGAGGTAGAAGACGCCCTTATTTACTACCGGGGGACCAGTACCCGGGGTCCGACGGCTTAATGTGCCCATCAGGTCAGATCAGATCATATGTAGGGGATTTTAGGAAGGGAATGTCTGACCCCAGGTCTTAAACAACCATCAGAAATAGGAAGCTAGGAGATTTGGGCTAGAGTGCCCGATAGGAAAGTGACACGGAAGCGAGGTAGAACACGCCCTTATTTACTACCGGGGGCCCAGTACCCGGGGTCCGACGGCTTAATGAGCCCATCAGATCAGATCAGATCATATGTAGGGGATTTTAGGAAGGGAATGTCTGACCCCAGGTCTTAAACAACCCTCAGAAATAGGAAGCTGGGAGATTTGGGCTGGAGTGCCAGATAGGAAAGTGACACGGAAGCGAGGTAGAAGACGCCCTTATTTACAACCGGGGGCCATTACCCGGGGTCCGACGGCTTAATGAGCCCATCAGATCAGATCAGATCATATGTAGGGGATTTTAGGAAGGGAGTGTCTTACCCCAGGTCTTAAACAACCCTCAGAAATAGGAAGCTGGGAGATTTGGGCTGGAGTGCCAGATAGGAAAGTGACACGGAAGCGAGGTAGAAGACGCCCTTATTTACTACAGGGGGACCAGTACCCGGGGTCCGACGGCTTAATGTGCCCATCAGATCAGATCAGATCATATGTAGAGGATTTTAAGAAGGGAGTGTCTGAGCCCAGGTCTTAAACAACCCTCAGAAATAGGAAGCTGGGAGATTTGGGCTGGAGTGCCAGATAGGAAAGTGACACGGAAGCGAGGTAGAAGACGCCCTTATTTACTACCGGGGGACCAGTACCCGGGGTCCGACGGCTTAATGTGCCCATCAGATCAGATCAGATCATATGTAGATGATTTTAGGAAGGGAGTGTCTGAGCCCAGGTCTTAAACAACCTTCAGAAATAGGAAGCTAGGAGATTTGGTCTAGAGTGCCCGATAGGAAAGTGACACGAAAGCGAGGTAGAAGACGCCCTTATTTACAACCGGGGGCCATTACCCGGGGTCCGACGGCTTAATGAGCCCATCAGATCAGATCAGATCATATGTAGGGGATTTTAGGAAGGGAGTGTCTTACCCCAGGTCTTAAACAACCCTCAGAAATAGGAAGCTGGGAGATTTGGGCTGGAGTGCCAGATAGGAAAGTGACACGGAAGCGAGGTAGAAGACGCCCTTATTTACTACCGGGGGACCAGTACCCGGGGTCCGACGGCTTAATGTGCCCATCAGGTCAGATCAGATCATATGTAGGGGATTTTAGGAAGGGAATGTCTGACCCCAGGTCTTAAACAACCCTCAGAAATAGGAAGCTGGGAGATTTGGGCTGGAGTGCCAGATAGGAAAGTGACACGGAAGCGAGGTAGAAGACGCCGTTATTTACTACCGGGGGACCAGTACCCGGGGTCCGACGGCTTAATGTGCCCATCAGATCAGATCAGATCATACGTAGGGGATTTTAGGAAGGGAATGTCTGACCCCAGGTCTTAAACAACCATCAGAAATAGGAAGCTAGGAGATTTGGGCTAGAGTGCCCGATAGGAAAGTGACACGGAAGCGAGGTAGAAGATGCCCTTATTTACTACCGGGGGCCATTACCCGGGGTCCGACGGCTTAATGTGCCCATCAGATCAGATCAGATCATATGTAGGGGATTTGAGGAAGGGAATGTCTGACCCCAGGTCTTAAACAACCCTTAGAAATAGGAAGCTAGGAGGTTTGGGCTAGAGTGCCCGATAGGAAAGTGACACGGAAGCGAGGTAGAAGCGCCCTTATTTACTACCGGGGGCCAGTACCCGGGGTCCGATGGCTTAATGTGTCCATCAGATCAGATCAGATCATATGTAGGGGATTTTAGGAAGGGAATGTCTGACCCCAGGTCTTAAACAACCCTTAGAAATAGGAAGCTAGGAGGTTTGGGCTAGAGTGTCCGATAGGAAAGTGACACGGAAGCGAGGTAGAAGACGCCCTTATTTACTACCGGGGGGCCAGTACCCGGGGTCCGATGGCCTAATGTGCCCATCAGATCAGATCAGATCAGATCATATGTAGGGGATTTTAGGAAGGGAATGTCTGACCATAGGAAGCTACTAGGTTTGGGCTAGAGTGCCCGATAGGAAAGTGACACGGAAGCGAGGTAGAAGCGCCCTTATTTACTACCGGGGGGCCAGTACCCGGTGTCCGATGGCTTAATGTGCCCATCAGATCAGATCAGATCATATGTAGGGGATTTTAGGAAGGGAATGTCTGACCCCAGGTCTTTAACAACCCTTAGAAATAGGAAGCTAGGAGATTTGGGCTAGAGTGCCCAATAAGAAAGTGACACGGAAGCGAGGTAGAAGACGCCCTTATTTACTACCAGGTGGACCAGTACCCGGGGTCCAACGGCTTAATGTGCCCATCAGATCAGATCAGATCATATGTAGGGGATTTTAGGAAGGGAATGTCTGACCCCAGGTCTTTAACAACCCTTAGAAATAGGAAGCTAGGAGGTTTGGGCTAGAGTGCCCGATAGGTAAGTGACACGGAAGCGAGGTAGAAGACGCCCTTATTTACTATCGGGGGGCCAGTAACCGGGGTCCAACGGCTTAATGTGCCCATCAGATCAGATCAGATCATATGTAGATGATTTTAGGAAGGGAGTGTCTTACTGCAGGTCTTAAATAACCCTCAGAAATAGGAAGCTAGGAGATTTGGGCTAGAGTGCCCGATAGGAAAGTGACACGGAAGCGAGGTAGAAGACGCCCTTATTTACAACCGGGGGGCCATTACCCGGGGTCCGACGGCTTAATGAGCCCATCAGATCAGATCAGATCATATGTAGGGGATTTTAGGAAGGGAATGTCTGACCCCAGGTCTTAAACAACCCTCAGAAATAGGAAGCTGGGAGATTTGGGCTGGAGTGCCAGATAGGAAAGTGACACGGAAGCGAGGTAGAAGACGCCCTTATTTACAACCGGGGGCCATTACCCGGGGTCCGACGGCTTAATGAGCCCATCAGATCAGATCAGATCATATGTAGGGGATTTTAGGAAGGGAATGTCTGACCCCAGGTCTTAAACAACCCTCAGAAATAGGAAGCTGGGAGATTTGGGCTGGAGTGCCAGATAGGAAAGTGACACGGAAGCGAGGTAGAAGACGCCCTTATTTACTACAGGGGGACCAGTACCCGGGGTCCGACGGCTTAATGTGCCCATCAGATCAGATCAGATCATATGTAGAGGATTTTAAGAAGGGTGTGTCTGAGCCCAGGTCTTAAACAACCCTCAGAAATAGGAAGCTGGGAGATTTGGGCTGGAGTGCCAGATAGGAAAGTGACACGGAAGCGAGGTAGAAGACGCCCTTATTTACTACCGGGGGACCAGTACCCGGGGTTCGACGGCTTAATGTGCCCATCAGATCAGATCAGATCATATGTAGAGGATTTTAGGAAGGGAGTGTCTGAGCCCAGGTCTTAAACAACCTTCAGAAATAGGAAGCTAGGAGATTTGGGCTAGAGTGCCCGATAGGAAAGTGACACGGAAGCGAGGTAGAAGACGCCCTTATTTACAACCGGGGGCCATTACCCGGGGTCCGACGGCTTAATGAGCCCATCAGATCAGATCAGATCATATGTAGGGGATTTTAGGAAGGGAGTGTCTTACCCCAGGTCTTAAACAACCCTCAGAAATAGGAAGCTGGGAGATTTGGGCTGGAGTGCCAGATAGGAAAGTGACACGGAAGCGAGGTAGAAGACGCCCTTATTTACTACCGGGGGACCAGTACCCGGGGTCCGACGGCTTAATGTGCCCATCAGGTCAGATCAGATCATATGTAGGGGATTTTAGGAAGGGAATGTCTGACCCCAGGTCTTAAACAACCCTCAGAAATAGGAAGCTATGAGATTTGGGCTGGAGTGCCAGATAGGAAAGTGACACGGAAGCGAGGTAGAAGACACCGTTATTTACTACCGGGGGACCAGTACCCGGGGTCCGACGGCTTAATGTGCCCATCAGATCAGATCAGATCATATGTAGAGGATTTTAGGAAGGGAGTGTCTGAGCCCAGATCTTAAACAACCTTCAGAAATAGGAAGCTAGGAGATTTGGGCTAGAGTGCCCGATAGGAAAGTGACACGGAAGCGAGGTAGAAGACGCCCTTATTTACAACCGGGGGCCATTACCCGGGGTCCGACGGCTTAATGAGCCCATCAGATCAGATCAGATCATATCTAGGGGATTTTAGGAAGGGAATGTCTGACCCCAGGTCTTAAACAACCTTCAGAAATAGGAAGCTGGGAGATTTGGGCTGGAGTGCCAGATAGGAAAGTGACACGGAAGCGAGGTAGAAGACGCCCTTATTTACTACCGGGGGACCAGTACCCGGGGTCCGACGGCTTAATGAGCCCATCAGATCAGATCATATGTAGATGATTTTAGGAAGGGAGTGTCTTACCCCAGGTCTTAAACAACCATCAGAAATAGGAAGCTGGGAGATTTGGGCTGGAGTGCCAGATAGGAAAGTGACACGGAAGCGAGGTAGAAGACGCCCTTATTTACAACCGGGGGCCATTACCCGGGGTCCGACGGCTTAATGAGCATATCAGATCAGATCAGATCATATGTAGGGGATTTTAGGAAGGGAGTGTCTTACCCCAGGTCTTAAACAACCCTCAGAAATAGGAAGCTGGGAGATTTGGGCTGGAGTGCCAGATAGGAAAGTGACACGGAAGCGAGGTAGAAGACGCCCTTATTTACTACAGGGGGACCAGTACCCGGGGTCCGACGGCTTAATGTGCCCATCAGATCAGATCAGATCATATGTAGAGGATTTTAAGAAGGGAGTGTCTGAGCCCAGGTCTTAAACAACCCTCAGAAATAGGAAGCTAGGAGATTTGGGCTAGAGTGCCCGATATTAAAGTGACACGGAAGCGAGGTAGAAGACGCCCTTATTTACAACCGGGGGCCATTACCCGGGGTCCGACGGCTTAATGAGCCCATCAGATCAGATCAGATCATATCTAGGGGATTTTAGGAAGGGAATGTCTGACCCCCGGTCTTAAACAACCTTCAGAAATAGGAAGCTGGGAGATTTGGGCTGGAGTGCCAGATAGGAAAGTGACACGGAAGCGAGGTAGAAGACGCCCTTATTTACAACCGGGGGGCCATTACCCGGGGTCCGACGGCTTAATGAGCCCATCAGATCAGATCAGATCATATGTAGGGGATTTTAGGAAGGGAGTGTCTTACCCCAGGTCTTAAACAACCCTCAGAAATAGGAAGCTGGGAGATTTGGGCTGGAGTGCCAGATAGGAAAGTGACACGGAAGCGAGGTAGAAGACGCCCTTATTTACTACAGGGGGACCAGTACCCGGGGTCCGACGGCTTAATGTGCCCATCAGATCAGATCAGATCATATGTAGAGGATTTTAAGAAGGGAGTGTCTGAGCCCAGGTCTTAAACAACCCTCAGAAATAGGAAGCTGGGAGATTTGGGCTGGAGTGCCAGATAGGAAAGTGACACGGAAGCGAGGTAGAAGACGCCCTTATTTACTACCGGGGGACCAGTACCCGCGGTTCGACGGCTTAATGTGCCCATCAGATCAGATCAGATCATATGTAGAGGATTTTAGGAAGGGAGTGTCTGAGCCCAGGTCTTAAACAACCTTCAGAAATAGGAAGCTAGGAGATTTGGGCTAGAGTGCCCGATAGGAAAGTGACACGGAAGCGAGGTAGAAGACGCCCTTATTTACAACCGGGGGGCCATTACCCGGGGTCCGACGGCTTAATGAGCCCATCAGATCAGATCAGATCATATGTAGGGGATTTTAGGAAGGGAGTGTCTTACCCCAGGTCTTAAACAACCCTCAGAAATAGGAAGCTGGGAGATTTGGGCTGGAGTGCCAGATAGGAAAGTGACACGGAAGCGAGGTAGAAGACGCCCTTATTTACTACCGGGGGACCAGTACCCGGGGTCCGACGGCTTAATGTGCCCATCAGGTCAGATCAGATCATATGTAGGGGATTTTAGGAAGGGAATGTCTGACCCCAGGTCTTAAACAACCCTCAGAAATAGGAAGCTAGGAGATTTGGGCTAGAGTGCCCGATAGGAAAGTGACACGAAAGCGAGGTAGAAGACGCCCTTATTTACAACCGGGGGCCATTACCCGGGGTCCGACGGCTTAATGAGCCCATCAGATCAGATCAGATCATATCTAGGGGATTTTAGGAAGGGAATGTCTGACCCCAGGTCTTAAACAACCCTCAGAAATAGGAAGCTGGGAGATTTGGGCTGGAGTGCCAGATAGGAAAGTGACACGGAAGCGAGGTAGAAGACACCGTTATTTACTACCGGGGGACCAGTACCCGGGGTCCGACGGCTTAATGTGCCCATCAGATCAGATCAGATCATATGTAGAGGATTTTAGGAAGGGAGTGTCTGAGCCCAGGTCTTAAACAACCTTCAGAAATAGGAAGCTAGGAGATTTGGGCTAGAGTGCCCGATAGGAAAGTGACACGGAAGCGAGGTAGAAGACGCCCTTATTTACAACCGGGGGCCATTACCCGGGGTCCGACGGCTTAACGTGCCCACAATGCTCAGATCAGATCAGATCATATGTAGGGGATTTTAGGAAGGGAGTGTCTTACCCCAGGTCTTAAACAACCCTCAGAAATAGGAAGCTGGGAGATTTGGGCTGGAGTGCCAGATAGGAAAGTGACACGGAAGCGAGGTAGAAGACGCCCTTATTTACTACCGGGGGACCAGTACCCGGGGTCCGACGGCTTAATGTGCCCATCAGGTCAGATCAGATCATATGTAGGGGATTTTAGGAAGGGAATGTCTGACCCCAGGTCTTAAACAACCCTCAGAAATAGGAAGCTGGGAGATTTGGGCTGGAGTGCCAGATAGGAAAGTGACACGGAAGCGAGGTAGAAGACGCCGTTATTTACTACCGGGGGACCAGTACCCGGGGTCCGACGGCTTAATGTGCCCATCAGATCAGATCAGAT
Source organism: Macrothele yani (assembly GCA_039090855.1). Lineage (NCBI taxonomy): Eukaryota > Metazoa > Arthropoda > Arachnida > Araneae > Macrothelidae > Macrothele > Macrothele yani. Next base: position 50,487,149 of record CM077004.1, read on the forward strand.
CATATGTAGAGGATTTTAGGAAGGGAGTGTCTGAGCCCAGGTCTTAAACAACCTTCAGAAATAGGAAGCTAGGAGATTTGGGCTAGAGTGCCCGATAGGAAAGTGACACGAAAGCGAGGTAGAAGACGCCCTTATTTACAACCGGGGGCCATTACCCGGGGTCCGACGGCTTAATGAGCCCATCAGATCAGATCAGATCATATCTAGGGGATTTTAGGAAGGGAATGTCTGACCCCAGGTCTTAAACAACCCTCAGAAATAGGAAGCTGGGAGATTTGGGCTGGAGTGCCAGATAGGAAAGTGACACGGAAGCGAGGTAGAAGACACCGTTATTTACTACCGGGGGACCAGTACCCGGGGTCCGACGGCTTAATGTGCCCATCAGATCAGATCAGATCATATGTAGAGGATTTTAGGAAGGGAGTGTCTGAGCCCAGGTCTTAAACAACCTTCAGAAATAGGAAGCTAGGAGATTTGGGCTAGAGTGCCCGATAGGAAAGTGACACGGAAGCGAGGTAGAAGACGCCCTTATTTACAACCGGGGCCATTACCCGGGGTCCGACGGCTTAATGAGCCCATCAGATCAGATCAGATCATATCTAGGGGATTTTAGGAAGGGAATGTCTGACCCCAGGTCTTAAACAACCTTCAGAAATAGGAAGCTGGGAGATTTGGGCTGGAGTGCCAGATAGGAAAGTGACACGGAAGCGAGGTAGAAGACGCCCTTATTTACTACCGGGGGACCAGTACCCGGGGTCCGACGGCTTAATGAGCCCATCAGATCAGATCATATGTAGATGATTTTAGGAAGGGAGTGTCTTACCCCAGGTCTTAAACAACCATCAGAAATAGGAAGCTGGGAGATTTGGGCTGGAGTGCCAGATAGGAAAGTGACACGGAAGCGAGGTAGAAGACGCCCTTATTTACAACCGGGGGCCATTACCCGGGGTCCGACGGCTTAATGAGCATATCAGATCAGATCAGATCATATGTAGGGGATTTTAGGAAGGGAGTGTCTTACCCCAGGTCTTAAACAACCCTCAGAAATAGGAAGCTGGGAGATTTGGGCTGGAGTGCCAGATAGGAAAGTGACACGGAAGCGAGGTAGAAGACGCCCTTATTTACTACAGGGGGACCAGTACCCGGGGTCCGACGGCTTAATGTGCCCATCAGATCAGATCAGATCATATGTAGAGGATTTTAAGAAGGGAGTGTCTGAGCCCAGGTCTTAAACAACCCTCAGAAATAGGAAGCTAGGAGATTTGGGCTAGAGTGCCCGATATTAAAGTGACACGGAAGCGAGGTAGAAGACGCCCTTATTTACAACCGGGGGCCATTACCCGGGGTCCGACGGCTTAATGAGCCCATCAGATCAGATCAGATCATATCTAGGGGATTTTAGGAAGGGAATGTCTGACCCCCGGTCTTAAACAACCTTCAGAAATAGGAAGCTGGGAGATTTGGGCTGGAGTGCCAGATAGGAAAGTGACACGGAAGCGAGGTAGAAGACGCCCTTATTTACTACCGGGGGACCAGTACCCGGGGTCCGACGGCTTAATGTGCCCATCAGGTCAGATCAGATCATATGTAGGGGATTTTAGGAAGGGAATGTCTGACCCCAGGTCTTAAACAACCCTCAGAAATAGGAAGCTGGGAGATTTGGGCTGGAGTGCCAGATAGGAAAGTGACACGGAAGCGAGGTAGAAGACACCGTTATTTACTACCGGGGGACCAGTACCCGGGGTCCGACGGCTTAATGTGCCCATCAGATCAGATCAGATCATATGTAGAGGATTTTAGGAAGGGAGTGTCTGAGCCCAGATCTTAAACAACCTTCAGAAATAGGAAGCTAGGAGATTTGGGCTAGAGTGCCCGATAGGAAAGTGACACGGAAGCGAGGTAGAAGACGCCCTTATTTACAACCGGGGGCCATTACCCGGGGTCCGACGGCTTAATGAGCCCATCAGATCAGATCAGATCATATCTAGGGGATTTTAGGAAGGGAATGTCTGACCCCAGGTCTTAAACAACCTTCAGAAATAGGAAGCTGGGAGATTTGGGCTGGAGTGCCAGATAGGAAAGTGACACGGAAGCGAGGTAGAAGACGCCCTTATTTACTACCGGGGGACCAGTACCCGGGGTCCGACGGCTTAATGAGCCCATCAGATCAGATCATATGTAGATGATTTTAGGAAGGGAGTGTCTTACCCCAGGTCTTAAACAACCATCAGAAATAGGAAGCTGGGAGATTTGGGCTGGAGTGCCAGATAGGAAAGTGACACGGAAGCGAGGTAGAAGACGCCCTTATTTACAACCGGGGGCCATTACCCGGGGTCCGACGGCTTAATGAGCATATCAGATCAGATCAGATCATATGTAGGGGATTTTAGGAAGGGAGTGTCTTACCCCAGGTCTTAAACAACCCTCAGAAATAGGAAGCTGGGAGATTTGGGCTGGAGTGCCAGATAGGAAAGTGACACGGAAGCGAGGTAGAAGACGCCCTTATTTACTACAGGGGGACCAGTACCCGGGGTCCGACGGCTTAATGTGCCCATCAGATCAGATCAGATCATATGTAGAGGATTTTAAGAAGGGAGTGTCTGAGCCCAGGTCTTAAACAACCCTCAGAAATAGGAAGCTAGGAGATTTGGGCTAGAGTGCCCGATATTAAAGTGACACGGAAGCGAGGTAGAAGACGCCCTTATTTACAACCGGGGGCCATTACCCGGGGTCCGACGGCTTAATGAGCCCATCAGATCAGATCAGATCATATCTAGGGGATTTTAGGAAGGGAATGTCTGACCCCCAGGTCTTAAACAACCTTCAGAAATAGGAAGCTGGGAGATTTGGGCTGGAGTGCCAGATAGGAAAGTGACACGGAAGCGAGGTAGAAGACGCCCTTATTTACAACCGGGGGCCATTACCCGGGGTCCGACGGCTTAATGAGCCCATCAGATCAGATCAGATCATATGTAGGGGATTTTAGGAAGGGAGTGTCTTACCCCAGGTCTTAAACAACCCTCAGAAATAGGAAGCTGGGAGATTTGGGCTGGAGTGCCAGATAGGAAAGTGACACGGAAGCGAGGTAGAAGACGCCCTTATTTACTACAGGGGGACCAGTACCCGGGGTCCGACGGCTTAATGTGCCCATCAGATCAGATCAGATCATATGTAGAGGATTTTAAGAAGGGAGTGTCTGAGCCCAGGTCTTAAACAACCCTCAGAAATAGGAAGCTGGGAGATTTGGGCTGGAGTGCCAGATAGGAAAGTGACACGGAAGCGAGGTAGAAGACGCCCTTATTTACTACCGGGGGACCAGTACCCGCGGTTCGACGGCTTAATGTGCCCATCAGATCAGATCAGATCATATGTAGAGGATTTTAGGAAGGGAGTGTCTGAGCCCAGGTCTTAAACAACCTTCAGAAATAGGAAGCTAGGAGATTTGGGCTAGAGTGCCCGATAGGAAAGTGACACGGAAGCGAGGTAGAAGACGCCCTTATTTACAACCGGGGGCCATTACCCGGGGTCCGACGGCTTAATGAGCCCATCAGATCAGATCAGATCATATGTAGGGGATTTTAGGAAGGGAGTGTCTTACCCCAGGTCTTAAACAACCCTCAGAAATAGGAAGCTGGGAGATTTGGGCTGGAGTGCCAGATAGGAAAGTGACACGGAAGCGAGGTAGAAGACGCCCTTATTTACTACCGGGGGACCAGTACCCGGGGTCCGACGGCTTAATGTGCCCATCAGGTCAGATCAGATCATATGTAGGGGATTTTAGGAAGGGAATGTCTGACCCCAGGTCTTAAACAACCCTCAGAAATAGGAAGCTAGGAGATTTGGGCTAGAGTGCCCGATAGGAAAGTGACACGAAAGCGAGGTAGAAGACGCCCTTATTTACAACCGGGGGCCATTACCCGGGGTCCGACGGCTTAATGAGCCCATCAGATCAGATCAGATCATATCTAGGGGATTTTAGGAAGGGAATGTCTGACCCCAGGTCTTAAACAACCCTCAGAAATAGGAAGCTGGGAGATTTGGGCTGGAGTGCCAGATAGGAAAGTGACACGGAAGCGAGGTAGAAGACACCGTTATTTACTACCGGGGGACCAGTACCCGGGGTCCGACGGCTTAATGTGCCCATCAGATCAGATCAGATCATATGTAGAGGATTTTAGGAAGGGAGTGTCTGAGCCCAGGTCTTAAACAACCTTCAGAAATAGGAAGCTAGGAGATTTGGGCTAGAGAGCCCGATAGGAAAGTGACACGGAAGCGAGGTAGAAGACGCCCTTATTTACAACCGGGGGCCATTACCCGGGGTCCGACGGCTTAATGAGCCCATCAGATCAGATCAGATCATATGTAGGGGATTTTAGGAAGGGAGTGTCTTACCCCAGGTCTTAAACAACCCTCAGAAATAGGAAGCTGGGAGATTTGGGCTGGAGTGCCAGATAGGAAAGTGACACGGAAGCGAGGTAGAAGACGCCCTTATTTACTACCGGGGGACCAGTACCCGGGGTCCGACGGCTTAATGTGCCCATCAGGTCAGATCAGATCATATGTAGGGGATTTTAGGAAGGGAATGTCTGACCCCAGGTCTTAAACAACCCTCAGAAATAGGAAGCTGGGAGATTTGGGCTGGAGTGCCAGATAGGAAAGTGACACGGAAGCGAGGTAGAAGACGCCGTTATTTACTACCGGGGGACCAGTACCCGGGGTCCGACGGCTTAATGTGCCCATCAGATCAGATCAGATCATATGTAGAGGATTTTAGGAAGGGAGTGTCTGAGCCCAGGTCTTAAACAACCTTCAGAAATAGGAAGCTAGGAGATTTGGGCTAGAGTGCCCGATAGGAAAGTGACACGAAAGCGAGGTAGAAGACGCCCTTATTTACAACCGGGGGCCATTACCCGGGGTCCGACGGCTTAATGAGCCCATCAGATCAGATCAGATCATATCTAGGGGATTTTAGGAAGGGAATGTCTGACCCCAGGTCTTAAACAACCCTCAGAAATAGGAAGCTGGGAGATTTGGGCTGGAGTGCCAGATAGGAAAGTGACACGGAAGCGAGGTAGAAGACACCGTTATTTACTACCGGGGGACCAGTACCCGGGGTCCGACGGCTTAATGTGCCCATCAGATCAGATCAGATCATATGTAGAGGATTTTAGGAAGGGAGTGTCTGAGCCCAGGTCTTAAACAACCTTCAGAAATAGGAAGCTAGGAGATTTGGGCTAGAGTGCCCGATAGGAAAGTGACACGGAAGCGAGGTAGAAGACGCCCTTATTTACAACCGGGGGCCATTACCCGGGGTCCGACGGCTTAATGAGCCCATCAGATCAGATCAGATCATATCTAGGGGATTTTAGGAAGGGAATGTCTGACCCCAGGTCTTAAACAACCTTCAGAAATAGGAAGCTGGGAGATTTGGGCTGGAGTGCCAGATAGGAAAGTGACACGGAAGCGAGGTAGAAGACGCCCTTATTTACTACCGGGGGACCAGTACCCGGGGTCCGACGGCTTAATGAGCCCATCAGATCAGATCATATGTAGATGATTTTAGGAAGGGAGTGTCTTACCCCAGGTCTTAAACAACCATCAGAAATAGGAAGCTGGGAGATTTGGGCTGGAGTGCCAGATAGGAAAGTGACACGGAAGCGAGGTAGAAGACGCCCTTATTTACAACCGGGGGGCCATTACCCGGGGTCCGACGGCTTAATGAGCATATCAGATCAGATCAGATCATATGTAGGGGATTTTAGGAAGGGAGTGTCTTACCCCAGGTCTTAAACAACCCTCAGAAATAGGAAGCTGGGAGATTTGGGCTGGAGTGCCAGATAGGAAAGTGACACGGAAGCGAGGTAGAAGACGCCCTTATTTACTACAGGGGACCAGTACCCGGGGTCCGACGGCTTAATGTGCCCATCAGATCAGATCAGATCATATGTAGAGGATTTTAAGAAGGGAGTGTCTGAGCCCAGGTCTTAAACAACCCTCAGAAATAGGAAGCTAGGAGATTTGGGCTAGAGTGCCCGATATTAAAGTGACACGGAAGCGAGGTAGAAGACGCCCTTATTTACAACCGGGGGCCATTACCCGGGGTCCGACGGCTTAATGAGCCCATCAGATCAGATCAGATCATATCTAGGGGATTTTAGGAAGGGAATGTCTGACCCCCGGTCTTAAACAACCTTCAGAAATAGGAAGCTGGGAGATTTGGGCTGGAGTGCCAGATAGGAAAGTGACACGGAAGCGAGGTAGAAGACGCCCTTATTTACAACCGGGGGCCATTACCCGGGGTCCGACGGCTTAATGAGCCCATCAGATCAGATCAGATCATATGTAGGGGATTTTAGGAAGGGAGTGTCTTACCCCAGGTCTTAAACAACCCTCAGAAATAGGAAGCTGGGAGATTTGGGCTGGAGTGCCAGATAGGAAAGTGACACGGAAGCGAGGTAGAAGACGCCCTTATTTACTACAGGGGGACCAGTACCCGGGGTCCGACGGCTTAATGTGCCCATCAGATCAGATCAGATCATATGTAGAGGATTTTAAGAAGGGAGTGTCTGAGCCCAGGTCTTAAACAACCCTCAGAAATAGGAAGCTGGGAGATTTGGGCTGGAGTGCCAGATAGGAAAGTGACACGGAAGCGAGGTAGAAGACGCCCTTATTTACTACCGGGGGACCAGTACCCGCGGTTCGACGGCTTAATGTGCCCATCAGATCAGATCAGATCATATGTAGAGGATTTTAGGAAGGGAGTGTCTGAGCCCAGGTCTTAAACAACCTTCAGAAATAGGAAGCTAGGAGATTTGGGCTAGAGTGCCCGATAGGAAAGTGACACGGAAGCGAGGTAGAAGACGCCCTTATTTACAACCGGGGGCCATTACCCGGGGTCCGACGGCTTAATGAGCCCATCAGATCAGATCAGATCATATGTATGGGATTTTAGGAAGGGAGTGTCTTACCCCAGGTCTTAAACAACCCTCAGAAATAGGAAGCTGGGAGATTTGGGCTGGAGTGCCAGATAGGAAAGTGACACGGAAGCGAGGTAGAAGACGCCCTTATTTACTACCGGGGGACCAGTACCCGGGGTCCGACGGCTTAATGTGCCCATCAGGTCAGATCAGATCATATGTAGGGGATTTTAGGAAGGGAATGTCTGACCCCAGGTCTTAAACAACCCTCAGAAATAGGAAGCTGGGAGATTTGGGCTGGAGTGCCAGATAGGAAAGTGACACGGAAGCGAGGTAGAAGACGCCGTTATTTACTACCGGGGGACCAGTACCCGGGGTCCGACGGCTTAATGTGCCCATCAGATCAGATCAGATCATATGTAGAGGATTTTAGGAAGGGAGTGTCTGAGCCCAGGTCTTAAACAACCTTCAGAAATAGGAAGCTAGGAGATTTGGGCTAGAGTGCCCGATAGGAAAGTGACACGAAAGCGAGGTAGAAGACGCCCTTATTTACAACCGGGGGCCATTACCCGGGGTCCGACGGCTTAATGAGCCCATCAGATCAGATCAGATCATATCTAGGGGATTTTAGGAAGGGAATGTCTGACCCCAGGTCTTAAACAACCTTCAGAAATAGGAAGCTGGGAGATTTGGGCTGGAGTGCCAGATAGGAAAGTGACACGGAAGCGAGGTAGAAGACGCCCTTATTTACTACCGGGGGACCAGTACCCGGGGTCCGACGGCTTAATGATCCCATCAGATCAGATCATATGTAGATGATTTTAGGAAGGGAGTGTCTTACCCCAGGTCTTAAACAACCATCAGAAATAGGAAGCTGGGAGATTTGGGCTGGAGTGCCAGATAGGAAAGTGACACGGAAGCGAGGTAGAAGACGCCCTTATTTACTACCGGGGGACCAGTACCCGGGGTCCGACGGCTTAATGTGCCCATCAGATCAGATCAGATCATACGTAGGGGATTTTAGGAAGGGAATGTCTGACCCCAGGTCTTAAACAACCATCAGAAATAGGAAGCTAGGAGATTTGGGCTAGAGTGCCCGATAGGAAAGTGACACGGAAGCGAGGTAGAAGACGCCCTTATTTACTACCGGGGGCCATTACCCGGGGTCCGACGGCTTAATGTGCCCATCAGATCAGATCAGATCATATGTAGGGGATTTTAGGAAGGGAATGTCTGACCCCAGGTCTTAAACAACCCTTAGAAATAGGAAGCTAGGAGGTTTGGGCTAGAGTGCCTGATAGGAAAGTGACACGGAAGCGAGGTAGAAGCGCCCTTATTTACTACCGGGGGCCAGTACCCGGGGTCCGATGGCTTAATGTGTCCATCAGATCAGATCAGATCATATGTAGGGGATTTTAGGAAGGGAATGTCTGACCCCAGGTCTTAAACAACCCTTAGAAATAGGAAGCTAGGAGGTTTGGGCTAGAGTGCCCGATAGGAAAGTGACACGGAAGCGAGGTAGAAGCGCCCTTATTTACTACCGGGGGCCAGTACCCGGGGTCCGATGGCCTAATGTGCCCATCAGATCAGATCAGATCAGATCATATGTAGGGGATTTTAGGAAGGGAATGTCTGACCCCAGGTCTTAAACAACCCTTACAAATAGGAAGCTACTAGGTTTGGGCTAGAGTGCCCGATAGGAAAGTGACACGGAAGCGAGGTAGAAGCGCCCTTATTTACTACCGGGGGCCAGTACCCGGGGTCCGATGGCTTAATGTGCCCATCAGATCAGATCAGATCATATGTAGGGGATTTTAGGAAGGAAATGTCTGACCCCAGGTCTTAAACAACCCTTAGAAATAGGAAGCTAGGAGGTTTGGGCTAGAGTGCCCGATAGGAAAGTGACACGGAAGCGAGGTAGAAGCGCCCTTATTTACTACCGGGGGCCAGTACCCGGTGTCCGATGGCTTAATGTGCCCATCAGATCAGATCAGATCATATGTAGGGGATTTTAGGAAGGGAATGTCTGACCCCAGGTCTTTAACAACCCTTAGAAATAGGAAGCTAGGAGATTTGGGCTAGAGTGCCCAATAAGAAAGTGACACGGAAGCGAGGTAGAAGACGCCCTTATTTACTACCAGGTGGACCAGTACCCGGGGTCCAACGGCTTAATGTGCCCATCAGATCAGATCAGATCATATGTAGGGGATTTTAGGAAGGGAATGTCTGACCCCAGGTCTTTAACAACCCTTAGAAATAGGAAGCTAGGAGGTTTGGGCTAGAGTGCCCGATAAGAAAGTGACACGGAAGCGAGGTAGAAGACGCCCTTATTTACTACCAGGTGGACCAGTACCCGGGGTCCAACGGCTTAATGTGCCCATCAGATCAGATCCGATCATATGTAGGGGATTTTAGGAAGGGAATGTCTGACCCCAGGTCTTAAACAACCCTCAGAAATAGGAAGCTGGGAGATTTGGGCTGGAGTGCCAGATAGGAAAGTGACACGGAAGCGAGGTAGAAGACGCCCTTATTTACTACAGGGGGACCAGTACCCCTGGTCCGACGGCTTAATGTGCCCATCAGATCAGATCAGATCATATGTAGAGGATTTTAAGAAGGGAGTGTCTGAGCCCAGGTCTTAAACAACCCTCAGAAATAGGAAGCTGGGAGATTTGGGCTGGAGTGCCAGATAGGAAAGTGACACGGAAGCGAGGTAGAAGACGCCCTTATTTACTACCGGGGGACCAGTACCCGCGGTTCGACGGCTTAATGTGCCCATCAGATCAGATCAGATCATATGTAGAGGATTTTAGGAAGGGAGTGTCTGAGCCCAGGTCTTAAACAACCTTCAGAAATAGGAAGCTAGGAGATTTGGGCTAGAGTGCCCGATAGGAAAGTGACACGGAAGCGAGGTAGAAGACGCCCTTATTTACAACCGGGGGCCATTACCCGGGGTCCGACGGCTTAATGAGCCCATCAGATCAGATCAGATCATATGTAGGGGATTTTAGGAAGGGAGTGTCTTACCCCAGGTCTTAAACAACCCTCAGAAATAGGAAGCTGGGAGATTTGGGCTGGAGTGCCAGATAGGAAAGTGACACGGAAGCGAGGTAGAAGACGCCCTTATTTACTACCGGGGGACCAGTACCCGGGGTCCGACGGCTTAATGTGCCCATCAGGTCAGATCAGATCATATGTAGGGGATTTTAGGAAGGGAATGTCTGACCCCAGGTCTTAAACAACCCTCAGAAATAGGAAGCTGGGAGATTTCGGCTGGAGTGCCAGATAGGAAAGTGACACGGAAGCGAGGTAGAAGACGCCGTTATTTACTACCGGGGGACCAGTACCCGGGGTCCGACGGCTTAATGTGCCCATCAGATCAGATCAGATCATATGTAGAGGATTTTAGGAAGGGAGTGTCTGAGCCCAGGTCTTAAACAACCTTCAGAAATAGGAAGCTAGGAGATTTGGGCTAGAGTGCCCGATAGGAAAGTGACACGAAAGCGAGGTAGAAGACGCCCTTATTTACAACCGGGGGCCATTACCCGGGGTCCGACGGCTTAATGAGCCCATCAGATCAGATCAGATCATATCTAGGGGATTTTAGGAAGGGAATGTCTGACCCCAGGTCTTAAACAACCTTCAGAAATAGGAAGCTGGGAGATTTGGGCTGGAGTGCCAGATAGGAAAGTGACACGGAAGCGAGGTAGAAGACGCCCTTATTTACTACCGGGGGACCAGTACCCGGGGTCCGACGGCTTAATGAGCCCATCAGATCAGATCATATGTAGATGATTTTAGGAAGGGAGTGTCTTACCCCAGGTCTTAAACAACCATCAGAAATAGGAAGCTGGGAGATTTGGGCTGGAGTGCCAGATAGGAAAGTGACACGGAAGCGAGGTAGAAGACGCCCTTATTTACTACCGGGGGACCAGTACCCGGGGTCCGACGGCTTAATGTGCCCATCAGATCAGATCAGATCATACGTAGGGGATTTTAGGAAGGGAATGTCTGACCCCAGGTCTTAAACAACCATCAGAAATAGGAAGCTAGGAGATTTGGGCTAGAGTGCCCGATAGGAAAGTGACACGGAAGCGAGGTAGAAGACGCCCTTATTTACTACCGGGGGGACATTACCCGGGGTCCGACGGCTTAATGTGCCCATCAGATCAGATCAGATCATATGTAGGGGATTTTAGGAAGGGAATGTCTGACCCCAGGTCTTAAACAACCCTTAGAAATAGGAAGCTAGGAGGTTTGGGCTAGAGTGCCTGGTAGGAAAGTGACACGGAAGCGAGGTAGAAGACGCCCTTATTTACTACCGGGGGCCAGTACCCGGGGTCCGATGGCTTAATGTGCCCATCAGATCAGATCAGATCAGATCATATGTAGGGGATTTTAGGAAGGGAATGTCTGACCCCAGGTCTTAAACAACCCTTAGAAATAGGAAGCTAGGAGGTTTGGGCTAGAGTGCCCGATAGGAAAGTGACACGGAAGCGAGGTAGAAGACGCCCTTATTTACTACCGGGGGCCAGTACCCGGGGTCCGATGGCCTAATGTGCCCATCAGATCAGATCAGATCAGATCATATGTAGGGGATTTTAGGAAGGGAATGTCTGACCCCAGGTCTTAAACAACCCTTACAAATAGGAAGCTACTAGGTTTGGGCTAGAGTGCCCGATAGGAAAGTGACACGGAAGCGAGGTAGAAGCGCCCTTATTTACTACCGGGGGCCAGTACCCGGGGTCCGATGGCTTAATGTGCCCATCAGATCAGATCAGATCATATGTAGGGGATTTTAGGAAGGAAATGTCTGACCCCAGGTCTTAAACAACCCTTAGAAATAGGAAGCTAGGAGGTTTGGGCTAGAGTGCCCGATAGGAAAGTGACACGGAAGCGAGGTAGAAGCGCCCTTATTTACTACCGGGGGCCAGTACCCGGTGTCCGATGGCTTAATGTGCCCATCAGATCAGATCAGATCATATGTAGGGGATTTTAGGAAGGGAATGTCTGACCCCAGGTCTTTAACAACCCTTAGAAATAGGAAGCTAGGAGATTTGGGCTAGAGTGCCCAATAAGAAAGTGACACGGAAGCGAGGTAGAAGACGCCCTTATTTACTACCAGGTGGACCAGTACCCGGGGTCCAACGGCTTAATGTGCCCATCAGATCAGATCAGATCATATGTAGGGGATTTTAGGAAGGGAATGTCTGACCCCAGGTCTTTAACAACCCTTAGAAATAGGAAGCTAGGAGGTTTGGGCTAGAGTGCCCGATAAGAAAGTGACACGGAAGCGAGGTAGAAGACGCCCTTATTTACTACCAGGTGGACCAGTACCCGGGGTCCAACGGCTTAATGTGCCCATCAGATCAGATCCGATCATATGTAGGGGATTTTAGGAAGGGAATGTCTGACCCCAGGTCTTAAACAACCCTCAGAAATAGGAAGCTGGGAGATTTGGGCTGGAGTGCCAGATAGGAAAGTGACACGGAAGCGAGGTAGAAGACGCCCTTATTTACTACAGGGGGACCAGTACCCCTGGTCCGACGGCTTAATGTGCCCATCAGATCAGATCAGATCATATGTAGAGGATTTTAAGAAGGGAGTGTCTGAGCCCAGGTCTTAAACAACCCTCAGAAATAGGAAGCTGGGAGATTTGGGCTGGAGTGCCAGATAGGAAAGTGACACGGAAGCGAGGTAGAAGACGCCCTTATTTACTACCGGGGGGCCATTACCCGGGGTCCGACGGCTTAATGAGCCCATCAGATCAGATCAGATCATATCTAGGGGATTTTAGGAAGGGAATGTCTGACCCCAGGTCTTAAACAACCTTCAGAAATAGGAAGCTGGGAGATTTGGGCTGGAGTGCCAGATAGGAAAGTGACACGGAAGCGAGGTAGAAGACGCCCTTATTTACTACCGGGGGACCAGTACCCGGGGTCCGACGGCTTAATGTGCCCATCAGATCAGATCAGATCATATGTAGATGATTTTAGGAAGGGAGTGTCTTACCCCAGGTCTTAAACAACCATCAGAAATAGGAAGCTGGGAGATTTGGGCTGGAGTGCCAGATAGGAAAGTGACACGGAAGCGAGGTAGAAGACGCCCTTATTTACAACCGGGGGCCATTACCCGGGGTCCGACGGCTTAATGAGCATATCAGATCAGATCAGATCATATGTAGGGGATTTTAGGAAGGGAGTGTCTTACCCCAGGTCTTAAACAACCCTCAGAAATAGGAAGCTGGGAGATTTGGGCTGGAGTGCCAGATAGGAAAGTGACACGGAAGCGAGGTAGAAGACGCCCTTATTTACTACAGGGGGACCAGTACCCGGGGTCCGACGGCTTAATGTGCCCATCAGATCAGATCAGATCATATGTAGAGGATTTTAAGAAGGGAGTGTCTGAGCCCAGGTCTTAAACAACCCTCAGAAATAGGAAGCTGGGAGATTTGGGCTGGAGTGCCAGATAGGAAAGTGACACGGAAGCGAGGTAGAAGACGCCCTTATTTACTACCGGGGGACCAGTACCCGGGGTCCGACGGCTTAATGTGCCCATCAGATCAGATCAGATCATATGTAGAGGATTTTAGGAAGGGAGTGTCTGAGCCCAGGTCTTAAACAACCTTCAGAAATAGGAAGCTAGGAGATTTGGGCTAGAGTGCCCGATAGGAAAGTGACACGGAAGCGAGGTAGAAGACGCCCTTATTTACAACCGGGGGGCCATTACCCGGGGTCCGACGGCTTAATGAGCCCATCAGATCAGATCAGATCATATGTAGGGGATTTTAGGAAGGGAGTGTCTTACCCCAGGTCTTAAACAACCCTCAGAAATAGGAAGCTGGGAGATTTGGGCTGGAGTGCCAGATAGGAAAGTGACACGGAAGCGGGGTAGAAGACGCCCTTATTTACTACCGGGGGACCAGTACCCGGGGTCCGACGGCTTAATGTGCCCATCAGGTCAGATCAGATCATATGTAGGGGATTTTAGGAAGGGAATGTCTGACCCCAGGTCTTAAACAACCCTCAGAAATAGGAAGCTGGGAGATTTGGGCTGGAGTGCCAGATAGGAAAGTGACACGGAAGCGAGGTAGAAGACGCCGTTATTTACTACCGGGGGACCAGTACCCGGGGTCCGACGGCTTAATGTGCCCATCAGGTCAGATCAGATCATATGTAGGGGATTTTAGGAAGGGAATGTCTGACCCCAGGTCTTAAACAACCCTCAGAAATAGGAAGCTGGGAGATTTGGGCTGGAGTGCCAGATAGGAAAGTGACACGGAAGCGAGGTAGAAGACACCGTTATTTACTACCGGGGGACCAGTACCCGGGGTCCGACGGCTTAATGTGCCCATCAGATCAGATCAGATCATATGTAGAGGATTTTAGGAAGGGAGTGTCTGAGCCCAGGTCTTAAACAACCTTCAGAAATAGGAAGCTAGGAGATTTGGGGTAGAGTGCCCGATAGGAAAGTGACACGGAAGCGAGGTGGAAGACGCCCTTATTTACAACCGGGGGGCCATTACCCGGGGTCCGACGGCTTAATGAGCCCATCAGATCAGATCAGATCATATCTAGGGGATTTTAGGAAGGGAATGTCTGACCCCAGGTCTTAAACAACCTTCAGAAATAGGAAGCTGGGAGATTTGGGCTGGAGTGCCAGATAGGAAAGTGACACGGAAGCGAGGTAGAAGACGCCCTTATTTACTACCGGGGGACCAGTACCCGGGGTCCGACGGCTTAATGAGCCCATCAGATCAGATCATATGTAGATGATTTTAGGAAGGGAGTGTCTTACCCCAGGTCTTAAACAACCATCAGAAATAGGAAGCTGGGAGATTTGGGCTGGAGTGCCAGATAGGAAAGTGACACGGAAGCGAGGTAGAAGACGCCCTTATTTACAACCGGGGGCCATTACCCGGGGTCCGACGGCTTAATGAGCATATCAGATCAGATCAGATCATATGTAGGGGATTTTAGGAAGGGAGTGTCTTACCCCAGGTCTTAAACAACCCTCAGAAATAGGAAGCTGGGAGATTTGGGCTGGAGTGCCAGATAGGAAAGTGACACGGAAGCGAGGTAGAAGACGCCCTTATTTACTACAGGGGGACCAGTACCCGGGGTCCGACGGCTTAATGTGCCCATCAGATCAGATCAGATCATATGTAGAGGATTTTAAGAAGGGAGTGTCTGAGCCCAGGTCTTAAACAACCCTCAGAAATAGGAAGCTAGGAGATTTGGGCTAGAGTGCCCGATATTAAAGTGACACGGAAGCGAGGTAGAAGACGCCCTTATTTACAACCGGGGGCCATTACCCGGGGTCCGACGGCTTAATGAGCCCATCAGATCAGATCAGATCATATCTAGGGGATTTTAGGAAGGGAATGTCTGACCCCCGGTCTTAAACAACCTTCAGAAATAGGAAGCTGGGAGATTTGGGCTGGAGTGCCAGATAGGAAAGTGACACGGAAGCGAGGTAGAAGACGCCCTTATTTACAACCGGGGGGCCATTACCCGGGGTCCGACGGCTTAATGAGCCCATCAGATCAGATCAGATCATATGTAGGGGATTTTAGGAAGGGAGTGTCTTACCCCAGGTCTTAAACAACCCTCAGAAATAGGAAGCTGGGAGATTTGGGCTGGAGTGCCAGATAGGAAAGTGACACGGAAGCGAGGTAGAAGACGCCCTTATTTACTACCGGGGGACCAGTACCCGGGGTCCGACGGCTTAATGTGCCCATCAGATCAGATCAGATCATATGTAGAGGATTTTAGGAAGGGAGTGTCTGAGCCCAGGTCTTAAACAACCCTCAGAAATAGGAAGCTGGGAGATTTGGGCTGGAGTGCCAGATAGGAAAGTGACACGGAAGCGAGGTAGAAGACGCCCTTATTTACTACCGGGGGACCAGTACCCGGGGTCCGACGGCTTAATGTGCCCATCAGATCAGATCAGATCATATGTAGAGGATTTTAGGAAGGGAGTGTCTGAGCCCAGGTCTTAAACAACCTTCAGAAATAGGAAGCTAGGAGATTTGGGCTAGAGTGCCCGATAGGAAAGTGACACGGAAGCGAGGTAGAAGACGCCCTTATTTACTACCGGGGGCCAGTACCCGGGGTCCGACGGCTTAATGTGCCCATCAGATCAGATCAGATCATATGTAGGGGATTTTAGGAAGGGAATGTCTGACCCCAGGTCTTAAACAACCCTCAGAAATAGGAAGCTGGGAGATTTGGGCTAGAGTGCCCAGATAGGAAAGTGACACGGAAGCGAGGTAGAAGACGCCCTTATTTACTACCGGGGGCCAGTACCCGGGGTCCGACGGCTTAATGTGCCCATCAGATCAGATCAGATCATATGTAGGAGGATTTTAGGAAGGGAATGTCTGACCCCAGGTCTTAAACAACCATCAGAAATAGGAAGCTGGGAGATTTGGGCTGGAGTGCCCGATAGGAAAGTGACACGGAAGCGAGGTAGAAGACGCCCTTATTTACTACCGGGGGCCAGTACCCGGGGTCCGACGGCTTAATGTGCCCATCAGATCAGATCAGATCATATGTAGGGGATTTTAGGAAGGGAATGTCTGACCCCAGGTCTTAAACAACCCTCAGAAATAGGAAGCTGGGAGATTTGGGCTAGAGTGCCCGATAGGAAAGTGACACGGAAGCGAGGTAGAAGACGCCCTTATTTACTACCGGGGGCCAGTACCTGGGGTCCGACGGCTTAATGTGCCCATCAGATCAGATCAGATCATATGTGGGGATTTTAGGAAGGGAATGTCTGACCCCAGGTCTTAAACAACCCTCAGAAATAGGAAGCTAGGAGATTTGGGCTAGAGTGCCCGATAGGAAAGTGACACGGAAGCGAGGTAGAAGACGCCCTTATTTACTACCGGGGGCCAGTACCCGGGGTCCGACGGCTTAATGTGCCCATCAGATCAGATCAGATCATATGTAGAGGATTTTAGGAAGGGAGTGTCTGACCCCAGGTCTTAAACAACCATCAGAAATAGGAAGCTGGGAGATTTGGGCTAGAGTGCCCGATAGGAAAGTGACACGGAAGCGAGGTAGAAGACGCCCTTATTTACTACCGGGGACCAGTACCCGGGGTCCGACGGCTTAATGTGCCCATCAGATCAGATCAGATCATATGTAGGGGATTTTAGGAAGGGAATGTCTGACCCCAGGTCTTAAACAACCATCAGAAATAGGAAGCTGGGAGATTTGGGCTAGAGTGCCCGATAGGAAAGTGACACGGAAGCGAGGTAGAAGACGCCCTTATTTACTACCATGGGGCCAGTACCCGGGGTCCGACGGCTTAATGTGCCCATCAGATCAGATCAGATCATATGTAGGGGATTTTAGGAAGGGAGTGTCTGACCCCAGGTCTTAAACAACCCTCAGAAATAGGAAGCTAGGAGATTTGGGCTAGAGTGCCCGATAGGAAAGTGACACGGAAGCGAGGTAGAAGACGCCCTTATTTACTACCGGGGGCCAGTACCCGGGGTCCGACGGCTTAATGTGCCCATCAGATCAGATCAGATCATATGTAGAGGATTTTAGGAAGGGAATGTCTGACCCCAGGTCTTAAACAACCATCAGAAATAGGAAGCTGGGAGATTTGGGCTAGAGTGCCCGATAGGAAAGTGACACGGAAGCGAGGTAGAAGACGCCCTTATTTACTACCGGGGGACCAGTACCCGGGGTCCGACGGCTTAATGTGCCCATCAGATCAGATCAGATCATATGTAGAGGATTTTAGGAAGGGAGTGTCTGACCCCAGGTCTTAAACAACCATCAGAAATAGGAAGCTAGGAGATTTGGGCTAGAGTGCCCGATAGGAAAGTGACACGGAAGCGAGGTAGAAGACGCCCTTATTTACTACCGGGGGCCAGTACCCGGGGTCCGACGGCTTAATGTGCCCATCAGATCAGATCAGATCATATGTAGGGGATTTTAGGAAGGGAATGTCTGACCCCAGGTCTTAAACAACCATCAGAAATAGGAAGCTGGGAGATTTGGGCTAGAGTGCCCGATAGGAAAGTGACACGGAAGCGAGGTAGAAGACGCCCTTATTTACTACCGGGGGACCAGTACCCGGGGTCCGACGGCTTAATGTGCCCATCAGATCAGATCAGATCATATGTAGGGGATTTTAGGAAGGGAATGTCTGACCCCAGGTCTTAAACAACCATCAGAAATAGGAAGCTGGGAGATTTGGGCTAGAGTGCCCGATAGGAAAGTGACACGGAAGCGAGGTAGAAGACGCCCTTATTTACTACCGGGGGCCAGTACCCGGGGTCCGACGGCTTAATGTGCCCATCAGATCAGATCAGATCATATGTAGAGGATTTTAGGAAGGGAGTGTCTGACCCCAGGTCTTAAACAACCCTCAGAAATAGGAAGCTAGGAGATTTGGGCTAGAGTGCCCGATAGGAAAGTGACACGGAAGCGAGGTAGAAGACGCCCTTATTTACTACCGGGGGCCAGTACCCGGGGTCCGACGGCTTAATGTGCCCATCAGATCAGATCAGATCATATGTAGGGGATTTTAGGAAGGGAATGTCTGACCCCAGGTCTTAAACAACCCTCAGAAATAGGAAGCTGGGAGATTTGGGCTAGAGTGCCCGATAGGAAAGTGACACGGAAGCGAGGTAGAAGACGCCCTTATTTACTACCGGGGGACCAGTACCCGGGGTCCGACGGCTTAATGTGCCCATCAGATCAGATCAGATCATATGTAGAGGATTTTAGGAAGGGAGTGTCTGACCCCAGGTCTTAAACAACCCTCAGAAATAGGAAGCTAGGAGATTTGGGCTAGAGTGCCCGATAGGAAAGTGACACGGAAGCGAGGTAGAAGACGCCCTTATTTACTACCGGGGGACCAGTACCCGGGGTCCGACGGCTTAATGTGCCCATCAGATCAGATCAGATCATATGTAGAGGATTTTAGGAAGGGAATGTCTGACCCCAGGTCTTAAACAACCCTCAGAAATAGGAAGCTGGGAGATTTGGGCTAGAGTGCCCGATAGGAAAGTGACACGGAAGCGAGGTAGAAGACGCCCTTATTTACTACCGGGGCCAGTACCCGGGGTCCGACGGCTTAATGTGCCCATCAGATCAGATCAGATCATATGTAGAGGATTTTAGGAAGGGAGTGTCTGACCCCAGGTCTTAAACAACCCTCAGAAATAGGAAGCTAGGAGATTTGGGCTAGAGTGCCCGATAGGAAAGTGACACGGAAGCGAGGTAGAAGACGCCCTTATTTACTACCGGGGGCCAGTACCCGGGGTCCGACGGCTTAATGTGCCCATCAGATCAGATCAGATCATATGTAGGGATTTTAGGAAGGGAATGTCTGACCCCAGGTCTTAAACAACCCTCAGAAATAGGAAGCTAGGAGATTTGGGCTAGAGTGCCCGATAGGAAAGTGACACGGAAGCGAGGTAGAAGACGCCCTTATTTACTACCGGGGGCCAGTACCCGGGGTCCGACGGCTTAATGTGCCCATCAGATCAGATCAGATCAGATCATATGTAGGGGATTTTAGGAAGGGAATGTCTGACCCCAGGTCTTAAACAACCCTCAGAAATAGGAAGCTGGGAGATTTGGGCTAGAGTGCCCGATAGGAAAGTGACACGGAAGCGAGGTAGAAGACGCCCTTATTTACTACCGGGGGGCCAGTACCTGGGGTCCGACGGCTTAATGTGCCCATCAGATCAGATCAGATCATATGTAGAGGATTTTAGGAAGGGAGTGTCTGACCCCAGGTCTTAAACAACCATCAGAAATAGGAAGCTGGGAGATTTGGGCTAGAGTGCCCGATAGGAAAGTGACACGGAAGCGAGGTAGAAGACGCCCTTATTTACTACCGGGGGGGGGGCCAGTACCCGGTGTCCGACGGCTCAATGTGCCCATCAGATCAGATCAGATCATATGTAGGGGATTTTAGGAAGGGAATGTCTGACCCCAGGTCTTAAACAACCATCAGAAATAGGAAGCTGGGAGATTTGGGCTAGAGTGCCCGATAGGAAAGTGACACGGAAGCGAGGTAGAAGACGCCCTTATTTACTACCAGGGGGCCAGTACCCGGGGTCCGACGGCTTAATGTGCCCATCAGATCAGATCAGATCATATGTGGAGGATTTTAGGAAGGGAGTGTCTGACCCCAGGTCTTAAACAACCCTCAGAAATAGGAAGCTGGGAGATTTGGGCTAGAGTGCCCGATAGGAAAGTGACACGGAAGCGAGGTAGAAGACGCCCTTATTTACTACCAGGGGGACCAGTACCCGGGGTCCGACGGCTTAATGTGCCCATCAGATCAGATCAGATCAGATCATATGTAGGGGATTTTAGGAAGGGAATGTCTGACCCCAGGTCTTAAACAACCCTCAGAAATAGGAAGCTGGGAGATTTGGGCTAGAGTGCCCGATAGGAAAGTGACACGGAAGCGAGGTAGAAGACGCCCTTATTTACTACCGGGGGACCAGTACCCGGGGTCCGACGGCTTAATGTGCCCATCAGATCAGATCAGATCATATGTGGAGGATTTTAGGAAGGGAGTGTCTGACCCCAGGTCTTAAACAACCATCAGAAATAGGAAGCTGGGAGATTTGGGCTAGAGTGCCCGATAGGAAAGTGACACGGAAGCGAGGTAGAAGACGCCCTTATTTACTACCGGGGGGCCATTACCCGGGGTCCGACGGCTTAATGTGCCCATCAGATCAGATCAGATCATATGTAGGGGATTTTAGGAAGGGAATGTCTGACCCCAGGTCTTAAACAACCCTCAGAAATAGGAAGCTGGGAGATTTGGGCTAGAGTGCCCGATAGGAAAGTGACACGGAAGCGAGGTAGAAGACGCCCTTATTTACTACCGGGGGGCCAGTACCTGGGGTCCGACGGTATAATGTGCCCATCAGATCATATCAGATCATATGTGGAGGATTTTAGGAAGGGAGTGTCTGACCCCAGGTCTTAAACAACCATCAGAAATAGGAAGCTGGGAGATTTGGGCTAGAGTGCCCGATAGGAAAGTGACACGGAAGCGAGGTAGAAGACGCCCTTATTTACTACCGGGGGCCAGTACCTGGGGTCCGACGGCTTAATGTGCCCATCAGATCAGATCAGATCATATGTAGGGGATTTTAGGAAGGGAGTGTCTGACCCCAGGTCTTAAACAACCATCAGAAATAGGAAGCTGGGAGATTTGGGCTAGAGTGCCCGATAGGAAAGTGACACGGAAGCGAGGTAGAAGACGCCCTTATTTACTACCGGGGGACCAGTACCCGGGGTCCGACGGCTTAATGTGCCCATCAGATCAGATCAGATCATATGTAGAGGATTTTAGGAAGGGAGTGTCTGACCCCAGGTCTTAAACAACCCTCAGAAATAGGAAGCTGGGAGATTTGGGCTAGAGTGCCCGATAGGAAAGTGACACGGAAGCGAGGTAGAAGACGCCCTTATTTACTACCATGGGACCAGTACCTGGGGTCCGACGGTTTAATGTGCCCATCAGATCAGATCAGATCATATGTAGAGGATTTTAGGAAGGGAGTGTCTGACCCCAGGTCTTAAACAACCATCAGAAATAGGAAGCTGGGAGATTTGGGCTAGAGTGCCCGATAGGAAAGTGACACGGAAGCGAGGTAGAAGACGCCCTTATTTACTACCGGGGGCCAGTACCCGGGGTCCGACGGCTTAATGTGCCCATCAGATCAGATCAGATCATATGTAGGGGATTTTAGGAAGGGAGTGTCTGACCCCAGGTCTTAAACAACCATCAGAAATAGGAAGCTGGGAGATTTGGGCTAGAGTGCCAGATAGGAAAGTGACACGGAAGCGAGGTAGAAGACGCCCTTATTTACTACCGGGGGACCAGTACCCGGGGTCCGACGGCTTAATGTGCCCATCAGATCAGATCAGATCATATGTACGGGATTTTAGGAAGGGAATGTCTGACCCCAGGTCTTAAACAACCATCAGAAATAGGAAGCTGGGAGATTTGGGCTAGAGTGCCCGATAGGAAAGTGACACGGAAGCGAGGTAGAAGACGCCCTTATTTACTACCATGGGGCCAGTACCTGGGGTCCGACGGTTTAATGTGCCCATCAGATCAGATCAGATCATATGTGGAGGATTTTAGGAAGGGAGTGTCTGACCCCAGGTCTTAAACAACCATCAGAAATAGGAAGCTGGGAGATTTGGGCTAGAGTGCCCGATAGGAAAGTGACACGGAAGCGAGGTAGAAGACGCCCTTATTTACTACCGGGGGACCAGTACCCGGGGTCCGACGGCTTAATGTGCCCATCAGATCAGATCAGATCATATGTAGAGGATTTTAGGAAGGGAATGTCTGACCCCAGGTCTTAAACAACCATCAGAAATAGGAAGCTGGGAGATTTGGGCTAGAGTGCCCGATAGGAAAGTGACACGGAAGCGAGGTAGAAGACGCCCTTATTTACTACCGGGGGGCCAGTACCCGGGGTCCGACGGCTTAATGTGCCCATCAGATCAGATCAGATCATATGTGGAGGATTTTAGGAAGGGAGTGTCTGACCCCAGGTCTTAAACAACCATCAGAAATAGGAAGCTGGGAGATTTGGGCTAGAGTGCCAGATAGGAAAGTGACACGGAAGCGAGGTAGAAGACGCCCTTATTTACTACCGGGGGGGCCAGTACCCGGGGTCCGACGGCTTAATGTGCCCTCAGATCAGATCAGATCATATGTAGATGATTTTAGGAAGGGAGTGTCTGACCCCAGGTCTTAAACAACCATCAGAAATAGGAAGCTGGGAGATTTGGGCTAGAGTGCCCGATAGGAAAGTGACACGGAAGCGAGGTAGAAGACGCCCTTATTTACTACCGGGGGCCAGTACCCGGGGTCCGACGGCTTAATGTGCCCATCAGATCAGATCAGATCATATGTAGGGGATTTTAGGAAGGGAATGTCTGACCCCAGGTCTTAAACAACCCTCAGAAATAGGAAGCTGGGAGATTTGGGCTGGAGTGCCCGATAGGAAAGTGACACGGAAGCGAGGTAGAAGACGCCCTTATTTACTACCGGGGGGGGGCAGTACCCGGGTTCCGACGGCTTAATGTGCCCATCAGATCAGATCAGATCATATGTAGAGGATTTTAGGAAGGGAGTGTCTGACCCCAGGTCTTAAACAACCCTCAGAAATAGGAAGCTGGGAGATTTGGGCTAGAGTGCCCGATAGGAAAGTGACACGGAAGCGAGGTAGAAGACGCCCTTATTTACTACCGGGGGGGGGGCAGTACCCGGGTTCCGACGGCTTAATGTGCCCATCAGATCAGATCAGATCAGATCATATGTAGGGGATTTTAGGAAGGGAATGTCTGACCCCAGGTCTTAAACAACCCTTCAGAAATAGGAAGCTGGGAGATTTGGGCTACAGTGCCCGATAGGAAAGTGACACGGAAGCGAGGTAGAAGACGCCCTTATTTACTACCGGGGGCCAGTACCCGGGGTCCGACGGCTTAATGAGCCCATCAGATCAGATCAGATCATATGTGGAGGATTTTAGGAAGGGAGTGTCTGACCCCAGGTCTTAAACAACCCTCAGAAATAGGAAGCTGGGAGATTTGGGCTAGTGCCAGATAGGAAAGTGACACGGAAGCGAGGTAGAAGACGCCCTTATTTACTACCGGGGGACCAGTACCCGGGGTCCGACGGCTTAATGTGCCCATCAGATCAGATCAGATCATATGTAGAGGATTTTAGGAAGGGAGTGTCTGACCCCAGGTCTTAAACAACCCTCAGAAATAGGAAGCTGGGAGATTTGGGCTAGAGTGCCCGATAGGAAAGTGACACGGAAGCGAGGTAGAAGACGCCCTTATTTACTACCGGGGGACCAGTACCTGGGGTCCGACGGCTTAATGTGCCCATCAGATCAGATCAGATCATATGTAGAGGATTTTAGGAAGGGAGTGTCTGACCCCAGGTCTTAAACAACCCTTCAGAAATAGGAAGCTAGGAGATTTGGGCTAGAGTGCCCGATAGGAAAGTGACACGGAAGCGAGGTAGAAGACGCCCTTATTTACTACCATGGGGCCAGTACCTGGGGTCCGACGGCTTAATGTGCCCATCAGATCAGATCAGATCATATGTGGAGGATTTTAGGAAGGGAGTGTCTGACCCCAGGTCTTAAACAACCATCAGAAATAGGAAGCTGGGAGATTTGGGCTAGAGTGCCCGATAGGAAAGTGACACGGAAGCGAGGTAGAAGACGCCCTTATTTACTACCGGGGGCAGTACCCGGTGTCCGACGGCTCAATGTGCCCATCAGATCAGATCAGATCATATGTAGGGGATTTTAGGAAGGGAATGTCTGACCCCAGGTGTTAAACAACCATCAGAAATAGGAAGCTGGGAGATTTGGGCTAGAGTGCCCGATAGGAAAGTGACACGGAAGCGAGGTAGAAGACGCCCTTATTTACTACCATGGGGCCAGTACCCGGGGTCCGACGGTTTAATGTGCCCATCAGATCAGATCAGATCATATGTGGAGGATTTTAGGAACGGAGTGTCTGACCCCAGGTCTTAAACAACCATCAGAAATAGGAAGCTGGGAGATTTGGGCTAGAGTGCCCGATAGGAAAGTGACACGGAAGCGAGGTAGAAGACGCCCTTATTTACTACCGGGGGCCAGTACCCGGGGTCCGACGGCTCAATGTGCCCCTCAGATCAGATCAGATCAGATCATATGTACGGGATTTTAGGAAGGGAATGTCTGACCCCAGGTCTTAAACAACCATCAGAAATAGGAAGCTGGGAGATTTGGGCTAGAGTGCCCGATAGGAAAGTGACACGGAAGCGAGGTAGAAGACGCCCTTATTTACTACCATGGGGCCAGTACCTGGGGTCCGACGGTTTAATGTGCCCATCAGATCATATCAGATCATATGTAGAGGATTTTAGGAAGGGAGTGTCTGACCCCAGGTCTTAAACAACCATCAGAAATAGGAAGCTGGGAGATTTGGGCTAGAGTGCCCGATAGGAAAGTGACACGGAAGCGAGGTAGAAGACGCCCTTATTTACTACCGGGGGCAGTACCCGGGGTCCGACGGCTTAATGTGCCCATCAGATCAGATCAGATCATATGTACGGGATTTTAGGAAGGGAATGTCTGACCCCAGGTGTTAAACAACCATCAGAAATAGGAAGCTGGGAGATTTGGGCTAGAGTGCCCGATAGGAAAGTGACACGGAAGCGAGGTAGAAGACGCCCTTATTTACTACCATGGGGCCAGTACCCGGGGTCCGACGGCTTAATGTGCCCATCAGATCAGATCAGATCATATGTACGGGATTTTAGGAAGGGAATGTCTGACCCCAGGTCTTAAACAACCATCAGAAATAGGAAGCTGGGAGATTTGGGCTAGAGTGCCCGATAGGAAAGTGACACGGAAGCGAGGTAGAAGACGCCCTTATTTACTACCGGGGGCCAGTACCCGGGTTCCGACGGCTTAATGTGCCCATCAGATCAGATCAGATCATATGTAGAGGATTTTAGGAAGGGAGTGTCTGACCCCAGGTCTTAAACAACCCTCAGAAATAGGAAGCTGGGAGATTTGGGCTAGAGTGCCCGATAGGAAAGTGACACGGAAGCGAGGTAGAAGACGCCCTTATTTACTACCGGGGGCCAGTACCCGGGGTCCGACGGCTTAATGTGCCCATCAGATCAGATCAGATCAGATCATATGTAGGGGATTTTAGGAAGGGAATGTCTGACCCCAGGTCTTAAACAACCCTCAGAAATAGGAAGCTGGGAGATTTGGGCTAGAGTGCCCGATAGGAAAGTGACACGGAAGCGAGGTAGAAGACGCCCTTATTTACTACCGGGGGCCAGTACCTGGGGTCCGACGGCTTAATGTGCCCATCAGATCAGATCAGATCATATGTGGAGGATTTTAGGAAGGGAATGTCTGACCCCAGGTCTTAAACAACCATCAGAAATAGGAAGCTGGGAGATTTGGGCTAGAGTGCCCGATAGGAAAGTGACACGGAAGCGAGGTAGAAGACGCCCTTATTTACTACCAGGGGCAGTACCCGGGGTCCGACGGCTCAATGTGCCCATCAGATCAGATCAGATCATATGTAGGGGATTTTAGGAAGGGAATGTCTGACCCCAGGTCTTAAACAACCATCAGAAATAGGAAGCTAGGAGATTTGGGCTAGAGTGCCCGATAGGAAAGTGACACGGAAGCGAGGTAGAAGACGCCCTTATTTACTACCATGGGGCCAGTACCTGGGGTCCGACGGTTTAATGTGCCCATCAGATCAGATCAGATCATATGTAGAGGATTTTAGGAAGGGAGTGTCTGACCCCAGGTCTTAAACAACCATCAGAAATAGGAAGCTGGGAGATTTGGGCTAGAGTGCCCGATAGGAAAGTGACACGGAAGCGAGGTAGAAGACGCCCTTATTTACTACCGGGGGGGCCAGTACCCGGTGTCCGACGGCTTAATGTGCCCATCAGATCAGATCAGATCATATGTACGGGATTTTAGGAAGGGAATGTCTGACCCCAGGTCTTAAACAACCCTCAGAAATAGGAAGCTGGGAGATTTGGGCTAGAGTGCCCGATAGGAAAGTGACACGGAAGCGAGGTAGAAGACGCCCTTATTTACTACCATGGGGCCAGTACCCGGGGTCCGACGGTTTAATGTGCCCATCAGATCAGATCAGATCATATGTAGAGGATTTTAGGAAGGGAGTGTCTGACCCCAGGTCTTAAACAACCATCAGAAATAGGAAGCTGGGAGATTTGGGCTAGAGTGCCCGATAGGAAAGTGACACGGAAGCGAGGTAGAAGACGCCCTTATTTACTACCATGGGGCCAGTACCTGGGGTCCGACGGTTTAATGTGCCCATCAGATCAGATCAGATCATATGTAGAGGATTTTAGGAAGGGAGTGTCTGACCCCAGGTCTTAAACAACCCTCAGAAATAGGAAGCTAGGAGATTTGGGCTAGAGTGCCCGATAGGAAAGTGACACGGAAGCGAGGTAGAAGACGCCCTTATTTACTACCAGGGGGCCAGTACCCGGGGTCCGACGGCTTAATGTGCCCATCAGATCAGATCAGATCATATGTAGAGGATTTTAGGAAGGGAGTGTCTGACCCCAGGTCTTAAACAACCCTCAGAAATAGGAAGCTAGGAGATTTGGGCTAGAGTGCCCGATAGGAAAGTGACACGGAAGCGAGGTAGAAGACGCCCTTATTTACTACCGGGGGGCCAGTACCCGGGGTCCGACGGCTTAATGAGCCCATCAGATTAGATCAGATCATATGTAGAGGATTTTAGGAAGGGAGTGTCTGACCCCAGGTCTTAAACAACCCTCAGAAATAGGAAGCTAGGAGATTTGGGCTGGAGTGCCAGATAGGAAAGTGACACGGAAGCGAGGTAGAAGACGCCCTTATTTACTACCGGGGGCCAGTACCCGGGGTCCGACGACTTAACGTGCCAAGTCATCACCTCCAAGGGGTGATGGCCAAGTCGACCGAATTAGTAGTCACGCATCGCTTATAAGAGAGAAACAGCCGGTTTCCGGTCTGTGACGTTGTGCGATCTGATTTGCTTCGAACTGTACACAGGCACCTATGACACATAAATGTTAATTCCTTCTGCGATATTGCGTGATTAGCATATCCGGTAAGAATTAAAGCCGTAGTTCGACTCCTTTCACGTGTTCTGTTTTTTATGATCATGAGTGTATATAAAAGATAAATAAAAAAACAGCGTATCGAAATTTTTCGTATGATTTCATAGTTAATTATATTCCATAGCTATACTCTTGTGGTATCTTAAAATAAAAAATGTTAATTGTCAGTTGCATTTTGTTACATGGGTTAAAAAGCTAATGTGTATATAACTGTGCCCCCTTCGCTGCGCCCCTCTGAGGTCTGCGCTCTAGGCGTCTACCTAGCTGGCCTAATGATAATATCAGCCTTGCCTGCAGCCGCATCTGCCTGGGCTTCAGTGCCGCCGCAAGCTTACGCGAAGCCCTATGCGAACTCTCCCTGTGAGGCCCTCTGACTAACTAATAATTTTTGGTAAATCAACCTAGCCGACGGTATTTTGCGCACGTACGCAATAGAATATTTTTATTTTCTGATAAGGTGATGATAAGCTTTTCACTCATTTATTTGTTATAGAAGGAACTGATATTTTTCTTAAACTTGTAACTGTAACTGCAATTATTATTAAACTCAAACGTCGTTCTCTTTTGCAAAATAAAAATAAAAAGGTAAACGTTATTGTCACTGGATTGTTTATCTTCGATGCAATTTGAAGCAAACGATGAACTGCTGGCTACAGGAACTGAACCTGAAGGTTGTAAAAATTTATCGAAGGGACCTTCCTGACTTCATAAAAACATTTCTCTTCTGTCCCTTTCCTTTGCTTTTTGATAACCTGTTTCGAATTTATGGAACTTATCCTGTTCTCCAGACTTCTCAACTCAACTCACTTAACTCAAACTCTATTCTTAAAAAGTTAATTAGGTACATTCGAAGTAGAGAAGTGAACCTGGTTAAAACAAGCACGAATGAGCAATCGAAGAAAGTTAATAGATCGCCAAACACAGCGGCCAGTTAACTTGACACACACACACAACTGTTTTTACTTTGGAAAAACATTTTGGGAAAATCCACAAAAAGTGGATCCCAAGATAGGCGGGGAAACTCAAAGAATGTCGCGATGTGATGTCCACTCACACCCGTCAATCACAGAGTTTCCAGCGGCGAGCAGAAAATATATTGCTGTCGGCGCTGCGGCGTGTATTGGACTTATCAAGGTAACACCATCTGGCCCCGCACACCAGACTCAGGGTCTCTCAGGGATACAGAAGCACCGATCTTAGTGCGCTGCACTTTGAATCAGGAAAGGGGGAGCGTATGTATGACATCACTGTGATGTTTGTGTATACGGACTCGTGGAGAACTGGGATGGTAATTCATATCTTTTGAACTGTCGGATTTTGTTTTTTTTTAGTCTGTGTACTTAATGTTATATTTTTCTTTCTTTCTCTCTTTTGTTTTATTTTAACTTATTTATCCACCAGCGCGAGGCCCCTCAAAGCGCGAGGCCCTGTGCGGTCGCACACGCCGCACACCCTTAACGGCGGCCCTGCTGGGCTTTCATGTTCCTTTCCATTCACGCAGGGAACTTTCTTCATATTTCTGGAACAAGTGTAAAATGTAAACTGAAAACGAATTTAATATTTTGGACAATGAAACAAACAAACCACCATCTTATTAAAGTCGTACTTTGGTTTTATTCACTTTCACAAATCCAGCATGAACTGAATAACAACAAGATATTGTTTCTGTTTTTTTTTTTTTTTTTTTTCATGTATACTCTGCAAAACAAAGGAACTTATTTATCTACAACAGTACACTTTTATGTATACAATAGATATTAAAGAATAAATCAAATGATAAAAAGAAAGACAACGTCTCCTAACAAAAATGTAAATACCCGTTTTGCACGAAGTAAAAGATAATTTATAAACGAAGTACTGCCTATTTCAGAAACATCACACTTGCCACAAGGTACAAGAGGCCTTACAAAAATAGTTTTGTTAAGACTTGAAGAACGAAGGAAAAACTCTTTTTTTTTTAAAGTCACAATTAACATTACAACACATGCACGCCCTGATATTTCTCCACGTAATACTTTTGCATAAGAGGTTGTATGGATCAATTTACCGAATGTGTATTTATCGTAAAAATAATGTCTAATAATTTTTAAAATCGTTATCTTTCAGTCTTTGCCGTTCAGTAGAAGAACGTTTATGGGATAGGCGATATATTCTTGTAAAATTAATATCCAATTTCAAATTGAAATGAAGTCGCTCATTATCAATAACAGAAAATGTGTAAAAGCGGTAATTGCTCAGTTGTTATGTACAAGGAGAAAAACTCTTGACAAAACCTTTGTTAATTTCGTTAAGCTTTAAAATGGTTCGGACTATACGAGATTCGATTGCTTTCCTAGTGACCGCTTCTGGATGTGAAGGATGTTAATGTATACAAAATTACAAGATGGGTGTATATGAGTTGCGGTGTCGCCGATGAATTTTGCGAAACTTTTATCTAAAAGGGGAAAAAAACGACTGAAATTCTTCAAAACTTACAAAAAAATTGTGCATTTTGGATATACTACACTGAACAACAAATGTTGACCTTTGGTGTATTTCGGAAGTGTAAAACAGCCGTTTATTACGTAAATCGAGGTTCTAAACATGAAAATATCAACAGAAATATTTCATTAGCTACGATTTTCGAGATAGAGCCACTTCTGCATTGCGTCATACACTGAATGAAGGTTGCATATCGGTCTACATCAATTCGCCTACCGTTCAACCAAATTTGCAGAATTCGCGTCATATCCCAGCTAATTGTACTAGTAATCCAAATTTATTGGCGTAGAATAAAAATCAGTTTTTCAAGCTTTCGCACATCAACCACATGGCTTTTTCAAGGAAGATACAAACTGCTTCCTTGAAAAAGCCTAGTTGATGTGAGAAAGCTTACAAAACTGATTTTTTATTCTACACCAATAAATTCGGATTACTAGTGTAGTTATACTAATTTCTACATAGTTGGTGTATAGTTCTTCGTAATTAATTAGTAATATGCTAACATTTTTGGACTTCATCTTCCACACAAGAGCCAATTACCAATTTCTAATGTCATAATCGTGAGCCTCAGAATTTGTGAAAATTGGCTGTTTTCATTTTCAAATCACTTTCAGTGTTTTACAGGAGGGGGGGCGCATTTTTGTTGAAAAGACGTAGTTGAACGAAAAAAATGTCAAAGAAGGCCAACAAAAAAGCGAAATGATGTGATTAAAGATGTACGGAATATGGAAATATTTGATGCCGTATGAAGAGAACAAGCCTTGAAATTATGCACAGTGCAATGAAGAGCATTTATATTTGCATATAATTTCGCCTGCTTCAGACTGACAATTTTTGTGATGACCACCATATGTGACAAAAACAGTAGGCATAAAGAAATGCTACCACGCATCGCAGCGGAAAACAAACATTATATTTGCATGTAACCATAGCAAAATGTAGATATATGTTTACACTAGAGGGAAAAAACAACAGATTTCCCGTGTTTTCCTGATATCGTAAGTGATTAGTGATAAAATTCCCCCTCTTCATTTTCAAACTTTGATTTACTTGCAGAAAAAATAACAATATTAACAGCTTTGTTTTTTAATATAAGTTTTATGAAATGCTGGGGACGGTTTGAAAAAAAATAGCTGAAAATTTATGGAAGATCGTGGTACCTAAACATTTCAAAACTGTTGAAATCGATTCGTAAGCTAGTAAGATATACAGGACACAGAACGATTTAGCATTGCAATAAATGTATTTTCATATGCAACTGATGTTACATCATTTTAATAATTTCGTAAAAAAATCTTGTATCGTGTTCTTTCTGAAATCGTAACTTTACCGAAAACAACAACAACAACAACAAAAAAAAAACCTAATCCTGAAGTGCTTGAACGGAAGATGTTCGAAAAAAGTGTAATATACCTTGTCCATGACAACTCACGCCATTTTTTGAATGCAAACCTTTTGTATCAATTGTTATGAAGTTAGACTGTTGTTAATGAGACTCTTTCTTTTTGTTTGCGACAGTCTTTACGAAAGAGAAACGACAGCAGCAGAAAAAGCATGTCTGTTTTCCGCTGAGAAATATGAAATGCTGATTAACGTGAGTCGAAGTGCTTTCTAATGCTGTTTACTGAAAATTTCGGGCGCAAATGGCCATGTGTGCCGAATGAGCGTTGCGACACACATAATGTTGTTCAAACAAGATAACGAGACTCTTCATACAGTAGCGTAGTTGTTCCGCGATTTCTTTTCATTTTCTTGTGCATTTCCGAAAGCATTTTGCACGTAGCCTATGTTATGCCATATATGAGCGTAACTAATGATTCCGAGTTAAAATCAACTAATATTAATAATTTAAAGCTGAAGTTTCAACACACACGGACAGTAAAGATTCACTCCTGCCTAATTTAGGGCCATTAGTTCCGGGGAGTGTAGACTGCCAGAAGGGCCCAATTCACACAGAATTGGGCCCTAGTCACAGCAAAAGATGAGACCCCTCCACTCGTGCACATTCTTGAAAGAGTAAGTACATTTGTCACCACTAAATATTATAAATTAATTTAAAAGTTGATTTAATAAATGGGACACTGTGCGGGGAAAAATAGAAAATAACATCTACTTTTATTGAACCTTAATATCAGCAAGGAAATTCGCACTTAAAAATATAGACAGGTAAGTAAAACAGTATTTAATAGTTTAGTATTACTATTTTCGCATTTAATTATGAAATAAATAAAATATCCACAGATGTTTAGGTTATTCATCCCCTTTTAATTTATTTTTAACCGATGAACATTATTTAGACTTTGTGCAGATTGATTTTTTGGGGGCTAAATGAACTTCCATGTAGCTCATGAATGGAATACGGGATTACAATATACGATATAAATTTTAAAGATGACAATCCGTTTTTTGGTGTAAATACGACAAGGATGGTAAGTCAGATAATATCCGAAAACTTAAAAATTTCGTCGTTCTGGAGCGGGAAACGAACTCGCGTCTCCCAGATAGCGCCCGGATATGCTAACCACTACACCACCCAGAACGACGGAGTCCCAAGTTTCCGAGCGTTATCTAGGAGACGCGGGTTCGATTTCCGCTCCAGGACGGCGAAATTTTCAAGTTTTCGGATATTATCTGACTTACCATCCTAGTCGTATTTACACCAAAAAACGGATTGTCATCTTCAAAATTTGTATTCCATGTAGCTGATTAATCACCTGTGATGTGTTCAATATTATAGTAGAATAATTCTATTAACAGAGGAATGCTTCTTAGATTTGAGCAAACATGCATAACTGGATAATTCTCATGCTCATATAAGCACATTATTCAGCTCATTAATTCATTTAATTTAGATCCAAGTAATTTTAAAATCTGATACTTCACATATTCCAAGCTTCTACAAAGTGTCTTAGCAATGAAACACCTCCCTCAAGAGTTATGTAGTATATAAGGAATGTAACACATTTATATTTCACCTGCAAGTTTCAGATGAAAAGAACTGTGATTTTCCTGTCTTATCCATCACCAACATTTGAAATTAAAGTGTTAATCTTCATTTCAGAAAAAAAAAAAAAAAAAATCCCCTTAACTTCCCCATCACCAAAATCTTTTTTCATTAATAATAATTAATTAATAAAAAAAGCACAATTTTTTGCATTGCGATTCTGGCGTTCTCTAAAATGCAGGGGCCTAGGTGTCAATCAGGCCTTGAGTGCCAGCGCACCAAGGCCTGATGCATGGCCTAAAATGCAGGACCCTAGGCGTCAATCAGGCCATGAGTGCTAGCGCACCACCCTTGCGCCATCCGGAACTCTAACAGCTAGCAAGAATAGTCAGAGGCGGAGATTACTTGCTAGCTGGGACAACTAGCAAGAAACCTACGCCTCTAACTACTCGCCCACCGGGACGACGCTTGTTTGCCGTTATTCGTAATATTTACCTAACCGCGATGAAGGAAAAATAAATAAAAAGAGTTTTTATGCTGAATCTCCCTTTTATGCTTTTGTAGTATATGAAATACTTCGCACATCTGAAACACATCCTAATCAGTTGCCCGCCCTAATTTTGTACAACTAGTTTCAGGTAAGGAATAAAATCAGTACCCTAAGATAAGCATTATTTCCACGTCTTACCCAAGTTCGAATCCAGAAATAGTAATTCACCTCACTAGCCTCAAAGAGAAGAAAATAGACTATTGCAATATTTTTCTGTGGTCGAGCACTTCACATACAGCTATCAATTTTCGATCAGTTTCCCAGCTTACTGGAAACTTGCTTTTGCAAGAAAAAAAAAGTTGTGATTTAAAAAAAAATTCAATCATACAGCAAGGCTAACTAACTATATATCCACGTTAAATATGAATTAGTCTTGCTATCAAATTTCCTTTTTTTTTTTTTTAGGCGGAGGGAGAAAGGAGAACCAACGAATGAGCATCACAACTTATTACTGATTTTTGATACATCGGCCATATAAATATGAAATATTTTAATAAACGGACTATATTCAAACAGTTTTTTCATTACATTATTGTCAATGTGAAAGAAGATAGTAATAATAAACTGTCCAGTTAATGAAACCCCTTTTTCTCTACGCATGCTGTTGCATAAAAAAAAAAAAAAAAAAAAAAAACGATGTGTTGCTGAGATATCCTTCAATCTGAAAAACGATATCGTTTCCATCTAAAGATTTCTGTGAAAATACTAAAATCGTAGAGATCATACGTAGAATCTCTCTGTTAATCTTCCGTTTTAATACTGGCTAAAATTATACTTAAAGTTCTTCTCCCTTTTTTTATCAGAATTTAAGTAAACTCGCCAAAATTTATTTAATTGCAACTCTTTATGCCGAAGTAAATTGCGGCTTTTATGCCGAAGTAAATTGCACCTCTTTATGCCGAAGCAAATTGCAACTCTTTATGCCGAAGCAAATTGCAACTCTTTATGCCGAAGTAAATTGCAGCTCTTTATGCCGAAGTAAATTGCCGCTTTTTATTCCAAAGTAAATTGAAACTCTTTATGCCGAAGTAAATTGAAACTCTTTATGTCGAAGTAAATTGAAACTCTTTATGCCGAAGTAATGTCTGTCATATTGGACTAAAGAATATCTTTTACACACGAAAAGATTAACTATCGTGAATACAGAAATTCATACTGATGACTGTCACCTATGATTCATTTTTTCCCCTTGGTCTCAAGAGCACAACGCATTTTCAAACTGATCTTTGAATACTTTTAGCTAAAAAAAAAAGGAAGCTCTTTCTGTTTTCTTACTTACTTAGCATACATAGGCCAAGGCCCATTGGTTCTTCCACGGAAAAAAGTCGTAATGGAAGTTTCGGTAGGCATTACACCACACTGGTTTGCTGACCCAAAGCTGAAGGAGCACGCGTTCATCCACGAATATCAATTTGGAAGGGTGCTGAAAAAATTTCGCGGAGTGTTGGATGACAATTTTTACAGTGAAATATCTAGGTTTTAAACCTAGGATTAAAATTACCGAATTATTTATAATTAAGAATGTTTAAAACTGAAAAATCTTTCTTTCTAAAAGTACACACGGTTATTTCGTTTTTACGCTACTTATATTTTTAATCTCTCATGTTTCAATGCTTCCTTACACAAGGTAAAAGTAACTAAGTATTAACATTGGTTGCTGAAACAGTAGAAATTGATATTTTCTTAAATCTTGTGCATGCTGAAGTTATTCAGAAATATATCTGCAAAATCTGTAGCAGACTAAAACGAAGAGATGCGCATATACGCTTTGTGATGGCAATAACTGACTTTGAACATATGCTTTAAACTAAACAACTAAAAAAACAGAAACATTAGACTTGTGACGTAAGAATCAAATGGACAATGAAGCAGCAAAAAGCCTGCCGACGTAGTCCAACTGGGAGAACAGCCGCTCCGGAATAGGAAAGATATAGGAAGATGATCATTTCCAGCAAAAGATGTTATAGTCTGCTATATATATATATATATATATATGATTCGGAAAAAGAAAAATTATCGTATTATCATAAAAGATACTGTGACGTATATTCTAAAATAACTTTTATTTTTAGTTCCTTTTCCTATGCGAATTTGAGTTTGTTCTCCTTTACACTTTCCAAACTTAACGTGATATCTTCTCTCTCACAAGAATGAGGTTGGCAACACAATTGAGGTCAGAGTGAGTGACGTATGAATGTGATAAAAACGATACATAAAAAGGACGATACATTAGTTGCTTAGTGTATGTGTGTATGTGGAGATGTTCGATCGCTGTAGATGTGAAGTTTGCAACCTATAGTGCTATATTGCGGAGTTCATCAAATATTGCTGGACCAATAAAAGGTTATCGTAAGTTTGACTTCTGTATATGATTCGTCTGGCGGTAAAAGCTTAATTAGGAACCATTGCATCGTATTCTCATTTAGTTTAACATTTCCTTAGACATGGTTTTAGACATAGCGTAACACCAATCTTGCTCACGAAAAACGTTTAAGTTATAATACTTCAAGGTACAGCTGAGGAATTCATGTAAATACTAACTGCTATTGATAACTGTGCTACGCCTTCAAATGGAGGGGTGCTGAATTTATTCATGCGGAGTGTCTGAAGAGATTGGGGCGTATAAATCCTTGTGGAGGAGATCAGTGGCAGCGCGCTTGCGGGGCTGACTTCACGTGGAACCTTCTACGCATTCGCGTCCCCAGGCCGTCTGCAGAAAACCCCTGGGAAACTTCAGTCAGGTTAGCCAGCAAACCACGGCTCGCACCTCGTCCTATACATTCGTCTCCCACCCGGGAGCCAACCGCGTCATGTCAGTAGTTTCTCTTTTCTTAAAAACCATCATTTATTAAAATAGCGAAAATCTAAATTTGACGCAATTTGTCTTATAAATGAAGAAAAGTAAAGTTAGATAATGTTGAAAAGGCTTTCTGTTTGTTTTTTTTTCCTATCTCTGCTGGAGGATATGTTTTCAAAGTAGAATATTTTTGTCACAGGCGTAACAATGAGATTAAAGTGTTGCTTGAATCAATTTCGGCTTAAAAAAACCTCGGAAGAAATTATCTGGAATGTGTTAAAGTTCTGCCCCTAGCGAAGAAGAATATGGAAATCGTATGCAACGTTTCAAAATCCCTGTTAAGCTATTGATGCTTCTTACGGCAATGGTTCCTACCCCCCCTTCAAATTAAGGACAAGCGATTTCTCCCAGACTTGATCGTTAAATAAGAAAGAAAAAGCAGAAGGAAAGGAAGTGTAAAGAAACCGCATAAAATAGACTGAATTCAAGCATCAGAATTTTCTCAACGACAGTGGACGAGTTAACGCTGGCATTTATGAAAAGGGGGGGGGATGTACAACGCCTAGGAAGCCAAGTTCACAAACGAGAGAAGGAGAACTGAGAGCTAAATGATAACCATACTTATTTTTTATTTTAGAGAAACAACAACAAAAAGAAAAACCTTTATCATTGCGCTACTGGTAGTACTCATTCGCACCTCTGGCTCCAGAAGATTTCCTTCCTTAGACTTTACCCCGTTTTACGGAATTTCGAAATTTTAGCTCAGGAAATTGCAAAATCCAAATAATCAAACTGCGATTCTTATTTGAGCTGTGATTATGAGTACAAAAGCTCGAAGTTTTTGTGACATGCTTGACACGAGGCCAACTGAATATAGCTATGTTTTGAAATTCCTTTCCAGAATACGTTAAATATCCCAGGCAACTTCATATTTCATCAGTACAGTACTTGTAGCCAGTAACCGGTCACTTTTGGTTAAACCAATTATCACTGAATAAACTACTACGATTAGTCTCAGAGCAAAAACATTCAAAAATCTACATATTGCGACTAGTAATTAACTTAGATACTACGTATAACGAAATTTTATCCAGGAGTAAAAAGAGTCAAGTATGTAAAAGCAGCGAACTATGTTCATGCTATGATGTAAAGCATATGCATTTTTGTTACTTTTTTACATACTTAACCACTTCTATGGGCTATAAAGAGACATCCATTCCTAATTTGAGACCACTGATTTCAGGAAGGAGAGAGTTCCATACGGCATCCGCCTATGTCTCTTCCGAGAGAGGGACCAGGGCCTATCTCAAAGGAATGATTAAAAGTCAACGCTGATCACTGCGTCATCAGGACGGCGCATTTTGGTTAAAATTAAGTACATGTACATCCTACATTGCATTGATATCAAGAGGAAATTGCGATTTCGCTGTCCCTGTGGCCGGGTGGTCTGAGGACTGAACGTTCGTCCTAGCTGGTCTCCGATGCTTTATGGGTCTGTGACGTACTACAGAGGTGCAGCACGTGTCAAGATGACAAATCTGCAGCGATACATTCCGTCGGTGTAGTTCAGTCGGTTGGAACAACTGGCTCCGGAGCGAGGAGGTGCTATCTCGATTCCTTCATCGACTAATTTGTGTTTTCACAGGTGATGCTTTTGTTTGATAACATTGTTGGGATGTACCAATGAGATGACGTATGAGTTAAAACGGCGAGTTGTAGCAATAAGCCTTGGCGTCGTACTTTAGTAGGGAGAATATCGCGCTCCGGAGTAGGAAGACGTGGTTTCGAATTCACCACCGACAAAAGAGGGCATACTTTCACATTGGTGTCCGAACGTAAAAATGAATCTTCTGGCCGTGAGGTTCGAGAAAAATGTGGGATGTTTCTTCCACACATCTTCTGGAATTAATGAGAATTACTTCTTCTATGCTTCGAAAAATCTGTGATTCTTCTTCCAAACATCTTCTGGAATTAATAAAAAAATTCCTTCTTCTACTGTGAGCTCTTTCAAGCATGGTTTTTCGGCGGATTCGAAACCTGTCATTTCGTGTCCGCCTTTCTCGGGGGGATGTGTGTGACGTACCACCGTGGTGACGCATTAATCAAAACGGCAAGTTGCAGCGATAAGCCTTGCTGGCGAAGTTCAGTTGGTAGGACATCCAGCTCCGGAGTAGGAAGACGTGAGTTAGAAATTACCACCGGCAAAAAGGCCATTTTTTCACATTGTCTCTGGGTCCTCTCTGGAACCAGCGCCCCAGATTATGGATGGGTCACTGCTTGTAGCCCTCATAATCGTTCATGTGTGTGTGTGTGTGTGTGTGTAGGTCGTTAAATCCCGCAACAAACAGCAACAAGACATCGCGAATTCGTTTGGATTTTTTCCCCTCTCGTTCGAAAAATTCTGAGAAAGACAAATTTGAAATCGGGCAGAGAAATGGAAAATAAATTAACAAATTGGGTCGAATTTCACAGCATGCATTTACCGATCATTATTTTCAAGCAACAGAAAACAGGTATTCTTTTTTTTTTTTTTTTTTTTTTGGTTTGGTTTACGCGGTAAAGATATTAAGGAATGATGACACGAGCAGAAGTTACTAAAATTCAAGTTGTGAGACTGACAGGTGTAAAGTTCACTTAAAAAGCACAAAGGCGTTTTACTTCTAACCAAAAAATCCTTAAAAACGAAACTAAAATAGCTTAATTGTCACCAACCATTCCTTTCGATACACCGCTTTCCTGAAAACTTTCGCAAAAATCATTGTCCTCTTGTGTTTCAGGACTTCTCGAAAAAGTTTTACGCACACTCATTGCACATAAGGAAAAAATAAATGAGAAAAACGAAGTACTTTCGACTTCTGGAGTTAGGAAACACTAGGAAAATGCACAGGTGGAGAGGAACGTTTTCCTTTTCGGATATGACGATTTCGTGGCATTATCACAATGTACACGTATTCGCTGAGTCATTTCTTTATTAAGGAAGGAAAAACTAGAACACCGAACAAAATAAATTTTGAAAGAATGCTGAGACTTTTCCGCACAGACATCCAACGCTCAGATAAAATAAAAAATATTTTTTTTAATAAAGCAACGAATTATTGAAAAAGAAAAATGGTACAGTAGAAAAATTTAATGATGATGCGGTGAAAATCACTTCCTAACTCACGTTTCTTCAAATTCAGTTTGAATAAATGTTTCGCCGCAGCTTATTATTAAGATCAAACAAACAAATCCTGTTCAGAATTAGTAGTGACAATTTAACCTTCGTTTTTAAAAGACCAGCATTTCATGTATACTAAAATTTTTGTAGTTCATTTTTGAGTCACTCGGTCAATGAGGCGTCTTTGTTTTTATCCATATATGTACGTTATGGCTTTGTGCCCTTGAAACTCCAATGGCAAAACTATAGGTTGCGGTTGACTTTTGCATTCGGATGGTTTTATGTCCTAATAGCCACGAATTTGCTGAACTTCGCTAAATATAAGAAAGTTCAAAACAAAAAACATCTTTTGGTGGTTACTTTTTTGAATGTAAGGCGCTATTTCCCAAATGCCACTTGTTTGTATGATGGTGATTAATATAATTTGTAAATTCGAGCTATCAGAATACCACGCTGCACACATCAACCCATATAACTACGTATATATTTCATTCTTGATTGGGGGGGGGGGGTTAACGACAACCATGATGAGCAATTCAATGGGCTATAGGCGGTCGTCCGTCACTATTTCAGAGCCGCTGGTTCCAGGAAAGGGAGAGAGCCAGTACCCTAAGACAAACACAACATCCAAGCCTCACCGGGATTCAAACCCGAACTCATCTCGGAAGAATGGTCAAGAAGCCAGATCTTAGACCCCTGCGCCACCAGGGAGGCTTCATTCCTGTCAGCCAGTAAGTTGGACGCACTGCATAGAATGTAGGGTATTTCAAGGTTCTATCCAAATAATATTAATAATAATAGATTATTACTGTATATTATTTTTATTATTATATTTCACTTTTGTTACATATTATTGTTGTTATTATATCTTATTCTTATTATATATATTGTTATAATAATAATAATAATAATAATAATAATAATAATAATAGTAATAATAATAAATTATCATATATAATAATAATAATAATAATAATAATAATAATAATAATAATAATAATAATAATAATAATAATAAATTATCATATATAATAATAATAATAATAATAATAATAATAATAATAATAATAATAATAATAAATTATCATATATAATAATAATAATAATAATAATAATAATAATTGTTGATTCATCAACAAGTAGCAAACGATACAGAACTATCAGTGTCAGAAATACTATACAATAAATATCAACCCACTGAGGTACTAGAAAATATACAATGCAAGTTATATTGGGACCGTGAGATTAAAACAGACGTAACTATCTCTGCCAATCATCCAAACATAGTGCTAAATGAAAAAAGGCAGAAGGATGCAGTCATTATCGACTTTACGTTGGACCGTAATATTTAGAATACCTATGCAACAAAAATCAACAAGTATGTGGAACTGGCTGCAGGGATAAAACAGATGTGGA
Organism: Macrothele yani; assembly: GCA_039090855.1. Classification (NCBI taxonomy): domain Eukaryota; kingdom Metazoa; phylum Arthropoda; class Arachnida; order Araneae; family Macrothelidae; genus Macrothele; species Macrothele yani. Next base: position 50,528,093 of record CM077004.1, read on the forward strand.
TGCTGAAAACAGTTCATATACGTTCACTAACTAACTCTGCAGCTGGTATAACTCCTTAGACTCTTATAACTCAGCTTGATACTTTAGGCATGCAACACCTAAGGCCCAAAATCTAAGAGACAGTGATTCTCGATACATATCATATCGTACGACGATTTTTAAACCATGAATGACTATGTCTTTACTTCACTTCATGTCCGTACTGACAAGTGGACCATGCTACAGATGAAAAAAGGAAATAAAATGTAATACTACTACTACTATTATTAGCGCTAATAATAATAAAAATAATAATAATAATAATGGCCGCCTCACTGAATGCATTTTTTCACGATTAGCTATACACTGTTCCTCATATAAATCCGAGGCTTAAAACGATGGGTTACATTCTGGTGACTTGAGCGGTTCTTCCTGTAAACTGAAAGCTCTGCCACCTCTATAGTCGAGTGATCTGATGTGCTGGCTTCTAACCATTCGTCCCAGGTAAGTTCGGGTACTTTTTCTACTCCAACTTCTGCTAGAACTATTGTATATATTCATTAAGAGTTCCTGACAAAAGTAGTCTAATAGGTTTCAATCTTATGGCCGAAATCTTTGCTGCTGACATAACACCATAATGTTCCTGTCGCGGCAATCGTTCCGCAAATGTGTTTTTAAAGCCCAGTAACTTTTGAGGTCATGGTTTCATGAGAAAAACAAACTATAGGCAGAATAAGAATTGCAGAATCTATAGCACAGAGATTTGACAAGAGTATTCACTCAGTAAAAGCAATATGAAAAACTCAATAAAATAGATTATTTTTCCAGCGAAAAGAACTTTCCTTCTTTTTTCAAAAACTGCCTTGAAACAAAAACATAAGCTATCACATAAACACATTTGAACTCTTAATAAAATCCCCCAAGGGTGAATAAAAATTGTCATTTTCTTAAACAACATCTTGTGTTGTTATACAAATGAAAGGCACATTTTTAACGCTTTTTTCTCAGTTGGCAACATTGCATTTGATGTTATCGCATTACAAATATCGCGTCTATCGTATCCGTGTTCACGCGAGGCCGTCAAGAAACTAAGGCCATGACATAGACAGGCGAGTTCCCTCTTTTAGTGACGTAACGCGAAAAACAAGGCTTCCGATTGGTTTCTAACGCTGTCATGTGTGACCTGATATACGACACCGACGTACCAAGTCGTGTGGCCAGAGAGTGACGTCACAATAGGAGGTAACTCATCTCTTTTTATGCCATGGCCTTGTATTTTCTAGACGGCCTTGTGAGCCAAGGCCGTCTACGCCAGAGAGATCACGAAATGTTATGCTCATCTTGTGTTTCCAGAATGTTTCATTTTACATTTATTTATTTATTTTGATTGAAGGTTTAACGACCACCGTGAGCAACTCAATGGGCTATAAGCAGTCGCCCGTCCCTAATTTAGGGCCACTGGTTCCAGGAAAGGGAGAGAGCCAGTGCCGTAAGACAAACACAATATCCATGCCTCACCGGAATTCGAACCCGGACACATCTCGGACGAATGATTAGAAGCCATCGCTTTGACCACTGCGCCACTGGGGGTAGGAGGGGGCAATATTTTATTTGGTCCTCCCTACACACTGGAAAATGTCTTTCAATCACTGGACTGGGAAAACAAAGGTATAAAGATTAATGGAGATTATCTAACTCACCTTCGTTTTGCTGATGACGTAGTCATTTTTGCAACTACCCCATCAGAGCTGCAGAGTATGATCCAGGAACTTGCTGACAAGAGTAAAGAAGTGGGATTAAAAATGAACTTTCAGAAGACAAAAGTGATGTTCAATGCTTTTACAAGAAATGAAGATTTATCGATTCATGGGGAAAACCTGGAGATAACCAATACCTTTATCTTGGACAGCAGATATCAAGTGAGGGTCATATTGATGAAGAAATTAATTGGCGTATAAGACTTGCCTGGAGAGCGTTTGGAAGAAACAATATAATTTTCAAGAACAATATGCTATTATGTCTTAAAAGAAAAGTGTTTGATCAATGCATCCTTCCAGTGCTTACATGTGGTGCAGAGACGTGGACCTTAACTAAAAGAGACATACAAAGGCTGCAGACAACTCAAAAAAGCATGGAGAGATGCATGCTTGGTGTAACCAGGAGAGATAAGAAGAGGAACTCGTGGATCCGAAAAATGACAAGAGTGGAAGACATCATGATCAGAGTTAAATCTCTGAAATGGCAATGGGCTGGGCATACTGCCAGAAGGACAGACCATCGATGGACAGTTGGAATTTTAGACTGGATTCCAAGGGACAGGAAAAGACCCAGAAAAAGACCACATCGGAGATGAGTGGATGAAATTCGAAAGTATGCGGGAGTAACATGGAGGAGACTGGCACAAGACAGACCGTTGTGGAAGAAACGTTAGAAGACCTCGTTCAGCAGTGGATTGATAATGGTTGACAATGATGATGATATATGACCGACCATATTTCTGGGGTGGGTACACGGCAAACAGTAAAATGTGGCGCATCTACGTCGATGCGCCACATTTTACTTTTGTATGCCAGCAGAGTATTTGAGAAAATCCATTCTTTATTAATTTCTGCGATACAGTGGTCATCTAGAAGAGGGTTTGTCCCTCGGAGTGATGTTCTGAGTTAACAAAAATGACACAAAGCTTCGTTATTCTTGTGGAATAGGCAGGGATAAGAGAGTGCCATGTGTGGAATGTTATGACAGCAACTTCAGCATTTTCATCTGCAGCAAAAAATTCTGCGAAAGCATTAAAAATTCACCTTTTTTTTTTTCATGCTGAGAATTTTTTAAAGAATATAACGAATAAAATAGAATGGTGTAGCATTTTTTTTTAATTTTGTGGTATAAATACAAAAATATGCTGTTCCTTCCTTCTGTAACAACATTTAGACGCACTATCCGCAAGCTGGTAAATAGTTGACCTTTACAATTTTATAAGTACATTATGTGGAATGTAGTCGCTGCACACAAATTCTGTTGCTCATTTTGTCTTTAGTTAAGCGTTTTGAATTATTCCTCCTATTTCTTCTTCTCTCTCTCTCCCTCTCTCTTATAATTATTATTTTTTTCGTTTATTCATTGAACTGTGACTTCAGAAGTTATTGGGATGTGAAATATCTCTGCAAGGACAAATTTTGTTCTATACGCATTCAAAATTACTGTACGTATTCGAAAAATAAGTTTAGGGTCAAAACACCACTGATAACGAAGTAAAATAAGGAATACAATTTTAGTCGTAACTGCATTAGCGCACTTCGAGTCCGGAATACCATTTGTTTTACAAAAAAACAAAAAACAAAAAAACTGATTTTATATGCCATGAAAATTAACACAGCGATCAGACATCTCTGAACTGCATTTACTGTTCTTCACGTAATATCAATCACATCAGAAAACTTGAAAGCTTCATAGTCCTGGAGCGGGAATCAAATCCGCATCTCCCGATTACGTAAATTTCATCATCCCGCTCCAGGACGATAAAGTTTTCTGATGTGATTGATTTTACGTAAAGAACAGTAAATACAGTCAATTCAGAGATGTCTGATTGCTGTGTTAATTTTCATGGCGTATTTTCCACGTATTATGAGAAGAATATATCTTCCACAATACATGGTTTTACATGCTTCAAAAAATTTGATCTTTAGCATTCATAGAATTTCTAGCTTTTGCACATGCCTTCTGCTAGAGTCTCTTTAAAACCAGCATTTCAGAACTATGAGAAAACACTTTTTGGAAATACATTATTAATCCCAGGAACTATTTCTTTTTCTTCTCCTCATTTTCACACACGACTACTTGTTTTTCTCTTTAGACCTAAATTAACCCCTGCTCGCTAAATTGCGAACCCTTAGCCCTGGCTTTCAAATTACGCCTATTGTTAACTGACTACACAAACAAAGCAACAATCTGCGCAATCAGAACAACAACAAGACGTTTTATAAATCTCAGAGTTCGATATTTAACACTAAAAAAAATTGGGACGACTAAAAAGGCAATAGATAACATTTTAAACTTTGTTTTAAGGCTGTCTTTGACTGAGTGTTAGGCTTCATCTTCTGCGATAGATGGCGCAAAATATCACTCCTCGGGCATTGCTTTTACGTCTTGAGGGATTGTCCCAGAAGTTGGCGTCAGTGAATGACTGAAGACCTTACCATATTCAGAATGGCAGCGGTCTCTCGTTGGCTACACAATGAAAGGACAAAACACGCGCTGTTATGTTTTAACCAATGACATTGTTTGTGGGAGCAGCTTAGTAGGTAGGCGTAGTTTCTGTCTCCAATTCAAGTGTATTCTGGTATTATACACATTTTCTCTTCAAAAAACGAACGTACAGTAGAATTTAAGATGATCTATAGAAGACAAGATTCCAATCTCACTTCAGTGCCCATTCTTTGATTTCTATTTGGCCTAGATAATTAAAAAAATAAGAAAGAAATGAGAGATTCCGTTTCTTCCACACAGAATCACTGCCAAACTAACTTCTGGCGTCATCTAGCTCCAAATTGGAATACTTCCGAGTCAGATAAATTGAATTAAAAAAAAAAATTCTAACAAATTTTTCGGAAAAATAACTGCGACACGTATTAGTTATGGGTCGTTTTTATTTGTGCTCAAAATTTCAAACTCTACAAAGTAATAGTTTTTGAGAAAATGTGTACAAAAGGATTTGCAATACAGATATAGGACAGAATTTCTGTTGCACCCATTCAAAGACAGCCTTAATTAAAAAAAACACCAGCTCTGTCCAATTGATTGCTAAATCTTCGTATCAGCTTAACAGATATTTAAAAATTAAAGAAACACACCCGCGGTCAGGCCATTTTGCAAGTACATTGCCTGTTTAAGCGCGTTTAAAAAAATTGGTGAATAAATTACTAAATTTTTCTGTTTTCTGCTAATTTTTAAATCTTTAGACAACAATTTAAAGGGATTTCATTCCTTTCTTTACTAAAAGAAATAGACCAAGGTCTGCTGGTATGACATTATATATAACACCGAAATACGCACGTAGAATTTCCTGAAAGCTTTATAATAAAACATTTAAAAAAAATGTTTAAAAGTTTCTTTTACAACATTGCGAGAAAAAAAGCTTGGGATATTTTTTAATGCGCGGATTGATGAAAGTAAGATTTGGGAATTTTCTTTCCTCTCAATCTTCTGCTGCTATTTGTTAAAAAAAAAGTCGTTTTAAACTTTCAACATCATTTCAAAAGGAAAAAAGAAGAAACCACAAAATTCACTCTGAACGGAATTGCTAAATTTTTAAGAAACATTTTCTCAGGCACAGTGCCGAGCAAATGAATTAATGTCCAAAAAATGGAACTTTAAAAAATAAGTAATTCAAGAATTTCTTAAAAAATAACTTAAGAAATAATTAAAGAATATTTTACAAGCAAAATTAGTCAGAACCTTTAGAAATATTGTAAAAATATTCTAAAAAATCTTAAAAATCACTTTAACATTACTTTCAAAATGCTCTTTCAGAAATTTTCATATTTTAGGAAGGCAGTCTCCTCATTGTTCTATTCGAAAACAATTGGTTTAAAACACGTTGAATTTTCTTATAAAGGTTATTTAAAAACACAATTAACCCTTTTTTAAACATTTCAAAAACTCTTTGTACGTTGTAAATATGCTTCCTTTGAACAACCAGTTCGTTTCATAAAACATCAAAATTTACTTTGCGTAGTACTTCGATATATAAAAAAGCAAGCTATTTTCTAATTTTCAAGAATTATCATAATACACTTGCTATATGCAACAGTGATTTTTCTGATACCTTAAAAATTTTGTAACGGTGAAGCAGCATTTGCAGAAAAGATAAATATTTGTTTTGAGAGAATTTCAGTAAATACGGCGGAGAAATAGCAGAGCTTGTAAGTATACACATAAACTTTGAGAATATTACAGTATAAACATCATCACTAACATTCATGACTTTGGCTATAAACAAGGAACTATGAATTACGTAATTTGTCTAATGTAACAAATAACGCATCTACTCAAAAATCCCTGAAAATCGTTGGAAAATGTTTACAAACACATTTTCGGCGACAGTGGATTCCAAACGCTTTCTACTAAATTCAAGAGCTCGAAAACAGAATAAAGGTAGAAAAGGAAACACTTATTATTTATGGCCTTTAATTAATCTGTTTTTGCAAGATCACTTTGAAAAGTCAAATTAAAGTTATAAACAAATTTTCAAATTTATATAAATTGTTTCCTATAGAATTGACAAGCGTCAGTTGGACACTGTGTTTATAGATGTATTTTGAAGACATTTGAAGTTCTATATGAAATGTTAATTTTTAAAAGCCATTTTGCTCTTGCTGTGAAGAACACACACACACAAAGAAAATTTTTTCGAGTAGGGGGTTTCAAAAACCCTGTATTACTCACATGCGATAAATTTAATTCTTCATATCCACAACATTTTGTTTCCATGAAAATGAAAGACTGTAAAAAGAAAAATTCCGTGACGATTTCTCACGCCACGCCATTTTACTCTTGACTTTTTTATTTTTTGTCTTATTTGCTGTTAGGAATCCACTGCCTTGTAATTACACTGAGGTTCATTCTTCTCTTCAACGTACCTGGTCCATTAATACTCATTGCACTATTTGGACTCGTAGTATTTGGTTTATGATGTTAGAGTATGTATATTACGGGCTGAAGCATCACAAATTAATAAAGAATAAAAAGAATGAGAAAAATTTACAAGCAAGGATTTTAACTTATACGAATGCACACGAAACAAGTAATCAATAAATGATAAAATTACACATAAGTTACAAAAATCATACTCCTTTTCTTTCATTTTGTTTGCGAAACATTATATAAAAATTGTGGTTCCGATTAAGCATATACCAAGACGAATCATTGCACATTAAGATTGAAATCAGCTATACAAAAATGCTTATACAGTCATTAACAGTTTGTTAAAATCCACAAACATAAACAAGTGTTCTATCAAACTACAGTTTTTGTTCTTTTGTAAAGGTCTGACGAAGCCATATGAACAGGTAGATTGGAAAACTCATTTAGCGTTGCTTTTTCGATCAACAGCACATTATTTGATTGACACATCATGAATCGAAAAACTGTGAAAGAATATTTGCATGAATCTGAATAAATCGAGTAGAGTGGACAGAATTCATCGCATGTTGCTTTTCTCAGGATTTTTCTGAAGCTTGTTTGATTCGAATGCGCAATTTTTGAAGGCTGAATTTTAGATTTTGCAGTGTTTTATTTTTTTCTTCTTGGACATATTTTGTAGAATGCCTTGAAAAAGAAATGCTTTTGAAAATGAAAAATTATTTATTTCTACTGACTGAAATTATTGAAAATCATTTACATATTCACTGCTGAATGCAGATCGTGTAGATAAAGATTAAAAAAACTGTTGCTATTTTTAAAGAAACTTGGTAAGTTAAACTAAAAGTTTCTAAACCTGTTTGGCTTTTTAATGATCTGATGCATTCTGATTTTACTTTTATAGACATGTAAGCATAAATGAAGCCAGGGTTGGGGGTTCTTGGGTCCGGACCTCCTCCCTCGAAGGGAGATTTATCACGAATTTAAAGCGATATATATGTATATATGAGGCTTTCACCAATGAACCAAATACATGGGATCTCCCCCATCCATTAAGAAATTTCTGGCTACGCCACAGCATGTAAGCACTTCATTCCAACAAGGAAAGTTGCTCTCTTAGCAGCAGCGAAAGCGCAGACCAGTTTGAAATATAGTTGCAAACATGATAACCAAAATTATGAGCTGATATCAGAATGATTTTTCAGTCGATCTTTCAATTCAAAGAATGTTTTTGCGCAAAAAGCTGACGCATTTACGCACATAATCATTTGTTAGATTACAGTCTCATGGGCATATAATTGTTTGTCAGTTTACACACACCCATATAATTATGATAAATTACACACACCCATTTAAATACTTGGCAGATTACACATCCACAACATCAATTGTCTGATTGCCCTAATACAGTGTCATTCGTCAGATTACTCTCTCTCTCCCTCTCCCCCCTCTCTCTTTCTCTCTCCCTCCCCCTCTCTCTCTCACACACACACAGGTCAAACAAACATTTGTCGGATTATTTTTATATATGTCATCATCATTATCAACTATTATTATCTATTCACTGTTAGATGGTCTCCCCAAATTTCTTCCAATCTTTCTTTCTTGAGCCAGTCTTTACCATATCACTCCACCCTGCATATATGTGTATATATATATAATTCAAAAGTTATTTTTACAAAAAAATTTTGAACTGTATATACAGACGTTTTTTGCACATAATGAGTAATCACATTACATGCATACATAACAATCATTTGTCGTATTATATATGTAGAGAGAGATTAATTTTTTTACATGTAGTCATCTGTAGCTTCTTTCACAAAAAAAATTTTGAACTGTAAAGATGCTGAGAAATTATTCCGATGTAAAAAAATATGTACAGGTCCTCTGTGAAGCGAAAAATATATACGTACCCACGCTTATATATGTATGTATAAAGCGAAGGCGAAATTCTGCAACTGACTGCAACTTTTTGTGATGTCCACTAGCCCATGCTGTTCGAACCTGTGTGTGCTCTCCTATATTGATAACCAGTTTAACTTTTTCACCTACACTTGGAGTATGATATCCTAAGCTCGTCCTCCCCTACAAGACCCTCTCCTACAGAAGAATTTCGGAATTATTTATGTAGTTCATTCAGTAGCAATAATTTCAAAATGGCACGTAATTGACATAAAATTTCCCAAAATAGTATAACTACACTAATAATCCGAATTTCTTGGCGTAGAATAGAAATCAAAGTTTCCAAGCTCTCGCACATCAACCAGATGGCTTTTTCAGTGAAGGTAGACAGAAAACTGCAAACTGTGAGTAATAGAACATTTCAACAATTTGAACGTGGGGACTTGACTAGACACTAAATGAATACATTCGAATGTAATTATTCATTCACAGAAAACGAAGCGTCATGTTGGTACGGCTCGCGATACCGTGGGAGAAAACGCATTATTTGACGAACTGGTTCCAAACTCGAGGCAGTTCTAGAGAGACGCTATCATTGCAAGCCTCACTGTTGGTAATGATCTCTAAGGTTTCGCGAATGGCAGTAGATTTAGGCTTGGAGTAGGAAAGCAATTTCTTTATATCATTCCACCTAGGTCAGCGGACTTGAATTTGACTTCTCTGGACAGGGTAGTGGTTACATTTCTGTCCCTTGTGTCTCTTTTATGTTCGTTGAGTCTAATTCTCAACGAACGCTTGATCATTCCGAAGTAATACCAGTTGGAGCCGTGTGGATATTGTAGTGGGATGGCATAAACACCTGCCTCGTTGAGAAGAAGGGGGCTTGTAAATATTTCTCTTAGGTGTAGTATATAAAGATGCAGGAGACCTTACTATTTTGAGTATAGTTGGTGTACAGTTCCTGTTTATTAATAGAATTTCCCTTGCACGGTCTTCTCTTGTACGGGAGGATTTGAAATGCTGATAAACCGTGCTCAGTTCTTGTTTCCAGGAAATTCTTGCATAGTGTGAATTCGCTTTACATGAGACAAGAAATCTCGTGAAAACCAATATTCGAAAAGCTTTTAATAAATTCCATGTCGGGGATACTTGTACTCTGTATTCTAACAAAACAGTATCGTTAGTTTTCGAATAAGTTGTGGTAACTGTAACGTACCAGGAGATGTGACGTACCTGCCAGAAGGACGCACACGACATAAAGGCAGATAGTAGTCAGAACAAACGTCCGCGTAGCTCAATTGGTAGAGTGACTTGTTCCGGAATGAGGGGATCCGGGTTCGAATCCTGGCGTGGACAGAAATGACGGAGAAATTAACTTCGTTATAATGGCGCCCGAACTATCCGGATGACCCGACAGTTCAAATTCTCGCAATGGTGTGATGTTATTTCCACACCGCGAGATAGGAAAAATAAGAGAATCCCTTCTCCAGCACTTCAGAAAAAAATAAAAAATATGGGGGAAATGGTGGTAACGTACCAGGAGATGTGACGTACCTGCCAGAAGGACGCACACGACATAAAGGCAGATAGTAGTCAGAATAAAACGTCCGCGTAGCTCAATTGGTAGAGTGACTTATTCCGGAATGAGGGGATCCGGGTTCGAATCCTGGCGTGGACAGAAATGACGGATAAATTTACTTCGTTATAATGGCGCCCGAACTATCCGGATGACCCGACCGTTCAAAATCTCGCAATGGTGTGATGTTATTTCCACACCGCGAGATAGGAAAAATAAGAGAATCCCTTCTCCAGCACTTCGAAAAAAAAAAAAAAATAAATAAATAAGGGGAGATGATGTGACGTACCTGCCAGAAGGACGTACACGACATAAAGGCAGATAGGAATCAGAATAAAAAACGTTCGCGTAGCTCAATTGGTAGAGCAACTTATTCCGGAATGAGGGGACCCGGGTTCGAATCCTGGCGCGGATAAAAATGACGGAGAAATTCACTTCGTTATATGACGTCAATGCAGTTGACTCTTCTTAACTCTACCACTATTAATACTTATTGTAAAAGTATGTCATAAAGGTTTTTTATGACTTTTCACAGTCCGCCTTTGTGTCCCGTGGAGTTTTTCGTCACCCATGAAACGTGCTCAACGGTTCCATAAACGCTGAAGAGACACAGGATGGCATATGATAACGTAGGGCTTCGATAGACCGCAAAATTACGCGCTTACGAAAAGTACTCGGCGAAATTAACTCTCCGTTGCCACCCCGGTAGAGCAGTGGCCTAAGTGCTGGCTTATCATCCTTCATCCGAGATAGGTCCAGGTTCGCATCCCGGTGAGGCATGGATGTGTTGTGTTTGTGTTACGGTGCTGGCTCTATCCCTTCCCTGGAGTTAAATACCCTAAATTAAGGACGGGCGACAGCTTTTAACCCATCGAGTACTCACAGTGGTCGTTAAACCCCCAAACGAACAAAATTAATTCTTTCTTCAAGAGTTCACGCACTTTGATGTATTATTCCTGACAAGTCTGCTAACACCCATCCCTTAGCGCACCATTCTCGGGCTTAAGAAGTTACTGGACAGCCTCTGTATAAAGGAAGTGGATTAATTTTCGCACATCGATTTTTCTACAAATTTACACTTTTAATATTTTATAATGGCTATATTATTTATGTAGCTTCTAGATTTTAAAATTTTTATCGCATTTCTATTTCACAAACATGAAAAAATACAGCCATGAAAATCAAGTCAACCGAAGAAAAGACAGTAAACTCCCAGCTGCAAAAAAAAAAAAAAAAAAAAAAAATTGTTCCGGGTAACAACTACTATGAGCGACCCTAAAGCATATAAGCAGTTGCCCGTCCCCTTATTTTGAAGCCACTGGTACCAGGAAGAGGAGAGAGTCAGGCTACGTAATGCAAGCGCATCACCCAGTACAAGTGCGAGGTTCGGACGACTAGCCAGAAACTTGCGTCGCTGCCCACTCAGCTACCTGGACGACGCGAATAACGACGTATGAATGAAGACAGATGATGATTTGCTTTTCATCGATTTATCACATTAAGCTTTTATAAAAAGTGATCACTCTTCTGAAGTTCAGACAATTATTGCACAGTCCTTAATCTTAGCAAGCGTAACAAATTCACAATAAAACACATGCTGTATATATTTAGCATTAAAACGAATCAAGAAAATGATCTCCAGCGATACATTACAAGTTAGAACACAGGAAGCAGTTAGAGATGACTAAAAAGAGAAAGTAACATTGCTATTTTATTTATTTTTACTTTATTTTTAAATTTTATTCCTTCATTTACTTTTGGGGGTGATAAGAACGAATGGTCACACTCGTGGCCTGCGCTGTATTTTTTCCTTATCTGTGATTGCTTAAGGAATCGTTTTGAAGTGAGCCGTTTAAAAGGGCTCACCTGGGTTTCACTTGTGCGACAGAACTGAAAGTGCGCCTGGTAACCGAAATCTCGTTCAGCGAGTCTCATCTCACTCTCCGAACTGCCTGTCATAAACTGACTTCTTTTTAAACGAAATGTTTCAGAGATTGCGAAGTGAATCATAAAAACACGAAAACATTTTGAAACGATATTTTCGAGTATGCTTGTTTATTCATACGTTTTTCTATTTTGGCGTGACGTGCCTTTCGCATGCTGTAAGATCGAAAGAGCTAAGTGGAATTAAAAAAAAAAAAAAAAAAAAAAAAAAAAGAAAGAAATTCCTAAAACACTGTAAAGCTTCGTTTGGTAATAGCAATCGTAACTTCAGAAATACAGGTGAATTCCAGTTGGTGCGCATGCGCACATATTTTAACGGAGAATACCTGCCGGATGAATATATGATTTCGCATTCAGTCACCCAGTTTGTTATGCATGCTATAAAAGAGAGTATGATATTTTTGTAAAGAAATTTTATGAACGAAGTCCGTTTCCATAACTCGGTGAACTATTGCGTATGAGGTTATGTTTTATCAATATTTGTCCGTATTTTGCATATTACTTTAATTCGCTGTTGGTATGTATTAGCATTGTAATATTTCCTGTTCTATTTTACGAGTCGATTGTACTAGTATTTTTAATTATTTTGTACTGTGATGTATCATTTGACAGTTCTGATATCTTCCTGTGGATACTGTCGCGATTTTAAGAAGAGATTCTGATACAGACATAAATCAAACTGTTCTTCCATGTAACGTAACCGCAGAAATTTGAAAATTTATTGTTCTGGAACGGAAATCGAACCCGCATCTCCCAATTTGCGCTCGAGTATGCTAACCATTACATCACCCAGGACAATGAAATCCAAACAACTGTGACTTATCTGAGACGCCAGACTTTCATTGCCCTAGTCGAAACAAAGGTGTCCCATCGTAAATAATATCACCAGCAAATGAGTAAACATCAATTTGAAAACACGTGGAATAATTTATACGGGCATAAATCAAGCTGTTCTTCCATATAACGTAACCGCAGAAATAAAAAAAAAAAAGATTCTGATTGAAAAAAAAATTAGAAAAAAATTCTGATTGAAAAAAGATTCAGAAAAAAAAATTCTGATTGAAAAAATAATTCAGAAAAAAAAAGATTCTGATTGAAAAAAAAAATTTGATTGAAAAAAGATTCTGATTGAAAAAAATATTCAGAAAAAAAAAGATTCTGATTGAAAAAAAGATTCAGAAAAAAAAATTCTGATTGAAAAAGAGATTTAGAAAAAAAAATTCTGATTGAAAAAGAGATTTAGAAAAAAAATTCAGATTGTTGTATATAGTGTAAATTTGAATATATATTTCCTTTACCTCATTGCTTGTACATATTTTTGTTTTAATAAAATCATATTTTTGAGCCCCATTAGATTCATGGGGACTTTTTGTTTTAGGAATTTTAACGACCACCGTAAGCAAACTGTGAGGAGATATAAGCAGTCAGTCAGTCAACCGTCCCTTATTTCTGCCGGCTGGTTCCAGAAGGAAAATGGCATCTCCCATGCCTCATCTGGGGTTTGGATCCGGTCCAGCTCGGACAACTGGGCAGAAACCAGCGCCTCTGACCATTCAGCCACTAGAACGACCTTACAAAAAGTCCCTCAGTTTTAAGACTCATATGATGATGATGATAAGCACAAAACAAGCACAAATTGGTTCATATAGTACAATATAACATGTAAGAGGTGAAATTTCAAAATTTTGGCAGTTACTTTAATTTTTACATTCGTTAAAAGTTTTGTTTATTGTAGATCTTACTCATATAATTCCTCCAGCTATAGTTTTCAATTAACAAGTTTTGTTTACCATCGATTAATTGCTAAACAGTTTAGGATTGACCTGACATAACGCAATTTGAAAAAAAAATAGCTCTTTTTTTCTCCGATTATAACGAAGTTCTCATATATCGAATACATTTGACTCTTCCTTCAACTTTGCTACATACGGGTTCGACTGCATTAATGAGAAAAAACAGATTCTGAGACATTTAACAGATTCTGAGACAAACAGATTTCGATCCTTTTCCGTTAATAAAAAAAGGTTCGATATTTTTTGATAGCGCAAATCAGTCTTTTCAACTAAAAGTAACACCAGTAATTCATTCCGTGAAAACTGTATTTACAAATTGGAATTCGGGATCAATATCCCCCCCTCTAAGAACGACTATTAACCGCAAATGAAGGAAAGGACATTTGATATTTTCAATACTATCATCCATTTCATTTTTATGTTAGCTCATTCAATTACAGAAAATAACATAAAAGGTTATGAAATGATAGAAAAATGTCTTTAAAAACATGCAGGAAGTTCAGATAGTGATCCGAATGTATTGCGATGTTAATTGTCCTAGCTCTTAACATTGGTGGCCAAAAGTTTTTGGGGAGCGGCTTTTACAATGAATTTGCTTCCTAAACAGCGATGTTTGTCAGGTACGGCTCTGACGTCGATGCGACGCATAGTTTACACTTTACACGGATTAAGACAACGCTGAACAAAAACAAATACACTGAAATCCAAAATATGGCATAGGCGACGAAGATGACACTGGTTAATATCACGTTGAGTAAAACTAAATACAATTGAACACAGAATGTGGAACAGGCTTTGCAAGTGACATAAACTTTTATGACGCTGTATGAAACGAAACGAATTTGAATTTAAAATATGGCAATTCGCTGAAGGTGTCATGGTTTATATCACGTTAAATAAAACTAAATAAATTTGAAAACATAACGTGGCACAAGTGCCATCGATTTATACAACGCTAGAAATTAAAATTTGGCAGAGGTACTGATGGTGTCACCAGTTTATATAGCACGTTGATAAAACTAAATGAACTTGAGAACATAATGTGGCCTAGGCGTTGCAAGTGATAAGGACTTACATAATTCCGAGTACGATTAAATAAACTCGAACCCAAATGTGGCACTGCTGGTTGCAATGACTCTTTAAATGCTATTTATTTTAGTTGAAATTGTCTGGAACAGTGGGAACACCAACCCCAAGTCAGCTGAAAAACTCGATGATTCCTGAGGTTTTTAAAACTTTAGGTGAGACGAATTAAACTAGAAACAAAAACGTAATATTTCGAATGCAAATATCGTATGAAATGTAGGGTAAAAAGATGCAAACAAGTGCGGTTGCAGAGCATCAGAAGAAAAAAACGAGCAAAAAAACTGACAATACAAAGTTTTAAATGCCCGTGAATTTAATAAAAAATATGAACCGACATTTTACATAACGCCAGTTTTTCAACTGGTTTGTCGTGGTTTGTCACACGCTGATCTGCAACAGGTCACTTAGAAGGACCTATTGTTCTTCTGAAGTGATTCCTTGGCTTAATCCAGCAACCCTAGGCTAGGAATATGAGTTTTTTATGGTCACAAGGACCAAAAAATTACAGAAAAAATCTAACCAAAGAATATCTAGAAACGCACTCGCCATGAAACAATTATTGGTATCAGATTTCTGCCTCTCCTTTTCTTGGTTTCGTGTTATCGCGTTTTCCAAAGATTTCCCGAATATTTTGCATGAGTTTTTTTAACTTCCTTTAACTCATCTCGGCTTTACAGCTCGTTCTGGTCAAATTATGCTAAGATCCTTGTCAAATGAAACTACGGAAAGTGACATAAAATAATATTACCAAAGTTATATCAAATGTTACGGTAAAAATGACCATCAAATAATGCTATCGAAGTACTAACAAATTATACCAGCCGTCTCCCTTCCCCGATGACACAGGGGTGTGAAGCGTTGGCATCTAACCATTTGTCTGGTATAGGTACAAGTTCGAATCCTGGGTGAGGCATGAATGGTGTGTTTGTCTTAAGGCACTGGCTCTGTCCCTTCCCTAGACCAATGGCTCTTAGTTGGGATGGGTGGGTGATTGCTTATTACTTTTCTGTCTAACTTCCTTGAAAAAGCCATCTGGTTGATGTGCGAAAGCTTGGAAACGCTTATGTGCCTATTTTCCTATACCAATAAATCGGATCACTAGTACAGTATTACTATTTCCTACATAATTGGTGTACTGTTCCTTGTTATCAATCAATTTGCTTATTGCTTATTGAGTTGATCACAGTGGTGTTAAATCTTCAAACAAACAAATTATACCACAGAAATGATGCCAGACGATATTGTACGCGAAATTAGCATCAAATGATTCTTCTTGAGTGCCATCAAATGGTCTGTCGAAAAACTATCAAATTGTACCAAAAGTTCTGTAAAGTCATCCATGAAAACACCTTCAATTCATTCTGTTGGAAAAATAATAATACTACGCTGAAAGTACAGAAGAATGATCCAATGAAATACCGTCGAAAGGTAAAATAGGAAAGGAAGTTGCGTCAAACGATACAACAGAAAATACTGTCAAGTGATACTGCCTAAAGTGCGTAAAAATGATATTGACCAATGTACCATCACGAATGATGTTAATGAAATCACCATCAAATTATACTGCTAAATGTACTATCTAATAAAAATAATAATACCGAAGCATGCAGATACGGAAAACGATTTTCAGTCCTGAAATCAAGCACTAAACCGTCCGAAAAGAAAAAAAAAATGTTTTACAAAAAAAAAATGCGTTTGAAAACGAAGTAATACAAAAATTAAACTTTTTTTCTTTTCTTATTTTGATGAGTTATAGGAATTTGTAGCTCGAGAAAGCAGCTGATAGAAAATTGATCCCGTGCTTCAGAAAACGTTGGTAATAAACTGAATATGCAACGAAACCAATCCTCTCATTAGAAACTTACTGGTAAGAAATCAAATGGGAAGTAATGTACTTGTAGTCGAAAATACTCCAAATACGTGGCGACAGTAAATAAATAAATACATCGCTCTTAACCACGTTCTAGAAACACACAGCAACCGAAAAATTGTTTTTTGAGCCGCCGCTGTGGAATTGAACCAACAGAACACTCGATATCTAGCCGAGTGCAATACACATACGTAAGATGTCTCAGATTCTGAGCCCATCTTACGGATTTATGATGTCAGAAGCTGACTTAAAAATACACATAGCACCGTGAATTGTTGGCCACCGTGGCGTATATGTATTGCACTCGGCTAGATATCGAGAGTTCTGTTGGTTCAATTCCACGGCGGCGGCTGAAAAACTATTTTTCGTTTGCTGTGTGTTTCTAGAACGTGGTTAAGAGCGATGTATTTATTTATGTACGTGTAGTCGACAGCGATTTTGCGAAGTTCATTGCTGCTTACCCGTTTTTCTTTTGTAGGACCACCGTGAGCAACTTGACTGTCTATAAGCAGTCGCCCGTCCCTAATTTAGAGCCACTGGTTCCAGGGAAGGGAGAGAGAGCTAGTGCTTTAAGCCAGACACAACATCCATGCCTCATCGGGATTCGAACCCGAATTCATCTCGGGCGAACGGTCAGAAGCCAGCGATTAGACTACCGACGTCTACAAGAGCATAAGACCTTTATGTACCCAACCAATTCGACGCAGAACTCATCTTGAGCCTGTTTCCATAAACAATAGCTTTTAAAATGTGGCGTTGAAAGAATGAACAACAGAGAGAGAGAACTGAAATAATTTACGACAAAATACATCCTTATAGTCGGACATATTTTCACTCTCAATATATTTCGCAAGCTTTAATTTTCTCCTGATCGCGATATGTAGTAAATATCATAAACGAAAGTTCATTAGAAAACTCTTTACATTACCTTAGCCTTATAGATTTGCATTAGTTCTACATATTTTTGATTCGTTATGAACTTGAAGGTTACAGACCAACATTCCCAATGACAGTATTTTGTGAATCTACGTATCCTATTTGATGTGATTAATTCAGAGTTTTGGTATTTGGCTTAACAAAATGTGCATGGATCATTTATCTATCTTATGTTCCTTAACATTTACACTTAATTACTGGCTTTCGGTATTTCAACACTTAATTTTCTTTTGGCTTGCTTTCCCTGCACTTGAATTTTTCCGTCGGTTTTTTCCTCATTCAATTTTACATATCGTGTTCTATTAGCGTTTAATCGTTGGCTTCTTTCTTCCAGTATTTCATTTGCTCACCGTTGAGTACAACACAGTTACCCACTTGGAGACATCATCATTCGACGAAGATCCATGAACAGCAGATGGGTTGTAAAACAACAAAACATAAATCGTGCGCCTGAGCTAAATGGGAAGTCAGAAGCACATTCCATCATCGTGCAGTTTGTGGGAAGGACGTAGAACGTGAATTCATACGCATTTCAGTTACCGCCACTTAAATAAAACACGAAATTAAAACTTCTACGGCTGATTAAATTTAATTGAAATCGCGTACCCGAGCTAAAAGGGGAGTCAGGAACATAATACGACACCGCTTAATTTGCTGAGAGAACGTACAACGCGAATTCATACGCATTTGAGCTGTTGCCATTTAAATGAAACACGACTTTTGTACACAGATGTACTGCAACGCCACAAACTTAAGACGTAATTTACTTAGCTAGTTGCGGATGAATGGATGCCCGTGTTCACGCAGATTCTAAACTGCGCACGCATTGTTTCGATTCTTTGTTTCTGTTGCATCGGAATCATCATCATCATCATCATTATCAGTCCACTGCTGGATGAAAGTCTCTCCAAGTTTCTTCCACAACGGTCTGTCTTGAGCGAGTCTCCTCCATATCACTTCCGCATGCTTTCGAATTTCACCCACCCATCTCCCACGTGGTCTTCTTCTGAGTCCTTTCCTGTCCCTTAGAATCCAGTCTAAAATTTCGGTGGTCCGTCCTTCTGGCAATATTTCCAGCCCATTGCCATTTCAGGAATTTTGCTCCGGTCACGATGTCTTCCACTCTTGTCATTTTCCTTATCCAAGAGTTTCTCTTCTTATCTTTTCGGGTTTCACCAAGCATGCATTTCTCCATGCGTCTCTCAGTTGTCTGCAGTCTTTATATGTCTTTTTTTAGTTAAATCTCTGCTCCATATGTACGCACTGGATGCATGCATTGATTAAACAATTTTCTTTTAAGACATAATGGCATCTTGCTCTTAAAAATTGTACTGTAAGTTTTAGGCGCCGATTAATTTCTTCATCAATATGACCCTTGCTTGATATCTGCTGTCCAAGGTAAATGTAGGTATCGGTTATCTCCAGCGTTTCCCCATCAATCGATAAATCTTAATTGCTCGTAAAAGCACTGCACATCAGTTTTGTCTTCTGGGAATTGATTTTTAATCCCACCTCTTTACTCTTGTCAGCAAGTTCCTGGATCATACTCTGTAGCTCTGAAGGGATAATTGCAAAAATGGCAACGTCATGAGCAAAACTAAGGTGAGCTAAATACTATCCATTAATATTTATCCGTTTGTTTTCGCAGCTTAATTTTGCAATGTGGTATTAAAGAGTCTGGGAGTTATGGTATCACATGTTCTCATTCCCTTTCCAATTTTTATTGGTGCTGTATCCTCAAATAGCCAAACCTTTGCACTTGCATTTTCATAGATGCTATTAATAATGCTAATGTATGCATCTTCAACCCCGCAGGATTTCAAAGCCATTATAACTGCTGATGCATCGGAATAACACTGGTAAAATAGAAATTCCATAGCGGAGTGTGATTAAATTTGAAAAGATTCAAGGTTAAAAAATGTTTATAAAAATCTGCGGAAGTACGGATATCGTCCGTTTATTTTCGAATACATGGGATTTTAAGGGCAGAGAAATACTTCAAAACTCCAGAACTACGAAGCGAAATGAACCAAGTTCTGCAAGCGCACGCACGATCTAAGATTCTGCGGCAATCCCTAAAACCTTTTGTAACTGAAGCCAGTCACGACAGAAGTGATATAGAGGCACATACACACATCGCAAGCACGCACACAAGCCAGCATACTCGCACGATGTGCCTTGGACGTGATTTGGATTTACGCATTCCACTCTAGTAATTATGTTTTCCATACAACGGTTCCAGAACAGCATTTCGCATGTTCCTCATTTCTCGCTTTGAAAATTCGCTTTTATCGATTGACGCAGTCCGGAGACGTAGATTGGTGGAGGGCATGGCTTGCTGAGTCACAGCGGGAAACCGCGTTTCATTATGAGTTTAGGGGAGAAATCCCGTTCTACACATCGCGCCGCTGATTGCAAAGCACACCCTCAAGTCACGGCCAGTCTACAAAGCTGGAGAGCGCCAAAAGTAGCTAATTTGTCCGTGGAACTTGTCTCATTGGGTCGTCCACGGCAGAGCATGATTCAGACGCGAGCAAACACCCCATGCCAAACATGGAATTGAGTCATTATGTTAGGAATTCGCCATTTTATTCTCTGCAGAGACGGAATCCGAATGAATTACAATAAATTATCGAACTTGAAACAGGTGGCTCTAGTTTTAATCTCCTACACCACGTCCGGTGATTAACAAAACATTCCTCATCTGCATAAATTGGTCACCAGTCGATAGCAGGATAAAGAGAAATATAAATATTTATTATTTATATAAAAACGATCATATTTCACTAAACACTTTTGTGACGTAACTTACTACAGAGGTGAACCCCGTGTCAAGACGACAAATCTGCAGCGGTATATTCCGTCCGTGTAGCAAACTTACTCCGGAGTGTTTCGATCTCCGTCACGGACAAATTTTTCTTTTCACATTGGCGCCGGAACGTAAAAGTGGATGTACTGGCCGTTGGGTTCTTTGAAAAATGTGCGATGTTTGTTCAACACATTGTCTGGAATTAACGTAAAATTCCTTCTTCGCTTAAAAAAAAAAAAAAAATTAAGAGGGAGATGATGTGACGTACTGCAGAGGTGATGACAAATATGCAGAGGCGCATTCCGTCTGTGTAGCTTAGTTGGGGGAGCAACTTACTCCGGAATGAGGGGAGCGGGTTCGATCCCCGTCACGGACAGATTTGTGACTTAACACTTTCATCGAAGTGTTGATACTCTGAAAATAACAGTGTTAGTGGTGAAAGTCCTTCCGGGCCATCGTGAAAAGATACTTTGTTTAGGAGCTCAGCTCAGATAATTATCGCGAAAATAATAACATTCGCATCACCCTGAACTCACTTTTTTAATCTAGAGTTTTGTTATGGATGCTTCGAATAAGAACAACCTAACTGTTATAAAATCTACTTTGTAGCTTTCATTGGTAATGCTTTCCGAAACGGGAGCCATTTTTGTTGGGCATAATTTTTATTTTATCTTGAAGTTTTGCGGCGGAGAGCGTTTTTTATGATGACGATTTTTTTGTTTCCATGCTTTTTGATCTGTCCAGTTCTTTTTGGTTTGGAACTTCTATTGCTCCTCCCTCCTTTACCCAAGGCATCCACCATTAGCAAAACGCTATTTCAAAGACATTCACCCCTTGCAAAATGAAATTTTCACGTCTAATAGGCCTCCCCACTGTCCAAATAGTCAGAGGCGATGGCTTCTGGCTTCACATATAATATAAATGTATATATAAATGTAATATAAACGTATGTGATCACATGCAAATACGTTTATATCGTACAGTATATGCATAACCGTTTGATGCCGCCACAGTGGCCTAAGCCCTGGCTTTTGACAGTTCGTCCGAGATTGGTTCGGGTTCGAATCCCGGTAAGGCATGGATGTGTGTTTATCTTACGGTGCTAGTTCTCTCCACTTCCCTGGAACCAGTAGCCCTAAATTAGGGACGGGCGACTGCTTATAGCCCACTGAGTTGCTCACGGTGGTCGTTAAACCTCCAATAAAAAAAATAGCCATTTGATACACTTGAAGTATTTAATTAATTAACTACATTAATACCATAGTTAATTAATTAAATCTTTGAAGTATATTCACTATGGCGGCCACGTAAACTGCTGTTTAACTACACAATACACACGAAGCAAAAGCAGCACCAGTCCTCCTAAATGCAACCCTCACTTGGTGGGGAAATGGACTCAATTATTATTTTCTGTTTCCCCTCTGGCAACATATCCATTCCATTACTCCCTTATTCCTCTCTACAATGGTTGCCCAGAAATCTACTTACGTGTGCATGAGCTCTATTCGTCCTCTTATTGCCTAGGAGTAGGTGTCCTGCTTAAAACTCTGCTCATGCGATATTACCAAGGCTTTGAACTAGGTGGTGGAGATGGTCTTTTGCCCAACTCAGTTGTCGAAAATTTGGTGTACTCCCGACCCCATTGCTTTTCTATAAAATTCTTCCACTACTACACAAGGATTTCCCTGCGCTCATCCTGTATGTCCCGATTTCTATTCTCCCATTTCAGAACAGTGCGCAGCACATTTTCTCTGACTCGTTAAATATGGAATTCCATTAAATAATGTTAATTTTTTTGTTAAAATTGATCATCTTAGCTTTTCTCTACCTCGTTAACTCCGATGATTTCATTAGATTTGTTCGTTAAAAACGATTAAATTAGCTATGAATTAACATTACACCAAACAAAAGTTCCTGTTTTGCTGGTTAAATAAGCTATCTCGCTAAATGCAGGCTCGTTATAAGCAGGTTCTACTGTACAAATTTATTTACAAATAAGCAGCCAATAATAAAGAACGAAGGACCAAGAAATACCTAATGGCGAAGGCAACACTGAGATGGTCAACAGAAGCTTAGTTTTCAGAAAGAGGCAAACGCAAATGCAGCCCCATTTGCTCTGAACCTCTCTTTGTTAGTTAGCCTGGACTCGAGTCCTGGATGAAGTGTGTGCCTGTCCTACGGCGCTGGCTGTCCCCCTTCACTGGACACAGTGACCTAAATTAGGGATGTACGATTGCTATATTATTTACAGTTGCTAATTATGGTCGTTAGTACCCCCATTCCTAACAAAGCTGTGTATCTTTCTTATCTAATTATGGTCGTTAATACCCCCATTCCTAACAAAGCTGTATATCTTTTTTATCTAATTATGGCCGTTAATACCACCATTCCTAACAAAGCTGTGTATCTTTCTTATCTGATTATGGTCGTTAATACCCCCATTCCTAACAAAGCTATGCATCTTTCTTATCTAATTATGGTCGTTAATACTCCCATTCCTTACAAAGCTGTGTATCTTTATTATCTAATCATGGTCGTTAATAACCCCCATTCCTAACAAGGCTGTGTATCTTTCTTATCTAAATATGGCCGTTAATACCCCCATTCCTAACAAAGCTGTGTATCTTTCTTATCTAATTATGGTCGTTAATACCCCCATTCCTAACAAAGCTGTGTATCTTTCTTATCTAATTATGGTCGTTAATACCCCCATTCCTAACAAAGCAAACGAAAATTGCAAATACAAACACCACATGCAAATATTTACTGTGTCTTTTGTTATGAAACCGGTTTTACCACAACTGAAAATCCGAAGACCCAAAAAGATAGACGATGGAGATGGATAAATGAAGGTATAGAGCATATTGGGACAATAAAGAAATTTCTTTGTTCTGTTGAGCTGCACATTTTTGCCACTAGCGCCTCATGCTCCACGAAACCGCAGCGATCACTCAACTGATCATCAAGAAGGAAAAAGCACTCTCAACACAAAGTTCTGGAAGAAACTCCAGGAGATCTTTACTCAGTAGTTAATGCCTGCTGTAGAAAATGACATATTTTTCACTCCTTTGCCTTTCACACCGTTCCGTACTATACGTAGGTATCCTATACCCCAACATGCAACAGAAATTTCAACATTCTTGCCTTCTACTGTAAATTCCCAGCCTTTTTTTACGCTTTCCAACCGTAGGTTGAAGAAGCGTATATGCTCCAGCTTTATCCGTCCGCACGAACTCTCGCGTAAAAATATTTCGAATTCGATGAAATTTTAGTATGTGGTAGGGACCACCTGGGGTTGAACCCTATTGAAAACGGGCGAAATGGGGGCCAAAGGTCAGGACATAGGAGCGGGATCCATTCCATTGCTTTATGCCTCATAACTTGCGTAGAAAGGTTCGATTTCGACGAAATTTTATTATGTGGTAGGGGACCACCTCGGGACGAACCCTGTTGAAAATGGGCGAAATGAGGTCAAAGGCCAGGACACAGGAGCGGGATCCATTTCATTTCCCTGATGCATCATAACTTATGTAAAAATGCTTCGATTGCGACAAAACTTTATCATGTTGTTTCGGAAGTATACTGAACTTGTTCTGCTGAATATAATCGAAATAGGGTCAAAGGTCAGGACACAGGAGCAAGATTTATTCAACAGCCATTATCCTCATAACTTGACTAAAAGTGCTTCTATTACGACAACACTTTAGTATGTTGTTCCGGAGGTATACCGAACCAATTCTGTTTAATATCATCGAAATGGGGTCGAAGGTCAGGACGTAGGAGCGAGATTTATTTCGCAGCCATTATCCTCGTGACTTGAGTAATGAATTCTGGTATGTTGGAAAGCGTATCATGATCAATGCATTGCATGATTTTACTAACTTGTCTTATATTTACTCTACACGTGCTCATTCAGAAGTTCAATAGAAAAGTTATCAATCAGGAAAAGTTTTAAGCGAAAATCTTTGTAGTGTCTCCATGGAACTGAAGTGGGTGTGGCATATCAGATTTTCAGGAAAAGGCAAATATCCTATCTTGCTCTCCATATTTGAGACTATAATTTATAGTCTGCCCCTATGTAGCAAATGGGCAAAGTCTGGTCGACAAATGTATTAAATATATTGAACACAATACATTAATACATTTATCGATTTAACCACACCGTTAAATAGAAGGATCAATCAAAATGCCTTTGCTAATATTTTTTCATTTGAAATATCTACTGATACGAATGTCTGAAAGTAGAAAAATAGGAGGTAAATCTGAATGCGTTTTTATTTAATTATTATTTTTTTATTCCAGATGAAAACGCACCCTTGTCGCCATTGTATTCTAAACATGGCGTCTACTCAGTCCTTGTCCAAGTCAGGAAATCAACGAAGCATTCTGGGAATACAACAACGTCAAAATATTTCACTTCTGAAGGAGTGAATCTCCCAGACGATGTTTAGATGGCGTATGATGAAAAGAAGTGCTACCACATATCGAGAAATTTGTTAAATATATACCTAAGGCTTATCTTTCATTTGTATGTTTTGAAACGTTCATAACAAAGTGAACAGCCAAATGAAAAAGAATACTAGACGATGCTCATTTGGTGCCGGCAATAGTTTTCTCTAGACGTATTCTTTATGTACACTGCCGGACAATTGCTAAGGACGGATGACAATAGTAACGATAACAACCATAAAATGGAAGGCAGGAAAATGTGGAAATTAGCATAAGCACGGGATACAGTAAGACGTGTTGTGCGTATGCAAATTTTGGATTGCCGAAATTATTCGTGACGTCATAGCGCTGATAAGAGATATAAAGGATTTGACGCGTATTGACCGTTGTTGTTCAAACGCAAAGTTGAAAGGGAAAGAATCAATTGACGAACTTGCAATTTTCAGTATGTATTCCCGACATCACCTAGATGATTTTACGCGTAGCCGTATTATTGGAAAGATTGAAGGAGGGCAAAAAATAACAGATGTTGCCAGGGAGTTCGACGTCAGCCACAGTGTTGTTTCAAGGCTTTGGAAATCATTTCAAACAAATGGAGAGTGTAGCAAACGTCCCGGGGGAGGTCGTGTTCGCAGTACGACACCTGCAGAAGATCGATACATAGTGCTATCAACAAAAAGACACCGGCGCAGCACAGCTAGTGAGGTAGCAACTCAGTTTACGGCTGCTACTGGAAAACGGATATCCCGAAAAACTGTCGCCAGACGTTTGCATGAAGGAGGACTATACGCCCGCCGTCCTGTTGTGTGCATCCCATTGTCCAGACGTCACCGTACCGCCCGTTTGCAATGGTGCCATCAACATCGCAATTGGACTGATAACGACTGGTCTGCTGTCCTCTTCTCAGATGAGAGTAGATACAGTCTATCGTCTGATTGTCGACGACAACTGATCTGGCGTGATAGTGGTACTGCATATTGTCCAGCAAACATACAGGAAAGGGACCGATATCCGACATGTAGTGTCATGGTATGGGCTGGCATCATGATCAATGGCCATACGTCCCTCTATGTGCTTCCAACTGGGACTATGACTGGCCAACGATACATTAATGATGTTCTGCTACCTCATGTTCGCATGTCCCGTGGTGCTGTCGGTGATAGATTCATTTTCATGGACGACAACGCAACAGTTCACCGAACAGTCGCTGTCCAGGAGTGTCTTGAGAGCGAGGATATTCAAAGCCTCGTATGGCTAGCACGTTCTCCAGATCTGAATCCCATTGAAAATGTGTGGGATGCTTTGGGGAGGAGTCTTGCTGGTCGCCAATGCCCTCCAATAAACAAGAACACCCTCATCCGTGCACTGACAGAGGAATGGGATAAATTACCCCAACAGCTGCTTGATAATGTTATGCAAAGCATGACACGACGTGTGGAATCTTGCATCGCCCTCCATGGTGGCCATATCCCGTATTGACATCTTACGCCGGAACGCCTGCGGACGATAATTGCATTTTTTTCACGTTTACGTATTCTGCACAAAATGGCCTGTTTGTCCCTTGAACACGTTCCAAAACCTTCTGGATTTCAGAGCACAATAAATTGTCTTTCTTGTAATGTCCTGGCATTCTGACATTATTTTATTTCACTTGGCATCCAACCACACTTACTTTTTTATGCGCTATATAGCCGTTCATGATCCGTCCTTAGCAATTGTCCAGCAGTGTATATTGGTCTATTTCGCGCTAATGCAAAGAAGGGAAAGTATGGCTTGTTTGTTTCTCCTTTTGTGTGTAAGCGAAGTGTTCATTCACTGAGAAAGAAAATTTACCCTATTCTTGTTTGAGCCGTCGATGAACTTCTCGGGAGGTCAAATGTTAAGTACTCAGAGATCTGAGATCAACATAGGTGAAAAAGGATGCATTGTCTCCAACACCTGGGCTCGGATAGAGTAAAATTGTAAAAACTGAAGACAACTGTTATTCAAATCCGTCTCCGGGAATAGTTTACAGCTCAGTATAGTCTCATCTTTGAAAATATCGTGCAGTTCCTGCCACTTAGCAAGCAAGTTTCATTTTCTTTCTCGCTCTCTGCAAAGCGGAATACAGCGGCAAATATGGCGTTTAATTTTTTTGTACTTGACATTCATCCTTAAAAGGGAAAGGTGCTTGCTAACTTTACAATTTATCATAACCACAAGGTTTGTATTATTCATACTATGCTGTACCTAATAATCATAGTATATATTTATTTTTAATCGCATTATGAATAAATTTTATTCATGATATGAAAGTACAGTCAGAGCTGTAGCTAGATCCCAGAACCATGGGGAGCTGAACAGTCATCTGGTGGAGGGGAGTGGGGGCTGTAGTCATCTGGGAGGCTCTGTGTTCAACTATAAACTGCATTTTCCCTCGAATACAGACGCAAGTTTTGCTTGTTTTTAATCTCATTTTGCTAATTTACTTCATTAACGAATAATTATACAAAAAAGTAAAACCAATTAAAATACAAAATATGAAATAAAACGGGGCAGAAAGAAAACAAAAATATCTTGGAATTGAAAAATAAATAACATTCTTTGAATTTGCTTGGTGGTTGATGAGCTGCGCGTTCCTTATCGTTGGAGTCAAATAATTAGCGTGACTATTTTTTAACCAACTAGTGCTTTTTTTAATTTGACTGTTCTGGTCTCTTTTCGTGGATTCACGCAATGGCATCGGTGATTTACTTTTTCTACTCCTCTTCTTTGTTTCCACTTTTTTCCCTACCTTTAATCGCGTATTCTCCTTCGCTGGTGCTCGGTGGGAGGCACTTCTTACCGTGTTCAACAGCCATACTCTCTTTCCCTCTTAAAAATCAAGCGCACCAGAATCTTCTCCGGCGCAAGCATCTTAAAACCGCTCGTACTGGGCAAAAAACAATGAACGAGAAGCTGTTAAAAGCTCTTCCTCTCGCGCGCACGCATTTCCCTTTAGCACTATTTTCCAACGCGTAGATGGTTACATTTAGTCAAAAAGTGCCCACAACAGCACTTGTTTGTATGCAACAAAACTACCTGGAAGCTTTTAAACAGCAGTTTAGCATCTCATTTTTACGACGAACAGAAGTCTGGCCTTCTGCCCAACTACGCCCCTACCTCCATCACTCTTTCTTTCTTTTTTTGTTTTATTTTTTTGAAATGTTCTTTAAAATTTACATTTATCTAAAACGGAGGAAAAAGGAAATGGCGTTTCTCTCTTTCCTGGTCGAAAACACCAACAAGCCTTGCTATCATGTGACAGAGAATCATTGTCACAGCTGCTCCTGCTGATTCACATTTAAAAGTAATTTCTCTGTAGTTATTCATCGTTTGTGCTGTATCACTTCAGTTTTTCTAGTTTTAAAAAAATGCAAGGCACGACAGAATAAAAAAACATTTCGGCTTATAATGAAATGCGAAAGTCATCTTCATAAATCAACGAAAATAAAAGTTCAAATGACTTACAGCAGCGTGTATTCTCCAGCGGAGACGGAGTGTTCTTGTTTTGCGGGGGGAGGGGGGAGGTGTGTCTGAAGCCCCTTTAGCCCCTGCTAGCTACGGCCATAGATAGTTTTTTCTCTTATATTCATTTTTTTAAATTTTTATGGTCCAGAATAAAACAATAGAAGTAGTATTATCCAAAGTCTTAGGAAGTATTGTATGAAGACTGAATTTATTGAGTACTGTTTTTAACCAAGGCTGGAGCCGTGAACTTCAGTACATTTACCTTGTTATGTACTAAATTTTCACTCAAAAGAGTATCGCCGTCAAACATATTTCAGAGCATTACATCCTCTGAAATATAACAACGGCCTTCCATTTCAAATCACGCACGTCAGTGGAGGTTGCAGAGTGTACGACCTAACGAAGAAGTTCCTTGTAAATAAATTCTGCAAATATCACAGGAAAGAAATACCAAACGGACCACCCGATCTAATCCGCAACCTCTGCCTTATTTGAGAAAGTATGGAGACTAAACCACATTGGCTGTTTCTCCTATACATAAAGCAGAAAGTTTGAGTATATAGATGAAATTTTAATTAATGAAATTTTATTCTGATAGGATGAGTTAAACTCCTGCTCAGTGACGTAACCAGGCATTTCGGCATCCGGGGCAAACCATAAAATATTGCACCCCCCTCTGTCTGTACGACTTTCCCAACTGTTTCGGACCTTTGTTACCCCCAAAAAAACTGAGCTAATTGCAGCTGGTAGTCGCGGCTCTCAGTAGCAGTAATGATCAGATAGCCCCCAGAGAATCTTCGACAATGTGAAAATTTTTTCTCTTGCAACGTGCTTACAATCATGCATTCACTTTTGAATATGAGCAACTAATATCCTTGAACGTTTTGGGGAAGAAATACGAATTTTAATTTGACAGGGTTATCCAAACTAGCGAAGAATATTATAGTGGAACTTCTTTTATACGTTTTTCAAGGGACCAAGTAAAATTAACGCATAATTGAAAAAGAAGTATAAACGAAACAGGGTAAGTTTAACATTAAGGGTAATTCAGAATATTTGGCTCAGCGGCATTTTACGTATAAGTGAGTGACGTATAAACGAGGTTCTACTGTATTAGCAAATTCTGTAAATGGACAAATATGGCGCGAAAAAACTGTACCTGAAATTAGTGCAAAAGCTTCAGTTCTAATTTTAATTATATTGTAAACAGTGATTTTTGCGCTCTCTCTTAAGCTGCGCCCGGGGCAGCCTGCCCCGCCCTAGTTACGCCTCTGCTCCTGTTGAACGGAACGATTATTTCCTATGTTTAAAGTTAGTGTTTCATCGTTCAAAAGGAAGTTCATTTTCATGCTTTCAAAAAGAATAACGAGATCTTAACAAAGAAAAAAAGAGGAGAATATTTTTAAATGTTTGGTGAAATTATATTTGCAAAATAAATTAAAACTAGAGTAAACAAAGTGCTGAGCGATGAAATGGATCGGAAAATAAGTTGCTCTACGATACACACATATATCGATTAAAAATTATTCTGGATTGAAAATCTACAAAATATCATCTTTTTCTTCTAAAACACACGGAAACAATAGCGGGATCCGTACTTTATAAGATATAAACATTTTTTTTTTGTTTTTCAATGCAAACAATAAAATAAAATACATTATGACAAAAGATAATGTAACTAGAACATGTGACGTACCAAAAAGGTGAAGCACGTGTCAAGACGACTAATCTGCAGCGATACATTCCGTCGGTGTAGTTTAGTCGGTAAGAGCAACTGGCTCCGTCAACGACAAATTTGTGTTTTCACAAACTGTGAACTCTGAATTGCTTCAAAACCGAAAAATAATCGTGTCACAAATATATCGTTCAAATCTTTCATCGATGACTCACTGCAAGTTTTCTCAGTAAGAGTTTGGTTCGAATAAGAAGAGAAACATGATTTTTAATTTATCCTTACTCTGGGAGCAGTATAAATAGGTAATTATTTTTCCTAGTTTTGATTCTCGTAAGAGGAATTGTCAAACTAAGAAAACCAATAGACCATGCTTTTGTTTCATTAGGAGAATAAGCTGGATTTTTTAATTAAATCGCAAAATCTAAAATCACAGAATTTTTTTTTCGCCAAAAATAGGAAGGTAACATTGCTTGTAAAAAAATGCTTAATCCCTTTATGCGCCACATTTTAAACACGAGATAACAGCTAATAAGCAGCAAAAATATGCCTATGCTTTTAGGCATTTCAGAAAATACTATCTTCGGCAACACAAGGGAAACAAAAACCGTGTTGTCGAGAGGAACGTATTATCACAGGAACTACAATAAGGTATTGAACAACACCAACTTGCTAATAAAAAAAAAAAAGTCACGACAACCAAACTTTCTGACTCGAATGACTCACGAGTCGGAACGAGACAAAGAATAATAATCTGCAACGGTATTTGTGAAATTCAATGATTTCTGATCTCTTCTTCTGTCGACTTACAATGAAAACATGAGTGGTTTATAGCGGAATGAATATTTCTACACCGTACATACGCGTATGACAGTGATCCGACAAAAGAGATTTTCGAGGTAATAATACCCGTGAATCGCAGATGTCACAGTGTTCTTTGTACTGCTGAAGTACAGCTATTGACAGCGTAACTCACAGGCTGTCGACTTATAATAAAAGAAACATGTAGACCCACGTGATCTTTAGAAAGTGAATTCGCCCACAGAATTGTTCGCCGAATATGAAACGACACCTCGTACTATGTAGTTATATGATTGTTTCTACCGGTGAAGAGTATCCCTCCTTTGCAGCATAAATGTGGATTTTAAATTTTTACTGTTTTCCTATTTCTAGGAAACGGAACAATCTTTAATTGTTACCAAAATTTTACATCACTGTTTTTCTGCCAGTCCATGTTTTTACTCATGTGTGAAAACAATATCGCCGCTTCGGGAAGTTGAGTTAAAAAAAAAAAAAATTCTTAGTAATGGATAGAGAAAAACATAACAGATTTGTATTGAGTGCGTGTTCTTTCTTTTTAAATGCGAGAAAAATGTTTTTTTCCGGTCAAAATTTTTCTCTAGATGGCATAAATGTGTACTTGCATATGCCACAGTAACTCTCTTCTTGAGAAAACACTGAAAAGCTTCGTACAGTGTGACGCATCTACCTCAGAGATGACGCATACGCCAAGACGGCAGAGTTGTAGCGAAAAACTTCATCGGTGTAGCTTGATTTGGAAAGCATTCGGCTCCGGAGAAAGATTCAGTTTCCGCCTCCGGCAAAATTACTTTTATGCGACATTGGCACTCGATTGTAAAATGAATCTCCTAGCCATTAGGTTCTTCGAAAAAATGTGTGATGTTCGTTCCACACATCGTCTGGAATTAATCAGAATTCCTTCTCCTACAGTGAGTGACCTCTCTTTCAAACGTGGTTTGTCGGCTGACCCGGAAACCAACGATTCCGTCCCTGCCCTTTTTCAAGAGGGGGTGGGGGGTGGACACATGTGACGTACCTTCCTCAGAGGTGACGCGCATGTCAAGATGGCAAAGCCGCAGCAACAAACTCCGTTATTGTAGCTAAATGGGAAAGCATTCGGCTTTAGAGCAAAAGGGATGCGGATTTGATTTCTGCCACCGGCAAATGGATTTTACGCTACAACAGATGTATGCACGTTTAAGAGTTTCTGGTTTTTCTTGTCATAACTTTTTTCCACAACGTGGTGGTATAATAATGTCTACTTCTGGATTCCGTTTCATATGAATTTCCTAAAAGGTCCTCTGTGATCATAGAAGGCTGTGAAGTGCTGTAAATTTGAATATTCTTTGGCAAAAGATGCTCTCCTCTCACTCGAAAATCTGGTGAGATCACTTTAACTATTTGGTATGAGTTATTTCTCGTGCAGCTTCAGTTTGCAAAATAGCATGATTCTCACCCTGTGGGGCAAAGGATTTGTGTATTGAATGGTTTTCTTTATATCTATTCTACCAGAAGTTCAAAGCAGCCGACGACCTCAGTTTTAGTCTTTGGCAAAAACGGTGAACTTCTTTCGACCACATGATAAAAAAGGCATTGCCTGAACAGGTACACTATTCAAAATGCATCGAAAATATATTTTTACAAGCAAACAAAACTAACATAAACAGTAGCGCCTAATTTCAACTTTTTATTTGTGTGTGTGTAGGGGGGTGAGGCATATCCTTCATACTTATATCATCATCAAAAACAATCAACTGCTGGATGAAGGTCACCCGAAGTCATTTCCACAGCTTTCAACCTTGAGCCAGTTTCTTCCAAGTCCCTTCAGCATGCTTTCGAATTTCATCCACCCATCTCCCACGTGGTCTTCTTATGGGTCCTTTCCTGCCCTTGGTGTCCAGTGCTTTACTTTGGTTGTCTAGTGGTAGTCGATTCTTATAACAATCTGTCAAGCCATGGGGGACGGAATCTTATA
Source organism: Macrothele yani (assembly GCA_039090855.1). NCBI lineage: Eukaryota > Metazoa > Arthropoda > Arachnida > Araneae > Macrothelidae > Macrothele > Macrothele yani. Next base: position 50,561,016 of record CM077004.1, read on the forward strand.
TTTTCATGAGAGTCCAACTTCTCCAAGAGCAAAAACAATTTAAAAAACAAGTTAGGAGAGAGTAAACCGCCCTGGTTGTTGTTTTAAGTAAATTTAAAGAATTTTTTAATGATTTTTTAAAGAGAAAAACAGAGCGTTGAGTTAACTTCTCAACTTATTTGTTCGAAATCAATTTTCCAAATTGTACTTAAGGCGTTTTCCCGAAAATTGCGAATCGTGGTGATGGTCTGCAGGAAATCTTCGTAAAAAAATGATAAATTATAAGTGAACCAGATATTTTTAGGATGTTTTGTAGGTCGACTCTCAGTGAGGGGGACTATGAAATTCCAGAGGGGACCAGACACCCGTGTCCCCTACCTTCTGCCGCCCGTGTGTCAAGTCTACTGCCACTCGAGGGATTTTTACTTTGATCATGATATCATCAACTCTTGTCATTTCCCTAATCCACGTATTTTTTTATTTTTTTTATATTGAGGGTTTAATGACCACCGTGAGCAACTCAATAGGCTATAAGCAGTCGCCCGTCTCTAATTTAGGGCCACTGATTCCAGGAAAGGGTGAGAGCCAGTGCCGTAAGACAAACACAACATCCATGCCTCACCGGGATTCGAACCCGGGCCCATCGCTTAGACCACTGCACCACCGTGTTGGCAATGCTCACATTGCTAACGCGGGTTAGGTGCCATTAAACATAAATATTCTCCTGTAGATAGCAACAGTCATTAAAGGATATTCCACAGCCAGATCTTCTTCTTTTTTCGCTGCTCCGAGGGAAGGAGATATATACTGATCCACACGAGCGTCAAAAACTATAAGGAATCGCATATCCCTAATTAAGGGCCAACAGAAGAGGCAGAACTAACGCCATGCGATGAACACACCACCTCTGCCTCATCCTGGGGCAAAAAGGTGGCCAGCAGGGGTTCGCAATCATTTTTTTTTACTTGTGGACCACTTCAAGCTTTTATCAAGAATCTTGTACCTCTCTTACGTAAATATTTGCATATTAATTTTAACAGCGTTTTTCCTTCGTATTTTAAATTCGACTGTAAGATGCTCTATGACTTTTCAGAACTGCTTTGCTGTGGTCGCTGAATATTGATATTTATCAAAAATATGAATGCGGAGTTGGTTTCATAATTTTTATTTATTTATAGATTTATTATTAACATTTTAAGCAGGAGATGGGTATGGAATCGAATTAATGTGTAAAATTTCCCAAAGAATATACAAATTATCGATAAATGGGATACCTCAAACCATGATCTTCGAGAGAGATAACTTAACTAGTTGGTTGGGGAGTAATTTACACAGGTCCATTGAATTTTTTGTCATTGAGGATAAATTTCAATTTACAAAGACAGATGAAGGTCTGAACAGATTTCCCTTAATATCGTACAAAAATATTCTTAGTGATGAATTACAGGACAAAAGTGAAAACAAATTATGGAGAATCATGAAATAGCTCTCAACTGTGTGTCACGGACAGTAGGTTGAGAATCAGTTATCTAACTTGCTGGCATGATAGACAATTTTTTGTAAAGCGTTACGTGTGCTTTTAAAAAAGCAGCACTGAACTTTCGTGAGAAAGCGTTCATACCGATTACAAATTTGGGTTAACAGGAACAGACAAGGCACCGAAATAAGTAGTCAGGACTGAATTTTTTTTCCTGGTTGCCAAGTAAAATCCTCTGATGTTGCGGAATTCTGTCATCTCTAATAAATAAAGTTTGTTTCAATTTTCAAAAAAAAATTCCGAAAATTTTCCAGGTTTTCCCGAATGTAAGAAAATGCAATCAAAATTTGGCATTCCCTGACTTCGATAAGGGAGTTTTTCGAAAAAAAAACGAAGAATAGTTTTTTTTTTGTTTGTTTTTTTCTGAAATCACATGCAACTAAATAATAAGAGGATAAATGAAAATAATTAACCGTGTACAGATACGCTTGCTTGCTTGCCTACGATGATGAAAAGGTTTATTTTTTTACTTCTTTCCATTTACTATTGTTATAAGTGTTTCAGAAAATGCAAATGAAAGAGTAAATTTTAATGTACGTATTTCTAACAATCTTTCAGGAGTTGGTAACATTGCACGCTGCCTTGTCCATGGCGAAGTGTTTATTTATTTATTTATTTTTCTGTTTCTTGATTTTGTCTTGTCGTTATAAAGCAGAAGCACACCCTCATTTCTGCTTCAAATTTGGGTACAAGCATCCAGAAAAAGTGAATTGGGAGCAGCTAAAGAAGACGAAAAGCCTCGTAACATTGTGTTGCGCGATCATTATGGTTTATATTGCATTTGGTTTATTGAAAATCATAGTGACCGAAACCACAAAAATTGTATCTTTTGTGTTTTTTTCCCTACAGTGTGTACGCTCAAGGGAGACCAAACGTATAGCATGCCGCAAAAATAGCAGCAGTTTCACCATCTAACATAAAGCATTATTAAAAACCAGTGTTCGAAGGGGGCCGGTATGGTCCAGTATGAAATACCGGTAGTTAACAAAAATGGAAGTGGGCATACCGGCAGTTAAAAAAACATTATTTACCATCCCGGTATGTAATAAATTTTAAACCCGTCACAAACTACGTAAAGAAATTAGGATGAAAGTACAAATTTTAACGCAAAAATCGGCAAATGACATTTTTAACGGATACAATAAATACATGATACAGCTGGGACTGAAAGAAACCGCAAGCCCTTCAAATTAAGTTTTTTTTAATTATTACATTATTTTTTTTAATATTATATACATTAATTTTTTATACCAAAAAAAAAAAAAATTATGTGGAATGGTATGTATTTTTTTCGAAACCTATTTATACTATGTGGATCTATGGTCGGCACTATACCGGCTGTAGCTCTGTGCCACTTCCACCACTGTTAAAAACAAAATAAAATTTAGATTGGTAATTTATTTACTGTCATGTGATGCGATCGGACTCATTAGAAAAATATATGATGCTTGGAAAGGTGGAGGGAACAAGAAGACGAGAACGACAAAGAACACGTTGAATGGACTCAATCAAAATGAATGCTGGGCTGGACATGACAGCTGAGGAGAGACTCCAAGATCGGAAGGTATGGAGGGCCGCAGCCTATAGAATCGCCAAGAGTCGGACCCGACTGAATGGATAACATCATCATCATCATCATTTATTTACATATTATGACCGTTCGTGACGAAACAACATTGCAATGAAATTATTTTTTATTTAGCTTCACGTATTTGCGTACCTGTTAATTAACTATTTTCTATGGAGGCTTATTTCACAAAATTCATGATTTTAAAAATTTGTATTGATCATCAAACGCCTCAATTTGCAATGGTCTTGACGCATCATTAGGGCGTAACTTGCACTTCACACACATGCAATCTTTTGTAGTTCATTTTCGATTTTTAAAACGAATTCCGAAATTTTTGTTTCGAAGTCAACGAAAGCGTAACGCTAAATACAGGACAAGTAATTTGTGTCATCATGACGCAGATGGAAGACCCTGGGTTTGATTCCCGGTGTCGGCCGATGAGAATTTTTCTGTGACTCACTTATTAACGTGGAAAGAGCGATGACCTATGTTTGGTGTTCCTGATCCACGTAGAGTGTATGAATTAGCATTTATTTGTTTTTCGTTGGGACCATAGCCATTCGCCCGTCACTAATTTGGGGTCACTGATTCCAGTGAAGGAAGAGAGTCCCAGTGCCGTAAGACAAACATATCATCCATGCCTTCATCCGGGATTCGAACCCGAACACATTTAGACGAACGGTAATCATTGTTGCTCATGGTGGCCATTAAACTCCGGCAGAAAAACAAAACTTTCACTAGTTTTTTTTTCTCTGGGCATTGACTGCTAGTCAGTCAAGTCAGGGTAACTGGTGTAAATAAAAGATGACTTGAAGAATATGGCCTCCTTATTTGGCTTCAATAATACTACTGTAGACAGGCTCTACAATAAAAACCTGTTCTCACGGGAATGCTCCTTAATTCGTGATACCTCACAAAGGAGGTACGTAGGTTCACTGTCACCCAAGTTTAACTCCGGTGTTAAAGAAGCTGTGCAGACATCATGACATTGATTTTGGCTCAAAGACTTTTAATCTCTTACATATGATCAGGAGTGATCGTGAAAAGGTTAGTGTGGAAAACATGCATGGAATTTATTCCATTCCTCTATTTCCCCATGACCCATCGCAAACCAAGAAATTATATATTGGTTCCACCAGGAGGGCATTAAAGACTAGAAAAAACGAACACAAGTATGACATCAAAAATGGTAAGTTAACTACGACTTTAGCCCGTTGTGTTCAGAAAGGACAGCATTATCCACAATCGAAGGAAGTAGCTATTCTGGAAAGAATATGTAATAATAATTCCTCACTTTTGTGCGAAAGCTTACGTATTATAGCTAACACTACCTTTTTCTGTAATGATAATTTGTCTAGTTATGTATCACAAACTTGGAGATCACTGATCCCTCATGGACAAAACCCAGTTCTGAATGTTATGAATATACGACTCTTTATGCAAATCACTCTATGCAATTGTACTGGTCACACGTTACGTATTTACTTTATTTAAGCCGGTCTCCATTCCACTCTTTGTCAAACTCTGATGATGACGCCAAAGTGGTAGTCGAAAGATCTCATGTGGTAATTTTATTTCATTTATTTTAATTGTAAATAAATGTTTTTAAATTATTCACCTTTGACCGTTTGTCTTCATATATCGTGCAACGATGGCTTTCTTCTCGTTTTCCCAAAACATAAATAAAAGGGCCATGCAACTGAAGGTCAGTACAATCGGGCACTCTAGCCCAAATCTTCCAGCTTCCTATTTCTAAGGGTTGTTTAAGACCTGAGGTCAGACACTCCCTTTCTAAAATACTCTACATATGATATGATCTGAATGTCAGTACTATTTAGGCAACTTGCTCATATTCATGTTTAGTCCATCTGTGTGTTTTGTTATGTGCTGTTAAGTTTTCGATTGTAAGTGAACTATTTTTTTTAAAGGATTCTTTCAAACCAAGATTTGTGATGTTGCAACTCTGCCGTCTTGATATGGTGACGCACATATCAAGACGGCAGAGTTGCAACGACAAACTACGTCGGTGTAGCGTAATTGGGAAAGCACTCCGGAGCAGAAGAATACGAGTTCGACTTCTGCCACCGAAAAATGGTTTTTACGCTACAGAGCTATCGTGAAGAAAAATCAATACAGTCTGTCCAGCGGCCCCATAAACAGATCTTTGGAGGGCAATTAGCACACTCTATCCCCCCCCCCCCCCCACGTCGTTATGCTTTTGACTCTAACCTACATCCGAAATTCTTCCAGTCTTTATCCCAAGATTTTAACAAATGGCCACATGTAAAATGCAGGTGAAATGGTTTCGAGACTGCCAAACTCCATTTTCAGATACAAAATACTAGCTACTTCAGTGTTTGGTAGTTCACGCAATTGTGATTCCCACATGTCAACTCGATTATCTATTCATGGAATTCTTTTTTTGTTTCACATAATATAGTAGCAGTAACAAATTATTACAAATAAACTTGCAAATTAAATTTCTTTTTTCTGAGGTGCAGAGGAGAAAAGTCTTAGAATGTCATTTTGAACAAATCTTTCCCGTGAGACCTTAGAATGTTCGAACACGAACATGTGCTTTTGTAAAAAGCTATGAATAAAAATAATAGCAAAAGAATTAACGGATGTTCTTTTGTAAAATGCTATTAATGGATTTGAAATTATAAAGATCTCAACTGAAACTTAATTATAACGTAACTACGGGAAATAAGTACCATATCGTTATTGTATATCTATTAAAAAGGTACGATAAAAGTTCAGCAGTTTCTAAACCACTGTTCATTATATCCTCAAGATTTATGTGATCTGTTCACCATATTTAAATTGTAATCACTGGTGTTTTCCAGTTTTGCCAGTTGGCATTAAGATACAGCCAAAAATTATGTGCCACAAAAAGACGAAAAAAAAAAAAAATGAAAAAAGAAAGAAAGAAAAAGATATCTTCTGTCAGCTTACACGACATCGACTTTGACAAAGCCTTATTTTTCAAATACCATTCTCCCCTCCGAAATTAAATCAAACTCATAAAACACACACACACACACACACACACACACACACACACACATCGTTTGCTTAAGGAAATAATGTAGGCATCTGAGCTCCCATATCTTCGCAATTTGATAATGATGCTGAATTTCGAAAAAGCAGAGTTTTCTTTTAACAAATTATTGCGCAGAAACTTTCTTCCTCGAAACTGTGGTTTTTAGAATTTTCGGTATTTCGAGCATCTATTCATGAACAGAACATCGCTGTACTGCAGTTGATTTTCACAGTACAGTACGAATTACATATGTTTGTGCGTATGTGCATGCATTCGCGAGTGTGTGTGTGTGTGTGTGTGTGTGTGTGTGTGTGTGTTGTCACATAAAAACAAAAAGCAACACTGCCGCAAAATAGTTTGATGCCCGTTCTTCACAAACAACGCAAAAAATATTTTTTAAGCTTACAAGTCATAAACCTTTTTATTTCCAGTCCAAGAGAAGTTGCCCCTCTTGTTTGATTTTAAGGACCACAGTTAGTATTTAAAAGTCGCAAATCCCCTAATTTAAGGTCACTGGTTCCAGGAATGACGTAAGGATAAACAAAACATCCGGGGTTCTAACCCAAGCCCAGAAGTATAGGAAAAATAAATTGCCCAAACTATAAATAAAATTTCACAGTAGTCTTTTCCCGTTATTAACGCCGCGATGTGATCTTAAAAATGTTTTACACGAATGCAATCCTGAACTTTCGTGATTCAGTGAATGTTATAAAACTCGTGAATGGACATGTGACGCGCTGTTAAATGGAAGTAGATCGGTCATTGAAATGTGAGCAGTAGGCAAGTCCATGTCAAAGCGCGATTACGATCGATCATCGCGATGACCAATGACATTCCACTCTGACCATGACATAGCTTTCGTTCAAAGACCGTATGAGAAAAAAAAAAGATAATCAGAAAAACACGATTATAAATACTTCGTATTCTTAAAACCAGGCATCTAACACGACACCGACACGTTGTAAGATAAGTTAAAAAATAAATTAATGCTTGAACGGAATCAAAAATAAAAAAGAGTCAACAGAAGATGGGAGGCACAGCCCGCCGCGCGTTCTTCCGTGGATTGACGCGAGCTTCCAAATCAGGGTGGGGCGAGATGGTCCGATGGGTTGCCTAGGCAACGGTTTAAAGATCGCATCATCCTCTGACAGAGACTCTTGATGCGAACTGGAGCGACCAGCCACTGGATGTAGTCTGCACTGACGGCCTCGTAACCTTGACGCACCAGCTGCACCAACTCCGGTACGTTGCGAGGAGGCGAAGACTGACGACTAGAAGAGGAAGAAGAAGAGGAGGATGAGGAGGAAGAGGTGCTGGTAGGTACCAGGCGCTCCACCTCGGCCCAGAGTAGTTCCACAGGATTGAGATCAGCGCTGCGTGCAGGCCACTCTGCGCACTGCACTTGCTGCTGGGCGAGAAAATCTTCCACCACAGGACTTGCTTGGATAGATGCTTTGTCTTGGGCGAACAGGAACCTTTAAAAAAGAGAGAGATGATCAGTAAAGGTTATAATTAATCTTTCTCCTTAAATAAACGTACTAACTTTATGTTTAGTAAGATTTAATTTTATTTAGGAAAAGGGTTTTTAGCTGTGAGCTTGGAATCCATAGATTTGCATGAATCTATGCAATAAACAAAGCGGTGTTCAATAATGTAGCTTTCTTCCTAAATAAACGTATTAACTTTATCATGAAAGAAATACGGGATTACACCACATAATACAAATTTTGAAGATGACAATCCGATTTTTGGTGAAAATGTGACAAGGATGGTAAGTCAGATAATATCCGAGAACTTGAAAATTTCATCGTCCTGGAGCGGGACTCGAACCCGCGTCTCCCAGATAGCGCCCGGGTATGCTACCCACTATACCACCCAGAACGACCAAGTCTCAAGTTTTCCGATTATAACCATCACAGGATTCTTCATGATTTCTTTCATGATTTATCTGCTCCTACGGGCAATCACGGGATAGGATTCTTAACCTACAGATTCGCTAAACATGAATGCCGGTTGCTTCGATTAATCGAATCCTGTGATTGTTAAAAACGGAAAACTTGAGACTTGGTCGTTCTGGGTGGTGTAGTGGTTAGCATACCCGGGCGCTATCTGGGAGACGCGGGTTCGAGTCCCGCTCCAGGACGATGGAGTTTTCGGATATTATCTGACTTACCATCCTTGTCACATTCACACCAAAAATCGGATTGTCATCTTCAAAATTTTCATTAACTTTATGTTTAGTAAATTTCATTTTTATTTAGGAAAAAAAGTAACAGCGGTGATTACATAGATTTGCATGAACGTAAAAACAAAGCGATGCTCAGTAAATGTTATCATACGACTTTCTTTCAAAATAAACGTACTAACTTTATATTCAGTAAGATTTATTTTTATTTAGGATAAACAGGGGAAAAAGTTTGTAGTGGCGAGCTTGGATCACATAGTTTTGTACGAATGCAAAAGTAAAGCAACGTTCAGTAAAGGTTATCACGCAGCTTTTTCCTTAAATATTTAGTAAGATTTATTTTTATTTAGGAAAAATGTTTTTAGCTGTGAGCTTGGATTACTATAGATTTGCATGAACCTATGAAATAAACAAAGCGGTATTCAACAATGCAGCTTTCTTCCTAAATAAACGTATTAACTTTATGTTTAGTAAGATTCATTTCTATTTAGGAAAAAAAAGTAACAGCGGTGATTACATAGATTTGTGTGAATGTAAAAACAAAACAATGTTCAATAAATGTTATCATATAGCTTTCTTCTAAAATAAACGCACTAACTTTATATTCAGTAAGATTTATTTTTATTTTGGATAAAAAAGAAAAAAGTTTGTAGCAGCGAGCTTGGATTACATAGGTTGTACGACTGTAAAAGTAAAGCGATGTTCAGTAAAGGTTATCATTAGTGTTGCATTCAGAGAGGTTTTTCCGGCGGAGCAATCACAAATTTCGAGGAGGCAAAACTTGTTGACTGATTATATATATATATATATAACAAAATTGTATTAAAAAATAACTAACCGTTTAGGAAGGCAGCTTGAGGTGCCTCGATTTTTTCATTTTTTTTTGTCACTGAGTGTAAACCACCACCGTCAGAAAAAAAACCTTCTTGTGCGAACAATTTCTAATAATTTATTATTGTAAAAAATTAGGTAGCAAATATTTTGTCGCATTGGTAGCACTGGCAGCACGTTAGCTTAACAGTGTACATGGAAAGCCGGCATCCAGAAGACTGAAATAAAGCTGTATGCCAGCTTTCAAAATATGATGATGTATTGCAGTGCAAACATCTCTACTGTGTGGAATTAGGTTTTTCTTGCTGGAGTAGCCCGAGTTGTCAGTGCTTGAAAAATTGTCCCTTCAGCGAGGACTGTTTAATGTTTTGTTGAAGGATGATAGAAATTTCAGATTGAAGTCCATGCGAATTTTTTGTTTTATTATTATAATATTTTCCCTCATTTTCTTAATTTTTTTAAAATTAATATCTCCAAATGTTCAGCTATAAACGAACATAATTAGAGTAAATGCAAAGGGAGATAGCCAAAAAACCTACGGAGGGGGAGGGTCCGTGGATTTTCGGGAGGGGGCTAATGGCTCATTACCCACAAGAAGATGCCTGAATACATCACTGCTTTTCTTAATAAACGCACTACCACAGTTTTTTTCCTTAAATAAGCGCACTACCACAGCTTTTTCCTTAAATAAACGCACTACCTTTCTGTTTAGTAAGATTTATTTTTATTTAAGGGAAAAGGTTATAGCTGTGAGCTTGTGTTACGTAGATCAGTATGAATGTAGTCTCGTTGTAGCTCTTGCACGGAAAACCTGAGTTCTTATGCTCCAAGATTCTGACCATTTCCCTTTCCTGAAGCAGCTGTCCCAAATTTAGAACGTGCCATTCTTCTTAGCCAAAAATATTATCGGGGTACGAGAACTTTAAGATAGGGCGGAATCTTTAGTAATGCCAAAACATACTAAATAGAAAATAAAAATATTCATTTTCAAATTTTGATGATTTTTTTCGCGCTCAACAATGGTACGGGCAACAAAAAGTTAAAAGAAATTGGCACCTTAATTTAAGATTAACCCATCTTTTAAAATTAATCCGAATTAGAATACCGACTTATAAATTTTTGTTGCTCGAGCCATGAACGAAGAAAAAACAAACAACATACACGTATCATCTAAAACTCGAATGAACCCATCACGCTCACAAAGGTGTCGCTACCACTTAAAAATCATAAGCGTACATGTCTTCATCACAATCCACCATTCGCAATCTAATGCTGTATGGTCTCCCCAAGTCTTTTCGACAATTCTGTCTTGAGAAGCTCCCTTCCATGTCACACTGGCATGACATTAAATTTCATCCCCCAACTCCCACGTGTCTTTTTCTGTCCCTTGGTATCCAGTCCAGTAGTTTAGTTGTCCAATGATGCTCAGTTCTTCCAGCAAAGCGTCCAGACTATTGCTATTTGAGGGTCGTTATTCTGATCATGATATCATCCACTTTTGTCATTTTTCTGATTCGTGAGTTACTTGCTCCTTTTCCTACCTTCCTTGGTTACACCAAGCACGCTTACATATACGCCATTGAGTGATGAACACCGCCCCGGTGGCACAGTGGTCTAAGCGATGGCTTCTGATCATTCTTCCGAGATGGGTTCGAATCCCGGTGAGGCATGGATGTTGTGTTTGTCTTATGGCACTGACTCTCCCCCTTCCCTGGAACCAGTTATTCTAAATTAGGGACCGGCGACTGCTTATAGCCCACTAAGTTGCTCACGGTGGTCGTTAAACCTCAAAAAAAAAAAAAAAAAACTGATGAACTTAATTTACGGCACTACCTTTTTTTTTTTTTTTTTTTGATTGGAGGTTTAACGACCACCATGAGCAACAAGAAGTCTCCCGTCCCTAATTTAGGGCCACAGGTTCCAAGGAAGGAGCCAGTGCCGTAAGACAAACACAACATCCATGCCTCACCGGGATTCGAACCCGGACCCTTTCGAACGAATGACCAGAGGCCATCGCTTAGACCACTGCGCCACCGGGTCGGCGTACTACATCTATTATTGTACCTTATAATGCATTTTCCTCTATACTTTTTGTACACAACACGAGATGCCGGCAGAAATTATTTTTTCAGTTAGCTGCATTTTACATTTCCAAGAAGGTGGGCTTTTATGCAAACATTTTGTCGACATAATGGACGCATGTACTATAAGCAGTTATTCTAATTTTGGGTCCAACAATTATTCGTATACCTAGATTTGCGATAGGGGACAGAATGAGTGGTCTTCTTATATATATATATATTTTTTTTTTGGGGGAGTTTACGACTACCGTAAGCAACTCAGTGGACTATAAGCAGTCCCCCGATCTTAATCTAGGGCCACTGGTTCCAGGTAAGGGTTCCAACGTGTTCAGTGCCTGTAAGACAAACAGAACATCCAAGCATCCAAGCCTCTCCGGGATTCAAACTTAGATCCAGCCAAAAATACAAATATATCAAAGTAAATGATGCCTTTGATCTTTTTTTTATTTTTATTTATTATTATTTTTTTTTTTTTGGCAAACAGGCTGCACACATCTCATACATTTTTCTCGCAGGCAGCCATTGACCTTTGAGACTATCTCTGTCATTTTAGACGAGAGCAGATTTCCAAATGAATTTTTATGTATGCTGACTATTCCACTAAGTCTAAAAGTTACCGTATCATAAAAATAAATTTTTGACAGGTGCGTTTCATCATGGCAAGTTGTTATTGCGTTATAGCAGGATTCATAACATATTGCAAAGTTGTTCACTGTCACTTTTTTTAGAGTTCAAATTCCCACGGTCGAATGGCAAGACACTTTTTAAAAAATCTTCACACTGCTGTCTATGACAAATTAAATTTGCAACAAGCAGAAGCCGTCGATGTCTCTGAACACGGAAGAAAAAAAATTACTAAATGGGCTCGAAAGACGCTGCACGCATTCTTAACTGAACTTTTCGCTTTGGAGAAGCACACACATTGTGTCTTTTCAAATCTTTTGTAGAAATCAGAAATCAGATTTCTTTTTTATGGAACTTTTTTTTATTGCACTGCCTTTTCGAATTATTATTGCCACCTGAACCTTTAATGGGCTGTTACAATTAGCTTAAAACTTTTTGAGTTTTAATTTCCAAGATTAGAGGGAAGGATTTTTGATTAATTTTGCTTGTTTTTTTTTCCTTTTGTTAATCGGGAAAGTCATTTTGCATCTCTCCGTATGTAAACTTTTACACGAGGCTATAGTGAATATACATTGAAAGTGGCTGCAAACAATCTTCTGCACTAAATATCGCTCCAAGAATGAATAATATGATTATATTAATCCTGTGGAATCTGCCGTGTATGCGACCTTCCCTAAAATTGAAATAATGTGCTAATCTCCTGCTGGGGTGAAATCTGGTATAATTAAAAATATTTCAAATTGAATCCAATTTAAGATTTTTTAAACTAGTAAAATAGAATAACAGTAATGAAAAGGGAGTGTCCTTCTTAAAATGCACGTGCTTTTCAGATATGTTTGTTTAGTAAAAGATATGTGCAGTGTTGTATGAGACAAATTGTATGGCCATTTTATGCTAGAAATGGCAAGCCCTAAGTATCTTATGAAAGACACTTTACCGAAAAAATGTCGAAGCCTGCCTGCAAAAGCATAATCTCATTTTCTTACCCTTTGACCAAGACATCGTTTTTGTCGCGCTTATGTACACTACTTTTAGTATATCTTTTACAAAAATGCATATCTTTACAGAATCGTGAATTAGGCTACGGGAAGTAGCCCGTTTCTAATTCGGGGTCACTGGCTCCAGGTAAGGGACAAAGTCAGCTTCATCGGACAAGCACATCACCCATGCTTCATCTGGGACTCTATCCCGAGCCGAATGGCAAGAGATCAGGGTCTGAGACCACTCCGCCACGTGGAGAAGGGTGGCGTAATAGATTCAGAAGCCCATACATGGGGAGAGTTCGCCCGGTCCGGGCGCCTCCCAAAATGCCCTTGTCCTTCATTCATTCATCAAACGAAAAGGAAACAAATGATGTTCTTTTAAAATATATTATCCCGACCGACGGGGCTAAATTAAACGAAAACACCTTTCTGTAGATAGTTTTATAAACTTAAGATTTTAGTTATAATCAACATGATCAATTACCTGCGTGAACATTAGTGTTTATTTACGCCAACATTCATTAAAACATTCATATATATATATATATACACGAATCCTTCCATCTGCCCGATACAGTTGGAAACTCGACTCGTCAGACCAGGCTACTTGTTTCCAGTCATCAAGTGTCTAGTGGCGGTTTTGCCGTGCCCAAGCGATTCGTATAGCTCTGTGTCGTGCACCCACCAAGGGGACTCGAGTTGGGCGTCGGCTCCCAAAGCCCATATTGTGCAGGGTACGTTGCACAGTCAGGACGCTGATGCTTGTTGAGGCTCCAGCATTGAATTCCGACTATACCTGCGAGAGTGTTGCACACCTATCGCGTGAAACGATTCTTGACAGCCGACGACGGTCACGTTCACCCAATGTCTTTTTACGGTCACACTAGTATCGTAGGTTGGAGGTTTTGCCGGAATTCTTGTAGTCGCGATACACCCTTGCAATGGTCGTCCGTGAAAATCCGAACTTCGTTTCTACCTCCGAAATACTATGGCCCATTGCACGAGCGCCAACTATGACACCGCGTTTAAAATCGCTTAAATCCTTATTACTTGTCATTCGCATGCCGAAAACAGCTCTGACAGGTGGCAAGGATGTCTATCACTTTATATACGCACTGGCGGACGCACACGAGTATGCGCATAGGTGACGTTGCTTTTTGTTTGCATAAGCTCATCTGTACCAGTTTTTCTGGCTCTTCAGTGTACATATGTATAATATGACTCTTTTTTTTTTTGTCTCGTGGATTTCTTGTGAGACTACCTCTTTAAGGAAATTCTGTGTGCACTACTGAATAAATACGTCGAACCTTTTGTTCATCCATTGGTACCGTGTGTAACAAAGTAATTGTGCTTCTTCTGTGTATTGTTTAATGTGCAAAAAAAAAAAATGTTTCTCCAGAGTTAGAAGCTCATGTAAGAAACTTACTATAAAATAAAGAAGCAGAGCGATATTTCATTTTTTTAAGACACAGACGTACAACAGAATTTTTCATTGAAGATCATGAAAAGCGGTCAAATGATAAGAAATGTTTCAGAATGCTTATTGAGCAGAAGTATGGTGTTCAAATGGTGAGAGCATTAAAACAAGAAAAGTGACACCGAATTTTCGGTTGTAATGAGCACGCCTTTTGAATCCTTTCCGACGGGAATAAAATCTATCAAAGTTGTTCAAAGTCAATGGAACCGGTTAGACAAAAATATCAACCGGATTTCTACAACTGATAAAACATCCAGAGATAGAAACAGCTATTTACTTCCGGCGTCGTGGCATATCCGGACATGGATGGCACATCCGTACAATGAGAATTTTGTGTCAGATTCGTACAAGGAATCATTCCTCAACTGCGTCTCCCAAATTTTTTCGCAAGGGGAGAAGGAGGCAAACTCATCGTGTGTTACTTCCGTACAAAGGGCGAGAGTCATTACTTTGATACACTGCTGGACAATTGCTAAGGACGGATCATAAACGGCTATATAGCGCATAAAAAAGTAAGTGTGGTTGGATGCCAAGTGAAATAAAATAATGTCAGAATGCCAGGACATTACAAGAAAGACAATTTATTGTGCTCTGAAATCCAGAAGGCTTTGGAACGTGTTCAAGGGACAAGCAGGCCATTTTGTGCAGAATACGTAAACGTGAAAAAAATGCAATTACCGTCAGCAGGCGTTCCGGCGTAAGATGTCAATACGGGATATGGCCACCATGGAGGGCAATGCAAGATTCCACACGTCGTGTCATGCTTTGCACAACATTATCAAGCAGCTGTTCGGGTAATTTATCCCATTCCTCTGTCAGTGCACGGATGAGGGTGTCCTTGTTTATTGGAGGGCATTGGCGACCAGCAAGACTCCTCCCCAAAGCATCCCACACATTTTCAATGGGATTCAGATCTGGAGAACGTGCTGGCCATACGAGGCGTTGAATATCCTCGCTCTCAAGACACTCCTGGACAGCGACTGTTCGATGACATGTTGCGTTGTCGTCCATGAAAATGAATCTATCACCGACAGCACCACGGAACATGCGAACATGAGGTAGCAGAACATCATTAATGTATCGTTGGCCAGTCATAGTCCCAGTTGGAAGCACATAGAAGGACGTACGGCCATTGATCATGATGCCAACCTATACCATGACACTACATGTCGGATATAGGTCCCTTTTCTGTATGTTTGCTGGACAATATGCCGTACCACTATCACGCCAGATCAGTTGTCGTCGACAATCAGACGATAGACTGTATCTACTCTCATCTGAGAAGAGGACAGCAGACCAGTCGTTATCAGTCCAATTGCGATGTTGATGGCACCATTGCAAACGGGCGGTACGGTGACGTCTGGACAATGGGATGCACACAACAGGACGGAGGGCGTATAGTCCTCCTTCATGCAAACGTCTGGCGACAGTTTTTCGGGAGATCCGCTTGCCAGTAGCAGCCATGAACTAATTTGCTACCTCACTAGCTGTGCTGCGCCGGTGTCTTTTTGTTGATAGCACTATGTACCGATCTTCTGCAGGTATCGTACTGCGAACACGACCTCCCCGTGACGCTTGCTACACTCTCCATTTGTTTGAAATGATTTCCAAAGCCTTGAAACAACACTGTGGCTGACGTCGAACTCCCTAGCAACATCTGTTATTTTTCGCCCTTCTTCAATCTTGCCAATAATACGGCCACGCGTAAAATCATCTAGGTGATGTCGGGAAGACATACTGAAAATTGCAAGTTCGTCAATTGATTCTTTCCCTTTCAACTTTGCGTTTGAACAACAACGGCCAATACGCGTCAAATCCTTTATATCTCTGATCAGCGCTATGACGTCACGAACAAGTTCGGCAATCCAAAATTTGCATACGCACAACACGTCTTACTGTATCTGGCATTAATGCTAATTTCCACATTTTCCTGCCTTCCATTTTCTGGTTGCTATCGTTGCTATTGTCATCTGTCCTTAGCAATTGTCCGGCAGTGTAGTTTGTTCTTTAAATATTCTGTCGCACAGTGCTCTTGTTGCATCTGGAGACATAGACTTAGTCAAGGGAGGGAGGGGGGGGGGCTCTTGGATCCGGATGCCTCTCTTTGAAGGGATAGAGTACAAATTTAAAGCGATATATATGTGTATACTAAAAAAGTTTTTTCTCAGTAATAATTTTTTTTTCCATTTTTTGACTTTTGAAGATTTTTTGCTTATTCTTACTTTCTTACTTGGAGTATTTTTTATCGATGAACAAATTCCATGCCCCCCCCCCCTTAAGAAATTTCTGGCTGTGCCACTGTACTGCCTGGAGATTTTTAAACAAAATGAAAAAAAATTAATCTTATAGTGTTGTCTGAAACTTCAAAAGGCAATCCTTGAGCTTTCTTTCATTGGCTTTCGATACCATCAACATTGTAAAAACGCCAATACCAACGGGAGGGGGGGGGTGAGCTGGATATGCATAAAAGAAACAACAGAAAGCTGTGGAGGCTCAATGATGACAATCGACCAGACTGTTTTGAATGTTGCAGATCATACATGCAAACCAGATGTAGCCGAAACCGAAGTTCAGTTACGCCTAATGTTGATAAATATACTATGTTTCAGCCAAATTTGATTAAATCCCGTAGAGGCAGGGGAGCCGACTTCTCCATCCAAATTCTTGGGGAAGGGGGGGGGGCAGGCGTGAAGAGATCAGACGTGCGAGGGGTACGTCTCTTTCATTGTCAAGAAGAAAATAAATAAGCAATTTAGTAAAATCATGCATTGATTATAATACGCTTTCCAACATACCAGAAATCATTACTCAAGTTATGAGAATAATAGCTGTGGAGTAAATCTCGGTTCTGTGCCCTGACCTTTGATTCCATTTCGATGATATTCAACAGAACCGGTTCAGTATACCTCAGAAATAACATGATAAAGTTTTGCCGCAATGGAAGCATTTTTACGTAAGTTATGATGCATAAGGGCTATGGAATAGATCCCGCTCCTGTGTCCTAACCTTTTACCCAATTTCGCCCATTTTCAATGGGATTTGTTCCCAGGCAGGCGCCTACAACATACTAACATTTCATCCAAATCAACGCATTTTTACGTAAGTTATGACGCATAATGGCGATGGAAGTGATTTCGTTCCTATGTCCTGACCTTTGACCCCATTTCACCCATTTTCAATAGGGTGTGTCCCCAGGTGGTCCCCAAACACATAATAAAATTTCATCGAAATCGAACGATTTTTACTCGAGTTATCGTGCGGACGGACATACGCACAAAACGCGTGACGTAATGAGGCAGATGGGAATCGCGACCATCTGCTCGAAAGAGTGTGACGTCATAAAACTTTAATGGGATCCACACACAACGCGTGACGCAATGAGACAGATGGCGTGACCGCGAGCCAACATCCAATGGGACCACGCCATGACACTACACTAAAAACGTGGTAATTCGGGGTGGTTATTTAACGCACTAAACAAATTTTCCTAAAGTCGAGATCAAGCTAAATTGATTTCTAGTACCACAAAACGGTAGGTTAACGACTTTCGTCAAAATTCTTAGAGCCGTTTTCAAAATAAAATTTACATACATAGAAGAATTGCTCCTTTAAGGTGGACGTCAAGTAATTTTGCTTCCTATGCTTCCAATGGAAAAACTTCTGTACACATTTTCTTCACAATTAATGCGT
Organism: Macrothele yani; assembly: GCA_039090855.1. Classification (NCBI taxonomy): domain Eukaryota; kingdom Metazoa; phylum Arthropoda; class Arachnida; order Araneae; family Macrothelidae; genus Macrothele; species Macrothele yani. The sequence continues at coordinate 50,579,016 of CM077004.1, forward strand.
TCCCAAGAATGAAAATTTGAACATCCATTAAAATAGTTTCATTTCATTTCATACTTGGAATACTTAATATTTTCTAAACCATAACCGTAATTATGCAATCCAACATTTATTTGTCCACTGACGTCATAAAAGAACAGGTCGCGCCATCTTTTTTCTGGTTTCAACACCACCAAAGGAAACGTTATTGTTTTTTAATATAATTATGCTTATGTTTTACAAAATGTTAAGTATTCCAAGTTATAATATGAAGTTATTTTAATCGATGCTCAAATTTTCATCCTTGAATAATTGTGAAGGAAATGTGTACAAAAGTTTTTCCATTGGAAGTATAGGAAGCAAAATTACTTGACGTCCACCTTAATAGTATAGGATAAGAGCAATGGAATGGATCCCGATCCTATGTCCTGACCTTTGACCCCATTTCTTTCATTTTCAATAGGGTTCGTTCCCAGGTGGTCCCCTACAATATACTAAAATTTCATTGACATCGAACCATATTTACGCAAGTTATGACGCATAAGGGCAATGAAATGGATCCCGCTCCTATGCCGTGACCATTGACCCCATTTCGTCCATTTTCAAAATGGTTCGTCCCCAGGTAGTCCTCTACCACATACTAAAATGTCATCGAAATCGAACCATTTTTACATGAGTTATCGTGCCGACAGACGGACGGACAAATCTGGAGCATATATACGCTTCTTCAACCTACGGTTGGAAAGCGTAAAAGAGGCAGCAAAAATATAAAATATGAGATTCGAGGTATATTTTAAAACGCAACTGTAATTGCTCATCAGCAAATGAACAAGGAAACGGAAGAAATATGCTTTTGCTGAATATTAATATTTCTAAAAATAAAATTCAGCCTGTAATTTTATAAAAATATCCAGAGAGATTGTATTTCCAAAGTTTAGTAAAAAATATGAGAAATTAGCTGGGTTACTCAAACAAAGAACAAGAAGCGCAAAAAATAAATAGATAAATGAAGGCGCTAGAGATTATGCGTTTCTATATTTTTATTTATTTTATTTTTGATAATTGTTTTTGACATTTACCACACCGTCACGAGAACATGTCAAACAATACGGGGCTAGCAATCCAGTCTCTTATTAAATGAGCAATGCAGAGAATGGGAATAAATTTAGGTTTTTTTGTTATTTATTAATTTTTTGGAAATAAATCGCTTTGGTCTCATAAGGTGGAGCTTGGTCCACCTTATGAGGCCAAAGCGTTTATTTAATTAAACAGGATGGAAAATATTAGGTGGGTACTGCCCCCCCCCCCCAGTAAAATTATTGGAGGGGCAAGATTCACCATGCCTCCCTATAGTCGGTGCCTATGCGTAAAGGTTAAAGATATTTTAAATAATTCGGATTATTTCGTACAAAAATATTTTCGAACTGAAATAGAGCCTATGTTTTAAGTTTATATAAAGGGAGCAGGGTCAAAGAGAATCCATAGGCATATTCTGGGTAAGAGAGTTCAATTACTTTTTCTACGGAACTGACACAAAACCGGTAGTGCCGTAGATGTCAAATACCATGCGTAATGAACATTACATTTGTACGGAAGTGACCGTAAAATTTCGATGTACGGAAGTGACCGTAAAATTTCGATGTACGGAAGTGCCATGTCCGAATCTGCCAGTAAACCTTTACTTCCACCAATGGCTAAAAAGTATGTTACGAAAATTAACATATGGCGAACAAAAAGTTTCTCATAGCACATCAGAGACAAAGAGATTTTCAAATCGAACAGTTAAAAGAAGAAATATAGAAGGGAACATGATAATTCTACGCCCTCTAGCGGCAAAATTGTGCATCGGAAAAATGGGAACGAAAGGATTATCATTCTCACATTTCAAGCTTCCCAATGAAAAAATAATTTTTGAAATCGAGCTAACAGTTGCAGAGATATGGTGTGTACAGACAGAGGAACGGACAAAGTGATAACATAAGAACGATCTTTTTTTTACGAAAGACGTACTAAAAAATGAAACAAAAATGCTGTACAAGACATAGCACTGCTTATCAATACCATTCAAGATGAAAAATTCCTGGTGAAGGAGAGAAAATTATCTTAAGGAAATTGTACGGAAATTTAAATGCATCACTAGGATTCACTTTATCATGGCAATGGTACTATGCGTGGGCGAGTGTGAAGAACGGAGATTTGACCGTTATTTTAGTGATGAGCAGGAAAGAAGGTATTGGGCAGTATGAGTAGCCTCATTATTTTTCATACTCCACAGGCACTGAAAAAAAAATCAGACTAGAATCTCCTTAAAAAAAAACACGTCCGTTTCATTCTGTTGAGTATTTTTTGTTTTGTTTCGGAGTTTAACGACCGCCGTGAACAAGTAGGTAGTCGCCCGTCCTTAATTAAGGGACGCTAGTTTCAGGGAAGGAGAAGGGACAGTACAGGGCCGAAGCAAACTTTTCTTGTGTAGTGGGGTGAGGCTTGAAATTACGCGCCATCGAGGTCAAGAGTTCCCCATTTCCAATCAAACGGTACGCAATTTTTACTTTCTCATAGCTCCTTTATAGGAAATTATTATGGCCGTTCAAAAATTGCATTTTCAGTTTTTGACACAATTCCGTTAGAAATGTGGAAACTAGGTAAATACCGAAGAGCCAACAATGGTAAACATCAAGTAAAAGGTAAGTAATGCGATCGCCAACAACACAGCACTCTGCAGAAATGCAGAATGAAAACCGAGCCAGCACAGAACGAATGTGTGTATCAGTTAGCGAACGTAACAATAGGACGACGCTTTCGGGGTAAGGCTTGGAAAAATTTCCGTTCAAGGTTAAATACTTTGAGGGACTTCCGGCAACAGAGCACAGATGTCTAATTATCTCTTCATTCCTACGGCGTATTTTGAAAGGGCACGGAGATTAGGCACGTCTGTATAACGGACATACATTTTTTTATTGTAGGTTTAAAACATTTTAAAATTATTTATTGGACTTGTTTGACAGATACGGTTACATATATATATATATATATATTGCACATATATTGGACTTGGTTGACAGATATACGTTTACAGTATAGGCATTCTGTGTTTCATCGACAGCAATGTACGTAGGTGAACAAGGAACTCAATAATGTACGTAGGTGAACAAGGAACTCAGGATAAACCTCCGAAAGAAAAACACAAACAACCCTGCCTTGCCCGGGATTCGAACCAAGACCCCTACATTGGGTGAATGATCAGAAGCCATCGCTTAGATCATTGCGCCATCCGTAAGACAAACACAACATCCATGCCTTACCCGGGATTCGAACCCAGACCCCTCCGTTGGGCGAATGATCAGAAGCCATCGCTTAGACCACTGCGCCACCGGGGCGGCGTAGTCTAAGTAGCAGATGGTCAACTATAATCGTTATTTGTAATATTTTGTGTAGCAAAACCAGACTGGATTTGTGATAAAGCACAACTATAGGACTAATCAAGACAGTTATGTTTTTATTGCTTACTCAGTTAATTTTGCTACGCGAAATACTGTAAACAACGACGATATGTAAACATGTGCTGTTCCGTTTGTTTGGGCTCTGCGTATTGTCATTGGCAGACGAACACAGGGAATAAAAATGTGGTTCACCTATGATGACGTCATAACAAGTGTTAGGCTTTTAGTTACAGGGGGCGTTGTTGCCAAACCCCATGAGTCAGCTGAAATATCAGTTGACTGCCCTGGTGTCCTAGTGGTTTTAGGCGCTTGCCCCTGACTATTCGCTTAAGTGGGTCTGGGTTCGAATCCTGGGCAAGGCATGGAAAGTGTGCTTATCTTGCGGCACTGGCTCTCTTCTCTATCGCAAACCAGTCCTCCCAAATCTTGGACGGGTGATCCATCATTGAGTTGTTAACGGTGATCGCTAACGCCTCCCCCCTTCCCCTCGAAACAACAGTAACAAAAATCTCATTTGACTGGAAGTTGGCGTAATTAATTCATAACTGTCGCCCCGGTGGCGCTGGCCTCTGATCATTCGTCCGTAAGGGGTCCGGGTTCGAATCCCAGTCAGGCATGGATGTTGTGTTTGTCTTACGGCACTGGCTCTCTCCCTTCCCTGGAACCAGTGACCCTGAATTAGGGACAGGCGACTGCTTATAGCTCATTGAGTTGCTCACGGTGGCCGTTAAACTTCCAATCAAAAAAAAAAAAAAAAAAGTTCATAACTCGCGAACGGAACAACGTAATTAATTCCTAACTCGCGAACGGAACAACGTTTTTTTTCCTGTGTTCGTCTGCCCCCGTCCTAGTCGTGTAATTATTATTAAGGGCAGTTAAGCGATATTTAAGATATTTAAGTACTTACGACGTTAAGGAGCCCAAAGATGGTGAAAGTTATACTCAAATACAGTGTTTACAAATATACACGTGATGCGGGGAGAAAAAAATAACTGCAAACATCAGGTTGAGGAGAGAAGAGCTCTTTTCAGTTCGCTGGTCTGCCATGGTGCAGTGCACAGGACTTCGAAGACAGATTTCATAGAGAAGACACATTCAGGGTAAATGCGTTTTATAGAAATTTAGACACACGTATAACACAAATTACAGAAAGATTCATCGGTATGAAAAAAATTGTAAATAATTTCATATTTTTAGGACCTCAAAACTTGCCTACACTAACAAAAAATGAAAATTTAAAATATGAAGGGAGTTTGTAAGCAATATATAATAAAGATCCAAGCAAAAATTTCTCCATTATAATTTTGCAAATCTTATATATAAAACACAAAACGTCTGTTTGTCTGAAGCAGCAAAAACTCTCGAACGCCGAACTGTGGCATCGTGAAATTTGCATAGCTTATTGATACTGGTATTTCTAAGTGAACGCAACTATTTTAAGATTTCTACGTTGTTTCGTTCGCGAGTTATGAATTAATTAATAAGCTAATCAATAAATTCAGCGCCGTTTGCTACGTCATCGTTCCAAATCTGAAAGCACGTGACTGCATTCATCGCCGCGGCACATCCACAGGTGTTTCTATTCTTTCGAGAACTGTGTATAAAAAAATGTAAAAACGAACTTTGCGAAATTTTAAAGAAACGGGCTGAAATTTTTATCAACACCGTGAATTAGTAATAAGAAGAGTCTCTCAAAATTTCACCCGAATCCGGTCAAAACTTTTTAAAAATAGGCATGGAATTTTTAATTCATCGGTAAATAGAAATATATACGCAGAAACAAAGATACGTTTTTAACTTTTTTATCCCAGAGATTCGCCCCTCAAAGACGTCTGAAACTGAAAGCACGTGATGCATTTGATCGTCGATAACAAATTGTTAACGAATTTTGTTCAGTCAGTGTTCTAATGCTGTGTTTCCTGGACGCGTGTTTAAATAATTCGTAATGCTTTTGGTCCATTTGATTCTACAGATTCCATACATTCTGTACATTTCGTTGCTTTAATTCTCGACAAATATTTGTGACAGGAATGTACGGCCAAGCGCTGAAATAATCACACTATGAATAAATAATTTGTAATGACCGAATTTGTGAAATCAGCTTTTTCCTTTCTTGCAAGCATCAATTTTTTTCCCGATTTTTTCAGTGACATACAAGGGAATATAAAATTAATAAGCCTAAATACCGGGCAAAGCCGGGTAGTAAAGCTAGTAGCTTTATAAAAGAAGAAATTAAATTTAAAAAATCAATGCAAGAACTCGCAGAATTTCTAATGATAAAGTTTAATAATTTGTTATGTAGTTATGTTATTGTTAACGATAAAGTTTAACAATTTGTTATGTAGTTATGTTATTGTTAACGATAAAGCTTAACAATTTGTTATCTAGTTATGTTATTGTTAACGATAAAGCTTAACAATTTGTTATCTAGTTATGTTATTGTTAACGATAGTCTAACAATTTGTTATCGAGTTATCTTATAGTTAACGATAAAGTTTAACAATTTGTCGTGTACAAGGTAGTTATCCGGACAACTCTACAGCACTTACTTTTATATTTAACACTACCTGTTACAATAGCTGAAAAAATCATTTCCCAGCTGAAAATAGTCAAAAATTATTTGATAAATACAACGTATCAGAAAGGACTGAAATAGTTTTCACTAATTGCCACCAGAATCTTAGGAGGCAGATAAATTAAATACTAATAGGCAGATAATTAAATTAAATAAGAAGATTTAATTAGGTATTTTGCCAATGCAAAAACTAAAAGGAAATCGTTTTTTTTCTATTTGGATACCTAAAATCTATATACCTATAAAAATATATGAATTTGCTTTAATGAAATAAGTGTTTCCACAAGTTAAAATAAATTTATTTTTATTTTCCTTGTTAGTTTTGAAAACAGCGCAAAACCGGGGAGCGATTCGGGTCGCGGATGGACCTAGTGGTCAACGTTCGTGACTGCCACGGAGAAATCGCAGGTTCCATCCCAGACAGGTGTGAACGTTCGAAACCACTAAATATCCGCCATGAATCGGATGGGCACATTAAGCCGTTGGACCCGGGTACTGGTCCCCGGTTATAAATAAGGGCGTCTTCCTCCCCCATTGTGCCTCGCTTCCGTGTGACTTTTCTATCGGGTACTCTTGCCCAAATCTCCTAGCTCCCTATTTCTAAGGGTTGTTTAAGACCTGGGGTCAGACACTCTCTTCCTAAAATCCTCCACATGTGATGTGATCTGACATCTCCCGAAAAGTTGCTCCCTACCAGCGTGAGGGAGAGTGACTCATCTCGGGGGAATATGCTTCTGCCGGCATCTTGAAATCTTGTTACCTGATGTTAGTAGCAATTGGTGGTCTTCATGTCCTGTTAAATTCTAAGCTTTTTTTTGTGAGTTACGATGACTAAAGATGTACGACGTTGTCAAGCTTTGTTTTGTTCAAATAATAAACAAAACTGTCAGTTAATGTTATTCGTATTTCCCAGGAATAATCGTACAAAGTAAGTTCATCTTTGCGTATGAATTCGAGTTCGCTGTCTAGCTGTTCCCTCACCAAATGCTGCATTCACGTTCATTGCTGCCTCGGACGTGAAATGTCCCAATTTAAACTCCTCAAGAAAAAAATCTCGGATTTGACTTGGTTCCATGGCCCACTTCACCATGTTCACAAATCAAGCCAACTGTGTGATCGGGGCGCATACGTAACTACTGATTCGATAGTTATTCCCCCGCACACCTGGCGGCGTTGGTGAGTTTTACCAAATGACTACAGAGCAGAAACGTAGCAAGCTTTTCTTTTCCGGGAGGGCGAGCTTTGACATTACGCCCGTTTGAGTTCAAATGTTCCTTACTTCCACTCAAAAAGCGAGTACGCATGAATGGAATACGGGATTACACCATACAATACAAATTTTGAAGACGTGAATCCGTTTTTTGGTGTAAATATGATATGGATGGTAAGTCACATAATATCCAAAAACTTGAAAATTTCATCGTCCTGGAGCGTGAATCGAACCCGCGTCTCCCGGATACCTCTCGAGTATGTTAACCACTACACTACCCAGAACGACAAGTCTCAAGTTTCCGATTAATTTGAATAAAACCATCACAGGATTCGCTAGTCGAAGCAACCGGTATTCATGTTTAGCGAATCTAGAGGTTTCTGTCCCGTGATTGCCCGGAGGAGCAATCAAGGGATATGATTCTTAAAAATTCTTAACCCAGCGAATCCTGGGATGTTTATATTCAAACTAATCCGAAACTTGAGACTTGGTCGTTCTGGGTGGTGTAGTGGCTAGCATACTCGGGCACTATCCGGGAGACGCGGATTCGATTCCCGCTCCAGAACGACGAAATTTTCCAAGATTTCGGATATTATCTGACTTCCCACCCATGTCATCTTGACACCAAAACACTGATGCACATCTTTCCAAATTTGTAGAGAGTACGCACTTCTTTACTATCTCATACCTTCGTTATAGGAAAGTACTATGATCTTTTAAAAATTTCACTTCTAGTTTTTTTTATTTTTTTATTGGAGGTTTAACGACCACCGCGAGCAACTCAATGGGCTATAAGCAGTCGCCCATCCCTAATTTAGGGCCACTGAGTACAGGGAAGGGAGAGAGCCAGTGCCGTAAGGCAAACACAACATCCATGCCTCACCGGGATTCGAACCCGGACCCATTATAACGAAGTAAATTTCTCCGTCATTTTTATCCGCACCAGGATTCGAACCCGGATCCCCTCATTCCGGAATATGTCACTCTACCAATTGAGCTACGCGGACGTTTTATTCTGATTCCTATCTGCCTTTATGTCGTGTGCGTCCTTCCGGCAGGTACGTCACATCTCCTGGTACGTTACACCATCTCGAACGAATGATCAGAAGCCATCGCTTAGAGCACTGCACCACCGGGGCGGCATTCTGTTTTTCGATAAAATTTTACTTAAAATTTAAAAAATTGGTGAATACCCAAGTGCCAACGGTTTTAAATATCAAGTGAAAAGTTAAAGTTATGGCAACATCGACAACACAAGTGCAGAAATGCAGAATGAAAACAAACCAGCACAGAACGAATTGAGTATTAGATAATAAATGTAACAATAGGAAGATTTTTTCGAAGTAGGGCTTGGAAAAATTCCGTTTCAAGGTTAAATACTCAGAGAAACTTTTCGGCGGCAGAGCACAGATGACTAATTAGCTCTTCATCCCTACCACGTATTCGGAAGGGTCACGGGGTTTAAGCATATCAGTATATGTTTTACATACAATAGTTCGGACAATTCCATGCCTCCATATGAGGTAGACCACAACTGACAGTGCAAATTCTATAGGCTGGTTAGCTGCGTGTAATAGTGTATGCCGCTACTAATAGTAATAGTGTATGCCGCTAACTAATAGTAATAGTGTATGCCGCTAACTAATAGAATAGTGTATGCCGCTAACTAATAGTAATAGTGTATGCCGCTAACTAATAGTAATAGTGTATGCCGCTAACTAAAGTGTTTACATATGAAGATATTAAAGTGCATATATTTCTTTTTGAGTTAAAATGTTAGGTAAACTTCACACTCTGTTCATTTCTATTTTTAGCGCTCCTCAGAGTAAGAAATTACGCCCGATATGACCATCCTTCGAGGGCAACCACTCGCCTTGTCCTCCCGGTAACTATGGCTCTGCTACAGAGCCAATGGCTGCATCGTATCTTTGCGTAGCTACTTAATCTATACTGTGAATTGAAGGACCGCTGAATCAAAATAAAGAAAATGAAGATAAGCGGTCATACTTTCTAATAATATACCAAAGGAATTAGTACTGCATTTTACCACAAATGTTAACAAAAAAAAAATAATTGCGCATTCAATTATAAGCCTAAATAAAACATTATAGAATCACACGACTGAAAAATCGAATTTTTTGTTCTAGAAAATTGGATGTTGTTTTCACGGCACGGACCACTCTTTCGTCAGAAGAATATAAAAATAATCAAAATTGGGACTACTATAAGTCTTAAACAGCAAACATTGTGTATATACGGTTGAAGAAAACAGCATTTACACACAATTAATTTTATTTTTCCTGCCGGCCATTGTTTCGCTCTGCTTCGGCCCTGCTTCCCGAGAGCGAATGGCACGTAAATGTTCAAATCGCTATGATATCATCAACAGTGTTGATGGTCACGGATTCTTCTCAGTTGCTTCACCTCGCTTGACAGAAATGGAGTGCAAGCCGTGTTGTTGATAAGTTACAAAGGATTTTAATATATGTGAGAAGCTTGCAAAGTAGCAAGTTTGATGGTTGAATCCGGTGTTTGTCGATTAGTTTGGCTCTTCAACTAGAAGCTGATGACTGTTTTCATGAAAGTGTTTAGCTACGGACAATTTCTGTAGTTCACAGTTCCTCCTGTGTTATTGATTGTGTTCCTTCAATCGAAAACGCCCTCGGGTTATAGGCAACACCCAGCGGGTATATATATAAAAACACCATGTTGAAGATATAAATTTAAATTTTGGGGATCAAAAGACCATGTTGAAGATATAAATTTAAATTTTGGGGATCAAAAGACCATGTTGATGATATAAATATGGATTTTTGGATTAAACGACCATTTTGAAGATATAAATATGAATTTTTTAATCAGATCATATTGAAGATCAAAATTTGAATTTCTTGTATTAAAAGACCGTTTTGAAGACATAAATATGGATGTTTTAGGTTAAAAGATCATGTTGAAGATACGAATTTGGATTTCTTGGATCAAAAGATCATGTTGAAGACACAAATATGGATTTTTTGGATTGAAAGACCATGATTAAAATACGAATTTGGATTTCTTGGATTGAAAGACCATGTTAAAAATACGAATTTGGATTTCTTGGATGAAAAGACCATTTTGAAGACATAAATATGGATTTTTCGGATTAAAAGATCATGTTGAATGTGGATTTCTTGGATCAACAGACCATGTTGAAGATATAAATTTCGTTGGGACAGACCAGCAGCACTTTGCGTTATCGATTGAAGGAGCACAAGGCTTTCATATGGAACTATAAAACCATAGAAGTAAACATTATTATGAAAATAACCACACAGTTCTATTGGCAGGAGCCAGACTTACTGACAAACTGGATTCAACATTCAAGCTTAATACTTTGAAAGCTTTTCACATATAACGAAATTTCTCGCAACTTGTCAGCGACATGGCCTCCACTCCATTTCTATCAAGCACGTGAAAGCATCTGACGAGAACTCGTGACCCTCAACATTGTCGATCAGATCATATCTAGAGGCTTTTAAGAAGGGAGTGTTTGACACCACGTTTTAAACAACTGTTAGAAATAGGAAGCTGGGAGATTTAGGCTAGAGTGCCCAACAGGAAAGTCACATGGGAGTGAGGTATTAATAGAAAGTCGGAGGAAGACGCCCTTATTTATGACACGGGTCCGACGGCTTAACATGCCCATCCGACGGCGGATATTCAGTGGTTCGAGCGTCCGTATCTGGCTGGGATCGATCCTGAGACTTTTCCGTATTAGTCACGAACGTTGACCACTCGGCCATCAGCGGTCCTCAACACCGTCGATGATGTCACAGCCATTTAAATATTTTCGCGCCATTCGCCCCAAGGAAGCTGGACCAAATTACAGCAAAACTGTGATCGACAAGAAAAATAAAATTAATTGCGACTAAACGTTGTTTTGTTCAACCTCAATCAAAATCAGTTACAAGAAGCTATCGCGAATTGATTGCAATAAGACAAGAATAATAAATTTTAATATTTGGAAAATTAAAATGGATGTTAATAGTATTGTACATTAATACTATGAATAAAAAACTATGAATAACTCATGGAAGTACAAAGAAGTCGTATTTAAAGACTGTTAAAAAATCACAAGGTGCTTTTGAGTTGTATTTAAAGACTGTAATAAACCTGGCCTCCACAAGGCAGAGGGTATGTATGGAGACATAAAGTAATATGTGCATTTCGAAATGAAAACATCATACACAATGGGTAAAAGAAAATGCTGTCGAGCAAAAGAAACAAGATCATGTGAAAATCTGAAGGTAGAACCAGTAGAGAATCCAGCTGGGGGCGACCACCCCCTAAAGCAGGTTTTCCCTTTTAAATTGATGATATATAAATAACGCATTTATTTTTGTAAAATTCTAGAAATAAATCCACAGGTTTCCGTAAACAATTTCATAGCAACTAAAATTTGCTGTAAATTTGGAGATAAAATATTCTGTTCTAGCTTTAGCAGGAAAAAAACACCAACTAAAAACTAGAGGTTCAGAGAACGGAAGCGAAAATAGACTTTGACTGATCACAAAAAAAGCAATGGGGAAGCTTTGTTCTATTTCTTTTTTTTTTTTTTTTTTTTTCAGTGTTGTCTGGCATCATTAGTAATTGGCAGTAGAGAAAGTCACCGTGTGGGGTAGATTTTGAAGTGTGTGTATGTGAGATGGTATTTGTGACAGAGCGTAGTACGTACCTCGATTGGGCCATGAAGAAAAACCAGTAACAAATTTACAAGCTGGAAAATTTTCTATTGAATTAAACCATCTGAATTGAAGGGATCAAACTTTATTTTGAAAAATTTTATCCAGACTCGAGATTTATGAAGCATCAAGTTTGGTTTTCTCGAAAAGCTGGTAATTGAACGGCATGAAAATAGTGCTGATTTTTTCGATTCTCGCTCACAGTTTGTGATTAAGAAATTTTGAAAAGCCTTGCTGTGTCATGAAGAGGTGGAGCTGCAAGTTTATATACTGTGTGTGTGTGTGTGTGTTTGTGTGCATTCCATAAAATCTCTGTCTTTTTTTTTTAGACCGGAGCAACCGTTTCCTACCCCTACCCCCCCCCCCCTAAGATGAGCTTCTAGATCCGCTACTGAGTAGAAAGTTACAAGGAAAACATCAAATATCCAAATCATCTTCCCATGATTTTTTTTAAACGGAACTAAGCCAAACAACGTCGTTCTTGAAACACACGCAAATCACAACAGAACACCTTTTTCCAAAATTACTGGGTGATAGAAACTTAACTTCATCAGAACTTTTACTAACACTCTTTTTCTATTTCCATCCCATTTGAAGGCAAATGTAATAAATTTATATTTTTGCGCCTCTAACTTCAGGGAAGAAGCAAACTTAATGTGTGAGTATCTTTACACAGGTATGCATGCACGTACTCTGGAAGTCACGAAACATTCAATGATAGAAATGCATACACGACTGCTCAACCAAAGATAATCGCCTTCATGAAAACGGGAAGAGAGGAAGAACTTAAGTATTTGATGAGATTTGAGAGAAAGTCTGGCAATACTCCCTGCGTTATGCAGTGTGTTAAAACTCAGCAACGAAGCTTAATATCATTGTCTGCAGCTCACGTACCGTACTTTCCGCTCGTTGGCAGAATGATTTAGTCCTTACTGATGATTTTCTCCACGTGAAATACCGGTGTATTCACCCAAATCCGTTGTTAAAATTCGCGGTTAGTTGAACTCATCACAATTTCAGACGTCCACCTGGACAGCGAAACAAATAAAAATTTGGTAAACATCTCCAGTAGATATAAGGCGTTTTCTATTTCTATTTTCAACAGCCCCGTTAAGGATAGACGTCCTGGAAAGATGGATCGTTTATTATTTATTCACCAGTCTTGTCTTCGGGAAAGGTAGGTGAACCGAAAAGCAAATTCAGGATTTAGTCAGACGTATAATAAAAGAGACTAACGTCCCAGATGCTGGCGAGTGGGTATTGTAGACGGTACTGTGTAACATCTGGTGAAGAACATCAGGCTTAATATTAGGGAGATTGCGCAGAGGTAACCACAGGGCAAAACGAATGATATTACAGAATCGATTCACAGACGAATCTCCAATCGAGTAAACACGTAAGAGCTTCCTTTTCAAAAATGTTCAAATTCATTTTCTACTTTGCAAACAGTGACGTAAACAGGATGGCATGGGGAGAGTTTAGCGAAAAAAGAAATGTCTTCCCGGAAAAAGTGTTGCACGTGATTTCTTTAAAAGGGATGATTAGTCAACTAAAAAATTTTGATCAGTCAGTTAAAATGTTTAGTCGTTTCACCCCCAATAATGCACGGTATATGCAATCTTAAATATCAAAAATAAACAATGTTCCCTGAAATATTTATTTCGTGACTTACTTCAAAGGTAACTTAATTCAATGTGGTGTTTTAAATAGTTCATCAAGTACTGCATCAGCTGTAATTGTTATATCTCTATCCATATTTAATGCTCCTAATCCATTTAATCGATTTTCGTTGATTGTGTTTCGAAGATACATTTTGAATCACCGTAGCGCTGAGAATGGTCGTTCACTTACTGCGGTAGTTACTGGCGATGTTGCAAGTATCTGTAGAAGTTCTCTTACTGTCGGAAATGCATTTTCATGGCATATGAGAAATGCGTCGTTACCGTTTCTTGGAATATTTTAAGTATTGTGAATATGCAACCACAACAGCTTTAGTTCTCCGATAGCTTCCTCTATACTACAATCAAGGAAACGTCCTTATTTTCCCATAAATTTGTGGTGCTCTTATCTGGATTTATGGTGAAACCTGTCTCATTTGGCAAAAAGCACATAAAACTTTGCAAAAATCGTTTTGTGCTTGAATAGTCGGCGGAGAATTTGTTTTGTGACAGTGTTTGAGCGGTGCAGTTGACTGTGTGATGTGGTGTCCCATCCACGCAATCTCGTGGTGGATCTTCAACAGTCCTCCTGGTGCTCCATTGATTAAAAAAAAATCTAACATTCTTTTTTTTTTTTTTTTCACTTTAGTTTAAATTGAGTTACGTCCGTTACAGTTTGCGTGAACTTCGCATTTCTACCAATCAGTAAACCATTTTTTGAAATTTAAATTTAAATTTTCTCTATCAAAACTTTTATTTTAAAAAAAATAAAAACACCGCATTTCTACCAAACAGTAAAACCTTTTTTGAAATTTCATTTTCAAATTTCTTTATCAAAACTTTTACTTTTTTAAAAAATAAAAACGCCAAGTGGTATACCAAAGGGGGGGTCTGACAACAATTAACCCCTATGTGGGTACGCCATTGTTTGCAATTAATTGTTGGCTTTAGACTAGAATACTTTTTTTAATGAAGGTTTAACAACCACCGTAAGCAACTCAATGGGCTATGAGCAGTCACCCTTCCCTAATTTTGGGCCACTGGTTCCAAGGAAGGGAGAGAGCAAGTGCTGTAAGACAAACACAAAATCCATGTCTCACCGGGATTCGAACCCGGACTTATCTCGTACGAATGGTCATAAGTGCCACACATTTAGGTATTTATTGCTTACAGCCCAGTGCTAAAAAAATGGTATTAGTTTTGGTATAGATTTTGGTAAGTTGTCTAGCTGGCGGTTCCATGAACTGACGAAAAATTTTCTGTTGTAACTGTTAGAAGAATTACCGAAATGTGTCTGTCAGCAGTTCTAGAGGACGATAGATGTCGCTGCCGCACTGGGCGAAACTCTCTCGCTCACTACTACAGGCAAGATGAAGCTGCTGTTGTTCCCCTCCTTCCTCGTCGGCAACGAAAGGTTAACATGGCGGTGTGTGTGCTTGTCTTATTGCAAAAACGATGTCAACCTATGTGTGTATTAAATCAACCTGCAGTCATCAATGAACGATCATGGTGTTGTGAGTCAACTTATTGTAAATAAATTTGGATTAATTAATGAATAGTGGTAAGTACTCTCTCTCTCTGTTCAGTCTTCCCTTCAGCGAGTTGAAAAATTCTAGTCTTTCGTTAGTCGTCATTTGAGATCGATGCGCAAAGCGTTATTGAGTGAACATTATAGAGTATTAAATCACCAACAGTATCAGCATTTTAACGGAAAAGTGCTTATTGTGTTCACAACTGTCATTGCTGTTTGACTCGGATAAACTTTGTACATAGAGTAGAACTTCAGTAATACGTTTTCCAGCTGTACGTTTTTCACTTGTATACGTAATTCTGCGCTAATCTCGATAATTTACTTTAGTACATGGAGGACATGTACACGATTTCCATTCCTATCGCTTTTTCAGTTCGGTTACACGCAACTCACTTATACGCTTTTTGCAATTATACGTTAAATTTTGAATTTCAAATTATCAAAAATACAAGGTTCTTTGATTTTTTTATACGTAATCCGGTATGTTACAACTTTGAGAAAACTGAGACAGCATTTCATTTTTTTTTTTTTGCAGTCATGAAATAGATGATGCAATTGAAAAAAACATCAAATAACGTTCACAGTTCTCTATTTTCCCTGAATTCAAAAAATTTGAAATAATCAAAGATTAGTGAATATTCTCCTCGGCACTAATATTAAATCAGCTTGTAGACAAACTACTTTGAAAAGTGTGATGCTTGTAATTATAGAATGTGCAATTGTAGTTTTGAATATAAAACAAAATCGTATTCGGATTCACTACCTAGTATTTCAAAGGTGAGGGGTTTATTTTTATGTATTAAAATTATGAAATCGTACAGAATTTCTTAACCTATACTTTAAAATGAAATGAAATAAAACAGTGAATACAAAAGTCAAAACAGACATACACTTAAGCTATCAAAGTTTCATGCATGCATGTATGGAGTACGATCCAAAAGTTCCCGGACGGCAAAGTACGTGTATCGCATGCCAACGGTGATTATTGGAATACGTTACCACATTATCCCCCTCACAGGGTAATTGGTTTCGTCCATCTATGTCACTAGCTCTCTGCGGTACATCCGGGTATTGTGAGCAAGTTACGCAGTATTCGGCGATTGAAGAAAAATGTCGCTTTTTGAGTTGCGCGTTAGCATTTAAGCTTTGTGTTCCTTTGGGCAAAAAAAAAAAAACTCCAACAGATACTTACGAGATGTTGAAGCAAGTTTATGGCGAAAACAGCCCGTGCAGTCACAAGAATTTGATTGACATCGACGCTTCAGCGGAGGCAGACAGGAGATAGAAGCGAGCTGCCAGTGACAGCTCGCACTGGTGAAAACATTTCGAAGGCTGTGCCCATCGTACGCGCCAACAGACAACAGACGATCGAGCAGCGGATGCTAACTGATTATCTGAAAATGCACCGGGTGTGTCAACACATCGTCCCACGCATGTTAACTGAAGATCAGTTGGCCATACGTTTGGAAATGGCGGGCAATCTCGTAACCGCCGCCGACCAAGACTCACAATAGAAGAATCATAACGCGGGATGGAAAATGGTGCTTTTCCTTCGACCCACAGACTAAGCGGGCATCAACACGTGGAAATCGCCATCGTCCCCACGCAAGCAGAAATTCCTCCGAGATTGCAGCAAAGGCAAGAACATGTTTGAGGCTTTCTTCGACATCCA
Organism: Macrothele yani; assembly: GCA_039090855.1. Taxonomy (NCBI): domain Eukaryota; kingdom Metazoa; phylum Arthropoda; class Arachnida; order Araneae; family Macrothelidae; genus Macrothele; species Macrothele yani. The sequence goes on from CM077004.1 coordinate 50,595,799, forward strand.
GGGTATTGTTCATCTTGAATTTTTCTCTGAAGGACGCACTGTCAACAAGGACCTCTATCTGAACATCATGCTATGTCTACGTGGGTCAATCGGCAACAGGAGGCTTCAACTGTGGGCGATTAATCGTGGGTGCTGCCGCACGACAATACACCGGCACACAGGCTACTCCTCGTTCGCGGGTTTCTCGCCAAATCAGGAACTGCTATCCTCCCACACCCACCGTACTCACCTGACCTCACCCCCTGCGACTTTCACCTCTTCCCTGAGCTGACACGTCGACTTCAAAGTCGTCAGTTTTTGAGCGCAGATGAAGTGGAAAATGCGTCGCTAGTTGCACTGAAGGGCATTGCAAAGAATGAGTTCCAGAAGCGCTTCGACGAACTCTACAGCCGCTGGCAGAAATGTGTTGTTGCAAGAGGGTCTAATTCTGAAGGAGGAAGGCCTCAGCTTGGTAACTCTATCAATGAGCTTACGGAACCTAGTCCGGAAACTTCTGGATCCTACCTTGTATGTATGTATCTATGTACAATATATTAACGAAAGTCAGCGGACATCCCGTCAAAAGCAAATGAACGGATCCGCTGCGTTGTTAAGATGCGCGGTACAGCTGCAAACGGTATAAAAACAAGCCTGCAGCTGACCGCGATCATATCGAACTGTGAGGTTGAGTGAAAATGTAGCGGCGGAAGAGAACTGACTTTGAGAAAGGAAAGATTGTTGCGTGTTATATTAGTGAGTTGTCCATAAGAAAAACCGATAGGCGTTTAAACATACCCAAGTCAACTGTTTTGGATGTACTAAATAAGTGAATGACACATGACGTGCCTGAAACAGCAAAACGTACCGGCAGACCAAATAAAATCAGTGATAGAAGACGCCGTAGCCTAAGGAGAGTCGTTACAGCTAATCGACGGAGTACTGCACAAGTCCTCAGTGTACAGGTAAGTAAAAATGCTGAAACCTCAGTATGTACACGTACCATTCGCAGAGAACTTCATTCCATGAGTTACCGTGGTCGTACGGCTGCTCATAAGCCTTTCATCTCCACTCAGAATGCTACTCATCGTTTAGCATGGCGTAAAGTACATTTATCGTGGACCGTAGATCAATGGAAACGGGTCATATGGACGGTTGAATCCAGATACACGATTCATCAGTTTGATGGCCCTGTGTGTTTGTCGCGGCAGCCGGGAGAACGGTATTTACCACAGTTTACTGTTCCTACGGTCAGGTTTGGAGCTGGCAGTGTACTCGTGTGGTGGTGTTTTTCGTGGGATGGTCCCGGCCCATTGATTATCGTGAACAAACCTGTTAACCAGCACGTCTACCTCGAGATTCACGACAATTATGCCTTACCAACTCTGTGGCAATACTATGGAACCGAGCCTTGTTGTTACCAGCAGGATAATGCACCGAACCATAAAGCAAGGACTGTTACAGCGTGGTTTGGCGATGATTCCGTATCGTGTGTGGACTGGCCAGCACAGAGTCCTGATCTTAATCCCATAGACCACCTATGGGATGAATTAGAGCGCCGCATAAGAAGTTTGGAACCAATGCCTACTACTGAGGAACAGTTAGCGGCAGCATTATGTACTGAATGGAAGTGCATACCTATCGCTGTGTTCCAAAACCTTGTCAAAAGCATGTCTCGAAGCATGTCTCAGTGCATGCATTAAGGCTAAAGGTGGACCGACACCGTACTAATGTATATCAATAAATGCTATGTTGAGTTTCTCTTCAAGATGTCCGGTGGCTTTTGTCAATATAGTGTATGTATGTATGTATGTATGCATGCTTTACATTATAAATTAGCGTTAACCTAAATTTGTGATTTTTTTCCATTTTTTGTTCTTTTTGGAGGCATTCAGAATTTTGCAATAGTATTTAACATTTTGAAATTTCATTTATAAGTTTTTTTATATTTATACGTTTTTCGTAAGACGAACAACAATTCTGGATGATCTCAATAGTTTAGGTGAACAAAACAGAGTTGCAGCTCTGTTTGACAGCATTTTTAAACTTTTCGGAAAGGAAAAAAATGAAAAAATTTAGCAGCGACTGGTACAGAGCATCTACACGGGAATGGATAGAATTACCAGATCATCTGCTCCCAAATATTTGCAAATCAGCGTTCTGAAGGAACAATGTTAGTCATTCTCGTAAAGAGCGTTCTTGCTAAAAAATTTAAGTGTTTATAAGGTGATAGCTTCAAGGTAAATGCGCAAAATCAGTTATCAGCCTTTTTTGTTGGCAATTGGTAACTTAACGGATGCGACTGCATATGGCCAATAGCTATGCAGCTAACTTGGATGATAGTTCCGTGATGTCACAGTGTGTGACCAAGATCCCTTAGATTCCCAATTTTTCTGTGCTCAGAGAAATCAGAGCTAGCCAGTAACCTAAAGGATTTTGTCAGCAGATTGTGACGTCACGAAGTGAGGCTCCCAGGGCTTGTTACACATATAGATAGTGGTTGGGCACGATGTGGCTCTATCTAGCAACGACTGAATCAGCTCTACAATAATGTGGGATATGGCAACACACACACAAAGAATCCAGGCTAGTTCGACTTCTTAAAACGAAACGAAAAGCCAATGAACGTTCTATTTTACTTCGGTTTTATATTTCTATGGCAATTGGGTTTCTACCATAATGTGATTACGATCAAAATGGCTGCACGGGTGGTCGAGTGGTCAGAGGCATTGGTTTCTGACGGTCATCTGGGTTGAAGTCCCGGATGACATGAGCTTATCTCCCGGCGCTCTCCCTTCACCGGAACAGGTGGCCCTAAATTAGGGATGGGCAACTGCTTAGAGTTGCTAATGGTGGTCGTTTTGTCCCGAAAAAAAAAAGAAACGACAACGATCGATCAAATCTGCACCTGATGTTATCATGATCTTTGACCTTTATACTGTCTATGACGAAATTGTTCACGTGATAGAACAGCAATATCCTTATTTTTGATTGCAGCTTGTTTTTTTATTAAACAGATATTATCTTGTATTACATACTTAAACCTGTATTACACTTCTAATAAAAATTTTGCATCCTGAAATAAATTGACAATTTTTTCTACACGTTTGCTAAATCGCTCAGGTGTCTCTAAAAATCACATAAAAACTGTAGCATTCTGTGTCAACCACAACACAAACACAGTTTTTACAAGTAAACAAGATTCTATCTGAAATTTTCAGCCACTGGCCCTTGACGATTCGAAAACAACAACAAAAAGGTTTAGGCTCCATGTCAACTAAACGTTGGGAAACCCAACTTTTGCCTGCCCCGATGGCCGAGTAGCTAGAAGAGCGGGCTTTTGGCTAATATACCAGAGCTGTGACCGGACTTGATTCCCAAATGAAACAAGAAAAAATTAGATTGTAACCTGGTGTCGGGCTCCCAGCGTCGTCAATTTAGTGACGGAAAATCCCTATAATCTCGGATGGTTAAGTAAATGAAATTTGAGACGTGCTGTTTTTCTGCTGAAACTTTGATATATATATATATTTCTTAACCATGCAGCTAGGAAATATAAATTCTTATAAAGTTTAATTTATCATCTTGTTTTTTTTAGGAATGTGAAATGTTGGATATAGCAACAAACAAAAACACTTTAGTTCAATAAAATGCACATGCTTGAACACGTGTTTAACAGATATTAGTCAGGTAAGTATAGTTTGTGCTTACCTGTGGGCGTTTAACCCGTAAATGGCAGCAGCCGAGGGCAGCAGGCCGTTGTGGAGAATCTGGACATATCTCTCTTCTGTGAGCTCATTTGGAATGTGAAGCATGTGACCTTTCTTCCCTGAGCCGGAAATGCACACCCAGAAGGTGGCCGACAAGCCACCCTTCTGGAAGAAATCCTGGAGTCCAGAGTAGCTGTCGAGAGGCGGCTGTCCAAGCCTCCACACTCGGACGCCACCCTCCCTGTCCGCGAGGAAAATCTTCATATCGCTGTAGACGATATGGCCGAGTTCTTCGGCCGTGAACGACGAAATCTCCTGGAGGGTCCTCGGAGGTTTACGTTGGGTCTCCACGGTGAACGATGGCGGATGAGGAGGTGCCGGTGGTGGTGGAGGAGGAGGAGGTGCCGTCGGTGACAGAGGTGGTGATGGAGATGATGATGATGATGATGTGTTTTGGGGACCAGGCGATCGAATGCCCAGCTGCGCGCGTAGCTCTTTGAGGCGTCGGCGAACAGTGATGGTGGTGTTTCGACTGGGATTTCCACTAGGAATTTTCCGGTTTTCCTCCTGCCACCGAGGTTTAAACGGCTGAGAAGTTATTAACCTACAGAGTATGAAAGACCATGTTAGTTTAAACATTTTATTTTGTTGGTAAAATCCTGAAAAAATATACTCAGAACTTGAGAACGAAGAATAGTAATAACTGAAATTAAAAAGAAAAAAGTTTTGTATGGAAGTTTACATTGAAAACAAAAGTGACTGTTCAATAACATTCAGAAAAATAAAAAAATGTACTAGATTGTTCTGACTCTCAACATATCTGAATATTTGCGCATTTATTTTATGTTATATGATAATGGAAAAGAAATAATCGGAATTTGATAATGGTGAGAAAATAATCACAAACAATATAATTTCCTTTGTCTAAAGGTTTGAACATTCGTTGCACTTTGGTGGAGCAGTGGAAAGAGCGCTTGCATGTTTTAATTGTCGAATACCTGCATCAACCAATATACTTTTTTTATTGTTGTAATGTTCATGAAACATACTTTCATATTTGGAAATCACAAACAAAAAGAATACTTGGCTATTAAAAAATTACTCTATGCATCTTATTGCTCCGTCCCGTTATTATTGACGGGCTTTCTCCTAGTGAGGAAATACACAATGAAATTTTCGCGCCAAGAAGGAAGCATCGGATTGAAGTGAAATTTTATGGACGTAATGATACAGTGAATCATACACATGACAGCAAAAACAGAGCTGAAGGACAATTCAGAGGGATCTGTGGCACGCAGTCCAGTCACCTTCAATAGCACGTCCAACCGCCTCGTGCGGCAATACATGCGGCAATACGGTCCGGCATGGAGGTGAACAGACGCCTGATGTCGTCCTGCAGCAGACTCACCCACACGTGTTGGACGGTATGCTCCAAATCTCGGATAGTGCGGCACGGCGGCAGCAGGCGTTTCAATTGGTCCCACACATGCTCAATAGGGGACATGTCCGGGGAGCTGGCAGGCTATGGAAGTGTCTGGACAGGCAGTCCTGGGAAAACCGAGCCATGTGCGGACGGGCATTATCTGCTGCTTATACAGCGCACCTAGAATCTCGGCAGGAACTGGAGCACATGGAGCCGTACGATTTCATCCACATACCTCTGGCCCGTCAATGATCCGCGTTCTACTACTAGAGCTGATCGGATATCGTAGGCTATGGCTCCCCAGATCATAATGACTGCAGTGGGGGAGGTGTGGCGTTCGATAGCGAGGTTGGGATTGTGTCATTGACCCGGGGACCTCCACACCCAGACACGATGATCATCTGTCCCCAAAACGAAACGACACTCATCGCTAAACACCACACGCCGCCAGTCTGTGACGTTTCACGTCAGTCTGGCCTGCACCACTGCACACGGAGCCGACGAAGTTCCGGTGTTAAAGGAAGCACACGTAAGGGGCGCTGGGATCGCAGATTCGCTTCCGCGAGGCTTCGGGAAATGGTTCGTGGGCACACAGGAGACACTACATCTGCCTGTACAGTGGACTAGATCCCCGAGGGATCCGTTCGAGCCTGGCGCACGATCCTCTCTACCGGTGGTCCTCCTGGTCTGTCTGGAGCCGCTCCGCCGTGTGGCAGTGCCGTCACGTGTCCACTGCTCCCAACACAGTCGGACGGTATGGTCAGAACGATCCACGTGGTGGGCTATACGGCGAGCCGACCACCCTGCGGTTTTCAGCCCGATGAACAGGCCTCTCTCAAAGTCCGTAAGTTGCGTAAATCGAAGTCTCTGGCGTCTACCCGGCATTCTTGTCATTCTGTACTCTTGCTTGCATCGGCCGGTGCTTTTTCGCTTTCATAGGGCAGCGACTACACGCCGGTTTATAAGGCTGCCGGTTCGTGATTGCAGCCCCACCACAGGGTGTGCGGTCATGCGCAATCGCACCAAACGTGGGTCATTTGCATACCAGCACGCACTCTAGCTATTTGCAAAGTTTCGCGGTTGCAGCATGTTTTCTTCTAGGTGAGCAAATTTCAATGTCCGTGAGTGTAATTGGAAAGGTGTATAGCCGCACCGGTGGTGCAGTGGTCTAAGCGTTGGCTTGTGACCATTTGCCCGAGGTCGGTTCGGGTTCGAATCCCGAGGAGGCATGGTTGTTGTGTGTGTCTTACGGCGCTGACTCTCTCCCTTCCCTGGAACCAGGGACCTTAAATTAGGGACGGGGGACGAAGACCGAAAGCAGCCCACAGAGGTGCTCACAGTGGTCGTTAAAACCCCATAAAAAAAGGTGTATGCCTTTGTGAACATTTAACAGGATTATAAAAAAGGTATATGCCTTGGTGAACAATTTATAGAGATGCCTAATCCTTTAGATGTTTAAACTTTTTAAATAACACTTTCCTTACACGTATGACAGTGACGAAAATTTAAAAGAAAATCTATGAGGAGTCTTTAGAAAGCAGTAAAGTCTTTGGAAACAAAAACACTTAAAAATTCAGGAGAATTCCAAGTGCATGATGGAAGCACCATATGAATCTTAAAACAGCCAGATATCAATCAACAGAAAGAAGAAATGTAAGAGAAAAAGCCGGTGACAGAAGAACCAATCCTTACAATAACAATAGACAAAATACCAACAATAGACTCAGTACCAGCACCAATTCTACTGATCTTGACAAGAAAATTGAACTTTTCAAACTATTTTTCAAATGAACTTAAACACAGATTAGATTAAAACAACGGCCCTTTTAAGGGCCAATTGAAATTATTCAATAAGGACTTAACAAATTCTATTAATAACAAATCAAGGCAAATCAAATCAAAATAATCGAAAATAAAAATACGAAGTAAATGAATAACCAGTTGATGTTCTGAATATCCGTTTAAACAGAATCTACCATAAAAACGTAGCTCAAGCAGAACGGTATACAATAGCATATATATATACCTTAAACATATTGAAATAAATAACAAAAAGGCAGTAAATTGAAAAACTTTTATGCTCCTTTCCAAAATGATTATTAATTTACCTTCCGTCATAATAAAGTTTCTTGCGGAGCCAGAAATAAATTAGAAAATGTTTTGCACAGATAAATTCTTTGTGAAATGGCTCAGCTTGCTTCATTAATTAGCATTCAACTCTAATGATGCATACAATCTCATTCTTTCTTCATAATGACTCACACTGTGTGTCACGCAATACCAATATAAATTATTAACCACACTGAATAATTGAGAGAAACATTCTCATATCTTTAAAAATGTGTATCCTAATTATCGTATTCTTCACACATGTGAATAAAGATAAATTAAGAAAATCCCTTATAAGTAATTGTTGACGTATTCTTCACACGTGTGAATAAAAAATTGCTCTAAATTTTATTTGTCGTATTCTTCACACATGTGAATTAGAAAATGTTATAACGCTTTTCACATATGTGAATAAACATTTATTTTCGTATTCTTCACACATGTGAATAGAAATAAATTAAGAAAATTCTATCAAGAACTTCTTTCAAAAAGGATGCTTGTCCTGGACAATCTTAAATAATACAAATAAAGATACGAATAAGCTTAACATTGAGGTCAATAGCATTACACTATTAATGCGAACATTACAGTAATCGAATAACATTAATAATAATTAAAATAAATTAAGAAAATACTTATAACAGAATGAGGCAGTATTCTTCGCACATGTGAATAAAATTATTAAGTGCAATTAGCACTGATTGGCCTTTAAAGGTAAATTAAAGGTAAATTAAAAGTAAATTAAAAGAAAATCAAAAGAAAATTAAAAGAAAATAAATAAAGCAATAGGTAAATATAGCTATAATTATTTAACCTCCGCAAACAAATCAAACAAATCAAGTAATGTAGTCAAGTTAAATGAATATTTCATTAAAATGATTCTCCTTTAGAAACTTGATTTCTACTTGACAAATTATTAAGACAACTCATGCAAGATGGCATTCAACAACTATACCCTGCAATTATTGAACTAAAATATAAATTGGCGAGAAACATGAAACAATCTATTTTTACTCTTCTGCTTAAAATAGTATCTAATTGCATTCCACCTAAATAAGTACTACAACACTGTGCCAGAAGAAAGTTATTAATTATTATTTTTTTTGCACGAATAAATATCGCAAGGTGGCGATGTTCTCCAAAATGACTTAGTTTGTTTCATTACTTAGCATTCAGCATTTAAGCGATGCATACACTCTTATCCTTTTCTTCACCCACTTTTTATTCTGATCTTTCCTTTGGGGCTCCTGCTTCTTCCTATTTTCAAAGGCGGCTCGACCTACGGCGTCACGCCTTCTCCCGGCTGAAAGAGCTGTCAGCAGCATACATGCAGTCGACTAAATCTATGTTAGGGGCAAGACACGCTAACCCTGTTGCTAGGTTTGAACGATTGGTGTTGCCCTAATGTTTGAACCTTGGGTTCGTGTTTTGTGGATCGAATCCATCCAAGTGCAATAGTAAAATACTTTCAACAAGATGTTATTTATGCGCACGTCATGGGTGAACGTTTAAGAAAATTACTTGGATCTATGGAAATACTGAAAAAAAAACAAAAACAAAAAAAAAACTTTTTTTGCAAGCACGTAAAAAAATGAAATTGTAAAAGGATACCTCGTATTTAGAAAGTCATCAAGTCTTTCAGAAAAACTAAAAAAAAACGGAATTCCACGTGAAGGATGTTTTGCAACTGACGTTTTTATTAGGCGTACAGAAGGACAAAAATTCAACAAAAAGTAAAGGAATTTATGGGGACCCATAACTTTTCTAGATGTTGAGAATTTTTATATAACATCTTTCTCACATGTACAACAACGCTGAAAATTCAGGGAAATCCCGCCTGTATGTGGTGAGAACACGTAGAACACATCCTTTTGTTTTATTTTAACAGATTTAAGTTCCAAATTAAAGCATGTTATAACAATAACAAATATATATACACCGAAGAGACAAAACATTATGGATCAGCGAGTCTTTATGTAAATCGAAGCAATCGCAAATAAACAACTACGCATGTGAAGGTCATGAAATAGTATAAATAATACCTGATAGTGAGCTCTGTTAATTAGTGTTATTCTTGTTCTTCAGATGGGAAATGTAACGCATTTAAGCGAGTTTGTTGAAAGCCAAATCGTAATGTCCAGACGAATGGGTCAAGTCGTTTCTCTCTCTTATATTGGGTGCTCACTGTCAGTCGTGGTTTAGTACCTTCAAAAAAGTGGTCCAAGGAGATAAATACCACAAATAGCCGGCAAGATGTGGGCGGTCACGGCTCATCGATGCTAGACGTGAGCGAAGGCTATCCAGTATGGTACGAGTCAACAAAAAGGATACTGTGAGCAGCTCGCCGGTAATAATTTGAATGTTGGTGACGAAAGTAATGTGTCACAACACAAGTACATGGAACCCAGCTGAAAATGGGGCTGCGTAGCCGCAGGTAGCTCTCAGCGGTCATGTTAACCTAGGTACACCGTCGAAAGTGCCTACAACGGACACGCGAGCGTCAAAGCTGGATCTTGAACGATTGGATGACGGTCGTCTGGTCAGATGAATCTGTTCTCCAGTTGCACCATATGAACGGCCGGATATCTGTGAGTCGTTTACCTGGGAAATACCAGGATGCACCGTGGAACAAAATCAAGTCGGTGGACGAAGTGTAATGCTTTAGGCAATGTTTTGCTGGAAAACAAGGAGTTCAGTCATTCATGTGCAGGAAACTATGACGTCTATCACCAACTCATCATCATTCCAGACCAGGCATACCCTTTCATGGCAAAGGCATTCCCCTCAAGTAGTGTTTTCTTTCAGCAGATAAAGCTTCCCTGAATTCCAAATAAGCTTCCCTGAATTCCAGGTATGACATTGAATTCCAAATTCCCCAGACACAAGTCCAATGGAGTATCTGTGGTTTCAGCACATAAAGCTTCCTGCCACACTGTCCGGATTGTTCGAGAATGATTCACGGAACATGAGGAAGACTTTCAGGTATGACCCTGAATTCCAAATTCCCCAGACACAAGTCCAATTGAGTATCTGTGGTTTGTGCTGGAACAGCAAATCCGTTCTACGGCGGCTCAACCACGTAACTTAAAAGAGTTAAAAGATCTGCTGGTAACATGGTGGTACCAGATACTACAAGATACCTTTAGAAATCTTGTAGCGTCTACGCTTCTCTGGGTCAGAGTTGCTTTAGCGGCCCGTGGAGAACCAACATCATATTAAGCAGGTGGTCATAATGTTTTGGCTCTTCGATGTGTTCTCGTATATGTGTGTGTGTGTGGACTCCCACTATGTATGGCTTTAATTGATTATTGAAAGGCTTTTGATACCATGAAACCATCAGCGGTTATAATGTCTTCGAAATCCTGCGAGGGTTGAAAATACGTGCACTAATACTATTAATGCATCCACGAAAATGCAAGGGCAAATGTTTGGAGATTCACAAAGATAGTGAGACAAATGTGACACCGTATGTCCCTAAATTTCTTCAATGCCTTATTTCCTTTTGTTTTTTACGGGGTTGAACGACCACCGTGAGCAACCCAAGGGACATGGATTATAAGCAGTAGCTCGTTCCTAATTTGGGACCACTGACTCCAGGGAGGGGACAGAGTCAATGCCGTAAGTCAAACCCACTATTTATGCCCCGCCCGGCATTCGAGCGCGGACTAAACTCGGAGGAACAATTAGAAGCCAAAGCTTCGTACCTGTCGGCCACCGGACCGGCCTCAATGCCACACTGCAGAATGCCTTTCAGTCATTGAACTGGAAAGACAAAAAGATAAAGATTGATAGAAATTATTTACACACCGTCGTTTTACTGACGACATGGTTATTATGCAAGTATCCAGCCTCATAGGTTTAGAGTATGATTCCGGAATTCGCTAACAGGAGTAAAGGAGTAGGATTAAAAATGGACTTACTGAAAACAAAATTGTTGCTCAATTTCACGAGAACTGAAGACCCAGAAGTTGATGGGGTAAATTTAGAAAATGCGATGCTTACACTTGCCTTGTATAAGAGTGTGTCATATAGAAGAAGAAATTAATAGGCGTACAAGACTTGGCTGTAGAGCATTTGGAAGAAACAGTACCATTTTTAACATTATATCTTAAAAGAAAAGTGTCCAATCAGTGTATCCTTCCAGTTCTTACTTATGTATGGATCGAAGATATGGACATTGTCAAGTACCTACTTCTGAGGTGACGCACATGTCAGGACGGCAAATAGATGTACTAAGATCTTGTCAGTGTAACTTAATTGGGAAAGCATTCGGATGGGCACCTACTTATAGCCCATTGATTTGCTCACGGTGTACGTTAAACCTCCAATAAAAAAAAAAGATAAGAAAAAGGAACTCCTGCATCACAAAAATGACAAAAGTGGGTGACATCATAATCAAAGTAATGACCCTCAAAATGGCAATCAATGTGTTGAACATATTTCCTGAAGAACTGAACACCGTTTAACAACTGAAATATTAGAATGGAAACAAAGGGACAGAAAAAAATCCAGAAGGAGACCGCGTGGGGTATGGCCGGATGAAATTCGAAACAATGCAGGAGCCACATGAAAGAGAATTGCTCAGGGCAGATAATTATGGCAGAGACTTGGGAGACCTTCATCAAGCAGTGGATTGATAATGGTTGGTGATGATGACGATGGGCAGAGACTCGAGAGATCTTCATCAAGTAGTGGATTGATAATGTTAGTTGATGATGACGGTGATAAAGATATATATAATATATATATATATAACGTCCGTGAAGTTCGGAGATATTCTATAAACAGGAATACTACACCTTTCACGTTCTGTATAGTTAAAAGTTCAGTAGCGTTCTACGTGCTATTTACGGCGTAGCATACATTTCACTTGCGTTGTAACATTAAAAATGAATATTTAATCGGAAAACGGTTTAAAAAATGAGTGATAAAAAGTGGAATATATCCATAGTGCACTCCGAATGGACATCAGTTACATTTATAAAATTTTAAGATACGGAAGTTTAAATGTGTGAGACTTCTGTTTCGAACGGAAGGGTCTTCATTTTAACCTAAAATCAGGTATTCATCTTCAGAGCAATAGGCTCCCATAGCTTGGTTTTCAGGAGGGGCCAAAAAGAAATTGTAACTACGTACAACATACGCCAACATCATATGAATATTCCTACTGCGCCTTTTTGTTATCTAATCTCTTTACCACACACTCAATATATAAATTTAATTGGAAACCAGGACCCAAAAATTACCGAAAAAGAGATCGATAAATTAAATTAGACACCGTGTTAGGGCAATAAAGAAATTTTTTGATGGGTTTTTTATCCATTTGGCCACTTATTTCAAATGCGCCACATAACTCCAGAGGTGTTACTCAACTGGCCATCAAGAACTCAAGACAAATTTCGGGGGAAATTTTGAGAGCACTTTGTCAAGCAGTGAACCGCTACTGCTGAGAATAATATATTTTTCATTTCCTTGGCCTTTCGCACTTTTCCTCACTGTAGAACTTCTAGGTACGCATCTAGAAGTTCTACAGAAAAAATTATCAATCGGAATTAGTGTTATCGCGAAAATTTCCGTAGTACCTTCCAAGAACAGAAAGAACATGGTCCAATTTCCAGGAAAGGGCAAATGCCTTTTCTTGCCCCCTATATGAGCGCTCATACTTCAGAGAACGGTTAAGGAACGCTATTGTTGCTGACGTTTAGAAAAAATGATACGACTGCGATTTTTTTTAAACAGGATGTCAAGTTTAGAGATTTCTATCAGCATTTTTCTGTTTTTATTTGTTCAATTAACGATAGTAATGAGTCTTATACAGACATAAACGAATACCCACAACGAAATAAAAATTCGAAAGATAAGACTAGTGCTTAGAATGTTTCGATCGATTTTTTTCAGTGCTTTTCTGAAGAGGAAAAACTACAGATTTTTTTTTCAAATAAAACGCGATCATACACTGCTGGACAATTGCTAAGGACGGATCATAAACGGCTATATAGCGCATAAAAAAGTAAGTGTGGTTGGATGCCAAGTGAAATAAAATAATGTCAGAATGCCAGGACATTACAAGAAAGACAATTTATTGTGCTCTGAAATCCAGAAGGTTTTGCAACGTGTTCAAGGGACAAACAGGCCATTTTGTGCAAAATACGTAAACGTGAAAAAAATGCAATTACCGTCCGCAGGCGTTCCGGCGTAAGATGTCAATACGGGATATGGCCACCATGGAGGGCGATGTAAGATCCCACACGTCGTGTCATGCTTTGCACAACATTATCAAGCAGCTGTTGGGGTAATTTATCCCATTGCTCTGTCAGTGCACGGATGAGGGTGTCCTTGTTTATTGGAGGGCATTGGCGACCAGCAAGACTCCTCCCCAAAGCATCCCACACATTTTCAATGGGATTCAGATCTGGAGAACGTGTTGGCCGTACGAAGCGTTGAATATCCTCGCTCTCAAGACACTCCTGGACAGCGACTGTTCGATGACACGTTGCGTTGTCGTCCATGAAAATGAATCTATCACTGACAGCACCACGCAACATGCGAACATGAGGTAGCAGAACATCATTAATGTATTGTTGGCCAGTCATAGTCCCAGTTGGAAGCACATAGACGGACGTACGGCCATTTATCATGATGCCAGCCCATACCATGACACTACATGTCGGATATCGGTCCCTTTCCTGTATGTTTGCTGGACAATATGCAGTACCACTATCACGCCAGATCAGTTGTCGTCGACAATCAGACGATAGACTGTATCTACTCTCATCTGAGAAGAGGACAGCAGACCAGTCGTTATCAGTCCAATTGCGATGTTGATGGCACCATTGCAAACGGGCGGTACGGTGACGTCTGGACAATGGGATGCACACAACAGGACGGCGGGCGTATAGTCCTCCTTCATGCAAACGTCTGGCGACAGTTTTTCGGGAGATCCGCTTGCCAGTAGCAGCCATAAACTGATTTGCTACTTCACTAGCTGTGCTGCGCCGATGTCTTTTTGTTGATAGCACTATGTACCGATCTTCTGCAGGTGTCGTACTGCGAACACGACCTCCCCCGTGACGTTTGCTACACTCTCCATTTGTTTGAAATGATTTTCAAAGCCTTGAAACAACACTGTGGCTGACGTCGAACTCCCTAGTAACATCTGTTATTTTTCGCCCTTCTTCAATCTTGCCAATAATACGGCCACGCGTAAAATCATCTAGGTGATGTCAGTAAGAGATACTGAAAATTGCAAGTTCGTCAATGGATTCTTTCCCTTTCAACTTTGCGTTTGAACAACAACGGTCAATACACGTCAAATCCTTTATATCTCTTATCAGTGCTATGACGTCACGAACAAGTTCGGCAATCCAAAATTTGCATACGCACAACACGTCTTACTGTATCTCGCACTTATGCTAATTTCCACATTTTCCTGCCTTCCATTTTATGGTTGCTATCGTTGCTCTTGTCATCCGTCCTTAGCAATTGTCCGGCAGTGTATTAAGACACTTTACAGTTCAGTCATGCATATTTTACGTCATTTATTTTTTCCCGTTAACATCGTCACAGGTAATATAACGATAGTAACAACATTACAAGTACAATTAAAATATTAAAACTCCATAAAACTTTCTTTTAAAATACCTTTCTTTTGAGAAAAACACTGTTGTGATCAGCAAAATGTACCCAACTGATTACGAGTCCTTACGTTACATGTTTCATTTGTCTTTTTGTGTTCGAGTGACACTATATTTCTTATATGGTTTTAAAGCAGTAAAAGAAATTAGGAAAATCTTCTTCCATCATCTAAACTTATCTTAGAATTACGAGAAAATAATAATCACAACAATTTCTGTTCGAACAATGGGACCTAAAAGATGAAACTCCTTGTAAAATATGCCACCATTTCAGTTATTTAACACAATTAAAAAGGTGAACCAGAAAAATTATCTCAGAAATCGAATAAAAATAGTAGAAATACAGTATTTTCTGGTCCAAAAAGTGGTATTTTTCTTCATCAGCTTTTCGGTATAAATATTAGAATTATTGCATTTGTGGTCCAAAAATTGGTATTTTTCTTAATCAAGTTTTCGGTATGTCTTGTGCATTTTAACATAATTTGATAAGTCCTACAGCTTTGTTTGAAGAATTCCTTTTTACACTGCCGGACAATTGCTAAGGACGGATGACAATAGTAACGATAACAACCATAAAATGGAAGGCAGGAAAATGTGGAAATTAGCATAAGCACGGGATACAGTAAGACGTGTTGTGCGTATGCAAATTTTGGATTGCCGAAATTGTTCGTGACGTCATAGCGCTGATAAGAGATATAAAGGATTTGACGCGTATTGACCGTTGTTGTTCAAACGCAAAGTTGAAAGGGAAAGAATCAATTGACGAACTTGCAATTTTCAGTATGTCTTCCCGACATCACCTAGATGACTTTACGCGTGGCCGTATTATTGGAAAGATTGAAGGAGGGCAAAAAATAACAGATGTTGCCAGGGAGTTCGACGTCAGCCACAGTGTTGCTTCAAGGCTTTGGAAATCATTTCAAACAAATGGAGAGTGTAGCAAACGTCACGGGGGAGGTCGTGTTCGCAGTACGACACCTGCAGAAGATCGGTACATAGTGCTATCAACAAAAAGACACCGGCGCAGCACAGCTAGTGAGGTAGCAACTCAGTTTACGGCTGCTACTGGAAAACGGATATCCCGAAAAACTGTCGCCAGACGTTTGCATGAAGGAGGACTATACGCCCGCCGTCCTGTTGTGTGCATCCCATTGTCCAGACGTCACCGTACCGCCCGTTTGCAATGGTGCCATCAACATCGCAATTGGACTGATAACGACTGGTCTGCTGTCCTCTTCTCAGATGAGAGTAGATACAGTCTATCGTCTGATTGTCGACGACAACTGATCTGGCGTGATAGTGGTACTGCATATTGTCCAGCAAACATACAGGAAAGGGACCGATATCCGACATGTAGTGTCATGGTATGGGCTGGCATCATGATCAATGGCCGTACGTCCCTCTATGTGCTTCCAACTGGGACTATGACTGGCCAACGATACATTAATGATGTTCTGCTACCTCATGTTCGCATGTCCCGTGGTGCTGTCGGTGATAGATTCATTTTCATGGACGACAACGCAACAGTTCACCGAACAGTCGCTGTCCAGGAGTGTCTTGAGATCGAGGATATTCAACGCCTCGTATGGCTAGCACGTTCTCCAGATCTGAATCCCATTGAAAATGTGTGGGATGCTTTGGGGAGGAGTCTTGCTGGTCGCCAATGCCCTCCAATAAACAAGAACACCCTCATCCGTGCACTGACAGAGGAATGGGATAAATTACCTCAACAGCTGCTTGATAATGTTATGCAAAGCATGACACGACGTGTGGAATCTTGCATCGCCCTCCATGGTGGCCATATCCCGTATTGACATCTTACGCCGGAACGCCTGCGGACGGTAATTGCATTTTTTTCACGTTTACGTATTCTGCACAAAATGGCCTGTTTGTCCCTTGAACACGTTCCAAAACCTTCTAGATTTCAGAGCACAATAAATTGTCTTTCTTGTAATGTCCTGGCATTCTGACATTATTTTATTTCACTTGGCATCCAACCACACTTACTTTTTTATGCGCTATATAGCCGTTCATGATCCGTCCTTAGCAATTGTCCAGCAGTGTATTAAGGAACACAATTTCAGAGGGTCTTTAACTTTGAAGGACATCTTCCGTGTATGGTGTACACGGGGATTGTATACTCCTTCTATAATGAATACAAAGCTTCTTCTACTAATGCTTCTTCTAATGGTTGTTGTGTTGTTAATTATATCATGAATTAACTTTCCTGCTAGTAGTGTAGTAATAATAATGAACAAGCTTTTAACTGCTAGTAATGTTTGTGACGTACCTGCCAGAAGGACGCACACGACATAAAGGCAGATAGGAATCAGAATAAAATGTCCGCGTAGCTCAACTGGTAGAGTGACTTATTCCGGAATGAGGGGATCCGGGTTCGAATCCTGGCGTGGACAGAAATGACGGAGAAATTCACTTCGTTATAATGGCGCCCGAACTATCCGGATGACCCGACCGTTCACAATCTCGCAATGGTGTGATGTTATTTCCACACCGCGAGATAGGAAAAATAAGAGCAGCACTTCGAAAAAAAAATAAAATAAGGGGGAGATGATGTGACGTACCTGCCAGAAGGACGCACACGACATAAAGGCAGATAGGAATCAGAATAAAATGTCCGCGTAGCTCAACTGGTAGAGTGACTTATTCCGGAATGAGGGGATCCGGGTTCGAATCTGGCGTGGACAGAAATGACGGAGAAATTCACTTCGTTATATGTTGTAGTAGTAATTAAGATGAATAAAGTCTTATGCTGGTTGTTAATAATAACAACTAATGAAATAAACCTAACAGCCAGACAGAGATCTGACAAAACTATGAACTGAGAAAAACGTACTTACTAGAACAACTTTTTATTAGGGAAACTCCTGATATGATCCAACATAAACTTCACAGGACACACAGCTACTCAATAAAACGTAGCTCCTTGCACATGAACGAAGCACTACTCACATAAACGAAGCTCTCTTTACACATAAAACGAAGATCTCTTTACACATGAAACAAAGCTCTCCCTGGTACATAAACAACAGCTCTCTTAGGTATCGTTGAACGCGCCTATTTATACTGGCTACCACCACGTCATGACTTACACTCATTGCCAGATCTCATTCAGAGGGAGAAATAACATCTCGTTAAGTCAGAAGATAATTTACATAGGAAAATAAAATAACCAGAGATAGTAAAAATCAAAAGGAAAGTGAATCTAGAGTATACGTTACACTTCAACAAAGCAAGAAGGGCGATAGTACACATCAAGACGAACAGTATTTGCAATGGAACCTAGGGCCGCATTCCACTCCTAGTGCCAGAAAAGAGCACGTTCGAAAAACGTCCAGCAGGCACACGGAGTTCCAACCAGTGCATGAGAAGCACAAGATGCAAATCAGGTGCGCTGAACACGTGCGTAGACGATGAGGAGCAAACATTTAGAAACGCAGCCGAACCCGTTCAGCGATATTACCGTGAGAACATCACATGAGAATTGACGTATACGTCTGACCGGCGCAGCGTACCGTGTGTTCCCGGAGCAAGTGCTTCCCAGTCTGTTGCAGGATGTTCCGCTCACACACGGAGGGACATGGGGTTTATGCATGATGGGACCCCAGCACACTTTGCCATTGATGTCTGATACTTCCTAAATGCGACATATCCCGGGCGGTGGATTGGACGCGGTGGACCTGTGGCTTGGCCTCCACGCTCCCCGAACCTTAATCCACTGGACTTCTTCTTCTGGGGGCACATGAAAGCATTGGTGTACGAGACACCTGTGGACTCCCTGGAAGATCTCGTCGTGGGAATCGCTGTTGCTGAGGACAAGATCACACCGGGAGTCTACGAGAGCGTGCGACAGTCCTTCGTTCGCCGGTGTGGCCTGTGCAACGACGACCTTGGACGCCAGTTTGAGCAGATCCTTTGAGTCTTTCTCTGATGCGATTGGAATTGTGCAGCTTATAAATTAGGTATGTCTCTTTGTTTACACTCTTGAAGGCTCAACGTGGATATTCACCTTTTCTCTTTTCTGGCACTAGGAGTGGAATGTGGCCTTAGGTTCCATTGCAAATATTGTTCGTCTTAATGTGTACTATCACCCCTCTTGTTTTGTTGAAGGAGTTTACAAACACCCTGCATAACATGAAAATGTTTCTAAAAAAACCAGTTAACTTCATGAGATGAGATTTAATATAATTTAATGTTTTGTTTCATCATCCTACAGAAACATGGTGAGGGATAAACTTGATTTCTATGCATCAAATTTTGGAAATTTAGAAAGAACAATTATTACGTTCATTCATCTGTGAAAGAAACAGTACGTCTGCCGCACTAGAAAATCGCCTGTGCATACCCCAGAGTTCAAATTTGCACTATTTTCACAGCAAAACACAAACAGTTTAGCTTTATCACCATATTTGTCACGACAGTAAGAATCGAAACACATAAGCTTCGTAAAAGCCCGATTACTAGTAGGTGTCCTTCTCAGGCGTCTACACAAGCAGGGCCTGATTTACGGAAGGGAATTCGGCGCACACTCCCTAGGCCTCGACCTTTGAGCCCCCTCCTTAATATAGTTAATATTATTTCCTTTTCATCAAACTGATTCGCAATGTTCATCCACTGAAAAATTTTGAAATGGTATTTTTAGAACTGCTCGTTGAAACACATGGAAGCGACAATTATAATTTCTCCAAATAGAACACTATATTATTGGCAAATTAATGTCCTAATCCACCAATAATAATTATGTAACCGGTCCTAGCATAAGAACGTAGGGTGCAACCAATCCCTGGTTGCTTTGTAATGGAAGGAGGCGTGGCCTAATCCGTACAAATCATACATGCATGCACATACACTCATCGTCAAAAAATAGTTCCACCCAGAAGGACGGGTCGGATTGCAATGCTATTCGAGAGGAAGATAAAGGTTACCAGGAACAATAAATGATTAAACATTGAGACTGACATGGGCAATATTTATTGAGCTACACGCCAATAAGTATTGTCTCTCAGTATGGCGTCGGGCCGCCATGTTTGCTAACACAGCATGCCAAACGTCTCGGCATGGAGTTGTACGCTGTACAATTCCATGTACAGGTTTCCAATCGTGTCCTGCGATAAGCCATCCCATGCAGCTTGAATTTTCTCACGCAGTTCCTGGAGATTGTGCTTTAGGGGTGGAGTGTGGATAGTGCGTTCCATAGCATCCCACACATTTTCCATCGGAGATAGCTCTGGCGATGCGGCTGGGCATGGTGCATTGTCAGTGCCTTGAAGGTAAGCTCTCGAGACAGCAGCAGTATGTGGATGAGCGTTGTCCTGTTGGAAAATCGCACCAAAGTGAGCGTTCAGAAAAGGTAGGGCCACTGATTGCTGGACCTCATTAACATAACGTTGGACAGTCAAAGTGCTTGCAATGAACACCAAAAGTGATCTGGCATTGTAGGAAATTGCACCTCACACCATGACACCAGGCCTTCTGGACGGGTGACGTTCGACAACAAACCCTTCGCATTGGCACTGACCACGGTGTCTCCACACACGGATTCGTTGGTCGTCTCTTCCAAGACAAAAGCGGTACTCATCACTGAAGATCACACGCTGCCATTCTGAGTGGCTCCATGATCGTCTGGCACGACACCATTGCAATCTTTGGCGATGATGCAATGGTGTTAAGGGCAGTCGTCGTAACGGTCTCCGTGCGTGTAGTCCTCCGTCATGCAGCCGTCTGCCAATGGTGCTGGCACTAATAGGACGATGCATGCAGAGCACCACTGCTTGCTAAATATCCACAATCGTGGCTGTTGAGTCACTCCGCGCATATCGGACAACCCGTCGGTCCTCTCTTTCCGTGGTTCACCTAGATCTCTCAGACCCTTCCTGTAGCTGCTGCGTGCCTTGTTCTTTCTAATGCCGCCAACCTTGTGAAGTGGAATCTTTCTCCAACTTGTTCGCTGTTACGTAAGCTTCAGTTTGCAGCAAACTATGTCTTGGTAAAAACAGTGCTTTGCGTTGTATTCGGGTCAAAATCGATTACTCATTTTTAAACATGCTAAGTGTATAAAACAGCTAACAGTTATTGAAGTTTGGACGCCGGAAAATGAAACTCTCATTGAAAATCACCGACGACTATTAACCTTTTATATTGAAGATATTGTGTAATTAGGTACTGCGTGTCGTTGGATGGGAAAAATCGAGGGATAGCGGCGTGAATTTCGAGACTTGAAAGACCACATGCGATCTAGAAAGCCTGTCACAGCAACTTAAGATCTAAGTAGGCGAAACGTAAACGAACTTATTCGAAAAAAAAATCAATGAATTAGTCAGACGACTATGGAGGAAAAAAAAGATTGTTTTTTTGTTTTTTGATTTTACACTGAAGTGCCAAAGGCCATGGATATATGCAAATTTGTGAGTCAGACTGAACAACCGCCAGTAGAATTATGGCAAGCCGACGTGAATTATCGGAGTCTGAACCAGGCATCGTAGTGGGAATCAGACGGATGGGACATTTAGTTTCCGAATTTGGGCGAACATGTAACATTCCTCGATCCACCGTGTCACGTGTGAACGGAGAATACCTCATTAAAGGCATTAATTACCACCCACCATGGACAGCGCAGTGGCCGACCGCGCGTGCTAAATTACCGCTACCAACGGCGCCTGACTATGATTGTAACAGACAAGCAACACTGGCTCAAATAATACCCACATTCAATGCAGGAGGTACCAGAGACATATTCATCAGGTCAGTGCAGCGTAATTTAGCGTGCATGGGATATGGGAGCAAAAGAACCACTAGAATGCCTTTGTTAACACCATGACATCGGACACAGCGACTCACCTAGGCTAGTGAACACGGTAATTGGACCCTGGAAGACTGGAAACATGTGGCGTGGTTCGATGAGTCACACTACCGGTTGTTACGAGCTGATCATAGGGTTCGGGTGTGGCGCAGACCCCATGAGGCCATGGACCCAAGCTGTCAACAAGGCACTGTGCAAGCTGGTGGTCGTTCCGTACATGTGTGGGGTGTCTTTACGTGGCACGGTCTGGGTCCTCTGGTCCTCGTAAACACGTCATTAACCGGTAATTGCTTTGTTGCTCTGCTGGGTGACCGTTTGCAGTCCTTCATGGACTTCATGTAGCCCAACAACGATGGGATTTCCTAGGCGGACAATGCACCATGTCATCGGGCCCAAGTTGTCCAATATTGGTTCGAGGAGCATTCTGGACAGTTGCGACGGGTGGTGCGGCCACCACGTTCGCCCGACATGAACCCGATAGAGCACTTATGGGACGTGGTGGAAAGGTTCATTCATACCCAAGATCCTGCCCCTACAAATACCAGGGAACTGTGGGCAGCTGTTCAGAGAGCATGGCTCAACATCTATCTAGAAGTCTTCCAGCCACTTGTGGAATCGATGCCACGTCGAGTTGCTGCACTTTGCCGGGCAAGAAGGGGTGCTCCTGCACGATACTAGGTACGTATCCCATGACTTAAAGGCACTTCAGTGTATTTAAGGGGTTTTTTTTACCACCGTGAGCAACTCAATGGGCTATAAGCAGTCGGCCGTCCCTAATTTGAGCCCAACAGAGCCAGTGCCGGAAGACAATCACACCACCCATGCCTCAGCAGGGATTTGAGCATCTCGGACGAATGGGCAGAAGCCAACGCTTCGTACCACTCGGTCACTGGGGCTACAAATATTCGCTTAACTAGTGACAATGAGATTATTGCATATCTGGAGTACAAGAAAGTGTGTACTCGACGAGAGACACATCAACTGACACCTGAAACGAAGAAAGTAGGACTAGAAGCATGTCAACCATGCGGGTGTAGCTACGGGGGGCGGAGCTGTGTCCTCCCAGAATGGTCATACAAGGGCCACAAATTCGTCTGTGTGGAACGTATGTAAAAAATGAAACGCCCACCACATGTGAATAAATTTCCTGAAAAATGTATCTGAAGAAGAAAGTTACACCCGTCTGCACTTTCTTTCTTAAAGACGCCGCCTACAGTGTTCCCCATAGCTAACCGAAGTACAGAATAACGTACTGTAGGTGTAGACCTTTCATATGTACGAAAATAATTGTCCTAAATAGCGGAGAGAGGTATACAGAACAATGCGAATATATGACTGACCTCATCTCTGATTTTCAGAATATGCCGAAGTGAAGAAGAGCTTGTTAGTCATCTGTGCTCTGTCGCAGAAAGGTTTTCTGTACGTTTAACCTTCCACGGTATTTTTCCAAGCCCTATTCCGAAAGCATCTTCCTACTGTTACGTCCACTACCTGATACTCATTTGTCTTGAGTTTGTTCGGTTTATTTTCTGCATTTCTGCGAAGTGCTGTGTTGTCAGCACTCACATAACTTTTACATTTCGACGAACAAAGGTCTTTGTTATATAATTGCTGTCTGGGTTGAAACCAGCGTGATTAGAATCGGAAAAAAATTATCTTGATGTCCTAAAGTACATGGGTTTACAGAATAAATTGATAGATTAACATGAGTGAATTGCTGATTCTTTTTACCTGGCCGTTTTTAGTTATTTGGTGACAAAGTGTGATTTATATGCAAAGAAGTTATTTAAAAACATTAGCCAATTAGTTATCTTGCCAGTTTAAATATTTGAAACCACAGCTAAGAGGGTTTAAAACTTTGTACTCTCTAGAATGTTTACTGAAAAACTAGAATGTTCACGCTGCTATTTGCTGTAAGTAATAAAAACTACACAGAATGTGGATGTTTTCTGATTCACTGTACTTTAAAAGGTAATGGTATTAGAAAATAAAAGAAACAAATTTAGCCCTGCAAATTTTCATTTCTTTTTTCAGTCATAATTCAGAGGAAAAATCTGACCCAGGAAAAACTGAAAAAAATATGCCTTCTTTATCTTATCTGAAAAAAATATTTTTATTTAAGGTGTCTTTGAATTAGTGTTAGGGTTCATCTCCTATCTTATATCTGCAATGTAAATTCTTTTGTGCACATTTCTACGAAGACTATTACTTTGCAGTGTCTGAAATTTTGAGCACAAATAAAAACGACTTGTAGCTAATATATGCCGCAGTTCTTATTCCGAAAAAATTGCTAGATTTATTTTAATTCAATTTATCTTACTCGAAAGTATTTTAATTTGGCGCTAGATGGCGCGATAAATTAGTTTAGCAGTGTTTCTGTCTGAAAGAAACGAGATCTCTCATTTTTGTCTGATTTTTCTAATTATCTGAGCCAAATAGAAATAAACGAATGAGGACAAAAGTGAGATTGGAATCTTTTTCTTCCAGAAACGATCTTAAATTCTATTGTGCGTTCATTTTTTGAAGAGAAAATGTGTACATTAGCAGAGAACCCCTGAATTTGTGCTACAGAAACTCCCCTACTTACTGGGTTCCACCCCCAAATAACGTCACTGGTTAAAACGTAACAGCGCGTATTTTGTCCTTTTATTCTGGAACCAACGAGACCGCTACCATTCTGAACCTGGCGAGGTCTGCAGTGATTCGTTGAGGTCAACTTCTGGGACAGTCACTCAAAACGTAAAACCATGACCAAGGAGTGATTTTTGGCGCCATCTATCGTAGAAGATAAAGCCTAATACTATTCAAAGACAACCGTAAGTCTTCATGAAGCAAAACAACTGCTAAAAATAAAAACACACGTTTAAGTCACGAAACGGAAAACAATGCATTAAAAAGTCTAGGAAACGTACGGAAGACTTAGGGGATGCTTCTCCTTTTGAAAAAAAAATCTGCTTCAACATCTACAAGTCAACATACACTTCATATATAAACAGACGAAGAAACAAATTGTATACAGAAACAATAATAAGCGCCCTTTATTCAGGAAGAAACGATTTCATCACTACGATTTCCAGAAACAGAAATATAATGTTGACTTGACATATAAACAGATGGATGCACAGAAGAAAAAAAGAAGAAAAATATTGGACAGGCTTGACACAATCTGATAGGAAATAAATTCTTCCGTTCCGACATCTGGAAGCATGTATACCATGTCTAGGGTCAGAAGAACAAACAAACGACATCTTTTTAAATACATACGAATACTTCTTCGTACGTATTTAAAAAGATGTACTAAAACCGCATACGCATGGCTCCTTGACAGAACACATAAAAATGCACTGCATCGGCAATTTAACGACCACCTGCACCTCTTTGGCTAAGCAGGTACAAAGGAAGTACAGTAGTATTTAAGATAATATTCTCCTGAAAAATCTTGGTCAAGAAAATGAGATCTGTGGCAGGGGTGAAACTCGATAACAGCTCTTTATCAAACGGCAAGGATAATACCTTCTTAGAAGTTGGTTATAAAGTGATTTGGTTTAATCAGTTACAGCTTATTTTCGCCTGACTGCACAAGATGCGCTACTCATAAGCTTGAAACAATAATTATATTTCTAGAAATATTTGCTTCCTAATCAGCATGAGTGATCTTCATTACGTCAGTACGCAAATAAGTTTTACTCGCTGAAATCTGTGCGAAGAAGACATCACATTAAACAGACGAAGAAATCACGAACTCATGAAGAATTTGATAAGCATGCAGGCACACAGATTTTAAACGACGAACGAAGCTCCAAAGGTTCAGTTGGCTAAAGAACAAAATAGTTCATGCACGAGCACAACAAAATGGCTCGTAATTCCAACTTCAAGCAATTATGTTTCGCCTAAAGCACGAAGTACGGTGATTTCGATTGTTTAGTTTAGTAAACATTTTGCGAAGCAGCAGTAAGCTTATTTGCTATCTTCCTCAATTACGTCATGTGAACTTTTCAAGTAGAATTTTCAGGAGACGCTTTATTACATTACATTTCATTAAAATTCTTACGTCCAGCAAATTTCTGGCAAACGGAAAGGGGAAATTCTATCCTATCCTTTTGTAGAAAGCAAATGCGCTTCCTTGTAACCGGCAAATTTCTCTAGATCATTTGTTTCCCAGGATTCCTTTTGTTGTTGGAAAGCTTCGTCAAAACAATAGAACTGAAGTCTCCATGGCATCGAGGGAAATTTGCACGATATACATCTCTACTTGCCTCATTAATTACGTCGGGTTATTAGATCCATTACTTACTCTTAAAAGCTGAGGAACATGTATGCAGCGATGAAAATTAAACGATCAAACGAACTGTTTTGTGTGACTGTTATGCCTCGGAAACATCTGAGTTACTTAAGCGCCCGCCGAACTCAGATACAAGATAGTTTTCCGTATATACACTGCTGGCCACCCAAAATGCAACACCAAGAAGGACACGAGATAACAAAGCCAGATTTACTGGACACATAACAAGAGATACAAAGATGAAACGATTGGGCTTACTGGCCCGTGCGACTTGCGGAACACGCAGGCATCAATAGTTCGTGTGGCCCCCATGGCTGGCAATAACGGCCGCTACACGCCGCAGCATCGAACGAAAGAGGCTTTGGATGTGGGCTTGGGGTATGTCGGTTCAGACTGCTTCCACACGTTGTCACAGTTCATCAGGCGTAGCCGCGGGTGGTGCTTGTCGGGTCACTCGGTTACCGATCAGCGACTGGACGTGTTCGATGGGCGACATATCGGGAGAACAGGCGGGCCACGGCAGCAGTGGTGGGCCGTGAAGAATTGTTGCACGATGCGTGCCACGTGCGGGCGCGCATTGACTTGTTGAAACGTGGCCGCTGGCAGGTCCTGCAGGTAAGGGAGGCTCCAAAACGTCGGAGATGTAGCGGTGGCTGTTGAGTGTACCGGCGATGCGTACCAGAGGGGTGTGGGTGTCATATCCAATTGCGCCCCAAACCATAACGCCAGGCGACGGACCGGTATGGCGATGCATAATGCAGGCGTCATACAGTCTCTTGCCGCGGTGCTGCCACACGCGGGTCCGACCATCGTGGTGCTGCAGGCAGAAGCAGGATTCGTCGGAGAAGACAATGTCGTGCCTTTCCGTAGTTCAGGTGCAGCGTTCAACGGCCCACTGCCGCCGCACTTGCCGGTGGTGTAACGTCCATGGTAATCGGAGCAATGGCCGCCGTGCAGCAAGTCCCCGCTCCTGCAGACGACGTCGAACAGTACGTGCTGACACAGGTTGTTGCGCAACACACCCTAATTCTTGCGCTAACGTTCGTGATGTGACGGTGCGAGCAGTCAATGCCAGCCGCACAA
Source organism: Macrothele yani (assembly GCA_039090855.1). NCBI lineage: Eukaryota > Metazoa > Arthropoda > Arachnida > Araneae > Macrothelidae > Macrothele > Macrothele yani. The sequence goes on from CM077004.1 coordinate 50,622,833, forward strand.
CATGCCGGTGCTCTCGTCGTGTGGTGTGCTGCGGCTGCGGCAATCGCTCACGTCGGTCCGTCCGTCCCTTCTGCACCCACCGAACCCATACTCACCTCTCTGTGGCTGGATGTCGTCCCACACGGGTGCCGATGTCTCGGTACGATAAACCGCTGTCGCGATAAGCCACTATTCTTCCTCTGTCGAACTCCGAAACATGCTGGAATGACTGCCGTATTCTGCGACGAGGCATCAGGAAGCTTCCCACGCTCAGGTCCGGCAGCACAACACACTTCCACTACTTACATCCCGCCTTCTGTGCACCCTTCTTATAGTGCTTCTTGGTGGCGTGCCGGGCGCACACTATTTGCATATGCCCTGCAATGCTAATCGTTTGCATGCCCTCTCGCGGGCGACGCATGCTGCGAATTTCAGGCCAATCGGATGCTTCCTTCTTGGTGTTATATTTTGGGTGGCCAGCAGTGTAGCCTTATGATTTACTTTTTGTGATAATTACACAGTTTGAGCTTGATGTAAAACAAAGTTTGATGCTCGCGCTTTGAAGATGGCTCAGAAAACGCAAATACCTTGCTTCCAGTTTTAAACTTGAAACCAAAACTACGAGCAAAGAAGAAAATAAAATAGAAGGAACGAGAGAGAATAATGAAAACACACAAAGAAGGGAAAATAATATTACTAAAATATTCTCCAATTTGCTAATTCGTATCGCGTTCAGTTTGATAGCGAGGCCAAAACATACCGTATTTAAAAGATATCTCGTGTGTTTTCTCAGGTCCAAAATGAGCTCAATAAGCAGCCATTTCAGAAAAGAAATCCGGGTATTTCCGTAATATTTGCATATTAACAATGGACTTTTCTTTATTTAGCAATCCATCACTGCTGTACTTATGAAGAAAAGAAACCCATCGTTACAGTGGTATATAAAGTAGTCAAACCCTTACACTTTCTAAAATCGTTCTGCCTAAATGCTGACATATTTTACTTTTAGTTTCTGTAAGCTTGCTAGTTTTCAAAAATTCGCAAATGTACACACTTCGTTAATATTGCCTCAAATATTTCTACGGGTTATGTATGTTTGGATAAGTAAGTGAGTTTGGAAATTTTATGGGCAGTGCTTTTTGTTACTCATGCTGCGTTTGATTTTCTATGGCCACAGTAAAAAATAAAAGCGAAAAGAATAGTGTGTTAAATTTTCTGCAACTGGAAAGGAAGGCTTAACGAATACTGTGAGAAACTCAATAGCGTCCGTCTCTACTTTGGGCCACTGGTTTCAGGGACGAGGGAGAAAGACAGTGCCGTAAGACAAACACAACATCCATGCCTCACCGGAATTCGAACCCGGACGCAGGTCGGACGAATCAACAGAAGCCAGCGCTTAGACTACTGAGCCACAGAGGCAGCCCAGAAAGAAGGTTAAACTTATATTGTGTTTGACTTGCATGGCGACAACGGCAGTCAAGCCCACTCATGAAACGCTTATAGCGTAGTGAATCCATTTATTTACTGGTGTAAATACGCATAAAATTTCGCCAAGCTTTCGTACTCTACTGGGAGGCTTTTTCAAAGCAATGGTAGACATAAAAATGCAAATAAATGAAAAATAAATTTTCTTGTCTGAAATTTACGAGAGTCAAGCTCATATTGGAGTTTCTTTTACGCAGTGGCCGTGGGTGTGTGTGTGTGGCGAAAAGAAAACAAAACATACTAAAAAAGGCAAACGAAAAACAACGAAAAATACTGAGTAGAAGGAAAGAAAGTAAAAAAGAATGAATTAAATTGGGGGTCAAAAGGGGTTGCAACCCTCCAATCAACGAGTCACCTCATAAAAAAGCAAATGAGAGTATTTCATGAGAAAGTATTGAATATGGATCTAAATTTTCCGAAGCAGAAGAAAAATATCACAAAATATTTCTGTTTATATAGTCCATACCTTTGAAAACAGAATTCACTAAATTATGCTGCTATGGTGTGCTTCGTACAGAAAATTTACTAAAGCACATATAGTGAGGTATTGCAGACAGCAGCACTGTTTTCTCCCTGTGTTTTCAGCGGGTTTCTTTTTTTTTTTTTTTTCAGATCATCGTTTTGACATATGTTAATGAGTTTCTCGTTTAGCGTAATTAAATGTTTTCGGCGGATATTCGATAAATACAAAACCCATATTGGTCAAAGTTGCGAACTTGATTCGGAATGATAATTAAGAACCCTGTGTTTTTGATAAGCTGCTAAGACATCTAAGGTTTCAGGAAAATAAAATTTCTTTTCCAGAAACAAGATAGTCCGTAAAACTAAAATCAAAAAGGAAATATAAATGAAAAAAAAATTATTTCGTCTGTTCTGTGACCTTTAGTTTGGGCTTTCTTGTAAAATTGAAAGCATCCAGGGAAGAAACCTTTACGGGGTTGAAAAGTTTCAATTTATACGTACAATGTCATTAGTTCTGAAATCTGGAATCCACGTGCTTAATTAAGTATACTACTCGTTAAAGTATTATTTTGAGAAGCACTGTATTTTTTTCTCTCTGAAAACAATCTGAAACTGAGAGTTCTTCCGAATTTTATAAATCGCTATTTAGTCGAATAAACGACGAGACGTGCGTTAAACTTAATCGAAGATATCCGTAACAACGTAGTAATGGAGAAAATATCAAAAGCGTTGGAGAAAAAATCGAAAATAACCATCACAATGCAGCAGTGTAGAAAATATTTCAGCACAAGCGGTATCTGAAAATTATATGTCATTATTACTGAACACTAAAATTGGACTCATCTGACACTACACGTTACATTCAGACATATGAACAGGAATTCTAAATTTTTTTTAAAAACAACATGTAAAAAATGTTACTACTCCACGAAACAGCAAAAGATAAGTAACAAAACGGAAAACTTTATCGAATTCAATGGCGGATTTAGAGTAACTGGTGCTCTGCGCACAGAATCGGTTTTAGGTCCTCTTTCACTCTACATGGCCTCCACCAAATAATATTTTTTGCTGCTGTATACGTCCCTTACCCCATTTTTACTTTTTTAATGTGTGACAAAGTGCTGTAATCGCCGAACAAATTCGACTTCCAGATTTCCGCAGAAATACACATTTACCGTTCCCCTGGTGGTGTGTGTGTGAGTGTGTGTTTGTGATGTTCACTGCCGTAATATTCTAAAGCTACTATAGCTATCAAGAAGAAATTTTATACTTCGGAGTTTTCAGATACCGTAAATGGAAAAGGATTAGCGAAAGTTAAAAGTGGAAAAATCTTTGTTAAGGAAGAAAAGTCGTAACTTTTATAATGATGGACATGGAGCACAGTACTTGCATTTACAGGTTATCAGAGGGGCGTAACTAGGCATTTCTGCTCCCTGGGCAAACCAAAAAATATCGCGCTCCCATCTGTCTTATACAGTATATATACATATATTTCATTTTTATTGTCAAATCAATCCAATGCTGGATGAAGGTCACCCGAAGTTTCTTCCACCACGGTCTGTTTGGAGCCAGTCTCCTCCATGTAACTCTGGTATGCTTTCGGATTTTATCCACCCATCTCCTGCGTGGTCTTCTTCATTATCAATCCACTGCTAAATGAAGGTCTCCCCAAATTTCTTCCACTACGGTCTGTTTGGAGCCAGTCTCCTCCATGTCATTCTGGCATGCTTTCGAATTTCATCCACCCATCTCACGTGTGGTCTTCATCTGGATCTTTTCCTGTCCGTTGGTATCCAGTCTAAAATTTCCGTTGCCCATCGGCCGGTATATACATGAAGGAATGGTTGTCTCCAGCATGTTGGCTATTTCAGGGTTTTTACCTTGATCATGATGAATGTCAACAACTCTTGTCATTTTCAGATAAGAAGAGGAACTCACAGATAAAGAAACCTACAAGAGTTAATGACATCATGATCAATTTAGAAAACATGAGATGGCAATGGGTTAGAAGAACTGACAGCCGTTGGACAACCGAAATACAAGACTGACTACCAAGTGACAGAAAAATACCCGAAAGAAGACCAGTGGGAGATCGGTGGATGAAATTCGAAAGCATGATGTTAGAGTGGTGTGGAAGAGACTGGCTGAAGGCAGAAAGTTATAGAAGAGGTTTGGAGAGACTTCCATCCAGCAGTCGTTAATAATGGTGATGATGCAATAAATATACACTGCTCGACAAAACAAAATTAACGTCACACTCCAACATTACTTGTTATTTCTATGGGAGCGGCAAAATCAAACTGTGACTTTTTGTACAGCTTTTTACAACTGTTTCAGAATTCGGATCCACATCAAACGGACAGAATGAAACTGTAAGTCGTAGCTCGCAGTCGCTGTGATGATCTCAAAGAATCTTCAACAATGTGAATGACATCCTTATCTTGCAACGTACGTATAACCGCACCTTCGTTTATGAATGTAAACAGCTGACATCCCCTGAACGTTTTGAGGGAGAAATGTGAATTTTAAATACCAAGGCTACAGAAACTGGCGAAATATATTATAAATAAATTCTGTAAATGGACAAAAAGTAAATTATGGCGCGAAAAAAGGGCACTAGGAACTGGTACAAAAGTTTCAATTCCCGCTTTAATCAGAACGTAAGCAGTGAGTTTTGTGCCCTCTCTTGGCCTGCGCCCGGGGCAAACTCCCCCAACCCCACCCAGCCCTTTTACGCTTCTGTATGATATTTACGGTTAGTTTATGGCACGGCTTCAAATTGATACTTATGTTACATGGGCCACATATCATCAGATTCCACCCCACTGGCAGTTCCCCTGAAGAGTCATGTATGAAATCTGTCCCTGTGTCTCGTAAAACAAATTTTCCAATGCCATTTTACTCGCGCGGTTACAGTATTATGATTGCCTCTTAAACTGAGGGCAATAAAGAAAAATAAATTTTAAGGGAATGATGGACTGTCATATTAAATACCGAATTAGAGAGCAAAATGTTCATTACATTCTAAGAAAATTGTCCAGAAATAACACCCCATTTCTGAGCTCAGTTCTAGTGTAGTCTTAAGTAGTATTAATCTCAAAATGAATTTTAGTAAGCCTGCATTTTAGCTAATAAAGTCATACTTGTAGGCGAAATAATTTGATTTCGGGTGGAATCATTCTCTCAAACCCAGGACACCAAATGTATCCCCCACTCTAATCCTTTTTTTATTTTTTATTCTTTTTTTGTAGAAAAAATTAAAAAATAAAAATAAAAAACGCTATATTTGAGGCCAATCAACATTGCGGGGCCCCGCGCCTGAGCTTCGTAGGCTACCCTGAAAATCCACCTCAGATGGAATCCCATAAAAATTAATTTCATGAAAAAATAATTTTCAGGCTGATCATGATGAAATTAGGGATTGTAAGAGGAATATACACTCATCGTCAAAGAAATAGTTGAACCCAGAAGGACGTGTCGGATTGCAATGCTGTTCGAGAGGAAGGTAAAGGTTACCAGGAACAATAAATGATTAGACATTGAGACTGATATGGACAATGTTTATTGAGCTACACGCCAATAAGTAGTGCCTCTCAGGATGGCGTCGGGCATACTACTGAGAGGCATACATGTTTGCTTACACGTCGGGCATACATGTTTGCTTACACAGCATGCCAGATGTCTCGGCATGGAGTCGTACAGGTTCCTAATGGTGTCTTGCGATAAGCCATCCCATGCAGCTTGAATCTTCTCACGCAGTTCCTGAAGATTCTGCGGTAGGGGTGGAGTGTGGATAGCGCGTCCAATAGCATCTCACACATTTTCGATCTGCGATAGGTCTGGCAATGCTGCTGGCCATGGCAGAGTGTCAGTGCCTTGAAGGCAAGCTCTCGAGACAGCAGCAGTATGTGGACAAGCGTTGTCCTGCTTGAAAATCGCACCGAAGTGAGCGTTCAGAATAGGTAGGGCCACTGGTTGCAGGACCTCATTAACATAACGTTGGCTACCAAAGCGCCTGTAATGAACACCAATCTGGCATCGTCGGCAATTGCACCGCACACCATGACACCAGGCCTTCTGAACGTGTGACACTCAACAACAAACCCTTCATACTGGCGCTGACCACGGTGCCTCCACACACGGATTTGTTGGTCGTCTGCTCCAAGACAAAAGCGGTACTCGTCACTGAATATTCCCCGCTGCCATTCTACAGTCTGGCACGACACCATTGCAGCCTTTGGTGACGATGCAGTGGTGTTAAGGGCAGTCGTCGTAAAGGTCTGCATGCATGTAGTCCTACGTCGCGCAGCGGTCTTCCAATGGTGCTGGTACTAATCGGACGATGCGTGGAAGGCACTACTGCTTGATGAATATCCGCAATCTTGGCTGTTGGGTCTCTCCGCGCATGTCAGACAGCCCATCGGCACTCTATCTCCGTGGTTCGTCTAGGTCTCTCATACCCTTCCTGTGGCTGCTACGTGCCTTGTTCTATCTACTGCCGCCAACAGCGTGCTATAGTGATATCCGCACGACTTATGCGCGCAATACGGTCATAAGACCATCCCGCTTCCATGAGCCCGACGATGCGGCCCCTCTCGAACTCCTACAACTGCTCGAATTGCTTCCGAAATTTTCTCTGAGGCATACTTCACTTGCAAAGGATGCAACCAACACAACAGCACGAGTCAGAATGGTAAGTGATCTGATTTGATCATATGTAGAGGATTTTAGGAAGAGAGTATCTGACCCCAGGTCTTAAACAACCTTAGAAATAGGAAACTAGAAGATTTGGGCTAGAGTGCCCGATAGGAAAGTCACACGGAAGCGAAGTAGAAAGGGGGAGGAAGACGCCCTTATTTTTTACCGGGGGGCCAGTACCTGGGGTCGGACGGCTTAACATGCCTATCCGACGCACGGCGGATATTTAGGGGATCGAGCGTTCGTACCTGCCTGGAATCGAACCTCAGGTCCTTTCCGTGGGAGTCACAAACGTTGCCCCCTAGGCCACCCGCGGCCCAGAATAGTAAGTACGCGCAACGGGACGACCTTACATAGCCGGTCAGACACAGTGCTGTGACTCATCCTTGCTGACGTCACATGCGTGGGCGAGTGTGATACTTGATTCATTTTCATGTTTCACGATATCAAAGCTACCCATCAAGTTTCATTCCTGAATTCCTCCTTATTTTGCTGTTATTTCATAGAATCGATTATACATATAAGTTTGTTCAGTTTTATCATATCAACAGCTACCGAAAGCTTTGCGGTAGCTTTGAATTTCGATTTTTTTTTATGTTGTCATTAGGTTGCGTGTGCGATGACTTCATTGTAAGATCTCCGTGGCCTAGTAACTATAAATATTTTTCGAGGTTTAATGACCACCGGGAGCAACTCTAACTCGGACCAGCGGTCAGAAGCCAGCGCTTAGACCACTGCTCCTCCGGGATGGCACTAAAAATAAAAACTTTGACGCTGTATACGTTGTACTAGATACGGTACTAAAAGTACAGTAATGCAATGTAGTGCATTAATAAAACAAAATACATAAATGTAGAAATGAAGAATCTAAAATGCTATTACCGTATCCAGTTTTATAAAAACTTTGCGCACCTGAGAAGTAATCATTGGCTTAATATAAAGAGATGACTTTTTAATAATAGCTAATTCTCTTTAAAATGGAAAGAACCGCATCATGATTTCTTTTGTTGTCCTAAGTTTACTTCATGCACTGCTTTCCATTGTGAACTTAAGTAAAATCAGCTATGAGAATGGGGTTGCATTAAAATAAACCGAAGTTATGGTGATTAAACTGAAATTAAAGAAAACCAGAGTTACAGTAATTACTTAAGTAAAATCAAAGTTATGGAATTGGACTGCAATTAAAAAATCAACTATATGATTATTAGAAATGTTGCAGGGTCTTAAAACATTAAGCAAAGAAGTTGAAGAGTTTGTATGTTGGTGATCTCGGATCAGTAGAAGGTTTGTGTTAAGAGTTGTTAAGCAACTGAAAAACCTTTGTTTCTAATTTCCTTGCTTCATGGAAGATAGAAATCTTTCTTTGAAAATCGTGAACTGAGATGGAAGACTGAGGATTATATATTCATTGATGCAACTGGTAAAGAAAGTGACGCAACTGGTAAAGAAAGTCTTCATGATGCAACTGGTAAAGAAAGTCTTCATGATGCAACTGGTTAAGAAAGTCTTCATGATGCAACTGGTAAAGAAAGTCTTCATGATGCACCTGGTAAAGAAAGTCACGGAAGGTAGAAATCTTTCTTTGAAAACCGTGAACTGAGATGGAAGACTGAGGATTAGATATTCATTGATGCAACTGGTAAAGAAAGTGACGGAAAGTCAGTAGATGCATGCGATACCGGAGAAACATTTTGCGGGTTTCTCCTGTCTAGAAGAAAACAAATGGGCATGTCCCGAAGAAAATTCAAAGATCAAAAACTCTTCTTAAGGAAAAGTTGAAGGTAAAAAAAGACTTAACATTTGAAAAAATCAAAGACATAAACACCTGCTTCAAGAAAACTTGAAGGGGAAAAATACTCAAGATATAAAGAAAGGTGAAATATTAAAACTCTTCTTCAATAAAACTTAAACAACAACAACAATAAAAAAAAACTCAAGATTTTAAGAAAATTCAAAGATATAAAAATTTTCAAGAAAACTTGAAAAAGAAATAAACCTCAAGACAGGTCAGCAACCAGATGGAGGCAGATGGAATCAATGAGCTCATGAGTACAAATATTTCTAGTTACTTACATAACTCATCATATAGTAGCTGGAAGAATTTTGACATAGCCAGTACAATCATTTATAAACATTTGTGATAGGAGGTGACTTACTGTCATAATGAATCAATGAGTTGATAAGTTTTTAAAATATTTAAGGATTAATGCCCCTCGAAAATGGAAATAAACTAGTCACCAAGCACATAATGGGGAACTGAAGCATAATTCGAATACTTCGGTGAGAAGTCTTTGTAAAATTTTGGGCCGAAGGATTTGAATATTTACCATTTTCGATGTTCTACTGTAATGTTACCGTGAGATATATTAGCAATTTATGTCTTTCTGAGAAAAAAATGGCAAAGGTAAATTGAATGAAAGATCTGTGATGTATTTAACTTTCCGTTTTTATAACTCTCATAAAAATTTTTGATTATTTTTCGTTATACTTTCCGAACTTAAAAACCAGGGAATTCATGTCTGAACTTCCAAGTTATTCTCCTACATGTAGCAACACTGATGTTTAGTTAGCTGGAACAACGTAGATAAAAACAATCAATCAGATGTAAAACTTGAGTGGTGATTTCATCTGTTAAGCTAGATGACTTAGATTTCAGCGACATTTGTTATTACCTCAGCAAATGTCTTGTTAACTAAAACTATTTGTATTACTATAAGCTTCATGGACAAAGTATTAACTAAGACAAGCCACCAACGGCAACCGATAACTCGGGTGCAGTTGATAAATTTTGAGCGAAGCTATTGCAAAATCGGAAGGCATCAAAACCTGACCATAGAAGATGTCGAATCGCATGCCAAAAATCACGGTGACCGGATGTGTCATGTCGTAGCTATGCCAAAACAACTAATTGTCCCGAGCCTCGTATAGAGAACGGATTTTTTCAATTATTATTAAAATTGGTCAGTTTTTTAATGGTCATTATTTTTATATCACACGAGCAATCACTGTGATACCAACCCCACGCCACTCACCATGTTCTTCCCTTTCTCTGTGGCAAGTGTCACCGCGATCGGCTGAAGATCTTTGCAGGAGATAGGTAACAAACGACCCCTTCTCAAAACCCGGAAAACCCCTAAAAATGCACGTTTTGGGACGATTATTCCTCAATGACATGGAATGTCGGGAATCAGAATGCGTCAAAACCTGACCATGGGCGATGTCCAATCGCATGCAAAAAATCACGGTGATCGGATGTGTCATGTCGTACATATGCCCGAACAACTAACTGTCTCGAGTCTCGGAAAGAGAGCTCCGCTCAATAACAATATGCTCAAATATTCATGTCCTTTAAACAATTAGTCTGTGTCAGTTTCAAGTGCGTATTTACACTGAAATCAAATTTTTAGGAACTCCCACACGTATTAGGTCGCCCTTAACCTTCGAAAAAGCTTTCATTCGATGTGGCTGAAGTGCTGATATCGTTCTATAGTTATTTCAGCCAAACGGATGTGATGGTGTCAGTCAATTGCCGAACGTTTGCTAGACAAGAATCTCTGTTAGAAATGGCTCTCTCGATCCCATTCTACACGTGTTCAGTTAGGTTAAGATCTGGAGATTATGGAAGACATTTTAGCACTTTGAAGTCACTGTCGTGCTCCACTGTGTAACGATCCGAGCCTTGTGGTATTACGCATTATCCTGCTGAAAGTAGTGTTTCCATGTACATGTATGGATGCATATGGTTCGTAGTGATGTTGATATACCTAGTGGCATCCAAGTGCTGTTCCAGAAGTATTAAGGAACCCAACCTGTCATGAAAACAGACCCCATACCTTTAAACCGCTTCCACCAGCTTGTACAATTAAAGCTAGGCAGCTGTGATATATGGATTCGTGGTATTGACGACATATTTTGTCCTGTTCATCGGCGTGTATTAACTGAAAACTTAATTCTTTGAACGAGGTGGCCTTTTCCCAGTCCTCAAGGGTCAAGTTTTGGGGCTTCCATACCCACTGCATACGAAGTTGTAGGATTTTAGCAGAGACGAGTAGTACATGAAGAGGATGCTTGCTGTTACAGCCCATTTGCGTCAATGTGTTGCAGGATGTACATGATGAAACTCTCCTCTCATTCCGCTGTTGACCTGCACGGTTATTTAACGCAACAGAGCTCATCTGTTGCGTCGTACAGTCCTCTCCCTCGAACATCGACCAGTCGTTTCCGCCTCCACGGCTACTGAGTGCTTGTTTTTGTTGTTTGTGCACCACTCATTGTACATCCTTGATGCAATTGCCCTTGCATAGCCGAGAAGGTTTGCCGTTCCTGAGTACTTGCACCTGTACGCCTCGTATCCACTGACATGTCTCTTTCAAAGTCGATTAAATCAAGAATCTTTATCATATTAACGCTATCTATACTTCGTACAAGCAGAGACGGATTTCCCAATAAACCGACTAGGCTCGGGCCTAGAGCAACAAATTTTACTGGTACTAAAAATTAATTATTTGTTAAAATACATAAAAATAATAAAATAATTTTTTAAATAAAAGTGGAAACTAGCATTTAGCCCGAAAACTACTGTATGCAAGATTTTGTTTCGGAATTCCATAAACCCCTTCCTCTTCGACTTGAAAAACCATATACAAACATATGTTTATCTGTTTGACTATGCTTAAGGACTGAAATGAATACAAACGGGTGGTGGAGGTGTTACTTTGCTCTTTGGAGCAAAGTTCACACCCTACTCGTTCCCTCCACCACCCGTTTGGTTAATGCACATGAAATAAAGACACATAGCAGCGAGAGCATACGTACGTCCGCGTAGTTCAGTTGGGAGAGCGACTTTTTCCGAAATAAGGGGACCCGGGTTCGATGCCCGGCGTGGACAAAAATGAAGGAGAAATTTACTTCGTTATACTATTGCGAATGGGTTTGTGCATATTAAATTTTTATGGCATTCACTTGCACATTGGGTTCCGGCATCGAATAATTCCCATTTTTAGCACTGCCAATAGGTACTATTGCATGAAAAGTTAAAACAGAGAGACAGAGAGAGAGAGAGAGAGAGAGAGAAAGGATGAACTCACCTGCTGTTGCTGTTGTGGTGTGCTGGAAGAGGCTGTTGAAGTTGGTGTCCATTCCTGAGTAAGTTAGGCTGAGGGTGTTGAGGCTGATGGGCCGGCAGAGCCCTCGGCCTCCGTCGATGAGGTAGATCGGCAATGCAGCCTGTCTGTTGCCATTTGTGCACCAGGCGCATTACTGTGGTTCGGTGACAGCCAAGTTCTGTGGCTATCTTGGTCCAGGACCAGCCTTGCTGGTGCAGGGCCAGGGCACGAGTCCGCATACCTGGTGTTGGAAGGGAGAGCAGAACACCTTCAGTAACTGCTCTCCTCAATACACACACATGCACACACACATTATTAATTAAATCTGCAACAGAAACTGACATGATGGAAACAAACGTTTCACGAGCACTGAAAAAGACAAAACAGACATTGCAACTAACATATAACTTTAAAGAAAGAATACATTTTATCGAATTGAAAAACAGGGATCTTTCGATGTATTTTAATAAATCTCTATATTTTGTAAAGAGGATATAAAAATACTTGTATGATGCGAAAGCACTTTTTTCTCTCTTTATCTTCCATACACGCGCGCGCGCGGCCCACACACGCATTGTCTCTATCTCTGTCTTTCTCCGTGTCTTACTCACACACACAAGCACCCGGAAATCTCGCACTCTCTCTCATGCACACTTGCTAATATTATCGTTTTGCTTTTCCGTTTGTGTGTGTGTCAGGGTGTTATATCACTATTTCTGAAAACTGCATTACCGAAGTTCGCATACGTAGTTAACAATCTGCGAGAGAGAGAGAGAGAGAGAGAGAGAGAGAGAGAGAGAGCCTTTGCATTCTCTCTCTCACACACACACACTCACACATACTCATGCACTGTCTCTATCTCTGCCTTTCTCTGTGTTTCACTCAATCACGTAAATCTAGCTCTCTCTCTCTCTCTCTCTCTCTCTCTCTCTCTCTCTCTCACACACACACTTCTTGTTAATATTATCGTTTTTCTTTTCCTCTTCTTTTAGTGTAAGTATGATATCACTATTTCTGAAAATTGCATTACCGAAATTCGCATAAGTAACAACTAATCTGTAAAAGAAAGAGAATGCATAGGCACTCTCTCCCTCTTTCACACATATACACACACACACACACACATGTCCCCTCTAAGCTGTGCGCTCGCGGGTCACCGCAGCGACTTAACTTCTTCCGCGTAGTAATCATTTTAGATTAAAATTTAAAATTCCCAAATCCTTAATTAATTTGCATAAATCGAAAATCAATTACCTGCAAAAATATGGATATGCTGATGAGAATAAAATACCATCTCGCAAGTGGACAACTTATCGATCTTGAGACAGTCTACAAGTTTTGGAAAAGTTACAAAAGCCGAAGACCTCAGCCGACAACTTCCTCATAAATGGAAAAAAAAATATTTTCCGGTTACTCTCAAAGATGGTCGAGTCCTAAATTCCCACGGACGAGTCTTCGGTTCAGGGAAAAACTGAGACCCGATTTATTCCTTGAAAGGATTGTCAGATCAGAACGATTTTGCACTTGTTCTATTTGAACTAATTATTTTGCATTTAATTGTTATTTCGTTTCTTATTCTCCTTGGTATTTTAATATGCAAAGAAACTGTATTATGCGTAAACATGCTTTTCCTAATTTCCAGTGCTTTTATTCCAGAAGTAAGTTTGAGTTTCTCACTTTTTATAAAATAAATATTTTTATTAATGAAATGTTTTTAATATTTTTTTTAATTTGAAATCAATTGCGGAAAGAACGGTGATAAAAAAATGGGGGGATTAGAAAAACCAAGGGTTCCAATCGAAGTTCCAACTTCTACTGCATTAGTAAGAGAAGCTGAGAAAATAATTTTTTTTGTTCAAGTGGTTTTGATGTCTGCCCAGCTCATTGGGTTAGGGGCGTCCATGGCCGCTTAGAGGAAATATTGACGCACACACATTGTCTCTATCTCTGACTTTCTTCATTGTCTCTATCTCTGTCTTTCTTCATTGTCTCTATCTCTGTCTTTCTTCATTGTCTCTATCTCTGTATTTCTTCATTGCCTCTATCGCTGTATTTCTTCATTGTCTCTATCTCTATCTTTCTTCATTGTATCTATCTCTGCCTTTCTTCATTGTCTCTATCTCTGTCTTTCTTCATTGTCTCTATCTCTGTCTTTCTTCATTGTCTTTATCTCTGTATTTCTTCATTGTCTCTATCTCTGTATTTCTTCATTGTCTCTATCGCTGACTTTCTTCATTGTATCTATCTCTGCCTTTCTTCATTGTCTCTATCTCTGTCTTTCTTCATTGCCTCTATCTCTGTATTTCTTCATTGCCTCTATCTCTGACTTTCTTCATTGTCTCTATCTCTGTCTTTCTTCATTGCCTGTATCTCTGTATTTCTTCATTGTCTCTATCTCTATCTTTCTTCATTGTCTCTATCTCTGCCTTTCTTCATTGTCTCTATCTCTGTCTTTCTTCAAGCACCCGGAAATCTATCACTCTTTCTCATATTCACTTACTAATATCATCGTTTTGCTTTAACACTCCTTTGAGTGTGGGTATGATATCACTATTTCTGAAAACTGCATTACCAAAATTGGCATCAGTACATAGTTATCAATAATTTCCTTGCACCTAATAAAGAGTACCAAAGGAATTCAGAAATAAAATCACAGATATGAATGCTTTAATTATCCGACTTCTCTTCTCTTGTTGCGACAGAGTTCAAGTTTCGAAGAAATCTTGTGCTTAATTGAAAATACGTCAGCGCACTGTAGCTATGAAGAAGGAATAACCAGAAAGCTGGGCCTTTGAAAGTTTTAATATCTCATGGAATCTGTTGACATCGCTTGAAACTACTGGAAGAGTAGTTTCAAGCGATGAATATCGCACAATACCGTTGGAAGGATATCTCCGTGACAAATATCGCACAACAGCGCTGGAAGGATATCGCCACCATGAAAGCCAAACAAGATATCAAACATTAGAGGAATGAGGCATTACGCTTTTACGCGAAGGCACGACAGCCGGTAATCATAAATATTCAGTATCGTTCCAACGCTCTTGCATTTTATGCATAATAACGCGAGACCTTTCTGCTGACCCTACAGGAAGTTAGCCAGCTGGTACCGAGAAACAAAAAATTCAGAAGCTTAACGTAATTCAGCTTTTTTGTATTCCTATTCCGTGGTAAACTCACTCCTGCGTAACGAAGTTAGAATAAAAAGTTGTGAGCCGTTCAAAAGGCTCGCGTATGTATGGGTGTGTATATGTACGTACGTACGCATGCATGAGGGGAGACCAAAAAGAAAAGTAACAAAGTCTGTCAACTTCAAACCCTATTTAGCATGATAGCAAATGAAAATAATATGCATTTGAATTTGAGTCTACGCAAAAGTTTATCGAATTGGCGCAGAAAGAGAATGATGCTATGACCGGATTATACATGTATACCACAATAAGATACACAGGGATTGGACAAAATAATGTGAACACCATGATTGTAAGGATTAATGTCATTTGTGTGGGCTACACTGAATATAACGAACGTTGTGTTTGTACGAGATATTTCCTAGATTGCATGCCAGTGTATACAACTTGTGTTCAGCAGCAGTTCGTACGAGCGGTTGGTGAATTGGCGCCGAAAGAGAATGGTGGTAAGACCGGATTATACATATATATCACAATAAGATGCACAGGGATTGGACAAAACAATGTAAACGCCATGATTGTAAGGATTAATGTTATTCGTGTGGCTACACTGAATAAAACAAATGTTGTAGTTATCTTTCGCGCATTTTTCTTTGTACGCGATATTCCTTAGATTGCATGGCAAAATAGTACAACTTGTGTTCAGCAGCAGTTCGTACGAGCGGTCGGTGAAATGGATGACCTGTCAGACTTCCAAAGAGGACAAATCGTGAGAGCTCATTTAGCGGGAGCGTCTGTAACCATAGCAGCCAAATTGTTTGGAGTATCAAGAGCAACAGTCTCCATGGTAATGACTGCGTACAAAAAGCATGGCAAGACCTAATTGGAAAAGAAGAATAGAAACACGAGATTGAAACAAAGGGACCGTCGAACACTAACAAGGACCGAGTCCAAACAACACACAGCAACTGCAGCAAAAGTGACAGCAAAACTCCATTTGCACCTGGAAGACCACTGTTTCCACAAAAATAGTCTGCAGAGAATTTCACAATGCCAACATCCATGAAAGAGTTGCAATTACTAAACTTTTAATCACTGAAACCAAAGTTAGAATGCGAGAAAGATGGTGCCATGAGTA
Source organism: Macrothele yani (assembly GCA_039090855.1). Lineage (NCBI taxonomy): Eukaryota > Metazoa > Arthropoda > Arachnida > Araneae > Macrothelidae > Macrothele > Macrothele yani. Next base: position 50,638,831 of record CM077004.1, read on the forward strand.
TAAAACCTAGACAGCTGATGACAGGAAATGTGTGATACGATCCGATGAGTACTCATTTACATTATTCCCAAAAGTAGGTTATGGATTTTATTTATGGAGAACTGTGAAGACAGGAGTTTGTCTGTGAAGGGGATCTAAAATGCGCTCCCTCACTCCGAAGTAAGTTGCTCTCCCAACTAAGCTACACGGACGAAATGTATCGCGGCAGATTTGTCGTCTTGACACGTGATTCACCTCTGTAGTACGTCACATCAGTTCCCTCTTACTTTTCTTTTTTTTTCTTTTTGAAGCGAAGTAGAAATTTTCATTAATTCCAGACGATGTGTGGAACAAACGCCACACATTTTTTCTAAAAAACCAACGCCCAGAAGATCCATTCTTACGTTCGGGTGCCAATGTGAAAACATAAATTTGTCCGTGAAGAAGATCTAAATCGCGCCCCCTCATTCCGGAGTAAGTTGCTCTCCCAACTAAGCTACACGGATGGAATGTATCGCGGCAGATTTGTCGCCTTGACAAGTGATTCCTCTCTGTAATACGTCCCAGAACCCCCAAGGAAACTTACAATTCGGAATGTCTGGTTCCAACAGTCAAACGTGGGGGTGAATCTGTGATGATTTGAGCTGCCATATCTTGGTATTTGGCTGACCCCATCCTTGCCCTACATGGTCAAGTTACTGCCAGTGAATACTGGACAGTTTAGGTGATCAGGTGCATCCGATTGTCCAAATATTGTTTCATAACAATAAAGCCATTTTTCAAAATATTAATGCGCCCATACACACAGACAGAACAGTTCAGTCTTTGTTTGAGGAGCACCAAGATGAACTTCAACATCTGCCACGGCCAGCTCAATCACATGACTTGAATATCATCGAATTACTATGGGCAGTTTTGGACAGCGCAGTAAGAAGCAGATTCCTACCTCCAGCATCTCTGAAGCAATTAGCTGATGCTCTGATCGACGAATGGTACATCATTCCACTGAAGACTATTTAAAACATGTGTGAATCTATTCCACGAAGCTGTATTAAAGTGATATTAATACAGCTTCTTGGAATAGATATAAAGACTATTTCCAGGTGTCCCCTATTTATAAAGACTATTTCCCAGGTGTTCACATTATTTTGTCCAAACCCTGTAACGTGAAGTTGTTTTATTATATCATCTTCATCATCATCATTGTCAACCATTATCAATCTACTGCTGGACGAAGGTCTCTCCAAGCTTCTTCCACAACGGTCTGTCTTGTGCCAGTCTCTTCCATGTTACTCCCGCATACTTTCGAATTTCATCCACCCATCTCCCATGCGGTCTTCTTCTGGGTCTTTTCCTGTCCCTTGGAATCCAATCCAAAATTTCAGCTGTCCGTCGATGGTCTGTCCTTCTGGCAGTATGTCCAGCCTATTGCCATTTCAGGGATTTAACTCTGATCATGATGTCTTCCACTCTTGTCATTTTTCTGATCCAAGAGTTTATCTTCTTATCTCTCCTGGTTACACCAAGCATGCACCTCTCCATGCTACTTTGAGTTGTCTGCAACCTTTGTATGTCTCTTTTTGTTAAGGTCCACGTCTCTGCACCATACGTAAGCACTGGAAGGATGCATTGATCAAACACTTTTCTTTTAAGACATAATGGCATGAAAGGTACCAGAGTTTTATTATATCATCATCATCATCATTGTCAACCATTATCAATCCACTGCTGGACGAAGGTCTCCCCAAGTTTCCTCCACAACGGTCTGTCTTGTGCCAGTCTCCTCCATGTCACCCCTGCATACTTTCGAATTTCATCCACCCATCTCCCACGTGGTCTTCTTCTGGGTCTTTTCCTGTCCCTTGGAATCCAATCTAAAATTTCAGCTGTCCATCGATGGTCTGTCCTTCTGGCAGTATGTCCAGCCCATTGCCATTTCAGGGATTTAACTCTGATCATGATGTCTTCCACTCTTGTCATTTTTCGGATCCACGAGTTCCTCTTCTTATCTCTCCTGGTTACACCAAGCATGCACCTCTCCATGCTACTTTGAGTTGTCTGCAGCCTTTGTATGTCTCTTTTAGTTAAGGTCCACGTCTCTGCACCATACGTAAGCACTGGAAGGATGCATTGATCAAACATTTTTCTTTTAAGACATAATGGCATATTGCTCTTGAAAATTATGCTGTTTCTTCCAAAAGCTCTCCAGGCAAGTTTTGTACGCCGATTAATTTCTTCATCAATGTGACCCTCACTTGATATCTGCTGTCCAAGATAAACGTACGTGTCTGTTATCTCCAGCTTTTCTCCATCAATCGATAAATCTTCATTTCTTGTAAAAGCATTGAACATCACTTTTGTCTTCTGAAAGTTCATTTTTAATCCCACTTCTTTACTCTTGTCAGCAAGTTCCTGGATCATACTCTGCAGCTCTGATGGGGTAGTTGCAAAAATGACTACGTCATCAGCAAAACGAAGGTGGGTTAGATAATCTCCATTAATCTTTATCCCCTTGCTTTCCCAGCTCAGCAACTGAAAAACATTTTCCAATGTGGCATTAAAGAGCTTCGGAGATATGGTGTCACCTTGTCTCACTCCCTTTCCAATTTTTACGTGTGTTGTATTTTCAAACAGCCGAATCTTTGCACTTGCGTTTTCATAGATGTTATTAATAATATTAATGTATGCATCTTCAATACCGCAGGTTTTCAGAGCCATTGTAACTGCTGATGGTTTCACCGAATCAAAGGCTTTTTCATAATCGATAAAAGCCATGCACAATGGAAGTTCATATTCCCTCGCTCTTTCAATTAGTTCTCTCAGCACGTGGATATGATCTATTGTGCTGTAGCCACTCCTGAATCCAGCCTGTTCTCTCGGTTGAGCCATGTCCAGTGTTACCTTCAAGCGGTGTGAAAGAACTTTAGTGAAGATTTTATAAACTACTGATAGGAGGCTGATAGGTCTGTAGTTTCCGAGATCTTCAATGTCACCTTTCTTATGTAGCAGGATCATTGTAGCGGTGTTCCAATCCTCAGGAATCTTTCCTTCATTAAGGCATCGAGTGAAAATTTGGGCGAGTACTGTTTCGATTTCTCCACTTGCTTCTTGTATGATGTCTACAGTAATTCCATCTTCTCCTGGAGCTTTTCCTCGCTTCATGTTCTTGATTGCATGTGCAACTTCTGCTGGAAGGACTGGAGGAACTCTGGTACTGGTGTCTTTCATGATGTCTGGAGTGCATGTATCATCCCTTTCATATAATTTGGAGTAGAAATCTTTCACTCTTGTCAAAATTTCGCCTCTATTTCTTGTTACAGAACCATCTTCTTTTCTCAGTGCCATAATCTGTTTTCTTCCCTTACTGAGATGTCCCTTTGCCAATTTTAGGCTTTGGTTGTTTTCAATTGCTTTCCTCACTAGTTCACAGTTGAATTTCCTTACGTCTTCAGTGATACTTTTTCTTACTGTCTTGCATAGCTCTATATATTCCACTTTGGAAGTCACATCTTCTTTAGTTGTCCTCATCTCTCTTCTTTTTTGCATCAACATTTTGGTTTTTCCTGATAATTTGTTCACATGCAACTTGTTCTTAGACCCAGCTAATTTTGTTGCTGTTTCCATAAGAGCTTTGGTTACTTTTCTGTTAACTTCAGAGATGTCCACTTCTTCCGATGTTAGGCCTTCTAAAGCAGAGAACCTGTTCTTCAGTTCTAACTTGAAGGTATTATGGTGTTTTTTAAGGTTGGTTATGTCAATAGATTTTGTTTGTCTTATGAGCTTGCCACGTTCAAGTTTAGTGTTAAGGTGCATCTTACATCTCACCAATCTATGGTCACTACCTGTGTTGAACTTGTTTAGCACACTGCAGTCTTCTATGACGAATTTTTTGTTACACATAATAAAATCAATTTCACTTGTCGTCCCATTTGGATGTCTCCATGTCCATTTCCTGTGTGGCTTTTTCTTGAAGAAGGAGTTCAAGATGAAAAACCCTTCTGCCTCTGCAAACTCAACGAGAGTATTTCCACGCTGGTTTCTGTTGCCATGACCGAATTTACCTACTGAAGTTTCATTATGTTGCCGTTGCCCTATTTTTGCATTGAAATCTCCCATAATTATTTTCAAGTGCTGCTTACCTTTATTATTTAGACGACAAATTTTCTCATAAAATTCTTCAATTTCTTCTTCAGGATGACTTGTGGTGGGTGCATAAGTTTGAATAATCTGAGCCTGGTATCTTTTCGAGAGTTGGATAACAAGTCGTGCAGCTCTGTCAGAGGAACTTTCAACTTCTACAACTTTATCCTTCAGTTTCTTGTTTATTATAAATCCAACACCACTAGTTCTGCCAGTATCTGTCCCACGATAGTAGAAGAGATGTCCACTTTTCAGTTCGATGAGATCTTCTCCTTTTCTCCTTACCTCACTTAGCCCCACGATGTCCCACTTGATCCTTTGTAGTTCCTCTTCCAATTCAAGAAGCCTTGAATCAGAAGATAGGGAGCGTCCATTGTAAGTAGCCAAGGTCAGCATCAGATGGCAGCCTAGTCCGGTCCTCCGGGGATTCTTAGCACCCTCTGCCTTCATGTCGCACTGGCCGCTGCCTTGGCCAGGTACATTCCAGCTGCCGGAGACTGAGGGCCAAGATTTAAGTTGTGGAATCATTTTGGAGGGGTTTGGCCATAACTCACCACGCTGGCCAAGCGGGTTGGTGAGTGTGGGATAGAATTTCCTCTAATCCCGATGGTATAGTTATACCGCTATGGGCGGTCGTCAGAGGCCCTTTAGTGGGAACAGGATGCACCACGAGAAGGCGGGGTTGACAGTTGTCAAGGAGAGGCTGTGGTGTTACGCATCACCTGACCTTACATCCCTTTATTATATACTGTGCAGTATATCTCTAATTTAACCTTCCTTTAAAGTTTCTGTCGTTTATCTAAATTTGGTTTCTCCTCGTCAAAGGTTTTCTAAGTTAACTCCACAAATTTCCTTCCGACGAAGTTGAAGTTGGCAGCCTGACAGCGGGTCAAAGGAAAATCAACGTAAATGAAGTGTTCTAAGGTAAGAGATCCGACAGCGTTGTTCGAAAGGAAATGTTATCATATGCCGTACAGTGCAATGCTGGAAGTGGAAATGCTCTGTTAACCGTTTTGACGTAACTACCTTTCACGTTTCCCTTCTTTTTACAATACAGGTGTTTCTTCCCCTTTTGGCCATCTCTTTTTTAACAATGTCCCTTTTCCTCTACAACTCCTAACAGTTGCACGTAAAGGATTACGAAGAAAAAAACACGCTACTACTTTATTACCGTTAAATTTTTTGTTAAAGTGCATTAATCAATTTACACAAAACTCTCATTCGATCCCTCAAAACTACGAAATATATTTAGTACACTACAATGAGTTTCTGTAAATCAAAATCTTGTAAAATTCGTAATCCAAATATTATACAATGAAACAAAACACTTCTCTAAAATTGTACATAGAAAAAAAAAAAAAAAAAAAAGGAAAAAGCCTCAGCGAAGCGATTTTGCAATATATTTTTTTTTCGTGAAAACTTCATTTGAAACTGGTTAAAAAATAGCCAGGAATTTCTGACGGCATCTTTGAATGAAATATTAAAAATAAACGAAATTTTGGTATATCTTTTCTATAAATAAGCGAAATATTTAGGAATCAGTTTAGCTGTTTGAGCTTATAAAAACCGGATGACGATAAAGCATCTATTCCAGAGGACTTTTCTGCAACTATATGCATGTATATTAACAAGAGAATGTAAAAGAAAAATCAGTACAATGAAAAATTTTTGTATACTAATGAATAAAATGTGTTATGTATTACAGGTGTCTGCACATAACTACGCATCTTTCAGAACATAATGAATCAAAAAGTGTTCTTCTCCGGGACGAAAAAACAGGGACCTGTATCATTTTTTATAACAGACTCAAGAGAAAAAATTTTACTATGTGCAAAAACACTGTGTGTTAAGTATTTTTTTTATATTCAAGGGTAAATAACTTAGCTAGTTTTGCCTTTTTGTGCCACAGTTCTTAATTGTTACTTACTTATTTCCTTCTTATGTTCCGTATAAATCGAAAAAAGTCATTAGACACTGTCACACTATTCTCTAAAAGAATAAAATTTGCATATGATTAACGTTGGCGTAAGTGTTTCATAGTATTTTGTATTGGTATAAAATTAGGGCAATCATTTTAACTACAAAGTGCACATTTGTGTTGCACAGAATAAAATGCAATAAGTTTGGTTTTACTAAAACCACCTGTAGGTTTCAAAGAGTTAATTTGAATTATGAAAACGCTCATAAAACCGAGTTACTAATATGGAGTTTAAAAGTTTTATCTGTTGAAAGTTAAAAGATTTTTCGCAAAAAGGCCTCGAAGATATTTTTTGCGGGGCAGCTGCGAATTTTTCCAGTACGCCATTGTGCAGGATGTTAGTTTTATCATCACTATTAAATGAAAATTTGTTATTAAATTTGAATTAAATTCAAAATGTCCCTATTGAGCCTAAGCAAATGGTTAAGAGATGAAGAAAGGAAAAAGAATCTTTAGCACAAGAGAAGAACACAGTGCATGTGAAAACTTCTTGCATGAAACATTTTATAGGAATCTTCTGGATATTACAGCGTGATTAGTGTTACCCAGAACAGTTTAAAGATGTAAGAATTAAGGTAAGAACTGAAAAATAACGTCCAAGATTTTGAATTACAAAAAACAGCCTCTATTCCTAAATATTTATGTAACTAAATTAACATCAAACAACATAATTGATATTTTGTGATTTTTTTTTATAATACTAGGAGGTTGTTTTCTAACTTAGGTAAAATCACTTCTTTGTTTTCCATGAAATGGAAACTGTAGGTGATTACGCTCGAGGGGCAAATTGTTGTGACTACCGAAGCCTCTACGAGTGGACGCGTCCCACATCACAGAGCAGTGACGTCACCGGCTGTTGAGGAATCTATATACGTAGATGGCAAATGCTGGGCGTATTAGTTCGCCAGTGAGAAGGAGAAATGGAACTACTTCTTGGAACTTGAACGGAGAATGATTGATTCGCGAAGATGGTTGGGACGAGCATTTTAGTAATCGCAGAAATTGTTGGCTGTTCGAGGGTCGGCGTAATGAAGGTGTGGTAGGAATGTTCCGAAGAAGGTCGCACATCCACACAATGCTCCAGAAAGGAAGACAACCACCGGCTGACACTTAAGGGGAATGCCAACAGGCGCTGTCTGGTGATGACAGATGGCTCATGATTTCTTAATTAATGTAAGACTGCAACCAGGGTGCACAAAGAAATATTTCCGGGAACACAATCTAGTGGACGCTCTAGAGGATGGGCCTAAGGTCTCGGAGGGCAGTTCATGTGCACATTTTGATGGAACGTCATCGACAACTTCGCCTGTAGTGAGCACTACATCACCGTGACTGGACATCAGATTACTCGTAAAAAAAGTCGCCTGTTCCAATTAGTGCAGATTCCAGCTCCAACAAGCCGACAGACGAGTTCGCATTCGACTTCGCGTGGGTAAACAGCTTCGGCCAAACAGCACGGTTGGATGCAAACAAGCCGACGACGGTTGTATCAAGCTATATGGATTGTTCGCATATGCATCGCTGGGTACCTACATTCCCTTTGAACACACCCTCACCGCCATATTCTACCTAGGCATCATTTCGGACCAAATGTTGCCTTATTGGGATGGCTACCATGTATCCGGATGTCACTGGACTCTTTCAGGAAGACACTACCAGTGTCGCGAGACCCGCATTGTTCAGATATACATGTAGTTGGAGGAGTGTGTCCAAGCATTTCGTGTGCTCCGAAATTGAACCTATAGGACATTCATGCGATGTAGTGGAAAGCATGAGCCTCACTCCGTCACCGATTTCTGACACTTCATTTTTCCTAGTTGGTACAAAATACCTGAAAACAACTTCCAACAGTAGCTACAGCATACCTGAAGACAACTTCCAGCACTTGGTACAGATTACCTGAAAACAATTTCCAGCAGTTGGTACAGAATACCTGAAGGCAACTTCCAATAGTTTGTAAAGAATACCTGAAGACAACTTCCAACAGTTGGTATAGAATAACTGAAAACAACTTCCAACAGTTGGTGCAGAATACCTGAAGGCAACTTCCAGCAGTTGGTACAGAATACCTGAAGACAACTTCCAGCAGTTGGTACAGAATACCTGAAGACAACTTCCAACAACTGGTACGAAATACCTGAAGACAATCTCCAGCAGTTAGTATAGAATACCCGAAGATATTTTCCAACAGATGGTGCAGAATACCCGAAGACAACTTCCAGCAGTTGGTACAGAATACCTGAAAACAACTTCTGTTGTCCTACGAGTACAAACGGTACTGCAACGAAAGACGATCCAACATGGCATTACGTGGGTGTTCATAATAATGGCTGATGAGCACAGAAGTTTAATATTTTTCAGACTTCAATATTAATTTCCTTGCATTTATAACGCTTTGATTAGCACGGTTTTTACTCAAGGACACATTAGCTAAAGGGCAAAATTAATAGATATTTTTGCTGCCAACGTCACGTTTTCCCATTAATGATTCATGCGCGTCCCGGATATGAACAAGTTAGTATTAGGAAATGCGTTTCAGGAGGTGACACAAATCTAAAAAGATGGAAATTCTGATGAGCGAACAAAAAAAATAGCCTGTATTTTTTTAGCCGATGCCACAGGGTTCAGAAAAGGGTATCCCTGAACAGTTCAAAGAGTTTCTAAGAGGAGTTTTAAAAGAAGTCAATCAAAAGTTTGGCTCAAATGCTGATTTCTGTTTTTGAAAATTTTGTTAGGTACATTTCTCGAAGTGTTCATAACATATGTGAAACTTCCGCATGTAAATGTTTTTGTAAACAACCTAAAATTTCATACTGTATATATCAGTGACTTCGTTGTACTCGTAAATGAGTTAAACTGCACTTAATAGTTCTTTAGAGCTACGGAAGATTATTAGAGATTTTTTATGCACAAAAAATTGCGGAAGCAAATTGGAAAACCTAAAATTATGCTCCAGAGCATCGACGGAAGAAACCTTACGAAAGTGGTTTTGAATAAACGGAAAAAGGAAAAATCTGTTTGTTAAAAATCAATAATGAAAAGAAAATTGTATAAAGAATGGGTCAGCGATAAAGTGCTAACCATAGGACAAGGGACATTTAAAACATGAGAGAGTTTGATACTTCACGGGGAATAAAAAATTGTCAAAATTCAAGATCTGTGATGAAAGCAAGGGTTGCAGCAGTTCTTCATGGAGCTGTTTTTAAGTTCAAAGTCGAAAAAACTACACGAAGATGAACCGGGGAGCGATTGTAATTAAAAGAATATATGTGCAAATTTGAGCTGGTAGTGTTTTTTCAATTAATGAGAGGCACCTCTGCTGGCCTTGTAGGACTTGACATAAGCGGACATTGTTAGGTAAAAATGTGAATACTTCTAGCATAAATGCATCAAAGTAAAAAAATTACTATTTGATTTTCTAAGTACACTGGAGTTTATAGAACGCCACATACAGAAATGCACTGCCACTTAAAAATTGTCATTCAAAAGCACCATCATTAATCACACGAACTATCACTTGTCTGGGTAATGTATACATTCATGTTCGAAATCACAATTTTCATTACATGACAATGATAACTGTTATTTAGTTTCTCTAGTACCTAGTGGTTCGTAGAACATCATATTGCACTGAAGATGAAGTATCTTCAAATTGAAATTTCTTCTATAAATCATTCTTTCTGCTCATAAAGTATTCTGTCAGACTAACAATTATAGCATATAGTGAAAACAAATGTTAATGGAAAAGCACGCGTTGACTTTTTTAGTATACACTATATTGACAAAAGTCACCGGACACCTAGAAGAAAAACACAACATAGCATTTATTGACATACATTCGTACGGTGTCGGTCCACCTTTGACCTTAATGCATACACTGACCCTTCGAGACATGCTTTCGACAAGGTTTTGGAACACAGCGATAGGTATGCGCTTCCATTCAGTACATAAAGCTGCCGCTAACTGTTGCTTAGTAGTAGGACTTGGTTCCAAACTTCTTACGCGGCGCTCTAATTAATCCCACAGGTGCTCTATGGGATCAGGGCTCTGTGCAGATCAGTCCACACACGACACGGAATTATCATCAAACCACGCCGTAACAGTCCTTGCTTTATGACTCGGGGCATTATCTTGCTGGTACCTACAAGGCTCGGTTCCATAGTATTACCACAGAGTTGGTTGGGCATAATTGTCCAGAATATCGAGGTTGACGTGCTAGTTAACGAGTTTGTCCACGATAACCAATGGGCCGGGATCATACCACGAAAAACACCCCCGCACGAGTACACTGCCAGCTCCAAATTTGACCGTAGGAACAGTACACTGTGGTAAGTAGCGTTACCCCGGCTGCCAACATACCCACACACAGCCATCAGACTGATGGATCGTGTATCTGGATTCATCAGTCCATAAGACCCGTTTCCATTGATCGACGGACCACGATAGCCAATGGGCCAGAATCATACCACGAAAAACACCCCCACACGAGTACACTGCTAGCTCCAAACTTAACCGTAGGAACAGTACACTGTGGTAAATTGCGTTCCCCGGCTGCCGCCATACCCACACACGGCCATCAGACTGATGGATCGTGTATCTGGATTCATCAGTCCATAAGACTCGTTTCCATTGATCAACGGTCTACGATAAATATTCTTTACATCAAGCTGAACGACGAGTAGCATTCCGAGTGGAGATGAAAGACTTATGAGCAGCCGCACGACCACGGTAATCCATGGAATGAAGTTCTCTGCAAATGGCGCGTATACATACCGAGGTTACAGCATTTTTACTCACCTGTATACTGAGGTCTTGTCCAGTACTCCGTCGATTAGCTGTAACTCCTCTCCTGAGGCTTCGACGTTCTCTATCACTGATTTTCTTTGGTCTGCCGGTACCTTTTGCTACTTCAGGTACGCCATGTGTCGTCCACTTATTCGGTACATCCAAAACAGTTGACTTGGGTATGCTTAAATGCCTGTCGGTTTCTCTTGTGAACAACCCACTAATATAACACCCAACAATCTTTCCTTTCTCAAAGTCAGTTCTCTTCCGCCGGGACATTTTCACTCAACCTCACAGTTCGATATGATCGCGGTCAGCTGCAGGCTTGTTTTTATACCGTTTGCAGCTGTACCGAACATCTTAACAACGCAGTGGATCCGTTAATTTGCTTTTGAAGGAGTGTCCGGTGACCTTTGTCAATATAGTGTATGTGTCTTTTGCAACATTAAATGAAAAGTACCTTAGGTGAAGAGAACATGGCATTAATAAACACTGTGAATCAGAGAAGATAATTCTAAAAGTAGTTTCTCAACGTTAAGCTACCGAGTTTAAAGCAAAGAAATAAAACTGAAAAGCAGTTGCCGTGCTACTGAATTTGAAGGTGGGTGCACTAGAGTCGTGGTTGGAAAGAAGTTAGGGAGGAAATGTTGGATATTTCAAGAAAGAACAGTAAGTGATCTAAGTCTTCAATTACGTGACCTGTGGCAACAGAATATTGCAAATGAGCTGAAGATTTTAGACACGTTTCTAAACGGAACTTTAAACAAATACAAGAGTGTCGCCCTCATCAATACATGGAAAGCAAAAGGTTTGCGTCAGGAATGAGGAAAAGAACCTGAGATGAACGCTTGTGCGTTTTCAAGAAATCTTCCTGATAATCGTGGTTTCCGGGAACTCCACATTTAGCACGCAACCCATTTGTCAGTAATACGGTTTCCGGTTTATTGTCTGCAGAGAAGCTATTTGCTAAACAATGAGTTGACTAATCCCAGTTGTCTGCAAAAACTGAATGACAGAAGAAACTATAAGTGTTACGTGATACTGAGTTTGCAAGAAACTGACTATAATAGAATAATTGCTTTATGTAAAGTAAACCGGGATTAAGATTTTATGCAGCATATTCTGGTAATTATTTGAGATGTTGTAACACTAAAACAATTATGAGCAACAAAGATTGTTTAATTCTTTCGTTGTGTTGATAGTACTGCGACTGAAATTGATTGCACATTTTTCGGAACACTCACTTATTTTGTACCCAGTAGCTTTCTCGATGCACCGGTCAAATACCATCTTTGTGAAAACAAGCACGGTCATCGAGCCTAGAATTTGGACGACGTAAAAATATCAAGCATTACAATGCTTCCGGAAACTGACATACCCATGGATTACTCCTGAGAACTGAAAATTGTACCGTCCTGTAGTGAGGAACTCAGTAGCTATTTCATGATTTACGTCAAAATGTTTCATTTTATTCTAAATAATCAGACCGAGTTCGATCATAACGTACTATCTGTCGTCAAATTATAGTCTTCGTGCAATTTTCGACTGTTTAAGGAGTTGCCGTGTAAATGACCATTCATGAAAACTGAATGTGGTGAAATAAAGTGCTAAAACATCATTTTACTAATTCATTCCCATCTCGTTCAATACCTTACGTACTTTGGCTACATATGAAGTCTGTGTGGCAATATCCAAAACCAAGAACAAAACAACTGCAAATCGATTAAGCACTTCACAAATTGTTTTCAGGCAAGTTTCCTCGAGTTTTTAGCACGTCTTTTGTAAAAAAAGATCGTGCTTATGTTACCGGTTTGACCGTCCGTCCGTCCGTCCGTCTGAATCCACGATACCTCTGCAACTATTAGTCTGATTTGAAAAATTCTTTATGCATTGGGAAGCTTGAAATATGCGAATGATGATCCTTCATTTCGTTTTTTTTTTTTACAATGTACAATTTCGCCGCTACAGGGAGTAAGTGTAGATGATGTCGAATTCAAAAATATGTTTTATTCCACATATTTGCTTTTACACATCCGATTGAAAAAATTATTTCATCTTTCGATTCCCTTTATCTCGAAGAGTATTTTAGATATAGTTACTTTTTTCAAATTACGCATGTATTTTCCGCTAGGGGGCATAAAAGTAAATTACATTTTCCCCAATAACTCTTCTTCTAAAACTCCGATATGAAATTTTTTTTTCTTCAGCGGATACCCCTCCTGATGGAAAATCTTTTGCATATAATTTCATATTTTTGGTAAAGAATACTTTGGCCACCAGGGGGCGTAAGTGTTAATTTTTGCTTCTGATGTATTCGCCGTAAAATCTGAGCTTCTAAAATATCGATTGAAAAAATTATTTCCTGGAATGATGCCACTCACATCGATAAACCTCTTCGGAATATTTTCTTCTTAAAATATTCCATAGTTTCTCTGCCAGGGGGCGCAGATGTATATCTTATATTTGTCAATATCTACTTCTAGGAGTCCGATTTGAAAAATTCCTTCTTTGTTGGAGAGTGTTTCCAGTGTGACATGTTTTTCATATAATTTCAAAATTTTCAAGTAATTAATAGACTTTCCGCTAGGGGTGTAAAGGTAAATTGCTTTCTTCCTATATTGCTGCTTCTTTCCCATCGGATACAGCTCCTGATGGGAAATCCTTTGCACATAACTTCAAATTTTTGTAAAAAATGGTTTGGCCACCAGGTGGTGTAAGTCTTAATTTCGCGTCTGATGTATTTGTAGCAAAATATGAGCTTCTAAAATCTCGATTGAAAAAAGTCGTTTGTTGACCGATACTACTCATGTCGACAAACCTTTTAGGAACATTTTCTTCTTGAAATAATGCACGGTTTCTACGCCAGGAGGCGTAGATGTATATCTTATTTTTGTCAATATCTCTACTTCTAGGAGTCCGATTTGAAAATTCCTTCTTTGTTAGATAGTGTTTCCGATGCAAAATGTTTTTCCTATAAATTCAAAATTTTCAAGGAAATCATATACTTTCCGCTAAGGGCACAAAGGTAAATTGCGTTTTCTGCGTTATTTCTGCTTCTAAACCTCCGATTTCAAAAATTCTTTTTGTATCGTATACAAGACCTGATGGAAAATATTTTTCACATAATTTCTAATGTTTGGTAAAGAATGGTTTGGCCACCAGGGGGCATAAGTGTTAATTTCTACTTCTAATGTATTTGTAGCAAAATCTGGGCTGCTGAAAACTCGACTAATTTTTTTTTTCTTGGACCGATACCGCTCATATGGAAAAACCTTTTGAGAATACTTTCTTCCTAAAATAATGCATGGTTTTCCCAATAGGGGACGTAAAGTCACATCTTATTTTTGTCGATATCTCTGTTTCTAAGAGTCCGATTTGAAAAATTCTCTCTGTGTTGGAGAGCGGTTCCGGTGCGAAATGTTTCTCATATAAATTCATGTTTTTCTTAACGCACAAGTCTGCAACCAGAGGGCGTAAGCTCACGATTTCGTTTACAGCAATATCTGAGGGATTAAAAACCCGATTGAAAAACTTCTTTCTTCCGTCCGATACTATTGTTTTCCATACCGGTTCCATTGACTTTGAATAGCTTTGATAAATTTAATTTGCGTCAGAATGGATTCAAAAGACGTGCTTATTACACCCGAAAATTCGGTGTCATCTTTCTTGTAATTCTTTGTATATGACTATTTTGATATTCGGTTACCACGACATAGTTGGTTTAGAACTTAATCCACACAGTAGCAATCATTTCCAAGCGTTCTGGGTAATATACGTAATGAGTTTCGTCGTTCGAAAGTCTGTAAGCTCACGAAAGATTGAAGTACTGTATGTGAACGTCTCGCCAGTCATGTAACAGAGAAAACGAACTTCAGTAGCAGCTGTTTAGAAAGCATGACCGTTGACAGTGATGCAGAATAATGAGCCCCCATCTCGGCACGTCAATCGTGTGTATTAACGTTGGCTAGACCTCTTTTTTCTTTTCTTCCCCCTCTTTTTTATGTTAGTGTTGCTCACGGACAATTCTGCACGGAAGTCAAAACAAAGGAACTGGATTTCTGCCAGAAATGTGTTGTTAAAACAAACGGGACTGGCTGAATAATTTGAAATTTATGCCTTGGAAAACAAAGCGTGATTCGCTGTTAACTCCAAACCTGCTGATAACCGGCGGCAAATGTCAAAAATCTTAACGTTGCCAGACACCAGAAGCAGAAATATATGTATTTAGCTATGACTAAACTCGGGACTCTGGTAGGAACTCTCCAATATCTGCACAGAAAATAACATGGGATGAAAACAAGAAATATAACACAATAAAAGAAGGAGCGAGGTTTTCCATGCTTGCGTGGGGTTGCAATGTTTTTTCTCTGCAATTCAGTGTTGTCGCATTCATGACTAGGGTGTTTGTTTAGTCATCACATACGATTCTAATAAGTCATTTTCTTTTATCTAGAATAATTGTGTTACGTTTAGTTTCAAACTGCGCGACCACGCTGAAAATAAAGGACTGTAGAGGGAACGACCCGTTTGTTTCTCAACGTACAGAAAAGAAAAAGGAATGCTATGCTGAGAGTTTACAAAAGCATCCATTCTCACATGCGTTCTTCGGAACGCAACGTTTTCCAATGACACATCACGTATACAGTCAAACCTCGATTTAACGAATTTCAAGGTACCAACAGTCTTGTACGTAAAATCGAGGAATTCGCTAAATCGAGGAAGCCTTTCGAATGAAACATTCAAATTAAGCTGGCGTTCATAACAGAACATGTAAGCAGCTAAATTCTTTCTTTCAGTAAAATTTAAATTATGTGTAGTACTTTTAATTATGAAATTTATTATCAAAAATGTTATAATACGTACACATTTACTTTGCATATTAAATTACATAAGATTCGTAGATATTAAACTTCAACATGTAGCATCAAAATCTAAGCGTAGTTTAAAATTGTGAGAAAAATATTATAGTTGATTTTTTTCTGAGCATTTAGCTTCTTAAATAACTTCAGTGTTCATTTTTCCACGTTTGTGCCGTCACGGACAAACGTGACGGCACAAACTTTTTCCAGATAGAGCTCTATACACTATTACTTTTTCCAGATAGAGCTCTATACACTATGATATGTCTTTGCTTAAAACAATCGATCCATCCATTTGATGTGGTGAATTCCTTTATTTGAAGTCGTTGGGCAGGATGAACTCCTTTTTCCTTCAGAAGTGATCCACTAGTAGACAAATTACCTGCCCGTGTTTATTGGAACCAAATGACAGGAGCATTTTCCAACCCAGGTGCGATGCTTTCAAAGATTTCCTCTTACTCGAAAACTGCCCACACTTTGATGCACAGCTTTCAATTTCTTTTCTATTTTTCACTATGGTACACAACGTTGATTTGGAAATTCCGTGTTTCTCTGCTACAACAGTCTGTGATCCTGGGTTCGCATCAAGCTGCGACAAAATGCACATTTTCTCACTGACTGAAAATATTTTCCGCTTTTTTTTTTTTTTTTTTCTGCAGTCATTCTTTTTTTCCCAATGCCCTCATAAAATGCACTTTTGCAAATTACAATGATCAGTAAATTTCACTTCTACCATTACCTAGTTCCATCTATGTTCATCAAAATTTTATCCGTAAAAGTGTTGTGTTGTTTAATTTGACCTGTAGATTTAACACTGAGAAGAAAAGAAGAAGCGCAATTTAGGGAAGAATTCCAGAAGTTCAGTAATGGCTACGTACAATGTGTGTCCCCCGACTTCAAATTAAGCTATGGTTCTGTCTGTAGCTGAAAACAAGAATCCCGAGGGTACTCTAGATTTCCTGCCTCACACAACATTTTTTTTTCCTGCTTCCCACTGATGTAAGAAAACGTTGTACTCCTTTGGAACTTGTTGGTCATTTGCTTCCTTCTGTAAGAAGCTTGCGCTTGATAGTCGGAGGAAAGGCGAACTGATTTATGATTCCGTCAAGCTGTGTCGTTGGCGGTGTTCTTTAATACGCTGGTCAACTGCATGCGTAAAATCTTCGTGTTACGTGAGGCTATCTTTCTAGTTAACTTTTGACATGAAAATGTTGGTTAACATAGTTTGGTGGTTAAATTTTTTTTTTAAATGTTCGCTAAATTGAGAAAACGTGTTCGTTAAATCGGGAAACTCCAAGCATTAATTTCAATGTGGTTCCGTCCGTACCATAGAAACTGTCCGTACAATCGCGGAATTCGTTAAATCGCAGTCCGTTAAATAGAGGGTTTAACTGTATTACCATTTTTCAGCAAACAACGTTGGTACACTGTAATATGTTGAAACCGAACTTATCGAAACGACGCCCGATATTTTTTAACAAAATAACGGAATTTAAAGGATGGCTATTATAGTAAGAAGACTGCTTCCAACGCTATCCATGATTTTTTTTTTTTTTTTTTTCTTTTCTCATGGTGACACTCTTTTAATTTTTACAAGCGTCTTTCTCCGTACTTATGAACATGCACACGTAAGCCGAAAATGTATCGTTAACGTTACTGGTTTGTCTGTTTGTTTCTAAACCAGATATTTTTGAGAAAAGAAAATGCTTTCGGTCTTTTTTTCCTCCTCTTCTTGGGGACACCTGCCAGAAAATAATCATTTTCATATTCATTAATATCAACATTTGCTACTTCACTTCACCCTACGTAACTTGAAAGTAGGAAATCAAAAGTAATTTTTTCTTCCAACTTATTATTTATCAGGCACCGATTGGGTTTCCAAATCGATCTCCAAGAATAATCGATAGATCAACACTTTTTTCGTTTTGTTTCTATTTCAGAAATTTCTCGCTGTAACTGCTTAGAGTCACTTGAGCCGCCCTGGTGGCGCAGTCGTCTAAGCGATGGCTTCTTATCGTTCGTCCGAAAGGGGTCCGGGTTCGAATCTCAATGAGGCATGAACGTTGTGTTTGTCTTACGGCACTGGCTCTCTCCCTTGCCTGGAACCAGTATCCCTAAATTAGGGACGGGCGACTGCTTATAGCCCATTGAGTTGTTTACGGTGGTCGTTAAACCTCCAATCAAGAAAAAAAAAGGGTCACTCGAATTGTGAACGGGTTTTTCAGTTAATTTCACTGAAATAATATCTGTTTCTACGCATGAGAAATTAAAAAAAATACTGCACGTTATTACCTCACCCATAAACGGACAAGTGATCATAAAAATTCCTCAATTATTGTAATGTTGGTAGCAATACTCGCATTACATCACTTAAGACGAGAAAGTTTCGGCTAAAAGTTAGTATTTGCATTAACTTCCAAATTTACGGTCAATACGAATTTACAGTTATATGAGCTGGAAAAAAATACGCAGATTAGTTGAGAAAAGTCTGTTTTAAAAACAATATGGAAAAGCACTTGTATCGGAGTTTTGGGAAGAGTAGTATGATTCCTTAAAGAAAATTCACACCTTCATTGCTTCAGTAAACTTACAACGATCAGATCATACTGTTAATAATAATGTAATAAAACTGTAAATAATAAAAATAAAGTTTTATTATATACGAGGTGTGACAATTTAATTCCCAGAATGCACCTGTAGAAGAAATGTGTTCACACCTGTGCACTGGCGGCTAATGTCACCTTTGAAGTAATCCCCTTCCGCAACTATGCATTTAGTTAGATGCTGCTGCCATTGCTAGAAATATATACGGAACTCTATTTCTCAAATACACTCATGGACAATGACATTTGCGCACCAAGAAGGAAGCATCGGATTGAACTGACATTTGATGGACGTATACAGATGAATAATACACATGATGGAAGAAACAGAGCTGCAGAGCAATTACAGAGGGATTTGTGGCACGCAGTCCGGTCAACTTCAATAGCGCGTCCGCACCGCCTCGTGCGGCGATACATGCTGCAATACGGTCCGGCATGGAGGCGAACAGACGCCTAATGTTGTCCTGCTGCAGACCGACCCACACGTGTTGGACGGTGTGTTCCAAATCCCGGATAGTGCAGCACGGCGGCAGCTGGCGTTTCAACTGGTCCCACACATGCTCGATAGGGGGCATGCCTGGGGAGCGGGAAGGACATGGAAGTGTCTGGACATTACGTAGGCAGTCCTGAGCAACCAGAGCCCTCACAGGGCGGGCATTATTCTGCTGGTGAAGCTCACCTGGAATTCCGGCCAGGAATGGGAGCACATGAGGCCGTAGGATCTCATCCACATACCGCTGGGCCGTCAATGATCCACGTACCACTATTAGAGCTGATCGGCTATCGTAGGCAATGGCTCCCCAGACCATAATGCCTGCAGTGGGGGAGATGTGGTGCTCGATAGCGAGGTTGGGACTGTGCCATTGACCCGGGGACCTCCACACCCGGACACGATGATCATCTGTCCCCAAAACGACGTGGCACTCATCGATAAACACCACACGTCTCTAGTCTATCGCTCTGGCTATGGCACCACTGCACACGGAGCCGACGAAGCTCCGGTGTTAATGGCAGCACACGTAAGGGGCACTGGGATCGCAGATTCAATTCCGCGAGGCGTCGGGAAATGGTTCGTGGGCACACAGGAGCCGCTACATCTGCCTGTATATTGGACCGGGTCCCCGTGGGATCTGTTCGCATCTGGCGCACGATCCGTCAACCCTCTCTACCGGTGGTCCTCCTGGTCCGCCCGGTGCCACTCCGTCGTGTGACAGTTTGGTCACGTGTCCACTGCTCCCAACAAAGTCGGACGGTATGGTCAGACCGATCCACGTGTCGGACTATACGGCTCGCCGACCACCCTGCGGTTTTCAGCCCGATGATTAAGCCTCTCTCAAAGCCCGTAAGTTGCGTAAATCGACGTCTCTGGCGTTCACCCGGAATTTTTGTCACTCTGCGTCGGCCAGTGCTTTTCGCTTTCATGGAATATCGACAATACGCCGGTTTATAGGGCTGCCGGTTCGTGCTTCCAGCGCCACTACAGGGTGTGCGGTCATGCTCAATTGCACCAAACATGGATCATTTGCATACCAGCATGCTCTCTAGCTATTTGCAAAGTTTTGCGGTTGTAGCTTGATTTCTTCTAGGTGCGCGAATTTCAATGTCCGTGAGTGTACTTTTGAGTTCTTTTGTCACGTTACTCTGGATGTCAGAAATGTTCAAAAATCCTTGTTCTTTCACGGCAGTTATTATTTTTGGAAAGAGCCAGAAATCACAAGGGGCTAAGTCAGGTGAATAGCGTGGATGATGCAATTTGGTAATTGATTTCTTAGCCAGGAAGGTCCAAACACTCAGCACATCATGGCTTGAGGCATTGTAGCCCACAGTCCAGCCCTTTTTCTTTGAACAGAATCCCTTAAACTTTTCCACATCTTTAAGATATCCATACACCTTCCGAGAGGATTTTTTTCAAAATATTTGATTTTTTTTCTTTTCTGCATTTTATAATGGAATATGGCTAAAAATATGGAATAACATTACAAAAATTCTGACTTTTTGTTTTCATTTTTAGCTCGAAAAATAGGTAAAAATAGCCAAACAAAATAACACTTCCGCAAAACACGATAACTCAAAATCAAATCAATATATTTCCATTTTGTAAATTTTATTATGATGACAATAACATCCTCTAGGGAATAGACTATTTCCATTATCATAGAGCAGTTATTTAAAAATATGTAAAAGTTAAAGTACTGTCGAAAAGAAAATCATTCAAAATTTATAGTAATTCATAATTCATACCATAAAAATAAAAAAACTAATGGATGCACAGTCATGGGAATAGTCTATTCCTTTTATGTTTTCTTGTTATATATTCCTGTAAAGTTTCAAGGCATTTCAAGCATAATGTTTTGCATTATGATGTTTTGCATGAAGGCAAAATATAAAAAAAAATCATTTCGAGAAAAAGTTAAAAATAACTTTTAAACACAAATTCTACTTTAAAAATCAAAATTAAACATTCAAGTGCTCCTGATTTATAAATTTCACCATATTTACTATGCAAAACAGTTATTTTTTTTTCATCCTGAGAGCTCACAAAACTTTTCTACGTCTTTTTGCCACAGGGGTTGCATGCCGTTTCTAGTCATGGATTCGAATGTTAACTAAATGCAAGGAAGTTAGAACAAGGAGGAAATGACAACAGCTCTTCTCCCTATGCTTCTAGCGTGACGCCACTTTTTATCAGTTGACTACGCCAATGCGCCCAACCCGAAAATCTCCTGTATACCTCTATGGTGAAATCGCGATTTTGAACGGGTTTTTTGGACTCTTACCATACCCATACAGTCATGAAAATAATTAAGGCTGAAATATTCATTCCCATAATTAAAGAATTTAAATATATATATATATATGTGTGTGTGTGTGTGTGTGTGTGTGTGTGTGTGTGTGTGTGTGTGTGTTTCTTTAAAAAATTGAACAAAATAATGATTTTTTGAGGTGAAGGGCATACTGCACATGGTTACTTGCATACTCCGCGTGTGCAAGTAACCATGTGTGATGTGCCTGCCCAGCAGGACGCACACGACATAAAGGCAGATAGCAGCGATAACGTGTGTTTCTTTAAAAAATTGAACAAAATAATGATTTTTTGAGGTGAAGGGCATACTGCACATGGTTACTTGCATACTCCGCGTGTGCAAGTAACCATGTGTGATGTGCCTGCCCAGCAGGACGCACACGACATAAAGGCAGATAGCAGCGATAACGAACGTACGCGTAACTCAACTGGTAGAGTGACTTATTCCGGAATGAGGGGATCCGGGCTGGAGCCCCGCCGTGGACAAAAATGACGGAGAAATTTACTTCGTTATACATGTTTAAAATACAACCAAAATCCTAATGTTGAGAAATACGAAGTCCGAAATATTCCTTGTTTGCATCCTGGGTTTGCATGCACTATAAGCGAAACTGCTTCAGGCACAGGAAGTGACGTCACGTTTCCGAACTCCCGCAGACTCCCACCACCTCAGAAAGAGGATCGAAACAGCTGATCTGTTTTGGCTTCACTCAAAACGGGCCCTTTCACCTCCTCTTCTTCTAACCTCCTTGTCTAAATGTCTATAACCCTGCAATATAAAAAATATTGGATTTTCAATGTTCAACTTGGCTAGTACTTTCAAAAAACCTTGAAAGCAATCATCAAATCGTATGACAGCATCATATATGCCTAATTTCATATTTTTGAGGCAAACGAAAAACTCCTTTGCCATTTTCTGTCATATCATAACTTTTTTGCCAGATGCTGGAACAAAACATGTGTTGCCATATCCCTTTTAAGTACTTTAAATAATTGAAATTTTAATGTATGTTTTTGATTTATTTATATACAGGGTCAAATATGAGCGTTCATATTTAATAAAATTGCAAAGTAATTAAGCATTTAAACTCACTTCCGGTTAGCATAACAGTACTTCTAGTTCTAAAAAGTTGCTGTCAAGTAACATTAAAATAACTGTAACCCATATTCTAAAAAAGATAGAAAAAATTTTTAAACGGATTTGGAATGATAAAAAAAACAGGCTTTAATATTAGAATGAAATTGGGAAATCAATATTTTGACCGAAAATCGTATTTTAAAGGTGTACGGATATCTTAAATAGCATTGTTGATTGATCGTTTGCCCCTGTTCAATGAATTCGTGATGAATTATCCCGTTGTGATCAAAAAAACACACAAGCATGGTCTTGAACTGCGAGCGTGACATACCTGCTTTTTTTTTCGGCTCTAATGACGCTCAAAGACATTTACTTTTTCATAGCATCCTGACCGTACGCCACTTTCAATAGCTCTAACGTCTTAGAAACACTTTCACCAACCTTCACACAGAATTTCATGTTAATGCGCTGCTCAAAATTTCTTTCACTCATCTTTACCTCAAAACTCGCACGCAGATTAGCATTGATTTCCCAACTGCTCACTCGCGAATGGGGTTACTGGTCTGCGGTTAACGCATGCACTACTTGAAACATGTTCAGACACGCATAGGCACGTGATTCTGCCCACATCGCCACAAGGGCAACACTATGCGACCGTTCCTGGAATTAAGTTGTCACCCTCCACGGCCTTAACAAGGGATGGGTTTTGAGAGTTTAAGCCCTCCCCGAAATGTTTAAAATGTCTCAAGAATAAAATATTTGTTTTATAAATTTTTGTAAGTACACTGAGGTGCCAAAAGTCATGGGACATCAGTATGCAAATTTTTAACTGGCGCTGCCGTCGTATAAAGGCTTCGACGCACGCCACGGTCTTTATCTGTTGCAAGGTGAAATATCGTGAGTCAGATTGAACAACCGCCAGTAGGATTATGGCAAGCCCACGTGAATTATCGGAGTTTAAACGAGGCATGGTAGTGGGAGCCAGACGGATGGTACAATTCAATTTCCGAAGTTGTGCGAACACTCAACATTCCTCGATCCACCGTGTCACGTCTGTACCGAGAATACCCCATAGGATGCATGGGCAGCGCAGTGGCCGACCACAAGGTTCTGAATGACCGTGACAAGCGGCGTCTGACCAAGATTGTTCATGCTAACAGAAAAGCGACACTGGTTCAACATCCATATTCAATTCAACAGGTACCAGAGACATAACCATCAGGTCAGCGCAGCGTAATTTAGCGTCCATGGGATATGGGGGAAGAAGAACCACCAGAATGTCTTTATCAACACCACGACATCGGGTACAGCGCCTCACCTGGGCTCGTGAACACGGCAATTGGACCCTGGAAGAAGACTGGGAACATGTGGCGTGGTCCAATAAGTCACACACTACAAGTTGTTACGAGCTAATCGTAGGGAACGGGTGTGGCGCAGAACCCATGAGGTCATGGACCCTCAAGCTGTCAACAAGGCCATGTGCAAGCTGGTGGTGGTTCCATACATATGTGGGGTGTCTTTACGTGGCACGGTTTGGGTTCCCTGGTCCTCGTAAACACGTCATTAACCAGTAATCGCTTTGTTGCTCTGCTGGGTGATCATTTGCAGCCCTTCATAGATTTCATTTGCTCCAACAACAATGGAATTTTCTAGTTCGACAATGCACCATATCATCGAGCCCAAGTTGTCCAAAATTGGTTCGAGGAGCATTCTGGACAGTTCCGACGGATGGTGTGGCTACCACGTTGGCCCGACATGAATCGAATACAGCACTTATGGGATGTAGTGGAAATGTCCATTCGCACCCAAGATCCTGCACCTACGAATACCAGGGAACTGTGGGCGGCAATTCAGACCGCATGGCTCAACATCTCTCCAGAAGTCTTCCGGCCACTTGTGGAATCGATGCCAGGTCGAATCGCTACACTTCTCCGGGCTAGAGGAAGTCCTACACCATACTCGGTACGTATCCCTTGACTTTTGGTACTTCAGTGTAGTAAAGCATATAAGTCAGTATTTGAAAAATGGGGTAATATTAAATAGAACAATTTCGTGTGCAAATAAAATGTGACAGAGAAGAAACTGAACATATGAGTGATCACTGAATTATGACCACCTACCTCATACTTCGTAGGTCCTTCTTTCACTCTCAGTACAGCAGCTTCCGACGTGGCATCGATTGACATACCGGAAGTAGTTGGAAGGTTTAGCCAATCAAGCTGTGTATAATGTGGCCTTTAATGCAGGTATGGAGGTGATTTGATGTGTCCAGGCACCTGATATGCCGTTTTAAAGTGTCCCACAAGTGCTCTATGGGATTGGTATCTGGGAAGTTTCGAGGCCAATTCATGTGCTGGAAGTCTGAACTGTGTTCCTCAAACCATTCCTGCACAACATTGGAGCTATTAAAAAAATGCAAGATTGCTAGGTGTACAGAGTTAGCAAGGAATTCACGATAGTGGGCATCAGTCATATGTTGTTCCACATGCACCAGGGGTCCAAGTTCCTGCCAGAGAAACATACCCCACACCATACAACCGCTTCCACCGGCTTGCACTGTGGAGACCATGCAGGATGGGTTGAGTACCTCATTTTGTTTGCGCCAAATACGTACACGACCATCAACGGAGTGGAGCAAAAAATGCCACTCATCATACCAGCACGCTCCTTTCCTATCATCCAACACCCAACTTGCATGATCTTTGCACCAGGCGTCTTTTACGTGGATGAACCGTGGTCAGGAGTGGATATCGTTGGGGTCGACTGCAATTATAACCCATACGTGCGAGCGTGTGACGCATGGTCATGGCAGATACTGTTCCGAGTTGACCTCTGTTTTATTGCGTAGTCAACTGTTGCACAGTGCTGCGTCTGCTGACCTCTACGAGACGTCTGGCCAGGTGCTCACCTCTCACAGTGCTGTACTGTGGAGTTTTCCCTCCGGATCGTTGTTTGATCATTTTCACGCCAGTCCTGATACACTTTAGCTGCGGTGACTCGCGAGCAACCCACCAGTTCAGCCGTTTGGGAAATCGAGGCACCCGCTCTCCGAGTTCCCACGATATGTCCATTCTCAAAGTTCAGCCGTTTGGGAAATCGACGCACCCGCTCTCCGAGCTCCCACGATATCTCCATTCTCAAAGTTCAGCCGTTTGGGAAATCGAGACACCCGCTCTCCGAGCTCCCACGATATGTCAACTCTCAAAGTTCAGCCGTTTGGGAAATCGAGGTACTCGCTCTCCGAGCTCCCACGATATGTCCTTTCTCAAAGTTCAGCCGTTTGGGAAATCGAAGCATCCGCTCTCCGAGCTCCCACGATACCTCCATTCTCAAAGTTCAGCCGTGTGGGAAATCGAGGCAGCCATTCGCCGAGCTCCCACGATATGTCCATTCTCAAAATCCGATAAATCCTTCCGCTTACCCATCACGTTCTGAATTTTACTTCCACTCACATGTTATATATTCTACGCCGGTCGACTAATCGCTCCCTCTCGGAAATCACGTGCCCGACGGGCAGCATCCACTTTTGATAGTGGCGGTCATAATTCAGTACTTGGTGTATATGCCAGCGACCGAAATATAATAACAATAAAAACGTGCCTGCAGATCGATACAGATATTCTTTCTTACTCCTTCTCATCTGAGACCTACTTTGATCTCAAGGTCATATCACAGTCTGATGACAACTCGCGAGTCGTGTAAGCTAAGAAAGGAGCTTTCAGTAACGAAACAAAATCATTCACGATAAAAAAAAAAAATAAAGGCCTGAGGGGCGGGGATTGAGTATGGTTCAGAAACATCAACAAAGATAAATCGGTCGCTTGATTTAAAAAGGGAACATTACTTCTTCATCCGGAAAGCGTTTTCGCCTCAGCACTTAATGGGAATATAGATTATAGTCTCCAATAACTGTAAGCAGCATATTCAAGAACTGACTGCGTGTAGATGATAAATGCGAGAGAGCAAATAGAATGCAATGATCGATCGCATTGTAAGCAGGCATCCCGAGTACAGTTCGAGGTGGCTAACATCGGTGACACAGAAATCTCCGTGAGGAATGCAGTAAACGCATTATCATTTGCAAGTTCAGTTCACAGTTTGTAAGAGAAGACGGCAGCATTTGTTGAGACATTTCTGATAGTTGAAAACAAAACTAATAAAGCTAACACTGCTGAAATGGCAGAAAAGAGAAGAGATAAAATACGGAAAAGACATTCTACTACGAACATAGCAGTTTCCTTTTTTATTTGTATAAAATATATGGTAAAATTGAAAGAGAGAAACCAAAACAATACGCACTCAGGCGTTTGCGCGCGCTGTCTTTCTCTCCCTCGCACATACGTGGTATAGAATTTACCAAAAGAGTTGCAAGCTAACAATAAAAAGTTTTCGATAAAATACTATTGCTGCTATTTATTTAGTTGTTTGTATACACAGATGAGTTTCCCTTCCCTGGAACCAGTGACCCTAAATTAGGGACGGGCGACTGCTTATAGCCCATTGAGTTGCTCACGGTGGTCGTTAAACCTCCAATAAAAAAAAATACGCAGATGAGCCGTTACACTATGACCACCTCCAGCCTAGAGAAATGAGCGCGCCAGGAGACCGAACGGTGGCGCACGTTAAGTTCACAGAGCAGTATATATACAACCCGAGGACCGGCTTTCGGTTAGTAGAGCGTTCGGAGTCAGAATGGGAAAATCTGCCGATTTATCGGAGTTTGATAAAGGACAAATTGGGATGACACGGCTCCTCGGAACTACGATCTCGGAAACGGCGCGGCTTCTTGGTTGCCCACGTTAGTGAGTACGTATCAAAAGTGGTGCACAGATGGCCAAACTGTCCTGCATTGTTCACAGCGACCGGAGGGCCACAGTGCGACAAATCACCGGCAGCTACAACAGAGGTGATCAAGGCAATGTGTCACAGCACACAGTTCGTCGCAGCCTTCTGCGCATGGTCCTGCGTAGCCGAAGACCCAGCCGAGTCCCCAGGCTCACCGCACGTCATCGCCAACAACGCATGAAATGGGCTCAAGATAATCGAGATTGGACCGTGGATGATTGGAAGAAAGTGGACTGGTCTCACAGATCAAGACTCCTGGTGCATCACGTAGACGGCCGAGCGCGGATACGCCGATTACCAACGGAGGCTATGGCACCTGGATGCACTGTTGGGCGGAAGCAGGCCGGCGGCGGTGGTGTTACGCTGTGGGAGGCGGTGTTATGCTGTGGGCGGTGGTGTTATGCTGTAGGTGGCAGTGTTATTCCGTGAGCGGCGATGTTTTCTTGGGACACTTAGGCATCATTATCCCAACAGCACAATCCTTGACAGCTGTCAGGTATCTGAACATCGTTGCGCACCAAGTTCACCCATTCATGGTAACTGTGTTCTCTGCTGGTGATGGCCATTACCAACAGAATAATGCGTCATGCCACACTGGCAGAATCATCAAGAAGTGGTTCGAGGAACATGCTGGTGACTTTCTGTTAATGCCCTGGCCTCCAAATTCACCTGACATGAACCCAATCGAACATTTGTAGTTCGACTAGGAAAAGCGGTTACATTTCGGGGTGATATCACCACCACCCCGAAATGTACGGGAACTGGAGGTCCTGCTGTTGACATTATGGTGCCAGATACCCCAGGATACCCATCGCCACCTCATCGAACCGATGCCTCGCCGAGTGGCCGCTGTTTTGCGGGCTAAAGAAGGTCCTACAGCTTATTAAGTAGGTGGTCATAATGTAATAGCTCATCTGCGCATGCCTTCTTTTCTTCTGAGATGAAGCCACGGTTGTCTTTCTGGTTGATTAATCCACACGACTTGGAGCCTACGAAGACACCAGTTCGGATCCAAGTGCCCGCCGTTGCTCGCTGATCCACGATTTTAACGAGATACAGATTTCCATTATAATCACTTACACAACCCTGCCATTAATATTTGGACACCTGGATGTCTACTGATGATAAATATTTACGGAATATTTATTATTGTGTGCTGAAGCCTTGAGCCCTTATGACAACGTCGTCAAGTCTTCGTGTAATACTCTCCACCATTTAGTTTGTAAATGTCCGCCGATATGTTCAGCCCTTTGGCCTTCAAAACAGTGACTAGTTCAGCTTCTTTGTTGGGCAATACCTTCTTCCACGCACCCGACGATCCAATTCGTCTCAGAGATTCTCTATAGGGTTCAGATCTGGACTCGGGGCTGGCCAGACCAACTTTTCGATGATCAAACCCTCAAACCAATCTGTAACAACGCTTATGAAATGGCGCTTCGTCCCACTGACAGAGATATGGACCTTTCCTAAAGCAAACCAAAATTTGGAAGGGCATAATTCTCCAAAACGTATAGATAGCGCTCGGCATCTGTGGTTTTGTCCTTATCGTATGACACGGTCCGTTGTCCTTCTGATAGAAGTATAGGCTTTCCCAAAAGTACTGCCTCAACTTTAGTATAGGGATAATTCTCCCAGACGTCTAGGTAGAGTTCACCATTCATGGTTTTGTCCTTATAATATGGCATGGTACGTTGTCCGGCTGATAGACTTCCCCAAAGTACTGCCACAACGTTGGTAATGCATATTTGTCCAGAACGTTTAGGTAGAGCTCAGTATTCATAGTTTTGTCCTTTTAGCATGACGTAGCGCGTTGTCTTGCTTAGAGAGGTATGGACCTTCCCCAAAGTACTCCCCAACTTTAGTAGGACATAATCGCCAAGCCGTCTAGGTAAAGCTCAGCATTCATGGTTTTGTCCTTATAGTATGACATGGTGCGTTGTCTGGCTGATAGAGGTATGAACCTTTCCCAAAGTACTGCCACAACTTTGGTAGTGCATAATTGTCCAGGATGTCTAGGTAGAGGCTCAGCATTCATGTCTTTGTCCTTATAGTATGACATGGAGCTTTAACATACTGATAGAGGTATGGGCCTTCCCCAAAGTACTGTCACAACATCAGCAGTACATAATTGTCCAGGACGTCTAGGTAGAGTTTAGCATTCAGGGTTTTGTCATTATAGTATAATATGGGGCGTTGTCCTGCTGATAGAGGTATGGGATTTTTTCAAAGTAGTGTCACGATCTCGGTAGTGCATAATTGTCCAAGACGTCCAGGCAGAGGTCAGCATTCATGATTTTTGTCTGAAACGACTGATAGGCCTAAGCCGAATCACGAAACAAAACTCCATACTACCACCATGAACCTTCTTTTTCGGGATGATACAGTCCGGAAGGTACATTTCTCCCTACATCCGCCACAAATAAGAATGAACTCTGTACAGTGACTCGTCAGTTCAAAGCACTGTTTTTCGTTTTTCGATAGTCCAAGATCGATGTTCCTCATACACACCAATCAGTGTGTGGCATTAAACGAAGTGTCTCGTTATTTGGCCCATTATGACTACATCTGGCCGTAACGCTATTAAAACCCATAATTTGCTTAGTTTAAACAGAAGCAGATATAGGCATGTTTTTGTATCGTGGTTTAACCATCACCATCATTAACTCTAAGATCTATAAACAATGGCCTGTCCCTTAATCGGAAAATCTTTCTTATAAAATTGCATCTTTTCACTTCAACAATGTTTTTGCTTCCTGGAAATTTTATAAATTTTGCTTTGGATAAACAGGAAAGAGTTTGTTTGGTCCTATCAGCCGTACCAGATATATACAGAACAATTTTTTACATCCATTTGTTAAAAATAGAGACATCATACATACACTTACTCTATCCCGCAGAAAAGAAGTGCGACTGAGAACCGTACAAATTAAAAAATGTATGAAAAGTTTTCTAACAATTCCAGCTACCTAGAACATATAGAATTTTTCATTCTCTTTTTTTAGAAGAGAAGATATCGTTCAAAATGCTAGAACTTACTTAACAAAACTGGCAGTAAAACTGCGTATCGAAAAATGCTATAGGATTATCATTCTCATGTTTCCAGTTATAAGGACCACAAAAATATGACCTATAGATGCGGAAGTAACATCTCTATAGATAGATGGACAAATAAACAAACCCCATTAGCTTTTTAACTAAATTGAAAGTTAGAGAATGAACTAAAAGCTATTTGGTGAATAAATGCAACATTACTTTTTAAAATGAATAAAATCGAAAAATATTCCGAAATTTAAGTTTTTGATTTCAAATTATTTGTCACAGCATCTCCAACCACTTGGATTGCAAACTTTTTATAATACACTGGTGTCCAACATTAAAGCTTTTAAGGCATTTTTGAGAAAATAAATAAATCACTGAATGAAATATGATGACAGACACAAACGCATGAGATAGAACATGGAATCAATATAAAATCTGTAAATAGCAGAGAATAACGCTGTCCAATATGCAAATGAAGAGACTTACTTAAATCCTTCTGGGATCCAAAACCATCACGTCTCGTCGGAAGTGGGTTTAAGAAGTGCCTCTTCGGACAAAAATCCGGTCCCAATGTCTCATAAGCATTTATTTAACTCAATAAGCTGGAGAGCCACAGCAAGACTAGAAGCAGGCCAGTCTTCCTATACGTTTGACTCAGTAAGATGGAGTGCCTTAGGAAGACTGGAAACAGGCCAGTCTTCTTAGATGCCTTTCTGACTCAGTAACGTAGAGAGCCATAAGAAGACTGGAGACAGGCCAATCTTCTTATACTTATGGGTACGTTTATCTCACTCAGTAAGGTGGGAAATCACAGGAAGACTGGAAGCAAGCTAGTACCACTATACAGTACAATTGTATATGTTTATCTGACTCGGTAAGGTGGACAGCCACAGGAAGACTGGAAGTAGGTAAGTCTTGATATGCATTTGGGTAAGTTTGTCTGACTGAGTAAGGTGGTGAGCCATAGGAAGATTGGAAGCAGGCCAGTCTTCCTATACGTTTGTAAATGTTTATCTGACTCAGTAAGACCGAAAGGCACAGGAATACTTGAAGTAATCCAGTCTTCTTATACGAGTGTATATGTTTATCTGACTCAGTAAGTTGGAGAGCGATAGGAAGACTGGAAGCAGGCCAGTCTTGCTATATACCATTGTATATGTTTATCTGACACAATAACGTGGAGAGTCACAGAAAGATTGGAAGCAGACAAGTCTTTCTACACGTTTTTCTGACTCAGCAAGGTGGGCAGCCATAAGAAGACTGGAGGCAGGCCAGTCTTCTTATGCCTATGGGCATGTTTATTTCACTCAGCAAGGTGGGAAACCATAGGAAGACTGGAAGCAAGCCAGTCTCACTATACGTTTCTGTATGTTTATCTGACTCGGTAAGGTGGACAGCCACAGGAAGACTGGATGTAGGCTCAGTCTTCCTACACGTTTTTCTCCTCAGTAAGGTGGGGAGCCATAAGAAGACTGGAGGCAGGTCAGTCTTCTTATACCTATGATCACGTTTATCTCACTCACTAAGGTGGGAAACCATAGGAAGGCTGGAAGCAAGCCAGTCCCACTATTGTTTATCTGACTCGGTAAGGTGGACAACCACAGAAAGACTGGATGTAGGCCAGTATTAATATACGTTTGGGTACGTTTATTTGACTCAGTAAGGTGGAGTTCATAGGAAGTGTGGAAGCAGGCCAATCTTCCTATTCGTTTATCTTATTCAGTAAAGTGGAGAGCCATATTTAAAATGGAAGCAGGCCAGTCGAAGGCTCAAGTGACAAGAGACTTATGGCATTAATTTAATGACACCGGTGACGCATCGTGAAGTTCTACCCGACTTCGTAATGTCATCAAAATATTTACTATACAGGTATCCCCCGCTTTTCGAAAGTTCGCTTTACGCGCTTCGCTTTTACGAAAGACCTACATTAGTACTTGTTTTCGGTAACCGAAAGAAATCCGAA
The DNA here is from genome assembly GCA_039090855.1 of Macrothele yani. Lineage (NCBI taxonomy): Eukaryota > Metazoa > Arthropoda > Arachnida > Araneae > Macrothelidae > Macrothele > Macrothele yani. The sequence continues at coordinate 50,670,903 of CM077004.1, forward strand.
TCGGATTTTCTCTTTTAAGAAATGATGTTGAAGAGGTTTTGACATTCGCATGACCAAGAACTGACAGATGAAGCAGAAAGAGAAGATACGAATTAGAACCAAACGCAATAGCGAACCGCCCGAATGTGAAGCACTTTTTGCTACGATTGATAGTGCTGCAACGACTGTAGAAAAGTGTGGCTTTAGTTTTGAAAGGGCACGTAGTCTTAAGACAGGTTTGCGGAATGTTTTGAGTGCCTACAAAGAATTGTATGGTAGAAAAACGCGTGGCCGCCCCTGTGGCGCAGTGGTCTTAGCGATAGCCTATGATCATTCGTCCCAAAGGAGTCCGGGTTCGAATCCCGGTGAGGCATGAATGTTGTGTTTGTCTTACGGCACTGGCCCTCTCCCTTCACTGGAACCGGTGATCCTAAATTAGGGACGGGCGACTGCTTATAGCCCATTGAGTTGTTCACGGTGGTCGTTAAACCTCCAATAAAAAAAACCGCGTGAGAATAAACAGTCGAGCATACTGTCGTATTTCAAGACTTCCACATTAGCCACAGCAAACAACGAATCATGACCTTTGACGTCCAGGTAGGCAGACATAGAAGAAGGTGTAGACGTTAGTGACCTGCTTGTCCTGATGGATTTAGACGATGATGAGATGTTAATCGGTGATCCTCTGTCACTGCACCTTCCACCTTGCCAGCCATCGACGACTCAGCCTAACACACCATCACCACCTCTTAGCTGCGCATTTATCATATCATTCCTGCTTTTACTATATGTCGGTGTTATTTTAGGTTCTATGTATTATTTGGTATCTTATGTTTTGGGTCTGGGAACGGTCAAAAATTTTCCCCATATAATTTAATGGTAATCGCTTCTTCACTTTACGCCATTTCGGCTTACGAAAGTTCATAGAAACGCTGTACTTTCGGATAGGGGAGGAACCTGTACCCCGTGATGGTCATTATAATGTTTTAACAGAGAGACATCACAGGGTGTGTACAACCAGGCAACTTTCTGCAGAGCTATCCACAGCCTCAGGTACTACTGTGTCAAGCAAACCACATATTATTTTTTTTTTTTTTGATTGGAGGTTTAACGACCACCGTGAGCAACTCAATGGGCTATAAGCAGTCGCCCGTCCCTAATTTAGGGTCACTGGTTCCAGGGAAGGGAGAGAGCCAGTACCGTAAGACAAACACAACATCCATGCCTGACCGGGATTCGAACCCGGACCCCTTACGGACGAATGATCAGAGGCCAGCGCCTTAGACCACTGCGCCACCGGGGCGGCAAACCAAACCACATATCGACAGCTTAAATGAGAGTGGTCTTTATGCAAGAAAACCAATGGTTTGGTGATTTTCACCTGATTTCATAGGAGAGCTCATTCGAACTTGTGGACACAACATTGTTCCAGGAGCCAAGACCAATGGGCCAATGTTATTTTTACTTATAATTCGGCGTCATTTCTTCTGGAGGGACCAAGAATCTCGTCATTATCCCCTAACATCAAAGAACAAGACACTTTTGGTGGTAGTGATTGCTAGTCTGGGATGTGACGTATACCTCTATTAACCTTACTTTTGAGTTCCTGTATACTTACGTAAACATTTGGTTTCTTCCCATTAAATATTTTCTGACTTAACGCCACAGATTCCTTCTCGACGAAATTGAACTTGGCACACCCGATATCAGGTCAAAGTACAACCTACATAGCTAGGCTCCAGAGATAATATCTGGTGTGTTCATTCTACTGTATGCTACGTTGAATTGAATATTCTTATGCGATCTTCTGTATTCTATGAGCTATTTTCAATCTAGCCCAAATACTCATAGATGTATGATTCTGTGTTGTGCAAGGTTAGAGATCTACGATGTATTATAATAAGAAAGTTTTCATGTTTTTTTGTAATCCAAGTGCTACTTTTTCTAATTTCGAACGATTTGTAGATGTTTGAATTCACTTGGAACCCTTCAAACATCCACAAATCGTTCGAAAGCAGAAAAAGTAGAGTTTGGATCACAAAAAACATGAAACCTTTCTTATTATAATAAATTTTACATCTCTACTCTTTCACAACATAGAACCGTTCATCAATGAGTATTTGGGCTAGATTGAAAATAGCTCATAGAATACAGAAGATCGCCTGGCTCCAGGTGAATTCATTGAACGGAGAATTCGTCGAGAAGCAAATTCTTCGAAAATTACGGCTTCAAGTGAATTCATCGAAAGCGAAACACCGAAAGATACAATATCGTAGGGTAAGCTTATCTCGAAAACTTTGGCTATAAGGGGAATATGGCCAAGTGGCCACAAAAACGTTTGGGGAATGTTTTAAAATTGCGTGTTTTATTTCTTCGTGTACACTTTCATGCAGAATGACCACAAAACCGTTAGGGAGTCTTACAAGAATCAGACTTTTGATTTCACCGTGTCTACTTTCCCCGTATATCGCCTCCAAAGATTATAATTTTGTTGCCCTCACCTCATCGTGATCTTCGGCATTGGTTGAATCGGAAAATAAATTACTTGTATCGAAACAACTAACCATAATATTGTATTTCTACCAAAGCATAGATAATATGGGCCTCGGGATAGGCCATTTTAGCAACTTTGAACCCACAGGTTGTAAGGTTAACATAAAAATTTAAAATGAATAATGCCACACTTTTACTAGGGCGCAAAGTAATAGTTTAGGAGTACTAGGCAGAGGCCTTTTTAGAAATTTTTAAACTGCTCTGCTCATATTCATGAGGTTAGCATAGCATGTCAAGTTAGTAATACTGCGCTCTTACTCAAGCACAAAAAACATATTAATACGGCCTGTGCCAAGGCCTTTTTAACAGTTTTTATTCCGCCGTGCTCATATTTATAAGGTTTGGACATCAAGTCAAGTTAGTAAAGTGCCGCTTTTACTTTATCATCAAATATTTAAAAATAGGCCCACGGTTTAGGCCTTTATAGCAGTTTTCATTCCGTCGTGCTCTTATTAATAAGTTCTTGGACACCCAGAAAAGTTAGTAATATTACGCTTTTTCTTTGGCACTAAAAATAAATTAATATGCCTAGGCATAGGCCTTTTGAACAGTTTTCATTCCGTCGTGGTCATGTTCATAAGGTTTAGCAACCATGTCAAATTAGTATTTTTGCTCTTCTACTTAGTCATTCAATATTAATACATAAGCCATTTTAACAGTTTTTATTCCGTCGTGCAGCTATTCATAAGGTTTAGGAACCAAGTCAAGTTAGTATTCTTACACTTTTACTTAGGCATTAAATATTAATAAATAGGCCTAGGACTTTTTGACATATTTTATTCCGTCGTGCTCATTTTCATAAGGTTTTTAGTAATATTGCGCTTTTACTTATGCATTAAATATTAATAGATTGACCTTAGGTCCAGGCCTTTCTGACAGATTTCGTTCAAGTGTGTGAACTATTTATTGTTAGGTAAAAGCGGAATATTGCTAATTTGACTTGGTGTGCAAACCTTATAAATATGAGTACGACGAAATAAAAACTGAGGAAGAGGCCGAGGGCATATTTATTAATGTTTGATGATTAAGAAATAGCGCAATATCTTTTTTTTGTTTTAAGTTTTAACGACCACCATGAGCAACTCAATGGGCTATAAGCAGTCGTCCGTCCCTAATTTAGTGTCACTGATTACAGGGAAGGGAGACGGCCAGTGCCGTAAGACAAACACATCATTCATGCCTCACCGGGGTTTGAACCCGGACCCCTTTCAGAAGAATGATCAGAGGCCACCGCTTAGACCACTGCGCTACCGAGGCGGCAGCGCAATGTCACTAACTTGATTTGGTGTCCAAACCTTATGAATATGAGCACAACGGAATAAAAACTGTTAAAAAGGCCTAGGCGTAGGCCTATGTATTAATATAATGCCCAAGTAAAAGCGCAATAATACAAACTTGATCTTGTGTTTAAACCTTATTAATATGAGCACGATGGAGTAAAAACTGGTAAAAAGGCCTAGGCCTCTGTATTAATATTGAATGCTTAAGCAAAAGCGCAATAATACTTACTTGACACTGTGTCTAAACCTTATGGCCGCCCCGGTGGTGCAGTGGTCTAAGCGATTGCCTCTGATCATTCGTCCGAACGGGGTCCGGGTTCAAATCCCGGTGAGGCATGGATGTTGTGTTTGTCTTACGGCACTGGCCCTCTCCCTTCCCTGGAACCAGTGACCCTAAAATAGGCACTGGCGACTGTTTATAGCCCATTGAGTTGCTCACGGTGGTCGTTAAATCTCCAATAAAAAAAAAAAAACCTTATGAATAAGTGGACGACGAAAAAAAAAAGGCCTAAGCCAAGAGCCTATTTGATGCTTAAGAAAAAGGGCAGCATTATTAGCTTGACTGAATATATTCTGTCGTGCTCATATTCATAAGGTTTAGACACCAAGACAAGTTAGTATTATTTCGTTTTTACTTAGGCATTAAATACGAGTATTAATCCATAGGCTTTTGCTGAAACGAAGAAACTGTAATTTTTATACTGCCCCTAAAGTGAGTGTTAGCCCTTGTCCATTTGGCCAGCTATTTAGTGGCTAGTTCTGCTGTGGCCACTTGTTTTAAACTTCATTTCGATGATTTATAGTTTAATTTAAAAAAAAATAAATTTCAAAAATGTTGTGTTTTAGTAGATTGTTCGTTCGATAAATTTGTCTTCGATGAATTCGCATTCGACGAATTCGTCTTCGATGTATTCGTCTGCTTCCTACCACAGAAGTTATGGTGACAAAATTACAGTTAACAACAGCGATGATGGAGCTTCAAAGAAGCCGGAACTGAGAATCACCGTCTACTTTTAACAGTGACAAAATCACTGTTTACGACAGGGATGACGGAGCAGTAACGGAACGGCGAGGACCGTCTCGCTTGTAACAATGAGAAAATTACTGTCACAATCGGCTCGCTAGAATTCTTTGTTTACGGCCGAACGCACAGTAAAAGCTAAAACAATAAGTTAGTAAAGTCATGCAATGCACTGATTATGATACGCTTTCCAACATGCCAGAAATCTTTACTCAAGTTATGAGGATAATGGCTGTGGAATAAATCTCGCTCCTGTGTTCTGACCTTTGACCCCATTTCGATGATCTTAAACAGAATTGGTTCTGAATGCCTCCGGAACAACATACTAAAGCTTTGTCCCAATAGAAGAATTTTTAGTCAAGTTATGAGGATAATGGCCGTGGAATAAATCTCGCTCTTGTGCCCTGACCTTTGACCCCATTTCGATGATATTCAACACAACCGGTTCAGTATACAGTACCTCCGGAACAACATGTTTAAAGTTTTGTTGCAATCGAAGCATTATAAGGACAATGGAATGGATCCCGCTCCTATGTCCTGGCCTTTGACCACATTTCGCCCATTTTCAATTCGTCCCCAGGTGGTCCCCTACCACATACTAAAATTTCATCGAAATCGAATCATTTTTACGCGATTTATCGTGCGGACGGACGGATAGACAGACAGACGGGCAAAGTTGGAGCATATACGCTTCTTCAACCTACGGTTGGAAAGCGTAAGAAACTATCTTAAGCGTGGAAAAAAAGGGGAGACTGAAAGAAAGCTCACGTTACTAGCACCCCTATGATGTTTCAACACAAAAGCAAACAAACTGTTTGGATATGGTGGCATGGTAACTGAAACTGAGGCGTAACAGTGATTTAAAATATATTTTTTTATTATTATTGAAGGTTTAACGACCACCGTGATCAACTCAACGGGCTATAAGCAGTCGCCCGTTCCTAATTTAGGGCCACTGGTTACAGGAAGGGAGACAGCCAGTGAGGTAAGACAAACACGACATCCATGCCTCACGGGATTCAACACCGCACCCAACTCAGAAGAATCATCCTAAGCCAGCGCTTAGACCACTAAGCCACCGGGTGGACGAATTAGGATCCCAAGCATTGCTCGGAAACGGCTAACGGTGACATTCTTATTAGTGAATTTTGAACTGTTACTTTTTGTCACAGGTCATAACGGTGTAAGTAATATTTCAGTTGACAGTGGCAAAATAACAGACACGTGATTTCCGACCCATGTCTAGTATCCAATCTAGTGTTTCAGTTGTCTTACTGTGGCCAATTCTTCTAGCAATATTTCCAACCCATTAACAACTTACGGTCTTCATTTTGATCATGATGCCATCAACTCTTGTCATTTTATTGATTCACGAGTTAGTTTTCCGATCTTCGACTAGTGCTAATCTGAAATTTATAGTCATTCCCAGGCTTTTGTTGCTTAGTAGTTAGTCCCCTGTCCTGGGTGGTGTAGGGAGGGATAGCATACTCGAGCAAAAATAGTGACAGGCGGGTTTGATCCCCGCTTCAGGGTGGTGAATTTTTCTTAAGGGGACGCTATAAGTTTGCAAAGCAACAGTTGAATGTTAATTGTTTAACGTTAGTTGTTTAAAAGGACTTACCATTAACTTCCCTCCAACACACTTCCATGATGTATGTCGTGTGGTTACAAGCTATGTCGACGATAAAAGAAATGTATTAAAAATTATATCTTTAAAATTTTAATCCCCCTCCATTTAGTGGGAGATGGATCAAATTTAGCCTATAAAAGAGTAAATTAGAAAAATATGTGTAAAATTTTCATCCCTCCTCTCATTCGTGAGGATGGTTTCGATTTAGCCTAAAGTGAGGCTGTGAAACAGCCCTAACCTAAAACATAAAGGGAGACATTGAAACTGATGCTGACTGATATTTGTTCAAATAATTACAAAAATTGCTGTCTTTAAACATTTCTTTATTTGGCACAACAATTTCGGAAGAATATACAAATATTGACAAAATAATGACAAAAGATATAAACAAAGTTTACAAAAGTGTACAAAACTACAGAAGGGAAATAAATAAATAAAGCAAATAAAATTACATTACTTATCAAAATTACAAGCAAACTCAAAAGAGAAGTACAAAAAAAGTTGTAGCATGCAAGTCTTGGATATCAACAAAAATGAAAGCATACAGAATTTTAGTGATGCTTTAATAATCACAGTTAAAAGACAATAATAGATATGTATCTGTATATCAACATATATTCTGAGGTATTTGCAACTGTGAGACAGCGAAGTAAAGTACAATCTTACAAACATTCCGTTTTTTCAGACAGCACAGAACATATCTACATGCATGTTATCTGAAAATTATCCTAAAATTAATTATAAAATAATTCAACACAAGAAAAGTCGACTATTTTCAAGAAAGATATATTTGTGAAAAAAAATCTACTAAAGCGTCTCACATTTGATCTGAATTCCGTTTTTTAGTGCCATACGAAAATAAACCTGTAACCACTCTAACTGCTACTCTAAAATAGGGAAGCATCCCCCTTGCAAAATATGTTCCAATTTCTTAAATGTTATTATCCATTTAAGAAATTGGAACATATCCCTTGCAAAATATGTTCCAATTTCTTAAATGTTATTATTGGGACTAAAATGGACTATTCTTAAATGTTTAACATCGGGACTTAATTGAAGATTTTAATAAATCTGGTATATATTGTATACCATTGGAAAGCCACGACACAACAGATAAACCTCAAGTTTACATAAAATCTACTTTACGTACTTTGAGCATAAGACTAAAAGAACATAAACAGATCGTTAGAAACCAATCAACAGCTACCTCTCTCTCTCGACTTACAAGAAAGGGCTCATATACCCCGCTGTGGAACGAAGTTTTAATATTGGGTAGTCAAAATAACAAGGCCTCAACTCTATTTGTCGAAAGTTTGTACATCTCTAGTTTTGGTGATAAATATCGTAATGAGGATTCGCCTTATTTAGTGCCACAACCGTGGAAATCACTCACTACTACAAGACGCCATAATCGACGATGAGGGCTCCACATCATCACCCTGATAAGTGGAGTTCCCCTACTTCAGTTCTTTAAGACTAACTCTTTGAGCTTGCGCCGTTTATATATATGCTTATATACAGGTGGTTGTTGGTTGTGACGCCTTTTGCGTCACCAACCAACATCCACCTGTATATAAGTCCCTGTTGTCTGTATCTTTTCTTTGTTTGTTTTTAACTGAGGATGGGCACGTTCGACGGCCCGAAAGATCTCGCAGCTTTTAACTTGTATATAACGTATTTTAGTACATTAAACTTTTTAATGTGATTTCGTTAGTTTAGAGTTTTGAATCGTGCAACGACAGTGTCGATTATTATTGGATTATTCGAATTATGCACGACAACTAATTTTTCCGAGTTATTAATCTGTTTTGTGACGCTTATGATCGTTTCCGTGTATCGACAACACAAAACTACACTTTAAATCTGGATTCGTAATCACTGTGCAAATGAAAATATAGAAAAATGCTTCACCAACTAAGGCCATTTTGGTACGAAGTCAGAAACTATAGGTTGTTTTCTCATAGAAGTCTAGCTGCCCCTGGTGGCGCAGTGGTCTGAACGATGGCTTCTGACCGTCCGTCAGAGTGGAGCCGGGTTCGAGTCCCGATGAGGCATGGGTGTTGTGCCTGTCTCGTGGCACTGTCTTTATCCTCTCCGTGATAGCAGTGGTTCCAAATTTAGAATTGCTTATTGTTCATCATGGTCGTTAAAACGAAAACAAACAAACAAAAAACAGCCAAAATTTAGAATAGAAGATAAAGCAAAATAAATATTTTCTAACAATTTCAATTACGTTCATGCCTTTCATTGTTCTATACCAAGCTTATAAAGGACGTTAGACAAATGCCTCGGTTTGTAGCCACTATCGTTCCAAAAATTAAAAAAAAAATTCAAATTGATGTATTATTATAACTCAAACCCGCTACAGTCCTAAATTTATCACTAGCAGGGATGATCTCATTCAATTCATTATTATTATTTAGAATCAGGAATATTACAACACACCATCATTTTCTACCAAATTTTGCCATATTTTTACACATTACTTTCTTCAAATCGGTTTTCCAATCCCATCAGCACCCTACTTTTATTGATTCTTAATCATGAAATTGTTCAAACTTTGGATGAAAACTAGCTGATTTTTCACTCTTTGTCCAAGGTTAAAAATGAACATTTTCATGATAATATTGCGCACGCACCTTGTTACAAGAGTGAGTATTAAATGCTTACTTGTCTGGTCGGATGTATTTGTCAGAGCACTAATTTAATGTGGGTAAGCATTGAGGGAAGTAATTTTATTTTTTCTTCTCATCCATGGAGCTCCGTCATGACTTTTACTTTGAGTTATCTGCAATAATTGCGCTTTCACTGAAATATGTTTCACCCTGTATAATTTCTTGATCTGACAGAGTTTTTTTATGCAAACAAAATGTTTTAATGGATGATTTGATTAACAAAGTATTGCACTCATTACATTTCATAGATCAGTTTCTCAGTTTTTAGATCTTATATAAATTTCTCCTGTTATTTGCTAACAAAATCTTCCGTAAGATACCGTCACATCGTGTGAATACACTTGATATAGTATATGTTGTGCCATATCACATTACTGGACATGGAACAACTAAGAGACAAGCTAGATTCAGGAGTGGCTACGGCACTGTAGATCAGATCAATGTACTGAGAGAACTAATTTAAAAAGCGAATGAATATTAACTCTTACTGTGTTTGGCTTTCATTGATTGTGAAAAAGCGTCTCCTTCCGTGAAACCATTAGCAGTTAAAAGTCTTTGAAATCCTGCGTACTGAAGATGCATACACTAGTATTAATAACATCTATGAAAATGCATGTGTACAAAAAAAAATCGACTGTTTGAGGGTACAACAGGCGTAAAAATCGGAAAGGGAGTGAGACAAGGTGACGCCCAGGGCCGGATGGAGTTTTTGCGGAGCCCGGGGTGAAATTTCATTGCAGGCCCCGGAGAACATTTCATTGCTGGCACTAGGAAATAAATCTCACATTTTAATAAAGTCGTTACGGGAAGAATGTCCGTAAATAACACACACGATGTGAAATCCACAAATTTGTCAGTCTGACGAATCCGCATCTTTCTACTCCGGAGCCGAATGCTTTCCTAATTAAGTTACACTGACGGAATTTGTCGCTGTAACTTTTACATCTTGACATGTGCTTCACCTCTGTAATACGTCATAACGAAAACTATCATAAAGACAAAATGATTATCTCAAAGATGTATTTGCTTTAAGCTTAAGAAAAAGACCATAATATGGATTGAAAGTTGAGAGAGAGAGAGAGAGAGAGAGAGAGAGAGAGAGAGAGAGAGAGAGAGAGAGAGAGAGAGAGAGAGAGAGAGAAGGTAAAAAAAATTTAGAATCTATGATTTTCTTTTCGGGGAGAGGCGGATTGTGATTGTATTTTGACTCTTATAAAAACTTCCCCACAAAACCCTCTAAAATAAATTCGTGTCAACATTTTTTTTTTTTTTGCCGGATACATGTTTAGTAATTGATTTTTAATAATAAGTGGAGTAACTGACAAATTTGTGACTTTTTAAACATTTATACACGCTCATATATGATTTTGTTTAAATTTCTAGTAGTGTTTTTTTTAAATCCCTGAATATATGTCCTCCATATGTAGGTCGAAACCAACTTTGATATTGCTCTTTTAACTTCTTTAAATTTAAGTATCTGGTTTGCACGCAAATTGTTAAATATATAAAGTAAGGGCCACAAAATGACGAAATTTAATTTACTATTTCGTTAATGCGGAAAATATTAAGGTGGTTACAATAATCATTTAAATTTGTAAACCTCAGTATTTGTACGGCGAAGAGCGATAACCTATTCGAAAATGGGAGGATTGTAAACAAAAAAAAACTTAAAAAGAACATTTTTTTATGGGCCTCGCACCCCAAAACTTACGTACAAAAAATAATAATAGTAAAATATTCTACCGAAAATGTTTTTTTTTCCTAAACTGCGGGGCCCATTAAAGGCGTGGAACCCGGGGCCCCGGTGGCCCCTTAACCGGCTCTGGTGACACCACATCTCCCAAGCTCTTCAATGCCATATTACCGAATGCTTTTCAGTCACTGAACTGGGGAGACAAAGAAATAAAGATTAATGGCGATAATTTACCCCACCTTCATAATTTTTTAAAGTGCTTTCCACGTGCTGCTGAGTATGGTCGAGAAACTTTCTGACAAGAATAAAGAGGTGGTATCACAAATGAACTTACAGAAAACAAAATTGATATACTACACTTTTATAAGAACTCAAGATTCAGAGATTGATGTGACAAATCTAGAGGTAACCAATGCCAACATTTACGTTGGATAACAGATATCAAGCGAGGGTCACATTGAAGACGAAATTAACAGGTGTATAAAACTTGGTTGGAGAGCATTTGAGAGAAACAGTAAAATTTTCAAGTGCAATTTACAATTATGTCTTACAAGAAAAGCGATTAATCAATGCATCCTTCCAGTCTTTTCTCGTGGATCAGAAATGTGGGCCCTAATTTTAAAAAACATCCAGAGGCTGCAGACAACACTGACAGGAACCTGGAGAGGTGCATGCTTGGTGTAATCAGAAAAGATAAGAAGATCAACTCTTGGATCAATAGTGGAAGACATCGTGATCAAAGTAAAATCTCTGAAATAGTAATGTGCTGGATATATCGCTTGAAGTATTGACCACAGTTGGACAACTTAATTATTAGACTGGATATCAAGAGACATAAAATGACTCAAAAGAAGACCACGCGGGAGATAGGTGAATGAAATTTGAAAGCGTGCTGAAGTGACATGGAGGATCAGCGTAAACATATAAAGTTTTAAAAGAAACTTAGGGAGACTTTCACCCAGCAGTCGATGGATGATGATATAATTTTAAGCATTGTCACCAGATACTTAATCTTGAGTTCTTATAAAAGTGTAGTATATGAATTTTAGCGCAGTGAAGCATATAATTATTTTCCATCTGGAAAAAAAGAATGAAATCTCACTTACTTATGTTTTGCTTTGCTTACGCTTTAACTACATGCTTGCAAATCTGTTTGGAATAACTAAAGTTTGCATTTTCATTCACCCAGAACTATTAGAGTTAAAAATAAACCTTAGGTAAAAAAGCAACATGGTGTGAACTCCGCATTCGTTCGGGAAAACTAAGCTTAACTGGTTTATATTTCGGTGTTTTTTAAGATTCTGCCACATCGATTAAAAAAAAAGAAAACTGGGGTAGAATTTCTTTTCTTAAATGTTTTATACAAAAAAAGGTCGCAATTGTTTGTTGCGCGCCAGTGCTTTTTACGGGTAACGAATTCTTTCCTCTACTAAAATTCGAATTCTAACAACTGAGAAGCTGTATATCATAAATAACGCCTTCAAATTCACTAGAAACTCCTCCGAGGATGTCTGCTGACCAGCAGGATAACAGAAAAGGTCCCTTGACGAAAGTTTCTACCTAGAATAAATACCACTCTTAGCTGTTATGTGGTAGAGTTGCATATTTCATGAAATAACAGCTTAGAATTATATGATATCTCTGACATTATTTCAGCCGGCGTGAAATTTAACTTCGTGTTGAGATCGATGGTTATCATTATTTAGCTGAATAAATGGGTTGAAAACAGAACTGTGCTCCCATAAGAAATCAGAAATTTCGTTTGTCGGCGAGATGTGATCTTTCTGATATTGCTAACAGGATTCTAAAATATGGAGCATAAGAGCAACGTACCACTGAGGTGACGCAAACGTCAAAACGGCAAGTTGCAGCGATACGCTTTGTCGGCGTACTTCAGTCGGGAGAATGTCCGGCTCCGGAGCAGTAAGACGTACGTGGGTTCGAATCTCACCACCAGCAAAAATGGATTTATTTTTACATTGGTGGTCGAACGTAAAATGAATCTCCTGCCCATGATTCTCAAATAAAAAAAAAAAAAAAAAAGAAAAGAAAAGAAAAATGTGTGATGCTCTTTTCACACATCTGCAATTAATAAGAATTCCTTCTTCTACAATGAGCAGCTGCTTCCAGCCTGGTTTGACAGAGAACCCAAAGTTTGCCATTTCGTGGCCCTGCTTTCTCAAGCGGGAAATATATGCGACGTATCACTGAGGGAAAAGCAAGGGTCAAAACGGCAAGTTGCAGTGCATGCTTTGCCGGCGTAGTTCAGTTGGAAGAATGTCCGGCTCCGGAGCAGGAAGACGTGTTTCGAATCCCACCGCAGGAAAGAAATTTATTTATTTCCACAGAAGTAATGCATGACAAAAAAATGCTGTTAAAATGATATTTTATTATCGTGTTAAGCGTTTTTTAGTCATAAAGCCGAAAGTTCCTTTCGTGTGCATGATTTTTTTACGCTTCTTCTCTCGCAGGGTTTCATTTTCGGCATATTTATTCCCAAATCTCCTCATTTTTACTTTCAGGAACTTTATTTTTCTCTAAAAATCTTTAAACCACAACTACGTAAGCACTTAATACACGACAATAATATTCGAAGGATCCAACATAGATGAAGCACTACTGTTCATTTTGGTTGTTTCCAAACACACCTTGAAGTTAGCAATAAATAAAAATAATAGGCTAAATAATAATAAAACAAATAATTGTTCACAGGCATTAGGTAGCTCGTAAAGCAAACGCGAGAAAACCACTGAAATCAAAGGGGTGTAGGGGGAAGATTCACAACCTAAAAAAACGCCGTGTAATTAAATCTTGGAAGGGTGATAGGGAACGTATATGCACTGTGGATTACAGACTATCTGAGAGCTCGTGAATTCTCTTTTGCTCCATGTGCAAGTGCAGTGGACAGAATTCGCAGTGTTTTGTAACCACTTTTGGAAGTGGAAACACAGGTCTGACTTTGTTCCATTATTTGCTCGCTCACAAGGCACACCAGCGCGCGATATCTTCCGATGGCCAAAATGGAATGAACGACTCCATAAAGAATTTGCATCACATTACACTTTGTGACGTCACTCCAATTTAACCTTCCTTTTTAGGTCCTGCCTTCTTATGCAAAGTTGGTTTATTCTCGTTAAACGCTGTTCTGTCGAAACGCCACATCTTTCTCTCTCGACGAACTTGTGTTAGGCAACCTTGAAAACAGGTCACAAGAGAATTGCGTAATCGAAAGCTGAAGATAAGAGCTGCTGTTTGGAAAGTATCGCTCTTTCACTCACACTCACTTGGTCTTGTCGCTGATTATATTTTGTTGTTTTGAGTACGTTATTCTGAATTGTTATGAACTGCTACTTACGATTGTACTGAAGCGAGCTCAGTTGTATGTTGCTGAGATAGAAAGGATTGTGTTTTACTTGTATATTTTCTGTGACTAAGCTATAGATGATTTAGCAAAGTGTTTACCAAGTGACTAATCCTTGACGAAAGTAAATAACAGAAGCAGACCTTGCAAGTACGACTTTTTACTTAACTTGGCCGTTATCTAGAAGTGCTTAGTTAGTCATTGTATGTCTCATTAAAAATTACAGCTATGTTTAACGCTTCAAGCTATCCAGGAGCAATGAGTATTATAGCGAAGCTAAGACAAACGCAAGCCTAATAAGTTAGTAGTTAGTGTCTTACACAGAAACAAAAATAATGTTAGGATAATAGTTGCTATAAACCATGAACATATTCCTTAAAATGACTATTATTACACAAGTTTCATATTTGTATTAGTAATTTCTGTTTATTTAAAACTGCTTTCAACAACAACACCGGATACTAGCACGTTTTGCCCCAGCTCTTTAGTGTACAGGTATATAGGGTTACAAGGAAAGTCTTTGATCAGGCCAATATCTCACGAACTATGGCAGTTAGCAATTTACTTCTTGTGCGGTTGTATAGGAAACCCTCTACGGCGCACACAATAACACCATGAGGGATCCCCTCGCCCTCCTTTGCAGATAGGGCAAAAAAGTCAATTACAAACTTGTTCAGCGAGGCAAAAATAATACATAAATGTGTTTGTCCCGTAGCAAAAGATGGAAGGGGACCGAGAATGTAGCCCCAAGACAAATCACAACATCCAGAAGCAACAACCGAGTATTAAGAAAAAGCTACAAAATGTGAATACATAATACTGTAGAGATTTTATTAGTTTAGAAAATACAATTTACATGTTTGCATACTCAAAATGTTGCCCTTCGGCAACGATGTACTCCTGCAGGCCTTCTACGAGCTGACCGTGCATGAGTTGCAGCATATCCCCATCAACAGAGCACAGGCGGATGTTTTACGCTCCACCGGATGACACAGGCCGATGTTTCTTGCAAATCATCTACATTTAGTGGCGGTGTTGCATACACCTGTGATTTAAGATGGCCCAAACGGGAAAAGTGCAGAGGGCTAAGGTCTAGTGAGCGTGGAGGTCATGCTACGGGACCTCCTGGTCCCATTCATCTCCTGTCAAACACATCGTTTAGCCATGCTAATACGTTTGTACTCCTATGTGGTGCTGTCCCATCGTTCTGGTACCACATGATCAATAAACGTTGGAATGGTATATTGTCCAAGAAATCTGTTACATCTGTTTGAAGGAGATGTAAATATCGTTCACTATTCAGAGTTGCATTGTAAAAAAAAGGTCCTACAAGCTGGTGCCTCCAAATGCCACACTACACATTGCTGAATCACCTCACGTGATGGTGTGCATCTCTCGTCCAATAGGGATTCTCCTGTGCCCAGTAATGTATATTATGCGTATTCACAACGCCATCTCGTATGAAGCGTGACTCATCTGTCCATAAAATGTTTGACAGAAACTCTGGGTCCTCTTCTAAATTATAAAACATGATATTACAAAATCAAGTCTTTTCTCCGCATCTCCAGGCTACCGTGTCTGCTGTGAATCAAACGAATATGGATGAATATGGTTCCTGTGAAAGATTTGTAGTACACGCTGTTGGCTTAATCCACTTTCCCGGACAACTTAATTTGTGCTGCTGTGGGGATGTGCAAATACGTATGTCGTTCGAAAGGGGTTCGGGTTCGAATCCCGGTGAGGCATGGATGTTGTGTTTGTCTTACGACACTGGCTCTCTCTCCCTTCCCTGGAACCAATGACCCTAAATTAGGGACGGGCGACTGCTTATAGCCCATTGAGTTGCTTACGGTGGTCGTTAAACTTCCAATAAGAAAAAAAAAAAAAACGTATGCCAGAATAACCGCATCATCCAGCTTTGGCCTGTCTGTATGTGAGCAGTGGCTGACACTACCCGTGTAACGCAGGCGTTGGACTACATGTCTGATGGTACTATAATCTGGAAGTCTGGCATTGGGAAACTGCTGTGCATACAACCTTACCGATGCACGAGCAATGCGGTTGCACTCGTCATAAATCAGGACAATTTCGCCCAATTCCTCGTTCATAAACGCCAAAATTAGTATATATACTAAGATTGGCGGTAGCTTCTTCCTAACTTCTAAACTGGTAAGTTCTAAGTAAATGAAAGCACAAAGGAAAACGTTTCCTACAAACCTTATCAGCAGTTCTTGTTCTGAAATAAAACGCAGTTCCTTGACACATTCAATATCAGACTTTGATGTCCAATGCAGTAAAAAATACACTGAGACAAGGAGAAATAACATAAAGTGGCGAAACACTCATCTAATGGGAAAACTGTATGCACATCTAATTGACTTGCGTACGTGGCAAAGCGTTCGACTTCCCGTTACTGGTTCACAAAGTATTGGCATACCGACCGCGCATGTCTTTTTTGTAATCTGACGACGGAGCAGAAAGAACGACATTTGAAATCTATGGAAATATGTTTCGGACACAGCGACTTATATAGCTTTCCGCTTTTCTCGCATTTGGAGAGTCTGCTTCCATCTTCTGTTATGGGACAAAAACCTTTATGTACTATTTTTACCTCGCTGAACAAGATCTTAACTGATTTTTTTGCCCTATTTGCAAAGGGGGCGCGATAGTCCCCTCACCCCGCAAAAATGGGAGCGAGGGAATCCCTCGTGGTGTTTTTCTGGGCGCCATATGGGGTTTCCTATACAACTGCACAAGAAGTAAATCGCTAACTGCCATAGTTCGTAAGATATTGGCCTGATCACGAACTTTCCTTGTAACCTGTATAAAGTGTGTATATATATATATATATAAGAAAAAAAACGTATGCCAGAATAAAATGTCGTTCTTTCAGCTCTGTCAGAGGAACTGACAGAGCTGCACGACTTGTTATCCAACTCTCGAAAAGATACCAGGCTCAGATTATTCAAACTTATGCACCCACCACAAGTCATCCTGAAGAAGAAATTGAAGAATTTTATGAGGAAATTTGTCATCTAAATAACAAAGGTAAGCAGCACTTGAAAACAATTATGGGAAATTTCAATGCAAAAATAGGGCAACGGCAACAGAATGAAACTTCAGTAGGTAAATTCGGTCACGACAACAGAAACCAGCGTGGAAATACTCTCGTTGAGTTTGCAGAGGCAGAAGGGTTTTTCATCTTGAACTCCTTCTTCAAGAAAAAGCCACACAGGAAATGGACATGGAGACATCCAAATGGGACGACAAGTGAAATTGATTTTATTATGTGTAACAAAAAATTCGTCATAGAAGACTGCAGTGTGCTAAACAAGTTCAACACAGGTAGTGACCATAGATTGGTGAGATGTAAGATGCACCTCAACACTAAACTTGAACGTGGCAAGCTCATAAGACAAACAAAATCTATTGACATAACCAACCTTAAAAAACACCATAGTACCTTCAAGTTGGAACTGAAGAACAGGTTCTTTGCTTTAGAAGGCTTAACATCAGAAGAAGTGGACATCTCTGAAGTTAACAGAAAAGTAACCAAAGCTCTTATGGAAACAGCAACAAAATTAGCTGGGTCTAAGAACTATAACGAAGTGGATTTCTCCGTCATTTTTATCCGCGCCGGGGTTCGAACCCGGGTCCACTCATTCCAGAATAAGTTGCTCTACCAATTAAGCTACGCGGACATTTTATTCTGATCCCTATCTGCTTTTATGTCGTGTGCGTCCTTCTGGCAGGTACGTCACATCTCCTTGTACGTTACAGAACAAGTTGCATGTAAATAAATTATCAGGAAAAACGAAAATGTTGATGCAAAAAAGAAGAGAGATGAGGACAAATAAAGGAGATGTGACTTCCAAAGTGGAATATATAGAGCTATGCAAGACAGTAAGAAAAAGTATCACTGAAGACGTAAGAAAATTCAACTGTGAACTAGTGAGGAAAGCAATTGAAAACAACCAAAGCCTAAAGATAGCAAAAGGACTTCTCAGTAAGGGAAGAAAACAGATTATGGCACTGAGAAAAGGAGATGGTTCTGTAACAAGAAATAGAGGCGAAATTTTGACAAGAGTGAAAGATTTCTACTCCAAATTATATGAAAGGGATGATACATGCACTCCAGACATCATGAAAGATACCAGTACCAGAGTTCCTCCAGTCCTTCCAGCAGAAGTTGCACATGCAATCAAGAACATGAAGCGGGGTAAAGCTCCAGGAGAAGATGGAATTACTGTAGACATCATACAAGAAGCAAGTGGAGAAATCGAAACAGGACTCGCCCAAATTTTCACTCGATGCCTTAATGAAGGAAAGATTCCTGAGGATTGGAACACCGCTACAATGATCCTGCTACATAAGAAAGGTGACATTGAGAATCTCGGAAACTACAGACCTATCAGTTTCCTATCAGTAGTTTATAAAATCTTCACTAAAGTTCTTTCACACCGCTTGAAGGCAACACTGGACATGGCTCAATCCAGAGAACAAGCTGGATTCAGGAGTGGCTACAGCACAATAGATCATATCCACGTGCTGAGAGAACTAATTGAAAGAGCGAGGGAATATGAACTTCCACTGTGCATGGCTTTTATCGATTATGAAAAAGCCTTTGATTCGGTGAAACCATCAGCAGTTACAATGGCTCTGAAAACCTGCGGTATTGAAGATGCATACATTAATATTATTAATAACATCTATGAAAATGCAAGTGCAAAGATTCGGCTGTTTGAAAATACAACACACGTAAAAATTGGAAAGGGAGTGAGACAAGGTGACACCATATCTCCGAAGCTCTTTAATGCCACATTGGAGGGTGTTTTTCAGTCGCTGAGCTGGGAAAACAAGGGGATAAAGATTAATGGAGATTATCTAACCCACCTTCGTTTTGCTGATGACGTAGTCATTTTTGCAACTACCCCATCAGAGCTGCAGAGTATGATCCAGGAACTTGCTGACAAGAGTAAAGAAGTGGGATTAAAAATGAACTTTCAGAAGACAAAAGTGATGTTCAATGCTTTTACAAGAAATGAAGATTTATCGATTGATGGAGAAAAGCTGGAGATAACAGACACGTACGTTTATCTTGGACAGCAGATATCAAGTGAGGGTCACATTGATGAAGAAATTAATCGGCGTACGAAACTTGCCTGGAGAGCTTTTGGAAGAAACAGCATAATTTTCAAGAGCAATATGCCATTATGTCTTAAAAGAAAAGTGTTTGATCAATGCATCCTTCCAATGCTTACGTATGGTGCAGAGACGTGGACCTTAACTAAAAGAGACATACAAAGACTGCAGACAACTCAAAGTAGCATGGAGAGGTTGTAACGTACCAGAAGATGTGACGTACCTGCCAGAAGGACGCACACGACATAAAGGCAGATAGCAATTGGAATCAATGTCCGCGTAGCTTAATTGGTAGTGCAACTTATTCCGGAATGAGGGGACCCGGGTTCGAACCCCGGCGCGGATAAAAATGACGGAGAAATTTACTTCGTTATAAGGTGCATACTTGGTGTAACCAGGAGAGATAAGAAGAGGAACTCGTGGATCCGAAAAATGACAAGAGTGGAAGACATCGTGATCAGAGTTAAATCCCTGAAATGGCAATGGGCTGGACAGTACTGCCAGAAGGACAGATCATCGATGGACAGCCGAAATTTTAGATTGGATTCCAAGGGACAGGAAAAGACCCAGAAGAAGACCACATGGGAGATGGGTGGATGAAATTCGAAAGTATGCAGGTGTGACATGGAGGAGACTGGCACAAGACAGACCGTTGTGGAGGAAACTTGGGGAGACCTTCGTCCAGCAGTGGATTGATAATGGTTGACAATGATGATGCTGATCTGCATACTTTCGAATTTCATCCACCCATCTCCCATGTGGTCTTCTTCTGGGTCTTTTCCTGTCCCTTGGAATCCAATCTAAAATTTCAGCTGTCCATCGATGATCTGTCCTTCTGGCAGTATGTCCTGCCCATTGCCATTTCAGGGATTTAACTCTGATCATGATGTCTTCCACTCTTGTCATTTTTCGGATCCACGAGTTCCTCTTCTTATCTCTCCTGGTTACACCAAGCATGCACCTCTCCATGCTACTTTGAGTTGTCTGCAGCCTTTGTATGTCTCTTTTAGTTAAGGTCCACGTCTCCGCACCATACGTAAGCACTGGAAGGATGCATTGATCAAACACTTTTCTTTTAAGACATAATGGCATATTGCTCTTGAAAATTATGCTGTTTCTTCCAAAAGCTCTCCAGGCAAGTTTTGTACGCCGATTAATTTCTTCATCAATGTGACCCTCACTTGATATCTGCTGTCCAAGATAAACGTACGTGTCTGTTATCTCCAGCTTTTCTCCATCAATCGATAAATCTTCATTTCTTGTAAAAGCATTGAGCATCACTTTTGTCTTCTGAAAGTTCATTTTTAATCCCACTTCTTTACTCTTGTCAGCAAGTTCCTGGATCATACTCTGCAGCTCTGATGGGGTAGTTGCAAAAATGACTACGTCATCAGCAAAACGAAGGTGGGTTAGATAATCTCCATTAATCTTTATCCCCTTGTTTTCCCAGCTCAGTGACTGAAAAACACCCTCCAATGTGGCATTAAAGAGCTTCGGAGATATGGTGTCACCTTGTCTCACTCCCTTTCCAATTTTTACGTATGTTGTATTTTCAAACAGCCTAATCTTTGCACTTGCATTTTCATAGATGTTATTAATAATATTAATGTATGCATCTTCAATACCGCAGGTTTTCAGAGCCATTGTAACTGCTGATGGTTTCACCGAATCAAAGGCTTTTTCATAATCGATAAAAGCCATGCACAATGGAAGTTCATATTCCCTCGCTCTTTCAATTAGTTCTCTCAGCACGTGGATATGATCTATTGTGCTGTAGCCACTCCTGAATCCAGCTTGTTCTCTCGGTTGAGCCATGTCCAGTGTTACCTTCAAGCGGTGTGAAAGAACTTTAGTGAAGATTTTATAAACTACTGATAGGAGGCTGATAGGTCTGTAGTTTCCGAGATCCTCAATGTCACCTTTCTTATGTAGCAGGATCATTGTAGCGGTGTTCCAATCCTCAGGAATCTTTCCTTCATTAAGGCATCGAGTGAAAATTTGGGCGAGTACTGTTTCGATTTCTCCACTTGCTTCTTGTATGATGTCTACAGTAATTCCATCTTCTCCTGGAGCTTTTCCTCGCTTCATGTTCTTGATTGCATGTGCAACTTCTGCTGGAAGGACTGGAGGAACTCTGGTACTGGTATCTTTCATGATGTCTGGAGTGCATATATCATCCCTTTCATATAATTTGGAGTAGAAATCTTTCACTCTTGTCAAAATTTCGCCTCTATTTCTTGTTACAGAACCATCTTCTTTTCTCAGTGCCATAATCTGTTTTCTTCCCTTACTGAGATGTCCCTTTGCTATCTTTAGGTTATATATATATAAATATTCACGATTTGTTTAAAATGTGTACGCTGAGTCTGTTGAGTCGGAGTGTTTTAGTTTTCGGGAAACGCTTCTGGTAAACAAAAAAATACAGTATAACGGCGAATCCTCAATATATAGGGTATAACGTAGAAGTCTTTTCGTACTTCTACGGTAATTAAAAACATCACTATACGAAGAAATAGTTCCTAAAATTAAACCTTAAGGGCCAGAAGAAACGTGTAAACAACATAAGTCAAACTTATGGAAAGGAGGCTTTATTCAAGATGTAGCAAACACATCGTAGCATAGGATATTGCACTAAACTCTTCACACACCACACAACTCTTAACACAATGCTCTTTTCAAAACGCTCCTTTCAATAATCAGTTTACACGCTCCTCAAGCAACAGATTAGTCGTCGTTTTGATCTCTCGTTCTTATCAAAACTCAGGCATACGTCCCGTTCATTCAACCTCAATTGTGTTGCCAAACGTATTCGTTTGAGAGAAAAGATATTACGTTAAGAGTGAAGAATAACTGAGAATAAACTCAAGATTTACATAGGGAAAGAAACTAAAAAGGAAAGTTAATTTAGAATATACGTCACAAGGGGTTTCTGAGAATTACGAAATAGCTCTTTTAAAAGAGAGAGAGAGAGAGATGCAACATGGGTTTTTTTTTTTTTTTATTTTGGTTTGGTGGTTTAATGATGACCAAGAGCTATAAGCAGTCGACCGTCCCTAATTTAGGGCCACTCATTCCAGGGAATGGGGAGAGCGAGCATCGTACGACAAATACACCACCCCATGCCTTATCCAGACTCTATCTCTGGCGCATCTCAAACGAATGGTCAGAAACCAGCGCCTCTGACCACTCTTCCACTAAGGCGGCCAAACACGGTTTGCACGCAGTTTGTTATTTTGACGAACTTTGAGTGAAAAATGCATTTTAATTTAAAGTTATTAAACGATATGCAGAAGGTCTTCCAGCAATACAGAAAAAAAAATCCAATTTGCTTTTCACAGCAGTTCAAATGAATGAACTGCTGAAAGTACATGCCACTTTTTATTTAAAACAAAAATGAGATAACAGTCGGCTGAACCATGAAATTCGCTAAGGTAAAAATTATTTCAGATAAAACTTCCGTAAATGCATGAATTGTCAATGTAATTACACTACTGCTACTAGATTGAAATATGTACACCTCTGGGTTCATAAATAAACATTGCGTAGGGTTTTTTTTCATAATACAGCGTTACGATATAAAAATGCCTGTAAGTTCTTTCTTTGCCTAGAAATACTTTTGGAAACTTTGCTGTATATTTAACTCTTAAATCTTCATGAGACGTTTATTGAAATAATGATGTCAATAAAAGCATACCCACACACAAAACACTAAGTATGGTTCTACTGTTTCTTTGATGAGTAGCTTAAAAAATAATGATCAAAAGTTGCAGATCATCTTAAGGCATTACACACAAAAAAAATGTAAATTAGCAGTTTATTGAATCGTCATCACAAAGCAACATCATTAGTTTGTGACGTGCGTGCCCTGCAGGACGCACATGAGATGAAGGCAGATAGCTGTGAAAGTATTTGCCAGTGTAGTATAGTGGATAGCACTCTGAGCTCTGGAGCCGAGAGTTGCGGGTTCGAACCTCGCCCCTGGCATTAAAATGATGGAGAAATTTACTTTGTCATATTGGCGCCCGAACTTCAAGGATGACTTGGCTGTTAGGTTTCTCGCTATGGTGGGATGTTCTTTTCACACCACGAGATAGGAAAAATGAAAATCCCTTCTTCAGTGCTTCGAAAAAAAAATGGTGTGATGTTACGAATTCCAATTACTGCATAAACCGAAAAAAAAAGAAAAACGAAAAAAAAAAATGGGGTGATTATACTGTACGAATATTAATTACTGAAGAACATTAATGCATAATCCGAATTAGTCGAACTCGGTGTCTAGCAACCACTTAGTTGAGAGATCAGTGTTTCCCCATGAATTCCTACCGTTTCTGTCAACCCAATCTAATGTAGATATAAAGTCGCATAGGAGAAGCAACAAGACTTTAATGGATTTCATGCTATCCATCTTTTTTCATTTTTTTATCAAGCTGTCAGGAAAATCATAGCCGAGTGTCCTAATGAAAAATCTTGTTGGAACATGTTTCCAGTGGTCAAATCTAACAGGTAGGAAGAAGCGATGTGTCATGCAATTGCTAATTCTCTGCTCAAAATCAGACTATTCCGTGCAGCGATCAACGCAAGAGGATCATCGGAATTAAGCAATCACCCAGGCATTCTAGAATTTTTTATTTTTTTTATGAAATAAAATTCTATACTATTTATTTCACTTAACAGTTTACTGAACATATCTTAGCAAGAAAAAGAATCCCAAATATGCGCGAAATCACTTTTAAAGGGCGACGGCCAGGGAAAATTTCGGCTTAATGAATTGCCTCTGCCGCCCTTCATTAAAGCATATTGTACACTGAGTTAGCTTTGCATTTGGAAAACTCCCCGTTTTACATATTCGGAGTGATAACGAAGAACCACGTGATGCCAACGTCACGTGCGGCGACTATCATTGTGCACACTTTGTGATGTACTACAGAGGTGAAAAGATGTGTCAAGATGACAAATCTACAGCGAGATATTCTGCCCGCGTAGCTCAGTTGGGAGAGCGACTTACTCCAGAGTGAGGGGACATGGGTTCGAAGCGGACAAACTTGTGTTTTCACACTGGCGCCTGAACGTAGAAATGGATCTATTGGCCGTTGGGTTCTTCGAAAAAATGTGTGATGTTTGTTCCATACATTGTTGGGAATTAATGAATAATTCCTACTTCGCTTTAAAGACAAAAATAAAAAAAATTAAGAGGGAGATGATGTGAAGTACTTCAGAGGTGAAAACATGTGCCAAGACGACAAATCTACAGCGAGACACGTCTTTCAGCGTAGCTGAGTTGGGACTTACTCCGGAGTGAGGGGACATTGATTTCGATTCGCAGACAAACTTATGTTTTCACAACTCATGCTCTGTATGTAATCAGTAAACGTTTGTCAGAAATATCTGGAAACGCGGCGACGTAAGCCAATTTGACCATGGCTTGATAATCGGGGGTCAGTAGGCAGGTGCCAGTATTTCGGAAACAGCCGCACTTCTTGACTGCTCTCGCACTACTGTATCAAGAGTGTACCAGGACTGGATTAATAATGCACAGACATCCAGCAGAAGGACTCACATTGGTCAGCCACACTTGTTGGTTGCTCCCGTACTACTGTGTCAAGGGTGTACCAGGATTGGATTAACCATACATAGACATCCAGCAGAAGGTCTCACATTGGTCAGCCACACTTGTTGGCTGCTCCCGTACTACTGTATCAAGGGTGTACCAGGACAGGATTAAACATGCACAGACATCCAGCAGAAGGACTCACATTGGTCAGCCACACTTGTTGGCTGCTTCCGTACTACTGTATCAAGGGTGCACCAGGACTGTATTAACCATGCACAGACATCCAGCAGAAGGGCTCACATTGGTCAGCCACACTTGTTGGCTGCTCACGTACCGCTGTAACAAGGGTGTAGCAGGACTGGATTAGCCATGCACAGACATCCAGCAGAAGGGCTCACATCGGTCAGCGACACTTGTTGACTGCTCCCGTTCTATTGTATCAAGGGATTACCAGGACTGCATTAACCATGCACAGACATCCAGCAGAAGGGCTCACACTGGTCAGCCACACCTTTTGGCTGCTCCCGTAATACTGTATTAAGGGTGTACCAGGACTGGATTAACCATGCACAGACATCCAGCAGAAGGTTTCACATTGGTCAGCCACACTTGTTGGCTGCTCCCGTACTACTGTATCAATGGTGTACCAGGACTGGATTAACCATTCACAGACATCCAGCAGAAGGGTTCACATTGGTCAGCGACACTTGTTGACTGCTCCCGTTCTACTGTATCAAGGGTGTACCAGGATTGGATTAAGCATGCACAGACATCCAGCACAAGGTCTCACATTGGCCAGCTACACTTGTTGACTGCTCCCGTTCTACTGTATCAAGGGTGTACCAGGACTGGATTAACCATGCACAGACATCCAGCACAAGGTCTCACATTGGCCAGCTACACTTGTTGACTGCTCCCGTTCTACTGTATCAAGGGTGTACCAGGACTGGATTAACCATGCACAGACATCCAGCACAAGGTCTCACATTGGCCAGCTACACTTGTTGACTGCTCCCGTTCTACTGTATCAAGGGTGTACCAGGACTGGATTAACCATGCACAGACATCCAGCACAAGGTCTCACATTGGCCAGCTACACTTGTTGACTGCTCCCGTACTACTGTGTCAAGGGTGTACCAGGATTGGATTAACCATACATAGACATCCAGCAGAAGGTCTCACATTGGTCAGCCACACTTGTTGGCTGCTCCTGTACTACTGTATCAAGGGTGTACCAGGACAGGATTAAACATGCACAGACATCCAGCAGAAGGACTCACATTGGTCAGCCACACTTGTTGGCTGCTTCCGTACTACTGTATCAAGGGTGCACCAGGACTGTATTAACCATGCACAGACATCCAGCAGAAGGGCTCACATTGGTCAGCCACACTTGTTGGCTGCTCACGTACCGCTGTAACAAGGGTGTAGCAGGACTGGATTAGCCATGCACAGACATCCAGCAGAAGGGCTCACATCGGTCAGCGACACTTGTTGACTGCTCCCGTTCTATTGTATCAAGGGATTACCAGGACTGCATTAACCATGCACAGACATCCAGCAGAAGGGCTCACACTGGTCAGCCACACCTTTTGGCTGCTCCCGTAATACTGTATTAAGGGTGTACCAGGACTGGATTAACCATGCACAGACATCCAGCAGAAGGTTTCACATTGGTCAGCCACACTTGTTGGCTGCTCCCGTACTACTGTATCAATGGTGTACCAGGACTGGATTAACCATTCACAGACATCCAGCAGAAGGGTTCACATTGGTCAGCGACACTTGTTGACTGCTCCCGTTCTACTGTATCAAGGGTGTACCAGGATTTGGATTAAGCATGCACAGACATCCAGCACAAGGTCTCACATTGGCCAGCTACACTTATTGACTGCTCCCGTTCTACTGTATCAAGGGTGTACCAGGACTGGATTAACCATGCACAGACATCCAGCACAAGGTCTCACATTGGCCAGCTACACTTATTGACTGCTCCCGTTCTACTGTATCAAGGGTGTACCAGGACTGGATTAACCATGCACAGACATCCAGCACAAGGTCTCACATTGGCCAGCTACACTTGTTGACTGCTCCCGTTCTACTGTATCAAGGGTGTACCAGGACTGGATTAACCATGCACAGACATCCAGCACAAGGTCTCACATTGGCCAGCTACACTTGTTGACTGCTCCCGTTCTACTGTATCAAGGGTGTACCAGGACTGGATTAACCATGCACAGACATCCAGCACAAGGTCTCACATTGGCCAGCTACACTTTTTGACTGCTCCCGTTCTACTGTATCAAGGGTGTACTAGGATTGGATTAAGCATGCACAGCTTTAATGTTCAAAATGCTGATAGGTTTAAAGATAATTATGACAGAAACGTTGAAATGCTGTAAAAATTCAATGAAAGTTTGATTTAAAATTAAAGGGGCGCCAAAGCCAGCTACCGTTTGACGTCAAGTCGTATGTATTGACATCACGACCCCGTTTTAAATTGTAAAACAGTTACGGATCTTAAATTACTTTTCGTTCCCTTAATTGCTTTCCCGTTCCTTTAATCTTGTTTTTTTTTTGTTGTTGTTGAAAGGTTAACGACCACTGTGAGCAACTCACTCGATTATAAGCGGGAGAGAGCCAGTGCCGTAAGATAAACACAACATTCATGCCTCACGGGATTCGAACCCGGGCTCTTTCTCACACGAATAGTCATAAGCCAGCGCTTAGACCACTGCACTACCAGGGCGGCAATCTTATGTTCAAAAATTATTTTATAGATTCAACTTTCGGAGAGCGGGCATGACTGCTAGTCCCACATAAATTAACGGTAATGGCGCAAAGCTAAGGAGCAATTATAATTGCTCCTTCGCTTTACGCCATTTCGGCTTCTTATGAAAGGTTTCATAGGAACGCTCTACTTTCGGAAAGCGGAGGAAAGCTGTATGTTTATAACGTTTTTGGTTTTTACTCTTTGAACTTCGTAGCTACTCCATTAAGCCCCCCACTCATATTTACCGACCAATCGTCGGCTTGCCTTCGCATTTAAATTTTGTAAAGGTGAGAGCACGTGCCTCTCCATGGCTCTCCCCCTCTCACGCTATGCCTGCGATTGTACGCTACTTTTACAGTCAGTAACGTTCCTTTGATGCTTTTTAATGAGAAGCGAATTTACAAATACTGGATAACAGGAACTGTCTGTCATCGCAATTCACTACACTAAAACCAAACAGAATAACATGGGCAGCTGTTCGTCGCACCGGTGGCGCAGTGGTCTAAGCATCGGCTTATGACCATTCCTCCCAGATGAGTCCGGGTTCGAATTCCGGAGAGGCCTACATTGTGTTAGTCTTATGGCACTGGCTTCCTCTCTTCCCTCACTACAAAAGATTGCATGTGTGTGGCGTGGAAATGACAATCTAACGGTGCATCGAGACAATTGCAATTTGAGATATTTGATGCAACTATTCAATGTAGAAACACAACTTCAACCGGCAGCTTTTGACCTTATAGGGTGGTGGACCAGGAGAGTGGAAGTTTTTAGACATCTCTGAACCCTGTTTCCATAGGTTTCGCTGCCCTGTTACCCACCTTTTCCCACAGTACTTCTTCTTACCCTCCAAAAATGTTATCAGATTCATATTCAGACCTTGTACACAACAAGTTTAAGTGACAACATTATTCTGTAGGCGTTTCGAAACAAACGCTAACTTATAAAACCTTTATTTCTTACCTAACGCAAAAATTTAAAAAATTCCCTTAGTGGAAATACTCTACATGATAACCATTTTTCAGCGTAATTTTTGAGATCAGGATATCGAAGTCCCCACGCAACCATTCGTGGCGCAGTGGTCTAAGCTCTGGCTTATGACCATTCGTCCGAGAAGGGTCCGGGTTCGAATTCAGGTGAGGCATGGATTTTTCTTTTTTGGAGGTTTAACGACAAGCGTGAGCAACTCAATGGACTATAAGCATAGCTCGTTCCTAATTTAGGGTCACTGGTTCCAGGGAAGAGAGCCAGTGTCGTAAGACAAGCACAACATCCATGCCTCACCGGGTTTCGAACCTGGACCCCTTTCAGAGGCCCTCGCTTAGACCACTGCGCCACCGGGGCGGCTGAGGCATGGATATTGTGCTTGTCTTACGGCACTGGCTCTGTCCTTTCCCTGGAACCAGTGACCCTAAATTAGGGACGGGCGACTGCTTATAGCCCATTAAGTTGCTCACAACAGTAGTCGTTAAACCTTCAATCACAAAAAAAAAAAAAAAAAGATATCGAAATTAGTAAGAAACGGGGAAGAGGGTGGAAGGTATCAAACGGTAAAATGTTGGCCGTCACGATGGCGTAGTGGTCTAAGAGTTATTTTTTTACCATTCGCCCGAGATTTGGAACCCGGTGAGGCATGGATGTAGGTTTGTCTTACGGAACTGGCTCTTTTAATTTAGAGTCACTGAGCCTAAATTAAGGACGGGCGACTGCTTATCGCCCATTGAGTTGCTCGTGGTGATCGTTAAACCCCTAAACGAACAAAAACTGTTGTTGTAGATCTGTGTCACTTAAAATGCACATTGTGTGCAGTGTTCTTAAAAGTGCATAGTATCATTCATAAACAAACATGAAACGGATATTAGAATTATAAGATTTCTCAAGCAGAAATAGCTACTTATGCTCATTGTCGGCGTAAATCTGAATAAGAATTATAAAAAAAACCACAAAGCGAACATAAATTGTTGAAGATGGTAGTGTAATATGAAAGCTTCAGGCTGTGCCTTTAGCATGAAAAATAAAAATCACCTCTTTGACATATTTTGGAAGATTCCATTGGAAGCAAAATGATGATTAACGCAATAAATGTTTCTTCCCCATGACTCACTCCCCAGTTTGTTTCATAATTCTGTTCCTGAGTTTCTGAAGTCATAACCTTACGTAAAAAAAATTGAATAGCGTTTCCTTGGCCTTTGGTTCATCACGTGGGTTGTGCTTAAATAAGCAACACTGAGCAACTTCCGCTCGCATTGTCACCGACGAAAAACAACGGATTCGAAAACCGTGTTGACCAACAGTATTTTTTACCTCTTTTTTTAATTTTTTTTTATATGTGAGAAACGCCCGAGTATCATTGGAACAGCGATGATTCCACGCAAAAACCATTTCCAAGTTCATAAGCCACGGCGAGCAAGCCATTAGGACTCACAGCTGGATTCGCCAAAGAGCTTACGTGGGGTGGAACTGCTTTTTCCTCGTGCCTCACGTTGCATTGAAAAGTGTTACTAAAGAATTGCGGGCGAAGCCACGATTCCGAGCTATTCCTAAGAGGAAGTGCTCGCATTGGGTGCGGTTACTTTCGCTCGCTTGAGGGCCATTGTTCCGTAATAACGGGGAATTCAGCCTCCAAGTCCAAGGAGAAATTACACCTTTATAAAAAGTAAAAGTGACTTGTCACTCTAAGAATCGTGCTTTAGAAATGCAATGAATGCGAAATTTCTTAACTCGTACAATTTTCTCTTTATTACGAATTGATCATGAAAGCGGATGTCTCATAATCACGAAAAACAATTTAATATGGTTGGCATTTTTTTTTATTTGACTCCAATCTTCTGCTTTCCTTTAGCAAGCAATTAGCGAATTAGTTTTAATGAATGAAATACGGGATTACACTAATGTACAATACACATTTGGAACTTGTGAATCTGTTTATTGGTGTAAATTGACATGAATGTTAAGTCAGATACTATCCGAAAACTTGAAAATTGCGTCGTCTTGGAGCGGGAATCGAATCCGCGTCTCCCGGATAGCGCCCGAATATGCTAACCACTACACCACCCAGAACGACCAAGTTTTGAATTTCCGATTAATTTGATTATAACCATCACAGGATTCGCTAGTCGAAACAATCGGCATTCCACGTTTTCGAAATTAGTTTTAATTGGCGGGAAAACTTAGCTGGACTTTTCCTGATAAGAGCTTGCAACTGTTTCCTGCACATTGTCAGATAAGATAAAAAATCATCCAGCACTCTCTCAAAGAATAGTAACCAATGTAAAATGTGTATGTTTTACCAATTACAAAAATAAAATCTTCACGAATTTCTAAACATCCTATTCACCTTTATAAGACATTGATAATGGTACTTTAGTTCCATTCTGCTCAGCTTACTTTTATACGAGACAGGCTTTTCATCGGTACTAGCAATGAAAAGGGAATTTCAGGTTTGATTCTAAACAGCATAAAACCGAATATGAAAATGCCAGCCAAAATGCGTAAGTTTGTTTATCACATTAAGTGAACAATGTTCCTTTTAGTTATTTCTGTCTCCAGTTCTCATTTCCGCAATCTTTCTCATATCGCAAATACAAATACATATACATGTATAATAGTTGTGTGGTAAGTCTTTTATTATAATAAAAGACTGTTGTTGGCAAGTCTTTGTTGTTGTTAAGTCTTGTTGTTGGTAAGTCTTTTATTATAATAAAAGACTTACCATAAAACTATTCGCTACTACTTGGTGCTAATTAGGCCTAACTGTATGGTTTACGTATTAATGCAACTCTACAATTAGTCTCAACCATGTCGTTGCGTTTGCATCAGAATTACAGTATACATACGTGATGATGTCAGAATTGATAGATTCGTATATAAATGAAAGCTAAAATAATATATATTTTGTATTTGCGATATATCGTATTTGAATTCTATCTGTGTAGCTGAAGAGGACATTAGTATAGTCGCTAACATTACTACAGCTAGTTTATATTTGTTTAATATTTTTTTGTTTAATGAGAAAATTACGCAAGCCCAATATGTTTAAGAAAGTACTGTACCTGCCGGGGAATACAGATAGAGTTCAAATACGAGGTAAGTTCAAAAAGCATCCGGAAACTCTTTTTATACAGAAAGCAATCACATTACCGTTATTTCGAAGTAGTTTATAAGGCTGTCTGAAGCATTCCATAAAGCTGTCTGAATGATTCCTGGAATAGATTCTTTGAAACCACTTTCAGCAGAGTTGTCATGCTTTCGAAATAGTTTTCTTGGGCAGCTACCCACTTTTGCCAACGTCCATAAGGCTGTCTGAAGCATTCCTGGAATAGATTCTTTGAAACCACTTTCAGCACCGTTGTCACGTTTTTGAAATAGTTTTCTTGGGCAGCTACCCACTATTGCCAACGTCCATAAGGCTGTCTGAAGCATTCCTGGAACAGATCCTTTGAAACCACTTTCAGCACCGTTGTCACGTTTTCGATAAATAGTTTTCTTGGGCAGCTACCCACTTTTGCCAACGTCTATAAGGCTGTCTGAAGCATTCCTGGAATAGATTCTTTGAAAACATTTTCAGCACCGTTGTCACGTTTTTGAAATAGTTTTCTTGGACAGCTACCCACTTTTGCCTACGTCCATAAGGCTGTCTGAAGCATTCCTGGAATAGATTCTATGAAACCACTTTCTGCGATTTTGTCGCGTTTTCAGTGATGTCCTCAGCACTGGCGAATCGTTGTCCTTTGAGGGCAGATTTCAACCGCTGAAACAAGTAAAAATCAGGTGGAGTCAAATCAAGATAATATGGTGGATGTTCAAGTGACGTCACATTGTTCTTTGAGAATTACTGTTGACTATTAAGAATCGATCGGCAGGCGCATTGTTATGAAGAAGAAACTACCTGTTTGTTGCCCATTTTCCCAGGTTTTCCCCTTGGATTGCATTCCTTATGCGAAGGAGGATATCAACATACATTTCTTTTTTCACCATCCTCCTTTTTGTAATAAATTTATAGTGGACAAGGTTCTGAAAGGCAAAGTAGACTTACAGCATTTTTTTCTTTACTCTAGTCCAAACGGAGTTTCTGTTTTCGTAATGATGATGGTGTTGATTTCCATCCACAGGATTGACATTTTGTCTGTGGATCGTACAAAAATACCATACAATGTCTCGTCTTCTGTTATCATGTTGCTTAAAAAAATGTCGTCTTGTTCAGCCGTAGTGATTATATCTCCTGAATCGGTAATTCATGTTTCTTGTTGTTCGGGAGTCAATATTTTTGTACCTAAGTGTTGTCAAACGTAATGCACGTTCATATTATTGCGGAGAATGCTGTGAATACTTCCAACTGATATTTCTACCTCTGACGCTATTTTCTTAACAGTTTTTCTTCTGACAAGCCGGACAATATTGCCTACACGCTCAATCTTTTCAGAAGTTGAAGAGGTACACTGGCGCTCGCTATGCGGATCATAATCGACAAGCGTTTCTGCCATCACGGATCGCTTATGCCACGCTTAAATTTGAGATTTCATTTATCACTTCATCGCATGCTTACTGAAGCATGGATTATGTCTCTGATGGTGATGTTTGAAGCAAAATATTAAACGGATGTTTGCACGTGGCTCAGTTGCCGACATTTTCAACTACAACACTGCTAAACTCACGGTAAACAAAGAACTACTGGTGCTCCGCACAAATAAGAAATGGGATGGCGTTCCTTCCCGTCAGACAAAGTCATGTGTGCAGATATCTTCTGAAACCGGAAACTCTCCCGCACGATTGTTCATTCTTACAGTGGGGACGATTTCCGGAACTTTTTGAACCTGCTTTGTGTACCTTTTTGATAGAGTGCGGAGGCCAGTCTTTTGACCTGAATCATAACATTCGTCTACCTGGAAAGCTTCCGACATCCGTCAAATCTCATGGGCAGTGAGATTCCATTTTTCATGGAGAACGGTCTTAAATTCTGCAAAAACTTTCATCAAAGGAAACCCACTTTGCTAAGATTGTCAAATAACGAACACAGATCTGAATGTAAATGACTGTATACCCTCAAACGTCACGTAATCCTAGTGACTTGAGTCGGATCGGCGACCATGCTCCATTCAAATCCAACCTTGCGGACTCTGGCTGCCAGATTTAATTTTAGCCTGTTCAAAAGTTCAAATAACGTAAACTATTATGACGCAGAAGTCTTGTCTTACTTCTACGTTAATTTAAAACATCACTATACGAAGAAATAGTTCCTAAAATTAAACCTTAACGGCCAGGCGAAACATGTAAACAACAGAAGTCAAACTTACGGAAAAGAGGCTTTATTCAGGATGTAGCAAACACATCGTAGCATAGCAGATTGCACTAAACTCTCCACACACCACACAACTCTTAACACAACGCTCTTTTCACAACGCTCCTTTCAATAATCAGTTTACAACCCAACGCTCCTTAGCCGCCCCGGTGGCGCAGTGGTCTAAGCGATGGCTTCTGATCATTCGCACGGAAGGGGTCCGGGTTCGAATCCCGGTGAGGCATGGATGTTGCGTTTGTCTTACGGCACTGGCTCTCTCCCTTCCCTGGAACCAGTGACTCTAAATTAGGGACGGGCGACTGCTTATAGCCCATTGAGTTGCTCACGGTGGTCGTTAAACCTCCAATTATAAAAAAAAAAAAACCGCTCCTTAAGCAACAATTTAGTCCTCGCTTTTATCTGTTGTTCTTATCAATATCAGGCATACGTCACGTGCATTCAACCTCAGTTGTGTTGCCAAACATATTCGTTTGAGAGAAAAGATATTACGTTAAGAGTGGAGAATAACAGAATAAACTCAAGATTTACATAGGGAAAGAAACTAAAAAGGAAAGTTAATTTAGAATATACATCACACTATCATCTGTTTCCTGAACTTTTCATGATACAGCGTTCAAGTGCGGAAAGTCATCACGTGGATAGACTTGAAGCGGGACGTTGTATCACTATCACGATCAGGAAACAGAGAGTTCCAGCACGCAGTGGAAACACCAGGACGATTAAGGTCCGAACATATATGAGAAAGATTATCAGACTCTTCTTTGACCACAGGGAAACGCTAAAACACCCCTCATACGCTAAAACACGCATCACACGTTCTTTGCCTGACGCCTTGAGACTGTCCCGTGTTTAGTGGGTTGAGAAATGTGCTTCGATTTAGAAGATTCCAGTCAGACGGTATGTGAACGGGCCGACAGACAGTGGTTCCGACTGACTGTATCTTAGCGTATTTTTTGATAACGCCAGTAGTAGACTAGTGCCTCAATAGCACACGTGCTTGAACAATTATTATGATTACAATTAAATTGAAAAATAATTTCCAGTTACTTTAACTTTGGCTCGTTTTATATTGATCAACTCTGATAGTTATTACAAGTTTTTCATGCCAAATCCACCTCAGGTTTTAATTAGAAAAGTTCAGAGTCCATCAAATTCTCAAATGAAGAGGTATTTTTTGCTGTTTCGCTGCTACCAGTTACAGCGTAAAAGCCATTTGCTGGTGGCGGCAATCGAACGCGCCTCCTTCTGCTCCCTGAGACGAATGCTTTCTCAATTAAGCTACACCGACAAAGTTTGTGGCTCAACTTTGCCGTCTTGACAAGTGCGTCACATTAATCCCCCTGTTTGGGAAAGGACTGAGACGGAATCTTAAGTTTCCGGGTAAGCTAGCAAACATTTTTTTCGAAGAACCTAACGGCCAAGAGATTCATTTTAAGTTCGGGCACCAATATAGCGTAAAATGCCGCCCCGGTGGCGCAGTGGTCTAAGCGATGGCTTCTGATCATTCGTCCAAGATGGGTCCGGGTTCGAATCCCGGTGAGGCAGGGATGTTGTGTTTCTCTTACGGCGCTGTCTCTCTCCCTTCCCTGGAACCAGCAGCCCTAAATTGTGGATGGGCGACTGCTTATAGCCCATTGAGTTGCTCACGGTGGTCGTTAAACCTCCAGTGAAAAAAACCCCGTAAAATCCATTTGCCGGTGATAAAATCGAACCCGCAATCCTCTGCTCCGGAGCCGAATGCTTTCTCAATTAAGTTGCACCGATAAGTGCTTATCACTGATACTTGCCGTCTAGACATGTACGACACCTCTGTAGTATGTCACAGAGCTTACATAACTTTTACGTTATATCTGATATTTACAATCGTTGAGTTTTGGATATTTATCTAGTTTTCACATTTTCAATAAAATTATGTGAAAAAACGGAAATGCGATTTTTGAAAGATAATAATACTTTCCTGTAACGTAGGCATGGAAAAGTAAAAAACTGCGTGCTACTTGAGTGTGTGGAGGAGGGGAACTTTTGAAGTCCAACGGGCGTAATTTAAAGTCTTTCACCACCAGATAAGAAAAGCTTCCTACGGCTCTAATGGGGAGTCATAACCCCCAACCTTAGCCCCAAACTGACTTCACAACTCAACTCAAAAAAGCCTGGAGAATGCATGCTTGGTGTAAGCAAGAAAAATAGAAAAAGGAACTCAATAATTAGGAAAATAACAAGACTGACAGCACTTGTCAGTGACCCGGAAGAGAATTTCTCAAGAGAAAAAGAGCTGTGGAAGAGAAGTTGGGAAGACCTTCATCCAGAAGTGGACTGAGAATGGTAAATCGTAATGATGACGATAGATAATTTCTACACATTTTCTTACTTTTACCAACCGCGAGGTTCTTCATGAACAAAACCACCTCCATTGGCTAGGGGATATTACAGCGGACTGAGAATGGTTGATTATAATGATGATGATAGACAATTTCTTAGACTTATATTGAAGTGGAGTGAAAATAGTTGATCCTAATGATGATGATACACAACTTTTTTAGACATTTTCTTTACTTTCACCAACCACGAAGTCCTTATAGTGGACTGAGAATGGTTGATCATAATGATAATGAGAGACAATTTCTAGACATATTGTTACTTTCACCAACCGCAAGATTCTTCATGAACGAAACCACCACCGTTGTCATGGGGATATTATAGTGGACTGAGAATTGTTGATCATATTGATAAAGATAGACAATTTCTTTAGATACATTCTTTAATTTCACCAACCGCGAGGTTCTTCATGAACAAAACCACCTCCGTTGACGAGAGGATATTGTACTGGACTGAGAATGGTTGATCATAATGATAATGATATACAGTTGCTAGACATTTTCTTACTTTCACCACTCGCGAGGTTCTTTATGAATGAAACCATTATGACCAACCATTCTCAGTCCACTAAACTGAGAATGGTTGATCATAATGATGATGATAGACAATTTCTCAGACTTATATTAAAGTGGACTGAGAATGGTTGATCATAATGATGATGATAGACAATTTCTCAGACTTATATTAAAGTGGACTGAGAATGGTTGATCATAATGATGATGATAGACAATTTCTCAGACTTATATTAAAGTGGACTGAGAATGGTTGATCATAATGATGAAGATAGACAATTTCTTTAGATACATTATTTAATTTCACCAACCTCGAGGTTCTTCATGAACAAAACCACCTCCGTTGACGAGAGGATATTGTACTGGACTGAGAATGGTTGATCATAATGATAATGATATACAGTTGCTAGACATTTTCTTACTTTCACCAACCGCGAGGTTCTTTATGAATGAAACCATTATGACCAACCATTCTCAGTCCACTGAACTGAGAATGGTTGATCATAATGATGATGATGATAGACAATTTCTCAGACTTATATTAAAGTGGACTGAGAATGGTTGATCATAATGATGATGATAGACAATTTCTAGACATTTTCTTACTTTCACCAACCGCGAGGTACTTCATGAATAAAACCATTATGACCAACCATTCTCAGTCCACTATAATATAGTGGACTGAGAATGGTTGATCATAATGACGATGATAGACAATTTCTTAGACTTATATTAAAGTGGACTGAGAATGGTTGATCATAATGTTGATGATAGACAATTTCTTAGACTTCTATTAAAGTGGACTGAGAACGGTTGATCATAATGATGATGATAGACAATTTCTTAGACTTATATTAAAGTGGACTGAGAATGGTTGATCATAATGATGATGATAGACAATTTCTAGACATTTTCTTACTTTCACCAACCGCGTGGTTCTTCATGAACGAAACCACCACCTTTGGCAAAGGACTGAGAATGGTTGATCATAATGATGATGATAGAAAATTTCTTAGACTTATATTGAAGTGGACAGAAAATGGTTGATCATAATGATGATGATAGACAATTTCTAAACATTTTCTTGCTTTCACCAATCGCGTGGTTCTTCATGAACGAAACCACCTCCGTTCGCAAGGGGATCTTATAATTTCTAAAGAACTGAACGCTGCAGGACACGTACAGAGGGAGGTCGGTTCTTTCTGCTACTGGTTGATAAAATTTTAACAGCACGCCTTCCCTTGCTATTGCCACACAATCCGAGCTTTAAAGTATCACTTACAGCACTAAGTTTTTCCCCATTAATATCTTGTAATTTACTAATACGCCCCCTGAAATCATTTCATTTACGAAGTTTTCAAAGTGCATTCCGATCGAATGAGAGCCTGAATTATTAAATGCCTCAGTGATTTTCTATTCTCTGATGATTGTATCGTGCCGACGACACACCCTGCTTCTTTGGCACGCGCCAGGAATCTCCTTCAAAGCAAAAGGCAACACCCCCACCTGCACGCGATCTTGTCACTTTTGACGTTAATAGACCTGAGTCACGACGGTCTCTCTCTCGCTCCTCAGTCACCTTTCCGTTGAACAACCCTCCACAGCGGATGTCCGCCTCTGTTTTTGTCCTCGTCTT
This sequence comes from Macrothele yani, assembly GCA_039090855.1. NCBI lineage: Eukaryota > Metazoa > Arthropoda > Arachnida > Araneae > Macrothelidae > Macrothele > Macrothele yani. The sequence continues at coordinate 50,709,380 of CM077004.1, forward strand.
GGAAATGTAAGTCATTCCTCAGAGGATGCGTTGCAGCGACTCCTGCATTCAGATAACGCTCTGAGTTACGACGACGATAAAAATCGCACAACAACTGCAGCGGAAATACAGACTTTGAGTACCGTAGAAAAGCCACCAAGCATTTTTTGTGCATTGATATTATTCATCATTCATCTGCATGCTATTCAGTATATAAAAAATTAAGTAATTCGATTAACTAATGGTAAACTCCGAGCTCATGTTTCCCAGTATTTCATATTACACCACGATGCATCATCACCGAAATTATTTCATTGCAGGGACGTCGTTAGACTTCGAAATTAGGGTGGGCGGCTGGTGGGTGAGTACTATTTTTCCTGGGGTAAGCTTAATAGCAACTATGTTTGCGAAACACTGAAAGAAATAATTTTAATTCATTTAACGACCTGCAACAAAGAAATTCGGCACAGTCCCTCCGCTCACCCAGGGAACACACACACACACACAGTGAAAACACAAGTTTGTCCGCGCTCCCTCACTCCGGAGTAAGTTGCTCTCCTAACTAAGCTACACGGACGGAATATATCGCTGCAGATTTGTCGTCTCAACACGTGATTTATCTCTGCTGTAGTACGTCACATCATCTCCCTCTAATTTTTTCTTTCTTTCTGAAGGGAACGAATTTTAATTAATTCTGGACGATGTGCAGCAGAGCTGAGTTCAGGCTCAATTTTAAGAGCCCCAGCCCGTCCGAGCCCGAAGTATGTCAACCCGAGCCCGCCCGAGCCCGAAGTATGTCAACCCGAGCCCGCCCGAGCCCGAAGTATGTCAACCCGAGCCCGCCCGAGCCCGAATTTTATATTGCAAGATAGAGCCCGGACTCGAACAAGCCCGAAAACTATGATTAACCTGTTTAGGCATTAAAAAAATCCAGACTTCCACTCTTTCCTACCCGTGCAATTAACCGATGTCTTTCTCAACTGCAGAGTGAGAAAGGGATGTCTATCTATTTCTATAGTTTCTTTGACCATTCATTTCTTCCTGAAATGTTTCTGGGGGAAGGGGGATATCAGGAAAAATCGAGAAGCACAACAATCTACGTCGTACGTTGCTCAATAAAATTAGCAGGGAGCTGCCCCTTTGAGGTAGGGAGCAAAATTTCGTCAGCTTGCTATCTACTGTCTATAGTTCTTAAAGAAACTTTTCCTTCGCCGAAATCTTGTATTTCATGGTCTATTGAATTTTTTTACGCAAGCCCGGAATGGATAGCCCTGCCAAATTCCTACTCTCCATCTAGACCCAGTTGCCGAAGAATTCTCTTTAACAACTCGAAAGTGTAAAAAAGTCTGGTGTACTAAATCATGTAAAATCACATTAAAAGAAAAAGGAAGAAAATTCTCTCCTTCTCTCAGAGCCCGAGCCCGCCCGAGCCCGAACCGGGCTAGGACTCTACTTCGGGCTTTCGGGCTTAGGCGGCCTGCCTCAGCACTGATGTGTAGAGCAAACATCACACATTTTTCGAAGAGCCTAACGGCCAGTACATCCACTTTTACGTTCGGGCGCCAATGTGAAAACAGAAGTTTGTTCGCGCCTCCTTACTCCGAAGTAAGTTGCTCTCCCAACTAAGCTAAACGGAAGGAGTGTATCGCTGCAGATTAGTCGTCTTGACACGTGCTTTACCTCTCTAGTACGTCACAACAGCTGTATTTGATTAGTTACGCTACCACTGGTAAACCAATAAAATAACATGACAATGACTAGTGGGTTACTGGTGTAAGATATAAGTGTTGGTATAATGAAGCCTTCAAAACTTTTTTCTTGCTGTGAATGCATTGTCTTCATTGCTTTTCAAAATTTTGCATTTTTGCTTACGAAAATAGTATTGTACTTAAATAATTTCTTTAAAGAAAAATGTTATTTTTATTTACCTGAATAAAATTTCAACGTCGTGACACTCTGACACAATACCTTCAATTCTTAAATCCCTTTAATACACTTAATACATAATCCTTAAATCCTTTCGATGAAGCCAGCGACCTTGCCCTGCACTCCTCTCCTTCAAAGCAATCATCAGCCTCGTCCCGCTCCCTCACTGCCCTGAGGCAGGCTTAAGAGCGCCGGTATAGCTTCGGACTCCACTTTCCAATTTGGAATCGCTTCCTTAGTAGAACAGACAGCTCAGCAATTACATAGTAATGACATCCCTCAGTGAAATTCTATAAACCCTCTTCATTTGCCCCTGGCCATACTAACATGAAAAGAGGCTTGAACTAAGGATTTGGAAAGATGGAGAACAACTGAATTTTCATGTTCCTGAGAATGCCATGTTGATAACCTTCGGAGAAGTAAATAGTGCACTTCCTAGAGGAAAATAAGTACGCCACGAGACACAATGTTTCTTGGTAAAGTCAAGATTATGTTTTAAAGTTAAAAGACATCTTGAACTGCGTTGGTGGCAGGGTAGGCAAGAAAATTTTCAAAACTTTATCGTAGTCTTCAGCCGATCCTGGCTTCCCCTTGGCGACGTCCGTGTTTCACTTCCAGACAGAAGTTTGGAGAGAATTAATATGCATAAGCCTTCTCACACAGAGCTGCCCTAGCATTTTATGGACTACCGGAATACTTAGTGTGTGGGCGAAAATATAAATAAATACAAGTTACCCAAGCACACAGAGACGTGCTTTTCTTGCTCATCTACTTCTCACCGCTGCTAAACAAAAGACCGATTTTCTCTATTACAGACCACCTTCTGTTACGCTCTACTGATTTCTTGCAGACGGAATTTGTTTTCTGATCTCGTTCTTCCTCATTTTTCTTTCCCTTCTCAGTCTCCAGTCGGCGACAACACGTTTCTCCGTTTCTGCACTCTGCCCTACCGCTTTTCCACAACCTTGTATACTCAATGACGCAAAAGTAAATCAGAGAATCATTTTCCATATTTTCTAATTTGTTATTTTTTATTAGTGGTTTAACGGCCACCGTGTGGAACTCAATGGGCTATAAACAGTCGCCTGTCCTAATTTAGGGCCATTGGCTCGAGTAAAGGGAGAGAAAGCCAGTGCCGTAAAGCAAACACACCATCCAAGCCTCACCAGGGACTCGAACCCAAACCCATCTCGGACGAATGGTCAGAAGCTAGCGCTTAGACCACTGTGCCGCCGAGGCTACGTAACTTGGCCTATCGTAGTCTTAATGTATGTAGACTGATCCATAAGTAACTCCGATGACCTTCGGCGGCGGGTTTGGGGCAGGCATATAGGTGTCTTCCTAAGTCATTGCGTTCTCCTGACTAGAGGGCGTTATGTGGCACAGGAGTTTGAATAAAATGGTAACGTGCAAGAGAACACATTCAAGTGAAAATCACAACCCGCCTGGAAACATGGTCTCACACGGAGATACTCGCGGTGATTAGGTATCCGCGGGCGCGGAAAACGCACTGGAGTTTTGATCTATCGCTAATTGCAAAAAGTCTATGGTCCTCAAATCATGAGCGTTCGGAGCGTGTCAGAATAGTGTTCAAAATTCGCACACGGGAGCAATGGGTTGACGGATTAGAAAAGCAGCGGCAAGCCTCCAAAATCAGCAACAGACAGCAGCAACTTTGCATGTGTCTGATGCAAGACGACAGACGGGTTACCTTACGTTAGACTGTTGAAAATGCGAATTTTGTTTTGGTACCCACGTCTGATCGCTCACGTTGATGCTGGGGTATCAAAACGTTTCAAAGAGATGGGTGCCGACACAAGTGATGGCAGAACAGAAACAATACAATGCGGGAAAAGGCCATGAATTCCCCTTCACCCGGCGTCAAAGGTAGCGACAATGGAGTGGAAACATACGTCATCTCCCGTGAGAAAGAATTTCTCGACTGTGCGATCTGCTAGGAAGCTGATTAGTTGGGTGGGGTGAATTTTTTTTTTTTTTCTATTCTTCGATTCTTATAGCGATAAAAGGGTGTTAAATGATGACTTAAAATCACGTATGAAATTTTGTAACAATTGCATGTCATCTTTTGCCTCCGGATTGACCTTGAAATTTCATGAAATTGAAAAAAACGTCTATTGGTCCCGAATGCATGGGAAGGTTTTTTTTTTTTTTTTTTTTTTTTTTTTTTTGCCCAGTATCGGTTTGTAATAGTGACAAAAGGGTGCTAAATGGTGTCTTAAAATCCCGTATAAAATTTTGTAACAACTGCATATCACCCATCTTCTGCCTCCCGATTGACCTTGAAATTTCATGAAATTGAGAAAAATTGTGTGTTGGTCACGAATGCATGCGATGTTTTTTTGTCCAATATCGGTTTGTGGTAGATATGAAAGGGTGCTAAATAATGTCTTAAAGCCACGTATAAAATTTTGTAACAATTGCATGTCCTCTTCTGCCTCCGGATTGACATTGAAATTTAGAATAAGGTCAGAACGACGTGTGTTAAATATTGTTATGACATTTCCGAGGAATGAAGCAGTTCAATTTATTCAAAAAGAATAAATTAGTTATTGACAGGAACAATCTTCAAAACAAAATATTGAAACAAAAATAATTCAGCCTTCATAAAAAAACATAAGTCTACAATGACCGACTAGTAGCGAAGATAAAACGTTGTCATGCTAAATAAAAAAAATAAAAAATACCGAGAGCAATATTCGCAGACTGAGTCGTATTCTGAAAGCTCGCAAGATAAAACTAAGTAACACCAGGCTCTTCCAAATTCCAAATATAAACCTTGATGCATCAGCTTATTATGATCTCAGTAATTAGCAGAAAAATGTAACCGAACCCCCAATCCTGAAGAATGCATCTGATGAAGTTCTTCAATCAATTGTCGCACAAGGAGGGGAAGGTGAAGTGCCTTTGCTTCTTCTACGCCTGCCATGTCATACTCAAGCAGTTGAGAGAGCTGTAAAGACTGTGACAGAAGCCTCGAGTACTTTATGCACAAAATGAGAATCAGAAGGGTTTATTAATGCGAAAATAGAGTCCAGCAAAGTAATGCCGAAATTTGACAGTAAAAAGGATTTTGATGCTAATTAAACATAATATGATGATAGTATTTCATACGGCAAACTAGTGTTTTATTGCATTATTAGTGCATTTCAAATGGTTTTTGAAACTCCCTTTTAGGTTTTAACAACAGACATTTCTCAATTTTATGAAATTTCAAGGTCAACCCGGAGGCAGAAGATGATATGCAATTGTTACAAAATTTTATACGAGATTTTAAGACATCATTTAGCACCATTTTATCACTATTACAAACAGATATTGGACAAAAAAAAATTCCCATTCATTCGTAAACAACAGCCGATTTTTCTCAATTTCATGAAATTTCAAGGTCAATTCGGAGGCAGAAGATGATAGCAATTGTTACAAAATTTTATACATGATTATAAGACATAATTTAGCGCCCTTTTATCACTATCACAAACTGATAGTGGGCAAAAAAATTCCCACGGATTCGTGACTAACAGACGATTTTTCTCAATGTCATGAAATTTCAAGGTCAATCCGGAGGCAGAAGATGACATGCAATTGTTACAAAATTTTATACGTGATGTCAAGGCATCATTTAGCACCCTTTTATCATTATAAGAAACCGATATTGGACAAAAAAAAATCCCCATGAATTCGTGACCAACAGACGATTTTTCTCAATTTCATGAAATTTCAAGGTCAATCCGGAGGCAGAAGATGACATGCAATTGTTACAAAATTTTATACGTGATGTCAAGGCATCATTCAGCACCCTTTTATCATTATAAGAAACCGATATTGGACAAAAAAAATCCCCATGAATTCGTGACCAACAGCCTATTTTTCTCAATGTCATGAAATTTCAAGGTCAATCAGGAGGCAGAAGATGACATGCAATGGTTACAAAATTTTATACGTGATGTCAAGGCATCATTTAGCACCCTTTTATCATTATAAGAAACCGATATTGGACAAAAAAAATCCCCATGAATTCGTGACCAACAGACGATTTTTCTCAATTTCATGAAATTTCAAGGTCAATCCGGAGGCAGAAGATGACATGCAATTGTTACAAACTTTTATACGTGATTTCAAGGCATCATTTAGCATCACTTTTATCATTATAAGAAAACGATATTGGACAAAAAAAAATCCCCATGAATTCGTGTCCAACAGACGATTTTTCTCAATTTCATGAAATTTCAAGGTCAATCCGGAGGCAGAAGATGACATGCAATTGTTACAAACTTTTGTACGTGATTTCAAGGCATCATTCATCACCCTTTTATAATTATAAGAAACCGATATTGGACAAAAAAAATCCTCATGAATTCGTGACCAACAGACGATTTTTCTCAATGTCATGAAATTTCAAGGTCAATCCGGAGGCAGAAGATGACATGCAATGGTTACAAAATTTTATACGTGATGTCAAGGCATCATTTAGCACCCTTTTATCATTATAAGAAACCGATATTGGACAAAAAAATCCCCATGAATTCGTGACCAACAGACGATTTTTCTCAATTTCATGAAATTTCAAGGTCAATCCGGAGGCAGAAGATGACATGCAATTGTTACAAACTTTTATACGTGATGTCAAGGCATCATTTAGCACCCTTTTATCATTATAAGAAAACGATATTGGACAAAAAAAAATCCTCATGAATTCGTGACCAACAGACGATTTTTCTCAATTTCATGAAATTTCAAGGCCAACCCGGAGGCAAAAGAAGATAGGTAATCATTACAAAATTTTATGCGTGATTTTAAGGCATCATTTAACACCTATTTATCACTATTACAAACCCATATTGGACAAAAAAATCCCGTTCATTCGTGACCCACCCTACTGATTAGGTGATATTGACGGCATTTTGGAACGCTCAGGGTCTTTTCTTGAACTTCTTGGACTACAGGACAGTTATCACATCCAACCAGCATTGCGTCACTCTGTGGAGTTTGAAGGAATCAATCCGTAGACGACGCCCTGGCATGTTCACAATAAGGATGATCGTTTTGCATGGCAACGCTCATCCTCCTTTCCGCAAGTGTGACATCGCACCTCGTGGACGAATTCGGAAGGTCCGGTCTCCCACACTCCCGTACACCCCGGATCTTGCACTCTACATGTTCAGCCCTCTTAAAAACAGTTAGAAAGGAAACATTTCCACAGTGACTCCAAAGTGGAAGCTGAGGTAAAGCTCTGGATGCGAATACTTGACGCTGAATTCTTTGCACAACGTTTCTAAAAGTTGGTGTATCGATGGGAAAGAACCTTAATCGATTCTGTGATTCTGTAGTAAAGTAAGATTTATGTTCCATATTGGTGCCCTAACTCATTTATATGTGGCTGTAATAATACATTCTTTGTAACTTGTCATTGGAAGTAACTTATTGCTCACCACTCCTATGCAGCGAGAAATGCAAATAAATGATGAATCTTGTTTTAGTTTTACCAAATGACAAAGCAGATGTTATGGCATACCAAAACTGACGTGTATCTACATCAGAGTAACAAGAAGTGTTAGACTAATGTGAATTAATGGAAGTCTTCACGCACAAACGATCTTGTTACAATGTGCACAAGAACTACGTAGTTTTCTCTAGTTCCTTCAAATTCACTGGGAAAAACCTATTTCGGAATGACGTGCTTAAATTTTGTAAAAGCGGATCTAGAACGAGAATTTTCTCATGGTTGCACCTGAACTACGCACTGCTTTAAATTTCATACGATTATTACACAAATTTTGGAATACATAATAAATATACACAATCCATGATTCACCGTTGAAATTTCACTCATATGACCAAACCCGGATTTATAAGAGGGGGCAGTTGTCCTGGAACGCCCAGCCAAAGGGGGCCCCTTTACACAAAAATGTAATAATTAAAATATTACTTTATTTTATTAAAATAAAAAAAAATAAAAAATTTTGACGAACAATTTTTAATAACGACCTACTTTTTTATTTTCCTTACTAATGTTGCAATTTGAAATCTCGGGGGTGTTTGTTCTGTTGCCATCGACGACTTGCAGTGTGCGGTGACAAGGGCTGTGACCATCTTAACTGTATTTTCTTCGCACACTGCATGATAGTTAAGATTATATTTTCTTCTGTTTGCTTCTCTTCAGATTGTAGTATGCCACGGAAAATTTAGCTGTCTGGGGCTCATAAGAGAAAGGCTTCCAAAGAAAGGAGTAAAAAACCTGTTGCTGTCTTGGCAAAGACACCACGCTTTACAGAATTTTTCTCTGTTTCAAAAATCGAAAACGTGGAAACTGATAATGAATAATTAGTACCAGATCACACTTCTGAGGAACCAGCCGTACTCCCAAATACAAATGCCGTTCCATAAAATCTGAGAGTAATTTTTTTGAGTTGGCAACAGTGCGAATGGGCAAAATAACCACGCAGACGACTAACTGAATTAAGGAAGTATCTATGGCAACAGTTATTAGCCGTGGCAGACGATTCTGGTTTTGTTATTGCGCAGTTGTTTAAAGTACGTCTGCATTTCGCCATACAGCTATGGAGGTGAGTGATTCAGAGTTAAGAAGTCAAATGCGTTGTGCGATAAAATTTTGCTATCGTTTGGGTAAACCGGCTCCAGAAACAGTTGATTTAATGAAAAAAGCTTACAAATATAAATGTTTGGGTGAGTCAACGATTATTTGATGACGTCATGATTTCAAATAAGGGCGTTTGTCGGCAAAAATCGCTCTTAGGCCTGGTCGACCTGAAAGTGTTGTTACGGAGCGTATTGTTAACACTGTTTGGTCAATCCCGCAAGAAAATCGACGAATGACGTGTGAAGACATAGCGACGTCAACTAATATTTCAAAAACGCCGACATTTCGCACTCTACGCGACAAAGTACTGCTGCATCGTGTGTGTCCCAGATAGGTACCTCATCACCTGACGAGGGAACAATTGTTAGACAATGTTCAGGTGCGTCATGATTAGAAAGAAGTTATTGCAAAGGATCCAAACTCTAGACACAGTAATAACTGCCGATGAAACATGGGTCAACTATTTCGATACCCTCACGAAGCGCGTAACAATTGTCTGAAAACACGCACGCTCGCCTCCTCCAAAAAAGTCCGCCAAACTAAATCAGCTGGGAAGGTGATGATAATGTTCTTTAATCATAAAGGTGCAGTCTACCAGCATGCCGTTCCTGCATAACTTACTATCAATGCTGAGTAATGCAGCATTTTAGTCTTGTAGCATCTGCGACGACACATGTAGATTAAGCGACCGGAACTGGTGGGTACCTACACCATGATAACGCCCGCCCACATGTGGCTGCTTGTGTTCAACAGTTTCTTACGAAATGCAGTATTAAAATCATGCCACAGCCTGCCAACAGTCCTGACCTCGCCCCATGCGATTTCTGTTTTTTTTTTTAACAGTGAAAGAGAAGTTCCGCGGCGCAACATTCAACTCAGATGTTGACGTTATTCAAGCTGTACAGGGGTCACTAAAGCAGCTTCCACAAAATGCCTTCGCCTCATGCTTTGAAAAGTGGACTGAACGATGGGACCGTTGCATAGCATCCGAGGGAAGGAATAACATATAATTTGCTGTACCTACGTTTCTTTATTTTGTGTGATTTTACTTTCAGTTTTAATGGAACGGCCGTTGTACATCTGCAGAAATGAGAGTAACATATCACACCAAGATATTGAAGCTGATAGATCATCACATGCTACAGATACTCCATGTGGTTTCCTGTCAGAGGGAAGGATGTGTCCTTTTGGTTAAAATCAGCTGTAATATGTGAAAACAAAAATGTGTCCGACTCTTACCCAGCATCTCGACGCCATTATCAAGCAGGTGAAGGTCAAGGCAAACTGGAAGGGAGTTATCGTTATCTCAAGAATTTCATGTTTTACACTAGGTATGACAATAGTGAGCAACATTTGAGAAAGTGGCTTCTGTATAGCCCGTCGAAGGGCCAGTTTACTGCGTTTAATGTACTTTAATGACCAGCCAACGTGACAGGTTTCCCAGCAAGTATGGATTTAATGACTGGAAAAAAGCAGATGAAGAAATGAACACTTTTGAACAAAGCCAAGGCCAGAGACATTCTGTGCTGAAGTACAATCCTCGATGTAGGGAATTTTCACATGTTAACAGGGAGTTGGAAAAACAAGTTAGTAAAATCATGCAATACTTTGATTATATGATACGCTTTCCAACATACCAGAAATCATTACTCAAGTTATTACTCAAGTTATGAGGATAATGGCTGTAGAATAAATGTCGCTCCTATGACCTGATCTTTGACCCCATTTCGATGATATTCAACAGAACCGGTAAAGTATACTTCCGGAACAACATGATAAAGTTTTGTCTCAATCGAAGCATTTTTACGTAAGTTATGATGCATAAAAGCTATGGAATACACCCCGCTTCTGTGTCCTAACCTTTGACCCCATTTTGCCCATTTTCAATAAGATTCGTCCCCAGGCAGGTCCCTACAACATACAAACATTTCATCGAAATCGAACCATATTTACGCATGTTATGACTCATAAAGGCAATGGAATGGATTCCACTTTTATGTCCTGACCTTTGACCCCAATTTCGCCAATTTTCAATAGGGTTCGTCCCCAGGTGGTCCCCTAACACATACTAAACTTTAATGGAAATCGAATCTTTTTTGCGTTAGTTATGACGCATAAGAGCAGTGGAATGGATCCCGCTCCTTTGTCCTGACCTTTGACCCCATTTCGTTCACTTTCAACAGGGTTTCTTCCCAGATGTTCCCCTACCACATACTAAAATTTCATCGAAATCGAACGATTTTTACGCGAGTTATCGTGCGGACGAACATACGCACAAAAAGCGTGACGAATGAAGCAGGTGGGAATCGCGACCATCTGCTCGCAAGAGTGTGACGTCATAAAACTTTAATAGGATCAACACACAACACGTGACGTAATGAGACAGATGGCGTGACCGCGCGCCAACATCTAATGGCTCGACGCCATGACACTACACTAAAAACGTGGTGATTCGGGGTGGTTATTTAACCCACTAAACGAATTTTCCTAAAGTCGAGATCAAGCTAAATCGATTTCTAGTACCAGAAAACGGTAGGTAACGACTTTCATCAAAATTCTTAGAGCCGTTTTCAAAATAAAATTTACATACATACAAGAATTGCTCCTTTAAGGTGAACGTCAAGTAATTTTACTTTCTCTACTTCGAATAGAAAAATTTCTGTACAAATTTTCTTCCCAATTAATGCGTTCCCAAGGATGAAAATTTGAACATCAATTAACATATCTTCATTTTATAACTTGCAATACTTAATATTTTCTAAACCATAACCATAATTATGCAATCCAACATTTTTTTGTCTACTGACGTCATGAAAATATAGATCGCGCCATCTTTTTTCTGGACAATTAATGCGTTCACAAGGATGAAAATTTGAACATCGATTAAAATAGCTTCATTTTATAACTTGGAATACTTAATATTTTCTAAAGCATAACCATAATTATGCAATTCAACATTTGTTTGTCTACTGCGTCATCAAAGTACAGGTCGCGCCATGCTTTTTCTGGTTTCAACACCACCAAAGGAAAAGTTGATTTTTAATAAAATTATAGTTTTGTTTCAGAAAATATTAAGTATTCCAAGTTATAATATCAAGTTATTTTAATCAATGTTCAAATTTTCATCCTTGGGAACTCATTAATTGTGAAGGACATGTGTACAAAAGTTTTTCCGTTGGAAGTATAGGAAGCAAAATTACTTGACGTCCACCTTAATAATATATCGGATAAGGGCAATGGAATGGATCGCAATCCTATGTCCTGACCTTTGATCCCATTTCATCCATTTTCAATAGGGTTAGTCCCCAGGTGGTCCCTTACCACATACTGAAATTTCATCGAAATCGAACCATTTTTACGCACGTGATGACGCATAAGTGCAATGGAATACATCCCGCTCTTATGTCCTGACCTTTGACCCCAATTCAACCATTTTGAATAGAGTTTGTCCCCAGGCGGTCCCCTACCACACAGTAAAATTTCATTGAAATCGAACCATATTTACGCAAGTTATGACACATAAGGGCAAGGAAATGGATCCAGCTCCTATGTCGTGACCTTTGACCCCATTTGTCCCATTTTGAATAGGGTTCGTCCCCTGGTGGTCCCCTACCACTTACTAAAATTTCATCGAAATCGAAACATTTTTACGTCAGTTATCGTGCGGACGGACGGACGGACGGACGTACAGATCGACAAAGCTGGAGCATATACGCTTCTTCAACCTAAAGTTGGAAAGCGTAAAAAAGAGCAGGAAAAAGAAATATTGGATGAAAGTATTGTGCCGTGTTGTAGCCGTGACAGTCTTTCTAGATGAGAGAGAGAGAGAGGTCTGGCATTTAGGGTAGTGAAGAAATCATTGGATCCAAGCGTAACTGAAATTTTTTAGGAATTATGGAACTTATTGCTCAATTTGATCCATTTCTGATGTGTCACCTTAAAGAATTTAGCAATCCTGGAAGTGGTAAGCAGTCATACTTATCACCAACCATCTACGAAGAAATTGTTCTGCTTATGACAAAATTTGTTAAGAATTATATTGTGGAAGAACTTAAAACTGCGAAGTATTTCTCAGTTTTCTTTGATTCAATACCAAATCTGGCTCATGTTGACCAGCTGACAGTCATTGTGCGATTGTTGTTTCCGGGAAGCCCGTAAAATGTTTTTAAATTTTCTGCAGACTGGCTCTCACAAAGCTAAAGAACTGAATCCAGCTCTGCTAGAATTTTTAGAAAAAGAAGGCATTAATTTTGAAGACTGCAGAGGGCAGTCATAGGACAATACTACCAATATGTCTGTTCACTACACAGGAATGCAAGCCAGACAAGAGAAGAACCAAGCAACAGTTTTAATTCCCTGTGCTGCTCACTGATTGAATCTTGTTGGACAGGCTGCTGCCCCTTGCTGTGATATTATTTTGGCTTTATACAAAAGTTATACACGTTTTCTTGAAGTTATACACATTTTATGGGCAGTTCAACTGTATAACTTTGGAAAAGTGTTATACACTTTTTACAAGAGTTATACACTTTTTATGGGCAATTCTAATAAATTCTTTGAAAGGAAATAAAAGGGCATTAACGGTTAAGTTCCTGTCAGACACTCTGTTAACATCAAGAGCTGATGCTACTGAAATCCTCATCGATGGATACAACTGCATCCAAAATATCCTTAGAGATATTGAAAAAAGTGACTTGCAGCAAACACATGAGAGCAAGACATGAAGCTCAGACATTGACAGACAAAATGGACTGTCTCGAAACTGTTCTGATGGACAATGTCTGGAACTTAATTCTTGTGATATTCAACATAACAAATAAAACTGTTCAAGGGGTTGAAGTTGACCTGAAAAAAGTAGTGAATCTAATCGATTCTCTGGAAAAGTATTTGGAATCACTTCGGGATAGGTATGAAATGTTGGAAGTGGATGTCAGGAACCTTTGTGACAACACAGACTACAAAGCAACTACAGGCAGATCAAGAAAGAGAAACCAACGTTATGATGCTATTTCAACCTCAGTGTCAGAGGAAGTTGTTCTTTCTTCGAGAGAGAAATTCAGATGTGGTACTTTCAGTATCATTTTAGTTTTGATCAGTTGTATGTTGCCTTAAAACAACGCAGGGTAGCGTACCAGTCAATGTATGACAGGTTCAAAGTCATAATCAACTTATGCAGTCTACCTGATACAGAGATAAGAACTGAAGCTAAGTAACACAATGCTTTTACAAAAAAAATGAAGATTTATTGATTGATGGGGGAAAGCTGGAGACAATCGATGCGTACATTTACCTTGGACAGCAGAAATCAAGCGTGGATCACATTGCGGAAGAAATTAATCGGCGTATAAAACTTGGAGAGCTATTGGAAGAGCAATTTTTAATAGCAAGATGCCATTATGTCTTAAAAGAAAAGTTTTTAATCAATGCATCCTTTCAATGCTTAGATAGGGAGCAGAGACATGGACCTTAACTACAACAGACATACAAAGACTGCAGACAACTCAGATCACAATACTTTATTATGCTAATGAACAAATATATACAGGGTGCATAGGAAAGTCCCATTAGCCTAGAATAACTTGCAAACGAAGAGAGATACAGTTATGCAAGTGAGATAAAGGTATAGTAAAGCAACTGCGCCCGATCGAATGCAACTGATAGCAGCACCCCTAGTGGCGAAATGCGGAAGTTAGTCATTTCAAATCTAAAACAAAAAGATATAGAGCAAAATTTCCAATTACAAAGTTGTAGAGCATCAATTAATTAGTACAAAACGACATTTGTTTCACACGAATAAGATAAATTGTCGCCTGAATACCCTAAAATGTCCGAAATCGATGCGCGACCTTTTTTGTGAACGTTTGAAGGGAACAGGCATAGGTATGAGTAAATACACACAATTTATTGCATAAATGCGTACTTATGTCAATACAGTTTTATGACGCCAGACAAAAGAAAAACAAAAAAGGCAAACTGGCGCACAGTGATAAAAAGTTAATGTCGAGTATGTTCGAAGAGTTCGCCATTGCCCACGATACACATTTGTATTCGTGAAAGTAACTCTGCATGCACATTCTCAGCATCGAAGGTTTCACACTATTGTAAGCATCTGCAACACGACGATGTAGATCCAGCAGACTTGTATGTGCTGTTGCATACACCTGATTTTTACGTAATCCCAGAAATTCAAGCTCGCCATTCTCACATAGCGTACGTAGACCTAAACTTCTGATCAGGGTACATCCTGCTACTGATTTTTATATCGTACGTACGGTACAACGTCACAATCTGCATTTGCATACGGCTACATTTGCGAAATGTGAATATGCAGATTCAAATCGTCGCGCATCAATTTCGGACATTGTCGGGTATTCAGGCGACAATTTATCTTATCCGCGTGAAACAAATGTCGTTTTGTACTAATTATTTGATGCTCTACAACTTTGTAGTTGGACATTTTGCTCTATCTCTTTTCGTTTTCGATTTGCAATGGCTAACATCTGCATTTCGCCACTGCTATTGGTTGCATTCGATCGGGCGTAGTCACTTTACTATACCGTTATCTCACTTGCATAACTTTACCTCTCTCCGTTCGCAAGTTATTCCAGGCTAAAAGGACTTTCCTATACACCCTGTATATATAATTGCTTTCCCCTGAAGATTGGTATGGGATTCCTGAGTGTGGTTTAGTGTATTTATGTTTTAATTTTATTTTTAATTTATTTGTTTCAGTTTACAAAGTATATATATATATATATATATATATAAGAAGACCACATAGGAGATGAGGGGATGGAATTCGAAGGTAACACTAGACATGGCTCGTTTGGTTGAGCTATGTCTTCTAGTGTTACCTTCAAACGATGTGAAAGAACTTTAGTAAAGACTTTATAAACCACTGATGGGAGGCTGATGGGCCTTGTAGTTTCCGAGATCCTCAATGTCTCCTTTTTATGTAGCAGTATCATTGTAGCATACTAGCTCCCATTATGCATGGCTTTTATTGATTATGAAAGGCTTTCGATTCCGTGAAACCATCAGTAGTTACAATGGCTTTAAAATCCTACGGTATTGAAGATGCGTACATTAACTTTATTAATAACATCTATGAAAATACAAGTGCAAAGGTTCGGATATATGAGGATACAGCACTAATAAAAATTGGAACGTGAGTGATACAAGGTGACACCATATCTCCCAAACTCTTTAATGCCACATTACAAAATGTCTTTCATTCATTGAACTGGGAAAACAAAGGGATAAAGATTAACGGAGATTATTTAACTCACCTTCGTTTTGTTGATGACGTAGTCATTTTTGCAACTACCGCTTAGGAGCTGCAGAGTACGATCCAAGAAATTAATGACAAGAGTAAAGAAGTGGAATTAAAAACGAACCTTCAGAAGACAAAAGTGGTGTACAATGCTTTTACAAGAAAAGAAGATGTATTGATTGATAGAGAAAAGTTTGAAACAACCGATACCTACATTTATCTTGAGCAGCAGATATCAAATGAGAGTCACATTGATGAAGAAATTAATCGCTGTATAAAACTTAGATGGAGAGCTTTTGGAAGAAACAGTACAATTTTTAAGAGCAGTATGCTATTATGTCTTAAAAGGAAAGTGTTTAATCAATGCATCCTGCCAGTGCTTACGTATGATGCAGAGACATGGACCTTAACTAAGAAAGATATACAAAGACTGCAGACAACTCAAAGATGCATGGAGAAATGCATGCTTGGTGTAACCAGGAGAGATAAGAAGAGGAACTCGTGGATCCGAAAAATGACAAGAGTGGAAGACATCATGATCAGAGTAAAATCCCTGAAATGGCAATGGGCTGGACATTTTGCCAGAAAAACAGACCACCGATGGACAACTGAAATTTTAGACTGGATTCCAAGGGACAGAAAAAGACCCAGAAGAAGACCCCATGGGAGATGGATGGATGAAATTCGAAAGCATGGCGGAGTGACATGGAAGAGACAGGCTCAAGACAGACAATTGTGGAAGAAATTTGGGGAAACCTTCATCCAGCAGTGGATTCATAATGGTTGACAATGATGATGATATATATAATCATCATAATCATCATCATCATCATCATTGTCAACCATTATCAATCCACTGCTGGACGAAGGTTTCCCAAGTTTCTTCCACAACGGTCTGTCTTGTGCCTGTCGCCTCCATGTGTAACGTATACTCTATATTCACTTTCCTTTTGATTTTACTATCTCTGGTTATTTTATTTTACTATGTAAATTATCTTCTTACTGAACGAAATATTATTTCACCCGCTGAATGAGATCTGGCAATGAGTGTAAGTCATGACGTGGTGGTAGCTAGTATATAGGCGCGTTCATCGAGACTTAGGGAGAGCTTTTGTTGTTGTTATGAGAGAGCGTTGTTGTTTACGGAGAGCGTTTATAATACGAGGAGAGATTCTTCATTATTGTAAAACAAGTTGTGTGTGTGCTTTAGTTGACCAAGAGTCTTAGAATAAAGAAGTTACCGTAAGTTAGTCTTTCTCAATTCATAGTTTTTGTCAGACCTCTGTCTGGCTGTTAGGTTTATAACATTTATTTATTACTATAAATAACCAGCGTTAAGACTTTGTTTACGTTCGTAATTAACTAGTAACAACACCCTTTTGAATTCACTATTTTGAAGCTTAGTACAAGTATATCATTAGCTAGCTGGTAGGAAGAGAATCATTCATATTAATTAGCTTAGCGGAAAGAAAATAAAGCTAATTCATTATACATGTTACCCGCATACTTTCGAATTTCATTCACCCATCGCACATGTGGTCTTTTTCTGGGTCTTTTCCTGTCCCTTGGAATCCAGTCTAATATATCAGCTGTATATCGATGGTCCGTCCTTCTGGCAATATGTCCAGCCCATTGCCATTGCAGGGATTTTACTCTGATCATGATGTCTTCTACTCTTGTCATTTTTCTGATCCACGAGTTCCTCTTCTTATCTCTCCTGGTTGCACCAAGCATGCACCTCTCCATGTTACTTTGAGTTGTCTGCAGACTTTGTATGTCTCTTTTAGTTAAGGTCCACGTCTCTGCATCATACGTAAGCACTGGATGAATGCATTGATCAAACACTTTTCTTTTAAGACATAATGGCATATTGCTCTTGAAAATTATACTGTTTCTTCCAAAAGGTCTCCAGGCAAGTTTTATACGCCGATTAATTTCTTCATCAATGTTACTTTCACTTGATATCTGCTGTTCAAGATAAATGTAGGTATTGTATTGGTTGACTCCAGCTTTTCCCCATCAATCGATAAATCTTCATTTTTTGTAAAAGCATTGTACATTAATTTTGTCTCCGGAAAGTTCATTTTTATTCCCACTTCTTTACTCTTGTCAGCAAGTTCCTGGATCACACTCTGCAGCTCTGATGGGGTAGTTGCAAAAATGACTACGCCATCAGCAAAACTAAGGTGAGTTACATAATCTCCATTTATCTTTATCCCTTTGTTTTCCCAGTTCAGTGATTGAAAGTCATTTTCCAATGTGGCATTAAAGCAAGTCTTTTCATACACACGTTTATGCCAAACAAAACATATATCATCTATATAATAGCATTATTTGGTAAAAAAAATAGCAAATTTAATAAATTTAATTATGATCAAACATTAATTCACACAGCAATATCAATATACACTGGCGTGCAAAATTTAAGGACGAGACGTTTTTTCGAATGTAACGTCGTGCAGAAGTGCTCCACATCGACTCAATCATACCATAAGATCCCCGAGATGTAAGAATATGGGACAAGTGAGCAAAATTGTCTAAACAAGGAATCCAAAGGATACAAAGGCACTTTATTGAAAAGGTAGCTTCGAGCACAACTGGACAGAAGACAGAAACGTCCATGTGACAGGCGGCTGCCAATGATCTCCCCTGACTGCGTTGCAGGATTTACAACGTTTGTCCATGCTGATTACGAGGTTATCAAGGAGCTGTTGAGGCATCGCGGCCCATTCCTCTTGTAGCGCTAATCGCAGCAGCGGAATCGTTGTTAGCGGCTGGGGTGACGTGCTGCCAAGCGTCTCCCGAGAAGGTCCCACACGTATTCGTTTGGATTTAGGTCCGCGGACCTTGTGGTCGAATCCATGCGTTGAATATCTTCACTCTCTAACAGCTCTGCGACAGCCACTGTACGATGAAGTGTAGCGTTGTCGTCCATGAAGAGGAACTCAGGACACACAGCACCTCTAAACAGACGCACGTGAGGCAGGAGAACCTTGGTACAATAGCGGACACCAGTGACTGAACCACCTTGGAAGATGTGGAGGTCAGTACGGCTACCAAGCATGATACCGCCCCAAACGAGAACTTTGCCACCTCCAAACCTGTCCCTTTCGATTTCGATGATATTGGAGTTGTGATTGCGTGTTCCCTGATCTCTCCAGATGTGTAAACGTCCAGAATCGCTCGTCCGACTAAATCGGCTCTCATCCGTGAAGAGAACTCGACCCCATTGCTGATGTGTCCAGTTCTTGTGTTTCTGGCACCACAGAAACCGCCGTCTCCGGTGAGCAGGCGTTAATGGCACACACCGTACTGGTCGTCATGCAAATAGACCACCTTTATGCAGCCTCCTGGCCACGGTAAAACGCGATAACGGACTTCCAGTTGTCTGTTGCATGTACCTTGCGATTTCTCCCGCTGTCTGCCATCTGTCTTTTCTCGCCTGTAGGACAATATACCGGTCGTCCGCCGCCGTGGTTGCTCATGGACGACCCCTGCTAAACTCTCGGACAGCTGTTCTCACCAAGCTCGTGAAGCGATGCTGTGAGCGATCCCGAACTCCTCGGCCACACTAGTCACACTTCGACCTTCTCCCAACTTCCCAATAACGCGACCTCGGGTAAAGTCATCCAAATGTCGTCTACTGGATTGCCAGTTGGCCATATCACACGGTGGCAGCAACTCGACGTCGTTCAAACCGATGTACACTATGAAATAGCTTTCACCGAATTGCTGAGCGTACATCCCCGTGTGATTTATACCCTTCCGACAACCCCCCCCTACGCCATGCTGTATATATGCGGATGCCCTACCGTACCGGACCCTAGTCTGTCTCCTGAGTGGTCTTCTTTCGGTCCGTTCTTCCTGCTCGTTCCGCTGTTAAGCTAATTTCGTCCTTAATTTTTGCACACCAGTGTATATATATATATATACACTGAAGTGCAAGAAAAACTGGTACAGACGATCTTATGTAAAATACATAGCAACGTCACCTATGCGCGTACTCGGTTGTGTCCGCCAGTGCGTATATAAAGCGATAGACACCCTTGCCAGCTGTCAGAGATGTTTTCACCATAAAAATGACAAGTAATAACGATTTAAGCGATTTTCAACGCGGTGTCATAGTTGGCGCTCGTGAGATGGGCCATAGTATTTCGGAGGTAGAAACGAAGTTCGGATTTTCACGGACGACCACTGCAAGGGTGTACCGTGACTGCAAGAATTCTGGCAAAACCTCCAACCGATGATACCAATCTGGCCGTAAAAAGACATTGGGTGAACGTGACCATCGTCGGCTGTCAAGAATCGTTTCACGCGATAGGCGTGCAACACTCTCGCAGGTATCATCTGAATTCAATGCTGGAGCCTCAACAATCATCAGCGCCAGAACTGTGCAACGTACCCTGCACGATATGGGCTTTGGGAACCGACGCCCAACTCGGGTTTCCTTGATGGGTGCACGACACAAAGCTATGCACCTCGCTTGGACACGGCAACACCGTCACTTGACACTTGATGACTGGAAACAAGTAGTCTGGTCTGACGAGTCGCGTTTTCAACTGTATCGGGCAGATGGAAGGATTCGTGTGTGGCGCAAACCCCATGAAGCAATGGATCCCGCCTGTCAACAGAGAATTGTACCGGCTGGTGGGGGGTCCGTAATGCTATGGGGTATGTTTAGCTGGACTTCACTGGGACCTCTGGTACGTCTACAAACGTCTGTGACCGGCCAACGCTATGTGCGCATCCTTTCTGACGAGGTACACCCGTTCATGCCCTGCATTCATGCTGATGGGTTGGGCCTGTTCCAACAGGACAATGCACCTCCACACAAGTGTCGGGACGCCCCGTTATGGTTAGAGGAGCATTCATCTGAGTTTGGGGTGTTGCCATTCCCACCCAAGTCCCCAGATCTGAACGTGATAGAACACATTTGGGAAGCCAAGCAACGCGCCATCGAACACAGGAATCCGAGACCTCGGAATACACCCGAATTGTGGAACGCTCTGCAGGAAGTATGGTGTGCATTGCCTACAGCATATTTCTAGAAGCTAGTGGAGTCCAGGCCCCGTCGTATTTCTGCAGTCTTGCACTTCCGTGGGGGATCTACTAAGTATTAGACTGGTGTACCAGTTTTTCTGGCACTTCAGTGTATTTATAGATATTGATGTGTGAATAAATGTTTGATTATAATTAAATTTATTAAATTTGCAACCTATTTTTTACCAAATAATGTTATTATTATAGATGATATTTGTTTGGTTTGGCATAAATGTGTGTATGAAAAGACTTGTTAAAAATAGTGTCTTTCCATTCCTTCTGAAAAGCTTAATTTACATTTATATTAGGTTTGCCAAATTGACAGCAGGTTTTAAATCTTCAAACATTATTTGCTTCAAAGAGTAATCTCATGCATAGCTATCTCCCATACTAGTACTTTATGTGTTTCAATAAAACTGTATATGGAGGATTTACTGACAGGAAAAAAGAATGATAATCATAAATAAAAAGGATGGAAAGGCCAATCGCGTGCTCAAAGTTGTCTTCCGAAAAATCTCTAATTCTGATGTCCTTTTTTTTTTTTATCTGAGACAGAAGTCTTTGAGCTTTTCTCCGTGCACCACAAGTGATTTCAGTTCACAGCCATTGCATCCAAAGCACAATAAGACCAGATGCTATCTCGCCTTTAGTGTTCGACATTTGCACGCCTCGCAACAGTTTTCTTTTTTCTGCTTATTCCCAACAGACAGGGCTAGGCTCCCTTCTACAATGAATGCAACGAAGCAAATGCTTATTAGCGTCATTGTTTTCTGTAGCACACAGTTTGTTCCGATGAGAAGTTCCACATGAGCAGCGTAGCGTGAATTCCAGACCCGCAAAATTTACTCCCTCGTTTAATAGACCAAAAGGACTCGGTCGGCACTTAATAGAAACAGCACACAGGTGATTGTACTACCACTGCTATGATGACAAAAACTGGTGCTTAAATGCAGACCGCGTGTGCTTGTTAAATTGCATTGCTTGCGGTTTTGCACACACACACACACAGTGCCGAAAAACTGAAAGAATGAAAGAAGTTTAAAAAATAAATACACAAACTCTTCAGCAAAACGTGGTTGTTATCACATTAGGAAAACTGGAAAGAACGAAACACGAAAATTATTTCACATTTCACCCTCTTGCCTCAGACTTCACATGCTACTTGATAGCTGTCTTTCCACATACTGAAGGAGAAAAAATTGTATCCTTTTGGTAGCTCACATTCTCGTACTCTCATGTACATTTTGGTTCTTGCAGATTTGGATGAAAAACCATACCAATTTTCCTGTATTTCACATTCTCGCACATATTTCGTCCGCTCCAGAGGAGCAGTGGCCTAAGATTTGGCTTCTGACTATTCGTTCGAAATGGGTCTGGGTTCGAATCCCGATGAGACATGGATGTTGTGTTTACCTTAAGGCACTGGCTTTCTTCCTTTCCTGGAACTAGATGTCCTAAATCAGGAACGGGCGACGGCATGTAGCCTATTGCGTTGCTCACGGTGGTCGTTAAACCCTCAATCATATTCCAGGCCTTCCGAGCGACTTGATTACTGCCATTCTTCCTTTACAAAACATTGCATTTTACCGCAGCTCTCGTCCCATTTCAAATCACACCTGATATTATTTGGCGATTTCATTACCTCACTCTGAGGAAAAGCTATTCCAACTTTTCCTTAGTTTGGATTCTTCCACTAATTTTAATTCCCAGGTGCAGCTTGACGAAAAACTTTCTTCATTTCCGGAAGAGGTAACTGCGATTCTCTTAATTTTTAGTATTTTCTCATGCACTTTGTTGGCACAATCTTAAGAAATTTCATTTCATAAAATAGGGTGTAATTTTTCTTTTAGATCTCGGGAATCTGTATTTTCTTGCTAAACCTATTCTGTTTTACAGACATCTGGGAATCATCTAAGTTAAACTCAGTGATTATCACTCTAAAGAAGTAGTGTTCTATCAAGGTTCCCAAGAACCAGATTTTTGCAGTGTTTCTGGTCACGACTTTTGAATCCTATTCTGTTCCTGGCTACATAAACCTGCTTTTCCACTGCATTACTTTCGATTTCCTCTGATCAGAATCTTCAATTCCTTATGAAATGTTCTAGCTAGCTTAACAGAATGCAGTATGCTGAAATTTATGTACGAAACTAAACTTAGAAGAACAAGTTAGTAAAATGCCTTGATTATGATACGCTTTCCAACATACCAGAAATCATTACTCAAGTTATTACTCAAGTTATGAGGATAATAACTGTGAAATAAATCTCGCTCCTGTGCCCTGATCTTTGACCCCATTTCGATGACATTCAACATAACCCGTTCAGTATACCTCCGGAACAACATGATAAAGTTTTGTCGCAATCGAAGGATTTTTATGTAAGTTATGAAGCATAAGGGCAATAGAATGAATCCCGCTCCTATGTCTTGACCTTTGAAGCCATTTCGCCCATTTTCAATGGAGTTGGTCCCCAGGTGGTTTCCTACCACATACTAATATTTTATCGAAATCGAACAATTTTAGTCAAGTTATGACGCATAAGGGCAATGGAATGGACCCCGCTCCTATGTCCTGACCTTTGACCCCAGTCCGCCTATTTTCAATAGGGTTCGTTCCCAGGTAGTTCCCTACGACATACTAAAATTTCATCGAAATTGAACCATGTTTACGTGAGTTATCGTGCGGACGGGCAGACAGGCAGACAGACGGACAAAGCTGGAGCATATACGTTTCTTCAACCTACAGTTGGAAAGCGTAAAAAAGGAAAAAATTCGTTCTACCACTCACCTCGTAAGCCGAACGACATCTGTGAGAGGTAAAATGACGCCAGTAAGGATAACTAAGCTGGATACCATGAAAACGACAAGAACAACTGGGAAGTATATTATAAAGCCTTTAAGAACAAATGTGAAGGATACTGTGGAAACAGAAAGGACATCTGCGAGAATAGTAAGATAAAATCAAAAACAACTATTTCGTAGTACCAGGTGTGAGGAGAACAGACACCTACGAGAGGAACATTTTACTACAAAAGACAATTACAAGGGACACGTTATACTACCTACGACAACTGTTGGGATACGTTATACTACCTATGGCAACTGTTGGGATACGTTATACTACATACGTCAACTGTTAGGTACATTATAAAATCACCAAGGGAAGTTACAACGGGGTACTGTGGAATCACAAGAGACTTATGATACTACCAAGAACAACTTCGAGGGCCAACATGACACCACCCAAGACAGCTGAAAAGGATATAGTGAAATCACAAATGGCAATTGTGAGTGACACCATTAGACACTCCCGAGGATATCATGGCGCCACCCAGGACAACTGCGAGAAGCACTGTGAGACCAGGAAATATACAGGTACACCATGAAGTCACCAAGAACAGCTGCGAGGAGTACCATGAAACCTACGAGGACACTGTGAAGGATGCATGATACTACGTAGGGCAATACAATCACCAGGAACATCATGAAATCATCAAGAACAGTTGTCAAGGACAGTCCGAGAGTACAAAGGAAAAAACTCTCAGAGGTACCATAAGATCATGAAAGAAACCTGCGGCACAGATATCACGAGATTAGTTGCATGCGCAGGAGTACTATTCTACAAAGTATATCGCGTCCTTCGGGTTGACGATTCAATTTGTGTCTAATGTTGTGCGGTAAAATTATTATTAGTCCAGGAAATTTTCGGAAAGGACCGGGAAACCCGCAAGAGATTAGTGAAAAATCGCTACAGAAAATAAAAACGCTATTAACGATGTTTGAGGAACCACTGATTTTTTTAATGAGTACTACAGTATTTGCATGAACACAGAGGAGTGAGCAATTTGATGTTTAATACTTTTAAAAACTACCATTCTCAAGTGACCCTCCGTACCCAATTATCTTAAAAGAAAAGCTACAGTATTCATTTAGTATCTAAAAATGATTATGAGTAAATTGCCTGTCAGAAGCCATTAGACACAAGAATTTCAAGCATTTGTTCCGTATTCCTACAGTTTATCACTGCCCTATTAATATGTTTCTTTCCTTTGTTTTGTTGCATAGTATAAAAAATAAATCGATGGACCCAGCTGAACTTTATAGGAGCTGATATCCCTAGGCTCGCCGCCCAGGGAGATCATCAAAAACATTCAAAAAAAGGACCTAAACATTCACCAAAAACGAACTCAGTCCACCCTAAACGCCAAAAGCTCAGTCCACCCTCACATCTGTTGAAGCTAGTTTTATAGACATTAGGATCACCTAAGGAAGCTCAAGATCAACAATATTTCAACCTGGATTAAATAAATAATTTATTTTCTGTAAAATGTACATTAAGAAAGAATTTGTTTTCATATAATGTCTTTTCCATAACTACTGCGCCCACCTGGTGGCGTAGTGGTCTAAGCGATGGTTCCTGATCACTCGTTCGAGATGGGTCCAGGTTCGAATCCCGGTGAGGCATGGATGTTATGTGTTTGTTTTACGACCCTAGCTCTCTCCCTTCCCTGGAACCAGTGGACCTAAATTAGGGACGGGCGACTGCTTTATAGCCCACGAGTGGCTCACGGTGGTCGTTAAACCTCCAACGGAAAAAAAAACAACTATTGCTACATTCAGAGTCCCATCACAGTTTTTGAATCATAAACACGCATCTGTCGTTTCTTATTCGGAGACTTATTTGTATTTGTAGCGTTAATAAATTCAATTAGTAACTGAAATAATCAACGTAACTATTTTAAGTCAAAAGTCAGCGTGTTAAAGTTCGACAGTTTCGTTCTTTTCTTCTTTTTTTCCAAATAAGGTAATAAAGACAGAAGATTGATGAACGCATAAGAAACAAAACAAAAGTGGGGTCTGAGTATAGTCCGTGAAACTGCTAAACTATTTAAGGGTCAATTAGGAAAAGGTCGGGTCCCGAACTTATTTTTTTAATTATCTCGGCAATTAATATACATGTATAAGGACTATACCTAGTCGAGGCCTAATTTTGAAGGGAACGGTCGCATGCCATGTAGTTAACCTTTCATTGGCTGTGTTTTTCATAAATTCATGACGATATTATTTGAAACTTATACAAAATTTAAATGGTACTGATCAATCATTCCCGCTGTACAATGTATATTTACCAGAGAGAAACAAAGCAATATAGTAGGCTCTAGTAAGCACAGTTCTCAAACGCTTGGAATTCTAGCTGTGTAGTTAAGAGGAACTACATCTCATTTTTCGTTTCCATATTGAAATTTTATACTCAGGGTGTGTATAAACTAATGGGAGCATCAGACGTTTTGGAAGATCTTGTAAAAAATAATCGTTAACGCCAGTTGTATACACTATATTGACAAAAGTCACCGGACACCCCTTCAAAAGCAAATGAACGGATCCGCTGCGTTGTTAAGATCCGCGTTACAGCAGCAAATGGTATAAAAACAAGCCTGCAGCTGACCGCGATCATATCGCACTGTGAATGAAAATGTCGCGGCGGGAGAGAACTGACTTTGAGAAAGGAAAGATTGTTGGGTGTTATATTAGTAGGTTGCCCATAAGAGAAACCGAGAGGCGTTTAAACATACCCAAGTCAACTCTTTTGGATGTACTGAATAAGTGGAAGACACATGGCGTGCCTGAAGCAGCAAAATATACCGGCAGACTAAAGAAAATAAGTGATAGAGGACGTCGAAGCCTCGGGAGAGTCGTTACAGCTAATCGACGGAGTTCTACACAAGACCTCAGTGTACAGGTCAGTAAAAATACTTGGACCTCGGTACGTACACGTACCATTCGCAGAGAACTGCATTCCATCTGTTACCGTGGTCGTGCGGCTGCTCATAAGCCTTTCACTCTTCACTCGGAATGCTACTCGTCGTTTAGCATGATGTAAAGAACATTTATCGTGGACTGCAGTTCAATGGAAACGAGTCCTATGAACTGATGAAACCAGATATACGATCCACGATCCATCAGTCTGATGGCCGTGTGCGGCTATGGTGGCAGCCGGGGGAATGCTATTTACCACAGTGTACTGTTCCTACGGTCAAGTTTGGAGCTGTTAGTGTACTCGTGTGGGGTGTTTTCGTGGTATGGTCCCGGCCTATTGGTTATCGTGGGCGAACCTGTTAACCAGAACGTCTACCTCGATATTCTGGACAATTATACCCTACCAACTCTGTGGCAATACTTTGGAACCGAGCCTTGTTGGTACCAGCAGGATAATGCACCTAGTCATAAAGCAAGGACTACTACTGCGTGGTTTGACGATAATTCCGCATCGTGTGTGGACTGGGCAGCATAGAGCCCTGATCTTAATCCCATAGAGCGCCTATGGGATGAATTAGAGCGCCGCATAAGAGGTTTTGAACCAAGGCCTACTATTAAGCAACAGTTAGCGGCAGCATTATGTACTGAATGGAATCGCATACCTATCGCTGTGTTTCAAAAACTTGTCGAAATCATGTCTCGAAGGGTCAGTGCATGCATTAAGGTCAAAGATGAACCGACACCGTACTAATAATGTCTCTCAATGAATGCTATGTTATGTTTCTCTTCTAGGTGCCCGGTGACTTTTGTCAATATAGTATATGTGCTTAAACCAATGTCTTTTTTCAGTTTCCAGTGTACTGACATTAATAATATAAACACCCAGATCCGTCTGTCTCTTTGGAACGCTTGACCTCACACTAACGTCTGCATTGTTGCGCCATCACTTATTGATAAATTCTTGTGTTTTCTCGCGATGTCAAAATGATTGTCTAGATGATCGCGTGCTAATTTAAAAACATTGGATTATTAATGATTCGAGGTCTATTTATCCTATCTACAAAATTCGAATTAAAATCTTAATATTACGGCTAGTTGCGTTTGTAAATTAATTTAATTTAGCACAATTCGAATATTAATTTGCATGTTTTAATTATTTTTTACTTTTTTAAATTAACTAACTATCCGAGTTTAGTGCTGATTATATTATACATCTTGCAAAATATCGATCTATCTAAATGCTCTAACCTACAGTAAAAACTGAAATCTTGCGACGTCGGAGTGCATCTGAAAATAGGCGTCGCCCCCAACAGTACATTATCGATAATTTTGATAGATCCGATTTGTAATGCCAGATGTCGCATTATTTTGTAGAAAAAGCTTCGGTATGAAGTTTCAAACTAACCGTCAAATAGGACAGAATATAACAAGCCATGAAGGGAATAACATGTGTGCTGGAGAAAAAGTAACTTAACCCGAAAAATCAAGACAAAAGTTAAGGTAAGTTTACACTAAAACAACTGGACCGCAAGGAAAATAGTTAAACAACAAATATTTCGCACATAATGTTTATTTATCGCGAAGTCTTTTGAAAAACAGAAATAAATAGCATATAATTTTCAGTTCTAACATGAATTAGTTCTTACTACAAACGTTTTTACTATATTTCCTTACAAAAAAGGCGAAAAGCCGGCGTCTATTTGATTTGTTTTCAATCTTCTTCAATTAAAAATTTCACCGTCTTAGGACGGGAAATATCCTCTATATATTAATATTTATTTAAAGCTTAAAAACAACCGTCCTAGGACGGGCTATAGGCTAGTAACTAAATAAAAGGTTATCTATTTATTTATTTGGATTGGGGGTTTAACGACTTCATGAGAAACTTTAAGGGCTGTGAGCAGTCGCCTGTCCCAAATTTAGGACCGCTGGTTCAGCGAAAGGAGAGTCCTAGTGCCGCAACACAAACACCTCACCCATACCTTCTCAGGAACTCGAACCTGGGCCTAGATGGGACCACTAGCCAGAAGGCAAAATTGCGTACATTACATATGCTTTACTTTTATCGACAACTATTCTGTGAGCCATCATAAACCGGGGATATTTTTGTTTAAAAATGAATTTGAAATTGATTTATTTTATTTATCTCAATTGAAAGCTTTATTGTATGAAACATTTGACATAAATTGTGTATTTCTGACGCGGTCCCAGTTTTACAGAATTTTTAAAGATCTGTAGATTATATATTCTAGAAAGAGTGACGTACTATAGGGGGAAATGGAATCTCTCCAAATGCAAGTCGTGTTAGGTATGCCTCTAATTTAAGCTTCCTTTTAACTTTCTGTGTTCTATAATTTTTTTGTTTAGTCGTCTCTACTTCACTACTTAAAACATCGTATTACCTATCAGTTGAACTCGTAGCACTGTAACTTCGACGTCTTAAGCACCGGATAGTTAGCACACAAAAGTCTTTTAATCACACACTGAGCTAAATCAGACGAGCCAACGGCCAGAAAAGAGACTTCAATTACTCACATAAATTGTCTTTATTGGTGCTCCAAGAACAACATAAACATGCACTACGGTACTTCAAATTAATCAAACACAATCACATCCGCATCAGTTACAATGCTGAACCTCTATCAACTTAGGTTCGACTTGTTTACATCCAACAACACCAATTTGTTGCAGTCATCTACATATCATACTGTATATCACGACTACGCACAACCATACCACCACACTTTCCGCTGTTTGCTCCAACATTATGATCTCTCGTTCTTATCTGTCCACACGCACACGTAATGAACTCTGACCTCAAGACTGTTGCCACAAAACATTCCTTGAATGAGAAAATATAACGTTAAGGTTGAAAACGCTTAGAGAATGAACTCAAAATTTACATAGAAAAAAGCAACTAAAAATGAAAGTTAAATTAGAATATACGTTATAGTTCTTATGTAAATTTGGTTTCTTCTCGCTAAACGTTTTCTGACTTAACGACCCATTATTTCCCCAGAGCATCACTGGCAGTGAGTCAGAGATAAATATAACGTAAAGATTGAATGTACGTAGAAAAACAGCAGAGTTAAAAATGTGGCAGAGTTGAGAGATCTGTTAACGCTAAGTGCAGAATTGAGATAAGTCCTGTTAACGCTAAGTGCAGAGTCTTCAGATAACAATTTGTTGAGCGATATAACGATTTGAGAGGATTATTTTGAGATAATAACGTCCTGCTAACGATAAGTGTATTTTGAATCAAGTGATTTGTGATTTGATTTGTAGCCAACAAGTTGTATTTCTGGCTCAAGTGCTTAAACTGTGATGAAGTGCCACAGCAACGAATAAACCAGTGGATTTATAGTAAATGCATTTTGATTCTTTCAGTACCCTTAGCCGTTAATGTGTTTTCTATAATTACAAGTGTCAATATTATGTTCACAAGTTCATAACTGAAGCAACGTTGACATTTAAGCAAGTAAATCTTACAGCTTACAATTAAAGCTGAAGCCTTACACCGACTATTACAGTGGAAACAACTATTATCAGCGTCTAAACCAAAATCTAACATTGCACAAGCAGCTCATTCTTCATAGCTGACATGGCTAAATATTTGCCGCAGTGACTTATTGGCGGTAATTACAAATGCCAGAAATATGAGAAATTGCCTTCTTCTCAGAATGAATGGGTGCCGAGTGTCGTTGGGTGACAAATCGATTCTTGGCAAAACTTCCATGTTACCATGGCTTTCTGATGATTTCTGCCGACAAAATATTTCGATGCGTTCTTTTGATCAGGAGTCGCATTCAGTTGTTATCCTTTCTACGGCACACAATTTCTGTTTGACATTGATGTTGTTCAAAGCGAATTCATGAGATAGCAGCTCAAGGAAACAGAACTCCGTTTAAAAACCAAACTTTTCCTGCTTTTTATTACCACACTATAAAACTGGAAAAATCATTGAACATTATGAGCTCATTTATTCGTAGACATCATTGTACAATCGGAATTCTATCAGCGGTGCTCCACAGAATAACCCAGTGAGGCAATTCAAAAACCGAATGATGCCAATAAAGCGGATAAATTTCTGTGGAGAACGTAAGTTTTGGTGCAAAACAGCACTTTTTATTATTTAAAAGAGCAGAAAAATTCAAAGATGAAATAGGTGCAACGGTAACGAAACTTTTACATTTAAAACTAGCTGAACTGTACACTGTGCTCTCCGGGCGTGACGTTTAAGATGCAATCTGTATGTTCCGGTTTTTACTACAGAGAAAAATTGCATTGTAAGTACCAACTTCTCAACCCCTAACCAGGAAAAATATCCCTATTTTATGCACTCTAAGCCTGTAAATCTTATTAGAAGTGCAGTAAAATAGTATTCCAAAATACATGAATATTGGAAAAGTCTCAGTTAATCACAATACCTCTTTATAAACTAAGTTAATAATCTTTCCATTAGGTGCTAAAATGCTTCTTTTCTCTGCCATCTCGCTTCTTCTGTTTCCGTAGCTCTAGCTGCAGTAATGAATTTCCTCTTTCAGAAAGAACGTAATGAAAATGAGTGTGACAAACAAATCTTATATAATCCTTTACGAACCGTAGGTAAAAAGCTTACCCAACACGAGATCGGTAGAGAAGCACTGTATGCAACGGGTGCCAGGCAAACTTTCCACCACCAATGTCCAAATGAAGATAACTATTTTACCTTTACCGATGCACATCTTGTCCTTCGTACGCCACGGTTCAAAAACTGACTTGAAAAATTAAGCAAGGAAGAAACAGTGTTGCAGATGCACTTCGCAATGGGAGTCTTATTATCGTGTCGACGCCTGCAAATGTGAATGACATACATGATCTGATCATACATGTATAAGACTGTAGAGTGACACTGAAACAACACTGAACATCTCCCATTTCCAAGCCCACGATATTGTAGTGAATGTTTTAGGAATGAAGAAAGTTTTTTCGAGGTGGGTCCATAGAGCAGTGAATGAAAATAAGAAAAGGGGAAGAGTGAAATGTTATCATGAGATAGTGCAGCAATTTGAAGCTAAAGACGATCCGTTTTTGATGCGGTGCACCATTTCAATCGTGAAACAAAGAACTATAGAAACAGCGCAAGAATCGTTCTTCTCCCCCTACCCAATCTAAACATTTCGAATGAATAAATCGGCTGGGGAGTAGCATGGCTCTCAGTGGCAGACTTATGGCAACATCTGTGGCAATTCATCCGAAATGATTGTGGCTCATTGCGATAAGATAAGCTTTCATTTTGGTAACAGCTGATGAAGTCCATCCAAAAATGATCGTGGCTCTTTGCGATAACATATACTTCCATTTTGGTAAGAGCTGATGAAGTCCATCTAAAAATGATCTTGGTGCTTATAGTAACGGAATGAAACTTAATATCCACATTTTTATTTCAGAAGGCCCTAGCGCAAGCTGTGTAAACGTAGACTTTACGTCCGGTGGACTGGGAAACACGTAGCAACATGGAGCTCAAAATTATTTTGGTGGATTCAGCTTTTCATATGGAACGGCTAAGGACACAAACTTATTACGAATACCATTGCCATTATTGTCATCGATCGAAATATCAAAAATGTGAGCTTGTTTTGTCTGTGGCGTTAGTTGATTTCCTAGGGTGGGCAAAAGTTCTATCCATTTCTCATGATGCAAATTCCAAGTAAAAACATTTAAGTGACAAGCGCAATAACAGATGGTGCATGTGATGGCTAGAATGCTTTAAGGAGTAGACTATAAAATGGCACCAATTATGCAAGTGAATCTCATTCGTAAACAAGTCACACGACCTAAAACAGCATAACTATAGTAGTAATACGAATTTCTTGGTGTAGAATAGAAATCAAAATTTCCAAGCTTTCGCACATCAACCAGGTGGCTTTTTCAAGGAAGGTACACGAGAAACTGTGAACTTCAAAATTTTGAAGCGTTCTATTATTCAGTTTGTGGTTTGCTGTCTACCATCCTTGAAAAAGTCATCTGGTTGTTGTGCGAAACTTGGATTTCTATGATACACCAAGAAATTCGTATTGCTAGTATAGTTATACTGTACTATGAATATTTTAAGAATAGTTGGTGTACAGTTCCGCCTTATTTAATAAGTCACACGACGGTTGCCAGTGGGCTATAAGTAGTCGCCCGTCCCTAATTTAGGGTCACTGGTTCCAGGGAAGAAAGAGAGCAAGTAAGACAAATGCAACATCCATGCCTCACCGGGATTCGAACCCGGACACTACACGGACGAATGGTCATATACCTGCGCCATCGGAGTGGCACAAAGGCTTCGTTTCTGGCTCTTGAAAACGAGAACTGCAACAGCTGCTAGGAAGACTTCGTTCCTGACTCTTAAAAAGAAGAGCTGCAAGAGCTGCTAAGAAGGCTCCGTTCCTAGTTATTAAAACCGAGAACTGCCAAAGCTGCTAGGAAGGCTCCGTTCCTAGTTCTTAAAAACGAGAACTGCAAAAGCTGCTAAGGAGGCTTCGTTCGTAGTTATTAAAACCGAGAACTGCAAAAGCTGCTAGGGAGGCTACGTTTCTGGCTCGTAAACAATGCCTTCTACAAAATCAAAGGCTCCGTTCACGAGACCCTTCTCGGTTCAAAGGTGGGAACGAGGCACGATTCTAACTCTGACTGCGAAGCACAACCACAAATCATATTAATTTTAGTGCATTCGTTTTTGACTTGATACATAAAACGTTTCTTTTGGGGGCTCTTCGTTCTCCCGACATAGCGTGCGTCAAAAATGTTATCATTTTAAAATTAAGCCTTGTGAAAATAAAATAAAGCCTCATATACTGTAGTTTCACCTGTGAAGTAGGTACGTCACAGACCTTATGACACAAATCTCTCGATAAGAAATAACTTTTGATCCCCCCATTTTAAGACGCATGGCACAAACCTCTCAGAAAGAAATAACTTTTTATCCTCCATCTCTATCGCCCTGTGAGCAAAAAACTGGGGGCGCCCATTTTTCAGACAAGGATTCAAACAAAAATAGCACCAGCACTCATGAAGGTCTAACTACAGTATGTGCTAAGTTTGACCCCCGACAAGATAAACGCCTTGCGTGTACGGTGCAAGACAAACAGACAAACAAAGAGTGCAAAAGTCAATTAAAAGCCCCCTCTGCTCGCTAAGCCAGCAGGTTCGTCAATTAGGTTCCTTGAGTTCTGTCGCTTCGCTCCGTGCCGTGACTCCTTCAGTCGTATTTGAAATCCTCGTTGTGCTTTAGTTACAAAGAACAAGGTCACTATTATTGAGAATATTCGTCCTGCGTCAAATCCAGAACCCTATTCGAGGAGGCCTAAAGAAGCTGTTGCTGCATGGCTTCGAGTCACCAATTAATTGCAACAAAATCTTTAACGCAAATCTTTAACCTGGTGATTCACTAACTCTTTTACCCAATTGTTTGTCTAAGTTCAGTTTCTCAAAGATGAACAAGGACTTTACTGAAACGTTCTCTTTGACAATCATCACAGAAGTTATGCATACCTCGGAAATCTGTCTGAGAAAACTGAAGCTCAAAAAATGAAGAGATGACTCTGTTATCCAAAATGGAAATGTCAGGTCGATTCAGGGGCTATACCACAGTTAATCAATCCCTCTATCACTGTCGATATTATATGTCACACAGCTTGCCAAGTAAAAGTGATACCTGACGTGTATATTCGTTTAAAGCTCCTGAATTTCCCCAAGAATCCACATATGCGTGCGCTCTTCAGGAAGAACTGGATGCTATGTGGTGTCTTCCGCGAAGTCATGCTAAATTATCCAAAATTAATTTTTTCATCATAAGTTTCATGTAGAACTCAGTAGCGGTGATCCCTCTAATACTATTGATGTCATATATCACACAACTTGCCAATTAAAAGTGATACGTGACATATGTGAATTATTGGGGAAAGCTCCTGAATTTCCCCAAGAATTCACATATGCGCTCTTCATGAAGAACTAGATGCTATGTGGTGTCTTTCACGAGGTCACGCTAAAATATCCAAAATTCTTTCATCATAAGTTTCATGTAGGACTCAGTAGCATTCTGACACTGAAAACACTACAGTAAAAGATTTTTATGAACCGGAAAAGAAAACTGGTAGGCGAAGAAACTTCAGCTATGCGAATATGTTGAATAGGTTATAAAAAATTTTAAGCTGAAAACTCTACAGCTGTTCTAGAAAGATATACATGCGTTTGAACGATTGACTATCTGCTGGGAAACAGTAGCTTGGTTCTCTAAAAAGCATTTCAGAGCGGGTGAGCTGTCCTTAATATCGCAGCAAGAAAAAGAAAAGAAAGTACAGACCCAACGCCACAAAATCCAATTTTTGTTTTATCTTTTTCTTTTCTAAACTGAACTATTCAAAAATTTCTCCCTTCGCACATAAGAAAATCAGTTTTTTCTAATGTACAAAGTGGCATTCAGAATTCAGAAAATTTTTACTTGTTAAGAATTAAAGCGGTGACTCGGCGATTTTGACTACGACAAATAAAAACAAATTATTAAAATCATACAATGCATTGATTATGCTTTCCAACATACTAGAAATCATTACTAAAGTTATGAGGATAATGGCTGTGGAATAAATCTCGCTCCTGTGCCCCTGACCTTTGATCCCATTTCGATGATAGTAAACAGAATTGGTCCACTATACCTCCGGAACAACATACCAAAATTTCGTCGCAATAGAAACATTTCTAATCAAGTTACATTGTATAAGGATAATGGCTGAGGAATAAATCTCGCTCCTGAGCCGTGATATTCGACCCCATTTCTATGATATTAAACAGCATTGGTCCAGTATACCTCCGGAACAACACACTAAAGTTTTGTCGCAATAAAAAACATTTTTAATCAAGTTATGAGGATAATAGCTGTGGAATAAATCTCGCTCCTGTGTTTTGACCTTTGACCCCATTTCGATGATATATATGTGAATACATGTATATATAAACCTAATTAACTAACTAGTCTTCACACCTTTCATCATTCTCTTTTCTAACCTTTACCAAGTCTGTCTGCTCTTAATCATTTCCCCCGCTTTTAAAAAATCTTAAACTGATTGTTCTGTGTCTGGCGCTCTTTGGCCAAACCTGGCCCTTGCGCCATTAAAATCAACTAACTAACTAATAAGTATACCTCCGAAACAACATACTAAAGTTTTGTGTCAATATAAACATTTTTAATCAAGTTATGAGGATAATGGCTGTGGTGGAATACATCTCGCTCCTGTGCCCTGACCTTTGACCCCATTTCGATTATATTCAACAGAACCAGTTCAGTATACCTCTGGAACAATATACTAAAGTTTTGTCACAATAGAAGCATTTTTAGTCAAGTTATGATGATAATGGCTGTGGAATAAATCTCGCTCCTGTGTCCGGATCTTTGACCCTATTTCGATGATATTCAACAGAGCGAGTTCAGTATATCTCCGGAACAACATGATAAAGTTTTGTCGCAATCGAAACATTTTCACGTAAGTTATGACGCATAAAGGCAATGGAATGGATCCCGCTTTTAGGTCCTGACCTTTGATCCCATTTCGCCCATTTTCAATAGGATTCGTCCCCAGATGGTCCCCCTACCACATACTAAAATTTCATCGAAATCGAACCATTTTTACCCAAGTTATGACGAATAAGGGCAATGGAATACATCCTGCTCCTGAGTCCTGACCTTTAACCCCAGTTTGCCCAGTTTCAATAGGATTTGTCCCCAAATAGTCCCCTACCACATACTAAAATTTCATCGAAATGGAGCCATTTTTACGCGAGTTATTGTGCGGACGGACGGACTGACAGACATACAGGCGGACAAAGCTGGAGCAAATACGCTTCTTCAACTTACGGCTGGAAAGCGTAAAAAACAACTTTCATGCTTCAAGCAGCTAAATGCCTTTTACCTGACATTAACAAAGAAAAAGCAATTGATGAGGCACATAGAGTATCAAGACGTACGTCATTGTGAATTTCTCTTATGTGAAGATAACGAGGAAAATAAATTGTAGCACGCCATCAAACTGATATCAAAATAACTTAGAGGCTTGCGCTTGCTGCAACGATTTAAGGTAATCCTCAAAAAAATGTCCTAAAGGATTCTCACGTTCTGTTATATCGAAAATGTAACCCCACGAAATTAGGTGAGCAAACCTTCGTAGGCATTCAAAAAAGATAAATAGTCCAAAAGCCTTTTAAGATAACTTCTGTCTTTTCTAGTATATGCACGTACTTGTTCCAAAGTAATTCATAGCAGGTATCTGTGTAATTAATAGTCTCAAAAATGTGAGTACAGCACGATGAATGCTTTTAAACGTGAGGGTTAGAAAAAACTCTTAATCACATATAACAAAAGTATCGACGTAATACATAGTAACACATCCGTTTACCATAGGACTCGTCATGAACTGATAATATCCATGAGAGTCAGAGAAGTTCCTCCTGCATTTCCCGTTACAGGTTGAGATTTAGATTACTGATTTCATTTTTTCAAAGCTTTCCATTTATCATTATAAAAAATACCAGCAGCAGCATGGAAGGGCTTTTAGTTAAATTAATCTCACTAAGCACTTTAAATCTAATTTTTCACTTAAATGTTTTAAACCTAACGATCCAATGACTCGAGTACATGCTAAAAAATAATATCACCTGCAGATTATTTGTAGACAGTCACTGTCGTGACCCCGGCTTAAAGCAGAAGGTGCATACCTTCGCAAACACTGTTGCTTTAACTTACAAACAATATCACAATGAATACAAGTTCACGAACACGTAACTTGGTTAATGATAACAAAGTAAACTGAACTAATATTAATGCAGGTTAAACGAAGTGTGCTGTGAACTGATAGTAAATAGACTAACGTTAAAATCTTCTTAACAATCACATATCAAGTGAGCCTAACGCTAATAACATCACAAACAGGTAGCTATGCTTGCTTTTTATCTGTAGCTTGACTTCTAACCGATTAACAGTCCAGGCATAGCATGAGAAACTTTGGGAAGTTCAGATATGACGTTCAGGACGGAAAGTCTAATCGAGAGGTAAACAAAATTTACATAAGCAACCCCAAAAACGAAAAGTTAAATATGTTACATATGCTACATACATATCACTAAGCTGTTCTCTGAGATTCAGAGGGTAGCTCCAAAAAGAAATACAAACTTCCAGATATTTTTACTTATTGTTGTCGTATCAAACTTCTCCATTTACAGCGATCTTGTCATACAACTCGTGCTTCATAATATCCATTACACGCCGTACACAAGGTCTTTTATACTTCATAGTCATAATCTTTTTCTCATGCAGACACTCCTGAATCTGATCCACTCATGACTTCCTTGGCATTCCTCTGCCTTTGCTTCCTGCCACTTGGGCTGAAAAGATTTTCTTAGTAAGCATTTCATCACTCATTCTTTCAACATGGCCAAACCACCAAAGCATATTGGTCTCCACCTTGCTAACAACATTTTGCTTCACATCACACAACTGCAATACATCTTCAATTCTCACACAATCATATCGTGTCTTGCCATAAACCCCACGTAAGTAACGCATTTCTCCAGCACACAAACGACTCCTATGTTTCTTCTGCAGTACCCAGGTTTCACTGCCATACATCAGAGTAGGAACAATTACAGTTTCATACAGAGCCATGCGGGACTCTCTAGAGAACCCATCATTCCTGTGAAAACCTCCCAGAGCAGCTATGACTTTCAAAGAAGAATTCACTCGCCTACTGATTTCACCATCCAACTTGTTCTCACTGTCAAACATGCTTCCTAAATACACAAACTCACTCACCTGGTCAATCACAGTGCCATTTATGCTTGCATTACATTCAGTGCTACCCGTTCCTCTCTCAAACACCATAACTTTCGTTTTTCCCTTATTTACACTCAGTTTGAATTTCATGCAAACTTCGTGCATCCGAGTCAACATACTCTGCAACTCACTTTTGCTCTCTGCCAACAGGACAGTGTCATCAGCATACAGCAATTTGCACACACGGATATCACTAAGACATAAATCACTATTATCTATTTTGGCATCACGCATGCATGCATCCATAAATATATTAAACAGCCATAGTGACATTACACAACCTTGTCTAACTCCTGCACCAATGGAAAACCATTTTGATAAAACACCATTCACTCGTACACAAGCTCTACTACCAGCATACATGGCTTTTACACTGTTAAGTAGATTCCCAGTAACACCATATTCATTCAATACCTTCCACAAAAGTGTCCTATTGACTGTGTCATAAGCTTTCTCTAAATCTATGAAGGCAGTAAAAACTTTCTTCCCAACAACCAGATACTTTTCAATCATCATGCGTAATGCAAAAATCTGGTTAGTGCAGCCTTTACCAGGCATTAAACCACTCTGAACATCCCACACTTTCAAAGATGTAAGACCCCGTACTTTTTCAATAACAACCTTACCAAACACTTTTCCTGGCACACTCAGTAGGCTAATACCACGATAGTTCTTGCATTCAGTCTGATCACCTTTTCCCTTATACAAGGGAACAATAATAGCATCTCTCCAATCCTGAGGGACCATTCCTAACTCCCAGCATAACTGGCAAATTTCAGTTAACCAGTCAATTATAGAGTCACCACCATATTTCAACATCTCTGCAGTTATGCCATCAACTCCCGGAGCCTTACCATTCTGAAGAGATTTTAGAGCTTTACACACTTCTTCTCTTGAGATCCCTCCTGTGCTTTCATCCCTCGTCGTGACATCATCTGCGTCTATCTCAGAATCATCTTTGCTTTCCTGCTCTAATAACTCACAGAAGTATTCACCCCATCTCTCACTTAACTCATTGGGCTCCCATATCATTTCCCCAATCTCATTCTTCACACAACTTACAACTTTATTTCCCCTATTTTTCCTGATTCTCATGTACTTCCAGAAGGACTTTCTATCTTTCCAAAAAGCCAGTTCATGCCTTTCCACTTTCTCCTTCCTATGTTTTGCCTTACTGTGGCGAACCAGCTTAGCAGCTTCACGCTTCTTACAGCGATATTCATCCACAGAGACTCTACCTTGCAACACCCCAAAGAGGCTTCCTTCTTTCTCTTTACTGCCTCTTCAATCTCACTATTCCACCAAGCATCACCTCTATTGTTATCCACTATTGTGGTGCCACAGACCTCTTTAGTAGCAGTGACAACACAGTTCTTGAAACATCCCCACTTCTTTTCTACATCCCTCTCACCAGACTTCAGATCTTTCAGTCGTTCTCTGAGTAAGTCAGAATACCGCTGATGATCTTCAAGGAGCCTATCAACCTTTATTCTTTCTACCCTGGGTCTTTTCCTATTCCTTTTCCTGCAACCAACATTACGTTTCACTCGTGACACTACCAAGTAATGATCAGAACCAACATCCGCACCTCTCATCACACGGGTGTCAACAACTAAGTGTTTCAAACGCTGATCGTAGACAACAAAATCTATCACACACTTTTGACCAAGAGTACGATTTTCCCAAGTATATGTGTGGATATACTTGTGGTTGAAAAATGTATTTGATACACACAAACCATTCTCAATGCAGAATTCAATTAATCTTTCATCATTATCATTCACACAAGGATCATTAAACTTACCCAGAACATTGTCAGAAAGTGCATTCTGCACACCTACTCTAGCATTGAAATCCCCTGCTATTATAACTTTTTCTTTTGCACCAAACTGTCTCAAAACAGCTTTTAGCTCATTCCAGAAATCTTCCTTCTTATCACAAGGTTCCGAGTCACAAGGAGCATACACTACAACAATTACAATTATCTGAAGTTTCACTTTCAAACGAATCCAGAGAATTCTCTCACTTACGCAACTATAGTGAATCAAGTTGTTCTTTATCTTTTCACTTAAAATCACACCTACACCAGTCTGTCTTCTCATATTATCCAATACTCCAGACCACACACTCACCGTGCCATTCACTTCTTCTACCCCAATTTCCTTTTTTTGGTTTCACTTACACACAGCACATCCAGTCTATACTTATTGATCTGCTCAATCACCTCACTCATCTTGCCATTTATACCTCTAGTATTCCATACACCAATCTTACATTCACTCAGCCGAGATCTCTTTCTCATATGCCGTTTAGAAAGTCCAGGTCGATTCTGTGGTGGGCCGTCCTTATCAAGTGTGGTAGGTCCACCATATCCCACACTTGAGTCATTCTTAATATTTCTTTTTTCTTTTTAATCAGGTAAGTACATCAGTGTGGGGGATTAGCCCACAGCTGAGGATTCCAGTTGGTCATTCAACCTAAGGATTCTGGAACAAAAGCCAGTGAGTTGGGGTCTTTTCGCCAATGTCACACAGAACTGGCTTGTATTTCTCCAAAATTCACAGAGGCCCTAGTTGCTGTAGTGTGTGCCATTGTTACCACGGAGCGCCCCGTGGTAACAATGGCACACACTAATATATATAATGCTCAAAGACATAGCGCAGCTCCCTTCACGGGAAAGTGATTATTAATAAAAGAGATGGTGTAATATGAGCACCCATTAGCATTGCAAAAGTATGTCATATTTTTATAAATATCAGAATTTTATATTGCAGATCCTTTTTTGATTTTAGTGCATGGCTTCTAAAGCACTCAACATGAATGGCTCAGTGTAACCGAAGCACATCTTTATATCTTAGGTATACCTCAATATGATTAATTAGATCTTCTGATCATCATTCTGCATTCAAAACTTCATCTCCACTGACCATCCGACATCCTTAATGCAAGCTTTTAAGCTTTGTGTGCCATCTAACACCATATTAACGTAAGACCTCTGATCTTTTGTGAGTCATCTCGCACAACTGATGCAAAAACTGATGTTCATGTATAACCAAAAGTAATTATTTCCATGAAGCAGATGCACAATTTCTGATCATCCCACAAAGCTGATGCACAGTTTCTGATTTTCGTGTTATTAAACTGGCGTGCAAAAATTAAGGACGAGACGGTTTTTTGAATGGAACGTTGTGCAGAAGTGCTCCACATCGACTCAAATCATACCATAAGATCCCCGAGATGTAAGAATATGAGACAAGTGAGCAAAATCATCCACACAAGGAATCCAAAGGATACAAAGGCACTTTATTAAAAAGGTAGCTTCGAGCACAACTGGACAAAAGACAGAAACGTCCATGTGACAGGCGGCTGCCAAGAAAAATCCAGTCTTTAGTAGGGGATATGATCACACTGACTACGTTGCAGGATTTACAACGTCTGTCCATGTTGAGGACGAGGTTGTCAAGGAGCTGTTGAGGCATCGCTGCCCATTCCTTTTGTAGCGCCAATCGCAGCTGCGGAATAGTTGCTGGCGGCTGGTAACGTGCTGCCAAGCGTCTCCCGAGAAGGTCCCACACGTGTTCGATTGGATTTAGGTCCGGGGACCTTGCGGGCCAATCCATGCGTTGAATATCTTCACTCTCCAACAGCTCTGCGACAGCCAATGTACGATGAGGTGTAGCGTTGTCGTCAATGAAGAGGAACTCGGAACTCAGGACCCACAGCACCTTTAAACAGACGCACGTGAAGCAGGAGAACCACGGTACAATACCGTACACCAGTGACTGAACCTCGTTGAAAGATGTGGAGGTCAGTACGGCTACCAAGCATGATACCGCCCCAAATGAGAACTCCGCCACCTCCAAACCGGTCCCTTTCGATGATATTGGAGGTGTGATTGCGTGTTACCTGCTCTCTCCAGATGTGTATACATCCAGAATCGCTCGTTAGACTAAATCGGCTCTCATCCGTAAAGAGAACTCGACCCCATTGCTGATGTGTCCAGTTCTTGTGTTCCTGGCACCACAGAAACCGCCGTCTCCGATGAGCAGGCGTTAATGGCACACACTGTACTGGTCGTCTTGCAAATAGACCACTTTTGTGCAGCCTCCTGGCCACGGTAAAACGCGATAACGAACGTCCAGTTGTCATTGCATGTGACTTGCGATTTCTTCCGCTGTCTACTGTCTGTTTCTTCTCGCCTGTAGGACAATATGCCGGTCGTTCGCCGCTGTGGTTGCTCGTGGACGACCACTGCTAAACTCTCGGACAGCTGTTCCTGTCGTTTGAAATGCTCTCCAAGTTCGTGAAACGATGCTGTGAGCGATCCCGAACTCCTCGGCCACACCAGTCACACTTCGACCTTCTTCCAACTTCCCAATGACGCGACCTCGGGTAAAGTCATCCAGATGTCGTCTACTGGATTGCCTGTTGGCCATATCACACGGTGGCAGCAACTCGACGTCGTTCAAACCGATGTACACTGTGTAATAGCTTTCACCTAATTGCTGAGCGCACACCCCCCGTGTGCTTTATGCCTTTCCGACCCCCCCACGTCATGCTGCATATATGCGCAAGCCCTACCGTACCGGACCCTAGTCTATCTCCTGAGTGGTCTTTCTGTCCGTTCTGCCTACTCGTTCCGCTGTTATGCTAATTTCTCCTCTTCGTCCTTAATTTTTACACACCAGTGTAGTTTCTGATACCCGTGGGAGATACCTATCGGAGAGGTAACGCACGTGCCAAGGCGGCAAAGTTGCAGAGACAAACTTCGTGGGTGTAGCTTAATTGAGAAAGCATTCGGCTCCGGAGCAAAAGGATGCGGAATCGAGCTACCATCAAATGGCTTGTTTAGCTATATTGGCGCCCGAACGTAAAGTGAATCTCCTGGCCGTTGGATACTTCGAAAACTGCGTGATGTTCCACACATCATCTGGAAATAATGAAAATTCCTTTTTTGATTGGGGGTAGCGACCACCGTGAGCAACTCAGTGGGCTATAACCAGTCTCCTGTAACTAATTTAAGGTCACTGGTTCCAGGGAAGGGAGAGACTCAGTGCAAGACGAACACAACACCTACACCTTACGGGATTCGAACCCTAACCCATCTCCGACGAATGATCAGCAGCCATCTCTTAGACGATAGATCCACAAGGGCTGCTGAGAATACCTTTTTCGCTTCTAAAAAATGTGGGATGTTTCTTCCACACATCATCTGGAATAATTAGAATTCCTTCTTCTACAGTAAACTCTCCTTCAAGCGTGGTTCGCCTGTTGACTCCGAAACCTATGATTCCATCCCAGCCCTTTCTCAAAGGGGGGGTATGTGTGACGTACTACAGAGGTGACGTACATGTCAAGGTAGCAAGTAGCAGTTATGAGCGCTTGTCGGTGTAACTGAATTGGGGAAGCATTCGGCTCCGAAGCAGAAGGATATGGGTTCGAGCGTCAGCACCGGTGAATTTGTGCTGGACTTTCTAAACCAGCCACTTATGCCGTCATCTCACTCACCCGCATGAAAAAGAATTATTTTGATTATTGTAATACTTCTTATCCTCCTAGGAGCATTAATACAGTTTGAATACTTATGTACCATCCAAAATAGCTTAATTAAATATAAATAGCGTATTTTAAATATTGCCCAACACCGTTAAAGCAAAACTTTTTTATTTTGCTTACCCAGTATTATCAAGGAATTTTTTTAATCTTTACGACACGATTATAGAATAGTCATTTTTGCAATACTCACTCAAAGCAGCGAAGTAAAATACAGGAATTTTCTGACAAGAGAAAAGGAGCGAGTTTGAAAATGAACTTACAGAAAACTAAATTTATGTGCAATACTTTTACGAGAACTGAAGATTTAGAAAGTCCGGCAAAGATTCAGAGGTTGATGAAATTCAGAAG
Source organism: Macrothele yani (assembly GCA_039090855.1). Lineage (NCBI taxonomy): Eukaryota > Metazoa > Arthropoda > Arachnida > Araneae > Macrothelidae > Macrothele > Macrothele yani. The sequence goes on from CM077004.1 coordinate 50,753,720, forward strand.
TAACTAATGCCTACCTCTATCTTGGACAACAGACATTAAGAGAGGGCTACACCGAAGAAAACATTAAGAAAAGTATAAAACTTGGCTGGAGTGAACTTACAGAAAACTAAATTGATGTGCAATACTTTTACGAGAACTGAATATTTAGAAAGTCCGGCAAATATTTAGAGGTTGATGAAATTCAGAAGTAACTAATGCCTACTTTATCTTGGACAACAGACATTAAGAGAGGGCTACACCGAAGGAAACATTAAGAAAAGTATAAAACTTGGCTGGAGTGCTTTGAAAGAAACAGTAAAATTTTCAAGAGTAATTTACCATTATGTCTAAAAGAAAAGTGTTTAACCAATACATCTTTTCAGTTTTTACTTTTGGATTACAGACATGGACCTTAACTAAAAGAAACTGCGAGAAACTAAAAGGATCACGGTAAGATGTATGCTCAGGAAAGATAGGAAAAGAAACTCATGAATTAGGAAAATGACAAGAGTGGATGACATCATGGTCAAAGAAAGCAGAGACCTTCAAATGGCGATGAGGCTGGGCATGCTTTTGTTACTTACCACCATTTGGCAACTAAAATACTAGACTGGGTACCAAGGGACAGGAAATTATCCAGAAGAAAACCACGTAGGAGATGGGTGAATGAAATTTGAAAGCATGTCGTAGTGAAACCTAAGAGCAGAGGCGTAACTAGGCATTTCTGCGCCCTGGGGCAATGCACAAAGTATTGCGCCCCCATCTATCTTATCATCATCATTGTCAACCAATATCAATCCACGGCTGGATGAAGGTTTAAAGTTCTTCCACAACAGTATATCTTGAGTCAGTCTCCTCCATGTCACTCCGGTGTGCTTTCGAATTTCATGTACCCATCTCCCACGTGGTCTTTTTTCTGTTTCTTGGAGTACAGTGCAAAATTTCGGCTGTCCATCGGTGGTTCGTTGTTTAGCCAATATGTCCTAGGCCGTTGCCATTTCAGATATTTTACTCTGATCAAGATATTTCCCACTCTTGTCATTTTCCTGATCCACAAGTTCCCCTTCCTACCTTTCCTGGTTACGCCAAGCATGCAACTCTCCATGCTGCTTTCAGTTGTCTGAAGATTTTGTATGTCTTTTTTAATTAAAGTCCAAGTCTCTGTTCCGTAAGTAAGAACCAGAAGTATGCACTGATAAAACAATCTCCTTTTAAGACATAATGGTATATTGCTCTTGAAAATTGCACAGTTTCTTCCAAAAAGCTCTCCAACCAAGTTTCATACGCCGATTAATTTCTTCATCAATGTGACCCTCGCTTGATATCTGTTGCCCAAGGTAAAGGTAGGTATCGGTTACCTCCAGATTTCCTCCATCAATCGATAAATCTTCCTTCTTTTTACGCACTCTTAAAAGCACTGCACATAAATTTTGTTTTCTGAAAGTTCATTTTTAACCCCACTTCTTTACTCTTGTCAGAAAGTTTCTGGTTCTGCAACTCTGAAGTGGTAGATGAAAAAATAACTAAAAATTTGTCATGATGGATAGATAGATACTCATATCACTCATTTAATAGTGCATATTAGTATTTATTTGCATAAATGCACATGTGAACGGAATCGTTATCTTGCACCTTACCGCGCCTTCATTTTTGAATGTGAGCAACTGACATTCAATAAACATTTTGAGGAAGAAATGTAAATTTTAAGTTGCTAAGGCTACCAATGCTGGTGAAACATATTAGAAATCAATTCTGTAAATGGACAAATAACAAAGTGTGGTGCAAAAATAAACTCAACCAGAAACTGGAGCAAAAGCTTCATTTCCAATTTTAATCAGATTGTAAGTAGATATTTTTGCGCCCTCTCTTGAGCTGCGCCCAGGGCAGTCGGCCCGCCCTAGTTACGCGTCTGCCTAAGACAGTGGTACAAGATAGAGAGTTGTGGAAAAGACTTTAGGAGACCACCAAGCAATGGACTGAGGACGGCTGCTGATGATGATGATTCAGGAAAATGACAAGAGTGGAGGAAAAAGAACTCACGAGTCAGGAAAATGAAAAGAGTGAATGACATGAATCAGGAAAAGGACAAGAGTGAATGATATGAATCAAGAAAATGACAAGAGGAAAATAACATGATCAAAGAAAGCAATGGCCCTCAAGTAGCGATGGAGCTGGGCATATTTTTAGAACTGACCACTGTTGGATAATTGAAATATTAGACTGGATACTAAGGGACAGCAAAACACCCATAAAAAGACCACGTGGGAGATGAGTGGATGAAATTCGAAAGCATGTCGGAGTGACACGGAAGAGAATGGCTCAAGACAGAGAGTTGTTTAAAAGAGACCACCCGGAAGCGGACCGAGGACGGTTGATGATGATGATTACAGAATGGATTCTAATCAACATGAATGAATGCAGTTTATTCCTGCAATTGATGTAGAACTTCTTATGTTTGCACATATTTCAACGTAATTAATGAAGCTTTTTTTATCATCCAGTATGATCATTTGAGTACTTCTTATCATTGTGTTTTAATGCTGTTTAAGCCGCCCCGGTGGCGCAGTGGTCTAAGGCATTGGCCTCTGATGATTCGTCCGAAGGGGTCCGGGTTCGAATCCCGGTGAGGCATGGATGTTGTGTTTGTCTTACGGCACTGGCTCTCTCCCTTCCCTGGAACCAGTGACCCTAAATTAGGGACGGGCGACTGCTTATAGCCCATTGAGTTGCTCACGGTGGTCGTTAAACCTCCAATCAAAAAAAAAAAAATGCTGTTTAATGCATTTGTGAATCAACTAGTTGTTCTTCTAATAGTTGCGGATCGTCCAACTCAAATAATTGAAGAAGAATTATCTCAGCATCCAGTATTTAACCGTTATAAGAATTAGCTATTAGCTTTTATTCTTTATGAATTAGTGCAGTTTCTTACTTTAATGTATGACACAATATGACTGATGTAAGACACCAAATCCTTCTATATCATCCTACACGATTAAATACATGGTATCTGATCTTTTGTAAACCGTCCAACACGATTAATCTTGACTTTATTACCTTGATGTACCATCTAGTGCCGCTAATGTAGATCTAATCTTTGTGGATCACACGACATATTGCATGATAACGATTATACGAGAAAAATAATATAAGTAGTTCACTTACCGTGCGTGTGAACTGGACGAGTTAATTCATTAAAACTATATATATATTCTTGTTATCCTCCTACATATTAATAGCATCCATATAGAAATCTAATCATAGTATTTGTAAATATTCCAAAGAATTATTTTGCTTTGCCCAGGTGAACAATACCTGAATGTTTTACATTTAGTCATCTGGCACAATCATAGTTTTAAAAATCATGACAAATCTACGCGAAGGATTTTCAATTACATACAACATCCGATTTGGATATTTTTTTTATTTTTTCATGTGTAGAAGTGCTGAGATGTGTGTCTGCGTCAGAACTGTTTACTCGCAGAGTCATCTTGAATAACAGGACAGTTACTCTCCCGGAAACAGCCAACTAACATTTTGTAGGGATAATGAAAAGAGCACTGATGTGCGTTTCAAATTGTTGGATGTTTCGCTAAAATAATCTAATTTTATTTATTCTATTTCACCGTCAACAGAAATTCTACTGAAGTGGAAGTGTACACCATCTTGTATTAACGTAAAGGTAATGATCTGAAAAATTTTCCGAAATCTTATTATTACAACATGCTTTATTTTTCGGTTCTGAAGTTTTTGAACAGCTCCACAAAAGTCCAGCTATACATCATTTTGTATCAATAAAAAGACAAGTTAGGTAATACTTTAAACCAGCCTCTACAGTTACAAAAGTACATTATGATGGTGAATATGAATTTTAGTTCTCGAGCATCATATCTTTTGTTCATAATATAATTATTGTTATCACTGAGCAAGCATCGAAACATACGAATTTCAGAATATAAATCTTATTAAAAACACACTTAAATTCCAGCGCTGTCAAATAGTGTACCATTTTAATCTCTCGCATTCAGTTTTGGTGGAAAACATTATCTAAAATGAAATTTTAAGGTCCATTAGAGCACTTTTGCGTGAAGTAAGTCATCGATGTAAAATATTATCAATGATTAAAAAACTTAAAACAAAATGGAAAAATTTTGTGAAAAGTAACTAAGGATTTCTCACACATCAAAAAACATGATTCCTTTTTTTTCTTTTTCATCCTTGTTTATTTTATTTAATATGTATGTGTGTGGGGGGGAGGGGAGTGTATGTGTGTAACGTTTCGCTTTTACCCTCAACTTAAGTAGCCAGCAGCACTGAGAAATATTTGTAAATTGTTGATCTGAAAGACTACAGTCTTGTGACGATTATATATATTAAGATAATACAACGTAGTTTCTCACGTCCTGGTGAAGCTAGGTCAATACCTAGCGAAACCATGGTCGACTTCAAAAAATAAATATTTGTGACAAACTACGATGTATTATCTTAATATATATTTGTAAATTGGCTTGAAAATTTTTGCTGTTCGAAACGAGGCACATGATTTTGCAAAGAAGTTTGCGTTTTTAAACGAAACACACGATGCTAAAAGTTTTTTAACTTTCTGCTTTCAGAAAAATCAACAGAACGCATTTTCATCCTAGAAAGGAACGGAGCTATCGTCGATGTAGCAAGGCAGTTTTTCTTGGTATTCCAATCCAAGAAGACCTTCGGTTTTCAGAAAACAGAAACTGGAAAAAGTCATCGTCTTGTGTTAGGGTAAATGCAGCGTTTTAGTTTATTGCGTCTTTAAAATGAATTAGTTTACATATCACTTTCATTTTCAGAATGATGATCAACATACACGAAAGGCAAATACGTATCATTGACAGCAAATAGAAACTGTACATTTTTATTGTTTCCCATGTAGCCATTCTTGAGAAAACATGAAAATTGCATCGACCTTGAACTGGAATCGAACCCGTATTGAGAGAAGTACAGCACGACATTTGTATGCAAAGAATGACATGTATATATACCTTTCATGTATTTGCAAATTAATACTTCTGGGGATTTACTTCCCACTGGTTTCTAAAACATACCATGGTAAGGCTTTGAACACTGTATGAACGGTTAGTTTAAAAAATGAACGTAAGGTATTTTGGAGGCATGCTAAACATCTACAAAAAAGTGAAAAAATTTGTAGCTTAGGGATGATCGGTTTTTAAAAAGTATTTACAATGGGAAAATAGGAATAATAACTATTCATATCAAAATATAAATTTAAATGTTTCAATAATTTCTTTAACCATCATTACAAAAATAGGAATCTTGGAAATCCGCAGTTATTTATAGAAAACGTTTGAGAAGGTAAAAATTTATGCAGAGAAGAATAACATTTATAAAAAAAAAAAAGTAAACATTGTTATTTTATCGAGTTTGTATTTCAGCGTCAATAGAATGGGGAATTAGGCAGAAATCTTTTGTGAACATGAACAGATGCGTATGACAAACATAAGGTGACACATATTATTAAAATTATAGTCTCACCAAAGGAATAAATACAATTCATTCACTGTGAAATGTGAAAATCTCATGCTTCGTAAGCTATCGAAAAAAAAATTACTTACAGCTGGTTGGATACGCTTTGTGACGACAGAAGTTATAGCTTGTTCTTCATAAAAGTGCGCAACATAAATTTAAGAAAACTCTTTCTTCTAACGTGGAAGCATATTGCACGTCATTACTCACTTCGCTTTAAATTATCCCTATGCAAAGCAGAGTATGAGCCCTGGTTAAGGAAATGTAACTGTGTGGGGGCACTGCATCCTTCGGAAAATTTTACTTCTTGAATCTGGCATCTTTATTTGAATTTCCGCTTCTCGAAACTGAACGATAAAGACGACAGAAAGAAAAAAAAAAAGAAAAAAGAAATAAGCGACTGAGCTTACCTTTCTTCTTCTCTTCCTTCTCGAGCTTCTCTATCAAGAAGGCATCCCTCTCTACTTTGCTGTACATCATGCATTTCAGTTTGTCCAAAAAAGAGAGCGTGATGTTATCTTCTAGGGCTTCCGGAGAGCGATCTTCTTCCGAGAGAGCTTCTGCACCCCCTGATACTGCTCCTCTATCGTCCTCCGCCATTACAAGCACCACAGCAGAGCCTTGTCAACAAGGAAAAGGGGGAGGGAGAGGATTGGAAGAATACACAGCACACCCGCGCCCCCTCTCACGAGGAGGGAAGGAAAAAAATGTTCCCAGACAGTCTCAATCGAGCCTAGTGTATTGATGCATGGAAGCTAGCACCCGATAAGCATAGGACAAAATCTTAGTGCGCGTGCCATTCCACATTTTCTTTGCCTTCGTTTTGAAGCTTCCCATCAGGTAAACACCAGGCACGCCCATGATTTTTCAGGGAGCAGAAGCGGCAGCAGCGACTACGGCGTTGTTCATTTGAATCGCAAAAACCGCGTCGAACTCAGGCGGCCCTCCAGCGGTTGGCCCAGCTGCAGCAGGAGCGCAGACGCGTCGTTGTACCTGTACTCGCTGAATAACAATTCTATTCTGAGACTCCTCACACTCGCGGTTGCTTCACCTTCTCACGAATGTTCCGACAGGAACAGAGATCCGCGGTTTTGGGATCCCCGATCCCTCCCCTTACAACCAGTACATTTCCGCGTCATTTGGCAGGAAATGGCGTGAAAATTTGCTCATCCAGCCTGTAAAGATTACTTGACCGCTTTGCATGAGAGTTCTCCAGCAAAGAGAGCCCGCGCGCGGAGGGATACACGCAGCAGGATTATTGACAACTCCGATAAGCAGCTGAATAAATATGTTCTGTTTATGTCGTCTGCTTAAGGATGTGCACCTGACAACAGAAACTGTTGGAATAACGTGGATGCGCGACCGTTCTTTAAGCGTCATTGACATTCGTATTGGCGTGGTTGGCATCGCTCCTCGGGGAAGCTCTTTCGCATGTTTGCTGGCTCAGCCATTGTTTACAGTGACGTATTCAGACATCTTTTCGGGGTGCTTAGCCCCCCCCCCCGAAAATCCATGGATGCCCCCCGGTAGATTTTGGGGTGATTGCTCGACGTATTTAGTCTAATTATTTTTTGTTAACAGATAAAAATTTAGAGAAATTAATTTTAAAAACTTAAGAAAATGAGGAAAAATATTATAATAAAAAAACGCATCCACGTGGACTTCATGTCTCAGTAGTATTAAGATTAAGTATTAAATTAATTTCTTTGTTTTATGCACTAAAACTAAAATTGCTATCGGCATGTATATTTACGTTTCTAAATCTGACGAGTCAATGTAGCCAATAATGTATTCAGTACCTCGACATTGCGATATACGAGTATAAGAAATTTTTATACTCTATTAAATATATTGTTATATGTCTTAATGTGTATATAAATAACAAATAATAACAAGTTTGAGTCCTGCTGCCCCGTTGGCGCAGTGGTCTAAGCGATGGCCTCTGATCATTCGTCCAAAAGGTGTCCGGGTTCGAATCCCGAAGCGGCATGGATTTTGTGTTTGTCTTACAGCACTGGCTCTCTCCTTCCCTGGAATCAGTGCCCCTAAATTAGGGACGTGCGACTGCTTATAGCCCATTGAGTTGCTCACGGTGGTCGTTAAACCTTGAATAAAGAAAAAAAAAGTTTGAGACCACTCAAAATTTGTAATTGCCCCCCCCCCCCGGAAAAAGCTCTCTGAATGCAACACTGATTGTTTATAAAACGTGTCTAATACACGTAAAGTTGAAAGAATATTCTCAACCTGTTTTTCTACATAAGGATTTCTGCACACTGTTCCTGTAACAATTATTGTTGCACCCAATTTTTGCCAGCACGTTACTGATCTTTAACAAGTTAGGGTTGTTGTTTTTTTCTTTCACCTTTTCTTTTTCTCAAGAATTTGCCATCGTAAGTTTGTGTACCAAGGTTGCGTTCAATTTTTACTGGAACATTTACGATTCTTACTTTATTCAGCTTTTTTTTTCTCTTTTACAAGATAATTTGTAGAGTTTTCGCTAGCGTATTTACAATCTTGAATTTGTTTATCTTTTTTCATTTTCACTTATGGAGCTCCTGAGTTAATGTTGTGTTCAATTTTTAGCACATTTCTGTTCGCTATGTGTTTAGCTTTTTTTCTCACACTTTTTCATGAGAATTTGTCCACGAATTTCTTGAACCACAGTTGTGTCCAACTTTTTGTCAGCACATTTCCAATCTTTAATTATTTTTTTCTTTTTCTTTTTTTTTAATTCCTGAACCAATGACCAACATTGTGTCCAGTTTTCGCCAGCTCATTTTCGATTCTTAATTTATTCAGCTTTTTTCTCTTGCTCTTTTATGTGGAAATTTGTTCACACAGAACCTGAACAATTTCCGCTAGCAGATTTCCTATTCTTAATTGGTTTAGATTTTTCTTTATCAATTTGCATATCAAATCATGGCTGGCGTGTGCTACAATTTCGTCTCTGTGTGTCCGTTGCTCAATATTATGTCTCTCATCTGTAAGTCTCATTGCGAAACTCCGTTGTTCGGATAGATGCATATGCCTGATTATATACGAATATGCCCATAACTTAACGTATTTGTACAGTTTTCAAATTTAACCGAAATATTGTTTAATTAAGCATTTGCGTTTGTCACTATTCTACAGAGTGACTTTTTTTCTTTTCATCTGATAGACTTTTACTTAACCAGAATTTCTTATATATTTCTCAGTTTTCATAAAAAAAAAATTATCCGCCACGTCTCGCAGATACACAGGGTGTCCGAGAATTATTGGACACATTACAAAATTATATAAAACAAAACATTAAACAGATAGAAAGAAACTGACTGTACTAACTTACAATGTAACTACACAAGTTAATAAATTTCGATGTGAGATCCCTTGGTTACTCGTAGTACGACCAAGCGATACTCGATTTCATACCATGTACTGGCAAGCATCTGAGGAGTTATGGAATTAATAGCAGCTGTGATACACTGCTTCAGTTCCTGCAAATCAGTACAAGGCGTCTGATAGACACGATCCTTCACGTAAACCTACATGAAATAATCCAATGGAGTTAGATCTGGAGAGTGAGGAGGCCACGGAATGGGACCACCATGCCCAATCCATCTGTTGGGGAAATGCTCATTTAAGCACTTACGTACACACGTTGATCAAAGCGGAGGCGCACGGTCTTGTTGGAAAACGACGTTGTCATGTCTTTCAATCTGGGGTATAGCTAAATTTTCTAGCATATCCAAGTAAATGTCACCATTTAGGTTTTTTTTTCTGTTTTGTTTTTTTGCAGAAGAAGAAAGGGCCAATCACTTCTCTTTTTGATAGGGCGCACCACACATTAACTTTTGGAGAATCACGTTCCAGTTCAATAGCAGCATGAGGCGGTTCACTGCCCCATATCCTACAGTTGTGACGATTCACAATAGCTGATACATGAAATGTGGATTCATCACTAAAAATTACAGTACTGATAAAGTTTTCGTCGTTTTCCACCCGATTCAGCATATCCACAGCGAAATCGTATCGCAGAGTGTGATAATTTGCATGCATCTTTTGCCTTATTTGAATTTTATCAGCATGAAACTTTAATTTCTTGTGCAAGATATCGTGAACTGTCGATTTCGGAATGCACAGTTCTCTGCTTGCTTAACGAACGAATTTCCAGGGGCTTCGTCGGAAACTTTCATTAACTTGGTCAACCGTCTCACCGCTGACGCTAGGCCTACCGGCTCCTCCACGATGTGCCACATTGACAGTTTCTTTAAACTGTTTCATCCACCGCTTAATTGAATTCGTTGACGGAGGATTACAACCATACTCGAAACGGTACCATCTTTTAACTTTAATGACAGACTTTAATTTCGCAAGCCATAACACACACATCGCCTTCTGCTGTACGGATGACATGACTACTGATTGCGCATTTCTCATACATTCCTCATCAGGCCAAACCTAGCGCCATCTATCGGATTCTGGGAATAACAATTCTGCAAAACAAAAATATAGAAACCGTGTTAGTAATACGGGACATAGAAAAGCAGACAATGCTCATAGTTTTTTTTTTGTTTGTACATAATTTTGTAATGTGCGCAATAATTCTCGGACACCCTGTATATTTGTCACGATCTCTATGTTTTAAGGAAACGGATACTTTATCCACATATTTTCTGCATTTCATGAGGCGAAATTTTCCTTTGTGCAGCGTAAGTACCCTCTTTGCCAAAAAAGACGAAGCACCTGAGAAAATCGTTTGATCCTGATGAAACCAGCATGCAAGTACCGCAGGACCCTATGTGCGAATGATTAAAAAACAGCCACCAATGACTAAACAGTGGTCCACCAGAGCGCATGAGAACCGCACATCGAGGAGGGCATATCAAGAGCAAAGCTCGCACGCAGGGACAAATGTGACAGCGGATTGCGTTTGCATTAACCGCCACGAACTGTGAGGATGCCTTGACGTCGGATCTGTTCACCATACGAGCAGCTGAGCGAGCTTGAGAGAGGACGTATAATTGGTCTGAGAGAGGCCTGTTGGCCAAGTCACCGTATCGCCAGGCATTTCGGTCGAAGCGACGCGGCAATCGGACGATGTTTGTGCCAATGGATCGAGAAGGGCACAACCCAGCAGCGCACGAGCAGTGGATGGGCGAGGGCAACGACAGAACGCGAGGATCAAGCTATCGTGAGAGCCGTATGAACAAATTCGTCACTATCAACCATCTGTGGCCAGTTGCGTCGTCTACAGGTACGGAAGTGGACATCCGGACCGATGCCAGACGACTTGCGGCACGGGGACTACGTTCGAGTAGGCCACTCCGCCACCTACCACTGACGAGCGAGCATCGCCGGCACCGGTTGCAGTGGTGTCGGGTCTGATCAACGTGCGATAGTGTCCAGTGGCATTGTGTTGTCTTCAATGAGTCACAGTTTGCACTTGGCACCGATGATCAGCGCATACGTGTCTGGAGACAAACCGATGAGCGTATACGTTTCTGGAGACGAGCTGGCAGCGCACGGATTCTGCCTTTACCGGGGAATGGCACACGCCTGAGAATGACTGTCTGGGGAGCCATTTCCAAAGATAGCCGAATATCCTTGGTAGTCCTCCGTACCACCCACACGGCTGAACGGACGTCGACGACATTCTACTACCTGTTGTGTTGTCATTCCTGTCGCAGCACCACCGAGCAATTTTTCAACAAGATAATGCCCGGTAACAAACAGCACGGCTCTACCAGGTCTGCCTCCGTAATGTTGACACCCTTCCATGGCCAACCAGATTGCAAGCGTTTGACCACTCACCGATCAAACACGTTTGGGATATGATGGGATGTCACCTACGCCCATCACGGAATGTCGGCAAACTGGCCCACAATTTGGACATCATCTAGCATGCAATAACTCAAGACAATATCCGTGTAGTGTATGTTAATGTCGCGCCGGGTGAGAGCTTGTATCAAAGTCAGAGGTGGTGCTACAACGTATTGACTTGTTTCACTCGTGTAGCTGTTTTATCCGAATAAACGGCCCATTCGCTCCAGAATTGCAATAATTTCCTTTCCTATACATGGATATTGCACATACCAATTTCCATTTCGACTAGATGATTTCTTCTGGGTGCTTCGCTTTTTTTTTTTTTTTTCTTTTTTTCAAAGAGTGTATGTAATATACGTACTTGTGACGATGTAACTACTCTCATTGCTAAGAGAGAAAAAAATTGAAAAATTTCTTCTCGATCTCAAAAAGGTAAAATAATAAAATACGCGTCTAACGCTTTCTATATATCTTCCAACTTTCTCCGGTGCCAAAATTGTCCACCTGCACCTGCCAGATGGCCGAATGGTCAGAGGTACTTGTTTCTGGCTAATTGTCCGAGGTACGCCTGAGTGACGAAAGGGTAGTGTGTTTCTCCTACGCTGCTGGATCTCACCTCTTCCTGGAACCAGTGGCCCTAAATTAGGATCAAACGACTGCTTATAACCCTAATAGTTGCTCGTTAAACCTCGAAACAAAAGGAGGGGGTCGGCTAATTGGCGTAAATACACCTTTATATTTTTCACTGTCGTAAAAAGATGCATAGGAAAAATCATTTAGTGGGTGATAGAGGCAAACACAGAGAAATCATTTCGTTTTTATAGTTTATAATTTTGTGTTTACGTAATACAGGCATCATCTTCTCGTAGGGATTCCTCTCAAGGTTAGGTTCCAAACTGACTTATTAAATGCGAAGAAACCTTGGGTCAGGTATAAAAGCTGAAGGGATGGAGGTGGGTTCGAGTACCCGATAGGAGGGTCATGATGCAGGCTGAGGGCAGCGGAGAAGGTAAGGCGGTGATGAGCTTATTTTTAACGGGCGGTCCTAGCCCTAGGTCGGTCGGCTTGACGCGCTGTCCGAGGTGCGGTGGGTGCTCAGGGCTCACTACCATAGCAGGTTTCGAATTCACAACCAGTAAGGTGGCAGATTATTTCCCTAATAAATAGGCTACCCACAGCTTTTAGAATTTTGCCTTCACGACGCAACAGCGATCAAGGGGAATCAGAAGGAGTTGAACACTTTCAAATATTTATTATTCAGTAACTAGGATTCATATGAACATTTAGTCTAGATAAATTTGCAAAGTAACTATAACAGTTGTTTCGATAATTTTACAAATGTTCAGTATGCTCACATCATGTAACATGGCACACATATATCCTGTGCTCAGATTTATCATAGACACTATGTAACATATCGCTGTCCATCGTTGAAAGCTCAACCACGATGTGTTCCTTCATTTTCCCAAGCTTGCATATTCCCCACAAGAAAAAAAAATCACATGGTGCAATTTTTCTGCGATAAAATTTGTTTTGGGGATTTTTCTGGATGTTCAACCACGATGCGTTTTTATCAGAACGCTCAATCCAGCGGCGGGGAATCAGAGGCGTGACCAAGGGATGGGGGTCCTCGGGTCCGGAGCTCCACTTGAGGGTAGATTGCGTACGATTTTAAAGCGACATATATGTATATATAAGTCTTTCACCAATGAACTATCCCACCTTAAGAAATTTCTGGCTACGCCGGAGCTCCATCCTGCTGGAAAATGAAATCGTCATTGTCTCCCTGTAGCTGTGGGAAAAGCTAATCCGTCAGCATGCCAGATATGCGATTCCTCTCACTATGTTCTCTGCAATTAAAAATGGCCAAAAAAGTCGTGTGCGTGATGGTGTCCTTTCGTGTTCAGTCGTGACATGTGAGTTTACAGTGCACCCTGTTTAACAAAACCAAGTTTATCGAACTGCAACACACAAACTACTTCTTTTGTTGTGTCAGGATGATGAATATAGTGTGGTGCCTCCTAGTAGCATAAATCCGTACAACTTTCCAGTGCCGAAATCTGGGACAAAATTGAGAAATGGAAGGATAACTAAAATTTGTGCATACTACATGTTCATGTATCCAGCAATAAATATTTGAAATTGTTCAGTTCTTTTTCAATCATCTTGTATATCCGTGGAAAAGCGACACGATATCGTGTCCTTGAGTTTGTGAACAGTAAATCGCCGTCTGTCGAATTCCACGTGTTAGTGAAATACTGCGGAATATTCAACATTTGTGTCTTTTAATCTTATCGGCAAATGCTTTTGAAAATGGTATATGTTTATAACAACAATGTGACAAACCACCCATCCGTAGATATGATTTCTGCCATCTTTGAATAGGATTCGTTTTTTTTTTATGTTTTTTTTTGTAACGGGTAGTGCTTGCCAGGCAAGGGGGCAATGAGTATTGGGTTCATGTATTGGGTTGATGCGGATTAAATATTTGAAATGAGAGTACCATCTGCAAACCTTCAGAAAAATCGGAAGTACTTATCCGTCTAGACAAAGTAATTCCCTTCTGCGTCAACATACTTCTGCCAACAGGTTACGAGGCTGTGGATCTCACAGCAATAACTTCACACAAAGCTTGGTTTTGGGGGAAGATACTCTTCCCAAATAGATGCCAGAATAGATGATAACCGGTTGGAGCAAAATCTGGGAAATATGGAGGCTTCGGCAGAGTTTCGTGGTTTAGCTGGTGTACTTGTTGGACAGTCCACATGTGGGCGTACGTTGTCTCGCTACAGAAAGACTCCGTGCCTTTTGACCAAAAATGGCTACTAGGTACGGAAGATATTCTGAATTGCTGCATTTCAGCCCCAGTGGCGATGCCAGCAGCTCAGAACGGGGTGATCTATTAGGAAGACTAAGCATGATGAGCGGGGGACACAAATTTTGAAGTGTTTGTTGGAAATTTTGACAAAAAATTCTGCTCATGCGCATTTTACCCTACGCTGATAGTGTTATCCCCAGTAAAAAAGAAAAAAGTTTTCAAGTGAATACTGTACGTAGTATTTATGCAATGTATATAGTATGGGAATCATGGATACGAATCTCTATGGCAAGTACTTATTTCTTCGCAATTTTAGCTTACTTAGGTCGGGTTTGTTTTCGTTTTTTGCATTCATGAGGCAGTTTATGAATTTTAGTTTGTAACCTGACAAGAAATATCTCTCTCCCTCTTCTCTCTCTCCCCCCTCTCTGACTCTTTCTCTCCTCTCCTTCTCTCTCTCCTCTTTCTCTCTCTGCCTCTCTCTTTCCTCTTTCCCCCTCTTCTCTCTCTCACTCTCCCTCACTCTCTGCCTCTCTCTTTCCTCTTCCCCCTCTTTCTCTTCCTTTCTATCTCTCTCTCCCTCCCTCCCTCCCTCCTGTCTTCCTTTCTATCTCTCTATCCCTCCCTTCTTCCTGTCTCTCTTTCTCTCTCTCTCTCCTCCCTCTCTCTCTTCTCTCTCCTATCCCTCCCTCCTCTCTTTCCTCTCTCTCTCTGTCTCTCTCTCTCTCTCCTATCCCTCCCTCCCTCTCTTTTCCTCTCTCTGTCTGTCTCTGTCTCGTCTCGCTCCCTCCTCTCTTTCCTCTCTCTGTCTGTCTCTGTCTCTGTCTCCCTCCCTCTCTCCCTCTCTCTCTCTCTCTCTCTCTCTCTCTCTCTCTCTCTCTCTCTCTCTCTCTCTCTCTCTCATCATTTAACGCCATAATTACAAAAATGGTGTGTTTTGTACTACTCTCTTAGATATTCGTTCAGAGGACTACCTCCGTTTCCCATAAGTACAAACACTAAATTTAACGAAGAGTTCATTTTATATAATCAAATTTCAGTGAATTCTAGAAGTTCAAATACATTTATCCAAGTTCCTTAGAATCTCAGATGGTTGCACCCACCATATGTTATAACTGCTTAAATTTAGGGTGGGCTTAAGCCCTCCTTAACCCACCAGTAGCATCGCGTCTGTTCCGCACAAAGAGTGGTCCGCAAGGACGGCTGGACCATAGGGGCAACCGGTGCCGTCGCCTCAGGCTCTGTGTCTTCACGGGACCCCGTATCTTAGAAAATAAAAACAAAATCTTTTTGCTAGAATTCTCTTTATTTATTGCTATTTTTTAAAGTTTTAGGGCGCGAGGTCTTTAAAATATATTTTTATAATGATTTTTAGTTAACAATCCCCCCCCCCTTCCCCACTTTTTTTAGACCTTAAACTTTTCCATATTCATAAAATAGCAAATTAAATTTCATCACATTTTGTGACTCCCTACTATATGCTCAACAATCTGTGTGTGAACCAGATACCGAAATTAAAAAAAAAATGAAAAGAACAATATCGAAGTTGTTTTGGGACTATATATGAAGGCCAATTGTTCAGTGACTTAAAAAAAATACAGTACTAGAAATTAAAAAAAAGCATTTATCATACATGAGCGCGTATGAAAGAAAGAAAAAAAAGTTGGTCAATTATTCTACCTTGCATCAAAAATCAATCAGTAAAACATGTACCAGAAAATATATATATAAAAACAAATATAAATGAATGAAATACGAGATTACACCATTGTACAATACGAATTTGAAGTTGTGAATCCGTTTATCGGTGTAAATATGACATGAATGATAAGTCAGACAATAGAAAATTTCGTCGTCCTGGAGCGGGAATCGAACTCGCGTTTCCCGGTTTGCGTTCGTTCAGGGTGGTGTAGTGGTTAGCATACTCAGGCACAAACCGTGAGACGCGGATTCGATTCCCGCTCCAGGACGACGAAATTTTCAAGTTTTCGGATATTATCTGATTTACCATTTATGTCATATTTACACCCATAAAAGGATTCACAACTTCAAAAATCGTATTAAACGATTTATTTAAGGAGGATTCTTATTATTCGCTACGCACAAATGTTTGCTATGGAAAAATATTCGCTACGCAGATTAGTTAAAGTTATCGTTTTACCATTTTGTGAGAAAGTTTTTATAAAAATCACAATGCAACCTAAACCCCCTTATACCCGGAAAGGAAATCTTAGATTTTAGCACTCTTTGCTTTCTTCTTTGTCTGTCTGTCTTTCTCTGTATGTCTGTCTCTCTCTCTCTGTCTTTTCTGTATATCTCTTTCTTTGTATCTCTCTTCTATCTTTTTCTGTATCTTTCTCTTTCTTTGTCTCTCTCTTCTATCTTTTTCTGTATCTTTCTCTTTCTTTGTCTGTCTGTCTGTCTCTCTCTTTGTCTGTCTACCTGTCTCTCTTTGTCTATCTACCTGTCTATCTTTGTCTATCTCTTTGTCGGCCTCTCTCTCTCTCTCTCTCTCTCTCTTTGTCTGTCTATCTGTCTCTCTCTCTCTCTGAACTTTGAATCCATATTATGGTCTTTTTCTTAAGCTCATAGTAATTTGAGATAATCATTTTTCTTTATGATAGTTTTCGTGTGTTTTCATTTTTCACGTAACGATTTTATTAAACTATGAGTTTCATTTTCTAGGGCGCTCAATGAGATTTTGCTCAACGCCCCGCTATGAAATTTCGCCCCAGGCCCCGCAAAAGTTCCGTCCGGCCCTGGTGGTCCGAATCGATGGTCTCACCTGGTCAGAGAAATGAATGATGGATCAAGTTGGTTGCAGACCTTCGTACAAGAACCAGCCCTTTCCAGGCGTGTAGGAGTGACTTTGGACAGTGTTTATGTAGCTCAGTAATATTCAACTATACATTACTAATAAATTATCTACAACTTTCTTTCATTTTTAGATCCTGTATGTAAATAACCCTTCCTCCGGGTGACTACTCTACCCTCGTGCAAGAACGAGCCCTTTCCAAACTTGTAGGAGTGGCTTTGAACAGTGTTTAGGTGGCTCCGTAGTATTCAACCATACATGATTAATAAATTATCTACAACTGTCTTTCATTTTTAGATCCTGTGGGTAAATAACTCTTCCACCGGGTGACTACTCTACCTTCGTGCAAGAACCAGCCCTTTCGAAGCTTGTAGGAGTGGCTTTGAAAAGTGTTTAGGTGGCTCCGTTATATCCAACCATATAATAAATTATCTACAACTGTCTTTCATTTTTGGGTCCTGGGGGTAAATATCGCCTCCCCTGGTGATTTAGGACGTTATCTTCGGGGAAGAGAATAAACTAAAATATGACTCGGTACAATGCTGCAGTCTCACTCAAGTATGGAATCTCAGTCCTCAACACGTTTATCTACCATCCTAACTGATTATCCATCTGGCAACTCAGTCGTAATAAGTGCTACATGATGACCCACATGTCAACAAGTCTTGACTTGTTTCTAGCCCACAAAGAACAGGTCTCTTTCCTAACAGCAGGCCCGTATTTAGAATATGTTACGCCCCTGTGCGTAACATATTTATTTTATGTCCTTCCGCTCACCTCCCCGCCCCCTCCTCAAACACCAACATATCACTTCTCACCTACTCACAGCATTAACTAGCAGATATATGGTTAAAATGCTCATTAATTTTCAATTTTATTGAAATTTGTAACATAATTGAATAAACTATAAAAAATGAGAAATTTGCGAGTTTATAAAAATATTCTGCAAAAATATATTCCTGTGCAACAATTATCATGATATCCATACTGATGCCCAATAAATAAAAAGTCTGAAGAGATATATTGAAACACCGAAAAATTATCATTATAAAAATAATCCTCATTAAAGGAGCTTACCTCAGTTATAGAAGTGGTTATAATACCTCAGTCATAGAAGTGGTTATAATTCACTTGTTTGCACAAGTGAATTTATTACTTCCTCTCACTTCGTCTTGTCTTTTTCCTTCTGCCATTTTACGATGTGCAGCAACATTTAACCTCGATCGTTCATCCATTTTAATTATAACTTATAACGCAAACTATAATTTATTTACATTTACCCGTTTTAGCAGAAAACACAAGAGCTCTGTAGAAATGTTTAAACGTGACTGAGTCTTGGATAAAAAAAACATCTTTAAATCAAACACCAACAAATAACCACACTGTGAACAAGTAAACAAAGCACGTCACAAGGCAATAACAATTAGAGATCAGCGATATTTCACAAGGAGGTTATATTACTGGAGACACCACTGGCTCTGCCGCCATAGGTCACAGCTAATATGTGGTGTGACGTCACAAGCAGGCAAAAATGAACTAAATTATACCGTTGATGAAACAGAAAGCTTGTGTATCATTGATAAAAATTATTGAATTACTCATTTTATCTGTTTATACGCATAGAAGCTTTTGTTCCATGGACCTTATTCACCTCGCATTGCATCATGGGAAAGCCTTTCCGTGGCCGAGGACCAACAAGAGTTTGTTTACATGCGTTTTCCCATTGCTTAGCATGGCGTTACGTTGCAAGGGTTCAGGAAAAACACGATTTTTGTAAATTTATTAACGACATATCTAACTTTTGCTCATCGTATGGGTGTGCTAATAAATCCTGCAACCTAAATTGTGTAGACGAAAGAAAAACATTCTTTAATTTTCCGCTGAAAAAGACGAAGTTATTAAGGGAATGGCTGCGTAAAATGAAACGCGGTGATTTCCATTCCGATGTGCACTCTCCAATATGTTCTGTCCACTTTAACGTAAAAGCTTTTGTATATTATGACACTACGAATCAAAGGCAGTTGAAACCTCGTAGTATTCCTTCGAATTTCAATTTCAAAAAAGAAAAACAAGGTAGGCGAAAATTGATGGAATATTTGGATCGGTAAATTACGAATTAAGTTCTACTTCCCTCAAAGAATAAAACAAGCATATCTATAATTTCTCTTTTATTTAATGTTACGCATTCATTTAATTTTTAAGCAGACTGCCTAGCGTGCGAACCCTATTTTCATTCCTTGTTACGTATTTGTCTGAGCTTTTAAATGTTTTTGTTTTACAAAACAAGGTACTAAATTTTGTTTCAGATATTTCGCCAATGTCTGGCAATAAGAACATGAAAATTTAATATAGCGTGTACGAGAAATGCTACATTAAAAACTTCATTATGACTAACGGCGATGCTTTCCTGCGTCATGCGAAATAAACATCGAATACAAAATTGTCTGTATAATTTTGCAACCTTGATTTGTTCTTCTAAGAAATTAATTTCTTCTTCTTCGCCCTGTAGCTCTATTAATTCCTCGGCAGAATCCATGACGTTAGGATTGTAAAAATTAGGCAACAGTAAGGGATAATCAAATAGCGAAAACATTGAATCAGTAGCCATGTTGGTACGCAGAAATCCACTTCTGACGTCACATGAATAAGGTCTATTGGTTTCCAAGCGGCTTCTTTTCTGCGGCTGCGTCGTGCCTGCTCATGACGTCATTTGCAGCACTGACGGTGACTTATGGCGGCCAATGCTGCATAGATAGGAGTGGTGTCTCCAGTAATATAACCTCCTTGATATTTCACTACCTGTGATTTGATCACGGTTTTCAAAAAATCACAAGCAGCGTCTGCTGCAGAAAACCTTAAGTAACAGTGATAGTCCAGCCAACAGCGTACGTTCCTCACTCGGTCTGCTACCCAGTGTGATTCACACGGTTACAGTTATCACAGAGTAGTGTTAATTGTAACCGAGTGAATTATGTTCCTGCTGCCTGCTATATACTATTGTGAATTGGGCTCCTGCTACCTGAGATGACAGCTGCTTGCTCTTCCTGATTTTTTCACAGCGTTGTTTGTCAGTTTTCTTATTTCAATACTATTTTTCCGTCCCCCAGACTTTGCCGCCCTGTGCAGCTGCACATGTTCCGCATGCCTAAATACTGGCCGGCCTAAAAAAAAAAAAAAAATCAATAAAGTGCAGAACCTCTCCTGTGGGACGTCACTGCTTCACTTTGATTTGGGAAAGAATATTTTAATCGATTTATTGGTCAGTTTTTTTGTCTTGTTTTTTTCAGAAGTTTTGCGACTTTTCTGTTATCCAAAAAACAAAGGACGCATTTGTCGAATTAATTTGACAGACCTCTGCGTCATCTACAATTTGTTTACAATTATAGATGACATATGACCCACTTCCAAAGAAAGTCTTGCACACCTATCAGCAGACCTTCAATGTTTTATTACATCCAAGAGCTCAGGCCGGCTCATTTGACATCATAATCATTGCAAAACCTTTATCGCAAAACAACGCATTTAATTTTGCGATAATATCGAATTCATGACTGGATTACACCGATGAGCTATTACATTATGACCACTCCCAGCCTAGAGAAATGAGGGCGCCTGGAGACCGAACGGTGGCGCAGGTGAATTTCAAGAGCAGTATATATACTGAGGACTTGTTCTCGGTTAGTAGGGACTCGGGTAGCCTAGTCGTCAACGTTCGTGACTGCCACGGAGAAGACCTCAGGTTCGATCCCAGGCAGATACGAACGTTCGAACCACTAAATATCCGCCATATGTCGGATGGGCACGTTAGGCCGTCGGACACCGGATGCTGCTGCTCCCCCCCCTGGTAATACATGAGGGCGTCTTCCTCCCCTTCCTACCTCGCTTCCGTGTCACTTTCCTATCGGGCACTCTAGCACTTTAAATCTCCTAGCTTCCTATTTCTAAGGGTTGCTTAAGACCTGGGGTCAGACACTCCCTTCCTAAAATCCTCTACATATGATCTGATCTGCTTTCGGTTAGTAGAGTGTTCGGAGTCAGAATGGGAAAAGCTGCCGATTTATCGGAGTTTGATAAAGGACAAATTGGGATGACACGGTGTCTCGGAACTACGATCTCGGAAACGGCGCGGCGTGTGGGTTGTTCACATGCCACTGTAGTGAGTACGTATCAAAAGTGGTGCATAGATGGCCAAACGACGCACCGTCGTCCGCAGTTCATTGATGCCAGAGGAGAGCAGAGACTGTCGCGCATTGTTCACAGCGACCGCAGGGTCACAGTGCGACAAATCACCCACAGCTACAACACTGGTGATCAGGGCAATGTGTCACAGCACACAGTTCATCGCAGCCTTCTGCGCATGGGCCTGCGTAGCCGAAGACCCAGCCGAGTCCCCAGGCTCACCGCACGTCATCGCCAACAACGCATGAAATGGGCTCAAGGTAATCGAGATTGGACCGTGGATGATTAGAAGAAAGTGGACTGATCTGACAGATCAAGACTCCTGGTGCATCACGTAGAACGCCGAGCGCAGGTACGCCGATTGCCAACGGAGTCTATGGCACCTGGATGCACTGTTGGGTGGCGGTGTCATGCTGTGGGCGGTGTTTTCATGGGACACTTTAGACCCCATTCTCCCAATAGCATAATCCCTGACAACTCTCAGGTATCTGAACATCGTTGCGGACCAAGTTCACCCATCCATGGCAACTGTGTTTCCTACTGGTGATGGCCATTACCAACAGGATAATGCGCCATGCCACACTGCCAGAATCGTCAAAGAGTGGTTCGAGAAACATGCTGGTGACTTTCTGTTAATGCCCTGGTCTCCAAATTTACCTCACATGAACCCAATCGAACATTTGTGGTTCGACTTGGAAAAGCGGGTTCGCGTTAAATCACCACCACCCCGAAATGTACGGGAACCGGAGGACCTGCTGTTGACATTATGGTACCAGATACCCCAGGATACCTATCGCCACCTCATCGAATCGATGCCTCGCCGAGTGACTGCTGCACTGAGAAAAAAGTTGGCTTGGAACAACAAAATAATTTTGTTGAGCTGTTTTGTCAATTTATTTTGTTGTTTTAGTCAAACTGCATAGGAATTGTTTTGTTGGCAACACAAAATTATTTCGTTGGCTATATTTTGTTAATTCAACTATATGGAGGTGGCATCAAACTTACGCCAAAGCGCACGTGATTAGTAGCTACTCCATACGGGCACTACTAGACTACCACCAACCGGTAGAATCTCGTTTTGCGCTTTTTTTTATTGGGGTTTAACGACCACTATGAGCAACTCAATGGGCTATAAGCAGTCGCGTGTCCCTAATTTAGGGTCACTGGTTCCAGGGAAGGGAGAGAGCCAGTGCCGTAAGACAAACACAACATCCATGCCTCAGCGGGATTCAAACCCGGACCCCTTCCGGACGAATGATTAGAAGCCATCGCTTAGACTACTGCGCCACCGGGGCGGCGTTTTGAGCTTATGAGATTTCGTTTTGAATTATGGCTGACTGCGAAGTGAGTGCATTGTTAGAAGACTGGGAGCTGTCAACTTTGATAGAGACATTCAGAGGTAAGAATTTATAATATACCTTAATAATTCCGACGTATTTTTATGCTAGTGTTTATTGTGTGTTATTTTGGTTGGATTCAGTGAATTTCAGTGATAATTTGGCCTCACTTTGTAGACTCATAATTACAATGAACACGATAGAATCCGCATCTTATTAGATGCACAAGGGCACGTATTAAATTTAAACTAAGATTTCTGATAAAGCAATAATACATTTCTTATAACGGTTTGCGGTTCCTGATCGCAAATAAAAATTTGCACATGAGGTAATGATAAAAGTTGTAATTTAAGAATAGAGCTTGATTTCATGTATAGGCTATATATACAGAGTGTTTCAAAATTCGTGCGGCAACCAAAGATTGCATGGTGATAGTACCCCGGAACATATAGAACGTTAAGAAAAATATTACGATTTTTTTTATTTTTTTTATTTTTGTCTAAACTAAAATGGCAACAGTTTGTTTCATCAAAAAACTAAGGAAAACATTTAAAAAGAAATCGGATTTAGAAACATGTGACGCACGCACCAAAAGAGTGTCAATACATCGTTATGTCAAGTATAATTCGTCCGTGAACATTCTAGAGGGTAATTAACTGACATTCAAATGCTGAATTCGCAGATAAGAATTTGCTCGTAAGAACAGGTATAATCCATTTGTTCGCCCGCCTAGTTCCTGAACTATAGGTCTCAGGTTCGAATCCGCTCGGTGAGAGATTTTTCGCTGGCTCTGAAAAAATTTCCTCGTGACGTAACACCGTCCAAATTCATTTAAACACCCCTAGAAAATAAGTGCGGAGGAGAAAAAAGGATGGCGGTGAAAAAATGGCGGACACCCAGGGTAGAAGGGCACGGTCATGTATAATGTTTTGCCGTTGTGGGACACTACTTGGTAATCGCATATACGGTCCCTTATGTGACGTCTCCCATTCGACCAATGAGAAGCGCTGTCAGAAAAGTATCTCCTTCCACTGTGATTTCTTGTACGCTGACGAGAAAGCGGTCGTTTGTTGACAATTTTACAGCCTTATACAGTGTTTTAGCTCCTAATATCTTCTTATTTTCAATGATTAGTGTTAGGAATTTTGATTCAACAATTTCTCAATGTTGTTTATACCAGAAAGATGTTTCTTATTGCATGGCTTCATTCATCAATATTTCTTTAATTGTGCTTTATTTACCGGGTTTGTCATTAGCATTTCGCACTTAGGCAGATATCCCAACATCTCCATTGGTGGATGAAAACAGCTTCATAAAAATTTATCATGAGTGCCTAAAACGTGCGTGTGATATTGAACATCGTTAGTAATGGAAATCTCACGAGAGACAAGCATGAAATCGGGTGGGGAAAAAATCCGTTTAAAATTTCTTTCAGTTGGATTTCTGCTGTACAATTCATTTTTTTTTTTTTTTTTTTTTTTGGGTTCTTGTTTGAATTTTGCTTTTACACACGAGTAGTCATGATCTTGGATTGCTTTCAACTTACTTTTGTTCAATGAACGACCCTGATGACACTCTGATGTACAGTGATCAATGGAAATAAATGGCATGCCATCAAATGGTATCCTGTTTTCAACATTGGAATTTTTTTCCCTTCGAACATAACATCCTTCTTCACACCTTTAATATCATTTAACTGGGCTTGCCCAAGATTGTGAACTACACCACGTTTTTGAATACAATATGTATTAGTAGAAATCTCGAAGTTTTTGATAACGTTTTAAGCATCTTCTAACGAAAAAACGTATCCAAAATAATCATTAATAGAATGACGAAAACCAAAATTAATTTTAACAGTTATTTTTAACATCTAAATTGAGTTAATTATAAACTCAAACCACGCACGCACTAACTGACTAAAAAAGAGAACTTCAGGAGTAAAGCGTACAAGACATCACTGTGGAAGGAGATACCTTTTCTAACAACGCTTCTCATTGGTCGAATGGGAGACGTCACATAAGGGACCGTATATGCGATTACCAAGTAGTATCCCACAACGGCAAAACATTATACATGATCGAAGGTGTCCGGCAAAGTGCTGCCATCAGATAAAAAAGTTTAGGGACAAAGTGGCCCAGCTACATAACTCTAAATTTTGTTGGAGCAAGAAATTACTGTGTCACGATAACAATTGGGCTATTGGGATAATGGGGTCTAAAGTGTCCCAAGAAAACATCGCCCACAGCGTAACACCGCCGCAGCCGGCCTGCTTCCGCCCAACAGTTCATCCGGGTACCATAGCCTCCGTTGGTGATCGGCGTATTAGCGCTCGGCCGTCTACGTGATGCACCAGGAATCTTGATTGGTCAGACCAGGCCACTTTCTTCCAATCATCCACGGTCCAATCTCGATGATCTTGCGCCTATTTCCTGCGTTGTTGGCGATGACGTGCCGTGAGCATGGGGACCCGGCCGGGTCTTCGGCTACGCAGGTCCATGCGCAGAAGGCTCCGATGAACTGTGTGCTGTTACACATTGCCCTGATCAACACTGTTGTAGCTGCGGGTGATTTGTCGCACTGTGGATCTGCGGTCGCTGTGAACAATCCGCAACTGTCTCCGCTCCCCTCTGGCATCGATGAGCTGCGGACGGCACAGGGCTGGACGACGGTGCGTCGTTTGGCCATCTGTGCACCACTTTCGATACGTACTCACTACAACGGCATGTGAACAACCCACAAGCCACGCCGTTTCCGAAATCGTAGTTCCGAGACACCCACCATCACAATTTGTCCTTTATCAAACTCCGTTAAATCGGCAGCTTTTCCCATTCTGACTCCGAACACTCTACTAACCGAAAGCAGGCCCTCGGGTTGTATATATACTGCTCTGTGAACTTTACCTGCGCCACCGTTGGGTTTCCAGGGGCGCTCATTTCTCTAGTCTGGGGATTATCATAATGTAATGGCGCATCTGCATATATTATAATTTGTAACTTTTTTTTCTTTCGCCGACAATTCGACTTTATATAAATCATTATTAAGGAACATCCAATATTCCTTTAAAGCATAAATTTAGCTATAGTATTTAACGTTTCGAAATTTCGTTTATACCCTTCTTACAGTTACACGGTTTTAAGGGCATCCTCTTGAAAAGCGTATAATCAAGGTTATACTATATCTACGTTTTTCGAGGCAAATACTTGGAGAACTACTGGTTTGTTTGTTGTTGTTGTTTTTTTTTTGTTGTTGTTTTGCATTTTGTGTACGGGAGGAGATATTTCAGTGGCATCTAACTTACGCAGCTGTCGCTTCACAGCTTTCTATTCTTTGAATAACGTATCCTCACATCCTGCGACTTATTGAATAATAAAGGTATGACTTTAAATTTAAACATTTAAGACTACTTGATGAATTAGGCTACTTGACGGACTTTTCTTTATTCTGATTCGCATCATCGTGCAGAAATTCAAGCCGAAAACTTAGTTACACAATGTGAAATACCCTTTAAATTCAACACGGTTCAGGATTCAGTAATAACAGAATTTTTTTATTTACAAGTTGAATATCCCTTAATTCAATCTCCAAGAACGTCAAGTACGTCGATAATACTTCGCTTCTAGCAACAAGATGGAAATATTTCCAACAGTTAAAGTTTAACAATGCACGATTTACACTATATTTTCAGTTTAAAAAATATATCTCAAACTCCAAATCATTCTGTTGCTTCGAAAAATCACGATGAAAAAATCATAATTCATAATCAGACTTACAGAGAAAATATAATTATTACAAGCGTGTTCAGAAAAATATTAAGTTCCAATAGAAAATAAAATTATTAAATCAAGCGCGTTAATGAAAAAAGATTGATCGCCGCCCAATTAATTTTACCTTGAACGTGAGTCCGATTCTTGTGACATTCTGGATCCGCAGTTAAGACGCAGGGCTTCAGCTCAAACAACCTGCGTTTGAAATCCACCACCGGTGCAAAAAGATTCTCTCGCGTAAGGGCTGAAATATTCAACGTCTTGGATCTTGCGAAATTTCTGTCTAAATACGGAAAAACTTGAAACATACTTTTCTGAAATAAACTGAATTACTGTCTACGGAAAATCTGTGAAAATACAGAAGCTAAAAAAAAACGGGAACTTTTAAAAACGGAAATTCCTTTAAAAGACGGACACTTGCCGGAAATATTGCTGCACGTTATTTTCAGAAATTTACAGTGAATTCACACCACTTATTTTTTACACCAAATACATTGAAGTGCCAAAAGTCATGGGACACGTACCTAGTATCGTATAGGACCTCCTCTAGCCCGGCGAAGTACAGCAACTCTATGTGGCATAGATTCCACAAGTAACCGGAAGACTTCTGGAGAGATGTTATGCCATACTGTCTGAACAGCCGCCCACAGTTCCCTGGTATTTGTAGGTACAGGATCTTGGGTTCGAATGGACTTTTCCACCACGTCCCATAAATGCTCTATTGGGTTCATGTCGGGTGAACGTGGTGGCCACACCATCCGTCGGAATTGTCCAGAATGCTCCTCGAACCAATTTTGCACAACTTTTTTTTTTTTTTTTTTTTTGAAAATTACAATTCGAAGAAACACTTCCAGGTTTCAACTGCCCTTGTTCGTACTGTCGTAATATCCAAATTCTTCTTCGCTAAAGTGTGCAGAACATAGGCGTAACCACTGTGGGAGTCGGGGGGGGGGGTCAGGACTGTCCCAGTTTTTCAGAGTCGGGGATACATCCCCCCTCTCCCAAATATTTCGGTAATATAATGATATAATGCACACTTTTTTTATGATGTGAACCAAGTAAATTTAATAATATAAGATTGTAATTTTTCGTAGAATGCAAACACGTGTAAAATGTGTACTTAATAAAACAGCGATATCGATTCCTAATAAGCAAAGTCAGTCCTACAACTTTGTAACTAACATTTCTGCTCTATCTATCATAGTTTTACAGTTGTGTTTGCTAAGTTCCACAATTCGCCAACAGAGGCGCCTATGTCGTGCCCGTTAGATCGGGCCTCAGCAACTGCTTTGCTCCTGCGCGCGTGTGTGTAGGGGAGAGGGTCCCAAACTCTAGCTTATACAGTATGTATATAATATTGTATATATATATATGTGTATACATATAATGTATGTATGTGTGATCGCACCCCCTAGATTTTGAAACATGGTTAGGCCACTGGGGCAGAACATATTCGAGAATGCCCACTGGGATAGAAATCATCGCGTTTCACTTTACACAGCCATTTCTTTAAGAATTTCGGCCTTTTCAGAGGAAAATTATTCCTTCTTCTATACATTTTAGGTGGCAGGATTTATTAGCACAACTATAAGATGAGCAAAAGTTAGGCATGTAGTTAATAAATTTAAGAAAATCGCGATTTTCCTGAATCCCTGCAACGTATAACGTATTGTTAAGCAATTGAAAAACGCATGTAAACAAACTATTGTTGGTCCGCGGCCACGGAAAAGTTTCACCATGATGCAATGCGAGGTGAAGGCCCATTTGAATTTTCTTTTGATTTTTTGGTGCATTTTTACAAAAAAAAAAAAAAAAAAAAGAGTTCAGTACCGTAGATGCAACTCATTCTTATATGCATACAAGTTTTCAAGTTTGTAGAAGCATTTATAGCAGTGTAGTTATGTTCACAGTGTTTTTACAAAGGCATTAATTAGGCCCACCTTAAGGACCACTGTGAGCAATGGCGGTCCAGCGGGGGCGACTGCGGCGACCACCCCACCCCCTAGACCCTAACGAAATTTTTGCGTTTAAAGTAGCGAAGAACGTAAATGATTAACTTTGCATATTTTGTTTTCAGTTTTTCTGAAAAATTTAACAATTAAACTTACAATGGAATTGGATTTAAAATACGTATTACATTCATTTAGCTTCAGTAAAGAGTGTGAGAGAGAGAGAGAGAGAGAGGGAGAATTGTAACACACACTGAATACTCCGTGTGTCTACCGTCCTTCATTGGAGTTTTCATTCATGTACGTAAAGTTACTGATATCAGAACTGCTTTCTTTTCCCTTTTTACGTTAATTTCCAATGGAAGTAGAGTTGCGTTATTTTATCACCAATGAACATAAGTCGAAAATGATTATTTTTTTACCGCCGTCGGGCACAATAAAAACAAACAAACAAAAAAAGGTGGAGGGGAGAACAAAATTCCAATTACCGTGTTTTATATTTAGCGTTTTTATGACTAAACCGTGTGTTCATTCATTATGTTTTGGTGAAATCAGTCGTGTATTTACTCTAATGTATGAGAATATGTCAGGTGTAGACCACTAAAAAATTTTTTTTATTAAATTAACCAACTCCGAAAATAAGGGCTTGGACTTTACTTCGAAGGATTTCATTCAGACGCATTCTATGACTATTTGAACTTTTGACTTCGAAAAAATTTCCAAAGCATAAAGTTTATTTCTTCGGGAAACGCGCAATCGATCGCACTAAAACAATTGTAATTTTTCACCTATTGCTTGCTCTCGTTCAGGTATTTAACATTCCTGGAGCAAGTGAAAGTGTTTTAAAGACCTTGCAAAGGAACGCCAGGTAGGAGCGGCACTGCCAATATGTATAATGTATATCTAAAAAACCATTCTATAATGATCAAGATCATATGTAGAGGATTTTTAGGAAGGGAGTGTCTGACCCCAGGTCTTAAACAACCCTTAGAAATAGGAAGCTAGGAGATTTGGGCTAGAGTGCCCGATAGGAAAGTGACACGGAAGCGAAGTAGAAGGGGAGGAAGACGCCCTTATTTATTACCGGAGGGCTAGTACTCGGGGTCCGACGGCTTAACGTGCCCATTCGACGCACGGCGGATATTTAGTGGATCGAGCGTTCGTACCTGCCTGGGATCGAACCAGAGATCCTTTCCGTGGCAGTCACGAACGTTGCCTACTAGGCCACCCGCGGCCCACCCTTCTATAATGTCTTCTCCTCCCCCTTTTTATACCCCAAAATGCCCCCTTTATACCCCCTAGAGTAAACTTCTGGATCCGCCCCTGCAGTGAGTAAGTCAATGGGCTATAAGTTGCATAGATTAAATAGCTACGCAAAAATACGACACTGAGATCTCTCAAAATGTTGTCCCCTACTAGTGTGGAGGAGATTTACTGACCTCGTGAGCGTCTACTTCAGTCTCCATCTTCAAATCTTGTTGTCTGATGTTAGGAGAAATTGTTGGTGTTTTTTACGTCCCGTTTAAATCCTAAGTACAAATAAGTTTTTACATAGAATTTAACGAGACCTAAAAACCACCAAAATAAAATATTCACGAAATATACTTTATTTTTTGCCGCCCCGGTGGCGCAGTGGTCTAAGCGATGGCCTCTGATCATTCGTCCGTAAGGGGTACGGGTTCGAATCCCGGTGAGGCATGGATGTTGTATTTGTCTTACGGCACTGGCTCTCTCCCTTCCCTGGAACTAGTGATCCTAAATTAGGTACGGGCGACTGCTTATATCACATTGAGTTGCGCACGGTGGTCGTTAAACCTCCAATCAAAAAAAAAAAAAATTCCTTTTTTTGTGAGTTACGATAGCCAAAGATATACGACGTTGTCAGGCTGTGTTTTGTAAAAATACGAAATTAAATTGTCAATTAAATGTTTTGTATTTCCCATGAATGATCCTAGAGAGTGAGTTCATGTGTGCAAAGAATAGCACGCGAAGCGTTTATATTCTTTGATGTGTGCGCGTGAATTCTAATCCGCTGGCTTGCTGTTCCCTCACCAAATGCTGTATTCACGATGCTTGCTGAGTCGGACGCGGAATGTCGCAATTTAAACTCGTAAAGAAAACAAACGCGAATTTGACTTGACCGTCCCGGTGGTGCAGTGGTCTTCTTCCGAGATGGGTCCAGGTTCGAATCCGGGTGAGGCATGGGTGTTGCGTTTGTCTTACGACACTAGATCTGTCTTCCGTGGAACCAGCTGCCCCAAATTAGGGACGGACGACTGCATGCTTATAACCCATTGAGTTGCTCACAGTGGTCGTTAAACCTTCAAACAAACAAAAAAGATATACTCCCGAACACGTGGCGGTGCTGTTAATTTTTACTAAACGACCACACAGCGAGTGACAATGCCATATCTTTGAGCAGCGATTTAACATATGGTATGCAGTGTCTTTTCCTAATTTGTGGCCACTAGCTCTAGGGAAAGAGAGTCAGAATCAAAAGACAAGCTCATCACAATTTCCTTATCCGAGACTCCAACGCGGACGAACGGTCAGAAGGACGACCGTTCGTCCAAATAAAGACAAAAGGACGTCACTTGGACGAACGGTACGAATGCTCTAACTGGGCAGCAGAGACATAGACTGAATATTATATCGCTTTTTGTTATTGAAGGTTTAGTGATCACTGTGAACAACTGAATGGGCTATAAGCATTCGCCCGTCCTCAAAGACCTATTAAAGATACATAGACAGGGAAACCATAAGTTAACCGTGTGACATTTGAAGTTCAGCGCTGTACGGCAAGAATGTATCACATCTCGTTGTTTACT
The DNA here is from genome assembly GCA_039090855.1 of Macrothele yani. Lineage (NCBI taxonomy): Eukaryota > Metazoa > Arthropoda > Arachnida > Araneae > Macrothelidae > Macrothele > Macrothele yani. The sequence continues at coordinate 50,784,711 of CM077004.1, forward strand.
AAAGGCGTTCGCGTGTTTATATCAGTTACATTCATTTTTTTTTTATATATATAATCAGTAAGATTTGATTTTGCATGTATATATATATTGTAAAGGATTTCAGAAAATAATATAGGTAGATTTAATGAGCTGAACAAAGTTTTAAAATGGTTATATCTTGCGTAGCGTAAAGACGTACCAGCAGACAAACAACTGGCCAGGCACTTTCATTTCATAGGTTTTCTCACAATAATCTTGGTACTTTGGGTAAATGTGTAAACGCTGTAAGACGTGCTAACCGGAAAACAAGCTAAGCCAAGCCAAAACCTGACGATTGCCATTTAGTAAAGGGTATCACACACCTTTGCGGTCTCACTATATCCCCTGTCCGGAAACAGAAAAGGGAAGTGCAAGGGCCAGGTTGCCCCCAAGGAAAATCAGAATGAGAAAAATAATTGAAACATATTTATGTATATTTCAATCCGGATTGAGGCTAAGAGTCAGCACTGTTTCCGTGACTGGAAGTTTTCAATCTAGGATTCTCACCTCCTGTTCTAAACTTTTCCTGAAAACAATACAGGTTTTTTAGTATTTTACGCGCATTATAGTTATCTAGTAATCTCTTACATTTATTTCACTTCTAAATATTAAGTAGAGGAACTTAGTTTTTATTATAGCCTTGTGTCATTTACCAGACTAAGCATGACTATAAAGTGAAGGTTTCTGATTACACCTGCGATGGTGTTGGTACTTTTTCTGGTGCAGTTTATAAGTTATTACATATTTTGTCTTTTTGGCAGGAAAATGTTCAGGTAGCATCCGCAGTTTTTAAGAGGGAGCCCGGACACACCACCACGTTTCATCGCCTTTTTTCCCTTGAAATTTGAAGTTTCACTCGTTTTTTTCAATTTTAACCCTTAAGGCGGCAAGCACGCATATATACGTTCACCAAACACCCGTTCAAAAGTAGCAACGACGCACTAGTACGGTTTATCGAAAATCTGTTCAAAAGCGGCGAGCACGCATATATGCGCATCTCCACTTCCCCTCCATTAGGAAATAAACCACGCCTGCCCGTTAAGATGAATTGGGGATAGATTAACCGCGGAAAGGAAGGTCGTGCGGGAGATGAAAGGGAACCAAGTCTTCCTTCTCAGGTACATTGTTAGAATGAAGGAGATGTCCTGGGTCAAACAGTAGTGATTTGAAGATCTAGGTAATTCTTTCTTGTATTTTAGCTGTATTTATTCGGTGCATTCCTTATTTCAGACATGAGGGGAAAATCCCTAAAAACTGTGGGTGGTTTTTATTTTTTAAGGTCTGAGTCTGTAAGTTCTTTTTTAAAATTAAATGATTAGAGCAAAATGTTCAGAATTTTAGTGCTTTCAATTGAGATCGGAAGTAGAACGGATAATTTCTGGTATTTAGATCGGAGTTAAGAGAAAAAAAAATAAACCTTTCTGATTGCCGAATGCTTTTGTTTTTCTCATTCACTTGGATAACAAGTGCAAACGAAAAGTTTCAAAAATAAAAAAAGGATAAATATAATTTAGCGAACCGCTGATTGATTTCTTTGTCTGTAGTCCAAGGAAACAAATATTTTTGTAAAACAGTGAAATTACAGTTGTCTTGCTTGTCGCTCTTAAAATACACTGGCGGAAAGTGCAAAAAAAAAAAAAAAACACCAAGAAGGAGACATCTGATACCAACGAAATTTATACAGCATAATAACGGAATACAGAGGATAACGTGATCAAAACATTATGGCAAAATACAGCTGTATTTACTGGTAAACTGAAAAATAACATTTCCATGTAACATGGTTAGTACGAGGTTGAACCGCTATGAACTGCGTCACACTGTGCAATTCTGGCATGGAGTCTGTCGTACAGATGTTGGATGTAAGTTTGGGGCATTGAGTTCCAAGCATCCTCAACCTGGACGCGTAAATCGGGGATGGTCGTGGCTGGCCGTGGAGACCGGATAAGTCGTTGTCCCATAAAATCCCACACGTGCTCAATGGGGGACAAATCCGGTGAACGTGAAGGCCATAGAAGTTCTCTCAAACCCTGAAGTGTATGTTGCGTTGCACGTGCCGTGTGTGGGCGTGCGTTATCTTGCTGGAAAACACCACGATGGACCGACCTTACAAATGGCACAAAAACGGGCTGAATGATGTTGTTCATGTAGGAGGTGCTGTTTAACGTACTCGGTACAAACACTAGTTCTGTACGGGAGCGATAGTTGATCGCTCCCCACACCAGGAGACAACGTGTAGGCCCTGTGTGTCGCCGGCGGATGCAAGAAGGTTGGAGACGCTCCCCTGTGCGTCTGCGAACACACATATGGCCATCGGAGGCTCCCAAGCAGAATCTGCTTTCATCGCTGAACACGACAGATCACCATTGCGTTCTCCAGTGCAGACTTTGGCGACACCTCTCCAGCCGTTCCTGAAGGTGGGCTGGAGTCAGAGGTACACATGCCAGAGGCACACGTGCACGTAGTCCTGCATCCAGTAGAAAGTTGCGGATTGTTCGCACAGTCACCTCAGGTGCAACGGCAGCTCGGATGTGCGTCGCAGGGGATGTTCTGCTTGACAACGCCGCTCTTCTTATGCGTCGATCGGTCCGTTCATCAGTCCGTCTGTGACTCCCAGTTCCATGTCTTCTCGTGTGGGAATGTTCCTCGGACCATCTACGCCACCATCGTACCACCACCGACACTTCCCGTCCAATTCGCTCCGCAATACGACAATACGACCACCCTGCCTAGCGGAGTCCGACTAGACGACCTCGCTCAAAGTCCGATAACTGCTGAAATCGTACACGTCTTCCATGTCCAGGCATTGCAGTTTCTTCAGGGTCTTCGTACGTGTCCGTACGCCGACGACTGATTACATTCAGTTCGCCGTACTCCTTAAATACCACCGACGATAATTTTCATATTATGCCGTGCTGTGGCGTAAGCGCTTACCACTTGGTCCCGAAATTAACATCACACCTACGTAAACTCGACCCCATTAACATATGTAAATTTCATGATCGTCCGCCAATTCCTTTTTGGTGTTCTTTTTTCACTTTCCGCCAGTGTAGCTCAAATAATTCATAATAATTAAGACAGAAAGAGATGCGTAGTATTATTCATACACTTGATGGGAAGATGCATTGAAAATGTTTATTATTTTAACAGGGGATGAATATATATATATATTCATAGATTCATATATATTCTTTTGGAAGAAACAGCATAATTTTCAAGAGCAATATGCCATTATGTCTTAAAAGAAAAGTGTTTGATCAATGCATCCTTCCAGTGCTTACGTATGGTGCAGAGACGTGGACCTTAGCTAAAAGAGACATACAAAGGCTGCAGACAACTCAAAGCAGCATGGAGAGGTACATGCTTGGTGTAACCAGGAGAGATAAGAAGAGGAACACGTGGATCCGAAAAATGACAAGAGTGGAAGACATCATGATCAGAGTTAAATTCCTGAAATGGCAATGGGCTGGACATACTGCCAGAAGAACAGACCATCGATGGACAGCCAAAATTTTAGATTGGATTCCAAGGGACAGGAAAAGACCCAGAAGAAGACCACATGGAAGATGGGTGGATGAAATTCGAAAGTATGCGGGAGTGACATGGAGGAGACTGGCACAAGACAGACCGTTGTGGAGGAAACTTGGGAGACCTTCGTCCAGCAGTGGATTGATAATGGTTGACAATGATGATGATGATGATGCGCAGTGCGCAGAGCGTACTGTGCCGCCGTTTGTGAGGAAGAATTGTCATGACAAGTAGTTAGTCCATTTTAATAAGCAGAAATCCTACACACACACACACACACACACACGCGCGCGCGCGCACACACACACACGCACACACACACACACACACACACACACACACACACACATATATACACTGACGGAAAAAAAATCCCAACACCACGAAAAAATAGTTGTAGAGGAATGAAATGGCGGCAATACATTTGTATAGGTAACATATTTAATCGATTAAGGTTTCAAGATCACAGCTTAATGTAAGCGCGAGAAGAGCCATTTTAAATGTGAAATGCTGGTACATTAATAACCGGTGTAACCGGCAGAATGTTGAATGCAAGCAGGCAAACGTTCATGCATTGTCTCGTACGGTTGCTGGATGTCAGTTTGTGGGATGGAGTTCCATGCCTGTTGCACTTGGTCGGTCAATACAGGGACGGTTAATGCTGGTTGGGGGTGACGCTGGAGTTGTCGTCCAATGATGTCCCATACGTGCTCGATTGGAGAAAGATCTGGTGATCTAGCAGGCCCCGGCAACATGTCAACACTCTGTAGAGCATGTTGGGTTACAGCAGCGGTATGCGGGCGAGCTTTATCCTGTTGGAAAACACCCCTGGAATGCTGTTCATGAATGGCAGCACAACAGGTTGAATCACCAGACCGACGTACAACTGTGCCGTCAGGGTGCGTGGGAAAACCACGAGAATGCTCCTGCTGTCATAGGAAACTGCTCCCCAGACCATAACTCCAGGTGTAGGTCCAGTGTGTCTCGGCCGCAGACAAGTTGGTTGCAGGCGCTCACCTGGCCTCCTTCTAACCAACACACGGCCAACACTGGCACCCAGGCAGAACCGGCTTTCATCAGAAAACACAACAGATCTCCACTCCGTCCTCCAATGAGCTCTAGCTTGACACCACTGACGTCGCAGACGGCAGTGGTTTGGAGTAAGTGGAATGCACGCTACAGGGAGTCTGGCTCGGAGCTGTCCTTCAAGTAACCGATTTGTAACAGTTCGTTGTGTCACTGTGGTGGCAACTGCAGCTCGAATTGCTGCCGCAGACGCAGTACGATGCGCCACGGCCATACGCCGTACACGGCGGTCTTCCCTCTCAGTAGTGCCACGTGGCCGGCCGGAAACCGGTCTTCTTGAGGCAGTACTTTGCCTTGACCACCGCTGCCAACAATCATGCACAGTGGCTACATTCCTGCCAAGTCGTTCTGCAATATTGCGGAAAGAAAATCCACCTTCTCGTAGCCCTATTACACGACCTCGTTCATACTCCGTCAGCTGTTGATAATGGCTTCTTAGTCTTCTTAAAGGCATTCTTGACTAACATCAACACACTACGTCGAATCTCCACGATAACTAACGCTCACGAACGTTACAGCGCGTATTTACAGCAAACCTGCTTTGCATGTTCCGAGGGCGCTACCAGCGCCACACGTAAGCGCCGAGCGCAAAATTTGCATAGATGTCATCTTACAGATGTACTTTCACCGCCTACCAACTGTCGTTTATCTAACACAACCCCTTCTTGGTCTTGGGATTTTTTTTCCGTCAGTGTATATATATGAGTTATAGCCAAACCCCTCCAAAAGGACTCCACAACTTAAATCTTGGCCATCAATATCCGGCAGCTGGAATGCACTTGGCCAAGGCAGCCGCCAGGGCGACATGAAGACAGAGGGTGCTAAGAATCACCGGAGGACCGGACTAGGGTATCATCTGATGCTGACCTTGGCTACTTCAAATGGACACTCCCCATCTTCTGATTCAAGGTTCCTTGAATTGGAAGAGGAACTACAAAGGATCAAGTGGGACATCGTCGGGCTAAGTGAGGTAAGGAGAAAAGGAGAAGATATCATTGAACTGAAAAGTGGACATCTCTTCTACAGTTCTACTATAGTGGGACAGATACTGGCAGAACTAGTGGTGTTGGATTTATAATACACAAGAAACTGGAGGATAAAGTTGTAGATGTTGAAAGTTCATCTGATAGAGCTGCACGACTCGCTATTCAACCCTCAAAAAGATACCAGGCTCAGATTATTCAAGCTTATGCACCCACCACAAGACATCTTGAAGAAGAAATTGAAGAATTTTATGAGGATATTCGCCATCTGAATAATAAAGACAAGCAGCATTTGAAGATAATTATGGGAGATTTCAATGCAAAAATATTGCATTGAAATCAGCAGAATGAAACTTCAGTAGGTAAATTCGGTCACAGCAACAGAAACCAGCGTGGAGATACTCTCGTAGAATTTCCAGAGGCAGAAGGTTTTTCATCATGAACTCCTTTTTCAAGAAAAAGCCGCAAAGGAAATGGACATGGAGGCATTCCAATGGATTGACAAGTAAAATTTATTTGATTATGTGTAACAAGAAATTTGTCATGGAAGACGGCAGTGTGCTGACCAAGTTCAACACAAGTAGTGACCATAGAATGGTAAGATGTAAGATGCGCCTCAATGCTAAACTCGAGCGTAGCAAGCTCATAAATCAAACAAAGTGTATTGACATGACCAACCTTAAAAAAAATAAAAATACCTTCAAATTGGAACTGAGGAACAAATTCTCTGCTCTAGAAGGTCTAACTTCGGAAGAAGTGGATATTTCTGAAGTTAAAAGAAAAGTAACCAAAGCTCTTATGGAAACAGTAACAAAATTAGCTGGTACTAAGAACAAGTTGCATATGAACAAATTATCAGGGAAAACCAAAATGTTGATGCAAAAAAGAAGAGAGATAAGGACAACTAAAGGAGATGTGACTTCCAAAGTGGAATGTATAGAGCTATGCAAGACGGTACGAAAAAGTATCACTGAAGACGTAAGGAAATTCAACTGTGAACTAGTGAAGAAAGCAATTGAAAACAACCAAAGCCTGAAGAGAGCAAAGGGACATAACAGTAAGAAAAGAAAACAGATTATGGCTCTGAGAAAAGAAGATGGTTCTGTAACAAGAAATAGAGGTGAAATTTTGACAAGTGTGTAAGATTTCTAGTCAAAATTATATGAAAGGGATGATACGTGTACTCCAGACATTATGAAAGCTACCAGAGTTCTTCCAGTCCTCCCAGCAGAAGTTGCACATACAATAAAAAACATGAAACGGGGAAAGCTCCAGGAGAAGATGGAATTACCGTAGACATCATACAAGAAGCAAGTGGAGAAATTGAAACAGTACTCGCGCAAGTTTTCACTCGATGCCTTAATGAAGGGAAGATTCCTGAAGATTAGAACAATGCTACAATCATCCTGCTACATCAAAAAGGTGACATTGAGAATCTCAGGAACTACAGACCTATCAGCCTCCTATCAGTGGTTTATAAAATATTCAGTAAAGTTCTTTCACACAGCTTGAAGGTAATACCCGACATGGCTCAACCGAGAGAACAAGCTGGATTCAGGAGTGGCTACAGAACTATAGATCATATCCACGTACTAAGAGAACTAATTGAAAGAGCAAGGGAATATGAACTTCCATTGCGTTATGCTTTTGTCGATTATGAAAAGGCCTTTCATTCGGTGAAACCATCAGCAGTTACAATGGCTCTGAAATCCTGCGGTATTGAAGTTGCATACATTAATATTATTAATAGCATCTATGAAAATGCAAATGCAAAGATTCGGCTATTTGAGAATACAAAACCCATAAAAATTGGAAAGGGAGTGACACAAGGTGACACCATATCTCCGAAGCTTTTTAATGCCACATTGGAAAATGTCTTTCAATCACTGAACTGGGAAAACAACGGGATAAAGATTAATGGAGATTATCTAACTCACCTTCGTTTTGCTGATGACGTAGTCATTTTTGCAACTACCCCATCAGAGCTGCAGAGTACGATCCAGGAACTTGCTGACAAGAGTAAAGAAGTGGGATTAAAAATGAACTTTCAGAAGATAAAAGTGATGTACAATGCTTTTACAAGAAATGAAGATTTATTGATTGATGGGGAAAAGCTGGAGATAACAGATACCTACATTTATCTTGGACAGCAGATATCAAGTGAGGGTCACATTGATGAAGAAATTAATCGGGGTATAAAACTTGCCTGGAGAGCGTTTGGAAGGAACAGTATGGTTTTCCAAGAGCAATATGCCATTATGTCTTAAAAGACAAGTGTTTGATCAATGCGTCCTTTTCAGTGCTTACGTATGGTGCAGAGACGTGGACCTTAACTAAAAGAGACATACAAAGGCTGCAGACAACTCAAAGTAGCATGGAGAGGTGCATACTTGGTGTTACCATGAGAGATAAGAAGAGGAACTCGTGGATCAGAAAAATGACAAGAGTGGAAGACATCATGATCAGAGTAAAATCCCTGAAATGGTAATGAGCTGGACATATTGCCAGAAGGACAGACCATCGATGGACAGCCAAAATTTTAGATTGGATTCCAAGGGACAGGAAAAGACCCAGAAGAAGACCACATGGAAGATGGGTGGATGAAATTCGAAAGTATGCGGGAGTAACATGGAGGAGACTGGCACAAGACAGACCGTTGTGGAAGATACTTGGGGAGACCTTCGTCCAGCAGTGGATTGATAATGGTTAACAGTGATGACGATTATATATATATATATATATATATATATATATATATATATATATATATATATATATACACTGGCGGAAAGTGAAAAAAGAACACTAAGAAGGAGACGTCTGATACCAACGAAATTTATACAGCATAATAACGGAATACAGAGGATAACGTGATCAAAACATTATGGCAAAATACAGCTGTATTTACTGGTAAACTGAAAAATAACATTTCCATGTAACATGGTTAGTACGAGGTTGAACCGCTATGAACTGCGTCACACTGTGCAATTCTGGCATGGAGTCTGTCGTACAGATGTTGGATGTAAGTTTGGGGTATTGAGTTCCAAGTATCCTCAAACTGGACGCGTAAATAGGGGATGGTCGTGGCTGTCCGCGGAGACCGGATAAGTCGTTGTCCCATAAAATCCCACACGTGCTCAATGGGGGACAAATTCGGTGAACGTGCAGGCCATGGAAGTTGTCTCACACCCTGAAGTGCATGTTGCGTTGCACGTGCCGTGTGTGGGCGTACGTTATCTTGCTGGAAAATACCACGATGGACCGACCTTACAAATGGCACAACAACGGGCTGAATGATGTTGTTGATGTAGGAGGTGCTGTTTAACGTACCCGGTACAAACACTAGTTGTGTACGGGAGTGATGGCTGATAGCTCCCCACACCAGGAGACCAGGTGTAGGCCCTGTGTGTCGCTGACGGATGCAAGAAAGGTGGAAACGCTCCCCTGTGCGTCTGCGAACACGCATACGGCCATCGGAGGCTCCCAAGCAGAATCTGCTTTCATCGCTGAACACGACAGATCGCCATTGCGTTTTCCAGTGCAGACGTTGGCGATACCACTGCAGCCGTTTCTGACGGTGGGCTGGAGTCAGAGGTACACATGCCAGAGGCACACGCGCACGTAGTCCTGCATCCAGTAGACGGTTGCGGATTGTTCGCACCGTTACCTCAGGTGCAACGGCAGCTCGGATGTGCGTCGCAGTTGATATTCTGCTTGACAATGCCGCTCTTCTTATGCGTCGATCGGGCCGCTCATCAGTCCGTCTGTGACTCCCGGTTCCACATCTTCTCGTGTGGGAATATTCCTCGGACCATCTACGCCACCATCGTACCCCCACCGATACTTTCCGTCGATTCGCTCCGCAATACGACGATACGACCATCCGGCCTCGCAGAGTCCGACTAGACGACCTCGCTCAAAGTCCGATAACTGCTGAAATCGTACACGTCTTCCATGTCCAGGTATTGCAGCTTCTTCAGGGTTTTCGTACGTGTCCGTACGCCGACGACTGATTACATTCACTTCGCGGTTCTCCTTAAATACCACCGACGATAATTTTCATATTATGCCGTGCTGTGGCGTAAGCGCTCACCGGTTGGTCCCGAAATTAACATCACACCTACGTATACTCGACCCCATTAATATATGTAAATTTCATGATCGTTCCCCGCCAATTCCTTCTTGGTGTTCTTTTTTCACTTTCCGGCAGTCTATATATATATATAGGGTTTCACGAGGTAAAGCCAGCCATGGCTGTTGTAACATTGTGTTCAACTCCGTCCATGACGATTCAGGATCCATGGATCTAATGCTCCGCTCCACAGTTTCTCAGAGACCCTTCATCCTGGCACCTGGGGGCCACAGGATGGTTCCAAACTCAGATGAGTGTTTCTCCTGACATGGCCGGCTGGTTGCGGCTCAGTGAGGCGCCGTATTGTCCTTCTGAATGAAAGCGTGTAGGTGATCAGTCAGCTCCTGCTGGTTGCGCACAGCAGTTAAGGACCTTTCCAGACACACTGAAGAACCTAATGTGCCCCATCAGAAAGCTCCCCAAATCATCACAGAGCCACTACCGTTTTAAACAGATTCGACCTGTCACGACGAGGCCATGGCCTAATGCTGTCGCACTCGCACCCTCCCGTCAGCTTGGTGCTGGTGAAAACGGGATTCATCTGACCACACGACGTGGCGTCACTCTGAAGTGTTCCTGTTTTGAAGTTCTTGGCTCCAGGCGAGGTTTAATTTCCGATGACAAGCAGTCTACAGTTGCACACGAGTAGGACGTCAACTCCCGTAGCCAAGAGTATGCGGTGTGCACCGTATCGTTCGCTCATGTTTGGGCCTCCGACATTTAACCTGCATGTGATTTGCACCGCCGTCGACAAGCTGTCGGTCTGTACGAGGCTGGATAGTCTCGTCGACCCCGGTCATCAGTGGCGTGTGGTCGGCCACCGCGTGGTCTCTGGGCGCTGGTACGTTCGTCAATGGTATATTCGCGGGACACCCTCGATACGGTTGGCCTCGGGTTCTTACCACTTGGAAGATAGAATGGCCCATCTGTCTTGCGCCGACGATCAAAGTCGCTCAGATCACCACGTTTTCCCATGTTCGTCAATTGTGGCGCACTATGGGAAGCCCTGCTGTGTACCTATTTATCACCTGTGTTCGGTTTGGGTCTGCTCTACTCTGCGTGGTGGATGCCCACGTGACCTGCCCATCACCCCTACCTCTATTCTTTTTGTCTACTCAGTGTATATCGCCTATCCGACTTGCAGGCATGATATCCCAGTATTTATCAGTTAGAACTCGAAAAAGCCTTTTATGTTGTGCTTTGGTAGCGAAAATCATGAAGGAGATGATTCATATACTTCCGAATTTCTATGATGCGCCGCTTTTCTGCTAGGTGGCGTAATAGTTCTTATACTATATGTACGTTTAAAATATCCAGAAGGAAGAAATTCCTTTCGCATTACATAGCTGAAGCAGTGAGCAAAACAGTTGGCAGTAAAGTCCACTGATAAACTCCTACATTAACCTGCAACTAGGGAAACTTATAAATATGGGGCCACGGGTAGCCTAGTGGTCAAAGTTCGTGACTGCCACGGAGAAGACCTTGGGTTCGATCCCAGGCAGGTACGAACGCTCGAACCACTAAATATCCGCCGTGCGTCGGATGGGCACGTTAAGCCGTCAGGCTCCGGGTACTTCCCCCCCCCCCGGTAATAAATAAGGGCGTCTTTCTCCTCCTCACTTCCGTGTCACTTTCCTATCGGGCAATAGCCCAAATCTCCTAGCTTCCTATTTCTAAGGGTTGTTTAAGACCTGGGGTCAGACATTCCCTTCCTAAAATCCTCTACATATGATCTGATCTGATCTGATCTGAACTTATAAATATACACCACGGAAAACTTCTACAGCTTTTCATGTAAAGCACCGTACACTGCTTTTCGTTCTGGGACTTGGTCAAAGCGTACGAATTTTCCTATTTACATAAAGCATAACAAGGAAAACGCGAACAAAATTAGATAAAACTCCGTGAGTACGAATTTGACGAGTACCAATCTCTTTGGATCCCATGAGGCATGGATGTTGTGTTTATTTTACGGAATCCCTTCCCTGGAACAAGTGGCCTTAAATTAGGGATGGGCGATTGCTTATAGCCTCGCGGTGGTCTTCAAACTCTCAACTATAAGAAAAATCCCTTATATGAGAAAATGTAAGAATTTACCGGTGTGGAATTTTTTCCGAGTAGGAGTTTTCCGCCAAACGTCCAATCCAAAACAACATCGTGCAAACTTTCAGTACCAATGTGCTCCTCTCCCCCAATTACTTTAATACTGATATTTTTCATTTTTGCACTAATAACGTTTTAGTTTCATTTTTGGGAGTTTTTTTTTTTTAGCACAAACAGTTAACAGAGCACATTTAAGGAGACAGGGGCCCGCTGGCTGGACAGTGTTTTGGGCCCCCAGTATTAGTGGAGCATCTAGGATTTCACTATAATGGATGAATAAAAATACCCGGAAGAAAACATTCCCAAAATATGATGAGGAAGTTATATAAAAAATATCCCTGCCGTATTGAAGTGTGTATCCCATGATTCATGGACGAATCAGTGGTAGCAAGAAAATGTAAAAATGCATGGTTGAAAAATGGATACGAGTTCAGTTCTGCTTTATTCCTCTTCCCCCAGGGATGGGTTCAGCTTGTTGAAATTATATCGAGGTAGTGGACAAAATAATATGATCCATTGATCCAAATATCATGATTCAAACGAATTCTTAATGTGTATGAAAATTTCCCCAATTACAGATGTGTATAAAAAAAAAGTTCTGTAATGCTTCCGAAAGATTTGAGGATAGGCTTGGGACTTGGATGCTATATTTTTTGCGGAATCCTCCTAAAAAAGCGGAAAGAAATAGAATTTTTGTTTTTCTCAAGACAGTTTCTTAGTTTTTGCTGTGCTATGCACAAAAAACAACAAGTTAGTAAAACCATGCAATGCATTGATTATGATACGCTTTCCAACATACCAGAAATCATTACTCAAGTTATGAGGTAATGGCTGTGAAATAAATATCGCTCGTGTGTCCTGACCTTTGAACCCATTTCGATGATATTATACAGAACCGATTCAGTGTACCACCGGAACAACCTAATAAAGTTTTGTGGCAATCGAAGCATTTTTAGTCAAGTTATGAGGATAGTGGCTGTGGAATAAATCTCGTCCTGTGTACAGACCTTCGACCCCATTTCGATGATATTCAACAGAACCTGTTCAGTGTACCTCTGAAACAACATGCTAAAGTTTTGTCGTAATCGAAGCATTTTTATATAAATTATGACGCATAAGGGCAATGGATGGATCCTGCTCCTTCCTAATCTTTGATCCCATTTCGTCCATTTTCAATAAAATTTGATCCCAGGTGGTCCCCTACCACATACTAAAATTTCATCGAAATCGAAACATTTTTACGCAAGTTATGAACTATAAGAGCAATGGAATGGATCCCGCTCATATATCGTGACCTTCGACCCCATTCCGCCCGTTTTCAATAGGGAGGAATGGGGTCAAAGGTTACATGAAATTTTAGTATGTGGTTCCTCACCACATACTAAAATTTCATCGAAATCGAACCATTTTACGCAAGTTATGACGCATAAAGGCAATGGAATAAATCCCGCTCTTATGCCCTGCTTGACCTTTGACCCCATTTCGCCCATTTTCAATAGGGTTCGTCCTCAGGTGGTTCCTTACCCATACTAAAATTTCATCGAAATCGAACCATTTTTACGCAAGTTATGATGCATAAAAGCAATGGAATGGATCCCGCTCCTATGTCCTGACCTTTAATCCCATTTCATTTATTTTCAATAGGGATCGTCCCCATGTGGTTCCCTACCACATACTAAAATTTCATCGAAATCGAAACATTTTTACGCAAGTTATGCCGCATAAAAGCAATGGAATGGATCCCGCTCCTATGTCCTGATCTTTGATCCCATTTCATTTATTTTCAATAGGGATCGTCCCCATGTGGTTCCCTACCACATACTAAAATTTCATCGAAATCGAACCATTTTTACGCAAGTTATGCCGCATAAGGGCAATGGAATAAATCCAGCTCTTATGTCGTGCCTGACCTTTGACCCTGTTTCGCCCATTTTCAATAGGGTTCGTCCCTAGGTGGTCCTCTATCACATACTAAAATTTCGTCGAAATCGAACCATTTTCACGTGAGTTATCGTGCGGACGGACGGACAAAGCTGGAGCATATACGCTTCTTCAACCTACGGTTGGAAAGCGTAAAAAACAAAAAACTGTAGAACTCTCAATTCTTCAAGCATCCTTCATAATTCTGGGGCCCCTTAAAAATGCGGGGCCAGGGGCTACATCCCCAAGCCCCCTCTTAAATGGGTTCTGGCAGTTAAATATCCCTTTCTGGAGATTTGGTTATTTAGAGGTAAAGGGAACAGACACATGTAAGTTTTTTTACAAAAAGTAAAGATAAGTGTTCACTATACGTGAAAGAATTCCGAATAGTGAACTACCCGGCATTCATCGCGTCGTAATAAGAACAAGACGAACTGTTAGTTGCCCATCCATTCATATGTGTTTGTTTTAGTATCGCAGCAGAAATTTTTGAACAAATATTTGCTATATTAGACATGTGTGATCTTTGTAAACAACGGAAATTATGCTTTGTATTTCTTAGTTCCTGAGAGACCCAGATTAGCGCTTAAAACAAACAGGGCGTAGTCACACCGCTCAAAAAAGCCACTTCCTTCCGCAGTCCGTGAAAAGCCGGGCCGTAAATGCCGTACGAAAAAAGGCAATGAGAGAAACCTATGCACAAGGCATAACCCAAGCATATCCGCTAGAGGAGACACATTTTGTTCCGCTGAAACGAAAATAGCAACCAACTGATAAAGAATCTTTAGGCAACGATTCCCACATGAGTCTATTTAAATTCGAATATCATTTGGAGCTATGGTCAGTTTAAGCCTGATTGGGAGGGGGCTTAACAGGAACGTCGTCGCTAGGCTATGAAATCTGGGTCGCGGCTTGAGGGCGAGCATTATTTTTCATGGGGCATGTTTATAGCAACTGAATATACGAAACACTGAAAGGAAGAATGTTTGATGCTTTTTACTACCGGCTGCAAAGGAATTCTGCGCACATTCCTCACACACATACCAAGATGTGAGAAGTTATGCCACTGATGATAAACCAAGAAGATAACATAACAATGGCTGGTGTTTTTGTGGTATAACAACACTGAAAGGACAAATTTTTACACCCATCCAATAGCGCATGACGCCACCTTTCGCACACAGGACAGCATCCAAACGTCGTGGTAAGGGCGCAATGAGGTTCCGAAACACAGACTCAGGTATCGCTGACCAAGAATCTAAGAGTGCCTGACGTAAAGCAGGCAGGGATGTAGGTGGGGATGGTTGATTACGAACAGCTCGTTCCAATATGTCCAATAAATTCTCTATGGGATTGATGTCCGGTGAGAGAGAGAGAGGGGGGGAGCATGCGAGTGTGGTAAACTCACTGCTATGCTCCTGGAGGGTCGCTAGCCGGGACCGATGGGGTGGACCTTTTGAAAGATCGGAACTTAGTTCGGACACAGGCACGTAATGAAAGGGTGGAGATGGTCGGTCGGGAGCTGCACACAGCTGGAACCTGTGATGGAAGACTCATGAGGTACCAAGGGGCCCAGACCGGACCACGTGATAGCTGCCCAAACAGTTACACCGCCTCCACCGGCCATTTGTACCCCAACTAGGCATGCGCGGTCCATAGCCTCGTGTGGTTTACGCCAAACACCCTGCCTACCATCGGCGCGATACAGTGTTAAACGGGATTCATCAGGCCATACGACACGTTACTAATCATCCATGGTTCAGTTTCCATGGTATAACGAAGTAAATTTCTCCGTCATTTTTGGCCACGCCGGGGCTCGAACCCGGGTCCCCTCATTCGCTCTACCAATTGAGCTACGCGGACGTTCGTTACCGCTGCTATCTGCCTTTATGTCGTGTGCGTCTTGCTGGGCAGGCACGTCACAATGGGCCTTCGCAAACTTCAGCCGAATCATGCGATGCTCTGCCGTTAACATCGGGACACAATGTGGTCATCGATTGCCCCCGCCGAGTTTTTTTTTTTTATTGGAGGTTTAACGACCACCGTGAGCAACTCAATGGGCTATAAGCAGTCGCTCGTCCCTAATTTAGGGTCACTGGCTCCAGGGAAGGGAAAGAGCCAGTGCCGTAAGACAAACACAACATCCATGCCTCACCGGGATTCGAACCCGGACCCCTTTCGGACGAATGATCAGAGGCCATCGCTTAGACCACTGCGCCACCGGGACGGCCCCCCGCCGAGTTGTGCCATGTGCCGACGGATTGTCTTTGGGCATAGGCTTGTGGATGCTCCTTCATAAAATTGGGACGTGATTTGCTACAAACAAGCCTTCCGATACGTCTGTACGATGCGGGCCAATCATCGGTGCCCTCGATCATCCAATGCTCTTTTACGGCCACATTTCATCCGATTGTTAGCGGTTTTGCCGGATTTCACGTACTCCTGGTGCACACTTGCTACGGTTCGTCGGGGAATTCCTAACAGTTTCGCCGTTACGCTGATTGAACATCCAACCTTCCTGGCTCCCACGACTTGACCTCGATCAAACTCACTTAAGTCTCGTCCTCGACCCAGACTGGCACTTGACGGAATGTATTCCTGTGCCTATCGATACACAAGAACACGAACCGAAGGTTCAAACATCGAGTACACTTCAATCGTTTAAACAGTGGTCTTCAGCTATGCCTTGCCCCTAGGCCCTAACATGGATTTAGTAGCCTGAATGATAGCTGAACACAGCCCTGTCAAGCAGAAAAGACGTGACGCCGTAGGTCCAGCCGCCTTTGAAAGTAGGAAGGAACAGGTGCTCCATAGGAAAGATCATAATGTGAAAGATGTTGAAGTTAGAAAGGTAGAAATCAACATCGCCCGTGGGCGTGATGCTCAGTAATGAAGCAAGCTAAGTCATTTCGGTGAATTCCGTAATTTTGTAGTATGTTCATCAAAGCAATTTAATTTTAGTAGACTGAATTGCAGTACCATGGTCTTAATTTATATCTTAAATCTTAAAAGTTGAGATTTTTTGCTATTTATTACTTATAGTACTACTTATTTTAAGTTCATGATTTGTAGGTTTGTAGGATCTTCAATGAGTTAAGGGCCAATCATTTTGTTCTGAATTGTTAGTTCCATATTTGCTTAGCAGATTACTTATGCTCATGCTCACAGTGTGGGTCGTATATACATAGTTTCAGCGTGATCCACAGTGTGAGTCAAAATTTAGTTAAGGTATTTAATGTGATGTCATTTCAGTGAAATGTGTAATATCACGATGTGGGTGACATTGAATTACCTACGTTTAATGTCCAATTAGCTGCTTATTTCTCTCTGTAATTTCACTGCTATCATCTAATCATTTCCTTCACTGCTTGTTATGATATAATTAAGACAGCTGAAATACTTTTTGAAAATGAATCAAAATGGGTTAGGCTCTGGAAAGACTCCCCCCACCCCTTTTTTAAAAATTATATCAATTGCGGTGCCTATATAAGTGCATAAATTCCTTTTATTACTCTATATGCCAGTACGACTGGTGTCCTTTTTGAAAAAAATTACTGAACTGAGAAGGGCCCTTTTATATTTCATGAATTTCTCAAACAGGGTGCCTATAAAGTGCATAAATTCCCTTTCTTTCTTTCAGTGCTTTAATTCAATGCCATCCATGCAAGAGGGAACTACTAACTGCGGACCAGCCTACCAGCTAGCAGAACAAGATTGTGGGAATACTAACTGAGGACGGTACCTTCCAGCTAGCAGTTGAAAAGGAAGTGTACCAGAGTTTAGGACAGATTTTTGAGAAAGTAAAAAGAAACCACTTGCTAAGGTCACATACGCTCTCTAACATGGCTGCCCTGCGCAAGTGGTATAGCCAATAAAATTATATTTACCTAATCCAGGAACCACGAAATGCACACACTTTTTGGCGGAGCTCCAAGACGGTGCGATGACTAGCTAACCGAGGGGGGGGTCACCGACACAGGACACAAATTCCAAAGACGCTGCTTCGTACACCAAGAATGGCGAAAAGAAATTCCACCAGCAACGATAACATTACATGGGGGTTATGTAGTATTATTTGCTACATGCAAATAATCTACCACTCACCCGTAAAAGAACAGTTTGGATTTCGCAGCTGTAACGCAGCTGAGCCCACACACCACGTTAAGGAACCAGACCCCGTGTGGGATCAGATCAGATCATATGTAGAGGATTTTAGGAAGGGTGTGTCTGACCCCAGGTCTTAAATAACCCTTAGAAATAGGAAGCTAGGAGATTTGGGCTAGAGTGCCCGATAGGAAAGTAACACAGAAGCGAGGTAGAAAGGAGGAGGAAGACGCCCTTATTTATTACCGGGGGCTAGTACCCGGGGCCCGACGGCTTAACGTGCCCATCCGACGCACGGCGAATATTTAGTGATTCAAGCGTTCGTAACTGCCTGGGATCGAACCTGAGGTCTTCTCTGTGGCAGTCACGACATTGGCCACCCGTGGCCCTTCCCCGTGCGGGATCTGAGCAGATCAGATCATATGTAGAGGATTTTAGGAAGGGAGTGTCTGACCCCAGGTCTTAAACAACCCTTAGAAATAGGAAGCTAGAAGATTTGGGCTAGAGTGCCCGATAGGAAAGTGGCACGGAAGCGAAGTAGAAAGGGGGAGGAAGGCACCCTTATTTATTACCGGGGGGCCAGTGCCCGGGTCCGACGACTTAACGTGCCCATCCGACGCACGGCGGATATATAGTGGATCGAGCGTTCGTACCTGCCTGAGATAGAACCTAAGGTCCTCTCCTCCGTGGCAGTAACGAACGTTGCCCACTAGGCCACCCGCGGTCACTCCGTGTGGGAGTACATACCCACTGTATTTATAGCCCCAACCGGTTTTCCTGCACACCGCGATTTGCTGTTGTCCTGCTGCTTTGCTTATTTTCACTGGGGTGTACGCAATAATTTGTCCTTTCAGTGTATATGAGTTGGTAAAACGTCGCTCTCAACTTTTTTTTTTTTTTTGCTGCAAATGCATTGTCTTTATCGCTTTTTAAAATTTTGCATTTTTCTTATGAAAATAGTACTGTAATTGAATTTTTTTAAAAGTAAAACGTTATGTTTATTTTTTTAATGAAATTTTAACGTCGTGACACGCAGACACAGTACCCCTCCATCTTTAACTCCATTCTTTCATGTCAGAGACCTTGCTTTGCACTCCTCACCTCTAAAGCAGTCATCAGCCACGTCCAACTTCCTCACTGCCCCAGTACACTGATTTATCTTTAGATTCCGCTTTCTGTGCTGAAATCCCCTACTTAGTAAAACAAACAGCAGAGCAATTAATAATGATCCCTCTCAATGAATTCTATTCACACTCCTCATTCGCCCCTGGCCATACTAACATGAAAAGAATGCTTCAACTAAGGATTTCGGAGAGTGGAGAGCAATTATATTTTCCTCGCCCTGCAGATGCTCTTTTGATAACTTTCTACGGAGAAGTAAACAACGCACTTCCTAGGGGGAAATGCGTAGGGCTACCTGACGAAAAACACGAGACTCATTATTACTTGGTAAAGTCTAGATTATATTTTAAAGTTAAGAAAATTTAAAAGTGGCACATCTTGAACTGGGTGCGTCAGAAGAATTTCAGGGTGGGCTTCCGCTCATCCTCTCATACCCTTGGCGACCTCCCTGGGGCTTAATCCTAAAAGTAAGCGTGATGATAGGGGGGGGGCTTAATCTACAAATTCTATGCTGGCATCGGCTACCATTGGAACCCTGTTGGGGTGGGGGCAATAGAATAAGCAACCTGTATGAAATCCCCGCGATTTGATAAACGGGATCCCCTGACTATTAGTGAAATGTCCCCTTAGGACTCATAAAAAGGTTTCATTAAACATTATATCATGAAATTGCCAACGTAAAACTTTCTGCAGTCGTCTTGGGAGGGAGAAGGGAAGCGGAGTGTGCAAGTATAGTCGAGCAAGGCGGCTGCCCAGGGCTGCTGATTTTAATCATATGAGGAATTTTTTTATCATTCAATTTTTTATATGCGTTATCTTAAAAAAATCGCTAAACGATAAACAGTCGAAGTATCCCTCTTTCGCGCTTCTTCTTCCTTCTCCCACATTTTTTTTCTTTAGGCTGCCGTTAAGTGAAGCTGTATGAAAACAGTTTTTTCCTTCTTTCTATGCTTTGTAGCGAAAGTTAGTATCTTTTCACCCGATTTTACATATAAAACGACGATAACAAAGTTGGAATGTATAGTCAACAAAAAGATAATGGCAGATAACTTATTTGGGTTGACTGAAAAGCAGAACGTCTCTGATTGATTTGCAAATTTAACAGGATTACATTTTTAACCTTTTCGACAGCAGATCGTTTGACAAATTCAAAATAAATTATGTTCTTGTTTGAGAATTCTATTACACCTATCTTCCTCATCAGATGATGAAAATCAGAATCAGACAATTACAATAGGTATTATATTTGTTAAAAATTATAATGTTTTGAAAGAATTTTCCTTGTTTGAGGATTCTACAATACCTATAAACAATTCGCTTAAAGTTAAACCTTCAGTTATGTTGCAAAAATGTTATGTAATCATAATCACAAAAGCAATGTACGATGATATTTACAAGTAATCATATACAGAATTAAGAGAAATTTAAATGATCACAAATATTTATTAAGTCCATATTTTCAACAAATGACACGTATTTTTTTATTTTAATTTCCTGTCTTTGAAAAAAAAGTGTTAAGCAAACTTACTGAAAATTGTCACTTTAACGATTAAAAACCATGCTCAGTTTTCAGCCAAAAATACTGTTAGGAGCTACCAAGTCAGTCTTTACCTAGAATGGCCGAAGTTCTAAGGCCGGCCCTGTGCGCAAGGCTTTATTTACCTCAAATGAAGGGATATTAATCCAAAAAATATGAAATATAATAATTTTTAGGGCACTCGGGAGCAGATTTTTAGGGTTTACGAAAGGCCCCTTAACAAATTTTTTGACGGCATCGATAACCGTTGGAACCCTGGGTAGGATGGGCACAGAAAAATTGGTCACATAAGCATTAAGAACTTTGATTGTTTTTGATTTGAGGTTTAACGACCATCGTGAGCAACTCAATGGACTATAAGCAGTCGCCCGTCCCTAATTTAGGGTGACTGGTTCCAGGGAAGGGAGAGAGCCAGTGCCGTAAGACAAACACAACATCCATGCCTCACCGGGATTCGAACCCGGGTCCCTTGCGGACGAATGATCAGAGGCCATCGCTTAGACCACTGCGCCACCGGGGCGGTCCATTAAGAACTTGTACACTGCTGCTCTACATAGATATTGCCCCACCCAGAAGGACATACTTATGCCATTTGTGGAGAAATATGACAAATCTTGAACTCTTTGGGGAAGCCTAAGAAATTAACTCACGTCTGCTGAATTTTTACCCGTGTATATACACTCAAAGGGGATATTAAATAACATGGTGACACAGTATTTTTTTATATTTACAAAATGGAGAAAGCGGGTGTTTTTAAACCATTTTTATAATGTCATCCATATTTCGGGGGTCGTTTCAGTAATAAAATCGCAACTATTGCACATGGTGACTTTTCAAATAAAAAAAAGTGTTTTTTGCTCCACCCTAATATTCAATCTTTGAACTTTCTTTTGAATAAAAATATTCTGAGAAAAAAATTTGCTATATTTTAAGTGGAATGACAGAAAGGTCAGAGGACCCGCTTTTTGCCGTAGCAGGATAAACGACCTTCATTTTTATCCAAAAGCCTATTTAAATATTCTTTTTAAAATACTTATAGAACGTGTTTTAAAAATAAATATTTAATTTCGGACAGGCAGGGAACCCATTCTTTTTAAGGGAGAAGAGACCCAATCCAATTTCTGTTTCGAATAGAACAACGGAACACTCATTCTTGTGCAGTACACTCTAACTCGTGTTTCTCTTTCGAGATCTTTCATCCCTTGGATTTGAAATTTTGTAAACTCTAAATTTTGTGAATGGGATATTTCTTTCTATGATATTTATTTATTTTTTATTTATTTTTTTCTCCCGTTGAGTAGCTATTCCCAATTCATAACACTGCGTGAAAGACTGCCAAAATTAAAAGTTTTTTTCTGCACAACTTCTTTTAAGAATAAACAAATGGTCACATTGAAATGATTCTTGACATTACTTAGAATGGGAAATACAAATTTCATGCAACTAAATCGCGCAGTTTGCGAGAAACAGAAGAGGAAATATATGAGGATGTAGCACGTGACGTCATCGTGAAGTTTAAGTGAAGAGGCAACAGTCCCTGCAAGTTTCTGAAGGATAAATATAGTTGGCTGCCCTGCAGTTAGTGTGTAAAGTACGACCATTATCGGTTGGTGTTTATAAAAATTTGAAGCCAAAATGACTAGATTTTGTGACATTATTACTTGCGGAAGTAGAGGAAATCGAGACTGAGAATTCAGTTTTAGACTGCTAGCTGCTGTCTCTAAAAGCAGTACCGAAAAGATTCGGTTATCTACCAAACGAAGGGAGATCATTTCCCAGAGCTTAGAAAACACTTTTCATTAAAGAGTTAGACTCTTCAAATGCAGAAAACATTTCAAAGGTTAGTTTTATCCAGAAATTAGTGATTTATGGTAAGGCAGATAATCTGTCTTTTACTTGTTCAAATACTGTTGGCGTGCAGTACTTGCACTTATTGGGCCAGACGTTTCACTCGTTGATTCCAAGTTGAATTTAAAAGGTGCTGGCTGGGGTTTTTTTTTCATAGGTTTTAT
The DNA here is from genome assembly GCA_039090855.1 of Macrothele yani. Classification (NCBI taxonomy): domain Eukaryota; kingdom Metazoa; phylum Arthropoda; class Arachnida; order Araneae; family Macrothelidae; genus Macrothele; species Macrothele yani. The sequence continues at coordinate 50,807,256 of CM077004.1, forward strand.
TGCTAATGACTATTTTCTTGTAGAACGCCTTTTAGAGTTTGTTTCTTGGTCAAAATGTTTCTTAAATCAACTCTTCGGCACTCAATCAGCACTTCTGTGCACGGGGTTTTCACCTCGAGGGACTTCTATTCAGAAGGTTCCTCGTTGATCTAGTGGGTGCTGAAACTTCTTTATAGGGCTAAAAGTTAATTTGTTGGCCAACCTAACTTTTAGTCGGAATCAAATTTCTTTAGCTGTTCTAACTTTTTAGGAGAGCTCGAGCACACCGTCCTCATGACACACTTTTTTGCGAGTTTTCGGCTATTTACTTAGTATTTTTACTTTTATTGTCATTTGATTGTCGGTGTTGGGAGTTTTACTTTGCTAGTTTGTTTTATATGATATTTCCTCCCCAAACCACCACTGAATTTAGTTTTAGTACCCTAGAATTTTTACCTGGAGCTGAAACACACTTTTGCGGAAAAATGCAAATAAAGGCTAAAATTAGAGTCCAAATGAAATTCATTTTGGTGTCTAGGTCTGTTTACAGACCAGGATTATGCTACCAAATGTATTTACGGATAAATAAATTAGGGTGCAAATCCCAGCAAAATTACTGTGGTTTTTTTACCACAATTTTGTGTGCAAAACCAGATTTTGCTCAAAATTTTTCTAAGCCGTGGAAATTGTTTCCGAGAGCTTAGGAAAACACTTTTTGTTGAAGAGTCACTAACTGCTCACTAATTAGTGATCTCACTAAATAACCATGTAAAAGAATATCCACGATGAGAAATTGTTATATGCTTCAAGACATGTATATGCCTCGAACTGTTCTGCGGTAAAGGCGCTTCGACCAAAGACAAATTAATAGAAAATATTTACTATTTGCACTTCCAGAAAAATTTTTGTGTCACCTTCAAAGATACTTGCGGTCAGTACATAGGGATCTGTTCCGTAGAGAAACGTTGAAGTTTCTCTACAGAAGTTAAAGCACGTCAACTCTTTCTAATTTACAAGAAGACTAAAATTTATAATGCAGCTGTGTGTCGGACTAGGATCAGTTCAATTCTTACGTTTTTGATATGGGACGAAATCGTTTTGTATCGAACAATCGGACAGATTTGACATGTAAAGAACGTGTATCAACTTTTAAAGCCCCAACAGATGAAAAACAATCACTAATTTATCCTTTGATATCGATAGAACTCTGGCAGTGTATAAGTTGTTTACATTATACATACACGTCGCCATTTTTAAATGTATAAATGGCTGCCCGCATGATACCATAGCAATCGCGCATAGATAAACACTATGTTTTCTTGTTTAAAAAAAAGCTATTTTACGATGGAAAAAACTATCGACCTAAGCTTTAAACTTGCTGTTCTACATATGAAAAATGAAATTATTCTACATAAAGGTATGGAAACATGAAATGCAATACGTGTCTACTAATCAGTGGGACTATCATACATAAATATGCATACATAGCGCTATAATTGACGACATCCCGCCTGGAAGGCCCAAAAGTGCATGTTTAGGAAGCGTTTCGGGTTTTGATTTTTCAATTCCAAGCAAAACAACATTCTTAAAACATGAATACTTCTGCCCCTTTCTCCCATAAGAAAGCATGTGTTATGTCCAATGATGGCTTTCTGCGAGCCATGGTCATGGTGTACGATAGAAAGGTGATTCAACTCTGTATGACCGTCGTGCTGGAAAAAAGGTTAGAGGGCGTTAGAGGAAACGCGGGCCACTCGAATCTCCGTCCTCTGTGACTCGAATCGTCATGTGAGTAAACAAATCGCAGAAGGTATTTGTTCCAGGAGGTTGGAACAAGGTAAGTAACTGAAATCTTTGCCTTTTCTATTTCTTGACCTACTTTAAAATCAGCGTAAACTGCTTTATTTCTTTTGTCGGTTGTTGTTTTTTACTGAAGCGTTTAGTTTTTCGGAGTTTTCGATTCCCATGACATGGGACGAAGATGTTTCGTTCCGAATTGCTGTTCTGGTTATGCTAGTAATGAAGAACACGCTTCTTTATTTAAAGCACTTAAAAATGAAAAAATGCTTGCTAAATGGCAGAAAGCAATCCCTTGAGCCGATCAGAAACTCAGCACTAACGATTTTGTTTGTGAGAAACCTTTCCTCTCCCATGATGTAATTAGACGCAGGAGTGAGACATTCAATGGCCAAGTTTTATATGATGTGCCTGTCCGTGTCAGACTGAACTCCACTGTTATTCCTGTAACATTTCCTGAATGTCCAACCTACATTTCAAAGAAGGCAGCAAAGTCATTACTTGGTAAATGTGTAGTTTAGCGTCGTAAATTATTTCGTCGGATTTCAAAAAAGTGGGATGATAAATAGGATTTTAAAAAAGTGAGACGTACAGATTTTAAAGTATGCAATTTCAAGGCAAATGGTGAAAAAATTTCATCATCATAGTGCATTTTAAAGATTTTTACCGTAATATTTACGTGCAAGTACGACGCTGTGAACAGAAGTTGGTCTAACACAACGCCCCTGCAACGACTTTGCTCAGCCGCCATTCCTCTGGCGGAAGAGTACAGGAGGAAAGGGAAACATTCTTGCCAGTAAAGCGATCCAATTTGTACTGCTACCTGACAGAAAATAGTTCTTCATTTCTGTCACAGTTTTTTAAAACACATAATGAAAATTCCTTTCGTTCTTATGCATATGATTTCCTGGTAGGAAATAGAAAATATGCAAATGCCTTCCTTTCTTCTACTATAGCGTTAAAGTAGAGGCCGTGTTCTCTTCAACGGAAGTTACATAGCATCGGAAAATCAAAGTTTTGCTCCTCCTGTTGACAGCGTTGTTCGCAATACATTGAAATTAGATAATAAAAAGAAAAAGCTCTCGAAGAAGTGAGTTCATAAATTGCGCATTAAAGAATCATACGCAAAAAAAACCCCCAAGAAATTCTCAGATTGTGATGTTCAAATGTAAGACAGAAATGATGATCTATTTTCTGTAGCGCAGCATTACAAATTAGATCGCTTTCTTGGCAAGAACGCTCCCCTTTCCTCTTGTACTCTTCCGCAGCAGAATGTCAGCCGGAACGAGACTACAACAAGACCTTCGTTTCAGCAGAGTTCGGAGCAAAGCTTGATGTCGCCGCGGCGTGTGTTAGGCCTGTCGCAGCTTCTGTTCACAGCGTCGGCGTCGTACTGGCACGTAAATATTACGGTAAAAATCTTTAAAATACACCACAATGATCAAATTTTTTCGCCATTCGCCATGAAATTGCATACTTAAAAATCTGTACGTCTCACTTTTTAGAAATCCTTCAACATTTCCGACAAAATAATTTAGGACGCTAAACTACACATTTACCCATTGCTATTCATATGGTATACATAATATACATACAACTTATATATGCCCAAAAAGCAGAGGGCTTTTGAATACTGCTAAGGAGCGTTAAAAAATTACGCGTGCCGCACCGGTGGCGCAGTGGTCTAAGCGATGGCCTCTGACCATTCGTCCGAACGGGGTCCGGGTTCGAATCCTGTGAGGCATGGATGTTGTGTTTGTCTTACGGCACTGGCTCTCTCCCTTCCCTGGAACCAGTGACCCTAAATTAGGGACGGGCGAATGCTTATAGCCCATTGAGTTGCTCACGGTGGTCGTTAAACCTCCAATCAAAAAAAAAAAAAAAAAAATACGCACTTAGATTTAAGAACCTCTCATTGATATATTTCATGTATTATGCACAATGATATTTTGCGAGTTATTTATAAGTAAACAGCTACTGTTGCTACATTCTCAACACACACTATCAGCTTAAAATGCATACACGGAAAGCTAGAAGGACATCTGCTGTATAAATACACAACTACATTAAAGCGTAAAGGTAATATGAATTTACGTGTCCTAAATTTATCTAAAAAAGTTTAAAATAAGTGATTCAAAATGTTACGCGATCATAATTATGATGCTGGTACCTTTCTGCAACTGTATATTAAATTACATCTGTAACACTGTTTTTATATAACGGAAGCCTTGTAACGTATACTCTATATTCACTTTCCTTTTGATTTTACTATCTCTGGTTATTTTATTTTACTATGTAAATTATCTTCCTACTGAACGGAATATTATTTCACCCCGCTGAATGAGATCTGGCAATGAGTGTAAGTCATGACGTGGTGGTAGCTCGTATATAGGCGCGTTCATCGAGAAGTGTGAGTTGTGTGTTGTTACGTTGTAGTTGTGTTGTTGCGTTGTGTTGTGTTGTTGCGTTGGAGTTGAGGGTGTGTTGCGTTGCGTTGCAGTGTGTTGTTATGTAGTAGTGATATATGAGTGCCTTAGTTGACCAGGAGTCATCATAATAAACAAGTTGTTCTGTAAGTTCAGTCTTTTTCAATTCTTAGTTTTGTCAGACCTCTGTCTGGCTGTTAGGTTTATGACTTTGATTACTTAATATAAATAACCAGCGTTGAGACTTTGTTTAAGTTCATAATTAACGAGTAACAACCCCTTTTTGGGAATTCATCATTTTGAAGCTTAGAGCATTATTCATTCATAATAATTAGCTTAGCAAAAAGATAAACAAAGCTAATTCATTATAGCCTACCTTGTCCTATATATATATATATATAAAACACGAACGTATTATCAAGTCATAAACAAAATTCATTTCATCCCTAGCATCTTTTTTTTTTTTTTTTTATTGGAGGTTTAACGACCACCGTGAGCAACTCAATGGGCTATAAGCAGTCGCCCGTCCCTAATTTAGGGTCACTGGTTCCAGGGAAGGGAGAGAGCCAGTGCCGTAAGACAAACAGAACATCCATGCCTCACCGGGATTTTTTTTTTTTGATTGGAGGTTTAACGACCACCGTGAGCAACTCAATGGGCTATAAGCAGTCGCCCGTCGCTAATTTAGGGTCACTGGTTCCAGGGAAGGGAGAGAGCCAGTGCCGTAAGACAAACACAACATCCATGCCTCACCGGGATTCGAACCCGGACCCCTTTCGGACGAATGATCAGAGGCCATCGCTTAGACCACTGCGCCACCACCGGGATTCGAACCCGGACCCCTTACGGACGAATGATCAGAGGCCATCGCTTAGACCACTGCGCCACCGGGGCGGCCATCCCTAGCATCACTGTTGTCGTTTAAAGGCGTGTCATTTCTACATGGAAATCTGTCTTAAAAATACGTCCTCTTTTTTAATTTTTATGTTGGCCTACTTGATGTGTAAGGTCTAATAATATTTGAGAAGTACAGTACATCTATTTTCACGCTTAAAAAACACATTGCAACAACAAACCTATATAACATCGTGATACAGACAGCGGTTTACTCACCTCCTGGAATTGATGGCCCGCATCTCCCCAGCAGCATCTGGTGGCTGATTTTTTTTTGATTGGAGGTTTAACGACCACCGTGAGCAACTCAATGGGCTATAAGCAGGGACCCGTCCCTAATTTAGGGTCACTGTTTCCAGGGAAGGGAGAGAGTCAGTGCCGTAAGACAAACACAACATCCATGCCTCACCGGGATTCGAACGCGGACCCCTTTTGGACGAATGATCAGAGGCCATCGCTTAGACCACTGCGCCATCGGGACGACAGCTGAGAGTTTAATCACCTGTCTATCGTACACCGTGGCCATGGTCCAGTCATAGCCCGTACGTTGATCGCGCCATCTGGTGACAAGTGACATTAACAGGCGATTTGTAAAATTTTTTTCCAGAGTCGTATACACCGTGCCCGTCCCTAATTTAGGGTCACTGGCTCCAGGGAAAGGAGAGAGTGCCGCCCCGGTGGCGCAGTGGTCTAAGGCGCTGGCCTCTGATCATTCGTCCGTAAGGGGTCCGGGTTCGAATCCCGGTCAGGCATGGATGTTTTGCTTGTCTTACGGCACTGGCTCTCTCCCTTCCCTGGAACCAGTGACCCTAAATTAGGGACGGGCGACTGCTTATAGCCCATTGAGTTGCTCACGGTGGTCGTTAAACCTCCAATCAAAAAAAAAAAAAAAAAGGAGAGAGCCGGTACCGTAAGACAAACACAACATCCATGCCTCAACGGGATTCGAACCCGAACCCCCTACGGACGAATGATCAGAGACCATCGCTTAGACCACTGCGCCGCCGGGTTGGCCCTTATGTTTCCAATGGTAACACTACTTTACATATTTTCTTTGCAATTAATGTATTCCCAAAAATAAAAATTTGCACATCGATAAAACTAACTTTAACTCAAAGCATGGAATGCCTAATACCTGCTAAAACATAACCATAAGTAAGCAATCTAACATTTATTTGTCTACTGACGTCATCACTGTACAGGTCCCGCCATCTATCAACAGGTCTGAACATTACTCAAAATAAAATTATTGATTTTTAACATAATTATGGTTATGTTTCAGCAAGTATTAAGTACTCCACGCTACAACTTAAATTTAGTTTTATAGATGTGCAAATTTTCATCTTTGGGAATACATTAATTTCGAAGAAAATATGTAAAGATGTTTTACCATTGGAAACATATATAAGGCAGATATATATATATTTTTTTATTGGAGGTTTAGCGACCGCCGTGAGCAACTCAATGGGCTGTAGGCAGTCGCCCGTCCCTAATTTAGGGTCACTGGTTCCAGGGAAGGGAGAGAGCCAATGCCGTAAGACAAACACAACATCCATGCCTCACGGGATTCGAACCCGGACCCCTTCCTGACGAATGATCAGAGGCCATCGCTTAGACCACTGCGCCACCGGGGCGGCGAGATTTTAGGTGGAACCACCTTAAAGGCCTTTGCTTGTCCCAAATTTTGGGTCACTGTTTCCAAGGCCGCCCCGGTGGCGCAGTGGTCTTTTTTTTTTTTTTTTTGATTGGAGGTTTAACGACCACCGTGAGCAACTCATTGGGCTATAAGCAGTCGCCCGTCCCTAATTTAGGGTCACTGGTTCCAGGGAAGGGAGAGAACCAGTGCCGTAAGACAAACACAACATCCATGCCTCACCGGGATTCGAACCCGGACCCCGTTCGGACGAATGATCAGAGGCCATCGCTTAGACCACTGCGCGCCGCCCCGGTGGCGCAGTGGTCTAAGCGATAACCTCCAATAAAAAAAAACTGTTTCCAGGGAAGGGAGAGAGCCAGTGACAAGCAAACACCCATGCCTCTCCAGGATTGGCACCCAGACCATTTCCGGACGAATGGTCACCGAATATTATAGCGTTTGACATTTACGGTCAAATTGAAGGAAATATGAAATTGCCGCCCCGGTGGCGCAGTGGTCTGAGCGATTGCTTCTGATCGGTCGTCCGAAAGGGGTCCGGGTTCGAATCCCGGTGTGGCATGGATGTTGTGTTTGTCCTACGGCACTGGCTCTCGCCCTTCCCTAGAACCAGTGACCTTAAAATTAGGGACCGGTGACTGCTTATTAGTTGCAATATTAGTTTCCCATTGAGTTGCTCATGGTAGTCTTTAAACCTCCGATTAAAAAAAAAATGAAATTTAGCATCCAGGAAACTATATCTAGTTTTTCTTCCAATTTATTTTCCAAATGGGCAGTTTTCTGCTACGTATCATATCTTTTCAATCATTTCTGGAGTATGGCGCTGAGAGAAAAACAATAATTGCTTAAGGTGCTGAATTATCAATTTGTTTAATTTGCGAATGCTGGTCGTATGTTCAATTTATCCTTGGGAATTTAACTCAGCCAGGTCGTAAAATTTGCTTCTCGTCAAATGGCAACAATATGTTTTCAACTCACTCAAAACTGGATCACCTGTCGCAGATCCCGCGACTAAACAAATGAGATTGATAAAATATCGCTGAGTATGACAGTTATCCATTATGGGCCTATTGCATATTCCAGCACAATATTAGTTTTTATTTAAGAAAACAAGCGCCAGTTTTAATGTTATGTCTTGACTTTTAATTATTTCTGTTTATGTAAGTATGGAGTAAAAATGTTCTTTTTGCATTTATGCGTTTAGTGATACCTTTAAAGGTGAAACTGAAAACAAGTGATTTGGAAATCTTTCATCACACATAAATTAAATTTGCATCAGATTCGTAGTGAATGTAAATAGGTGCCTTGTTTACTGACATCGTAACATGCAAGGATACTATCCTACTCAATATTCGGGCCTTAGTCGAGGGGATGGAAGAGAAACCAATGTTTCTTCCTGGTATGTTCACCAAAGATTTCGGTCCCACCTTCGCTTGTTCAATTGTAGTGGAACCAAGCGTCTGGCTAACCTCTTGTCAAACTCAAAATTCGGCGGCCCAGTGGCGAGTGGTCAGATGCGCAGTGCTCCAATCAATAGTACGAACTGGACCTAAGCACTGAAAACAAGTGATTTGGAAATCTTTCATCACACATAAATTAAATTTGCATCAGATTCGTAGTGAATGTGAATAGGTGCCTTGTTTACTGACATTGTAACATGCAAGGATACTATCCTACTCAATATTCGGGCCTTAGTCGAGCGGATGGAAGAGAAACCAATGTTTGTTTGGCCGCCCCGGTGGCGCAGTGGTCTAAGGCGCTGGCCTCTGATCATTCGTCCGAAAGGGGTCCGGGTTCGAATCCCGGTGAGGCATGGATGTTGTGTTTGTCTTACGGCACTGGCTCTCTCCCTTCCCTGGAACCAGTGACCCTAAATTAGGGACGGGCGACTGCTTATAGCCCATTGAGTTGCTCACGGTGGTCGTTAAACCTCCAATCAAAAAAAAAAAAAAAAAGCAATGTTTCTTCCTGGTATGTTCACCAAAGATTTCGGTCCCACCTTCGCTTGTTCAATTGTAGTGGAACCAAGTGTCTGGCTAACCTCTTGTCAAACTCAAAATTCAGCGGCCCAGTGGCGAGTGGTCAGATGCGCAGTGCTCCAATCAATAGTACGAACTGGACCTAAGCACTAGTCCTTGATGAAGCGTTAGCTGTGACATCTCCCTGTAATTAGTGTCAAAAAATTAAGGACGCGAGATTCCAACGTATGCATGGAAGAGGTAAACCTGGGGTAGGAGAAAACACACACGTTGTTTTTGGTGTGTGTATGTGTACAGGGTGTCTACAAATGATTGGAGTGGTTTCACAATTTTATTGTAGGTATATTATTTGACATATGATCACGGAACTTTACAATTACATGTAACAATGCACAAAGTTTTTCTTCGGCATATTACAGGTGCTCTATATGCGCCCCTTGAGTGATTCTGCAGACATCAACTATAATCAAGTTCCTCCCACATGTGAGTTATGTCTCTATCACTATAAGCAAAGGCATTGATGCAAGCCCTCAGTTCTGGTAGATCGGCTGGTAAAGGCGACACAAACACAGAGTCTTTCACATAACCCCACATGAAAAAATTGCAGGGAGTTAAATCGGGGAGCGTGTAGGTCTTAGTAGCAGTTGGCGATCATCATTCCCAGCATGACCGATCCATCGCTTTCGCAATCTGGCGTTCAAAAATTCACGAACATTGTGATGGAAATGGGGCAGAAGGCCATCCTGTTGGTGGATGAAGTCCATCCACACTGTTGGTCTCCAACTGTGGCATGAGCCAATGTTCCAAAATGTCCAGATACACATGTCTGGTAACTGTGTTTTTGCAAAAGAAAAAGGGGCTGTAAACTTTAAATTTTGAGACCGCACAGAAAACATCGATTTTTTGAAAATTTCGAATGTGCTCTGCGAAGACGTGGGGGTTTTCTGTGCCCCAGATTTGCACATTGTGCCTTATTCCCTTTGCCACTAACAAAAAAATGTTGCTTCAAGAAAACGCTATGTCTTCTTCCATAAAACTTTGAAATCGCGAACAAAACGGGTGTTAGGGCTTGTAGCAGTTGCAAGCAGTACGGCTTCTGCTTCAATCGTTAGTGTAAGATCTTCCAAGCGGTCGATTGTGGAATATCCATTTCTCTACTCGATGTGCGCGTCGACTTTTGTGGGCTACGCACAAAACTTGACCGCACTGTTTCCTCAGGCACTGATAAATGACCCGTTGATTTCCCTTTACACAGGCATCCTGTTGCTTTAAACAGTTCATACCATCACCGAATGGAGTTGCCGCGGGGTGGAGTTTTCCTAAATTTTGTTCTAAAGTGTCGTTGCACTGTTGTCACAGATTCACTAGCATGGAACTCGAGGACAGCAAATGCTTTCTCGTTGTTTGAAGCCATCTTACCAACTATAAGACAAGTACTGCCCTCTCACGGCTGCTAGCAGTGACCAAAGTAAACTTTGAGCAATGCATGTCTGAATTCATCCAACTTGAGCAGCATATCTCTAATATTACAGCCACAAAAAAAAAAAAAATCATGAAACCTCTCCAATCATTTGTAGACACCCTGCATTTTTAGGTTCATGTGTATGCACTTCTCAAAAACCAGTTAAGTGATGTCTAGCGGGCAGGCAAAGGTTAAGAGAAAAACTGATGTCAGGAGCTATGGACTGCCAAAACTGAGCATTTCATTATTAGCTTGAACACGGGTTAATAGCAAAATTTAGTGTTGTATGACAGAAGACTGCAGGCGGCAGAACATTGTATCTTGAGAGCAATCTCCATTATAGTTCTAAATGCAATTGCCAGTGTAGAAATAATTAAAAAAAATAAAAGTACAGTAAATAAAAAATAAAAAATTCTACACTTCATCAAAAGTTTTTATGGTTGATTTTGGTTCTGTGACTCAAATGTTGAACAGTACCCAGAACAAGGGCACATGTATACTCTTTTTTTGAGGGGGAAGGGGGTTAAAAATGTAAGATTTTGAAATCCAGCAGAACGTAAAAGTTAATGAAAAATAGAATTTTTTTTTCTCTAATGTAAGTTGATGCATTTTTATTAATTAAATTAAAGCTTTTTTTTTTTTTTTCCCAATGTAAGTCGCATTTTAACCAAAAGTTCAAAATGAAACACTTTCAGGGAAGCAAGGCACCTTGGGGGCCCTCTTTCCGATACCCTTCTGACCTGGAGGAACTTTATTTGGTTTTGTGTTACATAAAGTATATTTATGCATCATAAATTGCCTGAGGGAAAGTGTATTTTATCTCAAAAGAAATTCTGTTCTTAAAGCTAATCAAGATCTGGAAGAAATGTGATTATACCAAGACAAATTGCACACTATGTCATGCCAGGGTGGCCAAGTAGTCAGAGGTGTAGGCTTCCAACTGTTTGAGATGGACCCCGGTTTAAGTTCCAGATGAGGCATGTTTGACTGATGGTGCTGGCTCTTCCCTTTTCCCTATAATCAGTGGCCCTAAATTAAACAGGTGGCTGCTTATATAGCCATGAGAATTGCTCATAATGGTTATTAAATCCTAAAGCAAAAGGTAAAAATGTTCTTAATGCCAAAGGTATCCATGCATGGAAACAAAAGCAAAATTTTGATCTTCCTTACTACCTACAAGGAATAGAGTTTACCATGGGCTAAGTGATCTTAAATTGTGAGAAGTGGCACCATTACAGTGCAGGCATAGGCAATTTTTCGAGCTATGTGAATAATTTGGGATATATACTGAGTGATTTTATTATCTGAATGGAAAGCATGTTGGCCGCCCTGGAGGTGCAGTGGTCTAAGTGATGGCGTATGACCATTTGTCCAAGGTGGGCCCGGGTTCGAATCCCGGTGAGGCATGGATGTTGTGTTTGTCTTATGGCACTGGCTTGACTATTGTTTTTACTGAAGTGGTTAAATGAATTTGTCAATCAAATGAAGTTTACATTTGTTGTTTCATATGAGTTTATTCTTTTCAGAAAACAGAAAACTAACCATCGATTCCGATGGGTTCATCTAGTATTGATATTAAAGCGTTAAATTTAAGACTTGATTAGGCAACTGTGTTGCAGAAGTAATCCCATTTTTAAATACGGAGTAGTCCAGAAATCCTGCCATATTTTTAGAACATTGATAAAGAATAACTACATCACTTACAGAAATAAAATTTGCAGCATTTGAAAAGTAAGCAGCAAAATTTTTGTTGTCTATCACTGTGTGTAGATGGCACTAGTTCTTCCTGTTTGTAGCTACAATATCAAATGCACAGGAAAAGCAATTTGTGTGCTGTGGTTTTTTAAAACAAAATCTGTTATACCAGTGCAGAGAAATGTTCATTCATATTTTAGAAGAAATCCTCCTGATGCTAAAAGAATTAAGCATTGGAAAGATAAATTTGTAGAAACTGGGTGTTGGACATGCCAAGAATTGGACATCCTAGGGTTTCGGAAGATGACGTGGAACGAGTAGGAAAGTACTTTCCCAGAGCCTGTGGAAGACAACCTGATAAGTTGCTGCACGACTGGGATGGCAATGCACAACAATGATGCAAATTTTGCATGAAAGATTATAATTATATTCATAAAAAGTCTAGATTGCTGAGCATTTGGAGATCTTGATAAGCCTTGCCATTTTGAATTTGCCTGTAACTTAATAGATCGTGTACATAAGGATGAACATTTCCTTGAACATGTGCTTTTTTTAGTAATGAGACATTTCATGTATCAGGAACAGTTAATAGATACATGTAATATGCACTACTGGGTTCAGAATAAATATCTCTGTTTTGCAAACTCATATGCAGTAGCCCCAAAGTTAATGTTTGGTGTGGGCTTATGCACAACTGTATTATTAATTCTTTTTTGTTCATCAAAAAGTCAATCAAATGTCTATTGTCACAAGACGGTAGTCTTTGAGATCAAGAATACCCTCAATATTTTGGGTGATGTGTTCTGAATACTATGCACTCTGCCATTTTAGGGAGTGAGTAGAAATATAAGGGTTGTTCAATAAGTAGTGAGACTCTATGGCTGAAGGGGGTTTGTGCTTCCTGATTTCGTCAATGGGTAGTGCTAGTCTACAAACGATTTAAAGACTAGGCAACTGCGTTGCAGCTTGTTTGTTACGGAAGCCATGTACTGTGCTGGACTAATTTTATTGTTCTCTCGTAGGAGATGGATGCAAAGAATATCTAACACTTAAAGATGGTCAACTCTCATAAAGATAACGTAAAACAAGCGGCAACAGCGCCACCACATCTTAAAAGATAATATGCTCTGCAGGAAAGTTAACATTCAGGAGCAAAACACATTAGGGGGACTACGGCAGTGAAGCTTTTCTTTGATCCACGATGGTTTCCTTCGATCTGATGACTATTTGCATAGAGCAGTTTTTTGTTGTTGCTGTTTTCTGATATCTCACCCATCCCTTATTTTGGTGAGAAAAATATGCAATAACATTAGTATTACTATTTAAATTAAATTTCAGCAAATATTGCAGTTATGCCTAAGGATCCGTACAAAATGCAGACATTCTCTAGTATTTGGCATTACTGAAAATGTTTCTGAAAAAACTGAAGAACAAATAAAAGCCTTAACTAACCTGATTGGCATAACAAAACTAACATATCCGATTTGCGAAGTGATTATGCTACCGAGAAGGTAACAATCATGTCTTGTGAGTAGCTCGGCTGACTGTTCTTTACCCAAAGAATTGAAGTCAACAGAAATACGCATGCGCAGTCTACTCTCTGCGTCGGCATCAGCCTGTATGTTGGCTTCTGTGCACTGCATTTTTCCCTTGAAGATATGGCGGCGCTAGTTACGTTTCGCTGAGCCTTAACTTCTCGTTAGATATTCTTTGATGGATGTGTCCAAAGTTGCTCACGTGCTGTAATTCAGTTTTTAAAAGTGGAGAAAACGCTGCCCAGCAGAATTCACAGATGAATAAAGGTGGTATGTAGGCCTGCTTGTCTTCCACTCAGTACTGTGATGCAGTGGTGCCAGCTCTTTAGTAGTAGACGAACAAGCACTGTAGACCAGCCAAGATCAGGAGCACCATGTTGTGCTGTTTCAGTGATGACAATTGCACGTGTGGATGCTGCAATAAAGGCCAACCGAAGAATCACGATCCAAGAACTGCCGAACAGTGTGGGTGTGAGAATTGAAACTTTTAATACGATCATGCATTCTCACCTTGAATATCGTAAGGTCTGCGCCATATGGGTACAGAAACATCTGTCCAATGAACAAATGAGTCAAAGAATGGGACTATTAGTAGCTGTGCTATAAGGGTTGCTAAACGCCAAAAGAGAAATAATCCAGTAATAATTCCATTTATTGGCATAAAGAGGCAAAGGAATACACTTCCCACACGCTTTCGCCCCCTTCGGACAGCTTCATCAGGTGGATAATATGCAATAAGGAGATAATAGAATCAAATGGCAAATCAAACTAATTGTCAACAAAAAGAAAAAAATATATCATACAAATGAGCAGAGCAGGAGCTCGTAAACATGCACGTGGTCATGCGGCAATCGAAGAAATGAAATTTAAATAACATGACAGAATACAAATATTTCAGGCGCTCTTCGGTTGTCTTTCATCCGGTAGGTGGGTGTGGAGGAACTATGTCAAGGAGTGTGCACCATGATGAAGGAAGTTCTGTGGAGACATCGGTGTTGCAAACGTTGCCGCACGTTTGAATTTCAAATGTTTCTCTGAGAATCGCAGCCTTGAGGTTGTGGTAGGGGGCGATGCGGTGGATATCCTGCCAGCTTGGTTTGGCTAATTTGGTGGCTACCTCTCGTGATAAGGCAGTCGATAGTTTCCCTTGTCTGACGTCTTTTTCGTGCTCTGACACCTGCTGGAAAAAGGATCTCTTCATGACTCTGATGTAGTGTTTAACGGTGGTATCAGGATATATTTGCGGAATCTCATAGATGCTGGCATCTGTAGGTTTAGTGGCTTTACATCTCTCCGTTCGAAGTAGAGCAGACATAAGTTTAGGAGGTCGCAGCCCAATACCTAGCTTACACTTTTTAAATTGGTTCCTGAGGAAACAGGTGACCCTGGGTATGTAAGGGATTGCTCCGATGAATCGTAAAGGGGGATCTTTATTTTTAGATGCGGCGCTAATTACATACTTGCAAAAGCAGCAGTTGAAACATGGAGTGGCGCATCTAGAAATAAAGATCCCCCTTTACGATTCATCGGAGCAATCCCTTACATACCCAGGGTCACCTGTTTCCTCAGGAACCAATTTAAAAAGTGTAAGCTAGGTATTGGGCTGCGACCTCCTAAACTTATGTCTGCTCTACTTCGAACAGAGAGATGTAAAGCTACTAAACGTACAGAAGCCGGCATCTGAGATCCTGCTAATATATCCTGATACCACTATTAAGCATTAAATCGGAGTCACAAAGAGATCCTTTTGCCAGCAGGTGTCGGAGCACAAAATTGACGTCAGACAAGGGAAACTATCGACTGCCTTATCACGAGAGGTAGCCATCAAATTAACCAAACCAAGCTAGCGGGATATCCACTGCATCACCCCCTACCACAACCTCAAGGCATTGAAATTCTAACACGAGGCGACGTTTTCAACACCGATGTCTCTGCATAATTTCTTTCAGCATGGTGCACCCTCCTCAACATTAGTTCCTCCACACCCACCTACCAGATGAAAGACCACAACTGATGAGCCCCTGAAATATTTGCATTCCGTCATGTTATTTAAATTTCATTTCTTCGATTGCCGCATGACCATGTGCATGTTTATGAGCTCCTGCTCGTTTGTATGATATATTCCTTTTCTTTGTTAACAATTAGTTTGATTTTCCATTTGATTCTATTCTCTCCTTATAGCATATTATCTACCTGATGATGCCGTCCAAAGGCGGCGAAAGCTTGCAGGAAGTGTATTCTTTTGCCTCTTTATGCCAATAAAAGGAATTATTTACTAGATTTAATGTGACTATTGTTACAACATCTGTTCTGCTACCAGGAAGAAGGTGAAGATTTCCAGCTATGCATTGTTGCTATGGATGAAAGCTGGTGTCATCACCAGAGTTGAAACGCCAGAACATGTTGTGGAAACAGGCATCATCATCACTGCTGAGGAAATCGTGGTCCTCCATTTCCGCAGGCAAGATGATGTTAACCCTGTTCTATGACCACCGAGGATCATTGCTTCTTGAGTGGCTACTAAAAGTATCAACCATCAATGCTGAACAGTATTGTCAAACTTTGATGAAGTTTCAATTAGCCATCAAAAACAAGATACCTGGCATTCTCACTCAGGGTATTGTGCTTCTGCATGATAACGCTCGGCCGCATACGGCAGTTACCACACAAAGGACATTGCAGTGCTTTTGCTGGGAAGTCCTTCAACATCCTGTGTATAATCCTAACCTATCGCCCTACGATTTTCACATCTTTGGACCTATGAAAAATTTCTCAAGGGCAAATGTTTCACTTCGGATGATCAGGTGCGTGAAACTTGTAGATAACTAGTTGCAGCAGCCTGCCTCCTATGCTGCAGGAATACAAGGACTTGTGCAATGACGGGACAAATGCTGGTGGCAATTATTTTAAGGTATGCCATGTTTTGACTCTTTAAGGCAGAAAGTCTCACTACATTTTGAACAACACTTATGTAATCATGACTTGTCCCTGGGACATGTAGTCAGTCTTGTTTAGGAAAACAGTACAGTTAGTTGTATTGACTTTGCTTATGGGGAGGTTGTGTGTGTCAAAACTATGAGTACATCAAGGAGATTTAAGTTGGACAGAGGAGTATTTTCAGGAGTAAGATTTGTTTCTGTTATTTCTAAATGAAATTATGAGTGGATGATTGCTTATTCCAGAGAAGAAATAGTTTGTGCACAAATTATATTGAAAACAAAGAAGTGATTGGAAAGTTACACTGTAAAAGTTTTTTACTTGTGTATTCTTGCATATGGCATTCAGATCTAAATACCAAAGTTAAGTACACAATTTATTTTTGTAAATGACGCACATTATTTGCTTAATTAAATAGCTCTAGCTCTGATCGTCATGTGAACCGCAACACACTCAGTGGTGTTTATTCCAGGCTACACAGACTACTTGCAAAGCCCAGGGAATTCAAATAAAAACCACATCGAGAAATACCTCCAAATTCATTGCCTTTGATTTAGAGAATGGAATCTTTCAATCAATGGTCATCAACAAAATCATTAGCATGGCTGTCTCCTATTTCCTGTCTTCTTAGGCTGACTAAAAAGACTTCCTAGTTAATAGCATTAAAGTAACAAAAACATTACTTTATGATTGACAGTTTGGCTAGCTTTCACAATATAAGTAGATACATGATTGTAGAGAGGACCCACACAGCCTCTGTATCAGCAAATAATGCTTCAGGAAATTTAGAATTATCACAGTTTGAAGAATATTTTTTTAAAGTTGCATAATTTATAGTTCAAAATTTCACTACAATTTCACTACTGTGGCAGTAACAACAACTGTACTTCTCTGTAGTTGTACCAGCTACATTTCTGTATTAGTAGCATTGCTACCTTCCATCATTGAAAAAAAAGTGTATAGGATAACGGGACTCTTTGGTGGAAATGAAGGCCCAAATTTCAGTAATTGTTAACAAGCTGGACATGCCTATTTTTATTTTTATTCCTTCTTTTTTTCTTTTTTTGCATGAACACTTTATGATAATGAATTTCTTTCCATTTGGGAAGACAAAAATACCCCCCCCCCCTTTTTTTTTGTACACATTCATTATACATGTCAATAAGATGCAGCATGCTTAGCTGGAAAGCCAACATCCAGTTTGTTTTGCAAGACTGAAAGCCACTAATTGTTGGTGGCAGTTATCTTAGCTGTTCTCACTCCATGGATAATAACTGTTGCCTAGTTATCTGCTGTGCTCCCCTGATTCCTTACAAAGAGAAAGAGTGGTGATGCAACTGATAAAAGATAACAGAACTATCATATAGTTTGCTTTCTGACTGCTTTCAACTTCTGTGGCATGTTATTACATCGGTAGCCATGCATGCTAGGCATAGTTAGACTTCTTGTATTGCTGGGTCTGAGTTCGAGTCTTGACAAAAGACATGGATGTTACATTCAGCCTTCCAGCAGTGGCTCTCACTTCCTTGGTACAGTTGCTTTAAATTAGGAGTTGGTGGTTTGTTATAGCTTTAGATGTTCATAGCGAGTCATTTCCCCAAGCCCAGAAAAAGGGTTGTATTCAAGAATACAGCTGTTTTGTTTGTCATAGAAGGTTGCAGAAAGCTTCCTGAAACTTACTAAAACACCATAGGTTAAGCATAATAATTTCAACTTAAATACTAACTTCATTTTAAATCATCACCCTAAAGAATAAACACTTGTACGTTTTCAAATTTTGAGAAACTCATTCTGTTGAGCTATTTATTTGATTAATTTTTCATTTTAGTCATTGGCAGGCTCTGAATGCAAGTAACTTTATTTCAAAGTTCTGCATACTTATACCATGTGAAAAAGACATTGTTTTCATGTAAAGTAAATCCTGTAAAGTTTTTTTTTTTAAAACAACCAGTTGCAAAGTCATGTAATACCAAAATGTAATGAAACAAAATGTAGGCCTCCCCCAGTGGCCGAGCAGTCAGATATAGTGTAACTTCAATATTTCGAATCTCGCAGGAACAGAAAAAAAATTCGAGAAAAGGAGTTTTCGAGATATCAAGATTCTATTTTAAATAAAGCTTTTCAGATAACAAAACATTACACATTATAGTTTACAAATATATACGTATACAACATACCTTAACAAAGATAATCCGCCAATAAAGTTTGATGCCTGGCTAAGTCTTTCTGTGACTGAACAGCTTTCTCTAAGGCAGAAATTGAGGCAAATGATTCGGGACCTATAATTTCCGAGGATTCCAAAAAGTATGAAATAGGCATGTCCAGCTTGTTAACAGCTTTTTATTAACAGCTTTTTCAGCTTCCTTCACAGTCACTTTTTGGCACTCTCCCTGCTGTTCCACTTCATCTTTTTCATCTGATGCTTGTTTTACATCTGCTACAATCTCTGCATCTGTTAAAGTACCGCATGTTTGAAGGGAAGTGTCAACTTCCAAGAAATCATGAAATGGCAAGATTTGGGTCCTGTTTTGATGACCATCCATTGTTCTGAATTTACACTATATCCACCTTAAGCTTCGACTACATTTAAATATTTAAATTGGCAGTCTGCTTTTGTTCCTCATTATTGCTTCTTTCTCCAAATCATGCTTTGTTGAAACACTTTTTTATTTTTTCCTTAGTAACATTTCTCCAAGCGAAGTTGGCCACCCGCGGCATTACATTCAAGACATTGATGGTGGGGAGAGATTTACCTTCACCAATGCCTACAAGTTTCTTAACCCTGCTGCCTGTATCCGACTTTGAAGCTACGGATGATACCTTGATTGAGAGGTTGTAACTTCGATGTCGTTTTAGGAGGCGAAAATTTCACAGTGGTATTTTTTAGACTTGGAAGATTGGAGTGGGCATTACAGTTATCAATTAATTAAAAGAAGAATCTTTCTTTTTTTTTCGTAGCCATAGCTTTGTCAACTTTCTTCAGCCAATCACCAAAAATTTTGCTTGTCATCCAGGCTCTCCTGTTTGCTTTGTACATCATGGAAAATGATTTAACCTTAGCAAAACACCTGGGTTTTTTTGCTTGCCCAATCATTAATGGCAGAAGTTTTTCACTGCCACTTTGATTTGCTGCAAATAGTTATAGTCACACGTAGTTTGCTTTGTTTACCACCACAGCACTCCTCTCCCTTGAATGTAGCTGTTTTATCTGGCAAAGAACTGGAAAATATAACCCTGTTTCATCGGCATTAAACACCTCATCTGGCTCATATCTTTGTAAAAGAGAAGGAAGCTCTTTGAACCACTTTTCACAAACACTGGTTAACCAAAACACTTTTGCCACAAAGCTTCCTAAAAATGACATTTTGCCTGTTTTTGAAGTTTTCACCCCACCTGTTGCTAGCTTTGAATTCAGTGTAGCGAAGCTTCTTAGCAAAGTCCTCGTCTTTCTGCAGCAACAGTGATCCCACTGACAGGAACTCCTTGATCGCGGCATTGCACAAACCACTTCCGCACACACTGGGGTATGCTGATTTACAAATTTTCTTCACTTTTTTCTTGTTTTTATCCTAGTTTTTTTTCGATAGTTTCTCTATTTTTTATGATTGTTGAAAGCATACTCGAAGGTATTCCAGACTTTGCAGCAATTTTGCTTTACTTCATTGCTGTGTTTTCGTTCAAAAATTTCAAGCTTATTACTTTTTGTTCAATTGGAAGCACGTTTAACTTTCGTTTTACTTCTACCATTGTGGTGTTTAAACGTTACGATCACTTAGGGTGGCCACTGACTACACGCGCATGACACTCAAGAACGTCCAGGAATGTCTTACTGTGCCCATGGACTTTGCAAAGTGAAATGATTTCCATGAACAAAGAAGGAAGGAAAACTAACACTGTCCTGGTCACGTGGTCTCCTATTCACAGGAAATGAGTGAAACCAGAGATGGCTCTGAGTGGAACTGGTTCTGAGCAGTCTTAGTGACTTCACACGTTCTCTATTCATGCTCCAAGAAAGATTCGCTTGGTCCAAGAATACCCCCCCCCCCCAAACAGAATTCTTGGAATGCATTCCTTCCAGACTCTTAACAAAATACCCCCATTGCGCTGAAGGAGATGAACATGAACAAAAAGATATCTGAACTCCTGTTTGTAAACTCCTCGCATTTTTCTGGCACAGGAGTCTCTAATAATTCAAAGACAGCAAGGGTTTTGAAGAAAATGCTTTGAGATAACTATGGAAAATATACTGACCTAATGCCTAAAATGAAGGGGAGAAAATATTTTTTCGAGATATCGAGAAATTCGAGATAAAGAGGTTCGAGATATTGAGGAATTCGAGATATCAAGGTTCGACTGTATTTGAGACTGGCCGAAGGCCAATTATCTGAGTTGGGTTTGTGTTCAAGTCCTGGATGAGGCATGGGTGGTTTGTTTGTTCATCCTGTGGCACTGGTCTTTTTTCTGGAAGCAGTTATCCTAAATTAGGGACAGGGACTTCTTATCACCATATATCATATATGAAACACAAAACTGTTTGTCTGAAGCAGCAAAAACTTTTGGATGCTGAACTGTGGTATCGTGAAATTTCCATAGCATATTAATACTGGAATTTCTAGGTCAACGCAACTATTTTAAGATATCTACGTTGTTCCTTTTGCAAGTTATGAATTAATCAATAAGCTAATCAATAAAGTCAGCGTCGTTTGCTACGTCATTGTTATCCTGGTCCAAATCTGAAAGCACGTGACTGCATTCATCACCGCGGCACATCCACAGGTGTTTCTGTTCTTTGAGAACTGTGCATAAAAAAATGCAAAAACAAACTTTGCGAAATCTTAACGAAACGGGCTGAAATTTTTATTAACACCATGAATTGGTAACAAGAGAAGTCCCTTAAAATTTCACTGGAATCCGGTCAAAACTTTTTAAAATAGGCATGGAATTTTTAATTCATCAGTAAACAGAAATATATACGCAGAAACGGTTAATAAAATTTTGACGGCTAATTTAAAAGTTATTTACCGATTCAGGCAAAATTTAGAGGCCACGTTCCTATTGACGATTTATGGTGTTCATTAAAATTTCAGCCAGTTTCATAAAATATTCGCAAAGATACGTTTTTAACTTTTTTATTCCAGCGATTCGCCTCTCAAAGACGTGTAAAACTGAAAGCACGTGATGGATTTGATCGCCGATAACAAATTTTTAACGAATTTTGTTCAGTCAGCGTTCTAATGCTGTGTCTCCTAGACGTGTGTTAAATAATTCGTAATGCTTTTGGTCCATTTGATTCTACAGATTCCATACATTCTTTACATTTTGTTGCTTTAATTCTCGACAAATATTTGTGACAGTAATGCTCAAAAAAAAAAAAAAAAAGAGACCAATTTTTAATCAAACACGAATCAACACAAAATGCCTAAAAGATATCGTGAACCAAGCAATCGGAAGAGGAAAGATCACAAGCACGTAAAGCGACAAAACTCAACAAGGTGTTCGACGAAGCAACGAAACTGCTGACGAAACAGAGGCGCAACTTGCTGAACAATGATTTCGAACTGCTACGAGACGAAGCAATGAGATTGCTGAAGAGACGAACGAGCGCCGAATATCCGATTGCCAACGAGCTTCAAACTCGAGAGCTACTGTTCACCAGAACCAAATTTTGCCTGAAACTGTTGAAGCTCGTAGAAATAGACTCCAGCAGGAGATAATTCAACAAGGCACCACACGGGGAAGTAAGTTCTTTCTTGCAAGCTTAAATTTTTTCCCCAATTTTTTTCAGTGACATATAAGGGAATATGAAATTAGTAAGCCTAAATCCCGGGCAAAGCCGGGTAGCAAAGTTAGTATCATCATCATTGTCAACTATTATCAATCCACTGCTGGACGGTCTCCCCAAGTTTCCTCCACAACGGTCTGTCTTGTGCCAGTCTCCTCCATGTCACTCCCGCATACTTTTGAATTTCATCCACCCATTTCCCATGTGGTCTTCTTCTGGGTCTTTTCCTGTCCCTTGGAATCCAATCTAAAATTTTGGCTGTCCATCGATGGTCTGTCCTTCTGGCAGTATGCCCAACCCATTGCCATTTCAGGGATTTAACTCTGATCATGATGTCTTTCACTCTTGTCATTTTTCGGATCCACGAGTTCCTCTTCTTATCTCTCCTGGTTACACCAAGCATGCACCTCTCCATGCTACTTTGAGTTGTCTGCAGCCTTTGTATTTCACTTTTAGTTAAGGTCCACGTCTCTGCACCATACGTAAGCACTGGAAGGATGCATTGATCAAACACTTTTCTTTTAAGACATAATGGCATATTGCTCTTGAAAATTATGCTGTTTCTTCCAAAAGCTCTCCAGGCAAGTTTTGTATGCCGATTAATTTCATCAATGTGACCCTCACTTGATATTTGCTGTCCAAGATAAACGTACGTGTCTGTTATCTCCAGCTTTTCTCCATCAATCGATAAATCTTCATTTCGTGTAAAAGCATTAAACATCACTTTTGTCTTCTGGAAGTTCATTTTTAATCCCACTTCTTTACTCTTGTCAGCAAGTTCTTGGATCATAGTCTGCAGCTCTGATGGGGTAGTTGCAAAAATGACTATGTCATCAGCAAAACAAAGGTGGGTTAGATAATCTCCATTAATTTAATCTCCATTAATTTTTATCCCATTGTTTTCCGAGTTCAGTGATTGAAAGACATTTTCCAATGTGGCGTTAAAGAGCTTCGGAGATATGGTGTCACCTTGTCTCACTCCCTTTCCAATTTTTATGTGTGTTGTATTCTCAAACAGCCGAATCTTTGCACTTGCATTTTCATAGATGTTATTAATAATATTAATGTATGCATCTTCAATACCGCAGGATTTCAGAGCCATTGTAACTGCTGATGGTTTCACCGAATCAAAGGCTTTTTCATAATCGATAAAAGCCATGCACAATGGAAGTTCATATTCCCTCGCTCTTTCAATTAGTTCTCTCAGTATGTGGATATGATCTATTGTGCTGTAGCCACTCCTGAATCCAGCTTGTTCTCTCGGTTGAGCCATGTCCAGTGTTACCTTCAAACGGTGTGAAAGAACTTTAGTGAAGATTTTATAAACCACTGTTAGGAGGCTGATAGGTCTGTAGTTCCTGAGGTCCTCAATGTCACCTTTTTTATGTAGCAAGATCATTATAGCGTTGTTCCAATCCTCAGGAATCTTCCCTTCATTAAGGCATCGAGTGAAAATTTGGGCGAGTACTGTTTCGATTTCTCCACTTGCTTCTTGTATGATGTCTACAGTAATTCCATCTTCTCCTGGAGCTTTTCCCCGCTTCATGTTCTTGATTGCATGTGCAACTTCTGCTGGGAGGACTGGAAGAACTCTGATACTGGTACCTTCCATGATGTCTGGAGTACATGCATCATCCCTTTCATATAAATTGGAGTAGAAATCTTTCACTCTTGTCAAACTTTCGCCTCTATTTCTTGTTACAGAACCATCTTTTCTCAGTGCCATAATCTGTTTTCTTCCCTTACTGAGATGTCCCTTTGCTATCTTTAGGCTTTGGTTGTTTTCAATTGCTTTCCTCACTAGTTCACAGTTGAATTTCCTTACGTCTTCAGTGATACTTTTTCGTACTGTCTTGTATAGCTCTATGTATTTCACTTTGGAAGTCACATCTTCTTTAGTTGTCCTCATCTCTCTTCTTTTTTGCATCAACATTTTGGTTTTTCCTGATAATTTGCTCACATGCAACTTGTTCTTAGACCCAGCTAATTTTGTTGCTGTTTCCATAAGAGCTTTGGTTACTTTTCTGTTAACTTCAGAAATATCCACTTCTTCTGATGTTAGGCTTTCTAAAGCAGAGAATCTGTTCTTCAGTTCCAACTTGAAGGTATTATAGTGTTTTTTAAGGTTGGTTATGTCAATACATTTTGTTTGTCTTATGAGCTTGCCACGTTCGAGTTTAGTGTTGAGGTGCATCTTACATCTCACCAATCTATGGTCACTACCTGTGTTGAACTTGTTTAGCACACTGCAGTCTTCTATGATGAATTTTTTGTTACACATAATAAAATCAATTTCACTTGTCAACCCATTTGGATGTCTCCATGTCCATTTCCTGTGCGGCTTTTTCTTGAAAAAGGAGTTCAAGATGAAAAACCCTTCTGCCTCTGCAAACTCAACGAGAGTATTTCCACGCCGGTTTCTGTTGCTGTGACCGAATTTACCTACTGAAGTTTCATTCTGTTGCCGTTGCCCTATTTTTGCATTGAAATCTCCCATAATTATCTTCAAGTGCTGCTTACCTTTATTATTTAGATGACGAATTTCCTCATAAAATTCTTCAATTTCTTCTTCAGGATGACTTGTGGTGGGTGCATAAGTTTGAATAATCTGAGCCTGGTATCTTCTCGAGAGTTGGATAACGAGTCGTGCAGCTCTGTCAGAGGAACTTTCAACTTCTACAACTTTATCCTTCAGTTTCTTGTTTATTATAAATCCAACACCACTAGTTCTGCCAGTATCTGTCCCACGATAGTAGAAGAGATGTCCACTTTTCAGTTCAATGATATCTTCTTTTCTCCTTACCTCACTTAGCCCGACGATGTCCCACTTGATACTTTGTAGTTCCTCTTCCAATTCAAGAAGCCTTGAATCAGAAGATAGGGAGCGTCTGTTATACGTAGCCAAAGTCAGCATCAGATTGCAGCCTAGTCCGGTCCTCCAGGGATTCTTAGCACCCTCTGCCTTCATGTCGCACTGGCCGCTGCCTTGGCCAGGTACATTCCAGCTGCCGGAGACTGAGGGCCAAGATTTAAGTTGTGGAGTCATTTTGGAGGGGTTTGGCCATAACTCACCACGCTGGCGAAGCGGGTTGGTGAGTGTGGGATAGCATTTCCTCTAATCCAGTATGTATGTATGTATGTATGTATGTGTGTATGTGTGTTTTCACAGGTCATCAAAATGAAAAGCAAAGGAAAGGAATGACTGAAAAAAGAATTGTGAAAGTAAGTCAAGCTTTTCTGTTGATTTGTGTAACCTGTAATCAATCCAGGTAATTTGTATTAACTGTTTAATTCCAGGAGATGTACATATTACATGTAAAAATCATTAATGAGTAGTTTCTTTTTCCTTTTTCACTGTAGAAGTGAATGTGAAATTCATTGTACTCCTGTAAGTCAGTGATAATATTTTCCATTGTATTATTTCAAAACTGCATAATGTTTTTTTTTTCTTTTGTAAAGGTGATTTAAATGAAAATATGGCCTTCCAAATGCCAGATTATTCTGTACTGGATGGCAGTCAAATAGACTCGTACAGTGGGAACATCCCTTTAGCTAATTTTTCAGGAGATGGAATGGCTTTAGGACAGGAATATGATTTACGACAGAGCATCATGGTGGATGGAGGAGTGCATTATGGTGTTGCTGCCCTTACATTTGATACAGTACAAGAACTGTTATGGTGTGGAAACCAAGCAGTATGTATTTCTCTTCTGGTATTCCATTGTTCTCAAATGCATGTAGATTAGTTCTTTATTTATGATTACCCATAATTTTGTGTATTTGCTTCACAGTTAAGCTCTATACTTGATAGTGGTTAATTATCATTCAGTCTTGTGCTTAAAAGTTCTGTGAGAAAACATACTTAGCATTTAATTATACCTTGGAAATGGTAGTTTAAATCAGAAGTAAGAGATTTTTATTTTCAGGTTTGTTGGACACCATGTTTAGAAGGATTTTATTTACTTTAAAAAAACCTTGATTGAAATTCTTAAGTGAAATTTCAACAAAATTATTCAAAGAATTGAAATAGAGCATATTTTAGCATATGCTAATGAAAAATTGCATTTGTCTTTAAAAATGTTCAAAGCCTCTGGGGTTTACAGAAGTTTTCAAATAAGTTCCCGAAAATTCCACATCCAAGTTCCAAAACTGAAAGAAAATGGTAAATCAATATCAAGCTGTTAAAAAAAAAAAAAAAAAAGTGAAAGCAGTTCGTGGGCTCCCACAGTGCCACTGCACCAAAAAGGAAATATTAAAGATGTATAAAAACTGCATTTTCCAAATCAAAAGAAAATGGTATATCTGATGGAGATTAAACTACTTGAAAGAGACACAAAATTTGTGTATTGTCAGTAATCATTGCCACAATGTGTATGATATTGAAATTGCATTAGACAGTTTCTAAATTTTTTTTTAATAGAACCTGAAAAGCAAAAAATATATAATTTTTTGTGACTGAAAAAAAACTAAAAAAACTAGTGCATTTTCTACAACATATCCAGAGCTGCCAAATGTCCCAATTTACCCGGATTCCAACCGATTTCGAAAATATTTTCTGAAAATCCGATTTTTCTACAAAAAATCCGGTTTTGTGGTTTTTTTATATTTTTCTTTTATTTATGTACTCATGGTATTCCCCCCCCCCCCCATTAATAATCATTTTTCTCCAGCATCAACGCTGGCTGTGGGAGATTGATAACGAATGGAGACAAATGCCTTTTTGTTAATCCACAGCACTTCAAGTGTCTGGGTCGTGAGCCCTGCAATGGTAACAAGATGGTCAGTGGCTTGGAAAGTTAAAGTTGTACTGGTTTATGACGTCACAGCTACAGCGCTTGTGCGGTGCCTCATGCAGGGATGGGAATTCTACTTCAATGTGCACCAAAACAAAAATATTGCGCCATCTTGCTACAAAAGGCAGATTTTGTATCATTGTGTGCCATAATCGCTGTGCCTCGTCGTCATTGTAGGGACTTCAGCACAGTAAATTCTTCGTGCACACTGTTCCGTTTGGCGCTGAGTAAGACCATGCAGTGGGAAGAAAGATTAAGAGACACCAAGTACTATGGATTTTACGTATTTACTATGCAAAATCGTCAGCTCGCTCCGATACTGAAAAAAACATAGAGTATGCTATGAAAATCAAAAATTTCGGTAAAATGACATTATTAAACATCTGTGTAAAATTTATTTTCGTATTTTAAAGATGTTTTGGTTGAAAAAAACAACAAAAAGAAGTCGTGGAATCTTGCAAATGTTCGTAGTCACACCGAAAATTACTGCTTTAGCAGCGATGAGAATGTCACGCTGTTTATCATTTCCAAATATTAAATTTTTATGACTTATTATTTTCTTTGCCTGATTATTTTTTGATGTTTTCTCTCTCTCTCTCTCTGTGTGATCATGTTCCTCATTTTTAATATCTTCAGTAATAGTGAAAAGGGGTGACTCCATATTTTTTAAGAATTTTTTTCTAACAAACTGCATGTTTCCCTATTTCTAATACATACTTTTTCAAAACTAATCAATAGAGAGCAATCATTTTCACCCCTTTCCCTATTATTAAATGAAATTAAATTTCTAGATTGGTATTTAATCTGTCCGTGGTGGAATTCGCGCCATTTCCATGTCCCGTAAAATTGTTTCATGGCTGAGTGAGCAATCCATTGCCGCCCCGGTGGCGCAGTGGTCTAAGCGATGGCCTCTGATCATTCGTCCGAACGGGGTCCGGGTTCGAATCCCGGTGAGGCATGGATGTTGTGTTTGTCTTACGGCACTGGTTCTCTCCCTTCCCTAGAACTAGTGACCCTAAATTAGGGACGGGCGACTGCTTATAGCCCATTGAGTTGCTCACGGTGGTCGTTAAACCTCCAATCAAAAAAAAAATAAAAAAAAATGAGCAATCCATTGATTTTGTCACATTTAATTTTCCATAAACTTCGTTGTAAATGAATTTATGGCACCTCTATTCATATTTTACTGTGGAATTAACTTTTTTATAAGTGTTATAGAGGTTATTATTCAAAAAAGTTGGTGGTCAAATTTTCGAACTGAAGCCTAGTTCGTCATCAGGACTACGTCACTGGAGTAGTTGCTGCCACTCAGTTGGAAGAGTCCAACTGCAATTATCATTAATTGTGGTACTTCTTCTTGCTATTTCGATCCCTTCTAGTTTCCTCTTTACTAAGTTTGACTGGCGGGCGATTATTCTTACTGAGTCCCAATTTATGGAGTGTCCACTTGCTTGTATATGTCTGTCTAGCCCTGTTTTGTTACTAATGTTCCTAAAAGCAGCTATTATAGCACATAATTTTGGATATCCTAAACATTTAATAAGGAAATGGATTACTGAAGTAACTCAAGCAAATAATAAAAATAGTACAGGTTGTAAAAAAACCTTTAAGATATGTAGGAGCGATCTCATATGTTAAAAATACTTCAGCTGAAATTAATAGCTTTGTAGCAAATATGACATACAGGTTGGAAATCAAGTGCATACCATAAAAATTATAGTAATAAAAATAATGAAAAGATTAGCCAATTGGACACAGCTGGAGTTTATGAAATACCTATAAATAAGAACCCACCCATGTCATATATAGGCAGTACTAAAAATAAGTTAAAACACAGGTTAAAACAACATTTGAATAATTGGAATAAAAAGAAGCTAAAACAGTCTTAACTCAGTATTGTCTAAAAAACTACCAATATCCGAAATTTGAAGACGTTAAAATAATTAAAAGCTGTAAAAATGAAAGGCATTTGAGAATAACAGAATCAGTTTTAATCGAAAAAAATAGATCAAGAATATGTAATATAAATGATCCAAATAGCTTGAATGACCATTGGAAAGCATTGATTAAATTTGAACAACAATCAAGGAAAAAAAGGAGCAGAACTGACAATAGATGGCACCAGGAAGGTAGACATGCAGAGTTCTCGACTGAAGCTGGGACCTCGATGAATTCGTTCACTTGGTCTGCGGTCAGCGGAGCAGTGGGTTTACATCAGCCTCTTGAGAATGGCAGTGAAAGTAATTGAGGAACCGTGTGACTGGGCGAGTAGGGTTATTGTTTGCAGCAAGGTTTTATGAGATATGGGGCAGGTGGAGCGCTATATGAATCACAGTTGATGGAGTTTCGACCACCGTGATGTATATAGTGTATTATAGGTTGTGTAGATAGAGATTTTATATTGTATGGTGTGAATGTAATGTAGAAATTGTGCGTAAAGTGTGTGTATTGAGTTATGTATACCTGTGAATTAAGTGCACGTTTATGGAGTGTGTGTGCATTTATTGGGTGAGAGTTGTTTGCTTTAGCTGTATGTGTTTGAAAGCAAGGTAATTTAAACAAAAAAAAAAAAAAAAAGGGTAGAAAACGACAGCATTTGAATGTTAGTGAGTATGTATGTAATTTAAAGAGGTATCACGTACGTCACACAAATGCAAAAAGTCAACACATAATTGCGTTCTAAGAATGAAAACAAAAGGATTGATTTACGACCTATGAGATAACAACAGCAACTTGCCTGTATATAAGAAGTATGACGAAACCCGAAAGGAAAGTCGCATAAGAATCATATTAGCTAACGTGCATGCAGTGTTTTCAGTGAAAGAAACAAAGACCTTAAGGGTAAGTTGGATCTTTCTAGTTATGAAATCATTACTGACTTGCACATGAATTGGTGCACTTTAATGGTGGTTTAATGCCATAAATGATGCAAATATTGTGATTGTATGAATAGTTTCTCAAGCCAGAATTGAACAGCTATTATCAAAACCCATTGTTTTTAGGTTTTTGCTGTAAATATATAACACTATGGACTGACAGTTACTTAATAAGACTAGGAATGCTGCTCCATGTTCAATGCATTTCAATTATTGTTAGTTGAAATAGCTTTTCTCTTGGTTTAAAGAATGCAATAGCCAGTGATTAGGTATGGAACTTTAAAGAAATATTGTTGATTTCCTATATGTTTAATAGTTATACTATAAGTTATACTGCAAACGTCTTGCAATGAAGATCAGTGGAAGTTATGGTAACTGGTTTAAGAATTGTGGGATAAATTTTGAAATCACATGCACCTCTGAACGTACGTTGATGACCCTGTTTTAGATTTAAAAAAAAGGTTGGCAGCTCTGCATGTTTGTCAAAGACTGAGGTTATCAGTTGAAAGCTTTTTTACCTTCAGTTTTTTACATTACCTGTGTATGGTTTTGAAGTTTTAATACTTATTAGTCATGTAAAATTGGTGGAGAAGCTTTCCAAGCACTTTTTCAATGAAATAACCACAATGGAAGACATTTGTAGTGAATCAGCATTGTTTCATTGGTTGTATATTCTCCTAAAAAATAATCTGCCACTTCAGCCTGCAACCATTGTGGTATTTTGCAGATGTAAAATGATTAATTTATATTTATTTGAAAGAAAAAATACCTTTATTTGTGCAGTTCAGTATTTTCTTTGCTCTTCAGTTTTTAATTTTATTTGTGTCATTACTGTTGCTTAAAATTACTGTCCATAATCCAGTGAAAACATAGTAATTCCTGGTCCCTGTATTGCTAGTTGTATATTATTGTTTGCAAAAGTTTAAACTCCTCTTTTTTTTTTTTTTTTTTTTTTTGTATGCAGAAATGAAATTGATGCTCTTGTTTGACTGTGGTACTTGACAGACCAGCTCACCAATTTCTTATGGGTAGACTGCATATTGATCAGTAATTACTTACAAGAGGATACACAACTTTTGTATATAATAGCTATGCATCTTGCTGTAGGGATGGCAGAATGACAAAGTAATACTAACACACAGGGAAAGGTTCATAGTAACTAAATGTAATTCATTTTTGTACCTCTGGTGTATTTTTATATGAAAAATAAGTAAAAACTTACTTCCCTCGTGCTTGAAAACATGCCGTTATACGTACAGAGCCTTGATTGTGTACTTCATGATGCACCAAAACCTGCACAGTCACAGAAGACACTGTCACTTTTGCAAATTTTAAATAACTTGATTTGTCCATTTTGGCATTTTACTTCAACTGGTTATCGTAGGTGGCATGTGATGTAACTGGCAGAAAATCTCAACTCTGTATCAGTCTTGCATGATCCCACTGTTGCAGCAAGTGCTCTGTTAAAACAAGCATCCAAGATCCACCAAGAATTTTCAAAGTTTTTCCGTATGATCAACAATTCTCAGAAAATTCATAAGGAAACTCATAATTCACACAACCATTCATTTAAAGTACCACTCAAAACAATATTTACTTAGGTGGTGTATGATGCTCACTCTGAAGCTCTTCTCACTGTGCACATGCTTCATCACATCACAAACTTGAAAGTCTTGGCTGTAAAAGACAGTCAAACAGCTGAGTTAGCTGCCATGCAGAAGGAAGGGAAGTTTCTAACTTTTTTTTTTTTTTTGAATAAAAATATTCCAGAACTATAAAAACAATATTAGTTACTATGAACTTTTCCTGGTGCATTGATATTCTAATTTTGTCATTGTAGTGTTCTTATAGTGAGATTTGTTGTTTCAGGCATTGTGTATATACTTGTAAATACGTACTGCCTTATTAACAAATGTACTTAATAATTTGCAACACTTTGCTTTGAAAAACTAATTTGCATATTATTTGGTGAATTTCTTTTCATGTGCACTATCCATATGTTGCTATATTTCTAGTGCAGGTCACCAAACAAATCATTTTTCATTTCAGGGGCATTTGACTTCCTATTTTTCTTCCGATCTTCAAAAATATACATCTTTTGATGTTTGCCTAAATTACGACATCAGAGAAATAGTTACACTTGAGGCTGGTGTTCTTTCACTTACTAGTAATAGCTTACAAATGTCAAATAGGAGGGGATACCCAGTATTTAACCACTGGTAAGTAGTAGTGAATGGAATTATTTTGTTGTGTTTCAAAGTACACTGGTGGAAAGTGAAAAAAGAACACCAAGAAGGAATTGGCGGACGATCATGAAATTTACATATGTTAATGGGGCCAAGTTTACGTAGGTGTGATGTTAATTTTGGGACCAACCGGTGAGCGCTTACACCACAGCATGGCATAATATGCAAATTATCGTCGGTGGTATTTAAGGAGTACGGCGAAGTGAATGTAATCAGTCGTCGGCGTACGGACACGTGCAGAGACACTGAAGAAGCTGCAATGCCTGGACATGGAAGACGTGTACGATTTCAGCAGTTATCGGACTTTGAGCGAGGTCGTCTAGTCGGACTCCGCGAGGCTGGTTGGTCGTATCGTCGTATTGCAGAGCGAATTGGGCGGGAAGTATCGGTGGTGGTACGATGGTGGCGTAGATGGTCCGAGGAACATTCCCACACAAGAAGACGTGGAACCGGGAGTCACAGACTGACTGATGAGCGGACCGATCTACCGCATAAGAAGAGCAGCGTTGTCAAGCAGAACATCCACTGCGACGCAAATCCGAGCTGCTGTTGCACCTAAGGTGACTGTGGGAACAGTCCGCAACCGTCTACTGGATACAGGACTACGTGCAAGTGTGCTTCTGGCATGTGTACCTCTGACTCCAGCCCAACGTCAGGAATGGCTGCAGTGGTGTCGCCAACGTCTGCACTGGAGAACGCAATGGCGATCTGTCGTGTTCAGCGATGAAAGCAGATTCTGCTTGGGAGCCTCCGATGGCCGTATGCGTGTTCGCAGACACACAGGGGAGCGCCTCCACCCTTCTTGCATTCGCCAGCGACACACAGGGCCTACACCTGGTCTCCTGGTGTGGGGAGCGATCAGCTATCACTCCCGTACACAACTAGTGTTTGTACCAGGTACGTTAAACAGCACCTCCTACATCAACAACATCATTCAGCCTGTTGTTGTGCCATTTATAAGGTCGGTCCATCGTGGTATTTTCCAGCAAGATAACGCACGCCCACACATGGCACGTGCAACACATCATGCACTTCAGGGTGTGAGACAACTTCCATGGCCTGCACGTTCACCGGATTTGTCCTCCATCGAGCACGTGTGGGATTTTATGGGACAACGAATTATCCGGTCTCCACGGCCAGCCACGACCATCCCCGATTTACGCGTCCAGGTTAAGGATGCTTGGAACTCAATACCCCAAATTTACATCCAACATCTGTACGACAGACTCCATGCCAGAATTGCACAGTGTGACGCAGTTCATGGCAGTTCAACCTCTTACTAACCATGCTACATGGAAATGTTATTTTTCAGTTTACCAGCAAATACAGCTGTATTTTGCCAAAATGTTTTGATCACGTTATCCTTTGTATTCCGTTATTATGCTGTATAAATTTCGTTGGTATCAGACGTCTCCTTCTTGGTGTTCTTTTTTCACTTTCCGCCAGTGTGGTTACTTCAGCTGTAACACAGCAGCTCTGTTCTTGGAGGAATGTCACTTTTAGTGAATTAGAAATTTCCAAGAAATGTTAAAAATGTGATGAGCAAGTAAGAAATAAGCATATATTTGAAGAAAACATTTATTGTGTTTTCTGATTATAATGCAGCAGCATTAAACATGATTTTACAAGCATGCAGCAATTAACTAGTTGTGGCTTATAACCATCTATAGTAACATTTCCAACTGTTGTTTACCATGTATGTGAAATAATTGCTTTGTGTATTATTTATGGCAGGCATTGAGGTATAAAAATTTGAAATGATTCATGTGTCATAGAAATTTTGGAATGGTATCGTGAAAGCCTCTAGATCGTGTGAATGAAAACTCAAAGCCTTGTACAATACAGTGAACCTTAAAAATGTTTAGTCCTTGCAATGCATACAGTGGGTTATCTCCAAATTCAGAGGGTTGCTAAAATATTGAGCCAGTCTTTCAAAAATTCACGAATGTTAAGTTCCTTTTTTTATATATAAATATTTATTTTTTTCACAGTAGAAAAAAAGACTGAAAAAAAATATTTTATTTTTTTCACAGTACTCCAAATTTATAGGAAACCTTCTGTTTCATATTTAATGAGTTGCATAAAATCTGAGTTATGAGTATTAAGATAAGTGATAGGCTGAATTACTTGACAGGACATAGCAGATATTAGGTCTAAATTAGATATTTCGTATGTAGAGGAAATACAGGTTTGTAGTTTGTGAGAAGGTATAATAAATAGTTTGGTTGTTTGTGTGGGTAATGCTAGATGAAAAGTTCCCATGTCTGATGCTTCATTCCAAGGCAGCTCAGAAAAGGTTAAGTTTTATACACAGTAAGTCTGCAAAGTTTCATGAATGATATCATCATCATCATCATTGTCAACCATTATCAATCCACTGCTGGACGAAGGTCTCCCCAAGTTTCCTCCACAACGGTCTGTCTTGTGCCAGTCTCCTCCATGTCACCCCTGCATACTTTCGAATTTCATCCACCCATCTCCTATGTGGTCTTCTTCTGGGTCTTTTCCTGTCCCTTGGAATCCAATCTAAAATTTCGGCTGTCCATCGATGATCTGTCCTTCTGGCAGTATGTCCAGCCCATTGCCATTTCAGGGATTTAACTCTGATCATGATGTCTTGCACTCTTGTCATTTTTCGGATCCACGTGTTCCTCTTCTTATCTCTCCTGGTTACACCAAGCATGCACCTCTCCATGCAACTTTGAGTTGTCTGCAGCCTTTGTATGTCTCTTTTAGTTAAGGTCCACGTCTCTGCACCATACGTAAGCACTGGAAGGATGCATTGATCAAACACTTTTCTTTTAAGACATAATGGCATATTGCTCTTGAAAATTATGCTGTTTCTTCCAAAAGCTCTCCAGGCAAGTTTTGTACGCCGATTAATTTCTTCATCAATGTGACCCTCACTTGATATCTGCTGTCCAAGATAAACGTACGTGTCTGTTATCTCCAGCTTTTCTCCATCAATCGATAAATCTTCATTTCTTGTAAAAGCATTGAACATCACTTTTGTCTTCTGAAAGTTCATTTTTAATCCCACTTCTTTACTCTTGTCAGCAAGTTCCTGGATCATACTCTGCAGCTCTGATGGGGTAGTTGCAAAAATGACTACGTCATCAGCAAAACGAAGGTGGGTTAGATAATCTCCATTAATCTTTATCCCCTTGTTTTCCCAGCTCAGCGACTGAAAAACACCCTCCAATGTGGCATTAAAGAGCTTCGGAGATATGGTGTCACCTTGTCTCACTCCCTTTCCAATTTTTACGTGTGTTGTATTTTCAAACAGCCTAATCTTTGCACTTGCATTTTCATAGATGTTATTAATAATATTAATGTATGCATCTTCAATACCGCAGGTTTTCAGAGCCATTGTAACTGCTGATGGTTTCACCGAATCAAAGGCTTTTTCAAAATCGATAAAAGCCATGCACAATGGAAGTTCATATTCCCTCGCTCTTTCAATTAGTTCTTTCAGCACGTGGATATGATCTATTGTGCTGTAGCCACTCCTGAATCCAGCTTGTTCTCTCGGTTGAGCCATGTCTAGTGCTACCTTCAAGCGGTGTGAAAGAACTTTAGTGAAGATTTTATAAACTACTGATAGGAGGCTGATAGGTCTGTAGTTTCCGAGATCCTCAATGTCACCTGCCTGTTTGTCATCCAGGTGTAGCCCAGAATTCCAGGTATTTGTAATATTCTAAACCCAGAAATCTGGGTCTTCAAGTTCGGTGTAGGAATTTGGGAATTCTCGATATCATGTCATTTGTAAAAATGATATGAAGTGGTAATTAATTAAAAATGCTTTTCCAGATTCAAAACCGTTGTATCATGTTGAAAGAAAGTCTACTTCTATCATTTTGGCAGTTATACAGTGTCTATACCAAGTAATTTTGTTACATAAGATTCAGTGAGCTAATTGCAGAATTGGTAAAAAGCACTGTAGAATGTCATAGTGGAATGGCTTAATATATAAACAAGGTGCCCCTGTATTGTACATTACATATATACAGCATAATATATAAATATGCGTATAAAACTTGAATGGATATATCAGCGTATAAAACTTGAATGGAGAGCTTTTGGAAGAAACAGTACAATTTTTAAGAGCAGTATACCATTATGTCTTAAAAGAAAAGTGTTTAATCAATGCATCCTGCCAGTGCTTACGTATGGAGCAGAGACATTTACCTTAACTAAAAAAGACATACAAAGACTGCAGACAACTCAAAGAAGCATGGAGAAATGCAAGCTTGGTGTAACCAGGAAAAATAAGAAGAGGAACTTGTGGATAAGGGAAATGACAGGAGTGGACAACATCATGACCAGAGTGAAATCACTGAAATGGCAATGAGCTGGACATGTTGCCAGAAGAACGGATCACCGATGGACAACAGAAATTTTAGACTGGATTCCGAGGGACAGGAAAAGACCCAGAAGAAGACCCTATGGGAGATGGATGAAATTCAAAAGTTTGCTGAAGTGACATGGAGGAGACAGGCTCAAAAGACAGACAATTGTGGAAGAAACTTGGGGAGACCTTCATCCAGCAGTGGTCTGATAATGGTTGATCATGATGATAATGATGATATAAATGTGCATTACTTATGTATGTACCACTGAGATCAGGGTGCAGGGTTTTTTGCTTCATCTCACAATCACCTCTGGATGTACATATATATATTTTGACGTACTATAGTATGCACGTTTTTGTGTTTTCATGAGGGTCGATAGTCATTGGAGAATGATGAAAGGAATAGATGACCTTCAACAGGTAACTCTGATAAAAATGTATAGTCTGTTTGCAAACTGCTGGCTGATAATTGTTCCTCCTCCATGGCAATGTTCTGTCGCACACTTAAACTATTGTTACCCAGTTTCTTGCTAAAAACCAGGTGACAATGATCATGCATATCCCCTAATCACCGGATCTAGCCGTGACAGACTCTTTCTGTTCCCAAAACTCAAAGCACCCATGAAGGGAAGACAATATGGGTCCCATTCCAGACATTCAAAGGACAGTGACAACATACCTGAAGAACATCCAGTTGACTTCCCCAGAGTATTTGAGAGAGAGTTATAGAATGATCCAAGCTGTGTGTCGAAAGAGGAAGGAAGTATGGTAAAAATTAAATCAGCAAAATTGCTACAGGCAGGATGTATTCCCCCCCCCCTTGAATTATTCCTGGAACTTTCTGCACTGATTGTGTAGACTTAGAATACAGTATATTAATGATGTGAAATCAGCTCAGGGGCGGCGGAAAGCGAAGTTCGTTGACCGGGCCAGAAATTTCGAATCGTGGTGCATCCCCTACCTTCCCGCTACAAACAGAAGAAAAACAATGCCTAAGGAGCTTTACTGGGGATTAAGACTTACTTACCTTGAGGAACTTTCTAAGATACATCACAACAATTGCACATATGCCAAACAAACAAAAAAAAAAAATAATAATCATGGCTGAAATTATTGACTGGGCCCGGGCGGTTCCGCCGCCACTGAATCAGCTGTTAATAAAAGATACAGAATTTTTTGGAAGCTGGTCTTGTAACCAATGACATGATTGTCAAATACCTTTTTTGTTTTGTGTTTTTGATTTTCCTTTAATTGAAGGCTTCACTTACTGCTTCACTTTCTTCTGAGTGTTTTATTTTCGTGATGACATTTCTGGCCTTTTTAGGAGACTATCAAGGCCTGTTATCAATGCTTTACTTCACCCCACCTTTGTTGCTGATGCAGCATGTAATTTAAGTACTGTTGCCAGATTACCAGATTCATGTTATAGCATCTTTTAAATATATTTAATATTCTCTTGAATTTTAATTGTCATTAAACCACACTAACACTGAATATTTGGCTTATGGATTTCATTGGTAAGTCCATTGATCAGACTTTTCTTTGCAATGTAGTAGGCTTCTTTTACAAGTCTTCTATAATGTATTATTCAAATTTGAGGTAATTAATCTTACCTTCAAATCATCAACATATGTTGTACGTTTCAACACTTAGCTTTGCTATGTACAACATGTTGATTTGAAGGTAAGATTTAATACCTCAAATTTGAATAATAGTCATAAAAGTATGTTTAACATGAGGTTTTTGAAATTAATGACCTTTATGATATGTATACATATGTCTCTTTATTTGAGGTTCATAATTCAAAATTTGAGTTTGATTCCTCATTGGCTTGCACTTACAATTTTCAAGTGTTTTATGATTGCACTGGTTTTGCTCATCTTTAACAATAACTGTCTTATGTTCTTAAATACCACTTCCCAATTTTCTGTTTCAGTTTCCGTGTTGTTGGTTCAATGAATTTGTTATTGCAATCCATTGTTATTTGATAAATGTATTCCTCTTTTTCATTTTGTCCTGCTTTTGAGATGACTTGTACTTATTTACTACCTTTTTTGTGGGGCTGTAGTTCCTGTCCTTATTTCAGACTTGAAGAACTTAAGTTATTATTCAGTTTCCATAATTACCCATTGATATGTATTTGATAGATTTTTTCTTTAGTACTACCTTTATTCATTGTTAATGTAATGATCTTTCCTTTAGTTTTATGTAATTATAATTCTTTTGGAATAATCATTGTAAACAAATAAGTGGTCTTTACTTAAAAAAAAAAAAAATTAAAACTATCTCTGAGAAAGCCAGTAAATTTAACTTTCTAATTGCTTTGTATGGTGTTTGTTGTGCGGGATGAGCCATATCAGTTAGAAAACCATTTTCATATTTAAATGGGAAATTATCACACAGTTTTATAGTTTTCTTTTATGTATATCATCTACAACTTAGCTGTTTTCAATTTGGTATTCTATCCATGAAAGCACATTTATTTCTGCTAAAGATTTACTAAATAAATAGCACTTTCCAGGCTTTTTTTCACCCTTTCATTTAAAACTGTTACATGAAAAGTTCTAGAAAATTAATTGCTTGAGATGTAAACTAGTATTTATTGCTTTTGCATTTTATTCTTATTTTTTCTTAATTGGTTTACTTAGCTGTAGGCTTTATTTGCATACTGCTTTGTAAAGCTTTCTATTAAAATGTCTCTCAGTGATTCATAATCTGGAAGTTAATTTTTTTTTTTTTTTTTGGCAGTCATTTAGATGACTACCCTTGTCTTTGTGAATTCTAAGTAACACAGTGCATCCATTATTATGGCATATTACTTCATTTTAATACTTAAATAAACATGTCCAACAGTGGAAATGACATTTTGTTTGTTATTTTATTCATAAAACTTTGTTGAAAATACATTGAGTATATACTCTGCAGGAAAACCAACATCCACATTGTTTACACTAGGTATATAAGTAGGTGACAGTTATTTCCATAGTTATATTCCCCTTTGGGGTAGCTGTGATATAACTGGCAAAAGGTCACAAAACTAGCATAGTTTGCATTTTTAAATGATTTTTACTTGTTCCATCACTTATTGCATCAGTTGCCATCTTAGGCTTAGAGAGGCATGATAATAGATTTTTGAGGAAATTCAGGGAGTTCCTAGGTTTTACTCTGCAAATTATGATAGTTTCTGATCATCTGCCAGTTATAACACAGCTGCATTCCCATGGATAACAACTGTTACCTAAGATAACTAGTGCAAACAAAATGAATGTTGGATTTTCTTCACAACATGCTCAACATTGTTTGAATAAAGTTTTGTGAATAAAATGAAACCATGAAATGTTATTTCTGGTATCAGAAATGTTTATGTTCCAAAAATGTATTGCACTAAAAAAGGAGTACATTCATCTTCTAAAAGATATATTTTTTTTAATAATGGGCTGCTGCTGTTAAGTTTTATTTTTAAACCAACTTATGGAAGATTGCCATAATTTTCAACAATTACGCTGTAAGTATACATTTGAAATTTTTTTACATTCACG
Organism: Macrothele yani; assembly: GCA_039090855.1. NCBI lineage: Eukaryota > Metazoa > Arthropoda > Arachnida > Araneae > Macrothelidae > Macrothele > Macrothele yani. The sequence continues at coordinate 50,847,201 of CM077004.1, forward strand.
GAATAGTGGAATAATCGTACTTTGGAAAAATATATTGGTGGCTTTTAGTAAAGCTGCTAAATGCTTACTCCTGCAATATTCAAAAGCAACTATGATCTGTGATCAGTTAAGCAGTTTTTAATTTTTGTTATATGCACAGTGTATATTCCTGTGTGTGTTCATTTTGATGTACATGTAGCTAAAAACTGTGTTATTTGATTTTTCACATTACCCTGACAAAGTTTTGATGGTATATGTTGGGGGGGGGGGCTTTGAGCCAAGGTTTTGACCCTTTAGTTTAGTAAGTTGCATATATTCTAAAATCATATATACATAATAACTGAGGTATTTTACCTGATATTGTCGAAGTATTTCGCACGTTGTTTGCTCTGCGAGGCACGTGCTCCTGGCCCGGGAGGTCCCTTCGTTACGGATCTTTGATTAGTTATAAAAAATGTTTGCAGAAATAAAACAGTTAGGTTATATATTTTCAATTCCACATTCATTCATTCGCACAATCAAACGTTTGAAATTTACTATTAATTAAAAGATTTTAGTAAAAAGAGTTATACTCATCTGGTCAGGAAACTTCTCACAAGGGGTTCGTTGTTACGGTGAGCGCTTTCAGCTGTGCACAACCGCCATCTTCTGGCCACTGTTTCTACACAAGGGTTCCTCACGTGTATGTGGTTTTTGGAGTTGCATGTCGGGAATCGACGAGGTGGTTTGCTGCCTGTATGTGTTAGATGATTTTGTTTCCAATGTGTCGCCATCTGTTGGATAAGTTGGTAGGTATCAGTCGTAAGTATAATTCTATTGTGTGTCTGTATGTGTTCTAGGTGATTTGTTTCTAATGTGTCGCCTTCTATTGGATGAGTTGGTAGGTATCAATTGTAAGTATAATTCTTTTGTGTAGATATTTTTGGGCTATTATTGTTTGTTCGTAGAAACAGGTTTTTTTTCGTTTTTTTTTTATTGGTGTGATTTTTTGTAATGTTCTTTTTTTTTTGTCTTTTTTTATGAATTTTTTTCCTTTCTTATAAGTGATTTCCAGGCTGTGTCTAGTGTGGTGGGGTCTTGTAAGTTGCATATTTTATCTTTTTTTTGTTCAATTATAACACTTTCAGAAATCCTTAATTCTTTTTCGTTTGTGTGGGTGGTTAGTAATTTAATATTTTCAAAATCTGGGTATTGTTTATGTTTAACACTGTGTTGGATAAGTGCAGTTTTTTCTTCTTTTTTGTTCCAGTTTTTCATATGTTGATGTAGTCTTTTTATTAATATATTTTTTGTACTGCCAATGTATGAAATGTGGTCTTCAGAACTCTGTCAAACAATAGGAATTTCATATACGCCTGCTGATTGTAGTATATTATTGTTACTTTTTTTCTTTATAATTAAGTCACCAATATTCTGAACTGAATGTCCAAAAATAATGTTGTGTTTCTTCATTAATCTTAAAAATTTCCCACTTAGTCCTCTAATAAAAGGGAAAGAACCTGAAAATTTGTATTTCTTTTTTGGGATGTTTTGTCTAGACTCTTAATTTCTTCTTGTATTCAAAAATCAACTTTTTAACAGTTTTTGTGTCATATCCAAATTGTTCGGTTGTGTTAATAATCCATTGGATTTCTTCTTCTCTGTATTTTCTATTTGAGGAATGTGTGAAGGCTCTTTTTACCCAATTCCTAATACCATTTACTTATGAGTTTTTGGGTGTTCAGATTGATATGGGATCATTATAGGTACATAGGTTGGTTTTCTAAAAACTCTGTATTCAAAATTTGTCTTTTTTTATTATTTCTATATCTAAGAAGGTAATTTTTTCATAGACTTATGACTGATACCTACCAACTCATCCAATAGATGGCGACACATTGGAAACAAAATCATCTAACACATACAGGCAGCAAACCTTCTCATCGATTCCCCACATGCAACTCCAAAAACCACATACACGCGAGGAACCCTCTTGTAGAAACAGTGACCAGAAGATGGCGGTTGTGCACCGCTTGAAAGCGCTTGCCGTAACAATGAACCCCTTGTGAAACGTCTCCTGACCCGATGAGTATAACTCTTTCTACTAATATTTTTTAATTAATAGTAAGTTTCAAACGTTTGATTGTGCGAATGAATGAATGTGGAATTGAAAATATATAACCTAACTGTTTTATTTCTGCAAACATTTTTTATAACTAACCAAAGGTCCGTAACGAAGGGACCTCTCTGGCCAGGAGCACGTGCCTCACAGAGCAAACAATGTGCGAAATACTTCAACAATATCAAGTAACGTACCTTAGATATTATGTATATATTAATCAAAAGCACGTTTATAACATAAGACAACCCATAGGGTTGCCTCATGAATTGCAATTTTCGTAATTCTAAAATCATGTTTTGATATTTAACAAAGCATTTAAAGTATTGCAATAAAATTATTTTTTGTTGTAAAGTTGCTTTATTATGAGCTTGAGTCTATCTTATCTTATAAAATCATTTTGTGTAGAGTTTTTTAATGTGTGAAATAATTTAAATTAGAAAACATTTAAATTATCTGCCTTTCATTTTGCACTACAGTAGATTCCAGTTAATTGGGCCATCAGTTAATTAGGGTAGCCGTTTATTTGGGAAAATTCTTGAAGTACATCCCAAATTAGCTCTTTGGGATAAAGCTTCGCATAAATGGGGCAGCCACTTAATTGGGCCAAAGTGTTCTAGCCCTAATATGTCCCAGTTAACTGGTCTGTTTTTCTAAATAAATATGTATATATACACAACACAAATTATTTTTCAGCTCGGAACACTTGCAGGATATGCAGTGTATGGCCCTTACCCAGAAAGGAACTTTACTATTAGGAGGCCACCATAGTAATCTCATTGAAATGGATCTGGAAACGTTTGACGAGATCAATCTTGTACAGATTAGTGAGAATAATTGTGCCATTATTCGCAAGCATCCACGTTTTGTATGTTCTGGCGATGTTGTTGGTAAAGTAAGTTGCACAGTTTTTACTTTTCTGTAACAATTAACAAAAGTGAAATTAACAATCAAAATTGATGTTGAAAATAGTATTTCTAAGTATATATTTTCTTGAGTGTTGAATGTTAAACATGGCAAGATTAGAATCAATCCTGAATTGGTTAGTTCACTGTTATATCACTGTTCATTGAAACTTACATTATTTATGTACACATAAAATTCTCTTGACACCTGTGGTCACATACCCTTTTCCATAAGTTCTAATCCAAACTGTAATGTCTTCTGTTGTATAATCAGTGAAGAGTTGTGACCATTAAACTTTTCCAAACTATTTGAAATTTTATGGTCTGTGTAGGGCTTCTAAAATTCTTGCATTCCAGAGCATTGGGTTTCATTTGTCAGCATGCTTGGTGGCAACTTGTTTCCTTTCTTCATCAGTTTTCTGATCATTCAGTTGGATAATCTGACTTCTTATTATCTATCTAGGTAGGTTTGATGGGAAATTCATTTCCACAGAAAATCATCAAAATGAAAATGTGCACCCAATATGAATTAATATTTACAAGACATGTTACAGTAGTGGAATGTAATCACCAGTGGCTTGTAGAATTGCTCAAAGATTTTAGATTTCTATTCATAAATGGTGTACCAGTTGCAAACAGATGTACCATGTGGATAAAGTACATGTGCTTTGATATTTTAAGTTAAAATGTTTCTCAAAAATGCTCTAAATTCCATTGTCCTCAAACTAATAAAGTGAACTAAACTGATGACTGACAAGTTCTTGCAGTCCAATTCTTCTATTCCACTTGCACAAGGTTGCAGGATTACACATTGAATCAGAAATGTAGTTGAATTTAGTAATACTGAATTTACTATAATAAAAATTAGCATGAACCACCACTTGAAACAATAGTCTTAACAATTCACTAGCGAGAGATCTTGACACCGATGTAACAATCTCGTAACACATATCTCTCACAGTGTTGAGATTTTCTCTTGTGTTTACCTTTGATCTGCTGCCAGTGTTACTACATAGAGATAACTATCGGGAGTTCAGATATAAAATTAAGTGCAGGAGGAGTATATGACAGGTAAACAAAAATTCTGTAAGAGATAGGAACAAAATGGAAAGTTAAAACAGGCATATACACCACAGCTTGTTATTCCAATCTTTGTTCTTGCAATTGTTTTGGTCCTTTGTCCATAAAAGTGGCACTGACCTACCAAGAAAAGGTACAGCCCATATCGTAAGGTATTCCCAAACAGTCTGTAATGGCAGTACAGTGCAATTTTTGTCATGTTTGTGGGAGAGATGTACCATATGAGTCTTTGATAAAGCATTTGTTTGAAATTATTTTGGCCATGGACAGCACACAGAATACAAAGCGTAGCAAACCACCAGTTTCCATTGAGATAATCAAATGCATTCACATAGCATTTTAAAGAAGTCTACATAAAACCATTGGGAGAGCATCACATAAGCTATTTCATACCAAAAGATATCATGTATGATGTTTATCCACAAATGCCTGTGTTTATGTGCATACAAGATGCAGATTCTTCTGTTCTTTGGAACCAAATGATTGTCCACAATGCAAGGCGTTCACTGTGGAAATGCTTGGCCACATTGATGACAGTAATGAATATCTACCGAAAGTGATGTTCTCAGGTTGAGCAATGTTTCACATCAGTGGCTACATTAACAGGCACAGTGTGTTAATCAGGGGTTCAGAGAATCCATATGTGACAGTCCCAAGGTGAACATGTGGTGTGCACTAATGAAAGACAGTCACTGATTATAAGAAGTATTTATCTTGACATGTTGAATTGTATTTGGGACTTCAAGTTGAAGAGTTGCAACCTTACATTATTTTCCAGCAAGATTGTATGCATCACATTGAAGTTCAGACCTGAGAAACTTTCATGACTGAACTTGAGCACAGCAGTGGGTTGGGCATGCTGGACCAATACCATGGTCACATTGATCAACATGATACAACTTCACTTGACTTAACTCCAATGGAGCCCTTGTTAAGATTTGTTAAGAAAAATGGTAGGTTAGTATACATTCATCTATGTTCACTTTTTGCACTTTCTATTCAAGTGTTGTGTGTATATAGAATGGGTGGATCAACTTTTGTACACCCTGTGCAAATGATATCAGAGTTTATCCTTACCATATTTGTAGTCATTGCTTGATCAGAACCACCTTTTGTATTTTTATGTTACATATGCTGCTGTATATTGCTTCTGTCAGTTTTATCCATTAAAAACATTACATATGCATTGTTGATCAAAAACTCATTTTACTCTTTGCCCATCTTTACTGTTTTTTTTTTTTTTTTTTTTTTTTATAAAATATGTTACCCATAAAATGTTTTTTTTAGAATTTGACTGTGCTTTAAAGGTACTGCGGCACATAGAGGATATAGTCCTCTTCCATTATAGACAAAGCTGTCCAAAAGTTTAGGAAACCAAAGTGTGTCTACCAGCTCATACCTGTAGTCCCACCCATACATACATACATACATATCACTAAGCTGTTCTCTGAGATTCAGAGGTTAGCTCCAAAAAGAAATACAACTACCAGATATTTTTACTTACTGTTGTTGTATCAAACTTCTCCATTTACAGCGATCTTGACATATAACTCGGGCTTCACTGATATCCATTACACGCCGTACACAAGATCTTTTATAATTCATACTCATAATATTTTTCTCATGCAGACACTCCTGAATATGATTCACCCATGTCTTCCTTGGCCTTACTCTGCCTTTCCTTCCTGCCACTTGGGCTAAAAAGATTTTCTTAGTAAGCATCTCATCACTCATTCTTTCAACATGGCCAAACCACCGAAACATATTGGTCTCCACCTTGCTAACAACATTTTGCTTCACATCACACAACTGCAACACATCTTCATTCCTCACACAATCAGACCGTGTCTTGCCACAAACCCCCCGTAAGTAACGCATTTCTCCAGCACACAAACGACTCCTATGTTTCTTCTGCAGTACCCAGGTTTCACCGCCATACACCAGAGTAGGAACAATTACAGTTTCATACACAGCCATGCGAGACTCTCTAGAGAACCCATCATTCCTGTGAAAACCTCCCAGAGCAGCTATGACTTTCAATGAAGAATTCACTCTCCTACTAATTTCACCATCCAATTTGTTCTCTCTGTCAAACATGCTTCCTAAATACACAAACTCATTCACCTGGTCAACCACAGTGCCATTTATACTTACATTACATTCAGTGCTACCAGTTCCTCTCTCAAACACCATAACTTTGGTTTTTCCCTTATTTAGACTTAGTTCGAATTTCATGCAAACTTCGTGCATCCGAGTCAACATACTCTGCAACTCACTTTTGCTCTCTGCCAACAGGACAGTGTCGTCAGCATACAGCAATCTGCACACACGAATATCACCAAGACATAAACCATTATTATCTATTTTGGCCTCACGCATGCAGGCATCCATAAATATATTAAACAGCCATGGTGACATTACACAACCTTGTCTAACTCCTGCACCAATAGAAAACCATTTTGATAAAACACCATTCACTCGTACACAAGCTCTACTACCAGCATACATGGCTTTTACACTATTAAGTAGATTCCCAGTAACACCATATTCATTTAATACCTTCCACAAAAGTGTCCTATTTACTCGGTTGTAAGCTTTCTCTAAATCTACGAAGGCAGCAAAAACTTTCTTGCCAACAGCGAGATACTTTTCAGTCATCGTGTGTAATGCAAAAATCTGGTTAGTGCAGCCTTTACCAGGCATAAAACCACTCTGAACATCCCACACTTTCTCCGATGTAAGATCCCGTACTTTTTCAATAAAAACCTTGCCAAACACTTTCCCTAGCACACTCGATAGGCTAATACCATGATAGTTCTTGCATTCAGTCTGATCACTTTTTCCCTTATACAAGGGAACAATAATAGCATCCTTCCAATTGCGAGGGACCATTCCTAACTCCCAGCACAACTGGCAAATTTCAGTTAACCAGTCAATTGCAGAGTCACCAACATATTTCAACATCTCAGCAGTTATGCCATCAACTCCTGGAGCCTTACCATTCTGAAGAGATTTTAGAGCTTTACACATTTCTTCTCTTGAGAACCCTCCTGTGCTTCCATCCCTCACTGTGACACCGTCTGTATCTGTCTCAGAATCATCTTTGCTTTCCTGATCTAATAACCCACAGAAATATTCACCCCATCTTTCAGTTAACTCATTGGGCTCCCATATCATTTTCCCGACCTCATTCTTCACACAACTTACAACTTTGTTTCCCCTATTTTTCCTGAGTCTCGTGTACTTCCAGTAAGTTCCACGTCGTATTTGGCCTTTAAGACTTCCTATCTTTCGAAAAAGCCACTTCATGCCTTTCCACCTTCTCCTTCCTATCTTTTGCCATACTCTGGCGAACCAGCTTAGCAGCTTCACGCTTCTTTAAGCGATATTCATCCACAGAGACTCTACCTTGCAACATCCCCAAATAGGCTTCCTTCTTTCTCTTTACTGCCTCTTGAATCTCACTATTCCACCAAGCATCACCTCTATTGTTACCCACTATTCCATGTGCTTTAAAATTTCTAAAATTCTCAAAAGTTTTAGTTTCAAAGTTAATTTCAAACCTGTAAATGAAATGAAATTTTACAGATCATAAAACAGTGTTGACTATATGAATTCTTGGGGAATTTATCAGATATCATGTGAATGTGGGATTTCATATTTTAGCCAGACTCCATAAGACCTTACATTTTCATTTGAAAGAATCCAAGTCTTGTGTATAGAACTGTGAATTAAAGTCGTCATCTATAGCTCAACATTTTTATAAAAAAATAAAACCCACATAAATTTGTTTGGAAATGCTAAACTTGTTGATAAACCAGATTCATCCATTAAGCTTTTTGTACATATAACAGCTCTTCATGACTATCAACAACATGACATCAACTCCATTTCTTTCAAGTGCGTGGAAGCAACTTGCCAAAGTCGTGACTGTCAGAATGGCTGTAATCATGCTATTTAAATATTTACACCCTGGTTTTGTTCTGATGATGCCAAGCCCGACACTCAGCAAAATTATAGATCTTAAAGTGAAATATTATTTGTGAATAAGTGTTGATTTGATCTATCTTAATATCACAAGAATTGTACTCAAATGATTTTTACTTTTCAATTGTGCTTTTTTTGAAGTAATAGAAGGGTGCCTCACAAGTGGTTTGATGACCATGAAAATGAATGGATGAATTTGTCAAAGAACTATAATAGCATATATCTTTTATTAGTCATGTGAAAAAAAATAGCCCAATGTCATTGTAATAAGCTTGTTTGATATATTTTCCTCCTTTTTATTAGGTATGTTTTTAAAACATATAATTCCATGTTGAAAGAATGAATGGTGAGATGCTAACTAAAAGACTATTTAGCCCTATTGGCAGGAAAGAAAGGTAAAGGAAGGCCAAGGAAATCATGTGAGGATCAGATTCAGGAATATTTGTATGAGAAAAAGGTATTGAGTGTGAAGTAGAAAAGGTGTGTGAGACATGTGATGGATGTCAGTGAAACTCTAGTTGTGTGCTAAGATTACTGTAAATGGAGACATTTAATACATCAACAGTGTAAGTAAAATCTAGTTCCATCAGTTTAAAATTTTATTTGGCAGATGATTTTCCTTTGAATTAACCTCTGAATATCGGTAAACAGCTTAATTACAAGTATATTATGAAGGTTGTACCGAAAGTAATGCAAAAGTGGGCATAATTTTTTTATTAACTGACAGAGGTTGTTCAAATTTCACATGTTGGTAGAGTAACTCTTCCTCTATACAATCATGGCCAAAAGTCCTGCACTAGTAGACCGAAAGTCAATTTTTTATGTTTGAAATCAACTTATACAGCGGAATGGTAAAGTCAGGAATACATACTATACATCACTATATCTCATGTGATTCTATTATATAGTTCACATACAATTACGTGACGACAAGGTTCTTCAGGATGACGCTTTAACGTCTGTAACTTCTGTTTTACACGTACTGTAACGTGGATACAGTCTGTGGTGGTGCATTAACTTATTCAATTAAAATATAAATCGGTTAGAAGTCCTAAAGATGTTACTTACGGAATTGCGTGTTCAGTCCAACGTCAGTAGTTATTGAGTTTCTTTGTCCAAAGTTGAGTCTTGCTTCAATATGGTCAGTTGTTAGGGTTAGTTCGAGAGTCATTTCGTTATAAGTTGTACCCCACTTCGGACATGTCCAGATGTTAGGGTTAGCTCCGTTTTGGCTATGTCGACATCATGTTGAATGGGTAAAGGTTTCCAGATAATAATTAAAAATTCTTGAGTTAAGAGTTACTATTTACATACAACTTGAAGTTCCACGTCGTATTTGGCCTTTAGGGCTATCTCGTCAATGCTGCACTCTCTTGGAAATGCTGAGGAAGTCTTCAAAGTTTGGTCAGGTTCATAAAAAATTTAAAAGCTTTAAAAAGGTTCCAGTTAAAATCGTCACATACACCACCTCATACCGTCCACAGTCTCGATCACCGGACGCGCGTTTCACCTAGGCTCTACCCTGGCGTTTTCAACGGAGACTTCACATCATCTGTCGAAGTCTGCTATCTGAAAGTCTCGTATCCACAGTGCGCATGTTCCCCATTTAATCCATTGCCAATGCCATCTAGTGTCAAGTCACATCAACTTTATCTTCATCTATGTCACTCTCACCCTTCCTTTTTCTCTTCCTCTCTCTCCTCTCCCTATTCCATTTCTTCTCAGTTTCGATCAGGTTCCTCCAAGCGTACGAAAGGTCGTACGGACTGTTATTATTGCAGTTAAATGGTTTGGTGTTATTTATTATTACTGCTTCTGCTATTTGTATTGTTCTCATATTATTCTGCTGGTTTATATTGTAATTCCTTCCCAATAGGGTATACATTGACTATCCAAACAGAAGTCAATGAGTGCTGTTTTATTCTCTCTTCTGCTCCAGTTCTTCATGTGTTCGGTCAATCTGATTTTAATATTTCTTTTTGTACTGCCTATATATTGGTTGACGATTTTATTTTAATTATTTATTATTGGTATAGAGTAGACACCTGCTTTTTGTAAGATTGGGGTCTTTTTGTGATAGTTACTAAGAGATTTTGTTATATCTCTCGTTTGTACACCAAAATTTAGGTCATATTTTTTACATGTTTTCTTCATAATAGTTGTGATCTCCGGTATATTTAACTCCTATCTACAAACAATATGAATATACTGTGAACAGTCCCACAGAGGTAATTACACTAATACAGGATAAAGCAATCAATTGGAATAAGAAAATAAGACTTACCAGCCTTGATGTGATGTCACTCTTCCCGAATACCCCTACTCTGGATGCAATTGACCTCATTGTTGAAAGGTTGTGCGAAAATAAAATACCAACACAGCAAATTGAAGACATAAGGAGAGCACTTCTTTTTATTGATAAAAATAATTATTTCAGTTATGAAGGCAAAATATATCGACAATTATCGGGAGCACCGATGAGATCGCCAATTTCGGGTTTGTTGGCAGAGGTGATTTTGCAGAACATCGAAAAATCTATGAGACTGAAAACAGATATACCACAACCATCGATATTTTGCAGATATGTGGATGACATCCTTATGGTATGGCAGCATGATGATAACCAACTACAGTTGTACATAGATGAATATAATAGCTATTACGAAACAATTAAAGTCGCTGTGGAGGGTGAAAAGGATGGAATCTTACCATACTTAGACATATTGCTATCTCATAAACAAAATAACATCAATTTCCAAGTATATAGAAAACCAGACAACATCACTAATATCATTCCTGAGAACTCTCACCATCCAGCATCTTACAAATTTGCAGCTTTCCGATCATATATCAATAGAGCGTTTACTCATACATCTAACGCCCAACTACTAAAAAATGAATTGAATTGGATAAAGAACACAGCAATCAACTTCGGTTATGATGTGAAGAAAATAAATAACCTTATTAATAGATGCAACCCTAGAAATAAACAACAAAGGAATACAGAGACTCAACAGGTAAAAAAATTTTGTGGATCATTACCATATATACCGGAGATCGCAACTATTATGAAGAAAACATGTAAAAAATATGACCTAGATTTTGGTGTACAAACGAGAGATATAACGAAATCTCTTAGTAACTATCACAGAAAGACCCCAATCTTACAAAAAGTGGGTGTCTACTCTATACCAATAATAAATAATCAAAATAAAATCGTCAACCAATATATAGGCAGTACAAAAAGAAATATTAAAATCAGATTGACCGAACACATGAAGAACTGGAGCAGAAGAGAGAATAAAACAGCACTCATTGACTTCTGTTTGGATAGTCAATGTATACCCTATTGGGAAGGAATTACAATATTAAACCAGCAGAATAATATGAGAACAATACAAATAGCAGAAGCAGTAATAATAAATAACACCAAACCATTTAACTGCAATAATAACAGTCCGTACGACCTTTTGTATGCTTGGAGGAACCTGATCGAAACTGAGAAGAAATGGAATAGGGAGAGGAGAGAGAGGAAGAGAAAAAGGAAGGGTGAGAGTGACGTAGATGAAGATAAAGTTGATGTGACCTGACACTAAATGGCATTGGCAATGGATTAAATGGGGAACATGCGCACTGTGGACACGAGACTTTCAGATAGCAGACTTCGACAGATGATGTGAAGTCTCCGTTGAAAACGCCAGGGTAGAGCCTAGGTGAAACGCGCGTCCGGTGATCGAGACTGTGGACGGTATGAGGTGGTGTATGTGACGATTTTAACTGGAACCTTTTTAAAGCTTTTAAATTTTTTATGAACCTGACCAAACTTTGAAGACTTTCTCAGCATTTCCAAGAGAGTGCAGCATTGACGAGATAGCCCTAAAGGCCAAATACGACGTGGAACTTCAAGTTGTATGTAAATAGTAACTCTTAACTCAAGAATTTTTAATTATTATCTGGAAACCTTTACCCATTCAACATGATGTCGACATAGCCAAAACGGAGCTAACCCTAACATCTGGACATGTCCGAAGTGGAGTACAACTTATAACGAAATGGCTCTCGAACTAACCCTAACAACTGACCATATTGAAGCAAGACTCAACTTTGGACAAAGAAACTCAATAACTACTGACGCTGGACTGAACACGCAATTCCGTAAGTAACATCTTTAGGACTTCTAACCGATTTATATTTTAATTGAATAAGTTAATGCACCACCACAGACTGTATCCACTTTACAGTACGTGTAAAACAGAAGTTACAGACGTTAAAGCGTCATCCTGAAGATACTATACATCATTTTAAAGGAAATTTTACGCTGAATTTAAATATTTTTACAGAATGTTATTACCAGTAATAGAAGCGAAGTTACAAGCAAAGATGTGCAAGTGAGGAAACACAAATCCAGTTCTGAAAAAGCGTTTGCGCCCCTCTAATCCACTATAGCTTTCTCCGACATCGGCTAGTGAGATGTAAAAGGATGTAGAATCGTCTGCCAACTTAGAACGCAGCTGCTTGTAGTCAGTTGATGAAAGTTTATGCAGAATTCCTGGTGATATTTGAATTTCGGAATGTCAAAGACCCAAAAATTGGTCCTGCTTCTTCAAACCAGGGCAAAAATGATTACTTTGCATGAACTTGGATTCAGTAGTCATAAAATTGCTGTAAAATGTGGTTGTGATCATTCCACTGTCTTGCACACCATTAAAAGAGTTGCAGAAACTGGATGTGTGGGAAACAGAAAAAGAACAGGTCGACCAAAGGATGTGTACTGAACATGATGAACACATGTTGATTCGTCATTCCTTAAAATTAAGGTTTAAAACAACCACTGATTTTAAGAAATGAGTGGGAGAATGAAGTAGGCATTATTGCATCTGCATGTACACAGTTCGTCGTAGGCTACAAGAAAATGGACTAACTGCACGAAAACCTTTCTTTTCTAAACAACAACTGCTCAAAAGAATTGCTTGGGCCAAGGCACACAAGAATTGGATAGTTGATCAATGGAAAAATGTTATTTTCAGTGGTGAAACAACTGTTACGATTTCCGCTAAAAATGGAAATAATTATAAAAATATTTGCCCTTTTTAGGTATCAATCACCAGCAAAGTGCGTATATTTACGTGCAATTCATTGATGATATTCTATAAAAACAACCATTCACTTACCCGAAAGATCTTGGTAATTTTTTATCTTGTAACCCTTCAAGCACGTCACTTATATTGTTGTTGGCTTTCTGAGGTTGAACTGACTCTTTGTCTATGATTTTCCTTCTTCCGCGGGTGAAACGTCGTACTATTATTTACTGGACAACACACGCAAGTTTCTTTCTGCCATATGAAACATAACCATAGCTCGTCATCACGATAAAAAATACCTCACACATACACACACTATAACCACTCATTCATACATTCCGTTAAAAACACTATGTACATATTTACACTATGTACATATTTACACTATATACATTACCAGGCAGTTAAACCATTTGTCAACTGTGATTAAAAAAGTGCTCAATCCGTTTCAACCTCCGTGTTAACCCTATTGCATGTGCCAACCTCATTCAGCCCGTCATACACAACCCTCTAGCGCTTTCAACAGGCACTCTCCTGATGAAGACAGTCTCCTGATCACCCTCCTGATGAAGACAGTGCCTGTTGAAAGCACTATAGGGTTGTGTATGACGGGCTGAATGAGGTTGGCACATGCAATAGGGTTAACACGGAGGTTGAAACGGATTGAGCACTTTTTTAATCACAGTTGACAAATGGTTTAACTGCCTGGGAATGTATATAGTGTAAATATGTACATAGTGTTTTTAACGGAATGTATGAATGAGTGGTTATAGTGTGTGTATGTGTGAGGTATTTTTTATCGTGATGACGAGCTATGGTTATGTTTCATATGGCAGAAAGAAACTTGCGTGTGTTGTCCAGTAAATAATAGTACGACGTTTCACCCCAGAAGAAGGAAAATCATAGGCAAAGAGTCAGTTCAACCTCAGAAAGCCAACAACAATATAAGTGACGTGCTTTGAAGTGTTACAAGATAAAAAATGACCAAGATCTTTCGGGTAAGTGAATGGTTGTTTTTATAGAATATCATTAATGAATTGCACGTAAATATACGCACTTTGCTGGTGATTGATACCTAAAAGGGGCAAATATTTTGATAGAGAATTACACGCAAAATTCTGAGCTGAGGGATTTGAGGTGAGGGATTTTCAGTCGCTATAGTAATCTGTGAATATGCGCTACAGAAATCAATTTCACAACTTCGAGATGCGAGACATTACAGCATTTAAAAAAGCTAAAATTAAATTAGTAAAGTCAGAAAATCAAGAAAAATTTTCGGTGACTTGCCGAGACCTAGAACTAACACCGAAATATTTGAAAATACGGAATCACCCTATCACGATAAAAAATAATAAAATAATCCAGGAGTGCCAAAAAAAAAAAAAAGAGATTAAGAGCTGAAATTGTCAATAAAAGAAAATTGATTTTTAATTTGAATTATACATGTTTTGCATTTATTGGGTAAGATATATAATAAAGATTATAGAAATTTTGGCGGTATTTTGAAAGATGAGATCTTAGACGTAACCTTCAGGGAAATTTTTGACATCGCGGAATACGAAAAGAAATGCTCAAAAACAGTCATGGAAAAGAAGTTGCATGTGATGATAGACCGCCAAAAAGTACATGAACAACGGGAGAATATGTTCGAAGTATATCAGAATAAATCCAACTTGACCTTGAGCTTCACGCAGAGAGCTGTTTTGCAGAGGGGTAAGAAATTTGCATTTCCGTGTGGCTTGCCGATGACTGAAGAGTTAATACCTAACCTAGAAGAAATGACACGTCGTGTACCTGTAGAAGATCGTGAAGAATTTAGAAGTAAATTGTATAGAATTGTTTTGAAAGAATTTAATGAAAAAAGTTGTAAAAAATATTATTTGGATAAAATTCAGTATGAGAAAGAACAAATGATAAAATTAAGAGATGTCCCAATAGTTAAATTTTGTGAAGCAGATAAAACAGGGAAAATTGTGATTTTAAACACAACTGAATATAATAAAAAAATGAATAAAGCCATAGAAGATCTGAATTGCAGCATTCTGACAAGAGACCCAACTGAATCTCAAGTAAGGTACTTGGCTAGAATAAGAAATCACAGCACCTTGCCTGAAGAAATAAAGAAAGCATACCCACCAATGGGTACAGGAATACCAAAAATGTTTGCAAAAATAAAAACTCATAAGCCTGATACACCTATGAGAGTAATAGTATCAAAAAGGAATTCCCCATTAATTAAGCTGGAAAAAAATAACTACAAATATTTGGCACCATTGTTCATGAAGACAAGGTTCTCTGTGAGGAATACATATAAATTCATTGAGAAAATTAAAGGAATTAAACAAGATTTAAGTGAATATCATGGCTAGTACGGATGTGCGTGCTCTGTTTCCTAGCACACCAGTACCTCAAGCAATTGACATAATTGTTAATAAATTATATATGTTACAGACAATGAATGCAATACAGATTGAAGAACTAAGAGAAATTTTATTATACATATATGAAAATAACATTTTTATGTTTAATAACAAAGTATACAAACAAAATTATGGTGGACCTATGGGGTCACCATTGTCAACTTTATTTGCAGAAATTATAATGAGTGACATAGAGATTAAAATAATAAGTAAACTAGAAGATCCACCACTATTATACTGCAGGTATGTTGATGACATTTTTCTGTTGTCGAGGATAAAAAATGACGAACTTGAAGACTTGACAAAAAGGTATAGTGATATTTATCCATCAATTGATTTGACAGTTGAACAAGAACATAACAATACATTGGCATTTTTGGATATTATGATAATCAAAACAAAAGATAATATGCAATACAGAGTGCATAAAAAATCATCATATATTCCCGTCTTAATACCATTTCAGTCATCACACCCATTAACACATAAAAGAAATAGTGTTAAAACACTAATTAAAAGAATTGTAACACACTCATCAATGGAACAATATTAAAAAGAAGAAATTGAATATATTGAAAAAATTGCACATGATTTTGGTTACCCTAAACAAGTATTAAAGAAATGGATTTATGAAGTAACTCAGGCTAATAATAAAGGCAAGACTGATAAAAAAAAAAAGTATTAAAATATGTTGGTGCAATACCATATGTTGAAGGCGTGTCAGCTGGAATTAATAAAATATGTGGCAGATATGATATACAAGTAGGAAATCAGGTACAGACTATAAAAAATTTTGTAATAAAAAATGAAAAATCAGCCAATTGGATAGAGCATGAGTTTATGAAATTCCTGTAAACCAACAACCACCTGTGTCATATATAGGCAGCACCAAGAACAAATTAAAATACAGATTGAACCAGCATATATGTAATTCGAATAAAAAAGAAGCTAAGACCGCATTAACCCAATACTGTCTGGAAAATCATCATTATCCAAGGTTTGAAGATATTAAAATTATTAAGAGCTGTAAAAACGAAAGGCAGTTGCGAATTGCAGAATCAATATTAATTGAAAAAAATAGATCAAGAGTATGCAACATTTATGAGCCTAGCAACTTAAGTGAACAATGGAAGGCTTTAATAAAAATAGAACAACAGCTAAGAGAGAAAAAAGAAAAAGAGCAACAATGACAATAGATGGCGCCAGAGACGTAGAGATGCAGAGATTGCGACTGAGACCCGGGTCTCAATAAATCAGCTCACTTGAGCTGTGGTAGGCGGGTGGGACACAGTTGCCTCCTGATAAAGACAGTGCCTGTTGAAAGCGCTAGAGGGTTGTGTATGACGGGCTGAATGAGGTTGGCACATGCAATAGGGTTAACACGGAGGTTGAAACGGATTGAGCACTTTTTTAATCACAGTTGACAAATGGTTTAACTGCCTGGGAATGTATATAGTGTAAATATGTACATAGTGTTTTTAACGGAATGTATGAATGAGTGGTTATAGTGTGTGTATGTGTGAGGGTTTTTTTATCGTGATGACGAGCTATGGTTACGTTTCATATGGGAGAAAGAAAACCTGCGTGTGTTGTCCAGTAAATAATAGTACGACGTTTCATCCCCAGAAGAAGGAAAATCATAGGCAAAGAGTCAGTTCAACCTCAGAAAGCCAACAACAATATAAGTGACGTGCTTTGAAGTGTTACAAGATAAAAAATGACAAAGATCTTTCGGGTAAGTGAATGGAAATAATTATGTACGTCGTCGGTCTGGTGAAAGATATAAGGCATGCTGCACCCAGCCAACAATCAAGCATCCCCATTCGGGGATGTTATGGTCCTTTATTTCAGCCTGTGATGTTGGCCATCTGCACATTGTTGATGGCACATTGAATGGATCGAAATATGTGGATATTTTGGAGTCCAAACTGCTACCATCTGCACAAGACATGGGTTTGCAGAATTTTATCTTTCAGGACGATAATGTGACATGTCATCGGTCAAAGTTAGATGACGAGTGGTTTAATCGAAAAGTTATATGAAAACTTCAGTGGCCTGCAAAATCACTGGATCTTAATCCCATAGAGAATCTGTGGGTGAGATTGAAACAAAATATCCATCAACAAGGACCCACATCTAAAACAGCATTAAGTTTGTAAGTGCCGTATGGCACCGTGTTATCACCAATGGACAACTAGAGAAGCTCATTGTTCCATGCAAGAAGGTGCACTTTGTTACTATGAAATCATGGTTATCCAATTAAATATTACAGCATATTTTTCTTGTTGGTAAGTTAAGTTATTTCAAGTGTCTTGCAAGTTTCAATAATGTACTGTACAGTAATTTTACGTTAAATGCATTGTATACTAATTTCACAAATTCCATTATTTTTTGGTTTTTATGACTAGATGCTGTACTTTTGCTTGTAACTTCACTTCTATTACTGGTAATGACATTCTGTAAAAATATTTGAATTCAGCCTAAAATTTCCTTTAAAATGATGTATAATATGTATTCCTAACTTTACCATTACGCTGTATAAGTTGACTTCAAGCATCAAAAATTGACTTTCGGTCTACTTAACTAGTGTAGGACTTTTGGCCACGATTGTAGTAACCCTTTTTCTTCATTACAAGTAAATAATGGATTACAAGCAGAAGCAACATACACTGGTGGATAGTGAAAAAAGAACACCAAGAAGGAGACGTCTGATACCAACCAAATTTATACAGCATAAGAACGGAATACAGAGGATAACGTGATCAAAACAGTATGGCAAAATACAGCTGTATTTGCTGGTAAACTGAAAAATAACATTTCCATGTAACATGGTTAGTACGAGGTTGAACCGCCATGAACTGCGTCACACTGTGTGATTCTGGCATGGAGTCTGTCGTACAGATGTTGGATGTAAGTTTGGGGTATTGAGTTCCAAGCATCCTCAACCTGGACGCGTAAATCGGGGATGGTCGTGGCTGGCTGTGGAGACCGGATAAGTCATTGTCCCATAAAATCCCACACGTGCTCAATGGGGGACAAATCCGGTGAATGTGCCGGCTATGGAAGTTGTCTCACACCCTGAAGTGCATGTTGTGTTGCACGTGCTGTGTGTGGGCGTGTATTATCTTGCTGGAAAACACCACGATGGACTGACCTTACAAATGGCACAACAACGGGCTGTATGATGTTGTTGATGTAGGAGGTGCTGTTTAACGTATCTGGTACACACCCTAGTTGTGTACAGGAGTGATAGCTGATCGCTCCCCACACTAGGAGACCAGGTGTAGGCCCTGTGTGTCGCTGGCGGATGCAAGAAGGGTGGAGACGCTCCCCTGTGTGTCTGCGAACACGCATACGGCCATCGAAGGCTCCCAAGCAGAATCTGCTTTCATCGCTGAACACGACAGATCGCCATTGCATTCTCCAGTGCAGACGTTGGCAATACCACTGCAGTCATTCCTGACGGTGAGCTGGAGTCAGAGGTACACATGCCAGAGGCACACGTGCACATAGTCCTGCATCCAGTAGACGGTTGCTGATTGTTCACACAGTCACCCAAGTGCAATGGCAGCTCGGATTTGCGTCGCAGTGGATGTTCTGCTTGACAACGCCGCTCTTCTTATGCGTCGATCGGTCCGCTCATCAGTCCGTCTGTGACTCCCGGTTCCACGTCTTCTTGTGTGGGAATGTTCCTCGAATCATCTGCGCCACGATCGTACCACCACCGATACTTTCCGTCCAATTCGCTCCACAATACGACGATACGCCCACCCGGCCTCGCGGAGTCCGACTAGACGACCTCGCTCAAAGTCCGATAACTGCTGAAATCATACAAGTCTTCCATGTCCAGGCATTGCAGCTTCTTCAGCATTTTTGCACGTGTCCGTACGCCGACGACTGATTACATTCACTTTGCTGTACTCCTTAAATACCACCGACGATAATTTGCATATTATGTCGTGCTGTGGCGTAAGCGCTCACCGGTTGGTCCCGAAATTAACATCACACCTACGTAAACTCGACCCCATTAACATATGTAAATTTCATGTTCGTCCGCCAATTCCTTCTTGGTGTTCTTTTTTTACTTTCCGCCTGTGTATTATACAGAAGTCATTGAGTTCTTGACGAAGGAAGGGTGAAGGCTGTCTTAACATCCACAGAAGGCTACAGAACGTTTACGGAGATGACACCATTGACAAGAGATATGTTCACAGATGGATGAAAAAGTTTAAAGAAGGGGAAACCAGCATTGTGAAGACAAACCACGCAGTGGGAGACCATCATCTGCCACCACTCACAGGAATCGTCAGCGAGTGAATGAATTGATTTGCGCGGAGAGATGAGTCACAATCCGTGAGCTTGTTGCACAACTGGACTGTGGTCACAATGCCATACAGAAGATGGTGCAAGACTTAAGGTTTGGAAAGTGTGTGCAAAGTGGGTACCTTGGCAGTTGACAGCCGATTTGAAGGAGAGAAAGGTGAAAGTCTGCTCTGATCTGCTGGAAATATTTAAAGCCAATGAAGACATGTTTTTTTCCGATCTGGTGATGGGATGAAATATGGGTGTGATTTTATGATCTGGAAATGAAGAATCAATCCATGGAATGGAGTCATACCTCTTCACCAAGGCCTAAAAAGTTCAAGAGCTAGCGATCAGCACAGAAAGTCAGGGCGACTATTTTTTGGGATGACAGGGGTGTCATTCTCCTTGATTTTCTGGAACGTGGCTGTACTGTGACCAGCAAGCAGTGCATTGAGACACTCAAGAAGCTTAGAGAAGCCATACGGAGGAAGAGACCGATCAAGAATCTGAAAAGGATCCACGTTCACCATGACAATGTGAGACCACACACATCTTTGGCAACAAATCAGGTGATCAGCAAATTAGGCTGGTTGGTGGTCTCCCATCCACCATATAGCCCAGACCTGGTGCCCACAAACTTCCGTCTGTTCTGTGTCTCATGAAGGACAGTCTCCAAGGACAACGATTTGATGATACAGACGAGGCAAAAGTGGCTGTGAAGAAATGGTTACAACAGCCCACATCTGATTTTTTTCAGAGGATTCAAGAGTTGGGTTTAATGATGGTGCAAATGCATCGCTTGAGACTATGTTGAGTAATATCTTTGTATAGAGAAAGTTACTCTACCAACATGTGCAATTTGAATTACCTCTGTTAGTTAATAAAACAGTTATGCCCACTTTTGCATTATTTTTGTTACAATACTCGTAATTTATATATGTTGTCAGAGAATTCCCTTTTGGAAAATGTATTCATGTAATCATTTTATTTGCTCACCTGCCTGTCGAATTATGTAGGCTTCTAGAAGTCAAATAGGAAAAATTCTTTTAAAGGAAAGCAAAACTAAGATTTTACATATGTTTTCTAGTTTTTCTTTATGTGCAGTTGTTTTTGTAAGGTTGCACCTCTTAAATGTTGTAGAATACAGAACCAACAAAGTATTATTCATCAGAGTTTTTGACATTTTAATGTGAAAAAAACAAAAATTAAAGATATGCTAATAGCTTGTATCTAATAAGGAAAGTGGTTGTTTGAGAGAAACATTTTCACACTGATACTGACCTGGAAGTTTGAAAGTTAGGGCACTGATTTGAGAAGGGTCAGTACTGACGAGCCCCTGTTCTTCAACCAGGCATTGGCAAGTTCATGTAGCAGTGCATGAGAAGATATTGAAGAGTAGATAAGAAATAAACTTTTAAAAATACAAGGCTTTAAACTGTGGACTAGTTATTAGTCTTGGCTGAATTTCCAGGCCACATTCTTTCCTGCCTTTGGAATCTATTACAAAAAAGCTTTGTTTGAAATAATGAGTGTAAATTGACCAACTCTAATTATTGACCATTTTTCATTTCGACTTCCAGTCCATCCAGTTTTAATTTAGCATGGGTACAGCCACCAATGATTTTAAGAGATTCCCATGTTCGCGCATATGTGTTCATTTATTTCTATTTCTGTATTAATAACTGCACGTTATAATGATAGATTTGTATTATGCCTCACAGATTTTTGAGTATTCTGGTCTCTGATAGGTAATGCTGTAAATCATTTCCTCTTGTAGCAAGATCTTATCATTTAAGGCTTTGGGAGAAATTTCATTATTTTACTAAAACCTGCAGCAACTTAATTTAATCTTTTCACTGTTGCCTGAGGTTTTTCGAACAGTTGTTCACAATGGATTTTTTCCTAACTGTTATATCTCACAGGGACAGTTTTTCTTTTATTTATCTTTGCAAATTTTTGAGTCCAGCAAAAGAAAAGACTAATAAAAAAGCCCTCTAACAGAAAAGTAGTAGGGGGAAAAAAATCCTACCGTAAAATGCAAAATTCCATAGAATAACAGGTGATAAATTTGAAATGAAATTGCAGCAGAAGGGAGTTATGTGCAATGTAGAATGCTCCTGCTTGCTTCTGAACATCAGAGAGGCATCCTCAAAATGTGCTAAAATATATATATATATCATCATCATCATCATCATTGTCAACCATTATCAATCCACTGCTGGACGAAGGTCTCCCCAAGTTTCTTCCACAACGGTCTGTCTTGTGCCAGTCTCCTCCATGTCACCCCTGCATACTTTCGAATTTCATCCACCCATCTCCCATGTGGTCTTCTTCTGGGTCTTTTCCTGTCCCTTGGAATCCAATCTAAAATTTCGGCTGTCCATCGATGATCTGTCCTTCTGGCAGTATGTCCAGCCCATTGCCATTTCAGGGATTTAACTCTGATCATGATGTCTTCCACTCTTGTCATTTTTCGGATCCACGAGTTCCTCTTCTTATCTCTCCTGGTTACACCAAGCATGCACCTCTCCATGCTACTTTGAGTTGTCTGCAGCCTTTGTATGTCTCTTTTAGTTAAGGTCCACGTCTCTGCACCATACGTAAGCACTGGAAGGATGCATTGATCAAACACTTTTCTTTTAAGACATAATGGCATATTGCTCTTGAAAATTATGCTGTTTCTTCCAAAAGCTCTCCAGGCAAGTTTTGTACGCCGATTAATTTCTTCATCAATGTGACCCTCACTTGATATCTGCTGTCCAAGATAAACGTACGTGTCTGTTATCTCCAGCTTTTCTCCTATATATTCACTGAAGTGCCAGAAAAACTGGTACAGATGAGCTTATTCAAAATACATAGCAACTCTACCTATGCACGTACTCGGTTGCGTCCGCCAGTGTGTATATAAAGCGATAGACATCCTTGCCAGCTGTCAGAGCTGTTTTCGGCATGAGAATGACAAGTAATAACGATTTAAAGGATTTTCAAAGCAGTGTCATAGTTGGCGCTCGTGAGATGGGCCATAGTATTTCGGAGGTAGAAACAAAGTTCGGATTTTCATGGGCAACCATTGCGTGATTACAAGAATTCTAGCAAATCCTCCAACCTACGATACCAGTGTGGCCGTAAAAAGACATTGGGTGAACGTGACCATCGTCGGCAGTCAAGAATCGTTTCACGCGATAGGCGTGCAACACTTTCGCAGGCATAATCGGAATTCAATGCTGGAGCCTCAACAGGCATCAGCGTCCGGACTGTGCAACGTACCTTGCACCATATGGGCTTTGGGAGCCGACGCCCAACTCGAGTCCCCTTGATTGGTGCACAACACAGAGCTATGCGCCTCGCTTGGGCACAGCAACACCGCCACTGGACTCTTGATGACTGGAAACAAGTAGCCTGGTCTGACGAGTCGCATTTCCAACTGTATCAGGCAGATGGAAGGATTCGTGTGTGGCGCAAACCCCATGAAGCTATGGATCCTGCCTGTCAACAGGGAACTGTATCAGCTGGTGGGGGTCCATAATGGTATGGGGAGTGTTTAGCTGTACTTCACTGGGACCCTTGGTACGTCTACAAACGTCTGTGACCGGCCAACGTTATGTGCGCATTGTTTCTGACGAGGTACACCCGTTCATGTCCTGCATTCATGCTGATGGTTTGGGCCTGTTCCAACAGAACAATGCACCTCCACACAAGTGTCAGGATGCCACATTATGGTTAGAGGAGTATTCATCTGAGTTTGAGGTGTTACCATTTCCACCCAAGTCCCCAGATCTGAACGTGATAGAACACTTTTGGGATGCCATGCAACACACTATCGAACACAGGAATCTGAGACCTTGGAATACACCTGAATTGTGGAACGCTCTGCAGGAAGTATGGTGTGCATTGCCTACAGCATATTTCCAGTAGCTAGTGGAGTCCATGCCCCGTCATATGTCTGCAGTCCTGCGCTCCCGTGGGGGATTTACCAAGTATTAGACTGGTGTACAAAGTTTTTCTGGCACTTCAGTGTATATATATATATGCAATTCAAATTACGGCTACTAAGACGCCAGTTGGTGCCCATACCGGATAACAAAGCATGTGATATAGTGGGAATAGATCTTCAGTTGTAACAATGCTAAGCAAATGGTGAAATAGCTGTTGGAAATTAAATAGAAAATCAAGGCACTCACTGACAAAAAAGATTTGATCAGCACATCAGTAGTGACTTTGATTTTTCAGGGCATACTCTGAATATGGGATGGGAGTGTGGCCTGAAGGTGCAGTCATTTAACTACTCTTGTTTAAAATGCTCTTTTCACTTTGTTGAAGTTCAGACTTGCATGCTATTTTTAATTGCTAAAAGTTGGCTATCTTTGAGCATTAGAGGAGGGCCATGCATTTGAATGCTACTAACTCCCTAAATTTGAGTGATGTAATTTGCACATACCAGAAATAAAAAGTGTATTTAGAATATTTTGCATTAGGAAGAAAATAAATCTTTTTCCCTTATAGAAATAAAAGGTTTTCTTTTCTGCACTCATTTTAGGTGTCCCTACATGATCTTAATACTTTAAGAGTGGAACATGTCATTGAGTGTCATACTGGAATGTTGTCAGATTTTGATGTCCATGGAAATCACCTCATCACATGTGGTTTTTCTGCTGGGTATGTTAGCCTTCTCAGAATGTTTTTCATGCAGTCATGAATGTGTTTAAGATAATATTTTCCTTTGATGTTCATTTTCATTTGTCTAGCATTCTTTTAATGTCATTACTGCAGCTTGCATGGTGATCTGACACCCGATGCATTCTTGATGGTGTACGACATAAGAATGATGAGAAGCGTTGCTCCCATACAAATGATGTTCCATCCCTTTCTTCTACGCTTCATAACTGCATACACATCACGCCTTTGGGTGGTTTCTCAGGTATGTGTTCATGTAGTTTGTAGTTACTATTTCGACTGTTATTTCTTGCTACATGTGTTTAATGAAGTTTGTTTGCTCAAAGCATAAATACTGTATATTTAGGTCATTTTAAAAATCATCATCAAAACCTGTCAGTCCTCTGAAATCCTCCTAAGGCAGCTATAATTTTCAGGGATTACCTCACTGATCTACTAATCTTATGCTAAAATCTGTGTTCTCTGTCAAACGTGCTTCCAATTAGACCAACTGATTTACCTACTAAATCTGTGCCATTTAGACTGATTTTGCATTCAGTTGTAATGGTTCCTTTCTCAAAAACCAGGGCTCAAAATTTCAGGTCTAACTCTACTAGCCAAAAAAAATTTCACTCGCCATTACACCACTGTGACATGCAAGAGACAGTGAATTTGCAGCAAGTTTTCTGTTTTAATGATTGTGTATGCAAATATTTATATGTATATATACAACTCTGCAATTGTGCTACAGCTGAGATCTCAGAAAATAATAGTAATAATATCAACCCTCCAGGTTGTATTAAACCAGGAAAGTAATCAAAAGCCAATATTTTTGAGTGCTGGAGGAAAAGAAATAACTAAAATAACATTTAAAAAAATGTCGGTTATACACCACAACCCAATCCCCCATATACCGAATTGTCAGCACCTCCACCACCACCATGCTCCTTTTCCTCATATGCAGGGGTAGAAAAATATTCTGAAATCTGGTGGCCAGCTATATTTTTTAGCCGCCAGACACTGGACCCGCGAGGGGGAGGGGGATATATATATCAAAGTCATGTACGCTTTTATCCAAAAAAATGTTCTACCCTCAGCTTATCTCTCCCTGGCAAATAATAATAATAATAATAATAAAAAAAAACGGTACTCACTCTTTTTTTGTCTGGGGCTTGCAAATTCTTGAATTACTATAATTTTTGTTGTTCATCCCCAGACCCTGGAATTCGCACAATTTTTTTTTTTACCTTCGTATTATCTGCGCCGGCATACGATTAGCAGATTGTGACATTTAAAAAAAAAAAAAATCGCCTTATAATCCGCACATCACAAATGCTGATCCAAAAGCGGAATTTTCGACAGAAAAGTCAGTCACATGAAAACCCCGAAGTCCGAAAAATAAAAAAAAAATGTTCTTATTAAATAAAGAAATTCATTCTTAGAGGAAACTTTTTTTAATATATTTTTATCTTTGGACACAAAAGAATTTTAGTGGTGTGGCATCCATAGAGCACAAAAATTAATCACGCCAATGCAGCAGCTCCAATTGCATTACACATTGACAATGATAAATGCTGTTGCAGAACAATTCATAGAAATACCGTATATACTCGCGTGTAAATCGAAAGTTTTTGGAAGAAATCCTGCTTTTAAAGTACGGGAGTTGGCTTACACATAGGTTTAAAAAAAAAAAAAAAAAAAAGGGCTGGACTTCCGTGAATTCTCCTGTGGAGTTTACAGACGGGTTTGTTTAGGTTTTTGACCACAGCTTTTTGTGTGTCACTGTGCCCTAGTTTTCTGACCTTTTAAAAACTATTGCGTAGTGACACGATCATATCCTCAGCTGTGTGCCCCCTCTTTAAGTTTAAATGCATTAGTGTAACTGAAACGTTTTCTTTTTGAAGACATCATAAATAGTAATAAAGAAGAATGTCAGCAGCAAAGGCTGGTCCAAATGGCGAAGGACGAACTAAATTACAAGGCACAGCCCACACAAGATCCAGAACATGGAACTTTGAAATGAGGCATCCATGTGTAGGCTTGTGCAGCGAGCGCTGTGCATAGATTTTTTTTGCTGATTGACGAAGAGAAGGCACAAGCACAGTCAGCATTTGTCTTCCCCAACAATACAAAGACAAAATAACTCCTGCCATCCCTCCCTAAAACTTTTGCAGTCTTTCATTATGACCCTCCTTGCCCCCCCCCCCCCCTCCGTTCTGTACAAACTCCTGAACTAAGGAGAATTTTTCCGAGGGAGTTCCTTATCCAATTATATCCCCTCTCCTGCAAAATTACCAACCGGATTTTTTTTTTTTTTAAAAATCAAACGGCTGGAAGAACCTTTTTTTTTTTTTTTTTTAATCGGCGTTTATCCGCGGATTATATGACAAAAGTCACAGTACGTGTTTATCAGTGATGTTATCCATGGTTGCGCGGACAAATTTTTTGGTTGCCCTGGTCGACCAGGCGACCGCATTTTTCGACCCCTGCTCATATGTACATAAATACGTTTCCCGAAATCCCGACTATTACAACGAAGATTAATTGGAGTACGGATGAGGGAAAACATCAGTGTTTTTGAGAATTGATGTTTTTTCAAGTGATAATCGACGTTAGAAACTGCAAAATAATATTTTCTGCGTGAAGTAAATGAATTTCTCTTTGCTGCATTTTTTACGCTTTCCAACCGTAGGTTGAAGAAGCGTATATGCTCCAGCTTTGTCCGTCCGCTTGCCCGCACGATAACTGGCGTAAAAATGGTTTATTTCGATGAAATTTTAGTATGTGGTAGGGGACCACCTAGGGACGAACCCTATTGAAAATGGGGTCAAAGGTCACGACGTAGGAGCGGAATAATTCCATTCCCCTTATGCGCCATAACTTGCGTAAATATGGTTCGATTTCAATGAAACTTTACTATGTGGTAGGGGACCACCTAGGAACGAACCCTTTTGAAAATGGGACAAATGGGGTCAAAGGTCACGACGTAGGAGCGGGATCATTCCATTGCCCTTATGCGTCATAACTTGCGTAAAAATGGTTCGATTTCGATGAAATTTCAGTATGTAGTAGGGGACCACCTGGGGACGAACCCTATTGAAAATGGACGAAATGTGGTCAAAGGTCAGGACATAGGATTGCGATCCTTTCCATTGCCCTTATCCCATATTATTAAGGTGGACGTCAAGTAATTTTGCTTCCTACACTTCCAGTGGAAAAAGTTTTGTAAGCATTTCCTTCACAATTAATGTGTTCCCAAGGATGAAAATTTGAACATCGATTAAAATAACTTCATATTATAACTTGGAAAACTTAATATGTTCTAAAACATAACCATAATCATATTTAAAATCAATGACTTTTCCTTTGGTTGTGTTGAAACCAGAGAAAAGATGGCGCGACCCGTACTTTGATGACGTCAGTGGGCAAAAAAGAGTCGGATTGCATAATTACGGTTATGGTTTAGAAAATATTAAGTATTCCAAGTTATGAAATGAAGCTATTTTAATCAATGTTCAAATTTTCATCCTTGTGAACGCATTAATTGTCCAGAAAAGATGGCGCGACCTGTGTTTTCATGACGCCAGTAGACAAACAAATGTTGAATTGCATAATTATGGTTATGTTTTAGAAAATATTAAGTATTGCAAGTTATAAAATGAAGATATTTTAATCGATGTTCAAATTTTCATCCTTGGGAACGCATTAATTGTGAAGAAAATGTGTACAGAAGTTTTTCCATTGGAAGTATAGGAAGCAAAATTAATTGACATCCACCTTAAAGTAGCAATTCTTCTATGTTTGTATGTACATTTTATTTTGAAAACAGCTCTAAGAATTTTGATGAAGTCAACCTACCGTTTTCTGGTACTAGAAATCGATTTAGCTTGATCTCGACTTTAGGAGAATTCGTTCAGTGGGTTTAATAACCACCCCGAATTATAATGTTTTTAGTGATGGCGTTGTTCCATTACTCCATTAATGTTACCAATGCTTAGAAATCTTATGACGTCACAATCTCGCCACGTTTGAGAATGTCGGCGCGCGGTCACGCCATCTGTCTCGTTACGTCACGCGTTGTGTGTGGATCCTATTAAAGTTTTATGACGTCACACTTGCGGCGAGCGATGGTCGCGATTCCCATCTGCCTCGTTACGTCACGCGTTGTGTGATTGTGTCCGTCCGCACAATAACTCGCGTAACAATCGTTTGATTTTGATGAAATTTTAGTATCTGGTAGGGGATCACCTGGGAAGGTACCCTATTTAAAGTGAACGAAATGGGGTCAAAGGTCAGTACACTGGAGCGGGATCCATTCCACTGCTGTTATGCGTAATAACTAACGTAAAAAAGTATCGATTTCGATGAAATTTTAGTATTTGGTAGAAAACCACCTGGCAACAAACCTTATTTAAAATTGGGCGAAATGGGGTCAAAGGTCAGGACATAGAAGCGGAATCACTTCCATCGCCATTATGCGTCATAACTTACGTAAAAATGCTTCGATTTGGATGAAATGTTAGTATGTTGTAGGGTCTTGCCTGGGGACGAATTCTATTGAAAATGGGCGAAATGGGGTCAAAGGTTAGGGCACAGGAGCGGGATCTATTCCATAGCCCTTATGCATCATAACTTACGTAAAAATGCTTCAATTGCGACAAAACTTTATCATGTTATTTCGGAGGTATACCGAACCGGTTCTGTTGAATATCATCGAAATGGGATCAAAGGTCAGGGCACAGGACCGAGATTTATTCCACAGCCATTATTCTCATAACTTGAGTAATGATTTCTGGTATGTTGGAAAACGTATTATAATCAATGCATTGCATGATTTTACTAACTTGTTAAAAATATAATCTTCGGTCATGAATTAGGGACTGTTTCGCCATTTTGCTCAATGTTTCATCACCAAAAATAGAGTTCTTTTCCTTGATGTTTCAGGATCCGATAAGTCCTTCCTCGCCCTCCCAAAAAATCGAGGTTTCATGACCGATTTTTGAAACTGCAATAACGCAATCAACTAGAGATGTTGCTGCGATAAGTAAATGAATTTGTCTTTTTCATATTCTTATACTGAGAAAGGGAATATCACCTTTTTATATCATGAATTAGCGATTTTTTTGCCATTTTAATGCGATGTTTCGTCGCCGAAAATAGTGTTCTTATCCTCGATGTTAGTGGAGCAATAAGATTTAAAAACGAGCCTGTACACTTAGCCGGGAGAAGAGCGAAAATTACAGACACCGATAACTTACCTAGTTTGTCTGAGAGAAAAGTAGTTTGTGTTAGCTGTTAGCTGCGGATATAAGTTGTATTTAGTAATGGATATGATTTTTTCTTTTTTTTAGAAAAAAATCCAACAATGAGAGTATATCTCATAGTAAGCAATTATGTGAAATTCCCAGTCTGTCAGCGGTTGTTACAAATTCGTTTTCTGCATTGTTGAGTGACGTAATTTCAGAATCGGAATCTGCGTCGTTGGCAAAATTAAAACTTACGCAAGCGGATTATGATAAAGTGTAAGCAAAAAAACGCTGTCGGACAGTTCAGGAATCTTGGATAAAAACATTTAATTGGCTAAAGTCAAATGACGACAAGACTATTTTGTGGTGCACTGCTTGCCAAAACCATCCTAAAATTGCCGATACCACCAGCATTTTTTTCAAGGAATGTGGGAGGGGTGTGGGGGGTCCAGGTAATAATATATAGTTTAATAACTATAAGTGCACACAACAGTAGTCGGAAACGTAAGGATTGCCTTTGTTTCTAAACAATTCTTGGGATATTTTACGATGCAAAATCACTTTTGTTTGCACAAGAGAAAAAGGTAAATAATTTTTACATTCAGAATTGTTGAAAACTACTTAAACTGCTGTACAGTTAACTATGATTATTTATTTTATTTTTATTTTTTTGCAAAACACAGGACATATATTAAAAATTCTTGAACGTGGCATAATCACAAAATTTCTCAAATGCCATCCATTACCTTTCTTAAAACTTGAGTTATATGCTTTTGGCAACTTTGAACACAGACATTTTAAAATGGCGATGCAAAAGATGTATAAAAAGTTTAGCATAATTTTTAACTTAAAAAAAATGAGGCTTCTGTTTTGTTATCTTAAAAGATAAATTTTTCTGTGCATGTAGATTTTACTTCTGGGCATGTAACTTTTCAGATATTTTTCAAGCCCTGTACATGTATGGATGAACATTTTCATGTATGGTAGCTATATTTTAAACACTTTCTGAAGTGCATTGAGCATTCAGTAGCTTGCTGCTCAGCTTCAAATTTTCAAGTACAGTCCAAATATCCTACAACTTTGTAAGCAAATAGGAGGACAAAATTCACATTAAGCTGGATTTTAACCTTCATATTCATGTGCTAATCAGGATTGTAACCTTCAAAAATAAACTTACATTTAAAAAAATCTTAATTGGGAACTTTTGACTGATCTTCCACTGAAGTCTTTACCTGATCACTAGTGATTTCCACTTGCTTCAGGGTTCATACGGTCCTTAAAAGTTCTTAAGAACTATTTAATTTCCATTTGCCTTTTTAAGGGCCCTTAAAAAGTCCTTAAGAACTCCTTAATTTCCATTTACCTTTTTTAAGGGCCCTTAAGAACTCCTTAATTTCTGTTCTGTTTTTAAGGGATCTTAAAAAGTCCTTGAAAAAACCGTAATTATATTATATTCGGTTGTTAAAAAGGTCATAAATTTTTTTTTAACCAAAGAAATGCGCGCGTTATGCAGGCCAGCTGGTTTCATTAGCGTACTGATGATAGTTTTATGTCACTAGATCGCATGTCGCAAATGTTTACCCATGTTCTGTATTGCTTTTGGCAGTTTGCCAACTAGCTACCTTCAAATCCCTTTGTTTTAGATTAGATTTATTGCTGGCTTCTTGATTTCTTTGCGCGGGGTCAGTGTAGTTCAGATCGTTATCTTCTGTTATTTATTAGAGAATGTGGTACTAAGTAAAGAGCTTAGAGCTTCTGTCTTTTCAGCTAGACAGAAATATGTTCAATATTTAGATGCCGAAAAAAAAAGAAAAATGTGCCAAGCAACATCTGGGAGGAAACGTAAATGGATTGAGGAGGAATTGCAAATGCTTAGTACAAAAAAACTGAAAGTAGAAAAAATATTGCCGAATTATAGAAACGTGCAGATACCTTGCCGCCCAAGGGGAATTGATGAGAGATATAAACTGCTTCCTTCAATCAAATAGTTTTCAAAAATTAATAAAGGAAAAAAATAAAGAATTGGCAGAAATTATCATGTCAGTAGTTGCAAAAAAGGAGCTGAAAAATTGATTTCATTGTAGGCCTACGTCCTTTGTTTGGCCTCAAAAAAGTGAATATGTACATAATATAATTTCCTTGCAGTCATTGTTAAATTGCATTACTGTTTTCTAAGTTAAAGAGCAAAGAAAGATGTACAATAGAAGTAAAAATTCTGAAGGAAATTTCATAGGTGTCTTGTTATTGCAGTTTGTTTTAGCTTTTACACCTATACACTATTGCCAAATTTTGAAAATCAACCTGCATTAAGTGTATGGAAGAAGTTACTACAAGTGCTACAGCTGTAGAATTAATTAAATAAATAAATAAAAATAAAAATGCAACAGTTACACAAGCAAAAATATGTTATTCATCCAAATCTACGAATACCAAATTTTTCTCCAGATTTGGGAATTCGGAAGCTGTGTAGTAAATAAAAAAATAAATAAATCAATACTTAAAAGAAAGTGATGCTTCACTGTTCAGTTTTGATTCTTGAATTCTGCCAATGTAGTTTTGAAATTTATGCAAACATTTTTATTGAACTTAAGGCTTTCAATTCTGATGATATGATTTAAGTTACGATGAACTTGTGTGTTTCGATTTGATTTAGATAGTGTGCTTACTTGCTTCATTAACCTAAAACAGGTCTAACAAGCTGTGCTGCATTTTTATAAAAGTGTTATTTTTCCAGCTGCAGCACTTGTAGTGATGCTACCCACAGAATTAATGCATTTAGTTTCTTAGCCTGTGTCCGTACATATTTGTAAAAGTAATTCTAATAGAAGGAATTAAGTTATTGAATGGAAAGGTAAAGATACCAAAAATGTTAAAGACTGACAATCACAGCCATATGAAATTCTAAGCTATATTTGTAATACTGTTTTTGTTAAAATGAATTTGTAAATTAATAAAAAAATATAAATTCGCATAAACTTTGAAGGAAAAACAAATGTAAATTTAAAAAGTTTCTGAAACCACAAAGACGGGCCTATAATCACAATTAATGGGTGAAAATTTGTTGAAAATTGAAATTCCAAAGTAAATAAATTTTATGCTTCACACCACAATACGGAGCAGCAGAGTGTTAGTTCTGTAGATGCAAAGATATGCTTCAGGACAAATAATGGATCCAGTATTACCAGTTGTAATGTATATAAGGAACTTTAAGTTAGTTGGTTTTTCTGTTGGAGTATTTAGGTTTATTTTAGTAGAACTAATTTTAATTCATATATTTGTGCAATGGAATATTCATTAGTTTCAACAAAATTGATTTATTGTGTTAAAATGACTTCTGTTGCAATAGTTAACTCACATTTTGTATATTGTGTATATTTGCATGCAGCGATTATGAATTCCTTAAAAAATATTTAAAGGTCCTTAAAAATGGCCTGAAGGTCCTTAAGAACTCTTTAATTTCCCTTTTCAAAAAGAGTATGAACCCTGTGCTTGGTCTGCCAAATCAGCAGCCTGGTGGCAGATGTTTTCCTGATGATGGCTTGCAGGTTGAAAATGACTTGCAGGTTAATTGAAGCAATGTGACAAATATGTGCACATTTGGGTGATAGTGTTGAAAAATGAATTCCATTCAGTACCAAAAGGGTATATAACTCTTCTTAGTGACTGAATTTAAGAAATTTAAGATAATTATGTGGATATTTTTACCTAGAGAAATGGCAAAAAAAAACAAAAAACTTTGATTCCATTGTGATTTGGGTGGCTTAAGAATTTTCCCAAACTGGTTGGTCTTGATGGTTGGTATGCTTTCCTTGCACCAGAGATTAAACCACAATGCCAGGCCCCACAATGAGATAACCCTAACAACATCTCAAAGAGCCAGCGTCTGTATGTCGCACACCCACAAACTGCAGGATGAGTCAAAAGTTGCAGGACACCCTTGTATTTCAGAAATGGGAGGGAAAATGAAATATTTGATTACCCCAGCAAAGAATCGGTGAGGGGAGGGGGAGGGGGCTATATTTTAAGCTATTTATGGAACATGGCCGCCATCTTGGAATCCGCCATATAGGATCAAGATAAAAAATTTCAAATGGTAAGGGTGTCAGGTTGCATCTAAAACAAGACCAAAATTTTCTCAGAAATTGATTGCCGTATCAGTTTTGACATGTGTTTTGGTTCACAAGTTATCAACACAGAAAGTTGAAATTACAACCTCTAAAGTACCCTGTGGTGTGCAGCTATTTGATGTGTTCTGTGTGTTGTCCCTGTTGCTGAACACCGAGCTGCAGCTATTTGATGTATTCAGTATGTTGTCCCTGTTGCTGAACACCAAGCTGCAGCTATTTGATGTGTTCAGTGTGTTGTCCCTGTTGTTGAACACCGAGCTGCAGCTATTTGATGTGTTCAGTGTGTTGTCCCTGTTGCTGAACACAGAGCTGAAGGCACTTGATCCAGTCATTATGCACCCGCATGGGAATATTGGGAGAAATGCGGTTACATGCCTCCAGGATGCGTTGCTGAAGGCGGTATTTGTCGTGGATTTTCTCAGCATACACCAGGTGTTTCAGATGACCCCACAGATAAGTTGAGTGATGTGAGGTCTGGGGATCTGGGTGGCCATTCCACAGGACATGTCAGCCAATCTAATGACCAAGGAATTGAACATCTATAGCCATTGACGAACAGTTGCTCCGTAGTGTGGTGGAGCCCCACCATGTTAGAAATAACAGGGGAAACTGCCATCTTCATTCAGAAGGGAAGAGAACACTATTTCCTGTAGCATTTTCAAGTAGCGCTGAGCATTTAGGTTATTGTCAATGAAAGTGGGTCCGATTACACAGGTGCCCCATATTCCACACCACACCATAACTTTTACATTACCAATGACGGTGGATGATTTTGTCCAGTTAGAGTTCCTGTCACTCCAGCTCCTGTGGTTCTGATGATTAACCTCACCACTGACATAAAAATTGGCCTCCTTGCTGAACAAAATGCCCTGTGTGAATGAGGGATCCTGTTGATGTTGGTCTAAAGCCCAGGTGCAGAACTTGACACATCTATCAGGGTCATCCTCTGATAGTTGCTGCTGCATCTGAATTTTGAACTGATGCCAGTGAGTGGTGTGAAGAATCCGTACAATGGCTGACCGACTGATACTACATTCTGCTGCGAGATGTTGTGTGCTATGTTGTGGACTTGCAAAGGATACCAAGACCTTGCAAAGGATACCAAGACCATTTGCAAAGGATACCAAGACCATTGTTGAGGTTTTCTCATCAGCAGCAGTTTTTGGCCAACTACTACATGGCTTGCTGTCCACAGTCCCAGTTTCTCGGAATTTGGATATCAGGTATGCGACGGTGCTGTGTGAAATTGGTGGTCTTTCTGGGAGTCAGTTGTTGAAGTCTGTGGCTGTGATAAGACAGCTGCATTCCCCAGATATTAGTATCACCTCAATTCTCTCCTTTTGTCTATGCCATCTTCAGTTACCTGCAACAAACAATGGGTATTTCAACTTTGTGTTGATAACTTGTGAACCACAACACACATGTCAAATCTGAGTAGAGCAATCAATTTCTGAGAAAATTCTGGTCTTGTTTGATATGCAACATGACCCCCTCACCATTAGAAACATTTGACCTTGATCCAATGTGGCAGATTTCAAGCCATGTTCTGGAAATAGCCTAAAAGATAGGCCTTCCTCACTGATTCTTTGCTGGGTATTCAGATATTTCAAAAATATCTCAAATACAAGGGTGTCCTGCAACTTTTGACTCACCCTCTACATGTGACAATAGCGCATGACCATTAGGAGTCATAGCACAAAACCAAGGGAAAATGTAATAAAAAGTACAGTTGTGTAGAGAAAGTTTAAAACTAATGAAATGTATTAGGTAGTTACAAAATAAACAAATATTAGGCATTTCAAGCATAAGATGAGCAAGAATTTAAGTTTAAGAAGGCAAGCCCAGCTAAAGGTAACAATGTGAATTTTTGAATTAAAGATGTAGAATTCTTTTGTTCAGAGGCAGTAAAAGGTATTGCGTTTGTTATAAATTATTTAAAATGAAATAGTATTGGTTCATATGTTATGTTCATACACACAAAATGAAAGGTGTTCTTGAATTTTGTTTTTAAACTAAATGTAGAAATCTCTCAAAATAATGTTTAATTCTTGAAATAAAAAATAACATGAATTGAATTCTTGAAATGATGCCATTCTCTTGAATGGAATTAGCAAAGCAGGAAAGGTCACATATTAGCTTTATCAGACTATTTTCACCAAGGAGGCTGGGCAAAGAACAAAGTTGGCTGTTTGCGATGTGGAATTTAAATATGCCTTCTCCACTGATCGTTATGGGTTGTAGTAATCCTCTCTCATTAGGCAGTTTGATCTGACCAGGGTGCGCACGCGTGCTTGAAAACCTGGAAAGTCCTGGAAAATCATGATTACGTTTTCAAGGCCTGGAATATCCTGGAAAAACGGTATTTTTTTAATGCTGTCTTGAAAAGCCTTGAAATTTGAAATTAGTGCTTAAAAAAAATGCCCTTTTAGGAAATCGTGTTACTGACTGTTACACCTTAATTTTTTTAAGTTCCTCTCCTCTGTTCTCAAAGAAACCGCCGGCTACAGTGGTGTTTCGGATGTGCCCAAATCCTAATTTGGCTGGGGGGGGAAGCACTACTTCCAGTGCAATAAAATTGGATGATTACTAGCAGGTCTGTTAGGGAAGGGAGCTTGATGCATTCTCTAGCCCTGAGCTTGATGTCCGTCCGACAACTACTGAGAACAACAGAAGGGGAAAGAAGAGACATTTAGCATTTGCAAGGGGGTCGCGTGTTTACCAAGTCAGCTGGCATCCACCAGTGAAGAGTATGCCTGAACAACACATTCATCTGCTCCTTGTTTATTGCATTAAGACGCTTGCTTCCGGCCCACCCCTCAAGAGACTTCGGCTACTTATGATAAAAAATAAGAAAGCTATCTTTGCGAATTTTTCACAAAAGTGGCTGAAATTTTTACATTTACTATAATTGGATTACAGAAGCTCACTCCCAAAATTCCATTTGAATCGGTTTAAAACTTAAAAAGTTAGCATTGGAAATTTTTATTATGTGTGCCTCTTTAGACAGTGAGCCTTGAGCAGAAAGTGTGTTACCATAGCAACGGTTGATTGACAGCTGGGAGCGCTGATCCGAAGCCCTTGGTTGGGAAGAAAGCAAACACCTGTTTATCACTTCCACGGCTCAAAAGGACTAAGAGATATTTTCAGAAATCCATTTTCCGGAATTTTGAAAATAACACAGTAAAAATTTTTACAGTGGTTAAAATACATCACAATAAAGTTCTAGTGCAAATTTCGCCGAATTCCGTTTAAAACTTCAGCAGATGCAAAAAAAAAAAAATCTTCCGTTGCAAAATCGGATTCAAAAAAAAAGAAACGGCAATTCTAAATTACGGGAAAAGCAAGCAAATTATTTTTTTTTTAGATTCCATGGTTTATTTAAACAGAGTGATCCTTAAATTTTGTTTCTGTGATGATATGGACTCTATTTTAATTACAAACATACATTTTTATTCAGATGTCTGAGTTACTGTTTTAATAAAAAAATCTATAATTAAAAAAGTTTTCAATGGATTTAGGCGAAATTCAGCAGATAAACGTATTTTAGTAAATTGCAACGTTATGACGTAAATTTGGTCATTTTGTCGAAAATTGGGCAGCATTTTTTTTTTTTTTACGTTTTCTCCTATAGTTAGGGTGAAGGAGGAAGACACTTCAGTGAGCTGCAGGTGGTGATTTATGGCAATGTGCCAAATGAAAAGAAGCCGTTCCATCAGGACATTCCAGAGGTTGAGTGTGCGTGGACGCGTGCTCCTGCTGTTTGAACTTAATCGGAATGTTTTCGGGAGGGGGAGAAATATCCGTTTCGGCTTTACAGCTTTCAGGCTCCTTTTTTTTCTTGGTAATAAATAAAAACCATAGTTGCTGCATTCACCATTGATCCATATTCGCATTTCTTGAATATAAACAGCAGACAATCGGAAACATGGTGTTGGGTGGTTCTTGATGTTCTTCATTTGTATCTGCTGAATTTTGTTCTGTGGGAATACGGAATGAGTTATACTGTGAATACACACAAAACTACATATTTTTGAGCTGAAAAATATGTCTACTTGTACACAGTAGCTAACGTGTGAACTCAGACGAAGACAATCGGACATATGGACGTCTGATTCCATAAAAAAATCAACCCATTTTATTATACACGACAGGTAAAAAAGAAAAAACATTACATGTTTTTAAACATTATAAAGGAAAGCGGATTTCTGAAACACCATGACTTGATGATATTAATTTCTGAAAGTTTTTTTTTTTTTCGATTTTAATTTCTGAAATCTTTTTTTTTTTTTTTTTATTTTCAATTACAATACACTGTAACATGATACCTGTGTGTTGTATCCCTTAGTTGTATGGCAGATTTTCAGTTGGCCGATATCCGCGATCGTAAGTGGTAGTTACATTGCTATTGTTGATGATGACAAGATAAATACTGGAGTAATGTAGAATGTTGCATAAAGTAAAAAAAAAAAATCGCCCCCCTTCGAACTTTTATGCGGTTATCATAGCTGATCAACCATTTCATTCCATGAACATCAGCACCTTTCAATCATTTGACCATTGGGGGTCTGACGGAATTCAGCAGTGCTTAAGCGCCTAGCGCAACGAGAACATGCTAATTATGGACAGTTCTATTCCCTTCCCCCTATCATCTCTAATAATTGAGAGCGCATACTGTAGTTTCAAATATTCTGTGTATGAGCTAGTTTTCACGCTGTTCGTTATGTTTTTATTTTAGAAATTACTAACCCTCTCGAACTGTAGGTTGCAGAAACGTTTATGCTTTGTTTTTTTCCATTTGTCCGTACGATAATTCACGTAAAAGGGGTTGGATTTTGGCGAAATTTTAGTATGCTGTTAGGTACAACCTAGGAACCTACCCTGTTGAAAATGGTCGAAATTAAATTCAAAGGCATAGATATAAGAGCAGTATTCATTCTCCAAGCTTGAAGCCCTACGTCCACTCTCCAGCTGGGTAAGTATGAAAGATTTGAGACTTGGAGGAGGGGACCCAGTACAAAGTTTTGCTTCCCTCAGGCACTAAGTGTTTGTTAACATTTCCTTTCCTCTGGTTTGGAGCCCAGCTGTAAGAGGTGATGCTTTGTAACAGTCTTTTAGCACAACACTCTGTCTACTGATTGGCATACAGGTCATAAAACAGTAACTTCACTAAGTGTTGTTTCCTTGTTTTGAATGAAGACTAAATCAATGCCAAAGCATTTGCAACCCAGGCTGCCTAAAGGACAAAGCTGGGGAGCAGGAAAGAACATAGCAGTAAGACCCCTTTTTCTTTAATTACTTAAAATCTGGCCTATAGTAATTGGTCACATGTGTAGCCCCTTACTCAGGGGAAATTCTCAATTTTTAGTTGTGTGGTTCCTGATCTTAGATATTTTTTTGGTTTCATTTACTGTTTCAGTTGATTTACCCATTTTTTCACCCCCCCCCATTAAATATGGGTAAGTGTACTTTTAGTGATCTTTGGCTAATAAATCCTAAATATGCTGGATGGATTAAAAAAGATGAAAGCAATTGCCATGTTGCAAAATGCATTTTTATCCATTAAAATAATAGATGTTTCGAATATGGGGGAATCCGCTTTAAGAAGCCACATGAAAGGAAAAAAACATAGTATGTTGACAGAAAGCTGTAAAAATGTTCCACTAACTGTTGATAAATTGCTATGTGTATCAAGTGATAAACAAGTACAGCCTATTGCATCCACATCTAATCCTCTGCATATTCCTCTTGAAAAAAATGCAACCATTAAAGCAGAAGCATTGTGGTGTTTAAAAGTGGTTAAATCCCATTACTCTTACAGGTCTTGTGCAGGTAATGATGTTTTATTCAGCCTAATGTTTTCTGACAGCAGAATTGCTGGAAACTTCAGCTGTGGCGAAAAAAAAATGTTCCTACATTTGTTGCTTTGGTTTGGCACCTCACTTTAAATCAGTGTTGGTTCAGGAAGTCAAAACTGAAAATGAAAATTTTGTGATTTTGTTTGACGAAAGTTTAAACAAGTTTAGTCAGTCAAAACAAATGGATATACATGTTCGTTTATGGGAAAAAGGAACAGTTTCAACCAGATATTTGTCATCAGTTTTTTTGGGTCATGCTAGTGCAGACATAACGATGGAAAAATTTCTTGAATGCATGGCGTGCCTCCCACTCTGTAACATTGTGCAGTTATCAATGGATGGACCCAATGTTAATTGGAAGTTTTTTGATATGCTGCAATCAACACTTAGTGCTGACTCAAATGTCCAACTCCTAAACACAGGGAGCTGTGGACTTCACATTGCAAACAATGCCTTTCGACATGGAGCCTCAGCAACAGGGTGGGAAATTCAAAAGTTGCTTTCATCATTATTTAGGCTTTTTAAAGATTCACCTGCAAGGAGGGAAGATTTTTCTAAAATAATTTTAGCCAGTAAGATGCCATTAAAATTCTGCCCACACAGGTGGCTAGAAAATACTCCTGCCTGCGAGCGAGCATTAGAAATTTGGGCAGACATTGAAAATTATTAATAATCTAAAGCAACTTATGGGAATTTACTAAGAAATTTTTTTCATTTATAGCAAATTTTCGGAGAAAACTCTTCTCCTTCTTCAGGCTCTCTTGTTGTTGTCACTTTTTGCTTGTCACTATCATGGTTACGGTTTACCTTGACGGTTACGGTTAACCTTGATGGTTTAGGTTATTTTTCAACAAATCTTGCCAGATGTTAGGCAGGGAAAATCCTTTGCAGTCATTGATGATGGAATTTTGATTTTTCTCAATCTCTATTCCTTCTTTCAGTTTTCTTTTTTGGAAATTGCTTTGGAAACTGATTACTTTTTAAGGGAATTCCAATCCATGCTGTGCCCAGTTTCTCTAACATGCCTATCTAATCCAGTCTTGTTGGAGCAATTTTTTATAGCTGCTTTATGCTCAGCTATACGAGTTTCTAGTCTGCGACCTGTTTCACCTATGTAAGATAGTCCACAACTACAATTTACTTCATAAACTACTCCTTGCATTTTTAAAATATCTTCTTCTCTTTGAACTATTTTAGGGAAAAAAATTTTTAACTTTGTTCTCTAAACTTGGAGCTAGCCTAATATTGTATTTTTTACTAATTCTCTTTAAAGCCTCAAATAAACCTTTGTGGATACGAAATTTTTCTAGTGAATTTTACTTCTTGCTTTTGTGGGTTCTTCGTACCATTAAAATTCAGAAGCTTCTCAATTTCTTCTTTAGGATAGTTATTTTCTGCAAGTATGACTTTAAGCTCTTCTTTATGGGCTTCTTTTTTATCTGCAGTAGAAACTATTTTATTAATTTTTCTAAAAACTGACTTGCTACATTTTTCTTAATAGAAACTGGATGATACGAATTGAAATCCAGTAGTCTTTTAGTATTCATTGGTTTTTTATACCAACTAGTGAGGAATTTTCATCTTCATAATAGATAGTAATATCTAAGAAGTTTATTCTTCTTTCTTTTTGAAGTTCAATAGTGAACTTAAGGGAATCATCTAATTCATTGAATGAGTCTAGAATTCTTTCTGGAACAATTTCTGAGCTATCTATTATAAATAAGATGTCATCCATGTATCTGCTATATAAGCAGAAGTATGTGGGTTGTACTAGTATCTTTTCTTCTAGTTTTCCCACATAATAGTTAGCTAAGAGTGGGGAGAGTGGGGAGCCCATAGCTAGCCCCGATTTTTGAATGAAAAAGTTTTCCCAAATTGAAAGTAGTTGTTCTGCAAAGAGAAAGTAAGCATTTCAAAAATTCCTACTAATATGTTTTTTTCCTTGTTGTGAAAAACTATTAGGTCTGCCAAGTCTTCCGCTATAAAGTCTATAAGTTGATCTATATTAATGTGAGTATACATAG
This sequence comes from Macrothele yani, assembly GCA_039090855.1. Lineage (NCBI taxonomy): Eukaryota > Metazoa > Arthropoda > Arachnida > Araneae > Macrothelidae > Macrothele > Macrothele yani. The sequence continues at coordinate 50,888,961 of CM077004.1, forward strand.
ACACTATATCTAAACTACCCATAATAGGAGAATCTAATTTAGGAAGAAGTTCTAGTTTTTCTTTTAGCTGCATTGAGTTTTTAATCAAGTTAGGTGGCTCTTTTAAAAGCTTCTGAAGGTGTGACTTTAAAAAATAGTTTAGATTTGAAAGAATAGAGTTTTTTGAGTCTATTATTGGTCTAATTGGTTGGTGTTCTTTATGCAGTTTGACTATTCCATATATTTGAGGTAATCTGAACTGTAATTTTGAGAATTGTTTATAGTTTTCTGGAAGCTGGTTTTTCTTTTTTTTTGAAGTGTAATAAGCTTAGAGACTTTTTAATCAAATCTGGTAGTGGGTTTTCTTTCACTTCTTCATACATAGGTTTTTTTAGTTCTTCTTCCATCTTTTCTAGATAATCTTTCTTATCCATAATAGTAATCAACTTACTTTTGTCTGTTTTCACAGCAACTATACTTTCATTTTTTCTGAAATCTTTAAGAGCTTTTAATTGACTATTATCAAAATTTTTTTGAGGTTTCCTTACTTGCTTCTGGAATTTTGTAAGGCTATTGTAGTAATCTTTTCTGAGGAGGTCTGCTTTAATTTGGTCCTCTTTTCTAAAGTGCTGCAGATGCTTTCCAATTCAATTACCAATTTTTCTGGATTTATTTTTTCTTTGGATAGATTGAAATTACTTCCTTTATTTATCACTTGTAATAATTCTTGGCTAACTCCAGTAGCAGTGTTGTCCTTCACATGACTAAGAACTGCAGTTTTTTTGTTTTTACTTGAATAGTTTTTCTTCAAAAATTTTTCTTCTTTAAGGTTCAGCTTTTTAACAAATTTCTTATTTTTGTTGCTTACTCCAATTTTTAGCCAGTCATCCAATTCTGCTTTTACTGTATCCCTTAAGATTCCAGAAATTTTCGTTTCATTTTCTACTTTTACTTTTTTATAATAAGCAACATTTTTATATTTTGCTTCAATACTTCTTTTTAACGTTTTTTGCTCTATTTTTCTTATGAAGTTGGCTGAAAGTAAATCTTTAAATGGTTTTCTAAGTCTAAATGAATTTGGAATAAAGTTATTTACCTTGCAATTTTTCAGGAACTTGATTTGAGCTATGGATCTTTCCATCTTCAATGTAGCTTGTTGAACTTTCTTTATTGTTTGCCAAGTATCTGACCCATACTCTGTTCTAATTCTTTGAATAAAGCTCATATTGAGAAATGGCTTCCTAGTTTAATTGAATTAATAATCTAAAGCAACTTATGGGAATTTACTAGGAAATTTTTTCATTTATAGCAAATTTTCGGAGAAAACTCTTCTCCTTCTTCAGGCTCTCTTGTTGTTGTAGACAACAACAAGAGAGCCTGAAGAAGGCTCTCTTGTTGTAGACAACAACAAGAGAGCCTGTTTAGATCCTCGGTTGATGTCACAAGTGATAAATAAAGGAAGTAATTTCAATCTATCCAAAGAAAAAATAAATCCAGAAAAATTGGTAATTGAATTGGAAAGCATCTGCAGCACTTTAGAAAAAGAGGACCAAATTAAAGCAGACCTCCTCAGAAAAGATTACTACAATAGCCTTACAAAATTCCAGAAGCAAGTAAGGAAACCTCAAAAAAATTTTGATAATAGTCAATTAAAAGCTCTTAAAGATTTCAGAAAAAATGAAAGTATAGTTGCTGTGAAAACAGACAAAAGTAAGTTGATTACTATTATGGATAAGAAAGATTATCTAGAAAAGATGGAAGAAGAACTAAAAACCTATGTATGAAGAAGTAAAAGAAAACCCACTACCAGATTTGATTAAAAAGTCTCTAAGCTTATTACACTTCAAAAAAAAAAAAAAAGAAAACCAGCTTCCAGAAAACTATAAACAATTCTCAAAATTACAGTTCAGATTACCTCAAATATATGGAATAGTCAAACTGCATAAAAGAACACCAACCAATTAGACCAATAATAGACTCAAAAAACTCTATTCTTTCAAATCTAAACTATTTTTTAAAGTCACACCTTCAGAAACTTTTAAAAGAGCCACCTAACTTGATTAAAAACTCAATGCAGCTAAAAGAAAAACTAGAACTTCTTCCTAAATTAGATTCTCCTATTATGGGTAGTTTAGATATAGTGTCTATGTATACTCACATTAATATAGATCAACTTATAGACTTTATAGCGGAAGACTTGGCAGACCTAATAGTTTTTCACAACAAGGAAAACATATTAGTAGGAATTTTTGAAATGCTTACTTTCTCTTTGCAGAACAACTACTTTCAATTTGGGAAAACTTTTTTCATTCAAAAAATCGGGGCTAGCTATGGGCTCCCACCTCTCCCCACTCTTAGCTAACTATTATGTGGGAAAACTAGAAGAAAAGATACTAGTACAACCCACATACTTCTGCTTATATAGCAGATACATGGATGACATCTTATTTATAATAGATAGCTCAGAAATTGTTCCAGAAAGAATTCTAGACTCATTCAATGAATTAGATGATTCCCTTAAGTTCACTATTGAACTTCAAAAAGAAAGAAGAATAAACTTCTTAGATATTACTATCTATTATGAAGATGAAAAATTCCTCACTAGTTGGTATAAAAAACCAATGAATACTAAAAGACTACTGGATTTCAATTCGTATCATCCAGTTTCTATTAAGAAAATGTAGCAAGTCAGTTTTTAGAAAAAAATAATAAAATAGTTTCTACTGCAGATAAAAAAGAAGCCCATAAAGAAGAGCTTAAAGTCATACTTGCAGAAAATAACTATCCTAAAGAAGAAATTGAGAAGCTTCTGAATTTTAATGGTACGAAGAACCCACAAAAGCAAGAAGTAAAATTCACTAGAAAAATTTCGTATCACAAAGGTTTATTTGAGGCTTTAAAGAGAATTAGTAAAAATACAATATTAGGCTAGCTCCAAGTTTAGAGAACAAAGTTAAAAAATTTTTCCCTAAAATAGTTCAAAGAGAAGAAGATATTTTAAAAATGCAAGGAGTAGTTTATGAAGTAAATTGTAGTTGTGGACTATCTTACATAGGTGAAACAGGTCGCAGACTAGAAACTCGTATAGCTGAGCATAAAGCAGCTATAAAAATTGCTCCAACAAGACTGGATTAGATAGGCATGTTAGAGAAACTGGGCACAGCATGGATTGGAATTCTTAAAGTAATCAGTTTCCAAAGCAATTTCCAAAAAGAAAACTGAAAGAAGGAATAGAGATTGAGAAAAATCAAAATTCCATCATCAATGACTGCAAAGGATTTTCCCTGCCTAACATCTGGCAAGATTTGTTGAAAAATAACCTAAACCGTCAAGGTTAACCGTAACACGTCAAGGTAAACCGTAACCATGATAGTGACAAGCAAAAAGTGACAACAACAAGAGAGCCTGAAGAAGGAGAAGAGTTTTCTCCGAAAATTTGCTATAAATGAAAAATTTCCTAGTAAATTCCCATAAGTTGCTTTAGATTATTAATTCAATTAAACTAGGAAGCCATTTCTCAATATGAGCTTTATTGAAAATTATGTTAACCAAGTTGAAAAGAAGTGCATCAAGAATCCCCACACTGTATCATTTGATGCTATCAAAACTTTCACTAAAGATCCTTTTGTTTTGGCTAAACTGCATTTCTTCAATTCAGTTTCAAAACAGCTGGTACCATTTCTCAAGGCATATCAGTCAGATAAGCCAATGATGCCTTTTATGGCCACAGATCTTGAAAAGATGCTAAGAAATATGATGAATCGCTTTGTTAAAAGAACCGTAATGGCAGAAGCTAACTCTGCCTTAAAGCTGTTACAAGTAGACCTTACAGATGCATCTCAGTGTTGTCACTATAAAGAAATTGATGTTGGGTTTCAAACAGAGAAGGTATTGAAAGAATTAAGTGCTAAGAACATTAGTGAACGCAAACTTATGGAGTTTAGAATGGAATGCCGAATATTTTTGCAAAAGCTAGTTGTGAAGCTATTGGAAAAAAATCCACTTAAGTACTCCCTTGTTCGCCACATGAAGTGTTTAGATCCTCGGTTGATGTCAAAAAATAGTGAGACTTGTATTAAGAATCTAACATCCATTCTCACACTTCTTGTTGATGCTCATAGAATACAACCAGAATTATGTGATGGTGTAATATGGCAGTTTAAGGAATTTGTGACCAGTGTTGCAGCAGTAAAATCTTCATTCATAAACTTGGATCCAGAAGATAAACAACAAAGAGTAGACACATTATTGTATGAGTACATGTCTTCTACTAAAGCTTTTAGTGAACTGTGGAAAGTTGTGAAACTTCTTTTACTGTTGTCACATGGGCAAGCTTCTGTTGAGAGGGGTTTTTCAGTCAATAAGGAGCTCATTGTAGAAAACATGAGAGAGGAGTCAATTGTAGCACAGATAATTATTTATGATCATATATCCTATGTAGGTGGTGTTGATAAGGTAAATATCTCAAAATCCCTTCTGTTATCAGTTGGAGCTGCAAGGCAAAAATACATACATTATTTGGATGATAAGTCCAAAGAAAAGGAAAAAGCAGCCATATGTGGAAAAAGGAAAGCTATTTTAGATGAAATTGATAGCATAGAAAAGAAAAGAAACTCATTGAAGGAGAAGTCAAAGAATTACTTAACTCTGCTGATGATTTAGCTTTAAAAGCTGAAACTACAAATAACATTACATACATTGTAAAATCTAATAACTTTAGAAAAACTGCTCATGAGAAAAGAGCAGTACTTAAAAAATGGATATGGAACTTGAAACCAAAGTCAGCAATCTTAAATCTGTATAACCATCCATTGATACTCCATATTTGTGGTATCTTCCAAGCATATAGAGAATTAATACTAAAACATAAAATTTTTATATTTGTACAATTTACAATAGAAAATGAACTTTTTTTTTTTCTTTGAAGCATGTTGAACTTCAAACCAGTTTTGATCTTATATCTTCATAATTATTTAGTGTTTTTCATATGAAGTTCATGTAAATAGACTAATGAACTCTTCTGTTCCAAAAACTTATAACTTTCTGCAACTAACTTCCACAATTGGGCTTCTTATTGGACTAAAGCTTTGGTAAGTAATATAAAACCTTATATATACTTGTACAGTAAATACTCATGGGCTCCTAAAACATATTTTTGCTGTACATTTTACTATGAATTTGTGGCCAAAACAATTCAATCAATTGTCCTTAATGCATTGATCAGATTTTGGTTTATATAACTGACAAACTTCAATTTTTTTAAAAGCTTTTAAAAACTTAATTCATATAATTGTCTTATGTTTTGGGAGTTGAACCAAAAGTGGTTATTCTGATTCTGGTTATGATTGAAGCTTAACTGGAGGTAGAGATTCCTTATGCTCATCATTTTTCATTTATATAAAATACTTAAGAATATCCTAATTTATACCAATAAAAAACTGAAATTGTTTTATGTTTAAGGTTTTTATAAATAGTTTAGCTAGTTCCACATTTTGGGGTAGCACTTCATAAATTTAGTTTAGCAGTGATTTTGATTTAAAAAATAAAAGTAAATTGAGGCAATCTTGTTTGATATGAAAAATAATTTTTGGAAAGTAATATGAGGCAAGTGTACTGGTAGACATAAAGGTGGTTAGATTCTTTTGGGTTGGGTGGTGGGCCAGGACTTTCTGACTTCTATGATGAAACTTATTTGAAATTTGTTGCCATGTTCCTAAAATTACACTTTCTGTTTTAAACTCTATTGGTTCACCTTTCTATGATCGTCCACTCCCGAATCATTTCTTGAGGTGCATAGTGATTCCGTGGCTTATGCTTTTTGATTTAACATAACTGTACTACAATTGGATGAAATTTTCCTCAAGTCTGGAACATATTCTGTCTAGTAATTAAGATTTTCATTGCCTTCAAAAGTCACATCCCAATATGCATCCACCAGTGGCAGTCATTGGGAATGTTAAAAAGAAAAAAAAAAATCATTCCCATGTATGGAAACACTTTTTATCAGAGCTAGAATCCACCTGTGGGCATAACAGGCACATGCGCCATTTCAAAAAAAAAAAGGGGGGGGGTGAGTAAGTAGATAAGTGCTTTGCTTTGTCTCATGTTTCTTGTTTTCAGACATTACACTTTTTTCTCTTATGGATTTGCAACTCCACGTTTTGTCTTACATTGGCCCGAACTTTTCAGTGATCCACACAGCAGTACTTCAGAACTGCTGTTTGTGATGTACTCTGACAGGCAAGCACCCCATCTCCCCCTTATGGGTCCTCCATGTTTTACCACCGTGTGTTTTTTGGAGGAAATAAATCTCAGAGATTTTTTTACCAGTCCTCTGTTAGACGTGCGCCCTCCCCATTCTTAAATTCTGAATCTGCCCTCACTTTATTTTATAATAATTTCAGTTGTTATCAATAATAGTCTGATTACATGGAAGATAGTGCAGAATAGTGATGCAGCTAAAATGACTGATTGAATTAATCATTTTCTGATTGAGGGAACGGATTTTCTGAATAGCCTTGTGGTAATTGCATCATGATTCAATTTAGCATTATTGGGTATTTCGCCAATTAAAAACATTAAAAAGAAATGTAATGGGTAAAAAGCACACTCATCCATTTGCATCTTTCATCATTTTTATTACTTAAAACTGAAATTGCTTTTAAAAACTAATTTGAGCATGATACTGTAAAGCGTACTAATCATCCTGGAATTTTTTCTATATGGCCTGGAAAAGGCCTGGAAAGTCCTTGAATTTTTTCCCCCAAAAAGAGTACGAACCCTGTCTGACTGATGTATGTGTTGTAAGAGGAATATCAGGGGGAAAACAGATGGACTCACATTGGTGTGATGTGATTTCTAATGCAGGTACAACATCTGAGTTGCATTTTTGTGTAGAAGCCAGTTAACATGCATATGAGCAATGTGTGTGTCATATAGCAGAGGAACGATTTCCATGACAGGTGTTACATTTCCAAACAGCTGGTCACAAAACAAAGGGAAAGCCTTAAGTGGGATAGATTTGTGGTATAAAATTAACCATTAGTTAAATAGAGATATTGATTTATTTGAGGTAGAAAATCTTGGAATATAACAAGAGAGATGGCAAAAGTTTGTGGGTAATTTTAATTTGCTTTCATAATCTGTACTTTTGTTTAGTGCTTCCCCTACTTAAATGTCTACTGTTGGGTACAGTTGATATGTTAATGAATGAAAATTTTACCCCATCTTGAAGTTAGTTATGGTTACAACCCAGGGCAATTGCTGAGTCTGCCCCACCACACTTATAGAGAGACAAAAATTTGAATTTCCTGGATTTCTTATGCTGGCTACCAATGCATACCTATTTTATTATTATTATTTTTTTACTTTTAGGCATGTAAAATAATCCAAGCAACTCTCTTGGAACTCTTGGTGGTTGTATTTTTATTTGACGGAATTGATAGTAGTAATAAGGTTTAATTTTTGCAATGTATCTGGTTATAAGGTTAAATGTGTTCATCCATTCTTGAGAAAGGACCCAACCGATATTAGCATTGATTCCACTTCTCATTAACTTCTGAATTTCTAAACCTTCTTATATCTTCTTTTAGGCAGCCCAGTGTTCTACAAAGACATTAGAAATTAGAAGGAAGTGTGGAAACTCTCTGAGAAGAGCTTTTGAAGGCTCATCAGCAATCACATGGGTTGGTCCTATCCTTAAGATATGAAGACAGTTAAACATAATAAACTGAGGATAGTACAGAATTAATCCCAAAAATTTATTAAGATTTTAGGATGTCTTCTCTGTAGGTAAAAATATTATTTAAGTATATATGCTATTCTCGATACGGTGAGATAAAAACATGTTAAAATGTATTAAGACGTTTAAGTTCCATTTAGTAATAATGGCTTAACAGTTAAAACTTTTTCCGTGTTATAAAATGTAAAACAAACTTTTTCAGTTAAAACTTTTTCTATGTAACAACATAGAAAAAGTTTTAACTGTTAAGCCATTATTACAAAATAGAACTTAATAAACGTCTTAATCCTTTTAAGTATGTTGAACAAATTTCATATTAGGGAAATTTCTTCTGCTTATTCTTTCTTTTTACCCATGTTTTGTGGGTATTGACTCCTTCTGAAGTATTTTTAGTAGCTTTGCTTTGATTTCTGACTTCATTCCCCCTCCCCCTTTTTTTTATAGACTGGTCAGTTTCAAATGGTCGATACAGGGAATTCTGATCAGTATGCATTGTTTATACACCAAGTAGAAACTGGTGGTGCAGATGTAACAACTTTTGCAACATCATCATCTTGTCAGGCACTTGCATTTGGTGATTCAGCAGGTAATTTTTTTTATATTGTACTATAAGAATGTGGTTTATGTAACATTACTTTTTTATATTTGTGTTTTCTCTTCCTTTTGCATAAAACAATGTTTTTTTAAAATCTAGGAATTGGTTGTTTCAACATCACTGTTTTACATGTTGGTTTTATAAAACAGCTTTTTATTTACGCTTTCCAACCATAGGTTGAAGAAGCGTATATGCTCCAGCTTTGTCCGTCCGTCTGTCCGCACGATAACTCACATGAAAATGGTTCGATTTCAACGAAATTTTAGTATGTGGTAGGGGACCACCTGGGGACGAACCGTATTGAAAATGGGCGAAATAGGGTCAAAGGTCAGGACATAGGAGCGGGATCCATTCCATTGCTCTTATGCATCATAACTTGCGTAAAAATCGTTCGATTTCGATGGAATTTTAGTATGTTGTAGGGAACCACCTGGGGATGATCCCTATTAAAAATAAATGAAATGGGGTCAAAGGTCAGGACATAGGAGCGAGATCCATTCCATTGCCTTTATGCATCATAACTTGCGTAAAAATGGTTCGATTTCAATGAAATTTTAGTATGCGGTGAGGAACCACCTGGGAACGAACCGTGTTGAAAATGGGTGGAATGAGGTCAAAGGTCAGGACATAAAAGCGAGATCCATTTCATTGCCTTTTATGCGTCATAACATGCGTAAATATGGTTCGATTTCGATGAAATTTTAGTATGTGGTAGGGAACCACCTAGGCACGAACCCTATTGAAAATGGGCAAAATGGGGCCAAAGGTCAGGCAGGACATAAGAGCGGGATCCATTCCATTGCTCTTATGTGTCATAACTTGCGTAAAAATGGTTCGATTTCGATGAAATTTTAGTATTTGGTAAGGAACCACCTGGGGACGAACCCTATTGGAAATGGGTTCAAAGGTCAGGGCATAAAAGTGGAATCCATTCCATTGCCTTTATGCGTCATAACATGCGTAAATATGGTTCGATTTCGATGAAATTTTAGTATGTGGTAAGGAGCCACTGGGGACGAACCCTATTGAAAATGGGCGAAATGGGGTCAAAGGTGAGGGCATAAAAGCAGGATCCATTCCTTTGCCTTTATGCGTCATAACATGCGTAATTATGGTTCGATTTCGATGAAATTTTAGTATGTGGTAGGGAACCACCTGGGCACGAACCCTATTGAAAATGAGTGAAATGGGGTCAAAGGTCAGGACACGAGTGGGATCCATTCCATTGCCCTTGTGCATCATAACTTACCTAAAAATGTTTCAATTGCGACAAAACGTTATCATGTTGCTCCGGAGGTATAGTGAACCAGTTCTTTTGAATATCAACGAAATGGGGTCAAAGGTCATTGCACAAAAGCAAGATTTACTCCACAGCCATTATTCTCATAACTTCCGTAAAACTGCTTCTATTGCGACAAAACTTTAGTATGTTATTCTTGAGGTATACTGAACCGGTTCTCTTGAATATCATCGAAATTGGGTCAAAGGTCAGGACACAGGAGCGAGATTTATTCCACAGCCATTCTCCTCATAACTAGAGTAATAATTTCTAGTATGTTGGAAAGCGTATCATAATAAATGCATTGCATGATTTTACTAACTTGTTAAATTCTGGCAGTTGTTAGTTTCAAATGATTACAGGGTGCTGTATTTTTCTATTTCGCTTCATGACTGTAAATATCACAATATTATTGAAACTTTGTGTGTATTGTTCAAGACATTAAATTGAGCATCTTGTCCAATGCTGACAATAGGCAGTACAAGAAAGTAGACTCCTGAAAGCAAAGATTTGAACACAATAATTCAAAAATTCATGGTATATCTATATATATATATTTAAAACACAAAACCGTTTCTTTCTGCAATCTGCCAGCACCACCCACTGGAGCAATTTTCATGATTTTTTTAAAACTGAAAGCTGCTGACCCACAGATTTGTCTTTGCTAATTTTTATTGTCATAAGTAATTTTTTTTTTTTACGTTACCATGGCATTTTCTTTGTACAATCCACCGTAAGCAGAACAATACCCAGGAAATCGGGAACTACTAGAAAGCGTTCTGAGTCGGAAGTACAGCCACAAATATTAAAAAAAAAAATGATATAGTCAATGTCCACCGGAAAGAAGTAAGCTTCCCTGGTATGCAAATCAGTTCTGTAGTTTTCAAGAATCAGTTCAGTAGTTTTCAAGATTAGTAAAAAAAAAAATTCCGTATGTTATTGTGAACGACTTTCTTTCACTTTGGGTGTGATCAAGTTGTATGTAAACAAGGCGGAACGATACACGGGAAATCAGGAACTACTTGAAAGTGATCTGATTCGGTAGTACAGCCAAAAATAATAAACAATAAACGAAACAGCCTAGGTCCACTGGAAAGCAATAAGCTTCCCCACGGTGAAAGAATTATCCAAATTGGTTGAGTAGTTTTCGAGATTACCTCAAACACACAGTTTCTCTCTTTAAATATTATTAGTATTACCGTGTTTCCCCGAAAATAAGACCGGGTCTTATATTAATTTTTGCTCCAAAAGACGCATTAGAGCTTATTTTCAGGGGATGTCTTATTTTTTCATGTACTACCAACTTTTTTTCTTTCTTTTTTTCATCTACATTTGCTCATGTACAAAAATCTACATTTATTCAAATACAGTCATGTCATCTTCTTCTGGAACATCGTCATAACTCTCCAAACCCCGAATTCCGGCCTGAATTTCTTGCGACTCCATTTCCTGTAGAACCATTAACCCCAATCTCTTATGTCCAGCAATAAAGCTCTCCTTAAATGAACACTTCTTGTCCATGTAGCCTGCTCGTAGTGCATTGGCAACACAGCTGTCGGTGATTTTATCCCATGAATTCTTTACCTAAGTCACGACTTCTTGCAGGCTAGACTGCACAAAGTTTCCATGCTGATTTCTTTCCATTCTATTTTCAATGTAGTCATTGATTTCCATGTGCAAATGATCCTTGAATGGCTTGTTTATTGCAACATCAAGAGTCTGGAGATAGGCAGTCATTCCTGCGGGAATCATTATTTGATCTATTCTTCTCTCTGCAAGGAAGTTCTTCATGTCTTTAACGCGGTGAGTGCTGGCTGAATCCCAGACTAGCAAACCTCTTTGGCCACCTCGCAAAACAAGTGGCAGCATTAAATCGACCCATTTCCTTATAACTTCTTGTGTACACCAGGCTTTTTCAGTTTCAAGAACATAAATGCCTGAAACACGTTCAATCTTATCTTTCTTGCCCTTAGTGGTGATTAGAGGTGGGGCTTTCTTTCCATCCAGACGAATTGTCAAAACACAGGTAACACGTGCACTTTCGTAACCAGTAGAGGGAATGTAGATTGACGAGGCACCCCTCTGATCAGTTGTCGTTTGAGATCCTTGGCCCATAAACACTACAGTTTCATCCATAGCAATCATGTTAGAGAGTTGGTATTTAGAAAAGTCGATGCCATCAACAAAGGACTTGAATGAAAGTGCACGTTTAATAACTTCAGTATCTTCCAGCTTGAACAGTGTTGTCGATCTTCTTAGAGACGGTTCATATCGCCGAAAGAAGCCATCCAGCCAGTGTTGTGATGCTTTGAATTCTTCTGGGGATATTTCTAACTGTGGTGCCATTGCAAGGGCAAATGCTTGAATATCAGCCCTGCACACAACCAAAGCCTTGGCTCTCCTGTCAGCAATCCATTCACAGATGATGTCTTCCAGCTCAGGAAATAATGGTTGCCGAACTGATCCACACTTGACCTTCTTAGCATTTCCCTCATCCACCTATTGACAGAGGTTATCGTACTCTGCTCGCCATTTTCCGACCATTCGGAGATCCAACTTCTTCTCTTTGCAGAAAGCCGTAAGATTCTTGCCCCAGGAATCCTCCACGATTCCTTTTTTGTACTCGACGGAATATCTTTCTTTTTGCACTCATCTTGTCTGGGGGTCAAATTTTTTTCATTTAGATCTACCATTAAATCAAGTGTTAATTGTTAATCGACACAGGAGTGGCAGCAAAAAGGATGACAGTTAAGAATGTACATTCTGCCCCAAAATATTAACTCTGATTTTTAAAGAATTCTTTCAGTTACCATTGCCAGCACAATAACTTGGACAGGGACGAACCCCCTTTCATAATCCATTGAAGGCAGTTAGAACACTTCTTACTTTTTCTTTGAGCTCGCATGTGTTCCCCCCTCCCCATTTCTAAAAGCACACACTGCCTGTTAATGAATAACTTTTCTGCCAAAGATAACGTTCACTGGTAAAGTTTCCCATGTCAGATTCCCTTTTCTGCATGCTCCATAATTACAAAAACCTTATCCTCTGCTGAGTTCAAAGTCAATCGGCTTTCTTTCTTACTCTGGATATTCAAGGCATATTAAACTCATGAACAGGGTTATTCTCTAGTGATTTTGGCACTCGCTTCAGTTTTTTTTTAACAGAAATATATTTTTTTTAACAGAAGATAGGCTGGCTGACTACGTTATTACGTATTGTAACTGGGGCTTATTTTCGGGGTAGGGCTTATATTACGAGCATCCGGAAAAATCATGCTAGGGCTTATTTTCCGGTTAGGTCTTACTTTCGGGGAAATACGGTAGTATAGATAAACAAAATAGCACATGTCCACTGGAAAGAAGTAAGCTTTGCAACAGTGAAAAAATTATTTTATTCTGTTCAGTAGTTTTTGAGATTAGCAAAAAAAATCTGTATATTACTGTGAACTACTTTCTTTCATGTTGGGTGTATCAAAGCAGAACGATACATAGGAAACTGGGAACTACTTCAAAGCGATCTGATTTGGTAGTACAGCCAAAAATAAAAAATAAATAAAAATAGCCTATGTCCACTGGAAAGAAATAAGCTGCCCAATGGTGAAAGAATTATCCAAATCAACCCGTTCAGTAGTTTTCGAGATTACTTCAAACACACAAAGTTTCTTTCTTTATATATAGATTATATAAAGGTACCAAAAAAAAAAAATCGTTAAAACCAAACTGGCAAAATAAAACACATTTTAAGCCCCATTTTGTAGTTATATAGACTATCATTTCGGGTCACTGAAAGAAAGCCTCAATACTCCAATGCAAGCCTGTCAATGATGGGTAAGCACATGTTTATACAATAATGAGGAATGTCATCGTTAAATTCATATACGAGTAATTGGAAAAATGAATGGGAATATTACGAAAATTTTGTTGTTGGTGACCCATCTTTATGACTGCCCATTAATAATTCATCCGTTTATTATAATTATGCATTTTATTGCGATTCGTGTTATATGACAAGAAAAAATTTCAGTCACAGCTTTTTCAACCGTGCATGGTACGGGTTACGGACTAGTATACTTTTAATGAAACTTTTTACAGAAATTGTGCAGAACTTGAAATTTTGCATTTTCTTTTGTGGAATAAATACAGGCAGTACCAGGAATGAAATAAGACATTGTCATTCAAGCACAGCTTATGAATTATACGGGGTGATTCATAAAGAAGTATACAGTTTCCAGATGCTGTAAAACAGTAACAGTTGAAGACATGGACCACAACTGTGAACTGTTAGGTAGATGTACTCATAAAGTTTGTGTCCCGCTACTGAGGGAAGTGGCGCAGGCGATAGCGTGCATGTCACGTGACTAGTCAGTCAAAATGGCAGCATCTGCAGTGGAGAAGGCATTTTTGTTCTTGAATTGAGCAAAACGGAATCTGTAACTGTTGTGCAACGACATTTTCGAACACATTTCCACTTAGTAGTTCTAATTCTGACTATTATATAGCTCTAATTATTCTACTATTCTCTTTTACGTGCGATATTTCAAAGTAACTTGTACAAAAATCTAGCGCATAATGCTTACCTTGGCATTCCTTTCTAGCGACGGGAACATTTCACGCACGTGTTTTCCGGTCTTTGTTGATGTTATTGTCCTAGAGTCCGTTGTATGCGATGACTGGCTTTACTTCTCACACTTTTCGCTGGGTATACTCATTGGGTCTTTGTCTTAGGATTCAAACACATCAATTTTTACCGTTCTTTATACTCGAAATTTTCGCCCATACTCTGGGCATCTTCAGGAGCGTGGCGACTTTACCACCGATGTTCCTGGTTAACTTCGCGCTAATGGAGTCCGATACTCCTTGTTGCCATTCGTCGGAAATACTTTCCTGGATATATTTCGTTATCAAGCCCGGCTGGCGCCATCTATGTTTCGTTAAAAACTTTTTTTTCTTCTCCTATCCTGGTTTTCTTGTCTTTTTTGCCGGTTTTTCTTTTGTTGTTGTTTTTCTTGTCTTATTAGTTCTTTCCACAGGCCCGATAATGTGCTAGGGTCGTTCTGGTTACATACCCTTGCTTTATTTTTGTAGATTAATATTGCTTCTTCCCTCCTCATTTGCCTTTTCGATTTTTTATTCTTTTTTAGCATTTTAATTTCATCGAACTTTGGGAATGTCCGGTTTTCCATGCAGAATTGCACTAAAGCAGTTTTGGCTTCTTTTTTTTGCCAGTTAGATATGTGTTGTTTAAGTCTTTTTTTAATCTGTTTTTCGTACTTCCAATGTACGATATTGGGGGTATGTGTGCAATTGGAATTTCGTAGGTTCCTGATTCTTCTAGCATTTTTTCCTCTGTTTTTTTGTTGACAGTCATACTTTTCACGGTTTGCACTGAGCTTCCTAGTTGTAAGTCGTATTTAGCACAGTGCCTATTAATTTCTTTACTCACTCCTTCCAAGTATGGGAAAGCTCCAATGTATTTCAATTTTTTATTCCTCATCTTCCTTTGGTTGTGCACTTCTTGGCCTTCTTTACTCTGAGTCATATGCTTTTTACTCTCATGTATCCATTTATTAATTAGCTTGCTCAGGTACCCATACTCTTGTGATATTTTCGAGATAAACTCTAGCTCTTGATTTTTTAGCCTGTTGTTAGATGTGTGTGTGTACGCTCGCCATATCAAGTTTACTATGCTGTTTTTTTTATGTATCCCTTGATGGTGCGACGAGTATGGTATCAGTTTAGGTATGTAAGTTGCTTTTCTGAACACAGAGTATTCAAAACTATTTTTGTTTTTCTTTAGTTGAATGTCCAGGAAGGATAGGTGATTATCCTCTTCAAACTCAATAGTTAGCTCTATGGTGTTACAGATTTTGCTAAACTGCTTAAAATGCTAAAAAAGAATAAAAAATCAGAAAGGCAAATGAGGAGGGAAGAAGCAATATTAATCTACAAAAATAAAGCAAGATTATGTAACCAGAATGACCCTAGCACATTATCGGGCCTGTGGAAAGAACTAATAAGACAAGAAAAACAACAACAAAAGAAAAACCGGCAAAAAAGACAAGAAAACCAGGATAGGAGAAGAAAATTAAAAAAAAAAAAAAAAAAAAGTGTTTTTAATGAAACATAGATGGCGCCAGCCGGGCTTGATAACGAAATATATCCAGGAAAGTATTTCCGACGAATGGCAACAAGGAGTATCGGACTCCATTAGCGCGAAGTTAACCAGGAACATCGGTGGTAAAGTCGCCACGCTCCTGAAGATGCCCAGAGTATGGGCGAAAATTTCGAGTATAAAGAACGGTAAAAATTGATGTGTTTGAATCCTAAGGCAAAGATCCAATGAGTATACCCAGTGAAAAGTGTGAGAAGTAAAGCCAGTCATCACATACAACGGACTTTAGGACAATAACATCAACAAAGACCGGAAAACACGTGCGTGAAATGTTCCCGTCGCTAGAAAGGAATGCCAAGGTAAGCATTATCCGCTAGATTTTTATACAAGTTATTTTCGATCACAATTCGGAAAAGAACCTCCAACCAAAAAATCTATTACATATTTACAGTGCAACATGTGCGAGATTCCCCTAAAGTAAATGTGTTCTGTGCTGTGTCCAAAAAGAAAGTGTACGGCCCCTTCTTTTTCGCGAGAAAACTGTCACGGGAGGCTCTTTTCTGGATATGTTAAGTCTTTGGTTGATGTCACAGTTGCAGGACGACAGGGACAACTTTATTCTCCAATTGGATGGTGCACCACCGCACTGGTTAGGTGACGTGCGAGATTATCTCGATGAACATCTTCCTCACCGCGAGATTATCTCGATGAACATCTTCCTCACCGATGGATTGGATGAGCCGCGGACTACAACATGCTACTGACCCAATGGCCACCCAGAAGTCCTGACTTAACACCTTGTGACTTTTTCCTGTGGGGGTACGTAAAGGACAAGGTATTCACCCCTCCCCTTCCTGTTGATCAAGCGGAGCTGAAACAGCGTATTACAGTCACTATCACTGCACTTGATTCAGATATCTTACCTCACGTTTGGGCGGAAATGGATTACCAGCTTGATGTGTGTTGTGTGACTAAGGGTGCACACATAGAACATCTGTGACTGTCTCTAAAAAAATGTGAAACATTCCCCTACAATTCTGTTACAGGTAACATAAAATATCTTACATTGTTCTTGTTTTTTAGTGTGTTGAAACTGTATACTTCTTTATGAATCACCCTGTATTATAAATTGCATTGGGGTGGATTCATAGTGTAAGATTTTTACTGAACTGTGGATGCTTAGATGTTTTTCAGGTGTTTTTGATCAATCACAGCATTTTATTTTTCCTATCCTATGCAATGATATTCTGGCATTCCCCATCCTCCACTGTTGACGTGATCCCATCCCATTTCATTTCTAATCTTCCAAAACAGAACAACAATATGCATGTTTAATTTCAGTTCGTTTCATTTCTTTTCCATTTTGACTTCTAGTTT
This sequence comes from Macrothele yani, assembly GCA_039090855.1. Lineage (NCBI taxonomy): Eukaryota > Metazoa > Arthropoda > Arachnida > Araneae > Macrothelidae > Macrothele > Macrothele yani. Next base: position 50,906,043 of record CM077004.1, read on the forward strand.
TATCGCTCCAGGTTTTTTCACCTTACCACATGTTTGCCATATCACATTAACAGTGCATCATACCAAAACATATTGCAGGTGATGTTAGGAGTTAGTATTTATCTAAATGCTGATATTCTTACATTCTAACTCTAAATGGGGACACATTAATCTTATTTAACTCTATGCATCTTAATTAGTTTAAAATGCATAATATCTATATACGTGGCAGTGGTATATTCAACAGCAGCATATTCTTAACTAGAATCCAGTCTTTTTTCTGGAGCCATAGATGCATACTTATCAATAAATAAGATCTTCAGCTCAAATAAAGTTTGTTCTGCATCTTTTCTACCCTCCTCCCTTTCCCCCCATCACAGTCTCTATGTTATGTTTGCATAATTGTTTCATTACTCTTTAAAAACCTGTCATACTCTGAGAATGTGAATATGATTACTTCTTCATAGATTGTTAGTTATGTCAAAAATCCTTTCCAATGAAAAGGTTTTTTGGGTAAAGGATCATACAGAATATTTCAAACAATTTTTAAAAAATTAATGTGTGGCATTTGAATAAACTAGATATCCATCCACAAGTGACCGTGTGCATTCACAGCATTTTCAATGGCAATAATAGCATTAATCTCTTCTGGAGTGTCTGCATGAGAAAAAGATTATGAGTATGATGTATAGAAGATCTTGTGTACAGTGTGTGATGGATGTGAGTGAAGCCCGAGTTGTATGTCAAGATCGCTGTAAATGGAGAAGTTTGATATAGCAATAGTAAGTAAAAATTATCTGGTAGTTTGTATTTCTTTGTGGAGCTAACCTCTGAATATCAGAGAACAGCTTAGTGATATATATCTTGAGGTGGATGGCACCACACATGTTCTTAATTTATTGATATTCATATGTTTCATGGCTTCATCTATGTTCACTCTCTAAAATTTTTGCCTACCTCCTTTATTTGTTTTATTTCAATTTTCTTCTGAGATAGCAAAGGTGTTTGAATTGTAGTTTTTAGTTTGAAGTTATTAGAAGACTTATTACAAAAAGGTAAAAGTGTGTTTCATCACTTGCAGCCAAATTTGGTATTAGCCAGCAAACTAACAGCTGCAGTAACATTACTTAAATTCATGGAAACTCAAGATGATGTTGATTACATTAATGTTTTGCAAATTCGTGGACATATGAGAAAAATGTAAAATAATGCTACAAAGGAAACAAACAAAATTATGGACTTTCTATCTAAGAAATTTTAAAAAATGCTTAGTTTTGCATTTGCATACTACAAGAATGTTTATCTTATGTTTTTATAGCAGTTTTTATGTATTGAGTGTGTGCATAAGTTCTATCCATTTTTGTAGGCTACAAAGAAAGGAGAACACAACAAATAATATACCTAGGATTTCACATAATTGCCATCATTCTGTATGACCTCTTGCCATTTGTCTATGAGTAGGTGAACCCTATGCCGAAAAAACTCCTGTGTTTTAGAGTCAAAAAAGTTATGTAATGCCTTTTTCACATCGCCCACATCATTGAAGGTTTGGAAAACGAAGGCATTCTGTAACGACTGAAAAAGGTGGTAATCCGTAGGTGCCAGGTCAGGGAAATACGTGGGGTGAGGTAACACTTCCCAACAAAAGTCCAGTAATTTTTGCCAACTGATTAAAGCAGTGTGAGGTCTGGTGTTATCATGATGAAGGATCACGCTTTTGCGATTGACGAGTGCTGGCCACTTCGATGTCAATTGTTCTCGCAATCTGTCCAACTGTTGACAGTAGAGGTCAGCATTTATCATTCGGTTAGGTGCCAACACCTCCCAGTGGATTATTTCCCAGACATCCCACCAAACATTCAACAAAGCCTTTTTGGGATGTAGTCCTCCTTTTGCGGTTAATGGAGCAAGCTACGCACCTTGGCACACAGTCTATCGATGCCTTACATTATGGTACAGTACCCATTTCTCATCACCCGTTACATTCGTCCCAAAAGAGGTTCATTTATGTGATGAGAAAGCAATGAAACACAGGTACGGATTCTGTCCTCTCATTGCTTTGCAGAAAGCTAGTGCAGAACCCAGTTATCGAACTTGGTGATGAACCCAAGCGCATGCATCTATTTTTCGACTGTTGTTCTGTGTACTGACAACATTTCTGCTAATTCTTGAATGCTTGGATGTGGGTCATTTCTTATGGCTTGGTCCACATCCTCATCAGAAACCACGTCCAAGGTGTGGTTGATCTTTACAGCTTCTTCTCTGTCCTGGAATTTCTGAAACCAACCGCGACATTTGCTATCATCAACTACACCCTCCCCATACACTTGACAGATGTTGTGGCAAGACGCGGCTGTAGTACCGCCTTTATCGAACTCATACAGTAAACAATGTCTAATATGCTCCTTATCGCATGCCATGTTACACCGTCCGTGATTTCCATTACAAATGACTTACTCGGACAAACCTAGTGCCTCTATATGCTGTACTGCTCCATTCTTTATTGGCCGAAAATTTGGCATCGCAGCATCATTTGTGACGTAACTACTCCGATCACAATTTTGCATCTATTACAAAAACGGGTTGAACTTTTGCACAAATCCAATATTTAACCCAATAAAATGTAATTTTTAGGATTAACTGTGTTTTGCAATTATCCAGCCTCTAGTATCCCCCAGTTACCATGGATAATTAACATTTTACTGTATGGCAAATTTTATACTGGCAAATAAATTTGCATAATTCAGATTGAATCATGTTTGCACATGCAGTGAAGAAAAAAATGCTGAGTTAAATGTGTTTAAAAAAAGAAAAAAATCGTGAATCAGTTATTTATTGGTTATATGTTATCGTTGTTTCTTTTGTTTAATTTACTTTTATAATGTAGGAAGTGTAATAGTATATATACATGTAAATTATTTACTTTGTGTTTTAGTACATTTTTTTTTTTTCCTGTTGGAAGGATGGCTTTGCCACACGTACATTTATTTTTTCTCTTTGTTCACCTAAGAAGTTCTCCGCTATCAGGATTCTCTTTGTACACTTTACATTTACTCCAGGTCAGCTTCAGCTGTGTGACATTCAAGAGAGGTATATATTATGTAAGAACACCCACAGGCACTCTGCAGCTTTTGCTTGCTCTTTCTTCATTCTAGCAATCTGTGCCCATAAGAGCAGTAGCCATTCGTAGATTTTTCTATGAGAAGTGTTTTTTTCCACTACAAGCAGAATTCCACATGGTAAAATGGATAAGAAGCATATGTGTACTTTTGTTGTGTTTGCTGAAGTTTCTGTTGCAGAATTTTGACCACTGATTAGCATAATTTTAATGTTTCAAATTTTGGATAAGTAAAGAAATGCCTTTTTGTTCCATGTGGGTTAGCACAAGCTTAGACTTGTGTAATTTAGTGCAAGAGGGAATTGGAATGACATGTATAGCTCAATGACTTTGTTCAGTGTCAGGAAGAAGCAATATATTAGACATTCATTTATTTATTTTTTTACTTTTATAGCAGGGAAATACAGCCTTTTTGTTGTTTTTAAGAAAGAACAGACTTTTAAGACTGTTGAAACCCAGCCTTTGTAGCACGTCTTTTAGAAAAATGTATCAATTAGTCCCATCTGTGGACGCAATATCTCCTCTTCTATTAGTGAGGCTTGAAAAATTCTTTTTGTATGTGATAGTTGCAACCATGAGTTTGCTGAAGTGTGTATTTGTCCTTTGAATGATATAGTAGCAAAGCACAAATGAAAAAATGTTATATAAAATAGTTATCTTTTTCAAAGCTGCTGACTGGGCACATTATAATGCATTTTAGATCAGGGAATTTGACAATTCTTTTTTAAGACTGCTCATTACTGTCCAGAGTTTGGTGGTATCAATCTTGTTCTTGCAGATCACCCATGGTTTTTTATGGTTGTTTTTTTCCACTGCCAAAAATCACATACAATTGTTTCCTCTCTGATTGGTTTAAAATTCATTGATTCCAAAACAACAATTTCTAGAAAAATAGCATTTAGAAGAATTTCGTCCTTTATTTGCAGATGCTTTAAATACTTGGAACTGCTAGAAAGTATAAAAAGTATGGAAATTCTCATAAGTCGGGAAGAACTGAGAGGTGAAAAAAATGCCTTCCCTAACCATCATATATGCCAGATTTGTTTCTTTGACGTGTGCTTTTATTAAAACGGTAATTTTTGAACTTGAATGTTTTGTTTTTTTCCTCCTAGAGATGTTGAAGAAAACCTGCTTTAATCCAGATGGGCTACCATCAGAGCTGAGATGGGCTGAGCCTGAAGCAGAGCGGGCTCTATCTGTAGAATATTTACTGTGGTTTGAGCTCAGGCAGGCTTGGGCTTTCAGGGAGAGAATTTTTTTATATATAAATGTGATTTTATATGATTTAGCAAATGAGACACTTTATAGTTAGTAAAGGAAATTCTTTAGCAACTGGTTCTGGTTGGGAAGCGGGCAGTCAAGGTGGCTTATTTATTCCGGGCTTGGGTAGAAAATGTCATAAGCAGCACATTGGTGTGTTTCTGCAATAAAGAAAAAGCTTTTTCAAGAACTGTAGATATTGGATAGTTGATAGCATGCCTATGATAAATTGCCATCTTATCTCCATGCAGTAACTCCCTGCTAATTTTATTTAGCAATGTACGTATTGCAGCATGAGCAACACACAATTGCAGCACCACCTGATGATTTTGGATGCCCGCTTCAGGCGTAAACAAACGGTCAAAAAAAATCGTACAGTTACACTATAAAAATAGATGGTCACTTCCCCACTCCCCATTTGAGAAATACATTGGTTAATTGCAGGAGGAGGAAAGAGTGGAAGTGTGGAAAAGGAGATGTTTTTTTAATGGTTGAATAGGTTAGCTTGCTTTCGGGCTTGTTCTGGCTTGGGCTCTATTTTGCAATATAAAATTCAGGCTGATATACTACGGGCTCGGCCGAGCTCGGGCTCTGAAAATTGAGCCCGAACTCAGCTTTAGTTACCATATAACAACATGTCTCTGCTATAGAAGTTCCTAGTGAATTTTCCTGGAAACAAGAATTCTGCTGTGCTCTATTTTTAAAAGTACTTTTAGTGTTGGTGACATGGGCAAAAAAAGTAGTGGTTAGTCAGATGATTGGAAAGAATCATAAAGCTACCATTTTATGTGTTGCTAAAAATCTGTCTATCAACCTGTTCTTCAGAAATGGACAAAGGAAAAGATGCATGCAAGTTGCATTTCAAATAGTGATGCCAATTCCATTTGTGGCAAGCACATCTTCTGAGTCAATAAATATGGCTGAGAAAGCAGTATTCATATGGTTTTCAAAGCCTTGCAGACTACTGGAATGCTTTTCTAAGGACAGTATTACTAAAGCTAAAATTTTGTGATTTATTCAAAGTTTGATGACTCATAATAAAATATTTTATGTAGGGATGTAAAAAGGTGTAAATTTATTCAAATTGATGACCCCCTGAGGGTGATATTTTTTCAAAAATGCAGTTTGCAGCATTATAAGTTTCATGTATAATGGAACTAATTCATGTTTCCAAGAGGTTTTGATAAAGAACGTAACTAAATGCTACTACTTTGTTTTCAGTTGGTGAATTGCCCAATAAAGTGACCAAAAGTTCCAAAAACCAACAGATGGATACAAACATGCAATTTTGGGACACTGACATGAAATGTGTAATTCATACTCTACATCAGGGGTCGCGTAATTTTTTTTATTGGGACACTGACATGAAATGTGTAATTCCATACCCTACATCTTCTGCCAATTACATTCTTCGCAATTTTGAAAAAAAAAAAAAATTGCTTTGGCAATGGAAAAAAGTTTTGGTTATTATCTTTTTGTACTGTTGTAAACACTAAAAAAAAAAAAAAATGATTTGGCATATAAGTTGGCAAAAACTTTAAAAAAACCAGAGCAACAACTGCCCTACATCATTTTCAGAACACAGCACATCGACCAATGTGCTGAATGCATTTGAGGAGTCTCTGTCACCCTTAAATTTGAAAAGATTTTACAAAAGTCAAAGGATGGACTAAATGTTAATATAAAATTTCTGGAAAGCATGTGTGAAAGATAGTCCCATGAATCTTATGTTTATTATTAAAGTTTGGATCTTGTGGTATACATACCATGCACTCTGCTCATTTAAGGCTGTAGCAAAGGAAAAAGCAGGATGGAATCTTAGATTTCCTTGTACCTCTTTATAACTTATTTAAAGATGTTCCTATCTAGTGGCTTGATTTTACAAGGCTATCTGAATCAAGCATTTCTCCGTTAAAGTTTTGTGCTGTTGGGTGGCTGAAAAATATAAAGGAGTTGCTGAAAGAGCTATACAGTTAACTTCATACATTACAGCATGTGTGGGTGGTATTATTGAAGAGAAAGATGGCCCGAAATGTGGAAGTTCATTACAGTTTCTGATTGCATAAAGGAGAAGTTGCTGTAATTGAAATTTTTATTTTATGTCTCTTGACTTTAAAACTTTAATATTTTCTCAGATTTTCAGGCAAATGTCTCCATACTATCCATTTTTGTATATGCCATTGGTTCAAATAATTTTAAATATATTAGAAGTAATTGAAAGCAGATTATTAGAAAATCATCTTACCTGTTCGTACATTGATGTTAACGGAAAAAAATATCCTACTGCTACCAAAAACAGGTTTTTGCTAGAAATGCAGCAATCTGGAAGTGTCACCCAACCACAAACATCAAAATTTTAATATTAAAAAATTAATGCAGGTCTGTATACTGAAATGTGTTGTAAAGTTATTGAATCAATTGCCATTACGTTTTTGATTTACTAAGACTCCATCCTCACTTGACCCTAATATTGCACACAATCAAGAGATTAGATGCAAATGTTCATGTTTGCAGACCACTTTGGTTGAACACAACTAGATAGACAGTCTACAAGCTGACAGTTTCACTTAGTTTTAAGAAACTTGCATCTACTCTTTCAGTTCCAGAAGAATGTCACCATATTTCTTGATCACATAAATATCTTGACTGCATTTGGAGATTTTTGTAAGGCATGAATATCCATCCAGAACTGCAGTCAGTTGTTAAAATGATCATGACTCATGACAGTGGTCATGTTGAAAGTGGTTTCTCTATTAATTCTGAGTTCCTGATTGATAGCATGAAGGAGGGGCAACATTAGTTGCACATAAGATTATTTATGATGCAGTAACATAAATTGGTGGTATACAAAATGTAAGTGTGACTAACAAAAAGCCGGTGTTATTAGCAGGCCAAAATTCTTCATCTGAATATTCGGTAAATGAAAAACAGGAAAGCACAGAAGGAAAAAAAGGAAGATTTTAATGGTCAAACAGCAAGCTACAAGTCAAGGAAGCAAAAATCTTGCAGTTGCAAAAGACAGAGCAGATGATGTTGATAAAACAATTCAGTCTCCTGCAAAAATGAATCTGCATGTTTCACATTCTTTTTGAAAGTACTTGTACCTGTGAAAATTGATATAAAGTTTATTTTTTCTGTGTATGCGTTAACTTTTCTGGTTTATTTTCTGTGGTCAGGAAAAAAGTTCATTTTTGCCTGGAAACGTTGAGATATTGCCTGTTTGTGATTTTGCAGCTACGTTGGGTTAGTTCCTTCCTAATCATCTGAGTTATTGGGTCCATTGTGTGATACTTGCAATTCCTGTGTTTATTTTTGGATTAATTAAGTTGTAGCTTTTTTTCTCTTTTTACCATTTCAGAGATGAAATATAATTTCTTTCAGTGTAGTTTTTACTCCTATGTTTGTTTTCCCATAGTATATACTCTTATCTATTTCACCCATAATTTTCAACCAACATGCCACAAAATGTTTTCAAAAGCAATAAATTTAAAAGAAATAAAAACTATGATACTGGTTAAAATTTACTTTGATCAAATAGCTAGTTACAAACTGAAATGCTCATATTTGATTACTGACATGAAGAATAAACTATGGAGTATCTTTAATTTTTAAGTAAACTTACTGTACTTGTTTAGAATATATGCATGTAAAAGAAAATTTTATTGGTTTGGAGAGAAAGTTATGACTGTAAATGCAATGGAACAGAAAAGTGCTAATGACTGTATTAAGTACAAGTCAGTCCAAAATGTAGTCGCCATCGTTTGCCACGACCTGCTTCCATCGTGCGGGCAGCGGTTGGGTACTGTCCCTGTAGAATTGTAACAACTTGGATGCAAAGAAGTGAGTAAGTGCACGTTTGACATCGTCCTGATTGGTGAACCACTGTTCGTCCAGAAAATGCTACAATGACTAGAAAAGGTGGCGCTTGGGTCAATGTCTGGGAAATATGCTGGGTTCAGTAGCTGCTTCCAGCCCAGGTCCCTGATCTTGTGACAGGTCTCCCATGCTGTGTGAGGTCTTGCTCCATCCTGCTGTAAAAGGACACTCTTGCGGTTCTGCAGTGCTGGTTGTTTTGATGTGAGTGGTGCGTGCAGATCATTGGGTTGATGGCAGTACACTTCGGCAGTGGTAGTGGTCTTGTCCAACAGTAGCTCAAAAAACATGATGCCCCGCCAAACTGATAGCAGCACCTTACGTGGGTGTAAGCCGACTTTGGGGGTCGCCATGGGCTTCTGTTTTGAGTCCAACCACTGTTTCTAGGTGCTGACATTGTCATACAAGATCCATTTCTTGTCACCTGTCACAATGCAGTCCAAGAACGGTTCTACTGAGTCATGTGCAAGCAGGTCGTGCACTCATGCGATTTGCTTTCTGCTCACCTGTTAATTGATGGTGCACCCAAACTCACCTCTTGTCCACCTGCCCAACTTGATGCAGGTGCATGATAATGCTTTTGTGGGTCATCCCCAGCTGTTTGGCCAACTCCCACATGGTCACACTTGGGTCGCTCTTCACTGAGGTTTTCAGTATGTCCATATCCACTGTTGTGGGTCTTCCAGCTTTGAGACATCCTAACAGGTCAAAATTTCCCTCTTGAAACCATTTGAACCAATGGCAGCACTGACGATGTGATGTGGTATTGGGGTACACACACTAGTAATGTTTCTTACAGCACTTGCGTGGGTGCTACCGCGATGAAACTCATACAGCATGCAATGGTGGACGTGCTTCATTTTCACTTCCATGTTGGCTGGCGCTTACACTCTTCACCTTCTGACAGCTAAGTGCCACTGACTTAAGCCACCTACCTGCTAATGTCATGCTGGTGTGCTGCACAATCTCAATGGCCAACGTGCGCCGGGGCTTTGACTTTGGGTGCCTTGTTGTCGCACATTACTTTCTTTTCCACCCAATAAAAGATCCTATCAAATGTGTGCATCGAGAGAAGTTGAACTTTAATGCTGCTAATTTGTTAACAACTGTCAGTTTTAAGTAATACATTTTGTCTGTTAATGTTGATGTTTGTAATTTTAGGTTACCTTCATTTGTATGCTGCTAGTGATCAAGCACAGTTCAATCCATTCAGTAGACCTACTGAGTTTCCTGACTCTGTGAGTATGATTTCATTGCTCTGGTATATTGAATAAATTTTCTGAAATGGGTAAATCAGGTTTGAAGTTCAAGCATGTGTGATTGTATGTATGATAAACATGACTTATTGTAGCATGGATACTAGGTGTTGTGAAATCATCAACCAGCACCTTAGCTTAATCAGAAACACGAGCTGTTGGATACTCTATGATTGTAGACAATATCAATACAGAGTTTTCTCACAGAATCTGTTGCAGATGTATTCTTTTGCCCAATTTTTATTTTCTCATATATAAAAGTAAGGAATGTTTGAGCTTAAGTAGTGTCTTTCTGTGATGGAAATACAGATGCTGATATAGAGTTAATGGAAATGGTATCATACTGAAAACAGAAATAGTTATTTCTTTTATTTTTTTTACAGAAAATTGTGTACCTTATGATTATGAAGCTAATAACCATTATTTGCATGCTTCAAAGATGGTAAATACACTCAGGGTTCCCACTCAACCTGGAAAACAGGGAAAACCTGGAATTCTCAGGGAATTTGAAAATGGTTCCAAAAATCAGGGAAAACTCAGGGAAAATTACCCTTTTTTGTAAAAATCAGGGAAAATTACCCTTTTTTGTAAAAATCAGGGAAAATTACCCTTTTTTGTAAAAATCAGGGAAAATTACCCCCTTTTTTTGTAATATTTTTTCAAGATTTCAAACTTTTGCTAGCAATTACTGCCTGCCTAGAATTTAGTAGATCTTACTTTCAGTTATATTAAGTATTTCCTTTATTCTCTAAAAAAAGATGCAAAATTGAATTTTTAAAATTGCCAGTTATTAAGCTTTTATTCAATTTCTGCAGGCAGTTGTTATAACATGGAACAATTAGGCACAATGGCTCCTGCTTGAAGAAACACTTCACAAGAGAACCAACCAAATGATCGATTAAAGTCCTTTGTCTGTTGGTTCTCTTGAAATATGTTTCTTTGAACAGAGCCATTCCATCATTAAGCTTAGCTGCATTGTGTTATAGAAAAACTGAAGCTATTCAACTGACAGATTTGGAACTCTGGTACAGAAAATAATGTGCACAGTTAGTTGTTATTAATGAAAAGTAGGTAATTTTATAAAGACAAATTACTTAAACAGGGTTCCCACGCAACCTGGAAAACCGGGAAAACCGGGAATTCTCAGGGAATTTGAAAATTGTTCCAAAAATCAGGGAAAACTCAGGGAAAATTGTGTTTTTCCGTAAAAATCAGGGAATTTTTTATCAGGGAACTATAAAGGCAGGGAATTTTTATTTTGCCAGAAAAATATTTTGTTTCAGACTTTTGTAAAATATATTTCTGTATTGCTAAGTTTTAAAATAATTCCGAGTTGTTTTATCCTTCGAGGCAACTCCGTAACCCACCCACCGATTAAAGTGCAGCTGTGCAGGGGAGTGCGTCTCTTTGCGGTTTCCCCGTCTCCAGATGATCTAAACTACAACCGAACAAACATACACGTCAAAGCGTGAAAGAAAGCCATTAATCACACACCCATTTCGCAGGCTCTTATCTGCTGGCGTTCGCGAAGAGAGGCAGTCATTTGTTCCTGAGTAGGTGCCCCGGTTCTCTGCGTAGACTGGGAAAAAAATTATGAAGAAGCTATTTCCTCAATTTTTTAAATAACCGACTGAAATTTTTACAGTGGGCAAGATATATGAAAATAACGTTCCATTTTAAATTTCGCCGAAATTCATTGGAAACTTTAGAAGTTGAGCTTTTTTTTTTTTTTTTCCGTTTTGCGTGTTCTACGTGTCTTTTATCAAACCGTACAAAAACATTTTATTTTGCGGGATGTTGGTCATCCTAATAAATCCCCCCCCCTTCCCCTTCAACAGCAGTGTGGATGAATGTTGCAAATTGAGGGCACCTAATTTATTTTGAAAAAGGTTCGTATCACTTACGAACTAAAGCTTCGCTTTCGTAATTCTGTTGTAGCAGAATTGGTATAGTTGGAAAAGTATGTACCTTCAAATGTTTAGAACAGGGAAAATATTATGAAATAGGAAGATTCTTCAAAGAGGGGGAAAGATTTATTTTTTTCATAGTACTTACGAGTATTTTGACAAAAAATATATGAAAAATACCATGCAATGAAGCTGGTACTATTGCATACCTACCATATTTCCGAGATTTCACGGCCGTTTTCTAGATTCGTTGTCTTCCGGTTTTACGGCCGGAAAGAGATTTTTTTTTATTCTGTCATATTTCTATTTCATAATGCATGAAGAAATTTATTTATAGCGATTTTAAGACGATATTCCAATTACTGCAAGAGCTGGCTGGTTGCGAAAAATAGGGTAGTCCGACGCCCGGAACCATAGATTTTTACATCTGGGTCATTCCACGCAAAACCGTCAGATATGGAAATAATTCTCCACCAACACATCTCCGATTCGTGCGATTTTTTTTTTTTTTTACGGGTAGCTCAGCTGCCTCCAAGTTATTAAAAAAAAACCTGAAAGTTTAAATTTTTTTTTGTTTCTGATAGATTAGAAGATATTATTTTTTGAATTTTTGTGCATAGTAAAACCGTTTTCCGTAAAAACGCAAATATCTCCGTTATTTAGAATAAGAAATATAAAATTCATCATTCTCTCGTAATTTTTCCCAAGGTTTCAGCTTATACATAGGAAAAAAAAAAAAAAAAAATGCGAGAACAAAAGTTAGACGGGGTAGAAATTTTCTTGTAATCGTAAATTCTTCTTCTTGCGTTGTTGCACCTCACAAGATTTGCATAAATTATTCATTTCACATCTTTACCCTCACATTGCCGAAAAAAAAAATCTACCTAGTTACTACTGATGAATATCTTTGCCGTGCGTGCTCTATTGGTTTCAGGTTTGTCAGTGCAGGCGCTAAAGCCTCTGTCTCCGTTTTGGATGACGTTATTTGTGGGGAGTTACTGCAAATGACCTGAGTGGGCTCCAGACCTTTCTCGCACTTTGCCTGATCAGCATCGCACAAATGTATTGCCCTTCGTTAAAGATATTGTTAAGTATAAACATGCCACTCGCCGCAGGATGATAAATTATGTTGACAAAAAAGTGTTAGGAGTATTTTATGAGCACACATGCACACAAAACTTCCTCTAATTGTTTCCCGTACAAGTAATTTGACGTAGCGTGGAAATGAACTGTGACCTGCGAGAAAAGTTCAGTACTAATGTTTGCGTCACAAACGTAGTCAATCAATTTTAAGACTTCCGGATTTTGGAAGTACTAATATGAATTGTAGCCTCTCAGGCAAAATGGTATTCCGTATTAACTGTTAGTTTTCCCCACTTGTTTCTTCCATTATTTTTTCTTTATCCCTGGGTTTAATTTTTTTGCCGTTATGGCATTAGGATCTCTGTGTGCCAGCTTATTGGTTATGAAATTTAACAGCACAATGCCTAAATATCCTATGCTGCGTTATTTAGAAGCAAATAGCAGAGGTGCCAACTATTACGAATTGTCCGTAATTATTACGGTTTCGACTGTCAGATTACGGACAGGTTGGAAGAATTACGGAATTCAGTGTGTTTTGGAGAATCTCAATTTTGTATCCTTTTTTGTTAAACCCTTTTAGTGCGACGCTGCCGATTTCTCGGCCTTCGATTTTGATCCGCATATTTTCCGAATCAGACTGCGGATTTCGGTGTCTCAATGATCATATCGTTTTGAAATGGAATGTCCATGAATCATATCGTCAAACAGCGATATTATCGGAAGAATGGTACCGTAATTTTCGTCGTATAATCCGCGGATTATCTGCTAAAAAAGTTAAAATTATAGGTTTTGCGGATTATACACCGATGCGGTTAACACGCCGATTTAAAAATAATAATAATAATATATATATATATATATATATATATATATATATATAAGACCTTCCGATTTAAAAAAATCTGCAGCGTGATTGTGCAGGGAAAGGTGTAATAATTGGAAAAGGAACTCCCTCGGAAGAATTTTCCTCAGTTCAGGAGTTTGTACGGGAGCGGGGAGGAATGTCGTAATGAAAGATCGGGATAGTTGTGGGGAAGGACGGCAGGGGTCATTTTGTTATCGTTGAGGAGAGCTCTGACTGTCGTGCCGGCTCTGGTTTTTAGCAAAAAGCCAAAGAAGTACGCACAGCGCTTGCTGCACGAACCTATGCGTTTCTCCTTTCGAATTTCATGTGCGCGACCTTGTATCTAGTTTGCTTTCGTTGTTTTGGCGAACGTCGCTGCTTCGGTTTTCCTTCATTGCTAATTATGATGTCTCTGAAAAGGAAACGTTTCAGTTACACTGCCGAATTTAAATTTGAAGTGGTGGACAGAATTGAGGATATGGATCATGTCACTGCGCGATAGTTTTGAGGTCAGAACACAATCGTGCAGCAACATACGGAAAGCCTCTGCGTCGCGATCTAAAACGTAAACAAATCCGTTGGTAAATTCCGCGGGAGAATTCACGGAAGTTTTTTTTTATTGGCCCACGTATAAGACGATCTCTCAACTCTGAAAGCAGGAATTCCTCCAAAAATTTTCGACTTATACGCGAGTACATACGGTATTTCTACGACTTGTTCTGTATCAGCCTTTCGTCATTGGCAGTGTAATGCAATACTCTGGAGCTACATCTTCGTGATCTATGGATGCCACACCCTTTATCTGTTCGGAGATAAAAATATAAAACAGTAACCTTTAAAAATGAATTTCTTCATTTAATAAAATAGTTTTTTTTTTCTCTTACTTCTTCGGACTCATGTGCTTCTGGAACGTGGAAAGAGCGACGTATTTATTTATTTACTGACGCCACGTATTTGGAGGATTTTCACCTTGGATCTCGCCCTTTGGAATTAACTGCTATGATATATATAGCCTGTGCCGTTAATACCCACCAGATGGAGACGTCTCAGTGGCTGAGCCCATCTTACGGATTTATGATGTCAGAAGCTGACTTAAAAATACACCTAGCACCGTGGATTGTTGGCCACCGTGGTGTAAAGCTAACGCGCTCGGTTAGATATCGAGAGATCCGTGACTCAATTCCCCGGCGGCGGCTGAAAACAATTTTTCGGTTGCTATGTGTTTCTGGAACGTGGAAAGAGTGATGTGTTTATGTGACAGACTTTTCTGTCGAAAATTCCACTTCTGATTCAACATCTATGATGTACGGATTATACGGCGATTTTTTCCCCTAAATGTCAGTCTGCGGATTATACGAAGGATTTTTTTTTTATGTGAATTTTGCGGTCTGCGGATAATACGACGAAAATTACGGGTAATATGCAGTAAGTGTCATCGTAAAAGAGTTTGCGCTTGCTATCGATTCCCCACGCAATTTCTCCGTGTGACAGGAGAAAGGTAACTTTAGCCAAAACGTTTCCTACTGCAGTTGAGGCAGGGCTGTTCACTTGGAATTGTTGGTGTATTATAAGACGTCGTACTGTCGGAAATCACTTTTTGGAGCCCCGTTCGAAGTACAATAACGATCAACTCGTCGCAACGCGTGGTCCCGCGATGACGGATGTTTATATTTCTTGAGGACTTTCGCCGCGCGGGAGAACGGTGTTTTATTACTAGAAGCTCTTCACATTATTCATTTCTTTTTCCTAAACAAACAGACACAATCGCAAAACTCCGTGAATTACGAATCCCCCTATTTTTCCAAACTCGTGTTAGCAGAGGATGACTTTATTGTCAGCTTGTTCCTCAGACTAGCAGATGTGCTTTTTCCTACTGTGTGAAATTTTTTTCTAAGGTTATTTGAAATGGCTTGTAGTGAGAGTGAAAGTTTGCCAAGTGATGGCGATGATTTTGAATCATCTGAGAGTGATATTGGCCAAGCAACATCAAGCCAGAAAACTAGCCACAGTGCCACGCACACCATATCTTCTTCAGAAGGTGAAGATCTTCATAGTGAATCTTCAGATCATGAAAGTTCTGAAAGTGAATGGGAGGATGTAATAGAGGGAAGTGATGAACAACCTCAGCATCCTTTTGATTGTCATGAAATGCAGGGGCCCAAACATGCTCCTGCAACTGATGTGGCACTCTATTGCATATTTTTACTTGTTTTTTACCAATTTCATCCTTGGAATTATCGTTTCTGAAACAAATAAATATGCAAAGAGGTTTCTCCAGGAACATCCAAATCTTTCTCCCAAATCTTGAGCAAGGAAATGGAAAATGCTGAAATAAAGGTTTCCTTGTGTGCCTTCTAATATGAGAGTAATCAGTAGCCCATGTAGGACGAGATGAGATGAGATGATTGCCAAAGGCATATCCAGTCAAAACAAACACCAGGATTGTGTAAAATTAAAGACTCGATCAAAGCCTTTGGATAATTTTTTTGCAAAAAAGAATGAAAATAGCGTGATAAACGCTGAATTGCTGTTTACTGCAATCGTTGTGGAGCATAACCTACCTATAGCAACCTGTGATCATGCTGGTCGCTTCTTTCATGCTATGTTTCCAGACTCTGATATTAATGAAGCTGGATATCCTTGAGCAGATGTGGCATGGAATGAAATATCTAAGATGAAGGATTCATCTGGCCTTCCCAAGTATTCTGCATTGCTTAAACTAATGTTGGCAATATTGACTATCCCTCACAGCAATTCCTCTACGCAGAGAATATTTAGTATAGTAAGGAAAAACCTCGCATACTTCTGCCCAACAATGAGCACCAAAACATTAAGTGTCCTTCTTATACAGAAAAGTAAAGCATTTTCCTCAGGTGAGCTGTGTTATAAAAAGTTTTCTGAAAAAGAATATACCACTGCAAAACAAGCAACAAGGGAGTTTTTATGTCAGCAATGACATGAGGTAAGTACAATATTGATAATTTAATTTCATATTTATTTGTGAGGATAGTGTAAACATATAAAGTTATTACACATTTCATGCATTAATTTCTCATGAAATACCCATTCCACGCGTTAGCGATGAGGCTTCGTATGGTGATTACTGATAGGCACCTCATACAAGTATTACAGGTTATACAGTAATACTATAATATTGTCCTTAACTTTGAAAAAAAAAATGGCGTGTTCGATTACTGAAACATTACTGTAAAATCCCTATTGACTACTGACGCGTTCTGCTAGAGGTTGGCCCCTCTGAAATAGCATAGATTCGATGTTCTCATTGCCAAGTGCAAGAACTAACGTTAGCTAAAATAATTACAGTTTTGATTTTTAAATGTCGGCAGTATTTTCCTTGATTGCTAGAAATTGTTGGGATGGTACTGGCACACGTCTTCCCTCAGACGCAGAAATGCTGTCACAATTTCTGTTCTCTCTCTCTCTTCTTTTTTTTATTTTTTAATAACTGTTTTACTTTGTTTTGTCTTTAAAGATTCTAAGTAAATTCCAATAGAAAATACAAATTGGTAGATCGATTTGATAGAACCGCTCTAACAAAATGTTAAGAGACTCTGTCAGACACTCACCATTTTATCATTCCCATTAGACTTCAATTTCAGCAAACGTTTCTGTGTTGTTTAATATTTATGTAAAATAAGCACTTAAAGGATATAAAGCTTCAGCATTGTATCATTTAAGGGAAATTTATTCTCTTCAGTCACAATTCTCCGAGCTTGCATTTTTAAACCTAACTGGAACTCTAAATGTTATGAGTCGTTTAAAATGTTATTTATATACTTGTGTGCACTTAAAATACAGATAAATCAGTTGTATAATTTCACCTAATCGATTGAAATATTTCATTATATGTAGAATTTAAATTAAGTCTTTGTTCAAATATTCTTTAAAACATGTAAATACATGGTTTACATGTTTTAAAGAATATTTGAACCAACGGTACCAAAAATAATATGCCTCATGCATTTAATTGTTATTAAAAAAAAGCAGGTAATTGTATAAAGGACAGTTATTTAAAGAATTAACAAATGTATGCTTTTGTAAGGAACGCAAGAATGTAAGGAAATGCGACAATTTGTCGCAATGTGATTTGATTTGCCGCTCTGGAAAAACTCTCAGGACCACCTGGAAAACCTGGAAAAGTCAGGGAATTTTTTTTCTACTTTTGAGTGGGAACCCTGTTAAAGAATTTACAAGTGTGTGCTTTGGTGAGAAAAATGAATGGAATGGAATGAAATGTAACAATTCTTTGCAACATGCCACTCTGGAAAACTTTAAAAACCACCTGGAGAACCTGGAAAAGTCAGGGAATTTTTTTATTACTTTTGAGTGGGAACCCTGACACTGCTGGCCACCCAAAATGCAACACCAAGAAGGACGCGAGATAGCATCGCCAGATTTACTGGACACATAACAACAGATACAAAGATGAAACGATTGAGCTTACAGGCCCGTGCGACTTGCGGAACACGCTGACATCAATAGTTCGTGTAGCCCCTATGGCTGGCAATAACGGCCGCTACACGCAGCGGCATCGAACGAAAGAGGCTTTGGATGTGGGCTTGGGGTATGTCGGTCCAGGCTGCTTCCACACGTTGCCACAGTACATCAGGCGTAGCCGCGGGTGGTGCTTCCCGGGCCACTCGGTTGCCGATCAGCGGCCAGACGTGTTCGATAGGCGACATATCGAGAGAACAGGCAGGCCGGCCACGGAAGCAGTGACACCTGGTGGGACATGAAGAATTGTTGCACGATGCGCGTCACGTGCGGGCGCACGTTGTCCTGTTGAAATGTGGCCGCTGGCAGGTCCTGCAGGTAAGGGAGGACTACAGGCTCCAAAACGTCAGAGATGTAGCGGTGGCTGTTGAGTGTACTGGCGATGCGTACCAGAGGGGTGCGGGTGTCATATCCAATTGTACCCCAAACCATAACGCCAGGCGACGGACCGGTATGGCGATGCATAATGCAGATGTCATACAGTCTCTCGCCGTGGTGCCGCCACACGCAGATCCGAACATCGTGGTGTTGCAGGCAGAAGCGGGAATCTTTGGAGAAGACAATGTCGTGCCATTCCGTAGTCCACATGCGGCGTTCAGTGGCCCACTGCTGCCGCACTCGCTGGTGGTGTAACGTCAATGGTAATTGGAGCAATAGACGCCGTGTGACAAGTCCCCACTCCTGCAGACGACATCGAACGGTACGTGCCGACACAGGTTGTTGCGCAACACACCCTAATTCCTGCGCTAACGTTCGTGATGTGGCGGTGCGAGCCGTCAATGCCCGCTGCACAACATGCCGGTCCTCTCGTTCGGTGGTGTGCCGCAGCTCGCAGTTGCTCACGTCGGTCCGTCTGTCCCTCCTGCACCCACCGAATACATACTCGCCTCACTGTGGCTGGATGTCGTCCCACACGGGCGCTGATGTCTCAGTACGATAAACCACTGTCGCTATGAACCACTATTTGTCCTCTATCAAACTCCGAAACGTGCTGGAATGACTGCCATATTCTGCAACAAGGCATCAGGACGCTTCCCACGCACAGGTCCGGCAGCACAACACACTTCCACTACTTAACCCCATGTTCTGTGCACCCTTCTTATAGTGCTTCTCGGTGGCGTGCAGGGCGCACATGATTTGCATACGCCCTGCAATGCTAATCGTTTGCATGTCCTCTAACGGGCGACGCATGCTGCGAATTTCAGGCCAATTGGATGCTTCCTTCTTGGTGTTGCATTTTGGGTGGCCAGCAGTGTATTTTGAAAATCACAATCTTTAAACACCACCGTTTTTTTTTTGTTTTTTTTCCCTGGAGATAAATGAAAAGAAATGTATTCTTGGTGAATTCTTAAGTTGCTAAAAAAAATTAAAGTCTAAAAGAATGTTTTTTTCTTTTAAAAAATGTTTAAAATCTGTTTATTTATTTATGAGGGTTGGCTGATAAGTAATACACACAGTCTAATATCCAGAAAAAGGAATGATGTATTTTCACAAACAAAAACCAGAATGAAAATACAATATGGCAGGTACAAATTCACATACCTATTTTTCTACGTAGTCGCCTTGATATTCAATACATTTTCCCCAATGTAAGACAAGTTTATGCATGCTGTCAATGCAGAATTCAGGGATTTTTTTTTGTCTGATCCATGATGTAACAGCATGCTTCACTTCATCTAAGGTGAAATGAATTCCCTTGAGATCCCTTTTCAGATTTGAAAATAAATGAAAATTGCTTGGTGCCACGTCTGGGCTGTAGGGTGGATGGGAGAGAACCACAGATTTCAGCCTCAGAAGAACATCAATTGTTGCATGAGAAGTGTGCGGTCTTGCGTTGTCATGCAGCAGCAAAATCAGTGCAGTTGACTTCCTAACTCGACACACTCTCCGGCGTAGGTTCTTTATTGTTTCAGTGTAATGTGCCCAGCTTCCAAAAATTTCTTAAGCCACTGAAACTGGTCTTTCATGTGAGGTTTGCTGACAAGACTGGCATGCCCAGGTTCACATTGATGAAATTTAATGGCCTAATGATTTATTGTACTTCTGTCAAGTGTTTTCACCACACATAACCTCTAAACTGCGGTGAATTTCAGTTGGCATTATGTTTTCAGCACTTGAAAATTCAGTCGCTGCATATTGTTTGAACTTTGTTGACATATCCTCATCACATGACACCATGTTAACATGTACTGTTTCACAATTGCTGTAAGGAAAGGAATGGAACTTGCCACTGTTGTGGCTGAAGGTTGCAGCTACAAGGTAATGCTACATGTGTTTGTATTACTTATCAGCCATCCTATGTATATATTTTGCTGAAACATTCACTTTCTTCTATTTATATTTGTAAATAAAGTAATTGTTTCTGTTGTGTCCAGGTGGAACCTATTCATCCCATTGATATCAACGATGAATTAACTCCACTGTCAACGATACCTCTCCCTCACTGTTCAGGCAAGCTTCTATCAGACTGGCCAGAAGAATTTCTGCAGAAGTCATACAGGTGAACTATTGCAATATGTTAAGTAATTTCTGCCTGTACATTATCATTCTGTAATAATAGTACAGTCAAACTTCGGTATAATGACACTTTGACTATATCATCAGATATTAAGTGTTACTAACTAAATCTCCACGAAGCACATTATTTTCTGCCTCCTATAAAGGCATATGTGGATAACCAAATTGTTCATGTAAGGACATCTAGTACTGCGTTTTCATTCCACTTTACATGGATGTACATCTGGACTGAAAAAATTTGTTTGGTAGAATGTGGGGGGGGGGGTGAGTGAGTTATTAGGAGGAGTTTATGGGCTAGAGAAAGTGTAAGGCCTAGCAGCGGTAGGTGTTGAGACTTTCTCCTATCCTCTGTGTGACTGATCATTTTTTTTAAACAGTACTCAGTGACCATGAAGGTTCTAACTTTTACCCCTCTGAAAATGTGTGAAAAGAGCTTTGTCAGCAAGTTGTTTGGATTAATAAATTCAAGTTGCATCACAACTTTGTGTGTGTAAATGAGAGTTGTGAAGCAAAGACAGTGAACTGTGAGACAACAACAAAATGGCTTAATGAGGTTTGGTTTCAAATTGCATGAAGTCTACAATCAGAGTTTTATAAAAAAAAAAAAAATGTATCTGCTTACACCAGCATTGAAACAGTAAACTTGCTGCAAACCCGTAAAGCTCGAACAACGATAACAATAGAATAAGATAATTTAAAGAAAAATTAATAAAACAATAAATCATTATTAAATCATTACAGATTCCAATGAGGTCAAAATAAGTACATTACTATTGAAAGTGCAGCAATGTGTGTGAAATGGGCTTTTATGGCAAAATATTAAAATATTGAATTATGAACCTCATAAAAACAAGAGACTAATTGAAGTTCTTATGTCCAGAAAAACAGTTCCATCAATGAACCTTCAAAAATTATAAATAGCATTTTCAACAAGTTAATTAAAAAATACTTGACTTACAAAATACATAAGGAAATGGTGTTAATTTAATAACTGGGAACTGCAAGAGGAACCTGACAATAAAATTGAAATTCTTTCTGTCTAAACAAAACTTTTTATACATTTCTTATACATTGAGGGCCTTGTTAAAATCTAGAGGCCAGAAATGTCTGTGAAAACAAAAGAACTCAAAAGATGTGGGAAATAATTAAAAGTTCAAGTTAGAATAGAATTAAGTATATTAATATGAATAAAAGCCGTAAGTGTTTTAGTTGCTGTAAATAACATTTTTATTTTTTTAATCTGCAAGCAAAAAGCAAAACTATCTGCAAAATCTGCTAATAATTTGGAAACTATCTGCATACATCTACATTCTGCTGCTCTGGCTACAATGACATTTTTAATGCTGATGAGAAACTAGTATTTTCTTCAGGTTAACTCCAGATAAAGCTTTGAAATTTAAATGAGAAAAATGTACTGATGGAAAGCTATCTAGAGATTGAATGATTTTTGTTTCTGCAAATTCCAGTGGAACAGAAAATAGAATTTTGTGTAATTCTCTGTTTCAAGTATGCAAAATGCTTACCAATTCAGTACAGTGCCCATAAAAATTTTTTCAGGCAGCTTCTTTGAAAGAGAGCTTTGTCTTTGGGACTGACACTTGTAGCTGGCGAATGGGGACAATTCTGTTGCTAGTAGTCAACTGTCTGGCACATCCTGAGCTTAATAACGTTCAGAACATTTAATTGGCAGCAAATACCACAAGCTTACTTCAATCAGTAGACCAAGGAGTGATTAGAAGACTGGAAGTCATTTCTGTTAATCCATATTGCCGTGAATGATTGAATGTATCAACAAGAATCAAGAGCTCACAGTAAGTTTATTATGTGAAATTCTGTGTGTCAATAAAACTTGGAGATGTAACAGTGAAAAAACTGTTCCAAACTTTCATCGCATAGGATTAACAATGAGCCAAGAAGTTAACCAAACCACACAGAATGGGTGCATTGGTGCAATAAAAAAAAAAAAAAATGCTGCTGATATGACCTGCCTCTGTCTCCGAATGAGTGCACAAAATTGATCATGAAATTCTTGTGTTGTACAGTGTAGATGCTCATGATGATGATGATACAGCTGAAATAAAGCAGAGGGCATTACTATGGAAGTAAAAAGCAAACCAGAAGAGAAGAAAGATTATGATCAGGAAATTGAAATAGTAGTCCCTGCTTTTAAATGAGGCTGTTTAAGAGGATGTCAGTCTGTAAATGTTTTATGAATCCAAATCAGAGCTTAGAAATTATTTCCGTAACTGGGAAAATCGAAACTAATTCAGAGAAGCAATGTTGGTCAAAATGAGGGCAGAATGAAAGACTCATCCAGATCTTCATAACTTTGTATTTTAATTATATGCATGTATCTTTCAAATTCAATTTTAATAAATTTAATTTTCTAGAAATATATTTGAAATTATATTTAAAAGTTGCTATGGAGTGATCCTATGCACTGTATTTTTTTCTTGGAATCTGATTTAAATCCTTTGTCTGTTAGTACAACACTTGTTTATAATGACAAATTTTGCTGTCCCTTTGATGTTGTTATGACAGTTTCATAGTATATTTGTATGTGCTGTGGCAAAGGAATGTTTTTATATGTTTGTCTTACTGCTCTTTTAATGTATGTGAAGGCATGTGCTCCACTTATTACCAGAGAAAACTGAATGTAGCTTCCTTTGCCCATTTGTAATCAGGTTCAGTGGTTTGCAGATAGATTTTTCTGGAAGTGAAAAGTGTGTGACTGAGTGGTTGTTTATAATGAGAAAACAACAACAAAAAAAAACAAGTTTTAACAAAAGAGCTGATTCTATGGAATAAATCGTAGTTTTGCTATGTTTTGGCCTAGCTGATCGGATAGTGGAAGTTTGTATTCCATGGCACTACAAAGTTATAGTTGACAACTATTAACAGATATTCTGCAAAATAGCATTTTCATTTTCATTAAATTTTGAGGGCCCTCCCCCAAGATATGTAAGTGGTATATTTGCATGTGATTGATTTATGGGGTGTTAAAAGTTTATGGAGGGTGCCCTGAGATACCGACAGTGTGCCTTCTGCATAGTTAACAAGTCTTTTGGTTTTCTTAGTTATCCCAGAAAATATGCTTAAATTTTTGTTTTTTTCATAAAGCAGGCTAACCCATGTGTGGATATGTCTGGGCTTTTAAAAATTGTTTGAGGAAAAATGTATTTGGGATTAGCAGAAATAATTGTGATCACTGATCAAAATTTGCGTGCTTTTTTCCAGGTGCATAATTTTTCTACTGTGTGGTATAAATATATATTTGTTGTAAATGCATTTATGGCACCTCTATTCATAGTGATTGTGGAATAACTTTTTTTACGGGTCTTTTAGAGGTTATTTTTAATGAAAGTTGGTTGTCAAATTTTCGAACTAAAGCCTAGTTCGTCATCAGGACTATGTCACTGGAGTAGTTGCTGCCACTCAATTGGAAGAGACCATCCGCAATTATCGTTAATTGTGGTACTTCTTCTTCTTGCTATTTCGATCCCTTCTTCTAGTTTTCTCTTTACTAAGTTTGACTGGTGGGCGATTATTTTCACTGAGTCCCAATTTATGGAGTGTCCACTTGCTTGTACATGTCTGTCTAGCCCTGTTTTGTTCCCAATGTTCCTAATAGCTGCTTGGTGTTCTTTCATTCGGACCTTAATACTTCTCCCTGTATTAAGGTCCGGAATGAAAGAGGTGCCATAAATGCATTTACAACTAGGATTAAAACCACATACGGGCTGGATATATGGCGAAACATCAGAAAGATAGAAAGGAGTAAGTGCAAAAGCGACAAATGTAAGTCACAACTGTATTTTCTTAAGAAATGTAAAAGAGCTAATTTTGTTCCACCTTCTTTGAGACTCACGAAAAACATCGCGGAAAATCTGTCAAGAAATTTTATTAGAAAAATAGAACTAAAAACGGTGAATGGCGCGATTCGTAATAAATTCAAAACTATTGAGCAATGCGAACGAATAGAAGCTCGTATTTGGACCTCTTCATTAGGTGAAATTCCGGAAGCAGAAAAGAAAAATATTGATAATTGGTTAGCTAAAGCAGTGAGAGATAAAAACAAAAAGTTTAAGGAAAAATTGAGAATTAAAGAAAATAAATGGTTAAGTCCAAAGTTAATGTCTACAGCAACTGGCCCACAGTTAATACCATCCACCACTAACAAACATGTCATGGATCTGACGGAAGAAGGAGTAGATGAAAACCTGATTAATCTCCTCAATAAGGGATATAATTACAACCTTTCCTCCGCAACACTTGATAAAAAACGTATACTGATTGATTTAGAAAGCATCTGTAGTAAGGTAGAAAGAGAAGATGAAAATACAGCAGTTACTTTAAGGAAAGAATTCTCAGACTGCGTCTCAAAATTTGTAAAAAAAGCCAGTAAAAGTTGATTACAATTTTAATAGAAATGCCATTACTGACCTTAAAAAATTCAAAGCCAATGATAAAGTAGTAGCACTGAGAGCAGATAAGAGCAAAGTTTTGGTATTGGTAGAAAAAGAGAAGTATTACAATAAAATGGAAGCTGAATTGAGCAAGCCTTATTATGAAGAACTCAATGGTAATCCTATAGATCAAACTGTAAAAAATCTTAAGAAATTAATCAGCTCTTTAAGAAATAAAAAACAGCTTAATGAGCTCTTCAAAAACTTCTCCAAAATTCAGTCAAGAATTCCACAGATCTATGGTACGATAAAAGTTCACAAAGAAGGCCATCCAATAAGACCTATAATAGACACTAGAAATTCGCCACTCTCCAACATTAATTATTATTTGCTTGGTCACCTCAGAGATATTTTCCTTCTCCTCCCTACCTACTAAAAAATTCCATGCAGCTAAAAAGAAAACTGGACAAACTTGCCAGAATTAATTCATCCAGTAATGGCAAGCCTGGATATAGTCTCTATGTATACCAACATTAACCTGGACCTCCTACTGGAATTCATTGCAGATGACCTGGCAGAAAAAATAGTATTCCATAATCACAATAGAGAAATACTACTTGGCATATATGAACTGCTCCTATTTTCCTTCAAGAATAATTTCTTCCAGTTTGGAAAGAAATATTACAGGCAAACTTCAGGACTTGCAATGGGTTCTCCACTAGCACCTCTGCTAGCAAATTATTATATAAGTAAACTAGAGGCAAAAATCCTTATACAACCCTCCTTGTTTGCTCTCTATGTAAGGTACATGGATGATGTCCTAATTATAGTAGATACTGTGGACCAATCTCTCTACCCTCTCAGATTCTGGAAGAATTTAACTTACTAGAGAATACCTTGAAGTACACCCTGGAACAGGAAAAAGACCATAGCATCAATTACCTGGATTTAACCTTGACCTCAAGAGAAGGGAAAATATTCACTCAGCTTTTTAGAAAACCCACCAACACAGGGAAGATGTTAGACTTCTGCTCATTCCACCCTGATTATATTAAATCGAATACAGCGAGACAATTTTTGGAAAAAATTGAAATCCTGGTCTCTTCAGCTTCTCAAAAAGATCTTCACAAAGAAGAATTAAAGGAAATGTTGGCAGAAAACAATTACCCCTCCCCATATGTTGAGAAAATATTTAAACAAGTGCCAAAAAAGAAGCAGGAAAAAACCAACTTCAAATTCACCAGCAAAATTACGTACCACAAGGGACTTTTCGAGAAACTGAAAAGGATCGGAGCAAAATATAATATCAGGCTAGCTCCAGATCTTAATAACAAAATAAAGAAATTCCTGCCAGCTTTAAAGCAGAAAGAATTGGACATCCAATTGCAAGAAGGAGTAATTTACTGCATCGACTGTAACTGCGGACTCAGCTATATAGGAGAAACAGGGAGAAGTATTAAGGTCCGAATGAAAGAACACCAAGCAGCTATTAGGAACATTGGGAACAAAACAGGCCTAGGCAGACATGTACAAGCAAGTGGACACTCCATAAATTGGGACTCAGTGAAAATAATCGCCCACCAGTCAAACTTAGTAAAGAGAAAACTAGAAGAAGGGATCGAAATAGCAAGAAGAAGAAGTACCACAATTAACGATAATTGCGGATGGTCTCTTCCAATTGAGTGGCAGCAACTACTCCAGTGACATAGTCCTGATGACGAACTAGGCTTTAGTTCGAAAATTTGACAACCAACTTTCATTAAAAATAACCTCTAAAAGACCCGTAAAAAAAGTTATTCCACAATATATATTTGTGTTTGATTTGTCATAAAATATTTTTAGAAAACCGATAAAGAAATTCATTGTGAATCATATAGAAATAAACATTGTCAAAATATTGATTTTCATAGTGTAGAATTAGCCAGTTTTGCATGCAGTAATGTTTATGATATATCTGAAAAATAAATGAAAGAAAAGCACATGTGTATCTTTGGTTCCTGACTTCTATTGCGTCAGACTTTTTTAATAGAAATAATTACATGATTCTAATGTTTTGGAGCATTCCAAATAACAGAAATCAGGATTGTTACATCCAAGACTGGTATCATGCTTCTCACCTTGACTGCTTCAACAATCAAATTTTTTAAGTTTTACTGACGACAACAAAAAAGTTGTTTAGAGTTTGCAGAAAATTCTATTAACTGTGTTTTTAACAGCTCACTAACAAAACAGTTAGGAAGCTATTCTGTCAAAATTGAGTATTTCTGTGTGCTTTCCAGAGCTGGATAGTAATGCACAAGATGCAGGATGAGGAACCGGTCATCTTTCTCACCTTTTGTCACCTTTTTCAACTTTTGTCACCTTTTCAAACCTTTTTTAGACCATATTGGGGGAAAATGTAAAATTTAGCAGTATCATTTCAAAAGAAGATGCTGAAAGTTGAAAGATTATTATTGTAAGTATGCCTACCACTATGTGAATGAAGTTACATAGTACAACTATGTGAATGTAGTTATTTTTGTACTCGTAATACCTCCTCTTATAATTGTAGGAAGGCCTCATAAGTAACATGTTTGCAGGCAAGGCAGCATATGCCACTGCACATCCAGTGACATGGCGTTATGCCGTCCAACTTTACTTAACGCTGTAAGTACAAAGCGGCTCCTTATTTCACTGGCTCTTTCTTTCTGGGAACTTATGTTAGAGGAAGCATGTTCATCGTACTACACACTGAGTTATGATGAAACAGCTTATGTTAAAGATAAAAAGGAGCTACAAACAACCGTCACATTTTGGTCAGAGAGCAAATGTGGCATAACGACACGGCACCTCAGAACTTTCTTTTTAGATAAAGCGGATTGTGAAACATTGCATAAAACACTATGTGAAGCACTTTCTGAGGCCAATTTATCACAAAACAGATGCCTAATGCTTGGATCAGAGGGACCTTATGTTAATAAAAAAGCTTTTTAGGCTTTTCAATAGTAATGTCCAGGAGACACGAGGGACAAGTCTTTATAAACATAGGTACTTGCAACATCCACATAATGCATATGTAAAATCATTGGCGTGTTTAGGTGAAGAAGCTTCTGAGCTGCTGATCAACATTTACCATTATTATGATGGTTAGCCTGCCTTGCTGGAAAGAGTTAGAAGAAATCCAATCTAAATATAACGTTCCACACCACAGATTTTTGAAACATGCAACAACAAGGTGGCTTACCTTGGGGCCTTCAGCCAACAGGATTTTGGAGCAGTGGGACATTATTCAGTTCTATTTCTATAAGCACATGTCTCTTAGAAAAAATTATGCTGCTCTTCAATCCAGATCCAACTGTTGTGAATTGCCTTAAAGAAACCTTCAATAAAAGCTGAACTTATTTCATCAGCAAAGCTATTCATGAAGTTCACACAACATTTTCAGTGCCAAGCACCCATGATCCACAAATTGCATGAAGAAATAGGGAACATTCTTCAGACCTTCATGGCTCGTGTTTTGAAGACTGCTGTCATTAGAAAAATCACTAATTTTTCTGAAGTTGATCTTGAACGGTTTACAGTTGGTAATCTGCTTCCTCTTGAAGAACTTGTCATTAATGAAAAGGTCACAAACAAGCTTTCTAAACTGAAAGAAAGTGATAAGTTGTTGTTTCTGAAGGAATCTCAAAAGCACTATATTACTGCTTTGTAAGCATGTGATAGAAAAGATTTGCTTATCAAATGGATCACTTAAAAATTTTAGATTTTTAGACCCAAAAGAAAGAATGAATGATAGAAGCTGCAGAGACATACAGAAAGTTGCAAAAATTATGCCATTTCATGTTCAACCAGATTATTTGTTAGATGAGTGGAAAATTTTGCAACTGGAAGAAGATATACAGCATTTGAAAACAAAACTGATGATTACTGGCAACAACACATCTCAAAAAGGGACTCATTATCAAATGATATAAAGTTTACAAACGTCGCAAAAGTCATGAAGGCAGCTCTTATTTTGTCACATGAAAATGCTGACATAAAAAGATGATTTTCCATTTCTAAGCATATATTAGGAAAAGATAAATCAGCAGTGACTGAAAGATTTTTAAACAGTGTACTGACTGTGAGAGATGCCTTGAAACTATCCTAATTTTCTTTTTGTATCCGTTAATCGAAATCCAAAACTCATTAAGTACAGACAACAAGCACATTCAAAGTACACTGCCTTTATGGAAGAATGTAAGAGGAAAAAGAAAATCGAATTAGAAGAAAAGCAAAAAGAACAACAAAAAAAGTATGGATTATGAAGAAGATATGAAAAAGATAAAGTTAATCGAATGTGAGACTGCTGCTCTGAATGACAGGAAAAAAGAACACCTACAAACTAAGGAAGGCAAGAGAAGTACTCTTTTTGGAAGCTTCAGCCTGAAGAAAGCACTCAAAAAAATTATTTAAAGGGAGCAAAATTAGCTGAAGACATGCTCGAGGGGGTAAAATGCATGCAAACGGAAGAAAGAGCGAGAGAAAAGGAAGTGGAAATCATTCAGAAAACCTTGAGAAAATAAAATCAAGTCTCATTACATCATTTTTGCTAAGATGCCTAGAAAACAGTAAGCCAAACAGTTTTTTCTTCAGAAACATTTTTCTGGAACATTAAAGAAAATTGTACATCATTAGATTTTCAGAATTTTGTGTAATTTTTTTTTCTGTAAAATTACATAATGACAATAAAATAGCTATACCCCATCCAGGTCCATAATAAAGAAATTTATTATGATCTTACCTGGCCTTTTTTGGTAGGGGAGTATAAAAAAAAATTAACCATAAACCATAATTAACCATAATTGCTGTTTTGGGCTATTGGCAAAAAGTCTCTTTTAATCACCTTTTAGTCACCTTTTTAAAAAAGTTGTCACCTTTCGCACAGGTTTCCTTAGCTCTTGAAGATGATGATTTAAATCTTCTAGCACTGTGTGTACGCTCCTTTTTTTTTTTTTTTTTTTTTGAAAGCTATACTAAGTATCCTCTTTTGGCATAATTTATCAAAAGAATGTCAGTATTTTTAGGTACTAGTGTTTTCTTCTTTTTGCACAATTTTCTTAGTTTTAGTGATGAAAAAAAAATACAGTAAAAATACTTGACACTGCAGTCTGTTTTAGGCTATTAAATTACTGACCATCTGTAAATTAAAATCTTTGTAAGAAAGAACAACTTAGTGAAAATAGTGACAGTTTGTTCATTGTTGTTAATTTATAGTTGTTTTTAAAAATGTTGATGCCCAATGTAATTTTGACCTCTAAAGCCTGACTTGTAAATCTTTAACAAAGTTGGAGAAGTCATATTGGTGTTACGTGCACATACCTGAATGAAGTTCTGAGATTCAATTTGTTCAAATTTGGCCAGAAAGTCTGCTAAATTGCAATGTTGATGTATCAAATGCATCCATGATAAGGGATGTTAGTGTCAGACTGAAGTGCCATAACACACCCTTTTATATGCATAACCATTATTAAGCATTGTTCTTTGGAATTCAGAGGTTAGCTTCAGAAAGCAAGATTATCTAATTTTAATTGCTGATGATGATGTATTGAGAATATCCATTTACAGAACTGAAGCTGTTCATATGTGTTACACACACACACACACACACACACACACACACACACACACACACACACACACACTTCGTTCTCATTATTGTTCCTTATTTCAGGCATTCTTGAATCTGATTCTCTCCCATGTTTTTCCTTGGCCTTCCTTTAATTTTCTTCCCAGTCACTTGGACTGAATTGATAATCTCATGTCCAAACTACACCAGAAGGGGTTTTCTCTGCCTTATTGACAGCATTTTGTGTTACATTATCTGGCATTCTAAACATCTTTCTTCCACACATGGTCAGACCAAGTTTTGCTACAGATCTTCTGTAAGTAGTAATAAGTAGAACATGCCAAAACAAGATTGGCTTTGTATGAATCTTGAGAATATTCATAATCCAAGATTGTACAATCAGTTATGTGGCATAATAGTACAAATATCTTATGAACAATAATGTATTATAATAAAGTTAATCTGTTCTTCACATATTTTCTAGGCAGTAAAAGCTTTCTTGTTCAGATTAGAGCATTCGCAATAATATTCTTTATAATAACTTTTATCCAGTAAAGAAATTTAGAAGATATTCCTCTCACCACTGCTTCAGCTTCAGGGTCTGCTGTCTAATGACTCCTTTCATAGTTGTTTCCTTCCCAGAGATGTAAGGTTTAAAACAGCATGCATGCCCATTAACAAAATGCATTTGGGTTTTTCCATTGTAATCGAAATTCTTTATCATAATTCCAGGTTCAAACTCATTGAACTTCAAATATTACCATATACATTTCTGCTGAGTCAGACCGTCTTTCATCAACAGGATTTCTTGTTTGACTTTAGCAAGTCAAACAAGAAATCCTGCTGTTAACGGATCGTCTGACTCAGCAGAAATGTGTACAGTAACATTTGAAGTTTAATGAGTTTGGATCAGAAAATGTGATAAAGAACGAAGAAGTATTCTGATTATAATGGAGTTGCCCAATCTTTTTTTTTTTTTAATTACGTGAGCTTATTTTTGACCTTACATCTCTGGAGAGGAAACAGCTGTGGAAGGAGTCATTAAGCAGCTGACCCCAAAGCCGAAGCAGTTGTAAGAGGAATATCTTCTAAATCCTTCTACTGGATTGTAATTATTTTATAAAGAATATTTATTATCACAGACTCTAATATGTACTTATTCACTATCACACTAAAATATAAGTGGTTATCACAATATCTATCAACATTTTTTTCAAAGATGGAAGTAAAATTTGTGAATTTCCTAAAAAAACCAAATTAACCCCCAGGGAAATACCTTCTTTACTCACAGAAAAGATAGTAGTGTACTAATATTGGTATGGTGTAAAATTATTTCAAGTATATTTGTTAACTGCATTTTTGCAGTGATTCATGCTTTCCAGATTTTCTTTATTTCTCATGTGGACCCTATTTCATCTGATTAATATATTTACAGTGTGCATATTTTTTTTAATGCACAATATGATTGTTTTGAATTAATGATAGAACAAGCATATGTAAATTTTTTTTTAAATACACTGGCGGAAAGTGAAAAAAGAACACCAAGAAGGAATTGGCGGACGATCATGAAATTTACATATGTTAATGTGGTCGAGTTTACGTAGGTGTTAATTTCGGGACCAACCGGTGAGCGCTTACGCCACAGCACGGCATAATATGCAAATTATCGTCGGTGGTATTTAAGGAGTACGGCGAAGTGAATGTAATCAGTCGTCGGCGTACGGACACGTGCGAGACCCTGAAGAAGCTGCAATGCCTGGACATGGAAGATGTGTACGATTTCAGCAGTTATCGGACTTTGAGCGAGGTCGTCTAGTCGGACTCTGCGAGGCCGGGTGGTCGTATCGTCGTATTGCGGAGCGAATTGGACGGGAAGTATCGGTGGTGGTATGATGGTGGCGTAGATGGTCCGAGGAACATTCCCACACGAGAAGATGTGGAACCGGGAGTCACAGACGTACTGATGAGCGGACCGATCGACGCATAAGAAGAGCGGCGTTGTCAAGCAGAACATCCACTGTGACGCAAATCCGAGCTGCCGTTGCACCTGAGGTGACTGTGCGAACAATCCGCAATCGTCTACTGGATGCAGGACTACGTGCACGTGTGCCTCTGTCATGTGTACCTCTGACTCCAGCTTACCGTCGGAATGGCTGCAGTGGTGTCTCCAACGCCTGCACTGGAGAACGCAATGGCGATCTGTCGTGTTCAGCGATGAAAGCAGATTCTGCTTGGGTGCCTCCGATGGCCATATGCGTGTTCGCAGACGCACAGGGGAACGTCTCCACCCTTCTCGCATCCGCCAGCGACACACAGGTCCTACACCTGGTCTCCTGGTGTGGGGAGCGATCAGCTATCACACCCGTACACAACTAGTGTTTGTACCGGGTACGTTAAACAGCACCTCCTACATCAACATCATCATTCAGCCCGTTGTTGTGCCATTTGTAAGGTCGGTCCATCGTGGTGTTTTCCAGCAAGATAACACACGCCCACACACGGCACGTGCAACACAACATGCACTTCAGGGTGTGAGACAACTTCCATGGCCTGCACGTTCACCGGATTTGTTCCCCTTTTTAGTACGTGTGGGATTTTATGGGACAACGACTTATCCGGTCTCCACGGCCAGCCACGACCATCCCCGATTTATGCGTCCAGGTTGAGGATGCTTGGAACTCAATACCCCAAACTTACATCCAACATCTGTATGACAGACTCCATGCCAGAATTGCACAGTGTGACGCAGTTCATGGTGGTTCAACTTCGTACTAACCATGTTACATGGAAATGTTATTTTTCAGTTTACCAGCAAATACAGCTGTATTTTGCCATAATGTTTTGATCACGTTATCTTCTGTATTCCGTTATTATGCTGTATAAATTTCGTTGGTATCAGAAGTCTCCTTCTTGTTCTTTTTTCAATTTCCGCCAGTGTAATTTAGAGGCACTGTCATTTTTATTTGTAAAATCTGTTGTGTTGATTGTATTCATTCAGATAATCATATTGCTCACTTACAGGCCAACCCCTCCAATTGACCAACAAATTTTAAACACAATGAAAATGGTAGGGTCTATTGGTTATGCTCCCAATCCTGGAAACAGACTTCGAAACCAAGTGCCATATCAATTAAATAAAAATTCCATTCGAGGGTCTCCAGTTCAAAAAGGTACGCTTCGTTCTTTCCTTTTTTTTATTTTTTATTTATTTATTTATTTATTTTTTTGCTTGTTCTATTTTAAAAATACATAATATCTAAAGTATTATTTACCTGATATTGTCATAGTATTTTGCACGTTGTTGCTCCGACATGTCTTTTTGTTACGGGTTTTTGGTTAGTTATAAAAAAAAATATTTTTTTAGAAATAAAACAATTAGGTTATATATTTTCAGTTCTATATTCATTCATTCTCACAATCAAATGTTTTAAATTTACCTTAGTTAAAAGATTTTAGAAGAAAGAGTTATACTTATCGAGTCAGGAGACGTCTCACACAGGGTTTGTCGTCACCACGTTACGGTGAACGCTTTCGGTAATATCATATTACCATCTTCGGGCCTCTACTTCTACCCTAGGGTTCCTCGTGTGTGTGTGTAGTCCTGGAGTTGCTTGTCGGGAATCGAAAGGAAGGTTACGGTCATGTATGTGTTAGGTGATTTGTTTCTCATGTGTCGCCATCTATTGGATGAGTTGGTAGGTATCAGTCATAAGTATAAGCCATTTTTCATTTTTGTGTAGATATTTTTGGGCTATTATTGTTTGTTTGTAGAAACAGGTGTTTGTAGATGGCGACACATGAGAAACAAATCACCTAACACATACATGACCACAAACCTTCCCTTCGATTCCCGACAAGCAACTCCATGACTACACATACACGAGGAACCCTCGTGTAGAAGTAGAGGCCCAAAGATGGTAATATGATATTACCGAAAGTGCTCGCCGTAACGTGGTGACAACGAACCCCGTGTGAGAAGTCTCCTGACCCGATAAGTATAACTGTTTCTACTAAAATCTTTTAACTAAGGTAAATTTTAAATGTTTGATTGTGATAATGAATGAATATAGAACTGAAAATATACAACCTAATTGTTTTATTTCTAAAAAAATTTTTTATAACTAACCAAAAACCCGTAACAAAAAGACCTCTCGGGCCTAGAGCACGTGCCTCACGGAGCAACAACGTGCAAAATACTTTGACAATATCAGCTAAATAATACTTTAGATATTATGTATTTTTAATCAAAAGCATGTGTATAGCATAAGACAGCCCTTAAGGTTGCCTCATGAATTGAATATTTCGTTGTTCTATTTTGTTTTTCAAAGTTTTGAATGCATAAGTTTTGTTTAGATATCAAAAACTTCCAGGCCTTGAAAGTATTTTTATGAAATGCATGGCTAAGGTCAGGTGATGCGTAACATCACAGCCTCTCCTTGACAAATGTCAACCCCGCCTTCTCGTGGTGCATCCTGTTCCCACTAAAGGGGCTCTGACGACCGCAAATAGCGGTATAACTATACCATCGGGATCAGAGGAAATGCTATCCCACACTCACCAACCCGCTTGGCCAGCGTGGTGAGTTATGGCCAAACACCTCCAAAATGACTCTACAACTTAAATCTTGGCCCTCAGTCTCCGGCAGCTGGAATGTACCTGGCCAAGGCAGCGGCCAGTGCGACATGAAGGCAGAGGGTGCTAAGAATCCCCGGAGGACCGGACTAGGCTGCCATTTGATGCTGACCTTGGCTACCTATAACGGACGCTCCCTATCTTCTGATTCAAGGCTTCTTGAATTGGAAGAGGAACTACAAAGGATCAAGTGGGACATTGTCGGGCTAAGTGAGGTAAGGAGAAAAGGAGAAGATCTCATTGAACTGAAAAGTGGACATCTCTTCTATTATCGTGGGACAGATACTGGCAGAACTAGTGGTGTTGGATTTATAATAAACAAGAAACTGAAGGATAAAGTGGTAGAAGTTGAAAGTTCCTCTGACAGAGCTGCACGACTCGTTATCCAACTATCGAGAAGATACCAGGCTCAGATTATTCAAACTTATGCACCCACCACAAGTCATCCTGAAGAAGAAATTGAAGAATTTTATGAGGAAATTCGTCATCTAAATAATAAAGGTAAGCAGCACTTGAAGATAATTATGGGAGATTTCAATGCAAAAATAGGGCAACGGCAACAGAATGAAACTTCAGTAGGTAAATTCGGTCACGGCAACAGAAACCAGCGTGGAAATACTCTCGTTGAGTTTGCAGAGGCAGAAGGATTTTTCATCTTGAACTCCTTTTTCAAGAAAAAGCCACACAGGAAATGGACATGGAGACATCCAATTGGGACGACAAGTGAAATTGATTTTATTATGTGTAACAAAAAATTCGTCATCGAAGACTGCAGTGTGCTGAACAAGTTCAACACAGGTAGTGACCATAGATTGGTGAGATGTAAGATGCACCTCAACACTAAACTGGAACGTGGCAAGCTCATAAGACAAACAAAATGTATTGACATAACCAACCTTAAAAAACACCATAATACTTTCAAGTTGGAACTGAAGAACAGATTCTCTGCTTTAGAAGGCCTAACATCGGAAGAAGTGGATATTTCGGAAGTTAACAGAAAAGTAACCAAAGCTCTAATGGAAACAGCAACAAAATTAGCTGGGTCTAAGAACAAGTTGCATGTGAACAAATTATCAGGAAAAACCAAAATGTTGATGCAAAAAAGAAGAGAGATGAGGACAACTAAAGAAGATGTGACTTCCAAAGTGGAATATATAGAGCTATGCAAGACAACACGAAAAAGTATCACTGAAGACGTAAGGAAATTCAACTGTGAGCTAGTGAGGAAAGCAATTGAAAACAACCAAAGCCTTAAGATAGCAAAGGGACATCTCAGTAAGGAAGAAAACAGATTATGGCTCTGAGAAAAGAAGATGGTTCTATAACAAGAAATAGAGGCGAAATTTTGACAAGAGTGAAAGATTTCTACTCCAAATTATATGAAAGGGATGATACATGTACTCCAGACATCATGAAAGGTACCAGAGTTCTTCCAGTCCTCCCAGCAGAAGTTGCTCATGCAATCAAGAACATGAAGCGGGGGAAAGCTCCAGGAGAAGATGGAATTACTATAGACATCATACAAGAAGCAAGTGGAGAAATTGAAACAGTACTCGCCCAAATTTTCACTCGATATCTTAATGAAGGAAGATTCCTGAGGATTAGAACGGCGCTACAATGATCCTGCTACATAAAAAAGGTGACATTGAGGATCTCAGGAACTACAGACCTATCAGCCTCCTATCAGTGGTTTATAAAATCTTCACTAAAGTTCTTTCACACCGCTTGAAGGTAACATTGGACATAGCTCAACCAAGAGAACAAGCTGGATTCAGGAGTGGCTACAGCACAATAGATCATATCCACGTACTGAGAGAACTAATTGAAAGAGCGAGGGAATATGAACTTCCACTGTGCATGGCTTTTATCGATTATGAAAAAGCCTTTGATTCGGTGAAACTATCAGCAGTTACAATGGCTCTGAAATCCTGCGGTATTGAAGATGCATACATTAATATTATTAATAACATCTATGAAAATGCAAGTGCAAAGATTCGGCTGTTTGAAAATACAACACACATAAAAATTGGAAAGGGAGTGAGAGACAAGGTGACACCATATCTCCGAAGCTCTTTAATGCCACATTGGAAAATGTCTTTCAATCACTGAACTGGGAAAACAAAGGGATAAAGATTAATGGAGATTATCTAACCCACCTTCGTTTTGCTGATGACGTAGTCATTTTTGCAACTACCCCATCAGAGCTGCAGAGTATGATCCAGGAACTTGCTGACAAGAGTAAAGAAGTGGGATTAAAAATGAACTTTCAGAAGACAAAAGTGATGTTCAATGCTTTTACAAGAAATGAAGATTTATCGATTGATGGAGAAAAACTGGAGATAACAGATACATATGTTTATCTTGGACAGCAGATATCAAGTGAGGGTCACATTGATGAAGAAATTAATCGGCGTACAAAACTTGCCTGGAGAGCTTTTGGAAGAAACAGCATAATTTTCAAGAGCAATATGCCATTATGTCTTAAAAGAAAAGTGTTTGATCAATGCATCCTTCCAGTGCTTACGTATGGTGCAGAGACGTGGACCTTAACTAAAAGAGACATACAAAGGCTGCAGACAACTCAAAGAAGCATGGAGAGGTGCATGCTTGGTATAACCAGGAGAGATAAGAAGAGGAACTCGTGGATCCGAAAAATGACGAGAGTGGAAGACATCATGATCAGAGTTAAATCCCTGAAATGGCAATGGGCTGGACATACTGCCAGAAGGACAGACCATAGATGGACAGCCGAAATTTTAGATTGGATTCCAAGGGACAGGAAAAGACCCAGAAAAAGACCACATGGGAGATGGGTGGATGCAATTCGTAAATATGCGGGAGTGACATGGAGGAGACTGGCACAAGACAGACCGTTGTGGAGGAAACTTGGGGAGACCTTCGTCCAGCAGTGGATTGATAATGGTTGACAATGATGATGATGATGATGATGACATTTCAAAATGCTTTTCTCTTTACGTTCAACATTGCAAAAAAGTGCTATTCTGTCTTCTGCATATGTGGTCTAAACTTTGGAGTTCCATTTTGTCATGCCATTTGCAATTTGGTCAGAGGTCACCCTTCTCCCTGAAACCGTGTAATTCATTAAGCTTTTCAAAGGTTGCCTCTGTAAGCAAAATGTATGATGAAAAATAATTTTTTCACAGTACAGTGATTATTTATGAGATATAATTAAATTTAAGCTTACAGTAGTAAGACTTCAACTGAACATATGTCTTGGTCACACTGACAACAAGAATTCACATGGTAGATTTTGTTCACAAGTCTGTTACCAACAGGGATTTCTAAATAATTGTAGTGTTAAAGGATGCATCTGAATTCCAAGAGTAGAGTTAATGCTTGGTAGTATTTCTCTGCTTTTGTTGTGCAAGACTGTTTTATTGGTGAAGGAAGAAATAAAATTTATTTTTTCCTGTTTGGCACATCTGAAGTATCTTCAGTTATGAGAATAAAGAGTTGTAGCTTGGATGGAGGTCTTTCTTAACATTTCTTATATGTTCAAGATTTCTGCAGTGTATTGACTGGAAGATGTTGCCAATATAACATTTTTTCTCCTGAGGATGTAAAAAATGAGAAATGGTACATGCCAGAACAATCTAAGAGACTAAAAATCTTTGTCTTCAGTTATTGATTGAATGGTAGTCAGAGAAGGTTTGATGGCTAATTTCTGTCCAAAATTATGAAGGATTTTAACAAGTTCATTGGTGAAGGATAAATGGTAGGGAAGCAGAACCAGTGAATTTTAAACATGGTATTGTTACTGCAAATGAATGATTTTAGAGCTGCAAAA
This sequence comes from Macrothele yani, assembly GCA_039090855.1. Classification (NCBI taxonomy): domain Eukaryota; kingdom Metazoa; phylum Arthropoda; class Arachnida; order Araneae; family Macrothelidae; genus Macrothele; species Macrothele yani. The sequence continues at coordinate 50,944,828 of CM077004.1, forward strand.
TTCTAGATACAAGCAGATTTAGAACAAAACGAGATAATGTTTGAGGCAGTGGTTGATTTTGTGTAGACAAATGTATGGAGCTCGTTTTTTATTAATGTTTTATTTTTCTCTAGTAATTTGTAAATGTAAAATTTTTGTTGCAATTGGTTTCTTGATTAACAGAGAATTTAAACTGTAGAAAATTAACAAAGAGGCAATGAAATGGGTATGATTTTTTTTTTTTTTTCATGTTGGTGACATTATGGAGATACCATCAACGTAATGAAGGAAAATATATTTACATTATTTTTAGTATGCTGTGTGGATATCCCTACCAGGAGTTTGAAAAGAGGTGTCCCATAGGTACATCTTTTAGTTGGTAGAAAAACTGTTGTAGTAAAACATTTGAAAGAAAAAATAACATAAAGATCCTTTTCCATCTTTAATTTCCTGTTTATTATTTAAAAAGTGAATTGCTTTTATTCCGTGAGGTTTCTTATATTTTATATTTTTAACATAGTTACTTTTCTTCAGGTGCCATGTTCAAACAAGGACATAGGCAATTCATCACCATGAACTGTGCACAGTCATGGTGACAATCATCCTGTGGAATGAGGATTGCTATGAGGTGGTTTCTCATTGTCTTCCTTGTCAAGGGGCAAGCACCAGAAGTGGTGCAGTATGTCCGGGGCTGATTTTAGAGATCCAGTCGTGCATTCGTGGAAACCCTGGAAAACCTCAAACTGGATGGTCGTCTGTGGGATTAAAACCCCCAACAGTTGCCTACCCCACAGACATAAAGCTGGTGATTAGTAAACTGCCCTATCTTGGTGATTGACATACACTGAGTTAGCAAAAATATTTTTCCACCACTCTCTGAGCATAACCGACTATGTGTGTACAGCAAAATCACATAGCTGGCTCACGTTTCAGTGGAAGAAAGTGGTAACATGTTTCAGTGATGTAAGTTTGTGAAATGATATATGGCAGAAAAGAGTAATTGAACTGAATTTGGATACAGGATCACTGTGGCTAGAGTTTTGGCACATCAATTTCAGGTATAGCATGTCCACCTAGCTTTGCACACAGCACAGTGTTGGTGTTCACAAAGTGGAAAAATGAAGGTAAAACAGCCATATAGCACACAAATAATGGAGGGAAAATGGGTAGTGACTGTACAGGGTGAAAGAGACAAATAGGGTGGATAATTTGTGCCAATTTAACCTATAAGAATACCATGACTGCCTGCTATAGTATATATACCCAGCAGAACAATTTCTGCCAGTGTTACTGTTTTGTGCTCAGTAAGGGTTGGGGCACTAGTTGATTGCCAGTTTGACATCTCACTCTCACAGTTAGACACAAACACTGTTGCTCTAATGTGGAGAGCACTGAGATCTTTGAGAGGCTGAAGGTATATTGTGTTGTGATTCCAGATATCTTTATCTTGCTGCAGTGACAGGTTTCACATTTGAAGGGTACAAATCCTGTGTGCATTTTGCAGACCTATCAAGCAGGTTTGTACTCATGTTATGGTGTGGAAAGTCTTACATTGGTACTTATGAGACTACTGTGGTGATCATTTGTACAGGCTGAAGGTTTAAACATCTCTTATGTACTGTGCTGAACTGTTTCAAGTGACAGTGTTGCAGAGGTAGGTCTTTATACAGATGAATTGTTGAAACATTCTTTCCTACAGTAGTGAAAGTTGGTAGTGAAGTTATAAAAGCTCTGAAAGTGGCTGATGTGAAGTGGCAAGGATGGCATAAAAACATTTACGGCAAAGCTGGTTAAGTGGTCAGAGGTGTAGGTTTCTGGCTAGTCAACTAAGCTGGGCTACTGCTTTTAGTGCTCAGAGATGTCTGTGGTGGCTGTTGTTAAACCTTGAAACAAAAAGTAAGAAAAATTTTTTATGTCATAGTAGAGTAGCTATTTCTTTGGTGTAGCTGGTTAAAATTGTAAACTGTGCAGTAATTTTTATTTTTTGTGAGATTCTTTGAAGCATTGAAGCAAAGAAACTTTTCTGATATATGTAATTTTTTAAATTACTGACCTCAGAACACATGCAGAGGTCCAAAATTAATGGCTAATAAAAGTGATAATAATTTTCAGGTGGCAGAAGAATATACTATCAATGGCATAATGTCAGAAATTTGTTTTGAATTGTCATAATTTGTTGCATATTTTTGTTATACATAATTTTGAATTCTGGCTTGAGCATCATTTGGTTAGCACTTACAAAATATTGAGTTAATTATTAAAAGGCTGTTGTGCCCCTCTCTGTTGCTGTAATTCCTTTTTTTCTTTCTTTTTTTTTTTTTTTTTCAGATGATGGCCCTGAAACAGTTCCACAAAGATATCTCAAAGTGGAAGTCAAGTATACACGTTCAGGTCTGGATGATATTGATGTCAACAAATACAACCGTACTAGTTTTAGTGGCTTGGAAGCCAATCTTCCAAATTCCTACTGTAATAATATGTTGCAGGTAAATTTTTTTATATCATTACTGGTTCAACTGTGAAAAAAAAATTGTTACTTAAAGCAAAATGTATTGTTCATAGCAATGTCATGAGCAGTTGCAATCAGTGTAAAGAAAACTTGCTAATGTGATTGTTATAGAATGTAAATCAGATTCATAATTACACTGCTTGCCCGAACAGTCTGCAGTTTAAAACAGCTGCAGATTTTTTTGCCAGTTATCTCAACCAAAATATCTTCATTACCACTTCAATGTTATGTGTCATTTGCAATAGTAGATGGCCTATTCAGATAAAAATTAATGCATTTGTTCAGTTTCTGCTCCAGAATCATGCACTTTTTCATATTTCTTGAATTATTTACATGGAAAGAAGTTCTGTTTGGCTTCACTGTTCCTTTTGACCTATTTCAAAACATATCTCCCTTCCATGTACTTAAAGGTCATGAGTAGCCTGGTGGTTAGAACTATTGCCTTATGATCTGGTGGTTATACCCCAGGTAGGTTAGTTGCTTTGAACCTCTGAATACTTGCTGCATGTCGGATATGCACGTTAAGATCTCGACTCCAGGGTATTGGACACCCTGTTACAAATAACTTTATCGGTCGTCCTCCAGGAGGGATGAGGGGGGGGCACAACCTAGGGCTTTTTTTTTTTTTTTTCTCTATCCCTGGAAGTACTCATTGTGCAATCAGTCCAGCACTTTTAATATGGTAGTTTTACTTCTCTTTACTGTCAAACCCTCTGTCGTATCTAAGCCTCTTGGTTCAATCTAATGTAACTTTTTTTCTGATATGCAACACAAAAGTCCCATGGGACACAGGTAGTTGTGTCTGTACCTTCCTCCTGCAAGTGTAAACCCTACAAGAAATTGCTGGATACCCCCGTCCATGCACTTCTAAATTTCCATAATATTTAGAGTGTATGTGAATTGATATATCAACCTGTCCAGTTACCGTCACAAATAATTCAGATGGCTGGTTAGGTGAGACCATCTTATTTGCTTGTTTTAGCCTGGCAGTCCACTTAAAATATGTTTGAAACTTTACAGTCGTGTGCCTCATGTAGAAAATATGTTGCCGTTCTATGGGATTATCTAGCTATGGTACCTCATCTTATTTTATTAAAAACTGTTTAATGCATTTATTTAAAAAAATTCTTGATGAAATGTATTGCTATTTCAAGTATGTAATTATATTGGGAGTCTCTGCTCACTAAAATACTTCTATTCTAATAGTTGTAAGTTTGTGAATCTTGCCAGTTTGAGGTTTTGTTAAGCCCAAGGCTCCATTTAATATGAGGTGTGCTGCAACCTAGGTCATTTTTATTGTCTGCCCATTCTGTTTACATGTATTTATGGGAAGTACACAAGTTATTCTATGCATTCGTATGTGTCATTTAATCTTTAGTCTTCCTTTGTCTTTGTGCTATTCCTCCCACAGCTCTGATATCAGGGCACAGACTTTCCTTTCGTCACTTTCCACTTTTCCACCTCTTGAAAGGCCAGTTATTTCCATGGTTCAAGTCTGCACTGTACAGCTGGTGGCCAGTGAAAAAATATTTGTTGGTGCTGAGTAAGAACAAATTTTAAAGTCATAGCATGGGTTATCATGCATTCCAAAATTATGTAAAGCACTTCCCTCTTCTCTTCATGTGGCAGATAATATACCTACATCATTTGGTACATTGAAAATATTTTATACATAATCTGCAGGCTGAGATGGGCCACTGTTGTTATCCTACCTCCTTGGGGAGCTCAACCAAGGAATTCCTCAGTAAGTTGTTGCCACAAAGCAGCAGTTGATATCTTGTGAGAATGTATAGTACTATAGATGTTTAATACTATGCAGTTGGTGAATGTGTGACTTCAGTCCACAGCATTTTGATTTTTCCATTGGAGTGAGACATGTTTGTTCTTCCGCACGAGACATGTGGTGCAACAGAATAACAATTATGCTCAAGGATAAACATCCATCAATGTATAGCATTATCATCAGGGAGATAAGTAGTAATAATGGTCCAGGGTGTTAGCTGTGGTAACAGTGGTCCAGTGTGTCAGCAGTGGTAATAATGGTCCAGTGTGTCAGTCAGCACCCTGTGTGCCTCTAAAAGTCAGTCAACAAACTGGAGCTTGAAAGCTAGATCAGTGATGAGTCAGTATAATGATATACAGTGGGGTGTTAATAATGTACATTTTGCATCTGTGATCATGCGAGGGTTTATTAAATCTTACTAACCCTTAAATATGAGTGCAAAAAGAAAATTCACAGTGAAAATTGCAAATTCCAAGGATGATCAGAAGTTGCTGAATATGTGTTTATTTTACTCAGTGGAAAACCACAATGTTTGGAAGACTTGTGATATTTGTTAAGAATATAGTTTAAAGCACTGTTGTCTATCTATGAAATAAAATGTTTCTTTTGTGTACTAGGATAGCTTTGGTAAAGAAATTTAAAAATCACCTTAAGCTGGCAAACATTTCTCTCCCTCTCCTTTTTTTTTTTTTTTTTCTTTTCTAGTTATTGAAATCACAAGAAGCATCTGTAGTTGTTTTATTAACTCTCTTCAGAGAAACAGTAAAAAAAAAAAAAAAAAGCCTTTCTCAGATGGAGAATCAAACACAAAGTGCCATTGAAATTTCCTGAACTTTTTGTGAAGAACAAATAACAAAAAAAAAAATTTGAACTGTTCAACTCTTGTATCAGACAATAAGTTGGCATGTTGCAAAGATAAGTAAATTGCATGTACAGTCAAACCTCAATTTAACGAACTTCAAGGGACCAACAGTCTTGTACGTAAAATCACGGAATTCTTTAAATCGAGGAAGTTTTTCGAATGAAACATTGAAATTTAGCTAGTGTTCACAATAGAATACGTAAGCAGCCAAGTTCTCTTTGTTTCAGTGAAATTTAAATTAGGTACAGTGCTTTTAATTACGAATTTATTATCAAAAATGTTATAATACGTACACATTTACTTTGCATATTAAATACATGATTCATAGATATTAGACTTCAATGTGTAGCATCAAAATAAAAGTGTTCTTTAAAATTGTGAGAAAAATACGATAGTTGATTTTTTTCCCCGAGAATTTAGCTTCTTAAATAATGATTTCAGTAACCTAAACTGCATGAAACAGAACAGCGATTTGTACTAATTAACTTGTAAAAACAGTATGTGTTGATTACATTTTTACACTGTAGAAAAAAATGCTTTAGAGAAGATTGCTAATTTTTTTTTTGAACGTTTAGCTTTATATTAATAAATTGCAGCTGGGTCATTCCATGTCAATTCACCCAGGGTATGACACCCACCGACTCAGATTTTCATGAAACGTTTTTTACTTGTTACTACCACCAAGTTACTAATCCATGTAAAATTTTTCCCTTCTAGATCACATAGTTTCTGAGATATAAAATGTCAAAGTTTTGGAAAATTGCACATTGATGACGTTTCCAAGACTCCGCTTTTAGACGCAGTATTTGAGAAAAAAATTCATAGTTCTGTGTCTAATCAACATATCACTACCAAATTTTTACCACATGTCAAGCAAAGTATGTACATTTCAGAAAAAAGTATTATATAAATCTTGCCTACCTCTGAGACACACTAAAATTTATTAATTTTTTTATAAACACATTTTTATGTGCAAAGACGTTGCTTCATTAAGTGAGTATTATGGCATAAGGAGTTACCAGAGCGCTTTTTTTAATTGAACCTAAAAGTATAGTCTAAAAGGCTGTGAAAGAAAAATAGTGGGATTTTGATTGCTAATATAATTATTTTAACTTATAATTTGACACATTCTATGCAGACTACTTATGCATCATAATAGATAATTACCTGTATGTGATAATTTGGCCTAATATAGAATAAATGTAGACTAGTCAAATAATTTAAAATATTGTACTGTTCAATGCCAAACTTTACCTGCTTGGTATAAATTTGATAATGAAAAAAATCAAATTGAATTAGTCATGATTCAATTTAAAAATTGTTTTGAATGAATTAGGGTTTTTTTTTTTTTTTTAACTGGACGGAATACTTTGAGGCAAGTGGGATAAAACTAGCTGTACCAGCAATTTGAAAGCATGAGGTGACCCAGCATGTATCAACAATTTGAACCCAGCAATCTAAAAGCATGAGTTGATTCAACATGAGTCATTCTTCTGTGTACAGGATTCAACTGGATTGCACTACTAGTCAGTCTCAACTCAGTCATCTGCTATCTATTGTTGAGTGAAGGTGCTTTATGCTGCTTCAAATGTTCAAAAGTTTTCAAAAGTGGGTTATTTCTCTTAGTTACAGTTAAAGATCATTTTTCTGTTCCAAGGTTTAAAAGAAAGTGCTTTTAGTAACCCTTTGAAATATTAGTTTTAAAAATGTCCCAAACTGAACAGCTTGTTGAACAATGTAGTATAGGAAAAGAAAGTGGAACTGAGTGCCATAAGAAGAGTTACACACAGGAGGTGAATCTGATAAACTTTGAAACAGTAAGTGCTTCAGAAAAAGAATTTTTGGCCTTGAGAAGTGGGGTAAATTGTGAACTTCTGTTTAATATTTGTGAGCATCATAAAACATACTACCTGAGGAAATATGAAACTTACCAGTAAAGTTGTTTTGATCCATTTAAGTGCCACAAGAAAAAAAAATTTAAAAAGCATTGAGGAATGTGACCTTTGACTTTTCAGAGAAAATGAATAAAATTCCAATGATTGTGAAATCAATTCCTGGACAGAAGATATGTGATGCATGTAGAGAAAAGGTGCAGAAACACTCACAATTTTTAAATGAAAATGATGACATTAAAGAGGTAGACACAGATAGTGACAGTAACCAGAGTATTTGTAATTTAGAAACATCAATTTCCAAAGAAGAAACATTAGGGAAAATTAATGCATCACTGGCAGAGATAGGGGAGTCTCCTTTGAAATTCCATGTCATTTCATCACACAGCAAATCTGCCTATGCAAATAAAAAAAAAAAAAGGTTGAGTCAGCATGTTCTAATTTAAAAAGTAAGGTTAGTAGGGTTATAGAAAAAGAATTTTCTCCACCTGAAAAAGATGCCAAAAAACTGCCAAAAGATTTAAAACAAAAAGCAGAGGATACGAATGTGCTTGTAGGTTTACTTAAAGCAAAATTTGAGGCTTCAATGACATGGAGAGAAAAGATACAACTTTTGACGCTTGTTCCTACTTCATGGAGCAGGAAAAAAAATCATGGAAGAGTTCCATGTATGTGAATATGCCATCTGTCAAGCAAGATACCTTCTCAGAGACAAAGGAATTGTGGCTTTACCTGAACCCAGAAAAAGAAAAACACTCAGTGAAAATATAATTGAGTTGGTGAAGAACTTTTACCAAAGTGATGAATACTCTCGAATCATGCCAGGAAAAAAGGACAGTCAGTATTTCTAAAAATGTTCATGTACAAAAGAGATTATTACTTGCTAATTTAAATGAATTGTATTCTGCTTTTAAATTTGAGTATCCCAACATTAAAATTGGCATCTCAAAATTCTGCATGCTGCGTCCAAAATGGTGTGTGTTGTTAGCAGGGTCTTCTGGAATACATTCCATTTGTGTTTGCCCAATCCATCAAAATGTAAGTCTTCTACTTCATGCTTTTTGTATAGAAGAGACACACCAGGACCTGGCTGATTATTTAGTCTGTTCTAAGGATAACAAAGACTGCATGCTGCGACACTGCTCTCAATGCCCATCCAGTGAAAATTTGAAAAGTATTCTACTCAAAAAATTTGAAGAGTGGGACCCTGAAGATGAAGTGTCATACAGTTCATGGGTATCGCCAGACAGAACACAACAGGTGAAATTCACTGTGACATTTGATGAATATTTAGCGACTTTAATTGAGAAACTAGAGAAACTTGTGCCCCAAGCATTTATAACTAAATCCCAAGCAAACTTTCTAAAGAAAATGAAAGCAAATTTTGAATCAAATGCAGCTATTGTTCTCCTAGACTTCAGTGAAAATTACTCGTACATCATTCAAGATGCAGCAGAAGGGTATCACTGGACAAGTGACAGTTGTTCACTACATACAGCTGTAATCTGCACACGTGTTCACCACTCTGAAGACCTACTTGTTTTCAAGTGTGTGCAACTTGTCCGATGATTTAGAGCATGATGTAGCATTTGTATATGAAACACAAAAAATAATCACTCAGTATATAAAGAAAAACTTTTCCATTGTAAAAAATGTATTTTATTTCAGTGATGGATGTGCTGCACAGTATAAGAACTGCAAAAACTTTCTCAATCTTTGATACTACAACCAGGACTTCTCTTTAGCGGCATCATGGATATTTTTTGCAACCAGTCACGGGAAATCTCCTTGCGACGGCATTGGTGGTACAGTTTAGCTGCTGGTTACCTGAGAGAGCCTTCAAATGTACCCTGGCGATGCAATAGACTCAGTTGAAAAATTCCTCAATTTCTGTGAGGCAAGAGTCAAAAACATAAAATTCTGGATGGTAAAAAAAGAAACACTTTCAGAAACACACCAGCAGCTAGAAGCCCGATTCTCCAAAGCAAAAGCAATTCCTGGTACATGTGGCTTTCACCATTTCATCCCTGTGTCTGAAGATTTCATTGAAACAAAGAGAACTAGCTTTGATGAAAATTTCAGCCCTATTTTCCACTTCTCTGGAGAGCAACCACCTGCAGTCAAGATGTCACAGATCTCTACAAACTTATACATTGCATGTATTTATGACAGTCACTGGTTTTTTGGATTAGTACTTTCTAAACATGTGGAGGAAGGTGATGTAAAAGTAAAGTTCATGCACCCATATGGCCCAGCACTATAATTTCACTGGCCTCCACAGAAAGACATCTGCCACGTTCCCCTGTGTAACATCATTTCTTGTGTTAGTCCTCCCACCACCAAGGGCTCTGGAAGGGTGTACTACTTTCCTGAAAAAGAGGCTTATTTAATACAACACCAGTACAATAAATACGACATTTCAGATGAAAAGTAAGATTAATTATTCAAGCTTTTAATTTGTTGAACTAAAATATTCCATTGGTTGATTATCCTAATTAGCTATAGATACCTACTAATTGTTACACTTCTTATGTTTTTATCACTTACAGTTGAAAATTTTGTGCTCTACACCAGTATTTATTTATTTATTTAAGTTATTATGACAAAATTTTTCTTGTCATAAGTTTTCTCCACACTACTAAAATTTTTAATTTATGGTCCTCATACACTGATAAAAAAATTCTAAAATTTACCTATGAACATTTTTGTCTATTATGATGCATAGTGTCCCGTTTGAAACTATCTGTGCTTAGATAGAATAACTTAATTTATAAGTTAAAATAACTATATTAGCAATCAAAATCCCACTATTTTTCTTTCAGAACCTTTTAGACTATACTTTTAGGTTCAATTAAAAAAAAAAAAACACTGGTAACTCCTGTGCCTTATGCCATAGTACTCACTTAATGAAGCAATGTCTTTGCACTTAAAAATTTGTTTATAAAAAAATTTAATAAATTTTAGTGTCTCTCAGAGGTAGGCAAGATTTATATATTTTTTTTTCTGAAATGTTCATACTTTGCTTGACATGTGGTAAAAATTTGGTAGTGATATGTTGATTAGACACAGAACTATGAATTTTTTTCTCAAATACTGCATCTGAAAGTGGAGTCTCGGAAACGTCATCAATGTACTATTTTCCAAACCTTTGACATTTTATATCTCAGAAACTATGTGGCCTAGGGAGGAAAAAATTTACATGGATTAGTAACTTGGTGGTAGTAACAAGTAAAAAAAGTTTCATGAAAATCTGAGTTGGTGGGTGTCATTTCAAAATTAAGCTGGATGATCTGACATGGAATGACCCAGCTTCAATTTTATGAAGTGCATGAAAAATGCCATCATTAATATCGAAGGGCATCAAGTACTTTATAGCACATTCTATACTGTTACCAGCATCACTAAAGCAGCTAACTTTCAGTTCTGCTACATCTTCATTAGAATCTGATGCATTTAGTCCGACCTGTTAATCGAAAACATCGTCAAGGAATTGCATTTAGGCTAACTTTTAACATAAAAATGCTGGTTAACATAGTTTTGTGATTTAAAAAATGAAAAAATGTTCGCTAAATTGAGGAAATGTGTTCATTAAATCGGGAAACGCCAAGCATTAATTTCAATGTGATTCCGTCGGGACCGTAAAAAATGTACACAAAATTGTAGAATTCGTTAAATCGCGGTCCGTTAAATAGGGGTTTGACTGTAGTGATTCATTAGAAACCAAAAACTAAGGTGCTATTATTTTCTGTTGCATGGGATGAGATCAGCTACATATCTGATGCTAGCCAACTGCTTTTGTTTATACCACTTGAGTGGCAGCACCTTCTGTCTTAGTCAGTCGTGAAGAAGGGTTGGGGTACAACCCAAAAATTTGACAAAGTGAAAATTTATATCCTAGTAATCCCCGTAATGCACAATTAACTACAACAATGCTTTTCTTTGTTAGGTCAGTTAATGAAAACTTTAATTACTCAGAAGAGATTTTAAAATTAGCATCACAACATGGTACAACTAAAGGGAGGATATTTACTGAGAACTAAAATGTGCAATAATGGAATATGGTAGTTTTGACAAATGCATTGCTATTATAGCCAATGGTGCCAAATATATGATCAGGGAAAATATCAGACTTACAGGATTGATTAAAAAAGATGGAATAAGATGTCCAATGATGCACTGTATTGTGCTCCAAATAAGTCTTCAAGGAACTTCACTGGGACTAAGCGGTATAATGGATAAAGTTGTGAGTGAGAATCTCCAACTTCGAAATGGAAATTGTGCCCTTACACACAGAGAATTCAAAACTTTTTTAGATGAGCTCAGTGCTGAGTATGGCAATTTTATTTTATCCAGTGGAATTCACTGGTTAAGTGCCAATAAATGTCTGAAGAGGCTTCTTAAACTTTGGAAGAAATCCACCTGTTTTTAAAGGTCACTGATAAAGTTTTATAACAAGTCTTATTGATGCTAATTTTATTAGTTCAGTTGCTTTCTTAACAGACATTAGAGAATATTTGAATGTCTTGAATACATCCTTACAAGCAAAAGATATAAATATTAGTTATCTTTATAACCACATAACTGGATTTCAAAACATAATCAAATTAAAAAAAAGTTTATTTTTGATCTTTCAAGCTTTTGAATGAAATAGTGCAACTTGGTACAAATATGAATTTTGAAATATTTGTTTCAAAGTTATAGGCTCTTATTGAGAACTTTAGCAAAATATTTGGTCAGTTTGATGCACTTAAACTAACCATAATGTTATCTGAAAACCACTTAACTGTTTATGTTGAAAATGCAAATCCCAAATATCACATGGAATTATGTGCGCTACAAGCAGATGCTTTTATTGAATGTAGAGTAGAAAATGGAATGGATTTGTTCTGACATCTGTTTTGATGGTATGTATATCTGTGAGGAAGCATTTTCTGATGTGAAATATGTTGAAACAAAATACAGGAACTGTGTTTAAGACACCAAACTTGAGCAGATTGTTTGAACTGCAGCAATAAATATCAATATGGACAAAAAAACAAGTGCTTGTTGTCCAGTAGCTTTGTCCATAGTGTTCCCATAAATAATTGTATTATGAAATTTATTTTTTCTGGAAAAATGATTGTACATTACGTATTTTTTAAATTGATTTATTAATAAATTTTCTTGAACAAGCATTAGTAATGAATATTGTTTTGATTTTATTTGTAGATATTACATTGAATTAATTTTTTTCTTGTTTGCTGCCCGCCGTCAACTCGCTCTTTGGCTTATAGAGATGTTGGATAGCTCTGGTCCAAGTGATTGTGGCTTCTACTAAGAAGGCACCAATAATCTTTTCTAAGTTGAAATTGTTTCTCGTCTGTTTCATGATTCCATCCAACTGTTAGTTCTAGTGCAACCACCATTGTATATCCAGCACCAGCATGTCAGCAGCCCATTATGCAGCAGTATTTGCACATATTGTACAACCAGATGTTATTGAATATCTGTTCTCTCCCCCCCAAAAAAAAGGGGCCTGAGTATGTGCACAAATCAGCACAAGAAATAATTTAGTACAAAACTGGGAACTGGCAATCCTGTTTTTTGAATAAAAATGCGGTAAGTAAAATTAGTGAGAGCAAAAAAATTGTTACTTACGTTATGGTGGGAAAAATGAAGACATTATTATTCTGGGTAATTAATATTTAAACCTATGCAAATCATAAAATTGAGGTAAAAGTTGAATCTAGGTGAAAAAATTAAAACTTGGGAGATGGGTGGATGCATTTCGAAACAAAAAGTAAATTCAATTATCTTAAGGCCATGATAAATGAAAATATAAATAAAATGCAACACTGCTGTTTGAAACTACCAAAAGTTATTATTGAAGGTTTGCGTTGTTTGAATATATGATAAGTTGAGGCACCTGCAAGTGTAAAATACGTAACTATTGTTTACATGTGTACCAAATTTGTAAGCACTAAAAATTAGATGGTATACAATGTACACGTGTAATAACTTTTGTAGGCTGTGATGATCAATTTAGTGGTTAGGACAAAAATGCATTAATTAAATAAAAACTTCCCGGGTCGTTTCCGGCCTTAGGCAAGCTAAGGTGGATTGGCATGTAACCCTGTGATGAACTTCAACTGTGTCAACTAATTCTTCACTGCAGAAGGTTAGGGTTTTTGAAAGGCCACTTGGCCTGCATTTATTTTAAAAACTTAAAACCATTTAAACTACAACAACAACAAACAAAACAAAGTGTTTCAAGGAGTAGGAGAATACCCACGTCAACAAATGTTTTCTGTTCAACACAATCAGCTTTTCAAATTTCTTTTAACCTTGGCCACTGGCCTAATAAATATCAGATGACACCTTTAGCTTAATCGCTTCACAAGAAACAGAACATCATCCACAAATAAAAATAGAATATTCACTAAATAAATGTGAGATTTTTGTTGTTGTTGTTTACGTGAAGTGCATTTTCCCTCTCCTCTCTCTGTCATTAATTTATGGCTCGCAGTGTGAACAATACAGATTTCATTTACTTTCTCAAACAACCCCTTAAACCAGATTTATTAACACATTAATTTTATATATTACAGCCACTGACCAAAATTCACAAATAAAAGTTACGTTACTAAATGGCTCCACACTCCCCAGGAATATTTGCCTTACAATTAAATATACTCAACATTCTAGCATTACTTGATACAAAATCACTCTCAACACTCTCCTAAACATATTGCACTAAATACCTTACTCAATTACCTCAAAAGTTATCATTACACAATAATGCTGACTAATGTACTTAAAATTCACCCTATCATCTGGAAAAATTCAAAATACTTCACTATTCAAACTTGCTCTGAGTACACAATATCCCACCATGTAAATAAAAGGCAAACACTAACTCTCAACACTCCTGGACCTATATTCATACTTATCTGCACTCCCACTGTTCATAACAATTTAAAATTACACCACTAATTCTGACCAGCAATTTATAAACAAATTAATGTAAAAATTCAAGCTTGTATCATGTAAGCTTTTAAACTTTACTAACTCATGTAGTAAGCCACTGAGGTAACGGGTAGGCAAAACATCTCAGTCAAATCACTCGATTTCACTAAAAATAAAATTCTCACTGTGAGGAAGTATTATTTAGGCTGAAGGTGAGATTGGGTCGTGAATCCAATCAGGCCTATGCACCGAAATGGAAGAATGAGTGTGGCAATCACCCTGTATTGTTTCTCTTACTGTTTTGGGACAACACACCTGCACCCACCTTGCTCGGGATAGCTTCCTATGGGTCTTCGCCTTACCGGGGGTGGAAGAACAATCCCCCAATTGTTTCTATCTATAACTTTTCAGTCGCGAAGCATTTTCCACATACGGACAGCACTCTGCAATAACTTTCTTGCCCCCAAATTATTTTTCTCTGGTACACACAGATTCCAGAAAAAACACCATACAAAGACTCACATTATTTCCAGAAATACTCTTATCTTTTCATTCCCTAGGCACACAGCTTCTAGAAGAATTAACACTACTTTCCAGAAAAATACACTAACCTCATTATTTACCATAAAAAAATACACTATACCACTCACACTGTATTACTCATTTCCCAGAAAAATACACTATATCACTCATTTCCTAGAAAAATATCCTATACCGCAGAACCATTTATTTCCAGAAAATTACACTTATCGAAGAACTATCTATTTCCAAAAATCGTCACCTTCTGAAGAATTCCGACATTATACAAGGGAGTGTGGAGCCTGGGGAGTGTGGAGCCATTTAGTAACGTAATACAGGCCAACACTCTATTAACCTAGTCTGCGTGCATGCCTTTTTTAATGTATCCCATTCATGAAAATTAATTTCCAGATCCATCAACTGATATTGGAAACTAGTCCACACTACTACAAAATGGTACAGACAATTTTACACCCATTACTTGCCAAACTAGAAAATCACCATAACCTGCCTCCAAGACACACTTTTTTAACTACATGGCCCTGTATGTGTATAAATACAAATGCAATTTATATATTAAAACTACCAAGCACAAAAAAGTTAAATCTCCTAAATAAAAATTACTGGTTTGAGAGGTTGTTCTTCAAAATAGCTTATAACCCATATAACACTGCATTGACACATGCAGAACTGCATTTTCAATTAATTTCCCCTTTACATATATATGAAAATAAAAATGACAGGAAGTTTCTCTACTTAAGCATGAAATACAGGACCTGATGACAACAACACCAAAATTAATATTTACATCTCTCCAAGACCTCCAACTTTAACCCCTAACAAACTACAGTAGAGACTCATTATAGCAGAAACCAGGCCATGCCAAAAAAAAAAAAAACTATTTCAATCAAACTTCATTGCTAAAAGAAAACTTATTATTTAAACATATTTAAACATAATTGTTTTAACAGACCGGATTTTTTTAAAAAATTACATTTACAGTCTGAGTTTCTTTAAGGCTCACCCAAAATAGAAGAATACAGTTTTACAGAAATTTTGGATACCGAGAATTTGTTTTCTCCTATTTGAAACGAAACCTTTTGGCAAATTTTGAAGATGCGGCACTAGGCTGCAGACAATTATTAATAATCTCTCTAGCAGTTGAGCTTTTTTGCTCTTCTTTTAAGCTTGCAGGATTTTACTTCCTTAGTGAGTCACTTTTTTTTTTTTTTTTTTTTGAGAGGTGGGGTGAAGGGACTCCTTTCCTGGCACTTTAAGGAATCAAAGGGGCTTACCTCGGCACCCGTTGGTCGTTTGCTTTTACCGCACAAACACTTGAAAGGTTCCTGTAGTCCTTTGGGCTGTTCATTGATCAGCCAATTTCTGAGACATGGGTGGCGCAGGGCACAGATCCTTAATTACTGCTGGGGTGGTATCCTCTTCTTGTAGGGATCATCGTAGCAAAGGGGCACACTATTTCTGGGCCGGAACTGACTGGTCATCAATGTTGTTTTCTTTTCCTTTTTTTTTTTTTTTTGCACATGGCCGTCTCTTGAAACTGTGAACATTTCATCGCCAGCCATAAGATGGAAATCATGATTTTTGAGCTGGCTAATACGAGTTGCACCTCAAACATGTCCCCCACGCCTCGAGAACAAAGTTGCCAGCCATTCTTACTGCCGACCAGGCCAAAAGGTCCCGGCGATCGGGCCGGATTTTTTTTCTTACGTTCTTACATTATGGCAGCACCACGAGAGTCTAGAGAGAGTGACGCTTTTTTTCCTTGAAGCTGGGGTGCTTGAAACCCATTGACCCCTCAATGGCTAAAACCTTTCCCCTAGTAACCAATTGCTTCGCCGGCCATAGGCTAAAAGAGTTCGCGTCACAACTCTGATACCGAACACATGGCTCAACTCCCATGCAAGCCAGGGTGACCTCTGACCTCCACGCCAGGGAAATAATCTCCTTCTGCATGCTGTTGTGACCTTGTTCTAAAAATAGCATATCTCTGGCTTAAGGGAACTTTCTGCGACACCGTTGGAGACATCTGAACTTTCCTAAAAAATGGCGGATTCTAAAAGAAAGATTTTGGGCTTTTTTTTTTTTTTTTGCACAAATTTCATTCCGTGATTACTAGCGAATAATTTTGTTTTCTAAAAGGGTTGATGGTAACTTCTTGCTCACCTTTTCTATTTAACTTGTAAAAGTAAATTAAGCCAAAAGAAAAAAAGAAGCTTAATTCTTGTTATACCCCCCCCCCCCCCCATTTTTTTATTAAGAAATATTGCTTGTTCGGTCAGGGCTGAGAAGTAACGAACATGGCCATTATTCCCTCACTTCACCGCCTCCTCCAAACAAAATTTTGAAACGTGGTACTGTAGAGAATTTTCAATCTACATATTTTTTTTTTTTTTCTGTAAATCTCAGCGAAGTGATCGTTTTCCTAGAGATTCACGAACATGAAAATTCTCGACAGCACACAACGGTGAAAACATTAAGGCAAACTATATGAGATCCATGGTTTGAGGATAAAGGCTGTGTAAAAGATGAGAAATTACCTTCGATATTATGGTACACCAGGGATATGGTTGTTCCATAGACAATCATGAACTGCTGATTAGTTGAAATATCTACATGAATTGGCCTCTCTTCACAACTGAAAGCTAACAAAGAAAGTTACTGTACAGTTTCTTCCCCTGTAACATTGAGTGGTATTGGTAGAACTAGAACTTTTTGCCAATTAACATTTTAACCTGAACCACATAGATCATGTTTCCGTGTTTTTAGTTTTTAAATTTGCTTATAGCTTTGGGGGGGGGTATTTAAATTTGATTGCTTTCATTTTGTGTGTGCTTGACTTCATTTGCATGAGTTGAATGAATGATTTTTTAAAAAGGGGTGTGTGATTGTAAGATTTTCATAAGAATTTAGATAATGTTCATTGCTGAAATTTAGTGCATCTATTTTTACAGGTACTGTACTTTATAGAACCATTAAGGTGTGCTCTCCTGAGTCACTTATGCCAGAAAGAATTCTGTTTGTCTTGTGAACTAGGATTCTTATTTCACATGCTTGACACAGCTCAAGGATTACCTTGTCAGGTTAGTCATACTCCTTTCATTCTGTTCCATATTGCAACTTTTCTAAAGCAGCAAATTTTTTTCTATGTATGAAAGCTGAAATACAGGGTGTCCGAGAATTATTGGACACATTACAAAATTATGTACAAAAAAAAAAACTATGAGCATTGTCTGTTTTTCTATGTCACGTATTACTAACACGGTTTCTAAATTTTTGTTTTGCAGAATTGTTATTCCCAAAATCTGATAGATGGCACTAGATGTGGCCTGATGAGGAATGTATGAGAAATGCACAATCAGTAGTAATGTTATCCGTATAGCAGAAGGCGATGTGTGTGTGTGTTATTTATGGCTTGCAGAATTAAATTCTGCCATTAAAGTTCAAAAATGGTACCGTTTACAGTATGGTTGTAATCCTCCGTCAACAAATTCAATTAAGTGGTGGATGAAACAGTTTAAAGAAACTGGCAATGTGGAACATCGTGGAGGAGCCGGTAGGCCTAGCGTCAGCGGTGAGACGGTTGACCAAGTTAATGAAAGTTTCCGACGAAGCCCCAGGAAATCCGTTCATAAAGCAAGCAGAAAACTGTGACCAATGCCTCCACATTGGTCAACGTGTTTACGCAAGTGCCTAAATGAGCATTTTCCCAACAGATGGATTGGGTGTGATGGTCCCATTCTGTAGCCTCCTCGCTCTCCAGATCTAACTCCATTGGATTATTTCATGTGGGGTTATGTGAAAGATTGTCTATCAGATGCCTTGTACTGATTTGCAGGAACTAAAGCAGCATATCACAGCTGCTATTAATTCCATAACTCCTCAGATGCTTGCCAATACATGGCATGAAATCGAGTATCGCTTGGACGTACTACGAGCAACCAAGAGATCTCACATCGAAATTTATTAACTTGTGTAGTTACATTGTAAGTTAGTACAGTCAGTTTTTTTCTATCTGTTTAATGTTTTGTTTTATATAATTTTGTAATGTGGCTAATAATTCTCGGACACCCTGTACAAATTCTGTAAATGTGAGCCAGTACTTGAATTAAATTTCTTCATGAAAATAAATGTTTTAAATTTCAGACTGGTTACGTTGGTTAAACTCTACATAGTGATCAAATCCAGGGATCACTTTTTCCAAACTAAAATGAAAATTTGTTTCAAATAAATTAGTTTTAAAATAACTGGAATATATCCTATTTTAAGAGGCACACTGAATAAAAATTTTGGAGAGCTTTTTATTTTTTCTAATTTTTAGAAAAAAATTCTTGAGCAAAAGTACATAAGTACTAATATATTAAGCTATTCTCTGAAATGCAGAGATTAACTTCTTTGAAAGCAAGGTCATCGATTAGGGCTGGTTGATGTATTGATACATCACAGAAAAGCAATGTGAATTTCACATCAGTGTTCTGGTCTTTTGGCAAACACTGTGACACATCGTCCATCACAATATACCACGATACATCAAGAAGGATGATGTAGATGTCATTACATGATCGCATCATGGATATCTGTGATTCACACATCTACTCCCACCACCAAGCACAAAAGATGTTCAGACCTGTTCTAATTGGCCCGCAGTGCATTGGTGATGCTACATACCCGCAGTTATTAGCAGTTCACAACTGGAACCTAATCAATCGTGCGTCGGGTGACCAGGGGCCTGAAAGTGTCTCGACGATGTGGCAGGTTTCCATAGTGATAAAAGCACCATAGTTTAGATTACAGTATTCATGCACATCACCGACCTCTTCAGTAAAAATGAAGCTGAAGAGATTGGTTACACAAAAGTTTAAAAGGAACATCAAATTATGTCATGATCCAAGAAGGTACATCAGGGGATCTCTGTGTTATGGAACAGAACTCCAGGTTTGCGTATCGCTTCAGCACGGGACCGCCTACAACAGATAAAGCCTCGGGAGATCTTGTGATTTGTCATTCACAGTGGGATATCAAGAGACTTCTGTCTCCATAGTTTACAAAGCACATGTGAATCACTGATGCCAGTGACAAAGAGTGAGTTTGGTGTTTCGCACGCATTATCGTAGTGGAAGTGAAACAGAAAGCCTATGAATTGTGTTATACTATTAACTTTATACGTATATGTGATGTTAATATCTGCAAATAGGTAATCTTATATATAAAACACAAAACATCTGTTTGTCTGAAGCAGCAAAAACTCTTGAACGCCGAACTGTGGCATCGTGAAATTTGCATAGCTTATTAATACTGGAATTTCTAGGTCAATGCAATGATTTTAAGATCTCCACGTTGTTCCGTTCGCAAGTTATGACTTAATTAATAAGCTAATCAATAAAGTCAGCGTCGTTTGCTACGTCATTGTTATCCTGGTCCAAATCTGAAAGCACGTGACTGCATTCATCACCGCGGCACATCCACAGGTGTTTCTATACTTTGAGAACTGTGCATAAAAGAATGCAAAAACGAACTTTGCGAAATCTTAATGAAACCGGCTGAAATTTTTATCAACACCATGAATTGGTAATAAGAAGAGTCACTCAAAATTTCACCGTAATCCGGTCAAAACTTTTTAAAACAGGCATGGAATTTTTAATTCATCAGTAAACAGAAATATATACGCAGAAACGGTTAATAAAATTTTGATGGCTAATTTAAGAAGTTATTTACTGATTCAGGCAAAATTTTGGAGGTCATGTTCCTATTAACGATTTATGGTGTTCATTAAAATTTCAGCCAGTTTCATAAAATTTTCGCAAAGATAAGTTTTTAACTTTTTTATCCCAGAGATTCACCCCTAAAAGACGTTTGAAACTGAAAGCATGTGATGCATTTGATCGTCAATAACAAATTGTTAAAAAAATTTGTTCAGTCAGTGTTCTAATGCTGTGTCTCCTGGACGCGTGTTAAATAATGCGTAACGATTTTGGTCCGTTTGATTCTACAGATTCCAGACATTCTGTACCGGGCAAAGCTGGATACTAAAGCTAGTATAAAATAAAACATTGTTTACTGTAATATAAAGTATAACAAATCTGTGTTAGCAGAATAAGTTTAAAAAATGCTGTCATTTTCTGAGGTCATAGATGTTTAATTGTGTTGCAAAACATGTCGCTTAACGAAACATAAGTTTCTATTCTGCATTTCTAATATGAAAAGAAATTACACATAATATATAAAAATAAATCATAACACAATAGCAAGGCTAGGCTCTAGAAAAAATCAGAGTAGGTGTCTGAAAACATTAAAGTGTATTGGCCCTATTAGGATTGGCCAATCCTAATACAGCCTTGTCTATTTTGACAATGGAAGACACATCTGCAGTTCTCCGCTGGAATGAAGCAAAACAAATTACTTCTTTTGACAATCGTTTGCCCTCCGTTACCGTGAAAGCCTGGAAATTTTTTTCAACTCAATGACTTGCAATTCCAAATCTCCTCTCTACATTCCGATGATCTGGAGATCAATTCTAAGTTTTGGCAACAAAAATAGAAAAACATTCAAATGTAGAATCTGGCAACAATCTTAGTCCTCCATTTGCGTGATGAAGACCTAAGATAAGTTCGAAAGCTCCCAACTTACGAACTTTCTTGTAAAAGTTTTTTCATGTAACGTAACTAGCGTGATCAAATTACCTTTATTTGTCCTTTCAACTTGTTTGGTGATTGACAGCAACAGAATTAGCCCTTAGTAGAAGGTGGTTAGGGAAGGGATTTCTTTCAGGTGAGAGATAATGCAACACAATAGGCAGTGACGAATGTACTTCGTAGACAAAAAAATGGCTGTCAATCGAGAGGGATTAAAATTCCGAAACTTCCCTGTCCTCAACTATTAGGTCCCTCAACTCTATACTTAAAATGGCAACAAAAACAAAGGTGCTTAATGCTAGATGAAAAAGTTAAAATTTTTAAATGCATAGAAATTGAAAGCAAAAAGAAAGGGGACATTGCTAATAGCCCAGTAAATAAAGGACTTGACCCGGAACAAATTAGGTAAAAGCTGAATTTTTGCAGGCTGGTAGAACTCTTCGGGCTAAGCATTTTCACAAAAATCCCCACTCCTCCCCCACTTGCTTCCCCCTACACCCCATAAAGGGGGGAGTTTGGTCTAATACTAATCCACTCGTAACTCCCGAAATAATTGGTGCACAGCAACAATTTTTTTAATTTATTCCTCTTGATATGGTCTATAAATTTTGTTCTATTCATTTTTACTATATCTCCTATAGTTTTGCTGCAATTTTTTAAAACCCGCAAAATAGCACCTTTTTTTCTCTACATTTTACCCAATAATTGCAATTACCGCTTCACAAAGCCAAAATTTCCTAAAAAGGTTCCCAATAAAAGTTGTAGCAAACTTCATAACCTTTACAACGATATATTATTTGTCTTAATACGCTTTATGGTTTACCTTCTGTGGTACCAAAACTGCGAATGCATTGTAGCCACAAAATGACAAAAAATTGGGCAAAACATGCAATAATTTTGCGGGGAGTATAATTTTCAACGATAGGTAAAAAATAAAAAAAGGAAAAAAAATCTCAGCTTCGCACCTGCAAAAAGTCACCAACTCTTGCCTGTTTGCTTCACCCACCCCCTTCCGCCCGAGGGGTGGGACTAATGATTATTATGTGCAAATGAATTGTTGAATTGAAATGTGACAATGTCATTTTTTCTTCTCTATACAATGCTTATAAAGTAAGAATTTAGTTCCATGCACTGGTGTTGTTTCTACAATTTCAAAATAATTTAAAAAAAAAACATTTTCGTTTTCAAATTACCTAAATGAACTAAGATTAAAATTTCGTAAAACTGTAATTAAAAAAGAAAAGGCTACAAAAAAAGCAGTGATGATTCAATTTATAACTTTTAAAATGATATATATTTTGTCATACATTGCTTCTGTGGTTCTTTTGAATATCGCACAGTTGTGGCAGAATTATCATAAATCAATATCAATGTCGTCACACATATCAGGCTTGTTTGTGCATGACAGTCCACTGCAACGTCCACACATAACAGAACACGCCACCCCGGTGGCGCAGTGGTCTAAGGCGTTGGCCTCTGATCATTCGTTCGTAAGGGGTCCGGGTTCGAATCCCGGTCAGGCATGGATGTTGTGTTTGTCTTACGGCACTGGCTCTCTCCCTTCCCTGGAACCAGTGACCCTAAATTAGGGACGGGCGACTGCTTATAGCCCATTGAGTTGCTCACGGTGGTCGTTAAACCTTCAATCAAAAAAAAAAAAAAAAAAAAAAAAAAAAATAACAGAACACGAGAATCCGGCTTTTCGGCAGCTACAGGAAATCATACATTCTTTCTTACAGTTGCATGAAATTAAATACAAAAGTTCATCTGGTGCCCCTGGTAAAGTAGTCGCAATTGGCTTTAGTCTTCCTCCCTCTAACTTCCATCCCCAGTTGGTGGGGTCAAGTTTGTTCCCTGACCACATTTGAACTTGAAGGTATACCCGCAATAAATGCTGTCGAGCTGCTGCTACTGTAGGTGGAAGTTTTCCCAATTCAAAGTTTGATCTCAGTAATAGTTTAGCAATTGATTTTTTGTAATAAAAGTATCTGGCATCATCTAAATTACTGTTTGCTCAAACCATATAAATCCAAAAGGAAGCTTCCTCCATTTTGAAAGATTTCTTCTTTTGAAGCATTAATGCGGTTGAAAACCGTTGCTTGTGACTGAGCCTCCTGAGGATTTTTTATCAGGTTAACTGCCTTTTGTTTCCCCAAGTCCGTAAATTGCAGACATTGCATCACACCCTGTAATGGCATGCGTGAATAACAGACATTTGCGTACATGGCTGTAAATAGATATCAGTTTTTCAATGCTGTAAAATATTGAAGGTATTGCAGCAGTGCCCGGTTTTAGAAAGTACAAAGATTTTGTTTCTTCTGGCGCCAGTGCAGTCAATAAGACAATAAGGTCTGTATCCTTACCTACGGTGACTACAGTAGGGTTTAGTTTCAACATTTCTATAGAGGTTTGAACTATATCTACATCAGCATCGTTATTAGCCGTGAGGACCGTGATATTAGTGGCAGAGAGGAATTTTTCTTTTAATGCTGCAATTATTCTTTTCTTATTGTGGGGATTGGACAGAAAATCAGTCTGCGCTGTGGTGCACTCCATGTTATTTGTAAATATAATGTTCGCTGACGTCCTTTTAGCAGATCTTCATGTTTGTTTTTCCTGATTTGTTGTTGGCGTTTCAGGGTATCCATCAAAGACAACGTAGCAATTTGTACTATAATGGGAAAGTACATGAGATATATAATTTTGCAGAATTTGATCAAATGTTGTGCGCTTAGGCCAAGTTACTAAATGAAGGAGATAACCACCATCTATTATAACAGCTGCACCAGTAGGTATATCCTCCTGTTCAACAATACCACCAACGAAAGATTTAGTTATGGAGGATTTTGTACCTTTTCGCAGTGACACTTCGTCAAATAAAGATGGTGGACGAGATGTTAGTTCATATCTGAAGTATGATTTCAATTTCAAAGGACTGTCACAAACACAAATAACTCTGTTGAACAATTGTTGTGTACTTATTGAAACTTGGTAGTGTCGTAAATCATTTTCTGTATGTCCTTCCTAATAATTTCTGCTGCTGCTTCAACAACTCTTCTTCGTTCATAAACCTTATCCTTCTTTCTCTCATTGTACCATTGATCAGTCAGCAATTTATGATTAGCATCTGTCATACATACAATATTCTTCTTCCCAGAAATATTTGTTATTACTATCCTGTCTCCGAAATGTTGTAACAGTCGCTGCTTCAAATATTTATCAGTAATGGTTGTAGAAAGGTCATGATCTTTCAGGATATTTTGTAAATCCTTTAGGGTGTATTGGCATCCATCTGTTTTCTCAATATAGTCGCACAAGAATGAGAAAGCAGTTTCAGTGCTCTGATCTTGCGGCCGAACAGGTGCTCTAAAGAGCTTTATTTTTCTGAATTTTCTGTAGCACTCGGAATGATATCGTGCTTCAACTGCTACTAGGTCAATAACCCCGAGAATTTTCAACTTCACATCCCCCCCCCATTCATCGTTATGGTGTTCGCAGAAAGTTAAAATTTTATCTTTCATTTCTAGAGTCGATACCATATGCATAGATGCCAACTAGTACTCCGTAATTTTACGGATTTTTGGTTGCTGTTACGGAAGTACGGAAACACCGCTGAAATTATGGAAAATCGCCATTTGATTTAATTTTCTGAGATAGAAAGCAAATTTTCATTAACTTAAAAATTTTTGTTGGTTCTTAAAGTTTTTCTGGGGGAAAAAAATTGAATGCTACATTCAGGGCTGCCAGACCTGCGCCAATTGCGCCAGCCTGCGCCAAAACGTTCTTGCGCCATTTTGTTAAGAAATCGCCATTTCGACGAAATCTGCGCCAATTTTGCGCCAAAAGTTAAAATTTACCGGTCATCGATATTTTAGCGTTATCTTACGACATTCGAAATCAATTCGTACGTGAGATTCTTCTGCGGGTTCGCGGAGTTCCCTCCGTTTTTTTTTTTTTTTTTTTAGATCGATGCAAAAGTGAAAATTTTTTCGGGATATTAGTTGGGGGGAGGGGGTGTGTGTATTCCGTCTGGGGACGTTGTTTTGTCTTTTTAAACGTTCGTAAACGGAAGTTAAACGAAGTGCAGATTTTTCCCGTAATCGTATTTTCTCTCTCTCTCTCTCTCTCTCTCTCTCTCTCTCTCTCTCTCTCTCTCGCGATGTTGCTTCTGTTCAGTACTGTTAAATATAATTTCATTGCATAATTTCAGCTTGAAGTTGTAGGCAGCGATTTCCGAAAACGGAAGTTAGGCCGCCCGAAAATTTTCCCGTAATCTTCGGCGACGAGATTCTCACGCTGATTCGAGGAATTCAGTCTTTTTTTGTTATCATTTGCACAGGGTTCCCACGCAACCTGGAAAACCGGGAATTCTCAGGGAATTTTAAAATTGTTCCAAAAATCAGGGAAAACTCAGGGAAAATTGTGTTTTTCCGTAAAAATCAGGGAATTTTTTATCAGGGAACTATAAAGGCAGGGAATTTTTTATTTTGCCAGAAAAATATTTTGTTTCAGACTTTTGTAAAATATATTTCTGTATTGCTAAGTTTTAAAATAAGTCCGAGTTGTTTTATCCTTCGAGGCAACTCCGTAACCCACCCACCGATTAAAGTGCAGCTGTGCAGGGGAGTGCGTCTCTTTGCGGTTTCCCCGTCTCCAGATGATCTAAACTACAACCGAACAAACATACACATCAAAGCGTGAAAGAAAGCCATTAATCGCACACCCATTTCGCAGGCTCTTATCTGCTGGCGTTCGCGAAGAGATGCAGTCATTTGTTCCTGAGTAGGTGCCCTGGTTCTCTGCGTAGACTGGGAAAAAAATATGAAGAAGCTATTTCCTCAATTTTTTAAATAACCGACTGAAATTTTTACAGTGGGCAAGATATATGAAAATAACGTTCCATTTCAAATTTCGCCGAAATTCATTGGAAACTTTAGAAGTTGAGCTTTTTTTTTTTCTTCCCCTTTTGCATGTTCTACGTGTCTTTTATCAAACCGTACAAAAACATTTTATTTTGCCGGATATTGGTCATCCCAATAAATCCCCCTCCCCTTCCCCTTCAACAGCAGTGTGGATGAATGTTGCAAATTGAGGGCACCTAGTTTATTTTGAAAAAGGTTCGTATCACTTACGAACTAAAGCTTCGCTTTCGTAATTCTGTAGCAGAATTGGTATAGTTGGAAAAGTATGTACCTTCAAATGTTAGAACAGGGAAAATATTATGAAATAAGAAGATTTTTCAAAGTGGGGGAAAGATTTATTCTTTTCATAGTACTTACGAGTATTTTGACAAAAAATATATGAAAAATACCATGCAATGAAGCTGGTACTATTGTATACCTACCATATTTCCCAGATTTCACGGCCGTTTTCTAGATTCGTTGTCTTCCGGTTTTACGACCGGAAAGAGATTTTTTTTTTATTCTGTCATATTTCTATTTCATAATGCATGAAGAAATTTATTTATAGCCATTTTAAGACGATATTCCAATTACTGCAAGAGCTGGCTGGTTGCGAAAAATAGGGTAGTCCAACGCCCGTAACCATAGATTTTCACATCTGGGTCGTCATTCCACGCAAAATCGTCAGATATTGAAATAATTTTCCACCAACACATCTCCGATTCGTGCGATTTTTTTTTTTTTTTTTACGGGTAGCTGCCTCCAAGTTATAAAAAAAGAAACCTGAAAGTTTAAATTTTTTTTTGTTTCTGATAGATTAGAAGATATTATTTTTTGAATTTTTGTGCATAGTAGAACCGTTTTCTGTAAAAACGCAAATATCTCCGTTATTTAGAATAAGAAATATAAAATTCATCATTCTCTCGTAATTTTTCCCAAGGTTTCAGCTTATACATAGGAAAAAAAAAAAAAAATTGCGAGAACAAAAGTTAGACGGGGTAGAAATTTTCTTGTAATCGTAAATTCTTCTTCTTGCGTTCCTGCACCTCACAAGATTTGCATAAATTATTCATTTCACATCTTTACCCTCACATTGCCGAAAAAAAAAAAAAAAAATCTACCTAGTTACTACTGATGAAAATCTTTGCCTTGCTTTTCAGGTTTGTCAGTGCAGGCGCTAAAGCCTCTGTCTCCGTTTTGGATGACGTTATTTGTGGGGAGTTACTGCAAATGACCTGAGTGGGCTCCAGACCTTTCTCGCACTTTGCCTGATCAACATCGCACAAATGTATTGCCCTTCGTAAAGATATTGTTAAGTATAAACATGCCACTCGTCGCAGGATGATAAATTATGTTGACAAAAAGTGTTAGGAGGATTTTATGAGCACACGTGCACACAAAACTTCCTCTAATTGTTTCCCGTACAAGTAATTTGACGTAGCGTGGAAATGAACTGTGACCTGCGAGAAAAGTTCAGCACTAATGTTTGCGTCGCAAACGTAACCAATCAATTTAAGACTTCCGGATTTTGGAAGTACTAATATGAATTGTAGCCTCTCAGGCAAAATGGTATTCCGTATTAACTGTTAGTTTCCCCCACTTGTTGCTTCCATTATTTTTTCTTTATCCCTGGGTTTAATTTTTTTGCCGTTATGGCATTAGGATCTCTGTGTGCCAGCTTATTGGTTATGAAATTTAACAGCACAATGTCTAAATATCCTATGCTACGTTATTTAGAAGCAAATAGCAGAAGTGCCAACTATTACGAATTGTCCGTAATTATTACGGTTTCGACTGTCAGATTACGGAATTACGGACAGATTGGAAGAATTACGGAATTCAGTGTGTTTTGGAGAATCTCAATTTTGTATCCTTTTTTGTTAAACCCTTTTAGTGCGACCCTGCCGATTTCTCGGCCTTCGATTTTGATCCGCATATTTTCCGAATCAGACTGCGGATTTCGGTGTCTCAATGATCATATCATTTATCAATCATATCGTTTTGAAATGGAATGTCCATGAATCATGTCGTCAAACAGCGATATTATCAGAAGAATGGTACCGTAATTTTCGTCGTATAATCCGCGGATTATCTGCTAAAAAAGTTAAAATTATAGGTTTTGCGGATTATACACCGATGCGGTTAACACGCCGATTTAAAAAAATAAAAAAATATAAGACCTTCCGATTTAAAAAAATCTGCAGCGTGATTGTGCAGGGAAAGGTGTAATAATTGGAAAAGGAACTCCCGCGGAAGAATTTTCCTCTGTTCAGAAGTTTGTTCGGAGCGGGGAGGAGGGGGAGGAATGTCGTAATGAAAGATCGGGATAGTTGTAAGGAGGGACGGCAGGGGTCTTTTTATCATTGAGGAGAGCTCTAACTGTTGTGCCGGCTCTGTTTTTTGGCAAAAAGCCAAAGAAGTACGCACAGCGCTTGCTGCACGAACCTATGCGTTTCTCCTTTCGGATTTCATGTGCGCGACCTTGTATCTAGTTTGCTTTCGTTGTTTTGGCGAACGTCGCTGCTGCTGTTTTCCTTCATTGCTAATCATGATGTCTCTGAAAAGGAAACGTTTCAGTTACACTGCCGAATTTAAACTTGAAGTGGTGGACAGAATTGAGGATATGATCATGTCACTGCGTGATAGTTTTGAGGTCAGAACACAATCGTGCAGCAACATACGGAAAGCCTCTGTGTCGCGATCTAAAACGTAAACAAATCCGTTGGTAAATTCCACGGGAGAATTCACGGAAGTTTTTTATTGGCCCACGTATAAGACGATCTCTCATCTCTGAAAGCAGGAATTCCTCCACAAATTTTCGACTTATACGCGAGTACATACGGTATTTCTATGACTTGTTCTGTATCAGCCTTTCGTCATTGGTAGTGTAATGCAATACTCTGGAGCTACAACGGCGTGATCTATGGATGCCACACCCTTTATCTGTTCGGAGATAAAAATATAAAACAGTAACCTTTAAAAATGAATTTCTTCATTTATTAAAATATATTTTTTATTCTCTTACTTCTTCGGACTCGTGTGTTTCTGGAACGTGGAAAGAGCGACATATTTATTTATTTACTGATGCCACGTATTTGGAGGATTTTCACCTTGGATCTCGCCCTTTGGAATTAACTGCTATAATATATATAGCCAGTGCCGTTAATACCCACCAGATGGAGACGTCTCAGTAGCTGAGCCCATCTTACGGATTTATGTCAGAAGCTGACTTAAAAATACACATAGCCCCGTGGACTGTTGGCCAACATGGTGTAAAGCTAACGCGCTCGGTTAGATATCGAGAGATCCGTGGCTCAATTCCCCGGCGGCAGCTGAAAACAATTTTTCGGTTGCTGTGTGTTTCTGAAACGTGGAAAGAGCGATGTGTTTATGTGACCGACTTTTCTTTCGGAAATTCCACTTCTGATTCAACATCTATGATGTGCGGATTATACGGCGATTTTTTTCACTAAATGTCAGTCTGCGGATTATACGAAGGATTTTTTTATGTGAATTTTGCGGTCTGCGGATAATACGACGAAAATTGCAGGTAATATGCCGTAAGAGTCATCGTAAAAGAGTTTGCGCTTGCTATCGGTTCCCCACGCAATTTCTCCGTGTGACAGGAGAAAGGTTACTTTAGCCAAAACGTTTCCTACTGCTGTTGAAGCGGGCTGTTCACTTGGAATTGTTGGTGTATTATAAGACGTCGTACTGTCGGAAATCACTTTTTCGAGCCCCGTTCGAAGTGCAATAACGATCAACTCGTCGCAACGCGTGGTCCCGCGATGACGGATGTCTATATTTCTTGAGGACTTTCGCCGCGCGGAGAACGAAGTGCGGTGTTTTATTACTAGAAGCTCTTCACATTATTCATTTCTTTTTCCTAAACAGACACAATCGCAAAACTCCATGAATTACGAATCCCCCTCTTTTTCCAAACTCGTGTTAGCAGAGGATGACTTTATTGACAGCATGTTCCTCAGACTAGCAGTCATGCTTTTTCCTACTGTGTGAAATTTTTTTCTAAGGTTATTTGAAATGGCTTGTAGTGAGAGTGAAAGTTTGCTAAGTGATGGTGATGATTTTGAATCATCTGAGAGTGATTTGGCCAAGCAACATCAAGCCAGAAAACTAGCCACAGTGCCACACACACCATATCTTCTTCAGAAGGTGAAGATCTTCATAGTGAATCTTCAGATCATGAAAGTTCTGAAAGTGAATGGGAGGATGTAATAGAGGGAAGTGATGAACAACCTCAGCATCCTTTTGATTGTCATGAAATGCAGGGGCCCAAACATGCTCCTGCAACTGATGTGGCACCTATTGCATATTTTTACTTGTTTTTTACCAATTTCATCCTTGGAATTATCGTTTCTGAAACAAATAAATATGCAAAGAGGTTTCTCCAGGAACATCCAAATCTTTCTCCCAAATCTTGAGCAAGGAAATGGAAAATGCTGAAATAAAGGTTTCCTTGCGTGCCTTCTAATATGAGAGTAATCAGTAGCCCATGTAGGACGAGATGAGATGATTGCCGAAGGCATATCCAGTCAAAACAAACACCAGGATTGTGTAAAATTAAAGACTCGATCAAAGCCTTTAGATAATTTTTTTGCAAAAAAGAATGAAAATAGCATGATAAATGCTGAATTGCTGTTTACTGCAATCGTTGTGGAGCATAACCTACCTATAGCAATCTGTGATCATGCTGGTCGCTTCTTTCATGCTATGTTCCCAGACTCTGATATTGATGAAGCTGGATATCCTTGAGCAGATGTGGCATGGAATGAAATATCTAAGATGAAGGATTCATCTGGCCTTCCCAAGTATTCTGCATTGCCTAAACTAATGTTAGCAATATTGACTATCCCTCACAGCAATTCCTCTACGTAGAGAATATTTAGTATAGTAAGGAAAAACCTCGCATACTTCTGCCCAACAATGAGCACCAAAACATTAAGTGCCCTTCTTGTACAAAAAAGTAAAGCATTTTCCTCAGGTGAGCTGTGTTATAAAAAGTTTTCTGAAAAAGAATATACCACTGCAAAACAAGCAACAAGGGAGTTTTTATGTCAGCAATGACATGAGGTAAGTACAATATTGATAATTTAATTTCATATTTTTTGTGAGGATAGTGTAAACATATAAAGTTATTACACATTTCACGCATTAATTTCTCATGAAATACCCATTCCACGCATTAACAATGAGGCTTCGTATGGTGATTACCGATAGGCACCTCATACAAGTATTACAAGTTACTCAGTAATACTATAATATTGTCCTTAACTTTGAAAAAAAAAATGGTGTGTTACATTACTGAAAGTTTGTGTTCTATTACTGAAACATTACTGAAAAATCCCCTATTGATTACTGATGCGTTCTGCTAGAGGTTGGCCCCTCTGAAATAGCATATATTCGATGTTCTCATTGCCAAGTGCAAGAACTAACTTTAGCTAAAATAATTACAATTTTGATTTTTAAATGTCAGCAGTATTTTCCCTGATTGCTAGAAATTGTTGGGATGGTACTGGCACACGTTTTTCCTCAGAAGCAGAAATGCTGTCACGATTTCCGTTCTCTCTCTCTTCTTTTTTCTTATTTTTAATAGCTGTTTTAGTTTGCTTTGTCTTTAAAGATTCTAAGTAAATTCCAATAGAAAATACAAATTGTTAGATCGATTTGATAGAACCGCTCTAACAAAATTTTAAGAGATTCTGTCAGGCACTCACCATTTTATCATTCCCATTAGACTTCAATTTCAGCAAAAGTTTCTGTGTTGTTTAATATTTATGTAACATAAGCGCTTAAAGGATTTAAAGCTTCAGCATTGTATCATTTAAGGGCAATTTATTCTCTTCAGTCACAATTCTCCCAGCTTGCATTTTTAAACCTAACTGGAACTCTAAATGTTGTGAGTCGTTTAAAATGTTATTTATATACTTGTGTGCACTTAAAATACAGATAAATCAGTTATATAATTTCAACTAATCGATTGAAATATTTCATTATATGTAGAATTTAAAATAAGTCTTTGTTTAAATATTCTTTAAAACATGTAAATACATGGTTTGCCACCTCGGTGGTGCAGTGGTCTAAGCTCTGGCTTTTGACTATTCGTCCAAGTGAGCCTGGATTCAAGTCCCAGATGAGGTATGGGTGGTGTGTTTCTCTTACGGCACTGGCTCTCCTTCTTCGTGAAGCCAGTGGTCCTAAATTAGGGATGGGCGGATGACTGCTTATAGCCCAACAAGTTGCTCATGGTGGTCATTAAACCTGAACAAAAAAATAAGACATGATTTTGTTAAGTATTATGTAAAATTTATGTTAAATACACTAATTTTTGTAACTATAAAGTAATTTGGGAAAATGAAAGTTATTTATCCTTTATATTCCATATTTTCTGTTTATCTTTATGGAATGTATAATTGGGACGTTCATTATGTGGTGTCTTTTTAATTCTCCCTCATATGTGAGATGAACATAACATTATCAGTATTAATTTCATTTAAGCAATTATTTGCAATTACAGCCTGTCTAGAATTTGATAAATCTTGCTTTCAATACATTACATTATTCCTTAATTCTCTAAAAATTATCAAAACTGAATTTCAAAAATTGCCTGTTGACATTGTTCTATTCGATTTCTGCAGATAGTTTGCTTCATATTTTGTAACATGGAACAATTAGGCACAGTGGCATGGTGCACTTTTGCTTGGAGAAACACATCACAAGAGAACCACTTAAACAATGGATCAAAGCCCTTTGTTGGTTGATTCTCTTTCGACATTTCTCTGAGCAGGAGCCCATTCGGTCATTAAGCTTATCTACACTGTGCTATAGAAGAAAGGAAAACAAACTATTCAACATACAGATTTTTTCTTACATATGAACTGTTTCTGTGGAAATGTATTAACAAATTCTACATAGGCAGTATACCACTTAGGTTCAGAAAATATCATGGAATTATGGTACCAAAAATAATATGCCTCATGCATTTAATTGTTATTAATAAAAAGCAGGTAATTGTATAAAGAACAGTTATTTAAAGAATTAACAAATGTATGCTTTCGTAAGGAACGCAAGAATGTAAGGAAATGCAACAATTTGTCGCAATGTGATTTGATTTGCCACTCTGGAAAAACTCTCGGGACCACCTGGAAAACCTGAAAAACTCAGGGAATTTTTTTTCTACTTTTGAGTGGGAACCCTGTTTGCACCATGTACGAAATCGATGCATAACTGAACTTAAATTTTGGGAGGATTGGCGGCGGCGGGGGTCGTTTTCTACGTCGGAGGACGGAATTTCATCCTTCGAAAACGAAAAGTAGACTGAGATAAGATTTCTCTGGTAATCGTAATTTTTTCTCTCGCGATGTTTCCTCTACCCCGTATTGTTAGATATCATTTTATTCCATAAATATTTGTATTTCAGCTTGAAAATGTTGGATAAACTTCCGAAAAGTAAAGTCACTTCAGCTTGAAAATGTTGGATAAATTTCTGAAAACTGAAGGCTTGAAAAACCGTTATTTCAAGCCATGTTTTCCGATTCAGCGATCGCAAAAAAAATATTCGTGTGGAACAACCAAGGCTACTGCACTAATTCAGCACATGGCCAGTGTTTCTACAAGTAACATCGTATCTGAAGTTAAAAAAAAATCCTTTTTCTCTATCTACGGACGGAAGTAATGATGCTCAAGCAAATAAACTGTATCCCATTACAATAACATATTTTGACTAAAAAATAGGGAAAAATTCAACTGTTTTGTTATCATTGGTTGAATCAAGTAATAATACAGGTGAAGGAATATTCAACGTTTTGAACAATGAGTTTGTTAAAAAAAATATCTCATGAAGCAACTGTGTGTCATTTTCCTGTGACAATGCTAACCTATCATAGCTCAAGTAAAAGGTGTTGTTTCTCACATAAAGAAGGTTCAGCCTGCAATCATAGTGCAGCGATGTTCATGCCATTTAGTAAATTTAGCTGCACAGAAATCTGCTACTCAACTGAAAAGATTATGTAATGTTGAGCAGTTTCTGATACAGTTGTACTTTTTTTTTTTTGGAGAAAAGTTCAAAGAGGAAACACAATCTAAAACTGAGTCAAGCTGTTTGTGGTACTAAACCACACAAAATTCTAAAGCATGTCAATACTCGGTGGTTATCACTTTTGGAATCCATTGACAGAATTTTAGAACAGTGATAGGCTCTAGAACATTATTTTAGTGACAATGAAGAAGCTAATTCACAGTATAAGAACCTTGCAAGTATGATTGGAAATCCTTCATCTAAACTTGATTGTCTTTTTTTATCTGCTACTCTTCCTTTGTTTACATCTGTTAACGTGTTCTTGCAGCAGGAAGCTCCGCTTGTGCATGTATTAAAAAGAAAACTTCATAGTCTGTTATCTGAATTGCTTGTAGGATTTATCAAGCCATCGGCATTTGATGTGACAGCAACATCTCTTGCAGATGGAAATTTTGAAAGAAGGAGAAATCAAAAAGAAAACTGTGATCTCGTAATTGGGTCAAAAGCAAGATCTTATATAGGCACAACTGCAGATCTGAGTGAAGACACAGTGGCTACTTTTTATTCTGAAGTAAGGGAATTTAACAAGGCAATTACATTTTAAGAACATTTCCACTTAATGATGAATTTCTGAGTCATGCTGAAATTGCAGATGTAGCATTAAGGCAAAGTGTTTCTTTTGCATCAGTCCAATATATGTGTTCCCTGTTTCCAGTTTTGAAACCAGAAGAATCTGACAAGGTGGAATCTGAATTTGCTCACTACCAGTTTGAAATTTTTTACTGTGCTGTTACTTCTGGGAGAATGGATGAAGTGTGGCACAGAATTTCTTTAATGAAAAATAAAAGTGGCCAGTTAAAGTATGAATCATTAAGCAAAATTATGAAAATGATTTTAATAGTCCCTCATGGCAATGCAAGTACAGAAAGAATTTTCAGTATTGTGAAAAAAAAACCCATGAATGATTCAGACCTAATTTAAGTAGTCATGTGCTGTCTTCTTTATTAGTAGAAAAAATAAACAGCATTGCACACAGTGAACTATGCTATCAGAAGAAGCTTTCGCAAATTGAACTAAGGAAGGCCAAAATGGCAACTACAGCCAGTTTATCATAATAATTTGGCAACATTCCAAGGAATAATTTTTCTTCGTGTCCAGAGGTAATTTATTATATTTTTCTGGTAGACAGTATTTTAAATTTTCCCACTAACAAATTATTTTTTATTGTATTATTATTATTATTATTATTATTATTATTATTTTGTTAATAGTTCTGACAGATTAAAATTTGTTGCAGTGTTAAATACCCAAATTTGCCGCTGTAGACTGGATTACTGAAAATTACTGAAAAAAAAAATTGTTACTGAAAATTACTGAAAAAGAAAATTGTTACTGAAAATTACTGAAAAATGAACATGTTGGTTACTGAAAACTACTTTTAGAGGTTGGCATCTATGCATATGGATCGCTTTTCTGTATTTGAGAGGAAGCTTAATATTCAGAGTGGCTTCCTTTTCACAGAATAAGCACTCATTTTTAAAGTCAAAAGTTTGTTGAAAACTTTGTAAAAGTGGATTTGAAGACGTTGATGCTAACGAAATACTTGCAACATGTGAAGCCTTAATACTACTTTCTCACGTGTAATTCTGCCGGCAAGTCTGGTGAATCATAATAGAAGTAACATTCTCTAATTTTTCATTTTCATGCAAACTGTCTTTTCCTTTCAGGCTAGAATCAATTATCCTTTTTAAACCTTTGGTGACAACTACTGATTCACCCTCACAGAGATGGTTATTGCAAATCATGCATTTGTCCATTTTTTATTCCGTTAGGTAAATCAATACGGGAATGCATTAAGAATTTGGTTAACTTTTTAGAGGCTAAAAAATGATCAACTTACATTTCGTTCGTTGTCTCAGCGAACTCCCGTGCAGACATCTTGCCTATCCGATTATCTAATTCTATTTGCTTTTGTGGCATATGTGTGGACAGTAGGGGAGTTTTAGGAATGCATTTCATTCTCCCCACGTGTCAAATATATAAACAAATTGCATGAGTCAATGCTTCTTATCTCTCTATCAGCACCATGTTCTTCCCGCGACAAATTCTTCGTAACAGAAGTGCCTAAAGTGGTTCCAACTAAAATCTCTGCCTTATATTTCCAATGGTAGAACTTCTTTACACATTATCTTCGCAATTTATGTATTCCCAAGGATGAAAATTTACACATCGATAAAACTTACTTTAAGTTATAGCATGGGATAGTAAATTCTTGCTAAAACATAACCATAATTATATTAAAAATCGATCTTTTTTTTAGTAATGTTTAGACCTGTTAATAAACGGCGCGACCTGTACATTAATGACGTCAGTAGGCAAACAAATGCTGGATTTCTAAATTATGGTTATGTTTTAGCAAGTATTAGGTATCTCATACTATAACTTAAAGTTAGTTTTATCGATGTGCAAAATTTCATGCTTGGGAATACATTAATTGAGAAGAAAATATGTAAAGAAGTTTTACCATTGGAAACATAAAGCAGAAATTTTAGGTGGAACCACCTTAAGGCTGACATGGTTTAGATACAGTGTAAGCGACACTATATATTGCTGTAAGACAAATAATATATTGTTGTAAAGGTTATAAAATTTGCTACAACTTTTATTCGGAGCCTTTTTCGGAAATTTTGGCTCTGTGAAGCGGTAATTGGAGTTAATCGGAAAAATGTCGAGAGAAAAATGTGCTATTTTGCGGGTTTTTGCAAATTGCTGCAAAGCTATTGGAGATATAGTAAAAATGAATAGAACAAAATTTGTAGACCATATCAAGATTAATAAATAAAAAAAAAGGTATCGCTGTACGCCATTTATTTCGGGAGTTACAAGTGGATTAGTATTAGACCTCATTCCCCCCTTTATGGGGGCGTAGAGGGGGAAGCAAGCGGGGGTGGGACGGGGACTTTTGTGAAAATGCTAAGCCCAATGAGTTCTACCAGCCTGCAAAAATTCAGCTTTTACCTAATTTGTTCCAGGTTTGACCCAATTTTGGCCTTTATTTACTGGGTTATAAGGAGTTTGGCATTTCTCAGTAGACTTTAAGCATAATTTTGAAAGATAAAAGAAAATCCTAAAAGCTTATGAAAATGGGAAAATTTTCACTTTTTTCAAGAGGATACATTCCGCGAAATATGTTGATGTCAAAGATGCTTTATTCTCATGGTTTAAAGATGGCATGCAAAAAACATCCCTGTGAGCCAAAGCAGTTTACAAGAGAAAGTTCAGAGATTTGCATCAGCTTTAGGATACAAAAATTTTGAAGTCAGTAAAGGGTTGCTTGGAAAGTACAGAAACAGACATGATATTGTGTGTAAAAAAAGCTAGTGGAGAAGTAGCAAGCCTTTTTAATAAGACGACTTCTTTAAAATTAAAGGTAATACCAATATGTATGTACATTATTTCTTGAAGCATATGACAGTATTTTATTAAGATTATACGTATAAAAGAGATAAATTCTCAACGTTGGGGGATAAATACAGTATGTACATACGTACATATAAGCGAAAATATTACAGTATGTAATTTCATATAAGTATATAAATTAATTGAAGCTTATGTGTATATTTCATTAGTACTTTGTCAAAAACTTTCCATTACAAATAACTTACCTTTACTTATTTCTATGGACACTATTTCGCAATCACAGCATTGAAATCTTATGTGTAATAAAAATTTCTACATACTAACTTTTTAAGGAAAATTTCGTAATGTTTTAAAGAACATACGTTGTTACAAAAAATTTTTCTCTCCCCCTTGAATTGATGCGTTGCCATTTTCCAGCTTTTGGAAAAGAGACTGGCCATCTCATTTTCGGAAAGAAAAATAGGCTCCCATCACGCATCTTGATTCCCTTCCGGACAAGATGAAAGAAAAAAAGGAAAAGAATGATGCACAGTTTTTTTGTTTTTTTTTACCATCAGCCCCTGAAAATTTTAGTGAAGAACTTGAATCAATTTGCTATATCTTCTGAAGTTTTCAGTTCATTTTACCTGGGAAGTCAAGAAAAAAAGTTATGAAATTCTCTAATTTCCATTCAATCTTCAAATTCTCTTTTTTTCCCCTATCCTTTCCTCAATTCCTTTTTGAGTGCTAGAATAATTTTGCCATGTGTGTGTATGTTGAGTGAAGTGTGGGAATGACATGTACGTGTATGTTCTTTGGTTTATTGTTCTGGGATCGAACGTTATTTTTGGATGTGCCGAGATTAAAGCTTTAGATGTGATTCCTTGCATATTGTTTTAAATGTTGTCAATCCTAGTGAGGAGTAATGTTTGTTCATTTGTTTCATTCGGGGAAGAATTGCTCTGATAAAGGTTTCAGAGTTGCGGTTCTGATTTAGAAAAAAAAAATCATTTTGTCTTCACATTTGTTATCAGTCTTGTTCCATAGTAGTATTTGTATGCATATCTTTGTATATTTTTCTCTTTCCTTTTTGCACACCACGCAAAGTGAGCTCAGCGTATGAGATAAGGATAAGCAATTTTCTTTTGTATATATGAAAGCGAAAAATTAAAGCTAAAAGTGTGAATCGTGCAATAAACTTTTTTGGCTGTAAAGCAACTTCAAAATATAAAAAATAAAAGCAAATGCTTTTATAATTTTTTTTTTTTTTTTGTCTCTGTTCCGATCCATATTTACTTGAAATGCTGGTTTTGTAAGATGATATTTTCATCTATCTTCCTGTGTATATATATATTCTAAAATAAGTAAAGTTTTATAAGACAAGCCAGGCTGAAGGTTCAAAAAGAAAGGAAAAGTTTGTTGTTAAGTAACACACCATTTTTATTTTTTTTATTTTTACTTTCTTCACTAGGGAAAAATGTTTCTGGAGAGAAAGCTCTAGTTCCAAGAATTCTAATTTTAGAACAACCTCGACCAGCGGAGGTTACTTTGGGTAGAAAGGTCACACAACGTATTTTGCTAACCTTGGTAGATTCCGAAAATTTTGGTGGGTGTTGGGGGTCAAGCGCAAGTTGCATGATCACCTATTAGACAGGCCGTGTAGCTGAAGCAGTACTTTCGTCCAATCATAGCCTTGGAGCCCGCAGCTCAGGAGTTGAGCACGTGACCCAGCAGAGCGTTGAAGTCTGGGTTACTAGGTCAGTCAGGCACTCTCTAGTTAAACTTGTTGCTATTCAGGCATAATTTTTTCACGCTCTCTGCTGTTTGGTGCGATCTGAACTGGAAGCCAGCCCCTCCAACCGCGTAGACAAGAGAAAAAAGGCTCAGGCCTGCCGTTTTTGTCCTGGGGAGAGTGGACATACAGGTGCTTTTGTGATGGAACCTTCCAGGATGTTTGTCTTCAAAAAGGAGGAATTCCTTTCCTTTCTGGCAAGGGCTGGCTTCTCGGCACACATCAACCGGTGCCCAAATGAAATGGTGGTTATCCACCTCAGGCACAGCTTAGCCTTTTAAGGAAAAATCGCCTGCTGGACTCACTTCTCCTTTTCGACGACGATGTCAACCCCGCCCCCAGAAAACAAACAAGATGGCCAACCAGAACCCCTGATTGTTGGACTCTTTTTCTTCTTTGCCAGTCCACAGCAGCCACTCTGGAGGTGAAAAAGTCTTCCAAAAAAAAAAAAAAAAAAAAAATCTACAAAAAAAAACCTGAAATTCCGTGGACAAAAACAACCAAAAAGACCAGGTAACTCCTTTCTTTCTTTTTTTTTTTTTTTTTGCTTCTGCAAACTTGTGAGGAACGGTCAACAAGGAAATATTCAAATTCAATCCAGCTGAGGTAGTTATTTAACCTAGAAGTTGTGAGAGAAATTTTTGCTTTAACGAAACATAATTTTGTGTTTTATTATTCTAAAATTTTTTTTTTTTCACTGTAAAGTAAACAAGGGAGTGGAACAAGTCTGCAGTGGGATGTTTACGGGGAGAGTCAAAGGAGGAAGTATTTTTATTTATTTTTTTTTGTTCAGGTATGGCATGTATCAGTAAAATAACAAATTCTTTTTTTTTTTTTTTGAGGGAAGCTTTAGTTGACCATTTTGTACCTCAATATTTTTATCTTTTGGGTTGTGTAGGAAAAGGGGAGAATCTATAAATTCAAATTTTGGGAGTTAAAGAAAAAAGGAGAGGGGGAAGCCCTGAAACTCCTTCCTTTCTCCTCTTTTTTCCTAAATAATTGTGCAAGCCAGCAGGGCTAAAGTCATACACAGTGTGCAATATAAATTATGTATATTTAAATGTTGAACCGTGATGTATTTATAAAAGTAAAATTTTTGCACAAATTAACCAAGAAGTAGGGAGTGATAAGATAGTACCACTATGTAATAATGAAACTTACCGTGTGCTTTGAATCCCAGTACCTTCTGAAATAGTTAGTTAAGCCAAATTGGTACCTAGAATTTTTTGTTTTACTGGCTTGGCCTTAATCCTAATTTTGCCAAAGATGTTGAAGTAGTGAAATAAGTGTTCTTGATATCCTGATGTTCAGCTTTTGCTAGTGTAGAAAAAATTTGTTCTGCTAAATTATGATTTCAGTGACGCCTAAGAAATTTTGTTGATATTATTTTGGCAGCTTGTGTATTTGTGTAATGTTTACATAACACCACTGATATTCATAGTGCTTTTGAGAAAAACCAAAATATTAATGTTCGGAAATAATTTTTTAATATAATTTGTGCAATAAGCTGTATTCAAGCTAGTCTGAAAATATAAAAGAAAAAGATACACCACCTTATGTGATTTACCAGCAAAGGGCTGATATTTTCCATTAAAATTTGTTGGACTCTAACCTAAATTTCATATCAGCTGCAGGAAAGTGTTACACCAAATTT
Source organism: Macrothele yani (assembly GCA_039090855.1). Classification (NCBI taxonomy): domain Eukaryota; kingdom Metazoa; phylum Arthropoda; class Arachnida; order Araneae; family Macrothelidae; genus Macrothele; species Macrothele yani. Next base: position 50,985,748 of record CM077004.1, read on the forward strand.
GTAATTGAAATTCAATAATTCGTGAGCCTATCATTTCCACTTGTAAATAAAGGTGAACCCAATGGGTTCTTCAAAAATTTTGAGTGGCAGTAAATTTGTTGAGTAAAAGGGTTATTTCTAAACAGTTTCTTTAGAACTTGTATCCACCTCAGCCTAGCCTGAGGGAGGAAACGAACCCGGTTCTTATTGTGGCATAATTGCTGTGTCCTTAAATCACTGCCAGAACGAGTACGAGGCCACTTTAATTTTTGTGATACACATTTCTTACACATGTGACAAAACACCTTTTAACACTTTCTGGTTGTCAATTTTACAATCACAAGCAACACAAACAATAAATAAGCATTGTTGAAGAAATTTCCTTTTTGATGTCTATCCATATAATATTCTTATTGTGTTACCAATTTCATCTACTCATCTCCCAAATTTGAAAATAGCCAATAACTGATTACTCCTATTATTTTCACAAGTTATGGTGTAAGAAAAGCACCTATAAATCATGTGGTGCCTCTGTGCCCAGGAAATTTATTATTAATATTGTTTTACAAGTCTTTGATTGATTGTTAAAAAACCAATAAATCAGAATTTCGTTATAACTGATTTTGACTGCATTTGCACATTAAATCTGTGTGCTTTCACACACACAAGAAAATTTCCCCACATCTCATAATTTTTCAGGATCTTCCTACAAGTGCCATGTTTACTCTTCTGTAAGTCTTTTCCCATTCCACAAATGCAACAGATGCTTTTGTACAGGCAAATGTTTCTCTGAGATTAATGGAGGAAGAATCTTTTCGAGCACATAGCAAGCACAATGATATTACATTTGGTATGTATGTGCATTATTTCACTGCTTCCCATGTAGCCATACCCTTTGCGAAACTTGGTAGAGCTCTCTGCATCATTTCCTGAAGTGAGAATTTAGCCCTCTTCTCTGTTCCATTCAAGGCAGAGCAGTTTCAAGTTTTCTGAAGGATACAGCTACATGGAAAACAGGGAAATGAGATACTTTTATGCTTGAAAATAACATGCTTGTAAAAAAAAAAAAAAAAAAAAAAGGGTGCTTTTCAAGAAACATACATAATGCAAAGATTTGGTTAATACAGCTGTCACTATGCATACATTGCATGCTTCCTCTGGCATTAAGATCAATTATCTTAATGATGCTTTTGATAGTTCATCTGAATGGTAATCTTTTTCTGTTGTGCTTTGCATGCTGATTGCATAATAATTCCCACATTTTATTTTCTGTGTGATCAAACTTTCCTTCATGCAAAGGAACCTTTCTTTATACAATAGCAATCCTGAGAGACCTCATAATTCACTCTTGACCAATTTCAGCTTACGAGTCGAATGGCATTATCACCATTTTACTTCAGTGTCATTTTGTTTTGCCATCTGTTCCAAAGAACCTTTTGCAGAAATTTATAACTCTTCAAACCTCTCTCTTTAAGATATCTCCATGCTTACTTTTGTGCTATCTTCTTTAAAATCATCTTTGCTTTCATGTTTTATGAACTCACAGATATATTCACCCCATCTTTCATTTAACATACTAGTAGGGTCCTGTGTCATCTCCTCATTCCCATTCTTCACACTGAGTTAACTTTGCCTACTTTTTTCTTATGTACTTGCAGAGCAATTTTCTATTTTCCCAGGAAGTCAGTTTCATCCTATCCACCCTACTGTTCTTCTACTTTGCCTTTTTCTGGTGAACCAGCTTAACTTCCTCATGCTTTTCAGAGCAGTACTGAATCCACATCTGGATCCAGTAAGTTTAACACGCGTTTTTGCAAATTCCTGAAAATGCCAACTCATTCTCTCTAGAGCTGTGGAAGAGTGTGGTATCCTGTGTTGTTTCATAGCAAAGGTAATTCAAGTTCATATTTGAAAGTAATGTTTTTCACAAGACAAACATTACCTTATTTTCAAATATTAAGACATGATGTGATATGGCTGTTGTGTGAACATGGGTTTTAACATAAATTTGTGTTACTTACTACCAGTAGATGACAGCCATGATGTTATTGCGTATTGTTCAGAATAGCATTCATTCTGTCCTTCATTGCATTTCTTTCTAATAAAAATTCAACATTTCCCTGCACTCTTCTTGTCTTAGTCATCATCAGACATTACCAATCCACTGCTGGATGAAAGCCTTGCCAAGTTTCTTCCACAGTGGTCTATCTTGTGTCAATCTCCTCCATGTTACTCCTGCATGCTTTCAAATTTCATCCACCCATCTCCCATGTGGTCTTCTGGGTCTTTTCCTATACCTTGGAATCCAGTTTAGAATTTCTGTTGTCCTCTTGTCTTAATTTTCATTATATAATTTTCTTCAGTTAGCAATTATGGACCTTTTTTCTCTGTGTGTACAAACAGATCATCACACTGCTCTAGGACAAGCTGCCAACACTAACCAATAACTTTGGTACAGTTGGCAGATTTTGAGCGAAACTATTGCAAAATCTAAGCTCATTAAGGCGTCTATTATAGCAAATTCTAAAAAACGAATGCGTAAAATTTATGGACTTCCAGAAAAAAGGAACGAAACATTCTAAAAATGAAATGCCTAAAATTTATCATGAACTACTTTCCTCCACGCCTTCATGTTGGTTGTGAGCAGGTTGCATGTAAACAAAGCGGAAAGACACACTCAGATCGTGAACCACGTTTTTCATCAAGAGACGTCATTGATGTTATATTGCAGGCCGCGACTGCGACTTCAAAAGTTACAGTTAGAAAAGAAACAAAAGCAAAACAACAACAACAAAAGCTTACCAGTGCCAATTTTAACGTTTTTCTTGTGTCCATAATGTGCTCTGCTTCCTTTTTTATCAGTTTGAAAGAAAATAATTCCAAATTGACGGCAAAAGAATTAAAAAACTCGAGCAAATTGCGTCGTGAAAAATTGGGACTATGGAATGTTTACGCTTGTTTTTTTAATTGAAAAAATCAATGATTAGTGTTATTGAGTTGGTATCATGGTGATTGGTTGTGTCTTATAGGAATAATCATCATCATCATTGTCAATCATTATCAATCCACTGCTGGATTAAGATCTCCCCAAGTTTCTTTCACAACAGTCTGTCTTGTTCCAGTCTCCTCCATGTTACTACCCCATACTTTTGAATTTCATCCACCCATCTCCCATGTGGTCTTCTGGATCTTTTCCTGCCCTTTGGAATCCAGTCTAAAATTTCGGCTGTCCATCGATGGTCTGTCCTTCTGGCAATATGTTCAGCCCATTGCCATTTCAGGGATTTTACTCTGATCATGATGTCTTCCACTCTCCTATAGGAATAATAACCATTAAAATACGGACCAATTTTAATAATTTTAATTGAAATTCCTCATTGACACGGAATTTTGGGAATCGGAAGGCGTCAAAACCTGACCCTGGACGCTGTCCAATCGCATGCCAAAAATCACGGTGATCAAATGTGTCATGTTGTAGCTATGCCCGAACAACTAAATTGTCCTGAGTCTCGCATAGAGAGTGGATTTATTCAATTATCATTAAAATTGGTCAGTATTTTAATTATCATTATTTTTATGAGACATGAGCAATCACCATGATATCAACCCCATGTCCCTTCCTTTCTCTGTGGCATGTGTCAACGTGATCGGTTGAAGATCTTTGGAGGAGATGGGTAACAAATGACCCCTTCTCAAAACCCGGAAAAAAACCCTGAAAATGCAAGTTTTTGGACGATTATTTCCCAATGAAACAGACTTTCGGGAATAGGAAACTGTCAAAACCTGACCATGGACGATGCCCAATCTCATGCAAAAAATCACGGTGATCGGATGTGTCATCTAGTACCTATGCCCGAACAACTAATTGTCTCGAGTCTCGTAAAGAGAGCTCCGCTCGGCCTTCGGCCTTGCTTCGCTCAAAAATGCGGGTTTTTGGACGATTTTTCCTCTGTGACACAAAATTTTGGGAATTGGAAGGCATCAAAACCTGACCATGGATGATGTTCAGTTCATGCAAAAAATCACGGTGATCGGATGTGTCATTTTGTATCTATGCCTGAACAACTAATTTTCTCGAGTTTTGTAAAGAAAGCTCTGCTCAGCCTTTGGCCTCGCTTCGCTCAACAAATTCTAAAAAAGGAATGCATGAAATTTATGACTTCTAGAACAAAAGTACAAAACATTCTAAAAAGAAATGCCTAAAATTTATTATGAACTACTTTCCTTCATGCATTCACGTTGGTTGTGATCAAGTTGCATGTAAACAAAGCGGAAAGACGCACTCAGATTGGGAACCACGTTTTTCATTTTGTATCGTGAAAGACAGACACATACACAAACTTGTTTTTATTATTATAGACTAAGCAAGTGTTGAACTAACAGACGGAGTCTTTCCATTTCTTTGTTTTTCAATTCAAACGATTTTTTAAAATTAATGCTAGTGAGCCGACTTTCGTCAAACGGTTCAAGTAAAAGGACATCTAGTTTTAATTGAAATTCCTCAATGACACGGAATTTCAGGAATCGGAAGGCGTCAAAACCTGACCATGGACGATGTCCAATCGCATGTCAAACATCACGGTGATCGGATGTGTCATGTCGTGCTTGTGCCCGAACAACTAATTGTCCCGAGTCTTGTATAGAGTTTCGGGTACAATTTCAAAGCATTCAGGCAAAATTCCTACCTTGCGATGACTAGATATCCTCGGCTAGTCAGCTTTCATGCAATGAAGGAGATGCTGCTAGATAAGAAATAATTTGTTTACAACTGTCAACATCACAGGACACACACACAGAATCCAAACAGAACCATAACACTGTATAATTCAGGAAACCGTTACAATCTTTTCAATTTTCTGCTATACAATTTACTTGTGTTGAGTTCACATATACAGTTCAGTTCACTTGAGTTCAAAATACAATGAAGTCACTCGCAACATAGCAGATTTTTTCAATTTTTATTATATTACAATTGGTCGTTTTTTAATGGTCATTATTTTTATACGACACGACAAATCACTATGTTACCAACCCCATTTCACTCACCATGTCCTTCTCTTTCTCCGTGGCAAGTGTCACCGCGATCGGCTGAAACTCTTCGGAGGAGATAGGTAACAAACGACCCCTTCTCAAAACCCAGAAAACCCCTAAAAATGCAAGTTTTGGGGCGATTATTCCTCAATGACGCGGGATTTTGGGAATCGGAAGGCGTCAAAACCTGACAATGAACGAAGTCCAATTGCATGCAAAAAATCACTGTGATCGGATGTATCATCTCGTACCTATGCTCGAACAACGAATTGTCTTGAGTCTCATATAGAGAGCTCCGCTCGACCTTTGGCCTCGCTTCACTCAACTAGGACTGTGCATTTTCCTAACTTATTCTTCTTTGAAGGTCATCTGATTTTGCATTATTTACTTTTGAAAAATCTTAACGTAAAGTGTGTTTGCTGTCTCGAATTAGAAAAAGGTTTTGTATTTAACTGGTACCAGTCTAGAAAGTTATTAAAAAAAAATAGAGTAACTTCTCAAAATTTACCTTTTATCCACTTATTTTAGAAATTAATTTTCATTTTTAATTGCACTAAAAGATCTTGTAATTCATGTACAATCATGGCCAAAAGTCCTGCACCAGTAAACTGAAAGTCAATTTTTGATGTTTGAAGTCAACTTATACAGCATAATGGTAAAGTCAGGAATACAGATTATATGTCACTTTAAAGGAAATTTTATGCTGAATTCAAATATTTTTGCAGAATGCTATTGCCAGTAATAGAGGTGAAGTTACAAGCAAAAGTACAGCATCTAGTCATAAAAAGCAAAAAATAGTGGAATTTGTAAAATTACTGTACAATGCATTTAATGTAAAATTACTGTACAGTACATTATTGAAACTTGCAGGACACTTGAAATAACTTACCAACAAGCAAAATTCACTTTAATATTTAATTGGATAACCACAGTTTCTTGGTGACAAAGTGCACCTTCTTGACATGGAACTAATGAGCTTCTCTAGTTGTCCATTGGTGATAACATGGTGCCATATGGCCCTTACAGACTCAATTAATGCTGTTTTAGATGTGTGTCCTTGTTGACAGAACTTTTGGTTCAATCTTACCCACAGATTGTGGATGGGATTAAGATCTGGTGACTGTGCCTGCCACTGAAGTTTTCTTATAACTTTTCTATTAACAGGGTGCGCACGCGTGCTTGAAAACCTGGAAAGTCCTGGAAAATCATGATTACGTTTTCAAGGCCTGGAATATCCTGGAAAAACTGTGTTTTTTTAATGCTGTCTTGAAAAGCCTTGAAATTTGAAATTAGTACTTAAAAAAAAAATGCCCTTTTAGGAAATCGTGTTACTGTTACCCCTTCATTTTTTAAAGTTCCTTTTCTCTGTTCTCAAAAAAACCACAGGCAGCGGTTTCCAACGTGCACCAAATCCTAATTTGGCTGGGGAAAAAAAAGAAAAAAAAAAAGGCACTACTTCCAGTGCAATAAAATTGGATGATTACTAGTAGGTCGAAGGAGAGCTTGATGTCCGTCCGACAACTGAGAACGGAAGGGGAAAGAAGAAGCATTTAGCATTTGCAGGGGGTCGCGTATGCACCAAGTCAGCTGGCATCCACCAGTGAGGAGTATGCCTGAACAACACATTCATCTTCTTCTTGTTTATGTGCATGATACCCTCCTCCCCTCAAGAGACTTCCGCTACTTATGATAAAAAATAAGAAAACTATCTTTGCGAATTTTTCACGAAAGTAGCTGAAATTTTACATTCACTGTAATTGGATTACAGAAGCTCACTTCCAAAATTCCAATTGAATCGGTTTAAAACTTTAAAAGTTAGCATTGGTAATTTTTATTATGTGTGCCTCTTTGGACAGAGTGAGCCTCCAGCAAAAGGGTGTTACCATAGCAACGGTTGATTGACAGCTGGGAGCGCCGATCTGAAGCCTTGGGTTGGGAAGAAAGCAAACACCTGTTTATCACTTCCACAGCTCAAAAGGACTAGGAGAATATTTTCAGAAATCCATTTTTCCGAATTTTGAAAATAACACAGTAAAATTTTTACAGTAGTTAAGATACATCACAATAAAGTTCTAGTGCAAATTTCGCCAAATTCCGTTAGGAACTTTAGCAGATGCAAAAAAAAAAAAAAAAAAATCCGTTGCATAATCGGATTGAAAAAAAGAAACAATTATAAATTACGGGAAAAGCAAGTGAATTATTTTTTTTAGATGCCATGGTTTATTTAAACAGAGTGATCCTTAAATTTTTTTTCTGTGATGATATGGACTCTATTTGAATTACAAACATACGTTTTTATTCAGACGTCTGAGTTACTGTTTTAATAAAAAAAATCGTCTGTAATTAAAAAGTTTTCAATGGATTTAAGCAATATTCAGCAGATAAACAAACGTATTTCAGTAAATTGCAACATCATGACGTAAATTTGGTAATTTAATTTTGTCGAAAATTGGGGAACATTTTTTTACAATTTCTATTATAGTTAAAGTGAAGGAGGAAATGTGCAACTTGACAGTTCAGTGAGCTGCAGGTGGTGATTTATGGCGATGTGCCAAATGAAAAGAAGCCATTCCATCAGGTCATTCCAAAGGTTGTGTGTGTGGACGCGTCCTCCTGCTGTTTGATCTTAATCGGAATGTTTTTGTGCAGGGGGGGGGTTGAGAGAAATATCCGTTTCAGCTTTACAGCTTTCTACGGCTCTTTTTTTTTTTTCTTTCTTGGTAATAAATAAAAATCATAGTTGCTGCATTCACCATTGATCCGTGTTTGCATTTCTTGAATATAAACAGCAGACAATCTGAAACAGTGTTGGGCGGGTCTTGATGTTCTTCTATTTTGCATATGCTGAGTTCAGTTCTGTGGGAATAAGGAATGACTTATACTGTGAATATATACAAAACTACATATTTTTGAGCTGAAAAAATAGGTCTACTTGTACACAGTAGCTAACGTGTGAACTCAGATGAAGACAATCAGACATACGGACGTCTGATTCCATAAAAAAAAAATCAACATAGTTTTTTTATTTACACTACAGGTAAAAAAGCAAAAACATGTTTTTAAACGTTATAAAGGAAAACGGATTTTTGAAACGCAGGACTTGATGATCTTAATTTCTGAAAGTTTCTTTTTTCCACATCCTTTTTTTCAATTACAATACTGTCATCATCATTGTCAACCATTATCAATCCACTGCTGGACGAAGGTCTCCCCAAGTTTCCTCCACAACGGTCTGTCTTGTGCCAGTCTCCTCCATGTCACCCCTGCATACTTTCGAATTTCATCCACCCATCTCCCATGTGGTCTTCTTCTGGGTCTTTTCCTGTCCCTGGGAATCCAGGATACTATGAGTTATATCACTTAGTGATATGGCAGATTTTCGGTTGCTGATATCCGCGATCGTAAGCGGTAGTTGCATTGCGATTGTTGATGATGACAAGATAAATACTGGAGTGATGTAAAATGTTGCATAAACTAAAAAAAAAAAAAAAGTCCCCCCCCCGAACTTTTATTTGGTCATCATAGCTGATCAACCATTTCATTCCATGAACATCAGCACAGTTCAGTCATTTGAACATTGGGGGTATCTGAAGGAATTCAGCCGTGCTTAAGCGCCCTAGCGCAACGAAAACATGCTAATTTTGGACAGTTCTATTCCCTTCCTCTCTACCATCCCTAATAATTGAGAGTGCATACTGTATTTTCAAATATTCTATTTATGAGCTAGTTTTCGCGCTGTTCGTTATGCTTTTATTTTCGAAATTCCTAACACTTTTGAACTATGGTTGCAGAAACGTTTATGCTTTGGGTTTGTCTGTAGGATAATTCGCATGAAAGCGGTTGAATTTCGGCAGAAATTTTAGTATGCTGTTGGGTACAACCTGGAAACCTACCCTCTTGAAAAAGGTCAAAATTAAATTTAAAGGCCAAGACATAAGAGCAGTATTTGTTCTCCAACCTTAGGAATGTTAACTCACATAAAATCTGTTTGATTGCGACAAAGTTTTGGTATGTTATCAGGGAGGAGAAACACCTACCCTTGTAGAAAATGATCCAACTTGAATTCAAAGGTCAGGGCATAAGAACAGAATTTATTCTTTATGGTCTTGTGCTTGATAAACTTGATCAATTTGCATAAAGCACATTCATCCATTTGCATCTTTCATCATTTTTATTACTTAAAACTGAAATTACTTTACAGTATCATGTTCAAATTATTTTTTAAAGCATAATAATCATCCTGGAATTTTTTTGTATATGGCCTGGAAAGTCCTTGAATTTTTTTGTATATGTCCTGGAAAAGGCCTGGAAAGTCCTTGAATTTTTTTCCCCCAAAAGTGTACGAACCCTGTATTAAGCCACTCATCTACCAACTTTGACCGATGACATGGTGCGTTATCGTCCTGAAAGATAAAATTCTGAAACCCATGTGTTGTGCAGATGGTAGCCGTTTGGACTCCAAAATATCCACATATTTTGATCCATTCAATGTGCCATCAACAGTGTGCAGACAGCCAACACCACTGGTTGAAATACAGGACCATAACATCACCAAATGTGAGTGCTTGATTGTTGGCTGGGTGCAGCATGCCTTATATCTTTCACCAGCCTGATGACTTACATAATTACTTACATTATTAGCAAAAATAGTAACAGTTGTTTCATCACTGAAAATAACATTTTTCCATTCATCTACACTCCAATTCTTGTGTGCCTTGACCCAGGCAATTCCTTTGAGCCATTGTTGCTTAGTAAGGAAAGGTTTTCATGCAGTCAGTCCATTTTCTTGTAGCCTATGACAAACTGTATGTGCAGATGCGATAATGCCTACTTCATTCTCCCACTCATTTCTTAAATCAGTAGCTGTTTTAAACATTGTGTTTAAGGAATGACGAATCAACATGCAATCATCATGTTCAGTACACTGCCTTGGTTTACCTGTTCTTTTTCTGTTTTCCACACATCCAGTTTCTGCAACTCTTTTAATGGTGTGCAAGGCAGTCGACTGATCACAGCCACATTTAACAGCAATTTGGCACCATGTTATCGCCAATGGACAACTAGAGAAGCTCATTAGTTCCATGCCAAGAAGGTGAACTTTGTTACTAAGAAACGGTGGTTATCCAATTAAATATTAAAGCATATTTTGCTTGTTGGTAAGTTATTTCAAGTGTCCTGCAAGTTTCAAAAATGTACTGTACAGTAATTTTATGTTGAATGCATTGTACACTGATTTCACAAATTCCACTATTTTATTGCTTTTTATGACTAGACACTGTACTTTTGTTTGTAACTTCACTTCTATTACTGGTAATAACATTCTGTTAAAATATTTGAATTCAGCATAAAATTTCCAGAGATGCCAAGTACTACGGATCCTCCGTAGTTTCTACGGATACGGATATCATGTTCAAACTTACGGACTTACTTAGAAGGTGTGAAAAACTACGTATTTTTCCAGAAATCTCGGATATTTCCAGAAAACTTTTTTTTTTTTTTTTTTAATTATTTGAAAAAAAAAGTCAAGCTTAGTCAAATGTAGTGTTTTTTGCGGTAACGTCATGAAGCCGTCACACAGCAAGCATGTTTGGCTGGCCGACAAGCAAGCGGAAATGTTGCAGCGGAGATCGTTCTGTATGATCACGTGACTTTGTACCTGGCTTGCCATGGAAAGGCGTTCGTAATGCACCACATCTGTTAACTTCGGGAAACCTTAACCGCATCCTGAACTAACGTAAGTTGTAGGAGGATGGAGGTAGACTAGAGTCGATTCCACATTTTCTGTTTTTGTTGTTAAGTTGATTAGTTGTGGTGTGACGTGAATTGCTGTAGTTATGAAGCGTGCTTCAGTGACTTCCAGTTCTAGTGGTGTGAAAAAAAAAAAAAAAAATTCGCAGCAGTACAAGGAATGTTATTTGTTGGAATTTCCGTGTTTGCAGCAGTCGCGTGTTTCCGTGAATCTTGTTTTCTTTTTTGCTAAAATGTAATTTAAATAGTTAATTGTTATTGCATATTTGTTTCACCAAAGTAAGGGACGGGCGAGGTATCAGAAAGAAAAAAAAAAACTGCTCTGAGCAATAGTCATCAGATCGAAGGAAACAATTGTGGATCAAAGAAATCCTGAATGTTTTTTTCCGGCAGAGCACATAACTAAGCTACCTGGATGTGTGGATGCTGTTATTGCCTGTTTTATGTTACCTCCCTGGGAGTTTGTTCTTCGCGCGCAGTATATTCTGCCCAGAGCAAGAGAAAGTCTCTCCATGTGTCTTTCGCAACCAGCCAAAGAAAACGTCTAGCAGCAGTAGCTAGCTGCTCACTGCTGCTGCGGTGAGACGTTTCTTAGCTGCTGGGTGTGCGCGCCATTCGTGACCTATTTTCCCACGCTCCTCGCTGTGGGCAGAGAGCTTATTGTTTATGTTACTTTGACAGATTTGCGAAGTGCAGTTCTTTTTTTTTTCTCTTGCAAAAATGTTCTGCCAAACAAGGGGGTGTTTTATTTTATCTTGTCAGATTCACAAGAACTTTCTTTCTTCCTTAATATCTTGTTTTAAAGATTGTTTTCCCCAGATCATTCTTCGTTGGCAATCTTTTAATTTCAGTTTTAATTCTTTTTTTTTTTTTTTGATGAATTTGTTTTACTTACTTGAGTTTTAATTTGTGACATTTTACTTCCCTGCATCTTAGCAGAAAACTTCTATTGCGTTAATGAGACGTTGCATGGATTTTTATTATTTATTTTATTTGCATTGCCTTTTTATTTTATCCTTTTTTTTTCCAGAATTGATTGATTTATGCAATTTAAAATACCTTTTTGATTAGTTTTTTCGTATCATAAGCATTTAATGCTAATTTTCTATTTATCCGCATAATAAAGCTATGAAATCTTTCAAAGTTAATTGTTCTTTCTTTGCTCTCATTGTGTTTGTCGTATACGAATTTACTTGCAATAGCGTCGGGTGAAGGGCCACCTGTCTCTACTAATATTCTTGGATCTGAAACGCAAAAAAGTTGTAAAAAATTCAAGGAAAGTTATTTGCAAAAATTTCCGTGTCTAAAATCGTCTCGGGTATCCAAAAACCATGGGTTTTGTTCCCCGTGTGCTGTTGATTTTTCAATTGCACACGGTGGAAAAGACGATTGCGGTCGGCATTTTCACTCTAAAAAACAGGAGTAATAACAATAAGTGTGTGGCATCACACACTTTTGACATAACATATTTATTAAAAGGTGGAGTTGAAATGGTATGTATTTTTTGTATTTACTCAAGTTTTTTTCCCCCGTTTTCAGGGGACTTAAATATATTGCAAAATTTATCCAAGTATTGTCCCCGATCCAGATTAATATGTTGCTAAAAATGTAGCAGTATATTCTGGGAAATACGCATGCTACCCTGCAAATTTTAATGTGGGAACTTGACTTGACTTCACTACGGAAGAACCACGGGCGCCGCACATATGGACTACTGATGACTTCCTTTAGATGTTGGCATCTCTGAATTTCCTTTAAAATGAGTATAATATGTATTACTGACTTTACCAATACACTGTATAAGTTGACTTCAAACATCAAAAATTGACTTTCGGTCTGCTGGTGCAGGACATTTGGCCATGACTGTACGTGTTTCTCGTTTAAATTTTGATGAACATTTTTTTCCCTATGATTTTCATAAATGAATATAATTGTAACTAATATGCATTTTCTCATACTATGAGCTTGTTTTAATGAAAAATGTTATGAGATTATTCTGGTGAAATTTGATCATTTCTTGTTTGAAGCTTGTGAAATTCTTATCTTCCTTATTTTTTTTTTTACAAATACAGGCAAATAACTTCTTGCGTGCCTTCCGTACCATACCAGAAGCATCTGCTCTTGGCCTTATTATTACCGATCTGACAGAAGCTAAAAAGCGTGGGAATTTACCTACCCTCGTTCAGAGTTGGACTCGTTTTATGCTTCAGCAGATACATACAGTAAGTTAGAAAGAGGCAAACATATTTCCTATTTTAAATGTTTTAACATTTTTATACCTTATGAAAACCTGTCTTCTTCAAAAATCTTAGTGAATTTAATGTATGCATAACTAATGGTGTCACCTGTGTATGCACCCAGTAAATAACTTTTTAAGCATGCTGTAGAATTTTCATTCCCGCCAGGACCTTAACATTAAACAACCTGCTTTTTGTAAAGAAATATAAGGGTCATGAAAATGATCCAAAGGGCATATAAGAAAGATATTATGCCTTAACTTAAAAATATTCCCCTGGCCCATTAAGGTACTTTTTCCACTGTGACACTTGACGTTCGATTCGTCATGCGTAGAAGGAGGTGGGTTGTTGACGGAACCATTCGTCATGCGTAGAAGAAGGTGGGTTGTTGACGGAACCATTCGTCATGCGTAGAAGAAGGTGGCAGGGTGCGCACGCGTGCTTGAAAACCTGGAAAGTCCTGGAAAATCATGATTACGTTTTCAAGGCCTGGAATATCCTGGAAAAACGGTATTTTTTTAATGCTGTCTTGAAAAGCCTTGAAATTTGAAATTAGTGCTTAAAAAAAATGCCCTTTTAGGAAATCGAGTTACTGACTGTTACCCCTTAATTTTTTTAAGTTCCTCTCCACTGTTCTCAAAGAAACCGCCGGCTACAGTGGTGTTTCGGATGTGCCCAAATCCTAATTTGGCTGGGGGGGGGGGGGGGAAGCACTACTTCCAGTGCAATAAAATTGGATGATTACTAGCAGGTCTGTTAGGGAAGGGAAGCTTGATGCATTCTCTAGCCCTGAGCTTGATGTCCGTCCGACAACTACTGAGAACAACAGAAGGGGAAAGAAGAGACATTTAGCATTTGTAGGGGGGTCGCGTGTTTACCAAGTCAGCTGGCATCCACCAGTGAAGAGTATGCCTGAACAACACATTCATCTGCTCCTTGTTTATTGCATTAAGACGCTTGCTTCCGGCCCACCCCTCAAGAGACTTCGGCTACTTATGATAAAAAATAAGAAAACTATCTTTGCGAATTTTTCACAAAAGTGGCTGAAATTTTTACATTTACTATAATTGGATTACAGAAGCTCACTCCCAAAATTCCATTTGAATCGGTTTAAAACTCAAAAAGTTAGCATTGGAAATTTTTATTATGTGTGCCTCTTTAGACAGTGAGCCTTGAGCAGAAAGGGTGTTACCATAGCAACGGTTGATTGACAGCTGGGAGCGCTGATCCGAAGCCCTTGGTTGGGAAGAAAGCAAACACCTGTTTATCACTTCCACAGCTCAAAAGGACTAAGAGATATTTTCAGAAATCCATTTTCCGGAATTTTGAAAAGACCACAGTAAAATTTTTACAGTGGTTAAAATACATCGCAATAAAGTTCTAGTGCAAATTTCGCCGAATTCCGTTTGAAACTTTAGCAGATGCAAAAAAAAAAAAAATCTTCCGTTGCAAAAATCGGATTCAAAAGAAAGAAATGGCAATTATAAATTACGGGAAAAGCAAGCAAATTATTTTTTTTTTAGATGCCATGGTTTATTTAAACAGAGTGATCCTTAAATTTTGTTTCTGTGATGATATGGACTCTATTTTAATTACAAACATACATTTTTATTCAGATGTCTGAGTTACTGTTTTAATAAAAAAATCTATAATTAAAAAGTTTTCAATGGATTTAGGCGAAATTCAGCAGATAAACGTATTTTAGTAAATTGCAACGTTATGACGTAAATTTGGTCATTTTGTCGAAAATTGGGCGGCATTTTTTTTTTTTACGTTTTCTCCTATAGTTAGGGTGAAGGAGGAAGACACTTCAGTGAGCTGCAGGTGGTGATTTATGGCGATGTGCCAAATGAAAAGAAGCCGTTCCATCAGGACATTCCAGAGGTTGAGTGTGCGTGGACGCGTGCTCCTGCTGTTTGAACTTAATCGGAATGTTTTCGGGAGGGGGAGAAATATCCGTTTCAGCTTTACAGCTTTCAGGCTCCTTTTTTTTTTCTTGGTAATAAATAAAACCATAGTTGCTGCATTCACCATTGATCCATATTCGCATTTCTTGAATATAAACAGCAGACAATCGGAAACATGGTGTTGGGTGGGTCTTGATGTTCTTCATTTGTATCTGCTGAATTTTGTTCTGTGGGAATACGGAATGAGTTATACTGTGAATACATACAAAACTACATATTTTTGAGCTGAAAAAATGTCTACTTGTACACAGTAGCTAACGTGTGAACTCAGACGAAGACAATCGGACATATGGACGTCTGATTCCATAAAAAAATCAACCCATTTTATTATACACGACAGGTAAAAAAGAAAAACATTACATGTTTTTAAACATTATAAAGGAAAGCGGATTTTTGAAACACCATGACTTGATGGTATTAATTTTTTTTTTTTCGATTTTAATTTCTGAAATCTTTTTTTTTTTTTTTTCAATTACAATGCACTGTAACATGATACCTGTGTGTTGTATCCCTTAGTTGTATGGCAGATTTTCAGTTGGCCGATATCCGCGATCGTAAGTGGTAGTTACATTGCTATTGTTGATGATGACAAGATAAATACTGGAGTAATGTAGAATGTTGCATAACGTAAAAAAGAAATCGCCCCTTCGAACTTTTATGCGGTTATCATAGCTGATCAACCATTTCATTCCATGAACATCAGCACATTTCAATCATTTGACCATTGGGGGTCTGACGGAATTCAGCAGTGCTTAAGCGCCTAGCGCAACGAGAACATGCTAATTATGGACAGTTCTATTCCCTTCCCCCTATCATCCCTAATCCATTTGCATCTTTCATCATTTTTATTACTTAAAACTGAAATTGCTTTTAAAACTAATTTGAGCATGATACTGTAAAGCGTAGTAATCATCCTGGAATTTTTTGGTATATGGCCTGGAAAAGGCCTGGAAAGTCCTTGAATTTTTTCCCCCAAAAAGAGTACGAACCCTGAGGTGGGTTGTTGACGGAACCGAACTGCATTGTGCACCTCTTCGTCTGAAGGAAATCTGTAACCTTGCAGATGCTTTTTCAGCTCCTCGAAAATGTGGAAGTCACAGGAGGACAAATCTGGGCTGTATGCTGGATGTTGGAGTGTTTCCCACCTGAATTTGGGAAGGTAATCCTTGACAATTTTTGCAGTGTAGGGGCAGGTGTTGTCATGAAGAAGTACTCCAGCAATGAGCAGCCTGAGCTGCTTGGACTTGAGTAATGCTCCCAGAGATTTGAGTGTGTCTGCTTACCAGGTCAGCTTTTACTGTGTTTCTGGTGGTAAGGAACTGAATCAACAAGGGTACTGTGTTGTCAAAAAAGGCCAACAGGACCTATTGTGCACTTGTCTGCATTTCCTTTGACAATGTGTGCTTCCCTTGGCTGCTTCGTCTTTTGCTTTCAATTTGATAATGGAAGCACCACATTTCATCTCGCAATGTTTCTGCCAATGAAACGATGTCTTTCTTCATGATACCACCGTGAATGTTCTAAGAACGTACCCATGCGAATGTCTTTCCGCACAGATTGCAAGTTGTGTGGCACCCACTGGACACAAATCTTCCGGTACTGCAGGCAATCCTAGATAATGGTGTGCACACACCCCTACACTGATTCCAACTTTGTTGGCAAGTGATTCCACCATGACTCTTCTGTCTTCCCAAACAAGACTATCCACTTCAGTGATGGAAACATCGATGATCACATGGTGTGCTTGCCCTGGCCTTGAATCATCAATCAACAATGACTGCTGCTCTCTGAACCACTTACTCCAGTCTTTTAATGCATAACAAAGACATGCAGTTTTCATACATATTACTCGTGCGGTGATTAAGTTCTGTAGTTCCAACACCTTTCCCAATTAAATCCGGATAATTGCTTTCTGTTCAACAATCGTTGCTTCAATCGTGACTGGTTAGACCAAACACCTGCACGAGGTCCTGTACAAAGGCCAGTTGCTTCCATTGTGTGATTGCAGTCCCACATTTCACTGTGTCATAACACTGCAGTGGTGTCACCTTCGTTTTATGTTGACACTACAGCAGTAAACTCATTTTGGCAGTTTGCCATGTCCGTTGGCTCATTTTAATTTGAATGACCCTTATGTTTCTAAGGGTATAAACCCCAAAGTTTTTATTTAAAGATCAAAATGTTTCCATATAATTCAGGATTTTTTTTTTTTAATTTACAATAAGACATACAAATCAGCTGAAAATTTTTGATTCAGTAAGTTTGTTACTCTTTTCTTGCTGAAGAGGAAGGATCCTACTTTAAACAGTGTATTTCAACTCTACTTGATATGCATTATTTTCACCATTGAACAAAAGGCATCACAAACATACTTTACCCATTACTTTGACTAATTTTGTTACTGAATGTACTGTGAAGTTCACAATTAATAAGGAAAACAACAGTAACAGTTTCAAAATGGTATAATTTGAGCAGTGTAATGTGCAGATGCATTCTGAAAGCAAAGAAACAGTAACCCTTTCTATTTTGTGGGCAGTTCATCACAACTGTTATTATCATTATTCTTTTTGTTTCTTTTCAGAGTTATGTGTTTGCTGCTATAAAATCATTAAGACTCACTAAAATTTTCTGTAATCCCATTTCTCTTGGAGATGATTCAAATATCATAGAAACAGCTTTTTCATGCAGTAAACTTAGTAACTTGATCATGTAAAATGAGAATAAAGCAAGCGGTTTGTTATTAAACACAGTGGAAAATATATATATGTATATGTGGAAAAGAAGTTTAGCAAAATGGAGATTAAGACTGACAGTGACACTCTTTCATTGGAGTAAGTTTTCTGTCAATGATGGACTGTCGTTTCTCGTTAAATTATAAGTAATCCAGCACTTCTTAAAAGAAACTCGAATCAACTCCAGTGAGAACAATATAAATGGGATAAATTTGGTTTTGGAATTAGATCTCAAGAGTTATGTAAGAAACAAATTCTCCATTTTGTACGATTTAAAGCACACCTCTAATCCCGTATTAAGAATATTGATCACTGAATTGGAAGCATTTAACTTCTATATGTTGGTCAGCTTGAGCAATGAAAATGTAGGATCTTTGTAATATACATATTCTGGGATATTACAAAGATACAGACATTTCTGATCTCTCTTGGTGGCATTCTCAAAACTTTCCCCAAGCCAGCAACCCACCTAATGCAAAACTTTCTCAAAGCCAGCAACCCACCTAATGCAAAACTTTCTCAAAGCCAGCAACCCACCTAATGAGCTGGTTAGTCGATTGGCATTTATTGGCGCAAGGGCCTCGATGGGCCAAAAAGCTCCAAGTATCATGGTTTATAACAATACTGAAACACATCAATATATAACGTAAAACTTTGTCACAAAACAAATATAAAAAAACGAAGTAAATGGGTGAAAGTCGGACAAAGGGCTGCACAAAATAAAACTCACTGGTACAGCATATGAAAGAGAACACAGAAGACCCATCACAATAATTGTTTAAAAGGTGACCCTGGATTTCTGAACAGCCTGGTGGAGTGGGTAAAAGAAGAAAATGAGCATGTTCGTGAACAAAACGATGACATGCGAAGAGCTCAATTGAGAGAGTGGAAAGTGACAGCTCAAGTACGAAGGAGTTTCTTCCTTCTGATAATCTCCCCTTCCCCAGTGGCTCTCAGTTTCACTCCCCAGCAGGGTGAAAAATAACTGAAATTTTTTGGGGAGCAATTTTGCTCTTCAAATTTAGCATTGCGGAGCAATCGAGTAATTATGTGGATCACTTTTGAGACTTATTTTTCTTTTTGATTTAAGTGACTAATAATTTATTATCAAATAAAACTATTACTAGCGCCTTTCAGTATCTATCGAATATACTCTAATCAGTAATGAAAAGTAAAATTAAAAATATTTTAGTAGATATGTAAAAAGTACAAATTTTCTTTCTATGGATATATGACGAAATATTACCTGGCCACACCTTGCAGCAGCTACTTACTGTTACTTGACAGCAAGAGTACTCCTGAACTTGTGGTAACTTCCGGTTCTGCGTCTGTTCTTTCTTTTTCTGCAAGACTTCACACTTATGCGTCGGGGCTTCTTTTCAAAAAATACCTCTACTGCTTGTTCAGGGTGAAACTTGGATAGTTCTGGTCCTTCCAGCATTATCCGCAATAGATGATTCAAATCATCAGAATTCATCCGATTACGGAAATCTGTCTTTATTCTTTTCATCGCTGAAAAGGCTCTTTCGACCTTAGCATTGGACATAGGCAATAAGTTCATGATATTTATCATGTGGTTTAGATTTGGGAATTCATTCACAAACTTTTCTTTCAAACATTTCCATAACTGTTGCTGTGACAGGTGTTGCAGATTTCTTAACTAAAAAGTTTTAAAATAATCCCTGTTCTCTTGAATTTTATTGTTGTTAATGTTGTTGGCAGTCAACAACTCACTGAAATGTTCAGATAATACAGTAATTCGATCATCACCAAAATTTGCTAGAGTAGATTGGTCTGTTGGACAAATCTTAGGTTCTAACAGGTTGGCAGTGTTAAAAACCAGATTTTCGTGCAAGTCACCAAGCCGGGTACGCATACACGGATGAGTATGATTTAAAAGATATTCAAAATTTCATAGAATACATCTACTGTCAAATTACTGCTCAGTTCAATGCCATGAAATTCTACAGTTTTCACTGAATCACAATCACTGGAATCGCAAGTTGATACGGTTGCTAAGTCTTATAAAATTTTGGACAGGTCAGCCGGAAACTTTCTTTTCTTCATAATTTCGATAGAATCACAGAATTTTTCTAATGCGTTCAAAATACACTGTACATCCACGTCATCCAACTGGAGAGACAGATAAATTCGACAAAGAATATAAAATGTTGCAAAGCAGCAGCAGTCAAGTTACAAATTTGATGGACTTAATTTTTCTCAAAATGCCTGTAATCCTGGCTTTTTCTCCTTTGCTTGATGGATCTGCAACCATATTTTCTAGTTGTACAATAACAAAATAATTTTTAATCAGTGTGTCAGTGGCTCTGTGCATATGTGAAACCCATTGGGTGCCATGGACTCGCAAAGCTGGTATAACGATACATCTTCATCGAGTATCGTTGAGAGCTCATGGAAGTCTAATTCGTATGGCACTTTTTTCATAAAAATTATGAATGTCTTCCATCAACTTATGTACCTCTTGAAATTGACAGCATAAAATCCTTTAGAGCTAGCTCTAAGCAATGACTTAAACAGTGCACTGACACTAAACAAGGGCAGTTTTTCTTCAAAAGAGCTGCAACATCCTTTTTCTGCCCCATATTAACATTTGCTCTGTCAGCTAAAAATCCAATTAATTTATTTTTAAAATTGACTATTCCAAATTTTGCAATGGACTTTACAATTGTATTTTTGATACCACATTAGCATCAGTTCTTTTAATGCCAGGAATGGGGATTCGGTATCTCCTACTTCATTGGCATACATGATAAAAATAATTTCATTTCCAGATACACTATGACTAACATATGTACTCCTATCAATAAATAAAGTAAAATAGTCTGTCTTACTTAAGCCATTGTGCAAAGCAGTTTCGAAAACATTTGCAATGCACTCCATGAATTGAGCACACATCAAGGAAGAATGGTAAGTTTGCCCTACATCAACACCGTGGCGTTTCTCTAACTCAATAATTTTAGGAAATTTCGAAACTGGAATTTCCTCTTTGGCAATCATGTATGCTCAGGGGTCGATCCAGGTTTTTAAAGATGATACCCAATTTTGTGAAATTTCGCCTATTTTTGTGAAATTTGCTTGTCTTTGTGAAACTTGGCATATTTTTGAGAAATTTGCCTGGTTTTGTATTTAGAGCAATTTTAATCCTTTATAACTATTATTCTGAAAGTAAAAATTATTTTATTTCAGTTAATTTTTAATTATTAGGAATAAAATAAGATGAAATTCAGAATTTCATTTTATTTTATTTCTAATTGTGGTCCACACTTTCTGGGTTTGCAGAAAGTTTTTGTTTCAATGATTGTGCATGCCAGGGCTGGAAAAATATGTTCCACATCTAGGAGACAGTTCCCAAAATTTAGGTGCCAGCTGAAGTAAATTCAAATTTTAAAGAATCACACTCAAAAGTAATGTGTCAAGATGATGGAACAGAAAGTTATAGTGTATTTTTCTTGTCATTTTTTAAAACCCCAAATCACTTACTGCTAAATAAAATTTCAATTTGGTCCACCCCCCACCCCCTACTGCTATGTTTCTTAGTTTGTGCTCTCAAAAAATTGAAATTTTAGGTTTTCATTTTATTTAAGTATAATTGATTGAAATTAAATTTTGCACATACAAACCCAAAGTATCATATTTTTCTTCCTATAATCCGGAGTGGCATTATAACTCACGAGCTATGAAATTTAGGAAAAAAAAAAAATCTTACTCGTAATCCGCGGCAAGAATAAAAAATTCTTATGCATCATTTTCGGTGGCGTAGCGTAAAATTCATAATAACGTAATTTTTCCGTCATCTAAATCACATCGCCCTATCCGCAGACCGTGAAATTCAGATAAAATATCGGCACCTGTTATGTTGATCCTGTAGCATAAATCCGACAGAAAAGTCATGATTCATACGATGACCAAAAAAGTCCAATGATGTACAAAAGAAATTATCTTATAATAAAAAAAAAAAAAAAAAAAAAAAAAGTAAATGTCATTTTTAAGTACAGGGTGTTCGGAAAGTAACTGTGCACCTAGGCTACCGTTTTGTTTTCGCAGTTATCAAGTGCAGTATGTGCCACCGGAACGTAATAAAGTGGATTCTCCCAGTCGCAGCCGATCGCGGGAACCCATGGGGCTCACTGCGCATGCACAGCAAGCTGCTCGAAGCGTCGGTTGCCGCATTGCGGCAGTTGAGTTCCAGAGGTCAACAGAGACGAGTCGCTGTTACTGTAAGTATTGAAGTTATCATGTGTGCTGTTGTTGTTCAGTTTTTCGCACTGTGGTTCTTTCAATTGCGGAACGTGTGTTTCTGGTTGAATACGTCTTTCGAGAAGGCAATGAATACACCGATTTAGTGCGGCAGCAATTTGCTGCCAAATTCCCAGACACACCTGTACCTCATCGTAATGCAGTTCGTCGACTTATTGAGAAATTTCGTGCGACAGGCTCAGTGTTCGACGCCGAACGAAGCGGGAGACCAACTAAACTTACCGATGGGAAGTTGATGGACATTTCTGAATCCCTGCTGCGGAGTTCATCAAATTCATTGTGCAAGTTGGCGCAAGAGGAAAATATCGGGATTGCGACGGCGCATAAAGCGGTGAGAGAATCATTGCACCTCTACCCATACAAAGTAACAGTGGTACAACAATTGCAACCGGCGGATCACGTAAAACGACTCCGGTACTGTGAATGGTTTAACAATTTTATTCAAACAAAAACTGTTGCTGTTCTTGATGTCACCTTCTTTACAGATGAGGCGTGGTTCCACCTCTCTGGGTATGTTAACGCACAAAACACACGATTGTGGTCCACAGAAACTCCTCATGCTGTGTCGGAACGACCCTTGCATGACCAGAAAATCAGAGTGTGGGTTGCGCTATCCCGACGGCGCGTTGTCGGGCCGTTATTCTTTCAGGACAGCGTGAATAGTGCACTTTACTGTTCCATACTCCACGACCTCATCGGCCGCCTTGAAGAAGACGAAATCACCTACAGCTGGTTTCAACAAGATGGCGCTACTGCGCACACAGCTCACACCTCTATGAAACTTCTGAATGAGGTTTTCGGCGAACGTGTCATCTCAAAAAACCTATGGCCCCCTCGCTCCCCGGATTTTACTCCACCAGACTTTTTTCTGTGGGGCGCAGCAAAATCTGCTGTGTATCGTAATCGCCCACGCACGCTTGATCAATTACAAACTGCAATAACTACGTTCATCAGAAACATCTCACAAGCAGAGCTGCAGCAAGGGTTTGCAAATGAACTGAAACGGGTTCAGCGCTGTATCGACGCTCGTGGAGATCACTTCGAACATTTTTTCTAAGTGCATAGCTTAGGTGCACAGTGACTTTCCGAACATCCTGTACTGTACTAATGTTATTTTCAGTTGAAAAAAACAACAACGAAAATTCCTTGTTTTTTTCAGCATTACCATTGTTTATTAGTTAGACCTAGAAATCAGTAGTATTTTGCATTTTTGAAAATATTTCTCAAAAACTGAAGGACGAACAAAAACCACGACACTAATGTGATTAATGCAACAAATAACAAATGTGATTCGGAAAGTGATTACGCTACCGCAACAGCAACAATTACATGGTGTGGAGTAGCTCAGCGAGCTTTCCAGAGCACTTAGCCTGACCCGCTGAGCTATCCCACACTACTAATTGAGCGCAAAATATTTTCTGTCAAAAAATGCTCGTAAAAAAAAATGAAAAAGCCATATTTCCATCTCTTTGTGGCTCTCTAACCTTGTACTACGTAACATTTTGCTACTGTTAGCGCATTTTTCAAAACCATTAGCTAGCTGTCCTGAGGCCATGCGGAATTTTTAAAAATCAAAGTGCCATAAAATCTTGTTATCCGCAGAACTTAACTTTTTAACTGATAATTCGTGGATTTATACGATGAAAGTACAATATTTACTGCAAATTACGCAACTTGAATCAAAAAACAAAATTGCGGCATCTGTGACAAATTTTTAGGCACCGGGAATTTTTCAGCCATTGTTATTTCTTTAATAAAACTACGTTCCAGCTGATCTGGGGTGGGGGCGCATCAAGAAAAAAACCCCACTCCAGGTTGTATTAAAAAAGGAAAGTCATCAAAGGTCAAACATTTTTAAGTGCTGGTGGAAATGAAATAACTCATTACGCAATATATATATATTAAAAAAAAAAGTCGCTTATATGTCACCGATCCCTCATAAAGTGAAAAGTCAGCCACTCCCCACCATGTTCCTCTCCTCATAACAGTAAACACGATTCGTGGAATCCTGGTTGGTACGGCAAAGTTAAATAAATAAACTTCCCAACTTTCCTCCTGGTGTGCAAGAACTACAGGAACCAAACCTTCTGAAGTGATCAGCACAAGGGGGTTTGTTTTGGGGAGATGGAGACAGAAATCTAAGGTGAAACACTTCTAAATTGCAGCGACGGAGGAAGGACAGAACCAATCACATTCTCCTTAAAAAGATACTCCCACAATCCTTTGGGATTCCTTTCATTGAGCACAAGCGATCGCCGCTTTAAGCCGCCAGTAACAATGATGCAGTTTTTGAAAGGCATCCGTCAGCGTCTGTTTTACTGAAAACATTTTTTTTTTTAAATAAAAAGACATAATAGTTAAACATAATATTCGAGATGACTCTTAAACTAAAATATTGTTTGTTAGATTAAAATTTTACGGGAAACGAATGTACCATTAATTTCGAAATATTTCTGTGAAGATACCGTTTGATCAAAAAATATTTTTGTGAAGATACCGTCCAATGGTATCAAATCCCGCCTGGATCGACCCCTGATGCCATATCAATTAATTTTCCAATTCGAACTTTAGATGCATTGGAAGCAACAATCATTGACTTACCAATAAATGCTTTTTGATAAAAATCAGCGAGCGATTTTCTTTCATATTCTGCCTTGGTGACACTGGCACAGTGAATTTCTGATCTGGTGTGATTTACCACATTGCCCTTTTTAATAATGAATCCAGAAACTCCATCAATAAAAGAATTTAAATTTCGAAATTTTTTTATGCTGACAACATTCTTCTGACAAAGTTTGCAATAGGCAGGCAGGATGGAGATTTTATCGGTGTTAACATCATAGCGTAACCAACTACCTTTTGGATCTAATTCCTACATCCACCTTTTCATGGTTGATATTTATACTTTGGTAGCCATGATTTCAAATAACAAAGAGTAAAACTACAAAACTCCCATCCCCTTAAAATTAAGTGGCGACCAAACCGAAACCAAAACAGCGATAAGAGCATCTGTCCTTAAATGACTCATGGTGCAGACAGGCGGGAGTGTGAAACTAATCGTAGACGCTTTGCGGTCGAACGATGACCACCTCGTCATCACTGCACAGCTAGAGGAAGCTTTTTCCAACTGAAAGCAAACTTAAAGCATACGTAAAGTTATGAATATGTGAATTTTATTTTATTTTTCACGCGTAAGCAAAATTGTATTTTCGATAAACAACGAGTTGCTCTATGGATTGAATATTTTAATGGAAATTTCCTTATTTTAAACTTTGAATCGTGGTTTTGCGATTCAAATGTGAGTTTGCATCGCAAGAAGTTTGCGATGCATTACCGCTTATTTTTCCCCCTGCTGCTCCCCAGATGACTCCCTAGCAACTGTGATCAGTATTCAGTATGTGATCAGTATCTTTTGGGACCTTATGGCAGTCCTACTGCCATGCAGCCAGACCATCAAACTTGTTGGATTCAACAGCTGTACACATGGTTCGTACGCTCCTTAAAAACCTTGAAAAGTCCTTGAATAAGAAAAGTTCATTTTCAAGTCCTTGAAAGTACTTGAAAAAATTTAAGGCTCTGTAAACAGTACTTGAATTTGTTGTTGTTATTTAAGTAATGGCATGGAAGAGCATGTGTTAAATAATTGTTTGTACTAAAAAGATGTATAGGAGATTTCTGTGTAGTTCTGATAAAATCACCAAGCTGATCAAATAGTGCCAAACTTGTGTTCAACCCAGGGGAGTGTGTGGACAGCTGGTGCCTTGGCTATGATATCGTTACAGAATAAAGCATCAGCCATGCGAGTAAAATAAGTGGAATGATGTATTCATAAATTATGATGAGCTTATTTACTGGGGTTAGGGACACGTTCTTGCTGGAGGATGGAAAATTCCAGGAATTGCTTGTGCTTCATGTGTGAACCCTTCATCTCCTGGCTGCATCAAAAAATGCATCAAAGTCGTGCATCAAAAATAAAAGGTTAAAGCAAACAATAAGTGTCATACCAGCAAATGAATATGAAAATAATATACCTTTTCAAAATATTCCACACATTAAAATTTCGAAAAAAACACCAACAACACAGAGGCAATTCAAAGTTAATAAAATAAACCAACTGGGGGCAAGGGGTAACAGGCAGGCCATTAAAGGTTTGCCCGCCCCAGCTAAGATTAATGGTCTGAACTTACTAAAATACCTACCTACTGACTGACTGACTGACTGACCGACCGACAGTACACACACATGACAATTCGCGTTTAAAAAGTCCTTGAAAAGTGCTTGAATTTATTTTGCTTGGAAAGAGTACGAACTTTGTACCAATGTTGGGCGCATAAGGTGAATCTTGTGGGTGACGTATTTATAAAAGAGTTCAAAGAATTGAATTCCATTGTGGCTAAGACGAAGAAAGCTGTTTTGCACTTCAGAAAAATGAAAAGGGAATATTTAAGCTAACTGAAAGAAAAGGCACCTCAACTGCCAGCAAAACTCTACCCCACGCCTGTTGTAACCAGGTGGAATACTTGTTTCAAAGCTGTCATTTTTTTGAACGAATATATGAAGCATATTGTTGCTTTTCTCAATGAATATGAGGACGATCACTCAAGTACCAGTTTCCTAAAGGAAAGTTTTGAAAATGAAATTCTAGCTTGTAAAATACGCATTCAACTGACTTTCGTTTATGGATTCTATCCAAAAATTATGAAATAAATTGACAAATTTAGAAGGATCAAATTATCCATTCGCACACTTTTTGTGGAGTAAATTAGTAGATTTACAGTCTCCTCTTGAGCGCCAAAGTCAAGGATGTTTTAGCGAAAAGACAACGCGTTTTGAAAAATGAGAATGGTGCAATTGATCAGGAGCACAATATTATGCTGAAGACAGCAGCAGATAAGAGTTTTAATAAATTGACTCTCCACATGGCATCCAATGCAACAAATGAAGCCTACCAGCATATTGGCAGACCATTTTGTCCATCTGTAGCTGTGACCACACCCACATCATCTTTGAACACAAATTTATTATTGGAAAGCTTCTCTAAAATACCAATTTTTAAAGACATACCACTGGATGAGCTCATTGACGGATGCAATCATTTTCACTGACAGCTACTTACAGTGGTCAACCAAGAGACTCCAGTTGATGTCATACAGATTTTAAAAGCAACAAAATGCTGCTACCTAAACTATGCAAAGGCAACTATTCAAAGCCTCCATAGTCCCGTTAACAGAGTGGATGCTCAGAGATATTTCAGTATGTACAACATCGTTATTACTGACAGAAGGCAAAGGCTAAAGGAAGAGAATATAGAGACTACTACAATATTAGCTTTTAACGAAGTATTTTGGTTCTTAGCCTACCAGTAAGTAAACTTTGAAAAACAATTTTTTTTTGTAATAACAAGGTTGCTTACCTTTTTCACATTTCAATGCACGTTTTATTCTTTTTGTTGTCATGCTTGGTTCAAGCCTCCGGTGCGGTGTTATATTTTAGGTCTTCAGGTTCTTTCAAATGTTCGACGAATGCCCAAGTCCATGAAGTGCATTGCTTTCTAGGTCCCAAAACTGCCCAATTATTGAGTTCAAGAATTGGGCAGATACAGTTTTGGGACCTAGAAAGCAATGCACTTCATGGACTTGGGCATTCGTCGAACATTTGAAAGAACCTGAAGACCTAAAATATAACACCGCACCGGAGGCTTGAACCAAGCATGACAACAAAAAGAATAAAACGTGAACTGAAATGTGAAAAAAGGTAAGCAACCTTGTTATTGTTATAATTGTATGCACGTAAATTAAAAACAATTGTGGCTTCTGCTATAGATGTTTTAACCTGAATTTTTTTGTGTCTTCAGTTTTTGCGAATAAATGCAAAATTTTTGATTTTTAAAAATATTTTTTTTTGTGAAATTTTGATTTTGTTTTTGGCGAAATTTACGCATCCGTACTCATGCTCCATAAAGGGTTACTGGTGAACACATCAATTGTTTTCCTCGATTTCATTGCAATTTATGTCCTTGCTTCAGCTGAATTAAGAGGAAGTCAATCCAACCTATTTTTAAGCTACCCTTTCTTCATTTTGTTTTTCCTCCAATGATACAGTATGCTGATTTTAAGGCCTTGTGCTTTCTTTTTATTGTTTTTGTTATTAATGTGTTCTGATGATCTGCCTTGGATTTGTTCCTTTCAGTGCCCCATTCCAGAGATCATGCATTTCTATTTTATTACTAGTAGCTTAGCATAACTTTCTTCCTTTGTCTTTGCAAATGTCGCATTCCTTTCTGAGTAGGGTGAGCTGGGGTGTCTAAGCTGTACTACTAAATTTGTCTGTCTCATATTTTCCATTTCTTGGAATTATAAAACAGTATTTCTTCATTAACTGTAATGTAAAATATTTTTGATATATTTAGATTTCAATAAATAATTGAACTGATTTATTTTCACAATAGTAAAGATGAATTAATCATCTTGAGACCATGCAGTACAAATAAGCATTATATGTAATTAATAAATAATTTGGCCGTAATTTTCACGTGTATTAGATTTTTCTGAACATGCAAGAGACCAGAAACTAATTTCCATTGAAAATAGCACGTCAAAGTTTCCGTGTTTCACCTTGGTGTGCTAACGAGTTGTTTTACAAA
The DNA here is from genome assembly GCA_039090855.1 of Macrothele yani. Classification (NCBI taxonomy): domain Eukaryota; kingdom Metazoa; phylum Arthropoda; class Arachnida; order Araneae; family Macrothelidae; genus Macrothele; species Macrothele yani. The sequence continues at coordinate 51,014,363 of CM077004.1, forward strand.
TCCTGAGCTTATGTTTTTCTGAGGTTTCACTGTTTTTCTTTTTCCTAATTTGCCCCTTTTGTGATGAAAATTGTCTAGACCCACTGCTTATATTATTTAAAATTTATTGTTTATTTATTTACTGGCTCATCAGATTGAAATGATTTATTTCCAAATTAAAAAAAAAACTTACACACTGCTCTGTTAGCAGATCATTCACCTGAGATGAGTCCAGGTGAAGTACGTGTGGTGTGTTTGCCATAATAGCACTGGTTCCCTATCTTCCCTGGAACCAGTGGCCCTAAATTAGAGGCAAGCAATTGCTTATAGTCCATAGAGTTGTTCATAATGGTCATTCAACTCCAAATTAAAAAAAAAAAATGCAGATGAACTGGTATATCTCTTTCAGATTACTGTCTTTATAAGCTACAGTCTAAATTATTGAACCATTAAAATGTTGAATTTGTTATTAGTATCATAGAAACTAAGGTAGAATGAATCTTCTCAAATACCCGGCAAGCATAGGCTTATGAGCAGACATTGGATGCTTTGACTAAACAAATTTGGTGCTTGTTGAGATACCTAAGCTTCATTTTTGGGGGGAATTTGTTGTCCTGGGTGGTGTAATGGCGGTATGCTTGAACAAAAATCAGTAGATGTAGGTTCAATTCCTGCTCTATGGCAATGCAACTTTCAAGCTTTCCTTTTAGATTGTTGCATGCGGACAGTTTATTAGAACACACCTTTGCCTTACAGTATTCAAGTAGTTTTTCATTTATCTCTATATTTTTTAAGTAGTTTTATTTATGTACATTTGTTTTGAATTGTTTGTAATTATGCAAATTCTTAACAGGAAACACTTCCCATAGCAGATAATGGAATGCGAGAAGATTCAGAGTAAGTAACTTTTAATTCATGCTGTTTCTTTACATGAAGAGGTAAATAGACAATGTCAAATTGCATTGCCGCCAGCAGTGTGAATCTTGAAGAAAAATTTAAATGAATAAAGATATCATTTTTGCAGATTTTGCTTTGGTCTTTGTAAAATTATTTGACTATACCCATTGTGTGTGTGAATTTTAAATTACAGTACACAAATTCAGCATTTTAGGCACAGTAAAGTTGATCATCTGCTGCAGTTTTGCATGCTGCAGCCAGTACCATCATAGCAATTGTCCCATTTGTTTTCTATGCATTTTGACATCAGCTTTGGTGCTGATGGTAATGGTTGTTTCCATGTACTTAAGATGAATTGAGTGGAAATCATATTGATAACAAGTTTTGGGTAATTTTGGAAAATGTGAGGTTTTTGCAAAGTAATCCAGCTCCAAGATCTAATTGGGCTTGTCAAATCAGTTTTACTTCTTCAATCAGAAATTTGATTACTTTCGTGACAAGTAAGTGTTAATCTGTAAACATTTCTTTAGTTCACAGAAACACAAGCCTTTGGGGTTCAGCACTATGTAATGTACAAAGACTAAACTCACAAGGAGTAAATTCCCAATGAATTTCAATCTCGGACATGCCAACCTTCAAAATCTGAAAATCGGGAGATTTTTACAGCTCATAAAATCGCACAAGCGCTACTTTTAGCGACATTGTCCAGAAGGTGTATTATTGGTCCTCTAAATGTTCTGGAGAAAATAAAAAACAGCGCAACCCCCCCCCCCCCCCCACACACACACCCCTTATTGAAATTTGCTTTTTAGGTATGTCGATTCTGCAAGATAATAAAAACGTAAAATGGCCCACATGTTGTTTTTTTACGAATAAAATAGCAGCCAACTGTTTTTTGTTTCTTTAAGTTGTGCGTGAAGGCAAAGACTACAAAAAGCATTGTACTAACATCACCTTTCGTTACAAGGCGAGGCCAACTGTAACTACTCCCTTTTGTCGTTAAGTGAATTCTCCACAACTCAACTGATTATCATCACTTAGAATGTGTGTGGCTCTGTTTAGGTGAGGGGCTGAAAGACTGAACTGCAAGGAAATGGCAGGGCATCTGTCAGTCAATTACTGACCCTCCCTGGCATTCTAATACCAGAGCGGGTGAGCTCTTTGCTGAAGGTGTCATATGACAATCGGAAATTTTTTTAAAGTAAGTTTTTTCTGACCCATCTCAAGCGATAGGTCAGAATCCAGTGCTTAGACTACTGCAGCTTTCTTTTTCCAGATAGGAGACTAAAAGTATGAAACTGATTACTGTAATGCCGCCTTGTATCAACACAGAAAGAAAAAGATTTCGCAGGTGGTTCGAAATCCTGGTGGTGATTGATAAAATTTCTACCATCCTAACAGCTAATTCTCAGTGAAAATCAGGAGAATTTGACATTCATCCGGAGGGCGGGAGGAATGGCTGAATATATTTTTTGCAATATGTCTTGCATATTCCGCAATATACTTGAATATTCTGCAATATATTTTTGCGTTTGTCTTGTATTTTCTTCTTGATTTTTTTAGAAACCGAGAACATGGTAAATAAAAAGATCAAGAAGAAAATAAGGACAAATGCAGAAATATATTGCAGAAACTGACAACAGATGGCGCAGCTGATGCGCGCATGATATGATGATGGGGAAACATGATGCAGTGACATAATCTTTTCAACACAGTACGATCCAAGGCAATCTACAGTCTACGATTTTTTAACACCTGAGGATGCCAGTGGGTACTTGTGAAACGCATTGCGACATGTACACTGAAGTGCCAGGAAAAACTGGCACAGATGAGCTTATTCAAAATACATAGCAACATCACCTATGTGCATACTCAGTTGTGTCCACCAGTGCGTATATAGAGTGATAGACTTCCTTGCCAGATGTAGTATAAATAAAAACGTGTTAGAATATAAGATGATTAGTTTTAATAATAAAATAAATTGAACAGATATTTATAAGTACGAAAGGAAAAGAAGGCTATTGGATCATCTGATGGATGGCGCCAGTGCGCCTGAACGACGGAGAACGGAAAATCAGACGAGCCACGCGAGCACTGGAACATTCGTTACGTTTCGCGGAGGTGACGGGTGGTACATCTGTTGCGTTCGCTCCTTGAAAATGGCCAATGCAGAGGCTTGAAAGTGCTAGGATCTTAAGCTTGTTTTCTGAGGGGAGAGGGGCCTTTAATTGTTGAATATTGTGGTTGTGTCAGGTATTTGGGTTTATTTTAATTTGGCGCTGATGTGCAATTGTAAATAATTTTGGGTTATAGCTTTTTAACTTTGACGTTTTAGGAAATGTGTAAATAGGTTTTTATTGATTGAAGTTTTAATTAGATTAATGTGTTTTAGGGAGTTCAATTGTATATATGTGTGGTAGATTATTTTAAATTGGAATTTGGGTCATAGTGAAAAGAAAGGAGGGGAGTAAAATTTGCATGAGTTGAAAAATATTTTTTATTTATTATTTTTTTGTGTTTATTTCGCGGCCTCGAACCACGATGTAAATGAGAAAAATATGTGTTGGAAATGTGTAGAGACGAAATCCTCCTGAAAGAGTTATTTATTAAATGTTAGTAATTTCAAAATATAGATTCAACAATCATTTTAAATAGAAGTCACCTTCACAGCAAGATTTTAAGACTGATCTCAAGGTCGACAGCCTTCAGTTCATATGTTGGATGACTACAGGATTACATGCAAGTTAACTCAAATTGAAATAATGTATGTTATTTTAAACTAATTTTACTATTTTGTAAAAGCTAATGCCAAGATATCGGATAGGTCATGTAGTTCATGAACTTTTAACCATTGCAGTTGAGCTAAAGAGGTAACGTTTGAATAAAGAGGATGTGTTGTACAGAATAATTTTATACTAACCTTTTTTAGGCATACACCATAACATATTAGCTTAGTAACCATGTATAAATGTATAATACAATATATATAGCATATATTGATTATTCATCTATGACACTGTACTTTTCACACTACTGATTTCAGTGTCAGAATGATGAAATATATTTGAACTTCTAATTTTTCTTATGTTTTGTTGAGTTATCAGAAATTTGTTCTGTCTTTTCTCAGCTGTATTAGTCTTTAAAATGTATGCCTTACAAGTGTTGGCAGTTTCATAACTTTTTTAAAGTTAAGTGTATCTTTAGGTTCCACATCTTAAGTGTTGTTAAATGTGTTTTTACACTAAACTTAATTTTCTATCTGTTTTGTTGTTTTAGTACAATTTACATATTTTCCTGATTTTCTGTTTTATCCAGAAGACCTTCTGACTATAACCAGTCTATCATGAACAAACTTTTTGGAGCTAAACAGTTTAGCTGTAATCGATGCCGTTGCAACAGTGAAACTTGTCAAGAAACGACAACACTGTTATCTTCTTTAGTTTATCCTAATTGCCATCCTCTAGGTATGTATGCAACAGTTCTGCATTAACACATTTCCCTATGCAAGTTTTTATCCATTGCCTGATGATTATTACTGTTTAAAAGACTGCCCTATCTTTCATTGTCTGTTATTAGATTGTGTAAAATGTCTTTTTCACATTTTGGTGATAGATGTTGGTATTTGTTTAAAAGGAATTTGCATTTTGCAGACACATTTTATTCACATGTTCTGTTAGGTGAAGTTCTTTACCATAATTGGTTCAATTGTGTTGGTTTGGTGTAGGTTTAAAAATGGGAGGCAGTAAGGTTCATTTTAGTTACTTTGTGCTGGTTTCCTGTTGCAAGAATTAAAAACATGACTGAAATGCAAAAAATAAAAAGTTTCACCATGGAGATCACTCATTCGCCAATGATGCATGCTCTAGAGGACCATTTGAAGTTGATGGTGGCCAAATCAAGTTCATAAATGAAAGAAAAACACACGATATAACATGAGCAATTGTGCAGACATCCAATTGCACTATTGCATTGCATTGCATTCTGCAAAACTTGGATATATGAACTGCCTTGATGTTGAAATACCTCACTATCTCAGTGGGGAAAATGTTCTTGACCACATCTGTTTGTGATTCACTGCTCAAACATAATGGAAATGATCCATTTCTGAAATGAATGGTGGCAGTCAGCAAGAAATGTATTGTGTACACTAACATGGAGCAGAATTAATCACTCCAAAGGATGTCTCCCAAGAAAGTTATTTCTCTGTGTTTGTGGTGGGACTGGGAAGGATTCATGTATTATGGACTGCTGCTTAGCAATGGGATGATAAATTCTGATAGGTACTGTACCCAGTTGGGCCAACTGAAGGTTGCACTTGATGACAAATGTCCAGAAATGGTCAACAAGAAGAGAGTTGTGGTCCATCTGGAAAACATTAGACATCATGTTTCTGTAGTCACCAGGGGAAAAAAATACTGGAGCTTTTTTGTGATCTACTGCCTCACCTGACCTTATGCCTGTAGATTTCCATTTCTTCCTGTCTACAGAACTGGCTCAGTGCAAAGAACTTGGCTTCTTTAAATGCTTGCAAAAATAATCTTGATCAGTTCTTTGTATCCAGACCTGCTAATTTCTCTTCAGACAGAATCCTCAAGCTATATAATAGGTGGTGAGAGGTACTGGAAAGTAATGTTGCTGAGAGACATTACTAAAAGTGGCAATGGTATATAAAAGGTCTTTCACTTTTGTCTAGTTTTTACACAACCAATAGAACAAGGGTTTCATCTTGTATGTCTAATGTGTAATGAATCTGATTGGTTGAAGGTGGTTTTATCTCAGTAAAAGGACAACCTTATTCATCTTATTTCAAATATTTTAGGCACTGAAGGGAATGTTGTATAAAATTTGTTTCCTCCATAATGAAAGTGACGGGGTAGTATTGGTAGGACTCTATAGAATTCATTGTATGGAACAAAATTTGGCTTATCTTTTGAATTAGGCCTGCTCCAATCGGTATGAAGGTTAGATTGGCCAACAGATGGCAGCAGGTTAGCAATCATTCTTTGTTACCCAGCGGGAACCCATAAGTACAACTGTGCTTGTCTCGTTGATGGCGCCTGGATACTTCACATCTTCAAACAGGATTTGAGGCAATTCAGGGTGGAGATCTGCACTGACAAGAAATTCTCAGACAAGATATTGCTTCCCCTGATCCAGAAGTCTCACCTGAGTCTGGAACTACCTTCATGACCAATCAGTGGGCCACCGATCAAAAGCTTTGCAACATTGGATTCGAACATCTAACAGTTCCCTGAATTTTGAGGATCCTCTTTCAGGAGCTCACCTTTGAAACAAAAACTCACAGAAGGAAATCTGGAAAATCATATGGCAGACCATATTCTAGAGTATTTATTCTGATGAAACCGTTTTATTGCCTCAGAACACAGCTATTAAATGTTACTTAGCATCATTTAAAATTTTTTACCTGCAATCGAGTTGATTTGTCTGCTAGCTAGACTGCTTTACTTTAATGAGAAAATGAAACTTTCCGGTCACAATAAATATCTTAATGTAGGGATACAATTTACATAAAGACCCTTTTAAGGCCCAGCTAAATTCCTACAGCTCCTTTTAATGCACTTCCAGAACGAAACGAGGTGCGCTCAATAGAGAGTTGATGTGCTGAGCAAAACAGCAGGTTGAAAAAAATTATGGGCTCCCCCACTACAAAACACTCAGAGCTAACAAGTAATGTGTGAGATGAGAGGAGTGAGTGCTGATGTGCTGCCATCTATCTACCGTACGAAAACTATTTGCTAGCCGAATTCAGAAGAATACTGGCAAATTTTAATAGAAGCGAAAGCACTGATATGTATTTACAGTTGTCTAAAGGACAGAAATGTTTTCAAAATAAGAATCAGAACTTTCAGGGGATGGGCTTATACTGTGTTTTTCTTGAATAAAAAGTCTTAGAAGACAATATTTTCAAGAGTAAGAATTATTATGAAAAGTTCCACATTTCTTCTTAAAAACTGACATTGTGAACATCACATTTGATTTGATCCAGGCCTTTGTGAATTCATTTCAATGTGCATACATCCTTCTACTTATGAAATTCTTAAAATCATAGCTTTAAGTTGAAAACCCTACCAGTGAGATTCTGTTGTGTTCATTTGGTTTGGTTACTAGGGCAACATCTTTTTCTGAGATTTTAGTATCACATGTGAGAAATTGTGTATAAGATTCTTCAGCAGGTGACTACGTGTGTGTAAATTCTTGGGTTAAACCAGATGTTAGTATGTTTATTATTGGGAAGAAATAATTTGCGTTATTAGTTACTTGTAAGTTTTCCATCCATTATCTCATGCTTTCAAATCTGAATGATATTCGCACACATTTTAGCACAGTTCAATATAAAACTAAAAAAGTATACCTTGATGTAGCACATATTCATGTTGTAAGGTACTGGCTTAATTTCAATGTACACATGGATAAACACTGTCTTAAGTGAAATAATAATGCTTTAAAAACACAATTTCTCATTTTTGTTTATGGACTTTTAAAGTAGGGTTATTTTTTATTTGTGGATAAGGTCTCAAACATGTAATCCATCTTCATCAGTCCTTCACAACTGTTAGTCTCTGCAGTGGTTGTCTGTAATTAACCACATTGGATGACTCTGAGAAGTTGCCAGGCCATGTGATTTTTGTAGTCACTCAGGTTGGTTGCTTTTAGGAAAGTAGTTCCATGTTAGCTGTAACAATGATGGTGTGACAGCATATATTAAAGATCTCATGATGATGATGATGAATCATCTTTGAAAATTAGGTACAAGTAAATATAATCCTCTGTATTAAATCCATTAAAATGTTTTTTTAATCCAGATCAAACCGGATATTATCATGAGTTTATATACCTGCCAGGTTTTACGATTTGCTTGTAAAATTTACGGAAATGCGACTTGTTTTACAGGCAAAATGTTAATTTTACGGATTTATTGATTCTCCCAGATTTTTTTTTACTGATGATTTTGCACCCACCATTAAAACTATTTATTTTACTTAATCCATTTAAAATGAAGCGCCGATGTAAGTTAGGAATAAACTTTTCAGTTACATGTGTTTTGTGGGAATATTTGCCCGTAGTTTTACCACGCATTGTTTCAAAAGTAAAGCTTGCGCTGCGCGTAAACTGAACCTTCCCATCTGGGCTTGTTTATCTCTCGCAAGTTTTCCCTCTTCCCCTTCTCAGTAGGCCAGCATGGGGTTGTCCTGCATCGGAGCTTGGAGCACGTGTCTTTATTACTCCCAGTTTGAAATGCTATCTCAGAACGTAGTTATCGTAGAAAAAATTCAGACAGATTTTAAATCTGTAGAATTTTTAAGCCCAGATCGATAGCCAACATGACGAAATTAAACAAAAGCTGCCAGTTTTGTGAAATTAAAAATGCATTTGGGGTATGGTTTCGTAACTTCTCTGGCAATGAATTTGACCTAACAAAAAGAATGCGGTATAATAGGAAGTTTAAAAAAATAAAATAAAAAATAAAATCCAATGTTCATTCAATTCAGTGTTTTTCCAGCAATGATTTATTTTGCTGGTCGGTTATTCAGTAAGTTTTCTATGCTTTCCAAGAGTGCCTTGTCCATCTGCACGGTAACACATAAAAATGTCTTGGCTTGATTCGAAAAAATTAATATGTTGGGGTCCACATTAATTCGTCAATCCCAATTGAAAATGGTCAAAGGTCAGGACATAAGAGCGAGATTCATTCTTCCCCGCTTTTGCGTGATGACTTACGTAAAATCAAAACACGATTGTGATGAAATTTTGGTACGCTGTTGCTGTTTGGCACCCATAGTGGACCTATCCTATTGAAAATGGTTATTATCAGCATTCACGGGGCAGTGTGTACATACACAATATTTGTTCCTCAGAATTTTCGCACAATAACTCCTGTGGAAATTAACCAATTTGGATGGAATTTTTAATTATAAAATGACACGTGTGGTTAACGGGCACAAAAGAAAAAAAATGACGTTCTAAGCAAAAGCACGCAAAAATATACAGCCTATCATTTAATTCATACTAAGGGATTCATTCGTAAAGAAAACAAAGTATCGTAGAGAACACTGTTTGTTGCTTTTGTAAACCCACTCTCTTTGTAGGTATGAAATTTTGGGCTTTTAGAAAACAACTGTGAAATTTAAGATATCTGGATTTTGACAGCATGAGTTTAATTTAGGAAGGGAGTAGACTTTTTTTTTACTTTATCTGTTTGAAAAAAAATACACCATTGGTCTCATAACTTCTACCAAACTGAATTGCGTGATATTTAGAGATTTTTATTTTCTAAAACAAAATATGTGCATTCTAAATTTCGTCATGTTAGGCCATTTTTTTATTTTATTTTATTTTATTTATTTATTATTTTTTTTTTTGCAGAGATATAAGATTGAATTAAAACTTCAGTTCCAATGATTTGTGCCGTGGCTACACCTCAAAGGGAGGAGGGGACGAGATGTGGAGGAAATCGTCGATGAAGTGGCTGTATCATTTCCCGTGACGCTTGGTGTAAAAGACAGCGTTGGTTTTGTTCTGGCGAAACAGATTGCGTTAGCTTACTGCAGGAAAGAGCGGGAGATCCAGAAAGTGATAGGCCCAGATTGGTTTTTGTTAAGGAATAACTTGAGAAGCTCTATTTGGTAAAATGGGGGGAGGGGGGCAGGAAGGGAAGACAGAACTATAAAATCAGTGCCATTTGGAAGTATAAAGTTTGGATGCCGCTAAAGGGGTCAGATTTGGTAAAACTTATAGCGCTGCTACAAGGCATCGATTGGTCTGTAAGGAAGAATGATTGGGGGGGCAGAGAATGGGGTTGGTTACTGAAACCTAAACCCTTTTTTTCTAGATGAAAGAGCCTTTCAGTTGATCTCTGCTTTCCTAGCTGACCAACTCAATCGGATAACTCTAATCGTCATTTTTTCCTCTGTGAATTGCAGCTCTTTAAGCTATTACTGTTTTACTTTAGTAGTTTTACTTGAACTTCTTTTTTTTTTAAAGTGTCAGTAAATTTAGTATTAGTGATTCTTCATGAGCAGCAATATAAAAGGGGTAAAACAGTACTATCAAACATTCTGTGATGCGTATTCTGTGGAGTTCCTGTGTTTTGCAAAATCTTCAAAAATGAAAAATATGCATTTTGCGTTAAGTATCGATGTAATTTCAGCGTTTGGCATGGTGGAAGAAATCATATTACTAATCATATTTCTAGTGCCAAGCATAAATCTAATGTTCACTGCATGGGGAAAAAAACATGAAATTAACTTCCTTTGTTAAAAGTTAAATGAACTGGATGCGATTCGTGCAAAGTGTTTGTTCACTTCGTTTTTAGTTGAACATAATTTACCAATTGGTGTCCCTCAGTCACTGTTATTTATTTCATTTTTTTTTATTTGACTGTCTCATCGTCCTTCTCTCCATAAGATAAACCTAGCATAAAAATGGTTTGTTTTTGAAAACATTTTAGTATGTTCCATGATGGTGTGGGATGCGATCTTATTGGATTTGAGCGTCAAAGGGTAGAACATATTTTCCTTTAGGTGCGAACTTCCATACAAATAAATTTTAATATCTTTTTAGATCATAATGATAACACAGTAATGAGAAATCTACAGATTCTATTTTAATCGATATAAATTTACCGATAAATTCAAACATCTGTAGTCATATCAATTAAAAGTTTGATACTTGATTTGGATAACATCGTTTTTAATCGATAATTTCGGTACATTCAATCAAATATGTGTGACAAGTAATTTAATCGAATATATCGATTAAAATTTTAGCGAATATATTGATAAATTTTTTTTTTACGGATTCCGGTTTTTGAAAGTTGGCAGGTATGAGTTTATAAGTAAGCGCTTTTTTTTTTTTTTGTTGTGGAGCTGAGATGATAACAGAACAAATCATATCCGGAGTGAAATTCCTTGCATATAATCATTGTCTTGCCTTTTATCAGAACTGAACTTATAAAATCATTTTAACTGTAGAAATTAAGGAAGAAATATTCCTCATGTGAATACTGATAAATTCACCAGAGTACTCACAGCAACCAGAACTGTGCACTGAATTACCTGTAGTGTACTAGTCACTGTTGACATCTCAGAAATCTTGAAAATTACAATTTATTTTCACTCGAGGGCAATGCATTTTCAAGTTTTCTGAGATGTTACATGGTGACCAATAAACTACAGGCAATTCAGTAAACAATTCTGATTACTGTGAATAATCATTCAAACTGAGTGCACTCAGTGCATGATGTAATAATATAACTAGTGCTTTGTAAACTATCAATAAACTGGTTGAGGGAAAATAGAACATTCTCAGTTTGCATGTGATGCCATTCTGTTTCAACTGGTAAAAGAGTTCTTGCTTGCAATGAAAAAAATTCTTTTTCCTTAATCACATCAGAAATGATTTTACTTTACCTATAAAACTGCTTAATTTTTGAAATTCGATTTCTTCCTCTAATGCAGTGTTTCTCAAAGTGTGTGACGGCCCACCAGGGGTTCCGCAAGCAGTTCGTAAAACATTGCCGAAATTTTCAAGAAAATCTGTTAATTCCATATTTTCCCGAAGACAGCCTTAACCAACCAATTCTTCACAACCAATAAAAAAAAAAAAAAAAAAGGAAAAACGATGTGACCGAGAGCCATGCAAACCACCTGGGACAGAACATCTCAAAGAAGTGGTTCAAAAAGACTAAGGGAGGAGTCAAAACAGTTTGGCGCCTGAAACGCTGATAAGGCGATTTATGGCCTTCACTGTTGCCTAGGTCTTGGACGGCTGTTGAGTGCCGGAGAAGCAAGAATTTGCTGCGTAGTTTTGGCCTGTCAATGTTAGTCAGTGTGTGATTGTTGAACTATGCTCTCTACTCCGCTTAACGTTAGAAATGGATTGTTGGCTTAAACAGGGTATGTTAAAACGTTCAAGTTCCGAAATTGAGTTGAATTCTCTCTCAGTGCCTAGTACTTCTCATATAGATGAGAATGATAATGACCAAGAAACAAAAGAATTTGCTTCAGTTCAAGAAAATGATACACGTTCTGGAAGGTGTGATCAAGATAAAACTGCCAAATTTGCAAAAAGAAGAAAGTATGATGAGAGCTATATTGGTTTCGGATTTATGAATGCTGATGATAATCTGCAGTGTGTCATATGCCGTAAAGTTTATCATAATAGTTCAATGGCACCTGCCGAACTGCAACGCCATTTGGAGACTACACGTCGAGAGCTCAAAGATAAGAATGTTGATTTTTTTGTGCGCAAGCGTGATGAACTTTTAAAAATGAAAAAAAAAAATTTTTCATGCAGCACATACAGTGAATGAAAAACTACAGAGGCTTCCTTTTTAGTAAACTATCAAATAGCACGAACAGGCGAACCTCATACAATAGCAGATAATCTAATCAAGCCATGTGTTAATTGTCATGGTTAAGTGTATACTTGGTGAAAAATTGGCCAAAGAAATATAGAAAATTCCGCTATCAGATGATTCAGTGTCTCACCGAGTAAGGAAATAGCAGGCAGCGTAAAAGAGGAACTTATTTTTTGCATCAAGTTTTGCGCTTTTGCTTTGCAAATGGATGAGTCTACAGACGTGTCAGGTCTCGCAGTATTGCTCGTTTTTGTAAAATATCTGTATGAAGCATCTCTAGCAGAAGATCTTCTTTTATGCAAGCCGCTAACAGCTCGTGCAGCTGCAGCAGAGATATTCAATATTTTAAATTCCCTCTTTGAAGGAAATGAAATTCCTTAGGAAAAATTGCGTTGATATTTGTACAGATGGTGCTAAAGCTATGGTGGGAAAAACATCTGGTATTGTTGCACTCATCAAAATGATTGCAAAGCACTGTACCAGTAGTCACTGTATGCTTTTTAGGCAAGCTCTTGCCGCGAAAAATTTGCCTCTCCATCTAAAATGCGCCCTGGATGAAGTAGTTAAAATGATAAACTTAATAAAAGCTCATCCTCTGAATAATAGATTGTTTAAAATCTTGTGCGATTATATGGGAAGTGTGCATACGTCATTGCTTCTACACACGGAAGTGAGGTGGTTATTTAGAGGTAAAATATTGGAACGCTTTTTTGAACTTCGTGCTGAAGTGCATACTTTTTTCATAGATAACCACTTTTATGTGGAAGATCGATTAAATAATAGTGTGGTTATTTCGAGTGGCTTATCTATCTGATATTTTCTCAAAACTGAATGAACTCAATCTTGCACTTCAAGGAAAGAAAATTGATGTATTCACTACCAAAGACAAAATTATGGCATTTAAAAAAAAATTCAATTTTGGACCAGTTGTGTCTGCAGCCACGAACTTGACTGCTTTTCAACCATGAGAAACTTTCTGTCACAGTTGGACTCAGAAATAGAAAACAAACAATATGATGAAATCACCCAACATCTGGAAGCTCTCCACGATTCAACGAGTCACTATTTTCCTGATGAGCAGCATGAAAAAAAAAGTCAATTATGGAAAAAAATCCATTTGTTATAAATGAGAAACCTCCTTGCTTCTCATCTGATGAATATGAAAAATGTATTGAACTGACGTCAGATTCTTCAGTGACATCTCTTTATAAAACAGTGCCAATGACAGAATTTTGGTGCAGTTTAAAAGAAGAATATCCATTATTATCGCAAAAAGCTGTGTCAGTACTCTTACCATTTGCGACAACCTATCTGTGTGAAATTGGCTTTTCTGTGTATGCCTCAACAAAAACTAAGCACCAGAATAAGCTAAATGCAGAGCCCCATATAAGATTACATTTTTCTTCGATAGAACCGAATTTTAAAGAGTTATGTGGCAATAAAAAGCAAAGCCATTCATCACATTAATATTTTTCATTATTGAATACTTGCATCATTGGCATAATAAATTTTCTTGGCTCTACATTACCTTTTTGTATGTATTACATTTTTATTGATTGCTTATTTTTTTCATTTTATTTTTATTTCAAATCAGTGATAAATAATAGGCATATAGGTATATTAATTTTTAAATGGTCTTTATACAGGGGTTCCATTGATAGACATTGTAGGAAAAAGGGTTCCACAAGCTAAAAAGTTTGAGAACCACTGCTCTAATGTGTGAAAACTCTTTTAGGCAAGCTCTAAGAAAAAGAAAATGCAGCCCCACTGTAATGTGTTCAAATATTATGAAATGATTATGCATTATTATGAATTATTGCCACTGGTTAAAGATGTAAGAGAGAGAGAGAGAGAATTATCTGATTAGAAGTAAACTACTCTCTAGATGGCAGGGAGTGGGTGTGTAACACCACTAGAGAGGAATGTACTTATCCCCTAAAGTATATCGTATCATCAGTAGTGTTATATAGTGACTTCAACAGCCCTTGTGTGGGTACATTTGAACTTTTGTACATGCTCAATATACACCCTACTTTGCTTTTGCAGGTGCTGACACCATTGTGTTCTTGTAGTTTGAACTTCAGCTTTCATATGGGTATTCAGTAAATTGTAATGATCTTATGATTGACTGTCCTCAAGTCATGCAGTTCAGTAAGTCATCCAGCAGGTGATCCATGGAATTTCTATACATATATTGGAGACATGTCATCCCATTTCATAGTAATTGTTAATTACTGTTATCAGATTAAGGCCAAAACATGGCAAATAATCAGCTTTGTAAAAGCATTCTTGCAAAAATGTTTCATGTATCAGTGACTTCATTAGCTGAGGTCTGTCTTTCAGTAAGAAGTTATACAGTATAAGTAAGCCAGTATTCATCATAGCTCATTTGACTGGGTGTGTGGGAAGCTGGAATATTTAGCATTTATTTGTCCTCACTGTCAGCCAGTCATTAGTACTCTCTGCTCATGGTTCTTTTGAATTTTCATCTGGAAGTCATATTAATGTTATTTTTATGTACAAATTTGTAACATATCATATTAACATTATTATTACAGTATTCCTGTTTCTTTTCCTATAGTTATTTGACAAGTTCTGGGTACCATTACTTTGAAATGGGTTAAATGACTTAATATTCCTCTCTGCTCTCTGGGTTAAGAGTGGGAGTCAGGTAAAGGGCTACAGAAAACTCGTATGTGATTGTGTTTTTTAAGACTATGTTGTTCAGTAATTTAGTAATTCATTAGTGCTTGTAGTACCTTGATATGTATTGAAAAATGCCTTTTTTAGATAAACCACCTGTGCTGTATTCATTTGCTGAAGTTCTAAAGAAGAGTCTGGCTGTCGAGCAAAATATAACTGCATGGTGTGAAAAATGCAACAGGTTTCAAAGCATGGTAGGCTTCTTATTTAGTGCATTAAAGTTTGATTTAGTGAAAAAAAATAATGCTCATTTTGATGTGACTTATGATATCATGACTTCCAGTGCACTGCTACTTCTCCAGTAGACTCATGCTTCTAATGCAGAGCTCCAACAGGGTGTAAGAGCATGAATCCAGAATCTGCATATATAGTTGTATACACAGTCAATTCTATTCAAAACTATATGAAAGGAATGATACATCTATTCCAGACAGTACGACAGGTGCCAGTACCAAAGTCCCTCCAATCCTCCCTGCAGAAGTTACATATGCAATTAAAAACATGAAACTGGGAAGAGCTCCAGGAGAAGATGGAATTACTGTGGACATTATACAAGAAAGAAGTGGAGAAATTGAAACTACACTCGCCCAAGTTTTTACCAGATGTCTTAATGAAGGGAAGATTCCTGAGGATTGGAACAATGCTACAATGATCCTGCTCCATAAAAAAGGTGGCATTGAGGATCTCAGGAACTACAAGCCTATCAGCTTCCTATCAGTTGTTTATAAAATCTTCACTAAGGTTCTTTCAGATCACTTGAAGGTAACACTAGACATGGCCCAAACAAGAGAACAAGCTGGATTCAGGAGTGGCTACAGCTCTATAGATCATATCCATGTACTGAGACAACTAATTGAAAGAACAAGAGAATATGAACTCCCATTATGCATGGCTTTTATTGACTATGAAAAGGCCTTCCATGAAAACATCAGCAGTAACAGTGGCTTTGAAATCCTGTGGTATTGAAGATGTATGGATTAGCATTATTAATAACATCTATGAAAATGCAAGTGCAAAGGTTCAGATACTGTATTTGAGGAATACAGCACAAATAAGAATCTGAAAGGGAGTGAGACAAGGCGACACCATATCTCCCAAGCTGTTTAACACCACATTGCAAAATGTCTTTCAATCATTGAACTGGGAAAACAAAGGGATAAAGATTAATGGAGATTACTTAACTCACCTTCGTTTTGCTGATGACGTAGTCATCTTTGCAATGACCCCTTCAGAGCTGCAGAGTATGATCCAAGAACTTGCTGACAAGAGTAAAGAAGTGGGATTAAAAATGAACTTTCAGAAGACAAAAGTGATGTACAATGCTTTTACAAAAAAACAAAGATTTATCGATTGATGGAGAAAAGCTTGAAACAACCGATTCCTACATTTATCTTGGGCAGCAGATATCAAGCGAGGGTCACATTGATGAAGAAATTAATCAACATATAAAACTTGGATGGAGAGCTTTTGGAAGAAACAGTACAATTTTTAAGAGCAATATGCCATTATATCTCAAAAGAAAAATGTTTAATCAATGTATCCTGCCAGTGCTTACGTATAGAGCAGAGACATGGACATTAACTAAAAAAGACATACAAAGACTGCTGGCAACTCAAAGAAGCATGGAGAGATGCATGCTTGGTGTAACCAGGAAAGATAAGAAGAGGAACTTGTGGATAAGGAAAATGACAGGAGTAGACGACATCATGACCAGAGTGAAATCACTGAAGTGGCAATGGGCTGGACATGTTGCCAGAAGAACGGACCACCGATGGACAACCGAAATTTTAGACTGGATTGACCCAGAAGAAGACCCCATGGGAGATGGATGGATGAAATTTGAAAGTATGCTGGAGTGACATGGAGGAGATAGGCCCAAGACAGACAATTGTGGAAGAAATTTGGGGAGACCTTCATTCAGCAGTGGATTGATAATGGTTGTTGATGATGATACAATCAAACATTCTCAATCCACTGCTGGGTGAAGGTTTCTCCAATTCTCTTCATTCATCCATCTCACACATGGTCTTCTGGATCTTTTCTTGTCTCTTGGTATCCAGTGTAGCATTTCAATCATCCTACAGTAATTAGTTCTTCCAGCAATATGTCCAGCCCATTGCCACTTGAAGGTCTGTATCTTGATGTCATCCACTCTTGCCATTTTCCTGATCCACAAGTTCCTTTTCCTATCGTTCTTGGTTACTCCAAGTACACATCTCTCCTATCTTCTTTGAGTTGCCTGTAACCTCTGTATGTCTGTTTTAGTAAAATCCTTGTCATGCCTATTATCAATAAGTATGAACTGGAAGGCTGCATTGATTTAACACTTTTCTTTTAAGACAAAATGATAAATTGCTCTTGTGCTGTTTCTTCCAAATGCACTCCAGCCAAGTTTCATACACCTTTTTCTTCGATGTGGCCCTCACTTGATGCCTATTATCTAAGATAGGTGTAGGCATCAGCTACTTCTAAATTTGCTTTGTCAGCCTGTAATTTTCCAGTTCTTGTAAAAGCATTATGCATCAATTTTGATTTCTGCAAGTTCATGTTTAATCCCACATCTTTACTCTTGTCACAAAGTTACCAAGTTCCTGGATGATACTCTGCAGATCTGAGTATATGATACATGTGGTGTGATATATTTTTGTAAGGTTAGCTGCCTTGTATTATAGTTTACTAACTTCTATATTCAAAATAGTGTAACCGTTTATTGACATAGAATAGAAAAAAAATGTTTGCTCCTTGCGGCTAAGAACCTTCTGATACAAAAAAGATTTCTGGAATGAGGTAAAAGCTGTTTCGAGCCAGTTTGGTGCTAAAGAGAAAGTTATAATAGCAGGAGATTTCAATGCTAGAGTAGGTATTCAGAATGGTGTTCTGATAATCATGAAACGCATGTAGCATATTAAATCCATTTATTTTTTGAGGTGTATTCAGCACAAAGATTTGCCAAGCTTTCGCACTCCACTAGGAGGCTTTTTCAAGGCAATGGTAGACATAAAAATATTGCCTTGAAGAAGGCCTACATTTTTATCTGTTTATTTTAATGGTAGACATAAAATGTCTACCAGTTTTATCTGTTTATTTGCAATGATAGACATAAAAATGTCTACCATTGCCTTGAAAAAGCCTACATTTTTATGTCTACCATTGCCTTGAAAACGCCTCCTAGTGGAGTGCGAAAGCTTGGCGAATCTTTGTGCTGACTACACCACAAAAATAAATGGATTTAGTATGCTATGTGCATTTCACGATTATTCAAGTCTGGTGTATTTAAAATAAATGGGGTTCTGATAATGTTCTGGGTAAGTTTAATGATCTATGTGTGAATAATAATGGTGAAAGATGAATTAAGTTGTGCATTGAAAATGGATTGTGAGTATCTAATATGTTTTTCAACCGCAAGTATATCCACACATACACTTGGGAAAATTGTACTCTGGGACTAAAGAGTGTAATAGATGTTTGTTGTTTATGATCAGCATCTGAAACACTTAGTTGTTGACACTCTTGTGATGAGTTAAAGGTTGAAATACTCTGAAGAACATCAGTGTTACTCTGATTTACACAGTGAATATCTGAATGAGTTGAAGGTATGTGAGAGGGATGTAGAAAAGAAGTGAACATGTTTTAAGAACTGTGTTGTCTCTGCTGCTAAAGAGGTCTGAGGTACTGCAATGGTGGGTAACTTCAAAGGTGATGTTTGGTGGAACAGTGAGATTAAAGAAGCAGTAAAGAGAAAGAAGGAAGCACACTTGGAGATGTGATGTTGCAGGTAGAGTTTCTGAGGAAGACTATTGCCATAAGAAGTGTGAGGCAGCAAAGCTGGTTTGCCAGAGTAAGGCAAAAGATAGGAAGAAGAAGGTGGAAAGGCATGAATTGGCTTTTTGGAAAGACAGAAAAACATTCTGGAAGTACATAACACATACGAAAAGAGGGAAAATAAATTCTAAGTGTGTGAAGAATAGGGTCGGAGAAATGATATGGGAGACCAATGAGCTAAGTGAAAGGTTGGGGAATACTTCTGTGATTTATAAGATCATAAAAGCAAATGCAATTCTGAGGCACAAGCAGATGGTGTCTCAGTTAGAGATGGAAGCACAGGTGGAATCTTAAGAGAAAAGGTGTGTAAAGCTCTAAAATCTTTTCAGAATGGTTGGACTTTGGGAGCAGATGGTATAACTGCTGAGATGCTAAAATATGGTGGCGACTGTGATTGACTGGTTAACTGAAATTTGCCAACTGTGTTAGGAATTATGAATGGTCCCTCAGGATTGGAGAGATGCTGTCATTGTTTCCTTGTATAAGGGAAAAGGTGATCAGACTGAATGCAAGAACCATCATGGTATTAGCTTACTGAGTGTGCCAGGTAAAGGGTTTGGGAAGGTCATTATTGATAAGGTGCAAGGTCTTGCATCAGAAAAAACATAGGATGTACAGAGCGGTCTTATGCCTGGTAAGGGCTGCTCTAATCAAATTTGTGCATTAAACATGATGATTAAAAAGCATCTGTCCATTGGTAAGAGTGTTTGCTGCCTTCATAGATTTAGAGAAAGCTTATGACAGAACAAATAAGATACTTCTGTGGATGGTACTGAATGAATATGGTATTACAGGGAATCTACTTAATATTGTGAAAGCCATGTATGCTGGCAGTAGAGCTTGTGTACGAGTGAATGGTGTTTTATCAAAATGGTTTTCTATTGGTGTCGGAATCAGACAAGGTTGCATAATGTCACCATGGCTGTTTAATATATTTATGGATGCATGCATGTGTGATGCCAAAATGGACAATTCTGGTTTTAGTAATATCCATGTGTGCAGATTGCTATATGCTGATGACACAGTCCTGTTGGCAGAAAGCAAAAGTGAGTTGCAGAGTAAGTTGTCCCATTAAATACAAAGGTTAGTATGTACTAGCCCTTTAGTTTACGTGGCTATCTAAATAAATCAATAGCACTACTACTATTTCAATAACTGTTTCACACGTTATAACATTTCTCGTGCTGAGTGCCCAATCGTCGCTTAATCTCCGCCTCTGTATAATATTATCGAATTCGGTAATTTATCAGTCAATAAAACAAAATTTTCAGATATTGTAATGTGCACTTACCCTAAAAGATAAACATTCAGAAGTATACATGTAGGTCCAACAGCTTATTATATTCCGTTTATGTTGTTTAGCTGAATGTTGCGCAGACCAAGTTCATTGAGCTATTATTTAAAAAACACCTGAGGTATTCAAAACCATTTCAAATGAATGTGACAAAGGAAATCAGCAAGAGTCTAAATTAAAAACATTGAGAGATTAACCCTCATCAGCAAAAGTGTTAAAGTCCAAATCATCAGAATTTAAACGAATGTCTAAGAAATCCTAAAACTCTGAAAAAAAATTTCTTAAAAATATTTTAAACATACATTTTGCTGCTGAAGAAGACTGACAAAGACTGGTCAAAACTAGTCCGGATATTCATGTTGTGGGTGTTCGTCGTTGTGAAATTTCTGCTCGCTGATCGAAAACTTTTCTAACGTAAAGGTTATTATCTTCACCTTCCGTTTTTTAGTCAGACTTGATGTTTTATACTTTTGACGACCGCATATGACAGTAAGGCTTTAAAAATATTTTTAAGATTTTTTTTTTAGAATTTTAGGATTTTTTAGACATTAGTTTAAATTCTGACGATTTGGACTTTAATAATTTTGCTGATGAGGGTTAATCTCTCGATGTTTTTAATTTAGATTATTGCTGACTTCCGTTGTCACATTCATTTGAAATGGTTTTGAATACCTCAGGTGTTTTTTAAATAATAGCTCAACAAACTTGGTCTGCACAACATTCAGCATTTTAAATAACATAAACGGAATATAATAAGCGGTTGGACATACATGTATACTTCTGAATGTTTATCTTTTAGGGTAAGTGCACATTACAATATCTGAAAATTTTGTTTTATTGACTGATAAATTACCGAATTCGATAATATTATATACAGAGGCGGAGATTAAGCGACGATTGGGCACTCGGCACGAGAAATGTTATAATGTGTGAAACAGTTATTGAAATAGTAGTAGTGCTATTGATTTATTTGCATTGTCCCAGATGTACAAAGTCTGTATGAAATTCAAACTGAGTATAAATAAGGTAAAAACCAAAGTTATGGTTTTGAGCAAGAAACCGTTTGTGTTAGTACTGAATGCAAGATAAATCTAAATGACACAGAGCTTGGCCAGGTGAATGAGTTTGTATATTTAGGAAGTATGTTTGACAGAGAGAATAAATTAGATGGCAAAATTAGTAGTTGAGTGAATTCTTCTTTGAAAGTCATAGCTACTTTAGGAGGATTGCACAGGAATGATGGGTTCTCAAGAAAGTCCCGAACGGCTATATATGAGAGTTTAATAGTTCTTGCTCAGATGTATGGCAGTGAAACCTGGGAACTGGAAAAAAGACATAGGAGTTGTTTGTGTGCAGCAGAGATGCATTACTTACAGGGGTTTTGTGGCAAAACAGGCTCTGATCATGTGAGGAATGAAGATTTGTTACAGATGTGTAATGTGAAGCAAAAAGTTGTTAGTAAGGTGGAGACTAATATTCTTATGTGGTTTGGCCATGTTGAAAGAATGAGTGATGAGGTGCAGACTAAGAGAATTTTTTCAGCCCAAGTGGCAGAAAGGAAGGCCAAGAAAATCATGGGAGGACCATGTTCAGGCATGTCTGCTTGAGAAAAAGTTTATGGGTATGAAGTATAAAAGGTCTTGTGAATGGCGTGTGGTGGATGTCAATGAAGGTCGAGCTGTGTTGTGAGATTTTTGTAAACGGAAAAATTTGATACACCAACAGTAAGTAAAATCTAGTTCCATCGGTTAAATATTTACTTTGCAGATGGTCTTTCTTTGAGGAGCTAAGCTCTGAATCTCAGAAAACAACTTAATGGTGTGTGTGTGTGTGTAGAATAGAATAGAAATAAAAGTTTCCATGCTTTTGTAGATCAACCAGATGGCTTTTTCGAGAAAGGTAGGCAGCAAACTGAATAATAGAACCTTGAGCAAGTTGAATGCTGTGACTTAACTAGACAATAAATGAATAGATGCAAATGTAATTATTCATTCAAAGAAACGAGGTGTCATGTTAGTTGGGCACTTGGTACGTGGGAGAAAATGTACCATTATTTGAAGTACTGATTCCAAACTCGTGGCACTTCTAGAGAGACACTATCATTGCAATCCTCGCTGTTGGTAATAACAAATGGCAGTAGATTTAGGTGTGAAATAGGATGCTACTTTTTTATTTAGGTGCCAGACATAGGATCAGCATACTTGAACTTGACTTTTCTGGATTGGGCGGTGGTTACTTTTCCATCCCTTGTGTCTCTTTTATGTTCATTGAGTCTAATTCTAATCTAAGCAAACACTTAAATCATTCTGATGTAGTATCACTTGGAGCTGTCCTGACATTGTAGTGGGATGGCATAAACACTGGGTCTTGTTGAGAAGAGGAGGCTTATCAATTTTTCTCTTAAATATGATGTATAAAGATTTTGAAGACCTTATGCCAACACCTAAGTTCATTCTCCTGAGTGCATTCTTGAGTTGATAGGAAGCATTTGGTATGTAGGTAATAGAGCCCAGGTAGCATAATTGCTGTATAAAAATATTACCATGGCTGGTTCTTTTTTTTTTTTTTTTTTTTTTTCTTTTCAGTAAAGTTATACATCTGGTTCAAGGTGTATCCTGCCTCAGTGGCCCGTTCAATTATGTTTTTTAGTTCGCATTGTCTAGAACAAATGTCGGAGGAGACAGCAAAGGCTCTTCTAATTTGAGAACAGAAGAAAGCTATTTTGTAAGAATCAGTGTAGAGTGAACTGGGGAGTATCAGGTTGGGGATGGACTTGGGTTTACAATAGACTTCTGTGCAAAAATGGTTGAGAGCCAATTTCAGGAGTTGGAGTTGTCCTGAAATTCCTGTAGTTCCTGATTTTTATTTTTTTGTCCTGAAATATCTTTATTTTTGTTCTATATCCTGAAAAATTGAATGTAATCCTGAAATTTTAAGAATAAATGGCAAACTATGTATTGTGATTGATCATCTAGCGTTTACAAGTACTGCGTAAATAAAAAAATGGAACGAGAAAAAGAGAGAGTACATTTTCGGTGTGACGTCATCGCCAAGAACTCTCACTCTTGCAATTTGTGATGTACGTGAACACGTTCCAGCGTTTGTGAGATCGTTCGAGAATCGAAGTTGTTGTGAAGCCGCTTCTTACGGAGGATGCACAGAAATGCCTATTATGGAATCACCATAACTATTACAGATTTCCTCTGGGATTACAGATGACTAATGACAAATTACAGATTTTCAGATTTTTGCTGTTATTAAAAAAAGTTTTACCGGCTTTGTAATTAATCAATGTAAAAGCCTCTGAACAAAGTTTGTAATACAGCTCTTCGTTTCTTTTTTTCCTTTTTTTTTCTTATGAGGAATTCGTTTTGCTTGTTTGAAAGAGTGCAAAAAAAAAAAAAAAAAAAAAAAGCACGGCGTTGGGCCAGGATTATTATTTAGGCCTGGCATGCTTCTTTCGCCATGACCCAGGATTACGTCAGCTTGGCATGTTTCACCGTGGCCCATGATTACGTCGGCCCGAAGCCTCTGAATCTCTGAATAAAGTTCATGACGCAGCTCATTGTTTCTTTTCTTTCTTTTTTTTTTTTTTTTTTGAGGAGAAAGAATTTGTTTTGCTTCTTTGAAAGCTAAGTGGAAAGAAAGCATGGGGCTGAGTCGGGATTGCGTTGGCCTGGGCGTGCTTCTTTCACTGTGGCCCTTGATTGCATTGACCCGATGCCCCTGAACCAAGTTCGTAACGCACCTCTTTGTTTCTTCTCTTCTTCTTCTTTTTTTTTTTTTTTTCTGAGGAGGAGGAATGTGTTATGCTTGTTTGAAAACTAAGTGGAAAAAAAAGCACAGTGCCGGGCCAGGATGACGTTGGCCCGAAGCCTCTGAACTAAGTTCGTGATGCAACTGCAACTCTTTGTTTCTTTTCTTTTTCTTTTTTTCTGAGGAGGAAGAATGTGTTTTGCTTGTTTGAAAGCTAAATGGAAAGAAAGCACGGCTTCTGGCCAGTATTATGTCGGCCCGAAGCCTCTGAACAAAGTTCATGACGCAGCTTTCTGTTTCTTTCTTCTTATTTTTTTTTTCTTTCTGAGGAGGAGGAATTTGTTTTGCTCGTTTGAAAGCTAAGTAGAAAGAATGCACGCAGAAGTTGCTGATATAGAAATTAGGATGGAAGAAGCTTTCTTTTCTTCAGTAATGTACTTGTGCAAATATTTTCCCAGCTGCTGTTGTTGGTAAAAGTGATCTGAACAAGTTGGAATTGGAGTTTGCCTTATGTCAAATTGATGAATTGGAAGGTGTTTTGAATAGTCCTATATTGATACCGCATGGTCAAACATTTTGAAACTGACTGGTGCAATTCGTGCTAAAAAGTATGAAGTTTTACCGCACCTGATACAGGCTATCTTGCTGTGCTACACAGTAATGCAACTGCGGAAAGAATTTTTAGCATTGCCTGTAAGAGTCAAACAGAATTTAGGCCAAACCTGGCCACTGAAACTTTAGGGGCATTGTTAGCCTTAAAAGTGAAAAAATTCCTGCTAACTGGGCAATAATTTAAAATAGCTTTTTAGTAAAAGAATAACATTTCAGCATTTGTACCAATATTTGATTTAATTTACCTGCCAGGTCTGCCAAAATATGTCCTGAAATTTAAGAAGAATTGTGTCCTGAATTTTTATTTTATCGATTCTACCCTTGCAATTTGCTCACTACGACGTCCAGATAAGGTAAAACACCATTGCATTCAATCTCCATAGTGAAATTGATCGTCAGGAGTATATACATACATACATATCACTAAGCTGTTCTCTGAGATTCAGAGGTTAGCTCCAAAAAGAAATACAAACTTCCAGATATTTTTACTTATTGTTGTCGTATCAAACTTCTCCATTTACAGCGATCTTGACAGACAACTCGTGCTTCATTGATATCCATTACACGCCGTACACAAGATCTTTTATACTTCATACTCATAATCTTTTTCTCATGCAGACACTCCTGAATCTGATCCACCCATGTCTTCCTTGGCCTTCCTCTGCCTTTCCTTCCTGCTACTTGGGCTAAAAAGATTTTCTTAGTAAGCATTTCATCACTCATTCCTTCAACATGGCCAAACCACCGAAGCATATTGGTCTCCACCTTGCTAACAACATTTTGCTTCACATCACACAACTGCAATTCATCTTCATTCCTCACACAATCAGATCGTGTCTTGCCACAAACCCCACGTAAGTAACGCATTTCTCCAGCACACAAACGACTCCTATGTTTCTTCTGCAGTACCCAGGTTTCACTGCCATACATCAGAGTAGGAACAATGACTGTTTCATACACAGCCATGCGGGACTCTCTAGAGAACCCATCATTCCTGTGAAAACCTCCCAGAGCAGCTATGACTTTCAAAGAAGAATTCACTCGCCTACTGATTTCACCATCCAACTTGTTCTCTCTGTCAAACATGCTTCCTAAATACACAAACTCACTCACCTGGTCAATCACAGTGCCATTTATGCTTACATTACATTCAGTGCCACCAGTTCCTCTCTCAAACACCATAACTTTGGTTTTTCCCTTATTTATACTTAGTTTGAATTTCATGCAAACTTCGTGCATCCGAGTCAACATACTCTGCAACTCACTTTTGCTCTCTACCAACAGGACAGTGTCATCAGCTTACAGCAATCTGCACACACGGATATCACCAGGACATAAACCACTATTATCTATTTTGGCCTCACGCATGCATGCGTCCATAAATATATTAAACAGCCATGGTGACATTACACAACCTTGTCTAACTCCTGCACCAATGGAAAACCAATTTGATAAAACACCATTCACTCGTACACAAGCTCTACTACCAGCATACATGGCTTTTACACTATTAAGTAGATTCCCAGTAACACCATATTCATTCAATACCTTCCACAAAAGTGTCCTATTCACTCGGTCGTAAGCTTTCTCTAAATCTATGAAGGCAGTAAAAACTTTCTTCCCAACAGCCAGATACTTTTCAATCATCGTGCGTAATGCAAAAATCTGGTTAGTGCAGCCTTTTCCAGGCATAAAAGCACTTTGAACATCCCACACTTTCAATGATGTAAGACCCCATACTTTTTCAATAACAACCTTACCAAACACTTTTCCTGGCACACTCAGTAGGCTAATACCACGATAGTTCTTGCATTCAGTCTGATCACCTTTTCCCTTATACAAGGGAACAATAATAGCATCTCTCCAATCCTGAGGTACCATTCCTAACTCCCAGCACAACTGGCAAATTTCAGTTAACCAGTCAATTATAGAGTCACCAACATATCTCAACATCTCTGCAGTTATGCCATCAACTCCCGGAGTCTTACCATTCTGAAGAGATTTTAGAGCTTTACACACTACTTCTCTTGAGATCCCTCCTGTGCTTTCATCCCTCATTGTGACATCATCTGCATCTGTCTCAGAATCATTCTTATTTTCCTGATCTAATAACTCACAGAAGTATTCACCCCATCTGTCACTTAACTCATTGGGCTCCCATATCATTTCCCCAATCTCATTCTTCACACAATTTACAACTTTGTTTCCCCTATTTTTCCTGAGTCTCATGTACTTCCAGAAGGACTTCCTATCCTTCCAAAAAGCCAGTTCATGCCTTTCCACTTTCTCCTTCCTATCTTTTGCCTTACTGTGGCGAACCAGCTTGGCAGCGTCACGCTTCTTACAGCGATATTCATCCACAGAGACTCTACCTTGCAACATCCCCAAATAGGCTTCCTTGTTTCTCTTTACTGCCTCTTCAATTTCACTATTCCACCAAGCATCACCTCTATTGTTACCCACTATTGTGGTGCCACAGACCTCTTTAGCAGCAGTGACAACACAGTTCTTAAAATATTCCCACTTTTTTTCTACATCCCTCTCACCAGACTTCAGTCGTTCTCTGAGTAAGTCAGAATACCGCTGATGATCTTCAAGGAGCCTATCAACCTTTATTCTTTCTATCCTGGGTCTCTTCCTATTCCTTTTCCTCCAACCAACATTAAGTTTCACTCGTGACACTACCAAGTAATGATCAGAACCAACATCTGCACCTCTCATCACACGGGTGTCAACAACTAAGTGTTTCAAACGCTGATCATAGACAACAAAATCTATCACACTCTTTTGACCAAGAGTACGATTTTCCCAAGTATATGTGTGGATATACTTGTGGTTGAAAAATGTATTGGATACACACAAACCATTCTCAATGCAGAGTTCAATTAATCTTTCACCATTATCATTCACACAAGGATCATTAAACTTACCCAGAACATTGTCAGAAATTGCATTCTGCGCGCCTACTCTAGCATTGAAATCCCCTGCTATTATAACTTTTTCTTTAGCACCAAACTGGCTCAAAACAGCTTTTAGCTCATTCCAGTTATCAGAAGGTTCTGAGTCACATTCTTTCTTATCAGAAGGTTCCGAGTCACATTGTTTCTTATCAGAAGGTTCCAAGTCACAAGGAGCATACACTACAACAATTACAATTCTCTGAAGTTTCACTTTCAAACAAATCTAGAGAATTCTCTCACTTATGCAACTATAGTGAATCAAGTTGTTCTTCATCTTTTCACTTAAAATTGCACCTACACCAGCCTGTCCTCTCACATTATCCAATACTCCAGACCACACACTCACCTTGCCATTCACTTCTACTACTCCAATTTCCTTCTTTTTGGTTTCACTTGCACACAGCACACACAGTCTATACTTATTCATCTCCTCAATCACCTCACTCATCTTGCCATTTATACCTCTAGTATTCCATACACCAATCTTACATTCACTCAGCCGAGATCTCTTTCTCATATGCCTTTTAGAAAGTCCTGGTCGATTCCGTGGTGGACCGTCCTTCTCAAGTGTGGTAGGTCCACCATATCCCACAATTGAGTCATTTTTAATATTTATTTTTGTCTTTTTAATCAGGTAAGTACATCAGTGTGGGGGATTAGCCCACAGCTGAGGGTTCCAGTTGGTCATTCAACCTAAGGATTCTGGAACAAAACCCAGTGAGTTAGGGTCTTTTCGCCAATGCCACACAGAACTAGCTTGCACCTCTCCAAGATTCACAGAGGCCCTAGTTGCTGTTGTGTGTGCCATTGTTACCACGGAGCGCCCCGAGGAGGCAAACTTTATCAAGGAAAAGCAGGAGAGTCTCCTTTCTGTGAGGCCATATGAAAAAATATGTTGGCTGCATATCATAGCCAGGTGGTAGGCCTTGGAAGGATGTAGGTATGTATGTATGTATTGCTCAGTTGGGCATAATATTGCTTCCACAAGGATGGCTGAAAGTGAGGATCCCATTAGAGTGCCTCTCTGTCTATAAATTTGTCCTTGGAAACAGAAGTAGCTCGAATTTGAGACCAAGCCCATTAACTTGAAGATGTTGAGGCAAGACTCCTGGGAATAAAGTGATGAATTAGATATAGCCTCCTTCAACGTTCTGATGGCTTCTGGCATGGTGACCGATGGGTAAAGATAAACCACATCAAAACTGCTGGTAATGTTGTGTTGTTGAACAGTGAGCTGCTTGGTTTTGTGATAAAATCTATAGTGGAAGTTATTATAAAGTCTGATTCAGGTAGATGAGTAGTCAGGAATTTGGATAATGCTTTCTCTAAATGATACGTCATAGAATAGTGTTTCTATTCTACACCAATAGATTAGGATTATTAGTATAGTTATACTATTTTGAGTATAGATGGTGTACAGTTCCTGGTTATTAATAACCTCTGTATGCCATTGTTTGGCCATATTCACAGAGCATCAATTACAAGATCCTAGTGAAGAGGTAGCATTTTGTTGTGTGTTAAAAAGGTTGCTCCATTGTTTTAGTGTGATTCCATTATTGAAGTGATATGCATTGAGTTTTTCTTGGTGCCCTTGAGCTAAGCCATCTTTTCTGATTGTCTCATATCTATGCTGTGGAAACACTGGCCATCTCTGAGTTGAACAATGAAATTCCTAAAGAGGTAAAGGTGATAACGGACATAGATAAGCATAATGGATGTGATATCACTATCAGTTTATTACAATTTTAGCCACTAATTAGGTGGAGTGTTTCCATGCAGAAGCAATGGTTCTGCTGCTTAAACAAAATTACTCAGATGTCTGAATATGCAAACTATACATAGATCTCACAATAGTATGTGCTTTATGAAATACACTGGTGTGCAAAATTAAAGGGTAACATGGCTTGAAAAATACCATGCCCAAGATGCCTGGGGCATGTAAATTATTGGCCTGGGTAGGTAAAAAAGCAACCTCATTGCTCGGACCAGGCAACTAAATTTAAAAATGAAAAAAAGTTTGGAATAGAATTTCCTACTACAAGAAAAAAAAAAAAGACAGTTGTTGCCCATGTCGCTCTTCATTTCACTGCTAATCACGGGAAGTTGTATTATTGTTATGGAGTGCCAAATACAAAAGATTATCACTTCTTTAATTTTATTATGCTCTAGGTCCAGATATATTGGAACCATATGTAATTTTGCTCTAAATGTTGTTTATAGTCAGCATCGGGATGCATGCCTCTGATGGGACTAGCTTCTGGTGTTTAGTGACAAAGGAAGAAAACTTCAGTGAAAAGAGCATGGCAGAATCACTAAATTTCTCAAATACTAATTTCATACCATTTCATACCAATTTCAGCATCCTCATCATAAAACCTGAGATACATGTACTTGCATTTGTGCATTGAATATTTTGAGTACATACCCTTAAAATGGAAATGCAAAACGTGTAAAAAAAAGTTCACGTATTTTTTAACTTAAAAAAAAAATGAGAGCTTTGATTTGTTATCTTAAAAGATAAATTTTCCTGAGCATCCAGCTTTTACTAATTAGGCAGGTAAATAATTTCTGCTCATGCCCAGCTGGGCATATAACTTTTCAGATATTTTTAAAGCCCTGGGTAATTTACAAAATGCTACATTACTCACGATGGACGAAAAAAGAAATCCAATTAAATTTGACAGGAACTTTGAGACATATTGCAAGATTTGCATATTGCAAAACTTTGCAGTTAAATCATAAACAGGAAATATGCACATGGGAAACGGAAGATCAAAATAGTTCTCCATTGTCATTGTCTTGAACAGTCAGTAAGGTGCACGATTGCCTCTAACAGACATACAGTGCTCGCAACGACTCCGCGAATGGTTAATGAGACTGCTAATTAAGGCTTGTTGTGGAATTAACTACCACTCCTCTAAAAGGGCTACTCGGAGTTCCTGGAGGGTTCTAGGTGGAAGCTGTCATTCTACAATTTGTCTCAAGGCATCCCAAATATGCTCAATAGGATTCATGTTAGGCGAACATATTGGCCAATCCATTTGAGTGATATCTTATGTTTCCAGATACTCATCCATGAATTGAGCTTGATGTGGTCTGGCATTATCATTCACCAGGGGTAAATCTGTGCCGATGACAGCACTGAACAATCTAGTGTAGGCAACCAGAATCTCATCTACATCTCTGGCCAGTCACTGAGCTGCACTGAAAGATGTGCAGGTAGATGCAACCATTTGTAATGATGCCTTTCCAGAGAAGAAAACCACTGGCATAAAAACTGGACCTTTCGCAGATATTTGAGGGGCTATCACAACTCCCTGTTCTTGCCAGATGAGAATATGTCAGGAATCAATGTTTAAACTGCCTTGTGACTCGTCTGTGAAAAGCACAAATGGCCAGTTGTATGGGCTCCACAGGCAATGTTGACAACTCCATCTTGAATGCTCCTCTCGGGACGAGCATTTAAGAGTCTCAAAATCTCCTCGCATAAAGACCTCTCGCATGCAACCTATGTTAAACAGTAACTCAAGTTGTTCTCATGCCAGTGGCTATTACAAGTTCCAGAGTCAGTTGCCTACCTGTTATCGCTGACATCTTCTTGCTGTCAGAGCCATATAGCAGTCTCCAGTAGCAGTGGTAGCCCTAGGACTTCCTGGTCGACGGCAAACCTCTCCTGTTCTAATGAAGAGTCTACATAGACTTGAGATTACATTTTGTGGTATAATGAACGCTTTTGGACACCTCCGACTGGGATTGACAGTCTGCTTCTATCATACCTATCGCTCACCACTGCCGTGAATCATAAAAATACTGTCTTCGAGGCATTTTCAACTCAATCTAACATGACAGTACTCTCTAGCCTAGTTTGAAAAGGAATACAAGGTGCAAAAAAAAAAGGGAACCAATCTGCCACCTTTATAACACTGTCCTGATTTTTACATTCTGTGCTAAAAGAGGCGCCCATGTGCATGGTATCTTCTTCGGTATCACTATACACTGACGAGCCATTACATTTTGACCACCTACCTAATAAGCTGTAGGGGACCCTCTTTAGCCCACTAAACAATGGGGCTACTCAGCAAGGCATCGATTCGATGAGTTGGCGATAGGTATCTGGTACCATGATGTCAACAGTAGGTCCTCTAGGTCCCATGCATTTGGGGGGGGGTGATTTAGCACAACCCCGCTTTTCCAAGTCGAACCGCAAATATTCAATTGGGTTCATGTCAGGTGAACTTGGAGGCAAGGGCATTAACAGAAAGTCACCAGCATGTTCCTCAAACCACTCCTTGACGATTCTGGCAGTATGGCATGGCGCATTATTCTGTTTGTAATGGTCGTCACCAGCAGGGAACACAGTTGCCATAAAAACTTGGTCCGCAACAATGTTCAGATACCTGACGGCTGTCAGGAATTATGCTATTGGGATAATGGGGCTGAAAGTGTCCTAAGAAAACACAGCCCACAGCATAACACCGCTGCCGCCAGCCTGTTTCCGCCCAACAGTGCATCCAGGTGCCATAGCCTCCGTTGGTAATCTGTGTATCCGTGCTCGGCTGCCTACGTGATGCACCAACATTCGATTAACCCCATTGTCACAATACCAAGCCATGGTGGACCTCGAAACATGACAGGTGGCATTGTCATCCTGAAAGTAACATGGGTCCACCCCGTAAAACTGCCACCACGTAGAAAGCGCATGGTCATCCAAAATGGTGCAGTAGGTCTCGGCGTTGAGTCTATCAGGAATCGCGACCAAGGGTCCCGTGCCATACCAGGAGAAACACCCCCATAGCATAATTCCACCGCCGCCGAACTTCACAGTTGGCACAATACATTCCGGCAGGAGGCGTTCTCCAGGCAGACGCCAAATGCAGACCCTGCCATCCGTACGGTAAAGGGTGAACCTTGATTCGTCGCTCCAGAGAACCTGTTTTCACTGTTCAACTGTCCACTGTCGACGTTCTTTGCACCACGTTAGCTGAGCAGCGCTATTGGACTTGGTGATCAAAGGCTTGTGGGCTGCAGTACGTCCATGATAACCGAGCAGATGGGCTTCCTTACTGATGGTATTCATTGAAAGAACACTCCCGGATGCCTGTTGAAACTCCTCGCGGATGTGGCCCATCAATTTGGTGCGGTTCTTCCGAATTTCTCTGGCCCGCACCCGTCAGTCTCTAACTCCCAGTTTTGTGGGTCTGCCAGGTCGGGGCACATTCCGACAGTCGCCTCTCATCTTCCACTTGCCAATCATGTAGGCCACTGTCGATTTTGGGTACTTCAACTCGCTGGATATGTCACATATCGATCGGCCATTTCTGTGATACCTGACGATTACACCTTTCTCGAAATCAGAGAGCTCCAAACTGAGTGGCATCTTACATGCGACTGGTTGCGTTGTTGTTTCCCACACGATATTTAACGGCGGCGGCCGTGACGTGTATCAGGACCGCAGATATCGTCGATTGCAGGGGTGTCCAATTACATGTTGGTAGATAGTGTATATTTGCTGCATTTTTGTATTTAAAAGTAATTGTAATATGAATGCCATTGGACAAATAACTTATCTCAGCTGTTCTATGCTTGGTGATCCCTGATTTAAGAATGTAGTTTTGTAACTGAGTTTTAGAAATGAGTGGATCCTGTGATGGAATGAAAGTTTGTGTTTTCAATTTAATATCTCAAAGCAATGATGCACTTTGTCACAGTCCACCCTCCTCCTTCACACACATACCCCATTTTACAGTTTTTTTTACTTATGCATCGATAGTAAGTTGTGCTAGATGTTATGTGCTTGGTGAGTATCTAATCTGCTGCCTGTCTGTTTTTTGCTGTAGTCAATCGAGCTAAACCTATGCCTAGATTTACCCGTGGGTGTTTTGAATGTATTGTAGATAGCCTTTAGATTAGAAGTACATATAAAATCATATCACAAAAGCATTTACAGCACTAGCTTTTATTTTTTCACTATGTGCTGTGCTACTTCATGGAATAGTGAAAATTCCCACAATCTGACTGTTAACTTTTAGCAACCTCATATTTGGTGTTAATTATATCTGCACTTTGAAGCTTGGATGCTCATAAAACACTATTGCAGTATAATTTCATATATGTTTATTCTAGTAACCTGAGTAATATATTGTTCTCCAAATTCAGAAAATGATTGATGCAGTTAATCACATCAAAAACATTCCACTGCTTTATCATTGTAACAACAGCCTTTCCTTCATGTTGCTATATACAAATATAATTAACTGGCCGCAGCTGCAATTGTGTTGTCATTTGCAGTTGTGGTAATCTTTTGGAAAGTGGGTGCACTCACATTTTGACAAATTCTAAGCAACTCTGTGTGTCTCCATTGTGGCATTTTATTTCTTTTTTTTTTTTTTTTTTTTGCTCTTTAAATAAGCATTTCTGATAGCAGAAATAACATTTCATCTGGGGTTTTGTTCGTATAACATTGTGTTAAAAATACACTGACGGGGAAAAAAATACCAACACCAAGAAGGGGTTGTGTGTTAGATAAACGACAGTTGGTAGGCGGTGAGAGTACATCTGCAAGATGACGTCTATGCAAATTCTGCGCTCGGCGCATACGTGTGGCGCTAGTAGCGCCCCTCAGAACATGCAAAGCAGGTTTGCTGTAAATATGCGCTGTAACGTTTGTGAGCGTTAGTTATCGTTGAGATTCGACGTAGGGTGTTGATGTTAGTCAAGAATGCCTTTAAGAAGCCGAAGAAGCCGTTATCAACAGCTCACGGAGTTTAAATGAGGTCGTGTAATAGGGCTACAAGAAGGTGGATTTTCTTTCCGCAATATTGCAGAACGACTTGGCAGGAATGTAGCCACTGTGCATGATTGTTGGCAGTGGTGGTCAAGGGAAAGTACTGCCTCAAGAAGACTGGGTTCTGGCCGGCCACGTGGCACTACTGAGAGGGAAGACCGCCATGTACGGCGTATGGCTGTGGCGCATCGTTCCGCGTCTGTGGCAGCAATTCGAGCTGCAGTTGCCACCACAGTGACACAACGAACTGTTACAAATCGGTTACTTGAAGGACAGCTCCGAGCCAGACGCCCTGTAGTGTGCATTCCACTTACTCCAAACCACTGCCGTTTGCGACGTCAGTGGTGTCAAGCTAGAGCTCATTGGAGGACGGATGTGGAGATCTGTTGTGTTTTCTGATGAAAGCCGGTTCTGCCTGGATGCCAGTGATGGCCGTGTGTTGGTTAGAAGGAGGCCAGGTGAGCGCCTGCAACCAACCTGTCTGCGGCCGAGACACACTGGACCTACACCTGGAGTTATGGTCTGGGGAGCAGTTTCCTATGACAGCAGGAGCACTCTCGTGGTTACCCCACGCACCCTGACGGCACAGTTGTACGTCGATCTGGTGATTCAACCTGTTGTGCTGCCATTCATGAACTGCATTCCTGGGGGTGTTTTCCAACAAGTTAACGCTCGTCCGCATACCGCTGTTGTAACCCAACATGCTCTACAGAGTGTCGACATGTTGCCATGGACTGCTAGATCACCAGATCTTTCACCAATCGAGCACGTATGGGACATCATTGGACGACAACTCCAGCATCACCCCCAACCAGCATTAACCGTTCCTGTATTGACCGACCAAGTGCAACAGGCATGGAACTCCATCCTACAAACTGACATCCAGCACCTGTACGACACAATGCATGAACATTTGCGTGCTTGCATTCAACATTCTGGCGGTTACACCGGTTATTAATGTACCAGCATTAATAACCGGTGTAACCGCCAGAATGTTGAAATGGCTCTTCTCGCGCTTACAATAAGCTGTGATCTTGAAACCTTAATCGATTAAATATGTTACCTATACAAATGTATTGCCGCCATTTCATTCCTCTTCAACTATTTTTTCGTGGTGCTGGGATTTTTTTCCGTCAGTGTATATCGAGTTTTTTCTGCAAAAAGCTAACATCTGGTTTGTTTACAGTGTATGACAATTGAAGGTGATAGTTAGCATCCATAGCTGCCCCCGTCCCCCATTACCTATTAATTAGTGGAATGCAGCTATGGATGTAAGTGACGAAAGGTCACAGAAAACTATCACATAATATGCAGAAAAAACGTGGGAACTTCTTTTTCTACAAAACACATTGTCATGATTCACTTATCCTAATATGGCAATAGATGTAATAAGTCCAAATCAGTCAAAAAACAAACTACAGTCATTTACAAAAGTTTAAGACCACCTGTTATTAGATTTCTGCTGATTGTGTCAGCTACTGTCTGTATTACTCAACTTCCTGTTGGTTTTGCATCATCCTACAGCGGCAGCTGTTGGTAAAGTTGGGGGAAGCATGTGGGTGTCAGTTTGCTTCTGGTTTTCATGCTGTGAGGTTTTGTAAATATTTTCTATATAGCGAAAAATGGGCAAAAAAATGTCGTAAAGTGTTGCTCAGAGGGCACAAAGTACGACTTTATATCATGAAGGATACTCCAAACATGACAAACAGAAAGGTGAATGTGAGCAAGACTGGTATTCATAATACAATCATGAAATATCGAGATACAGGTGAATTTAGCAACTGAAAGAGAATTGAACATCCAAGGAAAAGAACCCCACGTGATGAAAATACTGTAAGGCAAATAGTTTTGCGTTCTCTGAGGAGTTTGTGCAAGGAAATCAAGGCCTTTCTACATTCAAAAAGGCCTGATATTAGTATCAGCTCTGTTTTCTGATGTCTTAACAAGGAATTTGGATTAAAGTCTTATAAACCTGCACATAAACCTAGACTAACCTCTGTCATCAAAAAGAAAAGACTCCAGTTTGCAAAGCGTCGTCAATCGTGGACTGCTGAAAATTGGTACCAAGTTTTTTTTTTTCTGATGAATCAACTGTGCATCAATTTGAATCGTGCGAAGCACATGTTCAACGACCAAAGGCAAAAGGTTTGATGAAAATATATTGTTAGCACTGTGAGACATCCGCCTATTCAGATGATACAGGGTGCTATGTCAGCATGTGGTACTGCTTTATTATCCCTTTTGCTGACAGGCACTACCATGACTGGTCATTTTTTTTTAATGTGGAAATGTTACGCGAGGAGCTGTTAACTCAT
Organism: Macrothele yani; assembly: GCA_039090855.1. Lineage (NCBI taxonomy): Eukaryota > Metazoa > Arthropoda > Arachnida > Araneae > Macrothelidae > Macrothele > Macrothele yani. Next base: position 51,050,865 of record CM077004.1, read on the forward strand.
GTGGAAGTGCACAGATGCACAATCTTTATGCATGATGGTGCTCCATGCCACAGATCAAAGACAGTAAAGGACTACCTGCAGTGGAAAAACATAACTGTGCTTGACTGGCCCTGTAATAATCCCAACCTTGACCCCGTCAAAAATTTGTGGACCATTTTAAAAGACAAAGTAGCAGAAAAACAGCCACCAAATTCCCAAGCTTTGATTGACGTGATAAGGTATGTGCAGTGCAAAGACATTTCAAGTGACTACTGCAAATCCCTCATTGTGAGTATGCCTCGTTGTATTCTGTCCATTACAAAAAACAAAGGTGGCCACACAAAGTACTGATTTCACTCTTTCTGTGTTCAAATGAATGTAAGTATTCATCTGTGGTGACATTTTTTCAAATATTTCTCTGACTAGTAATTAGTTGTTTCTTTGAAAATCTTAATTTTCAATAAATTGGCAGGTGGTCTTAAATTTTGCAAATGACTGTATATGATAGTTTTGTGACCTTTCACCAGTTATTCCACAGATGTGCTCACCCTCCTCCTCCGTTAGGGATCCACAGCTATGGATTTTAATTGTCACTTATGCTAGCTGCTGGTTTCAGTCGACATATGAATGTTAGCAACATGGATGTTGGATTTCCTGCAGAGCACTGTTTACATGTTTTTAATGAAGTTATATGAATAAAAGAACACATGAAAGATATTATTACTGTTTTTGGAAATGCCTCTAAGTGGGAAACAAAGTGGAATGCCAAAATGGGCACACTGGGTTGCTTAGAATGCATAATAGCCAGTTGGTCAGTCTTCTGAAAAATTATTGCAATCATTTTTGATTTAAAAGTTTTGTGCAAGATTCCCCCTTTCTCCTCGATTTTAGCAAATAGCTGTGGTTCCCATAGTTGTCAATGAATTGTCAGGAGGTCATGAAGTTCAGTCACTTGATATGGGTGTTAGTAAAAATCAGGAAATGCTCATGAGATACAAGAATGATGCAGAACATATTGCTTCTCTCTATCATCATGTACTGAATATGCCCAATCCACATCAAAATTCTGGTGATAATAACATACTAGAGTGCAACTACTTGCCTGTTTGCATTATATTTTGTAGGAAACGTTCCTGTCTTCACACTGCAGTTTTCTGGAATTGTATGAAAAACTTAGTTTCAGAACTGTGTTCTGCTAAATCAATGATTAACAGGTATGGTGTGATTGAGAAAGCCATTTGTGTAGTGCTGATTTGTTAAACTGATTTACATAATAGTGTTGCTGCAATTATGTATAATTGAAGTATCATAATTGAAAATGCCATTGTTTAAAATGTTAACTTGTATTAGATCCATTTTTCCATAGCTATTATTAGTACTAAAGCTCTGTCACACAAGATGCCAACTTAAGATTTGCTTTAAATGAAACTATATCAGCTTTGCAGTGCAACTTTAAATATTTTAATGTCCTTATGTTTTCAAATTTATGTATTTTAAACATGCAAATTTTGGAAGTATGAATACAGATTTAAATTATGCTATGCACTTTCACCAATAATAACTATATGAAAATGTGAAATTCATGATTTTAGCTTAAATTGCAAATTCCTGCAGTCAGCAGATCAGGTGATTGCTGTACTTCCTTTTCATATTTTTGCTGCACTAGACAATATGGCCATGAATTTTAATGATTGATAAGGCAAATATCTTGGTATCCATCTTCTTATTTTTAACAAGGTGTTAATTTCCCTGTGTTGTAGTTTCTAAACAAAGGAAAAAGAACTGCACTCAAACTGTTGTGAAAATGAAAGTATTATTCCCAGATCTATTTTTTCTGAATTTAAGTTTCTTTAGGCAAACTTGCATTGTACTTAAACTTTAGCATGTGCAATATTTTTTGCTACTGTGTTATTTATTGATGAGCTTAATTTGGATTTCAGAATTTTTGTTAATAGCCTAAGTTTACTTACAGGTTCAAACCAGAGTTCTCAAGTCGTTGCCCGACATTCTAGTTCTTAGTTGTGGCTTGGATAACAAACAGGACATGAAATTTTGGGAAACACAGTTAAAGGTAAGAACTTATGGTAGTAGTATGATCTGCAGTGTGAGGATAGCCTACACACCAACATTTCTCATATTTGACATCTTGCACTGTTTTAAATGTTTCAGATGTGCAAATGGAAGATATTTTAAGTGGTTCTTATGCAGAAAAGAACAAAAAAAAAGCTGTTCAAAAGAAAAAAAGTATGCACTTACGTTTTTCACTGTGTCCAGCTGTGGATACCATACTTCTGCCCTATTGAATCTGATTTGAAAAATTCTTTTTGCATTGCAGTGGCATGTTTGCAGATTTCATCCACCCATCTCCCACACTTGGTCATCATCTGGGTATTTTTCTGCCTTGTGGTATCCTGTCCAGTATTTCAGTTGTAATATATAGCATATCATTTTCTATTCTCAATTGACTGCTGGATGGAGGTTACCCCATGTGTCTTCCTAACTCAGTGTTTAGCAACTCTCTTCCATGCCACTCTAGCATGCTTTCAAATTTTACCCACAGATCTCCCAGGTGGTATTCTGGTCTATTCATGCCTTTGATACCCAATCTGGCATTAGTATTTTAGTTGTAATATATGTCATACCATGCGTAAACCATTCTCAATTCACTACTGCCTAAAGGTCTCACCTACTCACTTCCTGAACTTGTCTTAAGCCGTTCTCTTCAGTGTCATTCTGATATCAATTCGATATATATATGGATTATATCTACTATTTCCTTTGTTTTTCAGTGTGGATTTTATGCATTTTTAATGTTTTTCCTTTTTTGTTTCCATAATACAAAGCTCTGTGTGAGCTCATGGACAGTTTCTTTTAAGCTCTTCCCCAGTTTTGAAATGTAAAAGTGAAATTCTCATACACTGTTAATTTTTTTATCAATTACTATACTATGATTCTATGTGGAAGAAGGGGCACCACCCTTGTTGATGTTAAGCTGTTAGGTCAACCGTTTCATTTCAGCGAGCAACCCATTTTTAGTGGTGTGAACTTATCTCAAGATCTCATTTCTGTTCTCTAATTGGGTATGCAATTTTTATAGCATGTGTAGGAGAGCCATTATATTCATAACAAGCACACTGCTACTGCATTCAGGTATTCTCATGAAGCAAGGATTAGCTTTACATAGTCTCCCCATTATTACTAACATCTTCTTGTGCTACCTACCCTTTACACCCTTGTTGTCACAAAAATAATGAGAATTTTTTTTTTTTTTTTTGTGAAAAATGACCAGATTTGGAAATTAATTAAATTTTATTAATTTTTTATTTTTTTAAACATTATTGTAATTCAAGATTTGTTTTTTGTAGGCATTATCCCATCCCTGCTCACAGTAAAATCTTACTTTTAACTTCATCTATTGTGCTGCTTTTCTGTGACCCACCACTCTTGGGGATTCTCAATGGGATTGGAAGAACAGAGGGCAGTCCCAGGTGCAAATCTCCTGAACCATATTTTTAAGGATATTCCTGTGACCAACATTTTAAAGGCACCTCACACTTTGGGAAAAGTTGAAGAAAAGGAGGAAGATTGTACGAGCAGAATGGAAATGTGCATGCAAGAAGACAACATGAAAAAATAGTCATTACATATATGCAAGAAGACAACATGAAAAAGTAGTCATTATCGGTACTTCATAGCATTATGGTCAAATTAGAGATATCTTCCGAAAACTTCGTTGTCCATTATAGTTCAGAGTGAAACACCCTTAAAAGAAAATAGATATAGAGTTATATAAAAATATCCAGCTTCAATTAAAACATTGTTCTTCCTTTATTCCAACATACTAACGTCAATCACCTCTAAAGCTCCTGCAGACTAGTTTCAAGCTACTTCTTTCGCAACAAACAATTGCCAGCACTTCTGTGAGGACGTTATTGGTTCCAATATGCCACTGAAAAATCCCAGAAGTCAATCTGCCTACTAGATTCAATGTGTCCAATGCTATGTCATTGATTGTGATGGAACTATTGGGTATTTTAATTCCAGTTCACATTTGTTCTGGTGCCATTTAGTGTAGCAAAGTTCGATCATTATTTTTATAAGGCTTTTCTTGTAGTTTTTTTTTTATTTGATGTTATTGCAATGTTCTTTTTCACATTCTAGTATGAATTTCCATGGATACAGTAATTCAATCAGGGTGTTATTACAATTTTGTTCTGCCATTTTCATTATCCATATTACTTCTGATGTTAAAATTTGTTGTGGAGATTTTAAGGTAGTTAATATTTTACAATTCTCTCAGTTGGGGTTGCATTATTAGCTTTGCAATACTGAATCAGGGAAGTGTTTTCTTCTTCCCTACACCAGGTTGTTATATGCTCATTAAGTCTTGTATTAAATCTTCATTTTTTATCAGTGACTGTTTCTGCAATGTTAATATTGTGGTTGTAACATTCTTTTTAAAATAGTACTTAATAGGAGGTAAGTATGCAAATTTTCCATATTATTGCTTTTTTTCTTTTTCAATTTTACTTTCAGAACGATGTATACTGGCTGTAATGTTGTTATATAAAGATTTGACTAATCCTTTATTATATCCAAACTCCTCTGCAGTATTTTCAATCCATTTAAGCTCTTTGATCTGTGATACTTTATTGGATGAGTGTGTAATGGCTCTTTTAATATAAAAGTGGAGCACTGCAGTCTTGTATTTCCAAGGGTGTGTAGAATCCTTTGGGATAATTGCCTGTACATATGACGGCTTCCGGTGAGTTATAGAATATTCAGTTTACCGGAAGCCGTGATATGTACATATGACGGCTTCTGGTGAGTTATAGAATATTCAGTTTACCGGAAGCCGTGATATGTACATATGACGGCTTCTGGTGAGTTATAGAATATTCAGTTTACCGGAAGCCGTGATATGTACATATGACGGCTTCTGGTGAGTTATAGAATATTCAGTTTACCGGAAGCCGTGATATGTACATATGACGGCTTCCAGTGAGTTATAGAATATTCAGTTTACCGGAAGCCGTGGTATGTACAGGCAATTATTCCAAAGGATTCTACACACCCTTGGAAATACAAGACTGCAGCATTCTGCTTTTATATTAAAAGAGCCATTACACACTCATCCAATAAAGTATCAGAGATCAAAGAGCTTAAATGGATTGAAAAGACTGCAGAGGAGTTTGGATATAATAAAGTATTAGTCAAATCTTTATATAACAACATTACAGCCAGTATACATCGTTCCAAAAATAAAATTGAAAAAGAAAAAAACATTATTATGGAAAATTTCCATACTTACCTCCTATTAGTACTATTTTAAAAAAGAATGTTACAACCACAATATTAACATTGCAGAAACAGTCATTGATAATGGAGGAATACTTACTACTAATAATAATAAATCAGTTTTAAATAAATCTGGCATTTATGTCATTCCAACAGTTAAAGATAATAACCAAAAAGACAAAGTATATATCGGAAGTACGCGTAGAAGATTTTTGACTAGATTAAATGAACATATTACGAATTGGACAAGAAGAGATGAAAAAACTTCATTAATACAACATTGTATCAGAAATCATGTAACTCCTGATTGGATTAACACGAAAATTATAACATCGCATAGATCACATGCCCAGATTCTGACATCCGAGGTTGTAGTCATTGAGAAAACCAAAAGATACAACTGTTACGTTAATAGTCCAGTAGAGCTTCAGTTTGCATGAAGGGTACCTTATTGAACAGGAGAAAAAACATTTCAAGAATAAAAACAACATATAACAGCTTACATCAAGTATTACCTAAAAATACAAGTGCATATTTCTACTCCTAAATGCTACTTATTTATTTTGTTTAACTACAGATGGCGACACCATAGATGTGCACAGTAAAACCCAAACCATGATGTGCAAATATATGCACGACAGGGCTAAACATGCATTCGGGTTGAGCAGCATACCTGAGTGAATGAGTGCGGTAATTACAACGTCCGTGCACCTACCACTGATGATAGCTATGAATATTAGAAGAAACTAGTTTGGTGCTTTGCAGTCGGGAGATTTATTTCTTTATGCTTTGCAATCAAGATGTTTTTTTCTTTTTCAAGACTTCGTTTTTTAAAATTTCGGCAAAGTTGTAATTCGTTTTCATGTTTCGTTGTTGTCGTGGTGTTTCACAGTCAAGATGATTTCCTCTTCAAGATTAGTTCGTTTTTTAAAAAATTCGGCAAGGTTTTAATTCAGTTTCATATTTCGTTGTTGTTAAAATAATTTTTTCCCTTCATTGTAAAAATTCATCTTGTTCAATTTTATCTGGTGCAGATTTTACAATATCATGAATTTAATTTTTAAAACTTCACTATTGAAAAAGTTCACATTCTTTGAATGAATCGGATAGTTATGGCAATGTCTTGTGAATAAACACATTACAGGCGTTCATAAGAAGCCCCGACAGCTACTATGAATATAGTAAGTACATATATAGTTCATTGTTTCTTGATAATAATTGCCGATATTATGCCCCATATGTATCTAACATCATTTAATAATCTCTCGATTGCCGAACTTGCATAATGTGTGAAACAGTAATGACGAATATTTAATGTCAATCAAGTTATATTATCATAGCCACGTAAAAAGTATGTTCATCGCAAATCAGCGAAATTTGAACAACGATATATCATAACATCTCATTGAGTGCTTTGGATTATTTGCGTGCTATTGCCTTCCAGATTTCAGTTTTGGACACCAGTGAATTTACATAGGTTTCATTCTGATGGAAATGTAATAAAATTTAGGAAAGTTTCATTGGTAGAAGTTCTATATGTGAATACCTGGAAAGTTTCACTAGTGGCTTCAGCTGTCCTATTGAAAAGGAGTTTTTCCGATTTTACTCTTGAAAGTGGAGATACAGTGCAAAACGTGAAAAACCCCTATGGGGTTTAGCTATGTAACTGAAGAACAGGGAAATGCCAGTATTATGTCGCCTGGTAAAACTATTGAAAGCAAATAAAAAAAAAATCTCTCTCAGGGTGATTTGGAAATATTGTGCGGGCAGTTAGACTAATGGAGCAGTGGTACTACAATCACTTTTTTTTTTTTTTAATAACATGCCAAAATAAAAGGGATTTTCATGTTAAGAGCATGTTTTCTCTGCAACCTTTTGAAAGTTCTGTGGCTTATTGTTTAACATTTACAAATGTTCAACACATTTATTCCAATGATGAGTAATGACTGAGCTCTTCAAGTTTTTTACAACATCTGTATCATTTTGTGTCCCTTGTTATTTAATAAATTTAACATCTTTGCATTTGTTCCATGTTCTTGAAATCGTTTTTTTTTTTTTTTCTTATTGCATTTAAGACACTGGTGTGCAGTATTTCGTCTTTTAAGTTAATATTTTTTCTTCTTAGTTACTAAGTGACACAAAGGAGCAGTCAGTGATGAAGGTTTTGCCAGATGTTCCTGTAATGAGAAGAAAAGCCTGCCGTTATGGCAGTTTGTGTAAAAGGAGCGATTGTATGTTTTATCATGAAACTAAAGGGTAAGTGATTTTGTAATTGCTCTTAATGGTTGTTATGCAAGACACTTAAATTTTTGTTATTTGTGATGTTCAAACATACTGAGTAAAATATATATGTGAAAATGTATCAACACTTGCAGTGATGATACAGTCAACCCTTCATTAACGGAGACCTCTGGCAGCTGTAATCTTCAAACAGTGACAAGTTTGGTTAGTACACAACAGCTGTGGTAGGATTAATATTACCAATAACCTCTGAACAGTGGAATCTCCTAACAGCTGTCAACTGACACCCCAGTCAGTCCAGAAGGATAACTAATGGGCACCCTGTTCCATAAGATTTTACTTAGCTCCTTCATTACTTTGGTGGTTGAATAGGATGCAGACAAACAATGTTGCTAAAGGAATTGTGCTTCAGTCATGATGGATTGCATCATGGCAAACACACTGGCATGCTTAAGCAAAAAGAAAAGATTTAACATTTAGTTCAGTGTATCCCATACTATTAAAGGAGCAATTCTTGTATATTTGTATCTATGTAAATTTTATTTTGAAAACTGCTCTAAGGATTTTAATGAAAGTGGGTTAACCTACCTTTTTCTGGCACTATAAATCGATTTAGCTTCATCTCAACTTTAAAAAAATTGGTTTAGTGGGTTAAATAACCACCCCGAGTTACCACGCTTTTAGTGTCATGGCGTCGTCCTATTAATGTTTCCCATGTTTAGAAATCTTATGACGTCACACTCTCGCGATTGAGATGTTGGCGCACGGTCACACCATCTGCCTCATTATGTCACACGTTGTGTGTGGATCCTATTAAAGTTTTATGACGTCACACTCTCGCGACCATCTGCCTCATTACGTCACGCATTGTGTGTGTATTATGCAGTGCTTCTATTTTCTTCTAGAACAAAAAGTGAGGTGTGCCAGCTGCTTGGAGTTGATGTGTAGTACAGTATAAGCAGCAGAATGCTGATTTCATGTGTTTTTCCCTTCAAAAGGTAAACTGTTGATACAGCATTTTTTAGTTACATTTTTGAATAGTCACTTGATGACGAGTGTATCCGCTGTGCTAAAATATGATTAGTTCATTTTTATTAATTACTATTAACAAAGTGTCACTTAGATGGTAAAACAATATAAAAAAAATATGGCAGGTTGACTCCCTACGAAACATGGACGTTTCAACTTTAATAAAAAGAATAAGAAGAATATGGCACTGTTGGAGCAAGAACAAGTGGAAGAAGTAAATATGGAACAGCTTGGACATTCAAGAACTGATGGTTTCTGATCACTTTCCAGTCTCGAAACACGACCTTCCATTGAAAGAAGATCAGCCTACAAAGAGACCATTCCGAGCAGCTAAGGCGAGGAGCATGGAAATAATGTCTGACATTATCATAACCCTTAATGAATCTAAATCGGAAGAAAACCTCAATCAAATGCGGTGAATAAATAGACAGCGAACCGCAGCTGAATCATCTGAAGAACGAAACCAGCGCTTGGAAGAACTACGAAGTCGTTCATCACAGCAAATTGCAACCGAAACCGCGGATGAAACAACTTGCGACAACGTGCAACTGAACGACTAGCCAACGAAACCAATGAATGACGTAACCAGCAGTTGGAAGGACAACGACGTAGTACATCACAGCGTATCGCAGGGGAAACCGCAGACGAACTTGTTAAGCGACTGGAAGACATGCGACAACGTGCAACTGAACGACTAGCCAACGAAACCAAAGAATGACGTGACCAGCGCTTGGAAGAACAACCCCGTGGTGATGCTAGACGCCGAAGAGCCTTGAAACAGAATCGATTGGCAATGTACAAGTGCGCTGTTAACGCCGATGTGACCTACCAAAGCTTGGGACCTTTCAACGCGGTGTGCATTCACTGCAGAGCTGTCCATTTCCCTGAAGAACGTGTATCCAATCAAATTAACCGCGACTCCTTTGGAGACTGCTGCTTGCATGGCCGAATTCAGCTAGAACCACCGCAATTTCCGAATGAATTGGTGCACCTCTTTTTACGACACCATCCGCTCGCCGAAAAATTCCATAAAAAGATCCAAATGTAATATTTGGAAACAGCATATCAGAATATAAATTTTTTTTGTGCCCTCATCCCTCCTTTAACCAAACGATGCTTGGTGTTCCTGATATTGACAATAATAGAAGCAAGCTCCAGCTCCTACTCACGTCTTGGTCCCACACAGAGAATGGTATGGGTGGGTGCTGATGCCTGAAATATTGGCAATTCATGGCAGTGTCTCTTAATTTAGTTCCTGTGGCAGGGTTCCCATTCAACCTGGAATTCTAAGAGAATTTGAAAATGATTCCAAAAATCAGGGAAAACAAAGGGAAAGTTTTTTTTTTTTTTTGTTAAAATCAAAGAAAACCTTGGGGAAATTGCCCCTCTTTTTTTTGTAAAAATCAAGAGATTCTTTATTTTGACATATTTTTTTTTTCAAATTTTAAACTTTTGTTTGCAATTACTGCATTCATAGAATTTGGTAGATTTTACTTTCAATTGCATTACATTTTTCCTTTATTCCCTAAAAAAGATGCAAAATTGAATTTTAAGAAATGCCTGTTATATTAAGTTTTTGTTCAGTTTCTGCTGAAAGTTTTTGTAATATGGAACAATTAGGCATAATATAATGGCTTGACACACTCCTGCTTGGAGAAACACATCAGAAGAGAAGCAACCAAACAATGGATCAAAGTCCTTTATCTGTTGGTTGTCTTGCAACATATTCCTCCGAACAGAAGCCATTCCACCATTAAGCTTAGCTGCCATTGTGTTGTAGAAAAACTGAAATTGATCAACCGACAGATTTTTCTTACATATGACTCATTTCCATGGAAATGTATGAACAAATTCTATGTGGGCAGTATTCGCAAAAGTTCATGGAATCATGGTACGGAAAATAATATGTACATTTAGTTGATATTAATGAAAAGATAAATTACTTAAGAATTTACAGATGTCTTCTTCGGTGAGAAAATGCATAAATGGAATGAAATGCAGCAATTCATTACAACCTGAGGGGTTACCACTCTGGAAACACATCCCAAATCACCTGGAGAACGTGGAAAAGTCGGGGAACTTTTTTATTACTTCTGAGTGGGAACCCTGCTGTTTTTTTTTGTTTTGTTTTTTTGTCGTCCTCGCAGCTGTCTAATTGTGCAATTACACCTCACTGTCTCCCAAATTGTTCTGTTTTATTCTTTTCTATGGGTATCTTTACCTTAATATCCTAACTTGCTGTTTCTAAGGATTGTTTAGGACCAGGGATCAGACACTGCCTTCCTAAAATCCTTGACACCACAATTTTTAAAGTTTTGCTAAAGCCTTCCAATTTCAGATAACAATTAGTGGAGATAACAAGAAAAACTATTTCATTTGAGCTGCTGTTGCTGGTTCAAAAATTCAGCTGCAAACAATTAGTTGTATTTAATGTTCTAAATCTGGACATTTTCACTTTTGAACTAAACTCAGGTTTCTTGTGTTGACATAATGTGGCCCTTGTTCTTATCTGCACATTGCTACAGTCACTAACTACATATGCCTTTGATTTCGCATTGACTATCAGGATTTTTTCAAACCAAACACAACTGACAAACTGTTTTATTTTAAGCCAAACCTCCGAACAATGGTCACTTTGTTTTTTGGTCCGCACAGTGACTTTTATTCAGAGGTTTTCATTGTACACTATTCAGCCTCCTTTTTATGCATGTGACTCTCCTCATAGACTTATAAGAAATTAAGAGTTGGCTCACCAGCAAAGTTTGATTCACAATGAAAATAAAAAAGAAAAAAATGTTTTTGTGTAAGAGAATTATAAAAAGAAATCTTACTTGATATTCCTTAAATTGATGCTTAATGCTCTGTCTTATGATTGGCAAAGCCAAAACTTAAACCTTATTGATATGAAATTTGTGGAAGAAATTAGATGGCAGCAACATCATTTGCCATTTTGGAGTAGGTGCATTTAGTTTGCTAGAAATGTGGACAAACTAACTTTCCAAGTCAGCCCAGTTGCAAACTTTTGAAATGAGACAGAGTAAGCCACTTAAACTTGCACATTTTGTGTGAGATTCATTGAATGGACTGAAATTTTTTTAATTTTGTTTGTGAATGGGTGAACCAGATGCAGTCTTAGCATGTTCAAGATAGCTGTGTGAAGCATGCCATGCTTGTAGCATATTAAGTAGATGTTTATGATAATTGGCCCATGTATATATAGTGTTCAGGTATGAGTAGGTAATGATTATACAGGACAAATGAAATAAATAGCCCTCACCAGCCCATTCACCAAACGTCATCTGAAGTTGGCAATTTCTTTTTTCACTTTCCATTGGAAATATAAAAACCAAGAAAACAGTGCTAAATAGTACAAAAAAATAGGTTATAGAATTCTTTGCAATTAAACAGCAAAATATTATGTTACAGATCCTGCTAAATAAAAAAAAAAAAAAAGCTACTTATTTTCAATTTTGAATTTATTACTACCTATAAAATTTCTGAACAAAGAATTATTGACAGGATAAACTTCAATATCGACCCAGGCATGTTGGAATGACCAATTTGCTGGAAGGAGTGTGAAATGAAGTCATGTGATATCATCGACGGTGTCATGAGAATAGACCTTTTTGTAGTGCTCAAGAGAAGTGAAGATCAAACGCAGGTTGACATGAGATTGGTCAGGCAGGAGCTTAAGAGAGAAGGGTCTTAACGTATGTCACTGATTAAGTCACTTTTTTCACATAATTGCTTTCCATCTTGTGCACAATGTAAACAAAGAAAAAAGTAACATTGGAATTACATTTTTCAAATACCAGATTGAATAAAAATTAAATATTGTTTTTGCTCGGATGCATTAAAATAGGTAATTGCCAATATTCTCACCAAAACTTTTATCCATCGCCATCCCCCCACTCCCCAAGCAGTTGGTATAGCCAAATTTTTGATAAATTTAAAACACTAAAATAGACGAAACCTTTTTTTAAAGCATTTTTAAAAATAATAAGATATTAATGATTAATTGTATCAATTATTTTTGTTGTATTTTAGTATTTAGTATCTTGTACATTTACTAAAATGTTTGACAACCTTGAAGGAGGTAAGAATTTTTCTTAGCCCCCCCCTAAAAGTGCTCATATGGGCGCCACTGCCTACTTCTGCATAGTAAAAAAAACTCGCGGACTATGTAGTCCAGCATTTTTTTTTTCAGGAAACCAAATGATAAAAATAATGAATCAGTTTCACCTTTTTAATATCAGAAAAAGCACAAATGTTTGTGCTTACATAACTCCCCTGAAAACATTCGCAAAAAGCTTGGGGCAGACAGCAAAATACACGGTTGTATCAGATTAATATGACCGCTCCTGGAATCACAGTGTACCCACCCATGTGTGTCAGAGTGCACATGACAAGGTTGACCACACAGAGATATAAGTGCCCGGCCAGGACAGATGAGCCATAGTGCACAATGGGCAGAGGTAGTGATTTTGATGGATGTTAAAAAAGAAATGATCGTCGGCTACTGTTCCAAGGGTGAAAGCATCTCAGAAACAGCAGACTTTGTTGGCTGTTTGCGAACAAGGGTGTACCAAGAATGGACCGCTGGCACACTGAGTACCTTCTGACATCATAACTGTGGAGCCCCAAAGGCCATCAACCTCAGAGGTGGCCTTCGTTGACTGGTAAAGGGCAATTGATGCACAACAGTGCACCAATTGACCACGCAAATGTACGTTGGGGCACCCAGGTACATGTCCCTGATAACAGTAGAGCAAACCCTGTTACGCATGGGTCTCCAGAGTCGACGCTGAATCAAGGCGCCCATGTTAACCTAGGTCCAGTGGCACCAATGCCTGCAGTTCACATGGGACTACCGTAATTGGACAGTGGAAGAGTGGAAATAGGTTGTCTTCTCTGACGAATCAAGGTTTCTACTCCACAGAAGTGATGGGCGGTGGCGGATACGGCGTCAGACACACGAGAACCAACATCTGGACATGCTTGTTGGTAGTAAAGTACAGGCCGGCGGGGGCAGTGTGCCTGTCTGGAGGATGTTTTCCTGGTATGACCTGGGACTGCCGGTACCACTGGATAGGTCCCTGAACGGCAATGGCTACCTGTCCATTCTCGCTGACCACATACATCCCTTCATGTTGGATGTTTACCCTGGTAGTGATGGTGTCTACCAACAGGATAATGTGCACTGCCACGTCGCCAATGGTGTGCGCGACTGGTTCCAGGAACATGACAGCAATGTCTCCGTTCTTCCTTGGCCAGTGAAATCACCTGACCTCAGTCCCATAGAGCACTTGTGGGACTATTTATATAGACAGGTTTGATGTGCCAACCTACAATCACATTATCTCTGGGACCTCCTTGCTCTCCTGCAGTCCGAATGGGCACATGTGCCTCAAGAAACCTTCCAGGGCCTCATTGCATCCATGCCATGCCGTCTCACCGCTGTCATCCATGCCAAGGGTGATTATTCCCATTATTAGGTAGGTGGTCATATTTTTTCTGATAAAACTGTCTAAGTGAAAGGTAAGTAGGAAAGGGAAATGCAATAAAATGTGCTTTGCTGCCCTGTGACCACTGTGTATATTGCAGAAAGTTGCATTGTGTGTGTGTGTGTGTGTGTGTGTGTGTGTGTGTGTCTCTCTCTCTCTCTCTCTCTCTCTCTCTCTCTCTCTCTCTCTCTCTCTCTCTCTCTCTCTCTCTCTCTCTCTCTCTCTCCTGTAAAAGGGTAACTGATAAAAAGAAGATGACAACAATAAAACCTGGTAGAAAGTTAGTAAAGAGGGTTTTAAAAGTTGCATACCTATGGGTGGCAGTGAGCTTCTTGCTAAGATATGTTATGGTTAAAAGTTAACTTACCCCATTTCTCCCTGCCTTACTGGATGAGAATTCTATACTATCATTAAAAGTATTGAGAGCAAAAGAAAAAAATTGCATAGATTTAAATCAAATTCATTTTATAGAAACTAGCTTTTGCCTGTAGCTTCGTTTGCGTGGAACTCGGAACATTTTATTTATTATTGGAACACGGTATCTCAGAATATATTATCATATATACAACGGCTATTCCATAAAACAGAGTAAAATCACACAAAATGAAGAAATATAGGTTCAGCAAAATATGTTATTCTTTCTTGAAGTATCTTCCCTCGGATGATATGCACGGTCCCATCGTTCAGTCCACTTTTCAAAGCATGCGGCGAAGGTATTTTGTCACTGCTTTATCAAACCCTGTACAGCTTGAATTACGTCAGCATCTGTGTTGAATGTTGCACCACGAAACTTCTTCATTGTTGGAAACAACCAGAAATCGCATGGGGGCGAGATCAGGACCGGCTGTGGCATGATTTCCATACTGCATTTCATAAGAAACGGTTGAACACAATAAGCCACATGTGGGTGGGCGTTATCATGGTGTAGGGTCCACTTGACCACCAGTTCCGGTCATGGAATCGATATGTGTCGTCGCAGACGCTTCAAGACTGAAATGTAATACTGAACATTGACGGTAATTTGTGTAGGAATGGATGCTGGTAGACTACACCTTTATGATCAAAGAAAATTTTCATCAGCTTCCCAGCTAATTTGGTGTGGTGGACTTTTTTTTGGAGGAGGCAAGCCTGTGTGTTTCCAGACACTCGTTGCACGCTTCATGAGGGGGTCGAAATAGTGAAGCCATGTTTCATCAGCAGTTATTACTGTGTTTAGAAAGTTTGGATCTTGTTTTCACTCATGACACACCAAACCTCTGGCTAACAATTGTTTTCTTGTCAGGTGATGAGGTACCCATCTGAAACACACATGATGCAGCAGTAATTTGTCGCGTAGAATGCGGAATGTCAACATTTTTGAAATATTAGTTGACGCCACAATGTCTTCACGTCATTCGTCGATCTTCTTGCAGGATTGCCCAAACAGTGTTAACAATACGCTCCGTAACAACACTTTCAGGTCGACCAGGCCTAGGAGCAAATTCAGCTGACAAACACTTTTATTATTAAGATTAACCTCCCTTGATCAAATTTGCTATTTTCTTTAGGTTTTGAGAGCATGGAAATGCAATTTTTACACATTTTGACCCCCCCCCTCCATTTCCAATTTCTGTGCCACAACACCTAGGGACCTAATTTTCATTTAATCTTTTTTTCTCAGATGGCTTAATAATGATTAGATTTGCTTGTTTTCTTCAATTTCAGAGAGCAAGACTGCAATTTTGACATTTTTGTTTGGTTTCAATTTCTCATTTCTGTGCCACAGCACTCGGGTAAAACTTGTATGCATTTTCTTTTTAATCTGTTTCTCAAAAACCTTTATTTTGATCATATTTACTAGTTTCTCTCAATTTTGGGATGTAGAAAGGCAATTTTTAGTCAACTTTTGGTATTTTTGGGAGCTCATGGATGCAGTTTTTCTTTAATAGCATAATCTCAGATTGACCATTTTCTTTTATTAACTGAAAGAGATAGTCATGTGAGTATCAAGAACCATGCATAATTGCTGCTGTCTATACATGATAACACTTGAATATGTTAAACACACAAGTTGAAAATGTAATATAATGACACAAGCTAAAAAACACTCATGAGAGCTTTTGGACACTGCTGCAGGTTCATCCTCAGATGAAAGAACAGGGAAGAACACAGCAAGCCAATAAATACAGTGGTCTATGACAGGAAAAGATGCGTATAGACCATTACGTCATTGCGTAATCAATGTTTTGAGTTAGAGTTCCAAAAAATTAATTATGTAGACACATGTGAAAAGTCACTATTTAACTTAGGTATAATAGAAGTCCAAAGCTGCGGGATATTACAAGGAAGGTCGTTGTCACAACAATATTGCCCAAGACTAAAAACGTGTAAGCTCTGTTAGATGTAATAGATTTCTTACCTGTTTTATTTTTTGCCTGGGTTTGGTGTATACAGTGTGCCTTTGAAAGCAGTTAACCATCATGACCAAGATCAAGTGTACATCAGTTCCATGCAACATTCGCTTGCCACCAGACTGAGGGAATATAAATACAACATTCGAACAGATTCCACGGCAACCACCCTATCGCATTTGGTCTGTAGCGGCACCCATCACCCGTGCGGTTTGACAATCCCAGGTAAGAAAAAACTATTCTATTACGTCTAACAGAGAGCTTACACATTTTTAGTCTTGGACAATATTGTTGTAACGATGACCTTCTTTGTAATATGCCTTTGACTTTATCTAAGTTAAATAGTGACTTTTCACACATGTCTACATAATTAACTATTTGGAACTCTAACTCAAAACCTTGATTAAATAATGATGTAATGAAATTGCACATCTTTTCCTACCATAAACCACTGTATTTATTGACTTGCTGTGTTCTGCTCTGTTCTTTCATCTGAGGATGAACCTGCAGCAGTGTCCAAAAGATCTTGTGAGTGTTTTCTAGCTTGTGTCATCATAATAAAATTTTAAATTGTGGTGTTTTTAACATGTACAAGTATTGTCATGTATAGACAGCAGCAATTATGCTAGTTCATTTTCTTTCAGTTTTTGAAGCATTGAAGTTTTTTTTTGTTTTGTTTTTTTCAGATTGCAGGTTTTTTTTTTTTTTTTTTTTGTTGTTTTTTGTTTTTGTCCATACCCCATTTTTGTACCTTACACTGTGAGGAGAATTACTGCCTCCCCATGATGTCAAAAATTTGTATCATGAGATCTGCTATTCCAATAAATAACCCATTTTTGGTACATTTGACCCCCCTCCCTTCAGATGGGCTTTTTTTTTTTAATTGTGTGCTGCTAATCTCCACTACTGGAATTCATAATGGGTGCACTCTTTGTTTTTTCAGTTTGCCCTTGCTTAGCTGGGAACAACTGTGTGTTGGTTTCCTTTATTTCTAAAGCTTTCCCCCACCTAATATTCATACATGGGATTCTTCCCCGAATTTGCGGAATTCCGTTTTTTTTTTGGGGGGGGGGCATCATTTTGGTCATCCTCAAGGTCATTGCAAAAATAAGAAATTTTACAGAATTTTTATTTTTGGGGGGGGGGGGTTGTCGTTCTGTAGAAAAATCCTTGAAAAAGCGGAATTGCGCGATTCCGCTTTTTTTGTGGAGGAAAAGAAAAGTGTTGTTTTTGGAACAGGCGCTGGGGGGGGGCAAGAAAAATGTTGGAGGGTGGAATCGGGAGCTCAATTCGTTTACTGCTGTCAACAATGGATGGATGTCACTTACGCATCGCAGCGCGAAGTTTGAAGCTCCGCTTACTTCTTCCTTTAGGGAAACTGCCACAGCCAACGAGAACAGCCTTTCCGTGGCTTGCGGGGAACCGCTACTCTATCGTCGTGATGTCATCGCCGGATGCCAAGAACTCTCACTCTTGTAATTTGCAATGTACGCAAATGCTTTCCCGCTTTTCTGAGATCGTTCGCTAACGAAAATTTATGGATATTCAGATTTTCGCTGTTTTTAAGAAAGTTTCACTGGTTTTGTAATTAATCAATGTAAAAGCCTCTTAACAAAGTTCGTAACACAGCTCTTTGTTTCTTTTTTTTTTTTTTTTCCAGAGGAGGAGGAATTTGTTTTGCTTGTTTGAAAGAGTGCAAAAAAAAAAAAAAAAAGCACAGCATCGAGATTGCATAGGCTCGGCGTGGCGTGCTTCTTTCGCCGTGACCTGGGATTACATCAGCCTGGCGTGCTTCTTTAGCCGTGGCCCAGGATTATGTTGGCTTGAAACCTCTGAATAAAGTTCGTGATGCAGCTCTTTGTCTCTTTTCTTAAATTCTTTCTTTTTCTTTTTTTTTCCCCCCCCCGAAGAGAAGGAATTTCTTTTGCTTGTTTGAAAGCTAAGTGGAAAGAAAGCACTGTGTAGGGCCGGGATTACGTAGGCCCGGAGTGCTTCTTCCGCCGTGACCTAGGATTGCGTTGACCCAGACGTGCTTCTTTCACTGTGGCCCGGGTGTGCTTCTTTCGCTGTGGTCAGGGATTGTGTCGGCCTGATGCCTCTGAACCAAGTTCGTGACGTACATCTTTGTTTCTTTTCTTTTTTCTTTTGTAAGGAGGAGGTATGTGTTTTGCTTGTTTGAAAACTTATTGGAAAGAAAGCACTGCGCAGGGACAGTATAACGGCAGCCCAAAACCTCTGAACTAAGTGTGTGACACAACTTTTTTTTTTTTTCTGAGAAAGAATGTGTTTTGCTTGTTTGAAAGCTGAGTGGAAAGAAAGCACCGCTTCTGTCCAGTATTACGTCGGCCCAAAGCCTCTGAACATAGTTTGTGACGCAGTTTTCGGTTTCCTTTCTTTTTTCTTTTTTTTTCTTTTTCTTTCTTTCTGAGGAGGAGGAATATGTTTTGCTTATTTGAAAGCTAAATGGAAAGAATGTGTCGTGAGAGGCTCAAAAACATGGTTAGAAACAAGAATTCGACAGGGAAAATATCCCCATTTGCTTGACATTGATGGAGATTCATTTCACAATATTCACAAAGCAAGCAAAAAGTTTTGCAAACCATTTGAAGGTTATATTGAGAAATACTTTACTGACATCTTCAATGACTTTAAATGGTCTGCAGATCAACGTGAAGCCCTTGCTGAAATTCACTGAAATTAAGAACATGGTCCAACATATGTGGTTGTCATTCTATCATGTGGCATTAAACAGTTTATGCATTCATGATGCCCTTTTGCTCCTGTATTATGGATTAGTGCAGTCTAATGAAGGACCAATACACATGAATGTCATAAACAAAATATGTAAAGAAAAAAATATTAGTAAAGAAGTAAAGTTAAAATTCTAGGAGCTTTGGGAGAAATTACGGGACAAAAATAACAGAAGATGGAAGAAAGCAGAAATTTAAAATTGTTGCAAAATTATTTGAAAGCTCAAAGAAAACTTGCTTATATTAAATTTTTATGTTGCATCTCTACCTCTTTTGAAAAAAATACGTGTGCTTATTTCAAACAAAGGAGCCATTAATTCCGTAAGGTTTTGGATGAGCAGAAGCAACTATTCTTGGATTTCTTAGCTTGTTTCTTAAAACAAAAGATTCTGAAAGGCAAACCTGTGAAAGATTTGATGAACATTCATGTTGGCTTACTATCAAACAGGCTGGAAAGCAAGAGCATGTTTCTTGGATCAGGAACAGACTCCATTATTTGGAAAGCAAATCAAATGACATTGTGGTGAAAAAATTTTTAAGCCAGGCTGCTGAAGCTTATATTTAGTGTGCAAAATACATGCAAAAGATGTAGTGATCTTTTAATGTACATATCAGCTATTGATCCTTCTGCAAGGGGACATAATATAACTTTAAAAAAACAAAAAACTTCCACAGTTCCTTACAAATATATTGAATTCAGAGGAAATGGAAAGCTATGCTCTGGAAATTCACCAGTATCAGGTTGATTAACAACTTCCATCTCCTGTTGATAAAGTTGTAAACTTTGTAAAAATTGATGCATGGTGGGCAAAGGTATTTAACCTCTCTAAGTACACTATGTTATCTAAAATAGTAAACGCCTTGATATCATGCTTTCATGGTCCACAGGTTGAAAGTTCTTTCAGCATGATGGATGAAATTATAGATATAAAATCAAGAAGAATGAACATTGAAACCTATTCAGCTATACAGACTGTGAAATATGAACTTTAAAGCACAGGGTAAGTCTGCAGTTAATTTCTTCAGTAAATTTTTTCTTTTGCAAGAAGCAGTTGATGCCAACCTCTGCCCAAATCTTAGGACATCAAAAAAAGGTTACACCAAAGAAATTGAGAGGAAAAGAAAAAGGAATTATCAGCAAAAAGAAAAAGTTAGCAATGGATGCTGTTCAGCTGCAGAGTCAATGTAAAATAAGTATGGCTGTGCACCTTGCTGAGAAGAAATCCAGGCTTGCTCACAAGAGGAAACTCGAACTGATGTGTAAGCAAGTACAACAAAAAAGGGCAAAATATCTTTGAAGCAACCTGTTTAAAAACCATAGCACTTCTAGCCCTTTTTTTTTTTTTACATTTGTACATATTCAAATATATATTACAATACATATTCCAATTATCATTTAATAAGAATCTGTGAATTTAACTTATTACCACACACAATTATGACTCTTGGGACACATTTCATTTCTGAAAATTTTGATTCATTAGAGTGCTACTAAGCCAACAAGACTGACTTATCTCTTGTACTACGGTGTATGACCAAAACTAATCTGTGGATATATGTTTCTAATTCTTACAGTTTTAATTGCTTGACTAAATGCACAAACTTTCCTAGACAAATACTTTTCACCTCATGATTTAGCTAGTAAAAATTCACACGTAAGTTTTAAATCTGATTTTCAAACATATTTCATTTTATTTTGCTCTAAATTCCCTACTTTTCTATTGTGAATATAATAATGTGCTTCACTTTGATATTTACTTACATAGTTTACAGAAAATAATTCCATATGGCTTGTGCAATCTTAAATATTGTATATGCTGTATTTGAATTTGCTCACACCGCACATTTCGCTTGTCCAAATTTTCCACCCAGTTAAAAAGTTCAGTTTTTTTGTCATCGGCTGATCTCATGTATGAATATCTTGATAATCCACAAAATCTCTCAAACAATAAACCAAATGATCTACCATCTTTCAGTTTTTCAGCATCATAAAATCATTTAACTTAAAAGTAGCAATTTTACTAAGTCTTTTTTTATGCTGAAATGGTATACAGAAAACTCAGTCATAGATTCATGTCCCCGTCTCCTACTCAAAATGGCTTTATCTCAGTTACATTTGCTGATTACAGTATTGAAGTTTGGAAGTGAAATCTTAACACATTTTTGAGGTTTTCCCATTTCAGCTCTGACCTGGCACCCAGGGGCTAGCAGATTTGGTTTTACTGTTATTTATGTTGTGCCTCCATATTACTTCACCTCAGTTAGGTTGCTGTTTTGTTTCAGTTTTGATTCTCAGTAGTGAAATTTTCCTACATTTTTATTTTCCCTTATTTTCATGGACACTCATCTAAATTCTTGTTTTCACCTAAATTGTTTCATTTTGATGAGATTTACTATTTTTCTTCAGTTTGGAACCTCAACGGGGAATTTTCATGCATTTTTATACATTTTGTTGTTTTTATGGTTCATAAGGCAGCACTGTGAACTCACACTACCCCCCCCCTTTCCTTCATACTTTCTTGTCAGATTAACTGGATGAAGTTTTTTTTTTTTTTTTTGTACAACCATTATCCTTTTAGTTAATTTCATTTTATATTTTTATAGAATTTAATGATAACTGAACTTTCATCCCTATTTTCCCAAATTCATGTATGTCAGAATTACTTCCTAAACTCACAAAGTGGGACACCAAAAAGAAAACCTAGTGTACATATATTTTCCCAGCATGCATATTTTTTTTTCTCAGTATAATATTGCATATGAAATACTATGTTTGTAATGTACTTGGAAAAAAATTATAAAACCCTTGAAAAATTGTTGAATTGGCTTGGATGTTATATGCTAGATTTTGTACGAACCCATGTTGTGGTATAAATGCAACTTCTGAACATTTTAAATGGATACCATTGATCTACCCATTCACTGGGAAAATAAAACATGGGGCCTTTAACAGCTAACCATTCCAGATCAAGGCTAGGTGCCATTCTTGTTATTATGTCACAGGTAAAAATAAGTGGTGCTCTGCAGAGAAGTATAGCAGTTCATTTAGCTTATTAATATTCTGAACATATATTCCTTAGATTTCTGGAGAAATTCTTTAAAGTCAAGACAAAAATTTTGTATTTCAGCAAGTTTCAGTTGGAATATATATATATACATTTAAGTTCCTTTGCAAAAATAACTTAAAAGTCAACAATACTTCTTCCTGACCATTTGGTGTAGCAAAGTTAACCAGTTTACATACAACGCAGACAGATAAGTCAGAACATTTACTTATAGATTAACATTCTCTTGCACTGGTCTTTCTTTTTTTTTTTTTTTTTTTAATTCTCATTCTAATTCCCTTCGTAATAAATTTGCATTTCCGAATTGTTTGGTGTTTAGGTCACAAAAGCAAGTTTCATTTGAACTACTATACATTTGAAAAAAAAATTGTGGTAGTGATGTGCTTTATTAAATGAATGCATTTTTGCCTTTGTGCTTAGTTTACTGCTTTGTTCTCTTTTCATTGCATGTAAAGAAATCCAACTGTTAGATTAATTTGATTGGGATGTGCTTCTCTTCTGAATACTTTTTTTTTTTTTTTTTTTTTTTTTGGATCCAAGGCAGATAGGTTCCTGAACTTTTAACATTTTTGAAAACTTGGATTTTTGTAATAAACAGGTTGTGTGAATCATTTAAAACTTGCTTTGTTCTGCTTACTAATTGTGTGCGTGTGTGGTGTGAATCATTTAAAGCTTGCTTTGTCTTGCATACTAATTGTGTGTGTGTGTTTACGTATCATGCCAAGTTTGACATAAGTTAGTTTGAATGTTATTTCATTACATGGTATGCATTTGTCTTGCAGTTCAGCAGGTAATAAAGGTGTTTCCAGTGGTACAGTATCATGGGTTCCTCTGAGGTTTAAGACAAAATTAGTTGGTGGTGAAATTATTGTTGAAGATGGTGGGTCCAACTTTGATAATGTAAGATTCCTTTTAGATTTTCTTCTGTGTTTATTTAGGTTATTGTTTCCACAATACCATATATTCATACAGCATTGCAAATGTCAAAATGTCACTTAGCTGCTTAATTATTAATGTGCTATTTAGACATAATCTACATTTTGAGGTTACTCACCTTAATCCCAAATACCATTTAGGAGGTTTTCATCTCTTGCACACATTTCCAACATGTAATTTTCATTAGTTACATCGTAGTTCAAGGCCCAAAAAACACACGTCTTTTTCAACTCCTGCAAACCTTGGGGTTTTTTTGGGTTTTTTTCCCCCAATAACTAAATGCCGATTCAAAATAATCACCTACAATTACACATAATTCAACTCCCTAAAACTCTTAATATCTAATTAAAAACTTCAATAAAAAAACAACTATATCACACATTTCCTAAAACGTCAAAGTTAAAACTGTAACCCATAATTATTTACACCGCACATCAGTAATTAATTGAAACAAACCAAACCTGTCGCAACCATTATCCTCAATAATATTGGACCTCTCCCCTCTCAGCAATAAGTGTACTATCCTATCACTTTCAGCTTCTGCCCAGGCCATTCTCAAGGAGTGGATGCAGCAGATGAACCTCCGTCACCGCCTTCGAACATAACAAATGTGGATGAATGGTGATGAGATGAAGCCGTGCAAGAACTAGAACATTCGGTACGTTTGAGGGCTGTGACAGAGGTTCCTCTGTTGCGTCCACTCCTTGAGAATGGCCTGGGCAGAGGCTTGAAAGTGCTAGGATAGTACGCTTACTGCTGAGTGGGGAGATGTTCGATATTATTGAGGATAATGGTTGTGTCAGGTTTGGTTTGTTTCAATTAATTACCGGTGTGCTGTTGTAAATAATTATGGGTTACAATTTTAACTTTGACGTTTTAGGAAAAGTGTAATATAGTTTTTTTTTTTAATTGAAGTTTTTAATTAGACATTAATGTTTTAGGGAGTTGAATTATTTGTGATTGTAGTTCATTATTTTGAATTGGCATTTAGTTATTGGGGGGCAACAACAAAAAAAAACCCCAAAAAAAGTTTGCGTGAGTTGAAAAAGACGTCTGTTTTTGGGCCTTTAACCAACCACAATGTGACTAAGGAAAATTACGTGTTGGAAATGTTTGCAAGAGATGGAAACCTCCTAAATGATATTTGGGATAAAGGTGAGTAACCTCAAAATGTAGGTTTCCACAGTACATTCAGCTCTCAAATTTGGTAGTCAGAGTATCCACATTCTATAAAATTAATCTCTTAGTAATAAAAATACATTTAAAACATTTAAGCAACTGTAAAGAATTTAGACATGCATAAATGTAATAACAGCTTTTGAATCTGACCACCACATTTATGATGCTTAAAGTTTAAAATCAGTAGTCATTACTAGAGCTAGAATTGTTTGTTTTTGCATATCACCTTTTTTTTTTTTTTTTTTTTTTTTGGGCATTACTAAAACATTCCAATGTATGCAAATATGTTTAATACAAAACTAAGCTGATTTAAGTACCTACGTATATATATATATACACACAGTGGTGGAAATTGGAATTATTTACTGCCGGAACCTGATGTACAAGTGAATGCCTTACAAATTTAATATCCACAAACCCATCAGCAGTAGATATAAAACTATATAAAGAAATTTCATGATTAAACTTTAAAATGAAATACTCACATTTAGCTGAAGTCAGAGCTGTTTCCTTTGTTCAGAAGTACATTTTTTATTAAAAAGACCATTCAAATACTGGTGCAATTAAAAGTGTCTGCTAATAATAAACATTGGAGAGAAAACAGTCAGCTCGTATTTAAGCGGAGATGTGCAATTGTCTTCCGTGATAAAATAAAGAAACTCCGCTCTGTCTGAAATATCCATTTATTTTAACTGAAATGTCTGTTATAACTTGAATTGAAAACATAAAAATTATCTCCTAAAATAATTTCCAAAGTCTTTCGACCGTCTGGCGGACTGTGGAGCAGGTCCGCCAGACAATTGGCGATTAGCTCCTGTTTTGAATTTCGCTCTTACCAAACACCCTATTAGAGCTTTATTTGAGACAAAGGAACATTTTTAATTTTGAAACAACTAATAATTCATACAAGATGGTGGCATTAATTGAAATGTATAATACATTGCGAAATGTTTTATTCAAATTATTTGCTCCCCTTCCTTTTGGTGTCATGTGGCTCTCGAAGCGTGAGGTTTCACTTCTGGAATGGGGTTCCACTGCATTCACTGTATATATACACATATATACCACTGTATATATATATATATATATATAACATTTTGCATTTCTTATGATTTTTGCTCGATATGGCACTTTTTTTAGGCCTTTTGCTTATTTTAAGGCAATTTTTTTGTTATTTTTGAGTAGTTATTTTGTGTATTTGAGTATTTTCAGTAAAAAGAGCATTTTTGGATAAATTTTCCTTGAACAAAGAAGACCAACTCATTTTAATTGAGGCCACTCAGTTAAGTGGCCTCAATTAAAGTTGTGTAGAGACTACTTTTTGATCCTGAAATTACAGGTAAATTTTCCTATATAAAGTTGAATTTTGGATTTCTGCCTGGTGTCATTACTTCTTTGGAGAAGGAAGCAATGCTATTAGTACATCAGACAGATTTGATGAAGAAAGTTGGAAATAACCTAGAAAAGAAAATTGAGCAATTTGCTGGAAAAGTAGGAAAAGCTGTGCAAAAGAAAATTCAGCATTTTTTCTTTCTTTTTTTTTTTTTTTAAATGTAGGACATGGATTGCTGTGCTTAATTGCAAATGTGCTATCAGGGAGAAACTGTTTCCTTTGGAAAATTTGAACAGACTGACATAGTTTATTTCAAGTATGCTCCTGTGGTGTTAGAAGAATTGGAAAGGAACTTTTCAATGTTTAAAGCTTTGTTGGCAGATATTAGAAAATCATTCTCTTTTAAAAATCTGCTAATGTTTTTTATTGTGCATTGCAATTCTGGACTGATGAAAGAAAAACTTTGTTTACCTTAGCAAACTAAAAACATTCAAATATTTTTTTTTCTTAGCAAAATTCAAACTTCCAGTTTGGCACAGGATATGTCTGAAAATGTAAATTGCATTTTTTGTCTTTTTCTTGTTTTCTTTTATAAAGCATGTTTTATATCATAAAAAAAAAAAAACTCATTTTGGCACAGAAACTGTAAAAAGTTAAATTGCATTTTTAAGTGTGGTTTTTTTTTTGTTTTGTTTTTCACTCTTACGGGCATGTTTTTGGGCAATAAATTTTTAGTTTGGCTTGGAAACTGTAAAACAATTAAATAGTATTTCTTGTTTATTCCTTTTTTGTTTTATAGGTCTATTTCATTTATAAGTTTTTATAGGTATATTTTTTTATAGTTTGGTTGGTAAAATAAAGAATTTCATGAAAGAAATACGGGATTACGCCATATAATACAAATTTTGAAGATGACAATCCGATTTTTGGCGTAAATATGACAAGGATGGTAAGTCAGATAATATCTGAAAACTTGAAAATTTTCATCGTCCTGGAGCGGGACTCGAACCCGCGTCTCCCAGAAAACGCCTAGGTATAAATTCAAATTGATCGAAAACTTGAAACTTGGTCGTTCTGGGTGGTGTAGTGGTTAGCATACCTAGGCGTTTTCTGGGAGACGCGGGTTCGAGTCCCGCTCCAGGACGATGAAAATTTTCAAGTTTTCAGATATTATCTGACTTACCATCCTTGTCATATTTACGCCAAAAATCGGATTGTCATCTTCAAAATTTAAAGAATTTCACTTAACACAGCAACAGTCAACAGATTAAATTGTATTTTTTTGATTATTTTTGTTTTGTTTTATGCACCTGTTCTTTTTTTTATTAGTTTTGCAAGGAAGTAAAAAATAAACAAATCCACATTTCTTAGGTAATGTTTTTTTCTATAGAGCATTTTTTCTAGTTTTTTGGGTCATAAATACATTTTATAGGGCATTTTCTAGCAATATTTAGGTCATTTTAAAATCTTAGCCCTAATCATTACATTTTATAGCCACTTTTGAAAATTTGTGAAATTTCAGAAACAGATGCATGACTTCAGGACACAAGTGATAGCAGGGAGAATATTGGAGTTTTATTAAATTACACAACATATCTACATATTTGCTAACTCAGGTACTCAAATTCTTGTTTACATGTGATAACTTTTTTTGTTAGTTTCCCAGAAAAGTTCTATGTAGCTTTGGTGATCAGAGAAAGGGGTTTCATCTAATAATATGAATCAGATACGTAACTTATATAACTAATTTTATGTTCTGTATTAAAAAGGAACTTATCTAAAAATTACAGAAACATAAGATATTGATAATACTGTCATCTACTTAATGCAAAAATCCACGGATTCAGAAATCTTTCTGTATTAGGCTTTCCGCTTGTATGCGAATTAATCCCCCCCCCTCCTCTGCATCATAGTACTTTGATGCTACTCCTGATTCGTGAACTAACACCAGAATTTTTACATGTTCTGGACACACAGTACAGCAGTGGTTTTGATGCTTGGCCATCTTATCTGGTCCTAGAGTAGTTAGTAATTCTTTCCCGTAAAAAGAAAAAAAAATTCAGGAAAAGAGGTAAAAGAAAAAGAAAAAAAGTATTGGAGTGGAGTAGATTGGCCAGTGATTGGAAAAACTGGGAAAAGTCTGCGAATCTTGCAAATGTTTAAACCTGTGGAACTGGAAATGATTGCTTTAACAGTGATGAGAATGTTCCTCTACTTTCAGTTCCCTTATTTTTTTTTCTCCTCTCTCTGATTCTTATTTTCGTATTTTTCTAATCATGGTCTTAGTCTTTATATCTTTGATAATAGTGAAAGACTTCATATTTTCCTAGAATTTTTCCTAATGAGATGCATGTTTTCCGATTTCTAACAGTGTTTTCTTCAAAAGTAATCTGTAAAGACCAAGAATGTTTGCCCCCCTTTTCCCTGGGCGAAATTAAATTTTGAAATTGATATTCAATCTGTCCGTGGTGGGAACTGTGCCATTTCTGTGTTCTGTAAAACTGTTTCGTTGTATTGAAGAATGTAATACCATTTTTTTTTTTTTTGAAGGATTAACAACCACTGTGAGCAACTCAATGGGCTATAAGCAGTCGCCCGTCCCTAATTTAGGATCACTGGTTCCAGAGAAGGGAGAGAGCCAGTGCCGTAAGACAAACACAACATCCATGCCTGACCGGGATTCGAACCCGGACCCCTTACGGACGAATGATCATAGGCCAGCGCCTTAGACCACTGCGCCACCGGGGCGGCATACCAATTTTCTCCATTTAATTTTGCTTAAAATGTGTGCTTTTCCATTTCTTTGTAAGCCATTGCTGCTCACTGTGCAGTGAAAAATGACTTTTATGGAAAGCAAAAGATGGCAGCAAAGAGTTGAAGTTCTAATTTTGAATTTTTTTTTTTTATTTTTAAGGGAAAATTTTTGCTTTTTCTGTTTTTTGATATAGTGAGAAATACTTAAGCAGTGGAAAACTATGCATTTTTAAGAAAATTTTGGCTTAAAAAATGATAATGCCACTCCTTACTCTGCTGAAAGCAACTATGGGTCATGGAAATGCTACAGTTTCTAGCAAGAACAAAGTAACTGCTCTCAGTTTGAATTCGGACATAATAATAAAACAACAGAACTGTTTTCTCCATTGTTAGTTATAAAAAGAAAGTATTGTAAGGAATAAGAAAAAGCACATTTTATTGGAAAATTAAAAAAAACATGTAGTTACTTTTTTGCACTGTTACCATTTTTTATAGTGTTCCATGATTTTTTTTTTTTTTTTTTTTTTGTTTGGGGTTTAAAGACTATTGTGTTTACTGCTGGATTCCTGTTGGAACATACATCGTTTTTGAGAAAAATTGGAAATAAGAATGTTGACACCACTTAAGTGTTTCCCACAGGAAGTCCACGATTTGTGGACAATATTTTAAGCAAAAATTCACTTTTCTATAAATTTACACTGTTATTTTGTTACCTTCACAATTTGTTCTTTACAAAGTGTGTAATACAATTTTATTCATTACTACTGAAAAGAAGCTAAAACCTACGGATTTTTCTTGTGTTTACTACTAAAAGTTGCCCCCTAAGGTTTGTAGTCTCTGCTATTAATTTGAGTGCATAATATGTTCCCTAGTTTTAGTTTTAAATTTTGTATTGAATTATTAAACAATATCTAAGAAATAATACACTGATTTTGAATGTTACAATTCTATATGTGTAGTTTTTGTTTAAATCAATTGTGGGTTTCTCCTGGTATCTTTTGGGGATATTATGCTGGTGCCTGAAAATTTTGGAATTTTGTCCACCCCTGGATCAAACTAAATAGAAGAAATATCGTGGTATCAGACCGCTGAGTGTTCCAGGGAAAGTGCTTGGAAAAGCCATTGTCAGTAAAGTACATCATACAAGGCCTTACATCAGAAGAAGTGTGAGATATGCAGAGTGATTTTATGCCTGGTAAGAACTGCACTAATCAAAGTTTTGCATTGCGTATAATGGTTGAAAAGTATCTGCCTGCTGGTAAGAAATTTTTGCAGCCTTGATAGATTTAAAGAAAGCTTAAGACCAAGTAAGACCTTCTGTGGAAGGTCTTAAATAATTGTGGTTTAAATAGGGATCTGCTTAGTAGTGTGAAAGCTATGTGTGCTGGCAGTTAGAGGACATGTGTGAGTGAATGGTGTTTTATTGAAATAGTTTTCTATTGGTGCAGGAGCCAGACAAGGTTGTGTGATGTCACCATGGCTCTTCAATGTATTTATCGATGCGTGCGTGCAGGATGTCAAGATAGGCAATGTTGTATTATGTAGTTCGAAAGAAAACTTTGAAACACAAATACGTGGTAAGCAGAGTAGCAGAATGTAGACATACATGTGTACGCTGTACACAGATAGTTTCCAAATTATTAGCAGTTTTTGCTTGTAGATTAACAAAAAATAAAATGTTATTTACAGCAATTAAAACACTTTCTCAATATATTAATCTTTACTCAGATTGATATATTTAATTCTATTTTAACTTGAACTTTCAATTTTTTTTTCACATGTTTTGAGTTATTTTGCTTTTACAGACATTTCTGGCCTCTAGATTTTATCAAGGCCTGTTCTCAATGTATAGGAACTGTATCAAAAGTTTTGCTTACACAAAAATAATTTAAATTTTATTGCCAGGTTCCTCTTAAAGTTGCCAATTATTAAATTAAAAACTTTTTCTTATGTATTTTGTAAGTCTGTTTTTTTTTAATAAAGTTGTTGAAAATGCTATTTATAAATTTTGAAGGCTCATTAATGGAACTGTTTTTCTGGATATAAAAACTTTAATTAGTCTCGTTTTTATGAGGTTTGCAGTCCAATTTTTTAATATTTTGCCATAAAGGTCCATTTCACACACATTGCTGCATGTTCAATTGTAATGTACTTATTATGTCCTCACTGGAATCTGTAATTTTCTAATAATTATTTATTTTATTGATTTTTTCTTTATCCTATTGTTATCGTGTGATTTGCAGCAAGTTTTCTGTTTCAGTGGTTGTGTACGCAGATACATTTTATTTTTATACAACTCTGGCGGTAAGTACAATTGCATATAGTGACATAGCAATATGTTCACTGAAACTACTGTTTCTCATGTTATTTATGTTTAGATAGAAGAGGAGTATCTCAACATAATGTGCTACAGTTAAGAAAGGATGTCAGTGTTGACCAATTAGTTCGAAAAGAACATTCGTAGTTCATTAAAAACATTCATTTATCGCATCAGATTAGTTCGAAAAGAACGTAAATGTTCTTTTCGAACTAATCTGATTTCCAGCAAAAGAACATAAATGTTCTTTTCGAACTAATCTGATGTCCGGCAAAATAACATAAATGTTCTTTTTGAACTAATTGGTCAACACTGGCATTCTTTTTTTTTCATTGTAGCACATTATTTCAATTTACTTCCGATATTGGAGGTTATATTATTTAACGTGTATTAATGCATTTGCATTTTTGAACTTCACTTTCACTTTTAGTTGGTAAAGTTCGATGTTCATCGAACTTTACCAACTAAAAGTGAAGTTCAAAAATGCAAATGCATTAATGCACGTTAAATAATATAACCTCCAATATCGGAAGTAAATTGAAACTTTGAAGCACACGAATTATTCTTTCAAGTGGTAAATCAAAGGCAGATTAGGCCTCACGATGCACTATCGCAATCTCTTTTCGAACCGTGAATTAACAACAATCACCAAATTCAAACGTCTTAAAATCAAATGTATGAAATTTGAAGTTCAAGAACGTTTTCTTGTAACTTGCAGAGATTTTGGATTTATCCCCAAATTTTTGAGACTTAAGAACAAGCCAACAAGTAAGAAGGATTATTACATCCTGCTTCGATGTCAACAAAAACGACTT
Source organism: Macrothele yani (assembly GCA_039090855.1). Classification (NCBI taxonomy): domain Eukaryota; kingdom Metazoa; phylum Arthropoda; class Arachnida; order Araneae; family Macrothelidae; genus Macrothele; species Macrothele yani. The sequence continues at coordinate 51,082,455 of CM077004.1, forward strand.
AGTAACGAAATTATAGCTAAAAGAAAACAAATATTCAGACTTAATGCTCAAGTTTATGAATTATGGAAGCTGATAAGGAACTCAAAATATGCACAATTTGATGGCACTTGGAAAGATCGCATTTTGGATACTACGTTCATCGAAATTAACGAAATTGCTAACAAAGAAGCCAACTCCAATAGCGTTACGGTTGATAAAAAATTAAATGCACTATTTGATGAACAAAAATTAAATAAGGAACCCATAAATGAATATAATGTATATGAAAATCGGTCTGATAAGAATTTAAGCTTTACACAAAAAGCAATTTTACAAAAAGGGAAAAAATTTGCCTTTCCACAAGGCCTCCCTAAAACTGAAGAAATCATCCCTTGCCTCGAAGATATTCTCAAAAATATACCAGGCGCAGAGAATAAAACTGAAGTAGAGAACAAATTATATAGAGTTATTCTAAAAGAATATAATGCCAAAAACAACAAAAACTTCTATATAGAGAAAAAATTAAAATATGAAAAAAACAACTATTGGAATTGAAAAATGACCCAGATATCAAATTCTGTGAAGCAGATAAATCTGGCCAAATCATTATTCTCAACACTGATGAAATTGAACAAAAAATGGCAGCTGCAATCAATGGATTAAATTGTACCGAAATTATGAAAGACCCAACTGATAATCAAATTAAATTCTTAGCGGATATAAGAAATCATAGCACCTTACCCGATGAAATCAAGCGCTCTTTTCCACCAATGGGAGCAGGCATACCACGTATCGTTGCAAAGATAAAAACGCACAAAGATGATGCTCCAATGAGACTGATAGTTTCAAAAAAAAAAAAACTCACCATTGATAACTTTAGAGAAAAACATTTATAAATTCCTAGCACCCTTTTTCATGAACAACAAGTTCACCATCAAGAACACATATGAATTTATAGAGAAAATCAAAAATGTAAAAACTGACCTAAAGGACTTAAATATGGCAAGCATGGACGTTAAAGCATTATATCCAAGCACTCCTGTTCCAGATGCTATTGAAATTATCATTAAGAAGTTGCAAAATCTTAAAATTTTAAATAACACACAAATTCATGAATTCAAAAATGTTTTAGTATATTTATATGAAAATAATATTTTTACATACAAGAACAAAATATTCAAGCAAAATTCAGGAGGCCCAATGGGCTCACCATTATCAACTCTATATGCTGAGGTTGTGATGAACGAAATTGAAGAAAATGTCCTGCATCGTATGGAAGAAAAACCAGAAGTGTACTGTCGATACGTGGATGATATTTTCATTCTATCAAAACTGAACGAAGAAGAATTAAAAAAATTAACAAAATGTTACAGCGCTTTATATCCAACTATAGAACTCACTGTTGAAATAGAAAAAAATAATGCATTAGCCTTTTTGGATGTACAGGTTATCAAATCCACAGATAAGTTATTATACAGGGTTTATCGGAAAAGTTCATTCGTTCCGGTCCTAATCCCGTACAATTCAGCACATCCTTATCCTCAAAAATGCAATAGTATAAAAACCTTAATTAAAAGAGCATATACGCATTCTGAAAATAGTCAGTTCATCAATGAAGAAATCAAATTCATAAAAAAAATTGCAGGCAGCTTTGGTTATCCTAACCATTTAATAAAAAAATGGGACACTGAAGTAATAAAGAAAATAAAAAATAATGCTGTAGTAAATAAAAAAGATGTCAAATATTTAAATGGTTTTCCTTACGTAAAAGGTACTACCAATGAAATTAATAACATTTGTAAAAAACATAACATTCAAATTGGAGGAAAAGTAAATACCATCAAAAATATAGTAATAAAAAATGAAAAAATAAAAATGTTAGAAAAAGCAGGTATTTACTCAATTCCTATTACTGAAAATCCTCCAATGGCTTATATAGGAAGTACCAAAAATAAGCTTAAACACAGATTAAAACAACACGTAAAAAACTGGCAGAAAAAAGAAGAAAAAACAGCACTTATCCAATACTGTCTGGATAACCAAAAATATCCTAAATTCGAAAATATAAAAATCATCAAAAGCTGTAAATCCGAAAAACACCTCAGAATAGCAGAGTCGGTAATGATTGAAAAAAATAGGACAAAAGTTTGCAACCACAATGACCCTAATAATTTGAGAAACAGCTGGAAAAATTGAATTAAAATTGAGCAAAAAAATGAAAAAGTTCGAAAAGTGAGATCACTGACCAACAAGAGATGGCGCCACAACGCCCAAGAAGAAGCGATAGCCGATGACAGAAGCAGCCCGCGAGAACCACCGAAATGCCCAGCTGACACGGTCCGTGCTAGTCGGAGCAAAACGTCCCCTCGAAGACGGTAAAGGAATTTTACTGAAAGTACTCAGGTACGAATAAATATTGAAGTAAATGAGGATGCAGCAAAGGAAAAACTCATTTGGTGATGAGACAAAATAAATTCCAACGGGGAAAAAAAAAAAAAAAAAAAGAAGCGGACCCGTGGCCAAATGAAAAACCCCCGTGCCGCATCCACATAACGGAAATAGGAATTGAAAGCCAAGCCCCACGTGCGGTAAGTGTTCATCGAACTTTACCAACTAAAAGTGAAGTTCAAAAATGCAGTAGCACATTATGTTGAGATATTCCTCTTGCACCTAAATGTAAATAATGTGAGAAACAGTATTTTCAGTGAACATATTGCTATATCACTATATGCAATAGTCAATACTGGTTTGTGACTTGGTGATGTGTGTACAGATTACTATATACTGATGACACAATCCTGTTGGCAGAGAGCAAAAATGAGTTGCAGAGGTTGTTGTCCTGGATGTACAAAGTTGGTATGAAACTCAAAGTGAGTTTAAACAAGGAAAAAAACAAAGTTATGGTTTTGGAGTAAGGAACTGTTAGTACTGAAAGTACGATAGGTCTAAATGGCACAGAGATGGACCAGGTGAATGAATTTGCACATTTAGGAAGCATGGTTGACAGTGAGAACAAATTAGATGACAAAATTTGTAGGCAAATGAATTCTTTGAAAGTCCTGAATGGCTGTATATGAAAGTATAATAGTTCCTACTCTGATGTTCGTCAGTGAAACCTAAGTACTGCAGAAGACATAGGAATCATTTGTGTGCTGGAGAGATGCATTATATACAGAAGATTTATAGCAAGACACACTCTAATCATGCAAGGAATGATGTTTTGCAGATGTGTAATGTGAAACAAGACATTAGTAAGGTGGAGACAAATATTCTTAGTTGGTTTGGCCATGTTGAACAAATAAGTGGTGTGCTGCTTACTAAGGAAATTTATTCAGCCCAAATGGCAGAAAAGATAGGTACGTCTGCAGAGGAAAGCCAAGGAAATCTTAGGAGGACCAGAGTCAGGAATGTCTGCATTCGTTAAACAGTACAAAACACAAAAGGTTTTGTGTGAGACGTGTGATGAATGTGAGTGAAGCTAAAGTTGTGTGACTAGATCGCTGTAAATGGAGATTTTTGGTACATCAACAGTAAGTAAAATCTTGTTCCATCAGTTTTAAACTTTGATCTGCAGATGAACTTTCTTTTAGGAGCTAACCTCTGAATCTCAGAGAACAGCTTAGTGATATGTATGTATGTAGTCATTTTTCTCACTGGATGCTTCAGTGTGCTAAATCATGGTATTTAGTTTCATTTTTATTTTATCAATGCAGAAGTGTGACATGAGCCAGGATTACAATGACAAGACCATGGAAGGAAATGTTGTCTCTGCAGAATATGAACTGACAGCTGTGGTATCTGTTATTACAGATTGCCAGGATTCTGGAAATGACAATATTGTCAGTTGTATTAAAGCGGGACCCCCAGCTCACGTGCGCCATAAAGGAAGCCCTGCATCACAGTGGTATTTGTTCAACGATTTCACAATTGTGCCTATTACACCTGTAAGTATTAATTTCATATCTGTTCTGTACCATGAAATGCATATCGCATATTAAATCCATTTATTTTTGTGGTGTAGTAAGCACAAAAATTCGCCAAGCTTTCTCACTCCACTGGGAGGCTTTTTCAAGGCAATGGTAGACATAAAAATGTAGGGAATTGGAATACATAAGGAACAAAGAGATTTTTGAAAATAACATGGGTGACATCACGAGCATATTACATGAATTTTTATCACGCAATTATACAGTTCTCCGCGATGTGTTTCCATCTTTTAATATGCATGCCAAACCATTGGTAGTTCAGTAGAGACCATATCATTGCGTGCCAGTTTGCTGGATAGGATTTCCACTGTTTCACTGATGACAGTCTCTTTAAAATTCGTGTAAGGGGCAATTCTTCTAATTATATTCCATACAGGAGCAGCTGAGATATGCACGACTTCTCTGGTGAGGGCTGTAGTCTGCATGTCCTGATTGACACTTCACACGTGTTCTTTACATCTAGTGTTTAAGGATTGCTTTGTTATTCCAATATATGTCTTTTCCTTGTTATCAGGATATACCAACGGTATAGCGTACACACCCAACTTCTCTTTCTCACACTGTCTCTCCTTGCAATTTGATATTATATGTGATAACGGGGTCAGGAGCTTCATTGATATTAATATGTTGTATTTACGTAATAAATTCTTTAACCAATATGTAAAGCCTGGGACATATGTGATGGATCCTGCATGTTTCATAGTCTTACTAGGCAATTTTGTTATTGCTGACATAAGATTTCTTACAGTCCTATGTATTATCAACAGTCCATACAGTCCTATTTATTCTTAATACATAAAACTGTAAGATATCGTATAATGTCAGCAATAACAAAATCGCTTAGTAAGACGATGAGATACGCAGGATCCATCACATATGTCCCAGGCTTTACTTATTGGTTAAATAATTTATTACTTAAATACAACATATCAATAGCAATGAAGTCCCGGCCCCGTCATCACATATGTAATATCAATTTGCAAGGATAGACAGTGTGAGAAAGAAAAGGCGGGTGTGTACGCTATACCGTTGGTATATCCTGACAACACGGAAAAGATATATATCGGAATGACCAAACGATCCTGGGATACTAGATGTAAAGAACAGGTGCAAAGTGCCAAACAGGACATGCGGAATACAGCCCTCACCGGAGAAGTCATGCGTTGCTTGGCAGCTCCTGTATGTAATAAATTTAGAAGAATTACCCCTTACACAAATTGAAAGAGATAGCCATCAGGGAAACAGTCGAAATTCTAACCAGCAAACTGGCATGCAATGACATGGTTTTTACTGAACTACCAATAGTTTGGCATGTATTATTAAAAGATTGAAAAACATCGCTGCACACCGTATAATTGCGTGATAAAAATGCATGTAATATGCTCGTGAAGTCACCCACATTATTTTCAAAAATCATGTTCGTTCCTTACGTGTTCCAATTCCCTGCATTTTTATGTCTACCATTGCCTTGAAAAAGCCTCCCAGTGGAGTGCAAAAGCTTGGCAAATTTTTGTGCTTACACCACAAAAATAAATGGATTTAATATGCTATATGCGTTTCATGAGCATTCACAATCTGGTGTATTTAAAATAAAGTTGTTCTGTACCATTAAAAAGCATTTAAATTGTGCTTTTGTTAAATAAGCTTGTATGTATTAGCTACCCCAGAAGTACACACTGTTTTCAAACCATAAAAAGCAAATCAACAGCACATAGAGAACATACGTACACACAAATGATGTTTTATTGATATCTAGCAAAGAGACCCAGCATTGCCCAAGTTTAACAAGAAATACGTCAATGCGCCAGCATTTTTCGACTTTTCCTGAAATTTTGAATGATTTATTGCATAGAATGATTTAGAACATGTTCCAGTAATAAGAAGAAAGGAATTAAAAAAAGAATATATATATATATATCATCATCATCATCATCATCATTAACCATTATCAATCCACTGCTGGACGAAGGTCTCCCCAAATTTCCTCCACAACGGTCTGTCTTGTGCCAGTCTCCTCCATGTCACCCCTGCATACTTTCGAATTTCATCCACCCATCTCCCATGTGGTCTTCTTCTGGGTCTTTTCCTGTCCCTTAGAATCCAATCTAAAATTTCGGCTGTCCATCGATGATCTGTCCTTCTGGCAGTATGTCCAGCCCATTGCCATTTCAGGGATTTAACTCTGATCATGATGTCTTCCACTCTTGTCATTTTTCGGATCCACGAGTTCCTCTTCTTATCTTTCCTGGTTACACCAAGCATGCACCTCTCCATGCTACTTTGAGTTGTCTGCAGCCTTTGTATGTCTCTTTTAGTTAAGGTCCACGTCCTGCTCTGCACCATACGTAAGCACTGGAAGGATGCATTGATCAAACACTTTTCTTTTAAGACATAATGGCATATTGCTCTTGAAAATTATGCTGTTTCTTCCAAAAGCTCTCCAGGCAAGTTTTGTATGCCGATTAATTTCTTCATCAATGTGACCCTCACTTGATATCTGCTGTCCAAGATAAACGTACGTGCCTGTTATCTCCAGCTTTTCTCCATCAATCGATAAATCTTCATTTCTTGTAAAAGCATTGAACATCACTTTTGTCTTCTGAAAGTTCATTTTTAATCCCACTTCTTTACTCTTGTCAGCAAGTTCCTGGATCATACTCTGCAGCTCTGATGGGGTAGTTGCAAAAATGACTACGTCATCAGCAAAACGAAGGTGGGTTAGATAATCTCCATTAATCTTTATCCCTTTGTTTTCCCAGCTCAGCGACTGAAAAACACCCTCCAATGTGGCATTAAAGAGCTTTGGAGATATGGTGTCACCTTGTCTCACTCCCTTTCCAATTTTTATGTGTGTTGTATTTTCAAACAGCTGAATCTTTGCACTTGCATTTTCATAGATGTTATTAATAATATTAATGTATGCATCTTCAATACCGCAGGTTTTCAGAGCCATTGTAACTGCTGATGGTTTCACCGAATCAAAGGCTTTTTCATAATCAATAAAAGCCATGCACAATGGAAGTTCATATTCCCTCGCTCTTTCAATTAGTTCTCTCAGTACGTGGATATGATCTATTGTGCTGTAGCCACTCCTGAATCCAGGTTGTTCTCTCGGTTGAGCCATGTCCAGTGTTACCTTCAAGCGGTGTGAAAGAACTTAGGTGAAGATTTTGTAAACTACTGATAGGAGGCTGATAGGTCTGTAGTTTCCGAGATCCTCAATGTCACCTTTCTTATGTAGCAGGATCATTGTAGCGGTGTTCCAATCCTCAGGAATCTTTCCTTCATTAAGGCATCGAGTGAAAATTTGGGCGAGTACTGTTTCGATTTCTCCACTTGCTTCTCAAATGATGTCTACAGTAATTCCATCTTCTCCTGGAGCTTTTCCCCGCTTCATGTTCTTGATTGCATGTGCAACTTCTGCTGGAAGGACTGGAGGAACTCTGGTACTGGTATCTTTCATGATATCTGGAGTGCATGTATCATCCCTTTCATATAATTTGGAGTAGAAATCTTTCACTCTTGTCAAACTTTCGCCTCTATTTCTTGTTACAGAACCATCTTCTTTTCTCAGTGCCATAATCTGTTTTCTTCCCTTACTGAGATGTCCCTTTGCTATCTTTAGGCTTTGGTTGTTTTCAATTGCTTTCCTCACTAGTTCACAGTTGAATTTTCTTACGTCTTCAGTGATACTTTTTCTTACTGTCTTGCATAGCTGTATGTATTCCACTTTGGAAGTCACATCTTCTTTAGTTGTCCTCATCTATCTTCTTTTTTGCATCAACATTTTGGTTTTTCCTGATAATTTGTTCACATGCAACTTGTTCTTAGACCCAGCTAATTTTGTTGCTGTTTCCATAAGAGCTTTGGTTACTTTTCTGTTAACTTCAGAGATGTCCACTTCTTCCGATGTTAGGCCTTCTAAAGCAGAGAACCTGTTCTTCAGTTCCAACTTGAAGGTATTATGGTGTTTTTTAAGGTTGGTTATGTCAATACATTTTGTTTGTCTTACGAGCTTGCCACGTTCAAGTTTAGTGTTGAGGTGCATCTTACATCTCACCAATCTATGGTCACTACCTGTGTTGAACTTGTTTAGCACACTGCAGTCTTCTATGACGAATTTTTTGTTACACATAATAAAATCAATTTCACTTGTCGTCCCATTTGGATGTCTCCATGTCCATTTCCTGTGTGGCTTTTTCTTGAAGAAGGAGTTCAAGATGAAAAACCCTTCTGCCTCTGCAAACTCAACGAGAGTATTTCCACGCTGGTTTCTGTTGCCGTGACCGAATTTACCTACTGAATTATTATATTTGCACTTTTAAGGTATTAACCTCTTGCAAAGTGCGCATAGTTTACGTGCAATTCATAAATGAAAAAACCATGAGGAATAACCACTCACCATAAAGATCATGGTAACCTTCAATGGACCATACACTTCCAACACGTCATTCATCGTGATGTAACTGGGCTTCCACAGGTTTACAGACTTCTTGCTTACGCTTCTTATTTTCGGGTGTGAAACATCGTTTTTTTTTTTTTTTTTTTTTTTTTTTTTCTTTTCCTTTGCCTTATAATATGTTACTATAATGCTTGTCAATTCGATAAAATCACACATACAATCATTCATACAATTCAAGTAAAAACTATGTACATAAAACCTTACATTCACAGGTGATTAAACCTTAGTCAACTCTAATTATGGAACTCCTCCTTCTGTTTCACAACCTCTGCTACTCCCCCTGCAATTGTCACACCCATTCAGCCCCGCACATCCAATCCTCTAGTACTTTCGACAGGTCCCTGTCATCTTCAGGAGGCAGGTGTGTCTCATCCGCCCACCACAGCTCAAGTGAGCAGAGCCATCGAGGCATGGGCTCCAGTCGCTATCTCTGAATCGTTGTGATTCAGAGATAGCGACTGGAGCCCATGCCTCGATGGCTCTGCTCACTTGAGCTGTGGTGGGCGGATGAGACACACCTGCCTCCTGAAGATGACAGGGACCTGTCGAAAGTACTAGAGGATTGGATGTGCGGGGCTGAATGGGTGTGACAATTGCAGGGGGAGTAGCAGAGGTTGTGAAACAGGAGGAGGAGTTCCATAATTAGAGTTGACTAAGGTTTAATCACCTGTGAATGTAAGGTTTTATGTACATAGTTTTTACTTGAATTGTATGAATGATTGTATGTGTGATTTTATCGAATTGACAAGCATTATAGTAACATATTATTATAAGGCAAAGGAAAAGAAAAAAAGAAAAAAAAACGATGTTTCACACCCGAAAATAAGAAGCGTAAGCAAGAAGTCTGTAAACCTGTGGAAGCCCAGTTACATCACGATGAATGACGTGTTGGAAGTGTATGGTCCATTGAAGGTTACCATGATCTTTATGGTGAGTGGTTATTCCTCATGGTTTTTTCATTTACCTACTGAAGTTTCATTCTGTTGCCGTTGCCCTATTTTTGCATTGAAATCTCCCATAATTATTTTCAAGTGCTGCTTACCTTTATTATTTAGATGACAAATTTCCTCATAAAATTCTTCAATTTCTTCTTCAGGATGACTTGTGGTGGGTGCATAAGTTTGAATAATCTGAGCCTGGTATCTTTTCGAGAGTTGGATAACAAGTCGTGCAGCTCTGTCAGAGGAACTTTCAACTTCTACAACTTTATCCTTCAGTTTCTTGTTCATTATAAATCCAACACCACTAGTTCTGCCAGTATCTGTCCCACGATAGTAGAAGAGATGTCCACTTTTCAGTTCGATGAGATCTTCTCCTTTTCTCCTTACCTCACTTAGCCCCACGATGTCCCACTTGATCCTTTGTAGTTCCTCTTCCAATTCAAGAAGCCTTGAATCAGAAGATAGGGAGCGTCCATTATATGTAGCCAAGGTCAGCATCAGATGGCAGCCTAGCCGGGGATTCTTAGCACCCTCTGCCTTCATGTCACACTGGCCGCTGCCTTTTGCCAGGTACATTCCAGCTGCCGGAGACTGAGGGCCAAGATTTAAGTTGTGGAATCATTTTGGAGGGGTTTGGCCATAACTCACCACGCTGGCCAAGCGGGTTGGTGAGTGTGGGATAGAATTTCCTCTAATCCCGATGGTATAGTTATACCGCTATTGGCGGTCGTCAGAGCCCCTTTAGTGGGAACAGGATGCACCACGAGAAGGCGGGGTTGACATTTGTCAAGGAGAGGCTGTGATGTTACGCATCACCTGACCTTACATCCCTATATATATATATATATATATATATACCATCATCATCGGCATCATCAACCATTATCAATCCACTGCTGGATGAAGGTCTCCCCAAATTTCTTCCACAATTGTTTGTCTTGGGCCTGTCTCCCCCGTGTCACTCCAGCGTACTTTCGAATTTTATCCTTCCATCTCCCATGGAGTCTTCTTCTGGGTCTTTTCCTGTCCCTCGGAATCCAGTCAAAAATTTTGGTTGTCCATCGGTGGTCCGTTCTTCTGGCAACATGTCCTGCCCATTGCCATTTCAGTGATTTCACTCTGGTCATGATGTTGTCCACTCTTGTCATTTTCCTTATCCACAAGTTGTTCTTCTTATCTTTCCTGGTTACACCAAGCATGCACCTCTCCATGCTTCTTTGAGTTGTCTGCAGTCTTTGTATGTCTTTTTTAGCTAAGGTCCATGTCTCGGCTCCATGCGTAAGCACTGGCAGGATGCATTGATTAAACACTTTTCTTTTGAGGCATACTGGCATACTGCTCTTAAAAATTGTACTGCTTCTTGAAACAGCTCTCCATCCAAGTTTTATACGCCGATTAATTTCTTCATCAATGTGACCCTCACTCGATATCTGCTGCCCAAGATAAATGTAGGAATCGGTTGTCTCAAGCTTTTCTCCATCAATCGCTAAATTTTCATTTCTTGTAAAAGCATTGTACATCACTTTTGTCTTCTGAGAGTTCATTTTTAATCCCACTCTTTACTCTTGTCAGCAAGTTCCTGGATCATACTCTGCAGCTCTGAAGGGGTAGTTTCAACGATGACTACGTCATCAGCAAAATGAAGGTGAGTTAAGTAATCTCCATTAATCTTTATCCCTTTGTTTTTCCAGTTCAGTGATTGAAAGACATTTTGCAATGTTACATTAAAGAGCTTCGGAGATATGGTGTCACCTTGTCTCACTCCCTTTCCAATTCTGATTTGTGCTGTATCCTCAAATATCCAAACCTTTGTACTTGCATTTTCATAGATGTTATTAATAATGCTAATGTATGCATCTTCAATACCACAGGATTTCAAAGCCAGTGTTACTGCTGATGGTTTCACGGAATCGAAGGCCTTTTCATAGTCAATAAAAGCCATGCATAATGGGAGTTCATATTCTCTTGTTCTTTCAATTAGTTCTCTCAGTACATGGGTATGATCTATAGTGCTGTAGCCACTCCTGAGTCCGGCTTGTTCTCTTGGTTGGGCCATGTCTTGTGTTATCTTAAAGTGATGTGAAAGAATCTTAGTGAAGATTTTATAAACCTTTGAAAGGAGACTGATGGACCTGTAGTTCCTGAATTCCTCAATGTCACCTTTTTTATGGAGCAATATCATTGTAGCATTGTTCCAATCCTCAGGAATCTTCCCTTCATTAAGGCATCTGGTGAAAACTTGGGCAAGTGTAGTTTCAGTTTCTCCATTTGCTTCTTGTATAATGTCCACAGTAAGTCCATCTTCTCCTGGAGCTCTTCCCCGTTTCATGTTCTTAATTGCATATGTAACTTCTGCAGGGAGGATTGAAGGAACCTTGGCACTGGTACCTGTCATAATGAATGTCTGGAATAGATTATACATAATATCTAAGGTATTTTACCTGATATTGTCAAAGTATTTCTCACGTTTGCTCTGTGAGGCACGTGCTCCCGGCCCCGAGAAGTCCCTTACGTTATGGACGTTTGGTTAGTTATAAAAAAAAAAATTTGCAGAAATAAAACAGTTAGGTTATATATTTTCAGTTCCACATTCATTCACTTGCACAATCAAACGTTTAAAATTTACTATTAATTAAAATATTTTAGTAGAAAGAGATACTCGTCGGGTCAGGAGACATCTCACAAGGAGTTCGTTGTTACGACGAGCAATTTCTGCGGTACGTTACCGCCATCTTCGGGCCACTATTTCTGCACAAGGGTTCCTCGCGTGTGTGTAGTTTTGGAGTTGCTTGTCAGGAATCGATGGAAAGGTTTGCTGCCTGTATGTGTTAGGTCATGCATAATGGGAGTTCATATTCTCTTGTTCTTTGAATTAGACATATACAGGCAGCAAACCTTCCCATCGATTCCCGACATGCAACTCCAAAACTACACACATGCGAGGAACCTCGTGTAGAAATAGTGGCCCGAAGATGGCGGTAAAGTACCGCAGAAAGTGCTCGCCATAGCAACGAACCCCATGTGAGACATCTCCTGACCCGATGAGTATCTCTTTCTACTAAAATCTTTTAATTAATAGCAAATTTTAAATGTTTCATTGTGCAAGTGAATGAATGTGGAACTGAAAATATATAACCTAACTGTTTTATTTCTGAAAATTTGTTTTTTATAACTAACCAAAGGTCCGTAACGTAAGGGACCTCTTGGGGTTGGGTGCACGTGCCTCACAGAGCAAACAATGTGCGAAATACTTTGACAATATCAGGTAAAATACCTTAGGTATTATGTATAGTTTAATCAAAAGCATGTTTATAACATAAGAATTGCATGAATTGCATTTTTCGTAAGTCTGGAATAGATGTTCATCCCTTTCATATAGTTTTCAATAGAAATCTTTCACCCTTGTCAAAATTTCGCTTCTATTTCTTGTTACAGTACCATCTTCTTTTCTCAGAGCCATAATCTGTTTTCTTCCCTTACTGAGATGTCCTTTTGCTCTCTTCAAGCTCTGGTTGTTTTCAACTGCTTTCCTCACTAGTTCACAATTGAATTGCCGCCCCGGTAGCGCAGTGGTCTATGCGATGGCGTCTGATCATTCGTCCGAACGGGGTCCGGGTTCGAATCCCGGTGAGGCATGGATGTTGTGTTTGTCTTACGGCACTGGCTCTTTCCCTTCCCTGGAACCAGTGACCCTAAATTAGGGATGGGCGACTGCTTATAGCCCATTGAGTTGCTCACGGTGGTCGTTAAACCTCCAATCAAAAAAAAAAATCACAATTGAATTTGCTTATGTCTTCAGTGATACCTTTTCGCACTGTCTTGCATAGCTCTGTATATTCCATGTTGGAAGTTACGTCTTTATTTGCCCTCATCTCCCTTCTTTTTGCATCAACATTTTTGTTTTTCCTGAAATTTTCTTCATATGTAACTTGTTCATAGTACCACCTCCTTTTGTTGCTGTTTCCATAAGAGCCTTGGTGAGTTCTCTTTTAACTTCAAAAATATCCACTTCTTCCGATGTTAGGTCTTCTAAAGCAGAGAATCTGTTACTCAGTTCCAACTTGAAGGTATGATGGTGTTTTTTAAGGTTGATTATGTCAATACATCATCATCATCATTGTCAACCATTATCAATCCACTGCTGTACAAAGGTCTCTCCAAGTTTCCTCTACAATGGTCTGTCTTGTGCCAGTCTCCTGCATGTCACTTCCGCATACTTTCGAATTTCATCCACCCATCTCCCATGTGGTCTTCTTCTGGGTCTTTTCCTGTCCCTTGGAATCCAATCTAAAATTTCGGCTGTCCATCGATGGTCTGTCCTTCTGGCAGTATGTCCAGCCCATTGCCATTTCAGGGATTTAACTCTAATCATGATGTCTTCCACTCTTGTCATTTTTCTGATCCAAGAGTTCCTCTTTTTATCTCTCCAGGTTACATCAAGCCTGCACCTCTCCATGCTGCTTTGAGTTGTCTGCAGCCTTTGTATGTCTCTTTTAGTTAAGGTCCACGTCTCTGCACCATACGTAAGCACTGGAAGGATGCATTGATCAAACACTTTTCTTTTAAGACATAATGGCATATTGCTCTTGAAAATTATGCTGTTTCTTCCAAAAGCTATCCAGGCAAGTTTTGTACGCCGATTAATTTCTTCATCAATGTGACCCTCACTTGATATCTGCTGTCCAAGATAAACGTACGTGTCTGTTATCTCCAGCTTTTCTCTATCAATCAATAAATCTTCATTTCTTGTAAAAGCATTGAACATCACTTTCGTCTTCTGAAAGTTCATTTTTAATCCCACTTCTTTACTCTTGTCAGCAAGTTCCTGGATCATATTCTGCACTTCTGATGGGGTAGTTGCAAAAATGACTACGTCATCAGCAAAACGAAGGTGGGTTAGATAATCTCCATTAATCTTTATCCCTTTGTTTTCCCAGTTCAGTGATTGAAAGACATTTTCCAATGTGGCATTAAAGAGCTTCGGAGATATGGTGTCACCTTGTCTCACTCCCTTTCCAATTTTTATGTGTGTTGTATTTTCAAACAGCCGAATCTTTGCACTTGCATTTTCATAGATGTTGTTAATAATATTAATGTATGCATCTTCAATACCGCAGGATTTCAGAGCCATTGTAACTTCTGATGGTTTCACCGAATCAAAGGCTTTTTCATAATCGATAAAAGCCATGCACAATGGAAGTTCATATTCCCTCGCTCTTTCAATTAGTTCTCTCAGTACGTGGATATGATCTATTGTGCTGTAGCCACTCCTGAATGCAGCTTGTTCTCTCGGTTGAGCCATGTCCTCATATTCCCTCGCTCTTTCAATTAGTTCTCTCAGTACGTGGATATGATCTATTGTGCTGTAGCCACTCCTGAATGCAGCTTGTTCTCTCGGTTGAGCCATGTCCAGTGTTACCTTCAAGCAGTGTGAAAGAACTTTAGTGAAGATTTTATAAACCACTGATAGGAGGCTGGATAGGTCTGTAGTTCCTGATATCCTCAATGTCACCTTTTTTATGTAGCAGGATCATTGTAGCGTTGTTCCAATCCTCAGGAATCTTCCCTTCATTAAGGCATCGAGTGAAAATATGGGCAAATACTGTTTCGATTTCTCCACTTGCTTCTTGTATGATGTCTACACTAATTGCATCTTCTCCTGGAGCTTTTTCCCGCTTCATGTTCTTGATAGCATGTGCAACTTCTGCTGGGAGGACCGGAAGAACTCTGGTACTGGTACCTTTCATGATGTCTGGAGTACATGTATCATCCCTTTCATATAATTTGGAGTCGAAATCTTTCACTCTTGTCAAAATTTCGCCTCTATTTCTTGTTACAGAAGCATCTTCTTTTCTCAGTGCCATAATCTGTTTTCTTCCCTTACTGAGATGTCCATTTGCTATCTTTAGGCTTTGGTTGTTTTCAGTTGCTTTCCTCATTAGTTCACAGTTGAATTTCCTTACGTCTTCAGTGATACTTTTTTGTACTGTCTTGCATAGCTCTATATATTCCACTTTGGAAGTCACATCTTCTTTAGTTGTCCTCGTCTCTCTTCTTTTTTGCATCAACATTTTGGTTTTTCTTGATAATTTGTTCACATGCAACTTGTTCTTAGACCCAGTTAATTTTGTTGCTGTTTCCATAAGAGCTTTGGTTACTTTTCTGTTAACTTCAGAAATATCCACTTCTTCTGATGTTAGGCCTTTTAAAGCAGAGAATCTGTTCTTCGGTTCCAACTTGAAGGTATTATGGTGTTTTTTAAGGTTGGTTATGTCAATAGATTTTGTTTGTCTTATGAGCTTGCCACGTTCGAGTTTAGTGTTGAGGTGCATCTTACATCTCACCAATCTATGGTCACTACCTGTGTTGAACTTGTTTAGCACACCGCAGTCTTCTATGACAAATTTTTTGTTACACATAATAAAATCAATTTCACTTGTCGTCCCATTTGGATGTCTCCATGTCCATTTCCTGTGTGGCTTTTTCTTGAAAAAGGAGTTCAAGATGAAAAACCCTTCTGCCTCTGCAAACTCTACGAGAGTATTTCCACGCTGGTTTCTGTTGCCGTGACCGAATTTACCTACTGAAGTTTCATTCTGTTGCCGTTGCCCTATTTTTGCATTGAAATCTCCCATAATTATCTTCAAGTGTTGCTTACCTTTATTATTTAGATGACGAATTTCCTCATAAAATTCTTCAATTTCTTCTTCAGAATGACTTGTGGTTGGTGCATAAGTTTGAATAATCTGAGCCTGGTATCTTTTCGAGAGTTGGATAACAAGTCGTGCAGCTCTGTCAGAGGAACTTTCAACTTCTACAACTTTATCCTTCAGTTTCTTGTTTATTATGAATCCAACACCACTAGTTCTGCCAGTATCTGTCCCACGATAGTAGAAGAGATGTCCACTTTTCAGTTCAATGAGATCTTCTCTTTTTCTCCTTACCTCATTTAGCCCGACGATGGCCCACTTGATCCTTTGTAGTTCCTCTTCCAATTCAAGAAGCCTTGAATCAGAAGATAGGGAGCGTCCATTATATGTAGCCAAGGTCAGCATCAGATGGCAGCCTAGTCCGGTCCTCCGGTGATTCTTAGCACCCTCTGCCTTCATGTCGCACTGGCCGCTGCCTTGGCCAGGTACATTCCAGCTGCCGGAGACTGAGGGCCAAGATTTAAGTTGTTTAGTCATTTTGGAGGGGTTTGGCCATAACTCGCCACGCTAGCCAAGCGGGTTGGTGAGTGTGGGATAGCATTTCCTCTAATCCCGATGGTATAGTTATACCGCTATTGGCGGTCGTCAGAGCCCCTTTAGTGGGAACAGGATACACCACGAGAAGGCGGGGTTGACATTTGTCAAGGAGGGCTGTGATGTTACGCATCACCTGACCTTATATATATATATATACTGGGTGCCCAGTAAAGTCCTATCTCAGCCCCGTAACTTTAGAACACCGACAGCTATAGCCATAAAAACGGTGTCTAGGTATAGTAAAGTGGCTATGCGCTATTCGATAAAACCACTTACAGCGCCTCCTAGCAGCAAAGTCAGGAGTTAGCGTGCCGATCTCGAAAACTATACGAGATACGGGAAAACAGTCAATTACAAAGTTGTAGAGCAGCATTGATTTAGTACAAAAAGGCACCTTGTGCACATGAATGCTAAGAATAGAACACGTACAACGCTCTTTTTTTTTTTTTTTGTTCGCAATGTCGAACACTGTTATGTCACGAAACACGTCAGAAAGGAGCAATTAGTTGTCACTAGGCACATTTACCGTTGGCGCTCAATGTGCGCTGTCAGCCACAATACACATTTGGACTCTAGATTGAATCTCACGCTGCACATTTTGCAGCATGTCAGGTGACACGCTGGAACAAGCATCAGTTATATGGCATCTTTGAGGTAGCCCCACAGGAAGAAGTCCAATGGGATGAGGTCTGGTGAGCGTGCAGGCCACTCTACGTAACCACCATAGCCGATGATTTGTTGCTCGAATGTCTCGACCAGGTACCTTTTTACGTTTCCTGGCTGATGCGGAGGGGCATGTCATGTTGAAACCAAAAATTCCGCAGTTGAGGCAACGGCAGGTTGTCCAATAGATTGGGTAATACATACTGTAGAAGCTCCAAATATTGGGCTCCCACTAACATACCCTTGTAAAACACAGGCCCGATGAGGCTGTCCTTAAAAATGGTGCACCAAACATTAATGGACCACCGCACCTGATGACGAACTGGTAGACCATGTGCAGGATTTTCCAGCGCCCAGTAATGGGTGTTCTGCCTATTGTAGACGCCATTACACCTAAAGCACGCCTCATCTGTCCAAATAATGCCAGCAAGGAATGTTGGTTGGACCCCTAATTTGTTCATGATGAAGTTACACCAGTTGTAACGTTGCTCAGCATCCCCTTGCTGTGGTGCCTGCAACTGTGTTGGACGGAACAGATGAACACCTGCTGATCGCCGCAGGATTTGCCATACGCAGCTTTTTGAGAGACCACACTCGGCACTAACCTCTCTTGTGCTGCTCTCAGGATTGTTGAGGACGTATGCTAAGACATCCTGTGGTTGCACTTGACGGCCTACAGCAGCTGGTCTGCCGGATCGAGGTCGGTTGGTCACGCAGCCTGTCTCCCTTAACCTATTAACAGCATTGAGGATGGTCTTCCATGACAGATGCGGTCCTGCAGGAAAATGTTTGCGATATAGCCGTTCTGCCTTTCTTGCATTGCGACCACATTCATCGTATAGGAGCAATATCTCGCAATACTCATCATTGGAATATTTCTCCATGGCCGCAAGATTTGACATACACCTCGGGAAATCTTTTATACCTGCCGAAAAGGTATTACATTCCATACTTATTTGCATATCACAGAAATTGCATGCGACTTGCATACCAATCGTGGATTCAGTTGAGTTGGTTAGTCGATGCGAGACGAATTGTCACGATCGCCATCGAGTCCACTCATTTCTTACAGACAGCGACTATAGCATGGACCCGACGAGGATCGAACCAAGGTCCTATCGCATGCGAAGAGCGCACGCTACCACTGGGCCACAAGTCGGGCTAGTGCTTTGCGGAAGGCGATATTATATCCTTTCTGACACGTTTCGTGATGTAACAGTGTTTGACATAACAAACAAACGAGCATTGTACGCGTTCTATTCTTAGTATTCATGTGCGCAAGGTGTCTTTTTGTATTAAATCGATGCTGCTCTACAACATTGTAATTGACTATTTTCCCCTATCTCGTATAGTTTTTGAGATCGGCATGCTAACTCCTGACTTTGCCGCTAGGAGGCACTGTAAGCGATCTCATCAAATAGCGCATAGCCACTTTACTATACCTAGACATTGTTTTTATGGCTATAGCTGTCGCCGTTCGAAAGTTAAGGGGCTGAGAAAGGACTTAACTGGGCACCCTGTGTACATATATATATAACCAAAACAAAACTAGAGCAAAAAACCAAATTTTAAAATATTTTTTTTACATACTCATATTCTGAAGGCCAAAATGTGCAAAAGCAGTGGTGAAGAATACTCAGAAATAACAACCAACAAAGCAGGAGGGGGGGGGATGACTTAAAAGTGAAATGAAGATAAAATAAAAAAAATGACTCAAAGCCAATAGGCAGGGATAAAAAATAAAACAAAACTGAGATGCAGAAAGTGTCGAAAATGCAGAGCCTTGGCTTTCTCGAGGACCAGCAAAACTCTGCATTTACTAACTTGCACAAAGACCTAGTTGAAAATGGGTTTCTGCTGAGTCATAGATGTAAGATTAAGTCCCCTAAAATTCCAAATTAACTTGCCCGCCCGCAAGGGTGCGGAAACATTATAATTAAGCATATAAATTTTTTTTTTTTTTAAGTTTTTGCTTACATCTATTTTCTCGTTTTGGCCCAACTCATACTCATCATCTCCACAAAAACCAGAAATACTTATGCACAGAGTTCACAAATATTGTGTAAAAAAGCTTAGACATTCCTATGAAACCTGGGAACATCACTACAATTTTTTTTTTTTTTATTATTATTTTAGTGAGTAACACTTAAAGTCAAAATACCCCACTCGAAAGACAATAAAAAGAAACAGATCAACCAAAAAACCACCCAATACAGGATTAAATTTGAAGACAAAAGCACTAAACAACACAGCAAAGTGGCATGGCCTTCACGTGGCTAGTTTCCCAGCTAAGTTCTAAACCAGGAACCAAAGCATAAAACAAAAAACAAAAAAACAAAACCGCGACAGTCCCCGTGTAAAAGACCTACCAAAAAAGGTTGATAAAAAAAATAAATGAAAAAACAGAGAGCACAGGAGCAAATAATAGCTCACTTTACAGCAGTTCCCACAAAGCACGGAATGCCTTAAGACAAAAAACACGTAATATAAAGCATTGGTAAATGTACTTAAAAATTATAAGTAAAATTTGCATTATTTACATAGTATTCTAGGAATGCTTTATGTTGAGTCATCATCATCATTGTCAACCATTATCAATCCACTGCTGGACGAAGGTCTCCCCAAGTTTCCTCCACAACGGTCTGTCTTGTGCCAGTCTCCTCCATGTCACCCCTGCATACTTTCGAATTTCATCCACCCATCTCCCATGTGGTCTTCTTCTGGGTCTTTTCCTGTCCCTTAGAATCCAATCTAAAATTTCGGCTGTCCATCGATGGTCTGTTCTTCTGGCAGTATGTCCAGCCCATTGCCATTTCAGGGATTTAACTCTGATCATGATGTCTTCCACTCTTGTCATTTTTCGGATCCACGAGTTCCTCTTCTTATCTCTCCTGGTTACACCAAGTATGCACCTCTCCATGCTGCTTTGAGTTGTCTGCAGCCTTTGTATGTCTCTTTTAGTTAAGGTCCACGTCTCTGCACCATACGTAAGCACTGGAAGGATGCATTAATCAAACACTTTTCTTTTAAGACATAATGGCATATTGCTCTTGAATATTATGCTGTTTCTTCCAAAAGCTCTCCAGGCAAGTTTTGTACGCCGATTAATTTCTTCATCAATGTGACCCTCACTTGATATCTGCTGTCCAAGATAAACGTACGTGTCTGTTATCTCCAGCTTTTCTCCATCAATCGATAAATCTTCATTTCTTGTAAAAGCATTGAACATCACTTTTGTCTTCTGAAAGTTCATTTTTAATCCCACTTCTTTACTCTTGTCAGCAAGTTCCTGGATCATACTCTGCAGCTCTGATGGGCTAGTTGCAAAAATGACTACGTCATCAGCAAAACGAAGGTGGGTTAGATAATCTCCATTAATCTTTATCCCCTTGTTTTCCCAGCTCAGTGACTGAAAAACACCCTCCAATGTGGCATTAAAGAGCTTCGGAGATATGGTGTCACCTTGTCTCACTCCCTTTCCAATTTTTATGTGTGTTGTATTTTCAAACAGCCTAATCTTTGCACTTGCATTTTCATAGATGTTATTAATAATATTAATGTATGCATCTTCAATACCGCAGGTTTTCAGAGCCATTGTAACTGCTGATGGTTTCACCGAATCAAAGGCTTTTTCATAATCGATAAAAGCCATGCACAATGGAAGTTCATATTCCCTCGCTCTTTCAATTAGTTCTCTCAGCACATGGATAAGATCTATTGTGCTGTAGCCACTCCTGAATCCAGCTTGTTCTCTCGATTGAGCCATGTCCAGTGTTACCTTCAAGCGGTGTGAAAGAACTTTAGTGAAGATTTTATAAACTACTGATAGGAGGCTGATAGGTCTGTAGTTTCCGAGATCCTCAATGTCACCTTTCTTATGTAGCAGGATCATTGTAGCGGTGTTCCAATCCTCAGGAATCTTTCCTTCATTAAGGCATAGAGTGAAAATTTGGGCGAGTACTGTTTCGATTTCTCCACTTGCTTCTTGTATGATGTCTACAGTAATTCCATCTTCTCCTGGAGCTTTTCCCCGCTTCATGTTCTTGATTGCATGTGCAACTTCTGTTGGAAGGACTGGAGGAACTCTGGTACCTTTCATGATGTCTGGAGTGCATGTATCATCCCTTTCATATAATTTGGAGTAGAAATCTTTCACTCTTGTCAAAATTTCGCCTCTATTTCTTGTTACAGAACCATCTTCTTTTCTCAGTGCCATAATCTGTTTTCTTCCCTTACTGAGATGTCCCTTTGCTATCTTTAGGCTTTGGTTGTTTTCAATTGCTTTCCTCACTAGTTCACAGTTGAATTTTCTTACGTCTTCAGTGATACTTTTTCTTACTGTCTTGCATAGCTCTATATATTCCACTTTGGAAGTCACATCTTCTTTAGTTGTCCTCATCTCTCTTCTTTTTTGCATCAACATTTTCGTTTTTCCTGATAATTTATTTACATGCAACTTGTTCTTAGACCCAGCTAATTTTGTTGCTGTTTCCATAAGAGCTTTGGTTACTTTTCTGTTAACTTCAGAGATGTCCACTTCTTCCGATGTTAGGCCTTCTAAAGCAGAGAACCTGTTCTTCAGTTCCAACTTGAAGGTATTATGGTGTTTTTTAAGGTTGGTTATGTCAATAGATTTTGTTTGTCTTATGAGCTTGCCACGTTCAAGTTTAGTGTTGAGGTGCATCTTACACCTCACCAATCTATGGTCACTATCTGTGTTGAACTTGTTTAGCACACTGCAGTCTTCTATGACGAATTTTTTGTTACACATAATAAAATCAATTTCACTTGTCGTCCCATTTGGATGTCTCCATGTCCATTTGCTGTGTGGCTTTTTCTTGAAGAAGGAGTTCAAGATGAAAAACCCTTCTGCCTCTGCAAACTCAACGAGAGTATTTCCACGCTGGTTTCTGTTGCCGTGACCGAATTTACCTACCGAAGTTTCATTCTGTTGCCGTTGCCCTATTTTTGCATTGAAATCTCCCATAATTATTTTCAAGAGCTGCTTACCTTTATTTTTTAGATGACAAATTTCCTCATAAAATTCTTCAATTTCTTCTTCAGGATGACTTGTGGTGGGTGCATAAGTTTGAATAATTTGAGCCTGGTATCTTTTCGAGAGTTGGATAACAAGCCGTGCAGCTCTGTCAGAGGAACTTTCAACTTCTACAACTTTATCCTTCAGTTTCTTGTTTATTATAAATCCAACACCACTAGTTCTGCCAGTATCTGTCCCACGATAGTAGAAGAGATGTCCACTTTTCAGTTCGATGAGATCTTCTCCTTTTCTCCTTACCTCACTTAGCCCCACGATGTCCCACTTGATCCTTTGTAGTTCCTCTTCCAATTCAAGAAGTCTTGAATCAGAAGATAGAAGTCTTGAATCAGAAGGTGTTGAGTACAACTGCTAAAATTACCGCCCTACAACGAAATTCGATGAACAACCACAAGGCCTAAAGATCAGCATGCACTCCCTTAATGGAGTACATCACAGGCGCATGGCCAAAAAAAGAATTTTTTTTTTTTAAAGAAATGCTAGCTAAATGAAAGCCAAACATGAAACAAACATATTTAAGCAGTCACAGAAACGAAAAAAAGTAAATAAAGATCCTCCAAACGAACAAAAGTGAGGGCCTACCTGCAATGCTTCTTACTGTTACGTCCACTCTGACAAAATGGCCGACCGCAAACCAGCAGACTGGAAAGAGACACCTATAAGTCTGTCCCGCACAAAAAAGCACGCCACTCACTTAATTCCTCCAATCAAAATTCTAAAATGAGAATGATGTCTGTTTGTGTAGTAAGAGTAGAAAAACTCACCAGAATACATGAAAATTATTATCAAATACACCTGTTGTGTATTTAATAATTTTTGCCTGTATTAAAATACCTTAGTGTACTTCTGCAGGTAAAACAGTTACTTATTAGTTTGATGCAAGTTTTACCCTTTTTATTTTAGCTATTCTTGAGAAAAAATATCTAGTTTACGTTTTAAAATTTTTTGTAAATTTTTATATAAATAACTTATAAACTTTTTTTTGTGAATTTTGATATTTTATTATTTTTATTTTTAATGAGACTGTCCATAGCACTAAAGGTTCCTAACAGTTAGTTAATACACTGCCGGACAATTGCTAAGGACGGATGACAATAGCAACGATGGCAACCATAAAATGGAAGGCAGGAAAATGTGGAAATCAGCATAAGTTCGGGATACAGTAAGACGTGTTGTGCGTATGCAAATTTTAAATTGCCGAACTTGTTCGTGACGTCATAGCGCTGATAAGAGATATAAAGGATTTGACGCGTATTGACCATTGTTGTTCAAATGCAAAGTTGAAAGGGAAAGAATCAATTGACGAACTTGCAATTTTCAGTATGTCTTCCCGACATCACCTAGATGATTTTACGCGTGGCCATATTATTGGCAAGATTGAAGAAGGGCGAAAAATAACAGATGTTGCCAGGGAGTTCGACGTCAGCCACAGTGTTGTTTCAAGGCTTTGGAAATCATTTCAAACAAATGGAGAGTGTAGCAAACATCACGGGGGAGGTCGTGTTCGCAGTACGACACCTGCAGAAGATCGGTACATAGTGCTATCAACAAAAAGACACTGGCGCAGCACAGCTAGTGAGGTAGCAAATCAGTTTATGGCTGCTACTGGCAAGCAGATCTCCCGAAAAACTGTGGCCAGACGTTTGCATGAAGGAGGACTATACGCCCGCCGTCCTGTTGTGTGCATCCCATTGTCCAGACGTCACCGTACCGCCCGTTTGCAATGGTGCCATCAACATCGCAATTGGACGGATAACGACTGGTCTGCTGTCCTCTTCTCAGATGAGAGTAGATACAGTCTATCATCTGATTGTCGACGACAACTGATCTGGTGTGATAGTGGTACTGCATATTGTCCAGCAAACATACAGGAAAGGGACCGATATCCGACATGTAGTGTCATGGTACGGGCTGGCATCATGATCAATGGCCGTACGTCCCTCTATGTGCTTCCAGCTGGGACTATGACTGGCCAACGATACATTAATGATGTTCTGCTACCTCATGTTCGCATGTTCCGTGGTGCTGTCGGTGATAGATTCATTTTCATGGACGACAACGCAACATGTCATCGAACAGTCGCTGTCCAGGAGTGTCTTGAGAGCGAGGATATTCAACGCCTCGTATGGCCAGCACGTTCTCCAGATCTGAATCCCATTGAAAATGTGTGGGATGCTTTGGGGAGGATTCTTGCTGGTCGCCAATGCCCTCAAATAAACAAGGACACCCTCATCCGTGCACTGACAGAGGAATGGGATAAATTACCCCAACAGCTGCTTGATAATGTTGTGCAAAGCATGACACGACGTATGGAATCTTGCATCGCCCTCCATGATGGCCATATCCCGTATTGACATCTTACGCCGGAACACCTGCGGACAGTAATTGCATTTTTTTTTCATGTTTACGTATTCTGCACAAAATGGCCTGTTTGTCCCTTGAACACGTTCCAAAGCCTTCTGGATTTCAGAGCACAATAAATTGTCTTTCTTGTAATGTCCTGGCATTCTGACATTATTTTATTTCACTTGGCATCCAACCACACTTACTTTTTTATGCGCTATATAGCCGTTTATGATCCGTCATTAGCAATTGTCCAGCAGTGTATGCATCCTCTAGACCAACTTCCAAGAAGGCTTTCATTGGCCAGAATCATTTTATTAACTGTGAAGAAATTAAAAGAGATCTGCTAACTTAACTCTATTTTTCAGAACTATTTTTCTTAGAACTTTTTTAATGAAATAATCTAGAATTCGGTTGTCTAGAAATTTATTTAATAGGATACTGATGTGTTCATGGAAATCCAAATTATTGCTGCATATTCTGGAAATTCTAAGTACCTGTGAAATAAGTACATTCTCTATTACTTTGGTTGACTTATTATTATTCTAGTGCAAATATTTAATTACTTTGAATGGAAATTTTTTCTTTTTTAAAAAGGCTAATGGAAGGGTTACCTTCTTCGTTAAGTTTAATGCTTAAGTCCAAGAAATTAAGCTCTTGGTTATTTTGGTTTGTTTTACATAATTTAAGACAGCTAGGGTAGATATCTGAAAAATCATTTTCGATAATTTCAGAGTTATTAATACCAGGGTGCGCACGCGTGCTTGAAAACCTGGAAAGTCCTGGAAAATCATGATTACATTTTCAAGGCCTGGAATATCCTGGAAAAACGGTGTTTTTTTAATGCCGTCTTGAAAAGCCTTGAAATTTGAAATTAGTGCTTAAAAAAATGCCCTTTTAGGAAATCGTGTTACTGTTACCCCTTCATTTTTTAAAGTTCCTTTTCTCTGTTCTCAAAGAAACCACCGGCAGCGGTTTCGATGTGCACCAAATCCTAATTTGGCTGGGGGGAAAAAAGAAAAAAAAAGGCACTACTTCCAGTGCAATAAAATTGGATGATTACTAGTAGGTCGAAGGGGGAGCTTGATGTCCGTCGGACAATTGAGAACAGAAGGGGAAAGAAGAGGCATTTAGCATTTGCAGGGGGTCGCGTATGTACCAAGTCAGCTGACATCCACCAGTGAGGAGTGTGCCTGAACAACACATTCATCTTCTTCTTGTTTATGTGCATGCCACCCTCCCTCCCCTCAAGAGACTTCCGCTACTTATGATAAAAAATAAGAAAACTATCTTTGCGAATTTTTCACGAAAGTGGCTGAAATTTTTACATTCACTGTAATTGGATTACAGAAGCTCACTTCCAAAATTCCAATTGAATCGGTTTAAAACTTTAAAAGTTAGCATTGGTAATTTTTATTATGGACAAGTATGTGTGCCTCTTTGGACAGAGTGAGCCTCCAGCAGAAAGGGCGTTACCATAGCAACGGTTGATTGACAGCTGGGAGCGCTGATCTGAAGCCCTTGGTTGGGAAGAAAGCAAACACCTGTTTATCACTTCCACAGCACAAAAGGACTAGGAGAATATTTTCAGAAATCCATTTTTCCGAATTTTGAAAATAACACAGTAAAATTTTTACAGTAGTGATACATCACAATAAAGTTCTAGTGCAAATTTCGCCAAATTTCGTTAGGAACTTTAGCAGATGCAAAAAAAAGAAAAAAAATCCGTTGCATAATCGGATTGAAAAAAAGAAACAGTAATTATAAATTACGGGAAAGCAAGTGAATTATTTTTTTTAGATGCCATGGTTTATTTAAACAGAGTGATCCTTAAATTTTTTTTCTGTGATGATATGGACTCTATTTGAATTACAAACACGTTTTTATTCAGACGTCTGAGTTACTGTTTTAATAAAAAAATCATCTATAATTAAAAAGTTTTCAATGGATTTAAGCAATATTCAGCAGATAAACGTATTTTAGTAAATTGCAACATCATGACGTAAATTTGGTAATTTAATTTTGTCGAAAATTGGGGAGCATTTTTTTTTTTACAGTTTCTATTATAGTTAAAGTGAAGGAGGAAGGGTGCAACTTGACAGTTCAGTGAGCTGCAGGTGGTGATTTATAGCGTTGTGCCAAATGAAAAGAAGCCATTCCATCAGGTCATTCCAAAGGTTGTGTTGTGTGGACGCGTCCTCCTGCTGTTTGATCTTAATTGGAATGTTTTTGTGCATGGGGGGGTCGAGAGAAATATCCGTTTCAGCTTTACAGCTTTCACGGCTCTTTTTTTTTTTTCTTGGTAATAAATAAAAATCATAGTTGCTGCATTCACCATTGATCCATGTTTGCATTTCTTGAATATAAACAGCAGACAATCAGAAACATAGTATTGGGCGGGTCTTGATGATCTTCATTTTGCATATGCTGAAGTCAGTTCTGTGGGAATAAGGAATGACTTATACTGTGAATATATACAAAACTACATATTTTTGAGCTGAAAAAATAGGTCTACTTGTACACAGTAGCTAACGTGTGAACTCAGATGAAGACAATCAGACATACGGACGTCTGATTCCATAAAAAAAAAAAAAACATAGTTTTTTTATTTGCACTACAGGTAAAAAAGCAAAAACATGTTTTTAAACGTTATAAAGGAAAACGGATTTTTGAAACGCATGACTTGATGATCTTAATTTCTGAAAGTTTCTTTTTCCACATCCTTTTTTTTTTCAATTACAATACACTGTAACAGGATACTGTGTGTTATATCACTTAGAGATATGGCAGATTTTCGGTTGCTGATATCCGCGATCGTAAGCAGTAGTTGCATTGCGATTGTTGATGATGACAAGATAAATACTGAAGTGATGTAAAATGTTGCATAAACTAAACCCCCCCCTTCCCCCGAACTTTTATGCGGTCATCACATCATAGCTGATCAACCATTTCATTCCATGAACATCAGCACATTTCAATCATTTGAACATTGGGGGTATCTGAAGGAATTCAGCCGTGCTTAAGCGCCCTAGCGCAACGAAAACATGCTAATTTTGGACAGTTCTATTCCCTTCCCCTCTACCATCCCTAATAATTGAGAGTGCATACATTGAGAGTGTTTCAAATATTCTATTTATGAGCTAGTTTTCGCGCTGTTTGTTATGCTTTTATTTTCGAAATTCCTAACACTTTTGAACTATGGTTGCAGAAATGTTTATGCTTTGGGTTTGTCTGTAGGATAATTCGTATGAAAGCGGTTGAATTTCGGCGAAATTTTAGTATGCTGTTGGGTACAACCTGGAAACCTACCCTCTTGAAAAAGGTCGAAATTAAATTTAAAGGCTAAGACATAAGAGCAGTATTTGTTCTCCAAGCTTAGGAATGCTAACTCACATAAAATCTGTTTGATTGCAACAAAGTTTTGGTATGTTATCAGGGAGGAGAAACCTACCCTTGTAGAAAATGATCCAACTTGAATTCAAAGGTCAGGGCATAAGAACAGAATTTATTCTTTATGGTCTTGTGCTTGATAAACTTGATCCATTTGCATAAAGCACATTCATCCATTTGCATCTTTCATCATTTTTATTACTTAAAACTGAAATTATTTTAAAAAATAATTTGAACATGATACTGTAAAGCGTAATAATCATCCTGGAATTTTTTTGTATATGTCCTGGAAAAGGCCTGGAAAGTCCTTGAATTTTTTTCCCCCAAAAGTGTACGAACCCTGTAATACATAGCAAATCATCAATGTACCTATAGGTGTATAGATAGTTATCTGATCTCGAGGACCTATATTTAATAAATTTATATTCTTTATAGAACAAAAAAAGGTTACATACGCTAGTTAAGTGTGAACATCCCTTTGGAATGCCTTTTATTTGCTTATATAGATTTTTATTATACAAAATATGGTTATTATTGATACAACAGTTAAGATATGTATTCTCCAAGCATTAGCATTAACGATATGGTTGAGTTTAAATTCTACATACAGTTCTTTAAAAGTGGAAATAATATCTGATAGAGGCAGATTAGTATATAGGTTCTCGAAATCATAACTATTAATATCTATGAGCTTTAAACTAAGAATAGTTGAAATCACTTCGGAATTGTTATTTATAATCCAAAAATCCCTGTTTTGCAAATTAGTACTGTGGCTAACAAGAGCCAAAACTTTTTTCAAAAGTGCCTCAAAAGCCTGGTCTATTTTCTTTTTATGACTCCTAATGCCACTAGCTATGAACCTAAACTTCACAGGATCTTTATGAAACTTAGCAGTGGCAAAAAGAAATGGAAATTCAGGCTCATAACCCCTGAACGAGGGAATTTTAAGCTTCTTGAAGAAGGCTTTTAACCAATTTTCAAGCTGCTTGGTGCAGTAACTGACTGGCTCGTAGGTTACTCTATTATTAAGTTCCTGATTAATCAATTCAAAATAGAATATTTTACAGATAATTGCAAAATTATTGCTAACTTTATCAGTTGTAAAAATATATTGCTCTTGAAGTTTAGAGAGATACTTTTTTGAAGCACCAGAGAAATACAGATTGCGGTCAAAACATAAATCAAGACTAGCCAACTTTTCTGAGAAGCTGTGGATAACATTAAACTTCCACACTACAAAGGCCTCAACAGGCTGATTGAAAGTCAAACTAGTCTTAATAATGTACCTATTAACATTTTGAGTAAAACTTACAAGAATTTGTATTTTAGAAATAATGAAAGAAGGTCTAAATTTTGTACCATACTCTAATAATTTCCTGAGCCTGACATCCACAACAAAACTTAAGTTACCAGTGATAATGTGTTTGTAGTAGCTATTATAGTGCAATAGAACAGGTAAGCTTATAAATAGTGTTGTAGGCTTTACAAAATTTATCTGAGTTACAATCTGTAGCTTTTTATATATATCTAAAAAACCAACCAGAAGTTAAGCGAACAACAACTTAGAAATTCTAAAGTGCCCAAGGCTGCATAAAAGAAAGATCAAACCACGATACTAAAAAAATGCTAAAACACCAAGAAAAGTTTTTGTAAAAAAAAAAAAAAGTAATTTTTTTTATAAATAGGAGAAAAACAAAACAAACGACTCCCGAGAACAAGCAAAGGTAAGAACACTACAAACCCCAACCGTCCGAGGCAAACAAGTTCCGAACGAGAGAAAACAGAAGCATGCAGGGAAGCAGTTCAGTGACTGATTCTCCAACGGCTTCGTCAAGGGCAAGCATTAAGAAAAATTGCTCACTTATCTACTGAGACCATGAAAGTGTGGGTTTCTGCTAATTTAGTTTGCTTTAAGGACAATTTAAATTTAATGTTAAATTTTAACAAATTTTAACTTTGACAGATTTAAAAGGGACTTCCAACCCAAAAACAGTAAACTATAAAACATTGCCCGACCTACACACTGATAATCAAGAGAATCTCAGCAATCAACTCTATAGAGGGATGACGAACACCCCAAAAATGCAATTCCAGAGAAAATAAATACTGATAAAGAGCAAAAAACCAAGCCAAAGAAGAGGTAAATAAATAGAGTAACATATCCTGTTACATGAAAAATTGAATAAAAAATTAATAAAAAAATTTTAAACAATGAACGAAGAGTAACTTTGAAAATTACAAATTTAATACAATAGATTTAAGAAAAACCTTAGCATATAGTGCACTTGTGTATGCACAATTGGAACATGAGAGATTGAACCCATAGAGCCAATTTTCAAGCCTCAGATAGGAAATGGATATGCCCAAGACACTCACAAATTTTTTTCAAAGAAGTTTGGTTTAGTACACACCAATAATTAATGAAAATTTTACTCCATACCTAAAATCGTAAACACTACCTAACAATAAAAAAATACATATGTGATACAGCTTATTGCTAGTTCAAGGGAAATTATTTACAAAATATTGTTCTAATCATTGAAGCTACAGGGAAGCCCTAGGCCTAAGATCAAAGAACTTGTAACAAATCTCTGGTTACAAGCACTGAAGGGACCTAAAAACGCTGACCAGATATCCCGCGGAAAAAACAAACACTCCAAAGCGAAAAACCTGCTTCTAAAGAGTGTTGAATAACTCAAAAAAAGATTTAAAAAATAAAAATAAACATAGCAAGAAAACAGAATAACTACTCACTTACCAGCTCTTTGCAGTGCTGTAGCATACTTACTTAAGGGTCTGCTTCAACTAACAGTTGCCGCCCCGGTGGCGCAGTGGTCTAAGGCGTTGGCCTCTGATCATTCGTCCGAAAGGGGTCCGGGTTCGAATCCCGGTGAGGCATGGATGTTGTGTTTGTCATACGGCACTGGCTCTCTCCCTTCCCTGGAACCAGTGACCCTAAATTAGGGACGGGCGACTGCTTTTAGCCCATTGAGTTGCTCACGGTGGTCGTTAAACCACCAATCAAAAAAAAAAAAAAAAAAAAAAAACAACTAACAGCAGGAGCACATCCGTCGCAGTGCTACCTAGCGGCCAACTTTAGAACCTTCCTGGAAGCTGTCTCAAGGATGTTCCACTGTAAGATCCTCAAAACACCAGAATTAAAGTTCTAAAAAAACCGCTACAAATTTTTGGGGGAAACCTGAATACTAGAAAGCCCTTTCTGGGAGTAGAGTAATATATTTCTCTGCTTCCAAAAGTTCTAAAAGTATTTCAATAACCCAAATAATAGTATCCTTCCCAAACCTTTGACAATTAAGTATTGCTATTTTTTCTTGCTTTTATTTTTATATGAATTTTTTCAAAAAATATTTTTCTTTAAAAGTTTTATGCGTTTTTGTTTATTTTTATTTATACTCTTTTTGTGTGTGTGTGTGTGTGTGTGTGTGTGTATGTGTGTGTGTGTGTGTGTGTATATCAATGGAGAGGGAGAAAATATTGTATTATAGGTTCCTAGATGTTAGTTGACCACATCATTATATAAACCTCTAAAATTAGCTTTAATTTAGACAATTCATTCAGTCAACAAGGTTTTAAGTTAAATTAAGTCTTCCATCCTAACTCTATTTTGGAGAACTATTTTTCTTAATGCAACTTTTAAGAAGTTCTTAAGCACTTGGTTATCAAGAAACTGTTTGATTAAAATAATAACATGTTTCTCTAGTCCAGAATTTAAGCTACATATTCTAGAAAGCCTTATGACTTGTGAAATAAATATGTTTTCTATTACTTTATTGGAAATATTGCTCCACCACATACCATATTTGACTATTTTAAATTTAAACTGATTTCTCTTATCATAGAGGCTAAGCACAGGGTTGCCTGCATTAAGATTTATAGCTAAATCCAAAAATTCTAATACTTGGTTATTGCTATTTGTTTTATTTAGTTTAAGGCATTTAGGATAAATAGCTGCAAAGCCTTTTTTTATATTTCCTGAATTATTTAAGCAAAGTAGGTCATCTATGTATCTGTAGGTATGTAAGTAACATTCCTGATTGGAAGAATTTGTCTTCATAAACTGAAATTCTTTGTAGAACAAGAACAAGTTGCATACACTCGTGGAATGCGAACACTCCATGGGGTTTCCATTAACCTGTTTGTAAAATTTATTATTGAAGAGGAGAAAATTATTTTTAATACAGCAATTTAGAAGTGTATGCCAAGAATTTTCCAAAATGATGCTATAAATTTTAAATTCAATAAAGACTAACTTGAGGGTACTGATAATGTCCTCTAATGGGAGGCTGGTGTACAGGTTTTCAAAGTCATAGCTATTGTCCTCGGCAGGCTTGATATCCCGAATTTCAGAAATGACCTCGGTGTTGCTTTTAATAATCCAAAAGTTCTTACATGTTAGGTTTAATACCTTCTTCAAAACTGATTCAAAAAACTGATCTATTACTTTTTTTATCACTTTTTGTCCCACTAGCTATGAATCTGAATTTCACAGGTTCCTTATGAAATTTTGCAGTGGCAAAAAGACAAGGAAATTCAGTCTCATAACTATTTGCCATTCTAAGCCCCAGCTGCTTGTGAAATGCTTTAAATTTATTAGTAAGCTCTGTACTGGAAACTGAAGCAGTTCTGTATGTTACCTTATTGTGCAACTCTTTTGAAATTAATTCAAAGTAGAATTTTTTGCAGATAATTGCGAAATTATTATTGGCTTTATCTGTAGTTGTAAAGATAAATTTTTCTTGTAATTTAGAAAGTGATTTTTTCAGCTCAGGAGAAAGCTCTAGGCTGCTATTGTTAAAAACATTTTAATCTGCTAAATTCTGTTTGAATTCTTGTATGACATTGCATTTCCATTCAGCAAAGGCTTCGATTGGCATGTTGTAGGCTAAGCTAGTTTTAATGATATACTTGTCTAAGTCCTGATAAAAATTAGACAATTCTTTCTTTAGAGATGTGGAATGATGGCCTGAATTTAGCTCCATAACCTAAGATCCTTCTAAAATGAGGATTATTAATGAAATCTAAATTACCAATAATTATGTGTTTATGAAAATTATCATAAAAAACAGTATCTTGAAATTAAATCGCACTTACAGCTGATATAGCTAAATTAGTAATGTCAAAAGGTGACTTGTCATTCTTAACGTAAGAAGCTAGCATTTTAACATAATTGAAACTTACTACAGTTTGGTGACAAAGAATAGGGAAGCTGCTAGAACTTTTGTAGAACAATTTTCTAATTTTGAGGGAATCATAGCATTTATTTAAGAATCTAATGGTAATATAGTTCTTGGAAATTGATTTGGGGAGAATTTTATCTTTAAGAAAAAATTTCAAAATATCCAGAACAAGAGTAAACACATGAGAATCTATACTACCAGCTTGAGAATTCCAGAAGTTGAAAAAAGCTTTTAGCACTGTTAATTAATGAAAATTTGACTCCATACCTAAAATCGTAAACACAACCTAACAATAAAAAATAAAAATATATGTAATACAGCTTATTGCTAGTACAAGGTAAATTATTTATAAAATATTGTTCTAATCATTGAAGCTATAAACCAGATGCTTCTTGAATTCAAAAATAATAACAGTTTTGTTAAAAATACTGTTACCATTCTTAAAACATTCAAGCACACAGTGCTAAAAGCTTTTTTTAACTTCTGGAATTCTGAAGCTGGTAATATAGATTATCATGTGTTTACTCTTGTTCTGGTTATTTTGAAATTCATTCTTAAAGCCAAAATTGCCCCCAAGTCAATTTCCAAGAACCTTGCAACTTCTTTCTGTTCCTGAAGATGAAGATGAAGCTCAAGGGTCGCCGTTTTGCAACCATGGACAAGATCCAGTGCGAATCGTGGACAGTGCTTGACATGATTCACGAACAGGACTTTCAGAGAG
Organism: Macrothele yani; assembly: GCA_039090855.1. NCBI lineage: Eukaryota > Metazoa > Arthropoda > Arachnida > Araneae > Macrothelidae > Macrothele > Macrothele yani. Next base: position 51,116,441 of record CM077004.1, read on the forward strand.
CATTCCAACAGTAGCAAAAACACTGGCAGTTGTGTATCGCTGCACAAGGAGACTACTTTGAGGGAGATCGTGGCCAGGCTTAAGTAACGTAAGTACTTTATTGTATATTGGCCTAGTCTCAGAACTTTTTGATCAGACTTTGTATACATATATATTTTGCACAATTAGCTAAAACCAGCAGCCTTTATTCACTGTGAAATACTACATCATTATACTGTGTTGTGATTAGCAGGGTCAGCTGCTGGATCATTTTTTTTATTATTATTTTTTTATTTATTTGTTTGTACAATTAGCTAAAACCAGCAGCCTTTATTCACTGTGAATACTACATCATTCTATTTTGTTGTGATCAGCAGGGCCAGCTGCAGAATTATTTTCTTAATTTTTGTTTTATTCATTTATTTTTATTTATTTTTTTTTTTTTGTACAATTAGCTAAAACCAGCAGCCTTTATTCACTGTGAATACTACATCATTCTATTGTGTTGTGATCAGCAGGGCCAGCTGCAGAATCATTTTCTTAATTTTTTTTATTTTTTTTCACAATTAGCTGAAACCAGCAGCCTTTATTCACTGTGAATACTACATCATTCTATTGTGTTGTGATCATCGAGGCAACCATGGGCCCTAGGCTCCACAGTTCAGGATATACAATCATTTTTAGTATTTTTTATTTATTTATAAATGTTTTTTAAGTTTGGGGTGTGAGGCCCTTAAAACAATATTTCTATAATGATGTTTTTAGTTTCCTATCCCCTGACTTACAAATTGATTACCGCCCTTCATCATACAGGCAGTGAGATTTGCAGATTTCAATTGACTATTTTATGATCACCTTAAACTTTCTTGCCTTCATGAAGTAGAAAATTCAATTTCATCATCCTATGGCTCCCTACTTTGTGTGTAAACCAAATACTTAAATTTATGAAAATAAAAAGAACAATATCAAAGTTTTGGGGCTATATATGGAAGTCAGTTGGTCAATGACTTTAAAAACATTACTGGAAATTTAAAAAAAAGGCAATTTTCATATATGAGTGTATATAAAAGTTGAATAAAAAATCACTAATTTGTCAGTTGCTTCTTCTTTCATAAAAAATCAATCACCAAAACATGTGATGGAAAAAGAAAAAAAACTATTTAAACTAATTTATTTTAAAGGCATCCATGTTATTCACTATGCAGGTTAGCTGAATGTTATCCTTTTATCATTTTGTGTGGAAGTTTTTATAAAAATTGCAATAACACTTCAATTCATATTTTAGCCATTCTCTTAAAATTAAAGCAAATACTTCTTTGAGGTAATAATTTTTTCTCTATCATAGTTGTTGTGTGTGTTGTTTACAGACTACATTTTTCACGTAATGACTATTAAAATATGAGATTTTCTTGGACTCACAAAAATTTTTGCAACAGGCCCGGCTACGAGATTTTTCCTGGGCCCTGCAAAAGTTCCATCTGGCTGTGGTAATCTGTGTAATGTACAGTTCTTCCAAAGCACAATTAAGTTTATCCTTGAAAAGCCCCTGGGTGTATGTCGTTGAGTGTTCTTCCATTTGGAACCAAGATGAACAGGTGTTCACATTTGTCAATTGTGGAGTAACTAACATAGAGCTGACCGTAAAAAAGCATAGGTTTTGCATGTTGTGTCCAACTTTTAATGATTGGCCCTGTGCTTGTTGATACCTATGGCAAAACTGTAGCCATTTAAACTGAAATGGAAGCTCAGATGTGGTGATCGGAATGCGTAGAATGAAAACATAGTCTTTTGTGCAGCATGTGAGTCATGATAGTAGCTTTAATGACATTTCACATAAGTTTCTTGACAGTTAGTCATGTTCAATTGCACAGTGTTTGGTGAATCCGCATTATGTCTAGATAAAATAAGTAGTGAATATGAGGTGGGATAACATGAAAAAAAAAAAAAAAAAAAAAAGGTATCAATGTTAAGCTTTGAAGAAATGAATTGCGAGAAAATTCACATTTTTCTTGCATTTCATTTCTTGTATTCTATTTGTATGTAACTGAAATATATTTCCTCTTTAAAAGAATTGTTACTAATTTTTATAAAAAAAATAGTGGAACTATTTATAATGCATAATAACACACGTAGCGGGCTTCTGTCTGAAACGTAAACAAACCCACTGTCAGCTATGGTGGAAAGATACAGGAAATACTTCAAAAGTGTTTCGTGTATCTTTTGAAGTCTAATACAGTACACAGCAAGATCAAACTGCAAATCTTGCACATGACTTCAAATTTGAAACAATGGTTGTAAAAACCTAGTCAAAATCTTCCCATTGGAACACAATGCAATAAAATGCATTAGGACAACAGTGTTGCCAGGAATAAAAAGTAAAGGGTTGTTCAAAAAGTTTGTATTCTAACACTAACAGGAAAGCTGTTATGTTTCCTTTTTTATTTTTGAACATATTACTTGGCCATTGCAATGAATTTCTCCCACTAATGCTTTAAAAGTGCCTTGATCATGGTGGGGTGGAAAAAGACATCTTGTTTTTTTCTAACCATGTGCCCACAGCTGCAATGCCTTCAGAGAAGTAGAGGCACATTGCATCCCACTGATGTTTTCTATCAGCTTGGGGAACAAATGAGAAAGGTCTGAAGAAGGTAGTGGAAATTAAGGCAACTTGAATCCTGCAGTCTGGGATGTGTGACTCGGTGCATTGTGCTGAAGGAGGAATACCTCTTCAGTTTTCCATACCTCTTTTTGTTAATCGTGCATAAAAATAACAAACGAGGTGTTTGCATAGTATGCACCAGTAATTGTGGTACACTTTTCAATGTAGTCAACCATGATTATGATTTCTGCACCCTCAAAATATTGTTGCCATCGCTGTGCAGACTGACAGCAACATAAAACTTCTTGAGAGGGGGAGAAGATTGCTTCCATATTAGATTTTTGTGTTTTATTCTCTAGTTCAAAGTGATGAACTCATGTTTTATCCATTGTGACAATCCTAAACTAGAAATTGTATCTACAAGAGGCATGTTCAAATTAGCAAGGCACATTTGTTTGTGGTATGTCTTTTGTTCATCTGCCAACACGGGTGGAACCCACCGCACACTGTCCTTTTTCATTTTCAAAGAATTCGTCAGGATTGAATCAACAATACTGATTAAAATGCCTTAACTCAGCCATGCACCAAACAGTCATTCATCTGTCTGATATCAGGAGGTTATACACATGATTGATATTTCCCTCAGGGTGGATGTGGTTGTCAGGAACAATCTGCATTATTGCAAGACTTCATACTGCAATGAAATTTTTTGTGCCACTTGTCAACTGTGAAATATGCAGAAGTCTTATCCCTCATCATCTGCACCCTATCATTACGAACCTCCCGTGGGGACGGGTCTTTCAGAAATAGGTATTTTATCACTGCCTGTATCTCATTTTTTGATTTTGGAAAATAGAGTTTACAAAATCACCTGAAACAGACTTTCAAGCATGTGGAAGAACTCCAAAAATGTCAGGCTTTTTTTTTTTTTTTTTTTTTTTTTTTTTTTGTATTAGAACCCATTGTCATTTGTCAAGTGCAAACTGCAAACTCATTGATAAGCTGAGATTTTTGATAAGTTGGTGAAATGTAGCTGATTCTGGTTGCAGATACATCTACAGAAATAAAATTACCATGTCTGTCTCAAACATGCAGGGTCACATGGTACACATGGAGTCCTCTTTTTTTAAATTAAAGTTTGCAAATTTTTAATTAATTGATTTAGTTTTTAAAGCTTTCAACCTTTGTTGAAATTTGATCTTGCCATATGTTGGGTCATATTATTGCAACAATATTTCGTTGCACGGTTGTGTATGTAGAAGCAGTAGAATAAGATTAAATAAGAAGTACATGGTTACAGACCATATGGCTTCAAGTTTGTGTTATTTCCACTTGATTTTACTATTTTTGAACATATATTGCATATTTGGCAGTACTCTTTATGCTATATTGTAGATGCTATATCGATATCAAATATCCAGAGATGCATATAGATATTTCATTTTATCAACATCTTGCCCAAACATTTGCAGTTCAGTTGCTGAAATGAAATTTCTATACAAATTAAAGATTTTTAGTCATTTTAAAATGAAAAGGAAATACTATATCATTCGTTTTGTTACTTTAATCTTATTTTCTTTGTTTCATATACCATAATTCTTGTTTTTAATTGAAAAACATATAATCTTTACCTCTCTTTTATGTGTTTTTTAAAATTAATATGGCCTCAGCGTATTCTGTAGTTTTGTCGATGTCAATATTTGCTAATACTTATTGGTATTAAATACTTATGGGACATGTTGAACTAAAGAATATCTCCATCTTCTCAGATAATGAATTATGATTTGGAAAGACTCCTGTTTTCTACATAGAATACAGATACGTATATTTTTCACAACATTCGGAGACAGCGCAGTGTGGGTACACTCTAGTGCGGGAGAGTGAACTGACTTCTGAATCAAACGTGCAAAGAGTTTGTATCTACGGCATTACACCTGGTTAATGCTAGCATGGAATAGTCAATATAACACGTTAATCATATATATAGTTAGTTATATATACAACTTATATTTTCATTGTTTTCTCATTATGAAGTAAATTCACACACACTAAAAACTTCAAGTTACTTTAGATGTGTGACTCCTAAGTATACTGCATCTTCTTTAATATGCTAATGAGCATTAACACACAGGTTGAATACATTCTATTCTACATTTTCAGTACATCTTTAAATGAGTTATTGGTGTGAGCTTGTGTAACACTTCTAGTTTTCAATAATAATGAAGAATATAGTTAGTACATATGTGTAAATTGTATTTACTTTGCCTGATTTTTTCTGTTTTGTGTGTTCTGTGGTAGGACGAAGCAGTGTACTTAAATTTTGAATGGAAGCTTCCGTCTGTCCTGTACTTTAGTAGGATAGATCTAAATGTTCTGTATGACTTATCTGGTAAGAGTTTTATTAATACTTTTAATTTGTTTTACCCACAAAGTTTTTGTCACATCTTGTGTAAATGTAAAGTTTAACAACATTGTTTCATTCTTACATATATATCAAACTCTGTTGTAATCAGTCATTAACACTTCTCACCGTGTAAGAAACGCACATGAAATTTAATCATTCTGCTTAATGCAGAAAGTGTATGACAGCTCAATGTTATTAGTATAGGCATTGTAAGGTTGTCTAGGTTTTTGAGTTTTCTTAGTTACTGTGGTTTGTCATTGCCACATCTCATGTGCTGTTGGAGTAAGTGAATTATTGAAAATCCTGAAAAATTTACTCAAATTCCCTCATCAGTGTTGCTCCTACTGTTGTAATAATATTTATGCTTTCACACACACACACACACACACACACACACTTTGTATGTACGTTGCTGTCCAAAACTTATGAATGAACATGAAATCTGACACAGAGTGTCGTGGGGCCAAAAGAGCATACCAACATATGCATGTGAGTATGCACATTGGGGCATATGAAGACATTCCTTGATGAGCGGTGCTTGAAGATTCATGTAGACAAGAGGTAGAGTCATGTCTCATAAGTTCATTCTGTTTTTTACTGTTCTACATTCACACACATCACTAAGATGTTCTCTGAGATTCAGACGCTAGCTCCACAAAGAAATACAAACCAACAGATAATTTTTTAACTGATTATTTACTTACTGTTTCCATATCAAACTTCTTCATTTACAGCGATTTTGACACAACTCAGGCTTCACTGACATCCATCGCACGATGTGCACAAGGCCCTCTACACTTCATACTCATAATCTTTTTCTCATGAAGACACTCCTGAATCTGATCTTTGCGTGACTTCCTTCACCTTCTTCTGCCTTTCCTTCCTGCCACTTGAGCTAATAAAAAAAATTCTAACTAAGCATCTCGTCACTTATTCTTTCAACATGGCCAAACCACCGAAGCATATTAGTCTGCACCTTGCTAACAACATTTTGCTTCACATTATACAACTGGAATACATCTTCATTCCTCACACGATCAAAATGTGTCATGCCTCAAACCTCCCATAAGTAACACATTTCTCCAGCACACAAACGACTCCCATGTTGTTGTTTTTTGTAGTACCCAGGTTTCACTGCCATACATCAGAGTAGGAACAATTACGCTTTCATGCACAGCCATTTGGTACTCTTGAGAACCCATCATTCCTGTAAAAACCTCCTAAAGCAGCTATGACTTTCAATGAAGAATTCACTCACATACTAATTTCACCACCTAATTTTTTCTCTCCGTCAAACATGCTACCTAAATACACAAACTCATTCACCTGGTCGATTACTGTGCCATATAGACTTATCTTGCATTCAGTGCTAACAGTTCCTTGCTCAAAAACCATAACTTTGGATATTTCCCTAATTTATACTCAGTTTGAATTTCATGCAAACTTCATACATCTGGGACAACATACTCTGCAACTTACTTTTGCTCTCTGCCAACAGAACTGTCATTAGCATACAGCAATCTGCACACGCAGATATTACCAGGACATAAACCAGTATTGTCCATCTTGGCATCACGCATGCACACATCCATAAATGCAGGGTGAGTCAAAAGTCCTTAGGCAAACTTTAAGGGTAGGTCAGGCATACAAACGTAAGTCTTTTTTACGTAGGAACTTGTGGTTGCAAACGCAACAGAGGACCACTAGAGGAGCTCTTTGGAAGCGAGTGAGTTGGGACATGCGTGGCAGGATCATTGGAGGCGTGGACGTTGCCGGAGTAGGATGCAGGAGTACACTCGTGCGGAGATGCATTTAATTTATGGGGAAGCAAAAGGAAATGGCCGTGCAGCACATCGTTTGTATTGTCTACGCTACCCAAATCGGCGGGTACCCCATCATCAGACGTTTGGGCGTTTGCACTAACGATTGTGTGCGACAGGGTCATTCAAAGTAAGCAGACATTATGGTCGAGACCAAATGACGCGTTCACCCGTCACGGAAGAAGTGAGCATGCGCGAAGTGGAACGTGTCCCAAGTACAAGTACTCAAACCATAAATTATATTAATTCAACATTTGTCGAAAACATTACGTGGTTTCAGAAATTATTAACTATATGTCAACAAAATAGTTTCCATATCATCTACTGTTTCGCACGTTATTAGAAATTCGAGCACGGGAAAAACGTCCATATAATAAGAAAATTTTTATTTCAACTTGTCACTAATATTCCTTTTTTTCTTTTTGATGTTCTTTATAATAGTTTAGAATTTTATTATGAAGATTACAAATTTATATGAAAAAATGTTTTTATATGTGCAGTCAAATGCATCATAAGTTGTCAAAGTCCTCCAATACGTAGAGACAATATGTATTAAAAGATTAATATTATTCCAGTTTTTTAAGTCATGATTTACGAAATTAATACAATAGAAAAGAACTTTCGAACCTTTTGATTATGATGCGTTGAATCAGTAATAAGCCATCTTGTTATCGAAGAAGGCATGATTTTCCTTTCCTGTGGTATCAGCTTCCAAGTTGAACTTCGATCTTATAATTTCTTATTATAGATGATGGTTGCATGTTTTATTTTCCGTGGCTCGATATCCCAAACTAGTTTCAATTCCTTCTTTTTGGAATCATCTTCAGTGGGTATGATGTGCGTACTGCACGATGAGTGTTTACACTCTTACCACATTCAACGTGGCAGCGTCCGACTTTTCACGGCAGTTGTACTCTTGCGCATGCTATTTTTGGTATTAATGCACGTTCTTAGTCGTGTTTTGATATAACCGGATGACATGAATTCCGACTCCAAATTAATTGGTGTTGCCATTCGTTTGTTGAAAATAATTAATAAGGTCTTTTATTATATTTTTTATCGTTAATTTCTTTTTCGATAAAATATTTCCAAGCGTACGGTAGATTCATTGGATCATTATTATTACAATTTATTTCTTTAGTTTTTTCAATCATTATCGCTTCTGAGGTTAATATTTGGTTTTTAGTTTTATGTGAGGTTATTAATTTTGCATCATACCAAACAGGATAAGCTTCATTTTCAATACAATGATTTATTAATGATGTTTTGTTTTCTTTTTTATTCCAGTTCGATATATGTTCTTTTAATCTGGTCTTAAATCTTCTTTTTGTACTTCCTATGTATACTTTATTTCTTTCATTTCTTTCTATTTCTGTATAATATTTTGTTGGTATAGAATATACTCCGGCTTTATCAAGCATTGATCTTCTTTCATTTCCATTAGTTAATATAGTTTCGTTATCTATGACGGTTTCTGCCAATATCATTTTTTCTTTAATGCATTCCTTCTTTAAGATATCTGTTATTGGAGGAATGTAGGGAATTTTACCAGCAAAATTTAAAAAAACCAACTTATACTCCAACGATAATTCCGATTGATTCAAATCATCCTTGGAAATATAAAAGAGCAGCACTTCAATTTTACATAAGAAGAGCATTAACCCATTCCTGTAATAAACACAAAGAAAAGATTGAGATTAACTGGATAAAAAGAACTGCTATGAAATTTGGATACAAGAAAAAGATCATAGATGATATACTTGAAAATATAAAGAAATCTTTAAATGAAAATAAAAATAAACAAAAAAATGAAATAAATTTTGCTGGTAAAATTCCCTACACGTGGTTTCAGCATAACGGGGGCGCCAGCACATTTCGGTCGGATCGTGCGGTACTATCTCGATGCAACTTACCCAGCGAGATGGATCGGCCAGAGTGGCCCCGTCGTGTGGCCTCCACGATCCCCCGACTTGTCCCCCCCCCCCTTTATTTCTTCCTGTGGGGCTACGTGAAGAGCCTTGTTTACGAAACCCCTGTGACGACCGACGAAGACCTCGTCGCGAGGGTCGTTGAAGCTGCCGCACGGATCCGTGAGAAGCTTGGCATCTTTAAAAGTATAGAAGGTCCACGCGTTCACATTGCGAAGCGTGTATCGCTTTAGACGGCAAGGCCGCCCCTGTGGCGCAGTGGTCTAAGCGATGGCCTCTGATCATTCGTCCGAACGGGGTACGGGTTCGAATCCCGGTGAGGCATGGATGTTGTGTTTGTCTTACGGCACTGGCTCTCTCCCTTCCCTGGAACCAGTGACCCTAAATTAGGGACGGGCGACTGCTTATAGCCCATTGAGTTGCTCACGGTGGTCGTTAAACCTCCAACCAAAAAAAAAAAAAAAAAAAAAAAATTAGACGTTAAGTCCTTTGAACACTTACTTTTAAGTATTAAGGTACTGTAAAAGGTTTGTTGTTGATACATGTAACTGTAATACTACGTACTACTTGTCATTGTACTGTTGTTATTTATACTTGAACCTGTAAACCTGTGTTGCTGTGTTATTGTAAACCTGTATTGCATTAAACCTGTGTTGTACACTTTATCTGTTATCCTTTTGGTTAATTCACTATCAAAGAGCCCCCTCTAGCGGTCGTCCGTTGCGTTTAAGACCACACGTTCCTATGTCAAAATTACTTGTGTTTGTATGCCTGACCTACCCTTAAAGTTTGTCTGAGGACTTTAGACTCACCCTGTATATTAAACAGCCATGGTGACATTACACAACTTCACAATGTAGACAGGAGCCAGAGTCATGTCTCATAAGTTCATTCTGTTTTTCATGGTTTTGAAGTTACAAAAGGAGGTCTCATAGATATCATATGGGCAATTTTATCCCAGGTTGAATTATCAGCAAGCTCAAAGAAAGTTGTACTGTAACTAATATCACGAAATAGTTTCGGGCAGCATTCAGTATAGTACTGCAGCTTTGGTCAGCATTCAAGAGATATAGAACTGCTGCCACATTTTTGCTGGACTGTGTATGAGCCAGCAGAATGACCATTACCTGGACATAAGGGCAAAATGGATTTTGAAAAATACGTACTGTAGAGTTCCATCTGATTCTATGTGACAATTGATCTAGAGCAGAGGTTCCCGTTTGGTGGTTCGCAAAGGTATTGCAAAGGGCTCGTGGAAAAAATGCTGTTTTAGTTTCTCCATAAAATTATTACAATAAAGGTATTTTTTTTTAAACTGCATGAGAGTTGAAATGCTTTAGCAGTTTATTTTTTGCAGATATTTGGGATACGCGTTCTTACATAGCCAGCCTGCATAAGAGTGGTGCTAGGTAGCGATGTTGGAATTGTGTCGTTGACCCAGAGACCTCCACACCTGGACACGATGATCATTTGTCCTCAAAAGAAAGTGTCACTCATTGCTAAAAACCACACATCACAGTCTATGGTCTCCACATTGTTCTGGCCTGGCACCACCACTACACACGGAGCCGGCGACGTTCCACTGTTAATGGCAGCACACGTAAGGGGCGCTGGGATCGCAGATTCATTTCTGCAAGGTGTCAGGGAAATGGTTCGTTGGCACACAGGAGCTTCTACATCTGCCTGCATAGTGGACCGAATCCCCGTGGGATCCATTCGTGCCTGCGCACAATCTGTCGATCCTCTCTACTGGTCCGTCTGGAGCCACTCCGCCATGTGGCAGTGCTGTCACATGTCCACTACTCCCAACACAATCGAATGGTATGGTCAGAACAATCCACATGGCGGGCTATATGATGAGCTGACCATTCTGCGTTTTTCAGCCCGATGATCCAGCCTCTCTCAAAGTCCGTACGCAGCATAAATCGACGTCTCTGGTGTCTACCTGGCATTCTTGTCACTCTGTAATCTTGTTCGCATCGGACGGTGCTTTTCGCTTTCATGGGGCATCGACTACATGCCAGTTTATAAGGCTGCCGGTTCGTGCTTGCAGCACCACCACAGGGTGTGCGGTCATGCGCTCTCGCACCAAACGTGAATCGTTTGCGTACCAGCGCACACTCTAGCTATTTGCAAAGTTTCACGGTTGTAGCATGTTTTCTTCTAGGTGTGCAAATTCCATTGTCTGTGAGTGTAGATAAAGGTTTTCATTAAAGACAATATTGCCAATGTGTGCTGCCTTTTTTTTTTTTTTCAGCTGGATGCAACAGTTACTATTGACACTGAAGGAGACTTACCACTCTCAGCAAGTAGCTTAACACATATTCTGCTGTACAACAATTAAATGAATTCTGAGGTGAAAATGAAAATTTAACAATATGGACAGGAGTCACCTGTCAATGCACACTGAGAATCAGTTTGTGGGATTCTCTTAATATAGACATGGGTGGTGGGGGGATTCAAATGTAATTTTGAAACAGCAATGAAATGCATGGAGGGGGCAGGAAGAATGCTAATGCCCATACAGCTTCTTCATTTAAAGTTTTTGCAACTTAGCTGCAAAAAAAAAAAAAGTGTGTGACTGAAATAAACAAGTGGAATCTGTCTCATCAAAAATAATACAACATTGTTTCACGAAAGTTGGTTTTTTTTTTCTTTTTTCCCTTAGACATATGCAACTCAGTCAATGTACAAATTATGCAGAAAAGTAAAGATTTTGAAGATATTGGTTTTGCAATATGAAAATGTTTGACTGACGAAGAAAGCTTTGCAGAATATGCCAGATGGGATGAACAACTAGTGACATGGTATCTTCTCACTCTTGATGAACTTATAGAAGGTCAGGAGCTGGAATATAAAAATAGTGCTGCAGAAGATAAAGAACATACAAAAGAAGTGCTACTAACGTTTAGGGAAGTTGTAGCTTCTGTTCATGTGGTGTGGGAACTTTTTTTTTTTTCGTCTATGAAATAAATGATGCAACTAAAAATTTGCTATAAATAACATTCACAACTCTCCACTTTTTTTTTTTTTTCGAGTCAAGAAATTTGAAACAAGCGAAGATTAGTGAATGTTAACTTGGCACTAATGCTGAATCACCTAGTAGACTAACTGCTTTGGAAAGAGAAATGCATATAAGTATGGAATGTGTAATAGGAGTATTGTATATAAAATTTAAAAAAAAATGATTTAGTACCTACTTTTCGAAGGTAAGATTTTTTTGTTTCATGTATTTAAAATATGAAACTGTACAAAGAGAATTTCTAAACATACACTGCTGGCCACCCAAAATGCAACACCAAGAAGGGCACGAGATAGCAAAGCCAGATTTACTGGACGCATAAAAACAGATACAAAGATGAAACGATTGAGCTTACAGGCCCATGCAACTTGCAGAACACACAGACATCAATAGTTCGTGTGGCCCCCATGGCTGGCAATAACGGCCATTACACGCCACGGCAGCAAACGAAAGATGCTTTGGATGTGGGCTTGGGGTATGTCGGTCCAGGCTTCTTCCACACGTTGCCACAGTTCATCAGGCGTAGCCGCGGGTGGTGCTTGCCGGGCCACTCGGTTGCCGATTAGCGACCAGATGTGTTCAATGGGCAACATATCGGGAGAACAGGCGAGCTACGGCAGCAGTGACACCTGGTGGGTCGTGAAGAATTGTTGCACGATACGTGCCATGTGCGGGCGCGCATTGTCCTGTTGAAATGTGGCCGCTGGCAGGTCCTGCACATAAGGGAGGACTACAAGCTCCAAAGCGTCGGAGATGTAGCGGTGGCTGTTGAGTGTACCGGTGATGCGTACCAGAGGGGTGCGGGTGTCATATCCAATTGTGCCCCAAACCATAACGCCAGGCGACAGACCGGTATGCCGATGCATAATGCAGGCGTCGTACAGTATCTCACCGCGGTGCCGCCACACGTGGATTCAACTATCGTGGTGTTGCAGGCAGCAGCGGGATTCGTCAGAGAAGACAATATCATGCCATTTCGTAGTCCAGGTGTGGTGTTCAACGGCCCACTGCCACCGCACTCACCGGTGGTGTAACGCCAATGGTACTAGGAGCAATGGGTGCCGTGCGACAAGTCCCCGCTCCTGCAGACAACGTCGAACATTACATGCTGACACAGGTTGTTGCGCAACACACCCTAATTCCTGCGCTAATGTTCGTGATGTGGCGGTGTGAGCCGTCAATGCCCGCCGCACAACATGCCGGTCCTCTTCTTCGGTGGTGTGCTGCGGCAATTGCTCATGTCAGTCCGTCCGTCCCTCCTGCACCCACCGAATCCATACTCGCCTCACTGTGGCTGGATGTCGTCCCACACGGGCGATGATGTCTAGGTACGATAAACCGCTGTCGCGATAAGCCACTATTCGTCCTCTGTCGAACTCCGAAACGTACTGGAATGACTGCCGTATTCTGTGATGAGGCATCATTAAGCTTCCCACGCACAGGTTCGGCAGCACAACACACTTCCACTACTTACACCCCGCTTTCTGTGCACCCTTCTTATAGTGCTTCTCGGTGGCGTGCCGGGCACACATGATTTGCATATGCCCTGCAATGCTAATCATTTGCATGTCCTCTTGGGGCGACGCATGCTGCGAATTTCAGGCCAATCGAATGCTTCCTTCTTGGTGTTGCATTTTGGGTGGCCAGCAGTGTAGTTTATGTAATGAACTTAAAATTAATACAGAAAGTCAAAATAGGCATATGCTTGAAGAATCAAAGTGTTTCACGTACACTATACAAAAGTCACCTGTCACCTAGAAGAGAAACACAGAATAGCATTTATTGACATACATTAGTACAGTGTCGGTCCACCTTTAGCCTTAATGCATACACTGACCCTTCAAGACATGCTTTCGACAAAGTTTTGGGACACAGCAATAAGTATGCACTTCCATTCAGTACGTAATGCTGCCGCTAACTGTTGCTTAGTAGTAGGCCTTGCGTTCAAACGTCTTATGTGGTGCTCTAATTCATCTCATGGGTGCTCTATGGGATTAAGATCAGGGCTCTGTGCTGGCCAGTCCACACATGATACGTGATACGGAATTATTGTCAAACCACGCCATAGCAGTCCTTGCTTTATGGCTCAGTGCATCATCCTGCTTGTGCCAACAATGCTCAGTTCCATAGTATTGCCACAGAGTTGGTAGGGCATAATTGTCAAGAATATTGAGGTAGACTTGCTGGTTAACCGGTTTGTCCATGATAACCAATGGGCTGGGACCATATCATGAAAAACACTCCCACACAAGTACACTGCGAGCTCCAAACTTGACCATAGGAACAGTACACTGTGGTAAATAGCATTCCCCCGGCTGCCGCCATACCCCCACACAGCCATCAGACTGACGAACCGTGTATATGGATTCATCAGTCCATCGGACACGTTTCCATTGATCTACAATCCACAATAAATGTTCTTTACACCATGCTAAATGACGAGTAGCATTTCGAGTGGAGATGAAAGGCTTATAAGCAACCATACGACCACGGTAACCCATGGAATGAAGTTCTCTGCAATTTGTATGTGTACATACCAAGGTTCCAGCATTGTTACTCACCTGTACACTGCGGTCTTGTGCAGTGCTCCATTGATTAGCTGTAACGACTCTCCTGAGGCTTCGACATCCTCTATCACTGATTTTCTTTGGGCTGCTGGTACGTTTTGCTGCTTCAGGCACTCCACGTGTCTTCCACTTATTCAGTACATTCAAAACAGTTGACTTGGGTATGTTTAAATGCCTCTGAGTTTCTCTTATGGACAGCTCACTAATATAACACCCAACAATCTTTCCTTTCTCAAAGTCAGTCCTCTCCCACTGTGACCTTTTCATTCGACTTTACAGTGTGATATGATCGTGCCCAGCTGCCGGCTTGTTTTTATACCGTTTGCAGCTGTACCGCACATCTTAAGAACGCAGCAGATCCGTTCATTTGTTTTTGGAGGGGTGTCCGGTGACTTTTGTCAATATAGTGTGTGTATGTCTTACCATAGAAATTATGATCTGAAATTATGAAAGGTATTTCTCTTTTTTTATATGTATTTTTTGGTGTCATTCAGAATTTTACAGTATTTACCATTTTGAAATTTCTTATGTATGTTTTTTAAGGTCATTCATGCTTTTTCTTGATATCTCAGCTTCTAAATGTTTGATATTGAAAAATTCTTTGGGTTCTCATATTCTCCACTAAGGTCCATTGCAAAAGTTTGGGCACAAATATCAATGCTAAAATAAAATGTAGAAATTCAAAGCAAAAGAACACAGTGGGAATTAAGTGAAACACACTTCAAACTGTATCACACTATGCAGTGTAAAACTGAACTGTAATGGGCATATTGATACATAATTATTGCATAAAAGAATATACCTACATTAAAAACATTATTTCAACAATGCTTGTAATATTGAGATAGATTAAATCAGCAATATTTATTTACTATTAAATATTTTATTTTAAGATCTACTATAGTTTCACTGAGTATTTGGCTCAGCTTCATCAGGAGCATAAATATCTCAATCATTGTGACATCAGTATTCTTTCAGTCATTGATTTTGGTGAGTTGTTTTAACACACTTGAAAGAAATGGAGGCAATGCCATTTTGTTGACAAGCCATGAAGAATTGCAATATATGTTGAAAGCTTTCAAAATGTTAAGCTTGATAGTCAGATCAGGGTTATCAATGAGTCTAGCATTTTCAAACAAAAATTTATGGTTATTTTTGTGACAATGTTGGGCTATAGGTGACTCCTTCAGTTCATAGTTCCGTACGTAAGTCTTATGTTGCTTCACATGGAAACTTGATATCCTGGGGTCTATTCTATATATTCAAGTCCACATTCACAAGAGATTTATAAATTATCCAGGAATTTGTGTCTTTGACATAGTCTTTCGATGTGTAGAAATAAATTTCGTTCAATATAACATCATTGTGTATTAAAAGTAATAATTACAGTCTCTGTAACTAGATCTTCTGTCTGTAGAGATGTGCTTACAAATAAATAAAGTGTTTATTTCTGTTTGTAATTACATTTCCGTTTTTAAGAGTCCAGTTGAAAGGAAGTATTTTTGGCTTTAGATAATTTTGTTTTGAATAAATAACATTTCACATTAAATTTCTAAAACTACATGCGCATGAGAAATTCAGTTTCAGGTACGGGTACAATGCTTATTTCTCTGCAACTGTTTCTCAGTTTTTTAAATGTCTATTTAAAAGTTCTTTTTCAACCAATGCATTCTCCACAATGAAAAGATCGTTGGTTATCAAAAAGCCTTAGTTGTAAAATTCCATTTGCCAATAAATGTGCAATGACTTACATTTTATATTATCACATGTTCTTTTGATTCAAAACACTTGTTCATTTGGTGTCATCTTGTTTATCTGTTGCATTCAAAATAAAGTCTTTTGCTGGGACTAATTGTCATGTAACCTTCAGAAGTTTGTCCCAGAAAATTTTGCCTTACTTCAAAATTAGTCTGTCTGTCAGCCTTTAATTTTAATTCATCTTAAAATGTTTGCTGATATTTTAACTGCTGGTGTCCAAGACTAGATGCTATGGAAAAGTGTCACTGTGATGAAAGTTCCAGTATGCTTTATCAGGTTTCGCAGAGACCTTTTTATGATGACATAATCAGTTACACTTTTATTTCCATCCCCTTCTCATGAAGTAAACTTCTCGGTGTTCTTATGTTAGAAAATTTCCATAATTATGAGTCCTTGCTTAGTGAGTCCTTTCCAAGTTGCAATTTTTAAAGGAATTTTTCTCCAAATTTACCTTATGCCATTTATTTCTCTTATATTCATCTGTATTATTCAAATCCAACTAACTTAGCAGCTACTGTGTTAACCAGTCAAGTCAGATGAGTTTGTGGTTGACTTTCATCATCATTACCACCACCACCATAATGAATTCTACTAAACCTGCAACCGAATTCAATAAGTAGGAACCGTACACCAAATTATACTCAAAATAGTATAACTATGCTAAAAATCCGAAATTTCTTAGCGTAGAATACAAATAAAACTTCCCAAACTTTTGCACATCAATTAGATGGCTTTTTTCAAGGAAGGTAGATGGCTAACTTGAACTGGATAATAGAACGTTTCAACACTTTGAACGTGGTGACTTGACTAGACAATAAATGAATAGGAGCAAACGTGATATATCGAAGAAACAAGGTCACATTGGTTGGGCACGCGGTACTATGGTGGAAAACTCAGCATTGTTTGAAGAATTGATTCCAAATACATGGCAACTCTAGAGAGACGCTATCATTGCAAGCCTCGCAGCTGGTCAAGATTTCCAAGGTTTCCCGAATGGCAGTAGATTTGGGTGTGGAGTATGAAGCTAATTTCTTTACATCACTCCATATAGGATCGGCGGACTTGAACTTGACTTCTCTTGATAGGGCAGTGGTTATTTCTCCATCTCTTGTATCCCTTTTATGTTTGCTGATTCTAATTCCAAACGAATGTTTGGTCATTTCGATGTAGTATCGCCTAGAGCCGTTCGGATATTTTAGTGGGATGGCATAAACACCTGCCTCATTGAGAAGAGGGAGCTTGTCAATATTTTTTTTAAGCATCGTATATAAAGATGTCGGAGACCTTATGCCTACACCGAAGTTCATCCTCCTGACTGCGTTTTTGATTTGATAGGAAACATTTGGTATGTAGGGAAATAGAGCCCAGGTAGCGAAGTTGCAGCATAGAAATATTAGCACGGCTGGTTCTGGCTTTCTCAATAAAGTTATGCATCTGGTTCGAAGTATATCCTACCTCAGTGGCCAATTCAACTATGTTTCTTAGTTCGGATTGTCTAGAACAGACATCGGATGAGACGTATTATTTCAACGTAAACATGTTATCTTTACTGTACTTCACATTATGTTCTGGTTCGGATTGGCGTGACCTTATGTCTAATAAAATTGCATGGTAAAATAATTTATTATGCAACATTAACCTAAAATAAAATAAAATGGCTACTCAGTGTTTTTCATCTATTATATGAGTGGTTTCAAGCTCATATGCCACTTCCTGACCCATCGTTGTCTGTAATAAAACTTTATGTGAAAACTTCTTTAGTCATGAAAGTATCAATAAAATTATTTATACGTAAGTGTATAATACCTTACGAAAAGAAAATAGGCACTGTGAAATTCCCATACTTACCGCCGTTGAGTGATATAATTAAAAAGGAATGTACTAATAACAACATTGAGCTTGCTGAAACTGTACATAGCAATAGAAAATTGTTGACTAATAATCTATCCTAGAAAGACCTGGAGTGTACTCAATACCTACAATAGATAAGGAAGGAGATTAGATGAAGTGTTATATAGGCAGCACAAAGAGACAACTGCAATCTAGACTGAAGGAACATTTATCAAACTGGCACAAGAAAGAGACGAAGACATTGTTAATACAGTATTGCCTTGAGAACGATTTAACACCAAATTGGTCTAACACCAAACTGATAACGTCTGATAAAAAAAAAAAAAAACACGAACAACAGTTTATTTCCGAGGATATCATCATTGAAAAGACAAGAAAGAAGAACTATAATAGTACAGCCCCAAATGAATTACCATTCGCTTGGAAGTACCTGATAGAGGTCGAACAAAAACGAAAAAAGAAACAATTCCCATATAAAAAAGAAAAATAGTAAACGGTTGTATAAGAAAACAAAAACGCCATTTGCAAACATTAGATGGCACTAGTGTTGTATACTACCATGATGCTTAGTATATTACGACAGAAGGGTGTGGCCGACACGTCATGTATGTATGCTGCATAATTGAAGGTGCATTCATGCGAGCACGACGAGTAATGCTGATACCACAGATGATGGCATTAAAACAAAATGCCAAAACCGGTATGGTTGTCTAGTTCAGCGTCATTGACCTGGTTCTTGCCTTTTACCTCTTTCTTTTATCGTCTTAGTCATTTTATGATTGCAACCTTTTGTTGTCCGGGATTTCTATACGTTTGGTTCCGTTGGTATGTATGTCTCTCATTCGTTTGATAGTGTGTTTATCATCCATGACATCCCGTGCGTATGACTTAATCCAAGCTCAGGATTGAAACTGGTATTACAGTTACGTATAAATATTTTATTGATAATTTGACAACGCAAGGAGTTTTCGCATAGCAGTTTTATTACGTACGACGATGGGTCAGGAAGTGGTATATGAGCTTGAAATCACTCGTATAATAGATGAAAAACATTGTGAGTAGCCATTTTATTTTAGGTTAATGTTGTATAATACATTCTTCTATAATGCAATTTTATTAGACATAAGGTCAGACCAATCTGAACTATATATCGAACCAGAACATAATGTTAGGCACAGTAAAGATAATGCTTGCGTTGAAATCATATATTATGCCACGTAATAAGTACATCTAATGTAGTGTAATTGATGCAAATATATTGATGTTATAGAATATCGGATGAGACATTGAAGGCTCTTCTAATTCGAGAACGGAATAAGGCAATCTTGTAATCATCTGGGCATTATGAACAGCGGAGCATCAGGTTGGGAACGGATGCGTGTTTATAATAGACTTCCGCATGAAGGCGGTTGTCATGCACTTTGCTCACTGATACGTCGAGATATGGTAAAGTACCATTGTGTTCAAGCTCCATGGTGAAATTGATCATAGGGTGTATATAATTTATTTTATCGAGGAAAAACAGGAGAGTCTCCTTTCCGTTCGACCATATGAAAAATACGTCGTCTGCATATCGTAGCCAGGTGGTAGGTCTTGGGGTGATGTTGGTGAATATGTGTTGCGCAATGGGGCAAAGTATTGCTTCTGCGAGGATGGCTGAAAGCAAAGATCCCATCAGAGCACCATTTACTTGTTTATAAAGTTAAAGTTAGCTGTCTATCTTCCTTGAAAAAGCCATCTGGTTGATGTGCGAAAGCTTGGGAAGTTTTATTTGTATTCCTCGCCAAGAAATTTCGGGTTTTTAGTATAGTTATACTAATTTGAGTACAATTTGGTGTACAGTTCCTACTTATTGAACTTCTTGCAGTCTCCGAGCTATGTGGGAAACCTTTAAATTATTTCGACAGCTTAGACTCAATCTGTAGAAGGAACGGTCACATCTCGACTTGCTAACCGCTTGCAAGATATTCGGCATGATCCCAATGTCTTGCAAGCTGTTAGCAAGTCGAGATGGGACCGTTCCTTCTCCAGATTGAGTCTCAGTAACAGGATCATGGTTCGAGAAGAAAAAGGACAAATTTCTACGCCAGACCTTGTCAAGGATAGTGAACCTGAGAAGAAAGGACGTCATGTCATTGGAAATCAGGTGCTATAACCTATATATGAACTTGCATAGTCTTTTCGACCCTATTACCTTCAACAACCTTTCCCTCCGGGTGGATATGTTAGTCAAAAGATTCCAGTCTTCCTTTTCATCCAGACACAGCAAGAAACTGGATTACCTGAAGTCTTCCCAGACTCCTAAACCTAAGGATTTCACCATTCCCTTCATCAGTATTTCTAACCGAATGC
This sequence comes from Macrothele yani, assembly GCA_039090855.1. Taxonomy (NCBI): domain Eukaryota; kingdom Metazoa; phylum Arthropoda; class Arachnida; order Araneae; family Macrothelidae; genus Macrothele; species Macrothele yani. Next base: position 51,136,721 of record CM077004.1, read on the forward strand.
TCACCCGAGAGGAAACTAAAGTTTTGGAACTTGGACCAAAGTTCTGCTTCTGATAGAGACCGAACCCAAAAAGCGTCATTTCTGAGTTTGAGACCATAATTTTGCGAATTCCAGAAGACAACAAAGACGAACTACATGAACTGTGTTACTCTTGGTTAAAATCATGGTACAATCAGAAGCAATCGTTTAATAATTTCAAAATTTCAAGGACGATTTCAAACCTTAGAAATGACCACTCCATAATACTGACGCTAACGGACAAATCCGTCCAGATAGCGATAATGGATGCAGCAGATTATAGTAAAAAACTAGGAGAATTTATATCCAATTCTAGATCTATAATCTTACAAAGGAATCCTCTAAATTATTTGCAAGGTCAACTGATATTCCAGATGATCTCAAGAAATCCGCCAAATTTCCGCCTGGCCCTCAGATCCCAAAATTCTTCGGCAGATTTAAACACCACATGCCCGGCAATCCATTGAGACTGATCGTGTCCAGAAGATCCGCACCGATGTACCACCTAGAGAAAGTGCTAACCAAATTCCTAACTAATCATCTACCAGAGTCGGACTTTATAATAACTTCCACTCTAGATTTTATCACAAAAATCAAGCGGCTCACTGTTCAACAACGTGACATTATCAGCAGTTTTCTCTTTATCCATTGATCCCTGTACCGGAAACCATCAGAACATTGAAAGAGGCTATAACTAATTTATCGGTTTATTCTCAGGAGTCTTGCCTTAGCATTTTCAAATTAATAGACTTGGTCTTAAATTCCAGCTACTTCAGTTATCGAGGGCCAATTTATAAACAAATAAATGGCGCTCCAATGGGATCTTCGCTTTCATCCATCCTCGCGGAAGCAATACTTTGCCCCGTTGAGCAATATATATTCACCAAGATCACTCCAATACCTACCCCCTGGCTACGATATCCAGACGATGTATTTTTCATATGGCCGCACGGAAAGGAGACTCTCCCGTTTTTCCTTGATAAAATAAATTATATACACCCTACGATCAATTTCACCATGGAGCTTGAACACAATGGTACCTTACCATATCTCGACATCTCAGTGAGCAAATCTCATGACAACCGCCTTCATACGGAAGTTTATTATAAACCCACATCCGTTCCCAACCTGATGCTCTGCAGTTCATTCTGCCCTGATGATTACAAGACTGCCTTATTCTGTTCTCGAATTAGAAGATCCTTCGCTGTCTTATCCGATGTCCGTTCTAGACAATCCGAACTAAGAAACATCGTCGAATTGGCTACTGAGGCAGGATATACTTCGAACCAGATGCATAACTGTATCGAGAAAGCCAGAACCAGCAGTGCTAATATTTCTATGCCGCAACTTTGCTACCTGAGCTCTATTCCCTACATACCAAATGTTTACTATCAACTCAAAAACGTGCTCAGGAGGATGAACTTCGGTGTAAGCATAAGGTTTCCGACATCTTTATATACGATGCTTAAAAAAAATATTGACAAGCTCCCTCTTGTCAATGAGGCAGGTGTTTATGCCATCCCACTAAAATATCCGAACAGCTCTAGGCGATACTACATCTAAATGACCAAACGTTCGTTTGGAATTAGAATCAGCGAACATAAAAGGGATACAAGAGACGGGAAAATAACCACTGCCCTGTCAAGAGAAGTCAAGTTCAAGTCCGCCGATCCTATATGGAGTGATGTAAAGAAATTAGCTTCACACTCCACACCCAAATCTACCGCCATTCGGAAACCTTGGAAATCTTGACCAGCTGCGAGGCTTGCAATGATAGCGTCTCTCTGGAGTTGCCATGTATTTGGAATCAATTCTTTAAATAATGCTGAGTTTTCTACCATAGTAACGCATGCCCAACCAACGTGACCTTGTTTCTTCGAAATATCACGTTTGCTCCTATTCATTTATTGTCTAGCCAAGTCACTGCGTTCAAAGTGTTGAAACGTTCTATTATCCAGTTTGAAGTTAGCCATCTACCTTCCTTAAAAAAAGCCATCTGATTGATGTGCGAAAGCTTGAAAAGTTTTATTTGTATTCTATGTCTGCAACCAAAATTGCATTTTTCCTGATGTATGTTTCTTGATCTCACTGATGCTTACCAAATTATTTTATTTTTTTCATTTAATTTTACCTCTCTTTCATTTATTTCCGGCAAGCTCTTTGTCGTGGTATCTTTATTCCAACATGATATTTTGTGAGGGCTTTTCCTGCAGATGAGTTTTCTGTTTTGAAATTATTACCCATAAATGTGTGATCACTCATGCAGGAAAGAAATTTACTGTCTGTAATAATTCTCCAGATGTTAGAATGCAGATTACCCAGTGGAGATTTTCCAGGTTCTCCTATTTCGTCTGCATTCATATTTTGGCATGTTTTTGTACCTTTAATTTGAGTGTCATTCATATTTTGGCATGTTTTTTGTACCTTTACTTTGAGTGAAGTGTCTTTAACATTGTTTATGCATTTCTCTGACCATTTGGCTAGCTGGTTTGGTGGCTGTCCCAGTTATTCTCTCTCACTACTTGAGCAAGTTTGCATTCTGCCTTATTCCTTTGAAGTTCAGCATGTAGTTCTCCTTCCAGTTTGGTGCCTTCAATCCTTTTATAGTATTTACATGATATATGACTTAACCAAGAGGTGTGGTAGAAAGTCATTAAATTAAAAATGGGTAACTGTTCTGTTTCAGTTTTCAAAAACCCTGTGGAAGGACATGTATTCAGTGATGATGTATCGTTAGCTAGAAGTGGTCAGTCACATATAACATTTACACCACTGACAACTGATGATCAACCTAAAGCTGGTCAACTAGTTGCTATTGATGCGGAGTTCGTTACATTGAATCAGGTAAGTGACTTCTTATAGAACCTTTATTTCAGTGAATGTCACTAATTCAAGATATTTGTGCTACTTTATGGATTTGAAATAAGTTGACCTGGCATATAAAATTAGCAGTCATTTATGCATAAATTTCAGTTACTATGGGCATGTTGATAGCACATGACTGGCAAAGTGTCATTTGATTTCATGTAATTGCCGCCCCGGTGGCGCAGTGGTCTAAGGCGTTGGCTTCCAGATCATTCGTCCGTAAGGGGTCCGGGTTCGAATCCCGGTCAGGCATGGATGTTGTGTTTGTCTTACGGCACTGGTTCTCTCCCTTCCCTGGAACCAGTGACCCTAAATTAGGGACGGGCGACTGCTTATAGCCCATTGAGTTGCTCACGGTGGTCGTTAAACCTCCAATCAAAAAAAAAAAAAAAAAAAAAAAAAAGATTTCATGTAAATAAATTATTTTACTATTGGACCAAGTGTTTGAGTCAACAAAATAGACACCTCACATGATCAGAACTTGTCTTGCCACAAAGCCCCCTGTAAGTAATGCATCTCTCCAGTATACAAACGACTCCTATGTCTTCTGTAGTATTACAGTAGTGAAACCTGGGTGCTACAGAAAAGACATAGGTGTTGTTTGTGTGATGGAGGAGATGCATTACTTGGGGGGGGCAAGACACTCTCTGATCATGTCAGGAATAATGATGTTTTGCAGTTGTGTGTATGTGGGGCAAAATGTTGTTAGTAAAGTGGAATCATATTCTTAGGCGGTTTGGCCATGTTGTAAGAATGAGTGATTAGATGCTTACTAAGAGAACTTTTTCAGCCCAAGTGGCATTAAAGAAAGGTAGAGGAAGGCCAAGGGAATCACGGGAGGATCAGATTCAGGAATGCCTGCATGCAAACAAGATTATGAGTATGAAGTATAAAAGGTCTTGTGTGCATTGTGTGATGGATGTCAGTGAAGCTCGAGCTGTGGGCTGAGACTGCTGTAAATGCTGCAGGGCACAGGAGCAAGATTTATTCAACAGCCATTATCCTCATAACTTGACTAAAAATGCTTGTATTGCGACAAAACTTTAGTATGCTCCGGATGTATACTGAGCCAATTTTGTTTAATATAATCGAAATGGGGTCAAAGGTCATGACACAGGAGCAAGATTTATTCCACAGCTATTATCCTCATAACGTGAGTAATGATTTCTGGTATGTTGGAAAGTTTATCATAATCAATGCATTGCATGTTTTTACTAACTTGTTTTAATTAAGGTCTATGTTTCTGATTCATAACAACTGGGAGAACGCATTAATTAAACCCTTTTCTTTTAAGATGTAATGGTAAATTGCTCTTGAAAATAGTAATGTTTTTTTCCAAATGCACTCCAGCCAAGTTTTATACGCTTATTAATTTCTTCTTAGATGTTGCCCTTACTTGATATCTGTTCCACAAGGTAAATGAGACATCAGTTATTTCTAAATTTATACCATCAACCTCTAAATATTTAGTTCTTGTAAAAGCTTTGTACAAAGAGTTTTGCTTTCTGCAAGTTACTCTAACAGAAAACCGCTTTATTATATTTCCATTCATTCTGTTGCAACAGTAATGTGAGTTTTGACCAATCTTAACCATTTACCCCATACTGTGTGTGTGTGTGTGTGTGTGTGTGTGTGTGTGTGTGTGTGTGTGTGTGTGTGTGTGTGTTTAGCTTTATACTAAGAACTGAAAAGTCCTTTTTTCAGTCTGCTGGCAGTCTCAGAATGTTAAATCTCAAGAACTTTTGAGATCTGGATTTATAAGCATATAAAACGAGCGAAACACACAGTCACGTATGGTAAAAGGTTCATTTAGCGGTAGCTTTCGGTCATCCTACAACCTTGATCACCCGCGACAACTGGATGGGCTGGTTGCCAGAACTACAATTTGAAGTTGGGGTGTTGGGAATGTTGCCAGATTTTAGAAGAGAGATCCAAATAAATGGGATTTGGTGAGGGGTCTCTGAATTGCAGTTTTTGGTGAACAAAATTTCAATGCTCTTTTGGAAATGCAGAGATGCCTTGTTGATGAATGGGGCAACTTTTTTGGGTTTTTTTTTCAAATGAGAACTGCAGAGGTGTCTTCAAGGGTTAGTGCAGATAAAGCTATCTTTGGAAGACCATTGGAAGCATCTTTTTGTGTTCAGCTAGTCTTGTTTTGATGCTTCGGTATGTGCTTCCAATATACACTGAGAGACCAGAGGAAGTTGAAATGGGAATAGCATAATCTCCAGGGGTGTCCAAGGGTGAGGCAGGATCCCTGTCTTTAAGCAGTCACATAATTGCCGAAGGGTTTGGTTTCACTGTGAGAGTGTAGCCCATAGTTTTGAAAAGTTTACACATCTTATAAGAGAAGGATCCATGGAAAGGGATGGAACCAATGAATGATGGCTTTTCCATTATTATTGGTGAGAGAGCAGATAGATTTTTCAAGTGGGAATTTTAGAGGAAATTTTGAATTGTAGAAGGTGGGAACTGATGAGTTTTGGCAATTTTCTTTATGGTGTCAATTTCTTCATTGAAGGAAAATTCAGTGTTGCAGACAAACCTGGCATGATTGACATAAGTTTTAAAGGCTGCAGATTTGTGAGCAGGTGGGGAGTGGGGTGAAAATGGGATTATGTTTGCTATTGCAGAGGGCTTTCTGTAGACAGATCTGTTAAGATGATTCCCTTGCCTTGCCAGGTGGACATCCAAAAAGTCAATGCCTTGGTGTGATTCTTCATTGATGGTGAATTTTATTGATGGGAAATTTAGGGATATCTTTTCAAGAAGAGATAGTAGAGGAAATTCACAAAGGATGGCTGGAGGTGAGATGTTTACATTTTTCCACAATCCTCCTTTCAAGGTTACGGGTGGGAGAGAAAGTATATTCCTTGAGTGGTCGAAGAGGGAAACCAGTTTTATGAAGTTCAATCTGGAAGAATAAACGCGGAGTTCGGAAATATGGTGGTGGTGTAAAATCTCCAAGAAAGGTCTTTAGAGTGGGTTTCTTGGTTGAGTCTTTCAACTGCAGTTTTAAGTTTGGGGGTGGTATCAGATTTTAGAACCTTGCAATATGAAGTTGAGAGGAATGATTCAGCTTTTTCATTGAGAACAGTTTAGGAGATAATAACAGGGCAGCCAATTTTATCAGCTTTACAGATTGCAAGATTCTTTTCATTCATTAGATTGCTGATTTCTTTGAGGAATGAGGAAGAATACTGCAGACTCAACAAGAAACCCACCCTAAAGACCTTTCTTGGAGATTTTACATCATCATCATATTTCCAAACTCTGCGCTTATTCTTCCAGATTAAACTTCATAAAATTGGTTTCCCTCTTCGACCACTCATGGAATATACTTTCTCTCCCACCCGTAACCTTGAAAGGTGGATTGTGGAAAAATGTAAACATCTTGCCTCCAGCCATCCTTTGTCAATTTCCTCCACTAAAGAGTTCATTAGAAAACTCCCTCCTAGCATTGAACCCTCTGACAAAATGTTCACTCTGGATGTAGTCTCTCTCTTCCCTTCAGTCCCTCTTTTCCACTCTCATATGCTGCTAGTACAATTGCTAAAAGAAAACCAATCACTCTCTGGCCCACTAACAAAAGACCTGTATGACTGCCTTCAAACTCTGAGAGATCTTAATTGTTTCAAGTTCAACAACAAATACTACTGTCAGCAAGAAGGACTTCCGATGGGTTCACCTCTCTCTCCACTTCTGGCTGAAGTTTTCATGCAACATATAAAAAAAAAACATAGTCATGGAACACAATCTACAACCTTCCATTTGGCTTCGATATGTTGATGATATTTTTGTAATTTGTCCACACAAATGGAACTGACCTTGAAATCTCTTCTTGAAAAGATATCCCTAAATTTCCTATCAATAAAATTCACCGTCAATAAAGAATCACAGCAGGGCATTGACTTTTTGGATATCCACCTGGCAAGGCAAGGGAATCATCTCAAAAGATCTGTCTACAGAAAGCCCCCTGCAATAGCAAACATAATCCCATTTTCATCCCACTCCCCAACTGCTCAGAAATTTGCAGCTTTTAAAACTTATGTCAATCATGCCAAGATTGTCTGCAACATTGAATTTTTCTTCAATGAAGAAATTGACACCATAAAGAAAATTGCTGAAGCCCATCAGTTCCCACCTTCTACAATTCAAAAATTCCTCTAAAATTCCCACTTGAAAAATCTATCTGCTCTCTCTCACCAATAATAATGGAAAAGCCATCATTCATTGCTTTCATCCCTTTCCATGGATCCTTCTCTTATAAGATGTGTAAACTTTTCAAAACTACGGGCTACACTCTCACGGTGAAACCAAACCCTTCGGCAATAATAATGTGCCTGCTTAAAGACAGGAATCTTGTCTCACCCTTGGACACCCCTGGAGTTTATGCTATTCCCATTTCAACTTCCTCTGGTCTCTCAGTGTATATTGGAAGCACATACCAAAGCATCAAAACAAGACTTGGTGAGCACAAAAAAGATGTTTCCAATGGTCTTCCAAAGACAGCTTTATCTGCACTAACCCTTGAAGACACCTCTGCAGTTCACATTTGGAAAGAAACCAAAAAAGTTGCCCCATTCATCAACAAGGCATCTCTGCGTTTCCAAGAGAGCATTGAAATTTTGTTCACCAAAAACTGCAATTCAGAGACCCCTCACCAAATCCCATTTATTTGGATCTCTCTTCTAAAATCTGGCAACATTTCCCCGTGTGAGACGTCTCCTGACTCTAAAAACTCTGCATTCAAAAAAAAAAAAATAAAAAAAATTGAATACAGTTTTTAGAAAACCAACCTATGTATCTATAAATGATCCCATATTAATCTGAACACCCTAAAACTCATAAAGTAAATGGTATTAGGAATTGGGTAAAACGAGCCTTCACATATTCCTCAAATAAAAAATACAGAGAAGAAATCCAATGGATTATTAACACAACCAAACAATATGGATATGATACAAAAACTGTTGAAAAGCTGATTTTTGTATACAAAAAGAAATTAAAAGAGTCTAGTCAAAACATCCCAAAAAAGAAATACACATTTTCAGGTTCTTTCCCTTTTATTATAGGACTAAGTGGAAATTTTTTTAAGATTAATGAAGAAACACAACATTATTTTTGGACATTCTGTTCAGAGTATTGGTGACTTAATTATAAGGAAAAAATATAGCAATAGTATACTACAATCAGCAGGCATATATGTAATTCCTATAGTTTCACAGAGTTCTGGGGACCACATTTCTTACATTTGCAGCACATAAAATAGATTAATAAAAAGATTACATTAACATATAAAGAACTAGTACAAAAAAGATGAAAAAACTGAACTTATCCAACACTGCATTAACATAAACAATACCCTGATTTTGAAATTATTAAATTACTAACCACCCACACAAATGAAAAAGAATTAATGATTTCCGAAAGCGTTATAATTGAACAAAAAAAAGATAAAATATGCAACTTACAAGACCCCATCACACTAGACACAGCCTGGAAATCACTTATAAAAAAAGAAAAAATCCATAAAAAAAAAGCCAAAAAAAAAAAGAACATTACAAAAAATCACACCATTAAATAAAGGACTAAAAATAATACACCTGTTTCTACAAACTAATAATAATAGCCCAAAAATATCTACACAAAAGTGAAAAATGGCTTATACTTACGACTGATACCTACCAACTCGGCCAATAGATGGCGACACATGAGAAACAAATCACCTAACACATACATGACCACAATCGTTCCTTTCGATTCCCGACAAGCAACTCCAGGACTACACACACACACACACACACACACGAGGAATCCTCGTGTAGAAGTAGAGGCCCGACGATGGTAGTATGATTTTACCAAAAGCACTCGCCATAACGTGGTGATAACAAACCCTGTGTGAGACGTCTCCTGACCTGATAAATATAACTCTTTCTACAAAAATCTTTTAACTAAGGTAAATTTAAAACGTTTGATTGCGATAATGAATTAATATAGAACTGAAAATATATAACCTAATTGTTCTATCTCTAAAAAAAAAAAATTATAACTAACCAAAATACCCGTAACAAAAAGACCTCTCTGGCCGGGAGTACGTGCCTCATAGAGCAACAACGTGCAAAATACTTTGACAATATCAGGTAAATAATACTTTAGATATTATGTATTTTTAATCTGGTCTTTCAATACTATATTTCAAGCAGTGTTAAGGCTTAAAATGAAATTTCTTGTGCTTAAAAGTTCACAAGCAGAATGATTCATTAGTAACCTTAGTTTTTCATGAGTGATAGTGTTACATCTGTCTAAGGTAATTTTTTTAATCAAGTTCTTCCTTTTTTTTTTTTTTTTTTTCAGGAACACTTTAGTAACTACTGACATGTAGAATAATACACCCTTATATCTTGACATTTTTTTTTTATTTTTTTTTTATGAATATCTACAGCTTTCTCTTCTCCTTCTCCTGACTGCAACACATCTAAAACTTTGTGTATTTCCCAAAATCAAATCATGAAATTGATCATTGTATTAAACAAATAGTACTTTTTTTTTTATGTTTGTCCCCACGTATATCTAATTCATTGATTATTAGTCAAACTCCAAAAGTCATTTATTGTGCATTTTAGGTATATTTCTGTAGTACACACACTCTGAGGAAAATGTGCCGAAAGGATTCATATTTTTGTGATTATGATTTCTTCAACATATTTAAAATATGTATCACCGTTTCAGGAAGAAGCAGAGATCAGAAGTGATGGCACACGTTCAACAATCAGACCATCTCAGTTTTCAGTTGCCAGGATATCATGTGTTCGTGGGTAAGTTGCTCATGTAACGGTGAAATGAAGTTCTTTATATACATTTAATAAATCTGTCCCATTATTAACCCTCCAGGTGGCAGGAGGTTCGGAAGAGGCAATACGAAGCGCCCTGTCTTTCTGTAGTATTCGTCATCATTAAGATGTGCATATATGCGTTCTCGCTACTATGGGCCTGAAAAGTTTTTCGACGCACTATTGAGTTCTCGCAACTTTTGAACAGGTTTTCGGTGAACGCATTATTGCATCGCTGCTGCTTTGGGCACAGAAATCTCTGAACGCATATATGCGTCCTTGCCACCTGGAGGGTTAGTAACTGTTCTATGCTATAGGAAATATAATTCAACTCTGTATATTCATTTAATTTAAGGTGCAGTACAGTATCAAGTTTAATGTAATTGTAGCAGGAAAAATTTCAGCCCCCCCAATTGTGATTCTTTGAAACATGCATGATCAGTTTTGTTTTATCAGTTATGAACTACTTCATGATTTTCTACGCTGCCAGAAAGTGAACAAAAGAACACCCAGAAGGAATGCTGGTAGAAACGTCATATTATAATATGTTAATCGTTTAAGAACAGCAGAAACTGTGATCCAAGTTGGAATGTCATTGGATGAAATAATGACATCACTACTGCGGACAACAACATGCAAATGTGCGCAGCTAGTATTTAAGGACTAGAACATGCAGATTGAAGTCATTCATCTGGTGTCATGTTGTTCAGTGCTCGTTGAAGAAGCTACCCTGCCTGGACAACGCAGGTACGCAACATTTGCTCAGTTATCGGAGTTCGAGTGAGGCCGTAAAATGGGGTGGGAAGGAGGTTGGTTCTTCCGTCAAATTGTGGACCAAGTAGGACGAGAGGTATCGACCGTGGAAAGGTGGTGGCGTCAGTGGTCAGAGAAGCATCCGCACACTCACAGACATGGTTCTGGGCAACACATAAAGTTACAAATGCACAAGAGAATTGGCGTATCAGGAGGGCGGCATCACAAATTTGATCCTCTGTCATACCAAGGGTGTCTACCAGAATGATACGGAATGATTTGTTGGAAGCAGGACTACGGGCACGTGTGCAGCTGGCACAGTTACCACTGAACCCTGGTCACTGTTGAGCACGTTTGTGGTGGTCTCGAGAACGAGTTCATTGGAGGAAGGAATGGCGATCACTGGTCTTCAGTGATAAAAGCCAATTCTGCTTGGGAGCGTCTGACGATCATGTACGCATTTGAAGGCGACAAGATGAGCGGCTTCTGCCATCATGTGTCCGCCAATGACATAGGCTCCACGCCAGGCATCATGGTGTGGGGAGCGATTAGCTATCACTGTCATATGAGTCTGGTGTTTGTATGGGGTATACTGAATAGCAATGCGTACGTCAGTGACATCGTGCAGCCCATTATCCTGCCGTTTTTTAGTGTGATCCCTGATGCGATATTCCAGCAGGATAATGCCTGCCCACACTACACCCGGGCAACTCGACATGCTCTTCAAGCTGTGCATCAACTCCCTTGGCCAGTACACTCTCCAGACTTGTCTCCAATCAAGCATGTCTGGGACTGGATTCGACAAAGACTTCTGTAGACTTCGGCAGGCAGCAACCATCTCTGAATTACATGTACAAGTTGAAAGCGCATGGAATGCTATTCCCCAGCGTGATATCCAGCATTTGTGCGACCGATTGCATGCCAGATTGGAAGCTTGTATTGCTGCTGGAGGAGGTGCAACACCTTATTAAAATGTGCCTTCTGTACACTGTAATACGCATTAAAAGGTAAAATAAACATTGAATCACTTCACATGTGATCACTTTCCTTTCTTAACAAGTTTTTGCTATGACATAAATCTCACAGATGCAGCTGCAATATTTAATGGTTTTCTTTTTTCACTTTCCGGCAGTGTATATTCCTTCATTATTTGTGGATATAATTTGTATGTGAATGGTTTATTTAATATTTATAAAGGCATTGTTTTTTTTTAGCACAACTTTTGTAAAAAATGTACATGCTTATGGCATCACTTTGTCCATCTGTGGGCACCATGTCTGTACAACTGTTAGTTTGATTTGAAAAGTTATTTTTATATTGGGAAACTTGAAATGTGTGAATGATGATCCTTGTGTTCTGTTGGATTTATTTTTTCTGATTCATCATTTTGCTGCTAGAGGGTGTATACTCAGATGCTATCAAATTCAAAATATTTTTTATAATATTTTACGTAATTTAAGGATTATTTTTCCTTTGCATAGGTTTTTCCAAGAAGAATACATTTCTCATATTTTATACTTTTCTATTATTCAAAATTCTTCCACTAAAGAACGTAAAGTTATATCGTGTTTTCCTCTATATCACTTCTAACTTCAATTTGAAAATCCCTTTTGAATTTTTTTTTTAGTTATGAGTTCTAATTGACTCTGAATAACTCTGAAATATTTTATATATATTTGTTTTGGAAGGGATTCAAAAGACTAACTCATTACAACCAAAAATGTGATGTCCTCTTTCTTATTCCACTTCAGTTTGCATGTCAAGATTCATGTAAATATTTTCCTTAGCACTCATTACAATCTCAAAGGTGTGCCTCTTTATTATTGTGTAGCGCGCGCACACACACACACACACAAACGCACGGCTCGACAAATATGTTTTCAGACCTAGGAGCCAGATCCAAAATTTAGGCAGGTGAAATGAAGTCAATAACACATGAACAAAAACATGTTTGGTTATGATGCTGGAACGGAAAGTGGTAAACCATATTTGTTGTCAGTTTTTTTCTTTTTACCCAAACCACTTATTGCAAAATAAAGTTCCAATTTGCTTCATAATTTGCTTTTTCATTCTTTAAATAGATGATCTCAAAAAAATTAAAATTTCAGATTTCGATTTTATTAAAATCCTATTTGCAGATGTCATATTTTGTACATATTAATTCAAAGTACTTCAAACTTATGCACCCACCACAAGTCATCCTGAAGAAGAAATTGAAGGATTTTATGAGGAAATTTGTCATCTAAATAATAAAGGTAAGCAGTACTTGAAAATAATTATGGGAGATTTCAATGCAAAAATAGGGCAACGGCAACAGAATGAAACTTCAGTAGGTAAATTTGGTCACAGAAACCAGCGTGGAAATACTCTCGTTGAGTTTGGCAGAAGCAGAAAGGTTTTTCATCTTGAACTCCTTCTTCAAGAAAAAACCACACAGGAAATGGACATGGAAACATCCAAATGGGACGACAAGTGAAATTGATTTTATTATGTGTAACAAAAAATTCGTCATAGGAGACTGCAGTGTGCTAAACAAGTTCAACACAGGTAGTGACCATAGATTGGTGAGATGTAAGATGCACCTCAACACTAAACTTGAACGTGGCAAGCTCATAAGACAAACAAAATGTATTGACATAACCAACCTTAAAAAACACCATAATACCTTCAAGTTGGAACTGAAGAACAGGATTCTCTGCTTTAGAAGGCCTAACATCGGAAGAAGTGGATATTTCTGAAGTTAACAGAAAAGTAACTAAAGCTCTTATGGAAACAGCAACAAAATTAGCTGGGTCTAAGAACAAGTTGCATGTGAACAAATTATCAGGAAAAACCAAAATGTTGATGCAAAAAAGAAGAGAGATGAGGACAACTAAACAAGATGTGACTTCCAAAGTGGAATATATAGAGCTATGCAAGACAGTACGAAAAAGTATCACTGAAGACGTAAGAAAATTCAACTGTGAACTAGTGAGGAAAGCAATTGAAAACAACCAAAGCCTAAAGATAGCAAATGGACATCTTAGTAAGGGAAGAAAACAGATTATGGCACTGAGAAAAGAAGATGGTTCTGTAACAAGAAATAGAGGCGAAATTTTGACAAGAGTTAAAGATTTCTACTCCAAATTATATGAAAGGGATGATACATGCACTCCAGACATCATGAAAGGTACCAGAGTTCCTCCAGTCCTTCCAGCAGAAGTTGCACATGCAATCAAGAACATGAAGTGGGGGAAAGCTCCAGGAGAAGATGGAATTACTGTAGACATCATACAAGAAGCAAGTGGAGAAATTGAAACAGTACTCGCCCAAATTTTCACTCGATGCCTTAATGAAGGGAAGATTCCAGAGGATTGGAACACCACTACAATGATCCTGCTACATAAAAAAGGTGACATTAAGGATCTTGGGAACTACAGACCTATCAGCCTCCTATCAGTTGTTTATAAAATCTTCACCAAAGTTCTTTCACACGGCTTGAAGGTAACACTGGACATGGCTCAACCGAGAGAACAAGCTGGATTCAGGAGTGGCTACAGCACAATAGATCATATCCACGTACTGAAAGAACTAATTGAAAGAGCGAGGGAATATGAACTTCCATTGTGCATGGCTATGAAATAATCATGGCTACGATTATGAAAAAGCCTTTGATTCGGTGAAACCATCAGCACTTACAATGGCTCTGAAATCCTGCGGTATTGAAGATGCATGCATTAATATTATTAATAACATCTATGAAAATGCAAGTGCAAAGATTCGGCTGTTTGAAAATACAACACACATAAAAATTGGAAAGGGAGTGAGACAAGGTGACACCATATCTCCGAAGCTCTTTAATGCCACATTGGAGGGTGTCTTTCAGTCGCTGAGCTGGGAAAACAAGGGGATAAAGATTAATGGAGATTATCTAACCCACCTTAGTTTTGCTGATGACGTAGTCATTTTTGCAACTACTCCATCAGAGCTGCAGAGTATGATCCAGGAACTTGCTGACAAGAGTAAAGAAGTGGGATTAAAAATGAACTTTCAGAAGACAAAAGTGATGTTCAATGCTTTTACAAGAAATGAAGATTTATCGATTGATGGAGAAAAGCTGGAGATAACAGGCACGTACGTTGATCTTGGATAACAGATATCAAGTGAGGGTCACATTGAAGAAATTAATCGGCATACAAAACTTGCCTGCAGAGCTTTTGGAAGAAACAGCATAATTTTCAAGAGCAATATGACATTATGTCTTAAAAGGAAAAGTGTTTGATCAATGCATCCTTCCAGTGCTTTCGTATGGTGCAGAGACGTGGACCTTAACTAAAAGAGACATACAAAGGCTGCTGACAACTCAAAGCAGCATGGAGAGATGCATGCTTGGTGTAACCAGGAGAGATAAGAAGAGGAACTCGTGGATCCGAAAAATGACAAGAGTGGAAGACATCATGATCAGAGTTAAATCCCTGAAATGGCAATGGGCTGGACATACTGCCAGAAGGACAGACCATCGATGGACAGCCGAAATTTTAGATTGGATTCCAAGGGACAGGAAAAGACCCAGAAGAAGACCACATGGGAAGATGGGTGGATGAAATTCGAAAGTATGCAGGGGTGACATGGAGGAGACTGGCACAAGACAGACAGTTGTGGAGGAAACTTGGGGAGACCTTCGTCCAGCAGTGGATTGATAATGGTTGACATGATGATGATGATGATGAATTCAAAGTACCATATTTTTTTCCCTTTGTGAGATATGCAAGGGCGTATAATCTAAAGACTGTGGTGGGGGGGGATCCCACGTATAATCTGCAGCGGCATGTGATTCGTAGATCATGAAATTCTGAGAAAAACAATTTTTTCCTTTGCATAATCTCCGGCATGTCTCAGATCATGATATTAAAAACAAAGAAAAACGACAGTCCATACCTGCCAAGATTGGCAATAGCCTTGTTACTAATAACTATTGCGTGGCATACATGACTATTTTAAAAAATGATCCATCTCTTTGTAAAAAACAAATATGTGCCCCAACAAAACGTTACAACAAACAAGGACACTAATGGAACAAACTTAACACGTGAAAAACACATGAGGGCATGATTGCAAGATTTAAGTTCGAAACTTCGACCAGTAAAAATCGGTAAGATGCGCTCAGAATTCCACAACGCTTGACAGAAAGGAAATCCAAGCAAGTGAACGCGCAGTGCACGAAACTCCACTTACCATATGATCATACTGCCTTTAAAATTGCAGTTTAAGACAAGATGAGACCAAAGAAGGGGGGGGGGTGAAAGCTGAACAGGCAGCAAGAATGCGGACTACTGTTAGTCTGTCTTTTGTTGACTCTGCAACTTCACAGCATCAATTGCTTAATTATTATTATTTTTTTTTCTGCTGATATCATTCTCTCCCTACTTCTTCATTGTCGCTTTTCTATCTTTTCTTGAATTTTGTGCCCTGTGATCACAACCATCAGCCTGAGGACGATGAGTGCATGATATCAAAGCTTCAACTATTTCACATAAATGATGTAAACTTTGGGAATATTAATACTTTTGAATACCATGCATTAATTTCAGTGCTGGAGAGTGGGAAAATGGGGGGGGGTTGCAACAATAGCGATTACGGGAAATCCGTCCGACTTCCGGTTTGGAAATTTTTCTCCTATTTTCAAGCTGAAATGCAAAAATTTATGCAGTAAATTATTACTTATAAATACTGGATCCTGGCAACATCGCAAGAAAAAAGAAAATATGATTACAGAATAAACTCCGTCGACTTTCTGCTTTCGAAAGTTTCGGGAAGATGGAATTCCATCCTCCGACAAACATCTACCCCCCCCCTTCAAATCCTGTTTACTTGTGCATCAATCTCCTGAGTGGCCAACATAATGAAAAAGGTTAAATTTCTCGAATTCGCGGAAGAATCTCAAGCCTAAAGATTAGGATGAAATTTTCGCGGCGTCTAACTTTCGTTTCTACAAATTCTTGCCTACAGTTTCAAGCTTAAATGCAAACATATATGCCATAAAATTATATTTAACAAGAATACTGGACACAAATGCTACATCGGGTGAAAAAATTAAGATTAGGACAAATTCTTTTTACTCCATTTAACTACTGTTTTCGAAAGCTTTGAAACACGAAATACCATCCCCCCAGACGGAAAATGACCTACTGCCCCAGATTCTCTTCACTTTTGCGTCAATCTTCAGAATGATCCAAATGATGACAAATAAAACAAAAAAAAAAAACTGAGAATTCTGCGAATCCGCTTAAGAATTTTATGTATATCATAAAATAACAGCAAAATAAATTTTTTTAAACAAAATGAAAATTCGTAGAATCCGTAGTTTTCGAGAGGGAGTTCCGTGGTCAGACAACTAAATCCGTAGAATTTGAGGACATTCTGTAGTAATGGTATTCAGAGTTGCAGAATGTAGATGTACACGCGTACGCCGTACCCGGATAGTTTCCAAATCATTAGCAGATCTTGCAGATAGTTTTTACTTGTAGATTAAAAAAAATTCTATTTGCTGGAGGTAAAAACACTTACTCAAGGCTTTACTCCGATTAATATATTTAATTCTATTTAAACTTGAAGAACTTTTAATTATTTTTCACATCTTCTAAGTTCTTTTGTTTTTACAGATGTTTCTGGTGTCTAAATTTTGTTAAGGACTGTTCTCAATGTATAGGAACTGTATCAGAAGTTTTGTTTACGCAGAAACAGTTTAAATTTTATTGACAGGATCCCCTTGCAGTTGGCAGTTATTAAATTAAAATATTTTCCTTGTGTATTTTGTAAGTATACTATTTTTGAATTAAGTTGTTGAAAATGCTATTTATAATTTTTTAAGGTTCATTAACGGAACTGTTTTTCTAATTATAAATTAAAAACTTTAGTCTTGTTTTTATGAGGTTCTTAATCCAATATTTTACCATAA
The DNA here is from genome assembly GCA_039090855.1 of Macrothele yani. Classification (NCBI taxonomy): domain Eukaryota; kingdom Metazoa; phylum Arthropoda; class Arachnida; order Araneae; family Macrothelidae; genus Macrothele; species Macrothele yani. Next base: position 51,154,127 of record CM077004.1, read on the forward strand.
AGGTCCATTTCATACACATTATAATTCATGCATGAATACTAGTATTAAAAGAAATCCGTCTTGTTGCACGATGATATTTATTCAGCTAAAAAACAAAATCTATATACAGTTTAAAAACACATGAGCACTTTCGGTGTCACATTGACACCTTCATCAGATGTGATTTCACCATGTGGTTACATGCTGGTCTTAAGTACGTGAAGTAGATGCATCATGGGAAAGTAATGTCAATGTCACATGATATACCAGATAACAAGACAATAAAAAAAAAGGCATAATTAGCCAATGAAGATCACTTAACAGAAGCAATTGCTATTGTGCTGTCCTTCCCAACAAGATTGCTCCAAGGTTCAGGTAAAACATAAGGATAATAGTCATTACAGCAACGTGTATTATAAGCCAAAATATAGAGGCTTTCTGCAAATAACAAGGAATAAACAGAGTTAGGTGTGTTTATGATCTTAGCGTTGTCCCAGTCTAGGATGGAATTTCCAGCACTTATGGTTCTTGCAAAAGAGGTGCTTTGGTGATTCATTTTTAGATCATATCTGTGTTTATTTAATCTCAAATCCAAATTTCTTTTGGTAGAACTCACATAATGATTGTTTAGTTCACCAGAGATAGTGTCGAGCATAGGAATAACATACACACCCCATTTTTTCCCTTTGTCAATTTTGTCACGATCGTTGCGGATAATGGTATATAGATTGCATGATCGTATTCCAAATTGTATTTTATGACGAGAACATATGTTGGTAAGGAGGTTTACAATATGTGGATTAAAATCAACAGATCCAACATACTTTTTAGGCACTTGTTCACTAATTAAAGCAGTTGACATAGAAAACCGTACTTTATTGTGCACCCCTTAACAACGTTGTCCGGGTAACCATGGTTTTTAGCGAGGGATGATATCCATTGTAGTTCTTGAGCTCTGGCGAAATGGCTAGAAGAATGTGAATATGCTCTTCTAAATAGGAAGTGCAGAGCAGAAATTTTATGCTGAAAAATGTGAGCAGAATTGTACGGAATTAGAGTGGGTGTGGAAGTAGGTTTTCGATAAACGGCAAAAGACAGGGAATTGTCAGAAGGGTTACGAGTAATGGCAAAGACAGGGAATTGTCAGAAGGGTTATGAGTTCAGTTGATTCAGGCTTTGCTCATTGATTCTGACATTCCTGCCAATGATATTGCTTTCATAATGAATGCTCTTCATCTCATTAAAAAGCGTTCATTTTTCAAATTTCAGAACATTTTTTACCAACAAACCGAGGGGCAGCCATGGGTTCACCTTTATCCGCAGTCTTAGCAGAAATTCTTCTACAGCGTATTGAAAATAAAGTCATACAAGAATTCCCACAAAAAACCTAGTCTCTATATCCGTTACGTTGATGACATCTTGGTAATTTGGCCATATACCATAAATCAGTTACATCACTTTGTCAACGCTATGTCTGCTCCATACCCCTCCATCAAACTCATGATAGAACTTGAAAATAATTTCGTCTTACCTTATCTTGACTTTCAAATTACTCGTAACCCTTCTGACAATTCCCTGTCTTTTGCCGTTTATCGAAAACCTACTTCCACACCCACTCTAATTCCGTACAATTCTGCTCACATTTTTCAGCGTAAAATTTCTGCTCTGCACTTCCTATTTAGAAGAGCATATTCGCATTCTTCTAGCCATTTCTGCCAGAGCTCAAGAACTACAATGGATATCATCCCTCGCTAAAAACCATGGTTACCCGGACAACGTTGTTAAGGGGGTGCTTTAATAAAGTACGGTTTTCTATGTCAACTGCTTTAATTAGTGAACAAGTGCCTAAAAAGTATGTTGGATCTGTTGATTTTAATCCACATATTGTAAACCTCCTTACCAACATATGTTCTCGTCATAAAATACAATTTGGAATACGATCATGCAATCTATATACCATTATCCGCAACGATCGTGACAAAATTGACAAAGGGAAAAAATAGGGTGTGTATGTTATTCCTATGCTCGACACTATCTCTGGTGAACTAAACAATCATTATGTGGTTTCTACCAAAAGAAATTTGGATTTGAGATTAAATGAACACAGATATGATCTAAAAATGAATCACCAAAGCACCTCTTTTGCAAGAACCATAAGTGCTGGAAATTCCATCCCAGACTGGGACAACGCTAAGATCATAAACACACCTAACTCTGTTTATTCCTTGTTATTTGCAGAAAGCCTCTATATTTCGGCTTATAATACGCGTTGCTGTAATGACTATTATCCTTATGTTTTACCTGAACCTTGGAGCAATCTTGTTGGGAAGGACAGCAATAAGCAATTGCTTCTGTTAAGTGATCTTCATTGGCTAATTATGCCTTTTTTTTATTGTCTTGTTATCTGGTATATCATGTGACATTGACATTACCTTTCCCATGATGCATCTACTCCACGTACTTAAGACCAGCATGTAACCACATGGTGAAATCACATCTGATGAAGGTGTCAATGTGACACCGAAAGTGCTCATGTGTTTTTAAACTGTACATAGATTTTGTTTTTAGCTGAATAAATATCATCGTGCAACAAGACAGTTTCTTTTAATACTACTTCATACACATTGCTTTAATTCAATTGTAATGTACTTATTTTGTCCTCACTGGAATCTGTAATGTTCTAATAATTATTTATTGTTTTATAAATTTTTCTTTAAATTACCTTATTCTGTTGTTATCGTGATTCGCAGGTTTGCAGCAAGTTTTCTGTTTCAATGGTTGTGTACACAGATACATTTAATTTTTATACAACTCTGTTGGTATTTATAACAGTCGTGTAATCCTCACCTATCATGTTAATCGTGAATCGTAATTTCTGACAGAAAAGTGCAATTCACAGGACCAACTCAGAAATCCAAAGATGCAAGAAAGAAATTGCCTTATTGAAAAAGTAACTGTCCCTTTGAAGTACTTTTGTGTTACTTTTAAGTAAAAAAAGAACTAAAATCGCTAGCTGTTGCAGCATTACCCAGGGCTGTTTGTGTTCCGGGTCTAACCCGGATTTCTGGGTTTGGGCGATCTTTCATGCCCGGAATTCCGGATGTTTAGCTTTGAAAACATTTTTAAGACTGTTAAATTTTGAGTTCTAATAAGCGACAAAGCAAACAAAAAAAAATTAAAACGATTCATGGCAAAAGTATTTACTAAAAAAAAAATTGCTTTTCACCAATGAATTAATGTGATGATAATGTCTTTCTCGCCGATGCAGCTGACTTGAGCTTGACACACGAAGCCGGTAATTCGTGCTGTGGTTGTTCTGTGGGAAGGGCATTCGCGCAAATTCTCAGTCATTTTGTCGGCGCTTCTTATCCTCGATGCAAAAAAAAAAAAAAAAAAGGTTTTTGCTCTGATGAGTGATGTGGGATTGGAACTTGGAGATGGCGGGAGCGAGTTAAAGCAAATAAAGTACGTCGCTCACGTGTCTGCACCTACGCGCGGGAGCAGCCTGCTTCACTGTATTAGTAAGTCAGTGACAGAGAGGAGGTGTCTTTGTTTCCCTGATGAAACGTTTGTGGTTTTTTTGTTTAGGCAAAAGTGATGGGTTTTTGTGTGTGTGTGTTGTATGAATGTTTTTAGGAATTTGAAAGTTTACACGGTTTAAGTTAAGTTCGTCATCAACGATGAAATTTTTAACCAAAACTGGCGATCTCAAGACATTAGAGGCTTCAGTGAAAAATAAATTCCGGTGGGATTGGCTAGAAAAAAAGACACCCAAAAGGAGAAAAAGCTGGGATATGGTGTCGGAAAATTGATACAGCTGGGTCATGTTTCTGCATATATAAATGGAGTACGTGCTACAGTTCTGCCTCCAAAACCTGTTGAAGCAATTATAACGGCTACTTGTAATAGTAAAGGTTCTTCTCCTCTTCGGTACACAAACAAGACACTGCCAATGAAGGATGTTTGAAACGTAAGCGTCAGCCTGATAGCATCTCCGCTAAAAAACAAATGAAGATTACACACTTTTTTAAGAAATAGTGATATTTTATTAGTAAATATAACTTTAGATTAACGCCACACCAGACTGATAAGGTTTTTTTATAAATAAATGGAACTTAGATCAACATCCAATTTGCTAAATATATTGTTATTTTATTAGTAAATAGAACTTTAGGTCAATACCACCTGACTAAAACTTAATGACTAAAATTTCTGTTAAAAAAAGATCAATATCCTATGAAAAAGAGGAGTTGCCCTTCTAGTAGGGTCATTCCATGTGAAATCAACCAATAAAAATTAAATTGTTGCTCGACATTTTTAAATATTTTTCATATTTTGCATACAATATTCCCAATATATTAACACTTCAAAAATAAAAAATAAAAATTTTTATAAGTCTTATTTTTATTCTGGCGGCCATTTTTTCTTCGGCTTCACATGAAGTTCTTGACCAAAATCATCGTTTATGTAAAATTTAATAACTTTTTTACTACTAGAGCTATCATGTTCAAATCAAGATCATTCTTTTTTACATGAAATGTTCTACAGTTTTGACCAAGATTGCTTTAGCTACCTCTTGTGAAAAGATATGAAATGGCCCTTACAAAATGTTTAATAATTTCATTCAAATTGCTGATTTCAGGCATAATTTTTTTTAAGAATGGAAAAAGTCTCATACTTCAGACTTTGTATGTTTACATGTATCTAGTTGGACTATTAATTCACAAAATTTGAAACTTGAGACTGTAGTCCTTTTTTTTTCTATAGACCTCAAAACATAGTCCGAACCTTAAAAGTGTCACTTTTTTAGGCCTAATATCTCAAAAGGGACAGCTACTAAAATTCTAATATTTTTACACAGCAATGTGGTCTTAGGGGTAAACCTGCAGTAAAAATTTCAACTTGTAGACACAAGTAGTTTTAAGGCTGCGCTATATCAAAATAATGGAAAAATACGACCATTTTTATTTGCAAACTTGTGAGCCAGAGTTGCTTTTAAATCTCATCTTAAATATGTAAGGAAAATTATAAATGGTACAGTAACATTTTATTATTCATTGAAATAAAAAAATATTAAAAAAACACAAATTAGACAAGCAGCAAAATAAATTTACCTGATTTTGAGTGCATGGTTTACAAATGTCCATTTTACGTATATGTGTTACTACAGTATAAACAATAACATTAACACATTAAATTACAATAACTATGAAAAAATAAGTTACTTACAGTTCTATTGATGTTCTAGTTGTACTGAGAAATAAATAAATTCATTGCTTGAGGAATGTTGTTACACAGTGTTTGCGCGATATTGTAAGAACTGGCCAGTCACTGTCGTCACGTCCATTTGAGTCAGTTTTTGTAAGATATGGCTTATGGGAACCCATACAATGTCCTGTGGAAATGACAACTGAAAGGATGTTCGTGCCCGTGTGGATGGAAAAAAGTGAATTTGCATATCATTGTTTTCTTCACTGATGTCTTGAATCTTTCCAATCCACCATTTTTTATCATAAACACAGGCAACATAGTCATTTTTATGGAATGAAAATATTTGATGAGATGTGATTGAGTACACTAATAGGTCTTCAAATTCTGATGTTTGGGATGTTTCAAAGCATCTTATTTGAGACGAATCGAGATGAACTATTCTATGATAATCTCTTGTGTGTGGTACTGTTTCGGCATTTGCAAATCTTGCTTTGAGTCTTGCATGCTTTGATTGTACCTCATCAGTTGATACATAAATGTATGCAATGCCTAGATTTTTTGGAGCAATATTTATACATATCCTGTGGTGTTAAAATTTGGTCTGTATATGTTCTTTGCAAATTACTTCTGGATACTTCTCTTTTTGTAGTACCACCTATTCCATCACTAGCATTTTTGCCGTGGGATGTAGCAAAGAAATTCCATTCGGCTTCAAGTCCAAAATCGTCAAAATATTTGCAAATGTTAACGAAGTTCTTTTTATTTCTATATTGGCTGGCAGCACCATCACTGAAATAAAAAATTTTCTTCACTGAAGGTGCCACTTTTTTTATGTCAAAAATTAGATGACCCTGGAATGCATGGAATGGAGCTGTGTTGTGCTCCATATGATCAATGCAAAGACTTCTGCACTTAACAGCTTCTAAATCACTACATAAATCCTTAGTCACAGATCCATAATCACATTTATGGCATTCTTCATTGACATATACACCAACAGAGCATTCCATTTTGATTTGGCACAAATACACTTATTGCAGGTATATCACAAAGTCACATTTGAACTACTTGCCAGTCACAAAGGAAACATCAAACTGGGACAAGAATGAGGGTGGTGGTATATATAGCTGCATTAAATGTACAGGTCTTAACAGGTAGCTTAAAAGCTTTAATAGGTCTTAAAAGCTTAACAAGAATTGAACAGGATACAAAAACAATGACTCATCTGGACATGTAATGACAGGAATTATGCTGCCTCCAACAGGAAATCACATGAATACATCTAAAAAATTATATATATGACAAAAATGTTCATATTACTGTCTATAACTACATATATGTTTATGGACGATTGTAAATCAGCACTCAAAATCAGGTAAATTTATTTTGCTGCTTGTCTTCTTTTGTGTTTTTTTTTTAATATTTCTTTATTTCAATGAATAATAAAATGTTACTGTACCATTTATAATTTTCCCTTACATATTTAAGATGATTTAAAAGCAACTCTGGCTCACAAGTTTGCAAATAAAAATGGTCGTATTTTTCCATTATTTTGATATAGCGCAGCCTTAAAACTACTTGTGTCTACAAGTTGAAATTTTTACTGCAGGTTTACCCCTAAGACCACATTGCTGTGTAAAAATATTAGAATTTTAGTAGCTGTCCCTTTTGAGATATTAGGCCTAAAAAAGTGACACTTTTAAGGTTCGGACTATGTTTGGAGGTCTATAGAAAAAAAAGGACTACAGTCTCAAGTTTCAAATTTTGTGAATTAATAGTCCAACTAGATACATGTAAACATACAAAGTCTGAAGTATGATACTTTTACCATTCTTAAAAAAAATTATGCCTGAAATCAGCAATTTGAGTGAAATTATTAAACATTTTGTAAGGGCCATTTCATATCTTTTCACAAGTGGTAGCTAAAGCATTCTTGGTCAAAACTGTAGAACATTTCATGTAAAAAAGAATGATCTTTATTTGAACATGATAGCTCTAGTAGTAAAGAAGTTATTAAATTTTACGTAAACGATGATTTTGGTCAAGAACTTCATGTGAAGCCGAAGAAAAATGGCCGCCAGAATAAAAATAAGACTTATAAAAAATTTTATTTTTTATTTTTGAAGTGTTAATATATTGGGAATATTGTATGCAAAATATAAAAAAATATTTAAAAATGTCAAGCAACAGTCGCTGGTTGATTTGACGCGGAATGACCCAGTAACATAAAAACTTGAATGCAGATTTTCTTTTATTTATTTGCCAAATGGGTAATTTTGCAATTTGAAAGAAAGGCAAAACTTTTTTAAAAGGTATGTTATGTGTGTAATTGGTTTATTTTATACAATTGCAAACTTTTTATTAACGTTCTTAGTGTGGTATATGTTAAAGACAATATCATGTAGTTGTCGAAAACAAAGTTACTTAAATTTCACTGATGGAATTTATTGTTTTAGCAACAAATTAATACTGCAAGCTCAACCCCAAAATAATTTACTGTTGTAAGCAAAAGGTATAGGTAGGTAGTAAGTAATTCCCAAAGTGAAACCATTTTATCTTTCGAAGTATCTGTAACAGCTTTGCTGATAAGTATAATAATTAGAGGTACTAGTAGTAACGGAAATACTTTTGTTGTGCGGGTGGGGGTGGGGGTTACCCTCACATGTTCGTTTATGTCTCGAGTTTATGCATTGGCACCGTTGGGAGATGCCGATGATTTCAGAGTTTCGTGCCTTGCCTTGCAAATGCCTCCGATTACCGTAGTTCATTAGTTAGACTAAAAATTCCGTTGAAATTGCGGACAGTCCATAGCATTGTCTTATTTCTGAATACGTTTCAACTGAATACCGAAAAAAAAATCCTTAACTAATACAATTAGAGGACCAAAACTAGGCAATGTGATTCGCAGAATAGTTACATGCTACGGCATAGCTCTGCGGGATTTCCGAGTCACTGAATCTCACACCATGTAGGCTTCTGCACGCGCAAATAGTAGCGCCTTCCTTGCATCATATTTTCTGTCAAAATGCTTCTAAATAAAAAAATATATATATATATTAGGTTGTTTCAGGTGAAATGTCGGATTTCGTGATGATGTTATTTCGAGCTGTACAAACATTGGCAGATGGCTCTAGTGTGTTTGATCGGGAAGGTTAAATATCCCTGCCCGTTGGCACGGAATAATTTCGGTACTAGCTCATAGTGGGATCGTGTAGCTAGAACATGGAAGGAGACCAATTACGGATACTTTTTTTGTGTGAGTTCAAACTGGGCCACAATGCCGCAGAAGCAGCCAGGAACATCAACACAGCAAACGAACAGACCATGCAGCGATGGTTCAAAAATTCTGAGCCGGTGATATGAAACTTGCAAATGCACCATGTGGGCACTCAGCACCAGCCATTGACAACTGTGAACCCTAGTTGAGAGTGACCCCAAGCCAAACTGTACGGGACATAGCAGAGAAATTAGGCGTCCACTATTCGTCAGTTTTCCATCACTTGCAAGAGCTAGATAAAGTCGAGAAGCTTGATAAATGGGTTCTCCATGATAAGCTGACTGAAAGCAACATGAAGTGTCTACTGGAGGTTTGCATTTCGCTGCTCTCCTGGAACAGAAACGCTCGGTTTTTGCACAGAGTAGTGACGTGATGAAAAATGAATAATGTACGCCAATCGTCGCCAGTCTGCACAATGGCTAGATGTCAGTGCGGCCCCAAAACACATGCCGAAACCAGAACTTCATCTGAAGAAGATAATGGTGACTGTTTGGTGGTGTGCAACCGGTATTCTGCACTATCCGTTCAAGAAATCCAGCAAAGCCATTAATGCAGAGAACTATTGCAACCAGCTGGATGCAATGCACATAGATGCCAAGTAGTACAGATTTTCCGTAATTTTACGGATTTTTGGTTGCTGTTACGGAAGTACGGAAACACCGCTGAAATTACGGAATATCGCCATTTGATTTAATTTTCTGAGATAGAAAGCAAATTTTCATCAACTTAAAAATTTTTGTTGGTTCTTCAAGTTTTTCTTGGAGAAACAAATTAAATGCTGCATTCAGGGCTGCCAGACCTGCGCCAATTGCGGCAGCCCGCGCCAAAACATTGTTCGTGCGCCATTCTGCTAAAAAATCGTCATTTTGACGAAATCTGCGCCAATTTTGCGCCAAAAGTTAAAATTTACCGGTCATCGATATTTTAGCGTTATCTTACGACATTCGAAATCGATTCAGCGGTGAGATCGTACGTGAGATTCTTCCGCGGAGTCTCCTCCGTTTTTGTTTTTTTCCCGAGGTCGATGCAAAAGTGAAGAAATTTTCGGAATATTAGTTGGGAGGTGTGGGGGGTCGTATTCCGTCTGGGGACGTTGTTTTGTCTTTTTAAACGTTTAAACGAAGTGCAGATTTTTCCCGTAATCGTATTTTTTTTCCTCTCGCGATATTGCTTCTGTTCAGTACTGTTAAATATAATTTCATTGCATAATTTCAGCTTGAAATTGTAGGCACCAATTTCCGAAAACGGAAGTTAGGCCGCCCGAAAATTTCTCCGTAATCTTCGTCGACGAGATTCTCACGCTGATTCGAGGAATTCCGTCTTTTTTTTGTTATCATTTGGACCATGTACGAAATCGATGCATAGCTGAACTTAAATTTTGGGAGGATTGGTGGCAGCGGCGGCAGGGGGGGGGATAGTCGGAGGACGGAATTTCATCGTTCGAAAACGGAAAATAGACGGAGATAAGATTTCTCTGGTAATCGTAATTTTTTTTTTCTCTCAATGTTTCCTCTACCCAGTATTGTTAGATATCATTTTATTCCATAAATATTTGTATTTCAGCTTGAAAATGTTGGATAAATTTCCGAAAACTGAAGGCTTGAAAAAACGTTATTTCAAGTCATGTTTCCTGATTCAGCGATCGCAAAAAATATTCGTGTGGAAGAACCAAGGCTACTGCACTAATTCAGCACATGGCCAGTGTTTCTACAAGTAACATCGTATCTGAAGTTAAAAAAAATCCTTTTTCTCTATCTACGGACGGAAGTAATGATGCTCAAGCAAATAAACTGTGTCCCATTACAATAACATATTTTGACGAAAAAATAGGGGAAAATTCAACTGTTTTGTTATCATTGGTTGAATCAAGTAATAATACAGGTGAAGGAATATTCAACGTTTTGAACAATGAGTTTGTTAAAAAAAATATCTCATGGAGCAACTGTGTATCATTTTCCTATGACAATGCTAACACTATGATAGGTCAAGTAAAAGGTGTTGTTTCTCACATAAAGAAGGTTCAGCCTGCAATCATAGTGCAGCGATGTTCATGCCATTTAGTAAATTTAGCTGCACAGAAATCTGCTACTCAACTGAAAGGATTTAATGTTGAGCAATTTCTGATACAGTTGTTGTTGTTTTTTTCTGGAGAAAAGTTCAAAGAGGAAACACAATCTAAAACTGAGTCAAGCTGTTTGTGGTACTAAACCACACAAAATTCTAAAGCATGTCAATACTCGCTGGTTATCACTTTTGGAATCCATTGACAGAATTTTAGAACACTGAGAGGCTCTAGATCATTATTTTAGTGACAATGAAGAAGCTAATTCACAGTATAAGAACCTTGCAAGTATGATTGGAAATCTTCATCTAAACTTTATTGTCTTTTTTTATCTGCTACTCTTCCTTTGTTTACATTTGTTAACGTGTTCTTGCAGCAGGAAGCTCCGCTCGTGCATGTATTAAAAAGAAAACTTCATAGTCTGTTATCTGAATTGCTTGTACGATTTATCAAGCCATCAGCATTTGATGTGACAGCAACATCTCTTGCAGATGGAAATTTTGAAAGAAGGAGAAATCAAAAAGAAAACCGTGATCTCGTAATTGGGTCAAAAGCGAGATCTTATATAGGCACAACTGCAGATCTGAGTGAAGACACAGTGGCTACTTTTTATTCTGAGGTAAGGGAATTTTACAAGGCAGGCTGCGATTACATTTTAAGAAAATTTCCACTTAATGATGAATTTCTGAGTCATGCTGAAATTGCAGATGTAGCATTAAGGCAAAGTGTTTCTTTTACATCAGTCCAATATATGTGTTCCCTGTTTCCAGTTTTGAAATCAGAAGAATCTGACAAGGTGGAATCTGAATTTACTCACTACCAGTTTGAAAATTTTAACTGTGCTGTTACTTCTGGGAGAATGGATGAAGTGTGGCACAGAATTTCTTTAATGAAAAATGAAAGTTGCCAGATGAAAATGATTTTAATAGTCCCTCATAGCAATGCAAGTACAGAAAGAATTTTCAGTATTGTAAAAAAAAAAACATGAATGATTCAGACCTAATTTAAGTAGTCATGTGCTGTCTTCTTTATTAATAGAAAAAATAAACAGCATTGCACACAGTGAACTATGCTATCAGAAGTTTTTGCAAATTGAGCTAAGGAAGGCCAAAATGGCAACTACAGCCAGTTTATCATAATAATTTGGCAACATTCCAAAGAATAATTTTTCTTCATTTCTGGAGGTAATTTATTATATTTTCCTGGTAGACAGTATTTTAAATTTTCCCACTAGCAAATTATTTTTTATTGTATTATTATTATTATTATTATTATTATTATTATTATTATTTTGTTAATAGTTCTGACAGATTAAAATTTGTTGCAGTGTTAAATACCCAAATTTGCCACTGTAGACTAATTTACTGAAAATTACTGAAAAAAAAAATTGTTACTGAAAATTACTGAAAAATGAACATGTTGGTTACTGAAAATTACTGAAAAATGAACATGTTGGTTACTGAAAACTACTTTTAGAGGTTGGCATCTATGAATGCATCAAAAGTAGTGCATTACAGTGGCCGAGATTGGTCAACAGAGATGGCGTTCTACTGCTTCATGACAACGCAAGACCCCACGTTTCAAGAACAACGGTTCAAAAATTACACAGCCTAGGCTAGGAGACTCTTTCGCACCCAGCTTACTCTCCCGACCTCTCGCCCACCGACTACCACTTGTTCAAGCATTTGGATCATTTTTTGGCAGGGAAACGATTCACCAATGAAGCAGCCATCAAACATGCCTTTGAACAGTTTCTGCAGTCCACAACAGCCGACTTCTATGCAATTGGCATCAATGCACGAGTATCATGATGGAAGAAATGTATTGCAGCTAATGGTGCCTATTTTGATTGATATTGGTCGGTTTCCACCGTGTAACTGTAGATGGAAGTTTCACTCCCAAAAGCGACATTTCATGTGCAGCAACCTAATATATTCTTACAATCTCTTTACAGTTTTCTATATCTTGCTGTTACATCATATTTTTTTCTGTTATCGCATTTTCAGTATTTTCCTAATAACACCACCTCTCCTGACAATTAGCTCAGACTTTTTAAAATGACACACCAGTTGTTGTTGGTTTTTTTCTTTTTTTTTTTTTTTACCTGTGTCTGCAGCACTTAAATTTATAACTTTTAATAGATAATCTATGGATTATACAACAGAAATTACAGCATTTACTGCAATATATTATGAAATCTCAAGTAAGAAGAAAATTAGGCGCCACAGCCCGAATTTTAGGTGCCTGGGCGACCGGGATTTGTTGAGCCCTGCACACGCACACAAAATACTCAAATGTATTCCAAAGGAAAGACATTGATTTTATAAATTTGATAGCTAATTTTCCTTTCATATTTCCACTGAACAGGAGGGCCTGTACAGCATTCATTTGTTTTTTTGTTTTGTTTTTTGTAAACCTGAGAGCTGGATGTTATTGACACACTTCCATTAATTAGCATTTTGACTGCTTTCCCAACTGATTCGCTTTCCCAACTGATTCACCATCAGACCTGGCAAACTCAGATGACACCCTAATATCCATTGTTTGAGTCATGTAGGAGTAAGGATCTCCTGTCAGTTTCATAAATTAAGAGCTTAGCTAAGCTGTTAAGTAGCAAAATTTTCCTTTAGCAATCCATGTCTCCCATTTAATCAACACTTTTGTGGTCCTTTTGTCGGTATGACTTTTTTCACTCCCAGGTCTGGGATTTTTATACAGTAATACCATGTCAAACTCGTTCCTACAGAGAAGGTATTGGAAATGGGCCCCACTGACATCCATACATGTCTGCACATGCTTCTGCATGTTGATGAAGACCTTTCTCAGGGTATATTATGTGATTTGTTGAATGCGAGTCGTTATTGCAGCCTGTAGCTCTTGAAATGTATGCAGATTATCTGCGTACACCTTCCCTTTGGGTGCTGTCCGTATGAATGGTTGGATAATCTGGGCATAGTTCCATTCTGAGTTAATGATTTCACTAAAGAAAATGAGCCCAATAATGCGCATACGAGTCATGGCACACCAGACACCAACCTTCTGGTTGTGGAGAGGCACTTCCTTAAATTCGTGGGGACTTTCAGTACCTCACAGACAAGTGTCTTGGTTGTTGATGTACCCAGACAGGTGGAACCATAATTGATTTTGGTTAGTAAAATAACCAAAAATAAAATATGTGGTATTATATAATAGAATTATATAATAGAAGACATCATGAAAGGTACCAGAGTTCTTTCAGTCCTCCCAGCAGAAGTTGCTCATGCAATCAAGAACATGAAGCGAGGGAAAGCTCCAGGAGAAGATGGAATTACTATAGACATCATACAAGAAGCAAGTGGAGAAATTGAAACAGTACTCGCCCAAATTTTCACTCGATGCCTTAATGAAGGGAAGATTCCTGAGGATTGGAACAATGCTACAATGATCCTGCTACATAAAAAAGGTGACACTGAGGATCTCAGGAACTACAGACCTATCAGCCTCCTATCAGTGGTTTATAAAATCTTCACTAAAGTTCTTTCACACCGCTTGAAGGTAACACTGGACATGGCTCAACCGAGAGAACAAGCTGGATTCAGGTGTGGCTACAGCACAATAGATCATATCCACGTACTGAGAGAACTGATTGAAAGAGCGAGGGAATATGAACTTCCATTGTGCATGGCTTTTATCGATTATGAAAAAGCCTTTGATTCGGTGAAACCATCAGCAGTTACCACGGCTCTGAAATCCTGCGGTATTGAAGATGCATACATTAATATTATTAATAACATCTATGAAAATGCAAGTGCAAAGATTCGGCTGTTTGAAAATACAACACACATAAAAATTGGAAAGGAGTGAGACAAGGTGACACCATATCTCCGAAGCTCTTTAATGCCACATTGGAAAATGTCTTTCAATCACTGAACTGGGAAAACAAAGGGATAAAGATTAATGGAGATTATCTAACCCACCTTCGTTTTGCTGATGACGTAGTCATTTTTGCAACTACCCCATCAGAGCTGCAGAGTATGATCCAGGAACTTGCTGACAAGAGTAAAGAAGTGGGATTAAAAATGAACTTTCAGAAGACAAAAGTGATGTTCAATGCTTTTACAAGAAATGAAGATTTATCGATTGATGGAGAAAAACTGGAGATAACAGATACGTATGTTTATCTTGGACAGCAGATATCAAGTGAGGGTCACATTGATGAAGAAATTAATCGGCGTACAAAACTTGCCTGGAGAGCTTTTGGAAGAAACAGCATAATTTTCAAGAGCAATATGCCATTATGTCTTAAAAGAAAAGTGTTTGATCAATGCATCCTTCCAGTGCTTACGTATGGTGCAGAGACGTGGACCTTAACTAAAAGAGACATACAAAAGCTGCAGACAACTCAAAGAAGCATGGAGAGGTGCATGCTTGGTATAACCAGGAGAGATAAGAAGAGGAACTCGTGGATCCGAAAAATGACGAGAGTGGAAGACATCATGATCAGAGTTAAATCCCTGAAATGGCAATGGGCTGGACATACTGCCAGAAGGACAGACCATAGATGGACAGCCGAAATTTTAGATTGGATTCCAAGGGACAGGAAAAGACCCAGAAAAAGACCACATGGGAGATGGGTGGATGAAATTCGTAAATATGCGGGAGTGACATGGAGGAGACTGGCACAAGACAGACCGTTGTGGAGGAAACTTGGGGAGACCTTCGTCCAGCAGTGGATTGATAATGGTTGACAATGATGATGATGATGATATAATAGAATAATAGCTATATACTATATTCACTACTGTTTCACACGTTATATACGTTCTGTGCGTTGTGTGCACATTTGCAGCAAAATCAATAATGGACGAAAATTTTATTTGAGGTCTGTTTGTAATGTCATTGATTTTATCCATTCATTCTTTTAAAGATTGACAATACCTGTTGATGGTATAGGTTTTTTAATTACATTGTATATAATTCTTTCACACTCTCTTTGTATGATATCCATAGTCGTGTTTTATTTGAATTTAAACCCAGGTCGCAAATTTCAATTGGGCCTATTGGCAATAAGGTGATTCTATGTGGCTAATGACACGCTAGACACACATGTTTCTTAATTACATTGTATATAATTCTTTCACACTCTCTTTGTATGATATCCATAGTCATGTTTTATTTGAATTTAAACCCTGGTCGCAAATTTCAATTAGGCCTATTTTTAATACGATGATTCTACGTGGCTAATGACACGCTAGATAAACATATTTTTCAAGATACAAGAGGAAGCTTACTAAGCTGGAATGCTGATACAAGGTGAGTCCTTGATAATATAATAATTAAAACTTATAATATTATTCCTATTCATATGATATATAAATGCCAGGATGATTTTGCTGCAAATGTGCACAGAACGTATATTACGTGTGAAACAGTAGTGAATATAGTATATAGCTATTATTCTATTAGGTGGAACCATGCCTCGTCTGTAAAGAAAGTCGCGTCCAGAATGTCCTCACCTTCTTCAGACAGGAACTCTTGGAACCACCTGTTGTACCAAACATGGGCTTCGTGGTCTGTTTCTTTCAGCTGATGCATGACTGACATTTTGTACAGGTGGAAACGCAACTTTCTTTTCAGAATATCATGGGCTGTACTCTTTGGCACATTAGCTTGTGGTGACAACCGCCTCACGGATTTGTGCGGACTCCTTTGTGTCCTGTCCTGGATATCCTGTATGGTCTCTTCTGCCATGGATGGCCTGCCAGGGTAGGGGGGCATCCAGAACACTGCCAGTTTTCTGAAACTTCGCTACAAACTGACGTACTGCATTACAGTGGGGGACATCTGCATCACGAAATTTCCTGCAAACTGTTTTTGCACTTCATCCGTGTGTTTGTTGTCATGGTGAAAGACATGTTCCACCAAAAACACATGCTGTTCAACTGTAAACACCATTGTCCTTGTGCCGAGATGAGTGATCAATCGGTATTTCTGCCTCTGCCGACCTTCGCTTGGAATGACAGCTGCACACACCTTGGGATGGGAAGGCTTGCAGGTTACGAGACACAGAGCACTTCCATGTGGCGAGGTAACTTCTACTATAATTCCATTCAAAATTTCTTTATTATTACATTACTGCAATTCATGCATTCAATCCACAGTTATTATTCATACACCCTGTATAATGTAATTTATAATATGATTTATATATTATGTTACTTTAATATACTAGCAATCATTTGCCTTTGCAATTAAAAGGTGTTGCAATTTATTCAAAATTATGAAAGCATGCAAAACTAGTTTTTGTTGAGGGAGGGGGAGATCCACAGTTTGGCCCTACACCACTGGTAATATGTGTATCTTTCTGATTCAGGACGGATAACAATAACACCTTGTTGTTACCTTGGCAGTCAACATATAAAGAAAGAGCACTGCTGACTGTGAATGAAATAGCCACCTCAAACCTGGCCTAAATCCAATTGCACATGCATGGATTCCTTTAGAAGACAAGTTTCTTTCCACGAGCTTCATTCTTTGGAGGAGCAGCAGAGATTATTACTCATAGTGCTGCTAGATAGAATCTATAGCGTGAAATGTCATTGTATGCAAAATTATTAAGATAAATATGCACGACATGAATTTGACTTTTCTTTTCTGAGGATGTGCTTTGTTCCATGATTTGTCCCACAGTTTGGATACTTTGGTCATGCAAATCCTTTGTGTGTGTGAGTGTTTTCTTTTTTTTTTTTTTTTTTTTTTTTGGCAGCATCAGTGGCACCATTAGGAAAATGTTTGACTGGAGATTTGCTTTTATGACACATTGTACGTAGTTTGGACCACCTGTGTACTACAATAGACATTGTGGCACCAGTTACTTCCTCTCATTATAAACAATTATGACTTATCCCTTAATGTGTCTTTGTAGAGTGAAAAGGGTTATTCCTTTAGGTGGTAAGGTAATGTCTTTGACACAACATCTATATTGTGTAGCCAGAGGCGACAGTGGATTCAGAAATCGGCCTATATAGAGAATGTAGGTGATTCTTCAAAGAGTTAGGACCAGTGAGGGAAATAGATAGAAGCTAAAAGAGAGCTGATAGGCTAAGAACAATTCATTCATGAAGTTGGAATCCCTTGCTACCCAAGAGAGCATCTAGGTTCATTTTCTTACCTTTCCAAGTGTCCCATGCTATTGTCTGTGTATTCCATCACTTGTCGCTAACAGAGATGGGTCCATCATTATGAACATGTCAGGTCCCAGTGGAATAGATTTTGTAGCACTGCTAATCCTTGAGTTGGATTTTTATGTCTCATGGCGACAGTTGAAAGTGTTTTCTCCATGAAGACGAGGAAACAGCAAGAAGCGAAATACTCTTGCATTTAAGCTGCTGAAGTCATGCTTGTTATTCATTTTGCTAGGTCAAAAATTCAGCTGCAGGCAATCAGTTATGTTTACTGTTCTGAACATGAACATTGTCACCCTTGAATTAACCTGTTTTCTGTAAGCTAATGTTATGTAGTCTGCAACCTGATCTGTGCATCACTGTAGTCACAGGCTACATATATCTCTAATTCCACATTGACTTACAGGGTTTTCTTAGCTCAGACACTACTCGAAAACTAT
Source organism: Macrothele yani (assembly GCA_039090855.1). NCBI lineage: Eukaryota > Metazoa > Arthropoda > Arachnida > Araneae > Macrothelidae > Macrothele > Macrothele yani. The sequence goes on from CM077004.1 coordinate 51,172,259, forward strand.
CAATTTTGGCCTAACCTCCAAACAGTGGCCACCTCCTAACATCAATAGTTTTTTTTTTTTTTTTTTTTTTTTACAGTTTGAGTGGTGACCATTAGTCAAGAGGTTTCACTGTAGTGTTTGTTTGTTTTGTTTTTACTTATCCTGCAAATGCTAGAGTTTCACATTTTTTTTTTAATCATGTCTGTATTTATATATAATTTTGAGAATTAAGTTATTACAATATTGGGTTTTCTAACTGATAATTTTAATTTAGTGAAGGCCCTTTGGAAGGTGTTCCATTCATTGATGACTATATCTCTACTCAAGAGCAGGTAAGTAAATGTTTATTTTGTCATATGAAGCAGTCTGTTTTTTCTGTTGTTTATTTCCTGAGTTTCACCAAAATATTTAAAATATTCTCAAGCTTATTTGATGAAAAGAATTGCATTTGGAAAAACATTACTGTCTGTGTGAATGTAGATACTAAGGTTTGCAGATATTTAAAAGCAACCGAAGTCTTTTATTCTGGAATTTATACTCTTAGAACTGCTCACCAAAGAGCCTTAAAACAAACCAAGCTATATATTTGGTGTAGAATAAATGAAGGTTGTGCCTGAATTGAAACTTCACCTTCAGAAAATACTGATCTTCAGTGGTGCAGATATAAAAACTGGGTGTTTGCATCTGTATGAAGATCTATATAATGGCATGTACAAATTAGACGTGTGATTCTTCCGCAGATTTGCAGAATTCTGCTTTTTTTTTTTTTTTTTTTTTTTTGTCATTTTGGTCATTTCTGAGATCATTGCAAAAACTGAAGATAATTTGGGGGTGAATTGATTGGGGGGGTCATTCTGCAGAAAAGTCCTTGCATAAAATACAGGGTGTGCATATATATGGGTGCTTGAAAACCTGGAAAGTCCTTGAAAATCATGATTACATTTTCAAGGCCTGAAATATCCTGGAAAAACAGTGTTTTTCAAAGCTGTCTTGAAAAGCCTTATAATTAGTATTTAAAAAATATGTTTGAATTCCTTTTAGGAAATCAGTGTTTACTACCACCCTTTTTTAAATTTTCTCTCCACTGTTCTCAAAGAAGCCACTGGCCACAGTGTTTCGGATGTGCCCCTGAGTTGTAATTTGGCTAAAAAGCACTACTTCCAGTGCAATACCACACAGGAAAAATTGGATGATCACTGTTACATCTGTTAGGAAGGGGAGCTTGAAGGTCACACAACTGAGAAGGGGGAAGAAAAAAATTTAGCATTTGCAAGGGGTAGGCAGATTGCCTACGTACCAAGTTTTAATCAATTCAACTGATGTGGTTGGAAGGTGAGATTTATTTCAGCTGGCATCAACCAGCAAGGAAGTGTTCCTGTGCAACACATTCATCTGCTCCTTGTTTTTCATGTGCATGTGGACACTTGCCCCCCATCCTGTTTTGTATCAAGAGACTTTGGCTACTTTCCTCCATTAAAAAAAAAAAAAGTGATCAGATAAGTATGTAAGTGCTTTGCTTTGCCTCTTGTTTTCAGACATCATACTTTTTCATTTATGGATTTGTAACTCCGTGTTTTGTTTTACATTGGCCTGACCTTTTCAGTGATCCCCACAGCAGTACTTTATAATTGCTGTTTGTAATACACTGGCAGGCAAGCACCCCAAGTTGTTGTAATTGGAGATTATTATATGCACCATTTATCATTATGATAAAACAATTTTTATATTAAATATTACATTCAGATTTCAAAATTGTCACTTTGCTGTGAGTGCACCTGTGAAATGAATTGAAATATATCATCAGCAGAAAGGATATTTCACATATACAGTGAATACAATAATGAAAATTTTATGCTTATGATTTATTACGTGTTTTACATTAAAATTCAGTTAGAGCTTTCAGCTGAACGTCAACCTTGTTCATACTATTCACGTGGTGGACATCATTTCCATAACTGGTGCCAGTAGAGATTTCCAAATCATTGGAATGTTGAAAGGTTCATCCGAGTTACAAGGGGTTTTGCTTAAGAGAATTTCAATGCTTTCCCTGTAGCATAAGGGAAACTTGTTTGAGGAAAGTGCAGCCCTTTTGATACTGGTCATGTTTGAAGACATAGAGGTGTCTTCATGACATGAATGTTTGCTACCAGTGTGAACAAGGCTGATGATGTTCAGCCAAAAGACCTAACTGAATTTTAATGTGAAATACATAATAAATCATAAGCGTGAAATTTCTCCTCATTATTAAAACGTTTCATTTTTTAAAAAAATTGTAAACTGTCTTGGTTAGGATATATCTAGAATGACAGAGGTGGGCTTAGCTTTTGAAATATGCCTGTGATTGATCCTTTAACGATTGCAGATTTTTCTTGAATCATGACTGCATATATTGATTTCTCATCCCTTGTAATTCCCATCTTGAAGTAGAACTCAGATTTATTTCAAGAATTGTGATACACTAGCATGCAAAAATTAAGGACGAGACAGTTTTTCGAACGTAACATCGTGCAGAAGTGCTCCACATCGACTCAAATCATACCATAAGATCCCCAAGATGTAAGAATATGGGACAAGTGAGCAAAACCGTCCAAACTAGGAATCCAAAGGATACAAAGGCACTTTATTGAAAAGGTAGCTTTGAGCACAACTGGACAGAGAACAGAAACGTCCATGTGACAGGCGGCTGCCAAGAAAAATCCAGTCTTTAGTAGGAGATATGATCACCCCTGACTGCGTTGCAGGATTTACAATGTCTGTCCATGCTGAGGACGAGGTTGTTAAGGAGCTGTTGAGGCATCACGGCCCATTCCTCTTGTAGCGCCAATCACAGGTGCAGAATCGTTGCTGGCAGCTGGTGACATGCTGCTAAGCATCTCCCAAAAAGGTCCCACACGTGTTCGATTGGATTTAGGTCCGAAGACCTTGCGGGCCAATCCATGCGTTGAATATCTTCACTCTCCAACAGCCACTGTACGATGAGGTGTAGCATTGTCGTCCATGAAGAGGAACTCAGGACCCACAGCACCTCTAAACAGACGTACGTGAGGCAGGAGAACGTCGGTACAATAGCGGACAACAGTGACTGAACCTCCTTGGAAGACGTGGAGGTCAGTGCGGCTACCAAGCATGATACCACCCCAAACGAGAACTCCGCCACCTCCAAACCGGTCCCTTTCGATGATGTTGGAGGTGTGATTGCGTGTTTCCTGCTCTCTCCAGATGTGTATACGTCCAGAATCGCTCGTCAGACTAAATCGGGTCTCCTCGACCCCATTGCTGATGTGTCCAGTTCTTGTGTTCCTGGGACCACAGAACCGCAGTCTCTGATGAGCAGGCGTTAATGGCACACACCGTACTGGTCGTCGTGCAAATAGACCACCTTTTGAAAACGCGAAAACGGACGTCCAGTTGTCTGTTGCATGTGCCTTGCGATTTCTCCCGCTGTCTGCTGTCTGTCTCTTCTCACCTGTAGGACAATATACCAGTCATCCACCACTGTGGTTGCTCGTGGACAACCACTGCTGAACTCTTGGACAGCTGTTCCTGTCGTTTGAAATGCTCTCCAAGCTCGTGAAACGATGCTGTGAGCGATGCTGAACTCCTCGACCACACTAGTCACACTTTGACCTTCTTCCAACTTCCCAATGACGCGACCTTGGGTAAAAATCATCCAGATGTCGTCTACTGGATTGCCTGTTGGCCATATCACACGGTGGCAGCAACTCGACGTCGTTCAAACCGATGTACACCATGCAATAGCTTTCACCGAATTGCTGATGAGCGTACACCGCCCGTGTGCTTTATACCCTTCTGATTTCCCCCCCCTCCCCCATCCTGCTGCATATATGCGCATGCCCTACCGTACCGGACCCTAGTCTATCTCCTGACTGGTCTTTCGGTCCGTTCTGCCTGCTTGTTCCACTGTTATGCTAATTTCTCCTCTTCGTCCTTAATTTTTGCACACCAGTGTACTTTTGAAATTAGATTATGTTGTGCATGTGTCAATTTTCAATTGACTGTATTCATGTGGAAATGCATGTAAAACATGCGTAGCTTTGGTGTATAATCCTGTGGAAATGAAAGTCAAAGCAAAAGCTGCAAACTGTATTTCCATGGAGATGTTTGCAATGTTGTTAATTGTTTACCCATGGAATTCCATATCAAAATTTGCAGAGCTTTAGACTATGCTGTTGTAGAAATGTGTGTCAAAGCATTCAAGGATTTGGACTACAGTGTTCCCACGGTCCTTATAAATCCTTAAAAAAGTGCTTATTTTTGTTGTTGTGGTGCTTAAAAGTCCTTATTGTTTGCTAAAAATGGCAATGCTTGAAAAGAACTTATTTTTCTAACTGGTTGCATGAAATCTATAAGTTACAATATAGTGCATAGGACTTCTGCTGCAGGTTGGCTGTGTTTATGATGACATCATATGTTGTCATCTGAGAGCATGGGATAGTGTGATACCAGTAATTTGCTGAAAAAGTGGAGGACCATGGGCTAAATTAAACGCATCCATCAGATTCGATCCAACAAGCCCCATCATCATCTCTTGGTATTCCCCTTTTTGTATATGTAAATGTCAGTTCATATATTAACAAATGATGGGTAGATACATCAGAAATGACAAGAAAAACTGAGAAAAAGTCCGTTTGATCGATGTATACTGATATAGTAAACAAGCAAGCTTTCACCAAAAAACGTGTGGCTTTGTCAGGCAGGATTACTGACTAAAGCAAACTTAGAGTTCTAAACAAAATTAAATTTTCTTAAAATTCAATTTGTTTAGAACAAAATTGAATTTTGTTTAGAACTCTTAAGTTTTCTTTAGCCTGTAATCCTACCCGACGAAGCCACGCATTTTGTGGTGAAAGCTTGCTTGTTTACTATATCAGTATACACTGATAAAACAGATTTATTTCATCGTTTTTCTTTATTAGTTGTTCAGTTGTACCGTGAGAAAATTAAGTGCAAAATTGAAGTCTTGAACATGCAATTTTCACTTTGGTTTTGTTTTGCAATTTAAACCACGAGATGATTATGCGCAAAATTCAAATCTTGAACTCGTAGCTTTTACTACTGTTTTACAGTTTACATACATTTGATTGCACATATGATTATTTCCTCAGATAGAAAAATTGATTTGACCAGTAGAACTGCCTTTTACATATCATAAATTTTAATTTACTATATCCACAAACTTAAGTTATATGGGAAAATATTGCAAACTTCATCAGCATACTACAATTTGCATAGTTAAGTGGTGTGTAAAAGTATATTTGCGCACATCATTGTTGCGCATGCAGTTGGTAAGGTCCTTAAATTTTTTTGTAGAGTGCTTAAAAGTCCTTAAAAAGTGCTTATGTTTGTACAATAAAAAGTGTGAGAACCCTGGACTATGTTTCTGTGAAAACTTTGGATTGTGTTGTACTCCTGTGAAAATGGCATGTATGAGCATGCAAAGCATTGACTGTATCATGTGGAAATGTGTGTCAAAACATATAAAGCTTTGATTGCATTTCTGTGAAAAGCTTTGGTTAGTACTCCTGTGGAAACATGCCAAAGCGTGCATTTTCACTGGAGTATAATCCAGAGTGCTTAAAGTAGTATATCGGTTTCTTTGATGTGCTTTTGCTCTTTCATTACATTGTGGGCCAAACCATTTATTTGTACTGGAGTCAGATGCAGTTTCAACATGTGTTGCATCATCAGCTCCCATGGTAGAAATTCTGTTGTTACACCAGCAACAAACATATTCTTTAAATAAATTTCAGGTTTGCACCAGTTAACTTGCATATTCCTAATGTTATAATCCTTAACTTTTTTTTTTATTTTCACTAGAGCTTAGTGGTTGGAAATATGACATGGATAAGAAATAAAAACAGTGCTAGCTTTATCTCCTACAGTTATTTTCATTTATTTTATTTTTAAGTAAACATTTCAATTCCCTCCCCCCTTCAAAAAATCTATCTTAACTGAGACCTGTCTGCCTTTTCCAGCACATATTTTTAACTTACGATGCTTATAGTTTTAATTTTTTAAGCCACTGTGCTGAAAAAGATATATAGATCTAAACTCTAAGGGTTTTTTTTTTTTTTTTTTTTGCTCTTTGACAGGAAGTACTTTAATATTGTTATTCTGTTGTTTTTTGTTTTTTTTTATGAGGGTTTGGTTAAAATTTTGAGCATATAATTTTCTGGAAAATCAAGTTCAAATGATTTGTGCATATAACTTTAAATAATGGAATTTTATGAAGGGAAAAGAGAAGAGCGGGAAAGCTTGAAATTAAATTTACGGAAAATGAAATTGATTTACACTAAGGCATTGTACAATAAAAATCATAAATTACCACTTAATTTTATAGGGCTAGTTTGTACTCATTAAAAACTCCACCATACTTTGTTTATAGTAAACTATTGTCTCAAATTTTGTGTTACCCATGAACGATCTGAACCAGGATTTCATCAGGTGGTACTTGAAATATATATATATATATATATTTGCTGGGATGTAAGGTCAGGTGATGCGTAACATCACAGCCTCTCCTTGACAAATGTCAACCCCGCCTTCTCGTGGTGCATCCTGTTCCCACTTAAGGGGGCTCTGACGACCGCAAATAGCGGTATAACTATACCATCGGGATCAGAGAAATGCTATCCCACTCACCAACCCGCTTGGCCAGCGTGGTGAGTTGTATGGCTAAAACACTTCCAAAATGACTCTACAACTTAAATCTTGGCCCTCAGTCTCCGGCAGCTGGAATGTACCTGGCCAAGGCAGCGGCCAGTGCGACATGAAGGCAGAGGGTGCTAAGAATCCCCGGAGGACCGGACTAGGCTGCCATTTGATGCTGACCTTGGCTACCTACAACGGACGCTCCCTATCTTCTGATTCAAGGCTTCTTGAATTGGAAGAGGAACTACAAAGGATCAAGTGGGACATCGTCGGGCTAAGTGAGGTAAGGAGAAAAGGAGAAGATCTCATTGAACTGAAAAGTGGACATCTCTTCTATTATCGTGGGACAGATACTGGCAGAACTAGTGGTGTTGGATTTATAATAAACAAGAAACTGAAGGATAAAGTGGTAGAAGTTGAAAGTTCCTCTGACAGAGCTGCACGACTCGTTATCCAACTATCGAGAAGATACCAGGCTCAGATTATTCAAACTTATGCACCCACCACAAGTCATCCTGAAGAAAGAAATTGAAGAATTTTATGAGGAAATTCGTGATCTAAATAATAAGGTAAGCAGCACTTGAAGATAATTATGGGAGATTTCAATGCAAAAATAGGGCACCGACAACAGAATGAAACTTCAGTAGGTAAATTCGGTCACGGCAACAGAAACCAGCGTGGAAATACTCTCGTTGAGTTTGCAGAGGCAGAAGGATTTTTCATCTTGAATTCCTTTTTCAAGAAAAAGCCACACAGGAAATGGACATGGAGACATCCAATTGGGACGACAAGTGAAATTGATTTTATTATGTGTAACAAAAAATTCGTCATCGAAGACTGCAGTGTGCTGAACAAGTTCAACACAGGTAGTGACCATAGATTGGTGAGATGTAAGATGCACCTCAACACTAAACTGGAACGTGGCAAGCTCATAAGACAAACAAAATGTATTGACATAACCAACCTTAAAAAACACCATAATACTTTCAAGTTGGAACTGAAGAACAGATTCTCTGCTTTAGAAGGCCTAACATCGGAAGAAGTGGATATTTCGGAAGTTAACAGAAAAGTAACCAAAGCTCTTATGGAAACAGCAGCAAAATTAGCTGGGTCTAAGAACAAGTTGCATGTAAACAAATTATCAGGAAAAACCAAAATGTTGATGCAAAAAAGAAGAGAGATGAGGACAACTAAAGAAGATGTGACTTCCAAAGTGGAATATATAGAGCTATGCAAGACAGCACGAAAAAGTATCACTGAAGACGTAAGGAAATTCAACTGTGAGCTAGTGAGGAAAGCAATTGAAAACAACCAAAGCCTAAAGATAGCAAAGGGACATCTCAGTAAGGGAAGAAAACAGATTATGGCTCTGAGAAAAGAAGATGGTTCTATAACAAGAAATAGAGGCGAAATTTTGACAAGAGTGAAAGATTTCTACTCCAAATTATATGAAAGGGATGATACATGTACTCCAGACATCATGAAAGGTACCAGAGTTCTTCCAGTCCTCCCAGCAGAAGTTGCTCATGCAATCAAGAACATGAAGCGGGGGAAAGCTCAGGAGAAGATGGAATTACTATAGACATCATACAAGAAGCAAGTGGAGAAATTGAAACAGTACTCGCCCAAATTTTCACTCGATGCCTTAATGAAGGGAAGATTCCTGAGGATTGGAACAATGCTACAATGATCCTGCTACATAAAAAAGGTGACATTGAGGATCTCAGGAACTACAGACCTATCAGCCTCCTATCAGTGGTTTATAAAATCTTCACTAAAGTTCTTTCACACCGCTTGAAGGTAACACTGGGCATGGCTCAACCGAGAGAACAAGCTGGATTCAGGAGTGGCTACAGCACAATAGATCATATCCACGTACTGAGAGAACTAATTGAAAGAGCGAGGAATATGAACTTCCATTGTGCATGGCTTTTATCGATTATGAAAAAGCCTTTGATGCGGTGAAACAATCAGCAGTTACCACGGCTCTGAAATCCTGCGGTATTGAAGATGCATACATTAATATTATTAATAACATCTATGAAAATGCAAGTGCAAAGATTCGGCTGTTTGAAAATACAACACACATAAAAATTGGAAAGGGAGTGAGACAAGGTGACACCATATCTCCGAAGCTCTTTAATGCCACATTGGAAAATGTCTTTCAATCACTGAATTGGGAAAACAAAGGGATAAAGATTAATGGAGATTATCTAACCCACCTTCGTTTCGCTGATGACGTAGTCATTTTGCAACTACCCCATCAGAGCTGCAGAGTATGATCCAGGAACTTGCTGACAAGAGTAAAGAAGTGGGATTAAAAATGAACTTTCAGAAGACAAAAGTGATGTTCAATGCTTTTACAAGAAATGAAGATTTATCGATTGATGGAGAAAAACTGGAGATAACAGATACGTATGTTTATCTTGGACAGCAGATATCAAGTGAGGGTCACATTGATGAAGAAATTAATCGGCGTACAAAACTTGCCTGGAGAGCTTTTGGAAGAAACAGCATAATTTTCAAGAGCAATATGCCATTATGTCTTAAAAGAAAAGTGTTTGATCAATGCATCCTTCCAGTGCTTACGTATGGTGCAGAGACGTGGACCTTAACTAAAAGAGACATACAAAGGCTGCAGACAACTCAAAGAGGCATGGAGAGGTGCATGCTTGGTATAACCAGGAGAGATAAGAAGAGGAACTCGTGGATCCGAAAAATGACGAGAGTGGAAGACATCATGATCAGAGTTAAATCCCTGAAATGGCAATGGGCTGGACATACTGCCAGAAGGACAGACCATAGATGGACAGCAACGAAATTTTAGATTGGATTCCAAGGGACAGGAAAAGACCCAGAAAAAGACCACATGGGAGATGGGTGGATGAAATTCGTAAATATGCGGGAGTGACATGGAGGAGACTGGCACAAGACAGACCGTTGTGGAGGAAACTTGGGGAGACCTTCGTCCAGCAGTGGATTGATAATGGTTGACAATGATGATGATGATGATATATTTGCTGAAACTTTATTTACAGCAAATTTAATTTTATTAACGAGAATTTTATTCCTAAATTTTAAATAAGAGTAATGGTTTCTCTGTCTGTTTCATGGTAATTGTGATTAAAGTATTATTGTATTGCTGCCCAGGTGTTTGAGTGGTACGAAGCATTGGCTACTAATCATTCATCAGAGATAGGTCTGGGTTTGAATCCTGGGTGAGAGGCATGGGTGGTGTTTGTCTTATGGCACTGGTTCTCTCCCTTTCCTATAACCAGTGGCCCTGAATTAGGGATGGGCAACTGTTTATAGCATGGCAGTGAAACCTGGGTATTACAGAAGAAACATAGGAGTCGTTTGTGTGCTGGAGAAATGCATTACTTACGGGGGGGGGGATTGTGGGAAGACACAGTCTGATTGTGTGAGGAATGAAGATGTGTTGCAGTTGTGTAATGTGAAGCAAAATGTTGTTAGCAAGGTGGAGACTAATATGCTTCGGTGGTTTGTGCATGTTGAAAGAATGCGTGAGAAGATGCTTACTAAGAAAATATTTTTTAGCCCAAGTGGCAGGAAGGGAAGGTAGAGGAAGGCCAAGGATGTCATGTGAGGATCAGATTCAGAGTTTCTGCATGAGAAAAAGATCATGAGTATGAAGTATAGAAGATCTTGTGTGCGTCTTGTGATGGATGTCAGTGAAGCCCGAGTTGTATGTCAAGATCGCTGTAAATGGAGAAGTTTGATACGGCAACAGTAAGTAAATAATCAGTTAAAAATTATCTGGTAGTTTGTTTTTTTCTTTGTGGAGCCAACCTCTGAATCCCAGAGAACAGCTTAGTGATATGTATGTAACTGTTTATAGCCCATTGAGTTGATCATAGTTCATTAAATCTCCAATCAAGCAAACAGTGATTGCATTGAAAGCAATTTATATTCAGATTTCATTTATACCTAAATCCCTGTTATGTTAAATTTTAATTTCTGTTTAGCCATGAATTTGGGAATATGTTTAGTAAGCAAACCTGTGACTTTATTTAACATGCCAATCTTGTGATTATGATTTAAGCATGATTGTGTTGAAAGCAGTTTTATGTCAGGTAAATTCAAATGTAACTCATATTGTCTCAGTGATGTAGAAGGGGCTCAGCGCCGCTAAAGTACTATTTTTATAGGCTTAGCGCCGCTAAGGCACTTTTTGTGCTTACCTGGTAATAGAATGTGGGCAAAGAAACATTTTTAAACGCTCCTGTATGCAACAAAGAGGTAAAACTGTGTTCTGCATGCAAACATACTCGTATCTGAACCGAATGTTCATACTACAGAAATGGCTGCCCCGGTAGTACAGACCATTCTTCCGAGCTGAGACGCAGTCCCAACCCCGGATGAGTCATGGGTGCTGTGCATGACCACAAAGGAGCTGGATCTTTCTCTTCCCTGGAACAAGCGACCCATAATTAGGGACCGACGACTGCTTATAGCCATACAAATTACCCATGGTAGTTGTTAAACACAGAAACAAAAAATACTGTGTAGATTGATCTACATACACTAAAGAGCAATTGAATTAGAGGCAGCTGGCGTTATGCAAATGTGGCGCTGTCGGCGGCCCTGTAAATGGAAACGACATGACGTATGCAGTGATCTGACAATTTAAGAAGTGATGCGACGGGAATCGGTAAGAGTCGGATGCAGTATGGGTAAGACGAAGGGTCTAAGCGCATTTGATCGTGGGCAAATTGTCGTGGCCCGACAAATGGGTCACTCCATCTCGGAAGTCTTGCGGGCACTGGGATTTTCACGAGCCACTATGTCACGGGTGCACCGTGAGTACATCGAATCCAGTAAAAGCATCCCTGCAAGGACCAACTGCCGTGGACAACAGCGTGTGCCATCTTGCTATGGGGTACAGAAGCCATCATCCCATGAGGGTACCGCTGCTGACCGCACATCACAGGGTGCAAAGATTAGCATGGGCGCGGGAACATCGCCACTGGACTCTAGGCATGTGGGAAAATGTTGCCTGGACTGATGAGTCGAGATTTACGTTGGTACATACGGATGGCAGGATACGAGTACGGCGCAAACCACATGAAGCGATGGATCCTTCTTGCCAGCAGGGTACTCTTCAAGCTGGTGGGGGTGGCATTCTCGTCTGGGTACTGTTTACATGGACTGAAATGGGACCCCTGGTACATGTGACATCGTCCCTCACAGGTCAACGTTACCGGGATATCCTGGATGACCATTTGCTCCTGTTTGTGTGTCTTCAACATCCCACTGGGGACCTCATCCTGCGACAAGACAATGCACTCCCGAATTGTATCCGAATGGTTGGATGAACACTCCACCGGCGTGACCTTGCTTCCTTGGCCAGCTAGGTCACCTGACCTCAATCCCGTCGAACACATCTGGGGTGCCATCGAGAGAGATGTTCAACCTCTGATCCCCCTCCATCAAATCTTTGTGAACTGAACTTGTTCAGGGGTCGTGGATCCGTATGGCTTCCCAACGCTTCCAGTGTCTTGTCGAGTCCCTGCCGAGATGAATCGCCGCCATCATCAGGGCGAAAGGTGGTGCTACACGTTACTAGACAGGTATCTCTAATTCAGTTGCTCTTCAGTGTAGTAGGAAAACGTAATAGGGTGTCTCACAAATCATGAGGCCGCCCGGTGGCGCAGTGGACTAAGGCACTGGCTTGTGACCATTCGCCCTAGTTGGGTCCGGGTTCGAATTCCGGTGAGGCATGGATGTTTGAGTTTGTCTTTTGGCACAGGCTCTCGATGTGCTACTTGATCAACACTGGCTCTCTGTGTACATTGGTCATTTAGCTTACTGTAAAACCCTGTTTGATGTGTACTTGTTCATAATGTGTTACTTGATCAACACTGGCTCTCTGTGTACATTAGTCATTTAGCATACTATAAAAACCATGTTTGATATGTACTGTACTTGTTGATGTGAAACATCTGTATCTTTTCTATATCTGCCTGTTTGTCATGTCTCTGTACCACCAGGTCCAATAAACCATTTAAGAAACAACAACATAAGATTCTATCGCAAAGAGAATGTGAACTTCCTTGTCTAGACAGTCAGGTGGCTACTCCGTAACGTTAAGATTGCAGTGCTGAGAGAGAACACGGTAGTGATGGACATTTGTATTAAACAACTCAACATTGGTATTGACTCCAATAAAAGTAACCCCTGAGCTCATTCTCTGACTCCTTACGAGCAATACAAAAATCTTCCACATGTACCACATAATCTTCGTAGAAATGTCGCATTAGTCATAGTGAATTGATGTTACTCAGTTAGCTTACAAATATACCCAATGCATATTTAAAATAGTATAGAGCCGTATTTAAACAAAAATTTCTGGAATTCACAGGCAACTTTCCGTCATTTCTTTCATGAATTAACGAAGCGTATTTCTGATATAACTCTTTCCGTGAAGTGATGGAAACAAACCTGAATTTCACGGATTTTTTGTACCACAGGAATTTTCAAACCTTTCCGCAGTTTATTCCTTATATTTACGGTAAATTACTTTTTTAGAGATGTGTTAATGGAAAATCCGGAATTTTCAGAAACCTTTCCACAATTCCTTTCGTATCAACGGAAAATCTCCGTTTTCACTTTTTTCGTATCCATATGATGAGAAATTAACGGTAATAGAAGAGATGGGTGAGAATACTCGAGGTATGATTACACTTTTAAATTTTAATCGTCTGTCAAAAAAGTTCTGTAGCAAGATCAGGCACTGCAGATAGCAGATCTCATGAATTTTGTTTATTGTGGTACAGGATATTTCTTCTCCTGTCCCCTATTTTGCACACGAGCTATTTATTATATATTGTGTTACTGTAAGAAACCGGGTACTTAACTTATTATACAGATAATTATACGATGTCTATGTATCAGTCTTTGAACAACTTAAGACGAAAGCTATTATAGTATCAAGACTAAATTTTATGTTTACCTTTTTTTTTTTGTGAGATAATACTAAAAAGTGCATTTCACCTTTTTCAAAGATAACTGAAGTGTTGCCAGCTTAAAAAAATTAAGTTGCAAAGCGTTTTGTTGCTTCGAAAAATCACGATGAAAAATGCTTAATTGTGAAAAGTTCTCCAACAGAAAAAAAAGATATTACAAACTTATTCAGAAAAATAATAAGCTCCAACAGAAAATAAAATGACTAAATCACTTGCATTAATTACAAAAAACAAAATTTCATCGTCGCAGAATTCGTTTTATGATGTACGTGATTCGCATTGTCGAGCATTTGTGGCTCAGTTGTTAAAGGCGCGAGTTTCCTGTTGAGCCAGCTCAAACGTCAGGGCTTTGATCCTGATCTCAGCAGAAAGATTATTGGGGCTAAGGGCTGGAAAGCACAGGATCGTTGATTTTGCAAAATTTCAGTGTAAATACGGAAAAACCCGAAATGGACTTTTCTGAAATAAACGGAATTTCCATCTGTGGAAAATCTGTGAAAATATGAAAGTTAAAATAAACGGGCACTTTTATATAAACTGAAATTTCTGAAAAAGATGGATACCTTCCGGCGACTTTGCTGCTTGTTATTTTCAAAAAATTTCCGTGAATTCACACCAGTTATTTTTTACAGTGTACATTCTTCCTGTTATTTAAAATTGCCCAGATTACACAGTTTTAAGCAGTTATTTAATATAAATTGATATTGGTAATTAGTCATGAGAATAAAAATATAGTAAGAAATAATAAATCAGAATTTGAAAATTTTGAGAGTGGTTTTTTTTTTTTTTTTTTTTCCTAGTCCTTTCACCACCTAGGCACTTTTTTTTTTTTTAGAACTATATCACTGTATTGTCTTAAATTGTAACTCCTAATAATGGATGAAATGGTAAATTAGTTCTCTCTGGCAATATTTATTCTATTGAAAACAAGGTGTCTAAAAACAAAAATGGTGTTATCTCATCCTAGTCTTAAATTGTTACCAGTAATGAAGCCTTCCTCTGTCATGGATTCCAGTTAATCTGTACAGTGAGTGCATGGATTCTGTGTATGTATTAATACTTTCTTATCTTCCTACGTGAACTACTGAAGAAAGCAATTTGTGTGTGCATTCACTGTAAGACAAAGATGTCTGTTATTTCAGAAATAGTTCTCAACATCCCCACACCGAGTGGGGGTTGTAGAAAAACGTTCCACTGTGATAATTCCTTAATAGTTTCCTTTGCTAATTCCTTACTTCCAGGGGCTTGAGATAGCCATTGTGTGAGTCATTGAATCATAGCTGTGCTTGGAACTGCAATCCAAAATGGAAGAAAACTACCCTCGGAACTTTAAATTGTATTGTCCTGGAGTGGTGATCAAACACATATACGTATAATGCTTAAAGAAGTGCTACGTGCTTAGGAAATTAGATAATGATCAGTTTACTAATATTGACCAAGTGTCAACTTTTTTTAACAGTTGCCCATGAGGTAAAAGCTTTTCAGCCATTGAAATTGCAATTGTTTAGTTTTTGGTATTTTTGAGTGCAAGCAGACCACTGTTTTTAGTATTGTACCCATAAATCTATTGTTGACATAAGGTAGTAGTAAATTTTGTACTCGTCTCTTGTTGACTTAAAATGTAGTGCAGTTCAAAAGATTATCACTATCATGCTGGAGCGCAAGTAGATTGACGTCGAACCATCTTTGCACAATTTAAACTTGCGATAAATATCCCAAAGTCAAGAAAAACAACTAACATGCATCCACCTCTTGGCCCACAAGTGCCAGAATTGTGTGGAAAGGTGAAATTACACAAAGATGGTAACCCTGTGAGACCTTTTGTTTCTTCATATGCTAAACCAACAAGACCGCTTGAACAAGCCTTGACTGTATATTTACGAGACCTAATGAACTCATCTCAATGCTCAGTGAGGAGCTCAACGCAAGCTCTTGATAAAATAAAGTCTTTCAATCAGAGCTATACCTCCTCCTTTATTATGGCCTCTCTAGATGTTGTCTCGCTTTTCCCTAGTATACCAGTACCTGTGGTTCATGAACTTACAGAATCCAAACTGATTGCTCAAAGTAATACTCCTCTTCCTGAAATTCCAGCTATAATATCAGCTCTTAGATCGATTCATCAATGTACTTACTTCAAATTTAATCTCCTTACCTACCATCAATGTGATGGAGCTCCTATGGGTTCCCCCTCTCCCCTTTCCTTGCAGAATCACTTCTTCTAGAACTGGAAAACAAAATATTGGAATTATACTCAATAAACCCACTCCTTTACGTAAGATACGTAGATGATGTCCTCATCTTCTGGCCTTCTTCTTACGAAGAACTAAACAATTTCACCGAATGTCTTCTATCTGCTCAATATCCTAGTCTTAAATTCACGGTTGAATTTGAAGACTCTCTCTTACAACGGGCTCCTGATTCGTCAGAAATTTTTAGACTCTCTTACAACGGGCTCCTGATTCGTCAGAAATTACCTTTTAGACTCTCTCTTACAACGGGCTCCTGATTCGTCAGAAATTACCTATTCTGTTTATAAGAAACCGACTTCTTCTCCAGCTCTAATACCAGCTACCTTGGCACTTTAAAACATAAACTTTCGTCCATTTATTATAATGTTTGAACAGCCTGTACTCTTTCTTCAAGCCTGAAACTACGCAGAGCAGAACTTTGACAGATTAAGGACATAGCTAAAACCTATTGGCACTCCCTTTCGACTGTTGACAACATTATTTAAAAAGTGAAGAGATCGATATCCGCTGTGTTATCAAGAGACCATTCTTCTTCAAGATAATGTAGGCTCCATGGACTTTATTCCTAGACTATCTCGTTCTCTTAGCAACATTTGTTGATGTCGTAGCCTGAACTTTGGACTAAAAACAAATAACATCCTCTCCATTATTGAAAAAGACCGTGATCGTGTGGAAGAGCACAATAAACACGGAATGTACAGTATTCCCCAAAAAGCAGTACACCCGGAGCATACAAATCTACATTATATTGGTTCAACTGCTCGGATATTAAAAACTAGATTGCCTGAACATAAATATAATGTTAAAACTGGTGCCATGACTACAGCTCTGTCTCGTCTAGTTCACAGAGGTACCCACTTCCCTATGTGGGACAAAGCAACAATTCTTGCTGCTACTCATTCAAAATCACGAATGTTATTATCAGAAATTATTTTTATCCACAAATTTTCACATAGATGCTGTAATGAAGGTAACCCAGTAAGCATTCCTCAACCTTGGAAGGCATTACTTAATAATGACTTATCTATTTAAATCTAAATCAGCTTCACTATTTGTTGTTCATAAAACTTTTCACCCAACCCAGAAGAAACTGTAGCTTACGTTATATAAAAAACGTGAGCGCATGCATTACACGTTATATGTCATTACCGTTATGATGTTTCATTTTGTTTTTAAATTGTAACATCTTCTATTCGCAGTCAATGTTTTCTGAAGATGGTTCCATTGTGTATCCAAAAGATCTTAAAGTTTATTTACTTTGTTGTTGTTTTTCTTGACTTTGGGATATTTATCTCAAGTTTAAATCATGCAAAGTCGTTTCGATGTTAATCTACTTGCAGACCTGCAAGGTTTTACAATTTAACCGTAAAATTTATGGAAATGTGACTTGTTTTACGGGCAAAATGTTAATTTTACGGATTTGGCGATTCTCCGAGATTTCTTTTTCTGATGATTTTGCACCCACTATTAAAACTTTTGTTTTTAAACTTAATGCATTCAAAGTAAAGTGCCAATGTAAGTTACCAATAAGTTTTTAGTTACATGTGTTTATTTGGGAACATTTTGCTGCAGTTTTCCCCCGTTTTAGGTTATTGTTTTGCCTTTTTTTAAACACTAGAACACCAACCAGCTAGGCTTATTTAACCTTCCATTTGGTTCTCTTTCTTGTGCACGCTGGTCCCCCCCCCCCTTTCTTTTCAGATCATGCATTGTTTATCTCCCGAGTCTCAACTTCTCAGAAGGCCAGCGTTGGGTGTGTCCGCGTTGGAGCAGGTGTCTTTTATCTTTATTCCTCCCAGTTTAAAATGCTATCTCAGAATGTAGTTATCGTAGAAAAAAAATGCAAACGGATTTTAAATCTGTGGAATTTTTAAGCCCAGATCGATACCCAACATGACGAAATTAAGCAAAAACTGCCAGTTTTGTGAAATTAAAAATGCATTGGGGCATGCATGGTTTTGTAACTTCTTCTCTGGCAATAAATTTGACCTAACGAAAGAATGCTACTATAAGATGAAGTTAAAAAAAAAAAAAGTAAGTCCAATGTTCATTCGAGCCAGTGCTGCTCCAGCAATGATTTATTTTGCTGGTCCGTTAGTCAGTAAGTTTTCTACACTTTCGCTTTCCAACCGTGCTTTGTTCCTCGCTCGGTAACGTTCATAAAAATGTCTTGGCTTGATTCAATGAAATTAATATGTTGGGGTACATACTAATTCATCTATTCTTCCGCCCTTTTGCTTGATGACTTGCGTAAAATCAAAGCATGATTGTAATGAAGTTTGGGCATGCTGTTCAGCACCCATAGTGGACCTATCCTATTGAAAATGGTTGCTATCAGCATTCACGGGGACAGTGTAGTGCACATGCGCAAGATTTGTTCGCTCGCGTTTCAGAATTTTAGCACAATATCTTCCATGGAAATTGACCGATTTGGATAGAATTTTAATTATAAAACAACGCGTGTGTGGCAGCTTTTTAATTTAGAAATTAACGGGCACAAAAGATGTTCTATAATAAAGCAAAAACAAGCAAAATATCAATTAATTCATACTAAGGGATTCGTAAAGAAAACAGTAAAGTATCGGGAGAACACTGTTGCTTTTGCAAACCCACACTTTTTTGTAGGTAAGAAATTTTGGGCTTTTAGTAAACAACTGTGTATTTTAAAATATCCGGATTTTGACAGCACGAGTTTAATCTAGGGAGGAAGTGGATTTTTTTTTTTTTATCTGTTTGAAAAAAAAAGCGCCATTGGCTTTGTAACTTCTATCGAACCAAATTGTGTGATATTTAGAGATTTTCATTTTCTAAAACAGTACGCAGGGATCGCATTCCTCCTAAAATTCCTAAAATTCCTAATATTTTGTGACCCTCCTTAAATTCCTAAAATTAGACCTAAAATTTGCTATTCATCCTAAAATTTTCGTAAGCTTATTTTTATTAAAAACACAACCGTTATTAACGCCAATAAATTTACCATTACGGTAAGGTTAAAAGACCTGTTATTGTAGAAACACAGCCTATATGCTGTGCTGCTGAAGGGAGGGGAAAATGACGCCATCGAGATGCACTTGCTTCGGGGCGGGCGTTCCATTTTTTTGCCTTCGAACAGTTTTCGAGAGTAACAAGAGATCTAAGGGAAAAGGGGAGGGGTCATTTTCACCCCTGGTTTGCGCTTTGCAGACGAACTCCGTGGCACGCAGAAGATCGTACTTTATTTTTGTACATGCCTTGTGGAACCTCCTCTTTCTGCTGATGTTTTGTTATTGTAAACCGCAGGTGGGTGGAAGCAAAGAGGAAACATGTGGTCTCCTTCCGTAACCTCCGGTAATGACGATGGGATGGTAGCTGAGTATTATCTTGGCAGGCAGTAGAGCACGTGATCATTGACCTTTGATCATGCGTCGGCGACAGCGACCTTCGATGCGCAATATATCTCGGCTCCGACTCGCTTTGACTGAACTTGCGTGAGATGCGTATGATAGTTTCTGGTTTTACGTCTTTTGTGGTGTTCTCTGTGCTGTGTGCAGGTTCAGTTCTCTAGTGGTGACCTGCTTTTTTTTTTTTTTTTTTATTCATATCTTCTGACATCCTCGCAGCCAAATTTCGGAAAGTTGTCTGGTTTTGCAATATTGGAACGTGTTTTTGTACTTCCCTTTCATTTTCTGGTTAGTAATACAAGTGTTTAAGATGCCTAAATCCAAAACGAAATTTCAAGATGCGTGGCTCGCCAAAGAATTGGACGGAGTGAAGTTGAAAGAATGGTGTTCTGCAACTGAAACAATATTTTCTGCTAAGTGTATATTGTGTTCAGAAATTTTCAACATTTCTAATAGTGGCTTTTCACAAGTAAAAGCGCATCATAAAGGAAAAAAACATTTGCAGAAATTTCAAAGTAAATTTCAAAATAAGTTCATCCTGAAAGCCTTTGGAGGACGGGATCTTCAGCCCAAAACAAATATTAGTGAAGTACTGAGTCATGATTTACAGTTGGCTAAAGCCGAAGCATTATGGGCCATGAAAGTTGCTAAGGACAATATGTCTTTTGTTTCATGCACTGAAACAGTTGAACTTTTCAAAGAAATGTTTCCTGATTCTGCTATTGCAGCCAAAATGCAACTTAAAGAAAATAAAAGTTGCTTTTGTGATATCACATGGATTGTCAAAATATTTTGAAGAGGATTTGAAAAAGACATTGCATCTAGTAGCCCAGGAAAGGCTACTATAGCATTTGATGAAACTACAAATACACAAGTGAAACGGCCGTTGGATGTGTATCTCAGGTACTGGTCTTCAGAAATAAATTCAGTTTCTTGCCGATACCTAACAAGCGTTTTTCTGGGTCATGCAACAGCAGATATTTTGCTAAAAGAAATTCTTGATGTGTTATCATCCTTCAATATTTCGTTGAACAGAATTATTTGTGTATCCATGGACAGCCCAAATGTAAATAAGTGCTTTTTACGCAAATTCAATGAAGTTGTAAAACAAGAAACAGGCCAGAAATCTTTGGAACTAGGTTTTTGCAACCTGCATGTTGTTAGTAATGCATTTGAAATTTTTTTGACAAGCTTAAATATAGATTTTGACGAATTTGCTACTGATATGCATTACTTTTTAAAGAGTAGTGCTGCAAGACGAGAGGATTATAAATCTGTCGAGGATATAACATTGGTCACTGCCAAATTTCTTTTGCGTCATGTCAGCAACAGATGGTTAACCGTTGGTTCTGTAGCCCAGAGGCTCTTGGATCAATGGCTAAATATTACAGAATATTTTTTAAACTTCTTGCCATCTCAAAAAATATTTGAAAAACAACTGCGCAATTTGGCAAGGTATAAAAGAATTCACTGTTTCCTGAAAAATGAGCTTACTCCTTGCTATTTAGCATTAATTTCATTTTCACACCAAAATTTTGAAAAGTTTTCATTATGTTATCAGAGTGAAGAACCAAAAATACACCAGTTATATTCTGATTTAAATACTTTAATGAGGAATGTTATGGCTCAGTTTATCCAAGATGATGTTATTGCAGGGAAATTTGGAGAAGACCTAAAGAATGTAGATTTTGAAAACAAAAATTCATGGAAAAAACTAGGGGAGTTAGAAGTTGGTATGAAGACAAAAATCTCCTCAGGAATGTTCAGGAGACCAGGCAGAAATTATTTCTCTTAGATGTAAGATCATCACTAATTGCAACCACAAAATATTTAAAGTCAAATTTGCCATTCTGCAATCAAAAGCTAAGAGACATAGAAGTTTTAAAGGTAAAAGAACCAAAGAAAGAGTCAACTCAACTTTCAGTCACTGAAGGACTTTCGGAAATAACCAGAATTTCAAGTGTTTTGCATCTTTCTGAGGAACAAATTGATAGAGTAAGAGAAGAGTGGAAACTTTTAAATTGCGATAAGCCAACTCTAGATGAACTAGTGAAATTTTCAGAGGAAGGGCATATTCTAGTGCGGATTGATCATTACTGGCGTAATATATTTAGTATTAAAGACTCTAGCGGAAAAGAAAAATACTCAAATCTTGCTAAACTCATAAAGTCAATTTTAGTTTTACCTCATGGTAATGCTGATGCAGAAAGGGGATTTTCGGTTAACACTGCTCTGTTAAGGAAGGACAAGGCTAACTTAAAAGACTCAACTATAACATCATTAAGAATAGTTAAAGGGGCCATTAAACACTATGGATGTGTAAGTAAAGTTCCCATAACAAGAAATTTGTTAAATAGTGTTTGTGATTCACATAAATTTTATAAAGAGTATGTTGATAAGCTGAAGGAAGAAGAATCAAAAAAGGTAAAAGAAAGGAAGCAGAAAGAGAGGGAAAATAAGGAAAAGCAGCTAGAGAAAAAAAGAAAAGCTGAGTTTGATGACAAAATAAAAGAAAATGATGCAGAAATAAATAGACTTAAAAACGATAAAGAAGCCTCCCTAGCAATAATTCAAGAGGGAACAGAAAGAATGAGAAAAGCTGTAGAAAAACAAAATACTGTTGAAATAGCAGTTGCCTCTAACTTGATCATACAAGGTTCAGCTGAAATAAAGAAAACTGAAAGTAAATTAGTTGTGGTAGAAGCAGAAAAAGATAGGCTAATCAGGAAAAGGTTAAAACAATAATATGAAAAAAGTAATTCAGTGAACAATTGTACATAGTTCTTGGTTTTCAATTACCTTTTTAGGATATTATAAGTTAATGTGAAACCTGAAAACTTTACTGTGAAAATCGTGAATTGCTTCTGGTTCAACAGCATATTAATGTTCAAAGTGAAACTTGAATGTGGTAAATATACTTGAATATGATAATAACACGTGAAAAGATAAGAACTGAACATTAGAAGTAAATCATACTTAAACTTTAGACATTAGACGTTATGCAAAAAATTTGGGTGTTAACTTCGACCATATATACTAATGGACTGCACATTGGCAATAGCTGCATCAAAGCCACCATGGCTCAAACATTGGGCACGTCATCATCAGACTCCAAATTTCGTGTAAAAATGCTGTTATGATTACTAATTTACGCTGCAGAACTTCAGTGTTTTCGGTGTATTATGTGAATGCGCCTCATATATAATGAAAACTCTTCAGGTAAGTTTACTTATGAGCTATATACATGCATGATCGGGTTGTTTACATTTTGTGATTTATAATGTGATGAACATTTGCGAAGAATTTGGAACATGCATTCCATTTTTTTTTCTTAAGTTACTATATTTTTATATCAATAGCTGCAAGTTTCTGGTTAAGTAATTGAACTTTATTGACTTAGGTATTTAATTCGTTTCTTACCCATGAAAAATCATAGAACTTTCTTTACTATATCGCTCAGAGCAACCATAAGCACAGCAGGTATAACCCATCTTTTTGACTGTTGTCATGTGATTTTATGTTGGAGCCAGAAATTTTGATGTCATGCGCAGTCTATCAGTATATATGGTTGAAGGGTGTGAAGCAAACTCTTTACAATGTATACAAAGTTGTTTTACTAGATGTATACAAATATACATCTAGTTTTTATTGAAATACACTCCTAAAATTTTCCTAAAATTTTTCTAAAAATTCCTAAAATTCCTACCTAAAATTTTCCAGAAGTATGCTATGATCCCTGCAGTACGTGTATTCTACATTTTGTCATGTTAGGCCACTTTTTTTTTTTTTTTTTTTTTTTTTACAGAGACATAAGATTGGAGTTAAAATCCCGGTTCAAACGTTTTATGCCGTGGTTACGCCGCCACAAAAGGAGCAGGGGACGAGATGGGGAGGATGTCACCGACAAAATGGCTGTATTGTTCCCGGTTACGCCTGTTGTAAAAGACAGTTGGTTTTGTTCCGGCAAAACACATTGTGTTGGTTTACTGCTGGAGAGGGGTTGGTTCAGACGTTGATGGTCCCAGATTGTTTTTAAAAGGAATGACTAGAGAAGCTCTATTCGTTATGATGAAGGGAGGGGGGAGTACAGGAAGAGAAGACAGAACTATAAAATCAGTGCCATTTGGAAGTATAACGGATGCCGCTAAAGGGATCGGATTTAGGAAACGACAAGGCATCGATCCGCGTGTGAGGAATGATGGGGAGGGAGGTGACGAACTCAAGGGAATGACATTCGTAACTAAAACCTAAACCTTTGTTTCTAGATGAAAGAACTTTTCAGTTGCTCTCTGCTTTCCTAGCTGACCAGCTCGAATCGGATAACTCTGTAATCGGTATTTTTTTCCTCTACTATAGCAGTTTTTACTTACTTTTTTTTTCCCCCCGAGTGGTAATAAATTTAGTATTAGTGATTCGCTATGAGCAGCAACGTAAAAGGGGGAAAAAAGTACTATAAAATATTTCGTGATTCGTATTCTGCGGAATTCCCGTGTATTGCGAAATCTTCAAGAAAGAAAAATATGCGTTTTGCGCTATGTGCCGATGCAATTTCAACATTTCGCATGGTGGAAGGAATGATATTACAAATCATATTTCTAGTGACAAGCATAAATATAACGTTGACTGCGTGGGAAAAAAATAACGAAATTAATTTCCTTTGTTAAAGTTATAATGAACTCGATGCGATTCGTACAAAAAGTTTGTTCACTTCATTTTTAATTGAACATAATTTACCAGTTAGTGTCTCTCAGTGACTCTTATTTAATTTTTTTATTTGACTGTCTCATCGTCCGTGTCTCCGTAAGATAAAAACCTAACATGAAAATGGTTCGTTTTTGAAAATATTTTAGTATGTTTCATGACGGCCTGGGACACGATCCCATTGAAAGGGTAGAATATCCTTCCCTTTAGATGCAAACTTCTGTAAAAGTAAATTTTTATCACTTTATAGATCATAGTAATGAGAAATTATGTATAGAATTTATTTTAATCGATATAAATGTGCTGATAAATTTAAACATCTGTAGACACTTCAATTAAAAGTTGATGGTTCATTTGGGTAACATCATTTTTTAAATCGATATGTGTGGTACATGTAATCAATATGCCCGACAAGTAATTTAATCGAATATATCGATTTACATTTTCATCAAATATATCGATTAAATTTTTTTACGGATTTCTGTTTCTGAAAGTGTGCAGGTCTGTACTTGTAGTGCAGTTGCTTTATTGTTACATACTGGAATCACAGCATGTTATTTAAGATTTTTGTCTACCATGTTTGTTTTTTTAGTGTCCTACATTTTGGGTTCTGTATCATATTACTCAACTGAATGAATTTTGGAGAATTATATGATGTATAACTGTTGTCATCATGTTTTGTACTCTTCACTTCTTTTGATTTCCTTAAGCATTTCATTGCTTCATTATTTAAAACTCCACTTATTACTGAAACACAGTTCAATGAGTTTGAGAACTAATGTGCTGTTTTGTTGATTTCAAGAACAAAAAGATAAACTGTCATGAGTATGAATATGGATGCTTACCTATCTCTCACATCAATTCTCAGATAGTATTGGTGAAGGCACAAAGTCTTTGCTACAATTTTTATATTTGGCACATTGTATTATGCTATGGTAGTTCCATTCAATAGACATCATACTAAGTATTAGTGATTGGAATATCACCCCAAATATGATTTTGGAGAAAAGTATACTTTTGTCATTTTTCTTAGATGTAGGAGCAGCTGAGAAATGTTACGTATTTTGTGTGACATTGAATGGCTCACAAAATTCACTCAGCATTTCACTATTAATTTGATATAAACATGGGCAGGATAGAAGCCATGTTTTGAACATCAAAAGTAAGTACAGTATTGTCAGAAACATCTAAGCTTAACTACAGACTATGTGCATGGAACTTCTACCATTTAAGCATTCTGGAACCTCAAAATTTACCCACACATGAGAACTACTGTTTTAGTTATTTCAGGAGTAACTACCCAAAATGCAGTTAGTCTGGGCATACCATATCTGCCTGTTCTGCACTCTGGAATAATGTTTTGACTGCAGGTGAAAGAATCTAGGGGGATTAAATAAAACCTTGGATAACTTCTACCATGAAGCATGAAGGAAATTCTTTCCTCAGACAATTTCCCACTGCTCTTATGCTTCTGCTGTTGAAGCTTGCTAGTCTTTCCATGGATATTGAGAAAAATCTTGTGATGGACTCGGTTTCTCTTTCTATGATTGTGTAACACTTTTAATTTTCAATAATAATGCAGAATGCGATTCTGAAACTGCACAGGCTGCTGAAGTGTTGTCAACCCTTCCCTGAACCCACTATCAAATGGGCAAGACTAAGACTTCTGGGTTAAAGCAGCCTCCTGTAAGACCTCCAAACAAAACCCTGCACAAAGAAACTGGTGAAACTACTGGAGAGATGAATGGATGCTGAGCATTTTTCTAAGCATTCGTTTTTGTTTTGTTTTTCCCCCTCCATTTCGGTATGTTTCTTCCCTTCACTATCAGTTTCATCATTCAGTAGAATTGTGGAGATTTTTAAACTGGATTTGATTATGTGAAACACCTGCTCATGTCTTACTCAATGGTGTGCCTGTGTCTCCAAGAGAGGAAACTACAACCTTCTGACTCAGTGAGAGGCTACAGTGCATTTCAGAAGGACAATGTATCCAGGAATATTGCATGCAGAAGCATTCAATCCTTGTCCTCAACAATATACTCCAGTCACTCCTGTTGCTGTTCCTACCTTGTTCCAGGCCATGGCAGTTCATATTTTGGTGCCTGTGCTTCTTACTTTCCCCAGTGTCTACCTGCCGCTGGACAAGAACATGCACATCACATATCAGTATCAGAAGAACTGCATTTGCTTATTTTATTCATGGGCGACTTCAATGCCTATAATCCTCTGTGGGGTAGTATCAGCTGTGATACAAGAGTTCGTAGGATAAGCTCTTTTGTCATATTAGTTCAAAGTACACCAGATTGTGCACAATCAAAAAGTGTTTATAGCGTAGTAAAATCTGTTTATTTACTGGTGTAAGACATATTTAGTTTTGCCAATCTTTTGCTGTGCATTGGGAGGCCTTTTTAAGGCAATAGGTAGACATAAAATGTAATGTGACATAATGCAATAGGTAGAAATGAGGCATGCTGTCATGGGGCATCATATTTCATTCGTCTTACACTGTTTTACTTACCAGTGCATCGACACTCATCTGGTTAACCCAGGAATTCTGGGAAAGGGTGTCCAGAGACATAAAATGCAATAATGTCTACGTATTGCATTTATCCCACAGGGATAAATGCAATAGGTAGACATTATTTCCCATGGTGGTGGTTGTTGATGATGATGATTGCCTAGTAAAAGCCTCCCAGTGGACAGGGAAAGTTTGATTAATATATATACATCTTATGCCAGTAAATAAATAGAATTTACTATGCTAAAAACATTTTTTGATTGTCTCTCTTGTCCTCGTTCTCTTTGTGTCCTTTTAATACTAGTGATGACACTTCAATGAGTCAACTTATAGCTTCACTTTGGTTGAGATGACCTCGGGTTCACTGTCAGTTTGTATCAATTGGTCCTGAATAGTGTGTGACAAGGTTCATGGCTGCTGCCATTTTGCCCATCAGTCTTTAATTTGCTGAGAGTGGGTCCCTGCACCCCCACCCCCTCCACCCCCCGATGGAAAATGGATTGAACCAGAAGTCTTCACATAGTCTTCTGCACTATCTTATGTCATGGTGACCAAGAAGTTGATTGATGCGGTGGTTGCAAATGTGACTGCTTGCATTATTAAAGTAGGTGATCCTGCTATCCTTAAAACCTCGAAGCTCCCAGCACATTCAAAACCGTGGTGTAACACTGAATACACTGCTGCTAGGAGAGTGCAACATGAGACCTAGTGTAAATTCAAACATAGTCATACAGTGCAAATCTCTGAATTATTAGCCTAGCAACCAGAAATGACTAAATTGCTAGTTTTTCCGTTCTGCATATAACATCACATCAGAAAACTTGAAAATTACAAGTTTTCTGATGTTATTATGTTACTTACAGAACATTAAAACTGGTGATTCAGGCATTTCTGATTGCAAAATTAATTATCCTTTCCTTGTTCTGTGTATTAAGTGAAGAATATTTCTGCAGATTCCATACAGTGCGGCCTAACTGCTTTGAAATGTGTAAAGTTGTGTTCTCGGTTGGTACATCAATAAAGCAAGAGAGAATCTTGGGTTCAGTGTGTTTCTTCTGTGAATTACCATGCCAGTTCCAAAGTTACTTGAAACCAGATTTGCAAGATCCAGAGAAACTACCATTCATGGCTTATCTCCATACTTAAGAGTGACAGATGCTGATGTTGGGAATATTGCAGTTTGTCTGGGTGTGGCTTTGGTCACATTTCCAGCAACAGGGCATATCCAACCTCATTTCACTTTGTAAAGTTGCAGGCAGAATGCTAGAAACTCTTTTGCACCATATACTAACAATGACTGTAACTGCTCCCGTCAGTATGGCAGAATTGAGGGGGATAGCTCCACATCAGTTTGGTACTACATCTGTTAGGCCTGATGACCTTTTGTGTTCACCTGGTTTGGTTGAAGCACAGTTTCCTGGTATCTTGACAGAAGGCTTCTGTTTTTATCTTTTCTAAAGTCTGGCACAGATCCCAAGCTTCCTTCTACGCTGCTGGCCACCCAAAATGCAACACCAAGAAGAACACGAGATAGCAAAGCCAGATTTACTGGACACATAACAACAGATACAAAGATGAAACGATTGAGCTTACAGGCCCATGCGACTTGCAAAACATGCAGACATTAATAGTTCCTGTGGCCCCCCATGGCTGGCAATAACGACTGCTACACGCCATAGCATCAAGCGAAAGAGGCTTTGGATGTGGGCTTGGGGTATGTCGATCCAGGCTGCTTGCATATGTTGCCACAGTTCATCAGGCGTAGCCATGGGTGGTGCTTGCCGGGCCACTCGGTTGCCGATCAGCGACCAGACGTGTTCGATGGGCTACATATCGGGAGAACGGGGGCAACTGCAGCAGTGACACCTGGTGGGCCTTGAAGAATTGTTGCATGATACGTGCCATGTGCAGGCGCGCATTGTCCTGTTGAATCGTGGCTGATGGCAAGTCCTGCAGGTAAGGGAGGACTACAGGCTCCAAAACATTGGAGATGTAGCGGTGGCTGTTGAGTGTACTGGCGATGTGTACCAGAGGGGTGCGGGTGTCATATCCAATTGCGCCCCAAACCATAACACCATGTGACGGACCAGGATAGCGATGCATAATGCAGGCATCATACAGTCTCTCACCGCGGTGCCGCCACACGCGGATCCGACCATCGTGGTGTTGCAGGCAGAAGCGGGATTCGTCGGAGAAGACAATGTCATGCCATTCCGTACTCCAGGTGCGGCGTTCAATGGCCCACTGCCGTCGCACTCGCCGCTGGTATAACGTCAATGGTAATCGGAGCAATGGGCATCGTGCGACAAGTCCCCGCTCCTACAGAAGACGTCGAACGGTACGTGCTGACACAGGTTGTTGCGCAACACACCCTAATTCTTGCGCTAGCGTTCGTGATGTGGCGGTGTGAGCCATCGATGCCCGCCGCACAACGTGCCGGTCCTCTCGTTCGGTGGTGTGCCGCAGCTGCGGCAATCGCTCACGTCGGTCCGTCCGTCCCTCCTCCTGCACCCTCCGAATCCATACTCGCCTCACTGGGGCTGGATGTCGTACCACACGGGTGCTGATGTCTCGGTACGATAAACCGCTGTCGCAATAAGCCACTATTCGTCCTCTGTCGAACTCCGAAACTTGCTGGAATGACTGCCGTATTCTGCGACGAGGCATCAGGAAGCTTCCCACGCACAGGTCCGGCAGCACAACACACTTCCACTACTTACACCCCACCTTCTGTGCACCCTTCTTATAGTGCTTCTTGGTGGCATGCCGGGCGCACATGATTTGCATATGCCCTGCAATGCTAATCGTTTGCATGTCCTCTCACGAGCGACGCATGCTGCGAATTTCAGGCCAACCGGATGCTTCCATCTTGGTGTTGCATTTTGGGTGGCCAGCAGTGTAGTTATTATCCTATTGTGCTCACTAGCTGCATGTGCAAGGTCCTTGAACATGTAAATATCCAGTTATGTCATTACTTGGAAAGCTGCCACATCCTTTCTTCCTCACAAAGTGGTTTTCAACAATATTGTCTATGTGTAAGCAACGCCTGGTATCCAATCTGTTTGATATTGGAAAAACCTGTGATCATATATTTTGGCGTGAGAATTTCATATAACCTCCACAAATGTGGTTTGCAGGGTTTATTTGACGTCAGGTATTTTAGGTACAGCTCAGTTTACCACTTTTTTTTTTTGCTTTTTTCCCCAGGAGGCCCCATTTTACCAACAAAATATTTATGTAGATGACTTGCATACCTATTATGCATCTACAAGTTTGCATTGAATGGCAGCTGCATTTATAACAGATCTGTAAAAAGGCAAGCAATAATGACATCTTACTTTCTCTTAAAAAAGGCAGCATGTGTCCATTCCTGCTTGGGGCATGGAACTGCACTTGAAGTCCAAAGTCATACCAGTTTTGCCAGCAACCAGATTTCTTTGATTTACCAGTGACCTATGCATTAATGTTTTGTTCACACGTTCAATGGCTTAAGAATTCTTGTCTGAAGATTATATCCATACTAAAGGTCCTCTCAGGCAAGGTTCTGGATGCTGTTCATCATCAGTCCTTATGTGTATGTGTTTGTGAACCTTCTACAGATCTCCGACTCACAGCCATTATGCAGAGGCGAAGGAACTGTCACCTGACTTGTGCCATCTGCAGCTGTCCTGTCATAGTTGTCTGAAACAGTGATCTCTTCCAGAACATCTTATATGACTCAGTTTTCTACTCTCAGCATGTTTGATTGTTCGATAAATGGTGCACGTATGTTCTGGTGTTTGGACTGTGAATGTGTGCCATAGCATAAGATGCAGGAATCTACTTGTATGCATTGATCTGAGAGGCTGGGACTGTGAGAAACCTTCTTGGCACCCTCTTGGTGTTCAAGTTGATACTTCTCTGACATCATACCTGAAAACGTTCACCTCTGTATTGGTAAATCATCAACTCTTTGCTGAACTCCAGTTCCTCCACTTGGACTTTATCCCGATTTTTACCGATGGTTCAAAGATAGAGATAGGTAGTTTCATGAGATCTGCTGTTGTCTGTATTGTTAATGTTTGCAGCAAGTGGATTCTAGCTGAAGCAATGGCACTTTCAGTAGAGATGTGCACTGTCTATCTTGCTCTTTATGTCCAGTTGAAACATCATCGGAATGTTGTGACATGCATAAATTCTTAGTGTTTTGCAAGTCCTGCAGATTATGTGTTTTGCTCTCCTCTGCAGATTGCATTTACCATAATTCTCTTTCTGAGGTGAGATGCATACCCTGTTGTTTGCATGAGACCAGTTTCTAGGGCTGATGTTGCTGCCAAGTCAGTTTCCTTGTTGAAGGCCACAGTTTTGGTGCTGTACCACCAGGACTTGTGTTCACGTGTTCAGGAATGTAGGTGGTAAAAACAGGTAAGAAACAAACTGCATCATAAAAAGCCCATTCTGCAACTGTGGATTTCATCTTTTTGCTGGAGCCATAGAAAGAAAGTTGTGCTAGCTTGTTTCCATTTTGGGCATTGCCATTTTACTCACTGCTATTTGCTGTGTGGTAACACTGTTAGTATGTGAGAGGCATGTAATGCACCTGTGTCTGTTGTTCATGTTTTGTCTGTGCTGTCACTTTGTGAAAATCTCATTTTCTGCATTTATCCGCTCTACAAGATGACAGAGAAATCCTTGATTACTTTTTAAATGAACCATTGTGATGTGCCTTCTGTGCTGTCTTTTTTATATTGTACTTACTTTTTTGTTTAATTTGTGTTGTCTTTCTGACACCATTTACCTGTAATGCAGGGCTGCCAGACCTGCGCCAGCCCACGCCAGAATGTTGTTCTTGCACCATTCTGCTAAAAAAGTTGTGATTTAAATGCAATCTGCGCCAAAAGTTAAAATTTACCGGTCATCGATATTTTAGCGTAATCTTACGACATTCGAAATTGATTCAGTGGTTAATTCATACGTGAGATTCTTCCGCGGTTTCGCGGTCTCCTCCCTTTTTTTTTTTTTTTTTTTTTTCCCGAGATCAATGCAAAGGTGAAGAAATTTTGGGGGTATTACCGTAATTTTCATCATATAATCCACGGATTATCTGCTAAAAAAGTAAAAAAGTTAAAAATCTGGGTTTTACAGATTATAAGCCGGTTTAAAAAAAAAAAATTTACGGCCCTCCAATTTTTTAAAAATCTGCAGTGTAATGTGCAGGGGAGGGGGTATAATTGGAAAAGGAACTCCCTTGGAAGAATTTTCCTTAATTCAGGAGTTTGTATGGAGTGGGGAGGGGCGAGTGTCACAATAAAAGATCGGGAAAGTTGTGGGGAGGGATGTCAGGCGTCATTTTGTTATCGTTGAGGACAGCTCTGACTGTCGTGCTGTCTGCATTTTTGGCAGAAAGCCAAAGAAGTACGCACAGCACTTGCTGCATCAACCTATGCATTCCTCCTTTCGGATCTCATGTGCGCTGCCTTGTGTTTAGTTTGCTTTCGCCATTTTGATGAACGTCGTTGCTGCTATTTTCCTTCATTACTATTAATGATGTCTCTGAAAAGGAAATGTTTCAGTTACACTGCCGAATTTAAACTTAAAGTGGTGGACAGAATTGAGGATATGATCATGTCACTGCGCAATCGTTTTGAGGTCAGAACACAATCGTGCAGTAACATGCGGAAAGTCTCTGTGCAGCGGTCTAAAACTTAAACAAATCCGTCAATAAATTCCGCGGGTGAATTCATGGAAGTTTTTTTATTGGCCCACGTATAAGCCGATCCCTCAACTTTGAAAGCAGAAATTCTTCCAAAAACTTTCAACTTATACACGAGTACATACGGTATTTCTATGACTTCTTCTGTATCAGCCTTTCGTCATTGGCAAGGTGTAATGCAATACTCTGGAGCTGCATTGGCGTGATCTATGGATGCCACACCCTTTATCTGTCTGGAGATAAAAATATAAAACTAACTTTTAAAAATAAAGTTCTTCATTTAATAAAATCATTTTTTTTTTTTTTCCCTCTTCTCTCTCTTACTTCTTTGGACTCGTGGGTCATTATATGACCAACTTTTCTGTCGGAAATTCCACTTCCGGTTCAACATCTACGTTGTGCGGATTATACAGCGATTTTTTTTCCTGAATGTCACAGTCTGCGGATTATACGCCGGTGCAGATTATAGGAAGGAATTATTATTTTTTTTCATGTGAATTTCGCAGTCTGCGGATTATATGCTGGTGTGGATAATACGACTGAAGTTATGGTAGTTAGGGGGGGGGAGTCGTATTCCGTCTGGGGACATTGTTTTGTCTTTTTAAACTTTCAGAAACAGAAGTTAAATGAAGTGCAGATTTTTTCCCCGTAATCGTTTTTTTTTTTTTTTTTTTCTCGCGCGATGTTGGTTCTGTTCAGCATTGTTGTTAAATATAATTTCATTGCATAATATCAGCTTGAAATTGTGGGCAATGATTCCCGAAAACGGAAGTTAGGCCACCCGAAAATGTCCTTGTAATCTTCAGCCACGTGACTCTTATGCTGATTTGAGGAATTCCGTCTTTTTTGTTATCATTTAGACCATTCACGAAATCGATGCACAACTGAACTGAAATTTTGGGAGGATTGGTGGTGGTGGTGGTGGTGGTGGGGTGATCGTTTTCTCCGTCGGAGGACAGAATTTCATCCTTCGAAAACAGAAAGTAGACTGAGGTAAGATTTCTCTCGTAATAATAAAAAAAATTTTCTCGCAATGTTTCCTCTACCCAGTATTGTTAGATATCATTTTGTTCCATAAATATTTGTATTTCAGCTTGAAAACGTTGGATAAATTTCCGAAAATAGAAGTCGGACGGAGTGAAGATTTCTTTCGTAATTGTATTTTTTTCCCCCGCGATGTTCCCACTCCTATGTAGAATGTCATCACCTTCATAAATGTGTGTGCATTTTAGCTTGCTGAGGGTGGGGAAATTTCCAAAAATGGAAGTGATGAAGTTTGGAAATTTGTAAGAATTGATGCAAGGTGTTAAAAAAAAGTATTCATTCTCTGAAAATTACACCATTTATTTAAAATAGTGAAAGCTCTGATATCAGAATTCATGGTTCTCAGGCTGAAAGTTCTTTAAGCATGATGGATAAATATCCAAAGTTCTGTGTGAGAATTCATGTTATCATTCGCAAATATATTAGGTTGTAATGCTGTCTAAAACACGATAAAACTTCATTAAAACCACAACACACTAGTTGCAAGATGAAGTGAAGGATTTACTACAATTAAAACTAGTATGTTACAGTTAAAATGATAAAATTGCATGAGGCGAGATCTTTCGGGTCACCCCTCGGTGCCCATTGTCAAGCCAACTGTGAATGCATGTGGTGCGGCGACAACTTATATGCTTTATAATAGTCGCGGGATGTCACCATAGTAACAGTAATGTGCATGTGAATAAACATAAATTAATGTTATTCACATGTAAATAATAAATAAATTTGTTTATTCACATGCAACATAAATTAATGTTATAAATAAATTTTTTTATTCACGTGCAACATAAATTAATGTTATAAATAAATTTATAAATAAATTTGTTTATTCACATGTAACATAAATTAGTGTTATTCACATGTAACATAAATTAGTGTTATTCACATGTGAATAATAAATAAATTTATGTTTATTCACATGCGCATTACTGTTATCATGGCGACATCACGTGAATATTATAAAGCATATAAGTTGTCGCCGCACCACATGTATTCACAGTTGGCTTGACAATGGGCACCGAGGGGTGACCCGAAAGATCTCGCCTCATGTAATTTTATCATTTTAACTATAACATACTGACAGTAGTAAATCTTTCACTTCATCTTGCAACTAGTGTGTTGTGGTTTTAATGAAGTTTTATCGTGTTTTAGACAGCATTACAACCTAATATATTTATGATGGATAAAATTGTCATCTGAGGGAATAAAAAAATGGAAAAAAAAGAAAAGTAACAAAGAAAAATGGTAAGAGAAAACTATCAGCAGAAAAAAAGTAAACAGTGGATGCTGTGCAGTGGCAGAGTCAACAAAAGACAAATATGGCTGTGGAACTTGCTGAGAAGAAAGTAGGGTTTGCTCGCAAGAGGAAACTAGAGCTAATGTTCTAGCAAGTACAAAACCAGGGGGGGACTGTTTGAAGCTATGTCTTTCAAAACCACCCTATTTTGTTTCGAATTCAGTAATTTTATAATTGTGAATACAGTGGTGTGATCTAGTTAAATATTTTCATAAATAAATTACAGTGAACGATTAACTTTTGTTCATGCTGCGTAATATTCACACTTTCTCACAGCGCAGTCTGATTTTTCACCATTTGAATTAAAAAAATACAGCTTTGGTTTTGTTTTCTTCGTCAGTCCCATGTATGTTAATTAAACTATCTCACGAGCGCTATAGATAAATGGAAGGATTGTTTATATCGCATAACTTGTAATCAATTATCAGGAATACCGATCTGTTGGTTCTTTCTTAAAGTCTGAATTTTGCCCCATACGTTCAGGGAGCAGAATTTTTAGGAGGTTATCTTTTTCTCATTTTGACCTACCTTGGGGAACATTTTCACCCTCACTTTTCTTTTTCCAACAGATGAACCACTTACTAACTCGCAATCCATACATGCATGCATGCAGGACCCCACATATGCAAGAACAGTGGCTTTTTCAGACAACAACAACAAAAAAAGTCATAAACTGATTCTACTGCTACTACTACTACTGAAGAAGGAGGGGGGGAGGGGCAATCTCACGCCAAAACGTCACTGCGCAAGCATTAAGCTATAGAAGTAGCTTTTATCTAACCAACTTTACTAAATCTTACTATTATTTTATAGTTTTGCTTCCAGTTGTAATTGCTCACAGCAATAACGAAAATTTGACATTGATAATTAATTACTGAATGAAAAACATTGTATGAAGAGTATCATGGCGCAACTGCTGAAAGATGATTTTACAATTTGATTATTAAATGTTACATTAGTTTTCCTTTTATATCAAAGGTACGCTTTCCTTCAGAAAACCTTAGAAGTTTGTGATGCACACGCAAACCACGTACGTGTGGCTTGTCAGTTGGTTGGTTTCAGAAATAATGTATTTTCATCTGAATGCCATGAATCTCGAAAAATATGCTTCTAAAAATCAACCAAACAACAAACGGTAATTACATATTATTTATTCTTCCTAAGTGTATATTCGCAAGCATTCAGTAACAATAGCAACAGTTCTTGGACGCGACAGCATCCTATTCGTGTTACAGTGAAACAAATTCATTCAGAAGAAAATCCCTGATATTAATGTGTTACGCTTAAAATATTGCAGGTCATGTAGTTTTCAATAAATTGTGGGTAGTATAATTGTTTTCCCACTTATCTCACTGTAGGAATGACAGAAATAATGTTAATTAACAGTCGTAAGAGAAGCAGTATAATGTCAACAAACCTGAAATATAACATTTTTTCATAGTTCATAAAATAATGGTAATTCAGTATATAAACATAACTTATAGCACAGCATAGACTTAAAACAATTAAAAATACTATCATTAGCTGCTCCAAAATGCAAATTTTCTCGCTCCAAAACCCAACGTTCCTGCTCAAAATTGTATATTTTCCCGCTCCAAGAATTGCTCTGAAACATGGTAGGGGCACTAACACCCCTGTTGTAATGTTTATGTTGTGGCGGAAATCTCAGCCACGTTATGTAAGGTGATTATAATAGCTAGCCAAAAGCAAACCTGAAGGAAAATTTTGAATTTAGACTAAAATTTCACTTCGGGAGATGGGTAGAGGCATTTCGGAACCCAAAGTGTTTTTATGGTGGCTATATTCTTGTTACCTTGAATTGACAATTGTGTGTGAGGTTTTCACTTGTAGGTGAGCTTGTGTGTACACAGATACAATTTTGTTTTCACCACTTGTACTATTTCTATATGTTATAACATCACACTGTATTCATGTTACACGTGTATAAATGTGTCAACACTGGAAAAATCAGTAATTTTGGAACTCGTGTATATAAGCATCAAAAAGGAATGGTCGTGTAATCATCACTTCATTTTACTAAATAGACATTGGTATATATTGTGTCACAACCCAGATTCTTGTCCTAGGCCAACGTCAAAGCGTTGGTTGATGAGTGCGATGGCTCAGAAACTATGAGACACACCTAAAAATCGAATGCCAACTTATACCAAAATTTGGTTTTTGAAAGGCTAATGCCTGTATTTATTTTTACAACAATAACAACATGCACAAATAGGAAAGATATTAATATTGCTATGAGAGATTTAATACATTTACAATTTAGCACTTCGCTAAGGCTTCACTGGCCCACTCATTTGTGAAGTCAGTAATTCAAATGATCGATCTTATATAATCATGGCAGAGTCCACGAGAATAATGTCACTTATTAACACAGCGTGAACGTTAATTTACATTTGTGGCTTGCTTACATGTTATCCAAACAAATTGTATCTTCTCTGAACAAATATCAAAACTCTGGATCCAATATTTATTAGTGTATATCTATATAGGTATATATATAGGTGTAGATTAAGATTACTTATATCTTTCTCTCTATTAACAAAACTCCAAATAAATTTCTTAAGGCAGGTATGCACAGGTGAACTGAAGTGTTAACATTTTAACATGAAAATTCCCGCCTTGAAGAGGCGAGTAAACTACCACGATTTACAGTCATATTTGTGAGTTTAACTTTTTCCTTTTTTTTTTTTTTTTATCTGTTTACTACATTTGCGAGAGTAATGTCACGTACAGTTCCCTCTTTCTTTCCTGATGAATCTTAACTGGATAACCTCCGACATGCAGACGGAAAGTACTTTTTTTTTTCTTTAGAGCATACTGGTAATCTGATTACTGTAGTGCCGACTTCGGCTCTACGAAAGGGCCAAAAATAGAATTAGTGTATACAACTTACCCCTTGATGAGGGGGAACCAGTGTTGAAATTCACAAATAGGTCGGAACACCCAGTCTTAGGCTGACATCTGAATGGAGGTCGAAATCTTTGACCGCGCTCACTGACGAAGTGCACCTGGTACGTTAGGATGCTTTCTTCCCAGAGCCGTCATTGACCATCATGGATTGCATAGATGGGAGTGAGTTAGCGGACTTTGCAGTTATCGGATGCCAAGTCTCGCCTGGGATTGAGATTCAAGCGTCGGTTGACCTCTTCACGGCCCGGCAAATAGGCGATCCCCGTTTTTTAAGGCCTAACTGCCTGGTGGTGGTGGCACCCTTCGGCCCGGGCCCCTTCATACTCTGGAGTCGCTTTAGAGCCGCTGTTTGCTAAAAAAAATTTCTTTCGCGGGGATCAGGGATGAGGTCTTTATCTTTTTTTTCTCTGGCTGGTGGCGGGTATCCGCCTAATACGATGACTATCTCCCAATTGCCCTCCATTCTTTCTTTCTTCCTTTCACCTCCAACTCCTCTTTTCGAGAGCTTTCTTCTCTAGACTCAAAACGACGCTCCCTCGCAGAAGAACACAGAGAGCCAATCAGCGCCATCCACGAGGGACGCTTTGCTCCCATTGGTCAGCCGGTCAAAACCACGCAATGGTTTCGTGCTTGCCCACGTGACATTCCTCTTACCACCAGAGGAAGGTAGGGTGGGGGAAAAAGCAAAAACACAGGAACTCTCAGCGACCAGGCACATGTGTAATTTGATATGACCCTTTTGCCTTCCCGGAGGGAAACACATAAATTTTTATGCACGCCTGTTTTCATGCCGCTTAGAGCTTGACAGCTCGTACTATAACTCTTCAGGATTAAGCCCTCTTTGCCAGCCCACGTGAACCCAGCTGGGAAATTTCTCGGGAGTAGTGTTTCTGTTCTGAGAATTTCACCACAGCGTTGTAGAGAGGGAAAAAATGTCTCTTTGTGTAAATAACGGCTCACTTTTTGGGTGGGCGACCTCCTAACAATTTCAAACAGCACTCCCCTTTTCTTGGAATGAGCTTGGGAAAAAAAAATGACCGTTGGACGAAGAAAGGAACTGCATTTGACTTACAGAAAATATAAATACATACATCATATACCAAAAAAAAACTACATTTTTTTTCACTAACTATTTTGAGCATAGACCAGCTTTCTTTTTCTTGCATTCCTTTTTTTTTAATACTCAACAAAAAAAACATCACTTATGAAATTGCTTGCCCCGGCAAAAGATTATTCTTTTTCCCTTTTTTTTCTTCCTAATTTGGATTACATTTATTCTTGTTATCAGGCCCACTTATCAAGTCCATCCCAGCCTTACCTCACCAACTTCATAATTTCAAAGATAAAATTATAATACATCCTACTAACTTCTGAATTGTCCTACTCATAGATTAGATAATGAATAATACAAATGCTACACTTTTGTTCACACAACAAAGGTAAAAGAAAGAGAAAAAAATTATTTACACCACTCTTCATTCAGAATATTACATCCCTTCCTTTTTTTCTCTGATGTGCACTGTTATTTCCCTCCTGCTGGGCTGAGTAATTTTGAAAGCAATCACTTACTCTTTATTACGCAATTTATATGCTTAACCTTGGAACTTAACCAAAAATCCATAGGCTAGCCCCAGAGCGATGATAAATACTGAATTGGAGGGAGGGTAGCCCTTTGCTACTCTCCTATCCCTTAACAAAGTAAAAACACTCATTTTGTACATTAAGCAGAGAAGAGGAAAAAAAAAACAACGATGAGAAAATAGAATTTTCTGTAACTTTTTCTTGACTTTCTCTCTGGATCCAAAAATCGAACCCAGGGGAGGTGAAATCTGAATTTACGAAAAGTTTAACAGCAAATCACTCCAGGGAAGAATCGTCACCCTTTCCTGAACTGACCACTATTATCCCTTCGAGTTATTTATTTTTCTTTCGAGAAAAACGTGGATAATGTTGATGAAAATCTGAAAACATTGATCAGGTGTACACAGATTTTCAGCAACATATCATTAAGCTATCTTGTAGCTTCCTTGTTTTGATATTCTTTTTTTCATGTATTGTAAGCTGTGGTGGTGCTCTTTGGCCCTTGCACCACAAAACTCCAGCCAATTGACTAACTTCAAATCATTTGCCACTTTGTTGTTCTTCTTTTAGGGACATGGGAAAGATAGAAGCTAAGTTCTGAGCAAAATAGCACCAAGTATAATGTTTCTATGTTATACAGATTTACTAAACATGCATTTATTTGCTTCATTTAATTGTTGATGTATCAAAAAAGTTTGACCAAGATTTTGATTTACCCTCATAGTTGTTTTCTGCAGAAAATTGAATGCAGAAAACATACAGTATTAGTAGCAAGCCATTCTTTGAACCTCCAAGTGTTTTTACAGTTCGCATATTTAGAACTTGTGTTTTTATAATAAATATGTATTTTTATTTATTCATTCTTTTAAGTTACAAAAACATTTGCTTTAGCAGGGAGGCTCATTGAATTTTTTAACACAGTATTAGAAATAATTCTACAGTAATTAGTTACATTAAAGTAAAAATTAACGAATGTGATGTTTCGGTAGTTATACTACTTACTTTGTCAGCTGTGGAATGAATA
Organism: Macrothele yani; assembly: GCA_039090855.1. Lineage (NCBI taxonomy): Eukaryota > Metazoa > Arthropoda > Arachnida > Araneae > Macrothelidae > Macrothele > Macrothele yani. The sequence continues at coordinate 51,212,316 of CM077004.1, forward strand.
TAAAAGATGTGATGTGGTGAATACATGTTGATTCAAATGCTGCCAGATTTTAGTTTTCCAGATGAAAGGAATAGATTATATGCTGTGGAGTTATGGGAAAGGTACCATACTGTAGGTGCAGATTAGCGCTCACCAGATTGCAATTAATTTGCAACTTTGGCAATTAAATTTATTTTAGTGTTTTCCAGCCTGACCATTTGTCATTTTTAGTGCCAATTTACAAAGGTATTATAATTCAGAAGTAAAAGGACATGAAACTAGTCCTAACTAGGGATGGCAAAAAACCTCGGATGTTTTTTAATATCAATGTTTTGTCGTCAATAATCGATGTTGCAGAACCCTTTTAATACGATGCTGCCAATTTGTCCGCCTCCGTGTGCTGTGCTAAAAGTGCAGTGGGCTGAATGATTGGCCCTCGATTTTTACCCGAGTAGTTCCCAAATCAGACAGTAGATATCGGCGTGAATGATCATATCATTTATTAATTATATTGTTTTGAGATGAAATCTCCATGAATCATACCATCAAACAGCAATAAAATCATAAGAATATACAGGGTGATTCATAGAGAAGTATACAGTTTCGACTTACTATAAAACAAGAACAATGTAAGATATTTTATGTTACCTGTAACAGAATTGTAGGGGAATGTTTCAAGTTTTTTTAGAGACAGTCACAGATGTTCTATGTGTGCACCCTTAGTCACACGACACACATCGAGCCAGTAATCCATTTAAGCCCAAACACGAGGTAAGATATCTGAATCAAGTGCAGTGATAGTGGCTGCGATACACTGTTTTAGCTGCGCTAGATAAACAGGAAGGGGAGAGGAGAATGCCCTTTACGTACCCCCACAAGAAAAAGTCACAAAGTATTAAGTCGGGACTTCTGGGTGGCCATTGGGTCAGTGTCATGTTGTAGTCCGCGGATCGTCCAATCCATCGGTGAGGAAGATGTTCAGCGAGATAATCTCGCACGTCGTCTAGCCAGTGCGGTGGTGCACCATCCAATTGGAGACTAAAGTTGTCACTGTCGTTCTGCAACTGTAGCATCAACCAAAGACTAAACATATTCAGAAAAGAGCCTCCCGTCACAGTTTTCTCGTGAAAAAAGAAGAGGACATACACTTTCTTTTTGGACACAGCACAGAACACATTTACCTTAGGTGAATCTCGCACGTGTTGCACTGTAAATCTGGGATTCTCCGTTCCCCAAAAGCGAACATTGTGCTTGTTTACCTGACCACTCACTTGAAATGTAGCTTCATTGGTGAAAACTAAGTGATCGGCAAAATCGTCATTTTCAAAACGGCGCTGCATTTTGGCATAAAATTCAAAGCGCTTTGTCTTGTCAAGGCCAGTGAGATTTTGCAACATCTGCACTTTGTATGGAATCATTTTCAGCTTCTTTCTCAAAATTCTCCAGACAGTGGGCTGTGTAATCTGCACTTCATGACTCACCCTCTATGTTGATTTTACTAGGCTTAGTTGAATGGCGGTGCAAACATTATCGACGACTTTTTCTGATACACGCGGTCATCCAGGACTTTTAAGTTTGCACAAGCAGCCTGTAGTTTCAAATTTTTTATGCCAATCGTAGATAGATTTTCTGTTTGGAGGTTCCTTTTCCGAATCGTGATCGAAAATGCCATTGCACAATAGTTACAGATTCCGTTTTGCTCAATTCAAGAACACAAAACACCTTCTCCACTGCAGATGCTGCCATTTTGACTGACTAGTCACGTGACACGCGCGCTATTGCCTACGTCACTTCCCTTAGTAGCAGGACTCAGACTTTACGAGTACATCTACCTAACAGTTCGCAGTTGTGGTCCGTGTCTTCAACTGTTCCTGTTTTAAAGCATCTGGAAACTGTATAGTTCTTTATGAATCAGGGTGAACAGTTAAAATAGTATCGTGAATAAGTTTGCATTCGCTATAGGCTGCCCACACACTTTAGCTGCATGACGGGAGGAAGGCTAATTTTAGCCAAAACTTATCTACTACAGTTGAAGAACATGGGATTGTGGATGAATTGTAGAACGTGACACTGTCAGAAATAATTTTTTCAAGTCCCGTTCAAATTGTGATAACGCGCAACTCATCCCAACACGTGATCCCATGACAACGGCATGTTTATTTTTATTGTGGACTTTCACCGTGCAGGAGAATGAAATGTGGTGTTTTATTACTAGAAACTCTTCCCATTATTCATTTCTTTTTACCCAAACAAACTGACACAATCGCAAAACTCTGTGAGTTACGGATCACCCGCATTTATTTCCAAACTGGGGTATTAGTTGAGGTCGAACTGTATTGACAGCTTGTTCCTCAGCATTTGCAAATGTGCTTTTTGCTGCGGCGCTGAATTTTTTGTAAGATTGTTTGAAGTGGCTAGTGGCAGTGAAAGTTTCCAAGTGACAGTGATGATTTTGAATCACTTTAGAATAGCTTCAATCTGTGAAGATATATTCGAAATTAAAGGAGTTATTATATTTCCTCCTATGGTTTCTTCTGCAAAAAAAAAAAAAAAAGTATTTAAAAATTTATTTCGAATTTTATTTCTATTTCAAAAAAAAATTATTTTGTGCAGTTATTTTTTAAAAAATTCAGTTATCTGAAATGTAATATATTTAAATATATCATCATCATCATCATTATTGTCAACCATTATCAATCCACTGCTGGACGAAGGTATCCCCAAGTCTCCTCCGCAGCGGTTTGTCTTGTGCCAGTCTCCTCCATGTCACTCCCACATACTTTCGAATTTCATATATATATCATCATCATCATCATCATTGTCAACCATTATCAATCCACTGCTGGACGAAGGTCTCCCCAAGTCTCCTCCACAACGGTCTGTCTTGTGCCAGTCTCCTCCATGTCACTCCTGCATATTTTCGAATTTCATTCACCCATCTCCCATGTGGTCTTCTTCTGGGTCTTTTCCTGTCCATTGGAATCCAATCTAAAATTTCGGCTGTCCATCAATGTTCTGTCCTTCTGGCAGTATGCCCAGCCCATTGCCATTTCAGGGATTTAACTCTGATCATGATGTCTTCCACTCTTGTCATTTTTCGGATCCACGAGTTTCTCTTCTTATCTCTCCTGGTTACACCAAGCATGCACTTCTCCATGCCTCTTTGAGTTGTCTGCAGCCTTTGTGTGTCTCTTTTAGTTAAGGTCCACGTCTCTGCACCATACGTAAGCACTGGAAGGATGCATTGATCAAACACTTTTCTTTTAAGACATAATGGCATATTGCTCTTGAAATTTATGCTATTTCTTCCAAAAGCTCTCCAGGCAAGTTTCGTACGCCGATTAATTTCTTTATCAATGTGACCCTCACTTGATATCTGCTGTCCAAGATAAACGTACGTGTTCCAATCCTCATGTATGTGTCTGTTATCTCCAGCTTTTCTCCATCACTCGATAAATCTTCATTTCTTGTAAAAGCATTGAACGTCACTTTTGTCTTCTGAAAGTTCATTTTTAATCCCACTTCTTTACTCTTGTCAGCAAGTTCCTGGATCATACTCTGCAGCTCTGAAGGGGTAGTTGCAAAAATGATTACGTCATCAGCAAAATGAAGGTGGGTTAAATAATCTCCATTAATTTTTATCCCTTTGTTTTCCCAGTTCAGTGATTGAAAGACATTTTCCAATGTGGCATTAAAGAGCTTCGGAGATATGGTGTCACCTTGTCTCACTCCCTTTCCAATTTTTATGTGTGTTGTATTTTCAAAAAGCCAAATCTTTGCACTTGCATTTTCATAGATGTTATTAATAATATTAATGTATGCATCTTCAATACCGCAGGATTTCAGAGCCATTGTAACTGCTGACTGTTTCACCATTTCAAAGGCTTTTTCCTAATCGATAAAAGCCATGCACAATGGAAGTTCATATTTCCTCGCTCTTTCAATTAGTTCTCTCTGTACGTGGATATGATCTATTCAGGAGTGTGCTGTAGCCACTCCTGAATCCTGCTTGCTCTCTCAGTTGAGCCATGTCCAGTGTTACCTTCAAGCGGTGTGAAAGAACTTTAGTGAAGATTTTATAAACCACTGATAGGAGGCTGATAGGTCTGTAGTTCCTGAGATCCTCAATGTCACCTTTTTTATGTAGCAGGATCATTGTAGCGTTGTTCCAATCCTCAGGAATCTTCCCTTCATTAAGGCATCGAATGAAAATTTGGGCGCGTACTGCTTCGATTTCTCCACTTGCTTCTTGTATGATGTCTACAGTAATTCCATCTTCTCCTGGAGCTTTTCCCCGCTTCATGTTTTTGATTGCATGTGCAACTTCTGCTGGGAGGACTGGAAGAACTCTGGTACTGGTACCTTCCATGATGTCTGGAGTACATGCATCATCCCTTTCATATAACTTGGAGTAGAAATCTTTCACTCTTGTCAAAATTCCGGCTCTATTTCTTGTTACAGAACCATCTTCTTTTCTCAGTGTCATAATCTGTTTTCTTCTCTTACTGAGATGCCCCTTTGCTATCTGTCTGCTTTGATTGTTTTCAATTGCTTTCCTCACTAGTTCACAGTTGAATTTCCTTACGTCTTCAGTGATACTTTTTCGTACTGTCTTGCATAGCTCTATATATTCCACTTTGGAAGTCACATCTTCTTTAGTTGTCCTAATCTCTCTTCCTTTTTGCATCAACATTTTGATTTTTCCTGATAATTTGTTCACATGCAACTCATATACAGTGTATATATATATATATATATGGAGGCATCCCAATGGATTGACAAGTGAAATTGATTTTATTATGTGTAACAAGAAATTTGTCATGGAAGACTGCAGTGTTTGCTAAACAAGTTCAACACAGGTAGTGACCATAGAATGGTAAGATGCACCTCAATGCTAAACTCGAGCGTGGCAAGCTCATAAAACAAACGAAGTGTATTGACACGACCAACCTAAAAAACATCATAATACCTTCAAATTGGAACAGAGGAACTGATTCTCTGCTCTAGTAGGTCTAACGTCAGAAGAAGTGAACATCTCTGAAGTTAACAGAAAACTAACCAAGGCTCTTATGGAAACAGCAACAAAAATAGCTGGTACTAAGAAAAAGTCGCATACGAACAAATTATCAGGAAAAACAAAAATTCTGATGCAAGAAAGAAGAGAGATGAGGACAACTAAAGGAGATGTGTCTTCCAAAGTGAAATACACTGGTGTGCAAAAATTAAGGACGAAGAGGAGAAATTAGCATAACAGCGGAACGAGCAGGCAAACGGACCGAAAGACCACTCAGGAGATAGACAAGGGTTCGGTACGGTAGGGCATGCGCATATATGCAACATGACGTTGGGGAGGGGAGTGTCTGTAGTGTATAAAGCACATGGGCAGTGTACGCTCAGCAATTCGGTGAAAGCTATTGCACGGTATACATCGGTTTGAACGACGTCGAGTTGCTGCCACCGTGTGATATGGCCAACAGGCAATCCATTAGAGGACATCTGGATGACTTTACCCAAGGTCACGTCATTGGGAAGTTGGAAGAAGGTCGAAGTGTGACTAGTGTGGCCGAGGAGTTCGGGATCGCTCACAGCATCATTTCACGAGCTTGGAGAGCATTTCAAACGACAGGAAGCTGTCCGAGAGTTTAGCAGTGGTCGTCCACGAACAACCACGGCGGCGGACGACCGGTATATTGTCCTACAGGCAAGAAGAAACAGACTGCAGACAGCGGGAGAAATCGCAAGGCACATGCAACAGACAACTGGACGTCCATTATCATGTTTTACCGTGGCCAGGAGGCTGCACAAAGGTGGTCTATTTGCACGCCGACCAGTACGGTGTGTGCCAATAAAGCCTGCTCATTGGAGACTGCGGTTTCTGTGGTGCCAGGTACACAAGAACTGGGCAAATCAGCAATGGGGTCGAGTTCTCTTTATGGATGAGAGCTGATTTATTCTGTTGAGGGATTCTGGGGGTATACACATCTGGAGAGAGCAGGGAACACGCAATCACACCTTGAACATCATCGAAAGGAACCGGTTTGTAGGTGGTGGAGTTCTCGTTTGGGGCCTTATCATGCTTGGTAGTCGTACTGACCTCCATCTTCCAAGGAGGTTCAGTCACTGGTGTCCGCTATTGTACCGAGGTTCTCCTGCCTCACGTGCATCTGTTTAGAGGTGCTGTGGGTCCTGAGTTCCTCTTCATGGACAATAACGCTACACCTCATCATACAGTGACTGTCGCAGAGCTGTTGGAGAGTAAAGATATTCAACGCATGGATTGGCCCGCAAGGTCCCCGGACCTAACACTAGCTGATGACTCTACCTGCACCGTCAAAGTGCTGACTTCGCAGGGAAATGCGGAAATCTCTCGAATAGTTTTGGGATAGATGGTATCCCTTGACGGCGTTCCGACAGCCAGCCTGTCAGTCACCGGAAACCACGATCTTCTACTCCGACAGATTCGGTCTAGAGACCTGTGGGGATCTGCCTCCCCACGGGACTGGTACCTTACACCCCCCTGTCACAACCCGTGTGTGCGACGTGCTATGGGCAGTTGGGGCAATCAACTTTTTCAAAATATCTCATCTCGTGGCCGGGAGATTGCCCGCCAACGCGAGTTTTTGGGACTACTGTCCTTTATTTAGAAACTCAGCAAATTACAAACATGTTTCACTATGAGGGTCTCATGCACCCCTCTCACAATAATTAGACACAAACAAAAATCACACACATTGAAATATTTACATTGTTCACAGCTCTAGGGCCAGAGCTGTGTTGATGACCCCGGGCCAGGGTCAAAACAAACACCTTGGTCAGTCGACCGAGAAACTCATTATTGAGAGTTACGTACCTCCGAGGGTACTTCCATTTGTCAACCATAGTTGACCCGACTCTTTCTTTGCTCAAGTTCCCTAACAAGACTAGGACATGTCTTGCTGAAGCTGGAGTGAGCAACGTCCAACCTCAGTCGGAACTTGGCATTCGCAGCGGTGCAGTTGCTGCAGTTCGGTGCGGCTGCACATTGGTGGTGCTGGTGCCCAACTTCACCACAATTGCCGCACCTTGCATCTGTCTCGGGGCAGTTGCCTCGGAAATGGCCGAACCCATTACACCGAAAGTACCTGATTTCCCGCAAAAATTCCTTTAGACGGAGCACTGACCAACCCAAGTTCAGTGTCTTCCGCCTCACCAAGTGCTTGAAGGCCTTGGGTTCCACGTCTGCCACCCAGTGGACCCTACCGCCCTTGCACCTAATGGGAAAACAGGCTTTGAACCCGTTCTCGAGCTCTGGGTTCTGCCCACAAACCATCTGCTCGAACTCTTTCCCTGAGAGTCCCTCGTCGAGACCGTACACAATCAACCGAGGGTTTCTCTTCCGTGGGGCCGTGGGTAGTGTGCAATCCTTGGTCAGTGGATTGCTTCTCAACTCCTGGGCAAGGTGGTCGAGCTCCCCGGGATGGGAACACTCCACGGCGACCCCTCCTTTCCTTATACTCCGTAAGCCCTTGACCCCTATCTGCAGTTTTGTTGGGTTCACTGCAGTTTTTAGGGTTTTCTTTGTGTCCTCTGAGGACGCACTCTCGACTGTCGGGTAGACTAAGAGCACGTGTCTCCTGTCCACCGACTTTCCCTTTCTCTTTCTAGTCTCAATCGGGGCGGGCGAAGGCCCTTTCGCCTTGATAGCCCCCTTCTTAGCCACTTCGGCGTAGGAAGCCGCTTTTACTTCGGCTTCGCAGAGCAACTCATCCTGCGCGGACAGCTTGCCTTAGAGGTAGGATGCCCGTGCTGCTTGCCCGTAACAAGCGTCTCTAACACTGCTCAGGGCAGCTTTCACCTTCTCTCTCCCTGAGGAAGTGACCCGCGAGTCCGAGAGAACGGACTCAACTTCCCTAGTGAGGTTTTGAATGAGACTCACAAACTCCTCGGGTGTAAGCTCCTCGGGTGTCTTGGGATGCGTACCTCCCACCGAAGGTACCTCTGGGCACCCCGCGGATGACCCCTCAGGAGCCCGAGAGGGTTCGGGCTGGGGTGTTGTTTTCCCTTCCTTGCCATGGGCGGAACTGGCAAGGGGGTGCTTACACCCTTCGTGGGTGTAGCGGCTTTAGAGCCCCTCGCTTGGGGAGGCGTCTTCGACAGTTTCCCCCCAGCATTGGGACCTAAATCCAATCGAACACGTGAGGGACCTTCTCGGGAGATGCTTGGCAGCACGTCACCAGCAACAATTCCACAGCTGCAATTGGCGCTGCAAGAGGAATGGGCTGCGATGCCTCAACAGCTCCTTAACAACCTCGTCCTCAGCATGGGCAGACATTGTAAATTCTGCAACGCAGTCAGGGGTGATCATATCCCCTATTAAAGACCGGATTTTTCTTGGCAGTCGCCTGTCACATGGACGTTTCAGTCTTCTGTCCAGTTGTGCTCGAAGCTACCTTTTCAACAAAGTGCCTTTGTATCCTTTGGATTCTTTGTTTGGACAGTTTTGCTCACTTATCCCATATTCTTATATCTTGGGGATCTTATGGTATGATTTGAGTCAACGTAGAGCACTTCTGTACGACGTTACATTCGAAAAACCGTCTCGTCCTTAATTTTTGCACTCCAGTGTATATAGAGCTATGCAAGACGGTACGAAAAAGCATCACTGAAGATGTAAGGAAATTCAACTGTGAACTAGTGAGGAAAGCAATTGAAAACAACCAAAGCCTGAAGAGAGCAAAGAGACATTTGAGTAAGGGAAGAAAACAGATTATGGCTCTGAGGAAAGAAGATGGTTCTGTAACAAGAAATAGAGGTGAAATTTTGACAAGAGTGAAAGATTTCTACTCAAAACTGTATGAAAGGGGTGATACATGTACTCCAGACATTACAAAAGGTACCAGAGTTCCTCCAGTCCTCCCAGCAGAAGTTGCACATGCAATCAAGAACATGGAGCAGCGAAAAGCTCCAGGAGAAGATGGAATAACCGTAGACATCATACAAGAAGCAAGTGGAAAAATTGAAACAGTACTCGCCCAAGTTTTCACTCGATGCCTTAATGAAGGAAAGATTCCTGAGGATTGGAACAACGCTACAATGATCCTGCTACATAAGAAAGGTTACTTTGAGGATCTCGGAAACTACAGACCTATCAGCCTCCTATCAGTAGTTTATAAAATCTTCACTAAAGTTCTTTCACACCGCTTGAAGGTAACACTGGACATGGCTCAACTGAGAGAACAAGCTGGATTCAGGAGTGGCTACAGCACAATAGATCATATCCACGTACTGAGAGAACTAATTGAGAGAGCGAGGGAATATGAACTTCCATTGTGCATGGCTTTTATCGATTATGAAAAAGCCTTTGATTCGGTGAAACCATCAGCAGTTACAATGGCTCTGAAATCTTGCGGTATTGAAGATGCATACATCAATATTATTCATAACATCTATGAAAATGCAAGTGCAAAGATTTGGCTATTTGAGAATACAGCACCTGTAAAAATTGGAAAGGGAGTGAGACAAGGTGGCACTATATCTCTCAAACTCTCTAATGTCACATTGGAAAATGTCTTTCAATCACTGAACTGGGAAAACAAAGGGATAAAGATTAATGGAGATTACCTAACTCAGGGGCAGAAATTTCGAGATCCAATGCACTCGCCACTCCTTAGTGCATACCTGCGAACTTTCAGAAACCGAAATCCATAAAAAAATTAATCGATATATTCGATGAAATTACTTGTTGCGCATTGATTAAATATATCGAACATATCAATTAAAAAACGATATGTTAATGATATGATATGACTACAGATGTTTGAATTTATCGGCACGCTTATTTCGAATAAAATAGAATCTATACATAATTTCTCATTATTAGGCTATCATTTTGATCGTTAAAGAGATAAAAACTTATTTTTATGGAAGTTCCACCCTTTGACCCCCAAATCCAATAGGATTGTATCCCATGCCATCATGGAACAAACTAAAATGCTTTCAAAAATGGATCATTTTCATACTAGGTTTATCTTATGGAGTGATGGACAATGAGACAGTGAAATGAAATAAATAAGTGACTGAGGGGCACTAATTGGTAAATCATGCTCAATTAAAAATGAAGTGAACATTTTGCGTGAATCACATCCAGTTCATAATAACTTTGAACAAAGGAAGTTAATTTCGTATTTTTTCCCCACGCAGTCGACATTAGATTTATGCTTGGCACAAGAAATATGATTAGTAATGTCATTCCACCACGAAAACGCTGAACTTTACATCGGTATGTAGTGCAAACTGCGTGTTTTTCATTTTTTGAAGATTTTGCAACACACGGGAATTTTACATAATTCGCATCACGGAATGTTTGATAGTACCCCCCCCCCTCCACACACACACACACACACACACACACACACATACTCCTTCTTATATTGGTGCTCATAGCGAAACACTAATACTAAATTTATTGACAGTTGAAAAAAAAATGCAGCTAAAACTGCTATAGTAAAACAGCTTAAAGAAATGCAATTTGCAGAGGAAAAAATACCGACTACCGAGTTACATCCGATCGAGCTGGTCAGCTAGGAAAGCAGAGATTAACTGAAAGTTATCAGAAATAAAGGTTTAGATTTTAGTTACAAACGTCATATGACGAATTAGTATGGACCCCAGCATACTAATTTCGTTGAATCCAGCCAAGACATCATGCAAATTATCGTACAGACAGACAAATCTGGAACATATTGCACTTCCTCAATCTATGGTTGGAAAGCGTAGAAAACTTACTGACTAAAGGACCAGCAAAATAAATCATTGCTGGAGAAGCACTGGGTCGAATGAGCATTGGATTTTTTTTTTTTTTTTTTTTTTTTAGCTTCCTATAATACAGCATTCTTTTGTTAGTTATTGCCAGAGAAGTTACGAAACCATGCCCCAAATGGATTTTTAATTTCACTAAACTGGCAGCTTTTGTTTAATTTCGTCATGTTGGGTATCGATCTGTGCTCAAAAATTCCACAGATTTAAAATTTGCTTGAATTATTTTTCTACGGTAACTACGTTCTGAGATAGCATTTTGAACTAGGAGTAATAAAGACTTGTTCCAATGGAGGTTGCCCGCCCGCCTGTCAACACTTCGAGAGATAAACAAGGCCAGCTGCAGCTGTTTACATACCATTTACGTGCGGTGTAAGTTCTTTCAAGTTTGAAACAACCCAAAACAACATGTGGGAAAACTGCAGACAAATGTTCCCAAGTAACTGAGAAGTTTATTTGTAATGTACATCGGTGCTTCAATTTAAATGAATTATGTTAAATAAAAAGTCTTAATGCTGTATGGGTGCAAAATCATCAGAAAGAAAAAAATCTGGAAGAATCAAATCTGTAAAATTAACACTCTGGCGGTAAAGCAAGTTGCATTTTCGTAAATTTTATGGGTAAATCATAAAACCTGGCAGGTATTTTAGCATTTCGAACCCTTGTCCACCAAACGACAGATAGCATTGGTTTACGCAATTATACAAGCATGGTTTCATAAGAAAAATCCAATAATATACATCACTTTCATTTTTTTTTTTTTTTTAAGGATTCCACCAATTCAGAAAGAACTTTGATAGCTCACAATGCGTGAAGGCTTTGCAAAGGTTGTGATGTCCAATCAAAGATCATGACATCACATGAAAGGTAAATGCTGCTAGGGAAAAAAACAGCATTTTACAAACCATATATCGTCAACCATTATCGATCCACTGCTGGACGAAGGTCTCTCCAAGTTTCCTCCACAACGGTCTGTCTTGTGCATGTCTCCTCCATGTCACTCCCGCATACTTTCGAATTTCACATATATACTCGCATATAAACCGAGCCCCCTAGTTCAAGAGCTAGAAATTGGCAAAAAAAACGGGACCTGCATATAAGCAGACACTTTCACTTTAAAAAAAAAAGAATTTCCTCCAAAAACTTTTGGCTTTTACGCGAGTATATATGGTATTCACAATAAAATTTTAAGGTTTTGCTGGTGTTAATTTAGGCATCTTGGGAGCAAACGCTGCCATATGTGCCGCACACGCGTTAACAGCTGTAGCCCTATTAAACTGGGGACGCGTAGAAAACAGTCGTTTTATGAGCGGATCCCTAAAGTTAAACCATTTGGTTACATAGGATAGAAATACTGTGTTTAAATTCACATTTTTATCCTACTATATTTTTATTATTCATTCATGTCTTCCAAATATTTTTTCTATTAGGTAAACATTTCATGAATTTCATGATGACGGTAAAAATCCTCCGACAGCCGATGACAGTGAGCAGTTTTCTTAGAAAATTAGTATCTACAGTGATTCACACTTTTTTTAACAGTAAAATACTTACAAAAAAAATTTTCGCAAAGAAAAAGCACTGTACTTCCCAGTTTCTAAAAATACGATTAAAATAGTGCATATTTTTATTTTTTCCCCTGTAAACAAAGTTTTTCTGTTCTATCTTTGCTATCAAAAGTAAAGAAAAAGAAATGCACTGTTGAAGACCCGGTGTTTTGTGTTTTCACGCACTGCTTAAAAGTTCGTTCTAGTAACTCAATTGCGGGTGTCATAAATCTGAGGGAAGCTTGTTTATTTTTTGCTTTTCTTTCTTTATTCTTTATTTGAGGGATTGTCTCTGCCGTTGCCTGCCTGCATCTCTTGATGGGACTACCCCCCCCCCCCCGGTCACAGTTTATTCGAGTGAGTCAGTTCCCAGTAGTGGCACGGTAAACAAGCCTGCAGAGTGATCTTTACAGACTTCAAACGAGCCATATGAGCACCAAGAACCCGGCAATTTACGGAAGAGAAAAAAAATGTTTTGAAAAGATTTACTCATCAGTGTGGAAATTTCAGAGGGGGAAAAAAGTAATTACAGAAAACAAATTCAGCATATCAGCAGCACCACATATGTGCAGCATATTTAAAAAAAAAAAAAAAACTTTTATCATCATAATAGCCGCGGCTGTTAACAACAAAATTGCGGTAATTCAATGAGAAAAGTTTTACTTCGCCGATGGCGAGCTAGTGACCGGAAATTTCGTGCCCTGACCTAACTACACCTTCGATTTGCTGATGACATAGTCATTTTTGCAACTACCCCATCACAGCTGCACAGTATGATCCAGGAACTTGCTGACAAGAGTAAAGAAGTGGGATTAAAAATGAACTTTCGGAAGACAAAAGTGATGTACAATTCTTTTACAAGAAATGAAGATTTATCGATTGATGGAGCAGTGGATAACAGACACGTACGTTTATCTTGGACAGCAGATATCAAGTGAGGGTCACATTGATGAAGAAATTAATCAGCGTACAAAACTTGCCTGGAGAGCTTTTGGAAGAAACAGCATAATTTTCAAGAGCAATATGCCATTATGTCTTAAAAGAAAAGTGTTTGATCAATGCATCCTTCCAGTGCTTACGTATGGTGCAGAGACGAGGACCTTAACTAAAAGAGACTTGCAAAGACTGCAGACAACTCAAAGAAGCCTGGAGAGGTGCATGCTTGGTGTAACCAGGAGAGATAAGAAGAGGAACTCGTGGATTCGAAAAATGACAACATCATGATCAGAGTAAAATCCTTGAAATGGCAATGGGCTGGACATACTGCCAGAAAGACAGACCATCGATGGACAGCTGAAATTTTTGACTGAATTCCGAGGGACAGGAAAAGACCCAGAAGAAGACCACATGGAAGATGGGCATATGAAATTCGAAAGTATATGGGAGTAACATGGAGGAGACTGGCACAAGACAGACCGTTGTGGAAGAAACTTGAGGAGACCTTCGTCCAGCAGTGGATTGATAATGGTTAACGATGATGATGATATATATATATATATATTTATTATTAAGAAAATTTTTATAAAGTTCAGGAAAAAATTTTGGAGCAAAATATTAAAATTTATGGAAAAGTTTAGCATTTTTTCTTGAAGCATGCAATTTCTAAGAAAATGGCTTCAATTTTCTGGCATTACACACACATTACAAGTAGCACTAAAAAGGGCTTAAACTTTGATGTTGTGAAGCTGATACATCGAAAAAACATTTAGGTTTTGTGACCGATGTTTGAAACTGGGATGTAAGGTCAGGTGATGCGTAACATCACAGCCTCTCCTTGACAAATGTCAACCCCGCCTTCTCGTGGTGAATCCTGTTCCCACTAAAGGGGCTCTGACAACTGCCAATAGCGGTATAACTATACCATCGGGATCACAGGAAATGCTATCCCACACTCACCAACCCGCTTGGCCGGCGTGGTGAGTTATGGCCAAACACCTCCAAAATGACTCTACAACAATCTTGGCCCTCAGCTGGAATGTACCTGGCCAAGGCAGCGGCCAGTGCGACATGAAGGCAGAGGGTGCTAAGAATCCCCGGAGGACCGGACTAGGCTGCCATCTGATGCTGACCTTGGCTACGTATAATGGACGCTCCCTATCTTCTGATTCAAGGCTTCTTGAATTGGAAGAGGAACTACAAAGGATCAAGTGGGACATCGTGGGGCTAAGTGAGGTAAGGAGAAAAGGAGAAGATCTCATCGAACTGAAAAGTGGACATCTCTTCTACTATCGTGGGACAGATACTGGCAGAACTAGTGGTGTTGGATTTATAATAAACAAGAAACTGAAGGATAAAGTTGTAGAAGTTGAAAGTTCCACTGACAGAGCTGCACGACTTGTTATCCAACTCTCGAAAAGATACCAGGCTCGGATTATTCAAACTTATGCACAACCACAAGTCATCCTGAAGAAGAAATTGAAGAATTTTATGAGGAAATTTGTCATCTAAATAATAAGGTAAGCAGCACTTGAAAATAATTATGGGAGATTTCAATGCAAAAATAGGGCAACGGCAACAGAATGAAACTTCAGTAGGTAAATACGGTCACGGCAACAGAAACCAGCGTGGAAATACTCTCGTTGAGTTTGCAGAGGCAGAAGGGTTTTTCATCTTGAACTCCTTCTTCAAGAAAAAGCCACACAGGAAATGGACATGGAGACATCCAAATGGGACGACAAGTGAAATTGATTTTATTATGTGTAACAAAAAATTCGTCATAGAAGACTGCAGTGTGCTAAACAAGTTCAACACAGGTAGTGACTATAGATTGGTGAGATGTAAGATGCACCTCAACACTAAACTCGAATGTGGCAAGCTCACAAGACAAACAAAATGTATTGACATAACCAACCTTAAAAAACACCATAATACCTTCAAGTTGGAACTGAAGAAGAGATTCTCTGCTTTAGAAGGCCTAACCATCAGAAGATGTGGATATTTCTGAAGTTAACAGAAAAGTAACCAAAGCTCTTATGGAAACAGCAACAAAATTAGCTGGGTCTAAGAACAAGTTGCATGTGAACAAATTATCAGGAAAAACCAAAATGTTGATGCAAAAAAAAAAAAAAGAGAGATGAGGACAACTAAAGAAGATGTGACTTCCAAAGTGGAATACATAGAGCTATGCAAGACAGTAAGAAAAAGTATCACTGAAGACGTAAGAAAATTCAACTGTGAACTAGTGAGGAAAGCAATTGAAAACAACCAAAGCCTAAAGATAGCAAAGGGACATCTCAGTAAGGGAAGAAAACAGATTATGGCACTGAGAAAAGAAGACGGTCCTGTAAAAAGAAATAGAGGCGAAATTTTGACAAGAGTGAAAGATTTCTACTCCAAATTATATAAAAGGGATGATACATGCACTCCAGACATCATGAAAGATACCAGTACCAGAGTTCCTCCAGTCCTTCCAGCAGAAGTTGCACATGCAATCAAGAACATGAAGCGGGGAAAAGCTCCAGGAGAAGATGGAATTACTGTAGACATCATACAAGAAGCAAGTGGAAAAATCAAAACAGTACTCGCCCAAATTTTCACTCGATGCCTTAATGAAGGAAAGATTCCTGAGGATTGGAACACCGCTACAATGATCCTGCTACATAAGAAAGGTTACTTTGAGGATCTCGGAAACTACAGACCTATCAGCCTCCTATCAGTAGTTTATAAAATCTTCACTAAAGTTCTTTCACACCGCTTGAAGGTAACACTGGACATGGCTCAACCGAGAGAACAAGCTGGATTCAGGAGTGGCTACAGCACAATAGATCATATCCACGTACTGAGAGAACTAATTGAAAGAGCGAGGGAATATGAACTTCCATTGTGCATGGCTTTTATCGATTATGAAAAAGCCTTTGATTTGGTGAAACCATCAGCAGTTACAATGGCTCTGAAAACCTGCGGTATTGAAGAAGCATACATTAATATTATTAATAACATCTATGAAAATGCAAGTGCAAAGATTCGGCTGTTTGAAAATACAACACACGTAAAAATTGGAAAGGGAGTGAGACAAGGTGACACCATATCTCCGAAGCTCTTTAATGCCACATTGGAGGGTGTTTTTCAGTCGCTGAGCTGGGAAAACAAGGGGATAAAGATTAATGGAGATTATCTAACCCACCTTCGTTTTGCTGATGACGTAGTCATTTTTGCAACTACCCCATCAGAGCTGCAGAGTATGATCCAGGAACTTGCTGACAAGAGTAAAGAAGTGGGATTAAAAATGAACTTTCAGAAGACAAAAGTGATGTTCGATGCTTTTACAAGAAATGAAGATTTATCGATTGATGGAGAAAAGCTGGAGATAACAGACACGTACGTTTATCTTGGACAGCAGATATCAAGTGAGGGTCACATTGATGAAGAAATTAATCGGCGTACAAAACTTGCCTGGAGAGCTTTTGGAAGAAACAGCATAATTTTCAAGAGCAATATGCCATTATGTCTTAAAAGAAAAGTGTTTGATCAATGCATCCTTCCAGTGCTTACGTATGGTGCAGAGACGTGGACCTTAACTAAAAGAGACATACAAAGGCTGCAGACAACTCAAAGTAGCATGGAGAGGTGCATG
Organism: Macrothele yani; assembly: GCA_039090855.1. Classification (NCBI taxonomy): domain Eukaryota; kingdom Metazoa; phylum Arthropoda; class Arachnida; order Araneae; family Macrothelidae; genus Macrothele; species Macrothele yani. The sequence continues at coordinate 51,229,209 of CM077004.1, forward strand.
CTTGGTGTAACCAGGAGAGATAAGAAGAGGAACTCGTGGATCCGAAAAATGACAAGAGTGGAAGACATCATGATCAGAGTTATATCCCTGAAATGGCAATGGACTGGACATACTGCCAGAAGGACAGATCATCGATGGACAGCCGAAATTTTAGATTGGATTCCAAGGGACAGGAAAAGACCCAGAAGAAGACCACATGGGAGATGGTTGGATGAAATTCGAAAGTATGCAGGGGTGACATGGAGGAGACTGGCACAAGACAGACCGTTGTGGAGGAAACTTGGGGAGACCTTCGTCCAGCAGTGGATTGATAATGGTTGACAATGATGATGATGATGATGATATATTTATTATTAAGAAAATTTTTATAAAGTTCAGGAAAAAATTTTGGAGCAAAATATTAAAATTTATGGAAAAGTTTAGCATTTTTTCTTGAAGCATGCAATTTCTAAGAAAATGGCTTCAATTTTCTGGCATTACACACACATTACAAGTAGCACTAAAAAGGGCTTAAACTTTGATGTTGTGAAGTTGATACATCGAAAAAACATTTAGGTTTTGTGACCGATGTTTGAAACTGGTAAAGAATATTTTCTACGAAAAGTAAATGAATTTCTTTTTGTTACATTCTTGTAAAGAGGAAGGGAATATCGTCTTTTTATGTCACGAATTGGCTGTTTTGGTATGTTCATCGGTGAAATAGAGTTTTTTTTCCCCTTGATGCTACAGAAACCAAGACATCAAAAAAAAAAAAAAAAAAAAAACAGAAATAATAGCATCGAAGTTTCCACCAATACATAGAGCACTTTTAAACAAATATCATTGATTACGTTATTTAAATTGTGAGTAATCACCATTATACTGAGCTGAGATTTTACCCACCGATGTGCCCATGTACTGCTGCAGATGGAAAAGTACGAATTTTTTGGTTTATTAGCAAAAACATTGAGGTTTTCACTAATACATCTAAAATTTCCACCAGTACCATCGATGTTTTGGGAATGAGTAAACCTAAAGGTGGGAAAAAAGCATTACAAAATAGTTTTTATCTCGCACAGTGAGTGGCTTCTTTTTGTTCAGTTTTTTTGGTCACTAAGATTTGTTAACTCACCATTCACTTTTTTTATTCTTTTTTTTTTTTTTTTGCCACTAACTTTTCGGCCACTGGCCGCTTAGCTAAAATTCCAGTCAGCACCTATATGCCATATATACTCGTGTGTAAACCAATCTCACGTATAAGCTGAACCCTACTGCAAGAACAAAAAAATTTTGAAAAACTTTGACTTGCACATAAGCCAACCTTAAATTTGGGAAATACACTGCTGGACAATTGCTAAGGACGGATCATAGACGGCTATATAGTGAATAAAAAAGTAAGTGTGGTTGGATGCCAAGTGAAATAAAATAATGTCAGAATGCCAGAACATTACAAGAAAGACAATTTATTGTGCTCTGAAATCCAGAAGGCTTTGGAACGTGTTCAAGGGACAAACAGGCCATTTTGTGCAGAATACGTAAACATGAAAAAAATGCAATTACCGTCCGCAGGCGTTCCAGTGTAAGATGTCAATACGAGATATGGCCACCATGGAAGGCGATGCAAGATTCCACACGTCGTGTCATGCTTTGCACAACATTATCAAGCAGCTGTTGGGGTAATTTATCCCATTCCTCTGTCAGTGCACAGATGAGGGTTTCCTTGTTTATTGGAGGGCATTGGCGACCAGCAAGACTCCTCCCCAAAGCATCCCACACATTTTCAATGGGATTCAGATCTGGAGAACGTGCTGGCCATACGAGGCGTTTAATATCCTCGCTCTCAAGACACTCCTGGACAGCGACTGTTCGATGACATGTTGCGTTGTCGTCCATGAAAATGAATCTTATCACCGACAGCACCACGGAACATGCGAACATGAGGTAGCAGAACATCATTAATGTATCGTTGGCCAGTCATAGTCCCAGTTGGAAGCACATAGAGGGACGTACGGCCATTGATCATGATGCCAGCCCATACCATGACACTACATGTCGGATATCGGTCCCTTTCCTGTATGTTTGCTGGACAATATGCAGTACCACTATCACGCCAGATCAGTTGTCGTCGACAATCAGATGATAGACTGTATCTACTCTCATCTGAGAAGAGGACAGCAGAGCAGTCGTTATCAGTCCAATTGTGATGTTGATGGCACCATTGCAAACGGGCGGTACGGTGACGTCTGGACAATGGGATGCACACAACAGGATGGCGGGCGTATAGTCCTCCTTCATGCAAACGTCTGGCGACAGTTTTTTGGGAGATCCGCTTGCCAGTAGCAGCCATAAACTGATTTGCTACCTCACTAGCTGTGCTGCGCCGGTGTCTTTTTGTTGATAGCACTGTGTACCGATCTTCTGCAGGTGTCGTACTGCGAACACGACCTCCCCTGTGATGTTTGCTACTCTCTCCATTTGTTTGAAATGATTTCCAAAGCCTTGAAACAACACTGGCTGACGTCGAACTCCCTGGCAACATCTGTTATCTTTCGCCCTTCTTCAATCTTGCCAATAATACGGCCACACGTAAAATCATCTGGGTGATGTCGGGAAGACATACTGAAAATTGCAAGTTCGTCCATTGATTCTTTCCCTTTCAACTTTGCGTTTGAACAACAACGGTCAATACGCGTCAAATCCTTTGTATCTCTTATCAGCGCTATGACGTCACAAACAAGTTCGGCAATCCAAAATTTGCATACGCACAACACGTCTTACTGTATCCCGCACTTATGCTAATTTCCACATTTTCTTGCTTTCCATTTTATGGTTGCTATTGTCATCCGTCCTTAGCAATTGTCCGGCAGTGTATATTTATTGAAATGAATTATGCAAATTTCTGAGATTATCTTCTGTAAAAACGTTCAAAGTATGATTCACTACTGGAGTTTCCAAATAACCCAGGTAACATGTGTTGCATTTATCATGCAGCATTTTTGAGAGTTTATAACCATTTCTGGTGATATTTAATCCCACAATTCTTTCACCCTAGAAGTAACAAGGCCATGTTGGCCTTTTTCAAGTTCCCACCTTTTGTAAAACACTGTCTTTGCTGTTTTCTGCCAGCGCAGAGCAGAAGACACGTACGCCCACGCGTGATGTGAGAACTCAAGATTGGATTGGCTGTGGCTCCCTTGACAGCCCCCGCACGGGGATAACTGGTTTTCCAGTTATTTGGGGAGCGGCGCCCCCACGGCCCGAGCCGACCTTGTGACGGATCATTTTGTCATTTCGTCTTGAACGATTACATCACCGAAGGGACAGCTGTTCATCCAGCTGATGGGGGATGGCGTCCCCACGGCCCGAGCCAACATGTACTATATGTGATGATTTTCACATTTTTTATGTTTTTTCACTTGACATGAACCCGCCTCAGTTGTAGGTTGCTGAGGTTGTGATTATGCGCCAGCTCCGGATTTTAGTTTCTGTTTTCTTTCCTGTCTTCTCCATTTCATGTTCCTTTCTTTGTTTTTCCGAGCTGGTTAGCTAGACCTGCCTGCACGTTTGCCGTGTGCGGTGACCCGTAAGGTGGAAAAGGGGATGCTGGAGGCTGAGGTTTCTGGAGGCCTGGGTGTTGTTGTCGCCAGTTGCCAACACTCCTCTTTGCTCCCTGCTTCACCCTAAACGGGCGGCTGGGAACTAACCCACTCCTAGTCAATGAGGTCTGTGGTCGAGTGGAGCCCAGACCTCTAACGGCTTGTCGTCTCGTACGACAGGGTGAGTCTGGGGATAGGTGGGCATGCCAAAGGGTGTTCCCCAGGCATGGGAAAGTCTGGGTGCTCGCCGAGCGCATGTCTGCCCTATCAACTTGCTATATCCGCTTGCTATCCCTAGAGCCGTGTCCTGCGTCCACTTGGGCTTGCGGACCTCCGGTTCTCCCTTGTTGGGCTCGATTGTGGGTGGGGAAGTCGGCGGATGAATCCTTTTCAATTTTTTCATGGCTCTCAATGAAATTTCCCATGAACCCAAAACTAAAAGAAGTATGGAGGAAGGTTCAGGTCCTTCCGCCAAAAAATTTGTCGCTGATGTTTCCAATGCTAGATTCTTTTTGTGCACTCATTGGACCCTTCAAAGCCTTTGAGTGCCAAAAGTCCATTTTGGATCCATAAAGCACTGCAATCAATTGCAAGCTCTCCTAAAAGCGTCAAGAAGCTCCAGTCTGGAGATCTTCTTGTTGAGATGTCTACTGTGGCCTACAGTTCCACACTTATCAACACCAGCATGCTGCTTGAGACTCCGGTCAAAATAACACCACACGGTTACCTAAATTCATCTCGAGGTGTTGTCTCCTCTCGGGATCTTATTGATTGCACTGAGGAGGAACTTCTCGAAGAACTGAGGAGCCAACATGTTACGGGTGTGCGGCGTATTTCTTTCAGGAGGAATGGGCAGTTTGTCCCATCCTGGAACATTATCTTGACATTCAACTGCCCTTCCCTGCCTACATCCATCAAGGCAGGGTATCTCCACCTCGAGGTACGACCGTACATTCCTAACCCATTGAGATGTTTTGGGTGCCAGTCGTACGGCCACTCTCAGCAGTCATGTAGGAGTACTCCTAGGTGTGGACGCTGTGGTGCCACAGAGCATCTACTCTCAGAATGTGTGGCCGAGGCCGAGTTTTGTGTGAACTGCAAGGGTTCACACCCAGCATCAGCCAAAGATTGTCCCAAGTGGAAGGAGGAGAAGGAAATCCAAAGGCTCAAAACGGTGGAAAATATTTCCTATCCTGAGGCCAGAAGAAGAGTGGTTCCCGTTATATCTGATCGGCGATCATACGCTTCAGTGGTGGTTGCCAAATCTACGGTTGGCATTCAGACCGACGCTCAGATCTCCCCTAACTGTCCATTCAATATGGAGGAAATCATCGCAGCCGGACTGGAGGCACTCCGGTCGCGAGCTAGGAGTCTGAAAGCGGCACCCGCCACTTCACCGAAGCAGACTCACTCCAACACCAGCAAGGGCACTCAGTCCACTTCTTCTGGCAAAAACGCCAACACTAACACCAACACCAAGGTCAAGGATAAGAAGAGCATTTCTTCTCCTTCAAAGTCTCAGCCAAACAATCAACGGCGAGCAAATCCCGCCAAGACACTTGGGACAAAGCATTCACCAATCTTGGCCCCTGGTCACACACCACCAAATCTGGGGAACGCTCACCAGAGGAAATGGAGGCTGACCAAGTTTAATCATTTCCTTTTTCATTTCATTTTTACCCATGGGTTCAATAATTCAGTGGAACTGCCGAGGTTTTCGCACCAGTTTTGATGACGTGACACATCTGCTTTATTTGTACTCTCCGGTGTGCCTTTGTCTTCAGGAGACAAAGCTTAAACCATCGGACCTGCTTTCAGTTCGAGGCTACAGTGCATTTCGGACAGACCACTCGTCTGGAAATATAGCCTGTGGGGGTGTCGCTATTCTCGTTCCTCACAGGGTTCCGGTATCTTCCGTCGCGGTTTCCACAACTGTGCAGGCCGTGGCGGTTCGTATTTCTATGCCTGTGCCTCTTACTGTTTGCAGTGTTTATCTACCACCGGATGAGGATGTTAGCGTCTCTGTTCTGGAGAGCTTGATTGATCAGCTGCCCTCTCCCTTCCTTCTTTTGGGTGACTTTAATGCTCATCATCCTTTGTGGGGTAGTGTCAGCGCCAGCGCTAGAGGTCGTCGCGCAGAGTCTCTTCTGTGCTCGGCCTCTGTGTGCCTTTTTAAACACCGGTGCTGACACTTACTTCCATGAGCCGACAAGATCTTTCAGTGCGATCGATTTGACCTTGGGTTCACCATCGATCATTGCTGACTGGTCGTGGACGGTGTGTAAGGATCTCCACGGGAGCGACCACTTCCCAATCGTCCTCTGGCACCATGCAAACGTGCCATATTCTGCCTCCCGCCCACCTCGATGGAGGATGGATTGTGCCAGATGGGAGGTCTTCACATCGTCCGCGGTGATATCTTCTGAAATGGTGACCTAAGAGTCAATCGACGCAGCTGTACTTAAAGTTACAACTTGTATTCTTCAGGCAGCTGATCTTTCAATTCGTAAGACATCTACGAAGCTCCCAGAATTCCGAAACCTTGGTGGAACCCTAAATGCGCAGCGGCTAGGAGAGCTCAACACAAGGCCTGGTCTACTTTTCGGCGTTATCCAACCGAGGCTAATCTCGTTGCTTTTAAACGTGCTAAATCCTATGCTCGGTTGGTGCGTCGACGTAGCAAGAGGGAGTCTTGGATCCAGTATGTATCATCTCTTACCTCACGTGCCAATTCGAAAACTGTGTGGGAAAGGATTCGTAAGATCCGGGGAACCTACAGTTCACACCAGATTGCCATTCTCGAGAGTAACGGCTGCACATATGCTGACGTCGGGGAGATTGCAGACTGTCTGGGTGAGGCGTTTGCCTCCGTTTCGAGTGATCTCTGGCGTATCTGGCCTCCTTTCATAGGATTCAGTCCTCCGCGGAACGCCAGAGAATCTCTTTTGCGCCGTATACCGACACTGGTTATAACTCCCCCTTCAGCATGTGTGAACTTCGGGTGGCTCTGCATCGGTCCGGGGCTACTTCTGTCGGTCCCGATGACATCCACTACGACATGCTCCGTCATCTCTCCCAGTCGTCTCTCGAGAACCTTTTAATCTTATACAACCGCATCTGGTTAGAACACAGTTTCCCGGAGTCTTGGCGAAAGGCTTTTGTTCTACCTTTTCCGAAGCCTGGCAAGGATCCTAAGTCTCCCTCTAGTTATCGCCCAATTGCTCTCACTAGCTGTCTGTGTAAAGTTCTCGAACGCATGGTTAACTCACGATTAATTCATTTTTTAGAACATCATCAATTACTTTCACCATCACAAAGCGGTTTTCGGCGTCATCGTTCACCTCACGATCATCTCCTGCACCTTGAGACATCTGTGCGCGAGGCGTTCGTGCGTAGGCAGCACCTGGTTTCTGTATTCTTTGACATCGAGAAAGCCTATGATCGTGCGTGGCGGCACGGGATTATCCGTGACCTCCACGCATGCGGATTGCGAGGGAATCTTCCGACCTTTATTGTAAATTTTCTTCGCAATCGGGTGTTCCAGGTGCGCCTGGGTACGACGTTATCTGCAACATTCCATCAAGAACAAGGTGTTCCTCAAGGTTGCATTTTTATCTGTCACATTGTTCATCCTTCGCATTAATTGTCTCCTCACAAATCTTCCTCCTGCGGTTTCGGCTACTGTGTATGTCGATGACTTGCACATCTTCTGCTCGTCATCGAGCATGCGTTTCATTGAAAGGCAGTTGCAGTCTAGTATTAATCAGATTTTTAAAGCGGCAAATAGCAATGGTTTCGTTCTTTTCTCCCGACAAGACAGCGTGTGTTCATTTCTGCCGGAGGCGTGGCCTCCATCCTGACCCCGAGCTGTATTTGGACCGTGCAGCCATTCCAGTTTTGCCGGAGACCAAGTTCCTTGGACTGACCGTCGACCGTGCGCTTACGTTCCGTGTGCACGTTCGGCGGCTCAAGATTTCCTGTCTGCGTGCTCTTTCTATTCTAAAATCCTTTCGAGAGTTTCGTGGGGCGCAGACAGGATCTCTTTGTTTCGCATTTACCACTCCTTAATTCGGTCGAAACTGGATTACGGCTGTATCGTGTATGGCTCGGCTCGTCCTTCCGTTCTCCGGCCTTTGGACGCTGTTCATCATCAGGCACTGCGTCTTTGTACGGGAGCATTTCGAACATCTCCGATTCCCAGCCTTTACGCTGATGCGAACGAACCATCGCTTGAATTACGCCGTCTGCAGCTGTCTGTCCACTTTTACTTAAAACTTCGGTCTCTTCCAGACCATCCTTTGTACGGTGCAGTTTTCCATCCTCAGCATGCTCGTTTATTTGCGAACCGGCCCTCGTGCGTTCCAACCTTCGGTCTTCGTATGGCGGCCGTAGCTCGTGATGCAGGGCTCGACTTGTCGCTTGTTGCAGCGATCAGGGGCTTTGGGGATCCTCCATGGCACCCACTTGGTGTCATGGTTGATACCACCTTTACGTCTTCGACAAATCCTCAACCCCTGCGTCAGTGTACCAGCAGCTCTTCGCTGAGCATCGTGCCCTCAAATCTGAATACACTCCCATTTTCACTGATGGCTCCAAGATGCATGGAGTCGTTGGATCCGCAGCTGTCTGTGTTGATGACGTGTCAGTAGCGCGGATCCCAGCTGGGGCCACGGTGTTTTCGGCGGAGATGCATGCTGTGTATCTTGCACTGCTTCATGTTCAGTCGAGTTCTCATCATAGTGCTATGGTCTATACGGATTCATTAAGTGTCCTGCAGTCTTTGTCATCGCTGGACTATTGTAATCATCCTTTTCTTTTGAACGTACGAGGGCTTCTTCGTTCCTTGCTCGAGGCCGGTGTCCAGATTCATTCGTCTGGATTCCTGGGCATGTTGGAATCTCGGGTAACGAGTGTGCTGATGCGGCCGCTAGATCTGCTTCCTCTTTGGTCGTCACACCTTGCCACTCTTTCATCGTGATTTTCGATTTCTTGTTCGTGATCATATCAAACGAACGTGGCAGGGTCTGTGGGACCAACAGGTTGAAAATAAACTGCATCGTATAAAACCTATTCTCGAAATCTGGAACTCCTCATCTCGTCGGAACCGTAGGGAGGAAGTGGTACTTGCGTCTCCGCATTGGGCATTGTCGTTTCACTCACCGCTTTTTGCTGTGTGGCGACACTGCGCCGATGTGTGAGACGTGCAACTGCCGACTCACCGTCACTCATCTTTTGTGTACCTGTGTTCGTTTTCGTGATGTACGTTTTCATTTCTTTCATTCTCATTTGTTGAACGAGGACGCCGCTACACTGCAGCGGCTCCTCAATGACCACTGCAATCCTGTTGTTGTTTTTTCATTTTTTAAGCAAATTGACTATTTTAAACGTATCTAGATTTTAGCCCTATCATTATACTCATTTTTCAGTTTTACTGAATCAGCTAGATTTTAATATTTGTATCATGTTTTTAGTACTGTTTGTTTCATTATCTTTTTTAGCCCTTTCATCGTTCTCATTCTTCAGTTTTATTTGATCAGCCATATTTTAAGCTTCATCGCACGTTTTTAATACTGTTTGTTTGTCTGTCTGTCTTGTAGTTTTTACCGTATTCATTTCCATCTTTCACTTTTACCGCTTCATCCTGTTTTTAGCCTTGTGTACTTATTTTATTGATTTTGTTCTCTTTTGATGTCTTTTGTTTGGCGCTCTTTGGCCAACCATGGCCCTTGCGCCAATAAAATCAATGAACCAACCAACCCTTTGACAGCTAAATGATTTATGTGCTGTCTGACACACTGTGTGTCCAGTTAGAAAGATGGCATCTCACAGTTGCACATGGGAAATCATGACGTATACCATGATTGGAAGCAAGAAATTTCAGTGTCTCAATATGAAACGGGATTCGGTTTTTCACTTATCATATCAGCGGCTCCTATTCACATAGGAATCGTGGGCAGCCATACAGGGGGCAAGAGGGGGCATTTGCCCTCCCCTGGAAATTGGACCATATCATTTCTGTCTTTGGAAAGTATGGATAACACTTATTCTGATTTCTAATTTCTACTGTAGAACTTCTGGATGCATGTTTATGCAGAAAAAATAGGAAAAACGTTGGAAGTTTACAGTAGAAAGTAATGAAAATTTCCATTGCATGTTGGAGAACAAACAGCATGCAGTATGGGAAAGTATTAATGGTGAAGAAATGAAAAATAAATTATCCTCTGTGGCAGCTACTTACTATGGGACAAAGATCTCTTGAAATTATTCCCAGGAATTTATCTTGGGTATTTTTTCATTCTTGATGACCCATTGAGCAATCGGAGCCAACGCCCTAACACTTTGAAAGCATAATTTCTTCCAAAAACTTTTGGCTTATACACTAGTATATAAGTTCATATGGTAGATTTTCTTAGGTACCGCAAAAAAATAAATAAAAAAAAATTATTGTATATGTTGCAAGAATTGTAGCGAAAGGTTGGTTTGAAATCAACCTTTCCGTACAATTCTTGCAACAAATACAATGTTGTTCTACTCTTATATGGAAATTTGTTCTCAAGTCTTTGCACTATTGAATCAACCCACATTTACCACCTCATATGATTTCTATTCATTCCACAGATGATGAAGGTAGAAGTAACTACTGAAATGTCCTGTTGCTTAATCTGCTTTAATGTAACTCATTGGTATAGGTTTATTTCTAACATTGTATTAGAAAACTTTAATGAACTTCTCCATTATCATTTTGTTACATGGATATCTGTCATTGCTTATTATATTTTTACTTTCTCACAGTATGAATCTCGTTCATCCAAAAGCATGTTGGAGGTAGAGGTGGATGACATGGGTAGAAAGAAACTAGAATGTTTAGGCCAGGGCTTAAATGAAGGGAATTAACTGGCTTCCATAAAAATCTGCCAGAGCAGTTGGCTGAATGTGATGGTGGTATATTGATTATACCAGTCTTCACAGCTTTTTACTAAGTATACATTGGAAGACATTCTGAATTTATTCATGAATTCCATTTTGCAGGTTTGTACTAGTTCAGTAGAAGTACTGCAGAAATTATGCAGTTACTGTTCAGGATTTCGTGTTGTAGCTGTGTAGTAAAATAAATACCCTTTGCAGTATAAACTGATTTCATGAGCTTAGTGTTATGTGCTTGATCAGATTTTACCACTATTGTAACTGTTTTTTGCATATCTGTGTAATGAAGTTGTGCTGAAAACCAAAAAAGCAGAATAGTTTTGAAAAAAAAAGGGTAAAAATTTAATATATTTGTATGTATATTAAATGCTTTCCAGTTTGGTTAACAAATAGCTTCATTCTGTTTTTTGGTTTTCCTGTTGCAGCTTGGTTACCAGTGCAGCTATCCTACTTCTGAAATAAGTGATCAAGCTCAAGGAGATTTTCAGAGTTTGAAGTTGCAGCGCGATAATTTTCTATACCAGTGCAATATACCGTCTTAGTCTTTCTTATCAACTCATTTCACATCCTAGTCTGAAGTTTTTCTATTTATCTCAAGTTAGAAAATTCAAAACAAGTTTTATTTTCTGAGTTTGTTGTTGTTGTGCTATAAAAATATATATATAAAATGTAAATTATGAATAAAATGCAATAAAAACTCATGGTGTCCTGTTGTCTGTTAATTCAATTTAAGTGAATGTAGTTGTGTAAGTATATCATAAAAAGCAACTTTATTTTTTCACCAGTAAATTGTTATTAAAACTTTAGAACAAAAGTTTTCTGAGCAATATTGCTAGTATCTCATCTAGCAGCATACTTCTTGAATTGCATAATTGTTATGATAATTAACACAGCAGTCAGACATCTGAATTGACTGTATTTTTACTATTCTAATGTAATATCAATCACTCAGAAAACTTGAAAATTTCATAACCCTGGAGCGGGAATCGAAACCGCATCACCCGATTACCATTAGAGCGTGTTAACCGTTGCACAGTAATCGAGAGATGCGGGTTCGATTTCCGCTCCAGGGTAATGAAATTTTCAAGTTTTCTGAGTGATTGATATTACATGAGAATGGTAAAAATACAGTCAATTCAGAGATGTCTGATTGCTGTGTTAATTATCATGACATATTTTCCATGTATTATGGAAAGAATATTTCTTCCACACAATATATACATAATAGTTGTGCACACTACTACAAAATTTGCTGAATTGTCCAAAGTAAACTTAATTGCGGCATGAAGTAATTTCAATTCTAAGGCTTAATTCATTTGTTTTTTAAACTTTCATAATAAAAATCAGTCATTCAAAAAAAAAAATTCTGAACCAAGGTTACCTTGATGTAAGAGCTACATATGGATAAAAAGTAATTACTGTTTAGGAAGCATTCCTTCTTGTAATGGGCCCTACCAGTATACAAGCTACACTTCAATATTTTTCAGCTTGTTGGATGCTAACATCTTGTCTCCATCAGTGCACTACTTGTATAGCAGATTCATGCTCAAAATGTTTCCAGCTCAGTCTTTAGGGAAAATATTCACCTGTTTAGATCATCGCAGGAATTAAGGAAGAAATGTTCATGTATACTGGGAAATTCACAGGTACAGTATTTTCAGCATTTAGATTGCAGTACTGAATTTTTTTATTTAATTCATTTTTCACCATGTAACATCCCCTTAAGAAACTTCTGTTACCTGAACTTCAGTTACTCGGAATTTCATTGACCTAGGGGGTGTAATGGTAGCATGTTTGAATGGAATTCGGAGATGCGTGCACAATTCCCGCTCCATTTAGAGGCACCATAGTTTTCAAATTTTCTGAGATGTTGTTACATGGTGAATTGTGACCTAAAAGCAATTCAGTACTGCCATCTTTATTACTGAAAATTAAGTATAGATGATTTTATAAAAACTGGAAATGTTCCATAGAGGAAGTGTGAATGGAAAAAGTGAAAACTGCCACCTCTCTGAAGGATGTAAAACTACTGCATGTCTTAACAGTTCCACATTCAGCTGTCATTTTGTTTCCAGCACACACACAAAAAAAAACTGAACTTTTCAACATCAGCTTTCTAAATAAAGAAGCAGAATAGAATCTTTCTTGAAAATGTGAAATTGACATGCAAGTTTCTAGCAAATGACTGTTAAGTGACTGTGCAGCTTTGTCTCTGGGTTTTCAAGCAAAGATTGAAAATAATTCATTTTTTTTAATGAACATTTTTGCGGACAAAGCAACTTTCATTGGACATGATCAAGTGGGACAACATTGGACTTCATTCTGATATGACTATGTAACAGCAGGGAGCCCCACTCAGTATATATATATATATATCATCATCATCATCGTCAACCATTAACAATCCACTGCTGGACGAAGGTGTCCAAGCCTCTTCCACAACGGTCTGTCGTGTGCCAGTCTCCTCCACGTTACTCCCGCATACTTTCGAATTTCGTCCACCCATCTCCCCTGTGGTCTTCTGGGTCTTTTCCTGTCTCTTGGAATCCAATCTAAAATTTCGGCTGTCCATCGATGGTCTGTCCTTCTGGCAGTATGTCCAGCCCATTGCCATTTCAGGAATTTTACTCTGATCATGATGTCTTTCGCTCTTGTCATTTTTCTGATCCACGAGTACCTCTTCTCATCTCTCCTGGTTACACCAAGCATGCACTTCTCCATATATATCATCATCATCATCATTATCAATCCACTGCTGAACGAAGGTCTCCCCAAGTTTCCTCCACAACGGTCTGTCTTGTGCCAGTCTCCTCCATGTCACTCCTGCATACTTTCGAATTTCATCCACCCATCTCCCATGTGGTCTTCTTCTGGGTCTTTTCCTGTCCCTTGGAATCCAATCTAAAATTCCGGCTGTCCATCGATGGTCTGTCCTTCTGGCAGTATGCCCAGCCCATTGCCATTTCAGGAATTTAACTCTGATCATGATGTCTTCCACTCTTGTCATTTTTCGGATCCACGAGTTCCTCTTCTTATCTCTCCTGGTTACACCAAGCATGCACCTCTCCATGCATCTTTGAGTTGTCTGCAGCCTTTGTATGTCTCTTTTAGTTAAGGTCCACGTCTCTGCACCATACGTAAGCACTGGCAGGATGCATTGATCAAACACTTTTCTTTTAAGACATAATGGCATATTGCTCTTGAAAATTATGCTGTTTCTTCCAAAAGCTCTCCAGGCAAGTTTTGTACGCCGATTAATTTCTTCATCAATGTGACCCTCACTTTTGATATCTGCTGTCCAAGATAAACGTACGTGTCTGTTATCTCCAGCTTTTCTCCATCAATCGATAAATCTTCATTTTGTGTAAAAGCATTGAACATCACTTTTGTCTTCTGAAAGTTCATTTTTAATCCCACTTCTTTACTCTTGTCAGCAAGTTCTTGGATCATACTCTGCATCTCTGATGGGGTAGTTGCAAAAATGACTGTCATCAGCAAAACGAAGGTGGGTTAGATATTCTCCATTAATCTTTATCCCTTTGTTTTCCCAGTTCAGTGATTGAAAGACATTTTCCAATGTGGCGTTATAGAGCTTCGGAGATATGGTGTCATCTTGTCTCGCTCCCTTTCCAATTTTTATGTGTGTTGTATTTTCAAACAGCCTAATCTTTGCACTTGCATTTTCAAAGATGTTATTAATAATATTAATGTATGCATTTTCAACACCACAGGATTTCAGAGCCATTGTAACTGCTGATGGTTTCACCGAATCAAAGGCTTTTTCATAATCGATAAAAGCCATGCACAATGGAAGTTCATATTCCCTCGCTCTCTCAATTAGTTCTCTCAGTACATGGATATGATCTATTGTGCTGTAGCCACTCCTGAATCCAGCTTGTTCTCTCGGTTGAGCTATGTCCAGTGTTACCTTCAAGCGGTGTGAAAGAACTTTAGTGAAGATTTTATAAACCACTGATAGGAGGCTGATAGGTCTGTAGTTCCTGAGATCCTCAATGTCACCTTTTTTATGTAGCAGGATCATTATAGCGTTGTTCCAATCCTCAGGAATCTTCCCTTCATCAAAGAATCGAGTGAAAATTTGGGCGAGTACTGTTTCGATTTCTCCACTTGCTTCTTGTATGAGGTCTACAGTAATTCCATCTTCTCCTGGAGCTTTTCCACGCTTCATGTTCTTGATTACATGTGCAACTTCTGCTATGAGGACTGGAAGAACTCTGGTACTGGTACCTTCCATGATGACTGGAGTACATGCATCATCCCTTTCATATAACTTGGAGTAGAAATCTTTCACTCTTGTCAAAATTTCGCCTCTATTTCTTGTTACAGAACCATCTTCTTTTCTCAGTGCCATAATCTGTTTTCTTCCCTTACTGATATGTGCGTTTGCTGTCTTTAGGCTTTGGTTGTTTTCAATTGCTTTCCTCACTAGTTCACAGTTGAATTTCCTTACGTCTTCAGTGATACTTTTTCATACCGTCTTGCATAGCTCTATGTATTCCACTTTGGAAGTCACATCTTCTTTAGTTGTCCTCATCTCTCTTTTTTTTTTTTTTTTTTTTGCATCAACATTTTGGTTTTTCCTGATAATTTGTTCACATGCAACTTGTTCTTAGACCCAGCTAATTTTGTTGCTGTTTCCATAAGAGCTTTGGTTACTTTTCTGTTAACTTCAGAAATATCCACATCTTCTGATGGTTAGGCCTTCTAAAGCAGAGAATCTCTTCTTCAGTTCCAACTTGAAGGTATTATGGTGTTTTTTAAGGTTGGTTATGTCAATACATTTTGTTTGTCTTGTGAGCTTGCCACATTCGAGTTTAGTGTTGAGGTGCATCTTACATCTCACCAATCTATAGTCACTACCTGTGTTGAACTTGTTTAGCACACTGCAGTCTTCTATGACGAATTTTTTGTTACACATAATAAAATCAATTTCACTTGTCGTCCCATTTGGATGTCTCCATGTCCATTTTCTGTGTGGCTTTTTCTTGAAGAAGGAGTTCAAGATGAAAAACCCTTTTACCTCTGCAAACTCAGAGTATTTCCACGCTGGTTTCTGTTGTCATGACCGAATTTACCTACTGACGTTTCATTCTGTTGCCGTTGCCCTATTTTTGCATTGAAATCTCCCATAATTATCTTCAAGTGCTGCTTACCTTTATTATTTAGATGGCGAATTTCCTCATAAAATTCTTCAATTTCTTCTTCAGGATGACTTGTGGTGGGTGCATAAGTTTGAATAAGCTGAGCCTGGTATCTTCTCGAGAGTTGGATAAAGAGTCTTGCAGCTCTGTCAGAGGAACTTTCAGCTTCTACAACTTTATCTTTCAGTTTCTTGTTTATAATAAATCCAACACCACTAGTTCTGCCAGTATCTGTCCCACGATAGTAGAAGAGATGTCCACTTTTCAGTTCAATGAGATCTTCTCCTTACCTCACTTAGCCCGACAATGTCCCACTCCTTTGTAGTTCCTCATCCAATTCAAGAAGCCTTGAATCAGAAGATAGGGAGCTTCCATTATACTTAGCCAAGGTCAGCATCAGATGGCAGCCTAGTCCGGTCGTCCGGGGATTCTTAGCACCCTCTGCCTTCATGTCACACTGGCTGCTGCCTTGGCCAGGTACATTTCACAGGGATCGCATTCCTCCTAAAATTCCTAAAATTCCTAATATTTTGTGACCCTCCTTAAATTCCTAAAATTATACCTAAAATTTGCTATTCATCCTAAAATTTTCGTAAGCTTATTTATTAAAAACACAACCGTTATTAACGCCAATAAATTTACCATTACGGTAAGGTAAAAAGACCTGTTATTGTAGAAACACAGCCTATATGCTGTGCTGCTGAAGGGAGGGAAAATGACGCCATCGAGATGCACTTGCTTCGGGGTGGGCGCTCCACTTTTGCCTTCAGACAGTTTTCGAGAGTAACAAGAGATCTAAGGGAAAAGGGGAGGGGTCATTTTCACCCCTGGTTTGCGCTTTGCAGACGAACTCCGTGGCACGCAGAAGATCGTACTTTATTTTTGTACATGCCTTGTGGAACCTCCTCTTTCTGCTGATGTTTTGTTATTGTAAACCGCAGGTGGGTGGAAGCAAAGAGGAAACATGTGATCTCCTTCCGTAACCTCCGGTAATGACGATGGGATGGTAGCTGAGTGTTATCGTGACAGGCAGTAGAGCACGTGATCATTGACCTTCGATGCGCAATATATCTCGGCTCCGACTCGCTTTGACTGAACTTGCGTGACATGCGTCTGATAGTTTCTGGTTTTGTGTCTTTTATGGTGTTCTCTGTGCTGTGTGCAGGTTCAGTTCTCTAGTGGTGACCTGCTTTTTTTTTTTTTTTTTTCTATCTTCTGACATCCTCGCAGCCAAATTTCGGAAAGTTGTCTGGTTTTGCAATATTGGAACGTGTTTTTGTACTTCCCTTTCATTTTCTGTTTAGTAATACAAGTGTTTAAGATGCCTAAATCCAAAACGAAATTTCAAGATGCGTGGCTCGCCAAAGAATTGGACGGAGTGAAGTTGAAAGAATGGTGTTCTGCAACTGAAACAATATTTTCTGCTAAGTGTATATTGTGTTCAGAAATTTTCAACATTTCTAATAGTGGCTTTTCACAAGTAAAAGCGCATCATAAAGGAAAAAAACATTTGCAGAAATTTCAAAGTAAATTTCAAAATAAGTCCATCCTGAAAGCCTTTAGAGGACGGGATCTTCAGCCCAAAACAAATATTAGTGAAGTACTGAGTCATGATGTACAGTTGGCTAAAGCCGAAGCATTATGGGCCATGAAAGTTGCTAAGGACAATATGTCTTTTGTTTCATGCACTGAAACAGTTGAACTTTTCAAAGAAATGTTTCCTGATTCTGCTATTGCAGCCAAAATGCAACTTAAAGAAAAAAAGTTGCTTATGTGATATCACATGATATCATATATCAAAATATCATATATCAAAATATTTTGAAGAGGATTTGAAAAAAGACATTGCATCTAGTAGCCCAGGAAAGGTTACTATAGCATTTGATGAAACTACAAATACACAAGTGAAATGGCAGTTGGATGTGTATCTCAGGTACTGGTCTTCAGAAATAAATTCAGTTTCTTGCCGATACCTAACAAGCGTTTTTCTGGGTCATGCAACAGCAGATATTTTGCTAAAAGAAATTCTTGATGTGTTATCATCCTTCAATATTTCGTTGAACAGAATTATTTGTGTATCCATGGACAGCCCAAATGTAAATAAGTGCTTTTTACGCAAATTCAATGAAGTTGTAAAACAAGAAACAGGCCAGAAATCTTTGGAACTAGGTTTTTGCAACCTGCATGTTGTTAGTAATGCATTTAAAAATTTTTTGACAAGCTTAAATATAGATTTTGACGAATTTGCTACTGATATGCATTACTTTTTAAAGAGTAGTGCTGCAAGACGAGAGGATTATAAATCTGTCGAGGATATAACATTGGTCACTGCCAAATTTCTTTTGCGTCATGTCAGCAACAGATGGTTAACCGTTGGTTCTGTAGCCCAGAGGCTCTTGGATCAATGGTTAAATATTACAGAATATTTTTTAAACTTCTTGCCATCTCAAAAAATATTTGAAAAACAACTACGCAATTCGGCAAGGTATAAAAGAATTCACTGTTTCCTGAAAAATGAGCTAACTCCTTGCTATTTAGCATTAATTTCATTTTCACACCAAAATTTTGAAAAGTTTTCATTATGTTATCAGAGTGAAGAACCAAAAATACACCAGTTATATTCTGATTTAAATACTTTAATGAAGAATGTTATGGCTCAGTTTATCCAAGATGATGTTATTGCAGGGAAATTTGGAGAAGACCTAAAGAATGTAGATTTTGAAAACAAAAATTCATGGAAAAAACTAGGGGAGTTAGAAGTTGGTATGAAGACAAAAAATCTCCTCAGGAATGTTCAGGAGACCAGGCAGAAATTATTTCTCTTAGATGTAAGATCATCACTAATTGCAACCACAAAATATTTAAAGTCAAATTTGCCATTCTGCAATCAAAAGCTAAGAGACATAGAAGTTTTAAAGGTAAAAGAACCAAAGAAAGAGTCAACTCAACTTTCAGTCACTGAAGGACTTTCGGAAATAACCAGAATTTCAAGTGTTTTGCATCTTTCTGAGGAACAAATTGATAGAGTAAGAGAAGAGTGGAAACTTTTAAGTTGCGATAAGCCAACTCTAGATGAACTAGTTAAATTTTCAGAGGAAGGGCATATTCCAGTGCGGATTGATCATTACTGGCGTAATATATTTAGTATTAAAGACTCTAGCGAAAAAGAAAAATACTCAAATCTTGCTAAACTCATAAAGTCAATTTTAGTTTTACCTCATGGTAATGCTGATGCAGAAAGGGGATTTTTCGGTTAACACTGCTCTGTTAAGGAAGGACAAGGCTAACTTAAAAGACTCAACTATAACATCATTAAGAATAGTTAAAGGGGCCATTAAACACTATGGATGTGTAAGTAAAGTTCCCATAACAAGAAATTTGTTAAATAGTGTTCGTGATTCACATAAATTTTATAAAGAGTATGTTGATAAGCTGAAGGAAGAAGAATCAAAAAAGGTAAAAGAAAGGAAGCAGAAAGAGAGGGAAAATAAGGAAAAGCAACTAGAGAAAAAAGAAAAGCTGAGTTTGATGACAAAATAAAAGAAAATGATACAGAAATAAATAAGCTTAAAAAAGATAAAGAAGCCTCCCTAGCAGTAATTCAAGAGGGAACAGAAAGAATGAGAAAAGCTGTAGAAAAACAAAATACTGTTGAAATAGCAGTTGTCTCTAACTTGATCATACAAGGTTCAGCTGAAATAAAGAAAACTGAAAGTAAATTAGTTGTGGTGGAAGCAGAAAAAGATAAGCTAATCAGGAAAAGGTTAAAACAATAATATGAAAAAAGTAATTCAGTGAACAATTGTACATAGTTCTTGGTTTTCAATTACCTTTTTAGGATATTATAGTTTAATGTGAAACCTGAAAACTTTACTGTGAAAATCGTGAATTGCTTCTGGTTCAACAGTATATTAATGTCCAAAGTGAAACTTGAATGTGGTAAATATACTTGAATATGATAATAACACGTGAAAAGATAAGAACTGAACATTAGAAGTAAATCATACTTAAACTTTAGACATTAGGCGTTATGCAAAAAATTTGGGTGTGAACTTCGACCATATATACTAATGGACTGCGCATTGGCAATAGCTGCATCAAAGCCGCCATGGCTCAAACATTGGGCACGTCATCATCAGACTCCAAATTTCGTGTACAAATGCTGTTATGATTACTAATTTACGCTGCAGAACTTCAGTGTTTTTGGTGTATTATGTGAATGCACCTCATATATAATGAAAACTCTTCAGGTAAGTTTACTTATGAGCTATATACATGCATGATCGTGTTGTTTACATTTTGTGATTTATAATGTGATGAACATTTGCGAAGAATTTGGAACATGCATTCCATTTTTTTTTTCTTAAGTTACTATATTTTTATATCAATAGCTGCAAGTTTCTGGTTAAGTAATTGAACTTTATTGACTTAGGTATTTAATTCGTTTCTTACCCATGAAAAATCATAGAACTTTCTTTACTATATCGGTCATAGCAACCATAAGCACAGCAGGTGTAACCCATCTTTTTGACTGTTGTCATGTGATTTTATGCTGGAGCCAGAAATTTTGATGTCATGCGCAGTCTATCAGTATATATGGTTGAAGGGTGTGAAGCAAACTCTTTACAATGTATACAAAGTTGTTTTACTAGATGTATACAAATATACATCTAGTTTTTATTGAAATACACTCCTAAAATTTTTCTAAAAATTCCTAAAATTCTTACCTAAAATTTTCCAGAAGTATGCTATGATCCCTGATTTCAGCTGCCGGAGACTGAGGGCCAAGATTTAAGTTGTGGAGTCATTTTGGAGGGGTTTGGCCATAACTCACCACGCTGGCCAAGCGGGTTGGTGAGTGTGGGATAGCATTTCCTCTAATCCCGATGGTATAGTTATACCACTATTGGCGGTCGTCAGAGCCCCTTTAGTGGGAACAGGATGCACCACGAGAAGGCGGGGTTGACATTTGTCAAGGAGAGGCTGTGATGTTACGCATCACCTGACCTTACATCCCCCATATAATACGGAAATTTAATATGTTGTGTGGAATCTGGGACTATATATGAAGGTGGGTTGAAATTCCCAATATGGATTGCAAAGACTTTTGTGAAAGTCATTATTGCCATATATATTATGTAGCTCTTCCTGTGTGTGCACTGAAAATTTCAGGTTTTATATAAGGGCTAGTTCAGTGAAAGGGAGCCAGGCTTCTCTGCTGCTGAATGGTTGTGCCCACTGACCTTCATCTGCCAGGTCAGTAGTCGAGGCACAGTTGTGTGGAGAGGTATTTTGGAATCTAGGCTGCACCACAATGGCCACTCCAGCAGAACAACAACATGAAGTGGTTAGACTTTTTAACAGCTGAACAAGACTTGAAAAACACCATGCCCAAGACAAGACACCTGGGGCATGTAAATTATTGACCTGGGCAGGTAAATAAAAACTCTTGTTTGCTCTGTTCGGGCAATGAAATTTAAAAATAAAATTTGTAATAGAATTTCCTATTACAAGAAAAAGTCATTCGTCGCATATAGTGTTTCATTTCACTGTTAATCACCGGAAGTTGCATTATTGTTTCAAAGTGCCAAGGACAGAAGAATATTACTTCTTTAATTATAGTATATTATGCTCTAGGCCCAGAAATAGGAACTACCATGGGCATATGTAGTTTTGCTCCAAATGTTGTTTATAGTCACAACAGGATGCATGCCTGTAATTAAACAAGCCTGCAGTGTTTGGTGAGAAAGGGTAAAAAATTTAACAAAAGGAACATGACAGTCACTAAATTTCTCAAATACCAGTTCATGCCAATTTCAGCATCGTCATTTTAAAACTTGAGATACATGCTTTTGTGCATTGAACATTTTGAACACAGACCCTTAAAAATGGAAATGCCAAACATGTGAAAAGAATTTACATTTTTTAACTTAAAAAAAAAATAGGGTTCTGGTTTGTTATTGTAAAAGATAAATTTTCCTGGGCATCCAGCTTTTACTAACTAGGCAGGTAAATTATATCTGCACATGCCTGGCCGGGCATGTAACTTTTCAGATAGTTTTCAAGCCCTGAGCTGAAAGTGTTCCAAAACATGACATTTATTACCACATGTCTGCAGTTTATAGTGAGCATTGCATTTCATTGGCCACAGTGAAATGGAAGAAGGACTCGAAAGCTGAAGTGACAACCCGAGAACGAGACAAAGCCATCACCCCAAACACATTAGTATAGGTGGATGCATTGATCAGACAAAATCGGCACCAGAGTATTGATGAGTTGGCCGCAAGTGTGAACTTTAGTCGTGGCTCAGTGCACACCATTATTCATGAACATCTGAATTATCAGTTCCTTTACGCTGATTGGATTCCGAAGGTTCTCAGGACCAGAAAAAGCAGAGACTAGGCACCACATTGGCACATCTGCTGCAGTCTCACCTCGGAGAAAATGAATTTTTGGATTGCATTCTCACCGGAGATGAATCGTGGAGCCACCACTATGAGCATGAAACATGACAACAAAACCTATAGTGGAAGCATCCTCAGTCGCCACCCCCAAAGAAGGCCAAGGAGAACATTTCTGCTGAAAAGCTAATGTTGACATTTTTTTTTTTTTTGTGATAGGCCATTACTGATTGAATATGCTGAACGTGGAAGATGGTCAATGCTGACCACTATTGTGCAGTATTGTCACACCTGCACAGGGAAATTAAGAAGTTCTATGGCATATTGTCAAGGGGTATCATCTTGTACAGGGTTCCAACACAAACTGGAAAATAGGAAAAACCTGGAATTTTAAAGGAATTTCAAAATGGTTCCAAAAATTTTGGAAAGCTCAGAGAAAATTGACCTTGAAATAAATACTTTCTTCCTAGAATTTGGTAGATCTTACTTTCAATTACATACCATAATTTTGGGTAGATAATCTGTGGCGTACATGAATTCAAAATTAAATTTTCGACCCGTGCCACTTATACAACATGGCGGTGCATACGGCTTTGTGTGTGTGTGTGTGTGTGTGTGTGTGTGTGTGTGTGTGTGTGTGTGTGTGTGTAGAGTGAAATTATGTAACAAAAAACATTTTGGCTTGTTCCATTCTTTTTCCCCGTGGGAAGATATCTGAATAGAGAGGGAATGGAGTAACGGATGTTACAGCCACGTGTAATAAATTCCATCCACCCCCTCTTAAGACAAGACATGACAATAATAGGTTATAATATTGAAGTGGGACAGGTAAGAGACAAGCTGAGTGAGAGGTGACTGCAATAAAACTCGGAAAAAGTTTGTGGCGGGGGGACCACAGGGAATCGATCTTGTTAGCAAGGATCGCCCTTGTTTCGTGCTCCGAGCAACTAACTCTCTTTAAACTCGTGACGTCATCAACTTCGCTCCGAGGCTGACGCTCTCGGAGCAAAGAAACAGGATATCCGACTACCATCCAAGATCGATTGTCATTGGTAAATGGCAGCACGTGCAAATTTTGGCATTGACATGAGCGCTCGTTACATTCAGTTCGTCAACTCCCATTTTCTCTAGTGCGTGTAGTTCTACGTTATCATGAAAAGTAAAATGCCGAAACACAGAAATTATACTTCTAGTTTTAAGCTAATGGTAAATAAATATTTTTTCCGAATCCTGGAAAAACATCATAACTTCGACAATTATTTCGGGCTTCACTGAAGCAAACATTATTTCTAGAAACTGCGGTGAAATGCCAAAAGACAGCAAAAGTGATGCAGACGACCCCGAAGTTTTTTAGATGATGAGCTTTCAAAGCTTTTTAATTCGGACCGCGAAGTTTCAGATTTTGATGGATTTGATTGAAAAACTATGTGTACCATATATTTTCAGAAAGTTGTGCGTGTATTTTTTTAATTTTTAGGTATAAATGTTTTATAATTGGTTTAAGTGCCTTATGAATTCTTCGAGTAAATTTTTATAAAATAGGTACTCGAGTAAGTGTTATCCTTAAGATTGAATCTTGTTTAATTGATATTTTTATTTGTTATTTGAAAGATCAGGTGCTATATATTTATGTACGTAATGTTTTTCAAGATTCCGCCATGGTACTACCCCACGTTACTGCGAAGGTGCAGCATATACTGAGGTGCGGCGTTTCTGGCGATTTTTTTTTTTTTTTTTTTTTATCACTGCGGTGTATTATGCCAGTGCGGTTTATTTACCCGAAATTATTTACAGTACATTTTCCCTTTATTCCCTAAAAGAGGTGCAAAATTCAATTTTAAAAATTGCCTGTTAAGTTTTTGTTCAATTTCTGCAGGCAATTGTTGTAACATGGAAGAAAACTCTGACAGGGGAAATCTCCCAAACATATTTTTAAAATAGACCATGAGACAACCGAACAAAATACATACTGCAAGTCGTAACAACATTGAAAAGGAAAAAAAAATTTTTAGTTTTTTTGGAAAAGGCCAGTGTAGGGAAAGATCCGGTTAAATGAGGGAGGGCCAGTTAAGAGAGGTTCCGCTGTATAAGTAGAGAAAAAAATTAAAATCATGTTTAATTTTGTAACACCAAAAACTTATAATTCTAGAAAACTATTTCTTAGAAACTGTCTCCTGAATACATACTTAGGTTATCTCATTGATATAAACAATGGACTCCCAAGGGAAATAAATAGAAGAGTTAAACTTGCCTGGAGTGCTTTGCATAATTGAAAATCATTTTTTAAAACAGTGATGCTCCACTCTGTTTAAAAAGGAAGACATTTAACCAGTGTATACTTCCAGTCATCACATATGGTTGTGAAACCTAGATCTGACAAAAGCACTGACAAATAAACTTGCAGCAACTCGAAAAAAAAATGGAGACTAGGCATCACATTGACAAATAAGAAACAGAACACCTGGATAAAAAGCCAGACTCTTATCACAGACATCATTCTTTACCACAAGCAACTTAAATGGGCTGGGCATCTATCCAGAAGGGTGGATGAGCGGTGGACCACCATACTAATGAACTGAATTCCAAAAGTAGGGAAACAAGGTAGAGGATGCCCTAAAAGGAGGAGGAGCAATGAACTGTCAAAATTTGTGGGGAAAAATTGGTCAACCATAGCCAAGAACAGAGAAAAGTGGAAAGAACTGGAGGAGGCCTTCATCCAGAAGTGGTCTGAGAAGGGCTAAAAAGATGGTTATTTTGCTCTCAAGACATCGTGGAAAAGCGTCACTCTTTCCATCAGCCAATGGCAGGCATGTGACGCAAAAGGAGATGTTGATTTCACACCAAAAAAGAAAATTATGATTACAGAAATTTTTCACGTTTTATTCTATGTTTTTACTTGTGTTCAATGAAATTCACTAGGCATCACATTAATAGATATGAAACAGAACACCTGAATAAGAAGCCAAAAATATCCAACCGTTTTGCATTTCACTATTTACATATATGGCATGGTGTCGCACAGAGACCGTGGTCTCAAAGTAAACAAATTGCCCACAACTGGGCAGCAGAAGGATTCATATAACACTTTAGAAGTACTTCCAAAAAAAAAAAAATCTTGAAATATTTTTTTGCCCAGAGTAGAATTCTTACAGGGGAGTAGGTACCACTAATATGATAAGAACAAAACATAACATAGTTTCAGATTGAGACCATAGAATTTCTTGTTTCCAAACATGAAGGAATACTTCATTGTTTCCTCTGTGGGACTCTGTCTTTGGAGCTGGTCACACAGTGAATTAAACATCACATTAATTATTTAGCTGTTGGAGACACACACACAATCAATCAGCCATCTTTCCTCTCCTGAGTTTTCACAGCAAAAGTGGTATACATGAAATTCTTCTGCAAATTCGTGAAATTCAGCCTTTTTCGTCCTCATTTGAGCTATCCTTAAGGTTGATACACAAATGAAGATATTTTTTGAGGGGGGGTTCGTTTCTCTCATGATGGGATTTAAATAAAGTAAAGATTTTACCCGTGATCATAATTTCTTTTTTTCCAACAATGTTGCCTTTGCCCAGTGTTGTTGTTAAATATGATTTTTATCACATAAATGTTTGCATTTCAGCATGAAATTGAGGGTAAGTAACTATTTCATTTCCAAAAATAGAAGTTAAGGCGGTGCGATGATTTCCTCGTAGTCTTCAGGCGTTCGTTGATTCGAGGAATTCCCCCATTTCCGTTATCATTTGGGGCATTCTTGAGATCAATGCACAACTGAACAGAAATTGTGGGGGGGTTGGTGGTGGTGTGGGATTCGTCTTCCGTTTGTGGACAGAATTTCGTCTTTCGAAACTTTCAAAAACGGAGGTTAGACGGAGTGAAGATTTCTCTCGTATTCATAATTTTGTTCTCTCACGATGTACCTTCTGCCCTGTGTTGTGGTTAAACATCCTTTTATTCCATAAATATTTGCATCTCAGCTTAAAAATAGGGGAAAAGTTTCTGAAAACAAAGGTTGGATGAAGCTAAGATTTCATCCGTAATCACAAATTCCCCCCTCTCCCCGACCTGTGATTCTCTCACTATTCTAAATGTTACTCCCCCCCTCCACATAAATATTTGCATTTAAACTTGATAATGGGGGGAAATTTCTAAAAATTGATGCATGGTGTTAAAAATATTCTTATACTCCAAGTTATCTAAAATAGTGAAAGCTTTGATATCATGCATTCATAATCCTCAGGTTGAGAGTTCTTTCAGTATGATGGATAAAATTATTGTAATCTAAGGATATAAAAAAAAAAAAAAAAAAAAAAGCTACAATGAAGACATGGGAAGGCAGTGTTATCAACAGAAAATAAAATCAAGCAATGAATACTGTGCATCTGCAAAGTCCACAAAAGACAAATATGGCCGGGGAAACTGGTTGAAAAGAAAGCAATACAAGAGGAAACTTCAGGTAATGTTCTGGCAAGTATAACAACAAAACAAAAATACTGTGTTTAAAGCAATGTCTTAAAGCCTATTCCTATTAGTAGTTCTAATTCTGACTATTAGATAGCTCTAATCATTCTACTATTCTCTTTTACGTGCAATATATAAAAAAAAACCTGTACAATACTCTAGAGGACAATGTGCTTACCTTGGCATTCCTTGCTAGCGATACGCGTGTTTTAAAAAAACACGTGTGTGAAATGTGTCTCATCGCTAGCAAGGAATGCCAAGGTAAGCACATTGTCCTCTAGAGTATTGTACAAATCTTAAAGCCATAGTATTTTGTTTTGAATTCAGTAATTAGCACGTCTTTGTAAAAAAAGATCGTGCTTATGTTATCGGTTTGTCCGTCCGTCTGTAGACACCATATCTCTGCAACTATTAGTCCGATTTGAAAAATTCTTTTTGCATTGCAAAGCTTGAAATATGTGAATGATTACCCTTCATTTTGTTTTGTTTTTTACGATTCACAATTTTGCCGCTAGAGGGCGTAACCGCAGATTATATCAAATTCAAAATACATTTTTATTCCATATATTTGCTTCTAAACATCCGACTGAAAAAATTCTTTTATCTTTAGATTCCATTCATGTCTAATAGTATTTTAGGTATAGTTACTTTTTCAAGTTATGCATAGATTTTTTGCTAGGAGGCGTAAAAGTAAATTACATGTTCTCGGATACCTCTTCTTCTAAAACTCCAGTTTGAAAAAAAAATTCTCCAGAGAATACAGCTTGTGATGGAACATCTTTTGCATATAATTTCTAATTTTTGGTAAGGAATACTTTGGCCACCAGGGGGCGTAAGTGTTAATTTTTCCTTTTGATGTATTTGCCATAAAATCTGAGCTTCTAAAATCTCATTCAATGTTAGAACAACTATAGCTTATGCCACAATTATTCATAATTTACTTGCATGCATTACAATAATAATAGGTAGCTTACCTTTTATTGTAAGGCCAGCTCCTTTGGTATACATTAATTTCACTGCACGTTTGGTTCTTTTTGTAGTCCATAGTTAGTTCCTGCCCTCGGCGCGGTGGTCCCACTCCGTCTTCATTTCATTCAATGCCAGACGAGTGATTAAGTCTTTGAAGTGTTTTGCAGTAATGACATTTGACCCTAAGAACTATCTGTTTCCCCTAAAACCACTTTTACTGACATGTAAACTCAAACCCAAGGTGGTAAAATGACTTTTCAACATCAAAAGTCATATGCATCATCTGGGAGTGAAATGAATACCAAAGGAGCTGGCCTTACGGCAAAAGGTAAGCTACCTATTATTATTCTAAAATTTCGATTGAAAAAATTCTTTCGTAGACCGATGCCATTCATGTCGACAAACCTTTTTGGAATATTTTCTTCTTAAAATATTGCATGGTTTCTCCACCAGGGTGTGTAGATATATATCTTATTTTTGTCAATATCTCTGCTTCTAATAATATGATTTGAAAAATTCTTTCTTTATTGGATAGTTTCCAGTGTGACATGTTTTCAAAATAATTTCAAAATTTTCAAATAATTCATAGAATTTCCACTAGGAGTGTAAAGGTAAATTGCGTTTCCCCCGATATCTCTGCTTCTGAAACTCCGATTTGAAAAATTCTTTCTGCACTGGATACAGATCCTGATGGGAAATCCTTTGCATATAATTTCTAATTTTGGTAAGAAATCGTGTGGCCACCAGGGGGCATAAGACATAATTTCTGCTTCTGGTGCATTTGCTGTAAAACTTGAGTTTCTAAAATCTCGATTGAAAAAAATTTGTTTGTGGACCGATGCCACTCACGTCGATAAACCTTTATGGAATATTGTCTTCTTAAAATATTACATGGTTTCTATGCCAGTTGCGTAGATGTATACCTTTTTTTGTCAATATCTCTACTTCTAAGATTCCGAATTGAAAAATTCCTTCTTTGTTGGATTCTCTTTTCGATGCAAAATGTTTTTCATATAAATTCAAAATTTTCAAGTAAATCATAGACTTTCCGCTAGGGGGTGCAAAGATAAATTGCATTTTCTGTGTTATTTCTGCTTCTAAAACTCTGATTTGAAATTCTTTCTGTATTGCATACAGCTCTTGGTGGAAAATGTTCTTCATATAATTTCTAATATTTGGTAAAGAATGGTTTGGTCACCAGGGAGCATAAGTGTTATTCTGCTTTTGATGTATTTGCAACAAAGTCTGAGCTCCTGAAAACTCGACTAAACATTTTTTTCTTGGATCGATACTGCTCACGTTGAAAAACCTTTTGAGAATACTTTCTTCCTAAAATAATGCATGGTTTTCCTGCCAAGGGGTGTAGATGCATATGTTATATTTGTCCATATCTCTGCTTCGAAGAGTCCGATTTGAAAAATTCTTTCTTTGCTGAAGAGCGTTTCCGCTGCGAAATGTTACTCATATAAATTAAAAATTTCTTAACGTACAAGTCTGCAAGTAGAAGGTGTAAGCTCACAATTCTGTTTACAGCAATATCTGTGGTATTAAAAACCCGATTGAAACGCTTCTTTCTTCCATACGATGTTATTGTTTTACATACCAGTTCCATTGACTTTGAATAGCTTTGATAAATTTAATTTGTGTCAGAATGGACTCAAAAGACGTGCTCCTTACACCTGAAAATTCGTTGTCATCTTTTTTTTTTTTTTTTTTTTTTTTTTTATATTGTGAATACAGTGATGTGTTCCAGTTTAATTATTATGTAAATAAATTACAGTGAAAGATTCCATCTCGTGCTGTGTTACATTCACAGTTTTGCGTTGCACGTTCTGATTTTTCATCCGAATAAAAAGTTCAGCTTTTTTGTTTCTTGGTCGGCCTCATGTATGGAATAGATGTGCATGGTTTTTGGTTTTCGACCTTTCACTGACACAGCTAGCAGAAGCCATCAGCGTGGTTAGATGGAAGAACAAAGACACAATGCTTTATGAAAGTTGGTAACTTGAAAAATGCTAAATGTCTTGGTGTGTGCTCAAAATGGTTATTTTTCAAACATACACATTATATGCTTCTGTTCAACATATCAATAAACAGAAGCATATAATGTGTATGTTTGAAAAATCGCCTTTTGAGCAGACACCAAGACATTTAGCTTATAAACCATGTAAACATATTATACAATATATATGTTTATATTGATTATCACTCTTTAAAAAATGCTGTTGTCGGCCTTGTTACTTCTTGGGTAAAAAAATTGTGGGGCACAATTTCACCAGAAGTGGTTAATAAGATCTATCAGAAAATGCTGCATAAGTAATGCCATGGATGTTACAGAAATTATTTGGAGACTCAGATAGTGAATCGAACTTAGAAGGTTTTTACAGAAGATAATCTCTGAAATTTGCGTAATTCATTTCAATAAAATGTTTTCCAAAATCTGAAAATTTAAGCTCTGCTTATATACAGGTAATTTTTTTTTTAAGCTGTTGTAGTAAAGGTTGGCATATACATGAGTATACTGTAGAACGTCATTATACATTTTTCTCATTTATACATAAAATGTTGCTGATCCAAATTTTTTTAATTATTCTTAATTTTAAAACTTTCCCTGTTTTGTTCATGTTCTTTTTTTCTTCAATTATATGTCAATTTCACTTGGCCCCTTAAAAAAATGTTTAAACGAGGTCCCACTGTATATGGTACTTCTAAATCCTCCTTCTGCATAGGCAACAAATACATTTTGTTTAAAAGAAGCTGTTTTGCCCACTTCTAAGAAAAAAATCGGCCATATTAAAACCACAGACCAGTAGTTTTTATCATGGGAATATAGAGGACAAAAAGTATCCTATTTTTTGTCCTCTTTGAGGAAAAAATTGCTGATTTTACCCCATTGAATATTCCTTGTTTTAACTGTCTTAAAGACTGAAATCACTGTTATTTTGAGGTCAATGTAATGAACCCTGCGAACTTCAGGACTGGGAATCACAAAACTGTCAGGTATTCAGGAGTGTCTGTTAAGGAGGTTTTACTGTAACAGGAAGGTTAAGCATCCCCCTTTTTTGTTTTTAACTTGTATTTTAAAAGAAAATGTAAACAAACTGCAGAACACAGGGTAGAATACATTCAACACAATAGCTGTAATGTATGAAAAGTCCATTTATTGGTGTAAATATATATAAAAATACAAATGCAAGCTTTCACCACCAGATGGCTTCATCAGGTAGTAGCTCAGTCTGAAGAAAATTGGTTTTGAATTTTTAATTAGAATTTTTCATTTACTTCAGACTGAACTACTGCCTGACAAAGCCATCCATCTGGTGCTGAAAGCTTACATTTTTTATATGTATTTACACCAATAAATGGACTTTTCATGCATTACAGAACATATCTGCTTGTAATATCGCATAATCTATTCATCTGCCTTCTTAAAAATCTCTGCATTTGTAAGTTGGATGCACACAATTCTTTTTTCCTCCCAGATGATGCACAATTTTTTCCAGTAGAAGGCTTTCCCAGTCAGTGACATAGACATTTTTATGTGCAGTATAAACATGTACACTTCTAAAACTTTTTTCTTTCTTGTGATAGCTTAAAATATGTGCAAAGTTTTTCATGCAATTTTAGAAATGTACAATTCACAGTTTTACTGTTAGGCAGGTGTGTATTTCTGCTTGGTGATGCAACTATGTATTTGTACTTGGCATTGTACTCCTACTTTTTAAAAGTCCAGTTTAATTCTGCTTGGTGATGCAACTATGTATTTGTACTTAGCATTGTACTCCTACTTTTTTAAAGTCCAGTTTAATTTTAGTCAATAACTGTTACTTCAAACAAAATGTTCCATGCATTTCTGAATGTTCCAAATTTTCTCACTAGGTGGTGCTTACATTTATCTTTATTTCTGCAATATCTTGATTTGTAACCATCAGGCTAATAAATAAAATTACAGTATCCTTAGTTATCTTTAGCCATTATCAATGCAATCCTTATGCAGTCTAATTCTGGGGCCTGTACACTGATGTACTTTTATGATTTCCAAGACTCAGATTATTACTAGTGTGGTCTATGGTGAACCTACCGTTCTTGAGAAGGCTGATCCAACACTGAATTGGTTTAGCCATGTTGAAAGAATGACTGGTGAGATGCTAACTAAGAGAATTTATTCAGCCCTGGTGGTGCAGTGGTCTAAGTACTGTCTTCTGACCATTCATCAGAGAGGGTCCGGATTTGAATCCTGGTAAGGCACGGATGTTGTGTGTGCCTTATAGCACTGGCTCTCTCCCTTACCTGGAACCACTGGCCCTAAATTAGGAATGGGCGACTGTTTTCTAGCCCATCGAGTTACTCACAGTGTTCATTAAACCCCAAACAAAAAAATAAATAAATAAAATAAAATAAAAAGCCCTGGTAGCAGGAAAGGAGGGTAAAGGAAGTCCGACGAAATCATGGAGAATCAGATTTAGGAATACCCACATGAGAAAAAAAAATGAGTATGAAGTGGAAAAGGACTTGTGTGAAATGTGATGGATGTCAGTGAAACTTGAGTTGTGTGCACAGACAACTCTAGTTTCACTGACATGTAAATGGATACATCACTCGCAAGTAAATTCTACCACAATCAGTTTTAAACTTTTATTTGGCAAATGAGCTTTCTTTGAGGACGAGGAGCTTAGTTCTGAATCTAAGAGAACAGTGTAGTGATGTGTATGTATGTACTATTTTTCCATGAAGAAAGGAGTTGGGAGGGCATTGTAGTATATCCGTTTTATTTTTCAGATTTTGTACATTTCATCAGTAAACATCCCTGAGTGAGGTGGCGATCAAAAATTGGTGTTGTATTAAAACAAATTTAATGAATATATCATTGGAAAAAAAAATGTGAAAAGCTGAATCAACTAAGCTTGACAAAACCTTTGTAAGTGAAAATGTCATAAACATTGTATCAATGATAATTCTAAATTAGGAACTTCATAAATAATTTCTTTGGCATAGTATTCATCTAAAGGCTGATCAGAATATTTTGCAAAAAAAAATACCCTCAATGCACAAAACATTAGAGATCCCTACCTAATAGTGTGTTGGTCCTCCTCTAGCATGAATAATGATCTGTACACACTGCAGCATAGACTCCACCAAATGCTGGAGGATTTCAGGAGGTAATGCCAACCATGCCTGTTGCAGCATTGTCCATAACGAGACACCTGTCTAGGATCCATGAACCTGATAATGTTCTGCTGCACGGCATCTCAGAGAGCTTCCACAGGGTGGTTCCAAACTCATATGAGTGTTCCTTGCAAGCCTGGGAGGTTGTGGCCCAGTGGAGGCACGCATTATCCTGCCAAAATAGACCTTTGGCCACGAAAGCATGTAGGTGATGCTGGTAACGTGCAGTGGGTAAGGACCTCTCCCAACACACAAAGGGACTGAATGTGTCCCATGGAAAAGCTCCCCAAACCATCAGAGTCACCACCTCCTTGAACATAGCCAACGTGATACGATGGGGCCAGGGCCTCGTGCTGTCGATGCCACACCCGCACCGTCCCGTCAGCTTGGTACAGCTGAAAGCAGAATCTGACCACACGACACTCCACACTGCAAAAGTTCAGTTTTGATGATGTTCCCAGCATCAATCGAGGTGCGATGCCAGATTACGAGCAGTCAACAGTAGCACATGGGTTGAATATCGGGTTTTCAAGCCCAAGGTATGCTGTGTTCGCTGAACTGTTCGCTCACTGATGCTGCTTGGGCCTCCAACATTTAACCTGCATGGGATTTGCCCTGCCGTTGCCAAGCAGTCAGTCTGTATGAGCTTGGATGGTCTATGTTGACTCCTTTCTTCAGTGGCATGTGGTTTGCCAACCCTTGCTCTCTGGGCACTGTTAATCCGTCGATGGTATACTGGCGGTACGCCCTTCATACAGTTGTCCTCAGGATCCCTAGGTTTCTTACCACTTGGGTGATAGAAATCCCATCTGTGTTGTGCTGACAATGCATCTACAAAGTCACACAGATCACCAAGTTGACCCATGTTCATCAATTACAATACACTGTTAGGAATCTGTGCTGTCCGCATGTTTATCGCCTGCGTTCGGTTTGGGTCCGTTTCACTCTGAGGGGGATACTCATATCAACTGCCCATCACTCCTATCTCTAATGTTTTGTCTACTGAGTGTATATTTTACTCAAATGGAAAGGTATTATCTTTCAAAATAAGCTTTCAGTGCTCTTAATGTGGTGCTGTTTCTAACTGTGGAATAGGGGATCTTCATTTATTCCTTCCGGCAGACAGTTTTCATTGCATTACTAGAACCAATAAAAAAAAATATATCACAGACTTCTCTCAAGCCAACAGACACAGGTCTAATGGCTGCAAGTTGCTCATTATTTCATCAAGTTCTGTGTGTATCAACTGCGCACTTTGTTCACTAATAAATTTCTTTCAAAATTTTAATACATGTTGCATCATTGGGTGCTCTGACACATTGTTAATTTCAGCTAGCAGCAAACTGTTTTTAATTTCAGTGAGTAGCAAACTAGTATTCCTATAAAAACTGTTTATGAACAGTTGGAACAATGAACTGAGCTGTAACACCACCTATTTGTAAAAGATGTGTATCTGGCTTTGATGATTTGGGATCAGCTCTTTTCTTCTTACCAGTAGGGAATCTTGCACTGCATGCATTTACATTTGGTAAATGCAAGAATTATCCTGAAAATCCTGCAGAGTTAATACATATTGTAGATAGAAAAGCAAGACTTCCTCCAATGAGCGTCTTTTATACAGGGTGATTCAGCTAAGCATGTATAAACTTCTGGGAGGGGTAGGTTGCACAAAGACAAATCGGAATCACATAGCAATGCACAGTCGGATAAAAAACATCTTCGTGTGCTAGTGTACAGAGAGGATGAGAAATGAAAGAGCAGTGCGTAAGAGAACAAAATGCTTTTTATTACTCACAAGACATTTGCAAAATGCAGAAGGTGTTCAAAGTTGCGACCATAAGCTGTAACACGCTTGATATCATCGTTGCATGGAATCGTGTACATTTTGGAAAATTCATGGCGTGTCTTGGACTTCCGAAGCAGTTACAGAGATGCGTGCCACAAGGTCCTCATCACTTTCAGCGGGGGTGTTGTACACCAGTCCTTTGATGTAACTCCAGAAGAAGTAATCAAGGCATGTTAAGTCCAGCAATCTTGCAGGCCAATGAACGGGACCACCACACCCGATCCACCGATGTCCAAATGTCATGTTTAAGTGGTGACAAACGTCACTGCTGAAATGGGCAGGGGCCCCATTGTGTTGGAACCACATTGCACGGCGCAGTGACTGAGGGACCTGTTGTTCGTTCAATAGCTCTGGCAAGACGTCCTCCAGAAATATCCGGTAACTCCTTCCGTCCAGACGAGGAGGCATGAGGTATGGGCCAATTAAGTGGTCCCCAACAATGCCGCCCCAAGCATTAACAGCAAAACGGTTTTGTGATGCACATGGTTGTACAGCATGGGGGTTCTCTACCACCCATACACGCACGTTATGTGCATTGAAGCAACTTTCCAGTGTAAAGCACGCTTCATCTGTGAACAGCACAGAAGCAGGAAATTAGGGTTCTGCCGAACTCTTCTGCAGGTACCATTGCACAAATGCAATGCACTGACAGTAATCCTCAGAGCTTAGTGTCTGAACGCACTGCACATGATATTAATGCAATTGGTCTTCGTGCAGAACCCTCCATACGGTGGGTTGGGACAATCGCTCGTGTGCTGGCACTTGGAGTGTCTGCTGCATGATTTAACACATTCTCTTCGATGGCAGGAATGCGTACCCATCATTCCCGACACCTGACAGGCCCCTGGAAAAAAACAATGTCGCATAACCTCTGATGCAGTCGTGCAAACACTTGGTGGTTTGGCACTTGTCTCATCGGGTATTGTTCCTCATAGAGTCGCATGTCGGCTCGTCTGTTGCAGTCCACAGCTCCGTATACAAGGTGCATATCAGCCATTTCCGTGTTCGTGAACTCAGCCATCTTACTACCTCTGCGGGCGGTTTACAAATGACGGTATCCTAAAAGAACGTATGAGCAGTCTCGCGACCGAACAACGCCATCTACCATATGAAGATGGCATTTCCGACCCTGCATTGCTATGTGATTCCGATTTGTCTTTGTGCAACCTACCCCTCCCAGAAGTTTGTACACACTTAGCTGAATCACCCTGTATACAAGACACCTGTATGGAGTCTTGTGGATCTTTGTAAGGGAGATGAAAGTCCTTGTGTAGCATCAGGAAGTAAACTACATACAAGTTGCAATATCATACAATAGTGAAAAACATATCCAAGCCACATCATAGGCAAAAAAGTTGTTTTTGACATGCTAAAAATAAGGCTATAAGTATCACTACAGCCAGTGCTGTAACTAGCTTTTCATGTGGCCTGTGCAAGGTTTTAATTTTAGGCCCCTTAATTTTTTGTGGGAGAGAATAATGTTTAAAACATATTATATAACAATTGTTTATCATTGTTGTGTACACAAGAAATATACAAGATCATTCACATGTGTTTATAAATAAAAATAACTATTTTAATTGCACTTTTCTGGCTTTCATTTCAACAAATTCATTACATTACATCATCATAATTTATATCTTTAATGATATTATATTCTGTCGAAATTATGAAAAGATTAGATCATTGTTCTTGTCCTATAGTCGATCTTATACAATTCTTAATTTTGATTTGGCAAAAATTCTCTCACATGAAACAGTAGAAACGGGAAGAGTAAGAACTATATAGAAAACAACATTGATATTCAGAATCACTCAATTAATCCAAAACCTATAAAGTATCAAGCGGAGTTGCAGATTTAGTGTTTTGTATTAGTGTCAAGGCTTGAAACTTAAAGCTTTTCATTTCACGTGTGAGCTTGTACACATTTAAATCTGTGCTATACTTAATAGTGAGATCTGCAGCTGATTTTTTTACGCTTCCCAATTTCCAATCTCGCTCCTGTACCCTGACCTTTGACCCCATTTGGATGATATTTAACAGAACCGGTTCAGTACATCTCTGGAACAACATAAAGTTTTGTTGCAAACGAAGCATTTTTATGTAAGTTATGATGCATAAGGGCGATGGAATGGATCCCTTCCTATGTCCTGACCTTTGACCCCATTTCGTCCATTTTCAATAAGGTTCCTTCCCAGGTTGTCCCCTCCCAATTTCCAACCGTAGGTTGAAGAAGCGTATATGATTCAGCTTTATCTGTCGGGCTGTTTGCACGATAACTAGCATATAAATGGTTCGATTTCAATGAAATTTTAGTATGTGGGAAGGAACCTTAATGAAAATGGATGAAATGGGGTCAAAGGTCAGGACATAGGGATCCGTTCCATCGCCCTTATGCGACATAACTTACATAAAAATGCTTCGATTGCAACAAAACTTCATCGTGTTGTTCCGGAGATGTACTGAACCGGTTCTGTTTAAAATCATCAAAATGGGGTCAAAGGTCAGAGCCCAGGAGCGAGATTTATTCCACAGCCATTATCTTCATAACTTGAGTAATGATTTCTGGCATGTTGGAAAGTGTATCATAATCAATGCATTGCATGATTTTACTAACTTGTTGCAAATCAGCAATGCTTATCAATTCTAAAGATGACCACTAGAGAACGCGAAAATCGTCACAGACAGTTGTGAGTAGCTTATAATGCCAATCTGTTATGAGACAATAGTGTCAAATGCTGCAAATTTGCATTTTAAATAATTTTATGGATGTCGTGCAACTTCCTTGTTCCGGTACTTCATCAGTTTCCATTTTTCTACCTCTTCCATTTATTAGGAAATCCAATCTCTGTATTGTCTCAGTGATATCTTTTGCTTCCAGGAAATTTTTTTCGAAACCTGTGTCTCATAGTCTTTGTAAAGTACCATTGGTCCATCAATTAATGTTGTTGCATGGTCTGTTGATACATCTTTTTATTGTAATACTTTATTTGTGCATTCAATGCATTGTGGAATTTTATTCCACGCAGAAACAGTACATATAAATCTATAATTCATTTGTAACAGCAAACTTTTTACATTTGATGCAGCTTCCAGATTTGATAAATCACTTGCAATTGTTGCCAATGCTTTCATTACTTTGGATAATTGTAAACATAATGACTTTATTGCATAGGCCTTTGATGACCTCCTTGTATTACAAAACTTTTAAGTTACTATTTTAAAGACTTCAGCACCGATGGGTTCACCTCTATCTTCAGTCCTTGTGGAAGCAGTACTTAGACCGCTAGATAATCTCATCTTTCTAAATTGTATCAAGAAACCCCAAGTGTGGATCCACTACGCTGACGACATATTCTTCATATGGAAACGCAGAGTAGACGAATTAAATGATTTCATGCACAAGATAAACAAACTACACAATACGATAAAGTTCACCATGGGGCTTAAAGTGGATAGGGCGTTGAATTATCTTGACATTGCGCTCAGAAGAAATAGAACATCCAGCTTCGATTTTGACGTTTATCATAAACCGACTGCAGTACTGAATCTTGTCCCTCCTGATTTGTACTGCCCAAAAGATTACAAACTTTCTGCATTTAGAGCATTGTTCTGTAGAGCACATAATGTATGCAAACCTGACTACCTAAATAATAAGGAAATTGATAATATTTATAGCAAATGTCTAAAGGCTGCATATAAGAAAGATGACATAGACAGAATACACAGAACTGTAAGAAATCGTGTAATGTCATCAAAAATGAAATCACCTAGTAAGACGATGAAATATGCAGGATCCATCGCATATGTCCCAGGCTTTACATATTGGTTAAAGAATTTATTACGTAAATACAACATATTGATAGCAATGAAGTCCTCGACCTTGTTATCATATATAATATCAAGTTGCAAGGAGAGACAGTGTGAGAAAGAAAAGGCAGGTGTGTACGCTATACTGTTGGTATATCCTGACAACATGGAAAAGATATATGTCAGAATGACAGAGCGATCTTTAGACACTAGATGTAAAGAGCCTGTGCAAAGTGTCAACTGGGACATGCAGAATACAGCCCTCGCCAGAGAAATCATGCATTCATTGGCCGCTTTTCCATGAAATAGTATTAGAAGAATTGCCCCAAATGCCAACTTTAAGAAGAGACTGGCATCAGGGAAACAGTTGAAATCCTACCCAGCAAACTAGCATGCAATGATATAGTTTCTACTGAACTACCAAAGGTTTGGCATGCGTTATTAAAAGATGGAAACACTTCGCAATGTACCATATAATTGCGTAATAAAAAAATTTGTAATATGCTCCTATGTCGACTACATTATTTTTAAAAATCATCTTTGTTCCTTACGTGTTCCAATTCCCTGCATTTTTATGTCTACGATTGCCTTGAAAAAAGTGGCAGGAAGGAAAGGCAGAGTAAGGCCAAGGAAGTCATGGAAGGATCAGATTCAGGAGTGCCTGCAAGAGAAAAAGATCATGAGTATGAAGTATAGAAGATCTTGTGTGCGTCGTGTGATGGATGTCAAAATTGCTGTAAATGGAGGAGTTTGATACAGCAACAGTAAGTAAATAATCAAAATAGTATAACTATACTGAAAATCCGAAATTTCTTGGCATAGAATACAAATAAATATTTCCAAGCTTTCGCACACTCCAGTTAGCTATCTACCTTCCTTGAGAAAGTCATCTGGTTGATGTGCAAAAGCTTGGAAAGATTTATTTGTATTCTACGCCAAGAAATTTCAGATTTTCAGTATAGTTATACTATATTTTGAGTATAATTTGGTGTACAGTACCTACTTATTGAAGTAAATAATCAGTTAAAAATTATCTGGTAGTTTGTTTTTTCTTTGAGGAGCGAACCTCTGAATCCCAGAGTGATATGTATATGGAGTGCAAAAGCTCGGTGAATCTTTGTGCTTACTACACCACAAAAATAAAGGGATTTAATATGCTGTGTGCATCTCTTGAGTATTCACAATGTGGTGCATTTATAATAACATTACCTTATTTACTGTTCTGGCATGTTCTGTACATTTGGAACCATGGCCACCAGCTTGTGCAAATTATTGGGGCCATCCCCAACCAGTGGCACAGTGAAGCGCTGAATTCTGATTTTTTGTTCGAGAGGGTTTGGTTTTGAATATTGGTGAGGCGTGGATGTTGTATTTGTCTTACGGCACTGGCTCTCTCCCTTCCCTGGAGCCAGTGGCCCTCAATTAGGGATGAGTGACTGCTTATAGCCTGTCGAGTTGCTCACAGTGGTCGTTAAGCCCCCAAACAAAAAACAAAATCCCCAACCCTGTTTAATTCTTTCCCCATATGAAGTGAGAAGTGGACTGTAATTTAAGAACAGAAATGTAAAAAGTGATTTTTTCATTAATGTAAATTATTATTTCTAATTGTTTTGCACTTTTATAAAACTAAGTTTTTGCATTTTATACTGAAAATATGAAGTTGTCAGTAACAAAAAAATTAAGTCTGTTATGAAAAAAAATAAAAATCTAATTTTTTTTTTCAAATTTACCCCTTTTACTCTTCATGAAGGCAATTTTGTTTTTATTTTCATTTTAATGCAAATATTTCCTGATGTATTTCCACTCTGAAGTTGCTTTTTATTTTATCTAGATTTGGGGAGGTAGTAAAAGTTGGATGAGATTTCAAGAGTAGTAGAATTAGGGTGGCTTTGCTACATTGATCTTGTTTATGACTTAAGCCTCCTACATTTGGAGAAAAATCTTTCAGCAGTGCTAGCTAATACCAAGTTGGCCAGCAAGCCTGGATATAGTATCTATGTATACCAACATTAACCTGGACCTCCTGCTGGAATTCATTGCGGATGACCTGACGGAAAAATAGTCTTCCATAATCACAATAGAGAAATACTACTTGGCATATATGAACTGCTCCTGTTTTCTTTCAAGAATAATTTCTTGCAGTTTGGAAAGAAATATTACAGGCAAACTTCAGAACTTGCAATGGGTTCTCCACTAGCACCTCTGCTTGCAAATTATTATGTAAATAAACTAGAGGCAAAATCCTTATACAACCTTCAATATTTGCTCTCTATGTAAGATACATGGATGATGTCCTATTTATAATAGATACTGAGGACCAATCTCTACCCTCTCAGATTCTAGCAGAATTTAACTCGCTAGAAAATACCTTGCAGTACACCCTGGAACTGGAAAAAGACCATAGCATTAATTTCCTTGATTTAAGCTTGACCTCAAGAGAGGGAAAAATATTCACTCAGCTTTTTAGAAAACCCACTAACACAGGGAAGATGTTAGACTTCTACTCATTCTACCCTGATTATATTAAATCGAATACGGCGAGACAATTTTTGGAAAAAATTGAAGTCCTGGTCTCTTCAGATGCTCAAAAAGATCGTCACAGAGAAGAATTAAAAGAAATATTGGCAAAAAAACATACCCCTCCCCTTATGTTGAGAAATGATTTAGACAAGTGCCAAAAAAGAAGCAGGAAATAAACAACTTCAAATTCACCAGCAAAATTACGTACCACAAGGGACTTTTCGAGAAACAAGAGGATCGGAGCAAAATATAATATCAGGCTTGCTCCAGATCCAAGTAACAAATAAAGAAATTCCTGCCAGCTTTAAAGCAGAAAGAAGTGGACATCTAA
The DNA here is from genome assembly GCA_039090855.1 of Macrothele yani. Lineage (NCBI taxonomy): Eukaryota > Metazoa > Arthropoda > Arachnida > Araneae > Macrothelidae > Macrothele > Macrothele yani. The sequence goes on from CM077004.1 coordinate 51,270,380, forward strand.
TTGCAAGAAGGAGTAATATATTGCATCGACTGTAAGTGCAGACTCAGCTATATAGGAGAAACAGGGAGGAGTATTAAAGTCCGAATGAAAGAACACGAAGCAGCTATTAGGAACATTAGTAACAAAACAGGGCTAGACAGACATATACAAGCAAGTGGACACTCCATAAATTAGGACTCAGTAAGAATAATCGCCCACCAGTCAAACTTAGTAAAGAGGAAACTAGAAGAAGGGATCGAAATAGCAAGAAGAAGTACCACAATTAACGATAATTGCGGTTGGACTCTTCCAACTGAGTGGTAGCAACTACTCCAGTGACGTAGTCCTGATGACAAACTAGGATTTAGTTCGAAAATTTGACCACCAACTTTTTTGAATAATAACCTCTATAAGACCCGTAAAAAGTTAATTCCACAGTAAAACATTTCATTGTTTGTGTGAGCCTGTACTTTGTGTAAATGCCTCTTTTCTTTTTCAATTCTTTATATCTACCATTATATCTTCATGCAAGATTAGTCCTTTGAGATCAGTGTCATCATTAAATGTAACCATTTTTTCAGTGTCTTTGGTTGCATCAGAAATGAAAACAGTTCAGCCTTAATGAGAAAAGCAGAAATTTTAGATTAAAATTTCCGTGGTAAACATTGAATTGAAGTATCAATAATTTCAAAGAAAACACATCAGTATTTCTTTTAAACTACTGAAATGATGAAGATACTGATCATTACTGCCTTCATCAATGCATTTTGGAATGTATCATGTACAAGGTAACTGCAGTTTTGGCCTGTTTAGATTCTTTATTAGATATTCCTCACATTGGTGAGTTTGGCTACCCCACTAAAAAATATTGGAGGATCTGAAACAGTCAGGTTCCCTAAAGTCAATGCCTATGTTTAGAACTTCATGATCTCACACTTCTTGCAATTAGCTACCTGTGTCTTCTGCACTTAGTCAGAGAAACATGATCATAGCATATACCCCCTCTCAAGACATAAAGCAAGTTGAACATAAAAGTACTTTGTATGTTGTTTGGGCAACAGTCCAGTTGCACCAAATTTCTGTTTATTGTGCGAGTCGAATATCAAAGCAAAGAGCCTTTACTGGACATATAAAAAGAATTGGCCAGGAAGAAGTAGGCTTGCACCAGGAACAAGTAATGTTGTATGAGAGGGTTTGGTTGATGTGGCTTCCTCTACATGTAAATCTTGGTTTAATGAAACAATCTCTTAAAAGATTTACTGTGAGATGGAGGTGGCTTTAGGATTTTGTGTGAAAAAAGTGTCCAGGATTGTCAGAGGGCATATTTGTCCAATCATACATAAGGTTCTGGGTGTGAATTTTGAAAATTCACTGTTTGGCATTGAACAGAAGTGTGGATTACGTTCAAAGATGTAATAAAGTTTTTAGATAAGTACAAGGACCCAAACTATTAAAAAAAAAAAAAAAAATTGTAAATACCATGTCGAAGTTCAAGGTACAAGGATGTAATTATGAGCTTCAAACTGCATTTCATAGCTGCTCATTTGGACTATTTTCTGAAAATGTACGAGCCCATCTCATGAGGTGTATTTCTCAATACAGTTCTCATTATCTTAAAACTCTGTGTACATTCTTTACATGTGAGTAGTTTAGTTTCACATCGATGCTTGTACTAAAAAATGTAGTTATCTGAATCCTGCAGTAAAAATACTAATAACAAAAGGTTCCTGTAGCCATTTTTAGTTCAAGAGACTATTTTTCTTGGCATTTTTCTTCAGATTTTAATGTTATAAATATAGTGAAAATCAAGACATTTGAAAATTTGTATACTAAATAGTAATAAATATTTTTAGTGAAAAGTTTTTAATAATAGAACTAATAGTCTGTTGAACTAAAAATGGTTACAGGAACCTTTTGTTATTAGTATTTTTAATGCAGGATTCAGATAACTACATTTTGTTGGTCAAATGTCAAAGTGAAACCAAACTACTCGCTTGTAAAGAATGTGCACAGAGTTTTCAGGTAATGAGAACTGTATTGAGAACTACACCTCATGAGACGAGTTCTTCCGCCTATTAATACAAAACATATTTATGTTGTTGTTTTTTTTTATAAAAATATACGAGCTATGAGTAAGTAGCAAGGTAAAATAATTTACTAGGATATGTGAAAGAGATGGAGAAAAAATACCAAGGCAAATTGTGTGGCTCAGCAGGATGGGCTACTACTGCTGGATGTTGCACAGAGACAACACAAGCAACTAAAGTGTAAAAAGCACGGTTTTGATGGAAAAAAGATTTTATAAGAAGGGATCTGAAACTCAGATGTAAAAGGAAAAGATCTATAAATGTTTTAAATGTGGTAAGCATACCTTCAGTAATTAAAATTATTTGTAAACTCAATGTTTCAGCATTTGGTCAAATGTGGTTGTCATTCAAATTGATTATCATGTTTTGTGTGACAGAACCTTTGTCTTTGTGAGTAAAACTTTTTATTTTTTTTATTTTTCTTATTTGATTACCTGTTATTTTATGCATATTTTGCCCAAATCATATTGCATCATTCTTTAAAAAAACTTACGCAATAGAGTAAAACTAAAATCATATTCGCAAATACATGCAGTATCTGCCAAAATAACTCGCAGCTTTCATACATAATATTTTATTGACTTTGTGTTATTGTTGTTTGGTTTTTGTTTCTAAAATGTATTAATTCACTTTTGAGTGATTGCTTTTCATTCTTTTCTTTCTAAATTTTAGGTTGTCGATTATGCCACAAAGTTTTCAGGAATTCAGCCAGGAGATCTGGATGCTGCAATTTCTTCCAAGCATCTAACTACTTTAAAATCAACATACCAAAAGCTACGATTTCTCATTGATAATGGAGTAAGATTTATTGGTCATGGGCTGAAAAACGATTTTCGAGTGATTAATTTAGTTGTAAGTACTGTTCCTGTTCATATGGCTTTTATTGTTCAAATATAAAATAGCTGAAATATATTAAACATTACACTGAGTTCTTAAAGTAAATTTTGTGGTTGTAGTCTTTTGTAAATTTGTTCTAGTTTTAATTTTTTGCCATTATCACCATCATTCATTGAAAAAAAAAAGCAATTGGGGAAAAAGCTTTGTAATGCAGGCTGGTTTTCTGTTTTGAAGTTTCATAGGTAAGGATTTGTTTGGATGGCAGAATTGTGCAGGATGTTAAAATTTTATTAAGTGCTAAATTTTACTGTAGTGATGCTGTACAGTATTTTTTCATGTGATGTGATAGATTTTTTTTTTTTTTAGCTTTTCATTATTATTCTCTGATTGTGCACATACACACCTCTCATGTAGTTATTGCAGATAGGTTAACATTTTCTTTCACACATAAGGAGCATATCTAAAATAATAAAATGGGGGGGGGTTACCTACGGAAAGAACTGCTTCTAGTCATATAGATTTGAAGTAAAACATAAACTTGCAGAAGCACTTGCATGCATGCTCCTTGCCTTCCCCCCCCCTTTTTTTTTTTTTTTTTGGAAATTCAAATTTCTAACATTTTAGTTTTTGGTAATGTGTGTTGGAACACTCAAGAATTAAACCAGACTTCACTGATAGGTGGCAACATATTCTTTCTCCAGAAAACAATTGTAATTTGCAACCAGAGTTTTTTTGTATTTTCAAAATGAGTACTGGCATAACTACTATTAAGCACAGTGACACATTGCTTAAGAGCCTGTGGCTTTAGGGGGACCAAAGAGGTTTAAAAAAATAACATTTTATGTCTGAAATCCACTGACAAAAAAGAAATGTAGGAGGAAAGAAAAATACTGCAAACAGCAAGCTAGAGGAAGGAAGAGATCTTTTGGGTTCGCTCATCTTCTGTGCTGTGTCAACAGTACACCAAACATCATTCGCATCATGCCGTGCATTTGGATTACAGATTTTAAAAGGTCTAGGACGAATTTGAGGTAAATATTGGAGCAAAAATGACAGTAGAGAAACAGGTAGAAATGCTTCAATTTTATTTTTATTTATGACATTGTAAGCTGGTTTTATATATGATTAAAAATTAGTTTTCTTGACAGTATTTCAGTAATGAAATTGCACTTTCTCCTCTCAAATTTTTGTAGTCTGCGAAGGTTTACAGAGTTGTGAGCTCCTTGGGATATGAAAAACTATTATAGGGGTTCATTCCTCACTGGAAAAAGAGGTTGGGGATCGTTGCCTAAACAGGTTTTAATAGGTAACACTGTTACAACTAATAGAAGATGTCAGCATATAATAGTAACAGCTACTTTGAATTCCTAAAAAGTTGCTGTGCCTAAAGGTATTTTGTGATAATTCTTTCCATGAAATGAAATCTCCAGTTAGTGTTCTGGCATTCTTTGGCCAAGCATGGCCCTTGCACCATAACACTCTGCCAACCAACCAGTTAGTGTTCACTGCTGAAGATCAAAATTTAAGAAACTCCAGGTGAGGAAAAACTTCATTTATGGCGTAGTAAATCTGCTGCAACTAGGTTCTTGTATAAAGGAAAAAGCACACTGTATGCTTAGTGTCCGTGAGGCAGCAGTAGGAAATCTGCATGGAACATTAATGTAAATTGACAAGAAGAGAAAGCAAGAAAGACTTCCGTGATTGACAGTTTGAGAAAAATCTATAGGCTGCATAGTAACAGATTTCCTTTATCAGAGAACTAAGGGAAGATAAGATGGATATGACAATAGCCCAGAATTATTGCTTAATCACTCGATTTAATTCTGCTCATCTTTGCTTTAAGCTTACACACAAAGAGAGATTGCGTACCACTGCAGACATGCCAACTCTCCGGATTTAGGCAGAAGACTGTATTTTCAGCCTTTCCGCCCACCCTCCGAATAAATGTCGAATTCTCCTGATTTTCACTGAGAGTTAGCAGTTAGGGTGGTCGAAATTCCATCAACCACCATGATTTCAATCCGCCTTTGAAATATTTTCTTTTTTGTGTCAATGCAATGCGGCATTACAGTTATCAGTTTCATACTTTTCTTCTCCTATCTGCAAAAGAAAGCCACCATGGTGGTGGCGCCGTGGTCTAAGTGCTGGCTTCTGACCAATCATCTGAGATGAGTCAGAAAAAATTTCTCCCAGTCCGATTGTTATACGACACCTTCAGCAAAGAGCTCAAAAGCTCACCCACTTTGGCACTAGAATGCCGGGTAGGGTCAGTAATTGATTGACAGATGGGAGCTACCCTGCCTTTTCCTTGCAGTTTAATCTTTCAACCCCTCGCCTCAACAGAGTTGCGCGCATTCACGTGATGGTAAACAGTTGAGTTGCGGCAAATTCACTTAACGACAAAAGGGAGTGGTTACAGTTATTCTCGCCTTGTAATGAAAGGCGATGTTAGTACTGTGCTTTCTGTTGTTTTTGTCTTCGCACACAACCTAAAAGAAACGTAAAACAGTTGGCTGCTATTTTATTCGTAAAAAAACAACATGCGGGCCATTTTACGTTTTCATGATCTTGCAGAATCAAAGTTCCTGAAAACAAATTTAGTAGGGGGAGGGGGGTGTTGATTTTCGTGCCATTTTATTATTTTTCTCTAGATCTTTTAGTGCGCTAATAATACTATTACTTCTGGAGCATTGTTCCTACGTCTGGAAAATGCCGATAAAAAAAATAGTGCTCGTGTGATTTTATGGGCTGTAAAAATCTCCCGATCTTCAGATTTTGAAGGTTGGCATGTCTGCCACTGTTACCAGCAACTGTAAATTAGCTGAAGAGATACACAGTTCAGTAAAAAAAATATGACTACCCCTGATGTAAGAAAAAACCATAACCAGTAGCCAGATGGTGTGCATAGCAACATATGCAAATCATGTAAGGCATTTATTTAAAAGGACACAAATTTGCTGGTGGTGTGCAGTTTTGCATGAAAATGGGAAAAGTATGTGACCTAACAGTTTCAAAAAGGAATGATTGTTAGTTACTGATTGAAGGATGGTAGCATTACAGAAATGGCCAATATTATGGGCTGTTCATGTGGTGCAGTTTTTAAAGTGTTCCAGGAATGAAAAGAAACCAGCAAGACCTGCAGTAATTGGTGTAATAGTGGATGCCTACGAAGCGTTGACGACCGTGGGCTGCAAAGGCTATCCCGACTAGTACGATCCAACAGACAGGCAACAGTGGAACAACTGGCCAGAGCATTTAATGCAAACACATCAAGGAGCATATCGCAGACCACAGTCCAACGAACTCTGCTGTCTATTGGTCTATGGAGCTGACGTTCACTCAAGGTGTCCATGCTGATGGCCAGGCATCTGTATCTGAGAGGAGGCTCTGGGCCATCAAACAATGAAAGAAATTTCCCTTTTCAGACGAATCAAGTTTTCTGCTTTATCATGTGGATGGTCAATGGAGAGTATGGTGAAGCTCTGCTGACAGAAATCATCCCAACATGATGCTTCAAAAGAAACGGGTAGGAGGTGACAGTAGGCTCATGTGGAGCATATTTTCCTGGGAATCCATTGGGAGCAGTCATCCCTCATGATTGCATGATGAATGCTTCAGGCTATCTATCCATTGTGGCAGATCAGGTGCTCCCATTCATGATGATTGTCTACCCAGTGGCATGGGTCGCTTCCAGCAAGATACTGCTCCTTGCCATGTTGTTACGCGTGTGCCAGAATGGTTTGAGGAGCATTCCAGTGATTTTAGCATACTGTCCTGGCCACTGTACTCAAAGGACACCAATCCCATTGAACATCTGGGGGACACTCTTGACCAGCAGGTCTGATGTATGGATCCACTATTGATGTCTCTTGATGATTTGTGAGAAGCTCTGGTGTCTGCATGGCACAGAATTCCTACAGAAACATTCAGCGGCCCCATTGAATCAATGCCACACCATATATCTGTGGTATTGGTGACATGAGGAGGTAATATCTCATACTAACAGGTGATCATAATTTTTTGACTGGACTGTGTAGAGGTTTCAAATGATTGATTGTATTGGTTGGCATGAACCTCCAAAAAAAAGTCTGGCATGCCTGGTGCATTCCTCCCCCTGTTTTCTTTATAAAAGATCAGAACAGTAGACATACTGAACATTTGTAATTTTTTGTGGTATTTATCAGATGAGATTAGAGACAAGAAAAAAGCTTACTTGGAATGGCTAAATAAAAAAGATGATAGAAGTAAAGAGATTTATAAGGAAAAGAAAAAGGAGATTAACAGACAAATAAGATGTGTGAAAATGGATGAGTGGGAATGGGCTTGTATAATAGTGAATGCCCAGTTGGGTTTTAAGAGTACCTCTGAGTCATGGAGAATACTTACAGGACTCAGAAAACAAGTTCATCACAGGTCAAAACTTCAATTGATACAAATGAAGTGAAAAAAATATTTTGAAAACCTACTAATTGAAGAACAGGAAGAATTTATGGAGGAGGAATTTACTTTTGGGACTTCTGGTGTACAAGTGTCTCAAGAAGAAGTGACTAGGGCACTGAAAGAAGGTAAAATGGTAAAGCCCTGGGCCTTGGTGGAATTAATCTTGAATTTCTAAAATATGGGGGTGAGAGAGTTGTCACACTCCTTACTGAATTATACAATAGAATCCTGGAGGGTGATTGAGTACCCCAGGAAATAAAACTGGGCTATTCAACATCTATTTTCAAGAAGGGAAACAGAAAAGTATGTAGTAATTACAGAGGAATATGTGTAACAAACCCATTTATAAAAACATTTGGAATAATTCTTCAAAGAAGGATTGAAGAACAGTATGAAGGAATTAAGGTAAGCAGAGTGGATTCACTGCTGGTAGATCATGTATAGATCACATATTTACAATGAGACAGATCTTGGAAAAAAAAAAAAAGAGAGAGAAATTGAGAAGTTATGGACTTAATATTCATTGCCTTGGCAAAGGCTTATGATAGTGCGCCTCAAAAACTATTTTGGCAGGCTTTGAGGATGGCAAATATTGGTGAAGAAATAATCAGTGTTATTCAAGAGACATATGGTGACAATAAATGTATTATCAAGTGTGGACAACTATCAGAGGTTCTTGTGAATAGTAAAGGTCTCTTACAGGGAGGATGTATGTCCCCTACATTATTTAAGATCTACATTCAGGTTTGTCTGAGAGTATGGTCAGCAAAGTGCAGAAATTTGAAATCACAGATTCAGAATGATTCGTGTGCCATTTGCTGTTTGCCGATGATCAAGTAGTCTTGGCAGAAATTAAGGATGACATAGCTTATATGTTCCATGAACTGATCTCTGAGTATGACCATTGGGGACTTAAAATTAACGAAAATGAAACTGAACACTTATCGTATGATCCCAGAGACTTCATTGAAATATCTGATAATATTATGCTGAGAACAAACAGTAGAGGAATTTAAATACAGCAGATCCATAATACATCAGGATAGCACATGTCATCATGACATTGATTGGAGAATTACGGAGGGCAGGAAAGCTATTTCTGTTTTTAATCCTGCTGTTAGGAGCAGCAATATATTTCCAAGAGTAAAAAGTCACATTTTTTCTGTGATTGTACAGATCATCATTTTATATGGTGTGGAGACATGGACATTGAATAAAAGACATCAACAAAAATTATTGGCTACAGAGATGGATTGAAGGTGTTCTGCAAGAAAATCCAGACGTGAAAAAGTGCGTAATACAAAAATTCGAGATATTATGAGTGTTAAAGTAGACATTATTCAAACTATTGAGATGTGGAGGTTGCAATGGTTCGGCCACGTAAGGAGAATGTCATCAGAAAGACTTCTAAAAATTCTGATGGAATGGAGGACTCCGGGAAAGAGCGGAAGAGGAAGACCAAGGAGAAAGTAGATGGAGGAGATTAAATCAAGTTTAAAAAGTAATGGACTGGATGAAGTGATGGCCTGAAGACCCTGGCTGAACTATATGGTTGAGGAAATCCACTTGGTAGTTGAAACTCCTGATGACGATTTATCAGATCCTAGATCTAAATTAATGAGTCAACAATCAATGAAAAACTGCATTATGACAGTAGAGCATGTGTATGAGTGAATGGTGTTTTATAGAAATGGTTTTCTGTTGGTGCAGTAGCCAGATAAGGTTGCGTAACATCACCATGGCTGTTACATATATTTATGGATGTGTGCATGTGTAGGACTCAACAAATCCCGGGTGTCAGGTTGCCCAAGTGCCTAGAAAACTTATACTAGCACCTGATTTTTTTTACTTCAGATTTCGTAATTTGAAGTAAATACCATAATTTCTGTCATATCCACAAATTATCTGTTAAAAAAGTTATAAATTTTGGTTCTGATGATAATACACCAATAATGGGGATAGGGGGGACCATTTCTTCAGCATTTAAAAAAATCTGCATGATAATTATCAGGAGAGGTGGTGTTACTGGAAAAGTACTGAATATGCAGTAACAGAAAAAATGTAATGCTATACAGATAGGTTTTTGGTTAAGTGCATTGCCTACCACTCATTTATGATGCTGTACGGAGATAGAGGAGCACAAAGAGACTGAAAGATTTTTTTTTTTTTTTTTTTTTACGAACATTCTGATAGAAAATGCGATGTAATGAAAGTGGTACTATTTGCACCCGCTGAAGCCTATGTGCTATTAAAAACCTGCAGAGCTATTCCATGGCACATAATCATTTTTTGAATCGCATTCATTAGTTTTGCTGAGCTAATCATATTAGTTATGATTTTTGTTTGTTATTCAGTTGAAACATTCGGAAAAGAGACAAATATTACGGATTGCCATATATTCTTATGGGGTTTTTTTTAAGTCTAAATAATAAACTACAGCAATGCTGCAAAATCCAGGCATTTTATTTCCTTAAAAGTAACAGAGAAATACTTAAAAATGACAGTTTCTTGTTTAATATGCAGATTGTTTTTCTCTTACCTCTTCTGGGTGGGTCATCCTGTGAATCATGGCTTTTCTGTCGGAAATTGCAGTTCAGATCAACATGACCGATGGGGGATTATAAATTTATGATCTTTTTTCTCCCGAATTTCAATCTGTGGACACACTGCTGAGGATTACATGAGGTAAAAAATTGTTTTCCTCAGAATTTAAAGATCTACAATAATTATATGCCACGGCAAATTATGTGTCAGATTTTTTTTTTTTTTTTTCATAGTCTGTGGATTACACACTGCCACGGATCTTACAAAGGAATTTTTTTTCTGAATTTCATGGTCTGCAGTTTATACGAAGGAAAATACTTTGAATAAATATGTAAAAAATTTCACTTTCACAAATTGTATTTTAATAACATCAAAAACTAAAATTTTACTTTTTACAGAGCAAGCAAGTAGAAGAACAGCAAAAGAAAATCATGGAGCAAATTGGAACTTTATTTTGCAATAAGTAGTTGTGGCAAAAGAAAATATTGACAAGAAATTAACTTCATCACTTTTTGTTCTGGCATCATCAGCACACATTATTATGTTCATGCATTTTTCTTTAAAATTTGACTTTGTTTCACTTGGCTCCTAGTTCTGGAACATATTATTTGTCAGGGTGCTGCACATGGGTGATGCTGAAATTGACAATACTGGTGTATGTCTTGGTAATGCCCATGTGTGCAGATTGCTGTATGGTGAAGACAGAGTCCTGTTGGCAGGGAGCAAAAGTGAGTTGCAGAGTATGTTATCCTTGATGTACGAAGTTTGTATGAAATTCAAAGCTAAGTATACATACATAAGGGAAAAACCAAAGTTATGGTTTTTTCACAAGGAACTGTTAATACTGAATGCAAGATATGTCTAAATGGCACAGAGATAGATAGACCAGGTGAATGACTTTTTATATTTAGGAAGCATGTTTGACAGAGAAAAAAAATTAGGTGGTGAAATTAGTAGGCATGTGAATTCATCTTTGCTTTTGCTGCTTTAGGAGAAGCATTTCACAGGAATGATGGGTTCTCAAAAAGTCCCAAATGGCTGTATATGAAAGCTTAATACTGATGCACAGCAGTAAAACCTGGGTATTGCAGAAGAGACATAACAATAGTTTGTGTGCTGAAATGAGATGTTACTTACAGAGGGGGGAGTTGTAACACAAGACACACTCAGATCATGCGAGGAACAAAGATGTGTTGTAAATGTGTAATGTGAAGCAAAATATGTATTATTAGTAAGGTGGAAAAATTTTTAGGTGGTTTAACCATGTTGGAATAATTGAAATTTGACTGTGTGTGTGTGTGTGTGTGGTGAATGTCAGTGAAGCTCAAGTTGTGTACTGAGATTGCTGTAAATGAAGATGCTTGATACATGAACTGTAAGTAATATCTAGCTCTATCAGCTGTAAACTTTAACTTAGCGGATGAGTTTTCTTTGGGAAGCTAGCCTCTGAATCTCAGATATTAGTGATATGTATGTATCTTTGTCATGTATCTATGTACAATCAATTAAATAGCCATGTACCACCATATGGTTGCAATGCAAGTTTCGGATATTGAGGGCACGGATTGGAGTCTGAGTTAGATTAATGTTATGCTTGTTTTTTGACTCCAGTTACCTCTTTGTAAAACTCATAGCCCTAAATTTGTCATCCAAAAAATTGGATGGTGCAGATGTCTTTGATCATAAAGATTACATCACAAAAAAGAGAGAAAACCAGCTAATGAATTAAACATTTTGAAAAATCAACATTATTGAAAACTGTATTGATTCTATATCCCTACTCATAGTTACTGAATTAAAGTATCAGATGTTTTTGTATGCTTTTCACAGGTTCCTTCTGAACAGGTCCTGGACACAGTCTACCTTTTCCAGCTGCCAAACAAAAGGATGGTATCTCTTAGATTTCTTGCTTGGCACTTCCTTGGTAAGAATTCTTTGTCGATGTTTTTTCAATTGAAATTTATGGTAATTTATTATTCAACTGCTTCACAAAAATAAGTATTAGCATAATAACAATTAATTACATGTATCAAGATTTAGTGGTAGGTATAAAGTATTTATGGTGGAAATCAGTATTGTGACCACTTTGCTTTACATATTCTTAAAAAATACTATATTTATTGATATACTCGCCTCCCTTTTTTTCATATTATTTAATCCTAAAGTGGGGAAGATATCTGAATTTAATTTTAAATCTAGAATAAAAATATTTTCTTACTTTTGCAGAAACTTTTTCTGTGCTGCTCTTTAATGAAAGAAAACGGTGAAAATAAGTTACATATTGTACTCTATACAGTAACTTGAAAAATATATCTAGTTTTGTCAACTGTAAGCCATAGCTAGGTATGGTTATTTGCCATTCTCCTCTTTCAGAATTTAGGCATTTGTTCTGTGTATGGCATTTGAAATTTTAGTTTTCATGAAATTATTTTGTATTTTTATTTTCTGAAATACAGTAAGTCTCCAAAAGTAAAAGTGGATGATGCATTCACAAATTATTTCAAATAATGGCCTCTTAATTTTCTCTTTTGGTATTAGATTGTCTTTTTTTGAATCTTGAAAAGCTGATGATTCCAGTCGGTCATTCCATGTAAGGGTTCTTCCCCAAAACTTTTGAGTTGAAGTCTTTTGCTCATTGTCACACAGAACTAGCTGATACCTCAACAGTATTTATATGAAAGCTTTATTTCAGCTTTGAAAGTCATAGCTGCTGTAAGAGGATTTCACAGGACTGATGGGTTCTCAAAAAGTCCCTGAATGGCTGTGCATGAGATGTAATTGTTCATTCTCTGATATGTGGCAATGAAACCTAGGTACTGATAAAGAGACACAGAAGTCACTTGTGTACTAGAGAGATGCATTACTTACGGAGTGGTGTGGCTGGCAAGACACATTGTGATGATGCAGGGAGTGAAGGTGTGTTGCAATTGTGTAACGCAGAGCAAAATGTTGATAGTAGGGGGTGTCTTTCAACATGGTCAAGCCACCTCAAATGTTCTGAGATGGTTTAGCCATGTTGAAAGATTGAAAGAGTGAATGGTGAGATACTGACTGAGAGAATTCATTGAGCCCAGGTGATAGGTAAGAAGGGTAGAGGAAAGCCAAAGGAATCATAGATTTTTTTCCCCTCAGAGAATCATGGGAATTAACCAATTATATGAGGGTCACCCAGGAAAGTATTGCTTTGTGGAATAATATTTACTGTCCCTGAGGTATCACAACTGTATGGTAGCTCTGTACGACTATGGTGGGCGAGATTTCCCTGACGAAAGTTTTTAGATTTCCCAGAGGGAAATCTAACAGTTCAAATTTTCAAAAACAAAGTCACCTTCATGTTGATGTTACTTTCCCAATTTTTTTTATTTTTTTTTTTTTTTTATTTTTGTTCAGGCCTGGGACGGCCTTGATTGTCTACTGATGTTTACTGAACAAGTGCCCACTGGAAATCTCCTTCCATGGTAGTCAAAATCATTCTGCCTCCTCAACCTCGCCGGACATGTCACTTAGGTGTAAACGAGACAGCAGCTTGTTGACCAAGTTTGTGAATTGTGACTCCAAGATGACAACAAATTCGGGGAGTTTTCAATACCACTCCCCTTATATTAAGCTTACGAGCTAAAAAGTACATAAATTTCATCTGTTCTACTTCCAGTACTATGGGAAAAGATCTATGGGAAAACATTCCGGCTCCAAGTATCTTTTCCAGTGAATTCTCACCCAAAAACTGAGCCATGTTATAAATAGTGAAAGCACCATTTTGTTCCTTCTTGAACAAAGAAAAATAAACCCTTCTAATCTGACTAATGGAAACCAACTACCTTTACACAAATTCAGCAAGAATTTGCTTTATTGCCACTTTTACAATATTTTTTTTAATATTTTGATCCCTATTCAACTTCGCATAATGCTAAATCAAATTCATCTAGCAAATAGGGTGAGGTCAATAATGCTGATCAAAACTGAGAAAAATGTCTTATACAACTAGATAGCTGTTTTGATCTGATGCCTAAGCTTATAATCCTTTTGATTACTTATTACTGTATTAGCTTTCTCTTTTTAACAATGATATAATGCGAAATTGTCCTAATTTGAACTGGTCACTATGACCAGTTGTTATAATGTAAATACACTTGTATAAAATAATATGAAACAATATGGCACATGATGTATAAAAAAAATTATTAGTGGTAGAACAAAAGAAAAATGTATGCACAAACAGTAAAATTTACATTGTCGAAGTATCAATTAATTAAATCTTACCAGGCTCAGATCCTAGAACTCTGCCAAGTGCAGAGGTGTTTTATGAGCTTGACAAAAAGCTTGACAAAAAAAAAAATTACACAAAATTTACCTATCAATATCTTGGATTCGCTGAACACACACAAGCTAGTAATAAAGATGACTCAAATTTTTAGGTGTAAAAACTGATTTTCAGTTGTATTTATTGTTGATCTGGCATCTTGCCGGATCAGAATTTTTTTGTTGAGACTTTTACAGATTTTTCTTTCTTGTTTTTTTTTTTTTTTTTTTTTTTCATTCACAAAGCACTCATGAATGCCAAAAATGAGTTTTAGAGTCCAATTTCAATTGTATTGGGTGTATATTTCAAATTGAATATACAATTTTCTAATTTTCCTGGTATTCAAAATTTTAACATTTTAATTTGTAAATTTTCATTTATAATTCGTAATCCAGCGTGATTCAATTATCATTTGTTTAGAAAAAAATTTTGTGATCTACACTAGATATTTCCCTTTTAGGTACATTCACAATACAAAAGAATAATACACTTTGGCCAAAAATAAAATGAGGACTGAGGTTTCTCAGCGTGTAATGCATTGCACCTGCCTCTGAAGCTTTTTTTTTTCTTTTATATTATTTGTGTTACTTCAAAAATCAATTATATAACTCTCCCCCATTTTATAAGACCTGATAAATTTCATTTTTTCACAACCATCACATCTTTTTCTCCCCATGTCATTTCTCAACACAATAAGATATTCTCAGACAATACTAGTTTCAAATGGGAATATGGAAAATGCTGCATAAAATTCAAAAGCAAAAAGTTACATTCTTAGGGCAACCCTTTTCTTTACTTCCACTATTGATAACTGAAGGCTAGGAAAGCTGTTTTTTTTTTTTTTTTTTTTTTTTTTTTTGGAGTAAAAAAAAAAGTCTGTGTGGTTTACTGGTGGCCAATAGGAAGATAAGTCGAAATGTTACCTCTTTTTAGGCAGACTTACGAGTCCTGAAACATGGTGGGGTCATCGCTGATCACCTCCTAACTGGGTTGGAACAGTCGCTGGCCAGGCATCAAGGTAACCAATCTTGAAATGTAGTCAGAGGGGACAGACGTCTAACAGGAGGCTGTTTTTTCTTTTCATTGCTTTCACTCCACCGGTAGGATGTCTACAATCATGGTGGCATCATCTAAACCTTGCTTTTGTAACTGAGGCGTCCAATTTCCAGTGACTCGCTCTGGCCGGAGCGACACTAGGCGTCACGCTTTTCGATTTCCTCCAGGCGCTGCTTTCACTCAATCATCAGCTTGGTCGAATAAATGATCTTGACCAACGGGCGAGAACAAGTCATCAGGTGCTGACCTCAGTCTAACACAAGACAAGTGAAGAAAAACCCCAAGGAGCAAGTGTGCGTGGGAGTTGAAACCTCACATCACGGTCAACTGCAGAGTGAAAGAGTGAGTAATAAGCTCGCCCAACATGAACTTCTTTTCGCGGGTCAGCGGGTGTTGACCTCAGTCCACCACGAAACAAGTGAGGTGTTACCCTCTGAAAACCCAAGAAGCAAGTGAGTGAGTGAAGGCGTGAAGAGAGCAATCTCCTCTTTTGCTCAAACTTTTACTAAGCTCTTGTGCGCATGCGTCAAAAAGGATGCTCGAACTTTTCACCCTTCTATTGGGTCAAAAGTCCTTCCTCATGCTTCGTAGCTTGAAGCGTAGGCGTTTTTCGAGGGGTGTGGTGGGGGTCGAAAAACCTGCTGTGTTATCCATGGTGTCCTCTTGACCATGACTTTGCAAAAATTCTTGAAATTCACCCTTCTATGCCCTGGGGAGATTTATTGTTTTCAAGTTTCCAAGGTGACTTTCCTAAGGAATTTCTGGGCTAACAGGAAACGAGATTCTTATCTCTGGGTTTGGCGACTCCCTGTCTGGTGAAAAAACGAAATGGTGCAAATTCCGGGGATCCTAATGTTCACATAAAATTTACATCAGGTACACAGATTAACATTTCTCGAAACTCAAGAATACAAAAATTTTCACATCATTTTCTTTACAAATTGCTGAAGAAGAAATTTCAGAATTCGGGGGAAAAAAAATTTCCTTAAAAAAAAAAAAAGATTATTCTACTGACCTAATGCACGATTGTATACCAAATTTTGTTGTGTCTTGCTAACACACCTGGATTTCACAAACTTTTGTACCAATAAATGCTTCTCATTACACACTATTTAATCTCAGTCATAATGTAAGCTTCATTTAATTATTTATGCACGAGTTCATTTTACAATTCCAGTGTTCATAATTACTATATATCATCATCATCATCAACCATTATCAATCCACTGCTGGACGAAGGTCTCCCCAAGTTTCCTCCACAACAGTCTGTCTTGTGCCAGTCTCCTCCATGTCACTCCCGCATGTTTACGAATTTCATCCACCCATCTCCCATGTGGTCTTTTTCTGGGTCTTTTCCTGTCCCTTGGAATCCAATCTAAAATTTCGGCTGTCCATCTATGGTCTCTCCTTCTGGCAGTATGTCCAGCCCATTGCCATTTCAGGGATTTAACTCTGATCATGATGTCTTCCACTCTCGTCATTTTTCGGATCCACGAGTTCCTCTTCTTATCTCTCCTGGTTATACCAAGCATGCACCTCTCCATGCTACTTTGAGTTGTCTGCAGCCTTTGTATGTCTCTTTTAGTTAAGGTCCAAGTAAGCACTGGAAGGATGCATTGATCAAACACTTTTCTTTTAAGACATAATGGCATATTGCTCTTGAAAATTATGCTGTTTCTTCCAAAAGCTCTCCAGGCAAGTTTTGTACGCCGATTAATTTCTTCATCAATGTGACCCTCATTTGATATCTGCTGTCCAAGATAAACATACGTATCTGTTATCTCCAGTTTTTCTCTATCAATCGATAAATCTTCATTTCTTGTAAAAGCATTGAACATCACTTTTGTCTTCTGAAAGTTCATTTTTAATCTCACTTCTTTACTCTTGTCAGCAAGTTCCTGGATCATACTCTGCAGCTCTGATGGGGTAGTTGCAAAAATGACTACGTCATCAGCGAAACGAAGGTGGGTTAGATAATCTCCATTAATCTTTATCCCTTTGTTTTCCCAGTTCAATGATTGAAAGACATTTTCCAATGTGGCATTAAAGAGCTTCGGAGATATGGTGTCACCTTGTCTCACTCCCTTTCCAATTTTTATGTGTGTTGTATTTTCAAACAGCCGAATCTTTGCACTTGCATTTTCATAGATGTTATTAATAATATTAATGTATGCATCTTCAATACCGCAGGATTTCAGAGCCATGGTAACTGCTGATGGTTTCACCGAATCAAAGGCTTTTTCATAATCGATAAAAGCCATGCACAATGGAAGTTCATATTCCCTCGCTCTTTCAATTAGTTCTCTCAGTACGTGGATATGATCTATTGTGCTGTAGCCACTCCTGAATCCAGCTTGTTCTCTCGGTTGAGCCATGTCCAGTGTTACCTTCAAGCGGTGTGAAAGAACTTTAGTGAAGATTTTATAAACCACTGATAGGAGGCTGATAGGTCTGTAGTTCCTGAGATCCTCAATGTCACCTTTTTTATGTACCAGGATCATTGTAGCATTGTTCCAATCCTCAGGAATCTTCCCTTCATTAAGGCATCGAGTGAAAATTTGGGCGAGTACTGTTTCAATTTCTCCACTTGCTTCTTGTATGATCTCTATAGTAATTCCATCTTCTCCTGGAGCTTTCCCCCGCTTCATGTTCTTGATTGCATGAGCAACTTCTGCTGGGAGGACTGGAAGAACTCTGGTACCTTTCATGATGTCTGGAGTACATGTATCATCCCTTTCATATAATTTGGAGTAGAAATCTTTCACTCTTGTCAAAGTTTCGCCTCTATTTCTTGTTATAGAACCATCTTCTTTTCTCAGAGCCATAATCTGTTTTCTTCCCTTACTGAGATGTCCCTTTGCTATCTTAAGGCTTTGGTTGTTTTCAATTGCTTTCCTCACTAGCTCACAGTTAAATTTCCTTACGTCTTCAGTGATACTTTTTCGTGCTGTCTTGCATAGCTCTATATATTCCACTTTGGAAGTCACATCTTCTTTAGTTGTCCTCATCTCTCTTCTTTTTTGCATCAACATTTTGGTTTTTCCTGATAATTTGTTCACATGCAACTTGTTCTTAGACCCAGCTAATTTTGTTGCTGTTTCCATAAGAGCTTTGGTTACTTTTCTGTTAACTTCCGAAATATCCACTTCTTCCGATGTTAGGCCTTCTAAAGCAGAGAATCTGTTCTTCAGTTCCAACTTGAAAGTATTATGGTGTTTTTTAAGGTTGGTAATGTCAATACATTTTGTTTGTCTTATGAGCTTGCCACGTTCCAGTTTAGTGTTGAGGTGCATCTAACATCTCACCAATCTATGGTCACTACCTGTGTTGAACTTGTTCAGCACACTGCAGTCTTCGATGACGAATTTTTTGTTACACATAATAAAATCAATTTCACTTGTCGTCCCAATTGGATGTCTCCATGTCCATTTCCTGTGTGGCTTTTTCTTGAAAAAGGAGTTCAAGATGAAAAATCCTTCTGCCTCTGCAAACTCAACGAGAGTATTTCCACGCTGGTTTCTGTTGCCGTGACCGAATTTACCTACTGAAGTTTCATTCTGTTGCCGGTGCCCTATTTTTGCATTGAAATCTCCCATAATTATCTTCAAGTGCTGCTTACCTTTATTATTTAGATGACGAATTTCCTCATAAAATTCTTCAATTTCTTCTTCAGGATGACTTGTGGTGGGTGCATAAGTTTGAATAATCTGAGCCTGGTATCTTCTCGATAGTTGGATAATGAGTCGTGCAGCTCTGTCAGAGGAACTTTCAACTTCTACCACTTTATCCTTCAGTTTCTTGTTTATTATAAATCCAACACCACTAGTTCTGCCAGTATCTGTCCCACGATAATAGAAGAGATGTCCACTTTTCAGTTCAATGAGATCTTCTCCTTTTCTCCTTACCTCACTTAGCCCGACGATGTCCCATTTGATCCTTTGTAGTTCCTCTTCCAATTCAAGAAGCCTTGAATCAGAAGATAGGGAGCGTCCGTTATAGGTAGCCAAGGTCAGCATCAAATGGCAGCCTAGTCCGGTCCTCCGGTGATTCTTAGCACCCTCTGCCTTCATGTCACACTGGCCGCTGCCTTGGCCAGGTACATTCCAGCTGCCGGAGACTGAGGGCCAAGATTTAAGTTGTGGAGTCATTTTGGTGGTGTTTGGCCATAACTCACCACGCTGGCCAAGCGGGTTGGTGAGTGTGGGATAGCATTTCCTCTGATCCCGATGGTATAGTTATACCGCTATTGGCGGTCGTCAGAGCCCCTTTAGTGGGAACAGGATGCACCACGAGAAGGCGGGGTTGACATTTGTCAAGGAGAGGCTGTGATGTTACGCATCACCTGACCTTACATCCCATTACTATATATATAAATATAAAATTTAGTTTTTTAAAATGAAGTGATTTAGTTCACACATTTCTAGTTTCACACATAGACTAAAAGTAATTTTTAAGCCATTTACATATGTTCAAATTGTTTGTAGCTCTCATTCCAAAGTCCCATATACAGTACGTGTACAAAAACTATAAATACACAATTTCCACTGAAATCCTTGAACGAATGTTTAAGAAAGTGAAAAAAAAAAATGTTTTTCATGTCTCTCGGTTCGCCTCAAAAAATGAAATTCAGAAAAAAATTAATGAGGAAAAATTTAAGGAATCGTTTTTGGAGACAAGGATGCATGGATGTGTGATCTTTTTGACATAGTGGAACCAAAGATTGGGCCCTAACCCTCGAAACCACTAATAGAAAAATATCAACACATCAACAACTACACAAACAATAGTGATCAATGTTTTACACATTACATTATAAAAAGAATATGATCAAAAGCAACACTAAACACAAATTAAATACCAGCACTAAACAAGATTCTAACCACTAACACATACTAAACTAAGATCAATACATAATGTAAGATTAATATAACTACCATCGTGTGACATAACCTATAAGGATTCCTTTTCATTGTTTACAAGTTATACCTCGATTAAATGAGTATACACTACATGTTTTATGAATTTCTATCACTACCAAAACTTTACAGGTTAATACAAAGAAATATTGATTGCATAGCACTTAATACAAAATTAATCATGAACACAACTTAAGATTTTTCTTGCCACATTACCCAACAGCATCAACCTATTCATTTTCCCATGGCATTGCTGATATTTTTTTTTAATGAAAAGTGTATTAAAGCATCAAATTAATTTAAATACACTATATTATATAATACATTTAAGAAGACTTCAATCATTTTATTCTCCTGCAATTAACTCCAATGCTAAAGAGATAATAAAAGAAAAGAAAAAACATAACACAATCCTAAACAAATACTAATTTTTATACCATGTACAGTATTGAATAGCAACAGACAACTATACAGGTTAAGCTTATCTTAACATGTACATCATAAAAACCACCACACACATATAGATCACCAACAGATTTACACTGTATACCTGCCAACTTTTCCGTATTTTCCGGAAGTTTTCCGATTTTTTATACAGTCTTTTGGTTTTCCGGTCAGAAGAACTTTTCTTCCGGATTTTAAAATCGTCTGTATTTTTTGCTAAAAATATCCCTATAAATAAAGTATATAACAGAGATGAGAATTCTGCACCATTGTGTGCCAGAACCCCCATGCCCCGTCGGCTTCGTCAGGTCTTCGGCAAAGTAAATTCTCCACGCACACCGTTCTGCTTAATGCTGAATAAAATCATGCAGAGGGAAGAAAGATTCAGAGACTCCCAAGTACTGCAGATTTTACATAGATACTATGGAAATCATCGGCCCTCTACAGACAACAGAAAACGAGTGTGCTATGGAAATCGTCAGTCCGCTATGGATGGCGGAAAACATCGAGTATGCAATGATAATCATCAGTCCTCTACGAATGACAGAAAACATCAAGTATGCTATGGAAATCGTCAGTCTACCATGGACGATGAAAAACATCGAATATGCTATGGAAATCGTTGATCCACTACAGATGACAGAAAACATCAAGTATGCTTTGGAAATAGTCGGTCTGCTGCAAACGACAGAAAACATAGAGTATGCTATGAAAATCGAAAATCTCAGTGAAATAACATTATTAAACATCTGTGTAAAGTTTATTTTCATGTTTTCAAGATCCTAACACCTGTTAATGGGTTCCAAAGACCACCGTGAGCTACTCCTAGTCTGTGTAGACATTTATTACATTTACTGCAGGATTCCTATTGGTGTTTGAGGAAAACTGGAAAAAGAAAAATTGTTAGCACCACTTAGTGTTTCTCAACTTCAAAAGCAGGTCTAGGTCCCTGATAATGTTAAATAAAGCAGAAGAAAACAGCATAGGTTTGAAAAGAAAAAAAATTGGACATTGAAAGTGCCAGGTACTTCTTAAGGAATCAAAAACGAAAAAATGTCGACAAAGAGAAGCAAGAAAAAATTAATTCTCCGTAGGTATCCAAAAGGATAGAATTTTTTCTTGCTGACTTGTTTGGATGGAGTGTTTCAGAATCTAGTAAATTATTCATAATAGACTTCTTTATTAATCTTTCCCTTGTTTTGTTGAAGTGTATATAAAAATTCGTGTGTAACTATTTCAAAACAAGATATACAGTTTTAGCTCTGTGCGGACATTTTATATTGTGTAACAAACTAACGTCAGAAAAATCTTCCTGATGATTATGCAATCTTCTGGTTTTTCATTAAATTGAGTTGGCAGCTATGGCACAGAGAATTTAGAATGAGGGGGTAAGAGAAAAGAAGAAATTGCTTGATTTTCTTTACTCCTGTTTTTGTTTTTTCCTATCTCTTTCCTTGCCAAAGGGAGTAGAGATACTCTCAGAGAAAAGTATTATATTTTACTCTCATTGCGAGTGCATGACTGTGTTGATGGATTTTCCAATCTAAAAATGTTTTGCACTCACTTTAATTTAAAGATTGGAAAAAACAGCCACAGATCACAAGGAATTTACTCAAGCTAAAATTAAAGGTGACTTACACTACTACGAGAAATGCCAAAAAGGTTCTAATATAACGATACCTAATTTGTGGTTAAGCATCTGTCGACTAATTTAATTTGTTCAGGAATTCTAACATGCTGTGTCAAGGAGCAAAACTGCAACATTGAAGTTTTACCCATTAATGTGGGTTAGTTTTGAAAAAATTCTTTACAGACCAAAAACATGGTCATTTGTTTAATAGAAGAAAAAATATTTAAAGAAGTATTAAAATGTATTTAAATATTTAAAGTAGTAGTTTTTCTGCACAATACAGGGTGATCACTGTATTGTGCAGCAAAACTACATGTTTAGATGTCACAAAAGGAGGGGGACACAATATGGAGTTTCGAATGAGAAATAATTAAAAAAAAAAAAATCAAGGTGCCCTGCTAAATAAGCATAGAGACTGTTTTCTAGGAATACTGTGATAAAACAGCAATAAAATTGTATCAGTGTAATATTAACACTTAAAGCATGGTAGTTGTTAACAGTATTTTTTATTGTGGTTACTTTAACCTTTTACCTGCCAATGTTCCCATTTGGAAACATGAACTTCTCGATCAATAAAAAAAAATCGGAAGAAATAATTCAGTAATGAAATTTTTCTTTAAATCACTGAATGTCCCTTATATTTTTGGGCTATTTTTATTCTGGCCTCCACTCAGAAAATAAAAACCGGAGAATTTCTCAAAACTCCTGTTTTTTATAATTTTATGCATGTTCTGAACATCTTTGTATTTTAATCTGTAAAAACATCATTTTTTTTTAAATATTCACCAGAGAAGTGTAGAAGGGTTGAGTTCATCATGTGATAGCATAAATTTCTTTATTCATTAGTGAGAATCAGTGTCTTTTTTTTTTCAATATTCCCAAATGGGGACATTGGTGGTTCATGTGAAGCATTTTTTGCTGAATGTCATCAGAATGTACTCAAGAGCAACACAATGACTTGTTTATGTTTGAGAGTTTGATTGATGCACAGTTCTTTTTAGCTTCTTCCCAGAAGACTTTGAAACTGAACTTTGACACTTGTTAGTGGGTAATGCCATAAAATCTAGAATGGTTGACAGGATGTTTACGTAAGAACTAATACAATTGGCAGCAAAGCAAATAGCAGGGGACACAGGAGTTGGGACTTCTGTTCAGTTAGGCATCTTTGTGTGAAAGGCAAGGTTCAAAAAAATATATGACAAAGCATAAGCAGTTAAATATTTACAAAATATTTCAGATTTATCAGGTGTAGATTTGTGTCAGTTACCACCTGATGAGACAGGAAATATGACTGAAGAAGAGGATGTAAATGAAAATAATTTAGAACCTGTTACCCAACTGATGTTTGTGGAAGTATTGACATTATGGTTGGGGGAAAAACTCATTCAGAAGTTGTTGAAATTGAAGATCCGGAAACCCCTTCAACATCACTGTATTTCAGTAAAAATGCGAGGCTCACTACTTGAGTGATGTAAGTTCAAGTCAAAGAAATATTAAAAAACTGAAAATGCAAAGCTTGACTCTATGATGGGGGAAAATGTGCAATTTGACAAGCCCTCTCCCTCATGAGAAGCCCAAAAAATTACTAGAAAAGTTTCCAAAACTAGCAACTTTATCACCCATTGAGCTGTTTTGGAAAATAATGCTGAAGGAATGCCTTATACATTTGGCAAAGATGACAAAGCTTTATGCTCTACAAAAAGGAGAAACAATTGATGTAGAATTTGGTGACATCACTCAGTTCTTTCGTTTGTTACTTCTTAGTGGCTGTCACTCTGTACCTGCTGAAGATCTTTACTGGAGTACATCAGGAGACACACCTGTACCGATTGTCCCTACAGTTATAGCTCGGAAACATTTTAGGAAGTTAAAAAAATATTTCCATATAAATGACAACAGCCAACTGGAACCAGATGATAAGCTAGGCAAAATTTCCCCACTTTATGAAGAACTATCAAAAAACTTTTGCCACTTTGGTGTATTTCACGAAAAATTAAGCATTGATGAATATATAGTTCCACATTATGGTCATCACTCATGTAAGATGTTCATTCGAGGTAAGCTAGTTAGGTTTGGCTTCAAGGTTTGGATGTTGTGTTCATCAAATGGATACCCATATGCAATGGAAATATACAGTGGGAAAAAAGGAGGATCTCCAGCTTTGCCTCTAGGAACAAGCATAGTCACTGAGTTGCTGTCAGTAGTTGGCCAACCTTCAAAACGTGAATTCTTTTTTGATATTTTTTTTACTTCTCATGATGTGTTGATGAATTTACCAGACAAAAGAGATCAAGGCAACTGGAACTGTCCATGAATTTTGTACAGGAAAGTGCCTATTGAAATCAAAAAAGAAATTTCTAAATGTGAGAGAGGAGGATATTTGGATTACTGGTGTGATGGCAGCATATACATATGTAGCTGGAATGACAGTGCTGTTGTTACAGTTGCATCAAACTACTGTTCACATGAACCCATCGGAGTGGCCAAACGATTTTCAAGGGCCAAGAAAAATAAAATTGACATCCCACAACCCTACCTTATTCAGAAATATAATGAAGGTATGGGGGTGTTGACCTCTTTGATAGACTTCTCAGTAGCTATTGTCCTAAACTCCGCAGCAAAAAGTGGTGGTGGAATTTGTTCAGTAATGCACTGAACATGTCTGTAGTGGCAAGCTGGATCTTGTATTGTGAACTCCATGAAAATGCGTTTCCACCTTAGGGCTTCAGAAGAGAAGTCACTATGAATCTTCTTCGCCAAAAAGAATCACTGTCAAATCCCCCTGGACTCGGAAGACATAAACCACGTGCTTCTCGAACATCTGACAGCCACTATCTTGTGCCCTCATCACAAGGACACTGTGTAATTTGCCAGAAAAATACCAGAAACAAATGTTTTGAGTGCGAAAAAAATTACATGGGCACTAAACCACGATAAAGTAAGGAACAAAGTAAATGAAATTTATTATTTCAAAGGTATTATACTTAATCAATAATTAGTATTTTAGGGTAAAAGTGCAAATAACTAATAACTGAAATTAAATTTTTAATTTTTAATCCCTCATATAATAGCAGCAGTCCTTGGTTGTACTGAATAACCAAAAATCCAGTTTCTATAAAATTGTAGCAAAATTGTTAGCACAAAATGCCAATGTTCCCATATAGGAACATTAAAAAAAAAAAAAAAAGAACTTTTTTTTAGAAACTATCAAAATATATGTGTTACATATAAGTATAATAAGCTTCTTTAACTGCATAATAAGTATGAAACTTGTGGAGAACATAGTGCAGCATTTAAAAGGTTAATAAAAACTTCATTTAAATTTAAAATTTAAATATTCTATTATAAAGTTTGATTTTTCAGTAAAATTTGATCAGATGTAAGACAATATTTGTGGCCATTTTAGCTGTACTTTCTCAAGTTATTTGAATATATATATATATCATCATCATCATTGTAAACCATTATCAATCCACTGCTGGACGGTCTCCCCGAGTTCCCTCCACAACGGTCTGTCTTGTGCCAGTCTCCTCCATGTCACTCCCGCATACTTTCGAATCCTCCGGAGATTCTTAGCACCCTCTGCCTTCATGTCGCACTGGCCGCTGCCTTGGCCAGGTGCATTCCAGCTGCCGGAGACTGAGGGCCAAGATTTAAGTTGTGGAGTCATTTTGGAGGGGTTTGGCCATAACTCACCACGCTGGCCAAGCGGGTTGGCGAGTGTGGGATAGCATTTCCTCTGATCCCGATGGTATAGTTATACCGCTATTGGCGGTCGTTAGAGCTCCTTTAGTGGGAACAGGATGCACCACGAGAAGGCGGGGTTGACATTTGTCAAGGAGAGGCTGTGATGTTACGCATCACCTGACCTTATATATATATCATCATCATCATCAACCATTATCAATCCACTGCTGGACGAAGGTCTCCCCAAGTTTCCTCCACAACGGTCTGTCTTGTGCCAGTCTCCTCCATGTCACTCCCGCATACTTTCGAATTTCATCCACCCATCTCCCATGTGGTCTTCTTCTGGGTCTTTTCCTGTCCCTTGGAATCCAATCTAAAATTTCTGCTGTCCATCGATGATCTGTCCTTCTGGCAGTATGTCCAGCCCATTGCCATTTCAGGAATTTTACTCTGATCATGATGTCTTCCACTCTTGTCATTTTTCTGATCCACGAGTTCCTCTTCTTATCTCTCCTGATATATATATACCAAAAATAATATACAAAAAAAATAAATTAACCTAAATTCCTGATTGAAATGTTTCATATTTTGAAACATAGCACTAGAACTGCAGAATTAAAAACAAAACTTTTTCAAGACATTGGTTTCAAAAATTACGTGGATTTTTTTTTTTTTTTTTTTTTTTTTTGTGTGTGAAATGAAAGAGTGTGAAATTGGAATTATAAAGCAGTATGAGTTTCTATGTTGTGTTCATTGTTAATTTGTAGACTTTATAGAAAAAGTTGTGGTTCTTCACAACAACACAGACAGCATCTGGAAAGTGCTTCTGTTAGGGTATTCTGAAGAAATGAAAAGTGATTGAAGTAAATTTAGCACAAATGATTTGTATGAATGTGTTCATCATATTTTTTCTACTGTGATACAAATCATTGATCGCATTTCTCATAAAATTTTCAGGATTGTTCCTGGAGTCAAGACTGTTTTTCTTTTTTCACATTTATCCAAATTTCTAGACTGAAAAATGTTCTTTGGGGGGAAATCAAAGGAACTTCACTGCAATACTTAAAACTAATAAAGTAGTTTCAACTATAAGGTGTTTTCTTCTTAAATTTGGTGTTTTTGAAATGAAGCTTTTCAAGGAATTGCACAGAAACAAATTCCACAGTCCAATTTGTACACTGCATCAATTTGGTATAGGAATCAGTTGTCTCAGTTCCTAGCAGCTGGAGAAATTTAAGAGAAAGCAATTGAGTGACTACTATCACAGTGAATTAAGTGGGTCAGTGTGCATATTGAATTTATTTCAGTGATTTTCTTTTGAGTATTTACCTCAGCAAACATCTTAGATATCAGTGGGAAATGAATCTCCAGAAGAATTAATTCTTTACGAATACATGGAGGGCAAATACTTATCTCTGTTGGCATATAAATGCTTTACACATTTTACTTTTCCGCATGTGTCCATCTTTCACAAAACTTGAAAATTATACCACTCTGGAATGGGAATCACACCAGCATCTCCCGATTTCCATTTGAGCATGCTGCTGTTGCACCACCCAGGACAATGAAGTTCCAAGCAACTGAAGCAAAGGAGATGTAGTTCTGAATACCATTCAGATTTCCACTAGTTGAAATAATCAGATGCTTTCTAGTAGCATCAACACAACCTTTTCTCACATCCAGGTATGGATTTATAGGTCCTAAGTCCCAGTGTTTCAGGGAATATATTACATATCAATGGTTAATTAACCTCTCTGAAGAAATAATTCTTCATAAATACATGGAAAGCATATACAAATATCTTGATCGGCTCAAAGGTGCTGTATTTCACTGTTGAAGCTGCGGGAAAGCATTAGATTGCTTCGAATACCGTAAATCTGAATGGCATTCAGATTTCTAAGCTACGTCTGCTTAGTTTCAGTTTCTTGGAACTTAGTTACCCTGGGTGGTGTTATAGTAACATGCTCAAATGGAAATCAGGAGATGTGGGGTTGGTTCCTGCTCCTGGGCAATGCAATTTTCAAGTTTCTGAAGAGATGGCTACATGAGAAACAGTGAAAATATATCACCTTTGTGCCAATGATTATATTTACCTCAGCCATTAAATTTTATTTGATTAGTCCCCTCCTCACAATTTCTACAGTACTTCTTATCTACTTGATTTTTCGGTGCTTGTATGTTATGAAAATGAGATGTTAGTGGCTGTGAAGGGAAGTTTCTCTTCACTAGCATGTACATATCAATAAGCTGTTCTTTGATATTCAGAGGTTAACTCCTCACAGAAAGAACTTACTGTTGCTGTATCAAACATCTCCATTTACAGCGATCTCTGCACACAGCTTGAGCTTCATTAACGTCCATCAAACACCACCCACAAGACCTTTTGTGTTCTTTCGTAGTCATAAAAATCATAAAGGTGCATCAGTGCGGGTGATCAGCCCACAGTTAACGGTTCCAGTTGGTCGTTCTACCTAAGGATTCTAGAACATAACACAATGAATTGGGATATTTTTGCCAATGTCAGACCGAACTAACTGGTACCTCTCCAAGATTCACAGAGGCCCTTGTTGTCTTCACTAGCATGTGCCAGCCTAAAATGCCCCAATATGTTTGGGACATTTTTCCATCTGTTCTGTAAGAGCTAGTTTTCTCAGACAGAAAAAGCCAGAAATGCAAAGTTGTATTTCCCCCTCCATGATGACATAATTCAAAAATATTTTGTGGTTCTTTGCATGCACTAAAACGATTGTTTTTGAGTCTCTGTGTGCTTGAGACACTAAGCAGTAATTCATCATCAACCATTATCAATCCACTCTGCTGGATGAAAGATATCTCTACATCTCCTCCACAACTCTCTGTCTTGAGCAATTTCTGTAGAAGTTCTTCCATGTCATTCCAGTGTGCTTTCGAATTTCAACCACCCATCTCCCACATGGTCTTTTTAGGTCTTTTCCCATCCTTTGGTATCCAGTCTAGCATTTCAATTGTCCAGCAGTCAGCAATGTATCCAGGTCATTGTCTCTTGAGGAATTTTACTTTGATCATTATGTCTTCCACTGACATTGTCATTTTCCTGATCCACAAGTTCCTCTTGTTCCAGTTGTCTGCAGCTTCTGAATGCCTTTTTTAGGGGTAGGTCTGTGTCTCTGATCCACAAGAACTGGAAAGAAAGTATGCATTGATTAATAAAATTATGCACTTTTCTTTTAATACATAATGGTAAATTGCTCTTGAAAATTGTACTGTTTCTTCCAAGTTTTATATGTCAACTATTTTCTTCAGTGTGGTCCAGGGCTCAAAATAAGATTTAAAATTATGCATGCAATACAGGATTTCACCATACAATACAAATTTTGAAGATGACAATCCGTTTTTTGGTGTAAATACCTGGGCGCTATCTGGGAGACGCAGCTTTGTTTCCCGCTCCAGGACGATAAAATTTTCAAGTTTTTGGATATTATATGACCTACCATCCTTGTCATATTTACACCAAAAATGGATTGTCATCTTCAAAATTTGTAAGATTTTAAAGTTTGCTGAAAATACTGCTGCTAGCTTTTGTAAGCTCATGGCAACCGTCATCATTGATAATCTAAATTTCAGATGAACATCTTTTTCTGAACAATTTTGAATGAATAATGTAATGAAAAAAAACTTACCTTATCTTGCAAACTCTGTACATATTTCTACAAAATATAAGTATGATAAATAAATGCATGTCTGCTCTGCACTTAAATATACTGCAGAGCAGACATGCATTTATTTTATCATACTTATAAGTATATGCATTTTTTTAATTTTTTGACTAAGAGCATGGTCTGTGATTACATGCATGAAACCATTTTTCAGCTGGTCGATCAGCCATATAATCGGAAAGTGAAGGTCCATCTGCACTAATTCTAATTAAGGCTCATAGTGTATCTTCATTTAATGAAGTCCTCCGGTCATTTATTACCCCTTTCATCACACTAAACATTCTTTCGATGATAGATGTTAAATATTGGAAGAATTGAAATTATTTCGGCAAGGTGAAAAAAATCTTTAAAGCTCTTCTTTTTGGAAGCTCTTTTGTAAGAAAGTAGTTATGTCAAAAAGCTTTACAATTCTTTCCATTTCATTTTTATTCATTGATGAAACCACATCCACCATGGACTGGCCAATTGGTATTGTTCCCATGTGCACTGCATTATATTTTTCCACAGCTTTTACATGTCCCTTGTTTTTGGCATGGTTTCAGCATTGCACTTTTTAATTAATGTGATTCCTTTAATGTACATATTGCTGTTATTTTCTCCAGATTTAGCAAATATGACTTTACCAGTTCAGGATAGCTACAACAAAGCTTGCATTTTACCTTTTTCACAAACATGCCGCATTCAGTCGTCACATCCAAGTAATCTAGTTTCCATCCTAGCACAGTAGAAGTTTTCACCCACTTATGCTGCTGGTTCATCATCTGATTTCGTCACTTGATTTCTTTTTTTTTTTTTGGGGGGGGGTCAGCTTTTGGAGTCCATTTCAAAAAATTTGTCGTATTAGTTCATACACACCACACAGAGTTTATTAGAAGTTTGGATCACAGACTAATAATAGCTACTGCAACATGGCTGGTTTCCAGTTCAGTTAAGAAGTGAAAAATGGGTGAAAAGAATGGAGATACTCACATGCATGCGCAGTAAAGTTCCTGCTCTGTGATTTCGAAAACCAGTTTCATTATAGCTCATGGGGTCAGTCTTCACACTTGTTAAAATGACAGGTCTCCCCCACACCCTCACTAAGAGTAAATGACCATGAAGTTTTAGCTTAGCTTGTTGCTCTTATTCACACAACTTGAACAGGGCAGGCAGTTGGGGCACTCGACAAGAAAACAGACCCTCATCCCCCTGCTTCCAGTGACACTTAACAAAAAATAAAAATAAATAAAAAGATTCTGGAATTTATCTCGCCACAAAAGCTCCTACTGACAGGTGAATTTTCAAAACCTGCACTGTCGAAAGCTTTAATGAAATGTTTGCAGCAAAGTCTGCCCCGAGAACCACTGATTCTTGCAACATTTTTAAGGTAGCTCATGGCACTTGCCGTGGTTGCCATGTTATTTCGAGCCCTGGTGTGGTCCTTGCTTTTGATATCTGTTGCACAAGGTGATTGTAGGCATCGGTTACATCTAGATTTGCCTTGTCAACCACTAAATCTTCAGTTCTTATGAAAGCATTGTACACCAATTTTGTTTTCTATAAGTTCATTTTTATGCCCATTTCTTTACTCTTGTCAGCAAGGATTAAGTTGCAAAGTCATTTTGGGGAGTTTGGCTATAACTCACCACACTGCATTAAATTTTTGTTGTTGATTTTATGGTGTCATTTAGCTACACACACTACACTTTTTTCTTCAGTATAAGAATATGAAAATATTTTCCTAATTTTACATTTTGTAAAGAACTTGAGCCTTTGTTCTGAAAAATATTTTTTTGAAATAAGTTAACATCTTAAAATGTGTATCCAGACAACAGAATAAGTAGCACATGAAATGTTTATTTCTTAGGCTTGAAGATACAATCTGAGACACACGATTCCATCGAGGATGCAAAAACTGCCCTCCAGTTGTACAAGAAATACGTAGATCTACAACAAGCTGGTGAGCTATCGAAAGCACTTAAGGAACTGTATGAAGTGGGACGGACTTTGCAGTGGAAAGTTCCAGGAATTGACGAGTGATTGAAAATTGTTTGGCATTTTCAACATAGTACAAAAAGAAAAGACATGTTTTACTCAAGCCATTTTGAGATTTAATTCCATATGCCCATTTGCTTATTCACAAAAATGTATTTTTACATGGTTATTCAGATGCATAATTTAGGCTTGCATTTGCTAAAGTCTTGACAGTTTGATAAGAAAAAACAATTATTTAAAAGCAATATCATGCTCATATTACCCCTAAATTATTATGATGAAATAATTCATTTATTGCATAGTGAAGCCTATTCAATGATAAAAGTGCAAACCTTTTATCCACGTATTTGAGGCCTGACAATCTCACAGCTTCAGATCTCAAGACATTGCTTTTCATCATACCATGGAATGGCAGTACCTGTGTAAATGACTCCATCCATCAAATTTCTCTAAAGTCGCAGTTGTTGCTCTGCCCTGTGATGATTAGCGATATCTTAAAGTCAATTTGAAAATTTTGATTATGAAATTCTTCCATTAGACTGGATATAAATATCTTGTTTTGTTTTTATGTGGATTTACCAAGAATTTTACCTACCTAAAAATTGACAGAGTTGTGAGTTAGTGATCATGCTTGAATTGAGGCATTTTAATCACTTTCTTTGTTGTGTTCTAACACCTTTTTCATTTGTAATTTTGGTGTACTTTTATATGAAATAATTAGGTGTTTCAAAGAAAGAAAAAAAAATGTTTTTTTTTTTTAATTACTTCAGCAGATTTTAGAGTTCGGTCAAATGTTTTGATTCCATTGTTGTGTCAGATTTTTTTGCTGTTGTTTTTTTTTTACTTTGGTTAGTTGCTTCTTCTATAACAGCTCTTACATGAAGAGCTCATGAATTAATACTCATTCTGTAATAAGAACGAAACTACTTGCACATTTTAAAGTCTCTAAAAGTAATTCATGAATGTTATTTAAATGTATGATGTGTGTTTCTAAATGTATGGCATTTATGATTATGTGTCTGTTTTATTGTGTTTATTTTATTTACTTGGATAACCTTTTCTTTATAAATAATTTACTGTACTATCTTCTACTTTGTGTTTATTAACAGACTAGCAAATAAAAAGTGCAGAAACAGCACAGCATCACTATTTTTAGAGAATTTCCCTAAGGAAATGTATATTTTTCCCTCCCATTCCTTAGAGCCCCATCTTTCTACCTAAATCACTAGAGCAGTATTTTTTTTTTTTTTTTTTTTTTAGGTTTGAAATTGGTATTTACCCTTTCCTTCACCATTTTTATTATCCAAGGATAAAGTCAGTAGAGAAGGTACCAATTTTGACTAATTTTGCTTAAGCAGAAAATGCATATTCCTTTTACCATAAGAAGATACTAATTGCATGTTGAAATGTACATTTTAAGATAAACTTTGAAAATCAATAGGTGTTACAAAAGAATATTTTTGTCTGTTTTTTTATTACTTTAGCAGATTTCAGAATTCAGCAGAATCTTTTTATTCCATCGTTGTGTCAATTTTTTTTTTTTTTTTTTTTTTTGCTGTATTTTTACCTTCATGAGGGGATTCTTCTATAACTGTTCTTACATGAAGAAGATTTCATGAATTAATACACAATCTGTAATTAGAAACAAGGTACTTGCAGATTTTGGTCTCGAAACGGTAATTGATAAATGTTATTTTAAATATACAATGTGTGTGTGTAAATGTAAGGCATTGATGATCATCCGTTATATTGCGTTTATTTTATTTACTTGGGTAACCTTTTCTTTATAAATGATTTACTGTTACTAAGTTTTGTATGATTTTTATAGATTTGTATCACTGTAATTAATAACTGAATGAAATTAGCAGCATTCACCCCATCTTTCTACATAAATCAGTGGAACCTTTTTTTTTTTAATTTTCAACCTGGGCAGGGTTATTTATTTTTATCGAGATATTTTGATGATTTATAGGAGTGGTTAATAAGTTTCCTCCTGTTTCAATGTGAAATTAAAAAAAAAAAAAATTATGAGTAAAACATTTTTACTCCTTCTCACCCCTAAATTGCCAGTTTGTCTTTGTCCTTTTTTACAAATAAATTATGCCTCTTACATATTTCTCCTTAACCCTACTTTTTTAACAATTCTATGAGGATATAAAGTTCATCTATATGTTAGCTAGAAATGGAGGAAGACACACCTTAATTAGAAGGCTTTCACAGCTTATTTATTATGTACTAGATGAAAGTCCGTCAATAATGACAGGGAAAAATAAAATTTATGATACAGAAATTATTGACATTTATTTATTGAGTTTTTGAGTTCCATGTCAATAGATGGCGATGTTGGCTCACAGCTTTCTGAAAATTTCCCGAGCAGTTGGTTATGGAATTTGATACGACAGGCTGTCTGTTTGTTATGGTTTTGTAAAACCTTTAATCCCTGTTTTGTCAACACTTTCTTGTAGACAATATTTTTCGTGTACACTGACTGTTAACCCAGTATCAATTTCCCCTGTTCCTTTCCGTGAACTATTGTTATCTTGACGTTGCCACATACATATGGCTAAACACCGGTCCAGGTAGTGAACCAAAATTCCTGATGTGAAGTTTTTGTATCTCTAAAGAGTTGACCGTGTGATGTAACGCATCTCTGACATCATGTGAGAATGATTTGGATTAGATGACGTCACACCAGCAGCAGTGTTCTTTGTTGCTATGACAACAAAACAAAGTGATATACGCATGGACTGTGTGCGTGTAGGTGATGACGTCACGTACACGAAAAGCTAAGTGTGACGTCACAAACATTTGTTTCTCTGTTGTTGCTATGACAACTTTAAAAGTGGCACGGAGGAGGAGAGCTCTAGCAAATTATATATTAGGATGATTGGAGTAATTTTGGAGTTTTATTTTTTACATGATTGTGTAGTTCATCAGTTGTTTTAGGAAAGGGTGATGCCTTTGTTGCGTGAACCTACTTATGTAACTAATCCTTTGTTTATTTCTGCCCCTATCATGTGCATGCTGCTTTAGCTACATCTGGCCTATGTGCCATACAAAGACTACATGTGATTGAATGGATTTTAACCTTAAAAACATTCAATCACAAATTGAAGGGACAGTATAATGCCCACACTCATGGGAGAAAAAAGGTAGAATAAAAATATTTTTCATTTAAATGGACAAAATTGTCGATTGAAAAAAAAAAAATGCATGATCCTAATCATCACTACAACACAAAGGATGTTGCAAAAGAAAAAAAGAAACAATGTGCCTCATGCATGATTATTTTATAAGACATTTTTAGGTGTTCTCTTACAGACACGTGGAAGTGATTTTTGGGGGTTTTCAGTTTTTTGACATGTACTAGGCTCACCCTGTTGTCCTCTTCAGATGCAGAGAGCCTTGCCTACTGCCTGTTTACTGCATACCCCCTTGTCTAAAGGGTACTTTAAAAAATAGTTTAAATCAATCTGTTGTGGATATATCCCCACTGATTACCAAACTTTTTTACTTTTTTTTTAATTTTATTCCCTCTATAAACAAGAAATACACGTATAAATTGTTGTATTGTAGTTCACATCCTGGCATTCTTTTGTTTGTGCATATACTAATTATTAATATGAATTTATTTTATATGATCAAGTGGATTGTTGAAATTCATGTAAAATTGAATAAAATTTTGTCTATGCCCTTTCTGTACTACATTTACTGTACATAATTTTTGTCAATCTAATTCATATATAGTACATCCATCAAGACTAAACTTCATTGTAGTATTGCTTGTAATAATCTGATTGATTCATCTTGTTGTTGGTTCAGAGAAGGAAAACCAAAGAATTTCAAGTGCAGTTTTATTATATTACAAGATTTATTTACATTGCACGTAAATGTCTATTTTATTATCAAAGGTCAACACATATTTACAGCTTCCCAAGTATGACGAATCTTCATGGTTAAAGGAATCATCTGTATTTAACAGAGCCAGTTATACTGTTTTAAGAAGTATTCTACACTTTAAGTACTTCCTGCATGTTTTTGTGAATAAGCAATATTTTAAATTCCATAATACTGTGATACATGAATGACACTCATAATTTATAATTGTTATTGCTGCTTCATCAATATTAATGAATTCTGACTTAACACCATTTTTGTTCCGATTTTCACTCATTCAATTTATTCTGCATGATTTTTATCAAAAAAGTTGTATAAATATGGGCCATTTTTACATTTTACCTTCTAATTCTTGTTGAAAAAACTCCTTTATTTTGTAAATAAATGTTGCTCAGGAATTACTGTGTTATTGAATGAAGGTTTGAGTAAAGTGTTTTGCCCTAATATTATGTGAATGTTTAATTATACACCTAAAGACCTTTTTACTGGAATTACTGTGTTTTTCAACATAATTCTTGTTAAAGTTCCATTTTGTATTTGTTTTAACACGTTGGAAGCATTTTTTACATGCAGAGTTTTAATCACCTGATAAGAATGAAATTTTAAAATGTAATTTGGTGGAAGTGCTTTAAATTTGTGTCATAACAATTGCATGTGTTTCATAAATGTATTATAATTATCAAAAGACCACACTAACCATGTAAGAATGCAATGAGTATTTTGCTGTTCAAAATTGTTCCATTTTATTTCTAATTAGTGTGGCTATAAACTGTTTTTTTTTTTTTTTTTTTTTTTTTTTTTTTTGTATGCCATATGGTGTTGGATTTTTATTTTTTTAATGAATTGAATATTTTTATCACTATTCTTATGGTGAATTTTATAATATATGTGTAGTGTTATTTTAAAGTTTACAAATTGATTTTTGTACTAGTAAATTTATTTTCTGGAAAAGTAACTTTGTAATTTAGAATAAAAGAAAAATTGTATAGCATCTGTGTTCAGAATTGTCCAGTACAGCAACACTGTAAATAAACTGTCAAAGAAGGAATGTTGATTTTCTCTTAATCTGATTTTGACTGCTAAGTAAATAAAACTAGGACTTCAGATCTATTAAAGTGAATCCACCAGAAACTTTGCCCTATATTTTCAATGGTAAAAACTTCTGTAAATATTTTCTTTGCAATTAATACATTCGCAAGGATGAAAAACTGCACATCAATGAAAATAACTATATATTATAGTCTAGTATACTTAATATTTTCTAGAACTTAACTATAATTATTCTAAGAATCAATAACTTTTATGTTGGTGGTGTTGATACCTTCAAATAGATGGTGCCACATCTACATGTGACTTGTTTAATGCAATCACATCACATTCTTTTTTTCAATAGTTTTGTTAATTTTTGGACTGGAATCAATACTTGAGTCTATCCATGCAATAGTCTGGAATCTTTAGAATGATTTGAGCCACTTAGGTTAAATGGTCTGACAATTTAGCTGAAAATATTGCAGGGTGAGCTTGTTGGTTTATTTCAGAATTAAAATCAAGTAGTACATACAGTTCTATCAACATTTTCAGCTATTATTAACTATATGTCAACAAAATAGTTTCCATATCATCTACTGTTTCGCACGTTATTAGAAATTCGAGCACGGGAAAACGTCCATATAATAAGAAAATTTTTATTTCAACTTGTCACTAATATTCCTTTTTTTCTTTTTGATGTTCTTTATAATAGTTTAGAATTTTATTATGAAGATTACAAATTTATATGAAAAAATGTTTTTATATGTGCAGTCAAATGCATCATAAGTTGTCAAAGTCCTCCAATATTTATTTCTTCTTTATCTTTCTCTTGCATGCATCTAATCAATGCATGCAAGAGAAAGATAAAGAAGAAATAAAAATAGCATTAATTAAAATATTTGCTATTATAGAAAGACAACAATTTAAAGACAGAAGGAGACACTTTCATAAAATTGAAAACCTCATAAGAGAAAAGTATAATAACAAAGAAGGAAAAGAAAAACTACCAACATTAGAAGACAAACCACTGTTCATTAACAAATCTAATAATGAATTGACATATCTACAAGTTAAAGCACTCAATAGAGGAACGAGATATGCATATAAACAAGAAATTCCGAAAACCGAGATAATAATCCCATATATAGAAGACGTCATCAAGAAACTACCAAATAAAAGACAAAACCCTACAAGATTTAAAATATTAAGAGCAATCAATAACAAAGAAAAAGAAGAACAAATACCAGCTATAAAATATGAGAGACAAGAGCTAATGAACCTCAAGAACAACCCAGCAATTAAATGCATAAGCGCTGATAAAGCCAAACAAATTATTATATTAGACAAAGATGATTATGATATAAAAATGAAAACGGCTATAGAAAAATTGGATATCGAAGAAACTACACTTGACCCAACAGATACAATTCTAAGAAAAATGGCTTATATAAAAAACCATGGACATTTACCTGATAATATTAAAAACAAAGCCATTCCGCCCGTTGGAGCGTCTATTCCAAGCATATTCAGCAAAATCAAAACGCATAAAAGAAGAACCATTAAGACCAATAGTAAATAAAACAACGTCTCCAACAATTCTCCTTGAAAAAGAACTATTTAAACATTTAAAACAGTATTACTTTCAACATATTTATACAATTAACAACTCCATTGAAGTGATTAAAAAAGTTAAAGAACTAAAAACAACCGATTTTCTGATGATCAGTCTAGATATTGTTTCCCTATATCCAAATACACCTGTTTATGAAGCAATTCAATTGTTAAATCAGAAGTTAAAAGATGAAAAAAAAATACCTGAAGCACAAAGAATTAGTATTATCCAGGCATTGAAACTAGTAGCTGATAATAACTACTTCACATATAATAAAAAAATATACCGACAAAAACAAGGTGCACCAATGGGATCACCAAATTTGGGACTTCTTGCTGAAATAATATTACAAGACATAGAAAATAAACTTTTGGATTCATTCAATCAAAAACAACTAATACTATACGTAAGATACGTTGACGATATCCTTATCTTCTGGAAGCAATCTGAAAAAGAACTTGAAACATTTGTAAACAAATACAATAGTTTTTATCCTACAATACAAGTTACTATGGAAAAAGAAGTTAAGAGACAACTAAACTATTTAGACATTTCTTTATTCAGGCGAAATAATATGATTGAATACGAAGTATATCGAAAACCAACTTATACTCCAACGATAATTCCGATTGATTCAAATCATCCTTGGAAATATAAAAGAGCAGCACTTCAATTTTACATAAGAAGAGCATTAACCCATTCCTGTAATAAACACAAAGAAAAGATTGAGATTAACTGGATAAAAAGAACTGCTATGAAATTTGGATACAAGAAAAAGATCATAGATGATATACTTGAAAATATAAAGAAATCTTTAAATGAAAATAAAAATAAACAAAAAAATGAAATAAAATTTGCTGGTAAAATTCCCTACATTCCTCCAATAACAGATATCTTAAAGAAGGAATGCATTAAAGAAAAAATGATATTGGCAGAAACCGTCATAGATAACGAAACTATATTAACTAATGGAAATGAAAGAAGATCAATGCTTGATAAAGCCGGAGTATATTCTATACCAACAAAATATTATACAGAAATAGAAAGAAATGAAAGAAATAAAGTATACATAGGAAGTACAAAAAGAAGATTTAAGACCAGATTAAAAGAACATATATCGAACTGGAATAAAAAAGAAAACAAAACATCATTAATAAATCATTGTATTGAAAATGAAGCTTATCCTGTTTGGTATGATGCAAAATTAATAACCTCACATAAAACTAAAAACCAAATATTAACCTCAGAAGCGATAATGATTGAAAAAACTAAAGAAATAAATTGTAATAATAATGATCCAATGAATCTACCGTACGCTTGGAAATATTTTATCGAAAAAGAAATTAACGATAAAAAATATAATAAAAGACCTTATTAATTATTTTCAACAAACGAATGGCAACACCAATTAATTTGGAGTCGGAATTCATGTCATCCGGTTATATCAAAACACGACTAAGAACGTGCATTAATACCAAAAATAGCATGCGCAAGAGTACAACTGCCGTGAAAAGTCGGACGCTGCCAGTAGAATCGATGTAAGTGGCCGAAACACAACATGTATGAGAAGATCATAATACCCACTGAAGATGATTCCAAAAAGAAGGAATTGAAACTAGTTTGGGATATCGAGCCACGGAAAATAAAACATGCAACCATCATCTATAATAAGAAATTATAAGATCGAAGTTCAACTTGGAAGCTGATACCACAGGAAAGGAAAATCATGCCTTCTTCGATAACAAGATGGCTTATTACTGATTCAACGCATCATAATCAAAAGGTTCGAAAGTTCTTTTCTATTGTATTAATTTCGTAAATCATGACTTAAAAAACTGGAATAATATTAATCTTTTAATACATATTGTCTCTACGTATTGGAGGACTTTGACAACTTATGATGCATTTGACTGCACATATAAAAACATTTTTCATATAAATTTGTAATCTTCATAATAAAATTCTAAACTATTATAAAGAACATCAAAAAGAAAAAAAGGAATATTAGTGACAAGTTGAAATAAAAATTTTCTTATTATATGGACGTTTTTCCCGTGCTCGAATTTCTAATAACGTGCGAAACAGTAGATGATATGGAAACTATTTTGTTGACATATAGTTAATAATTTCTGAAACCACGTAATGTTTTCGACAAATGTTGAATTAATATAATTTTCAGCTAAATTATTGTCAGAAAATATAATTTAAGTGGCTCAAATGATTCTAAATATTACAGACTAACACATGGATAGATTCAAATTTTGATTTCATTCCAAAAGTTGAATGAAATTATTGAAAAAAAAAATGCAACATGATTGCATTTAGCAAGCCACATGCACATGTGGTGCCATCTATATTAGCAGTTCTCAACACCACCAAAGAAAAAGTTTTTGATTTGTAATATAATTATAGTTAAATTTTAGAAAATATTAAGTATACTAGGCTATAATGTAAAGTTACTTTTATTGATGTGCAAATTTTCATCATTGGGAATGCATTAATTGT
The DNA here is from genome assembly GCA_039090855.1 of Macrothele yani. Lineage (NCBI taxonomy): Eukaryota > Metazoa > Arthropoda > Arachnida > Araneae > Macrothelidae > Macrothele > Macrothele yani. The sequence goes on from CM077004.1 coordinate 51,311,012, forward strand.
GAAAAAAAATTTTTCATTTTCATTGGCCTTACTCAGACATGAAGTCATATCAAAATATTTAACTGAATTCATTTATTTTTATTTGAGTTTATTTTCTTGAGGGTGTTATAGGCAACTTTCAAGACTTGTTCTCATTGCTTAATGTCACTTTTACAAAGGTTGTTCAATAAGTAGTGAGACTTTCTGTTTGAAAGAATCAAAATATGACATGCCTAAAAATAATTGCCGCCAGCATTTTGACTGTGATCTCATCATACAAATCTTTGTATTTCTGCAGCATAGAAGGAGGCAGGCTGCTGCTGCAACCGTCTGCAGCTTCACATCCTGATCATCCAAAGTGAAACGTTTGCCTTCGAGAAATTTTTTCATAGTTCCAAAGATGTGAAAATCGCAGGGCGATAGATTAGGACTATATGCTAGACATTGAAAGACTTTCCTGAGAAAGCTCTGCAATGTACTTTGAGTGAGGTTGACAGGTCTCTTGTTTTTGATGGCATGTTGAAGTTTCATTAAAGCTTTACAATATCGTTCAGTATTGATAGTTGATCCATTTGGTAGCCACTCAAGAAGCAATGGTCCTCGGTGGTCAAAGAATAGGGTTTTAACATCACCTTGCCTGTGGAAATGGTGGATCGTGATTTCCTTGATGGTGGCAATAATGCATGTTTCCACTGCATGCTCTGGCGTTTTGACTCTGGCTCAAAGTGATGACACCAGCTTTCGTCCCTAGCAATAATGCATAGCATGAAATTTTCACCTTCTTCATGACAGCAGAAGAGATGCTGTAACGATAGTCCAGAGACTATTGACTCATCGGACAGATGTTTCGGTACCCACATGGTGCAGACCTTACAATATTCAAGGTGTGAACGCATGATCGTATTCATAGTTCCGATGCTCACACCCACACTGTTTACCAGTTCTCGGATCGTGATTCTTCGGTTGGCCTTTACAGCAGCGTCCATACGTGCAGTTGTTATCACTGAAACAGCATGACGTGGTGCTCCTGATCTTGGCTGGTCTGCAGGACTTGTTCGTCCACCACTAAAGAGCTGGAACGAAAACATTACAGTACTGCATGGGAGACAAGCAGACCCATATACTGCCTTCATTTGTCTGTGAATTTTACTTGGTGGCATTTTCTCTGCTTTTAAAAAACGAATTACATCATGTTGAGCAACTTTGAACGCATACATCTCCTACAAGAGAACAATAAAATTAGTCCAGCACTGTACACAGCTTCTGTAACAAACAAGCTGCAATGTAGTTGCATAGCCTTTAAATCACCTGTACACCAGTGCCACCTATTGACAAAATTAGGAAGGGCAAACGCACTCCAGTCAGTCTCGCTACTTATTGAACAACCCTTATAGCTTATGTGGAATGTGGCAAAAAAAGTATAAACTTGGTAATAATAATTAATGACAATTAAAAATATGACAAACAAAACAGGTTTGGACAGACATGTTCAAAATACAGGATATAGTGCTTTGGGACACTAGAAGTTCTGACATATCAGCAGCACTTTTCCAAAAGAAAATTGTCAGAACTGGAAATAGAAGAGGTACATGAAATGATTAAAATGGTTGGAATTTATCTCATAAATGGCTACACCTAGTGTAGTTGTAGTTCTAATGAAGGTTAGGGGTAGTACCTGAAAATTTGACTTATAAATATACGTTCATTCCTTAGTAAAAACCCATAATTTTGGTATATTTATAGTGCAAAAGTATTAAATTTTAAAGTGAATTCTCCAACTGAATAATATCTAATAAAAATTCTCATTATTGTCTTTTTCTATGCATATTGAAATAGTATTTAGTTTGAAGTGGCACAAAACAAATTTATGAAGAATGAAAACAAATCAAATTAGTGTTGGTTTGGTACAAACTTTCTCCACACGTGATGCACATTGCAAGATTTCTGCTTCTGATACACAACCACCATCTCAATCATTAATGGCCAATTTTTGTACCAGTAACTAACTTTGTCTTAAATTTAGGTCTTCCCCTGTTCCTCTTGATTATCACTTCTACTTTGGAATATAACATTAGCTTTATCTTCTACAGAATAATACAACTCAAATTTAACATCTGTATTACTAATTTGTCATGGTCACCCAGTGGCCAAGCACACATCTGGAAAAAAAAAAAAAAAACTTTGCTCTGTTGGGCCCAGGTTTGAATCCTGGGGCAAACATGTTTGTCCATTTGGTATCAGTTCTCTCTCTTCCATAGTCAGTAGCTATAAATTAGAGATGGATAGTGCCTTATAGAAGATGCTTGTGACAGTCATTACACAACTAAAAAAAAAATGTTTTAATCCATCTGTCTTTTTTTTTTTATGACAGTCTCAATCCAGCAGCTATTTCCAAAGTCCTGGTAAAAAATCTCATTTTTTTCCCAATTCACATCTCCCCAAAAAAGAGAAAAAAGTCAATTTAGCACTGTATTGTGTACAGTAAACATAATGCTGTATTTAGATGTAGTGTGCTGTGTATTGTCCAGTCTCTTTCTTAATTAAAATAATCTTTTGAAGGGGATATAACTTCACTGCCTTATCAGCATATCTACATTGCATGTAAATAATTAAATTTCAACAGTGTTTTGGCTCCTTTCTCTTATGTACAATCGGTATCATTAGGAGATGGAATCAGAACTACAGATTTAGGTGGTTCTGCATTTATTACAATTACAAATTCTCAACAGCTCGTTCTCTACTGATGATTATACTGAAAAACACGTTTAGGAAACAAAACTCGGATATATGCCATGGGCATAGGCAATCGTGGAAAAAAATGCAAGTTAAAAAATTACTTTCCCTCTGGATTGCTTCTTTAAACATATGTTGTTTTAAGCATCAGGCCTGTTTGTCATCTGGGTATAGCCCAAAAATCTGGCTTTTCAAGTTTTGTGCAATAATTTGGGAATCCTCAATATCATGTCATTTCTAAAAATGCCATGAAGTTATAATTAATTAAAAGTGCCTCTCTCCAGATTACAAAACTGTAGTGCATGCTGAAAGAAGGCTACTTTTATCATTTTGGCAGATGCATCTATATCAAATAATTTTGTTACACAAGTGTTAATGAATCCAATGAGCTAATTGCAGAATTGACAAAAATTACTGTAAGATGTTATGGCAGCAGGACTTAACCATCCACAGCTGAACTGATCCCCATAGTTTGCCCAATTGGTCTAAAGTGCAAAATTTGCCTTAAAAATGAAATTTTTGAAGTCAAATTTACAATTTTTGAAAACTCTAACATCACAAAGTTAGAAAATGCATTTTTCAAGAGATTTCTAACATACTGCAAAAAAGGTGTGAAGTTAAACTGTACAGGCACTAGTGGTTAATTGTTATGTAGCTAGTTAATATGGTGTGTGTTGGCCGCGAGTGGCCTAGTGGTCAGCGTTCATGACTGCCATGGAAATAACCTCAGGTTCGATCCTGTGCAATTCCGAACGTTCGAACCACTAAATACTCGTCGTGTGTCGGATGGCACGTTAAGCAGTCGGACCCCAGGTACTGGCCCCCAGTAATAAATAAGGGCATCTTTCTCCCCCTTTCTGCCTCACTTCCACATCACTTTCCTATCTGACACTCTAGCCCAAATCTCCTAGCTTCCTATTTCTAAGGGTTGTTTAAGACCTGGGGTCAGACACTCCCTTCCTAAAATCCTCCATCTGATCTAATAATATGGTGTGTGTGTGATGTAAAAACAATATGCATTATCATCATCATCATCATTGTCAACCATTATCAATCCACTGCTGGACGAAGGTCTCCCCAAGTTTCCTCCACAACGGTCTGTCTTGTGCCAGTCTCCTCCATGTCACTCCCGCATACTTTCGAATTTCATCCACCCATCTTCCATGTGGTCTTCTTCTGGGTCTTTTCCTGTCTCTTGGAATCCAGTCTAAAATTTCGGCTGTCCATCGATGGTCTGTTCTTCTGGCAGTATGTCCAGCCCATTGCCATTTCAGGGATTTAACTCTGATCATGATGTCTTCCACTCTTGTCATTTTTCGGATCCACGTGTTCCTCTTCTTATCTCTCCTGGTTACACCAAGCATACACCTCTCCATGCTTCTTTGAGTTGTCTGCAGCCTTTGTATGTCTCTTTTAGCTAAGGTCCACGTCTCTGCACCATACGTAAGCACTGGAAGGATGCATTGATCAAACACTTTTCTTTTAAGACATAATGGCATATTGCTCTTGAAAATTATGCTGTTTCTTCCAAAAGCTCTCCAGGCAAGTTTTGTACGCCGATTAATTTCTTCATCAATCTGACCCTCACTTGATATCTGCTGTCCAAGATAAACGTACGTGTCTGTTATCTCCAGCTTTTCTCCATCAATCGATAAATCTTCATTTCTTGAAAAAGCATTGAACATCACTTTTGTCTTCTGAAAGTTCATTTTTAATCCCACTTCTTTACTCTTGTCAGCAAGTTCCTGGATCATACTCTGCAGCTCTGGTGGGGTAGTTGAAAAAATGACTACGTCATCAGCAAAACGAAGGTGGGTTAGATAATCTCCATTAATCTTTATCCCTTTGTTTTCCCAGTTCAGTGATTGAAAGACATTTTCCAATGTGGCATTAAAGAGCTTGGGAGATATGGTGTCACCTTGTCTCACTCCCTTTCCAATTTTTATGTGTGTTGTATTTTCAAACAGCCGAATCTTTGCACTTGCATTTTCATAGATGTTATTAATAATATTAATGTATGCATCTTCAGTACCGAAGGATTTCAGAGCCATTGTAACTGCTGATGGTTTCACCGAATCAAAGGCTTTTTCCTAATCAATAAAAGCCATGCACAATGGAAGTTCATATTCCCTCGCTCTTTCAATTAGTTCTCTCAGTACGTGGATATGATCTATTGTGCTGTAGCCACTCCTGAATCCAGCTTGTTCTCTCGGTTGAGCCATGTCCAGTGTTACCTTCAAGCGGTGTGAAATAACTTTAGTGAAGATTTTATAAACCACTGATAGGTCTGTAGTTCCTGAGATCCTCAATGTCACCATTTTTATTTAGCAGGATCATTGTAGCATTGTTCCAATCCTCAGGAATCTTCCCTTCATTAAGGCATAGAGTGAAAATTTGGGCGAGTACTGTTTCGATTTCTCCACTTGCTTCTTGTATGATGTTTACAGTAATTCCATCTTCTCCTGGGGCTTTCCCCCACTTCATGTTCTTGATTGCATGTGCAACTTCTGCTGGGAGGACTGGAAGAACTCTGGTACTGGTACCTTTCATGATGTCTGGAGTACATGTATCATCCCTTTAATATAATTTGGAGTAGAAATATTTCACTCTTGTCAAAATTTTGCCTCTATTTCTTGTTACAGAACCATCTTCTTTTCTCAGTGCCATAATCTGTTTTCTTCCCTTACTGAGATGTCCCTTTGCTATCTTTAGGCTTTGGTTGTTTTCAATTGCTGTCCTCACTAGCTCACAGTTGAATTTCCTTACATCTTCAGTGATACTTTTTCGTACTGTCTTTCATAGCTCTATATATTCCACTTTGGAAGTCACATCTTCTTTAGTTGTCCTCATCTCTCTTCTTTTTTGCATCAACATTTTGGTTTTTCCTGATAATTTGTTCACATGCAACTTGTTCTTAGACCCAGCTAATTTTGTTGCTGTTTCCATAAGAGCTTTGGTTACTTTTCTGTTAACTTCAGAAATATCAACTTCTTCCGATGTTAGGCCTTCTAAAGCAGAGAACCTGTTCTTCAGTTCCAACTTGAAGGTATTATGGTGTTTTTTAAGGTTGGTCATGTCAATACATTTTGTTTGTCTTATGAGCTTGCCACGTTCGAGTTTAGTGTTGAGGTGCATCTTACATCTCACCAATCTATGGTCACTACCTGTGTTGAACTTGTTGTTCAGCACACTGCAGTCTTGGATGACGAATTTTTTGTTACACATAATAAAATCAATTTCACTTGTCATCCCAATTGGATGTCTCCATGTCCATTTCCTGTGCGGCTTTTTCCTGAAAAAGGAGTTTAAGATGAAAAATCCTTCTGCCTCTGCAAACTCAACGAGAGTATTTCCACGCTGGTTTCTGTTGCTGTGACCGAATTTACCTACTGAAGTTTCATTCTGTTGCTGTTGCCCTATTTTCGCATTGAAATCTCCCATAATTATCTTCAAGTGCTGCTTACCTTTATATCATCATCATCATAATCATTGTCAACCATTATCAATCCACTGCTGGACGAAGGTCTCCCCAAGTTTCCTCCACAACGGTCTGTCTTGTGCCAGTCTCCTCCATGTTACTCCCGCATATTTTCGAATTTCATCCACCCATCTCCCCTGTGATCTTCTTCTGGGTCTTTTCCTGTCCCTTGGAATCCAATCTAAAATTTCGGCTGTCCATCGATGGTCTGTCCTTCTGGCAGTATGTCCAGCCCATTGCCATTTCAGGGATTTAACTCGGATCATGATGTCTTCCACTCTTGTCATTTATATATATATATATAATGCATATTGTTTTTACATTACACACACACACCATATTATTAGATCAGATAGAGGATTTGGGGAAGGGAGTGTCTGACCCCAGGTCTTAAACAACTCTTAGAAATAGGAAGCTAAGAGATTTGGGCTATATATACACAGTGGGATGTAAAGTCAGGTGATGCATAACATCACAGCCTCTCCTTGACAAATGTCAACCCCGCCTTCTCGTGGTGCATCCTGTTCCCACTAAAGGGGCTCTGACGACCACCAATAGCGGTATAACTATTCCATCGGGATTAGAGGAAATGCTATCCCACACTCACCAACCCGCTTGGCCAGCATGGTGAGTTATGGCCAAACCCCTCCAAAATGACTCCACAACTTAAATCTTGGCCCTCACTCTCCGGCAGCTGGAATGTACCTGGCCAAGGCAGCGGCCAGTGCGACATGAAGGCAGAGGGTGCTAAGAATCCCTGGAGGACCGGACTAGGCTGCCATTTGATGCTGACCTTGGCTACGTATAATGGACGCTCCCTATCTTCTGATTCAAGGCTTCTTGAATTGGAAGAGGAACTACAAAGGATCAAGTGGGATATCATTGGGCTAAGTGAGGTAAGGAGAAAGGGAGAAGATCTCATTGAACTGAAAAGTGGACATCTCTTCTACTATCATGGGACTGATACTGGAAGAACTAGTGGTGTTGGATTTATAATAAACAAGAAACTGAAGGATAAAGTTGTAGAAGTTGAAAGTTCCTCTGACAGAGCTGCACGACTCGTTATCCAACTCTCGAGAAGATACCAGGCTCAGATTATTCAAACTTATGCACCCACCACAAGTCATCCTGAAGAAGAAATTGAAGAATTTTATGAGGAAATTCGCCATCTAAATAATAAAGGTAAGCAGCATTTGAAGATAATTATGGGAGATTTCAATGCAAAAAATAGGGCAACGGCAACAGAATGAAACTTCAGTAGGTAAATTCGGTCACGGCAACAGAAACCAGCGTGGAAATACTCTCGTTGAGTTTGCAGAGGCAGAAGGGTTTTTCATCTTGAACTCCTTTTTCAAGAAAAAGCCACACAGGAAATGGACATGGAGACATCCAAATGGAACGACAAGTGAAATTGATTTTATTATGTGTAACAAAAAATTCGTCATAAAAGACTGCAGTGTGCTGAACAAGTTCAACACAGGTAGTGACCATAGATTGGTGAGATGTAAGATGCACCTCAACATTAAACTCGAACGTGGCAAGCTCATAAGACAAACAAAATGTATTGACATAACCAACCTTAAAAAACACAATAATACCTTCAAGTTGGAACTGAAGAACAGGTTCTCTGCTTTAGAAGGCCTAACATCGGAAGAAGTTGATATTTCTGAAGTTAACAGAAAAGTAACCAAAGCTCTTATGGAAACAGCAACAAAATTAGCTGGGTCTAAGAACAAGTTGCATGTGAACAAATTATCAGGAAAAACCAAAATGTTGATGCAAAAAAGAAGATAGATGAGGACAACTAAAGAAGATGTGACTTCCAAAGTGGAATACATACAGCTATGCAAGACAGTACGAAAAAGTATCACTGAAGACTTAAAGAAATTCAACTGTGAACTAGTAAGGAAAGCAACTGAAAACAACCAAAGCCTAAAGATAGCAAAGGGACATCTCAGTAAGGGAAGGAAACAGATTATGGCACTGAGAAAAGAAGATGGTTCTGTAACAAGAAATAGAGGCAAAATTTTGACAAGAATGAAATATTTCTACTCCAAATTATATGAAAGGGTTGATACCTTTCATATACTCCAGACATCATGAAAGGTACCAGAGTTCTTCCAGTCCTCCCAGCGGAAGTTGCACATGCAATCAAGAACATAAAGCGGGGAAAAGCTCCAGGAGAAGATGGAATTACTGTAGACATCATACAAGAAGCAAGTGGAGAAATCGAAACAGTACTCGCCCAAATTTTCACTCGATGCCTTAACGAAGGGAAGATTCCTGAGGATTGGAACAACGCTAGAATGATCCTGCTGCATAAAAAAGGTGACATTGAGGATCTCAGGAACTACAGACCTATCAGCCTCCTATCAGTGGTTTATAAAATCTTCACTAAAGTTCTTTCACACCGTTTGAAGGTAACACTGGACATGGCTCAACCGAGAGAACAAGCTGGATTCAGGAGTGGCTACAGCACAGTAGATCATATCCACGTACTGAGAGAACTGATTGAAAGAGCGAGGGAATATAAACTTCCATTGTGCGTGGCTTTTATCGATTATGAAAAAGCCTTTGATTCGGTGAAACCATCAGCAGTTACAATGGCTCTGAAAACTTGCGGTATTGAAGATGCATACATTAATATTATTAATAACATCTATGAAAATGCAAGTGCAAAGATTAGGCTGTCTGAAAATACAACACACATAAAAATTGGAAAGGAGTGAGACAAGGTGACACCATATCTCCCAAGCTCTTTAATGCTACATTGGAGGGTGTCTTTCAGTCGCTGAGCTGGGAAAACAAGGGGATAAAGATTAATGGAGATTATCTAACTCACCTTCGTTTTGCTGATGACGTAGTCGTTTTTGCAAATACCCCACCAGAGCTGCAGAGTATGATCCAGGAACTTGCTGACAAGAGTAAAGAAGTGAGATTAAAAATGAACTTTCAGAAGACAAAAGTGATGTTCAATGCTTTTTCAAGAAATGAAGATTTATCGATTGATGGAGAAAAGCTGGAGATAACAGACATGTACGTTTATCTTGGACAGCAGATATCAAGTGAGGGTCACATTGATGAAGAAATTAATCGGCGTACGAAACTTGCCTGGAGAGCTTTTGGAAGAAATAGCATAATTTTCAAGAGCAATATGCCATTATGTCTTAAAAGAAAAGTGTTTGATCAATGCATCCTTCCAGTGCTTATGTATGGTGCAGAAATGTGGACCTTAACTAAAAGAGACATACAAAGGCTGCAGACAACTCAAAAAGGTATGGAGCGGTGCATGCTTGGTGTAACCAGGAGAGATAAGAAGAGGAACTCGTGGATCCGAAAAATGACAAGAGTGGAAGACTTCATGATCAGAGTTAAATCCCTGAAATGGCAATGGGTGGGACATACTGCCAGAAGGACAGACCATTGATGGACAGCCGGAATTTTAGATTGGATTCCAAGGGACAGGAAAAGACCCAGAAGAAGACCGCATGGGAGATGGGTGGATGAAATTCGAAAGTATGCAGGAGTGACATGGAGGAGACTGGCACAAGACAGACCGTTGTGGAGGAAACTTGGGGAGACCTTCGTCCAGCAGTGGATTGATAATGGGTGACAATGATGATATACACAGTGGAACCTGGTAAAGTGACCACCTTGGTAAATTGACTGCCTGAATACAATGACCACTTTTTATAAGAACCGCTGGTTTCCATATCTTGTTAATGGTTAAATTTTCCCCTAAAGTGACCACCTGTCTATTGTGTAAAGTGACCATCTTTTTGACAAAATTCAAGTAAATCCCACCTGTTAAAGTGACCAGTTCTAAAAGCAACAGAAATTTAAAGTTATGCAGAGACAAGGGAGTTGGAGCATGGGTTTTGGGTAAAACTATTGTTCTTTTGTCCAAAAGCTTGTTTCCCAGTCTCATGCTTTGCAACCCCACTCTTTGCCCTTGGGCTACAAGGGAACTCCCTTCCCCTTCTCATTCTTAGAAATGGGATGTAAAAGCAGAGGGGATTTTCTGGTCCCTTAAGGCACCATTTACAGGGTGAAAGGACAATAAGCATTGTCAGAGGTTTCCCAGGCACCTGTTCCATCTTAGGGGCAACAGATGTCAGAAGTCATTGCCTAGTCAAAGCTTGTTCAGGACGTTTCTTAGTGCTGAAAAGCTTTCCTTCCTAGTTTTTAAAAGAATTTTTTTGCATTTAAATTTTAAGTAGAAATTTTTATCAAAATGCTTCCTGTGAATTCCAAGCCTTACAAAGATTAACTTTAAAAGAGAAAATAGATCTCTTGAATTTTTTGGAACATAACAGCCAGCGAAAAACCGCTGAAAAATTTCAAGTCAGCAAAACTTGTGTGTGTAACATTAGTAAACGTAAGGCTGAATACTTACAACAGTATGAAAAAGATAATGAAAATAGATTATGCAGCAGGAAAGTGCAAAAGACTGACAATTTTGATGTAAACCAAGCAACTTTTACGTGGTTTTGGAGAATGCGTGGAATGAATGCACGAATATCAGGCCCAATGCTGCAAGAAGCTGCATTAGATTTCTCAAAAAACTTGGTGTTAACCAGTTTACTGCTTCTAATGGCTGGCTTCTATCATTTAAAAAGCGGCATAACATTTCACAAAAAATTTATGCGGAGAATCTAATGATGTGGATTGCGAAACTGTTGCAAGTTTCAAAAAGAGAATGTCTCAATTCATAACAGGATTTACTATGGATGATATTTTTAAAGCTGATGAATGTGGTTTATTTTTTCAGGCATTGCTGACCAGAACTTTGGTAATAAATGCAAAGACAGAAAGATTTCCAAAGAAAGACTTACTATCTTGTTTGCTTGCATTGCTACCGGATAAAAGTTAAAACCGCTTGTTATTGGCAAAGCAAAACAACCACGCTGTTTTAAAAATGTAAACCCTGATAATTTACCTGTACTTTGGCGTGCAAATCGGAAAGCTTAAATGACTGGTGATATCTTTAAAGAATGGGTAGCTACTGTGAACAGACAAATGAAATGCCAAAAACGAAGCATTCTCTTGATTATAGATAACTGCCAAGCACATCCTCCTGATTTATCATTTTTAAATGTAACCATAAAATTTTTTCCTGCAAACACAACTTCACATCTCCAGCCACTTGACCAAGGCATAATCCAATCCTTTAAACTGATGTACAAAAAAAAAGCCCTGTTGCAAAAGCAGTGATATCGATTTCGGAGCAAGCAAATCCGGCTAATGAGATTGCCAACTCCATCAATGTTCCTGATGCTATAATGTGGATCAAAAACTCGTGGGAACAAGTGTCTGCGACCACAATTACAAAATGTTTTGCAAATACTGGATTTTTAGATGCTTTAACTTCACCTACTGCCACACTACTTGTGGAGGACAACATTTCTATGCTGCAAGAGCTCATTGATCACTTGCCTACAGGTAATGGGATGCTTCCTGCAGAGGAATTTTTGAATGCTGACAAAAATGTACAGCTCCATAGTTTATCTGATCCAGAAACTCTGAAAGACGAAATTGTAAATGAAGTTCAAAACAAGGACACCATAACTGAAGAAATTTCTGACAAGAATGTGAAACAGAGGTGGAAACTGATGTGCCGTCAGACATCAATATTTTAACAATGTGCAAAAATGAGGTCATGTGCATTAGCCAATTGTTCTACTATGCTAGATCATTTAACGCAAATTGAAAAACTTGCTGAAAGTTCAATCATGAAGAAGAAAGCAAGTTTAAAACAAGGAAAACTTGAAATGTTTTTTTTTTTTTCTTAAGAAAAGCAAACCAAGTAAAATGGTATGTTCAACTATGATCAATTTTGAATTACTGTACGCCGCCCCGGTGGCGCAGTGGTCTAAGGCGTTGGCCTCTGATCGTTCGTCCGTAGGGGTCCGGGTTCGAATCCCGGTGAGGCATGGATGTTGTGTTTGTCTTACGGCACTGGCTCTCTCCCTTCCCTGGAACCAGTGACCCTAAATTAGGGACGGGCGACTGCTTATAGCCCATTTGAGTTGCTCACGGTGGTCGTTAAACCTCCAATCAAAAAAAAAAAGAATTACTGTACTGTAAAAACACACTTAACCCAGAGTTTGTTAACACAAAGTTAAAATTTTACTGTATGTAGTACTACATGTCGATCTTTTTCTTCTTTTTTTTAAGTGCTAGGCAGGAGCTTCGCCTTTTAAGAAAAATGTTTTTTGCTCAGTAGATGTACATACATACATTAAAAAAGCTTTATAAAAAACCATCTTTAAAAAGTTTTTTTTTTTATTTCATTGATTTTTTAATGCATACCTTTATACTGTATTACTCATATGTTCAAAAATCAAGAATTTGTAGGGACTTAATCATGCCTATACAAAAGTCTGTTGTGTATAGTGACCACCTGTCTATGGTGACCAGCCTGGTTCAGTCCCAGAGGTGGTCACTATAGCACTAAGGTCAGGGTTCAGTGTCATTTGTTTCATCTCACAATCACCCCTGAAGAATGTAAACACCTGGAACTTTTTTCTTGTGTTATAATTAGATTAACCCACCCTATTTCACATATACTAAATTGATAATTCTTTTTCAACTTTTAAATGTATATTAGAGCTATTGTTGTCGATATGTTTTTGCTCTCTTCACTACGTCCACGTGTGTGCTGAAGTACAATCCAGTATAAGGAATCAAAACTAAATCAGCACACTATAAACTACTGATGTTAAAGATACTTTGGTGTCTATCATAAAGTGGCTTACTTTAACCAACTTATACCACCCCAGTGGTCTAAGCACTGGTTTCTGATCATTTATCTGAGGTGAGTCTGGGTTTGAATCCCAGTGAGGTGTGGATGTTGTGTATAAGTTACGGCACAGCCTCTCTCTCCCTTCCCTGGAACCAGTGACCCTAAATTAGGAATGGGCAACTGCTTATAGCCCATCGAGTTGCTCACAGTGGTTATTAAACATCAAAAGAAAAAAAATAATGAAAATTAACCAACTTATTTGCATAAAACTCAGAAGAAATTTTAAGAACTTAGAAATCAATCCGTATCCTATCCTAAAGTTATTTCCAAACTACTTTCAGGATTTTAGTAAGTTCTTGTTTGTTATTGAGCCACTTCTGGAGTAAAAGCTTTCAGATGACTTCAATAACCTGCCTTCCAATTCATAACACAATAAACAAATAAACAACTTGTTTCAAAGAACTCTGTTAAAAGCATTTTATAATTGTTTGCCTAGTGAAATGTTTCAGAAAGCTACCTCAGCATAACTAAGTTATCCTCACAACCTTCACCATTCTTAAAGCTGCACTATCCTGTGCTCAGCTGGTTTTTTCTATCACATTAAAAAAAATTGCTTGGTCTCAGCTGATCTGCTCTAACGTTTCTAGATTGTTTAAATTTTATAAGGGACATGGTAATTATTAAAGTTCTCCTTGTTGTTCCTCGGACCTCAATCCGATCTCATCGCTGGATGTCACAACTAGGGTCTTTGTTGCACTAGGCTTAAATAATTCTGGATTAATCTCACAAAAACTATGTGCTCTGCCTCTCTTTGAAGAACTAATAGCATATCTTACTTCAGGAATTCATATGGTTGAAGAGTTCTCGTGTTCATCACTATTTTCGTATCCGCTTATGCATTTTTTTCTCAATCTAAAAGTCTGCAAAATATTCATTCCTTATATGAAAAATATTCTTTTGAGTAACAGGAGATTACAAGTCCATGATTACTTTTCTTTAAAACCAATATAAACATTCCAACAGTAGAATTAAAATTTTGCCAGTGAGCCCCCTACCTTCTTGTATGATCACAAGAGGTTTTTATTTCAGGCAAAAGGCCTAGTTCAATACAAAACTGGTGTGAAGGAAAAATTGATTTGCACTGGATATGCTTTTAAAAATTTATGCAACATAAATTGAAGCTGAACTTCATATAGCATATTGTGTCGTGTATTAATTTTACACCATTAAAAAACAGATTTAAGATAGCAGTAGTCTAAGTTTACTATCGTACAGAAAAAAAAAATGTGTGCAAAATCTTGTCATTGTTGCCGAGTTCTAATTCTGAAGTAAGTGTACTGTATGGTAGATGCAGAAATGTCAAATCTTGCAGAAAATTTTAGAACATGTTAAATGTTTTGCATTTTATTTCTAAAAGTTCACAATTTTGTACTAAACACACAAAGAATTCAAAACTAATTATTTCAGGCTTCAAAATGTTTATTTCTATAGCTCCTAAATTTGCATTATACAAATGCACACATTCAGAATTAAATATTATTTTAGGATTAGTGAAAAATATGGTACAGCCTTTTTTTTTATACAAAATTCCTCTTAGTTGTTCAGTTTTCCTTATCAAAATTGATTGCTAATATTTATCAAATAAAGTGTGTGTTTTTAGTTGGCACATTACTTATGTTCAAAAATATTTTGTCACATAAGTATGCCCAACACTGAAATTAAAGTACAGCCTGCTGCCATTTTATGTGCTTTTGTTATACGAATGTATGCAGTTGGTTGGGCCCTGCTCATATGGCTAACACACCACACAGTCAAGTTTGCTGTAACCTGTGAAATAATTTATGAAACTTAAATATTTTAGACTGTTTAAAAACATAGTCAATGATATTTTTTTTATTTGGCTACAAGCCTTGGCCAACATACTGATTTTCTTAGTACTGTCCTTGGTTTGTATTTGTGCCATTTGGTGTCTAAACACTTTTATTGCAATTTGCATGTATGCCTTTTTTTTTTTTTTTTTTTTTTTTTTTTTTTTGCATGCCTGTTAGTGAGTGAAAATAGGGAGGAAGTTTAAAGAAACTGACCTCAGGAATGCTAATGTGAGGAGGAAAAATGTAAAGAAGCTACAGAAACCATTCAATTAAGAATTACTCAGCTTTTGATTGGAAAACACACATACAGCATTTGTACTGAATTTTCAACTTCAACTGGAAATCCAGCTGGGCTAATTTTTGCACTCTAGCAAAGAAGGCCACCTCAACACCTTCATCTAATTCATCTGGCGTCGATGAACTTGACTGATACCTTCTGTAATCAAATCATAAAGGTACACTTATGTTTTGTCTCTTGTCACAACATTAAAAAAATTGGTTTCCCCAAGAAATAGGTTTAGCGAAAAGACAAGAGTATTTGTTAAAAAAAAAAGAGTTAAAAATCATCCATTCACATTGTGCTTTATTATTAATTTATTTACAGCTTTGGTGTTTCAGAGAAAAATGATTTACATATAATAATGATACTAGAAATGAATATTTTTACAAGATACAATGAATACTAGTGTAGAAGCAGGTACATATAGATCCCCTATAACAAACTGAAATGGAGATAATAATCAGATCGATCATGTGCAGTTCAGAAAAGCTGGAATGCAGGAAATGCAGCGTGCTCAGGATCTAATAAATCTGCAAGAAAATACACTGTCCCAGCCATTCCTGCAAGGAATTCAAAACACAAGTTTATTGCATTAAATATAGACTTTGAATTTCATCATGAAAGCCACAATTATGGATACCTGTAAGAAATACATACAAAATGACACTAGGATGTATAAATAAAAAGAAAACTATACTTGTTGCTAAAGTAAAATTGCAAAAACATTTTCCTCATTATATATTTGAAGGCACTGAGAGCCACCAGTTTTTGTAATCTGTTTTTGAATAAATGGCAGTTTATTGATGTGTTAAAAAGGACATATCCTAACAAATTGACTGATAATGTAGGGGTTAACCACACTTAACACGTTTTATTAAGTGCTAATGACAGTACATTGTGTGAAGTAGGCCATTTATGCAACACATTAACATCAGTGGTGGCGTTTCATCACTGCACATTATTTTTTAACAATGTCGCAAAAGCAGTTTAATGCAACACAGAAACCTATGAAAAGTACCACATACAACTTGGTGCAAAAATGTTGAACTGTGGACTAAAGTGCACACACAGCACAAATAAAAAGGTGTTTTATTTTTTATCTGATCTTGGTGTAAATGACCTAACATACATATCACTAAGCCATTCTCTGGGAATAATATATATAAACACCCAGATCCGTCTGTCTCTCTGGAACGCTTGACATTGTTGCGCCATCACTTATCGAACAATTTGCGTGTGCTCTCGCAATGTCCAAATGGTTGCTTGCTATATAATAGCACACAATCACTTTTAGATGTCAAGGTGATCGCGTGCTAATTTAAAAACATTGGATTATCAATGACTTGAGTTCTATTTATCCAATCAAAAAAATTTGAATTAAAATCTTAATATCACGGCAAGTTCCATTTGTGTATTAATTTGTACACTTTAATTATTTTAACTAACTTTCCGAGCTTAGTGCTGATTATATTAAACATTTTGCAAAATATTGATCTACCTAAACGCTGTAACCTACAATAAAAACTGAAATCTTGAGATATCGCCCCAATAGCACATTGTTGAGAATTTAGATAGTTCCGATCTGTAATACCAGATGTCGTATTATTTTGTAGTTAAAAACTAACAGTCAAATAGGACAGTCTAAAACAAGCAGTGAAGGGAATAACAAGCTTTCTGGAGAAAAAATAATTTAACACGAAAAATCAAAGTTATTAAGGTAAATTTACATGAAAACAACTTTCTTAGCTTAGTAGTGATTATATTACACGTTTTGCAAAATATCTATCTAATCTACAATTGTTAAACAACAAATATTTTATACAGAATGTTATTTATCGTGAGGTGTTTTTAAAAACAAATAAATAGCATATAATTTTTAGTTCTAACATGAATGAGTTCTTACTACGCTTCCTTTCAGAAATTCGGCATCTATTTGATTTCTATCTGCTTCAATTAAAAATTTCACTCCATCACAGGGCGGGCAACATATTATTTTTTTAAAGCTTTAAAACAACCATCCTAGGACGAGCTGTGAGCTAGTTAGATATAACTGCATACCTGCCAACATTTTGTGAAGCTCATCAGGAGCACATGATGATCGTCTTCCATGCGCCATCTCGCGAAGCCAGTATGGTGCTATACTATCGGTCTTGCCAAATTTAAAATTTGACATTCTCAGCATAGCTACTACAATAAACAACCATTAAGAACACCTCAAATTGCAGGGGTTTTTTATATATAAAATGTATATTTTCCCTTATTATAATACTTAGTAATATACATTCATCATATCTGAGAATATGTGGTTGCAAATAAATATAAAAGCTCAAGTGTTTGGACAAAGAAATGATACATTAAGAAACAAACTTACTTTACTTCAAAGATAAATACAGTATGTTGATTGTTTTGCCCCTCGTTTTGACACTGCATACATGTGTAAGTCAGTATCAGATAGATCTGCATTAAAGCAAGCCTGATCAGCCCGAGCTTTGCATTTTTCAATTATTAAAGATTCCAAAGTTGAAACACATAAACTGGATCGAAAATCGGTTAGATTCTTCTTAACCATGCTAAGCACTCATTCACATGTGGCATTGGTGTGAGGTATAAGGAGAATTGTGGCCACTAATTTTGGTAAAACAGTGTATTTAAATGACCCATTATGATCTTTAATGCATGATATTACATTCCAAGCTACGTCAACTCTGTTAGCAGTTAAAATTTCTTCTGTAAGAGGATCATTTTGGAATTTGGCAAACTGTTCTTTCAAGCAAATCTTTTTCTGTATCAGAAAAAGAAAACAAGTTTAAAAAGAAATCTACTGATGAGAATTTAGTTTCCTGACGCAAAACAATGCCAGCAACCTCAGTGAGCAATGGAAAAATCAGCAAGTAGGACAAAAAATGTGATTGACTGATTTACGCAATTTTTTCAGCACCAGCCACTCTGTTTCATATTCTTTTTTAAAAAACTTGGGAATGCCCTCGTTTTGCCATTGCATACATGCCAACCAAAACTTTCCTAAATCAAGAATATTTGCGACAGTATCAGAAGTGGTAATTTATGATTGTCTATTATTAGGGCAGAGTGGTAATGTATGGGATATGCTAGCAATACTCATGATACTTGTTTTCAATTATTTTTCTGTATCACTCATAGATGGAGTTCAGAAATTATGATTTTCAAGGTTTTCTTTTTTTTTTTTTAAATTGAATGATGCAATTTTAGAAATAACTTGATTTCATTTAAGCAATGATAAGACAGTGGCCTTTTTTCATGCCCTTGAATGACAGTTTTATCCATCATGAATGTATGATAGCTTTCACTATTCTAAATAAAAGATGAATTGTGTACGAATAATTTTGAACACCGTGCACCAATTCTTACAAATTTTCAGCTTCGTCACTTTCGTTTTCGAACTCCCCCCTCTCCCTCTCCTTTATCAAGATGAAATGCAAACCTTGGGGGGGGGTTGATATTTAGGAAATTTAGGAATACAGGATAGATGTGCGGAACATTGAAAAAATAGTTTCGGGAGAAATCTTTACTACATCTGATTTCCGTTTTTGGACATTGTCCCTCCATTATCAAGTTAAAATACAAATATATATTAAATAAAAGGATATTTCACAACAACGCTAAGGAGAGGAAACATCGCGTGAAAAATAAAATTATGATTACGGAAGAAATCTTCACTGCGCCTAACTTCCGTTTTTGAAAGTTTCAGGCAGAAAACATCCTCCACCACTACCAATTGCCCAGAAATTTGTTCAGTTATGCATTAATCTCCAGGATAACTCAAATTATGATGGAAAAGTAGAAATTCCTCGAAGCTGTTGCATGTTCATGCCTAAAGATTACAGGAGAATTTTTGCGCCATCGAAATTTCCGTTTTCAGAATTTTTTCCTCCATTTTCAAATTGAAATAAAATGATGTATAACAACAATACTGGACAGAGGCAACATCGCAGGAGAACGAAATTACGATTACGAAAAAAAATCTTTACTTCATTTACTTCCGTTTTTGAAAGACGAAGTATCGTCCCGATGCATATTTTTACGTGGTGATAAAATTCTTCAATGTATATTTTTATGCGTTGGTAAAATTCTTCTATGTGTATTTTTACGCGTTGATGTGTATTTTAAATGTTTCTCGATGCATATTTTTACGCATCAAGAAAAATTCCTGATGTGCATTTTTACACTGTAAAATTTTGATGTGTAGTCATGTAATAACGCATTTTGGCGAACTTTGTATGGTACAGAATTTTAAAAATTTCACACTTTGGTGCAATTGGCACAGCTATTCGAACACTGAGAGAGAGAGAAATTGAAAGGATTGGTGGGAGAGAGTGCATACAATCTATAAATAAATATCGCTTACTGCTAGAAACATGAGATAACATAAGGTTCAATCGCTACGAGATCATAATAAAACAAAAGCAGTTTATACTAAGCGACAATAACAACAATATCAATTTCCATCAATAAGAAAAATTCACGAGAAACTATCTTTCAACCATAAAACTTCCCAAAAATCTGTAAAACTTTGTGAAAAACACTCCGTTAACACACTTCCACAAAAAAAAAAAAGCAGCATGCAAACGTTTGCGTAGCTCTCTCTGACCAGATCTTTGCTTGGGGAATTCCCGGCGGCCGACCTAAACGAGGGGTGACAATCCGATGCACTTCATTGGTCAACGCAATTCATCCCCCACCCCCATAGTTTCTCCGCCCCTCCCTTAAGTATGGCGGTGATTCCAAGAAGCTATCTTTCAACCATAAAACTTCCCAAAAATCTGTAAAACTTCCGGAATACTTGGCAGGTATGACATTGTGAAAAACACTCCGTTAACACACTTCCACAAAAAAAAAAAAAAAAGCAGCGTGCGTTTGCGTAGCTCTCTCTCACCAGATCTTTGCTTGGGGAATTCCCGGCAGCCGACCTAAACGAGGGGTGACAATCCGATGCACTTCATTGGTCAACGCAATTCAGTCCCCCCCCCCCATATTTTCTCAGCCCCTCCCTTAAGTATGGCGGTGATTCCACCCAAACTTGAAGCTTCCGATTTTCCATCTAACTTCCGTTGGTGAGAACTGAAGATCTACGTTAACTCTCTTCTGTACAAGCAAGAAAGGCATCTCCAAAATTTATATTTGGTGTGAGGGAATCGCATGCGAAACAATGAAGAAATTGTCAGCATGTGCTTTAAAAACGGTGAGAAAAACTTGAACTACATTCTTCAGCGCAGCACTGCAAAATGATTGCTCTTCTGGAAAAATTATAACTGTCTCCTCCTGTACACTTCCGCCCATGAATTGGCCCCTGCAACGAACCTTCGTTTCAACAGAGCAAAGCTTGATGCCACCGCAGAGTTGTATTAGGCTTGCCGCAGCATCTGTTCACAGTGTCATACTCGCACATAAATCTTTAAAATGCACTGTAAAGATTAATTTTTCACCATCTGTACTTTTAGTGCAGTATATTTCTGGCCAGTCATTGTTTGAGGGAAAATGGGTAATGAAATAAAAATTTAGCTTTTTCCGAAGAAAACCCCAAACTATGTGAAGTGGCTACATACATCTAGGGATGTTCTGGAGCAGTTGGCAGGTCTGTAACTGCCATTTAAAATTGATGCAATTAGATTTTGCTTACGGTTGATGTAATCAAACATCTCTATTTAAGCAGTCTCAACACGCAACTCAAGCTTCACTGACATACATCGCATGTCCCTCAGAAGACCTTTTGTACTTCGTACTTATTATCTATTTCTCGTGCAGACATTCCTGTCCTGCTACTTGAGCTGAATAAATTCTCTAAGTAAGCATCTCACCACTCATTCTTTCAACATGGCCAAACTGCCTTAGAATATTTGTTTCCACAATACGCATCTTCATTCCTCACATGATCAAGATGTGCCTTGCAACAACACTCCCACAGCACACAAACTACTTTTGTCTCTTCTGCAGTACCCAGGCTTCACTACCACGTGTCAGAGTAAGAACAATTACTCTTCCTCCATCCACTTGAGCCACATTCAGTCAACAGTTGCATCATGATGTATTTCCACCACAATGCTACAACATAGGGATCAACCAGCCACATGTAGCCCTATGGTGAAGCCTCTCATATATGTGTTCATGTGCTGGTAGGATACTTGATGGCAACACCCAGGCTTCTCGCGCCTTGCATGTGCTTTCCTTACCCAGATCACTTTAAGTCCACACATCTTAGTGAAGAGGACCAGACAGCTAGGCTGAGCCATTTTACCCTTTTATCTCACTCGCCTATCATTCAATTGATTTGCAACTGTAATCAATTAGCCGTGCTTCATTAATAAATCTGAAAGAAAATACATCAATTACATAACCCAACTGTCTCCACATATCCACCAATTTGCATGGTGCTCCAAAGAATATTTTCTGGCATGGTATTTTCAATGTTGAGCTGTGTTTCCACACATTTATTCGTTAAGGTTCAGTTTCATCTTCCCAGTGTTTGTACGCCTCCTGGAATTAAATTTTTATTTTCCAGGGCCCTGGAAAACTCCTGGAATTATTGTATTTCTTTTTATACTGAACTAGTTTGGTTAAAAGATTTGGCAGCCAGTGTTGCATCAGAAACATTAGCTCTTCCCCAGCTGTGAACTGGAGTGAGAGTGTGGGAGAGGAAGGGAGTTGCAGAAACTTCCTTGCCTAAACGGGTGTGTGGGGTCCAATGGGGCCAGCACAACCGTTGACTGATTAGCATCTCCTGCATGCTACTGGGATAAAAAATATGATTTTCTATCTGCACGTAATTTTGACAAAACTGGCTGAACATTTAATGCGCTTAATAAATTGCTAAAAGGAACAAACCCACCAAATTTCGTGTGAATCAGAAAAAAACTGAAAACTAGCTACTAAAATTTTTAATCATGTTTATTGCCAGCAGTGGCAGTATGCCATAATAAAAAAGTTTACATTTGGTTGTAGTGAAATTTGCAGGGTAACCTTATATGACACAGTTATGACATCTGTGAAAAATTCAGATCTTTTAATTGAAAACTCGAAAAATTAATTTTTCCACACTTTAAAGCAAGTCTTTTGTAAAAAAGATAGTGCTTTTGTTATCAGTCTGTCCACACCATATCTCTGCAACTAATAATCTGATTTGAAAAATTCTTTTTGCATTGGGAAGCTTGAAATGTGCAAACGAGATGATCCTTCAGAGTTGAAGAAATATTCTTCTCGTAATAAGTGGTAAATATGTAGTCTTAATTAACGCAGCAATCGGGCATCACCGAATTGACTGTAATTACTGTTTCACATGTGAATTAAATCACATCAGAATACTTGAAAATTTCATCGGGCGGTGCAACGGATAACACGCTCGAACGGAAATCGGGAGATGCGGGTTTGTTTCACGCTGCACAGCGATGAAATTTTCAAGTTTTCTAATGTGATTTAATTCACTTGTGAAACAATAATTACAGTCAATTCGGCGATGTCCGATTGCTGTGTTAATTATCATGAGACGATCCTTTATTTCTTTTCATGATGCACGATTTTGCTGCTAGAAGGCATAAATGCAGATGATATCGAATTCAAAATACATTTTATTCATATATTTGCTTCTAAACATCAGATTGAAAAAAATATTTTATCTTTCGATTCCATTTTTATCAAAGACTATTTTAGGTATAGCCACTTTTTCAAGTTACACGTAGATTTCCCACTAGGAGGCATAAAAGTAAACTCTGCATTTTTCCCGATATCTCTGCTTCTAAAACTCTGATTTTAAAAGTTCTTTCTCCAGCGGATACAGCTCCTAATAGGAAATCTTTTGCATATAATTTCTAATTTTCGGTAAAAAACGTTTTGGCCACCGAGGGGGGGTGTTAATTTCTGTTTCATTTGCAGCAAAATCTGAGCTTTTAGAATATCAATGGAAAAAATTCATTCGTGGACCGATACCACTCATGTCGGTAAACCTCTTTCGAATATTTTCTTCTTAAAATAATGCACGGTTTCTCTGCCAGGGGCGTACAGGTATATCTTATTTTTGTCTATATCTCTGCTTCTAAGAAACCCATTTGAAAAAATCTTTCTTTGTTGGATAGTTTCCACTGTGAAATGTTTTTCATATAATTTCAAAATTTTCATGTAATTCATAGACTTTCTACTAGGGAGTGTAAAGATAAATTGTGTTTCCCCCGATATCGCTGCTTCTAAAACTCCGATTTGAAAAAAAATTTCTGCACCAGATACAGCTTCTGATAGAAAATGCTTTGTATATAATTTTTAATATTTGGTAAAGAATGGTTTGGCCACCAGGGACATAAGTATTTGTTTCTGCTTCTGATGTATTTGCATCAAAATCTGAGCTCCTGAAAACTCGATTGAAAAAATTCTTCCGTGGACAGATACTGCTCACATGGAAAAACTTTTTGAGAATACTTTCTTCTTAAAATAATGCATGGCTTTTCTAGCAGGTGGCGTAGATGCATATCTTATTTTTGTCAACATCTCTGTTTCCAAGAGTCTGATTTAAAAAATTATTTTGTTGTTGGAGAGTGTTTCCACTGTGAAATGTTTCTCATATAATTTCAAATTTTTCTTAATGCAGAAGTCTGCCACCAGAGGGCTTAAGTTCATGTTTCTGTTACAGCAATATCTGCGGGACTATAAACACTATTGAAAAACTTCTTTCTTCAGTCAGATACTACTAACTATGCAAACTCTGTGTATTTTATTCCCAAAGTAATGCACAATTTTGCCACAGAGGGCACAAATGATTAATCTGTTTTCCTAAATATCTTTGCTTCTACATGTACGATATAAAAAATTCTTTCAACACCGGATGCCATGTATCTTGTAGGGAGTGGAGGGAAAAAAATTCCATGTGTCATTAAAGCAAGTTGCCTTGTGACTTTTCTAGGGGCTGCTTGGCATGCTTAACGGCAATATTAAATATTCTGATATTTAAGAATATTTCAAGTTCCTTTGATTTTTGACCAAAATTTTATTATTTAGCATATGACACTTTTCATACTACCATGATTATTCTAACCTAGCAAAGTATTCTGTCAAAAGATTTGGCATTTAGTCAAATACTAAAGAAAACTAACTACAAATTATTACACAGTCTCGTTTGTAACCAAGCATTGGTGAAGATTAACAAGCATCTCCCTCCCCTTTCAGTTTGTTCCAATTGTATTAAAAGCATACCTACTGCCTCAAATTTCTTTTTCCTGAATCACTGAGAGAATTCTTTTGTCCACCCTACCGTACGATCGACTGTAGTAATCCAAAGACAGCAGCGCTTTTAGGCAATTTAAAAACTTGTATCCGGATGTCACTCAAGGAAGTGACATCCTATCACCCCTAATTGTGGGAGAGTTCGTATAGACTGAGAATAAATGTAGAAGGAAAAGGAACACTAACTATACTATTTGAAAACACAGTTGCAAAATCATTTTTGGAGCAGCAAAATGTGCTTTTGGAGCAGGTGAAATACATTTTTGGAGCAGCAAAATGTGCTTTTGGAGCAGGTGAAATACATTTTTGGAGCGACAAAAGGCATTTTTGGAGCAGATAAAATACATTTTTGGTGTAAGAAAACATTTTTTTGGAGCAGGTAAAATATTAGTAGATAGAACAAAAATGTTTTGGAACTAGACTCGCCCTACTCAAATTTAAAACCTCTTGCATTGAAATACACACATATGCAAAGATTTTAGCTTTCAAATAGATCAAAAAAATTATAACTATAGCAGGATTCTATTATTAATAATTTATTTTACAAAACATGCTGAATTTTTTGCTGCTTTTCTCAATATTTAATTGCTTATTTCTATTTTTTTCTAATTTTTTAAGATAGCAATGTTTTGTTTTGCTTCTTTTAATAGTACCTGTCAACTTTCTATTGCACTCATATCTCTTTTTTTTAATGCCACATTCAATGTTCATCTCAGCACTGTCTTAACATTTTATGAGAGGAATCCAACTGCTGCAAAAGTTCAGCTTCTTCCCATTTCAAATCACCTTGTGAACATTCAATTTCTTCTTCTCTGTTTTGCTTATTTTGCTGCATTTTTCCAGCACTAATCCACTCTTGATATTTTTTCCAGGATTCTTTATAAGCTGTCAGAAGTTTTTTGGTTACAGTAATTTTACTCACATCTCTATTTAGTCTCTTGACATGATCTTTGTGCTTCTTGTTCTCCGCACGACACCTACAATTATCACGGCTGCCATGCGCTAGGCTAAAATCGCAGCCACATGGCTTACTAAACTTTACATGCTTCATAAAAATGCCATTCTTTACTATATATATTGTGATACACTTGACAATAAGTTTTATCTGACTTCGTTCTTTTTGTTGTCATAGCTGTTTCACTGCTATATTTCATTTCGTTATAATCTAAATTAACCCTTTCTACTAGAATGAACTTTTCACCCATACTCACCCAGCACTTGTATTTTTTATTTTCTGCAGTAGAGGCAACAACTTAGCAGTGAAAGCTCAGCTTTAGCTTGCCAGCCTACATCCCTGATATACGAGGCATCATAGGCGTGGTGGGTGACACTTGACACGCGAGCTATTCAGCGAAAAAATGTCTCGCAAGCCCTGAAAGCCAATAATCATCCCTTTTTGCAAATCTGATAAATCGCTCCTTTTATTCACAACAGCAACGAGTGATTTGTTTTTAGATTGCCTACAGCACACCTTATAAACCCTCCAAGCCAGCTCACGACAAGTGCCTTTTTTCATTGGCTGCGCGCTGTTGACGTCAAAAGTAGGAGGTGGTCACAATAATGTGACACGCTGTGTATAAGACGAACAGTGAACTACAAGCAATTCAATATCAAAGTCTGATTGCTAAGTATAATGTATTGTGATTTCCCTATGTATTTGAGAGGAATACTTCTTCCTATGATAAATTTTTAAATTTACTGATCTCAAGAGAACTGTATTCAAAATACCATATGCAACCTTTCAACTGCACATGTGAGTACTGACTCCAAAGAAACTGCAATCAAATAATGCCATACATAGCAGTTCTGCAGTAAGATATCGAATCTGTATGTACAAAAAAAAAAAAAAAAAAAGAGAGAGAAATATGCAATCTCTTCTTGTGCATGACATTCTTTCAATGCAATTTCCGTGGAACCAGTACATTGGAGATAAGAACAAGAAGACACGATTTCTTATAGTAGAAAGTTGTACAGCTAGTTTGAATGTGATTATCTTTGTATCTGTAAATCTGAAAAAAGTATGAAAAAATAATCATATTTAAATTATATTAATAAGGTGCATTACATAAGGTTTCTGCTGTTGGAAATTGTGTTTCTTTATGTACTGATCCCAAGAGATTTGCATTCAAATAATGCTGCATACTTTTTGCAAATGCTATATGTCAAGCACCAATTTTCAGCCGAACTTGACAAATCAATGTATAAACAAAAATAAAACTTTTGGTGCAGAACTGGCCTAAATTTAAATAAAAGCCATCTTGGAGCAGAATGGCATCCCTATATTTATCATAAGTTTTATTAGTCATCAGAAAAAAATTACTCTTAACAGATATGAGTAATTAATTACCTTCAAACATGGATTGTGGATGATCAGGAGTATTGCAGTTGTGTTTCCCATAATCAAAACACCATTCAGCAAACTAAACAAATCATAAAGAAACAATGCAAACAATTATTAATGTTGGAACAGCACAAACATATAAGTACTGACTTAAAATTCCAATATACTTGTTATTGTGGAATAACTTTTACGGGTCTTATAGAGGTTATTTTTCATGAAAGTTGGTTGTCAAATTTTTTAACTAAAGCCTAGTTCGTCATCAGGACTATGTCACTGGAGTAGTTGCTGCCACTCAATTGGAAGAGTCCATCCACAATTATCGTTAATTGTGGTACTTCTTCTTCTTGCTATTTCGATCCCTTCTTCTAGTTTCCTCTTTACTAAGTTTGACTGGTGGGCGATTATTTTCACTGAGTCCCAATTTATGGAGTGTCCACTTGCTTGTATATGTCTGTCTAGCCCTGTTTTGTTCCCAATGTTCCTAATAGCTGCTTGGTGTTCTTTCATTCGAACCTTAACACTTCTCCCTGTTTCTCCAATATAGCTGAGTCCGCAGTTACAGTCGATGCAGTAAATTACTCCTTCCTGCAATTGGATGTCCAATTCTTTCTGCTTTAAAGCTGGCAGGAACTTCTTTATTTTGTTATTAAGATCCTGATATTATATTTTGCTCCGATCCTTTTCAGTTTCTCGAAAAGTCCCTTGTGGTACGTAATTTTGCTGGTGAATTTGAAGTTGGTTTTTTCCTGCTTCTTTTTTGGCACTTGTTTAAATATTTTCTCAACATATGGGGAGGGGTAATTGTTTTCTGCCAATATTTCCCTTAATTCTTCTTTGTGAAGATCTTTTTGAGTAGCTGAAGAGACCAGGATTTCAATTTTTTCCAAAAATTGTCTCGCCGTATTCGATTTAATATAATCAGGGTGGAATGAGCAGAAGTCTAACATCTTCCCTGTGTTGGTGGGTTTTCTAAAAAGCTGAGTGAATATTTATAAGACCCGTAAAAAGTTATTCCACAATCACTATGAATAGAGGTGCCATAAATGCATTTACAACTAAAATATACTTGTTTTCAACATAAATGCTTCCAGCAACTGTCACAATATGAGCTTCCTACAACACTTTAAAATTGCACTAAGAAGTGGGACTCAAATCTATATCTTCGATTTCCATAATAGTATGCTTTCATTTAGTGGAAAATTACTGGTATGACGAACTTGGACCTAAAATTGAGAGATGTAGGTTCCATTCCCACTTCAGAAGATCTAGCTTTCTGGGAAGTTCTCCATATGGATGCTATTTGTGATGTCATTTTCATGTTAAAATTTCATGTTGTTAGGGTTGCCATGCGCTTTGAAAATTGAACAATAACTCGTTTTAACAATGGTTACATACAAACATGATGCTTTAAGGTGGGCTTTATAACCCACTGAACTTTTCTTTGAGCCCCCTTCCCCTCCCCCAAGAAAAAATATTGAGGCAGTTAGTACCCGTGATTAAGTGCAACCATCTTAAGATTTTAGAGAACTTGGATACAAGAATATGATTTTTTCAAATTCACAAAAATTTGTAATACAAAATGAATTTTTTGTTGAATTCAGTGCTGTACAATTCCATGAAATGGAGAGTCTCTCCTAAGCAAATGTCTAGCAGAGTAGTAAAAATATGAGGGTCTTTCAGGTTACTAACTAAAATTCATTAACAGTTTTTACAGTAGCAAATATTAAAAAAAGGTGTAAGTAAGCTGAAATTGCAAAGAAATAGTAATTTATGCATAGATCATTTTCGAATCATAAAGATTATATTTCTAAATACCAGTAAAGGAAACTAAAATGAGGCCAGGGTTCTCGTCAGCCATCAAATTGCTTATGCTGTTCCTTTACTGGCATTTAGAAATATGATATTTTTGATTCAAAAACGATCTATGCATAATAAAATGCCATTAGGAATTTCTGCTCTACTTTGTTGTTTGATTAAAAAGTAATTTGTTAAAGGCCATGGAGGTTCTTATCCATAGTTCCCAATACTACATACAGTGTGTACCTGAAATATGTTTTTTTGATGGGGATAACATCAGGTAAAACCTACACAAATGGAATTTTTTGGCAAAATTTCTGCCTCCCATGCATATCTACTCTTCACTTCTGAACAGCTGGCTTCACCACTGGTTATTCATATATGATTGCATCACTAGATTTTCACAAGAACTTCCTCTTTGAGGATATGTGACAGAACTATGGACTCCTGGCATGCAATGTATTATCAACAGATCATTAGCTGCAGTCTGTGATGAATCCTTGTCCTGAAGTTTACCCTCACACTACACAAAGCACAGTCGCCCAATAACCATTTCATGTTCAGCTGAATAAGTGGTGCAAAAATTGTTTTACCAATACATTTATTCCTGCTACACTGAAACTCCTGAAATTTCTCAGCTGCTATATGATTTCCTACTTTATTGTACATGAACATAACAGATGTTCCTCATTATATGCATTTGCACTTTCATTAGATGACTTTTTGGAATGAGAGGACATTTCGATTAAAAAAGGAGGACACAATAAATTTGTACAAAAATAAATATGAATGCACATACTTTGTATTTAATTTTTTTCAGTTTGAGAGTTTATACATGCAAAGCTTTAAAAAACAAAAAGATTTTAGTCTGGTGCACATTTTTATTTATATTTTTCACTGGAAGAGATTTTCTTCGGCAGATCAGGTATGTTTAATAAATATTTGTGTACTTCAGAGCATGATATGTCTTTCAAATTGTATTTAAATAGCAGTATACCTCCTCACTAATTGATTAAGAAACTTGAATTATTAGGTGTGCAACTTAATTCTCGGCCCCTAACCGCAAGTGATCATAGAACTTTGGCAAATGCAAATAGCTGTGTGCGATAATGGCTGATTGCAGCGCCATCCAACAGCATTCCAGGCAACCATAACCACTCACAGCTGTAGTGACAGAAGGGATGAAAGTTGATGGTGAAAGCAATGTCATTCGAGAAGCAGCATTTGAGGCACTGCCTCCTGTTCGCATTTTAGCTAAAAAAAATGCCTGCGGAAGCCCAGCAAATGATCTGTGCTGCTTTGGGTGAGGCTTCTGTGCCCTACAGTACGTGTAAGAAGTGATTCCAGCGGTTAACGCAGGGAAATTTCGATCTCCATGATGAAGAACGTCCGGGACAGCCACAGAAAGTTGACGATGAGGAACTGAAATAACAGTTGGACGCGGATCCCTGTTGCATACAGTCAGAGCTCGCCCAGGAACTCGGAGTAACGTGGCAAGCCATTGCAAAGCGCCTGCACAAGCTTGGACGGATTCACAAGGAGGACCATTGGGTGCCCCACCAACTTACAGCTGCGAACAAGTCTAGGGGCTACGATGCTGCTGTGTCCTTGCTCTCCAGATTCAAAAAGGATTTCCTCCACAAGATTTTCACCTGTGATGAGAAGTGGATCCTCTACAATAATCTTAAGTGGTGCAAATCGTGGGTTTATCCATGTCAGCCTACCACCAGTATCGCCAAACTGAATATCCATGCCAGGAAGTTGTTGCTGTGCATATGGTGGGATCAGCGCGGTGTCATACACTATGAGTTGCTCAAACCTGGTGAAACGGTCAATGCTGAGCATTATTGTCAGCAACTCATTTGTGTGAGTGATGCACTGGAGGCGAAAAGGCCATACACCGGCAAGGGCAGAAGGTTGGTCCTGCTGCTTCAGGATAACACGCGTCCTCACACCGCGAAAACGATTTTAAACACAATCACAGACCTGGGATGGGAGATTTTGTCCCACCCGGCGTATTCTCCAGACTTTGCCCCATCGGATTATTACCTATTTCACTAACTGCAACATCACCTGAGTGATACGCACTTCACTTCTGTCGAGGAGGTCCGCACAAGTATTGATGACTTTATGAACTCGAAACAGCCCTCTTTTTCCGCAGTGGCATTCGGCAGCTCCCTGACCGATGGCTCAAATGTATCCAACACGACGGGGATTATTTCGCTGATTAGGTATGTATTCAATTTGCTATAATTTGCTGTCAACGTGTCGTGCCTGTGGCCAAGAATTAAGTTGCACACCTAATATAAACAGAAAAAACCCACAGCAACGACTCACAACACACAAAACAAGTAGTATGAGCTCACTGTTTACACAAATACTTCACACAGCACAGTCCACATGCGACAAACAACATACTAACACGCATTGTTGGGTTTTATCTGTGCTGTTGGCTTACAAGTGACTCACTGCAGCAGGCAGCTGCAGGATTAAACTGCCCAGGGGGAGGAGGGAGGGTGCGTGCAAGAATCCTGAAATGTAGGAACACATTTCCGCAGTGGCTTGATAAGATGTATGATTATAATCGAAGAATTTGATCAAAATATGTATATTTGAATTATTCCTTATTGAAAAAACTGGACATTTGGGCTATTTACCTTAATGCCGCCTGAAGGACATGCCCTCCAAAAGTTGGACATCTGGTCACCCCAACTTTCACCATAACATAATTTCAAAAAAATAAAACTGCATAATTGCACAACCGGCAGCAGAACTGCAACAATTATTGGGTTGGTGCGAATGAAATGTCCAGCATTTCATTCACACCAACCCAATAATTGTTGCAATTCTGCTGCTGGTTGTGTCCTACTTTTCCTCTTGTTAAGGTAAGTTTCTGCTGCTGGTTGTGTTCTACTTTTCCTTTCCTAGGCAAGTTGTCCTACTTTTCCTTTCTCGCCGTCCATAGCAAGAAAGGGAAAGTAGGACAACTTACCTAGGCAAAATAATCCTTCGGCATCGACACATAATTGCCATCTGTTCGACAAAGCCATGATCCTGGAACAAAAAAAGTCTTGTGGCTGGGACCCAAAGAAGTCATCAACTGCCTGTTGAACTTCATTGTCTGTCATGAACTGTTTCCCGGACAGGAAGTAATCCAGGCGATGAAGCAGATGATAGCCGCCCCGGTGGCGCAGTGGTCTAAGGCGTTGGCCTCTGATCATTCACCCGTAAGGGGTCCGGGTTCGAATCCCGGTCAGGCATGGATGTTGTGTTTGTCTTACGGCACTGGCTCTCTCCCTTCCCTGGAACCAGTGACCCTAAATTAGGGACGGGCGACTGCTTATAGCCCATTGAGTTGCTCACGGCGGTCGTTAAACCTCCAATCAAAAAAAAAAAAAAAAAAAAAAAGAAGCAGATGATAGTCTGTCGGAGACAAGTCCAGGGAATAGGCAGGATGAGAGAGTGCTTCATAGCCCAAGGCACTTTGTGTCAGCATCGTTTGTTGTGCTACATGAGGGCGGGCATTGTCCTGGGGCAGAAGAACACCATATCTGTTGGCCAAAGCCAGTTGTTTCTGCTGCATCTGGTGTAATTCAGCACAATAATGTTCTGCAGTGATGGTTTGGCCTCTTGCCAAGAAACTCCAATGAATTATCCCAGCTGTGGACCACCAGACAAGGAGCATCATCTTCTTGGTGCGTAGGGGTGGCTTAGGATGCCGTCGAGCAGGCTGTGCCTTACTTAACCATTGTGCAGATCATTTCCGATTATAATAAAGGACCTACTTCTTGTTGCAAGTGATGATTCTATGCAGTAGAAGTTCCTGTTTATTCCTGGCAAGCAGCAACGTGCAGACTTCCAAACGCCTAGTCTTGTTGGCAGTTGTCAACTCATGCGGCAGCCACATCTCCAGCGTTTTTACCTCACCCAAAGTAGCCAGATGCCGAGCAACTGTCGTGTGTGTGGTGGACATCTACCTCTCCTGCTATCTCACGACACATTTTTCGGGAGTCTGCTTCAACCACAAGTAACAGAACATCGTCAGAAACAGCAACAGGCCGGTGACCACGTGCTTCGTTTTGCAGATCCGTATCTCCGCTTCAAAACTTCACAGACCATTGCTAAATGGCTCGTTTGTTGGCGTATTTTCTCTAAACACTTTGTTAATGTTCCGAGCGGCAATTTCTGCGGAATGGCCCAGTTTAAATTCATACAGGTAGATGACTCTTAAATCAGGCGTTTGCATGTTTCCTTCGCAAGCCACGTTACGTCCAAACAAACCACACCTGAACCTTGTTCTTCACACACATGCTAGCTATTTATAGTAACTCTGTGACGTAATACCTGCAACATCTATGGGTGGTTCCATTTCCGCTGTGGTAGGGGCCTGTCTCCATTGCTCGTTCACGCTGGACATTTCATTCGCTCCAACCCAATAGTAATTTTATGTGCGGATGATTGGGAGAAAGAGGACTGTTTGCTTATGCCAAATCCATACCATGTCCTTGATCATGTAATCAACCATTATTTCTTACACAGTTGTTGCATATTTTTTTAATGAAATACAAGCAGTCACTTTTAGCTTGAATCCTGCTGAATAGCTTTTATATTGACCCATAATCAAAGGGAAATACTTCATTGTACTATTAGAAGGCTTGAATAGTGAGACATGTGCTGAATTAGGAATCTGTGGTAGCATAAGTTGCTGCTGAGAACTTAATACCTCAACTTGGAGCAACAATTGAAGAGCATGGTTCTTTGCCTAAGAAAGTATATAATCTGGGTCAAACATTGTTCTCAATGTGTATGCCAACTAGAATATTTGCCACAATGCAAAAGAAAATGGTCCCACGTTTTAATGCCTCAAATATTGCCTCACATTGCAGTTAGGTGCAAATGCATCTGGAGACCACAATACCATGATTGAGGATCCCCAATTCTTGCAAAACTTAAAAACCCAGAATTCAGAGTTCAGAATGTGTCAAAACCCTGAATTTTTGAGCTACATCCAGAATACAATCACCCCTGGGTTAAAGATACCCAGTGCTTTCTTTCTGGAGAGAAAGGGGCCAGAACTCTTGAACATGAGTGCCACTGATGTTCTGATGTTGATGGGCTTAAAAAGCAAATGAATTTTTTAACACTATTACTCGCAAGTCTCAAAATAACATCAACATAAAACCTAAGACGGAAAGAAAATTTGGAGGAAAATTTCCTTTCATCCCTCCACTTGCGAGTATTTAAAAAAAAAGGAATACACGAAAGAAAACTTATTACTAGCCGAGACCGTTACAGATAACAAGACCATTCTGACAACAGGCAACGAAATAATATCGATTTTAGAAAAAGCAGGCGTATATAGCATTCCAACAAGAAATATTGCAAGTGCAGAGAAAATAGATAAAACGAAAAAAAATATACATAAGAAGTACCAAAAGAAGATTTAAAACAAGACTGGGAGAACACATAACCAACTGGAATAAAAAAGAAAATAAAACGTCATTAATTCAACATTGTATTGATGGTGAGACAATCCCAGATTGGCCGGAAGCCAAATTGATAACATCGCATAAAACGAAAGCCCAAATTCTAACATCAGAGGCAGTAATGATTGAAAAAACAAGAGAAAGAAACTGTAATTACAACAACCCAGTCGACCTTCCATACGCATGGAGATACCTACCTCATTGAGCAAGAAAAGAAAAAAGAAAAAAAAAAACAGCCAAAATAAACGATTTAAGATCAAGATAAATACTGAGTCGACTGACGTATGGAAGATGGCGACACCAGACAATTTGAAATCGGGAGCAAATTCGGACGTTCCAATCAAGAACTAATGTATGTGACGTAAAATGTGCAATAAAATCAAAATTTGAATGCGCAAAAGGTTCTGTCGACATGCAATTTTTTAGTCATGCTGCACTTTGTGAGATAGTTGGCCGATGAACAACGGGTGCAATGAGAAACACATCGTTTAACCCACAGAGGAAGACTACGAGAATGATAGTCAAAACTAGTTTGGGAATATTAGTGCAGCGGGAAACGAAGTCTAAGCTATCGTCAAGACAGAATATTTAACCACATCAATTTCATCTCAACTTGAAGGTTTGAACGTTCAATATTTCATTATTTTAGATGTCATTTTTAGAATCAAGATTCATTAAGAATTGTTACCCACCTGCTTCAACTTATTCAAGTAGAATGTAGTCACGAAGTGATTACTGAACACTTCAAGAAATTTAAGATTTTGCCGAATAAATGTTCAATATTCCGAAATACTCCATGAAAACAAAAAATGTGAGTAAGAGCTTTCATTTATATAATACTAGCAGGGGTACCCAGTATTTCCTGGGTAAATATTCGTGGCATCTCCAAGTTCAGCGGGTGAAATTTTATGAATGAAAAATGTATTCCTGTAATTTTCCCGTTAATACCAAATTTGGTGATTCTAAATTGAAAACTGTAGAACTTTTTTTTTTATACCAAATTCGGTGGTTCTACATTGAAAACTGTAGAACTTTTTTCGAAAATTTTGTTTGGGAGGGCCCTTGTAGGGGCTCTGACCCTTTCCAAAAACTGTCTAAGGTCTAAGTCAGAGTATTATGAAATACTATACCAAATTTGGTGGTTGTAAATTGAAAACTGTAAAACTTTTTATAAAAATTTTGTGTGGGCACCCTTTGTAAAACTTTTAAACTTTTATGAAAATACTGTAACACTTTTATGAAAATTTTGTATGGGCACACTCTGACCTCTTCCAAAAATCGTGTACAGTCAGAGTGCCATGAGATAAATACCAAATTTGGCTGTTCTAAATTGAAAACTGTAGAACTTTTTACGAAAATTTTGCATGAAGGGCCCCTTCCAAAAACAGTCTACGGTCTAAGTCAGAGTATCATGAGATAATATACCAAATTTGGTAGTTCTAAATTGAAAACTGTAGAAATTTTAACTAAAATAAAGAAAATTTTGTATGGGGGCCCCCTTGAATCCCCCCTCCCCCGGCTTGCATCACTTCCAAAACCCTTTCTATGGTCTAAGTTAGAGTACCATGAGATAGTATACCAAATTTGGTGGTTCTAAGTTGAAAACTGCATATTTGTATAGCGGACAAACATACAAACAAACAAACAAATACACAAACTTTCACTTTTATATATATATATTACCAGATTTTTCTCTCAATTTTTCTAAGTCTTGAAAATCACTTCCCAGAGCATACAAAAACACTTTTTATTGAAGAGTTACTAATTGCTCACTAATTAGTGATCTCACTAAATTACCACATAAAAGAATATGCCCGATGAGAAATTGTTATATGCTTCGAGAATTTTATATGATTCTAATGCCTCTAACTGTTGTATGGTAATGGTGCTTCAACCAAAGACGAAGTAATAGAAAATATTTACTATTTGCACTTCTGAAAAACTTTTCGCGTCACCTTCGAAGATACTTACATTCAGCACAATGGGGTCTTTTCCTTCAATCTTATTCATTTTTCCAAATACCGCATTTCGTACTCGAAAGTTAAACTTTCAAAGTAAGACACCATTTCAATGGGGGGGGGCATTTCAATGGGGATCGGTTGTCCTTCACTTACGATACTAAGTCTCATTGCCATGATGAAAGTCACGTGTCTGCTACATCCTCATAGGCAGTGAAAGCTACAAAAGAATGTGAACGGCAGTTTTTCTTTGACTTGTCACTAAAATCGTTACTGCTCGGCTCCCTTTTGTCATAGATTAATGTTTCATACACCTAAACTTTCCTCGAAAAATGCTCTATGGAATGGTGAAAACCACATCAAAATCCATCCAGTGATTCTCGAGATTAGCCCGAACAAACAGACAGATGCCTACAGGGGGACTTTATTTTATACTATGTATAGATTTTACCTTAATTTTTAATATTCAGTAGTATTCAACAATAATAACCCAGTGTCAGACGAAGAAGAATGTTTCCTGTGATCACTTTGACACTCATACAATGTGAGAAACAGTACACAATATAACAACTGTTATGGTTGACAGATGTGTACAATAATGACCCATCTGTCTTGCGCTGACAATGCATCCACGACCAAAGTTGCTCAGATCACCACGTTTGCCCATGTTCATCAATTGCAATGCAATGTTGGAAAGCCCTGCTGTCATCCTATTTATAGCCTGCATTCAGTTTGGCTTTGTTCCACTCTGTGCAGGGGATGCCCATGTCAACTGCCCATCACCCCTATCTCTAATGTTTTGAGGGTACTTAGCAAATATTATTATTCTAACCCTCGAAACCAAAAATTTTGTGTTAGGAAAGGTGCCTGGATTTCGTTCTGGCATGCTGCAGCAGAAAAAATGCCCTTGAGGATACCAATGCCGAAGATGAACTTTGAGTGAACGATTTTTAGAACTGTACCATCAAAAAGAGCAACTGACAACACTGGAAGCCATCAAAAGTTTCATTGTCTTGCATGAAGAGAGCTTGAAAAATTATCTGTCCTGATGTCACTGGCACTAATGACTGAATTTTTTAAATAAATTGACCCTGTCACTGAAAAATGATCCCAATGGGGAAATAAACACCAGAGTTACTAGCAAGATTTCAGGCAACTTTTGCTTATTCATGAGAACTCTATAGGGAGAGAAGAAATACAGCCCATCAGTTCTCTCTTGAACATTTCTTCAACAGAGCTGTGAAACATCAGCCTATCAACCCAGGGCCTAATTTGATGTGTACAGCAAAACGGTCAATTGCCCATGGTGATTGGGGGCACTAGAGCCTGGATAATTGAAAAACACAGTTAATCCAAATTACACTTTATTGGGTTAAATAGGTAAAAAAACCTACAGAAACATAAGATGTTCTTGCAACATGTAAATACAAAACTGAACATTTAAAAATTCATTCAGGTTTGTCAGTTTGTTTGTTTTCTTGTAGCATCACTTTTTTTTTTTTTTTTTTCTTATACGTCCTGTGACGTGCCTGCACCACAGGACGCACATGAGATAAAGGCAGATAGCAGCAAGAGCATACGTCCGCATAGCTCAGTTGGGAGAACGACTTATTCCAGAATGAAGGGACTTGGGTTCGATGCCCGGCGTGGACAAAAATGACGGAGAAATTTACTTCATTATATTGGCGCCCGAACTTCCAAGAATGACCTGGCAGTTAAAGTTCTCGCAATGGTGCGATGTTCTTTCCACAACACAAGACAGGAAAAATAAGATAATCCCTTCTTCAGTGCTTCGAAAAATTAATGTGTGTGATGTTACGTTCCACACACCAAAATTGACTACGATTTCTCCAATGCACGTTCTTCAACGGATCACTGCCTACAGCGATACATGGTCCCGGCTGACCCGTGGGCCATGCCCCGGCCCTCTTTCGGGGAGGGGACGTGCCTGCCACGCAGGACACACGAGATAAAGGCAGATAGCAGTAAGAGCATATGTCTGTGTAGCTCAGTTGAGAGAGCGACTTATTCCAGAATGAGGGGACCCGGGTTTGATGCCCGGCGTGGACCAAAATGACAGAGAAATTTACTTCGTTATAGTCCATGAATTGTAAAACTTCAATGTAATCAACACCATGTTGACTTTCCCAAATTTAAGTAATATTTCTGCACCTGTTAGTTTGTTGGCCAACACTAAATTTGGCTGCAAGTAATGACACATTTTCACATCTT
Source organism: Macrothele yani (assembly GCA_039090855.1). Classification (NCBI taxonomy): domain Eukaryota; kingdom Metazoa; phylum Arthropoda; class Arachnida; order Araneae; family Macrothelidae; genus Macrothele; species Macrothele yani. The sequence goes on from CM077004.1 coordinate 51,349,152, forward strand.
TTAATAATCTATTTATTTTCCACTGTTCAAAAAACTCTTTTTCCCAACATTTTAAATGTTGAAAATCCTACATAAATTTGGTTACACAAGAGAAGCACATGAACATGCTTTTGTAATATTTAACAGATAAAAGAGACTAGATTAAACTCATAATACACTTAACTGCACATTCTGGTGGCAGAACGACACACTGTAACAGTGGTGACAAATAAGTTCTGCTAAAAGGATGATGCAATATTGCTTAATTATTGATGCAATATTATTTAAAATACACATGAATGACATTTGTCATTTTATTAAATTTACTTGCATATGGAATTTTAAAAAAATGAAATTTGAATGTACTACAGAGGACCACGGTTAATCCAGCCCCAAGGATAATCAGGACCCAGGTAATCATTGCTCTACTGTATTTAACTTTTATCATTACAAGCATCTGTTCTTACTGTTTAGGCAATGTGATAAAAGGCCACTTCATGAAAAACTTATACAAATATCCATCATTTTGCAATTTGTGCAGTACTGAAATAATAAAGATGAACTTTAGTTTACAGGGATTACTAGGATGAATATTTGGACTGCACACCTACCTATCATCAGGACTGACAAGTGAGTAAGTGTTACGACTCTTGTGGTTAATACCCAGCCTTTCTGTTCATTAATTGTGTCTCCTCCTCTTTGGATTTGTGCACCATGTTCCAATTTGTATATAAGGCTTTGTACAGATTGGAAGAAGAGGAGGAGACACAATTAACAAACATGAAAGTTGAATATTACCACATGAGTGGCAACATCTGCAATCTTGAGTCAGTCCTGACAACAGGTAGGTGCACAACCTGAAAATCTGACAACAGTAAAAAAAGATCAATCCTGGTAATCCCTGCAACTTATTTTTATGATATTTAATTATTAAGATTGTCTATGATCTCATTAATAAATAATAAATCATTTTGCTGTCTAGTATTTTAGTTCTATTATTGAATTGAATTTTAAAAAATCCTTTTATTGTGGTATTTCTTAAAGGCATAATCAGAAAAGTTCCTTATTCTCTGAAGGTTTAATACCTATGGCAAAAAATGGGAGGTTATCTAACAGGAAAAAAGGACAGAAATAAAATAAAATTGTGACTTACCTTAACAGCTCTGTATAAGTACTTTTCTTCTTTTGTGACTTGAAAGAGTCTCAAGAATGCATAACCATTTCCTGCAACACCATGGCAAATACCATAACCTTTCTTCAACAGACCTCTCTCCCATATTACATTTCCACACTCCTTGGCTGCAACAAGATATTTGGAATCCCCATAAACCTACACAAAACAATATAGGGTAAATCAGTCTTATTTTATTGGATATTATTAGCATGACTAATAATGTCCAATAAAACTTGAGTCAGCATACATCAAGTCAGTTATATCTTAAATTATGCAATAACACAATGCCACTTTGTCTATTGCTTTTATTCCTTCTTTTGTCTGGAAAAATGGTATGTTTGTGAACATTGAGACCATTTATTTCAGACATAACAACTTTAAAAGATTAACCCACAGTTTGCAAATTTTCCATTGCAATACCCTTGCATTCTTCGTACATGGTTATTCATATAGAACAAAACTCATATATTTGGCTACAAATCATGAGTGGATGGACAAAATGTGGTAATATTGAATGGATGCATACCTAGTTGAACAAAATGATGTCACACCATGTACTGGAAGTGACAACCATGCTCTGCCTAGGGCACTACAGTGGTTAAAAGTGCCTACAGTATTCCCAGAAGTAGTTGTCCATTCAATTAAGAAACATGAAACAGGGAAGATGGAACTATGGTGGAGAGTACAGTAAGTTGATGGAGAAATGGGAACTACACTCTGCTTAAGTTTTCACCAAATGTTTCCATAAAGGGAAGATTCTTGATGACTGGAACAAGGCTACAGTTATCTTGCTGTATAAAAAGATCTAGGGTTATGCCAATTTTGCATTATACTTTACATGCTACACATGGCTCGTTGAGGTGCCTACAGAAGAAACTGTGCAGTTTGCAAGAGCAATTTGCCATTTTTTTTAAAGTGCTTAATCATTGCATCCTTTCAGCTCATACTTAAGAATAAGAGGCATAAACTTGAACTAAAAAATACATACAGAGGCTATAGGCAACTCAAAGAAGCACAGAGCGATGCATGCCTGATACGATCAAGAAAGATAGGAAGAGGAACTGATGGATATAGAAAATGACAAGAGTGGATGACATCGCGATCAAAGTAAAGACCCTCATGTGGTAATGGGCTGAATATAATGCTAGAACTAACCACCATCAGACAACTGAAATAATGGACAATAAAATGGGAAAGAGGGACAGGAAATGACAAATAAGAAATGCATGTGGGAAATGAGTGGATGGAGTTCAAAAGTATGCTGGATTGTCATGGAAGAGAATTGCTCAAGACAGAGTTTTGGGAAGAGACTTGGTGAGACCTTCATCCAGCAGTGAATTGTGAATGGATTATAATGAGCAAAACTGAAAATTTCACTGAAACCAGTCCACATATGTTGCAGTGAAATAGTCGTCTCTCTCCCCACTCAACATCATCAGCAGTATATGGTTTGATTTCTGAACATAAGAATGTTCTTGAAATTGATTCCTAAATATAAACATACTGTTCACACATCGATGTATTTAGCATAATGATGCCTTCAACAAATGTCATCCACATAGGCCCTTCAGAGACTGTGCAAATTGTATCATCCAAAATGGGAACCAAACTTACATTACTGAATTTCTGTCCAAGTATGCTACTGATATGACTTCTAATCAGCAGTTATAAAAACATGATCTTTACTTATGTTCTCATAATTTATGTATCACCTTAAAATATGGTAAGAAGACAATGAGTATTCTAATAACTATGTTGTGACAAAACTTATGTGATAGTTACACTATTTTTTGTGCAACATCTTAAGAAATTTCATTTCAATTTTTAAAAGCACCTGGGTAATTGTTCATAGCCAGAAAAATTATGGTATTTAAGTTCTGCAAAGAGTTATAATTAAAACATTATATTAAACAACAACAACAACAAAAAAGTTTACAGCATGAATACAAAACATTATGATTTAGATGCCATAATTTTTATGAATACTAAAATGTCTGAAAGTATTTCATTTCTTACCTCATATGCAAGCAACATTAAATGGATGACACCTGGTGCACCATGACACCAGTGAATAAGCTTGTCACTATTATTGCCTAAAGATGAAGGAAAATTTCCTGATGGGAATTTCAAGGAAAGGACATAGTCTATACTTGGTTTTACCAGCTGATTCATTTCTTCATCTTTCAAGAAGTCTTTAACCTGAAAAACAAAAATACATAAAATGGAAAATAAAACTTCTGACACAAATTATGACAAGAAGAAAAAAACAGAATGAAACAAAGCAATAGGGTAGTTTACAATTCAGTTCTATTCAGCAATAACATTCTTATTTGAGCAATATATTAGTTCAATGAGAAACTTCTTTAATCTGTTATCATGGAAGATAACTCATATCTCCCACAATTGCTATTCTAAACATTCATTGGGGTTGGGTTTTTTTTTCTTGCGCATAGAAAGAAGGTGTTTTAATGCATGGAGTACATTGCTTCATTTTATTGTAAAATAATAAAAACCTTATCTACAATGGCTAAAATCTAATTTAAAAATGCTCTAAAAAGTGTGATATGATAAAAATGATCCTTTCCATGAAAAAGTTATTGTGATTTAAAAACTTATCTGTCTATAAGCTAAGGCAACATTATTTCCACAGTCCTTGGCAAAAACCACTATTTTTCTATGTCCAAAGTCAAGTTTTTGATAACTCTAACTCAAGTTTCTTAGCTCTCACATTGGTCAATGTGAAAATGCCCTCTTGGTCAGTGCGACCAATGTGGCATTTTCACATTGGTCGCACTGTGCATCTTAACAAAACTGCACAATAAACAAATGCCACAGTTATTTGTTTGTCTGTACGTGAAGTGTAAAGATGCCAGTAGATGAGGTATATTTACGGCATTGTGTTCTATAAAAATTTCAAAGAGGAAAAGAGCATGATGGTTGCAGCTAAATATTTTTGTAGTGCTTTTGGGTCAGACACTGTTACTGTATGCATGGTACATGGATGGTGTGTCAAATTCAGAGAGGGAGAGTTTCAACCTGCAAGATGCCCGTTGGTCAAGAAAGTCGTACGAGGAGAACCGGAAGATGACTCTTAATTGACATGTGCAGAATTGTGCAACAAGAAAGATGTGTCCCATTCCACTATTTTACAACACAACCAAAGGCTGGAATGTGCCTTAAAGTACACAAGATGAATACCACATGAGTTGACTGAAAGAAACCTAATGGAGTGCCTGTGAGCTTGTTCTTCATTTCTAGTGCAAAATGAAAACGACTCCTTTTTGGACAGGTTCATTACAGAAGACAGAAAATGGATTATGTGCAGTAACCCTGTGAGAAAAAATATGTTCTGCAAGCCCATACAATCAGCTACAACAACTTCAAAACCAAATATTCATGAACAGAAGTGAATGTTGGGTTGCATATAGTGACAAAATATGTTCACTGAAACTACTGTTTCTCACATTATTTATATTTAGGTACAAGAGGGATATTTCAACATAATGTGCTACAATTAAACAAGTTAGTAAAATCATGCAATGCATTGATTATGATATGCTTTCCAATGTAACAGAAATCATTACTCAAGTTATGAAGATAATGGCTGTAAAATAAATCTCGCTCCTATGACCTGACCTTTGACCCCATTTTGATTATATTCAACAGAACCGGTAAAGTATACTTCCGGAACAACATGATAAAGTTTTGTCTCAATCGTAGCATTTTTACATAAGTTATAATGTATAAGGGCGATGGAATGGATCCCGCTCCTACGTCCTGACCTTTGACGCCATTTTGCCCATTTTCAATAGAGTTCGTCCCCAGGTGGTCCCTTACCACATACTAAAATTTCATTGAAGTCGAACCATTTTTACACAAGTTATGACGCATAAGGGCAATGGAATGCATCCCACTCCTATGTCAGGACCTTTGACCCCATTTCACCCATTTTCAATAGGGTTCGTCCCCAGGCTGTCTCCTAACACATACTAAAATTTCATCAAAATCTAACCATTTTTATGTGAGTTATCGTGCGAACAGACAGACAGACTTTGGACAAAGCTGGAGCATATACGCTTCTTCAACCTACGGTTGGAAAGTGTAAACAAGTTAGTAAAATAATGCAATGCATTGATTATACACTATCTACCAACAAGTAATTGGACACCCCTGCAATCGACGATATCTGCGGTCCTGATAAATATCGTGTGGGAAACAACAACACAACCAGTCGCATGCAAGATGCCACGCAGTTCAGAGCTATCTGATTTCAAGAAAGGGGTAATCATCGGGCATCACAGAAATGGCCGATCCATACGTGACATATCCAGTAAGTTGAAGTACCCAAAATCGACAGTGGCCTACGTGATTGGCAAGTGAAAGATGAGAGGTGACTGTCGGAATGTGACCCGACCCAGCAGACCCACAAAACTGGGAGTTAGAGACCAACGGGTGCTGGCCAGAGAAATTCGGAAGAACCGCACCAAATCGATGGGCCACATTCACAAGGAATTTCAACAAGCATCCAGGAGTGTTCCTTCGATGAATACCATCCGTAAGGAAGCTCATCTGCTCAGTTATCATGGACGTGCTGCCGCCCACAAGCCTTTGATCACCAAGTCCAATAGCGCTGCTCGGATAACGTGGTGCACAGAATGTTGACAGTGGACCGTTGAACAGTGGAAGCAGGTTCTCTGGAGCAACGAATCAAGGCTCACCCTTTACTGTTCGGATGGCAGGGTCTGGGTTTGGCGTCTGCCTGGTGACCACCTCCTGCCGGAATGTATTGTGCCAACTGTGAAGTTCGGCGGTGGTGGAATTATGCTATGGGGGTGTTTCTCCTGGTATGGCACGGGACCCTTGGTCGCAATTCCTGGTAGACTCAACGCCGAGACCTACTGCCCCATTTTGGATGACCATGCGCTTCCTACGTTGTGGCAGTTTTACGGGGTGGACCCATGTTACTTTCAGGATGACAATGCCACCTATCATGTTGCGAGGAACACCATGGCTTGGTATGGTGACAATGGGGTTAATCGAATGGACTGGCCTGCGCAGAGCCCGGACCTTAACCCTATCGAGCACCTCTGGGACGAGTTGGAGCGTCGACTTAAGGGGTGCCCCCACCATCTGAAATCGGTGAAGGAACTGACCTGTCTTCTCCAAGCCAAGTGGAAGAAAATACCACTAGCCGTCGTACAACGCCTAGTTGGGAGTATGCCCCGGAAGGTCGCAGCTGTAATCTCCACTCATGGAGGCTCCACCAACTATTGAAGGTGAATAAACTTCGTTTTCTTTTGCTATCACAGGTGTCCAATTACTTGTTGGTAGATAGTGCAATATGCTTTCCAACATACCAGAAATCATTACTCAAGTTATGAAAATAATGGCTGTAGAATAAATCTCACTCCTATGACCTGACCTTTGACCCCATTTTGATGATATTCGACAAAACCAGTAAAGTATATTTCCGGAACAACATGATAACGTTTTGCCTCAATCGAAGCATTTTTACGTAAGTTATAACGTATAAGGGCGATGGAATGGATCCGGCTCCTACGTCCTGACCTTTGACCCCATTTTACCCATTTTCAAAAGAGTTCGTCCCCAGGTGGTCCCTTACCACATACTAAAATTTCATCGAAGTCGAACCATTTTTACGCAAGTTATGACGCATAAGGGCAATGGAATGGATCCCACTCCTATGTCATGACCTTTGACCCCATTTCCAATAAGGTTTGTCCCCAGGTAGTTCCCTACCACATACTAAAATTTCATCGAAATCGAACGTGAGTTTTTACGTGAGTTATGACGCATAAGGGCAAATATCAGGAACACAGAGCATCGCTCGGTTAAAGGAGAGATGAGGGCACAATTTTTCTTTTTTTCTTGATATGTTATTTCCAAGTATTGTAATGCTAAGTCTAAACCATCAAGATTAATAATGATAGACGAATTAGAGACAAATTAACTTAGAATAATTCTTCTTAAAGAATTAACTGACTGTTTACCAAAAACATCTCTAATTGAAATCACTATTAGTAACTCAGTTGAAACGTCCATGTTTCGTAGGGATCGACCAGCCATATTTTTTTCATATTGTTTTACCATCCACGTGAAAAGTAATTAATAAAAATTTAATAGTAATTAATAAAAATTAATTACTCATACTTTAGCACAGCGGATACGCTCGTCATCAAGTGACCATTCAAAATGTAACCAAAAAAAATGCTGTATTAAATAGTTTACTTTTTGAAGGGAAAAACACACAAAATTAGTTTTCTGCTGCCTATACTGTAACTATGCATCAACTCCAAGCAGCTGGTACAACTCACTTTTTGTTCTAGAAGAAAATAGAAGTAATGCGTAATACACACACAACGCGTGACTTGGAGTTGACCTCATACCGAATGAGACCTTTCCTGTCCTACCAGATACCCAACATCCAAATGTTATGTAGTTCAAGAGAAAACCTTCAAACACAAATATGTGGTAAGTACAATTGTATATAGTGGCATATGTTCACTGAAACTACTGTTTCTCATGTTATGTATATTTAGGTACAAGAGGGATATTTCAACATAATGTGCTACAATTAAAAAAGAATGTCAGTGTTGACCAACTAGTTCAAAAAGAACTTAAAAAGGCTTACCTGTTGGCTGTAAAAAAAACATAATAACTCTTTTAAAGCAAGAAAATCCCCACTTGCTTGATGTAGGTTGATGTTCATTACATCATGTCATGAATGCTGTAAAAAAGGCTGTAAAAGAATTTGATTCTTCACTTTCTGAATTTACAGTGGATGTATTCTACTATTTCCATGGCAATAGTGTAAGATCAGCTGATTATGGCAAGAGTCAGGAACATGTAGGTGCTCCAAAACATGTATTTATGAGACCTGTTGAAGCTAGATTTTTAACTTTTGGACCAGTATTTGATCGTTTATTGGAGCAAAAGGATGCCTTGATTCACTACTCCTTATCCTTTGTACCTGCACATCGTTCCAAGGAACTGAAAACCAGTGAAAAGTTGCACAGAATAATTTCTGCATTGAAACAAGGTGACATTTTCATCCACTATCAGTTTATGCGTAGTGTGTTTAGCATTGTGAATATATTTCAGTTATTTTTCAGAAATTTCAGAAAGAAGAACCTCTGATTCATCTTTTTTATTATGAAATGACTTCATTAGTAAAGATGGTAATGAAAAGAGATATGGTAGATGAAGTTGTTGATAACACTCCAGGCCATAAACTTGCAGATTTAGATGTCAGTCAACATTCAAAACCTTTGGAAAGGATGGCTATTGGTGTTTTGACAAAGAGTGCAATGAAGTCTCTAACAGAGACAAAGAAAAAAATGCTACTTTTACAGAAGAGAAAATTCTACAATGTGTTAATTAAAAAGTTGCTGCACTATCTTCCATTGCAGAACAAAATATTAAGAGACTTGCGTGTACTGCAGCCAGACCAAAAGAACAGCCCAAAAAGTGTTGCTTCACTTATGAACATTGCTAAAAGCCTTCCTAATGTTGTTCCAAACCTAAAGCTAGATGAATTGTCCATTGAATGGGATTTGTGCAAGCTGGAGAATGCTGATGGCAAAAAGCGCATTGATGAATATTGGGCAGAAATTTTCAAAAAGAACCCTCAGAGATATACAACCCTTCAAGGCTTGATCATGGCATGTTTGACCATACATCATGGTAACAGTGATGTGGAGCGAAGTTTTTCAGTTGACGGAGACATTTTGACTTGTAAAAGAACTCAACTACATGATGAAACTGTGACTTCTTTGAAAAGAGTTAAGTCTCATATGAAGAGGACAAAAACTGTACGTAATGAAATCGAAGTTATGCCACCTCTTAAAAAAAACATGTGCGGATGCTCACAAAATGTTTGCTGAACATCTAGCTGAAGAGAAACGTATGCGATTGGAAGAAGAACAGAAGAAACAGGCCACGAAAGATCAAGAGGCAGCTCTCCACAAATAAGCTGAGGAATTAAGAAAGAAAGAAGGAAAAACTTCAAATAAAAGAGCGAGAAAAGAAAGCGGATGAGAAGAGACTTAAAAGCAAATCATCAAAGACAAATTGTCAAAGATTTAATGGCCAAAGTACAAAAATCACTGAATGAGGCTGATAATTTGGAAAAAGAAGCTGAAAAGGAGATGATGAAAATACAGAAAGATAAAGCCAAGATTAAACAAAGTGTCTTATCCTCTTTTGTTTTTGTTCAGGAAAAACATTAAAGGTGTGGTTTTTGGTTTTTTGTTTTCTGCAGAAAAAGGCATGAGTAAGAATAAGGAAAGATTACATAGTTTTGCTTTGTGTGTTTGAAATATAGCAGTTACTTTCAGTTTTTGTGAAGTTATGACATTTAAAAGGTATTTGTGCAACATTTTCCAATTTCAACCCACTAGGCACTTGCACATTATATTGTTCACTCTTTTTCATACTGGTATGTGATGCTGTACTTATTTTTATTTGGGAAAAAAAGGTTGTGCATTAGAAACGTTAAGTTGCTGGAACTTTTTTTATAAAATGTATTTCAATTTATATGTATTTCGTATACCGGTACCTACGTCAATGTATATTATTTTATGTACAATCAATTATACACTGACGTGCAAAAATTAATGATGAGACCGTTTTTCGAATGTAACGTTGTGCAGAAGTGCTCCACATCGACTCAAATCATACAATAAGATCCCCAAGATGTAAGAATATGGGACAAGTGAGTAAACCCATCCAAACAAGCAATCCAAAGGATACAAAGGCACTTTATTGAAAAGGGAGCTTCGAGCACAACTGGACAGAAGACAGAAACGTCCATGTGACAGGCGGCTGCCAAGAAAAATCCAGTCTTTAGTAGGGGATATGATCTGACTGCGTTGCAGGATTTACAACATCTGTCCATGCTGAGGACGAGATTGTCAAGGAGCTGTTAAGGCATTGCGGCCCATTCCTCTTGTAGCGCCAATCGCAGCTGCAGAATCGTTGCTGGCGGCTTGTGATGTGCTGCCAAGCATCTCCCGAGAAGGTCCCACACGTGTTCGATTGGATTTAGGTCCGGGAACCTTGCGTGCCAATCCATGCATTGAATATCTTCACTCTCCAACAGCTCTGCGACAGCCACTGTACAATGAGGTGTAGCGTTGTCGTCCATGAAGAGGAACTCAGGACTCACAGCACCTCTAAACAGACACACATGAGGTAGGAGAACCTCGGTACAATAGCGGACACCAGTGACTGAACCTCCTTGGAAGATGTGGAGGTCAGTACGGCTACCAAGCATGATACCGCCCCAAACGAGAACTCCGCCACCTCCAAACCGGTCCCTTTCGATGATGTTGGAGGTGTGATTGCGTGTTCCCTGCTCTCTCCAGATGTGTATACATCCAGAATCACTCGTCAGACTAAATCGGCTCTCATCCGTAAAGAGAACTCGACCCCATTGCTGATGTGCCCAGTTCTTGTGTTCCTGGCACCACAGAAACTGCCGTCTCCTAAGAGCAGGCGTTAATGGCACACACCGTACTGGTCGTCGTGCAAATAATAGACCACCTTTGCGCAGCCTCCTGGCCACGGTAAAACGCGATAATGGACGTCCATTTGTCTGTTACATGTGCCTTGCGATTTCTCCCGCTGTCTGCGGTCTGTCTCTTCTCGCCTGTAGGACAATATACCGGTCGTCCGCCGGCGTGGTTGCTCGTGGACGACCACTGCTAAACTCTCGGACAGCTGTTCCTGTCGTTTGAAATGCTCTCCAAGCTCGTGAAACGATGCTGTGAGCGATCCCGAACTCCTCAGCCACACTAGTTACACTTCGACCTTCTTCCAACTTCCCAATGACGCGAACTTGGGTAAAGTCATCCAGATGTTGTCTACTGGATTGCCTGTTGGCCATATCACACGGTGCAGCAACTCGACGTCGTTCAAACCGATGTACACCGTGCAATAGCTTTCACCGAATTGCTGAGCGTACACCGCCCGTGTGCTTTATACCCTTCCGACCATACCCCCCATGTCATGCTGCATATATGTGCATGCCCGACCGTACTGGACCCTAGTCTATCTCATGAGTGGTCTTTCAGTTCGTTCTGCTTGCTCATTCCGCTGTTATGCTAATTTCTCCTCTTCGTCCTTAATTTTTGCCCACCAGTGTAAGTGTACAAAATATTTTTTTTTAAATGTGAAAATTTAATTATAACTGTGGGACGAACGGAATGGCTATAAGGGGTGAAGAGGAGGCCATTTTGAAAAATAAAAATTCTTTCTTTTTTTAACATGTTTAAAAGAGATTTCAGCTGAAAACATGAACCTTTAATTCAAAAACAAAAGTTTTACCCCAAATCGGGGGGGGGGCACCGGTACTTTTCAGATGTCCTTTATTTTTTACATTTTTTGCTGCTGGGCACTCTGTATTAATTTAACCATCTAATATGTTTTCTCTTCCACACATGCTTCCTCAATATACAAAGTCATTCACCTGGTCTATCTTTGTGCCATTTAGGCCGATCTTGCATTCAGAACTAACAGTTCCTCACTCAAAAACCCTTACTTTGGTTTTACCCCTATTTATACTTAGTTTGAATTTCATACACACTTCGTGCATCTGGGACAACATACTGCAACTCACTTTTGCTCTCTGCCAAGAGGACTGTGTCATCAGCATACAGCAATCTGCACACACATGGATATTACCACGACATGAAGCAGTATTGCATATTTTGGTATCACACACACACATGCATTTGTAAACACGACCATGATGATATTACACAACTAGTCTAACTTCTGCACCAGCAGAAAACCATTAAAAAAAACATTCACTCGCACATACACACAACATAGCTTTTGCACTATTAAGCAGATTCCCAGTTATACCATATTTATCAAAGACCTTCCACAGAAGTATCCTGTTTATTGGGTCATAAACTTTCTCTAAATCTATGAAGACAGCAAAAACCTTTTTACAAACAGACATACTTTTTGATTATCATATGTAATGCAAGAATTTAGTTAGTGCATGCAGCCTTTACCAAGCATAAAATCACTCTGTACATTCCACACCTTCTCTGATGTAAGGCCTCGTATTATTGATGAAAAGTGTGGGGAAAGTGTTTGGCTTCTTTCCAAACAGTTTCCCCGGCACACTCATACCATGATAGTTCTTGCATTCAGTCTGATCACCTTTTCCCTTATACAAGATAACAATGATAGCATCCATCCAACTGTGAAGGACCATTCCTAACTCCCAGCACAACTGGTAAACTGCAGTTCACCAGTCAATTACAAAGTCACCACTATGTTTCAATATCTCAGCAGTCATGCCATCTACTCCTGAAACCCTACCATTTTGAAGAGACTTTAGAGCTTTACAGACCTCTTTCCTTGAGATCCCTCTTGTACTTCCTTCTCTCACTGTAGCATCATCTGTTTCAGCCTCAAAATTGCCTTTGCTTTCATGTTCTAATACCTCACAGAAGTATTCTCTCACCCCATCTTCCACTTAACTCATTAGGCTCCCACATCATTTCTATTTTTCTTATGTCTTGTATTAGGCTCCCATATCACCCTATTTTTCTTATGTCCTGTGTACTTCCTGAATGTTTTTCTATCTTTCGAAAAAGCCAATTCATGCCTTTCCACCTTATCCTTCCTGTCCTTTGCCTTCTTAATAAAAGTCACTTTTACATGGTAAGCTCATCTTTTACTTGAAAAGCACCAACATTTTCTGACACACCTGATGCTATTCAACACTAATTCTTGTAATTCAGATACACCCAACAGTATTCCAATACTTTCGAAACCTTTGCTGGTAACAAACAAGTGAACAAAATCCACAACATTAACTCTTGCTATTGTAATTCATTTTTGTGACCAAGGCTAATGTTCAGTCAAAAGATCTTATAATGCATTTGAAGTATTGCATATAATACACATGTGGTATGGAAAGATCTATTTCTGTCATCAATTTAAATAAATCCATGATGTATAAGAACAGTGTATAGCAATGCCCAGTTGTAGTTAAGACTAAATTGGGTGTTTAAGAAAGTAATACCAAACCTTAACAAGCTGCACTCGCAGTAAATTGGAGTCACATAACTTCATGCACTTTGTGCAACCTAAATTCCTCACATGCAAACAAAATTGTTTGGAGCACCCAAATTTTTGGTTCCAAACAATTTTGTATGATATCTAATGATATCTACCTTCTCATAAAGAAGGTAGATATCACATCTAAAAATAGTTCAGTAGAGGGACTAACAAGTAGTTCCAAAGAGGAGGCTAAACTTTTGGGATCACACACAACCTAAGTTCTCTGCAATTTCATAAATAATAAAATAAAAATAAAGAAGAAAAGAAGAAAAACAATTCATGATGATAGATTTGAAGGTGTGGATCTGCATATGGAATAAACATTTCATTTTTGATTTACATGTACATTGCAATATATATCTTCAGATGTAAGGATTTTTGTTTATCTTTCAATAACAAATGGGTAAATGCACATCTGTATATATGCCATCACACTTGAATCATTCACAAAACTTCTTGTACTTGACATATCAGATGAAATGGAATGTAAGATAATCAAAGGCCAATTCAATTCTGTTTTTAGATATACATATTATATTTCAATGTCATCATAAAAAATAATGTGGGATTTTACTACAGAACTAGTTTCCACTCACTTATTTTTCAAGACTTGTCCTCTTCATCAGACTTTTATCACTACACTGCGCTGTCATTCTAACAGCTGACCAAATGGTACCTTATTTTCATTAGCATATATGTGTGAGATTAATGCAAATGAAGTATTTCTTTTTCTCAATATCCAGTAAAGATAGGAAACACTACAGTAACAAACACCTAACAGAAAGGACAAGTGATCTTCAAAAACTAGAGTGTCAAAAGCAATGCTATACATAGTAAAAACATAAAACTTTGGAAATTACTATTAAGATATCACTAAAGATGGCTGTGAAATTGATAAACACAGTATCATCATCATCATTGTCAACCATTATCAATCCACTGCTAGACGAAGGTCTCCCCAGGTTTCTTCCACAACGGTCTGTCTTGTGCCAGTCTCCTCCATGTTACTCCCGCATACTTTCGAATTTCATCCACTCATCTCCCATGTGGTCTTCTGGGTCTTTTCCTGTCCCTTGGAATCCAATCTAAAATTTCAGCTGTCCATCGATGGTCTGTCCTTCTGGCAGTATGTCCAGCCCATTGCCATTTCAGGGATTTAACTCTGATCATGATGTCTTCCACTCTCGTCATTTTTCGGATCCACGAGTTCCTCTTCTTATCTCTCCTGGTTACACCAAGCATGCACCTCTCCATGCTGCTTTGAGTTGTCTGCAGCCTTTGTATGTCTCTTTTAGTTAAGGTCCACGTCTCTGCACCATACATAAGCACTGGAAGGATGCACTGATCAAACACTTTTCTTTTAAGACATAATGGCATATTGCTCTTGAAAATTATGCTGTTTCTTCCAAAAGCTCTCCAGGCAAGTTTTATATGCCGATTAATTTCTTCATCAATGTGACCCTCACTTGATATCTGCTGTCCAAGATAAACGCACGTATCTGTTATCTCCAACTTTTCTCCATCAATCGATAAATCTTCATTTCTTGTAAAAGCATTGTACATCACTTTTGTCTTCTGAAAGTTCATTTTTAATCCCACTTCTTTACTCTTGTCAGCAAGTTCCTGGATCATACTCTGCAGCTCTGATAGGGTAGTTGCAAAAATGACTATGTCATCAGAATAAAACAAAGGTGAGTTAGATAATCTCCATTAAACTTTATCCCTTTGTTTTCCCAGTTCAGTGATTGAAAGACATTTTCCAATATGGCATTAAAGAGCTTGGGAGATATGGTGTCACCTTGTCTCACTCCCTTTCCAATTTTTATGTGTGTTGTATTTTCAAATAGCTGAATCTTTGCACTTGCATTTTCATAGATGTTATTAATAATGTTAATGTATGCACTTCAATACCGCAGGATTTCAAAGCCATTGTAACGCAGGATTTCAAAGCCATTGTAACACAGTATATCTCACTAAATATAATTAAGTAGTTGCATAAATAAAAAAACCCAGCACATTGAGCAAGACAAAGATGTTATAAAATTTCTACAATTTTATACTCACCTGCAAAAGCATATACAGAATTCCAGCAAATCCATGTGCACTACCTATATAAGCTTTATCATGCCATTCATAATATAATGGAGACCTGTGCCTTATTTTGTGGGAGTGGGTTTTACCAGCATGAATGATGGCTGAAACAACCTGTAGAAACAAACACAATTTTTTGAAATTTAGACTCCTACTTAGAAAAAGCAAAAATACAGAAATGGATTCAAAGATGTTACTTAATGAAAATGCACTGAACAATAACTTTCTCAAATGACAGATCATATTCTTTTAGTCATTAAGTTTTAAATGCTGGGTTAAGACAGTCAATGTACTAGAATCACACATGAAGAAAATACAGAATAATAAAAAATGTGAAAGAAAGAAGGAAACATGGAGCTATAAATCAAGAAGTTTTACAATGATGCTGAGTGACATTGGAGGCACAGATATGACACAGTCAGCCTACATCATCTGCAGTTATTTCTGTTTTTTTCAGTGATCATGAAAATGTAAAAGTTAGCTTCTCAGAACTTAGATAAACTGTAGTTCTCAGACAAGAAGCACGTGGGGTTCCATTTATGAAATCACTTGCATTAAAACTTATGGTTGCTTTATTCTTAATAACCTGATATATCTATACACCAAAAGTTCGCAAAGCTACACTTAAACACATTGCCTCACTTTGTTTTCTAACTTATGCTGTTTTGTTTACCCTTGAACTGATTAAAGCAACATAAGTTTTAATCGAAATGGTTTTCTATTGGTGCAGGAGTCAGGAAAGGTTGTGTAACGTCACCTTGGCTGTTTAATATATTTATGGATGCATGCGTGATGCCAAAATGGATAATACTGGTTTGTGTCTTGGTAACATGCATGTGTGCAGATTGCTTTATGCTGATGACACAGTCCTGTTGGCAGAGAGCAAAAGTGAGTTGCAGAATATGTTATCCCGGATGTATGAAGTTTGCATAAAATTCTAACTGAGTATAAATAAGGGGAAAACCAAAGTTATGATTTTTGAGTGAGGAACTGTTTGTATTGAATGCAAGATAAGCCTTAATGGCACAGAGATTGGCCAAGTGAATGAGTTTGTATATTTAGGAAGTATGTTTGACAGAGAGAACAAATTAGATGGTGAGATTAATAAGTTAGTGAATTCTTCATTGAAAGTCATAGCTGCCTTGGGAAGATTTCACAGGAATGATGAGTTCTCAAGGAAGTCCCGTATGGCTGTGTATGAAAGTATAATTGTTCCTACTCTGATGTATGGCAGTGAAACCTGGGTAATGCAGAAAAGACATAGGAGTCATTTGTGTGCTGGGGAAATGCATTACTTATGGGAAAGGGGGTGGGGTGGTAAGACACGCACTGATTATGTGAGGAATGAAGATGTGTTGCAATTGTGTAATGAGAGGCAAAATGTTGTTAGTAAGGTGGAGACTAATATTCTTAGGTGGTTTGGCCATGTTGAAAGAATGAGTGATGAGGGGCTGACTAAGAGAATATTTTCAGCCCAAGTGGTAGGAAAGAAAGGTAGAGGAAGGCCAAGGAAATCATGGGAGCACCAGATTCAGGAATGTCTGCTTGAGAAAAAGATTATGAGTATGAAGTACAAAAGGTCTTGTGTGCGGCATGTGATGGACGTTAATGAAGCTCGAGCGGTGTGCAGAGATCGTTGCAAATGGAAAAATTTGATACACCAACAGTAAGTAAATTTTAGTCTATCAGTTAAATGTGTACTTGGCACATGGTCTTTCTTTGAGGAGCTAACCTCTGGATCTCAGAGAATAGCTTAATGGTATGTATGTATGTATGAACTGATTAAAATAATAATCTCTTTCATGGAACGCCAAACTGCCACCTGAATCCGAGTGGATAGGGTAGTAACTTTGCATACTGACAGCTTGGATTTGATTTCCAAGAAAGACATGGCCATTGAGTTTGTTCTTTAGCACTAGATTCTGAGATCAGTAATTCTGAATTAAATTATCACTCAACTCTTCTCAGGTTTTAATTCTCATGGGAATCACTAAATGATAAAAAGAATGAATGAAGCACCTTGTAAGAACAAAAGAGCAGCAAAATTGCATAAGCTACTTTTGCTTTACTGGCTAAACTAGTATTTAATCTGTTAAACTGTTATAATACATGAAAACATGTTTGGTTTTTGCAATATGTAAAATAATTCAGAAATAATAACTGAGATAATTTGTGTTAAAGAACACAGTGTAATAAAAAACTTCTGAGATGACACGAGCAGTAGAGATGAATTTTCTTTTGTACGTTATGAAATAAATGTTTTCCAACAAAAAATAAAATGAAAAAAAAATCATGGTTTTTGTTCATCTACATTTCATACACGTGAAAAAAGCCCAATAGCTTCTAAGATTTCTTTCATTGGACTATCAATCTGCATTATTTTTGGGGGCAAAAATCCCAATTCACTTCAAAACTATGACTTAAATTTGCTCAATTGGTTAGTGACATGTACACAGGGTGCTTCAGCCAAATGGCCAAGTCTGGAAATGTCATATAAACAGGCAAAAAGACAGTTCATCAAAGGTCAAACCCAGGTCACATGGCATTAAAACACTAAATTACCTGCATTATAACGATGGTAAAATTTTAGTCATACAAAAGTCCCATTTTGGATGAAATCTGGTTTAACACTAAGTTAAGTTATTTAAAATTATTGCAATACATAAATTCATTAGTCACAATATGATAAAGTACACCTTCAATCAAATGGGTCATTTCACATGAAATCGATAAAAAAAAACAGAAAAATTTTACCTCACCTTCACAGATTTGTATAAAAATTGATTAACTAACTAACTAATATGCCTAGCATGATATAAAGCTATATATATATATCTATTCACCTATATATATATATATATATATATATATATATATATATGAAGGAAAGATTCCTGAGGATTGGAACAACGCTACAATGATCCTGCTACATAAGAAAGGTGACATTGAGGATCTCGGAAACTACAGACCTATCAGCCTCCTATCAGTAGTTTATAAAATCTTCACTAAAGTTCTTTCACACCGCTTGAAGGTAACACTGGACATGGCTCAACCGAGAGAACAAGCTGGATTCAGGAGTGGCTACAGCACAATAGATCATATCCACGTACTGAGAGAACTAATTGAAAGAGCGAGGGAATATGAACTTCCATTGTGCATGGCTTTTATCGATTATGAAAAAGCCTTTGATTCGGTGAAACCATCAGCAGTTACAATGGCTCTGAACACCTGCGGTATTGAAGGTGCATACATTAATATTATTAATAACATCTATGAAAATGCAAGTGCAAAGATTCGGCTGTTTGAAAATACAACACACATAAAAATTGGAAAGGGAGTGAGACAAGGTGACACCATATCTCCGAAGCTCTTTAATGCCACATTGGAGGGTGTTTTTCAGTCGCTGAGCTGGGAAAACAAGGGGATAAAGATTAATGGAGATTATCTAACCCACCTTCGTTTTGCTGATGATGTAGTCATTTTTGCAACTACCCCATCAGAGCTGCAGAGTATGATCCAGGAACTTCCTGACAAGAGTAAAGAAGTGGGATTAAAAATGAACTTTCAGAAGACAAAAGTGATGTTCAATGCTTTTACAAGAAATGAAGATTTATTGATTGATGGTGAAAAGCTGGAGATAACAGACATGTACGTTTATCTTGGACAGCAGATATCAAGTGAGGGTCACATTGATGAAGAAATTAATCGGCGTACAAAACTTGCCTGGAGAGCTTTTGGAAGAAACAGCATAATTTTCAAGAGCAATATGCCATTATGTCTTAAAAGAAAAGTGTTTGATCAATGCATCCTTCCAGTGCTTACATATGGTGCAGAGACGTGGACCTTAACTAAAAGAGACATACAAAGACTGCAGACAACTCAAAGCAGCATGGAGAGGTGCATGCTTCGTGTAACCAGGAGAGATAAGAAGAGGAACTCGTGGATCCGAAAAATGACAAGAGTGGAAGACATCATGATCAGAGTTAAATCCCTGAAATGGCAATGGGCTGGACATACTGCCAGAAGGACAGATCATCGATGGACAGCCGAAATTTTAGATTGGATTCCAAGGGACAGGAAAAGACCCAGAAGAAGACCACATGGGAGATGGGTGGATGAAATTCGAAAGTATGCAGGGGTGACATGGAGGAGACTGGCACAAGACAGACTGTTGTGGAGGAAACTTGGGGAGACCTTCGTCCAGCAGTGGATTGATAATGGTTGACAATGATGATGATGATGATGATATATATAAACCTATATATATATTCACCTTCACAGATTTGTATATAAATTGCTTAACTAATTAATTAATATGCCTAGCATGATATAAACCTTATAGTTCAAGAGTACAGTTTGTTCCAAAATGCTTAAAATATAATAATTTTTCATTTTGGCTACAAAAAAAACAGCATAACTCCTTTCAAATTAACTCTGAAAGCAAATTTCAGTACCATTTGACAACTTTTTAAATGGGATTTAATTTGATATGCATCATGAGTGGATTTTTCCAGAAAAACATTTCTCAAGGTCAAATACTAAATTTTGAACTTAAATGCCTAGAAAAATATATATATATATACTTTTCACCTGGCCATTGTTTTTTTAATATATTTTCATGATTATTTATACCAACTGTCAGAACGGCATTTCCAGTACAGTTCAAGAGCTCTGAAATTTTTTATGCCTTCAAAAAGCATACACAGTGCTTCTTAAAAGTCCCCAGACTATGATAATAAAAAATCATAGAAATAGACAACTGAAGATCTACTTGTTCAGGGTTCAACAACATGTTCAATGCTGGTTTTACAATTCTTGTACAATGTCCAGAAGCTTCCCTGGAATGCTTTAGAAGGAACTAAATTGATTTGCTTTATAACACAGGCCTGGATCATTGGAATGTCTTAAAAGTGTATTCCTTTCAGAATTTCCTTTTGGAAATTAAATTTTGGTAAATAACGAATCTGCTGGTGGCAAATCAGGTAGGTGGTATAAGTGTAAATACTTGCTTTTTTTTTTTTTTTTTTTTTTTTTTTTGTAAAAAATGATTGACAACATTGGTGGTATGACAAGATGCATTATCACGATGGAACCAATCTTTTGTCCTGTGAAATTTTGGACAGATTAGTCAAACTCGGTTGAGTAACCATCCCATTACATGCAAATAAAACTCCCTGTTGGCTGTTTGTCCTTCTGGACAAATTCATGATGAACACTACCATTCCAGAAAGGTGATCAGCATGGTTTTCATGTGGTTTTTCCATGAGAACTTTGCTCACCTTGGGAATTTTGGAGCTCAAACCACACTGAGCTTTGTCTTTTCATCTTGGGATAATAACTATGTTTATCTCCTGTGACAGTCTTCTTATTCAACATAACTGCATCTCTCATGATAATTTTATTTAGCACAGTTTTGTCTTTCTCAACAAACTCATTGAAACTGTGTCAACATTTATCATTTTTTAATCTGGTTTTAAAAATGCTGAATTAACTTTGCACACATCTTTCTCTTCCCTAATTCATAACGTGAAATTGTTTGGATAGTGTTTTTGCTAAATGTTCAGCTATGAATTCAACATTCTTAAAGTGAATCTGGTGGTCCTGTGTGATTAACTGCTGAATTTCTTCATTTGTATTAGGGTTTTGGCTGGTTGAAGCACATCTACTCTGTTTGTCATCTTGCAAGGGTTATTGACCCTCTCGAAATCATTTGTTGAATGCCACAAGGATACATTGGCATATGCTTTTTGTAACATTTAATCCATCTCTGTAGCAGTTTTACATATTAAAAAAAATTATTGCAGCTCATTTGTTAAAAAAATTTATTGCAGCTCATTTGTTCTCCATCATAAAATTCTGACACACCACTCCAACAGAGTTAACATTTCGCACTAGTATCTCAGCATTTGTCAAACAGACACAGCCAAAACTTGTTCACATGACACACAAATGACACATAAATACCAGATGCTAAATAGTTTCAGTATTGCACAACAGATAGCATTGCCAGTAATTAACAGAAAAAATCACTCCTGGATCGTTTTAGATGCAATGTTCATGTTATCCCAAAAATTCTCTCTTAATTTGAAATGAATACAACATTATCAGTCACATTTCATTTTTGTCCCTGCAATTTTTTTCTAAAAATATTAGGATAGTCATTTTCCAACTATCAAACAGAACTAAAAACTAACTATCAGCTTTTTTTAATAGTCAGAATTGTAAAAGCAAGGCTACCAAAGCAAGGCTACATGCCTATGCTTTGGTGTTCCAACTGATTCCCTTGTTGCTTGCTTCCATGACAAATCAAACATTAATCAAAATTCATTTTATTCATCTTATTCAAATATCTGAGATCTTTTGAAGTATTTCATATAATGTGCAAGGATATGAAGAGGAAAATCAACACAAGTTCAAGAACCTAAGTTTTTTAGTTGCTTTGCAATATTATATTCCAACATAAAAAATTGCTGCATTTGGAATACAATGCCTTTTTCACAAGACATAACATGAAGAACAGAATAAGATAGTATGAAATGCATACTACGATCTGGAATGAAACATACCATCACATACATAACTACATATTTTTCTGCACCAGGAGTAAACTACAAAATATTGCACCCGATCTGTCTTTCTAACTTATATGCATATACGTAAACAAACTGAACAATACAGAATTAACATCAAACCACAATGTTATCTGTGTGGGTGGCACAACCAAATTTACTATTTGTACAACTTTTCCAAACTACTTCGGAATTCGGACTTTCGGCACCACATTAAACTAACAGAATGCAGTTGGCAGTTGTGCCTCACAGACACAGTAGTGATCAATACCCTGCCCCCTAGAATCTTCAACAATGTCAACGACATCCTTATCTTGCAACGTACGTATAGTACATTCAACTAAAGAAAAGTCAAAGGCTTTATTGTTGTCGATGAAGGCTGTGGTTCTTCTTTAGCTGGAAAGCCTTTATGACCGCACCTTTATTTCTGAATATGAGGAATTGAAATCCCCTGAAGATTTTGAGGAAGAAATTTGCATTTCTTCCTCAAAAGAAATTGGTGAAACATATTATAAGAAAATTCTGTAAATGAACAAATGACAAAGTATGGCACAAAAAAAAGCTGTACCAGAACTGGTGCAAAATTTCAAATTCAGATTTTAAGCAGATTTGAAGGGATTTTTGTGCACCCTTTTGGGCTACTCCCGGGGCAGCTGCACAGCCCGCCCTGCCCTGCCATAGTTACGCCTCTGCATACCATATATTTTAGCTGTTTGAACATATTATTAGCCTTAGGCCTAATATCAAATATATTGAATATTAGTCAACAGAGCTTGGTCATAATTTCTGACTGACTTTCAAGAGAATGATTTTGTGAACTATCATAAAACTATGGCTATTCATTTATTTCCAGAAAGCTGGATGAATTCTTGAACACCATTCCCACATTTAACATAGGTATGAGCTATGATTTCTCTGATGGTGCAACTGCACGAATCATAAAAGCTTTAAGAACTCGTGTCAGCTTTTGGTATTGATGCAGAATGGCACTACTTCACCACATACCCTAATTGAAAGGGGCTCTTGTGATGTTGTGAGCAGTATTGTGAAAAGGTTAGCTACTCAAGCAAGTTTACAGCATCCACCTGAAAGCCAAATTATGCCCCCTTATCTGCTATTCAATGGGCCATTTGGAAGAACTGCAGGGGTTTCATTTCAATACACTGCAAATGAAGAAAATGAAAACTTCCAAAATTTTGCTTTGAATGTTCAAGGCACATTCCTGGGACATGCACGAAAAGTCATGCTGCAATTCCATAAATAAGAAGTACTGCAATTAAAAATTATTTACTAATTTAATGTTAATCCTGAGAAAAGAAAGTAACTATTAAAGAAGAAGATCTCAACATGGAAAAAAATATATTCACATGTGCTAAGAGAAACATTAAAAAAAATCATGCCTAACATACTTCTAGTTCATATCCATATGCAGTATTTTTTTCTGCAGATAGCACATATTCCTGTATGTCTCTGTATCAACCTTCAATGTTACATATTCATTCTTTCTTTTTTTTTTTTTTTTTTCATGTGATTTTGTGAACTAAACTGTAGAACCTTTGTAAAAATAATAATTATGGGCATGATAAAATACCTGTCTTTGAAGGACATGTCCTCACAGGAGGTTCATGATAATATGGTTCAGACATTGAGGAATAAAGCTCCTGCATTTTCCTCAGAGGATTTCGCTGCGACATGGAATCTTGTGATGATTCAGACTATTCGGGATGACCCTCTGCATCCTCTTCAGAGGAAAATAGCATGCACGACCTTGTGATGCAATAAAGATGGATGACCATTTAGTGCATAGCTAAGTCTGTAGGCATTTCAATCAGCTGTGTTCATTTAATCCTGATGAATTCTTCGAAGGGGGAACCATACAGATCAGTGTAGAGGCATAACTAGGCATTTTTGCATCCACGGCAAACCACAAAATATGTGCCCCTCCATCTTTCTCTAATTTTTGGTTTGGAGGGGGAGGGTCCTTTTTTTTTTTAAGTCAAATTTTTTTAGGCTAAAATTCTAGACACTATTTTCTTTTGTTTGTATTTTGTTAGGCTTTTTTTTTTTTTTTTTTTTTTTGAGACATCCTGAGGTCAGCATCTAATTCTTATTTTGCTGGTGCAGGGAGCCTGCCTAGCGTTAGCACTTTTCTTGGGCTTACCTTATTTAAATTGTATGATTTTTTAAAAATTTTTATGGGGATTTTTAAGGGTTTTTTTTTAAAAGGAAGGGGAGTTTTAGATTTTCTCTATTTTTTTTTCTAAAGTCCATTTTATAGATTACAGATATTCCTATTTAATAGTGCAGATTAGCATGCACATACACACACACTAGCAAATATACGTTGCTCAACAAAACAAAATTTACATAAAACTCTAATGTTATTTTTATGGGGGATGCACAATCTAACTGTGAGTGTTTGTGTGGCTTTTATGAACTCAACTGCTTTGGTACCATATCAAACCAACTGAAGGCAGCTGGAAATTGTGTGTCTCACACTCACAGTAATGATAAAATGGCCTCTAAGAATCTTTAACAATGTGAACAACAGTCTTCTCTTGCAAAGTACGTACAACTGTGCCTTTATTTTTAAATGTGAGCAAGAAATATCTCCTGAAAATGTTGAAGGAGAAATGAAAATTTTAATTTGCCAAGGCAATTGAAACTTGGCCAAGCATATTATTAGCAAATTTTGTATATAGGCACATGACAAAGTACAGTGCGCGCGCACGCACACACACACACACACACACACACACACACAATTAAAACTTTTGTACCAGAGACTGGTGCAAAAGTTTTAATTCCAATTTCAATCAGATTGTAAGCAGTGATTTTTGTGCCCTCTCTTGAACTGCCCCACCCTGGTTACACCTCTGGATCAGTGCTTGATGGGTCCCAAGAATGTTGACAGATGAGCAAATGGCATGCAACAAATGAATGTGCCAAACCAACTTGAACATGCCTAGTGCAAATCCAATTAACTCCTGCTCTCAGTTTGTTACAATGAATGAAACATTGTCACCACTTTGATCTTAAGAATAAAAAGCAAAGTCTAATGTGGAAGTATGCATCATCTTCACCTCTCAAGAAGTCTCGTGTTGCTCTGTCAGCTGCCAAGATGGTACCAATTTTTGGAATGTAGTAGGAATCATTATGATGGACTACATGGAAAAAGGCACTGGTACATACTTTGCCAACGTCGTAATCTAACTTAGTGCAGCCATCAAAGAAAAGAGGCATGGAAAACTGTAAAGAGGTGTCTTCCACCTTCAAGCTAATGCACCAAATCACATCTTCCAGAGTGCGAAGAACTTGCTACACAGACTGCAGGATTTAAGTTGCTTCAGCATTGACCCTATTCTCCAGAACTTACCCTTAGTAACTTTCACTTGTTCTCCAAACAAAAGGAAAACATCTGTAGGAAGCAACAAACCTCCAGCTCTGAGGTGGTTGAAGCTGTGAGTTTGTCATTGGAAGACAAAGATTGAGATATCTTTTCTCCAGGATTAAGTTACTAGAGCATCAGTGGGAGAAGTGCATTGCAGCAGCCAGGTACTATATCAAAAAAGAATCACAATAGTACAGCTTTCTATTATGTGTTAAAATACAAACATTTTGAACAACTCTCACATACATAGCTCATAGTGGTGGTTAGGTTGTGTATCGTGATATTGTTATGTTGTGTATCCTAATGGTGGATAAGTTGTGTATTCCAGACAGACAATCAAAAAGTCACTTGGACCATTAAATTATTTATACTAACCAGACACCCTTAGACACTAGGTTTTTTAACATAAGATTATTCATATTGCCCAACAGGACACTTTTAAATTTAATTTACATTTTTCAAGTGTCTTCTTTTGCTTTGTTACATCACTTTGGTTTTCTATTGTAAATAAGTTGTTTCTCTCTCTCTCTCTCTCTCTCTCTCTCTCTCTCTCTCTCTCTCTCTCATGTTTTTTAATTTTTATTTCAAAATCAGTGTTCTGGGGTTTTGTTACAAATTTTTTTTTCAATTGATTTGATGATTGCACTGCTACAGAAATTTGAGATTCACCACTTCTTGTTTTACCTTTCTGTAAATCAGAAACTATCTAATAGGATGATGCGGTCAAATTTAAGTTACACTTCCATATGCTTTTGTTCCAACATTAGTTACATACACTGAAGAGCAATTGAATTAGAGATACCTGTTTAGTAATGTGTAGCACCACCTTTCGCCTTGATGACGACGGCGATTCGTCTCGGCATGGACTCGACAAGACACCGAAAGTGTTGGGAAGCCATACGAATCCACAGCCATAAACAAGCTCCCACAGTTCCCGAAGATTTGATGGATGGGAGGCAGAGCCTCAAACATCTCTCTCGGTGGCATCCCAGATGTGCTCGATGGGATTGAAGTCAGGTGACCTAGCTGGCCAAGGAAGCAAGGTCACGTCGGTGGAGTTTCCATCCAACCATTTGGATACAATTCAGGAGAGATGGCACAGTGCATTGTCTTGTTGCAGGATGAGGTCCCCAGTGGTATGTTGAAGACGCATAAACGGGAGCAAATGGTCGTCCAGGATATCCGGTAACGTTAACCTGTGCGGGACGATGTCACACGTACCAGGGGTCCCATTTCAGTCCATGCAAACAGTCCCCAGACGAGAATGCCACCCCCACCAGCTTGAAGAGTACCCTGCTGGCAAGAAGGACCTATCGCTTCATGTGGTTTGCACCGTACTCGTATCCTGCCATCCGCATGTACCAACGTGAATCTCGACTCATCAGTCCAGTCAACATCTTTCCACATGTCTAGGGTCCAGTGGCGATGTTCCCGCGTCCATGCTAATCTTTTCACCCTGTGATGTGCGTTCAGCAGAGGTACCCTTGTGGGACGATGGCTTCTGTACCCCATAGCGAGGAGATGGTTCTGGATGGTGTGGCTGCTTACACGTTTTTGTGCACCAGCGTTACATTGCCAAGTGATTTCTTGCACTGTGGCCCGTCTATCCGCTGTTACAATGCGAGCTAGCTGACGATGACCCCACTCATCCACACGCTGTTGTCCACGGCAGTTGTCCCTTGCAGGGATGGTTTTACCGGATTCGATGTACTCACGGTGCACCTGTGACACAGTGGCTCATGAAAATCCCAGTGCCTGCATGACTTCCGAGATGAAGTGACCCATTCGTCGGGCCCCAACAATTTGCCCACGATCGAATGCGCTTAGATCCTTCGTCTTACCCATACTGCGTCCGACTCTTACTGATTCCCGTCGCATCACTCCTTATATTGTCGGATCGCTGCATACGTCATGTCGTTTCCGTTTAAAGCACCCACAGCGCCACATTTGCATAATGCCAGCTGTATCTAATTCAATTGCTCTTCAGTGTATACAGTATAAGACAACTTCGAATAATCAGCCTAAAAGAAAATCAATCTTAACTGCTCACTTGTTTGACTTTTTCATCGTTCACTACATGTTCTCCAAGATATTTCCTTAAGAAAAGGAGAGAAAAGAGATATCCTGCTCTACCATACAGCAGCTCATTATATTCACCAGGATCCACAACACATGCTTTTTTAGAAAACTTCTCAACTCTGAAAGTAGATACACTAGAATTCAGCAAATTACATACATACATACACTAATTATGAAAGTTAAAACATCATTTCACCAGTAGAGTATTATGAAAATACAAACTAACAGTTTCATAAATTTTTCTTAATATTAATGCAGAATTTTACGTTATTGTTTCTGGGCATAATAGGCATGGCCAATCAAGCCTATTAATTAATTGTTTAATTAATTTGTGGGCACTGGTTGGGTTTAGGAACAAGGAAAAGACATTCTCAAAGTGAAACAAGTTTCCTCAGAAAAGTTTTGTGCATTGTGGGTGGGTGGGCCAAACATGACAGTATTACTGTAAATCAGCCAGTCAGACAGGACATAGAGTAAACAATGCCATCCTCCCATCAGACAGAGATTCTGAGCCATCATCGGCAGACAAGGCATAGAGATGAGATCAGCAAGGGCCAAACGTACTCACAAATGAGTGACACTGACATGCACAAAAGAAAGGAATCTCAAGTAATTCATGTGCTCTGGTGTGTGTGTTGAGCAGCAAAGTGGGGAGCTACTGAAGATCTGCAGAAGAAAGAAAGAAAGTTATTTCCTGGGACTTCCAATGAAAAGGAGACCTGACATGCTTGACCTGACATCGCAAGAAGTGCTGAGTTTGCAAGTACCATCTATTCACCAGGGCTCTTGACCTGGCTGAGTGTCGAGTGACCAAGAGGTTGCCCTTTGCATCTGAGCTGTTCTGAACTGTCGTAAAGATCAGCTGAGGAGTAGGCAGGCATTCTCTCTATTTGTGCACCCTCACTGTCATGGAGAAAACGACAAGAGATCAGCAGAGGGTGCCCACTAGTCTTCTTTTGGGGGAGGGGGTCTTTCCCCACAGAGACTGACAAAAAACTCTTTCATGGGGGGGGAAATCTGAGCAGCGAAAGAGTTTGTATGTGTGTGAAGACACCATGCAGTCATTTCCTTCCTGGCAAGATGGCAAGCTATGTGGGGTCAGCCAGTGAAAGGGCTGGCATGTATGTCACTAAACTGGCATATTGAATTTAAGTGATCAGCTTCCAGAAGTGATGATGATCACTTAAAAGTGAGCGGATTACATTGTAACAAAGAAAAACTGTAAGTGCCTCTTTATTTTGTTTCTATATGCCTATAGAACTGATCCAGCCAGTTGCTTAGTGTACCTGTGGCAGGACGTTTGAATAACTACAATATTTCAAAATCAAAGACTGGACATTGTGATCTAGTAGAAATCATAACACTGGTTGAAGTGATCTGTTAACCCAATATAATTAATCCACATAAATCATGTAAATAGTTGTGTCTAAATTAAAGTGTTTACATGCCGGCAATCCTTGCATTTAAATAAACATAGCGAAAACATGCGGTCATGTATGGTAAAAGGTTTGTTTAGCGGTAGCTTTCTGTCGTCCATTTCCAACACCCCAACTTCAAATTGTAGTTCTGGCAACCAGCCCATCCAGTCGATCGCGGATGATCAAGGTCATAGGACGACCGAAAGCTACCACTAAACAAACCATTTACCATACATGACTCTGTGTGTTTTAGCTCATTTTCTATGCCAATGTGTTATCGTTGCGTGAAGCCTGAGTTTTAAACCATCCTTGCATTTGATTAGTAGATGCTCTGGTGATAGTAAAATTAAGTTTCAGTGTAATTGCATGCCCTTATTAGAGCAGTTTTCATGAGAGAACCTACTCTTTAATTTATCTGAAGAAACTTCTCAGTTTGTTACAATATTTTCATTAAAAACTCTACACGAAAAAAGTTATATAACTTGGAAAAGTCTGACCAAAACTGAATGATTCAATATCAGTTATTTTTCATGCAACAGTAATACAGATGCTTTAAATCACAAGAATAGCATTGAATTACAAGAAACTTCCATTTTCAATACATACATTGGAAACGAAACAGCACTTTGCAAAACCTCGGTCATGCTTAGAGATGGATCTAAAATCACATCACCATTACTGAAAAATTACTGTCACCATTATGAGCAGTGAATAAAAGTAGCAGTTCCAAAATCACTCTTAGGGATGTTTCCATCAGGCCAATGCTTGGGCTTTAAAATCACTGTTACTATTTACAGTTTTGGTCAGCATGTTCTAAAGTAGAGGTCACTAGTGACGTGAGCTTTCTTTCCACTAACCCCCTTTTCCCATGCCTAAGATAGGTTTCATTTTGGTTTTTGCTGTGAGTTTGCCTGTAAACAAAGAAATCATAGCAAGCCAATTTAGATTGTTTTTTGCTCTGTCCCTGCTTCATATCATATACATAACAAACAGTGATTTTGTCACTGTTACAAGTAAGATGGTGACTCGCAGTGCAATATTCTTTTCTTCTCTGTCACAGTTGTTCTAAACAGTGATTTTATCAATGTTTAAAGCCACCTTACTTCCATGGAATTATCACCGTTGTCACTGTGACAGGAAAATCACTGTTAAGTCCACCTCTAGTTCTGATATTTCTGGCCAATGTGTCATTGAGCTCTTGTTTCTTTTTTTTTTTTTTTTTTTTTTTTTATTGGATGTTTAACGACCACCGTGAGCAACTCAATGGGCTATAAGCAGTCCCCCGTCCCTAATTTAGGGTCACTGGTTCCAGGGAAGGGAGAGAGCCAGTGCCGTAAGACAAACACAACATCCATGCCTCACCAGGATTCGAACCCGGACCCCTTTCGGATGAATGATCAGAGGCCAACGCCTTAGACCACTGCGCCACCGGGGCGGCGCTCTTGTTTCCAATGCACTAATATGAGGGTGAATCAAAAAGTAAGGTTAATGATCTCATTACGTAGAAAAGCAGAGCTGCGACAGATTGCTATTTGGGAAGCGAAAGGCCCGTGACCTTGACATGTGGTGAATGCGATCGCTAATCTTCTGACCGCAGTTTCCCAGCAGTTGTAAAAGCATAAACATGGCCGCCTGTTTGTCAGAATGCTCCATCATCTAGCAGTGAAGTGTAGTGAGATTTTTATGGGATGAGGGAGTACAATCCGCTGAAATTCATCATAGGATGCTTGTGCAATATGGAAAGGACAAGTGTATGAGCCAGAGACATGTGTACAAGTGGACAGACAAGTTTCAAGCCGGTTGAACGAATGTGTTTGATGAAGCTTGGGCCGCCTGTCGACTCCTTGCACAAAGGACCATCTGGATTGCATTGATATGCTCATTAAAGAAGATCGCCGAATTACTCTGTCTGAGATTGTCCAAAAGGCAAACATTAGCTATGGTTCTGCATTCTCAATAGTGCATGACGATCTCGGATATCATAAAGTGTGTGCCAGATGGGTGCCACGGCAGTTGTCTGATGCACACAAGCAGCAGCCCCTGGAAATTGGTAGAAATTTTTTGCAGTGGTATGAGTCAGATCCCAGTATTCTGGAGAGGATTGTCATTGGGGATGAAACATGGGTTCATCATTACGACCGCAAGAATAAAAGGCAAAGCATGGAGTGAAAACATCCAAGCTCCCCATGCTAAAAGAAGTTCAAAGTTGTCCCTTCGGCATGAAAATTAATGCTGACTCTTTTTTATATGAAAGGACCCATCATTGAACACTATCAAGCACAGGGTGACTCAATTAACAGTCGGTCATAATGTGACTTGCTGAAAGACAAATTAAAACTAGCAATTCACACAAAATGATGGGGAATGTTATCCAAAAAAGGGCAGTTGCTGCACGAGAACGCTTGTCCACATATGGCATTGGCAACTCAACAGTTACCGAGTTGAAGTTTGAGGTGTAACCACATCCTGCTTACAGCCCTGATATGGCACGATGCAACTTTCATGTCTTCGGGCCTCTGAAAGATGCTTTGCAAAGCCACCATTTTGAAAGTGATGTCCAGGAACAGGAAGCAGTGCATTCGTGGCTGCAGGAACAACCCAAAACATTCTTCTATGCAGGAATCCAGAAGCGCATAGACATATATAAAATATATGTCGAAAGACAGGGGGACTACGTTGAGAAATAAGGTAATTGTTATCCGTATTCCTCTTAGTTTCTTTAATATACGACAACATTGACCTTACTTTTTGATTTACCCACATATTAATCCGAATACTGATAGGTATAGTTTGATGCCTTGGGCAGAACATAGTGTTTTCTTAAGCAGGTGACATCACATATTAGTTCTGGATGGCTTCTTGGAGGTTACAACTACATAGGCCTATTTTTCATTATGTTAGGTGTGGGAATGATGTAGCCCAGTGTTCCACAAAGTCGACTATTGCTAGTAAAACTTGAAAATTATATCATCCTGGAGTGAAAATGAAATCCTCATCTACTATTTTGTTTTCATTCATTTCTTTTTTAGTTTGTTTCTGGGGTTTAATAACTCCACTCAGCATCTAAAGCAATGAGTCATCCATCCCTAATGGGGAAGGAAGAGAACAACAATAACAAAATCCATATGCAGTGGCATAGCCACCAGTAAGTGTGGTTAAACAGCACATAAGGGACCACAACATGGGGGAGGGCCCAAAGGGGATTAAGAAAATAACATTTTTAACTAAAATTTACTGACAAACAAGGAAGATGAAAGTTTGTGAGAAAAAAGAAAAATAACTGCAAACAGCAAGCTACATGAAGAGAAAAGATAAATTTGTAAGAATAACTGTGGAAGTGCAAATGAAAGATTTAAGGAATTGTATTAAACTGAAGTAAACTAACTTTTTAATTAAGTCATTTTTCTTTTCTTCTTCATTAGCTCTGTCATAAAGAACTGCACCAACACATAGAGGACCTGTATCTCCACAGAGAAATGTATATCTCTTCTTTGTTAAATATGGAATAACTTGTTCGACATATTGAATACCTTTTCCAAGAAGATCCTTTTTATCTTTGAACTGCTTAATATCCATTAAATGCATGTACAACAAGGCAATACCTGAAATGACAGACAGAAGGAACAGATTGTTTCAGAAATAAAAACAAAACTTAAAATCATTAGATACACAATATATTTATCCCTTACTTTACATGTGATCTTTAGTTTACAAAAACATTGAACTAATATACAGTATTTTTCAGAATATATGACACACTTTTTTTCCAGAAAATCTAATGTCAAAAACCCACTTGGACTTATATACTGAAGGTCATTTTTTTGCCATGAATATATAATATATATGTGTATGTATGCTGCTATGAAGACTGCTAAATAAATGTAAAATGTTATATCTTTGGTACAGTAATCAATATCCTTCTGCACTTTTTCTACAATGTCATTGTACCGTGAATGCTTGAATATACTGTACTTATATGCTTATCTATTGTTAACTATATGTGTATGTATCTTTTATGAGCTTTACCTGCTATCATGCTAAACATGTGCATTTGTGCCATGTGCATACCCGTGTGTTCGTGCGTTACATGTCAAATGCAAATAAGCACATACCTCATACATTTACGGACAAAGAAATTTGTGCACCAAGAAGGAAGTGTCGGATTAAACTGAAATTTTATGGACGTAATGATACAGATGAACGATACACATGATGGCAGAAACAGAGCTACAGGACAATTACAGAGGGATCTGTGGCATAGCAGTCTGGTCATCTTCAATAGCACGTCGCACCACCTCGTGCAGCGATACATGCTGCAATACGGTCTGGCATGGAGACGAACAGACGTCTGATGTTGTCCTGCGGCAGACTAGCCCACACGTGTTGGACGATGTGCTCCAAATCCTGGATAGTGCGGCACGGTGGCAGCCGGTGTTTCAACTGGTCCCACACAGGCTCAATAGGGGACATGTCCAGGGAGCAGGCAGGCCATGGAAGTGTCTGGACATGACGTAGGCAATCCTGGGCAACCCAAGCCACATGAGGGGGAGGGGGAATCATCCTGCTAATATAGAGCACCTGGAATCCCGGCCAGGAATGGGAGCATATGGGGACGAAGGATCTCATCCACATACCGCTGGCCCGTCAACGATCCACGTACCACTACTAGAGCTGATTGGCTACCATAGGCAATGGCTCTCCCATATCATAATGCCTGCAGTCGGGGAGGTGTGGCGTTCGATAGCGAGGTTGGGATTGTGCCGTTGACCCAGGGACCTCCACACCCAGACATGATGATCATCTGTCCCCATTACAAAGCGGCACTCGTCGCTAAACTTATGTTGCCAGTCTGTGGCATTCCACGTCGCTCTGGCCCAGCACCACAGCACACGGAGCCAGCGATGTTCCAGGGTTAACAGCGGCACATGTAAGGGGCACTGGGATAGTAGATTTGCTCCCACGAGGTGTCGGAAAATTGTTCGTGGACACACAGGAGCCACTGCATCTACCTGTATAGTGGACTGGGTCCCTGTGGGATTCATTCGTGCCTGGTGTACGATCCATCAATCCTCTCTACTGGTGGCCCTCCTGGTCCATCTGGTGCTGCTCTGCCATGTGGCAGTGCCATCACGTGTCCACTGCTCCCAACAAAGTCAGATGGTATGGTCAGAACGATCCATGTAGTGGGCTGTATGGCGCGCCAACCACCCTGCGGTTTTCAGCCAAATGATCAGGCCTCACTCAAAGTCCATAAGTTGCGTAAATCGAAGTATCTGGCGTCTACCCGGCATTCCTGTCATTGTCACTCTGTACTCTTGCTTGTGTCGGTCGGTGCTTTTCGCTTTCATGGGGCATCCACTACACGCCGGTTTATAAGGCTGCCGATCCGTGCTTGCAGCGCCACCACAGGGTGTGCGGTCATGGGCACTCGCATCAAACGTAGATTGTTTGCATACCAGCACTCACTCTAGCTATTTGCAAAGTTTCGCGGTCATTGTATGTTTTCTTCTAGGTGTGGAAATTTTATTGTCCATGAGTGTATGTTGTACATAGCGATCTCAAATGGACATAAAAGAACTATCACAATTCCTTTAAAATTCAGAATGATAGAAGAAGAAGGGGAAGAACTACATTTCAAGATGAAACGTCAAAACAGACACATAAGACATCCACCAGCAAACTGGAGGTGTAAATGCATCAAGATCACTGCCTCACAATACCCAGAGGCAGTGAAGCATTCAGCAAGGTTACCAGTCAGCTATTTTATGGTGAGAAGTGAGGGGAGGCACAACTGCATTTTTTCAGGCACACATACTCTGAACTTGTTTATTGGGTACAGATTTCAGAATTATTGTAGTACCATGTCTAATCAAAAATTATAAGAAATACCACTAAGTTTAAATTGGATGTAATAAATTATGCAAAAATACATGGTAAAAGAGCAACTGAGAAACGTTTTGGATCTCCACCAACCGAGAAAAGATTTTTCCATGGAGCAATCAAGAAGAAGAGTTAAAATTGATTCGCAGCAATAAGTGCAATATGAGAGAAAGGAAAGCAAAATGGCAAGGTCTAGAGAATTAATTTTTTATATGTGGGTTCTTGAACAGTGACTACAAGGAATTTCTGTTTCTACAAAAATTATTGTTTATTTCAAAGCAAAGCAGATTGCAACAGAGAATAATTTGAGTGACTTTATTGGTCATACATCATAGTGAGAATAATTGGCAGTGAAACACATTAACACACAAAACATTAGAAATCCTCAAACAGAGGTCATCGCTCTTTCCACGTTTATAAGTGAGTCACGGAAAAATTCTCATTGGCCGGTGGCGGCCAATGAGAATTTTTCATGCAGTTCTTGTTGCTTTTTAATTACATGTGTTTGAGATTTTTTAACATGTTCAGTGTCAGCTGCAGTCATTTTTTTTTTTTTTAATTTCCTATTAACAGAGGTCAAATACACATTTTTCCTCTTTAACGTTTCATTGGGTTTACAACTTTCTGATTTTGAATGATCCAATTTTGGAATGGTATACAAACCAATTCTTGGAGAGAAACCAATCTTTTTTCATTTTCATTAGAACACTCTTCTTTAAAAAATAAAGTTAAGCATCGAGAAATCAGAAACCTCTCTGAGAAAAAAACTCTTTCGAAGGGGAAAAAACTGATTGCACGTAATCCCCCACCTACTTCTGCCCCCCATACCAGAAAGTTTCTGGTCAGTATGCGATAGATATCATGGTGCCACAAAATAATCTGCGGGTGGTCACTAGCCAAAATAAATACTAGATGTAAAAAATGATAAAAATTGAAGAGACATATTTTTCTACCTAAAAAAAATGTCTAACCTATGTACCACAGCAATTGCAATGTTAATTAGGATCACAAACATTCTGGCCCTCTGTATCTGGAATTTTGCCAACATTTTCAAGCTGAAACACAAAGATTTATGGAATAAAATGATATTTAACAACAATAAAGCGCATCTC
Organism: Macrothele yani; assembly: GCA_039090855.1. NCBI lineage: Eukaryota > Metazoa > Arthropoda > Arachnida > Araneae > Macrothelidae > Macrothele > Macrothele yani. Next base: position 51,384,947 of record CM077004.1, read on the forward strand.
ATTAGGAAAAAATTGTCATAAGAGGAGAAATCTTCGCTCCATTCTTTCTACTTCCATTTTCGATTTTTTCTTCATTTCCCATCTCAAATGCAAACATTTATGTAATTAAATGATGATTAAACAATAAGACAGAAGCACGGCAGGTGGAGGGTTATTAAAGGAGAAATATTTGCTCCGTACAACTTTTGTTTTCAGAAAATTTTCCTCCATTTTCAATCTTAAATACAAACATTTATCTTATAAAATGATATTTAATGACCATATAGAGCTGAGGGAATATTGCAAATAAAAGAATTCAAGAATACTGGGTTCTGTCAAACTCTTGTTTTCGAAAACTGTTGCCCCCATTTTTAAACCAAAACACAAATATTTATGCAATAAAATGATATTTAACAACAATATCAGATAATTCTCCCTTCAAGCATCGAGGCAACGTCGGGAGAGAAAAAAATTACAATTACGGGATAAATCCTCACTCCGCCTAATTTTCGTTTTCGAAAATTTTGAAAGGCGAAAAACTTGTATTAAAGGGTATCTGCAAGATGGTTTAATCGGGTTTTGGGGATGTCGTTTTTGTCTGCAGGACCAAAATAAATCTGTGACGTACGTTGGCCATCGCCACGATTTTTCTAGGGGTGGATACAAAATAAATCTGCGATGTATGTCGGTCATCGCCGCGCTTCTGCTACGTGAATGAGTACAAAATAAACCTGTGGTGTACGTCGCCACGATTCTTCTACAGGAATGAGTACAAAATAGATTTGCGATGTACGTTGGCATAGCCGCGATTCTTCTACGGGGACGAGTACAAAATAAACTTGCGATGTACGTCGCCATGATTCTGCTATGGGGATGAGTACAAAATAAACCTGTGGTGTACATCGCCCATTGCCACGATTGTTCTACAGGAATGAGTACAAAATAGATCTGCGATGTACATCGGCCGTCGTGACGATTCTGCTATGGAGATGAGTACAAAATAAACCTGCGATGTATGTCGCCGTGATTCTTCTATGGGGATGAGTACAAAATGAATCTGTGACGTACATTGTCCTTCGCGAGAAAAAAATTACTATTACGGAAGAAATCCTCACTACGCCTAACTTCGTTTTCGGAAATTTTAAAAGTGGAAAACTTGCATCTATGATAGGGTGTCTGCAAGATGGGTTAATAGGGTTCTGGGGATGTTGTTTTTGTCTGCAGGACCAAAATAAATCTGCGACGTATATCGCCCATCGCCGCGATTCTGTTAAAAGGCTTCTGTCTAAAAAGGGAAAAAATGGGGAAATCATAACTATTTAAAAAAATCGTATTTTTGGCTGCAAAATTGTATTAGCATTTTGCAGCATCATTTATCATACTAAATACGATAAAATTGTAACAGTTGTCAGGTCTGGATAGGTATGTGAAAAGGTGCGTCTGTATTGCAGGTGTTAACAGCAAGGTAGATTTCAATGATTTAGCGGTACCTGAAGGCTTTCTGATTGCTGAACGGAGTGATATGTTTAACATTTTGCCAATCGGGAATCGCGGAAGTATCGTTGATGGTTAAAATTGAAAGGGACATGGAAGGGTTGCCTTTCTTAACATCAGTGACACATTCCACCAATCGCCGGTTGATGCGGTAAGTACTACCAATATAGTGGGTAACGCTTGTGGAAGTGTTGACAGGGATAGAGTAGACACCTTAAAAAATGAGTATAGAGTAGACAAAAATAAAATGTATCTGCATACACAACCATTGAAACAGAGAACTTGCTGCAAACCAGTGAAGCGCGAACCATGATAACAATAGGATAATTTAAAGAAAAATTAATAAAACAATAAATAATTAGAACATTACACGTTCCAATAAGAACAACATGAGTACATTACAACAGAATGTGCAGCAATGTGTGTGAAATGAACTTTTATGGCAAAATATTAAAATATTAGACTATGAATTTTATAAAAACAAGATACTATTGTAATTAAAGTTTCTATATCCAGAAAAACAGTCCCAACAATGAACCTTCGCAAATTATAAATAGCATTTTCAACAAGTTAATTCAAAAATACAAGACTTACAAAATACAAAAGGAAATTATTTTAACTTAATAACTGGCAACTGCAAGAGGAACCTGACAATAAAATTTAAATTCTTTCAATGTAAATTAAAATTTTGATACAGTTCCTAGACATTGATAACAGGCCTTGATAAAATCTAGAGGCCAGAGATGTCTGTAAAAACAAAAGAACTCAGAAAATGTGAAAAGTAATTGAAAGTTCTTCAAGTTAAAATAGAATTAAGTACATTAATCTGAGTAAAGCCCTAAATAAGTGTTTTAATTGATGTATATAACATTTTCATTTTTTATAATTTTTAAACTACAAGCAAAAACTATCTGCAAAACCTGCTATTAATTTGGAAACTATCCACATACAGTGTGCATGCATACGTCTACATTCTACTGGTCTACCCAGGGTGATTATCGGATTGCGTTAAGACATTATCCCCCCCCCCCAGGAAGTTTGTTTCACCCATCTATGTAACATGCTTGCTGCGGTACATCTGAGTATTGTGAGCAACTTATGCAGTGTTTGGCGATTGATGAAAAATGGGGCATTTCGAGCAGCACATTAACATTAAGTTCCATGCTCGTTTGGGCAAAAATCCAACAGAAACTTACAAGATGTTGAAGCAAGTTTATGGCAAAAAATACCTTGTCATGGTCACAAACATTCGATTGGCATCAGTTCTTCAAAGAAAGCAGACAGGAGGTCGAAGACAACAAATGAAGCAGTCGGCCAATGACAGCTCACATGGGTGAAAATATATCGAAGGCTACAGCCATTGTATACAACAACAGACAATCGAGCAAATAGCAGAGGCTGCTGGGATATCAGAGACTACACGTAAATAGATACTAATAGATATGTTAAAGATGCACCAGTTGTGTCAACACATCGTCCCACGCATTTTAACTGATCAGTCGGCAATACTGATGGAAATGGCAGGCGATCTTGTAACCGCAGCTGACCAAGTCTCCCAATTTCTTAGAAGAATCTTAACAGGGGATGAAAAATGGTGCTACCTCTTTGACCCGCAGACTAAGTGGGCATCACCTATGTGGAAATCGCCATGTTTCCATGCAAGCAGAAATTCCGCCGAGATTGCAGCAAAGGCAAGATCATACTAAAGGTCTTCTTCGACATCCAGGGTATTGTTCACCATGAATTTATCCCCGAAGGACACACTGTCTACAAGGAGCTCTATCTAGACATCATGTAACATTTGTGTGAGTTGATCTGCAAGAAGAGGCCTCAACTGTGGGGCGATCAATCGTGGGTGCTGTTGCACGATAATGCACCAGCATAGAGGTCAATCCTCATTCACGAGTTTCTCGCCAAAATAAAAACTGTTGTCCAACCACACCCACCGTACTCACCTCACCTCACCCCCTGAGACTTCCATCTTTTCCCTCAGCTGACACGTACAGAGTCATCAATTTTTGAGTGAAGAAGTGAAAAATGCATTGCTGGTTGCACTGAAGGACATTGCAAAGAATTGGCTCCAGAAGTGCTTCAACGAACTCTACAGCCGCTGGCAGAAGTGTGTTGTTGCAAGAGGGTCTTATTTTGAAGGAGGATGTGCTTCAGCTTTGTAACTCTAACTATCTATGGAACTTTTGGATCCTACCTCATATATATATATGGCACTGCTATGTGATAGCCCTCCTGCTGTATACTTCACATTGAGGGTGATGTCATCCCTGTGATTTGCATATGGTGCACTGCGCATACTCTAGTTGCAGTTGTTGGTTCCTTTATTTTGAGAAACCCCTGTATCATAATTATTTAATATAATCATGAACATGACATGCCCACATTTTTTTGTCATGATATTTTTAGAATTTCAAGTGTAGACACAACAGGAGTGTTTGGAAAGATCGCAGAGAGCTTCTTCAGATTTGACCATCTCGCATTATCATGTGTCAAGTGGTTTTGCAAACCTTTTTCGACATAGGAAATCCCTAAAAGATTAAGGGCATCTGGACCACCTAATTGGACTGTGGATGATGCAGTCACAGAAAGAAATTTCATCTGTAAGAAAGCTTTGCTAAAGAATAGGATTGCAATCACCGACGGCTTTGGAAATCTTACACAAACACTTACGTGTACAGAAATTTTGCTGCTGTTGGGTGCCACACATGTATATTCACAGGCACAAAAAAAAAAAAAAACAGAGTGGAGTGATATAATATTGGGTATATAAATAAGTTTTGAGGGATTTCCGTTCGGTGTCGTACTTATTACTGCTCGCATGTATTTTAAGGTGGCAACACTGCGATATCGCAGTATGAGACGCCAGCTGTCAGAGTCAGTATACGACGCTCCATTGAGGTGCGAAGACGTATTTGTTTTACTCGATGGAAAATGGCCACTTTCGTCCCGACAAAACAGCATTTGCAGGAAGTGTTAGTGCATTACTTTATTGTCAAGAAAAGTGCTGCCGACAGCTATCGCTTAATGTCAGAAATCTATGGTGAATATTCCCCATCCACAAAAACATGTGAGTATTGGTTTAGAAGATTCAAAAGGAACGATATCAATGTCAGTGATAAAGAACGTTCTGGACCACCCAAAAAATTGCTGATGCCGAATTGGAAGCTTTACTCCACGAGGATCCATGCCAGACCCAAAAAGAACTAGCAGCAGCATTAAATGTTAGTCAACCATGCATTTCACAACATTTAGCTGCCATGGGAATGGTGCAAAAAGAAGGGAATTGGGTTCCACATGCTTTGCGAGAAAGAGACCTTGAACGTCGAAAAGCCATTTGCAAATTGCTGCTTCAAAGGCAAAAAAGAAAGAGTTTTTTGCATCGTATTATTACTGCCGACAAGAAATGGATACGGTATGATAACCCTAAATGGCAGAAAGCACGGGTGAAGCCAGTTAAACCAGGTCCTTCAACGCCAAAACGCAATATCCATGGTTCAAAGGTAATGCTGTGTATCTGGTGGGGCCAGAAGGGTGTGATCCACTATGAACGGCTGAAACTGTCAGAAACTATTACTGGTGAACGGTATTGAACCCAATTAATGCGTTTAAAATGAGCTCTCACGCAAAAACGGCTGGAATGGGAGAATAGACACAACAAAGTCATCTTACAACATGTTTCTCGACCTGTGAAAAAGTACTTAGAAGAATCCGACTGGGGAGTTCTACCCCACCCGCCATATTCGCCAGATATTGCGCCATCAGATTACCATTTGTTCCGGTCGATGCAGTCAGCACTTTCTGGAAAACGGTTTAGTTCTTATGAAGACATCAAAAATTGGCTGGACAACTGGATCTCTTCCCAGGAACCGGAATTCTTCCTTCGGGGCATATGTTCACTGCCCGAAAGATGGGGCAAAGTTGTAGCTTCAGAGGGAGCATACTTCGATTAATATTAAAATATTGTTTCTGCTCTCCAACAACGTGTTTTGTTCACCTCAAATCCCTCAAAACTTATTTATATACCCAATAAAATGATCCAAAGCTTTGCAGAAGAAAACTCTTACAGTGTTCTTGAATGATATCATCACAGCAGATAAAAGTTAGATACATCAATGTGATCCCTGAGACAAAGTATTAGTTGGCGACTCTGGGTGTTTCCAAATGACAATCTCCAAGTGAAAGTCAAGCAATCCAGAAGTGTTAGCTGAAAGATTGTAACCTCATTTTTCTCTGTCAGTGTACATGTTGCAATTATTATCCTAGAGGAGTTGTTTTCAAAGTGTGGTCTGCTGACTCCTGGATGTCCCTGAGACCCCTTCAGGAAGTCCACGATGACAAAACTATGCTGCTGTCTATTGAAAATGCAACACCAGAAAGACCTGAGATATTGAAGTGAGACTTATAGGGTATGTTACATACACCAATGAGCCATTATATCATGGCCACCTACCTATTAAGATGCTGTAGGACGACCCCTTTTGGCCCACAAAACAGTGGCCACTCGGCGAAGCATCGATTCGAAGAGGTGGTGATAGGTATCCTGGAGTATCTGGTACCATAATGTAAACAGCAGGTCCTTCAGTTCTTGTACATTTCGGGGTGGTGGTGATTTAGCACGAACCAACTTTTCCAAGTCGAACCACAAATGTTCGATTGGGTTCATGTCAGGTGAATTTGGAAGCCAGGGCATTAACAGAAAGTCATCAGCATGTTCCTCGAACCACTCCTTGATGATTCTGGCAGTGTGGTATGTTGTATTGTCCTGTTAGTAATGGCCATCACCAGCAGGGAACACAGTTGCCAGGAATGGGTGAACTTGGTCCGCAATGATGTTCAGATACTTGAGAGCTGTCAGGGATTGTGCTATTGGGATAATGGAGCCTAAATTAACCCAAGAACGTCGCTTACATCATAACGCCGCCACAGCCAGCCTGTTTCCGCCCAGCAGTGCATCCAAGTGCCATAGCCTCCGCTGGTAATCGGAGTATCCATGCTCGCCCGCCTACATGATGCACTAGGAGTCTTGATTCGTCAGACCAGGCCACTTTCTTCCAATCATCCACAGTCCAATCTTGATGATCTTGTGCCCATTTCAAGCGTGACTGGAAAATGCAATGGCTTGTACACGGCATGGCATTGACTGAAGAGTATCTTCAAGAAGTAGAGATGTCATGCCAGATGAAACTGATATATTTACATCTTTATGTCACTGAGCAGTAAAAATGGGCATCATGCAAAGAAAGAAAGAAATACTGGTCAAGTTATGCTCACATTTCCGACTACTGAATGCAAAAATTCCAATCAGATTTTTAGAGATGTAGATAATGTGAGAAACATAGAAACAAATTTATTCCAATCATAGCAGGGAAACTGCATACAGAAATTCAAAAGTGTGTGAATCATCATCCTCATGGTTAGTGCCAGAAGGAAAAAGTTTTCATAGATGTGGAGATACCAGTTTTACAGATGGTTAGATGTACATGTGAAGTGACACTTTAAGTACATAATTTTTATGGTTCATTTATAAAAACAACCCCATTATTTCAATCGGTAAGAGACGACACTAGATGTCGCCACTTCCATCAGTTTGTGTAATACGATAGCATAGCCTGAGACATACAGCATTTTTTGGTGTTTTGTTTAAAAATATCTATCAAAAGCACATTTTTGTGTTGGAAGGGCAAAAAAGAATTTCTACTGCAGACACACCACCCATGCCTCATCCAGTACTCAAACTTGGTCCAGCTAGATGACTAGTCCAGGGGTAGGAGCAATAAAAAAAAAATTCAGGACACAATTTTTCTTAAATTTCTGGACAATTTCAGGACATATTTTGGCAGACCTGGCAGGTACATTGAATCAAATATTGGTACAAATGCAGAAATGTTATTCTTTTACTAAAAAGCTATCTAAATTATTGCCCAGTTAGCAGGAATTTTTTCACTTTTAAGGCTAACAACACCCCTTAAGTTTCAGTGTCTAGGTTTGGCCTAAATTCTGTTTGACTCTTATGGACAATGATAAAAATTCTTTCCGCAGTTGCATTACAGTGTGGCATAACAAGAATAACATGTATCAGGTGTGGTAAAACTTCATACTTTTTAGCGCCAATTGCACCACTCATTTTCAAAATGTTTGACCATGCGGTATCAATTTGTAGAACTATTCGAAACCCCTTCTCCCAATTCATCAATCTGATATAAGGCAAATTTTAATTTCAACTTGTCCAGATCACTGTCACTAACAACAGGTGGGAAAATATTTGCCAAGTATTTTTTTATTTCTTTTTGATATGAGGTTTAACGACCACCGTGAGCAACTCAATGGGCTATAAGCAATCGCCCGTCCCCAATTTAGGGTCACTGGTTCCAGGGAAGAGAGAGAGTCAGTGCAGTAAGACAAACACAACATCCATACCTCACCGGTATTCGAACCCGGACCCATCTTGGACGAATGGTCAGAAGTTTACCAAATACATTACTGAAGAGAAGGAAGCTTCTTCCATCCTAATTCCTATATCAGCAACTTCTGCATGCAGCAGAAATTCACTTTTAGGTCAGAATTTCTTCAAAATATAGTCATATGTAACACTTAACAACAACACAGGATAGTCAGAGCATCTCGGAAGGGGGGTCTTCACAAATCTTCGCTTCGGCCGTCTTCCGTTTTTGGAAACTCTTCCTCCATTTTTAAACTGAAATGTAAGTATTCATGGAATAAATTGATATATAAGAAAAATATTGGGCAGAAGAAACATCACAAGAAAATATTACAATTACGGGAGAAATCTTCACTCCAACTAACTTTCGTTTCTGGAAGATGGAATTCCGTCCTCAAATGGAAAACAACCCCCGAGATTACTGCTCAGTTTATGCTTTGATCATGAGACAGCCTCAAATGATAACGGCTGAGGTAATCTCGGGGCCCAGCGCCACACATTCTTTCCACTTAGCTTTCAAACAAGCAAAACAAATTCCACCTCCTCAGAAAGAAAAAAAAAAAGAAGAAACAGAAAGTTGCGTCATGAACTTTGTTCAGAGGCTTTGGGCCGACGTAATACTGACCCGAAGCCGTGCTTTCTTTCTACTTGGCTTTCAAACAAGCAAAACACATTCTTCCTCCTCAGAAAAAAAAAAAAAGGAAGAAAAGGAACAAAGAGGTGCGTCACGAACTTGGTTCAGAGGCATCGGGCCAACACAATCTCGAGCCACAGCGAAAGAAGCATGCGTGGGCCGACGCAATCCTAGGACACAGCGAAAGAAGCACGTCCGGGCCAATGTAATCCTGGGTCACAGTGAAAGAAGCACGCCGGGCCTACATACCCGACTTGGCGCTGTACTTTCTTTCTACTTAGTTTTCAAAGAAGCAAAACATATTCTTTCTCCTCGGGAAATAAAGAAAGAAAAGAAACAGAGCTGCGTCCAAACTTTATTCACAGGCTTCGGGCCAACATAATCCCGGGCCACAGTGAAAGAAGCATACCGGGCCGACATAATCCTGGGTCATGGCGAAGGAAACATGCCGGCCTACACAATCCCGGCCTGGTGCCATGCTTTTTTTTTTTTTTTGCACTCTTTCAAACAAGCAAAACAAATTCCTCTTCCTCAGAAAAAAGAAAAGAAAAGAAGAGCTGTGTTATGAACTTTGTTCACAGGCTTTTACATTGATTAATTACAAAACCAGTAAAACTTTCTTAATAACAGCAAAAATTTGAATACCCGTAATTTTTCATTAGTCATCCATAATTCCGTAATCCCAGGGGAAATCCGTAGTAATTACAGAGATTCCGTAATAGCTGGCATGTCTCTGTGTCCTCCGTAGGAAGAGGCTTCATGGCAGCTTCGATTCTCGAACGATCTCACAAAAGCCAAAAACAAGAGTGAGAGTTCTTAGCGATGAAGTCACAACTAGAGTACTCTCTCTTTCTCTCATTCCATTTTTTATTTGTGCGGTACTTGTAAACACTAGATGATGAATCACTATACATAGTTTACCATTTATTCTTAAAATTTCAGGATTACACTAAAATTTTCAGGATATAGAACAAAAACAAGGACATTTTAGGACAAAAAAAAAAATCAGGAACTTCAGGACCACACCAACCCTGCTAGTCAGACACGTACATCTGTCATGGCGAAAATTTTAACCTCTGGTGAATTTCAGAGAGACCTGATCAATCTTTCTGTTGGTTTATCAGAGATTAATTAATGCAAAAATTTTCTCCCATGACATACGTTAGAAGAAAATTCCTGGTTGAAAGGCAGGGGAATTCATGCGCAAAATTCGCTTGTCTTAATCACAACCAGGAAAACAAAATTTCATGTTGGAAAAAAAAAAAAAGAATATTTGATTTAACTGACTTTGGGGTTTTGAAAATAATTATTTTATCTGTTCTTTTATCGCGATAGGAAAAGGCGAGTAGGTGTGCAGCTCAGAGAATCAAAATTAATTTTGGTTTAACATCACGGAACGAGAGAAAAAGAAAATTAAAACTAGTGATTTTCTGCAAAGCAAGAATCCGCCATTTTTGCGTTCCTGTTTCCAAAGTCGCACAAAAGTAACATCTTTTCGTCTTTTGGGGTAAGGACTTCAGCAACGAAATCTATTTTTAGACCCCAGGGTCAAAAAGGAGAGCTTGGTCTGCACGTGTGAAGGTCAGAGGTCACTCGAGGCGTGGGAGTGAAGGGTCCGTTGGGAAGCCGTGAGTTGCTAGGCTGAAGTTTCGACCAATGAGAGGGGTCAGCGGTTTCAAGCACCCCCAGAGTTTTTATCCGTTGAGAGTCACTTTTGTACTTGACTTTTGCTGACCGGCAGAGAAAGAGGACACAGCCGAGTCTCTCCTCGCCTTTTGGCGGAGGAGGGGGCGGCAAGAAGGAAAATTTCGTATTGAAATCTAAACGGACAACAGTTAAAATTGAATTTCAAGGATCTCATTACTGGAGAGGAAATGCTTGCAGATTCAACCCTCTCCTCCTCTCCTAGTGGACGACGGAGGAGTGAACTGCAATAAAAAGAAAAGTAATAACTACCGTGAATTGATCTCCGCAGGAGAATTTTCTGCCAGCGCAACCCGAATGCTGTTACTACTCGGTTCAATATGGAAGGAACTCTTCAAGCCAGTTCAACCAGACACTGGAAGTTCCGAAAAAAAAAAAAAAGGGCATGCACGGCTTTGTAGAAGATACCGCCTTTAACTGCTGAATCGTCGAGTTGGGCCCTACTGATTACAACAAGGGGTCCACCAGCAGGGTTCCAAAATGCCCGTTTCCTGTATCGTTGGCCAAACACGCTGCCTCAGAAAAAGGAAAAGAGAAGGAAAAAAAAAGAGGGAAAAAAAGCACCTTGGAAGTGAAGTGAAAATCAACCGGGACAGTGGTGTTCTCTGAGGGAGAGTTTTTTTTTTTTTTTTTTTTTATCTATTATTAGGCTGTGAAACCTTTTTTTATTATTATCGACGGTTAGTGTGCTTGGCAGGAAGTGTTGCTGCCCCCAGTCCTAAAGGTAAATTTCTCTCGGCATTTTCTTTTTTTGTATTATGTTGTGGTTTCTTTAAAATTATAAAACGAGTTGATTTTAAAATTGGGGGCTGTCGGAAAAATATATTGCAAGAAAAAAAAAAGAGAGGGGAGTTGAAGATGCTTTCATTTATGTTTTTTTTTTTTGTGTTGTCATGTCTGGTAGTTTAGCAACTTCCCAGGCCAGTAAATTTTAATGTATCGGAAAAATTTGGTTTATTGTTTGAGCACAGTAAATTTTGGTGCATCGATAATAGTTTAGTTGGGCATGTGATAATTGAAAAGCAGTGTTATTGTGATGTCGTGGTTGATAAAATAATTGTAAACATTTTTTCTCTAGCCTTTTTACAGCGTTGAGTTATTTTTTTTTTTTTTTGAGTGAAGATAAATTATGGGATGATTTATATTGGAATTTTGGGAACATATTATAGTGTGATGAAATTGGAAACCAAAAGTGCTGTTTACATTCTTGGAGTGTTGAGTGTCGAAATTGAGATGGTAGGAGTGTTAATTGAGGACCAGTATTTTACATGCTCCAGATGAGTGTTAATCTCCCATTGGAAAGGGGTGATCTTAGGGCAAGCAGGGAACTTGTTCTAGGGCAGAGGGCTCTGAGTAGGGAATTTTCACCAGGATGCGATATGTGCAGAATAGAAGTTAAAGTATTTTTTTTGTTCTCAAGTTTAGTATTTCACAAAAAGAATGAACATCATGGGTTGAGAAGACACACTTTTGCTCACCAGTTCCAGTATTAATTGTTCTTTTCTTTGGCCTAAATTTTCTTGTTTTTACTATAAGGTTAAAAGTCTAAATGTAATTTTAATTTTCAATAAGGTGAAAATATTTAGTGGGTTATGTAAATGGTCAGTGTTATTGTCTGAAGTGGACCTGCGCATTGCCATGGTGCAGAAGAGTTTCCTTGCTAGTGATTTTTCCTGGGATATATGTGGAGAGAGATAAGTGAATTTTCCTGGAATATAGGTGGATATAGTGATTTAGGATTTCTTGGGATATAGAGAGATAAAGTGAATTTTCCTGGGATATATGTGGATACTGTGATTTAGGATTTCTTGGGATATATATAGAGAGAGATAAGTGAATTTTCCTGGGATATATGTGGATACTGTGATTTAGGATTTCTTGGGATATATATAGAGAGAGATAAGTGAATTTTCCTGGGATATATGTGGATACTGTGATTTAGAATTTCTTGGGATATATACAGAGATAAGTGAATTTTTCCTGAGATATAGTGTGTTAGTTCTGGGCCAGATGTGCCTGGAGTATTTAGGGTTGAAGTACGACAGGCTCTTGCAGGCGTGGTTGATCAAGGTGGGATCATGCATTGGTTCGAAAAGGGGGAGATCCTTGAAGACGTGGGTTTTGGGGGAAAACTTGTCTTCAAACCCCCCAGTAGTTTCGCTGCTCATGGAGATATGTACTGCCAGCGAGGGTCGGTCGAGCGTTGCTTCAAGAAATGTGGTGAGATCATGTTAGAGGAAATTCTGTGCCTGATGATGATGTGTCACACTTGAGGATTTTTTCCTTTCCCTTTGCATAGGCTGAAAGTGGATTCACGACCCAATTTCACGCCTTCAGCCTGACTTGGTATTTTCTTCCTGTGTTGGTTCTCAAAACCCAGGGTAGTGTCTGAACTGAGAGTATTTGCCTCACCGCTACCTCAGTAATTCACTGCAGGTGTTAAATTTAAATTTGTTTGGTGATTTAAAGTATCTAAATTTATTTGTTTATGATTTGCTGTAGTGCTAGGGATGTAAATTCTAAATTCTGGTTGTTGGTGTTAGTGAACTTGATATTTAGTTTGAAAATTTAGTTAATTGGTATTTTGAGCTTTTGTTTACAGTGTAGAGTTATTAAGTATCCTGAGCTATTATGTGAAGTGCAGAGTGAGGTGATTTTTATGAGCAAGCTAGTGCAAGAAGATTGTTTGAATTTCTGAATTATGTTGATGTTATGAATAGTGATAATTTTTAAGATTAGTTAGTGAGGTTTCTTTATAAGTGAAGTAGGTTCATTCAGGATAGTTCTATGGGTTATGTAATGTTAATTAATGCTTGTGCTCAGTGTAAATTCTGTTTTGAGGATAATTTACTTGGTTTGTTTACTTGCTGATAGTAGATTTGTTAAAGTATAATTTGTGGCTCTTAAAATAACTGTAAATTTAATTGAAGTCTTTGAATCTGGTCTGGGAGATTGCGGAGTTTGCTAAGATTGTTTAAATTCAAATCAATAAGTGTAAAATTGTAAATTGGTCATTGAGCTAACTGGGTGAGAGAGAAGAGAGTACGTTTCAAAAGAACAGAATTTGTCCCCCTTGTGGAATTAAAAATAATCCAGTATTTTTTTTTTGTAAGCTATGTGAATCATGGTATAATTTTGGATGCATGCCTAGTGTTCAAACCAACTGTGTTGAAATATGTAAAGTTGTGCTGTTCATAAGGCCAGTGGCCAAATAGAAATAGAAAGAAAATTGAGATTCTGTTTTTATACTGCTGTGTTTAAGCAAACAAGAAAAAAAAGGAAATACCATCTGTTTGTCCATTAAAATTAACTGGTTAAGTTTTTAAAGAAAAATAATAAATACAGGCAGTAGCCTTTCAAAAAAAAGTTCAAAATGAGTGCAGTGTGAAAAATTTTTGTGTGCTGTTGTCTTCCATGACTTGGTCCCATGTACTCCCCCTTAGCTTGACTAAGGCTATCGATCCGAATCCTGGTTTTCTAAGGTATTTCATAACTGCAATTTTTGTCCTAACCTTTTTAAATTGACTTTCACCGCCTCCACAAGTTGTTATTGAACGAGTACATTTTATCGTATGACTTATAGTGACACATTTTCATACACATGCAACAATATCCACTTATTTTTGCACTTTCAGGTGACTCAACTCTGCTTGAACACAAACAACGCAAACATTTCCAATAACTTCTTGTGGAATGTAAACTTTCAGATGCATTTTTGTTTAGGATGTTCATGGCCTTTTCTAGTACTTAGAAAATATTTTTGTTTCGAAATGCATCCATCCATCTCCCAAATTTAACTTTTCTATAATTTCCATATTTTGAATTTCAATACCAGCATAAATATAACGCCTTTGATAAATAACAATCAATTCAATATAATCAATATAGTCTCAAATCAAATTAAAATTCAATTTTTTTTTTTTCCCACCAAAACATTTGGTGCCGTGACCATAGGATACATGCCTTGTCATGGAATTCAACCTGTACTGCACAGTAGTTACGAAAAATCTTGAGTATGGTTTCATATGTGAATTATTTTCTCGTAGTGATAAGTTCTGGTAGTCTCTCTCTCTCAGTGACCAAAGTAGCGAAAGTGCATATTTTTTTATTTTAGCTGAATTTCTGTGTATAAGTATTATAATATTTCAGTAGCAGTGTTTGTAATAATTGAATAATTTTGGGCTTAACATAAAAGCCAGTTAGGGCTTGACACACATAAAAAGATTTTTTTTTTGTGTTGGTGTAATATTTTCAGTGATATATGAGTAATTTCAGTAATTTTGTGCTTGACACACATGCAATTTTTTTTTGGGTGTTTACCTACATGAGTTTTCACACAAATAATTTCTCAAGCGTACCTGCATAATGTATAATTTGGTATTTCGAATATAACTAGTGCTAATTAATAGTTTGCAGTGTGTCACATATATATATGCAATTTCACACTTTTCCAAATATTGAAATTCTAGGTGTATTTTTCATGTGTTGCAAAATTTTTTTACCTCTACAGTCCGAGTGTTGAATTAAGTGTAATTTTAATGTGTTGCATTCAGGCAATTTATCATATTCTGTTGAACTAAGCGAAGAAAGTGTATTGTAAAGTAATGTTGTCATTCGAAAATGCCTGTTGTTGGTGATGTCAAATTGGTGAAAGCATAATGCAAAAATTGTAAGAGGCGTAACTTCTCTTCTCTCCTCACGCTGGTTAATTTAGTGCCTAGGTGCACTGGTTAGTTATTTTAAGTTAGGTTGTTTACTATTGGAGTGAAGTGTAGGTTCAGTGTTGGGTAGGATTAGTATTACTGTAGTAATAGCCAGTGAGTTAGGAATTTAATAATCAGTTAAATTTCTTTTAATTTAATTTTCTCAGTGTAGTTAAAAGGTTAGTATTTGAGCCGATGCAGAATTTTTTTCTTCATTCCGTGAAAATTTTTTGGCTTGAAAAAAATTCTTTCACCTCTGTAATTAAGGTCAGGTGATAAGTAGCTTCGCTTCGGAACATTTGTTTTCCTAGTTCAGTGGTAGCCATGTTGGAACGGAAGTCAGCTCACCAGAGGTAGGTGGCGCTGCAGGTTTGTTTACATTCATCGGTTTGTTGACATGGTCGGAGCACGTGTGTGTTGAGTAGTAGGTAGAAGCGAATTTTCTGAGATTTTATTTTATGTTTCGACTCGCTTTGCTCGTCTTTTTCGCAGGGGGAATGTATTTGTCATGGCGAAAATTTTAACCTCTGGTGAATTTCAGAGAGACCTGATCAATCTTTCTGTTGGTTTATCAGAGATTAATTAATGCAAAAATTTTCTCCCATGACATACGTTAGAAGAAAATTCCTGGTTGAAAGGCAGGGGAATTCATGCGCAAAATTCGCTTGTCTTAATCACAACCAGGAAAACAAAATTTCATGTTGGAAAAAAAAAAAAAAGAAGAATATTTGATTTAACTGACTTTGGGGTTTTGAAAATAATTATTTTATCTGTTCTTTTATCGCGATAGGAAAAGGCGAGTAGGTGTGCAGCTCAGAGAATCAAAATTAATTTTGGTTTAACATCACGGAACGAGAGAAAAAGAAAATTAAAACTAGTGATTTTCTGCAAAGCAAGAATCCGCCATTTTTGCGTTCCTGTTTCCAAAGTCGCACAAAAGTAACATCTTTTCGTCTTTTGGGGTAAGGACTTCAGCAACGAAATCTATTTTTAGACCCCAGGGTCAAAAAGGAGAGCTTGGTCTGCACGTGTGAAGGTCAGAGGTCACTCGAGGCGTGGGAGTGAAGGGTCCGTTGGGAAGCCGTGAGTTGCTAGGCTGAAGTTTCGACCAATGAGAGGGGTCAGCGGTTTCAAGCACCCCCAGAGTTTTTATCCGTTGAGAGTCACTTTTGTACTTGACTTTTGCTGACCGGCAGAGAAAGAGGACACAGCCGAGTCTCTCCTCGCCTTTTTGGCGGAGGAGGGGGCGG
The DNA here is from genome assembly GCA_039090855.1 of Macrothele yani. Lineage (NCBI taxonomy): Eukaryota > Metazoa > Arthropoda > Arachnida > Araneae > Macrothelidae > Macrothele > Macrothele yani. Next base: position 51,401,162 of record CM077004.1, read on the forward strand.
CAAGAAGGAAAATTTCGTATTGAAATCTAAACGGACAACAGTTAAAATTGAATTTCAAGGATCTCATTACTGGAGAGGAAATGCTTGCAGATTCAACCCTCTCCTCCTCTCCTAGTGGACGACGGAGGAGTGAACTGCAATAAAAAGAAAAGTAATAACTACCGTGAATTGATCTCCGCAGGAGAATTTTCTGCCAGCGCAACCCGAATGCTGTTACTACTCGGTTCAATATGGAAGGAACTCTTCAAGCCAGTTCAACCAGACACTGGAAGTTCCGAAAAAAAAAAAAAGGGCATGCACGGCTTTGTAGAAGATACCGCCTTTAACTGCTGAATCGTCGAGTTGGGCCCTACTGATTACAACAAGGGGTCCACCAGCAGGGTTCCAAAATGCCCGTTTCCTGTATCGTTGGCCAAACACGCTGCCTCAGAAAAAGGAAAAGAGAAGGAAAAAAAGAGGGAAAAAAAGCACCTTGGAAGTGAAGTGAAAATCAACCGGGACAGTGGTGTTCTCTGAGGGAGAGTTTTTTTTTTTTTTTTTATCTATTATTAGGCTGTGAAACCTTTTTTTTATTATTATCGACGGTTAGTGTGCTTGGCAGGAAGTGTTGCTGCCCCCAGTCCTAAAGGTAAATTTCTCTCGGCATTTTCTTTTTTTGTATTATGTTGTGGTTTCTTTAAAATTATAAAACGAGTTGATTTTAAAATTGGGGGCTGTCGGAAAAATATATTGCAAGAAAAAAAAAAAGAGAGGGGAGTTGAAGATGCTTTCATTTATGTTTTTTTTTGTGTTGTCATGTCTGGTAGTTTAGCAACTTACCAGGCCAGTAAATTTTAATGTATCGGAAAAATTTGGTTTATTGTTTGAGCACAGTAAATTTTGGTGCATCGATAATAGTTTAGTTGGGCATGTGATAATTGAAAAGCAGTGTTATTGTGATGTCGTGGTTGATAAAATAATTGTAAACATTTTTTCTCTAGCCTTTTTACAGCGTTGAGTTATTTTTTTTTTTGAGTGAAGATAAATTATGGGATGATTTATATTGGAATTTTGGGAACATATTATAGTGTGATGAAATTGGAAACCTAAAGTGCTGTTTACATTCTTGGAGTGTTGAGTGTCGAAATTGAGATGGTAGGAGTGTTAATTGAGGACCAGTATTTTACATGCTCCAGATGAGTGTTAATCTCCCATTGGAAAGGGGTGATCTTAGGGCAAGCAGGGAACTTGTTCTAGGGCAGAGGGCTCTGAGTAGGGAATTTTCACCAGGATGCGATATGTGCAGAATAGAAGTTAAAGTATTTTTTTTGTTCTCAAGTTTAGTATTTCACAAAAAGAATGAACATCATGGGTTGAGAAGACACACTTTTGCTCACCAGTTCCAGTATTAATTGTTCTTTTCTTTGGCCTAAATTTTCTTGTTTTTACTATAAGGTTAAAAGTCTAAATGTAATTTTAATTTTCAATAAGGTGAAAATATTTAGTGGGTTATGTAAATGGTCAGTGTTATTGTCTGAAGTGGACCTGCGCATTGCCATGGTGCAGAAGAGTTTCCTTGCTAGTGATTTTTCCTGGGATATATGTGGAGAGAGATAAGTGAATTTTCCTGGAATATAGGTGGATATAGTGATTTAGGATTTCTTGGGATATAGAGAGATAAAGTGAATTTTCCTGGGATATATGTGGATACTGTGATTTAGGATTTCTTGGGATATATATAGAGAGAGATAAGTGAATTTTCCTGGGATATATGTGGATACTGTGATTTAGGATTTCTTGGGATATATATAGAGAGAGATAAGTGAATTTTCCTGGGATATATGTGGATACTGTGATTTAGAATTTCTTGGGATATATACAGAGATAAGTGAATTTTTCCTGAGATATAGTGTGTTAGTTCTGGGCCAGATGTGCCTGGAGTATTTAGGGTTGAAGTACGACAGGCTCTTGCAGGCGTGGTTGATCAAGGTGGGATCATGCATTGGCTCGAAAAGGGGGAGATCCTTGAAGACGTGGGTTTTGGGGGAAAACTTGTCTTCAAACCCCCCCAGTAGTTTCGCTGCTCACGGAGATATGTACTGCCAGCGAGGGTCGGTCGAGCGTTGCTTCAAGAAATGTGGTGAGATCATGTTAGAGGAAATTCTGTGCCTGATGATAATGTGTCGCACTTGAGGATTTTTTCCTTTCCCTTTGCATAGGCTGAAAGTGGATTCACGACCCAATTTCACGCCTTCAGCCTGACTTGGTATTTTCTTCCTGTGTTGGTTCTCAAAACCCAGGGTAGTGTCTGAACTGAGAGTATTTGCCTCACCGCTACCTCAGTAATTCACTGCAGGTGCTAAATTTAAATTTGTTTGGTGATTTAAAGTATCTAAATTTATTTGTTTATGATTTGCTGTAGTGCTAGGGATGTAAATTCTAAATTCTGGTTGTTGGTGTTAGTGAACTTGATATTTAGTTTGGAAATTTAGTTAATTGGTATTTTGAGCTTTTGTTTACAGTGTAGAGTTATTAAGTATCCTGAGCTATTATGTGAAGTGCAGAGTGAGGTGATTTTTATGAGCAAGCTAGTGCAAGAAGATTGTTTGAATTTCTGAATTATGTTGATGTTATGAATAGTGATAATTTTTAAGATTAGTTAGTGAGGTTTCTTTATAAGTGAAGTAGGTTCATTCAGGATAGTTCTATGGGTTATGTAATGTTAATTAATGCTTGTGCTCAGTGTAAATTCTGTTTTGAGGATAATTTACTTGGTTTGTTTACTTGCTGATAGTAGATTTGTTAAAGTATAATTTGTGGCTCTTAAAATAACTGTAAATTTAATTGAAGTCTTTGAATCTGGTCTGGGAGATTGCGGAGTTTGCTAAGATTGTTTAAATTCAAATCAATAAGTGTAAAATTGTAAATTGGTCATTGAGCTAACTGGGTGAGAGAGAAGAGAGTACGTTTCAAAAGAACAGAATTTGTCCCCCTTGTGGAATTAAAAATAATCCAGTATTTTTTTTTTTTGTAAGCTATGTGAATCATGGTATAATTTTGGATGCATGCCTAGTGTTCAAACCAACTGTGTTGAAATATGTAAAGTTGTGCTGTTCATAAGGCCAGTGGCCAAATAGAAATAGAAAGAAAATTGAGATTCTGTTTTTATACTGCTGTGTTTAAGCAAACAAGAAAAAAAAAAGGAAATACCATCTGTTTGTCCATTAAAATTAACTGGTTAAGTTTTTAAAGAAAAATAATAAATACAGGCAGTAGCCTTTCAAAAAAAAAGTTCAAAATGAGTGCAGTGTGAAAAATTTTTGTGTGCTGTTGTCTTCCATGACTTGGTCCCATGTACTCCCCTTAGCTTGACTAAGGCTATCGATCCGAATCCTGGTTTTCTAAGGTATTTCATAACTGCAATTTTTGTCCTAACCTTTTTAAATTGACTTTCACCGCCTCCACAAGTTGTTATTGAACGAGTACATTTTATCGTATGACTTATAGTGACACATTTTCATACACATGCAACAATATCCACTTATTTTTGCACTTTCAGGTGACTCAACTCTGCTTGAACACAAACAACGCAAACATTTCCAATAACTTCTTGTGGAATGTAAACTTTCAGATGCATTTTTGTTTAGGATGTTCATGGCCTTTTCTAGTACTTAGAAAATATTTTTGTTTCGAAATGCATCCATCCATCTCCCAAATTTAACTTTTCTATAATTTCCATATTTTGAATTTCAATACCAGCATAAATATAACGCCTTTGATAAATAACAATCAATTCAATATAATCAATATAGTCTCAAATCAAATTAAAATTCAATTTTTTTTTTCCCACCAAAACACATCTCTTACCACTCAGCCATTGGTGTGGCTCCTCTAGTATTAGAAGATTCCTGTTTATTACATGTATATCCACAAGAAAGTATGGGAAAGGCAAACCTGCTAAGGGATGAGTTAATACTTTAATTTGATGATTCCTTCTCCTATTTGTAATAATTTTTGTGTAACTAACTACATTTTGTGACATGATATGGATATCAGGACAGATATATAAATTTTCCATATACAGAGTAGGATCAAAAAGTGCGGGGACAGCACCTACCTCTGACAGTGCAAACATCTAGTTAAAGTTACAGCGTCTGAAATACATCCCGCCATCCCTCCCCTTTGCAGTCAGGATGGTTTGGCTCATGGAAAGTGATTGGAATGAGCGTGCAGACGTTTGCTGCTGTGATTAGTTGTCTGACTTCTGCGATGTGGGAAACATGGCCTTTGAAGAGCAACGTTGTAACATTAAATTCTGTCAGCATTTGGGTAAAACTGCTGCAGAGAAACTTAGAAATGCTTTCAAAGGTGTACGATCACTCTACGATAGCGAGATCGAAAGTGTATGTGTGGTATCTGCGTTTCAAAGAGGGCCGAGAATCCATCGCCTGTGGTCGACCTGTGACTGCACAGAGTGAAGATAACATTACGATGGTGGCTCACTGTGTTTGTCAGGATTGTCGCCGAACCATTGATGAAACCGCTAACGCAACTAACTTATTGGAGACCACATGCCGGCGTATTTTGACGTGGGATCTAAACATGCACCGCGGGCGTCAACACATTGTCCCTCGCCTTTTGACCTCCGAACAGAAGGATGAATGGATGCGGATATTGGGCAAATTAATCGACAAAGCGAACAGCGATGCTACATTTTTGGATAACATCATCACAAGTGATGAAACGTGGTGCTACTTGTTTGATATTCAGCCAAAGCGTGCTTCTTCAACATGGAAATCACCATCTTCACCGTGATAAAAAAAAATTAAGCAGGATTGCAGCAAAGGGAAAGTCGTGCTGGGGGCGTTTTTTTATTTTCACAGCATTGTCCATTCGGAATTTATTCCAGAGGGCACAACAGTTAGCAAGGAATGTTATCTGGGCATTTTATGTCGCTTACGGGAGTCAATCCGTCATAAACGGCCAGAGATATAGCAAAGTGGACAATGGTACCTTCTCCATGACAATGCACCTGCACATCAGTCCCTACTAGTCACGGAGTTTCTCACCAGAAATCATACTAATATGCTTCCACATCCCGCCTATTCAACCGACTTAGCCCTCTGCAATTTTTACCTCTTTCCACGAATGAAACAATATCTGCAGGGACGTCGTTTTGTGTCAACAAATGAGGTAAAAGCAGCAATGCAGGAGGCATTAAGAGGGGTTGCGAAACATGGCTTTCAGCAATGCTTCCAGAAGCTTTATGAGTGCTGACAAAAGTGCATCGTCGCCCAAGAGGATAATTTTGAAGGTGGTTGTGCATCGGTGTTTTAAAAGTATTTAAGGTAAGGAACTATACGCGAAAGCCCCAAACTTTTGGATCCTACCTCGTATAATTGCTTTATTCCACAAAAGAAATTTAAATACAAAAATTAAAACCACTTAACAACTTCAAAGAGACAGTTTTAAGATGTTAACACATGATTTACTTTCTCTTGTTAACACACGATTTACTTTCTCTTGTTAACACATGATTTACTTTCTCTTGCATACCTCCTGATCCAGTATACACAGAAGGATTCATATCAATGTGTGAACTTAAATCTCTTTCAAGAACCCTTAACAACTTGCAGGTATTTTCATACAGAGCTGCTTCAATATCAGGTTTCAGCTAAAGTCACATGAAACAGAAAGAAAACAACTTCATTAAACAATGAAATACTGACAGAGAAAACTAAAAATCAACCTGAATTTCAAACATTTGAGTAATTCTGTAGTAAGTAACTACAACCCCACATTTTTTGAATGATGTAAATGAGTCTGTAAACGAAATTCAAACACTTTTAATAGTTTTATGCAGGACACAGCTCTTTCTAAATAATGCATTTTAAATTAGTTGCTAAATTGTTAAAATATCAAAAATAGATTGAAAACATTTGAAATTTAAAACATCTATATGCATAAACAGATAGTAACACCTTTATCCAGAGCTCAATTATCTAAACTTCTGGATTATCTGGTCAGGGTTGTTTTGTTTTGCCTTTTTCTTACAGAAAATGCTGTATACAGTAGTTAACGTTAACATAGTAAACACAAATACTCAATTAAATAGTTTAGATGGACAGTAAATCAAACAGTGCTAAAGAATTATATTGTTTAAAGGAAGGTGATAGGTGGTATTCAAAGTCCCGCATTAAGAGCAGCTAGTAAGTCATCTTTCCTGGCACAACAAACATAACTTTCCTGTTTCTCCATAGTTCACTCTGCAGCAGTAGAGTGAGAGTTTGAGTGTGTCCTTCATATTTCCTGTGTTTTCTCCAAGCAAACTGTGGTGTTCATGCTTTAAACATAGCAAACAAAGAGGAAGAAATATCATTGTCGCCATATAGATGTCATCTTTTCTACTGTTTCCTAAGCAGTCATCCCTCAGAAAACTTGAAAACTTGAAAATCACATTGCCTTGGAATGAGAATCAACCTATATCCCTACAGGGATGAGAAATGGTCGTCAATGCTACAACAAAGCAGGGATTGCTTCAACAAGTGCACATCCAGAAAGTTGTTCAGATTCCTAAGCTACAGCTGCTTAGCTTCAGTAGCTTGGATCTTTGTTGTGTAATGTAGTATCATGCTTGAACATAAGTTGGGAGATGCAGGTTCGATTCCCATTACAGGACGATGCAATTTTCAGGTTTTTTGAATGATGGCTAAAATGAGAAACAGTAGAAAATGTAGCATCTATATGCCTACAATGGTATTTATATGTGCCCTTCGTGTAATTGTGAGGAATTAATTTAAGGGATTTGCTTCCCACCGGTTTCTACAAGACGAAGCTTTCACCCAAATAAATAAATATTGAACGTCAAAAACACTTGCTCTTCATTGAGAGATTGGGATGAAGAAATACAGAAAATACACTCATTGTCAAAAAAATAGTTGCACCCAGAAGGGCATGTCAGATTGCAATGCTATTTGGGAGGAATGTAAGGTTATTAGGAACAATAAATGATTAAACATTGAGATTGATATGGGCAATATTTATTGAGCTAAATGCCAATAAGTAGTGTCTCTTAGTATGGCGTTGGGTCTCCATATTTGCTCACACAGCATGCCAGACGTCTCGGCATGGAGTTGTACAGGTTCATAATGTTATCCTGCGATAAGCCATCCCATGCAGCTTGAATCTTCTCACACAATTCCTGCAGATTGTGCGGTAGGGGTGGAGTGTGGATAGCATGTCCTATAGTATCCCACACATTTTCAATTGCTGACAGGATTGGCAGTGCATCTGGCCATGGCAGAGTGTCAGTGTCTTGAAGGCAAGCTCTCGAGACAGCAGCAGTATGCAGACGAGCGCTATCCTGTTGGAAAATCACACCGGAGTTCAGAACAGGTAGGTTGCAGGACCTCATTAATGTAACGTTGGGCTGTCAAAGTGCCTGTAATGAACACCGAAGGTGATCTGGCATTGTAGGCAATTGCACCCCACACCATGACACTAGGCCTTCTCGACGTGTGATGCTCGACAACAAACCATTCATCTTGGAACTGACCCCTGTGCCCCCACACACACACACACGCGCGCGCGGATTTGGTGGTTGTTTCCTCCAAGACAAAAGCAGGACTCATCACTGAAGATCACCGCTGCCATTCTGAGTGGCTCCATGAGAGTCTGGCATGACACCATTGCAGTCTTTGGCGATGATGCAATGGTGTTAACGGCAGTCATCGTAACAGTCTGCGTGCGTGTAGTCCTACGTCGGGCAGCCGTCTGCCAATGGTGCTGACATTAATCGGACGATGCATGGAGGGCACCACTGCTCGCTGAATATTCGCAATCATGGCTGTTGGGCAACTCCATGCGTGTTGGACAACCCATCGGTCCTCTCTCTCCGTGGTTCGTCTAGGTCTCCCAAACCCTTCCTGTTGCTGCTGCGTGCCTTGCTCTATCCACTGCCGCCAACAGCATGCTATGGTGATATCTGCATGACCAGTATATGGTGTGCAATACGACCATCCTGCTTCCAAGAACCCGACGATGCAGTCCCTCTCGAACTCCTCCAACTGCTCGAATTGCTTCCGAACTTTTCTCCAAAGCATACTTAACTTGCAAAGGATGCAACCAACACAACAGCATGAGTCAGAATGGCAAGCACACGCAAGGAGACGATTGTTTGCGTCAATGCACGGCCAAGCGTGATACTTGAATCATTTGCATGTCTCACAAAGTCAAACCTACCCACCAAGTTTCATTCCTGTCGGTTGTTTCCTTCAGGGTACAACTATTTTTTTGACGATGAGTGTACTAAAATGGTAGCCATAGACTGTTTAAGCAAAAGAGAGACTGTTAAAAAGCTTAAAAAGCTGAAAAATTAAACACTTGATGAGGCTCTACACTTGTGGTTCACTTAAGAATGTGAACAAGAATTCAAGAACAAGCTTCTATCAAAGCATTAAAAATTAAATTTACAAAATTTGTCAGTGATGAAAATTTAGTACTATCCCAAATTTTTAATGGAGATGAGTCTGGTTTATTTTATTTTTTAAACTCTTCTACTCAAGCAAACACTCACTTCAAAACGTTGAGTCTGTAGCAAAAGGACTTACAAGGGCAGATCAAAAAGTTAGTTACACTGCTGAATAAAAAATACAAATAAAGAGATAACACTCAGGGAATGTATATTGGTTTAAAGGTAAAACATTTATTCATTTTTTGACAAAGTCACCTAAGGACTGTAAATATTTATCGGAATGCATGATTAATTTTTCCATACCTGTACAGAAAAAGTTTCCTGCAGTTTGGTACAACCAGTTAAGGACCACAGTTCCTTAACTGGTTTCAATTTCCAAAATCCAAGCTGCTTGTGAATGATGGAATGCACAGCCCCATGCGGAATGTCTAACGTAGTGGCTATTTCGCTGATTTTGATATGCCTATTATCCCGTATCATGTTGTCAACGGCGGCAACATGCTCCAGAGTGCTGAACATTGATGGTCTGCCTTTGCAGTATTCGTCCATTAAATTTGTGTGACTCTTTTCAAATTGTTGGCACCACTTTAAAATGGCCAGGTGAGACATGGCATTTCTCCCATATACAGCACAGATTTCTTAAATAAGAGGTTATATGACTGGAACATTTGTCTAACAAACTTAATGCCAGTGCAGACATGCCAACCTTCAAAATCTAAAAATCAGGAGATTTTTTACAGCTCATAAAATCACATGAGCGCTATTTTTTATCGACATTTTTCAGATGCAGGAGCAATTTTCAAGAAGTAGTATTATTGGTACATAGCATTTTTAATGTTTAAAAAGTTATTCTAAATGCAGACTGTATGTTTATATGCAAAATAAAAAGCATAGTGAAAATAGTTGTCAACCAGATACAATTAATAGCATTTTTATTTTTTTTTCGCCCTCGAATTTCCGTTTTCGGAAATTTTTCCTCCATTTTTAGACTGAAATACAAATATTTACGGAATAAAATGATATATAACAACAATACTGGACAGAGGCAACATCACAGAAAAAAGAAATTACGATTACGGAAAAAATCTTTTTTTCGTTTACTTCTTTTTTTGAAAGACGAAATACCATCCCGATGTGTATTTTTACGAATTGGAAAAATTCTTCGATGAGTAGTTTTACGCCCCAAGAAAATTTCCTGACGCGTACTTTTACACGTGGAGAAAAATTCCAGATGCGTATTTTCATGCATCGAGAAAAATTCCTGATGTGTATTTTTACGCATTGATAAAATTTAGATGCGTACTAGACACGTAATTAGATTACGCATTTTGGAGAACTCTGGTCGGCATGTCACTCGAGCACTCCAGTGGAGAGAGAGGTTACCCAAGGAGACGCCAAGAAGCGGAGACATCGTTATACTGTACTTGAAGGCTTCGCACGAAGCTGGCGAGTCAAAGATGACATCATTGCATAAAACGGCGCTCTTAAGGTCCGGTAGAAAATCTAAATGGATGGTTGCAGCCTGCAGGGGATTGAAATATTTCGATTGAGCAATTGAAATATTAAAAAATCCGTAAAAAAAAAAAAGACTTCTAACCGTAAATCAGCAAAATTAAGCAGAACTCCGTAAAAGTTAGCAAGTATGCAACATTCATGCCCCACTGCGATTCGAACCCGGACCCATCTCGGACAATTTGTCGAAAGCCGGTGCTCAGTTTCACAACTTTGTTATGCAGCAAAGACAATAACAGCTAATATGTAAAGAAGAAACAAATTGCCAAAGATATGACATAAAATAAAACACTAAAAACCGTAAAAGTGGCGTAATGCAAAAGGAAAAATCTCCCGCAAAAAGTAAGCGAAAGGAATGAGGAAAAAAAAAAAACAGATTCACAAACTAAGTGTACACAAAATGCAACAATAGAAGATAAAACAAAGCTGACAATAACAGATTCACAATTAGAGATGAACAAAGGAGCACATTAATCTTCTACAAAATGTGATGAAGAAGAGAAAAGAGACAAACATGGTGCAAAAAAAGAAACAAAAAATCTCCACAGTAAAGAAAACTGAAAATCACTCCTCAAAACTCTGAAGAAAACATAAACAGAGCTCACAGCTAAGAGCGGGGAAACGTGAAACGATAAGTAGGTCACAACTGGCGCGCGAGTGTGTTTGTAACCAACATAAAATAGACCGCTACGCCACCGAGGGTGGCTTTCTTTTTGCAGATATGAGGAGAGGAAAAGTACGATACTGATTACTGTAAATGCCATCTTGCATCGACGCAGAAAGAAAAAGATTTCACAAGCGGTTCGAAATATTTTTCTTCTGCATCGCTTCAAGGCGGTGGTTGATGGAATTTCGTTATTTCGGCCATTGTAACGGCTAATTATCGGCGAAAATCGGGAGAATTTGACATTTATCCAGAGGGCAGGAGGAATGGCTGAAAATCGGGAGTCTCCCACCTAAATCCGGAGAGTTGGCACGTCTGCCAGTGGATTGAAACATATAAAAGAAATTACAGATGATATTAAGTTTCAAAGATTAGAAATGCCTTGAAATATCCTAGTAATGAAATTGCTGGTAGTGAGTTGTCCTATAGCAAACTGTTCAGTCACCATAATTACTAAAGCTCTTATTTTATCAATTGTTTAGTTTTTGTTTTATTAAAATGTGTTAACATATAAAACTACACCTGGTAATGATTTCTCATGCCATTATAAATTACTAAAATATCCTGTGCATTAATGAAGTCATGACAAAATCCTAGTGATGGAATATCTTAAAAGTACAATTATGTAATTCGAAGATTACTAGGATGACATTAAAATTACTTTTTGTCAAATTTTCTATCTGCACATCAACACATCGCCAGGACTGACTCCAGATAGTAGATACTGCCACTCAAGCAGTAATTCCAAGCCTTTATGTTCGTTAATTGTAGCATCTCTGCTTTCAATTTGTAGACTTTCCAATTTCCGTTTTACACAGTGCTGTGATGTGAGAGAATTTTTAGAGTTCCAGTTAATCGAATGTATGGACAAACACATCTATCCTTGACAAACACAGAGGCATTCTATTAACTGGGATTCTAAAAATTTTCTCACATCAACAGCACTGTGTAAAACGGAATTGGAAGAAATTTTACAAATTGAAAGAAAAAGAGGTGCCACGATTAACAAGGCTTGGTATTGCGGCTTGAGTGGCAGTACTTGCTACACTGGTGTGCAAAAATTAAGGACAAAGAGGAGAAATTAGCATAACAGCGGAACGAGCAGGCAGAATGGACCGAAAGACCACTCAGGAGATAGACTAGGGTCCGGTACAGTAGGGCATGCGCATATATGCAGCATGACGTGGGGGGGGGGAGTGTCGGAAGGGTGTAAAGCACAGGGTGCTGTATGCTCAGCCATTCGGTGACAGCTATTGCACTGTGTACATCGCTATGAATGACGTCGAGTTGCTGCCACCGTGTGATATGGCCAACAGGCAATCCAGTAGATGACATCTAGATGACTTTACCCGAGGTCGCGTCATTGGGAAGTTGGAAGAAGGTCGAAGTGTGACTAGTGTTGCCGAGGAGTTCGGGATCGCTCACAGCATCGTTTCACGAGCTTGGAGAGCATTTCAAACGACAGGAACAGCTGCCCGAGAGTTTAGCAGTGGTCGTCCACGAGCAACCCCACAGCGACGGACGACTGGTATGTTGTCCTACAGGCGAGAAGTGGCAGATGGCAGACAGCGGGAGAAATCGCAAGGCACATGCAACAGACAACTGGACGTCCGTTATCACATTTTATCGTGGTCAGGTGGCTGCACAAAGGTGGCATATTTGCACGACAACCAGTACGGTGTGTGCCATTAATGCCTGCTCGTCGGAGATGGCGGTTTCTTCTGTGGTGCCAGGAACACAAGAACTGGACACGTCAGCAATGGGGTCAAGTTCTCTTTACGAATGACAGCCTATTTAGTCTGACTAGCGATTCTGGACATATACAAATCTGGAGAGAGCAGGGAACACACAATCACACCTCTAACATCACCGAAAGGGACCGGTTTGGAGGTGGCGGAGTTCTCGTTTGGGGTGGTATCATGCTTGGTAGCCGTACCGACCTCCACATCTTCCAAGGAGGTTCAGTCACTGGTGTCCGCTAGTGTACCGAGGTTCTCCTGCCTCACGTGTGTCTGTTTAGAGGCGCTGTGGGTCCTGAGTTCCTCTTCATGGACTACAACACTACACCTCATCGTACAGTGGCTGTCGCAGAGCTGTTGGAGAGTTAAGATATTCAACGAATGGATTGGCCCACAAGGTCCCCGGACCTAAATCCAATCGAACACATGTGGGACCTTCTCGGGAGACGCTTGGCAGCACGTCACCAGCCGCCAGCAACGATTCTGCAGCTGCGATTGGCGCTACAAGAGGAATGGGCTGCGATGCCTCTACAGCTCCTTGACAACCTCGTCCTCAGCATAGACAGACGTTGTAAATCCTGCAACGCAGTCAAGGATGATCATATCACCTACTAAAGACTGGATTTTTCTTGGCAGCTGCCTGTCACATGGACGTTTCTGTCTTCTGTCCAGCTGTGCTTGAAGCTACCTTTTCAATAAAGTGCCTTTGTATCCTTTGGATTCCTTGTTTGGACAGTTTTGCTCTTTTGTCCCATATTCTTACATCTTGGGGATCTTATGGTATGATTTGAGTCGATGTGGAGCACTTCTGCACGACGTTACATTCAAAAAATCGTCTCGTCCTTAATTTTTGCACGCCAGTATATTTTGAGTCAGTCCCGATGATGTGTTGGTGTGCAACCAGAAAATTAGACAAAAAAGTAATTTTTATGTCATCTCAGTAATTCCTGTATTGCATAATTGTACTTTCAATTTACTAAAATATGTTAATTTGTATAATCTCCGATCAAGAACAAATTATCTTGATGCAATGAAAATGTGCTACTAAGTTTTGAAAAAAAGTGGTTTTCATAACTTAATAGCTCACTTCTACTCAGACAAGGCCATTTGCTCCCATCTTACATTAAGTGGCAGCTTGTCTATTGGAGCACATGAGCATGTGCTCTACCTACCACTTTTCAAGAAATTTTGTCAGATGAACGAAAAAATTTAAAAATTTACATTTAAAAAAATTCTGTGAGTGTGATTACATTGAAAAACATATTGAATATGTTATTACGTGTTCCCAAAAGCACCATTACAGCAATGAAAACATCTTGCAGTTGAACACTCAAGACTTTCCATCCACAGCTCATATGCAACCTTGAATTCTGCTTCCTGTGAATACAGTCTCCTGCTGTTCCAGCTCCAGGGAATTTGAGCATGTGCAGTTAACCACTCTATTTGAAGCTCACTGGCACTTGGCAGAAAAGCATTGGAGCATATTTCCATGGTGCCCAATCTCATTTTGTTACCAATAAAAAATGCACTCTCTCTCTCTCTCTCTGCACTGTCTTGCATCAGTTACTACAGTAGATTATTTTAGTGCCATTCTTTTGTTTCATCAGTGAAAAGTGTCAGTGACAGCTTACCATCCTTATATAAAATAATGAAATGTGAGAAGTTACTGTATATGTTTGTCTTCTTAATCATGAATATTCTTGATTATGTGATGAAACATCTGATCTTCTCATCATTAGAACAGAAATTGGAAATTAAAAGACTAGGCAGGTTTACACCAGATCTTAAATTACAGCAAACATTTAAAGATAAAAATATCTGAGTGAAACAGGAAGTTCATTCAGTTTTGAAACATATAATAAGAGTGAATTAATATCCAGCTATGACATAAAAATGCTGTACTTTGCTTCCCATGTTTATGACATTTTGCTGACAAAATTCAGAAAACCCAGCAAAAACACAAGTTTTGGGAAACTGCTGGTCACCGGCTGGCAGGTATGGGTCACTGCTGGATGAAATCTGCCACTTGTGGAACGGTAGCAATCCATTGGTGGCAGAGCTGTCAGTTGGTAGCCATTGATGGCCCTGCCGCATTGCTGTGAATTACGAGCCCCCCAACCAAGTGCCACAAGTGGCCTGTAGCTTGCAACTGAAGCAACCCCAAAACAAGGTGGAAGCAGCTGGACTGTGCATGTGCAGAAGCAACATGTGCAAAGTCACTCATGGTATCAGTTAGTTGAAAATGACACTACTGCCGTCCAGCTATTTTAGTCCATGTTTAAAAAAAAAAGCCATATGCAGAGAGGCGAATGAATTTCCTAATGGCATGCTGCATCGACAAAGATTATCGTCAGAGAAAACTTATATAAATAATTAATGAACTGTAAGAAATAGTCAATTACTCTCATGTACTTATACACAGTTGAGTCACATAACCTCCTACTTTTGACGTCAATAGTGTGCAGCCAATGAAAGAAGGCACGTGTTGTGAGCTTTAGAGGGTATAAAGGCGTGCTGTAGGCATTCTGAAAACATATCACACGTTGCTGTCACGGATAAAAGGAGCGATTTATCAGATTTGCAAAAAGGGATCATTATCGGCTCTCGGGCCAAGGGTGGCAGTATTTCTGAAACAGCGCAGTTTGTGGACTGTCCGCGTGCTGCTCTGGTTAAAGTGTATGGTGATTGGAGAAATGGCACCATTGCAAATAAGCTATGTGTAAACTGCAGTGCACCATGTGCCATTGATGTGAGAGGTGAACGTCGGCTGCGTAGGTGTGTGAGGGCCGATAGACACACTACAGTGGAGCAACTCACTGGCCGCATAAACAGGGGGCTACTGGAAGTGTGTCTAAAATGGCAGTTCAGCTAACCCTGCTGTGTGGGGCTCCGATGCAGATGGATGGTCACTGCACCTATGCTAATGAAGGTGCATCGGCAGAAAAGGCTTACATTTGCACGGCAGCATCAGAATTGGACCTCAACTGACTGGTAAAGGATTGCCTTTTATGATGAGTCACGTTTTCTGCTTCATCGAACGAATGGATGTTGGTGTGTAAGGCAAGAAACATTGGAGAACAAACACTCTTCAACCATTGCTGGCAGAAAACAAGCAGGTGGGGGCATCGTTATGGTCTGGGGAATGTTTTCATGGCATTCTCTGGGTCCACTCATACCTGTGGAAGGCACTATGGACCGAATTTGTTGTGAATCCATCCTTGCAGACCACATACACCCATACATGCTGATTGTCTTCCCTGGGGTGGATGGGATCTTCTAGAAAGACAATGTGGCGTGTCACTCAGCTAGAAATGTCCAAGAGTGGTTGGAAAAGCATGATGAAGACTTCTAAGTACTTCCATGGCCCCCTTATTCCCTAGACTTAAACTTAATTGAGCATCTGTGGGACCACCTTGATTGTGTTGTTCGCTCTATGGATCCTCCACCACGCACCCTCCAGCAGCTGTCAGATGCACTGCAGTCAGCATGGCTCCACATACTTGTAAACACTTTCCAGCATTTTACTGAGTCACTCCCAGCCTGTCTAGCTGCTGTCCGTGCTGCACACTGTGGTTACTCTGGATGTGAGATGGTGGTCACAATAATGTGACTCGACCGTGAAGAAACTCATTTTGTAGAAAAATTCCTCCAATAACACATGAAGAATCGAGAATACAAACAGCCATGAAATACACCCACTCCATTCCCATGAACAATAAGATATAATTTCTGAAAACTTAGCAAATGTATTGTATACCCAGCAAAAACACAAGTGTTTGGAAACTGCTGGCTATCAGCTGGCAATGATGAGTCACTGCTGACTGAAATTTGCCACTCATGGCAAGGTAGCGGTAAATTAGTGGCAGCGCCATCAGTTGGCAGCCATTGATGGCCCTGCAGCATCGCAGTGAATTGAGGACCACCAAGCAAGTGCCACGAGTGGGACGTAGCTAGCAACTGATGCAACCACAACACAAGGTGGAAGCAATGGAACTGCGCATGCACAGAAGCAACACGTGCTGTGTTTCTCATGATACCACTGAGTTGAATACGTGTTATTTTAGTGGATATTAAGAAAAAAAAAAGCCATATGTAGAGAGGTGAATTATTTTCCTGATGAAATGCCACATTGACGAAGATTACCGTTGGAAGAAAAATATATAAATAATTAGTCATGAACTGTAAGAAATATCAATCACTCTCGTGTATTTATAGAAATTCATTTCATTGCAAAATTCCTGCACTGACACAGAAAGAATCAAGAATACAGACAGCCATGAAATACACCCACTCCATTCCCATGAATAACAAGAAATAATTTCTGCGTTATCTTTCATTTTAACATACACTACACCACTTTGAACATAAGTCCTGGAAAAACATTAAAAAAATGTTATGTTGGAAAAAAATAAAAATTGTATGCGTACGAAATTTATCAATTATTTGAAAAAAAAAAAAAAACTATGAGGATATAATGTATTCATCCATGGGTTGAATACACAAGACTGGAGGCATTTGCTGCTAAAAATAACGAGAAGTATAATAACATATCTTTCCTCTTTAAAACAAATGTGTAGCTTTGTATCGTGGAAAAGAAAGATACAACGTTAAAAATGTAACTGAATATGACATGAACGGGTAAATATATTAATTAAAAAATTGCCTTTCGAGACTGCAAGGGCAGCACAAAACTTTAGAAAGTGCCTTTACGTTGGTACACTCGTTCAAAAGGAGTGAAGTTCCCTTAAGGAAAATAAAAACCATCATTCCATTGAAAAAATAAATGCATGAATTATATGAAGCAGACATTTATGAAAAATACCTTACAACATTGTAAATTTAAAAGGAGAACACGGTTTCACATCGTGCTGGAAAGAGGCTCAGCTTCAAGTGAAGACTCATGCATGGCAAATCAGTGTAGTCAGCAGAGCGCTCACTTTGCACGCACACGTTCGTTGGTTTGTTTCCAGCCAGATCCAAACAGAAGTTTTTGAAGACCTGTTGAGAAAATTTCCCCAGCTTGGTGCCGTAATGCAGAAGTTGCATAAGCAGGAAAAAAGTAGTTGTTGCTTCGAGAAGCTGAGGTTATCATTTTTTTTTATGGCTACTACTGGGAAATTTGCAGACAAGATTCGGCAAGCCATCAGTTACGTCACGTAATTGCTGGCTGCCACTGCCGGGTAACCAACGAACCACATCAGGCTAGCCATCAGTTATGGCACGTGCTTTCAGGGCCACTGAAGGGCCACTTGTGGCAGCCACTGCCTGTGATGGATAACTGATAGCCCTGTTCTGGCATATGACAACTGGTGGAGTGTCAACTGTCGGCCAGCTGCTGGCCTGAACTGTTTGCCCATGTGGTGGCCGCCAGGACATTTTATTGACAGTTGGGCAACGGCAACATAGTGCTGGCAGCATTGGCTGCCAGTGCTGGCTTGAGTGCTAGACCAGCAAGACTGTTTTTGCTGGGAAATGAGGTGTCTTCTGCACACAAGAATAATGTTCTGATTTTGACTGTACTTGGTAGGGTGAAAATGAGATCACAATGAGCTTCTAGGTATAGGTGTTAAATTCAACAGTAAGATGAAAAAGTAAAAAGCAATTGACTTACGTTGTCACATCTTATAAACATTTATTCACTTCTGAGAGGCATTTGAACTTGCTTTGAGAGAACATAACAAATTGGACTCAGCATCCCATTCTAGATTATTTTTTTATCTTGCTTCTTGAAGTACTTTTAATATCATTGTGAAGCATGTAAAAAAATTAATGTACGAGTTCTCGTCATGAGTGCTCTGAAAAATCTAAGCAGATACACTGCTAGATAAACCATGAGTCACCCCGGCTTATATTCTACAAATTACAATAAGTTCAATGATTCACAGTGGATGCTGATTCCATGTGGTAAAAGTGTAATGGAAAAAATTTTAAGTAATCTGGTAAATATTTGATTTATAACATAAGACTAAATCACATTTTTCCATATGGAATAATAAAGAAAATACCTTTATTATCAACTCTGAAAAACCTAGCTGAGATTGTAGTGTAAAGTGTGTTCATAACCTCAATTGTATTGATATTATACCTCAATTATCAACACTAAGAAAAATAAGTTAATTATTTACTAGTACTAGTAGTTCATACTTCACCTCATTGCATTGGTATGCACTACTGCAATTTAACTCACTTAAAAATTTGGAAATACCTGCTTAGTCTGTGGATCAAAGACAGGTTCTGAACCATCAAAATCTGGGAATTTGTTCTGGAATTCTCGGCCCAATACAAGCTGAGCCATAACTGATCACTAAATGGTTTGCCTGAAATGGGAAATTAAATTCAATAAAGTAATTTTTTTAAGGTACCTAAGATTATTTATAAGTTGCATGAAAACTGAGAGCCAAAAAGAAAAATGGCAATGAACTTATTTATGTTCAAAAACAATGAAATACACACATATATATATATATTCAATATAATACAAGTAATAAGCCTAACTGCAAACATACCGTAGCTCATCTTCTAACATTTCAGACACGTTAAACTTCTAAGCATTTCCTGATAGCAAGATGTGCACAGTAGTGATTATACTATTATTTAATTCTTAGCTTGAAAACCCTAATTTACCTTCTCAACCATATTTAAAAATAAACTAAATAATTAACTAAATACCACTATCTTTTCACTTCTTCCTAAACTCTATTCTCAGCTCACTTCATAAGTTAAGCCCAGAACTTCATTTTAAAATTACAAAAAAAAATAAAAACATATATTAATAACTTATATACAGTTTTAAAAGATAATTAAAACAGGAAATTAAAAAAAACTGACACATTGAACCATACAGGAACCTTCAAATACTTTCATCCAGCTGCTGAGGGCATCCACATGAAAGAGTTAACACGTCAGCTGCTTGCAGCCGAATGTCTCCACGCTGTCAGGTAAGTCAATGATCACTCACCAAGCCCTGCGATACTTGTGCTATCTAGCAGAGTTTATAGTGAGTGTCCTTTATTATCAAAATTCAGCTTCTGCTAATTTTTTTTTCTTGTAGTTTTTTTTTTTCCTTTCCCCTTCTTGTATCTTGGCTCCAATTGTATATGCTCATTTCAGTAATTTGGCAATTGTTTAGGGTTGTTATAATTTCATAGCCAATTTATATTTCTCTTTTTATATTAAGACTGTTTTTGGAATTCTTAGATGTCTTTCTGATTTACAACTTTTTAGAATCTGTATTCGATCGAATCTTAGGTAAACTTTATTATCCACACAAAACTATATTAGGGCTGTTTTAGCTACCTTTTTTTCCCAGTTCTTCACATATTGATTCAGACGGTGTTTTAATTTATTGCTTGTGCTGCCCATATAAGATATGGGTGGATTACTTTCTACTGGAATTTCATAAATATACCTGCTTTATCCAAAATTTTATTCTGACCTCTATTGCCAATAATTAAAATTTTAACTGAATGAACTGTGCATTTCAATTGTAGATTATACTTAGCACATAATTTATTAATTTCATAAGATATTTTTATAGAAAAAAATTAACCACATGTGCAAGGCTGGTTTTTTTTTTCTGTTGTAACTTTTTTCTATTTCTAATGTCCTTTTTTTCTTTTCTTTGATTGGAGGTTTAACGACCACTGTGAGTAACTCAATGGGCTATAAGCAGTTGCCCATCCCTAATTTAGGGTCACTGGTTCCAGGGAAGGGAGAGAGCCAGTGCCATAAGACAAACACAACATCCATGCCTCACGGGGATTCCAACCCAGACCCCTTTCGGACAAATGATCAGAAGCCATTGCTTAGACCACTGCGCCATCGGGGCGGCTTTCTAATGTCCATGGAACTGAATGTGAAAGACAGAAAGAATTATGAAGTGCTGAGGTGTATATTTTGATGATGAGGAATTCAGTGGCTTTTTTGGCCAAGTAAATTCCAAAATGAAGTTATTTTCAGGATAAAAAAAGGGGAGGGTTGGTTGGTTTTTTTGTTTTTTGAGCAAAATGGCTATGAGTTATCCAGTGCTTTATAGAATAAATGTAATGTTCCTACAAGTTAAAGGATGATATTTTTTTATTTCATCATGGCTACCTAAAAGGAATACTCACTTGTGAAGTATGCAAGAAACACGCAAGCTTGAGAAAAGAAAGCCTGTCTTTCTGCTGCAGGAGTATTTATGAATCTAAAAGCAGCAGTTAGGTGAAAACCATAAGGGTTTGACGAAAATTCATTTCAGCACAAAAGGCACTTTTTTTTAGAAGTACAACTGAGAGTTCAACATATTACGGCACTTGCCAAGTATTGGCTCTTTCTCTGGAGCCCTAGGCAACTATGTATGACAAGAAGAAATGTAGCTCTCCAGCCACAAAGTCATTGACTGGTCATCCTTCAGCTGGAACATATGTGTAGAGTAATCTCTGAGAAATAGCGTGAAACTTGGTCTAACCATAATCATAAAAATCGACTAGTGCAAAGTGGGTAAAAGGAGAACAAACAACAACTGTTGGTGTTCAGAGGAACTGTATGAAATTCCATGAAAGTGTTCAGACCAGCTTTATGATTATCAGCTTTTCAAACAGTTTCATGTATTGCTCTGCTTTGTTTACTTGTGGATGCCCATCATCATGGGTCAAAGAAACTAGTGCTACAGCTACATTTCATGCAAAGTATGTTTTTGAACTCAAGTAATTTCTATGCTAATAAAATAGCAGTAAAAAAGCTTTTGTTTTACAGAAATGAAATGTTCAAAAATAAATATCCAAAGTGTTTTTGGCTATTCTTCCGCATACGGGAGCATGGCTCATTTCTCACAGCCAAGACAGCTGAATGCTAGCACAGCTCCACGAGCAAGTACCAGAAGCATCGAGCAACTGTTTTAGATGTGGCAACGGATCTGTTGTTGTTTACATTCTAACGCAAACAGCATGTTTTTGGAGGCATTTAAAAAGTTGCATAATGAAACAAGGTGTACATAAAGGAAATCTAGGTGATCAATGGATGGAATTCATATCCCGAAGGGAATGTAATGCCAGGAAAATAGATGTCTTCAAAGAAATGCTTCAAATAATAAATCACGAATGGCAATGAATGTCGATGCTTTTGTTTCAAAATTGTCTTTTTCTATATATCTGTATTACGAATTAAAATACTACTAGTAAATACGAAAGTAAAATTGTTTTTATCATTATCCGAACATATATAGTGGTAAGTTCATTCTTTTTTTCAGTTCTTTTTCAGTATCTCAGTTATTGTTTTTCATGTAGTCCATGAAATACACAGATGGAAAAAAATCCCAACACCAAGAAGGGGTTGTGTTAGATAAACGACAGTTGGTAGGCGGTGAGAGTACATCTGTAAGATGACGTCTATGAAAATTTCGCGCTCGCGCATAAGTGTGGCGCTAGTAGCACCCCTCGGAACATGCAAAGCAGGTTTGCTGTAAATACGCGCTGTAACGTTCGTGAGCATTAGTTATCGTTGAGATTCAACGTAGGGTGTTGATCTTAGTCAAGAATGCCTTCAAGAAGACGAAGAAGCCATTATCAACAGCTCACGGAGTTTGAACGAGGTCGTGTAATAGGGCTACGAGAAGGTGGATTTTTTTCCCGCAATATTGCAGAACGACTTGGCAGGAATGTAGCCACTGTGCATGATTGTTGGCAGCGGTGGTCAAGGGAAGGTACTGCCTTAAGAAGACCGGGTTCCGGCCGGCCACGTGGCACTACTGAGAGGGAAGACCGTCGTGTACGGCGTATGGCCGTGGCACATCGTACCGCGTCTGCGGCAACAATTCGAGCTGCAGTTGCCACCACAGTGACACAACGAACTGTTACAAATCGGTTACTTGAAAGACAGCTCCGAGCCACACGCCCTGTAGCGTGCATTCCACTTACTCCTAACCACTGCCGTTTGCGACGTCAGTGGTGTCAAGCTAGAGCTCATTGGAGGACGGAGTGGAGATCTGTTGTTTTTTCTGATGAAAGCCGGTTCTGCCTTGGTGCCAGTGATGGCCGTGTGTTGGTTAGAAGGAGGCCAGGTGAGCGCCTGCAACCAACCTGTCTGCGGCCGAGACACACTGGACCTACACCTGGAGTTATGGTCTGGGGAGCAATTTCCTATGACAGCAGGAGCACTCTCGTGGTTATCCCACACACCCTGACGGCACAGCTGTACTTCGGTCTGGTAATTCAACCTGTTGTGCTGCCATTCATGAACAGCATTCCAGGGGTGTTTTCCAACAGGATAACGCTCTCCCGCATACCGCTGTGGTAACCCAACATGCTCTACAGAGTGTCGACATGTTGCCGTGGCCTGCTAGATCACCAGATCATTCACCAATCGAGCACGTATGGGACATCATTGGACGACAACTCTAGCGTCACCCCCAACCAGCATTAACCGTCCCTGTATTGACCGACCAAGTGCAACAAGCATGGAACTCCATCCCACAAACTGACATCCAGCACCTGTACGACACAATGCGTGAACGTTTGCGTGCTTGCATTAAACATTCTGGCGGTTACACCGGTTATTAATGTACCAGCATTTCACATTTAAAATGGCTCTTCTCGCGCTTACAATAAGCTGTGATCTTGAAACCTTAATCGATTAAATATGTTACCTATACAAATGTATTGCCGCCATTTCATTCCTCTACAACTATTTTTTCGTGGTGTTGGGATTTTTTTTTCCGCCAGTGTATTTTCTTTCATGAAAGCAGCGTGTCATCATGATGAAATAAAAAAGTAAGCTCAGAATGAAAAGATAACCACTTTTCCACTTCTCATAATGTTTACATTTGAATGTAAACAACAGATCCGTTGCCACATCTAAAACAGTAGCTTGATGCTTCCGGTACATACTCGCTAAGCTCTGCTAGCTAGTGTTCTGCTGTCTTAGCTGTGAGAAATGAGCCGTGCGCCCATCTGTGGAAGAATAGCCGTGCTTTTTTATTCAGATTTTTATGCGAACCTATTTCGTTCTTTTTTTTCTCGCATGTTGTTAATCCACATCATTAAATGAACGCAGTTCCAAGAAATGATTCAAAACCATAAAAATTATGCATGTATTACACGAAATGTTGAACAATAAATAACATTAGAAGCACTGTTTTATATCGAGGCTTTTATGCAAACCCCTGCTGTATTTTTTTTTTTTTTTCATGGTTCGTTATTATTGAATATCATTACCACATTATTTTTATCTACAACATTAGTGCTAGTTTTTTTTTTTTTTTTGTCCTAGTGATGGTATGTGACCACAGGTATTATGTAAAGAAAGCGCAGCAACACACAGAAACACTTGAACAGCTGATAATCAGACTACCCAGTGTTCATCTTGTCTGCAGAAAAAGTACAGAAACTTTGGTAGTCATGAAACAGTAGATTTTACTTGATACTACCATAATATCATCCCTGATGTATGAAATTCAAACAGTATAAATAAGGAAAAAACCAAAGTTATGGTTTTTGAGCGAGGAACTGTTAATACTGAATGCAAGATAAGTCTAAATGGCACAGTGATTGGCCAGGTGAACAAGTTTGTGTATTTAGGAAGCATGTTTGACAGAAAGAACAAATTAGATGGTGAAATAGGTAGGCAAGTGAATTCTTCATTGGAAGTCATAGTAGCTTTGGGAGGACATCGCAGGAACGATGGGTTCTCAAGAGAATCCCAAACAGATGTGTATGAAAGTGTAATTGTTCCTACTCTGATGCATGGCAGTGAAACTTGGGTATTGCCGAAGAGACATAGGAGTCGCTTGTGGGCTGGAGGGATGCGTTACTTACGGAGAGTTTGTGGCAAGACACTCTGGTCACGTGAGGAATGATGTTGCAGATATGCAAAGTGTTGTTGTTGATTGGAGGTTTAACGACCACCGTGAGCAACTCAATGGGCTATAAGCAGTCGCCTATCCCTAATTTAGGGTCACTGGTTCCAGGGAAGGGAGATAGCCAGTGCCGTAAGACAAACACAACATTTATGCCTCACCGGGATTTGAACCCGGACCCCTTTCGGACGAATGATCAGCACTGCTTAGACCACTGCGCTATCGGGACAGCTGTGTAAAGTGAGGCAAAATGTTGTTACTAAAGTAGATACTAATATTTGTGAGTGATTTGGCCATGTTGAAAGAATGAGATGCTTACTAAGAAGATGTCTTCAACCCAAGTGGAAGAAAATAAAGGCAGAGGAAGGCCAAGGAAGTCATGGGAAGATCAGATTTCAGAGTGTCTGCATGAGAAAAAGATTATGAGTATGAAGGTCTTGTGTACGTCATGTGATGGATGTCAGTGAAGCCCGAGTTATGTGCCAAAATTGCTATAAATGGAGAAGTTTCATACAACAACAGTAAGTAAATAATCAGTTAAAAATTTATCTGGTAGTTTCTATTTCTTTGTGGAGCTAACCTTTGAATCTCAGAAAACAGCTTAGTGATATTTATGTATGTATTACCATAATATCTAACTTCTGGAAAGTATATAATAGCTAGGAGCAAGAGGGATGTGTTCAACAGAGTGAATCACAGAGTAAAATTTGTTAATCCATCATTTAAGAACATACTAACACCTTAGAGAGAAGATGGAAAGTGAGAGCTAACATGCCCCAGTTTGGAAACAAGAAATATTTCATCAGCTATTTAGCAGAGTTTCTGTTTATGACAGCATTCCCCATTTACAGAAAGAGGTACGTGCCTTTAAATCAGAAATGCACCAATGGACACTTATGTGCCATTTGGCATTCAACCTCTGCTCTCCACACAGATCTTGTACTTATCCGCTCTGTCAAAAAGTTATTAATCAATCAATCATTTTCCCTCATGGTTCACAGAGGTCAAATCACGTGGGGCTTTCAATATTATTATTTTTATGTTATTTTAGGTTAAAAGTTTGGCATCACATACATATACAACAGAACTATGAAAGATATTTTAATTTTTATTGGAAGGTTTAACGACCACTGTGAGCAACTCAATGGGCTATAAGCAGTCGCCCATCCCTAATTTAGGGTGGTTCCAGGGAAAAGACAGAGCCAGCACTGCAAGACAAACAAAACGTCGATGTCTCACCGGGATTCAAATCCTGAGCCTTCTCGCACGAATGATCAGAAGCCATGGCTTGGACTACTGGGCCACCAGGGCGGCCTATGAAATAGAGCCAGCAAACGTAAAAAATATTTAGAAAATTGAGGATCACATAAAGACAAATATACCCAAGATCTTTGGTTTTTCTGGTATGCAATTTTCACCTTGTGGAACAGATACATATATTTCTGTTACTAGAGGAATCAGAAAAAAAAAAAAAAATATGGGGTGCTGTACTGATAATTTTTTTTTTTTTTTAGTAATACATCATCCACATAATTTTCGGCACACCCTATGTAAGATAGTATAAAAACATAGGAGAATTGATTGCAAAGCCCTTTACAAAATATTACAAATGTCTTCTGCGCGCAAACAAAAAATGTATGTGATTATACTTTTAATTAAACCATAACCATTTGTCGATAAAATACGATCTTTTCTATACTCTGCATTCACTAGCAGTTCCTTCAAACACTATAATCTGTCTTACAAGCCCTTCAAAAATACTTAAAAATTAAGATCGGCCTTCTAGAATAGCATGCTCTTACAGATTACGAAAATACCGCTGCAACGCAATAAATGACAGTTCAAATACATTACATAACTGCCACTACAGCAAGAAAACTACACTAACTTTTATATTTCTAAGTTTGTTCAAAGTACAATTTTATCCCACAAACACTAACAGTCCACCAAATCAAGTAAAATTCGTTCTAGAAAACCATAAATAAAATATAAATATCGCAACCGCAAATTTCTCGAACGGCCGTATTGCTTGGATCATTCGACCAAGTTTGTTTATTTTCATCAGTGAATTTATTGTTGCCAAACACAGAAAGTAATTTCCACTGAATTTATTGCACATCGCAACTTCCGGACAGTAAGGAAACCACCACCTTGGTATATTAACCTTGGGCTTGGGAAATGCCTCCTGAAAACGGTGTACAGGTGATTAAACGCTCAGCTAAAATGTGGACTCTTAATGAAATCGGCCATCAGATGCCGCTGGGGAGATGCAGGCCATCAATTCCAGGAGGTGAGTAAACCGCTGGTCTGTATGTAAAAAGATGATGTATAAGTTTATGTCGCAATATGTTTTTTAAGAGTGAAAATAGCCGTATTGTACTTCTCAAATATTATTAGTCCTTACACATCAAGTAGGCTAACATAAAAATTAAAAAAGAGGACGTATTTTTAAGACAGATTTCCATGTAGAAATGACACGCATTTAAATGACAACAGTGATGATACGGATTAAAGGAATTTCGTTTATGAATTGATAATACATTCGTGTTTTATACAGTAGATCATCTTCATCATTATTGTCAACCATTATCATTCCACTGCTGGACGAAGGTCTCCCCAAGTTTCCTCCACAACGGTCTGTCTTGTGTCAGTCTCCTCCATGTCACTCCCGCATACTTTTGAATTTCATCCACTCATCTCCCATGTGGTCTTCTTCTGGGTCTTTTCCTGTCCCTTGGAATCCAATCTAAAATTTCGCCTGTCCATCGATGGTCTGTCCCTCTGGCATTATGTCCAGCCCATTGCCATTTCAGGGATTTAACTCTGATCATGATGTCTTCCACTCTTGTCATTTTTCGGATCCACGAGTTCCTCTTCTTATCTCTCCTGGTTACACCAAGCATGCACCTCTCCATGCTGCTTTGAGTTGTCTGCAGCCTTTGTATGTATCTTTTAGTTAAGGTCCACGTCTCCACACCATACGTAAGCACTGGAAGGATGCATTGATCAAACACTTTTCTTTTAAGACATAAAAGCATATTGCTCTTGAAAATTATGCTGTTTCTTCCAAAAGCTCTCCAGGCAAGTTTTGTACGCCGATTAATTTCTTCATCAATGTGACCCTCACTTGATATCTGCTGTCCAAGATAAACGTATGTGTCTGTTATCTCCAGCTTTTCTCCCTCAATCGATAAATCTTCATTTCTTGAAAAAGCATTGAACATCACTTTTGTCTTCTGAAAGTTCATTTTTAATCCCACTTCTTTACTCTTGTCAGCAAGTTCCTGGATCATACTCTGCAGCTCTGATAGGGTAGTTGCAAAAATGACTACGTCATCAGCAAAACGAAGGTGGGTTAGATAATCTCCATTAATCTTTATCCCTTTGTTTTCCCAGTTCAGTGATTGAAAGACATTTTCCAATGTGGCATTAAAGAGCTTCGGAGACATGGTGTCACCTTGTCTCACTCCCTTTCCAATTTTTATGTGTCTTGCATTTTCAAACTGCCAAATCTTGGCACTTGCACTTTTTTTTTTTTGATGGAGGTTTAACGACCACCGTGAGCAACTCAATGGGCTATAAGCAGTCGCCCGTCCCTAATTTAGGGTCACTGGTTCCAGGGAAGGGAGAGGGACAGCGCCGTAAGACAAACACAACATCCATGCCTGACCGGGATTCGAACCCGGACCTCTTACGGACGAATGATCAGAGGCCAGCGCCTTAGACCACTGTGCCACCGGGGCGGCCACTTGCACTTTCATGGATGTTATTAATAATATTAATGTATGCATCTTCAATACCGCAGTATTTCAGAGCCATTGTAACTGCTGATGGTTTCACCGAAACAAAGGCTTTTTTTTATTGGAGGTTTAGCGACCACCGTGAGCAACTCAATGGGCTATAAGCAGTCGCCCGTCCCTAATTTAAGGTCACTGGG
Organism: Macrothele yani; assembly: GCA_039090855.1. Classification (NCBI taxonomy): domain Eukaryota; kingdom Metazoa; phylum Arthropoda; class Arachnida; order Araneae; family Macrothelidae; genus Macrothele; species Macrothele yani. The sequence goes on from CM077004.1 coordinate 51,429,299, forward strand.
TCCAGGGAAGGGAGAGAGCCAGTGCCGTAAGACAAAGAAAACATCCATGTCTCACCGGGATTCGAACCCGGAACCCGTTCGGACGAATGATCAGAGGCCATTGCTTAGACCACTGCGATCCCGGGGCGGCAAAAAGGCGTTTTCATAATCGATAAAACCCATGCACAATGGAAGATCATATTCTCTCGCTGCCGCCCCGGTGGCGCAGTGGTCTAAGGCGATGGCCTCAGACAATTTGTCCAAAAGGGATCCGGGTTCGAATCCCGTGAGGCATGGATGTAGTGTTTGTCTTACGGCACTGGCTCTCTCCCTTCTCTGGAACCAGTGACACTAAATTAGGGACGGGCGACTGCTTATAGCCCGTTAAGTTGCTCAAGGTGGTCGTTAAACCTCCAATCAAAAAACAGTTCCCTCGCTCTTTTAATTAGTTCTCTCAGTACGTGGATATGATCTATTGTGCTGTAGCCACTCCTGAATCCAGTTTGTTCCCTCGGTTGAGCCATGTCCAGTGTTACCTTCAAGCGGTGTAAAAGAACTTTAGTGAAAATTTTGTAAACCACTGATAGGAGGCTGATAGGTCTGTAGTTCCTGAGATCCTCAATGTCACCTTTTTTATGTAGCAAGATCATTGTAGCGTTGTTCCAATCCTCAGGAATCTTCCCTTTATTAAGGCATCGAGTGAAAATTTGGGCGAGTACTGTTGCGATTTCTCCACTTGCTTCTTGTATGATGTCTACAGTAATTCCATCTTCTCCTGGAGCTTTTCTCCGCTTCATATTCTTGATTGCATGTGCATCTTCTGCTCGGAAGACTGGAAGAACTCTGGTACTGGTACCTTTTATGACGTCTGGAGTATCATCCCTTTTATATAATTCGGAGTAGAAATCTTTCACTCTTGTCAAAATTTCGCCTCTATTTCTTGTTACAGAACCATCTTCTTTTCTCAGTGTCATAATCTGTTTTCTTCCCTTACTGAGATGTTTATTTGCTATCTTTAGGCTTTGGTTGTTTTCAATTGCTTTCCTCACTAGTTCACAGTTGAATGCCCTTACGTCTTCAGTGATACTTTTTCGTACTGTCTTGTATAGCTCTATATATTCCACTTTGGAAGTCACATCTTCTTTAGTTGTCCTCATCTCTCTTCTTTTTTGCATCAACATTTTGGCTTTTCCTGATAATTTGCTCACATGCAACTTGTTCTTAGACCCAGCTAATTTTGTTGCTGTTTCCATAAGAGCTTTAGTTACTTTTCTGTTAACTTCAGAAATATCCACTTCTTCCGATGTTAGGCCTTTTAAAGCAGAATCTGTTCTTCAGTTCCAACTTGAAGGTATTATGGTGTTTTTTAAGGTTGGTTATGGCAATACATTTTGTTTATCTTATGAGCTTGCCACGTTCAAGTTTAGTGTTGAGGTGCATCTTACATCATTTTGATTAATCTTCAGGTAGGGAAATCACTCACTACAGTGGCGGTTCGTAGTTGGAAAAATAAGTGAAGAGGTTCAAGAGCAGTATGAAAAGATATATACTGTCTACAATGAAAATCCTTTAATGAGGACTTACTTATTTTTTGTATATTAAATCAATTTTTTCTTCCTTTTAAAGCTGCAAATTTGTCGTCATAAGATGGTTAGATGGTTGTTTCTTCGTGAGCATCAATAAAATGTCTTCCTGAATAGAAATATTTGCCAGAGAAGCAAGTTTATCTTGGGAACTAGTGTTTCTTGAGCAAGTTTGTATTCTTTTAAGAAAAATTCTTTCCACTGGCACACTTGTAGATGGAATTGTTAGACTGAGGAAAACCAATTTATAATCTTCTGTAAAAATGTCTTTGTCTCCGTGAAACACTCGAAGGAGTTCTTGAGTCAATATATTCCTTAATTTTTCATCGGCATATACAAGACTCAGTTCATTTTTAAGACGCTGGTGTTTAGTAAATATGTTTCCGTAAAAATGTAGATTTTCAAGAGCGCGAGTGGGAAAGCATGCATTAAATTATTCGAATTTAGTTGTGTCAGCAAGTCAGACAAATTGAAGTATCTTTACAGTTTTGAAATCTTATATCCATTTCCATAAGAATGTGGTCCAAAATTTCAAAAATCAAAATATAATTGTTTATTATTTTGAAAAATTGTTTCCTGCGTAAGAGCAGCATATTCCCGAACTTATTTCTGTGATTTTGCTAGCTTTTCCAAACTGTGTTTCAAATAACTCATCGTTTCCTTTTATGGCTCAAAATTTCACGAGATTTTTTTTTTTTAGTTTGAGTTACACAGTAGTTTATGTTTAGTTATCTTTTCTTCAAAAGTTCGAATAATAGATCGGTGGAGCCAAAAATGTAAATTCGAAAGTGTTCATATCATTCAAAAACCCCTTGACAAGATGAATAGATTTTTGTCTAATTATTCGCTATTCGTCAGAAATACGAACACTTCCTTCAATTTATCCCAATCTTCAACAACTGCACTTCTAATTTCGAAGTGGAGGACCATCGAGCTTCTGTTATGGTTGGTCTGCATCTTGCGGTTGTTGATATAAGTGTATAAGACCGCTTCGCAGAATAGTGAACAAACGAAGCAATTCCACTGAGGCTTGCAAAAAGTATTCGACACTTAGAAATTTTAGAAAAACTCTGGTGTAATACCAGATTCAAACGATGAACTAAGCATTGAACAAAATCAGCTTGAGAAGCTTCATCCTTGACTTTTTTTCTGTAGCCCATTTAAGTGTCCAGACATTATACACTGCCGGACAATTGCTAAGGACGGATGACAATAGCAACGATAGCAACCATAAAATGGAAGGTAGGAAAATGTGGAAATTAGCATAAGTGCGGGATACAGTAAGACTTGTTGTGCGTATGCAAATTTTGGATTGCCGAACTTGTTCGTGACGTCATAGCGCTGATAAGAGATATGGAGGATTTGACGCGTGTTGACCGTTGTTGTTCAAACGCAAAGTTGAAAGAGAAAGAATCAGTTGACGAACTTGCAATTTCCAGTATGTCTTCCCGACATCACCTAGATGATTTTACGCGTGGCCGTATTATTGGCAAGATTGAAGAAGGGCGAAAAATAACAGATGTTGCCAGAGAGTTCGACGTCAGCCACAGTGTTGTTTCAAGGCTTTGGAAATCATTTCAAACAAATGCAGAGTGTAGCAAACGTCACGGGGGATGTCGTGTTCACAGTACGACACCTGCAGAAGATCGGTACATAGTGCTATCAACAAAAAGACACCGGCGCAGCACAGCTAGTGAGGTAGCAAATCAGTTTATGGCTGCTACTGGCAAGCGGATCTCCCGAAAAACTGTCGCCAGACGTTTGCATGAAGGAGGACTATACGTCCGCCGTCCTGTTGTGTGCATCCCATTGTCCAGACGTCACCGTACCGCCCGTTTGCAATGGTGCCATCAACATCGCAACTGGAATGATAACGACTGGTCTGCTGTCCTCTTCTCAGATGAGAGTAGATACAGTCTAATGTCTGATTGTCGACGACAACTGATCTGGCGTGATAGTGGTACTGCATATTGTCCAGCAAACATACAGGAAAGGGTCCGATATCCGACATGTAGTGTCATGGTATGGACTGGCGTCATGATCAATGGCCGTACGTCCCTCTATGTGCTTCCAACTGGGACTATGACTGGCCAACGATACACTGATGTTCTGCTACCTCTTGTTCGCATGTTCCGTGGTGCTGTCGGTGATAGATTCATTTTCATGGACGACAACGCAACATGTCATCGAACAGTCGCTGTCCAGGAGTGTCTTGAGAGCGAGGATATTCAACGCCTCGTATGGCCAGCACGTTCTCCAGATCTGAATCCCATTGAAAATGTGTGGGATGCTTTGGGGAGGAGTCTTGCTGGTCGCCAATGCCCTCCAATAAACAAGGACACCCTCCTCCGTGCACTGACAGAGGAATGGGATAAATTACCCCAACAGCTGCTTGATAATGTTGTGCAAAGCATGACACGACGTGTGGAATCTTGCATCGCCCTCCATGGTGGCCATATCCCGTGTTGACTTCTTACGCCGGAACGCCTGCGGACGGTAATTGCATTTTTTTCACGTTTACGTAATCTGCACAAAATGGCCTGTTTGTCCCTTGAACACGTTCCAAAGCCTTCTGGATTTCAGAGCACAATAAATTGTCTTTCTTGTAATGTCCTGGCATTCTGACATTATTTTATTTCACTTGGCATCCAACCACACTTACTTTTTTATGCGCTATATAGCCGTTTATGATCCGTCCTTAGCAATTGTCTAGCAGTGTACTTGCCCCATCGTAATATTGTCCTATTTATTTGTGTTGGTAATCAGACTGTTCCAAAATTTTGTCTAGCATTTTGTATAAAGCTCCTGACGTTCTATCTTCATTCACATCATGGAAACCCCAAAATCCCTCAACCAATACAACTTCCGAATCAACAATAAAAAATTATTTAATTTTTGACGTGATCGTTTATATATTCAGAAATACATTCAATTAATTCATTTTGAATAGTTTTTCATCCTTTCGTATTGATTTTCAATTTCTAAAGAACTTCTTCATATCAACAATGAAAGTAATTCAATGAAATTTCCACGATTTATCGAGCCCATGCTTTCGTCATGGCCATGGAATGCTAGTTCTTGTTTGCTCAAATACAGTATAGACTAATACTGCATCAATCACTGTCTGCAGGAAAAGTCTATTTAAACGAACGTTTTCGTTAAAATGCGTTTTCAAAAGCCTAGCATTCTTCCTCAGGGCATCGGCAATGGTGTTTTGATTTTTTCAAAATTCCTTAACATTATTCCGCATTTCAGGTGTTCGCTAGAATCACGATGTTTATGAAGTGACCGTGTTACGCTTAATAAATCTGAGAGTCCGTCTTTATTCCACGCCGAATGTTTATTACTAAAAAGTAAGTAGGGCAAAAAAAAAAAAAAAATTAACGCAGAATTCATTTATATTCTGTAAACCAACAATTTTTTAAATTAATATTGTTAGATTTACCGCTCTTCTTGATTTCGTTCTTGGCAACAATTGTCAGTGAATCCGTTGGTCGTCCTTGAAGCAAAATGTCTCTTTTATCTTCATCTTTCGGCAGAGTAAATGGAGTTTGCAATAAATTACAAACAATGTCGTCCACAGGATGCATACTAAAAACTATCACTATCCCTTAAATTGTACACAAACCTAAAACATCAGTTAAAGCTTTCAACAAATAATCACAAAGCACGAAAGAACAAATTCCTTTCGGAAAACAATGTCCCACAGCACCACAAGGAAAAAGCCCGAGCAGATTGCATCGTACCCTGGTAGTTCGCCCTCTCCACCGTGATCTCTCACTACTTTACGCTCAAAAACTGAAAGATGCAGAGGTAAGGCACGTGAAGCTAAAACACTTCACTTGAGCGAGCAGATTGGGGAGGGTGACGTCACGGTTACCATGGCAACTCGGCGGAAAACTGCAGACTTCTAAGCATTCTCATTTCGGCTCTTCACTTGCACTGTTTTGCGTATAAGGATTTGCTTTCCGTATTGAGCGCGCCATGTGAATTAATATCTATTCAAAATTTTGAGGATTTTGGAACTGAATAAAGGCAAAAAAGAATATATTATAAAAAAATACTGAATAAAACTTTATTTTGAGTAAAATAGGTGAAGAGGCACTTCACCTACTTCACCTGAAAAGCCGCCACTGACTCACTATTGATGTTTTCATTTAGTAATAAACAATATATCTTACACATTTGTTTTATTTATGTACCTAATCATACTAATGAATTAGGCGCTCCACCTGTGCTGGCGATAATGCAGAAAAAGTGCATCGTGGCAAAGTGGTTGCTTTTTCTCGGCGGTAATTTCCCCGTCTTGCGTGCACATAGTACTATGAACATATTGGATATCAAGGGATAAAATTTGTGATCCTACATTTAAACAACGATTATTGCTCTTAACGTAAACCTTTTTCACATTAATTGTAAGCTGTGAAAAACTGCATCACATCATAATGCTTGCCGCCCTTTTTCCAACTCTGTTGGGGTTACATATTAAGCCTTAATAAGAGACACGAACTTACTTTTAAGCAGTAACGAATTCAATTCGAGAACATAAACTTTTATTTCATAACAACAATCATTCGTCCGCCTCATAACAACTCCGCCATTACCATACATACCTCCTTGCCACCCTTACGTCCTTAGTAATTTTTTATACATACCTCCTTGCCACCCTTACGTCCTTAGTAATTTTTTATTATGTTACAGTTGGGTCAATCATGACAGAAATGAACTATTTTCTGTCAGGTAGCACTACATACTGGATCGTTTTTCTAGCGAGAACGTTCCCTTTTTCCTCTTGTACTCTTCCGCAAGCAAAATGGCGGCGGAGTATAGTCGTTGCAACGGCCGTTGTGTTAGGCGTGCAGCAGCTTCTGTTCACAGCGTCGTACTTGCACGTAAATATTACGGTAAAAATCTTTAAAATGCACCATGATGAAATTTTTTCACCATTTGCCTTGAAATTGCATGCTTTAAAATCTGTACGTCTCACTATTTTGAAATCTTATTTATGTCCCACTTTTTTGAAATCCGACGAAATAATTTAGGACGCTAAACTATACACATTTACCAAGTAATGACTTTGCTGCCTTCTTTGAAAGGTAGATTGAATATTCAGGAAATGTTACAGGAATAACAGTGTTCAGTCTGACACGGACAGGCACATGATATAAAACTTAGCCATTGAATGTCTCACTCCTGCGTCTAATTACATCACGGGAGAGGAAAGGTTTCTCACAAACAAAATCGTTAGTGCTGAGTTTCCAATCGGCTCGAGTGATTGCTTTCTGCCATTTAGCAAGCATTTTTTAAATTTTTAAGTGTTCTAAATAAAGAAGCATGTTCTTCACTACCAGCATAACCAGAACAGCAATTCGGAACGAAACGTTTTAGTCTTATGTCACGGGAATCGAAAACTCCGAAAAACTTAACGCTTCAGTAAAAAATAACAACCGACAAAAGAAATAAGGCAGTTTACACTGATTTCAAAGTAGGTCAAGAAATAGAAAAGGCAAAGATTTCAGTTACTTACCTTGTTCTAATCTCCTGTAACAAATACCTTCTTCGATTTGTTTACTCACATGACGATTCGAGTCACATGGATGGAGATTTGAGTGGCCCGCATTTTCTCTATCGCTCTTTAGTGGTCATTACATTAAGGGACCGTTTTTCCAGCACGACGGTCGTACGGAGTTGACTCACCTGTCTATCGTACACCATGCTCCTGAAACAAGGCCGCAACACCAGTTCTTGACGTCATCACAGGAAGACCTTGTCACGACCGCCCTACCCAGTGGACTGATGCTGTCTAACATGGAACGTGACGGTGATCCCCCGTACTTAAATGCTTACGAAACTATAACAGTTGAAACTATGTTCTTTCCAACTATTGGAAACAGATATTTGGGATGGTAAAAAAATGTATTTGTACTGAGCACGTGACAGAAAGCGATGAGTTGATTGACACAACCAGTGAGACGTTGCGAGTACTTTTTGCATCTTGTGGTACTAGAGAATAGACGTACTAGAGAATAGACGTATCAACAAAGCCCCTGCTGGTGTAACTTTTCTTCGGTAATATTACAAGGACATTTTTTTTTCCAAATTTTGTGTTTGTTAAAAAGTCATTAGAGTGTCGTTAGGAAACCGCAGGTTCTGAAACTTACCAAATTCTTAGCACAGGAATTTAGCATATCCTTACCCTTAAAAATCGTTTAAAATAATTGTATTCGCTTACGAATAATTATCGATACATCTTTCACAATTGTGTTATTTTTATACTTAACTAGCGACCCGGCCCAGCGTCGCACGGTAGCAATTTAGAATTTACGGCGAATCTAAAGAGAGAAAATTATTACGTTCAACAGGCGACTGTCTTTCTCTTCGTAAAGCCATTCTTTGTCTGTCATTTGCCAATCGAGATTCTGTTTTTTTAGTAAGTTTGATTATGACGGAATAAATAAGTTCTTTTAGCGTCCGATGTACTACGACCTATATCTTTTTTTTTTTTGATTGAAGGTTTAACGACCACCGTGAGCAACTCAATGGGCTATAAGCAGTCGCCCATCCCCAATTTAGGGTCGCTGGTTCCAGGGAAGGAAGAGAACCAGTGCCGTAAGACAAACACAACATCCATGCCTCACCGGGATTCAAACCCGGACCCCTTTCGGACGAATGATCAGAGGCCATCACCTTAGACCACTGCGCCACCGGGGTGGCCGACCTATATTCGATTTTTGTCTCGGCATAATGTTAATACAATATTTAAAATTTAATTAAAGAGCTTCTCAAAGAGAAATATACGTGTGGACGAAAACAACTACGCATTTAGTCTGTGCGAACACCGATAAACCAGTTCTCTTTTAGCGTCCGATGTAACTACTCATTTAGTCTGTGGGTTTACATGTTGTCAGACCAGCCGCCACACATGCGCCTCGCGTCTTTTCCCAATGAGCGAAAAAGTTTCGTAAACCGGTAGCCGCGCATCGTTGTTTAGGCAGTGGAAGCCACGAAAGAATGCGAACGGCGGTTTTTTCTTTGTCTTGCCACTAAAATCGTTACTGCTCGGCTCTCTTTTGTCATAGATTAATGTTTCATACACCTAAACCTTCCTCGACAAATGTTCTATGTAATGGTGAAAACCGCATCAAAATCCGTCCAGCGATTCTCGAGATTAGCACGAACGAACAGACAGACGCCTACCGGGGACTTTATTACGTACTATGTATAGGTAGATAGATCGTACTAATGTATTAGGGTTTTGATCTGTGCTTTTGGCAGTGGAAAAACTGCATCACAGCAAATTGGCTATTTTTTTCCTATGGATCTCTCCAGGGGCGGATTTCCGACTAGGCGCGCGCATAGGGCCCTAGAGCTTGAGGGGCCCCGAAAACGAATAATTGGATTTCCAGTTTTGTTTCGGTTTTCACTGACCGAAACAAATCAATCCTTAAATCGCCCACTTTGTGTTACCAATTGATATTTTACTTTCTCATATTAGTAATATACAGTATATTTTTTCTTGCTGTTGCTGATACTCCGAATTTTTGAGTTCTTATCAATGTACTTATTTTGAAAGGAACGGATAAAATAATTTAGCCTTCCTTTCAGAGAAAGTATTCACGCTTCCTACGTTTTTCATTGTTTAGGGCGAATTCTTAACTGGCCTGCTGTCTGAAGCGGATTTACAGGGAAGCCAACGAATCCCTGGCGCAGGACTCCGCGATGCTAGAGGGCCTCAAAAATAATGATTTATATATATTTTTTAATTTTGCTTCTAAAAAACGAGAAAAGTCAAAGAGCGAGGGATAAATTCTCTATTCTGGATTTGGCAAGATTTGGGTACATAATGCCACCCGAAATCGAAATACACTGACGGAAAAAAAAATTCCAACACCACGAAAAAATAGTTGTAGAGGAATGAAATGGTGGCAATACATTTCTATAGGTAACATATTTAATCGATTAGGGTTTCAAGATCACAGCTTAATGTAAGCGCGAGAAGAGCCATTTTAAATGTGAAATGCTGGTACATTAATAACCGGTGTAACCGCCAGAATGTTGAATGCAAGCATGCAAACGTTCATGCATTGTGTCGTACAGGTACTGGATGTCAGTTTGTGGGATGGAGTTCCATGCTTGTTGCACTTGGTCGGTCAATACAGGGACGGCTAATGCTGGTTGGGGGTGACGCTGGAGTTATCGTCCAATGATGTCCTATACGTGCTCGATTGGAGAAAGATCTGGTGATCTAGCAGGCCACGGCAACATGTCGACACTCTGTAGAGCATGTTGGGTTACAACAGCGGTATGCGGGCGAGCGTTATCCTGTTGGAAAACACCCCCTGGAATGCTGTTCATGAAGGGCAGCATAACAGGTTGAATCACCAGACCGACGTACAACTGTGCCGTCAGAGTGCGTGGGATAACCACGAGAGTGCTCCTGCTGTCATAGGAAATTGCTCCCCAGACCATAACTCCAGCTGTAGGTCCAGTGTGTCTCCGCTGCAGACAGGTCGGTTGCAGGCGCTCACCTGGCCTCCTCCTAACCAACACACGGCCATCACTAACACTTTTCGTGCCTCACCAGGTTGGTGCACAAGGTTCATGAACCGCTATGGGTTGTGTCCAGGGCCCGATTTACGACATGCGAGGCCCAGGGCACAAAACATTTCCGGGGCCCCCCTCCTTATTCTCTATCGACCAAATAATAGTCACTGTGTGCAGAGTAGCAGAATGTAGACGTACATGGGTACGCTGGTAGTTTCCAAATCATTAGCAGGTTTGCCGATAGTTTTTGCATGTAGATTAAAAAAATAAAAATGTTAGGCCTATATACAGCAATTAAAACACTTACTCAACGCTTTACTCAGATTAATATACTTAAATTCTATTTTAACTGAAGAACTTAATTATTTTTCACATCTTCTGAGTTCTTTTGTTTATACAAACATTTCTGGCCTCTAGATTTTGTCAAGGCCTGTTCTTAATGTATACGAACTGTATTAAAAGTTTTGTTTACACAGAATTTAAATTTTATTGCCAGGTTCCTCTTTCAGTTGCCAATTAAATAAAAATATTTCCTTATGCATTTTGTAAGTCCAGTATTTTTGAATTAACTTGTTGAAAATCATATTTATAATTTTTGAAGGTTCATTGATAGAACTGTTTTTCTGGATATAAAAACTTTCTTTAATTAATCTCTTGTTTTTATGCGGTTCGTAGTCCAATATTTTAATAATTTGCCATAAAAGTCAATTTTACACACATTGCTGCACATTCAATTAGAATGTACTATTTTGTCCTCATTGGAATCTGTAATGTTCTAATAATTATTTGTTTTATTAATTTTCCTTTAAATTATCTTATTCTATTGTTATCCTGGTTTGCGGATTGGCAGCAAGTTTTCTGTTTCAATAGCTGTGTACGCAGATACATTTTATTTTTATACAACTCTGGCTGTGCGGGGACAACTGGTTGATCAGTAGTTTGTGGTGTTAATGACCCCCATAGACTCTAACTATAACAATATATCTATGACAAAATGGATGGACATCTTAATTTTAGTGAATATTGTGGTCTTGCAATGTGTCTAGAACATGAGAACAATGCATCCGACAAAAAATGTGAACTAAAACAAGAAAACAAAAATCCATGGTGACCTCCACTGGACTTCCTCATAAATAGAGATGTGAAGCTGCATAAAAAATTGAAAAAGTGCTATGGGAACTCCTACTTCCAGCTTCCCGGTTTCTACCAAGATCAAATCAGCGCATTATGATCAATATATCAGAAAACTGCAAAACATAAAATTTTGTGTTGACGAGAAAAAGTTTGAGTTACACACACACACACAAAAAAAAAAAAAAAAACATAATAATAATAATCTGAAAAGCTGAGGGGAACACCTAGTCTGGTTCAATTTTTGGTAAATGTGTTGTACTTCGGCGTCCTAAATTATTTGGCCAGAAAAGTTGTAAAATAAAAATAAAAATAAAAGCATATTAAAGATGTTTACCGAAAAACGTACCTCCAAGTAGTCCAAGTAGGCTGAGTAAACACACGCTGCGGCAATGACCTGAAGCTTTGCTCCGTTGAAAGGAAGGTTTGCTACGGCTGGGAATTCATGGGCAGAAGTGTACAACAGGAATCAGGTACGCACGCTCTTGTCAGGAAAGAGTAACAGAATATACTGCTACGCTAGAGAATGTAGTTTGTAATTTCTGTCTCACTTTTTAAAGAAACATGCAGAGACTGTCTTCGTTCTTTGGCATGTAATTCCGTGATACGAAATAGTAAGTATGCACATGCCTTTCTTGTTTCTAGAAAAGCGTTAGAGTAGGTGTCACATTCTCTCTAACGAAAGTTAGATGACAAGTCTCAAAGTGAAAGTTTGATTACTAAATTAAAAAAAAAAAAGCTTCCACGGAGAAATGAGTTCATAATTCAGCATCAAAGAATCCCATGTGAAAAAAACAAGAAACTGTCCGATTGCGATGTCAAGAACTGACACCGAAATTAACTATTTTCTGTAGCGTAGCACTACACTCTTTCCTGACTACAGTGTACCCAGTTCCTGTTGTACTATTCCGCCCGTGAATGTCCTGGCTGCAGCGATCCTTCCTTTCAACGGAGCACAGCTTCATGTCAACGCCTCAGCGTTGTTTAAGGCCTCCCGCAGCGTCTGCTGACTCGTCATACTTGCAGTTCAAGTTTTTCGGTAAACATCTTTAATATTCATTCTAACGAAATTTTTTCACCATTTCCCCTTAAATTGCATATTTTAGAATCTGTACGTCATACTTTTTAGAAATTTTACAACTTTTCTGACCAAATAATTTACCACGCTAAACTACACATTTACCCAATTTTTACCAAAATCTAATGAGCACATAATGACATGAATGTATAAATTGTCCAATGTCAAACAAAACTGACAATACGATGACAAAGTGCTGTGTTTGGGCACCAGATCTTTTTATTTGTAATAACTCGGTTACTATTCTTTATTTTTAGGAATGAATAAAAAACAATTGAAAATTTACCTCCTATATCAGGACGAAACAGTTGGGTTGAATATTTTTCTTCTACATTTCCTAGATGCAAAGTCATGTATCAGAGAATCATAATTTAAAGACTGTGTCACATCACTCTCCAAAGACAGCAGAGCTAATGATGCCAGTTTTGTTTGCCGCATGGTTGATCGCAAGGGATTTTTAAGTCTTTTCAGCAAAGAAAATGATCTCTCACTTGTACAATTTGAAATCGGTAATGTCATGAACATTCTAAGTGCAGTCTCAGTGTTCGGAAATATGGCTTCTAAATTGTTTACCTTCAAAGTTTGCAGCATCTGGGGAATGGTTGCATGCTCCCCCATCATTGAGGAGAATTGCAAAAACTCATCTGCAAACTGGTCGTCAAGGTCATTGTTAAAGTATTCCTGCAATGCTTTTGCCCCTTCAAAAATTTCAGTTCTTGATTTTTTTGTAAAAAATTCAAATGTTCTCATTATATTTTCATAAGCACTTTTTCTGCTTGAAAGCTGAGTGACTAAAGCATCACAAAGCACATAATGAACCTGAGTTCTAAATATATCCCTTGCACTGAGTTCTATATGTTCACTGTTACATTCATCTAGGTGTTTATTCTTGGGCACTTTCTTTCTTCGGGAATCATGACCATGGTATTGCACATTTTCAGACACTAATGTTTTAGCTTCCTCTTCATAGACTTCAAAATTTTCCCTAACGAACTGAATGAATTCAATTAACGACTGGAAAATTTTAGGTACTTCAGAAATATTTCCTTTTGGATTCTGACAAGTTTGATTTGCACAGTTTAATCTCTGAAGTATTGTGTCCCAAACTACTGTGCTGTTCCATTGTTCGCATTTTCTTCAGCAGTGATTTTGCTTCATCTCTTGTCTGTGGAGAATCATCTACATTTTCTGACAGAAATACTAAAACTTTCTCTATTTCAAGATAATTTTTCCTCACTGATCATGTAGCTGCAGCATCTGCACATCATCTGGTAACTGACCGACTCTTCAGTGTGAGTGATGAATTTCCATGGGCTTCCTGGACTTTCTCCTGAAGCATCTTCCAACAGTGAGTTGATGCAGAAAAAAAAGTATAGAGTTTTTGCAAAAATGTGAAAAAAGAGAGAACTTTACCATAACTATCTATGCTATTCACACCAACTAAATTTAAAGTGTGAGCAGAACATGCCACATATTCCGCTAGTGGATTGATTTGGCCAGCCTCCTGTAGAAAAGATATCATGGTATTTGTAATGTTTTCTGCAGTATGTCCATGGAATGGAATAAATGTCAAAAACCGTTCTTTTGCTTCACAATCTTTGTTGACATACCTTATGATAAAAGACAGTTGATCTATATGTGTAATGTCTGGAGTTGAGTCAATTATGACAGAAAAATATTTTGACATTTTTATTTTATCAGTGATTGCATTTAAAACACATACAGCCATTAATTCAATAAATTCATCCACACATGTTGAAGATAAGTAACTGGTGTTACCACTTCCTGGATTCCCACATTAAGTGTTGAACTAAGAATGGATCAAATTCTGCAATTAATTCTAAGCAGCCCAGGAAATTTCCATTCTGAACTGATCCAATTGTTTCATCATCACCATACATTGGCAACCCACGAACTGAGAGATACTTAACTGTTGCAACAAACTCTATGCAAAACATCTTGCCAGTACTTGGATTCATTCCGATACTGCATAACTATCTGGCAGTCAATGCGTGCAGAAGCATTCATGCGTGATGAATAGTCACATACTGCTTGCCTGTGTATGTGTGAATTTTCATGCTCTGTAAGACGTTCCCTTGCATGCTTCCAGTCAGGAAAACCTGTGGATCCTAATGCTGTAGTGCTCCTAGCATACAATTTGCATATCCAGCAGAATAGTAAACAAGTTGATGGGGATAAAAGAAGCCAGTCGCATTTTACCTTCTCATTATTTTTTTATTCTGAAAAAATTACCTTCTGTTAGAAAACGTTTTTTACTACATATATCCTTCCCTGTGAATGCCAGCAACTTCAAATCTTGGACTGGTGGATTGCTCAAAAAGCATTCGCGCATTTCTTCTGTAATTTCTCCCCATAAGGCAGGATCCACTGCATTCATTGTGGAACTTGTGCTCTCTTCATTAGATGAATTCAAAAGATTTCCCAAATTAGGAGCATCTGTGATGTTAGATGATTCTGAAGTCAGATTACTGGCTTCCAAAGACAAATTACACTCAACAGACTCACCAGTAGTAAAATTAGATGAATTTGTAGAACTTTTGGGATCAAGTGAAATATCCAATTTTTTAATGGCAAAACGTTCAATGCTACCATGCTGCAGGTCATCATCCTTCAGTTTCAATTGCTTGGCTTTCCGTTTAGCACTGCCAGATAAATATGTACGTTTTGACATAATTTAACTGTTAAATAATTCAACTTAAATATATTGTTACAACTAACTAAATTTGATTATATATAAAATTAACAAATATTCAACATTCCATCAGACTACAAGAAACGCAATGCAAAATACAACCAAGCCTTCGCGGTTACAGTTATGACAACAACAAGCCGTGTGCAGGAAGTTGAAGGATCAGTTGAGTTTAGGTGCGTTTGGAAAAGCAAGAAAAGGCACGTGGATCAATGGAAGCGATCCTCCTCCTCAATGGCCACCTGAAGGTTATTAAACCACTGAAACTCATTAATGGCCACGTGTTTACGTGAAATTCGAAACTCAAACTCACTGCGTGTAAGTACCACATCTATAAACACATGACTCATGAGCATGCAAAAGTAAAAAAAAAAAAAAAAATAATATCCACACACAAAATTCCCATTAACTAAGTACACATTTAATGCAAATTTGGGGGCCCCCAAAAATCGGGGGCCCTGGGCACGTGCCCCGTGTGCCCTCCCGTAAATCAGGGCCTGGTTGTGTCTACGCCAGCGCACCAAAATTGCACAAAAGTTACCTCGTGACCTCGAAGCAAAGATAATGGAATTTCAAAAGTATGTACTGTAATTCAAAAGAGAAAAGAGACTGCTTTTGAACTTTCCCAAATAGGGAACATGGATGAAACCGCCATGTGTTTCGACCTTCCTGGAAATAAGACGGTGAACCAAAAGGGCGAAAAAAATATCTTGATCAAAACGACTGGCCATGAAAAATCCAGTTTCACGGTTGTTCTTTCCTGTTTGGCCGATGGCAGTAAGCTACCTCCGGTAATTATTTTCAAATGCAAAACTCTGCCGAAAAGCGTTGTCTTTCCGTCTGGTGTGCTCGTTCGTGCCCATGAAAAAGGATGGATGAACAAATCCGGAACAATTGACTGGTTAAAGAATGTGTGGAACGAAAGGCTAGGTGCACTTTTGAGGAAACCTTCTCTTTTGGTGTGGGATATGTTTGTTGCACACCGTTGTGCAGAAGTGAAAAAAAACTGCAAAAAATTCAAACATAACACTTGCTGTCATCCCAGGTGGATTGTGACATCTGTTCTTCAAATATTAGATGTCTGCCTTAATAAGCCCTTCAAAGACAATGTGTGGAGGTATTGGGCAGATTGAATAAGTTCCGATTTGCCGACTGAAACCAAGGGCGGAAATCTAAAGAAGCCGGATATCGTTTTGATTGCGCAATGGATCAAGGATGCTTGGGATGCGATACCTGCGGAAATGGTCGTGAAATCATTCAAGAAATGTTGCATTAGTAACAAACTTGATGGCACAAAGGATGAGATTTTTATGAGTGATGATGACAGTGATTCTGATGACACAGGCATAGATGGGAATACTGATGTTTATGATGACGTGCCGATGACGGAGAAAGACTTTTTGAACTGTTTGGCGAGTCTGACTCGGAATCGGGTTTTGAAGGGTTCCGATGAAGTTTTTGGGTATGCAACTTAAATTTAGTATTATATATATAATTTTTTTCGTTTTCAAATGTTTTTGAATAAATTCATTGAAATTTTTTTTTCTCATTCCGGGATCTACTTATACGCGAGTTTCCGATTTCTTACGATTTTTTTCTGTGAAAGTGGGGGTCGACTTATACGCGAGTATATACGGTAATTTTTTTCTAACAGGTCGCAATGAATATGAATAAGTTTGATAAATTTTATTCGCATCGGAAGGGATTCAAAAGACGTGCTCATCTTCATCGAAAATTGGGTGTCCTCTTTCTTGTTTTAACATTACAATGATGGTAATGTCACTTGAAAACAAATTACATTGTGCCAAGTAACAAATGTAATGTATTTAAAAGTTATACGAAGTGTCACTGTACTTTGTTTACTGGACTTGTGCAACAGCATTTATTTATTTGCTGCAAAACTTAATATGCTATCAACATCAGTTTTCTATGAGTGATCTTTCAAATCCACAAATTATTTTTGGGATAAATGATATTCTGAAATGAACCACAAAATTAAACAGAAGGCATAAGGGTTGGCACTTGGCAGTTATGTTATCTGAATTCATTCTTCATTGTCACTTTTGTTTTATTGTAACATGGGTCCGTTGGAATTAGCCATCGCAATTGACTAGGTAGCTATTTCCTTCTAAGGCTACTCTGAGTTGCATGCAGCCTCTGTATGTCTTTTTTAGTTAAAGTCCATATCTCTAATCCACGATTAAAAACTAGAAAGATGCACTGATTAAGCAGTTCCAAGATATAATGGTAAATTTCCTCTTGAAAATTGTACTGTTTCTTTCAAATGCACTCCTGCCATGTTTTACATGTCAATTAATTTCTTTTTCGATGTGGCCCTCGCTTGATATCTATTGTTCAAGGAAAATGAAGGCATTGGTTACTTCTAAATTTGTCCCATCAACCTCTAAATCTTCAGCTATTGTAAAAGCATTATACATCAATTTTGTCTTCTTTAAGTTCATCGTTAAAATTGCACTTTTTTTATTCTTGTCAGTAAGTTTCAGAATCATTATCTGCAGCTCTGAGGGGGGCACGTGTAAAAATAACTATACCGCCAGCAACACGAAGGTGGTCTAAACAATTTTCGTTAATATTCATCTTCTGTCAATGAAAATTCAACTTTCTGGTTGACTGCATGAAGTCCGACGAGTGAGCAGATGAACCCACAGACTAAGAAGCTTTGTAGTATGTATTTCTAAATTTAATTTTCCTTTTGAGTTTCTGTTCTTACACAAATTATATTACTTTTTTCAGCGTATCAGAACTCAAAGTTTTTTTTACGTTTTGGCAATGGCAGACAGTGAAACAGATTCAATAAACAGCCTCACCCAATGTAAACAGAGGAGTACAAATAGCACGAGATATTGCTTCAAGTCAAACCGAATGTTATCTTTGATATTACTTCATTGGTGGAATCAACAATTAGTTGTACGTCGAATGAATGTTAAAATGGTTTATCATGATACTTGCTACTCTGTTTTTGCGATCGTTCGCGCAAATGGTTTTGTACCTACAAGCTGTGTAAGACGAAAAGTAAAGAATAATGAACGACGAGTTTGCTGTTTATGTAACTAGTTATTGCTTAGTCGACTGAACTCTGGCCGTTTGTGCTTTATCAGGTGAATTATTCAAATGTTTTAGTATTTCAGTGACTGTTTACAACAACAAATTTGCAGTAAAATAAATAAAACATTATAGCTTCTTTGACCCCACCCGCTGTAACAATGGCACGAGGAGAGAAAATCGTATACAAAGAAGAAGCTGTGGAAAAGAAAAGTAGATGATATTTACTATGATGTATGATGGCAGCCAAGTTGCCAGCTTGCCACGGTTAGTGAATTCTGGTTACGGTTGCAAATAGTAATAAAAAATAGTGAAAAAAACCAACAAACAACAAAACTCAAATGAGCTAGAAAAAAGCTGAACTACCCCCCACCCAAGTGTTTTCCTGCTAGACTTTTTTTCAGTAAGCTAGAACTAGCGGTAAATAAATTAAATTGGTAACACTGGGCCTAGGCCACACAACTCCATTCTGTTTCACAAACGACGCAGGAATGTCTCCACTCCAGAAGCTGAGGAAGATGGGATTGGTAAGTAACAGGCGACGAAATGGATGCCGTGCATTTAACCTCTGCCAGTTGTAATTACCACGGATTCAATCGTACTCGTAATCTTCAGAGAACTGTAGAACTTGACTGCATCCACCTTCTAGCTCGCCTGTACGGCGTTGGTAAGCATCCCCTCATTAGACTTATTAATTTCACTCATTTATTAACAACTGCGATACAATTTTCTTCCTTACTTTCTCACCAACCCCTACCCCTTCCTAGCTTTGCTTCCTCTTCCCGAAGGACATAACGATATTATTGTAGCGCATTTCGAGATCCAGGATGCTTTGTATTTCATAACATACTCCTAAAACTTTCATATTTCACCTTTGCATTTATTATATCAACGGACCTTTCCCCTATTCTCACAAGTTTTCATTTTCAAGTCATACAGCTGTATGAGAATTAACTTTTAAACCTCCAGAAATTATGTTATGGTTATACGAGATCTAGTGCTGGGGTGCTGTAGACCTGTAGCCGAATCAGATGGACCGTCCGTGGTATATTCGTTCGGAGTGCTTCAGTGCTAGATGCTTGCACTTAATCTCATACTCTTAAAATATGATGAGTATGTATGCGTTCTCACCAAAACTACTTCCAGAATCGATGGGCCATGGTATTGTTGTATCCCATGTATTCCGCCGTAAGACATCGATCGATTGTCCGCCTTCTCGAAGCCCGAAATTCGGTCCTTCTCCACTGCCCTTTAACCGTCCACATACCTAGCAAACAAGTCCCATAGACATTCTGTTCAAGCTGCTGCTTCTCCGGGAAGTCATGAATGGAAATTGGAAGATTGTTCCAGGTGACAAACGTTTTGTAAGTTTAATCAAAAGGCCGATGCGTCCGTTCTTACACTGGCCACAACAGGTACCAGATTGATAAGATGCTGCAATCACTTGCATACCCCGACATGATGTTTCTACTTCATGATTTGCATATGAATTGTGCAACCATAATTTATGAGTGTTTCAATTTCAACGTGACAGAGTGTAAAGAACAAAGTTATTAAACTGAAATACACTATATTGACAAAAGTCACCAGACACCTAGAAGAGAAACACAACATAGCATTTATTGACATACATTAGTACGGTGTCGGTCCACCTTTTGCAGGCACTGACCCTTCGAGACATACTTTTGACAAGGTTTTGGAACACAGCGATAGGTATACGCTTCCATTCAGTACTTAATGCTGTGCTGGCCAATCCACACACAATACAGAATTATCGCCAAACCACGCCGTAACAGTCCTTGCTTTATGGCGCGGTGCATTATCCTGCTGGTACCAACAAGGCTCAGTTTCATAGTATTGCCACATAGTTAGTAGGGCATAATTTTCCAGAATATCGAGGTAGACGTGCTAGTTAACAGGTTTGTCCACGATAACCCACGAGCCTGGACCATACCACGAAAAACACCTCCACACGAGTACATTGTCAGGTCCAAACTTGACCGTAGGAATAGTACACTGTGGTAAATAGCGACCCCCGGCTGCCATTATACCCACACACGGCCATCAGACTGATCGATCGTGTATCCAAATGGGAACTGCACTAACCCTTGAAGACACGTCTGCAGTTCCCATTTGGAAAGAAACCAAAAAAGTTGCCCCTTTCATCAACAAGGCATCTCTGCATTTCCAAGAGAGCATTGAAATTTTGTTCACCAAAAACTGCAATTCAGAGACCCCTCACCAAATCCCATTTATTTGGATCTCTCTTATAAAATCTGGCAACAGTTTCAACACCCCAACTTTAAATTGCACTTCAAGGCAACCAGCCCATCCAGTCGATCGCGGGTGATCAAGGTCGTAGGATGACCGAAAGCTACCACTAAACGAACCTTTTACCATACATGACTCTGTGTGTTTCGCTCATATTATATGTTTATGTGTTATTGTCGCATGATGCCTGAGTTGTAAACCATAAAATACTTTTGTACATGAATGTTCCTGTTGTCTTGTTCTTCTAGAAATTCTGTACACACTTCTGCAAAATACAGTGAATACACCAATTCACTATTTGTTCCTTGGTGGAATGAAAATGCATATATTGAATATTAAAATTTTCTGTGTGTTGATAACATTTTTCATCTTGTTTGTTAAAAGTAGTTGAAAATAAGAAAAACTTTTTAAAATGGTTAAAAACATTAAAATAATTTGAAACTCTCAAGAAATCAGTGGGAGTCCATCTTAGAAGAATCTGTACCACATGCATGTTCTGTACTCCTTCAGGAGTGCTTTTTCAAGACAAATAATGTGGAGGAGTTCCACGCCAACAAATTTCTTCAAAGTGACGTTTCATGGAGATATTGTGGTTGCTTCTCACTGGCCGATCTACATTTAGGGGTCAGCCACAGTAATGCCATCTATGGATGGTATTTTTTATTTTGTTTGGTGTTTTCCATGTTATTTTACCTTCCAATTAATTTTTTTTTCATGGGTCTGGCAAAGTAATAGGTGTTGTTAGTTTTTACAATAAATAATGAAATTTTACGGTCTGATTTTACTTTTTGTTGGTTCAAAATTTTCACACCTTCAAAAACTGATTCAACTATATTTTCAGTGTAATGTTGGATGAGGGAGAATTTTAACCTTTTATTATTTCAACCATGAGTATGAACATTATGTCTATCCTTTAATATATCTTTTGTACTGCATATATAGAGTAGAATTAGAGGAATTTTCTGTTTTAGGAGCTGGTTTGGAGTATATCCTGATTTAAAAAAATCTTTTTCTTGTTTTTTCTTTACGAACTTTTTTGGTTTTCTACTCTAAATTAATATGTCATTTTGGGTTGTCAATGTTTGCTCTACACATATAATTTGTTTCTTGAAAATGTTTTCTATTGCTATAGTAGCAAAAATAATTCATATACAATAAATTTCCTCTGTAGGTTAGTAAATCAAAATTTTCTTCTTGAGAACAAGTCATACAAGTGTTCTTGGAAACATATTTCTCACTCCAGTACTAGAAGGCACCTTCAAGCAGCCTGTTGCTCATTTTCAATTCATAGTATTATTTATTCACAGTCTTCCTAGCTTTCTTGTTCACTATGTTCTGTGTATTCCTCCAATAGGTGCTACTACACCCGGTATTTTCTCAAAAGTAAAGGCTCACGAACAAGGATTTCCACTTACACTAATTGTGTTAAAACACAAATCATTCTTCATTAATTTAGAAAAGAATTTGTTCAGATATTTCGCCCCACTATTTATGAATGAATAATAAGTATACATTGCAAAACAATTTAAGTTTAACAGAAAAGATTCAATCCATAAGGCAGGATCTCACACCGTATAATGATTGTTCAACATTTACAAAGGTTAAAACAAGCACCCCAAATACCAGAAATAGAAGAAATTCATCTCTACACCTATGAAACTAATTTTTCCATATGTCATCAAAAAATCTATACACAAAAATCAGAAGGACCTATAGGATCACCCTTGAAAACTTTATTTGTAGAAGATATTATAAACTACAAAGAAAACAGAATTATTGAAAGTACGCCAGAACAACCTTTGATTTATTACAGATACGTAGACGACATTTTTATTTTGTCAAAATTGAGTAACACAGTACTTGCACTGTAGTCTTGGCAAAGAAATTTTCATCTGTTTATTCTGAAATCAAATTAACTCTTGAAATTGAAAAAAAATAAAATAAAACTAAACACTTTTTAGATTTACATACATAACACTAAGCTGTTCTTTCATATTCAGAGGTTAGCCCCACAAAGAAATACAAATTACCAGATAATTTTTACTTACTGTTGTCATATCAAACTTCTCCATTTACAGCCATCTTGACATACAACTTGGGCTTCACTCACATCCATCACACGCCGTACACAAGATCTTCTATACATAATACTCATAATCTTTTTTTCATGCAGATACTCCTGAATCTGATCCTCCCATGACTTCCTTGGCCTTCCCTACCTTTCCTTCCTGCCACTTGGGCTAAAAAGATTTTCTTGGTAAGCATTTCATCATTCATTCTTTCAACATGGCCAAACCACCGAAGCATATTAGTCTCCACCTTGCTAAGAACATTTTGCTTCACATTACACAACTGCAACACATCTTCATTCCTCACACAATCAGAACGTGTCTTGCCACAAACCCCAGTAAGTAACGAATTTCTCCAGCACACAAACTTTCAAAATGTTTTATTCTGAGCGAAATTTACAGGGAATGAATGCGGTAGGTGGCATGTGCCTTTACAATGCCTGAAATCATAATAACAGGAGTCAGATATATACAAAGTGTGCGCAATTTACATTATGCAAGGGGTATATACAATGCAAGTGAAATAGATGAGGGGACTACAAAACATAATTACCGTAGTATGTATTCAAGAAATGCGCTATTTACAGTATGAGAGGTGTATATATACAGCGAATGCGCAAGTTACAGTATGAGAGGTGTATATATAATACAGTGCTAGTGAGATAGATGAGCGATGATACAACGTAAGTGCAACAGTGCAGGGTGTGTAATGGAAAAGATATACGTGAGACTGAATAAATGTACAATTTAGGCGAAGTATATACAGATGTGCGTGAAGCCATATAGGAACAGGGAACGAACTATGTGCAGCAAGTGAGATATACATACAATGCAATGAAAATATAAATACAAATGACGCAGAACATATTGATGCAATTGAAATGTGTAATATATACAGATGTGTACAAAAAGTGCGTGACTGAGATATGTATGATGCAGACAGTAAAGAATGAGCTTGTAGGACGGCTCCGAAACGGAGCATACACAGTACCAAGGAATATGTATATGTACAGAATGAACAGCGAAATATATACAGGATGTGTATGAACAATTTATATGAGCAATATGACGAACGAATGAGCAGAAGATATATGACGAAATAAAAACATTGAATATACAGGTACAATGTGAGGCACACAGAAGAAATCACTACAAAGATAACTTATTCAGAAGAGGGCACCACAAAGTAAGTGCACGTGAATACACTGCAAACACCAACAGTAAAAAGATAGACTGGAGATGGGAATGTGAAGAATGTACAGAAAAACTAAGTCTGACAAGCTTAGGGAAACACTCTCCGGATCCGGTGAGCCAGTCCAGGGTTCATCACAAAGATCAAAGCGGGGAAGGTCCCGACGTAGAGGATGGAAGTCAAATCAGAAGATGTAGGTCTGCAGAAGGCCCGGAAAACCAGCGGTGTAATGATGACTATACACTCAGGAACTGCAGGCTCTGGTCAGTGGCCCTGGCTGCGGTAAACGCCAATCGGAGCCCGGTGGTCAGTCGGTTGCGGAATTGCGCACAGAGGGTATCTCCTGCTTGAAGGAGCGTAGGCACATTAGAGGTATTGTGGAGCTGCAGATAAAAGCAGTAAATCACATGCTTTGCGAGTACAAAGATGTATGCGCATGGCTCAGATAAAGGCACCGGTGGCGAACAAGAAACCAGCAACGTACTGAATGAAGAAAAAGGCAGCTCTTTGGCACAGAGACTCTTGGCAACGGTAAAGGCTAGGTGTAGTAAAGGAAGGATCGCCGGGCAGTACTGGTAGATGTGTAGAACATCAGCATGCTCAGAGCAGAAGATGCAGGTGGGTGCGGCTGCCAGCGTCATCCGAAATAACGTGGCCAGCACTGGTAGGCGGCGGTGAAGGAAGAGCCAGTGAATATTCCTTTCATCTGGTGTCGAGATGGGTGAAGCTGTTGCCGACCACACACTCAGAAGAGCGGCGGGCGGCACTCCTGAAATGAACTGGGGTGTGGGTGGCGATGGATCCAGAAGGAGAAAATGATAGAGAGAATGGACAGTGAAACTGGAGATCGGAAGAAAAGAGCCACGAACAGGAAGAAAAAAGGAAGGGGAAGAGAAGCAGAAGAAACGAGAGAGGCCAGCCGGAGAAGCAAGAGCAGGAAAAAGAGTAATGATTGAGGAGCGGAGAAAATCGTAAAGTGCAAGAGAGGCAGAGGTGCGTGGAAGGAAAGGAGAGAGGTCGGAAAAGGGTTTCCATGTTAGATCGGAGGAAAGTAAGTCTCGGACGGATACGATCCCAGCGGGGAGCCAGGAAAGGTCAGTGAAATATGGTGCGTTAGGAGGATAGAGGAGTAGAAGAGGGGTTCAGTTAGAAGTTCTGAGGTGGTAGCGGGTGGGGCACGGAGTAGTGGCAGAGAGCGAAGAAAGGAAAGCGCCTCCGAATAAACGGGGGAAAGACGAGAGCGGAGGAGAGAAGAGCGATCCATCAGTAGAAAAGTTGTGAATTTGAAGCGGGGGTTCCGGGGAGAAATCATCACATCTTGGAGAAGAGAGGCTGCAGATCTTGGTTCGCAGAGTAGACGCAGAAAGGATACAATCCGGTGTGCTTTGTAGAACTGGCGAACATCCAGGAGCACAATACAACCAGTGGAGATCAGACGACTTAGAGTTGAGACTTGTATCCAATGATGAGCTGACCAGATCATAGTAGAAATAATCCGTGTGACTTCAGCAAGATAGTAAGCTAGCATGAGAGCAGCTGCCCACACATGAAGACAGAAGATATGTACGAGCAAGGCGTGCCCGGGTGACGTAAGAGGTGCTGAACTGAGCTTTCCGCCAGAAGGCAGCCGATTGAGCAAGGCGATTATGAAGAGCAGCCTATGTGTTGTTTCGGGCAGCTATGGGAGCTCCCAGGTGTATACCAAGAAATTTCTGAGAAGAGGCAGTCCAGGAGGCACCCCATGGGGAGTCCGTCCTGGACTCCCAGGCACCACACCACAGGCCGGCACTCTTGGTAGTGTTGAGCATCGCTGAGGAGCAAGAAAAGTAGAGTGCATATACATGAGCGAGGGTATTAAATTGCGACTCCATCCGGACGCGGAAAGTCGCGTCGTCTGCATAGGCAGAGTAGGTTATAGAGAAGTGCCTGGTGCTTGCCGTGGGAGGAGGAAGAGCCGCAAGAAATGCACGATGTACTGTGTGTAGGAAAGGCTCAAACGCCAGAGCGAATAATTGCCCAGAAAGTGAACACCCCTGTCGTATTCCACGACAGAAAGAAATGGGTGCTATCAAAAAGGCGGCTGTCTTGACCTGAAAGACGGTGTCGCGATAGAGAGCAAGAATAATGGTAATGAAGACAGAAGGAAAGCCAAAAGCGTGTAAAGTAGTTGAGAGAAATGAATGGAAGATATTATCAAAAGCTGCACGTTGGTCTAAATTTAGTAGGGCAAGAGATTCAGAATTAGTCCGGGCAAGATACAGAAGATCACGAAGGAGGTGAAGGTTAGTCGCGATAGAACGACCAGGTACCGTGTAGGACTGGTCGGAAGAGAGAAGATACGGAAGAACTTGATTTAGGCGGCGAGAGAGAATTTTAGTGAACAGTTTGTAATCAAGATTTATTAGTGAAATCGGACGCCAGTTCCCCAGGTCAAGAAGGTCACCCTTCTTAGGGAGAAGTACCATGTGAGCAACAGTGAAGCCCCTCAGAAGGGAGATAAATGCAAAGGCAGAAGAGTAAGCAGCAAGAAAGAAAGGAAGGAGAGAAGGTAAAAAGATAAGATAAAATGATAGAGGGAGGCCGTCAGGACAAGGGATGGCTCGGGGATTGAGAGAGGAAAGTGCAGTCCTAAGTTTAGATGGAGAGATAGGCTGCAGAAGAAAAGCGGAGAGGTGAGAGGGGACTTGAGGGAGAGAAGAAAGTAAAGTATTACACGCAGAAGCAGAAGGTGGAGGGGTATCACTGTATTTGTGAGAGAAGTATTGACAAACATGGGAGCAAAGCACATCTGGGTCTGAAGCCACATGACCATCAGGCAGACGCAGCACCCGGAGTCGATGAGAAGAACGGCGCTGATCCTCTAACGAAGACAAGAACTCAAAAGAGCAGTCTTCGGGAGACAAGTGCTGGAGACGAAGTCGTAAAATGGCCTGCCGGGCTCGAGGTTCCAGAAGAGCACGGAGGTCTGGCTCCAAGCTGGGTGAGAACTTGTTGGAGATTGCGTTCTTCCATGGTGCGCAGATTGGCAACTGTGAACGAGTGGCTCTTGAGAAAGTGGAGCAGGTGTGACTTGACATCCAGCCAGTAACTTAGTACACAGGATGCAATGGACAGTCCAGGGTGATAAGAGTGAAGGAGATTCCGGATGTTCGAACACAAAGCCTGGTCATCCAGGAGAGAGGTATCTAATGTCCAGGAGTGAAACTCGGAGCGTTGACGGAAAGAAGAGGTGAAGGTGGCCACAACAGCACAATGGTCAGAAGAGGCGGTGGGTAGATGCTGACAGTCCGTGACCACTGGCAGAAGGGCAGTGGTTGCGTAGAAACGGTCAAGTCTAGCAGAAGATGAGGAGGTGGCAGCTGAGGACATCCGCGTATGGGAGACCGTTGTAGGATAAATTTGACAAAAGACGTCCCGAAGATCAAACTCCGTGATGAGGGAGTGCAATTGCTCCACAAGACGTAAGCGAGTTTCCTTATGAATTGGAGTACGATCAAGATCAGGGTCAAGCGTGCAATTAAAATCGCCGCCGATCAACACATGATCCGACGGCAACGTTGACTGAAGAGCTGAACGGACCGCCATGAAAAGGAGGGTGTGATGTTGAGGTGTGCACGGAACGTAGATGTTGAAAACGACA
This sequence comes from Macrothele yani, assembly GCA_039090855.1. Classification (NCBI taxonomy): domain Eukaryota; kingdom Metazoa; phylum Arthropoda; class Arachnida; order Araneae; family Macrothelidae; genus Macrothele; species Macrothele yani. The sequence goes on from CM077004.1 coordinate 51,456,559, forward strand.
TAACGACGCTTGTCCGGAACAAAGGTAAGGCGCTGAAGCAAGTCACGGCAGAGATGCTGCCCCGTTACTGAAGATAGAACTTGACGGAACTGAGTGCGGATGCCGATGGCTAGACCGCCAATTGTAGAGTGTCGGAAAGCGTGGTGGAACTGATAGTTCCATGTACGCCATTGATTGAAGGTCGTTGTAGACAGGCAATTTGTCTCTTGGAGCAGAAGAATGTCTGCTGTGAGGTGATGGAGATCCTCACGAGCAAGCGAGTTCGCCAGAGGGGACCCAAACCCCCTACAGTTCAGTGCCGTTATCTTGAACAGAAATGTCCGACGGCGGTTCAAGGAGCTTGTCCCCGGCTCATTGGAGCCGAGAGAGACGATTGCAGACTTTCTTGAGACATCCACTTTCGCCGAACGATGTGGATGGTAAGGCTTGGAGGTGAGATCGAACAACCACCACTTGCGTCATAGTTGCTGCAAGCTCCGTGAGATAGGTTTGGAGAAAATCATGGGACATGGTTTTACTACGAGGACCGATGAGATAGGAGTATAACTCCGCCCTAGAAATCAGTGTCTGTGGTAGTGAGGAATCTTCCAATTGCTGTATGAAATCCTCTAGAGTAAGTGGGACCAGTGTGCTGTCGTCAGAGTCGGAGATGGAGATGCTAGAAGCGTCAGATGCGAGTGAACAACTTTCCGAGCGATCACGTCCTCCTTGAAAGTTGGGAGATGTGCGTGTCTTCTTATTGCGACGTTGAGTAGTCCGACGACGCTTTGAGCGTACCCTCTGTTGCTCGGGACTAAAGGCAGGATTGTCTGGCACTGTGAAGGCATCAGGCGCTTCGACCCCATTGTCGGGCTCTGAAGGGTGCTGTGGAGTAAATGTAGAAAGCAGAGGAGAATTCAACTGGTCTCCGGTTGAAGAATTCTGCTGTGGGCATGTTTGGAGTGTAGAAGCTGAGTTGGAAGTGGAAGGTTGCGACGAAGTCACGCGTTGACCAACAGCTTTATGCAGACTTTTGGAATAACTCGACTGCCGCTGGTGAGAGGTAACAGATGAAGATGCCGGGGGTCCAGTTGACCGTTGAGTAGGCTGTACTGAAGATTTGGAGGCAGTAGCTGCCCGATGAGGGCATAGCGCACTAGGGTGACCAGTGCTCTTACATACAGAACAAAGGGTGCCCACAGTGATGTCAATGTGCCTAACATGAGTGTCACAGCGTACATTGAGTACCGATGGAACACGTAACATGGCTTCCTGCAAGGGAAAGATCACACGTACGTTACGGCAAAATCCTAAGAGATAACGGTCCTCAGGGACTCCCGGAAAGGAGGAGTATGTAATGACCGATCTGACAGTACGTCCATAATTCTGAGCGACGGAGGGCAATAGGTCGTCGGTTACTTCCGGAGGAACAGGGGCGAAACTGACTGTAGTAGGCGCTTGTGTGAGTGGGGTCGCAAGGAGATGGCGATCGCCGATGGAAATGCCTTTGGTCAGAACTCGAAGAGCGAAGGCTGGAGTCGCAAGATAAGCAATTACTTGACTGGTTCTTCTACCCACGTGAGTAAGAGCCTCTTTTAGAACAATTTGTCGAAGTGCAGCGCTGTACGCCATCAGCTTTGTGTTGGGGAGGCTGCGGAAAAATACACCCAGCCCGATTTTGTCAAGAAAAAGCTGACCTTGAGGGCAAGTAGTCGGAACATCCACATAGATCTGGTCTGTACCATACGTCATCTGATAAGGGCACTTTGAAGAAGGGGGCTGGTAAGAAGAAGAAGTTGACGCACCTGAGGTGACGGCAGCATACGTCACACCTGGTGCGCGTTGTGATGACGCGGAAGTGGCTGGTGGAAGTGTGACGTCCATGGCGTCGTCAGAAGGCACAGGGGAAGGCAATGGTTCACCACTCTTCGTCAGATGGGAAGGAGATGACTCTATGGGCAAGGCAACTTTGTCACCCTGCGGAGAGGAGGGGCTTATCAAAGGAAGCCCTCCATTGGCGGATTGCTGCTGAGCAGCTGATAGGGATAAAGAGTCACTTCCGGAAGTGAGGATAGAAGCTCCGCTACCCCCGGAAGTCGCCATTTGCCATGGCGATAAGATTACGAGCTTTGGCCAACTCGACCAAAGCAGGAGAATGAGGAATGCAACACAGAAAGGGCACTTACTGACCTGGTAAATGGATCAGAAGTAGGACGGCACCTTCACACACGTTGCACACACAAAATTAGGAGCTGTGGACTCGGAAATTATCACAAATGGAACAAAATACGAGCACGAAGTAAACAACGACTGTCGTCCAGCACACCAACGACTCCTATGCTTCTTCTGTAGCACCCAGGTTTCACTGCCATACATCAGAGTAGGGACAATTGCACTTTCATACACTGCCATGCGGGACTCTCTTGAGAACCCATCATTCATGTGAAATCCTCCCAAAGCAGCCATGACTTTCAATGAAGAATTCACTCGCCTACTAATTTCACCATCCAATTTGTTCTTTCTGTCAAACATGCTTCCTAAATACACAAACTCATTTACCTGGTCAATCACTGCACCATTTAGACACATATTACATTCAGTACTACCAGTTCCTCTCTCAAAAACCATAACTTTGGGGTTTCCCTTATTTATGCTCAGTTTGAATTTCATGCAAACTTTGTACATTCGAGACAACATACACTGCAACTCACTTTTGCTCTCTGTCAACAGGACAGTGTCATCAGCATACAGCAATCTGCACACACGGACATCACCTAGACATAAACCAGTATTATCTATTTTGGCATCACACATGCACACATCCATAAACATATTAAACAGCCAGGGTGACATTACACAACCCTGTCTGACTCCTGCACCAATAGAAAACCATTTTGATGAAACCCCATTCACTTGTACACAAGCTCTACTGCCAGCATATATGGCTTTCACACTGTTAAGTAGATTCCCAGTAACACCATATTCATTCAATACCTTCCACAAAAGTGTCCTATTTACTCGGTCGTAAGCTTTCTCTAAATCTATGAAGGCAGCAAAAACTTTCTTACCAACAGCCAGATACTTTTCAATCATCGTGCGTAATGCAAAAATATGGTTAGTGCAGCCTTTACCAGGCATAAAACCATTCTGAACATCCCCCACTTCTTTTGATGCAAGACCATGTACTTTTTCAATAACGACCTTACCAAACACTTTCCCTGGCACACTCAGTAGGCTAATACCACGATAGTTCTTGCAGACAGTCTGATCACCTTTTCCTTCATACAAGGGAACAATGATAGCATCCTTCCAATCCCAAGGGACCATTCTTAACTCCCTGCACAACTGGCAAATTTCAGTTAACCAGTCAATTACAGAGTCACCACCATATTTCAACATCTCGGCGGTTATGCCATCACCTCCCGGAGCCTTACCATTCTGAAGAGATTTTAGAGCTTTACACACCTCTTCTCTTGAGATTCCTCCTGTGCTTCCATCCTTCCCTGTGACATCATCTGCTTCTGCCTCTGAATCACCTTTGCTTTCCTGATCTAGTAACGCACAGAAGTATTCACCCCATCTTTCACTTAACTCATTGGGCTTCCATATCATTTCCTCTGATCCTATTCCTCACGAATTGTAAAACTGGTCAGCTGTGGGCTAATCCCCCACAGTGATGTACTTACCTGATTAAAAAGACACAAAGAAATCAATATCCGGACCCTAGTGTGAGATATGGTGGACCTACCACACTTGAAAAGGATGGTCCACCACATAATCGACCTGCACTTTCTAAAGGGCATATGAGAAACAGATCTCGGCTGAGTGAGTGTAAAATTGGTGTATGGAATACTAGAAGTATAAATGGCGAAATGAATGAGGTGATTGAAGAGATACAATCACCTCATTCCTCTTGCCAATTACTATTCTCTGAAGTTTCACTTTCAAATGAAACCAAAGAATTCTCTCACGTATGCAACTATAGCAAATAAAGTTTTTCTTCATCTTTTCACTTAAAATCACACGTACAACAGCCTGTCCTCTCACATTATCCAATACTGCTGACCACACACTCACTGTTCCATTCACTTCTTTTATCCCAATTTCATTCTTTTTAGTTTCGCTTACACACAACACATCCAATCTATACTTATTTAAGCCCCTCAAATAAAAGCCACAACCTGTTTTTCACTTATTCATTCTTAGTATGACAATATACACTGAAGTGCCAGAAAATCTGGTCCACCAGTCGAATTCTTGGTAGGTCCCCCACAGGAGCACAGGACTGCAGAAATACCACGGGGCATGGATTCCACTAGCTTCTGGAAATATGCTGTAGGCAAGGCACACCATACTTCCGGCAGAGCATTAAACAATTCCGGTGTATTCTGAGGTCTCGGATTCCTGTGTTTGATAGCGCGTTGCATGGCATCCCAAATGTGTTCTATCACGTTCAGATCTGGGAACTTGGGTGAGAATGGCAACACCCCAAACTCAGATGAATGCTCCTCTAACCATAATGTGGCATCCCGACACTTGTGTGGAGGTGCATTGTCCTGTTGGAACAGGCCCAACCCTCAGCATGAATGCAGGACAAGAACGGGTGTACCTGATCAGAAAGGATACGCACATAGCGTTGGCCGGTCACAGACGTTTGTAGACATACCAGAGGTCCCAGTGAAGTCCAGCTAAACATACCCCATAGCATTACGGACCCCCCACCAGCCGGTACAATTCTCTGTTGACAGGCGGGATCCATGGCTTCATGGGGTTTGCGCCACACACGAATCCTTCCATCTGCCCGATACAGTTGGAAATGTGACTCATCAGACCAGGCTACTTGTTTCCAGTCATCAAGTGTCCAGTGGCGGTGTTGCCGTGCCCAAGCAAGGCGCATAGCTCTGTGTCATGCACCCATCAAAGGGACTCGAGTTGGGCGTAGGCTCCCAAAGCCCTTATTGGGCAGGGTACGTTGCACAGTCCGGATGCTGATGCTTGTTGAGGCTCCATCATTGAATTCCGATGATACCTGCAAGAGTGTTGCACATCTATCACGTGAAACGATTCATGACAGCCGACAATGATCACGTTCACCCAATGTCTTTTTACTGCCGCACTGGTATCGTTGGTTGGAGGTTTTGCCAGAATTCTTGTAGTCACCTTACACCCATGCAATGGTCGTCCATGAAACTCCGAACTTAGTTTCTACCTCCGAAATACTATGGCCCATCTCATGAGCGCCAGCCATGACATAGTGTTGAAAATCGCTTAAATCGTTATTACTTGTCATTCTCATGCCGAAAACAGCTCTGACAGCTGGCAAGGATGTCTATCACTTTATATATGCACTGGAGGATGCAACCGAGTACGCACACAGGTGACGTTGCTATGTATTTTGCATAAGCTCATCTGTACCAGTTTTTGTGGCATTTCAGCGTACATGCTTGCATCATTGTGGGTTTTGGTGACATCACTTTAGTTTTTTCCTTATTTGTAGTTATTTAGCATGACACACATGAGCATCGATAAACAAACTGAACAACTATAAAGACACAACACAGGATTGCTTGATTCTTGCATCAATTAAAAGCCAGCTGGACAAAGAATCATTTACTCTCACAGAGAACCTATATTAATAGCGTAAACACAACAAGGCAGATTCCACTTACCCCATAATTTTAGGGACATTCTGTAGAAGTGCTCTGTTAAGTCTAATAGACCTACTTTAAATCTACAAAGGTGAGGAAAAGTTATTTACTGAGACACAAATGCTTTCAATCAATATACCAAATGAAAAACTTTGGTTAGTTAGTGCAGCTCTTACCAGGCACTAAAATGCTCTGTACATCCCATACTTTCGCTACCATTAAGTTCCAAACCTTATCTATGCTATAATCTTTTCAAAGACTTCTCCCAGTATGCTCAATATGATGGTTTCACATTAATTCCTGCACTTTGTTTTATTAGTTTTCTTCTCATACAAGGGAACAGTGATAGCATATCTCCCATCTTGACGATTCCGAACTAATAACAAATTTGGAAAATTTCAGAGCTAGCTAATCAATAGCACTATTACTACCATACTTCAATATCTTTTCTGTTTTGCCATTTATCTATGGACCTACACCTTTTCAGATATTTTAAAACTTTACATGTCACCACTCTTGAGATCTCTGTAGTATTTACTTATCTCTCTAACATCATCTTCAAGAACTTGAAACTCATATTTGCTTTTATGTTCTAATAACTCAAAGAAGTATTTACTTCAGCCTTTTCCATTTAATTCATTAGAACCCAAGATGATATCGCAATTCAAGTTTTTCATACAGGTTAAACTTTTCTTTCATTATTTTTTCTACATGTCATGTGCCACTTGAACAATATCGGAACTTCCATTGGAATGGAAGTTCCGATTCACAATATAATTCTTAATTCTTCAATATTGAAAGAACCAGAATGGAAGTTCCATCCCATTCATAATATATTTTTTCCTACCATTTACCACTACTCTTACAAACTTGTGAAGCAAATTTGCTGCTTTATGCTTTTTACAGACCTGTCAACTTGGGAAATATGTGCCAATAAAATTTGCACGTTCTTGCGACAATGTAATGTGAATCTTCAAAAACCATATATAAATGTTCACACAAATAAACAACAAAAGCTTTCCTATATATACAGTCGAACCTTGATATTTCGAACCTCGGGCCGTGGGTGGCCTAGTGGGCAACGTTCGTGACTTCCACAGAAAGGACCTCAGGTTCGATCCCAGGCAGGTATGAATGCTCGATCCACTAAATATCAGTCGTGCGTCGGATGGGCAAATTAAGCCGTCAGACCCCGGGGGCCGGGTACTGGCCCCCCGGTAGTAAATAAGGGCGTCTTCCTCCCGTTTCTACCTCGCTTCCTTGTCACTTTCCTATCGGGCACTCTAGCCCAAATCTCCTAGCTTCCTATTTCTAAGGGTTGTTTAAGATCTGGGGTCAGACACTCCCTTCTTAAAATCCTCTACATATGATCATTTATCTCGAATCCCTCGATATTTCAAAAAAATATTTTCTCCCTTCACTTTAGGCATTAAGTCAGTGTATTTTCCATAGTTATCTCGAAGCATTTTCTCGAATTACACTGGTAAACAAGATTTTGCTTATCATAGTTTTTTGATGAATGCTTTTTAGATTTCCACCTGCTGAACACGAATCAAGCACTAATTTTTATCGTAGTGTCAATATTTTGGGAGATATTGCCATGCGTTTGCTTTTTACAGTGCTAGATTTTTGTTAGAAGGATGTTACTACGAAATCCAATAGATGGCAGCACAGGATGGATATCTAGGTTAAAATAGCTGGGCGTGACATTCATTCGACGTATTAGGTTCATCGTCTGCGTTGTTGTGCCTTCTGATTTGTATAAAACAACAGTATGTCAACAATCCGTAATTGCAAATTGCAGGCAGACTCGTTCTGATATGTATGTGGATATTACATTGGGCCAAAACAAGTGAAACACACCATTGTACCTGGAACTGAATTTTGTGAAGCATACAAAGCTTACTTTGGAATGGCCATCAGTTACCTTGACAAGTCATGGGTTCCACACGTGTCTTGTGGTAATTGCTGATTGGCACTGCAACATTGGCTGAGTGGTAGCAGAAAAAGCATGCCATTTGACATTCCCCGAATTTGGAGGGAACCTAGAAACCACCAAGGCGACTGTTACTTTTGTATGATCGATCTGAAAAATTTGGAGAAGGACAAGAACAGAAGTCAACTGAATTACCCCAACATTCTATCCTCCATAGTGCCTGTCTTGCACAGTGAAGCTCTACAGGTTCTCTCCTCCTGTTGAAAGGAATGTTGATGAAGAATCAAATGGCACAGATAGTTCAGATGACTGTTTTTTTTGAGATGGTCAGAAAGGAATCTCATTTACTGAATCAGAATGAGCTAAATGACCTTATTAGAGATTTACAATTACCAAAAAGTAAGTCTGAACTCTTAACTTCATGACTGAAAAAGTGGAACTTTCTTCTTTCTTCCTGTAAAATATCCAAGTACAGAAACAGACACAAGCGGTTTGCATGCTATTCTCCTTTCGAACATTCATTGTGGTACTGCTATGACATAAGTGGCCTGCCATCAGCTTTCCATATGAACCAATAAAATGGCACGTTTTCATTGACAGTTCTAAAAGTAGCCCGAAGGGTGTTGTTCTTTTACACAACAGAAACCGATACTCGTCGATTCTAGTCCCACATTCCATCCACCTGACGGAGAATTACTGAAGTGTGAAGCTGATGTTGGAAAAAACCCCAGTATGAAAGTCATCAGTGGGATATATGTGGTGATTTCAAAATTCTTGGATTTCTCTGAGGCTTACAAAGTGGGTACACTAAATATCCATGCTTCCTCTGTCTCTGAGACAGAGACAGAGGAAGCTGATGAGTTTGTAGGCAGAAAGTTTGTGGTAAGGGATTGAGCTAGCAAACATTAGTTCCTTTTTTGGTGAAACAGGTTGAGGACTTCCCCCTCTACTGGTTTCTAAATTAATTTTTTTAGAAACCAAATTAATAATTTATAAACCAGGAGAGGGCTTTCCCCCTCCCCTGGTTTCTAAATTAATTCAAAATGCTAAGAAAAAACCAGTTGTTGCTCTTCAACCTGTTTCACCAAAAAAGGAACTAATGTTTGCTGGCTCAATCCCTTACCACGAACTTTCTGCCTACAAACTCATCAGTATCTTCAAAAGAGAAGGATATAGACTTGCCATTCATTCTTCACCTTCAATTTCTGTTATCCTCCGTAATGACAGAGACTCAAGACCTCCACTTTCTTCGCCTGGAATGTATAAAATTCCGATCAAGACTAACGTTGGATTAACCGCGTACATAGGAAGTTCATTCCGGAAAATTCTCTCAAGACTTTGGGAACAAAAATCTGATGTGAAATTTGGAAAGCCTTTGTCTTCCTTGTCTCTTCTTACCATGGCTGACACTTCTGATATTCCATTTTGGTGCAACACTAAAAAGTTGGCTCCCTTCCAAAATCAGTACACTCTGAGGTTTAGAGAAAGTTTGGAAATTTTATTTTCCAAAAATTGCAACTCTGAGCTCCCCAATTTCATTTCTTACATCTGGAAATCCCTCATTGCATCATGTCACCCGGAGTTACCATTACAAAACTCACCTTTCCAATCTGGCAATGTAAATCAATTGTAGTCGCACTGATGAAGGCCATAGTAATGGCTGAAATATATTTGCCTTAAACTTTTTATACGTAACTTAGCACGTTCTACACTACCTTCTTCTTAATTTGTTTGTTAGTTACGTGCATTGCCTACCACTCATTTATGATCATGGATTACGCATCTTCCAGGCAATCAAACTACGATTGGCCTAAGGAATGGAAACAGTTTCGAAAACTTCGGATTAAGGTGATGTTTCTGTTATGCCAACTGAACTTTCTCATCAAATGTAAGTTCTTTCAAGTTATCCCTTCTGCTTTTAAACTTAAAAAAATAGCTCTAAAAGGTCAATGCCAGAAGATTATTAATACCGCAAGCAAGAATCTTCTCTCTGCTGCAACTCGTGATACTAGGGCTCAGATCGCTAATTTGGAATTACTGTGTTTCAACCACTACCAAACTCTCTCATTTTCGACCAACCCGTTACTTGTGGATAAGTTCATGATTATGATTCATCAATGCATCTCTTCTGTCAAATTCTGTGAAGACAAAAAACATGCTAAGAAATTACGTTTCTTATGCTCTCACAGTCAGATTTTGCCAACCGCTCTCACCCGGAGTCAACAATGGACTCTCCCACCTCGGATGCCGCTTAATTCGTCAACTTGTCTACGTTTGTTCTTTCTTCCTTCTTCAACGACTGTCTTAACCAAGGCCCAAAATTTGCTCCTCCTTCAACTGAGAATCTCGTGGAAACCATCCCCTTGCTTAAATCTGCTATTCATAACACCACTTCCGATGCTCAGCATAAAATACGTACTCAGGCTGCTTCCATCTTTATTAAGCAAGCACACTCAAGTTCTGTCAATAATACTAAGTTTGCCTCAAAGCTCTTGAAAATTAAACAGTTCTTAAAAGCTAATGATTTAACTGTATGTATGGCTGATAAAGTCGGCCTTCCAGTCATTATTGAAAAGGTTACCCTTAATTAAAAAGTCCATGATTTCCTCCTTTCCACCAATTGCGAACTTCTTTCTAAAAATCCTGTGGAAGCTTTGAAATCATCTGTGGAGCGCCTCAATAAGTTATAGTCGTTAAAGGTTTTCTTAGGAGATTTTTCCGCTCCTTTCTACAGTTCTCCTAGATTATTTGCCCAAATTAAATTACATAAAGCTAATGCTCCAATTAGACCACTTGTGGAAAATACTCACTCTCCTGCTTGTAACCTGGAAAAATGTCTTGCCAAAAAATTCAAGATTATCACTAGTAACCACCCCTTCAATATCTCATTCACTGCTGAATTCATCTCTAGACTTCCAAACTCCATTGATGGTCATGCAAGTATGTTTACCCTGGACATTGAATCACTTTTTCCTTCTGTGCCTCCATTTGAAGCACACATGATACTCATTCATAAATTCAAAGAACAATTCCCCATGGATGGCACTTTAACCAAGGATTTGCATGATTACCTGTATTCTCTTTGCCAATACAGTTTTTTTGTTTATAATAATCAATGCTATCAACAAAACTAAGGTGTACCGATGGGGTCACCTCTTTCCCCACTTTTGGCTGAAGTATACCTGCAAAATATTGAACAATCAATAGTGATGCAACATGACCAACAACCTACCTTATGGCTCCGTTATGTCGACGATATTTTTGTCATCTGGCCTCATCCTAAAAAGATCTATTGCAACTCACAAATTTAATCACTGAAAAATTCCTGTCCATTAGATTCATTATTAATGAAGAAATTGACGGCAAGATAAATTTCTTGGATGTCAGCATCTCAAAATGTAATAATCTTCTATCCACTTCTGTCTACTGAAAACCAGTTTCTACCAATAGCATTATTCCTCTCAATTCTCACACCTTCCACCAATATAAACTGTCAGCCCTCGACTCTCTCATTTATCGAGCTCATTTGGTTTGTAACACTGAAGTTAATCTAAAAAATGAATTAGCAAACATCCGCTTGATCGCTACTCAACATGGCTTTCCCCCTCTCCTACATACATACATATCACTAAGCTGTTCCCTGAGATTCAGAGGTTAGCTCCAAAAAGAAATACAACCACCAGATATTTTTACTTACTATTGTCATGTCAAACTTCTCCATTTACCGCCATCTTGACATACAACTCGGGCTTCACTGATATCCATTACATGCCGTACACAAAATCTTTTATACTTCATACTCATTATCTTTTTTTCATGCAGACACTCCTGAATCTGATCCATCCATATCTTCCTTGGCCTTTCTCTGCCTTTCCTTCCTGCCACTCGGGCTAAAAAGATTTTTTTAGTAAGCATCTCATCACTCATTCTTTCAACATGGCCAAACCACCGAAGCATATTGGTCTCCACCTTGCTAACAACATTTTGTTTCACATCACACAACTGCAACACATCTTCATTCCTCACACAATCAGACTGTGTCTTGCCACAACCCCCCTGTAAGTAACGCATTTCTCCAACACACAAACGACTCCTATGTTTTTTCTGCAGTACCCAGGTTTCACTGCCATACATCAGAGTAGGAACAATTACACTTTCATACACAGCCATGTGGGACTCTCTAGAGAACCCATCATTCCTGTGAAAACCTCCCAGAGCAGCTATGACTTTCAATGAAGAATTCACATGCCTACTAATTTCACTAACAATTTGTTCTCTCTGTCAGACATGCTTCCTAAATACACAAACTCATTCACCTGGTCAATCACTGTGCCATTTATACTTACACCACATTCAGTGCTACCCGCTCCTCTCTCAAACACCATAACTTTGGTTTTTCCCTTATTTATACTCAGTTTGAATTTCATGCAAACTTCGTGCATCTGAGTCAACATACTCTGCAACTCACTTTTGCTCTCTGCCAACAGGACAGTGTCATCAGCATACAGCAATCTGCACACACGGATATCGCCAAGACATAAACCACTATTATCTATTTTGGCATCACACATGCATGCATCCATAAATATATTAAACAGCCATGGTGACATTACACAATCTTGTCTAACTCCTGCACCAATAGAAAACCATTTTGATAAAACATCATTCACTCGTACACAAACTCTACTACCAACATACATGGCTTTTACACTATTAAGTAGATTCCCAGTAACACCATATTCATTCAATACCTTCCACAAAAGTGTCCTATTTACTCAGTCGTAAGCTTTCTTTAAATCTATGAAGGCAGTAAAAACTTTCTTCCCAACAGCCAGATACTTTTCAATCATCGTGCGTAATGCAAAAATCTGGTTAGCGTAGCCTTTACCAGGCATAAAACCACTCTGAACATCCCACACTTTCAATGATGTAAGACCCCGTACTTTTTCAATAACAACCTTACCAAACACTTTACTTGGCACACTCAGTAGGCTAATACCACGATAGTTCTTGCATTCAGTCTGATCACCTTTTCCCTTATACAAGGGAACAATAATAGCATCCTTCCAATCCCGAGGGACCATTCCTAACTCCCAGCACAACTGGCAAATTTCAGTTAACCAGTCAATTACAGGGTCACCACCATATTTCAACATCTCAGCAGTTATGCCATCAACTCCGGGAGCCTTACCATTCTGAAGAGATTTTAGAGCTTTACACACTTCTTCTCTTGAGACCCCTCCTGTGCTTCCATCCCTCACTGTTACATCATCTGTGTCTGTCTCAGAATCATCTTTGCTTGGTTTCTAAATTAATTCAAAATGCTAAGAAAAAACCAGTTGTTGCTCTTCAACCTGTTTCACCAAAAAAAGGAACTAATGTTTGCTGGCTCAATCCCTTACCATGAACTTTCTGCCTACAAACTCACCAGTATCTTCAAAAGAGAAGGCTATAGACTTGCCATTCATTCTTCACCTTCAATTTCTGTTATCCTCCATAATGACAGAGACCCAAGACCTCCACTTTCTTCGCCTGGAATGTATAAAATTCCGATCAAGACTAACGTTGGATTAACCGCGTACATAGGAAGTTCATTCCGGAAAATTCTCTCAAGACTTCGGGAACATAGATCTGATGTGAAATTTGGAAAACATTCGTCTTCCTTGTCTCTTCTTACCATGGCTGACACTTCTGCTATTCCACTTTGGTCCAATACTAAAAAGTTGGCTCCCTTTCAAAATCTGTAGGCTCTGAGGTTTAGAGAAAGTTTGGAAATTTTATTTTCCAAAAATTGCAACTCTGAGCTCCACATTTTCGTTCCTTACATCTGGAAATCCCTCATTGCATCACGTCACCCGGAGTTACCATTACAAAACTTACATTTCGAATCTGGCAACATAAACCAATCATAGTCGCACTGATGAAGGCCATAGCAATGGCTGAAATATATTTGCCTTAAACTTTTTATACCTAACATAGTAGGGTGGTCCTCATAAACTAAGATTAAAAATGATAATGTCTTACCTGTTAATATTGTTCACTGGGTTGAGAAAGTGATGTACCTCGAATTTTCATCGGATCAGGCAATTTTAAGAGGTGTCACACGGAGTTTGAACTTTATATATTTCTTTACTTAATGAAAAAGTGAAACACGAAACGTTACGTAAGAATCTGCCTCTTAAATTCTTTTATTGTACAAGTAAATAAAGGAATGGCATTGTCCATTGTCCGTAAATAAACATTAAACACTCTTCAATTGTTATTCAGTTTGCTGTTTACTGTCACTCACGGTCATTTTTAGTGCATTTGGAAATTTCTTCCTGTGTTCCTCCACAATATGCAGCAGGTACTGTTTCTGGTCTTTGCTATTTGTGAAAATGCTGCTGTAGTCCTGCATCAGCGACTCTCCTCGCTTGGCTGAGTCATTTACTACCTTCAGGGCTTTAACAGTATTCATTGCTGATTGATAATCGAATGATCTGTCCCACTCGCTGGGATTGACAGACAGAAACAGTGTCTATATCCAGCATTTGGAAAAAATGACGAGATGAGCTGGTCACAAAGTTAGCCACCTTCTTTTCATGAATACATTGGGTCACCATAAGATTGATTCTCTTTGCAGGGTTATCTGTGCCATCCTTATTTAACACACTGATCATGTCTCTCTTCACTGGATACATCAGAGTCAAAGAAAGATAGTGACACCAACAATTTGTTCAGATACCACAAATGTCTGGAAAAGGCTTTAATAGCTGCACTTGACATGACTTTGTCATTATAAGTCACCAGTTGTTTCAAGAAAAAAGGGTCGCTGGCTGGGGCAGCAGCTGCAAGTGGGGCCACAAACCATGATCTGACGTACAGGCTGACAGCAAAGCTGTGAATCTCTTTATGGCGGCTTGCTCACATTTTGTCATTTTAAATTGAGAACAAAAAAGGCATATTTTTATTGCGTAAATGATGCGAGCCATCCATCTAGCCCGGTAGAGAGTCGCGTGGTTGGCTGTCAGTTAGCTGCTGCTCACGGAAGTTGATAATATTTCGCCATTCCGTGACCTCTTCTTCGATGACTTCAAAATTCTTCTGGTTGATAAATTGCCAATGCTGTTGGAAGCGTTTAAAAAGCAGGATGTCAGGACCAGTAGAGTGGATGTCACATGCGGCAAAGAGCTTTTGGGCCACAATCTCCATAATGTGGTGGCGACATGCGAGATTCAGCAGGTCTCTTCCCAAATTGAATTCAATAAGTTTTCAAGCCCCTGCCCTGTGACCGGTGTTACTAATCGTTGTGTGGAATGACATTAGTTGGATGCAATCCTTGATCCCTCATTCTTTTAGGCAATCCACCACAGCTTTACCAGTTTCCTTGCCTGTTCCGGAATGAAGTTTTGGAATGCCAAGAAGTTTTGACACTCCTGCCCCAGAAACAAGAACTGGCAGTCGGTCCACTTTACCTGTCCCTGTGAGCTCCGGAAGGATTTTCCCATCCCAGTGGACTGTGAGGGGAACTTGGGCATTGAAGGTTTCCTTCAGAAAGTCTGCAATTTTGTTCCTTGCATCAAGTCTTGATCTATGTATGGTGCTATGGTTGATCGAAAATTCTTCTACATTATGTCCCAGAGTGGCAGCAGTTTCTGAGAGCATGTAGACTGCATTTCGGTCGCTCACCTTAGTATGATCAAGTGCTGAGGCAAGCGTTGGTGAAACAATGTTCTTCCTCGCTCGTTTCATTTTCTTTTGGAGAACCTGCTGTTGCTGTGGTTGCTTTGTTTGCGATCTTCCTCTTCAGCGCTGCTGCTACTCGATGAGGCTAGTTTAACCTTTGCAAATAACTGATCTCTTTCTTCCGCGTGTTTTTTTTCAGTCGCTCGAAATTGTCTTCCTTCTCTCTCTCTCTCTTTCTTTCTTTCGGGCTTCCTGCATTGCTAACTTTTTGTCTTCCCTGCAAATGTATCCTTTCCTTCCCTTCTCTCTTTGGGCCAATAGAAATTCTTTGTCTTCAAAAACGGTAATCATGTCAAGGGCGTTGGCATGGGTGATATCGAAAAGATTGGCCAATTCCTCGGTGAAGAGTTTGTCCTTATCTATCTGCGGTTCAGATCGCTGAGAACTTCCTTTCTGGTTGTACTCCTTCTGAACCTTTGGGATGATGTTGTAGTCAGCCATGGCAGGTATTCGGGCTTTTCTTCAGATTGACAGAAGCTCTTGCGTGATAATGCTTGAAGCATTTGTGGCCGCCGGCCGGCAGATGGCGCTTGGATCTGTTCACCTACGTCACCTGCAAGATACGTGTAAAATGTAAACAGCTCTCGCGCTCAGCAGCATAGAGAAGAGACTTGCACTTTGTGATGTTCAGTTCACGATCTGTTAGCTATTCGAAGAAGTTCGCTACTGTAGACGCAGTGATGTGAGATGTATATATCAATTTTGATTCTTATTATTAAAGAGATAAGGAATATATATTTGGGACTCATTCTAAATTCATTTAATTACCCCAAACATTCTTAACTATGTTCTTTTCCGTTTTTATAAGGAAGAACAAAGGACGCAGAACCTCTCCTTTCGACGGGAGCTTCTTATCTGGAATAATATCAATTGGTGGCCCGACCAGCCAGACTTCAGAGTTTTAACTAAAGCGCATGAAGCTGAAGCCATGTTCATTGTTCACACTTGTTTTGTTGTTGTTATGTTACACTAACTTACTGCTGACTGGAGACCAGCGCGTTCAATTGCTGCAGAGCACGAAATCACATAAGGGGAATTCCTGTACTATGTTCCAACGGTGCATGCACGAATCTACAGAGGAGTAGGTCACGCATGAAAAGTTATGAAGTAGGAAAGATGGATGTTTCCTGTGGACTTCTTTTTCATCTTCCGTGTGCGCTTAAATATCGCAAGCGTTGTCGTATCCTTAAATTCCTTATGTTAACTGCCGATACAACCTACTTACAAAGTTTGGATTCGGTGTGACACGCCATAAAAATCTTTAACCATCCCCAAAATTTCTATGTAACATTTTTTTCACAGACACAACAATAATAGAGGGTAAGACTATGAAATTAAAAAAAAAAAAACTTTTACTGTGTAAATAAGAACCACCCTAGTAACTTAGTGTGTTCTACACTACCTTCTTCTTAATTTGCTTATACTGTCCGAACCGTTGACACTACAGCAAAACAAATGTCATATTCATAATCAGCATGCCCAAATGAACTAAAATGAATTAAAAAATCAACACAAGCAGAGAGTTCATTAAAATTTGTTACCCAGTGTTATTATAGACTCGTGTGGTGGAGAAATGCAAGGCGTTTACAAACAGGTGTTCAAATGTCTATGTGTTCATCGTTCTTCTTCTTTAGGGGCATGAGGGTTTTTTGTTAGAATCTGAAAGGAATGCGTTCTAAGAATTCCATTCGGGGGTAGGCGTGGGGGTATTTCCTGACCAAGCGAATCTTTCTTGGAGCATGAATAGAGAGAGCATGACTTCACTTGGACTGCTCGGAACCAGTTCCACTCAGAGTCGTCTCTGGTTTCACTCACTTCCTGTGAATAGGAGACCATGTGACCAGGGCAGCGTAAGTTTTCCTTCCCTCTTTGTTCGTGGAAATAATTTCAGTTTGCAAAGTTCATGGGCACAGTAAGACATTCCTGGATGTTCTTGCGTGTTGTGTGCGTGTAGTCAGTGGCCACCCAAAGTGATTGTAATGTTAAAACACAACAATGGCAGGAATAAAATGAAAGTTAAATGAGCTTCCAATTGAACAAAAAGTAAAAATCTTGAAATTTTTGGACGAAAACACAATAATGAAGAAAAGCGAAATTGCTACAAAGTTTGGAATATCTTTGAGTACACTTTCAATAGTCATAAAAACAGAGAAACTATCAAAAGAAACTATGATAAAAACAAGAAAAAAGTGAAGAAAATTCAAAAATCAGCATACTCCAAAGCGGAAGAGTGTGTGCGGAAGTGGTTTGTGAAATGCCGAGATCAAGGAGTTCCTGTCAGCGGATCACTGTTGCAGCAGAAAGCTGAGGACTTTGATAAGAGCTTGGCTACAGTGAATTCAAAGCCAGCAACGGGTGGCTGGAAAACTTCAAAAATAGGCAGAATATTGTCTTTAGGAAGCTTTGTGGTGAAAGTGCGTCGGTTAACCAAAGTGTTTGTAAAGAGTGGTTCAAAGAGCTTCCTTCTCTTTTACAAAGATACAAGCTAGATGATGTGTTTAATGCCAACAAAACAGGGTTATTTTCCCAGTGTTCACCAGATAAAACAGATACATTCAAGGGAGAAGGGTACTGTGGTGGTAAACAAAGCAAACTACATGTGACTATACTCTTAGCAGCAAATCAAAGTAACAGTGAAAAACTTCTGCTGTTAATGATAGGGCAAGCAAAAAAAAACAAAAAAAAAAAAAACAGGTGGTCTGCTAAGGTTAAATGATTTTCCATGATGTACAAGGCAAACAGGAGACCCTTGACGACAAGTGAAATTTTTGGTGATTGGCTGAAGGGAGTTAAGAAAGCTATGACTGAAAAAAAAAGAAAGATTCTCCTTTTTATTGATGACTGTAATGCCCACTCCAATCTTCCAAGTCTAAAAAATATCACTATGAAATTTTTGCCTCCAAACACAACATCGAAGTTACAACCTCTCAATCAAGGTATCATCCATAGTTTCAAAGTCAGATACAGGCAGCAGCTGGTTAGGAAACTTGTGGACATTATTGGTGAAGGTAAAGCCCTCCCCACCATCAATGTCTTGAATACAATGTAAATGGCTGACTTTGCTTGGGGAAATGCTACTAAGGAAAAAATAAAAAATTGTTTCATCAAAGGAGGATTCAGAAAAAGAAGCAATAACGAGTAACAAAAGCAGACTGCCAATTTAAATGTAGTCAAACTCAAGATGGAGATAGCGTAAATTCGGAACAGTGGATGGTTATCAAACAGAACCTAAATCTTGCCGTTTCATTCAATGATTTCTTGGAAGTTGACACTTCCCTTCAAACATGTGGTACTTTAATGGATGTTGAGATTGTAGCGGATGTAAAAGCAACATTAGATGAAGAAGATGGTGAAGTGGAACAGCAGGGAGAGTGCCAAAAAATGACTGTGAAGGAAGCAGAAAAAGCTGTTAATACATTGCATACTTTTCTGGAATCCCCGGAAAATATAGGTCCCGAATCATTTGCCTCAATTGCTGCCTTATTTTTGTTAAGGTATATTGTATACGTACATATTTGTAAACTATAATGTGTAATGTATTATTGATCTGAAAAGCTTTATTTAAAATAGAACCTTGACATCTTGAAAACTCTTTTTTTCGAATTTTTTTTTTTGTTCCTGTGAGATTTGAGATATTGAGGTTACACTGTAAATATACACACACTGTGTGAAGAAATTATATAAATACACAGAAATATTTCTGCTGTTATGTTTTTTGATTATCTGCTATAGAACAATAGTTGAAATGTAAAAAAACATCTCGTACATAATTAATTTGTATTATAGAAGGATGTTAGGCGGTATAAAGTTTCATGATTTTTATTACATCAATAAACCTTAGTAAAAGTAAAGCTAATGAGCACATTTTGCTATACAGAAATATAAATACACATCAGATATTGCAAAGCAGAAAATAATATTTCCTGAATTAATAATTTATGGCACTTCCATTTGCCTTAATTGGCAAATAAATTCTGTTTGGCATTGCTGTTACCAAGCCTTATAACGTGCAAATGGTGATTTCGTCCCAACAGTGATATACTGCAACTTGCAATTCTCTTGATAAAGAATAATGCTTATTTTTTCCATATACAGGTCTGACAAGTAATGACCAGACATTTCCCATTGGGTTTAAGTCTGGGCTCTGAGACGGCCAGTCTATTACATCTATTTTTTCATTTGTAAACCACTGTTTTGTAGATTAGAAGCATTGCAGAGCGCATTATCTTGTTGGAAAATCCATCTATTTCCACCTAGTAGGAGACCAAATGGAATGAAATGTTTGTACATCATAGCCTGGTAACTCCTGGATGCCACACAGTGATCGATAATGGCAATGTTCGATTTTCCGCCATAGCCGAAGGCCGCCCACACACCATCACACCACCTTCGCTCATTTGTCTGCTAAACAATTCTTTGAATTTCTTCTGCAAATCATGCCAGTAACATTTATTTCCATAGGGGTTATCTAAATCATACATTTTCTCATCTGAGAACACAACACTTTTCCGTTTTTCAGACCATGCCAGTACGTTTTGACTAGAACTATGTCTTTCTCCGTGCTGGGTAAAGGGGCAACATCAGGAGCACGGATAAAATTAAAACATGTCGCACTCTGAATGCTTACATCTTTGAAACTAATAATCATAGAGTAATACAAAAACAATTTTATGGGTCACAGAAATGGTGCTGATTTTATCACAAGCAAACCAAGTACTGATTTTGAAATTTAATTTTGCAATTCATATTAACAGTTTATATTCCGACTTATACATCGATTGGAAAATGCTACTATTCATTTTTACGTGCATTATTTCAAAAGTTCAACTTTTTAGTTGAACTACGGGAGGCACATAAAGACAAAGGAGATGTTAAAATTGCGTTGGAAAACTTGAAAAACGGAAAAATGATCCTACTCAAGAAACGTGCGGACTTTTTGAAGTTAGTCAAAAAAAAAAAAAAAAAGCCTACACCCAAGAACCTGATGAGAACAACAGTGCAAAGATTTGAATATCGACCAACTACAACCGAGAGGTATGTGAAAGATTTTTCCTTGAATCGCATTCGATTACCGCAACATATATTTGCAGCGAATATTAATAACTTCCAACTGAGAAATTGCTTTCCACTTAAAGGAAATATAACATGTAAAAAGTTACAGCAGTTAAAGCAGTTAAAGCCACCATTAAATGGTTCTACCTGAAAAAATAACGTATGGAAAACATGTTTTTTTAAATCTCGATGCATCGAGACATACGTGCGTAATAATTTTAATGATACAGAAATTTCAAAAATAAGCATCATACTATAAATATTACAAACAATGAACATATAAAATATCAAAAAGATATGCTATCAAAAATACATAAGTACTTTGCTTTCCCTGTTATTTTTTCAGTCTTCATTTGAGAAATACAGTTTTGCTGAGGTCCACTTCTCCTTAGGAAATCTTACACTCATTGTCCAGCGTGAGGCATCAGGTTTTTCACCTTAGGGATTTAAGGAAGTTATGAAAAGTACTACATGACATAACAGTGAAATAATACATCAACAATGCAAATAAAATTGCTGCAATTAGAAAATTCTTAAAGGTAACTTTAAAATTGTTGGTTAACATGAAAATCACAATCCCCAATAAATACAAATGCTCTGCTTTCCATTCACATATCCCTATGGCCTTTACACATTCATCTAACAGGCTAGCATTAAACGGAAAAATTGAATTGAATTAAGAACCTTGCTGAAAAATTTGGCCAGAGTCCCAAAATAATAGATAATGTAATTAATATCTGTTATTTATCAGAAGAAGAATTTCACAAATTACAAACTTTTTTTGTTTCCTTTGTGGCAGTGGGTGATTCCTACAGTTTGCATGCTGATTCACAATCTGCTTTTAATTTTTTCATATAACAATCTTTTTGAGAAAACGGTTTATAAATAAGTAGCATATAAATACAGCAGTTAAGCAAGACTTTTTAGCAAAACTTACGTTATCTAGAATGTGTTTTCAGGCTAAGTGTGGTAAGAAGAAAGGCAGATCTCATTGAACTGAAAAGTGTGCATCTCTTCTACTATCATGGAACAGATACTGGCAGAGGTAGTGGTGTTGGATTCACAATAAACAAGAAACTGAAGGATAAAGCTATAGAAGTTGAAACTTTCTCAGACGAAGCTACGGGACTTGTTGTCCAACTCTCAAAAAGATACCAGATTGAGATCATTCAAGCTTACACACACACCACATGTTATCATCCTGAGGAAGACATTGAAGAAATTTATGATGAAATTTTGCATCTAGGTAAATAACAAGGGCAAACCACACTTGAAGATCATAATGAGTGATTTCAATGTAAAAATAGGGCAACAACAGCAGAATGAGATTTCAGTAGGTGAATTCGGTCAGGGCAACAGAAACCAGCATGGAAATACTCTCATTGAGTTTGCAAAAGCAGAAAGGTTTTTCATCACAAATTCCTTTTTCAAGAAAAAGCCACAAAAATTTGGACATGGAGGCACCCTGATGGGATGACAAGTGAAATTGATTTACGAGTAACAAGTATTATGTGTAACAAGAAATTTGCAATCAAAGACTGCAGTGTGTTGAACAGGCTTAACACAGGTCGTGACCATAGAATGGTGAGATGTAAGAGGCACCTCAACACTAAATTCGAACATGGCAAGCTCAAAATCAAACAAAATGTATTAGCACGACAAACCTTAAAACGCATTATAATACATTCAAATTGAAACTGAGGAATCATCATATACACTGACGGAAAAAAAAATCCTAACACCAAGAAGGGGTTGTGTTAGATAAAGGACAGTTGGAGGCGGTGAGAGTACATCTGTGAGATGACGTCTATGCACATTTCGCGCTCGTCGCGTACGTGTGGCGCTAGTAGCGCCTCGGAACATGCAAAGCAGGTTTGCTGTAAATACGCGCTGTAACGTTTGTGAGGGTTAGTTATCGTCGAGATTCGACGTAGGGTGTTGATGTTAGTCAAGAATGCCTTTAAGAAGACGAAGAAGCCATTACCAACAGCTCACGGAGTTTGAACGAGGTTGTGTAATAGGACTACGAGAAGGTGGATTTTCTTTCCGCAATATTGCAGAACGACTTGGCAGGAATGTAGCCACTGTGCATGATTGTTGGCAGCGGTGGTCAAGGGAAGGTACTGCCTCAAGAAGACCGGGTTCTGGCCGGCCACATGGCACTACTGAGAGGGAAGACCGCCGTGTACGGCGTATGGCCGTGGCGCATCGTACCGCGTCTGCGGCAGCAATTTGAGCTACAGTTGCCACCACAGTGACACAACGAACTGTTACAAATCGGTTACTTGAAGGACAGCTCCGAGCCAGACGCCCTGTAGCGTGCATTCCACTTACTCCAAACCACTGCCATTTGCGACGTCAGTGGTGTCAAGCTAGAGCTCATTGGAGGACGGAGTGGAGATCTGTTGTGTTTTCTGATGAAAGCCAGTTCTGCCTGGGTGCCAGTGATGGCCGTATGTTGGTTAGGAGGCCAGGTGAGCACCTGCAACCAACCTGTCTGCGGCCGAGACACACTGGACCTACATCTGGAGTTATGGTCTGGGGAGCAATTTCCTATGACAGCAGGAGCACTCTCGTGGTTATCCCACACACCCTGATGGCACAGTTGTACGTCGGTCTGGTGATTCAACCTGTTGTGCTGCCATTCATGAACAGCATTCCAGGGGGTGTTTTCCAACAGGATAATGCTCGCCCGCATACCGCTGTTGTAACCCAACATGCTCTACAGAGTGTGGACATGTTGCCGTGGCCTGCTAAATCACCAGATCTTTCACCAATCGAGCACGCATGGGACATCATTGGACGACAACTCCAGCGTCACCCCCAACCAGCATTAACCGTCCCTGTATTGACCGACCAAGTGCAACAGGCATAGAACTCCATCCCACAAACTGACATCCAGCACCCGTACGACACAATGCATGAACGTTTGCGTGCTTGCATTCAACATTCTGGCGGTTACAACGGTTATTAATGTACCAGCATTTCACATTTAAAATGGCTCTTCTCGCGCTTACAATAAGCTGTGATCTTGAAACCTTAATCGATTAAATATGTTACCTATACAAATGTATTGCTGCCATTTCATTCCTCTACAACTATTTTTTCTTGGTGTTGGGATTTTTTTCCGTCAGTGTATATATGTATACAAATGTAATTGTTGGCACATAAATGTGCTGTATTTTAATTGTTTCCATGTAGCAACTTCTTCAGAAAATTGCTACATGGAACTTCTGAAGAAGGTATCACATGAAAACAGTGAAAATACGGCACATGTGTGCCAACAATTATATCTGAGGAACCAGTTCTCTCCTCTAAAAGGTCTATCAAAAGAAGAAGAGGGCATCTCTGAAGTTAAAAGAAAACTAACCAAGACTCTTATGGAAACAGTAACAAAAATAGGTGGTACTAAGAACAAGTTGAATATGAAGAAAATATCAGAACAAAAACGCTGATACAGAAGAAAAGGGAGTTGAGGATAAATAAAAAAATATAACTTCAAAAGTGGGAAATGTATCACCGGAAAAGACAAAGAAATTCAATTATGAATTTGTGGGAAAAGCAACTGAAAACAACCAAAGCACAAGGAAAGCAAAGGGACATCTCAATAATGGAAGAAAACAGATTATGGCACTGAAAACAGAAGATTGTACTGTAACAAGAAATAAGAGGCAAAACTTTGACAAGAGTGAAATGTTTCTATACAAAACTATATGAAACAGACGATACATCTATTCCAGGCATTAAGAGAGATACCAGTACCAAAGTTCCTCCAGTCCTTTCAGCATACAGTAAGTTGCACATGCAATTAAGAACATGGAGCAGAGAAGAGCTTCAGTGGAAGATGGAATTACCATGGATATTATACAAGAAGCTAGTGGAAAAACAGAAACTACACTTGCCCAAGTTTCCACTAGATGTCTTAATGAAGGGAAGATTCTTGATGATTGGAATAATGCAACAACAATCCTGCTACATAATAAACGTGACATTGAGGATCTCAGGAACCACAGGCGCATCAACCTCCTATCAGTGGTTTATAAAATTTTCGCTAAGGTTCTTTCACATTGCTTGAAGGTAACATTGGACATGGCTCAACCGAGAGAACAAACTGGATTCAGGATTGACTACAGCACCATAGATCATATCCACATACTGAGAGAACTAATTGAAAGAGCGAGAGAATATGAATGCCCATTATGCATGGCTTTTATTGATTATGAAAAAGCCTTTGATTCTGTGAAGCCATCAGCAGTTACGATGGCTTTGAAATCTTGCAGTATTGAAGATGCTTACTGTGACATGTTTTAGCGAGCCTGTGGTTCCCAGGCCCATTTGGTTCATTTCGTTCTTTACAAAATACGGCCTTAGGGAAAATACCTTCAGGAATTCATTTGCTAAGAAATCCGAGTATTTATTCAAGATATATATATATATATACAACTGTACATTATTTACATACTTTATGGGTTATATCCCATACAACGAAAAAAATATTATGCTGTATCACCGTGACAACTCCTTCTCCTTGCGCTTCGAATCTCCAATGTCCTCCTCGTCTCCCTTCCTCCGCGAACCCCCAACATTTTTGGGTGTTGCATTGTTGACACCTGGTAACGAATGCTCTTTAAGTTCTGCCTCCAACCATGTAAGAAGGCGTACCGAATATCACCATGTACTTGACAACCAACGACTATCTTACGAGTTCGAGCAAAATGGCGTCGTTGAGGACCAATGTCCCCAAAACTTTCAGCAGTGAGTTTGCAAGGATAAATTGTCTGTTCTCGTACAAGATATCTTACACGGCTGTCACTTGAACACATACATATACACACGAAAAAGACATCAAAATCATATTTAAGAATTTAAAGGGGCCTCTCGTTCGCAGAGATCCTCACACCGCCCTTCCGGTTTAACATTACTCGACCAAGGTTGTTAATGGAAACCACTTAAACCTAAAGGGTGTTACTTTAGTCCCAGTACAATTTTAGAACTAAGAGCCAAAGCAATTTAAAATATTCAATGCACCTTACTGTGCTGTGTGTATTTCTGTTTATGTCCCATCATCTAACTTCTTCATTTTTAAAACATAGTTATACGCAAATAGCATTAAATTCCACTCAGACAACATTTTCAATTCACTTGGGTAGGAGTTAATCCTTTCAAGAATCTGACATTACCAATAATAATTCTTTTTCCCGTTCTCCATTCATTGAGCCATTACTCTTAGCATTAGATGTGGTAACTTTACTTTACCAACGTAACATACATATAGCATCAAACATTGCATCTATCAAATATAACATTGTCACGGAAATAATAATACACAAAGAAATATGATTATCTCTTGGTTTACTTTTATCACTTACATTAATTGCACACAATACTAATTCACACTGAACGTTTACTGAAATGTCATTTACAATGGATCATTCTCTATTTTCTTTTTTTCCAGTAACCTCTACACATTTTCATGTCCGAGTCTAGAGAGAGCATCCGCATCAAGATTAGCCCTCCCAGACTTATGACGAACTGTTACATTGAAACGAGCTATTGCCAATGCCCATCTTTGCAATCTTGCATTTTTAGGAATGCCTTCTGTCAAGTATTTTAAAGGATTGTGATCACTATAGAGAGTAATCTGACCTTCATAGGTCCACATCTCAAATTTCTTTAGAGCATAAATAGCTGCGTAAGCTTATCTCTCTATGGTGCTCTACTTACTCTGTGCTTCTGTTAACTTTCGAATGATGAAAGTTATTGGGCGAACATTTCCCTTGTCATTCCTTTGTCCGAGGCAAGATGCTATTCCTACTGAAGACGCATCACAGCTTATCTCGAATGGCTTACTCAAATCAGGAGTACTCAAATATGCAACCTTACATAAAGCGTCTTTCAATTCTATAAAGCACTTGTCAGCTTCAACTGACCATGGAATATTATTTGCCACAGATTTCTTTGTTAAATCTGTAAGTGGTTTAGCCAATATAGAATAATTTGGAATATATTCCCTGCAATAGTTAAACAATCCTAAAGCGGATCTCAAATCTCTTTTCGTCTTTGGTCGCTGCAAATTTTTAATCACTGATATCTTATCAGGATCAAGTCCATGTTTACCTGAGCCGACCACATGACCAAGGTACTTAACTTCTAATTTTGCAAAAGAACACTTCCTTAAATTTCCTACAAAATTTAGCTGTCGCAAAGTATTGAGTACTGCAGCTATATGATCCAAGTGCTGTTTCCATGTTTCCGAGAAAATTATTATGTCATCTATATAACTCTCGGCATATTCTTGGTGAGGTCTAAGGGCAATATTAATAGCTTTCTGGACTGTTTCTGCTGCTCCTGCTAATCCATAAGGCATGACAGTAAACTGATACTGGCCTTTCGGTGATACAAAGGAAGTTAACTCCTTACTCTCTTTTTCCATGGGAATTTCCCAGTAACCTTTCAAAATATCTAAGGTTGTCAGATATCCAGCAGCTCCAGCTTTATAGTGCAATTCGGTTGCATTCTGCATTGGAAATGGAACTATTTTACTCTCGGCGTTCAGCCCTCTGAAATCCACACATATCCGAATCGATGAATCTGCCTTAGACACACAAACCACTTGCGCACTTGAAGGTTCAATTAGTCTTCTTTTTAACAAATCCTCTATTTGTTTTTCTACTTCGGATTTCAAAGCTTCTGGCACTTTATAGATTTTTAGCTGCTTCCTTTCTATTCCTGGCTTTAGTCGAATTACATGACTTTCAACCTTAGCACGTTTTATCTCTCCGTCAAACACTTCATGATATTTTAAAAGTATCTGCATCAGTTCCTCTCGTTGTGATGCATCTAAATGTATCCACTTGTCCTTAACAGAAATCAAAGTTTCCTTTGCCATTGGCCTTTCTCCTACAGGAACCAGTCATATTTCGCCAAACTCCTCATCATTTTCGTAAATAATTCCAACTGCATTTATTGGTTGAATATACTTCCTCAGTTTGTTTTGATGGAGATGCCTTTTACTTCCATCTGGTAGTTTCACTAAGTATGAATGCTGGGATTTTCTATCTACAATTTCTCTGGGTCCCATCCATCTTGAACATAATTTGTTTGTAGAATCAGGGATCAGCACTATCACCTCATCCCTTACTTCAAAATTTCTCTCTGTAGATCACAAATTGTGATAGTATGCATACTTCTTCTGTTGTTCCTCCGCTTGGTCTTCAGCATATTTCTCTGCATTGTTTAAATTTTCCTTCAGTCGCTCTAGGTATTCACTCATCGACTTTCCTACTCCTTATGGTAAAATTAAGCCATCCTCCCAGCAGGATTTTAAAATTGCCAGAGGCCCGGTTGGCATGCGTCCGTACATGAGCATGAACGGTGATACTCCTGTCGTGCTATGTGGTACCTCGCGATACGCCCATAAAAGAAAGGGCAACTGACGATGCCAAGCACGGCCTTGGGTTCGAATCGCATGATGCAGCATGTGTTTCATCACTTGATTAAATCATTCTGCTAACCCATTAGCCTGGGTATAGCCTGGCGTTATAAATCTTGGAGGTGCTTCTAAATGTTTCAAAAATTCCTGGGTTAATTGTGACTTGAAATTAGTACCATTATCCATCATAATTGCACTTGGTACTCCAGTACGCATGAACACTTCTAAAAATGCTTCACAAGTAGCTTTTGCCGATAATGATTTAAAGGTACCGCTTCTGGCCACCTACTATGCTGGTCCATCAAATATAACAAATACTTATGTCCTTGTGAAGACATGGGCTCTATAGGTCCGACAATATCCACATTTACGCATTGAAATGGCAACTCTGGCCTACCTATAGGCTTGATCGGTGCTCTATCACATACCCTTACACGTCTGCGTAATTGACAATCCTCACAAGCTTCACAAAAATTTTTCACCTCTTTGGTTAATCCATCCCACCAAAACGACATCTTTATTCTATTCGCCGTCTTTTTTGCTGTTAAATGACCCCCAAGGTAACGTTTGGTGAGCCAATTTCATTATTTCTAACCTTCGGGACTCAGGAATACCTAACTGGTTAAATTTCTGCCCATTTAAATTTCCCGTATGATACAACATTCCTGACTCAATCCAGTAGTTATTTTTATTCCAGTGTGCATCAGTAAAATTCCCTTTCAAAGTCTCGCACTGTGTTTGCTGCCTCTTAAACTTCTGGTTCGGAGATTCCGAGTGTAAATTTTCACAGTCCTCAGTTAATGAATCTTCACTTCGTTTGGGATTGTCATCATCCATGGCCTTCATTTTCTTCCCTCTCTGGTCACTCCCTTGCTGTGCTCTGCTTGGGGATGCACTAGTTTCTTCCCCCTTCGAGTGGTAGAAGGGTCCTCCTTGCTCCTCGATGCTGGTAGAATGGAACCTTTCTCCCCTCCGGCGCCTAACACATTTGCCTGCCTCACTAATGTGTTAGGGTCTTCAAACACTCCTACGTACATCTTTCTCTGTTCCCATAGAGTCTTATATACGTGTGGTGTAATTAAAGCTTCTTCGTTTAAACCATCCACCACTGCAGCATAAACTTGAACATGAGGTTGAATATCCTTCAGTGACGTTGACAAGCTCAATGGAACTGATACCAGCTTTGCTTCCACTGTTGATCCAATAGCCGGACGTACAAATATTTTCTCTCCGGTCTCCAAATATCTATCCGGGACAAACTCTCTCCTTAAAACACAAATTTCTGCTCCTGAATCAATAACTCCTCTAAAGCAATTTCCTTCTATGCTTTAATTTACTTTAGGTAATTCTGACTCTGTTTTATCTGATGAATTCCTTCCGATATCCATTCAGGCTTTGCCGGTATATTCAATTTTGCACACACTTCATTCAATCCTTTTTCTTCCTTATTTTCACTTATCCTTTTATCTTGGGATCTCGGTCGGTCAGTAACTTCGGAACCTGGATCCTAAACAAACGGTGGTTTGTTTACATGACCCATTAATCCTTATCGAAAGCACTGAACTTTCTCCGTACTATTCAAAGCTCTCGTTTCCCATCTTTTATTTAAATTCCTGTTATCAAAGGATGCATGTGTCTGCACTCGACCTCCGCTTGCATTTCCTACCATCTCATTCCTTTGAAAATCATTTCTATTTCTGTTATAATCAGACTTCCCAAATCTTCCAATTACTTGCACTTTCGTACTCGGCTTATTCCAGTTATCAAATTTCTGAGCTCCTCCCTTTGGCATAGCAGCAACAAAATTATCAATTTCACTAGCTAACTCGGTCATTTTTAACCATTTCTCGGTCTTCTTTAGCAACACAAAGCATCCTTTACTTGGTCTGCTTAGCTTGGCAAAGCATCCTTTACTTGGTCTGCTACTAATAAATCTTTCAATTCTACCAAGGTCGTTATTTCCCTTGATTCCAAGTAAAATTGTAGTGCAGCTTTGACTTTCATTATATGCTGTGTATAAGACTCTTCTGGCTTCTTTACACATTTTTCTAAATTTCTTTAATGTTGTAGAGGAGTGATTTTAAATTTCTTTAACAAGGTTTCTTTAATGCCAACATTATTTTCCAATTTTTCCTCTCCCAATGTTGCAGCTAAATGACGTCCATACCCCTGCAAATTTTGCAATATCACCTTCCCTTGATACTCATCGGGTACTTCATATAGCTTGGACATAGTTTCGGCATGGTAAAAGAAAAATGGCCACTCCTCTGCTCTAGAAGGAGGTTTCAACAAAACACCTTTCAACAAATTTACATATTTCAAAAATTCATTATTCTGTGATACCATGGATTCTGAATTACTTACCATATTCCCAATTCGCATGTTACCCGATTGCGATGCTGACTCTAACTCCTTTAACCTTACCTCATGATCCATATCCATTTGCTTTGATCTTAATTCCAGTTCCTGTTTCTTTATAGCCATTTCAGCTTCCTTTTGAGACTTTTCCCATAAAAACTTTTCCCTCCCCAATTCCATTTTTAGCAACCTAGCTCTTGCTACCGTCGTTTCAGCACCACCTGACCAAATCTCTTCCTCACTTCCACTTTCACGACTAGATACCTCATCCTGTATCTCTGAATCTGTTGCTCTCCTAGTCTTCGGAGGCATGATTACAATATTTACTGTTATACACTCTGTTAACAGGTAACTAAATAAAATTATCGATCACCAGTATCAGCAAATGAGCATAAAATCACTTTGGTTTACACATTACACTTATCGTAACATTTATCAGTTGCATCAAACAACCTTAAATAACATAATATGCAATTACGTGCATTACTTCAATACCTTTTTCTTTACACCATTTTTCTTTAGATCATTTCTCTTTACAACCTTTTCATTTATACCTTTCTGTTTATACCATTTTGTTTATACCATTTTCTTTGCACAATTTTCATTGATACCAGTTTCCAAAGAATTTTATTCTTTATATAAACTTTCCCTTTACATTTAAACTAGAAGAATTCAAGCTGAATCTATTCTTCTTTTTCACAAATCCAAAATGTTTCATTTCTTGACTACACTTCATTTACATTAATACCACCACATAACTTCATTTACTACCACATAAACCATATAACATCTTAAAGAACACTGATACTGATTTAAATAAAATTAATTCATCCAAAATACTGGTATATCCAGGCTACACTTATTTTTCCTTTTCACAAATACCACATAAAAAATTTTCATCTCTTGCTTACGCTTCACTTAAATTAATACCACAAAATAAATCGATATACTGCCACAAAGAACATATAAACATATTAAGGAACACTGATGCGTATACAAGAAAAATAATTCATTCGAAACACTTGTTTACTCATTCTAAATTTTTACTCCTAACCACTAAGCAATATCCTACAATCTCACTACTTTTTCCTACTCCTAACAATGTGTGTTCCCCCTTGTATGTTCTTTTTTTCTTTTTTTCTTTTCTAAATGGCTCTATTTAAATAGGGACTAAACGCAACTTACCCCATTATCCAACGTAGGCATTTCCACGGTCATCACACAATCCAGTTCTTGTCACATCAAATAAACGGAATCACAGTCTCTTTCTCCCACTTTATATTTAGTCTAGCAACAGGGTGACACCTCATCCATAAATAATTGGTTCCTTACATGCGTCCATCAGTTCCTTCTTTCGGTCCATGCATGGATTTGAGCTTTCCTTTATAGCCTAACTCTGGCGGTAACTGTTGGTACATCTAAAATCCGTCAGTTTTTTTTTTCCAGTGACCGTGCCAATTCCTCTAATTCCAGTATGAAGAAAAGTTGTTCCGATATATTAAATTTTTTTATTCCGGGCGATGGGCGAATACCGTTCCTATTCATCCTTTGTTCGGGAGGGATCCTGTCGACTGTGCTAGTGTGACATGTTTTAGTAAGCCTGTGATTCCCAGGCCCGTTTGGTTCATTTCATCCTTTACAAAGTACGGCCTTAGGGAAAATACCTTCAGGAATCCATTTGCTAAGAAATCCAAGTATTTATTCAAGATATATATATATACAACTGCACATTATTTACATACTTTATGGGTTATATCCCATACAACGAAAAAAACATTATGCTGTATCACCGTGACATCTCCTTCTCCTTGCGCTTCGAATCTCTAATGTCCTCCTCGTCTCTCTTCCTCCGCGAACCCCCAACGTTTTTGGGGGTTGCACTGTTGACACCTGGTAATGAATGTTCTTTAAGTTCCGCCTCCAACCATGTAAGAAGGCATACCGAATATCACCATGTACTTGACAACCAACGCCTATCTTACGAGTTTGAGCAAAATGGCGTCGTTGAGGACCAATGCCCCCATAATGTCCAGCAGGGAGTTTGCAAGGATAAATTGTCCGTTCTCGTACAAGATATCTTACACGGCTGTCACTTGAACACATACATATACACACGAAAAAGACACCAAAATCATATTTAAGTATTTAAAGGGACCTCTCGTTCGCAGAGATCCTCACACTTATAGTGCGTTCAATATAACTTGACAGTTGGGAAGGATTCACTTTACCAGTTTTAGGGGAGCTTCGTATCGTAAGCAGCGTGTTTACAACTAATCGCCTCCAAGGATTCACTTTACCAGTTTTAGGGGAGCTTCGTATCGTAAGCAGCGTGTTTACAACTAATCGCCTCCAACCTCTTGGAGCAGGGCAATAAACAATGATGATACGGGGTGGATGGAGGGAGTGTTGGCGGTCCCTCCTAATGTTAATTCCCTGTGATGTTTAGAGCTTCTCCTTCAATGGTCTTTGTGGGAGGGAAAAGAATAAGGCATTCTTGAACATCACCAAACAACTCTTTCCGACTTCTGTTACTGATTTCTCAAGCTAGCTTTGTAGCAAGCAAGAGATCTTTACTCACGGTTTTTTTCTTTTGTTGTTTATTTAATCTTTTTTTTTTTTGTGATACTGTTAATATTATTGATCAAAACTATGGCACTCAGCATACTGAAAGCTGGAAAAGTACTGAAAAGCCAAGCTAGGGAAATTATTGGGAATGTAATAATGTTCATGGACAAAGAAAAATGAAATGAAGTTCCGAAAGTGGATGTGAAAAAATCCAATGAACGCATTTCAGAGGCTACAGGAGTTTCACTGAGAACTGTTTACAGAATTCGGAAACAGACTGCTACAAGCGAGGTTTTGCCAACTCCTGGTAAAAGACGAAACAAGAAAGCGCCGAAGCGCGAAATAGATGATTTTGACAAATGTGTTGTGCGCAGAACAGTACATGACATGTATGAAAAAAAGGAAATCCCTACTCTTCAGTCTTTACTAATCAAATTACGCGATAGTATTGATTTTGACGGAGGTAAGACTACATTGAGTAAAATACTAGATGATTTGGGTTTCAAATATAAGCGATGGAATGGTCGAAAGTTTTTAATAGAGAAACCCGACATTGTAGCAAAACGTAGGCATTTCTTAAAGGAGTTAAAGCGTAATGAAAATCTACCCGTTCCAAAAGCTGTTGTTTATCAAGATGAGACATGGCTTCTAACGTCTCATGTTTGTCCTAAAGGATGGCAAGACACAAGCTGAGAAAAGCCAACTGGACTCCAAGTTCCTTCATCAAAAGGAAGCAGATTTATAATTTGCCATGCCGGAACAAAGGATGGTTTTATACAAGGGGCTTCACTTTTATTTCGTTCGAAGACAAAAAGTGGTGATTACCATGATGAAATGAATTCCGAAAACTTTAGAAAATGGTTTGAAAGCCAGCTGCTTCCAAATTTACCACCAAATTCAATAATCGTCATGGACAATGCACCATATCGCTGCATGCTTGCTGAAAAAATACCCACGACGAACTGGAAGAAGGCTGAAATACAAGCATGGCTTCAGCGACATAACATTGATTTTGCACTTGATATGCTTAAAGCGGAATTACTACAAATTGTCCGTCGCACCAGACCACAGAAAAAATTTATCATTGATGAAATAGCAGCAGATCATGGACATCAAGTATAAGACTCCCACCTTATCACTGTGACTTGAACCCCATTGAGTTGATTTGGGCTGATGTCAAAAACTATGTGGGTCGGCATAATGCCTCTTTCACGAAAGAAAGCATAGAAACTTTATGGAGTAAAGCATTGCAAACCGTTACTCCGGAAAAATGGGAGGCCTGTGTGAATTATGTCCAAACTTTGGCACAAAAATACTGGATTTCTGATGGCATCATGGATGAAATAGAGGAAAATGAGATTGAACAATTTGTAATAAATATAGGAGAGGATACTGACAGCAGTGATGAAACTGAAGACATATTATCAACCAATGAAGATTTTGATATTGAGGGAATAATGCCTTTACCTGATTGAAATTGATTCTGCTTTGCTGTTGCTTCAAGGTAAGAGATACCAGGGTTCATACTCTTTTTTGAAAATGGAAATTAAGGACTTCTTAAGGACCTTCAGGCTATTTTTAAGGACCTTTAAATATTTTTTAAGGACTTCATAATCACTGCATGCAAATATACACAATATACAAAATGTGAGTTAACTATTACAACATAAGTCATTTTAACACAATAAATCAATTTTGTTGAAACTAATGAATATTCCATTGCACAAATATATGAATTACAATTAGTTCTACTAAAATAAACCTAAATACTCCAACAGAAAAACCAACTAACTTAAAATTTCCTCATATACATTACTTACTGGTAATGTTGGATCCATTATTTGTCCTGAAGCATATCTTTGCATCTACAGAACTAACACTCTACTTCTTCATATTGTGGTGTGAAGCATAAAATTTATTTACTTTGGAATTTCAATTTTCAACAAATTTTCACCCATTAATTGTGATTATAGGCCCATCTTTGTGGTTTCAGAAACTTTTTAAATTTGCATTTGTTTTTCCTTCAAAGTTTATCCAAATTTATATTTTTTTATTAATTTACAAATTCATTTTAACAAAAACAGTATTACAAATACAGCTTAGAATTTCATATGGCTGTGATTGTCAGTCTTTAAAATTTTTGGTATCTTTACCTTTCCATTCAATAACTTAATTCCTTCCATTAGAATTACTTTTACAAATACGTACTGACACAGGCTAAGAAACTAAATGCATTAATTCTGTGGGTGGCATCACCACAAGTACTGCAGCTGGAAAAATAACACTTTTATAAAAATGCAGCACAGCTTGTTAGACCTGTTTTAGGTTAATGAAGCAAGCAAACACACTATCTAAATCAAATCGAAACACACAAGTTCATCGTAACTTAAATCACATAATCGGAATTGGAAGCCCTAAGTTCAATAAAAATGCTTGCATAAATTTCAAAACTACATTGGCAGAATTCAAAGAACCAAAACTGAACAGTGAAGCATCACTTTCTTTTAAGTATTTATTTATTTATTTTTTTATTTACTACACAGCTTCCGAATTCCCAAATCTGGAGAAAAATTTGGTTTTCGTAGATTTGGATGAATAACACATTTCTGCTTGTGTAACTGTTGCATTTTTATTTTTATTTATTTTTTAATTCTACAGCTGTAGCACTTGTAGTAACTTCTTCCATACACTTAATTGCAGGCTGATTTAAAACATTTGGCAATAGTGTATAGGTGTAAAAGCTGAAACAAACTGCAGTAACAAGACACCTAAGAAATTCCCTTCAG
Organism: Macrothele yani; assembly: GCA_039090855.1. Classification (NCBI taxonomy): domain Eukaryota; kingdom Metazoa; phylum Arthropoda; class Arachnida; order Araneae; family Macrothelidae; genus Macrothele; species Macrothele yani. The sequence continues at coordinate 51,492,040 of CM077004.1, forward strand.
AATTTTTACTTCTATTACATCTTTTTTTGCTCTTAAACTTAAACAAGAAAGATGACACCGAATTTTCAGGTGTAATAAGCACGTCTTTTATATCCGTTCTGACGCAAATTAAATTTATCAAAGCTATTCAAAGTCAATGGAACCGGTAGGAAAACAATAGTATCTGACCGAAGAAAAAAGTTTTTCAATCGGTTTTTAATCCCTCAGATATTGCTGTAAACGGAATCATGAGCTTACGAACTCTCAGAAACAGAGATATCAACAAAAATAAGATCTGACTTTACGTCCCCTGGTGGGAAAACCATGCATTATTTTTAGGAAGAAAGTACTCTCAAAAGATTTATCCATATGAGCGGTATCGGTCCAAGAAAAAAAAAATTAGTCGAGTTTTCAGGAGCCCAGATTTCAATTCAAATACATCAGAAGCAGAAATTAACACTTATGACCCCTGGTGGCCAAACCATTCTTTACCAAACATTAGAAATTATGTGAAAAATATTATCCATCAGGTTTTGTATACGATACAGGAAAAAAAATTTCAAATCGGAGTTTTAGAGCAGAAATAACGCAGAAAACGCAATTTACCTTTGTGCACCCTAGGGGAAAAGTCTATGATTTACTTGAAAATTTTCAATTTATAGGGAAAACATTTCGCATCGGAAACACTATCAAACAAAGAAGGAATTTTTCAAATCGGACTCCTAGAAGTACAGATATTGACAAAAATAAGATGTACATCTATGCCCCGACGTAGAAACCATGCATTATTTCAAGAAGAAAATGCTCCTAAAAGATTTGTCGACACGAGTAGCATTGGTCAACAAACGACTTTTTTTGCAATCGAGATTTTAGAAGCTCATATTTTGCTGCAAATACATCAGAAGTGGAAATTAAGACTTATGCCACCTGGTGGCCAAACCATTTTTTACAAAAATTAGAAATTATGTGCAAAAGATTTTCCACCAGGAGCTGTATTCAGTGCAGAAAGAATTTTTCAAATCAGAGATTTAGAAGCAGAGATACAGGGGGAAAGCAATTTACCTTTACGCCCCCTAGCGGAAAGTCTATGAATTACTTGAAAATTTTGAAATTATATGAAAAACATGTCACACTGAAAACACTATTCAACAAAGAAGGAATTTTTCAAATCGGACTCCTAGAAGTACAGATATTCACAAAAATAAGATATACATTTACACCCCCTGGCCGAGAAACTGTGGAATATTTTAAAAAGAAAATGTTCCGAAAAGGTTTATCAATGTGAGTGGCATCAGTCCACGAAAGAATTTTTCAAACGATATTTTAGAAGCTCAGATTTTATGGCGAATACATCAGAAGCAAAAATTAACCCTTACTCCCCCTGGTGGCCAAAGTATGTTTTACCAAAAATTCGAAATTATATACATAAGATTTTCCATCCGGAGGTGTATCCGCTGAAGAAAAAAAAATTCAAATCAGAGTTTTGGAAGAAGAATTATTGGGAAAAATGTAATTCACTTTTACGTCCCCTAGCGGGAGATCTATGCACAATTTAAAAATGTAACTATATTTAAAATACTCTTTGACATAAATGGAATCGAAAGATAAAATAATTTTTTCAATTGGATGTTTAGAAGCAAATATGTGGAATAAAACGTATTTTTGAATTCTACATCATCTGCATTTACGCCCTCTAGCGGCGAAATTGCACATCATAAAAAAAAAACGAGATAAAGGATCATCATTTGCAAGCTTCCGAAAGCAAAAAGACTTTTTCAAATCGGACTAATAGTTGCAGAGATTTCGTGGTTACAGACGGACGGACGGACGGACGGACTGACAGACAGACAAACCGATAACATAAGCACAATCTTTTTTTACAAAAGACGTGCTAAAACAGTAATGCAACTTAACAATGACTGCAAGAAAATTATATTATGTACACATTCACTTTTTTGAGGTCAAACAAAGGATGTAGGCCTACAATGAAATAAATTTTTCAGCTCCTTTTTTACAACTACTGACATGGCAATTTCTGCCAATTCTTCATTCTTTTCCTTTATTAATTTTCAAAAACTATTTGATTGAAGGAAGCAGTTCATATCTCTCATCAATTCCCCTTGGGCGGCAAGGTCATCTGCACGTTTCCTCTAATTCGGCAATATTTTTTTCTACTTTCAGTTTTTTCGTACTAAGCATTTGCAATTCCTCCTCAATCAATTTACGTTTTATCCCAGATGTTGCTTAGCACATTTTTTTTTTCGGCATCTAAATATTGAACACATTTCTGTCTAGCTGAAAAGACAGAAGCTCTAAGCTCTTTACTTAGTACCACATTCCCTAATAAATAACAGAAGATAACGATCTGAACTGCACTTACCCCGCACAAAGAAATCAAGAAGCCAGCAATAAATCTAATCTAAACCAAAGGGATTTGAAGGTAGCTGGTTGGCAAACAGCCAAAAGCAATACAGAACATGGGTAAACTTTTGCAACATGTGATCTAGTGGATCTAGTGACGTAAAACCATCATCAGTATGCTAATCAATGAAAACAGCTGGCCTGCGTAACGCGCATTTCTTTGGTTAAAAAAAAAAAATTTACGACCTTTTTAAACGACCGAATATAATATAATTACGGTGTTTTCAAGGACTGTTTAAGAGCCCTTAAAAACAGAACAGAAATTAAGGAGTTCTTAAGGGCCCTTAAAAAAGCTAAATGGAAATTAAGGAGTTCTTAAGGACTTTTTAAGGGCCCTTAAAAAGGCAAATGGAAATTAAGGAGTTCTTAAGGACTTTTAAGGACCGTACGGACCTTAAAAGTCCTTAAGAACTCCTTAATTTAAACAGTCCCGTTTAAATAATAGGAATGTCCCTAACACACACACACACACACACACACACACACACACACACACACACACACACACACACACACACACACACACATGAAAAGGCTTTGATTCCGTGAAACGTTAACAGTTACGATGGACTGCCTCACTCATTTTCAGGTCGATGAGGACGGCAGAGTGGTTACTGTCTCGATGAATAGTGGAGTCACGTCGATTAAGATTTTCTGTGTGTACGTTTCGTTGCTGTGCTCTCTTCGGAACAGCTTCTATGATCAGTTCCTTTACTTCCTCAGAGGGGACTAGATTTTTCTGGTCAGAAGAATGTTAACTCATTTGTCGATAACCATAACGACCTGCTGGGCACTCGTGGCCACAAGGATCCCGATAGCACGGTCTCTAGGGACTTGATCAGGAATCAACAGTTGAAGGACGTGTGGCGCTCGCATCTGCAGGTGCCGGGTTTTACCTGCGTAGGAATAACCAAGCTTCTAGGATTGACATATGTTTATTGTCTTCGACGCTTAAGTAGATAACTGAGGCTGAGGTCTTCGAACAGAATTCGCAGCAGCTGCATATATCTGATCATAGTGTTCTCGTGATGGACATCTGTAGCACCGAAGGAAAGAGATGTGAAACTCTGGCGTATAAACACTTCCGTGTTGGAGGATGTTGAAGCACTGTCGAAAATCCAATCGATCCAGGAAGAGGATGCACAGGCGAGATCGGTGGATGGGGACGAGCGAAGAAAGAGGTTCAGCGGGTTTTGAGTATTCGAGGGAAGCAGTTAGCAAAGGAGAAAAGAAAACTCAGATGTCTCTCCTGAATTTTATGAATGCTTTTCTTCAAGGTAAAGAGAATGTGTGTAACCGCATCATTACTGAAATTGAGCAGGAGACTGCCCATTTTTACAAAACCGTTCTGAAGTCCAACTTCAGGCGGCGATCAGGAGCATCGAGGAGGAGTGGGATGTAAATTATATCTACCGTAAGCTGGAGGTAGAAAGAAAGAGAAACAAGTTTTCTGCATGAAGTTTGGGATTATAGGGAGATTCTGCAGGAGTCTGCAAAGTTCTACGACGAGCTTTTTCCGGCGAGAAAATTGAGTCAACCACGATGGGCAGTGGCTCGAGGGAATTTCAGTGGAACTCCGAAGAGGAAACGGAACTCAAGCTCTTCAAAGGGGATTTTATGGTTACAGAAGAAAGGTCGGCGATCCAGGCCCTTCATCAGGGACTTGAGAGTCTTTAGCAGAAGGTTTTCGCTCAGAGAGGCGTGAATGAGCATTCACTCGCATCGGGTAGACTGTAAGCGTATGGATTTTATGGTGGAAGCTTGCTCATTTTTCGTAAAGTTGTCTTCCAATGAGGCACTGTGCTAACGCCCATCACCCCTCTCAGTTTAGTCTTGATGTGTTTCTAAATGTTTGTTTTCGTAGTCTGTGATATGTTTCTAAATGATGTTTGTTTTTGTTGATGGCTTAATCGCGCCCCTCGGTGAGACGTAAGGAGGTTTTCCTCTTAACTCCCACTCGTGGGGCCCTTTGTTTTTGATTACAGGTGTCTCCTGTTGCCGGAGGTGGGTATTGTGCCGTTGGTGCCGAGAAACCGTCACTAACGTAACTTGCGGGGGTGTGATTCGGGGTGGAGCTTGTTTTGCTGCATGCATTTATGGTATATTGTGGTTATGTGTTTGGGTTTCTCTTGGGGAGGGAGGCTGCGTGAGTTTGGTGTGTGCCGGTTTTGTGAGGATGAGTTGTAGGGTGGAGGCATACCTCGTTGGAGTAAAGTGTTCATCTCCGACCTGACACCTCCGCTGGTGGGGTCACTTCACTGGTGACAACACCACTGAGTCTTCTCCGAAGGAGGGTTCTCCTCCTACTTGTACGTACCGAGAACGTCAGCCTGACTTTCTCGCCGTACTTAAGTGACTCCGCCGTCGGTTCGAGAGGGGTCCGTTAGAGTTCCTTTGCGTGACCAGTATGTTTCGGGGTTCAATTGTTGGTGCCTGTGGAACCGTGGTGTGTGCAACGGGGCATGAGTGAAACACTAGTGGAACCAAACCCATGTCTTATACATGTGGCGAGGGAAAGCAAGTGTGTTGGTGTTGCTGGGCAACAAAACTTCGTTGTGGGAGAGAGGTCGCCGTTCGTGAGCACACTATAACGTCCCTCTCTTCCAGTTTCCGAAGACAAGAATATTAGTGTTATCAATAAAATCTTTGAAAATGCAAATGCAAAGGTATAGGCTATTTGAGGATACAGCACCGATAAAAAATGGAAAGGGAGTGAGACAAAGTGATATCGTACTTCCCAAACTTTTTAATGCCACATTGTAAAATGTCTTTCGATTACTTAACTGGAAAAACAAAGGGATAAAGATTAATGGAGATGATTTAATTCATCTCCGCTTTGCTGATTACATAGTCACTTTTATAACTACCCCTTCAGAGCATGATCCAGGAACTTGCTGATAAGAATCAAAAAGTGCACTTGAAAGTGAACTCTGGGAAAACAAAGTTGATGTGTTATGCTTTTACAAGAAATTAAGATTTATACATTGACGCAGGAAATTTGGATATAACCGATACCTACATTTACCTTGGGCAACATATATCAAAGGAAGGATCACTTTGATGAAGAAATTAATCTGCGTATGAAACTTGGTTGGAGAGCTTTTGAAAGAAACAGCACAATTTTCAAGATCAATAAAAGGTTATACCGATCAGCCATTACATTATGACCATGCACCCCCAGTCTAGAGCAATGAGCGCGCCTGAAGATGGAACGGTAGCGCAGGTGAAGTTCATTGAGCAGAATGTATACAACTCGAGGACAGATTTTCAGTTAGTAGAGTGTTTGGAGTCAGAAGGATCGTCGGTTTATCGGAGTTTGATGAAGGACAAATTGTGATGCCGCGGCGCCTCGGGACGATGCGATCTCAGAAACGGCGCGGCTTGTGTTTTGTTCCCGTGCCACTGTAGTGAGTATGTATCAAAAGTGGTGCACAGATGACCAAACGACGAACCGTCGTCCAGCCGTGTGTCATCTGCAGCTCACTGATTCCAAGAGAGGAGAGCGGAGACTGTCGCGCATTTTTCACAGGAACCGCAGGGCCACAGTGCAACAAATCATCCGCAGCTAGAACAGTGGTCATCAGAGCAATGTCTCATAGCACACAGTTCACCACAGCCTTCTGTGCATGGGCCTGCGTAACCGAGACACAGCCGGGTCCCCATGCTCACTGCACGCCAGTCATTTCCAACTACGCATGAAATGGGCCCAAGATCGCCGAGATTGGACCGTGGATGATTGGAAGAAAGTGGCATTGTCTTACGAATCAAGATTCCTGGTGCATCACGTATGACGGTCCAGCACGGATTCGTCAATTACCAACGGAGGCTATAGCACCTGGATGCACTGTTGGGCGGAAGCAGGTCGTCGGCGGCGGTGTTATGCTGTGGGCGATGTTTTATTGGGACACTTAAGGCCCCATTCCGCCAACAGCACAATCCCTGACAGCTGTCATGGTATCTGAACATCGTTTCGGACCAAGTTCACCCATTCATAGCAACTGTGTTCCCTGCAGGCGATGGCCATTACCAGCAGGATAATGCGCCATGCTACACTGCCAAAATCTTCAAGGAGTGGCTTGAGGAATATGCTGGTGACTTTCTGTTAATGCCCTGGCCTGCAAATTCACCTAACATGAACGCAATCGGACATTTGTGGTTCAACTTGAAAAAGCGGGTTTGCGCTAAATCACCACCATCCCGAAATGTACGGGAACTGGAAGACCCACTGTTGACAGTATGATAAAGAGATATCCCAGGATACCTATCGCCAGCTCATCGAATAGATACCTTGCCGCTGTTTTGCGGTCTAAACGGGGTCATACAACTTATTAGGCAGGTGGTCATAATATAATAAGGCTCGTCGGTATATACATCATCACCATCATAATCAACCATTATCAATCCACTGCTGGATAAAGGGCTCCCCAAGTTTCTTCCACAACGGTCTATCTTGTGCCACTCTCCTTCATGTCACTCCCAAATGCTTTCGAATTTCATCCACCCATCTCCCATGTGGACTTCTTCTGGGTCTTTTTCTGTCTCTTGTAATCCATTCTACAATTTCGGTCACCCATTGGTGGTCCGTTGTTCCAGCATATGTCCAGCCCGTTGCCATTTCAGGGATTTTACTTTGATCATGATGTATTCCTATCTTGTAACTTTCCTTTTCGACGAGTTCCTGAAGAGTATAATCCAGAAAAAAATGTTCTAAAAAGGCCTGTGGCCTTTTAGAACATTTCTTTCATTAGGTATAACACCTAATGAAAGGTGTTAAACACCTTTTCATTTTAGAAGACCTTTCATTAGGTGTCATAAAATGTTTACAAATGCGAAATATCTAGGTTGTAACTTAAAATTTTCTAAAAAGGCCCATGACATAGTGTTTTTTCTTTTTTATTTATTGCATTGGGGTTTAACGACCACCGTGAGCAACTCAGTGGGCTAAAAGTAGTCGCCCATCCCTAATTTAGGGCCACTGGTTTCACAAAAGAACCAGCGGCGTAAGACCAGCACAACATCCATGCCTATCTCAGAGGTATGATCAGAAGCCATCGCTTAAACCACTGCGATAGCTTACTTATTTCGTACACGTCTGTAATTGGGTGAAATTTTTATACATCAAAAATTCGTTTGAATCATGATATTTGGATCATATTTTATTTTGCCCACTACTTTGACGTAATTTCAACAATGAACCCGGTGGGGAAAGGGTCAAAGCAGAATTGGACTAGTGTTCATTTTTCAACCATGCATTTTTACATTTCCTTGCTAACACTGCTTCGTTAATGAAACGGGTGTAGAAGAACTGTCCACAAAAAATTTGAGGGGCCTTATAAAAATTGCATTTTTGACCGCTCCGTGGACACAACCCCCAGAGGTTGGTTATCTGAATCATATGAAGTTTCCGTAATTTCGTCTTTTCTTAATTGCGGTTATTAATGTAACTCTTTAAACAAATGTTTATGATCTTCAACTCAACAAAAGATTTCAGGATTTACAACAAACTGCAATTAATTATCTGGGGGCATGTCCTGCCTCAGGAAACCTGTCGGGGAAGGGAGGGGGGAACCACAAAAGTATAAAATATAAAGAATTTCTGGTCTGATCGGTAGACTTTCAGCTACAACTCGACACATTATCTGAGGGCATGTGCCAACTCCGCAAACCTGTTCGGGACGGGGGGGGGGGGGGGGGTGTCCTAAAATATAAAACAAAAACAAAGTATTTCTGGTTGTAAATGCTGAAAATCTCTTGATTAGACAAGAAATAAGAAATTCCTTATATTTTACACTTTGGGAATTAACCCCCCACCCCCTGGCTGGACACAGGTTTTCTGCGTTATCACATGTTCGTAAAGAATTTCTTCAGATTAGTTTCTAAACGCTCAAAATCTCCCGATCTGACCAGAAATTCTTTGCATTTTACACGGGTTTTTACCCCCCCCCCCCCAACAGGTTTCCTGGGTAGGCACATGCCCTCATATAATTTGTTGAATTTTAGCTTGTGAATGCGGAATATCTCCCGATCGGACCAGAAATTCTTTATATTTCATATTTTGGGTTTTAAGCACCCCACCCCCACCCCCGGTAAGTTTCCTGGGTTTGCACATACACGCAGAGAATTTGCTTAGCAGCAGTTTATATACCTTGAAAAATATCGTAAATAAGAAAATACAAAATTACGGAAATTTTATGTGTCAGATAACCAATCTCCGGAGACGTAGCCGCGGAGCAATCTAGAATGCAATTTTTATACGGTCCCTTAAAATTTTTGTGGCCAGTTCTCCGCCTTGTCTTTCCCCCCGAAAATCATGGAAATGTTTAAATTTCTTACTGAAAATGAAATATTTAAAAAAAAAATATGGACAGTAGTTGCTTAAGTAGTGGGGAATATAGCGACACGAAATTTGTTTATGCAGAACAATTTTATGGCACTGAAATTCCAATGTATCCAGTTCTCCGGTGTGGGCAGTTCTCCGTACCTGTTATGATATGAGATACACACTTCAATGTGGAGGGGATATTTATATGGCTTCCTCATCAATATCATGCTTTTTGGGAAATTTTTCTCCTTGGTATTTCTATTCGGTCACCCATAGTGAGATCCTAGATGTGCACTAATACTGAGGCCCAAAAATAATGGCCCAGCTCTGGACCCACTGTCTGCTTAAAGAAATGTGCTCAGCGATAGTGTATATATACGATATATAACTACTGAAAACTTTTCGTTTAAATTGTATCACAGAGAACAAAAAAAAAAAAAAAAAAAAATTAATAATTCCCTGTGTTATCTGTAAATGCAATGACAGTATTCGACATTTGCTACCAAATATTAACAGCATGCATTTTCTTATTAAAACCTAGCCGTGATTGTTTCCTTATTTGACTGCATTTGGTTGAAACTTTTAATGTCAATCTCCGGGCTCCCGCCCATCATGGAAATCCGATACCATCTCACAAAACCATAGAGGATACTCAGCATGCAAAGTCTGTGGTATCCTTCATGCAAAGTCTATTTAACGAGAAGCTTCCAAGCGCCACAGGGAGTCCCTCCCCTCCACCTTCTGTCGTCATTGTTCAAAGGGTCTTTGGTCTGCTGGAAGCGATTAGTTCCTAAAAGGCACGCTGCTTACTCCCTCAAACTGGTAAAATGAATCCTTCTCAACTGTCAGGTTAGAGTGAATGGACTATACATTAGCATTATGAATAACATCTATGAAAATGCAAGTGCAAAGCTTTGGCTATTTGAGGATACAACATCAATAAAAATTAGAAAGGGAGTGAGATAAGGTGACACCATATCTCCCAAATTCATCAATGCCATATTGCAAAATGTCTTTCAATCATCAAACTGGGAAAATAAGGGGATAGAGATTAATGGAGATTATTTAACACACCTTCACTTTGCTGATGACATAGTCATTTTTGCAACTACCCCTTCAGATAAATATAATATCAAGGTATTGTTTACCTAATAATGAAAAGTATTTTGCACGTTGTCGCTCCGTGAGACATGTGCTCCTTCCGCGAGAGAGGTCTAATTATGTTACAGGTTTTTGTTAGATAAAATTTTTTTACAAAAAATGATTTAGTTAAATATTATTAGTTAAACACTCACTCAATAGCTCAATCAAAGCTTTAACATTTTTCTATTAATTAAGACAATTGTATTAGAAAAGGTTATAGTCACCGGGTCGGGAGATATGGCTCACATAAAAGCTCTTCGTCTACGATATCACGGCGAGCGCTTTCTGTGCTTTAGGAGCACCATCATCAGGCCATCGACTATCTACACGAGGGTTCCGCGCGTGTGTGTGGTCGCAGGAGTTGCATGTCGAGAAACGGAGGGAGGAGGGTTGCAGCCTGTACAACATGTCAGGTGAATTGACTCAAGTGCCACCATCTATTGGATGAGTTGGTAGGTATATCTATTGTAAGTACAATTCTTTTTTTCCCATTTACAATTTAGATATATTGAATATATATCTAAATTATAAATGGAAAAGAAAAATAATTGTATATATAGAATATATATCTAAATTATAAATGGGAAAAAGAATTGTATATATTGAATATATATCTAAATTATAAATGGGAAAAAAGAATTGTATATATTGAATATATATCTAAATTATAAATGGGAAAAAAAGAATTGTATATATTGAATATATATCTAAATTATAAATGGGAAAAAAAGAATTGTACTTATGATAGATATACCTACCAACTCATCCAATATATAGCGGCACTTGAGATTCACCTGACATGTCATACAGGCTGCACCCCCCCTCCGTTTCCCGACATGCAACTCCTGCGGCTACACACGTGCAAGGAACCCTCGTGTAGATAGTCAATGGCCTGATGATGGTACTCCCGGAGCACAGAAAACGCTCGCTGTGATATCGTAGACAAAGAGCTTTTATGCGAGCCGTATCTCCCGACCTGATGAGGATAACCTTTTCTAATACAATTGTCTTAATTAATAGACAAATTTTAAAGTTTTGATTGAGCTATTGAGCGAGTCTTTAACTAATAATATTTAACTAAATCATTTTATTTGTAAAAAAATGTTAACAAAAACCTGTAACATAATTAGACCTCTCTCGGGAAAGGAGCACATGCCTCACGAAGTGACGAATATGCGAAATACTTTTCATTATTAGGTAAACAATACCTTTTATATTATATTTGTTTAATCTAAAGCACGTTTTAACATAAGACAACCCTTTGGGATTTGTCTCATGCATATTTTGTACCCCTTCAGAGCTGCAGAGTATGATCCAGGAACTTGGTGAAAAAAGTAAAGAAATGGGATTAAAAGTGAACTTTCAGAAAGCAAAACTGATGTACAGTGCTTTTACAAGAAAGGAAAATTTTGCGATTGATGAGGAAAAACTTGGGGTAACCGATATCTAAATTTACCTTGGACAACTGATATCAAGTGAGGGTCACATTGATGAAGAAATTAATTGGTGTGCAAAACTTCGTTGGAGAGCTTTTGGAAGAAACAGTGCAATGTTCAAGACAGGGTTCCCACTCAAAAGTAGAAAAAAAATTCCCTGACTTTTCCAGGTTTTCCAGGTGGTCCTGAGAGTTTTTCCAGAGCGGCAAATCAAATCACATTGCGACAAATTGTTGCATTTCCTTACATTCTTGCGTTCCTTATGAAAGCATACATTTGTTAATTCTTTAAATAACTGTCCTTTATACAATTACCTGCTTTTTTTTAATAACAATTAAATGCATGAGGCATATTATTTTTGGTACCATTATTCATTTTTGGTACCGCTGGTTCAAATATTCTTTAAAACATGTAAACCATGTATTTACATGTTTTAAAGAATATTTGAACAAAGACTTAATTTAAATTCTACATATAATGAAATATTTCAATCGATTAGGTGAAATTATACAACTGATTTATCTGTATTTTAAGTGCACACAAGTATATAAATAACATTTTAAACGACTCATAACATTTAGAGTTCTAGTTAGGTTTAAAAATGCAAGCTGGGAGAATTGTGACTGAAGAGAATAAATTGCCCTTAAATGATACAATGCTGAAGCTTTAAATCCTTTAAGTGCTTATTTTACATAAATATTAAACAACACAGAAGTGTTTGCTGAAATTGAAGTCTAATGGGAATGATAAAATGGTGAGTGTCTGACAGAGTCTCTTAACATTTTGTTAGAGCGGTTCTATCAAATCGATCTACCAATTTGTATTTTCTATTGGAATTTACTTAGAATCTTTAAAGACAAAGCAAAGTAAAACAGTTATTAAAAAATAAAAAAAAGAAGAGAGAGAGAGAGAGAACAGAAATCGTGACAGTATTTCTGCGTCTGAGGAAAAACGTGTGCCAGTACCATCCCAACAATTTCTAGCAATCAGGGAAAATACTGCTGACATTTAAAAATCAAAATTGTAATTATTTTAGCTAATGTTAGTTCTTGCACTTGGCAATGAGAACATCGAATCTATGCTATTTCAGAGGGGCCAACCTCTAGCAGAACGCATCAGTAATCAATAGGGGATTTTACAGTAATGTTTCAGTAATCGAACACAAACTTTCAGTAATGTAACACGCCATTTTTTTTTCAAAGTTAAGGACAATATTATAGTATTACTGTGTAACCTGTAATACTTGTATGAGGTGTTTATCGGTAATCACCATACGAAGTCCTCATCGCTAACGCGTGGAATGGGTATTTCATGAGAAATTAATGCGTGAAATGTGTAATAACTTTATATCTTTACACTATCCTCACAAAAAATATGAAATTAAATTATCAATATTGTACTTACCTCATGTCATTGCTGACATAAAAACTCCCTTGTTGCTTGTTTTGCAGTGGTATATTCTTTTTCAGAAAACTTTTTATAACACAGCTCACCTGAGGAAAATGCTTTACTTTTCTGTATAAGAAGGGCACTTAATGTTTTGGTGCTCATTGTTGGGCAGAAGTATGCGAGGTTTTTCCTTACTATACTAAATATTCTCTACATAGAGGAATTGCTGTGAGGGATAGTCAATATTGCCAACATTAGTTTAGGCAATGCAGAATACTTGGGAAGGCCAGATGAATCCATCTTAGATATTACATTCCATGCCACATCTGCTCAAGGATATCCAGCTTCACCAATATCAGAGTCTGGGGACATAGCATGAAAGAAGCGACCAGCATGATCACAGATTGCTATAGGTAGGTTATGCTCCACAACGATTGCAGTAAACAGCAATTCAGCGTTTATCACGCTATTTTCATTCTTTTTGCAAAAAAATTATCCAAAGGTTTTGATCGAATCTTTAATTTTACACAATCCTGGTGTTTGTTTTAAATGGATATGCCTTCGGCAATCATCTCATCTCGTCCTACATGGGCTACTGATTACTCTCATATTAGAAGGCACGCAAGGAAACCTTTATTTCAGCATTTTCCATTTCCCTGCTCAAGATTTGGGAGAAAGATTTGGATGTTCCTGGAGAAACCTCTATGCATATTTATTTGTTTCAGAAACGATAATTCCAAGGATGAAATTGGTAAAAAACAAGTAAAAATATGCAATAGGCGCCACATCAGTTGCAGGAGCATGTCTGGGCCCCTGCATTTCATGACAATCAAAAGGATGCTGAGGTTGTTCATCACTTCCCTCTATTACATCCTCCCATTCACTTTCAGAACTTTCATGATCTGAAGATTCACTATGAAGATCTTCACCTTCTGAAGAAGATATGGTGTGCGTGGCACTGTGGCTAGTTTTCTGGCTTGATGTTGCTTGGCCAATATCACTCTCAGATGATTCAAAATCATCACCATCACTTGGCAAACTTTCATTCTCACTACAAGCCATTTCAAATAACCTTAGAAAAAAATTTCACACAGTAGGAAAAAGCACGTCTGCTAGTCTGAGGAACAAGCTGTCAATAAAGTCATCCTCTGCTAACACGAGTTTGGAAAAAGAGGGGGATTCGTAATTCACGGAGTTTTGCGATTGTGTCTGTTTGTTTAGGAAAAAGAAATGAATAATGTGAAGAGCTTCTAGTAATAAAACACCGCACTTCGTTCTCCCGCGCGGCGAAAGTCCTCAAGAAATATAAACATCCGTCATCGCAGGACCACGCGTTGCGACGAGTTGATCGTTTATTGCACTTCGAACGGGGCTCGAAAAAGTGATTTCCGACAGTACGACGTCTTATAATACACCAACAATTCCAAGTGAACAGCCCTGCCTCAACTGCAGTAGGAAACGTTTTGGCCTGTCACACGGAGAAATTGCGTGGGGAACCGATAGCAAGCGCAAACTCTTTTACGATGACACGGCATATTACCCGTAATTTTCGTCGTATTATCCGCAGACCGCAAAATTCACATAAAAAAAACCTTCGTATAATCCGCAGATTGTGACATTTAGGGAAAAAAATCGCCGTATAATCCGCACATCATAGATGTTGAATCAGAAGTGGAATTTCCGACAGAAAAGTCGGTCACATAAACACATCACTCTTTCCACGTTCCAGAAACACATAGCAACCGAAAAATTGTTTTCAGCCGCCGCCGGGGAATTGAGCCACGGATCTCTCGATATCTAACCGAGCGCGTTAGCTTTACACCACGGTGGCCAACAATCCACGGTGCTATGTGTATTTTTAAGTCAGCTTCTGACATCATAAATCCGTAAGATGGGCTCAGCTACTGAGACGTCTCCATCTGGTGGGTATTAACGGCACTGGTTATATATATTATAGCAGTTAATTCCAAACGGCGAGATCCAAGGTGAAAATCCTCCAAATACGTGGCGTCAGTAAATAAATAAATATGTCGCTCTTTCCACGTTCCAGAAACACATGAGTCCGAAGAAGTAAGAGAAAAAAAACCCTATTTTATTAAATGAAGAAATTCATTTTTAAAGGTTACTGTTTTATATTTTTATCTCCGAACAGATAAAGGGTGTGGCATCCATAGATCACGCCGATGTAGCTCCAGAGTATTGCATTACACTGCCAATGACGAAAGGCTGATACAGAACAAGTCGTAGAAATACCGTATGTACTCGCGTATAAGTCGAAAATTTTTGGAGGAATTCCTGCTTTCAGAGTTGAGAGGTCGTCTTATACGTGGGCCAATATAAAAAACTTCCGTGAATTCTTCCGCGGAATTTACCAACGGATTTGTTTACGTTTTAGATCGCGACACAGAGGCTTTCCGTATGTTGCTGCACGATTGTGTTCTGACCTCAAAACTATCGCGCAGTGACATAATAATATCCTCAATTCTGTCCACCACTTGAAGTTTAAATTCGGCAGTGTAACTGAAACGTTTCCTTTTCAGAGACATCATGATTAGCAATGAAGGAAAACAGCAGCAGCGACGTTTGCCAAAACAACGAAAGCAAACTAGATACAAGGTCGCGCACATGAAATCCGAAAGGAGAAATGCATAAGTTCGTGCAGCAAGCGCTGTGCGTACTTCTTTGGCTTTTTGCCAAAAAACAAAGCCGGCACGACAGTCAGAGCTCTCCTCAACGATAACAAAATGACCCGTGCCGTCCCTCCCCACAACTATCCCGATCTTTCATTACGACATTCCTCCCCCTCCTCCCCGCTAGGAAAATTCTTCCGAGGGAGTTCCTTTTCCAATTATTACACCTTTCCCTGCACAATCACGCTGCTGATTTTTTTAAAATCGGAAGGTCTAATATTTTTTTTTTTTTTTTTTTAAATCGGCGTGTTAACCGCTTCGGTGTATAATCCGCAAAACCTATAATTTTAACTTTTTTAGCAGATAATCCACGGATTATACGACGAAAATTACGGTACCATTCTTCCGATAATATCGCTGTTTGACGATATGATTCATGGACATTCCATTTCAAAACGATATGATTGATAAATGATATGATCATTGAACACCGAAACCCGCAGTCTGATTCGGAAAATATGCGGATCAAAATCGAAGGCCGAGAAATCGGCAGCGTCGATCTAAAAGGGTTTAACAAAAAAGGATACAAAATTGAGATTCTCCAAAACACACTGAATTCCGTAATTCTTCCAACCTGTTCGCCGTTATTCCGTAATCTGACAGTCGAAACCGTAATAATTACGGACAATTCGTAATAGTTGGCACCTCTGCTATTTGCTTCTAAATTATGCAGCATAGGATATTTAGACATTGTGCTGTTAAATTTCATAACCAATAAGCTGGCACACAGAGATCCTAATGCCATAACGGCAAAAAAAATTAAACCCAGGGATAAAGAAAATAATAATGGAAGCAACAAGTGGGGAAAACTAACAGTTAATACGGAATACCATTTTGCCTGAGAGGCTACAATTCATATTAGTACTTCCAAAATCCGGACTTCCAAAATCCGGAAGTCTTAAAATTGATTGGCTACGTTTGTGACGCAAACATTAGTACTGAACTTTTCTCGCAGGTCACAGTTCATTTCCCACGCTACGTGAAATAACTTGTACGGGAAACAATTAGAGGAAGTTTTGTGTGCATGTGTGCTCATAAAATCCTCCTAACACTTTTTGTCAACATAATTTATCATCCTGCGGCGAGTGGCGTGTTTATACTTAACAATATCTTTACGAAGGGCAATACATTTGTGCGATGTTGATCAGGCAAAGTGCGAGAAAGGTCTGGAGCCCACTCAGGTCATTTGCAGTAACTCCCCACAAATAACGTCATCCAAAACGGAGACAGAGACTTTAGCGCCAGCACTGACAAACCTGAAACCAATAGAGCACGCACGGCAAAGATTTTCATCAGTAGTAACTAGGTAGATTTTTTTTTTTCCCGGCAATGTGAGGGTAAAGATGTGAAATGAATAATTTATGCAAATCTTGTGAGGTGCAGCAACGCAAGAAGAAGAATTTAGGATTACAAGAAAATTTCTACCCCGTCTAACTTTTGTTCACGCAATTTTTTTTTCCTATGTATAAGCTGAAACCTTGGGAAAAATTACGAGAGAATGATGAATTTTATATTCCTTATTCTAAATAACGGAGATATTTGCGTTTTTACGGAAAACGGTTCTACTATGCACAAAAATTCAAAAAATAATATCTTCTAATCTATCAGAAACAAAAAAAAAAAAAAAAAATTGAAACTTTCAGGGTTTTTTTTATAACTTAGAGGCAGCTACCCGTAAAAAAAAAAAAAATCGCACGAATCGGAGATGTGTTGGTGGAAAATTATTTCAATATCTGACGATTTTGCGTGGAATGACCCAGATGTGAAAATCTATGGTTCCGGGCGTCGGACTACCCTATTTTTCGCAACCAGCCAGCTCTTGCAGTAATTGGAATATCGTCTTAAAATAGCCATAAATAAATTTCTTCATGCATTATGAAATAGAAATATGACAGAATAAAAAAAAATCTCTTTCCGGCCGTAAAACCGGAAGACAACGAATCTAGAAAACGGCCGTGAAATCTGGGAAATATGGAAGGTATGCAAATAGTACCAGCTTCATTGCATGGTATTTTTCATTTATTTTTTGTCAAAATACTCGTGAGTACTATGAAAAAAATAAATCTTTCCCCCTCTTTGAAGAATCTTCCTATTTCATAATATTTTCCCTGTTCTAACATTTGAAGGTACATACTTTTCCAACTATACCAATTCTACTACAGAATTACGAAAGCGAAGCTTTAGTTCGTAAGTGATACGAACCTTTTTCAAAATAAATTAGGTGCCCTCAATTTGCAACATTCATCCACACTGCTGTTGAAGGGGTAGGGGGTGGGGGGAATTATTAGGATGACCAACATCCGGCAAAATAAAATGTTTTTGTACGGTTTGATACTTGACACGTAGAACATGCAAAAGGGGAAAAAAAAAAAAAAAAAAAGCTCAACTTCTAAAGTTTCCAATGAATTTCGGCGAAATTTAAAATGGAACGTTATTTTCATATATCTTGCCCACTGTAAAAATTTCAGTCGGTTATTTAAAAAATTGAGGAAATAGCTTCTTCATAATTTTTTTTCCAGTCTAAGCAGAGAACCGGGGCACCTACTCAGGAACAAATGACTGCCTCTCTTCGCGAACGCCAGCAGATAAGAGCCTGCGAAATGGGTGTGTGATTAATGGCTTTCTTTCACGCTTTGACGTGTATGTTTGTTCGGTTGTAGTTTAGATCATCTGGAGACGGGGAAACCGCAAAGAGACGCACTCCCCTGCACAGCTGCACTTTAATCGGTGGGTGGGTTACGGAGTTGCCTCGAAGGATAAAACAACTCGGAATTATTTTAAAACTTAGCAATACAGAAATATATTTTACAAAAGTCTGAAACAAAATATTTTTCTGGCAAAATAAAAAAATTCCCTGCCTTTATAGTTCCCTGATAAAAAATTCCCTGATTTTTACGGAAAAACACAATTTTCCCTGAGTTTTCCCTGATTTTTGGAACAATTTTCAAATTCCCTGAGAATTCCCGGTTTTCCAGGTTGCGTGGGAACCCTGTCAAGAGCAATATGCCATTATGTCTTAAAAGAAAAGTGTTTAATCAATGCATCCTTCCAGTTCTTGTGTACGGAGCAGAGACATGGACCTTAATTAAAAAAGACATACAAAGGCTGCAGACAAATGAAAGAAGTGTGGAGAGATGCATGCTTGAAGTAATCACGAAAGTTAAGAAGAGGAACTCATGGATTAGGAAAAATGACAACAGTGGAAGACATCATGATCAGAGTAAAATCCTTGAAATGGCTATGGGCCGGGCATATTGCCAGAAGAACGGACCACAGATGGACAACCGATATTTTAGACTGGGTACCAAGAGACACAACCCCCCCCCCCCCCCCAAAAAAAAAAAAAAACCCCAGAAGAACACATGGGAGATGGGTGGGTGAAATTCAAAAGCATGCCAGAGTGACATGGAGGAGACTGGCTAAAGACAGACTATTGCGGAAGAAACTTGGGGAGACCTTCACACAGCAGTGGATTAATAATGGTTGACAATGACGATGAGATATATTTATATTTATAAGCCTACAATTCTACTTTTCAACAAAGATAATTAACATTTACCTAATTGCAAAAAAAAAAAAAAAAAAAAAAAAGAGAAGCTGCACACACTTTTAGCCACATGGCATCAGTTACAGACTTCTTGAACTGAAACTTTGTACACAAGAAAGATGACACTAAAATTTTGGTTCTAATGAGCATGTCTTGTGAATCCTTTCATGTAAATAAAATTTTTCAAAGTTATTCATAATCAGTGGTACCGGTTAGAAACAAAAAATAAAAAAATAAACCAGGTTTCTACAATTGACAAAACATCCAAAAATAGAAACAGCTACTTACTTCTACTAGTGGCTGAAAAGTATAATACAAAAATTCATGGAAAAGAGAACTGAAGGGAAGAGTGAGACCACATCTAATGCGAACATTTTTGCAGATGGTGCAATGCTGGATGGAAGCTTTTCAATGAACTCTTTAGTGCATGTAATTGACATAGGCTGGCTAGAAGTGAGATGTTTGCATTTTTGACAATCTTTTCTAGATAGTGGGCAGGAAAGAAAGTATATTCTATGAGTGGTTAAGGAAGAAAACCGCCTTTATGTAGTTTAATTTGAAAGAATAGATGTGGAGTTTGGAAATATGCTGGTGGTGTGAAATCTCCAAGGAAGGCTTTTGTCTAGTCTGTCAATCGCTGTTTTTAGTTTAGGGGTGGTATCAGATTTCAGAACTTTGCAAACTGAAATGGAGATTATTCTTCACTGATATCCATTCCCTGCTATCCTTTGTGACATTTGAAAAGTTTTAAAATCTATGTTAAAGAACATCGTTGTAAATGAATAAATATAGCAAAAGTCCATTATCATTGAGAAATCCAAGGATATCACCAATACAAAAACATTCAAATAAAAAACAAAGCTGAATCAAAAAACTCTTGGTTAAATATAATAACTATATCCTTGGTTCCTTTCGATGATAATGGACTTTCACTATATTTATTCATTTACAACGATGTTCTGAGACATAAATTTTTTCAAATTACAAAAGTCACAAATAATAGCAGAGGAATGCCATCAATGAAGAACATTTTCAGAAATGTGCAGACAACATGACAGAAAACAACAGGAAATCAGGTAAACCAATTCTTTTTAACAGTTTTGGAGGTTTATATAACTAATGGAGTTCATGCTGTATATATGTATTAGTGGTTCACAAGAATAATGGTGTGCTGAATAATCATAGACATGAAGAACAAGTACCCATAAAATATAGAATGTTACTATATATTAAACTATATTAAAAACAATCCACATATTCATAGTTGATTTTATTCCTCATATAAGTCGAATTTATGAAGAATTTCAAATCACACAAAACTAAGAACATAGATGAAAGCAATGATAGTACAAACTGGATAACTATTAGTTTCCATGTGGTAAGCGATGCTATTTTGTCTCTGAAGGGTGGTACTAACGAGGGCTATATACAGTAGAATTATATAATGGATATTCATTGGATACACATGTAACTGAGAAATACCAGAAAATTTTGGCATAGAAAAACTGGGTTGATTCATGATGATTGGAACTGATCAATCATAATGCCAGTTTACAAGAAAGGGGGAAAAGAAACATTTCAATAATTATTGTGGGATCTCTTCAGTTTTAACACTTCAGTTTGAGATTTGCAATGGATGAACAAATATCATGGACTGCTGTGGAGAAGAGCTCCATCCTACATTTACTTTCACTCTTAATGCTAAAACATAAATATAACTGGATCAAAAACCAATATCTCTCTTCACATGAGTGTCAACAACGAAATGTTTCAAGCACTTACCATAAATTAAAAAAAAAATATCATGCTTTTTTAAACTAATGTATGATTTTCCCCATGCACAACTGTAGATGTACTTTGCCACTGAAAATTTATTAGACTCACACATATCACTCCCAAAGCAAACTTCAATTGATTTTTCACCATTATTTTCCACACCTGCATGATTAAATTTAAATTAGAACATTATCTGATTTCTCATTCTGAGCATTTACTCTAGCACTGAGATCCTCCATTATATGATTTCTTATTTTGGACACCTACTCCAGCACTGAGATCTCCCACAGAATATAATCTTCTCTGGCACCAAACTGGCAAAAAATAATTCTTAGTTCATCAAAGAAATAATCTTTTCTTATCAGAGGGTTCATAATCACAAAGACTGCTGCAACTGCTATTTTCCAATTCACCATCAAATGGAACTACAAAAATTCTCTAACACAATTGTAGTAAAGCATATTCTTCATCTTTTGACTCAAAATCACACATACACCAGATTGCCCATCTCACAACCTAATCTCACAACCTAACACTGCATACCACAGTGTTTTCACACAGCACATCCAATACATGTAATTTTTAATTTCTTCAAGCAGAACATTCATATTTTCATTTATTCCACTAGGATTTCAGACATCAATCTCACATTCAGTCCACCAAGATCTTTCTCTCTCTTCCATTTGCATTTATCATAATAAGGCCATTTCTGTAGTGGATCAGCCTGCTGAAATACAACAGGCCCACCAAATTCCACATTTGGGTCCTGTACAACATTCTTTTGAACTTTGAAAATCATACAAACGTCCTAGTGTGGGAAATCATGACAACGCAGATTTTTTAAGACAAATTTTTACCTCTAGATATCATGCTCAAAGCCGTCTGGGAAAATCTTCATTAACATTCTAATTTACACACAACTTCAATAGCTTTATAACTTTAAAAGTGCTAAAAATTATGATACATTAACTTCACACAATGCTTGTTATACAGATAATTCTCAAAGTCCAGAATAAGCACATGTAAATTAAAATTGTTATGAACAGGATTCTTTCCAACCTCTATTTCAATATCTCTTTTGAAGCTATTTCCACTTTTCCAGACTGTATTATAACATTACTAAAATATCTACCTTTGCTACTCATGCGCCTATGCAAAATTGTGAATATTTACAATGCCTTTACCAAAAGTAAAAATCTGACTCACAAATTCCGGATAATCATAAAACTTCTACTGATATTTGTCAACATTGGTTAAACATTATACACATGCAATCTGGTAACCTTCATTCTACTTTGCTATGATGTAGATTTAACAGAAGCCAAAAACTTCTAGCCACTACCCTTCATTGAGAAATGTTATGAAATGAAATAGAAATACCTGAACTTGATTCTCATTATTATGTACACTTTACACTACTATTCCCTTTTATTATTTCCATCATGCATTAAACCATTTTTTTTCATTTCAGCAAATCAGTAGTCTATACTCTTCTGACATTGTGTAGTATGGATACAACATTCATAATGTGACAAGCACATCTTCACGTTACATGGCACAGGTACATGCAACAGCAGCCTTTGTCTGCATGAGTCAAGAAACAAAATTGCATTTTGTACAGTATAGGGGATGAGGTACAACAATTGGCAAAAATACATGAATGACAAAAGGAAGTAGTGCAGGAAGCTTCATTAAATCACTTTTTGAGAACCTGAGAACCAGTGCATATGAAATCATAATTTCTTCATCAGATAACTATCAGTAATACAATGCAAATGACACGGAAAAGAAAAGACATGATGTACGAGTCCACATATCAATCACATGGTAAATAATAATATGGTAATTTCTCAAGGTCTTTCACACAGTAAAGAATTGCCATACTGTATTGTGGTCATACTATATTGTGTTATATTAGGTACAAAATGTAAAATAATCTCACATGTGGTGCAAAATATGCAAGTATATTTTAACAAAAATTGCCATTCTTTTGGTGCACTGTGCACCATAATTGATCTCATACAGGCACAAACTAGATAAACACTTTTCTTTTCAGCCACCAAATTTTGAGTAACTTAACTCAAACTTGATGGATAAGAAGAAGTAAACACAAATACAGGTAAACTAATTTGAAGAAATTAAAAGAACATAAATTTGGCACTTGAAACACTACTTTATCTTTTCCACTTTAATTAAAAAACAAATTGCAAAGTAAAAGTAAATTTATTCAACATGTCTAAATAAATCTTTTAATATTCTACAATATCACCTCATGTAAAGTTCATGTTTTTGTACTCCATAATGGTGATATGCTCTAAATGCAAATGTCAGCAGAAAAAGATTTAGCACAAAATGCATTGATGGAAGTTCAGGGGAAGGAATGCTTCACCTATATATAGTAATGTGAATTTGAACTTTGAAAAACCTAAATGGCAGAAAATAATACAATAATACATACAGAAAAACTGTTTACCTTTAACACTTTTCTTATGGAAGAAAGCAGCTTGGTGAAGATCTAACAAATGAGCCTACAGGATATTGAAAAAAAAAAAAGTAAGTGACTTCACAAAAACCTCAAACAGTTATAAATTGACATAAAGTAATAAATGAAAAAAAATAGAAATAAGTTCCACATACACAGATAAAGCTATTCCAGAGATGCCTTTCTTTAAAAAGGGAAGGGGGAGGATATTTTGTGAGGAAGTGTTCTTTATGCTGGATAGTGCCAGTCCTGTACATCAGCAGACAGAGAGACAGAACTATTACTACCCAGCATAAAGAATACTTTATTAATGAAAAAACTCTCCTCTTTTCAAATTCAGAATATTAAGATAGAACTTAAACTACAAATGTTAAGATTCTGATAACAAACAAACAAGCTATAATTCAGAACAAAAATAAAATTTAAACTTTCCTTAAATGCATGTTCCCTAGCTTAAAAGCAATCCATAATAGTCATATTCCTTCACTCACAGCATTATGCATCACTCCACATACCTACCTACATACACATATATCAAGGTTAGTAGATGACAAGGTTGTGCTCATCCTACACTTCTGGTGATCGCTTTGTGATGTCACTGTCTAAATCGCATCGTAAGACTATGTAATCACCACTTTTTTTTGTATCTGCACCATAGCAGTGTGTCAGAATTATTATTTGTAAACCAGCTGGAATAATTTTCATAAATTCTACCAGAATTTTTAATGCATTATCTTTTTATTTTTAATTAAAAAAATTTGGGAAATGTTGCTGAGATGCTTTTCCTATTTCTCATAAAGAAATTTGGCTGCACTGCCGAATCAGAACGTTTTCAAGTAGTTCCCGATTTCTCGTGTATCGTTCCGCTTTGTTTAGATACAACCTGATGACACCACGGGTCAAAGTAAATTAAATCTCCACGACTGAACTTTTACGGGTGCACATAGATATAATTTCTCTATCACGCGGTGTGTGTGTGTGTGTGGTTATAATGGCATACATGAATATAAAATTTGAAGCAACGTACATAAATCGTGTAACGTACTATAGTGATGTACAGAAATCTAAAATTTGAAGAATATACCTATATAATTGTTTTTCTTTGAAAAAAGTACAAATGAACTCTATTTCAGGGGTTTTGCACTGCATGGAACTCCCAAAAAGGTAATGAAGGCTCAATTATACAAATGCTTATGTTATACAAATATGTAACTTGCAACACCACTTACTAGTCAGGACTTGAAAAACTGCTTTATACTTGGCTGGATTTTGACTTTTTTGGTCTGCACTTTTTCTTCTGCTATCTTTCTTTTAGCTGGAACTAGCATGCTTACTGACATAGAAGAGTGACTGTTTTCACCTCTTGTGGGTTTACAGAATGCCCTATGTATTGGCAAGTTTTTTGTTGTATTTTTTGATGGTGTTTTCAATTTTGCACTTTTTATTGATGGTGTTTTCAATTTTGCACTAATTGTTGTTTTAGGAGGCTGAGACTTAGATTTCATTACTTGTATGTAAGGTCAGGGATGTAAGGTCAGGTGATGCGTAACATCACAGCCTCTCCTTGACAAATGTCAACCCCGCCTTCTCGTGGTGCATCCTGTTCCCACTAAAGGGGCTCTGACGACCGCCAATAGCGGTATAACTATACCATCGGGATCAGAGGAAATGCTATCCCACACTCACCAACCCGCTTGGCCAGCGTGGTGAGTTATGGCCAAACACCTCCAAAATGACTCTACAACTTAAATCTTGGCCCTCAGTCTCCGGCAGCTGGAATGTACCTGGCCAAGGCAGCGGCCAGTGCGACATGAAGGCAGAGGGTGCTAAGAATCCCCGGAGGACCGGACTAGGGTGCCATTTGATGCTGACCTTGGCTACCTACAACGGACGCTCCCTATTTTCTGATTCAAGGCTTCTTGAATTGGAAGAGGAACTACAAAGGATCAAGTGGGACATCGTCGGGCTAAGTGAGGTAAGGAGAAAAGGAGAAGATCTCATTGAACTGAAAAGTGGACATCTCTTCTATTATCGTGGGACAGATACTGGCAGAACTAGTGGTGTTGGATTTATAATAAACAAGAAACTGAAGGATAAAGTGGTAGAAGTTGAAAGTTCCTCTGACAGAGCTGCACGACTCATTATCCAACTATCGAGAAGATACCAGGCTCAGATTATTCAAAACTTATGCACCCACCACAAGTCATCCTGAAGAAGAAATTGAAGAATTTTATGAGGAAATTCGTCATCTAAATAATAAAGGTAAGCAGCACTTGAAGATAATTATGGGAGATTTCAATGCAAAAATAGGGCAACAGCAACAGAATGAAACTTCAGTAGGTAAATTTGGTCACGGCAACAGAAACCAGCGTGGAAATACTCTCGTTGAGTTTGCAGAGGCAGAAGGATTTTTCATCTTGAATTCCTTTTTCAAGAAAAAGCCACACAGGAAATGGACATGGAGACATCCAATTGGGACGACAAGTGAAATTGATTTTATTATGTGTAACAAAAAATTCGTCATCGAAGACTGCAGTGTGCTGAACAAGTTCAACACAGGTAGTGACCATAGATTGGTAAGATGTAAGATGCACCTCAACACTAAACTGGAACGTGGCAAGCTCATAAGACAAACAAAATGTATTGACATAACCAACCTTAAAAAACACCATAATACTTTCAAGTTGGAACTGAAGAACAGATTCTCTGCTTTAGAAGGCCTAACATCGGAAGAAGTGGATATTTCGGAAGTTAACAGAAAAGTAACCAAAGCTCTTATGGAAACAGCAACAAAATTAGCTGGGTCTAAGAACAAGTTGCATGTGAACAAATTATCAGGAAAAACCAAAATGTTGATGCAAAAAAGAAGAGAGATGAGGACAACTAAAGAAGATGTGACTTCCAAAGTGGAATATATAGAGCTATGCAAGACAGCACGAAAAAGTATCACTGAAGACGTAAGGAAACTCAACTGTGAGCTAGTGAGGAAAGCAATTGAAAACAACCAAAGCCTAAAGATAGCAAAGGGACATCTCAGTAAGGGAAGAAAACAGATTATGGCTCTGAGAAAAGAAGATGGTTCTATAACAAGAAATAGAGGCGAAATTTTGACAAGAGTGAAAGATTTCTACTCCAAATTATATGAAAGGGATGATACATGTACTCCAGACATCATGAAAGGTACCAGAGTTCTTCCAGTCCTCCCAGCAGAAGTTGCTCATGCAATCAAGAACATGAAGCGGGGGAAAGCTCCAGGAGAAGATGGAATTACTACAGACATCATACAAGAAGCAAGTGGAGAAATTGAAACAGTACTCGCCCAAATTTTCACTCGATGCCTTAATGAAGGGAAGATTCCTGAGGATTGGAACAATGCTACAATGATCCTGCTACATAAAAAAGGTGACATTGAGGATCTCAGGAACTACAGACCTATCAGCCTCTTATCAGTGGTTTATAAAATCTTCACTAAAGTTCTTTCACACCGCTTGAAGGTAACACTGGACATGGCTCAACCGAGAGAACAAGCTGGATTCAGGAGTGGCTACAGCACAATAGAT
This sequence comes from Macrothele yani, assembly GCA_039090855.1. NCBI lineage: Eukaryota > Metazoa > Arthropoda > Arachnida > Araneae > Macrothelidae > Macrothele > Macrothele yani. The sequence goes on from CM077004.1 coordinate 51,518,785, forward strand.
CATATCCACGTACTGAGAGAACTAATTGAGAGAGCGAGGGAATATGAACTTCCATTGTGCATGGCTTTTATCGATTATGAAAAAGCCTTTGATTCGGTGAAACCATCAGCAGTTACCACGGCTCTGAAATCCTGCGGTACTGAAGATGCATACATTAATATTATTAATAACATCTATGAAAATGCAAGTGCAAAGATTCGGCTGTTTGAAAATACAACACACATAAAAATTGGAAAGGGAGTGAGACAAGGTGACACCATATCTCCGAAGCTCTTTAATGCCACATTGGAAAATGTCTTTCAGTCACTGAACTGGGAAAACAAAGGGATAAAGATTAATGGAGATTATCTAACCCACCTTCGTTTTGCTGATGACGTAGTCATTTTTGCAACTACCCCATCAGAGCTGCAGAGTATGATCCAGGAACTTGCTGACAAGAGTAAAGAAGTGGGATTAAAAATGAACTTTCAGAAGACAAAAGTGATGTTCAATGCTTTTACAAGAAATGAAGATTTATCGATTGATGGAGAAAAACTGGAGATAACAGATACGTATGTTTATCTTGGACAGCAGATATCAAGTGAGGGTCACATTGATGAAGAAATTAATCGGCGTACAAAACTTGCCTGGAGAGCTTTTGGAAGAAACAGCATAATTTTCAAGAGCAATATGCCATTATGTCTTAAAAGAAAAGTGTTTGATCAATGCATCCTTCCAGTGCTTACGTATGGTGCAGAGACGTGGACCTTAACTAAAAGAGACATACAAAGGCTGCAGAGAACTCAAAGTAGCGTGGAGAGGTGCATGCTTGGTATAACCAGGAGAGATAAGAAGAGGAACTCGTGGATCCGAAAAATGACGAGAGTGGAAGACATCATGATCAGAGTTAAATCCCTGAAATGGCAATGGGCTGGACATACTGCCAGAAGGACAGACCATAGATGGACAGCCGAAATTTTAGATTGGATTCCAAGGGACAGGAAAAGACCCAGAAAAAGACCACATGGGAGATGGGTGGATGAAATTCGTAAATATGCGGGAGTGACATGGAGGAGACTGGCACAAGACAGACCGTTGTGGAGGAAACTTGGGGAGACCTTCGTCCAGCAGTGGATTGATAATGGTTGACAATGATGATGATGACTTGTATGACTGGTTTACCCTGTTTTCTTCCTCCAGTTTTTCTTACAGTTTTGGTTGTGGCATAAGTTTGCAAGCATTTTCTTTGCTCCTCTACAGCATTAAATTTTTTGCTTTTGGAATGTTTTCATCACTTGCACAACGTTAGGCCTATGTCAACATTAATCATTCTCAAGCCTTAGATGATTTTTTTTTCTTTGTGGGCATATGCACACACACAAAAGATGGAAAAATGATGAGAACAATGAAAACATAAAGTGCACAGATAAAAAAATAGTAGGTATGAAACAATGATTAATTCAAACAGCTAAGAATGAACTTTCAGATTTTCAATTTTTTTTTCTGAAGCATAATGAGAGAGATTGACAGTAAAGGTGATAAAAATTGAGAGCAACAACTGATGCTAAAACCACATGTTTCATTTCATGGCTAAGGAAGGTAGAACTCAACTACCAAAATGTTCCACCATTTATTTCATTTCATGGCTAAGGAAGGTAGAACTCAACTACCAAAAGGTTCCACCATTTATTTCATTTCATGGCTAACGAAGGTAGAACTTAACTACCAAAAGGTTCCACCATTTATTTCATTTCATGGCTAAGGAAGGTAGAACTCAACTACCAAAAGGTTCCACCATTTATTTTTTTGTAATATAACCGATGTGTGACATGAGAATTTTAGTGCTTCTCTCAAATTTTTTATGAACATCCAGAAAGGTGAAGCTAAGACATTATGAACAAGATTTAAAAATTGAAAAACAATGAAAAGCTAAAATTGCATTGAAAAATAGGATCCAGTCTAACTTTAAAACAAATCTCACAACCTACATCACATACAATCTCAGTGAAAGTCACCACTTTGCAATTTATTTTGCACAATCGTTGGCTGGTATTTCCAAACTGTGAATGACAAAAATAAATGTGATTGAGGTGAGGCCCAGGGTATGTATACATCAAAGCTGTGCATTGTCATCAATGCCACAAATTTAGTGGCCATCTAGCGGATAACTTTTTAATGCATTCCTTGCCTTTCTTTTGTTATCTTTTTGTTTTTAATGTCAATACAGTGTCTCCAAGCATAGGAAAGATTTATAGGGCTATTGTTGTGACAGTTGCTGTAAGAATGCATAAACAAATATTCTGACAGCAACTGTAACAATAACAGCACTATAAATATTTCCAACACTTGGAGAGACACTTAATTAACAAAAAAAAAAAAAAAAAAAAAAAGTGTCCCAAAGAAAGGGGGGGGGAAGAGAGAAAAAAAGTAACAGAAAAAGCAAGCTGCTGCTAGTAAAACAAATGTAAAAGTTGAAACTAAATTATGCAATACTTGAAAATATTTATTATGCTGTTTTCTAGCTCAAAGATTTAACAACATGAGATTTTATAATCAAACCAATTTCAATAAAATAAGGTGATTGCTTTGATGGATATTCATTTATCTCCTTAAATGCCTGTTTACAAATCATTCTATTTCAGGTTTTACAGTTTAATTTTTCTTGCCCTTTGGTGACACAAATTACTGTCGATCTGACATCACAGCCAATCAAAAACTTATATATGTAAGTTAAAAGGAAATAAAGCATATGTAACATAGACACACAAGGAAAGTTCTGCAAAACAGTATTTTATGAACATTGGACCCTTACAATTTTTTTTATTTTCAAAGCTTAGAAATTTCAGCATTCTAAAGAAAAATAAAACATGTCAAAGAACAAGTCCAGGCAGGTTTGATTTCATTTTTTCAAATTTTGCACAATCACAAATTTCTACATTAAAACAGTCAATGTTTTTTTAAATTTCAAACAAAATTTATAAATGTCATACCTCAATATAGTTTGACAATAATTCTGAGCTCATTTCTTGCTCAAGTATTTCTTTGTTACATGCATTGTTGTAACAACAAGAAACCAAACAAGGAAACAAAATGTTGGTCAAATGAGAATCACTAAAATACTGGAAAGGAAGTGAGCACAACTGCTGCAGAACAGTGGGTCTTTGACCTGCTTGAATTACAGCCTGAAAATAAAAAATTAGATTTAGTAAAGCACATTGCAAGCAGCAGAAAGTAAACATTAAAAAGTTAAATACTCTGAAACACACAAAATAATGCATATTGAGAGAAACACAAATAAAAATGAAAAAAACTGGTAATTTCGCCCAAAACATTGACACTAAATACCGTATTTCCTGGAGTCAAGGACGCACCCCAATTTTAAAATGCAAAATTTTGAGAAAAAAGAAAAAAACATACAAATAAGGCCTCAGCACTTTCATAAAGATTAAAAGCAATACAAATATTACCACAACATACAAGGAAAAAGTCACATGAGTCAAAGTGACATCATGAAAGGAATGAAGCATGAACTGAGAGCAAAACAAGGAGAAAGAATAAAACTTACTACAGTAATATCGTAAACGATGGCTAATTAATGCCTTGTTTTTGTTATGTGCGAAAAATATTTTTTTCTCTTTAAGTGGTTTGCCGGCGAATTGCCAAGCGAAGATACCACCAGTTTTTCAGCTACAACGGTGGGAAAAGCTTTTCCAACAGGTAAGCCACGATTGTTTACATGCTTTAACAAAAACCCATTAAAGCGACTCTTTTGATTTAGAATTCCATACGTGCATGTTGGTCTTGCAGAATAGGCCACGTGGTTTATTGTAAATGCATCCCAGCAAAAGCGATGTGAAGAAAAAAAAACATTAGTCTTCCCACGGAGTTTCATGACGAAGGCAGTCTTGTTATTAAAAAGGTTTACCACTAAATATTTTAACATAGATGACCTTCCTCTGGGGTTCCTATAGGCCTATGAAAAATGTAACCTTTGGTCTCCAAGACACATGGTAAATTTTCGAGACTTATTTAAGGAAAAAAATAGTATCCATGACTCCGGGAAATACGGTAATTATTTACTCTTGTACTTCCCAGAAATATTTCATTTAATTATCTGAATAAATTTAAGCATGCTATTGTTACCTTTTGCATCTGATTTCACCACAAAAATTATAAAGACTCCATTCACAGCAATCTCGGCACACAACTCGAGCTTCATTGACATCCATCATTATTTTCATATTCTTCAGTTAGTTTAATAGTTGGATACAAATCTGTATACATCTACTTATGAAATATTGTAGATCTTCTTTAGAGTGTCGCCAGAAGATAAGTATGTTGTCGACATACCTCAGGTATAGTTCAGGTTTTTTAATGTCTGTATCGTGCATTAATATCTTTGTTTCTATATCTTGTAGAACTGCCTCTGCCATAAGACCTGATAATGGAGCCCATTGGGGCACCTGTCATTTGCTTATAAATATTTTTATTGCATTGAAAAAAATTATTGCTGTTGATGAACTCCAATGCTGCAATTATACTGTTAATATTGTTTTGTTGCTGATTTTCCTGAATCTGGGTGGAACTGGCCACTTCTCCTAGATGACTAGAAAATTAGCGCGACAGATCCATGCATTCCCTTCGGGAATGATGAATGGGGAATTCTGCGCAAATTCTCCTATTTATCATCCCTGAAATTCAACATCCTAAATTAATTCAATCTCTGAAATTAATTCAGTAAAGAAAAGCCGAGAAAAGTTTGAAGTTCTTCCTATTCATTCTATTATGTTTCATTTTATTCATTCCATTCACTTTCATGACGTAATTATTATTTTTTCTCAGTATGGAATGAATGATCGCACACTTGAAAAAACTCAGAAGCAAGAATAAAAAGAATGCATAATTTTTGGAAGAAATGCTAAGAACGTAATGTGAATAATGAATGATTTGCAAATTTTTATATATTTGTGTGTTTACAAAAGCAGCTTCATAATTAATCGATAGATAACCAGGAAAATAAAGTATACTTATTTTAAATTAACAACCTGAGAATCAGAATTAATAGCTAATTTTAACTGTCACTTCAGCTAGCTGATTTGCTCTCTTTGGTCCAAAATTATATCGTCATGTAACAATATTAGAAATTTGTGAAACACGTTCCTGTGTGGGAAAATGTTGAAATTTGTAAATGTATGTCATGTGTATAAATTATGTGCAAGCGATAGATGAGATGCGGAATGAAATAATCAAAATTACAGTTCTTCAAAATTGGTGAAAGCATGTTTCCTTAAGAAAAACCCTAGTAATTAGCCACAGGCGATCAAATTCCTAAGACGAGTCAGTCATCCTCTGGGTCATGGCAGTAGTCACATTTTGCTCACGTGGACTCAGGAGGCTACGAACCAATCAGATTTCAATGCCCGGAGGGTTGACCAGGATTACCTTAAAAAGAGGGGAAGCCATGTTTCTCGCTTTTTTTTTTTTTTTGCTCTCCGTGCCCCCCCCCCCCCCCCGAGTTCTCTTGCGGTTGCTACTCCAGTTGGGAACACAGGTGTCGGTAAAATCTGTTCGTTGCGCGCTATGTTAACGAAAGAAGAACAACCTTAGAAAGACATCTTGGAAGCCCCTAAGATAACATTGCCATGGAAAAGTTATCAGCCATTGGAAAAAGTACCGTGCAAAGTACTTAAAGTGGAAAGTATCGTTCCCAAGTACCATGTAGTGCCAATAACGGTAAAGTCTGCCAAAGATGTGAGTTCATCAAAACATAATTAGGGTAGTATTGTTATAATTACAAAATTCTCAAATTCACAACACACTTCGTGAATGAACGGAGCAAAAACGGCGCTTCCTCGGAGAATACAGGAAGTGTGAAAGTGTGACCCAGAAAGTTAGATCTGCCATTGAAGACGATGTAAGAAAAATCTTTTCCCCTGATGGTTCCGAGCAGATGCTAAAGTCAGAACACGTGCTACCATTACAACAAAAGTAAAGAAGAGAATTTTTGAATGAAACAAGATTTAGAACTGAACTTCACGAAAATAACGAGGTCAAAAGTAAAAATTTTGTAAGCAGCTGATGAGATTTTAACAATATATTTCTGCATGATATACAATACAGGAAAGACAATGTGATTAATAAGAATTTGGACCAAATGTTCAAAAAAAAAAAAAAAAAAAGTCGACTAGAATGGTATCCCATCTATTGTTTGCACGTGGCGTATTGAAAACCTAAAACTCATTTATTATATATATATTTCATGTCGAGAAGTGTCATCATAATAACCTATGTCATTCAAACTAAGAAATTACCACAGCCGTGTGGCTGAAGAGAAACAAAAGAAAGTTTGTTTAAAATTTTTAGTGTAATCAAATTTCATTGTGAAAAGCTAGAAAGACAAATTATAAATTAGCGATTGTTGTAAATTACAATTAATTCACAGAATATTTTCATAGATGTATCTTAAACCGATATGATTTGTGATAGCTATTAGTTATCATAAAATAATTTGAATGGTAAATTCATCATGATCTTCAAAATTATGAATAATGTTCTGGGTTAATTTTTTATGTGATTGAATAAATACAGGCAAAGCTGCCTTTCACAAAATTTATTCCTTTGTGTGTGCAGTAAATCATGTTGGAGGTTGACCATTTCTTATTGTTATCACTGGTATGTGTTCCACCTTAGCACTGACTAAGGCTGGATCAAAGTTGCGGCAAAATTGCGGATTTTACAACTTACACTTATGATCATGCCAATCCAAATTCCTGGGAGAATCTATTGTATTATCAACCATTGTTATGTTCAACTACACATGTGCCACAAGTATGAATTGTACAAAGAAAAATCTTCTATTTAGTGTATAACAGACATGACATATGGTATCCCAGAAATGACACAATGTATGACACTTACCTTTGCTTACATGGTGCCATTTGATGTTACTACTAAACATTTTTTTTAATTATCTATATCAAAGTGAATATTCTCTTAAGGTCACATATATATCAATCTCATTTTGTGCAACATCATATTCTTCTAGTTTATTTTCAATAATAAGTATTGATTTTTCTGTTGGGGTATTTGGATATAAGGATACAATATCCAAGCTGATCATTGTGGTGTCTTTTAAATTTTTGCAATGTTTTATCATATTGATGACTTTAATTTGAATTTTTAGTACAAAATTTATGGTCATTAAAATATTGTTTTGAATGTTGATATAGTGCTCTCTCTAAATTAATAGTAGTGATAAGTTTTTGGCCACTACTGGTCTTATTGGGTTATCTTTTTTGTGCATTTTGATTTTTCAAAACAGTCTTGGCACAGTTGCACCTATTGGTGGATATGCTTTATTCTTTATGGTATGAGGAAGATCTCTGTGTGTTTTTTTTATTTTAGCTAGTTGTCTAATTATTTTCTCAGTAGGGTCCTCGTTAATCTGGGTAACATTAAGTTCTGCTATAGTTTTACTCATTTTCTCTTAATAATCTTCTTGGTTCAGTGTTATTAATTGTTTAGACTTATCTGCCATAATAGCACCGTATATTGGGATTGTTCCGTAAGTCTAACATATTTGTATTTCAGTCATACATGTTTGTATTTCATGTAAGTCATACATGTTAGTATTTCAGCTTGAGACTGTTGGCGACAATTTGCGAAAACGAAAGTTAGATGCGGCAAAAATTTCCCAGTAATCTTCAGACATAAGATTCTTTCACGAATTCGAGGAATTCCGCAACTTTCGTTATTATTTAAATCATTTACGAGATCATTGCACCATTAAACAGAAATTGGGTGAGATGGGTGAGGGGGTATTGTTCATCGGAGTATAGAATTTCATCTTTACGAGACTTTCCAGAACGGAAGGTCGACAGAGTTCAGATTTTTTCTGCAGTAGTAATTTCTTTTTCTCGCAATGTTGCCTCTGTCCAGTATTATTGTTAAATAAGATTTTGCTGTATAAAGATTTTTATTTCAGCTTGAAAATAGGGAGAAAATTTCTAAAATTGGAAATCGAACGGAGAAGAAATTTCTACCATAATTGCACCCCCCCAATATCCTGCGTTGTTAAATATTCCCCGTCCTATAAATTTCTGCATTTAAGTTTGATAAGGAAGCGGGAAATTCCCGAAAAGGGGAATGACAAAATTGGGAAATTTGTAAAAATGGATGCATTTTTTACAAATTTTGGATTTCCTGTCTGTCAAGCGTTGTGGAATTCTGAACGCATCTGACTGATTTTTACGGGTGAAAGTTTTGAACTTAAATCTCACAATGTTGCCTATCATGCCCTTGCCAGGGGAATCAGCTTTGTGTTTCACATGTATTAAGTTTCTTTCATTAGTGTTCTTGTTTGTTTGCACGTCTTTTGTGAAAAAAAGGTCATGCTTATGTTATAGGTTTTTCTGTCCATCCGTCCATGTCTGTAGACACCACATCTCTGTAACTATTGGTTCGATTTGAAAAATTCTTTTTGCATTGGGAAGCTTGAAATATGCGAATGATGATCCTTTATTTTGTTTTTTATTACAATGTACAGTTTCACCGCTAAAGGGTTAAATGCAGATAATATTGAATTCAAAATGCATTTTATTACTATATTTGCTTCTAAACATCCGATTGAAAAAATGATTTTATCTTTTGATTCCATTTATGTCAAAGAGTATTTTAGGTGTAGTTACTTTTGCAAGTTACGCACAGATTTTCCGCAGAGGGCGTAAATGTAAATTGCATTTTTCCTGATATCTTTTCTTCTAAAACTCCGATTTGAAAAAAAAATTTCTTCAGCGGATACAACTCCTGATGGAAAATCTTTTGCATATAATTCATAATTTTTGGTAAAGAATACTTTGGCCACCAGGGGGCGTAAGTGTTAATTTTTGCTTCTGATGTATTTGCCATAAAATCTCTTCTAAAATCTCGAATGAAATAACATCCTTTGTGAACCGATGCAACTCACGTCAATAAACGTTTTCGGGATATTTTCTTCTTAAAATAATGTATCGTTTCTCCGCCAGGGGGTGTAGATGCATATTTTATTTTGGTCAATATCTCTACTTCTAGGAGTCCAATTTGAAAAATTCCTTCTTTGTTGGATAGTGTTTCTGATGCAAAATGTTTTTCATCTAAATTCAAAATTTTCAGGTAAATCATAGACTTTCCGCCAGGGAGCGCAAAGGTAAATAGCGTTTTTCCCGAATTTCAGCTTCTAAAACTCCGATTTGAGAAATTCTTTCCGTATCGCATACAGCTCCTGATGGAAAATGTTTTTCATATAATTTCTAATATTTGGTAAAGAATGGTTTGGCCACCAGGGGCATAAGTGTTAATTTCTGCTTCTGATGCATTTGCAGCAAAATCTGAGCTCCTGAAAACTCGAATAAATTTTTTTTTTTCTTGGACCGAAACGATTCACATCGCAAAACCTTTTGAGAACACTATCTTCCTAAAATAATGCACGGTTTTTCCCGCCAGGGGGCATAGAGTCCATATCTCTGCTTTGAAGGTTCCGGTTTGAAAAACTCTTTCTTTGTTGGAGATCTTTTCCGCTGCGAAATGTTTCTTATATAAATTCAAATTTTTCTTAACGTTCAAGTCTGCAACCTGAGGGTGTAAAGTTCACGACTCCGTTTATAGCAATATCTGCGGGATTAAAAACCCAACTGAAAAACTTCTTTCTTCGATCAGATACTATTGTTTTCCATACCGGTTCCATTGGCTTTGAATAGCTTTGATAAATTTAATTTGCGTCAGAATGGATTCAAAAGACGTGCTCATTGCACCCGAAAATTCGGTGTCATCTTTCTTGTTGTTGACATTTTGTTATGGTGCATATTTCTTTTTAAAAAAGAGATGGATCGTTTTGTAAAAAAAGCGTCTATGTGTGTCGCGCAGTAATACTAGTTGCTACTGACAAGATTCTTGCCAAAGGTGGCAGGTATGTGATTAGCAAATTAGCAAGCTTATAGGAAATGTTTTTTTGCACCAAATGAAAATGTTTATATGTCAATTTAAAGAAAATTTAATGCTGAATTCAATACAAAAAACAGAATGCAAATATATGCAGTACAAAAAAAGTTAGATTACTTTAGTCTAAAAAAGAAACACAAGCGTGATTCAGTTAAGAAGCGGATTGTAAGTGCAAATCCTACTGGCTAATCGCAGTCCTTTGTTCTGGGGACCAATCAAATGGCAGTAGCTGCAATACATCTAGTGAGAAGTTGAGAAAAGTCAGTTTTGCTGTTTGTTGTGTAGAAGAAAGACTGTTAGTGGTGTAAGTGAAGCATAATTGTAGATTGTGTGAATATATTTAGTATTTCTTTAAATTTAATGTGTAGATAATAAGTACAGCAATGGCACCAAAGAAAAGAGTTGATTGGTCACCCATGAAAAGGACCAGGATTGTTTTATTACGTGAATCGGGTCTTTCTTATGCTGAAATTGCAAGGCATGTTGGTGGGTCAGTGATAACATCTGGTGTACGAAAGTGCTGTTTACGTTGTCAGGAAACAGTTACTGAAAAACAAACCAGGAAAAGGCCAAAAAAAGTGCACAAAAGCTGCTGATGACAGAAGAATAAAAAGGCTGTGCCTGAAGGACAGAAAAATTTCATCTGAGGCTATCAGAGCTTAACTGTGTTCAACCAGTGTTTCTGTCAGTTCAAGAACGATAAGGAGCAGACTATCAGATATGGGAAGAGGTAGGATTCCGAGTAAAAAGCCATATCTGAATCTACAGCAGTGCAAGAAACAACTACATTGGGCAAAAGAACACATTGGATGGACAGACGATCAGTGGAAGCAAGTTATTTGGAGTGACGAAAGTAAGTTAATCTTATTTGGTAGTGATGGCCGAAAATATGTGAGACGTAAAGTAGGAGAAGAGCTACATCCTGACTGCATGGAGGCCAATGTAAAGCATCCAACAAGCGTCAGGATTTGGGCATGTATGGCAGCAAACAGTGTTGGTCGCTTTCGTGTAATTCACGGCATGCTGAACGCAAGAAAATACATTGACACCGTCCTGGAACCAAAACTGCTACCTTCCATCAGGGATCTCTTTCCCAACAATGCACCATTTCTTTTTTAGGCAGGATTTTGCTCCCTGCCACGCCACAAAAATATGCGATCAGTGGTTCACAACAAACTCCATTCCGTTGTTGACCTGGCCAGAAAACAGCCCTGACCTGAACCCGATAGAAAATTTGTGGCACAGTTTGGAAAAGCCTTGTACGAATGAGGCGATCATCAAATAAAAGGCAATTAATTGAGGCTATAATTGCTTCCTGGCAACACGTAATAACAAAAGCAGAGCTTCAAACACTTGTTGGATAAATGAGACATCGCTGTGATGCTGTTTTAAAGAATAAAAGCTACCCTACTAAATACTGATACGTAGTACATTGAAATCGCAAGTGCATTACAGTATATTCAGCATGATTGCAGTGTTCTCTGCATAACGTTTTTTGTACTGCATATATTTGTATTCTGTTTTTTCCAGAGATGCCAACCTGTTTCAGATATTTTCAGCAGTACTTGTACAAATTTTCAGTAGTTTTGGCCATTTTTCAGTAGTCATACCAAAAAGAATAATTTTGACCGAGGAAAACAACTCATTTAATTTAATTAGCATTTTTTTACTTACTTATTCATTTATATACATGAAAATCTGTATCAAAATATTCCAAATTTTTCACATGGAAAATAATATACACCATGACTGATACATTTTTTTTAAACAACAAAAATTGATTAAAGAGCTTTCTTTTGTGATTTCGCTGTACAGTGTTTTGCAGATTTGAGTTTCTCAGCAGAAAATCTTTTTCATAACACACTTGCCCAGAGGAGAACATATTCATTTTTGCAATAAGAAGTGCTTCTACAGTTTCTAAACCAACCCAAATTAGGTTGGAAACGGGCTCGATTTTTTCGCACTAAACTAAAATCTCTCTTACTCACAGCATTCAAGTGTGGAACTACAAGTATTGCAAACATTACTTTCGAGAGAATAGTATACTTAACCGCTCCATTACAGCCTTTTAATTTTGAGATTTCGGACCAAGTGACATCTATTCTATCTGTTACTGCTATGGTCTCTAATTTGTCAGCTTGATAACAAGGAATTCCGCTTCCAGTATATCAAGTTCATTTTCAGTTATTATAAATGGAAGGCGTTTGACTATCTATAATACAGAAGTAAATGATGTTACTGCTCTAAAAGAAGGATCTACTACTTCTGAATGTTTTAAGAATTCATCATAGATCAGTATCTTTTCTTGAATATAAGAACATTCTTCAATGCGAAATTTTCCGACAGATGTACAGAACTTAGAAAGTTCATTTTCGTTTAAAATGATTTCGCTTTAATACATTCTTGTTATTTACTCCAATTACCAGTTGTGTCCTTTCTGATTTTTCTTTTTGAAAAACTGTTATTTGAAAAATTACACTCAACATCACCATCAGCTATGACAGTAGGCTTCACAAACCTCTTGGATGCCATGACAATTTTATTGATCATGCTGAAAGAACTTTCAGTTTGAGGACCATGAATGCATGATAGCTTTCACTATTTTAGATAAAAGATAGTGTAGCTTGGAAAATATGAATGCTTTTGAATATCATGCATCAATTCTTACAAATTTTTCAGCTTCATCACTTTCGTTTTTGGACTCTCCCCCTTTATCAAGTTGAAATGCAAACTTTTTTGGGGAGAATGTGTAAGAACACAGGATACACGTTCGGAACATCGTTGGGGAAAAAAGTTACAGTTATGGGAAAAACCTTTGCTACGTCCGATTTCTGTTTTCGGACATTTCCCTTCCATATTCAAGGTGAAATACAAATATTTACGAAATAAAATGAAATTTAACAACAATACTAGGCAGAAGAAACATCGTGTGAAAAATAAAATTACGATTATGGGAGAAATCTTCACTGTTTCCGAAAGTTTTGAAAGACGAAATTTCCGTTTTCGAAAGTTTCAGGCGGAAAGCATCCTTCACCACTACCAATTGCCCCAAAATTTCTGTTCAATTATGCATCGATCTCGAGGATAACCCAAATTACGACGAATAAGCAGAAATTCCTCGAAGCCGAAGATTACACGAGAATTTCTGCGCCGTCGAATTTCCGTTTTCGGAAATTTCCCTCCATTTTCAAAGCGAAATACAAAGATTTATGGAATAAAATTATGTATAACAACAATACTGGACAGAGGCAACATCGCAGGAAAACGAAATTACGATTACGGAAGAAATCTTTATTTCGTTCACTTCCGTTTTTGAAAGGCCAAATGCTGTCCCAATGCGTATTTTTACACGTTGGTAAAAATTCTCCGATGCGTAGTTTTCCGCATTTCTCAATGTGTGTTTTTGTGTGTTGATGTGTATTTTACGCGTTTCTCGTTGCATATTATTACATGTTGATGCATACTTTACGTGCTTCACGACATGTATCTCTACGCGTCGCGAAAAATTCCTCATGCATATTTTTAAGCGTCGGTAAAATTTCGATGTGTACTAGACGCGTAATTAAGCATTTTGGCAAACTCTGCAATGAAATCCAAGCATACTTTTCTGCAGCGCAAGAAAAAAACTTCAAAATATTAATTACTGACATAATGGTCGACACACGATTTTAAAAAAAAACCTCTGTTGCCAGGCAATGACACTCACGTTCTGCACCAAATGATTTTCAACAGCTTGCCGCTGCACTGCAAAAGAGCTTCAAGCCAAACTCCATCCACGTCCACCACCAAAGCGAGCTACGCTCAACATACCCAGAATGTTGCATGCTGGGGAGGGAGTGTCTCATCGAGTGCCGGTCGCTCGCGCTAAGATCCGAGCAGCTTCGAGAGGCAGAACTGGAAGTGCAGGCAGCATCGCAAACATGACGGATCGTCAAGTGGCCACCGTTGCGTTGGGAAGGGGAACAAGCAAAATAAAAATTAATAACTTCCGTTAATTTTCCGTAGAAAAATCACGGTTTTCCGTATTCCGTAGTTGTTGGCATCTCTGTGTATTTCTACGCGTCGCGAAAAATTCCTGATGCATATTTTTATGAATTGGTAAAATTTCGATGCATACTAGACACGTAATTACGCATTTTGGCGCACTGTGCAACGAAATCCACGCATACTTTTCTGCAACGCAAGAAAAAAACTTCAAAATATTAATTACTGACATGAATGGTCGACGCACGATTTAAAAAAAAACCTCCGATGCCAGGCAATGACACTCACATTCTGCACCAAACGATTTTCAACAGCTTGTTGCTGCACTGCAAAAGAGCTTCAGGGCAAACTCCGCCCACGTCCACCAAAGCGAGCTACGCTCAATGTCTCCAGAATGTTGCATGCTGGGGAGGGAGGGTTTTCACTTAGAATGACTCAGCGCAAGGCCACACTCATCAAGTGCCGGTCACTAGCGCTAAGATATGAGCAGCTTTGAGAGGCAGAACTGGAGGCAGCATCGCAAGCAAGACGAATGACAGATCGTCAAGTAGCCGCCATTGCGTTGGGAAGCAAAATAAAAATTAATAACTTCCCGTTCATTTTCCGTAGAAAAATCACGGTTTTCCGTATTCCGTAGTACAAGAGCTTTTTCTGTAGGAACCATGGAGATTCCGTAGTTGTTGCCATCTCTGTTTTTCTATTGAATTCAGCATTAAATTTTCTTTAAATTCACATATAAACATTTTCATTTGGTGCAAAATAACATTTCCTATAAGCCTGCAAAGTTGCAAAACATGAAAATTTCAAAAAGTGTCCACAATTTTTGCCACCACTGTATGTATGAAAGGGAGTTTTTTTTATGAAATCACTTATAACAATAATGCGAAAATGTTAACTCACCTTCATTCTTCATGGACTTCGTGCTAGTTGTTTGATGTTCCCGTAATATATATAGCCTATTCGATGATACTGGCATTAGCCAAATGAACCATTATCCCTTATTTGATGAATTAGTATGAACAAGGACGAAGCAAAACCCCTTGAAATTCAAATAAAATACGGAATCAAATTTGGACACAATCGGAATAAAATCTGAATAAGATTACAATAAAAAATGAATAAAAAATGGTAATGATGAATTCTCCAAAACTTCAGATATGCCTATGTTGTTCACACACACTTTCCCCATTATTCCATACGCATTTCAACGGCCAAAGTCGCAGTCTTCATCAGTGGTCGGCAATGTTCGTGCCCCAACTGCTTAGTCATCTATGCCACGTCGATTTCTTGCCAAGACATGTTCTGCTCCACCTCGTAGTCATCATTTCGCATGTTGTGTTGCCCACCATCTGTTGGTGTTTTGTCGTGTGAATCCATTCGGTCTTCTCTATCATTTTTTGCTTTTTTCTTTCGTTGTGTTTCTTCTTGGTCAATAAGAAATTTCCATGTATATGATATTCCGAGGCCATTATGATCAAAAGAACGAAAAATCCAATTGCAATAATAATAGTCCATATGACCTATCATACGCATGGAAATTTTCTAATTGACCAAGAAGAAAAACAACGAAAGAAAAAAGCAAAAAATGATAGAGAAGACCAAATGGATTCATAAGACAGAACACCAACAGATGGAGCGCAACATGACATGCGCAATGACGACTACGAGGTGGAGCAGAACATGTCTTGACAAGAAATCGACATGGAACAGATGACTAAGCAGTTGGGGCACGAACATTGCCGACCACTACCGAAGACTGCGACTTCGGCAGTTGAAATGCATAGGAATGACTGGGAAGGTGTGTGTGAACAACATAGGCATATCTGAAGTTTTGGAGGATTCGTCATTGCCGTTTTTTATCCGTTTTTTATCATAATCTTATGCAGATTTTATTCCAATTGTGTCCGAATTTTATTTGAATTTCAAGGGTGTTTACTTCGTCCTTGTTCTTACTAATTCATAGAATAAGGGATATTGGTTTATCTGGCTTATGCCAATATCATCGAATAGGCAATATATATATTACGAGAACACCAAACAACTAGCACGAAGAACGAAGGTGAGTTAACATTTTCACATTATTGATATACATGATTTTATAAAAAAATTCCCTTACATAATACTAGATTTTAACTCATCTCATACATATTCAATGAAGAAAAATGTTGCAAACCAATTTTTGAAAAAATAAATAATTTAGTCTCCTCAGAAGATATGAAAAAAGCCCACATGGATGGTCTGGAAGTAATGCTAACAGAAAATAACTACCCCAAAAAAGAAATAGATAAATTACTCAAACAATATAAACAAAACAAAAAATACAAGCAAGCAGGAGTTTAGGTTCACAAGAAAAATTATGTATCAAAAAGGTTTGTTTGAATCTTTAAAGAGAATAAGCAGTAAATATGATGTTAGATTAGCTCCCAGTTTAGACAACAAACTTAAATTTTTTTGCCCTAGCTTGATTCAAAAAGAAGAAAACTTGTTAAAAATGAAAGGAGTAATTTATAAAGTAACCTGCAGCTGTGGAAAATACTACATTGCAGAAACAGGTCGTAGGCTGGAAGCTCGCATTGCGGAGCACAAGGCAGCAATAAAAAATTGTTCAAAAAAGACAGGATTAGACAGACATGTTACAGAAACAGGACACCACATGGACTGTGACTCTTTGCCAATCTATGGACATGAATACAACTTCCTGAAGCGAAAATTGAAAGAGGGACTTGAAATTGGAAAATACCAGAACTTCATCATTATTGACTGTAAGGGATTTTCACTGCCTAACATCAGGCAAGACATTTTGCAGAATCACTGTAACCGTCAAGGTTAACCGTAACCGAAGACCGTGACGGAGATTGAACGTAAGACTGCCTGATGAAGGAGAGGAGTCCTCTCCAAAAATTTGCTGACATTTTAAGAATTTACCTAGATAAATCCCATAAAAAAGTTAACTAGTTTGAATATAATAATCTAGGAAGCCACATAACAAAGATGAGCTTGACTTACAGATTCCCTAACATAATTTTGCACACTGCCTTCCACAGTCAGGAATGAAGAATTTTAACATGTGAAATAGAAAAGTTAAGAAGAATGAAATATATTCAAAATTTCTATTAACAATTTTTGCAACGTAGTCCAACAACAGGCCTAAGCTTGAGCTATATCGAGATTTTTACTTCTTTTCTACATTCTTCTCACAGAATTTTAACTCATCCAATCATTCATTGAGTATTTCACAGTAATGCTTACATTCTTCAGGGAAGCCTTTCAATCTTTATTCTTTTAATCTCAGGCATCTTCCTATCCTGCTTTCTCCAACCAACATTCAATTTCAGTCATGACACTAACATGCATCGGTCAGACACAGCATCTGCACATCTCATCACATAAGTGTCAACAATTAAGTGTTTCAGATGTTAACTATAAACAACAAAAACTATTGTATCTAGCGCCAGCATACAATCCTCCCACATGTGGATATACTTGTGGTTGAAAAACGTACTAGATACCTACAATCCATTTTCAATGCAGAGTTCAATTAATCTTTCACCATTATCATTCACATTAGGATCACTAAACTTACCCAGAACGTTATCAGAAATCCCATTCTGTATACCTACTCTAGCATTGAAATCCCCTGCTATTATAACTTTCTCTTTAGCACCAAATTGGCTCAAAACAGCTTTCAGCTCATTCCAGAAATCTTCCTTCCTATCAGAAGGTTCCGAGTCACAAGGAGCATACACTACAACAATTACTATTCTCTGAAGTTTCATTTTCAAACGAATCCAGATAATTCTTTCACTTATGCAGCTATAGTGAATCAAGTTGTTCATCTTTTCACTTAAAATCAAACCTACACCAGCCTGTCCTTTCACATTATCCAACACTCCAGACCACACACTCACCGTACCATACACTTCTTCTATCTCAATTTCCTTTTTTTTTTGGTTCACTCACACACAGCACATCCAATTTATACTTATTCATTTTTTCAATCACCTCATTTATCTTTCCATTTATACCTCTCGTATTCTATGCAGCAATCTTACACTCACTCAGCCGAGATCTCTTTCTCATATGCTGTTTAGAAGGTCCAGGCCGATTCTGTGGTGGACCATCCTTCTTAAGTGTGGTAGGTCCACACTTGAGTCGTTTTTTAGCTTCCTTTGAGTCTTTGTAATCAGGGAAGTGCATCAGTGCAGGGGATTAGCCCACAGCTGACGGTTCCAGTTGGTCATTCTACCTAAGGATTCTGGAACATAACTCAGTGAGTTGGGGGTCTTTTCACCAACAACGTCACACAGAACTAGCTGGTACCTCTCCAAGATTCACAGAGGCCCTTGTTGCTGTTCTGTGTGCCATTGTTGTCCATGGAGCGTACCGAGGAGAGAAATCCATCTCTCACTAAGATCGCCTGTGTTAACAAATGAGGTAAGAACAGCAATGCAGGAGGCATTACAAGGGGTTGCAAAACATGGCTTTCAGCAATGCTTCCAGAAGCCTTACAAGCGCTGGCAAAAGTGCATCACCGCCCAAGGGAATTATTTTGAAGGTGGTTGTGCATTGGTGTTTTAAAGTATTCAAGGTAAGGAACTATACGCCAAGTCCCCGAACTTTTGGATCCTACCTCGTAGTTTCACCAGTGCTTAATAACACTTTTGACCCACATTTGTTGCTAAAAATAAAACAGACTGCCTTACAATGATAGCCAGGGACATTTTTCTGGATAAACTCAAACCTGCTGAAATGGAAGGAGGTATTGCAGGTAAAAAAAAAAGAGACCCTTTTGAAGAAGACACTGACCCAGTTACTGAAGAAACTATTTCAGTGCTCTCAGCAAATACTTTCTAAAACTGTTTTAAATACTTAAACAATTGTATTATGAATGTGAAACCAGCTAATAGCAGTACTTTCAAAAATGCTTCGCATTCAGCAGGAACAGAAGCTAGTGGAGGAGGAGGAAAGGGCCCTTTCCAGGACCACCACTTAATCCAACAAATAAGATTTCACAAATCCAAGTAAATGCTGACGAGGAAAATAATACCATCAGGAAAAATGGGTAAAATATTTTAGTTTGGGAAAGCAGAAAATATTAAGATGCAACATCAGCAATTTATTGCCTATATGGAAGAGGAAGAAAAAGGCACTGATATGGTTCTTCTTCATGAAACCTATCTTTCCCCCAAAATGAAATTTATAAGGTACCTAACTACCACATATATCAAAAGATAGAATTATGCACTCACAGGTATTCCAAATGCAATTATAAAAAGAAGTTGAATGCTATGAAACTCCCAGAAAAGACATGGATGGCACAGAACCTCATGCAGTGGTGATTAAAACTTAAACAGATCCTTTAAAATTAACTAGCCTGTGTAATTATTTATTTTCACCATGAGAATGCTATTAGTTCAGAAAACCAGGACAATTTATTTGAAGAAAATGTTACCACTCTGTTAGCTGGTGACATCATTACATGCAATGCAGAAAGGAAAATAAAAATGTGAACACTATTTTCAAACATCTGCTTGAAAAAAAAAAAAAATCTTGGTATGAGGGATCCAAAGAAGCACATATAGGTAGTGCAGGACACAACTAATGCACTTGATTTTATCCTATTAAAAATGTAAGGTACTGTTTTCAAATTCACACAGACTGCATCATCCTCTGACTACAACCCAATGCTGCTAAATTGATTCACAGGCAACACTGTTACTACCTTTCCCCTCCAATGGTTCTTCACTGCAAAGATAAAGGACACCCCTACCCTGAAACTAGGGAATGTGTTACCAAAGAAGAAATTGATTTACCATTAAACATTTATAATGGATATTCAAGAGACTGTTAAGAGCTGTCAAACACCAGCAACTGCTTAAAACAATCCACATTTTTTCCCAAATAACCGTATTTTCCAAGCATAATGCTGCAGAGCTGAACTTTATTTTACAGATATGCAGCTCTGAAATGTGACTCATAACCATTTTCAGTAGTGTCACAAATTTCATCTGTCATCCATGATATAAAAATAAAAATTACTTTGTGAATCGTTTATGGCAGACATTGAGCTACAAAGAGTTTGGAGTGCCGATTCTTCACTGATTATTAGTAGAAGGAGAGCTGATAGCCTCGAAACCTGTGTGATTACATGTGAATAGGTATAGTGTTTTCTGAGAATGCCACAGTTGTATTTATCTCACCAAATTGTTATTGGAAATAATGCTGCACTGAGTATAATACTGCACCCAGTTTAATGCTATAGATAAACATACTACAAAGTAATTTTTATTTGATGACTCTTCCGACCTCCGCAATCCCAATATGGTACGAGAACATATTGTACGACTTTCATCAGAGATAAATGGCCCAGTGAAGGGTGGTATTAAGAAAACTGTTTTATTTATTTTTAATATGTTTCAAGTCACCTGCACAAATAACGTACAAAATAATGCGGCAAGTTATACACTAAATGGCAGTCATCACCATTGCTTCGTTGCTGTGTAACTCTTCCTCCTAATGGGTAAAATACTTTTTGTTTACAGACACTAGATATCTTAGAAAGCCCTGCTCAGCCTGGACTGAACTTTAGGGGGCCCCAGCTCAGACTCGCCACTCTACGGCCCGGTCCGTTTCAGACTTTCAGCATACTTTCTCTGCCACTTATTGCAAAAATGCAAGACTACCGCAGTAGTGAACAGAATGGAGAGAGAGAGAGATATTTCTTATAAGAATTCCTCCCACACATGAGGTTCAGACCTGACTACCTACCTACTTCTGTTAAAAATGTAATTGCATTTCCTATTCTTCACTTAAGTATAAACAAGATAGCTCCAATCCCCAAATATGCAAACAAATACTTCAAACTGCTTGATTTCCATTGTAGCAACAAATTGTGTCAGAAGCTTGTCATCTAGTTTTATGGAGCTGAAAAGCCTGTTTATGTAAACATTTTGCTGAAAAGAAAAGAAACCCTGCATGTTTTAGTAGCTAAATCCAATGAAGTGAAAACAGAATTTGATCTCAACCTTTAAAAGAAATAAACCAGCACATTTCAGATTCTCATCTTACAGGCCAGCTTGTCAATTCCAGTTGTAATGTATAATGATAAGATAATCAATGCATTTGGTGGAAAATGTACTTCCATGTCTTATGCTTCACTCAGTGATCTTTGCTGTGCGATTATTTCATAAGTCAATGTTTATTTGCTTGTCAAACTGTTCTTCTTTAATAGAGGAGCAAAATGTTAAACCTTCCAGCAACAGGCCAACCTCAGCCCAAGCATGGAAGTTTTTACTTAACTGATGAAAAAAAAACAACAAAAAAAAAAACAAATTTGAATTAACACCCCAGGAACATTGTGAAAGAGAACGTAGGTATTTTACAGCAGGTCGTTTGTCATCAACCCCACATGGTGGGAGTTCAATGTCATTTAGACCCTCGTGGATAACATCTACTGTTGCTTATATGTGTAGAATGAGGGCGACAACATTCTAATCTCACATGTGAGACAGTTTTCACATGCAATAGTGGAAGCATATACAATTTTGTGGTTTGTCATGCTGCTGGCTCACTGACTGTACTATGTGCACAGCCAATAAGAAATGCATATTTTACCCTGCCTAGTATAAGAGAAGAAAAAACTTATTAAAATAAAAAAAAAGTGCTAAAGCATAATTCATTTATCCGGAATAAAAAATTTCTGACAGTAAATTATAAACTACTTGCATGCAAAATGAAATGCCAGACTGAATCCTTCCCGTTCTTCAAATAACCTATTCATGTAGAATCATGTATGTTTCGAGACTTCATTTGCATGACCCCTGGGTACCCATGCCTGTCAGAGTCAGCAATCCAAATTCTTCATAGCTCAGTGTTTGCCATAAACAATTCACGAAACAATCTGTTTTAATAAAGCGAAGGATGGTTGAAATTTATAATGTCACTGAAAACAGTTATATGCTGCACTTAGTTAAATGTTTCATTTCAGTACCACACATTTGTAAAATCGAGTTTAATGCCACAATGTTATCACTGGAAAATACGGTACTATAGTCTGTGAATCATGTTTATTACTTATATGGGTGATACTGAAAGCAAAGAAGTTTTTGGGTGAGGAAGTTGCATAAATGTATAAGCTCAAGGTGGAGAGAAAAAGGATTGCTGAAATAGTTACAGTAGTGAACCATTCCACATGGGGAACATATCCATTAATTACAAAATATGATCATTATATAGCACAGCACCAATCCGAAAGACCAAAACACACTTCCAAGTCATGATGACAGAAAGTTCTGGAGACTGTCTTCAACACAGTGACCGTCTGTACGGTATATACAAAAGGAATGTGGACTGACACTGTCAAAGGATACCATTTATGGATGTCTCGAAGTCAATGGAGCAATTGTGTACTGGGAGATGGTATACAAACTGCCTCTAACAGCAATTCACAAAAATTAAAGATTACAATGGGCAAGTGAGCATGTCTAATAAAGACAATCACTATCAGCAGTGGCGTAGAGTGACCTAAAATTTATCCGGGGCTAAATATTTAAAAAATTGCTCTCAACCTTCTTCTGTACCGTGAAATATAATTTTAGTGGATTGTTAAGTTTCCAAATGCCACCAGCTGAAATTATACTTAACCACATAGAATGAAGTAGAAATTTTGTTTATATAAATGCAGTTCTGTATAACATAAAAATAAAAACAGTAGAAACAAAACAAAGTATGTTTGCATTTGCTTCCAGTTGTTAACCCGGATATTTTACTATAACTTCACATTAAAAGTTCTAGACTGATTCTTACGTTTTTGCACCAAGCAAATATTTGGTCAATGTGGACTCAAGTAACATTTTTAATGGCTTTTTTCCTTCATCCCTAAATAAACTAAAAGGATGTTCCAATAAAAAGTCCTTTCGTTCATTTTACTTACACAAACAAAATTTACAGCTTAACTTCACAAACAAAAATCAGCCACTCACTATCCGAAGATGTGGAAACAAAATTACTACAGTTAAACAGATAGGCGACCAACCCCGAATGGCAGTTTTATGCATGAGCAGTTCAGCATGCATCTGCTCATTCATTACCATTCTCCGAAGCTTAGCCAAGGCGACAAGTTGACGGGGGTCACCTCTACCGTCACGCTGTATTTATTGCACTCTAGTAAATGGATATGGAAAGCTGTAATGTGTTACCCAGTTATTCAACTATTGTAGTTGCTCACATTTAAAATAAGAAAATCTGGGAACTGGTTACTAACATGAATTTTCTTTCAGAATTTTTTCCAATTGAAAGTAAAAACATTTTTCCTCTCATTTTCATGTGGGGCTTAGCCCCAGATGCCCATAATGACCTGACGCAATTGGCTGTCAGTCATGTCTAGTGACAAAAAACAGTCCAGATGGCTCGGCTTATTACTGCCATGATCTGCGGAAAGAACTCCCGTTTTTCTTTTAGCAGGCAGCAAAGTGGTGCAGGTAGACATTAGCTTTAATGGTCAGACCAGTTTGATTGGGAGTCACGTTTGATTCGAACTTGGACTTTAAAAGTCATATCAAAAGAATTGTACGTACAGTGTACAGAAAACTTGGATTTATCATGTGGCATTCCAAGTATTACTCGAATACTCAGACACTTATTCACATTTTTGAGACTACGGTCAGATCTTCAATGGAATATGCGGCGATCATTTGGAGTCCTAGCCAAGTAACTCTAGTAATTGAAAAAGTTCAGAAAAAGTTTCTTCGACACCTTTTTTTATAAATCGACCGGTGTTTATATAGCAGACATCCCGACTGCTGACTTTCTGACATTCTTCAAGATGACCTCTCGGCAATCGAGAAGGAAGGCTCTCCAATTCAAGTTCGTGTACGGCATCATCAATGAGAGATAGATGATACTCAAATTGTAAACCAATTAAGCTTCCGTGTCCCATATTTACCGAGGACAAAATGCGAACTATTTGCGGTGCCATTTTGCAGAACTGATGCTGGAAAAAATTCTCCGTTATGTACAACTCACTTGAAGAATGTCCAGATATTTTTAATGTAAGTAAAAAAAAATTTCATGAAGCATGTTTTGCAAGATTGTAAATATTACTTGGTAATTATCACTGTAAATATAAATATAGCAATTCCTGTAACTAGATTTACCGTCTGTAGGGATGTGCTTACAATAAATAAAACAATAAATAAATAAATAAATGAGAGACAGAATTATCAAGACTATCAACAGACCCTACAGTGAAATTTCTTGCTCTTCAGTGAACTCCTTGTGGGTTCACAGTGGATTTTTAAACATAACAATGCCTCTGTCCACACATCATTGTCTACTAGAGCATAGCTAAACCAGTGTAACATTTCTTGCTGCATTTACAGTGCCCTTCATGTAGACCAGATCTCAATCCCATTAAAAATCTTTGCATTTTGAGTAGAGAAGGATACGCTGATGGGAGACGATTTGCAACAATAGCAGAACTGAAGGCAAGAAAGGAAGAATCTTGGTATGCCATTGAAATGGAAACTTCACAATTTAATTCATTCCATAGAGAATCTAATTTTGGAACTGATACAAGTGTCTGCAAATACCATACATGTCTAATAATATGTTTTACATTACTTTTCTTTTGCGTCTAAACTTTTGAAACTTGTAGATTCTCCTTCTTTCATGCCATGACTATGTATAATTATACTCATGATACATACTGGTTTCCCATTGCGTATTGTGATATAATGTGAAGTGTTTCACATGCTTTTTAATGTTTGCATTCCTCTGCTTTGCATTATGTTTCGAATTTAATATTCGTTAGTGCCTAAACTTTTGCGATGGACCCTATGCAGCACATTTGATTGATAAAATTTAAATTCTTGTATAATTGCCACAAAAGTGCCAGAAGTACTAAAAATTATTCAAAGGCATAAAATATTAACCTTGAATCAAATTTACCTGGTTATCCATGTTAAGACATGCAAAGTAGCCAACCAAGAGAATTACTTCGTGCAGCAGATTGTCTGATGTCCAATGAGTGCAGTACCAAAGCAAGTAACTAGCAATGTGCCGAAACTGTAAGGAAAGACCTTCACTTCCAAGGATGCCCTGAAAATTTAACAAAAAGAAAAAGAACTAAATTGAACACAAAGTTAAAAATTGCTGCATCCAAACATATATTAAGGCAAGCCAACAAACATGCAAAACAGAATACATACATCAAATAGAAATTTTATGTCCATCAAGAGAGTTAAGAGCTTTTTTACTTTCTTAAAAAGGGCAGGAGATAGCATATAGTATGAAATAGATAGGTAGGTAGTATAGTGGTATATCACTATAATATCACAGTATTTCTCAAAGTGTGGTCCACAGGATCTTCAGGAAATTTCAGAAGAAGCATTATTAAATAATGTATTTCACACCAGGGCTCGAAAAAAGTGCCTGTCTGCGACAGGTAAGAGTTCGATACGGACAATAAATTTTTTTGAAAGTGATATCTTTGTGGATGTAAAAACCTGCTGCCAGATGCTTTTAATGTTCAAATAATGATGCACCGAACAAAATTATTTAATTCTAATAATTAATGACTTCATGGCTTTCTCTAATTACTTTCAGTACCATAAATACTTAATGGGAATTATAGAGGATAAATTTATTAAGGTACATACATTACGTCTCAAATTTTTGATCTATACGCTAGATAATCACGAGGAGTTCTTGCGTCTTACTACTTCCACAGGTCTGGTGACCAAGCCTGGTCAGCCTGGTCTGGCTTGGTCACCAGACCTGTGGAAGTAGTAAGGCACAAGAACTCCTGACGACGATCTAGTGTATAAATCGAAAATTTGAGAGGTAATGTACCTTAATAAATTTATCCTCTATAATTCCCGTTAAGTATTTATGGTACTGAAAATTATTTAGCTTGCAACTGATTAAAAATTAAAAGCATTGAGCAGGTAGAGGTGCTTTTTATATATCAAGGCAATTAGTTTGCACAAGAAAAGAGTTTAGGCTAAATAAATCCCAAGAGCAAATATCCCATCTCACTTCATTGTCTAACAAAAATATGTAGAATCACATATCCAAGCAAAGGAAATTTGCTTTTCTAAACAACTATGCTCGGTCTTTTAAATCTGATAAGGCAGAAATTGACCAATGTTGGTTCTGATCAGGTAAATATATCTTGTTTGTTTCTCTTCCCTTTCCCTCCTCGTTTCCTTCCTTTTAGGTATGCATGATATAAACAGCACCATTCTTTGATGTGGCTGTGTATACCCGTAGATGTAGCAGCTGTCAGCGATGACCTTGATCTTCTTCATTCATGCATGGGTGATTAATACAAAGCTATATGTTGCCATTAAATACATTCAGTTAATAGCATGCAGTTCATCTCGACTAGTTCACAGTTTTTCATTGCTTTTGGTTAATGTGTATCCCCAATCAACAAAACTGGACCAAAGGCTTAAAAAGTGGTTTATTGAAATGTAAAAATAATGATGAAAATGGAAATGAAAGTACCAAAATTCAGAATAACATCATAATCATAAATAATGAACAAGACTCCACTAAATTAGATATTCCAGCTAGATAATGCTTACCTTTGCATTTCTATCTTGCTTGACTTTACATTTCCTGCACGTGGTCTGGTTGTCGCTGATGTTATCGTTCCAATCGTCCGTTTCAGGTATAGCTGTTCTTGGCGCTATTCTCGTTTAATGCAGGTTTGCTTCACTAAACTTTGATTAGGTTCCGTTAATACCAACTTTTACCGTTTTCTTTGCTCGAAATTTTTCGCCCAAGACTTTGGGCATCTTCAGGAGCGTGGTGATTTTGCACCTTTGCTTGCGGGTGCCTTCTCGCTTACTGGGGTTTGCTAATCCCCGTTGCCATTCTTCGTTCGTCTCGGATATGCAGTTTGATCGTTCTACCCTGTCGCCATCTATGTTTCCTCTTTGGACATTTTTTTTATTTTTTTAATATGCTATCTTGTTTGTTTTTCTTTACTTTCTTCTATCTTTGTCTTTCCTCCTTTTCTGTTGTGTTTTTTTTTCCCCTCTTTTTCTTGTCTAATAAGTTCTTTCCATAGGTTAGACAACGTGCTCGGGTCGTTCTGGTTACATTCTCGATTTTTATTTTTATATATTAAAATTGCTTCTTCCATCTTCAATCGTTTTTCCGATTTTTTACTTCTTTTTAGCAATTTTAGTTCGTCGAATTTCGGGAACGTTTTGTTTTCCAAACAGAACTGTACTAGCGCCGTTTTTGCCTCTTTTTTGCCAGTTGGTGATATGTTGCTTCAGCCTTTTTTTTTAACCTGTTTTTTTTGTGCTCCCTATGTATGATATAGGCTGAAGCAACATATCACCAACTTGATGAATGTATGCACGTTTAAAGGACAGTAGTTTTCTGATGATATCAGAATTAGAACTATGAAGATTGTAAGACTCCACTGCGAATATGGACTGTGAACCTATATGCGCTGGATCAGGTGCATCTACTCATGGAAATGAGGTTATTTCATTGAAAAAGAAAAATGTGAATAGGAAGTACTATGATGAATATCCGAAAAATGGATTTTATTGGACCAGCGATCCACCTGTGCCAACAGCTCAGTGTGTTATCTATTATGAGATTTTGTCAGATAGTGCCGTGATGCCATCGAAGCTCTTGCATCATTTGCAAACAAAGCACACAAACCTCTGGTAAATCTATTGAGTTTTTCCAGAACAAGTTGACAGTAATGCTTTCCAGTACAAGATTAATGAACTATGTTGCTAAAGGCAAAGAGGGGACAAAACTACCGAAGCTTCATTCAGAGGATCACTCTTTATAACCAAAACAGGCAAAAGTCACACTGTTGCTGAGAAACTTGTAAAACCAGCTGGAAAATTAATGGCAAATATTATGCTCAGAGGGAAAGCAGAACGGGTTATTGATAAAAATCCCTTTGCCAAATGACAGCGTTGCATGCCACATACTATCAATGGCATACAATGTGGAAGAGCAACTACTATCATGTGTAAGTGCCAGCAGATATTTTGCTTTACAATTGGACAAAACTACTGATGTGCAGAGCTTGAATCTGCTATTGGTATACGTGCAATACATACATGAGGGAGAAGTGTTCGACGATTTTTTTATCCTGTTTATCATTGAAAACCTGCAACAGGAGAACAAATTTTTCATTTAGTTAAGGATTATTTTGTGAGTCATGATGTTGACTGTAAGAGATGCATTTGGGTTAGTACTGATGGAGTACCAGCCATGTGTGCAGTACAGAAAATCGTTGCTATATGCACTAAAGAAGTTGCACCTGAATGACAATCAACACACTGCTTTATTCACAGAGAATTGGCTGTCAAAAATATGCCCTCTGAACTTGATTTAACATTAAAAGAGGTAGTGGGTAACTAATAAAAAAAAAAAGAGGTAATAGCCATTGTGGATACCATCGAATTGCAGACACTAAGTGAACATCTGTTCAGCTGCCGTGCAAAGAAATGGGGAGTGATTACAAGACTCTGCTTTTTCACACAGAAGTACATTGGTTGTCAAGGGGAAAGGTGCTTACATGAATTTTTGAATTGAGGGATGAGATACAAATGTTTCTTCGTGACACCAATAATGTCAGTAAATATCATTTCTATGATTTCAAGTGGCTTGCCCAAGTGGTGTATTTCAGTGATATTTTGGAATCTTGAATATATTGAACCTATCACTTTTCAAAACCAAAATATTACAATTTTTAATGTTGAAGACAAGATATCTGACTTTCCAAAGAAAACTTAAATATGGCACAAGCAATTCGATCACCAAGAGTTTGACTCTTTCTCAACACTTGATGATTTTCTACAATCATTGGAGGAAAGAAACTGATGAATCATTATTGAACATATTCATAAATCAAGTAAAAATGCTGCAGCAGAACATGAAGAAACACTTTCCAGCACTGAATAGAGAATGGATTAGGAATCCATTTGCCGCACTCTCACTAGCTGAAACATTCAACCTCCCAGCTCATGATTATGATATACTGGTAAACTTGACATCTAATGGGGCACTGAAAGTTATCCTTAGTGAGAAATTGCTCCAATTTTTGGGTGCGTGCTTGATACAAATATCAACAGCTATCACACAGAGCCATTAAACATGTATTATTATTCCAGGCAACTGACAACTGTGAGTTCAGATTTTCGAATTTGGTTAAAATTAAGAGCAAGAAAAGAAATTAATTAATTATGTGGAAACTACTATACAACTCAAACTATTGGCAATCTAGCCAGGTGTAAACAGTTTGGTAAAAGATTGCAAGCAACATCATCACTCTCACTGACGCTGTGATGTGATTATTATCGTAGTCATTATTTTTGCGCTCTCTCTCTCTCTTAATTACTGAATCTTTATACGTGGACTTTTGGAAAAGTATTAAAATCAAAAGAGAAGATCAAAGTATAATTATACATATAACATTTTGCATATGATGCAACTTTAATTTTATGGAAGAATTTTTTGCTGTGGCTCCTGGGCGTAGCTAGAATTTTGGTGGGGAAGGGGTTACGATTTTTGGGGAAGGTTTTAAGTAATTTCCCATAAATTTTACATGTTATAAATCTTACTTTTTGGAATTTTGGAGAAGGTTTGAACCCTCCAAACCACTCCCCTACCTACACCCATGCTGTGGCCACATTGTCAATTATTTAATTAAGTGAATGATCTTTTTGTTATAAAACTGACAAAATAACATCATAAAACTTAAACTCTCTCTTCTTTATCAAATATAGGTACTCTAAAAATTACTTTGTTTCAGGTAGGTTGGCAACCGACTGGCATTTTGAGCATCTGGTCGGAAATTTTAGTGATTTTTCTGCCTAAAGCCAGTGGCCGGTAAAAACTGTTTACCAACCCTATTTGTGACCAGTATTTTTTTACGTACAAAGCATGACGATTATGGGCAAAACACGTAACAATATTAACAAAGAAAGGTAACTTGATCACGCTCGAAAGCTTCCAACTTACGAACTTTTTGTAAAAGTTTTAGTTAACGTAACTAGCGTGATCAAGTTACCTTTCTTTGTTACGTACAAAGCAGCTGAAAATTTCTGAAAAAAGCTTAAAATTTACCAAAAAGAAGTTAAAATTAACTAAAAATATCTTGCTGCAGCTCATATCTCTAAGTCCTCCTATAAATCACATAAATTGAGGGTTACTTTGTCTTTCTTCCTTGCAGAGGAAGGGGAGTAATCACTCACTGCCTGATGAGGGTGGCTGCTGGGGCTTAATATGTATTATTAACCACAGTTGGCATTCTTACTTTCAAACAATACAGCCTTTAACTTTCTCCCAGGGAAGCCCCCCCCAGTGGTCTGCAATAAGTGAAGGAATGCTTAAAGAGGTCCATGAGTGACTAAAATTTGAGAAACACTGCTCAATCATACATGAACTTGCATCCGCCTCTATCCTCTAAGCTCAAAATTTGCTTCTTTTTGCCAATGGGCAAATTTGTGCTTTTTTTGGATGATATTTCACACAAATAAAAACCAAGCCAGGGTTTATGTGGTTTATTTTTGGAAGTGAGTGAGTGAGTGAGTAAGAGAGTGAGAGACAGATATATATATATATATATATATATATATATATATATATCAGGATGTAAGGTCAGGTGATGCGTAACATCACAGCCTCTCCTTGACAAATGTCAACCCCGCCTTCTCGTGGTGCATCCTGTTCCCACTAAAGGGGCTCTGACGACCGCCCATAGCGGTATAACTATACCATCGGGATTAGAGGAAATTCAATCCCACACTCACCAACCCGCTTGGCCAGCGTGGTGAGTTATGGCCAAACCCCTCCAAAATGATTCCACAACTTAAATCTTGGCCCTCAGTCTCCGGCAGCTGGAATGTACCTGGCCAAGGCAGCGGCCAGTGCGACATGAAGGCAGAGGGTGCTAAGAATCCCCGGAGAACCGGACTAGGCTGCCATCTGATGCTGACCTTGGCTACTTACAATGGACGCTCCCTATCTTCTGATTCAAGGCTTCTTGAATTGGAAGAGGAACTACAAAGGATCAAGTGGGACATCGTGGGGCTAAGTGAGGTAAGGAGAAAAGGAGAAGATCTCATCGAACTGAAAAGTGGACATCTCTTCTACTATCGTGGGACAGATGCTGGCAGAACTAGTGGTGTTGGATTTATACTTAACAAGAAACTGAAGGATAAAGTTGTAGAAGTTGAAAGTTCCTCTGACAGAGCTGCACGACTTGTTATCCAACTCTCGAAAAGATACCAGGCTCAGATTATTCAAACTTATGCACCCACCACAAGTCATCCTGAAGAAGAAATTGAAGAATTTTATGAGGAAATTTGTCATCTAAATAATAAAGGTAAGCAGCACTTGAAAATAATTATGGGAGATTTCAATGCAAAAATAGGGCAACGGCAACAGAATGAAACTTCAGTAGGTAAATTCGGTCATGGCAACAGAAACCAGCGTGGAAATACTCTCGTTGAGTTTGCAGAGGCAGAAGGGTTTTTCATCTTGAACTCCTTTCTTCAAGAAAAAGCCACACAGGAAATGGACATGGAGACATCCAAATGGGACGACAAGTGAAATTGATTTTATTATGTGTAACAAAAAATTCGTCATAGAAGACTGCAGTGTGCTAAACAAGTTCAACACAGGTAGTGACCATAGATTGGTGAGATGTAAGATGCACCTCAACACTAAACTTGAACGTGGCAAGCTCATAAGACAAACAAAATCTATTGACATAACCAACCTTAAAAAACACCATAATACCTTCAAGTTAGAACTGAAGAACAGGTTCTCTGCTTTAGAAGGCTTAACATCGGAAGAAGTGGACATCTCTGAAGTTAACAGAAAAGTAACCAAAGCTCTTATGGAAACAGCAACAAAATTAGCTGGGTCTAAGAACAAATTGCATGCGAACAAATTATCAGGAAAAACCAAAATGTTGATGCAAAAAAGAAGAGAGATGAGGACAACTAAAGATGTGACTTCCAAAGTGGAATATATAGAGCTATGCAAGACAGTAAGAAAAAGTATCACTGAAGACGTAAGGAAATTCAACTGTGAACTAGTGAGGAAAGCAATTGAAAACAACCAAAGCCTAAAGATAGCAAAGGGACATCTCAGTAAGGGAAGAAAACAGATTATGGCACTGAGAAAAGAAGATGGTTCTGTAACAAGAATAAGAGGCGAAATTTTGACAAGAGTGAAAGATTTCTACTCCAAATTATATGAAAGGGATGATATATGCACTCCAGACATCATGAAAGATACTAGTACCAGAGTTCCTCCAGTCCTTCCAGCAGAAGTTGCACATACAATCAAGAACATGAAGCGAGGAAAAGCTCCAGGAGAAGATGGAATTACTGTAGACATCATACAAGAAGCAAGTGGAGAAATTGAAACAGTACTCGCCCAAATTTTCACTCGATGCCTTAATGAAGGAAAGATTCCTGAGGATTGGAACACCGTTACAATGATCCTGCTACATAAGAAAGGTGACATTGAGGATCTCGGAAACTACAGACCTATCAGCCTCCTATCAGTAGTTTATAAAATCTTCACTAAAGTTCTTTCACACCGCTTGAAGGTAACACTGGACATGGCTCAACCGAGAGAACAAGCTGGATTCAGGAGTGGTTACAGCACAATAGATCATATCCACGTGCTGAGAGAACTAATTGAAAGAGCGAGGGAATATGAACTTCCATTGTGCATGGCTTTTATCGATTATGAAAAAGCCTTTGATTCGGTGAAACCATCAGCAGTTACAATGGCTCTGAAAACCTGCGGTATTGAAGATGCATACATTAATATTATTAATAACATCTATGAAAATGCAAGTGCAAAGATTAGGCTGTTTGAAAATACAACACACGTAAAAATTGGAAAGGGAGTGAGACAAGGTGACACCATATCTCCGAAGCTCTTCAATGCCACATTGGAGGGTGTTTTTCAGTCGCTGAGCTGGGAAAACAAGGGGATAAAGATTAATGGAGATTATCTAACCCACCTTCGTTTTGCTGATGACGTAGTCATTTTTGCAACTACCCCATCAGAGCTGCAGAGTATGATCCAGGAACTTGCTGACAAGAGTAAAGAAGTGGGATTAAAAATGAACTTTCAGAAGACAAAAGTGATGTTCAATGCTTTTACAAGAAATGAAGATTTATCGATTGATGGAGAAAAGCTGGAGATAACAGACACGTACGTTTATCTTGGACAGCAGATATCAAGTGAGGGTCACATTGATGAAGAAATTAATCGGCGTACAAAACTTGCCTGGAGAGCTTTTGGAAGAAACAGCATAATTTTCAAGAGCAATATGCCATTATGTCTTAAAAGAAAAGTGTTTGATCAATGCATCCTTCCAGTGCTTACGTATGGTGCAGAGACGTGGACCTTAACTAAAAGAGACATACAAAGGCTGCAGACAACTCAAAGAAGCATGGAGAGGTGCATGCTTGGTGTAACCAGGAGAGATAAGAAGAGGAACTCGTGGATCCGAAAAATGACAAGAGTGGAAGACATCATGATCAGAGTTAAATCCCTGAAATGGCAATGGGCTGGACATACTGCCAGAAGGACAGATCATAGATGGACAGCCGAAATTTTAGATTGGATTCCAAGGGACAGGAAAAGACCCAGAAGAAGACCACATGGGAGATGGGTGGATGAAATTCGAAAGTAATATCATCATCATCATTGTCAACCATTATCAATCCACTGCTGGACGAAGGTCTCCCCAAGTTTCCTCCACAACGGCCTGTCTTGTGCCAGTCTCCTCCATGTCACTCCCGCATACTTTTGAATTTCATCCACCCATCTCCCATGTGGTCTTCTTCTGGGTCTTTTTCTGTCCCTTGGAATCCAATCTAAAATTTTGGCTGTCCATCCATTGTCTGTCCTTCTGGCAGTATGTCCAGCCCATTGACATTTCAGGGATTTAACTCTGATCATGATGTCTTCCAGTCTTGTCATTTTTCGGTTCCACAAGTTCCTCTTCTTACCTCTCCTGGTTACACCAAGCATACACTTCTCCATGCTTCTTTGAGTTGCCTGCAGCCTTTGTATGTCTCTTTTAGTTAACGTCCACGTCTCTGCACCATACATAAGCACTGGAAGGATGCATTGATCAAACACTTTTCTTTTAAGACATAATGGCATATTGCTCTTGAAAATTATGCTGTTTCTTCCAAAAGCTCTCCAGGCAAGTTTTGTACGCCGATTAATTTCTTCAACAATGTGACCCTCACTTGATATCTGCTGTCCAAGATAAACGTACGTGTCTGTTATCTCCAGCTTTTCTCCATCAATCGGTAAATCTTCATTTCGTGTAAAAGCATTGAACATCACTTTTGTCTTCTGAAAGTTCATTTTTAATCCCACTTCTTTACTCTTTTCAGCAAGTTCCTGGATCATACTCTGCAGCTCTGATGGGGTAGTTGCAAAAATGACTATGTCATCAGCAAAACGAAGGTGGGTTAGATAATCTCCATTAATCTTTATTCCTTTGTTTTCCCAGTTCAGTGATTGAAAGACATTTTCCAATGTGGCGTTAAAGAGCTTCGGAGATATGGTGTCACCTTGTCTCACTCCCTTTCCAATTTTTATGTGTGTTGTATTTTCAAACAGCCGAATCTTTGCACTTGCATTTTCATAAATGTTATTGATAATATTTATGTATGCATCTTCAATACAGCAGGATTTTAGAGCCATTCTAACTGCTGATGGTTTCACCGAATCAAAGGCTTTTTCATAATCGATAAAAGCCATGCACAATGGAAGTTCATATTCCCTCGCTCCTTCAAGGACCGCGCTTGACCCTGAGGCAGGGGGGTCACAGCAAAAAGTGTGCTACAGCCTCCGGTGCCTGGACCTGAGGCAGAGGGGGCCAGTTTTACTTCTAAGCTACGGTCTCCATTTCAAGTTAATTTTATTGAAGGTTATGCTTTTTCAGTTCCCCAATTTATTCCTCAGTTAAAATTTTCTAAATGCAAAGATGGCAGATGCAAGACTTGTTGTTGTGCTCATTCTTCTGATCTTGGTGAAGGTCATTCACCCAATTTTTGTAAAGCTGTCAATTGTGTGTACTTGATTACTTGTGAAACCTGCCAATGTGGTTATGTTGGTCAGAGCAGTAATCCATTGCATATTCGCATTAACGGTCATAGGTCTGACATAAGAACCTTCAAAAGGAAATCTGATTGTGAGATTCAACATTTTCAGTCACACGATTTCAGCAATGTTTCCATTAGAATTTTGTTCGTTGAGTCCGTGCTGGAAAACAGGTTAATACTTGAAAACCTGTGCATGCTGCAATTCGAAACTCTCTTTCCGTATGGGCTTAACGAACTATTCAATGGTAAGCAGCTGAATCAAGATACTTGTGTCTATCTCAAATTTAAATTTCAACCTTTTGCCGAAAGAAAAACAAGGGGTAGTAGAGGTAGCGGAAGGAACTCATCGGTTTGGTTGAGCTTCGGTGATTTGGTTCATGAGCTAGACTGCCTTTTGAGGGCTATTTCGTTAATCGTTGTCGTTCTAAAATCTTTGAGCTAAGTAACAAAAAAATCAGGGTATTTGACCAACTGCTTCGAAATTATGCCTTCGGCTCTGAACACATTGGAATTTTGATCGGTGACCTTCTTGCGTACCGACTTTCCACTTTTCATAGTAATTTCACAGGAGCACACCTTGTCAGGAAGTACTGCGTTATTGATTACTGTCATGAGGCCATTGATTTTATTGGCTTAAAGTCAATTTTGCATAAGCGTTTGGATCTTTTCCCTCTTGGAAATGAGATGAAATTGGTGACCTGTTTCCGTTATGATAAACCGCTTGGTCACCGTATTTTTAACTGCAGGCAAACCGTTGCTGATTTAAAGTCTATAAGCAGCAATGAGGATGACAGCTGTTATTGTCATCTTGACAGATTCAGTAAATTTGTCAACTCTTACCACGGTCATATCGTTACCGGTGACCTGGACATAGTGCCTTTTCGAGAACTACACACACTTATGTCTCTTGGCACAAAATACAGGTTGACACCTCGATTCAAAACTAAGAAATGTGTCTCTATTCTACGCAGTAATTTTTTACAATGCGCACTAAAACTTTCTTATGAGTTTGGTTTGCCCCTCGAAGCCTTTAACGAATGGCTGGATTCTGTATTATGTGACATTCGTCATGAGCTAGACAAGTTCAAGAGCTCTGGTGTTTGTACCCGGCAGCCACATAATTTTGCTTTGATTAATTCACAAATTCATGAACTGCAAAACTTATTCACTATTTCTTCAGTGGATAAGGCTGGTAATAACTTTGCCTTTTTTTGTAAACAATTCTATCAGGATCTCCTAATACAGGAGATGAATACCACAGATACTTACACTCCAGTTTCTCAAAACCATAAAGACATTGTTAAGAAAATAATCGCTCTGCATAAAAGGATAAGGCTTAATGTGTCCAACTTAAACTTTCATTTTATTTATGCCATCCTAAAGTTTCATAAGGAACCTGTTTCCTTCCGTTTTATTACTAGTGGACGCAACTGTTATAACAGCAAAGCGGGTGGGTTGCTTCAGAGATACTTGTCCGTGGCTCTTCGCAGGCTGGGTTCGACCTGGATTACTGGGAGCAATAATAGTCTTGGAGACACTTGGCTCGGTGACTGTCACATCTGTGGATACTTATGATTTTAAAAACCTCTTCACCTCAATTTCATTGAAGGGTCTGTGGCAGGTAGCCCTAAACATACATACGAAGTTCGAGCCTGGGACTACAGAACAGTATTGGCATTTCCTACTGGATTTCTGTATCAATAACAATTTTGTTACCGTGGGCAATGGGCTTTACCTCCAAACTCGTGGTATCCTGATGGGCAGTCGCTTTTCTAGCAGTTTGGCTAATCTCTATCTACATTTTTTTGAGGATAGATATGTTGCCAACCTAATCCTTTACCTGGGATTGCTCTAAGATATGTTGATGACATTATTGTCATTAACATTCCGGACTTTTGCGTTGCGCCACTGACTTGTATCCTGACGACCTTACCCTAGAAAAAACCAACAGATCGTCTACTTGTGTTTGTTACCTCGATTTAGAGGTTCAGGTGGACGAGGAGGGAAGAGGTGTGGTGAATTTATTTGATAAAAGTAACTCTTTTGAGTTTGATATCATTCACTACACTCACTGGTCATCCAATATTTCAAAAGTTATACATCGCAATCTACTCATTTCCCAGTTTCATAGAATGACTAAAATTTGTTCTACACAGCTCTTGCTTGCAAAAAATCTGAAAGCTCTTCTTTCTAAATTGCAATCTAACAATTTTCCTAAAAATTTCTTGAGGCATCATTTTAACCATTTAATTTTTAACTTTAATTCGGTGTCCAAAAGTTTCAAATTACACATTGACATGCTTTATTAACCTAGGACCTAACAATTTTAATTATATAGGTAACACAAAGTGCTATTTGGTGGGTCCCTAATAGCTGAAGATCTTATTTACATACACAGTTTTGCATCTTGTCAATTCACACATTTTTTGGCTTACCAGGTAGTTGTTTAACCGTGACCACCTTTCTTATCAGTGTATATATTTGGGTTCTTGTGGGTGCTCTGTTCAGTCTTGTTTGACTCTTTGTCATGGCAGTTTTTGTTCTGCCGGTAAGCTTTTAATTCTTCTTTTTAGTTTTATAAATTTGATTTTTGTAAATTTTGTGCTTATTTGAATTTGGTTTTGTGGCCTAGGGAGCATGACCAACCAACAATTTTGGCTTGCCTTGTCGTTTTGTTGGTACTAGAAAGGCCACTCCCACAGATTGATGCTCTCCTGATGACGGCAACCTGTTCCAGTTTATTTTGTTTTGAAATTTTGTATTTTTGTTCTGTAATATTTTCATTCTATATAAGCTACTACATGAGGTTTAGCTGCCTTCGGCGCTTCTCATGGTATTAGCCTTTTTGTCTAATTTTCTTGTGTTAAATAATTTATTTATAAAGTAATTTTTTTGTTTTATTTATGTACTATTTATATATATATATATACACTGGCGGAAAGTGAAAAAGAACACCAAGAAGGAATTGGCAGACGATCATGAAATTTACATGTGTTAATGGCGTCGAATTTACTTAGGTGTGATGTTAATTTCGGGACCAACCGGTGAGCGCTTACGCCACAGCACGGCATAATATGCAAATTATCGTCGGTGGTTTTAAGGAGTACGGCGAAGTGAATGTAATCAGTCGTCGGCGTACGGACACATGCGAAGACCCAGAAGAAGCTGCAATACGTGGACACGGAAGACGTGTACGATTTCAGCAGTTATCGGACTTTGAGCGAGGTCGTCTAGTCGGACTCCGCGAGGCCGGGTGGTCGTATCGTCGTATTGCGGAGCGAATTGGACGGGAAGTATCAGTGGTGGTACGATGGTCCGAGGAACATTCCCACACGAGAAGACGTGGAACCGGGAGTCACAGACGGACTGATGAACGGACCGATCGACGCATAAGAAGAGCGGCGTTGTCAAGCAGAACATCCACTGCGACGCAAATCCGAGCTGCCGTTGCACCTGAGGTGACTGTGCGAACAATCCGCAACCGTCTACTGGATGCAGGACTATGTGCACGTGTGCCTCTGGCATGTGTACCTCTGACTCCAGCCCACCGTCAGGAATGGATGCAGTGGTGTCGCTAACATCTGCACTGGAGAACGCAATGGCGATCTGTCGTGTTCAGCAATGAAAGTAGATTCTGCTTGGGAGCCTCCGATGGCCGTATGCGTGATCGCAGACACACAGGGGAGCGTCTCCACTCTTCTTGCATCCGCCAGCAACACACAGGCCTACACCTGGTCTCCTAGTGTGGGGAGCGATCAGTTATCACTCCCGTGCACGACTAGTGTTTGTACCGGGTACGTTAAACAGCACCTCCTACATCAACAACATTATTCAGTCCGTTGTTCTTCCATTTGTAAGGTCGGTCCATCGTGGTGTTTTCCAGCAAGATAATGCATGCCCACACACAGCACATGCAGCGCAACATGCACTTCAGGGTGTGAGACAACTTCCATGGCCTGCACGTTCACCGGATTTGTCCCCCATTGAGCACGTGTGGAATTTTATGGGACAACGACTTATCAGGTCTGCACAGCCCGCCACGACCATCCCCGATTTACGCGTCCAGGTTGAGGATGCTTGGAACTCAATACGCCAAACTTACATCCAACATCTGTACGACAGACTCCATGCCAGAATTGCACAGTGTGATGCAGTTCATGGCGGTTCATCCTCGTACTAACCATGTTACATGGAAATGTTATTTTTCAGTTTACCAGCAAATATAGCTGTATTTTGCCATATTGTTTTGATCACGTTATTCTCTGTATTTCGTTATTATGCTGTATAAATTTTGTTGGTATCATACGTCTCCTTCTTGGTGTTCTTTTTTCACTTTCCGCCAGTGTGTGTGTGTGTGTGTGTGTGTGTGTGTATCATCATCATCATTGTCAACCATTATCAATCCACTGCTGGACGAAGGTCTCCCCAAGTTTCCTCCACAACGGTCTGTCTTGGGCCAGTCTCCTCCATGTCACTCCCGCATACTTTCGAATTTCATCCACCCATCTTCCATGTGGTCTTCTTCTGGGTCTTTTCCTGTCCCTTGGAATCCAATCTAAAATTTCGGCTGTCCATCGATGGTCTGTCCTTCTGGCAGTATGTCCAGCCGATTGCCATTTCAGGGATTTAACTCTGATCATGATGTCTTCCACTCTTGTCATTTTTCGGATCCATGTGTTCCTCTTCTTATCTCTCCTGGTTACACCAAGCATGCACCTCTCCATGCTTCTTTGAGTTGTCTGCAGCCTTTGTATGTCTCTTTTAGCTACGGCCCACGTCTCTGCACCATACGTAAGCACTGGAAGGATGCATTGATCAAACACTTTTCTTTTAAGACATAATGGCATATTGCTCTTGAAAATTATGCTGTTTCTTCCAAAAGCTCTCCAGGCAAGTTTTGTACGCCAATTAATTTCTTCACCAATGTGACCCTCACTTGATATCTGCTGTCCAAGATAAACGTATGTGTCTGTTATCTCCAGCTTTTCTCCATCAATCGATAAATCTTCATTTCTTGTAAAAGCATTGAACATCACTTTTGTCTTCTGAAAGTTCATTTTTAATCCCACTTCTTTACTCTTTTCAGCAAGTTCCTGGATCATACTCTGTAGCTCTGATGGGGTAGTTGCAAAAATGACTACGTCATCAGCAAAACGAAGGTGGGTTAGATAATCTCCATTAATCTTTATCCCTTTGTTTTCCCAGTTCAGCGATTGAAAGACATTTTCCAATGTGGCGTTAAAGAGCTTCGGAGATATGGTGTCACCTTGTCTCACTCCTTTTCCAATTTTTATGTGTGTTGTATTTTCAAACAGCCGAATCTTTGCACTTGCATTTTCATAGATGTTATTAATAATATTAATGTATGCATCTTCAATACCGCAGGATTTCAGAGCCATTGCAACTGCTGATGGTTTCACCGAATCAAAGGCTTTTTCATAATCGATAAAAGCCATGCACAATGGAAGTTCATATTCCCTCGCTCTTTCAATTAGTTCTCTCAGTACGTGGATATGATCTATTGTGCTGTAGCCACTCCTGAATGCAGCTTGTTCTCTCGGTTGAGCCATGTCCAGTGTCACCTTCAAGCGGTGTGAAAGAACTTTAGTGAAGATTTTATAAACCACTGATAGGAGGCTGATAGGTCTGTAGTTCCTGATATCCTCAATGTCACCTTTTTTATGTAGCAAGATCATTGTAGCGTTGTTCCAATCCTCAGGAATTTTCCCTTCATTAAGGCATCGAGTGAAAATTTGGGCGAGTACTGTTTCGATTTCTCCACTTGCTTCTTGTATGATGTCTACAGTAATTCCATCTTCTCCTGGAGCTTTTCCCTGCTTCATGTTCTTGATTGCATGTGCAACTTCTGCTGGAAGGACTGGAAGAACTCTGGTACTGGTACCTTTCATGATGTCTGGAGTACATGTATCATCCCTTTCATATAATTTGGAGTAGAAATCTTTCACTCTTGTCAAAATTTCGCCTTTATTTCTTGTTACAGAACCATCTTCTTTTCTCAGTGCCATAATCTGTTTTTTTCCCTTACTGAGATGTCCCTTTGCTATCTTTAGGCTTTGGTTGTTTTCAATTGCTTTCCTTACTAGTTCACAGTTGAATTTCCTTACGTCTTCAGTGATACTTTTTCGTACTGTCTTGCATAGCTCTATATATTCCACTTTGGAAGTCACATCTTCTTTAGTTGTCCTCATCTCTCTTCTCTTTTGCATCAACATTTTGGTTTTTCCTGATAATTTGTTCACATACAATTTGTTCTTAGACCCAGCTAATTTTGTTGCTGTTTCTATAAGAGCTTTGGTTACTTTTCTGTTAACTTCAGAAATATCCACTTCTTCCAATGTTAGACCTTCTAAAGCAGAGAATCTGTTCCTCAGTTCCAATTTGAAGGTATTATGGTGTTTTTTAAGGTTGGTTATGTCAATATATTTTG
This sequence comes from Macrothele yani, assembly GCA_039090855.1. Lineage (NCBI taxonomy): Eukaryota > Metazoa > Arthropoda > Arachnida > Araneae > Macrothelidae > Macrothele > Macrothele yani. Next base: position 51,560,308 of record CM077004.1, read on the forward strand.
TTTGTCTTATGAGCTTGCTGCGTTCGAGTTTAGTGTTGAGGTGCATCTTACATCTCACCAATCTATGGTCACTGCCTGTGTTGAACTTGTTTAGCACACTGCAGTCTTCTATGACAAATTTTTTGTTACACATAATAAAATCAATTTCACTTGTCGTCCCATTTGGATGTCTCCATGTCCATTTCCTGTGTGGCTTTTTCTTGAAGAAGGAGTTCAAGATGCAAAAACCCTTCTGCCTCTGCAAACTCAACGAGAGTATTTCCACGCTGGTTTCTGTTGCCATGACCGAATTTACCTACTGAAGTTTCATTCTGTTGCCGTTGCCCTATTTTTGCATTGAAATCTCCCATAATTATTTTCAAGTGCTGCTTACCTTTATTATTTAGATCACGAATTTCATCATAAAATTCCTCAATTTCTTCTTCAGCATGACTTGTGGTGGGTGCATAAGTTTGAATAATCTGAGCCTGGTATCTTCTCGAGAGTTGGATAACGAGTTGTGCAGCTCTGTCAGAGGAACTTTCAACTTCTACAACTTTATCCTTCAGTTTCTTGTTTATTATAAATCCAACACTACTAGTTCTGCCAGTATCTGTCCCACGATAGTAGAAGAGATGCCCACTTTTCAGTTCAATGAGATCTTCTCCTTTTCTCCTTACCTCACTTAGCCCGACGATGTCCCACTTGATCCTTTGTAGTTCCTCTTCCAATTCAAGAAGGCTTGAATCAGAAGATAGGGAGCGTCCGTTATACGTAGCCAAGGTCAGCATCAGATATATATATATATATCTGATGCTGATATATACATCAGATATATATATATATATATCTGATGCTGATATATATATATATATATATATATATATATATATATAGAGAGAGAGAGAGAGAGAGAGAGAGAGAGAGACAGAGAGAGAGTTTCCCATTACATTGTATGTTGAGAGCTTTTAAAATCCCTTCATTATTCTTTGTAGATAAAATCCGTATTTTCTAAGAGAATCAATTAAGTCCAGGTCAAAAACCAGTACAGTAAATTTTAGCATCAGACAAGTGTTCATTTATACCACGGAGACATGACATAACCTTGTCTGACTCCTGCACTGATGGAAAGCCTCCTAGATAAAACATCATTTACTCCCGCACATGTTCAACTGACAGCACATACAGCTTTTATATATATTAGTAAATTCCACTTATAATATATCTTAGTAAATTTCCACTTTTACCATTATAATTTTTCACCACCACATCTGCAGAAGCACACTGTTTATTCAGTCATAAGTCACCCCTAAATCCAAAATGCAGCAAAAACTTTCTTAATAACAGACAAATACTTTTCCGTCAGCATACACAATGTAAACATTTGGTCAGAACAGCTCTCAGGAAGCATACAACCACTTTGTAAATCCCACACTTTCTCCAACGTCAAGCCCTGTATCTTTTCATTACGACCTTTCTGAAACTTTTCCTTCCTTTTGTGTGTGCGCTAACCTTTTCTCCTATACAAAGAAATAATAATAGAATCTATTCAATCTTGAGGAACAACTTATTACACAACCGCAAAATTTCAAAGTCAGCCAATCAATTATGCCGTCATCACCAAACATAACAACTCAGCTGTTACACCCTCCGCTCCAGGGGACTACCCATTTCACAGATTTTATAGCATAAGAAACCCCTTTTATTTGTGTAGAACTTACTTTTCACTGTGTGGCATCATCTGCTTCTACTCCAGAACTACCTCTGCTTCTACTCCAGAACTACCTCTGCTTCTCCTTTTCAATAACCAGGTCTCCCACTAAAAAGTTGACCCCCCCCCCTCAAACCCCTTACTTTTTCAGGTGGTTTTGAGAGTTTTTTCAGAGTGGCAAACCAAATTACGTTGCAACAAATTGTCACATTTTCTTACAATCTTGCATTTCTTACCAAAGAACACATTTTTTTCGCCAATTTTTAAAAAATAACTGTTCTTTATACAATTACCTGCTTTTTATTAATAACAATTAAATGCACGAGGCACATTATTTTTGGTACCATAATTCCATAATCTTTTTTGAACCTGAGTGGTAACAGGGCTTGAAAAATACCATGCCCCAAATGTCCGGGGCATGTAAATTATTTGCCTGGGCAGGTAAATAAAAATCTAGTTGCCTGGTCCAGGTAACTAAATTTACAAATAAAAAAGTTTGGAATAGAATTTTCTACTACTACAAGAAAAAAGACCGTCATCACATGTCATGTTTCATTTCACTGACAATCACCGGCAGTTGTATTATTATTACAGAGTGCCAAGGGCAGAAGAATGCCACTTCTTTAATTACATTATGCTGTAGGTCCAGGAATTGGAACCACATGTAGTTTTGCTCCAAATGTTGTTCACAGTCAGCTATGGGACGCATGCCTCTGATGGAACTAGCCTCTGGTGTTTAGTGACAAAGGGTGAAGACTTAAATGAAAGGAACATGGCAGAATCCCTAAATTCCTCAAAAACCAATTTCAGCATCATACCATTTTATACCAATTTCAGCGTCATTATCTTAAAATTTGAAATACAAGCTTTTGGGCATTGACCATTTTGAATACAGACCCTTAAAATGGAAATGCAAAACATGTAAAAAAAGTTCATCATAGTTTTTTACTTTAAAAAACAAAGAGAGTTCTGATCTAATCAATGAAGGAACAAACATTCTTCATAATACATGAGAAATCTACAGAATATTCAAAGAAAACTGAATTTGCTTGTACCACTTACTGGTCATCTATGTAACACTTCTCAGAAAATTTCATCGCCCTGGTGTGGGAATTGAACACCTGCATCTCCTGGATGACCAGTAAGTGGTACAAGCAAATTCAGTTTGCTTTGAATATTCTGTTGATTTTCCATGTATTATGAAGAATATTTCTTCCTTCATTTATTTATCTGTGGTACTGGTGACCTCCAACCTACATCCGTCCAGATGGGAATAAGGTCAAAGCGCTATGAGGAAGCAAGGATGCTTCGACTAGTGAAAATCTGAGGACTATCAGATTCCTATGTCTCAGTTGCTTGGAACTTCACTGTCCTGGGTGGTGTAATGGTTAGCATACTCGACCAGTAATCGGAGATGCAAGGTTCAATTCCCGCTCCAGGGCGATGAAATTTTCAAGTTTTCTAAGAACTGTTACATGGATGACCAGTAAGTGGTACAAGCAAATTCAGTTTGCTTTGAATATTCTGGGTTCTGATTTGTTTCGTTAAAAGATACATTTTCTTGGGCATCCAGCTTTTACTACCTGGGCAGGTAAATAATTTCTGCACATGCCCAGCTGGGCATGTAATTTTTCAGCTATTTTTCAAGCCCTGGGTATAGTGCCCACATACAATTTGTATAATACATTCCTGTAGAAACAGTTCACATGTACGAAAAAAATCTCTCTTGAATAATTTGTTTTTCTTTTTTCTATAGCACAGCGCAATTAAGCTTAATGACCGAATGGGCTCCTGTTCAGAGAAATGTCGCAAAAGAACCAACCAACAAAAAGGTTTGTTCTGTTTGCTTGGCTCTTTTGTGATGTGTTTCTCCAAGCAGAAGTGTACCACACTATTGTGCCTAATTCTTCCATTTTACAAGACATGAAGCAAACTGTCTGCAGAAACCGAATAAAAACTTAATGTCAAGAGGGATTTTTAAAATTCAGTTTTGATAATTTCAGTGGTGGAAGTGCAGACTACCCATTTTGGAGCAGCCTCTGGAGCAGGAAAATCTACATTTCGGAGCAGTTCAGAGCACTTAATAAAATGATACTCTGAGCGCTGTTTGGAGGAGAAATCTATATTTTAAAGCACCAATTAATACTTGGAAAGACAACAACATTTCCAAGCATGATTACTCACAATCACACAATAATGGTAGTTCTAATTTCACATTATGTAAAATCACTAGCTTTTAAAAGTGAAGAATCTGAACTATCACAGTCTTTTAATGAACATGTGGTAAGCTAATTTCTGAAATAATTAGTATATAACCAAAATGTGAAGATAAAAAATTAATTATAAATTCTAAACCATTTTCACAAGTTAAAACTATTTAATAACTAAATGCTTACCTGTTAATCACAGTTTCTCAACTTCATTTTCCACTGCATGAGATTCAAATTTATAATCTTACATTACTGTGCTACTAAATGTGATTTAAAATTGGCAATTTTATGCTAGTAAATCTCCATGTCAGAGTCATATGATCAAGATTGGTGTATATTATGAGAACTAAACTCATTATTTAAACAGGTATATACAATATATATGCTGAAGTTTACATACAGAAGCCCATATGCACAAAACAAATATCTACATAAGTAACTTGCAGAATTACTTAGCAATCTTTCACTTTTTTGCAGCTTGTTTCCTAGTTAGTTTCTGTTGTCCTTCCTAGTTTCTGTTACATTTCATGGAAATGAGCACCCCGTTTGAATCAGTTCCGACGCAAACTAAATTTATCAGATCTATTCAAAGTCAATGGAACTGGTTAGGAAAATGATCAACAATTTTTACAATTGATAAAACATCTACTTAGTTCCACTTGCGGCTAAAAAGCATGTTACGAAAATTAACAAATGGCACACAAAAAGTTTCTCATAGCACAAGGAAGGTATCAGAGATAAAGAGATTTTCAAATCGAACAGTTAAAAGAAGAAATATAGAAAAGGAGGCATGATATAAGTCTATATATGCTAGTGGAAGAATTTTGCATACTGGAAAAGTTAAAATAGGCAAAAAATATTCTTCAGGAAAAAGAACTTTTCAGATATGTGTCCCAGAAGCAGATACAGCGAAAAAAAAAAAAAAAAAAAAAAAAGAAAGTTTTGCCCTTTACGCCCCTAGCGGGAAATCTTTGCATTATTTAAAGAGGATACTGCTCCACATCTCTGTCGTAGTGAATGGCATACAGTAAAACAGAAATTTCACAATAGTGTTTTTAGAAGCTGCAATACAACTGCAAACTCCAGTACACAAACATCACCTACCGACAGAAATGTGAACTACAAAATTCCTCATATACTAGCCTAAAATGTTCTACAATGTAAATGGCATCTGGTGTTGTAAAAATATTTTTTTAATCGGACATGTAGAAGCAGAGTTATAGAGAAAAAAACAAACAGATTAGGCTCTTGCACTCCCTAGCAACGAAATCGTGCATTATTTTGGGAAGAAAATATACACACAGAGTTTGCATAGTTAGTAGTATCTAACTGAAGAAAAAATTTTCAATAGTGTTTTTAGTCCCACAGATATTGCTGTAAACGTAAACTTACACCCTCTGGTGGCAGACTTCTGCATTAAAATTTTTTTTTAAATTACACTGCTGGCCACCCAAAATGCAACACCAAGAAGGAAGCATCCGATTGGCCTGAAATTCGCAGCATGTGTCGCCAGTGAGAGGACATGCAAACAATTAGCATTGCAGGGCATATGCAAATCATGTGTGCCCCAGCATGCCACCGAGAAGCACTATAAGAAGGGTGCACAGAAGGCGGGGTGTAAGTAGTGGAAGTGTGTTGTGCTGCCGGACCTGTGCGTGGGAAGCTTCCTGATGCCTCGTCGCAGAATACGGCAGTCATTCCAGCATGTTTCGGAGTTCAACAGAGGACGAATAGTGGCTTATCGCGACAGCGGTTTATCATAACGAGACATCGGCGCCCGTGTGGGACGACATCCAGCCACAGTGAGGCGAGTATGGATTCGGTGGGTGCAGGAGAAACAGACGAACCGACCGACCGACGTGAGCAATTGCCGCGGCCACGGCCGCAGCCCACCACCGAACGAGAGGACCGGCATGTTGTGCGGCGGGCATTGACGGCTCGCACCGCCACATCACGAATGTTAATGCAGGAATTAGGGTGTGTTGCGCAACAACCTGTGTCAGCATGTACCGTTCGACGTCGTCTGCAGGAGCGGGGACTTGTCGCATGGCGCCCATTGCTCCGATTACCATTGACGTTACACCACCGGCGAGTGCGGCGGCAGTGGGCCATTGAATGCCACACCTGGACAACACTCTCCAATTTTACCTTGTCTTTAAGAAGCGATAAAAAAAATGGAGCAATGCCAAAAACTGCTATATATGCACATTTCCTTTCACCACATGTAAATTTCTTTGCTATCTCACTGTCAGGGAACATTAACGTTGGGTGCACAGAAGGCGAACCTTGCATCTCCGATTACTTCTGGCATATGAGTAACTAGAACTAATTACCTTTAAGGTTCACAAAATTTCAGCTTTAAGGTGATCACTGTTGCTAACATATGCTCCTAGTTGAACTTTGGGTTTATCTGCACGGTGCTGGCTAGGTATTGAAAAATAATCGTTCATAGTATTTCGTCTCAATTTTTTCCACAAAATACACAAATTACTGTGGCATTTTGAAGACATGTGGCTCTTAAGAGCCGCTAACCCTATGTTTGAGATAGTAGAAGTGCAGTTGTATATACAAAATGCTTAGAATTTCGATTCATCTTCAATTAGCCATCCCACATATTTTTTCTGCTCCAGCCAAGCAGAATTAAAAATACATTTTCCTCAAGGCATCCCACCAATTATTTGAAGAAAAAAAAATTAGCACAAAGTAGAAAAATCACAAACTCAAAAACCACTGCCTTTGTCTAACACTTAAACGAAACACGATGGGAACAACAACTTCAACAGATTAAATTTGCATTGTGGGGTCTTCCCTTCCATACTCACTTTGCTTCCCTCTCAGAAGAAGACAAGCTCGACCATAACTGGATCGCCGGTCTCCCTGAGGGCAAAGCACAACTTTGATGTCCCACCCTCACCCCTTTACCCAGTAACAAGCCAATACCCTGTAATTCCAGTCAGAGGGGCACCTAGTGTTTCATTAGCTGTGAATGCTGGCATTATTTCTGTGATTGTGATGTTATCCATCTGTCACATATTAATTTTGGCTGTGAGGGAGAAATAGTTTCCCAAAATATAAACACACGGGAAAAGAAGAAAAAAAGTATTCACGAAACTTATAATTTGAAGTTCCACCAAATGGAGAAGTTTGATATGACAACAGTAAGTAAAAATACCTGGTAGTTTGTATTTCTTTTTGAAGCTAAACTCTGAATCTCAGAGAACAGCTTAGTGATATGTATGTATGTATGTATGTACCATCAAAATAGTAATAATTTAAGGAGTCAAATTTTTTTTTCCAGGAGTCAGGTTTAAATTTAAGGAGTTTTTCAGGGCCCTTATGGAAAAAATAGTTCATTTAAGGAGTATATCCTTAAATTCCAGGAGCAGTACGAACCCTGGAAACTCCAATAAAGATTCCTGAATCACAACGTACAAGTGACTTTCTTAAACATTTTAATGCAGTACCATTACTATTCAATTACAATTAAAAGTAATTTTAAACTATATTAAAAATATTTAAAAAAGGTTACAACCTGGTAGCCATGCCACTCTCGTCGAATATTCTGAAGTTTTCAGTTGCTAAATGCAAGTACACCTTCATGGAAATATGAGTTGACTATCATTACTTGCTTCAGACTGAACATACAAAGCCTAGCTTGGTTCTTTGGTTGCTAACAGACGACATTGTTTAGTCATGCGCTTACAATAAGTTGGTCAATGGAATACCTATTCTATCAGATCACCATCAATAATGCTAATATTAATGTGTTGTAGATAAACACAAGTAATTTGTCCTTTGAGGTGTCAGTTGGTAATTATCTTCTGGAACTAACAAAAAACATGCAAGCAGCACCAAGGGATTTTTCAAAATAATAAACTACAATTACTGCACTATAAACTAAAACTAGAATATTAACATCACATCAGTATTCCAGACTCAAAAGAGCTTTCTGTGGCAAAAAGTTGAACACAGATGAATGACTTGCACAGGAAGTTATAATTTTTCCCCTACATATAAAAAAAAAAATTAGGAAATGGAAATATCTGGTACACCCATAAGTGATAGTGTGTCACTTGTGTATCAAAATTTAAATCTCATTCTGAATATTTATTCTTATAACACATCATGAGTTTTAAAATTCTTCAAAAAGTCAATTTTTATGAGGAATAGAATCAACTGTGAATATGTGGATTGTTTGTAACATAGTTTGGTATATAGCAATTCACTATATGCCTCTGAATACCTGTTCTTTATGTAAATTAATTATTCAGTATATCAATATTTGTGTCAACTGCTAATATGGATGGGATGAACTTAATTAGTTACATAAACTTTCAAAATTCGTCAAGTTGGTTTAACTGATTTCCTGTGGTATACACATTTAGCTTGTTCTTCAGTGAAATCGGTCCTCTGCTACCCCTTGCAACAGTTAAAATTTTAAAGAATCTATGTCCAAGAACATCGTCATAAATGAATAAATATAGTAAAAATCCATTATCATTGAAGGATCTGAAGATATCATCATTATAAAAAAACGTTCGATTAAAACAGGCAGTTGAACAGAACACGTTGTTCAAATTTTTTTCTAATATAGAAGATCAGCCTTGAAAAGAAACAAAGGCAATGGCAAAAATTCAAGTACAAAAATATTAGTAGCTCTGTTAAATCAACTTGAAATAAAATGGAAGGATTTAAGAATGAAAATTATCTGAACAGAGGATAACATTACAAATCTTTTAAAACTGGGAATATGAATAGCTGCACACTGAGGTCTCCACCAAAGATACACTGCCATTTCCTGAATGCTTTTTGGCCTGCTAGACTCGCAGCTATCCCCTGCAGATGGTGATTATGATGTGCAACTGTACATGGTGTTGGAGTCCTTTGTGTTTTCCTTGTCGACGCGCCCACGAATTCTATTTTCATTGATCCACATGGTGATGGCTGCAGCAGATTTTGATTGGATCTGCAGTTATAGTCATCTGGCATCATTTGCATTGGATCCCGGTCCCAATCATATCCATCATGGCGGACATCCTTATGAGTGATGCGTGATGTAATTTCCTTTTTTTTTTTTTTGCTCCCCCCATTTTTCCTTTAATCTTTATGGTTTTTATATAATGCATTTTCTTTCACCTTTATGGTTTTTCATATGATCTTTCCATGTCTTTGATAAGTCTATCGGGGCTTTTTGCTTTATGTAACTATATTGGAGCTGCTTTTGTTTTAAAACGAGCAGTGCACTTAAAAGTACAGTACTTGTGATCATGATTGACTGCCAATATTTTTCATAATTTTCCTCACTATGAAATTCTCTCCACAGCAGCACTACTATGAGAAATTATTAATAAGACAATAATTATTTTTGGTAGGGCAGTACATTTTTGATGGCTTGTGACACTGGAAAGTTCTGGTATCTCATTCCATGCGATTTCCATTCTAGAAAATCTACTTTCATGAATATTTCCAAATGAGTATGCAATTTCCACTTAACTTGCTCACTTCTTCAGAAGAAAGAAAACTGGGAAATAATACCATAAAAGTTTCCTAAGCATCTAGTGCTATCTTCTTCTTCTTTTTTTTTTTTTTTTTGTGTTAATTGTTCCAACAATTTATTTGAAGACCAGTCTTACACATTTCATTGAGCACATTGTGAATAACTAGTAGTAACACTAAAGCTAATACAGATGCATAGGTGATGCCAAGTACTCAGAAAACTATTTTTTAACAAAGTACAAACTATAACAAATTCTTCGGTGTTCAAAGTTTTTGTTTAAATTTTTTTTCAGTAAAAACATATAATTATTTTAAAAGTTTTGCAACAAAATCTTTGCCACTGATATGTAAAAAAACAGTTATCCTGATTCTAAAGCAAAAAAACAAAACAACAACAACAAAAACTTTTACCTGTATAAGCTGCCTGTCCATGGAAGCAACATGATTTAACATTTTCAGAGCAGTCAATATGACAGAATGCATAAGCTCTGGGAGCTTTGGGGGTGCTACTTCTCCTCGTGATGGTGTACCACTATGCAAGAGTATTCCATACAGCAACGATACAGTTCCAACCATGTTGGTAACCTTGAACGTTGCAATTAACTGAGTGGTGTCATCAGCAATTTTCCCATCTAATTCAGAAGCACAACTGAAATGGAGAAAACATTTTTGATACAAAGCTAAGGTAGGACAAAACTAACACAAAGAAGTAAAGTAAATACTACCTACACTGATTTTGAGAAAAAATTATTTTTGTACTTTGGCTTTAGTTTAATTATTGAAGCAAATTACAGAATAAAAACAACAACATAAACCCAAAAATACATATGTATATGGCATTACTCTTGAAATGCTTTCATAAACCACACAATCAATACATAAATACTATTTATATTTAACTATTTTGAAATAATGCTTACATTGGAAATTTAAACGTAAGGAAAGGTGAAATATTTGGAACTTTTTCAGAGGACCAAAGGGATTGTTATTTCTTAAATGCATAATCATGGGAGCAAGTATTTGTGTTACATTTTATTTAGGAAAGGAATTTTCAATATAATATTGATGCTGTAGCTATGTTTTAAATTTGTACTCGCCAGCAAACAAAGTATGCACAGAAATTTCCAACGTGAAATGAAAGAGAATAATGGGAAAACCTTAAATCCAAAGGCTGTGTACAACTGCATTTATTAGTGATCAAGGCAATTTAACTGGGCATGATTAGAAAACTAATTATAGAAGATGCAAAGTGGTTAAGTTTGCTCAGAAAATACTATGAAACAACTAGATTTAAGTTTCTGATATTAGAAAGCAATTTGATTTTATGGCAAATTTTTATAAAAAGCATTCATTAGCAAATTTCAATAAAGGTCAAAATAACCCACAAAAAAAAAAATGAATATCGGCTACTTATAAAACATCAGCTACTTACTTCCCCAGTGGCTAAAAGTATGTTACGAAAAATTACAAATGGCGCAAAAAACATTTCCCATAGCAGAAGGTAAGGTATTAGAGACAAAAAGATTTTCAAATCAAACAGTTAAAAGAAGAGATATAGAAGGAAACATGGTATAACTCTATGCCTTTTAGCGGAAGAATTTTGCATAATGGAAAAGTTGAAAATAGGTGAAAAGTATTCTTCATAGCAAAAGCTATGCTAAGGAAAAAGAATTTTTCAAATACATCTCCCGGAAGCAGAGATAGCAAGAAAACCATTTTGACCATTACAACCCTTACGGGGAAAGTTGTACATTATTTGAAAAGGGTCTTATTGTAGCAAAACTCTTATTCACTCTCCACCTTTATTATAGCAAATGGCATACAGTAAAAAAAAAGAAAAGTCTCAATAGGGTTTTTAGAGGCAGACATAGGCTGCAAACAGAAGTACACAAACACCACCTACAGGCAGAATTGTGAACCACAAACCTCCTCAAATACAAACCTAAAGTGTTCCATAAGGTAAATGGTATCTGGTGTTAAAATAATTTTTTAAATCAGACATTTAGAAGTACAGATTTTGAAAAAATTGATTAAATTTTTGTGGCCCCTAGTGGCACAATTGTGCATTATTTGGGGAAGAAAACATACACGAGTTTTCATAGTAGCATCTGATCGAAAAAGAATATTTTTCAATCGGATTTGTAGTCCCACAGATATTGCTGTAAATGGAAACATGAACTTACACCCTCTAGTGGTGCACTTGCGGGTTGAAAAATGTTTGAAATTATATGAGAAGCATTTCACACCAAAAATGTTCTCAAACAAAGAAATAATTTTTCAAATTGGATTCCTAGAAACAGAGATATGGACAAAAATAAGACATATATGTACTACTCCTGGTGGAAAAATTATGCACTATTTTAAACAGGAGTTATTCTCAAAAAGTTTTCCGAGGTGAGCGGTATCGGTTCACGGAGGAGTTTTTTCAATCGAGTTTCCAGCTCAGATTTTGTTGCAAATACATCAGAAGCAAAAATAAACACTTATGCACCCTGATGGCCAAACCATTCTTTACCAAAAATGAGAAATTATATGCAAACCATTTCCCCTCAAGAGCTGTATCTGACACAGTAAGAATTTTTCAAATTGGACTTTTAGAAGTGGAGATATTGGGAAAATAACGATTTACTTTTACGCCCCCTAGCAGAAAATTTATGCATTATTTGAAAAAGGGAATGTAACTAAAATAGTCTTTGATATAAATGTCATCGAAAGCAAAAATAATTTTTTCAATTGGATATTTAGAAGCAAATATACGAAAGAAAATGCATTTTAAATTTGATACGATCTCCATTTGCACCGTCTAACGACAAAGTTGAGCATCGGAAAAAAACTTGAATGCACGGATCATCATTCTCACATTTTAAGCGTCCCAATACAAAAAGAATTTTACAAATCAAACTAATAATTGCAGAGATAAGGTCTCCCCCATCGGACAGAAAAAGTGATAACATAAGCACGACGCAAAAGATGTTAACGCAGCTTCAGTCCTCCTAACAGACGAGAAAACTAAAAGCCCCCCCCCCCACACACACACACATTTTGCAAGGGGTGGGGAGGAAAATTTGTCAGAAATAAGTTATGTCAGTAGAAAAATCCTCAACTACAAAACATCGCGTAGGAACAAAAAGGCAGGAAGGAATAAAATTCCAGGACATGTAACAGAATTTTAGGACATTTCCAGGGCAAAATGGAAATCCAGGACTTTTCCAGGACACGTACAAATCATGAGTTCATAATGACGAAAAAAAAAAAAAAGAAAGAAGCACATTCATTAGACATAACAACATTCAAGATATCTCTTATGCTAAAATATATTTGTTAAGATAAAATTTCACTGAAAGTGAAGATACCATTACACATTTTGAAGATGACAATCCAATTTTTGGCGTAAATGTGACAAGGATGGTAAGTCAGATAATATCCGAAAACTTGAAAATTTTCATCGTCCTGGAGCGGGACTCGAACCCGCGTCTCCCAGAAAACGCCTAGGTATGCTAAACACTACACCACCCAGAACGACCAAGTTTCAAGTTTCCGATCAATTTGAATTTAACCATCACAGGATTCGCTAGTCGAAGCAACCGGCATTCATGAACTTACACCCTCTAGTGGTGTAATTTCTTTCATGATACCATTACAGTTCAAAATATTTTTGTGAAGATACTTTTTGAGCTAAAATACTTTTGTGAAGATACCACCCAATTATAGGTGCAACTTAGCACTCACCACTTGCTAGATGGCGATTAACTGGCAACTTTGGCCATTAAATTTATTTTAGTTGTCGCTAGATGGCGATTAACTGGCAACTTTGGTGATTAAATTTACTTTAGTGGTCACCAGTTTGGCCATTTGTTACTTTTAGTGCCAAATTACAAAAGTATAATAATTCAGAAGTAAAGGTAAAAGGAAGTGAAACCACTCTTAACTAGGGATGGCAAAAAAACCCTCGATGTTTTTGAACATAGAAGTTTTGCCACTGATAATCGATATTCAAACCTCGATGTTGCAGAACCCTTTTGGTGCGACGCGGTTGATTCCGCCTGCACGTGTTGTGCTAAAGGCGCGGTGGGATGAATGATCAGCCCTCGATTTTGACCAGAGTAGTTACTGAATCAGACATAAGATATCGCCGTGAATGATCATATAATTTATTAATCATATTGCTTTGAAATGAAATCTCCACGAATCATACTGTCAAACAGCAATCTTATTGAAAATATCATGAGAATATTTTTATAATAAGAATTGCCTCATAAATTCATGTTCACGGCTACTCATACACTTTTGCTGCGTGATGAGAGGAAGGTTAATTTTAGCCAAACCTTTTCCAACAACAGTTGAGGCAGGGCTGTTCCCAAGGGATTGTGGGTGAATCATAGAACCAGAGAATATAGAGCTTCACGTTACACTGTTGGAAATCTCTTTTTAGAGCCCCGTTCAAAGTGCAATAACACGCAACTCGTGGTCCAGTGACAACGGCGTGTTTATTTTTCTTAAGGACTTTGCTGCACAGGAGAACGAAATATGTTTTATTATTAGAAACTATTCACATTATTCATTTCCTTTTTCCCCAAACAAACCAACACAATCTCAAAACTCAGCAAAATACGAATCCCCCTACATCTTTTTCCATGTTCGTGTGTTAGCTGAGGACAAACTTTATTGACAGCTTGTTCCTCAGTATTTGTAGACGTGTGTTTTGAATCACCTTAGAATAACATCAGCCTGTAAAGAAATCTTGAAACGGCTAGTTGTAAAGAGAGTGAAAGTTTGCCAAGTGACAGTGATGAATTTGAACCACTTTAGAATAACATCAATCTGTAAGGGTATATTCAAAAGTAAGGTAGTTATCATCATATTTCCTCATTTTTTTGCAGAAGAAAGAACAGTCTTTGAAAACTCGTTTGAATTCGCAGTTTCGATTTCAAAAAAATTATTTCATGCAAAGTTACTTTTTAAACAAAATTAAGTTATCTGAAATGTAACATATTAATATATGTAACATATATTAATATATATTATATTTATGGAAATGTTAAAAAAAATCTTATAAAATTCAGGGAAAAATTTCACCCAAAAATATTAAAATTTATGGAAAGTACAGTATTTTTTCTTGAAGCTTGCAATTTCTAAGAAAATGGCTTAGCATTTCTGGCATAGCCGCCACGGTGGCCTAAGCAATGGCTTCTGATCATTCATCCGAAAAGGGTCCGGGTTCGAATCCCGAGTGAGGCATGGATGTTGTGTTTGTCTTACAGCACTGGTTCTCTCCCTTCCTGGAACCAGTGGCCCTAAATTAGGGATGGGCGACTGCTTATAGCCAACTGAGTGCCGATGGTCATTAAACCTCCAATAAAAAAAAAATTGCTTACAATGGTCATTAAACCTCCCATTAAAAAAAAAAATTCTGGCACAGACACACACACATTACATGTAGTGCTAAAAGGGCTTAAACCTCAGTGTTTCAGAAACCGATACATCGAAAAAAACATCAAGGTTTCATTACCAATGTTTGAAACTGGTAAAGAAAATTTTCTGCATAAAGTAAATGAATTTCTTTTTGTTGCATTCTCGTAAAGAGGAAGGGAATATCATATTCTTATGTCGTGATTTGGCTGTTTTGGTTGATGTTTCATCGACGAAATAGAGTTATTTTCCTCGATGCTACAGGAACCGATACATAAAATAAAAAAAAAACCCATCGAGGTTTCCACAGATACATAGAACATTTTAACATATATTATTGGTTACTTGATTTGAATTGGTGAGTAATCACCGTTATACTGAGCAGCGATTTAACTCACTGATGTGACCATTTACTGCTACAGATTGAAAAGTACGTTTTCATCGGCTTATTAGCAAAAATATCGAGGTTTTCACTGATACATGGTAAATTTCCACTGATAGTATTGATGTTTTGGGAATGAGTAAACCCAAGAGGGGGAAAAAAAAAGATTTACGAAATGATTTTTATTTCGAGCAGTGAGTGGCTTCTTTTATGTTCAGATAAAGCCATCCATGTAAATAATAGCTGTTGCATTAAAGTTCCTGTTAATCCCCTTAACCCACCCCCCTTTTTATGCTGGAGACTTCTTTTTGGCCACTAACTTTTTTGGACTTACCGGCCGGCCACTGGCCACTTAGCTAAAATTCCAGTTTGTACCTATACACCCAGTGGTATCAAATGCTGTCTGAATTGACCAATGCCACACACCCAAGCTTTATCTCCTCAAATTTAACTTTTGGTTTCCTTTATTTTTGCTGCTGGCATTCCAATAAAATATTTTTTATCTCCCACCCTGGTGCCTCAACAGAAGATGGAACCTTATTGACCCAGATGACCTCCCAGTGGGAATGAACTCTAATTTTTGTGATGTGCTATAATAATAAATTAGCCTGATTTCCCCAAACCAGCTGGCCTTGCTGGTTGTTATGAATAATGAAAATATCTGATATTTGATAGAATTTTGGTTTCTGTCTGACAAAAATATGGCACCAAAAAAAAAAAACATTTTTTTCAACAGAAAGTGTTGTGGTCTTCACAAAAAAGTCAATTTCATTGATTACATGATCCCAAATAGCAAAGAATTCTGCAAGAAGTATAAAAAAATATTTTATATATATTGCAAAAATTTGCCCTTCAGAAAAATAGCAGTATTATGTACCTAATGACAAAAAAGAAGAGCTTGATGCAAAGAATATAACAACATTTTAAAAAATTGCAATATATTTTGTATAATTGCAGCACATACTTACAAAATTGTAAATTTATTGTTTGTTTATCAAAAAGGATATTACTTACTACAAAAGTATTTGATTAAAACTTTACAACATTTAAGAGTACTTTTAAAATGCTATGTTTACAAAAATGTCTATGCTTGAAACGTTTTCCTCAACTCAGGATCTAAAGCAAAAATTTGTAGTACACCAGGTAGAATACGCCAAGAACCTAATACTAGCATTTTGAGTTGAGCTCAAAATAGTATGGTGCATCCCAGTTTGAGTTAAAAATAATGTGGTCACCCTATTTAACATAGAAACAGTGGGGAAAATATTGATATACTTTGATGCTTATAATCAACAATGAACCTTTGCAAAAGTGAAAACTGCAAGGGTCTGTTCTAACTGCAAAAGGAAAGGACCTCAACCTATAATTTATTTTTTATGAGACATGACTGTCGAACTCAGGGCAAAACTACAGCATAGTGAAACAAAGGGGTAGGTGTGTAGTATAGTACTTTTCTTATGAAGACAGCATATTTTTGGATGCCAGTGTTTTACATAGATGATCATTAGAAGAGGAAAATTTATGATAAATGGGCATTAATTTGTTCCCTGTTCATACATAGCAACAATTGTTTTTATATTTGTGTCATGCTGTTCTAGCAAGAACACCAGCTGTAGGACCTCACATAATTTAACAAATGATAAAGTGAGTAACAATACAAAACCTCAGTGAGCACTATTTTATATAGTTAAAAGAAACCAGCAGAGCCAAAAAAAAAAAAAAAAAAAAAAAAATCCTATTTAGCTGAAATTAGATAATAGATAATAATGCATCTACACTTTATCACCATATTATGATAAAATGAAATGACACACACACAGCTTCAAATGCTCTATAGCTGTAAGGAAATTTAATTTTATAAAATTTTTACAAATGCATGTCCATATGCCACACTTTTCAAACTATATTATGCTCAGATAATTATTGCTTAATTTGGTGTGAAACTTTTTCACAATGCAGTTTTTTTTTTTTGATTGGGGGATTAACAACCACCATGAGCAACTCAACGAGCTACAAGTAGTCGCCCGTTCCTAATTTAGGGCATCTGGTTCCGGGCACGGGAGAGATCAGTGCCATAAGGCAACACAATATCCATTATCCATGCCTCATTGAGGTTTGAATGGTCAGGAGACAGTGCTTAGACCACTGCATAACTAGGGTGGCCATTACGCTCTCTTGTAAAGATATACAGAAAAGCACAAAACATAAAAAATTGTTAGTTACAATCGTATTGTAATAAGAAATACCCCAAGTAACAGAACAAAAATATATCTTAATGCATTAGCACAAGTAATAACCATTTTCTATATCAGCTGCAAAATCAAAAAATAAAATTTATACCTTCCAGTAAAAAGTTTTGTCAGGGCAGTTAAAAAAGACATACAACGCAGGAGGAAGACAGCAACATCTGGCTCAGAATTTATCGGGCCACGAACATTGTTAAAATAAAGTGAAAGCTTGTCCACTATTCCAATGCTCACTATATAACTACATAGGAGAGAAACAAGTAAGAAAGAGTTAACAGATTTTCAATTGGCATCATCTGTGGATAATAACATTTAAAAAGAAAGTAAAATTTCCACATAAAGGGAACAAACTAAGCAGTAATCTCTGTTTAACATGATACAGAATCTTGAAAAAGCCTGGGTAATTGTGAAACTGTGCTAGTAAGATTGAAAATTTCTATAAAAAATATTGCAAATGAATGGAAGCTTTGTTTCTCCCTCCTTTTTTTTTTTTTTTTTTTTTTTTGAACATACATACATATTGATGTTTCCTCTTTTTTTTTCAATTTCATATTTAACTTTTATGAATGTAATGTGTGCAAAACTTATTCAAAGAGAAAGGAATTTAAACCTGAAATGAAATCGATGTAAAGGAAATTTAGCAAAATAAAAACAATAAATTAACTGCAGCTTTCTAAGTGTAAGATAAAACACGTACATGTTTTGACAACAGAAAATGGATAAAAAATTATGTTGCTTCACAGAAAAAGAATTGTAAGAGTTAAATTAATTTTGTAATTACACGCAATATCTTAATTGAAAAAGAAGCATTTCCATACAAAGAAAAAGAAAATGACCCTCAAAAATCTTTACTATGCTGATACCGTAGCTTTGTTGTGTGATGCACCTCCTGCTGCTGTACATGATAATCCTCCAAAATTTCTGCTTGTGGTGATGTATAGAGCAATAACCTACCTAGTCTTATCATAAATACTGTTGCAAATAAATGGCAGAATGACAAAAAACCATGAGGAATAACCACTCACCATAAAGATCATGGTAACCTTCAATGGACCACACACTTCCAACACGTCATTCATCGTGATGTAACTGGGCTTCCACAGGTTTACAGACTTCTTGCTTACGTTTCTTATTTTCGGGTGTGAAACATCGTTTTTTTTTTCTTTTTTTTTTTTTTTTTCCTTTGCCTTATAATATGTTACTATAATGCTTGTCAATTCGATAAAATCACACATACACTCATTCATACAATTCAAGTAAAAACTATGTACATAAACCTTACATTCACAGGTGATTAAACCTTAGTCAACTCTAATTATGGAACTCCTCCTTCTGTTTCACAACCTCTGCTACTCCCCCTGCAATTGTCACACCCATTCAGCCCCGCACATCCAATCCTCTAGTATGAATTGCACGTAAACTATGCGCACTTTGCAAGAGGTTAATACCTTAAAAGTGCAAATA
This sequence comes from Macrothele yani, assembly GCA_039090855.1. Taxonomy (NCBI): domain Eukaryota; kingdom Metazoa; phylum Arthropoda; class Arachnida; order Araneae; family Macrothelidae; genus Macrothele; species Macrothele yani. Next base: position 51,579,205 of record CM077004.1, read on the forward strand.
TAATAAATGACAGAAGAAGCACAATGGGTGTGAAACATCACAAACCACCCATCAGGCACAAAGCAGCTAGTGAGCCATTATGCGTTCAGCCACAGAGGAGATAAAGTGTTTCATGCCATGGAGTGGGGTGTTTATGGTAATCATGTGGCTGTAATAGCACAGCATAAAGTACGGAAATCAGTTTTGAGATTTGCAACATGCTTAAGAAGGTGAAAATCAGCTGAATATTTGTCTACTGAACCATCAAAAGGTTCCTTGAGATTGGGATTGTTGCTGACCTTCCCAGAAAGGGTTGGCCACATACCGTGAGGACTGCTTGTCTAGTAAAGCAGTGGCAGCCCATATTTGACGGAATCCTGTTGGATGGCATGCCAGCTGAACATTTCCAGGATGTCAATGTCACACATGCTGCAGAGTGACCAAGGGGCGAGAGCTTACCGGCAGCATACGGGCCACTCCCTCATGCCACAGCTGAAGCATCAGAGGAAGGTAAAAGTGAAACGTCTTCTGCAGCGTTATACAGACAATTGCCGCAGAAAGATCCTTTTCACTGATTTGCATTTTTGAACTTCACTTTTAGTTGGTAAAGTTCGATGAACACTTACCGCACGTGGGGCTTGGCTTTCAATCCATATTTCCGTTACGTGGATGCGGCACGGGATTTTTTCATTTGGCCACGGGTCCGCTTCTTCTTTTTTTTTTTTTTTTTTCTCCGTTGGAATTTATTTTGTCTCATCACCAAATGAGTTTTTCCTTTGCTGCATCCTCATTTACTTCAATATTTATTCATACCCGAGTACTTTCGGTACTACTACTATACCGTCTTCGAGGGGACATTTTGCTCCAACTAGCACGGACCGTGTCAGCTGGGCATTTCGGTGGTTCTCGCGGGCTGCTTCTGTCATCTGCTATCGCTTCTTCTTGGGCGTTGTGGCGCCATCTCTTGTTGGTCAGTGATCTCCTTTTTCGAACTTTTTCTTTTTTTTGCTCAATTTTAATTAAATTTCTCCAGCTGTTTCTCAAATTATTAGGGTCATTGTGGTTGCAAACTTTTGTCCTATTTTTTTCAATCATTACCGACTCTGCTATTCTGAGGTGTTTTTCGGATTTACAGCTTTTAATGATTTTTATATTTTCGAATTTTGGATATTTTTGGTTATCCAGACAGTATTGAATCAGTGCTGTTTTTTCTTCTTTTTTCTGCCAGTTTTTTATGTGTTGTTTTAATCTGTGTTTAAGCTTATTTTTGGTACTTCCTATATAAGCCATTGGAGGATTTTCAGTAATAGGAATTGAATAAATACCTGCTTTTTCTAACATTCTTATTTTATCATTATTTTTTGTTACTATATTTTTGATGGTATTTACTTTTCCTCCAATTTGAATGTTATGCTTTTTACAAATATTATTAATTTCATTGGTAGTGCCTTTAATGTAAGGAAAACCATTTAAATATTTGATTTCTTTTTTAATTACTACAGCATTATTTTTTTTTATTTTCTTTATTACTTCTGTGTCCCATTTTTTTATTAAATGGTTAGGATAACCAAAGCTGCTTGCAATTTTTTTTATGAATTTGATTTCTTCATTGATGAACTGACTATTTTCAGAATGCGTATATGCTCTTTTAATTAAGGTTTTTATACTATTGCATTTTTGAGGATATGGATGTGCTGAATTGTATGGGATTAGGACTGGAACAAATGAACTTTTCCGATAAACTCTGTATAGTAACTTATCTGTGGATTTGATAACATGTACATCCAAAAAGGCTATTGCATTATTTTTTTCCATTTCAACCATGAGTTCTATAGTTGGATATAATGCGCTGTAACGTTTTGTTAATTTTTTTAATTCTTCTTCGTTCAGTTTTGATAGAATGAAAATGTCATCTACGTATCGACAGTACACTTCTGGTTTTTCTTCCATATGATGTAGGACATTTTCTTCAATTTCGTTCATCACAACCTCAGCATATAGAGTTGATAATGGTGAGCCCATTGGGCCTCCTGAATTTTGTTTGAATATTTTGTTCTTGTATGTAAAAATATTATTTTCATATAAATAAACTAAAACTTTTTTGAATTCTTGAATTTGTGTGTTATTTAAAATTTTAAGATTTTGCAACTTCTTAATGATGATTTCAATAGCTTCTGGAACTGGAGTGCTTGGATATAATGCTTTAACATCCATGCTTGCCATGTTTAAGTCCATTAGGCCAGTTTTTACATTTTTAATTTTCTCTATAAACTCATATGTGTTCTTGATGGTGAACTTGTTGTTCATGAAAAAGGGTGCTAGGAATTTGTAAATGTTTTTCTCTAATGTTATCAAAGGTGAGTTTTTTTTTGAAACTATCAGTCTCATTGGAGCACCATCTTTGTGCGTTTTTATCTTTGCAACGCGATACGTGGTATGCCTGCTCCCATTGGTGGAAACGAGCGTTTGATTTCATCAGGTAATGTGCTATGATTTCTTATATCCGCTAAGAATTTAATTTGATTATCAGTTGGGTCTTTCTTAATTTCAGTACAATTTAATCCATCAATTGCTTCTGTCATTTTTTGTTCAAATTCATCAGTGTTGAGAATAATGATTTGGCCGGATTTATCTGCTTCACAAAATTTGATATATGGGTCATTTTTCAATTCCAATAGTTGTTTTTTTCATATTTTAATTTTTTCTCTATATAGAAGTTTTTGTTGTTTTTGGCATTATATTCTTTTAGAATAACTCTATATAATTTGTTCTCTACTTCAGTTTTATTCTCTGCGCCTGGTATATTTTTGAGAATATCTTCGAGGCAAGGGATGATTTCTTCAGTTTTAGGGAGGCCTTGTGGAAAGGCAAATTTTTTCCCTTTTTTGTAAAATTGCTTTTTGTGTAAAAGCTTAAATTCTTATCAGACCGATTTTCATATACATTAAATTCATTTATGGGTTCTTTATTTAATTTTTGTTCATCAAATAGTGCATTTAATTTTTTATCTACCGTAACGCTATTGGAGTTGGCTTCTTTGTTAGCAATTTCGTTAATTTCGATGAACGTAGTATCCAAAATGCGATCTTTCCAAGTGCCATCAAATTGTGCATATTTTGAGTTCCTTATCAGCTTCCATAATTCATAAACTTGAGCATTAAGTCTGAATATTTGTTTTCTTTTAGCTATAATTTCGTTACTAAGTCGTTTTTGTTGACATCGAAGCAGGATGTAATAATCCTTCTTACTTGTTGGCTTGTTCTTAAGTCTCAAAAATTTGGGGATAAATCCAAAATCTCTGCAAGTTACAAGAAAACGTTCTTGAACTTCAAATTTCATACATTTGATTTTAAGACGTTTGAATTTGGTGATTGTTGTTAATTCACGGTTCGAAAAGAGATTGCGATAGTGCATCGTGAGGCCTAAACTGCCTTTGATCTAACCACTTGAAAGAATAATTCGTGTGCTTCAAAGTTTCAATTTACTTCCGATATTGGAGGTTAATTATTTAACGTGCATTAATGCATTTGCATTTTTGAACTTCACTTTTAGTTGGTAAAGTTCGATGAACACTTACCGCACGTGGAGGCTTGGCTTTCAATCCATATTTCCGTTACGTGGATGCGGCACGGGATTTTTCATTTGGCACGGGTCCACTTCTTCTTCTTTTTTTTTTTTTTCTCCGTTGGAATTTATTTTGTCTCATCACCAAATGAGTTTTTCCTTGCTGCATCCTCATTTACTTCAATATTTATTCATACCGAAGTACTTTCGGTACTACTACTATACCGTCTTCGAGGGACATTTTGCTCCAACAGCACGGACCGTGTCAGCTGGGCATTTCGGTAGTTCTCGCGGGCTGCTTCTGTCATCTGCTATCGCTTCTTCTTGGGCGTTGTGGCGCCATCTCTTGTTGGTCAGTGATCTCCTTTTCGAACTTTTTCTTTTTTTGCTCAATTTTAATTAAATTTCTCCAGCTGTTTCTCAAATTATTAGGGTCATTGTGGTTGCAAACTTTTGTCCTATTTTTTCAATCATTACCGACTCTGCTATTCTGAGGTGTTTTCGGATTTACAGCTTTTAATGATTTTTATATTTTCGAATTTTGGATATTTTTGGTTATCCAGACAGTATTGAATCAGTGCTGTTTTTTTCTTCTTTTTTCTGCCAGTTTTTTATGTGTTGTTTTAATCTGTGTTTAAGCTTATTTTTGGTACTTCCTATATAAGCCATTGAGGATTTTCAGTAATAGGAATTGAATAAATACCTGCTTTTTCTAACATTCTTATTTTATCATTATTTTTTGTTACTATATTTTTGATGGTATTTACTTTTCCTCCAATTTGAATGTTATGCTTTTTACAAATATTATTAATTTCATTGGTAGTGCCTTTAATGTAAGGAAAACCATTTAAATATTTGATTTCTTTTTAATTACTACAGCATTATTTTTTTTTATTTTCTTTATTACTTCTGTGTCCCATTTTTTTATTAAATGGTTAGGATAACCAAAGCTGCGTTATATCCAACTATAGAACTCACGGTTGAAATGGAAAAAAATAATGCAATAGCCTTTTTGGATGTACATGTTATCAAATCCACAGATAAGTTACTATACAGAGTTTATCGGAAAAGTTCATTTGTTCCAGTCCTAATCCCATACAATTCAGCACATCCATATCCTCAAAAATGCAATAGTATAAAAACCTTAATTAAAAGAGCATATACGCATTCTGAAAATAGTCAGTTCATCAATGAAGAAATCAAATTCATAAAAAAAAATTGCAAGCAGCTTTGGTTATCCTAACCATTTAATAAAAAAAATGGGACACAGAAGTAATAAAGAAAATAAAAAAAAATAATGCTGTAGTAATTAAAAAAGAAATCAAATATTTAAATGGTTTTCCTTACATTAAAGGCACTACCAATGAAATTAATAATATTTGTAAAAAGCATAACATTCAAATTGGAGGAAAAGTAAATACCATCAAAAATATAGTAACAAAAAATAATGATAAAATAAGAATGTTAGAAAAAGCAGGTATTTATTCAATTCCTATTACTGAAAATCCTCCAATGGCTTATATAGGAAGTACCAAAAATAAGCTTAAACACAGATTAAAACAACACATAAAAAACTGGCAGAAAAAAGAAGAAAAAACAGCACTGATTCAATACTGTCTGGATAACCAAAAATATCCAAAATTCGAAAATATAAAAATCATTAAAAGCTGTAAATCCGAAAAACACCTCAGAATAGCAGAGTCGGTAATGATTGAAAAAAATAGGACAAAAGTTTGCAACCACAATGACCCTAATAATTTGAGAAACAGCTGGAGAAATTTAATTAAAATTGAGCAAAAAAAAAAGAAAAAGTTCGAAAAAGGAGATCACTGACCAACAAGAGATGGCGCCACAACGCCCAAGAAGAAGCGATAGCAGATGACAGAAGCAGCCCGCGAGAACCACCGAAATGCCCAGCTGACACGGTCCGTGCTAGTTGGAGCAAAATGTCCCCTCGAAGACGGTATAGTAGTAGTACCGAAAGTACTCGGGTATGAATAAATATTGAAGTAAATGAGGATGCAGCAAAGGAAAAACTCATTTGGTGATGAGACAAAATAAATTCCAACGGAGAAAAAAAAAAAAAAAAAAAAGAAGAAGCGGACCCGTGGCCAAATGAAAAAATCCCGTGCCGCATCCACGTAACGGAAATATGGATTGAAAGCCAAGCCCCACGTGCGGTAAGTGTTCATCGAACTTTACCAACTAAAAGTGAAGTTCAAAAATGCAAATGCATTAATGCACGTTAAATAATTAACCTCCAATATCGGAAGTAAATTGAAACTTTTCACTGATGAAAAGATTTTCACCACTGAAGAGACTTTCAGCCACCAAAATTACAGGGTGTACGTGTCAACCACCCAAGAAGTTCAGAAGAAAGCCCCAAGAATCATAAGGGCCCATCCATCATCCTGCTCCTGTCATGGTTTAGTGGGGAGCCTCCTACGAGGGTGCCATGGAGCTCCGCTTCTGTGGAAAAGACATGAAAATGCCAGCCAAAGTCTACCAGGATACAGTTTTAGAGCCAGTGGTCAAGAATGTGAGTAACACCCTGTTCCAAGACTGCCAGTGGAGATTCCAGCAGGATTCTGCACCTGCCCACAAGGGGAAGTCAACTCAGGAGTGGTTTCAGCCAAATGTGCCAGACTTCATTTCTCCAGCTGATTGGCCTTTCAGCAGCCCCGACCTCAACAAGTTGTGGGCTGTGCTGGAGGATGTGGCCTGCAGATAGTGACACCCCAGTATTAACAGTCTGAAACACTCTTTGGTGCAGGCAGTAGCAGCTTTCCCTGTGGAGACCCTGTGCATTGCTATTGATGAGTGGCCACAGAGACTGAAGGACTGAGTGATGGCCAAAAGAAGCCATTCTGAAAAGTGATTACTGCCATGTATTCAAAAGTCTACTACTTACATCACATAACAGGAGCATTAAAATATTTTAAAATTCTTTTTTTATTTCACTGAATACTTTGTAACAGTATTTATGGTAAGACTAGGTAGATGGGACATAAAATTGGTTCACTTTCTTTCCCTTAATATGTTGTTTCTTTCACTCTGAATAGAAATATTCATCATAAATTTTAACATATATTTCCATTTTTGACTTTAAAATTTCTAACAAATATATCAAAGCTTATTCGTTTTAACTTCAGTCTCTTTTATTAAATCACAATAATGAATATTGTACATATTTGTCAACCATACAGTTGTTATATTGTGCACTGTTTCTCATGTTGTACGAGTGCCAAAGTGCTCGCGGGAAACATTCATCTTTGTCTGACACTCTGTTATTATTGTTGAATGTTACTAAATATTAAAAATTAAGGTAAAATATTATATAAATGAAAGCTGTTACTCACATTTTCGTTTTCTTGGAGTATTTCGGAATATTGAGCTTTAACTCGGCGAAATCTTAAATTTCTTGAAGTCTTCAGTAATCACTTCCTGCAGTCACTCCGTGACAATATTTTACTTGATAAGTTGAAACAGGTGGGTAACACAATATAACAACTGCATGGTTGACAAATATGTACAATAAAGATTATAACCATGTAATGAAGTTCAACACCAAAATGTGTTATAAGAACTAATTAAATATCACAATAATGAAGTTGGATTTGCTAAACTGCTCTGCAGACTTGAAGTTCAACTAGCAAGTAACTTTCCTTGAGCTCATTCAATGCTCCTTCGATTTTATTGTTTATTTAGAAAAAAGCTAGCCAAAAAAGTGCTGAAACATGGCAAATAAGTGCACAGCAGTTAGATTGGACTGTGGGGATGCGCCTACCCCCAATGAAATTGAAAATTTTCAATTTTATTCAGATTCCTCATGATAATTCCCTTTTTCAGCTCCTGTATGTGCTCCTCTTCCAAAATTTCTGCCTCTGCTGATCATGAAACAAGGATAAAAGCTACAAGCAACTGTTTCAAATCCTTATTTGAATGTTAATATTTATGAAAATTTAACAAATCTCCCACATCCTTTAGATGAAAACCCACTTTCTCTGAAAGCAAAATGCATTGCTTATGTAAAATATTAAGAAGCAATGAGAATAAGTAAAATGCAACAGTTTTAGAACAATGCTGAACAAAGGTTAAGTCCTACATTTTTTATTTATTTTTTTTTCTTTTTCTTGAGAGGACAGAGGAAAGTGTGTGGTTTAAGGTTGGTCTTTCCTCACCCAGAACAACCCACAATTAACATGACACATTTGAACATAAGCATGTACCCATAAATAACGAGCACAAAAACACAAGCTTAAGCTACATAAAAATTTAAAAATAAGAAAACTTTCATTATTTATAAATTGAGTCTTTTTCAACCTAGCTGATAGCTTCAGTCTTTTTCAACTTAGGAATAGATGTACAGTTGAAACAGGTAGGTAACATAATATAAGGGGTGATGTTTAGTAGTTGGCAGATTTATAAAGTCATACTTCTTATGTTTCTTTTAAAATTTAATAATATTATTTGTTAACAAAAATTTAATATTAAATCCTTCAAAAACCTCACATTCATTTAAACTCTTAAAATATAATATAAATATTAATTTAAAATTTAAAAGAAAAATAATGAATATGATTTTACAGCTGGCAACCATTTACCACTGTACATCTATTCCTAGGTTGAAAAAGACTGAAGCTATCAGTTAAAAGCTCCCAGGCTTTAGCATTTTTATGTAACTTAAACATGTGTTTTTATTCTTGTTCATGCACAATTATGTAGAGTTTATACTTTAGAATGAATGCATGCCATCGTTTTGTTTTCAGAGGAGTCATCTGAAAATGAGAAGTGTGCCAAAACGATGGCATGTATTTATGACAAATACAAATAAATGTATGACAACTCTGAGGTAACAAAGATAAGAAACAACTACTGTATCTTTCAGCTTATAAGTCGATATGGAGTACAAGTCCAAGGGGTCTAATTTCTCAATTTCCTAATCTTCATTTTTATATAAGTTGATCTGGAGTATAGGACGAGACCAGAACAAATTACAGTTGGTGTTTAAAATTTCTGTAACTATATTATACACCAACTGTACTTAAATAGTATAGTTATACTATTTAAGTATATTTTTGATGCTTCAGTAAATATTAAAAGAGAAAGTGAGGCAACCTACCACATTTTTCTTTTCAGCAAAAAGTTGAACTTTAGAAACTTATCTTTTGTCAGGCACTGAAGCTACCTTTTTCCCTCTCTCTCTGACGGATCAATCAGAGAAACCGTTGCTCAAAGGTGAAAAAAAAAGAAAAAAAGAAAAAGAAATTGCGTAACTTATTTTTTAATGTTTCAGTAAATATTGCAAAAAAGAGAAAATGAGGTAATTTGCACATTTTTCTTTTCAGTAAAGAGGTGAATTTTTATTTTTTCATGACCTGATGCTACCATATCCTTCCCTTCTGACCAGTAGGTTTAAAAGCTGCCATGCACAGATGAAATAAAAACAACAGGTGTGCCAAATCAGAGTGATGCTTGAGGTATGAGTTATCATTCGCTGCTTTCTCACAGTCTCTCTGATATCAGAAGCCAAAAAAGGTTTGATTTCAATCAGAATCATGAAATAAATTAAGAAAAGCATAATGAATGGGAACAATTGTTGATTTTAATCCAGTTGAGAGATACAATTCAGAGATTTACAAAGCAAAAAAAGACTGCCTTCACCAGACACTAGTCATTGCTGTTCTTAAAGCGTATGCACTCTTGGCTGTTGACACAACTGTTACCAGCTAATCAACTGTGTGGCTGTACCCATCGTAGCTTTGGTGGCTTTGGAAAACCAGCCCCTCCAAATCAGTCACAGTAATTTTAATTAATTTTTATTAAGTTTCTGATGAATAGAAATATTCATCAGTAGCTTATACAAGTTCTTAGTGAATGGAATATTAAATTTCGTAATTTTTTGGAATGATTTCTTACAAACATAATATTGCATTTTGGGAGCTCAGATCGTGACTGAATTTAAAGGCACAATATTTTTTTATTTTATCGTCGAGAAATTTCAATGACCAATCAGAAGATAAGTCAAGGCCTGGACTTCTGGAAGGAAAGATCTCGTCTTATATGGCAAAAAATACGATAATTTATTATTATACCACCACTGTAAGTAACACTGAAAATAAACAAGTCATCAAAAGATTATTATTTGCTCTTAATGACAAAGTTTCCAGAAAAATGTGAACACATATCTGCATGCTCACCTGAACATGTCCTTAAGTTAAATATTTTGTAGGAAATGTAAAATACCTATTACAAACACTGACCCTTAAACACTGTGATTTAACAAACACTGACCTTTAAAAATTAGAAGCAATGCAATATTTTTCCACCCACATGAATATAAATTTTTTATGTAATAAAAAGTGTTCTTACAAAAATATCTATTAGACTTAAACCCTTACAACATGTACATTTTCATAAATATCAAATAGAAAATTATCACTTTTTCACTGCTTACACATTATCCTGTGGCTCCAGGATACCCCTCTTATAGAATATATTTTTTACTAATGCAATGCTGACTTGTAATAAAAATTGTTTTTGAATAGAACTGCATCTTATGTGCTTCATCACCTTTTAAATTTTTTTATTCTTATAATTTAAAAATGAGCATGTTAATCTCTTTTCAGTTCTCTCAGCATTCATATCCTGAGCAGCCATAAAGGTGTCCCAGCACTTGTTTTATTTCCATCCATCTTGTCCTGTCTCCATCCTGCATCTTCTTGTTTGCTTACTTCTCAATAAAAACAAATAAGTATTAAAACTTAAAAAAACATGCTTAAGCTACATAAAAAAACAACATCCAAATGAGGAAGCTTTCAACTGATATCTTTGGTCTTTTTCAAAATTAGATAGGACGGGCAATGGTAAGTAGTTGCTAGATCCATATTGTTGCTTTAATTATCTTTCTTTTAAAGTTCCTTACCATATTAATGGACTACCACACAAAATAAAGAATCAGAATCACAGTCTTCAGACAAGAGAAAAATTTCTAAATTTCCCTGATAATGAAGTTAAAAACTACTGGTGAACACAAATTAAGCAATTCATTTGACACTACTCCATAGGTATTTAGCAGAAGTGTTCTCCAAGTTAAAGTTGCCAATGAAGTGTCATAATTTCCCTTATGGACAAAATTTTTATGTTCAAGTGGAGATTCATATTTTGTTTACATACATACATATCATTAAGCTGTTCTCTGAGATTCAGAGGTTAGCTCCAAAAAGAAATACCAACTTCCAGATATTTTTACTTATTGTTGTCGTATCAAACTTCTCCATTTACAGTGATCTTGACTTACAACTCGTGCTTCACTGATATCCATTACACGCCGTACACAAGGTCTTTTATACTTCATACTCATAATCTTTTTCTCATGCAGACACTCCTGAATCTGATCCACTCATGTCTTTCTTGGCCTTCCTCTGCCTTTCCTTCCTGCCACTTGGGCTGAAAAGATTTTCTTAGTAAGCATTTCATCACTCATTCTTTCAACATGGCCAAACCACCAAAGCATATTAGTCTCCACCTTGCTAGCAACATTTTTGCTTCACATTACACAACAGCCACACATCTTCATTCCTCACACAATCAGAACGTGTCTTGCCACAAACCCCCTGTAAGTAACACATTTCTCCAGCACACAAACGACTCCTATATTTCTTTTGTAATACCCAGGTTTCACTGCCATACATCAGAGTAGGAACAATTACACTTTCATATACAGCCATGCGGGACTCTCTTGAGAACCCATCATTCCTGTCTGTGAACACTTCCCAAAGCCTCTATGACTTTCAATGAAGAATTTACTCGCCTACTAATTTCCCCATCCAATTTGTTCTCTCTGTCAAACATGCTTCCTAAATACACAAACTCATTCACCTGGTCAATCACGGTTCCATTTAGACTTATATTACATTCAGTACTACCAGTTCCTCTCTCAAAAACCATAGCTTTGGTTTTACCCTTATTTATACTCAGTTTGAATTTCATGCAAACTTTGTACATCTGGGACAACATACTCTGCAACTCACTTTTGCTCTCTGTCAACAGGACAGTGTCATTAGCATACAGCAATCTGCACACACGAATATCACTAAGACATAAACCAGTATTCTCTATTTTGACATCATGCATGCACACATCCATAAATATATTAAACAGCCATGGTGACATTACACAACCTTGTCTGACTCCAGCACTAATAGCAAACCATTTTGATAAAACACCATTCACTCGTACACAAGCTCTACTGTCAGCATTCATGGCTTTTATCCTATTAAGTAGATTCTCAGTAACACCATAGTGTAAAAGCCATGTACTGTATGCTGGCAGTAGAGCTTGTGTACGAGTAAGCTCTACTGCCAGCATACATCGCTTTTACACTATGGTGCTACTGGGAATCTACTAAATAGTGTAATAGCATTATTAACTAACCTAATAATATCATGTACTCTCTGGTGAAACTCCTCTTGCTTCTGAGATGTCTGATGATCACAATTCACAATCTGTGAATCATTCATGTTGTCTCTCTGTACTGACAAACATGTTAGAGTTACGGCTAAGAGATGCATGAGACCACCAGCTATCGGATCAAATGGGAGGATACTAGCTGAACTTCCACTGGCACAAGACAACAGCTGGTTGAAATTGTCAGGAATCAATACCTGAAATCACAAAACATACAAAATTTTATTCTCAAGGGGCCACAATTTGTTGCATACATTCATTCATTTACTGAAAAAGAAATACAGTGTCAATTAAAAAAACAAAACAAAAAAACTGATGGCATGATTTGAGAAACAAGAAAAAGTTTATAACTATTCAGCAATTGTTACATTGTTGAAAAATACTGCAATATTTAAATAAACAAAGTCTGGAACAAATAGAAGGCACACAGCTTAGCAGCCCCTTCCATTCAAACTCCTGGTCAATAATCACTGTGCCATTTAGACTTTTATGACATTTCAGTACTACCAGTTCCTCTCTCAAAAACCATAACTTTGGTTTTTCCCGTATTTATACTCAGTTTGAATTTCATGCAAACTTCGTACATCCGGAACAACATACTCGGCAACTCACTTCTGCTCTCTGCCAACAGGACAGTGTCATGAGCATATGGCAATCTACACACATGGATATCACCAAGACATAAACCGGTATTATTTATTTTGGCATACACATGCATGCTTCCATAATTATATTTAACAGCCATGGTGACATTACACAACCTTGCCTGACTCCTGCACCAATAGAAAACCATTTTGATAAAACACCATTCACTCGTACACAAGCTCTACTGCCAGCATACCTTTTACACTGTTAAGTAGATTCCCAGTAACACCATATTCATTCAATAGGTTCCACAAAAGTGTCCTATTTACTCGGTCAAAAGCTTTCTCTAAGTCTATGAAGGCAGCAAAAACTTTCTTACCAACAGCCAGTTACTTTTCAATCATCATGCATAATGCAAAAATCTGGTTAGTGCAGCCTTTACCAGGCATAAAACCACTCCGAACATCCCACATTTTCTCTGAAGTAAGACTCCAAACTTTTTTAATAATGACCTTACCAAACACTTTACTTGGCACACTCAGTAGGCTAATACCACGATAGTTCTTGCATTCAGTCTGATCACCTTTTCCCTTATACAAGGGAACAATGATAGCATCCTTCCAATCCCAAGGGACCATATTCCTAACTCCCAGCACAACTGGAAAATTTCAGTTAACCAGTAAATTACTGAGTCACCACCATATTTCAACATCTCGGCAGTTATGCCATCAACTCCCAGAGTCTTAACATTCTGAAGATATTTTAGAGCTTTACATATCTCTTTCTCTTGAGATCCCTCTTGTGCTTCCATCCTTCACTGTGATATCATCTGCTTCTGCCTCAGAATCACCTTTGCTTTCTTGATCTAATAACGCACAGAAGTATTCACCCCATCTTTCATTTAACTCATTAGGCTCCCATATCATTTCCCCGCTCCTATTCTTCACACAACTTACAACCTTGTTTTCCCTATTTTTCCTAAGCCTCACGTACTTCCAGAAAGTCGTTCTATCTTCCCAAAAAGCCAATTAATGCCTTTCAACCTTCTCCTTCCTATCTTTTGCCTTACTCTGGGGAACCAGCTTAGCGACTTCACGCTTCCTACAGCGATATTCATCCACAGAAATTTTACCTTGCAACATCCCCAAAAAGAAGGAAGCCTATTTGGGGACGTTGCAAGGTAGAGTTTCTGTGGATGAATATCACTGTAAGAAGCGTGAAGTCGCTAAGCTGGTTTGCCAGAGTAAGGCAAAAGATAGCAAGGAGAAGGTGGAAAGGCATGAAATGGCTTTTTGGACAGTTCATTCTTGGTTTCTAAAATTGTAGAAAGTGAATTTGGTGAAATACCCAAACTTCTTTGCAACTTGATACCTTTTAACACCTTCTTCTTCAACTAAACAGTTTGATTCAATTTTCTCCTGGAGTGTTAGAAGTTTCACACTTAAGCCATGATTTTTCAATTTTTGTAAGTGCACTACACAGACTACCAAGCAGCCGAAGTTCAACAAAGAAAATATGTGACCAACATTATTCTTTGTTACCTAGGGGAATCTACTTGAACAGCACCCAGTGAAGAGGGGGTTACCTTCTTGTAAAATTTCCAGTCAAGAACCCCATCGCTATCATGACATGTCATTAATCTAGTTAGTGTCTGGCCCCATACAAACAGATTTACAGTGGCTCCAAGTAGAGATTACGTGATTGAAAGGTGTCAGGAGCAAGGGATGAAAGATAGCATTTACTCAAGAGATGTGCGTGTGTTGCTGGGGGGTGTGTGTCAGAAAATGAGTCGCTGACATGTCTGTAAAGAAAACCATGCTGTGTTTTTAATAGAAGATAATTCCAAGTTTTCTAGTGAATGAGGAAAAGATAAAAACTGGATGAGAACACCAGCACTAATTTTGTTTGCTGATAACCATGCTGAATTTAGACATATGCAGTTTCTCCAGAACTTATTTGTGATATGTGGTTAAAATAACAAGGGAGAATATTTCTAAGTTCAGGGGGTTTATTAAAATCTATTAAAACTTTGAGGGGTTTATGCAGAACTTGGCATTATGTGAGATTGTTATATTTGGGTTTCACTGTATATTGCTACTTTATTAAATTAAATCCCAGTAATATAACACTACACTGAAATTTTAAATGCTTCAGTTATCATCATTAATTAAAAGTATGGATTTAGAACTAAAGAAAAATTATTCACAACCACATATAAGTTTTGAGCTGTATAATCTACCTATTTGTAATGTTTAATTTTAAAGCACATGCAAAATTTTTAAGGGAGCTACAAAATTAACTATGAGGAAGAGTTGAGATGTAACTTGAAACAAGTTTATGAATAAACAACTATCTTCCACCTGTCTCCCCCTCTTTATTTTTCTTTCCATCTCCACCTTTTTGTTCTTTTAACAGGGTTTGTACACTTTTAAAGAAAATAAATTCCAGGAATTTTTCAGAAGTCCGTAAAAAAATTCCAGGAGCCCAAACTTTTGCTAGAATCACAGTGCGTTGTTGCCTATATTGCAAATTATGGTGAAGTTTACTACTTATTTTTTTTTCTTGTATTTCAAGGTTTATTGACCATCATGTGCAACTCTGAGTGCTATAAGCAGATGCACATCTCTAATTTAGGGCCACTTGTTGCAGAGAAGGGACAGAGCCAATGCCATCAGACAAATACACCACCCATACCTCATATGGGACTCAAAACCACACCCACCTCGGGCGAATGGTCAGACCATTTGGCCACCGGGGCAGCACTACACATTTACAATACATCGACTGAAAGCAGAAAAGATATATACACATCAGCAAAGATGGGAGATTCTGATTCATTAAAACCTTAAACATGCTTCCTTGCATTTCTGAAACAAACAAAATAGAATACATGCATGATACTGATAATTTTCTTCCCTGTAACACAATATTTTTTTTTACAGTGCCTACATATCAGAAAGCAGGCACTGAGCTAAAGTAAAAGACCCCAAATCATTCACAGAGCATGAATAATGTAAACCTCAATAATGACAATGTGCATCACCAAGCTTCACAGGATTTAATTTTTTTTTTATCCACTTTGATACAAACCTAAAAGGCAGGATATTCCATGCTCTAGAATTCAAGAAACTAGATAGAAACAAGAACCTGAACAGCTGGAATGCCAACCCTTTGGAGAAACAGGAAAAAAAAAAAAAAAAGATAAAAAGAACAGATTCTGTTTTTACTTGTATAAAAATACTCCGAACTTTCTATTTACAATATGTAACATGCCTTCATTGGATGGCAGACAGTGAAATACTGATGTTTCTGTATGCCTACTTAGTATGAGGGAAACATTTAAATGCATATTTTTGCAACATGTACTTTACCTTCTCTACCTGGATTTATTGTTTATTTTTGATATTTTTGAAAAATGGCTACTGGTTAAAATTTTTAGGTAATTTAATACATGAAAATGTTTGACCAACTTTTTGAACGCACCCTGTACATGTCTAACTATTTTGAAAACTGAGAAAAAGCAATGCTCGGAGTGCCTAAAATTTTTTTGATTACGCGCTTTTCCTGGAAATTTGTCATTTTATTCCGGAAATTTTCATCTGGTTTCAGTATGTTCATCAAAACTTAATGCATGATAATACACATACAAAAGCCTTCAATTCTGTCGAAATTTTAGTTTGATCTTAGGGACCCCGAGGAGGGGTTCTTTTACTTGAAAACTCGATGGGGAAAAATGGTGTATATCAAAGGAATCTGTTGAAAATGGCTGAAATCCAATTAATATGCAGTGTGCATGAGCTTGATCAATTATTCCACAGATTTGCATGCCGCTAACTGCTATGAAAAAAACCAGGTGAATTCCTTTTAAAAGGTATACTTCTCTTTTCTAGCAGGCAAAGTTTCCCCTGTTTTATGGACACAATATAAAGCCGTATGGGAATAAAGTTCGATTGGGAATTGCTGTTGACTTACATTTCCTCTCCCCACTTCACAGCCACTAATGACCACAATATAAACGAGAGGGGAAATAAAGCAGAATGGGAAGACACAGAGTTTTGTTATCTAAAAAGTTCATTAAGAAAAAGGTACATTCAGGTAGACATATAACTTCAAGAAATAGGATGTTCCCTACCCCTTTACAATTCTTATGTTGCATGAGTTTTTCATGAAGTTCATCAGCAACAAGCAACAGTGCTTTTTCTTTTTCTTTGACACTGTGTTGCAGGGCATTTGATTTTGCAAGCAATGTTAGTGAGCTTTTTTATTCTACCTGATCAGCATACATTTCAGATGATTTTTTAAATTCAGAAATGTCTGTTTCAAGTCTTTCCTTCTTCGATTTAAGACATGATATGTCTTCCATTAGCAGCATTCTTTTTTCATACATTTCTTTTGCTGGGTTTTCTTCTGTTCATCCAGGTAAGCTACATACTTTTGACGAGCACAGGCAACACTCAGTAATAGCTCTTTTGACAATTCAACATCTTCTATTTTCCCAACTGATTTACATGGTCAACAATAATTCTTCTTGCTACAACAGATTCTTCTCTTAAGTTCTCCACCATGACTTGTTTACTAAAAACGCTGAAATCCGTTTTATTGGTGTAGTATTAGAAACACTAGTACAAATACGCTAGCTTTCACCACCACTGTGGCTTCTTCAGGCATAAGTATTCCAATGCAAAAACAAAAACAAACAAAAAACAGAGTTCCAGTTATGAATTCAAAAATAGAAGTTTGCTATAGATATTATAGAAAGTGAGCGTCTTATTCTAGATGTGTGATTAGGAGCGCACATATTAATGAGCGTGCGCCATACATGTGGGAGGTCCATTGACGTTTCCTCGTTACATATCCCGTGACTGGATAGGATTTCTATAGTTTCTCTGAGGAGGGTGGCTCTGGCGGTTGTGTATCGTGCTATTTTCTTTATTTGTCCCCACAGAGGTGTTGCAGAGTTGTTGGCGACTTCACGCGCTAGTGCCATAGTGAGAAGTCCTCTTTTGACATCTCTTTGATGTTCCTGGAGTCTTAGTCTCAGAGACCTCTTGGTCATGCCCACATAGTTCTTGTTTGTTCCGTCCGGGTACAAGAGGGGTATAGTGTATACTCCCGCATCTTCCAGGTCCACGCCCGCAGTTTTTGTTGATGCGAGACAAGATGCTATTGTCCTAGGTGCGGTAATCCCTATGCCGAAACCAAGTTTTTTTTAGGGAATTTTTTAAGAAATATGTGAAGCCTGGTACATACTGGCATGAGCCTATATATTGTAGTTTTTGGGTGGGGCATATGGATCCACGGGATGCGAGTTCAGACTTTGTCTGGTGTATGATCTGATCGACCATGCTGGATGAGTGTCCTGCAGAAAAGGCTAAAGATCTTACGGTGTCAAGCTCGGCCTGAAGTGCGCCGTTGTCTGATGAGTGGGTGAAAGCTCGCCTTGCCCTGAGTCGGAAAAGTGCTAGCTTTCTCTCCTTGAGGCACAATGAGGAAGGCAGTATGACATTAGGAACATAAGTAGGTTTGTAGTGGACACTAGTGCTGAGGTACCTGGATGGAGACTTCTTGACCAAAACATCCAGGAACGGTAGGGACGCATTTTTTCTCGCTCCATAGTGAACTTTATTGCAGGGTGTTCCAAATTGATTGTGGTGAGAAACCGATTTAGTTCCTCTTCGGTGTTTTCCCAGATGAAGAAAACGTCATCTGCGTATCGTAGCCATGTACATGGGGTTGGTCCAGGTGCGCTGAGTATCCGGTCTTCTAGGGGTCGTAGGATTGCTTCGGCCAGTACTGCAGAGAGGGCGGAGCCCATTGGGACCCCTTTGGTCTGCTTGTAGGTATTGTCCTGGAAACTAAAATAGTTCGCATCTGTAACTAGGTCAATGACTTTTGATATCTCCATCAGCGTATTTTCATTGTAAAGCGATGAATCGGCGAGTGCTTGCTTTAGGGTGTTTGTAGCTTCTTTAACAGGAATTGAGGGGTACAGTGAGATAATATCAAAACTCCCTAAGATATGAGCATGCACTACCTTTAGACTTCTAATTCTTTCTATAAAGTCCTGAGACGACAACAGCACCACACTTGAATGTGGCAGGAAAGGAGACAAAAATGTAGCTAGCTCCTTCTCTAGATGGAAGGATGGAGCACACCTTCTTGAAACGATTGGTCGAATTGGGTTGTCCGGCTTATGATGTTAAAGCCTTGCAAAAATTGGTGGTATCTTGGCCCCTTTCCTGATGGTGTCCGGCAGCGCTGCTTTCTTCGCCACCATCTTAACCTGCGCTATCCAACGGTTAAGTGGGGATTTGGTTTGGAGTGTTGACTGCGACTGTCAGATGAAGTCCAAGATCCCTTCATCATAGTCCGTCTTGTTCATCAGTGCTAGCTGGCCAGATTTGTCTGTGAGGGTATAGATCACGCTAGAGTCACATTTTAGCTGCACGATGGTCATCTTGTGCTCAGAATATCTGTTAGAAGCGGTCAAGGAGAACTTCTGCACCTGATCCAGTTTGTTGACGCATTGATATCTAAGTGAGTCTCGATTATCTAGTGGGACTCTGCTAAGTAGGTTTTCTATGGCCGGAACTAGATCTTGAAAGCGCGTACGTGAAGTAAGGCAAAATTTTGGACCTTTCTCTAATACGCTCAGCTCTCTTTGGGAGAAAGTCTTACTTGAGACGTTGATTATTGGTACAGTGAAAGAAGGAGCGGACGGTTTGCATTGAGCTCGCAAACTGGAGAGCTTTTTATCGTGGGTGGCTGACAGACATCTTTTTTGGCGTTGGACTAGCATGTCTAATCGGCGGAGAGAAGCATCTAGTTCTAGGGGATGGAGTTCATCGCAAGGTTCGAGTGCCAGCTGTAAAGACGGGATTCCATCGACATGACTTGTTTCCTTTTCAGTTGTATTAAGTGCGACAGTGTTTGGCATTGAAAAATTGATTTCTTTCTCATGAACCACGGCGCCTTAATGGTAGATTTGAAATGCAGAAAGTTCGAAATGATATCAAGGCGTTTACAAGAGGTCAAGAAATGTAAGTGATATCGCTGCTCCTCCAGCTTGATTCATAATTGCTGGAATTCTTTGAAGCTACCCATATTGCCCGGAGATGGCAGTAAATAATGGAAGAATCGGGTAGACATACACCAGTAATACTAAAAACGCTGAAATCCATTTTATTGGTGTAGTATAGAAACACTAGTACAAACACGCTAGCTTTCACCACCATGGGTGGCTTCTTCAAGCATAAGTATTCCAATGCAAAAACAAAAACAAACAAAAAACAGAGTTCCAGTTATGAATTCAAAAATAGAAGTTTTTTTTGTTTTTGCATTGGAATACTTATGCCTGAAGAAGCCACCCGTGAAAGCTAGCGTGTTTGTACTAGTGTTTCTAATATTACACCAATAAAACGGATTTCAGCGTTTTTAGTATTACTGGTGTATGTCTACCCGATTCTTCTGTTATGATTTGTTTATTTGTAGAAAATCCTCTTTCAACAGTGGCCTGCCCATGGGATAGAAGCAGAAGTATCTTCATGACTTCCCAAAAATGTCTATACTTATTAGCAACAGTAGCATGGTAAAACTCATCTAGTCTGTGTTCTTGGATCAAAATTTGTGAGCTCAGCCTTCCTTTTATTGACAAGTTCCTGTACTAAATCACTATACTCCTTTATGATATTATCACAATTTGCTTCGAAAATTTTTTTTGCATCTAGAAGGATGAGTAATATCCTGCTGAACCATATCTTCTGAATTTCCCAAAAACTTTCTTGGGTCTTAACATGTCATTGACCTAACCAACGGATACTATAAAGGGGATTTTTCGAGTAACTTCTTAGTAACTTGGATCAAAAAATGCCTACATTGTAACTTAAATTCCATAATCTGTTTGTCACTGACATTTTGACTTTTCTTTAGTTGCGTTATTAATTTGCTTGCAACAAAACCAATCATGATTTTACTCGTATCTTTGTAATTTGTTTCATTTATTTCAATTTTCAGCAGTTTAAGAGGATTATTTACACTGTTCATTATGTTATCCTTTATGAATCTTTGCATCACTTCTTTTAACAAACTATATAAGTCATGAACCAAAAAGAGAAGCATTGGTTAGTCAGTCTGATAAACAGTCAAAAAATATTCAACACTTTTAGCCACAGTAACAAAAAATTACATTTGACAAGAAAAAGTGGGTCTTTAACATGTTTCTTCACCACATCAAATGACTTGTTTTGAGGGTCAGGTAATATCTTTTGCTGAACCTTGCTGACATATAATGAAATACTTGGCAAAATTTCAACAGCTCTTTCAACAACACTCACATTTTCAAGCCAATGGTGTTTGCAAAACTTTAGCGGAAAGATGTTGCAGTTTGTCACTTTTGATGGTTGGTTGGTTGGTTGGTGGATTTTATTGGCGCAAGGGCCAGGTTTGGCCAAAGAGCGCCAGACAAAGAACTATCAGCTACAGGTTTTGAAAAGCGTGGAAAATGACCAAGAGCAGACAAGCTGGGCAAAAGCCGGAAAAGAGAACGATGAAAGCTGTGAAGAAAAGTTAGGCAACCAGGTGTATAAAAAAATGATCAATTCACTATTATAATTAATATTATTATTACGATTTTTTTTTTTTTTTTTTATATACACAACAACACAAAGGATGAGTCACCAGGAGGGGGACGAACCGTCACTCTCCTCCCCCCATGTTCCTCTGCAATGTCGGTTGAGGCTGGGTCCGAACTGTCACTCTCCTCCCCCCATGTTCCTCCACATTGTTGGTTGAGGGTGGGGACCTCGCTGAGTCCGAGACAGGTGCAATGTTGGTCAGACGGACCGCGACAGTTGGATGGACACTGCACACCTTCGCGGATTGAGGGCCGGGTCTTCCGCACGTGCAGGCTGTCTGCCGGGAACCGGAAGAGTCGGTCGTCTTCAAAAGAGAAGGCGCAGACTCAGCTGGTCGAATAAGCTGGAGCTCGGTGAAATCCACCTGTGTCGCCTGTTCAACTGTAGATCGCTTGGCAAGTGCGGCGAGAGCTACAGGGCGCGGAACAAAGGGCTGCACGGGTTGTGGCAGAGACTTAACAACTGCGGCAAAACTACGCTGTCGGGTGTTGGGAATACCCAACTTGGCTTTGGCAGCAGGGTACGAGAGGCCTTCCAGGGTCTTGAGGCGCTGGATCGCCATCTCGTCCTTCCATTTCATACAGTTGCGGGAGTAAGCTGCATGGGCCTCACCGCAGTTAACACAGCAGGCCGCAGAAGTGCAACCTTCCCCGTCATGTTCACCGGAGCCACAATTAGCGCAACGAGCGGAACTCTTACAGAATCGTTGTGAATGCCCGTACCTCTGGCACCTGAAACAGCGCAGAGGACTGGGAATGTACGGGCGAACTGCACAGACCAAGTAGCCTGCTTTGATTTCTGTCGGAACTTTCGGGAGTCAAAAGTCAAGATGACATTTTTTGACTTAATCATGGAACCATCACGCCGGAACATCATACGACGTGCAGCAATAACACCTTGATCAGCAAGTTCAGTCACGAATTCGTCTTCACTGCATGGCAAGAGATCAAACTCCGAAATAACACCCCGAGAGGTGTTAAGAAACGGGTGAGGTGTCACTTTTACAGGAATGCCTTGAAGACTAGTGAGGTTCAGAAAAGTGTTACTCTGAGAAACACTGCAAGTTTGGACAAGCAGGTCCCCAGAGCGAAGCTTCCTCACAGACTTCAAGGGGCCAACCGCAGCGTCCAAAGCTTTAGAAATGAAAAAGGGAGATCTGGTGGACAGTCTCTCATTCGGATCGATGGATTCAACAAGCAAGTGAGTAGCATGCGTAGTCACAGCAATTGAGGGGAGACGACGCTTCGGAGCGACTGGTACAGCCGCCGAAGAAGAGGTTCCACATTCTTGGTCCAGGTCAAGGTCTAAAGACCGTTTAAGGGTATGAGACTTGGTAGGTTGAGAAGACAAAATAGAGTCGTTGTCAACTATCATTTTCGCAGGTGACTTAAATTTGGAGTTTTTGTTCTTGTTTTTACCCATAGAAAAAAGGAGGAAGATTCGTCTGCAGACTACTCCACCCACCACCGAGCCCTACAAGGGAGAACTGGAGGTCTGCAAGCCAAGAAAATGACGCTGGACACAGTTCTGGAGCTTATACGTTGCAGATATAGTCCGTTGGCTGTGATCACACGCACTCGGCGGACACTTCGGCCTCCGGGTACCGTCATGCCAACGCCTTTGGCATGATCCCACAGCCCCGGGCTCACCCTGCCGTGCTATACGACAAAAAAGCCGCTAAAGCCCTGCACACAACTTGGTACAAGACTTCTGACTAGAGGTGGGTTAGTCTCTAGCCTCCCGTTTACAGCGAAGCCGGGGTCGAAGAGGAGTGTTGGCACACAGGAGGCACTTAACCGGTCTCCTGCGACCTCAGCCGCCAGACATCCCATTTCCGCCTCACGGGTCTCCGCACGCGGCAAACATGCAGGTAGGTCTAGCACCCAAACCAGTTAAAAGGAGAAAAAAAGGAAATCCAAAGAAGACAAATCCTGGAAGGGAACCTAAACAGAATCTCAGCAACCTACGAACTGAGCGGTTAATATAAATCAGTTAGTGGTGGAGGGTAACAAAACCACAAGACCGGGGTGTTAGTACATAACGTGGTAGCGATGAGGTAGAGAATACAACACGGGCAACTAGCCAGTGGAGAAAATAAATAAAAACAAAAAGCGAGACACAAGACCAGCTCGGGATCGTGGGGCCGCGACTCCCCAACAGCTGGATGAACAGCCGTCCCTGCAAACACCAACAGCACCAAAATAAGAAAAAAACAAGCTGTGGCATGACATCAGATGTTGACCAGTCACAAGGTCAGCTCGGGCCGTGGGGGCGCCGCTCCCCAAATAACTGGAAAACCAGTTATCCCCGTGCGGGGTGTCACTTTTGAAAAGTATTCATGTTTAGCTGGCGAGTCCTTGAATATATAATACAATGCTTGAATAGTCACCAAGTTCTGGCATTATTTTGCAGCCACTGTTGAAAGCATTATGAACAATATGCAATCCACAACTGCTAACATTCAACAAAGAGGCATGGCCCTCTAGTTTTAATGCATTCAGCATCATATCATAAACTTTCCAATTGACATGGGGTCCGTCCATGGACAGCTGATGCAAGTTACCAGAGCCTAAGCCAAAACACTTTTCTTGAATTTTACTACACAATACATCAGCAGTAGCATGTCCTAAAAAGTCAGAGCCTAAGTATCTTGTACAAACTTGCCCACCATCCCAAAACCTAACATGAGAATCCAACTGTTTTTTGCTAGTTTCCTTGTTAAGGGTCTCGTCAAACAGTAACACATATCCATCTTGAGATTTGACTCTTCCCTTTAAAAGTGACATAAAAAATGGTGCAATACCAAAAACAGAATAATATGCACAGTTTCCACCACAAGTGAACTTTTTGCAATGCTACTATCAGGGAACATTAAGGTCAGTACAGATTGGATGTTTTCACACGACTTATATAAATAATGTGAAGCAATGACTTTCGGCGTCCATAGAATTTCTGCTTTTAGCACATTGTTTTGGGAAAACGAATTTTCAAGACATGTTAGATACTGCAGATTTTTTAATAGGAACAGCACCACGTGACTTCTAGTAAAAGTCTTGGATATCTACTGTTTGCTTTTGTTTAGCTGCCTTTAAAGAAATATGCTTTTTACTAGCCACATGACTAGTAATGGCAGACTCACCCATATTTGAAATATCGAAGCAATGATCACATACTTTGCACTTTGCTTTAAACTGAGAAGTATCTTTCTGTTTCAACAAAAAATCCTTATACTTAGCCAAGCTGGATTAAATATACACTTACCACCTGGCATAACTACACAACAATAATTTATTCTAATAAAACAGAACAATGTTCTCGTTACCAATTTACAAGGAAGACAGCCAAATGCCTCTGCAATCAACATTACGTATAGGTCACTATACTCTTGAATTAATGTAAGACTGTAACACTGCTTAAAATAGAACAGCCTGATTAAAAAGTCTGGAGAACACACAAGAGCGGTATCAGTCCATCTGCATCCCACTTCCACGATTACCCCTCACCACATTTATAGCTTTATAACCTAACATTTATGTAACCATAAGAATACTGTAAACTAAAATCAAGGTTTGGAGGATCTTCTCCATCTCATCTTATCCAGCTTCTACCACCTGCTACTCTCATACCTGCCAACTAAATTTAATGAACATGCAGAAGATTTCTTTGAAAAATTTAGAAAATTGTATAAAAATTCCGAAGAGTTTTTTTACGTCTATTTGTCACACGATAAAGTGATTTAGAACTCATACTGCTTAAACAAAAAAGGAATAAAGGACACTTACCTTTATTTTTTTATGTGTTTTTATTGAAGGGAACTTTTATTTATAGTAATTTAACAGTTAGCTAGACTTTTTACAGTGGCCTTTTTGGCTTTTTTAAGAATTCTTTGGAGTACCCTTTTTGAAAACAAAGTAAATTTTTTTGCATTTAATTAACAGAAGACTTTCAAGTGATTCACCTGACATTAATGATTGAAACATTGTGCGATTTTTTTAACCAAAGAAAAAATTCTTTTGCATTATTAATTAAATGGCAAATACACCCTATAATTATTATTTCACTTTGGTGTTCTTTCAAATGACGAGCCACACCATTTTTCTCTCCTATCATTACTGGAGCATTATCTGCTCCAAAAGCAATGCAATTTTTGAAAGGTATCCTGTACTTACTAAAAACATCAACTGTAGCTGAGAACCATGATTTCTGATATCAGAGCTTTCACTATTTTAGATAAATGGTGTAATTTTCAGAGAATGAATACTTTTAATTTTAACACCATGCATCAATTCTTACAAATTTCCAAATTTGATCACTTCCGTTTTTGGAAATTTCCTCCACCCTTATCAAGCTAAAATGCACACACATTTGTGAGGGTGATGACATTTAACAACTACATAGGAGTGGGGATCACATTGCGGGGAGAAAAAATACAATTACTGAAGAAATCTTCGCTCCGTCTGATTTCTGTTTTCGGAAATTTATCCAACATTTTCAAGCTGAAATACAAATATTTATGGGAAAAAATGATATCTAACAATACTCGGTAGAGAAATCATTGCGAGAAAAAAATTACGATTACGAGAAAAATCTTACCTCCATCTACTTTCCGTTTTCGAAGGATGAAATTCCGTTCTCTGACGGAGAAAACGATACCCTCTTCCCCTCCCCTCCACCAATCCTCTCAAAATTTCAGTTCAGTTGTGCATCGATTTCGTAAATGGTCCAAATGATAACAAAAAAGACGGAATTCCTCGAATCAGCGTAAGAATCTCGTGGCCGAAGATTATGGGAAAATTTTCGGGCGACCTAACTTTCGTTTTCGGAAATAGTTGCCTACAATTTCATGCTGAAATTATGCAATGAAATTATATTTAACAACAATACTGAACAGAAGCAATATCGCACGAGAAAAAAAAAAATATGATTACGGGAATAATCTGCACTCCGTTTAAGCTTCTGTTTCCGAACGTTTAAAAAGACAAAACAACGTCTCCAGACGGAATACAACCCACCTCCCAACTAATACCCCGAAAATTTATTCACTTTTGCATCGATCTCGAAAATGACAAAAAAAAAGGGCGGGGAAGGAGGACTCCGCGAACCCAAGGAAGAATCTCACGTACGAATTAACCGCTGAATCAATTTTGAACGGCATCAGACTGTGCTAAAATATCGATGACCGGCAAATTTTAACTTTTGGCGCAAAATTAGCGCAGATTTCATCGTCAAAATAAAATTTTTCTTTAGCAGAATGGTGCAAGAACGTTTTGGCACGGGCTGCAGCAATTGGCGCAGGTCTGGCATCCCTGAGATTAAGACTAGTAAGTTACTGCTGCGCTTTTAATTTTTTTTTTTTTTTTTTTTGACTTACAAAAATTAATAAAACAGGTTATTTTTTGCAAAAAACACAGAAATTTTCTGAACAGCAGAAGAACGCGAGTTTGGTCGGAAGATCGGAAGAATGCATAAAAAATCGGAAGACTTCTGCCAAAATCAGAAGAGTTGGCAGGTATGTACTCTCCTTTTCTATCTAAGGAAAAATGTGCCGAAAAATTTATTTTCTGAATTTTCAATTAAAAGATCTGAATTTTTCACAGATGTCGTAACTGGGTCAAATAAGGTTACCCTGAAAATTTCACTACAAACAAATGAAAACTTTCTGAATTGCGCATAATTGTTTTTATTATGTCCTCAGAGCGGGAAAACTGCCGTCGTACGCGATTAAAAATTTTATTGGCTAGTTTTCACATTTTTTATCCGATTCACACGAAATTTGGTGGGTTTGTTCCTTTGGCAATTTATTAAGTGCATTAAAATTTCAGTCAGTTTTGTAGAAATTCCGCTACGATAGAAAATCATATTTTTTATCCCAGTAGGGTGCAGAAGATACTTATCAGTCAACAGCCGTGCTGGCCCCGCCCACCCGATCAGGCAAGGAAGTTTCTGCAATCCCTTTCCCCTAACACACACACACACACACACACACACACACACACACACACACACACACACACACACACACACAGACTCTCTCTCCCTCCCTCCAGTTCACAGCTGGAGAGGAGCTAACTTTTATGGTGAAATACTAGCTGAAAACCACCAAACTAGTTCAGCATAAAAATACAAACTTTAACCAAACTAGTTCAGCATAAGAAGAAATACAAAAATTCCAGGAGTCATTAAAAATTGCCTTTTTTCCAGGAGTTTCCAGGGCCCTGGAAAATAAAAATTAAATTCCAGGAGTTTTCCACGAAACCCAGGAGGCGTACGAACCCTGTTATAATTTAGATATGCACACACAAAAAAGAAGTGGAGACATTGGTAATTTTTCTTAAGATAAAACCCTAATCACTTATCCTTAATCAATGTTTGATTAAATCCTTTTAAACTGCATGCACATCCTAAAACTTGACCCTTGGCATGATGTAACAGATCACTTTTCTTGTCTATGTATAAGTCTGTGTGGATATGACATCACCATCTTCTGACACATGTGTATCCATATTGATAAAAAAAACAAAAAAAAACTTTTTTTAATAACAGCTCTTATGGTGTGTTTTACTAGTTTCGTTATTTCCCTTTAAATGTTTCAAAACAACACTTTGGAAAATAACACTAGCAACAACCATGTTGTTCATGACTTTTTAAGATTTTTCCCAGATCCCAAATCCTCTTTTTTTCCTTTTTCTGAATTGTGATAAATTTTGAAAAAAAGAAAAAAGAAAGAAAGAAAATTCTTTTTTTGCCATTCACTTTTGCATTTAATTTAGAGATTTCGTTTAGCAGCAACAAAATTCAGAAAGCATATAGTTTTGTAACATACAAATAAAAAAAGATGTTTCACTTTCCAGAAAAACTATATTTTTACACCAGGTATGGCCTTAAACAGTTATGATTTTGACTATGTTAATATGCCTTTGATGTTATTTTTATTAATATTTTAATGCTACGAAGGTCTGAAATCATTGGCAATTTCACAAAGGTGTTGTTAGAAAACTCTTACCTACAGTGAAAATTTCATTTTCAGTATTCATTTAACACCAAGATGCCAACCTTTGGAAGTTGTTTTCAGTAATAAACAGGATTTTTTTTCAGTAATTTTCAGTAATCCAGCACACAGTGGCAAATTTGGGTATCTAGCATGGCAACAAATTCCAGTTTGTCACAATGATTATTACAGAAAAAAGAATAAATACATTAAACAATAATTTGCCAGTGGTAAAATTAGAAGTGTTGTCGTCTACAGGAAACATCTAAAAAATTACTGAAGGTAAAATTTTACATTTTTCTTTTCCCTCTCTCTCTCTTTTAATGCCCTCAAATTTTGGTGCAGTTTTCCGGAATCAACTGCTTCTCCTACATAACCCATTTTACTGCAGAACTGCACTGCAGACTAACCCTGTGTTTTAAGTTTGTGGTTCACAGTTTGTATAGCCAAATAGGTTTCGATGTTATGTTAATTTTTCCTGACTTATGACTATAATTTCATCCATCATACACACAGAACTTTCAGCCTGAGGACTATGAATGCATAATAAAAAGCTTTAAAGCTTTCACAATTTTAGATAATTGGTGTAACTTTTAGAGCATCAATACTTTTGAACAGAATGCATCAATTCTTACAAATTTTCAAACTTTGTCACCTCCATTTTTGGAAAACTTCCTCCTCATCAAGTTAAAATGCAAACATTTATGGGAAAAAATAATATATAATAACAATACAGGTCAGTGGAAACATTGCGGGGCGGGGGGGGGGGGGCTATGGAAGAAATTCACGTCCGTTTGACTTCCGTATTTGTAAGTTTTACCTTAATTTTCAAGCTGAAATACAAATAATTATGGAATAAAATGATATTTAATAACAATAGTGGGCAGAAGGAACAGAATTTATAAATTATGGTGACATTTTCTCTCCGTTTAACTTCCGGTTTTGAAGACTGTTGCCTATATTTTCAAGCTGAAATACTAACATTTATGCAAAAATTATATTTAATAACAGTGCTGGACAGAGATAACATCGGAAGTAAAAAAAAAAAAAAATATTACGTGAGAAATCTTCACTCCATCTAACTTCCATTTTCGAAAGTTTTGAGAGATGGAATTCCTATCTTCCAATGAACGCCCTTTCCAAATTCTATTCAGTAGAGCATCGATCTTGAGAATAACTCAAATGATAACGAAAAACTGGAATTTCACGATTCCGTGGGAGAATCTCATGCCTGTTTCCAAAGCAGAAAAAATCAAACAGTGATTTTCCATAATTTCGTCATCATGTCCGCACTTCTGTAACTCCAACCAAAAATTCGTAATATTACGGAAAATCCGTACAGGTTGACATCTATGACTTAACAGATATTGCAGAACTATTTACTTTTTAGTACTGAGAAGTTAAATGGCTAATTCACAAATTAGTAGCAAGAACGGCTGTTGATTGACCAAAATTTAACACTCTGAATAGATGTTTCAAAAAAATTACAACACCTAGAAAAAAATTTTAATATTTATTTATTTTTGTGAGGTACCATAGTGATAAATTGGCCTGATCGGCCATGCTGCTTGGTATATTCACTAATACCAGAACCCAAAGAGAGAGAGAGAGAGAGAGACCCAACATCTTCTGAAGTCAGTGACCACTGTATCTGCAGACAACCAAATTTAATGTGGACATTTCTCATTCAAATTCATAAGCAGGAAAAAAATTATGTACAACATAAAAGAAAAAGACAGGTTATGTAACATTGTAATAGGGTCATTCCATGTCAAATCAACCAAGCTCACAACCTGACCATTTTTGATTTTCATGAAACTTGGTATATTTGTATGTAGTGTTTTCATCAATATAAACAAACATGATTTTTTTTCAGAAGTTTGCATTTGCATAGTTTGCAATACATTCGTTTTTTAGTTATTGAATTTTAAAATTTCAAAAACCCCATGAAATTTCATCTACTGAGCGAACTTGAACTGTCAATTACTCTGGTTCCAGTAAAGCTAGGCTCATGAATTACAGCTCATTTTAAAGATCTTTAGTTGGGCTTTCATTTGGTATGCCACGAGACACTATTAAAATTTTAACATTTCAAGGTCATTCAAAAAAATTTTTAAAATTCAAATATTAAAAAAAAGTGTCTTTAAAAAATCTGAAAGAAAAATATGTTTAATGTACATTATTTTTCAACATATCCTGAAAGTTTCATAATGGGATCTCAATGAGATCACTATAAAAAAATCAAAGAACAATGCAACTGAAATGTGCCAGATGTACTTACAGTTCCACCCCTAACTGGCAGGGCATTCTTCATTTGATTTGTGTAAAATGTCACACATGTTCTCCCAAAAATATCGTGAATGTTAAACAATGAAAACAAGCATCTAAGTCATTTGAAACTGTGTTCCAGTCTAATTCAATTCATAATTCTGTATAAAGTTTGATGTGCATATTTATACTTACAAAATAATTTTATCTTCTATACGTACAATGCTGTTTTCCTTTCTTTTAAATTTTGCCACACTTATATGCCAGTGCTTGATTTACCTTCTTTGTCTCCATAATTGTTAAATTATATACTCTTCCAGTAGATGTCGTAGGGTCGACTTTTAACAAAACATCAGATTTATGAACCAATAGTATATCCGGTGATTGAGGATACTTATATGATGAAGATGGACCATGTGGCTCCAGGAAGCTCACTTTGACCTCTTCTGTGTCCTCATTCACACCAAGTACATATCCCAACCACCAGTGCTCTGAGTATTTACTAATCACAAAACCTACCATATTTTCCAAACTAATGCTCTCTTCAGCTTCGTTTGTTATGCATATCTCTCCTTTAAAATGCTCAGAAAGTGAGTAAGCTTTGACTAATAATTTGTGTTTTCCTGCAGGAATGAAGCAATGGAGTTTTTGGGTACCACCCTTTGTCTTAGTAGAAGTTATTCTACTTTTAAGGCTAATTTTTCCTCTTTGTAATTTTCTGCTGTTGCAAACTGAAAGTGAATGGAGGCAATACTAGCACTGGCCCATTCAAAGAGCTAGCGTGGGGTCATGATTTGATCATTATAAACAAACCATAAACTTACCTTTGCAGCTAACCGCTTCACAGCCCCCCCCCCCCCATCCCATCAAATGCATTTTTGCCATGTGCTGTTGCAAAAATTCCATTCTGCTTTTATATTAAAGTCAGTCTTGTGGCAGCGTAAGTTGAGGAAGTTTGACTTGTTTTTGTATTGTGAAGCTGCTCCATCAGAAAAATAAAATATCTTTTCAGGTTTTTGAGAAAAATGTGATTGCATGAAATTAATTAGATAATGCGGAAACAGATGGACAGCTATACTGCCATGAATTAGGCAATTGGACAGAATCACAAAACTTACATATCATAGGTTCTGAGTTTTCACATCACGGTAGTATATAACTATAGGATGCAGGGTTGCCTGGGCATTGTTCCAGTGAAAACCCTTAGCAGATTCTTGCAATACAAAAGAATAATTTTCAGCAAAGTCACAAATCACTATGTATTGATTTTCTGTTATCGTGTCTTAAGTAACATGGCTGTTGAGTTGCTACAAAAAAATGGTGAAGCAGTGCTGGAAGTTTTCCAAACAACAGGTCCCAAAACTCATGTGTGGAGTTTGATAATGTTTCAAAAACTGTTCTCTTCTCTAACTGCATCCATTGTTTGAATGTCACATTTTTTATACTATTTAGACCAAAACAATCTTCAAATCGTTTCTTGAGCTCTTCTAGTCCTGAACAATTGTTGCACTGGCAGAAGTAACATGCAGGTGTAGGGTTTCCACAAATTATGTTTGCAAGGACATCTTTATAGGAGTTTATTGGCTGAACAGTGTCTCTTGTTAATTCAGGTAACTTGCATTGTGCCATCATTAGTGTAGCATTCTGATGCATTGTACAAACACAAACAGAATGTGTGCCACTTGTTCCTGCAAGTATGCAGTGCTTAGGGCAAAGTTCACAGAACTTGGAGAACCCCACCTTTTTTTTTTTTCTCTGGAAATCTCTCTTTAAAAAGAGTATACAATTCATGCAAATTACTCAGAACCAACTTTTTTGTACCTGTTGAAGCTTATTTTCTGTTTTAATTGAAACAAAGTCCTTTTTCCTGGCATTTGGCGGCTTACATCATCACTCTCATAAAATTATTATATTAAATTTGCTGTGTCTTTGTCTAAAGTCTTTCCTGGCTTTGGATAAGGAGAAGACATGATACCTTTTTCTTTTACTAGCTTTTTAGCCTTTCTGGCCATGAAATTTGAAACTCCAAATTCTATTTCAATTGGTTTCAGTGACCAAGAACTAGGCAGTGTGGTCAATATTTGCATTCTCATGCTTTTATTTTCTGCAGAATGAAATTTTTCTTTCAACTGGCTTATAATTTCTGATTCACAAGATGGAATATCCTTGGTTCCAATGCAGGACTTAAATTTAATAATTTGGTTCAATATGTTTCTTGGGCTTTTTTATATTTCTGTTCAGGGTATTTTTTTTCTTGCAAGCATTTTTTCTTGATTGGTGTTTCATCCAGACATTGTACACTTCTGTTAAGTGCTTCTATAGCCTACACTTTTTCAGGAGTTCATAATCCAGTGGTTTCAGATGGAAAAGCTTGGGCTTCTGCTTCTTGCTCATTAGAACTGTCAGAAGGTGAAGAGGAATGTTCAGCAGCTTCAGAGTTAAATTTCTGGATTGCTTTATGACAACTGTCACAGATCTTGTCTCCAGTTTTGAGCACATTGTTCTGCAACAATAGATTTTTCGAAACTGGTCTCAGATTTTTTTTTTTTTGTAATGTTATGGTTTGGCTTCCCAAGGGAGTTGCAGCAGTAAATCGCACTACAAACTTTTGATGTGGTTGGACTGCTGGCATTCATCTTTAAATTTAGGGAAAACCCATTAATTGGGATTATAGGCCCATCTTTGTGGTTTCGGAAACTTTTTAAGTTTGCATTTGTTTTTCCTTCAAAGTTTATCCGAATTTATATTTTTTTTATTAATTTACAAATTCATTTTAACAAAAACAGTATTACAAATACAGCTTAGAATTTAATATGGCTGTGATTGTCAGTCTTTAACATTTTTGGTATCTTTACCTTTCCATTCAATAACTTAATTCCTTCCATTAGAATTACTTTTACAAATATGTACGGACACAGGCTAAGAAACTAAATGCATTAATTCTGTGGGTGGCATCACTACAAGTGCTGCAGAGGGAAAAATAACACTTTTATAAAAATGCAACACAGCTTGTTAGACCTGTTTTAGGTTAATGAAGCAAGTAAACACACTATCTAAATCAAATCAAAACACACAAGTTCATCGTAACTTAAATCATATCATCGGAATTGAAAACCTTAAGTTCAATAAAAATGTTTGCATAAATTTCAAAACTACATTGGCAGAATTCAAAGAATCAAAACTGAACAGTGAAGTATCACTATTTATTTATTTATTTTTTATTTATTACAGAGCTTCTGAATTCACAAATCTGGAGAAAAATTTGATTTTCGTAGATTTGGATGAATAACCATTTTTGCTTGTTTAACTGTTGCATTTTTATTTTTATTTTATTTTTAATTCTACAGCTGTAGCACTTGTAGTAACTTCTTCCATACACTTAATGCAGGTTGATTTTCAACATTTGGCAATAGCAGGGGTGTTAGTGCCCCTACCATGTTTTGGAGCAATTCTTGAAGCAGGGAAATAAGCAATTTGGAGCAGAAAAGTTCGGTTTTGGAGCAGCTAATGATAGTATTTTTAATTGTTTTAAGTCCATGCTGTGCTTTAAGTTATGTTTATATACTGAATTACCTTTATTTTATGAACTATGAAAAAATGTTATATTTCAGGTTTGTTGACATTTTACTGCTTCTCTTACGACTGTTAATTAGCATTTCTGTCGTTCCTACAGTGAGATAAATAGGAAAACAATTATACTACCCATGATTTATTGAAAACTACATGACCTGCAATATTTCAAGCGTAACACATTAATATCAGGGATTTTCTTCTGAATGCATTTGTTTCGCTGTAACACAAATAGGATGCTGCCGCGTCCAAGAACTGTTGCTATTGATACTGAACGCTTGCGAATATACACTTAGGAAGAATAAATAATATGTAATTACCGTTTGTTGTTTGGTTGGTTTTTAGCAGCATATTTTTTGAGATTCATGGCATTCAGATGAAAATACATTATTTCTGAAACCAACCAACTGGCAAGCCATGCATACGTGGTTTGCATGTTCATCAAAAACTCCTAAGGTTTTCTGAAGGAAAGCATACCTTCGATATAAAAGGAAAACTAATGTAACATTTAATAATCAAATTGGAACCAAAACTATAAGATAACAGTGAAAACTATATGCATCATCTTCAAGCAGTTGCACCATGATACTCTTCATACAATGTATTTTATCAAGTAATTATCAATGTCAAACTTTCGTTATTGCTGTGAACAATTACAACTGAAACCAAAACTATAAGATGATAGTGAGATTTAGTAAAGTTGGTTAGATAAAAGCTGCTTCTATCGCTTAACGCTTGCACAGTGACGTTTTGGCATGAGATACCCCCCCCACCCTTCTTCAGTAGTAGAATCAGTGTATGACTTTTTTGTTGTTGCTGTCTGAAAGAGCCACTGTTCTTGCATACATGGGATCCTGCATGTATGGACATGGACATTAAGCAGACGATTGCGAGTTAGGAAGTGGTTCAACGCACCTTCCATCTGGAAAAAGAAAAGTGTGAGGGAGAAGATGTTCCCCAAGGTAGATCAAAATGAGAAAAGAAAACCTCCTAAAAATTCTGATCCCTGAACGTACGGGGCAAAATTCAGACTTTAAGTAAGAACCAAAAGATCAGTATTCCTGATAATTGATTACAAGTTATGCGATATAAACAATCCTTTCATTTATCCATAGCGCTCGTGAGCGATTTTAATTAACATATTACATATATGAGACTGATTAAAAAACAAAAACAAAGCTGTACTTTTTAATTTGGTGAAAAATCAGACTGCACGGTGAGAAAGTGTGAATATTACAAAGCATTAACAAAACTGAATCGTTTACTGTAATTTATTTATGAAAATATTTAACTAGATCACACCACTGTATTCACAATTATAAAATTAGTGAATTCCAAACAAAATAGGGTGGTTTTGAAAGAGAGCTTCAAACAGTTTTTTTTTTTTTTTTTGATTGGAGGTTTAACGACCACCGTGAGCAACTCAATGGGCTATAAGTAGTCGCCCGTCCCTAATTTAGGGTCACTGGTTCCAGGGAAGGGAGAGAGCCAGTGCCGTAAGACAAACACAACATCCATGCCTCACCGGGATTCGAACCTGGACCCCGTTCGGACGAATGATCAGAGGCCATCGCTTAGACCACTGCGCCACTGGGGCGGCCAGTTTTTTTCCTGGTTTTGTTCTTGTACTTGCTAAAACATTAGCTCTGGTTTCCTCTTGCGAGCAAACCCTACTTTCTTCTCAGCAAGTTCCACGGCCATATTTGTCTTTTGTTGACTGCCACTGCACAGCATCCACTGCTTATTTTTTTTTTCTGCTCATAGTTTTCCCTTTACCATTTTTCTTTGTTACTTTTCTTTCTTTTTTCGTTTTTTTTATTCCCTCAGATGACAATTTTATCCACCATGCTTTTAAAGAACTTTCAGCCTGAGAACCATGAATTCTGATATCAGAGCTTTAACTATTTTAGATAAATGGTGTAATTTTCAGAGAATGAATACTTTTTTTTTAACACCATGCATCAATTTTTACAAATTTCCTAACTTCGTCACTTCTGTTTTTGGAAATTTCCCCCACCCTTATCAAGCTAAAATGCACACACATTTATGAGGGTGATGACATTTAACAACTACATAGGAGTCGAAACATCGCGGGGGTGATACAATTACGGAAGAAATCTTCGCTCCGTCTGACTTCAGTTTTTGTAAATTTATCCAACACTTTCAAGCTGAAATACAAATATTTATGGAATAAAATGATATCTAACAATACTGGGTAGAGGAAACATCGCAAGAAAAAAAAATTACGATTACCAGAGAAATCTTACCTCAGTCTACTTTCCGTTTCGAAGGATGAAATTCCGTCCTCCGACGGAGAAAATGACCCCCCCCCACCACCACCAATCCTCCCAAAATTTCAGTTCAATTATGCATTGATTTCGTACATGGTCCAAATGATAACAAAAAAAGACGGAATTCCTCGAATCAGCGTGAGAATCTCGTCGCTGAAGATTACGGGGAAATTTTCGGGTGGCCTAACTTCCGTTTTTGGAAATCATTGCCGCCTACAATTTCAAGCTGAAATTATGCAATGAAATTATATTTAACAATACTGAACAGAAGCAACATCGCGCGAGAAAAAAAAAATGATTACGGGGAAAAAATCTACACTTTGTTTAACTTCCGTTTCCGAACGTTTAAAAAGACAAAACAACGTCCCCAGACGGAATACGACCCCCCCCCCCCCAACTAATATACCCAAAAATTTCTTCACTTTTGCATCGATCTTGAAAATAACAAAAAAAAAAAAAAAACTGAGGGGACTCTGCGAATCCGCGGAAGAAGAATCTCACGTACGAATTAACCGCTGAATCAATTTAGAATGTCGTAAGATAACGCTAAAATATCGATGACCGGTAAATTTTAACTTTTGGCGCAAAATTGGTGCAGATATCGTCGAAATTGCAATTTTTTAGCAGAATGGCGCAAGAACAACGTTTTGGAACGGCTGGCGCAATTGGCGCAGGTCTGGCAGCCCTGCAATAGTGTATAGGTGTAAAAGCTAAAACAAACTGCAGTAACAACAAGACACCTATGAAATTTCCTTCAGAATTTTTACTTCTATTACACATCTTTTTTTGCTCTTAAACTTAAAAAACAGTAATGCAATTTAACAATGACTGCAAGGAAATTATACACTGCTGGACAATTGCTAAGGACGGATAATAAACGGCTATATAGCGCATAAAAAAGTAAGTGTGGTTGGATGCCAAGTGAAATAAAATAATGTCAGAATGCCAGGACATTACAAGAAAGACAATTTATTGTGCTCTGAAATCCAGAAGGCTTTGGAACGTGCTCAAGGGACAAACAGGCCATTTCGTGCAGAATACGTAAACGTGAAAAAAACGCAATTACCGTCCGCAGGCGTTCCGGCGTAAGATATCAATACGGGATATAGCCACCATGGAGGGCGATGCAAGATTCCACACGTCGTGTCATGCTTTGCACAACATTATCAAGCAGCTGTTGGGGTAATTTATCCCATTCCTCTGTCAGTGCACGGATGAGGGTGTCCGTGTTTATTGGAGGGCATTGGCGACCAGCAAGACTCCTCCCCAAAGCATCCCACACATTTTCAATGGGATTCAGATCTGGAGAACGTGCTGGCCATACGAGGTGTTGAATATCCTCGCTCTCAAGACACTCCTGGACAGCGACTGTTCGATGACATGTTGCGTTGTCGTCCATGAAAATGAATCTATCACCGACAGCACCACGGAACATGCGAACATGAGGTAGCAGAACATCATTAATGTATCGTTGGCCAGTCATAGTCCCAGTTGGAAGCACATAGAGGGACGTACGACCATTGATCATGATGCCAGCCCATACCATGACACTACATGTCGGATATCGGTCCCTTTCCTGTATGTTTGCTGGACAATATGCAGTACCACTATCACGCCAGATCAGTTGTCGTCGACAATCAGACGATAGACTGTATCTACTCTCATCTGAGAAGAGGACAGCAGACCAGTCGTTATCAGTCCAATTGCGATGTTGATGGCACCATTGCAAACGGGCGGTACGGTGACGTCTGGACAATGGGATGCACACAACAGGACGGCGGGCGTATAGTCCTCCTTCATGCAAACGTCTGACGACAGTTTTTCGGGAGATCTGCTTGCCAGTAGCAGCCATAAACTGATTTGCTACCTCACTAGCTGTGCTGCGCCGGTGTCTTTTTGTTGATAGCACTATGTACCGATCTTCTGCAGGTGTCGTACTGCGAACACGACCTCCCCCGTGACGTTTGCTGCACTCTCCATTTGTTTGAAATGATTTCCAAAGCCTTGAAACAACACTGTGGCTGACCTCGAACTCCCTGGCAACATCTGTTATTTTTCGCCCTTCTTCAATCTTGCCAATAATACGGCCACGAGTAAAATCATCTAGGTGATGTCGGGAAGACATACTGAAAATTGCAAGTTCGTCAATTGATTCATTCCCTTTCAACTTTGCGTTTGAACAACAACGGTCAATACGCGCCAAATCCTTTATATCCCTTATCAGCACTATGACGTCACAACCAAGTTCGGCAATCCAAAATTTGCATACGCATAACACGTCTTACTGTATCCCGCACTTATATGCTAATTTCCACATTTTCCTGCCTTCCATTTTATGGTTGCTATCGTTGCTATTGCCATCCGTCCTTAGCAATTGTCCGGCAGTGTATTATGTACATATTCACTTTTTTGAGGTCAAACAAAGGATGTAGGCATACAATGAAATCAATTTTTCAGCTCCTTTTTTGCAACTACTCACATGGTAATTTCTGCCAATTCTTCATTTGAAATTTTCCTTTATTAATTTTTGAAAACTATTTGATTGAAGGAAGCAGTTCATATCTCTCATCAATTCCCCTTGGGCGGCAAGGCCATCTGCACGGTTTCTCTAATTCCTAATTCGTTTCTCTAATTCGGCAATATTTTTTTCTACTTTCAGTTTTTTCGTACTAAGCACTTGCAATTCCTCCTCAATCAATTTACGTTTCCTCCCAGATGTTGCTTGGCACATTTTGTTTTTTCGGCATCTAAATAGTGGATATATTTCTGTCTAGCTGAAAAGACAGAAGCTCTAAGCTCTTTACTTAGTACCACATTCTCTAATAAATAACAGAAGATAACGTTCTGAACTGCACTGACCCCGCGCAAAGAAAACAAGAAGCCAGCAATAAATCTAATCTAAACCAAAGGGATTTGAAGGTAGCTGGTTGGCCAACTGCCAAAAGCAATACAGAGCATGGGTAAACCTTTGCAACATGCGATCTAGTGAATCTAGTGACCTAAAACCATGATCAGTACGCTAATGAAACCAGCTGGCTTGCTAACGAGCGCATTTCTTTGGTTGAAAAAAAATAACTTTTTTATTTTTAACGACCGAATATAATATAATTACGGTGTTTTCAAGGACTTTTTAAGAGCCCTTAAAAACAGAACAGAAATTAAGGAGTTCTTAAGGGCCCTTAAAAAAGGTAAATGGGAATTAAGGAGTTCTTAAGGACTTTTTAAGGGCCCTTAAAAAGGCAAATGGAAATTAAGGAGTTCTTAAGGACTTTTAAGGACCGTTCGAACCCTGTATGTGATTGCTATCATGTTGGTTTTTTTTTTTGTGTGTGTGTGTGTTCTTTCATTTAGTGAGCTTGTAAAATGTAATAAAATTAAAGAAATGGTGCAAAGAGTTGACTGGTCACCCAGAAAGTGACGTAAAATAGCACTATTAAGCGAACAAGGCTTCAGTTATGAAGAAATTAGAAGAAAAATTGGTGGAAACTTAACCAGAGGTGGCATTTCTAAATTTTTGAAGAGTTATAAGGAGACTCAGTCACTACAAAACCAGACTGGTAAAAGCAGGAAAAGGTGCACAACAGCAAGTGATGATAGAAGAATTAAGAGACTGCACCTAGGTGACAGAAGAAAATCATCTGGGTGTACACAAGATGAAATGGCACAATGCAATGTGAAGTTGAGTGCAAGGACTGTTTGGCGCAGACTGCAGGAATTTGGTCTAAAAGCTAGAATTCCATGAAAAAAGCCATTTTTATCTCTTACACAAAGGTTGAAAAGATTAAACTGGACTAAAACCCATGTTAACTGGACAGTGGAGCAATGGGACAGTGTTATTTGGAGTGATGAGACCAAAATCTCCCTGTTTGGTAGTGATGGCATAAAATATGTAAGGAGAAGAATCGGAGAAGATTTGCATCCTGATTGCATTACATGTACCGTGAAACACCCATTTAGTGTTATGATATGGGGTTGTATGACATCAAAAGGTGTGGGCAGAATTTACGTGATTAATGGGAATATAAATGGCCAAAAATACATTAATGAAATACTTGAGCCCAAACTGAAGCACGTGATCTTTTCAAAGATAATGAAGCATTTATATTTCAACAGGATTCAACTCCATGTCATGTTGATGCTGTGTGCAAAAAGTGATTTCAAGATAATAATATTCCACTGCTGGAATGGCCTAGGAATAGCTCAGACCTTAACCCCATCGAAAATCGATGGAGCCGACTAAAGAAACTTGTTAGTCAGAAGCAACCCAGCAATAAAACCCAATTAATAGAAACAATAATTCAATCTTGGTTTCACATTATAACAGCTGCAGAACTAAAAAACTTGTTTCACTGCATGGGAAGGCGTTGTAAGGCCGTAATTAACGCTAAAGGTTACCCAACTAAGTATTAACTAACATGGTGAGAATTTTTGTACATCTCATTTTTTCTATGTGTTTCATTTTTTTCTCTTTATAACTGCTGTTCTAATACAAAATCCTTCATAAAAGTTATTGCATTACATTCTTGATGAAATTATCTTTCCATTGCTATATAATTTTATGGTATTACTCCAAAAAAAGTGGTGTTATGAGCCATCAAACCTTAAAAATCACGGTATTATGCACATTGGTATACAATGTTACTTATTACTGTTTCACAAGTAACATTGTATACCAAAGTGCATAATACAACGCAATTAGCCACATATTGATGTGGAGCATTTATTGAATATTTGACTCACAAACCACTTAAAAATCACTATTTCCAAAAGGTTTCCACAATTTTGGCCACTACTGTAAAACAAGAATGCTGTGTCAAATGATTGTATGGATGTTTCACTAAGAATCTTCAAAAAGATATAATAAAAACAAAACTTTTCTGTTTAAAAGAGAATCATGAAAGCTACTCACATTTAATCGATAAATTAAAAGCTCCATTACGGTACCAATTTTATTACTGAATAACAGGTAATAACAATTACTGTAACAGCCCTCAGAAGCCAATGCTGCGACCATACAAGTTCTGACGATAGTTCTGAAAACAAACATAACATTCTTCATTAAAATATACAAAAGACATGCTGATAAATTATACAACTACTAAACATTTTTCAGCACTATACAATAGGGGCAACAAAGAGTGAATGAGGAGCAAATTTACTACACATGATTTGGGAATGCATTCACATCTTACATTAAAAAAAAAAAAAACTTCCCTCAACATCTTGCATGTGTGTGTGAGTAGAGTGTTTGGAAATGTTATGGGTGCACACTACAGAAACGAAAAACAATCAATGCTGATTTGCAAAAAAATAATTAATTTCTTTATGTGCATTCCAAGACTCTTTGCTTCAAACAAGATGCATCCTGACTACTAATGGATGATTTTATATTGTCAATCTCCCTTGTTCTAGGTCTACACTTGATTTTATTGTTATAGGTATACCCTTGATGTATGATTCATTTCTTGATTATTGAATCACACCTACATATTCAACAGTCTTCAAAATGGTAGTTATAAGTACAAACACGCCTTAGTCATGAAAAGAAAATTAGAAAAACAGTACCACTTTCAACCTCATTGGCATCTTGATCACCTGTAAACAAATGGAGTGAGACTGGTTGCCACAGACTTTCATTTTCAAGTTCTTCATTTCGGTTGTTGCCAAGCGATAGGAGCGACTTCCAAATGATGGAAATAAAATACGGACTGTCCGTATTGCAGTCCGAAAAGGTACATAATTTAATGATCTCATGAAAACATGAAGCCCTTTTGTTGATGAAAGGAGTGATTTTATTAGTATTAGTCCAGAGAGGCACTGCGGAAGTATCTGAGAGAGTTAGTAAAGCCAAGGGGGAATTAGGTCTACCTTGGGTGACATCCTTTTAATGCTCAGCCAAGCATTTAGTAATGCTGCAAAAAGTGTTGCTGATGTCAACTGTAGTACCAGTAGAAGTACAAATGGGAATTTTGAACACACCAAGAACACTGAGGTCTTCAACTTTATATCTGTCCTGAAGTAAGTGATGCTCTCCAAGAACTTAGCGAACTAAGTCTAGATTCATAAGAGAAAAATATTGACTTGTACAAAGCAGACAGGAAGATAAAGAATACAGTTCAACTTTTTGAGAAAAGAATTGAAAATCCTGGTCCGTACTACAGTATGTCTCCTCAAAGTCGGAAGAACATAAAGCTCAAAGGGATTGAGCTCCACAAAAATGAAAGACACAGTCCTGCAATAAGTTTATCTGCTTTTTATAAAAGTCTGAAAGAAGCTGTTGGAAAGCATCTGCTTGAAGGAGATAATGCTGATTTGCCTGAATGTGCCAAGATTTTAGATTTCAAGTATTGGCCAAAAAATCCTGGGAAGCATCTAACATTTGGTGAAACCGAAATTAGAAAGTTAGCATGCAAATTCTGCTTAAATGAAAGAGAAGCAGTTTGTGGTTTCTGTGAATATCTTCAAGTAAATAAAGTCCCCGACATACTTTTTCATCCAAAACACACTTTGAACACAATTGCAATATCTTCCAGTGAAGGTGAAAGGGGTTTCTCTTAGATGAATCCAGGGCCAGCCTGGGTCACCTTGGAGGGCGGTGGACCAACTATCTATAGGGCGCCAGACCCACCCATTTTGGCCTTAGCCACACTCCCACCCCCATGGGTGCGGCAGTGTGGCTAAGGCCAAAATGGGTGGGTCTGTCGCACCCCGTGGCCCTCAGACACTTAAAAATGAACAGAACTGAGGGAAATTCATTGTTTTTATGCATATAATTTGCAGGTACATTACAAATAAATCTGCAGGTACATTACAAAACACAAATGATACACAATGATGATCGAGAAAGACACAAAAATGACTGACAGAATACTATTGCTAGATTATGGCCCTCATTTTAAAAAGCAAGAAGCCGCCTCATTTCAGAGCTGCCTTCACACAACCTGTTCATGATAACTTCGCTATCGACTAAGTTAAGAACATCCTTCTTAGTGGCCATCATGACAAAAGTTTCTAAATGTTCATTAGTTAATCGTGCCCGAAGATGAGTTTTAATTATTTTAAGTTTTGAAAACACTCTCTCGCATGAGACTTGAGTAAGAGGTATTGTAAACAGGTGTTTGTACACTTTAAATAATTCCATGTATCGGAGAGAGTGCATATTATTCTCTATCAACACTTTAAAAACGCACTTAATACAAGAGTTTCACTCCTTCACATAAGTACATTTAACAGATTCGTCTCCTCCTCTTCTT
The DNA here is from genome assembly GCA_039090855.1 of Macrothele yani. NCBI lineage: Eukaryota > Metazoa > Arthropoda > Arachnida > Araneae > Macrothelidae > Macrothele > Macrothele yani. Next base: position 51,622,805 of record CM077004.1, read on the forward strand.
CGCCATCATCATCTGTCTTACTCAAACTTTTTCAAACTCATATATCCTAGCATAATCTTGAACAGTAGATCGATTACTAATCTGAGGCCACATCCCTGCAAATGAGAGTAATTCTTCTTTTAGCTTCCCCTTATCAACTGAAGGAAGAATTTCACGGATTCTGTCTAAGACATTAAGTGGTAGTGATTCGTACTCGGCAAACCGTTTGGGATCGAACCATGAAAGATCCAAGTACAAGGACTTATGGTGGATAAATCTCTTGTGCATTGTTTGAATTATCTTGTCTAATACATAATAGAATACTGAAATGCAAAAAGTATCTACAGAAGTTGAAGCAACATTTTCATGTCTTGCAGCTTCTCCCGGCAATTTTAAATAGTTTTTGCTCTTTTCTTCTTTAGTTCAGTTTCTATTACGATGTTTTCAAGAGAGCTATCAATCTCGGCCCTTTCTTCTAGCATACTAGACATTTTTGTTACAAATATACGTATTTGCAGCATTCAAAGTGGTGGCAAACTGTTCCCGAACACATTTTAACTTTGCCGAAGAACACTCTATTAACCTTCATGCTTGAACATAGTCAAGGTTCTTTGTCTGTAAGTAATCTGATAGAGAAGTTGTTACTTTGAAAATCTGGAGAAACATCATCGCTACCAAAATTGTTTCAAATAATAAATACTTCTCTAAAATGGCTGATGCATCATTTCTGACTTTGGGATTAAAGTCTTCAGAATTAGAAATTTTGAACAATACGACAACCAATTCTAAATACACAACTTTAGGTAGTTTGAATTGAGTTTTGGATAGTTGAACTTCAACCCAGTCATCAATCCTTCTAAAGATATTTGCTGTGACGTCACTTCTGCTTCGCCATCTTGTAATTCCATTAATAGCTTCTAAGTTAAAATAAGGCTTTTGTTCCAGGAACAGTTGCAGTCATTTTAAGGATTCCTTCAAAAACACTTGTGCCTCTTGAAGTAAATTAAAGAAAGATATAGTACTTGAATGGCACTGGGAAGTATCAGATAGTACTAAGTTAAGCAAATGAGCGTAACACCAAGTATGAATATGATTAGGAACTTCTGCTGATAGCTTAGCTGCTAATCCATTGTATTTTCCACTCATGTTTGCGGCACCATCAAAGGAATTCGCCACACAGTGCTCTATAGGAATTTGAAGTTCACCCAACACATCTTTTAAGATATTGAATAAATTCTGTCCAGATGTTGAAAAAACATTTCAATGCAAGGAGTCTTTCAACAACTCCATGATCTATAACGTACTGAAATACAAATGCACATTGGTCATTGCAGGAAATTTCTATTGTAGTGTCTATCATAACTTAAAACTTAACAACCTTCCTCATTTCATCAGCAATATGTCTTTTCATCTCATCTAAGATAATGTTAATAATTTTTATTACAGTATTTTTACCCAAGAATGTCACTGAAGTGCCTCTTCCTACTGCTTTCTCATTTTCTCTCTTTCTTTTATCTTGCTGTGCATGAATATTTACACTCTGTTCAATAACGCTGTTAAAGTGTTTTTTGAGTGTTGAAACATATTTTTTTAATAAAAGAATTAACTCAAGAAAATTTTCGTGATTTATATTTTCATTATCAAGTGTGTATGCCAATTCTAGAGAGCCTCGGTAAGGAAGCCCTTGTTTGCCTATTAACTTAATCACATCTACTACTATTTCAATTATCCGCCTCCTTTCTTGTACTTGCTGTTTTCTTTTCTCAAGCTGTTTATTTAACAATAAATCGTGAGCAGTTTTCTGGCGTTTCACTGCCATAAATGACTCTGCGGGTTCCATGTGGCTTTTGGATGTTTCGTGTTCCTCTACTCTTTAGTGAACATGTCTCCAGTCATTAAAACCGGAGCAGAAAACAGATTTGCTATCGTTAAACATAATACACAAAAAACAAAACAACAGCTGGGTCTTTTCATTAAAAGTCAACCACTGGCTTTTGAAAATTTGTTTGTCACTTTTTTCTACATTAAACAATGGTTTTCTATCATGGAAAGGCATATCCTTCTCACAGGGCAATTCCAGCATCTATTGTAAAGTGGTTTTCATTACCTATAAGTATGAGTGTCAATATAACAGTATGTAAAAATTGTTATGCATCACTATATTCGTGGTAGGAATATTTGAATTCATAGTTTGGAGACTTTCGAATCACACTGTACCACTCAGCCTCTGGTGCCAACAGCTGTGGTCCCAAAAGAGGTGTGCTCTTGGATCAGCTCCAAAAACAGGTGCATGCAAGCCATACTCATTAGTACCAATGTTCCTCTGCCTTTGTTTTCAAGCATTGCCTACTTTCATTTTATTGGTGTTTCAATTTCTATAATTTTTTCTTTCACTGTTTTCTTTTCGCTCCATTAGATCTTTCTACAGATATGGTAACTCAAATTTAGTGTATTACTATTACAAATATGTTTTCTGTTTTGTTAATAATTATCTTTCTGCATATCTATCAAGAACATTAAAGGTATTTCTTCTGAGAAGACAATAATGTAACATGGTTAGACAAAAATGTACAAAATGTTTAAAATCCAAAAATTCCATTTGCTGTATAGTCAAATCATTTTAAAGTTGTAAGCATATACATTTGACAAATTTTAAGGAATTAAAGAAGTTATGCTATAGTTTTCATACACAATACAGAATAATTAAAAATCACTTACTTGCATGGAATCACTGTCATATTGTCTGAAGAATTATAACTAACTGTATTTAAAACTTCTAATAAAACATTCAGTCCACCATAAATTCGAAAGGCCATTTTGTCCAGCAGAGAACATTTTTCAAACATCCGTTCAATTTCTCCCAGGGCTCTTTCAACTGAGCTCACAACATGAATATCCCAAGGTCCTTTCCCTTCAGTGGCTACGTACTTTCTTAAATCTTTCACTATTCTGACCATTCTGAAGTACAATTAAAATATTTCAAACTACAATTTCCACTTTAATTACAAACACAATTTATATCAATTCTACACACACAAGCAAAAATAACCAAACTTCTTTCTAATTTTTTAACTAAAGTAACTATAAAATGATTGAAACACAGTGTTAAAAAATTACTATTATAAAATTTAAAAAAAGTTATCTACATATACATAATCTTGATCCGTTTTGGGATATAAGTCGTGAATAATGGGAGTGAAATCAAACTGAATAAGTATCATATGTCATGTCATGCCATGAAGTATGTGAATATGTCATCCATATTTTTTTTTTTTTTTTTTTTGTTACTCACAAAGCAGTAGTAATGGAAAATCACTTTTTCTTTTTAGCAGCAAATACTGGAAATAAAGACTCCAAAATGATGTAGTATCAGTCGACTGTACGAAAGAAAATGTTATTCAGGAAGATGCTTTGACGTCTCTAAGTCTGTTTTACATGTTCTGTAACGTGGATACAGTTTGTGGTGGTGCATTAACTTATTCAATTAAAATATAAATCGGTTAAAAGTCCTAAAAATGTTACTCATGGAAGTGTGTGTTCAGTCTGACATCAGTAGTTATTGAGAGTTTCTTTGTTCAAAGTTGTATCTTGCTTCAATATGGTCAGTTGTTAGGGTTAGCTCAATAGCCATTTCGTCATAAGTTGTACCCTACTTCGATTATGTCCAGATGTTAGGGTTAACTCCGTTCTGGCTGTGTCGACATCATATTGAATGGGTAAAGGTTTCCAGATAATAATTAAACATTCTTGAGTTAAGAGTTACTATTTACATACCACTTGTAGTTCCACGTCGTACTTAGCCCTTAACCTTATCTCGTCAATGTTGCACTCTCGTAGAATTGCTGAGGAAATCTTCAAGTTAGGCCAGGTTCATAAAAAATTTAAAAAAGCTTTAAAAGATTCCAGTTAAAATCGTTATATACACCGCCTCATACCATTCACAGTCTCAATCGCTGGACGTGAGTTTCACCTAGGCTCTACCCTGGCATTTTTAACCGAGACTTCACACCCTCTGTTGAAGTCTGCTATCTGAAAGTCACGTGTCCACAGTGCGCATGTTCCTCGTGTAACCCATTGCCAATGCCATCTAGTGTCATGTCGCATCAACTTTATCTTCATCTATACCATTCTCACCCTTTCTTTTTCTTTTCCTCTCCCTATTCAATTTCTTCTCAGTTTCGATCAGGTTCCTCCAAGCGTACGAAAGGTCGTATGGACTGTTATTATTGCAGTTAAATGGTTTGGTCTTATTTATTAATACTGCTTCTGCTACTTGTATTGTCGTCATATTATTCTGCTGGTTTAATATTGCAATTCCTTCCCAATAGGGTACACATTGATTATCCAAATGGAAGTCAATAAGTGCTGTTTTATTCTCTATTCTGCTCAAGTTCTTCATGTGTTCAGTCAATCTGATTTTAATATTTCTTTTTGTACTGCCTATATATTGATTGACAATTTTATTTTGATTATTTATTATTGGTATAGAGTAGACACCCGCTTTTTGTAAGATTGGGGTCTTTCTGTGATAGTTACTAAGATATTTCGTTATATCTCTCGTTCGTACACCAAATTCTAGGTCAAATTTTTTTACATGTTTTCTTCACAATAGTTGTGATCTCCTGTATATATAGTAATGATCCACAAAATTTTATTACCTGTTGAGTCTGTGTACTCCTTTGTTGTTTATTTCTAGGGTTGCATCTATTAATAAGGTTATTTATTTTCTTCACATCATATCTGAAGTTTATTGCGGTGTTCTTTATCCAATTTATTATATTTTTAGTAGTTGGGCATTAGATGTATGAGTAAACGCTCTATTAATAAATGATCGGAAAGCTGCAAATTTGTAAGATGCTGGGTGGTAAGAGTTCTCAGGAATAATATTAATGATGTTGTCAGGTTTTCTATATACTTGGAATTCGATGTTATTTTGTTTATGAGATAGTATCATGTCTAAGTATGGTAAGACTCCATCTTTTTCACACTCCACGGTAACATTAATTGTTTCGTAATAGTTATAATATTCATCTATGTACATCTGTAGCTGGTTATCATCATGCTGCCATACCATAAGGATGTCATCCACGTACCTGCAAAACATTGATGGTTGTGGTAAATCTGTTTTCAGTCTCATAGATTTTTTGATGTTCTGTAAAATCACCTCTGCCAATAAACCCGAAATCGGCGATCCCATCGGTGCTCCTTATAATTGTTGATATATTTTGCCTTCATAACTGAAATAATTGTTTTGATCAATAAAAAGAAGTGCTCTTCTTAGGTCTTCAATTTGCTGTGTTGGTATTTTATTTTCACACAACCTTTCAACTATGAGGTCAATCGCATCCAGAGTACGGGTATTCGGGAAGAGGGATATCACATCAACGCTGGTAAGTCCTTTTTTCTTATTCCAATTGATTTCATTATCCTGTATTAATGTAATTACTTCTGTGGGGCTCTTCACAGTATATTCATATTGTTTGTAGATAGGAGTTAAAAAATTATACAGTGCTCGCTCAAGATTTATCATAGGTGACTTATTTTTCGCAACAATTGGTCTAAGTGGGTTTCCAGGTTCACAAGACTTTATTTTACGATAGATATTCGGGGTTGTAGCTCCCGTGGGAGGATATGCTTTCTTTTTAATCATATCAGGAAGGAAACTGTGATTTTTTTAAAGTCATCAATGTAAGTTTTATTTTTTCAGTTGGGTCTTTGTCAATAAACCCGAAATCGGCGATGGGATCCCCGATTTCGGGTTTATTGGCAGAGGGGATTTTACAGAACATCGAAAAATCTATGAGTGAAAACAGATGTACCACAACCATCTTTATGGTATGGCAGCAGGATGATAACCAGCTACAGATGTACATAGATGAATATAATAACTATTACAAAACAATTAATGTTACTGTGGAGCATGAAAAGGATGGAGTCTTACCATACTTAGACATATTACTATCTCATAAACAAAATAACATTGAATTCCAAGTATATAGAAAACCTGACAACGTCATTAATATCATTCCTGAGAACTCTCACCACCCAGCATCTTACAAATTTGCAGCTTTCTGATCATTTATTAATAGAGGGTTTACTCATACATCTAATGCCCAACTACTAAAAAATGAATTAAATTGGATAAAGAACACAGCAATAAACTTCAGATATGATGTGAAGAAAATAAATAACCTTATTAATAGATGCAACCCTAGAAATAAACAACAAAGGAGTACACAGACTCAACAGGTAATAAAATTTTGTGGATCATTACTATATATATATAGGAGATCACAACTATTATGAAGAAAACATGTAAACAATTTGACCTAGATTTTGGTGTACGAACAAGAGATATAACGAAATCTCTTTGTAACTATCACAGAAAGACCCCAATCTTACAAAAAGCAGGTGTCTACTCTATACCAATAATAAATAATCAAAATAAAATTGTCAACCAATATATAGGCAGTACAAAAAGAAATATTAAAATCAGATTGACTGAACACATGAAGAACTGGAGCAGAATTGAGAATAAAACACTTATTGACTTCTGTTTGGATAATCAATGTGTACCCTATTGGGAAGGAATTGCAATATTAAACCAGCAGAATAATATGATAACAATACAAGTCGCAGAAGAAGTATTAATAAATAAGACCAAACCATTTAACTGCAATAATAACAGTCCATACGACCTTTCGTACGCTTGGAGGAACCTGATCGAAACTGAGAAGAAATTGAATAGGGAGAGGAAAAGAAAAAGGAAGGATGAGAATGGCATAGATGAAGATAAAGTTGATGCGACATGACACTAGATGGCATTGGCAATGGGTTACATGAGGAACATGTGCGCTGTGGACACGAGACTTTCAGATAGCAGACTTCAACAGAGGGTGTGAAGTCTCGGTTAAAAATGCCAGGGTAGAGCCTAGGTGAAACTCACGTCCAGCGATTGAGACTGTGGATGGTATGAGGTGGTGTATATATTGATTTTAACTGGAATCTTTTAAAGCTTTTTAAATTTTTTATGAACCTGACCTAACTTGAAGATTTCCTCAGCAATTCTACGAGTGTGCAACATTGACGAGATAGCCCTAAGGGCCAAATACGACGTGGAACTTCAAGTGGTATGTAAATAGTAACTCCTTAACTCAAGAATCTTTAATTATTATCTGGAAACCTTTACATATTCAATATGATGTTGACACAGCCAGAACGGAGTTAACCCTAACATCTGGACATAATCAAAGTAGGGTACAACTTATGACAAAATGGCTCTCAAGCTAACCCTAACAATTGATCATATTGAAGCAAGATACAACTTTGCACAAAGAAACTCTCAATAACTACTGACGTCAGACTAAACATGTACTTCCGTGAGTAACATTTTTAGGACTTTTAACCGATTTATATTTTAATTGAATAAGTTAATGCACCACCACCGACTGTATCCACTTTGCAGAATGTGTAAAACAGATTTACAGATGTCAAAGCGTCTTCCTGAAGAACCTTGTGGTCACGTAATGGTATGTGAACTTTATGATAGAATCACGTGAGATATAAAGAAAATGTTATTCTTTTTAATAATATACACACAGAGAAAGAAAAAAAAATATATAAAAAAATATTTCACATGATTTTACCATTCATTTCAATTTGGTGCCCAAAAATGTTTTAAAAACAGATGCACAAACCCATTCTTTAAATCTAACATCATATAATTTTTCCTTTAACTGAGATCACTTTTCATTACAACCTGTTTTATGACTTGTAGTCCCTTGTGCAATATTTTTAGTATTAAAAAATTCCTGAACAGCAATTTCCAAAATTTATGTGTTTTTTTCTGAAAAGTATTCTTTTTACTTAATTTTTTTTAAGCAAGACTCATCATGAGGCCATAATCATTTGTAGTAATAATGGCCAGTAGCCTGACATTAATGAAGTTTGTCCAAGAATGTTGTCTAATAAAATTGCTAGAACAGTTTAAAATATTTTAGGTGACTTGCTTTGAAAGTAACAGCATCACAATGCCTTTTATTTATTTATAAAATTATGCCTTTTATTTATTTATAAAATATTTTGCTCCTTACGAAAGCTGGACTGAATAATTCCAGAAAAACAAATGCAATCACCAAATCACCAAATCATATCGAAATCCTGCATTTGTTTTTGGCACTAGTAATCCCTCCTGTAAACCACTTTAATATATGCAGTGAAAAGTTACTACATTTATAGTTCAAAAAATATAGCCCACCATAAAAACCTCTTTTTTACTGTCTACAAAGCAGACACAATTATTTGCAGTTTACTTCAAATAAAAATTAAATACGCACGTATTTCTCGATGCATTGAGATTTAAAAAACATGTTTTTCATATGTTATATTTTCAGGTAGACCCATTTAATGGTGGTTTTTACTGTTGTAACTTTTTATATGTTATAAGTTATCCTTTGAGTGAAAAGCAATTTCTCAGTTGGAAGTTATTAATATTCGCTGCGAATATATATCGCGGTAATCGGATGTGATTCAAGGAAAAATCTTTCATGTACCTCTCAGTTGTAGGTGGTTGATGTTCAAATCTTTGCACGGTTGTTCTCATCAGGCTCTTGAGTGTAGGCTTTTTTTGAAGTTAGTCCCCACATTTTCTTGAGTAGGATATACTTTTTTAGTTGGTCTATGGGAGGCACATGAAGACAAAGGAGATGTGAAAATTATGTTGGAAAACTTAACGGAAAAATGAATCACTCTTAAAAATATTCGCATAAGGAAATGCAATCACCAAAAAACTTCGTCAGACTTCCTGGTTGTATTATCCGATGCATTTCGACAGATCTGTCTGCCATCTTCTGGGACCTCTGGTTGTCCATTCTCTCTGCAGTTTACGTTGAATATGCCACGCGCTCAGTTTGGAAATCTTTGTGTGTTATATGTCATCGGATGTGTTGCATTGCCACTCCTGTGATTTGAAGACTAGGGATTTTTTTTTATTTCTGCTTGTTTGCATTGTTTCTATTCTGTTTGCCTTCCTATTTTTTGTTCTCTTCTTCTATCAGTATCTCCCATGGAATTGGCATTTTTACTCCACTACTAATGTTGCAGTTTTTTTTTGTTTTTTTTTTCAGTTACGATTGCTTCGGCGAAACGGATGGTCTTTTCGGTTGGTTGTTTGTAGATAATTTCGATATTTCCAAATTCTGGCATTGTGTTATTTTTTATGCAATATTGTACAAGTGCTGTTTTCCCCTCCTTTTTTTCTCCAGTTCTTCACATGTTGTGTCAATCTTGTTTTTAATTTGCTTCTTGTGCTTCCTATGTATTTCACTCTATTGTTATTGTTGGTTGGCTTAATTGGAATGCTATATACTCCTGCACTGTCCAATAGTTTTGTTTTTTCTCTGTTATTGATTATTATATTCGTGTAGCCTTTTACTAAAATTCCAATATCTAGATATTGTTGTTTGCATTCCTTTTTTATTACAATTGTAACCTGTTTTATGTATTGAAATTTACCACAATGTTTTATATTTTGCTTGGTTTTATTTTTAGGATGTTTATACATGTAAATAACTTTTTTGACATCTGAGGTGGTATATCCAAAATTTTTGGCTGTTCGAAAAAAAATCGAAAGGCATATAAAATATCGGCAATCAGAAATTTAGTGCATAGAGCCTTCACACATTCCAGCAATAACTTTTTTCAAGAAAAAGAACTTCAATGGATGACAACAACAGCCAAAAAATTTGGATATACCACCTCAGATGTCAAAAAAGTAATTTACATGAAACATCCTAAAAATAAAACCAAGCAAAACATAAAATATTGTGGTAAATTTCAACACATAAAACAGTTTACAAATGTAATCAAAAAGGAATGCAAAAAACAACATCTAGATATTGGAATTTCAGTAAAAGACTACAAGAATATAATAATCAATAACAGAGAAAAAACAAAATTATTGGACAGTGCAGGAGTATATAGCATTCCAATTAAGCCAACCAACAATAACAATAGAGTGAAATACATAGAAAGCACAAAAAACAAATTTAAAACAAGATTGATACAACATATGAAGAACTGGGAAAAAAAGGAGGAAAACACAGCACTTGTACAATATTGCATAAAAAATAACACAATGCCAGAAATTGAAATATCGAAATTATCTGCAAACAACCAACCGAAAAGACCATCCATTTTGCCGAAGCAATCATAATTGAAAAAACCGAAAAAAACAACTACAACATTAGTAGTGGAGCAGAAATGCCGATTCCATGGAAGATACTGATAGAAGAAGAGAAAAAAATGGGAAGGCAAACAGAACAGAAACAATGCAAACATAAAAAAAAAAAAAATCCCTAGTCTTTAAATCACAGGAGTGGCAACGCAACACATCCGATAGCGTATAACACACAAAGATTCCCAAACTGAGCACGTGGCATATTCAACATAAAATGCAGAGAGAACGGATGACCAGAGGTCCCAGAAGATGGCAGACAGATCGGCCAAAATGCATTGGACAATACATCCAGGAAGTCTGACGAAGTTTTTTGATGATTGCATTTCCTCATGTGAATATTTTTACGAGTGATTCATTTTTCTGTTTTTTCAAGTTTTCCAACGTAATTTTCACATCTCCTTTGTCTTCATGTGTCTCCCATAGTTCAACTAAAAAAGTATATCCTACTCAAGACAACGTGCGGACTAACTTAAAAAAAGCCTACACTCAAGAACCTGATGAGAACAACCGTGCAAAGATTTGAACATCGACCACCTACAATCGAGAGGTACGTGAAAGATTTTTCCTTGAATCACATTCGATTGCAGAGAATATTAATAACTTCCAAAAGAGAAATTGCTTTTCACTCAGAGGAAATATCACATGTAAAAAGTTACAACAGTTAAAACCACCATTAAATGGTTCTACCTGAAAAAAAAAAAACATAATAATTAAAAAAAAAGTCATTCATGTGTAATGGAATTTAAACAGTTGGTTGCATATCAGTTTTTTTTTTTTTTAATTTCCACATTTTCACTCATGCATGAAAAAGTTGTTCATAATATATTGCTTGACATCAAAATTGTCCCACCCAGAAGACAGCATATCTACATACAAATTGATAGGTGTGTGCAGGCAGGTGGGATATGGAAATCATTCAAGTACACAACCAATTGCGTAAGGCATGCGAGAGATACAAGGGGCAAACATGGACCGCTGCTCCAGGTCATACAGAACAAAGCATAAGTGTTGAGGGGTGTTACAGCATATCCAGAGACTAAATAAATATGCCTTGCAGAACTCGCTGCCAACCCTATCACCAGCTGGATGCATTTGGGGGAAGAAGAATCATACATCCTATGAAGCTGGTTTGTCAATAAGCTGAGTTGCAGTTCATGTTCATCAGGATGCCAGAACAGTTGGACATTGTTGGCAACAATGGTTGCAAGAAGACATTGGCAGTCATTACATTAGGACCAGTGCAGATATGTGCCCACATCGATCGCCGTATTCATTGTTAGGCAATTATGGAGCCACTAATTACTGCAGAGGGCATTTGACAGGCTGTACCAGTGACTATGAACAGCCCCCCTGGACAGTGAATTGAAGATTGGTGGAGGCAGCTCTACACTTTCAGCAGCCATTGACCACAGTGTGTCTCTGAGCTTGGCTCAGGTGGTGTCATAGTGCAGCTACATAGTGACAGGAATAGCATAATGTAGTGTTTACTGATGAGTCTTGATTCTGCTTCATTCAGTCCGCAATTGGTGATGACATGCCATGCAGAGGATCCAGATGCTGTCTGTGAGCAGCACACTGTTTGCTAACCAGGAATTCTGGTATGGGGTGAAATTAATTGAGATAGCTGGTTGCCTCAGATATGCATATTGGGCACAGTGACAGCTTGGTGGTACGCGGATGATATTTTACAGCCTGTGTAGCTGTCATTTTCTGAGGGGTATCACTGAGGCTGTTTCCCATCAAGATGATCTTCCACACACCATTAATATCTCCTGAGCATGCCTACAAGGGGTACACATGTTTTCACAGCCAGCTGCAGACCAGGACGGTAGCAAGCTTTTCTTATCTGGGAGGGTGAGACATAAAAATTACGCCCCTTCGTCTTCAAAATTGCCCAACTTCGTGTTTCACTCAAATAATACCTGTTTTTTACTTTCTCACACACTGCAGTTATAGCTAAGTATTATGATTGTTCAAAAATCATACTTCAGGTTTTTGATATAATTTTATTAAAAATGTAAAAACTATATACATACCCAAGAGCCACAGATGGTACATAACAAGCAAAGCATAAACGTTATGTGAATGCCGACAACACAACACTCCACAGAAATGCAAAGTGAAAAACAAACCAGTGCAAAACAAATGAGTATCGGACAGTGAACGTAACAATTGTAAGAAGCTATAGGGTTAGGCTTGGAAAAATTCTGCTCAGGTTTGTTACTGTTGTCTTTGACTCGATAATACAAAACCAAAGACACCTAAAAACAGTTTTTTAGGCAATTATAACACTCTGAAAGAAATTTAACATTAGCAAGTAAATTAATGTGTGAAATACACATGTACTTACACTACAATCATTGTAGGACTAACATTATATATATAGCTTGTTTATTGTTTTGCCGATTTGCGATAAGAACAATGTGTACTTCATCTTTGTTTGATATTAAAAAGTAAATATTTAGAAGAAACAAATGACAATACTTTATTATATTGTAATCAAAATAATATTTGGTTTAAAAAAACACTGTTAACATTGATAAAAATTTAAATTTAACTTATTTTAAAACCACATGGTTTTAGGATACTTACTTGGTTAGTTATGTTATTGATGCTTAAAGACCTTTTTTTACACATACACACTTTTTTTTATATTAGTAGTGTTTTTAATAAATTTTAACCTAAAATATGGGTAGATGAGACAAACAGTAAGTTCAATCACGAATGCAGCTTTCAATCTTGTAATCCGGGTTTTTGATGCTTCTCTTGACACCATCTTTAGCATTATTTTTACATGGTGTTACACACATCAAGGAATTGTGAATGGCGAGTATTTGTCCTCATCTCAATTTTACCGGCAATATCGATGTGCATACATTGTTGTTAGTTTGTCTATATGAGAGATTCTCACATCAAGCACCTTCTATTGGGTTCAATATTGATAGGAAAGTTGATTTAATCTAACTTTAATGGATTATTGTACGATACTGGTCAGAAATTGATTTAACTTTAATTTTAAAGGATTATCCATACTTGATAATGAATGGAAATTAATTTAATTTTAAATTTAATGGGTGAATATGAGTTTCTCATTTATTTTTATTAATTTAACTTTTGGTATATTTTATTATGATTTTTCCAATGTTGTGTTTGCCATTGCATTTTTCGTCATACTTTTTTTTTTTTTTTTTTCCTTTTCCTTTTTAAAAAGGAATGACAGCACCTGGAAAGACCATTCTGGAAGGGCAACTGCACTCCCTGCCCTCTTGGGTAGCTACAGTCCTGCTCCAGACCTATAACCTATTGAGCATGTATAGAACCTAATTGGATAATGCTTTCAACTCTCTCACTGGCCATCTCAGAATACCACTGAATCATGGGAACCAGTAAATGTTTGATGGCCCTAGATGCCTTAGGACATCATTGAGGGATGTATCACTCTATGTAGCCCTGTCTGATTGCATTGCACAACATGGTGGTCACACAAGGGGACTGCTGTCATGCAATCCTGTCTTGTAGCATGTTAAACTGAGGCACTGCTTTGGAAATTAAGTCATGTATTGTTGTTCACTTCATATTTTTTGTCTCTGGCAATATTTGGCTCATTTGGCCCACTGTCTACAGGTGGGGCCATTTCAATGCTGAGCAGTGTATAACAAAAATCCAAATAAATCATACATGCTTATTTGCACTTTTATAATCTAGCAGACAAGTTATATAAGTATACATAAATATTCACTACTACTGAAATTAACAGACTTCCAAGCAACTCACTTGCTTTTGAACTGAGAGTTAGCAACTTCTGATATTTTTGCCAAGACAGACTCATATTCTACACCCCTAAATGAAAAAAAGTAATAATGTCAATAAAAAGCACACACAGACACACAGAATCATCTTTTTTACCTGCCTTAAACATAAAATTCTAAAGAATGAGAAATCTGCTTGAAACTAAGTGAAATCAATAACAAACAAATAACCTACACTTTTTGAGAAGAAAATTTTATGATCACATTCATTAAAATTCATTTTTCCCCCAGCTTGGCTGGTCCCATATCTAGGTAGGGTTACTGTTGCAGATCTTCCATCTCCACTCTGTTTTGTTTATCAACTCATTCTTCAGTTTCTTCTACTTCATCTTAGTGTCCACAGTCAATCTTTATCTAGTTTGTTTTTCAAATACCTGCTTGTCCATAATTCTTAAATATCATGCATTCCTTGTCCTTCTGAGGTATTCCATCTCAAAGCAGGCAGTTGTAAAAAAACTGTGTTTATAGGTTTACTAAATGTACATTACCTAAAGTTCAAAAATGCAGTCTTTTTTCTTTTTATTTGAAATTTTGACAAGTTATAAAGTTTTGAAAATTCTGCAGTCTGGCATCGGAATTCTCAAGTCACTAATATTTTTTTTTTTTTTTTCAAAATTTAATACCTGCTGATTGATGACACTCAGAGCACTGCAGTTTTTCTCATGGGACAGCGAGTAAGATGCATTTTTCAAAATTTAATTCAAATTGTCTTCAGGTCAAATATTAATACTTCCCACAAAGAATGCTAAAATAGCAACAAAAAAAAAAAAAAAAAAAAAAGAATGTTTTCAATTTTTGAGGAATTTTTTCTCAGCAACTACTCTATATATTTAGAAACAAAAATGTACCTAATTGTTGGAAACTCTAGACTTAAGTGCTACGTTTTTGCATCTAATATGACTTCTTCAGTTTTAGTAAAATATCAAAATATGCATTTTTGTGAACAACAACAAACAAAAATACCCCACTTATTTTAAGTTCTTTTCTCAAAACCACATTTTTTTTCTAATTTTGGCTTTTAGCCAAATTATCTTCAGATGTCATGCTTTTCACTGAAACAATATTTTGGTACATTTCTTTTTAATCAAAACCAAGGAAAATTCGGCCCTTGTTATACCATCTATCCTCTTCGTGCTTTGGTACAGCAAAAAGGTCTTGATGGAGGCTTTCTTCTTCATTTGAAAATTGTTTTCATGCATTTCTGTTTAGAAGTATTCTTTCACATCATAAAAGCTTGAAGCCTCTACTATGATGGCTCTGCTACATACACAGGGTGTCCGAGAATTATTGGACACATTACAAAATTATGTAAAAAAAACAACAACTATGAGCATTGTCTGTTTTTCTATGTCATGTTTTACTAACACGGTTTCTATATTTTTGTTTTGCAGAATTGTTATTCCCAGAATCCGATAGATGGCGCTAGGTGTGGCCTGATGAGTAATGTATGAGAAATGCGCAATTAGTAGTCATGTCATCCGTACAGCAGAAGGTGATGTGTGTGTTATGGCTTGCGGAATTAAAGTCTGTCATTAAAGTTAAAAGATGGTACTGTTTAGAGTATGGTTGTAATCCTCCATCAACGAATTCAATTAAGCGGTGGATGAAACAGTTTAAAGAAACTGGCAATGTGAAATATCGTGCAGGAGCCGGTAGGCCTAGCATCAGTGGTGAGATGGCTGACCAAGTTAATGAAAGTTTCCGAGGAAGCCCCAAGAAATCCGTTCACAAAGCAAGCAGAGAACTGTGCATTCCGAAATCGAAAGTTCACGATATTTTGCACAAGAAATTAAAGTTTCATGCTTATAAAATTCAAATAGTGCAAAAGATGCATGTAAATAATCACACTCTGCGATACGATTTCGCTGTGGATATGATGAATCGAGTGGAAAACGACAAAAAATTTCTCAGTACTGTAATTTTTAGTGATGAATCCACATTTCATGCATCAGGTATTGTGAATTGTCACAACTGTAGGATATGGGGCAGTGAACCGCCTCATGCTGCTATTGAACTGGAACGTGATTCTCCAAAAGTTAATGTGTGATGCGCCCTATCAAAAACAGAAGTGATTGGCCCTTTCTTCTTCTGTGAAAAAAACATTAATGGTGACATTTACTTGGATATGCTAAAAATTTTTGCTATACCCCAGATCAAAAGATATGACATCATTTTCCAACAAGAAGGCACACCTCCGCGTTGGCCAACGTGTGTACGTAAGTGCCTAAATGAGCATTTCCCCAACAGATGGATTGGGCGAGGTGGTCCCATTCCGCGGCCTCCTCACTCTCCAGATCTAACTTCATTGGATTATTTCATGTGAGGTTGCATGAAGGATCGTGTCTATCAGACCCCTTGTACTGATTTGCAGGAACTGAAGCAGCGTATCACAGCTGCTATTAATTCCATAACTCCTCAGATGCTTGCCAATACATGGCATGAAATCGAGTATCGCTTGGACATACTACGAGCAACCAAGGGATCTCACATCGAAATTTATTAACTTGTGTAGTTACATTGTAAGTTAGTATACTCAGTTTCTTTCTATCTGTTTAATGTTTTGTTTCATATAATTTTGTAATGTGTCCAATAATTCTCGGACACCCTGTATTTTACAAAAAGCCTGGGTAGATCCTACTTTGGGTACATCAACACCACCAGGTAATGGCTTAACCCAATGAGCATGAAACTTGCCATAACCTCAGTTCCCATCTTGTAGCTTAATTTCTTTGAATTAGGCTTAGCCACTGGGTAAGTGAAATATTTCAATTAAAGTTGAGAAAAAACAAAAACAAAAAAAAAACTAATTATGCCTACATGAATTTTTATGGAAACCAAAACACTGTGATGTCCAACTCTTTACTAAGATTATGGTTGATGGATACATTAAATTATTTCTAATAAAACAACAGTTAAGTTACATAAAAGAAGTTATAAAAATTCAGATGTTTCAGTAGAAGCATCTGAATTTTTATTCAGATGTTTCAGTAGTAACTTCTTAAGCTGTGGAATCAACAAAGATGACACAAGGGTTTTAATATGTGGTGAATTAGATGTTGCCAGAATTTTAATGGATTTCCAAACAGGAATCTGATAAGGTGAGTCTGTATTATAGGCATCATGGGAAAGGCAAATTTCTATACTATCATGATGCCTAATTGATTTGACAATTACAGTGACTTTCCTCAAAACAGAAATGCCAACTGGATCAGCACAAAATTCACAAAAATATTTTAACAAAATTACAAACAATTAACTTTTTTTGTCTCAATATTGATGTTATTATGACAATGAATTCATGAATGTGGTTGCTGTTATGACAAAGTGACTGCTACCCACCTACATTCAGTATAAATTGAGAAAAGCACTGGTTTTTATTGGAAGTTTCAGGTGACCCTGCTATTGTTGAAATCCCTTTTAAAGTAGCAATTTCAGTGTAAAAAAAAAATATATTTTTGGTGAGAAATAAAAATCAGTACAAAAACATTCATATGGCAGTATGTGGGCAAAAATGAAAAAAAAATACAAAATACGGGCTAACCCTAAAGATTGATTGGTATAGAAAATGAGCATGCATTCAAATCCTCACTGAAAAAAAAAAAAAAAAAAAAAAAAATGGATGGCCAGAAGCAGAGATACTGAGAAAAATAAGATACATTTATACCTCTTAGTAGATAAACTGCAAATTATTATGAGCAGGAAATATAAGCACACATTTTTTTTTTCCTGTCATGAGTGGCATTTGACAGAATAAGAATTTTTTTTAAATTCAGTTTCTAGGAACACAGATACTTCTGCAAAATATATCTGAAACAGAAATGCACAGTTATTTAATTCTAGTTCCACTTGAAGAATCTTTAGTTAATCTTCCTTTCCTCTAAGTTTCTTTGTTTTTTAACAGACATTTCTGGCTTCAGGATTTCAGTCAAGGCCTGTTCTCAATTTTTGATAATCCTTCTATACATTGAGAACAGGCCTTGACTAAAATCCATAGGCCAGAAATGTTTGTAAAAAACCAAAGGAACTCAAAAGAAAGGAAAATTAACTAAAGATTCTTCAAGTGGAACTAGAATTAAATGTACAGTTATGCACCCATGAGTTCAAATTGTATGACAAATAAAAAAAAAAAAAGAAATACATGAATATTATTTTTCACCACAAACACCATCTGAGGCAAAAATGGTTTTTCAAATCAGACTTTCAGAAGCAGACATATCAGCAAAAAAAAAAAAAAAAAAAAAAAAAAAATATATATATATATATACATTTACGTCTCCTAGCTGGAAAACAACACACTACAAGGGGATGCTGATAAATTATCGGCCTCACCAAGAAAGAAATGGGCTAGAGCCGTGAAACTTACAGACTATTCCACATATTCACCCAGAAATTCAACACACTTGGCATAGCATTTCTGGAGTTTCTTTAACCTTTCCAAAAAAAATTCTGAAGACTGATCACTCAAATACTGCTCTACTGCTGTTATCACCTCCGAATCCTTCGAAAAATGCTTTCCGTTCAATTTTTTTTTAGGTTTGGGAACAGGAAATAGTCCGATGGAGTAAGATCTGGTGAGCAGGGTGGATGGTCTATGCACTTAAAACCCAGATTCCTCAAAACATCCATTGTCTTGCCAGCCTTGTGAGCCGGCACATTGTCCTGCTAAAAGAGAACCCCTTTACGAAGTTTTCCTCGCTTTTTTTCCCTTCAATGCCTCCTTTAATTGGCACAGCAAATTGGAATAGTATTCAGCACTTATTGCTTGGCCCTTTGGGAGATAGTCAGTCAGTAAAATGCCTTCCGAATCCCAAAAAATCATTGCCATGACCTTTCCAGCAAACCTTTTGAGTCTTGAATTTCTTTGGCCATGGAGAACCTGAGTGCCACCACTGTAGGGACTGTGGACTGTTGTTTCGTCTCTGGATTGTAGTGACGTAAGCATGTTTCATCAACAATGACAAGTTGCTGCAAAAAATTATCACCACACAAACATCACATATCACTAAGCTCTTCTCTGAGATTCAGAGGTTAGATCCACAAAGAAATACAAACTACCAATTCATTTTTACTTACTGCTGTCGTATCAAACTTCTTCATTTACAGCGATCTTGACATACAACTCGGGCTTCATTGACATCCATCACACGCCATACACAAGATCTTCTATACTTTACACTTATAATCTTTTTCTCATGCACACACTCCTGAATCTGATCCTCCCATGACTTCCTTGGCCTTCCACTGCCTCTCCTTCCTGCCACTTGGGCTAAAAAGATTTTCTTAGTAAGCATGTCATCACTCATTCTTTCAACATGGCTAAACCACCGAGCATATTAGTCTCCACCTTGCTAACAACATTTTGCTTCACATTACAAAACTGCAACACATCTTCATTCCTCACACAACCAGAATGTGTCTTGCCGCAAACCACCCATAAGTAACACATTTCTTCAGCACACAAACGACTCCTAGTTTTGTGTGACATTGGCGAAAAGACCCCAACTCACTGGGTTTTGTTCCAAAATCCTTAGATTGAATGACCAACTGGAACCGTCAGCTGTGAGCTAATCCCCCACACTGATGTACTTACCTGATTAAAGACACAAAGAAATGTAAAAATTGACTCAAATGCGGGATATGGTGGACCTACCACACTTGAGAAGGATGGTCCACCATGGAATCAACCTGGACTTTCTAAATGGCATATGAGAAAGAGACCTCGGCTGAGTGAGTAATTGGTGTGTGGAATACTAAAGGTATAAAAAATTATCACCAGATCACTCAAAATGCTGCAAACCTGATTTGGAAGTGTCCACTCATTTTCGTTTCTCATTGGCGTTCAAACATTTGGGCACCCACTTCGTTGACATCTGCATATCCAAGTGCTCATTAATTATGAATCCAACATGTTCCCTGGATATCTCCAGTGTCTCAGCTATTGCTAAATTTAGCCAAGATTCACCAATCTGACAAAATGAAGTCATGAGCATGATCAACAATTTCGGGTGTTGTCACTGTTGAAGGCCTCCGAGATCTTGCTGCACCTTCGGTCTCAAAGTCTCCACGCTGAAAGTTGGCACACCATTTCTTCACAGTGGAATATGAAGGGCACTTGTCACTTAATGTTTGCGTCATACACTCATAGATTTCCTTTGCAGTTTTCTTCTGCAGGAACAGAAATTTCATGACAGCCCGGAGTTCCACATTCGAAAATTCAACACTTTGCATTGACATGTTTTCAGGACATCAAACATCGGGGGGAGGGGGGGAGCTATTAGTCTGAAAATTGGCACTTTACAATACAAAAGAACACTCTTTTGAGCTGCAGTGACAAAATAATGCTACAATCACAAGAAGTGGGTTAGGCCGAGAACTTTTCAGCATCCCCTTGTATTTGAAGAAACTGCAAACAAAATGGCATTCATTACTGAAGGAAATGAAGAATTGATTTAATCAGATTTTTGAAACACTGACATGGAATAAAATCAATTTTGAATTTGATTGTATCTACGTTTACGCACCCTGACAACAAAGTTGTGCATCAGAAACAAACCAAAAGGCAAGAATCATCATTCTCGCAGTTCAGATTTCTAATACAGAAAGTACTTTTCAGATCGAACAAATGGGTACAGAGACATGGCGTCCACAGACAAAAGGACAGATAGATGATAGTATTGTAGTGATAGGATAAGCAGAATGTCCAAAGCATGATGAAGGTATTGAAATTTGCATTATCAAGCATAAAAATCTTATTATAAAAAACACAGAAAAAAACTAAAATTTATTAAGTGGAAAGAAAAAAAAAGTTGGTTATGGCAGTGACAGCAACAATACATTAGTAAATGAACTAAAAAAGAAGAAGAAACAGCACTCATCCAATACTGTAGCAAAAACAATGGAACTCCAGACTGGAAATATTGGCTTGGTGAGCAAACAATCTACTGAAAAAGTATTAGGTATGTTAAATCCACTTTACATTTTAACCGGAAAAAGTAAAGAATATAACTGCAGCAGCAGTAATGTTATCAAACTTCTGCTACACTTGAGACTTCTAATCAAAGATGAGATCAACCTGAAAAACAGATACAATACATACAAAGCACCTAACAATGTTGTTGTCAGTGACACTTGATAGATCCTTCTTGGGGGGGGATGGTTTAGCAGAAAGTATACATTTGACAGCCATACCCCACACTTATTCACCACAAAACAGAATGATACCACTAGATGTGTCCTAAGGGCTGTCAGTGGTTGAATATCAAAGATGTCATACACTCAAGTGGTTTATCACATCTGTTCCAAAGCAAACACATTTCATACACTCAAGTGGTTTATCACATCTGTTCCAAAGCAAACACATTGGTAAAAAATCAAAGAGTAAACTATCTGAGAAGATAAGGATCAATGATCGTGTTAAAATGGTTCTCTTCATGATTTGACCAAATGATTGATAGCTTAACTGCTTGTGCTTATGTTTCCACAGTGAACACCTTTCGTGAGAAAATGACATTTTTTTTATCTCACATTCAGACCTATATACATAGTTTCCTGCCTTCATCAGTCACTGTTTTGTATACAGATATTTGTTGCGTGGGATTTCCATTTTTCAATTTTTGTGTATTTTAAGATGCCCCAAAATGGATAAAAAACATTGTTGGATGTTTATGAGAAAATTATAACATGCAAATTCAGATATTGAAACCCTGGATCTAACCAACAGCCAATAGGAAATCACTCTTTCAGACTCCTTGATAAGTCAATTAGCAGAAGAATAGTAGAAGGTACATTAAGCAATTAATACTCATGCATGGATGGGATCTGAAAGACAACTGCAATCAGTTAAAAAACTGAACAATGGCAAAGCACAAAAACTTGAGAATGTTCTTGTTCTACGGATTTGGCCAGATAAAAGCTAAGAATGGAGTTATTGCTGATGAAATTAAATCATGAAAGAAGAAGAAAGTTTAAGAAAAAATATCAAATTCAAAGAACTCATCTTCACACAGGGTTCATATACATTTACAGAAAATTTGGATTTCATAAGAAAATTCCAGAATCTTAAATTTTTGCAAGATCACAATGCTTTGTTTCATATTTTGCAAACTGAGGTGAAATTTACTATGCATTAAAATTTTTCTGAAATCCTATGAATTCTGTCATTATAGAGATTTTTTCAGTGTGTTATATCTTCAGCAAAGTAGCAAAACTTCCTCGTATGAAAATTGCTCTGCATAAAACTTACATGAAGCAATCTGGAAGTTAGCATAAAATACTATAAAACCATTCTGCCATGGAACTGAAGATTCCCTATTCCATTGTCATCTATTCCCATGCTCACTGGCAGCAGGGAGGTCAGATATCAATCTCCTTCAGTTAAGAAAGCACATACTAGAAGAAACGGCCATCTTGGACTTACGGGAATGTTTCCACACTCTGCTGTGACTCCAACTTCACACAACTACTATACCATTCACCAAAGTTGCTGGAAATATGGCATTCAAACATGTGCCACTGCAGTGTCACATGAGATGAAAGGGATGACATCATGTTGCTCTATTCCACAGAAGGAAGTGACGTCATGGCGAGTAGACCCAACATTGAACTAGAACAAAGTGATGTCATCGTGAGAAGATGTCACAGGGAATTAGAACATTTCAACCAATTTTTTTCCAAAGGAAAAATTCCAGGACTATTCACAAAAATATGAAAAATCAAGGACTTCCAGGCCAGGTAAAAAGGAAATCAAATTCCAGAACTTTTCCAGGATTCCAGGGACCATGCAAACCCTGTACAAAGTACTGGTTGGTTTCATAGATTTGAAAATCAGCACAAGTCATCAGTGAGAATGTAACATAATGAAACTTTTCAAAGTTCAGTTGATGAGGCAAGAAAATGACAGCAATCACATGGTTTGCTTTATGAGATGATACTGGATAAATCAGTTTCAAAGAAAAATGAGAAAGGTTGTAGAAAGATTAACCCTGCTGTTCTCCTCAACAAATACTACAAAGATTAACCCTGCTGTTTCTCCTCAACAATACTACACGCTCATACTCTTTAAGATTATAATGACCCGATGCATTGGGATGTTGAAGGTGGTGTTGAAAAAAAAATTGTGCATTAATGATCTATTTAACATAAAATGAAGAATTATTCATGTTAATTGTTAAACAAAATTTATGTAGCATTGGCATTGATCAAAATACAGGCTAATAATAATGTTTATGATGTTTGTGAACACAAAATATTGCTAATGCATTACTTTTTACAGTTTGGGCAATAACATGCAACATGAGTTTCACAAACATGTTTGTGTTGTAAAACACAATTATTGGCCAATAATCAGTTATTATCTTGCACGTATATGTGGCAGCGTGCTTATCCAGTGTGTCAACTGCCTCTTTCGTCGCCTTGTAGTCTAGTTTGATTTTTGGTATTTTATCTTCTCTGTTTCTTACTTCCTCATTCTTACATATTGTGTTAATCAGAATGACATTTTTATTCTTCTTTGGAATATAGGAAACTACTGTGGTATCTTTTCTAAAATAGAATTTTGAACGTTGGACATCTCCTTTTGTAGATATATTAGAGAGTTCAGTTTCTTCTGATTGTCCCCAACATTGTAACATTTCTTTCAAGAAGCACTTGACCCAGCATATACGATGTGAAAAAATTGTCACATGTAACGTTTTGCCCTGTTAGCTTGTATGTCAGATCCAGGACAATCCACACACCTTGATTTTTTTCATGTGCTTCACCAGGTTGTTTTCCTGTATATACTTGTGTTTTCAACATATAAGAACTAGCACTATAATACAGTGTCCATATTTTATCCCGTACTTGGCTGGCTTACTTGAATTCTATTGTTTGAATGAACATCCTTTAAAACCCACCAGTTGCTCATGATCTGATGATCTGTATCAACTTGCAATGTAGTAGGCTGTTATGTGCACAAACATGTTCAAACTTGTTCTGCTGTGGCAATTTATCAAGTGAAAAAAGAAAAATGAGTACTAGAGCACAGAAGATAATTATTTCAAATGTCGCAACATGTGTCTTACATCTGAATCATAAAAAAACAAAAACAAAAAAAAAACATTTTTTTGATTTTGAGGTTTTAGGAGAAATAGAATATATAAAAAAACAATGTCTTCAAATTTTGAGCACTAAAAATTAAATATAAAAAAAGTTATGTAGAGTTAAATTTCTTTTTGGGTGGTATAGATCCGAGGAGAACAACAGGGTTAAAAGATAAAATAACAAACAGTTCACTGTGTTAATGCCAATAGTACAAATTATTGTTGTTACAGCAAACATAAAAAAATCAACTTTGCTTTAAGAATTTTCATACTAAACTTTATGTGAACTATCAATTCAATAAAAAGGCATGAATATAACAAAGAAATAATTTCAGGACTTGCTGGAAAAGATCAATCTGGACATGAAAGGTTCTTTTAATTTTAGCCAGTGATCCATGCTATAAAATAGCAAAACTCATCAATGTTAAGTTAGCATCTTAATCTCCTAATGATACAAGAAAATTTCATCCCCTTGATGCTGGAATAGTTAAAGTTTTTAAACTGCATTTAAAAAGATTTCAAGTTGAAAAAATAACATTGAAAATATTTCTGAACAGGATACTGATATTAAGATTTCATTACGGGATTTGGAATATAAAGAAACAACTGAAAATTGCTGAAAACATATGGAATTCATAAAGAAAAATCTAGCAAAACAGTCTCCATATGGAGTACCATCAAGCTACATAAAAAGTGCAAACAACACAGCATGAGCAAAATTTATTTATGTAAATATTTAGCTGGAGCACATCACTGTATTCACAATATAAAAATACTGAAATCAAAACAAAATACAATGGCTTTAAAAGACGATACTTCAAACATAGTTTTTTCTTTTGTTGTTGTACTTGCTTGCACATCAGCAGAAGCTTCCTGTTGTGAGCAAGCCTTGCTTTTTCTCAGTAAGTTCCACAGCCATATTTGTCTTACATTGAATCTGCATCAGTACAGCATGCATTGATAAATATTTCCTTCTGCTGATATCTCCCTTTTCAATTTCCTCATTGTAACTTCATTTTATGTCATCAAATTTTGGCAAAGTTGGAATCAACTGCTTCTCTTAATTAACCCATTTTACTGAAGAACCAAACCATAGATTTTTCATGTGCTTCAAGTTTGTAGTTCACAGTTTGCATAGCTGAATAGGTGCCAATGTTCTTTCTTATGGACTTTATGATTATAATTTCATCTATCATACTGAAAAGACTTTCAGCCTGAGAACCATGAATGCATGATACCAAAGCATTTATTGTTTTAGATATAATTGATGCAAATTTAATGGGATGAATACTTTTCAAGTCCATGTACCAATTCTTACAAATTTTCTAACTTTGTCACTTTTGTTTTCAAAATTTCTCCCCTTTCTATATCAAGTTGAAATGCAAACATTTATGGAGAAAAACATTTAACAACAATATAGGATAGTGGGACATTGTGAAAAAACCCCAACAAAAAACAACATTCAATTGCAGGAGAATTTTTTACTCCATCCAACTTTCATTTTCAGAAATTTCCCTCTCATTTTCAAGCTGAAATACAAATATTTATGGAATAAAATGATATTTAATGACAATACTGGGCAGAAGGAACATTGCGAGAAACAGAATATAAGATTACAGAGAAATTTTAGCTCTGTCTAACCTCAGCATTCGAAAATTTTTGCCTACATTTTAAAGCCGAAATACAAACATTTCTGCAATAAAATATTAACAACAATACTGGACAAAAGGATGATGCCTAGATTTTTAAAATAAATAAATACATAAAATGAAATAAAACACATAAAAAAATGGATGATATCAACTCCCATGTTGGGAGTGCAATGTGCAATTCAACACTTGTATTGTAGCTTATCATATCTTTGCTAAAGTACCATTACAATCCACTGCAAAATTATACTTTGCACTATTATAAAGGAACATCATAACAGGAATTACCACTTACTTGTTAGTCATCCTTTGACGCAACTTTTTACAGCGTTTCTTAAGAGCTTTCTGGCGCTCTTTATCCAAAGCAATTTTAGGATCTAACTGGTCTGCTGGAGCATCGACAATATGTTTTAAGTTGTACAGTTCCTACATGAATAATAAACAAAAAACATGACATTTTTTCCTTGAGAGTTATTATGCTGCGTGAATAAATATAAATACACACACTATTTGCAATTTTAATATAATGCAAGGCTTCTTTAAGTTTAAGGCAAATTTCAAACATAAAAACTGGTTTTACTCAAGTATTATCAACTGTTATTTGTCTACATGATATTTACAAAATACAAAAACTTAGGATACTTTTAATTTCATAATTACAAATGTGTAATACATAAAAAGTTATACTAGCCAGTTTGAAAAGAAAAAAAATATTTATTCCACATTTAGAGATGAATTGAATGATGATGTAACAAACCATTATATGTATATAATTTCAGCTAGCACTAGAAAAGAATACTATTTCAATATTAGTGTGTCCACATACATGCAGATAAAAAAAAAAATAAAAAAATACACATTGCCTTACAGTACATTTCTTGAAAAACAGAAACATTACATAGTGAATTCTACATCTACATTTTCTGAATCTTAGAGATTCAAGCTTACTCAACATAAACATACAGATTATGCACATGCATCTACACACAGCTCACCAGCACAGTGTTCAGGAAGGAACAACATGCACAATTACACAAGTGACATACATCACATTAACAAGTGTAATGAGCAGATCTTTTGGATTTTTTCATATAAAAAATATTATTTTCAAAGGAGTTTTAGAAAAAGCAAAACTCAGTGAAATGAATGCATTTACACCCCTTAAAACTATGAATAATTTAAAACTCAAAATGTGCACAGGGCTCTTCATAAGTGAGCGAAACTAGTTACAGGAAATAATTTTTTCATCTGAATTTCTAGAATCGGTAAAACATTTGGCAAGTAACATTCGATACTTACACCCACTAGAAGCAGAAATGTGCATAACATAAAATTATATATTGTATATAAAAATATTCCTTATGAGGAAATGCATCTGAAACAAAATGAATACTTAAAAGTAAATTTAATCAAGCAATAAAAATAAAATTTTAAAAAAGTATATTTTAAAGTATTTTAATTACATGAAAGGGTAAAAAAAATTCAATTTTTAGAAATCAGTAGGAATTTCATTAGAACAACTTTTTTGATAAGAGAATTTTTCAATATTTTCAAGTTCCCCAGAAAAGCATATTATTGGGTTGGAAAGAAAGTAATGTCCGATGATGAGGTCCCCAGGTTAAAGTCTCAGACAGGGCACACATTGTCCACTGAGAATGTGCAGCACATCGGCATGACATCAGCAAGTAGGTGGCTTAAGTTAATGGCAGTTAGCCATCAGAAGGCGAAGAGTGTAAGCGCCAGTCAACATGGAAGTGGACAAGGATCACATCTGAAATTTCATGCTGTACGAATTTCGTCAAGGTAGCATCGCTCGCAAGTGCTGCAAGGAACATTGCCAGTGGGTAAAACACTGGTAATGTCCCTTACAGCACTTGCAGAACATTACCAGTGTTTAAACACACTGGTAGTGCTCCCACATTGCTAAACTCTCACAATACTCCTTTCATGGTTGTCCCGGATGTATGAAGTTTGTATGAAATTCAAACTGAGTATAAATAAGGGAAAACCCAAAGTCATGGCATCACGTTACGGGTAATCTGATAGGAGCATATGAGGAATGATAATGGTTTTAATGTGACAATGGTTTTTGAGTGAGGAACTGTTAGTACTGAATGCAAGATAAGTCTTAATGGCACAAAAACTGGCCAGGTGAATGAGTTTGTATATTTAGGAAGTATGTTTGACAGAGGGAACAAATTAAATGGCGAAATTAGTAGGCGAGTGAATTCTTCATTTAAAGTCATAGCTGACTTAGGAGGATTTCACAGGAATGATGGGTTCTCAAGGAAGTCCTGAATTGCTGTGTATGAAAGTGTAATTGTTCCCACTATGATGTACAGCAGTGAAACCTGGGTACTGCAGAAAACACATGAGTCATTTGTGTGCTGGGGAGATGCATTACTTACAGGGGGTTTGTGGCAAGACATGTTCTGATTGTGTGAAAAATGAATATGTGTTGCAGTTGTGTAATGTGAAGCAAAATGTTGTTAGCAAGGTGGAGACTAATATGCTTTGGTAGTTTGGCCATGTTGAAAGAATGAGTGATAAGATGCTTACTAAGAGAATTTTTTCAGCCCAGGTGGCAGGAAAGAAAGGTAGAGGAAGGCCAAGCAAATCATGAGAGGACCAGATTCAGGAATGTCTGCTTGAGAAAA
This sequence comes from Macrothele yani, assembly GCA_039090855.1. Lineage (NCBI taxonomy): Eukaryota > Metazoa > Arthropoda > Arachnida > Araneae > Macrothelidae > Macrothele > Macrothele yani. Next base: position 51,651,215 of record CM077004.1, read on the forward strand.
AGATTATGAGTATGAAGTACAAAACGTCTTGTGTGCGGTGTGTGATGGATGTTAATGAAGCTCGAGTGCTGTGTCAAGATCTTTGTAAATGGCGACACTTGATACACCAACAGTAAGTAAATTCTAGTTCTATCAGTTAAATGTGTACTTTGCACATGATCTTTCTTTGAGGAGCTTACCTCTGAATCTCAGAGAACAGCGTAATGATATGTATGCATGGATGTATATGTATTTAGATCTGGTGACCTTGTTCTCATTTCCTGTATTTTGCTGCTTGTTTTCTACAGGTTTCCCACTTTTTTTCTCTCTGCTTTCTCTTTTTGCCAAAGTAATTTTGCCACTTTGTACAGATTTTTCATCTTTCTGTGTTTGTATTTCATCACGGATTTGTTAATTGCGTTGTTTATTACATTGTGGTCGATTGTTCTTCTTTGTGACTTTGTTCTGCTTCCATGCATTGTATTACGACCACACAAATTGGGACTTAGTCTTACTTCGTGTTTTCCTGTTCTGTTAAGAGTTTTGATCTACACTGGTGTGCAAAAATTAAGGACGAAGAGGAGAAATTAGCATAACAGCTGAAGGAGCAGGCAGAACGGACCGAAAGACCACTCAGGAGATAGACTAGGGTCCGGTACGGTAGGGCATGCGCATATATGCAGCATGACGGAGGGGGGGGAGTGTCAGAAGGGTATAAAACACACGGGCAGTGTACGCTCAGCAATTTGGTGAAAGCTATTGCACGGTGTACAACGGTTTGAACAACGCTGAGTTGCTGCCACCGTGTGATATGGCCAACAGGCAATCCAGTAGATGACATGGTCGAAATGTGACTAGTGTGGCCAAGGAGTTCGGGATCGCTCACAGTATCGTTTCAAGAGCTTGGAGAGCATTTCAAATAACAGGAACAGCTGTCCAAGAGTTTAGCAGTGGTCGTCCACAAGCAACCACGGCAGCGGACAACCGGTATATTGTCCTACAGGCAAAAAGAGACATACGGCAGACAGCGGGAGAAATCGTAAGGCACATGCAACAGACAACTGGACGTCCGTTATTGTGTTTTACTGTGGCCAGGAGGCTGCACAAAGGTGGTCTATTTGCACGATGACCAGTACGGTGTGTGCCATTAACGCCTGCTCATCGGAGACGGCGGTTTCTGTGGTGCCAGGAACACAAGAACTGGACACATCAGCAATGGGGTCGAGTTCTCTTTACGGATGAGAGCCGATTTAGTCTGACGAGCGATTCTGGACGTAAACACATCTGGAGAGAGCACGCAATCACAACTCTAACATCATCGAAAGGGACCGGTTTGGAGGTGGCGGATTTCTCATTTGGGGCGGTATCATGCTTGGTAGCCGTACTGACCTCTATATCTTCCAAGGAGGTTCAGTCACTGGTATCCGCTATTGTACCGAGGTTCTCCTGCCTCACGCGTGTCTATTTAGAGGTGCTGTGGGTCCTGAGTTTCCTCTTCATGGACGACAATGCTACACCTCATCGTACAGTGGCTATCGCAGAGCTGTTGGAGAGTGAAGATATTCAACGCATGGATTGGCCCGCAAGGTCCCCGGACCTAAATCCAATCGAACATGTGTGGGACCTTCTTCTTGGGAGACACTTGGCAGCACGTCACCAGCCGCCAGCAATGATTCCGCAGCTGTGATTGGCGCTACAAGAGGAATGGGCCGCGATGCCTCAACAGCTCCTTGACAACCTCGTCCTCAGCATGGACAGATGTTGTAAATCCTGCAACGCAGTCAGGTGTGATCATATCCCCTACTAAAGACTGGATTTTTCTTGGCAGCCGCCTGTCACATGGACATTTCTGTCTTCTGTCCAGTTGTGCTCAAAGCTACCTTTTCAATAAAGTGCCTTTGTATCCTTTGGATTCCTTGTTTGGACTGTTTTGCTCACTTGTCCCATATTCTTACATCTTGGGGATCTTATGGTATGATTTGAGTCGTTGTGGAGCACTTCTGCACGACGTTACATTCGAAAAATCGTCTCGTCCTTAATTTTTGCACACCAGTGTATATACTGTATCATTTTTTTTCAGTTCTTCTTTTTTTTCAGCTGTGTTGAGTGTGACTTTAATGAGTTTCACTGATATCTGTATGGTTCTTGTTATACTGTAGCGATTGTGTTCCACTTGTACACTTGTCATTATCTTTGTTATTTTTCATAAAACGGGGTGGTCGGTTTTCCCCACCCTCAGTATTTGAACCCCAATGCTATATCACATCGTCAGTGATGTCGTTGGCTAGAATGGTTTTGAGAGGGAAATTTTGACCTAACAGATCACCCCAAAGCCAGAAGACCCACAACAGTGGATATGGACATGTTGAAGACCTTAGTGGAGACCGACCCACGTGTAACCACGCAGGAATTGGCTGAACAGCTGGGAACTACACACACAAGCATTATCACACACCTGTGTCAACTTAAGAAGGTGCACAAGACAGTAGTTTGGGTACCCCATTAACTCACAATTGAGTAGAAAGTAAATCGCATAAAAGCATGGTTCCCTGCTTGCACGTAACAAGTAAGTTCTACTGTTTTTTGAGCGCATTGTGAAAGGTGAAGAGAAATGGGTTCTGTATGACAATGTTTAGTGCCAGTGGCATATCTTGGGTTCGAGACCTGGGCTATCTCCCCACACACAATACTGTTTTTTAAAAATTGCGAAGTTTATTTTTTTAATTGTTAAGTAATAGAAGTAACATTTTTTCTAAACTTTAGGTACATGTTATTACTAACATGATACCAAACAATTATGAGGATTAGGATTTGAAGACTTATTTGTACATGAACTCCATTCTTCTTTTTTTTTGAGTGAACTTGAGTGTTACGTTTTCACAAAAATGTTACTTCCTAGTACTTTTTCGTATTCAAAAATAATGTTTTTCTCTATTAACAAACCAGCCAAGTTGCTCGAATGTACAATCCTTGTGTGGCTCTAAGATATATCTTGATACTTTTTAATACAGAAAAACTTCTTTTGGCAGTTGCAGTTGTTGATAGAAACTTTAATAGGCCTATTAGGTGTGCTAATTTGTACACCTCACTAAACCCATTGTCCAATTTATTCAACTTTATGTAACACATAATGTCTCTTACTGATTTGTTTTTGTATTCATCAAGGGAAATAAAACACCTTCAGTTCATTTTTTAGTCGAGCTGTATCAAAATTTGAAGCAAAGAGTTCTTAAGTTCTGACAGTAGATGTTTCAAGGAAGCTTCCACAAAATTTATCAAAACAGTTAGAATCCAACAAAGCCATGAATTTAAGATATATCACTGATTTTAATTCATTGACACTTCACACAAACTGAAACAACTCTCGCAAAACACGCGCTGCAAGCATGGAGGGACTACCTCAGTCTATATCAACTTTAAGATTTGTTGAGAGTTTGTATATTATGAAATATGGGAATACAGCATGTAATGATAATTTACCAGAATTTATACTTATACTGTGGAAAACATACTTGGGTTTGTAGGGTTAGGCAATAATAAATCAATAAATTATACCTATTAATTTTATGTTTGACCAGCAACAAATGTTGTCCCATACTTTCATTGGTTAAGCCCATTTTATAGTAGTTACGTCATTACGACTGCAGTCTTATATAAATAACATACTGTTTGTCACGTTCGTTTGGTGAATTTTAACAACATCTGAAGATGGTACCCACTTTGGGCACCGAAAGATCTCACGTGTGTACATATTTTATTATATCATCTTTTAAATGTATATATTAACTATTTTAACATTGGAGTTTAAAATAGTTATCGTGTCATTTCGGTAGTTTTTCATGTATGTAGTTATCGGCACGAGTTAAACTCACAGTATATGTAGTCCGAAGTCTTAATTTTTCAGAGCGAACCCTTTGCGCGGTCCACCATTCTCCGTAGCTCATTCATGTTGTCATGGAAACACTAGCAGGCAGGCGATAGTATGGAAGCTCTTTGCATCAGAACAGCAAAGGCTCTCAGAGACCTACTGTGTTATGATCATAGCTTGCCAGACTGATTCTCATAATCGAAAGAAGCGAATCCGCTCATGTTTTTTCCGCACCGAAAGCATCAACATATCTTAATACCGTCGATAAATGACTTTTATATGTGTATATTTAATTGACTTTTACTTGTGCATTCTCTGAGCTTTGCAGCTAGCCTAGAATATACGATACTGTTCAGTGCCCAGAAACAGTGGTTGGACATAAAACAGAAGCCTGTGCTGATCCCGAAGCTGGCTTACACCCACATCAGCTCTGGCTGTCTGTTTGGCGTGATGTGCAGGGTGTCGTGTTTTTTGAGCTGCTGCTGGACAACGCCACTATCACCACCAATATGTACTGCATCGTTTCCTCACGTTGAAAAAACCAGCACTGCTGAACCACCAAGGTATCTTCCTACAGCAGGATGGAGCCACACCTCACACAGCGTGGGTGACCTATCACAAGATCATAGACCTGAGCTGGGACCTGCTGCCGCACCCAGCCTATTCACATGACATTGCTCCAAGCGACTACCCCTTTTTACGCTTTCCAACCGTAGGTTGAAGAAGCGTATGTGCTCCAGCTTTTTCCGTCCGTCCGTCCGTCTGTCGGCACGATAACTCACGTAAAAATGGTTCGATTTCGATGAAATTTTAGTATGTGGTAGGGGACCACCAGGGGACGAACCCTACTGAAAATGGGTGATGTGGGGTCAAAGGTCATGCCATAAGAGCAGGATCCATTCAATTGCCCTTATGCGTCATAACTTGCGTAAATATGGTTCGATTTCGATGAAAGTTTAGTATGTCGTAGGGGACCACTGGGAATGAACCCTATTGAAAATAAATGAAATGGGGTCAAAGGTCAGGACATAGGAGCAGGATCCATTCCATTGCCTTATGCATCATAACTTGTGTAAAAATGGTTCGATTTCAATGAAATTTAAGTATGTGGTAAGGAACCCCTGGAAACGAACCCTGTTGAAAATGGGCGGAATGGGGTCAAAGGTTAGGACACAGAAGCGGGATCTATTCCATAGCCCTTATACATCATATGTAAAATTGCTTCGATTGCGACAAAACTTTATCGTGTTATTTCGGAGGTATACTGAACCAGTTCTATTGAATATCATCGAAATGGGATCAAAGGTCAGGGCGTAGGAGTGAGATTTATTCCACAGCCATTTTATACATACATATCACTAAGCTGTTCTCTGAGATTCAGAGGTTAGCTCCAAAAAGAAATACAAACTTTCAGGTATTTTTTACTTATTGCTGTCGTATCAAACTTCTCCATTTACAGCAATTTTGACATACAACTCGTGCTTCACTGATATCCATTACACGCCATACACAAGATCTTTTATACTTCATACTCATAATCTTTTTCTCATGCAGACAATCCTGAATCTGATCCACCCATGTCTTCCTTGGCCTTCCTCTGCCTTTCCTTCGTGCCACTTGGGCTGAAAAGATTTTCTTAGTAAGCATTTCATCACTCATTCTTTCAACATTGCCAAACCACCAAATCATATTGATCTCCACCTTGCTAACAACATTTTGCTTCACATCACACAACTGCAATACATCTTCATTCCTCACACAATCAGATCGTGTCTTGCCACAAACCCCACGTAAGTAACACATTTCTCCAGCACACAAACGACTCCTATGTTTCTTCTGCAGTACCCAGGTTTCACTGTCATACATCAGAGTAGGAACAATTACTGTTTCATACACAGCCATGCAGGACTCTCTAGAGAACCCATCATTCCTCTGTGAAAACCTCCCAGAGCAGCTATGACTTTCAAAGAAGAATTCACTCGCCTACTGATTTCACCATCCAACTTGTTCTCTCTGTCAAACATGCTTCCTAAATACACAAACTCACTCACCTGGTCAATCACAGTGCCATTTATACTTACATTACATTCAGTGCTACCCGTTCCTCTCTCAAACACCATAACTTTGGTTTTTCCCTTATTTATACTCAGTTTGAATTTCATGCAAACTTCGTGCATCCGAGTCAACATACTCTGCAACTCACTTTTGCTCTCTGCCAACAGGACAGTGTCATCAGCATACAGTAATCTGCACACACGGATATCCCCAAGACATAAACCATTTTATGATTTCTAGTATGTTGAAAAGCGTATCATAATCAATGCATTGCATGATTTTACTAACTTGTTCCAGTTGTTGAAGCATTTCCTGGATGGACAGCAGTTCACCAACCGGGACAATGTCAAATGTGCACTTACTCACTTCTTTGTGTCCAAGCCACCACAATTCTACAGGGACGGTATCTAACAGCTGCCTAGATAATGTAGAGAGCAGGTCATGGCAAATGATGGTGACTACATTTTGGACTGATTTGTACCTATATATATGGAGTAATGAGCACTTTTCTGTTACCTTGCATTTGCAGACATTACTTTCTTTCTAACCCAGTAGAAGAGCAAAAAGGAAGGCAATGTTACAGTTTAGCCACAAGAACATATGAGGATCATATAGGAAGGCTACTCTCAGAAATAATGCTATTTTGATAGAATTCCAAAAGCATGTTTCAGGTTTATGAGTTTTAGGATCTTCAATAATGATGCTGTATGCAGTCTAATTGTGCACAGATATATATGCAAACAGAAGCTTTTCACCTTCATTACTCATTCTTCAGTTGGAACTTCTCTTGTTTCATGCATAAACACATATTTGCATAAGGGACAGTAAAATGAAATGAATAATAAAAGCATATCATCAATAAGCAGTACTACAAAAATCCACACCTTCAATGAATACGTGCTGACATCTTTAATGAACTCAAGAGTAGTATGCTTCCTGCTTATACAGTTGCTACCACCACTCATGATTCACTTTGAAATTCAATGTTTTGATATGTATAAAACTGAACTATACATGTTCATTACCCACTAAATTTTGTGATAACTCTGAAACTATAATAAACAATTCTATAAATTCATACACATAGCATTTGAAAAATAAAATAATAAGACATACAGAACTTCCTTTATTTAAAAAAGGAACACATATCTGTCAACAGCATAACATTAATGAATGCCCCACACATTTTTAGCAACTGGTACCAAAGGATGTGGTTTAGTATGAAATTATACTGATAATGCACAACAGGATGAATGAAATTAAAGAATATTTACAAAAGAAGGAATGAAAAATGTTAGAACTGCTTATGTCTTTGGCCATCCTATTTAAAATTAAGATTTGGAAATGAAGTGTAACTCAGCCTCATTTTCTCCCACAGCTGCTAACATACGAGTAGTATTACATCATTTCTAAGGAGTTCCAATGTGTACATGATGCATGCAATTCTGAGTACAAATATGGAAAAAACAAAGTTATAGTTGTCAGGCAAAGTGCTATTAATACCGAGTGCAAGATCAGTTTAAATGGTACATAATTAGATCAGGCGAATAAGTTTGTGTTCTCAGGAAGCATATTTGACAAGAAAAACAGAATAGATTGTGAAATTAGTACAAAATTCATACATATCACTATGCTGTTCTCTGAGTTTCTGAGGTTAGCTTTTCAAACTAAGTTCATCTACCAAATTGAAGTTACTAATATTGGATTTTATGTACCGTTCAATTATCAAACATTTCCATTTCCAGTAATCTTAGCAAATAACCTGAGAATCACCGATTCATTGGTGGGTTTGTGGAATTTTATGGTGCAAGAGGAGAATCACTGACATCCATCATATACCGAAGAGACAAAACATTATGACCTGCGTGTGCAAGGAAAGACCTTCATTTCAAAAAAATCAACATCAACCAAACAAAAGCACAAATTGGCTCATTGGTAAAAGCAAGCAAAGTTTTCGGTTTAGAGGAGGATAAAAGTTCATATACGATAGAGTGATGTACTTACTACCTACCTATTTTTTCACACTATATGCTATCCGTCCCTCCTTTTTTTAAGGTAGAAGAGCTCTTAACTACCTTGATGGACATAAAATTTCAGTTTGATGTATGTATTCTGTTTTTGTATGTTTGTTGGCTTGCCTTAATTTATGTTTGTAAGCAGTACTTTTTAACTTTGTGTTCAATTAAGTACTTTTCTTGTTCAATAGCAAAGACATCTTATTACTAAATTTTCTGTTATACACATTCTTTTTTATATCTTCGGGCACAAATTCAGACACTCTGAGAGGAAGAATATTTCATTTTTGAGATTAAAAATTCTGTATAAAAATAACTGCCAGTTAAAATCTTTCTCATTACACTTAAAAGAACACAAATGAAATTACTCACAGTCAAGAAAATCTCTTTATGCCAGTCAATCATTCACAAGTTTTATCCTCTCATGGTTCACGAAGTAGTAGACGAATGACTGGCATAAAGGGATTTTCTTGCCTGTGAGTAATTTTATTTGTGTTCTTTTAAGTGTAATGTGCGTAAAGATTTTAACAGGCAGTTAATTTTATATCGAATTTTTAATCTCAAAAATGAAAGATTCTTCCTCTCAGAGTGTCTGAATTTGCACCCGAAGATATAAACAAGAACGTGTATAACAGAAAATATAGTAATAAGATGTCTTTACTATTGAATAAGAAATAAAAACATGTAATTTAATAAGCTCAGCATGATATATTATGAATGAGTGAAACCAAAAATTAAGTACTTTTCATTTTTTGTCAAATTTTCAGGGAATTCTTGGAAGTGAAGGTCTTTCCTTACAGTTTTGGCACATTGCTAGTTACTTGCTTTGGTACTGCACTCATTGGACATCAGACAATCTGCTGCATGAAGTAACTCTCTTGGTTGGCTACTTTGCATGTCTTAACATGGATAACCAGGTAAATTTAGTTCAAGAATAATCTTTTATGCCTTTGAATAATTTTTAGTACTTCTGGCACTTTTGTGGTAATTATACAAGAGCTTAAACTTTATCAATCAAATGTGTTGCAGTTGTATAAGGTCCATGGCACAAACAAACATTGATGCTGAGACATAAAAATGTAAAGCAGAGAAATACAAACGTAAAAAAAGCAAGCGAAACACTTTACACAATTATATCATATTATGCAATGGGAAAGCAATAGATGTCATAAGTACAATAACGTATATATAATTATGGCATGCAAGATTATTCCTCCCCAAACTGTCTTGCTTTTACAAGAATAACTTCATCAGTAATAACTCAATGCTAGGCATTTACCTGACCAATCCAGAGAACAAGAACTTTCTCTAAATTCCGTGCAGGCATCATTCTGATCATGAGTTGGATAACTTTATTAATAAATTTAACAGCTATTATCCATCAATACAGGTTAGCAAAGAAACAGAAGTTAATGGTTAGCAAAACTTCTTGGATATTTCTATATTTAATAATAATGGTAATACAATTATGCCCATTTATAACAAAGTCTAAAGGACCTGGGGAAAACTTCATTATAAAAAAGTACTGTACATAAATGCAGTAACTATAATATTGATTAAATGCAGTACATATAATATGTAGTATGTATGTACATAGTTCATAAAGACAAGAAAACTCATTGTAGAGACTTACTTTTTTAATATCCATGAATCTAAAGAACTTTGCTTCTTCTTTTCAGCACATGACATTATTATTTTTTCTATGGAGTCTAGTTTTTCTGCTTCACTACTAGTGTACATGTTATGTGACATCAAAAATCTGGCTACATTTTCCAATGAAGATACTGCAGATGCAGCCGATACTATCTATCCAGTAGTTGCATCCTGTTCCTCAGTGTCAGAGCCCGAAGTGTCAGTTAACTTCCCTTGAATTTGATACAGGATCTCAGCATCCATTAGAAGTGGGCTTACAACAATGTCATCGTCAGCAGTACAAAAATCCTGGAGTGTTGCTCCATCGTTTAGTTCCTTCTCCGCAATGTCGCACCACATTTGAGCGAGTACAGGATCTGTTTCCTTCACAGCTATTTCTTTATTGTTAGCTCTTGGGGAAAAGCCTGCTTTTTGGAAGCAATTTTTTATCATCAGTGAGATTACCATATTCCATGCACGGCGAACAAAGTCAGTAGCCATTCGTATGTTGATTTTCATATCGGACCCTCTGTCCAAATTTAGAAGGAGACGATAAACCGCCTGTAATGCTCTTAAAATTTATTTGCAATTATGCCTTGGTCCAGAGGCTGCAATTTGGATGTTGTATTGGGAGGTTAAAATACCAATTTCATTGCTGTCAATGCAGGTGCAACATTGTGTGCTGAACAATTGTCCACTAGCAACAAGATTTTCCAATGCTTTGCTGCCACTATATCACTGTCAAACACGACAAGCCACTCACGAAACAGTGTTTGGGTCATCCAAGCTTTTCTGTTGTTGCGGTACATGATAAGAAGTGATGACATATCCATTCCTTTAAAGCATCTTGGCTTGACAGACTTGCCTATAATCAAAGGTTTTCGTTTGTCACTACCATCCATGTTCACACAAAGCATCGCTGTGATACGTTGTTTAAAATGCTTAGGTGCCTTTCCACCTAAGCATTTGTTTCCACGAATCTCCATTGTCTTACGAGGGGGTATCAAAAAGTTCGTGCAATCACCCCCAAATCATTAAAGCTACGGGAACCATTTTTGTTTTATTTTGTTATATATACATTCAGTATACTGTACAACATAAATACTATTTAGCAAACCCGTTTTTTTTTGTTTTTTTTTCAGGAATCAAAAAGTCCATGATCATGGAGAAAGTGGAATTTCGCAGTGTGATGTGATCAAGTTCCTTCATCTCCAAGGAAAGTCGGCTAAAAAAATCCACCAAGAAATGTTAAATGTATATGGAAATAAGTGTCCAGCATACGAGACTGTGGCAAAGTTGAAAAAAAATTTTCAAAGTGGTCATGTAACCTTTTTTGGCGAACCAGGTACAAACATCCATCTTTGACAGGTGACCAGGCAGTTGTGACCAAAGTGGAGAAGTTAATTCTTGAAGATAGGCGCACAACCACTGAAATGCTTTGTCAAGAAGTTCATCTAAACTATGGATCAGTGTGGACAAGACATAGCTTCAAACAGTTTTTTTTCCTGGTTTTATTCTTGTACTTGTTAGAAACTTAGCTCTGGTTTCCTCTTGCAAGCAAACCCTGCTTTCTTCTCAGCAAGTTCCACAGCCATATTTGTCTTTTGTTGACTCTGCCACTGCACATCATCCACTGTTTACTTTTTTTCTGCTGATAGTTTTCCCTTACCATTTTTCTTTGTTACTTTTCTTTCTTTTTTCAGTTTTTTATCAGGGTTCGTACTCTTTTTGGGGGAAAAAATTCAAGGACTTTCCAGGCCTTTTCCAGGCCATATACAAAAATTCCAGGATGATTACTACGCTTTACAATATCATGCTCAAATTAGTTTTTAAAAGCAATTTCAGTTTTAAGTAATAAAAATGATGAAAGATGCAAATGGATGAGTGTGCTTTTTTACCCATTACATTTCTTTTTAATGTTTTTAATTGGCGAATTACCCAATAATGCTAAATTGAATCATGATGCAATTACCACAAGGCTATTCAGAAAATCCTTTCCCTCAATCAGAAAATGATTAATTCAATCAGTCATTTTAGCTGCATCACTATTCTGCACTATCTTCCATGTAATCAGACTATTATTGATAACTGAAATTATTATAAAATAAAGTGAGGGCAGATTCAGAATTTAAGAATGGGGGAGGGCGCACGTCTAACAGACGACTGGTAAAAAAATCTCTGAGATTTATTTCCTCCAAAAAACACGGTGGTAAAACATGGAGGACCCATAAGGGGGAGATGGGGTGCTTGCCTGTCAGAGTACATCACAAACAGCAGTTCTGAAGTAATGCTGTGTGGATCACTGAAAAGTTCGGGCCAATGTAAGACAAAACGTGGAGTTGCAAATCCATAAGTGAAAAAGTGTGATGTCTGAAAACAAGAAACGTGAGACAAAGCAAAGCACTTATCTACTTACTCACCCCCCCCCTTTTTTTTGAAATGGGGCATGTGCCTGTTATGCCCACAGGTGGATTCTAGCTCTGATAAAAAGTGTTTCCATACATGGGAATGATTTTTTTTTTTCTTTTTAACATTCTCAATGACTGCCACTGGTGGATGCATATTGGGATGTGACTTTTGAAGGCAATGAAAATCTTAATTACTAGACAGAATATGTTCCAGACTTGAGGAAAATTTCATCCAATTGTAGTACAGTTATGTTAAATCAAAAAGCATAAGCCACGGAATCACTATGCACCTCAAGAAATGATTCGGGAGTGGACAATCATAGAAGGGTGAACCAATAGAGTTTAAAACAGAAAGTGTAATTTTAGGAACATGGCAACAAATTTCAAATAAGTTTCATCATAGAAGTCAGAAAGTCCTGGCCCACCACCCAACCCAAAAGAATCTAACCACCTTTATGTCTACCAGTACACTTGCCTCATATTACTTTCCAAAAATTATTTTTCATATCAAACAAGATTGCCTCAATTTACTTTTATTTTTTTAAATCAAAATCACTGCTAAACTAAATTTATGAAGTGCTACCCCAAAATGTGGAACTAGCTAAACTATTTATAAAAACCTTAAACATAAAACAATTTGTTTTTTATTGGTATAAATTAGGATATTCTTAAGTATTTTACATAAATGAAAAATGATGAGCATAAGGAATCTCTACCTCCAGTTAAGCTTCAATCATAACCAGAATCAGAATAACCACTTTTGGTTCAACTCCCAAAACATAAGACAATTATATGAATTAAGTTTTTAAAAGCTTTTTTTAAAAAAAAATTGAAGTTTGTCAGTTATATAAACCAAAATCTGATCAATGCATTAAGGACAATTGATTGAATTGTTTTGGCCACAAAGTCATAGTAAAATGTACAGCAAAAATATGTTTTAGGAGCCCATGAGTATTTACTGTACAAGTATATATAAGGTTTTATATTACTTACCAACGTTTTAGTCCAATAAGAAGCCCAATTGTGGAAGTTAGTTGCAGAAAGTTATAAGTTTTGGAACAGAAGAGTTCATTAGTCTATTTACATGAACTTCATATGAAAAACACTAAATAATTATGAAGATATAAGATCAAAACTGGTTTGAAGTTCAACATGCTTCAAAGAAAAAAAAAAAAGTTCATTTCTATTGTAAATTGTACAAATATAAAAATTTTATGTTTTAGTATTAATTCTCTATATGCTTGGAAGATACCACAAATATGGAGTATCAATGGATGGTTATACAGATTTAAGATTGCTGACTTTGGTTTCAAGTTCCATATCCATTTTTTTAAGTACTGCTCTTTTCTCATGAGCAGTTTTTCTAAAGCTATTAGATTTTACAATGTATGTAATGTTATTTGTAGTTTCAGCTTTTAAAGCTAAATCATCAGCAGAGTTAAGTAATTCTTTGACTTCTCCTTCAATGAGTTTCCTTTTCTTTTCTATGCTATCAATTTCATCTAAAATAGCTTTCCTTTTTCCACATATGGCTGCTTTTTCCTTTTCTTTGGACTTATCATCCAAATAATGTATGTATTTTTGCCTTGCAGCTCCAACTGATAACAGAAGGGATTTTGAGATATTTACCTTATCAATACCACCTACATAGGATATATGATCATAAATAATTATCTGTGCTACAATTGACTCCTCTCTCATGTTTTCTACAATGAGCTCCTTATTGACTGAAAAACCCCTCTCAACAGAAGCTTGCCCATGTGACAACAGTAAAAAGAAGTTTCACAACTTTCCACAGTTCACTAAAAGCTTTAGTAGAAGACATGTACTCATACAATAATGTGTCTACTCTTTGTTGTTTATCTTCTGGATCAAAGTTTATGAATGAAGATTTTACTGCCGCAACACTGGTCACAAATTCCTTAAACTGCCATATTACACCATCACATAATTCTGGTTGTATTCTATGAGCATCAACAAGAAGTGTGAGAATGGATGTTAGATTCTTAATACAAGTCTCACTATTTTTTGACATCAACCGAGGATCTAAACACTTCATGTGGCGAACAAGGGAGTACTTAAGTGGATTTTTTTCCAATAGCTTCACAACTAGCTTTTGCAAAAATATTCGACATTCCATTCTAAACTCCATAAGTTTGCGTTCACTAATGTTCTTAGCACTTAATTCTTTCAACACCTTCTCTGTTTGAAACCCAACATCAATTTCTTTATAGTGACAACACTGAGATGCATCTGTAAGGTCTACTTGTAACAGCTTTAAAGCAGAGTTAGCTTCTGCCATTACGGTTCTTTTAACAAAGCGATTCATCATATTTCTTAGCATCTTTTCAAGATCTGTGGCCATAAAAGGCATCATTGGCTTATCTGACTGATATGCCTTGAGAAATGGTACCAGCTGTTTTGAAACTGAATTGAAGAAATGTAGTTTAGCCAAAACAAAAGGATCTTTAGTGAAAGTTTTGATAGCATCAAATGATACAGTGTGGGGATTCTTGATGCACTTCTTTTCAACTTGGTTAACATAATTTTCAATGTCTGCCCAAATTTCTAATGCTCGCTCGCAGGCAGGAGTATTTTCTAGCCACCTGTGTGGGCAGAATTTTAATGGCATCTTACTGGCTAAAATTATTTTAGAAAAATCTTCCCTCCTTGCAGGTGAATCTTTAAAAAGCCTAAATAATGATGAAAGCAACTTTTGAATTTCCCACCCTGTTGCTGAGGCTCCATGTCGAAAGGCATTGTTTACAATGTGAAGTCCACAGCTCCCTGTGTTTAGGAGTTGGACATTTGAGTCAGCACTAAGTGTTGATTGCAGCATATCAAAAAACTTCCAATTAACATTGGGTCCATCCATTGATAACTGCACAATGTTACACAGTGGGAGGCACGCCATGCATTCAAGAAAATTTTCCATCATTATGTCTGCACTAGCATGACCCAAAAAAACTGATGACAAATATCTGGTTGAAACTGTTCCTTTTTCCCATAAACGAACATGTATATCCATTTGTTTTGACTGACTAAACTTGTTTAAACTTTCGTCAAACAAGATCACAAAATTTTCATTTTCAGTTTTGACTTCCTGAACCAACACTGATTTAAAGTGAGGTGCCAAACCAAAGCAACAAATGTAGGAACATTTTTTTTCGCCACAGCTGAAGTTTCCAGCAATTCTGCTGTCAGAAAACATTAGGCGGAATAAAACATCATTACCTGCACAAGACCTGTAAGAGTAATGGGATTTAACCACTTTTAAACACCACAATGCTTCTGCTTTAATGGTTGCATTTTTTTCAAGAGAAATATGCAGAGGATTAGATGTGGATGCAATAGGCCGTACTTGTTTATCACTTGATACACATAGCAATTTATCAACAGTTAGTGGAACATTTTTACAGCTTTCTGTCAACATACTATGTTTTTTTCCTTTCATGTGGCTTCTTAAAGCGGATCCCCCATATTCGAAACATCTATTATTTTAATGGATAAAAATGCATTTTGCAACATGGCAATTGCTTTCATCTTTTTTAATCCATCCAGCATATTTAGGATTTATTAGCCAAAGATCACTAAAAGTACACTTATCCATATTTAATGGGGGGGGTGTGAAAAAAATGGGTAAATTAACTGAAACAGTAAATGAAAACCAAAAAAATATCTAAGATCAGGAACCACACAACTAAAAATTGAGAATTTCCCTGAGTAAGGGGCTACACATGTGACCAATTACTATAGGCCAGATTTTAAGTAATTAAAGAAAAAGGGGTCTTACTGCTATGTTCTTTCCTGCTCCCCCAGCTTTGTCCTTTAGGCAGCCTGGGTTGCAAATGCTTTGGCATTGATTTAGTCTTCATTCAAAACAAGGAAACAACACTTAGTGAAGTTACTGTTTTATGACCTGTATGCCAATCGGTAGACAGAGTGTTGTGCTAAAAGACTGTTACAAAGCATCACCTCTTACAGCTGGGCTCCAAACCAGAGGAAAGGAAATGTTAACAAACACTTAGTGCCTGAGGGAAGCAAAACTTTGTACTGGGTCTCCTCCTGCAAGTCTCAAATCTTTCATACTTACCCAGCTGGAGAGTGGACGTAGGGCTTCAAGCTTGGAGAATGAATACTGCTCTTATATCTATGCCTTTGAATTTAATTTCGACCATTTTCAACAGGGTAGGTTCCTAGGTTGTACCTAACAGCATACTAAAATTTCGCCAAAATCCAACCCCTTTTACGTGAATTATCGTACGGACAAATGGAAAAAAACCAAAGCATAAACGTTTCTGCAACCTACAGTTCGAAAGGGTTAGTAATTTCTAAAATAAAAACATAACGAACAGCGTGAAAACTAGCTCATACACAGAATATTTGAAACTACAGTATGCGCTCTCAATTATTAGGGATGATAGGGGGGAAGGGAATAGAACTGTCCATAATTAGCATGTTCTCGTTGCGCTAGGCGCTTAAGCACTGCTGAATTCCGTCAGACCCCCAATGGTCAAATGATTGAAATGTGCTGATGTTCATGGAATGAAATGGTTGATCAGCTATGATAACCGCATAAAAGTTCGAAGGGGAGGAGGGGGGCGATTTTTTTTTTACTTTATGCAACATTCTACATTACTCCAGTATTTATCTTGTCATCATCAACAATAGCAATGTAACTACCACTTACGATCGCGGATATCGGCCAACTGAAAATCTGCCATACAACTAAGGGATACAACACACAGGTATCATGTTACAGTGTATTGTAATTGAAAAAAAAAAAAAAAAAAAGATTTCAGAAATTAAAATCGAAAAAAAAAAAACTTTCAGAAATTAATATCGTCAAGTCATGCAAAAATCCGCTTTCCTTTATAATGTTTAAAAACATGTAATGTTTTTTCTTTTTTACCTGTCGTGTATAATAAAATGGGTTGATTTTTTTATTGAATCAGACGTCCATATGTCCGATTGTCTTCGTCTGAGTTCACACGTTAGCTACTGTGTACAAGTAGACATATTTTTTTTCAGCTCAAAAATATGTAGTTTTGTATGTATTCACAGTATAACTCATTCCGTATTCCCACAGAACAAAATTCAACAGATACAAATGAAGAACATCAAGACCCACCCAACACCATGTTTCCGATTGTCTGCTGTTTATATTCAAGAAATGCGAATATGGATCAATGGTGAATGCAGCAACTATGGTTTTTATTTATTACCAAGAAAAAAAAAGGAGCCTGAAAGCTGTAAAGCTGAAACGGATATTTCTCCCTCTCCCGAAAACATTCCGATTAAGTTCAAACAGCAGGAGCACGCGTCCACGCACACTCAACCTCTGGAAAGTCCTGATGGAACGGCTTCTTTTCTTTTGGCACATCGCCATAAATCGCCACCTGCAGCTCACTGAAGTGTCTTCCTCCTTCACCCTAACTATAGGAGAAAACGTAAAAAAAAAATGCTGCCCAATTTTCGACAAAATGACCAAATTTACGTCATAACGTTGCAATTTACTAAAAATACGTTTATCTGCTGAATTTCGCCTAAATCCATTGAAAACTTTTAAATTATAGATTTTTTTATTAAAACAGTAACTCAGACATCTGAATAAAAATGTATGTTTGTAATTAAAAGAGTCCATATCACCACAGAAACAAAATTTAAGGATCACTCTGTTTAAATAAACCATGGCATCTAAAAAAAAAATAATTTGCTTGCTTTTCCCGTTATTTATAATTGCCGTTTCTTTTTTTGAATCCGATTTTGCAACGGAAGATTTTTTTTTTTTTTTTTGCATCTGCTAAAGTTTCAAACGGAATTCGGCGAAATTTGCACTAGAACTTAATTGTGATGTATTTTAACCACTGTAAAAATTTTACTGTGTTATTTTCAAAATTCCGGAAAATGGATTTCTGAAAATATCTCTTAGTCCTTTTGAGCCGTGGAAGTGATAAACAGGTGTTTGCTTTCTTCCCAACCAAGGGCTTCGGATTAGCGCTCCCAGCTGTCAATCAACCGTTGCTATGGTAACACACTTTCTGCTCAAGGCTCACTGTCTAAAGAGGCACACATAATAAAAATTTCCAATGCTAACTTTTTAAGTTTTAAACCGATTCAAATGGAATTTTGGGAGTGAGCTTCTGTAATCCAATTATAGTAAATGTAAAACTTTCAGCCACTTTTGTGAAAAATTCGCAAAGATAGTTTTCTTATTTTTTATCATAAGTAGCCGAAGTCTCTTGAGGGGTGGGCCGGAAGCAAGCGTCTTAATGCAATAAACAAGGAGCAGATGAATGTGTTGTTCAGGCATACTCTTCACTGGTGGATGCCAGCTGACTTGGTAAACACGCGACCCCTTGCAAATGCTAAATGTCTCTTCTTTCCCCTTCTGTTGTTCTCAGTAGTTGTCGGACGGACATCAAGCTCCCCTTCCCTAACAGACCTGCTAGTAATCATCCAATTTTATTGCACTGGAAGTAGTGCTTCCCCCCCCCCCAGCCAAATTAGGATTTGGGCACATCCGAAACACCACTGTAGCTGGCGGTTTCTTTGAGAACAGAGGAGAGGAACTTAAAAAAATTAAGGGGTAACAGTCAGTAACACGATTTCTTAAAAGGGCATTTTTTTTAAGCACTAATTTCAAATTTCAAGGCTTTTCAAGACAGCATTAAAAAAATACCGTTTTTCCAGGATATTCCAGGCCTTGAAAACGTAATCACGATTTTCCAGGACTTTCCAGGTTTTCAAGCACGCGTGCGCACCCTGTTTTATACCCTCAGATGACAATTTTATCCATCATGCTTAAAAAACTTTCAGCCTGAGAACCATGAATTCTGATATCAGAGCTTTCACTATTTTAGATAAATGGTGTAATTTTCAGAGAAACGAATACTTTTTTTTTTTTTAAACACCATGCATTAATTTTTACAAATTTCCAAACTTGGTCACTTCCGTTTTTGGAAATTTCTCCCACCCTTATCAAGCTAAAATGCACACACACTTATGAGGGTGATGACATTTAACAACTACATAAGAGTGAGAACATCGCGGGGGCAAAAAATACAATTACGGAAGAAACCTTCGCTCCGTCCGACTTCTGTTTTCGAAAATTTATTCAACATTTTCAAGCTGAAATACAAAATTTTATGGAATAAAATGATATCTAACAATACTGGGTAGAGGAAACATCGCGAGAAAAAAAAATTACGATTATGAGAGAAATCTTACCTTCGTCTACTTTCCATTTTCGAAGGATGAAATTCCGTCCTCCGACGAAGAAAACGACCCCCCCCCCCCCACCACCACCAATCCTCCCAAAATTTCAGTTCAGTTGTGCATCGATCTCATGAATGGTCCAAATGATAACAAACATGACGGAATTCCTCGAATCAGCGTAAGAATCTCGTGGCCGATGATTACGGGGAAATTTTCCGGCGGCCTAACTTCTGTTTTCAGAAATTGTTGCTAACAATTTCAAACTGAAATTATATTTAACAACAACACTGAACAGATGCAACATCGAGAGAGAAAAAAAATACGATTACGGGAAAAATCTGCACTCCGTTTAGCTTCCGTTTCCGAACGTTTAAAAAGGCAAACAAATGTCCACAGCATACGACCCCCCCCCCCCCAACTAATACCCCAAAAATTTCTTCACTTTTGCATCGATCTTGAAAATGACGAAGAAAAAATAAAAAGTTTGGGAACTCCGCGAATCCGCAGAAGAATCTCACGTACGAATTAGAATCTCACGTACGAATTAACCGCTGAATCGATTTCGAATGTCGTAAGATTACGCTAAAATATTGATGACCGGTAAATTTTAACTTTTGGAGCAAAATTGGCGCAGATTTCGTCAAAATCGTGATTTTTTTAGCAAAATGGTGCAAGAACAACGTTTTGGCACAGGTCTGGCAGCCCTGTATGGAGCCCTTTAACCATAAACTGTTTTTCTCACAATGTGTCCTCTACCACACGTGGTTGTAAATTTCTGTATTTAAAATTGAAAATGGAGGAAAATTTTTTTAAAAACAAAAGTTGGACATGGCGAAAATTTCTCCTGTGATCACTCTCCCCCCCCCCCCCCCGGTATTTTCCTTGCATTGTATTATCATTTAAATACTGTTTAATTACACAAATGTGGGTACAGGGTTCCCACGCAAAAGTAATGAAAAAATTCCCTGACTTATCCCGGTGGTTTTAAAAAAAAATTCAGAGTGGCAACCCCTGTCATGTTGCAATGAATTGTTACATTTCTTTCCATTCTCGCATTTTCTTACCAAAGCAAACATTTGTAAATCCTTTAAGTAATTTGTCTTTATAAAATTACATGTTTTTCATTAATAACAACTAAATGCACACATTACTTTCCGTGCCATAATTCATGAACCTTCGTGAATACTGCTCACATAGAATTTGTAAATACATTCCCATAGAAACGGACCATATGTAAGAAAATATCTGAGAGTTGATTAGTTTCAGTTTTTCTGTAACAAAATGCAGCTTAGCTTAATGATGGAATGGCTCCTGTTCAGAGAAACATGTTGCAAGAGAACAAAGGACTTTGATCTATTGTTTGGTTGGTTCTCTTGTGAAGTGTTTCTCCAAGCAGGAGAGTGTCAAGCCATTGTGCCTAATTATTCTATGTTGCAACAACTGTCAGCAGAAATTGAACAAAAACTTAATAACAGACAATTTTTAAAATTCAATTTTGCATCTTTTTTAGGAAATAAAGGGAAAATGTAATGCAACTGAAAGATCCATCAAATTCTAGGCAAGCAGTAATTGTAAACAAAAGTTTGAAATCTGAAAAAAGAAACATTTTTTGGCAAAATAAAGTTTCTTTTGATTTTTATAAGGGTGGGAGGGGGGCAATTTTCCCTGAGTTTTACAAAAAAAAAGGGGGGGGCAAGTTTCTCTGTGTTTTTCTTGATTTTTGGAACCATTTTCAAATTCCCTGAGAATTCAAGGTTTCCCTTGTTTTCCAGGTTCTGTAGGGACCAACCAACCAACCGGAAAACAGGGGAAACCTGGAATGCGGATGTTGGTTCATATCATTACTTGGTAGTGTCACAAGTAAAACTGAATGTTGGTTGAAGGAAAAGGAATAGGAATAGGAAGAGGCACAGGATGGAATGAACAAAGGCTGAAAGGCTCCCTGAATATCATCAGCGTTATTCTGACTTGCTCAGAGAACGACTGAAGGAGCTGAAGTCTTGTGAGAGGGATGTAGAAAAGAAGTGGGAATATTTTAAGAACTGTGTTGTCACTGCTGCTGAAGAGGTCTGTGGCACCACAAAAGTGGGTAACAATAGAGGTGATGCTTGGTGGAATAGTGAAATTGAAGAGGCAGTAAAGAGAAAGAAGGAAGCCCATTTGGGAATGCTGCAAGGTAGAGTTTCTGTGGATGAATATCTCTGTAAGAAGCGTGAAGCCACTAAGCTGGTTCGCCAGAGTAAGGCAAAAGATAGGAAGGAGAAGGTGGAAAGGCATAAATTGGCTTTTTGGAAAGATAGGAAGACTTTCTGGAAGTACATGGGAATCAAGAAAAATAGGGGAAACAAAGTTGTAAGCTGTGTAAAGAATAGGGTCGGGGAAATCATATGGGAGCTCAATGAGTTAAGTGAAAGATGGGGTGAATACTTCTGTGAGTTATTAGATCAGGAAAGCAAAGGTGATTCAGAGGCAGAAGCAGATGTGTCACAGGGAAGCACAGGAGGAATCTCAAGAGAAGAGGTGCGTAAAGCTCTAAAATCTCTTCAGAATGGTAAGGCTCCAGGAGTTGATGGCATAACTGCTAAGATGTTGAAATATGGTGGTGACCCTGTAATTGACTGGTTAACTGAAATTTTCAAGTTGTGCTGGGAGTTAGGAATGGTCCCTCGCGATTGGAAGGATGCTATCATTGTTCTCTTGTATAAGGGAAAAGGTGATTAAACTGACTGCAAGAACTATCATGGTATTAGCGTACTGAGTGTGGCAGGGAAAGTGTTTGGTTAGGTCATTATTGAAAAAGCACTGGGTATTACATCAGAAAAAGTGTGGGATGTTCAGAGTGGTTTTATGCCTGGTAAAGGCTGCACTAACCAAATTTTTGCATTACGCATAATGATTGAAAAGTATCTGGCTGTTGGTAAGAAAGTTTTTGCTGCCTTCATAGATTTAGAGAAAGCTTATGACCAAGTAAATAGGACACTTTTGTGGAAGGTAATGAACGAATATGGTGTTACTGGGAATCTACTTAACAGTGTAAAGCCATGTATGCTGGCAGTAGAGCTTGCGTACGAGTAAATGGTGTTTTCTCAAAATTGTTTTCTATTGGTGCAGGAGTCAGACAAGATTGTGTAATGTCACCATGGCTGTTTAATATATTTATGGATGCATGCATGCGTGATGCCAAAATAGATAATACTGGTTTATATCTTGGTGATATTTGAGTGTGCAGATTGCTGTATGCTGATGACACTGTCCTGTTGGCAGAGAGCAAAAGTGAGTTGCAAAGTATGTTGTCTCGGATGTACGAAGTTTGCATGAAATTCAAACTGAGTATAAATAAAGGAAAATCCAAAGTTATGGTTTTTGAGAGAGGAACTGGTAGTATTGAATGTAATATATGTCTACATGGCACAGTGATTGACCAGGTGAATGAGTTTGTGTATTTAGGAAGCATGTTTGACAGAGAGAACAAATTGGATGGTGAAATTAGTAGGCGAGAAAATCTTCATTGAAAGTCATAGCGGCTTTGGGAAGTGTTCACAGACAGGAATGATGGGTTCTCAAGAGAGTCCCGCATGGCTGTATATGAAAGTGTAATTGTTCCTACTCTGATGTATGGCAGTGAAACCTGGGTATTACAAAAAATATATAGGAGTCGTTTGTGTGCTGGAGAAATGTGTTACTTACAGGGGGTTTGTGGCAAGACACGTTCTGATTGTGTGAGGAATGAAGATGTGTGGCTGTTGTGTAATGTGAAGCAAAAATGTTGCTAGCAAGGTGGAGACTAATATGCTTTGGTGGTTTGGCCATGTTGAAAGAATGAGTGATGAGATGCTTACTAAGAAAATCTTTTAGCCCAAGTGGCAGGAAGGAAAGGCAGAGGAAGGCCAAGGAAGTCATTGGAGGATCAAATTCAGCAGTGTCTGCATGAGAAAAAGATTATGAGTATGAAGCATAGAAGATCATGTGTACGGCGTGTGATGGATGTCAGTGAAGCCCGAGTTGTATGTCAAGATCGCTGTAAATGGAGAAGTCTGATATGGCAACAGTAAGTAAAAATTATCTGGTAGTTTGTATTTCTTTGTGGAGCTAACCTCTGAATATCAGAGAACGGCTAAGTGATATGTATGATGTGGGAACTCTGTTGTATGTCAGATCAAAAGTGGAGAAAATGTTTCTGAAAGCAGATGTAGGATAGAGCAAAGTTTCTCCTGTAATCACATTTTTTTTTTCTAGTGATATTCCCTCTGTTCTGTATTGTTGTTAAACATAATTTTATGCCATAACTATTTGTGCTTCAGCTTGAAAATAAAAGCAAAATTCTATGTATGGGAAAGCACAGTATTCTTGATCCTAGTTTTCAATACACATGATGTTTAACCTAGGTTAGGGATTTTGTCTTTTCAAGGTGGAAAAAATATAAGATAGTCAGATCTTCTCTCCCTCTCTCTCTTTTTAAAATTTCTACCTTCGCAAATTTTCATTGTTTTTCACATCTTACCCAGTGATCACCCACAGATATTTTGTGGCACTATGATATCTGCCACATACTAATTAGGAACATTTTGCTATGGGGCCTTGAGTTATTTGTAAATGTAATTAGGATTTAGCATTTTGAAGAGGACAAATGATAATGTCACATCAGATGATGTGGTCACTAAGTATAATTGCAATTTAAGGATCCATCATACTTTTAAATGCTGTGAACGTATGTGTAGCTAAGGGGGTGTCCTCGAGTCCAGAACCCCCCCGCCCCCTTTGAGGGAGATTGAGTACAAATTCAAAGTGAATACTGTATATATATATATCATCATCATTGTCAACCATCATACTGGATGAAGGTCTCCCCAAGTTTCTTCCACAACTGTCTGTCTTGAGCCTGTCTCCTCCATGTCATTCCTGCATGCTTTCAAATTTTGTCCACCCATCTCCCATGTGGTCTTCTTCTGGGTCTTTTCCTATCCCTTGGAATCCAGTCTAAAATTTCAGTTGCCCATCAGTGGTCCATTCTCTGACAACATGTCCAGCCCATTTCAGTGATTTCACTCTGGTCGTGATGTCATCCACTCTTCTCATTTTCCTTATGCAAGAGTTCCTCTGTTTATCTTTCCTTGTTACACCAAGCATGCTTCTTTCAGTTGTCTGCAGGTTTTGTATGTCTTTTTTAGCTAAAGTTCATGTCTCTGCTCCACACGTAAGCACTGGTAGAATGTATTGATTAACATTTTTCTTTTAATTTTAAGACATACTGCTTTTAAAAATTGTACTGTTTCTTCCAAAAGCTCTCCATCCAGGTTTTATACGCCGATTAATTTCTTCATCAATGTGACTCTCACTTGATATCTGTCACGCAACATAAATGTAGGTATCGGTTATCTCCAGCTTTTCCCCATCAATCGATAAATTTTCGTTTCTTGTAAATATTGTACCTCACTTTTGTCTTCTGAATGTTCATTTTTAAACCCACTTCTTTACTCTAGTCAGCAAGTTCTTGGATCATACTCTGCAGCTCTGAAGCGGTAGTTGCAAAAATGACTATGTCATCAGCAAAACGAAGGTCAGTTAAATAATCTCCATTAATCTTTATCCCTTTGTTTTCCCAGTTCAATGATTGAAAGAAATTTTGCAATGTGGCATCAAAGAGCTTGGGAGATATGGTGTCACCTTGTCTCACTCCCTTTCCAATTCCTATTTTTGCTGTATCCTCAAATATCCAAACCTTTGCACTTGCATTTTCATAGATGTTATTCATAATGCTAATGTATGCATCTTCAATACTGCAGGATTTCAAAGCCATTGTAACTGTTGATGGTTTCACTGAATCAAAGGCCTTTTCGTAATCAATAAAAGCCACGCATAATGGGAGTTCCTATTCCCTTATTCTTTCAATTAATTCTCTCAGTACATAGATATGATCTACAGTACTGTAGCCACTCCTGAATTCAGCTTGTTTCCTTGGTTGAGCCATGTCTAGTGTTACCTTCAAGCAATGTGAAAGAACCTTAGTGAGGATTTTATAAACCACTGATAGGAGGCTGATGGGCCTGTAGCACCTGAGATCTTTAATGTCACCTTTTTTATGCAGTAGAATCATTGTAGCATTGTTCCAACAATCAGGAATCTTCCCTTCATTGAGACATCTAGTGGAAACTTGGACGAGCCTAGTTTCAATTTCTTCACTTGCTTCTTGTATAATGTCCACAGTAATTCCATCTTCTTCTGGAGCTCTTTCCCATTTCATGTTCTTAATTGCATGTGTAACTTCTGCTGGGATGACTGGAGGGTCTTGGTACCGGTACCTGTCATAATGTCTGGAGTAAATTGTATCATCCCTTTAATACAGTTTTGAGTAGAAATCTTTCATCCGTGTCAGAAGTTCACTTCTATTTCTTGTTACAGTACCATCTTCTTTTCTCAGTGCCATAATATGCTTTCTTCCCTTGCTGAGATGTCCCTTTGCTCTCTTCTGGCTTTGGTTGTTTTCAATTGCTCTTTTCACAATTGAATTTCCTTCTGTTTTAAGTGATACTTTTTTGCACTGTCTTGCATAGCTCTATATACTCCACTTTGGAAGTTATGTCTTCTTTATTTATATACTATAAAAACAACCATTCACTTACCCGAAAGATCTTGGTCATTTTTTTTATCTTGTAACACTTCAAAGCACGTCAATTATATTGTTGTTGGCTTTCTGAGGTTGAACTGACTCCTTGCCTATGACTTTCCTTCTTCCGGGGATGAAACATCGTACTAACTTTTTTTTTTTTTATTTATTTACTGGACAACACATGCAGGTTTCCTTCTGCCATATGAAACGTAACCATAGCTCGTCACCACGATAAAAACCTCACACATACACACACCATACCACTCATTCATACATTCTGTTATAAACACTATGTACATATTTACACTATCTACATTTCCAAGGCAGTTAAACCATTTGTCAACTGTGATTAAAAAAGTGCTCAATCCATTTCAAACTCCGTGTTAACCCTATTGCATGTGCCAACCTCATTCAGCCCATCATACACAACCCTCTAGCGCTTTCAACAGGTACTGTCATCCTCAGGAGGCAGATGTGTCTCACCCGCCTACCACAGCTCAAGTGAGCTGATTTATTGAGGCTCGGGTCTCAGTCGCAATCTCTGCATTTCTGCGTCTCTGGCGCCATCTATTGTCATTGTTGCTCTTTTTTCTTTTTTTCTCTCTTAGCTGTTGCTCTATTTTTATTAAAGCCTTCCACTGTTCATTTAAGTTGCTAGGCTCATTAATGTTGCATAATCTTGATCTGTTTTTTTTTCGATTAATATTGATTCTGCAATTCGCAACTGCCTTTCGTTTTTACAGCTCTTAATAATTTTAATATCTTCAAACCTTGGATAATGATGATTTTCCAGACAGTATTGGGTTAATGCGGTCTTAGCTTCTTTTTTATTCCAATTACTTATATGCTGGTCCAATCTGTATCTTAATTTGTTCTTGATGGTGCCTATATATGACACAGGTGGTTGTTGGTTTACAGGAATTTCATAAACTCCTGCTCTATCCAATTGGCTGATTTTTTCATTTTTTATTACTAAATTTTTTATAGTCTGTACCTGATTTCCTACTTGTATACTGCCACATATTTTATTAATTTCAGCTGACACGCCTTCAACATATGGTATTGCATCAACATATTTTAATAGTTTTTTTTATCAGTCTTGCCTTTATTATTAGCCTGAGTTACTTCATAAATCCATTTCTTTAATACTTGTTTAGGGTGACCAAAATCATGTGCAATTTTTTCAATATATTCAATTTCTTCTTTTTTATATTGTTCCATTGATGAGTGTGTTAAACTTCTTTTAATCAGTGTTTTAACACTATTTCTTTTATGTGTTAACGGGTGCGATGACTGAAATGGTATTAACACAGGAATATATGATGATTTTCTATGCACTCTGTATTGCATATTATCTTTTGTTTTGATTATCATAATATCCAAAAATGCCAATGTATTGTTATGTTCTTGTTCTACTGTCAATTCAATCGATGGATAAATATCACTATACCTTTTTGTCAAGTCTTCAAGTTCATCATTTTTCAGCCTCGACAACAGAAAAATGTCATCAACATACCTGCAGTATAACAGTGGTGGTTCTTCTAGTTTACATATTATTTTAATCTCTATGTCACTCATTATAATTTCTGCAAATAAAGTTGACAATGGTGACCCCATAGGTCCACCATAATTTTGTTTGTATACCTATGAGAGTAATAGTATCAAAAAGGAATTCTCCATTAATTAAGCTGGAAAAAAATATCTACAAATATTTGGCACCATTGTTCATGAAGACAAGGTCCACTGTGAGGAATACATATAAATTCATTGAGAAAATAAAAGGAATTAAACAAGATTTAAGTGAATATCATATGGCTAGTATGGATGTGTGTGCTCTGTTTCCTAGCACACCAGTACCTCAAGCAATTGACATAATTGTTAAAAAATTATATATGTTACAGACAATGAATACAATACAGATTGAAGAACTAAGAGAAATGTTATTATACATATATGAAAATAACATTTTTATGTTTAATAACAAGGTATACAAACAAAATTATGGTGGACCTATGGGGTCACCATTGTCAACTTTATTTGCAGAAATTATAATGAGTGACATAGAGATTAAAATAATACGTAAACTAGAAGATCCACCACTGTTATACTGCAGGTATGTTGATGACATTTTTCTGTTGTCGAGGCTAAAAAATGATGAACTTGAAGACTTAACAAAAAAGGTATAGTGATATTTATCCATCGATTGAATTGACAGTAGAACAAGAACATAACAATACATTGGCATTTTTGGATATTATGATAATCAAAACAAAAGATAATATGCAATACAGAGTGCATAGAAAATCATCATATATTCCTGTGTTAATACCATTTCAGTCATCGCACTCATTAACACATAAAAGAAATAGTGTTAAAACACTAATTAAAAGAAGTTTAACACACTCATCAATGGAACAATATAAAAAAGAAGAAATTGAATATATTGAAAAAATTGCACATGATTTTGGTTACCCAAACAAGTATTAAAGAAATGGATTTATGAAGTAACTCAGGCTAATAATAAAGGCAAGACTGATAAAAAAAACTATTAAAATATGTTGGTGCAATCCCATATGTTGAAGGTGTGTCAGCTGAAATAATAATATGTGGCAGATATGACATACAAGTAGGAAATCAGGTACAGACTATAAAAAATTTAGTAATAAAAAATGAAAAAATCAGCCAATTGGATAGAGCAGGAGTTTATGAAATTCCTATAAACCAACAACCACCTGTGTCATATATAGGCACCACCAAGAACAAATTAAAATACAGATTGAACCAGCATATAAGTAATTGGAATAAAAAAGAAGCTAAGACCGCATTAACCCAATACTGTCTGGAAAATCATCATTATCCAAGGTTTGAAGATATTAAAATTATTAAGAGCTGTAAAAACGAAAGGCAGTTGCGAATTGCAGAATCAATATTAATTGAAAAAAACAGATCAAGATTATGCAACATTAATGAGCCTAGCAACTTAAATGAACAGTGGAATGCTTTAATAAAAATAGAGCAACAGCTAAGAGAGAAAAAAGAAAAAAGAGCAACAATGACAATAGATGGCGCCAGAGACGCAGAGATGCAGAGATTGCGACTGAGACCCGAGCCTCAATAAATCAGCTCACTTGAGCTGTGGTAGGCGGGTGAGACACATCTGCCTCCTGAGGATGACAGTGCCTGTTGAAAGCGCTAGAGGGTTGTGTATGACGGGCTGAATGAGGTTGGCACATGCAATAGGGTTAACACGGAGTTTGAAACGGATTGAGCACTTTTTAAATCACAGTTGACAAATGGTTTAACTGCCTTAGGAATGTAGATAGTGTAAATATGTACAAGATAGTGTAAATATGTACATAGTGTTTATAACAGAATGTATGAATGAGTGGTATGGTGTGTGTATGTGTGAGGTTTTTATCGTGATGATGAGCTATGGTTACATTTCATATGGCAGAAGGAAACCTGCGTGTGTTGTCCAGTAATAAAAAAAAAAAAAAAAAAAAAAAAAGATAGTACGATGTTTCATCCCCGGAAGAAGGATAGTAATAAGCAAGGAGTCAGTTCAACCTCAGAAAGCCAACAACAATATAATTGATGTGCTTGAAGTGTTACAAGATAAAAAAAATGACCAAGATCTTCCGGGTAAGTGAATGGTTGTTTTTATAGTATATCATTAATGAATTGCACGTAAATATACGCACTTTGCTGGTGATTGATACCTAAAAAGGGCAAATATTATGATCTTCTTTACTTGTTCTC
This sequence comes from Macrothele yani, assembly GCA_039090855.1. Taxonomy (NCBI): domain Eukaryota; kingdom Metazoa; phylum Arthropoda; class Arachnida; order Araneae; family Macrothelidae; genus Macrothele; species Macrothele yani. The sequence continues at coordinate 51,680,756 of CM077004.1, forward strand.
ATCTCCCTTCACTTTTGCATCAGCATTTTTGTTTTTCCTGAAATTTTCTTCATATGCAATTTGTTCTTAGTACCGCATATTTTTGTTGCTGCTTCCATAAAAGCCTTTGTGAGTTCTCTGTTAACTTCAGAAATATCCACTTCTTCCGATGTTAGGCCTTCTAAAGCAGAGACTCTGTTCTTCAGTTCCAACTTGAAGGCATTATGGTGTTTTTTAAGGTTGGTCATGTCAATACATTTTGTTTGTCATATGAGCTTGCTATGTTTAAGTTTAATGTTGAGGTGCATCTTACATCTTACCATTATTTGGTCACTACCTGAACTGAACTTGTTTAGCAAACTGCAGTTTTCGATGACAAATTTCTTGTTACACAAAATAAAATCAATTTCACTTGTTGTCCTATTCGGATATCTCTATGCCCATTTCCTGTGTGGCTTTTTTTTGAAAAAGGAGTTCATGATAAAAAAAAAATCTGCTTCTGAAAACTCTGCAAGAGTATTTCCACATTGATTTCTGTTTCAATAACCGAATTTACCAACTGAAGTTTCATTCTGTTGCTGTTGCCCTATTTTTGCATTGAAATCACACATTCAATGTTACCCAAAGAAATATTTGAGTTATATAAACATGCTTAGATTATAAAATTTGTCGAAATATGAGTCATTCGTGTAATGACCTTTCATTACCTTTAAACTTTTTGCATGTTATCTTTCTAGTAAGCTCCATTTGACAAATCATGAAAGGACCACCGATTTCCTGATAACACTTTCTTTGACTATTGCAAGGCTTAAAAAAATATATATATAGTTAAAATATTATTAAATTATTGCAATTTCCTTTATCTAGAAATTCATATTTCTTACATACCTTTCATATGGGAACCAAGTAGTCAAGTAGTCATGCTCTCTTCTTTTGCGTGATATATATTGTAAGTTTTACACGTAAGGTTCGTATTTTTGAAGATATCTTGAAGAGAAGTATCCTTGTGTCCAATAAAAAAGTCGTATTTGCAAAGAGGTTAAAAACAACGAAAATATGTACATGACTAGTAATGGGATGCCAGGAAAAACATAGAAACAATGTCTTGGAAAATCAAGTAAACTAATACTTCTTTAAAGAACTAGTCTTAATGAATGAAACAAACCAGAAAAATGAGCTGTCCACTCCACAAATGTGTCCATTTGCCACTAATGAAGGAAATGCTGACCTTCGAAAATATCCTATGCATTTCGGTAATGTATGCGTTACCATTCTCAGGGATAAAAATGGCGATTGTGTTCCCTTGTGGTCATGTAGGATCTGCCACATACATCGAACTGGTAATGTCTTAGCTGTCGAAAAATACGATTAATTCTCTCGAGGTGTTGCCACTTCCCGGACTTCTGCGTGTAAAATTTCTTGAGTCGATGTTATTCTATCTACTGTCGTATTCGGTACCATTGCTGCCAAACTTCTCCTTCTGTTTGTCTTAGTTTTTTGCTCATCTTGGATTAGTATTTTCCAGGGTATCGGTAGGTTTATTCCAGAATTTATGTTGCAGTTGTTATTTTTTTTTTTTTTTTCGTAACAATGGCTTCAGCAAAACGAATCATTTTTTCAGTGGGTTGTTGGCAAGCTATACTTATTTCTACAAAAATGGTTGTACTTTTATTTTTTAAGAATATTGTATTAGTGCTGTCTTTTTTTCCCCATTATCCCAGTTAGTTATAAGTTGATTGAAGCACTTTTTTAAAGCATTACTGGTACTTCCTATGTACAATAATTTTTTTTTTATTATTATTATTGCTATTTCTGTCATTGATGGGGATGTTATTTACTCCTGCTTTTTCTAGTAAATTTATTTTATCTCAATTTTTCAAAATTATGGTTTTATGATCTGTTATTGTTATTCCAATGTCTTGGTTATGTTTTTGACATTCTTTTTTAACTAGTTTTGTTAACTGGTTAATATATGGTAGTTTTCCACAAAACTTTGTCTTGATATTTTTCTTCTGTCTTGGATGTTTATATTGGTATATTAATTTCTTAATTAATTTAGGGCTATATCCAAATTGTTTAGTTGTTTCTATGATCCATTTTATCTCAGATTATCTGAAAAACATTTTACTAGAATGAGTAAATGCCCTTTGAAGTAGTGTTTGGATTGATGATATTTTATAGTTCCATGGGTGGTTAGAATCTGCTGAAATGAAAATCGAAACATAGATAGGTTTTCTATATGCATAATATTGTAGATGTTGATTGTTATTTTCTATTGTGATGTCCAAAAAATGAAGTTTATTTTCAGATTCTAGTTCCATTGTGAAGTTTACGGTGGGATATGTTTCCCCTAATTTTTCTTTCAGATTTTTAAGTTCTTGAACATTAGATTTCCAGAAAACAATTGTGTCGTCCACATATCTTCCATATAACAAAATATTCTCTTTGAATTTGTCTATTATATTTTCTTCAAGGTTTTGTAATATCACTTCTGCTAACAGGGAAGATAACGGTGAACCCATCGGTGCACCAACTTTTGTTTATAAATAATATCATATTGAAAATAGTTATTATTGTAGATATATTTCAATAATTCTGTTATTTCATAAATTCCCATTTTTTGAAATATGTTTTCTCCATATAACCTTTCTGATATGAGGTCTATTGCTTCAATGACCGGGGTATTAGGAAATATCTAATTAAAAAAGTTAAAAAAGAATGTCATAACAAAACTAGTTAAAAAAGAATGTCAAAAACATCAACAACAGAAATTGCAATATTAAAAATAAAAACTAATTGTACATAGGAAGTACCAAAAATGCTTTAAAAAAATGGCTCAATCAACATATAACTAACTGAAATAATGAGGGAGAAAAGACAGCACTAATACAATATTGCTTAAAAAATAAAAGTACACTCATTTTTGAAGAAATAAGTATAGTTTGCCAACAACCCACTGAAAAAATTATTCGTTTTGCTGAAGCTATTGTTACAAAAAAACAAAAACAACAACAACAACTGCAACATGAATTCTGGAATAGACCTACCGATACCCTGGAAAATACTAATCCAAGATGAGCAAAAAACTAAAACAAACAGAAGGAAAAGGTTGGAAGCAACGGTACCGAATATGACAGTAGATAGAATAACATCGACTCAAGAAATTTTACACGCAGAAGTCTGGGAAGTGGCAACACTTCGAGAGAATGACATCATATTTTTCGACAGCTAAGACATTACCAGTTCAATGTATGTGGCAGATCCTACATGACCACAAGGGAACACAGTCGCCATTTTTCTCCCTGAGAATGGTAACGCATACATTGCCGAAATGCATAGGATGTTTTCGAAGGTCAGCATTTCCTTCATTAGTGGCAAATGGACACATTTGTGGAGTGGATAGCTCTCACTCCATAAATGGTAATTCCTGGCATCCCATTACTAGTCATGTACATATTTCCGTTGGTTTTAACCTCTTTGCAAATACGGCTTTTTATTGGACACAAGGATACTCTCTTCAAGATTTCCTAAAAAATACAAACCTTACATGTAAAACTTACGATATATATCACGCAAAAGAAGACAGCATGACTACTTGACTACTTGGTTCCCATATGAAAGGTATATAAGAAATATGAATTTCTAGATAAACGAAATTAATAATATTTTAACTATATATATATATATTTTTAAGCCTTGCAATAGTCAAATAAAGTGTTATCAGGAAATAGGTGGTTGTTCCACGATTTGTCAAATGGAGCTTACTAGGAAGATAACATGCAAAAAGTTTAAAGGTAACGAAAAGTCATTACACAAATGACTCGTATTTCGACAAATTTTGAAATCACCCATAACGATCTTCAAGTGCTTCTTGCTTTTGTAATTTAGATGCTGATTTCCTTGTAAAATTCTTCAATTTCTTATTCAGGATGACTTGTGGTGGGTGCATAAGCTTGAACAATCTGAGCCTAGTATCTTTTTTGAGTGAGAGTTGGATAACAAGTCGCGCTGCTCTGTCTGAGGAATTTTTAACTTCCAGAATATTGTCCTTCAGTCTTTTGTTTATTATAAATCCAACACCACTAGTTCAGCCAGTATCTGTCCCATGATAGTAGAAGAGATGTCCACTTTTCAGTTCAATGAGATCTTTTCTTCTTACCTTGCTTAGCCCCACAATGTCCAAGTTGATCTTTTGGAGTTCCTCCTCCAATTCAAGGAGCTTTGAATCAGAAGATAGGGATCATCCATTGAATGTAGCACAGCTCAGCATCAGATGGCAGCCTAGTCCAGTCCTCTGGTGATTCTTAGAACCCTCTGCCTTCATGTCGCACTGGCGGCTGCCTTGGCTAGGTACATTCCAGCTGCAGGAGACTGAGGGCCAAGTTTGAAATTGTGGAAGCATGGGGGGTTGGGGGTTGGCCATAACTCACCATGCTGCCCAAGCGTGTTGGTTAGTGTGAGATAGCATTTCCTCTAATCCCGATGGTGTAGTTATACCACTATTTGTCAGTTGTCAGAGCCCATTAACTTTAGTACATACATACATATCACTAAGCTGTTCTCTGAGATTCAGAGGTTAGCTCCAAAAAGAAATACTAACTACCAGATATTTTTACTTACTGTTATCATATCAAACTTCTCCATTTAGTGGGAACAGAATTCACTACAAGAAGGCGGGGTTGATATTTGTCAGAGAAAGGGCTAGGATATGATGCGCATCACTTGACGTTTCCTTCCTATAAACATAGAAAACGAGCAAAAACACACAGTCACATATGGTAAAAGGTTCGTTTAGCAGTAGCTTTCGGTTGTCCTACGACCTTGATCACCCGCGATCGACTGGATGGGCTGGTTGCCAGAACTACAATTTGAAGTTGGGGTGTTGGAAATGTTGCCAGAGTTTAGAAGAGAGATCCAAATAAATGGGATTTGGTGAGGGGTCTCTGAATTGCAGTTTTTGGTGAACAAAATTTCAATGCTTTCTTGGAAACACAGAGATGCTTTGTTGATGAATGGGGCAACTATTTTAGTTTCTTTCCAAATGGGAACTGCAGAGGTGTCTTCAAGGGTTAGTGCAGATAAAGCTGTCTTTGGAAGACCACTCAAAACATCTTTTTTGTGTTCACCAAGTCTTGTATTGATGCTTCGGTATGTGCTTCCAATATACACTGAGAGACCAGAGGAAGTTGAAATGGGAATAGCATAAACTCCAGGGGTGTCCAGGGGTGACACAGGATCCCTGTCTTTAAGCAGGCACATTATTGCAGAAGGGTTTGGTTTCACTGTGAGAGTGTAGCCCATAGTTTTGAAAAGTTTACAAATCTTATAAGAGAAGGATCCATGGAAAGGGATGGAACCAATGAATGGTGGTTTTTCCATTAGTATTGGTGAGAGAGGAGACAGATTTTTCAAATGGGAATTTTGGAGGAATTTTTCAATTGTAGAAGGTGGGAACTGATGGGCTTCAGCAATTTTCTTTATGCTGTCAATTTCTTCATTGAAGGAAGATTCAAGTGTTGCAGATAATCCTGGCACGATTAACATAAGTTTTTAAGGTGGCAAATTTGTGAGCAGTTGGGGTGTGGGATGAAAATGGGATTATGTTTGCTATTGCAGAGGGTTTTCTGTAGACAGATCTGTTGAGATGATTCCTTTGCCTTGTCAGATGGACATCCAAGAAGTCAATGCCTTGCAGTGATTCTTCATTGATGGTGAATTTTATTGATGGGAACTTCAGTGAAATATTTTCAAGAAGAGATTCAAAGTCAGTTCTTTTGTGTGGCCAAATTACAAAAATATCATCAACACATCAAAGCAAAATGGAAGGTTGTAGATTGTGTTCCATGACTATGCTTTTTTTCCGATATGTGGCATGAAAACTTCAGCCAGAATTAGAGAGAGAGGTGAACCCATTATAAGTCCTTCTTGCTGACAGTAGTATTTGTTGTTGAACTTGAAACAATTAAGATCTCTCAGAGTTTGAAGGCAGTCATACAGGTCTTTTGTTAGTGGGCCAGAGAGTGATTGGTTTTCTTTGAGCAATAGTACTAACAGCATATGAGAGTGGAAAAGAGGGACTGAAAGGAAGAGAGAGACTACATCCAGAGTGAACATTTTGCAGAGGGTTCAATGCTAGGAGGGAGTTTTCCAATGAACTCTTAGTGGAGTAAATTGAAAAAGGATGGCCGGAGGTGAGGTGTTTACAATTTTCCACAATCCTCTTTTCAAGATTACAGGTGAGAGAGAAAGTATATTCCACAAGTAGTCGAAGAGGGAGAAACCAGTTTTATGAAGTTTAATCTGGAAGAAACCCCGTTTCCATCCATCCATGCATCCGTCCGTCCGTCCATCCATCCATCCATCCACCCATCCATCCATCCATGCATCCGTCCGTCCATCCATCCATCCATCCGTCCGTCCATCCATCCATCCATCCATGCATCTGTCCATCCATCCTTCCATCCACACAAACAACTCATGACGATGATGGACAAAACACGCAACAAGAAATAACAAATAAAGGTAAGTAGATCACGCCAGTTACGTTAAGAGATTAGAACTTTTACAAAAAAGTTTGTAAGTTGGGAGCTTTCAACCTCGTCTTAGGTCTTCATCATGCCAATGGAGGGCAAAGATTGTTTCCACATTCTATGTTTGATATTTTGTTGTTATTTTTGCTGCCAGATTTTAGAATCGATCTCCAGATTATCAGGAGGTAGAGTGGAGATTCTGAATTGCAAGTCTTTAGACTGAAAAGAATTTCCAGGCTTTCACGGTAACGGAGGGCAAATCGATTGTCAAAAGAAGCAATATGATTTGCTTCATTCCAGCAGGGAATTACAGAAGTGTCTTCCATTGTCAAAACAGACAAGGCAATATTTGGATTGCCTTTCAAGACATCTTTCCTATGTTCCAAAATTCTATGGTTAATGCTTCTGTACGTGTTTCTAATGTAACGGCTATCACCTGTGGAAGAAGAGAGGAATGCAATAAACTCCTGGGAGGTCAAGATTTTCAACTTTATCCCTATCACTTTGTAATAGCTTCATGACATTTGGGATATATTTAATGGCAAGATGGTAACCAAAACTTCTGAATAGATTTTGTAACTTATAAGCAGAGGAAGGATGGTAAGGAGGTGTGTCTCAGTTGCTTGGAACTTCACTGTCCTGGGTGGTATAATGGTTAGCATACTCGACCGGTAATCTGGAGATGCGGGGTTCGATTCCCACTCCAGGACGATGATATTTTCAAATTTTCTGAGAAGTGTTACATAGATGACCAGTAACTGGTACAAGCAAATTCAGTTTGCTTTGTTTGAATATTCTGCCGATTTTCCATGTATTACGAAGAATATTTCTTCCTTCATTGGTCAACAGTGCTTCAGACGCTGATCATGAACAACAAAATCTATAACACTCTTTTGACCAAGAGTACGATTTTTCCAAGTATATGCGTGGATATACTTGTGGTTGAAAAACGTATTAGATGCACACAAACCATTCTCAATGCAGAGTTCAATTAATCTTTCACCATTATCATTTACACAAGGATCATTAAACTTACCCAGGACATTATCAAAAATTCCATTCTGCACACCTACTCTAGCATTGAAATCCCCTGCATTGAAATCATAAATTTCTCTTGAGCACCAAACTATCTCAAAACAGCTTTTAGCTCATTCCAGAAACCTTCCTTTCTATCAGAAGGTTCCGAGTCACAAGGAGCATACACTACAACAATTATTATTCTCTGAAACTTCTTTCATTTATGCAGCTGTAATGAATCAAGTTGTTCTTCATCTGTTCACTTAAAATCACACCTACACCAGCCTGTCCTCTCACATTATCCAATACTCCAGACCACACACTCACCATTCCATTCACTTTTTCCATCCCAATTTCCTTCTTTTTGGTTTCACTTACACACAGCACATTCAATCTATACTTATTCATCTCTTCAATCACCTCATTCATAATTAATTCATATTCTCGACGTGGATCAGGAACACCAAACAGAAGTCATCGATCTTTCCACGTTAATAAATTAGTCACGAAAAAAATTATCATCGGCCACCACCAGGAATCAAACCCAGGGTCTTCCAGTTATGCGCCGGACATGCTACCACTGCACCACAGCAACCACAAATTCTCCAGACTCACAAGTGATTAACTGCCAAACCACATGGCAGGTTGCTTCATGGAGCCCTGCACAGTGCTGGGGATTCACCAAAGATGAAAAGCAGCAACTGAACAAATAACTAGGAGGCAATTGAATAATTAATTGATACTCTCGACGTGGATCAGGAACACCAAACAGAAGTCATCGCTCTTTTTTCACAGGAATCTGGAAATATTCACATGAATTTGATGGCAAAAAAATTGGCAAAGATGTGAAGAAAAACATCCAAACCCCAATACTAATGCTGTAACTTTGAAATGCCAGGGAGACATATAGAATTCTCAGAAGCTAATCAATTATTTATCATATCTCATCTTAATAATTACAGATTCAGTTTCAATATTAAAAAAGAAAAGCAACTGAATCTACTTTATATTTAAACAATCAGTTTTTATATACTTGAGCTAAATTAAGATTTGACTCACAAGTTCTTCAGTAGAAGGATCATGGCCCTGATGCTGGTCTTTCACCATTTCTTGATGTTTCTTTCCACGTAAATGGCTTAACAGGTAAACTTCTGATCCAATCTACGTACAGAAGGAAAACCAAATGTATATCTGAAATACACCGATTCTTTACAAGCACTATATGAATACATTCGTGAAAATTCCTGATTTATAAACATGTGTGAGCGCAAGAATACTGAAATATACAGAACTGAAAAAAATCAGCTAAAACAGAGTTGAATATATTACCTACAGAAATTTCATTTTACTTATAAAATTTCCAGCCACCCAGCTGCCTTGAGTGAAATTTTAACAATAATTTACCAAATATATATACAAAGTTGTAATGATGATAACTACAGGAACAGGAGAGATTCTTGATATCCGATTCATAAAAAAAAAAAAAAAAAAATACTAACAGCTGCCAACTTTTCAAAATAAAAAAACTGAGACACTGATGTGCAAACAAACAATTACAGTTGAATTAAAATTTGGCACCATCCAAGGTGAGAAAAAATATGTCTATTAGAACAATGAAAGTTAGGCAAATAAAAAGTATCTCCATCATCAGTTGTATTATTTACAAAAATCTGAGAGATATCAAGTAGCATGATCTCTCTCACTTTTTCTGACCCCTTTCCCAAACATAAGGTTCATATATAAAAAAAAAAAAAATGTTGTGGACAATAGCATTAGAAAAGAGTAAATCTTGAAGAAACATTGGTACAAATGTGAAGCCTGGAAATGAGATATACTTTCAGTGTAAGAAGAGGACTGCTGCAATCATAGCTGAAGAAGCAGCACAGATCAGATTCCAGATTATGATCCATCAGATCAAATACAATATAGACAGCAGGTTTCTGTTGATCAAACTGAGCTCAGACTTTTAGTAAAAACATTTGATGACTTTACAGACACATTGTGTTCTAAAATGAAGGAATTACTTTCACACCCTTACATAGCAAAAGCAGAATCGATATTTTTCAAAAAATGTAAAGTCAACCTTATACTTTAAAAGGCTATAACTGTTACAGATTTCAGTGAGAATTTCTCTTTTACTATACAAAATGAAGTTCAAAATGACCACTGGACAAATGCAGCATGCACTCTACACCTTTGTATAATATATTTTCATGTTAGTAGTATTTCTATTACATCATCTCATTGTTTCTTGCCAGATGACCTTGGCCATGATGTAGCATTTTTACATGAAGTACAGTACAAATTAATCAATTACACTGCAGTCAACTTCCCACTCATGAAACAACTGCAGTAACTTACAAGATAGCTGCGCTGGCCAGTACAAGAACTGGAAGTCTTTTCTGAACCTCTGTAATCATTTTAGTGACTTCGGGATACATACTCAATGGTCATTTTTGCAACACACCATGGCAAGTTACCTTGTAATTGTATTGGGGAAACTGTAAAGCTGCTGGTATGAAAAGCCAGCCTACAATGCACATTTACTGATCAGTGTCTCAATAAAAAAAAATGTAGAATTTCTGCAAAGACAACATTGAAAATATCAAATTCCATACAACTGAAAAATCTGATTCAGTGCAAGTTTGTACTTGCTTTTCTGATAGGTTTGCCAGTGCACGAAATTTTCCTGGTTATGTTCAACTTTCACGTGACACTATGTACCCAAGTCCTCAGATAAAGTTGCAGCAAAGTGCACAGCCCTTGATGAAAAATGTCAGAGCCGTCCCGGTGGCGCAGTGGTCTAAGCGATGGCCTCTGATCATTCGTCCGAACGGGGTCTGGGTTCGAATCCCGGTGAGGCATGGATGTTGTGTTTGTCTTACGGCACTGGCTCTCTCCCTTCCCTCGAACCAGTGACCCTAAATTAGGGACGGGTGACTGCTTATAGCCCATTGAGTTGCTCACGGTGGTCGTTAAACCTCCAATCAAAAAAAAAAAAAAAAAGAAAGAAAATGTCAGATGGAAAAAAAAGAAAATATTGGATATTGGACATCTTTGAGTTGTACCTGAGCACTCTTGTATTTGTACCCCACAAAGCAGCTCAAGACTATTTTTTTTTTCCCTTGACATGTGAAATCACACATCAAGGATAATTTACTACCACATTTCAACATACATGTACATCATCTGACAATGATTTTAATTAACAATACATGATTTCCAAAACCTACACATACTGGCCACTGAATTAGAAACTTTAACTCAATATCAGGTTAGACCTTCTTTATCTCAAATTACAGCAGATATGTGGTTTGGCATAGATACTACACTATGTGGACAAAAGTGATTGGACAATCCCACACAAGCGGAATGGTGTGCTCCCGCAGTAGACATGCGGCCGATCAGGTATAAAAACGGCAACAGGAGTATGCTCAGATCAATCGCTGATAAAATGGCTAGCAGGAGAGAGCTTTCAGAGCTTGAAAAGAGCTTTTGTAATAGGCTGCTAAATTGGAGGTATGAAGCATAAGAAACATTGCTGATGTCAGACAGGTCACTAAATCGACTGTGGCCTTTGTCATCAACAAGTGGAAAAAGATGGGATGATTGCAGGTATTCACATCGTCCTGGAAGACCCACGAAACTGCAACCCAGGGACCAGAGGGTGCTACAGAGATCCAGAAAACCAGGTCCTGACCAATGCATGCCATAGCACAAGTTTCAGATGGGCACAGATGTTAAGCAGAGTTCGCCAAAATGCGTAATTACGCGTCTAGGACGCATCGAAAAGTGTGTTTACGCATTGAAATTTTGCCAACGCATAAAAATATGAATCGAGAATTTTAAGCTGAAAATCTTTCATTTTCAACTTTTTATTCGAATTTTGTAATTCAAACATGTGATCAGCGATATCCTTTGTTATCTCAGGCCAGTTCTCACGTTGCAGACGATCCATACCTGGCCGTGGTTTGCTTGGCACGACCGGAGCTATGGCGGCGTGGTCCGCCAGCCAGTCAGGGCGTGACGTCAGGGAGACATCATTCCTTACCTTGACGTCATCGGCTCATCGGGAGCGCAATCGCATCGCAAAATTCCTGTCACTGCTGCTACAGCTCGTGCTCGATCAGATGAGTGAAGTACGCTTTCGCAATCGCAATTCCGGAGTGCCTTGTGGTTGTGATTTGTACTTCGTCATGACGGTGGTATGGGGTTGTAATTTGTAGAGATTGAAACAGTTTTATCAGACACTGTAGTATCAAATGATGTGTCGAAACAGCGTACTTTAACATCTTTTTTTTTCTTTTGGCTAGACTCAGTCCAATGGTGTAGAAAAGAAACAAAACGAAGAGGAAGGAAACAATGAAATCTGCTAAAAACTAGCGGTGGAAATACGAAAGCAGCCAACAAACATGGACACTTCATTAGAAAATAAAGAATGCATTGTGTTACATCGACGTCAAAGCTGAAAATTCATTCTTGACCTTTACCAAAATGGTACAAAGAATTTCCAGGGATTACTTTCCAAGCGCTTGTAGTGTTTACGTTATTTATGTATTATATATATATTTTTTTTAAACTAAAAGAAGAAGCAAAACATCCAAATGCATTCAGTAGTAGTGAAATATTTATTAACATGAAAAAAAAAACAGTTTTTTTTTTATAATTTCCCGGTGTTTTCGCAACTTTTTTTTTATTTCACTCGTTAATTTTTCTAAAATACTCCTCACTTTTAAAAATTACTTCCTAAATTTTTTCAAAGGAGTAAAAATACTCCTTCAAATTATTTTTTCGGCGAACTCTGATGTTAAGGTCTCGGCCAAGACACTTCGAAGAGAGGCCCATGCACTCAGGTATCATGGCTGAGCAGTCACCCATAAACCTGTCATCACAAAGACCAGTAAAGCCATGAAGCAACGATGGTGTCAACAGCACGAAAACTGGACACTGGAGCAATGGCAGCAGGTGTTATGAACCAACGAATCCCGCTTCACATTATTCTGATCAGATGGTTGTGTCTGGGTTTGGCAGTTACCCACAGAACATCTGCTACTGGAGTGTACAGTGCCGACTGTGAAGGGTGGAGGTGGTGGAGTTATGGTATGGGGCTGTTTCAGCCTGTACAGTGTGGTTCCACAGGATGTTATTCATGGCAACATGAACTCTGCTGAATAGAGATATGCTAGATAAATCAATGCTCCCAACATCGTGGCAGTTGTATGGACATGATGATTGTTTCTTTCAGAACAACAATGCCACTTGTCATGTTTCCAGGGCTACAATGGAATAGCATGAGGAAATTCAGGTCTCACGGCTGTACTGGCCCACTCAATCCCACTGAAACCCTATGGGATGAACTTGAACCACAGGTGAGGCTTGAACCAACATGACCTTCTTCACTGACAAATTTGGTCAATTTACCCAATGCAGAATGGAGGGAAATCCCCCTCTCTGTACTCTATGGACAGTTTACCTCGACAGGTGATGTAATATCTGCAAAAGGAGGACGTACCCAATACTTATATAAATACAATACTGTTTTTCTATTTACTTACAGTGTCCAAAAACTTTTGTCCACATAGTGTACAAGGCATTGGAGTGCATCTATGTCTACAGCATACCATGCATTCACCAGAGTCCTTTAACTGGCTCAGATTTGATGGAAGACTACTTTGCTCTCAGATCTGTTTTACCAATGTCTCATACATTCTAAACGGGGTTCAGATCTGGGCTTTGTGGTAACCACAGGGAAGACTGTTTAAGTCACCATCATGCTCGCTGAACCACTATTGATCACATCTTGCACAATGGACAGTAACATTGTCATCCACAAAACAGCCATCACCTGCTGGATAAAATGTCAATATTGCAGGAAGGACTTGATCTGCCAATATGTTCGGGTAATCCAGGGAGGACACCCTACTTTCTGGCAATATCAGGGGACCCGTTCCGTACCAACAGAGTGTACCCCAAACCACGACATCACCACCATATTCTTGAGTTGTGTTTACATGACATTATAATTATTCTTGATGTCGACATATCTCACATAAGCTGCGCTAAAATTACAACAAGGGGTGGGACGTTTCGGTAACGACTTCTACCTTCATCAGCCATGGAATGACGCACGTGGTATTAGTATCAGTTGTTGACAGATTTCAAAATAGCTCCAAATGATAGGTATGTTAAAAGGCACATCTGTATTACAGGTGTTAGGAGTAAGGAAGATATCAATGCTTTCACGGTACCCTGAGGGTTTTCCGATCGCTGAACGGAGCGATGCATTTAACATTTTGCCAATCGGGAATTGTGGACGTATTGCTGATGGTTAAATTGAAAGGCATGTGGAAGGGTTGCCTTTCTTAACATCAGCGATATGTTCCACCAATCGCTGGTTGATGCTTCGGTAAGTACTACCAATATAGTGGGTAAGGGCTGTGGAAGTGGTGACAGCGATAAAGTAGACCCCTTGTAACTCTAGGGATTTATTGGGATCTCTGTCATTAGGGATAAGGTTAAGAAGATGTGGAGGTGGTTTAAAAACAATCCTGTAGCTAACAGACTTGAAAATGGAGCCAACTTTGTGAGTCAAGGCCAGGCTAAAGGGCAAAGTACCCACATACTGATGAGTGTTGGAAAGTTCAGGCAGTAAACTGGTAGATCTATTGTGATTCCAATTTCTTAATTAGCCTATATACTGAGAGGCATGGAAAGCCATGCAATTTGCCAATGTTGATGATGTTCTGATATTCGTTTTGATGAGCAGAAGGGCTGTTGTAAATGAGGTTAGCTCTGTGGATGTATGTTTAAAGCAGCCAATTTGTATTTACCAAAGGTGCAGGCATGGTAAGGGATGATATTATTGGTGGCAGAAGGTTTCCTGTAAACAGAGAGACCAAGTGAGAAGTCTGGGTTGATGCTGATATCCAGAAAACTAACATTGTTGTCCACCTGTTCTTGAGACGAGAATCTTATATGAGGAAATTTGGAAGTTAGAGAGGACATAAGTTCAAACAGAGAGCGTTTCTGGTATGACCAAAGGATGAAGATGTCATCAACATACTGTAACGAAATGGAGGGGTTTAAGGGGGATGGGGCAACGATTAATTTTTCAATATTCTGCAAATATATTTCAGCAAGTAAGGGGAAAAAGGAGAGCCCATTGGTACGCCTTGTTTTTGTTGGTAGTAGATACCATCGTATACAAAACAAGATTACTTATCCAATGAATCAAAACAGTCGTAAAAATATTTGATGAGTTCCCCAGGAAGTTCTTGGTGCTCCATTAGTTTTTTGACCGTGAGCATGTTGGCATCAAAGAAAGGAACAGAAGGATATAATGAATCCACATCAAAAGTGTACAGGAAATCTTGAGAATTGATGGATGAAGGGAATTTCTGGATGAAGTCCTTGGTCGACACAACAGAATAAGGATGATTTTTTGTTAGAGCATTGCAACATTTTGACCAACTGCCTTTCAAGATTGACTGCCGGAGAAAAGGTATTTTCAATTAAGGGCCTAATAGGATGTCCAACTTTATGTAGCTTGATCTGTAAAATCAACCTGGGAGTATGGTAATAAGCTGGGGGGAGGGGGGGGGGAGATGTCTCCTACGAAAGATTTTAGAGAAGATTTTTTGGAAAGCTTAGTAACAGCTTTACATAGTTTTTCAGTGTTGTCTGCATTGAGTCTTATGCAATTGGTTTTTCCCAGGAACTAAGCTACTTTGTTGTCCAAAGAATTCTTATGGATGAAAACAGGACATCTGGCCTTGTCAGATTTACAAACAGCAAGATTATTTATTGCATTGGGTGAAATTTCTAAATTTCCTCAAAAAGGCAGAAGAGTATTTGAGCCTTGGGGTTTAATCCTCGGAAATTGTGATAGCTGTTTTTGCACGAAGGATCGGTTGATGTGCAGGATCAGTGTTTTGGATAGCCGCTTCGAGTAGTGAAATGGTATGTGGTAGGCTAGGATTAGCAGAAGGAGAAAATTTGGGTCCATTTGCAAGCAGTTTATCAATTTCAGCAGGAATAGGAACAGAAGACAAGTTCACATACCTTGGAGAGTGGGTATCAGCAACCTTCGACTTTTCATGGAAGATGCACGAAAGTTCTGGACCGTACCACCACCAGCCTCCTCTCTGCAGCTTTGTGGGAGCCAAACTACGAGTGTTCTTTTGTGTGGGGCTAGGTGTTGAAACTTGTTTTCAAGTTTTGTGGTTTCACAATTGTCTGTCCTGGATATAGTTTCATGATTTCGAATCATAAAATTGTCCAGTAATGCTGGATGGGAGGCAAAAGAAAGAAAGTGGTACTTGGCATAGCACTTGAATTCCAAAGTCGCGATGGAAGCACGGAGATCGCGGATAGCTGCAGAGAGGAGGCTGGTGGTGGTATGGTCCAGAACTTTCTTGAATCTTCCATGAAAAGTCGAAGGTTGCTGATACCCACTCTCCAAGGTATGTGAACTTGTCTTCTGTGCCTATTCCTGCTGAAATTGATAAACTGCTTGCAAATGGACCCAAAGTTTCTCCTTCTACTAATCCTAGAATACCACATACCATTTCACTACTGGAAGCGGTGATCCAAAACACTGATCCCGCACATCAACCAATCTTTCATGGAAAAACAGCTATTGCAATTTCTGAGGTTCAAACCCCAAGGCTCAAATACTTTTCTGCCTTTTTGAAGAAATTTAGAAATTTCACCCAATGCAATAATCTTGCTGTTTGTAAAACTGGCAAGACCAGATGTCCTGTTTTCATCCATAAGAATTCTTGGGACAACAAAGCAGCTGAGTTCCTGGAAAACAACCAATTGTCTAGAAACTCGTATAGCTGAGCATAAAGCAGCTATAAAAAATTGCTCCAACAAGACTGGATTAGATAGGCATGTTAGAGAAACTGGGCACAGCATGGATTGGAATTCCCTTAAAGTAATCAGTTTCCAAAGCAATTTCCAAAAAGAAAACTGAAAGAAGGAATAGAGATTGAGAAAAATCAAAATTCCATCATCAATGACTGCAAAGGATTTTCCCTGCCTAACATCTGGCAGGATTTGTTGAAAAATAACCTAAACCGTCAAGGTTAACCGTAACCGTCAAGGTAAACCGTAACCATGATAGTGACAAGCAAAAAGTGACAACAACAAGAGAGCCTGAAGAAGGAGAAGAGTTTTCTCCGAAAATTTGCTATAAATAAAAAAATTTCCTAGTAAATTCCCATAAGTTGCTTTAGATTATTAACTGAAAAACTATGTAAAGCTGTTACTTAGCTTTCCAAAAATCTTCTCTAAAATCTTTCGTAGGAGACATCTCCCCCCCCTCCCCCAGCTTATTACCATACTCCCAGGTTGATTTTACAGATCAAGCTACATAAAGTTGGACATCCTATTAGGCCCTTAATTGAAAATACCTTTTCTTCAGCAGTCAATCATGAAAGGCAATTGGTCAAATGTTGCAATGTTCTAACAAAAAATCATCCTTATTCTGCTATGTCAACCAAGGACATCATCCGGAAACTCCCGTAATCTTTCAATCCTCAATATTTCCTGTACACTTTTGACGTGGATTCATTATTTGCTTCTGTTCCTTTCTTTGATGCCAACATGCTCATGGTCAAAAAACTAATGGAGCACCAAGAACTTCCTGGGGAACTCATCAAAGATTTTTACGACCGTTTTGATTCATTGGATAAATAATCCTGTTTTGTATACAATGGTATCTACTACCAACAAAAACAAGGTGTACCAATGGGCTTCCCTCTTTCCCCCTTACTTGCTGAAATTTATTTTCAGAATATTGAAAAATTAATCGTTGCCCCATCCCCCTTAAAACCCCCATTTGGTTACGGTATGTTGATGACATCTTCATCCTTTGGTCACACCAGAAACGCTCTCTGTTTGAACTTATGTCCTCTCTAACTTCCAAATTTCCTCATATAAGATTCTCGTCTCAAGAACAGGTGGACAACAATATTAGTTTTCTGGATATCAACATCAACCCAGACTTCTCACTTGGTCTCTCTGTTTACAGGAAACCTTCTGCCACCCATAATATCATCCCTTACCATGCCTGCACCTTTGGTAAATACAAATTAGCTGCTTTAAAGGCATACATCCACAGAGCTAACCTTATTTGCAACAGCCCTTCTGCTCTTCGAAATGAATATCAGAACATCATCAACATTGGCAAATTGCATGGCTTCCCCCTCTTAGTACATAGGCTAATTAAGAAATTTGAATCACAGAAAAGATCTACCAGATTACTGCCTGAACTTTTCACCACTCATCAGTTTGTGGGCACTTTGCCCTTTAGCCTGGCCTTGACTCACCAGGGTTCGTACTCTTTTTGGGGGAAAAAATTCAAGGACTTTCCAGGCCTTTTCCAGGCCATATACAAAAAATTCCAGGATGATTATTACGCTTTACAGTATCATGCTCAAATTATTTTTTAAAAGCAATTTCAGTTTTAAGTAATAAAAATGATGAAAGATGCAAATGGATGAGTGTGCTTTTTTACCCATTACATTTCTTTTTAATGTTTTTAATTGGCGAATTACCCAATAATGCTAAATTGAATCATGATGCAATTACCACAAGGCTATTCAGAAAATCCTTTCCCTCAACAGAAAATGATTAATTCAATCAGTCATTTTAGCTGCATCACTATTCTGCACTATCTTCCATGTAATCAGACTATTATTGATAACAACTAAAATTATTATAAAATAAAGTGAGGGCAGATTCAGAATTTAAGAATGGGGAGGGCGCACGTCTAACAGAGGGCTGTTAAAAAAATCTCTGAGATTTATTTCCTCCAAAAAACACGGCGGTAAAACATGGAGGACCCATAAGGGGGAGATGGGGTGCTTGCCTGTCAGAGTACATCACAAACAGCAGTTCTGAAGTACTGCTGTGTGGATCACTGAAAAGTTCGGGCAAATGTAAGACAAAACGTGGAGTTGCAAATCCATAAGTGAAAAAGTGTGATGTCTGAAAACCAGAAACGTGAGACAAAGCAAAGCACTTATCTACTTACTCAACCCCCCCCCCTTTTTTTTTGAAATGGGGCATGTGCCTGTTATGCCCACAGGTGGATTCTAGCTCTGATAAAAAGTGTTTCCATACATGGGAATGATTTTTTTTTCTTTTAACATTCCCAATGACTGCCACTGGTGGCTGCATATTGGGATGTGACTTTTGAAGGCAATGAAAATCTTAATTACTACACAGAATATGTTCCAGACTTGAGGAAAATTCCCCCCAATTGTAGTACAGTTATGTTAAATCAAAAAGCATAAGCCACGGAATCACTATGCACCTCAAGAAATGATTCGGGAGTGGACAATCATAGAAGGGTGAACCAATAGAGTTTAAAACAGAAAGTGTAATTTTAGGAACATGGCAACAAATTTCAAATAAGTTTCATCATAGAAGTCAGAAAGTCCTGGCCCACCACCCAACCCAAAAGAATCTAACCACCTTTATGTCTACCAGTACACTTGCCTCATATTACTTTCCAAAAATTATTTTTCATATCAAACAAGATTGCCTCAATTTACTTTTATTTTTTTAAATCAAAATCACTGCTAAACTAAATTTATGAAGTGCTACCCCAAAATGTGGAACTAGCTAAACTATTTATAAAAACCTTAAACATAAAACAATTTCAGTTTTTTATTGGTATAAATTAGGATATTCTTAAGTATTTTACATAAATGAAAAATGATGAGCATAAGGAATCTCTACCTCCAGTTAAGCTTCAATCATAACCAGAATCAGAATAACCACTTTTGGTTCAACTCCCAAAACATAAGACATCTTAATTATATGAATTAAGTTTTTAAAAGCTTTTTTTAAAAAAATTGAAGTTTGTCAGTTATATAAACCAAAATCTGATCAATGCATTAAGGACAATTGATTGAATTGTTTTGGCCACAAATTCATAGTAAAATGTACAGCAAAAATATGTTTTAGGGGCCCATGAGTATTTACTGTACAAGTATATATAAGGTTTTATATTACTTACCAAAGTTTTAGTCCAATAAGAAGCCCAATTGTGGAAGTTAGTTGCAGAAAGTTATAAGTTTTTGGAACAGAAGAGTTCATTAGTCTATTTACATGAACTTCATATGAAAAACACTAAATAATTATGAAGATATAAGATCAAAACTGTTTTTAAGTTCAACATGCTTCAAAGAAAAAAAAAGTTCATTTCTATTGTAAATTGTACAAATATAAAAATTTTATGTTTTAGTATTAATTCTCTATATGCTTGGAAGATACCACAAATATGGAGTATCAATGGATGGTTATACAGATTTAAGATTGCCGACTTTGGTTTCAAGTTCCATATCCATTTTTTTAAGTACTGCTCTTTTCTCATGAGCAGTTTTTCTAAAGCTATTAGATTTTACAATGTATGTAATGTTATTTGTAGTTTCAGCTTTTAAAGCTAAATCATCAGCAGAGTTAAGTAATTCTAGACTTCTCCTTCAATGGGTTTCCTTTTCTTTTTTATGCTATCAATTTCATCTAAAATAGCTTTCCTTTTTCCACTTATGGCTGCTTTTTCCTTTTCTTTGGACTTATCATCCAAATAATGTATGTATTTTTGCCTTGCAGCTCCAACTGATAACAGAAGGGATTTTGAGATATTTACCTTATCAATACCACCTACATAGGATATATGATCATAAATAATTCTCTGTGCTACAATTGATTCCTCTCTCATGTTTTCTACAATGAGCTCCTTATTGACTGAGAAACCCCTCTCAACAGAAGCTTGCCCATGTGACAACAGTAAAAGAAGTTTCACAACTTTCCACAGTTCACTAAAAGCTTTAGTAGAAGACATGTACTCATACAATGTGTCTACTCTTTGTTGTTTATCTTCTGGATCAAAGTTTATGAATGAAGATTTTACTGCTGCAACACTGGTCACAAATTCCTTAAACTGCCATATTACACCATCACATAATTCTGGTTGTATTCTATGAGCATCAACAAGAAGTGTGAGAATGGATGTTAGATTCTTAATACAAGTCTCACTATTTTTTGACATCAACCAAGGATCTAAACACTTCATGTGGCGAACAAGGGAGTACTTAAGTGGATTTTTTTCCAATAGCTTCACAACTAGCTTTTGCAAAAATATTCGGCATTCCATTCTAAATCCATAAGTTTGCGTTCACTAATGCTCTTAGCACTTAATTCTTTCAATACCTTCTCTGTTTGAAACCCAACATCAATTTCTTTATAGTGACAACACTGAGATGCATCTGTAAGGTCTACTTGTAACAGCTTTAAGGCAGAGTTAGCTTCTGCCATTACGGTTCTTTTAACAAAGCGATTCATCATATTTCTTAGCATCTTTTCAAGATCTGTGGCCATAAAAGGCATCATTGGCTTATCTGACTGATATGCCTTGAGAAATGGTACCAGCTGTTTTGAAACTGAATTGAAGAAATGCAGTTTAGCCAAAACAAAAGGATCTTTAGTGAAAGTTTTGATAGCATCAAATGATACAGTGTGGGGATTCTTGATGCACTTCTTTTCAACTTGGTTAACATAATTTTCAATGTCTGCCCAAATTTCTAATGCTCGCTCGCAGGCAGGAGTATTTTCTAGCCACCTGTGTGGGCAGAATTTTAATGGCATCTTACTGGCTAAAATTATTTTAGAAAAATCTTCCCTCCTTGCAGGTGAATCTTTAAAAAGCCTAAATAATGATGAAAGCAACTTTTGAATTTCCCACCCTGTTGCTGAGGCTCCATGTCGAAAGGCATTGTTTACAATGTGAAGTCCACAGCTCCCTGTGTTTAGGAGTTGGACATTTGAGTCAGCACTAAGTGTTGATTGCAGCATATCAAAAAACTTCCAATTAACATTGGGTCCATCCATTGATAACTGCACAATGTTACACAGTGGGAGGCACGCCATGCATTCAAGAAATTTTTCCATCATTATGTCTGCACTAGCATGACCCAAAAAAACTGATGACAAATATCTGGTTGAAACTGTTCCTTTTTCCCATAAACGAACATGTATATCCATTTGTTTTGACTGACTAAACTTGTTTAAACTTTCGTCAAACAAAATCACAAAATTTTCATTTTCAGTTTTGACTTCCTGAACCAACACTGATTTAAAGTGAGGTGCCAAACCAAAGCAACAAATGTAGGAACATTTTTTTCGCCACAGCTGAAGTTTCCAGCAATTCTGCTGTCAGAAAACATTAGGCGGAATAAAACATCATTACCTGCACAAGACCTGTAAGAGTAATGGGATTTAACCACTTTCAAACACCACAATGCTTCTGCTTTAATGGTTGCATTTTTTTCAAGAGGAATATGCAGAGGATTAGATGTGGATGCAATAAATAGGCTGTACTTGTTTATCACTTGATACACATAGCAATTTATCAACAGTTAGTGGAACATTTTTACAGCTTTCTGTCAACATACTATGTTTTTTTCCTTTCATGTGGCTTCTTAAAGCGGATTCCCCCATATTCGAAACATCTATTATTTTAATGCATAAAATGCATTTTGCAACATGGCAATTGCTTTCATCTTTTTTAATCCATCCAGCATATTTAGGATTTATTAGCCAAAGATCACTAAAAGTACACTTACCCATATTTAATGGGGAGGGGGATGAAAAAAATGGGTAAATCAACTGAAACAGTAAATGAAAACCAAAAAAATATCTAAGATCAGGAACCGCACTGAATTTGAATGACTGTCTGACACAAAGGAAAGCACACAACTAAAAATTGAGAATTTCCCCTGAGTAAGAGGCTACACATGTGACCAATTACTATAGACCAGATTTTAAGTAATTAAAGAAAAAGGGGTCTTACTGCTATGTTCTTTCCTGCTCCCCCAGCTTTGTCCTTTAGGCAGACTGGGTTGCAAATGCTTTGGCATTGATTTAGTCTTCATTCAAAACAAGGAAACAACACTTAGTGAAGTTACTGTTTAATGACCTGTCTGCCAATCAGTAGACAGAGTGTTGTGCTAAAAGACTGTTTGTTACAAAGCATCACCTCTTACAGCTGGGCTCCAAACCAGAGGAAAGGAAATGTTAACAAACACTTAGTGCCTGAGGGAAGCAAAACTTTGTACTGGGTCTCCTCCTCCAAGTCTCAAATCTTTCATACTTACCCAGCTGGAGAGTGGACGTAGGGCTTCAAGCTTGGAGAATGAATACTGCTCTTATATCTATGCCTTTGAATTTAATTTCGACCATTTTCAACAGGGTAGGTTCCTAGGTTGTACCTAACAGCATACTAAAATTTCGCCAAAATCCAACCCCTTTTACGTGAATTATCGTACGGACAAATGGAAAAACCAAAGCATAAACGTTTCTGCAACCTACAGTTCGAAAGGGTTAGTAATTTCTAAAATAAAAACATAACGAACAGCGTGAAAACTAGCTCATACACAGAATATTTTAAACTACAGTATGCGCTCTCAATTATTAGGGATAGGGGGAAGGGAATAGAACTGTCCATAATTAGCATGTTCTCGTTGCGCTAGGCGCTTAAGCACTGCTGAATTCCGTCAGACCCCCAATGGTCAAATGATTGAAATGTGCTGATGTTCATGGAATGAAATGGTTGATCAGCTATGATAACCGCATAAAAGTTCGAAGGGGGAGGAGGGGGGCGATTTTTTTACTTTATGCAACATTCTACATTACTCCAGTATTTATCTTGTCCTCATCAACAATAGCAATGTAACTACCACTTACGATCGCGGATATCGGCCAACTGAAAATCTGCCATACAACTAAGGGATACAACACACAGGTATCCTGTTACAATGTATTGTAATTGGGAAAAAAAAAAAAAAAAAAAAAGGTTTCAGAAATTAAAATCGAAAAAAAAAACTTTCAGAAATTAATATCATCAAGTCATGGTGTTTCAAAAATCGGTATGAGGAAAGAATGCCCACGGAAAAAACGCCCACGGAAAAATTGCCCACGGAAAAAACGCCCACGGAAAAAACGCCCACTTTTCGAAAATAGGAAAAAACGCCCACGGAAAAATCGCCCACAGACAAAATGCTCACGGGAAAAATATGTGATCGACTGATAAGTTTATATGTCTGTTATAAACGGTGTTCGGACAACTGGTCACAGACTGCTGGCCAAAAAAGCGTTAGGGGTCATATAAAAATTGCGGTTTCTTGGCCACCTCACCTACATAACGCGAATATGGGAATGACGGAATGAAAACTTTTAGAAGGGCCTAAACGTTAGTTCTGATATTATTTTCTGCCTGAGTAATACCGCAATATTAATAATTTGATGTGTAAAATATTTTCTGCAAACCTTACAAATACGAGAGGAAAGTTCGGATTGCACTCATGAACTGTTTTAAGGGGCCGTATAAAAATTGCGTTCTGGGCTGCTCCGTGGCTGCGTTTCCCCGAGATTGGTTATCTGACACACATAAAAAGTCCGTAATTTCGTATTTTCTTATTTACGATATTTTTCTAGAAACTACAACTAAACAAATTCTCTGCGAGTTTGTGCAAACATAGGAAACTTGTCGGGAGAGGGGGTGGGTGCTTAAAACCTAAAATATGAAGAATTTCTGGTCCGATCGGGAGATTTCCAGCGTTTACAAGCTACAACTCGTCGAATTATCTGAGGGTATCTTCTGCCTCAGGAAACTAGTCTGGGAGGGGGGGGTAATACCAAAATCGTAAAATATCAAGAATTTCTCTTCCGATCGGGAGATCTTCAGCATTTACAAACTGCAACTCGACAAATTTTCTTAGCGCATGTCCACTCTCTGGAAACCTGTCGGCGAGGGGGGGGGGTGTATTACCAAAAGTGTAGAATATGAACAATTTCGTCCGATCGGGAGATTCTCAGCAATTAGCAGCTACAACTCGACACATTATCTGAAGGCATGTGAATGATGAAACTCTCCGGGTCGGAAGAGAAATACTTCATATTTTACACTTTTGGTATTAACCCCCCCCTCTGACAGGTTTGCTGAGTAGGCACGTGTCCTCAAATAATCTGTCGAGTTGTAGCTTGTAAATGCTGAAAATCTCCCGATCGGACGAGAAATTCTTCATATTTTTCACTTTTAGTATTACCCCCCCCCGACAGGTTTCCTGAGGCAGCACATGCGCTCAGATAATTTGCAGACTTGTAGTCTGAAAACCCTTAAATCTTTTGCTGAGATGTAGATCATAAACATTTGTTATAAAGAATTACATTAATTGGAAAAAATCAGAATACAGCAGCTGGTGAACAAGCATATACTGATCGCAACTCCGCATTATCCACGAGTGACTGTTTATCAGTCAAATAAAAAATGTAGCAACTATTGAAAAATATATATTCTATATGTATGGGTGTACAGATCCTTCTTGCTGACCACCGAACTGATTGTATGAAATCAGTCACCGAACAAGGCCGCTCCTTCTCTCTCTCTCTCTTTTCTACAGCGGGTAGAGAGAGCCATCTGCTTTTCGTCACAGTCGTTTGCTGTGAGCTCCGCAGGTGTGAGATAGATAATTCAACGGAGCTCACAAAGCGACAAGACCCCACCCACCCCAAGAAACAAACCATATATGTCATCTAAATTTATCGGTTGCTTCGAAACTTGCGGCAGTATCAAGGTACTTCTTGCACCCAGAACCAGAATCCCCCCCCCCCTCCCAGAGGTTGGTAATCTGAGTCATATAAAGTTTCCGTGATTTCGTCTTTTCTTAATTGCGATAATTAATGTAATTCTTTATAACAAATGTTTATGAGCTACAACTCAGCAAAAGATTTAAGGGTTTTCAAACTACAAGTCGGCAAATTATCTGAGCGCACGTGCCTACTCAGCAAACCCGGGGGGGGGGTATATGATATTTGTGAAATATATAGAATTTCTTGTCCGATCGGGAAATTTTCAGCATTTACAAACTACAACTGGAGACATTATCTCCCGGCATGAACATACTGAGCAAACCTGTCGGGGGAGGGGTTAATTCCAAAAGTGTAGAATATGAAGAATTTTGTCCCTAATTTTTTGGTGCCTAATTTTTTGGTTCCTTTCTCTTCCGACCCGGAGATTTTCATCATTCACATGCCTTCAGATAATGTGTCGAGTTGTAGCTGCTAATTTCTGAGAATCTACCGATCGGACGAGAAATCGTTCATATTTTACACTTTTGGTATTACACCCCCCCCCCAACCCCCGCCTCACCGACAGGTTTCCAGAGAGTGGACATGCGCTAAGAAAATTTGTCGAATTCTTGATATTTTACGATTTTGGTATCCCCCCTCCACCCCCGACTAGTTTCCTGAGGCAGCAGATACCCTCAGATAATTCGACGAGTTGTAGCTTGTAAACGCTGGAAATCTCCCGATCGGACCAGAAATTCTTCATATTTTAGGTTTTAAGCACCCCCCCCCCTCCCCCGACAAGTTTCCTGGGTTTGCACATACTCTCAGAGAATTTGTTTAGTTGTAGTTTCTAGAAAAATACCGTAAATAAGAAAATACAAAATTACGGACATTTTATGTATGTCATATAACCAATCTCGGGAGACGTAGCCACGCAGCAGCCCAGAACGCAATTTTTATACGGCCCCTTAAAATTTTTGTGGCCAATTCTCCACTTAGTCTTAGCTCCAAAAATCATGGAAATGTCTAAATTTCTTACTGAAAATGAAATATTAAAAAAGAAAAAATTATGAACAATAGTTGCTGAAGTAGTGGGGAATATAGCCATACGAAATTTGTTTATGCAGAACAATTTTATGGCACTGAAATTGCAATGTGTCCAGTTCTACGTACCCGCCACACGACAACACAAAATGGCACCACATTTTTAATTTTTTGGTCCCTACAAAATACATACACAACTTCTGCTGTGAGAATCGCAGTTCATTTTGGGTGTTTAAGTCGTGAGGAGTTGTTGATCCAAAGTGCATGTTGTTCGCAAATATAACAAACAGATGTCAGAACTACAGAGGTATTGATGTATAGCAGTTGGCTTGAAGACAACGGTGAATCATTAGTATGTTTTTAAATAAATGTTGCATAAGACTAACACTGCTTTCAGGCCAACACCATACAACCTCTACAGTTCATCAGTGCAATCTGAACTTTCCTCTCGTATTTGTAAGGTTTGCAGAAAATATTTTACGCATCAAATTATTAATATAGCGGTATTACTCAGGCAGAAAATAATATTAGGACTAACGTTTAGGCCCTTCTAAAAGTTTTCATTCCGTCATTCCCATATTCGCGTTATGTAGGTGAGGTGGCCAAGAAACCGCAATTTTTATATGACCCCTAACGCTTTTTTGGCCAGCAGTCTGTGACCAGTTGTCCGAACACCGTTTATAACAGACATATAAACTTATCAGTCGATCACATATTTTTCCCGTGAGCATTTTGTCTGTGGGCAATTTTTCCGTGGGCGTTTTTTCCTACTTTCGAAAAGTGGGCGTTTTTTCCGTGGGCGATTTTTCCGTGGCCGTTTTTTCCGTGGGCATTCTTTCATGCAATCCAAAAATCCGCTTTCCTTTATAATGTTTAAAAACTTGTAATGTTTTTTTCTTTTTTACCTGTCGTGTATAATAAAAGTGGGTTGATTTTTTTATGGAATCAGACGTCCATATGTCTGATTGTCTTCGTCTGAGTTCACACGTTAGCTACTGTGTACAAGTAGACCTATTTTTTCAGCTCAAAAATATGTAGTTTTGTATGTATTCACAGTATAACTCATTCCGTATTCCCACAGAACAAAAAAAATTCAGCAGATACAAAATGAAGAACATCAAGACCCACCCAACACCATGTTTCCGATTGTCTGCTGTTTATATTCAAGAAATGCGAATATGGATCAATGGTGAATGCAGCAACTATGGTTTTTATTTATTACCAAGAAAAAAAAGGAGCCTGAAAGCTGTAAAGCTGAAACGGATATTTCTCCCCTCCCGAAAACATTCCGATTAAGTTCAAACAGCAGGAGCACGTGTCCACGCACACTCAACCTCTGGAATGTCCTGATGGAACGGCTTCTTTTCATTTGGCACATCGCCATAAATCACCACCTGCAGCTCATTGAAGTGTCTTCCTCCTTCACCCTAACTATAGGAGAAAACGTAAAAAAAATGCTGCCCAATTTTCGACAAAATGACCAAATTTACGTCATAACGTTGCAATTTACTAAAATACGTTTATCTGCTGAATTTCGCCTAAATCCATTGAAAACTTTTTAATTATAGATTTTTTTATTAAAACAGTAACTCAGACATCTGAATAAAAATGTATGTTTGTAATTAAAATAGAGTCCATATCATCACAGAAACAAAATTTAAGGATCACTCTGTTTAAATAAACCATGGCATCTAAAAAAAATAATTTGCTTGCTTTTCCCGTAATTTATAATTGCCGTTTCTTTTTTTTTCAATCCGATTTTGCAACGGAAGATTTTTTTTTTTTTTGCATCTGCTAAAGTTTCAAACGGAATTTGGCGAAATTTGCACTAGAACTTTATTGTGATGTATTTTAACCACTGTAAAAATTTTACTGTGTTATTTTCAAAATTCCGAAAAATGGATTTCTGAAAATATCTCTTAGTCCTTTTGAGCCGTGGAAGTGATAAACAGGTGTTTGCTTTCTTCCCAACCAAGGGCTTCGGATCAGCGTTCCCAGCTGTCAATCAACCGTTGCTATGGTAACACACTTTCTGCTCAAGGCTCACTGTCTAAAGAGGCACACATAATAAAAATTTCCAATGCTAACTTTTTAAGTTTTAAACCGATTCAAATGGAATTTTGGGAGTGAGCTTCTGTAATCCAATTATAGTAAATGTAAAAATTTCAGCCACTTTTGTGAAAAATTCGCAAAGATAGTTTTCTTATTTTTTATCATAAGTAGCCGAAGTCTCTTGAGGGGTGGGCCGGAAGCAAGCGTCTTAATGCAATAAACAAGAAGCAGATGAATGTGTTGTTCAGGCATACTCTTCACTGGTGGATGCCAGCTGACTTGGTAAACACGCGACCCCCTTGCAAATGCTAAATGTCTCTTCTTTCCCCTTCTGTTGTTCTCAGTAGTTGTCGGACGGACATCAAGCTCAGGGCTAGAGAATGCAGCAAGCTCCCCTTCCCTAACAGACCTGCTAGTAATCATCCAATTTTATTGCACTGGAAGTAGTGCTTCCCCCCCCCAGCCAAATTAGGATTTGAGCACATCCGAAACACCACTGTTGCCGGCGGTTTCTTTGAGAACAGAGGAGAGGAACTTAAAAAATGAAGGGGTAACAGTCAGTAACACGATTTCCTAAAAGGGCATTTTTTTAAGCACTAATTTCAAATTTCAAGGTTTTTCAAGACAGCATTAAAAAAATACCGTTTTTCCAGGATATTCCAGGCCTTGAAAACGTAATCATGATTTTCCAGGACTTTCCAGGTTTTCAAGCACGCGTGCGCACCCTGACTCACAAAGTTGGCTCCATTTTCAAGTCTGTTGGCTACAGGATTGTTTTTAAACCACCACCACATCTTCTTAACCTTATCCCTAACGACAGAGATTGCAATAAATCCCTAGAGTTACAAGGGGTCTACTTTATCCCAGTCAACACTTCCACATGCATTACCCACTATATTGGTAGTACTTACCGAAGCATCAACCAGCGATTGGTGAAACACATCGCTGATGTTAAGAAAGGCAACCCTTCCACCTCCCTTTCAATTTTAACCATCAGCGATACGTCCGCGATTCCCGATTGGCAAAATGTCAAACGCATTGCTCCGTTCAGCAATCGGAAAGCCCTCGGGTACCGCGAAAGCATTGAAATCTTCCTTACTTCTAACACCTGCAATACAGAGCACCTTTTAACATACCTATCATTTGGAAAGCTATTTTGAAATCTGACAATAACTGATGCTAATACCACGTGCTTCGTTCCATGGCTGATGAAGAAGTCGTTACCAAAATGTCCCACCACTTGTAATTTTTACGTAACTTAAGCGTGATATGTCGACATCAAGAATTATTCTAATGTTTTGTGTGTTACATTTTTCACTATTAATTATTCTCACTATGTTTACAAGGGAAACTGGGTCCATTACTTCACAGGGCTCACACCAATCTCTCTGCCCACTGTCAGTACAAAACAAGGTGTATTGCGACACCTCGGACCCCACACGACTGTTTTCCAGTCTTACATTGACTTTCCGGTTCTTCAGAGAAATCAGTGGTTTCCGTATAGGCACACAACTGCCAATACCTATCAATAGCTATCATTTTCAATTCCCTGCACCCAGGAAGTTGTTTCTCCCCCAAAAACTTCTCAGACAATGGCAATCTTGTTCCTGGCAGTTTATCATCACGCCACAGTTAGGCCTCTTAGGCAAGCAATGTGGGTTATTTTTCCATTCATTAAAGACCACGGATATATCATGTTTTGAAAAACCAGTCAGCACGGCTGTTTACAAAACTGACATTCCACCTAGAAGGACACCCACAGCAAGCTCTTTATTGAACTCCAAAAGATCCTTTATTTTTTCCATTGTGATCAGCACTACTGATGATTACTGATGAGCAGCAGTCTTAAATAGTTGCCTACATCACATAACCACACATTTTGCATACATGCTGCGTAAGGGATGTTTACATACATCTGCATAACGGTTTCTAATTCAGTAGCTGGAGTGTGTACATGGTTGATATAAATGGAAAAAGCAACTTGAATGCGAACCATAGTTAGGGAATGGGAGGGAATTCTGTCAGTCAGTGGGACTGAATGATGTAGTTGTAAATGCCATACTACACAAAACTGATGAAGAGGTACAGGTGAATTCTGTACAACTTTTTAATGGGTAATGATTCAAACTGCATAGACCAGATAGATATAGATTGCTTAGAACTTAGCACATCAAAAACTACCCCAAATCCTGGTTAATTTCCACAGAAAATTGAGGAAATGTCTAAAAGAAGATACATGACGAAAGGATTCAAACTCAATATTTTTTGGTGCAAAACACTGTCTATATAGTTCAGCATTAAAAACAACAGCCAGTTCAATTTTCATCCAAAACAAAACAATTTCCGCTTCAATTTTATACATTGATATCAGCTGTTGTTCAGAATGACAGGATATTAAACTGATAAAAATGGTGGAAATATGTATTATATACTAACCAAAACGTTGCACAGTGTGCATATTTTTTTGGTCTCATATGGCACTGGCTGTGGAGCATCATCATTGTTAGAAGAACACCTACGTACACTCAGCTCAAAGGCCTTGATTCTGATTTGCTCCATATTTTCTTCATGTCGGCGAGCACTTTCTTCTTGCTGTTACAACAGAGGTGGAAAAAAAAATTAAAACAACAAAAATACAACAGTAAAATACGACTATATGATGACTGTTAAGAGTATATTGCATAACTTGTAAAACAGTTTCTATTCACTTAAACAATATCAGTGCAAAAGCACATGGATCATTGTCTTTTTCTTTTTGGTAGAATACAGAAATAGAATATCAGAAAAAACAAAATAAACTTAATGTCATTACATAAAAAAAAAAAAAGTCTCTTGGGACTGCTGTACATTAAGTACATCTATGTTTTTTCTATCTTTCTTTCCCAGAAAAAGAAAAAGAAATTTTGGGTTAATTCACATACATGGATAGATTTTTGCTTAATAAAAAGCACGGATGACTTTTGCTAAAATAACATTTTACATTCAACCTCAGTTGCGCATGATTTTTCTTTCAATAATCTCTGCCCCACTAATTCTTTTGAGCAGTTATATACACTTAAGAACCTCATAACTTAAGTTATTCACATTCATTCATTACTAAAAACCAACCATAATAATGATTTTAAGTATGAATTTTCAATATTATTATAATTTCTTCTTCATATGTACAAACAGCATTGATGTTCTGCTAGAACTAATTAACAGCAATAAATTCCTTAACTATTTAAAACTTTTAAATTTAGAATTAGGCTCAATCAACACATTAAAAACTGGCAAAAAAAAAAAAAAAAAAAAAAAAAAGAAAAGAAAAGAAAAAGAAACTGCTTTAATTCAGTATTGTGTTGAGAAAAAGGAGTTTCCAAATTTTGATAAAATTAAATTACTAGCTTCATATAACAATGGAAAAGCATTATGGATTTCTGAATCAGTTTGCATTGAAAAATATAAGACAAGAATTTGCAACAGCCATGATCCAACAGTTTTAGCAAACCCCTGAAAAATTTTAATCCAACATAATTAGAAAATACAGATGATTAAAAATTAATACCATGTTTTTGTGTTCATTCAGTTCACAAGAGGGCAGCACAAGTCTGCCATATCAGATTGAAAAGCCATGTGCACTGTAAGAGTGCTATTGGTGTGTTACTGAACTACACCTCTTACACTCAGGAGTGGGACGGATCCACACTCTGCCAGAGTAATTTTCTGAATGGAAATCAGCTGATACCCTTGAGCATCAGTTGAAGAAAATGGCTCTGAAAATATTTCTTGAGTGAAAATCAAAGGCCTAAGCCAGTCTTGAGGTTTAGCTGATGGGAGTACCTGCCACGGGTGAAGTAAAATGTTTTAATTGTTTTCTTAAATTTATAAGTTTTAATTAGTTAATGCATTTATTTCTATTAATTAGTTTTAGCAGAACAACAATGCCATTTGTACATAGATAAAAGAAATTAAAATATTATTGAAAATTCCTACTTAAAGCCATTACAGTTGTTTTTTAGTGTTGAAGGTATGTAATAACTGAAGTTATGAGGTTCTTAAGTGTATATAGTTGTACATTAGTAAAATCATTATAGTAAATGTTTAAAATAATTAATACAGGGAATTTTTTACAGGAAATTTTAAAATAGAATTAATATTTATTTATACTTATTTTCACAGAGAAAATATTCTTTGTTACAAGAAATTTTTAAATAGAATTAAGCAAATTTTTAATATTACAATTAAAAATATTTAAGGTTATGAAAAATAAAGTTAATAATGTTAATACTTCACTCAGGGTCAGGAAAAATAATTATGTCATTTTTTTATTATGAGTGAAGTAGGACAAAAAGGAATGGGAATTTAATTGTAATGAAAAGAAAAAAAGTTGAAAGGCTTTCCGATAAATATCGAGCTGTGGACATACTAAATCACTGCCCAATAAAGTGATGTGCGAAAAAAAGAGAAAATTATAATCATTTTGTATTTAAGGATACAAAAGTTCTTATAATAATGATCTTTGAATTTACAGCACATTCAAGGTAAAAAAAAAAAAAAAAGGAAACACATACCTTCAGTTGTATTTTCTTTTGAAGTTCTTCTAAAGTTGCTTGTTGAGCAGCATTTAAAGCTGACAAGCGTAGCTCTCGATCTCTATGAAATATATAAAGATACAAATAATTAACCTTAATAATTTTTGCAATATTAGGGACTTGCAAACAATAAAATGATTTGGTCCATGCTTGAGCCATCATACAGGTGTGTGTGTGTGTGTGTGTGTGAGAGAGAGAGAGAGAGAGAGAGAGAGAGAGAGAGAGAGAGAGAGAGAGAGAGAGAGAGAGAGAGAGAGAGAGAGAGAGAGAGAGAGAGAGAGAGGGGGGGGGTACAATTTTCGCGGACTCACTTGTAGAGGATGTTTTATACAGTGCGCTAAAAGTTTCTGACATACAAGTATTTGACTTGTCTGTGTCTCAAAAAGTTAAAATAAAATTAAGAACATTAATTTGAGTAAAACCTTGAGTAAGTGTTTTAATTCATGTGTCTTGTAGTTACTTCCAAAAATTCAGCAGAATCCAGCCAAAAATTGGCAGCACAAGACCACAGCCCTATGGTGAGAATTTCAAAACTGATCAAGAACAGAACAATATATGTGATTTGATGGCTGATAAGAGCACTAGCGGCTAAAACACCAGGGTCCCATTTTAGTTTCCTTCACTGACATTTAAAAAAATATAATTTTTATGATTCAAAAACAATCTAGGCAAACTTCTGTTCCAGTGATGGCATAAATTATACCTTCTTAGGAGGTCCTTCATCATTCACACAAGTCATTCATGAATGATCATTCAATTTGTTCACTGAGTGATTTACTTAGTGCAAGGATCCTGAGTGATTTACTTCATTGCCAGGATCCTGTGTTTATGACCAATTCACTTTCAATGCCACAGTCTTTTTTTTTTTTTTTTTTTGGCAAACTACCTTACAGAGTGCAAGCTCTTCACCATTCCCCATTGACGATAATTTGTTTGACAAGAGCCGGCTCATGGCAAACGATTCAGGTACACCATTCAAATGAATGGCATTAACACACTATTTCCATTCTTAAGTTTCACTATTATTCCCAAGCTGACTGCTCACTCACATAACAGTTGACACTTATTGATACTCAACATCACATTTCTCAACGGAAATTTGTTTCTGTACTCATGTGGGTGGAATAAAGTTAAAAGTGCTGGAACTTTAGTGTGTGTTGCAGTAATGGCCAACTTAATTATCACTCATAGCAGTGAGAATGAACCATTCACAATGAAGAGTTATTCATTCTGAACGAATTGTTCATGAATGGTCCATCATTATTCTGTTTGCAGTAGCTGCTTGCTGACCCAGATTAAGTTTCTCAGATTCTTACCTTAGCTAACCTTTACATTATAACCCACTGAGCTTTTTGTAGCATTACCTCTCAACATTCAGGGTCTTTCGAATGATCACTATACTGCTCTTACAATATCTTGCGGCTCATAATTTTCTGACTTTCTGTCCGGTTTTTTTAATTTGGGGATTTAACGACCACAGTGAGCAACTCAATGGGCTACAAGCAGCCGCCCATCCCTACTTTAGGGCCACTGATTCCAGGGAAGGTAAGAGCCAGTAC
This sequence comes from Macrothele yani, assembly GCA_039090855.1. Lineage (NCBI taxonomy): Eukaryota > Metazoa > Arthropoda > Arachnida > Araneae > Macrothelidae > Macrothele > Macrothele yani. The sequence continues at coordinate 51,715,154 of CM077004.1, forward strand.
CTTAAGACAAACACAATATCCATGCCTCACCAGGATTCAAACCCAGACCCATCTCAGAAGAATGGTCAGAAGCCAGCACTTGGACCACTGAACCACTTAGGTGGCTTTATCAGTTATAACCCTAGGTAGAAAACAACTGGTAACTAAGGTAAGTAATGTGATAGTTTTTCTTCTAAGAAATTGTACCATGATTTGCAAAATTAGCAATGTTCAATACCACAGAGGAGAAGCATTTTGAAGTTACTGCCACTCATTACATCAGCCAATGGTGCTAGAGGAGAAGCCAGTGAAATAACACTCTTCTGCAGCTAATGGCCTTCATCATTTATTCACATGGTTATCATTGCCTCATGGCTGATTGGCATTCCATGGCATATGAATAATTAAAGTGTTTGGTTTTTAAAATTTTTAAATCTTTTTTTATACACTGGCGGAAAGTGAAAAAAGAACACCAAGAAGGAGACGTCTGATACTAACGAAATTTATACAGCATAATAACGGAATACAGAGGATAATGTGATCAAAACATTATGGCAAAATACAGCTGTATTTGCTGGTAAACTGAAAAACAATATTTCCATGTAACATGGTTAGTACGAGGTTGAACCGCCATGAACTACGTCACACTGTGCAATTCTGGCATGAAGTCTGTCGTACAGATGTTGGATGTAAGTTTGGGGTATTGAGTTCCAAGCATCCTCAACCTGGACGCGTAAATCGGGGATGGTCGTGGCTGGCCGTGGAGACCGGATAAGTCGTTGTCCCATAAAATCCCACACGTGCTCAATGGGGGACAAATCCGATGAACGTGCAGGCCATGGAAGTTGTCTCACACCCTGAAGTGCATATTGCGTTGCACGTGCCGTATGTGGGCGTGTGTTATCTTGCTGGAAAACACCACGATGGACCGACCTTACAAATGGCACAACAACGGGCTGAATGATGTTGTTGATGTAGGAGGTGCTGTTTAACGTACCCGGTAAAAACACTAGTTGTGTACGGGAGTGATAGCTGATCGCTCCCCACACCAGGAGACCAGGTGTAGGCCCTGTGTGTCGCTGGCGGATGCAAGAAGGGTGGAGATGCTCCCCTATGTGTCTGCGAACACGCATATGGCCATCGGAGGCTCGCAAGCAGAATCTGCTTTCATCGCTGAACACGACAGATCGCCATTGCGTTCTCCAGTGCAGACGTTGGCGACACCAGTGAAGCTGTTCCTGACGGTGGGCTGGAGTCAGAGGTACACATGCCAGAGGCACACGTGCACGTAGACCTGCACCCAGTAGACGGTTGCAGATTGTTCGCACAGTCACCTCAGGTGCAACAGCAGCTCGGATTTGCGTCGCAGGGGATATTTTGCTTGACAACGCCGCTCTTCTTACGCATCGATCGGTCCGCTCATCAGTCCGTCTGTGACTCCCGGTTCCACGTCTTCTCGTGTGGGAATGTTCCTCAGACCATCTACGCCACCATCGTACCACCACCGATACTTCCCGTCCAATTCGCTCCGCAATATGACGATACGACCACCCGGCCTCGCAGAGTCCGACTAGACGACCTCGCTCAAAGTCCGATAACTGCTGAAATCGTACACGTCTTCCATGTCCAGGCATTGCAGCTTCTTCAGGGTCTTCGCACGTGTCCGTACGCCGATGACTGATTACATTCACTTCGCCATACTCCTTAAATACCACCGACGATAATTTGCATATTATGCCATGTTGTGGCGCAAGCGTTCACCAGTTGGTCCCGAAATTAACATCACACCTACGTAAACTTGACCCATTAACATATGTAAATTTCATGATCGTCCGCCAATTTCTTCTTGGTGTTCTTTTTTCACTTTCCGCCAGTGTATATATAACATAAAACAATTGAAAATTTACAAATTCCAATTTTCAAGAATTTCTCCAACTTTTATTAGAAAACAACAAAAATTTCTGAATATATTCAGGGCTCTGAAACAATTTTTTTTTTTTAATTTAAGGCTTTTCTTTTTTTTAAGGTTTTCAAGGCTGTGTGCACACCCTCTGCTTGACAGATGCAAAATTCAGGTGCTAAAGATCATATCTTTAAGTTTACATTTTTTGATTAAATAGTGATCAAACATGAAAGTGAGCAGTAATAGGAAAAGCTGAACTTCCACACGTGCAGGGTGGAGGGGGCAACAAAGTGTTGAATCTTGCACTTCACTCTCTAATGTACACAACCATGACATTTAGGTATTGGTCACATGCCTGCCAACTAATTAGATTTAATGTATGTATTTTGTTTCAAGAAAATTAAATATATAGTACAATATAATGTAATGGGAAAAATTGCTGATGAGGTCATATGCATAGAAAATCATTCACCTTAGTACAGAACATGTCTTTAATAAAATGTCCTTATAAGATAACAATGTTGTATGGAAATGAAATCTTGAAGGTTTAAAAAACTTCAGACATGTTTGTTGATAAGTAATAAAAGTTTGATGGAGAATAAATGTTCATTCTTGATTTGACACAAAATTATTAATGAAGAAATATGATAAATGCTTGCAAAAACATTAGGCATTTTGTAGATAAATAATAAAAGTCATTCACAACTAATGAAATTTCATTTTCTTAAGTTGTTTTTGTCTAACAATTTGTTCTAACCTTCTTTTATGAATTAGCCGGCTAGAGTTTTCTTTCTCTTGAACCAATTCATTTTATTTGAATTTGCTGCGTAAATTATTTGAGATATTTAGCTCCTTTCATCTTCTTTTCATTTCTTCTTCCTTATCTTGTAATTCTTTCTTATATTCTCAATATGATTTCATATTTTGGCATAAATCTCTATTTACAGGGTCATGCAAATATAATAATTTTTCTTAAAAAATTCGAAGGCTAAAAATTCCAAAAAAATTCCTTACCCTGATTCAGTAGCTTATGAATGAGTGGTAGGCAATGCACGTAACTAACAAACAAATTAAGAAGAAGGTAGTGCAGAACACGCTAAGTTACGTAACTTTTATAAGTAACTTAGCATATTCTACACTACCTTCTTCTTAATCAGTAGCTTATATTTCATGGTTTGAAGAGATGAAAATGTTTCAATTTTCATGCAGATGGATTCTTTATCAAGTACATCTCCCATCATACTAAAGGAATTTTCCACTTGAGAGCCAGGAAAACAACTCAATAATGCCTCCATTATTTTTGAGAGGGCACTGAATATGTTTAACTTAAAAAGTGCATGTTTTGGGATTTACAGAAATTTATTTATGTAAATATTAAACTGGAGAGCATCACTGCATCGAAAGTATAAAATTACTGACATTTAACAACAACACAAGGAAGGGGGAACGTCGCGCGAGCGAAGATTACGATTGCCAGGGAAATCTTTGCTCCGTTAGACTTTCGTTTTTGGACATTTTCCCTCCATCAGACTTCCGTTTTCGGATATTTTCCCTCCGTTTTTCAAGCTAAAATACAAATATTTATGCATTAAAATGAAATTTAATAACAATACTGGGCAGAAGAAACATAGCAAGGAAAATAAATTAGGATTATGGGGGGGGGATTTCACTCCATTTAACTTCCGTTTTCTAAAGTTTTGAAAGATGAAATACCGTCCCCAGATGGAAAAGACCCCTCCCTTCCCCCAAAAAACAGTTTCTTTTCAGTTTTACATTGATCTCGAGAATGACACAAATGATGACAGAAAAAGCGGAATTCCGCGAATCCACGAAATAATATCATGTATGAGTAAGAAGTAACTAAGAAATGGAAAAACACGAATTTTATGGAAAATGAAAAATCGATACTGTGTTGCTCACTCTACCATGAAACAATTTTACAGGACACGGAAACGGCGTGGATTCCATGGATTAAATACCGATCTAGAAATTTAATTTCATTTAATAAAAGGGAAAGGGGCGAAAACGATTGCTCTCTACTGATTAGTTTTGAAGAAGTATGTATTAGAAATAGGGTAACATGCATTTCATTAGAAAAAATTCTTAAAAAAAACACACACACAAAAAAAAAAAAACGAAGTTGCTCCTTTTTACTATTATCGAAGATATTAAAAACGAGGAATAAAAATAAAAATATAATCAGGCAGAGAAAGAAGGGACGGTTAAAAAATTTAATATGAGGAATCTGAAAACGATGTGACACTCTCAACACTCGAGAAACATTCCCGAAAATATTTAGCAAGTGTTAGAATCTTGAAAACACGAAAATAAACTTTACACAGATGTTTAATAACGTTATTTCACTAAGATTTTCGATTTTCGTTGCATGCTCAACGTTTTCTGTCGTCCGTAGTGGACCTACAATTTCAATAGCATACTCGATGCTTTCCGTCGTCCGTAGCAGACCGACGACTTCCGTCGATTTCCATAGTAATTACATAAAATTCCTAGTACGTCGAGTCGCTGAATCGTTCTTCCCACCACATGGACTTACTCGGCGTTAAGCACAAGAGTGGGCACAGAGAATTTACTGTACCGAAGTCCCGACGATGACGACAGAGGAACAGAGGTTCTGGTGCCCAATGGCGCAAAACCTGCCTTTTGTAGCAAGACGGCGCAAGACTTTTGTTTTGGCACACTTTGGTGCAGAATTTTCATCCCTGGAAGAGGTGACGTCATTCCCAGCCGTAACCATCCCGTCGTTCGAAGTCATTACGATTTTACTTTCCACAAGAGAGAGGCATACCCCCCCCCTAAAAATTTTATTGCATTTTTGGAATAATATCGGTAACACCAAAAACGGAACAGAAAAAAGCAGATTTCCCTGCTTTTGCGGAAGTCTTTCATGCCTGAGTGATACAAAAATGTCTGCTTTTTAATGTCCAAGGTCAGAAATAAATTTTCAATTTTTAACCAAAACTGCTGATTCCTTGTAGACAGTTTTAACAGATGATTCCATTCAAATAAATTAATGGTCTTTACAGACATATTCTGTACATCTGTTGAAAAAGGAACTAACAACCAGTGTTCATATTTACATATCTGAAAGAAAACATTTGCATTACAGCTTGAATAATAAATAGTATCAAACACAGTGGAACTATCTAATTAGTTAGGAAATGAAGAATATTTCTCTATAGTTATAAAAAATTCTCTGATATCACTTCACATGTCATATGATGTTAGCTTTAACTTTTGAAATACAAGTTGTCCCACTCGCTACCAAACCCGGCATTTCTTTAATAATATTAACACCAATGAAGATATTGCAACGAAATTTGAAGTGGACTTACCTCATTTTGTGCGAAATGTGATTACATCACAACGTATGTTGGAAATGGCCACCATTTGCATCCAGACAACATTGAATCCGGTGCTGTCCGCTAGACAGCAGGACTGCTCCTTAGTGACAGACACATTCCTAAGCGTAGCGCCACTGAGGAGCAGTCCACCAGCCAGCCAGACAAACCTCTCTGCTGCTTTGTTATGCCATTTTGCTGAGTGGCTGATAGTGAGTGCTCGTGCTCATGGCTGTTCGCATATGTGTGAAAATGCATCAGTACACTCTGATGGAGTGAGTGTTTATTGTTCGCAGTTATTGGAAAACAGAATCGATAAAGTCTTATCAACAGCAATTCCTGGAGAGGTTTGCAGACAGACATCCACCGAGCAAGTCCACCATTTGGACATTGTCAAAGACACTGGAAACCAAGGGGACTTTATTAGATAACCATGCTGGAGGTTGTCCACAAATGTCCGAGGAAACGATCCAGAATGTAAAGAGCCGACTACTTGAGTCTCCCAGGAAGTCACTACGCTGACTGTCACAGGAAACAGGGTTGTCCAAAAGCACTTACTTGTCAACGTACTGTAAAAAAGTGAAGCTTCATGCGTACCGTATCTACATGGTCCACGAACTAAAAGAGCCTGGCCACGTGAAATGAGTGACATACTGTCGATGGTTTCAGACATTTCTTCAGTAAAATCTGGGCATTCTGGATTACATGTGGTTCTCGGATGAGGCGTGGTTCCACCTGTTCAGATACGCCAATTCTCAAAATTCCCGTCTTTGGGCCAGTGAAAATCTCAAACTTGATACATGAAGAACCCCTTGATTTACAGAAAATTGGTGTTTGGTGTGGAATGACCCAGCACCACATAATTGGTTCCATCTTTTTCGATACAACCATCACTACAGCTGCATATATGAAAATCTTCAAAACCTTTGTAAATCAATTGGACGACAAAGAACTCTCCATTGAATATTACCAGCATGATGGAGCGACATCACACACCAATATGGCGGAAATTCAGTCCTTTTTCGGTGAGCGTGTCACTTTGAAGGGTCTACAGCTACCGTGCTCACCCGATCTGACATCTCCTGATTACTTTTTATGGGGGTATCTAAAAGGGAGAGTTTACCAAAAAAACTGCAAACCATAGATGCCTTGAAAGCAAACCTCACCAAACAAATTCAGGCAGTGATGGACTTACTGGCAAGGACTTTCCACAATATGGTGCACTGGGTTCAATGCTGTCTGGATGCAAATGGTGGCCACTTCCAGCACATGTTGTGATGTCATCACATTTTGCACGAAATGAGGTAAGTCTACTCCAAATTTCGCTGCAATATCTTCATTGGTGTTAATATTAATAAAGAAATTCCAGGTTCGGTAGCGAGTGTGACACCCTGTATAATTTTAACAGAAATTATACTATTTCCTGAATATTATAGCTCAATAACAGCAGACTTAAAAGAGCTCTAGTGTGGGATATGGTGGACCTACTACACTTGAGAAGGACGATACTACACAGAATCGACCTGCGATTCCTAAATATCATATGAGAAAGAGATCTCAGCTGACTGAGTGTAAGATTGGGGTGTGGAATACTAGATGAATAAAAAGGAAAGATAAATGAGGTGATTGAAGAAATGAATAAGCATAGATTGAAAGAGCTGTGTGTAAGTGGAACTAAAAAGAAAGAAATTGGGATAGAAGAAGGGAATGGAATGGTGAGTGTGTCGTCTGGAATGTCAGAAAATGTGAGAGGACAGGCTAGTGTAGGTGTGATTTTAAGTGATAAAATGAAGAACAACTTGATTCACTACAGCTGCATACGTGAAAAAATTCTTAGAATTTGTTTGAAAGTGAAACTTCAGAAAATTTAGTAATTGTTGTAGTGTATGCTCCTTGTGACTCAGAACTTTCTGACAGGAAATTTTCAGGAATGAATTAGCTAAAAGCTGTTTGGTGCTAAAGACAAAGTTATTACAGCAGCGGATTTCAATGCTAGAGTAGGTTACATTATCTACTCAAATCAGCACAAAGCTCAATGCTGAATCGAGCATATTTTTACGTGGCTCAAAGTATTACTATATTAACATATAAACATTAAAGGTTTACTGTTCATCACGTTGTTTTTGGTGTAATTATAGCCCTCCGACGTGACATCAACATATAATGCACCGTAAAAGTTATTCTTATAAACATACCAAGCAGCTCACTCTGAATTACATATATATAAAAAAGTGCTCTACCTTCGATGTCGATGAGTATGTCCCAAAAAACATCCACGGCCAATGCTCAATGCAGGCCTAGTAAAATATTTCTCTTTCTTTCAACACCCAGGAACGCTGGTGGTGAAATCGTACGTGTGATAAAATATGCGGCCCTCCCACTGGACGAAGTCAGAATTACAACAATACAAACGACCACAAGATTAAAATGAATTGAAAGCAGATGGACGGTCACAGTCGTCAAACCACATCACCAGACCGTTTCAGCAACTTTCGTGCTATCCTCAGTGGTACTCCCAACAGTGCTTCTTCATCGTATGAACGTACACACATCAATGCCAAACTCGTCAGACGTGGAGGCCACACTCTTGGTCTTCTAAACGCAAAGTATCTTGGGATCACAAGAACACAACACCCATGGCATCATCTATGGTGAGATCAAAAACTTATTTTCTTCTGTGTCTTTTATTCTGTCATTCTGTATTTTCTTTCTTTTATTATAATAACGTTTCTTCATTTTCTCTTCAATTTCTATCAACTCCTTTCAGGCATACGGCAATTCAACTGGTACATTATTGCTACAATTCCTATATTTCGTTTTTTTTTTATTACAACTGCTTCTGAAATAAACTGCTGGTCGTATTTTTATGTGATGTTATTAATTTGATATTTGACCAGTCTGGTGAAAAATTATTTTCAGAACAATACTGCATCAGAGACGTCTTCATCTCCACTTTGCACCAATTTGAAATATGTTTGTTCAACCTGCATTGTAATCGTCTTTTGGTGCTGCCTATACATGATTTCATTTGTACTCCCTCTTTGTTAATAGTTGGAATAGAATATATATCTGAACTTTCCAGGATAGGAGTTTTATTGGCAGTCAGTAATTTCCCATTGTCAATTACCATCTCTGCCAACTTAATATTGTGATCAACACACTCCTTCTTAAGGATATCACTCACGGGTGGTAAATATGGAAATTTTATAAAACATTTATTTTCAGTTTCCATAATTACTGGTTTCTTATTCTTCACTTCATTTTTAACATTTGCATACATTGATCTTACCAAGCGTTTATTATTCCAAACTCTTGGACAATCGATTCAATCCATTTAATCTCATTTTCTTCAGCCTCTTTCGAAGATGACATATTAATGGCTCTTCTAATGAAAAATACAAAGGCTGCTGTTTTATATCTCCATGGATGGGAAGACCCATAAGGAATGATCGCAAGAATATATGTATCTTACCTGTACACTGATGTTTCCATGCAGTTCTTATTAATGTTACGAAATAAAATGATATCAAGGAAGTTGAGTTTGTTATCAATTTCTTTTTTGACAGTAACCTTTATAGTAGGATAACAACTATTGTACATTTGTATGAATTTATTTAGATCCTTTTCAGAGCCACTCCAGAAGATGAGTATGTCATCCACGTATCTTAGAAAAATTAAAGGTAAGGGAGTGTTATCCAATGAAAATACCCTTTTCTCTATATCCTGTAGCACCACCTCAGCTAATAAGCAAGACACAGGTGAACCCATTGGGGTGCCGAACTATTGTCTAAAGATGATTTTATTATGTTTAAAGTAATTATTTTGGCTGATGAACTTTAATGATGATATGATGCCATTCCTTTCAGTATCAATCATTTTCAACATTCTTAACCTACTATCAATAATTTTAATTGCTGTTTCGGTAGGAGTGCTTGGATATAGTGACTTTACATCCAGGCTCAACATTGTAAAATTGGTTGTCTTCACTTTCCTAACCCTCTCAATCACTTGCATTGAATTCCTAACTGTGTACACATGTTCATTGAATATATGCTCCAAATATTTGAAACAAAGCCCATTCTAAGTTGATGGTTGGGGTCGTACATCTGTTCACAATGGGCCCGGACAGGGTTTTCGTCTTTATGTGTCTTCAGTTTTCCGAATAAATATGGAATATTGGCCCCATCTGATGGTATCGCTCTTTTTTTTTTTTTATGTCTTCAGGTAATTGAGAATGGTTTCTAAGTTTTGCCAACTGTCGCAGAATTGATTCAGTGGGATCCTTCGTAACTCCAGTAGCTTTCAAATTATCAATAACTGCCATCATCTTGTCGTGGTACACTTCGTAATCCAATACGACTATCTGTTTAGCTTTATCAGCCTCAATGAACTTGACTGCAGAATTATTCTTTAACTCCATTAATGCATCACGTTCATATTTTATGTGCTGGTTATTCGGTTTATCATGCATTTTACAAATAGTCCTCATAAGTTTAAAACGGATTGGAATCCTCTTCCAAATAGGCAATTTCTTGATGACTTCCTCCATAGGCGGTATAATATCTTCTGTTCTAGGCATTATCTGTGGGTATGCAAACTTTCATACCTTGGTTTAACGATATCTATTGTAAATTTGTCAGTTTAACACTTGATTTATTGACGTACCATTGACCACTCACTACGCCTCTATTTTCTTTGATTGTTTTAAATTTATTATCCATCAATCTTTTGATTTTCTTAAAATGTTTGCCTTTACAAAGCTGCATCTGCCTATCTATGGTGGTGAATATTTTGATTAACTCAACTCTTAATACAACTTCATTATTTTCTTTAGTGATAAATCATTGTACAAGTTATAACATCTGGTACTTAGGTGGTCTACTTTTTTCTGTTTCTCTCGAATAAATGACTCTTGACTTCGCAATTGCTTATTATATTTTTGTCACTGTGACCATATCTTTTAATTTTAATTTCCAAGAACCTCGGTATTAGGCCATTAGCCTTACAAGTGGTAAGAAAATTAAGATGCTCAACCTCTTTGCCCAATTTAACACGATGCTGTCTAAATATCCTAGCAGATTGTTTCACCAAGTGTGACACCATTTTAATTCCAATAGGGTACACCACCATGAATAACTATTTTCAGTCATTGCAAACTAATCACCAGTTTCGTGACTTATTACATTATCTACTCAAATCAGCAAAAAGTTATTCATATTGACATACACTGAACAATGTATGAACCGCAAAAGTTATTCATATCGACATATAAAAGTTATTCATATAGAAATACCAAGCAGCTCACTCCGAATTACATATATATATAAAAAAGTGCTCGCTCTACCTTCATTGTCGATGAGTATGTTCCAAAAAACATTCCCGGCCAATGCTCAATGTAGGCCTAGTAAAATATTCCTCTTTCTTTCAACACCCAGGAACGCTGGTGGTGAAATCGTACGTGTGATAAAATACGCGGCCCTCCCACTGGACGAAGTCAGAATAACAACAATACAAACAACCACAAGACAAACAAAGACCTAACAATATAAAATGGAACCAAGATTAAAATGAATTAAAAGCAGATGGACGGTCACAGTCATCAAACCACATCACTAGACCGTTTCAGCAAGTTTCTTGCTTTCCTCAGTGGTACTCCCAACAGTGCTTCTTCATCGTATGAATGTGCACACATCAATGCCGAACTCGTCAGACATGGAGGCCACACTCTTGGTCTTCTAAACGCAAAGTATCTTGGGATCACAAGAACACAACACCCGTGGAATCATCTATGGTGAGATCAAAAACTTATTTTCTTGTGGGTCTTTTATTGTCATTCTGTATTTTTTTTCTTTTATTATAATAACGTTTCTTCATTTTCTAGCTAGAGAAAATGCTAGAGTAGGTAATTCAGTGTTAGAACATCTATAGCATACGCCATAACTGTTCTTAATTTACGTGCATACAATTATAATCATAATAGGTTGCTTACCTTTTGTACACATTTTCCCGCACGTTTTATTCTTTTGGTTGTCTAGCTTGGTTCAAGCCTCTGGTGTGGTGGTCCTTTTTCGTCTTCAGGTTCATTCAATGCCTGGTGAATGTATAAGTCCTTGAAGTGTACTGCATTAGTGACTTTAGGCCCCAACAGTGTCTACTTCACCTCCAACCACTCTTACCAACGTGTAAAACCCAACCTTTTAGTTGGTTGATTGACATTTATGGTTTTTATCATCAACCAACTAAAAGGTTGGGTTTTACACGTTGGTAAGAGTGGTTGGAGGTGAAGTAGACACTGTTGGGGCCTAAAGTCACTAATGCAGTACACTTCAAGGACTTATACATTCACCAGGCATTGAATGAACCTGAAGACGAAAAAGGACCACTGCAACAGAGGCTTGAACCAAGCTAGACAACCAAAAGAATAAAATGTGCAGGGAAATGTGTATAAAAGGTAAGCAACCTATTATGGCTATAGTAGGTGTTCAGAATGGGATGGTATGTTTAATGATCCTTGTGTGAATGTGTGAAAGATTAATTGAACTCCACATTGAAAACGAATTGTGTGTATCTAATATGGTTTTTAACCACAAGTATATCCACACATACACTAGGGAAAATGATACTGTGGGACAAAAGAGTGCAATAGATTTGGTTGCATATGATCAACATTTGAAACACTTAGTTGTTGGCACTTGTGTGATAAGATGTGCAGATGTTGGCTTTGATCATTACTTGTTAGTGTCACAAGTGAAACCGAATGTTGGAGAAAGAGGAATAGAAAGAGGCCTGTAATTAAAAGAATGAAGGTTGAAGGCTTCTTGAAGAACATCAGCGTTACTCTATTTTACTCGGAGAATGAATGAATGAGCTGAAGTCATGTGAGACAGAGGGATGTAGAAAAGAAGAGGACATGCTTTAAGAACTGTGTTCTCACTGCTGCTGAACAGGTCTGTGGTACTGCAATGGTGGGTAACATTAAAGGTGATGCTCGGTGGAACAGTGAGATTGAAGAGGCAGTAAAGAGAAAGAAGGAAGCATATTTGGGGACGTAGCAAGGTAGAGTTCTGAGGATGAATATCACTGTAAGAAGTGTGAGGCAGCCAAGCTGGTTCACCAGAGTAAGGCAAAAAATAGGAATTAAAAGTTGGAAAAGCATGAATTGGCTTTATGGAAAGAAAGAAAATCTTTCTGAAAGTACAAAAGACAGGAAAAATAGAGGAAATAAAATTTTAAATTGTGTGAAGAACAGGATCGGAGAAATGGTATGGGATTCCAATGAGTTAAGTGAAAGATAGGGTGAATACTTCTGTGAGTTATTAGATCATGAAAGCAAAGGTGATTCTGAGGCAGAAGCAGTTGATGTCACAGTGGCAGATGGAAGCACAGGGCGGATCTCAAGAGAAGAGGTGTGTAAAGCTCTAAAATCTCTGCAGAATACTAGAGCTTCAGGAGCAGACGGCATAACTGCAGGGATGTTAAAATATGGTGGTGACTCTGTAATTGACTGATTAACTGAAATTTGCCAGTAGTGCCAGGAGATAAAGATGGTCTCTCAGGATTGAAGGGATGCTATCGCTGTTCCCTTGTATAAGAGAAAAGTTGATCAGACTGAATGCATGAATTTTCGTGGTATCAGCTTGCTGAGTGTGCCAGGGAAAGAATTTGGAAAAGAGATTATTGCTAAGGTATGAAGTCTTACATCAGAGAAAGTGTGGGATATACAGAGTGGCTTTACACCGTATGGGTTGCACTAAACAACCTTTTGCATTACTTATGACAATAGAAAAGTTTCTGACTGTTGGTAAGGAAGTTTTTGCTGCCTTCATAAATTTAGAGAAAGCTCATAACAGAGTAAATAGGAAACTTCTGTGGAAGGTACTGAATAAATATGGTATTAGTGGAAATCTACTTAATAGTGTGAAAGTCATGTATGCTGTCAGTAGAGCATGTGCATGAGTGAATGGTGTATTGAAAAGGTTTCCAATAGGATCAGGAGTCAGACAAGGTTGTGTAATGTGACCATGGCTGTTCAATATTAATGGATGTGTTCATGCATGATGCAAAAACAGACAATACTGGTTAATGTCTTGGTAATATCTGAGTGTGAAGATTGATGTATGCTGATGACACCTATTGGCAGAAGGTAAAAGTGAGTTGCAGAGTATGTTGTCTCAGATGTAAGAAGTTTGTATGAAATTCAAACTGATTATAAATTAGGGAAAAACCAAATTTATGGTTTTTGAGTGAGGAACAGTTCATACTGAATGTAAGATAAATCTTAATGGCACAGAGATTGGCCAGGTGAATGAGTTTGTATATTTAGGAAGAATGTTTGACAAAGAGAACAAATTAGATGGCAAAATTAGTCCTAGCTGCCTTAGAAGGTTTTCACAGGAATGATGGGTTCTCAAGAGAGTCCCAAATGGCTGTGTATGAAAGTATAGTTGTTCCTACTTTGATGTACAGCAGTGAAACCTGGGTACTGCAGCAAAGACATAGAAGCCATTTGTGTGCTGGGGAGATGTGTTAGATTGTGCCAAGACACATTCTGATCATGTGAGGAATGAAGGTGTGTGGTAGATGTGTAATGTGAAGCAAATTGTTGTTAGTAAGGTAAGACAAATATTCCTAGGTGGTTTGGCCAAGTTGAAATTTGAGTGATGAGATGCTTAATAAGAGAATTTATTCAGCCCAAGTGGCATGAAAGAAAGGTAGAGGAAAGCTAAGGAAGTCATAGGAGGACCAGATTTGGGAATGTCTACATAAGGAAAAGATTATGAGTGAAGTACAAAAGGTCTCATATGCAACATGTGATGTATGTCAGTGAAGCTGGGCTGTGTGCCAAAATCGCTGTAAATGGAGACATTTGGTACAGCAACAGTAAGTAAAGTCTAGTTCCATCAGTTAAACATTTATCTGGCAAATTGTCTTTCTTTGAGGAGCAACCTCTGAATCTCAGAGAACAGCTAAATAATAAATACATAGATACATATGTACAATATGCATGTATGTAATAACAGTAGTAAGTTGTTTTAGATTTGGTGCGAGACAGAATTTTTTTATCACATACTGTGAACGGCGTAGGAGTTGCTGTTCAAAACATTTGTCGGGGTATATGGATTTTTGTAAAACACACTTATAGTAACAAAGTTTGATGTTTAATCAAAGTTTTTCTACTTGAAGTTTATTTTTGGTCTGATTGTAGTGTTTTGTTTGCATTTTGTTGAGTTTCTGAACTGAATTATGATATTTAAAATGTAATATTAGGTTGTTGCAGATGAAATGTTGGAATTTGATGGAAACTTCAAACATCCAAAATATGGGGCAAAATGAACTTTATTAATCAAAATAATCACCACCAATGAGATACAAGTTTCTACATGCCCTGAAAAAGCAAGCTTTGATGCCATTGATCAAATGACAAATGCTTTATAGGCAGTAGCCTTGATCATTTAGATTTTTATATCACAACTCACATCACATGATGTGTCAGTTCCTAAATCACCTGTCAACTGCATAAGTCATCAACAGCCTAATATTCATGCAACTAAATAAATTTAAAAAAAAAGAAATACAGGAGGGAAAATAATAACTTTCAAAATTTATATTGATCAGTTAATGAAGTACTCCCTTTGGGGGCTTCCATAGTTTGGTGGCCCAGGGCATGTGTCCCATGTGCTCTGCTAAAAATCAGGGCCTGGTGTAATGACATTGGGAGACAACAATTTACACATCCCTAATCTGCAACACAAAAGGTAGGTCATCAGAAATTACTTATTGATCAGCCTACATATAAAAATGCTGACTACAAAATTAACTTCCCACTTTTTTGTAACTTCTTATGAAAAAATTCAAGCCACGCTGCATGACTTGAACTTGGGATATGTTTACCAGAATCACATCTGCTCTGTAAGTTTTGAGTTTACTGTATAACTCAGAACTTACACAGCAGAGAGTCAAGTCAAGTCACGGTTCAGTATAGACATGGTTTGTGATGTGCTCCTCGATTGTGAAAAATAGTTATAACTACTTGGATCATCATTTATCGTTGTGTTGCAGACTGTTGGATATATATCCCTGTTTTGTGAAAGAAATGATGAGGTAAAGTAAAAACTTATTACTACAATAAAAAACAACAACAACAACAAAAAAAAACAATGGCTGGTTTTGTTCAGATCGGCCTGATATTCAGGATTTCCTAGGTTTTATCAACCTTGGATTACAAAATATTGCAAACATTGCATCATTAGAATATTTCATCGTTACAATACTTCAGTATTTATGAACATATTACAGTATTGTATTCAGTTGCAACTCCTGACTTCAAAGCACAAATCCGTTTCTCTTGGCTAAGACTGATATGGCACTATCTGGTGGGAAATTTCAGATTTAATTGACATAAAATACAAACGTATTACTGTGGAAATCATGTGTTTGCATATTCAGCTACATTAATTTTTGTATGTTGCTAGATGTGACCGAATGAACTATTGCTCTTTTTATGAATCTTAACTTGAAATCTTAGTGTATAATCCTTTCACATCACTTATAATAACTTAGACATTTCTTAAGTTTGCTCACTGGTTCCTGAAAAAAATTATCTTGTTCTAGAGTTTATTCTGCAATTTTACTCTTTTGTCTAATATTTTATTGAGCCCTGAGGTGCATTGATGCCAGACATGAGGTGTCATATGTGTAATCAAGGTCAGATTGAGGTGTCATCTGCTCCACAATGTATGACCTGCAACAACTATTTTCACTCAACATGCATTGGTTTGCCTGATAACAAATATAAAGCCTTATCTACTGATCTTAAAAACAAAATTCAATGTCAAGAATGTGTACTACATGTTGTACAAACCTCAGAAACACACACACAAAAAAAATTAGCAGCATTACAGAATAACAAATCTAATATGATCTCCCCAGTTACTAATGAACATACTAAACTTGAGATTAACACTGTCAAGCAGGCAGTTCTGCAGATAGAAAATAAACCTGACTGCATCTCAGACTTAAAAAAAGAAGATATAAAGCAAACTGTTGAGTTCATAAGTGTCAGATATGATGATTTGATTGAAAAATGTAACAAACTCGAACAGCCCAACATCAAACTGGTGAAGAAACTTCAAAAATCAGAACAAAAGGAAAACAATAATTCCATACAAATCAGAGCCCTAAAAACTGAATTACCTGAACTAAACCAATATAACAGAAATATAGAAATCCATGGTCTACATATAAATGATATTACTGATAAAACAGTAACCAGCATTGACAGACTAGCTAATAAACTACAAATAGAAAACCATGGATCTTCTGACATAGATGTTCTTCACCCTATCCCAGTGGGCCAAAATAAAAGCCATGATCCACCCATTATAATTCAATTTATAACAAGGATAAGCAGAGATAACTGGCTGGCTAAGAGGAAAACTCCAATCTTCAATTCTAACTTAGATCCAGCATCATAGCATTCCAGAATCTACATAAACGAAAACCTCTCACCACACTATAAACAATTGTACTAGCATGCTAGACAACTGGTGCACCAAGGAGTAATTAAATATGCCTGGATAAGCAATAGCAATTTGTTTATTAGACAGAAGGATGGTGATCAAAGAAAAAAATGTCCTATTGGAAGACCTACAGGTGTATGAACTTGCTACTTAATCAATGTTATATTTTTCTGATTTCATACTAACTGTTTTATGTTGCAGGACCAATAATACTATACAGCCCAAGACTTGACAAGTTATTTATAACTAATACAAGCCTCACCCTCAAAATTATACATGTTAATGCCCAATCATTACTAAATAAAATCACATTATTAGAAGCCTTAATATATACACTAAGATCAACATTGGATTTCATATGTGTTACTGAAACATGGTTTCCGACTGAAAAATTTATTATTCCATTAAAAAATTTCAGGATATTTAACCTCAACAGAGATTATTCTAGGGGTGGGGTGGGGAGTGGTATAGCTATCTATGTTAACTATAAATATAAATTTCTTTCTACAGTTAGGGAATTTACAATAATCACGAAAAGTATAGAAATACTTACCATAAAAAATCAATTCTATATAATCTCAGTCTGTTATAGACCACCCAGCTTAGATTATAATGAACTATTTGGAGTGTTAAACCAACAGTTTAACTTTGTTAATTACTCTAAAAAAAGGGGGTTCTTGATGGCTGACTTCAATATAATTCTATAATGCAACAATTTAACCAATTACTTGCTGTATCAGGATTTATTAATTTAATTACTTTCCCAACTAGAATTACCCAAAATACTAATACCATAATTGACTTGGCTATAACTAATGTCCAATCACAGCTTACAACTACATAAATAAATGAATATGATACAAGTGATCATCTGCCTATTTTCATTTTACACAAAACTGGAAGCAAGTTGTCTACTGGAAGAAACTAAAACTGTAAAATTCCGTAAAATCAATAAAAAAATCTTTAGAAAACTTTCAACAACTTCTAAATGATATTACTTGGGAAGATTTTCAGAAATATGAATCACCTGATTTAACTTATGACAATTTTTTAAATCTTCAAAGAAAAATATGATCTAGCTTTCTCAGTCTCCTTAACCAATATTAATTCTAATAAGAAACTCCGCAAACCCTGGCTCACCTCTTCCCTGTTAAATTATATTAATAAGAAAAATGGACCCTTTGCAAATTTTTTAAGAACAAGAGACCTATATGACTTCACCTATTTCAAATTATACAGAAATACACTTAACTCTGCTATTAGAAACGCTAAAAGAACCTATTATGCAAACATATTTTCATTGAATAATCCAAAAGTAACTTGGAAAATCCTTAATTATTTACTAGGGAAACAGATTCAGACAGTTACCAGAACACCTATTGGATTCCAGTGGTATGAAAATGTCTGATAAACACCACATGGCTGCCCATCTTATAATGAACACTTTAATGAAAACAGTAATAAAGTTTTTCTTTCCTTCCTTTTTATGTTATACCCAAAGAACAGTATGAAAGAGGCATAATTAATAACCTGGCTTTCTGGCTAGCTAATTCTTGTCTTTCCTTTTTGTTTTCCATAAGCTGCTGTTCAATTTTTTGGTCACGTAATTTTCGTCGCTCCTGCATTTCTAAAAGCCTGGCTTGTCTATCAGCTTCTAGTGCTTTTCTTCTTTCCTACAAATAGAACAGTAAATAAATAAATAAATATATAAGAAGAATGCTTAATACTATATATATATATATATATAAGCTAAACCTTACTCACCACCAACCAAGAACTCCCCAAGGAAATCCCCGAACCTTACATGGAACTAAAACACAAACTTTCATAAATCACAATAATAATGAAAATAATAATGATGATAAACACATAAGGTCGGTAACCTGGAGCCGCTCATCTGGGAAAGACACTCTCGGCTCCCGAACTTTGTTCAGGTTTCGTGAAGGTGTCAGATTAACTAGAAAATAATCTTCAAAATAAGGGGTAAGATTTTGCAAATTTTAGGTTTAGACACCTGGTCTTCCCTACCTGAACCAAAGGCACCAAAATTTAGTATAAAAACTTACCTTAAGTAAAGCACCATGAACTTCCTAACCTCAATGAACGGCAAATGAAATCAAACCCCAACCCACTCCCTGAACACACACCCACTCCAAACCATGCAAAAGGAAGGGAACAAATGCCAAATCAATTTCCAAACGCAATTCAAGAATCCAAAAGGAACCAAATGACACCCTGTGACGACCCCTGTCGGAATCCAGAAAAGACTGGAACTAAAACTAAGTGCTTGTGTTCTAATGGATGTCAGCCAATGTCAAGTTAAATGTTCTGGGGTGACTCGAAAGAAAATATTATGAATTGTAGCCCGAAGAATGGTTAATCCAAAGTATTAGGTGTGACAGTATTACATAATTTAATTTTGAAAGATTTTCCCAAATTAAAAGAAGTCAACAAATTTTCAAAATGGAATAAGCAATATTTCAAAGGATAATGATTTTTTAAACAAGAAGAAAAGTTTTTTAGTTGTTTTGTAGTGTTAGGCCTGTTATTGCATATTCTTGTAATTCTAACAAATTGGGAGATAATAATATTCCTAAGAACGTGTTTTGAAATATTTGAATGCCAATCACTTAAAACATTGGTGTTAAAGTTAAAATGTACTCTTTTATCAAAAAGATCTAAACTGATACCCTGACTGTGCTGAAGAATGTCCAAATCAAGAAAATGTACATGATCCCTGGTATTCGTCTTACAAAGCACCAACTCTGGAGGATAAATGTTATTCACATGGACAGAAGGAGGACCAAACAAAAAGGTAATTAAATCATCTACATACCTGAAGGAAAAAATTGTATGTGAACTGAATTTCTCCTCATAATGATGGAGGTAAAGGTTAGCCAGTAAACTGGAACAGCAAGAACCTATTGGGACACCCTTCACCTGAACATACAATTGGCTGCTGTCATATATATAATTATGTAAAATACAAAAAATTGCATAAAGTTGTCCAATATTCAAATTCCACTTCCAACTAACTGGTAACCAAATTGATCAAAATAAAGATCCAAAATTCTATGGAAATCACTTAAATCGATTGAAGTAAATAAATTTGAGAAGTCGTATGTAGTAATCTCTAATTCAGTAGTACTAATTGAGTCAACAAAGTCCAAAACTTTTCTATTATTATCAATAATCCAAGAAGTATTTGAAATATTACTATAAATGACAGACAAGAAGTCTTTAAATACACTGCTGGCCACCCAAAATGCAACGCCAAGAAGGAAGCATCCGATTGGGCTGAAATTCGCCGCATGCGTCGCCTGCGAGAGGACATGCAAATGATTAGAATTGCAGGGCATATGCAAATCCTGTGCACCCGGAACACCACCGAGAACACTATAAGAAGGGTGCACAGAAGGCGGGGTATAAGTAGTGGAAGTGTGTTGTGCTGCCGGACCTGTGCGTGGGAAGCCTCCTGATGCCTCGTCGCAGAATACGGCAGTCATTCCAGCACGTTTCGGAGTTCGACAGAGGACGAATAGTGGCTTATCGCGACAGCGGTTTATCGTACCGAGACATCGGCGCTCGTGTGGGATGACATCCAGTCACAGTGAGGCGAATATGGATTCGATGGGTGCAGGAGGGACGGACGGACGGACCGACGTGAGCGATTGCTGCAGCCACGGCACACCACCGAACGAGAGGACCGGCATGTTGTGCGGCGGGCATTGACGGCTCGCACTGCCACATCACGAACGTTAGCGCAGGAATTAGGGTGTGTTGCGCAACAACCTGTGTCAGCATATACTGTTTGACGTCTGCAGGAGCGGGGACTTGTCGCACAGCGCCCATTGCTCCGATTATCATTGGCGTTACACCACTGGCGAGTGCGGCGGCAGTGGGCCGTTGAATGCCGCACCTGGACTACAGAATGGCACGACATTGTCTTCTTCGACGAATCCCACTTCTGCCTGCAGCACCACGATGGTCGGATCCGCGTGTGATGGCACCGCGGCAAGAGACTGTATGATGCCTGCATTTTGCATCACCATACCGGTCCGTCGCCTGGCATTGCGGTTTGGGGCGCAAGTGGATATGCAGTGTTGCCAACATTTAAAAGGGGTTGTCAGGAGCATCGCCGGAGTATTTTTTCACGAGGAAGAATGCTCATGTAGTTTTACTCATCAAGCTTAAGTGGGATCCACTTATGAGGGGAAATAACATTTAACAACACAGGAGAGTAGAAACATCGTGGGAAAAAAAAATTAAGATTACTGGCGAAATTCTTCTATTCGTCCGACTTCCGTTTTCGCACCCACCCCCCCCCCTCGCGCGTTTTCAAGTTGAAAAATATAAATAAATAAATATGAAAAAAATAAATATAAAATAAATAAATATAAAAAAAAAAAAAATAGATATAAAATAAATAAATATAAAAAAAAAATAAAAAAAAAAAATATATATATATATATATATATTAGGGAATAAAATTATATCTAACAACAATAGTCGGCAGAAGAAACATTGCAAGGCAAAACATTATAATTACGTGAGCAATCTTCACTTCGCCTACCTTCCGTTTTCGAAAGATGGAATTCCGACATCCGTCGGAACCCCCACACACACACACACACCCACGCACACACACAGACCACCACCAATCTCCAAAAAGTCTGTGCTCATTTGTTGATCGATTTCGTAAATTACCGAAATGATAATGGTAATGGCGGAATTCCTCGAATCCCCCCCCACACACACACCACCACCAATCTCCAAAAAGTCTGTGCTCATTTGTTGATCGATTTCGTAAATTACCGAAATGATAATGGTAATGGCGGAATTCCTCGAATCCTGGGCGGGGGGGGGGTCTCATGCCTGAAAATTACAGATATATTTTTGCTCCGTCTAACTTCTGTTTTTGGAAATTGTTGCCAACAGTTTCAAGCTGAAATGTGAAGACTTATACAACAAAATGATATTTAAATACAATACTGGACACAGGCAACATCGCGAGAAAAAATAAAATTACGATTACGGGGAAATCTTCACTCCGTTGAACTTCCGTTTTTGGAAGGCACGGAAGGCGAAATACCGTTCCCAGACGGAAACCTGCCCCAGCCCCAATTGTCTCTTCAGTTTTGCATCGATCTTAAGAAAGACCCAAACGATGACAAGAAAAAAAGGGGGGGGGGTCAGCGATTCCGTGGAAACATCTCATGTGGGAATTCATCGACTTCTGACGACCGGAGTTTTAAAGCCTTGAGCGGAGTGTGCAGATTTAGCTGTCGATAACAGAGCAACTCCGCTTAAAGCGGAGCACTTGGCTTGTCTGGATATGACACCCGCACCCCTCTGGTACGCATCGCCGGTACACTCAACAGCCATCGCTACATCTCCGATGTTTTGGAGCTTGTAGTCCTCCTTTACCTGCAGGACCTGCCAGGGGCCACGTTTCAACAGGACAATGCACGCCCGCACGTGGCACGCATCGTGCAACAATTCTTCACGGCCCACCAGGTGTCACTGCCTCGTGGGCCGCCTGTTACCCCAATATGTCGCCCATCGAACAATGTCTGGTCGCCGATCGGCAACTGAGTGGCCCGGCAAGCACCACCCGCGGCTACGCCTGATGAACTGTGGCAAGGTATGGAAGCAGCCTGGACCGACATACCCCAAGCCCACATCCAAAGCCTCTTTCGTTCGATGCCGCGGTGTGTAGCGGCAGTTATTGCCAGCCATGGGGGCCACACGAACTATGGATGTCTGCGTGTTCCGCGGGTCGCACGGGCCTGTAAGCTCAATCGTTTCATCTTTGTATCTGTTGTTATGTGTCCAATAAATCTGGCTTTGCTATCTCGTGTCCTTCTTGGTGTTGCCTTTTGGGTGGCCAGCAGTGTATTTTACAGGCTTGATTATTACGTATAAGTATTTATTCCACAAGTGATGAATCTGAATTTTACAGGCTGTTTATGAAATTTAGGAACTGCAAAAACGTATTGAGATTGTAATTGTATTTTATTTATTTTTAATAACTTATTGAAACCAATCAATCGCTTTTTTAAAGTATTTAATGTATAATGTGAAACAACTTTATATGTTCAGAGTTGAAGAAATATTATTTTCATAATACGTGGTAAATACGTCATGATAATTAACACAGCAATCGGACCGCCGAATTGACTGTAATTACTGTTTCACGCATGAATGAAATCACATCAGAAAACTTGAAAATTTTGTCGCCATGGAGCGGGAATCGAACCCGCATCTCCCAATTTAAGTTCATGCGTGTGTGGTGCAACGGATAGCACGCTCGAACATAAATCGGGGGATGCGGGTTCGATTCCCGCTCCATGGCTATGAAATTTTCAAGTTTTCTGATGTGATTTAATTCACGTGTGAAACAGTAATTACAGTCAATTCGGCGATGTCCGATTGCTGTGTTAATTATCATACTTTATATGTATCTTCATTTGATAATTCCGAAGCAAGCACTTGGTAATAATATTTTTTGCAAATGAAAGCATAATTGTTATTACTTTTATCTATGGGTGCAACAATGAAATCATCCTGTATTTCCCTAATTTGAGCCTTGATTCTCTTCCAGTCCTTAACATAACCATGTCTTCAAAAGTTTTTTTCGACTGGTTTATATACCTACTTCAGAATTGAACTCAACCACTGAAAGAATAGCTCTACAGGAGTACCAGTCCTATCAGACCATTCATAAATGAAGCCATAAAGGTCCCTAGACAAAATTCTTTTAACAATTCAAATGGGAAGAAAGATATTTGGTCTAAAATTTGCACCAAAACTCAGCAGTTTCCTTAATTCTCCATGTTTTACAATTTCAATGTCTCCAGTTACAATATGTCCAAAGCTGTAATTCACAAAACGTTTGTATGACCTATCTTCACACAAACATGGTAAATCAGGAACATCGAGAACTCCAAGATTTCTACAAAAATCGTTGTAATTAAACACCCTTCTACCCATAGGTAAAACAAAAGTGAAGGATGGGACCACTTGGAAGGACTCTCTCAGAGGAAACAGCCCTGATTTAGAATTAAACATCCTCTTGAAAGGTATCCTGTCAAACCACTTTATTAGCCTGAAAACTTAAGAGCGCAGAATTTCCTGGGAAGTAACAGTGAGTTATCAGCAGCAACTTTCAGTCTGAAATTACATTGATCAAGGATAATATCCCTAACATAACAATTAGAAATTTTCATTTTCACATTTTTTTTCATTTTGCAGTACACGCTTTTGAAGTTTGTTATGCAATACAACAGTACAATTCCGAAAATCCGCACTCCTAAAATCTGCATGGATTCGAACACCGGTCACAGTTACAGTTAACAGACGGGGGTGGGGGGTCAGAAATCAAAGATCTTTTTAAAGGTTTTTAAAATCTTTTTTGTGTTTTTTCTATTTGAAAAATATTACTAATGATATAAATTTTTTTAGTCAAAAATGATGGTACAATATTGAGAGATTGAAGTTCAAATAAAGCACATATCAAGCGGGCAATCTGGCAGCTTAGCATTGAGTGTTTACATTTTTTTTTTTTCCAGTACACGTGCTGTGAGAATGTTTTTTTATGTCTTGTTTCACGTCTTGAGGTGAAATTTTTTAATAATTATTTGGAAATTTGAGAAAATGGCAGAAGTGAAGAGAAAGCACAGCTCTTTAACCATTCAGCAGAAAGTGGACTTGTTGCAAAAACTTGATAATGGCAGAGCACCAAAGCATGTTGCGGAGATTTTTGATATTGCTGTTCGGACTGTGTACGATATTAAGAAACACTAAGGCAAGATATTGCAATTCTATGCAATGAGTGATAGCAATTCTGAAATTGCTGATCGCAAAACGATGCATGAAGCTAGAAACTCCACCCTCAATGCTGTTGTTTACGAGTGGTTTCGGCAAAGGCGTAATGATAGTATGCCAATTACAGGTTCACTCGTATGCGAAAAAGCCAAGCTATTTCATCAGCAACTGAAGATTGATGACCCTTGTGATTTTTCAGTTGGATGGCTATCCAGCTTCAAACAAAGACATGGAATTTGTTACTTGAAATCCTGAGGGTAGCAAGAATCGGCAGATAAGGTAGCTGCAGAAGAGTTTCTGGATGTGTTTGCCAAATTTGTCCAGGAGGAAGCTCTTTCTCCTGATCAAATTTATAACATGGATGAAACGGGACTTGTCTGGCGTTGTCTACCAAGACACACTCTAGTGTGTGCTGATGAAGTAGGACCTTCCGGTGTTAAGGAAGGCAAAGACAGAGTAACAGTTGCTCTTTGCTCCAATACCTCTGGAAATCATAAATGTATGCCATTTGTGATTGGAAAAAGTGCTTGTCCTAGGGCTTTGAAGGGCTTAAAGACCTTACCTGTGATTTACTGCAGTAATAAAAAATCATGGATGACCAAAAAACTTGCTACAGACTGGTTCAATAATCACTTTGTTAAAGATGCCAGAAAGCACTGTGTGGAGGTCGGACTTGCTCCAGAATGTAAAATTTTGTTGGTATGGGACAACTGCAGGGCATATCCTGAAGATTTAACTTCAAATAATGTTACAGTTATGTTCTTAACCCCAAACACAACTTCATTAATTCAACCCATGGAACAGGGCATAGTTTAACAGTTGGAAGTGCGACTACAAAGAAGAATTACTAAGGAAACTGTTGAACTCTGATAAATCGTTTCAAACAATCAAAATGTTCATTAAAGATTTCACAATGAAGGACTCATAGCAGGTTCATAGAACAATGTGAAACGTTCTACTCTGATAAATGCATGGCATAAGTTATGGCCATCATCAATATTTATTGATTGAACCCGAGGATTACGAGTTTAGGCCAAATCAAAGACTACGCAGCTTCTAGCATATGCCAAACAAGCAAATGTGTCAATGATAAATGCGTTTAGAGAAGAAGACATAGTTGAATGGATGGAATCTTCAGACAAGAGTGAAGTCCAAATGATGACTGATGATGAAATCATAGCTAGTGTGATTAATCCTGATGCAGGCGATTCAGACATTGACAGCGAGTATTCTACTACCAAAACATATATCCTCAGGTGATGGAATTTTGTTGGAAGAATAATACATTGATTTTTTAGAACAGCATAAATGTGTTTCAGCACAGGAAATAATTCAATGATTTATAGACTTCAGGAAAAACTTCAATGAGAGAAACCAAATTTAAAACAATTGACCATTGATGGAATGTTTGCCAGCCAGAATGTTTGATTGACATATACAGTATTTGGTAAATAAAAATTCAATTAATTAATACAGTACTGTATTATGAATTTGTTCCCTATATTTTACTTACTTATTAAATACTATATACATCTATATAAATTCCAAATACTACTAATTACAGTATTAAAGACACATTACTAATTAATTTTACTAATTATTAAACAAATGAAAGCCTATTATTCGAAAAAAAATAGGCTAATATATATTAGCCTATTATTCGTACATACATACCATCCTATTTGAACTAGTATTATACAGTATGTATGTACTAGTAAACACACACAGGTTCTCTAAAATCTGCAAAATTCTACAATCTGCACAACCTCTGGAACCAAGTTGTGTGGATTTTCGGAATTGTACTGTACTGTACACACACACACACACACACACACACACACACACACACACACACACACACACACACACACACACACAAAAACACATGGTCGAGTCACATTATTGTGACCACCAGCTAATATATCCAGAGTAACTGCCATGTGCAGCGCGGACAGCAGCTAGACCGGCTGGGAGTGACTCGATAAGGTGCTGGAAGGTGTTCACAGGTATGTGGAGCCATGCTGACTGCAGTGCATCTGACAACTGCTAGAGGGTGCATGGTGGAGGATCCATAGAGCGAACAACATGATCAAGGTTGTCCCACAGATGCTCAATTGGGTTTAAGTCTGGGGAATTAGGCAGCCAGGGAACTACTTTGAAGTCTTCATCGTGCTCTTCCAACCACTCTCGAACATTTCTAGCTGTGTGACATGTCGCATTGTCATACTGGAAGATCCCATCTGCCCCAGGGAAGACAATCAGCATGTATGGGTGTATGTGGTCTGCAAGGATGGATTCATAATGAATTCAGTCCACAATGCCTTTCACAGGTATAAGTGCACCCAGGGAAATGCCGCGAAAACATTCCCCAGACCATAATGCTGCGCCTACCAGCTTGTGTTTTTCCAGCAATGGTGGAAGAGTGTTTGTCCTCCGATGTTTCTCGCTTTATACGCTAATGTCCATCCATTCGATGAAGCAGAAAACATGACTCATCGGAGAACGCAATCCTTTGCCAATCAGCGGAGGTCCAATTCTGATACTGCCGTGCAAATGTAAGCCTTTTTTGATGATGCACCTTCGTTAGCATAGGTGCAGTGACCATCTGTCTTTATCGGTGCCCCATAAGCAGCAGGGTTCACTGAACTGTCATTTCAGACAAACTTCCGGTAGCCTCCTGATTCATTCGACCAGTGAGTTGCTCCACTGTAGCATGTTGATCGGCTCCAATGCACCTTCGCAGCCGACGTTCACCTCTCACATCAATGGCACGTGGTGCTCTGCAGTTTCCACATCGTTTATTCGCAATGGTGCCATTTCTCCAATGATGATACACTTTAACCACAGCAGCATGCGAACAGTTCATAAACTGCGCTGTTTCAGATATACTACCACCCTTGGCCCGAAAGCTGATAATCATCCCTTTTTGCAAATCTGATAAATTACTCCTTTTATCCATGACAGCAACGAGTGATATGTTTTCAGAATGCCTACAGGGCACCTTATATACCCTCTAAGCCAGCTCACGACATGTGCCTTCTTTCATTGGCTAAGTGCAGTTGACGTCAAAAGTAGGAGGTGGTCACAATAATGTGACTCGACTGTGTGTGTGTATATATATACTTAAAAAAAGCTAAAATTTTAATTCATAGTTCAATGGCAATTCATAGCGAAAAAGTCATGAAGTCAAACAACCTTTGGACACTGGTAATTTATAAGTCCATAAGCTAGTGAACTGCAATCTATAATAAAGTTTTAAAATTATGCTGCTTTTCAAATAAATAGAAAGTGGCACATGCCATCCTAATTATCAAACCATAGTGATCACTCAGAAATGGAGAATCACAAGCCAATTTCAGTGCTACCCCCATCTGGTAAAATCTTAAAAAAAAAAAAAAAAGAAAGTGCTGGTTTAAAGTAATCTGTTGCAAATATGGAATCATCTCCAAATTCCAATTTGGATTTGCGCTTTGCCATTCGATAGTTTAATAAGCAACCAGATCTCGTAATATACTTAAAATGGCTTTGAGGTAAAAAGAGTTTGGATATCACCAAAGAGAATTAATTTTCACATACAGTAGTGTCCAAAATTGTGGAAACCTTTTGGAAATATTGTATTTTTGATGTTTGATGGCTCATAACACCACTTTTTTTTTTTTTTGGAGTAATACCATAAAATTATATAACAATGGAAAGATAATTTCATCAAGAATGTAATGCAATAACCTTTATGAAGAATTTTGTATTAGAACAGGAAAAGTGAAACACATAGAAAAAATGAGATTTTGTCACAGGAATCACAGGGATGTCAGTAGTTATTGAGAGTTTCTTTGTCCAAAGTTGGACAAAGAAATTTTCAATAACTACTGACGTCAGATTGAACACGCACTTCCGTGAGCAACATTTTTAGGACTTTTAACCAATTTATATTTTAATTGAATAAGTTAATGCACCACCACAGACTGTATCCACTTTATAGAATGTGTAAAACAGAACTTACAGACATCAAAGCGTCTACCTGAAGAACCTTGTGGTCACGTAATGGTATGTGAACTTTATGATAGAATCACATGAGATATAATGATAAAAATTCTAGTCTTGAAGAATACATTCCCAAGACATTTCAGCTTGTCCACCATGTGTTCAGGTGATCAGTGTTTATGATTGTTATTACAGAATGCACTTACATTTTAGAGTATATAGTTGCAATTCCTTTGGCAAATAGGAAATGATTTTCCGAGATTAAATCAACAAAGGCAAGTAATCCTTTTTCTACATTACAAAAGCAGAATTTTAGGAATCATGAAATTCTAAAATTTTAGTACTTCTCCTTACTCTCCTGCAAAATTATATGGTTGCAATATCATATCCTCTCAATTCCTAATTTGTTGTAAAGCATGAAATTTTGCTTTTAGTTATTTGCAGAAAACCAAGTGAAATAGCATTTCAAATAAACATCAGTTATTCCTGAATATCTAGGGATCTCAATTAGTAGAACGGCAATTCAGTAATACTTATTTAAAATATGGGAGGTTGTTCACCAAAAAAATTAAACAAAATCCTGACTGGAAGGAGGAGCAGGGTTTCTCTTAGTAATAAATAACATAGTTATTCCTAGAAGTTATTGTTTTAGTTTCTTAAAGGGTTTTCAAGGAAATATTTGAGTTTTACTTACTTGTCAAATTTTTGCATAGTAGACCTACCCAACAACAGGACTCGGGAGCTATTGTCATTCCTGTGACAAAATCCAAGCATTCAATGTAGTTTCTTATTACCTCTCTACGTTCAGACCTTTTGCTCATTTTCTTTTAAAATAGTGCTGTCAGTGAGACAGCACTTTCACAGAATCCTGATTCACCTTATGTCCTGTGTGTTGTACATTTCTGTCCCAACCTGCTTTGTTTGAAATGTTCTTAGTTGCAGTTTTAGGTTTGGCTAAATTTATTCTAAGTTGTCCATCTGTTTATTCCACATAGCTGAGATCAGGTTCACATTTTATATTACAGATGACACCTTCCTGTAATTGGATGCTTTCTTCTTTTTGCTTCAAAATGTTACGAAGAACTTTTTTCCCTTTATTATCTAATTCTGAGGCCGGTCTTCATACATGAGATCGATGAAGAAGAAAAAAGCTTAACTTTTTAAATGAGGGAAAAATCAGAATGCGCTGAGAGAAAGTGCGAATATAATGCAGCATGAGCAAGATAGAATTGTTCACTGTAATTTATTTATGTAAATATTAAACTGGAGCATACCACTATATTAACAATATAAAATAACTGAATTCAAAGCAAAATAAAATGGCTTTAAAAGACATTGCTCCATTAAAAAAAAAATTTTTTTTTTTTAGGTTTTACTTTGTTGTTGTACTTACTAGAACATCACTCAAGTTTCCTCTTGAGAACAAGCCTTGTTTTCTTCCCAGCAAGTTTTACAACCGTATTTGTCATTTGTTGACTTTACAGCTGCACAACACTGATTGCTTAATTTTTCTTTCTGTTGAAATCTTTCAATTCCCATTTCTTCATTGTCCCCTCTCTCTCTCTCTCTCTCTCTCTCTCTCTCTCTCTCTCTCCAATTTTTTTTTTTAAAGATTAAATTGCAAGTATGCCAAAGTATATCTGATTTATTGGAAATTATGAATTAAAGATTACAGCAACAAATAAAATAAAGCGAGTAAAAAAAAACAATAACAAAAAGAATGTGCAGTTCAATACTAAAAAGGTAACATGAAATTAACGACATTGTAACAAATTGTCAGAATGCCAGTAATATCACTGAACATGAAAAACGCACAAGGTAAAATTAATTGTTAGCAAAAGCCAAACAGTTCTAGCAATATGAAGCATCATAAAATACAGAATTTAAACGATGACAATAACCAAAGCAACATTTTGTCAAATAACCTTTAATGTCGCAGAACAGAAGTAAGTAACAACTAAATATTAAATGGCAACAATAATTTTATCCATCATGCTGAAAGAATTTTCAGTTTGAAGACTATGAATGTATGATATCAAAGCTTTCACTATTTTGGATAGATGGGGTAACTCTGAGAATATGCATACTCACCATGTATCAATTCTTAAAAAAATTCCAATTTGCCACTTCCATTTTCAGAATTTCCCAGTGCCTTATGAGGATTAAATGTAAACATTTATGGAGAGGAAGTAACAGTTAACAACAACACAGGGTAGTGGGAGCATCAGGGGGGGGTGATTACAATTACAGGAGAAATTTCTCCATCCAACTTCCGTTTTCGGAATCCCCTCCCTCATTTTTAAGCTGAAATACAAATATTTATGGAATAAAGGGCATAGAACAAAAATACTTGGCAGAAGTGACATCATGAGAGAGAAAAAAACCAAAAAACAAGAAAGATGACACCGAATTTTCAGTTGTAATGAGCACAACTCTTGAATCCTTTTTTTTTTTTAATTTAATTTGGGTGTTTAATGACCACTGTGAGCATCTCAATGGGCTATAAGCAGTTGCCCATCCCTAATTTAGGGCCACTGGTTCCAAAAAAGGGAGAGAACCAGTATCATAAGACAAACACAACATCTATGCCTCACCGTGATTCGAACCCGGGCCCTTCACAGACGAATAGCCATAAGCCAGCGCTTAGACCACTGCGCCACTGGGGCGGCTTTTTGAATCCCTTGTGAAGCTAATTAAATTTATCAAAGTTATTCAAAGTCAATGAAATTGGTTAGAAAAAAATTAACCGGATTTCTACAATTGATAAAACATCCAGAAACAGCTAAGTACTCAAAAAAGCGGCTAAAAAGTAAGTTACAAAAATTAACAAATGGTGCACAAAAAGCTTCTCATAGCAGAAGGAAGGTATCAGAGACAAAATGATTTTCAAATCAAGAAGTTAAAACAAAATACATAGAAGAAAACATGATATAATTTTACGTCTTCTAGCGAAAAAATTTTAAATACTGGAAAGTTGAACATAGGTGAAACATATTCTTCATGGGAAAAGCTATGCTGAGGAAAAATAACGTTTCAAATGTCTGTCGGGTGCACAGATAGTTAGGAAAAGGTTTTGACCTTTACGCCCTTAGCAGGAAATCTGTGAATTATTTAAACAGGATAATGATACACATCTCTACTGTAGCAAACGGAATACAGTAAAAAAGAAGTTTCTCAATAGGATATTTGGAAGCGAAGTACAGCTGAAAACAGAAGTGTGCAGACACCACCTAGTGACAAAAATGTGAACTATAATATTCTTCCAATATTAACCTAAAGAGTTCCACAAGGTAAATGGAATCCAGTATTGAAAGAAATTTTGCATGACATATGTAGAAGCAGAGATATTGAGAAAAACAGATTAAACATTTGCACCCCCTAATGGCAAAACTGTTCATTATTTTGGGAAGAAAATGCACACAAAGAGTTTTCCTAGTTAGCAGTACCTGACTGAAAAAGAATTTTCCAATAAGATTTTTAGTTCCACAAATATTACAGTAAATGGAAAAGTAAACCTACGCCCTCTAGTGGCAAACTTGTGTGCTAAAAAAATATTAAATTATGTAAGAAACATTTTGCAGCGAAAACCCTTTCCAACAAAGAAAAAAATTCAAATTGGTCTCTTAGAAGCAGAGATATTGACAAAAATATGATATACAACTATGCCCCTGGAGGAAAAACTAAGCATTGTTTTAAGAAGAAAGTATTCTGAAAAGATTTTCCGAGGTGAGCAGTATCGGCCCACAAAATAACAAAATAATATTTTCAATCAAGTTTTTCAGCAGCTCAGATTTTGCTGCAAACATATCAGAAGTGGAAATAAACGCTTACCCCCCCCCCCCTGGTAGCCAAAACATTCTGTATCAAAAAATCAGAAATTATGATTGAAACATTTCCCATCAGAAGCTGTATTGGCTGCAAAAAGAATTTTTTAAGTCAGGGTTTCAGAAGCAGAAGTAACGGCAAAAATGCAATTTACCTTTATGCTTTCTAGCGGAAAATCTATGCATTACTTGAAAATTTTGAAACTATATGAGAAATATTTTGCACAAGACACTCTCCAAAAAAGAAAGAAGACATTTTCAAATCAGACTTTTAGAAGCAAAGATATGGACGAAAATGTTATATATATATACATAATATATATATTAGGATGTAAGGTCAGGTGATGCGTAACATCACAGCCTCTCCTTGACAAATGTCAACCCCGCCTTCTCGTGGTACATCCTGTTCCCACTAAAGGGGCTCTGACGACTGCCAATAGTGGTATAACTATACCATCGGTGATTAGAGGAAATGCTATCCCACACTCACTAACCCGCTTGGCCAGCCTGGTGAGTTATGGCCAAACTCCTCCAAAATGACTCCACAACTTAAATCTTGGCCCTCAGTCTCCGGCAGCTGGAATGTACCTGGCCAAGGCAGCGGCCAGTGCGACATGAAGGCAGAGGGTGCTAAGAATCCCCGGAGGACCGGACTAGGCTGCCATCTGATGCTGACCTTGGCTACGTATAATGGACGCTCCCTATCTTCTGATTCAAGGCTTCTTGAATTGGAAGAGGAACTACAAAGGATCAAGTGGGACATCGTGGGGCTAAGTGAGGTAAGGAGAAAAGGAGAAGATCTCATCGAACTGAAAAGTGGAGATCTCTTCTACTATCGTGGGACAGATACTTGCAGAACTAGTGGTGTTGGATTTACAATAAACAAGAAACTGAAGGATAAAGTTGTACAAGTTGAAAGTTCCTCTGACAGAACTGCACGACTTGTTATCCATCTCTCGTACCAGGCTCAGATTACTCAAACTTGTGCACCCACCACAAGTCATCCTGAAGAAGAAATTATAGAATTTTATGAGGAAATTTGTCATCTAAATAATAAAGGTAAGCAGCACTTGAAGATAATTATGGGAGATTTCAATGGAAAGATAGGGCAATGGCAACAGAATGAAACTTCAGTAGGTAAATTCGGTCACGGCAACAGAAACCAGCATGGAAATACTCTCGTTGAGTTTGCAGAGGCAGAAGGGTTTTTCATCATGAACTCCTTTTTCAAGAAAAAGCCACACAGGAAATGGACATGGAGACATCCAAATGGGACAACAAGTGAAATTGATTTTATTACGTGTAACAAAAAATTCGTCATAGAAGACTGCAGTGTGCTAAACAAGTTCAACACAGGTAGTGACCATAGATTGGTGAGATGTAAGATGCACCTCAACACTAAACTCGAACGTGGCAAGCTCATAAGACAAACAAAATGTATTGACATACCCAACCTTAAAAAACACCATAATGCCTTCAAGTTGGAACTGAAGAACAGATTCTCTGCTTTAGAAGGCCTAACATCAGAAGAAGTGAATATTTCTGAAGTTAACCGAAAAGTAAACAAAGCTCTGATGGAAACAGCAACAAAATTAGCTGGGTCTAAGAACAAGTTGCATGTGAACAAACTATCAGGAAAAACCAAAATGTTAATGCAAAAAAGAAGAGAGATGAGGACAACTAAAGAAGATGTGACTTCCAAAGTGGAATATATAGAGCTATGCAAGACAGTACGAAAAAGTATCACTGAAGACGTAAGGAAATTCAACTGTGAACTAGTGAGGAAAGCAATTGAAAACAACCAAAGCCTACAGATAGCAAAGGGACATCTCAGTAAGGGAAGAAATCAGATTATGGCACTGAGAAAAGAAGATGGTTCTGTAACAAGAAATAGAGGCGAAATTTTGACAAGAGTGAAAGATTTCTACTCCAAATTATATGAAAGGGGTGATACATGTACTCCAGATATTATGAAAGGTACCAGTACCAGAGTTCTTCCAGTCCTCCCAGCAGAAGTTGCACATGCAATCAAGAACATGAAGTGGGGAAAAGCTCCAGGAGAAGATGGAATTACTGTAGACATCATACAAGAAGCAAGTGGAGAAATCGAATCAGTACTCGCACAAATTTTCACTCGATGCCTTAATGAAGGGAAGATTCCTGAGGATTGGAACAACGCTACAATGATCTTGCTACATAAAAAAGGTGACATTGAGGATCTCAGGAACTACAGACCTATCAGCCTCCTATCAGTGGTTTATAAAATCTTCACTAAAGTTCTTTCACACCACTTGAAGGTGTCACTGGACATGGCTCAACCGAGAGAACAAGCTGGATTCAGGAGTGGCTACAGCACAATAGATCA
Organism: Macrothele yani; assembly: GCA_039090855.1. NCBI lineage: Eukaryota > Metazoa > Arthropoda > Arachnida > Araneae > Macrothelidae > Macrothele > Macrothele yani. The sequence continues at coordinate 51,749,911 of CM077004.1, forward strand.
TATCCAAGTACTGAGAGAACTAATTGAAAGAGCGAGGGAATATGAACTTCCATTGTCATGGCTTTTATCGATTATGAAAAAGCCTTTGATTCGGTGAAACCATCAGCAGTTACAATGGCTCTGAAATCCTGCGGTATTGAAGATGCATACATTAATATTATTAATAACATCTATGAAAATGCAAGTGCAAAGATTCGGCTGTTTGAAAATACAGCACACATAAAAATTGGAAAAGGAGTGAGACAAGGTGACACCATATCTCCGAAGCTCTTTAATGCCACATTGGAAAATGTCTTTCAATCACTGAACTGGGAAAACAAAGGGATAAAGATTAATGGAGATTATCTAACCCACCTTCATTTTGCTGATGACGTAGTCATTTTTGCAACTACCCCATCAGAGCTCATTTTGCAACTACCCCATCCAGGAACTTGCTGACAAGAGTAAAGAAGTGGGATTAAAAATGAACTTTCAGAAGACAAAAGTGATGTTCAATGCTTTTACAAGAAATGAAGATTTATCGATTGATGGAGAAAAGCTGGAGATAACAGACACGTACGTTTATCTTGGACAGCAGATATCAAGTGAGGGTCACATTGATGAAGAAATTAATCGGCATATAAAACTTGCCTGGAGAGCTTTTGGAAGAAACAGCATAATTTTCAAGAGCAATATGCCATTATGTCTTAAAAGAAAAGTGTTGGATCAATGCATCCTTCCAGTGCTTACATATGGTGCAGAGACGTGGACCTTAACTAAAAGAGACATGCAAAGGCTGCAGACAACTCAAAGAAGCGTGGAGAGCTGCGTGCTTGGTGTAACCAGGAGCGATAAGAAGAGGAACTCGTGGATCCGAAAAATGACAAGAGTGGAAGACATCATGATCAGAGTTAAATCCCTGAAATGGCAATAGGCTGGACATACTGCCAGAAGGACAGACCATCGATGGACAGCCAAAATTTTAGATTGGATTCCAAGGGACAGGAAAAGACCCAGAAGAAGACCACATGGGAGATGGGTGGATGAAATTCGAAAGTATGCGGGAGTAACATGGACGAGACTGGCACAAGACAGACCGTTGTGGAAGAAACTTGGGGAGACCTTCGTCCAGCAGTGGATTGATAATGGTTAACAATGATGATGATGATGATGATACATATATATCACTTTAAATTCGTGCTCAATCACCCTCAAGGGGGACAGGGTTCCAGACCTAAGGACCCTCCTTGGCTACGCCAAAGATGGTATGTAACTTTTCTAGTTAAATTACTATTTTTGATTTCCTTTTCCTTTCTGTCATTTTTCACTAAAGTTATTTGTGATTTACAGGGAAGTTTAACTAATTTCTTCTAGGATTACTTTTGTGTAATTTATTTTATCCTTCATATTTTCCTATGATTATTTTGTACATTTTATTATATCCTTCAAAGAATTTAATGCATCTGTTTTCATCAAAAATTGTGAGGCCACATTTGTTTTTATGTAATTATGATTATTTGACTGATAGTTTACATTCCATTATTGTTAGTATGCTTTTCATATATATTAGGGGTATGCAAAAGTTCACGCAGTTTTAAGGAGAAAGGAGACAGGAACAATCAGAAAACCAGTACACATTTATTCAAAGAAATATTGGTTGTTAGCATCAATGACCTTTTGCCATTTTTCAGGCAACAAATGAATGCCCCTGTGGTAGAAGTACTCTGGTTTTGAACTGAAGAATGCAGTAATGAAATTTTCTCCCTCTGGAACTGTGGTGAACCGCTGTTGGGCTAAGGCATGTTGCGTAAAGTGAAACAGATGAAAGCCTGAGGGTGAAATGTCCGGTGAGTAAGCCGGGTGCGGTAAAACCTCCCAGGGTAACTGTTCAAGGGTGGATTTTGTGGTGGGACCGACATGTGATCTGGCATTATCATGTAACAGGATAACTGGGTGGCGTCCTTTGCCTGTCCATGGGCGTTTTTGCTCAATTGCGGCGTTCAGTTTCATCAACTAATCGCTATATCATTGTGTAGCGTTTGTTTTGCCCGGTTTCAAGAGTTTGAAGTACAGCATTCCATGCATATCCCACCATACAAACAACAGCACCTTTTTCCCGTGGATATCCTGTTTTGCAGTGGATGTTGATGACTGGCCTGGGTAGACCCAGGATCGCTTGCGTACAGGGTTGTTGCAAGAGATCCATTTTTCATCCCAGGTGACAACCTTTCACAAAAAATTCTTCCCTTGAAACTTCTTCACTTCTTCAGCAACGACTTGCAGATGCTTAATCAATGACCAATATTATGCTCCATTAAATTATGTGGAACCCACCTACCAGTCTTCTGGATCTTCCTCAAGGCCTGTAGATGCCGTACCGCCATCTATTGAGCCACTTTCAAACATTTCTCCAGTTGTGTGGCCGATTTTTGTGGCATCCTCTTGCAACAGTTATTGCAGCTCCTCGTCTGCGAGTTCCTGTGGTCTTAGTAAACTATTAACAACTCTCTCAGTTAAAACGCTAATTCTCCTCTATCACTTTTTAATTCAGACTCACGTTAACTACTGCTTTTTATCCTGGGGTCAAACAACTAAAACAAACTTAAATAAATTACAGGTATTACAAATAAATACATTAGATTAATAAACCTACTTTCATAACAAAATACTGCTATGACAACACACATACATCCATATTTACACCCTCCAGTTCATCCTAATAATTTCCAAATCTTAACAATAGACCAACTTTTCCATTACAACCTAGGTAAAATTATGTTTCAAAGACTCGTAGACCAACTTTTCCATTACAACCTAGGTAAAATTATGTTTCAAGGTAAAATTATGTTTCAAAGATTAATCTACATGCAGACTTAATTGAAATTAACTGCAACAGACATAACTACCAAACAAGAAATAGATCTAAAGCAACTTTTATGGGAATTTTACTAGGAAATTTTTACATTAATAGCAAATTTTCGGAGAAAACTCTTCTCCTTCTTCAGGCTGTCTTGTTGTTGTCACTTTTTACTTGTCACTATCACGGTTACGGTTTACCTTGACGGTTATGGTTAACCTTGACGGTTTAGGTTATTTTTCAACAAATCCTGCCAGATGTTAGGCAGGGAAAATCCTTTGCAGTCATTGATGATGGAATTTTGATTTTTCTCAATCTCTATTCCTTCTTTCAGTTTTCTTTTTTGGAAACTGCTTTGGAAACTGATTACTTTAAGGGAATTCCAATCCATGCTGTGCCCAGTTTCTCTAACATGCCTATCTAATCCAGTCTTGTTGGAGCAATTTTTTTATAGCTGCTTTATGCTCAGCTACACGAGTTTCTAGTCTGTGACCTATTTCACCTATGTAAGATAGTCCACAACTACAATTTACTACATAAACTACTCCTTGCATTTTTAAAAATATCTTCTTCTCTTTGAACTATTTTAGGGAAAATTTTTTAACTTTGTTCTCTAAACTTGGAGCTAGCCTGATATTGTATTTCTTACTAATTCTCTTTAAAGACTCAAATCCGAAAATTTGCTATTAATGTAAAAATTTCCTAGTAAAATTCCCATAAAAGTTGCTTTAGATTATTAAAGAAATAGATTACCGCTTCGCCCAATACAGCCTAAAACCCAGCTATTAAAACAAAGCTTGAATTACTCTGGACCAGATTATTGGAATTCATTACTTGTACACTTAACAAATATCAATGACCAAAATCTCTTTAAAAAACACTTAAAAAACACTTACTGAATTAGAAAATAAAAAATACTTTCCTTAATTAATTCAAACACCATACTAACTAATTACTAAAAACACATCATTTCTAAATTTATTATTCAGAATTGGATTCATCTACTAAGGCCAAACTTGCTTGTCTTACAATTTGAGGGAATGAAAAGCTTGTCAGGACTCCTAAGAGGCATTTTCCCTTGTTCCCTTTGCTGTTCAATTAATAGCCTTTGTATGCATAATTTATTGTAACTTAATATTGTCATGTAACAGCATAAATAAATAAAATTATTATTATTATTATTATTACCTGCACGTGGCTTGTCTTCCAAGCAAAGATCACCTTTCTCAAACCTGGCAAACCATTCTTGACGTGTCCGCTCACTCATAACCATTTCGCCATACGCCTGACAAATTGAAATGTAAGCTTCAATTGCACTTCTCCGTAAATTAAACATGAATAACAAACAGTGCCGCAAATGAACTTTAAGTTTCGGAGATAATGCAGACTATAGGATTTTGTAGCCATTTCGCACGCTCAAAAGCTAAAAAGTTGCCAAAAAGACACCATCGACAATACCTCCAAAACTAAAACAGCTATTTCGGATTTAACTGCATTGTCTTGTTTGCGTTTATAATCGGCCGCCATGCTTGGCAGCATGGGTCGCTGGCCGGTTAGATCCCTACAGCGCCCGCTAGTGGCGGTGGCGGCGGCGGCGGAAACTTTTGCGTACCCCTAATATATGTTTCCTTTTTTTCTTCTTTCATTTACTATTAAGGTGAAGTCTAGATAACTTAGCAGATTTCCTTTTTGCATTCCAGGACAAATTTTAAATTGTCATGTAGTGTTGAAAAAGTTCAATATGTGTATAGTTTAGTTGCATTGTGGAATTTCCCTGCAAATTCACCAAATGGTATTTACATGAACTGCTTTGGTAATAAAAAAATCTGCATTTTCAAAATTTATTACTAAAGTTTTCAAATTATAAATTCCTGGATGGGGATATGCAATTAGACATGAAAGGCAAAGCTAACACATCTGAAATACTCCATATAAAGTGTGACTTAACGAAAACTTTCTATTAAATATAGTAAATTGATGAATGGGTTCACATTTTGTAGATATGTTTTGGTTATTTGCAATGTCTTAAAACTCTCACACATAATTTTCTAAACGATTCTGCTATTTTACATTAGCACAACATGGCCTCTGATTCAACTACACTGTCTTAACTGTTACTTGATTTTATTTTATTTTCTGCCAAAGATACTCATTCCCAGTCAGTTTTTCTAGCTTAAGTAAGAATCCACACAGCCTAAGTGTTACAATAATTCTTAATTACAATTTCTTTAATCTCTCAGTCCAACATAATAATTTAACTTTTCTTCTGCCAGGTGCAAACCTATTACAATCCTCTATAAATTTCCCAAAGCATAATAGCTACACTGACACAGAACTATTGCTACTGCAGGTAATGATTCAGAAGGTGATGTATAATTTTGTTTTTTATATTTTCAGAATGTTTTTATTGAAGAAAAGATAATTTAAAAGCTTACTTCCCTCTTGCTAGGCCATGTGCTGATCTTTGTACAGCGGTGAGGTAGTGAAGTTATGATGAACAGAAACATGTGCAGTAAAAAGCTGTGCAGCTCATAAGTAAATGCTGTTCCTAGTGGCACTTGAAATGGCTTGTTCTGAAAATTTTGAGAATCTATCACAAATTTTCGGATATTTTTTGACCACAGGGGCAAGCTTGTAAAACAGTTGGTGGATCATGGTTAGCTGTGCTTAAATAGAAAACGTGCCATAACTATGGGAATTTTGCATAGATTATTTTTGAATCAAAGATCATATTTATTAAAATGCCAGCAAAGGAAAGTAAAATAGGACCATGGTTTCAGCTGTTTTCCCAAAATATTAATGACTAATTAAAATCTTTGGAAGATTTAACAGATTCCAATCGAGAGATGGCAGCACAAGACCACAGCCCTATGATAAGAATTTCAAAAGCTGATCAAGAACGGAACAACGTACATGATTTGATGGCTGATGGGAGCCCATGGTCCCATTTTACTTTCCTTTAGGCATTTTAATAAATATAATCTTTGATTTAAAAGCGTTCCATGTATAATGAAGTGTCATTAGCAATTTTTGATTTGTTATTTAATCATGGGAATTTTGTTTGGAGCAGCCAAACACAAAGCAAATTCAGTGGCAGCTACATACATGTTTTTTTTTTTTTCGTTTTGTGTTTTTCTTTGCCCAATAAATAATTCTGGAAATGTAAGAACCAATTACATTTACTTATCACAAACCTTTACCTGTATGTTTGGTAATCTTAACTTGTGATTCTGCCATTCCTAGAGAAAGCTACACAGCTACAAAATTATACATGGCCTTATAAATAATCGCTCAACTTCAAAACAGGAGAGAGAGAGAGAGAGAGAGAGAGAGAGAGAGAGAGAGAGAGAGAGAGAGAGAGAGAGAGAGAGAGAGAGAGAGAGAGAGAGAGAGAGAGAGAGTGTGTGTGTGTGTGTGTGTGTGTGTGTGTGTGTGTGTGTGTGTGTGTGTGTGTGTGTGTGTGTGTGTGTGTGTGTGTGTGTGTGTGTGTGTGTGTGTGTGTGTGTGTGTGTGTGTGTGTGTGTGTGTGTGTGTGTGTGTGTGTGTGTGTGTGTGTGTGTGTGTGTGTGTGTGTGTGTGTGTGTGTGTGTGTGTGTGTGTGTGTGTGTGTGTGTGTGTGTGTGTGTGTGTGTGTGTGTGTGTGTGTGTGTGTGTGTGTGTGTGTGTGTGTGTGTGTGTGTGTGTGTGTGTGTGTGTGTGTGTGTGTGTGTGTGTGTGTGTGTGTGTGTGTGTGTGTGTGTGTGTGTGTGTGTGTGTGTGTGTGTGTGTGTGTGTGTGTGTGTGTGTGTGTGTGTGTGTGTGTGTGTGTGTGTGTCTGGAGGAATTTGAGGCCACTGTGGTGCAGTGGAAGCATATCCAGCGTGTAACTGGAAGACCCTGGGTTTGATTCCTGGTGGCGGCCAATGAGAAGTTTTCCGTGACTCACTTATAAATGTGGAAAGAGCGATGACCTCTGTTTGATATATCAATTGAATAGTTTTTTACAGTAGACTCCACTGATTCAGTGGCAAAGCTAAAAAAAATACACACAATTTTGCCAATACATATGGAAGAATGATTTCATGAAAAGATTAATCATAATCTCAGCACTTACTTATAATAGCATCTTGCTTGTTATTTCCTCATAAACAATGAAATGCTATTTTTTACTTTATTATTATTATGTTTGTACATGAACAATCATCATGCTTGTTTGATACAACTACATGGCCAGAAAAAAGCAACTACTGTTTATTAGTATCACAAATGTTTGGTATTAGATGGGTGATGCTTATACGTATTGGTATCTCTTAAGGTAAGAACTAATTTTGCACAAAAGATGATTAGTTAGACATATTATTTTATGAAATAACATCTCTCTTAAAAAAATTATACTGAACTTAATATCAAACAGCATGAGCAGTGGGTTTCCCCAGCAGTACTTAAGCATTTATCACAAAAATTAGAAGAAACAGAGATCATTAGGTTGAAAGAGATACAGATACATTTCAGTTTTCAAGTTCATTCAATTTTTAAACATGGTGATCGAGTATTAAGTTTTAACAGTAAGTATAAGGAAGGGCATGCTCAATTTTTATACAGTACATAGAATAATTTCCAAATTGTTTTTTGCTGGATGAAGAATAATTGAGCACAATTTTCAAAGATATCATATTACACCTTTACAGCCCATAACAATGTTCCTCAGTGTTATTTTACTATTGGTGGTATGGCACTAAGTTTCAGTATCATTCCTCAGTAATCAAGACCCTCAATAATTAGTAAGTGTGCATAAAAAATATTTTCACACTTTCAGAACATCCGAGATATCTTTCTAAATTTCTGAAAACCTTAATCTGACAATGACAAATAAAATGCAAAATAATATATTTACCTCAGCAGCAGCTTCTTTGGCAGCTTTTTCTTCTAACCTTCTTTGCCTTTCATCCTAAAATACATGAAATGTATAAGAAAAAGAATGGATAACAAAACCAATTAATAACAGAACACTGGGCAAAAAAAAAAAAAAAAAAAAGAAAATGACCATTCAATATTCTTCAGATATGTGATATATTGGATGATAACTCTGTGTGTGTGTGTGTGTGTTCTGCAAAATTGGGAATATAAAAATGATAAAAGAAACAAACTCAAATCATGATTTTTTTATATATAACAATTACAACTCTTTGAGCTCAGTTGAGTTGAAGTCTTTTTTTCCCTCCCCTTAAGATGATTTCCAAATCATAACATTCAGCTGCTGTGTTTTTAGACTGAATGTAGTGAAAGATTTCTCAGTTGTGACATTATTATGAAAAAAAAAATGCAACTTGTTTTCAATTGATTACAGTTAATAAAAAAATAAAAAAAGATTTTCAGATAGCAACTGTGTGGTTCATTGCAAGAATCATTAGCAAAGAAAAGTCTCAGTGGCTCATTACTTGTAGCATAATACTGAGTCTCATGATGAACTTCCAAGGGCAGCCATGAAGTGCAAAGTAATTGATAAAACAAGGTGTTTAATGTTGTTCCAGTAGGGTCCTGTTCTTGTGTTATTTAATGTCAAAAAGGTAACAGAAGTTTATTCTTTGTGCCAGCTCAGCATTCAGCCAATCTAATTTTAGTGCTTACAGTGTGTTCTGTTGACATAGAAAATGCAACTAAAATGAAAGAAATTGGTAAGAACAGATATACATTGGAGTTTATTTATGTTACCTCTGTCATTCAACAAAAGTTTAGTGACACAAATGTTGAATGACATGAAAAGATGATTATCAAAATTTAAAAATATTGTTAAGCTTATAACAATAAACATGATGAAAACAAATAGAACCACAAAATTTCAGATTTCTCATTTTGTTAGGAAGAATGCTCCTAGCTTTCATTCAGTGTTCAAGTTATTTGAGATAACCTTTTTATTATTATTATTTCTTTAGCTGGAACAAAATTTACAAAACATTTCTGTATTTGTGGGGAAACTAATTACTTTTAAGTCTGCTATTTGGAGTGATGAAGGATCATTGAAGATTTTATTGGACATCCCCCACATAATGGGATTTACAGCAGCATATCTTAAATCACAAAGAAAACAAGAAAAGAAATAACCAACAGTGAAACATTTTTAACAGGTTTTATAGAAGTAAATTTTAATACATTTGGTGGTCCAATTTTCGAACTAAAACCTAGTTCATCGTCAGAATCACCACTGGAGTAGTTGCTGCCAATCGGTTGGGAGTGCTCAATCACAATTATCATTAAGCATGGTATCTCTTCTAATTATTTAAAAGATTTCCTGCCTCTAACAAATTACTACATCTATCATGAATGACACATTTCACACTATCAATCTATAAAACCTGTAATTAAAACAAAAATCACTGTTGATTAATAATTTGGAGGTGCCATGATGTCATTAATTACTAAAAACAGAAATAACATTCTCATCTGAAGTGGATTCCATGATTAGTGTTGTGAAGTCTAAACATCCATCTATTCAATAATTATCACATATACCTCTGCCTACCTAAAGGTAGTTAAGGTTGGTGAGGCACAAAACATAAATGGAAACTATGAGAACAGAAAACTAAATATAAAGATCAAAAACAAAAGTTAATGATGATCATCTACCAACTTTCCCCATTTCTGATGGCCCATATAGCAAGATTTCCTGCCTCTAACAAATTACTACATCTATCATGAACAATACATTTCACACTATCAATCCATTTTCTTTTAGTCTTCCTTTAGTCTGCAACCAGATATTTTAGAATGGAACATTTGTCATGGCAAAATTTCCTCTTCCCAACTATTCACATGCCCAAACCATTTAAGACATACCCAACTCAGATGAAATACTGGCATTACTGACCATGTAACATTGCTTATTCCATCTATTTCCCAATGTTCCTCCTTTAATCACTCTCATACCAGCTACATGAAACACCTAACGAGATCTTCACTTCTCACCCAACTCTCGCAGTTAGCTGTCTTCTTAGACCCATTTCCCTCTTAGTGATAATAGTCACAAATAATATGAGACTTGCCTTGTTTTGCAAATCCTGCTGTCATATTTCTTTCATTCCCTATGAATCTGCATACCCAGTCAATTGAAATCTGTTCTGTTTAAGCACCTTCCCATGAACCATACAATATTTTCAGTAGTTCAACTTAGAAACACAGATTCAGTTCCTCCATAATTATCCTCAATCCAAATTCTTCATTAGTCCAACTCAACTGATTCATGTGCAAAACAACTGACACTCTTGGCTATTAACACCA